>CM066322.1:134831751-144831751 GCA_033807775.1 Saussurea involucrata
CTTAGTTAATTCAGTGCCTGCGGTTGTAATGTTTGATAGCGGGGCTACCCACTCTTTTGTGTCTCGCACTTTTAGCGAGGGTTTGGGCCGAGTTGTAGGACGATTGAGTCATCCTCTTGTTGTTGAGGTGGCTGATGATAGGACCTTGACAGTCATGGACGTGTTTCGCGGGTGCACCTTAGAGATCTCAGGAGTGCGGTTTCCCATTGACCTGATCCCGATTGCTATGCGGGAGCTTTGTATGATTGTGGGCATGGATTAGATGGATAAGTTCGACGCGGAGATTGTTTGTCGTCACAAACAAGTGCGAGTTCGAACCCCAAGCGGGGGAGAACTGTTAGTACAGGGAGATTCGTTTAGACTGACTACGGCCATATGTTCGGCTGCGAGAGCTCGGAGGTACCTTCAGCATAGTGGGCAGGGATATTTGGCATACGTGACAGACACGAATGTTGGGGAAGCGAAGGAGTCTGCGGAAGACGTACCTGTTGTACGGGAGTTCACCGATGTGTTTCCCGAGGAATTGTCGGGGATACCTCCCGAACGACAGGTAGAGTTTCGGATCGATCTGATCCCGGGTGCTGCTCCGGTGGCCAAGGCACCCTATCGCCTGGCCCCACCGGAAATGAAAGAGCTGTACGCCCAGTTGCAGGAACTTCTTGAAAAGGAGTTCATTAGACCGAGCTGTTCGCCGTGGGGAGCACCTATCTTATTCGTGAAGAAGAAGGACGGGTCACAGCGGATGTGCATAGACTACCGGGAGTTGAATAAGCTTACAGTAAAGAATCGTTATCCTTTGCCAAGGATTGGCGATTTGTTCGACCAGCTATAGGGGGCCTCGTGGTTCTCTAAGATTGATTTACGGTCGGGGTACTACCAGATGCGGGTCAGGAGTTAGGACACGGAGTAGACGGCCTTTCGTTCACGTTATGGCCATTACAAGTTTGTGGTGATGCCTTTCGGGCTCACCAATGCACCCGCAGCGTTCATGGACCTCATGAACCGGGTATGTAGCCCGATGTGGGGTCGATCGGTGATCGTGTTCATCGACGATATTCTTGTGTAACCGAAGTCGAAGGAAGAGCATGAGATGCATTTGCGAGAAGTTTTGGAAGTCTTGAGGCGGGAGAAGCTGTATGCTAAGCTCTCCAAGTGTGAGTTCTGGTTACGAGAGGTCCACTTCCTAGGGCATGTCGTGAACCAGGATGGTATTATGGTGGATCCGGCCAAGATTGCGGCTGCGATGCGGTGGGAAGTGCCAAAGACTCTCACTGAAGTACAAAGTTTTCTTGGATTAGCAGGGTACTACCGGAGATCCATTCAGGATTTCTCCAAGATTGCTTTACCGATGACCCGATTGACGAAGAAATATGCGGCTTTTAGTTGGGGTGAAGAGCAGCAAAGGGCTTTGAGGAACTACGCAGGCGTTATGCGAGGCTCCGGTGTTGACTTTGCCCGAGGGTATGTAAGATTTGGTGGTGTTTGCTCTCATGATTTGGAGGCACTATTTGTATGGTGTCAAGTGTATACACTAACCATAAAAGCCTCCAGTACTTGATGACCGGCAAAACCTCAACATGCGTCAGAGGAGGTGGCTTGACGTGGTCAAGGATTATGATGGTGAGATACTTTACCACCCCGGTAAAGCGGATGTTGTTACGGACGCACTTAGTCGACATCTGGATGGTGAGCCACTGCGGGGCTTGTGTCAATGGTTAACAGTGGTTGCACCTCTTGTCGAGTCGATAGGTAGTGCTCAGGAGGTGGCAGTTTTGGAGGAAAATGCCAAACGCGAGAGAGTTTCGGGGGAAATTCTGAATTTTGTCCGTGATAGTCAGGGTTTATTGACGCGTTATGGGCGAGGTTGGGTTCCCTTCACTGGTGGGGACAGGAAGATATTGTTGGACGAGGCACATAAGTCCAAGTTTTCTATTTATCCCGGAACTACGAAGATATACCGCGATCTGCGGGAGAATTATTGGTGGCCCAGCATGAAGCGGGATGTCGCCAAGTGTGTAGAGGGTGCTTGACTTGTTGGAAAGTCAAGGCTGAATATCAGTGGCCGCATGGGAAGTTGCAGCCTTTAGAGATTCCGGTGTGGAAATGAGAGCAGATCACGATGGATCTCATTACTAAACTCCCAAGTACCCCACGTGGGATTGATGCTATTTGGGTGATCGTCGATCGTCTGACCAAGAGTGCTCACTTTTTGGCCATCAAGGAGAGCTCCTCGGCGGAGAAACTCACAGAGATTGTCGTGCGAGGGGTTGTAACCAGGCACGGGGTGCCAGTTTCGATTGCCTCTGGGGGGGGGGGGGGGGGACAGCCGTTTTATCTCCCGGTCTTGGGAGAAGGTTCAGGTGGAGATGGATACGCGGTTACATTTTAGCACGACTTTGCATCCACAGACTGACGGGCAGAGTGAGCGGACTATTCAGACACTCGAAGATATGCTTCGAGCCTGTGCTATCGATTTTGGAAGTAGCTAGGATCAGTACCTTCCTTTAGCTGAGTTCTCCTACAACAACAGCTTCCATTCCAGTATCGGCATGCCGCCGTACGAGATGTTGTATGGGAGGAAGTGCCGGACGCCCATTTGCTGGGGCGAGGTTGGTCACCGTGTATTAGGGAGCACCGAAGTCGTGTTGAAGACGACTGAGATGATTCAGTTGGTGCGAGATCGGTTAGTTACTGCCCAGATTCGGCAAAAGAGCTACGCCGATAAGAGGCGGTCGGATTTAGAGTTTCAGGTCGGGGATTATGTTCTTCTGAAGGTGTCACCCTGGAAAGGGGTGATTCGGTTCCGCAAGCGGGGAAAAGTTAGGACCCCGTTACATCGGACCTTATAAGGTCATTGCGCGCGTGGGAACCCGAAGCGGAGATGCGCGAGAATTATCCCGAGCTTTTCGTCGGTCAAGACTTCGAGGGCGAAGTCTAATCCAAGCGAGGGAGAGTTGTAAAGCCCGTAGCCCGGTACGTATTTTACGTGTTATTTAATTATTAATTCATTTAGAAAAGTTTTTATATTTAAATGTGGGTTCCGTTAGCGGGGTTAGTTGAGTCGGACCAATTTGTTAACATAGGGTCAATGTGGGTAGGTGGTGTTTTATCGATTAGTTGAGGGGCCAAAATGGGGCAAAACCCATATTGCATGGGGTTTGACCCAATGACCGACCCCCCCCCTTCCTTCCATCGGTTTCTTCCTTCTTCTTGTATAGCAAACCCTTTTGATTCCCCCCCCCCCTTTTGGTTGTGTTCAGCCGAGAAGAAAAGAAAACGAGAGAGAGAAACCGAGAGAGAGAGATAGCTATCGAGAGTGAGAGAGGAAGAGAGAAACCGAGAGGGCCGGCTGTTTGCAAGGAAGAGAGAGAGAGGAGGCTGCCGCCAGGGGCTGCCGGCGTCGAGAAGAGAGGAGGAAGAAGTGATCGCCGGCGAGTTCGGTCGGAAAGAGGGACGTAGGGCGTTGCGTTGAGGTAATAACATATCTTTTTTTTTCCGCATTCGTTGTTGTTATCGGCAAAAGCCGCCGCGAACCGCCACCACCACCGCCGCAGCCACTGCTGCCGGCGGTGGGGCCGCCACTGCACGCCTCTGTGATGGTGGCAGGGGGTGCGGGTGTGTGCGGGTGCGTTTTCGCGAGTGAGTCGGGAGTGGGTGACGTTGGTAGGTCTCGCCGGAGGGGTTACCGTAACCATCGTCGCCGTCGCCAACCACCACCGCCGCCGGAGGCGGCAGTGGGTGGTGCACGTTTGTTGTCCAGCTTAGTATAGCCCTGTTCCAGTAAGTTTTTAGGCCTTCCGGGTCTGTTTGGATTAAGACATGACTCAATGGTTTAAAATTCAATAGTTATCATTTCATGTGAAATATATATAGTTTCTGCCACTGTTTTGTAAAAGCCATAACTTATTCTAGGAACATCTGATTGGGGTGAAACTAGTGCCAAAATCTCCCATTCTGAGTCTAGTAAGTTTCATATGTTTTACGGAAAAATCAGTTCGGATCATAGCTAGTGTCAAATTGCCATTTTATACTGACAGGTCCTGTTTTTAGCTGTTCTGCGAGGTGTTTTCGTAAAATTCATATAGAATGCTAGGAGTATCGTTAGGACGCGTGCGATATGTCCCTGGAACCCTAAGACATGGGACTTTGTGATTATGGAATTTGGTTTCTGGAATTATCAGTTTAAAGGGGGTAAAATAGGTCCCGAACAGACCTGTGTTTTTAGATAAAAAGCTGGAACGTTTAGTTTTGTACGCTAGTAATCGTGGTTTGGATTAGGACTTCCCTTTGACGTTTGTTAGCGCGTATCTAGGTGGAAAGAGGTGAGGGAAGTTAGCCGATCGGTGTTGCTGATCACGAAGGCTTGCGTTACTTTGAGGTGAGTTCTCTCACCGCGTAGTTAGGAATTTCATGCATATCGTTATTTTGTGCTACGTGTTATTACGTGTTATTACGTGTTTACGTGAACTAGTTGGGATGTGATAACTAGTTGTGATTTGTGAATTTATATGTGGATTATTTATGCTTGTGTACACCTCAGTGGGACTGGGGGGCTCGGTGCGACCGAGGGCTCGGTGGGACTGAGCTAGTACGATTATATTATCTTTACTCGGTGGGACCGAGGGCTCGGTGGGACTGAGCTAGTACGATTATATTATCTTTACTCGGTGGGACCGAGGGCTCGGTGGGACTGAGCTTGTATCGATATATTTTTGTGTACTCGGTGGGACCGAGGTTCGTGTTTATACATTAATCATTATGCAGTTTTATATTCGTGGTGATGGTGATGTTGCCTACTTGCGAGTAGGGGCGATATACGTGGGGTTGCTACCTGCGTGTGTGGTAGGATTCACTAAGCGTTTAGCTTACCTTTTCCCAATATGTTGTGATTTCAGGTGCGAGCGGTAGTCGGGCCTGACGGTACACACACTAAGCTCGGGGTGTCGAGAATTGTTTAAATTTCACTTTCAAACCTTTAGATTTTATTTTATAAGATTTTCGCTGCATAAACTTTATTGGCTGTTTGAGTTAACGACGTTAATTTCAATTGAGTTACGAATTATTAAATTGTGGTTGTTTTATAATGAAATGCATGTTTTAAAAATTTTAAATTCCTTGAAATTTTTGGGACGTTACACGTGCACTCTACTAGCACTTGCCACTTCACAATGTAGCTAGAGCTACCCCAACCTGAGCCTGTTGCACATGCCGACAAATAAAAAGGGTTAGGCTTACGCCTAGTGAGTTCAAGCATTTTATCATGACTAAATAAAATCATAAATCGGAAGTTAGTAGTTTTAGTCATGATTCAAATAAATCTTTAAATGAAAGTTTGCAACAAGATTATCATTTCCAAAAGGGTTTCCCAAGCGGGCATAAATGACTCATTTTCCAACGCACTCAAATTCCATGGAAACCATTCCCGAAAAAGTGTAAAGCGTTTTCCAAAATGAGATACGAATCCCATCCCACTCAAATACGTGAATAAATCTAGTTTTAGCCAAAACCTTCAAATACGGTTGACAATACATACTCAACCCGTAAAGCATGGAAACCATTCATTTAAATATGATATTTCATTGGAAACATAATACGAAGCAAACCTCACGCAAACGTAAAATGTATTAAAATCCAAATACCATAAAATAAAACTCCAGCAGTTAAAACATCCAATAAGAATGTAACATAAATCCGTCCATCAATCATGGAAAACAATCCATATGCATGTATTATAACCTCAACAACGTGAATAGATAAAATACCCGAAATCAACACCCTTCGGTGACGGGGGAGACCCGATCTCATCGAATGTGGCAAACACATAAATTAAACCACGATTAAATAAATGCAAGTAAGCTTCTTGGATGTGGAAAACGGATGACATCAACCATACTAGGTCTTTAGTGAATCCTCGACATCAATCATACTAGATCTTTAGCCCATCTTAGACATCAACCATACTAGGTCTTTAGTCCATCTCAGACATCAACCATACTAGGTCTTTAGTCCGTCTTCGGCATCAACCATACTAGGTCTTTAGCCCCTCTTAGACATCAACCATACTAGGTCTTTAGTCCATTTAAAACCACCAAGTTCAACCATACTAGGTCTTTACCTTGGCAAACCCACCATCCAAAACAAGCTTACTTAACTTAAAAATTTATACATGACCTCAAAAGAATAACCAATGCATTCAAATCATGTAAACCTCAAATATGATGCAACTCATGCAATGCACACCCCAAGCCCACGTCGAGCTTATTAAAACCGAGTGAATGCCCTCAAGACTCAATCGAGTCCAAAACCGAGCCCTCTGCTCAAAGATCTAATGATCATTTATCAACGTCAAATCATGCAAATGAGATGCAATTAAGCATATAACACATCCTAGACTCCACCCTGAGCATGTAAATATCAACAACGTGCAATAATATGCAACACGGTGCAATAAAAGCAACCCGTAAATAAGACTCCACATCGAGCCATTTAAACCGGACAAATGTCCCAAGACTATCTCAAAGTCAAAACCGAGCAAAGTGCTCCAAGCTTGCTAGACCCGTAATGTCGGTCATCATCGCATAAAACGCGTTTAAACATTGTTTAAGAAAACACGTATCCCGAAATCATCATTAACCCCAAAATTCAACACGGGTTAAACAAAAGGGTTTTCCCAAAGGACTCACACCCTTAATATTCTCAAAATGACCCATAACACTAAAAGTGCATTTTTCCAAATGGTTTATTAAAATCATTTACACTAACATGATTAAACCATCAAACAAACCTCATTTTGAGCAATTAATCTTTTAAAGACAATTTATGGTTTCTAACCATCCAAATGTTCAAAAGCCCCAAATATGGTGTTTTACACATTTATGAAGATCAACACTTCAAGAGAGTTAAACTATCCAAATAACTCAACCATATACATTTTCAAGCAAAACACACAAATATTTGTAAAATACTCATTTTGGCATGTACAAGGTTTTCGCAAAGTAACTTGAACTCACCTTTGCTAGATTTAGCTAAATCTAGATTTTTCCCCAAACGTATGCTCCTTTGATGCACATGAATCATCAAACCAAAACTTCAAAACCTTAATCAATAGTTTTCCCACCATTACTAACCACATTTAATCATTCAGAATTGTTCTCCAAACATCAACCATCAAAATCTCCATTTATACCCAAAACCTTAATTTGACCTAACTTCTCCAAAATCATCCAAACCGAAATTGGATAAGCAAAATACTAGAAGATCATCAATGGAACATTTCTAACTCATATGAAAGTATAGAAGTTAGGAGGATGAACTCACCACTTAGGTTTTGATGAAAACCTAGAAAACCCCAAAAATCTCTAGTGTTGTGGATGAAACTTGCTCTTGCATCAATGAATGAAATCACTAGCATAAAGTGGATAAGAAACACATTAATCTCCAAGAAAAGCCCCAAAATCGGTTAGGGTTTGTGAGGGAGAAAGGGAAAACGATTTGGAAGAGAAAGGGAAGAGATTTGAGAGACTTACCCCCACCAAACACCCTTGAATCTTCCTATGAACTTCAAAACTCTTTCTAGATCCTTGAAGAGCTCTCAAAATCGGAACCATAGCAACTTGAATGAACAAAATCGGAGTTGAAATGAGAGAGATATGAAGAAATGAAGTTTGAGGGGTGAAATTCGTGTTTTAAGCTGAACCAGTGCTCCGCGCCAATCTCCGCGCCAGTCCATCGGCGCCAAGATCGGCGCCGAACACTGTTCGTTCGGTTTCTTCTTAAACATTGTTTTGGCCATAACTTCTTCGTTATAGCTCCGTTTTCGCTCCGGAAAGAACCGTTGGACTCGTATTCGAATTCCTTATCCAACAAAGCCATAAAATCTAGGATGTAACTCAAAATCTTATTTTCCATATTTTTCTTAAAGATCGGTTCCACACTGATTCGAAATTAGACCTATCCGAAAATTACGGGTGTTACAATAACTCTGACATAAAGCAGTTTTTCGCCGTTTAAATGCTTTCAGCTTCGCGGATTTTTAAATTGACCTTAAATTTCCTCTTTCAAATTCATTCAAACTCTTAGATTGTTAGGAGAGATACGCAAAATTTTTGAGTTCTTCGATTCTGTATTCTTTCAAACTCTCAATCATGTCTGCATCAAGAAGAACTGTCGTTCGATCATTACACTCTACCAAAACACTAATGGAATCTTCTTCGGATTCAGACAATGAGGTCATGATGCCTGAAAGAATAGGTATAGTAGAGGAAGTGATTGGTGGAAATGTTTTAGAAAATCAAGTTGTTGAAGGGGATACAAATGAAATACAAATGGCTGAATCCGAGGGTAATGCAGAACAGGGGAATGCAAACATTATACATCAACAAAGTGTAGTAAGGTCTGCAATGTCATCAAGACCTGTTTCATTGGAAAGGTTAGTACCCGAGAATGATGATTTGGATATTTTGGAGAACAACTGTATTTTGATACTTGATGAAAAGAATTTTAAGGATGAACATAGAATTATCATAGAGTTAATGAAATATCATCCCTTCAAGAAATGGTTCACTTTGAAAAAAACAGTACATGTGCAATATATTCAACAATGGTGGAAACATCTAGAGTTGCAGGGTAATGAATTTATATCCAATGTAGGGGGAGTTCCATTAACTCTTACCATTAGCTTTCTAAGGATCATGTTAAGGTTGCCAGAAAAAGATGACTTGGAGGGGAGATTTGACTTTGATGAAGAACCAACTTCAGAGGAGATGGTAGCTGATTTTAGGATATTGGGTTATTGTGATGACTTGAGAAATCTTAGTTCATTCAGAAGAAACAAATTATCTCCTATTTGGGCATGTTTTTTTACAATTGTCAACAAGTGCTTGTCTGGAAAGCACAGTTCACCAGATCAGGGGTCAAGACAAATTATGCAAATTTTTCATGGATTGGTGAAGAACATGCATTACAATTATGCTTCTATCTTGTGGGAGGATATGAAGAGTACTTTTGAAAGGAATCAGAAAGCTTTGAGGGGATTAACCAAAGAAAAGCCTCTGACTTACATTCCATATCAGAGATATTGGCAGATGGTTATATTGTATGCAATAAAGCAGAATCCTCAAATTCCAGGGAGAGCTGATGAGGAGTATGGGCCAATCTTCTATATGGGTAAAATGACATCCTCCCTTAAACTTGTGAATTTCCCAAATCATAAGCCATTGACAAAAGCTCTTAGGTCTTACATTCCAAGGGATAGTGAGATATTAAAAGACTATTGCACCTCTATGGGACTTGATGAACCTCAGGTCCCTACCCATGAGGACAACCCAGAGTTGAGAGGTGAGGGGGCTAGTGAAGTAAGAGAGGGGGAGTTTGTTCAAGGGGGAGAACAAACTCAGAGTGCAGAGAGGGAAAATTCAGAGAGCTTGGTTAGAGATGAGATTGAAAAACAGACAGAGGGTGATGTGGATGAGAGAATGTCACCAGAGTTAGAAAAACGAGATGACTCTCTACTAGCATATCGAAACTGGGCAACCACATCTGTTATTGGTTCACAATTCTTGGTGACCAATATTCAAAATACCACTGAGCCTATGGTAGACTTTGAAATACCCATCCACACCCACTCAGTAGAAATTCCACAAACTACTGTTTCATTTAATTTTGGGGAAGCATTGCATATTTTTATTTGAGATTTTATAAAAAGTTGTTTGTGATATGTTTTGATCCTAAATTGAAAAATCTAATATTGTTTGGTGAGTGTGTTTACGTGCAGCAGCCTAGTGACAACAACAATTAAAGGGAGACTACTTTTCTCAGAATTGCGCAACCCATTGATGAGAATTGCGCAAGCAACTAAATGAGAAATGCGCAAGCTGCTGAATGAGAATTGCGCAAGCTACTGACTGAGAATTGCGCTAGCTGCTAAATGAGAATTGCGCAACCTACATGAGTGCCTGCTTAATTCGTGAACTACGCATCATTTAATATCAACCTATATGCGAGATTCTCACTTAGAATTAATTTCACCTACATGCATGCTTGCTTCTTGCGAGATTCTCCGAATTAATTTCACCTACATGCTTGCTTGCTTGAATAAATTTCACCTACTTGTTTGCTTGCTTAATTAGTTTTAGCTACTTGCTTGCTTGCTTGCTTCCTACCGAATTGCTCTATTTTCAGAAAAGTTTTAGAATTTCAATTTTTTTATCTAAGTGAACTTTGCGCCTCTTTGACTTGCGCATTTCTGACTTAGAAATTGTTTGAATTTTTCAGATTAATTCTTCAAACATGAAGCGGCTTCCAGTGCTATTCAAAGAATCCGATTTTGAACTATGGAGAGTTTTGTTCATCGATTTTATTGCAAGTAGAGAAAATGGTGAAAATATGATAAAATCTTTTACTAAAGGCCCAATGATCAGAACTGACAAAGATTATACAGAAGAAGAGATTAAAAGAATGAAAGTCGACAAGGAAGCTTCATCCAACTTGATCTTCGCACTTTACAAACTTCCACAACACATCTTCAAACGCGTTGAATGTTTCAAAAACAATCCAATGCTTATGTGGAACGAGTTAACAAAGCAAATGCTTGGATCTGAAGTTGCTTTTAAGAGAAAGGAAGAAGAAAAGAAAGCTGAAAAAGAGGATACGGAATAGAAATCATCAGATGCTGAAAATGAGGAACTCAAGCAAAAGGTTATTGAACTTACAAAGAAGTTGTCTGAAACGGAAAATTGCTAAAAGAGGAAAGAGAAAATTTCAGAAAAGAAAGAGTTGCTCGTTCAGATGACAAAAAGCAAATTCTTTCTCTTTCCCAGAAAGTTTCTGAACTTGAACAAGCTTCAAAGACGGAGAAGAAAGAAAGCTGACAAAGAAGCTTCATCCAACTTGATCTTCGTACTTTACAAACTTCCACAACACATCTTCAAACGCGTTGAATGTTTCAAAAACAATCCAATGCTTATGTGGAACGAGTTAACAGAGCAAATGCTTGGATCTGAAGTTGCTTTTAAGAGAAAGGAAGAAGAAAAGAAAGCTGAGAAAGAGGATTCAGAACAGAACTTGTCAGAAGCTCAAAAAGAAGATCTCAAAGAAAAGGTTATTGATCTCACAAAGAAGCTGTCAGACATGGAAAATTTGCTAAAAGAGGAAAGAGAAAAATACAGTAAAGAAAGAGTTGCTCGTTCAGATGACAAAAAGAAAATTCTTTCTCTTTCCCAGAAACTTGAACAAGCTTCAAAGACGGAGAAGAAAGATAATGAAGAAAAGAAAGCTCTTGAACTCAAATGCAGAAAACTTTCCAAACAAAATTCAGATTTTGAGAAAGTTTTATTTTTGGAAAAAGAAAAATTGGAGAAGGAAAGGGTCGAGTATGAAAAAGAAAGAAAAAGCTTTGAAGCGAAGAATGCGAAACTGTCAAAGACAATTTCTGATCTTCAAAAGGATTTAGAAAAGGAAAGACAAGAGTTGGATAGAGAAAGTGAAGAACTTGAGAAGATGAAGAAAGCGGATTTTCAGTCAAAGAGCGTAAAGGATGTTTTTTCTATTGAGAGGAAGATTTTTCAGCAAGAAATTCGGAAACTCACGAAGAATTTGGCGGGTTTATCTACAGATATCATGAAGGAAAAGAGGGTGAATTGTGATATTCGGAAGAAGCTCGAGTTGATGACAAAGGAACGAAATGCCTTAAAAGACAAAGTGAGGTCGTTCAACAACTCCGAGTGTTTTTCAGAATGTCCGATGCGTCCTTCTAACATTTTCTACGAGCATTATGTGGATATGTCTTCCAAATACTATGCTAATCTTCCTTCCTACAAAAGTGTCAATATGCAATGGAAGGTAAAAGGTAAATTTCCTGGAAAAGATGTACCAAAATCATCATTTCCAAATAAGAATTTTACAACGAAAGTTAATTCTTTTGTTAATTCTTATTGCGGAAATAATGATTTTGTTAATAATAATTATGTTCAATATTGGTATGGTACTTACCATTTTCCTTCTTATAGAGCTCCGCTTATCGTGTCAGGACCCAAGACACATTGGGTACCAAAATTTACTTAATCTGTTTTGCAGATTTAGAGGCAAGCATTGAACTCTCGGAAGATGAAGTACTTGTGCATTGAAAGTTTATATTGAACATCACATAATTTCAGGGAGTTTTCTATCTTTTTATATATACATGTGAAAATTGATAAATCTTTCGGTATATTGTAGGGGGAGAGAGATACACGACAATGGCTTTTGAACACATCATTTCAAAAACCGCACTTCAACGGTAATGGCTTTTGAACACATCAGTTCAAAACCCGCACTTCAACGGTAATGGCTTCTGAATACATCAATTCAGGACCCGTACTTCAAAGGCAATGACTTCTAAACATATCAGTTTAGAACTCGTACTTATCAGGTGATATCCTTTCACTGTCATATCTTTCTATTTTTAGGACATGTGCTTAAAGGTAACATTGTGTTATATATTATGTCTACTAACGTTGAAAGTTTGAACCTTCACAAATTTAATTCAATGAAGTGAAAAATTCTTCAATTTTTCATTCAATGAATAAAATGTGTGTTAAGAATGCACGGTGTTTGTTAGTAAATGCTCTTAATGGTCAGAATATTCACAGATGTCTGAGAAGGGTGACTCCAATTGATATGATGGGTGAAAAGGATTGCACAGTTGGTTATTCAGACAAGTTTGAAGATAAATTTGAAAAGCACTATTTTGATGAATTATCAATTCTTTAAGGAGAGTATGATAAGGTTGAAAACTACTTCATGCCTTTAGAATATGTGTACAGAAGACCAATCATTATTCCAAGGCTTGAAATGTCAATCTTGGAGGAACCAATCTGTGATTTTATTGTGGAACAAAATGATATTCCACTGGCCAGGAACTACTTCTGTGATATTTTCCTGAAGACAACTATGAGCATCTATACTGCAAAGAAAATGAATTTGTTGATGTTAAGCACTTCATTGATGGGTTTATGGATCAGAAAATGCAAATGGTCTATCTTAAAGCTTCCAACAGGTTCAGAAAACCAGATGAAAGGTTGTTTGTGAAGAAAAGAATTGTGAAAGTTATGGAGTTTCAGATAGAAGAGTTTGCTGATCTCAAATATGTCAGCATGGAAGTTCTGAAAGAAGAAAATTTGAAAGTGAACATTACTAGCTTTGATTTTCACAGACTGTTCTTGGATGATCAAATTTTCTTGGTAAAATTCTTTGCAAGTACTGAAGAGACATGGGTGGAGCTTGAATGTAGAAGGATATTGGGAATCTATATCAGAAATATGCACTTATATGATTTTTAGTTGGCAATTGAATCAAGAAAGGTGAAATTCAATCTGAGCTGCCCAATCAGAAAGCCAAAACATGATATCTGCATTCATGGTTTTGTAAGTGAAGGATTTGGAAATGAAGGTTTTATCTATCTAGCTTCTAATAAGCCTATGTTCTTCAAATTGAATGATCTTGTGAAGTATAGTGATGCTACATTGGAATGGCTGTTGATAGATATGGATGTAATTGCTAAAGATAATAAAGCAATATTGAAGGAAAAGTGTATAAGGCACATAAAGGAAAGACTGGAACTCAGAACAAAGATCAGAAAATGAAGTGATTGGTTGTTATCAGAAGAAAATCCCAAGAAGATTTTACACATTGACTTTGTATTTCCTTCTGAATATGAAGTTAATGGTGTTTATACCGATGAAGTTGAAGAACCTGTTCCAGAATTATTATCTACTCAAGAAGATGTTCAGATGCAAGATGCTGAACAAGTAGAAGATTCTGAAGCTATTGCAGAACAAATGCCAATTGATCAGAGTGCCTTATTTCTGGAGTATGAGCTGCCAAACTTCTTTGAACCAAGGGATGTTCAATTTTTAAGTGTTCATCATGATTTGCCAGAGTTCTCTCAGAAGTTTCGTGCTGAATTGATAAGATGCATGGGAAAACAAAGAAAGTTTGTATATTCTGAATTCTTGATCACTTGAATCAGAGAGATACGTGTTAAGAGATTCTTGAAGAATGAGTACTATGGATTTGAGGTCTTGAGAGAAGATGGAAAGGTGTATTATTTCTCTGAAGCTGACTTTGGAAAGATTTCAGTATTCGACTTCTATAGTTTGTACGGTCTTTTCGGAAACAAAGATACTAGCAAGTACAAGAAGGAAAGATGGGCATTGGCAGTTGTAAAGGAAGCAATGTTCTATGCTCTGAGATGGTATGCTTACACAGATTTTCAAGTTGCTTTGCATGTGCATAGACCATGTGTCTATCTTTCTAGACCAAATAATGATCATGAGCAGCTAAGTGTTCTGAAGAAAGGACATGTTTGTACGTGGCAAGAATTGGGGGTCATCTTGAAGAATCATCGAAGTGAAAAGATTTTCTTCAGAGTCAGTGAAGTTCCCAAATACTGCTCTGGAACACTCAGATTCATCAAACATAGTTTGCAGAAAAAGCTATCAAGAGGAATTAGTGTTAAAGAGACACAAGAGATTATTGAAAAGATTGATAGAAGATTATCTCTGAGAAATTTAATTCTTCTGAAGATTGTGTCTGCCTTGAAAGAAGACAATGTAGATCAGTACAGGGTTGTTTGACAAAAGGGGGAGATTGTTAGATCTGAAGTTTGTCAAAAAAAACCTAAGTGTTGAAATCTGAATAGAAGACTCAGAGTTCTGAGTAGGAGACTCAGAAGTTCTGAAGGTGAAGAAAATGTTCATGCGTCAAGATTATGTTCTGAGTATACTTAATTAGAAGAATGTTCAGAAGTTCTGAACTAGTGTGTTAGATTAAATTAGCCCATAATTTAATGAATGTTTTATAAAGAATTATTGTAATAGGGGTTTATAATTAGTTTATGGGCTTTTAGCTAGTTATATCGGCTTATCCCTTTTTATATTGTAAATGGACCCTTTATAAAGGATTTTAGGGTTTCATTTTCATTAGGTCATTTGAGAAGAAACACAAAAACACACATAGACTAGGTGTTTTCACATGAGAGTCGTTTACATATAAAAGTGTGGTGTTCTTTCTAATTTCCCATCCATATTGAATCTATCAAAGCATATGAGATGAGTTCTTGAATATTATGTTCTTAATCTTCATCTTGTCTCTACATTTTCTATGGATTTCTTCTATTGTTTGTCTAAAATGGGATCAACAATTGGTATCAGAGTCGATTGAAGAAACTTTTCTTCAAAATCGGTCATCTATGGCAATAATAGATGTTATTAGATAATTTATTTGTTGTTTTGGTGCTTAGATTGATTCAATCACATGAGCCTAAACACAAATATCATTCTAATGGTTTATTTTCTGTTTTTGTGCTTATTAGAAAACCCATTTCTTCATTTATATGAGATTTGGATGATCTTACTTAGAAAACTTTGTTGTTTCTTCACAAAATCTGATTCTGCACACCACATGTTTGATAAAATGCCTAAGTGAAGATTTGATTCTATTTGTATCAAATCTGATCAGATTTAATAGATGTGTTTGTTTTGATTCTTTCTCATTCATTGGTCTTATTTGATAAGCACTAAGTAGATGGTTGATCTATGATCTCATCCTTGTGTGTGCTTAAGTCCATAGCATTTTTTTGGCATCTTGGTAGTAAGGGTGTTGATCTTTGATCTGACCTTTATTTAAATCCAAGATTGGACTCTCTTTTACTTAGGTTTTGTTTCTCTTCTGTTGCTCATAATCATTTAAATGAAAACAAAAGTCATTTGAGTCGTTGGGTACCAAAATCTACTTAACCTGTTTTGCAGATTTAGAGGCAAGCGTTGAACTCTCGGAAGATGAAGTACTTGTGCATTGAAAGTTTATATTGAACATCACATAATTTCAGGGAGTTTTCTATCTTTTTATATATACATGTGAGAATTGATAAATCTTTCGGTATATTGTAGGGGGAGAGAGATACACGACAATGGCTTTTGAACACATCAGTTCAAAAACCGCACTTCAACGGTAATGGCTTTTGAACACATCAGTTCAAAACCCGCACTTCAACGATAATGGCTTCTGAATACATCAATTCAGGACCCGTACTTCAAAGGCAATGACTTCTAAACATATCAGTTTAGAACTCGTACTTATCAGGTGATATCCTTTCACTGTCATATCTTTCTATTTTTAGGACATGTGCTTAAAGGTAACATTGTGTTATATATTATGTCTACTAACGTTGAAAGTTTGAACCTTCACAAATTTAATTCAATGAAGTGAAAAATTCTTCAATTTTTCATTCAATGAATAAAATGTGTGTTAAGGATGATTTTACGAGCATTTTTGTATCGTCGGAGTTATATTTGTTTCTACTTTCGCTTCTGAAATAAGTCGAAAGGTCAGCGAAACATGTTTGAGATTTTGATATAAGCGCAAATTTGTGTAAATCTAGACTTATACAGAATACAATGCTCACAAAGCCTATTCGTCTTAATCATGAATGGAAACAAAAATATGGGGGAAGCACTATGTTTTTGAACCAAGTGATTGAGATGCTATAATAATAATTATTAATTAAAAAAAAGAAAAAATTATATATATATATATATATATATAATAAAATCATTCAGTTTGATAGTCTGTGCCTGTGGCCTATCTGGTTTGGGAGACTAAGTCCCAAGGGGTACTCGTTACCTAGCCCCTAAGATCAACTGATCTGGGATTGGCTGACCCAAATCCTGCTATAGAACTAGGTAGAAAGCCATGTTCTACTGGTACAGATGGGATTAAGGTATATCGATGTAGCCTTTCTGGTTCGGTAGAGTAAGTTCCAAGGGGTGCTTGTCACCTAGCCCATAAGGCCAACTGGTATGGGATCGGCTGACCCAAATCCTGCTATAGGACCAGTTAGAAAGTTACGTTTACGGTGTATTATAGTCTTAATAAACTGTTTGATTATAAAAGATGCCAATGAGCACATAATAAAAGTTGCCAATGTGCACAATATGAAAAGATGCCTAAGAGCACACATCTCTTGAAAATTGGGGAAAATTACAATGTCGCGATAAACTTATAAGTTTGTGGAAATTCAGATTTCAGATATATAGTGTGAGTATGAGCAAAATATTCTTTTAGGTCTATGAGATGCATTTACTTGCTGCTAATCATATTTCGCATGCTAGCACACCAAATAGATTTAATAAAGGAGTTGAAACTGAACATTTTTAACTTGATATGCAATGATATCTTGTTTTTGAATCCAAACGCATGCACTTGATTTTACTTGATGGAAATATCTGTTACATTTCATTAAGTTGAATTTCTTTTGTTTGGTGTTCAAATGATTAAATGTTAGTAGTTATAAAATGTTGTTCAATGAATTCTATTTTCTTTATATAAGTTTGTTAAAATGTGCGCTTATATGACTTTTATGCAAATTTTTAGGGGGAGAAAATCAACTTGCTCTACAATTCTTATTTTTAGGGGGAGCAAGATCTTTCGCTTATGGGGAGATTGTTCGTGTTTTTCAAGGGGAAGAAATGTTTTTGAAGAGGGAGATTGTCCGTGACTGAAATTGAAAAGATTTCCGATGCTCGTGATGCTCACTTTCATCGAAAAAGGGGGAGAATGTCTACATCAATTTTAAAATCAAAGATTCGTTTTAATGTCAACGGGGAGATTTGTAGAAAGAAGACGTCGTTTCAAGAAATGATAGGGGGAGTTTTATTCTTCAAGAGTTTTTAAGAAATCGATTGATCATTTCAGTGATCTCTTTCTTTTGAACTCGCGCGTTTATGAAGATCGACACTGAAGAATGAAATTCTCAAGTCAATGGAAATGGGGAGAATTCTTCAAGAGTTTGAGGAAAATCGATTGATCCATTCTGTGATCTCTTTTTCTTGAACTTGTGCTTATTTGTATTCAAAAGCTTTGTGTGAAGATTCATATTCTCCAGTTCGAAGAAAGAAGTTCGTTATTTTCCGTTTGAAGATTGGATGACGTTTTGACTTTGACAAGCTTTGATGAAGTCCGAAGATTCAAGAAAGCTAAAGCTTGCTGATCGCATTTGTTTAAACCTTGAATCCAAGGGGGAGATTGTTAGTGCAATATGTCTTCAAGGTTTAAATATAGAAAGGTCAAAGTCAAAGTCAATGTAATGTGTTTTGTAAATAGCCTTTGTGTAGGTTAGTTTAGGAGAGACTCTTAGAAACATTCTCTGAATTCACATTCATATCTTAGAGAGAGAAAGTGCTGAACTCATATCTTGTATACAGTGTTCTTGATCAATGAGATGACAAATTCACATCTTCTCTATCTTGATTGATCTTTAGGGTTTAACAAATCCCAACCTTCAATTGTTCACATAGAGTCTGGATTACACAGTAATATCCTATTTGAGCCTGAATTTTCTTTGTACACAAGCACATCACAGGGAATTCGTTTTCCTGTTACAACTTCTATGGACATGCCTAATATTGGGTGTCAAGGATTGGATGGAAGACCTGGGGAGGTGAACATCTTAAAAGCCTCTTTACAAAGTGCATCTGTTGTACTAGGTGCCTTTGTGACACCTACAGGCCATATGTTCTCTGAACATATGCAAACTGGTACATCTGTTGTTCCAGGGTTACCACTGTTACCTTCTGAATTTGAAAAGATTTAGAAAAATAATCATGAGTTGGGAAACAAAGTTCAGAACTTGGAGAATAAGGTGGTTTCCTTGAAAGATGAAGTCAAGGATCTCAGAACTATGTTGGAAGGAAAGGCTAAAACTGTTGAACAAAAGGTGGATGATATCTAAGTCTCTTTGGAATCTCATCAAAAGGAGATCAAAGATGAATTTTCAAATTTTCAACAGGAAATCATAAAAAGCATGGATGCTATGAAGTCTTCTCTACTTAAAGCATTCAGTTCACAATTGGCTGTTGTCTCAAATCCTCTGAAAATTATGCCTTTGTCTGTAGCTGTGACAGAATCCTGTTCAACTCAGTCTTTAAAGAGAAAGTTTCATGATAATAAGCTTCATGATCATCAAAAGGGGGAGAAAAGGCAGAAGGAAAACACTGAGTTGATGATTATTCCAACTACTAGTTCTGAGAGACCAAAGTCTGATGATGAAATGGAATCAGAAGAAGTGGTCATTGAAAATACTTCTGATATGGTTCTGGAAATCACTGGTTCTGAAATAGATATGGTGCACACTTCTGAAGTAGATACGGTGAATAGCTCTGAAGTAAATATGATGAATACTTGTTCTGATATTATTCCTTATACCGGAGGTAATCTGATTTCTGAGTTTAAAGAAAGGAGAATGAACAATATTTTAGTAAGGAGAATGCACTGTGTTTGTTAGTAAATGCTCTTAATGGTCAGAATATTCACAGATGTCTGAGAAGGGTGACTCCAATTGATATGAAGGGTGAAAAGGATTGCACAGTTGGTTATTCAGACAAGTTTGAAGATAAATTTGAAAAGCACTATTTTGATGAATTATCAATTCTTTAAGGAGAGTATGATAAGGTTGAAAACTACTTCATGCCTTTAGAATATGTGTACAGAAGACCAATCATTATTCCAAGGCTTGAAATGTCAATCTTGGAGGAACCAATCTGTGATTTTATTGTGGAACAAAATGATATTCCACTGGCCAGGAACTACTTCTGTGATATTTTCCTGAAGACAACTATGAGCATCTTAAAGCAAATGGTCTATCTTAAAGCTTCCAACGGGTTCAGAAAACCAGATGAAAGGTTGTTTGTGAGGAAAAGAATTGTGAAAGTTATGGAGTTTCAGATAGAAGAGTTTGCTGATCTCGAATATGTCAGCATGGAAGTTCTGAAAGAAGAAAATTTGAAAGTGAACATTACTAGCTTTGATTTTCACAGACTGTTCTTGGATGATCAAATATTCTTGGTAAAATTCTTTGCAAGTACTGAAGAGACATGGGTGGAGCTTGAATGTAGAAGGATATTGGGAATCTATATCAGAAATATGCACTTATATGATTTTTAGTTGGCAATTGAATCAAGAAAGGTGAAATTCAATCTGAGCTGCCCAATCAGAAAGCCAAAACATGATATCTGCATTCATGGTTTTGTAAGTGAAGGATTTGGAAATGAAGGTTTTATCTATCTAGATTCTAATAAGCCTATGTTCTTCAAATTGAATGATCTTGTGAAGTATAGTGATGCTACATTGGAATGGTTGTTGATAGATATGGATGTAATTGCTAAAGATGATAAAGCAATATTGAAGGAAAAGTGTATAAGGCACATAAAGGAAAGACTGGAACTCAGAACAAAGATCAGAAAATGAAGTGATTGGTTGTTATCAGAAGAAAATCCCAAGAAGATTTTACACATTGACTTTGTATTTCCTTATGAATATGAAGTTAATGGTGTTTATACCGATGAAGTTGAAGAACCTGTTCCAGAATTATTATCTACTCAAAAAGATGTTCAGATGCAAGATGCTGAACAAGTAGAAGATTCTGAAGCTATTGCAGAACAAATGCCAATTGATCTGAGTGCCTTATTTCTGGAGTATGAGCTGCCAAACTTCTTTGAACCAAGGGATGTTCAATTTTTAAGTGTTCGTCATGATTTGCCAGAGTTCTCTAAGAAGTTTCGTGCTGAATTGATAAGATGCATGGGAAAACAAAGAAAGTTTGTATATTCTGAATTCTTGATCACTTGAATCAGAGAGATACGTGTTAAGAGATTCATGAAGAATGAGTACTATGGATTTGGGGTCTTGAGAGAAGATGGAAAGGTGTATTATTTCTCTGAAGCTGACTTTGGAAAGATTTCAGTATTCGACTTCTATAGTTTGTACGGTCTTTTGGGAAACAAAGATACTAGCAAGTACAAGAAGGAAAGATGGGCATTGGCAGTTGTAAAGGAAGCAATGTTCTATGCTCTGAGATGGTATGCTTACACAGATTTTCAAGTTGCTTTGCATGTGCATAGACCATGTGTCTATCTTTCTAGACCAAATAATGATCATGACCAGCTAAGTGTTCTGAAGAAAGGACATGTTTGTACGTGGCAAGAATTGGGGGTCATCTTGAAGAATCATCGAAGTGAAAAGATTTTCTTCAGAGTCAGTGAAGTTCCCAAATACTGCTCTGGAACACTCAGATTCATCAAACATAGTTTGCGGAAAAAGCTATCAAGAGGAATTAGTGTTAAAGAGACACAAGAGATTATTGAAAAGATTGATAGAAGATTATCTCTGAGAAATTTAATTCTTCTGAAGATTGTGTCTGCCTTGAAAGAAGACAATGTAGATCAGTACAGGGTTGTTTGACAAAAGGGGGAGATTGTTAGATCTGAAGTTTGTCAAAAAAAACCTAAGTGTTGAAATCTGAATAGAAGACTCAGAGTTCTGAGTAGGAGACTCAGAAGTTCTGAAGGTGAAGAAAATGTTCATGCGTCAAGATTATGTTCTGAGTATACTTAATTAGAAGAATGTTCAGAAGTTCTGAACTAGTGTGTTAGATTAAATTAGCCCATAATTTAATGAATGTTTTATAAAGAATTATTGTAATAGGGGTTTATAATTAGCTTATGGGCTTTTAGCTAGTTATATCGGCGTATCCCTTTTTATATTGTAAATGGACCCTTTATAAAGGATTTTAGGGTTTCATTTTCATTAGGTCATTTGAGAAGAAACACAAAAACACACATAGACTAGGTGTTTTCACATGAGAGTCGTTTACATATAAAAGTGTGGTGTTCTTTCTAATTTCCCATCCATATTGAATCTATCAAAGCATATGAGATGAGTTCTTGAATATTATGTTCTTAATCTTTATCTTGTCTCTACATTTTCTATGGATTTCTTCTATTGTTTGTCTAAAATGGGATCAACAATTGGTATCAGAGCCGATTGAAGAAACTTTTCTTCAAAATCGGTCATCTATGGCAATAATAGATGTTATTAGATAATTTATTTGTTGTTTTGGTGCTTAGATTGATCCAATCACATGAGCCTAAACACAAATATCATTCTAATGGTTTATTTTCTATTTTTGTGCTTATTAGAAAACCCATTTCTTCATTTATATGAGATTTGGATGATCTTACATAGAAAACTTTGTTGTTTCTTCACAAAATCTGATTCTGCACACCACATGTTTGATAAAATGCCTAAGTGAAGATTTGATTCTATTTGTATCAAATCTGATCAGATTTAATACATGTGTTTCATTTGATTCTTTCTCATTCATTGGTCTTATTTGATAAGCACTAAGTAGATGGTTGATCTATGATCTCATCCTTGTGTGTGCTTAAGTCCATAGCATTTTTTGGCATCTTGGTAGTAAGGTTGTTGATCTTTGATCTGACCTTTATTTAAATCCAAGATTGGACTCTCTTTTACTTAGATTTTGTTTCTCTTCTGCTGCTCATAATCATTTAAATGAAAACAAAAGTCATTTGAGTCGTGAAAATGATGTTTGAGAAAGATTTGGTGTTGTGCTACATATTCAAAGTTTGATCTGAAAATATTTTATACCTTTGAGTGCTTCTAATCAGGTTTTCTGACCTGATCAATTAGAGATCTGAGGATTTGCACTCATCGTTTTAAAATATTTATGGAGACCGGCTTGTTTTCACATGAAATCGGTGTTGATGAGCATTTGATATAATTGGAGAAAAATGACAGCATGCTGAAAGTTTTACGATGCTGTAGTAAATTGATCATATCTCACTCATCAAGGAACCAATCGATGCGATTCAAAAGGCCATGGATTGAAAACATATTGATGAACATATTTCATGTTTTGAGCTTTAACAGATTAGAACTTTAGAAGTGTCAAACGCATCGTTGAATTGGACAACAGTGTGCTGATGGAAAACTGATAGACAGATCTGCGCGACTGTGGCAAATCAACCATATCGTTTTCGTACGAGCTCGAAAAGAGGTGATTCAAGATGATCTGAACAGATAACAAACCAATTAAATTTGTTTGTGTTTTGAGTTTTTGCAAACTCCAGAGCTATAATGGTCTAAATCAGTGTCAAAGTTGGTGTAACATTTCTGTCAAGCTACTGTTTGGCTGTTGTTAAGCTGATGTTGCTGCTGTTAAGCTACTGTTTGCTGCAGAATTAAGCTGCAACTTGAAGAGCTGTTTGCTGCTGCTGCTGTAATCAATTTTTTGTTGTTGTTGTTCTCAATCAGTTGATGTGCAGAAGCTCACCAGAACAGAGTTAAAGTTGTTTATCCAGAGGTCTGAGCAGCAGAGTTCTGTTGTATGCAGATGCTATCCAAAGAAGCCATTAAAGCTACTGTTGGCAGAAAAGAAAATCAGAAGCAGAAGCCTTCCAGAATGCTATTAAGTACTTGTTGATGTCCTCGTTAAGCTGCTGCTGCAGCATATCAGAATACTGCAGAAGGTTCTTACCTGCTGTTAAGCCATGTCTGAATAAGTCGACATCCGGCATCGGTTATGTGCAGCTTGTTCTTATCTTTTTGTTGTTGTGTTCAAAGAATTTGTTCATCAGATTGTGAGCCATAAAGTCCTGCACAAAATTAGAAGTGTGCGACTGATTAATTATCATATTCAAAAGTTTGTTCATTGTATGCTCTAAAAGTGCAGCACACTTGTGAAAATTCGAAGATCTGATTCAGTCACAGAGCCTAACCGCATAACCTTTGTGCTGCTGCACTGAGCCTCTGTGCCCTCAGAGGCTATCCGATTGCACTTTAGAAAAGTACAGAGGTTGTACACACACAGAATGCTTCGAGATAAAGTGGCCTTTTTTTAAAATAAACTTGGAGTCTCGTTGCCTGATCAGATTGCGGTGCAGATCTGTAACTACGATGGGCGAATGGCAAATAACCTCTGAGCTCATACAGAACTTCGTTTGTCTGAGTTTGATCCAGAACTTGATTTTGTTCATACAGAGGTTCATCACCTGTTGGAGTCTCCAGAAGCTCTGAAAGCTAAGGTCGCAGAGGCTCTGGTAACATTTAACCAGAACCTGCTGTGTTTAGAAAGAATTTGATGTTGCTGCCATTTTGATACAGAAGTATATTTGAGGATGTACTCACATGTCAATAATCTCAGAGCTATTGAGGAGACTGTCTGTTGATATTGCTAATGTCAAGTTGGAGGCTTAATCAAGATGGAAGTGGTGGTGATTCCTCCATGGATTCTGATCTCATAAAGGACAGTGACTAACTACAGGTGCAGATCGAATCAGAAGAATTGCTACTTCTACTTGGGTGCTCAGAAAAGGAATGTTAGCTCCATTCTTTCTGTTTGTGAAAGTAGTGAATATTATAGGTTCCCAGATTCACGTTGTATCACATTAATGGTAGTAATATAGACAGCGGAAGCATTTAAATATAAAGCCATTAAAGTGAGTGATTGTTTAAATGATATTGTAGTAGTGAGAATCAATATAGAACAGGATAATGATAACAAGATCAAATAAGAAACGCTGCTCGTATATTGACAATGGATAACACCAAGAACAAGATCAATGGTGTATCCTGAAATCTCACAGGGAACAATATTGTACAGAGGTAGTGCTCGGGATTACTTCAGTGTGTGCTTAAACAATTATGGAAAACTATTCTTCCCAAAGCTTACAATTGTTTGTTCCACTACCTCTCTATTTATAGCCCTGATAAAGTGTAGACAGTGTACTATCGTACCCTAGAATGACACGTGGAAAGTGTGTCTCCTATTTTTAGGGCATACGTGGAAAGTATGGACACTTGTCTAACACTTGGGATTTCTTACGAGACTTAGGCATCACAGAGGTCTTCACTTCAACAGAGCTCATAGACCAGAACTCTGTTGGTCTTCGGGTTGTGAACAGTTCTTCTGTTGGTCTTCTGACAGAGCTCTGTTGAGCTCTGTTGGTTCCACCAGAACTCTGTTGAGTTCTGTTGATCTTCTTGAAGCTTTTTCTTCTAAGTCTTCTGCTGCATCTCTGATGGTCTTCTGACTTGATAATATTTTCAATACTTTTACATTACAGATACTTGGGGCTAACAATCTCCCCCTAAGTATTGAAAATAAAAATTTGAAAACAGAGATGTAAACAAAAAGAACAGAGAATATTTACCTCTGTTAGCCTTTGTACTATTCTTCTAAGATATTACAATTGCATGGTAAGAAATAGTACATTTATGCATAGTTATATCCCCTAAGAATTCTGTCAAATCTTCTGATTAGTATACGGAAGTCCAGCATCAGATCAATCTGTTCGACGAAGAGTTTCTGCTGTTCTTCTCGACATTTGCTTCTTGGGAGATCTTGGATTATGTTATTGAGGTATACTATTGACTCACTCGAGTACTTGTGGGCTTCAGCTGCTCTGATGTCCTTTTTTGTGCCCTTCTATCGGCAGACAAAGACTGGAGGATCTTCTACTACGGTTCCAGTTCTGAGATGGCCATAACCCTGAAGGTTTTCATTTGGTGGTGCAATCGCTAGTTTCTCTACTTCAAACTCTATGCCTAGCTGATAATCAGTATGTATTCTGAGATTGATGTGCTCTTGCATTGCGAATCTGACTTCTGGTAGCGCAGTTCTGGCCGGCGTGTATCTTTCTGAGAAGTTCAAGCAATATGTGTGAAGTGTGATCAGGTCGTATGGGTTCAGAAGGACGAGATCATTGTCATTGAAGATTTCATTTCTGCCTTCCATTGATTCCACAGTATACTTATGGTATGTGACTCTGTCATGTTGAAACTTCTTGTGTTTGATGTCCAGGATTCTGCGGATACCGAAATTTATGTTGATGGCTCTGTTCAGATTTGACTTGGTTTAGATGAACTTTAGCCTTGCATCAGAAATGATGTTTATTCTGGTTGGGTTAAGGTATGGGTTAATGGGTACGACATTTACAGGGATGATGTCTCTGTCAGCATATAGAAATGCAAATATCGTTTCTAAGGCAGGTTTTTCGGTATGATGGGTAGAGGTTTCTGGGTTTTGTTCTGGTATTATTGGGTTTGGGTCATCGTGGGTTTCTGCCAAAAGAATGTCGATGTGATCAGATTTTTGAGTAGCATGAGATTGGGCTTGACTTGTTTGTTCTTCACCAGAGGATGGGTCTGTCCTCTCTGGTTCTTTTCTTGGAGATGTAGGAGGGGTATCTAGGCAGATGATCTCTGGTGGTTCTTGTGTTGACGCTTCTGTTGGTTTGATGACTCTGTCCTTGAACATGTAGTCAAATGCCACCACAGTCATTTCTGGCGTGTGTTCCTCTGTTATCCCCTTTTCTCCTTCTGTAGCCTCTGCCTCAGTTGCTTCTGTGACTATCCCTTTACCCTTGACTTCTCTCTCTTTTTCAACCTCTTTCTCTTTCTCT
Source organism: Saussurea involucrata (assembly GCA_033807775.1). Taxonomy (NCBI): domain Eukaryota; kingdom Viridiplantae; phylum Streptophyta; class Magnoliopsida; order Asterales; family Asteraceae; genus Saussurea; species Saussurea involucrata. Next base: position 134,858,049 of record CM066322.1, read on the forward strand.
GCCTCTTTCTCCTTCTCCTTCTCTTTCTCTTTCTCCTTCTTATTCTCCTTCTCTTTCTCCTTCTCCTTCTCCCCCTTTTGTTGTTCTGAGGACTCACCCAATTGATTGTCTGATTGACTTTCTTGAGCATCCTCAAAATCATCATCATCGCCAGAAAAGTCAATTCGAGCTTCTGGTGAGGGCGGAACAACAAATCTCAGATCAGCTTTGTGTCTCTTGCTTAAAGGTTCTTCTGTAAGTGCTTCTTCTGCAGGTCTTTTCGATGTAGAGGTAGCCTGTAAAATAATGTTAGTAAAATTGGAGGCTGCCTTCGTCATTACATCCTCTACCTCTGTTGTGGCACCTTTGATCTCTTCTACTTGAGCCGCAAAGTTGACCTTGTGTTTATCAAGAGATGTTTGCACATGTTGTTCTGTCGCCTTAGCTTTCATTACAAATTTTGATGAAATTGTCATCATTCGGCTAAGAATTGATTTTCTGAAGTCTCCCATTTGGCCAACAGTCATGGGTAGGTCATTTGGGTTAGGGCTGGAGATGTTGAGTGGAGTAGCAGATGAGGTGGTTGCTTCTTTTATGGATTCCTTAACAGAGTTGGTAATTATCTCTGTCAAGGTTCTGACGTTAGATTCTGAAAGAATAACTGTAGGGATGGGAAGGGTTCTGTTCATCTGAGCTGTGTGGTTCTCTGTTATAAGTTGTTTTAGCGCTGCAAGCTCTGTCGAAGTCTTTTTAGCTTCCTCTGCTCTGACTGTTTTTAGCTCGACTATCTCTGTTGTCAGCTTGGCAATCTCTTCTCCTCTAATTCGTTCAGACTCTGTTCTGAGTGCTTCAGCCTCGGCATATTTCTGAGTTATCTCTGCATGTTTGTTAGAGACGTTCAGCAGTTCTTCCTTAAGAGAAGCATTTTCCTTGCGGATCAGCTCCTCCTTCTGTTCATTGATAAGTTTATACTCATTCAAGGAGTTGGTGATACTATCACAGAAGCTTTCGAACTCTGCTCTTGTGACAGTGTCAACGGGGGTATCCTTGGTTCCAACACATGGATCCAATTCTGCCTCGAGTTCAGAGGCGCCTGCGTCAAGAGTTGTGTTGATGTTGGCTCTTGGAGGACTTCCACCTGATCCTTGATGTTCCCTTTGAGGGGAAACAACTACAGGTGTTCTGACCATATTTTCCTCTTCCATCTCAGGATCTGAAGAAGGAAATCTGATGTGATGAGAAGCATTTGGATCAAGCAAAGTCTTCCCTTCTTCTACTATGGTCTCCCATTGTCCCTGAGTCAGACATATGCTACGTGAGATTACAAAGATCTCTGGTCTATTTTGTGTTATGTCTACATGAGCCACAGAGGCATCATCGTGTGGAGGTGACCTATCGATGTTCTGGGGCGAATGAACATCACTACCAAAGATAGCTTCACCATGTTCGTGCATACCAGAAGCATGAAGAGTTGCTTTTGGTGGTTCTTGCTGGTTGGGGTTCGAGGTGTGCACCTCTGTTTCAATAATCCTTTGGTCTTGATCACCAGGATTAGATTGTGTGGAAGCACTGGGATTTTGGTTAAGGATACCCTCAGATGTGCTCTGTTGAGCATCTTTTTCTATCCTCACATTCTCCTCGGCTCCTACGACTGTAGAACTCTCTGGATTCTCTCTGATATTTCCCTCTTGCTCACCACTATCAGAGGAGATATTTTCCACCTCTGGTGTTTCCTGTACTTCCTCATGGACAGTCTCTCTAGGAGATGCTCTGTCCTCTACTTCCTCCATTCTAGAGGAAGACCCCACTTCGGGTGCTCTTCCTTCCGGTCTGTTAATTTACTCTCCTATCTCCTCACTAAAGCTCTCGAAAGAAGGCTCAGATCCTAAGTATGTTGGGGTTCTCACCTCAGGTTCTTGAGGTTGAGTAGCACTCTGATAGTTTTGGATAGAGATATGGTCTGGGGCGATAAGGGCAAGCATTGTACCTAGAATTCTTCTTATGAAGGGGTATTCGCCTGATGTAGTCGGGAGGAATTTGGACATTGTCCAAACAGGTGTGGAGCGACCCTGATGAGTTAGTTCCAGTCTGTCGAAGGCTCTTCTGATTACCAGACTGATAAAGCGTGAAAACTTGATCATCTTTAAGAATTTGTGGGATCCAACGACTCCTCCTCTTGCGATGGATGAGGTTTTTGTGTTAACGGCGGTAAGAAGATCGTTGTAGAGAATGCTGGCGTAGTCAAAGTTCCGATTGAAGAACAACCCATACATGATTTGTAGGATTTCAGTTGTGGCTTGGTCTTGACTTCCAGATTTGCTGGTAAGGGTTCTGTTTAAGGTGGAGAACATGAAATTCCACATAGTGGGTAGATTCTGTCGCTTGAATTCTCCTATCCTATTCAGATCCTTGTTGTAACCCAGAAATTTCATGAAATCAAGAAGGACAACTACTTTTGGTGGTTTCTCATAGGCGTCTATTCCTAGCTGTCTTTTGGTTTTCATTCTGAAGATTCTTCTCAAGGTACTTGCTCTAATGCGGATTGTTCCCGCTCCTCCATTCCTTGAGTTGACGCTTCCAACTATCCCGTCTTGTTCTTCGATGTATTGGTATGTGGTCCACCATTGTTGGACATAGATTGCAAGAAGATGGTCATCGAACTCTGTTAGGGCTCTAAAAATATCAGAGTTTCTAAAGAACTCAATGAAGACATGATATAGGGGTAGATAGAGTCCTAGAGTGGGATCGAATCTGTAGTTGTTGTCAGCAAACTCGTATGGAAGAACAATGATATCATCAGTGGGTTCTATTCGGCTAGAATCAGCAGAGTTTTGGGGTTCCGCCATTGTTGCAGGTTTGGGGTTTTCTTGAAGAACACAGAGGATTTGAATAAAAGAGGGAAAGGTGAAGGGTTTAGGAGGTTTAGAAATGAAATAGGTCACGGTTATGGATATTTATAGTCAAGACTTGTGGCTATGTAATCGTCATTGGTATTGTAGGTACTCGAGTGTCAGAAGGTGGAGTGGCCTGAATAGTGTATCGTGTGAACAACTAGTGGTTTAGCTTTCAATTAGAGAGTGCCACGTGTTTTTGTTCTGACCACTTTTGTGCAAGTAAACCGTCGTGGTTAGAGATGTGTGGGTGACAAGTGGTTGACGCTTAGAAATAACCCGCACCTCTGATGACGTTTCTTCTGATGACGTTTCTTCTGATGACGTGGCATAAAACCGACAGAGCTCTGTTGGAGCTTTGCAAGTTTTTCCTCTGATGAGTAACCCTTTTTCATTATTTTCAAGTACTCCTTTGGTGTTTCACCTTTACCCAAAATTATTTAAAATTTTGTCTCTGATGCAGAAATGGCCAAGGAACGAGAACAGAACCGACTTTAGAAATTTCACAGAGTTCTGGTGAGAATCAACAGAGCCTCTGGTGAAATATCAGAGTTCTGGTAAGTTCTTGACATTATCAAAGGATTTTCATCAGAACATGTTTTCCCTCTTTCTTCAAAAAGATTTTTCTTTTCAGAACAGAAAGCGAAGTCATTTTGATTTGAAAATCAGATTTGACTCGCTCCCCCTAAAAACATGCGCAAAATTTTTATAAACTCCCCCTTGAAATGTGAGAAAAAAAAACTTTTTACAAAAAGAATTTTACAGGAAAAAAATATATACAAACAAATTCACTAAGCTTGTTGAAAAAGTATGCATGACAGAGTTCTGGTGAATAGCAGAGACTCTGTTGAACTATATTTCCTAAATTTTTGACAGAGCTCTGTTGGAACATCAGAGGCTCTGTTGAGTTTGAACAGAGTTAGGAGGACATGTTCAGCATACCCAGTTTGCCGATTAAGAAGTTAAATCTCCTTTCATCAAGGGCTTTTGTAAACAAGTCAGTAAGCTGGAAGTCGGTTGAAACAAAGTACATTTCAATCGTCCCCTTTTCAACGTGATCCTTTATGAAGTGGTACCTTATGTCGATATGCTTTGTCTTGGAGTGCTAAACTGGATTAGCTGTGATTGCTATGGCACTCTTGGAGTCACATAGAATTGGAATTTTTCCATACCCTAGGCCATAGTCTTTGAGTTGGATTTTCATCCATATCACTTGAGAGCAACAACTGGCAGCAGCAACATACTCTGCTTCTGATGTAGAGGTTGATACGCAATTCTGTTTCTTGGATGTCCAACTCTCCAATTTTTCACCAAGTAATTGGCAGCTACCAGACGCACTATTTCTGTCATTCTTGCATCCTCCGTAATCTGAGTCTGTATATGCTACAAGCTGGAAACCAGAATTAAGAGGATACCAGAGACCCAAAAATTGAGTCCCTTTAAGATATTTAAATATGCGCTTGACAGCAGACAAATGAGATTCTTTAGGATTTGCTTGAAATCTGGCACAGAGACAGGTTGCAAACATTATGTCAGGTCTTCTAGCAGTTAAGTACAGAAGTGATCCTATCATGCATCTGTAGTTCTTGACATCTATTGGTTCACCCTTAAGGTCAGAGTCAAGTTTAACTCCAGTGGCAATAGGAGTTTTCATTGGATTTGAATTGTTGAACTTGTATTTTTTCAAAATATCAGAGATGTATTTTGACTGACTTATAAAAGTCCCTCTGATGGATTGTTTTACTTGTAAATCAAGGAAGAATGAAAGTTCTCCCATCATGCTCATTTTGAATTCACTTTTCATCAAATCCTCAAACCTATCACAATACTCTTGTTGTGTAGACCCAAAAATAATGTCATCAACATATATTTGTACCAGAAGTATATCATTCCTATACCTTCTAAAGAATAGAGTTTTATCGACATTACCTTTCTCGAAGTGATTTGTCAACAGAAAATTGGACAGAGTTTCATACCAGGCTCTGGGAGCTTGTTTAAGGCCGTATAGAGCTTTGCCTAACTTGTAAACGTGGTCTGGAAACTCCGAACTTTCAAAACCAGGCGGTTGCTGGACAGCATAGGCTAAGAAGAAAGGCAGACTTTACATCCATGTGATAGACCTTAAAACCTTTGTGAGCAGCATAGGCTAAGAAGATTCTTATGGCTTCTAGTATAGCTACAGGGGCAAAGGTTTCGTCATAGTCGATACCTTTTTCTTGGCAGTATCCTTTTGCAACCAGACGGGCTTTGTTTCTGATGATTATCCCATCTTCATCCTTTTTATTCCTAAACACCCACTTGGTTCTAATGGCCGCTTTTCCTTCAGGAAGTGGAACCAAGGACCAAACTTTGTTTCTTTCGAATTCCAGAAGCTCTTCTTGCATAGCTTCGATCCAGTTTGGGTCTTCAAGGGCTTCAGAAAATTTCTTTGGCTCAATCATGCTTAAAAAGTTTACAAAGAAAGCTCATTGATTGTGGCCGATCTCGTCTTCACACCATCTTCAGCAGCACCGATAATTTGATGATGAGGATGATCCTTTGTCCATCTTGTCATGGGAGCATGGACAACAGGAGGAGTTTGTGCTTCTGATGAGAAAACACGATCCTCATAATCAGAGCTCTGTGGCACACAACTCTGGAGTGTGGCTTCATTGCTCTGTGAGGGTGATCTTTCAAATAGGGAGTCTCTGCCAATATTGGTTAGCAGAGGTGACGATGGCTCTTGCACTGGTTCTCTTTGTGATTCCTCGTTTCTCTGAATGACACCTGTAGACGGAGAAGTAGATGGTGAAGTATTGGAGGGACCAGTAAGAGTTGTACCTGTTAGTTTCTTTTCTGTTGAATTCTGAGCTTGGTCGCCTCTGTTGATGTTGACAGAGGAGATATCATCATCGAAGAAATCATTGAACACAAGATTGATGTCTTCTTCCCTTGTCTTTGAAGAACTTGGCTTCTTCTGTTCTGTCTGTGTCCCCTCTGTTGATTTGCGATCCAAGGCACTTGATGTACTTTCATCAAAGGACACGTTAACGCTCTCTTGAATGACACGAGTTCTGATGTTGTAGACTCTGTAGGCCTTAGAGGTTAAGAAATAACCAATAAAGATTCCTTCGTCCGCCTTTTTGTCGAATTTTCCCAGTTGTTTTCTGTCATTCAAGATGTAGCACTTGCAGCCAAAATCATGAAAGAATTTCACGTTTGGCCTTCTATTGTTGATGAGTTCATAGGGAGTCTTTTTAAATCTTTTTACAATGACAGCTCTGTTTTGTGTAAAACGGGCTGTTGAGACTGCCTCTGCCCAGAAGTTGATTGGAAGGACAGAGCCAGCCAACATGGGTCTGGCGGCTTCTACCAGAGTTCTGTTCTTCCTTTCCACTACACCATTCTGTTGTGGAGTTCTGGCAGCTGAGAAGTTCTGGGAGATTCCTTCTTCTGAAAGATAGGCATCTATTCTTGCATTTTTGAATTCTGTCCTATTATCACTTCTCAACTTTTGCACTTTTAATCCTAACAGAACCTGTATCCTTCTCAACAAACTTATTAGCATTTTTGGGACATCAGATTTTACTCTGATGAACTCAATCCAAGTATATCTAGAAAATTCATCAATAAGTACTAGAATATACTTTTTGCCCGACAGACTTTGCACCGAGATAGGACCGCAGAGATCCACATGAAGCATATGCAAAGGTCTGGGACAGCTATGATCACTCTTAGTTCTGTGTGAAGATCTTTTCATCTTTCCCAGTTCACAGGCAGAACAGAGATGGTCTTTGTCAAATTTCAGTGGAGGAAGTCCTTTTACTAGATTTAATTTCACGAGCTTGTCAAGATTTGAAAAATTCAAATGGGCAAATCTTTTATGCCAGAGGCAGGCATCTTCATTTTTTAAAGACACTAAACAGAGCTTTTCTGTTGTAGAGTTTTGGTTAGGATTGAAATTCATTTTATAAAGATTGCCTTTTCTGTCGGCTTTTAAGAGTTCTTGACCAGACTCGGAAAGCAACAGAGAACAGTACTTCTTCCTAAAATTGACATCGAACCCATGATCACAGAGTTGACTTATGCTAAGCAGATTATGGTTTAATCCTCCAACATAAGCAACTTCAGAAACTGAAACACCACCATTGATTAAAGTACCGTAGCCTCTAATCTGTCCGCCATTATCTCCTCCAAAGGTTACTGCACTTCCATTTTTGTTCTTGAAAGAAGTAAGCAGCTCCTTATTCCCCGTCATGTGCCTTGAGCATCCTGAATCTAAATACTAGATCTGCACATGGGGTTTTTGCAAGACAGATTATTTTCTTTTAGGTACCCATTGCGTTTTGGGTCCTTTCTTGTTAGGTTTGGGGGTGTTCAAGGGTTTATCTGTTGGCTTTCCATTTTGGGATGGTATGCCAGAAGATTTCTTCTGTGCATTCTGAATAGTCTTGGGATTTTTTCTTTGAGATGACTGATTCAGAACACAGTGAGGACCATTCATATGGTTCTTTAACTGTAATAGAAGTTGAATACAATTGCATTTGATAGAACATGAAGATTGATGCAAATTGTCGTTTTTATTCAAAAATTCTTGTTTAAAGGGAGCTTGATTTTGAAAAACTTTAGGACCAGATGTCTTTACGTACATTCTGTCCTGTGATTTAAAATTGTTGTTTCTTGGAGCAAACTCTCTTGACACAAAACTATTTCTCTTTTGATTTACAATAGGTGTAGAAGTTGGTTGGTCATTGACTTTCCATTTTCCTTTCTGCTCTGTTGTAAGTTTGACTTGATCATAAGCGTAAGGAACAGAGGTATAGTCTTCATGAATAATTTTAGCTTTTCCTCTTTTCTTCTCTTCTATCTCATTAGAGGAAAGAATTCTGATACCCTTATTTTTCAAATTTGGCAAAGGTATAAATCTGTTCCGTTTCTTAAAGAATGAGACGTTTTTCAGAGAACCAGATTCAACAATTGCTTGCTTAGGTTTGTGCAAAGAAGTCTTAGGAGCACATAAAATTTGCTCATCTACCTCAGAGTCAGAGTCACTATCAGAGCACAGAAAGTCTCTGGTAGAGGTGTTAGACTCATTGGGTATCATAGAGTTATCAGCTCTGGTGGATTTAAACTTTCTTATCTTTGGTTTTAAAGCATCACAAGCAGCATTTTCTTCAATAACTTTAAAAATATCCTCTTCAAAAGTTGTTCGTAAGGTTTCAGAGGATGGAGAGAAGACTGGAACTCCAGGATTGAGTTCTCTCTGTATTGAAGCACAAGAGGGTTCTGTAACAGAGGCAACAGACTTCTGTTCCTTGAAAGAATTGAAGTTAAAGATTTTTTTCGGATCAAGACTTTTGATAGAATCAGTAAGCTTTATTTCATCTCTTCCCTGATCAAGAATAAACTTTTCAGATGGTTTTGAAACCTTTTCTTGATTCAAGGAGTCATAGCTGACATTCCTTAAGCTTAGTCTTTTTGCTTTTGTAAAATCTAATATTTTGGCTCTTTTGAAAACATCATTTCCAGAGATCACATCCTCTTGCATTTTTCCAATAGAGAAGGCAAAAGGGATAAGATGCCTTTAACCTTCTTTTGTAAGGAACAATGTCATTAAAACCTAGACCTTGCTTGTCTTCTTGAGAATTGATTTTGGTATACACATTCTGTGCATCCTGGTACTTTTTGATTAAAATCTCCTTTTTCTGTAGGGATTGATGTAAAATTTCCCTCTCTCTCTGAAAATAGTCTTTTAGAGCAACAGAGTTTAAACGTTCATTTTCAGATTTAGCAACTTCTTCAGCTTTTTTGTTTCAAAATTTCTTCAAACTCTTTAACCCTTTTTGAAAACGTGTTTTCTTTCTTTTGTTGTAAGACTTCTAGCTTAGATTTTTCTCTGGATATTTCTTCCTTTTCCTGTTCCAAAAGAGTTTTCTCTCTCTTGTAGAAGGACAGATCCTTCTGAGCTAGCTTTCTTAAGTCTTTTTCCTCAGAAAGCTTTTGTTTTAAGAGTTGAAACTCTTCAGTAAGTAATGACACATGCATCTCAAGTTCTGAGTCAGATTTGGATTCAGAGAAATGTACCTTGGCACTGGGTCTGGTTGTCTCCAGCGCTCTGTTGTCTGGCTCTGTTACGGTCAGGGCAAATGCATGAGCCACATCTTCTTCTTCGGACTTTTCTATTCTTCCTCCGGTCATCCAGTCAACTTCCAAACTTCCATCATCCACAGCAACAATGGCTTGCTCTGGTTCATCGTCCGAGGATGAATCAGAGATCCAATTCTCCATCTCAGCAACATAGCTTCTTTCGCTGTAGTTATACTTGTATTTATTCTTGTAATAATCTTGATCTTTCACAAGTTTTCCTTTACAGTTAGCACAGAAATGATCAGGTTTGCCACATCTAAAGCAACGTCCATCATTCTGATTGATGGGTTGGGCAGCATCAGCCTTCTGTGGAGCAGGAGTATTGAACTTCTGTTGTGGTTGCTGTCTCTGATCTGTTGGAGCTCTGTTGTGATGGTTCTGTTGTGGGGGTGCAACATAAGCTCTGTTCTCATCTTTCTCATATCTACCTCTTCTGTCGAATGCTCTGTTGCCAAATCTCGTGTTGAATTGTTGAGTGATTAATGCAAGAGATTTAGCAAACGCATTTATATCGTCATCCTCATCTGACGAGTTTTCTTCAGTATCACTTTCAGCTACCAAACTCTTACTCTTCTTCTTCTTTCCTCTGCTCGAACTTTCTCTGTTTGTCTTTCCTTATGTGGATTTCTTTGATTCAGAGACTAACGCAATAGGTCCTGCAATGGTGGATTTGCCTTTTTGTTTGACAACATCATTTTCTTGTGCGGCCAGAGTGCCATACACATCGGTAAGAGACCATGCATCTAGATCTTGGTTAGCTTGTAAAGACATGGACAGATTTAACCATTCATCATTCAGACTTTTCAGAAACAAAACATTGTTATCTTCCTTCGACCTAACAACCCCACAGTTTTTACATTTGTTTATCAAAACATTGAATCTGTTGTAGGTTTGTTGTAAGGTTTCCTCAGGAAGTGCTTTGAAATCGTTGTACTCATTTATACATTGGGTCCTTCTGTTCTTTTGGGTTTTGATGCCACCCTCAAGCTGATTAAGAAGTTGATCCCAGATTTCTTTGGCAGTAACACATGAATCTAGTTCTTGAAATATTTCATTAGGAATGGCCATAATCAGAAGTCTAACTGCTTTTAGATCATTTTCCATTTTTAATGTCTCTTCATCAGTGAACCCGGTGGTTTTGGGTTCAAGGTGAGCAGGAATCTCAGCAGTAGTTTGTGTTGCGGGTACACGTGGAACCAAAACCATGGGTTTGAATGGTCCATCCGTGAGAACGCATTAAATCTCTGTCCATCCCATCAAGGAAATTAACCATCCTAATCTTCCATTGAGGATATTCATTTCTCAGAAAAGTAGGAGGCTTAGTCAGAGAACCGGCAGTATTAATAGCGTTGATATGGGTATTTGCCATTTTAAAAAAAAAGGGTATAACAGTTTAAAATGGTTTTGAAAGAGTATAAACTTGTCACGTGCGAAATGTGTGTTTTAATCGCAGTGGGTTGCAAACTGTCCACAGTGGGAAGTGCAAGTGTACACTGTCCACTATGATCGTCACAGCAAGTAATAGTTGGTAAAATACCAGAATCGAATCCACAGAGACTGGACAATCAAGACAATACGGTTCTCATGAGCTCCTTTTACAAGTTTCAACTAGAGAGGAAAATAATACTTTGGTTTGGTTTGGTAAAATAGCTACTTGAAACGATTTACTAAATGCTAAAAAGGAGGAATGTAGGTTGGATTTTCCCTAAATTTTATCTCAAATACTCGGTCCTTAGAGTGATCCTCGTATTCGTGGTGGACATTTTCGCTAGAAAAGCCCGGTTACAAAATACTCACACCGTTAGATAAAAATCCCATACTCTTAGTACTTGTTGTTTTGTCAATGGTAATCTCTAAATGGACCTTTTCAGGCCTCGATGGAATGTGTAGAGACAAATACTCTAAGTGTTTTTAATACAAAAATTAGCTTGCCTACTACTCCAGTGGGCAGAGATTAGCTCACTGTGCCGACCTCACTTTCGTAAGTGTCAAAAGAATTCTTTCGAATCCCCTAGCATCATTCAAGCTCGTGTCACTGCGCTCTACTTATTTCTAAGTTAAGAACTAGACTTTAGATCCTTGCAAGTGATCAGCTTGTTCGCATCCTTGGGTAAATATCGAGAATGAAAGACCAAAACAACAAATATTCTAAGTATAAAGATTACTCAAGCATTTTTGATAAAATCCAGGTACTTCTCCTTCCTACATCCCAAAGGATGTTTAGCCTAACATTTCCGAAGTAAAGAAAACAAAAGATGAAGATTTGCACATAATAAAACTGAAAGTGATTTGAATTAACTGCTCACAGTGGGGAACGAGAAGTCGTCCCTGCACTGTGTAATACGAACTACAATTTAAACTAAGAAAGTAAATTACTGAAAATTAAAGCTAGTTACTGCAGTAAATAAAAGACTAAAGCTAATGTGGTAGTTGAGAGAATTTGAGACTAAAAGTATTCAAGAATGAAAACCAAGCATGCATTTAATGGCACCCAAGTGCTCCTTTATATACTAGGAGAAGGAGTTGGGTATTACACAAAAGAGGTGGGTCTTCCAATGGGTAAAGACTGCTGAGTTGTGGCAGAATTCAGCTCCTTGTGCAATTCTTTTATCCAATGGTCCCTTCTCCAAGTCAATCTCCAAGTACAAAGAGGTGTACTTGATGCTATCTTCAATGAGAACTACCTTGTACTTCTCCAGCCATTTCTCTGCCATATGAACCTTCCTCCTCCAGAAAATTAGATCCCAACTAAAAGTTTCTTTTTGATTTCTTTTTTATCAGCTCGAAGAGTGGGGAACCGGAGTGGGCACTGTATACGTCACTGCGGATGAAAAAGCGAGAAAACACCCAAAACTTCCCCAAATAATTTATTAAAGACCATGGTTCACTCCTTTTGCTCGTTTTCGTAAATCATACCAAGAATGGGGGTTTTTAGAAGTGAAATGGCTAAAATTGACAAAATAAAGTGGAAAATAAATGGAAATAATAACTCTAAAAATAGAGTTATCACAACCTCAAACTTAAATCATTACTTGTCCCCAAGTAATAAAAAGAAAGAAATAAAATGAAACACAATGCATAAAAGGTCTTTGATGGACTTACATATTTCTTGACTTGAATGGGCGTTGATCTCCTTCCTTCGATACTTCTTTCGGTTCCAAACTTTGAAAATTTTACTTTTGTGTTTGACGAAACCTTTCCCTTGTTTACCTTTTGATCAATAGGGCTTTCTTGGGTTTGAAGGGTTTATGGCTTTGAATCTTTTCCCAAGGGTTTTGGCAAAAATTTCCAAACATGGACCGAAGATCTCGCTTTGAGATTTTTATTTCAAGAAGTGGGTGTTTAGTATTTTGCTATGATAAGAACGTACACTTTCAGGCTTTATTTGGGTATAATGAGTATGGCTATTTTTTGTGAGGGTGGGTATTCTAATGGTCCAGAATAGGCACACCATCGTTTTCTGGGAGTGAGCACTTTGATGGTCCAGAAAAGGCACACCATCAATTTTGTTAGTGCTACTCCTATTTTCTTCTGTTTTTGTATTTTTGTGTTTTCTCTTTTTTTTTTGGAGGGGGGTACGGCTTACCCACCTCAAACTTGGACTTCACAGTGTCCTCACTGTGAGCAAACTGGAGGTCACTCTGGAAGTTCCTACCTCAAACTTAAAATCTCACAGTGTCCCCACTGTGACATTGAATTAATGAACAAAGGTGGTGGTTTGGGGGTACAAAAAGGATCGTGTTTGGATGCGAAAAATGGCCTATATCATTTCACGGGACAAGTTGAGATTTGTACTTACAAAAGTGACCTTTTAAGTCGGAAGCCGAAAGTTGTACCTTGAAATGGAAACGAGGTCAAACAAGCATTCAAACAATCAATATGTTAGTACCCAAAAGTACCTACCTACCGGTAGGATTTTCATGCATCGATATTTAAAAAGTTAAAACAGCAAATAGTGTCAATGCCTAGCCATAGGCACAAAAAGATCAACCAAACAAAATAAAATTGTTTTTGGTGAGCAAAAGAGCGAAACCATTGTTTTAAAAACAAACCATTCACGGGGTTTGGGTGGCTTGCGGTGACAGATCCGCATCATCATCATCGAACTCATCCTCACTGTCATTAACCGGGCAGATATCTTTCGGGAATTCTGGTAGCTGAGCAGCTAGCATTGGGTTGGCCTCTTTCATCATCAGGCCCGTCACCTCATCTCGTTCTCTTGTATACATCCAAAATTTCTGCGTGGCCCGGTTCTGGTATCGCTGCTCACTTTCCAGCAACTCGATCCTGTATGTGAGCTTCTTTAAAGCTGCCAAAATCTCTCCCATTTGGTTGCTTGATGATCCGGCCTCGGTTGAATGGAGTGGGGTACCCTTCTTCCCCACAGTGGGCACTTCAGTGCCCACTATGTGCTCGTCGGCTATTCGCACATTGGGCTGTACCTGGGCAGGCTCAACAGCCTCCTATCTCTCTTCTCATCTTCTTAATTGTCTGAATACTGATGTTTTTCGTGGAAATGATCCACTGGTCTTCTTCAGCTGTGGGCACTCCGGCATCTATTAGCAATAGTGTAATAAGGCAAGGAAGGGGTAGGATTACCTTGGTTCGTGTTCTGGCCTGATGGATGGCACCATGCATTATGATTCCCAGATTGATCTTCTTTTTAGTGAGAACGCAGTAAAGCATGGCACACTTATGCATGGAGAGAGTCGTGTCGTGCGATGTTGGGGCCACCGAGGCCCTTAGGAATTGGAACCACACAGCAGCCTCAGTGGTGAGGCTGCCAGCATATAGACACCTTCTTTGGCCATCCTGATTCCATGGCCTTCCCTCAACTGCTATTTCTTTTAAAATCAATTCCTCATCAGCCGGAGTCATCTTTGCCAGGAACTGTCCGAAAGCACAAGGTTCCGGAGCTCCTCTACCTAACACTCGGTTTATATTGCCTGGAGTAAAGTCCACAACCTTTCCTCTGATCTTAACAAATGATTCTTTGGCTTGGGAGGCCTCAGCATAAAATTCTCGGACTAATGATGCATTAGCGCGGCGATTGGTAGTGGCAATGGTTGCCCAATCTTGCGCTACAAGTTTATCTTTGACAAAGGGATTTGCTTCTACAAAGTCGGGGTCGAAACCCCTCTCTAAATTCAACTTCCGAGTGCAAATACACTCAAAGTGGGTTCTAGCAGCTGGGGAAGTGAATTGCCTCGGTATCCCACTGGGGGCATGAGCAGTCCCCACAGTGGACAGATGTGGATTTTCAGAAAGGTTTTGTTCACTTCCCGTATTAGTATCACTAGAAGAAGAACTTAAAGAGGGTTCGATACCCTTACCTTTCCTCGACGCTTTTCTTTTTGGTTTTGCAGACGATGCCTTCTTGGATGCACCAGATCGTGTAACCATTCCCCTGTTCCTCTGGAGTGCTCTGGTTGGGGTTTCTTCACTGTGGGCAGTGGTGTGGACATCCTCCACACTATCAGCATTTTTGTTCTGGGGAATGTCTAATGTCTGAGCCTGCTCCTTAATCTTCTTCTGTCTTTCTTCTTCCTCACGAGCCAAACACTCCTCCTCTGCTTGTTTCTTTTTCTGCTCGAATATCCTTGCTTCTTCATCCTTCTTTCGTTCTTCCTCTTTCAATCGCTCCTCCTCCTCTCTAGCCAATCTTGCGGCTTCTTCCCTCCTCAATCTCTCTTCCTCCTCTCTTTTGATTCTTTCTTCTTCTTCCTTTCTGATTCTTTCTTCTTCCTCTCGACGCCTCCTCTCGACCTCTTCCTTTCTTTTTCTAATGGCTTCCATTTTCTGTTTGAACTCCTCTGCTAACCGTCTCTCTTCTTCTTCGGCTAGAAGTGTCTCGGTCTCGAAATGGGTGATACTGTTGTCTGAGACTTGCGATGATGAAGTAGCTTTTGGGCTTTCGTGCTTTGAAGAACCCTCGTCGGCTGCACCGGAGATGATCGGATTTTCGCCGGAGATCGGTGGCGGTTCGTTCAGGTCATTGGTGACGGCTTCCGGTGGTTGTTCCTCGGCGGTCCTGCGGCGGACGGCCGCACGTGTGAGTGCATCGGGGTTGGTGTTCATTCTCTTGGTTCTTGCCATTTTTAGGGTTTTAGGAAGGGTTTTAGGTTTGTGGGTTTTCTTTGAGAGAGAAATGGAGAAGATGAAGAAACTTGGTGTGTTTAGGGAAGTTAAAGTAAAAATCTGATTTGAGGGTGATGGTTTTTGAGTTGATTGGGGACGGTTAGTAGAGAGAGAAAAAGATAATGATGGTTTATCTTGGGAATAGGTGGGATTTTGACAAGTGGCAGGAAAAGTTGATGTTTGTAAGAAAAAGCATGATGTGCGTCAGCCGTGGGTCCCTCCCAAACCGTCTTTTCCTATGCCAGACCGAGAGTGAGGAACGCAGGGACATGCATCTCCCCACTGCGAAGCTTTTTCTTGATTTTTCCTCCAAAAAGCGGCAATTTCTCCTACACACATTAAAACAAACTACCATGCAGAATTAAAAAGACCAAAAATAATAAAAAGACAGCAAATAACTGAAATAAAATATTTACAAACGGTTGTGACATTGCTTAACCATAGCGAGGCGGAGAGTGGGCAGGGATGTGGGCACTTTCATGCAAAAAATGCTTTACCCTTTGCCCATTAACTTTAAAGGTTTGACCCGATTGTGGGGATTTCAACTCCACTGTTCCGAAAGGACTCACCTTGACAATGGTGTATGGTCCCGTCCATCTTGATTTAAGTTTACCTGGAAAGAGTTTGAGACGAGAATTGAACAATAGTACCTGTTGTCCTTCCATGAACTCCCTATGGTTGATTCGACGATCGTGCCACATCTTGGTCTTTTCCTTGTACAACTTTGCATTCTCATAGGAGTGATATCGCAACTCCTCTAGCTCATGTATTTGCAGACTCCTTTTGATTCCCGCGGCATCCTCACTCATGTTAAGCTCTTTAAGGGCCCAGAACGCCTTGTGCTCTAATTCAATCGGTAAATGGCAAGCTTTGCCAAAAACTAATTTGAATGGAGACATTCCCAGAGGAGTTTTATAAGCTGTTCGATAGGCCCAAAGAGCATCATCGAGTTTGATTGACCAATCTTTACGGTGTGGCTTAACAACTTTTTCCAAAATTCCCTTGATCTCACGATTTGAAAGCTCGGCCAACCCATTGGTTTGTGGGTGGTATGCGGTGGCCACTCTATGATGAATATCATATTTAGCAAGAACCGAGGCCATGACTTTGTTTACAAAATGGGTGCCTTCGTCACTAATTAATGCTCGTGGTGTTCCGAAGCGAGTGAATATATTTTTGTGTAAGAACTTCACCACAGTGTTAGCATCATTGGAGTGACAAGCAATGGCTTCTACCCATTTTGAAACATAATCTACCTCAACCAAGATGTAAAAGTTATTGTTGGAATTTGGAAAAGGTCCCATAAAATCTATCCCCCATACATCAAAAAGTTCGACCTCTAGAATGTTGTTAAGAGGCATTTCATTTCTTTGCGATATATTCCCCGTACGTTGACATTGCTCACAATTTTTCACGAATTCAAATGAGTCTTTAAAAACAGTGGGCCAAAAGAATCCACTTTGCAAAATTTTTGCTGCGGTACGGTTTCCACCGAAGTGGCCACCGTAGTGGGATGTGTGACAACCATGGAGTATTTGATGTTGTTCACTCCCATGGACACAACGCCTTAATATTTGGTCCGCCCCTATCTTGTACAAGAAGGGATCGTCCCAAACGTATTGTCGTGTGTCGTGTAAAAATTTCTTGAATGGTTGTCCACTCATCCCGTGGGGCTTAAATCCACTTGCTAAAAAGTTTGCAATATCAGCATACCAAGGAGTTTCATTATGATGTTGCGCAGATAATAATTGTTCATCGGGAAAAGTTTCTTTTACCGGAGTGGGGTCAGGAGTGGGGTCAACAGTGCCCACTGTCTTCTCGAGCCTGGACAGATGATCAGCAACCTGATTGCTTGTTCCTTTTCTGTCGACGATCTGGAGGTCAAATTCCTGCAGCAACAGCACCCATCTGATCAACCTCGGTTTAGAGTCGGCCTTGTTGATCAAATATTTGATGGCTGCGTGATCGGTGTGTACTATGACCTTTGCTCCAATTAAGTAAGACCTGAAACGATCAAAAGCAAAAACTACTGCAAGTAGTTCTTTTTCGGTTACAGTGTAGTTGATTTGAGCCTCGATCAAAGTCTTGCTTGCATAGTATATTGGATGAAAAATCTTATCTTTTCGTTGGCCTAGTACTGCACCTATAGCCCAATCGCTGGCGTCACACATGACTTCAAATGGGAGTGACCAGTCAGGAGTGGTCACTATGGGTGCAGTAACTAAGGCATTTTTGATTATTTCAAATGCGTTTCTACATTCTTTGGTAAAAACAAACTCTCTTTCATGTTGCAGCAGGTTACATAGGGGTTTAGTTATTTTGGAAAAATCTTTTATGAACCTCCTATAGAAACCTGCGTGACCTAAAAAACTGCGAATGCCTTTTACCGTTGTGGGCTCGGGAAGTTGGGAGATTACTTCTAGTTTTGCTTTATCAACTTCCAAACCCTTTTTCGACACAAGATGACCCAAAACGATGCCCTCTTCGACCATGAAATGACATTTTTCCCAATTTAGCATAAGGTCGTGGGTTTCACATCTCACCAAACTTTTTTCTAGATTCCTCAAACAGTTATCAAATGATGTGCCGATCACAGAAAAATCGTCCATAAAAACTTCTATGGTATCTTCTATCATATCAGTAAAAATGGCCATCATACAGCGTTGAAAAGTAGCGGGAGCATTACATAAACCAAAAGGCATTCTCCGGAATGCAAAAGTACCATATGGACAAGTAAATGTGGTCTTTTCTTGGTCTTCGGGTGCGATGTGGATTTGGTTATATCCGGAGTATCCATCTAGAAAACAATAAAATTCCTTTCCCGCTAATCTATCAAGCATTTGATCAATAAAAGGTAACGGGAAATGGTCTTTCTTTGTTGCTAGATTCAGTTGCCTATAATCCATGCATATTCTCCATCCCGTAACAGTCCTAGTTGGAATGAGTTCGTTCTTTTCATTTCTGACCACTGTTGTTCCTCCCTTTTTAGGGACACATTGAACGGGGCTCACCCAACTACTACTGGCAATGGGATAGATAATACCGGCATCTAACCATTTCAAGACTTCTTTCTTAACTACCTCCTTCATGATGGGGTTCAACCTTCTTTGGGGTTGGACTTTCCCCGGGTGGTCATTCTCCAAGTTAATCTTATGTTGACATAAAGAGGGGCTAATCCCTCGAATGTCCGCTATGGTCCAACCAATTGCTCCCTTATGCTTTATCAACAAATCAATCAGAAGTTGTTCTTGTTTCTCACTAAGTTTGGAAGAGATAATGACGGGAAGTTTATTATCCTTAGCGAGATAAGCATACTTTAAATGGGAAGGCAATGGTTTAAGCTCTAGCTCGGGAGGTTGTTCTATTGAAGGGGATTGAACATCTCTATCCTTGAAGTCCAGAGGTTCAAAAGCTGCAACCATTTTATTACACTCATCCTTAAAAGTGTCATTACTCTCTGATTCAGAGTGCTCACTGTCAATCCCCACTGTGGGAACTGTACTCCCCACTGTGGGCAAATTGCCAAAATTGTGGGTTTCATAAATCGAACTTAAGGCAAAACAATCTTCGGTGTCTATATATTTGAGAGATTTGAAAACATTAAAAGTTACCTCTTGGTCATTAACTCGCATCGTGAGTTCTCCTTTGTGCACATCGATCAAAGTACGTCCGGTTGCAAGAAACGGACGTCCTAAGATGATTGGGATTTCTTTATCGGCCTCATAATCTAAAACAAGAAAATCGGCGGGGAAGATAAATTTATCCACTTGGACCAAAACGTCTTCTATTTTTCCCTTGGGGTAGGCAATGGATCGGTCGGCTAGTTGTAATGTCACGGTTGTGGGTCTAGCCTCTCCAATCCCTAACTTGTTAAAAATGGACAAAGGCATCAAGTTGACACTAGCTCCTAAATCACAGAGTGCTTGGCCTACTTCTTGTCCTCCTATAATGCATGGAATGGTGAAACTACCCGGGTCTTTCAACTTAGGTGGAATCTTGCTTGTTAGGAGGGCACTACATTCTTCGGTCAAAGCCACAGTTTCAAATTCACCCAACTTCCTCTTTTTGTTCAAAATATCTTTTAAGAATTTAACATAGCTTGGCATCTGCTCGAGAGCTTCTACCAAGGGTATGTTAATGTGAAGTTGCTTAAAAATGTCTAAGAATTTTTTAAACTGAACATCGACATTTTTAGGCTTCATTCTTTGAGGAAATGGAATGTTTCGTGGGTCAATCTGAGTTTGCTGTGGTATTGGCTTTGGAATAGTAGTCTTTGGGACAGGTCCAAAAGTGGGAAGGTCAGGGATGTCGGTCCCCACTGTGGGGATCACAGTGACTTGAGGAGTGCCCACTGAGGTGCTCACAGTGGGTTTTTGAGGCGAATCATCAGATTCAAAAATGATATTTTTCAGATCCTTTCCACTCCTTAAAGTTATGGACTTGACATGTTCTGGTCCTTTTCCTATCACTCTAGCTTGCTCGGTATCACTCGGTAACGTTCCTGGTGGTCTATTCTTAACTTCAACGGCTAGCTGTCCTACTTGGGTCTCTATATTCCTAATGGCTGCTTGGGTTTGATTCATAAAACCTTTGAGAATCGACTCGATCGATTGTTGAGCCTCAGCTGGTTGGTTGGATCGTGGTTGGTATGGTTGTGGGGACTGCCCACTGTGATGTGGGGATTGCCCACTGTGATGTTGCTGAAATCCCGGGGGATTGTATGGTCTTTGCTGGATGTGACTCGGTCCTTGGGGTTGGAGTCCTTGATTACCGGACCAAGAGAAATTCGGATGATTTCTCCAACCTGGATTATAAGTCTGCGAATAAGGGTTGTTCCTTTGGTTGGTCCCTATGACATTAACAGATTCGGGGTTTGTTGGACAATAGTCGAAAACATGCTCCTCTCCACAAAGGGAGCAGTTATCAGCGAGATGGGTTGCGGAATTGACTTGGCCTCGATTTTGATTTAAAACGATTTTTGTCAAGGCCACTAATTGTGCATTCATGGTTTTGAGTGCTTCGGAATCTATGGTGTTGGTCTTAGACATGGGTGCTCTCGGATTTGACCATTCGGTATTGTTGTTGGACACTTTTTCTAAGATTTGATATCCTTCGTTGTAAGTCATACTTGTAAATGTTCCACCGGCTGTTGCATCTAAGATGATTTTGGCTGCATTGGAAAGACCATTGTAAAAGGTCTCCAATTGGATGCAATGTGGGATGCCATGATGTGGGCACTTTCGAAGTAAATCTTTAAATCGTTCCCATGCATCCGAAACAGCCTCATCTTCCTCTTGCCTAAATAAAATTATATCATTTCGAAATCTAACATTCCTTGTTGGAGGAAAGTATTTTTGCAAAAATCTATCGGCAAGTTCTTGCCAAGTGGTTATCGAGTGAGGTGCATGTGCGTTCAGCCAAGATTTTGCTTTGTCCCTTAATGAAAAAGGGAAAAGCCTTAGTCTTAATGCCTCATCACTAACACCTTGCAATTGAAAGGAATCGGTCATTTCTAAAAAAGATTTTAAGTGCGAGTGCGGGTCCTCAGATGGCGATCCTCCAAATTGACCCATGGCTTGGATCATTTGAAACATCACCGGTTTGAGTTCAAAATGCGTTGCAACAATATTGGGTCTCAAAATTCCGGAGCTTAAATCACCAACTCCGGAAGTAGCATAGTCCCGTATTTTTCGATCTTTGTTATCGGCAATCGTGATTGTGGTCTCCACTATAGGTGGCGGTACTGCAGCCATGTTCACAGTGGGGATCACAGGAGGTTGTCGATTTGTTTTCTTGCTTCTTCGTGTTTTTCGCAACGTTTTTTCTATTTCGAGATCTATTGGAACCAAATGTTCGAGTTGTCGCCGTGGCATACAATACGAACAGCTTAGAAAAACTAGTTACTCGGGCTCGAACAAAAACTAATGTCTTGAGATTTAAAATCACGCCAGTCCCCGGCAACGGCGCCAAAAACTTGTCACGTGCGAAATGTGTGTTTTAATCGCAGTGGGTTGCAAACTGTCCACAGTGGGAAGTGCAAGTGTACACTGTCCACTATGATCGTCACAGCAAGTAATAGTTGGTAAAATACCAGAATCGAATCCACAGAGACTGGACAATCAAGACAATACGGTTCTCATGAGCTCCTTTTACAAGTTTCAACTAGAGAGGAAAATAATACTTTGGTTTGGTTTGGTAAAATAGCTACTTGAAACGATTTACTAAATGCTAAAAAGGAGGAATGCAGGTTGGATTTTCCCTAAATTTTATCTCAAATACTCGGTCCTTAGAGTGATCCTCGTATTCGTGGTGGACATTTTCGCTAGAAAAGCCCGGTTACAAAATACTCACACCGTTAGATAAAAATCCCATACTCTTAGTACTTGTTGTTTTGTCAATGGTAATCTCTAAATGGACCTTTTCAGGCCTCGATGGAATGTGTAGAGACAAATACTCTAAGTGTTTTTAATACACAAATTAGCTTGCCTACTACTCCAGTGGGCAGAGATTAGCTCACTGTGCCGACCTCACTTTCGTAAGTGTCAAAAGAATTCTTTCGAATCCCCTAGCATCATTCAAGCTCGTGTCACTGCGCTCTACTTATTTCTAAGTTAAGAACTAGACTTTAGATCCTTGCAAGTGATCAGCTTGTTCGCATCCTTGGGTAAATATCGAGAATGAAAGACCAAAACAACAAATATTCTAAGTATAAAGATTACTCAAGCATTTTTGATAAAATCCAGGTACTTCTCCTTCCTACATCCCAAAGGATGTTTAGCCTAACATTTCCGAAGTAAAGAAAACAAAAGATGAAGATTTGCACATAATAAAACTGAAAGTGATTTGAATTAACTGCTCACAGTGGGGAACGAGAAGTCGTCCCTGCACTGTGTAATACGAACTACAATTTAAACTAAGAAAGTAAATTACTGAAAATTAAAGCTAGTTACTGCAGTAAATAAAAGACTAAAGCTAATGTGGTAGTTGAGAGAATTTGAGACTAAAAGTATTCAAGAATGAAAACCAAGCATGCATTTAATGGCACCCAAGTGCTCCTTTATATACTAGGAGAAGGAGTTGGGTATTACACAAAAGAGGTGGGTCTTCCAATGGGTAAAGACTGCTGAGTTGTGGCAGAATTCAGCTCCTTGTGCAATTCTTTTATCCAATGGTCCCTTCTCCAAGTCAATCTCCAAGTAAAAAGAGGTGTACTTGATGCTATCTTCAATGAGAACTACCTTGTACTTCTCCAGCCATTTCTCTGCCATATGAACCTTCCTCCTCCAGAAAATTAGATCCCAACTAAAAGTTTCTTTTTGATTTCTTTTTTATCAGCTCGAAGAGTGGGGAACCGGAGTGGGCACTGTATACGTCACTGCGGATGAAAAAGCGAGAAAACACCCAAAACTTCCCCAAATAATTTATTAAAGACCATGGTTCACTCCTTTTGCTCGTTTTCGTAAATCATACCAAGAATGGGGGTTTTTAGAAGTGAAATGGCTAAAATTGACAAAATAAAGTGGAAAATAAATGGAAATAATAACTCTAAAAATAGAGTTATCAGGAACCAAAACCATGGGTTTGAATGGTCCATCCGTGAGAACGCATTAAATCTCTGTCCATCCCATCAAGGAAATTAACCATCCTAATCTTCCATTGAGGATATTCATTTCTCAGAAAAGTAGGAGGCTTAGTCAGAGAACCGGCAGTATTAATAGCGTTGATATGGGTATTTGCCATTTTTAAAAAAAAGGGTATAACAGTTTAAAATGGTTTTGAAAGAGTATAAACTGAAAGTAAGGGAACAGTAACCAATGGAACAGTAATGAACAGTAGATAATGTCTTTAATCTAGACTGGAAAGCTTAAAACAGTGGTATATTAACTTTCAAACTTTAAACTGTAAAACATAGTATACTAGGAAGCTTTGAAATACACACACAATCAACAAGAATGAATCAACCTTGGTAGATTGGATTGTTAGATTTAAGAAAATCAAGCAAGCTCTGATACCAATTGTAGGTTCCCAGATTCACGTTGTATCACATTAATGGTAGTAATATAGACAGCGGAAGCATTTAAATATAAAGCCATTAAAGTGAGTGATTGTGTAAATGATATTGTAGTAGTGAGAATCAATATAGAACAGGATAATGATAACAAGATCAAATAAGAAACGCTGCTCGTATATTGACAATGGATAACACCAAGAACAAGATCAATGGTGTATCCTGAAATCTCACAGGGAACAATATCGTACGGAGGTAGTGCTCGGGATTACTGTAGTGTGTGCTTAAACAATTGTGGAAAACTATTCTTCCCAAAGCTTACAATTGTTTGTTCCACTACCTCTCTATTTATTGCCCTGATAAAGTGTAGACAGTGTACTATCTTACCCTAGAATGACACGTGGAAAGTGTGTCTCCTATTTTTAGGGCATATGTGGAAAGTATGGACACTTGTCTAACACTTGGGATTTCATACGAGACTTAGGCATCACAGAGGTCTTCACTTCAACATAGCTCATAGACCAGAGCTCTGTTGGTCTTCGGGTTATGAACAGTTCTTCTATTGATCTTCTAACAGAGCTCTATTGAGCTCTGTTGGTTCCACCAGAACTCTGTTGAGTTCTGTTGATCTTCTTGAAGCTTTTTCTTCTAAGTCTTCTGCTGCATCTCTGATGGTCTTCTGACTTGATAATATTTTCAATACTTTTACATTACAGATACTTGGGGCTAACAAAAATAGTCTAAGTACAGAAGTAACCCACAGAGGCTCTGCAGAAGAACCCAAGAATATCGAAGGCAAGAATCAGCAGAAAACTGCTCACAGAGGACCGAGCCGCAAAACCTCTGTCACCCTTGACAGAGCCTCTGCGGTTTATACTGAAGACTTGGAAGATTAACAAATATCTTTCTACTGTTTCAAGATCCGTTCATCCACTTGTTCTAGGCGTGCCCTGACATCAACTACACGTGTCAAACTCTGATAGGGCTCTATCAGAATTGGAACATGCACATTAAATGAACATCGTACCTGCTACTGTTCATACGATATTGTCTACTGTAGATCAGTCCTCTTTGTCTAAAGTATGTCTCCTTAAGAATTAGTATAAATAGAAGACTCATGTTGAGTTCTTCTATTAACAAGAATCAGATAATTAAGCTACGCACAAACACACACACACCAGCAGTTCTTTCTTGTTATATTCTTGGTGTTCTTGATAAATATCAAACAGTAATCTTGGAGATACTCATGTGTTCTTTACATACCGTTTATTTGATATTGTGTGTTCTTCTATCTTTACATTATCTTTCAGTTCTTAAATACGCTTCCGCACCATATCTAAATCTGAACTAACTAAAAGTTAAGATCATTGTTAAGAAAATAGGAACCAACAATTGGTATCAGAGCAAACCTTGATTTTTAATATCAAGGGATCCACTCTAAACAATGATCGTTGGTAGAAACTTGGATTTTTAACCTAGTCTTCATATTAAACAAACAGTTTCTGTTTTTCTACCATTTTTCGATTCATTCGAACTCTGGTAAAAGTATATAATCTGTTATTCTGGTTAAAAACTCCATTTTAGTGCAATGTTTAAAAGCTTTTAAGCACAGAAACTTCATACGAATCATCCACTTCATACTCTGGAAAGCTTGTTGTTCATACCCTTTTCTGGATAATTTATCTCTCTAAAAATGACACATACAAACAACTTTTTCACTGCTGGTTCTTTAACCAAACCTCCTACTCTTCTTAGAGACGAATACCCTCAATGGAAGATTCGAATGATTCACTTCTTTGAGGGTACTGACAAAGAATTAGTATATTATATCCGTAACCCTCCTTTCGTTCCCATGATAACTGTACCTCGTGTTCCTGTCACAGACGACACACCAGAAATCTCAGAACACACAAAACCAAAGACCCAGGATAAATGGTCTGATCCTGATTTGGCAAAATACGAAGTTGCTCAGAAAACTAAGAGAATTCTGATTATGGCCATTCCAAATGACCTTTTCCAGTCCATGGATGCATGTGAATCTGCATATGATCTATGGAAAGAACTGGAAAAACAACTAGAAGGAGGAGCCAAAACCCAGAAAAACCGCAGAGCCCAATACATAAATGAGTACTATGCCTTTAAAGCTCTGTCAACAGAATATCTGCAAACTATGTATGATATGTTCAACTCTCTAATAAACAAGTGCAAGAAGTTCGGCATCCACATAACTTCTGAAGAAAACAACGTTATGTTCCTGAAGTCTCTGATATGAAGAATGGCTTCAGTTATCTATGTCTCTACAGACAAATCAAGACTTAGATTCCTGGACCCTATCAGACCTCTAAGGAACATTGGCAGCACAAGAGCCTCAGGTAGCACAAGCAAAAGCCCAGATCATTGCACCTCTTGCATTGCTTGGTAAGACTACAAAGCCTAGAGAGAAACCAAAGAAAGAGAAAGCAGTAGAGGAACGAAAGGAGAAGAAGAAGAAGAACATGATGGTGGAAAGTGAAGAAGAAGAAGAAGTAGCGGTAGAAGAAGAAACGACCCTGGCCTCGATAGCTAAATCATTAGCTCTCTTGACTAGGGAATTCAGCAGAGGATACCAGAAGAAATCTGTTAATAAACGATATGAAAGAGATAATCGAGAGAGAGAAGGGTCAAACGACAGAAACGACAGAAGTGGTGACCGACAGAGGTCAAGTGACAGAAATGACAAAGGAAATGACCGACAGAGGTCGGAAGGCAAAGCTGGCAACACTCCACAGATTCAAGAGTGTTACAAATGTGGTAAGCCAGGCCACTACCCAAATGAATGCCGAACCGAAAGAAGTGGTGACCGACAAAGGTCAGATGACAGAGCTGGAAACTCCACACAGAACCAAGGATGCTACAACTGTGGAAAGCCAGGTCACTTTGCCAACGAATGCAGGAGCAAGTCAAATCGCCCTCAGAGGGATGCAGCTTTCTACAAAAAGAAAGCTGAATACTATGCTCAAAAGTCACTAATGGTGAACAAAGAAATCTGGGAGTCAGACACATCCTCTGACGAAGGCGAAACAAAGAATGCACTATTCTGTGGCATGGCAGAAGTCAGCTCCAACTCCGACAGTGAGGTATCCACTTCTACCTTTAACTCTAATACTGCAGAAGATGATTTGATTAAACTTAACATTGAATACACTGAAATGAAAAAGACATGTGAAAATATTCAGAAAAAGCTCACCTTCTATGAGAGAGAAGCTAGACTTCTCACTCAAGAAAAAGCTAAAATCTTTAAAAAAAAAGAGGAAATTGAAATGGACTGAAACAAAAAGTTAAATCCTTTAAAAGAAAAGATTTCTGAACTTAATTCTTCTTTAAAAACAAAGTCTAAAGAACTATTGGATGTTGAGTGCGACAGAATGAACATCCTAGCTCTTAAAAATTATTTTCAAAAGGAAAGAGAAGTCCTCTGTCAAGAGTTACTCAGAAGAGATCTTCAAATTAAAAAATTTCAAGATGCTCAGAAGGTGTACGAAAAAATAAACACACAAATAGGGAGACGGGGAATTGGCTTCTGTGATATAGATCCTTATACCGGAACCAAAGGAGACAAGTCTCTGTCCTCTCTATTTCACATTGGAGATATAAGAAAACCTGGATTTCCAAATCTTCTCTCTGTAAGTAAAAGGCAAAAAGTCTCTGGGGAACCTCACAAGAGGAAACCTCTGAAGATGACAAATGTGTGGTTTGAAAACACAGATTTGTCACCTTCAATCTCTGTCAAAAGAGAATCCAAACCTAAGAGGTATCTGAAAACTCAAGATCAGATTGGAATCTTCAAGTTTGGTAATCCCGAGACTCAAACTCAAGATGCATTTGTCAGCATGATGAATTCTGAAAAGAAATTATCAGCAGAGGCACCTGAGTTCAAGCCAAGAATAACAGAAGAAAAACTTGATATCTCTGAAGAAAACCTCTGTACATCTTCCAGCGATCAAGATCTCTCTGAAGAAAACTTAACAGATACTTCTGTTAACTTAGAAGATAGTTCCTTAGAAAAGGAAGAAAGTGAGTATGGCACATGTTCTGAAAGCCCAGCCTCTGTCGAAGAGAACCAAGTGACTCAACCTCTGTATATGAGGACGATTCATCCTCTGACGAATCAGAGACTGACTCTAAGCCAGAGATCGGACCTAGTGATACAGAGGATTTTAAACAAACCTCTGAAGTTCTTAACAGAACTATTTCTCCCAAGGAGAAAATCACTGGAATTCCTATCTGTCCAGACTTTTTGAATATGTGCATACATGCCAAAACCTCTCTTGAGCTTGAAAATTTTAAACAACAGAAGTTAATGTCCACTCAAATTCCAACGACTTCAAAGATTTTAAAACCCTTAAAACCTGTTAAAGAAAAACTAACATGGAAACAGAAGGGTAAATGGACAAAAAATGACAAATCTTTTTCTTCTGTGACAGTGAAACTTGCAGAAGTTCACCAAAGAAAGGGTACACAGAAGGCCACACTCAACAAAGGATTTTGCAAACAACAATCTAGCCTACATAAACCTTCTTGTAATAGAAAGTCTAATGTTAGGATAGACTGTAATACCTCTGTGCCCCCATTTAATGTATTTAATGAAAAGTTCAAGCAAATCTCTTCACACATCCAATACTGTCATTGCTTTGATCTTATGTTTAAATTAAACCAACACTTCAAAAGTCCACACTGTCGTGTCTTTGTACCCAAAGAAAATGATAAATCCAAGGGTAAGAAGAAACAAAATGTTTCTTCAATAGAAGCTAAAACAAAGACCAAGAATGCTAAGGCAAACTTAAAGACCCCTAACAAAACTGGACCCATGTGGATATGGTTACCTAAAACTCTCTGATTGTCTTGTAGAAGCAGTATGTGCCGATCTGGTATCTAGACTCCGGATGCTCGAGGCACATGACTGACGACAGAGGTCTTCTATCCACATACAAAGAAAAGAACGATGGTGGATCTGTGACCTTTGGAGAAAAAAAAGGGGTACATTAAAGGCTACGGAGTCATACAGAAGGAGAATATAACCGTATGCAAAGTTGCATATGTTGATGGCCTTAAACACAATCTTCTCAGTGTTAGTCAACTCTGCGATACGGGATTCGACGTAATGTTCAAAAGAACCTGCTGCTCTCTACAGAGCGAGGACACAAGAATTGAACTTCTGCGAGCCGAAAGAAGAGGAGATCTATATCTCATGAACTTCAATACCAAGAACAAAGACAAAATATGCCTCGTTGCTTGTAAAAGCGAAGAAGCCTGGTTATGGCACAACAGGTTCTGCCATTTAAACTTTCATACTCTTGATAAACTTGTAAAACTTGATCTAGTCAAAGGTCTACCAAACGTTAAATTTAATAAAGATCATTTATGCTCTGCCTGTGAAATGGGAAAACTCAAAAGAGCTTTCCACAAAGGCAAAACTGATGTATCTTGCCCTAGACCTCTGTACATGCTACATGTTGACCTCTGTGGTCCAATATCTACACAGAGCCTAGGTGGCAAGAAATATCTGCTTGTTTTGATCGATGAATTCTCAAGATTTACATGGGTTGAATTTGTCAGAAAGAAATCAGATGTTCCAAACATACTGATAAATTTAATGAAAAGAATCCAAGTTCTGTATGAGTGCAGGATTCAGAAACTGAGAAGCGACAATGGCATAGAATTCAAAAACTCTGTCATTGAAGACTATCTTATAGAAGATGGAATTTCACAGAACTTCTCTGCTGCACGCACCCTACAACAGAACGGCGTGGTCTAACGAAAGAACCGCATGCTTGTGGAGGCCGCCAGAACTATGCTGACTGCATGTGGATTACCAATGACCTTTTGGGCAGAAGCAATATCAACCGCTTGCTATACCCAAAATAGATCAACCATTGTAAAGAGGCACATCAAGACACCTTATCATTTGATCAACAAAAGACGACCTAACATCAAGTTCTTCCATGTATTTGGATGCAAGTGCTTCGTCTTAAATGATAGAGAAGCAAGAGAAAAGTTTGAAGTAAAAGCAGATGAAGGCAAGTTCATAGGATACTCTGCAACTTCCAAGGCCTACAGAGTTTATCTTTTACGATCTCGAACGATTGTAGAAAGCATAAACGTTTCTTTTGACGATACCTTCCAAAAGACTTCTGAACAAATCAGTTCAGAACTCGGTCTAAAAGGGGAATCCTCTGGCATCTCAAAAACAAGAGAAGAAGACTTAAAGCTTCTATTTCAAGAGATGTTCCATGTCGACATTGATCCCTCTGCTGGAGCTGTCAGAGCCTCTGGAGAATCATCTTCTGCCAGCCAGAACGCGATAGGTATATCTCTAACTGGCCCCTTAAATAATTCATCTTCCTCTGTTAATGAGACAGATGCAAATGCCGAGGGGGAGCCAACAGAAGATGATACAACAAGGAAAACAACCACAAAAGCTACTAAAGAACCAACTCCAGAAACCACAGAGGAACCAATAACAGAGGAACAAGAGGACTCAGTCTATACTTCCTCAGAGGAACAAACACCGCCACACATTCCAATCATCCCACAATCTGTAGGATCAAGCACAAAAGCAAAATCTATGACAGAGGCTGCACAAGAACCACAGTTAGAAACCTCTGAAGATCAACTTGATGAAATCGATGACCATCTCCCAAGAACAACAAAATGGACAAAAAGCCATCCTCCAAGTCTTATAACCGACGAACCTTCTGAAAAGGTAAAAACAAGATCTGCCACTGCTAACTTTTGTTTCTTTACAAACTTTATTAGTGTGATCGAGCCAAAAAAGGATCTCTGAAGCCCTTAACGACCCAAACTGGGTAGACGCTATGCAAGAAGAGCTTCTACAGTTTGAACGAAACAAAGTCTGGACTTTAGTTCCTCTACCACGAGGAAAACAAGCCATAGGAACTAAATGGGTCTTCAGAAATAAAAAGAATGAATATGGGGTGGTCATAAGAAACAAAGCAAGATTGGTAGCCAAGGGATATCGACAAGAAGAAGGCATAGATTACGATGAAACTTTTGCCCCTGTCGCACGGCTCGAAGCCATAAGAATCTTCTTAGCCTTCGCAGCCCACAGAGGTTTTAAAGTATTTCAAATGGACGTAAAATCCGCTTTTCTAAACGGTTAAATCCAAGAAGAAGTATACGTCCAACAGCCTCCAGGGTTTGAAAGCTCTAAATACCCAAAATACGTGTACTACCTCGATAAAGCTCTGTATGGACTGAAACAAGCTCCAAGAGCATGGTACGAAAGACTTTCTACCTTCCTTCTCGATAATGCTTACGACAGAGGTACAACGGATACAACTTTGTTTTATAAACGAAAAAGTGATGAAATTATGCTTTTACAAATATATGTGGACGACATAATTTTTGGGTCTACAAATTCACAAAAATGCAAAGATTTCGAAAAACTTATGCATAGTGAGTTTGAAATAAGTATGATAGGAGAATTAACTTTCTTCCTCGGACTCCAAGTAAAACAATCATCAGAGGGAATTTTCATAAATCAAGCTAAATATGTCTCTGACATACTTTCAAAATATAGTCTCTCTGATGCCTCTGTAATGAGTACCCCAATGGCCACTGGAAATAAGTTATTCTCAGATCCAAATGGCATCCTGTAGAATGCACACTCTACAGAGGAATGATTGGGTCTCTGTTATACTTAACTACAAGTAGACCTGACATAATGCATGCCACATGCCTATGTGCAAGATATCAAGCTAACCCGAAGGAATCCCATTATAATGCTGTAAAGAGGATCGTCATATACCTCAAAGGGACCAAAAATCTTGGCCTCTCGTATCCAAAGAACTCTGGTTTTGGTCTTAAAGCTTACACAGATTCAGATTATGGAGGATGCATGCTCGACAGAAAGAGTACCTCTGGGAGTTGTCAATTCCTAGGTGGTAAAGTAGTCAGATGGACCTCTAAAAAGCAGAACTGCGTATCCACATCTACAACAGAAGCCGAATACGTTGCTGCTGCTAGCTGTTGCTCCCAAGTTCTGTGGATGAAAACCCGGCTTAAGGACTATGGCCACATCATATTCAAGATTCCCATCTTCCGTGACTCAAAGAGCGCCATAGCAATCTCTGCCAATCCAGTACAACATTCCAAAACAAAGCATATCGACATCCGTTACCACTTTCTGAAACACCATGTTGAATATGGGACAATCGAAATGCACTTCGTGTCTACAGAGTACCAGCTTGCAGACTTATTCACCAAGGCACTAGATGAGAAAAGATTCATTTTCTTGGTGGGTAAGTTAGGAATGATAAACATGATTTAAAACCTCTGTAAGTATAACTTAATCTTCTGTAAATATGTAAATACATTGTTTTTGTTTTGTAGTTTAAATTATTTATGTATGTAAATTCTCAATCACCAAGTGTTCAATACTCAACAGAGCTTCTATGGGATTGCTCAGAACCTCTGACAGTCCTTACAGAACCTCTAAAAGACTTGACCTATGTTCTATGCACAACTTATCTTATTTGATCCAAGCATAGGTCAAGGGGGAGCAGAAGGAGACCTTGAAATGATCTACAAAGGTTGATCATTCAAGGGGGAGCCAAAGAAGAATTGTGATCAACCACAATCAACAGAGGTCAAGAATTTTGCCGAACAAAGGAAAGTCAAAAAGTGAGTATCTCGTACAAATCCTTCAAGAAAACAATTTTCTAGGACACAAATTTTCAAATATGTCCTAGAAACATTGCTTATGACATTCCAAAAAGAAAATAATCACAACGATTGATGAGTCTCCCTTTATGAGAAATTTAAGGTTCCAGAGCCTCTGCTGAGCTCAACAGAGCTTCTGTAAGTCAGATCCTCTATTACTACAAATTACATATAAGAACTCGATCGATCATCTTGAATGTCGTACAGAAGGTCACCACAGAACTTGTGCTAACCGATCAAGATATTTGAAGTTTACTCGTACAAAATTATTTTCGAAAATAGTTTTCTAGGACACAAATTTCCAAATATGCCCTAGAAACACTGCTAAAGACATTCCAAACTTCAAATATTCAAAAATATTAATGAGTTCTTCGTTATTAGAAATTTAAGGTCATAGAGCCTCTGCTGAGCTCAACAGCGGCTCTGCTAGGGAAATCCTCTATGATCATAAATTTAAAATAAAAACTTTATCAATCTATTTGAATGTCCTCCACAGAATTCTCTTGAACAATGGCACGCCTTAAGACACAAAAAGGGTTAGTCACAGAGCCCATTCCAACACAAGAACCTCTGTTGATTAACCTAGTTGTCTTATAAGAGTTACTCGCACAAAACCTTATCCAAAACAGTTTTCTAGGACACCAACTTCCAAAAATGTCCTAAAAATAATTCTCAAAACAATTAAAAACTTGGATGATCAAAAAGTTTCATAAATTTTCAGTTATGAGAAATTTCCACTCATAGAGCTTCTGCTGGCTCTGACAGAGCTTCAAAACCTCTTTAATTAAATTTCTGCACTAAAAATTTATCGATCCTCTCTAATGATGTTGGTAAAGGTACAAGCAATAGAGGATATAAAAGGAAAGTTACAAAAACACAGAGCTCCTAACTCTACAGAGCTTCTGTAAATTTTTCTAAACTTAGGAAATTCTGTAACAGTAACGGTAAAATTCTGCGAGTAAGAATATTCTGCAAGTTGATAAGCCCACGCGCCTATCATTAATGGGCCGCGCACGACGTCCTGTCATACTCTGACACTACTGATGTGTCTCATTTTCATTAGACGTACATGGCACACGTTCATATGGAAAGTTGAACCAGCCGTTTACACTCAAGTACGGACCCCAAATATTATACACTTCCATATATTTACCTCTTCAGATTCTACCGTTACCTCTCACTATAAAACCCAAGTTACCTCTCCTCATAAACGTTTACGAATTCACTTTCTTCTCCGACGAACCATTGCAAAAACCTACAAAATTCTTATCTTCTTACAAGAAATGGCCTCCTCTTCTCAAGCTATCTCCCCTGCACACTCACCGGCAAACTCCCCTGAACACCCTGAACACTCTAAACATTCAAAAAACCCTAAAGTCACCAAAAACCTGGAGCAGGATAACTCCGGCGATGAAGCAGACTTTTCTCCGACAACCCACCTTCAAAACTTAGCACATGAACATTTTGCAAATGTTCTACCTTTAAAACCCAATAATCACTACCTTGTTCCTTCAAGAATCGCTTTTGGGAAAGCACATGCTATACTTCTCAATATTATGAAACATCACATACTCTACCCTCTCCTTACCAAAATCGTTGATAAAATCCCTGTCAGGTGCATAAATCAATTCTGGCAAAGTTGCAGATTTGACCCAGAAGACAGACAGATCAAAGGCTACATCTCCAAACCCGATAAATCTGAACATCTTGAACTCAAGTTCAACAGAACTATGTTCTCTCTTGAGTTCAGCCAACCCACCAGAGGTCTTCTAGGGTTAAAGACCTTTGCACAGGAACCTACAGATGAAGAGCTCTGCAGGTTTGTCGAAATGTTGGGGTACAACGTACCACTCAGAAAGAGAAATGACTTCCGCAGAGACAGATTACCATCTCTGTGGAATACACTCTTTTCCATACTCAACAGATGCTTAACCGGGAAAGTGGGGAGTCCAGATCAATCCTCACACCAAATACTAGCCATCATGTACGGAGTCTACTACGACCTACCTCTGGACTTCGCAACACTCTTGTGATCCCAGAATATCATCAACAATTCAAGTATATTTAGAGATAGAGATACAAACGTCATCCTCATATTAGATTTAATATCATTTTAGTACAAGATGACTCTCTCTTTCTCTCACAAGATTAGCTCTCTACATTGTGCCACTCTATTACAAATGACCTTGCCACCTCTATTTATAGGGACACAAGTCATTACAAGGTATAACAAGCTTTATATAAGCTTTACAAAACTTTCATATAGTTAGTACATTTTTGGTACTAACATTCTCCCCCTAAAGTTTTGTAAAGCAAAATCATATCAATCTTCAAGCTTTAGCTCCTCTCCCCCTTGATTTTCTTGGAAAAACTTTAGCGATGCTTTTCCTTCGAATGAAGTCTAGGCTCCCCCTTGAAAGAAGCTCTTACCCTTTTAATTTTCAACCATGAAAAACCGGATTCGATGTGCGCCATAACCTCGACTGGATGCACGAGCACATCTTCAACAAGTAGAAACTCAATCTCGTACCGATAAGCTCACAAGAAAGATAACGAGCGAGTTTTGAGTAACAAACCGAGTGCAATCACAGTGTATAACAAAGAATCCGTCAATGAACCGCGGGTTGAGTAGGAATTCGGCTTAAGAGCTTGGTTCAGATTTGCTCGAAGGAGGAAGCTTCATGTAGCACCCACGCTTTATACATAATTCCAAGAAAGATGTCCCCCTCCCGAGACTTGGCACGGGGGTTCCGCTAAAATCAACTCAGATTCTGTGCTAAAATCAAATCAGATTCTGTGCGACTAGAAGTTGTAATCTGGCATCTTTTGTGCAAAAACTTCCAGTGAACAGTAACTATTGGACATGTCTTATACGACTTTGATCAATGAACAGTAACTGTCGTAGGAGTCTTGTACGACTAACTCGGTTGAACAGTAACTATCGCATGGGTCTTGTACGACTAGCGTTGATGAATAGTAACTGTCGTATGCCTCTTGTACGACTAGCGCGAAAGATCAGTCGTAGTCGTATGCCACTTGTACGACTAGCGTACATGAACAGTAGGAGTCGTATGCTTCTTGTACGACTAGACCCAATGAATAGTAACTGTCGTATAATAGTCGTGCGACAGTCGTGCATGAACAGTAACTGTCGTATGTGTCTTGTGCGACTAAAATTTGAAGTCGGTCCAATGTTGTACGACAGTTATGAGTTTTAGTTATGTACGACAGTTATGAGTTTTAGTGTCATATGAGAGTTATGAATATGATGAACACTTCAGCGTACGACAGTTATGAATATTTAAAGACCTTTGTTGTCCGACAGTTATGAGTATCATCGTGCGGCAGTTACGAACCATTCCGATGAACACTTTTATCAACCCAAAAGCCTCTATTTTATGCTGAATTCCACACCAAATTACTGCAAACAGATCGTTACTTCATACCGAACATATCTGTGAGCATCCAACATCATATCTCGGTGAAAATTCAAAATCCGGCCAAAATCGCGTTTTTCCGGCGAGGTGGTACTGTTCATCCGCAAAAATCCTAACTCACTCAAATTATCATCAATTTTGGATCAGATTGTTGCATTCTCTTCGTAATCAGTGCAGAAAATGATCTGAATGTCTAAATATGATCCATGCACATCAAAATCTTATAGATCTAAGATTTTCCGAAAAAAACTCAAAACTTTCTAAATCACATATTTGTTCACGTTGATCGATTCTGAATATAGGAATGGATCTGGAATCGAACAACGAACAGATCTTTAATAGATCAAGTGATTAGAACACACTTACTTGAAGATCAAACTCCAAATTCTTCAAAATTATTCAAATTTCGGCACTTTTTCACTTGAATTGTCGAGATTCGATGATCGTATCGAAGAAATGTCTTCAATTCTGCTCTGATACCACTTGTAATCCCAGAATATCATCAACAATTCAAGTATTAGTGAGAGATCGAGATACAAACGTCATCCTTATATTAGATGTTAATCATTTTAGTACATGGAAGACTCTCTCTTTCTCTCTAGAATTATGCTCCCTACATTGTGCCACCCTATTACAAATGACCTTGCCACCTCTATTTATAGGGACACAAGTCATTACAAGGTATAACAAGCTTTATATAAGCTTTACAAAACTTTCATATAGTTAGTACATTTTTGGTACTAACATTCTCCCCCTAAAGTTTTGTAAAGCAAAATCATATCAATCTTCAAGCTTTAGCTCCTCTCCCCCTTGATTTTCTTGGAAAAACTTTA
The DNA here is from genome assembly GCA_033807775.1 of Saussurea involucrata. Classification (NCBI taxonomy): domain Eukaryota; kingdom Viridiplantae; phylum Streptophyta; class Magnoliopsida; order Asterales; family Asteraceae; genus Saussurea; species Saussurea involucrata. The sequence continues at coordinate 134,894,182 of CM066322.1, forward strand.
GCGATGCTTTTTCTTCGAATGAAGTCTAGGCTCCCCCTTGAAAGAAGCTCTTACCCTTTTAATTTTCAACCATGAAAAACCGGATTCGATGTGCGCCATAACCTCGACTGGATGCACGAGCACATCTTCAAAAAGTAGAAACTCAATCTCGTACCGATAAGCTCACAAGAAAGATAACGAGCGAGTTTTGAGTAACAAACCGAGTGCAATCATAGTGTATAACAAAGAATCCGTCAATGAACCGCGGGTTGAGTAGGAATTCGGCTTAAGAGCTTGGTTCAGATTTGCTCGAAGGAGGAAGCTTCATGTAGCACCCACGCTTTATACATAATTCCAAGAAAGATGTCCCCCTCCCGAGACTTGGCACGGGGGTTCCGCTAAAATCAACTCAGATTCTGTGCTAAAATCAACTCAGATTTTGTGCGACTAGAAGTTGTAATCTGGCATCTTTTGTGCGAAAACTTCCAGTGAACAGTAACTATTGGACATGTCTTATACGACTTTGATCAATGAACAGTAACTGTCGTAGGAGTCTTGTACGACTAACTCGGTTGAACAGTAACTATCGCATGGGTCTTGTACGACTAGCGTTGATGAATAGTAACTGTCGTATGCCTCTTGTACGACTAGCGCGAAAGATCAGTCGTAGTCTTATGCCACTTGTACGACTAGCGTACATGAACAGTAGGAGTCGTATGCTTCTTGTACGACTAGACCCAATGAATAGTAACTGTCGTATAATAGTCGTGCGACAGTCGTGCATGAACAGTAACTGTCGTATGTGTCTTGTGCGACTAAAATTTGAAGTCGGTCCAATGTTGTACGACAGTTATGAGTTTTAGTTATGTACGACAGTTATGAGTTTTAGTGTCATATGAGAGTTATGAATATGATGAACACTTCAGCGTACGACAGTTATGAATATTTAAAGACCTTTGTTGTCCGACAGTTATGAGTATCATCGTGCGACAGTTACGAACCATTCCGATGAACACTTTTATCAACCCAAAAGCCTCTATTTTATGCTGAATTCCACACCAAATTACTGCAAACAGATCGTTACTTCATACCGAACATATCTGTGAGCATCTAACATCAAATCTCGGTGAAAATTCAAAATCCGGCCAAAATCGCGTTTTTCCGGCGAGGTGGTACTGTTCATCCGCAAAAATCCTAACTCACTCAAATTATCATCAATTTTGGATCAGATTGTTGCATTCTCTTCGTAATCAGTGCAGAAAATGATCTGAATGTCTAAATATGATCCATGCACATCAAAATCTTATAGATCTAAGATTTTCCGAAAAAAACTCAAAACTTTCTAAATCACATATTTGTTCACGTTGATCGATTCTGAATATAGGAATGGATCTGGAATCGAACAACGAACAGATCTTTAATAGATCAAGTGATTAGAACACACTTACTTGAAGATCAAACTCCAAATTCTTCAAAATTATTCAAATTTCGGCACTTTTTCACTTGAATTGTCGAGATTCGATGATCGTATCGAAGAAATGTCTTCAATTCTGCTCTGATACCACTTGTAATCCCAGAATATCATCAACAATTCAAGTATTAGTGAGAGATCGAGATACAAACATCATCCTTATATTAGATGTTAATCATTTTAGTACATGGAAGACTCTCTCTTTCTCTCTAGAATTATGTTCCCTACATTGTGCCACCCTATTACAAATGACCTTGCCACCTCTATTTATAGGGACACAAGTCATTACAAGGTATAACAAGCTTTATATAAGCTTTACAAAACTTTCATATAGTTAGTACATTTTTGGTACTAACATTCTCCCCCTAAAGTTTTGTAAAGCAAAATCATATCAATCTTCAAGCTTTAGCTCCTCTCCCCCTTGATTTTCTTGGAAAAACTTTAGCGATGCTTTTTCTTCGAATGAAGTCTAGGCTCCCCCTTGAAAGAAGCTCTTACCCTTTTAATTTTCAACCATGAAAAACCGGATTCGATGTGCGCCATAACCTCGACGGGATGCACGAGAACATCTTCAAAAAGTAGAAACTCAATCTCGTACCGATAAGCTCACAAGAAAGATAACGAGCGAGTTTTGAGTAACAAACCGAGTGCAATCACAGTGTATAACAAAGAATCCGTCAATGAACCGCGGGTTGAGTAGGAATTCGGCTTAAGAGCTTGGTTCAGATTTGCTCGAAGGAGGAAGCTTCATGTAGCACCCACGCTTTATACATAATTCCAAGAAAGATGTCCCCCTCCCGAGACTTGGCACGGGGGTTCCGCTAAAATCAACTCAGATTCTGTGCTAAAATCAACTCAGATTCAGTGCGACTAGAAGTTGTAATCTGGCATCTTTTGTGCGAAAACTTCCAGTGAACAGTAACTATTGGACATGTCTTATTCGACTTTGATCAATGAACAGTAACTGTCGTAGGAGTCTTGTACGACTAACTCGGTTGAACAGTAACTATCGCATGGGTCTTGTACGACTAGCGTTGATGAATGGTAACTGTCGTATGCCTCTTGTACGACTAGCGCGAAAGATCAGTCGTAGTCTTATGCCACTTGTACGACTAGCGTACATGAACAGTAGGAGTCGTATGCTTCTTGTACGACTAGACCCAATGAATAGTAACTGTCGTATAATAATCGTGCGACAGTCGTGCATGAACAGTAACTGTCGTATGTGTCTTGTGCGACTAAAATTTGAAGTCGGTCTAATGTTGTATGACAGTTATGAGTTTTAGTTATGTACGACAGTTATGAGTTTTAGTGTCATATGAGAGTTAAGAATATGATGAACACTTCAGCGTACGACAGTTATGAATATTTAAAGACCTTTGTTGTTCGACAGTTATGAGTATCATCGTGCGACAGTTACGAACCATTCCGATGAACACTTTTATCAACCCAAAAGCCTCTATTTTATGCTGAATTCCACACCAAATTACTGCAAACAGATCGTTACTTCATACCGAACATATCTGTGAGCATCTAACATCAAATCTCGGTGAAAATTCAAAATCCGGCCAAAATCGCGTTTTTCCGGCGAGGTGGTACTGTTCATCCGCAAAAATCCTAACTCACTCAAATTATCATCAATTTTGGATCAGATTGTTGCATTCTCTTCGTAATCAGTGCAGAAAATGATCTGAATGTCTAAATATGATCCATGCACATCAAAATCTTATAGATCTAAGATTTTCCGAAAAAAACTCAAAACTTTCTAAATCACATATTTGTTCACGTTGATCGATTCTGAATATAGGAATGGATCTGGAATCGAACAACGAACAGATCTTTAATAGATCAAGTGATTAGAACACACTTACTTGAAGATCAAACTCCAAATTCTTCAAAATTATTCAAATTTCGGCACTTTTTCACTTGAATTGTCGAGATTCGATGATCGTATCGAAGAAATGTCTTCAATTCTGCTCTGATACCACTTGTAATCCCAGAATATCATCAACAATTCAAGTATTAGTGAGAGATCGAGATACAAACGTCATCCTTATATTAGATGTTAATCATTTTAGTACATGGAAGACTCTCTCTTTCTCTCTAGAATTATGCTCCCTACATTGTGCCACCCTATTACAAATGACCTTGCCACCTCTATTTATAGGGACACAAGTCATTACAAGGTATAACAAGCTTTATATAAGCTTTACAAAACTTTCATATAGTTAGTACATTTTTGGTACTACTGTTAGCTTCAATCTTCCTAATCATAGAAATATTTAGAAGTAGTGAAAAATAGGCTAAGTGAAGAAAGCCTCTTACAGAGGCTCTGCCGACCTTACCGAGAGATCAAGGTCAAGAAGCTACGGAAGCTAAAGAGGCGCCCTACAGAAGCTCTGCCATACGCGCAAAGAAGACCAAAGACTCGGAATCCGGTGAAGACTGCTCTTTTAAGGACCAAACCGCAGAACCTCTGTGGCACTTCACAGAGCCTCTGCGGTCTTCAACAAAGACTTGAAAGATATTTATAATATCTTGCTACTGTTACAGGACCTGTTCATCAACTTGCATGGTAGCATGCCCTGTCCAACTGCAACGTGTCAAACTCTGGTTGGATCCAATAGGGCTTAGTACATAATAGACGTCTGCTGCATTAAATGCAATACAGCACGTCCAATTGTTCATGCCATCCGTCCAACTATTCATACCGTCCTTTATGAATAGTAGCATATGCTTTATGGTCCCCTTAGAGTAGTATATAAGGAAGACTCATGTTGAGTTCTTCCTATTAATCTATCGATCCATCGATCGATCAATCGAACACCTTGAGAGAAAAACATCACAAGAACACACAACTTAAACACCTTGAGAGTCATATCTGTTTTAAAGCTTTGCTTACTCACTGTTCTTGAATTTGTTCTTAATACATATATTCAGTAAACTTTGAGATATTATTTCATGTTCACTGTTTATTTATATTGTGTTCTAAATCTATCAAACATATCTGTTAGTTCCTCAAATACGCTTCCGCATCAAACTCAAACATGAACTAATAGATCTGATAATCTTGTTTAAACAAAATGGGAACCAACAATTGGTATCAGAGCAAAGCTTGATTTTCAATATCAAGTGATCCTCGTTTTTTCAAGATAAGTGATAGAAATCATTTTTTTCTTCATCTCAAGGTTAAAACTCCATTAAAGTGTACTCTGACAACTGTTCAAACCCAGAAAACTTTCCAGATCTTCAGACTCATACTTTTTAATCATACTATCTTTTCTGAACCTTAACAATGACAAATACAAATAACTTCTTTACCGCTGGTTCACTCACCAAGCCTCCTACTCTCCTACGAGATGAGTATCCTCAATGGAAGATAAGAATGGTTCATTTCTTTGAGGGTACTGAAAAAATCTAGTACAATATATTTACAACCTTCCTCCTGTTCCAATGATAGCAGTACCACGAGTACCAGCTACTGCTGAATCTCCAGAAATCCCTGAACATCAAAAACCAAAGCCAAAAGAAGAATGGTCAAATGAAGATAAGACAGAAGATGAAGTTGCACAGAAAACAAAAAGAATCCTGATAATGGCTATCCCCAACGAGCTTTTTCAATCCTTAGATGCATGCGAAACTGCGCACGATCTTTGGAAAGAATTAGAAAGACAATTGGAAGGGGGTGCTAAAACACAGAAGAACCGAAGGGCACAATACATAAATGAGTATCATGCTTTCAGAGCCTCTGCAACAGAATCTCTGCAAACAACGTACGATAGTGTAACGTCCCAAAAATTTCAAGCAAATTTAAATTTTTAAATAAGCAATTCATTTATAACAACTCATTAAATGAGCCCAATGTTTCGGTTGCAAACTCATAATTAATATCTTTATAATAAAAACCAGCGGAATAAACGTTTAATTATTAAATCATAAAAACAACCAGCTCTCCTCGCGCGCCAGTGTGTACTCGTCACGCCTTGGAACCGCTCGGACCTGAAACCACAGTTTATGGGAAAGGGTAAGCACGAAGCTTAGTGAATTCAAACACCATAAATAATACAGTTATTTCACACTACCCCTAAAACAGATAGTGACACATAAACGATCATACAGGTCTACGAACAAATCATAAACATGTATATCCACACCCACCCACCTAAAAAGGCACAAGTCGGTCCCACCGACCACATGATAACATCTTCGGCCCCGCCGAATCCCCGGTCCCACTGAGTCTCTACGCCCCGCGTATAAAACCTCCGGCCCCGCCGGATCCTCGGTCCCACCGAGTTAACATGGCAACATAGTATCAACTAGACACCCCACTATCTAGTTCCACAACACAATCACATAAAGCTACCACACACGTACTACAGCAATGATAAAACAATCGTTATTAGATATAGTGAGAGAACTCACCTCGAATGTGCGCCTAGCTTAACAATACAATACAAGCTTCACAATTACGGTCACTTCCCAGCACCTAAACGCATGTTAAAACGTGTCAATACGAGACTCGGACCCTATGACACGACACACGCTTAAACCGTCACTAAAACTAATTTCCGTTCTCACAAAACAGGTCTGTTCGGGACCTGTTTCGACCCCTTTAAACCCAGAAAATTCCCAATATTAAATTATGACCAGAAAGTACTCTGAGTTAGGGTTCCAAGGACATATTATACGCCTCCTAACGATTTTTCTACAATTTATTATGAATTAAATACGAACGGTTACCAAAACTGCCAGTTTTCTGTCCAGCCTGAACAAACAGCCCAATACAGCATAGCTACGGGCTTAATCAGACTTTCGGCAAAACATGAAAAACCTTCCCAACTCGATTAGGGAACTTTGGGCACCAATTTCATCTCAAAACGAGTTACGAGCAGAAAGTTATGGTCTACACAAAACAGTGGCAGATTCCAGAATTTTACACATAAAATGACGAATCACCGAACTTGCGACCACTTTTTCGCCCAGTTAGAGACCGAACCAATTTTTCGCTAAAACACGGAAAACGTGCTCGACCCTGAACTTGAACCGTGGGCGCCAGTTTTGGCTCAAACGGAGTACCGACCGAAAAGTTATGATCACGCGAAAACTGGACAGCACACTTAGAAATCACGATTTATAAAAACGGTTCAAGGCTTAACGATTCGGGTCTTACGCTACGTGTGACACCCACTGCCACCACCCTCCACCCACAGCCACCGCAGCGGCGGCGTGCGGCGGTGGTGGTCTCGCCGGGAAAAGAAAAGGAAAAGGAAAAGAACGAGACGAACGAGAGAGTTACATACCTCACGACGACGTCTCACCACCATAACCAAACTCCTCCCTCTCGATCACCGACGAGCCAGCAGTGGCGACCTCCGGCGATGGCAGCAGCGGCAGCGAGGGGGTGGCTGCCGCTGATCCTTTCTTCTCGTCCCTCTCCTTCTCGCGATCACTCCCTCTCTCTCGGTTCTTCTCTATCTCTCTCTCTCGTTTCTTTCTACCGCCGCACCACAAGACACAAAATAGGGTTATGGAATGTTTTGGGTTTGCTTGGCTATCAAGGAAAGGAGAAAACGAGAATGGGATGAAGGGGTCTCGGCCCTTTCTTTGCATGGGGCGAATCCATGCCTAAATTTCACCAAAAGACGGAAAAGGTCCCTCGACTTCTAAGGACTTCTCTTAACTACCCAAAATGCAACCAAGTTAGCAATAAGGTCCTTTTGACACCAAACCACTAACCAAAACAATTAAAGGTGAACATTTAAATAATTAAAATTACTTAATAAACGTACCCAGACACGGGCTTTACAACTCTCCCCCACTTGAATTAGACTTCGTCCTCGAAGTCTATGCCCGTGAATAGCTCTGGATAGTTCTCCCTCATCTCAACCTCAGGTTCCTAAGTCCACTTGAAACCCCTTCTAAACTTCTCGAATACGATTCTTACTAACGTACTCTTTCTAAGACACAGGGATTATGATCGGAAGAACACTCCAACAACTGGAATCATTCTTAGTCAAACGACTTTGGCTGTCTCCCAACCTTAGATATTCTATACATCCCGACTCAATTTCAAGCTCTAACCATCCTAAAGTTGCTCACCAATACACCCTACAGGATACTCGGATCCGATCATTCTTACCATTAACCGTCGATTAACTTCCACGAGTTCTAATAGACTCCCAAAATTTATTTCACACGAACCATCAACCAGCCGTTCTATAAACACACACGAAGGTCATCCCCCCATAACTATTCATCACAAGTGAGCATTTTAGGGTTACTACTACCATTACCATAATTTCCTTAAAATCGGCTACAATTCTCCAATTACACTAAGGTGTTTGGCCTTAAGCCCGAAAGTCGACGCCCTAATATACTACTTACTTCAAAAATATTTGTGTGCATTTATTCTCTTAATTACAAAGGGCATCATTCCCTTAACCGACACTAATAACACGTGTGGAATACCCAATCTTCCATCGTCTACTTATCCTCCCCGCTCACTCTAGGAAACTTAGTTACACTGCATCAAGATACTTAAAGCACATAATACAACAGCAACCTCGACCACAAGTGGACACCCTGACTGTCCTACCCTACGGTCCAAACGTTAACTAAAAGTGTGAGGCACCAAAGAATAAATTATCCCCGTTATCAGATATCACTAAAGCAGGCACCGAGCTAACTAAGAACATACATAATCACACCACTTAAACCAAAATGCAACAACATACAACGACCAAAAAAAGGAACAAGTGACGAATTGTACCTGCCGCCACTTTAGGCGTAGTCTGTTCTTCCTCCACCGTTAGCTGATGAACTCTACCTCGGGCTGCTTCGGTTCCATCCTGACCTATTCGACCATCAGTAATACGCAAAGGGGCAGTCGTAGTAGTCCTCTGTGCCACATTCTCATCAGCTCCCCTCGGGTTCGGGCAATTGGCCTTCACATGGCCCGTCTGCTGGCAGTTAAAGCAGACCATAAATGGCATCTTACAATCCCGGCTGAAATGACCGGACTGCCCACACTTGTAACATCCATCGGTTCTCTTCCCACTAGTCTCCCTGGCCATAAACCCACTGCTTCTTGAACTATCGCGTGAATCCGTGAACCTTGACTCCTTCGGTACCGCAGAGATTGGCGTCACCGCCAGTGCCGCCTCTCTCTTCTTCGCCTGCGTTTCCAACTCAAGTTCCCGTCTACGGGCAGCCTCCATCATTGCAGTAAGAGAAGCATACTGCGCCATGCTCACAAACTCTCTAACCTCGGTACGTAACATATCCCTGTACCGAGACATCTTCATGTCCTCAGAAGCCGCATACTGAGGGCAGAACAACGCCAACTCGGTGAACTTCCGGTTCATCTCCTTCACCGTCTCCGTCGTCTGTGTGAGCTCTAGAAACTCCTTAGCAATCCGCCCTATCTCTACCGGAGGTACGTATTCTGCACGGAATCGAATGACGAACTCCTCCCAAGTCAAAGTAGTACGCTCAGCCAGCGTCAACGCCGTAGCACACCAATCCTTCGCCCCGTCACGAAGTAAGTTCACCGCAAAGCGAACCTTCAGGTTGTCGGGGCAGCCACAAGTCAGAAATGCGCGCTTCATATCCGATATCCACCGCATGCTGATAATCGGATTCGGGTCTCCTTTGAACTCAGGCGGAGAACAAGCAGAGAGGTCCCGATACTGGAACCCCCTCGCACGCGGTTGTCCGCCCGCCGGTGGTGGAATCGCCGCTATGCGTTCCTCCATCAGTACTACCACCTCGTCGCGGATGGCAGTGATAATCTCGGGGATCGCCTCCCCGATCGCGTATGGTACCTCAGTAGCAATCATCTCTCTGATCTGTTCCTCAGTGATCCTGGCCTCAGCCCGCGGTTCAGCCGCGTTGTTTCTTCTAGTGTTGGGCATTCTAGGAAAAGAAATTACAACGAGTAATTAGCACATAATAACTCAGTCTACTACGCTCACGCTCGACTCCTTGAATTCCTCGCGACTTTCCCCGACTCGAACATTGATCTTGTGCTTCCGGTAGTAGGAGCTCTACTACTACCATCTACACCTATCACTGTCCGCTCCGAGTCCCATCCCGAGCATCCAAGTAGTTGCTCGCCCAAACAATAAAAACCATACACGTATGACCATACTGACGCATATACACGCCCTTCCTAGCTCCCTAGGAATAAACATAATACCCCACTACCCTTGCTAGGGCGGAACCCCCACTAACCCCGGCGAGTCGCCTCGTAAACGCACAGTCGTATACAGTGGAAACCAGATAGACATTCGAATATGAGATTCTATCCTACAACGGTTGGACTCAAACAAGAGCTGCGCAATAGAACTAAATCCAACATTCTAAGGCTATTCGGTTCCTACCGCATACAACCTATAGTGCATTCGCTTAACAACCTATCAAAGTTAGCATAAGTTCTTAATAGCAAGTGACAACCATACAATACAGTGTAACAAGCACCAAGCAATTTAGCATACATACTCTTATGTTCTAGAAAGCAATCTAGCACACGTACTCATACATAAACACCCCTCCCAGCTCTCTAGGAACTTCCTCTTATCCCACTTCCCTTGCTACTACCGAATCAATACTAATTATAACGGGTGACCTCGCGAATACCCGATTATATGCAGTGCGAAACAAATAGACAGTCGAATACAAGACTCTATCCTAGAACGGTTGGACTCAAACAAGAGCTGCGCAATAGAACTAAATCGAATATTCTAAGGCTATAAATCTCTTACTGCATACAACCTAGAGGGCATCCACTTAGTAACCTATCATAATTAGCATAAACTCCTAATAGCAAGTAGTTCAACATACAGCATAGTGTCCACAACAGGCGATCTAGCATGCATACTCTATGATCTAGAAAGCAATAAAACATTAAGTACTGTACCTTTCCCCTTTGGCTCCGGCTGACTGTACACACTGCGCCTCCGATCACCATTCCTCGAACGGGTCTTTACTTTTTCTTTTATTTCCAAAAAAGATTTAATAAAGAATTTGAAATTTTCCCAGCCGCAACTTGAGACCAAACACACCGAGGTGCGTTTGATTCACTCAAGCTGTGCTCTGATACCAAGTTTTAACGTCCCAAAAATTTCAAGCAAATTTAAATTTTTAAATAAGCAATTCATTTATAACAACTCATTAAATGAGCCCAATGTTTCGGTTGCAAACTCATAATTAATATCTTTATAATAAAAACCAGCGGAATAAACGTTTAATTATTAAATCATAAAAACAACCAGCTCTCCTCGCGCGCCAGTGTGTACTCGTCACGCCTTGGAACCGCTCGGACCTGAAACCACAGTTTATGGGAAAGGGTAAGCACGAAGCTTAGTGAATTCAAACACCATAAATAATACAGTTATTTCACACTACCCCTAAAACAGATAGTGACACATAAACGATCATACAAGTCTACGAACAAATCATAAACATGTATATCCACACCACCCACCTAAAAAGGCACAAGTCGGTCCCACCGACCACATGATAACATCTTCGGCCCCGCCGAATCCCCGGTCCCACCGAGTCTCTACGCCCCGCGTATAAAACCTCCGGCCCAGCCGGATCCTCGGTCCCACCGAGTCTCTACGCCACCCGCGTATAAAATCTCCGGCCCCGCTGGATCCTCGGTCCCACCGAGTTAACATGGCAACATAGTATCAACTAGACACCCCACTATCTAGTTCCACAACACAATCACATAAAGCTACCACACATGTACTACAGCAATGATAAAACAACCGTTATTAGATATAGTGGAGAACTCACCTCGAATGCGCGCCTACCTTAACAATACAATACAAGCTTCACAATTACGGTCACTTCCCAGCACCTAAACGCATGTTAAAACGTGTCAATACGAGACTCGGACCCAATGACACGACACACGCTTAAACCGTCACTAAAACTAATTTCCGTTCTCACAAAATAGGTCTGTTCGGGACCTGTTCCGACCCCTTTAAACCCAGAAAATTCCCAATATTAAATTATGACCAGAAAGTACTCTGAGTTAGGGTTCCATGGACATATTATACGCCTCCTAACGATTTTTCTACAATTTATTATGAATTAAATACGAACTGTTACCAAAACTGCCAGTTTTCGGTCCAGCCTGAACAAACAGCCCAATACAGCCTAGCTACGGGCTTAATCAGACTTTCGGCAAAACACGAAAAACTTTCCCAACTCGATTAGGGAACTTTGGGCACCAAAATTTCATCTCAAAACGAGTAACGAACAGAAAGTTATGGTCTACACAAAACAGTGGCAGATTCCAGAATTTTACACATAAAATGACGAATCACCGAACTTGCGACCACTTTTTCGCCCAGTTAGAGATCGAACCAGTTTTTCGCTAAAACACGGAAAACGTGCTCGACCCTGAACTTGAACTGTGGGCGCCAGTTTCGGCTCAAACGGAATTACGACAGAAAAGTTATGGTCACGCGAAAACTGGACAGCACACTTAGAAATCACGATTTATAAAAACGGGTCAAGGCTTAACGATTCGGGTCTTACGCTGCGTGTGACACCCACTGCCACCACCCTCCACCCACAGCCACCGCAGCGGCGGCGTGCGGCGGTGGTGGTCTCGCCGGAAAAAGAAAAGGAAAAGGAAAAGAACGAGACGAACGAGAGAGTTACATACCTCACGACGACGTCTCACCACCACAACCAAACTCCTCCCTCTCGATCACCGACGACCCAGCAGTGGCGACCTCCGGCGATGGCAGCAGCGGCGGCGAGGGGGTGGCTGCCGCTGATCCTTTCTTCCCGTCCCTCTCCTTCTCGCGATCACTCCCTCTCTCTCGGTTCTTCTCTATCTCTCTCTCTCGTTTCTTTCTACCGCCGCACCACAAGACACAAAATAGGGTTATGGAATGTTTTGGGTTTGCTTGGCTATCAAGGAAAGGAGAAAACGAGAATGGGATGAAGGGGTCTCGGCCCTTTCTTTGCATGGGCCGAATCCATGCCTAAATTTCACCAAAAGACGGAAAAGGTCCCTCGACATCTAAGGACTTCTCTTAACCACCCAAAATGCAACCAAGTTAGCAATAAGGTCCTTTTGACACCAAACCACTAACCAAAACAATTAAAGGTGAACATTTAAATAATTAAGATTACTTAATAAACGTACCGAGACACGGGCTTTACAGATAGGTTCAACTCTCTCATAAACAAATGTAGAAAGTCTGGCATTCACAGAACCTCGGAAGAAAATAACGTCATGTTTCTAAAGAGTCTGAATGATGAGTGGCTTCAACTGTCTATGTCTTTACAAACAAACCAAGATCTAGACTCATGGACACTCTCTGATCTCTATGGAACACTAGCTGCACAAGATCCTCAAATAGCACAGGCTAAAACAATAGCCATTGCACCATACGCATTGGTTAGTAAATCAACAGAGGCTACAGAGAGACCGAGAAATGAGAGAGCAACAGAGGAGAAGAAGAAGGAGAAGAAGAAGATAGTGATGGTTGATAGCGAAGAAGACGAGCTGATAGAGGAACAAATAACTCTTGCGTCATTAGCTAAATCATTGGCTCTACTGACAAGAGAGTTCAGAGGTAACCAAAGAAATTTTGGAAATGACAGATATAGCAGAGACAACCAGAGAGATAGAAGAGATGATGAAAGAAGAGAAGAATCAAGTGACCGACAGAGGTCAGACTACAGAAGTGACCGACAGAGGTCGAGCGACAGAATCTACAGAGGAAATGACCGACATAGGTCAGATGACAAGGTAGGCACACACAAGAATGCTAAAAATGTGGTAAGCCTGGTCATTATGCAAACGAATGCCGAACAGAGAAAGGTGGAGACCAACAGAAGTCCGACGATCGAACTGGAAACACCTCCCAAGGTTGCTTCAACTGCGGCAAGCCAGGCCATTTCGCAAAAGATTGCAGAAGTAGACAAAGTCGCCCACAGAAGGACTCAACTTTTTACAAAAAGAAGGCTGAATATTAGGCACAAAAATCCCTAATGGCGAACAAAGGGCATTTTGAAGCAAATAAGGAGGACTTCGAGTAAGACTCTACCTCTGTTGATGAATTCACCACCCTGTTCTGTGGCATGGCAGAAGTCGACTCGGGCACTGACAATGAGGTATCCATTTCAAACTCTACCTCTTGTATTAAATATGTAGAAAATGATTCAGTTAGACTTAACATTGAACTGATTGAACTCAAAGAGATAAATGCAAGCATTCAGAAAAGACTCACCTTTAATGAGAGAGAAGTAAGGCTTCTCACTCAAGAAAAAGCCAAAATTTTTGAAGAAAAGGAAAGAGTAGAAAAATATTGAAGCAATAATATAGATCCTTTAAAAAGGCAAATTTCTGAATTAACCTCTGCTTTAAAAATCAAAACAAAAGAGCTTTCAGTTTCTAGGAGTGAACCAACTGACATAAGAGCTCTCAAAGAATACTTTCAAAAAGAGAGATAGGTACTTTGGCAAGATCTACTCAGAAGAGAAGTTTTACTTAAAAACTATAAAGATGCACAGAAGGTGTGTATGAGAAAGTAAACTCACAAATAGGAAGACGAGGTATAGGGTACGATGATATTACTCTAGGTGTTGAAGGCAAAAGACTTAAACCTCTGTCTTCTCTGTTTGTGATAGGAAAAACAAATAAACCAATTTTTCCAAACCTACTCTCTGTAAGTAAAAGGGTTAAAATCTCTGCAGAACCTCACTTGAGGAAACATACGAAGATGATCAATGTGTGGTTTGAAAACACAGATTCATCATCTTCAACCTCTGTCAATAGAGGAATCAAACCAAAGAAATATCTGAAAACACAAGATCAGATTGGTATCTTTAAGTTTGGTAAACCAGAGACTCAAACACAGGTCGCTTTTGTCTGTATGATAGATGTCAAAAAAAAATTATCTGCAAAAGCTCCTGAGTTTAAACCCATCTTTTCAGAAGAAAATCTTAAAAGATCAATTGAAAAAGAAATTTTGGAAGTTTTGAAATCAAATGCTTTAGAAAATCTCTGTACATCTTCTATAGATCAAATTCTCGCTGAAGAGATCTCATCTGAAACCTCTGCCATCTATGAAAGTTTTTCTACAGAGGAAGAAAACTCGTACGATACATGCTCAGAAAATCCAGCCTCTGTCGAAAGAAATGACTCAACCTCTGTATATGAGGACGATTCATCCTCTGACGACTCAGAGACTGATTCTAAATCAGGGATAATTCACTGTGACACAGAGGATGTTAAATTCTCCTCTGATGTTCTTAACAGAACAATTTCTCCAAAAGAGAAAATCACAGAGATACCTATCTGTCCAGATTTTCTAAAAATGTGTATACAAGTCAAAACCTCTACAGAGCTTGATAATTTGAAAAAGGCCTCTGAAAATCCTAAAAGCTCAAAATTTTCAAAACCTTTAAGGCCGGAAGCTAACAAATATCTTTCCTCTGTGACAGTGAAGACAGACGTTCACCACAGAAGAGACTCACAGAAGGCAGGACCTAAACAAGATTTTTGCAAAAAACATTCTAGTATTCATAGATCTTCTTGTAATAGGAAATCTAATGTAAAGATTGAATGTAATGCCTCTGTGACTCAGTTCAATAAATTCAATGAAAAGTTCAAACAAATCACGTCTCATATTAAATACTTTCATTGTTTTGATCTTATGTTCAGATTAAAAAATCACTTCTCAAGTCCAGATTGCTTACTCTCCACTAAAATTCAAACTCCAAAGTCAAAACCTAGAGAGATACAATCTGATCTTTCTACAAAAGATAAAATGTATTTCAAGAATGCTAAGGCAAACTTGAAAAACTCTAACAATATTGGACCCATATGGATATGGGTACCTAAGTCTCTGTGATTGTCTTACAGAAGCGGTATGTGCCAATTTGGTATCTTGACTCCGGATGCTCAAGGCACATGACTGGCGACAGAAGTTTACTATCCACGTACAAAGAAACACACGATGGTGGATCTGTAACTTTTGGAGACAACAAGAAGGGACACATCAAAGGCTATGGAGTCATACAGAAGGAAAACGTCTCTGTATACAAAGTTGCATATGTGAATGGCCTTAAACACAACCTACTCAGTGTAAGTCAACTCTGTGATACAGGATTTGATGTCTTGTTCAAAAGGACTTTCTGCTCTCTGCAAAGTGAAGACACAGGAATGGAACTTCTACGAGCCGAAAGAAAAGGTGATCTGTATCTGATGAACTTTTGTTCAACAACCAAGGACAAAGTTTGGCTTGTAGCTTCCGAAAGTAAAGAAGCCTGGTTATGGCATAACAGGTTCTGTCACTTGAACTTTCACACCTTGGATAAACTGGTCAAACTTGATCTAGTTAAAGGTTTGCCTAATGTTAAATTTAATAAGGATCACTTGTGTTCTGCCTGTGAGATGGGAAAACTCAGAAGAGCTTCCCACAGAGGCAAAACAGATGTGTCGTGCACTAGGCCTCTGTACATGCTTCATGTCGACCTCTGCGGTCCTATTGCCATACAGAGCCTAGGTGGCAAGAAATATATACTTGTCTTAATTGATGAGTATTCGCTCTTCACATGGGTTGAATTTGTTCGAAAGAAATCGGATGTTCCAATCATCTTGATTAATCTAATGAAAAGAATCCAAGTTCTTTATGAATGCAGAATACAGAAGTTAAGAAGTGACAATGGCATAGAATTTAAAAACTCTGTCATTGAAGCCTATCTTTCTACAGAAGGAATATCACAGAACTTCTCTGCCGCACGCACTCCACAGCAGAATGGCGTAGTCGAAAGGAAGAATCGAACGCTCGTGGAGGCCGCAAAAACTATGCTATCAGTATACGGATTACCGATGAACTTTTGGGCAGAAGCAATTTCTACCGCTTGTTACACACATAATCGGTCAACCATTGTGAAAAGACACATCAAGACTCCTTACGAACTGATCAACAAAAGGCGGCCAAACATCAAGTTTTTCCATGTGTTTGGATGTAAATGCTTTGTTTTAAACGACAGAGATTCAAGAGGAAAGTTTGAGGTAAAAGCTGACGAAGGAAAATTCATTGGATACTCTGCCACTTCCAAAGCCTACAGAGTATACCTTACAAGATCTCGCAAAATCGTAGAAAGTATCAATGTTTCTTTTGATGATTCTTTTCAAATGATTTCTGAGCAAATCCGTTCAGAACTCGAACTTAAAAGAGAAACCTCTGGCATCTCGCAAACGAAAGAAGGCTTAAATCTTCTATTTTTAGAAATGTTCCACGATGACATTGATCCTTCTGTTGGAACCATCAGAGTTTCTGAAGAACCATCATCTGTTGGACAAAATCCTACAGGTATGACTCTAACTGGTCCAAATAATGCTTCATCTTCTTCTATAAACACTACAGATGCAAATGCCGAAGAAGAAAATACAGAAGATGAAACATCAAGAAAAACGACCACAGAAGCTGCTGAAAAACAAACTCCACAATCCACAGAAGAACCAATTACAGAGGTAATTGAGGACCAAGACTATACGTCCTCAGAGGAACAAACTCCACCACTCATACCAATCATTCCACAAATGGTAGAATCTTCTACCAAGGTAAGAAGAACGACAGAGGCTATACAAGAAGAATATCCACAAGAAGCTTCTGAAGAAAGGTTCGATGACATTGATGACCATCTTCCTCGCACCACTCAGTGGACAAAAAGCCATCCTCCAAGCCAAATAATCGGAGAACCTTCTGACTCAGTAAAAACCAGGTCTGCCACTGCTAATTTTTGTTTCTTTACAAATTTTATTAGTGTGATAGAACCAAAGAAGATTTCTGAAGCACTAGATGACCCAAACTGGGTAGACGCCATGCAAGAAGAACTTCTGCAGTTTGAGCGTAACAGAGTATGGACTTTAGTACCTCTGCCACGAGGGAAACAGGCCATTGGGACTAAGTGGGTCTACATAAATAAGAAGGATGAAGATGGAGTGGTCATCAGAAACAAAGCACGATTGGTGGCCAAGGGATATAGACAAGAAGAAGGCATAGACTACGATGAGACTTTTGCCCCTGTCGCACGGCTCGAAGCAATAAGAATATTCTTAGCCTTCGCAGCCCACAGAGGATTTAAAGTTTATCAGATGGACGTAAAATCAGCTTTTCTCAATGGTGAAATCCAAGAAGAGGTTTACGTAAATCAGCCACCAGGGTTTGAAAGCTCAAAGTTCCCAAGGCATGTATACTACCTTGAAAAGGCTCTGTACGGACTGAAACAGGCTCCAAGAGCATGGTACGAACGACTTTCTACCTTTCTTCTAGTAAATGGCTACAACAGAGGTACAACAGATACTACCTTATTCTATAAACGTAAAAACAGTGAAATAATGCTTGTACAAATCTATGTGGACGACATAATTTTTGGGTCTTCTAACACAGAAGAGTGCAAAAGTTTTGAAAAACTCATGCAGAGTGAGTTTGAAATGAGTATGATGGGAGAACTAACATTCTTCCTCGGACTCCAAGTCAAACAAACATTAGAGGGGATTTTTATAAATCAGGCCAAATATGTCTCTGACATTCTTTTCAAGTATAGCCTCTCTGATACCTCTGCAATGAAAACTCCAATGGCCACTGGAAATAAGTTATCCTTAGATCCAGATGGCATCTCTGTAGAATGCACTCTCTACAGAGGCATGATTGGATCTCTGTTATACTTAACTGCAAGCAGACCTGACATTATGCATGCCACATGTCTTTGTGCACGTTATCAAGCTAATCCAAAGAAATCACACTATGATGCTGTGAAAAGAATCTTTAGATATCTAAAGGGGACCAAAAATCTCGGTCGCTGGTATCCACAGAACTCTGGTTTTAGTCTTAAAGCTTATACAGATTCAGACTATGGAGGATGCATGCTCGACAGAAAGAGTACCTCTGGGAGTTGTCAATTCCTAGGTGGTAAACTAGTCAGTTGGACCTCCAAAAAGCAAAATTGTGTCTCAACATCCACTGCATAAGCTGAATACGTTGCTGCTGCTAGCTGTTGTTCTCAAGTTCTATGGATGAAGACTCAGCTAAAAGACTACGGCCACATCCTATTCAAAATACCTATCTTCTGTGATTCCAAGAGTGCCATTGCTATCTCTGCCAATCCTGTGCAACACTCAAAAACCAAGCATATCGATATAAGTTACCATTTCTTGAAACATCATGTTGAATACGGTACAATCGAGATGCATTTCGTGCCCACAGAATACCAACTCGCGGACTTATTCACCAAAGCTTTAGACGAGAAAAGATTCAATTTCTTGGTGGGTAAGTTAGGAATGATCAATATGACGTAAAAATACTCTGTAAGTATAGCTTTATCTTCTGTAAATATGTATATATTTCTAATTATTTTTGCTTTAATTAATTTATTTCTGTATGTAAGTTCTCAATCTTAAATAGTTCTTAAAATCACAGAGCTTCTGTAAGTCTACTCAGAACCTCTGACAACCCTTACAGAACTTCTGTAAAATATGACCTATGTTCTATGCAAAACTTATCATTCTTTGATCCAAGCATAGGTCAAGGGGGAGCAAAAGGAAAATTCCTGATCTACAGAGGTGATTTGATCAAGGGGGAGCAAAAAGGGATCCAGAAATGATCTACATAGGTAAAACTTTCAAGGGAAAGCCAAAGAAGAATGTCAATGAATCTATATCGACAGAAGTCATACATCACTGCCGAGAAAAGAAGAACCAAAAGGTATGTCTCTCGCACAAAATGTTTTTGAAAACAGTTTTCTAGGACACAAATTGTCAAATATGTCCTAAATATACTGTGGATAACATTTCAAAAATCAAAAGATCAAAAAGTTTCATAAAAATTGAGTTATGAGAAATTTAAGGTCATAGAGCTTCTGCTGAGCTCAACAGAAGCTCAGCCAGAAATATGCTCTGAGATCGCAACTTTAACTTCTATCGATCTTTTGGAATGTTATCTCGGAAACCAAACAGACTCACCATGACCTTCTCGAACAAAACTTTTTCCATAACAATTTTTTTCGGACACCAACTTTCAAATATGTCCGAAAAATATCTCTTAAAACAGATCAAAAATTGGATGATCAGAAAAGTTAATAAAATTTTCGTTATGAGATTTTTTCCCTCACAGAGCTTCTGCAAGTTCCAACAGGGCCACAAAACCTCTGCGAGTAAAAACTCTTAACTAAAAATCCTATTTGATCCTCTCCAATGCCTTTACAAAACGTTTTGGGTAAAAAGGAACCCCACAGAAGTCATGATAACAATGAGATATATGAGAAAGGGATACACATCAAAGATTTTCAAATTCATAGAACCTTTGTAAACTACAGAAGTTCTGTCAATCTGTTACTTGGGCATTTCTGTAGTAATAACGGTTACTTTTACTGAGAGTGAATTACACGTGGCTATGAATAACCCCACGCGCCTAGCATTAATGGGTCGCGCACAACGTCCTGTCATCCTCTGACATGGCCTACGTGTCCCATTTTCATTGGTCGTACATGGAACGTTTTCTGTGGAAAGTTGAACCCGCCGTTCTAACTTGAGTTCGGATTCCAAATTTTAATCCATTACCATATATTTTACTCTTTCGAATTCTACCGTTTTACCCTCCTATAAAAACCAAGCTCACCCTCTCATAAACGTTTTACAAACTCTCATTCTTCTCCGGCGAAACCTGCAAATTTCTTATTCTCAGTACCAAATGGCTTCATCTTCTCAAGTTATCTCCCCTGCACACTCTCCGGCGACCTCACCAGAACATTCACCTGCTCATTCTGAACATTCAGAAAACCCCAACCCTGCCCAAAACATTGAACTAGAAGATTCCGGCGATTCAGCAGACTTTGCTCCAACCACACATCTTCAAAACTTCATAGCAAAGGATCATTTCGAAAAAGTACTACCAATCAAATCCAACAATTGCTATTTAGTTCCCTCACCCACTGCTTTCGGCGAAGCCCATGCCATTCTTCTAAACATAATGGAAAATCATATCCTCTTCCCTTTACTCTCAAGAACCCCAAAGAAAATTCCAGTAAGATATCTGAACCAGTTTTGGCAAAGTTGCCGATTTGATAAAAATGATTCTCTTATCAAAGGATACATTTCAAAACCCGACAAATCTGAGCATCTGGAAATCAAGTTCAATAGAACAATGTTCTCACTTGAATTCAACCTACCAACAAGGGGTCTTCTTGGATTAAAGAAGTACGCAGAGCAACCAACAGACGACGAGATCTGTCGTTTCCTAGAAATGCTTGGGTACAACACACCACTGAGGAAGAGAAATGACTTCCGCAGAGGCAGATTACCACCTCTGTGGAACACCTTGTTCTCAATTCTTAACAGATTCCTGACAGGGAAGATAGGCAGTATTGACCAGAGCTCACATCAAATATTGACCATCATGTATGGGGTTTACTATGATCTCCCACTGGATTACGCGACCATAATGATGCAAGAGATCATTAACACCATCGACAGAAAGAACAACACAAGAAGGGTCAAAGAGAACGATCCTAAGTTTCTACCACCTCTGCAATTCCAAAGAATATTGGGAGTCTTGTTCGAACTTCTGTTGCTAATACAGAAATGGCCAATGGAAGGGCCAATTCCCAAACAGTTTCCAATGAACAAAAATATTCCCACTGATCATGTGGATGGCTACACACACTGCAGACCTTTGTCAAGGAAACTTCTGAAGTATGCCTCGAATAAAACCCTTAAGAAATAGTATATACGCGATCATAGAACTCCTAAACCGAGTCCCATGACACCCCCGCGTTTAGGTGTCCCCCTAGGAACAATGATTGCAGAACCCCTTTCCACTCAAGAAGAAAAAGATAACAAATTAGCAAAACACATGGCTATTCAACTCAGCTTCATAGCCAAACGTGCAGAGCTCAGGGGAAAGAAGTCCTCTTCAAAATCAAAAAGGAGGAAAACTGCAGAAGGCACCTCTACAAGCGCTGCAGAAGATCAACCTTCACCTCCTCATGCCACATAAATTGGCTCCTCTGCTCCTCCCTCTTCTCCAAAACAGAAGAAGAAAAGAAAATCAAAAACCACAGAGGAAGGGGCACCAAAACCAAAGAGGAGGAAATCCAAAAAGAAGCATGGTAAACCACTTGAAAAATTGGTTACCATAGAAGAGGAAGCAATCGCAGAAGAAAGAACTGCAGAAGAAGAAGATGCAGAAGAAGAAATGACAGAAGAGGGATATCAATCGCCCCATCAATCCCCAGATCGATTTGCTCACCAAGGAAACATTAACGATTTCCTACAGATCCCCGACATTGCCAACACTTTAAATACACCAGGGTGGACGGCACAACCTCTCGACCACCATTCCCCAGAAGAACAATACTTCTCTATTTCTGGCATTGACACACATTTTCAAGAAGATGATCAAACACCCAGAGATCAATCAGCTGAGACACCTATTATTCTACAGAACCTCTTCATTCATCAAGGATTGGACATTCACAGAAGGAGTCCAAGCCAAACTTTAGAAGAAATAGGACAAACAGAAGCTCAGTGGAATAGAGATGAATTAACAGAGACAAGAATGGAGGTCTCAGAGGTAGATTCAGACGAAGAAGAAGCTGTCTGGATACGGAAAGGTCTCTATCATCCACACGTCATGAGGTTATACAACTCTCATCAAATGTATGACTTCTTAGGCACAGACCAAGGAACTTCAACAGAAGATAGAGAAGAAGCTCCAAGCCATCGGATATCTACAGAAGCTGAAAAGATAGACAATGATGTAGTGCTTGGATGCTTAACAGCAGAGGAAACAAGAAAAGATGCCTGGATTTATAGAGGAACACAACCAAAACCCACTCCCAGTGCAACCCACACATCTAACTCCGCAGGTCTAGCTGCAGAGGGAGTTATTGAAATAGAGCAGCACAGCTCGATCCAAACCCAACCCAACCAGCCAGAAGTCACTCTTTCGACTTCTGCGCCCACAAAAACCGAGGAATCCATTCCTAGGGAGTCTCCTCAAAGAGACTCACCTATAGTTCATGATCAATCGCCCCAGATCACACTAGAACACCCTACAGAGGAATTCGTTTCCTCTACCACGAACGAAATAGGGCCAACCCTTCTTTCAGAGAGAAGTAGTGAGCACAACGACGAAGAGACTCTAGACAAGTCTCCGAGTCAACAGAAGGATAATCAAGTACCCACCTCTGGAGTGGATCTAGACAATGTCGTTCCCAGAACCTCTGTAGAGTCTGAAGCACTAGATGCTTCTGCTCGAAGATCAGATGGAAATCCTTCCACCCCCAACGTACAAACAAGGGTGAACGAAGGTGTCCCAGGAGCAGGGACTCACTCTGGAGACGAATGTGTTCCTCCAGAGGTTACACCAGGGACACAAGTATAAAGGGATGAGTTCCAAACCCTTGTCACCTCGGTGAACCAAACCATGAAAGAGTTGCAAAGCTCTTTCACATCTTTTGCAGAGAAAACATCAATGGTCATGCTGAATCTGAACACCAAAATGGACAATCTGTCCACAGAGGTGAAAACAGCCATCACAGAGATGAAATCTTCTGCGCAAACAACTGCAACAACTACAGCCACTTCTGCTGCTAAAGATTTTGGAATTACCGCAACCTCTGCATTCAAGGAATCAGTCAAACATTTCCTTGAACAAATGAACAAGCAATCCAACAAATCACAGAGCATCACACCCGCAGATCTACAGAAGGCTCTGCAAAACGTTCAAGCAGAAGCAATGCGCAACACAATACTGATGCAGCCTAAAGACTACATGACCAGAGCACAGCTAACAGAGCTCGGCCAAAATGTCATAAACCAGGTCACAGAAGTTATTGTCTCCTTCACTGCTGCAAATGCCAACTACGTCAAAGAGTTCAGAAAAAGTGTCGGCAGAATGCGCTTCAACATAGAAGCAGAGCTTGCAACTCTTTTCGGCCTCTGTGATGATGTATGTGCGAAGTTGATGGCCGCAGGAGCAGAACTACCAAAGAAACCCAAAGGTTCCTGCAGAGCAGAGGGTACTTCTGATAAAAGTCAGGATGATTCTGATGATGACCATCCTGGTCTATCAGATAATCCTGAGGTGGAGAATATAAGGGAGAAAGCTACGACCAGAGGAATACAAACTCCGCCAATCGTAGCAGAACCAATCAGTCAAGCTCCTCCAGAACAAACCCAAGATCAACAACAAAAGCAACAGACCATAGAGACAACACCCATCTCTGTGGAATCAAGTCCTGAAGAAACCAATATTCCAGAAGCTGATCAGCATACCACAGAGGCAACAACCACCCCTATGGTAATCAACTTGGAAAATAGTCCTTCAATAAAATCAACAGAAAAACCCCAAACCATACCAAGAAGAAAGTCGATTGCCACCAAACCAATAAGAGCAACGACCTCTGCGACCTCTGCTTCTGATATTCTGAGAAAGATGCACAATACAATGACTGATCGAATGTCGCAGAGAGAAGAAGAAAGGCACAGGTTCACATTAGCTTTCAAAATGGCAAGAAGATTCGATGTCCAATCTTCACCAACAGAAATAGAGCTCACAAAAGAAGTCACCAAAGAACCTCCAACAGAGGTTACAGAGCAACTCAAGCCAACAGAACCATCGCCACAAAAGTCCTCTAAATCACAAGTGTCAAAACCTACATAGGCAACCATCAAGCCAACAGAAGCACCAACCTCCAAACCTACAGAAGAAACAGGTTTTGCACCTCCAAAAGCCCAAGACAAGGGCAAAGCAATACTGATAGAAGAGCCAAAGAAAAAGAAATCATTGCCCAAGCCTACAGAGAAATTGATGAAGAGCGACTTTGATGCCTTCCAAACTCCAAAGCCTGAAGAAGTTGATTGGGCATATGGATTAAAGCCCCTATCAGAAATTCCACTTACTGGCAGAGCTGCAGAAGTTGTTCAACAGATGGAGAGTCTCAGAAGACAAGTACCACAACCTGGTCCAACACATGAAGAGATGGAAGAAGTGGTATACAAATACCTCTATAAACAAACCTTTCAGACTAATCATCCAACAGATCATGTGACAGATTCAAGGATCAGAGAAGAATTTGAGAACATCTTCACAAGGACAAAGCCAAGAACCAAAGCAGATGTCTTCTCAATCCACAAGATCAAAAAGGTAATCTTCTGCAAGTTCTCCTTTACAAGAACCTATCCAAGGGTCAGGTACAATCTTTACAAAGTCAGAAGAGAAGACAATTCAGAAACCACCTTCGCTGATGCTGACCTAAGAAATATCAATCCTTATGATCTACCTGACCTTCTGCAATGGACAATGCACAACTACAACACAGAGGCAAACACCAGAGCCTATCAAGTGTTAAGAAAAGCAATGAGGGAAAAGCTTCTGATCTTCAGTATGATAGATTTTCAACTGGGAAAGGATCTTGGTCTCAAACATCTAAATTTACGACCACCAGAAGATCGCTGCCCACCCGACGCCGTGCCAAACTCTATCATTATAGAACCAAGATTCGGGTTAGTATTTCAAAACCCACAAGGCGAAATCAAACTATTTGTGTGCATGGATTGTCAGAACTATGCAACTAGTACTCTGAACAAGTTCAGAGCAAGCCTTGTAAAATACAGAGGTACAGAGAAAATGGATAGAGATGCTGCAGATACTTTCATCCGAGAGATTGATGCACAATTCGCCTAAGAGAACTCTTCATCAGTTTCTACAAAGAGATCAGAAGAATCGGAAGAGACAACAGAAGCTTTAACGATTTCAAAGATGCCAAAATCTGATTCTCAAACCTTAAATCTCTGCAAACCAAGTCAAAAGTTTATCTTTCATTGTACTCAAATGTAAAATGCCTCAGGCATATTTCTGAATGAAAGAACTTTCGAGGTATTGTTTAACCTCTGTCTTATCTAACTTAGCCTAACTAAACTCAAGTTAAATTTTTTATTTTTCACTACTTAGGGGGAGATTGTTAGCTTCAATCTTCCTAATCATAGAAGTATTTAGAAGTAGTGAAAAATAGGCTAAGTGAAGAAAGCCTCTTACAGAGGCTCTGTCGACCTTACCGAGAGATCAAGGTCAAGAAGCTACAGAAGCTAAAGAGGCGCCCTACAGAAGCTCTGCCATACGCGTAAAGAAGACCAAAGACTCGGAATCCGGTGAAGACTGCTTTTCTAAGGACCAAACCGCAGAACCTCTGTGGCACTTCACAGAGCCTTTGCGGTCTTCAACAAAGACTTGAAAGATATTTATAATATCTTGCTACTGTTACAGGACCTGTTCATCAACTTGCATGGTAGCATGCCCTGTCCAACTGCAACGTGTCAAACTCTGGTTGGATCCAATAGGGCTTAGTACATAATAGACGTCTGCTGCATTAAATGCAATACAACACGTCCAACTGTTCATGCCATCCGTCCAACTATTCATACCGTCCTTTGTGAATAGTAGCATATGCTTTATGGTCCCCTTAGAGTAGTATACAAGGAAGACTCGTGTTGAGTTCTTCCTATTAATCTATCAATACATCGATCGATCAATCGAACACTTTGAGAGAAAAACATCACAAGAACACACAGCTTAAACACCTTGAGAGTCATATCTGTTTTAAAGCTTTCCTTACTCACTGTTCTTGAATTTGTTCTTAATACATATATTCAGTAAACTTTGAGATATTATTTCCTGTTCACTGTTTATTTATATTGTGTTCTAAATCTATCAAACATATCTGTTAGTTCCTCAAATACGCTTCCGCATCAAACTCAAACTTGAACTAATAGATCTGATAATATTGTTTAAACAAAACGGGAACCAACAACTACCAACTCATGATGCAAGAAATGGTTAACACCATCGAAAGAAAGATCACCTTTCAGAAGAAGAGGTCACAGACAACAGGAGCTCTACCTCCTCTGCAGTTTCAAAGAATTCTAGGTGTTCTGCTAGAGCCTCTACTCTTGCTCGAAAAATGGCCAATGGAGGGGCCAACAACCAAGATGTATGCTATGAACAAAAACTCCCCAACAGAACATGCTGATGGATACCCACACTGCAGACCTCTGCCAAAGAAACTTCTGGGATATGCAAGGGACGAAGAACTAGAATTAGAATACATACGCGATCATAAGACTCTAGAACCAAGTCCTATGACACCCCCGCGTCTAGGAGCCCCCATAGGTACAGAATTATTAGATAGATTGACAGATGAAGAATGGGCAGCTGTTTTCAGAAGCATGAAGAAAAATCAAGCCAGATTCCGTGCTCAGAGAAAATCCATCTACTCTGCCTCAAAGAAACAAAAACCCTCTGCCTCTACTCCTCAAAAGAAAACTCATAAGAGGAAAACCACAGAGGGCACCTCTACAAGTGTCACAGAAGCTCAACCCTCTCCTCATCATGCCACAGAAGTTGGATCTTCTGCTCCTCCCTCTCCCCCCAAAAAAAAAGAAGAAGAGAAAATCCAAAGCCTCAAAGGAAGGGGCACCTAAACCCAAGAGGAGAAAGAGCAAGAAGAAAACTGGAAAACCTCTTTCTCCTATGCAAACAATTGCAGAGGATACAGTGGTAGAAGAGGTGGTAGAAGAAGTAGCACAAGAATCCCCTCTGCAATCCCCCAATCCCCTCAACTATGCACATCACGGAAATTTCTCTGACTTCCTCCAACGCCCTGAGTTTGCCAACACTCTCGACACTTCTGGATGGACTGCAGAAGCTCTGTCACATGAAACCACAGAAGCCACAGAAGATCCAGATTTCACAATCTCTAGAGTTGATCCTGATCTTAATGATGATGATCAAACTCCAAGGGATAATCTGGCTGAGACCCCAGAGGTCCTGCAGAACCCTTTCCTTCACCCTGGCTATGATGTGCACAGAAGAAGCCCTGAGCAAGTAATCTCTGACTCTGACGGTACACAGGTTATGCACCCCCATGAACAACAACTTTTTTGGTACTCATCCTATGTATGACTCCCTAGGTCCAAGGGAAGAAGAGGTAACAGAAGAAGGGGAGACTAGGGTAGAAGTCTCAGAAGTGGATTCTGATGAAGAGGAAGCAGACCAAATAAGAAAAGGTCTTTAACATCCACATGTCATGCGACTAATTGGCTCACATCCAATATTCGACTCTTTACGCACTGATGCAAAAGCCACTACAGAAGTTAGGGAAGACGCATCAAGCCATCGGGTAGCAACAGAGGTTGAGACCATAGATGGAGAAAAAGTGGTTGGATGCTTCACAGAAGAAGAAGCAAGAAAAGATGCCTGGATTAATAAAGGCACACAACCAAAACCAACTCCCAGTGCAACCCACACTTCTATTACCGCTGGTCTAGCAGCAGAAGGTAATATTGAAAAAGAGCCGCACCGCTCGACCCCAACCCAACCCATCCGGACAGAGGAAATTCTTTCATCCTCTGTACCATTAATAATCGGGGAAACCATTCCAGGGGAATCCTCTCTATAGGATTTGCCTTTAGTAAGTGATCTATTGCCCCAGATCACAACAGAAATCCTTGCAGAGGAATTTGTTTCCTCTGCCACACGCACACACCTAGGTCCAAACATCTCTTCAGAGGAGATTAGAGTGCACAAAGACAAAGAGACTCTAGACAAGTCTCCAAGTCAACAAAAAGATAATCTAGTACCCATCTCTGGAGTGGATCTAGACAATGTCATTCTCAGAACTTCTGTAGAGTCTGAAGCACTACCTGCTTCTGCTCAAGGATCAGAAGGAAATCCTTCCGCCCCCAACATCAAAACAAGGGAAAAAGAAGGTGTCTCAGGAACAGAGACTCATTATGGGGACGAATGTGTTCCTCCAGAGGTTACAACTAGTTCACATGTAACAAGGGATGAGTTCCAAACCCTTGTCACCTCTGTGGACAATACATTAAAGGGGTTGAAAAGCTCCTTTGATTCTTTTGCAGATACTACATCCAGGGCAATCCTTGACCTGAACACCAAAATGGACACCTTGTCCACAGAGGTGCAAAACGCCTTAACCCAGATTAAGTCCACTGCAACACACACTGCTACCTCTCCAGCAATTGAATTTGGAAAAGCCGCAACCTCTGCATTCAAAGAGTCTGTCAAGCACTTTCTTCAACAGCTGAAAGAACAATCCTCCAAATCTAAGGGCCTTACACCTGAAGACCTAAAGAAGGCCTTAGAAGAGGTCCAAGAGCAAACAATTAGAAACACTCAGGCCATGCTGCCTTCGAACTACATGACCAGAGCTCAGCTAACAGAGCCTGGGCAAGGGGTTATAAATCAAGTCACAGAGGTTATCATCGCCTTCACTGCTGCCAACGCAAATTATGTCAAAGACTTCTAGAAGAGCGTAGGCAAATTGCGCTTCAACACAGAAGCAGAGGTTGAAACACTGCTCGGCCTCTGTGATGATTTATGCGCAAAGATGATTGCTGCAGGGGCTGTTCCACCAAAAAAACCTAAAACTTCATGTAGAGCAGAGGGTACGACAGATAAAGGTCAGGATGACTCTGATGATGACCATCATGGTCCATCAGATCATCCCGAGGGGGAGAATCGAGGGGAGAAACAAAGGGAAATAGCTGCAAGCAGAGATCTACCCGCTACACCGGTATCTGCATAGCCAATATCCTCTGCACCTCCAACTCAAACCCAACAAAAACACAACAGTCCACAGAGGCAACAACCACCTCTGTGGAAATGGTCTCTGAAGAAACCCCTGCTACAACCCAAACACCTGAAACCCAAAGCAGAAACCAAACCACAGAGACAACAACCATCTCTGTGGAATCCATTCCTGAAGAAACCCAAATACCAGAAACCACCCAAGTTCAACAACAGAAGACCATAGAGGCAATACCCACCTCGGTGGAATTTCCTTCTGTATTTGGAGAAGATGTCCAAACCATAGAAGAACTCCAACTCCTAACATCCTCCGAAGATGAACTTCCTTCTCCAACACTCAAAATACCAAGAACCAAAACAATTGCTCAAAAACAGAGGAAATATCTGAGCAAGTCACCCGAAGCCTCTCCAACAGAAGCAACCATAATCAAGCCCTCTGAAACTCAAGTATCAAAACCTACAGAGGCAATCCCCAAACCAACAGAAGAAGCAGCAACAACAAAGCCCTCTGAAACTCAAGTGTCAAATCCTACAGAGGCAACCCCATCTCTACAAGCAGATCAGCTGAAGGCAAAAGACAAGGGCAAATGGATTATGATAGAAGAACCGCAGAAGAAAAAGCCCAAGCATCAACCTTCGACAGAAAAGCTGATGAAGAGCTCTTTCGATGCGTATAAGACACCAAAGCCTGAAGAAGAAGACTAGGCTTTCAGCGCTACACCTCTGTCAAATATTCATGTTCTGGATCCAAAGGCAAAACCTTCAGAGGATCGAGTAGCAGAAGTCAAGAACCAGTTAGATGCTCTGTGCAGAACCTTACCTCAACCACCACCACCACAAATGGAAGAAGTGGTATACAGGTACTTATACAGCAGAATGGGCATAATGGATCAATCTGAACCAACCATTCAAGACCCTGATTTCCGTGCTGACCTCGAAAACCACTTCACCATAACAAAACCCAAGCCTAAATACGAAGTCTTCTCAACATCCAAGATCATCAAAGTCCTATATTGTAAGTTCTCTAGAACCAGAACCTGGCCTAAACTCTCTTACAACATCTACAAGGTCAAAAGAGAGGACAGATCAGAAAACCAATTTGCAGATGCAGATCTAGGGAATCTCAATCCTTATGATCTACCTGACCTTCTGGACTTGACGAAAGAGAACTTCACAACAGATGAAGTTCGCTGAGCATACAGGGTGATTAGAAAGGCCATACGCGAGAAGCTTCTGCTATACAGCATGGTAGATTTCCAATTGGCTCGAGATCTTGGAGTAAAAAGCTTAAACGTTCAACCACCAGAAGACTATTGTCCTCCCTCTGCTACACCCAACTCAATCATCACAAATCCAAGGGTCGGGTTAGTATTTCTAGATCCTTCTGGTAAATCAAAGTTGTTCGTAGAGATGGACTGTCAGAAGTACGCAACAAGTACTTTGACAGAGTTTAGAGCGATCCTAGTGGAGCACAGAGGAATAGAGCTCATGGATCAAAGTCTTGCCGACAGACTGATAGAGGTTATCGATTCAACAATCAACTTCCGAACTCTCTGCCTCAACTTCTATCACGAGCTCATACAAGAAGGACTCGACCGCAGAAGTTTCAATGACTTCAAGGATGCTAACGTCTGAGTCAGTCAAACAAATCCTTTGTAATATTTTCTTTTCAATACAATCAAATGTAAATGCCTTTGGCATAATCTAATGTAAAAAGAAAATTGTTCTTGTACTTAGAAAATCATTGCACTGTCAAATTTTTTAATTTTCACTACTTAGGGGGAGATTGTTAGCTACAATCTTTCTGTTTGTGAAAGTAGTGAAAATAGTCTAAGTACAGAAGTAACCCACAGAGGCTCTGTAGAAGAACCCAAGAATACCGAAGGCAAGAATCAGCAGAAAACTGCTCACAGAGGACCGAGCCGCAGAACCTCTGTCACCCGTGACAGAGCCTCTGCGGTTTATACTGAAGACTTGGAAGATTAACAAATATCTTTCTACTGTTTCAAGATCCGTTCATCGACTTGTTCTAGGCGTGCCCTGACATCAACTACACGTGTCAAACTCTGATAGGGCTCTGTCAGAATTGGAACATGCACATTAAATTTACATCGTACCTGCTACTGTTCATACGATCTTGTCTACTATAGATCAGTCCTCTTTGTCTAAAGTATGCCCCCTTAAGAATTAGTATAAATAGAAGACTCATGTTGAGTTCTTCTATTAACAAGAATCAGATACTTAATCTACGCACAAACACACACACCAGCAGTTCTTTCTTGTTATATTCTTGGTGTTCTTGATAAATATCAAACAGTAATCTTGGAGATACTCATATGTTCTTTACATACTGTTTATTTATTATTGTGTGTTCTTCTATCTTTACATTATCTTTCAGTTCTTAAATATGCTTCCGCACCATATCTAAATTTGAACTAACTGAAAGTTAAGATCATTGTTAAGAAAATAGGAACCAACAAGGAACATCCTTGTGTTTAAGGGATGTTAACCACAGAGCTTGCAGTTGTGCAAATAGTTTAGCAGCAGAATTTAATCAGAGTTCTATATGTGACAGCAAATTGAAATAGATATCAGAATGAGAAGATCACATAAGCAGCAGAACATTCAGAGCCTCATAACTGATGCTCAAAGGATCAAGCTGCCGATTAAGAAACAATCCAGAAGTAGTGGAGTAAACAAACCACATAACCATCAGAATTCGATTTTTAGAGTTTGAAAAGTGCAGAGAAGGTTACAGAGGTTTGAAATGAAGCTGATGCAAAATTACAGAGCCTCTGAGCTGTTGCCAGAGGTTTACAGGAATCCAAAATGCAGAGGATCAGCAGAGAGCTTCTGTGGACGATCAGAAAGCTGCAGTCCAGAAGTAGTTATCGACAGAATATGTGATTTCGATGATTGATCAGAGCCTCTGTGACAAAAAACAGAATCTCTGTGAAGCTGTCCAGAGCCTCTGTGGCTATTCAAGCTTCGATCTAGATCTATCCAAAAGAAGTGTGCAGCAGATTAAGCAGATGTCCAGTAGAGCTTAATCATTAAGCTGCTGATGTTTAAGGTTGTCCAGAGCCTCTATAGGCTATTCAAAAGATGCACAGAGGGTCAAACTCGAAGAATATGCTCTATGGACAGCTGATCAGAATGTGCGGAAGTAGAAGAGGTGTGAAGAGGTTCTGTCAGCTCTCAGACTGTCCATAGCACACAGAGGCTTGAAGTGCACCCAATCAGATCTGATCCCAGAGCCTCTGTGAGGGTTACCAGAGCCTCTGTACTGATGTGCAGATCCTCTGTGAGTAATAAGCCAAAAGCCCGAAGCCCGAAAATTTCAGAGTTTTCTGACAACTTTGCGCTGTTTTAGAAACACACGCACAACGTTTTACTCGGTGCTCCGATTCACATGAGTCCAGTTGCGTTGAAGTCCTAAGACACAGATGAAACTTTTACATGTTTTGAGTTTGGTCTGAATAAGTGTGCTTAATGGTCAGAATCGGTGTCAAAGTCAATGGACTCTTGCTGGACCAAAAGCATTGCATTTCACTCGTGCTCTTTCCGCTTTCAAGAACGGTGTTTTCTCGACGGTTCTTCACGGTTTCATGCTGCTATTGTGACATATTGATTGTCACTCACTACTCTGTTATTCATGTTTAAAGCTAGGTGTTGAATGCTTACTCAACGGGATCTTATGCGTCAAATTTTCTGTTTTGACGACCGTTATGCACAACTCACTCGTTTTTCATCCAAAATGGATGAATTATAGATCGTTGGAGAGCTAAGAGGCTGGAGTTCAATGTACAAGTTATATGTTTTCTCAAAAAGGCTCCTTGATGGTTCAAAACAACGGTGAAGTTGAGACATGAAAGCTGGACAAAATGGGGTTAATTGTCTCGGTCTTTCAAGAATATGAGCCTACATTTGAGGGGGAGCTAGTGATGCTTTGAAGACTGGAAGAACGGAACACAAAAGTTTCTAAAGAAAGCAAGGGGGAGACTATAAGATGATGCTTTCTTTATAAAACATTAGGGGGAGATTGTTAGATTAAATTAGCCCATAATTTAATGAATGTTTTATAAAGAATTATTGTAATAGGGCTTTATAATTAGCTTATGGGCTTTTAGCTAGTTATATGGGCTTAGCCCTTTTTATATTGTAAATGGACCCTTTATAAAGGATTTTAGGGTTTCATTTTCATTAGGTCATTTGAGAAGAAACATAAAAACACACATAGACTAGGTGTTTTCACATGAGAGTCGTTTACATATAAAAGTATGGTGTTCTTTCTAATTTCCCATCCATATTGAATCAATCAAAGCATATGAGATGTGTTCTTGAATATTATGTTCTTAATCTTCATCTTGTCTCTACATTTTCTATGGATTTCTTCTATTGTTTGTCTAAAATGGGATCAACATAGTGGTTCAGAACTTACTACTAAGACTTTATCTTTGTAATGCAGTTACACATTAGAACACGTGTCTTTGTTCTATTGGATTGTTATGTATATGTACTCTAGCTTTAGCTTTTCTTAACAGTATATATAGAAGTTAGCAACTGTAAGCTAACTAACTTTTGGAACACTTTCGTATTCAATCTTGTAATCTTTGAGAGATTCTCTCTCTAGATCTGTAATCTGTTCTTCAATGAATACAAAGCTTTTGACTCCAATTCTCTATTATTCCACTATTTGATTATGTTCTTGCTTAACAAATGCATTGTAAGACCAATCCTGGTTTCTACACAGCTTTTCGCCGAAAACATTCTAACGACAAGAAGACATTGAGTGTAAAGAAGCCCGATTTCAAGTCCTAGACTATCGCCAAGATGGAACCAGCACGCCAGATTTCGAACGTCAGGTTCGAGAAGAAGAAGGGATTCTCGACCTCAAAGTTCCCTCAGCATCCCAAGATTTCTTCCTACGGATTTAAGGGGACGTCCAAAGGTTTGGTCAAGGCCCTAAAAAATGTGCAGTCGACTATCTGATGGCCCAAAAAGAGCGAAAAATATGACGTCAAGAAGGATAAGTCGAAGTGGTGCGACTTCCACAGTGATCACGGCCATACAAAGGTTGAATGCCTGACATTGCGAAAGGAACTGGCATGGCATGGTTCGTCCCAAAGGGACATCTTCAAGGACTAATCGACAAAGAGGCGACGCCAGTTAATAACACACAACCCACATCCCCTGTTCATGCTAAAGTCATAAATTGCATAACAGGAGGGTCTGATGTATGTGGTTTAACTTACTCTGTAGCTAAAAGGCATGCCAGTCGAGGGCCAGATGAACACCCTATCTCGTGATCATCAAAATCAAACCAAGTACTGGAATTGGAGACTATGCAATAACGTTCGATCAAAGTGACCTCCGGGAGCCTTGGCAAAAACAACACGATGGGTTAATAATCCACTTACGGTAGGAAATTGCTCGACCAAAAGAGTCTTGGTCGACGGAGGAAGTTCAGCTAATATCATTTTCCTTAGCACGATAAAGGCGATGGGGATCGACAGTCAGCAATCACTCGTTGCTCAACGATCTTGCTAGGGTTCAACGGGGACTCGACCAGTACCATCGGGAAAATCATCCTTCTGATATACGCTAAAGGAGTCAACAAGCAGACCAAATTTAATGTGGTCGACTATTCTTCAACTTACAACATTATTCTAGGCCGACCTTGGATTCACGATATGAAAGTTGTCCCCCCGATGTATCATCAGACGATCAAGTTTCTGACGCCATGGGGGGTCCAAGAAATCAAAAGTGAACAAAAGATCGCTCGTGAATGCTACAAAGCGACATTGAAACCCCAAAAAAAGGATATCTAGCAATTACAGGACCAGGATGTCCTTGAGTCTGTTGACGACTATTGATTAGAAGAAGTCTGATAGGATCGTCTTCGTGGGATCATCGCTTGTTCCTACCATAAAAGAAAGGATAATTTCATTTTTGCAGGAACACGCCGACTACTACATCTCTTGGACGCATGAGCACATGGTCGGCATCGACCCAGACGTTATATCGCACAAATTAAATGTCGAACTGTCATACAAACTGTTAATGCCAAAAATCGCACCAAAGTGACAACTTAAGGTCGATGTGGACTTTAACAACTAAAGAAAGGAATCGTTCGACAAAGGCGTGCGACAAAGACAAAAATATAAACGAGACAGAGAATTTGATGACATAGGAAAAACCTCAACGAGGAAAAAACCTGCGGGCGACAGTGGATGTCGTCGCTGCCCTATGGTCGCCAATCAGGGGCGATGTCCTTGGTGTTCCAGGTGTCGATCGTACAGAGATTACAATACAGATGAAGGAAAGACTTCGAAATGTAAAATTACAAGTGTTTTCTAATGTAAAACAATGTGCGTCGTATGCTTAAACCGTGTGTCATGTGGGGCTGTCGTGTGTCGAGAACGATCTTCTATGGGTGATTCCTTTCCTTCGAATGAGTGTTCTTCAGAGTTCGAGTACTTGTGCCTGTTGTTCGATGTTCTTGTTCTCTCTCTCTGTGTTGTTCGCTGTCTTTTTGAACTGAGGATTGAGCTTGGAATTTATAGTCTTCGGGCACTTTAATTGTATCATTAAGATCTTTGATGATTGTTGTAACGATCGTCGTCTTCAATGTGGGATTAGATGCTCATAACTGATTTCGTCGGTTATAGCTGTTGTCCATTAATGACTTTGACTCCTGCATTAATCATTGAACAAACATAACAGTCGTATAACGCGTTAGTCGGTCGAGGTCGCATGGTTCTATGCGATGGTCGTGCGAAGTAGGCGACGTCGACGTCGAGTGTCGTGGGGTAAAAAGACTTTTGGTTTTATCTTTAATCAAGAGAGAGAAAGTACTATGATTTTACCTTCATTACGGAGAAAGGAATAAGTATTTTCCTTACCTTGGTCGTGGTTGAGACTGGTGAAATTTTGCCCAAACAGCTTGCCCCCAAAATTTGAAAGTAGGATAGCAAATTCGAATTTTAAATTTTACTTGTCGGGTACTCAGGGTCGTGATATGTGTTGAAAATTACCTTGGTTGTCTTGGAACTGAATCGGTTCAATTCAAACTAGAGAGGGAAGTCGAAGAGTGGATAAAGTCGTGATGTCATGCCGACGCGCGATGGTGCTTACCAGCTGTCGATGACAGGTGTCGACGATCCGTGTAGTCATATGAAGAGACGGGGACACGTGGCGATCATCAAAGGACTCGACCTGACATGATCGACTGCATAAATAAAGATCTCGATGGATCTTTCCCTTTTACGACTTCAGAGAGTTTTAGGCGCAGATCTTTTTCTTGATTTTCTTGCCTTTCTTCGTCCAGTCTTTCCTAAACCCGTAGGAATTTTCGATTCGGTTAGGATTTTCCAGGTTTAGGACATCTATATAAAGTGCGACCCTTCAGTTTGTGTATGCGTCGTAAATCCATTGCTAGGAAACCTAGGAAGAATTGGGATATTTGGGGTCTTTCAGAAGTGCAAATCAATTTAACAGGTTTAGCAATGTCGACTGAACCTAGAAGCGCTATTATAAATGAAGAAGATCTCGACAACTTTAGAAGTCTAGCGAGGATTCCCATGGGGATCACTGTAAGTAGGGCTGGTCAGGTTCGACCGGAAATGTGTCCCAAAGGGTACGTCGTCATTTATGAGTATCCGTTCAAGATAGGCTTTCATTGGCCATATTCGCCTCTGGTCAAAGAGTTTATGTGCGAATTCGATCTTTCACCGGGGCAACTGATGCCCCAGTTCTGGCGAGTTATCCTGATCGTCGAACGACTTACCTCAAACTGGAATCCACCGATGAATGTGAGGGATCTACTGACGGCGTATAAGGTCAAAAGTGATCGGTACCGTCGCTATAGTTTGTTTTCAAGGCACAAGGGTTATCGTACCTTGGTTTTAAATACTGCAGTCAACGATCGTGGGTGGAAGAAGAGGTATGTATTCGTGCGGTTGTCGACGCTGGACACCGATAGTGACTGGATTAGGGAGGGTTGGAATATGACGGGTGAGC
This sequence comes from Saussurea involucrata, assembly GCA_033807775.1. NCBI lineage: Eukaryota > Viridiplantae > Streptophyta > Magnoliopsida > Asterales > Asteraceae > Saussurea > Saussurea involucrata. Next base: position 134,931,304 of record CM066322.1, read on the forward strand.
CTTTAATTGTTTACCGTATGTTTTATGTTATTCTGTTGCTCGGTTGTTTTTTCGACTGATCTTCTTTTTTATGTGTAGATATTGATTTTCGACTGATCTTCTTTTTTATGTTCCTGGGGTTTAGTATTGAAGACCGGTCGTACATCACGCGTCATTTGGTATATGAGGATGATGACACCGTTTTCTTGAGCGACATAGTGAGGATGGGTCGAGAGGAGAAAGAAGAAGACGAGAGAGAGGATTCAGAGGTGACCGAGGAGAGGGAGGAGGAGGAAGTAGAGATAACTGGTAAGTATCTCTTTGCTTCTGCTCGTCCTAATCTATCTTTGTTCTCAATCATCTAATCCTTTCTTTTACCATACAGGAGAATCTCGGGCGAAGTTGACGCCTGCAGCTGCCGAGAAGATGGCTCAAGTCGAGCTAACTCGCAAGGCGAGGGTAGATAGGGGGAAGGATACCTCGACAGCTGGGTTGGGGCTTTTAAAGAGAAAAGAAATCCCTACATCTGGGTCGGGTCTCCCAAAGAGGACGAGGATGTCCGTTTTGACTGAACCATCGTCTAGGACGGGTGGTTCGTCGAAAGTCGTCCCGCCTGAGAAGGCGAAGGTATCCATCGTGTCTATCGAGAAGGTTTCTGACACAAGGTCCGTTGATATGGCTCAATCGGCGACGATGCCTCCTCTTGCCGCGGCAGGCCCTTCTTTCTCCGACAAGGGCAAGGGCGCGCAAATGGGCTCTGAAACGACGGTGAACTTTACGTTGCCGTCGGATTTTTTGGATGATAATGTCCTAGACGGGACGAAACTGTTCCCTCATTTGGGAAAGTATCAGCTCTCTTCTTTCAGAGACTGTTTTGACGGAGTTTCTCTGGAGGATACCAAGGCCCATGTTGCTGGACTAGCATTCATGGTAAGTCTATCTTTCAAGACTTTTGTTTTTTATCTGTTGTCGACGTCGTATTCTTTGCTAATGTGCTTTCATATATTTCCAAACGTTTCAGTCATCTTTGGCGCTGTATGCTAAAACGACAAAGGTAGAAGGCTTAATGGCTTCTGCCCTCGAGAAAGAAGATGCGGCGTTAGAGAGGGAAAAGTCCACTTTAGAACGCAAAGAGGCGGCGTCGGTGAATCTCGACGATGTCTTGAATGAGCTGGAGTCTCTCGACCATGCAAGGGATGACATGAACTTACGTCTAAAGGAGTCCCTATCTGTAATGCACAATCAAAGGCAGAAGCTGGAGGGGATGAAGGAATCCTTGGTTATGAAGGGGAAAGAGGTTGAGGATTCTCAATCCAAATTCGTGGACTTGGAGAAGGAGTTAGAGGAGTTGAGGGATGAGAATAAGTCCATCTTTTCCTTCGCTCGACTCACTGCTCGAGCGGCTATCATGCGAAATCACTTGCTAGGCAAGAATCCTGTGGCCTCAGCGTCGGACGAGTTGGCTTTGTTCTTCAAGGAGGTCGGGACCGAGAGAGACTTCAACTCAGATGATGAGAAGGAGGTCGAGGAGGAGGAGGGTTTTCAGGACGACGTGTCGGGCAAAGATGCGACCGACGTTTCTCCCCTACCTTAGAAAAATATCTTTGTTTACTTCTGTTTCTTTGTTATTCGACCGTTGGTGGTCGAGTTATGTAAGTGATAGTTTACTCACTGAATGAAACTTGGGCTTCTTTTGAATTCATACTTTATACGTTTCGTGAGTAAATACAATGTTAATTGTAAGATTCACTATGTAAAGAATAACCAAGAAATTACGCGACTTAGGCATCACAATAACTGGAACGTAAGCAATAAGACTTTTAAATCGTGTATATAAACATAAGCACATGCGACTAAAGCATACATTCATAGTATGAAATTTTTTCTAAGTTGAGAAACTTAGATCATGAGATCGCTAGACTTTGTGATCGTACGACTAAGTCGTGTGATGAATTTGAATCGTGTGTCCCTGTAGAAGGATGATCAAGTCATAGACCTGACCATTTATGTCGTGCGACCTTGTGAAATCGTGCTGGTGTCATGCAACAGTCTCAGTGACTTATGTCGTGCGATTCTACGATAAAACATTGTCAGAGGTTGGTCGTTGGATAACCAACGACCCTCCGATGCTTAAGTCAGTAGTCGTCATTGTGAAAAATCGTATGAAAAAATAGAAAAGGGTTTAGAAGACGTACCTTTTCTGATGCGTCGTGGGACGTCTTGATTATTGCTACCATCTTGCCCCCTTGTGGCAATTTTAAGACGATATACTAAATGTTGTCGTGAATCGCCACAATAGAAGGTCTATTTTCGCGGCTTCAGAGTGGTTTTATAGCAATCACGAGCGACTTTTGGCTCACTTTTTATTTCCTGGATTCCCCACGGGGTAGGGAACTTCATGACCTGATGATACGTCGAGTGAATGACTTTCATTTCATGGATCCATGGTCGACCTAAAATAATGTTATAGGCTGACGCACAGTCAATAACGTTGAACTTGGTCTGCTTGTTGATTCCTCCGGCATAGACTGGCAAGACGATATCTCCATAGGTGCTCGTTGCTTCTCCATTGAAACCGACCAAAGTTGTCGAATGTCGGGTGATTTCCAAACGATCGATTCCCATGGCCTTGATGATTTTAGGAAAATAACGTTCGCTGAACTGCCCCCATCGACCAAGACTCGACGAGTTAAGCAATTACCAATCGTGAGTTGAATGATCAACCCGTCATGATGTTTCTGATACGAGTCACCGAGGTCGTCTTGGTCGAATACGATCTTCATAGCTTCCAACTCCAGATCTCCTTTAGGCCTTGATGAACGCGGGACAGGCCGATCGTCAGGTGCTTGACTGGTGTGAGTCTCAGATCCGTGCAACGAACAATGAAATCAAATAGATAATCAATCAAGTATACGATTTCAACTGGTCATCCATATATTAGCTTTCAGAGAGAATTTACAATAAGGAATAGAAAGCAAATGAACAACTAGCCTATTTTTCTAAGGCTAGATTGCGTTATATAAGGCGGGCCCGTGGTTAACAAGCCCATGGCCCATTCACTGACAAGGCCTAATTTAAACTATCACAATTAGCCCCTCGAACTTCTAATCAACCAAATATTATCCTAACAATCTCCCTCTTTGATTTGAAGTTCGATTTGGCACCAGTTTGCGACATATCTTTTTCGAAGCACGAAGTGGATCTCGAACCATCTGATAGCACGGCGATAGTCGATGCTTTCTTTAACCATTTCCAAGGCATTCTGAGCAGTTATTTCATTTGGATTAGGAACATACGAAACCCTTAGATTTTCAGACTCGTGCTGAATGATCTTTCGAAGAGCATCTCGAACTTTGTAGAGCGCGCCGTCGCAGATTCTTTCTACCTGACTGAATCGCATAAATCTTTTCTCTTTATGTTCATTGATGTAGACGATCCCAAATTCTGGTTCTAGAAGCATAGCGTTCCCGGGATACATATTCAACTCAGGAGCTTGTAGATTCGGCTTTATCAAATTTACCTTTTTCGTGTGACAACCGTCAAAATCGTGTTTCAGGTTAGAATTAATCTAAGCACATTCAATATTTATGTCATTGGTCACACAGTCAAATTTTAGCAGTAAACTCGGTACGGTAGGAAAATTTAGGAATTTTTGCCTAGAAACCCCTCAAATTAGGGAATTATCCATAATCTCATAAAATGCCAATTCAAATTTCCTAAATACAAATACATATGTATACTTGCAAAACAATACTAATAAAATAAAACATGTATTATTATGATGTTAAATGGGTTGTTTAATAATTCAAATTCTAGAGTTAAAATAAAATAAAAATAAGAATAAAAGTAAAATCAAAGACATCGTCATTTTATTACTTCAAATTTTATACACCATCTCTCTCTTCTCTCTCCCCAAAACCGTCCACCACCCTCTCCCCTTTACCCCATTTTATATTTTCTCTTCTCATTTCCTTTTCATTTGCAACTTCACTCTGTTGATCCAAACCCTCAGTGATTTGATAATGACCCTCTCTTATATACTTAGTGAAAATTGTAAGTAAACAATATGTATCAGAGTTTCACTATCGCTGATAAGTACTAAGATCTTACAGTACCGCTGATAGGAAGTCTCGCTCTTTAGATTAAACATTCAGCGATCACTGTTCACCATAATGCTCTGAGTCTGTTCAGTCCTTATGGTGATCGCTGATAAGTTAGTTGTTTACTTATGATCTATGAAGACAAGTTTCACGTCAAAATAGGTTCTACGCTGAAGTCGAAGATCAAGCTCAAGAACCAGCGACAAGTCTCCTAATGAACTGATGCGGATCAGCGAAGACTCAGATTTGTCCACTCAACGTGAAGTATCAAGTACAAGACTTCAGCTATCGCTGAACTTTATCATTCGCTGATAAACAATGGTAAAGCGCTGAATCAACGAAAAGCTGATCATGAAGTCCTCCGTACAAAGTACTTTTGTCTTAACCACCCTTGCACGACTTCGTACGATATGTCAGAAAAGAACCTCCTTATTGTCTGAAATCGTACAACCACTCTGATACTACACTGTTCAAACATGCGGCTACTAAGGTTGTCTACAAAGGTCAATGACATGCAACCAACCAGCTGCTGACACGTGTAAAGTGTAAACTGCAATGCTTTAAATGCATGCAGTGTATAAGAAGGACTCCAGCTTCATTTTTTGAAGTACTTGCTAACTCTGGACAAGTCATCTTTTTTTATCTTGAGATAGGTTATTATTAGTAATTTCCTTCTCTTTCTTAGTGCAAGAAACTTAGTGTTCCAACTTGTTTAGATTTAGGTTTATCCTTAATCTTGTTCCGCAATAAGCTGTAAATTGTTAATGATTTATCAATAAACAATTTAGAAAAGTAAAATCTATTTGTTTGTATTAACCCCCCCCCCCCCTTCTACAAACTTGTATAGCCCTTCAGGACCAACAAGTGGTATCAGAGCAGTTTTGTTTAATCTCATAAACGAGATCTAATCTATACTAAGATTTCTTTTCCTTGCTATTTCTGAAAATGGCTAACAACACAAACACAAAGTATATTAACAATGGTTCTCTTGCAAAACCCCCTAGATTCTCCAGAGATAATTTTAATCTATGGGAAAATAGGATGATTCTCTTCTTATAAGGTGTAGACCCTACTATGCCTTATTATCTTGAAAATGACCCATATATTCCTGTAAGAATCGATGCTGCAGTTCCAGCCGCTGAGAATAGACCTGCTATTCCAGAAAGGCTGATTCTAAGGAAGTTCATATGTGGACTGATGATGATAAGAAGAAAGTGGCTATCGACACCAAAGACAGATCCATACTATCCATGGCTCTTCCTGACGAAGTCTACCATTCCGTCATGAACCTGAAATCCTCAAAATCCATGTGGGACACAATCTGTGTTCAGTATGAAGGTACTTCTGAAGTCCAGGACTCTCGAAAGATCAACCTGGTAAGACAGTACGAAAGCTTCATTTATGGTAAGAATGAAACTCTGTCTGAAGTTCACCAACGTTTTAACTGTTTAAAAATAGGTCTGAAAACTGATGGTAAGGAATATTCTAACTTTGAAGTGCTGACAAAGTTTTTAGAATATTTACCTGAAAGCTGGAAACAGTTATTCTATGTGTCTCAAGCTGTCAAAGGATCTAAAATCAATGACCCTTTCTACCTTATATGGCACGATGCTGAATCATGAGCAATCGAGTCATCTTAAGAAGAATCTTGTAAAAGATTCAAAAAGCACCCCTGTTGCTTTAATCTCAGAGGAACCTTCCACTCAGCGACCCTCGGTCACTATCACTGAGTTGGAAAGTAACTCTGAAAGGTCATCAGTTTCTGACTCTTCAGATGATGATGAATCTTTGGCTCTCCTAACTAAAAAGTTCAGGGGATTCGCCAAAAAGAAAATGTTCAGAAAGAATAAACCTCTTTCCATTACTGACAAGCCAAGATCATCAGCTCCTGTTGATAAGGCTACTACTACTTGTTTTAACTGCGAAAAGATAGGACATTTCGCTAACGAGTGTAGATCAAAGAAAGTTTCAAAAAACTCAGCGTTTCCCAAGAAATCCTCTAACCTCAGGTCTAGAGATGACAAATACGCCAAGCTGAAAGAAAGGTATGCGGAGCTGAAAAGCTTTAAGAAGAAAGGCAAAGGCCTGATGGCTAACTATGATTGGGCTGCCTCTGATGAAGAAGAATCATCATCTGACTCTGAATATGATGAAGCCAATCTCTGTCTTATGGCCAAGATTGAAGATGAGGAAGAAAGTTCAAACATTCCCTCCACTTCAACCTCTGCTATTCATGTGTCACCTTCCTTCTTTACCAATATTGCAAATATTGATGAAGCTGATAGTCTTCGTAAAATCGATCTATTGACTAGAAGTTTATATGAAGCCATGAATGGCAAAACTGTAGTTGAAAATCAAAACCTTGATCTCGCTGAACAACTTAAAAACTGTCACCTTCAAATAGAAAATATTTCTAAAATTGAAGAAGATTTTAAAGATCAAGTTCACTTAAATCAACTAGTCAAAATCGAGCGCGAAGAAACTATCGCTGCTTTAAGAGCTGAAAAAGCTACTGTTGATGGATGGTATAATTCCTCAACAAAAATCACTGAGATAATCAAGTCTCAGATTCCCCTGAGGGATAAATGTGGTCTTGGTTACAAAGCTGATACTCTAGAACCAACCACTGATAGTTCCATGCTCTTATTTGGAACTTTCGTATCCTCAGTCGTTGATACTTCATCCTCTCAGTGTTCCTCTTCTAGACCACCTATCCCTGAGGAAATTTCTACCTCTTCAAAAGGTAAAGAGAAAATGGTTTATCCAAAACCTACCTCTGTTTTTAAAGATAAAGGTAAAGGAATTGCTTTTAACCAAAAACCTCAGAAGGGTACCTTAGTACCTAAGCTGAATGCTTCTAAAGCTTTAGTGATTCATCCCTCTGGATCAAGGAATCAGATATCTGGATCTACTCAGCGTGGATCTATTCAGCGATCTACTCCTAGAATCAGAGTGGATGTCTCTGGTAAGAAATCCGAAGAACTGAATGTTCCTCCCATTTCAAAAGCCAATAGCTTACTTGGTGCTGGTACTTCTAATTCAAAATCTATAGCTCAGCATTCAAATGGTCCTAGAACTTTTAGTTATAGGAAATGTTATCACTGTGGACTTACTGATCATATTGCTAGTAAGTGCCCCACAACCACCAAAGCTGAAAAGATAGCTAAGGTGAAGATTATTGCCCCCAAGGCAAAGAAGACCACTGAGGTTAAGAAATTAACCAAAGTGAAGACTGACAAAGCTGAATCTTCAAATGCTGCGAAGATTGCTGAACCTTCCATTCCAACTACTTCCACTGACAAACGTGTTCACATGGTTAAGTGGGTACCCAAGAAAAACTAATCTTCCTTTGTAATGCAGGTTAAGAAGGGTATCTGGTATCTCGATAGCGGATGCTCTAGACACATGACTGGAAAGAAAAGCCTGCTCGCTGAATACAAGGAAGAGAAGGGTCCCTCTGTGACTTTCGGTGGAAATGGGAAAGGACATACCCGAGGGTTTGGTGTACTCTCTAATGGTACAACAACCTTCAGAAGAGTCGCATATGTTGAAGGGCTGTAGCATAATCTTTTAAGCATCAGTCAGCTTTGCGACAAGGATAACAAAGTAATCTTTACTAAAAAACCTGCTTTGTCACTAACAAAAAGGAGAAGATAGCTCTCAGCGGTTATCGTTTGGAAAATGTTTATGTAATAAACATGGACTCAACAACCACTGAGAACTCCTGTTTCTTCTCAAAAGCATCATCTGATGTCAACTGCTATGGCATAAGAGGCTCTCTCATCTGAATTTCAAGACACTGAACACTCTTTCTTCAAAAGAGTTAGTCATTGGTCTACCTCAGCACCCATACGCCAAAGAATCTTTATGTTCAGTGTGTGAGAAAGGGAAGCAGACCAAAGCAAGCTTTAAGTCAAAGCAAGTCTCCCCAGTGTCATTTCCTCTACAACTTCTCCATATGGATTTGTTTGGCCCTGTTAACAAACAATCCATCGCTGGAAAGAAATATACACTGGTCATAGTTGATGAATTCTCTCGTTATACATAGGTTATGTTTCTCCGTTCCAAGAGTGAAATCCCTGAAGAACTCATCATCTTTGTTCGGAAGATGGAAACCCTGAACAACTTGACCGTTCGCTCAATAAGGAGTGATCATGGGACTGAATTCAAAAACAGTTCTCTTGATTCCTTCTTTGAATGTAAGGGTATATCTCACAACTTTTCATCAGTGAGAACACCGCAACAAAATGGAGTCGCTGAAAGAAGAAATAGAACAATTATTGAAGCTGCACGTTCAATCCACAACGATTCTCACCTGCCTACTCAGTTTTGGGTAGAAGCTGTCAACACTGCTTGTTTTACGCAAAACAGGTCGCTGATAGTCAAAAGATTCAATAAGACAGCCTATGAACTTTTTCATTGGAGAAAGCCTTCAATCAGCTTTCTTCACATCTTTGGATGTCAGTGTTTCATACTGAACAACAGAGATGCCCTTGGAATGTTTGATCTTAAGGCTGATGATGGAATCTTTCTTGGATATTTTTCAATCTCCAAAACCTTCAGAGTCTTCAATCGATGAAGACAAACTGTAGAAGAAACCATTCACGTCACGTTTGACGAATCCCGTCCAGCGAACTCTAAACCGTCCGCTGATACTGAAGAACTGAATCAATGGATGTTTTCTCATCTTGGTGATTTAGAAGATATTCCCACTCACACTCGTACAATTGAAGATGATAGTCCTACTATCATTCCAAACATGCAGAATAGTGAAGCTGAAACATCATGGGTCTCAGATGTTCCTTTAAACACTATACCTGCTTATGAACCAAATGTCTCAGACATTCCATCTACTTCTCAGCAATCAGTGAATGAAATGACATCTGCACCCACTCCTCTCTTTATGAGTTCTTTTTATCCTTATGTTTTCATTATATAGCAATTTTCTCTGTTGCTATGTCATAATCAAATAGGGGGAGATTGTTGATCCAAACCCTCAGTGATTTGATAATGACCCTCTCTTATATACTTAGTGAAAATTATAAGTAAACAATATGTATCAGAGTTTCACTATCGCTGATAAGTACTAAGATCTTACAGTACCGCTGATAGGAACTCTCGCTCTTTAGATTAAACATTCAGCGAACACTGTTCACCATAATGCTCTGAGTCTGTTCAGTCCTTATGGTGATCGCTGATAAGTTAGTTGTTTACTTATGATCTCTGAAGACAAGTTTCACGTCAAAATAGGTTCTACGCTGAAGTCGAAGATCAAGCTCAAGAACCAGCGACAAGTCTCCTAATGAACTGATGCGGATCAGCGAAGACTCAGATTTGTCCACTCAACGTGAAGTATCAAGTACAAGACTTCAGCTATCGCTGAACTTTATCATTCGCTGATAAACAATGGTAAAGCGCTGAATCAACGAAAAGATGATCATGAAGTCCTCCGTATAAAGTACTTTTGTCTTAACCACCTTTGCACGACTCCGTACGATATGTCAGAAAAGAACCTCCTTATTGTCTGAAATCGTACAACCACTCTGATACTACACTGTTCAAACATGCGACTACTAAGGTTGTCTACAAAGGTCAATGACATGCAACCAACCAGCTGCTGCCACGTGTAAAGTGTAAACTGCAATGCATTAAATGCATGCAGTATATAAGAAGGACTCCAGCTTCATTTTTTGAAGTACTTGCTAACTCTGGACAAGTCATCTTTCTTATCTTGAGATAGGTTATTATTAGTAATTTCCTTCTCTTTCTTAGTGCAAGAAACTTAGTGTTCCAACTTGTTTAGATTTAGGTTTATCCTTAATCTTGTTCCGCAACAAGCTGTAAATTGTTAATGATTTATCAATAAACAATTTAGAAAAGTAAAATCTGTGTGTTTGTATTCAACCCCCCCCCCCCCCTTCTACAAACTTGTATAGCCCTTCGGGACCAACACACACTCTCTCTCTAAATTCCCCCTCTAGACTTTCTCTCTTTTCTCTCTCAAACTCCATCCATATTCTTTCAAGAAGAGCCTCAACTTCAGCCCCTAAAACACATCTCCTTCAAGAGATTAAAGTGTTCAAGGTAAATACAAGTGTGATGGATGAAATCCGCACACCCCCTTTTGTTCTAATTTTCATTTTGCACTTTTCTTGTTATGAATGTTCTTCATATTCTTCTACATTTTCTTTAAACTTTGTTAAGAATCATCTCTACACATCTTAATGTTTGTTGATTTACCACCATAACACTTGCATGTTAGTAAAAAGGTGGTAAATCCATAATCAACCCTAGGTTATGATCAAAGACGGGCTCTTAACTTGCATGCATATAGTTTTCTTAAAAGATCTACATTTTTGATCCCAAAAGTTGTATGAAAAACTCTTTGATTTCACTAAAAATATGTTTAAACCAACATGCATGAGCTCAAAATATACAATTTTAAGTTGCATGAAGAAGTTCTTGGCATAAACACCAAGCAATCTTCAAAAAGACCCATTTTCAAAGTTTTATAAAAGATGAGTTGATGGATAGCATGCATGTAGTTTAAATGGTTTAAAAACATGTTTTAGAACTAAAATTATTTGTATGGGGATGAGTCAAATCGGATTGCATGCAAGAGGAATAAGAATTTCAAATAAAAAGACAAAGAAAAATGCACACGCATAAAGTTTGGTTTTGACAGCTTGCTGCCAGAATCTGTACCTCTCTTAAAAATGTCATATCTCACTCAATAATACTCCAAATTAAGTGATTCGTTTTCTGGAATTTATTTTTATAAGTTAGGTTTCGAACCCAAGTGGTTTCACTAAAAAACTCAAAGATTTCATCTACCAAAACGTCTTCACAAAAACAGTGCGCAAACAGCAAAGCTTTCTGTAGTGATTTTATGTCAAGAATTATTTCTTGTACTTAACAACCTCTAAAAATTATGAAACTTATGTAAAAGGTTTCCTACCTCATTAAACTACTTGGACATAAAATATCTTGACCTAAATATGCCTGGAAGTTATCCAAAAATGGACAGAAAGTGACACTAAAATTTGGACAGCAAAGGACAATTTTCTTACTATAATTAAAAGCTAACTCTTGAACCCTTTTCATCATTCTTATGATGAAATTGTGGTATATATATATTATATGTTTATACCTTTTATACTTTAACTTTATATTTTGAACCCTTTTCATCACTCTTATGATGAAATTGTGGTATATATATATAGTATATATATAACTTTTAATTTTAGACCCTTTTCGTTACTTGTTGTGTGACGAAATTGTGGTAACGTCAATCTAACAAACATGAAGAATATATATTTTTATTACTAATTTCAGTTAACTCCATATAAATTATAATTTTAATCACGACCAAGGTATTTTATGACGATTTGGATAGTTAGCCTACCGAACCTTTAAGATTTAAAACTCACTAGTGACCTTACGTTCGTAGGATCGAAGTAGGATCACACCGAGGTATTTTGTGGGAGATTCCCGGAGTTTCATCGCGCATCAAGTGAGTTATCACAGCCCCTTTTTAATAATTTTACATATTTGGGGTGAAAAACATGTCGTTATTACAAATATTTTACGCACCAGTTGTCTCGTTTTCTTGGAAATTTTGCTATACTTGCTTATGCTCTATGGTATGTATGTTTTGTGTATGTTGTAAGTTTGAGTTTTCTCCATCGTATTAAGTCCCCGTTTATTTTCTCATTACCCGTTTAACTCATGTATTGAGTCGTTGGTAATTATGGATAGCGCTATTTGGATTGACAACCCCACTCACAAGTCGCGCTTTTTTGAGTGCATAATTATTGTTTGTATTTACGCATTGTTGGCGATAGAACATGCGGAGAGGCGTTCTGTCATATAGGTCGGGTAACGGGATCATAACTTAAACATTATACATACAATTACCTTGAGCAAGTGTTTTTGTAACCGGTTGACTTATCCACTTGTGCGGATTAAAACTATTTCTATGACAAACCTTGTTGGACTCATAAAACCTGTGATCTCACCAACTAGTGCATTAGTTGACCTTTTATTGACATGCTTTTCAGGTGAACGTCCTTAAGGTTGGAACTTAGGAAGGCTACGCGTGTTGAAGCTTTCTATGTTTTTAAATTATGTTCATTTCCCTTTTCGTAAAACGTTTGTAAAAGACAATGTTGTAAACTTTTGAATGTATTTTGATGGTTGGTGTGATCTTGTAACTTTTGCTATGAAACCTGAGCGGTACATCCCGTGTTTCCGCTTTAGCGGGGTGTGACACTTCTCCCTGTTCTCGATAGCCATATGGAAGTCCGTTTGATAAGACATCATAATTGTGCTGACCAGGAATCGACGAACAGCTTCGAGCGCCTTTGTAACGGTAAGCGGTCGGATGATTATAGTGCGAAGGTCTTTCAGAAGAGCCAGGAAGTCAAACGGTCGGAGGTTCTGGAAGTCGGCTTCAGAAAATTTCCATTCATTACCATCTTCTCGGCGGACGGTGAATACTGGTTAGACAATTTTCATGATGCAGCTGGACTGTATGTTGAGTACCTCTGTGATCTGATGCTTGGTTCTGACTTGGCTGACTGGTAGACACCGTTTCATTGCGCAGATGTATCGGTGTTGGTATTTAGGGTTGTAGTTGTAAATACCAAGGTAAAAGGTCGGCTCGATCTAGCGTAGCTTGTGTACAAACAACTTCTTCAGTGTTTCCTCCAGATGAGGGATAACTACGGTGATCTTCTCCCAGCGGATTTGTTGTTGAGGTGGAGGAGGAAGATCAGAAGCTGTCTGTTGTTGTAGAGGAGATGTCGTAGGATTGTCAGTTGCAGATTGGGGTCTTTCAGAAGTTTTGGCGGCTTTGCTTGAGTGAACGGGAGAAGTGCCATAAAAATTATGTAGCAGGAACTGATCATAGTCGATGTTGTCGTGTTCATCAGTCGGGAAAACCAAGTTTACCTGGATATTTACGGCACTGGCGGCTTTTTCGTACCATGCATCTTCGGTCTCCGGGTTGGCTTCGCAGTCTGGATCGATCATATCCAGTAATGGTCTGTCTGATGAGTCCAAGTCGACCAGTTCCTATGTTGAACCCTCGGCCTTTTCAACCGTCTGGTCTTCATCATCTGAGATGTCCATATCTATTACCATCTCGGCCAATGGCAACTCGGCTTCAGGTTCGACGTCGATTATTGTTGCCGCAATTGCTGGTTCCAGATAAACCACAGTTGTAGATTTTGTGAGGATAGGGGCGGTCTCGGTAGGTCTTAGTCGTTTCTCCCCCTCACGGTGATCAGGATCATCCTGGTAATCGTGCTTGCGCTTCAGACCGCCTGCTTGACTCTTACAGGTATCTTCGAGTGAGCGGACTCTCTCGGACAGCATTGTGAGCGCTTGGTTGTAGTCCTTGAGAGTCGAGTCAATGGCGTCTAAGCGAGTGGTAATGGATGATGAAGGAGCAGTGACCTGGGATTTTAGAACGGATATCAGGTCTGCTTCAGTTGCGACGTCGGTTTCAGATTGTTGGAGCAGCTGGGCTAGAAGCATCGTCTTGACGGTGTCCACCGAGTATGTAGGCTGAGTAGGAGCCGGTGGAGGTGTAGGTGCGGTGACAACGTTAACGATTTTATATTTACCTTTGATTAGGCGCTTAACGATGACGATCTGGGCGACAACGTGCTGCTCTATTGCCTCGCGGACAGCCTTAAGGGTGCTGTCCAGGGACCCTGGTGACACAAAGTCGGGGTGAATAACTCCGGGATCACTTAGATTACCCGTTGAGGCATCTGCCGCAGAGGCAGAGCCACCTACGTTCACAGTTGGCATAGTGGTAGCCGTGGTAGGATTTCCGTCTGATCCTCGTGTTCCGCCAGACGGAGACACTACAGACGTTCCGATCGAGTCACGAAGAGTCTCGATTTGTTGTTCCTCATATTGTGTCCTAGCCGAATAATGTATAATATCAAGTGGCTCTAGACTCAACTGTGCACTGAAAGAAGTCGCGATCGGGGGTTGTTGGTCGTTTATTTCAACACCAGCACTCTCTGAGTGAGAGGCCGGTGGAAGTTGTGATATATCCCCGTGAGAAACTGAAACATCTGTATTTTTAGAGACGGATGAGTGGATAAGGGGGTTGTGCAATTGCTCCGCTGGGTCCACGGAGGCTTCTTCAATACCCCGTCGCAACGTATGAGACGGGATAGTAGATGTGGCTACCCGGGTGTCGCTCGGTTCGGTTCGCTCAGGAGCCTCGTTATCTTTACGGCTCAATCTTTCCTGGTTTGCTTTCGAACGCAGTTCTCTCCTTCTCACATGATCTACCTCGTCACCTAATACTCCTTTGGTTCTATGTCCCTGGGGAGGTCCCTCCGGCGCTGGCTTGACCATGGGATTCCCTAACTCTCGCCTATAAGCAACTACACTCGGTGCAGCGGGATCCGCGTGTGCCAGTAGGGCTTCAGTTGACAAAATCCGGATAATGATGAAGAACCTTTCCGGACCCCTTGTATATGGGACAAAGTTTCCGGATGGGACATCCGGATATCCATCCGGATAGATGGGTGTCCGGATACCTGTCCGGATACTTTGGGGATTTTGATAAAAAGGTCCATGTTCTTCCATTTTCAAAAAAAACTGGGACAATTTGAATTATTGAAAGAACCTTCTCTCGCTCCCCCTCAAACTGAGCATGGGGATGGTTTAGCTCCCCCTCGAATAGTGCAGACTTGTGCAATGGAGAGTCCGACACACAAAAAAACTTTTATACATTTAAAGAAAAGCTTGTGTCGCTCCCCCTCAAAAGATGACCATAAAAAATGAAATGCTCCCCCTCAGAATGTGCGCGTAGTGTGAAATGCACACGAGAGTATCCACACAAAAAAAACTTTTCATCAGTTAAAAAAAATTGTGTGTGACGCTCCCCCTCAACATTAGAATGAACTTACCTGATAGTTGATCATGCTCCCCCTAAACACATGAGCAGTTTTGAAAGCACATGTATAGACAATCCTCACGTCTTCGTAATATTGCTTTTTGTAGATCATGAGCAGCTCCCTCCTTCCGGTCATGTGTGTGGAGCATCCAGTGTACTACACATGACCGTCCTGCAAAACAAGATTAGCGGACCTTTGGTACCCAGATTTTCCTGGGTCCGGGAGGGTTAGGTTTGACACCCCGTGGAGGAACTTGCTTTGACTCAGACTTCCCCTTAGGTGCTGATTGTACACCGTTTGGAGTAACTGGTTTTGGCATATGTTGCCTCTTAGGTGTAGAATTTACACCTTTTGGAGGAACAGGTTTTGTAGCAGGTTGCCTCTTGAGTGCCGGTCTAACCTCGGTCGGAGAAGCCCGTTTTGGAATGGGTTTGGTCTCCCACTGTGGTTTAACCTCTGTTTGAGAACCCCATTGCTTATGAAATTTTCTCTTGTTATTACGGGGTTTGCGTTTGGGTGTATGATTATACATGTGATATGACGCCAACCAATCATTGTTATTGATATCATCAAAGTCATTCCAACCACAACTAGAACAGCATAAGCAATCATGCGATAATTGAATCAATTGCTTAATGTAGTAGAGTTTAATTGGAAAATTAACATCTCGTTTAACAAAATTATTCCTATGTGTTAGCTTCAATCTTCCTAATCATAGAAGTATTTAGAAGTAGTGAAAAATAGGCTAAGTAAAGAAAGCCTCTTACAGAGGCTCTGCCAGACTTACCGAGAGCTCAAGATCAAGAATCTACAGAAGCTAAAGAGGCTCGCTACAGAAGCTCTGTCATTCGCACAAAGAAGACCAATATCTCCGAATCCGGTGAAGACTGCTCCACAGAGGACCAGACCACAGAACCTGTGTAACTCATTACAGAGCCTCTGTGGTCCTCGCTGAAAGACGAAGATATTTATAATATCTTTCTACTGTTACAGGACCCGTTCATCAACTTGCATGGTAGCATGCCCTGTCCAACGTCGACGTGTCAAACTCTGATTGGACTAAGTAGGGCTTAGTACATATTAGACGTCTGCTGCATTAAATGCAATACAGCATGTCTGACTGTTCATGCCATCCTTGCAACTGTTCACGACATCCTCTCTACTATTCATACGTACCTTTTGAATAGTAGCATATGCTTTATGGTCCCCTTTAGAGTAGTATATAAGGAAGACTCATGTTGAGTTCTTCCTTAATACTAATAATAAATAAACCTCCAAAAATCGACCATCATCAAGAACACAAAAGCTTATTCACCTTAAAAGTCATATCTGTTTTGAAGCTTTTCTTACTATCGATTCATAAACCTGTTCTTGATATATATTCAGTAAACTTTGAGATATAATATTTTATTCACTGTTTATTTATATTTTGGTCTAAATCTATCAAACTTATCTGTTAGTTCTTCAAATACGCTTCCGAATCAAACATTAACTTGAACTAATAGATCTGATAATCTTGTGTAAAGCAAAACGGGAACCAACAATTGGTATCAGAGCCAAGCTTGATTTTCAATATCAAGTGATCCTCGTTTTACAATTTTTTGATAGATTATTTTCTCTCTTCATCACCATATTTCTAGATATTAGTCGTACCCAGAAAACCTTCTAGATCTTCATACTTAGAAATCCTCCATCAGATTATCCTTTCCTCAAAATGACAAATACAAATAACTTTTTCACTGCTGGCTCACTAACCAAACCTCCTACTCTTCTTAGAGATGAGTATCCTCAATGGAAGATAAGAATGGTTCATTTCTTTGAGGGTACTGAAAAAACTCTCAAACAATATCTTTACAATCTTCCTCCAGTTCCGATGATAACTATGCCACGTATACCAGCTACTGCTGAATCTGCTGAAATCCCTGAACATCAAAAACCTAAGCCAAGAGAAGAATGGTCAAATGAAGATAAGGCAGAAGATGAAGTTGCACAGAAAACAAAGAGAATATTGATCATGGCAATCCCGAATGAACTTTTTCAATCCTTAGATGCATGCGAAACAGCGCACGATCTCTGGAAAGAATTAGAAAGACAGTTGGAAGGGGGTGCTAAAACTCAGAAGAACCGAATGGCACAATACATAAATGAATATCATGCTTTCAGAGCCTCTGCAACAGAATCTCTGCAAACAACATACGACCGGTTCAACTCTCTCATAAACAAATGCAAAAAGTCTGGTATTCACAGAACCACGGAAAAAAATAACGTCATGTTTCTAAAGAGCCTGAACGATGAGTGGCTTCAGTTGTCTATGTCTTTAAAAACAAATCAAGATCTAGACTCCTGGACACTCTCTGATCTCTATGGAACACTTGCTGCACAAGAGCCTCAAATAGCTCAAGCTAAAACACTAACCATTGTCCCGTACGCATTGGTTAGTAAATCTACAGAGGCTGCAGACAAACCAAGAAATGAGAAATCAACAGAGGAGAAAAAGAAGGAGAAAAAGAAGATGGTAATGGTTGATAGCGAAGAAGACGAGCTGATAGAGGAAGAGATAACTCTTGCGTCATTAGCTAAATCAATGGCTCTATTGACAAGAGAGTTTAGAAATAACCAAAGGAATTCTGGTAGAAGAGATGATGGAAGAAGAGAAGATTCAAGTGACCGACAGAGGTCAGACTACAGAAATGATGACCTACAAAGGTCGAGCGACAGAAGCTACAGAGGAAATGATCGATAGAGATCAGATGACAAGGTAGGCCACACATAAGAATGCTACAAATGTGGTAAACCCGGTCATTACGCAAACGAATGCCGAACAGAGAGAGGTGGAGACCTACAGAAGTCTGACGACCGAACTGGAAACATCTCCCAAGGTTGTTTCAACTGCGGCAAGCCAGGTCATTTCGCAAAAGAATGCAGAAGTAGACCAAATCGCCCATAGAAGGACTCAGCTTTTTACAAAAAGAAGGCTGAGTATTACGCACAAAAATCTCTAATGGCGAACGAGGGGCATTCTGAGGCAAACAAAGAAGACTTCGAATCAGACTCTACCTCTGATGATGAATTTCCCACTAATGCCCTGTTATGTGGCATGGCAGAAGTTGACTCCGGCACTGACAATGAGGTATCCATTTCAAACTCTACCTCAAGTACTAATTCTGTAGATGATGATTTATTTAAACTTAACATTGAACTGAAAGATAAAATTGAGAGCATTCAGAAAAAGCTGACCTTTAATGAGAGAGAAGTAAGGCTTCTCACTCAAGAAAAAGCCAAAATCTTTGAAGAAAAAGGAAAAATTGAAAAATATTGGAGCAAAAATATAGATCCTTTAAAAAGGCAAATTTCTGATTTAACCTATGCTTTAAAAATCAAAACAAAAGAACTTTCAGTTTCAAGAAGTGAAACTACAGACATAAGAGTTCTCAAAGAATATTTTCAAAAGGAAAGAGAGGTACTTTGGCAAGATCTTTTAAGAAGAGAAGTTTTAATTAAAAACTATAAAGATGCACAGAAGGTATATGAAAATGTAAACTCTCAAATAGCAAGACGAGGTATAGGGTACAGTGATATTACCTTAGGAGTTGAAAATAAATGACTAAAACCTCTGTCCTCTCTATTT
The DNA here is from genome assembly GCA_033807775.1 of Saussurea involucrata. NCBI lineage: Eukaryota > Viridiplantae > Streptophyta > Magnoliopsida > Asterales > Asteraceae > Saussurea > Saussurea involucrata. The sequence continues at coordinate 134,949,936 of CM066322.1, forward strand.
GTTTTGGGAAAAACTAACAAACCAAACTTTCCAAACATACTCTCTGTAAGTAAAAGGGTTAAAATCTCTGCAGAACCTCACTTGAGGAAACATACAAAGATGATCAATGTGTGGTTTGAAAACACAGATTCATCATCTTCAACCTCTGTCAATAGAGGAATCAAACCAAAGAAATATCTGAAAACACAAGATCAGATTGGTATCTTTAAGTTTGGTAAACCAGAGACTCAAACACAGGTCGCTTTTGTCTGTATGATAAATGTCGAAAAGAAATTGTCAGCAGAAGCTCCTGAGTTTAAACCCATCTTTTCAGAAGAAAAACTTGAAAAATCTATTGAAAAAGAAATTTTGGAAGTTTTGAAATCAAATGTTTTAGAAAATCTCTGTACATCTTCTATAGATCAAAAATTCGCTGAAGAGATCTCATTAGAAACCTCTGCCATCTATGAAAGTTTTTCTACAGAGGAAGAAAGCTCGTATGATACATGCTCAGAAAATCCAGCCTTTGTCGAAAGAAATGACTCAACCTCTGCATATGAGGACGATTCATCCTCTGACGACTCAGAGACTGATTTCAAATCAGGGATAATTCACTGTGACACAGAGGATGTCAAATTCTCCTCTGAAGTTCTTAACAGAACAATTTCTCCAAGAGAGAAAATCACAGAGATACCTATCCATCCATATTTTCAAAACCTTTAAGGAGAATCAAAGAGAATTCCACTTGGCAACAAAAGGGAAAATGGCCTGAAGCTAACAAATATTTTTCCTCTGTGACAGTGAAGAAAGATGTTCACCACAGAAGAGAGTCACAGAAGGCAGGAACTAAACAAGACTTTTGCAAACAACATTCTAGTATTCATAGATCTTCTTGTAATAGGAAATCTAATGTAAAGAAAGAGTGTAATGTCTCTGTGGCTCAGTTCAAAGAATTCAATGAAAAGTTCAAACAAATCACATCTCATATTCAATACTGTCATTGTTTTGATCTTATGTTTAAATTGAATAAACACTTCTTAAGTCCATATTGCTTTCTCACCACTGAAATTCGAAAGTCAGAACCAAAAGAGAAACAATCTGATTCTTCTACAAAAGATAAAATGTATTTCAAGAATGCTAAGGCAAACTTGAAAAATTCTAACAATATTGGACCCATGTGGATATGGGTACCTAAATCTCTATGATTGTCTTACAGAAGCAACATGTGCCAATTTGGTATCTTGACTCCGGATGCTCAAGGCACATGACTGGCAACAGAAGATTACTATCCACATACAAAGAAACACACGATGGTGGATTTGTAACTTTTGGAGACAACATGAAGGGACACATCAAAGGCTATGGAGTCATACAGAAAGAAAATGTCTCTGTATACAAAGTTGCATATGTGAATGGCCTCAAACACAACCTACTAAGCGTAAGTCAACTCTGTGATACAAGATTCGATGTGTTATTCAAAAGAACTTTCTGCTCTCTACAGAGTGAAAACACAGGAATGGAACTTCTGCGAGCTGAAAGAAGAGGTGATCTATACCTAATGAATTTTACTTCAAAATCTAAGGACAAAGTTTGCCTAGTAGCCTGCAAAAGTGAAGAAGCGTGGTTATGGCACAACAGGTTCTGTCACTTAAACTTTCACACCTTGGATAAACTAGTAAAACTCAATCTAGTTAAAGGTTTTCCAAATGTTAAATTCAATAAGGATCATTTGTGTTCGGCCTGTGAAATGGGAAAACACAGAAGGGCTTCCCACAAAGGCAAGACTGACGTATCTTGCACTAGGCCTCTGTACATGCTTCATGTCGACCTCTGCGGTCCCATTGCCATACAGAGCCTAGGTGGCAAGAAATACATACTTGTCCTAATTGATGAGTATTCCCGTTTCACATGGGTTGAATTTGTTAGAAAGAAATCAGATGTTCCAAATGTATTGATAAATCTAATGAAAAGAATCCAAGTTCTTTATGATTGCAGAATACAGAAGTTAAGAAGTGACAATGGCACATAATTTAAAAACTCTGTCATTGAAGCCTATCTTACAAAAGAAGGAATATCACAGAACTTCTCTGCAGCTCGCACTCCACAACAGAACGGTGTTGTCGAAAGAAAGAATCGAACACTTGTAGAAGCCGCAAGAACTATGCTGTCAGCATGCGGATTATCAATGAACTTTTGGGCAGAAGCAATTTCTACTACGTGTTATACTCAGAATCGTTCAACAGTTGTGAAAAGACACCTCAAGACGCCTTACGAATTGCTTAACAAAAGGCGGCCAAACATCAAATTTTTCCATGTATTCGGCTACAAATGCCTTGTCTTAAACGACAGAGATTCAAGAGGAAAGTTTGATGTAAAAGCTGATGAAGGAAAATTCATTGGATACTCTGCCACTTCCAAAGCCTACAGAACATTCCTTACAAAGTCTCACAAGATTGTAGAAAGCATCAATGTTTCTTTTGATGATTCATTCCAGATGACTTCTGAGCAAATAAGTTCAGAACTCGAAATTAAAGGAAAACCCTCTGACATCTCAAAAACAAAAGAAGATTTGGATCTTCTATTTATGGAGATGTTCCACAATGACATTGATCCTTCTGTCGGAATCATTAGAGTTTCTGAAGAACCATCCTCTGTCGGACAAATTCCTACAGGTATGACTCTAACTGGTCTAAATAATGCTTCATCTTCTTCTATAAATACTACAGATGCAATTGCCGAAGCAGAAGAAAAGTGCAGAAGATGAAACATCAAGAAAAACGACCACAGAAGCTGCACAAACCACAGAAGAACCAATTACAGAGGAGATCGAGGACCAAGACTATACGTCCTCAGAGGAACAAACTCCACCACCACTCATACCAATCATTCCACAAACGGTAGAATCAACTACCAAGGCACGAAGAACGATAGAGGCTACACAAGAAGAAACACAAGAAGCCTCTGAAGAAAGTTTTGATGACATTGATGATCATCTTCCACGCACAACTCAGTGGACAAAAAGCCATCCTCCAAGCCAAATAATTGGAGAACCTTCTGACTCAGTAAAAACAAGGTCTGCCACTGCTAATTTTTGTTTCTTTACAAATTTTATTAGTGTGATAGAACCAAAGAAGATTTCTGAAGCCCTAGATGACCCAAACTGGGTAGACGCCATGCAAGAAGAACTTCTGCAATTTGAGCGTAACAGAGTATGGACTTTAGTACATCTGCCAAGAGGGAAACAAGCCATTGGGACTAAATGGGTCTACAGAAACAAGAAGGATGAAGATGGAGTGGTCGTCAGAAACAAAGCAAGATTAGTAGCAAAAGGATATAGACAAGAAGAAGGCATAGACTACGATGAGACTTTTGCCCCTGTCGCACGGCTCGAAGCAATAAGAATATTATTAGCCTTCGCAGCCCACAGAGGTTTTAAAGTCTATCAGATGGACGCAAAATCAGCTTTTCTAAACGGTGAAATCCAAGAAGAGGTTTACGTAAATCAGCCACCAGGTTTTGAAAGCTCAAAGTTCCCAAGGCATATATACTACCTTGAAAAGGCTCTATACGGACTAAAACAGGCTCCTAGAGCATGGTACGAACGACTTTCTACCTTCCTTCTAGTCAATGGCTACAACAGAGGTACAACAGATACTACCTTATTCTATAAACGCAAAAGTAGTGAGATAATGCTTGTACAAATATACGTAGATGACATAATTTTTGGGTCTACAAATTCAGAAGAGTGCAAAAATTTTGAAAAACTCATGCAGAGTGAGTTTGAAATGAGTATGATGGGAGAATTAACATTCTTCCTCGGACTTCAAGTCAAACAATCTTCAGAAGGAATTTTTATAAATCAATCCAAATATGTCTTTGACATACTTTTAAAATATAATCTCTCTGATACCTCTGCAATGAAGACTCTAATGGCCACTGGAAATAAGTTATTCTTAGATCCAAATGGTATTTCTGTAGAATGTACTCTCTACAGAGGCATTATTGGATCTCTGTTATACTTAACAGCAAGCAGACCTGACATTATGCATGCCACATGTCTTTGTGCACGTTATCAAGCTAATCCAAAGAAATCACATTATGATGCTGTAAAGAGAATCTTTAGATACCTAAAGGGGACCAACAATCTTGGTCTCTGGTATCCAAAGAACTCTGGTTTTAGTCTTAAAGCTTATACAGATTCTTACTATGGAGGATGCATGCTCGACAGAAAGAGTACCTCTGGGAGTTGTCAATTCCTAGGTGGTAAACTAGTCAGTTGGACCTCCAAGAAGCAGAATTGTGTCTCCACATCCACTGCAGAAGCTGAATACGTTGTTGCTGCAAGCTGTTGTTCTCAGGTTCTATGGATGAAGACTCAGCTAAAAGACTACGACCACATCCTGTTCAAAATACCCATCTTCTGTGATTCCAAAAGTGCCATTGCTATCTCTGCCAACCCTGTCCAACACTCAAAAACCAAGCATATCGATATAAGGTACCATTTCTTGAAACATCATGTTGAATACGGTACAATCGAATTGCATTTCGTGCCCACAGAATATCAACTCGCTGACTTATTCACCAAAGCACTAGACGAGAAAAGATTCAACTTCTTGGTGGGTAAGTTAGGAATGATTAAAATGGTGTGAAAATCCTCTGTAAGTATAGCTTTATCTTCTGTAAATAAGTATAAATATCTATTACTACTTAAGTTATTGCATTGACAAATTTATTTCAGTATGTATTTTTTTTTGTGCAAAAATAATTCCTGGTTACAGAGCCTCTGTGGGTCCGCTCAGATCTTCTGATAACCCTTACAGAACCTCTGGTAAACATGATCTATGCTCGATACAAATATTACCATTTTTTTGAACCAAGCATAGATCAAGGGGGAGCAAAAGGAAAATTCTTGATCGACAGAAGTGATTAGATCAAGGGGAGAAAAAGGGACCCTGAAATGATCTACAGAGGTAAATCTTTCAAAGAAAAGCCAAAGAAGAATGTCGATAATTCTCCATCGACAGAAGTAAGACAAAACTGCCGAGAAAAGAAGAACCAAAAGGTATGTCTCTCGCACAAAAGGTTTTTGTAAAACAGTTTTCTAGGACAAGAATTGTCAAATATGTCCTAAATAAACTATGTATAACATTTCAAAAATCAAAAGTTCAAAAAGTTTAACAAAATTCGAAATAGGAGAAATTTAAGGTCATAGAGCTTCTGCTGAGCTCAACAGAGGTTCTGCAGGAAATATGCTCTGTGATCACAAATTAACCCTCTGTCGATCTTTTGGAATGTTATCTCGGAAACTGACAACAAACACCATGACCTTCTCGAACAAAACGTTTATCAAAATAGTTTTTCTCGGACACAAACTTTCAATAATGTGCGAAAAACATCTCTTAACACAGATCAAAAATTGGATGATCAGAAAGTAAATAGAATTCAAGTTATAAGATTTTTTCTCTCATAGAGCTTCTGCTGGCTCTCACAGAGCTTCTACAAGTTCCAACAGAGCTACAAAACCTCTGTGAGTAAAATTTCTTGACAAAATCCTACTGATCCTCTCCAATGTCATTACAAACGTTTTCGTTCAAAGAAGAACCTTCAGAGTCATGACAACAATGAGATATATGAGAAGAGGTTAAAACTTAAGATTTTCAAAATCACAGAGCTTCTGTAAAACACAAAAGTTCCGCCATTTTGTAATCTGGGCATTTCTGAAGTAAAAACTGTTACTTTTACTGAGAGTGAAACTCATGTGGCTAAAAACAACCTCACGCACCTAGCATTAATGGGCCGCGCACGACGTCCTGTCATATTCTGACATGGCCTACGTGTCCCATTTTCATTGGGCGTACATGGAACGTTTTTTTTTGGAAAGTTGAACCCGCCGCTCAAACTCGAGTACGGATTCCAAATTTTAATCCATTGCCATATATTTTACTCTTTCGAATACTACCGTTTTACCCTCCTATAAAAACCAAGCTTACCCTCTCATAAAACCTTTTACAAACTCTTATCTTCTTCTCCGGCGAAACCCTGCAAAAGCTTGCAAAAACCTTGTTCTTAAAATCAAATGGCTTCATCTTCTAAAGCTATCTCCCAAGAACTCTCTCCGGCAAACTCACCGGAACACTCCCCTGCCCATTCTGAACATTCAGAAAACCCCAACCTTGCAAGAGCTATTGAACAACAAGATTCCGGGGACTCAGCAGAATTTGCTCCGACGACACACCTGCAAAACTTCATAGCAAAAGATCACTTCGAAACCATACTTCCCATCAAATCCAACAACTGCTATTTGGTCCCCTCACCCACTGCTTTCGGCGAAGCCCATGCTATTCTTCTGAACATAATAGAAAATCACATCCTCTTCCCTCTACTCTCAAGAACCCCAAACAAAATTCCAGTCCGTTATCTGAACCAATTTTGGCAAAGCTGCCGATTTGATAAAGACGATTCTCTTATCAAAGGGTACATTTCAAGACCCGACTAATCTGAGCATCTGGAAATCAAGTTCAACAGAACAATGTTCTCACTTGAATTCAACCTACCAACAAGGGGTCTTCTGGGATTGAAGAGTTACGCAGAGCAACCAACAGACGAAGAGCTCTGTCGCTTCGTAGAAATGCTTGGGTACAACACCCAACTACGGAAGAGAAATGACTTTCGCAGAGGAAGATTACCACCTCTGTGGAACACTTTGTTCTCTATTCTTAACAGATGCCTAACAGGGAAAATAGGGAGTATTGACCAGAGCTCACATCAAATCTTGAGCATCATGTATGGGGTTTACTATGATCTTCCACTAGATTATGCGACCATAATGATGCAAGAGATCATAAACACCATCGACAGAAAGAACAACACGAGAAGGCTCAAAGAGAACGATCCCAACTTTCTACCACCTCTGCAATTCCAAAGAATATTGGGAGTACTGTTCGAACCTCTACTGCTAATCCAAAACTGGCCAATGGAAGGACCAACTCCCAAACAGTTCCCGATGAACAAGAATACCCCCACTGATCATACTGATGGCTACTCACACTGCAGACCTCTGTCAAAGAAGCTTCTGCGCTACGCATCGAATAAATCCCTTAAGAAAGAGTATATACGCGATCATAGAACTCCTAAACCGAGTTCTATGACACCCCCGCGTTTAGGTGTCCCCCTAGGAACAATGATAGCAAAACCTCTTTCCACTCAAGAAGAAAAGGATCAGAAGTTAGCAAAGCACATGGCTATTCAACTCAGCTTTATAGCCAAACGTGCAGAACTTATGGGAAAGAAGTCTTCCTCAAAAACCTCTGCATATACTCCAAAAGCTAAGAAGAGAAGAACAGCAGAAGGCACCTCAATAAGCACTGCAGAAGATCAACCTTCACCTCCTCATGCCACAGAAATTGGCTCCTCTGCTCCTCCTCCTTCCACAAAAACGAAGAAGAAAAGAAGATCGAAATCAACAGAGGAAGGGGCACCAAATCCTAAGAGAAGGAAAACCAAAAAGAAGCATGGTAAATCACTTGAAAAGTTGGTTACCATTGCAGAAGAGGAAACTGCTGAAGAAGGTGCAGAAGAAGAAATGGCTACAGAAAAGTATCAATCACCCTATCAATCTCTAGATAGATTTGCTCACCAAGGAGACCTGAACGACTTCTTACAGAACCCTGACATTGCCAACACCCTAAATACAGCAGGGTGGACGGCACAACCTCTCGACCACCACTCTCCAGAAGAACAAGACTTCTTCATTTCTGGCATTGACACAAATCTGCAAGAAGATGACACAACACCCAGAGATCAGCCAGCCAACACCCCTGTTATTTTACAAAACCCTTTCATTCAAGGATTGGACGTCCACAGAAGAAGTCCAAATCCAGCTTCAGAGGAAATAGAACAAACAGAAGCTGAGTGGAATAGAGGTGAAGTTACAGAGGCTTCTGAGAAAATGATGGAAGAAGAAAAAGGAAAAGGGGCCGAAGTTGTACAAACAGAGGGATTTGCAACAACAGAGACAGGAATAGAGGTCTTAGAGACAGATTCAGATGAAGAAGAAGTTGTCTGGATACGTAAAGGTCTCTATCATCCACATGTCATGAGATTATTCGGATCTCATCAATTGTATGACTTCTTACGACAAGAGCAAGGAACTTCAACAGAACCTAGGGAAGAAGCACCAAGATGTAGGATAGCTACAGAGGATGATATGATAGACAATGATGTAGTGCTTGGATGCTTAACAGAGGGATAAGCAAGAAAAGATGCCTGGATAAATAGAGGCACACAACCAAAACCAACTCCCAGTGCAACCCACATTTCTAACTCCGCAGGTCTAGCTGCAGAAGGAGTTATTGAAAAAGAGCAGCACAGCTCGATCCTAACCCAACCCATCTAGCCAGAGGTTACTCCTTCAACCTTTGTGCCCACAGAAACCGGGGAATCCATTCCTAGGGAGTCTCCTCAAAGAGACTCACCTATTGTTCGTGATCAGTCGCCCCAGATCACCCTAGAACACCCTACAGAGGAATTCGTTTCCTCTGCCACGCACACATTAGGACCAAAACTTCTTTCAGAGAGAAGTAGTGAGCACAGAGACGAAGAGACTCTGGAGTGGATTTGGACACTGTTCTTCACAGAACTTCTGTAGAGATCGAAACTCAGGTTTCTTCTCGAGGATCAGAAGGAAATCCTTCCACCCCCATCGTACAAACAAGGGTGAACGAAGGTGTCCCAGGAACAGGAACTCACTCTAGAGACGAATGTGTTCCTCCAGAGGTTACACAAGGAACACAAGTATCAAGGGATGAGTTCCAAACCCTTGTCACCTCTGTGAACCAAACAATGAAAGAGTTGCAAAGCTCTTTCAATTCCTTTACAGAGACTACATCTATGGCTATCCTGAATCTGAACACCAAAATGGACAATCTGTCCACAGAGGTAAAAACCGCCATCTCAGAGATGAAGTCTTCTGCCGAAACTACTGCCAAAGCAACAGCCACTTCTGCAGCTCAGGAATTCGGAACAACTGCAACTTCTGCTTTCAGGGACTCTGTAAAAAATTTTCTTGAACAAGTGAATACGCAATCCAACAGAGCAGAGGGCATTACTCCTGCAGATTTACAGAATGCCCTATCACAAGTCCAAGCAGAGGCAATACGCAACACGACAATGATGCAACCAAAAGACTATATGACCAGAGCACAGCTTACAGAGCTCGGACAGAACGTCATTAACCAGGTCACAGAAGTCATTGTCTCCTTCACAACTGCAAATGCCAACTATGTCAAGGATTTTAGAAAGAGTGTCGGCAGAATGCGTTTCAAAACAGAAGCAGAGCTTGCGACATTGATTGGCCTATGCGATGATGTCTGTGAAAAGTTGATGGCAGCAGGAGCTGAATTACCGAAGAAGCCCAAGACTTCTTGCAGAGCAGAGGGTACTTCTGGTAAAAGTCAGGATGATTCTGATGATGGCCAACCTGGTCCATCAGATAATCCTGAGGGGGAGAATCTAAGAGAGAAAGCTACGAGCAGAGGAATACAAAGTCCACCAATCGCAGCAGAACCAATCAGGCAAGCCCCTCCAGAACAAACCCAACAACAACAAACCCAAAAGACCACAGAGACAACACCCATCTCTGTGGAATCATCTCCTGACGAAACCAAAATTCCAGAAACAGATCAGCAAACCACAGAGGCAACAACCGCCCCTGAGGTAATCATTTTGGAAGAAACAGATGAACAACCCACAGAGAAAACACCCACCTCTGTGGAAACACCCCAAACCATACCAAGAAGAAAGTCGATTGCCACCAAACCAAAAAGAGCAACGACCTCTGCTTCTGACGTTCTGAAAAGGATGCACACAACAATATGTGATCGTATGACGCAGGGAGAAGAAGAAAGGCACAGGTTCACGCTAACGTTCAAAATGGCAAGAAGATTCGACATACCTCAATCCACAGAAACCGAGCTTACAGAAGAAGTCAACAAACAACCTCCAACAGAGGTTACAGAGCAACTAAAGCCAACAGAACCATCGCCACAGAAGTCCTCGAAATCACAAATGTCAAAACCCACAGAGGCAACCCCCATCAAGCCAACAGAAGTGCCAACCTCCAAACCTACAGAAGCAACAGTTTCTGCCCCTCCAAAAGCCAAAGATAAGGGCAAAGGAATACTGACAGAAGAGCCTAAGAAGAAAACATTGCCAAAGCCAACAGAGAAACTAATGAAGAGTCCGTTTGATGCTTTTCAAACCCCAAAGCCTGAAGAAGTTGACTGGGCACATGGATTGAAGCCTCTGTCAGACATTCCTCTAACTGGTAGAGCCGCATAAGTTGTTCAACAGATGGAGAGTCTCAGAAGACAAGTACCACAACCTGGTCCAACATATGAAGAAATGGAAGAAGTGGTATACAAATACCTCTACAAACAATCCTATCAGACAAATCATTCAGTAGATCATGTGACAGATCCAAGGATCAGAGAAGAATTTGAGAACATCTTCACAAGGACAAAGCCAAGAACCAAAGCAGATGTCTTCTCAATCCACAAGATCAAAAAGGTGATCTTCTGCAGATTCTCCTTCACAAGAACCTATCCAAGGGTCAGGTACAATCTTTACAAAGTCAGAAGAGAGAACAATTCAGAATCTACCTTCGCTGATGCTGACCTAAGAAATATCAATCCTTATGATCTACCTGACCTTCTGCAATGGACAAAGGACAACTACAACACTGAGCCAAACACCAGAGCCTATCAAGTGTTGAGAAAAGCGATGAGGGAAAAGCTTTTGCTCTACAGCATGATAGATTTTCAGCTAGGAAAGGATCTTGGTCTCAAACATCTAGATCTACGACCACCAGAAGATCGCTGCCCACCGGACGCCGTTCCTAAGTCAATCATAACAAAACCAAGGTTTGGCTTAGTATTTCAAAACCCACTAGGCGAGGTCAAACTTTTTGTATCCATGGATTGTTAGAAGTACGCAACCAGTACTCTGAACAAATTCAGAGCAAGCCTTGTAAAATACAGAGGTACAGAGAAAATGGATAGAGATGCTGCAGATACCTTCATCAGAGAAATAGACGCCACAATCCGCCTAAGAGAACTTTGCATCAGATTCTACAAAGAGATCAGAAGAGTCGGAAGAGACAACAGATGCTACAACGATTTCAAAGATGCCAAAATCTGATTCTCAGACCTCCAATCTCTGCAAACAAAGTTAAAGTTCATCTTTCATTGTACTCGAATGTAAAATGCCTCAGGCATATTTCTAAATGAAAGAAATTTCGAGGTATTGTTTAACCTCTGTCTTATCTAACTTAGCCTAACTTAACTCAAGTTTAAATTTTTTATTTTTCACTACTTAGGGGGAGATTGTTAGCTTCAATCTTCCTAATCATAGAAGTATTTAGAAGTAGTGAAAAATAGGCTAAGTAAAGAAAGCCTCTTACAGAGGCTCTGCCAGACTTACCGAGAGCTCAAGATCAAGAATCTACAGAAGCTAAAGAGGCTCGCTACAGAAGCTCTGTCATTCGCACAAAGAAGACCAATATCTTGGAATCCGGTGAAGACTGCTCCACAGAGGACCAGACCACAGAACCTCTGTAACTCATTACAGAGCCTATGTGGTCCTCGCTGAAAGACGAAGATATTTATAATATCTTTCTACTGTTACAGGACCCATTCATCAACTTGCATGGTAGCATGCCCTGTCCAACGTCGACGTGTCAAACTCTGATTGGACTAAGTAGGGCTTAGTACATATTAGACGTCTGCTGCATTAAATGCAATACAACATGTCTGACTGTTCATGCCATCCTTGCAACTGTTCACGACATCCTCTCTACTATTCATACGTACCTTTTGAATAGTAGCATATGCTTTATGGTCCCCTTTAGAGTAGTATATAAGGAAGACTCATGTTGAGTTCTTCCTTAATACTAATAATAAATAAACCTCCAAAAATCGACCATCATCAAGAACACAAAAGCTTATTCACCTTAAAAGTCATATCAGTTTTGAAGCTTTTCTTACTATCGGTTCATAAACTTGTTCTTGATATATATTCAGTAAACTTTGAGATATAATATTTTATTCACTGTTTATTTATATTTTGGTCTAAATCTATCAAACTTATCTGTTAGTTCTTCAAATACGCTTCCGCATCAAACATTAACTTGAACTAATAGATCTGATAATCTTGTGTAAAGCAAAACGGGAACCAACACTATGACTCCAAGCGCAATCATGCTTATGGATCCTAGGATAGAAAACAGTGTTAAATGACTTCGATGCCTCTTTCTCAATATATTCCCTAGCTAGCCTCTTTGGTTTATCTTGTTTGGGCTGGCCGGTTTTATCTGAACCCACATTAACAGCATGGTCAGTGACTTTTGAAGAAACATGATTTTTGATAGGAAATCGCTCGGTCTTTTGCCTCGGCTGTGATTGGTTTTGAGAAGCTGGTTTAGGTTTGGAAATTTTAATCACAGTTGGGGCCTTGGTGTTAGAACAAGTACCCTTTTCAAAGTTGACCGGTCGATTGACTACGGGGGATAGAAAATATGTATGGCTCGGAAGAGGTTTGTCGAAAGGGAACGACTCAAACTCTCCATCAGAATTGCTTTCAAAGTTCATATATTCTGAAAAATCGACTTCCGGAATTACAAGACTTGGATCGGTCAAGGAAGGCGAGGAACACGCTGTGCTTTCGGTTGTGTGGTGTGGGGAATTCGGTGCAGAAGCGTTTGAAAAATCAGAGTTTAAATTCCTTTTAACACACTCATCTTGAGAAACTTTACTTTCTTGTGAAGAGATCTTTCCGATGAAGTCTTTACACGAGGATGTGTCAGATGAGTTCGAGGAAAGTTCAGGTGAAATCTTCGTTATATTTTGAAGTAGGTCAAGCTGCACTTGGAGTTGACTATTTCTCGTGTGCTCTTTTATCGTTTCTCTTGTCGTTTCAGACAATTTAGATGAGAGCATATTGATTTCACACTGAAGAGTTTCCTTTTCTTCATTTGTCACACCTTCGGTTTTCTCAGATTTGAGTTTCTCAAGTTCCTGAATTAGTGCTTTCTTCTGGTTTTGAAAACAGACCTTTCTTTCTCAAGAGACTCCTCCAACTCGACAATCTTTGCTTCCAAGATGAGAGGGGGACCATAGAGAGTTTAAACTCGTCCGTCTCAGTCTTGGTTGCGGGTGCTTGGTCCTCATTCTTTTGAGGAATCCTTTGGCATAGCAACCTTGTAGGGGTCGAAGTAGTCATTTGACAGATACTTTTTGTTCTTTTGATAGGAATAATTCAAAGGTTCATAACAAAACGGAAGTTGTATACCTCGTTTGTGTGCGCGTTTATATTCCTCGGTTTCCTCTTCCTTTTCAGGTTCTAGAGGACCAGTCCATTGAATAGCATATTCCGGATACTTTTTATCTAACCCAAAACAAGCAAAATCATACAAAGTAGGTGTTTGGAATCTACCCTTTTTTCAAATAGTGTGGGTTATCGTATCCGATTCCCCATTCTTTGTTAAAATAGGTGAACTCTTTGGGTTTATTCAGAAAGATGGGTTGATCAGTTTGACCCCTTTTGTGGAGTTTGGTTTCAAGATCAAGAATTTTAGCAACAAACTCCTTGTGCTGAATTTGAAGAGCATAACTTTGATAAACAATTTCCGCTTTCTCATTCAAACACTGATCAAGCTTTAAGGTCAAATCAGATATCTTAGCTCGAAGGTCTTTTGGTGCTATCGAAAGATTAGCACACTTTTTCTTTAGGTAGGTGTTTTCAGATTTAAGCTTTTCTGTTATCTTTGATTGAGCATCTAACTTTACTTTTAACGAGTTAATTTCAAGTAGGTGTTCATTCGAGGAAAACATATACGACTCTACCTTTTGACCAAGCAATTGAACTTTATCAACTAAAGCATTATGGGCTGGTAGACATACCTGACAAGATTCTCCAAGAGCTGGATGCGTGGTGTGGTTGCTTATGGCATAACCATCTCGAGACATCTTTGATGGTTGCACTAATGTGATCGTCAGACGTTGGTTCGATTCAAAGTGGAACGGTATCAAGGATTGTTAGGACAAAAAATGTCCTACATATTAGAAAGATATATAAATAATTAGTTTAGGGCTTAATTTGTTTAATTAATCTTATTGTAAAAGTCTTTAATTATAAAAGGGCTTAGATTAGGTTAATTGGGCTTGATTAGTTTAATAGGCTTGGGCCTTGTGTGTTTAAGGCTTAAGTATATAATGTGATGTTTGCCTTAGGAATTAGGTTAGCGATTCATTCAAGCGATTCACATATTCATCGAGAGCTAAATTGTTAAGAGAGAGATAGTTAGGATTTTCATTCAAACCTTTGTAACTATCTTGATTATTGAATGTGAGAGGGATGACAAGTTGAAATCATAATATGTTCTTGTTGTTTCTCATTGAATCGTTGTTACCTGTTAAATCTAGGACTAACAATTGGTATCAGAGCCGAATCGGTGATTTGAAGAGACGAAAGAAGACGAACGAAAGAAAGAAAAATCAAGAATTTTCGCAGAAAATTTTCTGGAAAATCACAGCCGGCCGTTTCGCCTTTTCCCGGAGATTGAACCGTCGGATCATTGCGATTTTTGGACAGAAGCTTCGGGACACCTTGTTTCACATTCTGACCGGTTGGATTAATCATTCGAGGTTCAAAAGGCATTCAAAATAATTTCGTAATAGTGTAGTAAGTTTTTGGTTAAAATCGTTCTTCAATCGGGTAAAAAAAAATTCCTTGATTTTATAAGTCGTTTGTTAAATCTCGATTGTTTGCACGTTTATATCTGCTGTTATCTGCGATTACAAGGACTCAAAGCTATTAATTTTGCATGTTAAAATCAAATTTTGAGTTTTGGTGTTCTTGAAGTTTTGTGGTGATTTTTTTTTTGGAAAATAAGATATATTTTGCATAGAAATCGATTTGGGTGTGTTTGTTTTTGTGTTTGTTGTCAAAATCTAACCCTACAGAGTGGAATCAAGCAAACTCATCGTATTTCTCAATCAGCCACAGTTTCCGGGTAAGTTTCATATTTTCTCACCATTGTCCGGATGATTTAAAGTGTCCTAATGATTTTGTTATGCTGTCCGGATGCATAAAGTGTCCGTATAAGATCCTCACTTTCCGGACAAATTGTTTTTGACAGCTTTCCGGACAAATCAAAGAAATCTCAACTCATTACTTTGGTTTATTGAGCCGTAGTTCTTTGACCAAGAAGTTTTTTCATTTGACCAATTTTATTAATTCACTCATACGTCATCTTACTACATACATATCCTTTAGTTGACATTTTTCTTTGTTGGTCTTAAATTTGTTTTTTTTACTTGGTTTGCTTCTCATCCGGTAACCGCATCTGGAAACTACATAACGCCCGGTAAATCATTTTACCCGAATTCCATCCGGTATCTCCGTCACCCGGTAAGATCACTTGTTTTCAATTTTATCCGGGGACCAATCACACCCGGAAAGTACACCTCATCTCATCCGGTAAGTCATTTTACCCGGACTCCATCCGGTATCTTCGTATCCGGTAAGTGCTAATTTCTTGTAAGTATCTCATTTGTCCGGATTCCATCTCTATCCGGTAAACCATCTTCATCCGGTAAGTTGAGTTTGGTAAGTTGTGTTTGGCAATTTTTGATTGGTTTCATTCTCGAAGTTTAATTTCGTTCGTTCAGATTCAATAATCAGATCTTAATTCTTGGAAACGAAATTATTTTATAAATTTAAGTTTTGATATCCTTCCGCATTTTTGATTCTTCAAATTAACACCGATTAACGATCATAATTTTTCAGGTAACAATGTCGTGTTGCTTTAATCGTGCGTGTAAAGCCGATAAAGAAATGTATGATTTCAACATCAAGTCTGCAGATGCATTTAGAGACAAGCTCCTCAAAGAACGGAATGAACTGAAACTGCAAATTTCTGAAAGTTCTGAGAAGCTTGCCAAATCTGAAGAAAAGGCAACAGCACTAGAGTCCGAAAACACGGAGCTGAAAAAGAAGCTTTCTGAATTGCCATCACCAGACGAGATAAAGGCACTGGAAAAGAAAGCACGTCAAAGAATTCGTGAAAAGAATATCAGGCAGGAAGATGATTTGTGCAGCAAGTACATCAAGGAGCTGAAGGAACTGAAATCTCAAATCTGGAACAGTTCTGAGAAGCTTGCTGAAGAAGAAGAGAAAGGTAAACTTCTCAACTGTGAAAACCTTGAGCTCAAATGTAAACTATCTTCTCTTGAAAAGACTCTTGAAAAGACTCTTGAAAAGGAAAAGGAAAGTTTTGAAAAAGAAAGACAATTGCTTAATCAAAAGCAATCTGGGGTTTCAACCAAATCTCTTGAAGAGAATAAGAGACTTGAGCTTATGTGCTTAAAACTTTCAAAACAGATCTCCGACTTTGAAAGGATTTTAATTTCAGAAAGAGAGAAGTTTGAAATAGAACGCAATTCTTTTACTAAAACGAATGGAGAATTTTCTTTGAAAATATCTAATTTAGAAAAAGAATTGGACGTTCTAATCAAAGAGTCTGAGAAAGGGAAAGTTGAGGGCTTTAGGGCTAAATGCTTGAAAGATGATTTTCAAAAAGAGAGAAAGATCCTTCAAACTGAGATTTCTAAACTTACAAATAGATTATCTAGATTAGCAACCGATATTTTGAAAGAACAAATGGTTAAATCTAATTTACAAAAGAAATTTGATTTAATTCTCGAATAACGAAATGCCTTAGAAAGCAAGATCAAAGGTGTTCAACCTTCTTATGCTTCAAGTTCATTTTCTACAATTCGTTCTTCAAAGAATTTTGTCAAATCAAATGATTTTTCAAAAAATCAGATTCGACCTTCCAATCTTTTCTATAATTCTCGTGTTGACAAATCAGATAATCAATTTTTTCAAGAAAGTAAAAATGGAGTGGAGAGTTAAAAGAACCACTCCTGATCCAAGGTCATTTGTCGATGTTAAAAGTGACAAGAACAACAAAGCTTTTCATGCTAAACCTTTTGTGAAAACTGATCGTGTTTATTCTGTTAATAAACTGATCAGTTTATCTGCACAAAAGTTGTGTTGTTCTTATTGTGGAACAAATGACTTTGTGAAGAAAGACCATGCTATGTATTGGTATGGTACTTATAGTATCCCTGGTCCTCATAGGGGCATCCAACCGTCAAGGATCCATCAAAAGATGGATACCAAAATCTGTCTAATCTGTTTTGCAGGAATGTCATGTGCGGTTTTAATTTCTATTATTCACATCACATGACGAGCATTCAAAGGTTATGCCACATTCGAGGGGGAGTACTATGAAAGGTAAGTGTACTTCAACTGAATTCAAAGACTGTGGTAAATCATTCTGAATAACTTACTTGTGTTTGTTATTCTCCAATTCTAATCTTCATGATTGCCACGTCCAATACTTTCTTGACTTAGTTATTTCCATGTCTCAAATGTTTGCCGAATTTTTGATGGAAATACACTCATTTGAATTCATAGTTGTTTTTCAAAGTTCGCTATTTCTATTAATGATTCAATTCTTATCTGTTATATTAATTGTGACTTGTTCCTCACAATTAAACTTTCTGATCATTGTTTCATTTCTTGCAAATACTGTGCTTATTGAGTCATTCTGTTTTGCGCTTGAATCTGTTTCTTGAAATTCTGGTCTTTCAACTATGACTTCTAATTACCTCAGATCAGAACTCGGACTTCATTTTAATGACTTCTGATTACCTCAGATCAGAACTCGGATTTCATTTTTAGGACTTCTGATTACCTCAGATCAGAACTCGGACTTCATTTTAACGACTTCTGATTACCTCAGATCAGAACTCCGACTTCATTTTAACGACTTCTGATTACCTCAGATCAGAACTCGGACTTCATCTTTATGACTTCTTATTACTTCAGATCAGAACTCGAACTTAATTTGATGACTTCTGATCAAATCAGATCAGAACTCGGTCTTAAATGTATGACTTCGAAACACCTCAGTTTAGAACTCGTACTTCATCTGTTTTACTAAACTGTTATACTCGTTGCATGAAAGGAGTGTTAGGTCTTACATTGTTTCTATGGTCAAGCCAGAACCGGAAGGACCTACCCAAGAAACACATCCTTTATAGACAACAGTGAGGGGTCTAGCTTGTTACATGAGTTTGGAGTGAAAAGAATATGGTGAGGCTGTGACAGGACTTAAAAGAATTATTGGTCCTTACCAAACCGAGTCAGTTATCCGGGTAACCACACAATCTATTCATTCTCGTTCTTTGGAGATGAGTATTGAAACAAACATGGACCTAGTGTCGATAACTCGTGTCACTCCACCCAGCCACTCAAGTATCTCACAATAGATGCTTGTTTCATATATTCATGGAGACTTAGCACATAATCTATCTATTCCTCACTCGGAGGTCTTAGATATTGAAACAGGAAGACATCATCTCCGGTCTCCGAACTTCATATTCTTATCACTGTGTCAATTGATTTTAACTTGCATCCCAGGTTAAGTCAATCTTTGAGCCTAATAGATAGAATCTATTCTTTCACACATGCACGAGTCTTTGTGATTCCCATTGCATATCTTCGTGATATTGCTGGAACAGTTTGAGAGGTAATTTTTAATATTTTACTTCAATGATAACTGGAAGTCCTATCAGAGATACCCCTTTGCCAACTCTGAACATAGGCCACACAATTTTTTAAATTGTTGTGATAACAGTTACTTTTGTGTTTCTGTGTTAGATGATTACCCCATTTCTGGTTACTTAATGTTTTATCTGGATTCTTTTGCTACTCGTCATTTTTGTCTATGAACGTGCATGATGCTCCGGATGCTCCTACTCATCATGAGGGGGAGAAAAGGGTATAGATTCAAAGACACCACATATCAAGTTGAGGGGGAGTTAGCAAAAGCCGAGGGGGAGTATCAGCCGAGGTCAAAGCGAAA
This sequence comes from Saussurea involucrata, assembly GCA_033807775.1. NCBI lineage: Eukaryota > Viridiplantae > Streptophyta > Magnoliopsida > Asterales > Asteraceae > Saussurea > Saussurea involucrata. The sequence continues at coordinate 134,968,906 of CM066322.1, forward strand.
AGAGTTCAAAGTGCCTACAAGTGGTAAATTTTCTCATCCTTCATCAAGTGGTGTTCGCTACAAATCTCTATTTCCTCCATCGAGCATATTGGTTCTACAAGCTGAAGCTGAAAGCAAAGTCAACTCGCGGTTCAAAGACAAATTCGTTGTTCACCGAATCTGGTTACAAAGTTGAAGATATGAAGACCAAGATCTTTATTCAAGGGGGAGCGCTAAAAAGACATGAAGACAAGCAACATCGAAGAGAAGATCAAGACCTGAAGGTTTCAAGTCCAATTTTTATTTATATATCTTTAGGGGGAGATTGTTAGGACAAAAAATGTCCTACATATTTGAAAGATATATAAATAATTAGTTTAGAGCTTAATATGTTTAGTTAATCTTATTGTAAAAGCCTTTAATTATAAAAGGGCTTAGATTAGGTTAATTGGGCTTGATTAGTTTAATAGGCTTGGGCCTTGTGTGTTTAAGGCCTAAGTATATAATGTGATGTTTGCCTTAGGAATTAGGTTAGCGATTCATTCAAGCGATTCACATATTCATCGAGAGCTAAATTGTTAAGAGAGAGATAGTTAGGATTTTCATTCAAACCTTTGTAACTATCTTGATTATTGAATGTGAGAGGGATGACAAGTTGAAATCATTATCTGTTCTTGTTGTTTCTCATTGAATCGTTGTTACCTGTTAAATCTAGGACTAACAAGGATACTTAAATGTCCCCCTCCTGCGACTTAGCACTGGGGTCCTGCTACCCGGTTAGCGGGTGGGGTCAAGGGGAATACTGAACTTACCGTATAGGATAGAAATCACAAAACTTACCGGGTGATTAGATAATCCGGATAAAATTTTCTCGGATACTTAGTATTATCCGGATAAAAATTATTACCGGATACCTACAGTTGTCCGGATAAAATCTTTATCGGATACTTTGGGTTTCCGGAACAAATTACCCGGAAAACTTGGAATTTAAAGACTTACCCGGAAAACATACCCAGAAAGATGGATGTACTCGGATAGAATAACACAAACGTCCGGAAAGTGATGACTTATCCGGAAAGTGCGGCTGTGTTACCCGGACTCTGCGGTTGACTTTTCCAAATCGATTGAAACTCGATTAGGGTTGCACAAAAATGTTCCTGAAAGATTAGAAACACTACCAAACAAAAAAATAACACTAACCCAATCGATTTTAAATCAAAAACAACAAGTTTTGATAGTAAAAATTTGATTTTTGATGAAGAACACACTCAAAACTTTTGAATTTGATTTGCTTAATTAACCACTCAAATGGACGAATTAGGTTATGAAAATTTGCAGAATCAACAATAACAATAATACTAACACAACCCAATAAGCAAAATCAAACAATTTTACCAGAATCAAGATTTTGATTTTCCAAGATGAACACAGACGTGAAAAGTCAAAATCTTACCAGAAATTAATAGAAAGGCTTTGAATCAAATCTGTCCGTCTGCTCTGATACCAATTGTGAGACTCAGATCCGTGCAACGAACAATGAAATCAAATAGATAATCAATCAAGTATACGATTTCAACTGGTCATCCATATATTAGCTTTCAGAGAGAATTTACAATAAGGAATATAAAGAAAATGAACAACTAGCCTATTTTTCTAAGGCTAGATTGCATTATATAAGACGGGCCCATGGTTAACAAGCTCACGTCCCGTTCACTAACAAGGCCTAATTTAAACTATTACAATTAGCCCCTCGAACTTCTAATCAACCAAATATTATCCTATCAACTCGCGTGACGTTTAGCCGCGGAGTACGTCAGACCACATACGTCGGAACCACCAGTGATGCAATTGACGACCTTTGCATGCTCGGGGGTTGACGGTCATTGGTCGCTAGTTGGAGTAACGACGTCATCGAAGATATCTTTGAGATTTCCTTTCGGGACATGATACGTTAGCTCTTTTTTGAGAGCTATGCAATCATCCGTCGTATGACCATGGTCGACATGGAAGTCACACCATTTAGATTTGTCTTTCTTAGCGTCGTCCTGATCGGACTTCTTAGGCCATCGAATGGTCGCTTGGGCGGTCTTCAGAGCTTCGACCAAATCCTTAGTGGACCCTTTGAATCCATAAGAGGATATCTTGGGGTACTGAGGAAATTTGGTTGCGGTCTTAGCTTCCGCTTTCGTCTTGAATCGGACGTTCGAGATATGACGCGCGGGCTCTATTTTGGAAATTGCTTTTGTCTTGAACTCTGACTTCCTTACACCTAACGACCTCTTGTCGTCGGTATGCTTGCGACGAAAGGCAGCATCGTCCTCTACCCTCATATACGCTAGGGTTCGAGCTCGGACGTCTTCAAAATTCTCCAGAGGATACTTGGCCAGGTCAGTGTATAAACCTGAGCTGTCGTCCAGACCGCGCTTATAAGCTTCAATTGCAGTCTTGACGTCACAATTGCGAATGCTGATCATCTCCGCATTGAATCGATTGAAATAACTGCGGATAGACTCATTAGTCTTCTGCACGATATAATACATGTCACTGGTCTGTTTCTCCATCTTGCGACTGCTGGCGAATTGCTGGGAGAATTGGTTGACCAATTCAGCGAACGACCCGATGGACTTAGGTTTGAGATTGATCAACCATTGGAGAGCAGGACCGGTAAGAGTCGCACCGAAGCTTTTGCACATACAGACCTCCTGATACATGTGTGGGATCGAGATTGTCCACATGAGCTGTTTATACTGGGCGACGTGATCTGTCGGATCAGTCACTCCCGAATACTTGGGCGTGAAGGCGGGGATGTTGTACTTTATCGGGACCTTGATGGTCGCGATCTCATCGATAAAGGGCGACGCCTGAAATCCTGATCGAGGTTCGACATCAACGGGCACGGCTGCCCCATGTAGCTTGGCGAGGAAAGATAGGACGCGCTCGTTCTGATCTTCTATCATTTTCAATCGCTGGGCGACAGGGTCATTGGGGTCGAGATTTGCCCCTGTTTGCGGATTGACTCCTGAGCTGGTGCCATTGCCATGTGACGAGCCATTGGCGTCTCCGTTGAAAGGAACAAAATACGACTGCGATCCATTCTGAAATGGCTGCGATCCATTCTGAAATGGCTGCGATCCATTCTGAAATGGTTGCGATCCATGCTGCATGGGTGGTGGCCTTATATGCTGAGGAGGAACGGTCCCGAACTGGGGGTTGGGGTTGAACGGTCCCGGCTGCTGGTTCTGCATGAACGGACCTGGATGCTGGTTGTGAGCGAACGGAGCTGATCCTAGGCCTGAGTTATGCACGAATGGTCGAGGACCATTCTGACCGAACGATCTTTGGCCTGGATTCTGAACGAATGGCCTAGGACCATTCTGAGGTCCAGAGGGATTCCTTAACCGTGCGATCTCCTCAGCTGCTTGGCGACTCTGCTCTGCCATAGCGTTGGTTTGATTTCAAGCGATTTCAAGCTCCTAGTACATTTGGGCAATGATATGCTGCTGATTTCCAGGGGCTGCCATTTTCCTGAAACAGAGAATAAAGAAAACTCCAAGAAACCGTTAGTAAGACGCACGTTTGTCGAAGATTTTCTCTAGATGAGGTCCCACGGATGGCGCCAAACTGTTAATGCCAAAAATCGCACCAAAGGGACAACTTAAGGTCGATGTGGACTTTAACAACTAAAGAAAGGAATCGTTCGACAAAGGCGTGCGACAAAGACAAAAATATAAACGAGACAGAGAATTTGATGACGCAGGAAAAACCTCAACGAGGAAAAAACCTGCGGACGACAGTGGATGTCGTCGCTGCACTATGGTCGCCAATCAGGGGCGATGTCCTTGGTGTTCCAGGTGTCGATCATACAGAGATTACAATACAGATGAAGGAAATACTTTGAAATGTAAAATTACAAGTGTTTTCTAATGTAAAACAATGTGCGTCGTGTGTTTAAACCGTATGTCATGTGGGGCTGTCGTGTGTCGAGAACGATCTTCTATGGGTGATTCCTTTGCTTCGAATGAGTGTTCTTCAGAGTTCGAGTACTTGTGCCTGTTGTTCGATGTTCTTGTTCTCTCTCTCTGTGTTGTTCGCTGTCTTTTTGAACTGAGGATTGAGCTTAGAATTTATAGTCTTCGGGCACTTTAATTGAATCATTAATATCTTTGAAGATTGTTGTAACGGTCGTCGTCTTCAATGTGGGATTAGATGCTCATAACTGATTTCGTCGGTTATAGCCGTTGTCCATTAATGGCTTTGACTCCTGCATTAATCATTGAACAAACATTACAATTGTATAACACGTTAGTCGGTTGAGGTCGCATGGTTCTATGCGACGGTCGTGCGAAGTAGGCGACGTCGAGGTCGAGTGTCGTGGGGTAAAAAGAGTTTTGGTTTTATCTTTAATCAAGAGAGAGAAAGTACTATGATTTTACCTTCGTTTCGGAGAAGGGAATAAGTATTTTCCTTACCTTGGTCGTGGTCGAGACTGGTGAAATTTTGCCCAAACACAAACCTGACAAGCAAAAGAGTCGAAAGTTTGCTTCAGAGCGAAACAAGGTGATCAATGAAGAGGTCGACAATCTGCTTAAGACCGAAAAAATTAGGGAGATAAAATACCCTGACTTGTTGGCGAATGTCGTGGTCGTACAAAAAAGAACAAAAAGTGGAGGGTATGCATCGATTTCATAGACCTCAATAAGGTATGTTCAAAAGACCCATTCCCTCTACCGCACATCGACGCACTGGTTGACGCCACTGCTAGTCATGAACTATTAAGATTCATGGACGCATATTTTTGGTACAACCAGATCCTGATGCACGCCGCCGACTAAGAGAAAACCGCCTTCATGACGGACAAAGGTATTTATTGTTATAAGGTTATGCCATTTGGTTTAAAAAATGCAGGATCGACGTATCAGAGACTGGTCAATAAAATGTTCAAGGAGTACCTTGGCAACACGATGGAGGTATATATTGATGACATGCTTTTCAAGTCGAGACAAGCGGTAGACCACATCGACCATTTGAGGAAATCCTTCGACGTTCTCAGAAAGTATCATATGAAGCTGAATCCAACAAAATGTTCCTTCGATGTAAATGCCGGGAAATTTCTGGGATACATCATGACACGACGTGGAATCGAAGCTAATCCGGACCAAATCAAAGCCATCGTTGATATCAAGTCTCCTAGAAACTTCAAAGAAGTCCAACGACTTACTGTTGCATAGCAGCACTAAACAGGTTTATCTCTCGATCCTTAGATAAATGCCATTTGTTTTACAATGTCTTGAGAAAAAACAGGGGCTTCGAGTAGACGAACGACCATGAGCAAGCATTACAAAAATTGAAGGCATACATGGCGTCGCCACCATTGTTATCGAAACCCAAGGACAACGAAGTCCTACAACTCTACTTGGCAGTCAGTCCCAATTCTGTAAGTGTTGTCCTAACTCGAGAAGACGACAAGCGTCAACTCCCGATTTAATATATAAGTAAGTCTCTATTAGACGCTTATACTAGGTACTCGTCCATGGAAAAATTTCTATTGGCATTAATCACTGCTGCTAAAAACCTGCGACATTACTTTGAATCGCATCCTATAACTGTCGTCACTAACTTTCCTTTTAAGTCTGTCTTGAGAAAACCAGAACTGACAGGTCGATTAGAAAAGTGGAGTGTTTACCTCAGCAGTTACGACATAGACTTCAAACCAAGGATGACTATAAAATTGCAGGCCTTGGTGGATTTTGTCGCCGAATTCAGTCCAGAACTAGAGAAGGAAGCACAAGATGATACATGTACTGTGGCGACTCTCAATGACGTACCCTGGATGCTTTATATCGATGGATCGTCCAATGCACGGGGGTCATGACTTGGCGTCGTCTTAATGTGGCCACAAGAGGGCAATATGGTATACTCGATGCGACTTTAAGGTCACAAACAACGAAGCCGAGTATGAAGCATTGATTATAGGAATGACTATGGAACACGACTTGGTGGCAACCGGATTGCACGTCAAAAGTGACTCCCTCCTAGTCGTGAACCAAATGAACGGCGAATTCGCAGCAAAAGACTCCAAGATGACAGCTTATCTTAAGGCATCCAAAGCAAAGTCATAAGAATTTAAACCTTTGTCAATCATGCAAATCTTGAGAGACCAGAACACTCAGGCTGACGCCTTAGCCAATATTGGATCAACACTTAGCAAGTCGTTATTCGACGCCATCCCCATAATCCATCTAGCGACTTCATTCATTAAAAACGTTGATAAAAGCCACGTCCTCGACGAAGAAAGTAGTTGGTCGTGTGAAATCAAGAAATATCTAATGCACGACCAGTTACCCGAAGATAAAATGGAAGCACGAAAGATTCGACTCAAGGCTTCTAGATATATTATGATTGAGGACAGGCTCTATCGACGATTATCAACAAGCTTAAACTCACGATGTATCGACAACAAGAGTCGTGTACAAATGATTCTAAAGGAAACGTACGACGGCGAATGTGGCAATCATTCGGGTGGTCGCAGTCTAGCAAACCGGATATCACTACAAGGATACTATTGGCCAACCCTGCGACAAGACGCTATCAGGTATGTCCAAAGTTGCGACGCTTCTCAGCGACATTCATGTATGTCTCATCAATCCTCTGAATCTTTGCACATAACTTTGATCCCATGGCCATTCATGAAATGGGGAATGGACATTGTCGGCAAATTACCACCTGCCCCCGGGCAAAAGGTATTCTTATTGGTCCTTACAGATTATTTTTCCAAGTGGATAGAAGCAGTTGCCTTCTCCCAAGTTTGGGATAAGGAATCCGTCTCTTTTATCTAGACTAACATCATTTGCAGGTTCGGAGTCCCATCCAAAACCGTATGTGACAATGGCTCACAATTTATAAGCGACCGAACTCGATAATTTTGTGAAGATCGTAACATCAAACTTACGACTTCGACGCCCCGTTTCCCTTAGTCGAATGGACTTGCAAAATCAAGTAATAAGGTCATCATCAACTCGATAAAGAAAGGACTCAAAGTCGCAAAAGGAAGATGGGTCGAAAAACTCCCATCAGTGTTATGGGCCAATCGTACGACATCGCGCACGTCCACAAGTCAGACCCCTTTTTCCCTATTCTACGGTTGTAAAGCGGTCTTGCCAATCGAAGTCCAGCTGTCGACGTCGAGACATACTTCAGTCGACCATAATTCGGTGGACTTAAGTTACGATCTCGACGCTCTCGAAGAATTAACGGAATCCGCGTTAATCGAGATGCCATCTCTAAGACAAATAGTCGAGCGACATTTTAATAAAAATGTCAAAGCAAAGATCTTCCGAGAAGGCGATTTCGATCTACGACGAGCATTCCAAAACACAAAAGAGTTGAATGCATGTAAGTTATCCACTAAGTGGGAAGGCCCATATCATATATATGAGGTCGTGGGAAAGGGCCCTTATAGGCTCCAAACCCTCGACAACCAAGACGTCCCACGAAGCTGAAATGCGGTACATTTAAAAAAATATTTCTTTTAAAGTTATTTTCTTATGATTATTTGTCATGGTCATTACTAAATTAACCATCGGAGGGTCGTTGGCCTAGCCAACGACCATCGCTAACATTCTTCTGCAGGGTCGCACGATTACCCATCATGGTCGAGTGACATTTCACGACCTCCTTGACACGAAGCATCTTCGCAAGGGCCTTGTAGCTCAGGGTCTTAAGTCGTTTAAAATTCACACAACCTAAAGATTACAACTCGTGTGTTTTGACTGAATCTTAAATTTGATATGCCTAATTTGCCTTAGTTTGAAGTATCTTTTGTTTCCCGGATAGATCGTCTTACGATAATCACCTGACTATGTGCATTTTGTTCTTGTTGTGAAAATCTTGATTTATATTTTACAAGATTTACATTCGTTGATCATCTTATGTATCTTATGATTGCAACTGTCTTATGATTTATTTGTACCAAGTCATTTTTGCGACTGTTGTCAATTATGCGAATTGAATGGTTGGTCGATCAATATTTTACTTGTCATACGATAAGTGTCCTAATGCTAAGAAGAAGAAAATGCGATAGATAAAAGTTGTTTGGGTAAAAAATCGCACCTCACGACCGACGCTAGAAAACTCAGATAACATTTCCATAAGACTACTCTTGTATTAAGATAAGGACTTACAGGTTATTTACGGACGAGTACTCGGTCGTACGTTTCTATGTTGGTCGTACGTTCCATACGACCGACGTCCGAGACTTAAGACGGTCGTACGATTATACTAACCGTTAACAGTCAACACCCGTTTCTTTTATTCATTAATGCAGGTCCACGAGCATTAATGATGCAAATGGCCAGTAACGAACAAGCTATCAATGGCATTAAAGGCCCGACAGCGGTTACAAAGCAAGTCATCAAGGCACATTTAATGACCAGCAGAAGCTATTTAAAGGCCTGCTCTACAACCGAAAAAGAGACAACTGTGACCGAATCCACATCTGCTTCATCTATTTTTCTAAGCTACTTTACATCGAAAACACAACAATCTACAGAACATTCGAACAAATATCGCTAAAGCAGCTCCGCACGATAACAGTTCGAACCGCACGACAGCAGTTTATTTCGCACGATTTACGCATGACACACGACTTTTACACACGACTAAGTCTATTTCTACATTCATTTGTAATCTGTTGTACACAAAAAAACTGTTAAGAAAGGACTTTTGCCCCTGTTTGGCGACATTAGTGCACCGTCGACTCTCACAAGTCGACAGCGGTTTTTTCCCTCGTTTTGGGGTTTTCCGCGTCACCAAATCTCTTGTCTTGTTTACTTTTTACTTGCGATTGTGTTGATTGGTCTTGAGATACGTTTCTTTAGTTGTTAAAAGTCCACATCAACCTTAAGTTGTTCTTTTGGGCGATTTTTGGCATTAATAGTTTGGCGCGATTCGTGGGACCCCATCTAGAGAAAATCTCAAACCGTCACAATATCGCTCTAACGATCTTGTGGAGTTTTTGTTGTTTTCAGGTAAATGGAAAACTATCAAGATCCCATGATTCAACTCCAGTCAGAATTGAATGCGGCTCGAAGCCAGATTCAAGCCCTGCATGAGCAGAATCAGAAAGCAGCCGCAGAAATCGCTTCTCTGAGGAATCCAGCGATGGGCAATCCCTTTGGTCCTTAGAATGGTCCCCGAACTATGGGAGCACCTATCATAAGGCCCCAATTCCAGACAGGTCCAGGGCTATTCGCCAACAATCCATGTTCGGGGCCATTTGTTAGTTACCCTCATCAAGGGCAGTATCCCCCTCAGTACCTGAGACTGCCGCCTTTGCATAATGGTGCCCCGCCATATTTCGTCCCTCTTAGCGGGGATGCCAATGGTTCTTCGTATGGAAACGGTACGTCGACAGCCACGAATTCAGGGGTCAACCCTCCAACAGGCGTAAATTCCGATCCTAATGACCCCGTCGCCCAACGACTTAGGTTATTAGAGGATCAGAACGAGAAGATGCTGTCGCTACTTTCCAAGCTACCAGGCGCCGCTGTTCCCGTCGACGTCGAGCATCGCCTTTCATTGACGTGATAGCGACTGTCGATGTTCCAAAGAACTACAACATTCCTGCTTTCACACAAAAATATTTAGGAATAACTGATCTAACAGAACATATTGCGCAATACTAGCAATTGATGTAGACAGTATCAATCCCACATCAATATCAAGAAGTGTGCATGTGCAAAAGCTTCGGGGCGACTCTTACAGGTCCTGCTCTTCAATGGTTGATCAACCTCAAACCCAAGTCCATCAGCAACTTCGCGGAGTTGGTCAACCAGTTTTCGCAACAGTTCGCCAGCAGTCACAAGATGGAGAAGCAGACCAGCGACCTGTACTACATCGTCCAACAATCCGTAGAGTCCATCCGCAGTTATTTCAATCGCTTTAACGCAGAAATGATCAGCATTTGAAATTATGACGTCAAGACTGCCATCGAGGCCTATAAGCATGGTCTTGACGACAACACTATAGGATTGTACGTCGATCTTACGAAATACCCGCCTGAGAATTTTGAAGACGTACGGGCTAGAACTCTAGCTTATATGAGGGTCGAAGATGACTTAGTCTTCCCCCGTAAGCATTCCACTGACAAAAAGTCGCTCGGGATCAAGAAGCCAGATTTCAAATCTAGGTCGAGCGTGAAGTCAGAGCCATCGCGCCAAATATCGAACGTTCGGTTCGATAAGAAAAAGAGCAATCCTACGCCTCGGTTCTCGCAATATCCTAAGATTTCTTCTTATGAATTTAAGGGGACGATGAAAGAGCTAGTCGACGCTCTTAGAAACATTCAGTCATCTGCCGGATGGCCCAAGAAGAGTGATAAAGATGACGACAAGAAGGATAAGACCAAATGGTGCGACTTCCATAGCGGCTGTTTGGGCAAAAAATCACGTCGCCCGACCACGACCAAAGCAGGTAAGACGCATGTCCTAAGCTATATCTTGTATTAAGATAAGATCTCAACAAGAACCCAGAAAACATTCTTCATCCCTCCTAAAAGGTAAGTCGAGAGTTCCTCGCGACACTCGACCATAGCGTCGCCCGTCCCGCACGACCGTCGCATAAAACCATGCGACCTCGACCAAACTAACGTTAACCATGACTGTTACGTTTGTTAAGTGTTTAATGCAGGAGTCAAAGTCATTAAGGAGCAACGGATATAACCGACACAACCATCAATGATCGATAGCCGTAACGGACGAATATCATTACTCCGGCGACCGTTTCCAACCATTAAGGCCATTAAATGAGCATTTATGGATGAAGCTAAGGACGCGAAAACTATAAATATCAAGCTCAATCAACATTTCAAGACATCGAATATCCGGCGATTAACAACCGAAGCAATATTAAAGAACACCTGAAGTGAAGAACCATTATTCTAAGTATCGCTCTCGACGCACGACAACAGCTCTCGACCAGCAGTTCACACTTTGTTTCGTACACGACAAACACCTATTTTTACGTTCAAACACTTGTACTTTACATTTTGAACCATTTTCTTCATTTGTATTGTAATCACTGTAGGATCGACACCAGTATCCAAGGACATCGCTCCTGATTGGCGACCATAGTATAGCGACGACAATCACCGTCGTTCGCAGGTTTTTTCCTCGTTTGAGGTTTTTCCTGCGTCATCAAATCCATTGTTTCTTTATTTTTATCCTCGTCGCACGTCTCGTCGAAAGACTCTTTCTTTAGTTGTTTAAGTCCACATCGACCTTAAGTTGTCCCTTTGGTGCGATTTTTGGCATTAACAGTTTGGCGCCATCCGTGGTACTACATCTAGAGAAAATCCTCGACGAACGTGCATTCTACTAATAGTTTCTTGGAGTTTCTTCTATTTTCTGTTGCAGGAAAATGGCAGCCCCTGGAAATCCGCAGCAAGCCGTCGCTCAGATGTATCAGGAGCACGAGGTTGCCAGGAATCAACTCAATGCAATGGCATAGCAGAATCGCAGAGCAGCTGAAGAGATCGCGCGGCTAAGGAATCCTTTTGGACCCCAGAATGGTCCTAGACCATTCATCCAGAATCCAAGTCCGGGACCAGGCCCGTCCGCACAGAATCAGCATCCAGGTCCATTCATGCAGAATCAGCAGCCGGGTCCGTTCATTCCAAATCCCCAGTCTGGGCAAATTCCCCCTTAGAACATCCGACCACCACCCTTGAACAATGGATCCCAACCATTGCGAGGTGACGCCCAACCGTTTCAGAATGGATCCCAGCCTTTTCTCAGCAGTTCCAAAGTGGTTCGCAACCTTTCCAGCAAGGATTGCAATCTTTCCAGCAGAGATCGCAGCCATTTCAACAGGGACCACAATCGTTTCAAAATGGACCGCAGCAATTCCAGTATGGGTCGCAGCCATATTTAGTCCCCTTCAACGGGGACACCAATGGTTCGTCGCATGGTAATGGCACTAGTCCAGGGACCAATCCCTCGACAGGGGCAAATCCTGATCTTAAAGATCTCGTCGCCCAGCGTTTGAAGATGTTAGAAGACCAAAACGAGTGCGTCCTGTCCTTGCTCGCCAAGTTGCCTGGGGCAGCCGTGCCTGTCGACGTCGAGCCTCGCTCGAGGTATCAGGCGTCGCCCTTCATCGACGAGATCACCACCGTCGAGGTCCCAAAGAAGTATAACATTCATGCCTTCACTCCCAAGTATTCGGGTGTGACCGATCTAACCGAGCATGTCGCGCAGTATAAGCAGCTCATGTGGACGATCTCGATTCCACACATGTACCAGGAAGTATGCATGTGCAAGAGTTTCGGGGCGACTCTCACTGGTCCAGCTCTCCAGTGGTTGATCAATCTCAAACCCAAATCTATCGGGTCGTTCGCCGAATTGGTCAAGCAATTCTCCCGGCAATTCGCCAGCAGTCGTAAGATGGAAAAGCAGACTAGTGATCTGTACTATGTCGTGCAGAAGACCAATAAGTCTATTCGAAGTTATTTCAACAGATTCAATGCCGAAATGATCAGTATCCGCAATTGTGACATAAAAAATGCGATCGAAACTTATAAGCATGGTCTAGACGATAGTTCAGGTCTATATATCGATCTGACCAAGTATCCCCCAGAGACTTTCGAAGACGTCCGAGCTCGAACCTTAGCATATATGAGGGTCGAAGATGATGCCGCCTTTCGTCGCAAGCACATTGACGACAAAAAGTCGTTAGGCGTCAGAAAGCCAGAGTTCAAGACAAAGGTTGTTTCTAGAATAGAGCCAGCGCGCCAAATTTCAAATGTTCGTTTCAAGACGAAAGCAGAGGCCAAGACCGCGACTAAGTTCACTCAGTACCCCAAGATATCCTCTTACGGATTCAAAGGATCTGCAAAGGACTTAGTCGGAGCTCTGAAGACCGCTCAAGCTACCATTCGATGGCCAAAGAAGTCCGACCTGGACGATGCTAAGAAAGACAAATCAAAGTGGTGCGACTTCCATGCCGATCATGGTCATGCGACAGACGACTGTATCGCATTGAAGAAGGAACTAGCATATCATTTTCTGAAAGGAAATCTCAAAGATATCATCGACGATGTCGCTATTTCAGCTAACGAACATCGAACGACGACCCCCGAGCATGCGAAGGTCGTCAATTGCATCACCGGTGGTTCAGATGTGTGTGGTCTGACGTATTCAGCGGCCAAGCGTCATGCCAGTCAGGCACCCGATGATCGGCCTATTCCTCGCTCGTCTTGACCCAAAGGAGATTTGGAGCTAGAAGCCATGATGATTGTGTTCGACCACGTCGACCTTGGCGACTCGTATCACAAGCATCACGACGGGTTAATCATTCAGATCACGGTCGGTAACTGTCTAACGCGTCGAGTCTTGATCGACGGGGGCAACTCAGCAAATGTTATTTTTCTCAACACCATCAAAGCCATGGGAATCGATCGCTCGGAAATCACCCGACGTTCGACGACTTTGGTCGGTTTCAATGGAGAAGCGACGAGCACCTTCGGAGAGATAATCTTGCCCGTCTACGCCGGAGGAGTCAACAAGCAGACCAAGTTCAGTGTCATCGATTGTGCGTCGGCCTATAACATCATCTTAGGACGACCATGGATCCATGATATGAAAGTCATTCCCTCGACGTATCATTAAATGTTGAAATTCCCTACGCCATGGGGAATCCAAGAGATTAAGAGTGAGCCAAAAGTCGCTCGTGAGTGCTACAAGTCTACCTTGAAGCCGCGAAAATAAACCAAAGTCACAAGATCAGGCTCTCGACAGGTTCGTTCCTCTATCCCTAAATTAATATCTTTTTCACAGAGATAAGTCTACTATGGTGCCCGGTCGCACGACAACATAGTCAACGCAGGACAGTATTTCTCCGTGTCATTCTGTCATTTAAAACCTATCTTTTCCTCCCAAAAAGAATAAGGGAATAAATGACAGGGGGCAAATAGAGAGAGTCTGAAATGGTACGTTCTCTAACTCTTTTTCATACGATTTTTTCTCACAAAACGTTTACTGACTTAAGCATCGGAGGGTCGTTGGCTAGCCAACGACCAACCCCCGACATCGTTTTATCACAGAATCGCACGACAGATTATCGCAGAATCGCACGACAGTAATTGTTTGGGCAAAAAAATCACGTCGTACGACCACGACCAGAACAGGTAAGACACACGTCATAATCCAAATCTTGTATTAAGATAAGGTCTCGACAAGAACCCATAAAACATCCGTCGTCGCCCGTAAAAGGTAAGTCGTACGTCCTCCATGACGCTCGACCATAGTATCGCCCATCCTGTACGACCATCGCGTAAGATCATTGTACCTTGGACCGAACTAACGTTAACCTTGACTGTTATGTTTGTTAAGTGTTTAATGCAGGAGTCAGAGTCATTAAAGAGCAACGGATATAACCGACGCAACCATCAACGATCGATAGCTATAACGGACGAAGATCATCATGGATAATCGCTTCGGCGACCGTTTCCCACCGTTGTAGCCGTTGATTGAATCATTAATGGGGTTAATTAATGACGCGAAGACTATAAAAGACAAGCTAAAGCATCATTTCAAGGGACATCGATTAACATCCAATACACTTCAGCGAACATCATCATACAACAGAGAAAATCACCCAAACTCATAGCAAAGAACATTCAAACTCTGGAGATTGAGTACTGAAAGCCAGAATCCTACAACGAACTCAAGAACACTCAAAGGAAAAGCTCAAGTATCAGTCTCGACGTACGACATCAGCCTTCGACAGATAGTTCACACTTTGTATTCACACACGACAAACACTTGTTATCACATTTAAACACTTGTACTTTACATTTCGAAGTATTTCCTTCATTTGTATTGTAATCATCATACGACCGACGCCAGTACCAAGGACGTCGCCCCGGATTGGCGACCAAAGTGCAGCGACGGCATCCATTGTCGTCCGCAGGTTTTTTCCTCGATTGAGGTTTTTCCTGCGTCATCAAATCCCTTGTCTCGTTTATTTTTTCCCTCGTCGCCCGTCTCGTCGAAAGATCCTTTCTTTAGTTGATTAAGTCCACATCGACCTTAAGTTATCCCTTTGGTGCGATTTTTGGCATTAACAGTTTGGCGCCATCCGTGGGACCTCATCTAGAGAAAATCCTCGACGAACGTGCACCCTACTAATAGTTTCTTAGAGTTTCTTCTATTTTCTGTTGCAGGAAAATGGCAACCTCTGGAAATCCGCAGCAAGCCGTCGCTCAGATGTATCAGGAGCTCGAAGTCGCCAGGAATCAGCTTAATGCAATGGCGGAGCAGAATCGCAGAGCAACTGAGGAGATCACACGGTTAAGAAATCCTCTTGGGCCTCAAAATGGTCCTAGGCCGTTCGTGCAGAACCCAGTTCCAAGACCGTTCGACCAGAATGGCCCTAGACCATTTGTCCCGAATCTAGGTTCATCCGCGCAGAATCAGCATCCAGGCCCGTTCATGCAGAATCAACAACCAGGGTCGTTCAACCCAAATCCTCAGTTTGGGACAGCTCCTCCTCAGCACATAAGACCACCACCAGTGAATAACGGGTCGCAGCCTTTCCAGCAAGGGTCGCAGCCTTTCTATCAAGGGTCGCAACCATTTCAGCAGCCATTTCATAATGGACCCCAAGGTGGATCGCAGCCTCCCCAGCAAGGATCGCAGCCTATTCAGAATGGACCGCAGCAATTCCACTATGGGCCGCAGCCGTATTTCGTCCCGTTCAACGGGGACACCAATGGTTCATCGCATGGTAATGGCACTAGCCCAGGGGCCAATCCCTCGACAGGGGCAAATCCCGATCTTAACGATCCCGTCGCTCAGCGTTTGAAGATGTTAGAAGACCAAAATGAGCGCGTCCTGTCCTTGCTCGCCAAGTTGCCTGGGGCAGCCGTGCCTGTCGACGTCGAGCCTCGCTCGGGATATCAGGCGTTGCCTTTCATCGACGAGATTGCCACCGTCGAGGTCCCAAAGAAGTATAACATTCATGCCTTCACTCCCAAGTATTCGGGTGTGACCGATCCAACTGAGCACGTCGCGCAATATAAGCAGCTCATGTGGACGATCTCGATCCCATCTATGTACCAGGAAGTATGCATGTGTAAGAGTTTTGGAGCAACCCTCACTGGTCCTGCTCTCCAATGGTTGATCAATCTCAAACCCAAATCCATCGGGTCGTTTGCTGAGTTGGTTAATCAATTCTCTCAGCAATTCGCCAGGAGTCGTAGGATGGAGAAGCAGACCAACGACCTATATTACATCGTGCAGAAATCCAATGAGTCTATTCAAAGTTATTTTAATAGATTCAATGCCGAAATAATCAGCATCCGCAATTGCAACGTCAAAACCGCGATCGAAGCCTATAAGCGTGGTCTGGACGATAGTTCGGGTCTATACACCGACCTGACCAAATATCCCCCGGAGAATTTCGAAGACGTCCGAGCTCGAACCTTAGCGTATATGAGGGTGGAAGATGATGCCGCCTTTCGTCGCAAGCACACTGACGACAAGAAGTCACTAGGCGTCAGAAAGTCAGAGTTCAAGACAAAGGCTGTTTCTAGAGTAGAGTCAGCGCACCAAATTTCAAATGTTCGTTTCAAGACGAAAGCAGAGGCCAAGACCGCGGCTAACTTCATTCATTACCCCAAGATATCCTCTTACGAATTCAAAGGATCCACAAAGGACCTAGTCGAAGCTCTGAAAAGTTCCCAAGCTACCATTCGATGGCCAAAGAAGTCCGACCTGGACGATGCTATGAAAGACAAATCAAAGTGGTGCGACTTCCATGCCGATCATGGTCATGCGACGGACGACTGTATCGCATTGAAGAAGGAACTAGCATATCATTTTTCGAAAGGAAATCTCAAAGATGTCATTGACAACGTCGCTGTTCCAGCTAATAGCCATCGACCGTCGACTCCCGAGCATGCAAAAGTTATTAATTGAAATTCCCTACGCCACGGGGAATCCAGGAGATCAAAAGAGAAAATAAACTGAAGTCGTAAGGTCAAGCTCTCGACAGGTTCGTTTTTCTATCCCTAAATTAACAATATCTTTTCCACAGGGATAAATCTACTATGGTGCCTCGTCGCACGACAACATAGTCAACCGCAGGACAATATTTCTCCGTATCATTCTGTCATTTAAAACTTATCTTTTCCTCCCAAAAAGAGTACGGTAATAAATGACAGGGGGCAAATAGAGAGAATCTGAAATGCCAACGACCAACCCCCGACATTATTTTATCGCAGAATCGCACGACGGATTATCGCAGAGTCGCACGACAGTAATCATTAAGTCTACTATATGACTTTAATATCGCAAGGTCGAACGACATAAAGAATCAGGTCTCTAACTTGATTATTTCTCCGCAGGGGCATACGATACAAACTCGCTGTACGATCTGGTCGTACGATCACAGAGTCTAAACGACTTTACCCCTAAGTTTCTTAACTTTCATACCCTGAATGGATGCCTTAATCGCGTGTTTCTATATTTGTTTCACGTTCTTGTCATCGTATTACAATGAATGATTTAGTCGCATGATTTCATGTTCGACCTCATAATTAAACATGGTTTGGATAAAGCATAAGCAAAAGTTGCGTTCATTATATAAGCCATCATATACATAATCGACCACTGACGGTCGAGCAGCATGAACAAACAAATACATTTTTTCTAAGGTTGTGGAGGAGCATCGATCACAACCTTGTCCGATACCTCATCTTGAAAACCCTCATCAACCGCCTCCTTTTCGACCTCCCTCTGGTCATCCAAGTCGAGATCTCTCTCGGTCCCGACTTTCTCATAAAAGAGACGCAGCTCATCTGACGCTGAAGCCAAAGGATCCTTACCCTGTAGGTGACGTCGCATAATGGCCGCACGCGCAGTAAGTCGAGCATAACAAAGGAAAGACTTATTTTTGTCCTTCAACTCATCAGACTCCTTCTGCAAACTTATCACCTTATCCTTGATTCCCTCTACTTCCATCCTCTTCGCGGTTACGGATTCCTTCATCCCTTCCAGCTTCTCTCTCTGGTCGCGCACCAAAGTCAGGGACTCCTTCAAACGCGAGTTTATCTCGTCTCTTGTATGACTAAGGGCATCCAATTCGTCCAGAGCATGGTCAAGGTGCGCTGACATCGCTTCTTCATGTTCCAAAGCACCTTTCTCTTTAGCTAACGCTGCATCTTCATCTTTGGTAACAGAAGCCGTTGAAATCTCTATATTCGTCATTTCGGCATGCAATGCCAAGGAAGCTTGGAACGCCTGAAGAATAATAAAATGAGCCGCATTAGTAAACAACAACAACGACAACGACAACGACAAACGACAAGTCTTGAAAGAAAGGCTTACCAAGAACAAGAGTCCAGCTGTATGGAACTCTTTCTTCTCGAAAGAAAACCCGTCAAAACGCTCCCTGAAAGACGGAAGCAAATATTTTTCCAAATGGGGGAACAACTTCGTCTCGTCCAAGACATTGTCGTCTAGAAAACCCGACGGCAACGTAAAGTTAACCGTCGTTTCCCCCAAGGGTCCCTTCTGCGCGCCTTTGCCCCTGTCGGCCGATGAAGGGCCGGATAGGACGACGGGAGACATCGTCGCCAGTTGCGCAGTATCCAAAGATTCCGAGCCGGTCGCAACCGACGCCTTCCTCTTCCTGGATAAGGCAACCCTCGATGGGTTACCCGTCTTCAAAGACGGTTCCCTCAGAACGTACACCTTTGTCCTCTTTAAGAGGCCCGAACCAGCTATCGAAACCACTTTTCTCTTCAGGACTCCCGACCTAGTTGTCGAAACGTCCTTCTCCCTCGCCTCGCGAGCTGCTTCGACTTGGGCCATCTTCCTAGCAACAGAAGATGTCGCATGTGCTTGAGATTCACCTAAACGGTAAAAGAAAGAAGTTAGACAATTCAGAACAGAGAAAGACCAGGTCAAGCGAAAAGAAGACAAAAGGATACTTACTAATTATCTCTACCTCTGGTTCTTCGCTCTTCTCTTCCTCCTCAGTCTTCTCAGAGTCTTCCTCTTCTTCTTTCTCCTCTCGACCCATCCTCATTCTGTCGCTCAAGAAAATGATGTCACCGTCCTCGTCTATCAAATGACGCGTGACATACGACCGGTCTTCGGTACTAAATTCCAAGAACTTTTTGATCTTAGCCCAAGAAGCATCATCCGGCTTTACCTTTTCGAAATCCATATCTACACACAAAAAAGAAGATTAGTCGAAGAAACAATCGAGCAACAGAATAACATGAAAACGTACAGTCAAAAGCTCACCTGTCATATTCCAACCCTCCCTAATCCAGTCACTATCAGTGTCCAGCGTCGACGCCCGTACGAATACATACCTCTTCTTCCATCCACGATCATTGACCGCAGTATTAAAAACCAGGGTACGATCACCCTTGAACCTTGAAAACAAGCTGCAGCGACGGTACTGGTCATTATTGACCTTATACGCCGTCAGAAGGTCCCTCACATTCATCAGTGGATTCCAGTTGGAGGTAAGTCGTTCGATGATCAAGATAACTCGCCAGAACTGGGGCATCAGTTGCCCCGGCGAAAGATCAAATTCACACATAAATTCTTTGACTAAAGGCGAATATGGCCAGTGAAAGCCTTTTTTGAACGGGTATTCCTATATAACAATGTACCCCTTGGTACACATCTCCGGTCGAATATTACCGGCTTTACTCACAGTAACCTCCGCAGGGATTTTTTCCAAAACCCTAAAGTCGTCTAGGGCGTCTTGATTCCGGATAGTGCTCCTAGGCTCCGTCGACATCGCTAAGCCCGTCAACAAGATTTGACGCTCAGAAAAACCCCAAATATCCCAGTTTTTTCTAGGCTTTCTAGCAATAGACTTGCGACGCATACGCAAACTGGAAGGTCGTATCTTATATGATCTCAGAAAAACTTAAATTAGGTCAAAGAACCCTGACAAGTTTTAATCGAACGGAAATCGCCAAGAAAAGATCCATCGTAATCTTTATTTATGCAGTCGATTATGTCAAGTCGAATTCCCGGATAACCGTTGCGCGTCCCCATCCTTTCGTATGACCACAGGGATCGACGACACCTGTCCTCGATAGCTGGTAAGCATCATCATGTGTCAGTATGACATCACGACCTCGTTTCCTTTTCAACTTCTCGTTAAGTTAGAAACGAACCAGTCTGGCTCCAAGGTAACCAAGGTAATTTCCATCACTGGGCAAAAAAATCACGTCATACGACCACGACCAGAACAGGTAAGGCGCACGTCATAATCCAAATCTTGTATTAAGATAAGGTCTCGACAAGAACCCATAAAACATCCGTCGTCACCCGTAAAAGGTAAGTTGTACGTCCTCCATGACGCTCGACCATAGTATCGCCCATCCTGTACGACCATCGCATAAGATCATTGTACCTTCGACCGAACTAACGTTAACCTTGACTGTTACATTTGTTAAGTGTTTAATGCAGGAGTCAAAGTCATTAAAGAGCAACGGATATAACCGACGCAACCATCAACGATCGATATCTGTAACGGACGAAGATCATCATGGATAATCGCTCCGGCGACCGTTTCCAACCGTTGTAGACGTTGATTGAATCATTAATGGG
Source organism: Saussurea involucrata (assembly GCA_033807775.1). Lineage (NCBI taxonomy): Eukaryota > Viridiplantae > Streptophyta > Magnoliopsida > Asterales > Asteraceae > Saussurea > Saussurea involucrata. Next base: position 134,989,524 of record CM066322.1, read on the forward strand.
GTTAATTAATGACGCGAAGACTATAAAAGACAAGTTAAAGCATCATTTCAAGGGACATCGATTAACATCCAATACACTTCAGCGAACATCATCATACAACAGAGAAAATCACCCAAACTCATAGCAAAGAACATTCAAACTCTGGAGATTGAGTACTGAAAGCCCGAATCCTACAGCGAACTCAAAAATACTCGAAGGAAAAGCTCAAGTATCAGTCTCGACGCACGACATCAGCCTTCGACAGATAGTTCACACTTTGTATTCACACACGACAAAAACTTGTTATCACATTTAAACGCTTGTACTTTACATTTCGAAGTATTTCCTTCATTTGTATTGTAATCATCGTACGACCGACGCCAGTACCAAGGACGCCGCCCCTGATTGGCGACCATAGTGCAGCGACGACATCCCTTGTCGTCTGCAGGTTTTTTCCTCGATTGAGGTTTTTCCTGCGTCATCAAAGTTAATTTTTTCCCTCGTCGCACGTCTCGTCGAAAGATCCTTTCTTTAGTTGATTAAGTCCACATCGACCTTAAGTTGTCCCTTTGGTGCGATTTTTGGCATTAACAGTAATCATTAAGTCTACTAGATGACTTTAAATTCGCAGAATCGCACGACATAAACAATCAGGATTTTCTTTCCTGACCATCCCTCCATAGGGGCATACGACGCAAATTCCTCGTACGATCTCGTCGTACAATCGCAAAGCCTAAATAACTTACATCTAAGTTTCTTAGCTTTTATACCCTGAATGGATGCTTTAATCGCGTGTTTTTATTTGTTTTACGTTCTTATTATCGTATTACAATGAGAGCCTTAGTCGCATGATTTCATATGTATCTTATGTTCGACTTTATAATCAAATGTGATTCGAATAAAGCATAAGTAAAAGATATATTCATTAAGTAAACCATTATATACATACTCGATCCCTGATTGGTCGAATGGCAAAACAAACAAGGAAAGGAAAATTCTAGACGGCAGGGGGAACATCGGTCGTATCCCGACCCGAGGACCTTCATCTGCCACTCCTCCCGCACGAATCTCCTGCAGTTCATACTGAGCATCGAAAAGCTGGATGGCTAGCTCTTCAGTACGCGCCAAGGCAAACCTCTCCCTATCTAAAGCCGCCTTCTCTCTCTCCAACGCCACAGCTTCTCTTTCAAGGGCAGACGCCATCAACCCTTCAACTTTCGACATCCCAGCGTGTAATGCCAAAGACGACTGGAACGTCTGAAAAATAACACAAGAAAATATTAGACGACTAAACGAACGAGACAAGTCATGAAAGATTGACACTCACCGTGAACGCCAGACTGGCAACTTGAGATCCAATCGCTCCGGCCGGAACTCCACGAAAACGTTCCCCGAAAGACGGGAGCAAATACTTCCCCAGATGAGGGAACGACGTCGTCCCGTCTAGGACACCATCCGCCATAAAGTCAGACGGCAATGTAAAATTGACCGTCATAACATCGGCCGATGATCCCTCGCCCCTGTCAGCAGACGTTGGGATCGACACTTTGGACATCGGTTTCGTCACTGTCGCCGGAAGCGCAGAACTTGCTGGTGGCGCGTCCGTTACGCCAAAACGGCTAGATGACGCCCTCGCCTCCTTAGGCAGAACAACTCCCAGTGAGTTATCAACCCTAGACGATGGTTCCCTCAGGACTGTCCTCCGGGTTCTCTTTTCGCACGACCCAGCGGTCGAAACATTTTCACCCCGAAGGGCACGCATAACCTGCTCCCCTCTCGCCCTAGAGACCGATTTCCTCTTGGTCGACACTGATCAGGAAATACATGAAGCGTCAGGCGGATAGAGTAAACAAAGTAAAATAAAAACTACGGTATGTTTACCAGTTGCTTCTTCCCTCTCATCCTCCTCTCCCTCTTCTTCAGAATCTCCCATCACGTCCTCGTCCTCGGCCGCCGGTTGCCACGTGACGAAAGATCGATCATCAGTACTATAACTAAGGAATCTGTCGACCTTGGCTCGAGAACCTTCATTCGGGTGCAAGGCGTCGTACTGAATCTCTGAAGACGACAAAAATCAATGAGTAAATAGAAAGCGGAAGAACCAAACAGTGACATATATCGAAAAAGCATACCTCCCATGTTCCAGTCAGGACGAATCTATTTGCTATTGATGTCAAGCGAGTCAGTACGCACGAATACATACCTCGATTTCCACCCACGATCATTAACGCCAGTTCCCAAAACCAGGGTGCGGTCACCCTTAAACTTGGAATACGAACTGTAACGCCAATTCTTGTCTCTCTTAACATGATAAGCCAACCAGAAATCATTCAGGGTCATAGGTGGATCCCACACTGCAGACAATCGGTCGATAACCAGAAAAACCCGCCAAAGTTGGGGCATCAACTGCCCTGGTGACAGGCCAAAATATCGCATGAAATTCTTAGATAAAACCGAATACGGCCACTCAAACCCTATTTTGAAGGGATACTCGTATATCATGAAGCATCCTTCGGGACAATTCTCAGGACGTATATCCCCTAGAATGGTTAACTCTACTTCCGCAGGGATCTTCGCTAGATGCCCAAAGGCATCTAAATCCTCCTAACTAACGATAGAACTCTCTGGTTCAATCGACATTGTTTATCAAACGAAGGAGACGATCGATAAAAACCAAAGCGGAAGAGCAATGCGTTATATAAACACTCTAAACCTCGAACAATCTCTACTAGGCCGAAGATTGGAAACGATTCGAGTAAGTTCGGACGAAGAATGGAAAGGAATCAAGGCAAAATCTCTTCCCAAATAAACACTTCGAAATATAGTGTTTGGGCAAAAAATCACGTCGTACGACCACGACCAAAACAGGTAAGACGCATGTCCTAAGCTAGATCTTGTATTAAGATATGGTCTCAACAAGAACCCAGAAAACATCCGTCATCTCCCGTAAAAGGTAAGTCGTACGTCCCTCATGATGCTCGACCACAGCATCGCCCGTCGCGCACGACCATCACGTAAGATCATTGTACCTTCGAGCAAAACTAACGTTAACCTTGACTGTTACGTATGTTAAGTATTTAATGCAGGAGTCAAAGCCATTAACAGTGAGCAGCCGTAACGGACGAGGATCATTATGGATATTCACTCCGGCAACCGTTTCCAGCCGTTGTAGCCGTTGATCAAGGCATTAAAGGAGCTAATTAATGACGCGAAGACTATAAATACCAAGCTAAGCCTTCACATCAAAGGACATCAGTTAACATCCGATACACATCGAAGATCCGAAGATAAACAACTGAAGCAATAATCAAGAACACCTGATATGAAGAACCATTGTTCTAAGTATCGCTCTCGACGCACGACAACAACCCTCGACCAGCAGTTCACACTTTATTTCAGACACGACAAACACCTGTTTTTACATTCAAACACTTGTACTTTACATTTCGAAGCATTTCCTTCATCTGTATTGTAATCTTTGTACGATCGACACCAGTATCCAAGGACATCGCCCCTGATTGGCGACCATATTATAGCGACGACACCCACTGTCGTCCGCAGGTTTTTTCCTCGTTTGAGGTTTTTCCTGCGTCATCAAATCCCTTGTGTATTTATTTTTATCCTCGTCGCACGTCTCATCGAAAGATTCTTTCTTTAGTTGTTTAAGTCCACATCGACCTTAAGTTGTCCCTTTGGTGCGATTTTTGGCATTAACATTTTGGCGCCATCCGTGGGACTACATCTAGAGATAATCCTCGACGAACGTCAATTCTACTAATAGTTTCTTGGAGTTTCTTCTATTTTCTGTTGCAGGAAAATGGCAGCCCCTGGAAATACGCACCAAGCCGTCGCTCAGATGTATCAGGAGCTCGAGGTTGCCAGGAATCAACTCAATGCAATGGCAGAGTAGAATCGCAGAGCAGCTGAAGAGATCGCGCGACTAAGGAATCCTTTTGGATCCCAGAATGGTCCTAGACCATTCATCCAGAATCCAGGTCCGGAACCAGGCCCATCCGCACAGAATCAGCATCCAGGTCCATTCATGCAGAATCAGCAGCCGGGTCTGTTCATTCTGAATCCCTAGTCTGGGCAGATTCCCCCTCAGCACATCCGACTATCACCCTTGAACAATGGATCCCAACCATTGCAAGGTGGCGCCCAACCATTTCAGAATGGATCCCAGCCGTTTTCCCAGCCGTTCCAAAGTGGTCCGCAACCTTTCCAGCAAGGATCGCAATCTTTCCAGCAGAGATCGCAGCCATTTCAGCATGGACCACAATCGTTTCAGAATGGACCACAGCAATTCCACTATGGGTCGCAGCCATATTTTGTTCCATTCAACGGGGACACCAATGGTTTATCGCATGGTAATGACACTAGTCTAGGGACCAATCCCTCGACAGGGGCAAATCCTGATCTTAACGATCCCGTCGCCCAGCGTTTGAAGATGTTAGAAGACCAAAATGAGCGCGTCCTGTCCTTACTCGCAAAGTTGCCTGGGGCAGCCGTGCCGGTCGACGTCAAGCCTCGCTCAGGGTATCAGGCGTCGCCCTTCATCGACGAAATTGCCACCGTCGAGGTGCCAAAGAAGTATAACATTCCTGCCTTCACTCCCAAATATTCTGGAGTGACTGATCCGACTGAGCACGTCGCGCAGTACTAGCAACTCATGTGGACAATCTCGATCCCATTTATGTACCAGTAAGTATGCATGTGTAATAGTTTCGGGGCAACTCTCACTGGTCCAGCTCTCCAATGGTTAATCAATCTCAAACCCAAGTCCATCGGGTCGTTTGCTGAGTTGGTTAATCAGTTCTCCCAGCAATTCGCTAGCAGTCGTAAGATGGAGAAGCAGACCAACGACCTATATTACATCGTGCAGAAAGCTAATGAGTCTATTCGAAGTTATTTCAATAGATTAGATGCCAAAATGATCAGCATACGCAATTGCGACATCAAAACTGCGATCGAAGCTTATAAGCTTGGTCTGGACGATAGTTCGGGTCTATACACCGGCCTGACCAAATATCCCCCAGAGACTTTCGAAGACGTCCGAGCTCGAACCTTAGCATATATGAGGGTAGAAAATGATGTCGCCTTTCGTCGCAAGCACACTGACGACAAGAAGTCATTAGGCGTCAGAAAGCCAGAGTTCAAGACAAAGGCTGTTTCCAGAATAGAGCCAGCGCGCCAAATTACAAATGTTCGTTTCAAGACGAAAGCAGAGGCCTAGACCACGACTAAGTTCACTCAGTACCCCAAGATATCCTCTTACGGATTCAAAGGATCTGCAAAGGACATAGTCGGAGCTGTGAAGACCGCTCAAGCTACCATTCGATGGCCAAAGAAGTCCGACATGGACGATGCTAAGAATGACAAATCAAGGTGGTGCGACTTCCATGCCAATCATGGTCATACGACAGACGACTGTATCGCATTGAAGAAGGAACTAGCATATCATTTTCCAAAAGGAAATCTAAAAGATATCATCGACGATGTCGCTATTTCAGCTAACGGATATCGAACGACGACCCCCGAGCATGCGAAGGTCGTCAATTGCATTACCGGTGGTTCAGATGTGTGTGGTCTGACGTATTCAGCGGCCAAGCGTCATGCCAGTCAGGCGCCCGATGATCGGCCTATTCCTCGCTCGTCTAGACCCAAAGGAGATTTGGAGCTAGAAGCCATGAAGATTGTGTTCGACCACGTCGACCTTGGCGACTCGTATCAGAAGCATCACGATGGGTTGATCATTCAGCTCACAGTCGGTAACTGTCTAACGCGTCGAGTCTTGATCGATGGGGGCAACTCAGCAAATGTCATTTTTCTCAACACTATCAAAGCCATGGGAATCGATAACTCGGAAATCACCCGACGTTCGACGACTTTGGTCGGTTTCAATGGAGAAGCGACGAGCACCTTCGGAGAGATAATCTTGCCCGCCTACGCCGGAGGAGTCAACAAGCAGACCAAGTTCAGTGTCATCGATTGGGCGTCGGCCTATAACATCATCTTAGGACGACCATGGATCCATGATATGAAAGCCGTTCCCTCGACGTATCATCAAATGTTGAAATTCCCTACGCCATGGGGAATACAAGTCTACCTTGAAGCCGCGAAAATAAACCAAAGTCACAAGATCAGGCACTCGACAGTTTCGTTCATCTATCCCTAAATTAATATCTTTTTCACAGAGATAAGTCTACTACGGTGCCCGGTCGCACGACAACATAGTCAACGCAGGACAATATTTCTTCGGGTCATTCTGTCATTTAAAACCTATCTTTTCCTCCCAAAAAGGATACGGTAATAAATGACAGGGGGCAAATAGAGAGAGTCTGAAATGGTACGTTCTCTAAATCGTACGTTCTCTAACTCTTTTTCATACGATTTTTTCTCACAAAACGTTTACTGACTTAAGCATCAGAAGGTCGTTGGCTAGCCAACGACCAACCCCCGACATCGTTTTATCGCAGAATCACACGACAGATTATCGCAGAATCGCACGACAGTAGTCATCAAGTCTACTATATGACTTTAATATCGCAAGGTCGAACAACATAAACGATCAGGATTTTCTCCTCATCCCTCCACGGGGAAATACGATACAAATTCATCGTACGATCTCGTCGTACAATCGCAAAGACCAAAACAACTTATCTTAAAGTTTCTTAGCTTTCATACCCTGAATGGATGCTTTAATCGCGTGTTTTTATATTTGTTTTTCGTTTTTGTCATCGTATTACAATGAGTACCTTAGTCGCATGATTTCATATGTATTTTATGTTCGACTTCATAATCAATATGATTTGAATAAAGCATAAGATTCAAAGCAAAAGATATATTCGTTGAGTAAACCATCATATACATACTCAACCCCCGATAGGTCAAGTGGCAAAAACAACAAGGAAAGAAAAAATTCTAGACGACAGGGGGAACATCCGTCATATCCCTGCTCGAAGTCCCGACCTGAGGGCCTTCATCTGCCACTCCTCCCGCACGAAACTCATGTAGTTCATACTGAACATCGAAAAGCTGGATGACTAGCTCGTCAGCACGCGCCAAGGAAAACCTCTCCCTATCTAAAGCCGCCTTCTCTCTCTCCAATGCCGCAACTTCTCTTTCAAGGGCATACGCCATCAACCCTTCAACTTTCGACATCCCAGCGTGTAATGCCAAAGACGACTGGAACGTCTAAAAAATAACACAAGAAAATATTAGACGACTAAACGAACGAGACAAGTCATGAAAGATTGACACTTACCGTAAACGCCAGACTGGGAACTTGAGATCCAATCTCTCCGGCCGGAACTCCACGAAAACACTCCCCGAAGGACGGGAGCAAATACTTCCCCAGATGAGGGAACGACGTCGTCCCGTCTAGGACACCATCCGCCATAAAGTCAGACGACAATGTAAAATTGACCGTCATAACTTCGGCCGATGATCCCTCGCCCCTGTCGGCAGATATTGGGATCGACACTTGAGACACCGGTTTCGTCACCGTCGCCGGAAGCGCAGAACTTGCTGGTGTCGTGTCCATCACGCCAGGACGGCTAGATGACGCCCTCGCCTTCTTAGGCAGAACAACTCCCGGTGAGTTATCAACCCTCGATGACGGTTCCCTCAGGACTGTCCTCTTGGTTCTTTTCTGGCTCGACCCAGCTGTCGAAACATTTTCACCCCGAAGGGCACGCATAACCTGCTTTCCTATCGCCCTAGGGACCGATTTCCTCTCGGTCGGCACTGATCAGGAAATACATGAAGCGTCAGACAGATAGAGTAAACGAAATAAAATAAAAATATGGTACACTTACCAGTCGCCTCTTCCTGCACGTCCTCATATCCTTCTTCTATCACGTCCTCATCCTCATCCTCGACCGCCGATTGCCACGAAACGAAAGATCGGTCATCAACACTAAGACTCAAGAACTTGTTGATCTTAGCCTGGGAATCCACTGTCGGTTTCACTTCGTCAAGCTTCTTAGCTTTTATACCCTGAATGGATGCTTTAATCGCGTGTTTTTATTTGTTTTACGTTCTTATTATCGTATTACAATGAGAGCCTTAGTCGCATGATTTCATATGTATCTTATGTTCGACTTTATAATCAAATGTGATTCGAATAAAGCATAAGTAAAAGATATATTCATTAAGTAAACCATTATATACATACTCGATCCCTGATTGGTCGAATGGCAAAACAAACAAGGAAAGGAAAATTCTAGACGGCAAGGGGAACATCGGTCGTATCCCGACCCGAGGACCTTCATCTGCCACTCCTCCCGCACGAATCTCCTGCAGTTCATACTGAGCATCGAAAAGCTGGATGGCTAGCTCTTCAGTACGCGCCAAGGCAAACCTCTCCCTATCTAAAGCCGCCTTCTCTCTCTCCAACGCCACAGCTTCTCTTTCAAGGGCAGACGCCATCAACCCTTCAACTTTCGACATCCCAGCGTGTAATGCCAAAGACGACTGGAACGTCTGAAAAATAACACAAGAAAATATTAGATGACTAAACGAACGAGACAAGTCATGAAAGATTGACACTCACCGTGAACGCCAGACTGGCAACTTGAGATCCAATCTCTCCGGCCGGAACTCCACGAAAACGTTCCCCGAAAGACGGGAGCAAATACTTCCCCAGATGAGGGAACGACGTCGTCCCGTCTAGGACACCATCCGCCATAAAGTCAGACGGCAATGTAAAATTGACCGTCATAACATCGGCCGATGATCCCTCGCCCCTGTCAGCAGACGTTGGGATCGACACTTTGGACATCGGTTTCGTCACTGTCGCCGGAAGCGCAGAACTTGCTGGTGGCGCGTCCGTTACGCCAAAACGGCTAGATGACGCCCTCGCCTCCTTAGGCAGAACAACTCCCAGTGAGTTATCAACCCTAGACGATGGTTCCCTCAGGACTGTCCTCCGGGTTCTCTTTTCGCACGACCCAGCGGTCGAAACATTTTCACCCCGAAGGGCACGCATAACCTGCTCCCCTCTCGCCCTAGAGACCGATTTCCTCTTGGTCGACACTGATCAGGAAATACATGAAGCGTCAGGCGGATAGAGTAAACAAAGTAAAATAAAAACTACGGTATGTTTACCAGTTGCTTCTTCCCTCTCATCCTCCTCTCCCTCTTCTTCAGAATCTCCCATCACGTCCTCGTCCTCGGCCGCCGGTTGCCACGTGACGAAAGATCGATCATCAGTACTATAACTAGGGAATCTGTCGACCTTGGCTCGAGAACCTTCATTCGGGTGCAAGGCGTCGTACTGAATCTCTGAAGATGACAAAAATCAATGAGTAAATAGAAAGCGGAAGAACCAAACAGTGACATATATCGAAAAAGCATACCTCCCATGTTCCAGTCAGGACGAATCCATTTGCTATTGATGTCAAGCGAGTCAGTACGCACGAATACATACCTCGATTTCCACCCACGATCATTAACGCCAGTTCCCAAAACCAGGGTGCGGTCACCCTTAAACTTGGAATACGGACTGTAACGCAAATTCTTGTCTCTCTTAACATGATAAGCCAACCAGAAATCATTCAGGGTCATAGGTGGATCCCACTCTGCAGACAATCGGTCGATAACCAGAAAAACCCGCCAAAGTTGGGGCATCAACTGCCCTGGTGACAGGCCAAAATATCGCATGAAATTCTTAGATAAAACCGAATACGGCCACTCAAACCCTATTTTGAAGGGATACTCGTATATCACGAAGCATCCTTCGGGACAATTCTCAGGACGTATATCCCCTAGAATGGTTAACTCTACTTCCGCAGGGATCTTCGCTAGACGCCCAAAGGCATCTAAATCCTCCTAACTAACGATAGAACTCTCTGGTTCAATCGACATTGTTTATCAAACGAAGGAGACGATCGATAAAAACCAAAGCGGAAGAGCAATGCGTTATATAAACACTCTAAACCTCGAACAATCTCTACTAGGCCGAAGATTGGCAACGATTCGAGTAAGTTCGGACGAAGAATGGAAAGGAATCAAGGCAAAATCTCTTCCCAAATAAACACTTCGAAATATAGTGTTTGGGCAAAAAATCACGTCGTACGACCACGACCAAAACAGGTAAGACGCATGTCCTAAGCTAGATCTTGTATTAAGATATGGTCTCAACAAGAACCCAGAAAACATCCGTCATCTCCCGTAAAAGGTAAGTCGTACGTCCCTCATGATGCTCGACCACAGCATCGCCCGTCGCGCACGACCATCACGTAAGATCATTGTACCTTCGAGCAAAACTAACGTTAACCTTGACTGTTACGTATGTTAAGTATTTAATGCAGGAGTCAAAGCCATTAACAGTGAGCAGCCGTAACGGACGAGGATCATTATGGATATTCACTCCGGCAACCGTTTCCAGCCGTTGTAGCCGTTGATCAAGGCATTAAAGGAGCTAATTAATGACGCGAAGACTATAAATACCAAGCTAAGCCTTCACATCAAAGGACATCAGTTAACATCCGATACACATCGAAGATCCGAAGATAAACAACTGAAGCAATATTCAAGAACACCTGATATGAAGAACCATTGTTCTAAGTATCGCTCTCGACGCACGACAACAGCCCTCGACCAGCAGTTCACACTTTATTTCAGACACGACAAACACCTGTTTTTACATTCAAACACTTGTACTTTACATTTCGAAGCATTTCCTTCATCTGTATTGTAATCTTTGTACGATCGACACCAGTATCCAAGGACATCGCCCCTGATTGGCGACCATATTATAGCGACGACACCCACTGTCGTCCGCAGGTTTTTTCCTCGTTTGAGGTTTTTCCTGCGTCATCAAATCCCTTGTGTATTTATTTTTATCCTCGTCGCACGTCTCATCGAAAGATTCTTTCTTTAGTTGTTTAAGTCCACATCGACCTTAAGTTGTCCCTTTGGTGCGATTTTTGGCATTAACATTTTGGCGCCATCCGTGGGACTACATCTAGAGATAATCCTCGACGAACGTCAATTCTACTAATAGTTTCTTGGAGTTTCTTCTATTTTCTGTTGCAGGAAAATGGCAGCCCCTGGAAATACGCACCAAGCCGTCGCTCAGATGTATCAGGAGCTCGAGGTTGCCAGGAATCAACTCAATGCAATGGCAGAGTAGAATCGCAGAGCAGCTGAAGAGATCGCGCGACTAAGGAATCCTTTTGGATCCCAGAATGGTCCTAGACCATTCATCCAGAATCCAGGTCCGGAACCAGGCCCATCCGCACAGAATCAGCATCCAGGTCCATTCATGCAGAATCAGCAGCCGGGTCTGTTCATTCTGAATCCCTAGTCTGGGCAGATTCCCCCTCAGCACATCCGACTATCACCCTTGAACAATGGATCCCAACCATTGCAAGGTGGCGCCCAACCATTTCAGAATGGATCCCAGCCGTTTTCCCAGCCATTCCAAAGTGGTCCGCAACCTTTCCAGCAAGGATCGCAATCTTTCCAGCAGAGATCGCAGCCATTTCAGCATGGACCACAATCGTTTCAGAATGGACCACAGCAATTCCACTATGGGTCGCAGCCATATTTTGTTCCATTCAACGGGGACACCAATGGTTTATCGCATGGTAATGACACTAGTCTAGGGACCAATCCCTCGACAGGGGCAAATCCTGATCTTAACGATCCCGTCGCCCAGTGTTTGAAGATGTTAGAAGACCAAAATGAGCGCGTCCTGTCCTTACTCGCAAAGTTGCCTGGGGCAGCCGTGCCGGTCGACGTCAAGCCTCGCTCGTGGTATCAGGCGTCGCCCTTCATCGACGAAATTGCCACCGTCGAGGTGCCAAAGAAGTATAACATTCCTGCCTTCACTCCCAAATATTCTGGAGTGACTGATCCGACTGAGCACGTCGCGCAGTACAAGCAACTCATGTGGACGATCTCGATCCCATTTATGTACCAGTAAGTATGCATGTGTAAGAGTTTCGGAGCAACTCTCACTGGTCCAGCTCTCCAATGGTTAATCAATCTCAAACCCAAGTCCATCGGGTCGTTTGCTGAGTTGGTTAATCAGTTCTCCCAGCAATTCGCTAGCAGTCGTAAGATGGAGAAGCAGACCAGCGACCTATATTACATCGTGCAGAAAGCTAATGAGTCTATTCGAAGTTATTTCAATAGATTAGATGCCGAAATGATCAGCATACGCAATTGCGACATCAAAACTGCGATTGAAGCTTATAAGCGTGGTCTGGACGATAGTTCGGGTCTATACACCGGCCTGACCAAATATCCCCCAGAGACTTTCGAAGACGTCCGAGCTCGAACCTTAGCATATATGAGGGTAGAAGATGATGTCGCCTTTCGTCGCAAGCACACTGACGACAAGAAGTCATTAGGCGTCAGAAAGCCAGAGTTCAAGACAAAGGCTGTTTCCAGAATAGAGCCAGCGCGCCAAATTACAAATGTTCGTTTCAAGACGAAAGCAGAGGCCTAGACCACGACTAAGTTCACTCAGTACCCCAAGATATCCTCTTACGGATTCAAAGGATCTGCAAAGGACTTAGTCGGAGCTCTGAAGACCGCTCAAGCTACCATTCGATGGCCAAAGAAGTCCGACATGGACGATGCTAAGAAAGACAAATCAAGGTGGTGCGACTTCCATGCCAATCATGGTCATACGACAGACGACTGTATCGCATTGAAGAAGGAACTAGCATATCATTTTCCAAAAGGAAATCTAAAAGATATCATCGACGATGTCGCTATTTCAGCTAACGGATATCGAACGACGACCCCCGAGCATGCGAAGGTCGTCAATTGCATTACCGGTGGTTCAGATGTGTGTGGTCTGACGTATTCAGCGGCCAAGCGTCATGCCAGTCAGGCGCCCGATGATCGGCCTATTCCTCGCTCGTCTAGACCCAAAGGAGATTTGGAGCTAGAAGTCATGAAGATTGTGTTCGACCACGTCGACCTTGGCGACTCGTATCAGAAGCATCACGATGGGTTGATCATTCAGCTCACAGTCGGTAACTGTCTAACGCGTCGAGTCTTGATCGATGGGGGCAGCTCAGCAAATGTCATTTTTCTCAACACTATCAAAGCAATGGGAATCGATCACTCGGAAATCACCCGACGTTCGACGACTTTGGTCGGTTTCAATGGAGAAGCGACGAGCACCTTCGGAGAGATAATCTTGCCCGTCTACGCCGGAGGAGTCAACAAGCAGACCAAGTTCAGTGTCATCGATTGGGCGTCGGCCTATAACATCATCTTAGGACGACCATGGATCCATGATATGAAAGCCGTTCCCTCGACGTATCATCAAATGTTGAAATTCCCTACGCCATGGGGAATACAAGTCTACCTTGAAGCCGCGAAAATAAACCAAAGTCACAAGATCAGGCACTCGACAGTTTCGTTCATCTATCCCTAAATTAATATCTTTTTCACAGAGATAAGTCTACTACGGTGCCCGGTCGCACGACAACATAGTCAACGCAGGACAATATTTCTCCGGGTCATTCTGTCATTTAAAACCTATCTTTTCCTCCCAAAAAGGATACGGTAATAAATGACAGGGGGCAAATAGAGAGAGTCTGAAATGGTACGTTCTCTAAATCGTACGTTCTCTAACTCTTTTTCATACGATTTTTTCTCACAAAACGTTTACTGACTTAAGCATCGGAAGGTCGTTGGCTAGCCAACGACCAACCCCCGACATCGTTTTATCGCAGAATCACACGACAGATTATCGCAGAATCGCACGACAGTAGTCATCAAGTCTACTATATGACTTTAATATCGCAAGGTCGAACAACATAAACGATCAGGATTTTCTCCTCATCCCTCCACGGGGACATACGATACAAATTCATCGTACGATCTCGTCGTACAATCGCAAAGCCCAAAACAACTTATCTTAAAGTTTCTTAGCTTTCATACCCTGAATGGATGCTTTAATCGCGTGTTTTTATATTTGTTTTACGTTTTTGTCATCGTATTATAATGAGTACCTTAGTCGCATGATTTCATATGTATTTTATGTTCGACTTCATAATCAATATGATTTTAATAAAGCATAAGATTCAAAGCAAAAGATATATTCGTTGAGTAAACCATCATATACATACTCAACCCCCGATAGGTCAAGTGGCAAAAACAACAAGGAAAGAAAAAATTCTAGACGACAGGGGGAACATCCGTCATATCCATGCTCGAAGTCCCGACCTGAGGGCCTTCATCTGCCACTCCTCCCGCACGAAACTCATGTAGTTCATACTGAACATCGAAAAGCTGGATGGCTAGCTCGTCAGCACGCGCCAAGGAAAACCTCTCCCTATCTAAAGCCGCCTTCTCTCTCTCCAATGCCGCAACTTCTCTTTCAAGGGCATACGCCATCAACCCTTCAACTTTCGACATCCCAGCGTGTAATGCCAAAGACGACTGGAACGTCTAAAAAATAACACAAGAAAATATTAGACGACTAAACGAACGAGACAAGTCATGAAAGATTGACACTTACCGTAAACGCCAGACTGGGAACTTGAGATCCAATCTCTCCGGCCGGAACTCCACGAAAACACTCCCCGAAGGACGGGAGCAAATACTTCCCCAGATGAGGGAACGACGTCGTCCCGTCTAGGACACCATCCGCCATAAAGTCAGACGACAATGTAAAATTGACCGTCATAACTTCGGCCGATGATCCCTCGCCCCTGTCGGCAGATATTGGGATCGACACTTGAGACACCGGTTTCGTCACCGTCGCCGGAAGCGCAGAACTTGCTGGTGTCGTGTCCATCACGCCAGGACGGCTAGATGACGCCCTCGCCTTCTTAGGCAGAACAACTCCCGGTGAGTTATCAACCCTCGATGACGGTTCCCTCAGGACTGTCCTCTTGGTTCTCTTCTGGCTCGACCCAGCTGTCGAAACATTTTCACCCCGAAGGGCACGCATAACCTGCTTTCCTATCGCCCTAGGGACCGATTTCCTCTCGGTCGGCACTGATCAGGAAATACATGAAGCGTCAGACAGATAGAGTAAACGAAATAAAATAAAAATATGGTACACATACCAGTCGCCTCTTCCTGCACGTCCTCATATCCTTCTTCTATCACGTCCTCATCCTCATCCTCGACCGCCGATTGCCACGAAACGAAAGATCGGTCATCAACACTAAGACTCAAGAACTTGTTGATCTTAGCCTGGGAATCCACTGTCGGTTTCACTTCGTCAAGTTGAATCTCTGAAGGCGACAAGAGGAAAATGATAAGTAAAAGTCATAAAGATAAATAAAACTCAGAAACAAACGAAGCATACCTGTCTTATTCCAGTCTGACCGCATCCAATTGCTGCTGGAATCCAAAGACTCGGTAAGAACAAATACGTACCTCGACTTCCACCCACGATCATTGACGCCAGTTCCCAAAACCAAAGTACGATCACCCTTGAACTTAGAATAAGGACTATAACGCCAGTTCTTATCCTTTTTAACTTGGTACGCCGCCAAGAAATCATTCATGATCATAGGAGACTCCCATTTCGCGGATGCTCGCTCAATAACCAGCAAAACTCGCCAAAGTTAGGGCATCAATTGTCCCGGCGACACATCGAAATCCTGCATGAATGACTTGGCTAAACCAGAAAACGGCCATTGAAACCCTATCTTAAAAGGATACTCGTACAAAACGAGATATCCCTTAGGGCAATCCTTAGAACGAACAATCCCCGGACACAGCAACTCTACATTTGCAGGAATTTTTACTAAACTCCTAAAAGCATCTAAGTCTACGTGATTCATGATAAGACTAGTAGGCTCCATCGACATTGTGAATCAGAGGACATAACAAGGTCTTATATAAACGCTCTCAACTGCGGGTTGAAGATTTGCAAAGATTCGAATGAAAATTGGTAAGGAATCAAGACAAAATCCCTTCCCAAAAATAAACACTTCAAAAGTATAGCAAGAAAATATCCGTCGTGATCTTTATTTATACAAACGATCGCATCAAGTCAAACCCCTAAATGATTTCCCCGCGTCCATGTCCATTCGTATACCCTCACAGATCTTCGACACCTGTCTTCGACATCTGGTAAGCATCATCGTGCATCAGTATGTCGTCATAACTTTTCGACTTCTCGTTTAGTTAAAGGCGAACCGGTCTAGTTCCACGACAACCAGGTAAGTCCCTCAACCCAGGTCACAAGTCTAAGCGTTCGACAAGCAAAATTTAAAACTTAAATTTGACATTCAATTTTCAAATTTTGGGGGCAAACTGTTTGGGCAAAAAATCACGTCGTACGACCACGAACAAAACAGGTAAGACACATGTCCTAAGCTATATCTTGTATTAAGATAAGGTCTCAACAAGAACCCAGAAAACATCCGTCGTCTCCCGTAAAATGTAAGTCGTACGTCCCTCATGACGCTCGACCACAGCGTCACCCGTCCCGCACGACCATCACGTAAGATCATTGTACCTTCGAGCAAAACTAACGTTAACCTTGACTGTTACGTATGTTAAGTATTTAATGCAGGAGTCAAAGCCATTAACAGTGAGCAGCCGTAACGAACGAGGATCGTTATGGATATTCACTCCGGCAACCGTTTCCGGCCGTTGTAGCCGTTGATCAAAGCATTAAAGGAGCTAATTAATGACGCGAATACTATAAATACAAACCTAAGCCTTCACATCAAAGGACATCAGTTAACATCCGATACACATCGAAGATCCGGCGATTAACAACTGAAGCAATATTCAAGAACACCTAAAATGAAGAACCATTGTTCTAAGTATCGCTCTCGACACACGACAACAGCCCTCGACCAGCAGTTCACACTTTGTTTCGCACACGACGAACACCTGTTTTTACAATCAAACACTTGTACTTTACATTTCGAAGCATTTCCTTCATCTGTATTGTAATCTTTGTACGATCGACACCAGTATCCAAGGACATCGCCCCTGATTGGCGACCATATTATAGCGACGACACCCACTGTCGTTCGCAGGTTTTTTCCTCGTTTGAGGTTTTTCCTGCGTCATCAAATCCCTTGTGTATTTATTTTTATCCTCGTCGCACGTCTCATCGAAAGATTCTTTCTTTAGTTGTTTAAGTCCACATCGACCTTAAGTTGTCCCTTTGGTGCGATTTTTGGCATTAACAGTTTGGCGCCATCCGTGAGACTACATCTAGAGATAATCCTCGACAAACGTCAATTCTACTAATAGTTTCTTGGAGTTTCTTCTATTTTCTGTTGCAGGAAAATGGCAGCCCCTGGAAATACGCACCAAGCCGTCGCTCAGATGTATCAAGAGCTCGAGGTTGCCAGGAATCAACTCAATGCAATGGCAGAGTAGAATCGCAGAGCAGCTGAAGAGATCGCGCGACTAAGGAATCCTTTTGGATCCCAGAATGGTCCTAGACCATTCATCCAGAATCCAGGTCCGGAACCAGGCCCATCCGCACAGAATCAGCATCCAGGTCCATTCATGCAGAATCAGCAGCCGGGTCTGTTCATTCTGAATCCCTAGTCTGGGCAGATTCCCCCTCAGCACATCCGACTATCACCCTTGAACAATGGATCCCAACCATTGCAAGGTGGTGCCCAACCATTTCAGAATGGATCCCAGCCGTTTTCCCAGCCGTTCCAAAGTGGTCCGCAACCTTTCCAGCAAGGATCGCAATCTTTCCAGCAGAGATCGCAGCCATTTCAGCATGGACCACAATCGTTTCAGAATGGACCACAGCAATTCCACTATGGGTCGCAGCCATATTTTGTTCCATTCAACGGGGACACCAATGGTTCATCGCATGGTAATGACACTAGTCTAGGGACCAATCCCTCGACAGGGGCAAATCCTGATCTTAACGATCCCGTCGCCCAGTGTTTGAAGATGTTAGAAGACCAAAATGAGAGCGTCCTGTCCTTACTCGCAAAGTTGCCTGGGGCAGCCATGCCGGTCGACGTCAAGCCTCGCTCGTGGTATCAGGCGTCGCCCTTCATCGACGAAATTGCCACCGTCGAGGTGCCAAAGAAGTATAACATTCCTGCCTTCACTCCCAAATATTCTGGAGTGACTGATCCGACTGAGCACGTCGCGCAGTACAAGCAACTCATGTGGACGATCTCGATCCCATTTATGTACCAGTAAGTATGCATGTGTAAGAGTTTCAGAGCAACTCTCACTGGTCCAACTCTCCAATGGTTAATCAATCTCAAACCCAAGTCCATCGGGTCGTTTGCTGAGTTGGTTAATCAGTTCTCCCAGCAATTCGCTAGCAGTCGTAAGATGGAGAAGCAGACCAGCGACCTATATTACATCGTGCAGAAAGCTAATGAGTCTATTCGAAGTTATTTCAATAGATTAGATGCCGAAATGATCAGCATACGCAATTGCGACATCAAAACTGCGATCGAAGCTTATAAGCGTGGTCTGGACGATAGTTCGGGTCTATACACCGGCCTGACCAAATATCCCCCAGAGACTTTCGAAGACGTCCGAGCTCGAACCTTAGCATATATGAGGGTAGAAGATGATGTCGCCTTTCGTCGCAAGCACACTGACGACAAGAAGTCATTAGGCGTCAGAAAGCCAGAGTTCAAGACAAAGGCTGTTTCCAGAATAGAGCCAGCGCGCCAAATTACAAATGTTCGTTTCAAGAAGAAAGCAGAGGCCTAGACCACGACTAAGTTCACTCAGTACCCCAAGATATCCTCTTACGGATTCAAAGGATCTGCAAAGGACTTAGTCGGAGCTCTGAAGACCGCTCAAGCTACCATTCGATGGCCAAAGAAGTCCGACATGGACGATGCTAAGAAAGACAAATCAAGGTGGTGCGACTTCCATGCCAATCATGGTCATACGACAGACGACTGTATCGCATTGAAGAAGGAACTAGCATATCATTTTCCAAAAGGAAATCTAAAAGATATCATCGACGATGTCGCTATTTCAGCTAACGGATATCGAACGACGACCCCCGAGCATGCGAAGGTCGTCAATTGCATTACCGGTGGTTCAGATGTGTGTGGTCTGACGTATTCAGCGGCCAAGCGTCATGCCAGTCAGGCGCCCGATGATCGGCCTATTCCTCGCTCGTCTAGACCCAAAGGAGATTTGGAGCTAGAAGCCATGAAGATTGTGTTCGACCACGTCGACCTTGGCGACTCGTATCAGAAGCATCACGATGGGTTGATCATTCAGCTCACAGTCGGTAACTGTCTAACGCGTCGAGTCTTGATCGATGGGGGCAGCTCAGCAAATGTCATTTTTCTCAACACTATCAAAGCCATGGGAATCGATCACTCGGAAATCACCCGACGTTCGACGACTTTGGTCGGTTTCAATGGAGAAGCGACGAGCACCTTCGGAGAGATAATCTTGCCCGTCTACGCCGGAGGAGTCAACAAGCAGACCAAGTTCAGTGTCATCGATTGGGCGTCGGCCTATAACATCATCTTAGGACGACCATGGATCCATGATATGAAAGCCGTTCCCTCGACGTATCATCAAATGTTGAAATTCCCTACGCCATGGGGAATACAAGTCTACCTTGAAGCCGCGAAAATAAACCAAAGTCACAAGATCAGGCACTCGACAGTTTCGTTCATCTATCCCTAAATTAATATCTTTTTCACAGAGATAAGTCTACTACGGTGCCCGGTCGCACGACAACCTAGTCAACGCAGGACAATATTTCTCCGGGTCATTCTGTCATTTAAAACCTATCTTTTCCTCCCAAAAAGGATACGGTAATAAATGACAGGGGGCAAATAGAGAGAGTCTGAAATGGTACGTTCTCTAAATCGTACGTTCTCTAACTCTTTTTCATACGATTTTTTCTCACAAAACGTTTACTGACTTAAGCATCGGAAGGTCGTTGGCTAGCCAACGACCAACCCCCGACATCGTTTTATCGCAGAATCACACGACAGATTATCGCAGAATCGCACGACAGTAGTCATCAAGTCTACTATATGACTTTAATATCGCAAGGTCGAACAACATAAACGATCAGGATTTTCTCCTCATCCCTCCACGGGGACATACGATACAAATTCATCGTACGATCTCGTCGTACAATCGCAAAGCCCAAAACAACTTATCTTAAAGTTTCTTAGCTTTCATACCCTGAATGGATGCTTTAATCGCGTGTTTTTATATTTGTTTTACGTTTTTGTCATCGTATTACAATGAGTACCTTAGTCGCATGATTTCATATGTATTTTATGTTCGACTTCATAATCAATATGATTTTAATAAAGCATAAGATTCAAAGCAAAAGATATATTCGTTGAGTAAACCATCATATACATACTCAACCCCCGATAGGTCAAGTGGCAAAAACAACAAGGAAAGAAAAAATTCTAGACGACAGGGGGAACATCCGTCATATCCCTGCTCTGCCACTCCTCCCGCACGAAACTCATGTAGTTCATACTGAACATCGAAAAGCTGGATGGCTAGCTCGTCAGCACGCGCCAAGGAAAACCTCTCCCTATCTAAAGTCGCCTTCTCTCTCTCCAATGCCGCAACTTCTCTTTCAAGGGCATACGCCATCAACCCTTCAACTTTCGACATCCCAGCGTGTAATGCCAAAGACGACTGGAACGTCTAAAAAATAACACAAGAAAATATTAGACGACTAAACGAACGAGACAAGTCATGAAAGATTGACACTTACCGTAAACGCCAGACTGGGAACTTGAGATCCAATCTCTCCGGCCGGAACTCCACGAAAACACTCCCCGAAGGACGGGAGCAAATACTTCCCCAGATGAGGGAACGACGTCGTCCCGTCTAGGACACCATCCGCCATAAAGTCAGACGACAATGTAAAATTGACCGTCATAACTTCGGCCGATGATCCCTCGCCCCTGTCGGCAGATATTGGGATCGACACTTGAGACACCGGTTTCGTCACCGTCGCCGGAAGCGCAGAACTTGCTGGTGTCGTGTCCATCACGCCAGGACGGCTAGATGACGCCCTCGCCTTCTTAGGCAGAACAACTCCCGGTGAGTTATCAACCCTCGATGACGGTTCCCTCAGGACTGTCCTCTTGGTTCTCTTCTGGCTCGACCCAGCTGTCGAAACATTTTCACCCCGAAGGGCACGCATAACCTGCTTTCCTATCGCCCTAGGGACCGATTTCCTCTCGGTCGGCACTGATCAGGAAATACATGAAGCGTCAGACAGATAGAGTAAACGAAATAAAATAAAAATATGGTACACTTACCAGTCGCCTCTTCCTGCACGTCCTCATATCCTTCTTCTATCACGTCCTCATCCTCATCCTCGACCGCCGATTGCCACGAAACGAAAGATCGGTCATCAACACTAAGACTCAAGAACTTGTTGATCTTAGACTGGGAATCCACTGTCGGTTTCACTTCGTCAAGCTGAATCTCTGAAGGCGACAAGAGGAAAATGATAAGTAAAAGTCATAAAGATAAATAAAACTCAGAAACAAACGAAGCATACCTGTCTTATTCCAGTCTGACCGCATCCAATTGCTGCTGGAATCCAAAGACTCGGTAAGAACAAATACATACCTCGACTTCCACCCACGATCATTGACGCCTGTTCCCAAAACCAAAGTACGATCACCCTTGAACTTAGAATAAGGACTATAACGCCAGTTCTTATCCTTTTTAACTTGGTACGCCGCCAAGAAATCATTCATGATCATAGGAGACTCCCATTTCGTGGATGCTCGCTCAATAACCAGCAAAACTCGCCAAAGTTAGGGCATCAATTGTCCCGGCGACACATCGAAATCCTGCATGAATGACTTGGCTAAACCAGAAAACGGCCATTGAAACCCTATCTTAAAAGGATACTCGTACAAAACGAGATATCCCTTAGGGCAATCCTTAGAACGAACAATCCCCGGACACCGCAACTCTACATTTGCAGGAATTTTTACTAAACTCCTAAAAGCATCTAAGTCTACGTGATTCATGATAAGACTAGTAGGCTCCATCGACATTGTGAATCAGAGGACATAACAAGGTCTTATATAAACGCTCTCAACTGCGGGTTGAAGATTTGCAAAGATTCGAATGAAAATTGGTAAGGAATCAAGACAAAATCCCTTCCCAAAAATAAACACTTCAAAAGTATAGCAAGAAAATATCCGTCGTGATCTTTATTTATACAAACGATCGCATCAAGTCAAACCCCTAAATGATTTCCCCGCGTCCATGTCCATTCGTATACCCTCACAGATCTTCGACACCTGTCTTCGACATCTGGTAAGCATCATCGTGCATCAGTATGTCGTCATAACTTTTCGACTTCTCGTTTAGTTAAAGGCGAACCGGTCTAGTTCCACGACAACCAGGTAAGTCCCTCAACCCAGGTCACAAGTCTAAGCGTTCGACAAGCAAAATTTAAAACTTAAATTTGACATTCAATTTTCAAATTTTGGGGGCAAACTGTTTGGGCAAAAAATCACGTCGTACGACCACGAACAAAACAGGTAAGACACATGTCCTAAGCTATATCTTGTATTAAGATAAGGTCTCAACAAGAACCCAGAAAACATCCGCCGTCTCCCGTAAAATGTAAGTCGTACGTCCCTCATGACGCTCGACCACAGCGTCACCCGTCCCGCACGACCATCACGTAAGATCATTGTACCTTCGAGCAAAACTAACGTTAACCTTGACTGTTACGTATGTTAAGTATTTAATGCAGGAGTCAAAGCCATTAACAGTGAGCAGCCGTAACGAACGAGGATCGTTATGGATATTCACTCCGGCAACCGTTTCCGGCCGTTGTAGCCGTTGATCAAAGCATTAAAGGAGCTAATTAATGACGCGAATACTATAAATACAAACCTAAGCCTTCACATCAAAGGACATCAGTTAACATCCGATACACATCGAAGATCCGGCGATTAACAACTGAAGCAATATTCAAGAACACCTAAAATGAAGAACCATTGTTCTAAGTATCGCTCTCGACACACGACAACAGCCCTCGACCAGCAGTTCACACTTTGTTTCGCACACGACGAACACCTGTTTTTACAATCAAACACTTGTACTTTACATTTCGAAGCATTTCCTTCATCTGTATTGTAATCTTTGTACGATCGACACCAGTATCCAAGGACATCGCCCCTGATTGGCGACCATATTATAGCGACGACACCCACTGTCGTCCGCAGGTTTTTTCCTCGTTTGAGGTTTTTCCTGCGTCATCAAATCCCTTGTGTATTTATTTTTATCCTCGTCGCACGTCTCATCGAAAGATTCTTTCTTTAGTTGTTTAAGTCCACATCGACCTTAAGTTGTCCCTTTGGTGCGATTTTTG
The DNA here is from genome assembly GCA_033807775.1 of Saussurea involucrata. Taxonomy (NCBI): domain Eukaryota; kingdom Viridiplantae; phylum Streptophyta; class Magnoliopsida; order Asterales; family Asteraceae; genus Saussurea; species Saussurea involucrata. The sequence continues at coordinate 135,012,799 of CM066322.1, forward strand.
GCATTAACAGTTTGGCGCCATCCGTGGGACTACATCTAGAGATAATCCTCGACAAACGTCAATTCTACTAATAGTTTCTTGGAGTTTCTTCTATTTTCTGTTGCAGGAAAATGGCAGCCCCTGGAAATACGCACCAAGCCGTCGCTCAGATGTATCAGGAGCTCGAGGTTGCCAGGAATCAACTCAATGCAATGGCAGAGTAGAATCGCAGAGCAGCTGAAGAGATCGCGCGACTAAGGAATCCTTTTGGATCCCAGAATGGTCCTAGACCATTCATCCAGAATCCAGGTCCGGAACCAGGCCCATCCGCACAGAATCAGCATCCAGGTCCATTCATGCAGAATCAGCAGCCGGGTCTGTTCATTCTGAATCCCTAGTCTGGGCAGATTCCCCCTCAGCACATCCGACTATCACCCTTGAACAATGGATCCCAACCATTGCAAGGTGGCGCCCAACCATTTCAGAATGGATCCCAGCCGTTTTCCCAGCCATTCCAAAGTGGTCCGCAACCTTTCCAGCAAGGATCGCAATCTTTCCAGCAGAGATCGCAGCCATTTCAGCATGGACCACAATCGTTTCAGAATGGACCACAGCAATTCCACTATGGGTCGCAGCCATATTTTGTTCCATTCAACGGGGACACCAATGGTTCATCGCATGGTAATGACACTAGTCTAGGGACCAATCCCTCGACAGGGGCAAATCCTGATCTTAACGATCCCGTCGCCCAGTGTTTGAAGATGTTAGAAGACCAAAATGAGCGCGTCCTGTCCTTACTCGCAAAGTTGCCTGGGGCAGCCGTGCCGGTCGACGTCAAGCCTCGCTCGTGGTATCAGGCGTCGCCCTTCATCGACGAAATTGCCACCGTCGAGGTGCCAAAGAAGTATAACATTCCTGCCTTCACTCCCAAATATTCTGGAGTGACTGATCCGACTGAGCACCTCGCGCAGTACAAGCAACTCATGTGGACGATCTCGATCCCATTTATGTACCAGTAAGTATGCATGTGTAAGAGTTTCGGAGCAACTCTCACTGGTCCAGCTCTCCAATGGTTAATCAATCTCAAACCCAAGTCCATCGGGTCGTTTGCTGAGTTGGTTAATCAGTTCTCCCAGCAATTCGCTAGCAGTCGTAAGATGGAGAAGCAGACCAGCGACCTATATTACATCGTGCAGAAAGCTAATGAGTCTATTCGAAGTTATTTCAATAGATTAGATGCCTAAATGATCAGCATACGCAATTGCGACATCAAAACTGCGATCGAAGCTTATAAGCGTGGTCTGGACGATAGTTCGGGTCTATACACCGGCCTGACCAAATATCCCCCAGAGACTTTCGAAGACGTCCGAGCTCGAACCTTAGCATATATGAGGGTAGAAGATGATGTCGCCTTTCGTCGCAAGCACACTGACGACAAGAAGTCATTAGGCGTCAGAAAGCCAGAGTTCAAGACAAAGGCTGTTTCCAGAATAGAGCCAGCGCGCCAAATTACAAATGTTCGTTTCAAGACGAAAGCAGAGGCCTAGACCACGACTAAGTTCACTCAGTACCCCAAGATATCCTCTTACGAATTCAAAGGATCTGCAAAGGACTTAGTCGGAGCTCTGAAGACCGCTCAAGCTACCATTCGATGGCCAAAGAAGTCCGACATGGACGATGCTAAGAAAGACAAATCAAGGTGGTGCGACTTCCATGCCAATCATGGTCATACGACAGACGACTGTATCGCATTGAAGAAGGAACTAGCATATCATTTTCCAAAAGGAAATCTAAAAGATATCATCGACGATGTCGCTATTTCAGCTAACGGATATCGAACGACGACCCCCGAGCATGCGAAGGTCGTCAATTGCATTACCGGTGGTTCAGATGTGTGTGGTCTGACGTATTCAGCGGCCAAGCGTCATGCCAGTCAGGCGCCCGATGATCGGCCTATTCCTCGCTCGTCTAGAACCAAAGGAGATTTGGAGCTAGAAGCCATGAAGATTGTGTTCGACCACGTCGACCTTGGCGACTCGTATCAGAAGCATCACGATGGGTTGATCATTCAGCTCACAGTCGGTAACTGTCTAACGCGTCGAGTCTTGATCGATGGGGGCAGCTCAGCAAATGTCATTTTTCTCAACACTATCAAAGCCATGGGAATCGATCGCTCGGAAATCACCCGACGTTCGACGACTTTGGTCGGTTTCAATGGAGAAGCGACGAGCACCTTCGGAGAGATAATCTTGCCCGTCTACGCCGGAGGAGTCAACAAGCAGACCAAGTTCAGTGTCATCGATTGGGCGTCGGCCTATAACATCATCTTAGGACGACCATGGATCCATGATATGAAAGTCGTTCCCTCTACGTATCATCAAATATTGGAATTCCCTACGCCATGGGGAATACAAGTCTACCTTGAAGCCGCGAAAATAAACCAAAGTCACAAGATCAGGCACTCGACAGTTTCGTTCATCTATCCCTAAATTAATATCTTTTTCACAGAGATATGTCTACTACGGTGCCCGGTCGCACGACAACATAGTCAACGCAGGACAATATTTCTCCGGGTCATTCTGTCATTTAAAACCTATCTTTTCCTCCCAAAAAGGATACGGTAATAAATGACAGGGGGCAAATAGAGAGAGTCTGAAATGTACGTTCTCTAAATCGTACGTTCTCTAACTCTTTTTCATACAATTTTTTCTCACAAAACGTTTACTGACTTAAGCATCGGAAGGTCGTTGGCTAGCCAACGACCAACCCCCGACATCGTTTTATCGCAGAATCACACGACAGATTATCGCAGAATCGCACGACAGTAGTCATCAAGTCTACTATATGACTTTAATATCGCAAGGTCGAACAACATAAACGATCAGGATTTTCTCCTCATCCCTCCACGGGGACATACGATATAAATTCATCGTACGATCTCGTCGTACAATCGCAAAGCCCAAAACAACTTATCTTAAAGTTTCTTAGCTTTCATACCCTGAATGGATGCTTTAATCGCGTGTTTTTATATTTGTTTTACGTTTTTGTCATCGTATTACAATGAGTACCTTAGTCGCATGATTTCATATGTATTTTATGTTCGACTTCATAATCAATATGATTTGAATAAAGCATGAGATTCAAAGCAAAAGATATATTCGTTGAGTAAACCATCATATACATACTCAACCCCCGATAGGTCAAGTGGCAAAAACAACAAGGAAAGAAAAAATTCTAGACGACAGGGGGAACATCCGTCATATCCCTGCTCGAAGTCCCGACCTGAGGGCCTTCATCTGCCACTCCTCCCGCACGAAACTCATGTAGTTCATACTGAACATCGAAAAGCTGGATGGCTAGCTCGTCAGCACGCGCCAAGGAAAACCTCTCCCTATCTAAAGCCGCCTTCTCTCTCTCCAATGCCGCAACTTCTCTTTCAAGGGCATACGCCATCAACCCTTCAACTTTCGACATCCCAGCGTGTAATGCCAAAGACGACTGGAACGTCTAAAAAATAACACAAGAAAATATTAGACGACTAAACGAACGAGACAAGTCATGAAAGATTGACACTTACCGTAAATGCCAGACTGGGAACTTGAGATCCAATCTCTCCGGCCGGAACTCCACGAAAACACTCCCCGAAGGACGGGAGCAAATACTTCCCCAGATGAGGGAACGACGTCGTCCCATCTAGGACACCATCCGCCATAAAGTCAGACGACAATGTAAAATTGACCGTCATAACTTCGGCCGATGATCCCTCGCCCCTGTCGGCAGATATTGGGATCGACACTTGAGACACCGGTTTCGTCACCGTCGCCGGAAGCGCAGAACTTGCTGGTGTCGTGTCCATCACGCCAGGACGGCTAGATGACGCCCTCGCCTTCTTAGGCAGAACAACGCCCGGTGAGTTATCAACCCTCGATGACGGTTCCCTCAGGACTGTCCTCTTGGTTCTCTTCTGGCTCGACCCAGCTGTCGAAACATTTTCACCCCGAAGGGCACGCATAACCTGCTTTCCTATCGCCCTAGGGACCGATTTCCTCTCGGTCGGCACTGATCAGGAAATACATGAAGCGTCAGACAGATAGAGTAAACGAAATAAAATAAAAATATGGTACACTTACCAGTCGCCTCTTCCTGCACGTCCTCATATCCTTCTTCTATCACGTCCTCATCCTCATCCTCGACCGCCGATTGCCACGAAACGAAAGATCGGTCATCAACACTAAGACTCAAGAACTTGTTGATCTTAGCCTGGGAATCCACTGTCGGTTTCACTTCGTCAAGTTGAATCTCTGAAGGCGACAAGAGGAAAATGATAAGTAAAAGTCATAAAGATAAATAAAACTCAGAAACAAACGAAGCATACCTGTCTTATTCCAGTCTGACCGCATCCAATTGCTGCTGGAATCCAAAGACTCGGTAAGAACAAATACGTACCTCGACTTCCACCCACGATCATTGACGCCAGTTCCCAAAACCAAAGTACGATCACCCTTGAACTTAGAATAAGGACTATAACGCCAGTTCTTATCCTTTTTAACTTGGTACGCCGCCAAGAAATCATTCATGATCATAGGAGACTCCCATTTCGCGGATGCTCGCTCAATAACCAGCAAAACTCGCCAAAGTTAGGGCATCAATTGTCCCGGCGACACATCGAAATCCTGCATGAATGACTTGGCTAAACCAGAAAACGGCCATTGAAACCCTATCTTAAAAGGATACTCGTACAAAACGAGATATCCCTTAGGGCAATCCTTAGAACGAACAATCCCCGGACACAGCAACTCTACATTTGCAGGAATTTTTACTAAACTCCTAAAAGCATCTAAGTCTACGTGATTCATGATAAGACTAGTAGGCTCCATCGACATTGTGAATCAGAGGACATAACAAGGTCTTATATAAACGCTCTCAACTGCGGGTTGAAGATTTGCAAAGATTCGAATGAAAATTGGTAAGGAATCAAGACAAAATCCCTTCCCAAAAATAAACACTTCAAAAGTATAGCAAGAAAATATCCGTCGTGATCTTTATTTATACAAACGATCGCATCAAGTCAAACCCCTAGATGATTTCCCCGCGTCCATGTCCATTCGTATACCCTCACAGATCTTCGACACCTGTCTTCGACATCTGGTAAGCATCATCGTGCATCAGTATGTCGTCATAACTTTTCGACTTCTCGTTTAGTTAAAGGCGAACCGGTCTAGTTCCACGACAACCAGGTAAGTCCCTCAACCCAGGTCACAAGTCTAAGCGTTCGACAAGCAAAATTTAAAACTTAAATTTGACATTCAATTTTCAAATTTTGGGGGCAAACTGTTTGGGCAAAAAATCACATCGTACGACCACGAACAAAACAGGTAAGACACATGTCCTAAGCTATATCTTGTATTAAGATAAGGTCTCAACAAGAACCCCGAAAACATCCGCCGTCTCCCGTAAAATGTAAGTCGTACGTCCCTCATGACGCTCGACCACAGCGTCACCCGTCCCGCACGACCATCACGTAAGATCATTGTACCTTCGAGCAAAACTAACGTTAACCTTGACTGTTACGTATGTTAAGTATTTAATGCAGGAGTCAAAGCCATTAACAGCGAGCAGCCGTAACGAACGAGGATCGTTATGGATATTCACTCCGGCAACCGTTTCCAGCCGTTGTAGCCGTTGATCAAAGCATTAAAGGAGCTAATTAATGACGCGAATACTATAAATACCAACCTAACCCTTCACATCAAAGGACATCAGTTAACATCCGATACACATCGAAGATCCGGCGATTAACAACTGAAGCAATATTCAAGAACACCTAAAATGAAGAACCATTGTTCTAAGTATCGCTCTCGACACACGACAACAGCCCTCGACCAGCAGTTCACACTTTGTTTCGCACACGACGAACACCTGTTTTTACAATCAAACACTTGTACTTTACATTTCGAAGCATTTCCTTCATCTGTATTGTAATCTTTGTACGATCGATACCAGTATCCAAGGACATCGCCCCTGATTGGCGACCATAGTATAGCGACGACACCCACTGTCGTCCGCAGGTTTTTTACTCGTTTGAGGTTTTTCCTGCGTCATCAAATCCCTTGTTTCTTTATTTTTATCCTCGTCGCACGTCTCGTCGAAAGATTTCTTTCTTTAGTTGTTTAAGTCCACATCGACCTTAAGTTGTCCCTTTGGTGCGCTTTTTGGCATTAACATATATCAAGAAAATATCCGTCGTGATCTTTATTTATACAAACAATTGCATCAAATCGAATCCCTGGATCTTCGACACCTATCCTCGACACCTGGTAAGCATCATCGTACGTCAGCATGACGTCACGACCTCGTTCCTCTTTCAACTTCTCGTTCAGTTAGAAGCGGACTAGTCTAGTTCCAAGACGATTAAAGGTAATTTTCCCTTGCCTTATTTTCTCACGCGTCTGATTGACAAAATTTAAACTTGAATTTGCCATCCTTCTTTCAAATTTTGGAGGCAAACTATTTGGGCAAAAAATCACGTCGCCCGACCACGACCAAAGCAGGTAAGACGCATGTCCTAAGCTATATCATGTATTAAGATAAGATCTCAACAAGAACCCAGAAAACATTCGTCATCCCTCCTAAAAGGTAAGTCGAGAGTTCCTCGCGACACTCGACCATAGCGTCACCCGTCCCGCACGACCGTCACATAGAACCATGCGACCTCGACCAAACTAACATTAACCATGACTGTTACGTTTGTTAAGTGTTTAATGAAGGAGTCAAAGTCATTAAGGAGCAACGGATATAACCGACGCAACCATCAACGATCGATAGCCGTAACGGACGAAGATCATTACTTCGGCAACCGTTTCCAACCGTTAAGGCCATTAAAGGAGCATTTATGGATGAAGCTAAGGACGCGAAGACTATAAATATCAAGCTCAATCAACATTTCAAGACATCGAATATCCGGCGATTAACAACCGAAGCAATATTCAAGAACACCTGAAGTGAAGAACCATTATTCTAAGTATCGCTCTCGACGCACGACAACAGCTCTCGACCAGCAGTTCACACTTTGTTTCGTACACGACAAACACCTGTTTTTACGTTCAAACACTTGTACTTTACATTTCGAAGCATTTTCTTCATTTGTATTGTAATCACTGTACGATCGACACCAGTATCCAAGGACATCGCCCCTGATTGGCGACCATAGTATAGCGACGACACCCACCGTCGTCCGCAGGTTTTTTCCTCGTTTGAGGTTTTTCCTGCGTCATCAAATTCCTTGTTTCTTTATTTTTATCCTCGTCGCACGTCTCGTCGAAAGACTCTTTCTTTAGTTGTTTAAATCCACATCGACCTTAAGTTGTCCCTTTGGTGCGATTTTTGGCATTAACAGCGACCATGGCCATACGACGGATAATTGCCTTGCTTTATAGAAGGAGTTAGCCTGGATCGTCCCAAAGGGTCGTCTGCAAGGCTTGATTGCTAAAGAGTCTACGCTAATTGATAACGTAAGACCAAAATCCCCCGTCCACGAAAAAAGTCGTCAATTGTGTGACGGGCGGATCGGACGTGTGTGGTTTAATCTATTTGGCAGCCAAGTGGCACGCCAGTCAATCGTCGAGAGAATATCCCATTCCTCGGTCGTCCCGACCGAAACAAGAATTGGAACTGGAGGCGATGCCGATAACGTTCGATCAAGACGACCTCCAAGACAGTTAGCAAAAACATCACGATGGCTTGATTATCCAACTTACTATTGGCAACTGCTCGACCAAAAGAGTATTGGTCAACGGGTGCAGTTCGGCCAATATCATTTTTCTAAGCACTCTCAAAGCTATGGGAATCGATAAATCAGAAATCACCCGTCGATCGACGACTCTGATAGGATTCAATGGCGATTCTACCACCACTATGGGAGAAATCATCCTCCTGGTGTATGCTAAAGGGGTCAATAAGCAGACAAGATTTAACGTTATTGTCTGTTCATCAGCATACAACGTTATACTTGGTCGACCCTGGATCCACGACATGAAAGCGGTCTCCTCGACCTATCATCAGACGATCAAATTCCCGACGCCATGAGGAGTGCAGGAAATCAAAAGCGAGAAGAAGACCGCCCGTGATTGCTATAAGGCAACATTGAAACCTCAAAGGTGAAACCGATATTATGGCGACTGCGCATGATATAGCCTATCCAGATGCCAGAAAAGGCAAATCCAGGTATCGTCTTACAGTCGCCACAAGGGGGCAGAATGTTGTACCCCATACGGCACTATAGTTTTTAGCTACCGATCGTGGGCATGGAGCTCACGACTTGGGGGATGCCGGACCTCACGATAGAAGCAATTTTCCAATATCCGACGTAAAACGTCACCATGTACGTCCAAGGCTGTAACGCCCGTCAACGACACTTATGTACTCAGGTATGACATACCAACCTTCTAAAGTTTTACGTATGTCCTTAATCCCGCGTCCCTTCATAGGGTAGGGAATGGACATCCTGCCCCCAGGGCAAGAAATTCTCTTACTAGTCTTTTCAAATTATTCCTCTGAACGAAGAAAATAGACTCTTACTCCCAGATTCGGGACAAAGAAGTTATTTCTTTTATCCAGACTAACATCCTATGCAGGTTCGGAATTCTTTCCGAAATCATGTACGACAATGATCCATAAGTGATCATACGTCTGGAGATCGTAGTATCAAATCTATGATCACGACCCCACGCAGCTGGGCTATAATACATTTTATTTCCTCTTTGCTTTCGATTTATTTCAACAAACAATTACTGACTTAACCATCGGAGGGTCGTTGGTCAAACCAACGACCACCCCTGAATCTTACATTGCAGGCTCGCAGGATCGCACAAACGTCAGTCTTACCATATATATCGTAAAAAGGCAAAATCTTTTAGACTACAAGGTTATGATGAATATGTCACGATCTATAAAATCATGACCCATAACTCATGACTCACACTATGCAAACCGAATCTTAAGATTCACTACCTAAATCTTATGATCGTAACAGGTGCATTCAAATCTGAGTCACGAAGCTAAAATCTTATGACTCAAGCTCTATGGTCTAAAATGAGAAACTGTGCATGGTAGAAAAACCAACCGAAATACTTGACCGAGAGGTCAAGCGTCTTAGGCAAAGCAAGATTCCAATAGTGAAAGTTCACTGGAACACAAGGCGTGGACCTGAGTACACATGGGAACGAGAGGATTACATGAAACATAAGTATCCTCACTTATTTGCTAAACAACCGATTACGGACGAAAGTTCTTGAATTTCGGGACGAAATTCTTTTAACCGGGGGAGACTGTGACAACCGTCAAAATTGCGTTCAGTTTAGAACTGCACTAATTATGTCAGATACAGTTGTTCTATGTCACACTGTCTAGTTTTAGCAGTAAACCCGACACAGTAGGGAAAATTTAGAAATCCAGTCTAAAATCCCTCAATTTAGGAAATTATCCATACATCTCATAAAATGCCAACTAAAAACATGTATACACTAAAATATATATATATATATACAAAATAAATACTAGCAAATTAAACTAGTATTATTATCAATAACAATTAATTACGAATATCTAATAATTCAATTAATTAAAAGATTTAAATAAAAATTTAATTTAAATACAAACACAATCATTTTATACAAAACCACACTCCACACACTCCTTTCCCCTCTTCCCAAAACCGGCCACACACCACCATCACCACCCTAACCCCTCTTTCTCACTCCATAAATACCCCCTCTCCCTCTCCATTTTCACTCTTCACTCACTTCACAAACCCTTCTCTCAAAACCTCCATATTCTCTCAAGAATTCTCCTCTCCAAGGCTTCCAAGATCAGCCACATATCTTCAAGAAACCAAGGTAAAAACATTTTTGTAACTTCCTTTAATCATCCTCCTACAACTTTATCTTCTCTTTCAAAGTTTTATCTTCTTAAAACTCTAAGTTTTCATCTTCTTCTTGCTAAATCCAACTCTAGGCGATCTAATGTTTGTAGATCCATCACCATGACATCTTGCATGTCATTAAAAAGGGTGATGAATCCATAATCAAACCCATATTAGTGACCTAAGAATGTTTGGTATGCATGTGTTTACAAAAGCTCAAAAACAACAAATTTTGGAAATGTTTTATCAAGATAAGTGTTCTTGGTTCCTTGCATGTTGCTTGGGATGATTAAAAAGCAAAGATTTCATCTGAAAATATGTGATTTAGTTGAGTAAAAATCGTGTCTTGACAAAAAGAACAAAATCTTTTGAAGAACCAATGAGAAAATAGCTTTTATATAAAAGACCTTTTTCATCAGCTTGCTGTCAGAAATTTCTACTGACTTTGCAAGGCCATAACTCTCTCAAAAATGATCCAAATACAGTGATTCTTTTTCTGGAAATTACTTTTATGAGTTGGGAATCAAACCACACTGGAATCACCGAAAAATATTAAGTTTTGAACCCTCAAACAGTTTTTACAAAAACAGTGTGCAACAGCTACGTGTTTCTGTCACTGTTTTTGTCAAGTGTCATTTTATGTACTTATGTTGATCCAAAAATCATGAATCTTATGTCAAAAGTTTCCTAACACATGGAAGTACTTGTGTGTAAAATATCAGAACCTAACAATCTCTGGAAGTTATCCAAACAGTAACCGAAAGTGACTAACAAATTCTAACTACTAACAACTATATTGTATACTAGCTATATGCTATCTCTTGATCCTTTTCCTCACCTTTGGTGATGAAATTGTGGTATATTATACATATATTACTTATACATACTTACTACCCTAACTCTACCCATTGCACCATTTGCATGGTGGAATGGTAGAATATATCTATACGTATTTATTTACGCATTTCATTTACGCATCTAACATCTAACTACTAACTTTTCTTATCTTTTATGATGGAATTGTGGTACATACATACATAATACACATAACCTAACACCAAACCATATTTACACATGGACCTAAACATTTATTTTTCGTTATTTCTACTACAACACTTCGGTAATTTTAAACCATCACATGTAACGTTCTTTCTAAGTATGAACTATTAAAGAACATTTACACTACAAGAGAAATGACCTTCAGGGAAGGTTATTTTCGTCAAAAAGCTTCTCTATGCAACTGTAGATAAAGGTTTTAGATACACTTTTAAAGCTTCTCTAAAGATGTTGCCTTTAGAGACGCTTTTCTAGGGCTTTAGATACACTTTAATGATAGGACATGATGACTCGGGGCAAATGAACACAAGGTCATGAGGCTTAGTAATGGCTTAGTTTGCTACCTCTGAGGCATTTCGCATTACACTATATATACCATGAGCATGCAAAACAAAACGAAACTTTACAACCGAGGGTTGTACTACTTTCTTTGAAAGAACGAAACTTTGCAACTTACATTACACTCTTTGTGTATGCAAAAACCTATGAACTCACCAACTATTTTTAGTTGACACTCTCTTTTACATGCTTTTCAGGAAATAGCAAGTAAGGACGCACTTTAGAAGGCATCACTTTAGCGTCATCAAATTATTTCATCATGTCATTGTACTTTACGTTTTTATGGACAAGTTGTATTTTCTTTTAAAACTCGTTGTATTGGTACTATTTTGATGTGATGAGTTGGTGTTGTCTTCTACCTATTGCTTTTGAAACATTAACTGTGACATCCCGTGTTTCCGCTTTAGCGGGGTGTGACAGAAGTGGTATCAGAGCCAAAGGTTATAGAGAATGCCGGTCTTTCATCGGAAGAACCCAACTATAACCAATTGTCCAAAAAAAAAAAAAAACTGACATGAAAACATTTAAACTTACTACTAGTATAACTAAGTCTAGAATGGTATTGATGGACTTTAATTAAACATAGTTTGATCACCTATGTTCGATTAAGGAAATTTAATGCGAGGCTAGAAATGGTTATAGTAGGAGTATGTCGATTTTCACTTGCACTCTTTAGGAGCATGCTTAGAACATAGACATGGCATAGGATAGGATACATCCTTTATGCGATAGGTTACTAAGTACACTTTTGCTTCAGTATTCGCTATGTCGTCGTCAAATCCTTCTTACACTCCCGCGTCATACTCAACCAATGCATCGGGCCACAACACGGGGCGATCGCAAGATATCTCGTCTAGCAACCGACAAGAAGAGGACCCCTACAATAGCACGAACTCGGAACCCGAGGTGTCAAGCGAACGAGACCCATACGATGGACCGAGAGTTTCACCCAACACGGTGTTACCAAGACCCACTCCAATAATCGTACAACCGTCATCCGGAGGACCCCGTACCCGTCAAACGGCTAGGAAAAGTGTTCCGATCCCTAGGAGAGTCACGCTAGCAACTCCTCGTCCCGAGGCGCCGGAACCATCAAGGGTTGCCCCCGGCGTACCGATTGGACGCTTGACTGAGTTAGGAATAGCAAGGGATCAACACATTCGGGCCATGACAACCGAGTTGCATGGATGTCAAGTCAGAGTGACTCATCAAGCCCAAGTTCTAACGGAGCTAGTATAACTCACGCACCAACTAACCGTCGTGTCGACGAAAGCAAGGGATAGTGCAAAGATGGCGAGAGAGATGGCATCAAGGGCTCAAGCTACAAGCTTGGTTGTAGGAATGGTGCTAATGTTGTTGTTGTTTCTACTCGTGCTAGGAGCATACTTGGCATAGTATGAACGGGTTTGGCATGGGGAATGATCTTTTGGAGAAAATATTTTATTACTTATCATTTATTTTAAGTTGTACTTCCATTTAAAATTGTACCGGTATATGATACACGCCGGAAATTTTGTAAAACCGCCAAAAATTAATGAAAATATTTGGGAAGTTTTAGTTAAATTGTCTAAATACTCTACACTTTACTTATTGCTCAAATATCCGAATGAAAACTTGTTAAGCTTAAACTTTTTTGAAAATACGAATTCAAAGACTTTACAAACTATACTAAAACAAATTTCTTTTACAAATATGTTTTAGAATCATGCCTCCAAGAAGGTCTACACGTCACACGGAAAATACCCCCGAAAACCAAACGCCCGACATAGCACGAATCATTGCACAACGCATTCAAGAAGCCATACCTAACATCGTCTCACAAGTAACCGCCGACCTCAATGCAATCCCAAGGAATCAAGGAGGTAGCGGAGGAAGCTCGGGAAATAACGACACCAGATGTAACTACAAGACCTTTATGTCTTGTAAGCCCAAAGAATTCCATGGAAAGGAAGGCGTCGTAGGATTGCTTACATGGATTGATAGCATGGAGTCGGTGCTCCATATTAGCAAGTGTTCGGAGGACCGCAAGGTGGAATATGCTACATGTCAACTCCAAGGTAGGGCACTAACTTGGTGGAACATCTAGGTTCAGACCCGTGGAAGGGAAGATGCCTACAAGCTCACATGGGAGGAATTCAAAGAGTTGCTCATTGAGGAGTACTGCCCAAAGAGTGAACTCCAGAAGCTAGAAGTTGAATTCTAGAACCATACTATGATCGGAGCTGACATAGATCGATACACAGCTCGTTTCCACGAACTTGCAAAACTGGTACCTCACATGGTCACTCCCGAGAGTAAGAGAATTGACCGATACTTATGGGGACTAGCACCGGGAATTCGAGGAATGGTTACCTCGGCAAAGCTGACCACAATTCAAGAAGTTGTAGCAATGGCAACTACCCTAACGAACGATGCTGTGAGAGCAGGAACTCTATCATCTGGTAGTGCTAGCCATAAGAGGAAGCCAGAGTATCAGTCAGGAAAGAAACCCTTTGGTAGTACAGATAAGGATAGGAGCGTTGCAAGGAACTTCAGAGTAAGCATAGAGGACCCAGGGCAATACAAGGGTTCACTCCCTAAGTGCAACAAGTGTAACTACCATCACGAGGGAGCTTGCATCCTTTGTGATAACTGTAAGCGGCTAGGTCATCCCGCTAAGTTCTGTAAAAGCGGAAAGGGCCCTATAGAAGGAAGGAGGGCATGTTATGAATGTGGAAGTCCGGATCACTACCGGAATACCTGCCCAAAGTTTGGAAGGAAACCGAACAATAACTACAAGGGGAATCAGGCGAGACAAGTCAATCAGGGAAACCAAGGAGGACAGGCTCGAGGACGGGCATTTGTCATTGGAGCTGACGAAGCACGTCGCGACCATAATGTGGTGACAGGTACGTTTCTCATAAACAACCACTATGCATCAGTATTATTTGACACTGGGGCGGATAGAAGCTTTATTTCATTGGAGTTTAGACCACTAATTAACTTGGAATCTAGGAGAATGTCGGATGCTTATATTATTGAGGTTGCTAATGGTCACAAATTTAAGGCTAAAGATGTAATCTTAGATTGTACTTTAAATCTAGCCGATAAATTGTTTAGCGTTGATCTTATTCCTATCGAATTGGGGAGTTTTGACATAGTTATAGGCATGGACTGGTTATCTAAGAATCGAGCGGAGATTTGCTGTTTTGATAAGTCGGTTAGAATACCTTTGCAAGACGGAGAAACCCTAGTAATACAAGGACACAAAGTTGGAAGAAGCGTAGAGTTGGTGTCAAGTATTAAGGTTCGAAAGTATTTGAGGAAGAAATGTATTGCATTTTTGGCAATCATAGACGAGAAGAAGTCCAAGGAAAGGCAAATTCAAGACATTCCCGTGGTAAAGGATCACCCGGAAGTGTTTCCTGACGAATTGCCAGGACTGCCCCCGTTTAGACAAGTTGAATTTCAAATAGACCTTATACCCGGAGCAGCGCCTGTAGCTAAGGCACCCTATCGTTTAGCACCTGCCGAAATGCAAGAGTTGTCCAGCCAACTTCAGGAACTGTTGGACAAGGACTTTATTAGGCCAAGTTCTTCACCTTGGGGAGCTCCAGTTCTGTTCGTTAAGAAAAAGGATGGATCGCTGCGGATGTGCATCGACTATAGGGAATTGAACAAGTTAACGATCAAGAACCGATATCCTCTACCTCGAATAGACGATTTATTCGACCAGTTGCAAGGTGCAACGTTTTTCTCTAAGATTTATCTTCGATCAGGTTATCATCAATTAAGAGTTCGAGAGGAGGACATTCCTAAGACAGCCTTTAGGACACGTTATGGTCACTATGAGTTCTTGGTTATGCCTTTCGGTTTAACCAATGCACCAGCAGTATTCATGGATCTGATGAACAGGGTATGCCGACCATACCTTGACAAGTTTGTGATAGTGTTTATAGATGACATTCTGATTTACTCTCGAAGTAGGGAGGATCACGAGCAACATTTAAGCGTAATTCTAGAACTTCTTAAGGAACAGAAATTGTACGCCAAATTCTCTAAGTGCGAATTTTGGATTAGAGAAGTACACTTTCTTGGTCATGTAATTGGAGAAAAAGGAATTCACGTAGATCCAGCTAAGGTGGAAGCTGTTAAGAAATGGGAAGCTCCAAAAACCCCAACAGAAATTCGTCAATTTCTGGGTTTGGCAGGTTATTATAGACGATTCATCGAGGACTTCTCAAAGATTGCTAAACCTCTCACAACACTGACCCAAAAGGATAGTAAATTTATTTGGGGAGAATCACAAGAGAAGGCATTTCAACTTTTGAAGAAAAAGTTGTGCAATGCACCGATTCTGGCGTTACCGGAAGGAACCGATAACTTTGTGGTATATTGCGACGCGTCTCATCAAGGATTAGGTTGCGTATTAATGCAAAAGGACAAGGTGATAGCATACGCTTCGCGACAACTGAAAGTTCATGAGAAGAACTATACCACACACGATTTAGAGCTCGGAGCTGTGGTTTTTGCTCTAAAGATTTGGAGACATTATTTATACGGCACTAAGTGTACCATCTTCACCGATCATAAGAGCCTTCAGCATATTCTAGACCAGAAAATGTTAAACATGAGACAAAGAAGATGGGTAGAACTACTCAGTGATTACGATTGTGATATTCGTTATCATCCAGGTAAAGCCAATGTAGTGGCTGATGCCTTGAGTAGGAAGGAAATGACAAAACCGTCACGTATACGAGCAATATGAGGCACTGTATGGACGCAAGTGTCGATCACCTCTTTGTTGGTTGGAGATTGGAGATAGACAATTGTCTAGTCCAGACATTGTACAAGAAACCACCGACAAGATCGCAATCATCAGGGATAGACTCAAAGCAGCTCAAGATCGTCAAAAGAGCTATGCTGACAACCGTAGGAAACCGTTAGAGTTTCAGATTGGAGATAGAGTATTTCTGAAAGTATCCCCTTGGAAGGGAACCGTCCGATTTGGAAAACGAGGAAAGTTGAGCCCTCGATACATTGGACCCTTCAAAATCACCGAAAGAATCGGACCAGTAGCATACAGGCTGGAATTGCCAAAGGAACTAAGTGCAATTCACAACACCTTTCACGTATCCAATCTGAAGAAATGCCTAGTCAACGAGGAAAAAACCGTACCTTTGGAGGAAGTCCAAATCAATGAGAAACTGTGCATGGTAGAAAAACCAACCGAAATACTTGACCGAGAGGTCAAGCGTCTTAGGCAAAGCAAGATTCCAATAGTGAAAGTTCACTGGAACACAAGGCGTGGACCTGAGTACACATGGGAACGAGAGGATTACATGAAACATAAGTATCCTCACTTATTTGCTAAACAACCGGTTACGGACGAAAGTTCTTGAATTTCGGGACGAAATTCTTTTAACCGGGGGAGACTGTGACAACCGTCAAAATTGCGTTCAGGTTAGAACTGCACTAATTATGTCAGATACAATTGTTCTATGTCACACTGTCTAGTTTTAGCAGTAAACCCGACACAGTAGGGAAAATTTAGAAATCCAGTCTGAAATCCCTCAATTTAGGAAATTATCCATACATCTCATAAAATGCCAACTAAAAACATGTATACACTAAAATATATATATATATATACAAAATAAATACTAGCAAATTAAACTAGTATTATTATCAATAACAATTAATTACGAATATCTAATAATTCAATTAATTAAAAGATTTAAATAAAAATTTAATTTAAATACAAACACAATCATTTTATACAAAACCACACTCCACACACTCCTTTCCCCTCTTCCCAAAACCGGCCACACACCACCATCACCACCCTAACCCCTCTTTCTCACTCCATAAATACCCCCTCTCCCTCTCCATTTTCACTCTTCACTCACTTCACAAACCCTTCTCTCAAAACCTCCATAT
This sequence comes from Saussurea involucrata, assembly GCA_033807775.1. NCBI lineage: Eukaryota > Viridiplantae > Streptophyta > Magnoliopsida > Asterales > Asteraceae > Saussurea > Saussurea involucrata. The sequence goes on from CM066322.1 coordinate 135,030,011, forward strand.
TCTCTCAAGAATTATCCTCTCCAAGGCTTCCAAGATCAGCCACATATCTTCAAGAAACCAAGGTAAAAACATTTTTGTAACTTCCTTTAATCATCCTCCTACAACTTTCTCTTCTCTTTCAAAGTTTTATCTTCTTAAAACTCTAAGTTTTCATCTTCTTCTTGCTAAATCCAACTCTAGGCGATCTAATGTTTGTAGATCCATCACCATGACATCTTGCATGTCATTAAAAAGGGTGATGAATCCATAATAAAACCCATATTAGTGACCTAAGAATGTTTGGTATGCATGTGTTTACAAAAGCTCAAAAACAACAAATTTTGGAAATGTTTTATCAAGATAAGTGTTCTTGGTTCCTTGCATGTTGCTTGGGATGATTAAAAAGCAAAGATTTCATCTGAAAATATGTGATTTAGTTGAGTAAAAATCGTGTCTTGACAAAAAGAACAAAATCTTTTGAAGAACCAATGAGAAAATAGCTTTTATATAAAAGACCTTTTTCATCAGCTTGCTGTCAGAAATTTCTACTGACTTCACCGAAAAATATTAAGTTTTGAACCCTCAAACAGTTTTTACAAAAACAGTGTGCAACAGCTACGTGTTTCTGTCACTGTTTTTGTCAAGTGTCATTTTATGTACTTATGTTGATCCAAAAATCATAAATCTTATGTCAAAGGTTTCCTAACACATGGAAGTACTTGTGTGTAAAATATCAGAACCTAACAATCTCTGGAAGTTATCCAAACAGTAACCGAAAGTGACTAACAAATTCTAACTACTAACAACTATATTGTATACTAGCTATATGCTATCTCTTGATCCTTTTCCTCACCTTTGGTGATGAAATTGTGGTATATTATACATATATTACTTATACATACTTACTACCCTAACTCTACCCATTGCACCATTTGCATGGTGGAATGGTAGAATATATCTATACGTATTTATTTACGCATTTCATTTACGCATCTAACATCTAACTACTAACTTTTCTTATCTTTTATGATGGAATTGTGGTACATACATACATAATACACATAACCTAACACCAAACCATATTTACACATGGACCTAAACATTTATTTTTCGTTATTTCTACTACAACACTTCGGTAATTTTAAACCATCACATGTAACGATCTTTCTAAGTATGAACTATTAAAGAACATTTAACGTCATACAAATTTAACAACAAAGGCATTTTATGATGAGATGGAGATTTAAGTGACCAAAGTCTAGAACCTAGAATCTTACTAGTGTCCTTACATTCGTAGGATCGAAGTAGGATCTCATTTCGGAATCACATTACGCATTCGGGAAACACCTACGCAAACCACCGTGAGTATTCATAGCCCCTTTTTACTGTTTTATACATTTTGGGGTGAAAAGCATGTTACTATTATTTCAACATTATCAGTCTTCGTAACCCTTTTTACTGTTTTACACATTTTGGGGTGAAGAACATGATTCAAAACTTTATTCGAAATAAATTGTTTTATTTCCGAACTTTTACGCATGTTTAACGCTCTTTATGGTACATATGCACATGTGAAAGCTTCTAAGTTTGCAACTATCATATACAAAAAGTCCCCAACACTCTTAACATTACTTATTAACTCACATGCGTGTGAGCCATGGTAATTATGGATAACGTTATTTGGTTGACCACCCACCTACGATAAAAACAGGGTGCATTAATTACTACACTACCATGTTAATGATAGGACATGATGACTCGGGGCAAATGACTACAAGGTCATGAGGCTTAGTAATGGCTTAGTTTGCTACCTCTGAGGCATTACACATTACATTACATATTTTTTTTATATATACCATGAGCATGCGTTACAAAACAATATCGTACAACTTATACTACATTTTTGCGTATACCAACACCTATGAACTCACCAACTATTTTTAGTTGACACTCTCTTTTACATGCTTTTCAGGAAATAGCAAGTAAGGACGCACTTTAGAATGCATCACTTTAGCGTCATCAAATTATTTCATCATGTCATTGTACTTTACGTTTTTATGGACAAGTTGTATTTTCTTTTAAAACTCGTTGTATTGGTACTATTTTGATGTGATGAGTTGGTGTTGTCTTCTACCTATTGCTTTTGAAACATTAACTGTGACATCCCGTGTTTCCGCTTTAGCGGGGTGTGACAAAAAGTCTTATGACTTGGATTCCATGCTTAGAATACTTCTTCGGCCTCAGTCGCCCGATTACTTCACGGTTACAAGTATCTCAGTCATACAGCTTTACATACGTTTTACGGCTCATTACACTCATCCATTCAGTTTTGTCATCTTTCATGCTATTTTGTTCATTCGCGACAAAGTGAAGTACACGAAAAAAGCATAACAGAATTTTAATTGTATTTATACGATCAAAACTATACAAGTAAAGGGCACGACCGATTACAGTCGCCCCATATTAAAAATAAAGCAAAGACAAAAGTCAAGGCAGAGGGGAGTCCTCAGCGACCCCCTCGTCGCCAGTTACGTCGACCTCAGCGTCAGTCGGGTCCTCTTCTTCGAGCTTGTCTTCTTGGTCGAGTTCTTCCTCGTCCCCGACTCGCTCCAAGAAGGTTTTGACCTCCTATTCGGCCTCGGCCATAGGGTCTAAACCCCCGTAAATGGCGACGCATGATCGCCGCTCGAACCCTCAGACGGGTTAGAGCCTCAAACGACTGGTGACACTCCTCTAAGGACGCAATCTTCTCCTATCTCGCCTCGACAAGCGACATAAGGTCCTCGACCTGTTTTTCGCTCTCGACCAAGGAACCCTTAGTCGCTCGTAACTCAGCTTCAGTCGCAGAAGACTTCTCAAGGGTCTCCCTCATAAGGCGCTGAAGGTCTTCCTTTGCGCTCAACGACGCCGCGTGAAAGTCCTGGACTTCGGCTAACTTCGTGGAAAGGCATTCGACCCTTTCCATCGTTAGCTTCTCCTGATCCCTCGCCACACGGGCTTCCTCTTGTGCCTTATGCATCTTTTCTAGGGCAACAAGAGTAACCCTATGGATTTTATCCATATGGGCATACAAGCAAAGGGAAGTTTGGAAAGCCTGCAGCGCACGAATATACGAACATTAAAAAATAAAGCGGCAAAATACTTAAGACAGACAGATCGTACGTACCTTGAAGGTCAGCCCTGCGACGTGCGATCCCATGTTGTCGACCATGACGCCTCCAGCCACTCCTTGAAAGACGGCAAGGGGAATTTCTCCAGGTCGCAGAATATCTTATTGCTATCCATCTCTTCCCCGGCCATGAAGTTTGACGGCAATGAAAAGTTCACCGTCATAACATCACTAGACTCCTCTGTCCTCCTGCTTTTTCCCTTGTCGGACGCCGAGGGAGAAGGACCGACCTCTTCAAATAAGGTAGGATCCACACTCACCGGAGTCGCGTCGATGACTCTCGGTGGCGTCTTCGTCTTCTCAGTGGTGGCAACCCCCGATGAGTCACCACCCTTCGACGACGGTTCCCTCCAAAGAACCGTCCTAGACTTCTTTACCCCCGACGACGAGGGTTGGGAGCTTTTCGCTTCAACTCCTTGGCCTTACGAGCCAACAGGAGCTGAGCCTTCTTCTTTTGCACATCAGGGTTAGGCACGACGCCCGAACCACCTACAAAACAACAGAGATACAATAAGAGAAAAGTTATATAAAAAAACATACGACAAACTAGGTAAAACGTACGACAAATTACCTGCTATCTCTTCTTCCTCCTCTTCTGCTTCTTCTTATCTTGCAGGGATCTCCATCCCTGACAGCTCGACGACTTCGTCGTCCAAACCCTCATCCCTGAGACTACGCTGGATGGAGAAGGTTCTGTCATCTGGATTATACATCTGGACTTTCTCGATCTTCGCCAGCGTCTCCTTGGAAACGCTAACCTCGGGGAACACGATAGCTGAAAAAGAACACCCAATTAGCTAAGACACACGATTCAAAAAGTAAAAATAACAGTACACGACTTACTGTTGGTGTTCCACCTGGCGGTAATCCATGTCGTGTCCTCCTGCAGGAGCTCGAGCGACTATGTTTTTCCGAAGATGTACTGAGCCTTCCACCCTTGGTCGTTCACTTGGGTGTTCAACACCAAGACCTGAGCTTTCTTATACTTAGAAAATAAACTATACCGATGGTAGTTGTCCACCTTGGCTACATGGGACGCCAATAGGTCCTCCACCGTGAATGGATTTGTCCACTCTTCGGTGATCCTATCGATCACACAGACTATTCTCCAAAAGTGGGGCATCATTTGGGCAGGCGAAAGATGATACTTTCCCAGAAACTCCCTAATTAACGAGGGAAATGGCCACTTAAAGCCCACCTTAAAAGGATATTCGTACAAAACAAAGTGTCCATTCGGACAATCGGCCGGTCGGAACTGACCCGGCGAATATATTTGAACAGCATCAGGAATATCGGACAAGGTCCTTGTTAGCTTCAATCTTCCTAATCATAGAAGTATTTAGAAGTAGTGAAAAATAGGCCAAGTGAAGAAAGCCTCTTACAGAGGCTCTGCCAAACTTACCGAGAGATCAAGGTCGAGAAGCTACAGAAACTAAAGAGGCGTCCTACAGAAGCTCTGTCATACGCGCAAAGAAGACCAAAGACTCGGAATCCGGTGAAGACTGCTCTACAAAGGACCAAACCGCAGAACCTCTGTGACACTTCACAGAGCCTCTGCGGTCTTCAACAAAGACTTCAAATATATTTATAATATCTTGCTACTGTTACTGGACCTGTTCATCAACTTGCATGGTAGCATGCCCTGTCCATATTCAACGTGTCAAACTATGATTGGATTCAATAGGGCTTAGTACATAATAGACGTCTGCTGCATTAAATGCAATACAACACGTCCAACTGTTCATGCCATCCATCCAACTATTCATACCGTCCGTTCTGAATAGTACCTTATGCTTTATGGTCCCCTTAGAGTAATATAAGGAAGACTCATGTTGAGTTCTTCAAAATCGAGAATTTGAGAGAGAAATCATCAAGAACACATAGCTTATAAACTTTGAGAGTCATATCTGTTTTAAAGCTTTGCTTACTCACTGTTCTTGATTCTGTTCTTGATATATATATATTCAGTAAACTTTGAGATATTATTTCCTGTTCACTGTTTATTTATATTGTGTTCTAAATCTATCAAACATATCTGTTAGTTCTTCAAATACGCTTCCGCATCATACTTAAACTTGAACTAATAGATCTGATAATCTTGTTTAAACAAAACGGGAACCAACAGTTGGTATCAGAGCAAAGCTTGATTTTCAATATCAAGTGATCCTCGTTTAACAACATTATTGATAGATTTCATTATGTTAAAAAGGTTTCTGTTTTCCTATTACTCTTCGACTCATTCAGATAGAAACCATTTTACCAGGTTAGAACACCATTAAACAATTCTGGATATCAGTTTTTTTTTACCCAGAAATCCTTCCAGATCTTCTTATATACTTTCTGAAACCCCTGAAAAGCTCTTAAAATGACAAATACCGATAACTTTTTCACTGCTGGCTCATTAACCAAACCTCCTACTCTCCTTCGAGATGAGTATCCTCAATGGAAGATAAGAATGGTTCATTTCTTTGAGGGTACTGAAAAAAAACTAGTACAATATCTTTACAACCTTCCTCCTGTTCCCATGATAGTAGTACCACGAGTACCAGCTACTGCTGAATCTCCTGAAATCCCTGAACATAAAAAACCGAAGCCAAAAGAAGAATGGTCAAATGAAGATAAGGCAGAAGATGAAGTTGCACAGAAAACAAAAAGAATCTTGATAATGGCAATCCCCAACGAATTTTTTCAATCCTTAGATGCATGCGGAACTGCGCACGATCTTTGGAAAGAATTAGAAAGACAGTTGGAAGGGGGTGCTAAAACACAGAAGAACCGAAGAGCACAGTACATAAATGAATATCATGCATTCAGAGTCTCTGCAACAGAATCTCTGCAAACGACGTACGACAGGTTCAACTCTCTCATAAACAAATGCAGAAAGTCTGGCATTCACAGAACCTCGGAAGAAAATAACGTCATGTTTCTAAAGAGCCTGAATGATGAGTGGCTTCAATTGCCTATGTCTTTACAAACAAACCAAGATCTAGACTCATGGACACTCTCTGATCTCTATGGAACACTAGCTGCACAAGAGCCTCAAATAGCACAGGCTAAAACAATAACCATTGCACCATACGCATTGGTTAGTAAATCAACAGAGGCTACAAAAAGAACGAGAAATGAGAGAGCAACAGAGGAGAAGAAGAAGGAGAAGAAGAAAATGGTGATGGTTGATAGCGAAGAAGACGAGCTGATAGAGGAAGAAATAACTCTTGCGTCATTAGCTAAATCATTGGCTCTATTAACAAGAGAGTTCAAAGGTAACCAAAGAAATTTTGAAAATGACAGATATAACAGAGACAACCAGAGAGATAGAAGAGATGATGGAAGAAGAGAAGAATCAAGTGACCGACAGAGGTCAGACTATAGAAATGATGACCAACAGAGGTCTAGCGACAGAAACTACAGAGGAAATGACCGACAGAGGTCAGATGATAAGGTAGGCCACACACAAGAATGCTACAAATGTGGTAAGCCTGGTCATTACGCAAACGAATGCCGAACAGAGAAAGGTGGAGATCAACAGGAGTCCGACGATCGAACTGGAAACACCTCTCAAGGTTATTTCAACTGCGGCAAGCCAGGTCATTTTCGCAAAAGAATGCAGAAGTAGACAAAATCGCCCACAGAAGGACTCAGCTTTTTACAAAAAGAAGGCTGAATATTATGCGCAAAAATCCCTAATGGCGAACAAAGGGCATTCTGAAGCAAACAAGGAGGACTTCGAGTCAGACTCTACCTCTGATGATGAATTCACCACCAATGCCCTGTTATGTGGCATGGCAGAAGTCGACTCCGGCACTGACAATGAGGTATCCATTTCAAACTCTGCCTCTTGTACTAAATCTGTAGATAATGATTCAATTAAACTTAACATTGAACTGATTGAACTAAAAGAGATAAATGAAAGCATTCAGAAAAGACTCACCTTTAATGAGAGAGAAGTAAGGCTTCTCACTCAAGAAAAAACCAAAATTTTTAAAGAAAAGGAAAGAGTAGAAAAATATTGGAGCAATAAAATAGATCATTTAAAAAGGCAAATTTCTGAATTAACCTCTGCTTTAAAAATCAAAACAAAAGAGCTTTCAGTTTCTAGGAGTGAAACAACTGACATAAGAGCTCTCAAAGAACACTTTCAAAAAGAGAGAGAGGTACTTTGGCAAGATCTACTCAGAAGAGAAGTTTTACTTAAAAACTATAAAGATGCACAGAAGGTGTATGAGAAAGTAAACTCACAAATAGGAAGACGAGGTATAGGGTACGATGATATTACTCTAGGTGTTGAAGGCAAAAGACTTAAACCTCTGTCTTCTCTGTTTGTGATAGGAAAAACAAATAAACCAATTTTTCCAAATTTACTCTCTGTAGGTAAAAGGGTTAAGATCTCTGCAGAACCTTACTTGAGGAAACATACGAAGATGATCAATGTGTGGTTTGAAAACACAGATTCATCATCTTCAACCTCTGTCAATAGAGGAATCAAACCAAAGAAATATCTGAAAACACAAGATCAGATTGGTATCTTTAAGTTTGGTAAACCAGAGACTCAAACACATGTCGCTTTTTTCTGTATGATAAATATCGAAAAGAAATTATCTGCAAAAGCTCCTGAGTTTAAACCCATCTTTTCAGAAGAAAAACTTAAAGAATCAATTGAAAAAGAAATTTTGGAAGTTTTGAAATCAATTGTTTTAGAAAATCTCTGTACATCTTCTATAGATCAAATTCTCGCTGAAGAGATCTCATCAGAAACCTCTGCTATCTATGAAAGTTATTCTACAGAGGAAGAAAGGTCGTACGATACATGCTCAGAAAATCCAGCCTCTGTCGAAAGAGATGACTCAACCTCTGTATATGAGGACGATTCATCCTATGACGACTCTGAGACTGATTCTAAATCAGGGATAGTTCACTGTGACACAGAGGATGTTAAATTCTCCTCTAAGGTTCTTAACAGAACAATTTCTCCAAAAGAGAAAATCACAGAGATACCTATCTGTCCAGATTTTCTCAAAATGTGTATACAAGTCAAAACCTCTACAGAGCTTGTTAATCTGAAAAAGGCGTCTAAAAATCCTAAAAGCTCAAAATTTTCAAAACCTTTAAAGCAAATTAAAGAGAATCCTACTTGGCAACAAAAGGGAAAAAGGCATGAAGCTAACAAATATTTTTCCTCTGTGACAGTGAAGAAAGATGTTCACCACAGAAGAGACTCACAGAAGGCACGACCTAAACAAGACTTTTGCAAACAACATTCTAGTATTCATAGATCTTCTTGTAATAGGAAATCTAATATTAAGAAAGAATGTAATGCCTCTGGGTTCAGTTCAATAAATTCAATTAAAAGTTCAAACAAATAACGTCTCATATTAAATACTGTCATTGCTTTGATCTTATGTTCAAATTGAATAATCACTTCTCAAGTCCAGATTGCTTACTCTCCACTAAAATTCAAACTCCAAAGTCAGAACCTAGAGAGAAACAATCTGATTTTTCTACAAAAGATAAAATGTATTTCAAGAATGCTAAGGCAAACTTGAAAAATTCTAACAATATTGGACCCATATGGATATGGGTACCTAAGTCTCTGTGATTGTCTTACAGAAGCGGTTTGTGCCAATTTGGTATGTTGACTCCGGATGCTCAAGGCACACGACTGGCGACAGAAGTTTACTATCCACGTACAAAGAAACACACGATGGTGGATCTGTAACTTTTGGAGACGACAAGAAGGGACACATCAAAGGCTATGGAGTCATACAAAAGGAAAACGTCTCTGTATACAAAGTTGCATATGTGAATGGCCTTAAACACAACCTACCCAGTGTAAGTCAACTCTGTGATACAGGATTCGATGTGTTATTCAAAAGAACTTTCTGCTCTCTGCAAAGTGAAGACACAGGAATGGAACTTCTGCGAGCCGAAAGAAAAAGTGATCTGTATCTGATGAATTTTTGTTCAACAACCAAGGACAAAGTTTGCCTTGTAGCTTGCGAAAGTAAAGAAGCCTGGTTATGGCATAACAGGTTCTGTCACTTGAACTTTCACACATTAGATAAACTGGTAAAACTTGATCTAGTTAAAGGTTTGCCTAATGTTAAATTTAATAAGGATCACTTGTGTTCTGCCTGTGAAATGGGAAAACTCAGAAGAGCTTCCCACAGAGGCAAAACAGATGTGTCTGGCACTAGACCTCTATACATGCTTCATGTTGACCTCTGCGGTCCCATTGCCATACAGAGCCTAGGTGGCAAGAAATACATACTTGTCTTAATTGATGAGTATTCGCGTTTCACATGGGTTGAATTTATTCGAAAGAAATCGGATGTTCCAATCATCTTGATTAATCTAATGAAAAGAATCCAAGTTCTTTATGAATGCAGAATACATAAGTTAAGAAGTGACAATGGCACAGAATTTAAAAACTCTGTCATTGAAGCCTATCTTTCTATAGAAGGAATATCACAGAACTTCTCTGCAGCACGCACTCCACAGCAGAACGGCGTAGTCGAAAGGAAGAATTGAACGCTCGTGGAGGCAGCAAGAGCTATGCTATCAGAATGCGGATTACCGATGAACTTTTGGGCAGAAGCGATTTCTACCGCATGCTATACACAAAATCGTTCAACCATTATGAAAAGACACCTCAAGACTCCTTACGAATTGATCAACAAAAGGCGGCCAAACATCAAATTTTTTCATGTGTTCAGATGTAAATGCTTTGTTTTAAACGACATAGATTCAAGAGGAACGTTTGAGGTAAAAGCCGACGAAGGCAAATTCATTGGATACTCTGCCACTTCCGAAGCCTACAGAGCATTCCTTACAAGATCTCGCAAAATCGTAGAAAGTATCAATGTTTCTTTTGATGATTCATTCCAAATGACTTTTGAGCAAATCAGTTCAGAACTCGAACTTAAAAGGGAAACCTCTGACATCTCGCAAACGAAAGAAGACTTAAATCTTCTATTTTTAGAGATGTTCCACGATGACATTGATCCTTCTGTTGGAACCATCAGAGTTTCTGAAGAACCATCCTCTGTCGGACAAAATCCTACAGGTATGACTCTAACTGGTCCAAATAATGCTTCATCTTCTTCTGTAAATACTACAGATGCAAATGCCGAAGTAGTAAATGCAGAAGATGAAACATCAAGAAAAACGACCACAGAAGCTGCTGAAAAACAAACTCCACAATCCACAGAAGAACCAATTACAGAGGAAATTGAGGACCAAGACTATACGTCCCCAGAGGAACAAACTCCACCACCACTCATACCAATCATTACACAAATGGTAGAATCATCTACCAAGGTAAGAAGAACGAAAGAGGCTATACAAGAAGAAGATCCACAAGAAGCTTCTGAAGAAAGGTTCGATGGCATTGATGACCATCTTCCACGCACCACTCAGTGCACAAAAAGCCATCCTCCAAGCCAAATAATTGGAGAACCTTCTGTCTCAGTAAAAACCATGTCTGCCACTGCTAATTTTTGTTTCTTTAAAATTTTTATTAGTGTGATAGAACCAAAGAAGATTTCTGAAGCCCTAGATGACCCAAACTGGGTAGACGCCATGCAAGAACTTCTGCAGTTTGAGCGTAACAGAGTATGGACTTTAGTACCTCTGTCACGAGTGTTAGGACACTGAAATTGTACTTTATAATAGAAAGTTTTGTAAAGCAATAGCTGTGTTAAAGGGCTTATGCTTAATTGTTGTAGCAAGTGATGAAGACTATAAATAGGTCTTTACTTGTAGTTTGTAAGAAGTGAATTCATTAATACAAGATGTAGATCTCTAATCACTTTGTGTTCTCTCTAGGTTAGATTTCCTTTTCAATAATGTTCTTCATCATCTTGTTACACAATACTTGGATTGTATGAAGATCATGGACCTAACAAGTGGTATCAGAGCCAAATCGAAGAATTTTTCATCGATACGATCATCGGATCTTCACAATTCAAGTGTTTTTAGCACTATTTTGCTCAGATTTCGGATTCTTATGGTGTTTGTTCAAGAAAAAGTTGAACTCACTTTTTGGATCAAAAGTATGACAAATCGATCAAATTACAAGTTTTGATCAACTAGAATTCTGTTCATCTTCAATTTTCGAATAAGTCTGCGAAAGAATCACTGAAATTGGTCAAGAATTGAAGAAGTTATGATGATTTTAGTGATTTTCGGATGCTGTTACTTGAATTCAGATTATTCTTGATGAATTCGGATTATTCTTGATGAATTCGGATCCTTCATCGTTTACTGTTCATTGATGAATTCAGATCCTTCATCATTTACTGTTCATTGATAAATTCGGATCCTTCATCGTTTACTGTTCATTGATGATTTCGGATCCTTCATGTTTTACTGTTCATGGTTTCGGATGCTACTATTGTTTGGATGGCTTAGATGGTTTCGAACTGTTCAGAGTTGTTGGTTTCGGATCTTGGGAAGTCCGAAATATTGATGAATTTGGTCATCTTAGTTCTGAATTTCGGAATGTGCTTACACCTAAAGGTTCAAAGGTATGGATGGCTTCGCATCTTTCTAATCCTCATTCTAATGGTTTCGAATTCCATTTATTCAAGATAGGCATGGTTTCGCATCCAACATGACACGAAATTGCCATGATTTCGAACCCTTCATGATCCGAATTGTTTTGATTTCGAACCCAACATGATCCGAATTGAGTGAATTCGCACCCAGCATGATCCGAATTGAGTGAATTCGCACCCAGCATGATCCGAATTGAGTGAATTTGCACCCAACATGATCCGAATTGAGTGAATTCGCACCCAGCATGATCCGAATTGAGTGAAATCGCACTCAACATGATCCGAATTGAGTGATTTCGCCCCCTACTTAATCCGGATTCATTGGTTTCGGATGCTTCATGGTCCGAATTCTGATGGGTTCGGATCCAAGAAATTTATTGAAAAATATTTCTCATTAAAAAAACAACGAGGGAAAAAGGCCATTGGGACTAAGTGGGTCTACAGAAATAAGAAGGATGAAGATGGAGTGGTCATCAGAAACAAAGCACGATTGGTGGCCAAGGGTTATAGACAAGAAGAAGGCATAGATTACGATGAGACTTTTGCTCCTGTTGCACGGCTCGAAGCAATAAGAATATTCTTAGCCTTCGCAGCTCACATAGGTTTTTAAAGTCTATTAGATGGACGTAAAATCAGCTTTTCTCAACGGTGAAATCCAAGAAGAGGTTTACGTAAATCAGCCACCAGGGTTTGAAAGCTCAAAATTTCCAAGGCATGTATACTACCTTGAAAAGGCTCTATACGGACTGAAACAGGCTCCAAGAGCATGGTACGAACGACTTTCTACCTTTCTTCTAGTAAATGGCTACAACAGAGGTACAACAGATACTACCCTATTCTATAAACGTAAAAACAGTGAAATAATGCTTGTACAAATCTATGTGGACGACATAATTTTTGGGTCTACTAATACAGAAGAGTGCAAAAGTTTTGAAAAACTCATGCAGAGTGAGTTTGAAATGAGTATGATGGGAGAATTAACATTCTTCCTCGGACTCCAAGTCAAACAAACATCAGAGGGAATTTTTATAAATCAGGCCAAATATGTCTCTGACATTCTTTTCAAGTATAGCCTCTCTGATACCTCTGCAATGAAAACTCCAATGGCCACTGGAAATAAGTTATCCTTAGATCCAGATGGCATCTCTGTAGAATGCACTCTCTACAGAGGCATGATTGGATCTCTGTTATACTTAACTGCAAGCAGACCTGACATTATGCATTCCACATGTCTTTGTGCACGTTATCAAGCTAATCCAAAGAAATCACATTATGATGCTGTTAAAAGAATCTTTAGATACCTAAAGGGGACCAAAAATCTTGGTCTCTGGTATCCACAGAACTCTGGCTTTTGTCTTGAAGCTTATACAGATTCAGACTATGGAGGATGCATGCTCGACAGAAAGAGTACCTCTGGGAGTTGTCAATTCCTAGGAGGTAAACTAGTCAGTTGGACCTCCAAAAAGCAGAACTGTGTATCAACATCTACGACAGAAGCTGAATACGTTGCTGCTGCTAGCTGTTGTTCTCAGGTTCTATGGATGAAGACTCAGCTAAAAGACTACGGCCACATTCTATTCAAAATAACCATCTTCTGTGATTCCAAAAGTGCCATTGGCATCTCTGCCAATCCTGTGCAACATTCCAAAACAAAGCATATCGATATAAGGTACCACTTCTTGAAACATCATGTTGAACACGGTACAATCGAGATGCATTTTGTGCCAACAGAATATCAACTTGCAGACTTATTCACGAAAGCCTTAGACGAGAAAAGATTTAATTTCTTGGTGGGTAAGTTAGGAATGATTAATATGATGTGAAAATCCTCTGTAAGTATATCTTTATCTTCTGTAAATAAGTATATATATCTATTTTTATTGCTTTGATTGATTTATTTATGTATGTTAATTCTCAATCTTAAATAGTTCTTGATATCACAGAGCTTCTGTAAGTTTGCTCAGAACCTCTGACGACCTCCACAGAACCTCTGAAAAAACAAGACCTATGCTCAATACAAATCTTATCATTCCTTGATCCAAGCATAGATCAAGGGGGAGCAAAAAGAAAATTCCTGATCTACAGAGGTGATTAGATCAAGGGGGAGCAAAAAGGGACCCTGAAATGATCTACAGAGGTAAAACTTTAAATGGGAAGCCAAAGAAGAATGTCGATGAATCTATATCGACAGAAGTCAGACATCACTGCCGAGAAAAGAAGAACCAAAAATGTATGTCTCTCGTACAAAAGGTTGTTGAAAACAGTTTTCTGGGACACAAATTGTCAAATATGTCCTAAATATACTGTGGATAACATTTCAAAAATCAAAAGATCAAAAGGTTTCATAAAATTTGAGTTATGAGAAATTTGATGTCATAGAGCCTCTGCTGAGCTCAACAGAGGCTCTGCCAGAAATATGCTCTGAGATCACAAATTAACCATCTATCGATCTTTTGGAATGTTATCTCGGAAACCGAATACATACATCATGACCTTCACGAACAAAACTTTTTCCATAACAGTTTTCTCGGACACCAACTTTCAAATATGTCCGAAAAACATCTCTTAAAACAGATCAAAAATTGGATGATCAGAAAATTTAATAGAATTTTTGTTATGAGATTTTTTCACTCATAGAGCTTCTGCTGGCCCTCACAGAGCTTCTGCAAGTTCCCACAGAGCCACAAAACCTCTGCGAGTGAAAATTATTAACTAAAAATCCTATTGATCCTCTCCAGTGCCTTTGCAAACTTTTTGGTTAAAGAAGAACCCACAGAAGTCATGATAACAATAATATATATGAGAAAAGGATAAACATCAAGATTTTCAAAATCACAGAGCTTCTGTAAAGCACAGAAGTTCTGTCAATCTGTTACTTGGGCATTTCTGTAGTAATAACGGTTACTTTTACTGAGAGTGAATCTCATGTGGCTAAGAACAACCCCACGCGCCTAGCATTAATGCGTCGCGTACGACGTCCTGTCATCCTCTAACATGGCCTACGTGTCCCATTTTTATTGGGCGTACATGGAACGTTTTCTTTGGAAAGTTGAACCCGCCGTTCTAACTTGTGTACGGATTCCAAATTTTAATGCATTGCCATATATTTTACTCTTTCGAATTCTACCGTTTTACCCTTCTATAAAAACCAAGCGTACCCTCTTATAAACTTTTTACAAACCCTCATTCTTCTCCGGCGAAACCCTGCAAAAACCTGCAAGTATCTTATTCTCATTACCAATGGCTTCATCTTCTCAAGCTATCTCCCCTGCACACTCTCCGGCGAACTCACCAGAACATTCACCTGCTCATTCTGAACATTCAGAAAACCCCCACCTTGCCAAAAGTATTGAACTAGAAGATTCCGGCGATTCAGCAGAATTTGCTCCGACCACACATCTTCAAAACTTCATAGCAAAGGATCATTTCGAAAAGGTACTACCAATCAAATCCAACAATTGCTATTTGGTCCCCTCACCCACTGCTTTCGGCGAAGCCCATGCCATTCTTCTAAACATAATGGAAAATCATATCCTCTTCCCTCTACTCTCAAGAACCCCAAACAAAATTCCAGTTAGATATTTGAACCAGTTTTGGCAAAGTTGTCGATTTGATGAAGATGATTCTCTTATCAAAGGGTACATATCAAGACCTGACAAATCTGAACATCTGGAAATCAAGTTCAATAGAACAATGTTGGATTGAAGAAATATGCAGAGCAACCAACAGACGACGAGATCTGTCGTTTCGTAGAAATGCTTGGGTACAACACCCAACTGAGGAAGAGAAATGACTTCCGCAGAGGCAGATTACCACCTCTGTGGAACACCTTGTTCTCAATTCTTAACAGATGCCTGATAGGGAAGATAGGCAGTATTGACCAGAGCTCACATCAGATATTAACCATCATGTATGGGGTTTAGTATGATCTCCCACTGGATTACGCGACCATAATGATGCAAGAGATCATCAACACCATCGACAGAAAGAACAACGCCAGAAGGGTCAAAGAGAACGATCCTAACTTTCTACCACCTCTGCAATTCCAAAGAATACTGGGAGTTTTGTTCGAACCTCTGTTGCTGATACAGAACTGGCCAATGGAAGGGCCAATTCCCAAACAGTTCCTAATGAACAAAAATACCCCCACTGATCATGTAGATGGCTACACACACTGCAGATCTTTGTCAAAGAACCTTCTGAGGTATGCCACGAATAAAACCCTTAAGAAAGAGTACATACGCGATCATAGAACTCCAAAACCGAGTCCTATGACACCCCCGCGTTTAGGTGTCCCCCTAGGAACAATGATTGCAGAACCTCTTTCCACTCAAGAAGAAAAAGATCACAAACTAGCAAAACACATGGCTATTCAACTTAGCTTCTTAGCCAAACGTGCAGAGCTCACGGGAAAGAAGTCCTCTTCGAAATCTTCTACCTCTACTCCAAAATCAAAGAAGAGGAAAATTGAAGAAGGCACCTCCACAAGCGCTGCACAAGATCAACCTTCACCTCCTCATGCCACAGAAATTGGCTCCACTGCTCCTCCCTCTTCTCCAAAACAGAAGAAAAAAAGAAAATCGAAAACCACAGAGGAAGGGGCACCAAAACCTAAGAGGAGGAAAACCAAAAAGAAGCATGGGAAATCACTTGAAAAATTGGTTACCATAGAAGAAGAAGCAATCGCAGAAGAAAGAACTGCAGAAGAAGAAGATGCAGAAGTAGAAATGACAGAAGAGGGATATCAATCACCCTATCAATCCCCAGATCGATTTGCTCACCAAGGAAACTTTAACGATTTCCTACAGAACCCTGACATTGCCCACACTCTAAATACAGCAGGGTGGACGGCACAACCACTCTCCAGAAGAACAATACTTCTCTATTTCTGGCATTGACACACATCTGCAAGAAGATGATCAAACACCCAGAGATCAATCAGCTGAGACACCTGTTATTCTACAGAACCCCTTCATTCAACAAGGATTGGACGTCCACAGAAGGAGTCCAAGCCCAGCTTCAGAAGAAATAGAACAAACAGAATCTGAGTGGAATAGAGATGAAGTACCAGAGGCTTTAGAGAAAATAATAGAAAAAGGAAAAGAGGCCGAAGTTGTACAAGAAGAGGGATTTGAAACAAGGGAGACAAGAATGGAGGTCTCAGATGTAGATTCAGATGAAGAAGAAGTTGTCTGGATACGAAAAGGTCTCTATCATCCACATGTCATGAGATTATACGGCTCTCATCAAATGTAGGACTTATTAGGCACAGAGCAAGAAACTTCAACAGAAGCTAGGGAAGAAGCACCAAGCCATCGGATAGCTACAGACGCTGAAATGGTAGAAAATGATGTAGTGCTTGGATGCTTAACAGATGAAGAAACAAAAAAAGATGCCTGTATTAATAAAGGCACACAACCAAAATCAACTCCCAGTGCAACCCACACATCTAACTCCGCAGGTCTAGATGCAGAAGGAGTTATTGAAAAAGAGCAGCACAGCTCGATCCAAACCCAACCCATCCAGCCAGAAGTCACTCTTTCGACTTCTGCGCCCACAGAAACCGGGGAATCCATTCCTAGGGAGTCTCCTCAAAGAGACTCACCTATTGTTCGTGATCAATCGCCCCAGATCACACTAGAACACCATACAGAGGAATTCGTTTCCTCTGCCACGCACGAAATAGGGCCAACCCTTCTTTCAGAGAGAAGTAGTGAGCACAACGACGAAGAGACTCTAGACAACTCTCCGAGTCAACAGAAGGATAATCTAGTACCCACCTCTGAAGTGGATCTAGACAATGTCATTCACAGAACTTCTGTAGAGTCTGAAGCACAAGATGCCTCTGCTCGAAGATCAGATGGAAATCCTTCCACCCCCATCGTACAAACAAGGGTGAACGAAGGTGTCCCAGCAGCAGGGACTCACTCTGGAGACGAATGTGTTCCTCCAGAGGTTACACCAGGGACACAAGTATCAAGGGATGAGTTCCAAACCCTTGTCACCTCTGTGAACCAAACCATGAAAGAGTTGCAAAGCTCTCTCACATCTTTTGCAGAGAAAACATCAACGGCCTTGCTGAATCTGAACACCAAAATGGACAATCTGTCCACATAGGTGAAAACGGCCATCATAGAGATGAAATATTATGCTCAAACAACTGCCACAACTACAGCCACTTCTGCTGCTAAAGATTTTTGAATAGCTGCAACATCTGCATTCAAGGAATCAGTCAAACATTTCCTTGAACAAATGAACAAGCAATCCAACAAATCACAGAGCATCACACCTGCAGAACTACAGAAGGCTCTGCAAAACGTTCAAGAAGAGGCAATGCGCAACACTACAATGATGCATCCAAAAGATTACATGACCAGAACACAGCTGACAGAGCTCGGGCAAAATGTCATAAACCAGGTCACAGAAGTCATTGTCTCCTTCACTACTGCAAATGCCAACTACGTCAAAGAATTCATAAAAAGTGTCGGCATAATGCGCTTTAACACAGAAGCAGAGCTTGCAACTCTAATCGGCCTCTGTGATGATGTATGTGCAAAGTTGATGGCCGCAGGAGCAGAACTACCAAAGAAACCCAAAGCTTCCTGCAGAGCAGAGGGTACTTCTGATAAGAGTCAGGATGACTCTGATGATGACCATCCTGGTCCATCAGATCATCCTGAGGGGGAGAATATAAGGGAGAAAGCTACGACCAGAGGACTACAAGCTCCACTAATCGCAGCAAAACCAATCAGCCAAGCCCCTCCAGAACAAACCCAAGATCAAAAGACCACAGAGACAACACCCATCTCTGTGGAATCAACTTCTGAAGAAACCAATATTCCAGAAGTTGATCAGCAAACCACAGAGGCAACAACCACCCCTGTGGTAATCAACTTAGAAGAAAGACCTTCAACAGAATCAACAGAAAAACCCCAAACCATACCAAGAAGAAATTCGATTGCCACCAAACCAAAAAAAGCAACGACCTCTGCTTCTTCTATTATGAGAAAGATGCACAATACAATGTCTGATCGAATGTCGCATAGAGAAGAAGAAAGGCACAGGTTCACTTTAGCTTTCCGAATGGGAAGAAGATTCGACATACCTCAATCCACAGAAACCAAGCTCACAGAAGAAGTCACAAAAGAACCTCCCACAGAGGTTACAGAGCAAAGAAAGCCAACAGAACCAACGCCACAAAAGTCCTCTCAAACACAAGTGTCAAAACCTACAGAGGCAACCCCCATCATTCCAACAGAAGCACCAACAACCAAACCTACAGAAGCAACAGGTTCTGCACCTCCAAAAGCCAAAGACAAGGGAAAGGCAAAAATGACAGAAGAGCCCAAGAAAAAGAAATCAGTACCTAATCCTAAAGAAAAACTGATGAAAAGCTCCTTTGATGCCTTTCAAACTCCAAAGCCTGAAGAAGAGGACTGGGCATATGGATTGAAGCCTCTATCAGACATTCCTCTATCAGGAAGAGCTGTAGAAGTTGTTCAACAGATGGAGAGTCTCAGAAGACGAGTACCACCACATGGTCCAACATACGAAGAAATGGAAGAAGTGGTGTACAAATATCTCTACAAACAACCCTTTCAGAACCTCCATCCAACAGACCAAATCACAAATCCGAACATCAAAGAAGAATTTGAGAACATCTTCAGCAGAACAAAGCCAAGAACCAAAGCAGAAGTCTTCTCAATTCATAAAATCAAAAAGGTAATCGTATGCAGATTCTCCTTCACAAGAACCTATCCAAGAGTCAGGTACAATCTTTACAGAGTCAAAACGGTAAACAATTCAGAAACCACCTTCGCTGATGCTGACATAAGGAATCTGAATCCCTATGATCTACCTGAACTTCTGCAATGGACAAAGGACAACTACAACATAGAGCCAAGCACTAGAGCCTATCAAGTGTTGAGAAAAGCAATGAGGGAAAAGCTTCTGATCTACAGTATGATAGATTTTCAACTGGGAAAGCATCTTTGTCTCAAACATCTGAATTTACGACCACCAGAGGATCACTGCCCACCCGACGCCGTGCCCAACTCAATCATTACAGAACCAAGATTCGGGTTAGTATTTCAAAACCCACAAGGCGAAGTCAAACTGTTTGTGTGCATGGACTGTCAGAAGTACGCAACTAGTACTCTGAACAAGTTCAGAGCAAGCCTTGTAAAATACAGAGATACAGAGAAAATGAATAGAGATGCTGCAGATACTTTCATCAGAGAGATTGATGCCACAATCCGCCTAAGAGAACTCTGCATCAGTTTCTACAAAGAGATCAGAAGAATCGGAAGAGACAACAGAAGCTACAACGATTTCAAAGATGCCAAAATCTGATTCTCAAACCTCAAATCTCTGCAAATCATGTTAAAGTTTATCTTTCATTTTACTCAAATGTAAAATGCCTCTGCATACTTCTAAATGAAAAGAACTTTCGAGGTATTGTTTAACCTCTGTCTTATCTAACTTAGCCTAACTAAACTCAAGTTCAATTTTTTATTTTTCACTACTTAGGGGGAGATTGTTAGCTTCAATCTTCCTAATCATAGAAGTATTTAGAAGTAGTGAAAAATAGGCCAAGTGAAGAAAGCCTCTTAAAGAGGCTCTGCCGAACTTACCGAGAGATCAAGGTCGAGAAGCTACAGAAACTAAAGAGGCGTCCTACAGACGCTCTGTCATACGCTCTGTCATACGTGCAAAGAAGACCAAAGGACCAAACCGCAGAACCTCTGTGACACTTCACAGAGCCTCTGCGGTCTTCAACAAAGACTTCAAATATATCTATAATATCTTGCTATTGTTACTGGACATGTTCATCAACTTGCATGGTAGCATGCCCTGTCCATATTCAATGTGTCAAACTCTGATTGGATTCAATAGGGCTTAGTACATAATAGACGTCTGCTGCATTAAATGCAATACAGCACGTCCAACTGTTCATGCCATCCGTCCAACTATTCATACCGTCCGTTATGAATAGTACCTTATGCTTTATGGTCCCCTTAGAGTAGTATATAAGGAAGACTCATGTTGAGTTCTTCAAAATCGAGAATTTGAGAGAGAAAAACATCAAGAACACATAGCTTATATACTTTGAGAGTCATATCTGTTTTAAAGCTTTGCTTACTCACTGTTCTTGATTCTGTTCTTGATATATATATATATATTCAGTAAACTTTGAGATATTATTTCCTGTTCACTGTTTATTTATATTGTGTTCTAAATCTATCAAACATATCTGTTAGTTCTTCAAATACGCTTCCGCATCATACTTAAACTTGAACTAATAGATCTGATAATCTTGTTTAAACAAAACGGGAACCAACAGTCCTAAAAGCTTCTAAGCTTTCTTGACCAACTATGGTGCTTGCTGGTTCGATTGACATCTTGAAAAGCTATAAGAAAAACGACGAGGTTTCTTTTGGACTTATAAACGCTCGAAGTGCACGTAACAATGGCATGTAAATATCTCTGAAATCCGTTCCCTAAAAACACAAGTGAACGTGAAAAGGAAACAATTCCCCGAATCGCGCTATTTATGTCAAAGATCATGTCAGAACGACCCTCTAGATGGTCGACACCTTTCCAATGCCTTTTCGCATGCATCATGCCGATGGGCGAAACCTGCCCCCTAAGCAACTCTATGCATCTGACACGCCGTCGTGACGTCACGACCCTTTCGTTTCCTCCAATCCAAATCGAACCAAAATGATTGGAATCTGACCAGACTCTCTCCCCATGCGACGCGTGTCAAACCACTTCGTCAGATTTAAAATTCGAATTTCACGCCTAAAATTCAAATTTTGTGGGCAAACTGTTTGGGTAAAAAATCGCACCTCACGATCGACGCTAGAAAACTCAGATAACATTTCCATAAGACCACTCTTGTATTAAGATAAGGTCTTATAGGTTATTTACGGACGAGTACTCGGTCGTACGTTTCTATGCTGGTCGTACGTTCCGTATGACAGACGTCCGAGACTTAAGACGATCGTACGATTATACTAACCCTTAACAGTCAACGCCCGTTTCTTTTGTTCATTAATGCAGGTCCACGAGCATTCATGGTTTAAACGACCAGTAACGGACAAGATATCAATGGAATTAAAGGCCCGACAACGGTTACAAAACAAGTCATCAAGGCACATTTAATGACCAGCCGAAGCTATTTAAAGGCCCGACAGCGGTTATGTTGGTCCCGAAGGGCTATACAAGTTTGTAGAAGGGGGGGGGGGGTTGAATACAAACACACAAATTTTACTTTTCTAAATTGTTTATTGATAAATCATTAACATTTTACAGCTTGTTGCGGAACAAGATTAAGGATAAACCTAAATCTAAACAAGTTGGAACACTAAGTTTCTGGCACTAAGAAAGAGAAGGAAATTACTAATAATAACCTATCTCAAGATAAGAAAGATGACTTGTCCAGAGTTAGCAAGTGCTTCAAAAATGAAGCTGGAGTCCTTCTTATATACTGCATGCATTTAATGCATTGCAGTTTACAATTTACACGTGGCAACAGCTGGTTGGTTGCATGTCATTGACCTTTGTAGACAACCTAAGTAGCCGCATGTTTGAACAGTGTAGTATCAGAGTGGTTGTACGATTTCAGACAATAAGGAGGTTCTTTTCTGACATATCGTACGGAGTCGTGCAAGGGTGGTTAAGACAAAAGTACTTTATACGTAGGACTTCATGATCAGCTTTTCGTTGATTCAGCGCTTTACCATTGTTTATCAGCGAATGATAAAGTTCAGCGATAACTGAAGTCTTGTACTTGATACTTCACGTTGAGTGGACAAATCTGAGTCTTCGCTGATCCGCATCAGTTCATTAGGAGACTTGTCACTGGTTCTTGAGCTTTATCTTTGACTTCAGCGTAGAACCTATGTTGACGTGAAACTTATCTTCAGAGATCATAAGTAAAGCAACTAACTTATCAGCGATCACCATAAGGACTGAACAGACTCAGCGCATTATGGTGAACAGTGTTCGCTGAATGTTTAATCTAAAGAGCGAGAGTTCCTATCAGCGGTACTGTAAGATCTTAGTACTTATCAGCGATAGTGAAACTCTGATACATATTGTTTACTTACAATTTTCACTAAGTATATAAAAGAGGGTCATTATCAAATCACTGAGGGTTTGGATCAACAATCTCCCCCTATTTGATTATGACAAAGCAACAGAGAAAATTGCTATATAATGAAAACATAAGGATAAAAAGAACTCATAAAATATTTGTCCCTTTTATTGTTTTCTGGGATCTTTTCTGTACTGATGGAGTAAAGTACTTTCGCTGAAATCTTTCTTTAAACTTCGAATCAGATTACAAAAGTAAGTGGAAAGATTACAAGTACAAGCGAAATAAATTACAAGTACAAAAGAATAACTGATACAATAGAAGAATGAGGCGATCCTATCAGTTTATAAAGGTTCTTCCTTAATGAGAAGTTCATCAAGGGTCTTGGATGTGGGAATCATCCAGTCAGGGACATTTACTCCTTGATTCCTTTTGTTCAGCGCTTCTTCAAAAATCAAGGGTTTAAGATGTCGTGCCTGAATGTCGCGTTTGAATTCACACCAGTAAATGAGATCTTTCAGTTGTTCGATGGGAGTGATGGGAAGCTCAGAGATACGTTGAAAATGTTTTCGTCCATCATAGTCAATAAAGAATATCCCATAGGGTTTGCTTATGACTTTCCCAGGGATGAAAGTCTCACCAGGAGGAAGAGATGTGTCAAGTGTAGAAAGGTCAGGTTCTGGACCAAGGACTTCAGCAAGAGAAAAACCAATACCTGTTTCATTCCGTATACGAGGACCTGAGTCTGAAGATTTAGACTTTTTTTTGCAGAGGCCCTTATTTTCTGATTTGCGAGAGGAGGGGGAGGAGGAATATCCACACAAGAAGAAACTAAGTCGATCTGTTTATTTATCAGGTTTTCGAAATGATCCTTGTACTGAGATTGAGACTTCTGGATGGCTAATCTGATCTCCAACCATTCAGAGAGACCGTACTTTGTGATGGCTTCAGCATAGAATTTTTTGTACTGTCCATTCTCTATGAATATCTCGATTTCAGCGATTGAAACTTTGAGGGTTGATCTTCCAGTGATAAGTACCTTGTAGATTCTGGCAGTTTGATATCTGAAGTGTACCTTCTCTTTGCACCAGATTAAAGTAGATTGAGACATGGTTCTCTTTTCTTCAACTATCTTCTTGGCATCTTCCCATAGCTGACGTTGAACTTCAAATGGAGTTCTTTTCAGCTTGGGGTCTTTCACTGATTATTGAGTAAGCCGGATGGCCAGTTTTCTGTCTTTTTCTTCAGCTTCCCTTCTTTCAGCGATTAGACGTTCAGCTCTTAGGTGATCCTTGTATTCCTTTTGAGAAAGTTTGAACTTTGGAGTAATGGAAGGAAGTTGATCACGCTTCAGAATGATTCGCTGATCTTCGAATCTCTTAATCATTGCATCTCTCTTTTCTGATCCTCTTCACTCAGCTTTTGGGGAGCCAAGGAAGGTCTGTTTTTGTGAAAGAGCATCTGTTCTTCAGGTTCATCAGTCTCAAAGATCAAATCCAAGACCGGGATTGTTTCTTCAGCGTTGGTAGCTGGGATTATTGTTGGTGAAGTCGCAGCTGCAGAAACTTCAACGATATCCTCAAACAGGGGAGAGGACTAGCTGAAACACAGCGATCGTACGAGTAAGAACTTGGGTAGACCAGAGATAGAGAAAGAATGTGGTTGTGTATAGAAGTTTTGTGGAGAGGATAGTTGATAATGTGTATAGATAGAGGAGGGATGTAGTGTAAGGAAGATTTAGTTTACGTGACAAACTGGCTTTGGAAGCAAGATCGCCAGATTTTCTTATTCAGCGAGGCCTTTGTTTTTGCCTTTGTCAGCTTCAGACGCTGAAGGCGTTGTCTTGGTCCGCTCCCTGAAGGTTCTTTTATCAATATCCCTTTAAGAGTTGTAGTCCTCTGAGCAGGCTTGACGATAAAGGAGTCATCATCATCATCATCATCGTCATCATCATCATTCTTTGGAGAAGAGGATGGTTCATCATCAGATAAGTCGATGGCTTCTTCATCTTCAGCTTCAGATTCAGATTCTTCAGCATCTTATTCGAGTTGCTCCCCTCAGATACAGAGGTAAGCTTCTCGGTTCCCTCAGAGTTTTCATCTCCCTGAGGTCCAGCGGTTGTTTCTTCATTTGTCTTCTCACCCTCTTCAGTAAGGGTAAGGTCTTCAGTCTTCTCCCCCTCGATAGATTTATCATGGGGAAGGTCTTCAGTGTTCTTCTCCCCCCCCCCCTTCCTCATGATGAGTGGGGGAGGAATGGGATGATTCAGCAGTTGGTTTTGGTTCCCTGTCTTATTGGCCAGGGATCCCCATATAATCTTCAATCGCTGCAACTCTGTCTTCTAGGCCAGTAATAGCAGGATTGATCTTCAAAAGTTCAGCACGATCCGCCGTAGTAAAATGCGAAGGTACAGGTGCAGGGGTGGTCATGTTCTGCAGGATCTGCTGCATCATTGTCTTCATTGAATTGACGTCATTCTTTACAGAATTCATGTCATTCTTCACTAAATTCATGTCAGTCTTTACTGAACTTACGTCAGTCTTTACAACAGTCATCTCTCCCTGAAGATTTCCAACTGATGTCTTCAGCGTTGTGAACTCGCTGGACATGGATTGAACTGAGGTTTTGAGAGAGGTGTAGTCTGTGTAGAGGTCAGCAAGTACTTTGGCAAAGTCACCAAGAGTTTTATCAATCTTCTCCAAATCAGTTTTGGAGGCTTTCTGTTCAACCACTGTCGTCAGCTTGTTGAGATTCTCTCCAACTTTTGTTACAGCTGTAGAGTTGTCTGAAAGAGTACTGGTGAGACCTGCCAACTTCGTATCCAGGTTCTTCAGAGAGGCGTTGATGTCTCCTAAATTAGGACCTGTAACATATAAGTACTTATGAACAGAGGAAATCTCAGAAGTTTGGGGTTCAATTACAGTGTATATGGTTTGGTGTATACCTGCAGGAGGGTCGACGAAGTCATCAAAACTTCTGTGATCTGAATAATGTTCCATGTCGTCAGCGAGAGTGCGTATACGCATGGACGTTCCTACAGGTCCTGCATCCATCATTCCTTGAAGAGTATCAACTTTAGCTTCTGGAGGAATGACGGGTGATCCAGTGGTCGTGGTGAAAACTTGATTAAAGTCCAATGGAGAGGAAAGAGAAGTGAAGGTTGAGAAAATTGGTTGGGTGCGAAGTTCAGCGTTGGATCCGCTGAGAATCACTTCTTCAGCCTGTAGAGAGACTAAAGGAGGTTGGGTAGATTCCAAGTTTATAACCTCAGCGTTTAGAGACCCTGAAGCTGGAATGGAATGGGTGGCTTGTTCATCTGTGGCAGAGCGTAAAACTGAACTTTCCTTTAGCTCTTCAAGATGAGCTGAGGAGTCTTCAACATGAGATTGCTGGGGTTGCTCCTTGGTTTTCTTAGTTCTTTTGGAACTAAGTTGGGTAGAAGAGTGTTTCCTTTTTCTTGAAGGAGAGGAGGTTGCAGCTGGGGTATCAGCGGTGAGTTTGTCCACTGAAGGAGCTGCAGAAGTAGAAGAAGAAGGAGGATTGAGAAGAGTTAAGACTGTAGAGAGACGTACCTCATTTTCCACTGGCTTGAAGTCGAGTACTTTAGGACCAACCTGAGAGAGTTTCAGGTCTCCTACTTGTGGGTAGTTGTCATTCAGGCCTGTTTGGAAGACGGCGCTGATGAATCTAGGATATGGAACCCATGGAGATCGGTCAGTGGCATAGTCTACTCTGAGTACAAGATCATCGTAGATTATTAAAGCCCAGTCTATATGCAGACCTTTCGGCAAAGCATATCCCATTTCTTGCTGAGGTTGAGCGACTTGATCAGAGGAGCCGGTTTTTGCAGTCATGCAGCTTATTAAGTGAGCGAAGATGAAGTTCATCTCGTTGGGCATTTTTGACTTCTTGATGAGGGTCAGCTTCTTCTCAGGCTTCTTGTCCCTCCCAGTTTCCCATACATAGCCCATTGCATCAAAGAATGCAGTGATGGCTTCCCTATCAGAATGTTTCTTGTGGTTAGGGAGAGGAACAAAAGGTTTTTCTTTAGTGGCGATGGGAAGGCTCAGGGCTTTGCGGATAATGGCAGGGGTGATCTTTATAGTGCCAAAATCAGTATCATAGAGCATGCAATCAATTGTCTTTGAGGATTCTTTGGTTGATGGTAGCTGAGAGTGTCTGGCATAATACCAGAACTGAGAAAGTAGTAGCTGATGTGCAGGAGGTGTTATGGTCAGGGCTGTAGAGAGGCAACAGTTTTTAAGGAAATTCACAGCATCATTCAGATGTGTGACTTGCTTTCGAGGAGGAAACTCAAAAAGCGCATACATGTTGTTTGTTTTTGTCCAATCAAGTTCTTCAAGAGTGAACTTGACCTAAGGAGCCTTGAATATTTCTATTTCCTCAGCAGCAGCAGCAGTCTTCTCAGCGGTAGGAATGTCAGTAGATGCCATTTCTGTATTATCAATTCAACCAAAGATATAACAAATAAGAATAATGTTAACGTGGAAAGATTTTCCAATAAGATGGTTCGAATTTTGTCCATTTCATTCAGACAAAAATGTCTTAATGAAGATTAGGGTTTTTCTTGGTTTTGAAAAATAAATGCAAACCAAAAAAAATCTTGTTTTCCAGTTTCCTTTGAGAATTAGGATTCTGGAAAAACGTATGAAGAACAAGTTTAAGATTTTGCGTTTAAACTTGAAGAACAACCATGAAAGGTTGTGTTCATAAAACCATGAAAGAAATGATTTCATTTTTGAAAGAGTTCTTTTGTTTGATCTTGTAAAAACAATGAGAAGATCATTAACAAGTTTTAAGAAACAGGTAAATAACAGAAATATTAACCTGCTTCGTTGAAGAAGAAGAAGTTCTTGTAAACTTGAGAGCACAAAATGCAACATTAATTTTCTTTTTCTTGCTTGGAGGAGAAGTTTTTCGCGTAAAGGAAAAATATAAACCCAAAAAGTGTTTATATAGTTAGATTAGAGAGAGTGAAAAACTCGAGCGGGAAAGTTTTTATCATGACACGGACACGTGTTTGCATTTGATTGGAAGGTAAACGAAACGTGCAACGTGTGTCAGAAAAAGAACGTGTCGGGGCTTATCCGTTGTAATGACGTCACAACTGTCCTTTCATATTCTAGGATGTCTCTGAGGTTTTGAAAACTCAGGGACACTTTTGAAAACATGAAGCACTGAATAGAAATATCGGTGTTGGTTTTAGAAATTTCAAAATATCGCTGATTAAGGAAAAGATATTCAGCGATGGAATTTATTTTGAAATCTTGCATTCACATGCGATTGTTAGTGAGAGAAAAACATACCTTGATATCAGCGAATCAAGTTTATTCAGAGAGAATGATAGAATGGGTTATACAAGTTGATTTTATCCTATCGCTGATCAAATGTGAACCGCTGAAGATTTTACACTTCATAATTCAGCATTCCAAGCTCGCTGATGAGAAAGTTGAATCTTGTCTCATCAAGAGGTTTGATGAACAGATCAGCTAACTGATAATCATTTGGGATAAAGTGAAGTTCTATATCACCATTCATCACATGATCTCTGATAAAATGATACCTGATTTCGATGTGTTTTGTCTTTGAGTGTAGCACTAGATTGTTGGCTATAGCGATGGCACTTGTGCTGTCGCAATAAATTGGAATATTTGAGAGCTGTAGGTCATAGTCCAGTAGTTGATTTCTCATCCACAAGACCTGAGAACAACAGCTTCCAGCGGCTACATACTCAGCTTCAACTGTGGAGGTGGACACTGAGTTTTGCTTTTTACTTGTCCAACTCACCAGCTTTCCACCCAGGAGCTGATAGCCTCCTGTGGTGCTTTTCCTATCCATTTTGCATCCTGCAAAATCACTATCTTAATAGACGATTAGATCAAACCCTGAGTCTTTGGGATACCAAAGACCTAGATTCGCAGTACCCTTAAGGTATCGAAAAGTTCTCTTTACAGCGGTCATATGAGATTCCTTAGGTTCAGCTTGATATCGCGCACACAAATAGGTTGCATACATAATATCGGGTCGGCTACCTGTAAGATACAAGAGAGAGCCGATCATCCCACGGTACAGCATGACATTAACAGGAATACCATTAGTATCCTTATCTAGTATCAGCGGTGGTGCCATAGGGGTTTTCATAGCTGAACTCTGAGTTAAATCGAATTTCTTCAACATATCTTTAACATACTTTCCCTGATTAACGAAAGTTCCTTTTTCATTTTGCTTTATCTGAAGACCAAGGAAATATGTTAGTTCACCCATCATGCTCATTTTATAATCATCTTTCATTCTATCAGCGAAAAGAGTACAGAGATCAGGGTTAGTAGGACTACATATAATGTCATGAACATATATCTGAACAAGAATGATATGACCTTTTACTTTCCTGAAAAATAAAGTCTTATCGATTTTACCACGCTGAAATTGTTCGATATGGAGATAAGTAGAGAGAGTGTCATACCATGCACGTGGAGCTTGCTTTAAGCCATAAAGTGCCTTATCCAGTTTATAAACATAATCTGGACGCTTAGGATCTGAGAATCTTGGAGGTTGTTCCACATAGACTTCTTCATTCAGCTTTCAATTTAGAAACGTTGACTTAACATCCATCTGATATACTTTGAAGTCTTTGTGTACAGTGTATGCTAAGAATAGGCGAATAGATTCTAGTCTTGCTACTGGAGCAAATGTTTCGTCGTAATCTATGCCTTCCTCTTGTCTGTATCCATGAGCAACAAGACGAGCTATGTTGCGGGTTACAGTTCCATGTTCGTCCAACATGTTTCGATAGACCCATTTAGTGCCTCTCACTGTCTTGTTAGTTGGTATTCGAACAAGTTTCCAAACTTTGTTTCTTTCGAATTCAGTCAGCTCTTCTTGCATGGTGCTGACCCAGTTTGGATCTTTGAGGGCATCATCTACTTTCTTTGGTTCAGTCAGAGATTTAAAGTTAACAAATAAACAAATATTACCTGCACTTTGTCGAGTCTGAACACCAGCGTTTGGATCACCAAGAATTTGACCAATTGGGTGATTTACAGTCCATCGTTGAGCCGGAGCGTGAGACACTGACTCAAACTGAACTGGAGGAGCTGAAGATGAGGCTTCAGCAACTTCTGGAATATCAGCTAAGAGAGGAGTGGGTGCAGATGTCATTTCATTCACTGATTGTTGAGAAGTAGATGGAATGTCTGAGACATTTGGTTCAGAAGCAGGTATAGTGTTTAAAGGAACAGCTGAGACCCATGATGTTTCACCTTCACTATTCTACATGTTTGAAATGATAGTAAACTATCATCTTCAACTGTACGAGTATGAGTGGGAATATCTTCTGAATCACCAAGATGAGAAAACATCCATTGATTCAGTTCTTTAGTATCAGCGGACGGTTTAGAGTTCGCTGAACGGGATTCCTCAAACGTGACGTGAATTGTTTCTTCTACAGTTTGTCTTCTTCGATTGAAGACTCTGAAGGCTTTGGAGATTGAAGAATATCCAAGAAAGATTCCATCATCAGCCTTGGGATCAAACTTTCCAAGGGCATCTCTGTTGTTCAGTATGAAACACTAACAACCAAAGATGTGAAGAAAGCTGATTGAAGGATTTCTCCCATGAAAAAGTTCATAGGCTGTCTTATTGAATCTTTTGACTATCAGCGACCTGTTTTGCGTAAAACAAGGGGAGTTGACAGCTTCTGCCCAAAACTGAGTAGGCAGGTGAGAATCGCTGAGCATTGAACGTGCAACTTCAATAATTGTTATATTTCTTCTTTCAGCGACTCCATTTTGTTGCGGTGTTCTCACTGATGAAAAGTTGTGAGATATACCCTTACTTTCAAAGAAGGAATCAAGAGAACTGTTTTTGAATTCAGTCCCATGATCACTCCTTATTGAGCGAACGGTCAAGTTGTTCAGGGTTTCCATCTTCCGAACAAAGGTGATGAATTCTTCAGGGGTGTCACTCTTGGAACGGAGAAACATAACCCATGTATAACGAGATAATTCATCAACTATGACCAGTGTATATTTCTTTCCAGCGATGGATTGTTTGTTAACAGGGCCAAACAAATCCATATGGATAAGTTGTAGAGGAGATGATACTGAGGAGACTTGCTTTGACTTAAATCTTGCTTCGGTCTGCTTCCCTTTCTCACACGCTGAACATAAAGATTCTTTGGCGTATGAGTGTTGAGGTAGACCAGTGACTAACTCTTTTGAAGAAAGAGTGTTCAGTGTCTCGAAATTCAGATGAGAGAGCCTCTTATGCCATAGCCAGTTGACATCAGATGAGGCTTTTGAGAAGAAACGGGAGTTCTTAGTGGTTGTTGAGTCCATATTTATTACATAAACATTTTCCAAACGATAACCGCTGAGAGCTATCTTCTCCTTTTTGTCAGTGACAAAGCAGGATTCCTTAGTAATGATTACTTTGTTATCCTTGTCGCAAAGCTGACTGATGCTAAAAAGATTATGCTTCAGTCCTTCAACATATGCGACTCTTCTGAAGGTGGTTGTACCATTAGAGAGTACACCAAACCCTTGGGTATGTCCTTTTCCATTTCCACCGAAAGTCATAGAGGGACCCTTCTCTTCCTTGTATTCAGCGAGCAGGCTTTTCTTTCCAGTCATGTGTCTAGAGCATCCGCTATCGAGATACCAGATACCCTTCTTAACTTGCATTACAAAGGAAGATTAGTTTTTCTTGGGTACCCACTTAACCATGTGTACACGTTTGTCAGTGGAAGTAGTTGGAATGGAATGTTCAGCAATCTTCACAGCATTTGAAGATTCAGCTTTGTCAGTCTTCACTTTGGTAAATTTCTTAACCTCAGTGGTCTTCTTTGCCTTGGGGGCAATGATCTTCACCTTAGCTATCTTTTCAGCATTGGTGGCTGTAGGGCACTTACTAGAAATATGATCAGTAAGTCCACAGTGGTAACATTTCCTATAACTAAAAGTTCTAGGACCATTTGAATGTTGAGCTTTAGATTTTGAATTAGAAGTACCAGCACCAAGTAAGCTATTGGCTTTTGAAATGGGAGGAACATTCAGTTCTTCAGATTTCTTACCAGA
This sequence comes from Saussurea involucrata, assembly GCA_033807775.1. Taxonomy (NCBI): domain Eukaryota; kingdom Viridiplantae; phylum Streptophyta; class Magnoliopsida; order Asterales; family Asteraceae; genus Saussurea; species Saussurea involucrata. Next base: position 135,061,910 of record CM066322.1, read on the forward strand.
GACATCCACTCTGATTCTAGGAGTAGATCGCTGAATAGATCCACGCTGAGTAGATCCAGAGATCTGATTCCTTGATCCAGAGGGATGAATCACTAAAGCTTTAGAAGCATTCAGCTTAGGTACTAAGGTACCCTTCTGAGGTTTTTGGTTAACAACAATTCCTTTACCTTTATCTTTAAAGACAGAGGTAGGTTTTGGATAAACCATTTTCTCTTTACCTTTTGAAGAGGTAGAAATTTCCTCAGGGATAGGTGGTCTAGAAGAGGAACACTGAGAGGATGAAGTATCAGCGACTGAGGATATGAAAGTCCCAAATAAGAGCATGGAACGATCAGTGGTTGGTTCTTGAGTATCATCTTTGTAACCAAGACCACGTTTATCACTCAGGGGAATCTGAGACTTGATTATCTCAGTGATCTTTGTTGAGGAATTATACCATCCATAAACAGTAGCTTTTTCAGCTCTTAAAGCAGCGATAGCTTCTTCGCGCTCGATTTTGACTAGCTGATTTAAGTGCACTTGATCTTTAAAATCTTCTTCAATTTTAGAAAGATTTTCTATTTGAAGGTGACAGTTTTTAAGTTGTTCAGCGAGATCAAGGTTTTGATTTTTGTTGGTCCCGAAGGGCTATACAAGTTTATAGAAGGGGGGGGGGGGGGGGGTTGAATACAAAAACACATATTTTACTTTTCTAAATTGTTTATTGATAAATCATTAACAATTTACAGCTTGTTGCGGAAACAAGATTAAGGATAAACCTAAATCTAAACAAGTTGGAACACTAAGTTTCTTGCACTGAGAAAGAGAAGGAAATTACTAATAATAACCTATCTCAAGATAAGAAGGATGAACTTGTCCAGAGTTAGCAAATTACTTCAAAATGAAGTGAGTTCTTCTTCTTATATACTGCATGCATTTAATGCATGGCAGTTTACACTTTACACGTGGCAGAAGTTCATTGGTTGTACGTCATTGACCTTTGTTGACAACCTTAGTAGCCGCATGTTTGAACAGTGTAGTATCAGAGTGGTTGTACGATTTCAGACAATAAGGAGGTTCTTTTTCTGACGTATCGTACGGAGTCGTGCAAGGGTGGTTAAGACAAAAGTACTTTGTACGGAGGACTTCATGATCAGCTTTTCGTTGATTCAGCGATCTATCATTCTATATAAGCGAATGATAGAGTTCAGCGATAGCTAAAGTCTTGTACTTGATACTTCACGCTGAGTGGACAAATCTGAGTCTTCGCTAATCCGCATCAGTTCATTAGAAGACTTGTCGCTGGTTCTTGAGCTTGATCTTCGACTTCAGCGTAGAACCTATGTTGACGTGAAACTTGTCTTAAGGTATCATAAGTAAACAACTAACTTATCAGCGATCACCATAAGTACTGAACAGACTCAAAGTATTATGGTGAACAGTTTCGCTGAATGTTTAATCTAAAGAGTGAGAGTTCCTATCAGCGGTACTGTAAGATCTTAGTACTTATCAGCGATAGTGAAACTCTAATACATATTGTTTACTTACAATTTTCACTAAGTATAAGAGAGGGTCATTATCAAATCACTGAGGGTTTGGATCAACAATCTCCCTCTATTTGATTATGACATAGCAACAGAGAAAATTGCTATTTAATGAAAACATAAGGATAAAAAGAACTCATAAAATATTCGTCCCTTTTACTGTTTTCTGGGATCTTTGCTGTATTGATGGAGTAAAGTACGTTCGCTGAAATTTTTCTTTAAACTTTGTAAAGATTACAGAGGGAAGTGGAAAAATTACAAGTACAACGAATAAAATTACAAGTACAAAAGATGTAGACAGATAAGGATAGAAAGAATTACAAGGTGATCCTATCCGTCAAAAGGTTCTTCCTTAATGAGTTGTTCATCAAGGGTCATTGATGTGGGAATCATCCAGTCAAGGACATCTACTTCTTGATTCTATTTGTTCAGAGCTTCTTTAAAAATCAAGGGCTTCAGGTGTCTAGCTTTGATGTCGCGTCTAACTTCACACCAGTATATGAGATCTCTGTGTTGTTCGATGGGAGCGATGTGGAGTTCAGAGATACGTTGAAAGTGATAGTTTCCATCGTAGTCTAGAAAGAATATACCATAAGGATCATTAACAACTGTGCCAGGAATGAAAGTTTCTCCAGGTGGTAGGGAGGTGTCAAACGCTGAGAGATCAGCATAAGGGCCAAGAACTTCAGCACGAGAGGAACCAATACCTGTTTCATTCTGTATAGGAGGACCTGAGTTTGAGACTTTCTTTTCCTTAGCAGAGACTTTTCTTTGTTGATGAGTAGAGGGAGGAATATCCACAGCAGAAGAAACCAGGTCGATCTGTTTGTTTAAGATCTTCTCGACATGGCTTTTGAACTTTGAGCGCGATCCCTGAATGGCTAATTTCGTTTCTAACCATTCAGAGAGACCAAACTTTTCTAAGGTAGCAGCATAGAAGGTTTGCTTGGTTTTGTCTTCTCTGTAGACATCAACTTCAACAACAGGAACGTCTGCATACAATCTTCCTCTAATATTTACTTTGATGATTTTGGATGGTATAGATCGATAGTTCAGCATTTCTTTAGACCATTCCAAAGTCGTATCAGAGACCTTAGTCTTTTCTCTAACGATCTTTTGAGCATCATCCCATAGCTGACGTTGAACATCAATTGGAGCTCTTTTCAGCTTGGGGTCTTTTACTGATCGTTGAGTAAGCTGGATGGCGTATTCTCTGTCTTTTTCTTCAGCTTCCCTTCTTTCAGCGATTAGGCGTTCAGCCCTGAGGTGTTCCTTGTATTCCTTTTAGGAAATTTTGAACTTTGGAGGAGCGGAAGGAAGTTGATCACGCTTCAGAATGATTCGCTGATCTTCGAGTCTCTTGATCATTTCATCTCTCTTTTCTTGATCCTCTTCACTTAGCTTTTGAGGAGCCAAGGAAGGTTTGTTTTTGTGAGAGAGCATCTGTTCTTCAGGTTCATCAGTCTCAGAGATCAAATCTAAGACTGGGATTATTTCTTTAGCGTTGGAAGCTGGGATTATTGTTGAGCAAGTCGCAACTGTAGGAACTTCAGCGATATCCTCAAATAGGGGAGAGGACTAGCTGAAACATAGCGATCTTACAAGTAAGAACATGGGTAGAACAGAGATAGAGAAAGAGTGGGATAAAGTGTATGGAGGTTTGGAGTGTAGAACTGATAAAGTGTATAGAGGAGGGATGTGGAGTAAGGAAGAGGTTAATGTACCTGACAAACCGGCTTTTTAAGCAAGATCATCAGATTTTCATCTTCAGTGACACTTTTTCCTTTGCCCTTGTCAGCTTCAGATATGCTGATGGCTTTGTCTTTGTCCGCTCCCCTGTTGGTTCATTTATCAGAATCCCTTTAAGAGCTTTACTTCTCTGAGCAGGCTTGACGATAAAAGAGTCATCATCATCGTCATCTTCATCATCATCATTCTTTGGAGAAGAGGATGGTTCATCATCAGACAAGTCGATGGCTTCTTCATCTTCAGCTTCAGACTCAGTTTATTCAGCTTCTTCTTTGAGTTGCTCCCCCTCAGATACAGAGGTAAGCTTCTCGGTTCCCTCAGGGTGTTCATCTCCCTGAGGTCCAGCGGCTGCTGCTGCTTCAATTGTCTTCTCACCTTCTTCAGTAAAGGTGAGGTCTTCAGTCTTCTCTCCCCTGATAGATTCATCATGGGAAAGGTCTTCAGCGCTCTTCTCCCCCTCTTTTTCATGATGAGTGGGGGAGGAATGTGATGATTCAGCAGCTTATGTTGTTTCCCTGTATTCTTGGCCAGGGATCCCCATACAGATTTCAATCGTTGATAATCTGTTTTCCAGACCAGAAATACCAGGATTGATCTTCACGAGTTCAGCACGATCCGCCGTAGTAAAAGATGGAGGTGCAGGGGCAGTCGTGTTGGTCAGGATCTGCTGCAACAATGTCTGAATAGAAGTGATGTCATTTTTCATCGTATTGACATCGGTCTTCACAGAACTCATGTCAGTTTTTACTGAACTAACATCAGCCTTTACAGCAGACATATCACTTTCGAGTGTGCCAACCGATGTCTTCAGCGTTGTCACCTCGCTGGACATGGTGTCAACTGATTTCTTGATGTCGAGGTAGTCTGTGTAGATATCAGAGAGAACTTTGGCAAAGTCGGTGAGTGATTTATCAACCTTCTCCAAGTCAGCTTTGGAGGCAATCTTTTCGACGACAGTTGTCAGCTTTGTAAGATTCTCTCCACCGTTTGTTACAGCTGAAGAGTTGTCGGAAAGAGTAGTTGTGAGACCTGTCAGCTTTGTCTCTATAGTCTTCAGAGAAGCGTTGGTGTCTCCTAAATTAGGACCTGTAATATATAAGAACTTGTTAACAGAGGAAAGCTCAGAAGTTTGGGGTTCAGTTGCAGTGTTTAGGGGTTGTTGTATACCTGCAGGAGGATTGATGAATTCATCAAAATCTCGATGTCCTGAGAAAAGTTCCATATCGTCAGCGAGAGAACGTGGACGTATGGTCATCTCTACAGGTCCTATGCCCATCACTCCTTGAAGAGTATTATCTTTAGCTTCTGGAGGAATGACAAGTGCTTCAGTGATAACTGGAGTAGAGTCCAAATGAGTAGAGGGAGAAGCGAAGGATAAGAATGGAGGTTGGGTGCAGAGTTCAGCGTTGGATTCGCTGAGAATCGCTTCGTCAGTCTTTTGAGAGACTGAAGGAGGTTGGGTAGATTCCAAGTTTTTAACCTCAGCGTTTAGAGACGCTGAAGTTGGGATAGAACGGGTGGCTTGTTCAACTGTGGCAGAGCATACCACTGAACTTTCCTTCAGCCTATCAAGAGGAGCTGAGGAGTCTTTAGCAATAGATTGTTGGGGTTGCTCCTTGGTTTTCTTAGTTCTTTTGGAACTAAGTTGGGTTTCAGAGTGTTTCCTTTTAAGAAAAGGAATGGAGGTTGTAGCTGGGGTATCAGCGGTGGGTTTGTCCGCTGAAGGAGCTGCAGAAGTAGAAGAAGTAGGATTTAGAAGAGTTAAAAGTGTAGAAAGACGTACCTCGTTTTGGAATACGGCGCTGATGAACCGAGGATAGGGAACCCATGGAGACCTGTCAGCGACGGAGTCCACTCTGAGTACCAGGTTATCATACATAATCGATGCCCAGTCTATATGAAGACCTTTCAACAATGCATATCCCATTGCTTACTGAGGCTGAGCGGCTTGGTCAGAGGAGCCGGACTTGGCAGTCATGCAGCTGATTAAATGAGCGAAGATGAAATTCATCTCGCTGGGCATTTTGAATTTCTTGATGAGGGTCAGATTCTTCTCAGGCTTCTTATCCCTACCAGTTTCCCATACATAGCCCATTGCATCGAGGAATGCAATGATGGCTTCCCTGTCTGAGTTTTTCTTGTGGTCAGGGAGGGGAACGAAGGGTTTTTCTTTGGTTGCGATGGGAAGGCTGAGGGCTTTGTGAATAATGGCATGTGTAATCTTCATTGTGCCATAGTCAGTATCGCAGAGGATGCAGTCAATTGTTTTTTAGGGGTCTTTGGTTGAAGGTAACTGAGAGTGTCTGGCAGAGTACCAGAATTGGGATAGCAGTAGCTGATGTGCAGGAGGTGTTATGGTCAGGGTTGTGGTGATGGAACAGTTCTTCAGGAAGTTCACAGCATCATCTAGATGTGTGACTTTGTTTCGAGGAGGAAAGTCGAGAAGCGCATAGAGGTTATTTACCTTGGTCCAATCCAGTTTGTCAAGAGAGAACTTGACTAGAGGAGCCTTGAGGATTTCCACTTCCTCAGCAGTGTTATCAGCAGCAGTATTCTCAGCGATGGTGTTCTTGGAAATGTCAGAAGATGCCATTTTCTGTATTATCAGTTCAACCAAAGATTAACAAATAGGAATAATCTTAATGTGGAAAGATTTTCCAATAAGATGGTTCGAATTTTTTCCATTTCATTCAGACAATAATGTCTTAATGAAGATTAGGGTTTTTTCTTGTTTTTGAAAAACGAAATGCAAACCCAAAAGAAATCTTGTTTTCCAGTTTCTTTTAAAGATTGGGATTCTGGAAAAACGTATGAAGAACAAGTTTAAGATTTTGCGTTTTAAACTTGAAGAACAACCATGAAAGGTTGTGTTCATAAAACCATGAAAGAAATGATTTTATTTTAAAAAGGTTCTTTTGTTTGATCTTGTGAAAACAAAGAGAAGATCATTAACAAGTTTGAAGAAACAGGTAAAATAAAAGAGTTATTAACCTGGTTCGTTGAAGAAGATGAAGTTCTTGTAAAATTCGAGAGCACAAATGCAACAGTAAATTATTTTTCTTAGCTTAGAGAAGAAGTTCGCGTAAAAGAAAAATATAAACCCAGAATGAGTTTATATAGAGATTAGAGTGAGAGAAAATCTTGAGCGGGAAAAGATTTTCATCATGACACGGACACGTGTTTGCATTTGATTGGCGAGTAAACGAAACGTGCAAACGTGTGTCAGAGAGAAGAACGTGCCAGAGCTTATCCGTTGTAATGACGTCACAACTGTCCTTTCACATTTTTGGATGCCTCTGAGGTTTTGAAAACTCAGGGACACTTTTGAAAACATGAAGCACTGAATAGAAATATCAGTTGGATTTTAGAAATTTCAATGTATCGCTGATAAGGATGAGATATTCAGCGATGTAATTTATTTTGAAATCTTGCATTTTCATGCGATTTGTCAGAGAGAGAAAACATACCTTGATATCAGCGAATCAAGTTTATTCAGAGAGAGGATGATAGAATGGTTTATACAAGCTGATTTTATCCTATTGCTGATCAAATGTGAATCGCTGAAGATTTTACTCTTCAAAGTTCAGCATTCCAAGCTCACTGATGAGAAAGTTGAACCTTGTCTCATCAAGAGGTTTGGTGAACAGATCAGCTACCTGATAATCAGTTGGGATAAAGTGAAGTTCTGTATCACCATTCATCACATGATCTCTGATAAAGTGATACCTGATTTCGATGTGTTTTGTCTTTGAGTGTAGCACTGGATTATTTGCTATAGCGATGGCACTTGTGCTGTCGCAATAGATTGGAATATTTGAGAGCTGAAGGTCATAGTCCAGTAGTTGATTTCTCATCCACAAGACCTGAGAACAACAGCTTCCAGCGGCTACATACTCAGCTTCAGCTGTGGAGGTGGACACTGAGTTTTGCTTTTTAGTTGTCCAACTTACCAGCTTTCCACCCAAGAGCTGACATCCTCCTGTGGTGCTTTTCCTATCTATTTTGCAACCTGCAAAATCACTATCTGAATAGGCGATTAGATCGAATCCTGAGTCTTTGGTATACCAAAGACCTAGATTCGCTGTACCCTTAAGATATCGAAAAATTCGCTTTACAGCTTTTATATGAGATATCTTAGGTTCAGCTTGATATCGTGCACACAAACATGTTGCATACATAATATATGGTCGGCTAGCTATAAGATACAAGAGAGAGCCGATCATCCCACGGTACAGCGTGACATTAACAGGAATACCCTTAGTATCCTTGTCTAGTTTCAGCGGTGGTGCCATAGGGGTTTTCATAGCTGAACTTTGGGTTAAGTCGAATTTCTTCAGCATATCTTTAACATACTTTCCCTGATTAATGAAAGTTCCTTTTTCATTTTGCTTTATCTGAAGACCAAGGAAATATGTTAGTTCACCCATCATCCTCATTTTATACTCATCTTTCATTCTATCAGCGAAACGAGTACAAAGATCAGGGTTAGTATATCCAAATAATAATGTCATCAACATATATCTGAACAAGAATGACATGACCTTTTACTTTCCTGAAAAATAGAGTTTTGTCAATTTTACCTCGCTCAAATTGTTCAATATGGAGACAAGTAGAAAGTGTGTCATACCATGCACGTGGAGCTTGCTTTAAGCCATAAAGTGCCTTATCCAGTTTATAAACATAACCTGGACGCTTAGGATCTGAGAATCCTGGAGGTTGTTCCACATAGACTTCTTCATTCTGCTTTCCATTTAGAAACGCTGACTTAACATCCATCTGATATACTTTGAAGTCTTTGTGTACAACATATGCTTAGAATAGACGAATAGATTCTAGTCTTGCTACTGGAGCAAATGTTTCGTCATAATCTATGCCTTCCTCTTGTCTGTATCCCTGAGCAACAAGACGAGCCTTGTTGCGGGTAACAGTTCCATGTTCGTCCAACTTGTTTCGATAGACCCATTTAGTGCCTATCACTGTTTTGTCAGTTGGTCTTCGAACAAGTTTCCAAACTTTGTTTCTTTCGAATTCAGTCAACTCTTCTTGTATGACGCTGACCCAGTTTGGATCTTTGAGGGCATCATCTACTGTCTTTGGTTCAGTTAGAGAAATAAAATTAACAAATAAACAAATATTACCTGCACTTCGTCGAGTCTGAATACCAGCGTTTGGATCACCAAGAATTTTATCAATTGGGTGATTTACAGTCTATCGCTGAGCCGGAGCGTGAGACGCTGACTCAACCTGAACTGGAGGAGCTGAAGATGAAGCTTCAGCTACGTATGGAGTATCAGCCAAGAGAGGAATGGATGCAGTTGTCATTATGTAGGTTCCTAGATTCACGTTGTATCATATTAATGGTAGTGAAATAGACAGCGAAAGCATATTAAATAAAGCCATTAAAATGAGTGATTGTGTAAACGATAAATGAACTATGAGAATCAAAAATTGAACAGTAAATGATAACAGGATCAGATATAAAAGGTGCTCATATATTGATAATGAATCACACCAAGAAGATGTTCAAGTGTGTTCGGAAATCTCACAGGACAACAATATCGTACGGAGGTAGTGCTCGGGATTGCTGCAGTGTGTGCTTAAACAATTGTGGAAAACTACTATTTCCAAAGCTTACTATTGTTTGTTCCACTACCTCTCTATTTATAGCCCTGGAAAAGTGAAGGCAGTGTACTATCGTACCCTAGAATGACACGTGGAAAGTGCGTCTCCTATGTTTAGGGCATACGTGGAAAGTATGGACACTTGTCTAACACTTGGGATTTCCTACGAGACTTAGGCTGACAGAGGTCTTCACTTTACCAGAGTTCTTTCGCAAGAGCTCTGTTGGTCTTTTGTTAAACACTTGTTCTTTTGTTGGAAGTCTTCGACAGAGCTCTGTTGAGCTCTGTAGGTCTTCTTGAACTTCTTCCGAATCTTCTGTCTGATCTCTGTTGGTCTTCTGACTTGAACTATTTTCAATACTTTTACATAACAGATATTTGGGGCCAACAATCTCCCCCTAAGTATTGAAAATGAAAATTTACAATTGACAAGAGATTAAACAAAAGAACAGAGAACTTTTACCTCTGTAGAAGCCTTGCACTAATCTTTTGGAATATTACATTGAGATTTAAAAGACCAGTACATTTAAGCATAATTATCTCCCCTAAGAATTCTGTCGAATCTTCTGATTAGAGTGCGGAAGTCCAGCATCAGATCAATCTGGTCGATGAAGAGTTTCTGCTGTTCTTCTGGACACTTGCTTCTTGGGAGATCTTGGATTATGTTCTTGAGGTATACTAGCGACTCACTCGAGTACTTGTCGGCTTCAGTTGCTCTGATGGCCTTCTTTGTGCCCTTCTGTCGGCAGACAAAGACTGGAGGATCTTCTACTACGGTTCCAGTTCTGTGATGGCCATAACCCTCAAGGTTTTCATTCTGAGATTGATGTGCTCTTGCATTGCGAATCTGACTTCTGGTAGTGCAGTTCTGGCCGGTGTATATCTTTCTGAGAAGTTCAAGCAATATGCGTGGAGTAAGATCAGGTCGTATGGGTTCAGAAGGACGAGATCATTGTCATTGAAGATTTCATTTCTGCCTTCTATTGATTCCACAATATACTCATGGTATGTGACCCTGTCGTGTTGAAACTTCTTGTGCTTGATGTCAAGAATTATGCGGATACCGAAGTTTATATTGATGGCTCTGTTCTGATTTGACTTGGTTTGGATGAACTTTAGCCTTGCATCAGAAATGGTGTTTATTCTGATTGGGTTGAGGTATGGGTTAATGGGTACGGCATTTACAGGGATGATGTCTCTGTCAGCATATAGAAATGCAAATACCGTTTCTAAGGAAGGTTTTTCGGTATGAAAGGTAGAGGTTTCTGGGTTCTGTTCTGTTACCATTGGGTATGGGTCATCATGGGTTTCTGCCATAAGAGTGTCGATGTGAGCAGATTTCTGAGTAGCTTGAGGTTGGGCTCGACTTGTTTGTCCTTCAGCAGAGGATGGGTCTGTCCTCTCTGGTTCTTTTGTTGGAGAAGTAGGAGGGGTATCTAGGCAGATGATCTCTGGTGGTTCTTGTGTTGACTCTTCTGTCGGTTTGATGACTCTGTCCTTGAACATGTAGTCAAATGCCACTTCAGTCATATCTGTCATGATTTCCTCTGTTATCCCTTTTCTCCTTCTGTAGTCTCTGCCTCAGTTGCTTCTGTGATTTTCCCTTTACCCTTGGCTTCTCTTTCTTTTTCAACCTCTTTCTCCTTCTCTGCCTCTTTCTTCTTCTCTTTCTCTTTCTCCTTCTCCTTCTCCTTCTCCTTCTCCTTCTCCTTCTCATTCTCCCCCTTTTGTTGTTCTGAGGACTCAGCCAGTTGATTGTCTGATTGACCTTCTTGAGCATCTTCTAAATCATCATCATCGTCAGAATCGTCAATTCGAGCTGCTGGTGAGGACGGAACAACAAACATCAGACCAACTTTGTGTCTCTTGCTTGAGGGTTCGTCTATGGGTGCTTCTTCTGCAGGTCTTTTCGATGTAGAGGTAGCCTGTAAAATAATCTCAGTAAAGTTTGAGGTTGCCTTTGTCATTACATCTTCTACTTCTGTTGCAGCACCTCTGATCTCTTCCACTTGAGCCTCGAAGTTGACCTTGTGAGTATCAATAGACGCTTTCACATGTTGTTCTGTTGCCTTAGCTTTCATTACAAATTTTGATGAGATCGTCATCATTCGGCTAAGAATTGATTTTCTGAAGTCTCCCATTTGTCCAACTGTCATGGGTAGGTCATTTGGGTTAGGGCTGGAGATGTTGAGTGGAGTAGCAGATGAGGTGGTTGCTTCTTTTATGGATTCCTTAACAGAGTTGGTAATTATCTCTATCAAGGTTCTGACGTTAGATTCTGAAAGAATGACCGTGGGGATGGGAAGGGTTATGTTCATCTGCGCTGTGTGGTTCTCTGTTATGAGTCGCTTTAGCTCTGCAAGATCTGTCGAAGTCTTTTTAACTTCCCCTGATCTGACTGATCTTAGGTCCGCTATCTCTGTTGTCATTTTTGCAATCTCTTCTCCTCTGACCCGTTCAGACTCTGTTCTGAGTGCTTCAGCCTCGACATATTTTCGAGTTATTTCAGCATGCTTGTTTGAGATGTTCAGCAGTTCTTCCCTAAGAGAAGCATTTTCCTTGCGGATCAGCTCCTCCTTTTGTTCATTGATAAGTTTATACTAGTTCAAAGAGTTGTTGATACTGTCACAGAAGCTTTCGAACTCTGCTCTTGTGACAGTGTCAACGGGGGTCTCCTTGGTTCCAACACATGGATCCAATTCTGCCTCGAGTTCAGAGGCGCCTCCATCAAGAGTTGTGTTGATGTTGGCTCTTGTAGGACTTCCACCTGATCCTTGATGTTCCCTTTGAGGGGAAACAACTACATGTGATCTGACCAAAGTTTCCTCTTCCAGCTCAGGTTCTGAAGAAGGAAATCTGGTGTGATGAGAAGCATTTGGATCAAGCAATGTCTTCCATTGTCCTACTATGGTCTCCCATTGTCCCTGAGTCGGACAGATGCTACGTGAGATTACGAAGATCTCTGGTCTATTTTGTGTTGTGTCTAAATGAGCCACAGAGGCATCATCGTGTGGAGGTGACCTATTGATGTTCTAGGGCGAATGAACATCACTACCAAAGATAGTTTCCCCGACTTCGTGCGTATCAGAGGCATGAAGAGGTGCCTCTGATGGTATAGGCTGGTTGGGGTTCGAGGTGTGCACCTCTGTTTCAATAATCCTTTGGTCTTGATCACCAGGATTAGAATGCGTGGAAGCACTAGGATTTTGGTTAAGGATACCCTCAGCTGTGCTCTGTTGAGCATCTTTTTCTATTCGCACATTTTCCTCGGCTCCTATGGCTGTAGAATTCTCTGGATTCTCTCTGATGTTTCCCTCTTGCTCACCACTATCAGAGGAGATATTTTCTACCTCTGGTGTTTCCTGTACTTCCTCATGGACAGTCTCTCTAGGAGATTGTAAAGCCCGTATCCCGGTATGTATTTTCTTATTATTAATCTTTTTTTAAGCTATTATTTATCGTGGTTACCGTTAGCGGGATTAGACGTTTGGACCTAAATGTTAAAAATGTCAAATCGTGTGTTAGTTTGCGAGAAGAGGTTAGTTGAGGGGCCAAAAGTGGCAAGGGGGCCATAGTTATGAAAGGGATCGGCCAAAGGACCGACCCCCTCCCCTTCCCCCTTCGTTTTCACTTTTGCAACCCACCAAGAAACCTAAGATACCCCTTCCCTTCCCCCTTGTTGTGTTCGGCCGTGAGAGAAAGAGAGCGAGAGTCGAGAGGAGGAAGAAGGTGATCGCCGGCGTGAGGGAATCATCGGCGGGTGTGGTCGGAAAAGAGGAGGAAGAAGGGTTCGTCGAGCTAGGTTCGTCTATTTTTCTCGTTTGTTGTTGTCGTTTGTCAAGGAAACGCCGTAAACCGCCACCACCACTGCCGCAGCCACGGCTGCCGGCGGTGGGGCCGCCGCTGCACGCCGCTGTGGTGGCGGCAGGGGGGGGGGTGCGGGTGTGTGCAGGTGTGTGGGTGTGTGCGGGTGTGAGGTTGCGGGTGAGTAGGGGTGGGTGATGTTGGGAGGTTTCGCCGGAGGGTGTTACCGTAACCACCGTCGCCGCCGCCAACCACCACCACCGCCGGGGGCGGCAGTGGGTGGTGCACGGCTGTTGACCAGCCTAGTATAACCTTATTCCAGTAAGCTATTAGGCTTTCCGGGTCTGTTTGGTTTAAGTCATGACTTAATGGATTATTAAGCAATAGTTGTCTTTTCATGTGAATTGTATAGTTTCTGCCACTGTTTTGTAAAAGCGATACTTATTCTAGGAACATCGGATCGGGGTGAAACCAGTGCCAAAATCTCCCACTCTGAGTCTATAAAGTTTCATATGTTTTACGAAAAAATGAGTTCGGACCATAGCTAGTGTCAAATTGTCGTTTTGTACTGACAGGTCCTGTTTTTCGCTGTTCTGCGAGTCGATTTTGTAAAATTCATATAGGATGCTAGGAACATCATTAGAACGCGTGCGATATGTCCTTGGAACCCTAAGACATGGGACTTTGTGATTATGGAATTTGATTTCTGGAATTATCAGTTTAAAAAGGGTTAAACAGGTCCCGAACAGACCTGTGTTTTGTAGATTAAAAGCTGGAATGTTTAGTTTGTAAGCTAGTAATTGTGGTTTGGGTTGGGACTTCCCTTTGACGTTTGTTAACACGTATTTAGGTGGAAAAGGGTGAGGGAAGTTGGCGGGTTGGTGTTGCTGATTGCGAGAGATTTGCATTGCTTTAAGGTGAGTTCTCTCACCGCGTAGACTAGGAGTTACATATATGTTGTGTTTGGTTCTGCGTGTTATTGTATGCTTACGTGAACTAGTTGTTGTGTGATAGCTAGTTGTAAATTATATAATATGTGAATTGTGTATGTTTTATTTACACCTCGGTGGGACTGAGGGGCTCGGTGGGACAGAGGGCTCGGTGGGTCTGAGCTAGTACGGATATCAAATAATGGGAACTCGGTGGGACCGAGGACTCGGTGGGAACGAGGAAGTGGATAGAAATGTTGTGGGAACTCGGTGGGACCGAGGAAGTGGATAGAAATGTTGTGGGAACTCGGTGGGACCAAGGTATGTGATTACATGTTTAACTTTGATATGTTATTATACTAGTAATTGCGGTGTTGTTTGCCTACTTGCGAGTAGGGGCGATATATGTGTGATTGCTACTTGTGTAGGTGGTAGAATTCACTAAGCTTCATGCTTACCCCTTCCCAATATCTTATGATTTCAGGTGCGTGTAGCAGTCGAGCGTGACGGTACACACTAGCGCAAGGCGAAGGCTGTTCAAGTTTCACTTTTAAATGTCGGGATTTAATTTTATAATTTTTCCGCTGCATGAGTTTTATTTGACGGTTTAAATTATCGACATTTAGTTTTATTTGTAATGGGATTTGTTAATTTATGTTTTGACTATAATGAAATGCATTATTTTAAAATTTTAAATTCCTTGTAATTTTTGGGACGTTACAGAGATGCTCTGTCCTCTACTTCCTCTCTTCTAGAAGAAGACCCCACTTCGGGTACTCTTGCCTCTGGTCTGTTAACTTCCTCACCAATCTCCTCACTCAGGCTCTCCAAGGAAGGCTCAGATCCTAAGTATGCTGGAGTTCTCACCTCAGGTTCTTGAGGTTGAGCAGCACTCTGATAGTTTTGGATAGAGATGTGGTCAGGGGCGATAAGAGCAAGCATTGTACCTGGAATTCTTCTTATGAAGAGGTATTCGCCAGAAGTGGTGGGGAGGAATTTTGACATCGTCCAAACAGGTGTTGAGCGACCCTGATGAGTTAGTTCCAGTCTGTCGAAGGCTCTTCTGATCACCAGACTGATGAAGCGTGGAAACTTGATCATCTTCAAGAACTTGTGGGATCCAACGACTCCTCCTCTTGCGATGGATGAGGTTTTTGTGTTTACAGCCGTAAGAAGATTGTTGTAGGGAATGCTGGCGTAGTCAAAGTTTCGATTGAAGAACAATCCATACATGATTTGTAGGATTTCTGTTGTGGCTTGGTCTTGACTACCAGATTTGCTGGTAAGGGTTCTGTTTAAGGTGGAGAACATGAAATTCCACATAGTGGGTAGATTCCGTTGCTTGAACTCTCCAATCCTATTCAGATCCTGGTTGTAACCCAGAAACTTCATGAAATCAAGAAGAACAGCTGTTTTTGGTGGTTTCTCATAGGCGTCTATTCCTAGCTGTCGTTTGGTTTTCATTTTGAAGATTCTTCTTAAGGTACTTGCTCTAATGCGGATTGTTCCCGCTCCTCCATTACTTGCGTTGATGCTCCCAACTATCCCGTCTTGTTCTTCGATGTATTGGCATGTGGTCCACCATTGTTGGACATAGATCGCTGGAAGATGGTCATTGAACTCTGTTAGGGCTCTGAAGATATCAGAGTTTCTAAAGAAGTCAATGAAGACGTGATACAGGGGTAGATAGAGTCCTGGAGTGGGATCGAATCTGTAGTTGTTGTCAGCAAACTCGTATGGAAGAACAATGATATCATCAGTGGGTTCTATTCGGCTTGAATCAGCAGAGTTTTGGGGTTCCGCCATTGTTGCAGGTTTGGGTTTTCTTGAAGAACACTGAGGATTTAAATAAAAGAGGGAAAGGTGAAAGGTTTAGGAAGTTTAGAAATGAAATGGATCAAGGTTATGGATATTTATAGTCAGAATTTGTGGTTGGGTAATCGTCGTAGTTACTGTAGGCACTCGAGTGTCAGAAGGTGGAGTGGCCTGAATTGTGTATCATGGGAATAGCTAGTGGTTTAGCTTTCAATTAGAGAGTGCCACGTGGATTTGTTCTGACCACTTTTGTGCAAGTAAACCGTCGCGGTTAGAGATGTGTGGGTGACAAGTGGTTGACGCTTAGAAATAACCCGCACCTCTGATGACGTTACTTCTAATGACGTGGCATAAAACCGACAGAGCTCTGTTCGAGCTTTGCAAGTTTTTGCTTCTGACGAGTGACCCTTTTTCATTCTTTTCAAGTACTCCTTTGGTATTTCACCTTAACCCAAAAACATTTAAAATTCTGTATCTGATGAGGAAATGGTTAAAGAACAATAACAGAACTGACTTTAGAAATTTCAGAGAGTTCTGGTGAGAAACAACAGAGGCTCTGGTGAAATATCAGAGTTCTGGTAGGTTCTTGACGTTATCAAAGGATTTTCATCAGAACAGATTTTCCCTCTTTCTTCAAAAAGATTTGTCAATGAAGATAAAAAAGCAAAGTCAATTTGGATTTGGAAATATGAGTACTGACTTGCTCCCCCTAAAACCATGCATTATCTTTCTTTTAAGCTCCCCCTAGAAAATTGAGCTTAAATCCAAAAAAAACTTTTGTACAAACAAAACATTATATACAAACAGAATGTTCACCGAAAGCGTGTTGAAAAAGTATGCTTGACAGAGTTCTGGTGAACAACAGAAGCTCTGTTGAACTATCCTACCCAACTGTTTGACAGAGCTCTGGTAGGATCATCAGAGGCTCTGTTGAATTGAATAGAGTTAGGAGGATAAGTTCAGCACACCCAGTTTGCTGATTAAGAAGTTAAACCTCCTTTCATCAAGGATTTTTGTAAACAAGTCAGCAAGCTGGAGGTCAGTTGAAACAAAATACATTTCAATAGTCCCTTTTTCAACATGATCCTTTATGAAGTGGTACCTTATGTCGATGTGCTTAGTTTTCGAGTGTTGAACTGGATTGGTTGTTATGACAATGGCACTCTTGGAGTCGCATAAAATTGGAATTTTACCATACTCCAATCCATAATCTTTGAGTTGTGTTTTCATCCATATCACTTGAGAGCAACAACTAGCAGCAGCAACATATTATGCTTATGCTGTAGAGGTTGAAACATAGTTCTGTTTCTTGGATGTCCAACTCACCAACTTTTCTCCAAGCAGTTGGCAGCTACCAGAAATACTCCTTCTGTCATTCTTGCATCCTCCATAGTCTGAATCTGTATATGCTACAAGCTCGAAACCAGAGTTAAGAGGATACCAGAGACCCAAAAATGGAGTCCCTTTCAGATATTTAAAGATATGTTTGACAGCTGTTAAATGAGTTTCTGTAGGATTTGCTTGAAATCTGGCACAGAGACAGGTTGCAAACATTATATCAGGTCTGCTGGCAGTTAAGTACAGAAGTGACCCTATCATGCCTCTGTAGTACTTGACATCTGTTGGTTCACCATTAAGATCAGAGTCAAGCTTAACTCCAGTGGCAATAGGAGTTTTCATTGGTTTTGAATCATTGAGCTTATATTTTTTCAACATATCAGAGATGTACTTGGACTGACTTATGAAAGTCCCTCTGTCAGATTGTTTAACTTGTAAACCAAGGAAGAAAGAAAGTATGTCATTCTTATACCTTCTAAAGAATAGAGTTTTATCGACAGTACCTTTCTCGATGTGATTGACCAACAGAAATTTGGACAGAGTTTCATACCAGGTTCTGGGAGCTTGCTTAAGGCCGTACAGAGCTTTGTCTAACTTGTAAACGTGGTCTGGAAACTCAGAATATTCAAAACCAGGTGGTTGCTGGACATAAACTTCTTCTTGCAGTTTGCCATTCAGAAAGGCAGACTTGACATCCATTTGGTAGACCTTAAAACCCTTATGAGCAGCATAGGCTAGGAAGATTCTGATGGCTTCTAGCCTAGCCACAGGAGCAAAGCTTTCGTCATAATCAATGCCTTCTTCCTGTCTGTATCCCTTTGCAACCAGACGGGCTTTGTTTCTGATGATAATCCCATCTTCATCCTTTTTGTTTCTAAACACCCACTTGGTTCCAATGGCCGCTTTGCCTTTTGGGAGTGGAACCAAGGACCAAACTTTATTTCTTTCGAATTCCAGAAGCTCTTCTTTCATAGCTTCGATCCAATTAGGGTCCTCTAGGGCTTCAGAAATCTTTTTTGGTTCAATCATGCTTAAAAAGTTTACAAAGAAGGCTTCATTGATTGTGGTCGATCTTGTCTTTACACCATCTTCAGCAGCACCAATGATAAGATGATGAGGATGATCCTTTGTCCAGCGTGTCATGGGAGCATGGACAACAGGCGGGGGTTGTGCTTCTGATGGGAAAAGACGAACTTCAGCGACAGAGCTCTGTGGATTGGGACCAGGGCTCTGTGGCACACAACTTTGGAGAGTGGCCTCATTGCTTTGTGAGTTATTGAAAGGGCTCTGTGAAGGTGAGCTTTCAAACAAGGAGTCTCTGCCAATATTAGTTAGAAGAGGTGATGATGGCTCTTGTTCAGGTTCTCTCTCGTTCTGATGTGGTTCCTCATTTCTCTAAATCACTCCTGTAGACAGAGAAGTAGATGGTGAAGTATTAGAGGGACCAGTGAGAGATGTACCTGTCAGATTCTGTTCTGTTGAGTTCTGATCTTGATCTCCTCTATTGATGTTATCAGAGGAATCATCATCATAGAAGAAATCGTTGAACATGAGATTGATATCTTTTTCCCTTGTCTTTGAAGAACTTGTCTTCTTCTGTTCTGTCTTTTGTCCCCTCTATTGATTTACGATCAGAGGAGCTTGATGTGCTTTAATCAAAGGACACGTTTACACTCTCTTGAATGACCCGACATCGCGAGTTGTAGACTCTATAGGCTTTAGAGGTTAAGGAATAACCAATAAAGATTCATTCGTCTGCTTTCTTATCAAACTTTCCCAACTGTTCTCTGTCATTCAATATGTAGCACTTGCAACCGAAAACATGAAAGAATTTCACATTTGGTCTACTATTGTTGATGAGTTCATAAGGAGTCTTCTTAAATCTCTTTACTATCACAGCTCTGTTTTGGGTAAAACAGGCTGTTGAGACTGCTTCTGCACAGAAGTTTATTGGAAGGACAGAGCCAGCCAACATGGTTCTGGCGGCTTCTACCAGCGTTCTGTTATTTCTTTCCACAACTCCATTCTGTTGTGGAGTTCTTGCAGCTGAAAAGTTCTGGGAAATACCTTCCTCTGTTAGGTAGGTATCAATTTTGGCATTCTTGAATTCTGTCCCATTATCACTTCTCAACTTCTGTATCTTCAGATCTAACAGAACCTGTATCTTTTTTAACAAACTTATCAAAATTTATGGGACATCAGATTTTACTCTGATGAACTCAATCCAAGTGTATCTAGAAAATTCATCAGTAAGTACTAGTAAATACTTCTTGCCCGATAGACTTTGCACAGTAATTGGACCACAGAGATCCACGTGAAGCATATGCAAAGGTGAAAGTTCAGGATCCAATCTTACAATCAATATAACAATGAATAGAATAGTAATTGAGAAGTAATTTGATCAAGAACACTTGTATTCAATGAAGAACAGATTTACAGGTCTTAGAGAGAGCGTATCTCAAAGATTACAAAATATGAATACAAGAATATGCGGGAAAAGTTATGCCAAAGATTAGTTAGCTTACAGTTGCTAACTCCTATATATACTACAACGGAAACACTAAAGCTACAGTACATATAAGAAAGACTAATAGGAACAATACACGTGTCCTAATTAGTTAACTAAGTACAAAGGAAAGTATCTAGTTATGAGTTCTGAATAGGTTGTTCAGAACTTATAAACATTTATCTGATTAAGCTTCTCAGAACTTCTGACTCTTCTTCTCAAACTTCAATACTTAGCAAACTATCACAGCATTCCTTCTGAGCCTTCTTGGTCAGAACTCTGACTCTTCTCTTCAGAACTTCTGAGCCTTCTTATCAGAATTCAACACTTGGTTTATTGACAAAACACAGATATAACAATCTCCCCCTTTTTGTCAAATAAACTTATACTTTGTATCACCAAGCTCTTTCAATGCAGGAACAATTTTCTGTAACAGCACATTTCTTTGAGTAAGTCTCTTGTCAATTCTATAAATAATTTCCTGAATAGTTTCAACTTGCTGAGTGATCACTTCTTGAGTCATATTAGCTTGCTTCACCTTCAGCACCTTTTTCTCCAAATTATGCTTGATGAATCTCAAAGTTCCAGAGCTATATTTTGCAGTTTCCTTTGCTCTGAAAAAGATCTTTTCACTCTTGTTTTTCAAAAAGACTCCCAATTCTGGATGTCTGGACACACTTCCAGTTCTTAATACTTGCTTCTGGTCATGATCTGTGATGGGTCTTGAAAGATAGACACCTGGCCTTTGTAGATACAGAGCTATTTGAAAATCTGTATAACAATGCCATCTTAGGATGTAAAACATAGCTTCAATCACTACACTCCTTGCCTTCCTTTCATTCTTATCTTTGCTTGATTCTTTGAAGAACAACATACTGTGTAGTCTGTAGAAATCCATTACTGGTAGCTTTTCAAAGTCTGCATCAGTAAAATAGTACACCTTTCCATCTTCTCTCAATACTTCAAAGGATAAGTATTCTTTCTTTCTGAACTCCTTGATCTTTAGTTCTCTGATCCCAGTGATTAGAAAATCTGAATACACATCTTTCTTTGGTTTTCCAAGACATCTTGACTTCTCAGCCAACCAGATCTGAGTCTCTTTTGGTTTGTCATGATATACACTTAGAAAGTTTACTTCACTTGGATTAAAGAAGTTTGGCACATCAAACTCCAGAAAATACCCATTCACATCTACAGATCTTTCATCTTCTTTTGGTTCTGACTGTTCAGGTTGATCAATACTTGTCATTTGATCATTCTGAGGAGTTGTCTCTTGAATTTCTTCTTCAATTTCTTCTGAAAAGACCTCATTCACCTCATATTCTGCTGGAAACACAAAATCACTATGCAACATCTTTTTAGGATTTTCTTCTGATAATAACCATTCACCACAGCTTCTGACCTTACTTCTAAGATCTATCCTTCTTCTCACAGCTTTCACACATCTTTTGTTTAGATTTTCCCTTTCAGTTTTGGAAACTCTCATTTCAATTAGTAACCAACTCAAAGTTGCATTACTATACTTTACCAATTCCTTTAATCTGAACAGCTCAAGATTTCCTTGATTACTATATGCATACCCTTCAGATTTCATTCCTTTATTTATAAAACCCTTCACAATCACACCACTTCCTGGAATCTTCATTGGATAATTCAAATTGCACTTGTCTTTTCTTCCTTCAATTGCCAACTGGAAGTCATACATATACATATTTCTAACATAGATGCCCAGAAGTCTTCTACATTCAATCTCTATCCAGGCTTCTTCAGTACTGGCAACGATCTTAACAAGAAAGATCTGATCTTCAATAGTTAATTTCAGACCATCAAATTCTTCTGTCTGAAACATCAATACTTTCTCAATTCGTTTCTGAATGTGTAGCCTTGAATCAGGAATTCTGAATCTGTTTGAGGCTTCTGCATAGATCATCTGAAGTTTTCCATCCATGAAACCATCAATGTTATTTTCTAAAACAACATAGTCTCCTTCTGTGTGGTATAGATGCTCATATGTTTCCTCTGGAAAAATATCACTGTGAAATTGTCTTGCAAGTGGTACATCACTCATATATAGAACAAAATCACACAAATGCTCCTCTAAGATTGGCAAGTTAATCTTGGGAATCTCAATTGGCTTTCTGAATAGATATTCTGATGGCATGAAGCATTCTTTAACTTTTTCATATTCTTCTTTAATATCAGCAATGTCATCCACATAGTTAAAATAGAAATCCTCTTGAAATTTCTGAGAAAAACCAACAGTACTATCTTCCTTTCCCATCAGATCAATAGGTTTTACCATCTTCACATCCCTTTGAATTTTCTGAACATTGAGTGCTCTGACTAACTCACTGTGCATCCTTCTGATCAAAATCTCATTCAATCTCCTTTCTTCTGACTCAGAGTCCACCAAACTAACTTTGACATATGGGACAATATCTGTACACGTGTTCACAACCACTGAACTCTCAACTGTTTCTTCTGATCTCAACACAGGTTCCTCAATAGCTTCAGTTTCATCAGAATTATCTTCCATTTCTGCATCTAAGTTCAATTCCTCTGTTTTATCAGAATCATTACCATCTATACATTCCATCTCCATATCCTCTGTATCTGAGCTTGTAATCTAAACAATCTGAATATCCACTTTCTGAATATTTGCCTCTGTCTGAACCAACTGCATATCTGCTATTTCAAAATCTTCTATACCAATATCATCATCAGAACTCAACATTTGCTTTTTCTCCCCCTTTTGATGATCATGAAACTCATTATCATCAAACTTTCTTTTGAGGTTCTGAACAGGAACATCTTCAGGTTCACCTTTTGCTAGTGGAACAAGATCAAGTGGTTTAGAAGTTGAAGCCAAAGAAGTACTAAGTGCTTTGAATATAGATTCTTGCATACTCTGCATTTGGTTAAACAGATCTTTTTGAAACTCAGACATAATATCCTTGATCTCCTTTTTATGAGATTCCAAGGATACCTTTACATCATCTATCTTAGTCTCAACAGATTTCATCTTCCCCTCCAACATTGTTTTCAACTCCTTTACCTCGTCATTCAGTCCATCCACCTTTTCCTCCAAATTTTTTTCTTTTTCCCCCATCACCATGTTTTGTTTCTGAATCTTTACAAATTCAGAAGATTATAACTGTGAACCTGAACCAACAGATGGTCCAGTTTTCATGTGTCCAGAGGACTCATGGCCTGTAGATAACACTAAGTCATCTTGTACAACAGATGCACATTTTAATGAAGCTTTTGTAATGTTCACCTCACCAGGACTTCCATCCAATCCTTGACATCCAAAATTAGGAGTGTCTATGAATGTTTGGTCATGAATACGAAATTCCTGATTTGTGCAAGTGTTGGAAGGAATTTTAGGCTCAATATGGATAGGACTGTGATATCCAGACTCAATGTGATGAAGAATAGGTTGGGATTTATCACCTCCCTCCAAATGATTTTGGGATGGTTCCCCTGATTTATGTGAAACAGTAGAAGGTTGAACTGCTTCTGAGTGGGTATAGATGGGTTGTTCAAGATCCACCACTAGGTCCATGGTGATTTTTTCAATATTGGACGCCAAGAGTCGTGTCTCAATAGTAGATGTGGTTACCTGGTTAAGATTGGCTAGTACAGAGGCATCTCTTTCTGTTTGAACCTCTGGTGACATTCTCTCATCCTCACCACTCTCATTCTGTTTTTCTTCACATATTCTAACCAAGCTCTCAGAATTTTGCCCCTCATTTCTCTCAGAATGTTCACCCATTTGAACATCCTCCCCCTCTCTAACATGACTAGACCCCTCACCTCTCCTCTCAGGTTGGTCCTCATGGGTAGGGATTTGAGGTACTTCAATTCCCATAGAGGTGCAATAAGCTTTTAAAATCTCACTCTCCCTTGAAATGTAACTCCTAAGTGATCTGGGCAAGAGTTTGTGATTAGGATAATTTTGAATATTAGTAGCAGAAAACATCTTACCCAAATGGAAAATAGGACCATGCTGCTCCTCTGATCTTCTTGGAATGGTTCTGTTTTCTTGCATTGCATACCAAATCACAAGTTGCCAATACCTTATGTAAGGTATATATGACAGGGGTGTATCCTTTGTTTTCTTTTGAATAGCCTTCTGATTTTTCTCAAATGTATTATTCATGTCTTCCCAAAGTATAGCAGTATAGTCATAATGCCTATTCTTCACTAAAGCTTGAAAAATTTGAAGAATCTGTTTTGAAGCTTGATCTGCAGAGCTATTCTTCCCTGACAAACACTTATTCACCACATGAAAGAAACATGCCCAAATTGGTGGCAATTTGTTCCTTCTGAAACTACTAAGAGTCCTTAACCCCTCATTGTATCCTAACCTCATAAACTCCGCAATCAATTCTTCTGTTAAAGGTGAGTCTTCAAAGTCTGTCCTTTGTTGTACATCATCTTTTTCTGGTAAATTGAGCATTTCCCACAGTGCAGGGATTGATAAAGTGATTACTCCTCCAATTTCAGATACAAATGTATTCTCTTCTAACCTAAGATATTTCCACCATTGTTGAATATACTGAACAGGGACAGATTTGTGTCTTGTGAACCATTTCTTGTAGGGATGATATTTGAATAACTCCATTATTATCCTGTGTTCAGGCTTAAATCTATTTTCCTCAAACAATAATACACAATTATTTTCTGACAACTTCAACCATTCTCTTTCAGGAATAATTCTTTCCACTAAATTTGGTCTTCTTGACATTATTGACCCTGCAGCACTCTGTTCATGTTCGACATTCATATTTCCTTCATCTGCATTCCCCTCAGATTCAGCCATTTCTTCATCTTCTGCATTTATTTCATCGTTTCCTACTGCTTCTTCTTCAATAGGTCTATTTTGAACTTCATCATTGTCCGAATCATATTCCTCCATTAAAGACTTAGTACTATGCAGAGATATATGACCACTTCTTCAAAATCCACACATGATTTAAGAAGAAAACAAAGTCAAAGAACTCTGGAATGATTCGTATCTCACTTTTCTCTCTGAAATTTGAAAGAATTTGAAAGAGGGAATTTAAGACCTATTTAAAATCCGCGAAGTTGAAAGGTTTGACGGTAAAACGAGGTCAAAGTTATAACGGAGTCAACACATTTGAAATGCCACAGAGGATTTAAATGAAATGCGTGGCATAATCAACCAAATATGAAGCTGACACGTAATATTGGATAGATTATTGACACAAGTCAAAGATCTGAATAACACGCTCAGATGATTTTCGTTCCTTTATCAGAGATCTGGTTATTCTACTCAGAGTTCTGAGTCCATGATTCAGAAGAATTTGCCTTGTAACCAAACTATTTAAAATCAACTTCTGACAAATGTAAACGCTTTAATTGTTCAGAAGAGGTTTGAACAGATAGAAAATCATTTTATCATCAGAATTCTGTTCAAATAGTGATGATTAGTGAAACTCATTAAAAATCTTATATCTGAATAAGAAAATTTTGATATTCAGATATAGTTTGAACAAGTGAGATAAAAATTTATCATTAAAAGCTTGTTCTTTTTAGAATGATCAGAGATAAGAAATGAAAACAAACCTTTTAATCATCATGAAATGATTTCCAAAAGATATTAATGCTCCCCCTTGACTTTAGCATGTACTTAATAAAGATGAGATGAGATATAAAGAGTAATAGAAAAAAGATAATCCACAAAAATTGAAGTACTTGTATTTCTCAGAAATGAAATCTTGAAAGTTGGATTTCTGAAGTATTGACGCAGAAGTCTGAACTCAAGAGTCAGAATTCTGAGTACAAGACTCAGAGTTCTGAGTACACTACTCAGAAAATCTTACTTAGCAGGATTTAACATTTCTGAAAATCAACTAACAAGTAAGATCAATTAGTCAGATTAAGCATTCCTATTTTACATATGAGAAATGAGAATCTTTTGTGATCAAGAGGCTTTGTGAACAAGTCAGCCAATTGATACATTGTATGCACAAAGTGCATCTCTATTTTTCCCTTTTCCACATAGTCCTTTATAAAATGATACCTCACATCTATATGTTTAGTCTTTGAATGTTGAACAGGATTCTGAGTAATGGCAATTGCACTTTCTAAGTCACAGTAGATAGGAATTTTGTTGAGCTGATACCCATAATCCATGAGTTGTTTTCTCATCCACAAAGTTTGAGAGCATGAAGCAGCAGCAGCAACGTACTCTGCCTCAGCAGTTGAAGTGGATACACAATTTTGCTTCTTTAATGCCCAACTCACTATCTTATCCCCTAGAAAGTGACAAGCACCAGATGTACTGTTTCTGTCCATTCTACTTCCTGGAAGATCAGCATCAGTGAAAGCTGTTAGTTTAAAGTCAGTTTCCTTTGGATACCATAAACCAAGATCAGGTGTTCCTTTGAGATATCTAAGAATCCTTTTGACAGCCAACATATGTGATTCTTTAGGATTGGATTGAAATCTTGCACAAAAACAGGTAGAAAACATGATGTCTGGCCTACTTGCAGTCAAATATAGTAATGATCTAATCATGCCTCTATAAAGTTTGTTATCTACTGAAACTCCTTTGAGATCAGCATCTAACTTTATGTTTGTTGCCATAAGAGTTCTCATAGAAGCACAATCAGACATTGTGAACTTTTTCAGGATGTCCCTTACATATTTTCCTTGATTTATAAAAATTCCATTTGGTAATTGTTTGACTTGAAGTCCAAGGAAAAAATTAAGTTCACCCATCATGCTCATTTCAAATTCAGATTTCATGATTTTAGAAAAATCATCACACATTTTTGCACTTGTAGAGCCAAATATTATGTCATCAACATAAATTTGAACAAGAATCAAATCATCACCTTGTTTCTTTAAAAACAAAGTTGTGTCAATCTTACCTTTCTTGTAACCTGAACCTAACAAGTGTTGAGTAAGAGTGTCATACCAGGCTCTTGGTGCTTGTTTTAGACCATATAAAGCTTTATCTAAAATATAGACATGGTCAGGAAATTCTGAATCAACAAAACCTTCAGGTTGATGTACATACACCTATACATTAAGTATACCATTCAGAAATGCTGATTTGACATCCATCTGATATACTTTGAAATTCTTGTGAGCAGCATAGGCCAAAAATATCTTGATGGCCTCTATTCTTGCCACTGGTGCAAATGTCTCATCATAATCAATTCCTTCCTATTGACAGTATCCCTTAGCAACCAATCTTGCCTTGTTTCTGATGACAACACCTGACTCATCCTTTTTATTTCTGAATACCCATTTAGTTCCAATGATAGATTTACCTTCAGGCCGTGGAATGAGTCTCCAGACTTTGTTCCTTTCAAATTGAAGCAATTCCTCTTGAATTGCTGAAATCCAATCTGGATCCTCTAGGGCTTCATTAGCTTTCTTAGGTTCAATAACACTTAGGAAACCTGCAAACATTGCTTCATTTGCAGTAGCTGATCTGGTTTTTACTCCTGCTGATAGATCACCAATCACTTGATGAATGGGATGATTTTTAGTCCATTTGTTTGCACTAGGAAGCACATCAATCTCTGAATAATTGTTGTTTGTATCATTCTCATCAACGATAGCTTGTAATTCTGAACTGTCCCCTTGTTCTGATAAATTTGAGTTCAAATTCTTAGCAATGAAGTCAGAGTTCTGAGTGACTTGTTCAGAGTTCTGAATACGAGGTTCAGAAGTCTGAATACAAGGTTCAGAATTCTGAGTATCAGGGTCAGAATTTTCATTACTTGTATTTATCAGAGTTGGACAATCCTCAGATGGACCTTTATCAGAAATTACAGTTGTTTGAACTACTTCTGAAGTTCTTCTTTTCATTTCATTGATCATCTTAGGGTTTTCAAACTCTGCATAAGAATCAAAAGTCAGTTCAAGAAAAGCATCCTTAAAAAGTGAATTGAGTTCTGAACAAATAGGATTAGAGTTTGTATCAGAAGTCATTTTTGTCCTATTCTGTATGAGTTCTGAACTGTCTTGTTCAGAAGTCTTCATTCTGACTTCATCACATGTTACATTGATGCTTTCCATCATCCTCTTGGTTCTTCTGTTGTAGATTCTGAATGCTTTGGAAGTTAATGAATAACCAACAAAGTATCCTTCATCTGCCTTTTTATCAAACTTACCAAGATTTTCTCTGTCTTTAAAGACATAGCATCTGCAGCAAAAAATATGAAAGAATTTGATTAATGGTTTTCTTTTGTTTATCAGTTCATAAGCAGTCTTGTTTAATCTTTTATTGATTAAAGTTTTGTTCTGTGTAAAGCAAGTAGTTGCAATTGCTTCAGCCCATAAGAAAGTTGGAAGATTTGAATAAGCCAGCATGGTTCCTGCAGCTTCAACTAGAGTCCTGTTTTTCCTTTCAACAACACCATTTTGTTGAGGAGTTTTGATGGCAGAGAAATTGTGAGAAATCCCAGAACTTTCTAAAAACTCTTGAAGAGTCTCATTTATGAACTCTGTTCCATTGTCACTTCTGATTTTCTGGACTGAAAGCTGTAAGAGAACTTGAATCCTTTTGATAAAGTTTATCAATGTAGTAGCAGCTTCTGACTTAGCTCTTAGGAATTCAACCCATGTGTATCTGGAATATTCATCAACAATTACAAGCATATACTTCTTTCCTCCTATAGACTGAACTGAAATAGGACCACAAAGATCAGTATGAATCATTTCCAATGGTGCTTTGCAAGATGAGTCCATTTTTAATTTGTGAGAACTCTTTTTCATCTTGCCCATTTCACAAGCTGAGCATAATGATTCCTTTTCAAATTTAATCTTTGGTAATCCTTTAACCAGATGTTTTGCAACAAGATTATTCAGATCTTTGAAGTTTAAATGAGAACATCTTCTGTGCCATAGCCAGCATTCATTTACAATTGAGTTTGATAAAAGACAAACAGGATTTAATGTTTGTATTTTTGAAAAATTAACCACAAATAAGTCCATGTGTCTTTTGGCCCAGAAGACTTTAAGATCATTCTCAGTTAAAATCATGCAACCTGTTATTTTGAACTTGATTTGACAAAGACTGTCTAAAAACTGACTTATGCTGAAAAGATTATGTTGTAAGCCTTCAACATAGAAAACTTTTTGAATTGTCAGATCTCCTTTTGTTAAATCCCCATAACCTTTGACTTGACCTTTGCTCTTATTTCCAAAGTTTACTGCTCCTCCAGCCTTTTCTGTGAAATTTGATAGAAAAGACTTCTGACCTGTCATGTATCTTGAAGCTCCTGAATCTAAAAACCACACATGACAGCCCTGCAACAACAATCAGTTAGACTTAGGTACCCATTTTGGAATGGGTCCTTCTTTGTTAGCCTTTTTATCTGATTTAACAAAAGTATCTTTGACTTTCCATTCAAAGTCTTTCTTCAAACACCACTTTCTTGAACTTTTATGAAGTCTGAACATTTTCTGTTCACAAAATTGTTCAATTTCTTCTTAAAAGTTTTAAATTTAGATGTTGAAGAAGTTTCAACCTTCTTTTCTTTCACATTAAACCTTTTTTCATTCTTTCCTGTGATTTTAATATGAGGCTTCACTTCTTTTATTATTTCTCTTTTCTGAGTTTGAGGAACAGAAACATTTTTTTATGTATTCTGAATGTCATTTCTTACATAGGAAACAAAAGTTATTGTGATTGGACATTTCTGAGAATATTGGAATGAATCACTTTCACATTGAACACAAATAAGATTTTTCTTTGCAAGTAACAACAGATCTGTACCGTAAGTCTTTTCATTTTTATTGCTGGTTTTCAAAGTACAAGTACATTTATAACAATAACTCTGTGCTTTTGGTACAGTTGCAGGAACCAATCCATTCATCTCAGAAACTCTTTTCACACCATCTTTCCTTTTGCTTTCCTCTTTTTCTGAAAAATTCAATCCCTTTTTGTTAGGAGGAGAAGTAGATGATTCACCTTTTTCATATGTACTTGATTCATTAAGGAATTTATCATTATCTTTTAGAGCATTAATTTTAAAAAGATCATACTCAGTCTTCAGTTTCTCAAGCTCTGTTATTTTTTGAATAAAGATGTTCTTTTCTTTTAAAGCTTCATTATGTTTAACATCCACATCACAGTAATCATTTTCGAGTTCATCAAAAGATTTCCTCAAATCCTCAAGTTCTTGACA
Source organism: Saussurea involucrata (assembly GCA_033807775.1). Classification (NCBI taxonomy): domain Eukaryota; kingdom Viridiplantae; phylum Streptophyta; class Magnoliopsida; order Asterales; family Asteraceae; genus Saussurea; species Saussurea involucrata. The sequence goes on from CM066322.1 coordinate 135,091,370, forward strand.
TACAAGATTAAACCTCTTTTCAAGCTCTGAAAAATCATTTGACTTTGTTTCAGAAAATCCAGTTGACTCAGACTTCTGACTACCTGAATCAGAATTCTGATTAACAGACTCAGATGTCTGACCTTCAGGCTCAGAGTTTTGACTCCTTCAGACTTCTGATTAACTGTTTCAGAAACCTTACTTGTATCAAATATGCTTTCAATGTCATGATGTGAAAAACTTGGTTGTTTATTTTTGTAACTAACATTTAAAGAATCATACTTGAATTTAATGTCATTGTATTTTGGTTTCTCATCTGTTGATTTAGGAATTTCTTTCTTAATCTTATCTTCTGAAACAACTGACTTCTCTATTTTTGAATCAGAAACTATCTCCTTTGTCTTTTTAGAGCTTGGTTTCTGCAAATTGTCAGAACTTGTTATAGAACTTGCAGGTTTGATAAAAACTTCAACAATTTCTGGGATTTTTGGTTTAGGAACTTGAAGTTTTTCAAAATCATACAAGTTGACTGGAGCTCTTTTTAAAACAACATTTTCTTCCAATCCCAATCCCTTCTTTGGATTGTAAAATCTTGTATCTTTAACATTACTTGTTAGAAGATTTAATGTTTGCTGAGTCTGACCTCTTTTCAAATTTAGATCTTCTAATTCTTTGATTTTGGTGTATAAATTTTTTCTTTCCTCAAATAGCATATCAAATTTTATTTGTAAATCACCCTTTTCATCCTTAATCTTTGAAAATTCACTTTTTAATTCAGAAAGCTTTTTTAACAATTCAGAATTTTCATTTTTAATTTTCTGTTTCTCAGCCTCAGATTCCTCATATTGTTCTCTTATTACTTCTTTTTCAATTCTGAATTTGTTAACAGACTTCTTTCACCTTTTATCTGTTTTCTAAGATTAACAAATTCAGTTTTCATGTCACCAATCTGTGTCATTAAGTCTATTTCAAGTGCAGAATGTACCTCAGTAGATGACTCAGAATCAACATCCTCATAGTCAGAATCATCCTCATTCTTCATTTTGGCCATGTAACTTTGCATCTGTGGAAAATTAATATGATCATCTTCATCTGAAGTGTAGTACAGCCAATTCTCCTGTTCAGCCAACATAGCAATCTCATCATCTCTCTTCTTTGCAAGCTGAGCCTTTTTGGTATAGTACTCATAATCTTTCACGATCTTTACTCTGCAGTCCTTAGCATAGTGGCCAGATTTTCCACACTTGAAACACAAATTGTGAAATCCCAAATCTCTAGCAATAAGATATGAATGTAGTGAGAGAGAATCTAGAGAGCAAATATATCATCCATGTATTGAGCTCAAAGGATTACAAAAGGTTTCTAAAAGATTACTAAAGCTTTCTAAAGTGTTACAAACAAATGGTCTAGACAAGCCTATTTATACCCATAACATACAAGGTATAAAGGCATTCACAATACTGTATAGACTCATACAGTACATTGACTTTACAGTAAATCTTGAATACAACAATGCTCTAACAATCTCCCCCTTAGCTATCAAGGCAGAAAGGGTCTTCTTCTACTTCGAAACCCAAGATGCGTTTCAATCCTTCGCATAGCCATTCTGAAGCTCAATTTTTCATCTATCTCTTCAATGGCTCTTGACAAAACTCTTCTAGGTCTTGAAGACATCCAATTAACTTTTCGTTCAGCATCATGTCTTTTGAGCTTTTCGACTAACTGAAGTCTTACAATTTTAAGCGTACCATCAGAATATTTTTCCAACTCATTAAACCGAATGAATATCTTGTTTGCACCATTACTGAACACAACACCAAACTCTGGTTCTCCAATCACACAATATAAAGGCATCCTCATCAATCCAGTCAATTCTTGATTTGGTCTTAACAGATTTATTCTTGGTTGATAGCTTTCCACACCCATCTGCAAATCATGACACTGTGTGAATAAAACGTGTCTTCTCAGAAATCTCTTAATGGCATTCAAAGCAAGAGTTACGTTTTCCCTTCTGATCTGAAGATCTCTGAAATGATGATACAAGAACTCAAAATCTTCCATGGTTAAATGACAGAAGTCAGCTTCAGTAAATCTATAATCTCTGCAATCTTGCCTTTGAACAAGAAACTCTGGATACCACAACTTGTAATAAAGTCTAGCTGTTACCTCCTTTATAGACACAATCAACTTCTTGCTCCTCACCTCTCTTTTCTTTTGACACTTGTCCCTTAGAAAGTACATATATTCGAACTTGTATTCGGCTGTTTGATCTGTAATACCCAACACAGCGTAGGGATTCAAAGTTCTGATTCTGTGCACAAACAGTCTTCTTTCTTCTTCTTCTAGGAAAGGTGTTCTCAAATACAAAGTTCTTTGTCGTTGTTCAAGTTCAGTCAATTTTCTGCTCTGTGAGGATGAAGGACCAGGTTGATCAGCAGGATTAGAAGGACCAGCTTCATCATGACTATGAATGATAGGAGGTATTGAAGATGTAGTGGATTGAGGATCAGTCTCTTCGGATTTTGGCTCCTTAGATAATGGATCATGAGAATGATGTGGTTCAGATACATGTATAGTGGTTTGAGTTGAAGTAGATTGGTTAAGGTTGATGGTTATAGGTGTAACAGAAGGTTGTTCTGACATCAAAGTGGTTGAGATATGTTCGGGTGAGTGTACAGGGCTAAAGATTATTTCTTCAGGAGTTTGTGGCCCATATATCTCTGACAAAATATCAACCTCTTCTTCATTAAATCCAACACCTTGATCTTCTGGTTCATAAGTAAATACCAAAAGTGGTTCTTCTTCCTCCTTAACTTTCCAATACCGATCATAAGCTCTTGCACTTTCATCAGTTTCTTCATCATCAGAACTAATTTCAATCAACTCCACAGATTGCACGAATCGATCAACCACTTCTCTTATCTCCTTCTCATTTACCTCAGGCTTTTCAACCATTGGTTCTATATTCGGATCAACATATAATACGATCTGTTTTCCGCTTTAATCACCCATAGCACCTGATTCAAACATCTTAGATATTTCAGCAACAGTCGGATTCTTTTTCTGACCTTGAGAGCTTTCTGACTCAGCTCTTCTCTTCTTACTCATCTCCCCCTCATGATCATGATCATCGGGATCCTGATCATGTCTTCTTTTAGTACTCTGAGCTTGAGTCTTACACGACTGTTCCATTAATGCTTTCAACTCAACAATTGACTGCTTCATATCACTTAAAGATTTCACAACTTCAGACTTGAAAGTAGATAACTCTTTGGATAATGCTTGAAACTGTGTGGGTGTAACTGAAGGTGTAGGTGGAAGTGGATTTGGAGTAGATTGGAAATTCTGAAGTAGAGATAACAAGGTTTTACTTTGCTGATCTTCAGGACTCATAGACATCAGTTTGGCATAGAATAAATCCCTTAATTCATCAACACTTTGATCCACTGGTGGTTGTTGCATAGGAGAAGACTGAGGTACTCGAGGCGGAGCCAGATAGATTTCTGGACGAGGACGTACAGCTGGCTCATAAGTCATCGGTTCTTTTCCCTTCAACTGATTCTTCACACCTTGTAACTCCCGGATGAACATAGTTTCAATGTCCTTTAGGGCGCCATCGAAGTTTTCCCTTGTCACAAAGACGGGTAAAGTAACACCGGCACCACTTAGGTTTGCCGTTGACACAACAGTTGTTGCAACTGTGTGACCTACACTCAGTGTTGGCATAGTATTAGCACTGGTAGGATTTCCACTCTGTCCTTGTAGTCCTGTAAAAGAATCTACTCTGAGTGTTCCGGATGAGTCACGAAGACGCGCATCAGATGTTCCTGAAAGTGTCCTATTCAAAGAATCAAATATGTTAGGAACAGGCACTAGACTCGAACTTTGTGCAGGAAAGAAGGTCGAGGACTGGGGAGGAAGTCGCTCTGTTTCAATATCCGGAATCTCCGAACGAGATCCAGATAGTGTTTGTGCTAAAACCCCGTGAGAAAATGAGACAGTTTCTTGTGAAGAAGAAGCTGAATAGCTTGCAGAGGTGTGCAATTGCGTTACTGGGCGAGTAACGACTTGTTCAACACTTGATCCCAACAAATGAGATCTGGTGGTGGATGTGGCTGCCCTTCTGGAATAGACAGTTTGGATATCTTTCACACTCTCCATATTCTTTTCTTCAGTTTCTCTCACAGTCTCACATATATTTTCAACTGATACTCCCTCGGGTCTCCTTATGCCTTCCGTTCCTTCACTAACTTGAGTCGACATTAAAGGCATGTCATCAAAGTTTAAGCTTTCCACATTAATATTATCTGACATATTCAATTGTGGAAATTCAAAGATATCAGAAACGTTACCAAACCAGTTTTCTTCAGTAGTAGCATCAGCACCAATATTTCCAGCATTCCCTTGATCATCATCATTATCATCGTTGTCATCTTCATCACCATCACGATGTTCCTCCGCTGAATCAGACGCATTATCAGACTCTGTACTATCACTAGAGTACTCAACTAAAGGAGGATCCCCAATGTGTTTAGGAATTTCTCCCTCAGAATCGTGTTGTACAAGATCATCTGTATGTGTGTCCTCGGACGATGACCCTGTATCTTCAAATACAGATGTATGATCCCCACCAGTTCCCCTCTCGGTGTTTTCCCTCGACTCTCCCCGTTCAGTAGCCCGTGCATCCTGAACACTCACCGACTCCTCTCGCCTAGGGGTTGAGTCTGGGGTAGGTCCCTCCGGTTCTGGCTGGACCATAGACTCTCTATACTCGATAATGCACTCAACGTCCTGATCCGCGTATCGAAGAAATCCTTCAGGTAACGGCATCTCATAATCAAATTCAGTTTTACGAAACTGAAGATACTGCATAGCTTTCTCGGGCACAGAAGGATGATTTGCTCGTCTTGGAATTTCTCTGTTAGAACGAAGCATGCTATGAATGATAATCTGAAGAAACCTCATATATGGAACATAAGGCTTTCCCTTGTTTTGTCGGCGAAGATCTATCTTCTCATTCAGTTCATGCCAGAAAATAGCTGCATAATCTACATGAAGATCATACACTACTGCATGAAATAGCTTCAGAAATCCGACGCTGGCACTGTCTGTTCCGGCATGTTTAGCAGATAAGCATCTATTAATAATGGAGAAGATTGTATAGTATAACGGTGGTAGGTTCGCCTTATGGAATTCCTTCACCCGAGTTAAGTTTCCAGTGTATCCCATAGCACGTATTCCTTCAAACGTTTCTTCTTCAGATGGAAAAGGATCAAACTCAGTCTTTCCTTCTCGTGAATCAGGTTCAGGTAGCCTCAGAATCATTCTTAGTCTTTGGAAATCAAGCTTTGTGATGAAGTTGTCTATTTGGAATACAAAAATTGGTCTTCCATCTTCCATAGTTGTTGTTATTGTCTTCCATGCTTGCTGTAAATATAGCATAGGCACAACGACAGTATTCGTTAATGCGTATGCTAACGGATGATTCCTGAGCACTTCCTTTATCACTGGATGAATGTTGATGTGATCAAAATCAATGTGATGATTGTTGGGAATGATCGCAATATAGTTGATCGGATGAATGATAGCATGATCTGGATGAATTCCGGCTTGGGATTGATGTACTGATCGTGTTGACGGTAAAGGTACATCGTGTGTCGGTTCGGGAAGACTTGGAATATGATCATCAAAGCCTTGAATGTGACTTTGTTCTTCTTGATTAACCATTTTACCTGTTGATAATAGTTCTTACAGAATTAGTCTATGAAAAAAAAAATTTGAAAGAAAAATATTTTCTAAGTATAGAATTCGAATCATAGTGCATTCGAATTCATGATTTGTCTTTGAATATCAATTCGAATCCACAAGGGTTCGAATTCATCCAATTCGAATCCACAAGGGTTCGAATTCATCCAATTCGAATCCACAAGGGTTCGAATTCATCCAATTCGAATCCACAAGGGTTCGAATTCATCCAATTCGAATCCACAAGGATTCGAATTCATCCAATTCGAATCCACAAGGGTTCGAATTCATCCAATTCGAATCCATAAGGGTTCGAATTCATCCAATTCGAATCCAAAGGCATTCGAATTCAACAGTTGAGCCCTAATTCAGATTATAACATGTGAATTCGAATCTAAAGGAATTCGAATCTAAAGGCATTCGAATTCAACACTTGAGCCCTAATTCAGATTATAACATGTGAATTCGAATCTAAAGGAATTCTTTCTTAACATGTTTCATGAATTCGAAACAAGAACGATTCGAAATCATGTTCGAATTCAACAATGTTCATGAATTCGAATCAGGTATGGTTCGAATTCATGTTCATATGAGCACGATGATGAACAGTAAACTTTTTGATTTTACAGATTAGCATAGTAAATGTTTACAATCAAACAAACCATTCGTATAGAATGATTCGTATTACATTTTCGAATCTGATAAGAGTAATTTCGATAGAAATGTTTACCTGATGAGGATGAATCAAGCAGATGAAGGATCGATAAAGTGGAAGATGAACAGTGTTCTCTTGAGAGTGTTTGAAACAATACCAAATAGTGAAAAGTGGGAAATAAGGTTTCGAACCCTATTTATACTCAAAAAAAATTTGTACACTTGGCACACATTAGAGTACCCCACTTGGCAATCAGTTAAAAATGCATGTTTCAAAACATTAGATATGGCACTGTTCATCTGAACAATTTACATAAACAAATATGTAAAAAATTCAAAAAGAGTTCGAATCAGATAAAGTTGTACAACAATTGATATTGATCTCATTGAATTCGAATCCTTAAGGGTCCGAATTCATTGAATTCGAATCCTTAAGGGTCCGAATTCATTGAATTCGAATCCTTAAGTGTTCGAATTCTTTGAATTCGAATCCTTAAAGGTCCGAATTCATTGAATTCGAATCCTTAAGAGTTCGAATTCTTTGAATTCGAATCCTTAAAGGTCCGAATTCATTGAATTCGAATCCTTATGAGTCCGAATTCATTGAATTCGAATCCTTAAGTGTTCGAACTCTTTGAATTCGAATCCTTAAAGGTCCGAATTCATTGAATTCGAATCCTTAAGAGTCCGAATTCATTGAATTCGAATCCTTAAGAGTCCGAATTCATTGAATTCGAATCCTTAAGTGTTCGAATTCTTTGAATTCGAATCCTTAAAGGTTCCGAATTCATTGAATTCGAATCCTTAAGAGTCCGAATTCATTGAATTCGAATCCTTAAGAGTCCGAATTCATTGAATTCGAATCCTTAAGTGTTCGAATTCTTTGAATTCGAATCCTTAAAGGTCCGAATTCATTGAATTCGTATCCTTAAGTGTTCGAATTCTTTGAATTCGAATCCTTCAGAGATCGAATTCTTCAAATATTTGCATGAAAATTTACAACTTTTTCTGAAAAGTCCAACAACTGTTCTAAAATTCTCACATCAGATAAAACTTTGTAAGCTCTCAGATACAGATAACACTTTTACAGATTTATGCCGAATTGCTCCCCCTTAACAATTGCATACACTGTTATCTTTTCTTCAGAGAAATCTGCACAAACAGAGAAAGATTTGGTACTCATAGAACATGAGTCCAAACTGTTAAAATTATCACTTTGTGTAAAAATCTAACTCCCCCTTAAAATATGAATTCTTGAGCAACTTGCTTTCTTCCTCTGAAAATATGCATAAAACTCAGTATTTGATATTGGATCAAAAATACATTTCACAAGGAAAGTCAAATTCATTGAAAAAATAAAAATTTGTTTTATTTTTTCTCTTCACTTCTCTCTACTTTCTTCTCAAACTTATTTTCTCCTCTGTCTTCTCTCTTCTTATAATCTGAACTCCTCTGTTCTGTCTTGTAATTTCCCTGAAATCTACCCTTCACATACCTCTTGTTGAAAGTATTTGTCAACAAGGCCAGTTTCTCAGCCATTATCTTGATATCTTCATCATCCTCTGATCCTTCTTCCTTGTCAGATTCTTTCAGCTTTGGTATCTCAGATAGATATGCAGTCTTCTTGGGTGCTTTGATAACTTTGGACTTTGATAAAAATGATAACTGATCAGCAACATTTTTCTTCTCTTCCACAACTAACTTGACAGAGTCTTCATGTTGATTTAGAAAACAAAACAGATCATTGAGGTCTTCTTCACACATATCTTTATTCATTTGTAGACTTATAGCAAATGATAACCATTCTGAGTTTAGACTGTTCAGAAATTTGTAATTTATTGCTGACTTTGTTTTCTTCAGCCCATTTCTTCTCAAATCATTCAGAATAGTACAAAATTTACTGTACGTCTGAGTCAAACTTTCTGACTCTTTAGCCTTGAACCTTTCATAGGCATTTATGCTCTGATTTAACTTTGCTTGAATAGACCTCACAGTTTCTAACATCTGTCTTTCCAGTTCATCCCACATTTCCTTGGCAGATGATCCACTGTCAATCCTGTTAAGAACTTCATTTGGAACAACCAAAGTCATCAACGTAATTACTCTTTTGTCTATAGCATGTCTGTTTTTCTATTCTGCTGTATACTAAGAAAAACTCTTCTTCACCCTTGTAGCTGGAATTTCTGGAGTTGTCTCTGTTCCAGGAGTTGCAACGACATCGACATACACTTCGATAGGACCTTCACGGATAGAGACCATTAGATTTTCATCTACGTTATCCAAGAATTGGATCATTCGGATTTTCCATTGCTGGTACTCTTCAGGTATTAGAACAGGTGGTTTTGTTTCAGATCCCATGGCTAGGCCCTCTTTAGAAGACATGATTGTAAGAAAGCTTCAACAGAAAGACAAATCCAAATTCCTTGATCGAAAAACACAATTAATTCAAGAATTGCTAAGAATTCAAGAACAGTGAGTAGCAGCGGAATCAATTTTCGAATTGATCAAGAAATCTTCAAGAACACAAATAGGAAACCCTCAAGAATGCGATCTCGATCGAATTTGTTTGTTTACAAGCTCTGATACCAATTGAAAGTTCAGGATCCAATCTTACAATCAATATAACAATGAATAGAATAGTAATTGAGAAGTAATTTGATCAAGAACACTTGTATTCAATGAAGAACAGATTTACAGATCTTAGAGAGAGCGTATCTCAAAGATTACAAAATATGAATACAAGAATATGCGGGAAAAGTTATGCCAAAGATTAGTTAGCTTACAATTGCTAACTCCTATATATACTACAACGGAAACACTAAAGCTACAGTACATATAAGAAAGACTAATAGGAACAATACACGTGTCCTAATTAGTTAACTAAGTACAAAGGAAAGTATCTAGTTATGAGTTCTGAACAGGTTGTTCAGAACTTCTGAACATTCATCTGATTAAGCTTCTCAGAACTTCTGACTCTTCTTCTCAGACTTCAATACTTAGCAAACTATCAGAGCATTCCTTCTGAGCCTTCTTGGCCAGAACTCTGACTCTTCTCTTCAGAACTTCTGAGCCTTCTTATCAGAATTCAACACTTGGTTTATTGACAAAACACAGATCTAACAAAAGGTCTGGGACAACTATGATCACTCTTTGTTCTATGTGAAGATCTTTTCATCTTACCCAGTTCACAAGAAGAACATAGATGGTCTTTGTCAAACTTCAGAGAAGGAAGTCCTTTTACTAACTTTAGTTTCACGAGCTTGTCAAGGTTTTGAAAGTTCAAATGGGCAAATCTTTTATGCCAGAGCCAGGCATCTTCATTTTTCAAAGACACTAAACATAGTTTCTCTGTTGTAGAGTTTTGGTTTGGTTTAAAATTCATTTTGTAAAGATTTCCTTTTCTGTCAGCTCTTAAAAGCTCTTGACCAGACTCGGAAAGTAACAAGGAACAATATTTCTTCCTGAAATTGACATCGAATCCGTGATCACAGAGTTGACTTATACTGAGAAGATTATGATTTAATCCTTCAACATAAGCAACCTCAGAGACTGAAACACCACCATTTACTAACGTACCATAGCCCTTAATCTGTCCGCCATTGTCTCCTCCGAAGGTTACTGCACTTCCCATCTTGTTCTTAAAAGAAGTTAACAGCTCCTTATTCCCCGTCATGTGCCTGGAGCATCCAGAATCCAAGTACCAGATCTGCACATGAGGTTTCTGCAAGACAGATTAGTTCTTTTTAGGTACCCATTGCATAATGGGTCCTTTCTTGTTAGGCTTAGGTGGGTTTACAGACTTTCCTTTGGGCTTTCTATACTGTGATGGTGTGCCAGAGGTTTTCCTCTGTGTATTCTGAACAGTCGTGGGATTTTTCTTTTGAACATACTGATTCAGAACACAGTGGGGACCATTCAGATGATTTTGCAATTTTAGTAACAGTTGAATACAATTGCAGTTGATGGAACATGACTGATGCACATTGTTTTTATTCAAAAACTGTTTGAATGGAGCTTGATTCTGAAAGATTTTAGGACCAGATGTCTTTGCATACAATCTGTCCTGGTTCTATTTCTTAAAACTGTTATTCCTAGAAACAGACTCTGTTGACATGAAGCTCTTTGGAATAGATTCATTTGACCAGAAAGGATTTCTTCTTTGATTTACACCAGAATTTGGAATAGATCTGTTGTTTGCTATCCATTTTTCCTTCTGTTCTGGTGTGAATTTTACTGGTTTGAATGCAAGAGGAACATTTGGGTTTACCAAAACACTTTTGTTTTTCTCTCTTTTCTCCACTTCTACTGCATTAGACGCAAGAATCTTAAAACCTTTGTTGTTAAACTCAGTTACCGGTATAAACCTTGATTGTTTCTTGAAGAAAGAACCATCCTCTTTTAGATCCGTAGATTCTATCAGTATCTGCTTTAACTTGTGTAAAATTTTCTTTTGACCACAAAAGATCTGTTCATCTACTTCAGAGTCAGAGTCACTGTCAGAGCCTAGAAAGTCTCTGGTGGCTCTGTCGGAGGTTTTAGTTTCAATGGGTATGACAGAGATATTTGTTTTGACAGTTCTGAACCTTCTCAACTTTGGCTTTAAAGAATCTGAAAAAGCATTTTCCTCGATAACTTTCAACAAATCTTCCTCAAAATATGTTCTTATGGATTCAGGGGTAGGAGGGAAGACTGGGGCTTCTGGATTGAGTTTTCTCTGTGGGATTTCAACAGAGGACTCAGTCACACAAGTAACAGACTTCTGTCCTTTGAATGAGTTGAAGTTAAAAATCTCTTTTGTATCCAAGTCCTTGACAGAGTTAGGAAGTATGATTCTAGCTCTTCCTTGATCAAGAATAAACTCTGAGGATGGTTTTAAAACCTTTTCATGACCAGAGGAATCATAGCTGACGTTCCTAAAGTCAAGATTTCTTGGTTTTGAGAAAGCATCTGAAGTTTTGGTTCTTTTGAAAACAGCATTACCAGATATCACGTCCTCTTGGATTTTCCCAACACAAAAGGCAGAGGACAGAGATGTCTTCTTCCTTTCGTCATAGGGAGCAAGGTCAGAGAAACCAAGACCTTGCGTATCCATCTGTGAATTTATCTTGATGTGCACATCTTGTGCATCCTGGTACTTTTTAATCTGAAATTCTTTTCTCTGTAGGGATTGATGCAAAATTTCCCTTTCTCTTTGAAAATAATCAGTTAGAGCAACAGAATTAAGTCTCTCTGTTTTAGACTTTTTCAATTTTTCTGACTTCTGTTTCAAAACGTTTTCATATTCGTTAATTTTGTCAGAAAACAGGCTCTCTTTCTTCTTTTACAAGATTTCTAGCTCAGATTTTTCTTTGAAGATTTCTTCATTTTCTTGTTCCAAGAGAGTTTTCTCTCTCTTGTAAAAGGACAGATCCTTCTGAGCTAGCTTTCTTAGCTCTTTTTCTTCAGAAAGTTTTTGTTTAAGAAGTTGAAATTCCTCATTCAACATAGAAACATGCATTTCTAATTCTGAGTCAGACTTGGATTCAGATGAACATACCTTGGCACTGGGTCTGGTGATCTCCAGCGCTCTGTCGTCAGACTCTGTCGTAGTAAGAGCAAATGCATGAGCTAGATCTTCTTCTTCTGTTGTTCCCTTCGTTATCTCTGGTTCTCCGGTCATCCAGTTAACAGTTTCTTCTAAACTTTCATCATCCACAGCAACTCCACAAAAGTTGGCTTGTTCTGGTTCATCATCAGAAGATGAATCAGAAACCCAATTCTCCATTTCAGCAACATAGCTTCTTTCTCTGTAGTTGTACTTGTATTTGTTCTTGTAGTAGCCCTGGTCTTTTACCAGTTTGCCTCTACAATTAACAGAGAAGTACCTAGGTTTGCCACATCTGAAGCAACGTCCATCATTCTGATTGATGGGTTGGCCAGCATCGGCCTTCTGTTGTGCTGGTGGATTTTCTCTTCTGTTTTGTGGAGTTTGTCTTTGTTCTGTGGTAACTCTGTTGTTACTTTGTTCTGGTGCAGCATATTCTCTTCTATCTTCCTTTCCTTTTCTCTCATACCTACATCTTCTGTCAAACTTTGTCTAGTTCATTTGTTAAAAAAGCTTTAGTAATCTTTTAGAAACCTTTTGTAATCCTTTGAGCTCAATACATGGATGACATATTTGCTCTCTAGATTCTCTCTCACTACATTCATATCTTATTGCTAGAGATCTGAGATTTCACAATTGGTATCAGAGCTAAACAGAAGATTCAAGCAGATCGAAGACCAAATTGAAGATTTTTTACACTAAAGCTGAAGAATTCGGATTGGGTGTTCATCACTATTCATCACTGTTCATCAAGAATTCTAACCCTTCTTCATTTACTATTCATCCAGATTTCATTTTTTCATTTTTTGATCTTTTGGATTGATTCTTGACATCATTGCACTCGGATTTGATTCCTAAACATCTTTAATTCTTGGATTAACACCAAAATTTGCACAGAATTTGCAGATCTGATCATTTTATATCATTTTTGTTCGAAAACCTTTTCTACTATTTTTGGATCAAAATTTGATTAAATTGATCGAATTAGGATTTGTGATTATCTAAGAAAGTGTGTGGAATCAAATTTCGAACAAATCTGTGCAAATTTCATAACAATTGATCAAGAATTGAAAAAGTTATGGCTGATTTAGTGATTTTCGTGTTCGAAGTGCAGAATTCGGATCATTCTTGGTGAATTCGGATCATTCATACGGAATTCGGACCATTCAAGGGATTTTCTACTTGATTTTAGTCAATTCGGAGTGTTCTTGATTTTTTTACAAGTGTTGAATTCGAACCCTTAAGCATCCGAATTCATAGAATTCGAACCCTTAAGCATCCGAATTCATTGAATTCGAACCCTTAAGCATCCGAATTCATTGAATTCGAACCAAGTTAAGTCCGAATTGAGTGAATTCGAATCCTTCTTTATCCAAATTCATTGAATTCGAACCCTTATTCATCCGAATTCATTGAATTCGAATCCTTCTTCATCCGAATTCGTTGAATTCGAACCCTTACTCATCCGAATTCTTGTGAATTTATAAAAAAAAAAAAAAAAAAAATTTATCCCGAAATTTTTTCTATAGTGTATTTCATACACTGTAAGAGCTTTTCAAGAAAAAATTTTATATAATTTTTTTTGTGTATTTTCATACACTGTCTGCTTGATCTTCTGAACGATCAATTTCTAGCAATATTCAAAATGGTTTTACAACAACTTATTGTTAAAAGCAGTGGTGAAGATTTGAAGCAAACTCTGAAAAAGGAGATTCCTCCAATTGCAAAAGTTTTTGTTAAACCAAATGTAAAGTTGCAACAAGTCATTATAACAGAAACATCTGTTAATTCACATGTATCTGTTAAACCAAATAATGAAGTGTTGCAACAACTCATAATAACAAAAACACCTCCAAAGCCACTTGAAAAAGCTAAGGCAAATAATGGAATTTTGCAACAAGTTATTTTATCAGAAACATCTCCTATATCAGAAACTCCTGTTAAAGATAATGCTTCAAATTCTTCAACTCCTATTTTAAATAAAGCATTGGAAGAAGAAAATGTTGATCTGAAAAGACAAATTTTAGACATTTCTTCTTCAAATGCTAAACTTACTAAAAGAATAACTGATCTTGAAGTTTATATTGCAGATCTTGAAGCAAAGAAAGACAACTCAAGTCTGCACGATCAAATCGAGAATCTTCAAGAGAAAGTAACAACTCTTCAAAAAGAAAATGCCGATTTGAAGAGTAGAGAAGAAAAGAGAGTGAAGTGGAACTTAAAGTTACATGCTCAATTAAAAGAAGTTAAAGATATAGGGAAAATTTTGGACAGTGAAAATGCCGATCTAAAGAGAAAACTGTCTAATTTTTCTTTTGAAGAAAAGAAAGTTTTTGAAGAAAAGAAAGAGACTGAGCTGAAATGTATAAAACTTTCAAAACAAGTTTCAGACTTTGAGAAAGTTTTATTTTTAGAAAAAGACAAGCTCGAAAAAGAAAGAGCTAAATTTGAAACTGAACGAAATTTTTTTGAGATTAAAAGTTCTGAACTTTCCATGAAAATCTCTGAATTAGAAAATCTTTTGGAAAAGGAAAGAAAAGATTTCACGGAAAAGAAAAATCTCTTTGAAAAGGAAAGTAAAACCCTTAAAAAGAAAAATATGGAAATTTTCAAAGAGATTATTGATAAAAGAAGGTTTTTGGAAAAAGATTTTGAATCGGAACGTGTATATTTTGAAGATGTGATTCTTAATCTTACCAAAAGATTATCTGGTTTATCAGCTGATATTATGAAGGATCGGTTGATCAAATCTGATCTCCAAAAGAAATTTGATCTAATTTCTAAAGAGAAAAATGTTTTAATAAACAAAGTCAAAGAACTTGAAGACGTCATTTTTAAATTTGATGTCTCAAAGCAGGCTAGTCATAATTCTATCTTTCAGACTCCATTTGTTGATTCAAATGATTCTGAATGTTCTTTTAAAACTGCTTCAAGTTCAAGTTTTAAAAACATTCCTTCTAAACAATTTAAAAGATCAACAGATTTCTCAAAAGGTCAGATTCGTTCTTCTAATCTTTTCTATAATCCTCTGTTTGATAAATCGGATGATATTCTTAAGGTGCCTAAAATTAATACTTCCAAATCTGAAGAAGTTCCAGTCTTCAAGAGGGTGAAGATGGAATGGAGAATCAAAGGCACAACAATTCCAAAGAAAGATGTGCCAAAATCATCTGTATTCACATCAAATGCCAAGAAGAACAATGCGCCAAAAGGTAAATCTTCTGCTAAACTTAATCCTATTCATTCTGTAAATCATCTGATTAGGTTGGCACATAAGAAAATCTGTTGTTCTTACTGTGGATCAAATGATTTTGTGCATAAAGATTATACTTCTTATTGGTATGGTTCTTACAGTATTCCTTGTAAGAAATCTACACCTAACCCACTAGGACCCAAATTCCATTGGGTACCAAAATCTGCTTAATCTGTTTTGCAGGTTCTTCATGTGTTGTACTGAATTGTAGATACATACCACACACATGACTGAAAACAGAAGAGAAGCGGCGTATTTTTTGAAAAATATTTGTACCATTAAGGGGGAGACAAATATTATTGGCTTTTAGACATATCAGTTCAAAACCCGTGCTTCAACGACAATGGCTTCTGAACAATTCAGTTCAGGACCCGTACTTCAAAGACTAAGACTTCTAAACAAACCAGTTTAGAACTCACACTTATCAAGTGATATCCTTAACTGTCATATTCTTTTTAATTCAAGGAACAAGTGATGAAAGGTAACATTGGATTATATTTGTTTCTACTGCTTTGAAAACTTGAATCTTTACAAATTTAATTCAATAAGATGAAATTTTCAATTTTCATTCAATGAATTAAATGTGTGCTAAAAGATGATTTTACAAGTATTTTTGTATTATCTGAGTTAGATTTGCTTCAATTTTCACCTATGAAATAAATCGAAAGGTCAGCAAAACATGAATGAAATTATGCTGAATGCTCAAAGTTATGTGAATCTGGATATATATAGAATACAATGCTCAAAAAGCCTATTTGTCAGAATGATGAATGGAAATGAAAATATGGGAGAAGCACTATGTTTTAGAACCAAGTAATTGAGATAAAATTGTTGCACAATCATTTAGTTTGAAAGTTTGTGCCTGTGGCCTTTCTGGTTTGGGAGAGTAAGTCCTAAGGGGTGCTCGACACCTAGTCCCTAAGATCAACTGGTCTGGGATCGGCTGACCCAAATCCTGCAATAGAACCAGATAGAAAGCCATGTTCTACTGGTACAAATGGGTTTAAGATATATCGATGTGGCCTTTCTGGTTTGGGAAATTAAGTTCTAAGGGGTGCTCGACACCTAGCACCTAAGGCCAACTGGTCTGGGATCTGCTAACCCAAATCCTTCTATAGAACTAGATAGAAAGTCATGTTTAACGATGTATCTTATTCTTACTAAACTTTTTGATCAAAAGATGCCAATGAACACAAAATCAAAAGATGCCAATGAGCACAAAATCAAAAGATGCCAATGAGCACAAAATCAAAAGATGCCAATGTGCACAAAATCAAAAGATGACAAAGAGCACACATCTCTTGAAACTTGGTGAAAATACAAAGTCGCGATAAACCCGTAAATTTGTGAAATTCTGATTTTGGACAAATAGTGTGAGTAGAGCAAAGTATTCTTATATGTTTTAGAATTGCATACGCTTGATGCTAATCATATTTCGCATGCTAGCACACCAAATAGATTTGATAAAGGGGTTGAAACTGAACATTTTTTAACTTGATATACAATGATGACTTGTTCTTGAATCCAAACACATGCATTTGATTTCATTTGATTGAAAAATCTGTTAAATTTCATTAAGTTGAATTTCTTTTATAAAGTTTTCAAATGATCAAATGTTTGTAGTTATAAAATAAAATTCAATGAATGTTATTTTCCTTGTGTAAATTTGTTTTAAAATTTGTGCTACAATTTCAAATACTGTACGTTATTGAAATATATGCATACTTTCAGGGGGAGAAAATAAATTGCTCCAGAATTCTTATTTTGAGGGGGAGCAAGGTTATTCTGTAAGGAGGAGATTGTTAGCAATACTCAAAGACACGACTGAAATTGAAAATGGTTTTCGTTGATTATGATGCTCACCATCATCGAAAAAGGGGGAGAAAAGTTTAATTTCAATTTCATGTCAAAGAATTTTCAAATCAAAGATATTTCAAGTCAAAGATTCGTGAACAAAGACTGAAGATTGGGGAGAAGGATCATGTGAAGTCCAAATGTTGCTGAATTTGGTTATCTTAGTTCTGAGTGGTTATCGGAATGCGCTTACACCTAAAAGTTCAACAATGTGGATGGTTTCACATCTTTCTGATCCAAACTCTAATCGTTTCTGATTTATCTTGTTCCGAATTGATGGTTCTATATAAAGATATGAAATCCATGTTCAAGACTTGAAGACAATCTGTTGAAGATTGTATTGAAGAAGGTTGATTTTTCAAAGAAAAAGACAATGACTTTTCATGTTTGTCTGAAGATTCTTCAAAGCTGAGTTCTTAAAGAGTGTCAAAGCATATAGTTCGCCGTGAACTAGTGGAGATAAAGCTATTTGAAGATGGTTTGATAGAGTGTCTGTTTGAGAAGATTGACTTTACAAAGAGCTGAAGACTGCTGTTATTTTTTTTAAATCTTGAATCCAAAGGGGGAGATTGTTAGAGCATTGTTGTATTCAAGATTTACTGAAAAGTCAATGTACTGTATGAGTCTATACAGTATTGTGAATGCCTTTATACCTTGTATGTCATGGGTATAAATAGGCTTGTCTAGTTCATTTGTTAAAAAAGCTTTAGTAATCTTTTAGAAACCTTTTGTAATCCTTTGAGCTCAATACATGGATGACATATTTGCTCTCTAGATTCTCTCTCACTACATTCATATCTTATTGCTAGAGATCTGGGATTTCACAAACTTATTGCCAAATCTGTTGTTAAATTGTTGAGTTATTAGAGCAAAAGATTGAGCAAAAGCTTGAATGTCATCATCCTCTGATGAGCTTTCCTCTGTTTCACTCTCTGCAACCAAACTTTTCTTTCCTTTCTTTTTAACTGACTTATCTTTCTTTTTCTCTCTATTTGAACTCTCTCTGTTGGACTTTTCTGATGTGGTTTTCTTAGAATCAGAAACTAAAGCGATTGGGCCTGCAATGGTGGATTTGCCTTTTTGCTTGACAACATCCTTTTCTTGTGCGGCCAAAGTGCCATACACATCTGTTAGAGACCATGCATCTAAGTCCTGGTTAGCTTGTAAAGACATGGACAGATTTAACCATTAATCATTCAAACCTTTCAAAAACAGAACATTGTTATCTTCCTTCGACCTGACAACCCCACATTTTTTGCATTTGTTGATCAACACATTAAATCTGTTGTAGGTTTGTTGTATGGTTTCCTCAGGAAGTGCCTTGAAATCGTTGTATTCATTTATACATTGGGTCCTTCTGTTCTTTTGGGTCTTGATGCCACACTCGAGTTGGTTAAGAAGTTGATCCCAGATTTCCTTAGCAGTAACACATGAATCTAGTTCTTGAAATATTTCGTTTGGAATGGCCATTATCAGTAGTCTAACTGCTTTAAGATCATTTTCCATTTTTAGATTTTCCTCATCAGTAAAACCCGTGGTTTTAATCTCATAATGAGCTGGAATCTAAGCAGTAGTTCCTGTTGCGGGTACACGAGGAACAAAAACCATGGGTTGGTATGGTCCGTCCGTGACAGATCGCATTAAGTCTTTATCCATACCATCGAAAAAGTTAACCATCCTGATCTTCCACTGAGCATATTCATCTCTCAGAAGAGTAGGAGGTTTTGTTAAAGAACCAGCAGTATAGATAGCATTTATACCGTTGTTTGCCATTTTGAGAAAAACACAGTACAGTTGTTACAAAAAGAGTTTCAACTCGAGGATGAGTTTTAAATAGTAACTAATGGAACAGTAACTTCTGAGAGAAACGTTTAAACTAAGCTAGAAAGCTTTAAACACAGTTATATGAGCTATGAAAGCTTGTTTAGACTAGGAAGCATAAAAAAAACAGAGTATGTAATGAAGCTTTTAAAGACACACAAACACAATCAACAACAGTGAGTCAACCTTGGTAGATTGGATCGTTTGGTTTAAGAAAACCAAAGAGGCTCTGATACCAATTGTAGGTTCCCAGATTCACGTTGTATCATATTAATGGTAGTGAAATAGACAGCGGAAGCATATTAAATAAAGCCATTAAAATGAGTGATTGTGTAAACGATAAATGAACTATGAGAATCAAAAATTGAACAGTAAATGATAACAGGATCAGATATAAAAGTTGCTCATATATTGATAATGAATCACACCAAGAACATGTTCAAGTGTGTTCGGAAATCTCACAGGACAACAATATCGTACGGAGGTAGTGCTCGGGATTGCTGCAGTGTGTGCTTAAACAATTGTGGAAAACTACTCTTTCCAAAGCTTACTATTGTTTGTTCCACTACCTCTCTATTTATAGCCCTGGAAAAGTGAAGGCAGTGTACTATTGTACCCTATAATGACACGTGGAAAGTGTGTCTCCTATTTTTAAGGCATACGTGGAAAGTATGGACACTTGTCTAACACTTGGGATTTCCTACGAGACTTAGGCTAACAGAGGTCTTCACTTCACCAGAGTTCTTTCGCAAGAGCTCTGTTGGTCTTCTTTTTAAACACTTGTTCTTCTGTTGGAAGTCTTCGACAGAGCTCTGTTGAGCTCTGTTGGTCTTCTTGAACTTCTTCTGAATCTTCTGTCTGATCTCTGTTGGTCTTCTGACTTGAACTATTTTCAATACTTTTACATAACAGATACTCGGGGCCAACACATTATATTCACTGATTGCTGAGAAGTAGATGGAATGTCTGAGACATTAGGTTCAGAAGCAGGTATAGTGTTTATAGGAACAGCTGAGACCCATGATGTTTCAGCTTCACTATTCTGCATATTTGGAATGATAGTAGGACCATCATCTTCAACTGTATGAGCACGAGGAGTGGGAATATCTTCTTAATCACCAAGATGAGAAAACATCCATTGATTCAGTTCTTCAGTATCAGCGGACGGTTTAGAGTTTGCTGAACGGGATTTGTCAAACGTGACGTGAATTATTTCTTCAATAGTTTGTCTTCTTCGATTGAAGACTCTGAAGGCTTTGGAGACTGAGGAGTATCCAAGAAATATTCCATCATCAGCCTTAGGATCAAACTTTCTATGGGCATCTCTGTTGTTTAGTATGAAACACAGACATCCAAAGATGTGAAGAAAGATGATTGAAGGCTTTCTCCCATGAAAAAGTTCATAGGCTGTTTTATTGAATCTTTTGACTATCAGCAACCTGTTTTGCGTAAAACAAGCGGTGTTGACAGCTTCTGCCCAAAACTGAGTAGGCAAGTGAGAATCGCTGAGCATTGAACGTGCATCTTAAATAATTGTTCTATTTCTTCTTTCAGCGACTCCATTTTGTTGCGGTGTTCTCACTGAAGAAAAGTTGTGAGAAATACCCTTACTCTCAAATAAGGAATCAAGAGAACTGTTTTTGAATTCAGTCCCATGATCACTCCTTATTGAGCGAACGGTCAAATTATTCAGGGTTTCCATCTTCCGAACAAAGGTGATGAGTTCTTCAGGGGTGTCACTCTTGGAACGGAGAAACATAACCCATGTATAATGAGAGAATTCATCAACAATGACCAGTGTATATTTCTTTCCAGCGATGGATTGTTTGTTAACAGGGCCAAACAAATCCATATGGAGTAGTTGTAGAGGAGATGACACTGAGGAGACTTGCTTTGACTTAAAGCTTGCTTTGGTCTGCTTCCCTTTCTCACACGCTGAACATAAAGACTCTTTGGCGTATGAGTGCTGAGGTAGACCAGTAACTAACTCTTTTGAAGAAAGAGTGTTCAGTGTCTTGAAATTCAGATGAGAGAGCCTCTTATGCCATAGCCAGTTGACATCAGATGAGGCTTTTGAGAAGAAACAGGAGTTCTCAGTGGTGGTTTAGTCCATGTTTATTACATAAACATTTTACAAACGATAACCGCTGAGAGCTATCTTCTCCTTTTTGTCAGTGACAAAGCAGGATTCCTTAGTAAAGATTACTTTGTTATCTTTGTCGCAAAGCTGACTGATGCTTAAAAGATTATGCTTCAGCCCTTCAACAAATGCGACTCTTCTGAAGGTGGTTGTACCATTAGAGAGTACACCAAACCCTCGGGTATGTCCTTTTCCATTTCCACCGAAAGTCACAGAGGGACCCTTCTCTTCCTTGTATTCAGCGAGCAGACTTTTCTTTCCAGTCATGTGTCTAGAGCATCCGCTATCGAGATACCAGATAGCTTTCTTAACCTGCATCACAAAGGAAGATTAGTTTTTCTTGGGTACCCACTTAACCATGTGTACACGTTTGTCAGTGGAAGTAGTTAGAATGGAAGGTTCAGCAATCTTCACAGCATTTGAAGATTCGACTTTGTCAGTCTTCACTTTGGTTAATTTCTTAACCTCAGTGGTCTTCTTTGCCTTGGGGGCAATCTTCACCTTAGCTATATTTTCAGCTTTGGTGGCTGTGGGGCACTTACTAGCAATATGATTAGTGAGTCCACAGTGATAACATTTCCTATAACTAAAAGTAGTTCTAGGACCATTTGAATGCTGAGTTTTTGATTTTGAAATTGAAGGACCAGCACCAAATAAGCTTTTGGCTTTTGAAATGGGAGGAACGTTTTGTTCTTCAGATTTCTTACCAAGGACATCCACTCTGAGTCTAGGAGTAGATCGCTGAATAGACCCACGCTGAGTAGATCCAGATATCTGATTCCTTGATCCAGAGGAATAAATCACTAAAGCTTTAGAAGCATTCAGCTTTGGTATTAAGGTACCCTTCTGAGGATTTTGGTTGAAAGCAATTCCTTTACCTTTATCTTTAAAGACAGAGGTAGGTTTTGGATAAACCATTTTCTCTTTACCTTTTGAAGAGGTAGAAATTTCCTCAGGGATAGGTGGTTTGGACGAGGAACACTGAGAGGATGAAGTATCAGCGACTGAGGATACGCAAGTTCCAAATAAGAGCATGGAACGATCAGTGGTTGATTCTTGAGTTTCATATTTGTAACCGAGACCACGTTTATCACTCAGGGGTATCTGAGACTTAATTATCTCCGTGATCTTTGTTGAAGAATTACACCATCCTTCAACAGTAGCTTTTTCAGCTTTCAATGCAGCTATATCTTCTGCTCGTTCGATTTTGACTAGCTGATTTAAATTCACTTGATCTTTAAAATCTTCTTCAATTTTAGAAAGCTTTTCTATTTGAAGGTGACAGTTTTTAAGCTGTTCAGCGAGATCAAGGTTTTGGTTTTCAACTATTGTTTTGCCATTCATGGCTTCATATAAACTTCTAGTCAAGAGATCGATTTTACGGAGACTATCAGCTTCATCAATATTTGCAATATTTGTAAAGAAGGAGGGTGATACCTGAATTGCAGAGGTTGAAGTAGAGGGAATGTCTGAACTTTCTTCCTCATCTTCAATCTTTGCCATAAGACAGAGATTGGCTTCATCATCCTCAGAGTCAGAGGATGATTCTTCTTCTTCAGAGGCAGCCCAATCGTAAGCAATCAGGCCTTTGCCTTTCTTCTTAAAGCTTTTCAGCTTCGCATACTTTTCTTTCAGCTTAGCGTATTGTCATCTTTATTCCTGGGAATAAAGGATTTCTTGGGAAACGCTGAGTTTCTCGATACTTTCTTAGACCTGCACGCGTTAGCGAAATGTCCAATCTTTTCGCAGTTAAAACAAGTAGCAGTAGCCTTATCAACAGGAGCTGATGATCTTGGCTTATCAGTTATAGAAAGGGGTTTGTTCTTTCTGAACATTTTCTTTTTGGCGAATCTCCTGAACTTTTTAGTTAGGAGAGCCAAAGATTCATCATCATCTGAAGAGTCAGAATCTGATGACCTTTCAGAGTTACTCTCTAACTCAGTGATAGTGACCGAGGGTCGCTGAGTAGAGGGTTCCTCTAAGATTAAAGCAACGGGGGTGCTTTTGGAATGTTTTACAAGATTCTTCTTAAGATGGCTTGATTGCTCATGATTCAGCATCGTGCCATATAAGGTAGCAAGGGCCATTGATCTTAGATCCTTTGACAGCTTGAGACACATAGAATAACTGTCCCAGCTTTCAGGTAAACATTCTAGAAACTTTGTCAGCACTTCAAAGTTAGAAAATTCCTTACCAACAGTTTTTAGATCTATTATTAAGAAATTAAAACGTTGGTGAACTTCAGAGAGAGTCTCATTCTTACCACAAATGAAACTTTCATACTGTCTTACCAGGTTGATCTTTCGAGAGTCCTGGACTTCAGCAGTACCTTCATACTGAACACAGATTGTGTCCCGCATGGATTTTGAGGATTTCAGGTTCATGACGGAATGGTAGACTTCGTCAGGAAGAGCCATGGATAGTATGGATCTGGCTTTGGTGTCGATAGCCACTTTCTTCTTATCTTCGTCAGTCCACGTATGAACTTCTTTGGGTACTAGCCTTTCTGGAATAGCAGGTCTATTCTCAGCGGCTGGTACTGCGGCATCAATTCTTACAGGAATAAATGGGCCGTTTTCAAGATAATAAGGCATAGTAGGGTCTACACCATCTAGGAAGAGAGTCATCCTATTTTTCCATAGATTAAAATTATCTCTGGAAAATCTAGGGGGTTTTGCAAGAGAACTATTGTCCATATAATTTGTGTTTGTATTGGTAGCCATTTTCAAAAATAGCAAGGAAGAGAAATCTTAGTATAGATTAGATCTTGTTTATGAGATTAAACAAATCCGCTCTGATACCACTTGTTGGTCCCGAAGGGCTATACAAGTTTGTAGAAGGGGGGGGGGGGTGAATACAAACACACAGATTTTACTTTTCTAAATTGTTTATTGATAAATCATTAACAATTTACAGCTTGTTGCGGAAACAAGATTAAAGATAAACCTAAATCTAAACAAGTTGGAACACTAAGTTTCTTTCACTAAGAAAGAGAAGGAAATTACTAATAATAATCTATCTCAAGATAAGAAGGATGAACTTGTCCAGAGTTACCAAGTTACTTCAAAATGACGTGAGTTCTTCTTCTTATATACTGCATGCATATAATGCATGGCAGTTTACACATTACACGTGGCAGCAGTTCATTGGTTGTACGTCATTGACCTTTGTTGACAACCTTAGTAGCCGCATGTTTGAACAGTGTAGTATCAGAGTGGTTGTACGATTTCAGACAATAAGGAGGTTCTTTTTCTGACGTATCGTACGGAGTCGTGCAAGGGTGGTTAAGACAAAAGTACTTTGTACGGAGGACTTCATGATCAGCTTTTCGTTGATTCAGCGATCTATCATTCTATATCAGCGAATGATAGAGTTCAGCGATAGCTAAAGTATTGTACTTGATACTTCACGTTGAGTGGACAAATCTGAGTCTTCGCTGATCCGCATCAGTTCGTTAGGAGACTTGTTGCTGGTTCTTGAGCTTGATCTTCGACTTCAGCGTAGAACCTATGTTGACGTGAAACTTGTCTTCAAGGATCATAAGTAAACAACTAACTTATCAGCGATCACCATAAGTACTGAACAGACTCAGAGTATTATAGTGAACAGTTTCGCTGAATGTTTAATCTAAAGAGCGAGAGTTCCTATCAGCGGTACTGTAAGATCTTAGTACTTATCAGCGATAGTGAAACTCTAATACCTATTGTTTACTTACAATTTTCAATAAGTCTAAGAGAGGGTCATTATCAAATCACTGAGGGTTCTGATCAACAATTTTCAACTACAGTTTTGCCATTCATGGCTTCATATAAACTTCTAGTCAAGAGATCGATTTTACGAAGACTATCAGCTTCATCAATATTTGAATATTGGTAAAGAAGGAAGGTGATACCTGAATAGCAGAGGTTGATGTCGAGGGAATGTCTAAACTTTCTTCCTCATCTTCAATCTTGGCCATAAGACAGAGATTGGCTTCATCATCTTCAGAGTCAGATGATGATTCTTCTTCATTAGAGGTAGCCCAATCATAGTTAGCCATCAGGCCTTTGCCTTTCTTCTTAAAGCTTTTCAGCTTGGCGTATTTGTCATCTTTATTCTTGGGAATAAAGGATTTCTTGGGAAACACTGAGTTTCTCGAAACTTTCTTATACCTGCACTCCTTAGCGAAATGTCCTATCTTTTCACAGTTAAAACAAGTAACAGTAGCCTTATCAACAGGAGCTGATGATCTTGGCTTGTCAGTAATGGAAAGAGGTTTATTCTTTCTGAACATTTTCTTTTTGGCGAATCTCCTGAACTTTTTAGTGAGGAGAGCCAAAGATTCATCATCATCTGAAGAGTCAGAATCTGTGACCTTTCAAAGTTACTTTCCAACTCAGTGATAGTGACCGATGGTCGCTGAGTGGAAGGTTCCTCTGAGATTAAAGCAACAGGGTGCTTTTGGAATCTTTTACAAGATTCTTCTTAATATGACTCGATTGCTCATGATTCAGTATCGTGCCATATAAGGTAGAAAGGGTCATTGATTTTAGATCTTTGACAGCTTGAGACACATAGAATAATTGTCCCAGCTTTCAGGTAAACATTCTAAAAACTTTGTCAGCACTTCAAAGTTAGAATATTCCTTACCAACAGTTTTCAGATCTATTATTAAACAGTTAAAACATTGGTGAACTTCAGAGAGAGTTTCATTCTTACCACAAATGAAGCTTTCGAGAGTCTTGGACTTCAGAAGTACCTTCATACTGAACACAGATTGTGTCCCACATACCTTTTGATGTTTTCAGGTTCATGACGGAATGGTAGACTTCGTCAGGAAGAGCCATGGATAGTATGGATCTAGCTTTGGTGTCCATAGCCAGTTTCTTCTTATCTTCATGAGTCCACATGTTGGTCCCGAAGGGCTATACAAGTTTGTAGAAGGGGGGGGGGGGGGGGGGTTGAATACAAACACACAGATTTTACTTTTCTAAATTGTTTATTGATAAAACATTAACAATTTACAGCTTGTTGCGGAACAAGATTAAGGATAAACCTAAATCTAAACAAGTAGGAACACTAAGTTTCTTGCACTATGAAAGAGAAGGAAATCACTAATAATAATCTATCTCAAGATAAGAAAGATGACTTGTCCAGAGTTAGCAAGTGCTTCAAAAATGAAGCTGGAGTCCTTCTTATATACTGCATGCATTTAATGCATTGCAGTTTACACTTTACACATGGCAACAGCTGGTTGGTTGCATGTCATTGACCTTTGTAGACAACCTTAGTAGCCGCATGTTTGAACAATGTAGTATCAGAGTGGTTGTACGATTTCAGACAATAAGGAGGTTCTTTTCTGACATATCGTACGGAGTCGTGCAAGGGTGGTTAAGACAAAAGTACTTTGTACGGAGGACTTCATGATCATCTTTTCGTTGATTCAACGCTTTACCATTGTTTATCAGCGAATGATAAAGTTCAGCGATAACTGAAGTCTTGTACTTGATACTTCACGTTGAGTGGACAAATCTGAGTATTCGCTGATCCACATCAGTTCATTAGGAGACTTATCGCAGGTTCTTGAGCTTGATCTTCGACTTCAGCGTAGAACCTATGTTGACGTGAAACTTGTCTTCAGAGATCATAAGTAAAGCAACTAACTTATCAGCGATCACCATAAGGACTGAACAGACTCAGAGCATTACGGTGAACAGTGTTTGCTGAATGTTTAATCTAAAGAGCGAGAGTTCCTATCAGCGGTAATGTAAGATCTTAGTACTTATCAGCGATAGTGAAACTCTGATACATATCGTTTACATACAATTTTCACTAAGTATATAAGAGAGGGTCATTATCAAATCACTGACGGTTTGGATCAACAGGTTACAAAACAAGTCATCAAGGCACATTTAATGACCAGCAGAAGCTATTTAAAGGCATGCTCTACAACCGAAAAAGAGACAACTGTGACCGAATCCACATCTGCTCCATCTATTTTTCTAAGCTATTTTACATCGAAAACATAGCAATCTACAGAGCATTCGAACAAATATCGCTAAAGCAGCTCCGCACGACAACAGTCCGAACCGCACGACAACAGTTTATTTCGCACGATTTACGTACGACACACGACTTTTACACACGACTAAGTCTATTTCTACATTCATTTGTAATCTGTTGTACACAAAACACCTATTACATTGTAAGCTGACGAACAGTCGATAACGTTAAACCTCGTTTGCTTGTTGACTCCTTTAGCGTATACTAGGAGGATGATTTCACCCAGATTGTTGGTCGAGTCCTCGTTGAATCATATCAGAGTTGTCGAACGATGGGTGATCTATGACTTATCGATGCCCATTGCTTTGATGGTGCTCTGAAATATGATATTAGCTGAACTGCCCCCGTCGACCAAGACTCTTTTGGTCGAGCAGTTACCGATGGTAAGCTGGATAATCAATCCATCGTGATGCTTCTGCCAGGTATCCTGGAGGTCGTCTTGGTCGAACGTTATGGGCATTGCCTCCAGTTCTAATTCGTGCTTCGATCGGGACGATCGAGGAATGTGATATTCATCCGACGCTTGACTGGCGTGTCGCTTGGCTGCCGAATATGTTAAGCCACAGACGTCTGATCCTCCTGTCATGCAATTGACAATTTTTGCATGGACAGGGGACGCTGGTCTCACGTTGTCGACGGGCGCTGATTCTTTATCAATCAAACCTTGAAGGTGGCCCTTGGAAACTAGCCAGGCCATCTCCTTTTATAATGCCAAGCAATTGTCTGTCGTATGACCGTGGTCACTGTGAAAGTCGCACCACTTGGTCTTGTCCTTTTTGGCATCGTCTTGGTCGCTCTTCTTAGGCCATCGAATCGTCGGATGGATATTTCAGAGAGCTTCGAATAAGTCTTTTGACGTTCCCTTGAATCCATAAGAAGAGATCTTAGGATATTGAGGGAACTTTGGTGCAGGATCGTTATTCTTCTTTTCGAATCAAACGTTCGATATCTGGCGCGCGGGCTCTGCCTTGACGTTCGTCTTGGACTTGAAATCGGGTTTCTTTACTCCAAGAGACTTCTTTTCGGTTGAATGCTTACGGTGAAAAGCCATGGCGTCTTCTACCCTCATATAAACCAACGTCCTAGCTCGGACGTCTTCAACGTTTTCTGGTAGGTACTTCGTAAGATCGACGTATAAGCTCGAGTTGTCGTCGTTGAGACCTAGCTTGTAGGCCTCGATTGTGGTTTTAACGTAGCAGTTTTGGATGCTAATCATTTCTGCATTGAAACGATTGAAATAACTGCGGATGGACTCCCCAGTGTTCTGGGTGACGTAGTACAGGTCGCTGGTCTGCTTCTCTGTCTTGCGACTACTAGCGAATTGTTGTGAAAACTGGTTGACCAACTCTGTGAAGTTGTTGATGGATTTGGGTTTGAGATTGATCAACCATTGGAAAGCAGCACCTATAAGATCGCGCCAAAGCTCTTTCACATGCATACTTCTTCGTATTTATGTGGGATTGATACGGTCCACATCAATTGTTTATACTGCGCGATGTGTTCCGTCGGGTCAGTTACTCCTGAATACTTGGGCGTAAAAGCAAGAATACTGTATTTCTTTGGGACATCGACGGTTGCAATTTCGTCGATGAAAGGTGATGTTTGGAATCCTGAGCAGGGCTTGACATCGACAGGGACAGCAGCACCAGTCAATTTCAAGAGTAAAGATAACATCTTTTCATTCTGATCCTCCAAAAGCCTCAAGCGTCGGGCGACTGGATCGTCCGTAGCAGTTGGAGGAATAATTCCTAAGTCTTGAGATGTCATGTCGACCGTCTTATGAAAGTCGTTTCCGTATGACGAACCGTTAGCTTCTCCGTTGAGGGGAAAATTCATGGGAATCGTCATCGTTGGTTGCAGGACCGTCGGGATGTGATAAGGCACGACTCCATTGTACAATGGTGGTGGCCTTAAATGCTGCGGTGGAAACTTCCCTAAGGGGGGATTGTTGACAAAGGGCCTTGGACCTGCCTGGAGCGGTGGTCTTACGAAAGGCGCATCGAAAGAAGGTTGGGGACCGTTATGAGGTCCGAAGGAGTTTCCTATCGCTGGATTCCTCAAGGAAGCAATTTTTGCTGCTGCCTTTTGATTATGTTCGTTTAAGGCTTGGATTTGGCTCCGTGAAGCATTCAACTCCATATGTAGCTGAGTGATTGGATCTTGCTGAGCTGCCATTTTTCTGGAAACAAGAGGAATCAGATGGTCGAGAGAAATCAGACGATCGAGAGAAAAGGTACACGACTCGACTTACCAGTCATATCTTCCTCTTCGTTTCCTTCCTCCTCTCCACTTTCCTCGACCTCCCCCGCTTCCTCTTCTTTTCTCTCCTCCGCTTCCTTTTCTCTTCTCTCCTCCTCTACCTCTCTCTCTTCTCCCCTCCTCACGACCGAAGCCTCATGCGCCTCGACCTCGACGATGTCGTCGTCGGAGTCTTCATCAACCAAGGAGCGATTGTTGAAGAAAGACCTTTCCTCGATAGTGTATCTGTTAATGCCAAAAATCACCCAAATGATAACTTAAGGTCGATGTGGAGCTTTAACAACTAAAGAAAGGGATCTCAAGACAAATAACACAATCACAAACAGAAAGTAAATAAGACAAGAGAATTGATGACGCATAAAACCCAAACGAGGGAAAAAACCACGGCTGACTTGGGGAAGTCGACAGTGCACTATGATCGCCAAACAGTGGCGAAATTCTTTGGTAAAAAGTGTCGTGAATACAGTAGATTACAATAAGAAATAAAAGTAAACTTAATCGTAAACTAATGCAGTGCGTCGTGCGAAATAGACTGTCGTCGTATGGAATGAACTGATGTCGTGCGTATCTTACGTGAATGATATGTGTTCGAATGTTCAAATGATCACTGTTGTATTGCGTAGAATTGTAGAATGTGTAGTTGTCCTCTTGAAATGTGGCACAGGCCTTTATATAGCTTCTGGTAGCATTGAATGTGCCTTGATGATTGTTCGTAAGCGCTGTCGGGTCTTTAATTGCCATTAAGAGCTCGTCCGTTATAACCGTTGTGCAATGGTTGCTATTGGACCTGCATTAATGAAACAAAGAAACCGGTTGTTGACTATTAACGGTTAGTGTGGTCGTACGACATTCTTAAGTCACGGTTGTCGATCGTATGAATCTTACGACCGTCATAGAAGT
Organism: Saussurea involucrata; assembly: GCA_033807775.1. Classification (NCBI taxonomy): domain Eukaryota; kingdom Viridiplantae; phylum Streptophyta; class Magnoliopsida; order Asterales; family Asteraceae; genus Saussurea; species Saussurea involucrata. The sequence continues at coordinate 135,121,601 of CM066322.1, forward strand.
GTACGACGAAATAAAAGACTGTAAGTAACCTGCATGACCTTATCTTAATACAAGAATGGTCTTACATAAATGTCATGTTTATTTTTTATCGTCGGTCGCGAGGTATGAATTTTTACCCAACAGTATCTAAGGAACATATCGATCTTTTCCTGAGTATCGAGAAGGGGCTTGACCTTGCAGAAATTGACAGCTGAAAAAGAAAGACAGTTAGTGTTAATGCCAAAAATCACCCAAAGAATAACTTAAGATCGGTGTGGAGCTTTAACAACTAAAGAAAGGGATCTCAAGACAAACAACACAATCGCAAAACGGAAAGTAAATAAGACAGGAGAATTGGTCACGTGGAAAACCCAAACGAGGGAAAAAACCGCGGACGACTTGGGGAAGTCGACAGTGCACTATGATCGCCAAACAGGGGTGAAATCTTTTGGTAACAAGTGTCGTGTGTACAATAGATTACAATAATAGTAAAAATAAACTTAATGGTAAGCTAATGTCGTGCGTCGTGCGTAAATCGTGCGAAATAGACTGATGTCGTGCGAAATGAACTGCTCGTCGTGCGAAACTTGCGTGAGCGGTATTTGTTCAAATGCTCTGAGATTAGATGTGAATGCGTAGATGTCCGTTGAATTGTTGTAACGTCCCAAAAATTACAAGGAATTTAAAAATTTTAAGACATTCATTTCATTATAAAACAACCACAATTTAATAATTCGCAACTCAATTGAAATTAACGTCGTTAACTCAAACAGTCAATAAAGTTTATGCAGCGGAAATTTTATAAAATAAAATCCAAAGGTATGAAAGTGAACTTTAAACAATTCTCGACACCCGCGCTTAGTGTGTGTACCGTCAGGCCCGACTGCAGCTCGCACCTGAAATCACAACATATTGGGAAAGGGTAAGCTAAACGCTTAGTGAATCCTACCACACACGCAGGTAGCAACCCCACGTATATCGCCCCTACTCGCAAGTAGGGAACATCACCATCACCACGAATATAAAACTGCATGATGACTAATGTATAAACACGAACCTCGGTCCCACCGAGTACACAAAAATATATCGATACAAGCTCAGTCCCACCGAGCCCTCGGTCCCACCGAGTAAAGACATTGATACAAGCTTAGTCCCACCGAGCCCTCGGTCCCACCGAGCCCCCCAGTCCCACCGAGGTGTACACAAGCATAAATAATCCATATATACATTCAACAAATCACAACTAGTTATCACATCCCAACTAGTTCATGTACGCACGTAATAACACGTAGCACAAAATAACGATATGCATGAAATTTCTAACTACGCGGTGAGAGAACTCACCTCAAAGTAACGCAAGCCTTCGTGATCAGCAACACCAACCGGCTAACTTCCCTCACCTCTTTCCACATAGATACGCGCTAACAAACGTCAAAGGGAAGTCCTAATCCAAACCACGATTACTAGCGTACAAAACTAAACGTTCCAGCTTTTTATCTAAAACACAGGTCTGTTCGGGACCTGTTTTACCCCCTTTAAACTGATAATTCCAGAAACCAAATTCCATAATCACAAAGTCCCATGTCTTAGGGTTCCAGGGACATATCGCACGCGTCCTAACGATACTCCTAGCATTCTATATGAATTTTACGAAAACACTTCGCAGAACAGCTAAAAACAGAACCTGTCAGTATAAAATGGCAATTTGACACTAGCTATGTTCCGAACTGATTTTTCCGTAAAACATATGAAACTTACTAGACTCAGAATGGGAGATTTTGGCACTGGTTTCACCCCAATCCGATGTTCCTAGAATAAGTTATGGATTTTACAAAACAGTGGCAGAAACTATATATTTCACATGAAATGATAACTATTGAATTTTAAAACCATTGAGTCATGTCTTAATCCAAACAGACCCGGAAAGCCCCAAAAACTTACTGGAACAGGGCTATACTAAGCTGGACTACAACCGTGCACCACCCACTGCCGCCTCCGGTGGCGGTGGTGGTGGGCGGCGGCGACGATGGTTAATAACTTCCGGCGAAACCACACCAATTCGCACACCCCGACTTACCCACACACACACCCGCACACACACACACACACACCCGTACACCCCCTGCCGACACAGCGGCGGCGTACGGCGGCGGCCACACCACCGGGAGCCATGGCTGCGGCGGCGGTGGTGGTGGTGGCGGTTTACAATGGTTAGACGACGAAACGACAACGAAAAGGAATACCTCAACGCGACCTTCTCTTCATGGCGGCGATCTCCCTCGGCGGCGACCCTCCTCACTCTCCGGCGAACTCTCTCTCTCTCTCCCACTCCCCGGCAGCGCTCGGTTTCTCTCTCTCTCTCTCTCTTTCTCGCCGGCGTTCTCTCTCTCTCTCTCTCTCTCTCTCTCTCGGCGGCGACAGAAAATAACAAGGGAAGGGGAGGGGGTGACAAAGGGTTTTGGGGAAGGGTTTTGCTACATGAAAAACGAAGGGGAGGGGAGGGGGGGTCGGTCCTTTGGTCTATCCCTTGCCCAACTTACACACATGCACACATTTGGCCCCTAGACTCTTAAGGTATACCAAAAAAAATTCCCACATTAGTTTAGGATTTAACATAAAGATCATTGACCCACTAGTTAATTCCTTTTAGGTCCTTGATGCCTAACCCCGATAAATAATTTCGCTAAAAAAATATTATAAATTAATAAATAAAAACGTACTGGGACACGGGCTTTACAACTCTCTCCCGCTTGAATTAGACTTCGTCCTCGAAGTCTTGGTCGGCGAATAGCTCGGGATAGTTCTCGCGCATCTCGGCTTCGGGCTCCCACGTCCACTCTGAACCCTTCCGGTGCTGCCACTGAACTTTCACCAACCCAATGACTTTGTTGCACAGATTTTTCGTCTTCCTCTCAATGACAGCTATCGGTTTCTCCACGTAGTTGAGCCTCTCGTCAATCTGAATGTCCTCGAGGGGGATCACTTGAGACTCGTCCACTACACACTTCCGCAACTGAGAAACATGGAAGGTGTTGTAAATCAAGCTCAGCCCCTCAGGTAGCTCTAAACGGTAAGCCACTTTCCCCACACGGGCAATAATCCGGTAAGGCCCAATATAACGAGGCCCTAGCTTCCCCCGCTTAAGAAACCGGATCACCCCTTTCCAGGGTGAAACCTTCAACAACACATAATCACCCACCTGAAAATCCAAGTCGGATCGCCTTTTGTCGGCGTAGCTCTTCTGCCGACTCTGTGCAGTAACCAAACGGTCCCGCACCATCTGAATCATCTCGGTCGTCTTCAACACAATGTCAGTACTCCCTAACACACGATGACCAACCTCGCCCCAACAAACGGGCGTCCTGCACTTTCTACCGTACAACAACTCGTACGGCGGCATGCCAATGCTAGAGTGATAGCTGTTGTTGTAGGAGAATTCTGCCAAAGGTAGGTACTGATCCCAACTACCTCCAAAATCGATGACACAAGCTCGAAGCATATCCTCGAGGGTCTGAATGGTTCGCTCGCTCTGTCCGTCCGTCTGTGGATGAAAGGACGTGCTAAAGTGTAACCGTGTACCCATCTCCGACTGGAACTTCTCCCAAAACCGGGAGGTAAAATGAGTGTCCCTGTCGGAGACAATCGAAACTGGCACCCCGTGCCTGGCCACGATCTCACGTACAAACACCTCCGCAAGTTTCTCCGCCGAGGAGCTCTCCCTGATGGCCAAGAAGTGAGCACTCTTGGTCAGACGGTCAACGATCACCCAAATGGCATCGTTCCCACAGGGAGTCCTTGGGAGTTTCATTATGAAATCCATAGTAATCTTTTCCCATTTCCAAACCGGGACCTCCAACGGTTGCAGTTTCCCATGTGGTCGTTGATGTTCCGCTTTGACCTTCCGACAGGTCATACATACCTCAACACATCTAGCAACATCCCGCTTCATGCCGGGCCACCAGTAACCTTCACGCAAGTCTCTGTACATCTTTGTAGCTCCCGGGTGAATCGAGAACTTGGACTTATGCGCCTCATCCATTAGTACCTGCCGGTTCCCACCGATGAATGGAACCCAAACCCTACCATGTCGAGTTAACAACCCCCGCCTATCACGAACAAAATTCGGGATTTCCCCCGACACTCTTTCCTGTTTTGCATTTTCCTCCAAAACGGCCACCTCCTGAGCGCTACCTATTGACTCCAGGATAGGTGTAACCACTGTCAATCGCTGACACAAACCCCTCAATGGTTCACAAACCGGATGTCGACTAAGTGCGTTCGCAACAACATTCGCTTTACCCAGGTGGTAAAGTTTCTCACAGTCATAATCCTTGACTACATAAAGCTTCTCCCGCCTCAAAACTTCCAAAACTTTTCGCAAATGCATCTCGTGCTCTTCCTTCGACTTCAAATATACGAGAATACCGTCGATGAACACAATCATCGATCGATCCAACATCGGGCTACACACCCTGTTCATAAGGTACATGAACACTGCTGGTGCATTGGTGAGCCCGAAAGGCATCACCACAAACTTGTAATGACCATAACGTGTACGAAAGGCCGTCTTCCCCGTATCCTCACTCCTCACCCACATCTGATGATACCCCTATCTCAAATCAATCTTAGAGGACCACGAGGCTCCCTGAAGTAGATCGAACAAGTCATCGGTCCTTGGCAGGGGATAACGGTTCTTCACCGTAAGCTTATTCAATTCACGGTAGTCTATACACATCCGTTGGGACCCGTCCTTCTTCTTCACAAACAGAACCGGGCCTCCCCACGGTGAACAACTCGGCTCGATGAACTCTTTCTTGAGTAGTTCCTGCAACTGAGTGTACAACTCCTTCATTTCCGGTGGAGCCAGGCGATACGGTGCCATAGCCACCGGAGCAGCACCCGGAATCAAATCGATGCGGAACTCTACCTGTCGCTCGGAAGGTATCCCCGGTAACTCATCGGGAAATACTTCAGTAAACTCCCGTACAACTGGCACATCCACAACAGTCTTCTTCTCTTCGTCGACGCGCGTGTCGATCACATATGCCAAAAATCCCGACCACTGTGCTGCTAGTACCTCCGAGCCCTCGCAGCCGAACATATCGCTGAGGTCCGCCTGGGCGAGTCGCCCTGAACTAGCAGTTCTCCCCCGCTTGGGTTCGAACTCGTACTTGTTTGCGACGACAAACGATCTCCGCATCGAAATCATCCATCCAATCCATGCCCACAATTACGCACAACTCTCGCATAGCGATCGGAATTATATCAATAGGGAATCTCACACCAGAGATTTCCAAAGTGCACCCCCGGTACACGTCAGTAACCGTCAAGGTCCTGTCATTAGCAACCTAAACCACACGCGGACAGCCTGCCGTCCTACAACTCGGCCCAACACGCTCACAAACAGTGTGTGACACGAAAGGATGAGTAGCCCCGCTATCAAAAATCACCACAGCAGGCACCGAGTTAACTAAGAACGTACCTGTCACCACTCTATGCGTAGCATGTGCCTCTTCCACTCTCAGTTGATGAACTCTACCTCGGGTCGCCTCCATCACCGCAGCAAGTGAAGCATATTGCGTAGTACTTACGAACTCCCTGATCTTGGTACGTAACATATTCGTGTACCGCGTCCTCGTCATGTCCGCAGAAGCAGCATACTAAGGACAGAAAAATGCCATTTCCGTGAACTCTCGGTTCATCTCCCTTACAGTCTCCGCAGTCTGAGAGATCTCCAAGAACTCTTTAGCAATCCTCTCCATCTCCACTGGAGGCACATACTCTGCCCGAAAACGTACGACGAACTCCACCCAGGTCAAAGTAGTGCGCTCGCTAATCGTCCAAGCAGTAGCACACCAGTCTTTCACTCCGTCTCGTAACAGATTCACCTTGAAGCGAACCTTCAAATTCTCAGGACAACCACTGGTAAGGAATGCGCACTCCAATCCGATCCCGATACTACAACTCTCTCGCTCGGGGCTGCCCACCGGCAGGGGGTAGAATCGCCGCGATGCGCTCCTCTACCAACACTACTACCTCATTACGAATGGCGGTACAATCTCGGGGATCGCCTCCCCAGTAGCGTGCGTCACCTCAGCCGCAATCATTTCTCGAATCTGCTCAGTGGTAACTCCGGTACCAGAATCTGAGTTAGTATTGTTGTTCCTCCTTAATGAGCTATTAGCACACACTAAGCCTGCTAACTACGCTCACACTTAACTCCTCGGATTCTCCGTGACTTTCCCCGAGTCGAGCACGAATCCTGTGCTTCAGATAGTAGGAGCTCTACTACTACCTTCCACACCTATCCTTACTCGTTTCGAGTCCTGTCCCGAAGTGCCCAAGTAGTTTCTTGCCAACAATTAATCCCATATGCCCGTACCAGCATATGCATACACTCTTCCTAGCTCCCTAGGGAAAATCATATCACCCTACTACCCTTGCTAGGACGGAATACCCACTAACCCTGACGAGTCGCCTCGCGAATGCACAGTCGTATACAGTGTAAAACCAGATACACGTTCGAATAAGAGATTCTCCTAGAACGGTTGGACTCAAACAAGAGCTGCGCAATAGAACTAAATCAAGCATTCTAAGGCTATTCGGTTCCTACTACATACACCCTATAGTGCATTCGCGTAACAACCTATCAAAGCTAGCATGAATTCCTATTAGCAAGCAACAAACATACAGTACCATGTAATCCACACAAGCAATCTAGCATGCATACTCTATGATCTAGAAAGCGATAAAAACACTAAGTAGTGTACCTTCCCACTTAGCGTCGGCTGACTGTACACACTGCGCCCTCGATCACCGTTTCTCAAACGGGTTTTTCCCTTTTTTTTATTTTAAAAGATTTTAGTAAAAGAATTTATAATTTTCACAACCGCAACTTGAGACCAAACACACCGAGATGTGTTTGATTCACTCAAGTTGTGCTCTGATACCAAGTTGTAACGTCCCAAAAATTACAAGGAATTTAAAACTTTTAAGACATTCATTTCATTATAAAACAACCACAATTTAATAATTCGCAACTCAATTGAAATTAACGTCGTTAACTCAAACAGTCAATAAAGTTTATGCAGCGGAAATTTTATAAAATAAAATCCAAAGGTATGAAAGTGAACTTTAAACAATTCTCAACACCCGCGCTTAGTGTGTGTACCGTCAGGCCCGACTGCCGCTCGCACCTGAAATCACAACATATTGGGAAAGGGTAAGCTAAACGCTTAGTGAATCCTACCACACACGCAGGTAGCAACCCCACGTATATCGCCCCTACTCGCAAATAGGGAACATCACCATCACCACGAATATAAAACTGCATGATGACTAATGTATAAACACGAACCTCGGTCCCACCGAGTGCACAAAAATATATCGATACAAGCTCAGTCCCACCGAGCCCTCGGTCCCACCGAGTAAAGACATTGATACAAGCTCAGTCCCACCGAGCCCTCGGTCCCACCGAGTAAAGATAATACAATTGTACTAGCTCAGTCCCACCGAGCCCTCGGTCCCACCGAGCCCCCCAGTCCCACCGAGGTGTACACAAGCATAAATAATCCACATATACATTCAACAAATCACAACTAGTTATCACATCCCAACTAGTTCACGTACGCACGTAATAACACGTAATAACACGTAGCACAAAATAACGATATGCATGAAATTCCTAACTACGCGGTGAGAGAACTCACCTCAAAGTAACGCAAGCCTTCGTGATCAGCAACACCAACCGGCTAACTTCCCTCACCTCTTTCCACCTATATACGCGCTAACAAACGTCAAAGGGAAGTCCTAATCCAAACCACGATTACTAGCGTACAAAACTAAACGTTCCAGCTTTTTATCTAAAACACAGGTCTGTTCGGGACCTGTTTTACCCCCTTTAAACTGATAATTCCAGAAACCAAATTCCATAATCACAAAGTCCCATGTCTTAGGGTTCCAGGGACATATCGCCCGCGTCCTAACGATACTCCTAGCATTCTATATGAATTTTACGAAAACACTTCGCAGAACAGCTAAAAACAGAACCTGTCAGTATAAAATGGCAATTTGACACTAGCTATGGTCCGAACTGATTTTTCCGTAAAACATATGAAACTTACTAGACTCAGAATGGGAGATTTTGGCACTGGTTTCACCCCAATCCGATCTTCCTAGAATAAGTTATGGCTTTTACAAAACAGTGGCAGAAACTATATATTTCACATGAAATGATAACTATTGAATTTTAAAACCATTGAGTCATGTCTTAATCCAAACAGACCCGGAAAGCCCCAAAAACTTACTGGAACAGGGCTATACTAAGCTGGACAACAACCGTGCACCACCCACTGCCGCCTCCGGTGGCGGTGGTGGTGGGCGGCGGCGACGATGGTTAATAACTTCCGGCGAAACCACACCAATTCCCACACCCCGACTTACCCACACACACACCCGCACACACACACACACACCCGTACACCCCCTGCCGACACAGCGGCGGCGTACGGCGGCGGCCACACCGCCGGCAGCCATGGCTGCGGCGGCGGTGGTGGTGGTGGCGGTTTACAATGGTTAGACGACGAAACGACAACGAAAAAAAAAACAACGGAAAGGAATACCTCAACGCGACCTTCTCTTCCTGGCGGCGATCTCCCTCGGCGGCGACCCTCCTCACTCTCCGGCGAACTCTCTCTCTCTCCGACAGCGCTTGGTTTCTCTCTCTCTCTCTCTCTCTCTCTCTCTCTTTCTCGCCGGCGTTCTCTCTCTCTCTCTCTCTCGGCGGCGACAGAAAATAACAAGGGAAGGGGAGGGGGTGACAAAGGGTTTTGGGGGAGGGTTTTGCTACATGAAAAACGAAGGGGAGGGGAGGGGGGGTCGGTCCTTTGGCCGATCCCTTGCCCAACTTACACACCTGCACACATTTGGCCCCTAGACTCTTAAGGTATACCCAAAATTCCCACATTAGTTTAGGATTTAACATAAAGATCATTGACCCACTAGTTAATTCGTGTTAGGTCCTTGATGCCTAACCCCGATAAATAATTTCGCTAAAAAAATATTATAAATTAAAAAATAAAAACGTATCGGGACACGGACTTTACAATTGTGGAGCAGGCCTTTATGAGCGTTGTGCCTTGAAGACTTGTTTGTAACCGATGTCCTGGTCTTTAACTGCCATTAAAAGCTCGTCCATTATGAGCGTTGTGCAATGATTGCTCTTGGACCTAAATTAATGAGACAAAGAAACGGTTGTTGATTGTTAACAGTTAGTACGATCATACGACCGTCTTGAGTCTCGGGCGTCGGTCGTATGAAACTTACGACTGCCATAGAAATGTACGACGATATAAACGATTGTAAATAATCTGCAGGACCTTATTTTAACACAAAATGGTCTTACATAAATGTCATATTATTTTTTATCGTCGGTCGTGAGGTGTGGATTTTTACCCAAACAATTTGCCCCCAAAATTTGAATTTTAGGCGTGAAATTCAAATTTTAAATTCGAATGGCTGGGACGACACGTGTCGCGCTGGGAAAGAATCTAGTCGAATCCCAACCGTTCTGGTTCGATTTGAACCAAGGAGACGAAAATGGTCGATGACGTCATGGGGACGTATAGGAGGCGTGGAGCCGTTGTAGGACAGGTGTCATCCATCCGGACGTTGCATACGAAAAGGTGGTGGACAGCTGTCGACCATCCACAGGATCCTTCTGACACGACGTTTGCCATATAAATACCGCAATTCTGGAGATCATTTCCTTCTCAGGCCTTTGGTATTTCAGAGAGAGATTTCAAAGCGATTCACCTGCCCTCTTACTCGCTTGTTCGAGGTTTTCTTAGAGATCTTAAGGTACGATCTCCATTCTTTTAATAATGCGAAAAATGTCCATAGCGAGGAAGACCACTGTAAATAGGGACCTTATGGACCAATACGTTGCACAGGTTTCTACCCCCGATTTCTTGGTATCCTCCGAGCCAGCGAGCTCTTTCAAGGAATAGGAGGAGGTAGAAACTTTTAGATCATTGCCAGTAATATACCATCCGTCGTAGGATTGTATTCACCTGACCAACTTCGACCAACGGAATGTTTGAGGGGATTCTTCGTCTTATACGAGTATCCTTTCAAAAATAGGATTTAGATGGGCATTTTCCCTTTAGCCCGGTCCTTTCTAAATGCCTTTGACCTCTCTCCTGGAAAAGTTTTGCAGTTCTGGCAGATTATCCAGGAGTTCGATCGAATCACCGCCGAATGGGAGGTGCCCTATATGGTGAACTATCTTCTGACGGCGTATGATGTTATAGCGGACTATTACCATCGGTATAGTCTGTCCTCGAAGCTTAGGGGTGGATATATGTTGGTCCCGAAGGGCTATACAAGTTTGTAGAAGGGGGGGGGGTTGAATACAAACACACAGATTTTACTTTTCTAAATTGTTTATTGATAAATCATTAACAATTTACAGCTTGTTGCGGAACAAGATTAAGGATAAACCTAAATCTAAACAAGTTGGAACACTAAGTTTCTTGCACTAAGAAAGAGAAGGAAATTACTAATAATAACCTATCTCAAGATAAGAAGGAGGAACTTGTCCAGAGTTAGCAAGTTACTTCAAAATGAAGTGAGTTCTTCTTCTTATATACTACATGCATTTAATGCATGGCAGTTTACACTTTACACGTGGCAGCAGCTCATTGGTTGTATGTCATTGACCTTTATTGACAACCTTAGTAGCCGCATGTTTGACCAGTGTAGTATCAGAGTGGTTGTACGATTTCAGACAATAAGGAGGTTCTTTTCTGATATATCGTACGAAGTCGTGCAAGGGTGGTTAAGACAAAAGTACATTGTACGCAGGACTTCTTGATCAGCTTTTCGTTGATTCAGCACTTTACCATTATTTATCAGCGAATGATAAAGTTCAGCGATAGCTGAAGTCCTGTACTTGATACTTCACGTTGAGTGGACAAATCTGAGTCTTCGCTGATCCGCATCAGTTCATTAGGAGACTTGTCGCTGGTTCTTGAGCTTGATCTTCGACTTCAGCATAGAACCTATGTTGATGTGAAGCTTGTCTTCAGAGATCATAAGTAAACAACTAACTTATCAGCGATCACCATAAGGACTGAACAGACTCAGAGTATTATGGTGAACAGTGTTCGCTGAATGTTTAATCTAAAGAGCGAGAGTTCCTATCAGCGGTACTGTAAGATCTTAGTACTTATCAGCGATAGTGAAACTCTGATACATATTGTTTACTTACAATTTTCACTAAGTATATAAGAGAGGGTCATTATCAAATCACTGGGGGTTTGGATCAACAATCTCCCCCTAGTTGATTATGACATAGCAACAGAGAAAATTACTATTTAACGAAAACATAAGGATAAAAAGAACTCATAAAATATTTGTCCCTTTTACTGTTTTCTGGGATATTTTCTGTACTGATTGAGTAAAGAACTTTCGCTGAAATCTTTCTTTAAACTTTGAATCAGATTACAAAAGGAAGTGGAAAGATTACAAGTACAAGAAAAATAAAGTACAAGTACAAAAGAATAACTGATACAATAGAAGAATGAGGCGATCCTATCAGTTTATAAAGGTTCTTCCTTAATGAGAAGTTCATCAAGGGTCATTGATGTGGGGATCATCCAGTCAGGGACCTTTACTCCTTGATTCTTTTTATTCAGCGCTTCTTCAAAAATCAAAGGTATGAGATGTCGTGCTTGAATGTCGTTTTTGAAATCACACCAGTAGATGAGATATTTCAGCTGTTCGATGGGAGTGATGGAAAGTTCAGAGATACGTTGAAAATGCTTTTGTCCATCCCAGTCAATAAAGAATATCCCATAGGGTTCGCTTATGACTTTCCCAGGGATGAAAGTCTCACCAAGAGGAAGAGATGTGTCAAGTGCAGAAAGGTCAGGTTCTGGACCAAGGACTTCAGCAAGAGAAAAACCAATACCTGTTTCGTTCCGAATCTGAGGACTTGAGTCTGAAGGTTTAGACTTTTTCTTTGCAGATGCCTTTCTTTTCTGACTTTCGAGAGGAGGAGGAGGAGGAATATCCACACAAGAATAGAGTAAGTCGATTTGTTTGTTTATCAGCTTTTCAACATGATCCTTGTACTTAGACTGAGACTTCTGGATGGCTAATCTGATCTCTAACCATTCAGAGAGACCGTACTTCGTGATGGCTTCAACATAGAATTTTTCGTACTGTCCATTCTCTCTGAATATCTCGATTTCAGTGATTGAAACTTTAATAGTTGATCTTCTAGCGATGAGTACCTTGATGATTCTGGAAGGTCGATATCTGAAGTGTACCTTTTCTTTGCACCAGATTAAGGTAGATTGAGACACAGTTCTCTTTTCTTCAACGATCTTCTTGGCGTCTTCCCATAGCTGACGTTGAACTTCGATTGGAGTTCTTTTCAGCTTGGGGTCTTTCACCGATTGTTGAGTAAGCTGGATGGCGAGTTCTCTGTCTTTTTCTTCAACTTCCCTTCTTTCAGCGATTAGACGTTCAGCTCTGAGGTGTACTTGTATTCCTTTTGAGAAAGTTTGAACTTTGGAGGAATAAAAGGAAGTTGAGCACGCTTCAGAATGATTCGCTGAGCCTCGAACTTCTTTATTATCTCTTCTCTTCTTTTCTGATCCTCTTCACCTGGTTTTTGAGGAACCAAGGAAGGTCTGTTTGTATGAGAGATCATCTGTTCTTCAGGTTCATCAGTCTCAGAGATCAAATCCAAGACTGGGATTATTTCTTCAGCGTTGGGAGCTGGGATTATTGTTGGTGAAGTCGCAGCTGTAGGAACTTCACCGATATCCTCAAACAGGGAGAGGACTAGCTGAAACACAGCGATCGTACGAGTAAGAACTTGGGTAGAACAGAGATAGAGAACGAATGTGGTTGTGTATAGTTGAGGAGAGGAGAGCTGAATGTGTATAGATAGATGAGGGATGCGTGTAAGGAAGATTTAGTGTACCTGACAAATTGGCTTTGGAAGCGAGATCGTCAGATTGTAATTTTCTTCAGCGACACCTTTTCCTTTGCCCTTGTCAGCTTCAGACGCTTAAGGCTTTGATTTGGTCCGCCCCGTGAAGGTTCGTTTATCACGATCCCTTTAAGAATTGTAGTCCTCTGAGCAGGCTTGACGATAAAGGAGTCATCATCATCTTCATCGTCATCATCATCATTATTTGGAGAAGAGGATGGTTTATCATCAGATAAGTCGATGGCTTCTTCATCTTCAGCTTCAGATTCAGATTCTTCAGCTTCTTCTTCGAGTTGCTCCCCCTCAGATACACAGGTAAGCTTCTCGGTTCCCTCAGGGTTTTCATCTCCCTGAGGTCCAGCGGTTGTTTCTTCATTTGTCTTCTCACCCTCTTCAGTAAGGGTGAGGTCTTCAGTCTTCTCCCCCATGATAGATTCATCATGGGGAAGGTCTTTAGATATCTTCTCCCCCCCCCCCTTCCTCATGATGAGTGGGGGAGGAATGTGATGACTCAGCAGTAGGTTTTGGTTCCCTGTCTTCTTGGCCAGGGATCCCCATATAATCTTCAATCGCTGCTACTCTGTCTTCTAGGCCAGTAATAGCAGGATTGATCTTCAAGAGTTCATCACGATCTGCCGTAGTAAAATGCGTCGGTGCAGGGGCAGGGGCGGTCATGTTGTTCAGGATCTGCTGCATCATTGTCTTTATTGAAGTGACGTCAGTCTTCACAGAACACATGTCAGTCTTCACTGAATTGACGTCAGTATTTACAGTAGACATATCTCCTTCGAGTTTTCCAACCGATGTCTTCAGCGTTGTGACATCGCTGGACATGGTGTGAACTGATGTTTTGATGGAAAGGTAGTCTGTGTAGATGTCAGCGAGAACTTTGGCGAAGTTACCAAGAGTTTTATCAACCTTCTTCAAGTCAGCTTTGGAGGCTTTCTCTTCCACTACTGTTGTCAGCTTTGTGAGATTCTCTCCAGCGTTTGTTACAGCTGAAGAGTTGTCGGAAAGTGTAGTGGTGAGACCTGTCAGCTTCGTCTCTAGGGTCTTCAGAGAGGCATTGATGTCTCCCAAATTAGGACCTATAACATATAAGTACTTGTGAACAGAGGAAGGCTCAGAAGTTTGGGGTTCAGTTACAGTGTATATGGGTTGGTGTATACCTGCAGGAGGGTCGACAAAGTCATCAAAACTTCTGTGACCTGAAAAATGTTCCATGTCGTCAGCGAGAGTGCGTATACGCATGGACATTCCTACAGGTCCTGTATCAGCTTTAGTTTCTAGAGGAATGACAGGTGCTCCAGTGACAGCTGGATTAGAGTCCAATTGAGTAGAGGGATGAGCGAAGGTTGAGAATGTTGGTTGGGTGCGGGGTTCAGCGTTGGATCCGCTGAGAATCACTTCTTCAGTCTATGGACAGACTGAAGGAGGTTGGGTAGATTCCAAATTTATAACCTCAGCGTTTAGAGACGCTAAAGCTGGGATAGAATGGGTGGCTTGTTCAGATGTGGCAGAGCGTACCACTGAACGTTCCTTCAGCTCTTCGAGATGAGGTGAGGAGTCTTCAGCAAGAGATTGCTGGGGTTGCTCCTTGGTTTTCTTAGTTCTTTTGGAACTAAGTTGGGTAGAAGAGTGTTTCCTTTTATGAGAAGGAATGGAGGTTGCAGCTTGGGTATCAGCGATGGGTTTGTACGCTGAAGGAACTGCAGAAGTCGAAGAAGTAGGGTTGAGAAGAGTTAAGAGTGTAGAAAGACGTACCTCGTTTTCCACTGGTTTGAAGTCGAGTAACTTAGGGCTAACCTGAGAGAGTTTCAGGTCACCCTCTTTTGGGTAGCTGTCCTTCAGGCCTGTTTGGAAGACGACGCTGATGAATCTTGGATACGGAACCCATGGAGATCGGTCAGCGGCGGAGTCCACTCTTGGTACAAGGTCATCGTAGAATATCGATGCCCAGTCTATATGTAGACCTTTCAGCAAAGCATATCCCATTGCTTGCTGAGGTTGAGCGGCTTGATCAGAGGAGCTGGCTTGTCCCTCCCAGTTTCCCATACGTAGCCCATTGCATCGAAGAATGCAGTGATGGCTTCCCTATCTGAGTGTTTCTTGTGGTCAGGGAGGGGAACAAAAAGTTTTTCTTTAGAGGCGAAGGGAAGGCTCGGGGCTTTGCGGATAATGACAGGGGTGATCTTTATAGTGCCAAAATCCGTATCACAGAGGATGCAGTCAATTGTCTTTGAGGAGTCTTTGGTTGATGGTAGTTGAGAGTGTCTGGCAGAATACCAGAACTGAGATAGCAGTAGCTGATGTGTAAGAGGTGTTATGGTCAGGGCTGTGGAGAGGCAACAATTTTTCAGGAAATTCACAGCATCATTTAGATGTGTGACTTGCTTTCGAGGAGGAACTCGAGAAGCGCATAGAGGTTATTTGACTTTGTCCAATCAAGTTCTTCAAGAGTGAACTTGACCTGAGGAGCCTTGATGATTTCCAATTCCTCAGTAGCATCAGCAGCACTGTTCTCAGCGGTGGTGTTCTTGGCAGTGGAAATGTCAGTAGATGCCATTTCTGTATCAGTTCAACCAAAGATTAACAAATAAGAATAATCTTAATGTGGAAAGATTTTCCAATAAGATGGTTCGAATTTTGTCCATTTCATCCAGACAAAAATGTTTTAATGAAGATTAGGGTTTTTCTTGTTTTTGAAAAACGAAATGCAAACCCAATGAAAATCTTGTTTTCCAGTTTCCTTTGAGAATTAGGATTCTGGAAAAACGTATGAAGAACAAGTTTAAGATTTTGCGTTTAAACTTGAAGAACAACCATGAAAGGTTGTGTTCATAAAACCATGAAAGAAATGATTTCATTTGAAAAAGTTCTTTTGTTTGATCTTGTAAAAACAATGAGAAGATCATTAACAAGTTTAAGAAATAGGTAAATAACATAATTATTAACCTTGTTCGTTGAAGAAGAAGAAGTTCTTTAAAACTTGAGAGCACAAATGC
Source organism: Saussurea involucrata (assembly GCA_033807775.1). Taxonomy (NCBI): domain Eukaryota; kingdom Viridiplantae; phylum Streptophyta; class Magnoliopsida; order Asterales; family Asteraceae; genus Saussurea; species Saussurea involucrata. The sequence continues at coordinate 135,137,588 of CM066322.1, forward strand.
AACAGTAATTTTCTTTTTCTTTGCTTGGAGGAGAAGTTTTTCGCGTAAAAGAGAAATATAAACTCAAAAAGTGTTTATATAGTGAGATTAGAAAGAGAGAAAACTCGAGCGGGAAAGTTTTTCATCATGACACGGACACGTGTTTGCATTTGATTGGATGGTAAACGAAACGTGCAAACGTGTGTCAGAAAAAGAACGTGCCGGGGCTTATCCGTTGCAATGACGTCACAACTGTCCTTTTATATTTTAGGATGTCTCTGAGGTTTTGAAAACTCAAGGACACTTTTGAAATCATGAAGCACTGAATAGAAATATCAGTGTTGGTTTTAGAAATTTCAAAGTATCGTTGATTAAGGAAGAGATATTCAGCGATGCAATTTGTTTTGAAATCTTGCATTTACATGCGATTGTCAGTGAGAGAAAAGCATACCTTGATATCAGCGAATCAAGTTTATTCAGAGAGTGATAGAATGGGTTATACAAGTTGATTTTATCCTGTCGCTGATCAAATGTGAACCGTTGAAGATTTTATTCTTCAAAGTTCAGCATTCCAAGCTCGCTGATGAGAAAGTTGAATCTTGTCTCATCAAGAGGTTTGGTGAACAGACCAGCTAACTGATAATCAGTTGGGATAAAGTGAAGTTCTATATCACCTTTCATCACATGATCTCTGATAAAGTGATACCTAATTTTGATGTGTTTTGTCTTTGAGTGTAGCACTGGATTGTTGGCTATAGCGATGGCACTTGTGCTGTCGCAATAGATTGGAATATTTGAGAGCTGTAGGTCATAGTCCAGTAGTTGATTTCTCATCCACAAGACCTGAGAACAACAGCTTCCAGCGGCTACATACTCAGCTTCAGCTGTGGAGGTGGACACTGAGTTTTGCTTTTTACTTGTCCAACTCACCAGCTTTCCACCCAGGAGCTGACAGCCTCCTGTGGTGCTTTTCCTATCCAATTTGCAACCTGCAAAATCACTATCTGAATAGGCGATTAGATCGAACCCTGAGTCTTTGGGATACCAAAGACCTAGGTTTGCAGTACCCTTAAGATATAGAAAAATTCGCTTTACAACGGTCATATGAGATATCTTAGGTTCAGCTTGATATCGTGCACACAAACAGGTTGTGTACATAATATCGGGTCGGCTAGCTGTAAGATACAAAAGAGAGCCGATCATCCCACGGTACAGCGTGACATTAATAGGAGTATCATTAGTATCCTTATCTAATTTCAGTGGTGGTGCCATAGGGGTTTTCATAGCTGAACTCTGAGTTAAATCGAATTTCTTCAACATATCTTTAACATACTTTCCCTGATTAATGAAAGTTCCTTTTTCATTTTGCTTTATCTGAAGACCAAGGAAATATGTTAGTTCACCCATCATGCTCATTTTATACTCATCTTTCATTCTATCAGCGAAACGAGTACAAAGATCAGGGTTAGTAGAACCAAATATAATGTCATCAACATATATCTGAACAAGAATGATATGACCTTTTACTTTCCTGAAGAATAGAGTCTTATCAATTTTACCACGCTCAAATTGTTCAATATGGAGATAAGTAGAGAGTGTGTCATACCATGCACGTGGTGCTTGCTTTAAGCCATAAAGTGCCTTATCCAGTTTATAAACATAACATGGACGCTTAGGATCTGAGAATCCTAGAGGTTGTTCCATCTGATATACTTTGAAGTCTTTGTGTACAGCATATGCTAAGAATAGACGAATAGATTCTAGTCTTGCTACAGGAGCAAATGTTTCGTCGTAATCTATGCCTTCCTCTTGTCTGTATCCCTGAGCGACAAGACGAGCCTTGTTGCGGGTTACAGTTCCATGTTTGTCCAACTTGTTTCGATAGACCCATTTAGTGCCTATCACTGTCTTGTCAGTTGGTCTTCGAACAAGTTTCCAAACTTTGTTTCTTTCGAATTCAGTCAGCTCTTCTTGCATGGCGCTGACCCAATTTGGATCTTTGAGGGCATCATCTACTTTCTTTGGTTCAGTCAGAGAAATAAAGTTAACAAATAAACATATATTACCTGCACTTCATCGAGTCTGAACACCAGCGTTTGGATCACTAAGAATTTGATAAATTGGGTGATTTACAGTCCATCGCTGAGCCGGAGTGTGAGACGCTCACTCAACCTGAACTGGAGGAGCTGAAGATGAGGCTTCAGCAACTTCTGGAAAATCAGTTAAGAGAGGAGTGGGTGCAGATGTCATTTCATTCACTGATTGCTGAGAAGTAGATGGAATGTCTGAGACATTTGGTTCAGAGGCAGGTATAGTGATTAAAGGAACAGCTGAGACCCATGATGTTTCAGCTTCACTATTCTGCATGTTTGGAATGATAGTAGGACTATCATCTTCAACTATACGAGTATGAGTGGGAATATCTTCTGAATCACCAAGTTGAGAAAACTTCCATTGATTCAGTTCTTCAGTATCAGCAGACGGTTTAAAGTTCGCTGAACGGGATTCGTCAAACGTGACGTGAATAGTTTCTTCTACAGTTTGTCTTCTTCGATTGAAGACTCTGAAGGCTTTGGAGATTGAAGAATATCCAAGAAAGATTCCATCATCAGCCTTAGGATCAAACTTTCCAAGGGCATCTCTGTTATTCTACTTGAAACACTGACATCCAAAGATGTGAAGAAAGCTGCTTGAAGGCTTTCTCCCATGAAAAAGTTCATAGGTTATTTTATTGAATCTTTTGACTATCATCGACCTGTTTTGCGTAAAACAAGCAGTGTTGACAGCTTCTGCCCAAAACTGAGTAGACAGGTGAGAATCGCTGAGCATTGAACGTGCAGCTTCAATAATTGCTCTATTTCTTCTTTCAGCGACTCCATTTTGTTGCGGTGTTTTCACTGAAGAAAAGTTGTGAGAAATACCCTTACTCTCAAAGAAGGAATCAAGAGAACTGTTTTTGAATTCAGTCCCATGATCACGCCTTATTGAGTGAACGGTCAAGTTGTTCAGGGTTTCCATCTTCCGAACAAAGGTGATGAGTTCTTCATGGGTGTCACTCTTGGAACGGAGAAACATAACCCATGTATAACGAGAGAATTCATCAACTATGACCAGTGTATATTTCTTTCCAGCGATGGATTGTTTGTTAACAGGGCTAAACAAATCCATATGGAGAAGTTGTAGAGGAGATGACACTGAGGAGACTTGCTTTGACTTAAAGCTTGCTTTTGTCTGCTTCCCTTTCTCACATGCTGTACATAAAGACTCTTTGGCGTATGAGTGATAAGGTAGACCAATGACTAACTCTTTTGAAGAAAGAGTGTTTAGTGTCTTGAAATTCAGATGAGAGAGCCTCTTATGCCATAGCCAGTTGACATCAGATGAGGCTTTTGAGAATAAACAGGAGTTCTCAGTGGTTGTTGAGTCCATGTTTATTACATAAACATTTTCCAAACGATAACCGCTGAGAGCTATCTTCTCCTTTTTGTCAGTGACAAAGCAGGATTCCTTAGTAAAGATTACTTTGTTATCCTTGTCGCAACGCTGACTGATGCTTAAAAGATTATGCTTCAGCCCTTCAACATATACGACTCTTCTGAAGGTGGTTGTACCATTATAGACTACACCAAACCCTCGGGTATGTCCTTTTCCATTTCCACCGAAAGTCACAGAGGGACCCTTCTCTTCCTTGTATTCAGCGAGCAGGCTTTTCTTTCCAGTCATGTGTCAAGAGCAATCGCTATCGAGATACCAGATACCCTTCTTAACCTGCATTACAAAGGAAGATTAGTTTTTCTTGGGTACCTACTAAACCATGTGTACACTTTTGTCAGTGGATGTAGTTGGAATGGAAGGTTCAGCAATCTTCGCAGCATTTGAAGATTCAGCTTTGTCAGTCTTCACTTAGGTTAATTTCTTAACCTCAGTGGTCTTCTTTGCCTTGGGGGCAATGATCTTCAACTTAGCTATGTTTTCAGCTTTGGTGGCTGTGGGGCACTTACTAGCAATATGATCAGTGAGTCCACAGTGATAACATTTCCTATAACTAAAAGTAGTTCTAGGACCATTTGAATGCCGAGCTTTAGATTTTGAATTAGAAGTACCAGCACCAAGTAATCTATTGGCTTTTGAAATGGGAGGAACATTTAGTTCTTCGGATTTCTTACCAAAGACATCCACTCTGAGTCTAGGAGTAGATCGCTGAATAGATCCACGCTGGGTAGATCCAGAGATCTGATTCCTTGATCCAGAGGAATGAATTACTAAATCGTTAGAAGCATTCAGCTTTCGTACAGAGGTACCCTTCTGAGGATTATGGTTAAAAGCAATTCCTTTACCTTTACCTTTAAAGACAGAGGTAGGTTTTGAATAAACCATTTTCTCTTTACCTTTTGAAGAGGTAGAAATTTCCTCAGGGATAGGTGGTCAAGAAGAGGAACACTGAGAGGATAAAGTATCAGCGACTGAGGATACGAAAGTTCCAAAAGAGAGCATGGAACGATCAGTGGTTGGTTCTAGAAGATCAGCATTGTAACCAAGACCACGTTTATCACTCAGGGGAATCTGAGACTTAATTATCTTAGTGATCTTTGTTGAAGAATTACACCATCATTCAACAAGTAGCTTTTTCAGCTCTTAATGCAGCGATAGCTTCTTCGCGCTCGATTTTGACTAGCTGATTTAAGTGCACTTGATCTTTAAAATCTTCTTCAATTTTAGAAAGCTTTTCTATTTGAAGGTGACAGTTTTTTAAGCTGTTCAGCGAGATCAAGGTTTTGATTTTCAACTATAGTTTTGCCATTCATGGCTTCATATAAACTTCTAGTCAAGAGATCGATTTTACGAAGACTATCAACTTCATCAATATTTGCAATATTGGTAAAGCAAGAAGGTGATACATGAATAGCAGAGGTTGAAGTGGAGTGAATGTCTGAACTTTCTTCCTCATCTTCAATCTTGTCCATAAGACAGAGATTGGCTTCATCATCTTCAGAGTCAGATGATGATTCTTCTTCATCAGAGGCAGCCCAATCATAGTTAGCCATCAGGCCTTTGCCTTTCTTCTTAAACCTTTTCAGCTTCGCATACTTTTCTTTCAGCTTGGCGTATTTGTCATCTTTATTCCTGGGAATAAATGATTTCTTGGAAAACGCTGAGTTTCTCGAAACTTTCTTAGACCTGCACTCATTAGCAAAATGTCCTATCTTTTCGCAGTTAAAACAAGTAGCACTAGCCTTATCAACAGGAGCTGATAATCTTGGCTTGTCAGTAATGGAAAGAGGTTTATTCTTTCTGAACATTTTCTTTTTGGCGAATCTCCTGAACCTTTTAGTGAGGAGAGCCAAAGATTCATCATCATCTGAAGATTCAGAATTTGATGACCTTTCAGAGTTACTTTCCAACTCAGTGATAGTGACCGAGGTTCGCTGAGTGGAAGGTTCCTCTGAGATTAAAGCAACAAGGGTGCTTTTGGAATCTTTTACAAGATTCTTCCTAAGATGACTCGATTGCTCATGATTCAGCATCGTGCCATATAAGGTAGAAAAGGGTCATTGATCTTAGATCGTTTGACAGCTTGAGACACATAGAATAACTGTCCCAGCTTTCTGGTAAACATTCTAAAAACTTTGTTAGCACTTCAAAGTTAGATTATTCCTTACCAACAGTTTTTAGATCTATTAATAAACAGTTAAAACGTTGGTGAACTTCAGATAGAGTTTCATTCATACCACAAATGAAACTTTCGTACTGTCTTACCAGGTTGATCTTTCGAGAGTCCTGGACTTCAGAAGTACCTTCATACTGAACACAGATTGTGTCCCACATGGCTTTTGAGGTTTTCAGGTTCATGACGGAATGGTAGACTTCGTCAGGAAGAGCCATGGAGAGTATGGATCTAGCTTTTGTGTCGATAGCCACTTTCTTCTTATCTTCGTCAGTCCACATATGAACTTCCTTGGGTATCAGCCTTTCTGGAATAGCAGGTCTATTCTCAGCGGCTGGTACTGCAGCATCAATTCTTACGGGAATATATGGGCCATTTTCAAGATAGTAAGGCATAGTAGGGTCTACACCTTCTAAGAAGAGAATCATCCTATTTTTCCATAGATTAAAATTATCTCTAGAGATTCTAGGGGGTTTTGCAAGAGAACCATTGTCGATATAATTTGTGTTTGTGTTGGTAGCCATTTTCAGAAATAGCAAGGTAGAGAAATCTTAGTATAGATTAGATCTTGTTTATGAGATTAAACAAATCTGCTCTGATACCACTTGTTGGTCCCGAAGGGATATACAAGTTTGTAGAAGGGGGGGGGGGGTGAACTTGTAGAAGGGGGGGTGAACTTGTATATCCCGAAGGGATATACAAGAAACTTGCTAAGTTTCTTGCACTAAGAAAGAGAAGGAAATTACTAATAATAACCTATCTCAAGATAAGAAGGATGAACTTGTCCAGAGTTAGCAAGTTACTTCAAAATGAAGTGAGTTCTTCATCTTATATACTGCATGCATTTAATGCATGGCAGTTTACGGTTTACACGTGGCAGCGGCTCATTGGTTGTATGTCATTGACCTTTGTTGACAACCTTAGTAGCCGCATGTTTGAACAGTGTAGTATCAGAGTGGTTGTACGATTTCAGACAATAAGGAGGTTCTTTTCTGGCATATCGTACGGAGCCGTGCAAGGGTGGTTAAGACAAAAGTACGTTGTACGGAGGACTTCATGATCAGCTTTTCGTTGATTCAACGCTTTACCATTGTTTATCAGCGAATAATAAAGTTCATCGATAGCTGAAGTCCTGTACTTGATACTTCATGTTCAGTGGACAAATCTGAGTCTTCGCTGATCCGCATCAGTTCATTAGGAGACTTGTCGCTGGTTCTTGAGCTTGATTTTCGACTTCAGCGTAGAACCTATGTTGACGTGAAACTTGTCTTCAGAGATCATAAGTAAACAACTAACTTATCAGTGATCACCATAAGGACTGAACAGACTCAGAGTATTATGGTGAACAGTGTTCGCTGAATGTTTAATCTAAAGAGCGAGAGTTCCTATCAGCGGTACTGTAAGATCTTAGTACTTATCAGCGATAGTGAAACTCTGATACATATTGTTTACTTACAATTTTCACTAAGTATATAAGAGAGGGTCATTATCAAATCACTGAGGGTTTGGATCAACAATATACTTTGGTCTCTGATACCCAGGTCCACGACCATGGGTGGAAGACTAAATATATCCTCGGTCGAGTGCTAACGCTCGACCGTCTTGACGAGGATACCTCTTGGGTCGTATCTGGATGGAATACCAGGGGTATATTTCTTTATCTTATCGTATGCCTCAGCATTTGTTTTTTCTGTTGCTAACTTTTGTCGTATGTTTCAGGTATTGACTTTACTGGGGTCGGGCCCGCTTCTGAGTCTGAAGAGAAGGTTGCAAGACTTTTCTCTTGTGGTGTCGAGGAGTTGTTCTATTCTCTAAGTCGTACGACAGTTGGAGTTTCGGTTGCGGAGGAAAGAAGTCAACAAGAGACTTCAACAAGTAAATATCGTTAGTTGCAAGTTTAAATTTGTTTTAAATTGAACGATAGTTACTAATGTCCGTGTGTTTTTATATAGGCGATTCAGAGATGCAGTCTGCTTCGAGTAAATCGAAGAAAGAGGCTCAGCTCGCCTTGGCTCGTAGGGCCAGAGAGCTAAAGAGGAAGGATCCTCCGACTTCTGAGTCGGAGGTATTGAAGAAGACGAGATCAACTCCCCAGAGGGAACCGTCGTCGACGGGTGCAGAACCTGCGAAGGTCTCTACTCCCGAGAAGGTGAACACGTCTTCTGATATGCCTGAGGCAACGCTGACGTCGCCTGGGTCATCCGCTGCAGGGGATCGGGGGAAAGGTCCTTAAGTCGACGGAACCCCTGAAGTTACGACTGTCAACTTTCCGTTGTCGTCTAACTTCTTGGTGGACGGCGTCCTGGACAAAGCGAAGATTTTCCCAGACTTGGGAAAATTTCTTCTGCCGGCCTTTAGGGAACGCTATCGGGGCGTTTCTATGGATGAGACGGGGTCTCATGTTGCAGGACTATCCTTTCTGGTGAGTCCTTTTTCTTTTTTGTTTTAGTCATATGACTTTTCCTCCTTATAAGATTGACTCATCTTGTGTTCGTGTGACTGCACGCATTTCAGGCGTCTTTATGCCTTTTTGGCCAACTGGAGGAGCTCCAAAAGGTCAATCCTTCCGTCGTTGAGAAGCTTCAACGAGTGTTGGAGGGTGAGCGTTTATCTCGGGAGGAGGAACAGGCAGAAAAGGCCAAGGTGGAGCCTCTTTCCGTTCAACTAGACGATCTCCGCAGCAGTTTGGAGACATCGTCGGGAGAGAAGGAAGAGCTCCGAGGTTGCCTCAGGGAGGTGTTAGAGAAGGCCTCTGCTTACGAGGCAGAGGTGTTGGCGACTAAGGCGTCCCTCACTGTGTGCGAAAAATAGGTGGGGGAGCTGAAGTCGTCGGTCAAGGCTGTTGAGGCCAAGACGTTGGCCTTGGAGGAAAAGCTCCTCTCGTTCGAGGCGTTGACCCGTCTGAAGGTCAGGGCGGCGATCATGCGCCGTCACCTACAGAGGAAAGATCCCGTAGTTGGCGCTGCGGCCGAAGTCGCATCCTATCTTGAACACATCGGGATCGAGGAGGATCTCGACCAAGAGGATAGGGTCGACGACACTGATTTCATGGAGGCCAAGTCGGGCGATGCTAGAGACGACGCAGGAGTCGTCCAGGTCCCTCAGTATGCTTTTTGTTTTGTACTTTTGTTTGTTTTAGGGCGACCGTTGGTGGTCGCGCCTTTGCTTTGTATCTTCTGGCTTAATACAAATATGCTTTTCAACAAATCATCTTCATGTTTCTATTTTGCCGTAAATAAACAAAATAAACAAAAGATAACATGCTCAAGGAACGAGCGTTTAAAGCTGTAAGATATATGGAAAACTGTACAACAAGGGTACTTATAACTTTTGCAATAATCGGGCGAAACTTATAATCCGAAACTTAGATAAAACAGTTGTTGTAATCGTAGGATCCATGATATGAATCGTAAGACTTTGCTCATGACGTATGAGTCATGATAAGAAGGTCGTGACATAAAGTCGTGACACAATAGTAGTTGAGACTTTGTTTCTTAGGAGTACTGCGTTCCAACTACGTGGGATGTCTTGGTCGTCGAGGGTTCGAAGCCTGTAAGCACCTTTCCCAACGACTTCAGATATTCGTTAAGGTCCTTCCCACTTAGTGGATAACTTACTTGCGTTTGGTTCCCAGGTGTTTTGGAATACCCGTCGTAAGACGTAGTCACCTTTTTGAAAGATCTTGGCTTTAACATTTTTGTTAAAATGTCGCTCGACTACTTGTTGTTGAGATGCCATTTTGACCAAAGCAGATTCTCTTAGCTCTTCGAGAGCGTCGAGATCGCAGCTTAGGTCTACCAGGATATGGTCGACGGATGTATGTCTCGATGTCGGGAGCTGCACTTCAATAGGTAAGACGGATTCACAGCCACAAACCAATGAGAATGGTGTGCGTCCTGTCGATGTTCGTGGTGTCATACGATTAGCCCACATGATCAATGGGAGTTCTTCAACCCATCTTCCTTTCGCATCCTTGAGTCTTTTCTTTATCGAATTGATGATAACTTTGTTGCTCGACTCTGCAAGACCATTAGACTGGGGATATCACGAGGTTGAGGTCGTAAATTTGATGTTACGGTCCTCACAAAACTGTTGTGTACGATCACTTATAAATTGTGACCCATTGTCACATACGATTTTGGAAGGAATTCCGAACCTGCATATAATGTTAGTCTGGATAAAAGAGATGACATTTTTGTCCCGAATTTGGGAGTAGGCCGCTGCTTCTATCCATTTAGAAAAATAATCTGTAAGGACTAACAAAAAGACTTTCTGCCCTGCGGCAGGAGGTAGTTTACCGACGATGTCCATTCCCCATCTCGTGAAGGGCCATGGGACCAAAGACGTATGTAACGGTTCGAAAGGCTGGTGTATCATACATGAATGTCGTTGACATGCATCGCAGCTTTGGACGTACCTGATGGTATCTTGTCTTAAGGTTGGCCAATGGTAGCCTTGTCAAGATATACGATTTGCAAGACTGCGACCACCAGAATGGTTGCCGCATTCGCCATCGTGCATTTCTTTCAGAATGTTTTGTACCTGATCTGGAGTATCGATGCATCTTAGGTTTAGACCTGTCGATGATCGTCAATAAAGTGTCACCGATGATAAGATATTTTGAAGCTTTAAATCGAATTTTTCGAGCTTCCATTTTATCTTCAGGTAGTAGGCCATGCATAAGATAATTCTTGATGTCGTACGACCAACCATTTTCCACGTCGAGAACGTGAATTTTCTCAGAGTCCTCGATGGACGAAACTGCTAGGTGGATCATGGTGATGGCTTCGAACGGCGGCTTATTAAGTGCTGATCCAGGATTTGCTAGCGCATCAGTTTGAGTGTTCTGATCCCTGGGGATTTGTTCGATTGAGAACGGATCGAATATTTTTTATTTTTCTCTGGCTATCCTGAGATAGGCTGTCATCTTGGAATCTTTTATTGTGAATTCCCCGTTCATTTGGTTCATGACCAATAAGGAATCGCTTCTGACGTGAAGTCCAGTTACCCCCAAGTCGTGAGCCATGCTCATGTCCATGATCAGGGCTTCGTACTCCGTTTCGTTGTTGGTGGCTTTGAAATCGCATCGTATGGAGTACACCATCTTTCCCCCCTGTGGGGACTTTAAGACGACACCGAGACCTGCTCCTCTGGCGTTTGAAGAACCATCGACGTGGAGTACCCAGGTCGTGTTGTTTGTAGTCGCCACAGTATAGGTTTCATTTTGCGCTTCTTTTTCTAGTTCAAGACTGGAATCGGCGACGAAGTCAGCAAGGACTTGCGATTTAATTGTCGTACGAGGCTTAAAATTGATGTCGTAGCTGCTGAGGTAGATGCTCCATTTTGCTAGTCGTCCTGTTAGCTCAGGCTTTCTCAAGACTGACTTGAGAGTAAAATTGGTTACGACAGTAATAGGATGAGACTCAAAGTAGTGTCGTAACTTCTTGGCGGCTGTAACTAGCGATAGAAGTAACTTCTCCATAGACGTATATCATGTCTCGGCGTCTAGGAGAGACTTGCTAACGTAATAAATCGGCAGTTGTTGCTTTTCCTCCTCTCTAGTTAAGACGGCGCTTATAGAGTGAGGACTTACGGTGAGATATAGCTGTAGGACCTCATGGTCCTTTGGTTTCGACAGCAGGGGTGGAGCAGCCATGCATTCTTTTAATTGTTCTAGCGCCTGCTCATGATCGTCCGTCCAGTCGAAACCTTTATTCTTTCTCAAGATGTTGTAGAACAAATGACATTTATCGGACGATCGGGATATAAATCGATTCAGTGATGCCATACGACCTATGAGTCGTTGGACCTCTTTGAAGGTTCTGGGCGACTTGATGTTTATCAAAGCTTTGATCTGATCAGGACTTGCTTCTATGCCTCGTCGTGTGACCATGTATCCCAGAAATTTCCAGACGCTGACTCCAAAGGAACATTTCGTGGGATTCAGTTTCATCCGATATTATCGAAGGATGTCGAAAGATTTTTTCAGATGATCGACATGGTCGGTCGCCTGCTTAGATTTGACAAGCATGTCATCGATGTATACTTCCATTGTGTTGCCAAGGTGGTCTTTGAACATCTTATTAACCAACCTCTGATAAGTCGATCCTGCGTTTTTCAAGCCGAAAGGAATAACTTTGTAGCAGTAGATGCCTTTATCTGTCATAAAAGCAGTTTTCTCCTGGTCGTCGCCATGAAATAATATCTGATTGTATCTGGAGTAAGCATCCATGAACGTTAAGAGTTCATGTCTTGCGGTTGCGTCGACCATAACATTGATGTGGAGTAGTGGGAATGGATCTTTGGGGCAGGCCTTGTTGAGGTCCATAAAATCAATGCACACTCACCACTTCCCGTTTTTCTTCTGTACGACCACGACGTTGGCTAACCCGTCAGGGTATTTCACCTCTCTGATCTTTCCGGTCTTCAGCAAGTTGTTGACCTCGTCGTTGATTACTTTGTTCCGTTCAGGAGCAAACTTGCGACGTTTTTGCTTTATAGGTTTGAACGACGGATCAACGTTTAACTTGTGGGAGATGACGTCGGGATCTATGTCGACCATGTCTTCATGCGTCCAAGCGAAACAATCAGCGTGTTCCTCTAGAAATGAAATTTGTTCTTTCTTTATGACGGGATCTAGAGATGCCCCCACAAAGACGATTTGATCTGGCTTGTCCTGGTCCAACATGACTTCTTCGAGACGATAATCATCGGAGGACTCAGGGACATCCTGGACCTGTAATTGCTAGATGCCTCTCTTCTGAGGCTTCAATGTCTCCTTGTAGCAATCACGAGCGGTCTTTTGTTCATTTTTGATTTCTTGCACTCCCCACGGCGTTGGGAATTTGATAGTCTGATGGTAGGTCGAGGGGACCGCTTTCACGTAGTGGATCCATGGTCGACCGAGAATAACGTTGTAAGCTGACGAACAATCAATAACGTTAAACTTCATTTGTTTGTTGATTCCTTTCGCATATACTGGGAGGATGATTTCTCCCAGAGTTATGGTTGAATCTCCGTTAAATCCTATCAGAGTCGTCGAACGACGAGTGATCTCTGACTTATCGATGCCCATTGCCTTGATCGTGTTCAGGAAGATGATGTTAGCCAAACTGCCTCCATCGACCAAGACTCTTTTGGTCGAACAGTTGCCAATAGTAAGCTGGATAATCAATCTGTCGTGATGTTTTTGCCAGCTGTCTTGGAGGTCGTCCTGATCGAACGATATGGGTATCGCCTCCAGTTCCAACTCTTGCTTTGGTCATGACGACCGAGGAATCGGATGTTCACCCGACGTTTGACTGGCGTGCCGTTTGGCTGTCGAATATGTTCACCCGCCTGTCACGCAATTGACGACCTTTGCATGAACAGGAGATGCTGGTATTACGTTGTTGACTGGTGTTAATGCCAAAAATCACCCAAAGGATAACTTAAGGTTGATGTGGAACTTTTAACAACTAAAGAAAGGGATCTCAAGACGAACAACACAATCGCGAAAAAAGTAAATAAGACAGGAGAATTGGTGATGCGAAAAACCCAAACGAGGGAAAAACCCGCCGTCGACTTGTGAGAGTCGACGGTGTACTATGATCGGCAAACAGGGGCGAAAGTCCTTTGGTAACAAGTGTTTTGTGTACAACAGATTACAATAAGAGTAAAAGTAAACTTAATCGTATGACAAAGTTGTGCGTCGTGCGTAAATCGTACGAAATAAGCTGTTGTTGTGCGATACGAACTGCTCTTCGTGCAAAACTTTCGTTAGCAATGTGTGTTCGACTGCTTCTGATGTAAGAATGTTGAGAGTGTAGAAACGTATAGTTCGGATAGATGTTGCAATGTACACCTTGATTCGGTATGTGTAACTGTTTGATAAATGTCTTTTTCGGATATGGAGTAGGCCTTTATATAGCTTTCGTCGGCAACTAATGCGTCTTGATGACTTTTTTCGTAACCGCTGTTTGGGTCCTTAATGTCATTAAAAGCTCGTCCATTACTGGCCGTTGTGCAATGATTTCTTGTAGACCTGCATTAATGAACAAAAGAAGCGGATGTTGACTTTTAACGGTTAATGTAATCGTACGACCGTCTTGAGTCTCGGACGTCGGTCGTATGGAACATACGACCAATCACGAAAATGTACGACCGAATATTCGACTGTAAACAACCTGCAAGACCTTATCTTAGTACAAGAATGGTATTACATAAATGTCATATGAGTTATCTATCGTCGGTCGTGAGGTGTGATTTTTTGCCCAAACAGTTTGCCCCAAAAATTTGAATTTAGGCGTGAAATTCGAATTTTAAATCCGACAAAGTGGTTTGACATGTGTCGCATGGGGAGAGAGTCTGGCCGAATCCCAACCGTCTTGGTTCGATTCAGACTAAGAAAGATGAACTGGTCGTGACGTCATGGCGATGAGTCAGAGGCGTGGAGCCGTTGGAGGACAGGTGTCGTTCATCGGCATGATGCATGCGAAAAGGTGGTGGACAGCTATCGACCATCCATCGGGTCGTTCTGACACGACGTTGCTATAAATATCTCGATTCTGGAGATCATTTTCTTTTGTGCTTGCGATATATTTTCGAGAGAGACTTTTAGAGATATTCAGAAGAGATCTATCAGCGCCTTTGCTTGATCGTTCGAGGTTTTCAGAAATCTAAGGTACGATCTATACTCTTTTAATCATGCATAAGAAATCGATAGCTAGGAAGACCACTACGAATAGGGACCTTATGGACCTATACGTGGCGCAAATTTATGTCCCCGATTTCTCTGTCTCCTCCGAATCGGCGAGTTCTTTTCTAGAGAAGGAGGAGGTAGAAGGCTTTAGGTTTTAGAATAGGTTTCAGATGGCCCTTTTCTCCCCTGGTCATGGAGTTTTTGGATGCTTTCGACCTTTCTCCTGGGCAAATCTTGCCTGAGTTTTGGCAGATTTTCCAGGAGATTGATCGGATCACCGCTGACTGGGAGTCGCCCTTCATGGTGAGCGATCTTCTGACGGCATTTGACGTTAAACCAGACGGCTACCATCGGTACAGCTTATCCTCTAAGCTGAGAGGTGGGTATACTCTGGTTCCTGACACCCAGGTCCACGACCGCGGGTGGAAGGCCAAGTATGTTATCGCTCGTGTGCTATCGCTCGATCGTATAGACGAGGATACGTCCTGGGAAGCATCCGGGTGGAACACCAGGGGTATAACTCTTAACTTGTCGTACGTTCTTTAACATAATTTTTGTCTTTTTTGCTAACTGAGGTCGTACGTTTCATGTATCAACTTTGCTACAGTCGGGTCTGCTCCTAATTCCAAAAAGAAAGTCGCAAGACTTTTTTCTTGCTGCGCCGAAGAGTTGTTCGACTCTCCTATCGATCGTAGAAGCATTAGAGGCCAAAGAGAGAAGTCAACAGTAGACATCGATAAGTAAGCGTTGGTCGTATATTTTCTTTTATTTTGAGTCGTACGATAATTTCTGACACTTATTATTTTTTGCAGGCGATTCAGAGATGCAGTCTGTTTCTGGCAAGTCAAATAAGGAATCACAACTAGCTCTGGCCCAGAAGGCCAAGGAGCTGAAGAGGTAGGATCCTCCGACTTCAGGGTCGGAGGCTTTAAAAAAGACGAGGCCGGTTCCCCTGAGGGAACTGTCGTCGACAGAGGGAGAGCCTACGACGGTCTCTACTCCGGAGAAGGCGAAGACGCCTTAGGGTGTGCCCAGGACGATGCCATCGCCGCCAATGTCGTCCACCACGGGAGATAAGGGGATAGGTCCTCAGGTCGAGGAGATCCCCAAGGTTACGACGGTTAACTTTCCGTTACCGTCAGACTTCTTGATGGACGGCGTCCTGGACAGGGCGAAGATTTTCCCAAACTTGGGAAAATTTCTCTTACCAGCCTTTAAGATACGCTATCGGGGCACTTTTGTGGATGAGACAGGGTCTCATGTCGCAAGACTCTCTTTTCTAGTATGTCCCTTTTTGTTTAATGTCGTATGATTTTCCTCTCTGATAAGATTGCCTTACCATAATTCTCGTGCGACTATAGGCGTTTCAGGCGTCGTTGTGCCTTTTCGGCCAACTGGAGGAGCTCCAGAAGGTCGACCCTTCCATCACTGAGGAGCTTCAGCGAGCACAGGAGGGTGAGCGAAAAGCTCAAGAGGATGAACGAGCGACGAAGGCTAGAGTGGAGGCTCTCTCCGTTCAACTGGACGATCTCCACAGCAGCTTGGAGACGTCGTCGCAGGAGAAGGAAGAGCTCTGAGGTCGTCTCCGGGAGGAGCTGGAGAAGGCCTTTGCCTATGAGGAAGAGGTTCTGGCGACGAAAACGTCCCTCACTGTGCGCGAAAAATAGGTGGGGGACCTGAAGTCGGCCGTTAAGGCCGCTGAGGCCAAGACGGAGGTCTTAGAGGAGAAGCTCCTCTCGTTTGAGGCGTTGACCCGTCTGAAGGTCAGGGCGGAGATCATGCACCGTCACCTGCAGGGGAAAAATCCCTTGGTTGGCGCTGAGGCCGAGGTCGCGTCTTATCTTGAGCACGTCGGGACCGAGGAGGATCTCGACCAAGAAGATAAGATCGATGACACCGATTCCGCGGAGACCAAGATGGGTGGTGCGGAAGACGAGGGTGGAGTCGACCAGAGCCCTCAGTAGATTTTTGTATTTTGTAATAATTATTTTTTTGGTTTAAGGGCAATCGTTGGTGGTCGCGCCTTTGTCTTGTACTGCCTTTTGTTTTAATATAAGTATGTCTTTCGTTATACTATCGTGTGCTTTACTTTGTCGTAACTAAACAAAATAAACGAGAGATAACAAGAACTAGTATATAAAGAGGTAAGGAGAACATAGAGCTGTACGACATAGGTACACGTAACTTTGGAAGTAACCGGGTGACTGGGTAGGGAAAAAAATATTCGAAGTATGGAATTCAAGTCATAAGACTTTGACTCCGAAACTCAGATTAAAAAGCACCTATTTATGATCGTAGGATCCATGAGATGAATCAAAAGATTCTATTTATGACGTATGAGCCATGACTCATCGGTCTTGACATATTAATCGTGACCTTATAGTCTTGACGACTTTATTTCTCACGATATGAATCGTAAGACTGGTGTTCGTGCGATCCTACGACCCTGTAATGTAAGATCAGAGGTGGTCGTTGGTTTGACCAACGACCCTCCGATGCTTAAGTTAGTAATCGTTTGTTGAAATAAACCGGAAGTAAAATCTTAGAAGAAATACTTCTTTAAATGTATTGCGTTCCAGCTACGCGGGCTGTCTTGGTCATCGAGGGTTTTAAGTCTGTAGGCATCATTTCCAACGACATCAGATATTCGGTAAGGTCCTTCCCACTTAGTGGATAATTTACCTGCATTTGGTTCCTTGGTGTTTTGGAATACTCGTCGTAAGACGTAGTCACCTTCTGGAAAGATCTTGGTCTTAACGTTTTTGTTGAAATGTCGTTCAACAATCTGTCGCTGGGATACCATTTTGACCAAAGCAGACTCTCTTAGCTCTTCGAGAGCGTCGAGGTCGTAGCTTAAGTCCACCAAGTTGTGATCGACGGATGTATGTCTCGATGTCTGGAGCTGCACTTCTAAAGGTAAGACGGCTTCACAACCGTAGACCAATGAAAATGGTGTATGTCCTGTCGACGTTCGAGGTGTCGTATGATTCGCCCACAAGACCGATGGGAGTTCTTCGGCCCATTTTCCCTTTGCAGCCTTAAGTATTTTCTTGATTGAATTGATAATGACTTTATTGCTCGATTATGCAAGACCGTTAGACTAGGGATAACGTGGGGTTGAGGTCGTAAGTTTGATATTACGATCTTCACAAAACCCTTGCATACGATCACTTACGAATTGTGAATCGTTGTCGCACACGATTTCGGAAGGGATTCTGAACCTGCATAGAATGTTAGTCTAGATAAATAAGATGACTTCTCTGTCCCGAATCTGGGAGTAGGCAGCTATTTCTATCCACATAGAAAAAAAATATGTAAGAACTAATAGAAAAACTTTCTAACCTGGGGCAGAGGTAACTTACAAACGATGTCCATTCCCCACCTCATGAAGGGCCACAGGACCAAAGACGTATGTAAAGGTTCAGAGGGTTGGTGTATCACACCTGAGTGTCTTTGACATGCGTCGCAACTTTGGACGTACTTGATGGCTTCTTGCCTTAATGTTGGCCAATAGTAGCCTTGTCGTGATATACGATTTGCAAGGCTACGACCACCGGAATGGTTGCCACATTCGCCGTCGTGCATTTCTTTCAGAATGTTTTGTACCTGTTCTGGAGTATCGATGCATCGTAGGTTGAGACCTGTCGATGATCGTCGATAAAGTGTACCACCAATAATGAGGTATTTCGAAGCTTTAAATCGAATCTTTCGAGCTTCCATTCTATCTTCCGAAAGTTGATCGTGCATAAGATAGTTCTTGATATCGTACGACCAACCATTTTCTGTGGTAAGAACACAAATCGCTTCGGAGTCCTCGATGGACGAGGTCGCTAGATGTATCATAGGAATAACGTCGAACGACGACTTATTGAGTGTCGATCCAAGATTTGCTAGCGCATCGTCTTGAGTGGTTTGATCTCTGGGGATCTGTTCGATTGAGAACGGATCAAACATCTAGGACTTCTCCTTGGCTACCCTGAGATAAGCCGTCATCTTGGAATCTATTGCCTCGAATTCCATATTTATTTGGTTTACGGTTAATTGAGAATCGCTTCTGACGTGAAGTCCGGTTGCCCCCAAGTCGTGAGCCATATTCATTCCCACGATTAGAGCTTCGTATTCTGCCTCGTTGTTGGTGGCTTTGAAATCACATCGTATGGAGTACACCATCTTCCCCCTTGTGGGAACTTTAAGACTATACCAAGACCTGCTCTTCTGGAGTTTGAAGATCCGTCGACATGGAGCACCCAGGTCGTGTCGTCTGTAGTCTCCACAGCATAGGCCTCGACCTGTGCTTCTTTTTCCAGTTTAGGACTGAAATCGGCGACGAAGTCGACTAGGGCCTGTGACTTAATTGTCGTACGAGGCTTAAAGTCAATATCGTAGGCGCTGAGGTAGATACTCCATTTCGCTAGTCGACCTGTTAGCTCTGGCTTTCACAGGACCGACTTGAGAGGAAAATTTGTTACGATGGTAATGGGATAGGATTCAAAGTAGTGTCGTGACTTCTTTCCTGCTGTAACCAACGACATAAGTAATTTCTCCATGGACGTTTATCATGTTTCCACGTCCAGTAGAGACTTACTGACGTAGTAAATCGGTAGATTTTGCCTATCGTCTTCTCTAGTCAAGACGGCGCTTACTGAGTGAGGACTTACGGTGAGATACAGTTGTAGGACCACGTATTCCTCTGGTTTCGAAAGCAAGGGCGGAAATTCCATATATTCTTTCAATCGTTGTAGAGCTTGCTCGTGATCGTCCGTCCAGTCAAAACCCTTGTTCTTTCTCAAGACATTATAGAACAGACGAAATTTATCCGACGATCGTGAGATGAAGCGATTTAACGCTGCTACACGACACGTGAGTCGCTGGACCTCCTTGAAGTTTCTGGGCCACTTGATGTTTATCAGGGCCTTGATTTGATCAGGATTTGCCTCTATGCCTCGTCGTGTGACCAAAATTTCCCGGCGCTGACTCCGAAGGAACATTTCGTAGGATTCAGCATCATCTGATATTGTTGAAGGATGTCGAAAGATTTCTTTAGATGGTCGACGTGGTCGGTCGCCTGCTTGGACTTGACAAGCATGTCGTCAATGTAGACCTCCATGGTGTCGCCAAGGTGTTCTTTGAACATCTTGTTAACTAATCGCTGGTAGGTTGATCCTGCATTTTTTTAACCGAAAGGCATGACTTTGTAGCAGTATATACCTTTATCCGTCATGAAATCAGTCTTCTCCTGGTCTTTGCTATGCATCAGTATTTGATTGTACCCAGAATAAGCATCCATGAACGTCAAATGTTTATGTCCTGCGGTTGCATCGACCATAGCGTCGATGTGGGGTAGTGGGAATGGATCTTTAGGACAGGCCTTGTTAAGGTCTGTGAAGTCGATACACACTCGCCACTTCCCATTCTTCTTCTGTACGACCACGACGTTGGCTAACCATTCGGGGTATTTCACTTCTCTGATATGCCCAGTCTTAAGCAAGTTGTCGACCTCATCGTTGATCACCTTTTTCCGCTCAGGAGCGAATTTTCGATGTTTTTGCTTGATTGGTTTGAAGAATGGGTCGACGTTTAGCTTGTAGGATATGACGTCAGGGTTTATGCGTACCATGTCTTCGTGCGTCCAAGCGAAACAATCGACGTGTTCCTGTAAAAAGAAGATTAGCTGATTCTTTATGACGGGATCTAACGATGCCCCCACGAAGACAATTTGATCAGGCTTGTCCTGGTCCAAGTTGACGTCTTCTAGACGATAATCATTTGAGGACTCAGAGATATCCTGGACCTGTAATTGTTGTGTCAAAGGACCTTTTTGGACCGCCATTTTTCTGGAAACAACAAAAACTTCACAAGATCGTTGGAGCGATGTATGCTTGGCTCGAGATTTTGTCTAGATGGGGTCCCACGGATGGCGCCAAACTGTTAATGCCAAAAATCACCCAAAAGATAACTTAAGGTTGATGTGGAACTTTTAACAACTAAATAAAGGGATCTCAAGACAAACAACACAATCGCGAAAAAAGTAAATAAGACAAGAGAATTGGAGACGTGAAAAACCCAAACGAGGGAAAAAACCGCGGTCGACTTATGAGAGTCGACGGTGTACTATGATCGCCAAACAGGGGCGAAAGTCCTTTTGTAACAAGTGTTTTGTGTACAACAGATTACAATAAGAGTAAAAGTAAACTTAATCATAAGACAAAGTTGTGTGCCATGCGTAAATCGTGCGAAATAAGCTATTGTCGTTGTTAATGCCAATAATCGCACTAAACTGTCTTATGCTGAAAATTGTACAAAAATACGATTTAAGGTTTGGTTTCGGACCTTATCAACTAAAGATTGAACCATAGAAATAAACAAGAAAAATAACGAAGAAAATGTAGACGAAACAAGAGATTTTGGTGATGCGGAAAACACCAAAACGAGGGAAAAACCGCGATTGACTGTGTTAGAGTCGACAGTGCACTATGGTCGCCAATCAGGGGCGATAATCCTTTTGTAACAAGTGATATGTGTACAACAGATTACAATAAGAGATAAAATGTGCTCAGACGTGTGTAAAAGTCGTGTGTCGTGTGTAAAACGTGTGAAATAAGTTGTCGTCGTATGGTTCGAACTGCCGTCGTCGGGTGGTTCGACCTGCCGTCGTGCGAAACTTTGCATAAGTGAGATATGTTCCATTGCCTTGGAAGAAAAGTAGAATTGAGTCTTAGTTTGGATGTATGTAGCTTCCTCTCCCTCGGATTGATCACCGGGGGCCTTTATATAGCTTCCGTTGGTAATAAATGTGCTTTAATGGTATGTTTTGTAACCGTTGTCGGCATTAAATGCGCTTTGATGATTGGTTTTGTAACCACTGTCGAGTCTTTAATGTCATTAAGAGCTCGTCCGTTACTGACCGTTGTACCATAATTGCTTGTAGACCTACATTAATGAACAAAACAAACGGTTGTTGACCATTAATGGTTAGTGTATTTATAAGACCGTCTTGAGTTCTGGATGTCGGTCTTATGGAGCATAGGACCGTCGCCGAAATACACGACCAGGTATATGACTGTAAATGTCTTGTAAGACCTTATCTTAATATAAGAATGGTCTTATGAAAATGTCGTAAGACCAGGACTAAAATGTCGTAAGACCAGGTCGCAGGACCAGGATATCAGGACGATGCTGTCGCAAAACCAGAGCGATATAAGACCGATGACAGGAGACTGTCGACGTATGACCGACGAGTCATAACTGGCAACACATAACTGGCGACATAAGACTAGTGACGTAAGACTAGTGACATAAGACTAGTGGCATAAGACTAATGACATAAGACTAGTGTCATAAGACTAGTGACATGCGACATACGACATGTCCCTAGCGATATGTGACGTGTGACGTGAGACGTATGACGTGCGACATGTGACGTATGACGATAATGGGTATTACCCTTGTCGGTTGGCGGTATGATTGTTGTAGATATTAGGGTAATCAAGGTCCATGGGTCATGTCGAGGGAATTTCCCAAGTCGATCGAGGGTGTGATTTTTTACCCAAACAGTCGTGCGATATGAACTGCTCGTCGTGCGAAACTTGCGTTAGCGATGTGTGTTCGACTGCTTCTGATGTAAGAATGTTGAGAGTGTAGCAATGTAGAGTTCGGATAGATGTTGCAATGTTCAGCTTGATTCGGTATGTGTAACTGTTTGATAGATGTCTTTTCGGATGTGGAGTTGGCTTTTATATAGCTTTCGTCGGCAATTCATGTATCTTGATGACTTATTTCGTAACCGCTGTTTGGGTCCTTAATGTCATTAAAAAAGCTCGTCCGTTACTGGCCGTTGTGCAATGATTGCTTGTAGACCTGCATTAATGAACAAAAGAAACGGATGTTGACTGTTAACGATTAGTGTCGTACGACCGTCTTGAGTCTCGGACGTCGGTCGTATGGAACATACGACCAATCATGGAAATGTACGACCGAATATTCGACTGTAAACAACCTTGTTAGCTCCAAATATTCATAATATTAGAAGTATTGAAAAATAGGCCAAGTATAGAAGACTCCCACAGAAGCTCTGCGGAGTGCCACAGAAGCTCTGCCAAAGTAAACAAGAAGATCATTCAAGGAACACCAAGACCAGACAGAACTAAAAAAGACTGCTACCAGAAGAATCAAGTCACAGAACCTCTGCCACCCTTGACAGAAGCTCTGCGGAAAAGACTGAAGACTTGGAAGATATTTATAATATCTTGCAACTGTTACAGGAATATCTTACCACTGTTATAGAAATATCTTGCTACTGTTCTAGGGTCCGTTCGTCAACTTGTACAAGGCATGGTCTGACTCCTACACGTGTCATACTCCGATAGGACCACCTTCCAAGTTGATATTAGCGCATTTAATGCATGCAGTTTTCCAACTGTTCATACCATCCCTTCCTTCCTGTAGCAATAGCCCTTTTGTCTAGAATAGATCTTTTGTAGTAGTATAAAAGGAAGACTCATGTTGAGTTCTTCCTTAACAAATATCATCACAAGACATAAGAACAACACCCACTTTTACACGCATAATCTTCTACGCAAAAACAATTACACACAATTAACGTCAAATCTGTTCTTAGTGTTCTTAATCAAATACAGTAATCTTTGAGATATTCATCTGTTCTTTATATACTCTTTATTTGGTATTTTGTGTAGTTTCTATATAAACATATTTGTTAGTTCTTCAAATACGTTTCCGCAACACATCTTATTTGAACTAATAGATTAGATAATCTTTGTTAATCAAATACGGGAACCAACAATTGGTATCTGAGCCAAGCTTGGTTTTCAATATCAAGCGATCCTCGTTTAACAAGATTATTGGTAGAAACGTGGTCTGATTTTAACCCGTTATTCATTCCTTGAAACAGATTCTATTTTTCAGCCATTTTCTATTTATTCGATATTTGGTAAATCTAGAGAAAATGTTTCTTTAGTTAAAACTCCATAAAAGTTCACTGTTAAGAGCTTCCAAACCCAGAAAATCTTTCCAGATAATTCTTTCGTACTTTTTCGTGTCATATCTTTATTCTGAAACTTTCTACTCTTAAAATGACAAACGCACAAAATTTATTCACAGCTGGTTCATTAACCAAACCACCATCTCTTCTACGAAATGAGTATCCTCAGTGGAAAATAAGATTGATCCATTTCTTTGAGGGTACTGATAAAGAGCTCGTACAATACCTTTATAATCCTCCTCATGTCCCTATGTTAACAGTACCTCGTGTACCAGCTACAGCTGACACTCCTGAAATCCCTGAGCATCAAAAACCTAAAACCAGGGATGGTTGGTCAGATCTAGATAAGGAAAAAGATGAACTCGCATAGAAAACAAAAAGAATTCTGATCATGGCAATCCCCAACGATCTCTTCCAGTCCTTAGATGCATGCGAATCTGCGTATGATCTTTGGAAAGAACTGGAGAAACAACTTGAAGGGGGAGCTAAAACTCATAAAAACCGAAGGGCTCAATACATAAACGAATATTACGCTTTTAAAGCCCTGACAACTGAATCTCTGCAGACAACGTATGACAGGTTCAACTCTTTGATCAATAATTGCAAGAAGTTCGACATCCACAGAACTTCTGAAGAGAATAACGTCATGTTTCTCAAAAGTCTGAACGAAGAATGGCTCCAGTTATCTATGTCTTTACAAACCAATCAAGATTTAGATTCCTGGACTCTTTCAGGCCTCTACGGAACATTAGCTGGTCAAGAGCCTCAAGTAGCACAAGCAAAGACACTAACCATTGCACCTCTTGCTTTGGTTGGCAAATCTACAGAAGAAACACAGAGGCCGAGGAAAGAAAGAAAGACATAGGAAAAGAAGAAGGAGAAAAAGAAAAAGGTGGTGGTAGTTGACAGCGAACACGAAGAGATTATGGAAGAGGGAGAGATCACTCTGGCATCAATAGCAACATCCTTGGCTCTATTGACAAGAGAATTCAGAGGAAACCAAAGAGTTCTGGTAATGATAGATATGGCAGAGATAATAGAGAAAGAAGAGAAGATCGGAGTAGAAGGGATCAAGGAAGAAGAGAAGAATCAGCTGACCGACAGAGGTCCGACGACAGAAGAAACGACCAACAGAGGTCGAGTGAAAGATACAACAGAGGAAATGACCGACAGAGGTCAGATGACAAGGCAAGCTACACACCATAAGAATGCTACAAGTGTGGTAAGCCTGGTCATTATGCTAATGAATGCAGATCGGAAAAAGGTGGTGACCGACAAAAGTCCGACGATCGTGCTGGTAATACTTCCCAGAACCAAGGTTGCTACAACTGTGGGAAGCCAGGCCACTTTGCGAATGAATGCAGAAGCAGGCCAAATAGCCCACAGAAGGACTCAGCTTTTTACAAAAAGAAAGCTGAGTATTAGGCTCAAAAGTCACTCATGGCGAACAAAGTGGTGAACAAGGAAGATTGGGAGTCAGATACAACCTCTGATGATGAATATACCAACAATGCCTTGCTCTGTGGCATGGCAGAAATCAGCTCAGACTCTGACACTGAGGTATCCACCTTAAACTCCACCTCTAGTACTACAAAAGTTGATTTACTTATAATTAAAATTGAAAATATTGAACTGAAAAAGACTTGTGATGATATTCAGAAAAAGCTCACTTTTTTTGAAAGAGAAGCTAGACTTCTCACTGAAGAAAAAGCAAAAAATTTCAAAGAAAAGGAAGAATTAGAAGCACACTGGAACAAGAATCTATTTCCTTTAAAAGAGAGAATTTCTGAATTAGATACATCTTTAAAATCCAAAACAAAAGAACTTTCAGATTCTGAGAGCGACAGACTAAACATTTTAGCTCTTAAGGAATATTTTCAAAACGAAATAGAAGTCCTTTGGCAAGATCTACTTAGAAGAGATGTTTTAATTAAAAATTATCGTGATGCACAAAAGGTGTATGAGAAAATAAATACTCAAATAGGAAGGCGAGGTGTTGGGTACAGCGATATTAATCAAGATACAGAAAATTAAAAGAATAAACCTCTGTCATCTCTATTTGCTTTAGGAAAAATCAACAAACCTAATTTTCCAAACTTAATCTCTGTAAGTAAGAGAGTAAAAGTCTCTGGGGAACCTCACTTAAGGAAACCCATGAAGATGATAAATGTGTGGTTTGAAAACACAAATTTATTACCTTCAACCTCTGTCAAAAGAGGATCCAAACCAAAGAGATATCTAAAAACTCAAGATCAGATAGGAATCTTCAAGTTTGGTAAACCAGAGACTCAAACTCAAGTTGCTTTTGTCTGCACAATAGATTCTGAAAAGAAATTATCTGCAGAAGCACTTGAGTTCAAACCAATCTTTTCAGAAGAAAAACTAAGAAATATAATTGAAAAAGAAATAATGGAAATCGGGAAAATAGATATTTTGAAAAATCTATGTACACCTTCTACAGTTCAAAAACTCCCTGAAAAGATCTTATCAGACACCTCTGTTGACTTAGAAAGTAAATTTTCAGATGAAGAAAGCAAGTATGACACATGCTCGGAAAGTCCAGCCTCTGTCGAAAGAAATATTGATGACTCAACCTCTGTATATGAGGACGGTTCATCATCTGACGAATCAGAGACTGACAGAATAGAAAAGGTTTCTTGTGACTCGTAGGTTATTAAACAAACCTCTGAAGTTCTTAACAGAACTATTCCTCCAAAGGAGAAAATCACTGGAATTCAAATCTATCCAGACTTTTTGGATATGTGCATACAAGCCAAAACCTCTATTGAGCTTGAAAATTTCAAACAACAGAAGTTAATGTCCACTCAAAATCCAAAAGATTCAAAGTTTTTAAAACCTTTAAAAATTAAAGAGAAACCAACATGGCAACAAAAGGGTAAATGGCCAAAACCTAACAAATCTTTTTCTTCTATGGTAGTGAAATCAACAGAAGTTCACCACAGAAGGGACACACAGAAGGCTGCTACAAACAAAGATTTTTGCCAACAATCTAATCTACATAAATCTTCTTGTAATAGGAAGCCATATGCTAGAATAGAATGTAATGCCTCTGTGGCCCAGTTTAAAGCTTTCAATGAAAATTTCAAGCAAATCACTTCTAATGTTCTATACTTTCATTGCTTTGATCTAATGTTCAAATTGAATAATCATTTCTGTAGTTCAAATTGTTTTCTCTCTGCACCTAAATCAAATATTAAACAGAAACAAATTGATTCTTCGACAAAAGATAAAATGTATTTCAAGAATGCTAAGGCAAACTTGAAAAATTCTGACAAAACTGGACCCATGTGGATATGGGTACCTAAAACTCTGTGATTGTCTTGCAGAAGCAGTATGTGCCAATATGGTATCTAGACTCCGGATGCTCAAGGCACATGACTGGCAACAGAGGTCTTCTATCCACGTACCAAGAAAAACAAGATGGTGGATCAGTGAGTTTTTGAGAAAACAAAAAGGGGCATATTAAAGGCTATGGAGTCATAAGGAAAGAAAATAACATTGTACACAAAGTTGCATATGTGGATGGCCTAAAACACAACCTACTCAGTGTCAGCCAACTTTGTGACAAAGGATTCGATGTACTGTTCAATAGAACATTTTGCTCTCTACTAAGGGAAGACACCGGAATAGAACTTTTGCGAGCCAAAAGAAAAGGTGATATGTATCTAATGAACTTCAATGCCAAAAACAAGGACAACATTTGTCTTGTTGCAAGCAAGAGTAAAGAAGCCTGGCTATGGCATAACATGTTCTGTCATTTAAACTTTCATACTCTAGATAAACTGGTAAAACTTGATCTAGTCAAAGGTTTACCTATTGTTAAATTTACTAAGGATCATTTATGTTCTGCCTGTGAAATGGGAAAACTCAAAAGAACATCCCACAGAAACAAAACTGATGTGTCTTGTCCTAGGCCTATGTGCATGCTTCACGTTGACCTCTGCGGTCCAATCGCTATACAGAGCCTAGGTGGCAAGAAATATATACTTGTCTTAATTGATGAGTATTCACGATTTACATGGGTTGAATTTGTCAGAAAGAAATCAGATGTTCCATGCATCCTGATTAATATAATGAAAAGAATCCAAGTTCTTTATGAGTGCAGAATTATGAAGTTACGAAGTGACAATGGCACATAATTCAAAAACTCTGTCATTGAAGCCTATCTCACAGAAGAAGGAATATCCCAGAACTTCTTTGCCGCTCGCACCCCACAACAGAATGTTGTGGTCGAATGAAAGAACTGCACGCTCGTGGAGGCTGCAAGAACCATGCTTTCTGCATGCGGATTACCAATGACCTTTTGGGCAGAAGCAATTTCAACTGCTTGCTATACCCAAAATCGTTCAACAATCGTGAAAAGACACATCAAACTCCTTATGAATTGATCAACAAACGGCGACCAAACATCAAGTTTCTCCATGTGTTTGGATGCAAATGCTTTGTCTTAAACGACAGAGACTCAAGAGGAAAGTTTGAAGAAAAGGCTGACCAAGGCAAGTTCATCGGGTACTCTGCCGCTTCCAAAGCCTACAAAGTTTACCTTCTGAAGTCGCGCATGATAGTAGAAAGCATCAATGTGTCCTTTGATGACTCATTCCAAAAGACTTCTGAACAACTAGGTTCAGAACTCGGGCTAAACAAGGAATCCTCTGGCATCTCAAAAACAAATGAAGATTTAAGTCTTCTATTTCAAGAGATGTTCAACGACGATGTCAATCCCTCTGCTAGAACCAACAGAACCTCTGAAGAATCACCTTCTGTAAACAACGTAAGTATCTCTCTGTCTGATCCATTTAATACCTCATCCTCTTCTGCAACTACTACATGTACTGAAAATTGAACAAAAGATACGACAACAAAAGATTCAACAACAGAGGTAATCCAAATGCTAACAAATCCAACAGAGGAAGCAACACCAGAAGAAACACCAGATGGAAGTGAAGATGAAACCACAATGCCTACAGAGAAGGAAACTCCAACTCTAATACCCATTCCTACAGAAGCTGAACTAAACACATGGGCAGAACCATCAACCACTTCAACCATAGAATTTCAACTTGATGACTCAAATGATCATCTTCCACGAACAACTCAATAGACAAAAAGCCATCCTCCAAGCCAAATCATCGGTAATCCCACTGATAAGGTAAAAACAAGATCAGCTTCTGCAAGTTTTTGTTTCTTTACCAACTTTATTAGTGTGATCGAACCGAAAAAGATCTCTGAGGCCCTGGAAGACCCAAACTGGGTGGATGCTATGTAAGAAGAGCTTTTGCAGTTTGAGCAAAACAAGGTCTGGACTCTAGTACCTCTGCCACGAGGGAAACAGGCCATAGGGACTAAGTGGGTCTTCAGAAACAAAAAGGATGAGGATGGAGTGATCATTCGAAACAAAGCAAGACTGGTGGCCAAGGGATATCGCCAAGAAGAGGGCATAGATTACGATGAAACTTTTGCCCCTGTTGCACGGCTCGAAGCAATAAGAATTTTCTTAGCCTTCGCAGCCCATAGAGGTTTTAAAGTATATCAAATGGATGTAAAATCTGTCTTTCTCAATGGTGAAATTCAAGAAGAAGTATACGTCCAACAACCACCAGGATTTGAAAGCTCAAAGTACCCAAGGTATGTCTATTACCTCGACAAAGCTCTATATGGACTGAAACAGGCTCCAAGAGCATGGTACGAAAGACTTTCTACCTTTCTTCTCGATAACAACTACAAAAGAGGTACCACTGATACAACTCTGTTCTTTAAAGGAGAAGGAAATGAGCTTATTCTTGTACAAATACATGTAGATGACATCATTTTTGGGTCTACTAATGCACAAAAATGTAAAGATTTTGAAAAGCACATGCAGAGTGAGCTTGAAATGAGTATGATGGGAGAAAAATATAGCCTCTCTGATGCCTCTGTCATTAAAACCCCAATGGCCACTGGAAATAAACTATTTTCATATCCAAATGGCATCTCTGTCGAGTGCACGCTTTACAGAGGAATGATTGGGTCTTTATTATACTTAACAGCCAGTAGACCTGACATAATGCATGCCACACGCCTCTGTGCAAGATATCAAGCTAATCCTAAGAAGTCACATTATATTGCTGTAAAAAGAATCTTCAGATACCTCAGAGGGACCAAAAATCTTGGCCTCTGGTATCCACAGAACTCTGGTTTTGGACTAAAGGCATACACAGATTCAGATTATGGAGGATGTAAACTCGACAGAGAGAGTACCTCTGGGAGTTGCCAATTCCAAGGTGGGAAATTAGTAAGTTGGACTTCAAAGAAACAGAATTGTGTCTCAACATCTACGGCAGAAGCTGAATACGTTGCTGCTGCTAGCTGTTGCTCTCAAGTTCTGTGGATGAAAACACAGCTGAAAGACTTTGGTCACATCATCTGCAAAAATTCCCATCTTCTGTGATTCCAAGTGCAATTTCCATCTCTGCAAATCCAGTACAGCATTCAAAGACAAAGCACATAGATATCAGGTATCACTTTCTGAAGTATCATGTAGAAAACCAAACCATCGAGATGCATTTTGCACCAACAGAATTTCAGCTTGCTGATTTATTCACCAAGGCACTTGATGAAAAAAGATTCCTTTACTTGGTGGATAAATCAGGAATGATAAATATGAATTAAACTCTGTAAGTATCTACCTAATCTTCACTGTAAATTTATATATTAAGTAAATAATTTGCTTTTGTATGTAAATTCTAAAAATCTCAATTCTGAAAACAACAGAGCTTCTGTAGGATTCCTCAGAATCTCTGACAATCCTTACAGAACCTCTGATACACTTGACCTATGATATATACATTACTTCTGATTATTTGAACCAAGCTTAGGTCAAGGGGGGGGGGGGGGGGGCAGAAGGAGAACATACTTGATCTACAGAGGTTGATTAGATCAAGGGGGAGCAATAGAAGACTGTTGGTTCCCGTTTTGCTTAAACAAGATTATCAGATCTATTAGTTCAAGTTTAAGGTTTGATGCGGAAGCGTATTTGAAGAACTAACAGATATGTTTGATAGATTTAGAACGGAATATAAATAAACAGTGAACATAATATAATTACTTCAAGGTTTACTGAATATATATATATCACGAACAGATTAAGAACAAAGAGTAAGTAAAGCTTTAAAACAGATATGACTTTTAAGGTGAATAAGCTTTTTGTGTTCTTTTTGATGTTTTTTTGATAAGTGATAAGGGAGAACTCAACATGAGTCTTCCTTATATACTAATCTAAAGGGGACCATAAAGCAGGTTACTATTCAGAACGGTACTGATGAATAGTAGAACGGATGTCGTGAACAGTTGGAGGGATGGCATGAACAGTCAGACGTGCTGTATTGCATTTAATGCAGCAGACGTCTATTATGTACTAAGCCCTATTGGATCCAATCAGAGTTTGACACGTCGACGTTGGACAGGGTATGTTGCCATGCAAGTTGACGAAAGGGTTCTGGAATAGTAGTAAGATATTATTAATATCTTTGAAGTCTTTGTTGAAGACCACAGAGGCTCTGTGTAGTGTAACAGAGGTTCTGCGGTTTGGTCCTTCGTAGAGCAGTCTTCCTTTGTTTCCGAGTCTTGGGTCTTCTTTGAGTAGAACAGAGGTTCTGTAGGAAGCCTCTGCTGCTTCTGTAGCTTCTTGACCTTGATTTCTCGGTAATGTCGGCAGAGCCTCTGTAAGAGGCTTTCTTCACTTAGCCTATTTTTCACTACTTCTAAACTACTTCTATGATTAGGAAGATTGAAGCTAACAATCTCCCCCTAAGTAGTGAAAAATAAAAATTTGAATTTGAGTTGTTAGGCTAAGTTAGATAAGACAGAGGTTAAACAATACCTCGAAATTTCTTTCATTTAGAAATATGCCAGAGGCATTTTACATTTGAGTACAATGAAAGATAAACTTTAACTTTGTTTGCAGAGATTGGAGGTATGAGAATCAGATTTTGGCATCTTTGAAATCGTTGTAGCTTCTGTTGTCTCTTCCGACTCTTCTGATCTCTTTGTAGAATCTGATGCAGAGTTCTCTTAGGCGGATTGTGGCGTCTATCTCTCTGAAGAAGGTATATGCAGCATCTCTATTCATTTTCTATGTACCTCTGTATTTTACAAGGCTTACTCTGAATTTGTTCAGAGTACTGGTTGCGTACTTCTACCAATCCATGGGTACAAAAAGTTTAACCTCGCCTTGTGGGTTTTGAAATACTAACCCAAACCTTGGTTCTGTAATGATTGAGTTAGGTACGACGTCCGGTGGGCAGCGATCTTCTGGTGGTCGTAGATCTAGATGTTTGAGACCAAGATCCTTTCCTAGCTGAAAATCTATCATGCTGTAGAGCAGAAGCTTTTCCCTCATCGCTTTTCTCAACACTTGATAGGCTCTGGTGTTTGGCTCTGTGTTGTAGTTGTCCTTTGTCCATTGCAGAAGGTCAGGTAGATCATAAGGATTGATATTTCTTAGGTCAGCATCAGCGAAGGTAGATTCTGAATTGTTCTCTCTTCTGACTTTGTAAAGATTGTACCTGACCCTTGGATAGGTTCTTGTGAAGGAGAATCTGCAGAAGATCACCTTTTTGATCTTGTGGATTGAGAAGACATCTGCTTTGGTTCTTGGCTTTGTCCTTCTGAAGATGTTCTCAAATTCTTCTCTGATCCTTGGATCTGTCACATGACCTACTGGATGATTTGTCTGATAGGATTGTTTGTAGAGGTATTTGTATACCACTTCTTCCATCTCTTCATGTGTTGGACCATGTTTTGGTATTTGTCTTCTGAGACTCTCCATTTGTTGAACAACTTCTGCAGCTCTACCAGTTAGAGGAATGTCTGACAGAGGCTTCAATCCATGTGCCCAGTCAACTTCTTCAGGCTTTGGGGTTTGAAAGGCATCAAACGCACTCTTCATTAGTTTCTCTGTTGGCTTTGGCAATGTTTTCTTCTTAGGCTCTTCTGTCAGTATTCCTTTGCCCTTATCTTTGGCTTTTGGCGGGGCAGAAACTGTTGCTTTTGTAAGTTTGGAGGTTGGCACTTCTGTTGGCTTGATGGGGGTTGCCTCTGTGGGTTTTGACATTTGTGATTTAGAGGACTTTTGTGGCGATGGTTCTGTTGGCTTGAGTTGCTCTGTAACCTCTGTTGGAGGTTGTTTGTTGACTTCTTCTGTGAGCTCGGTTTCTGTTGATGAAGTATTGACATCGAATCTTCTTGCCATTCTGAAAGCTAAAGTGAACCTGTGCCTTTCTTCTTCTCTCTGCGCCATACGATCACTCATTGTTGTGTGCATCCTTTTCAGAACGTCAGAAGCAGAGGTCGTTGCTCTTTTTGGTTTGGTGGCAATCGACTTTCTTCTCGGTATGGTCTGGGGTGTTTCCACAGAGGTGGGTGTTTTCTCTGTGGTTTGTTCATCTGTTTCTTCCAAAATGATTACCTCAGGGGCGGTTGTTGCCTCTGTGGTTTGCTGATCTGCTTCTGGAATTTTGGTTTCGTCAGGAGATGATTCCACAGAGATGGGTGTTGTCTCTGTGGTCTTTTGGGTTTGTTGTTGTTGGGTTTGTTCTGGAGGGGCTTGGCTGATTGGTTCTGCTGCGATTGGTGGACCTTGTATTCCTCTGCTCGTAGCTTTCTCCCTTAGATTCTCTCCCTCAGGATTATCTGATGGACGAGGTTGGTCATCATCAGAATCATCCTGACTTTTATCAGAAGTACCCTCTGCTCTGCAAGAAGTGTTGGGCTTCTTCGGTAATTCAGCTCCTACTGCAATCAACTTTTCACAGACATCATCGCAGAGGCCAATCAATGTCGCAAGCTCTGCTTCTGTTTTGAAACGCATTCTGCCGACACTCTTTCTGAAATCCTTGACATAGTTGGCATTTGCAGTTGTGAAGGAGACAATGACTTCTGTGACCTGGTTAATGACGTTCTGTCCGAGCTCTGTAAGCTGTGCTCTGGTCATATAGTCTTTTGGTTGCATCATTGTCGTGTTGCGTATTGCCTCTGCTTGGACTTGTGATAGGGCATTCTGTAAATCTGCAAGAGTAATGCCCTCTGCTCTGTTGGATTGCGTATTCATTTGTTCAAGGAAATTTTTGACAGAGTCCCTGAAAGCAGAAGTTGCAGTTGTTCTGAATTCCTGAGCGGCAGAAGTGGCTGTAGCTTTGGCAGTAGTTTCGGCAGAAGACTTCATCTCTGAAATGGCAGATTTCACCTCTGTGGACAGTTTGTCCATTTTGGTGTTCAGATTCAGGATAGCCGTCGATGTTGTTTCTGCAAAAGATTTGAAAGAGCTTTGCAACTCTTTCATTGTTTGGTTCACAGAGGTGACAAGGGTTTGGAACTCATCCCTTGATACTTGTGTTCCTTGTGTAACCTCTGGAGGAACACATTCGTCTCCAGAGTGAGTCCCTGTTCCTGGGACACCTTCGTTCACCCTTGTTTGTACGATGGGGGTGGAAGGATTTCCTTCTGATCATCGAGAAGAAACCTGAGTTTCGATCTCTACAGAAGTTCTGTGAAGAACAGTGTCCAAATCCACTCCAGAGGTGTGTATTGGAATGTCCTTCTGTTGACTACGAGACTTGTCTAGAGTCTCTTCGTCTCTGTGCTCACTACTTCTCTCTGAAAGAAGTTTTGGTCCTAATGTGTGCGTGGCAGAGGAAACGAATTCCTCTGTAGGGTGTTCTAGGGTGATCTGGGGCGATTGATCACGAACAATAGGTGAGTCTCTTTGAGGAGACTCCCTAGGAATGGATTCCCCGGTTTCTGTGGGCACAGAGGTTGAAAGAGTAACCTCTGGCTGGATGGGTTGGGTTAGGATCGAGCTGTGCTGCTCTTTTTCAATAACTCCTTCTGCAGCTAGACCTGCGGAGTTAGAAATGTGGGTTGCACTGGGAGTTGGTTTTGGTTGTGTGCCTCTATTTATCCAGGCATCTTTTCTTGCGGCTTCCTCTGTTGAAGTTCCTTGATCTGTGCGTAATGAGTCGTACATTGGATTAGTGCCATATAATCTCATGACATCTGGATGATAGAGACCTTTTCGTATCCAGACAGCTTCTTCTTCATCTGAATCCACCTCTGAGATTTCTATTCCTGTCTCTGTTGTTACAAATCCCTCTTTTTGTACAACTTCGGCCCCTTTTTCTTTTTCGTCTTCCATTATTTTCTCAGAAGCCTCTGTTATTTTACCTCTATTCCACTCAGCTTTTGTTTGTTCTATTTCTTCTGAAGCTGGGTTTGGACTCCTTCTGTGGACGTCCAATCCTTGAATGAAAGGGTTTTGTAAAATAACAGGGGTGTTGGCTGGTTGATCTTTGGGTGTTGTGTCATCTTCTTGCAGATGTGTGTCAATGCCAGAAATGGAGAAATCTTGTTCTTCTGGAGAGTGGTGGTCGAGAGGTTGTGCCGTCCACCCTACTGTATTTAGGGTGTTGGCAATGTCAGGGTTCTGTAAGAAGTCGTTCAGGTCTCCTTGGTGAGCAAATCTATCTGGAGATTGATAGGGTGATTGATACTCTTCTGTAGCCATTCCTTCTTCTGCAACTTCTTCTTCAGTTCTTTCTTCTGCATTTTCTTTTTCTGCAGTTTCCTCTTCTGCAATGGTAACCAACTTTTCAAGTGATTTACCATGCTTCTTTTTGGTTTTCCTTCTCTTAGGTTTTGGTGCCCCTTCCTCTGTTGATTTCGATCTTCTTTTCTTCTTCATTTTTGGGGAAGAGGGAGGAGCAGAGGAGCCAATTTCTGTGGCATGAGGAGGTGAAGGTTGATCTTCTGCAGCGCTTGTTGAGGTGCCTTCTGCAGTTTTTCTCTTCTTAGCTTTTGGAGTAGATGCAGAGGTTCTTGATGAAGACTTCTTTCCCATAAGTTCTGCACGTTTGGCTATAAAGCTGAGTTGAATAGCCATGTGCTTTGCTAACTTCTGATCCTTTTCTTCTTGAGTAGAAAGAGGTTTTGCTATCATTGTTCCTAGGGGGACACCTAAACGCGGGGGTGTCATAGGACTCGGTTTAGGAGTTCTATGATCGCGTATATACTCTTTCGTAAGGGATTTATTCGATGCGTAGCTCAGAAGCTTCTTTGACAGAGGTCTGCAGTGTGAGTAGCCATCAGTATGATCAGTGGGGGTATTCTTGTTCATCGGGAACTGTTTGGGAGTTGGTCCTTCCATTGGCCAGTTTTGGATTAGCAGTAGAGGTTCGAACAGTACTCCCAATATTCTTTGGAATTGCAGAGGTGGTAGAAAGTTGGGATCGTTCTCTTTGACCCTTCTCGTGTTGTTCTTTCTGTCGATGGTTGATCTATGATCTCATCCTTGTGTGTGCTTAAGTCCATAGCAATTCTTTTTGCATCTTGGTAGTAAGGTTGTTGATCTTTGTTTGATCTGACCTTTATTTTCAAGATTGGACTATCTTTGATCCAGATTGTGTTTGTCTTCCGTTGCTCATAAACATTTATATATGGATAACAAAATCATTTGGGTCTTGAGAAAGTTGTTTGAGAAAGATTTGATGTTTTGTTAAATGTTCAAAGTCTGATCTGAAACGTTTTTTTTTTAACTTTGAGTTCTTCTAATTAGTTTTCTGACTTGATCAATTAGAGATAGAATTATTTGCACTCACGGTTTTAAAAATTATATGAAGATCGTCTTATCTTTTACATCAAATCAGATTTAATGACAGATTTGCGCTGCTGTATTAAACTGATCATATCTCACTCATAAGAACACCGATTGATGCGATTCAAAAGGCCCTGGATTCCTAAGACACAGATGAACAGATTTCGTGTTTTGAGAATTCAGAGATTCGAAATTTATAAGGGTCATATGCATCGTTGAAGTAGACAACAGTGTGCTGATGGAAAGCTGAGAGCTGATGGCTGTCGCTGGAAGCTGAAGAAAGCTATCGCTGAAAGCTGAAGAAAGCTGTCGCTGAAAGCTGAAGGCTGAAACCTAAGTGCTGTCGCTGAAAGCTGGAGCTGAGAGCTGAAAAAAAGCCATCGCTGAAGCCATCGCTGAACCATCGTTGAGCTGTCGCTGAAGGCCATCGCTGCGATCAGCCATCGCTGAAGGTCAACTGTCGCTGAAGTAAGCCATCGCTGAAGGTCAGCCATTGAAAGCTATCAGCTATCGCTGAAAAGTGCTGTCAGCTTTGCACTGTTTCAGAAAAACGCGCATAACTTCCTACTCGGTGCTCCGATTCGCATGGATCCAGTTGCGTTGAATTCCTAAGACACAGGTGAAACTTTTTCATGTTTTGACTTTGGTCTGAATCAGTGGGCTTAATGGTCAGAATCTGTGTCAAAGTCAATGGACTCTTGCTGCACCGAAAGCATCGCATTTCACTCATGCTCTTTCCGCTTTCAAGAACGGTGTTCTCTCAACGGTTCTTCATGGTGTCAAGCTACATTTGTCACATTTTAAATGTCACTCCATCCTCTGTTATTCACGTTTAAAGCTCGGTGGGTGAGCAAACATTTGAGGGGGAGCACATGATGCTTTGAAGACTTGAAGAACGGAACATCAAAGGTTCTAAAGAAAGCAAGGGGGAGACTATAAGATGATGCTTTCTTTATAAAACATTAGGGGGAGATTGTTAGCTTTAATTAGCTCCTAATTTAATGAAAGTTTTATAAAGATATTTTAATGTTTTAGATATTTTGTAATAGATATTTTCTTAGATATTTTTGTCTAGATTTTAGATATTTTAAATATCTAATGTAAATATGGCCCTATATAAGAGGTGTCCATATGTCTTTTTAAGTAGTGATAAATATGGAAAACACACAAAAACACACATAGACTAGTTTCTTATGAGAGTCGTTTCATGTTTAGTGTGGTGTTCTTCAACATTTCTCCTCTCCATATTTAATCATCAATGAATATGAGATAAGTTTCTTTATGATTGTTCTTCATGTATATCTTATCTCTATATTTAAATATGGACTTTATATTTCTTCTATTGTTGCTCAAAAATGGGATCAACAAAGACCTTGCTAAATCTACAGAGATTTATAAGTCAAGGGGGAGCAGAGGAAGATGTTAGTTCGTAATGCCATTATACCTTGTATGTTATGGGTATAAATAGGCATGTCTAGTTGTTAGTTAGACATGAATCTAGAACTCTTGTAACAATTGTAGCATTTGTCATTTACTCTCTAAAGATCAATACATGGATGACTTGTGCACTCTAGATTTTCTCTCTACATATCATTGCTAGATTCTGGGTTTTTCATTTGGTATCAGAGCTAAACAGAAAATTCAAGCAGATCAAAGACCAAATTGAAGATTTTTTACACTGAAGCTGAAGATTTCGGATCCTTCATTGATAACTGTTCATGATGATTTCTAACCCTTCTTCGATTACTGTTCATCAAGAATCATAATTTTTTTCATTTTTTGATCTTTTGGACTGATTCTTGACATCATTGAACTCGTTTTTCGTCCCTGATCATCTTTAATTCTTGGATTTCTACCAAATTCCACAAGAATCACATCGATTTTGATCATTTTATAAACTTTTGTTCGAAAACTTGTTCTTACTGTTTTTGGATCAAAAGTCGATTAATTTTATCGATTTAGGATTTGAAATCAACTAAGAAAGTATGTGGATTCAAATTTCGAACAAATCTGTGAAAATTTCATAACAATTGATCAAGAATTGAAAACGTTATGGCTGAATCTGGGATTTTCGAGTTCGAAGTGAAGGTTTCAGATTGTTCTTGATGGTTTCGGATCATTCATAGATGGTTTCGGATCCTTCTTCAATTACTGTTGGTTTCGAATCATTCACCATTTATGTTTTGGTTTCGGATCCTTCTTTGCTTACTGTTCATCATGATTTCGAACCCTTAAGGATACGAAACCAAGGATTTCGAACCCTTCTTGGTCCATTTCGAATCCTTTTTTATCCGAATTCGTGTTGATTAAAAAACAAAAATAGAGTATTTTGAGAAAAAAATTTATTCCGAAATTTTTTCTATAGTGTTTTTCATACACTTTAAGAGTTTCTCAAGAAAAAAAAATTTATATAAATTTTTTTCAATAGTGTATTTTATACACTTTCTGCTTGATTTTCTGAAAGATCAACATCTAGCAATTCCAAAGAAAGAAATGGCTTTGAAGCAAAATATTATAACAGAAATAACTCCAACTCCACAAGTTGTTGTTAAGCCAAATAATGAAATTTTGCAACAAGTTCTTATAACAGAAATACCTTCAACACCACAAACTTTTGTTAATTCTAATAATGAAAGTTTGAAGCAAACTATTGTTAAATCCAGTGGTGAAGGTTTGAAGCAAATTTTTGTTAAACCTAATACTTCAAATTCTTCATTTCCTGTTTTAAATAAAGCATTGGAGGAAGAAAATGTTGATCTAAAGAGACAAATTTTAGACATTTCTTCTTCAAATGCTAAACTTACTAAAAGAATTACTGATCTTGAAGTATACGTTGCAGGTCTTGAAACAAAGAAAGACAACTCAAGTCTGCACGATCAAATCAAGAAACTTCAAGAGAAAGTAACAACTCTTCAAAATGAAAATGCTGATATGAAAAGTAGAGAAATCGAGAGAGAAAAGGGGAACTCATATCTACAAGATCAAATAAAAAGAGTTCAAGAGAAAAGAACAACGTTGGAAAGTGAAAACGTTGAATTGAAGAAGAAGCTTTCTGAACGTGAAATAGAGTCTTCTTCTTTAAAGAATGTTCTTAAAGAAAAGGACGCATTTGAACTGAGAAGCATAAAACTTTCAAAACAAGTTTCTAACTTTGAGAAAGTTTTATTTTTTTAAAAAGAGAAGCTTGAGAAAGAAAAAGCTAAATTTGAAACTGAACAAAAATCTTTTGAGATTAAAAGTTCTGAGCTTTCCGTGAAAATCTCTGAATTGGAAAATGTTTTGGAAAAGGAAAGAAAATATTTTGCGGAAAAGAAAAATATCTTTGAAAAGGAAAGTAAAACCCTTAAAATGAAAAATATGGAAATTTTCAAAGAGATTACTGATAAAATAAAGTTTTTGGAAAAAGATTTTGAATCGGAACGCGAATAATTTGAAGATGCGATTCTTAATCTTAC
Organism: Saussurea involucrata; assembly: GCA_033807775.1. NCBI lineage: Eukaryota > Viridiplantae > Streptophyta > Magnoliopsida > Asterales > Asteraceae > Saussurea > Saussurea involucrata. The sequence continues at coordinate 135,177,011 of CM066322.1, forward strand.
CAAAAGATTATCTGGTTTATCAGCTGATATTATGAAGGATCAGTTGATCAAATCTCATCTCCAAAAGAAATTTGATCTAATCTTTAAAGAGAAAAATGTTTTGATTAACAAAATCAAAGAACTTGAAGACATCATTTTTAAATTTGATGTCTCAAAGCAGCCCAATCATGATACTATCTTTCAGACTCCATTTATTAAATCAAATGATTCTGAATACTCTTTTATAACTGCTTCAAGTTCAAGCTTTAAAAACATTCCTTCTAAACAATTTAATAGATCAACTGATTTCTCAAAAGATCAGTTTCGTTCAACAAATATCTTCTATAATCCTCTGCTTGATAAATCAGATAACAAATCAAAAGTGCCTAAAGTTAATACTTCCAAACCTGAAGAAGTTCCAGTCTTCAAAAAGGTGAAGATGGAATGGAGAGTCAAAGGCACAACGATTCCAAATAAAGATGTACCAAAATCATCTGCTTCCACATCAAATGCCAAGAGGAACAATACTCCGAAAGGTAAATATTCTGTTCCACATAATCTTGTTTATTCTACAAATCATCTGATTAGGTTGGCACATAAGAAAATCTGTTGTTCTTACTGTGGATCAAATGATTTTGTGCATAAAGATTATACTTCTTATTGGTACGGTACTTATAGTATTCCTTTTAAGAAATCTACACCTAACACACTAGGACCCAAGTCCCGTTGGGTACCAAAATCTGCTTAATCTGTTTTGCAGGTTCATCATGTGTTGTGCTGATTTGGAAATATATAAACCACACACAAGACTGAAAACAGAAGAGAAGCGCTGAATTTTTTTTAAGAAGAGTACTTGTGCCATTAAGGGAGAGCAAAACTAATGGTTTCTAAACACATCAGTTTAGAACCCAGATTTCAACGTCTTTGGTTTCTGAATACATTAGTTCAGGACCCGTGATTCAACGACTTTGGCTTCTGAACAATTCAGTTCAGGACCCGTACTTTAAAGACTAAGACTTCTAAACAAATCAGTTTAGAACTCATACTACTCAGGTGATATCCTTAACTGTTACATCTTTCTGTTTCAAGGAACAAGTGGTGAAAGGTAACATTGCATTATGTTTTATTTCTATTGAATTTGAAAGTTTGAACCTTTACAAATTTAATTCATTGAGATGAAATTTTTCAATTTTCATTCAATGAATAAAATGTGTGTCAAGGGTAATTTTACAAGTGTTTTTGTATTATCTGAGTTTTATTTGTTGCATCTTTCACTTCTGAAATAAATCGAAAGGTCAGCAAAACATGAATGAAATTATGTTGAATGCTCAAAATTATGGAAATCTGGACTTATATAGAATATAATGCTCAAAAAGTCTATTTGTCAAAATAATGGATGGAAACGAAAATATGGGGGAAGCACTATGTTTTAGAACCAAATGATTGCGATGCATCAAATATATATAATAAAAATCATTTAGTTTGAAAGTTTGTACCTGTGGCCTTTCTGGTTTGGGAGAGTAAGTCCTAAGGGGTGCTAGACACCTAGTCCCTAAGACCAACTGGTCTGACATCGGCTGGCCCAAATCCTGCTATAGAACCAGATAGAAAGTCATGTTCTACTGGTACAAATGGGTTTAAGATATATCGATGTGGGCTTTCTGGTTTGGGAAGTTAAGTTCTAAGGGGTGATCGACACCCAGCACCTAAGGCCAACTGGTATGGGATCTGCTAACCCAAATCCTGCTATAGAACCAGATAGAAAGTCATGTTTAACGGTGTATTTTATTCTTACTAAACTTTTTGATCAAAAGATGCCAATGAGCACAAAATCAAAAGATGCTAATGAGCACAAAATCAAAAGGTGCCAATGTGCACAAAATCAAAAGATGCCAATGTTCACAAAATCAAAAGATGCCAATGAGCACACATCTCTTGAAACTTGGGGAAATTACAAAGTCGCGATAAACCTGTAAATTTGTGAAAATTCTGATTTTGGACAAATAGTGTGAATAGAGCAAAGTATTCTTATATGTTTTAGAATTGCATATACATGTAGCTACTCATATTTCGCATGCTAGCACACCAAATAGATTTAATAAAGGGGTTGAAGCTGAACTTTTTTAACTTGATATACAATGATGACTTGTTCTTGAATCCAAACACATGCATTTGATTTCATTTGATTGAAAAATCTGTTAAATTTCATTAAGTTGGATTTCTTTTGTAAAGATTTCAAATGATCAAATGTTAGTAGTTATAAAATGTAGTTCAATGAATTTTATATTCCTTGTATAAATGTTTTCATTAATGCACTGTACTTGAAATGAATATTTTTAATGAAATATATGCATATTTTCAGGGGGAGAAAACAAATTGTTCCAGAATTCTTATTTTGAGGGGGAGCAAGATTATTCATTAAGGATGAGATTGTTAGTAATACTCAGAGACGCGACTGAAATTGAAAAAGGTTTTCGATGATCATGATGCTCACTATCATCGAAAAAGGGGGAGAAATGTTTAATTCAATTTCATGTCGAAGATAATTCAAGATCAAAGAGATGAAGATTGTTCAAAGTTGCATTGGTTTTGGATCATGTGAAGTCTGAAATGTTGCTGAATTTGGTTATTTTAGTTCTGAGCGTTTCGGAATGTGCTTACACCTAAAAGTTCATCAATATAGATGATTTCGCATCCTTCTATCCTTCTGATTCAAATTCTCATGGTTTCGCACTTGCCTTGGTACGAATCCTCATGGTTTCGTATCCTTATTGATACGACTTCCACGGTTTCGTGTCCAACTTGATCCGACATTTGTTGGTTTCGCATCTGCCTTTATCCGAATGCACATGGTTTCGCACCCCTATTGATTCGAATCCAATGGTTTCGAACCCTTATTGATTCGAATCCCCATGATTTCGAACCCTTATTGATTCGAAACGGATGGTTTCGCACCCTCTTGCATCCGAATCCTTATGGTTTCGAATCTGCCTACATCCAAATTGATGGTTTCGGATCATTTTAATATGAGAAAGTTTATATGAGAACAAGAATTGAAGATGGTTTGATAAAGTGTCTGTTTGAGAAGAATGACTTTACAAAGAGCTGAAGACTGCTGTCATATATTTTAAATCTTGAATCCAAAGGGGGAGATTGTTAGAGCATTATTGTATTCAAGATTTACTGTAAAGTCAATGTACTGTATTAGTTCGTAATGCCTTTATACCTTGTATGTTATGGGTATAAATAGGCATGTCTAGTTCTTAGTTAGACATGAATCTAGAACTCTTGTAACAATTGTAGCATTTGTCATTTACTCTCTAAGGATCAATACATGGATGACTTGTGCACTCTAGATTTTCTCTCTACATATCATTGCTAGATTCTGGGTTTTTCAGAAGAGATGACAACTACAGAAGGAAAGATCTTTACCGCACAAAGAAGAACACAAAGGTTGGTATCTCGTACAAATTCTTTTTGAAAATAATTTTCTAGGACACAAATTTCTAAATATGTTCTAGAAACATTATTAAAAACATTCCAAATAAAATTTGATCAAAAAGAATATTGAGTTTTCCATTATTAAAAATTTAAGGTCACAGAGCCTCTGCTGAGTCCAACAGAGGTTCTGCAGGCAAAAGCTCTAATCATAAATCAATAATCTTGGAAACTCTGTCAATCACCTTGGGTGTCAGATTTCAAAAAGAATCATCGCGTACTAATGCACTACAACAGAAGTCAATGGTTACAGAGTTCTTCCCACAATAGAACTTATGTAGACCATCTCTTGTCTAAAACAGACTTTGCTGCATAAAACTATTTTTCAAAAACAATTTTCTAGGACACCAGCTTTCAAATTAGTCCTAAAAACATTGTTAAAAACAATCAAAAACTTGGATGATCAAAAATGTTTATAAATTGTTAGATATGAGAAATTTCTTGTCTCGGAGCCCCTGCTGGCTCTGACAGAGGTCCAAAAACCTCTGTAAAGGAGTTTCTATACTAAATAATTTATCGATCCTCTCCATGGACTTTTCAACCATTTTTTTGTGAAGGTACAACCTACAGAGGCAAGAAAAACAAGGTTTTCAAATCACAGAGCCTCTGTCAGTTTTTACTTTGGGCATTTCTGTAACAGTAACGGTAACGGTAACTTTTCTGTGAGTGAGAATCATGTGGAGGTAAAGAAGCCCACGCGCCTAGCATTTAATAAGGCCGCCCACGACGTCTTGTCATGACTGACACAGATGACGTGTCATCTCTTCATTGGACCTACATGGAGCACGTTCCTCTGGAATGTTGAACCCGCCGTAAACACTCAAGTGCGGACCCCAAATATTATTTACCTCAAAATATTAACCCTTTCAGATTCTACGGTTACATACTCAGTATAAAACCCAAGTTACCTTTCCTCACAAAAACTTTACTTACTTTCTTCTCCGGCGAACCTGCAACTATTCTCAAATCTTCATTTTTCTTTGCAAAAATGACTTCTAGTTTCCACGCTGCACAGAACTCTCCGGAAAACTCTCCCCAATAACCCCCAGTACATTCAGAGCACTCCTACAACCCTAACATCGCCGTAAATGCAGAAACAGAAAACTCCGGCGACTCTGCAAATTTGCACCAACCACCCACCTTCGACATTTTCTAACCAAAGAACATTTTGAGGATGTTCTTCCCTTAAAATCCAATAACTGTTACCTGGTACCCTTAACAACAGCCTTCGGCGAAGCCCATGCCCTTCTCCTCAACATTATGGAATACCATATCCTATACCCCCTCCTTTCGAAAACCCCAACCAAAATCCCTGCTCGATATCTAACTCAATTTTGGCAAAGTTGCCGATTTGATTCAGATGATTCTCTGATAAAAGGCTATATTTCAAAGCCAGACAAATCTGAATACCTCGAACTCATGTTCAACAGAACTATGTTCTCGCTTGAGTTCAACCTGCCAACCAGAGGTCTACTTGGAATAAAGAAATATGCTGAGGTTCCGACGGACGAGGAGCTCTGTCATTTTGTAGAGATGTTAGGGTATAACACAACCCTAAGGAAACGCAATGATTTCCGCAGAGGCAGACTACTACCTCTGTGGAATACCCTTTTCTCCATCTTGAATCGTTGTCTAACAGGGAACACTGGCAGCCCTGACCAGAGCTCACACCAGATCCTGACCATCATGTATGGGATCTATTACGATCTTCCACCTGATTTTGCCACCATCATGATGCAGGAGATAGTAAATACGATCGACAGAAAGCTTGCAACCCAAAAGGCCAAAAAGAACACACCAGGATATTTGCCACCTCTGCAATATCAGAGAATTCTAGGAGTCATATTCGAGCCTCTACTTTTAATGGAGAAATGGCCAATGGAAGGGCCAACTGTAAAACTTTTTCCCATGAACAAAAATACTCCTACAGAGCATGAAGACAACTATCCCCACTGCAGACCTCTGTCGAAGAACCTTCTGACATATGCAAGCGATAAAAAGATGAAGTTATACTATATACGCGCCCACAGGACTCCAGAACCAAGTCCTGTGACACCCCCGCGTCTAGGAGCCCCCTTAGATTTAGATATAGTAGAGAGGATGACAGAAGAAGAATGGGCCAGAGCTTTAGAAAAACATCATTCAGTACAAGCACGGTTCAAAGCCCAAAGAGAGAGCATATACCCCTCTTCATCCAAGAGAAAAACCTCTGCAACAAAACCCCTAAAGAAGAGCAAGAAAAAGAAACCCACAGAGGAAACTACAACCTCTTCAGCTCAACCCTCTTCTCCACCACATGCTACAGAAACAAGATCCTCTGCACCTCCCTCCCCTAAAAAACAAAAGAAACGAAAAACAAAATCCACAGAAGAGGGAGCTCATAAGCCAAAGAAGAGGAAGTCAAAGAAGAAGAAACCCACATCACCTCTGCAGGTCATTACAGAGGAAGTCGAACAGGAAGAGGAAGATCAGACTATACCTCTGCAACCTCCCTCCCCAATAACCTATACAGATCAACAGGGAGACTTTAATGCCTTCCTCAACCATCCCGACATAGCTCACACCTTAGATCCATCAGGATGGATCACAGAACCGTTGGATCAGAACATTCAAAGTCAGACTATAGAGGTTCTGCGCACAACAGAAGAAATTTCCCCACCTCATTCCAGTTTTGACACTCAACGTCGAACCCCTCAACAAACATTAGAAGTCATATCTAAGGCTCAAGGTACACAACCTATGCACCCTCACGTTCGACAACTCATAGGATCTCATTTTCTATAAGATTCCTTAAGATCAGAAGCAGAAACGACTATAGTGGAAACAGCAGAAGAAGAGGTAGGCATAGATATTACAATAGAGGAAGAAGTTGGGATAGAAACCACAGAGGGTTCTACAGAAAAAGATGCCACAGAAGTAAAAGGCACACATCCCCAACCCCCTCCTAGTGCAACCCACATATCTGATACCGCCGGTCTAGCGACAGAGGGTATCATTGAAAAAGAGCAGCATAGCTCGATCCTAACCCCACCCAGCCAGCCAGAGGTTACTCTTTCAACCTTTGTGCCTATTATAACCGGGGAAACCATTCCTGGGGAATCCTCTCAAAAGGAATCACCCATTGTTCGTGATTCATCGCCCAAAATCACATCTGACATCCCCGTAGAGGAATTCGTTTCCTCTGCCACGCACACAACAATAGGGCCAAACCTCCTTTCAGAGAGGAGTAGAGAGCACAGAGACAAAGAGACACTAGACAAGTCTCCAAGTCAACAGAAAGACATTCCAATACCCACCTCTGGAGTGGATTTCGACACTGAGCTTCACATAACTTCTGTAGAGGTTGAAACACACGTTTCTCCTCGAGGATCAGAAGGAAATCCTTCCACCCTCAACGTAAAAACAGGGGTGAACGAAGGTGTCCCAGGAACAGGGACTCACTCTGGGGACGAATGTGTTCCCCCAGAGGTTACAACGAGTTCACACGTATCAAGGAATGAGTTCCAAACCCTTGTCACCTCTGTGAACCAAACAATGAAGGAGTTGGAAAGCTCTTTCAAATCTTTTGCAGAAACTACTTCAAGAGCCATTACAAGTCTAAATACCAAAATGGACACCTTGTCCACAGAGGTACAACAAGCTCTGTCCAAGATGAAGTCTGCTACCAAAACTTCTGTCACAACCTCTGCCAGACTACATGCTGCAGAATTCGAAAGAAGTGCAACCTCTGCATTCAGCGAGTCTGTCAAAATCTTCCTGCAAAAACTCAAAGATCAAACCTCTACTTCTAAGGGCCTTACAACTGAATACCTAAAGAAGGCCTTAGAAGAAGTTCAAGAGAAAACACTGCAAAACACTCAAGCCATGAAGCCTTCTGACTACATGACCAGAGTTCAGCTCACAGAACTTGGGCAATGAATCCTTGATCAAATGACAGAGTTCATCAGAGCCTTCACAGCTGCCAACGCAAACTACGTCAGAGAGTTTCAAGCAAGCGTCGGCAAAATGCGCTTCAACACAGAAGCAGAGGTTGAAAAACTACTCGGCCTCTGTGATGACTTATGCGCGAAGATGATTGCTGCATGGGATGTTCCACCAAAGAAATCAGATACATCATGCAGGGCAGAGGGTACATCAAATATAAATCAGGATGACTCTGATGATGACCATCATGGTCCATCAGATCATCCTGAGGGGGAGAAACAAGGGGAGAAACAAAGGAAAACAGCTGCAAGCAGTTCACCAATATCAGCAGAACCAATTTCCTCTGCACCCCCAACCCAAACCCAAACTTAGGAAACTCAACAGAGACCCACAGAGGAAACACCAGTCTCTGTGAAAACCACCTCTGTCTTTGAAAAAGATGTCCCTCAAGTTCAAATCCTGACATCTTCACCCTCAGAAGAACTTCCCACTACTACACCAAAACCAACAACCCAACTCAAAACCTACCCCAGAAGAAAATCAATCGCCCACAAACCTAATAGATCAAAACGTTCTGCTACTTATGTCCTAAAGAAAATGAAGTTAGTATCTGCTTTCAGAGCTGCAAGACGTTTTGATATCCCTCCACAAACCACAACCGAGCTTACAGAAGAAAAATCCACAGAACCATCCCCACCAAAGTCCTCAGAAACTGAAAAGTCAAAAACTACAGAGGCAATCCCCATCATACCCAAAGAAACCTCTACACCCAAACCAATAGAAGCAATCCCAGAAAGTCCAAAACAGGCAACAGGTTCTCAGCCTCAAGCCAAAGGTAAAGGAAAGGGTATCATGACAGAAGAACCAAAGAAGAAAAAGCCAATGCCTCAGACGACAGAGAAGTTGATGAAGAGCTCATTTGATGCCTTTGTCACTCCTAAACCTGAAGAAGACTGGGCATTCAATTTAGATCCTCTGTCAGAAATTCCAATCCTTGATCTAAAAGCAAAAGTAACAAAGGGTAGGGTTGCAGAGATAATACAAGAAATGAATGCTCTACGAAGACTAATACCACCACCGACTATACGACATGCAGAAATGGAAGAGGTGGTGTATATGTATCTTACAGACAACAATATCAGAACAATCCTCCGCCACACATCGAAGATCCTCAACTAAGAGCTGACCTTGACAACACCTTCACCAGAACAAAGCCAAAAGCAAGGGCATAAGTCTTCTCAGAGTCCAAAATTGAAAAGGTAATTTACTGCAAATTCTCTCAAACAAGAACCTTTCCAAAGATCAGGTACAACATCTACAAAGTCAAAAGGGAGAACAAGTCCGAAAATTAATTTTCAGACGCCGATATAAGGAACTTGAACCCCTACGATCTGCAAGATCTTCTACTTTGGACGAAAGAAAACTTCGACAACGATGCTAACAGAAGGGCCTATCAAGTATTCAAGAAAGCGATGAGGGAAAAGCTTCTGCTATATAGCATGATAGACTTTCAACTGGTAAGAGATCTTGGAGTCAGAAACCTAAGTCTGAGACCACCAGAGGATCACTGCCCACCTTCTGCCGTACCCAACTCAATCATGACAACACCAAGGTACGGGTTAGTATATAAGGATCCTACTGTTCAAGTAAGACTCTTTGTGGAAATGGACTGTCAGAAGTATGCAACCAGTACTCTGAACAAGTTCAGATCAATCTTAGAAGAGAACAGAAGTACTAAGCTTATGGATCGAGAATTAGCAGAAAGAATGATCAGAGAAATAGATGCTACAATTGGCTTAAGAGAACTCTGCATCAAATTCTATCACGAGCTCAGAGAAGTCGGGTTCGACAACAGAAGTTTCAACGACTTCAATGATGCAAATGTCTGAGTCTCATTTACATATCTCTGTAAACTTTAAAAAGAAATGAAATGAATCTTTGAGGTATTGTTTAACCTCTGTCTATTTCACTTAGCCTAATTATGCATAAAGTCAAATTTTCATTTTTCAATACTTAGGGGGAGATTGTTAGCTCCAAATATTCATAATATTAGAAGTATTGAAAAAATAGGCCAAGTATAGAAGACTTCCACAGAAGCTCTGCCAAAGTAAACAAGAAGATCATTCAAGGAACACCAAGACCATACAGAACTAAAGAAGACTCCTATCAGAAGAATCAAGTCACAGAACCTATGCCACCCTTGACAGAAGCTCTGCGGAAAAGACTGAAGACTTGGAAGATATTTATAATATCTTGCCACTATTACAGGAATATCTTACCACTGTTACAGAAATATCTTGCTATTGTTCCACGGTCCGTTCATCAACGTGTACAAGGCATGGTATGACTCCTACACGTGTCATACTCCAATAGGACCACCTTCCAAGTTGATATTAGCGCATTTAATGCATGCAGTTTTCCAACTGTTCATACCATCCCTTCTTTCCTGTAGCAATAGTCCTTTTGTCTAGAATAGATCTTTTGTAGTAGTATAAAAGGAAGACTCATGTTGAGTTCTTCCTTAACAAATATCATCACAAGACATAAGAACAACACCCACTTTTACACGCATAATCTTCTATGCAAAAACACTTACACACAATTAACGTCAAATCTGTTCTTACTGTTCTTAATCAAATACAGTAATCTTTGAGATATTCATCTGTTCTTTATATACTGTTTATTTGGTATTTTGTGTTGTTTCTATATAAACATATCTGTTAGTTCTTCAAATACGCTTCCGCAACACATCTTATTTGAACTAATAGATTAGATAATCTTTCTTAATCAAATACGGGAACCAACAAACCTGCAAGACCTTATCTTAGTACAAGAATGGTCTTACATAAATGTCATATGAGTTATCTATCGTCGGTCCTAAGGTGTACATTTTTACCCAAACAACTGGCGTTGATTCTTTATCAATCAAACCCTGGAGGTGGCCCTTGGGAACAAGCCAAGCCAACTTCTTTTGTAATGCCAGGCAATTATCGGTCGTATGACCATGGTTACTGTGGAAGTCGCACCACTTGGTCTTATCCTTCTTGTCGTCGTCTTTGTCGCTTTTCTTAGGCCATCGTATTGATGACTGGATATTTTGGAGAGCTTCGACCAAATCTTTCGATGTTCCCTTGAATCCGTAAGAAGAGATCTTAGGATATTGTGGAAATTTAGACATAGAGTTGTTCTTTTTCTTGTCAAACCGGACGTTTGATATTTGGCCTGTAGGCTCTGTCTTGACGTTTGCTTTGATTTGAAATCAGGTCTCTTAATTCCAAGCGACTTCTTGTCAGTAGAGTGTTTACGACGAAAGGCTGTATCGTCCTCCACTCTCATGTAAGACAATGTCCTGGCTCGGACATCTTCAAAGTTCTCTGGCGGGTATTTCGTAAGATCGACGTACAATCCTGAAGTGTTGTCGTCCAGACCTCGCTTGTAGGCCTCGATGGCGGTCTTGACATAACAATTTCGGATGCTGATCATTTCTACGTTGAAGCAGTTGAAATAACTGCTGATGGATTCTCTAGATTTTTGGGTGACTGCTGATAGGTCGCTAGTCTACTTCTCCATCTTGCGACTACTGGAGAATTGTTGTGAAAGCTGGTTGACCAACTCCGCGAAGTTGCTGATGGACTTGGGTTTGAGGTTGATCAACCATTGGAGAGCAGCACCTGTAAGAGTCGCGCCAAAGCTTTTGCTCATGCATACTTCTTGGTACTGATGTGGGATCGACGCGGTCCACATCAATTGCTTGTATTGAGCGATGTGTTATGTTGGCTCAGTAATTCCTGAATACTTAGGCGTAAAAGCAGGAATACTATACTTTTTCGGGACGTCGATGTTTGCTATCTCATCGAAGAAGGGTGACGCTTGAAATCCTGTGAGGGGCTCGACGTCGACGGGGATGGTAGCACCAGGTAACTTTGATAGCAGAGACAACATCTTTTCGTTTTGATCTTCCAGACGTCTCAGCCGTCGGGCGACTGGGTAGTTTGGATTGGACAATGTTCCCGTCGGGGGAATGACTCCTGAGTCTTATGTCGTCATTTCGACTGTCGCTTGAAAACCATTTCCGTATGACGAAGCATTGGCTTCTCCATTGAAGGGGAAGTTCATAGGAATTGTCATCGTTGGTTGCGGAATGGTAGGAATGTGAAATAGTATGGCTCCATTGTACTGCGGTGGAGGCCTCAAATGCTGCGGAGGAAACTGTCCCAATGGAGGATTGCCGACAAATGGCCCTGGACCCGCTTGGAATGGTGGCCTTATAAAAGGTGCAACAGAAGGTCGAGGACCGTTCTGAGGTCCAAAGGAATTGTCGATCGCTGGATTCCTCAGGGAAGCAATTTCTGCATCTGCCTTCTGATTTTGCTCGTTCAGAGCTTGAATCTGACTTCGTGCGGCGTTCAATTCCTGGAAACAACAAACTTCACAAGATTGTTAGAGCGATGTATGCTTGGCTTGAGATTTTTTCTCTAGATGGGGCCCCACGGTGGGCGCCAAACTGTTAATGCCAAAAAATCACCCAAAGGATAACTTAAGGTCAGTGTGGATCTTTAACAACTAAAGAAAGGGATCTCAAGACAAACAACACAATCGCAAAACGGAAAGTAAATAAGACAGGAGAATTGGTGACGTGGAAAACCCAAACGAGGGAAAAACCACGACCGACTTGCGAAAGTCGACAGTGCACTATGATCGCCAAACAGAGGCGAAATCCTTTGGTAACAAGTGTCGTGTGTACAATAGATTACAATAAGAGTAAAAATAAACTTAATCGTAAGCTAATGTCGTATGTCGTGCGTAAATCGTGCGAAATAGACTGTTCTCGTGCGAAATGAATTGTTCGTCGTGCGAAACTTGTGTGAGCGATATTTGTTTAAATGCTCTGATGATTACTTTTGTATTGCGTAGAAAATGTAGAAATGTTCGAGATTAGATGTGAATGCGTAGATATCCGTTGAATTGTGGAGCAGGCCTTTATATAGCTTCAGGTAGCATTGAATGTGTCTTGAAGACTTGTTTGTAACCGTTGTTCTAATCTTTAACTATCATTAAAAGCTCGTCCGTTATGACCGTTGTGCAATGATTGCTCTTGGACCTGCATTAATGAGACAAAGAAATGGTTGTTGACTGTTAACGGTTAGTACGATTGTACGACCGTCTTGAGTCTCGGGCATCGGTCGTATGAAACTTACGACTACCATAGAAATGTACGACGATATAAACAATTGTAAATAATCTGCAGGACCTTATTTTAATACAAGAATGGTCTTACATAAATGTCATATGTATTTTTTATCATCGGTCGTGATGTGTGGATTTTTACCCAAACAATTTGCCCCCAAATTTTGAATTTTAGTCGTGAAATTCAAAATTTAAATTCGAATGGCTGGGACGACACGTGTCGCGCGGGGAGAGGATCTGGTCGAATCCCAACCGTTCTGGTTTGATTTGAACCAAGGAGACAAAAACGGTCGATGACGTCATGGGGACGTGTAGGGGGCGTGGAGCCGTTGTAGGACAGGTGTCGTCCATCCGGACGTTGCATACGAAAAGGTGGTGGACAACGGTCGACCATCCACTGGATCCTTCTGACACGACGTTTGCCATATAAATATCGCAATTCTGGAGATCATTTCCTTCTCAGGCCTTCGGTATTTCAGAGAGAGATTTCAAAGTGATTCACCTGCCCTCTTACTCGCTTGTTCGAGGTTTTCTTAGAGATCTTAAGGTACGATCTCCATTCTTTTAATCATGCGAAAAAAGTCCATAGCAAGGAAGACCACTATAAATATGGACCTTATGGACCAATACGTTGCACAAGTTTCTACCCCCTATTTCTTGGTATCCTCCGAGCCAGCGAGCTCTTTCCAGGAAAAGGAGGAGGTAGACACTTTTAGATCATTGGCAGGTATACCATCCATCGTAGGATTGTATTCACCTGACCAACTTCGACCCGCGAAATGTTTGAGGGGATTGTTCGTCTTATACGAGTATCCTTTCAAAATAGGATTTAGATGGCCATTTTCCCCTTTAGCTCGGTCCTTGGCCAATAGTAACCTTGTCGATATATTCGATTTAGATGGCCATTTTCCCCTCTTGGCCAATAGTAACCTTGTCGACATATTCGATTCGCAAGACTACGACCGCCTGAATGATTACCACATTCACCGTCGTGCATTTCTTTTAGAATTTTTTGCACCTGGGCTTGGTTGTCAATGCATCTTAGGTTCAGACCTTTTGATGATCTTCGAAAAAGTCTATCCCCGATCATGAGATATTTTTAAGCCTTAAATCAAAGTTTTCGAGCTTCCATCCTGTCTTCGGGCAGCCGGTCGTGCGTGAGATAATTCTTGATTCCGTACGACAAATCGTTTTCTTCATCGAGGACATGAATTTCTTCAGAATCCTCGATAGACGAGGTCGCCAGATGGATCAAAGGGATGGCGTCGAACGATGGCTTACTGACTACAGACCCAAGATTTGCTAGCGCGTCGGCTTGAGTATTTTGATCTCTTGGGATTTATTCGATTGAGAATAGATCAAACATTTTTGACTTGTCTTTGGCTACCTTAAGATAAACTGTCATCTTGGAGTCTTTTTCCGTGAATTCCCCATTTATCTTATTGACGACTAATAAGGAATCGCCTTTGACGTGAAGTCCGATTGCCCCCAAGTCATGGGCCATGTTCATTCCTATGACCAGGGCTTCATATTCATCTTCGATGTTTGTGGCTTTAAAGTCGCATCGTATGGAGTACACCGTCTTGCCCCCTTGTGGCGACTTTAAGACGACGCCAAGACCTTCCCCCTGGCATTAGATGAACCGTCGACGTGTAGTATCCAGGTTGTATCGTTTGTAGTCACCACAGTAAAAGTCTCGTCTTGTGCTTCTTTCTCTAGTTCAGGACTGAAATCGGAGACAAAATCTGCAAGGACCTGCGATTTGATCGTCGTCCTAGGCTTAAAGTCGATGTTGTAGCTACTGAGATATATGCTCCATTTTGCCAATCGACCTGTTAACTCTAGTTTTTTTAAGACAGTCTTAAGAGGAAAGTTAGTCACGATAGTTATAGGATGAGACTCGAAATAATGTAGTAATTTTTTAGCCGTTGTGACTAACGATAATAATAATTTCTCCATAAACGTGTACCTGGTGTCGGCATCCAATAAAGATTTACTCACGTAATAGATCGGGAGCTGTTGTTTGTCGTCTTCTCTGGTTAAGACGACACTTACAGAATGAGGACTTACAGCGAGGTAGAGTTGTAAGACCTCGTTGTCTTTTGGTTTCGATAGTAGGGGTGGAGACGACATGTACTCCTTTAGTTTTTGCAACGCACGTTCATGGTCGTCCGTCCAATCGAAGTCCCTGTTCTTTCTCAAGACGTTATAGAATAAGTGGCATTTGTCCAATGATCGTGAGATAAACTTTTTTAACGCCGCCACACGACCGGTAAGTTGTTGGACCTCTTTGAAGTTTCTAGGTGACTTAATGTCGACCAGAGCTTTGATTTGATCAGGAATAACCTCTATTCCTCGTCGTGTGACCATGTTTCCTAGACATTCCCAGCACCGACTCCAAAGGAATATTTCGTAGGATTTAGCTTCATTTAATATTGCTGGAGGACGTCGAAAGATCTCTTCAGATGATCGATGTGATCAGTCGCTTGTTTTGACTTGACAAGCATGTCTTCGATGTATACTTCCATCGTGTCGCCAAGATGTTCGTTGAACATCTTATTTACCAATCTTTGGTATGTTGATCCTGCATTTTTTAAACCAAAAGGCATGACCTAATAACAGTAAATACCTTTGTCTATCATAAACGCGGTTTTCTCTTGGTCGTCTGTGTGCATTAGGATCTGGTTATATCCTGAATAAGCGTCCATGAACGTCAGTAGCTCATGTCCTACGGTTGCGTCGACCATAGCGTCAATATGAGGTAATGGAAATGGATCTTTAGGGCAAGCTTTGTTGAGATCTGTGAAATCGATGCATACCCACTTCGCATTTTTCTTCTACACCACCACGGCGTTAGCCAACCAGTCAGGGTATTCACTTCTCTGATCTTCCAAATCTTGAGTAAATTTTCGATCTCATCGTTGATCACCTTGTTTCGCTCAGGAGCGAATTTTTGACATTTTTGTTTTATGGTTTTATACGATGGATCGACGTTCAGAGTGTGAGAAATGACGTCGGGGTCTATGCCGACAATATCTTCGTGCGTCTAAGCGAAACAGTCGGCATGTTCCTACAAAAAAGAGATTAGCTTTATCTTTATGGTAGGATCTAGTGATGCCCCCACAAAGACGACTTGATCAGGCTTGTCCTGTTCCAGGATGACTTCTTCCAGGGGATAGTCGTCGACAGACTCATGGACGTCCTGGCTCTGTAATTGCTAGATGTCATTTTTCTGAGGTTTCAGTGTTGCTTTAGCAATCACGATCGGTCTTTTGTTCACTTTTAATCTCCTGGATTCCTCACGTCATTGGGAACTTGATCGTCTAATGATACGTCGAGGGGACGACTTTCATGTCGTGGATCCATGGTCGACCAAGAATTATGTTATAAGCTGACGAACAGTCGATGACGTTGAATTTTGTCTGCTTATTGATCCCTTTAGCGTAGACTGGAAGAATAATCTCCCGTGGAGCATTGGTCGAGTCTCCATTGAATCCTACCAGAGTCGTTGAACGGCGAACGATCTCTAATTTGTCGATACCTATCGCCTTGATGGTATTGAGGAAAATAATGTTAGTTGTACTTCCCCCATCGACCAAGACTCTTTTGATCGAACAATTTCCAACGGTGAGATGGATAATAAACCCGTCGTGATGCTTTTGCCAGCTGTCTTGGAGATCGTCTTGTTCAGATGTTATAGGCATTGCTTCCAGCTCTAGTTCTTGTCTTGGTCTTGACGACCGAGGAATCGGGTGCTCGTCCGATACTTGGCTGGCGTGCCTTTTGGCTGCCGAATAAGTCAGACCACAGACGTCCGATCCTCCTGTCACACAGTTGACGAACTTCGCGTGGACAGAGGATGTTGGTCGCATATTATAGACAGGCATTGTCTCTTTGTCGATCAATCCTTGAAGATGACCCTTGGGGACGAGCCAAGCCATTTCCTTTTGTGCTGCTACGCAATCGTCTGTCGTGTGACCATAGTCGCTATGGAAGTCGCACCACTTGGATTTGTCTTTCTTGGCGTCATCTTTGTCGCTCTTCTTGGGCCATCGAATAGTTGATTGTACACTCTTGAGGGCTTCGACCAAGTCCTTGGATGAACCCATGAATCCGTAAGAGGAAATGTTAGCCCCAAGTATACAAGATGTAAAAGTATTGAAAATATTACAAGTCAGAAGACCACCGGAGATTCGACATAATACTAAGAAGAATTCAACCAGAAGATCATCAGAGCTCGACAGAGCTCTGTGGAACCATCAGAGCTCGACAGAGCTCTGTGGAACCATCAGAGCTCGACAGAGCTCTGGCAGAAGACTTCTTATGTTCCACCAGAAGAACTGATCACACCAGAAGACCATCAGAGCTCTGGCGTAAGAGCTCTGGTGAATGAAGACCTCTGTGAAGCTTAAGTCTCGTAGAAATCTCTAAGTGTTAGACATGTGTCCGTACTTTCCACGTAAGCCCTAAAAGGATGGAGACACTTTCCACGTGTCACCTCAGGGTTAGATAGTACATTGTCTTCACTTTATCAGGATATAAATAGGAGGGTAGTGGAACGCACAATTGTAAGCTTTTGGAAGAATTGTTTTCCACAATTGTGAGAGCATACACTGCTACATTCCATAGCACTACCTTTGTACGATTTGTTTCCTGAGAGATTTCAGAATACACACACTTGAACGTGTTCTTGGTGTTATTCATTGTTATCAATATACGACCAGCTTATTTACTTGATCTTGTTATCATCTTATTGTTCACTATTGACACTCTCTTGTTACATAATCGTGTACACAATCACTCACATTTAATAGCTTCATATAATGCTTCCGCTATCTGTTTTATGCTGTTTATGTGATACAACGTGAATCTAGGAACCAACAATTGGTATCAGAGCGGATTGATTTGCTCAAATCAATCGATCCAATCTAACCAGGTTGATTCATTGTTGTTGATTGTATTTGTTCTTCAAAAGCTTCATAGAATACTTTGTTTTTACTGTTAATAGTTTAAAACAAGATTTCAGAGTTCTTTAGTCCATGTTTAAAGCTTTCTAGCTAGCTTGAATCTCTTCTCTACTCAAGTTACTGTTCCATTGGTTACTGTTCATCTACTTTCAGTTCAAAATCCTTTTAAAAGTTTCTGAAATCTTCGTACTCTGTTTTCTAAAAGGATGGCTAATAACAACATCAATGCCAACTACATAGCTGGTTCTCTGACCAAACCTCCAACTCTTCTGAGAGATGAATATCCTCAATGGAAGATTAGGATGGTTAACTTCTTTGATGGAATGGATAGCGACCTCATGCGATCTGTCACAAGTGGACCATTCCAACCTATGGTTTTGGTTCCTCGTGTACCCGCTACAGAAACTACTGTTGAGGTTCCAGCTCACTTCGAAGTTAAAACCACCGTGTTTACGGATGAAGAAAAGCTAAAAATGGAAAATGACCTCAAGGCAGTTAGACTTCTGATTATGGCCATTCCCAACGATATATTCCAAGAACTAGATTCATGTGTTACTGCTAAATAAATCTAGGATCAGCTTCTTAATCAACTTGAGGGTGGTATCAAGACCCAAAAGAATAGAAGGACCCAATGTATTAATGAATACAACGATTTCAAGGCACTTCCTGAGGAAACCTTACAATAGACCTACAACAGATTTAATGTTTTAATAAACAAATGCAAAAAGTGTGGGGTTGTTCGGTCGAAGGAAGATAACAACTCTGATGGATTGTTTTACTTGTAAACCAAGGAAGAAAGAAAGTTCTCCCATCATGCTCATTTTAAATTCGCTTTTCATCAAATCCTCAAACCTATCACAGTACTCTTGCCGTGTAGACCCAAAAATAATGTCATCAACATATATTTGCACCATAAGTATATCATTTTTGTACCTTCTAAAGAATAAAGTTGTATCGACAGTACCTTTCTCGAAGTGATTAGTCAACAAAAAGTTTGACAGAGTTTCATACCAGGCTCTGGGAGCTTGCTTAATGCCGTACAAAGCTTTGTCTAACTTGTAAACGTGGTCTGGAAACTCTGGACTTTCAAAACCAGGTGGTTGCTGGACATAAACTTCCTCTTATAGCTTGCCGTTCAAAAAGGCCAACTTTACATCCATCTGATAGACCTTAAAACTCTTGTGAGCAGCATAGGCTAAGAAGATTTTGATTGCTTCTAGCCTAGCCACAGGAGCAAAGGTTTCATCATAATCGATACCTTCTTCTTGGCAATATCCCTTAGCAACCAGACAGGCTTTGTTTCTGATGATAATCCCATCTTCATCCTTTTTATTTCTAAACACCCACTTGGTTCCAATGGCAGTTTTATTTTGAGGAAGTGGAACCAAGGACCAAACTTTGTTTCTTTCAAACTCCAGAATCTCCTCTTGCATAGCTTTAATCCAGTTTGGGTCTTCAAGGGCTTCAGAAATCTTCTTCGGCTCAATCATGCTTAGAAAATTGACAAAGAAAGCTTCATTGATTGTGGCCGATCTTGTCTTCACACCATCTTCAGCAGCACCAATAATTAAATGATGAGGGTGATCATTTGTCCATCTGGTCATGGGAGCATGAACAACAGGTAGGGTTTGTGCTTCTGATGGCAAAAGACGAACTTCAGCATCAGAACTTTGTGGATTGGGACCAGGGCTCTGTGGCACACGACTTTGGAGTGTGGCCTCATTGCTCTGTGAAGTACCAACAGGGCTCTACGAAAGTGAACTTTCAAATAGGGAATCTCTCCCAAAATTGGTTAACAGGGGTGATGATGGCTCTTGTTCAGGTTCTCTTACATCTCGATTTGGTTCCTCATTTCTTTGATTAACTCCTGTAGACAGAGAAGTGGATGGTGAAGTATTAGAGGGACCAGTAAGAGTTGTACCTGTCAGGTTCTGTTCTGTTGAGTTTTGAGCTTGATCTCCTCTGGTGTTGTCGACAGAGGAATCATCATCATCGAAGAAATCACTGAATATGAGATTGATATCTTCTTCCCTTGACTTTAAAGAACTTGGTTTCTTCTGTTCTGTCTGTGTCCCCTCTGTTGATTTGCGATCAGAGGAACATGATGTACTTTCATCAAAGGACACATTAACGCTTTCTTGAATGGCACGGGTTCTGGTATTGTAGACTCTGTAAGCTTTAGAGGTTAAGTAATAACCAATAAAGATTCCTTCGTCCGCCTTCTTATTGAATTTACCCAGCTGTTCTCTGTCATTCAAGATGTAACACTTGCAGCCAAAAACATGAAAATACTTCACAATTGGCTTTCTATTGTTGATGAGTTCATAGGGAGTCTTCTTAAATCTTTTCACTATCACAGCTCTGTTTTGGGTAAAACAGGTTGTAGAGACTGCCTTTGCCCAGAAGTTGATGGGAAGGATAGAACCGGCTAACATGGTTCTGGCGACTTCTACCAGAGTTCTGTTCTTTCTTTCCACTACACCATTCTGTTGTGGAGTTCTGGCAGCTGAGAAGTTCTGGGAAATTCCTTCTTCTGAAAGATAGGCATCTATTCTGGCATTCTTAAACTCTGTCCCATTATCCTTCTCAAAAAACTTATCAGAATTTCTGGGACATCAGATTTTACTCTGATGAACTCAATCCATGTATATCTAGAAAATTCATCAATGAGCACAAGAATATACTTCTTATCCGACAGACTTTGCACATAGATTGGACCACAAATATCCACATGAAGCATATGCAAAGGTATGGGGCAATTGTGATCACTCTTACTTCTGTGTGAAGATCTTTTCATCTTACTCAATTCACCGGCAGAACAGAGATGGTCTTTGTTAAATTTAAGATTAGGTAGTCATTTCACTAAGCTTAACTTCACGAGTTTGTCAAGATTTGAAAAATTCAAATGGGCAAATCTTTTATGCCAGAGCCAGGCATCTTCATTTTTCAAAGACACTAAACAGAGTTTCTCTGTTGTAGAGTTTTGGTTTGGATTGAAATTCATTTTATAAAGATTCCCTTTTCTGTCGGCTCTTAAAAGTTCTTGACCAGACTCGGAAAGCAACAGAGAACAGTACTTCTTCCTAAAATTGACATTGAACCCATGATCACAAAGTTGACTTATACTTAGCAGATTATGATTAAATCCCTCAACATAAGCAACCTCAGAAACTGAAACACCACCATTAACTAAAGTACCATAGCCTCTAATCTGTCCACCATTATCTCCTCCAAAGGTTACTGCACTCCTCTTCTTGTTTTTAAATGAAGTTAGCAGCTCCTTATTGTCCGTCATATTCCTGGAGCATCCAGAATCTAAATACCAGATCTGCACATGAGGCTTCTGCAAGACAGATTAGTTCTTTTTAGGTACCCATTGCATGATGGGTCCTTTCTTGTTAGACTTGGGTGTGTTAACAATTCTGTTTGCTGGTTTTTCATCCTTTGATGATGTGCTAGAGGGTTTTCTCTGTGCATTCTGAACAGTCTTGGGATTTTTCCTTTAAGGTGACTGATTCAGAACACAGTGGGGACCATTCATATGATTTTGCAGTTTTAACAACAGTTGTATGCAGTTGCAATTGATAGAACATGAAGAAAAATGATGCACATTGCTATTTTTATTCAAAAGTTGTTGTTTGAATGGTGCTTGATTCTGAAAAACTCTAGGACCATACATACTGTCCTGATTTGACTTTCTGAAATTGTTGTTTTTCCTTGAAACAGATTCACTTTTCCAAAAAGAATTTCTTCTTTGATTTTCAACAGAGACAGGAGCAGGTCTGTCATTGACTATCCATTTGCCCTTCTGCTCTGGTGTAAATCTGATTGGCTTAAAAGCTAGAGGAACAGAGGTGTTGTTCTTTGGAATACTTCTATCATTCTCTCTTTTCTCTACTTCTACTACATTAGAAGCAAGAATCATGAAGCCTCTGTTATCAAACTCAGTTACTGGTATGAATCTTGATTGTTTCTTAAAAAATGAGACATCCTTTTTCAAATCAATAGATCCCACCGGTATCTGCTTAGGCTTATGCAAAACTTTATTTTGACCACGAAAGATTTGTTCATCTACCTCAGAGTCAGAGTCACTGTCAGAGCACTGAAAGTCTCTGGTGGCGCTGGTGTTAGACTCTTGAGGTATCAAAGAGATATCGGTTTTAGCAGACTTAAACTTTCTCAACTTGGGTTTTAAAGCATCAAATGCAACATTCTCATCAAGAACTCTTTTCAAATCCTCCTAGAATGATGTTCGAATTGATTCAGAGGAAGGAGAGAAGACTGGGGCTTCAGGGTTGAGCTCGCTCTGTGTTTTATCAACAGAGGACTCTTCCACAGAAGTAACAGGCTTCTGTTCCTTAAAAGAGTTAAAGTTGAAAATCTCTTTGGGATCCAGACTCTTATCAGAATTAGGCAAAATGATTCTAGCTTTTCGATGATCAAGAATGAACTTTTCAGATGGTTTTAAAACATTTTCATGATTCAAGGAGTCATAGCTGACGTTCCTGTAGTTAAGTCTTCTGGTCCTTGAAATATCTGAAGTTTTGATTCATTTGAAAACTGATGTACCAGAGATCACATCCTCTTGGATTTTCCCGACACAGAAAGTAGAGGACAAAGATGTCTTCTTCTTTTCATTCCAGGGAGAAAGGTCAGAGAAACCAATACCTTGTGTATCCATCTGTGAGTTTATCTTGATGTGCACATCTTGTGCATCCTGGTACTTTTTGATTAAAATCTCTTTTCTCTGTAGGGATTGATGTAAAACTTCCCTTTCTCTTTGAAAATAATCTTTTAATGCAACAGAGTTAAGTCTTTCAGTTTCAGACTTCTTAACCTCTTCAGATTTTTGTTTCAAAATTTCCTCATATTCCTTCACTTTTTCTGAAAAAGAGTTTTCCTTCTTTTGTTGTAAGACTTCTAGCTAAGATTTTTCTTTAAAGATTTCTTCCTTTTCTTGTTCCAAGAGAGTTTTCTCTCTCTTGTAAAAGGACAGATCCTTTTGAGCTAGCTTTCTTAACTCTTTCTCTTCCAGAGCTGTTTTTAAGAGTTGAAACTCCTCTGTTAGCAAAGAAATATGCATTTCCAACTCAGAGTCAGACTTTGATTCAGAAGAACATACCTTGGCACTGGGTCTGGTTGTCTCCAGCGCTCTGTTGTCTGGCTCTGTTATAGTAAGAGCAAATGCATGAGCCAAGTCATCCTCTATTGATTTCTCTGGTAATTATCCAGTCATCCAATCAACTTCTCCCAAACTTTCATCATCCACAGCAACTCCACAGAAATTGGCCTGCTCTGGTTCGTCATCAGAGGACGAATCAGAGATCCAATTTTCCATCTCAGAAACGTAGCTTCTCTCTCTGTAATTGTACTTGTATTTATTCTTGTAATAATCCTGGTCTTTTACCAGTTTACCTCTACAATTAGCAGAGAAATGGCCAGGTTGCCACATCTAAAGCAACGTCCATCATTCTGGTTGATAGGTTGAGCAGCATCGGTTTTCTGTGGAACTGAAGTATTGTACTTCTGTTGAGGTTGTGGTCTCTGTTCTTGTGGAGCTCTGTTCTGGTGGTTCTGTTGTGGAGGTGCAGCATAACCTCTTTTCTCATCTTTCTCTTCTCTTTCGTATCTACCTCTTCTGTCAAATACTTTGCTACCAAATCTCTTGTTAAAATTTTGTGTTATTAAGGCAAGAGATTTAGCAAAAGCATTTATATCATCATTTTCTGAAGAACTTTCTTCAGTATCACTCTCTGCTACCAGACTCTTCTTACCCTTCTTCTTCTCTTTCTTCTTATCTCTGCTAGAACTCTCTCTGTTGGACTTTCCTTCAGTGGTTTTCTTTGATTCAGATACCAAAGCTATTGGACCTGCAATGGTGGATTTGCCTTTTTGTTCGACAACATCCTTTTCTTGTGCAGCAAGAGTGCCATACACATCAGTGAGAGATCATGCATCCAAATCTTGGTTAGCTTGTAAAGACATGGACAGATTTAACCATTCATCATTCAAACTTTTCAGGAACAAAACATTGTTATCTTCCTTCGACCTAACAACCCTACATTTTTTGCATTTGTTTATCAACACATTAAATCTGTTGTAGGTTTGTTGTAAGGTTTCCTCAGGAAGTGCCTTGAAATCGCTGTATTCATTTATACATTGGGTCCTTCTATTCTTTTTGGTCTTGATACCACCCTCAAGTTGATTAAGAAGTTGATCCCAGATTTCTTTAGTAGTAACACATGAATCTAGTTCTTGAAATATATCGTTGGGAATGGCCATAATCAGAAGTCTAACTGCTTTAAGGTCCATTTCCATTTTTAGCTTCTCTTCATCAGCAAACCCGGTGGTTTTAGGTTTAAGATAAGCAGGAATCTCAGCAGTAGTTTCTGTTGCAGGCACACGTGGAACCAAAACCATGGGTTGGCAAGGTCCATCCGTGACAGATCGCATTAAATCTTTGTCCATTCCATCAAAAAAGTTAACCATCCTAATCTTCCACTGAGGATATTCATCTCTCAGAAGAGTAGGAGGCTTGGTCAGAGAACCAGCAGTATAAATGGCGTTAATGTTGTTATTAGCCATTTTGAAGAAAAACAGAGTATATCAGTTTCAAACGGTTTTGAAAGAGTATAAGCTGAAAGTAAGTGAATAGTAACCAATGGAACAGTAATAAACGGTAGAAAAGATCTTTAAACTAGACTGTAAAGTTTAAAACAGTGATAAAGTAACTTTTAAACTTTAAACTGTAAAACAGAGTATACTAGGAAGCTTTGAAACACACACACAATCAACAACAGGGAATCAACCTTGGTAGATTGGATCGTTTGATTTAAGAAAATCAAAGAAGCTCTGATACCAACTGTAGGTTCCCAGATTCACGTTGCATCACATTAATGGTAATAAAATAGACAGCGGAAGCATGAAATATAAAGCCATTAAGATGTGAGTGATTGTGCAAAGATATTGTAACCGTCAGTATCAAGTATAGAACAGTAACAATGATAACAAGATCAAGTATAATAAGCTGCTCGTATATTGATAATATGAATAACACCAAGAACACGTTCAAGTGTGTGTCTTCGAAATCTCACAGGGAACAAGATCGTACGGAGGTAGTGCTATAGAATACTGCAGTGTGTGCTTTAACAATTGTGGAAAACTATTCTTCCAAAAGCTTACAATCGTTTGTTCCACTACCTCACTATTTATAGCCCTGATAAACTGTAAACA
The DNA here is from genome assembly GCA_033807775.1 of Saussurea involucrata. NCBI lineage: Eukaryota > Viridiplantae > Streptophyta > Magnoliopsida > Asterales > Asteraceae > Saussurea > Saussurea involucrata. Next base: position 135,201,799 of record CM066322.1, read on the forward strand.
GTGTACTATCGTACCCTGGAATGACACGTGGAAAGTGTGTCTCCTTTCTTTAGGGCATACATGGAAAGTATGGACACGTGTCTGACACTTAGGATTTCTTACGAGACTTAGGCTTCACAGAGGTCTTCATTCACCAGAGCTCTTATGCCAGAGCTCTGTTGGTCTTCTGTTGGTGAATCAGTTCTTCTGTAAAATGGAAGATCTTCTGCCAGAGCTCTGTCGAGCTCTGTTGATTTCACCAGAGCTCTGTCGAGCTCTGTTGGTCTTCTTGTTGGTCTTCTTCCAAGTCTTCTGCTGGATCTCTGTTGGTCTTCTGACTTGATAATATTTTCAATACTTTTACATAACAGATACTTGGGGCTAACAGTCCCCACTGTGTTCTAAATCAGTCATTTCAAAGGAAAAATCCCAAGACTGTTCAAAATACACAGAGAAAACCCTCTGGCACACCATCACAGAATGGAAAGCCAGCAGCTAAGTCTAACACCCCCAAGCCTAACAAGAAAGGACCCATTATGCAATGTGTTAGGTCTAAAGTTTTGTCAAAAACACAAGTGTTGAGTTCTGAGTAAGAAGACTAAAGAAGACTCAGAAGACTCAGAAGTTCTGAGTAGAAGACTCAGAAGTTCTGAGTGAGAAATCTCAAAAAGATTCTAAGTGTTGGATTCTGACTAGAAGGTTCAGAGTTCTGAGTAGGAGACTCAGAACTTCTGACTATGAAGACAAATGTTCTGAAGCGCTTATTCAGAAGTATGTTCAGAATTCATATCTTGGGATATTATCTGTTATATTCAGTTACTAATTAGGACACGTGTAATTGTTCTATTAGTCTGTTTCTCATATGTACTGTAGCTTTAGCTATTATCTACAGTATATATAGGAGTTAGCAACTGTAGCTAACTGAATCTTTGGCTAATCTTTAGAGAATCTTTTGGAGAATCTTTGGCTAACCTTTTGGATAACTCTTTACGCATAAATTGTTAGATCTATTGAGAGAGAAATTCATTGTAATATCTTGTAATTCACAGATTGTTAATAGATCATATGACCAGTTGCTGTTAATACGATCTTAATTGTTCATATTTGATTGTAAGAGTGTAACCTGAAACTTTCAATTGGTATCAGAGCCAATCAACAAACAAATTCGACCAAGAGTGTGTTTGATCGCGTTCTTGAAGTTTCTTGATCAATTCGACAATTGATTCCGCTGCTGCTAACAATTCTTGAATTCCTAACAATTCTTGAATTCGTTTCTATCATTGATTCAAGAAATTTGAATTTGTCTTTCTGTTGAATCGATATCTTACAATCAAGTTATCCAAAGATTTTCTCTCTATGCTGATTAATTCTCGAAATTAAACAGAGATCACAGGTATGTTTTCGAAATTCTTGATTGGTTTCTGGATCAAAGTGATTATATCTGCTGCATGTTGATTAGTATTCAAATTTTTTGTTGAAAAGAAGATTTCATTAATTCATGTACTCTAACTGTTTGATGAAATGCATGTGACAGATTTGATTAATTCTTGCATGTTCTAGATTTGTGTTGATTCTCATTTTTTATCATAATTCATAGTTGATATTCGAATTTGTCATTTCATCATGCCTGAGATTATTGAAATTTTTGTGAGACCTGCAATTTCTATAACCAGTTCAGACAATTTACAAAAATTAAGTCCTGTAAAAGCAAAAGAAACAATTTCTGAACCAAAAACTGAGATTGTTCATTTTGAAAGCAAGATTGCTAATCTTCAAGCAAAACAAGACGAATATGCAAAAGTTATAAAGATTTTGCAAAAAGAGAAATCTGATTTTCTAAAGGATTTTGAAAAGGTTCAAGAAAACATAAAGTTGTTAGAAAAAGAGAATGTTGATTTGAAAGAGAAAGGCAATTTTAGAAGAAAGATGTTGACAGAGTCTGAAAATAGAATCAAATCATGTGAAATGAAAAATTGTCAACTCTTGAGACAGATCTATGATTTTGAACAAGTTCTTATACTTGAAAGAGTGAAATTTGAGAAAGAGAGAAGAGACTTTCAAACTGAGAGGAAAGGTTTTGAAACAAAGTCTGTTGAATTATCTTTGAAAATTTCTGATTTGGAGAAAATTCTTGCAAAAGAAAGAAAAGAGTTTGAATGCAAGAAAAATGTTTTTCAAAAAGAAAAGATTGGTTTTGAGAAAAAGAAAACAGGAATGTTAAATGAGTTTTCTGTAAAAATCAATGAGTTGGAGAAAGAGTTAGAAGATGGAAGGAAAGAGACTGAAAAGAAGAAGGTAAATGGCTTTAAAGAAAAATGCTTAAAAGATGAGTTTGAGAAGGAAAAGAAAGTTTTTCATTTGGAGATAAGGAGGCTTATTAAGAAATTATCTGATTTATCAACTAAAATCATGATAGAGAGGAAGTCCAAATCTGATTTGCAGTCAAGGTTTGATTTGTATGTTAAAAAGTTTAGGGAATTTGAAACGAAAGTTGTTGACAAATCAAATCATAGTTCAAAAGATCAGATTCGTTCTTCTAATCTGTTTTATGATTCTGCTATTGATAAATCTTATAATTGTTCTTTTAAAAAGATAAAAATGGAATGGAGAGTTAAAGGAACAACTTCCAAGAAAGAAGTGCCAAAATCAAAAGTTCCTAATTCAAATGTCAAGAAGAACAATACATTTCAAAGAAAATCTTTTGTTAAACCTGATGTGATTTATTCTGTAAATCAATTAGTCAGAATTGCACAAAAGAAACTTTGTTGTTCATATTGTGGGACTAATGATTTTGTGAACAAGAATTTTATTCAGCACTGGTATGGTTCTTATAGAATATCTGCATATGCCACTGCACCTAACAAACCTGGACCCAAGTTCATATGGGTACCAAAGACAACTTAATCTGTTTTGCAGGTTATTCATGTGTAGAGTTGAATGATAATACTGACACATGACTTAAAACCGATGCTGTGCTTAAATTGAGAATATTGACTTTTGGATAATTCAGTCCAAAACTCGATCTGAATGTAATTATGGATTTCTGATTCATATAGATCAATTTGTTGATCTTGAAGATTTTTTTTGAAAAAGTTCTGTTTGCTATGAGGTTATCGAACTCATAGATGTGAGTGTTTTTAGTAGAAAACATTTCCAGAGAATGTGTTCAGAATCACATTTTAAGCAACCCTGCAAATTTTGGTTGAAAAATTCTGATTTTTGAGCAAGTTATGGTGATTTGAAGTTCAGAATGTTCAAAAATCACAAAATCCAAACATTTTTCTAAGGCATTTTCTCTGGATAGTTTTATCAGAATTCTGACTCTGTTACTCAGAAGTTCTGACTCTACTACTCAGAATTCTGACTCAACTAATCAGAATTCTGACTCTGATACTTAGAATTTTGAGCAAGTTACTCATAATTCTGACTCTTCTAATCAGAATTCTGACTCTACTACTCAGAATTTTTTTTTGATAACTAATGAGGAATCATCGTAGATGATTACCAAAATCTCTTGATTTTGCAGGATTATCTTGATTTCAGAGGAAGCATTGACTCAAAATTTGATCTGATTGTTTCAAGATAATGTTCAAAACCCGTGATTCAACGTTTTAGGTTTTTGAACATATCAGTTCAAAACCCGTACTTAAATGACAATGGCTTCTGAATAATTCAGTTCAGGACCCGTACTTCAGAGACTAAGACTTCTAAACAAATCAGTTTAGAACTCATACTTCTCAGGTGATATCCTTAACTGTCATATTTTTCTGTTTCAAGGAACAAGTGGTGAAAGGTAACATTGTATTATGTTTTATTTCTATTGCTTTGAATGTTTGAATCTTAACAATTTAATTCAATGATATGATTTTTTTTATTTTTCATTCAATGAATAAAATGTGTGTCAATGGTGCTTTTACAAGTATTTTTGTATTATCTGAGCTATATTTGTTTCAACTTTCACTTCTGAAATAAATCGAAAGGTTAGCAAATCATGAATGAAATTATGCTGAATGCTCAATGTTATGAAATTTAGACTTATATAGAATATAATGCTCAAAAAGCATAATTTGTCAGAATGTTGGATGGAAACGAAAATATGGGGGAAGTACTACGTTTTAGAACCAAGTGATTGAGATGCAATATATATATACAAAATCATTTAGTTTGAAAGTTTGTACCTGTGGCCTTTCTGGTTTGGGAGAGTAAGTCCTAAGGGGTGCTCGACACCTAGTCCCTAAGATCAACTGGTCTAGGATCGGCTGACCCAAATCCTGCAATAGAATCAGATAGAAAACCATGTTCTACTGGTACAAATGGGTTTAAGATATATCGATGTGGCCTTTATGGTTTGGGAAATTAAGTTCCAAGGGGTGCTTGTCACCTAGCACCTAAGACCAACTGGTCTGGGATATGCTGACCCAAATCCTGCTATAGAACCAGATAGAAAGTCATGTTTAACGATGTATCTTATTCTTACTAAACTTTTTGATTAAAAGATGCCAATGTGCACAAAATTAAAAGATGTCAATGAGCACAAAATTAAAAGATGTCAATGAGCACAAAATTAAAAGATGCCAATGAGCACACATCTCTTGAAACTTTGGGAAAATTCAAAGTCGCAATAAACCTGTAAATTTGTGAAAATCCTGTTTTTGGACAAATAGTGTAAGTAGAGCAAAGTATTCGTATATGTTTTTAGAATTGCATATTCTTGAAGCTAATCATATTTCGCATGCTAAGAACACCAAATAGATTTAATAAAGGGATTGAAACTGAACATTTTTAACTCGATATGCAATGATGACTTGTATTTGAATCCAAACACATGCATTTGATTTCATTTGATTGAAAATCTGATAAATTTCATTAAGTTGTATTTCTTTTGTAAAGTTTTCAAATGATCAAATGTTAGTAGTTATCAAGTGTAGTTCAGTAAATCTTATTCTCCTTGTATAAATGTTTTCATTAAAGCACTATATTTGAAATGAATAATTTTAATGAAATATTTGCATACTTTCAGGGGGAGAAAACAAACTGCTCCAGAATTCTTATTTTGAGGGGGAGCAAGGTTATTCATTAAGGAGGAGAAAAAGCATAGACTTCATTCGAAGAAAAAGCATCGCTAAAGTTTTGAAAATCAAGGGGGAGAAAAGCTAAAGATTTTGAAGATGATTTTGCTTTCCAAAACTTTAGGGGGAGAAAAGCTAAAGATTTTGAAGATTGATATGGTTTTTGTACAGAAATAACAAAAGAGAGAAATGTTATTTTAAGAAGAAGAAGAGGAAAAGGAAACTGATCGGTTGTTTCTTATAAAGAAATCTTATGAAAGCTGAAATGAAGATGAGAATTGTCATTTCAAGGGGGAGCAAAGAAAAAGCAAATATATAACAGAAATCAATTTGGAAATCGTTGCTGCTGCTGATTAAAGACTGACCAAAAGTTGTTAACTCAGATTATTCAGAATTCTGAGCAAAAGTTGTCAAAGCATTCAGAAGAGCTCCTTCTGAAGATTGTTCCTGCTCTAAGAATTTGATGGTGAAAAGTACAAGTGTGTTTGACAAAAAGGGGGAGATTGTTAGGTCTAAAGTTTTGTCAAAAACACAAGTGTTGAGTTCTGAGTAAGAAGACTAAAGAAGACTCAGAAGACTCAGAAGTTCTGAGTAGAAGACTCAGAAGTTCTGAGTGAGAAATCTCAAAAAGATTCTAAGTGTTGGATTCTGACTAGAAGGTTCAGAGTTCTGAGTAGGAGACTCAGAACTTCTGACTATGAAGACAAATGTTCTGAAGCGCTTATTCAGAAGTATGTTCAGAATTCATATCTTGGGATATTATCTGTTATATTCAGTTACTAATTAGGACACGTGTAATTGTTCTATTAGTCTGTTTCTCATATGTACTGTAGCTTTAGCTATTATCTACAGTATATATAGGAGTTAGCAACTGTAGCTAACTGAATCTTTGGCTAATCTTTAGAGAATCTTTTGGAGAATCTTTGGCTAACCTTTTGGATAACTCTTTACGCATAAATTGTTAGATCTATTGAGAGAGAAATTCATTGTAATATCTTGTAATTCACAGATTGTTAATAGATCATATGACCAGTTGCTGTTAATACGATCTTAATTGTTCATATTTGATTGTAAGAGTGTAACCTGAAACTTTCACAATGGGTACCTAAAAAGAACTAATCTGTCTTGCAGAAGCCTCATGTGCAGATCTGGTATTTAGATTCAGGATGTTCCAGGCATATGACATGCAATAAGGAACTGCTGACTTCATTCAAGAACAAAATGGGAAGTGCAGTAACCTTTGGAGGAGATGGTGGTGGACAGATTAGAGGTTATGGTGTGTTAAATAATGGTGTTGTTTCAGTTTCGAAGGTTGCTTATGTTGAAGGATTAAATCATAATCTGCTTAGCATAAGTCAACTATGTGATCATGGGTTCGATGTCAACTTTAAAAAGAAATATATTTCTTTGTTGCTTTCCGAGTCTGGTCAAGAACTTTTAAGAGCCGACAGAAAAGGCAATCTGTATAAAATGAATTTCAATCCAAACCAAAGTACTACAACAAAAAAACTCTGTTTAGTCTCTTTGAAAAAGGAAGATGACTGGCTCTGGCATAAAAGATTTGCTCATTTGAATTCTCAAATCTTGACAAACTCGTGAAACTCAACTTAGTGAAAGGTCTGCCTTCACTTAAATTTGACAAAGACCATCTTTGTTCTGCGTGTTAACTGGGTAAAATGAAAATAACTTCACACAGAACAAAGAGTGATCACAATTGTCCCAGACCTTTGCATATGCTTCATGTGGATCTTTGTGGTCCAATCTCTGTGCAAAGTCTGTCAGGTAAAAAGTATATTCTTGTGCTTATTGATGAATATTCTAGATATACTTGGGTTGAGTTCATCAGAGTAAAATATGATGTCCCAGAAATTCTGATAAGTTTGTTAAATAGAATACAGGTTCTGTTAGGTCTTAAAGTCCAAAAGTTGAGAAGTGACAATGGGACAGAGTTTAAAAATGCCAGAATTGATGCCTACCTATCAGAGGAAAGAATCTCCCAGAACTTCTCAGCTGCCAAAACTCCCCAACAGAATGGTGTTGTGGAGAGAAAGAACAGAACTCTGGTAGCAGACGCTAGAACCATGTTGGCAGGTTCTATACTTCCAATGAACTTCTGGGCAGAGGCAGTCTCAACAGCCTGTTTTACCTAAAACAGAGTTGTAATAGTGAAAAGATTCAAGAAGACTCCCTATGAACTCATCAACAACCGAAGGCCAAATGTGAAATTCTTTCATGTTTTTAGCTGTAAATGCTACATCTTGAATGACGGAGATCAACTGGGAAAGTTCGACAAGAAGGCTGACGAAGGAATCTTTATTGGTTATTCCTTAACCTCTAAAGCCTACAGAGTCTACATTACCAGAACCAGGGTCATTCAAGAGAGCATAAACGTGTCCTTTGATGAAATTACATCAAGTTCCTCTGATTGAAAATCACCAGAGGGGACACAGACTAAAGAGAAGCCAAGCTCTTCAAAGTCAAGGGAAGAAGACATCAATCTCTTATTCAACGATTCTTTCGATGATGATGATTCCTCTGTCGAAATCACCACAGGCAATCAAGCTCAGAGTTCTGCTGAACAAAATCTGACAGGTACAACTCTTACAGGTCCCTCCAATTCTTCACCATCTACCTCTCTGTCTACAGGTGTATTTCAGAAAAATGAGGAACCTCAATCAGATGTAAGAGAACCTGAACAAGAGCCATCATCACCCCTTCTGACTCATAATGGGAGAAGCTCTCTGTTTGAAATCTTACCATCTCAGAGCCCTGTTGGTACATCACAGAGCAATGAGGCCACTCTCCAGAGCAGTGTGCCATAGAGCCCTGGTGCCATTCCTCAGAGCTCTGATGCTGAAATGTGTCTTTTCCCATCAGAGGCACAGACTCCACCTGTTTTCCATGCTCCAATGACCAGATGGACAAAGGATCACCCCCATCATCTAATTATAGGTGCTGCTGAAGATGGTGTAAAGACTAGATCAGCAACAATCAATGAGGCTTTCTTTGTGAATTTTTTAAGTATGATTGAGCCGAAGAAGATTTCTGAAGCCCTGGAAGACCCAAACTGGATTAAAGCCATGCAAGAGGAGCTTCTGGAGTTTGAAAGACATAAAGTTTGGTGCTTGGTTCCACTTCCTGAAGACAAAGCTGCCATTGGAACCAAGTTGGTGTTCAGAAATAAGAAGGATGAAGACGGCATTATCATCAGAAACAAAGCTCGGCTGGTTGCTAAGGGATATTGTCAAGAAGAGGGCATTGATTATGACGAAACCTTTGCACATGTGACTATGCTAGAAGCCATCAGAATCTTCTTAGCCTATGCTGCCCATAAAGGTTTCAAGGTCTATCAAATGTATGTGAAATTTGCCTTCTTGAATGGGAGACTGCAAGAAGAAGTCTACGTCCAGCAACCACCAGGTTTTGAAAGCTCAGAGTTTCTAGACCACGTTTACAAGCTAGACAAAGCTCTGTATGGCCTTAAGCAAGCTCCCAGAGCCTGGTATGAAACTCTGTCAAATTTTCTGTTGACTAATCACTTCGAGAAAGGTATTGTCGATACAACTCTATTCATTAGGAGGTATAAGAATGATATTCTTCTTGTCCAAATATATGTTGATGACATTATTTTTGGGTCTACAAGGCAGGAATACTGTGATAGGTTTGAGGATTTGATGAAAAGCAAATTTAAAATGAGCATGATGGGAGAACATTCATTCTTCCTTGGTTTACAAGTTAAACAATCCATCAAAGGGACTTTCATAAGTCAATCTAAATACATCTCTGATATTTTGAAAAAGTATAAGCTCAATAATTCAAATCCTATGAAAACTCCTATTGCCACTGGAGTTAAACTTGATCATAATCCTCACGGTGAATCTGTGGATATCAAGAACTACAGAGGCATTATATGGTCACTTCTGTATTTGACTGCAAGCAGACTTGATATAATGTTTGCAACATGTCTTTGTGCTAGATTTCATGCAAATCCTAAAGAATCCCATTTGTCTGCTGTCAAGCGCATATTTAAATATCTCAAAGGGACTCAATTTTTGGGTCTCTGGTATCCTCTTAATTCTAGTTTTGAGCTTATTGCATATACAAATTCAGATTATGGAGGATGCAGGAATGACAGAAAGAGTACTTCTGGTAGCTGCCAATTGCTTGGAGACAAACTGGTGAGTTGGATATCCAAGAAACAGAACTGCGTATCAACTTCTACAACAGAAGCAGAGTATGTTGCTGCTGCTAGTTGTTCCTCTCAAGTGATCTGGATGAAAACACAACTCAAAGACTATAGCATGGAGTACAACAAAGTCCCAATTCTGTGTGACTCCAAGAGTGCAATAGCAATTACAGCTAATCCAGTTCAACACTCAAAGACAAAGCACATCGACATAATGTACCATTTTATAAAGGTTCATGTTAAAAAAAGGACGATTGAAATGTACTTTGTTTCAACCGAGTTCCAACTTGCTGACCTGTTTACGAAAGCCCTTGATGAAAGAAGATTTAACTTCTTGATCAGCAAGATGGGCATGCTGAACATGTCCTCTTAACTCTATTCAAAATTCAATAGAGCCTCTGATGATCATACCAGAGGTCTGTCAAAATTATTGAGTCGGATAGTTCACCAAATGATCACCTCAGAGCTCTGCCAGCATACTTTTTCAATATTTTCCTCTAGGCATTTCATTTGTGTAAATACTTTTGTTTTTTTGTAAATATTGTTGCAAGAAAAGAGAAAAGCTAAAAAGAAAAATATGTCAATTAAGCTCACTATTTAAGGGGGAGCTTAAAAGGAAAATAAGCATGGTTTAAGGGGGAGCAAGTCAAACAATTTCAAATCTAAATGACTTTGCTAGTCGAACACATGAAAAATCTTTTTAAGGTAGGGAAAACCTGTTCTGATGAAAACGTTTCTGGTAATGTCAAGAACTTACGAGAACTCTGACATTTCACTAGAGCCTCTGATGATGCTCACCAGAACTCTGTGAAATTTCTAAGTCAGTTCTGCCTTCGTTCTTTGACTATTTTCACATCAGAGTCAGGATTTTTAAATGATTTTAGGGTAAAAGATGAAACATCTTGGGTTACTTGAAAAGAATGAAAAAGGTCACTCAACAGAGGCAAAATAGTGCTGAGTTCCACCAGAGCTCTGCCAGTTTTCTGCCACGTTGTTTGGGTAAAAATCCACCAGCCTCGACCACGACCAAGACGTTAAAGACATTTATTACACTTCTCTTGTAACAAAGTTAAATCATCAACACTTTGTCCTTGGACCAAAGCCATAGTCGAAAGTACCTCTCGACACTCGACCGACGTGTGGAAATACACGACCTCGACTGACTAACATGCGACATTTCTGTCATGTTTTCATCGTTTAATGCAGGTCAAACTTCATTTATGATCAACGGCTATAACCGACGAGGTAAGTTATGAGCATTAAAGTCAGCAAACCATTACGACAGTTACATGAAGTATTCAACGAATCAATTAAAGCACTCGAAGACTATAAATACAAGGACGAAGCTATCATTTGCGGATCATCTATCACCATCGAATTCCAGAAGCACACTGCGTACTCAAGAACATCCGAAGCAAATGAATTTCTCTCAAGTGATCGCTCTCGACGCACGACTTACACTCTCGACCAGCAGTCTTAGCACACGACACACTAGTTTTACATTCGATACACTTGTTATTTTTACATTTCAAGTCATTTGTATTGTAATCACTGTATCCCCGACACCTGAAACAAAGGACATCGCCCCTGTTTGGTGATCATAGTACAGCGACGACTTCCACAGTCGTCCGCGGGTTTTTTTCTCGTGGAGGTTTTTCCCGCGTCATCAAAATCTCTGTCTCTTTACAATTTTTTGTTCTTGTCGCACGCTTTGTCGTAAGATTCCTTCTTTAGTTGTTAAGCTCCACAGTCAACCTTAAGTTATCCTTTTGGATGATTTTTGGCATTAACAATTGGGTGCCCACCGTGGGGCCCCATCTAGAGAAAATATTTGACAAACGTGCGTCCTACTAACGGTTTCTTGTAGTCTCTTTTGTTTTCTGTTTCAGGAAAATGGCAGCCCCTGGAAATCAAGAGCATGTCATTGCCCAGATGTATCAGGAGTTAGAAGTTGTGCGGAATCAAATTGTTAGAGCATTATTGTATTCAAGATTTACTGTAAAGTCAATGTACTGTATGAGTCTATACAGTATTGTGAATGCCTTTATACCTTGTATGTCATGGGTATAAATAGGCTTGTCTAGTTCATTTGTTAGTAAGCTTTTGAAATCTTTTAGAAACCTTTTGTAATCCTTTGAGATCAATACATGGATGACATATTTGCTCTCTAGATTCTCTCTCACTACATTCATATCTTATTGCTAGAGATTTGGGATTTAACAATTGGTATCAGAGCTAAACAGAAGATTCAAGCAGATCGAAGACCAAATTGAAGAATTTTTACACTGTTCTTCAAGAATTCGGACCAAGTGGCTTTTACTGTTCATCTAAAGTCTTATCATTCAGACATGAAGTTTTTCCAGATTTTGAGTTTTTGAATCAATTCTTTGCATCATGGCATTCGGATTTGCTTCCTGAACACTCTTAATTCTTGGATTAACATCAAAATCTGCACAGAATTGACAGATCTAATCGATTCTTGAATTTTTTTTCGAAAACTTCAAGATCACTGTTTTGATCTTAATCTGTTCAAATTGATCGAATTGTGAATTGCAATCAACAGAAAAAGTGTGCGGATTTCAATTACGAACAATTTGATATAAGATTCATCACAATTGATCAAGAATTGAAGAAGTTATGGCAGATTAAGTGATTTTGAAGTTCGAAGTGCAGAATTCGGATCATTCTTGGTGAATTTGGATCATTCAAAGAGAATTCGGAACATTCATAGAGAATTCGGATTGTTCTTGGCATCACAAGTGTAGAATTCGACTCAAGAAGAATTCGAATTCATAGAATTCGAACCCTATTAGATTCGAATTGTAGAGAATTCGAACCCTGTTAGATTCGAATTGAGAACTTGTGTATTGATTTGAGTTGATTAAATTTTCCTAAGTATAGAATTCGAACCCTGTTGAGTTAGAATTGAGTGAATTCGAACCTAAGTACATTCGAATTGAGTGAATTCGAACCCAGTTACATTCGAATTGAGTGAATTCGAACCAAGTTAAGTCCGAATTGAGTGAATTCGAACCCTTCAGCATCCGAATTCATTGAATTCGAACCCTTCAGCATCCGAATTCATTGAATTCGAACCCTTCAGCATCCGAATTCATTGAATTCGAACCCTCCTTCATCCGAATTCATTGAATTCGAACCCTTCTTCATTCGAGTTCATTGATTTCGAATCCTTATTCATCCGAATTCTTGTGAAGTTTTTTTTGAAAAAAAATTTTATCCCGAAATTTTTTCTATAGTGTATTTCATACATTGTAAGAGCTTTTAAAAAAAAATTATATAATTTTTTTTTTGTAAAGTGTATTTTCATACACTGTCTGCTTGATCTTCTGAACGATCAATTTCTAGCAATTTTCAAAATGGTTTTACAACAAGTTATTGTTAAAAGCAGTGGTGAAGATTTGAAGCAAACTTTGAAAAAGGAGATTCCTCCAATTGCAAAAGTTTTTGTTAAACCAAATAATAAAATGTTGCAACAAGTTATTATAACAGAAACACCTTCTAAACCACATGTTTCTGTTAAACCAAATAATGTAGTGTTGCAACAAGTCATTTTAACAGAATCATCCTTAAAATGAAAAACTCCTTCTAAAGACAATGCTTCAAATTCTTCAACTCCTATTTTAAATAAAGCATTGGAAGAAGAAAATGTTAATCTGAAAAGACAAATTTTAGACATTTCTTCTTCAAATGCTAAATTTACTAAAAGAATAACTGATCTTGAAGCTTATATTGCAGATCTTGAAGCAAAGAAAGACAACTCATGTCTGCACGATCAATTAAAAGAAGTTCAAGAGAAAAGAACAACGTTGGAAGGTGAAAACGTTGAATTGAAGAAGAAGCTTACAGAACGTGAAAGAGAGTCACTTTCTTCAATGAAAGTTCTTAAAGAAAAGGAAGTAATTGAGCTTAAATATATAAAACTTTCAAAACAAATTTCTAATCTTGAGAAAGTTTTATTTTTAGAAAAAGACAAGCTCGAAAAAGAAAGAGCTAAATTTGAAACTGAACGAAAATTTTTTGAGATTAAAAGTTCTGAACTTTCCGTGAAAATCTCTGAATTAGAAAATCTTTTGGAAAAGGAAAGAAAAGATTTCACGGAAAAGAAAAATCTCTTTGAAAAGGAAAGTAAAACTCTTAAAAAGAAAAATATGGAAATTTTCAAAGAGATTACTGATAAAAGAAAGTTTTTGGAAAAAGATTTTGAATCGGAACGTGAATATTTTGAAGATGTGATTCTTAATCTTACCAAAAGATTATCTGGTTTATCAGCTGATATTATGAAGGATCGGTTGATCAAATCTGATCTCCAAAAGAAATTTGATCTAATTTCTAAAGAGAAAAATGTTTTAATAAACAAAGTCAAAGAACTTGAAGACGTCATTTTTAAATTTGATGTCTCAAAGCAGACCGGTCATAATTCTATCTTTCAGACTCCATTTGTTGATTCAAATGATTCTAAATGCTCTTTTAAAACTGCTTCAAGTTCAAGTTTTAAAAACATTTCTTCTAAACAATTTAATAGATCAACAGATTTCTCAAAAGGTCGGATTCGTTCAACAAATCTCTTCTATAATCCTCTGTATGATAAATCAGATAACAAAACAAAAGTGCCTAAAGTTAATACTTCCAAACCTGAAGAAGTTCCAGTCTTCAAGAGGGTGAAGATGGAATGGAGAGTAAAAGGCACAACAGTTCCAAAGAAAGAAGTGCCAAAATCATCTGTATCCACATCAAATGCAAAGAAGAACAATACGCCAAAAGGTAAATCTTATGCTAAACCTAATCCTATTCATTATGTAAATCATCTAATTAGGTTGGCACATAAGAAAATCTGTTGTTCTTACTGTGGATCAAATGACTTTGTGCATAAAGATTATACTTCTTATTGGTATGGTTCTTACAGTATTCCTTGTAAGAAATCTACACCTAACCCACTAGGACCCAAGTGCCATTGGGTACCAAAATCTGCTTAAACTGTTTTGTAGGTATATCATGTGTTGTGCTGAATGTTACATATATACCACACACATGACTGAAAACAGAAGAGAAGCGGCGTAATTTTTTGAAGAATATTTGTACTATTAAGGGGGAGATAAATATTTTTGGCTTTTGGACATATCAGTTCAAAACCCGTTCTTCAAAGACTATGGCTTCTGAACAACTCAGTTCAGGACCCGTACTTTAAAGACTAAGACTTCTAAACAAATCAGTTTAGAACTCACACTTCTCAGGTAATATCCTTAACTGCTATATATTTTTGTTTCAAGGAACAAGTGGCAAAAGGTAACATTGGATTATATTTGTTTCTACTGATTTAAAAACTTGAAACTTTACAAATTTAATTCAATAAGATGAAATTTTCAATTTTCATTCAATGAATTAAATGTGTGCTAAAAGATGATTTTACAAGAAACTTTGTACTATCTGAGTTAGATTTGCTTCAATTTTCACCTCTAAAATAAATCGAAAGGTCAGCAAAACATGAATGAAATTATGTTGAATGCTCAAAGTTATGTGAATCTGGATATATATAGAATATAATGCTCAAAAAGCCTATATGTCAGAATGATGGATGGAAATGAAATTATGGGCAAAGCACTATGTTTTAGAACCAAGTGATTGAGATAAAAAAGTTGCACTATCATTTAGTTTGAAAGTTTGTGCCTGTGGCCTTTCTGGTTTGGGAGAGTAAGTCCTAAGGGGTGCTCGACACCTAGTCCCTAAGATCAACTGGTCTGGGATCGGCTGACCCAAATCCTGCAATAGAACCAGATAGAAAGCCATGTTCTACTGGTACAAATGGGTTTAAGATATATCGATGTGGCCTTTCTGGTTTGGGAAATTAAGTTCTAAGGGGTGCTCGACACCTAGCACCTAAGGCCAACTGGTCTGGGATCTGCTAACCCAAATCCTGCTATAGAACCAGATAGAAAGTCATGTTTAACGGTGTATCTTATTCTTACTAAACTTTTTGATCAAAAGATGCCAATGAGCACAAAATCAAAAGATGCCAATGCGCACAAAATCAAAAGATGCCAATGAGTACAAAATCAAAAGATTCAAATGTGCATAAAATCAAAAGATGCCAAAGAGCACACATCTCTTGAAACTTGGGGAAAATACAAAGTCGCGATAAACCCGTAAATTTATGAAATTCTGATTTTGGACAAATAGTGTGAGTAGAGCAAAGTATTCTTATATGTTTTAGAATTGCATACGCTTGATGCTAATCATATTTCGCATGCTAGCACACCAAATAGATTTAATAAAGGGGTTGAAACTGAACGTTTGTAACTTGATATGCAATGATGTCTTGTTTTTGAATCCAAACACATGCATTTGATTTCATTTGATTGAAATATTGTTAAATTTCATTAAGTTGAATTTCTTTTGTAAAGCATTCAAATGATCAAATGTTAGTAGTTATAAAATGAAGTTCAATGAATTTTATTTTCCTTGTGTAAATTTTTTAAAATTTGTATATTGTGCGTTATTGAAACATATGCATACTTTCAGGGGGAGAAAACAAATTGCTCCAGAATTCTTATTTTGAGGGGGAGCAAGGTTATCCACTAAGGAGGAGATTGTTAGTAATACTCAGTGACGCGACTGAAATTGAAGAAGGTTTTCGATGATAATGATGCTCACTTTCATCGAAAAAGGGGGAGAAATGTTTAATTCAAATTTCATGTCAAAGATATCTCATGTCTAAGAGCTTTCAAGTCAATGATTCGTGAACAAAGACTGAAGATCAGGGGAGAAGGATCATGTGAAGTCTAAATTTTGCTGAATTTGGTTATCTTAGTTCTGAGTGGTTCTCGGAATGCGCTTACACCTAAAAGTTCAAAAATATAGATGGTTTCGCATCCTTCATGATTCGAATTGCCCTGATTTCGAACCCTTCATAATTCGAATTGTCCTGATTTCGCATCCTTCATGATTCGAATTGCCCTGATTTCGGACCCTTCTTGTTCCAACTTACTTGAATTCGAATCCTACTTGATCCGAATTGAGCTGATTTCGCATCCTCTAGCATCCGAATTGATGGTTTCGGATCTGCCTACATCCGAATTGATGATTTCGGATTCTTAAAGTTAATATGAGAACTAAGGTTCTTGCATCAAGAAGGATACGAGAAGTTACTGTTTGTTAAAGACTGATAAAGCTGTAAAGTTCTGTTTTCATGTACAAGGCTTGAAGATAGTTTGATAAAGTGTCTGTTGAAGAAGATTGACTTTACAAAGAGCTGAAGACTGCTGTCAAATTTTTTAAATCTTGAATCCAAAGGGGGAGATTGTTAGAGCATTATTGTATTCAAGATTTACTGTAAAGTCAATGTACTGTATGAGTCTATACAGTATTGTGAATGACTTTATACCTTGTATGTCATGGGTATAAATAGGCTTGTCTAGTTCATTTGTTAGTAAGCTTTTGAAATCTTTTAGAAACCTTTTTGTAATCCTTTGAGATCAATACATGGATGACATATTTTCTCTCTAGATTCTCTCTCACTACATTCATATCTTATTGCTAGAGATTTGGGATTTATCACAAATCAATGCCATGGCTGAGCAAAGTCGAAGAGCAGCTGAGGAAATCGTGCGGCTAAGAAATCCCTCCGGACCTCAGAACGGTCCTAGGCCATTCATCCAAAATCCAGGTCCAGGATCGTTTGTCCAGAGCGGTCCTAGACCATTCGTTCAGAATATGGGTTAAGGATCGCACAGGCAAAATCCAGGGTCCGCTCCTTTCATGCAGAATCCAAGACCAGGACCATTCGGTCAAAATCAGCATACAGGTCCATTCATGCAAAATCAGCAACCGAGGGCGTTCAATCCAAATCCCCAGTTCGGGACAATTCCTCCTCAGCATCTGAGACCGCCACCCATGAATAATGGATCACAGCCGTTTCCGAATGGATCGCAGCCCTTTTCGAATGGATCGTAGCCGTTTTCGAATGGATCACAGCCGTTTCCGAATGGATCGTAGCCATTTCCGAATGGATCGCAGCCATTTCCGAATGGATCGCAGCCGTTTCATAATGGGTCGCAGCCATATTCAATCCCTTTCAACGGGGACGCCAATGGTTCGTCGTATGGCAATGGCACTAGTTCAGGAAGCGACCCTCTGGCAGGTACAAATCTCGATCCTAGTGACCCCGTCACCCAGCGGTTGAAAATGCTAGAAGATCAGAACGAGTGTGTCCTGTCCCTGCTCGCTAAGCTACCTGGGGCAGTCGTACCCGTCGACGTCGAACCTCGCTCAGGATTCAAAGCGTCGCCTTTTATCGACAAGATTGGGACGGTCGACGTCCCGAAGAAATTCAACATCCCCGCCTTCACACCCAAGTATTCGGGGGTGACCGATCTGTTGATCCAAACTCTCAGTGATTTGATAATGACCCTTGTTAATGCCAAAAATTGCACCAAAGGACAACTTAAGGTTTATTTGGACTTAATCAACTAAAGAAAGAATCTTTCGACGAGACGTACGACGAGGGAAAAAATAAATGAGACAAGTGATTTGATGACGCAAGAAAAACCTCAATCGAGGAAAAAACCTGCGGACGACAGTGGGTGTCGTCGCTGCACTATGGTCGCCAATCAGGGGCGACGTCCTTGGTATTGGTGTCGGTCGTACGATGATTACAATACAAATGAAGGAAATACTATGAAATGTAAAGTACAAGTGTTTAAAGTGTAAAACAGGTGTTTGTCGTGTGAATACAAAGTGTAAATAATTGTTGGTCGAAAGCTGTCGTCGTGCGTCGAGAGTGAGTTCTTCGAGAGAGAATGCTTCACTTGAATTTGTTGTAGAGTTCTTCTGTGTTGTCTCAGATGTCCTGAAATGATTGCTTGAACTCAATATTTATAGTCTCCGCGTCATTAATTAAGTCCATGAATGCTCTCTTTAACGGTTACAACGGCTAGAAACGGTCGCCGAGATGAATGTTCATAATAGTCTCCGTCCGTTACGGCTGCCGGCTGTTAATGGCTTTGACTCCTGCATTTAATCAAGTGAACAAACGTAACAGTCAAGGTTAATGTTAGCTTTGGTCGAAGGTGCAATGATCTTACGCGATGGTCGTACGGGACGGGCGATGCTATGGTCGAGCGTCATGGGAGACGTACGACTTACCTTTTATGGGAAACGACGGATGTTTTCTGGGTTCTTGTTGAGACCTTATCTTAATACAAGATATAGCTTAGGACATGCGTCTTACCTGTTTTGGTCGTGGTCGTACGACGTGATTTTTTGCCCAAACAGTTTGCCCCCAAAATTTGAAAGAAGGATGGCAAATTCGAGTTTAAATTTTGTCAACCAGAAGCGTAGGGAAATAAGGAAAATTACCTTTTATCGGATAGGAACTAGGCTGGTCCGTTTCCAACTAAACGAGAAGTCGAAAGAGGAACGAGGTCGTGACGTCACGCTGACGTACGATGATGCTTACTAGCTGTCGAGGACAGGTGTCGAAGATCCGGGTGGGCATGCGAGAGGAAGGGGATGCGTGGCGATCATCCAGGGATTCGAGTTGATGCGTTTGTTTGTATAAATAAAGATCACGACGGATCTTTTCTTGCTATACTTCGAAGTGTTTATTTGGGAAGAGATTTCGCCTTGATTCCTTTCCATTCTTCGTCCGAACTTACTCGAATCGTTGCAAATCTTCAACCCGCAGTTGAGAGCGGTTTATATAAGACCTTGTTCTGTCCTCTGATTCACAATGTCGACGGAGCTTGCTAGTCTTATCATGAATCACGTAGATTTAGATGCTTTTAGGAGTTTAGCAAAAATTCCTACAAATGTAGAGTTGCGGTGTCCGGGGATTGTTCGTTCTAAGGATTGCCCTGAGGGATATCTTGTTTTGTACGAGTATCCTTTTAAGATAGGGTTTCAATGGCCGTTTTCTGGTTTAGCCAAGTCATTCATGCAGGATTTTGATGTGTCATCGGGACAATTGATGCCCCAACTTTGGCGAGTTTTGCTGGTTATTGAGGGAGCGTCCGCGAAATGGGAGTCTCCTATGATCATGAATGATTTCTTGGTGGCGTACCAAGTTAAAAAGGATAAGAACTGGCGTTATAGTCCTTATTCTAAGTTCAGGGGTGATCGTGCCTTGGTTTTGGGAACTGGCGTCAATGATCGTGGGTGGAAGTCGAGGTATATATTCGTTCTTACTGAGTCATTGGATTCTAGCAGCAATTGGATGCGGTCAGACTGGAGTAAGACAGATATGCTTCGTTTGTTTCTGAATTTTATTTATTTTTATGACTTCTACTATCATTTTCCTCTTGTCGCCTTCAGAGATTCAGCTTGTCGAAGTGAAACCGATTGTGGATTCCCAGGCTAGGATCAACAAGTTCTTGAGTCTTAGCGTTGATGATCGATCTTTCGTTTCGTGGCAATCGGCGATCGAGGACGAGGATGAGGACGTGATGGAAGAAGGAGATGAGGACGTGCAGGAAGAGGCGACTGGTAAGCGTACCATAGTTTTTATTTTATTTTGTTTACTCTATCTGTCTGACACTTCATGTATTTCCTGATCAGTGCCGACCGAGAGGAAATCGGTCTCTAGGGCGAGAGGAAACCAGGTTATGCGTGCCCTTCGGGGTGAAAATGTTTCGACAACTGGGTCGAGCCAGAAGAGAACCAAGAGGACAGCCCTGAGGGAACCGTCGTCGAGGGTTGATAACTCACCGGGAGTTGTTCTGCCTAAGAAGGAGAGGGCGTCATCTAGCCGTCCTGGCGTGATGAACGCGACACCAGCAAGTTCTGCGCTTCCGGCAACGGTTACGAAACCGGTGTCTCAAGTGTCGATCCCAATATCTGCCGACAGGGGCGAGGGATCATCGGCCGAAGGTATGACGGTCAATTTTACATTGCCGTCTGACTTTATGGCGGATGGTGTCCTAGACGGGACGGCGTCGTTCCCTCATCTGGGGAAGTATTTGCTCCCGTCTTTCGGGGAGCGTTTTCGGGGAGTTCCATCCGGAGAGATTGGATCTCAAGTTGCCAGTCTGGCGTTCACGGTAAGTGTTAATCTTTCATGACTTGTCTCGTTCGTTTAGTCGTCTAATATTTTCTTGTGTTATTTTTCAGACGTTCCAGTCGTCTTTGGCATTACACGCTGGGATGTCGAAAGTTGAAGATCTGGTGACGTTTGCTCTTGAGAGGGAAGCTGCAGCATTGGAGTGGGAGAGAGCGGCTTTAGATAGGGAGAAGTTGGCCATGGTGCGTGCCGATGAGCTGGCCATCCAACTTTTCGATGCTCAATATGAATTGCAGGAGATTCGTACAGGAGGAGTGACAGATGAAGGCCCTCAGGTCGGGACTTCGAGCAGGGACACGACCGATGTTCCCCCTGTCGTCTAGAATTTTTTTCTTTCCTTGTTGTTTTTGCCACCTGACCTATCGGGGGTTGAGTATGTATATGATGGTTTTCTCAACGAATATATCCTTTGCTTTGAATCTTATGCTTTATTCACATCATATTGATTATGAAGTCGAACATAAAATACATATGAAATCATGCGACTAAGGTACTCATTGTAATACGATGACAAGAACGTAAAACAAATATAAAAACACGCGATTAAAGCATCCATTCAGGGTATGAAAGTTAAGAAACTTAGGGGTAAAGTCATTTAGACTCTGCGATCGTACGACCACATCGTACAATAAGTTTGTATCGTATGCCCCTGTGGAGAAATGATCAAGTTAGAGACCAGATCGTTTATGTCGTTCGACCTTGCGATATTAAAGTCATATAGTAGACTTAATGATTACTGCCGTGTGTTGATCCAAACCCTCAGTGATTTGATAATGACCCTCTCTTATATACTTAGTGAAAATTGTAAGTAAACAATATGTATCAGAGTTTCACTATCGCTGATAAGTACTAAGATCTTACAGTACCGTTGATAGGAACTCTCGCTCTTTAAATTAAACATTCAGCGAACACTGTTCATCATTAATACGCTGAGTCTGTTCAGTCATTATGATGATCGCTGATAAGTTAGTTGTTTACTTATGATCCCTGAAGACAAGTTTCACGTTAACAAAGGTTCTACGCTGAAGTCGAAGATCAAGCTCAAGAACCAGCGACAAGTCTCCTAATGAACTGATGCGGATCAGCGAAGACTCAGATTTGTCCACTCAACGTGAAGTATCGAGTACATAACTTCAGCTATCGCTGAACTTTATCATCTGCTGAATAGTAAATGATAATCGCTGAATCAACGAAAGCTGATCATGAAGTCCTCCGTACAAAGTACTTTTGTCTCAACCACCCTTGCACGCCTCCGTACGAAATGTCAGAAAAGAACCTCCGAATATCTGAAATCGTACAAACACTCTGATACTACACTGTTCATCCTTACGGCTACTAAGGTTGTCAACCAAGGTCAATGACATGCAACCAACCAGCTGATGACACGTGTAAAGTATATACTGATTTGCATTTAATGCATGCAGTATATAAATAGATGAACTCACTTCATTTGAAGCAACTTGCTAACTCTGGACAAGTTCAAATCTCTCTCAAGATAGGATTTTATTAGTAATATCCTTATCTTTCTTAGTGCAAGAAACCTTAGTGTTCCAACTTGTTTAGATTTAGGTTTATCCTTAATCTTGTTTCCGCAACAAGCTGTAAATTGTTAATGATTTATCAATAAACAATTTAGAAAAGTAAAATAGTGTGTTTGTATTCAACCCCCCCCCCCTTTCTACAAACTTGTATAGGCCTTTCGGGACAAACAAGTGGTATCAGAGCGGATTTGTTTAATCTCATAAACAAGATCCAATCTAAGATATTTCTCTTCCTTGCTATTATCTGAAAATGGCCAACACAAACACATACTATATAGACAATGGTTCTCTTGCAAAACCCCCTAGATTTTCCAGAGATAACTTCAACTTATGGAAAAATAGGATGATGCTCTTCTTAGAAGGTGTAGACCCTACTATGACCTACTATCTTGAAAACGGCCCCCACATCCCTGTAACAATTGATCCTTTAGTTCCAGCCACTGCAACTAGAGCTGCTATTCCTGAAAGGCTGATTCCAAAGGAAATACACATGTGGACCGATGAAGATAAGAAGAAAGTGGCTATAGATACAAAAGCCAGATCCATACTATCCATGGCCCTTCCTGACAAAGTCTACCATTCCGTCATGAACCTGAAGTCGTCAAAAGCCATGTGGGACACAATATGTGTTCAGTATGAAGGAACGTCTGAAGTCCAGGACTCAAGAAAGATCAACCTGGTAAGACAATACGAAAGCTTCATTTCTGGTAAGAATGAAACTCTCTCTGAAGTTCACCAACGTTTTAATTGCTTAATTATAGATCTAAAAACTGTTGGTAAGGAATATTCTAACTTTGAAGTGCTGACAAAGTTTCTAGAATGTTTACCTGAAAGCTGGGACAATTATTCCATGTGTCTCAAGCTATCAAAGGATCTTAAATCAATGACCCTTTCAACCTTATATGGTACATTGCTGAATCATGAGCAATCTAGCCATCTTAAGAAGAATCTTGTAAAAGATTCCAAAAGCACTCCAGTTGCTTTACTCTCAGAGGAACCTTCTACTCAGCGACCCTTGGTCACTATCACTGAGTTAGAAAGTAACTCTGAAAGGTCATCAGATTCTGATTCTTCAGATGATGATGAATCCTTGGCTCTCCTAACTAGAAAGTTCGGGAGATTCGCCAAGAAGAAAATGTTTAGAAAGAACAAACCTCTTTCAATAACTGACAAGCCTAAAACATCAGCTTTTGTTGATAAGGCTACTGCTACTTGTTTCAACTGCGAAAAGACAGGTCATTTCGCTAATGAATGCAGGTCAAAGAAAATCATGAGACCTTCAGCTTTCTCAAAGAAAAACTTTGTTCCAAGGAATAAAGATGACAAATACTCAAAGCTGAAGGAGAAGTATGCAAAGCTGAAAAGCTTTAAGAAGAAAGGAAAAGGCCTAATGGCTGACTATGATTGGGCTGCTTCTGATGAAGAAGCCTCATCATCTGATTCTGAAGATGATGATGCAAATCAATGTCTCATGGCTAAGATTGAAGAAGAGGAAGAAAGTTCAGACATTCCCTCCACTTCAACATCTGCCATTCAGGTATCACCTTCTTTCTTTACCAATATTGCAAATATTGATGAAACTGATAGTCTCCGTAAAATCGATCTATTGACTAGAAGTTTATACGAAGCCATGAATGGCAAAGCTGTGGATGAAAACCAAAATCTTGATCTCGCTGAAAAGCTTAAAAACTGCCACCTTCAAATAGAAAAGCTTTCTAAAATTGAAGATGATTTTAAAGATCAAGTCTATTTAAATCAGCTAGTCAAAATCGAACGAGCAGAAGCTATCGCTGCATTAAAAGCTGAACAAGCTACTGTTGAAGGATGGTGTAATTCTTCAACAAAGATCACTGAGATAATTAAGGCTCAGATTCCTCTGAGTGATAAACGTGGTCTGGGTTATAAATATGATACTCCAAAACCAACCACTGAACGTTCAATGCTTAAATTTGGAACGTTCGTATCCTCAGTCGCTGATACTTCATCATCTCAGTACTCCTCGTCGGTTACACCAATCCCTGAGGAAACTCCTACCTCCTCAAAAGGTAAGGAGAAAATGGTTTATTCAAAACCTACCTCTGTCTCTAAAGACAAAGGTAAAGGAATTGTTATTTATCAAAATCCTCAGAAGGGTACCTTAGTACCAAAGCTGAATGCTTCCAAAGCCTTAGTGATTCATTCATCTGGTTCTAGAAATCAGACCTCTGGATCAGTTCAGCGACCTACTCCTAGACTCAGAG
Organism: Saussurea involucrata; assembly: GCA_033807775.1. Lineage (NCBI taxonomy): Eukaryota > Viridiplantae > Streptophyta > Magnoliopsida > Asterales > Asteraceae > Saussurea > Saussurea involucrata. The sequence goes on from CM066322.1 coordinate 135,225,885, forward strand.
TAGATGTCCTTGGTAAGAAATCTGAAGAACTGAATGTTCGTCCTATTTCAAAAACCAATAGTGTACTTGGTGCTGGCACTTCTAATTCCAAATTAAAAGCTCAGCACTCAAGTGGTCCTAGAACTAATTTTAGTTATAGGAAATGTTATCACTGTGGACTTACCGATCATATTGCAAGTAAGTGCCCCACAGCCACCAAAGCTGATAAGATAGCTAAGGTGAAGATAGCACCCAAGAAGACCAAACCAGTTGTAATTCAGGTCAAGGTGACTCCTACCGCTGAGGTCAAGAAATTGACCAAAGTGAAAAAAGACAAAGCTGAATCTTCAAATGCTGCGAAGACTGCTGAACCCATTCCAACTTCTTCCACTGACAAACGCGTATACATGGTGAAGTGGGTACCCAAGCAAAACTAATCTTCCTTTGTATTGTAGGTTAAGAAGGGTATCTGGTATCTCGATAGCGGATGCTCTAGACACATGACTGGAAAGAAAAACCTGCTCGCTGAATACAAGGAAGAGAAGGGTCCCTCTGTGACTTTCGGTGGAAATGGAAAAGGACACACCCGAGGGTATGGTGTACTTTCAAATGGTACAACATCCTTCAGAAGAGTCGCATATGTTGAAGGGTTGAAGCATAATCTTCTGAGCATCAGTCAGCTTTGCGACATGGATAACAAAGTGATTTTCACTAAGGAATCCTGCTTTGTCTCTGACAAAAAGGAGAAGATAGCTCTCAGCGGTTATCGTTTGGAAAATGTTTATGTAATAAACATGGACTCAACAACCACTGAGAACTCCTGTTTCTTCTCAAAGGCATCTTCTGATGTTAACTGGCTATGGCACAAAAGGCTCTCACATCTCAACTTCAAGACGCTGAATACTCTTTCCTCCAAAGAGTTAGTCACTGGTCTACCTCAACATTCATACGCCAAAGAGTCTTTATGTTCAGCGTGTGAAAAAGGGAAGCAGACCAAGGCAAGCTTTAAGTCAAAGCAAGTTTCCTCAGTGTCATCTCCTCTACAACTACTCCATATGGATTTGTTTGGCCCTGTTACCAAACAATCCATCGCTGGAAAGAAATATACGCTGGTCATAGTTGATGAATTCTCTCGTTACACATGGGTAATGTTTCTCCGTTCTAAGAGTGACACCCCTGAAGAACTCATCACCTTTGTTCGGAAGATGGAAACTCTGAACAATATGACTGTTCGCTCAATAAGGAGTGATCATGGAACTGAATTAAAAAACAGTTCTCTTGATTCCTTCCTTGAGAGTAAGGGTATTTCTCACAACTTTTCGTCAGTGAGAACACCGCAACAAAATGGAGTCGCTGAAAGAAGAAATAGAACAATTATTGAAGCTGCACGTTCAATGCTCAGCGATTCTCACCTGCCTACTCAGTTTTGGGCAGAAGCTGTCAACACTGCTTGTTTTACGCAAAATAGGTCGCTGATAGTTAAAAGATTCAAAAAGACAGCCTATGAACTTTTTCATGGGAGAAAGCCTTCAATCAGCTTTCTTCACATATTTGGATGTCAGTGTTTCATACTGAACAACAGAGATGCCCTTGGAAAGTTTAATCCTAAGGCTGATGATGGAATCTTTCTTGGATACTCCTCAGTCTCCAAAGCCTTCAGAGTCTTCAACCGTAGAAGACAAACTGTAGAAGAAACTATTCACATCACATTTGACGAATCCCGTTCAGCGAACTCTAAACCGAACGCTGATACAGAAGAACTGAATCAATGGATGTTTTCTCATCTTGGTGATTCAGAAGATATTCCCACTCCTCATGCTCACACCGTAGAAAATGATGGTCCTACTATCATTCCAGATATGCAGAATAGTGAAGCTGAAACATCTTGGGCCTCAGCTGTTCCTATAAACACTATACCTGCAGTTGATCCAAATGTCTCAAAAATTCCATCTATTTCTCAGCAATCAGTGAATGAAGTGACAAATGCAAACATTCCTCTCTTAGCTGATAATCCAGAAGTAGCTGAAGCCTCATCTTCAGTTTCTTCAGTTCAGACTGAGTCAGCGACGTATGCTCCTGCTCAGCGATGGACTGTAAATCATCCAATCGATCAAATTCTTGGTGATCCCAACGCTAGTATTCAGACTCGTAGAAGTGCAGGTAATATTTGTTTATTTGTTAACTTTATTTCTCTAACTGAACCAAAGAAAATAGATGATGCCCTCAGAGATCCAAACTGGGTCAGCGCTATGCAAGAAGAGCTGACTGAATTTGAAAGAAACAAAGTTTGGAAACTTGTTCGTAGACCAACTGACAAAACGGTGATAGGCACTAAATGGGTCTATCGAAACAAGTTGGACGAACATGGTACTGTAACTCGCAACAAAGCTCGTGTTGTTGCTCAGGGATACATACAAGAGGAAGGCATAGATTATGATGAAACTTTTGCTCCAGTAGCAAGACTTGAATCTATTCGTCTTTTCTTAGCATATGCTGTACACAAAAACTTCACTGTACATCAGATGGATGTTAAGTCAGCGTTTCTAAATGGAAAGCTGAATGAAGAAGTGTATGTGGAACAACCTCCAGGATTCTCAGATCCTAAGCGTCCAGGTTATGTTTATAAACTGGACAAGGCACTCTATGGCTTAAAGCAAGCTCCTCGTGCATGGTATCATACTCTCTCTACTTATCTCCATATTGAAAAATTTGAGAGAGGAAAGATTGACAAAACTTTATTTTTTAGAAAAGTGAAAGGTCATATCATTTTAGTTCAAATATATGTTGATGACATTATATTTGGTTCTACTAACCCTGAGCTTTGTACTCGTTTCGCTGATAGAATGAAAGATGAGTATAAAATGAGCATGATGGGTGAACTAACATATTTCCTTGGTCTTCAGATTAAGCAAACTGAAAAAGGAACTTTTATAAATCAGGGAAAGTATGTTAAAGATATGCTGAAGAAATTCGACTTAACTGAAAGTTCAGCTATGAAAACCCTTATGGCACCACCGCTGATACTTGATAAGGACACAAAGGGTGTTCCTGTCAATGTCACGCTGTACCGTGGGATGATCGGATCACTATTGTATCTTACAGCTAGCCGACTCGATATTATGTTTGCAACATGTCCGTGCGCACGATATCAAGCTGAACCTAAGATATCTCATATGAAAGCTGTAAAGCGAATCTTTCGATATCTTAAGGGTGCAACGAATCTAGGTCTTTGGTATCCCAAAGACTTAGGATTCGATCTAACCGCCTATTCAGACAGTGATTTTACAGGTTGCAAAATGGATAGGAAAAGCACCACAGGAGGATGTCAGCTCCTGGGTGGAAAGTTGGTAAGTTGGACAAGTAAGAAGCAAAACTCAGTGTCCACTTCCACAGCTGAAGCTGAATATGTAGCCGCTGGAAGCTGTTGTTCTCAAGTCTTGTGGATGAGAAATCAGCTACTAGACTATGATCTTCAGCTCTCCAAAATTCCAATCTATTGCGACAGCACTAGTGCCATCGCTATAGCAAACAATCCAGTGCTACACTCAAAGACAAAACACATAGAAATCAGATATCATTTTATCAGAGATCATGTGATGAATGGTGATATAGAACTTCATTTTATCCCAACTGATTATCAGTTAGCTGATTTATTTACCAAACCTCTTGATGAGACAAGATTCAACTTTCTCATCAGCGAGCTTGGAATGCTGAACTTTGAAGGGTAAAATCTTCAGCGGTTCACATTTGATCAGCGATACGTTTATACAAACTTGTATAGTCTTCGGGATAAAATAAACTCATAAACCATTTCATCATCTTCTCTCTGAATAAACTTGGTTAAACTGATATCCAGGTATGTTTTCTCTCTCTGACAATCGCATGTAAATGCAAGATTTCAAAATAAACTACATCGTTGAATATCTCTTCCTTAACAGCGATATTTTGAAAGTTCTTAAACCTTCATTGATAATCTCTATTCAGTGCTTCATGTTTTTCAAAAGAGTCCCTGAGTTTTCAAAACCTCAGAGACATCCTAAAAGAATGTGAAAGGACAGTTGTGACGTCTTTGCAACGGATTACACTAGGCACGATTTCTTTCTGACACACGTTTGCACGTTTCGTTCAAACTTCCAATAAAATGCAAACACGTGTCCGTGTCATGATGAAAACCTTTTCCCGCTCAAGGTTTTCTCTCTCTAAAACTCCCTATATAAACAACTATTGGTTTATATTTGTCTTTTACGCGATCAAATCTTCCTCCGCAAGAAAGAATCCTCTGTTGCATTTGTGCTCTCAAAAACCTCAAGAACTGTTCATCATCTTCATCATCAAAACATCAAGGTTAATATGTTCTTATCTATTATCAAATGCGTATAACTTGTTTTCGATCTTCTCATTGTTTTAACAAGATCAAACAAAAGAATTTTGTAAAATAAAATCATTTCTTTCATGGTTTTATAAACACAACCATTTCATGGTTGTTCTTCAAGTTTTAAATCTAAATCTTAAACTTGTTCTTCATTCGTATCCAATTTTCTTTTAGAAACTGGAATACAAGACTTTATGGGTTTTACTTTTCTTTTCTAAAATCAAGAAAAACCCTAATCTTCATTAAGACATTTTTGTCTAAATGAAATGGACAAAAATTCGAAAAATCTTAATGGAAATTTCTTTCCACATTAAGATAATTCTTATTTGTTAATATCTTTGGTTGAACTGATAATACAGTGAAATGGAAACTTCAAAGCTGAATGTTACCGCTGAGTCCATCTCTGCTGACTCTGAGGAAATGGATATCTTCAAAACCCCTCAGGTTAAGTTCGAGCTGGATCAACTCGATTGGACTAAGGCCAACAACCTCTCAGCTCTTCTCGAGTTTCCTCCTCGGAAGCAAGTATCACATCTGGACGATGCTGTGAGTTTTCTGAAGAACAGCCCCATCTACACAGCCCTGACCATAACACCTCCTGCCAGTTAGCGGCTCCTATCCCAGTTCTGGTACTCTGCCAGACACACTGAGCTACCCTCTGCCAAAGATGCATCCAAAACCATCGACTGCATACTCAGCGATACTGAATATGGCACCATCAAGATCACACCCGCCATAATCCGAAAAGCCCTGAACTTCCCAAACGCTACCAAAGAAAAACCCTTCGTCCCATTCCCTGATCACAAGAAGCACGCTGACAAAGAAGAAATCATTGCTTTCCTTGCAAGACGCAATGGGTTATATCTGGGATATTGGAAGGGACAAGAAGCCTGAGAAGAAGCTGACGCTGATTAAGAAATCCAAAATGCCCAGCGAGATGAATTTCATCTTCGCTCACCTGATCAGCTGCATGACAGCGAAATCCGGATCTTCTGATCAAGACGCCCAACCTCAGCAGTCCATGGGATACGCACTGCTGAAAGGTCTAAACATTGACTGGGCCTCCATTATTTATGATGACCTGATTCAACGTGTCGATTCTGCCGCTGACAGACCAGCATGGGTTCCTTACCCACGATTCATCAGCGCCATCTTTCAATATGGCCTGAAGGACAGCTATCCTGAAGAGGGTGATCTGAAACTTTCTCAGATTGGCCCTAAGGTTCTCGACTTCAAGCCTGTCGCCAATGAGGTACGTCTCTCTACTCTTCTCACTCTTCTAAATTCTCCGCTTTCTGTGGCTCCTTCAGCGACAATACCCATCGCTGATACCCCGGCCACAAAATCCTCACCTTCTAAGAAAAGGAAACCCTCACACACCCAACTTGATTCCAAAAGGATCAAGAAAACCAAGGAGCAACCCCAGCAATTCCATGCTGAAGGCTCCTCAGCTCATTCTGACGAGCTGAAGGAAAGTTCCGTGGTACGCACTGCCACACCCGTTCAAGCCATCCCTCCAATCCAGGCTTCAGCGTCTCTAAACGCTAAGGTTAGAAACTTGGAAACTACCCAACCTCCCTGAGTCTCTCAAAAGACTGATGAAGTGATTGTCAGCGATTCCAACGCTGAACTCAGAACCCGAACCCCAATCTTAACCTTCGCTTCTCCCTCCACTCACTTGGACACTCCTCCAAAGATCACTGGAGATGCCATCATTCCCGAAGCCATCGCTGACGCTTCTCAACAAATGATGAAGAAAGGACCTGCAGAGATCACCATTCCTCACCGTACTTTCGAAGAGGATATGGAACATTATTCAGGAACTTGCAACTTTGACGAGTTCATCAATCCTCCTGCAGGTACAAATCCCACCTTAAACACTGTAACTAAACCTGAAACTTCTGAGCTTTCCTTTGTTCACAGGTACTTATATGTTACAGGTCCAAATTTGGGAGACATCAACGCCTCTCTGAAGTCCGTGGAAACAAAGTTGACCAGTCTCACCACCACACTCTCCAACAACTCAACAGCTGTAACAAACGTTGGAGAGAATTTGACAAAGCTGACAACGGTGGTGGAGAAGAAAGCTTCCACTGAAGACATCAAGAGTCTTGATAAGACGCTCAGCGATTTTGCCAAGGTGCTCTCTGACATCTACACTGACTATACCAGCCTCAAAAACTCAGTTTCGATCGTGTCCAGCGAAGTAACAACGCTGAAGACATCGGTTGGAAAACTCGAGGGTGATATGTCAGAGGTCAAGACTGACTTAGGCTCTGTAAAGACCGACGTTGGTTCTATGAAGACGATGATCGAGACGCTGGTCAACAAGGCAAATAGTCCAACTCCTGCTCCTGCCCCTGTCCCTATTTTGGACTCTTTCACAGCGGCGGATCGCATAGAGCTGAAGAAAATCACGCCTGCTATTTCTGGCCTAGAAGACAGAATAGCAAAGCTTGAAGGTTGTGTGAAAATCTCTGGCCCATAAGACAGAGATAACACCAATGCTGAGTCTACTCATTCCTCCCCCAATCATGAGACAGAGGGGGAGAAGAGCGCTGAACATTCTGGGGAGAAGAGCGCTAAAAATCTTGAGAAAAGCGTTGAAGATCTGACCAAGAGCGCTGAAGACCTTTCCCATGATGAATCTATCAGGGGAGAGAGGAATGAAGATCTGACCGCTGGACCTCAGGGATATGAAAACCCTGAGGGAACCGAGAAGCTCGCCTCTGTATCTGAGGGGGAGCAACTCGAAGAAGATGCTGAGGAATCCGAAGCAGAAGAAGATGAAGACATCGACATCCCTGAAGACGAACCATCCTTCTCTCCAAGAAAGGATGATGATGATGAAGAAGATGACGATGATTTCTTTATCGTCAAACCTGCCCCAAGGATCAAAGCTCTTAAAGGAATCCCAATAAAAGAACCATCAGGGGAGAAGACAAAGACAAAGCCCTCAGCCTCTGGCCCTGAGAAAAGCAAAGACAAAGGCCTCGCTGAAGATGAAAATCTGGCGATCTTGCTTGAAAAGCCGGTTTGTCAGGTACACTAAACTTTACTTATATTCCTTCCCTGAACATATCTATACACAATCAGTTCTACTCCACAGCCTCTCTACACATCCACATTCTTTTTCTATCTTTTCTACCCAAGTTCTTCTACCCAGTTCTTATTTGTAAGATCGCTGTGTTTCAGCTAGTCCTCTCCCCTGTTTGAGGATGTCACTGAAGGTTCTTCTATTGCGACTTCACAAATAAAGCCAGCTGCTGCTGATGAAATAATCCCAGTCTTGGATTTGATCTCTGAGACTGATGAACCAGAAGAACAACCTCTCTTACACAGAAACAGACCTTCCTCAGCTCCTCAAAAGCTGAGTGAAGAGGATCAAAAGAGAAGAGAAGAAATAATAAAGCGATTCGAGGATCAGTGAATCATTCTAAGGCCTGACCAACTGCCTTCAGTTCCTCCTAAGTTCAGAATTTCAAAAGCTGAATACCAGGAACACCTTAGAGCTGAACGCCTCATCGCTGAAAGAAAGGAAGCTGAAGAGAAAGACAGAGAATACGCCATCAAGCTTACTCAAGAATCTGTCAAAGACCCAAAGCTGAAGCGTGTTCCCATTCAAATCCAATGAAAGCTGTGGGAAGAAGCCCAGAAGATCGTGGAAAAGAAAACTGAAGTTTCTCAGACCACCCTGATCTGGTGTAAAGAGAAAATTCACTTCAGATATCGTCCAGCGAAGATCAACAAGGTATTCATCTCTGGAAGAACCTCTATCGGAGTACCTATTGTTGACATCAAACTGTTCAGAGAAGATGGCCAAACTGAAACCTTTCGCGCTGATACTGTAAAAAGGTATGGTCTCTCTGAATGCCTGGAGATGAGGTTAGCTATCCAATCATCACAATCTAAGTACAAGGATCATTTCGAAAAGCTGATAAACAGACAGATCGATTTGATATCTTCTTGTGTGGATATTCCTCTTGTTCCTAATCTAAAGCTGAAAAGAAAAAGGGGCTCTCCAAAGAAGAAACGTCAAGATTCAAACTCAGGTCATGTCATACGAAATGAAACTGGAATTGGTTTCTCTCGCGCTGAAGTGCTTGGTCCTGATCCTGATCTATCTGCACTTGACATTTCTTTGGCTCCATGTGAACTTTTCGTCCCTGGTAAAGTCATCAGTAATCCTTATGGAATATTCTTTCTTGACTACAACGGACGTAAATGCTTTCAACGGATCGCTGAGCTTCCAATCACTCCAATCGAACAACTCAGAGATCTCATCTACTGGTGCGACTTCAGAAAAGACATTCAGGCACGACACTTAAAACCCTTGATCTTTAACGAAGCGCTGATCAAAAGAAAACAAGGCGTAACGGTTCCTGACTGGATGATCCCCACTGAAAAGACGAACCTTGATGAACTTCTCATTAAGGAAGAACCTTTTGAAAACTGATATAATCTCCTTTTTCTCTATTGTATCAGTTATCCTTCTGTACTTGTAAAATTATTTCGCTTGTACTTGTAATCTTTCTGTTCTTCATTGTAACCTGATTCAATATTTTAAAGAAAGATTTCAGCGAACGTACTTTACTCCATCAGTACTGAAAAGATCCCAGAAAACAGTAAAAGGGACAAATATTTTATGAGTTCTTTTTATCCTTATGTTTTCATTAAATAGCAATTTTTTTTGTTGCTATGTCATAATCAAATAGGGGGAGATTGTTGATCCAAACCCTCAGTGATTTGATAATGACCCTCTCTTATATACTTAGTGAAAATTGTAAGTAAACAATATGTATCAGAGTTTCACTATCGCTGATAAGTACTAAGATCTTACAGTACCGCTGATAGGAACTCTCGCTCTTTAAATTAAACATTCAGCGAACACTGTTCATCATTAATGCGCTGAGTCTGTTCAGTCATTATGATGATCGCTGATAAGTTAGTTGTTTACTTATGATCCCTGAAGACAAGTTTCACGTCAACAAAGGTTCTACGCTGAAGTCGAAGATCAAGCTCAAGAACCAGCGACAAGTCTCCTAATGAACTGATGCGGATCATCGAAGACTCAGATTTGTCCACTCAACGTGAAGTATCAAGTACAAGACTTCTGCTATCGCTGAACTTTATCATCTGCTGAATAGTAAATGATAATCGCTGAATCAACGAAAGCTGATCATGAAGTCCTCCGTACAAAGTACTTTTGTCTCAACCACCCTTGCACGCCTCCGTACGAAATGTCAGAAAAGAACCTCCGAATATCTGAAATCGTACAAACACTCTGATACTACATTGTTCATCCTTAAGGCTACTAAGGTTGTCAACCAAGGTCAATGACATGCAACCAACCAGCTGATGAGACGTGTAAAGTATATACTGATTTGCATTTAATGCATGCAGTATATAAAGAGATGAACTCACTTCATTTGAAGCAACTTGCTAACTCTGGACAAGTTCAAATCTCTCTCAAGATAGGATTTTATTAGTAATCTCCTTATCTTTCTTAGTGCAAGAAACCTTAGTGTTCCAACTTGTTTAGATTTAGGTTTATCCTTAATCTTGTTTCCGCAACAAGCTGTAAATTGTTAATGATTTATCAATAAACAATTTAGAAAAGTAAAATAGTGTGTTTGTATTCAACCCCCCCCCCCCCCCTTCTACAAACTTGTATAGGCCTTTCGGGACCAACACCGTGCGATTCTGCGATAATCTGTCGTGCGATTCTGCAATAAAACGATGTCGGGGGTTGGTCGTTGGCTGGCCAACGACCATTCGATGCTTAAGTAGTAGTCGTTTTGTGAGAAAAAAACGTATGAAAAAGAGTTAGAGAACGTACCATTTCGACTTCTCTCTCTATTTGCCCCCTGTCATTTATTACATAATTCTTTTTGGGAGGAAAAGATAGGTTTTAAATGACAGAATGACACGGAAGAATATTGTCCTGCGTTGACTATGTTGGCGTGCGACCGGGCACCATAGTAGACTTATCTCTGTGAAAAAGATATTAATTTAGGGATAGAAGAAACGAACCTTTCGAGAGCCTGATCTTGTGACTTTAGTTTATTTTCGCGGCTTCAAGGTAGACTTGTAGCACTCACGAGCGACTTTCGGTTCGCTTTTGATCTCCTGGATTCCCCAAGGCGTAGGGAATTTCAACATTTGACGATATGTCGAAGGAATGGCTTTCATTTCATGAATCCATGGTCTACCTAAGATGATGTTATAGGCTGACCCACAGTCGATAACACTGAACTTAGTCTGCTTATTGACTCCTCCGGCATAGACGGGAAAAATTATCTCTCCAAACGTGCTCGTCGCTTCTCCATTGAAACCGACCAAAGTTATTGAACGTCGGGTGATTTCTTAGCGATCAATTCCCATGGCTTTGATAGTGTTGAGAAAAATGACGTTTGCTGAACTGCCCCCGTCTACCAATACTCGACGCGTCAAACAGTTACCGACCGTGAGTTGAATGATCAACCCGTCGTGATGCTTTTGGTATGAGTCGCCGAGGTCGACTTGGTCGAACACGATCTTCATGGCTTCTAGTTCCAAATCTCCTTTGGGTATGGATGAACGAGGAATAGGCCGGTCGTCGGACGCTTGACTGGCATGACGGTTGGCCGCTGAATACGTCAGACCACACACATCTAAACCACCGGTGATGCAATTGATGACCTTCGCATGCTCGAGGGTCATCGTTCGATGTCCGTTAGCTGAAATAACGATGTCATCGACGATATCCTTGAGATTCCCTTTCGGGAAGTGATATGCCAACTCTTTTTGAGAGCTATGCAATCATCTGTCGCATGGCCATGGTCGACGTGGAAGTCGCACCACTTTGATTTGTCTTTCTTAGCACCATCCAGGTCAGACTTCTTCGGCCACCGGATGGTTGCTTGGGTGGTCTTCAGAGCTCCGACTAAGTCCTTTGCAGATCCTTTGAACCCGTAAGAGGATATCTTGGGGTACTGAGTGAACTTAGTCACGGTCCTAGCTTCTGCTTTTGTTTTGAAACGAACATTTGAAATTTGGCCCGCTGGCTCTATTCTGGAAACAACCTTTGTCTTGAACTCTGGCTTTCTGACACCTAACGACTTCTTGTCGTCAGTGTGCTTGCGATGAAAGGCGGAATAATCTTCTACCCTCATATATGCTAAGGTTCGAGCTCGGACGTCTTCGAAAGTCTCTGGGGGATACTTGGTCAGATCGATATATAGACCTGAACTATCGTCTAGACCACGCTTATAAGCTTTTATCGCAGTTTTGATGTCACAATCGCGGATACTGATCATTTCGGCATTGAATCTATTGAAATAACTTCGAATAGACTTATTGGTCTTCTGCACAACATAGTATAGATCACTAGTCTGCTTTTCCATCTTACGACTGCTGGCGAATTGCCGGAAGAATTGGTTGACCAATTCGGCGAACGACCCGATAGATTTGGGTTTGAGATTGATCAACCACTGGAGAGCTGGACCAGTGAGTGTCGCCCCGAAACTCTTGCACATGCACACTTCCTGGTACATGTGTGGAATCGAGATTGTCCACATGAGCTGCTTATACTGTGCGACATGCTCGGTTGGATCGGTCACACCTGAATACTTGGGAGTGAAGGCAGGAATGTTATACTTCTTTGGGACCTCGACGGTGGCGATCTCGTCGATGAAGGGCGACGCCTGATACCCCGAGTGAGGCTCGACGTCGACAGGCATGGCTGCCCCAGGCAACTTGGCGAGCAAGGACAGGACGCGCTCATTTTGGTCTTCTAACATCTTCAAACGCTGGGCGACGGGATCGTTAAGATCAGGATTTGCCCCTGTCGAGGGATTGGTCCCTGGACTAGTGCCATTACCATGCGACGAACCATTGGTGTCCCCGTTGAACGGGACAAAATATGGTTGCGACCCATAGTGGAATTGCTGCGGTCCATTCTGAAACAGCTGCGATCCTTGCTGGAAAGGCTGAGATCCACCTTGAGGTCCATTCTGAAATGGTTGCTGAAATGGTTGCGACCCCTGCTGGAAAGGCTGCGACCCTTGTAATGGCTGAGACCCATTATTCGCGGGTGGTGGCCTTGTGTGCTGAAGAGGGACTGTCCCAAACTGAGGATTTGGGTTGAACGGCCCTGGATGTTGATTCTGCATGAACGGGCCTGGATGCTGATTCTGCGCGGGTGAACCTAGATTCAGGACAAATGGTCTAGGGCCATTCTGGTCGAACGATCTTGGAATTAGGTTCTGCATGAACGGCCTAGGACCATTTTGAGGCCCAAGAGGATTTCTTAACCGCGCGATCTCCTCAGCTGCTCTGCGATTCTGCTCTGCCATTGCATTGAGCTGATTCCTGGCGACTTCGAGCTCCTGATACATCTGAGCAACAGCTTGCTACGGATTTCCAGGGGCTGCCATTGTTCCTGCAATAGAGAGCAGAAAAAACTCCAAGAAACTGTTAGTAGGGTGCACGTTCGTCGAGGATTTTCTCTAGATGTAGTCCCACGGATGGCGCCAAACTGTTAATTCCAAAAATCGCACCAAAGGGACAACTTAAGGTCGATGTGGACTTAATCAACTAAAGAAAGAATCTTTCGACGAGACGTGCGACGAGGGAAAAAATAAATGAGACAAGGGATTTGATGACGCAGGAAAAACCTCAATTGAGGAAAAAACCTGCGGACGACAGTGGGTGTCGTCGCTGCACTATGGTCGCCAATCAGGGGCGACGTCGTTGGTACTGGCGTCGGTCGTACGATTATTACAATACAAATGAAGGAAATACTTCGAAATGTAAAGTACAAGTGTTTAAAGTGTAAAATAGGTGTTTGTCGTGTGCATACAAAGTGTAAATAACTGTTGGTCGAAAGCTGTCGTCGTGCGTCGAGAGTGAGTTCTTCTAGAGAGAATGCTTCACTTGAATTTGCTGTAGAGTTCTTCTGTGTTGTCTCAGATGTCCTGAAATGATTGCTTGAACTCAATATTTATAGTCTCTGCGTCATTAATTAGAAACGGTCGCCGGGATGAATGTTCATAATAGTCTTCGTCCGTTACGGTTGCCGGCTGTTAATGGCTTTGACTCCTTAATTTAATCAAGTGAACAAACGTAACAGTCAAGGTTAATGTTAGCTTTGGTCGAAGGTGCAATGATCTTACGCGATGGTCGTACGGGACGGGCGATGCTATGGTCGAGCGTCATGGGAGACGTACGACTTACCTTTTACAGGAGACGACGGATGTTTTCTAGGTTCTTGTTGAGACCTTATCTTAATACAAGATATAGCTTAGGACATGCGTCTTACCTGTTTTGGTCGTGGTCGTACGACGTGATTTTTTGCCCAAACAACCCTCTCTTTAACACTTAGTGAATTTGTAAGTAAACAATATGTATTAGAGTTTCACTATCGCTGATAAGTACTAAGACTTTACAGTACCGCAGATAGGAACTCTCGCACTTTAGATTAGACATTCAGCGAACAATGTTCATCCAGTAACTCTGAGCCTGTTCAGTCTCTGTGATGATCGCTGATACTTTAGTTGTTTACTTATGATCCCTGAAGACAAGTTTCACGCCAACAAAGGTTCTACGCTGAATCGAAGATCAAGCCCAAGAACCAGCGACAAGTCTACTAATGAACTGATGTGGATATTAGCGAAGTCACATAATTGTCCATTCAACATGAAGTATCAAGTAGAAGACTTCAGCAATCGCTGAGCTTTATCATTCGCTGATAAAGTACTGATTCAACGAAAGCTGATCATGAAGTCTCCTTACAAAGTACTATTGTCTTACCTCCCTTGCACGTCTCTGTACGAACTGTCAGAACGGACATCCCTTTTGTCTATGATCGTACAACAAACTCTGATTCTACACTGTGCACCATGCGGCTACTAAGGTTGTCTACAAAGGTCAATGACATTCAACCACTCAGCTGCTGCCACGTGTAAAGAAATACTGCCATGCATTAAATGCATGCAGTATATAAGAAGAACCCTACTTCAAAAATGAAGTGCTCGGTCCATCTTCTTCTTCCTTACTACTGTGTGTTAGGTTATTACTCGTAATTTCCTTATCTCCTTTCTGTCTTTATTCTAGTGCAAGAAACTTAGTGTTCTTAACTTGTTTGGATTAGGTTAATCCTTAATCTTGTTCCGCAACAAGTTGTAAATTATTTTGAGATTTATCAATAAACAATTTAGAAAGTAAAAATCGTGTGTTTGTATTCAACCTCCCCTTCTACAAACTTGTATAACCCTTCGGGACCAACAAGTGGTATCAGAGCAGATTTGTTTAATCTCATAAACAAGATCTTATCTATACTAATCTCTTCTTCCTTGCTATTTCTTAAAATGGCTACCAACACAAACACAAACTATATTGACAACGGTTCTCTTGCAAAACCCCCTAGATTCTCCAGAGATAACTTTAATATGTGGAAAAATAGGATGATTCTCTTCTTAGAAGGTGTAGACCCCACTATGCCTTACTATCTTGAAAACGGCCCATATATTTCTGTAAGAATTGATCCTGAAGTTCCAGCCGCTGAGAATAGAGCTGCTATTCCAGAAAGGTTGGTTCCCAAGGAAATTCATATGTGGACTGATGAAGATAAGAAGAAAGTGGCTATCGACACTAAAGCCAGATCCATTCTTTCTATGGCTCTTCCTGACAAAGTCTACCATTCCGTCATGAACCTGAAAACCTCCAAAGCCATGTGGGACACAATCTGTGTTCAGTATGAAGGTACTTCTGAAGTCCAGGACTCACGTAAGATCAACCTGGTAAGACAGTACGAAAGCTTCATTTGTGGTAAGAATGAATCTCTCTCTGAAGTACACCAACGTTTTAACTGCTTAATAATAGATCTGAAAACTGTTGGTAAGGAATATTCTAACTTTGAAGTACTGACAAAATTCTTAGAATGTTTACCTGAAAGCTGGGACAGTTATTCAATGTGTCTCAAGCTATCAAAAGATCTAAAATCCATGACTCTTTCTACCTTATATGGCACGATGCTTAATCATGAGCAATCGAGTCATCTTAAGAAGAATCTTGTAAAAGATTCCAAAAGCACCCCTGTTGCTTTACTCTCAGAGTTACCTTCCACTCAGCGATCTACTATCACTGTCACTGAGTTGGAAACCAACTCTGAACAGATTCTGACGCTTCAGATGAGGATGAAACTCTGGCATTCCTGGCTAATAAGTTCAGGAGATTTGCTAGAATGAGTAATTTCAGAAAGAACAAACCTCTTGCTATTACTGACAAGCCAAGATCATCAACCCTTGTTGATAAGGCTACTGCTACTTGCTATAACTGTGAAAAGATAGGACATTTTGCTAGCGAGTGCAGGTCAAAGAAAGTCTCTAGACCCTCAGCTTTTCCCAAGAAAAACTTTACTCCAGGACTAGAGATGAAAAATACAAAAAGCTGAAAGAAAGGTATTCAAAGCTGAAAACCTTTATGAAGAAAGGCAAATGCCTGATGGCTGACTATGATTGGGCTGCCTCTAACGAAGAAGACTCATCTGACTCTGAAGATGATGATGAAGCCAATCTATGTCTCATGGCCAAACTTGAAGATGAGGAAGAAAATTCTGACATTCCCTCTACTTCAACCTCTGCTACTAAGGTATCACCTTCCTTCTTTACCAATATTTTAAATATTGATGAAGCTGATAGTCTTCGAAAGATCGATCTCTTGACTAGAAGTTTATATGAAGCCATGAATGGCAAAACTGTTATTGAAAATCAAAACCTTGATCTCGCTGAACAGCTTAAAAACTGTCACCTTCAAATAGAAAAGCTTTCTAAAATTGAAGAAGATTTTAAAGATCAAGTTCATTTAAATCAGCTAGTCAAAATCGAACATGAAGAAGCTATATCTGCATTAAAAGCTGAAAAAGCTATTGTTGATGGATGGTATAAATCCTCAACAACGATAACTGAGATAATAAAGTCTCGGATTCCCCTTAGTGATAAACGTGGTCTTGGTTACAAAGCTGATACTCTAGAACCAACCACTGGCCGTTCCATGCTTACGTTTGGAATGTTCGTATCCTCAATCCCTGACACTTTCTCATCTCAGTGTTCCTCTTCAAAACCTCCTATCCCTGAGGAAATTTCTACCTTAACTTCTAAAGGTAAAGAGAAAATTGTTTATCCAAAACCTACCTCTATCTCTAAAGACAAAGACAAAGGTAAAGGAATTGCTTTTAACCGAAAACCTCAGAAGGGTACTTGTGTACCTAAGCTGAATGCTCCTAAAGCTTCAGTGACTTAACCATCTACTTCTAAGAACAAGATCCCTGGATTTATTCAGCGATCTACTCCTAGACTTAAAGTGGATATAACTGGTAAGAAATCTGAAGAACTGAAAGTTCCTCTCATTTCCAATGCCAAAGGTATACTTTGTGCTAGCCCTGCTTGTAGAAACCAGGATTCAATCTTACAATCAATTAAGATCAATTAAACAGTAAATGATAGAGATTTGGATCAACACACTTGTATTCAATCAAGAACAGATTACAGATCTAGAGAGAGAATCTCTCAAAGATTACAAAAGCTGAATACAATGATATGCGTGAATGTTATGCAAAGATTAGTTAGCTTACAGTTGCTAACTCCTATATATACTGTAAAGGAAATACTAAAGTTACAGTACATATACATCAAAGACTAATACGAACATTACACGTGTCCTAATTACATAACAGAATATAAAAGAAAATATCATGTTATAAGTTCTGAACATGTTGTTCAGAACTTCTGAACATTCTTCTGATAAAGCTCATCAGAACTTCCTTCAAGTACTTGTGTTATTTTCATCTTCATCATCAGAAGTTCTGAGTCTCCGACTTAGAACTCTGACCCTTCTGTTCAGATTCCACACTTGTAATCTTTTCGATACTTCTCATATCAGAACTTCTGAGTCTTCTAATTCAGAACTCTGAGTCTTCTGTGCAGATCCCAACACTTGGTAATTTTACAAAACTCCAGATCTAACAATCTCCCCCTTTTTGTCAAATACTTCTGTATTTCTCATCATCAAATTCCTTGAGAGCAGGAATAATCTTCAGTAATAGAATATTTCTCAAAGTCAGTCTTTTATCAATCATTTTGATAAGTTCCTCTATCTTTTCAACTTTATCATCTTTAACTCCTTTTTGAATTTTCTTGGTCAAGTTGTATCTGATGAATCTGAGAGTACCAGAACAGTATTTAGCAGCTTCACTAGCTCTGAAATAGATCTTTTGCTTTTGATTATTCTTCATCACAATTCCCAACTCAGGAAATGTACTCACGTATCCAGATTTCAAAACTTCTAACTGAACATGCTCATTGTTTGGCCTTGAGAGATATACACATGGTCTCTGCACGTACAAAGCAATTTGAAAATCTGTATATGCATGCCATCTCAGATCATAAAACATAGCCTCTCTCATTGTGGCCAATGCTCCTCTTTCCTTCTTGAGCTTGCTACAATCTTTATTTGATAGAAGAGAGTATAACTTGTAGAAATCAAAGACTGAGATTTCATCAAAATCTGCTTCAGTGAAATAGTAAACTTTTCCATCTTCTCTGAGCACTTCAAACCCGTAGTAATCATGTTTCTTAAACTTTTTAACTACCAACTCTCTGATTCTAGTGATCATATAGTCAGAGTATACATATCTCTTTTTCTTTCCTAGAAGCCTTTTTAACTCAGCACGCATCCATCGATAAAATTCTGACCTATCATGATAAACACTCAGAAAGACTACTTCTTTTGGTTTAAAGAAGTTTGGCAATGTAAACTCCAAGAATATAGCATTCAAATCAACAGATAACTCAGCTTCAGATTATTCTGTTTGTTCAGCATCTTCCATCTGGACATCTTCTTGAGATATAGTATCTGGAATAACTTCCTCAATTTCATCTGAGCATACACCATATACTTCATATTCAGCTGGAAAGACAAAATCTCTGTGTAATAACTTCTTTGAATTTACTTCTGAAAGTAACCATTCATTGCAATTTCTGATTTTGTTTCTGAGTTCAAGTCTTTTAGTGACACATCTAATACATTTTTCTTTCACAGAAACTCTGACATTCTCAACATAAGCCTGCATCTTTATTACTGTCTTCTTCAGAGTAGCATCACTATACTTTACTAAATCATTCAATCTGAGTAGAAAGATTTTGTTGAACTCTGAATAAATGAATCTTTCATTTCCAACTTCTTCACTCACAAATCCATCAAAGTTTCTTATTACACCAAGTTTTCTGATTGGACTTCTCAAGTTGCATTTCTCTTTCCTTGACTCAATTGCCAACTGAAAATCATACAAGTACAAATTTTTGACATATATTCCCAGAACTCTTCTGCATTCAAGTTCTATCCAAGCATCTTCAGTACCAGCAAAGAATTTCACCAAGAAAATTTGATCTTCCAAGAACAATCTGTGAAAATCAAAACTTGTCATGTTCACCTTCAAGTTTCCTTCTTTCAATACATCCAGAATAACATATCTCAGACCATCAAATTCTTCACTTAGAAACTTAACACCTTCACAATCCTTTTCTGAACATGTAGATTTTCATCAGTTTTTCTAAACCTGTTTGAAGCCTCCACATATGTCATCTGGATCCTCTCATCGAATAAACCATTAATGAAATTTTCAAGGTCAACAAACTCATCATTTTTGCAATAGACAGATCCATAATTGTCTTCAGGAAAAATATTGACATAAAAATTTCTTGCCAATGGTGTATCTTCTCTTTCAACAATAAAATCACACAAAGATTCTTCAAGAATGGGTAAGTCAATTCTGGGAATCACAATTGGCCTTCTGTAAGTGTAGACAGGCATAAAGAAGTTTTCAACTTTCACAAGATCTTCTTCTGATACATCTTCAAAGAAACATTCTCCAATGTCTTTTACAAACTCCTTTGTGTATCCTACAGATTGATCTTCTTCTCCCAAAAAGTCAATTGGTCTCACCAACTTGATAACTCTTTGAACATTCTGATTGTTAAGAATTCTGACCAACTCATTATGCATTCTCCTTATCAAAATATCATTCATTCTTCTCTCTTCAAGTTCAGAATTAAGAAGTTCCCTTCTGGTATAAGGAACTATCTCTAAACAATTATTAACCTCAGAACTTTCAACCAATCTTTCTTCAGAGATATCTGCCATTGTTATTTCACACCATTCTTCAGAAGAATCTGTCATTTCATCTATACAAGTATCCATCTTTTCAGTCTCATCATTCTGCTCAGTATCTGCCATAATAACTTCAGTTTCATCAGAATTAATCTCCATCTCTGTATCCAATACCAATTCCTCTGTTTTGCTTGAGTTTTCACTCCCTATCTTTTCAAATTCCAACTCTTCATCAGTATCTGAACTAATAGTCTGAACCTCAATCAACTTCTCAACTTATGTTGATTTTCCACTTCTGCTGATTCAACAACTAGAATATTTTCTGAATTTTGAACTTCTGCATCTGCCAACTGCATAACAGAAATCTCAAAATATGTTAAGTCAATATCGGCCGTCTTTTCAACCTTTTCTAACTCATCAGTGCTTTGTTCATCAACCTCAGAATTATGCTTTTGCCTTTTCTCCCCCTTTTGATGATCATGAGGATCATTATCATCAAACTTCCTCTTTAAATTCTGAGTTGATTCTGTTTCAGGTTCAGCTACAGACATAGGCATGATGGCTAATGGCTTTGAAACACTAGTCAATGTTGAACTGAAAGCTTGTAACAGTGAAGATTTCATATCATCCATATTCTTTACTAACTCCTTTTGAAATTCTGACATACTATCCTTGATCTCCTTTTTGTGAGATTCCAAGGACACTTTCATTTCATCCACCTTTTGTTCAACAGATTTTTCTTTGCCTTCCAACAAGAGTTTGAGATTATTCACTTCATTTTTCAAAGAATCCACCGTACTCTCCAATTTTTCAACTTTTTCCTCCAACACCTGATTTTGTTTCTGAATCTTTTCAAATTCAGAAGATTCTAACTGTGAACCTGAACCAACAGATGGTCCAGTTTTCAAGTGTTCAGAGAACTCTTGGCCTGTAGGTGCCACAAAGACACCATGTACCACAGAGGCACTGTGTAATGAAGCTTTTAAGATGTTCACTTCACCAGGACTTCCATCCAATCCTTGAGAACCAATATTAGGAGTGTCTATGGATGTTGTTATAGGAATACAAAATTCCTGTGATGTGCTAGTGTTGAAAAAAAATTCAGGCCCAAATTGGATATTACTGTGTACTCCAGACTCTATGTGTTGAATGAAATCTTGGGATTTATCACCTCCCTCCAAATGAGTTTGGGATGGTTCCCTGTTTGAATTGAAACAGTAGCATGTTGGAATGCTTCTCAGTGGCTAGGGATGGGTTGTTCAAGTTCCACCACTGGGTCCATGGTGTTTTCTTCAATGTTAGTCACCAAGAATTGTGAACCAACAGTAAATGTGGCTACCCGGATTAATTCAGATGGATCAGAACCATCTCTTTCCGTTTGAGGTTTTGTTGTTGATCCAAACCCTCAGTGATTTGATAATTACCCTCTCTTATATACTTAGTGAAAATTGTAAGTAAACAATATGTATCAGAGTTTCACTATCGATGATAAGTACTAAGATCTTACAGTACCGCTGATAGGAACTCTTGCTCTTTAAATTAAACATTCAGCGAACACTGTTCACCATTAATGCTCTGAGTCTGTTCAGTCATTATGATGATCGCTGATAAGTTAGTTGTTTACTTATGATCCCTGAAGACAAGTTTCACGTCAACAAAGGTTCTACGCTGAAGTCGAAGATCAAGCTCAAGAACTAGCGACAAGTCTCCTAATGAACTGATGCGGATCAGCGAAGACTCAGATTTGTCCACTCAACGTGAAGTATCAAGTACAAGACTTCAGCTATCACTGAACTTTATCATTCGCTGAATAGATAATGATAATGCTCTGAATCAACGAAAGCTGATCATGAAGTCCTCCGTACAAAGTACTTTTGTCTTAACCACCCTTGCACGACTCCGTACGAAATGTCAGAAAAGAACCTCCGACTGTCTGAAATCTTACAACCACTCTGATACTACACTGTTCATCCATGCGGCTACTAAGGTTGTCAACAAAGGTCAATGACATGCAACCAACCAGCTGATGACACGTGTAAAGTGTATACTGACTTGCATTAAATGCATGCAGTATATAAAGAGATGAACCCACTTCATTTGAAGTAACTTGCTAACTCTGGACAAGTTCAATCTCTTATCTCAAGATAGGTTATTATTAGTAATTTCCTTATCTCTCTTAGTGCAAGAAACCTTAGTGTTCCAACTTGTTTAGATTTAGGTTTATCCTTAATCTTGTTTCCGCAACAAGCTGTAAATTGTTAATGATTTACCAATAAACAATTTCGAAAAGTAAAATTTGTGTGTTTGTATTCAACCCCCCCCCCCCCCCCCTCTTCTACAAACTTGTATAGGCCTTCGGGACCAACAAGTGGTATCAGAGCGGATTTGTTTAATCTCATAAACAAAATCTAATCTAAGATATTTCTCTTCCTTGCTATTATCTGAAAATGGCCACCAACACAAACACAAATTATATAGATAATGGTTCTCTTGCTAAACCCCCTAGATTTTCCAGAGATAACTTCAACTTTTGGAAAAATAGGATGACACTCTTCCTAGAAGGTGTAGACCCTACTATGCCTTACTATCTCGAGAATGGTCCATTCATCCCTGTAAGAATTGATGTTGCTGTTCCAGCCGCTGAGAATAGACCTGCTATTCCAGAATGGCTGGTCCCTAAGGAAATCTTTCAATGGACCGACGAATATAAGAAGAAAGTGGCTATAGATACAAAAGCCAGATCCATACTATCCATGGCTCTTCCTGACGAAGTCTACCATTCCGTCATGAATCTGAAAACATCAAAAGCCATGTGGGACACAATATATGTTCAGTATGAAGGAACGTCTGAAGTCCAGGACTCAAGAAAGATCAACCTGGTAAGACAATACGAAAGCTTCATTTATGGTAAGAATGAATCTCTCTCTGAAGTTCACCAACGTTTTAATTGTTTAATTATAGATCTAAAAACTGTTGGTAAGGAATATTCTAACTTTGAAGTTCTGACAAAGTTTCTAGAATGTTTACCTGAAAGCTGGGACAATTATTCTATGTGTCTCAAGCTGTCAAAGGATTTAAAATCAATGACCCTTTCAACCTTATATGGCACGTTGCTGAATCATGAGCAATCGAGCCATCTTAAGAAGAATCTTGTAAAAGATTCCAAAAGCACCCCTGTTGCTTTAATCTCAGAGGAACCTTCTACTCAGCGACCCTCGGTCACTATCACTGAGTTAGAAAGTAACTCTGAAAGGTCATCAGATTCTGATTCTTCAGATGATGATGAATCTTTGGCTCTCCTAACTAAAAAGTTCAGGAGATTTGCCAAAAAGAAAATGTTTAGAAAGAACAAACCTCTTTCCATAACTGACAAGGCTAGATCATCAGCTTTTGTTGATAAGGCTACTGCTACTTGTTTTAACTGCGAAAAGACAGGACATTTCGCTAACGAGTGCAGGTCTAAGAAAGTTTCTAGACCCTCAGCTTTTACAAAGAAATCCTTTGTTCCAAGGAATAAAGATGACAAATATTCAAAGTTGAAAGAAAAATATGCTAAGCTGAAAAGCTTTAAGAAGAAGAGTAAAGGCCTGATGGCTAACTATGATTGGGTTGCTTCTGATGAAGAAGCATCATCATCTGAGTCTGAAGATGATGAAGCAAATCTATGTCTTATGGCCAAGATTGAAGAAGAGGAAGAAAGTTCAGACATTCCCTCCACTTCAACCTCTGCTATTCAGGTATCACCTTCCTTCTTTACCAATATTGCAATCATTGATGAAGCTGATAGTCTCCGTAAGATCGATCTCTTGACTAGAAGTTTATACGAAGCCATGAACGGCAAAACTGTGGTTGAAAACCAAAACCTTGATCTCGCTGAAAAGCTTAAAAACTGACACCTTCAAATAGAAAAACTTTCTAAAATTGAAGAAGATTTTAAAGATCAAGTATATTTAAATCAGCTAGTCAAAGTCGAACGAGCAGAAGCTATCGCTGCTATAAAAGCTGAAAAAGTTACTGTTGAAGGATGGTGTAATTCTTCAACAACGATCACTGAGATAATAAAGTCTCATATTCCCCTAAGTGATAAACGTGGTCTGGGTTACAAATATGATACTCCAAAATCAACCACTGAGCGTTCAATGCTTAAATTTGGAACGTTCGTATCCTCAGTCGCTGATACTTCATCTTCTCAGTGCTCCTCGTCCAATACACCAATCCCTGAGGAAACTCCTACCTCCTCAAAAGGCAAGGAGAAAATGGTTTATTCAAAACCTACCTCTGTCTCTAAAGACAAAGGTAAAGGAATTGTTATTTACCAGAATCCTCAGAAGGGTACCTTAGTACCAAAGCTGAATGCTTCTAAAGCTTCAGTGGCTCATCCCTCTGGATCAAGGAAGCAGATCTCTGGATTTATTCAGCGATCTACTCCTAGACTCAGAGTGGATGTCCTTGGTAAGAAATCTGAAGAACTGATTGTTCGTCCCATTTCTAAAGCCAATAGTTTACTTGGTGCTGGCACTTCTAATTCGAAATCAAAAGCTCAGCATTCAAATGGTCCTAGAACTATTTTTAGTTATAGGAAATGTTATCACTGTGGACTTACCGATCATATTGCTAGTAAGTGCCCCACAGCCACCAAAGCTGAAAAGATAGCTAAGGTGAAGATTGCCCCCAAGGCAAAGAAGACCAACCCTGGTGCAAATCAGGTCAAGGTGAATCCTACCACTGAGGTTATGAAATTAACCAAAGTGAAGAAAGACAAAGTTGAATCTTCAAATGCTGCGAAGACTGCTGAATCTTCCATTCCAACTACTTCCACTGACAAATGTATATACATGGTTAAGTGGGTACCCAAGAAAAACTAATCTTCCTTTGTATTGCAGGTTAAGAAGGGTATCTGGTATCTCGATAGCGGATGCTCTAGACACATGACTGGAAAGAAAAGCTTGCTCGCTGAATACAAGGAAGAGAAGGGTCCCTCTATAACTTTCGGTGGAAATGGAAAAGGACATACCCGAGGGTATGGTGTACTTTCAAATGGTACAACCTCCTTCAGAAGAGTCGCATATGTTGAAGGGCTGAAGCATAATCTTCTAAGCATCAGTCAGCTTTGCGACATGGATAACAAAGTAATCTTTACTAAGGAATCCAGCTTTGTCGCTGACAAAAAGGAGAAGATAGCTCTCAGCGGTTATCGTTTGGAAAATGTTTATGTAATAAAAATGGACTCAACAACCACTGAGAACTCCTGTTTCTTCTCAAAGGCCTCATCTGATGTCAACTGGCTATGGCATAAGAGGCTATCTCATCTAAATTTCAAGACACTGAACACTCTTTCTTCAAAAGAGTTAGTCACTGGTCTACCTCAGCATTCATACGCCAAATAGTCTTTATGTTCAGCGTGTGAAAAAGGGAAGCAGACCAAAGCAAGCTTTAAATCTAAGCAAGTTTCTTCATTGTCATCTCCTCTACAACTACTCCATATGGATTTGTTTGGCCCTGTTAACAAACAATCCATCGCTGGAAAGAAATATACGCTGGTCATAGTTGATGAATTCTCTCGCTTCACTTGGGTAATGTTTCTCCGTTCTAAGAGTGACACCCCTGAAGAACTCATCACCTTTGTTCGGAAGATGGAAACTCTGAACAATCTGACCGTTCGCTCAATAAGGAGTGATCATGGGACTGAATTGAAAAACAGTTCTCTTGATTCCTTCCTTGAGGGTAAGGGTATTTCTCACAAGTTCTCTTCAGTGAGAACACCGCGACAAAATGGAGTCGCTGAAAGAAGAAATAGAACAATTATTGAAGCTGCACGTTCAATGCTCAGCGATTCTCACCTGCCTACTCAGTTTTGGGCAGAAGCTGTCAACACTGCTTGTTTTACGCAAAACAGGTCGCTGATAGTTAAAAGATTCAAAAAGACAGCCTATGAACTCTTTCATGGAAGAAAGCCTTCAATCAGCTTTCTTCACATCTTTGGATGTCAGTGTTTCATACTGAACAACAAAGATGCTCTTGGAAAGTTTGATCCTAAGGCTGATGATGGAATCTTTCTTGGATACTCCTCAGTTTCCAAAGCCTTCAGAGTCTTCAATCGTAAAAGACAAACTGTAGAAGAAACTATTCACGTCACGTTTGACGAATCCCGTTCAGCGAACTCTAAACCGTCCGCTGATACTGAAGAACTGAATCAATCTATGTTTTCTCATCTTGGTGATTCAGAAGATATTCCCACTCCTCATGCTCATCCAGTAGAAGATGATAGTCCTCCTATCATTCCAAACATGCAGAATAGTGAAGCTGAAACATCATGGGTCTCAGTTGTTCCTATAAACACTATACCTACCGCTGAACCAAATGCCTCAGACATTCCATCTATCTCTCAGCAATCAGTAAATGAAATGACAAATGCAAGTATTCCTCTCTTAGCTCCTCCAGTTCAAGATGAGTCAGCAACTTATGCTCCGGCTCAGCGATGGACTGTAAATCACCCAATTGATCAAATTCTTGGTGATCCAAATGCTGGTGTTCAGACTCGACGAAGTGAAGGTAATATTTGTTTATTTGTTAACTTTATTTCTCTAACTGAACCAAAGAAAATAGATGATGCCCTCAAAGATCCAAACTGGGTCAGCGCCATGCAAGAAGAGCTGACTGAATTCGAAAGAAACAAAGTTTGGAAACTTGTTCGGAGACCAACTGATAAAACAGTAATAGGCACTAAATGGGTCTATCGAAACAAGTTGGACGAACATGGTACTGTAACCCGCAACAAAGCTCGTCTTGTTGCTCAGGGATACAGACAAGAGGAAGGTATAGACTATGACGAAACATTTGCTCCAGTAGCAAGACTTGAATCTATTCGTCTATTCTTAGCATATGTTGTACACAAAAACTTCAAGGTACATCAGATGGATGTTAAGTCAGCGTTTCTGAATGTAAAGCTGAATGAAGAAGTGTATGTGGAACAACCTCCAAGATTCTCAGATTCTAAGCGTCCAGGTTATATTTATAAACTGGATAAGGCACTTTATGGCTTGAAGCAAGCTCCTCGTGCATGGTATGACACTCTTTCTACTTATCTCCATATTGAAAAATTTGAGCGAGGTAAGATTGACAAAACTCTTTTTTTTAGAAAAGTGAAAGGTCATATCATTCTAGTTCAAATATATGTTGATGACATTATATTTGGTTCTACTAACCCTGAGCTTTGTACTCGTTTCGCTGATAGAATGAAAGATGAGTATAAAATGAGCATGATGGGTGAACTAACATATTTCCTTGGTCTTCAGATTAAGCAAACTGAAAAAGGAACGTTTATTAATCAGGGAAAGTATGTTAAAGATATGCTGAAGAAATTTGACTTAACTCATAGTTCAGCTATGAAAACCCCTATGGCACCACCGCTGACACTTGACAAGGATTCAAAGGGAATACCTGTTAATGCCACGCTGTACTGTGGGATGATCGGCTCTCTCTTGTTTCTTACAGCTAGCCGACCCGATATTATGTATGCAACATGTTTGTGTGCACGATATCAAGCTGAACCTATGCTATCTCATATGAAAGTTGTAAAGCGAATCTTTCGATACCTTAAGGGTACAGCGAACCTAGGTCTTTGGTATCCCAAAGATTCAGGATTCGATCTAACCGCCTATTCAGATAGTAATTTTGCAGGTTGAAAAATGGATAGGAAAAGCACCACAGGAGGATGTCAGCTCCTGGGTGGAAAGCTGGTAAGTTGGACTAGTAAAAAGCAAAATTCAGTGTCCACTTCCACAGCTGAAGCTGAATATGTAGCTGCTGGAAGCTGTTGTTCTCAAGTCTTGTGGATGAGAAATCAGCTGCTAGACTATGATCTTCAGCTCTCCAAAATTCCAATCTATTGCGACAGCACAAGTGCCATCGCTATAGCAAACAATCCAGTACTACATTCAAAGACCAAACACATAGAAATCAGATATCATTTTATCAGAGATCATGTGATGAATGGTGATATAGAACTTCATTTTATCCCAACTGTTTATCAGTTAGCTGATTTATTTACCAAACCTCTTGATGAGACAAGATTCAACTTTCTCATCAGCGAGCTTGGAATGATGAACTTTGAAGGGTAAAATCCTCAACGGTTCACATTGATCAGCGATAGGATAAAATCAACTCGTATAACCTATTCAATCATCTTCTCTCTGAATAAAACTTGGTTAAGCTGATATCAAGGTATGTTTTCTCTCTCTGACAATCGCATGAAAATGCAAGATTTCAAAACAAATGCATCGCTGAATATCTCTTCGTTAACAGCGATATTTTGAAAATTCTTAAAACCATCACTGATATTTTCATTCAGTGTTTCATGTTTGTAAAAGAGTCCCTGAGCTTTCAAAACCTCAGAGACATCCTAAAAGAATATGATAGGACAGTTGTGACGTCATTGCAACGGATAAACCCCGACACGTTTCTCTTTCTGACACACGTTTGCACGTCTCGTTCAAACTTCCAATCAAATGCAAACACGTGTCCGTGTCATGATGAAAATCTTTTCCCGCTCAAGATTTTCTCTCTCTAATCTCTCTATATAAACAAACTCGTGGTTTATATTTTTCTTTTACGCGAACAATCTTCCTCCGCAAGAAAGAATCACTATTGCATTTGTGCTCTTAAAACCTTCAAGAACTGTTCATCATCTTCTTCATCAAACATCAAGGTTAATATGTTCTTATTTTTTATCAAATGCGTATAACTTGTTTCTGATCTTTTCCTTGCTTATACAAGATCAAACAAAAGAACTTCTTAAAAATGAAATCATTTTTTTTCATGGTTTTATCAACACAACCATTTCATGGTTGTTCTTCAAGTTTAAATGCAAAAATCTTAAACTTTTTCTTCATTCGTTTCCAGAATCTATTTCTTCATAGAAAACTGGATAACAAGAATAAATGGGTTTTACATTTCGTTTCTTAAAATCAAGAAAAACCCTAATCTTCATTAAGACATTTGTGTCTGAATGAAATGGATAAAATTTGAACCATCTTAATGGAAAATCTTTCCACATTAAGATTATTCTTATTTGTTAACATCTTTGGTTGAACTGATAATACAGAGAAATGGGATCGTCTGACATTCCTGCTACCGCTGAGAACATCTCCGCTGATTCTGAGGAAGTGGAATTAATCAAGGCTCCTCAGGTTAAGTTCACTTTGGAACAACTAGATTGGACCAAAACGAACAACCTTTCTGCGCTTCTCGAGTTTCCTCCTCGAAAGCAAGTCACACATCTGAAAGATGCTGTAAATTTCCTAATGAATTGTTGCATTTCAACAGCCCTGACCATCTCACCTCCTGCAAGTCAGCTACTACTATCCCAGTTCTGGTACTCTGCCAGACACTCTCAGTTACCATCCGCCAAAGATCCCTCCAAAACAATTGATTGTATCCTCAGCGATACTGAGTATGGCACGATAAAGATCACACCTGCCATCATTCGCAAAGCTCTGAACTTTCCCAACGCTACAAAAGAAAAGCCTTTTGTTCCTTTCCCTGACCATAAGAAACTCGCTGACAAAGAAGCTCTTATTGCATTTTTCGATGCAATGGGCTATGTATGGGAAATTGGCAGAGACAAGAAGCACGAGAAGAAGCTGACCCTGCTAAAGAAGTCGAAAATGCCCAGCGAGATGAACTTCATCTTCGCTCACTTAATCAGCTGCATGACTGCCAAGACCGGCTCCTCTGACCAAGTCGCTCAACCTCAGCAAGCAATGGGATACGCTCTGCTGAAAGGTCTACACATTGACTGGGCATCTCTTATCTATGATGACTTGGTGCAAAGAGTATACTATGTCGCTGACAGACCTCCATGGGTTCCTTACCCCCGATTCATCAGCGCCATCTTCCAATATGGCCTGAAGGACAGCTACCCGCAAGAGGGTGAACTGAAACTCTCTCAGGTTGGCCCTAAGGTACTTGACTTCAAACCAGTTGAAAATGAGGTACGTCTTTCTACCCTTTTAACTCTTCTCAACCCTTCTTCTTCTACTTATGTGGCTCCTTCAGCGACAATACCCATCGCTGATACCCTGGCCACAAAATCCTCTCCTTCTAAGAAAAGGAAACAATCATCTACCCCACTTGGTTCTAAAAGGATAAATAAAACAAAGGAGCAACCCCAGCAATCTCATGCTGAAGACTCCTCAGCTCTTTCTGCAGAGCTGAAGGAACGTTCAGTGGTACGCTCTGCCACACCTGAACAACCCATCCATTCCATCCCAACTTCAGCGTCTCT
The DNA here is from genome assembly GCA_033807775.1 of Saussurea involucrata. Lineage (NCBI taxonomy): Eukaryota > Viridiplantae > Streptophyta > Magnoliopsida > Asterales > Asteraceae > Saussurea > Saussurea involucrata. The sequence goes on from CM066322.1 coordinate 135,255,668, forward strand.
AAACGCTGAGGTTACAAACTTGGAACCTACCCAACCTCCTTCAGTCTCTCAAAAACCTGATGAAGTGATTTTCAGCGAATCCAACGCTGAACTCAGAACCCAACCTCCATTCTTATCCTTCGCTCCTCCCTCTACTCATTTGGTCTCTCCTCCAGATTTCGCTGGAGCTGCCATCATTTCTACGGAAACTAAAGCTGATACTCCAGAAATGATGAAGACGGGACCTGCAGGACAATCCATGGGCACTTTTGAAGATGACATGGAACATTTTTCAGGAACCCATAATTTTGACGAGTTCATCAATCCTCCTACAGGTACACACCAACCTATAAACACTGTCACTAAACTCCAAACTTCTGAGCTTTCCTATGTTCACAAGTTCTTATATGTTATAGGTCCTAATTTGGGAGACATCAACGCCTCTCTGAAGTCCGTGGAGACAAAGCTGACAGGTCTCACCACTACTCTTTCAAATAACTCTACAGCTGTAACAAACGCTGGAGAGAATCTTATAAAGCTGACAACGGTGGTGGAGAAGAAGGCTTCCACAGATGACATGAAGCAGGTTGATAAAACTCTCAGCGACTTCGCCAAGGTGCTCGCTGACATCTACACAGACTACACCTCTCTCAAAAATTCAGTTTCATCCATGTCCAGCGAGGTCACAACGCTGAAGACATCGGTTGGACCACTAGAGGGAGATATGTCTACTGTAAAGGCTGACTTAGGCTCTGTAAAGACCGATGTTAGTTCGATGAAAACGATGATCGAGCAGCTACTACACAAAGCGAATACTCCTGCCCCTGCCCTTGTCCCTGCATCTGACAATTTCACAGCGGCGGATCGCACTGAGCTGGAGAAGATCAATCCTACTATTTCTGGCCTTCGAGACAGAATAGCAAAGATTGAAGGTTGTATAGGTATCTCTGGCCAAGAAGACAGTGAACCTGCCAACGCTGCTGAGTCAACCCATTCCTCCCCCACTCATCTTGAGAAAGAGGGGGAGAAGAGCGCTGAAGATCTCTCCAAGAGCGCTGAAGACCTTTCCCATGATGAATCTATCAGGGGAGAGAAGAAGGATGCTGAAGAAACCACCGCTGGACCTCAGGGAGATGAAAACCCTGAGGAAACCGAGAAGATCGCCTCTGTATCTGAGGGGGAGCAACTCGAAGAAGAAGCTGATAAAACCGAATCCGAAGCAGAAGATGATGAAGTCGTCGACATCCCTGATAATGAACCATCCTCTTCTCCAAAGAATGATGATGATGATGACGAAGATGACGATGACTTCTTTATCGTCAAACCTGCTCTGAGGATCAAAGTTCTTAAGGGAATCTCGATAAATGAACCTTCAGGGGAGCGGACAAAGACAAAGCCCTCAGCCTCTGGAGCTGAGAAAGGCAAAGGCAAAAGCGTCGCAGAAGATGACAATCTGACGATCTTGCTTGAAAAGCCGGTTTGTCAGGTACACTAAACATCTCTCACTCCATCCCTCCTCTATCATACACTATCAGTTCTACTACCCAAGCCTATACACTTGAACAAATTTTCTCTCTCTGATTCCACCCAAGTTCTTACTTGTAAGATCGTTGTGTTTCAGCTAGTCCTCTCCCCTGCTTGAGGATATCGTTGAAGGTTCCACAACTGCGACTTCACCAATAATACCAGGTGCTGCTGAAGAAATAATCCCAGTCTTAGATTTGAACTCTGAGACTGATGAACCAGAAGAACAACTACTCTCACACAGACACAGACCTTCCTTAGCTCCTCAAAAGCTAAGTGAAGAGGATCAGAAAAGAATAGAAAGGATAATAAATCAATTCGAGGATCAACGAATTATTCTGAGGCGTGATCAACTTCCTTCAGTTCCTCCAAAGTTCAAAATTTCCCAAAAGGAATACAAGGATCACCTCAGAGCTGAAAGATTAATCGCTGAAAGAAAGGAAGCTGAAGAAAAGGACAGATAATACGCCATCCAGCTTTCTAAACGATCAGTGAAAGACCCCAAGCTGAAAAGAGTTCTTATTGAAGTTCAACGTCAGCTCTGGGAAGACGCCAAGAAGATAACTGAAGAAAAGAGAACTGTGTCTCAGTCCACTTTAGCCTGGTGCAAAGAAAAGGTCAACTACAGACTCTCTCCTGCCAAAATCAACAAGGTATTCATCTCTGGAAGAACAACCCTTGTTTCAATCGCTGAAGTTGAGATATTCAGAGAAGATAAGAAGTACGAAAAATTATATGCTGAAGCCGTAACGAAGTACGGTCTCTCTGAATGGTTGGAGATCAGGTTAGCCATCCAGAAGTCTCAGTCGAAGTACAAGGAACATGTTGAAAAGCTGATCAATAAACAAATCGACTTAGTCTACTCCTGTGTGGATATTCCTACTCCCCCTCCTCTCGAAAGTCAGAAAAGAAAGGCCTCAGCGAAGAAGAGGAAATCTAAATCTTCAATTGATGGCCCTGTCATACGAAATGAAACAGGTATTGGTTTTTCACGTGCTGAAGTCCTTGGTCCTGATCCTGATCTTTCCATGCTTGACACATCTCTTCCTCCTGGTGAGACTTTCATCCCTGGCAAAGTCATAAGCGAACCCTACGGGATATTTTTCCATGACTACGATGGTGGAAAGCATTTTCAACGCATCTCTGAACTTCACATCACTCCCATCGAACAGCTGAGAGATCTCATCTACTGGTGTGACTTCAGGAATGACCCTCAGGCACGACATCTGAAACCCTTGATTTTTGAAGAAGCGCTGATCAAAAGAAAACAAGGTGTAACCGTTCCTGACTGGATGATTCCCACCACATCAATGACCCTTGATGAACTTCTCATTAAGGAAGAACCCTTTACAAACTGATATGATCGCCTATTTCTCTATTGTATCAGTTATTCTTTTGTACTTGTAATTTATTTCGCTTGTACTTGTAATCTTTCCATTTCTCTTTGTAACCTGATTCAAAGTTTTAAAGAAAGATTTCAGCGAACGTACTTTACTCCATCAGTACTGAAAAGATCCCAGAAAATAGTAAAAGGGACAAATATTTTATGAGTTCTTTTTATCCTTATGTTTTCATTAAATAGCAATTTTCTTTGTTGCTATGTCATAATCAAATAGGGGGAGATTGTTGATCCAAACCCTCAGTGATTTGATAATGACCCTCTCTTATATACTTAGTGAAAATTGTAAGTAAACAATATGTATCAGAGTTTCACTATCGCTGATAAGTACTAAGATCTTACAGTACCGCTGATAGGAACTCTCGCTCTTTAAATTAAACATTCAGCGAACACTGTTCACCATTAATGCTCTGAGTCTGTTCAGTCATTTTGATGATCGCTGATAAGTTAGTTGTTTACTTATGATCCCTGAAGACAAGTTTCACGTCAACAAAGGTTATACGCTGAAGTCAAAGATCAAGCTCAAGAACCAGTGACAAGTCTCCTAATGAACAGATGCGGATCAGCGAAGACTCGGATTTGTCCACTCAACGTGAAGTATCAAGTACAAGACTTCAGCTATCGCTGAACTTTATCATTCTCTGAATAGATAATGATAATGCTCTGAATCAACGAAAGTTGATCATGAAGTCCTTCATACAAAGTACTTTTGTCTTAACCACCCTTGCACGACTCTGTACGAAATGTCAGAAAAGAACCTCCGACTGTCTGAAATCGTACAACCACTCTGATACTACACTGTTCATCCATGCGGCTACTAAGGTTGGCAACAAAGGTCAATGACATGCAACCAACCAGCTGATGACACGTGTAAAGTGTATACTGACTTGCATTAAATGCATGTAGTATATAAAAAGATAAACCCACTTCATTTGAAGTAACTTGCTAACTCTGGACAAGTTCAATCTCTTATCTCAAGATAGGTTATTATTAGTAATTTCCTTATCTCTCTTAGTGCAAGAAACCTTAGTGTTGAATAGGGTGGTCTTTAGTCCATTTGTTTGAACTAGGAAGCACATAAATTTCTGAAAAATTGTTGTTTGTATCATTCTCATCAATGATTGCTTGTAATTCTGAACTGTCCCCTTGTTCTGATACTTGTTGAGGTGAAACATCCAAGTTTGGATTCTGAGTAGTAGAGTCAGAATTCTGAATGACTTGTTCAGAGTTCTGAAGCACTTGTTCAGAAATCTGAGTAACTTGATCAGAATTCTGATTAACTTGTCCAGAATTCTGAGTACTAGGATCAGAAGTTCCATTACTTGTATTGATCAAAGTTGGACATTCCTCAGATGGACCTGTATCAGAAATTACAGTTGTTTGAATTACTTCTGAAGTTCTATTTTTCATTTCTTGAATCATTTTTGGATTTTCAAAATCTGCATAAGATTCAGAAGTTAGTTCCAGAAATGCATCCTTAAACAATATGTTGAGTTCTGAATAGTTAGGATTAGAAGCTGTTTCAGAAGTCATATTTTTCTTATTCTGTCCGAGTTCTGAACTGTTTTGTTCAGAAGTTTTCATTCTTGACTCATCAAAGGTGACATTGATGCTTTCCATAATTCTCTTGGTTCTTCTATTGTAGATTCTGAATGATTTGGAAGTAAGTGAATACCCAACAAAGTATCCTTCATCTGCCTTTTTATCAAATTTACCAAACCTTTCTCAATCTTTAAGAACATAGCATCTGCATCCAAAAACATGAAAAAATTTAATCAGTTGTTTTCTTTTGTTAATCAGTTCATAAGAAGTTTTATCCAATCTTTTATTGATTAAAGTTCTATTCTGTGTAAAACAAGCAGTGACTATTGCTTCAGCCCATAGGAAGGTTGGAAGATTTGAATATGCCAACATTGTTCTTGCAGCTTCAACTAAGGTTCTGTTCTTCCTTTCAACAACACCATTTTGTTGGGGAGTTTTAACAGTTGAAAAGTTATGAGAAATCCCCAGGCTTTGCAAAAAGTTCTGAAGAATCTCATTTATGAACTCTGTCCTATTGTCACTTCTGATTTTCTGGACTGGAAGTTGCAAAAAGACTTGAATTCTTTTGATGAAATTAATCAGTGTTTCAGCAGCCTCTGACTTAGCTTTTAAGAATTCAACCCATGTGTATGTTGAATATTCATCCACAATAACTAACATATACTTCTTTCCTCCCATAGATTGAACTGAAATAGGACCACAAAGATCTGTATGTAGCATCTCTAATGGTGATTTGCAAGATGAGTCCATTTTTATCTTATGAGAACTCTTCTTCATCTTGCCCATTTCACATGCTGAACATAAAGATTCTTTTTCAAACTTGATCTTTGGTAATCCTTTGACTAGATGCTTGCTAACCAGATTGTTCAGATCTCTGAAATTTAAGTGAGAACATCTTTTGTGCCAAAGCCAACATTCATTAGCTACTGCATTTGATAATAGACAAAAAGGGGTTAAAGCTTGAATTTTTGAAAAGTTAACCACAAATAAGTCCATATGTCTTTTGGCCCAGAAGACTTTTATGTCATTCTCAGTTAAAATCATGCAACCTGTTATGCTGAACTTAATCTGACAGAAACTGTCCAAAAACTGACTTATGCTGAACAAATTATGTTGTAATCCGTCAACATAGAAAACCTTCTGAATAGTCAGATCCCCTTTTGTTAAATCTCCAAAACCTTTAACTTGTCCTTTGCTGTTATTTCCAAAATTTACTGCTCCTCCAGCCTTTTCTGTGAAATTAGTCAGAGAAAACTTATGACCTGTCATGTGTCTTGAAGCTCCAGAATCTAAAAACCACACATGACAGCCCTGCAAAAACACTCAGTTAGATTTAGGTACCCATTTTGGAATGGGTCCATCTTTGTTAGCATTGACATCTGATTTAACAAAAGTTCCTTTTACTTTCCATTCAAAATCCTTTTTAAGGCACCATTTTCCTTGTACTTTGATGAAGTCAGAACATTTTCTGTTTACAAAGCTGTGTCTTTTACTTTTGAAAACTTTTGGTTGAGACTGAGAAATACTTTCTGTCTTCTTTTCTTTATTTTGAAACATGTTTTCATTCTTCTTTTCTTTTGGTTTAGATTGAGAAATATTTTCAATCTTCTTTTCTTTTATCTGAGTTTGAGAAAACAACTTAGTCTTCTTTTCTGAGTTCTGATTTGCTTTGTTTATATAAGAAACAGAAGTTATTAAAATTAGATTTTTCTGAGGGGATTGGAATGAATGACTACCACACTGAACACATTCAAGATTTTTTCTTTCAAGTGACAATAAATCTGAAACATAAGTCTTTTCGTTTTTATTGATATTGTTCAGAGTACAATTGAACTTGTTAATCCAAGATCTATCAAGATTAGAGAGAAATTCTAGAGAGAGAGTAGAGAGAGAAAGTAGATCTTATTATGTCGGCTCTCTGTGTTTACAAGATATGAGTTATGACCAAAAGCTTTTGGAATGGTTCTCTCGAATGTTACAAGATTACTCTAGCCACATGCTTATATACCTAAGACTAACAAGGCATTAAGCAAGATTGACAACTCTAATTATAAAGACTTTGACTTTATACAATGCCTTTGACTTTGACTTTCTATATTAAATCTTGAAGACATAATTGTCCTAACAATCTCCCCCTTGGATTCAAGATTTAAACATTTGAGAACAGCAGTCTTCGGCTTCTTGAATCTTCAAAATCTTCGGTCTTTATCAGGCTTGTCAAAGTCAAATTGTCACAAAAACTTCATATGGGAACTGACGGAGATTTTCTTTCTTTAAAAGATATGGAGAATTTGTTTCTTCACACAAGGCATTTTGATACAATGTAGCGCAAATCTAAGGAAAAAAGATCTTCTTGAGAAACCAAGATGATCAATCGATTTTTCCTAAACTTTTGAAGAATTCTCCCCCTTTTTCTTTCTTTGACTTGAGAACTTCAATCTTCAGTAAAGATATTCACCATATAGCACAAGTTTTAAGAAAAATAGATCTTCTTGAAAAAGATGATCAATCAATTTCTCTTAAACTCTTGAAGAAGAATTCTCCCCCTTTTACTAGCTTGAGACGAAATCTTCTTTCTTCATTTCTCCCCCTTTCATGAAATCGAATCTTTTGACTTGAAAGCTTTGACATGAAATTGAACTAAACGTTTCTCCCCCTTTTTCGATGAAAGTCAGCATCATGATCATCGAAAACCTTCTTCAATTTCAGCCGCGTCTCTGATTCTCACTAACAATCTCCTCCTTAATGAATGACCTTGCTCCCCCTCAAAATAAGAACTCTGGAGCAATTTGTTTTCTCCCCCTGAAAATATGCATATATTTCATTTAGGCACTGTAGTTGAAAATTTTATTCAAAGAAAATAAAATTCATTGAACTACATTTTATAATTACTAACATTTGATCATTTGAAAACTTTACAAAAGAAATTCAACTTAATGAAATTTAACATGTTTATCAATCAAATGAAATCAAATGCATGTGTTTGGATTCAAATACCAGACATCATTGCATATCAAGTTAAAAAATGTTCAGTTTCAACCCCTTTATTAAATCTATTTGGTGTGCTAGCATGCGAAATATGATCAGCAACAAGCATATGCAATTCTAAAACATATCAGAATACTCTGCTCTACTCACACTATTTGTCCAAAATCAGAATTTTCACAAATTTACAGGTTTATCGCGACTTTGTATTTTCCCCAAGTTTCAAGAGATGTGTGCTCATTGGCATCTTTTGATGTTGTGCACATTGGCATCTTTTGATTTTGTGCTCATTGGCATCTTTTAATCACAACGTTTATTAAGAATAAGATACACCGTTAAACATGGCTTTCTATCTGGTTCTATAGCAGGATTTGGGTCAGCGGATCCCGGACCAGTTGGCCTTAGGTGCTAGGTGACGAGCACCCTTAGAACTTACTTTCCCAAACCAGAAAGGCCACATCGATATATCTTAAACCCATTTGTACCAGTAGAACATGGCTTTCTATTTGGTTCTATAGCAGGATTTGGGTCAGCCAATCCCAGACCAGTTGATCTTAGGGGCTAGGTATCAAGTACCCCTTGGGACTTAATCTCCCAAACCAGATAGGCCACAGGCACAAACTTTCAAACTAAATGATTAGATTTAAAACTTAGTGCATCTCAATCACTTGGTTCTAAAACATAGTGCTTCTCCCATATTTTCATTTCCATCCACCATTCTGACAAATCGGCCTTTTTGAGCATTATATTCTATATAAGTTCAGACTTACATAATTTTGAGCATTCAGCATAATTTCATTCATGTTTTGCTGACCTTTCGATTTATTTCAGAAGTGAAAGATGAAACATATTTAACTCAGATAATACAACAATACTTGTAAAATCATCTTTTAGCACGCATTTAATTCATTGAATGAAAATTGAAAATTTCATCTCATTAAATTAAATTTGTAAAGATTCAAATTTTCAACGTAGTAAAAATAAAATGTAATACAATGTTACCTTTTACCACGAGTTCCTTGAAATAGAAAGATGTGACAGATAAGGATATCACCTGGTAAGTATGAGTTCTAAACTGATTTGTTTAGAAGTCTTAGTCTTTGAAGTACGGGTCCTGAACTGAATTGTTCAGAAGCCATTGTCGTTGAAGCACGGGTCCTGAACTGATGTATTCAGAAACCATAGTCGTTGAAGCACGAGTTTTGAACTGATATGTTCAAAAGTCATAAACTTTGAAATCCGGGTTCTAAACCGATGTGTTTAAAAACCATATCTCTTTACTCCCCCTTAATGGCACAAATAATCTTCTTCCTAGAGTTCAACGCTTTGCTTCTAAATCTGCAAAAACAGATTAAGTAGATTTTGGTACCCAACGAGTCTTGGGTCCTGGCTTGTTAAGCGGAGCTCTATATGAAGGAAAATGATAAGTACCATACCAATACTGAATACTATCATTTTTAATAAAATCATTAGTACCACAATAAGAACAACAAATTTTGTTTTGTGCAAACCTGATTAAATTATTTGCGGAATATATTGAATCAGGTTTAACAAAAGATTTACCTTTCAGTTTAGTGTTCTTGTTGGGAACAGATGATTTTGGTACATCCTTTTCAGAAAACGTACCTTTTACTCTCCATTGCATGTTGATTCTCTTGTATGAAGGAAGATCAGCATATTGATTCTTGGAAAAATTATCCACTGAATGATCATAGAAAATATTAGACTGTCGAATCGGACTTTCTGAATAGCTTTTGGATTTGTTGAGAGACTTCACTTTGACAGATAAGTCATTCCGTTCCTTGGTCATCAAATGAAGTTTCTTCTGAATGTCACAATTAACTCTCTTCTCTTTCATGATATCAGTTGTTAGTGCATAAAATGTATTCAAGATTTATTGTATATTTGTACAATTGTAAAGAGTCAAATATCTTGTTAAAAGTCAAAGTAAGGGTGATGGATGTCAAAGTCAAAGCAACTAAAGATGAAAGTCAAAGTTATATATATAGTGAGCTTGTAATAGAATTAGATGGGAGTCTCATTCTAGCAATTCATACGTGAGAGAGAAATAGGAAGTGTGTAGTGAGAGGGATGACTTCTAGAGAGAGAAGTTAGAGAGAGAAAGTGGGTCTAAACTCACATATTGTATTCTTTCTCTAATTCAATGAAGATCATGAGGTTCTAGCATTGTTACTTGATTAGATCTGGGATTACAAGTGGTATCAAAGCTAGATCAGATCGGATTATGCACAAATCTGTCCAAGTTGAAGAAATTTTTATCAATTTTTGAAGAAAATTGATGTTCTTGAGTTTTTAGATTTTTCTTGAAAAATCTTCAAGAATTCGATATTTGTGTGTTTTTGGATCGACTTCAGTTCACAAATCGATTTTATTGTTGTTTGAAACAATTTTAAATCAATTTTTTGAGTTTAAAACAACAAAATTGATTTTCAATTTTTTTATGAACAGTAAACTTCGAATATATTAAACTGAGATATGTTTTGATCTTGTTTTTGATTGCGATTTGCTTGTTGAAATTGTCTCAGATCAGTTCGATTTTGATTTTCAAGCAATTTGCAACTTACAGATCTGAAAACCGTCGAGAAAACGAAAAGATTGAAGTGTTGAAAGTCTTCGCCGGAAAAACGTGAAGCTGCCGGAGTTTCGCCGGAATCTGGGTTGGCAGCCGGAAAACTCATAACTCTCGTACTCGTTTCATACGACTAGCTCATAACTGTCGGACGCCACATAGACTCATAACTGTCGTACACTACATGCCATCATAACTGTCGTATGCAACTAACTGTCGTATGAGTCTAACTGTCGCATGAAACGTGATTCTCGTCGGAGTTATTCTTGAGTTGTACACGTCGAATCTTGGTTGCATGATCGATTCTTATTGATTTTATTTGACTTGTTTTCGAGTAAGGAACACAACGCGACAAAAATCATCGAATTTGGTTAAGAAACGAAAGAGAAATTTGAAAAAGAAACTCACAGATCGTGTTTTGCGTTTTTGAGGTTGACGATGAACAGTGTTTTAACGGCCTCGTTAAGTTTCCGTTAAATCTGTTACAATTTTGGTCCTTTTTTCGTTAGGACTTCTTAAATTCGTTAGTTGTTTTGTTAGTTTCGTCAATGTTTGTTTCATTTTTAGTCCTTATTCTGTTAGAGTCCGTTAAGTTTTGTTAAGTCTAATTAGTTAACATTCTGTTAGTTTTACCGTTAAGTTTCTTACATTTTTGGTCCATTTTCGTTAGAGTCAATTAGATAGTTTAGGTTTTTGGTAGATTTGGTCCCTGTAGTTAAGATTTTTAGGTTGTGTCATATTTAACCCCTTATAGTTTAAGTTTAGGCTTTTTACAGCTTTAGTCCTTGTAGTTTAGAGTTTAGCATATTATCAGTTTTAGTCCTTCTACTTAGTGTCTTAGAATTTTACACTTTTAGTCCCTAGACTTTTATCTTTTAGATTTTTACATTTTTAATCCTTTGAGTCTTAAGTTTTAGATTTTTGTCATTTTTAGTCCTTGTCTTTTATAAGTGATAGTATTTTACACTTTTAGTCCGTATTTTTCGATTTAGTTTCGTATTTTGTCATTTTTAGTCCCTATTTTTAGTAATTTTTCAATTTTTGTCCATTTTATCAATTTTACCTGCTTTTGCACGAAACTGATATATTTTTCTTATCTTTTGCAGGTTTGCCGATTTAAAGTCCAGTATTCCGCATTAATTTTTCGGAATTAATTTTTGAACGACAAATTTTATAATTTGTTATTCAAAATTTGATTTTGAAAATTTTCTGACTTTAATCGATTTTTCTCTGATTAATTGTGTGTGCATAATTCTACTTCTCACGAAGTATATCTGACAACGATCATTTTTAATCTTTTCAGGTAACAATGGATGATGATGAATATTATGGATGGGAGTCACTTAAGGACAGAGACAATAGAATAAAGATCCAAGATCTTGAACAAAAAGAAGTCAAGTATAGGATAACAATTGAGAATTTGAACAAAAGATTGAGTGTGTTGGAGAACTCAACGACTAATCAAGATCTCAAAAGCAAGGATGCTGAGATCAGTAATCTAAAGAAAAAGAATAGTGAGAGCGAACTTTCATTGAAAAATATTACCTCTCAAAACACAGAACTTTTGGACAAAATAAAGATTTGGAAAAGAAGCTTTATTTGAGAGATCAAACAGAACAAACAATTCACATGAACAAGCCAAGGTTAGTGAATTTTGTTAACAAGTATTGGGGACTTGGTTACGAAAATCCAAAACATTTAGCCAAAGCTAGTTGTGCATTGCCAACATTATATAACTTTGAATGTTTAAGATATGCACGATATTGGCCCGAATTTGAAATTCCTTGGACAGGTGAAAAGGAAACACAAGAAGAGGAAAACAGAAAAAGATTCTTAACAACTCATATACAACTTCCATTTTTCTATACTACTGAGACGTTGAAGATTCTCAACAATCTAGATAAACCACTTCCAGATAACTATTTTGACATAAATGCTACAAAGCCAGTTACTAACAATCAAGTCGTTGAAACTAAGAAATATGTTCCTACATTAGTTCTTGAAGGGAAAATTGTTGAATAGGAAATCTCTCTTGCTGAACAAAGGATCAAATATGATTATGAAAATGATCTCCTTTCAACTATTTTTTCAACTACTTTTAAGGAAATATCTTCTAGTTTCAATGACGAGGTGAAAATGGAAACTGGTAGAATTGAACATGGTTTGATCAAAAAGTTTTCTGAATCAACAAAGAGTATATTTGATTCAAAACAAAAGATTGATCGCAAATGTATCAAACTTTCAAAGAAAGTGGTAGATCTTGAGAATATTCTTCTTTCTGAGCATACCAATTTGGAAAATGAGAAAGTCAATTTTGTAAATCAAATCAATTCATTTGAAGTGAAATTGACTGAGTTGTTAAAAACAAAGACTGATTTAGAGATTGTGTTAGAAAATGAAAGAAAGGAATTTGCTTTGAAAAATTGGTTCAATCTTGAAGAAAGCAACTTTCTTAAAGAACAAAATTGTGAACTTTCTCAAAAAGTGATGACATTGGAAAAATCTTTGAAAGAAGGAAAACAAAATATAATGTCTGATCTTGAAGATTCTTTCAATCTTGAAAGAGCATAGTTTGAAATTGAGAAAGTAATTTTCGAAAATGAAAAAGTGATTTTGAAAAAGAGAAAGATTCTTATAAAATGAGAATAACTGAGCTTTCTCAAGAGGTGGAAGAGATAGAAAGCGAATTAACAAAAGAAAGAAAAGAATTTGCTTTCAAAAGTTGGAATTCACCTGAATCCACCAAGGATTTTGAAGTTCATAACGCCGATTCTGATTCGGATTGTGACTTTGAGCCTAATAAGCAAGGTTTCGAAACCAAGTCAAATCCAATAGAAAATGAAAAGGGAAAGGCTTGTTTGTTTGATTTCTCAAAGAAACTTCTGGACCATACTGATTTTATTATTTCTGAAGAAAAAGAGGAAAACAAAAGGAAAGATGATCTTAAAAGGATTTCAAAGAAGATTGAGTTGAATACTACTTCTGAACCTAAAGTCAATAGTTCTTGTATGAAATGCAATGAATCTGAAAAGACTTATGTTTCAGATTTATTGACTCTTGCAAGAAAGAATCTCGAATGTGTTCAATGTCGTAGTCATTCATTTCAATCAACTCAGGAAAGTCCAATTTTAATAACATATGTTTCTTATATAAACAAAGAAAAACCTTCGAGTACTTTCTATAAAGGTGAGTGTTCAAACACGAAGACGCCACCTTTAGAGAAAAGAAAGAAGGGTAACAAGTCAATGACAACTCCTGTTCAAAGTTCTCAAGGTTCTAATTCTAAATCTTCTGTTGGCTCAAATACACCCATCTACAAGCCTGTGAAGATGGAATGGAGAGTTAAAGGTACAACACGTTTAAAGAATGATGTACCAAAATCATCTACATCCACATCAAATGCCAAAAAGAACAATATGCCGAAAGGTAAATTTTCTGCTAAACCTAATCCTATTCATTCCGCAAATCATCTGATTAGGTTGGCACATAAGAAAATTTGTTGTTCTTATTGTGGATTAAATGATTTTGTGCATAAAGATTATTCTTCTTATTGGTACGGTACTTACAGTATTCCTTCAAAGAGATCTACATCTAACACACTAGGACCCAAGTCCCGTTGGGTACCAAAATCAGCTTAATCTGTTTTGCAGGTTCATCATGTGTTGTGCTGAATGAAACATATATATCACACACATGAATGAAAACAGAAGAGAAGCGGGGAATTTTTTTTAAGAGTACATGTGCCATTAAGGGGGAGTAAAGGAAACAATGGTTTCTAAACACCTCAGTTTAGAACCCGGACTTCAAAAGATTAAATGGTTTCTAAACACATCAGTTTAGAACCCGGATTTCAAAGAATTAATGGCTTCTAAACATATCAGTTTAGGACCCGTACTTCAACGAGTTTGACTTCTAAACACATCAGTTTAGAACTCGTATTTCATTGTTTTATACTTTGACTGTTTCATATACTGATCTTGGTTTATTAAGATCTTTTGCAGATTTTGAGGGGGAGCTTATCTGATTGTTAATCAGTCTATCATGATTTGAGGGGGAGCTTAAATATATCACTGTAAGTATCTTCTGAATTTAATCTGAGATTGTTTGAAAGAAGAACGACTTTCAAGCATGGAAAACGTGTTCTTAAATGTTCAAACCACTTCTCGATTCTCAAACAGATTTTATGAATTTTAGAAGTGCGATTTTAAATGTTTTTCTTATATATTCATATATATATATATATATATATATATATATATATATATATATCGGATTCTCGTTACATCATTTCTGACCGTGTGTTTCTAAAGATTAATACTTGCGTATTATCTTTTCTATACTTTCAAGTATTCACACACATCGGTTCAGCTTCACATTGACTTTGTTATTACCATGTCTCAAATGAAACATTTTTCGATGGTAATACTCCCGTTTGAATTTTCAAATTTTGATTGAGCATCATATTCATTTCAGCATTCGAACTTAAGCGTTTCATTCAAAGATTGTTTATATTTGTTCATATAAACAAATATCAATTCTTTGATACCCTAAACCTTACATGATTATCATTCATGTTATTTGATCTGATTGATACATTGTCAGATTCTCAAACAAGTCTTTCGAATTCATTTCATTTTTTCAATATTCTTGTTTTGAGAAATCTTCAAAGATCAAATGCTCAAATCTTTATGATATTATTGAGGAGCATACATTCTGATGGCAATGTTATCAAATGCCGATACTCTTATTTGTTCAAGATAAATTGTTGAACAACGCAACATTTTAGGACAAAATTTCATGGGAATCAGTGTGAGGATTTACAAAACTTCTATGGATCCACGTTAACCAGTGTTTCCTACCCAAGAAGTTATCCTTGAGTGATTGAGGGGTGAGGGGTCGAAATCAAATAGTGGGGGAGATTACTCATCCGGTTGAGTATCTCATTGTGCTGAGGTAAAATGAAAATGAGAGTTTGGTTAGAAGTGAGCGGATTAAAAACAGAAAAAGGGTGAGAGAACAGAGATAAAAGAATAAGAGAACTCTGCACCATCCATTTTCTGAGCCGGGCAGCCACATTACTGATTGGTTCACATTCTTTGGTGACCATCATTGAAATAGGCAACTAGCGCATGCCAACTCTTGCTTTAACCCCACCAGCTACTCATTTCTTTCTTAACAAAGAAATGTTTCATTTTTCTTGGGGACGCAGCATATAATCTATTTGATCTTCACTCGGAAGGTCTAGATATTGAAAAAGAAGGAAGTTTGCCCCACCTTCGCTCTTCATTCATGCACATTGAGTCCGTGGAAACTTGTTGCTGTCTCAACAGTTTACACACTTTGAGCCTAATTTTCAAGCATAAGTTGCTTCAATCATTTCTACACTAGCACGTACACACAAGGAATATGTTTTCTTGTCATAACGTTCATAGAAATTTCCTTTGTGGTTTTTCGATGATTGAATGGAAGCCCTGGAGGAGTGAACATCAAAAAGCTCCTTTCCAAAGTGCATTCGTTGTACTAAGTGGCTCCGTGCAACTTACAGGCATTTTAACTGATTCATTAGTTGTTTCAGGGTTACCACTTTATTTTGTCTGAATTTGAAAAGATTCGGATAAATATTTTTGGAATTGACGGATATTCAGATCAGAAGGAGGAGATTGCTATTGGTATATTCAAAGGCGGCTGAAATTGAAAAGGATTTTGATGATCATGTTGCTCACAATCATCAAAAAGGGGGAGATGATATGAAAGTTTCAATTTCAAGATAAAAACAATTTTCTGTTAAAGTCAAGATGCTCAAGATAAAGTGTCAATATGTTTTTCAAGATGTTTCGAGATGATTCGACAAAGATTCAAAGTTCAAAGATTGTTCATTGTTCAAGAGATGAAGATACGCAGTTCAAGATATTCGAAAAGCTCAAAACCCCGTTAAAGCTCAAAAGCCATTTCATGTTCAAAGACTGAAGATATTTCTCAAAGATGCAAAGATCAGTGCTACGATGTTTCAAAGATTCGTGTTACAAAGACCAGTGATACGAAGATTCTAAAAGATGAAGATTATGTTTGAAGACTTTGACCAACACCACAAAGATTTGAAGATTGTGTTTCAATAATTTGATGACTATTTGAATTTGAAGATCCAGTTGAAGACTAAAGCAGTCAGATTGGATTTCTGAAGACAACGCCTACTTGAAGATTCTTCAGAGTTATTTTTCGAAGATTGTTCTTCCTTCAAAGCGAAGAGGGAGATTGTTCAAAATGCTTAAAGTGTTGAAGATTTGAAGATCACAAAGAGCTGAAGAGTATCGTCATCAATTTGTTTTAAATCTTGAATCCATAGGGGGAGATTGTTAGTGCATAAAATGTATTCAAGATTTATTGTATATTTGTACAATTGTAAAGAGTCAAATATCTTGTTAAAAGTCAAAGTAAGGGTGATGGATGTCAAAGTCAAAGTAACTAAAGATGAAAGTCAAAGTTGTATATATAGTGAGCTTGTAATAGAATTAGATAGGAGTCTCATTCTAGCAATTCATACGTGAGAGAGAAATAGGAAGTGTGTAGTGAGAGGGATGACTTCTAGAGAGAGAAGTTAGAGAGAGAAAGTGGATCTAAACTCACATATTGTATTCTTTCTCTAATTCAATGAAGATCATGAGGTTCTAGCATTGTTACTTGATTAGATCTGGGATTACATCAGTAGATAACACGGCCAAATTCTTTGTGAGCTTTCGTATTTCTTGCTGAAATATCTTCCTCTCTTTAGAAAATTCGTCTTTAACGCACTTAGCTTGAAAGTCAGCTTTCTTCATCTTTTCTAGCTCTTGACTTTCTATATCTAAGTCCTTTTGAAGCTCAGAAATTCTCTTTGACAGTTGCACATTCTTCGCTTCAAAGGTTTTCCTTGTCTTTTCATACTCAACACTTTCCTTTTCCAATTTCTCTTTTTCAAAAATAAAACCTTCTCAAAATCTGAATTTTGTTTGGAAAGTTTTCTGCATTTGAGTTCAAGAGCTTTCTTTTCTTCATTATCTTTCTTCTCCGTCTTTGAAGCTTGTTCAAGTTTCTGGGAAAGAGAAAGAATTTGCTTTTTGTCATCTGAACGAGCAACTCTTTCTTTACTGTATTTTTCTCTTTCCTCTTTTAGCAAATTTTCCATGTCTGGCAGCTTCTTTGTGAGCTCAATAACCTTTTCTTTGAGATCTTCTTTTGAGCTTCTGACAAGTTCTGTTCCGAATCCTCTTTCTCAACATTCTTTCTTTCTTCCTTTCTCTTTGTAAATGCAACTTCAGATCCAAGCATTTGTTTTGATAGCTCGTTCCACATCAGCATTGGGTTTTGTTTGAAACATTCAACATGTTTGAAGATGTGTTGTGGAAGTTTGTGAAGTGCGAAGATCAAGTTGGATGAAGCTTCCTTGTCGGTTTTCATTCTGTTAATCTCTTCTTCTGTATAATCTTTGCCAGTTCTGATCATTGGGCCTTCAGTGAAAGATTGTATCATATTTTCACCATTTTCTCTACTTGCAATAAAATCGATGAACGAGACTCTCCATAGTTCAAAATCAGATTCTTTGTACAACACTGGAAGCCACTTCATGTTTGAAGAATTAAAAAAAATTATATAAAACTTTTTCTTGAAAAACTCTTAAAGTGTATGAAATACACTATAGAAAAAATTTCAGTATAAAACTTTTTTTTTAATACTCCTGAAAATAACCAAGTCAGAAACTCGCAAGCAAGGGTTGCGAGAAGTAAGGAACTCGCAAGCAAAGGTTGCGAGAAGTGAGGATTTCGCAAGCAATGGTTGCGAAAAGTAGACTTGGGCAGAAACTTGAAAGCTGAAAGATTACTTTTCGCAAAAGAAGGTTGCGAAAAGTAAGGTTTTCGGGTCAGAGGGTTGCGAAAAGTAAGGTTTTCGGGTCAGAGGGTTGCGAAAATCTCTAAAACTCGGGTCTTAAGGATGCGAAAAGCTTTGCGAGATGTATACTTGAATGAAGAACATCACTCAAATCGATGAAGCTTGCGAAAAGTAGGATGAATGTTGCGAGAAGTTTAGATCTTGCGAGATTCTTCCAAAAACGACAGAAATCACTTAAATCCTCAAAATCACTGAAATCAAACTGTGCAGATCAGTTCGAAATATAAATTCGAACACCTCTTCTTCATACACAAACCTCTGAAAACCTCTGAATCAGAAATGAATCGATCGAACAGTAGAAGTTTGCGAATAGACCAAAAACTCAGAAAATTGCAAAATTGATCTTGAAATCCTTCGAATTAGCTCTCGATTCTTGAACAAGAAATGTTCCTCTATCAAAAACGAATCCAACGAACTAAGATTTGAACAAATTCGATCAAAAAATCACCAAAATTTGATAAAATCTCAAGAAAATGAGATTTTCTTGAAAAAACAAGAAAATCAATCAAATTTGCTTGTGAAATCACCAAATTCGTATGTTTGATCAGTAGAATTCCATCTCTAAATCTTGTTCCAGCTCTGATACCAATTGTTAATCCAAGATCTATCAAGATTAGAGAGAAATTCTAGAGAGAGAGTAGAGAGAGAAAGTAGATCTTATTATGTCGGCTCTCTGTGTTTACAAGATATGAGTTATGACCAAAAGCTTTTGGAATGGTTCTCTCGAATGTTACAAGATTACTCTAGCCACATGCTTATATACCTAAGACTAACAAGGCATTAAGCAAGATTGACAACTCTAATTATAAAGACTTTGACTTTATACAATGACTTTGACTTTGACTTTCTATATTAAATCTTGAAGACATAATTCTCCTAACAGCACTTATTACAAGAATTTCTAGCTTTGGATTCAGAAGTAGTATTCAACCCAATCTTCACAGAATTCTTTTTCAGGCCATCTTTCCTTTTGCCTTCCTCATTTTCTGAAACATTGAATTTCACAGAATTAGCAGATGATTTTGATGATTCACCATTTTCAAATGTACTTGATTCATCAAAGAATTTCTTGTCTTCTTTTAAGGCCTTTAACTTCTCAAGCTCTGTTATTTTCTGGACATAAGTGTTGTTTTCCTTTAAAACTTGATCCAGTTTAAAATCTACATCACAATAATCATTTTCAAGATCATCAAAAGTTTTTCTTAAGTCCTCAAGTTCTTGACTAACAAGTTTGAATCTCTTTTCAAGTTCTGAAAAGTCTTCTGAAGTAACTTGAGAATTATCAGTTGAATCAGAATTTTGACCAACAGTTTTAGAATTCTGACCTTCAGACTCAGAGTTCTGACTTGTGGAGTCAGAATTCTGACTAAAAGATTCAGACTTCTGACAAACTGTTTCAGAAACCTTACTTGCATCAAATATACTTTCAATGTCAGAATATGAAAAACTTGGTTGTTTATTTTTGTAACTGACATTCAAAGAATCATATTTGAATTTAGCATCATTATAATTTGGTTTCTCTTGTGTTAGTTTAGAAATCTCTTTCTTAACCTTGTTTTCTGAAACATCTGACTTCTCAGTTTTAGGTTCAGAAATTGTTTCCTTTGCCTTTACAGGACTTGATTTTTGTAAATTGTTTGAACTTGTTATAGAACTAACAGGTCTTACAAAAACTTCAACAATTTCTGGGATTTTTGGTTTAGGAACTTGTAGTTTATCAAAATCATACAGATTTATTGGAGCTCTTTTCAAAACTACATTTTCTTCCAAACCTAATCCCATTTTAGGATTATAAAATCTTGTATCCTTAACATTGCTAGTGAAAAGATTCAAGGTTTGTTGAATTTGACCTCTTTTCAAATTAAGGTCTTCCAACTCTTTGATTTTTGTATACAACTTCTTTCTTTCCTCAAGTAACATATCATATTTAATTTGTAAATCAACCTTTTCATCTTTTATTTCTGTAAATTGAATTTTTAATTCAGAAATCTTCTTTAATAAATCAGAATTCTCATTTTTGACTTTTTGTTTCTCAACTTCAGATTCTTCAAACTGTTCCTTAATTATCTCTTTTTTTGTTCTGAACTTGTTTACTAGAATTCTTTCACCTTTTATTTGTTTTCTGAGTTTAGCAAATTCGGAATTCATATTACCAATTTGAGTCATTAGATCAATTTCAAGTGCAGAATGTACCTCAGTAGAAGAATCAGAATCAGCATCTTCATAATCAGAATCGTCCTCATTCCTCATCTTGGCCATATAACTTTGCATTTGAAAAAAGTGAATGCAATCCTCTTCATTTGAAGTATAATACAGCCAATTCTCCTGTTCTGCCAACATTGCAGCCTCATTATCTCTTTTCTTAGCCAGCTGAGCCTTCTTTGTGTAGTATTCATAATCTTTTACTACATTTACTCTGCAGTCTCTGGCAAAGTGACCAGGTTTTCCACACTTAAAACACAAATCTTTCTCTTTCCTCTCTTCCTTCTCTTCTTTCTACTCAAACTTACTTTCTTCTCTATCTTCTTTCTTCTTATATTTCTCTTCTGAACTCCCCTGTTCCCTTCTGTACTTACCCTGAAACTTGTTCTTTCCATATGTCTTGTTGAAAGTGTTAGTCAACGAGGCCAATTTTTCTGCAATCGGCTTGATATCATCATCTTCTTCTTATCCTTCCACCTCATCAGATTCTTCCTCTAACTTGGGTATTTCAGACAAATACACAGTTTGCTTTGCAGTTTTGATCACCTTAGATTTTCTTTCTGAAAGTAAGGCAAATTGATCAGAAACACTTTTCTTCTCTTCCACTACTTGCTTAACCGAATCCTCATGTTGATTTAGAACACAGAATAAATCATTTAAGTCTTCTTCACACATGTCTTTATTCATTTGAAGACTAATTGCAAAAGATGACCATTCTGAATTAAGAGAATTCAGAAATTTGTAGTTAATCTCAGACTTTGTCTTTTTCAACCCATTCCTCCTGAGGTCATTCAAAATAATACAAAACTTTTCATAAGTCTGATTTAAACTTTCACACTCTTTTGCTTTGAATCTTTCATAACCATTGATGCATTGGTTTAACTTTGCTTGAATTGATTTTGCAGTACCAAGCATTTGCTTTTCAAGTTCATCCCACATTTCTTTTGTTGATGTTCCACTATCAATTCTATTAAAAACCTCATTAGGAACTGCCAAAGTCAACAGCGTAACAGCTCTTTTGTCAATTGCATGTCTGATTTTCTGTGCTTCTGAGTACTGTGAAAAATTCTTCTTCACCCTAGTAGCAGGAATTGGAGTTGTATCAGTTGCAGGTGTAGCTTGAACATCGACATAAACTTCAATTGGACCTTCTCGTATTGAAATCATCAAATTCTCATCGATATTTTCCAAGAATTGTATCATACGAATTTTCCATTGCTGATATTCGTTAGGAATAAGAACAGGAGGTTTCGTCTCAGATCCCATTGAGAGAAATTCTTTCGAAGACATGATTGTAGGATGAATAAAATCGAATCAACAGAAAGACAAATTGAATTTCTTGAACAAACGTAAAACAAATTCAAGAATTACAAAGAATTCAAGAATTGTGAATAGCAGCGGAATCAATTGACGAATTGATCAAGAAATCTTCAAGAACACTATCTCACGAACACGATCTTGAACGAATTTGTTTGTTGAGTAGCTCTGATACCAATTGTAGAAACCAGGATTCAATCTTACAATCAATTAAGATCAATTAAACAGTAAATGATAGAGATTTGGATCAACACACTTGTATTCAATCAAGAACAGATTACAGATCTAGAGAGAGAATCTCTCAAAGATTACAAAAGCTGAATACAATGATATGTGTGAATGTTATGCAAAGATTAGTTAGCTTACAGTTGCTAACTCCTATATACTGTAAGGGAAATACTAAAGTTACAGTACATATACATCAAAGACTAATAAGAACATTACACGTATCCTAATTACATAACAGATTATAAAAGAAAATATCCTGTCATAAGTTCTGAACATGTTGTTCAGAACTTCTGAACATTCTTCTGATAAAGCTCCTCAGAACTTCCTTCAAGTACTTGTGCTATTTTCATCTTCATCATTAGAAGTTCTGAGTCTCCTACTTAGAACTCTGACCCTTCTGTTCAGATTCCACACTTGTAATCTTTTCGATACTTCTCAGATCAGAACTTCTGAGTCTTCTAACTCAGAACTCTGATTCTTCTGTTCAGATCCCAACACTTGGTAATTTGACAAAACTCCAGATCTAACACTGCTCATTTAAAACTAACGGCTAAGCATGCAAATGGTCCTAGAACTACTTTTAGTAATAGGAAATGTTATCACTGTGGACTTACAAATCATATTGCTAGTAAGTGCCCTACAGCCACCAAAGCTGAAAAGATAGCTAAGGTGAAGATTATTGCCCCCAAGGCAAAGAAAACCACTGAGGTTAAGAAATTAACCAAAGTGAAGACTGATAAAGCTGAATCTTCAAATGCTGCGAAGAATGCTGAACCTTCCATTCCATCTACCTCCACTGACAAGTGTGTACACATGATGACATGGGTGCCCAAGTCAAACTAATCTTCCTTTGTTTGCAAGTTAAGAAGGGTATTTGGTAACTCGATAGAGGATGCTCTAGACACATGACTGGTAAGAAGAACCTGCTCACTGAATATAAGGAAGAAAAGGGTCCCTCTGTAACTTTCGGTGGAAACGGAAAAGGACATACCCGAGGGTTTGGTGTACTCTCTAATGGTACAACAACCTTCAGAAGAGTCGCATATGTTGAAGGGTTGAAGCATAATCTTCTAAGCATCAGTCAGCTTCACGACATGGATAACAAAAGTAATCTTTACTAAGGAATCCTACTTTGTCGCTGACAAAAAGGAGAACGTAGCTCTCAGCGGTTATCGTTTGGAAAATGTTTACGTTATAAACATGGACTCAACAATCACTGAGAACTCTTGTTTCTTCTCAAAAGCCTCATCTGATATCAACTGGCTATGGCATAAGAGGCTCTCTCATCTCAACTTCAAGACACTGAATACACTTTCTTCTAAAGAGTTAGTCACTGGTCTACCTCAACACTCATACGCCAAAGAGTCCTTATGTTCAGCGTGTGAGAAAGGCAAGCAGACCAAAGCAAGCTTCAAGTCTAAGCAAGTTTCCTCAGTGTCATCTCCTCTACAACTTCTTCATATGGATTTGTTTGGCCCTGTTAACAAACAATCCATCGCTGGAAAGAAATATACACTGGTCATAGTTGATGAATTCTCTCGCTATTCCTGGGTAATGTTTCTCCGTTCTAAAAGTGACACCCCTGAAGAACTCATCACCTTTGTCAGGAAAATGGATGTCCTGAACAATATGACCGTTCGCTCAATAAGGAGTGATCATGGGACTGAATTCAAAAACAGTTCTCTTGATTCCTTCTTTGAGAGTAAGGGTATTTCTCACAACTTCTCTTCCGTGAGAACACCGCAACAAAATGGAGTCGCTGAAAGAAGAAATAGAACTATCATTGAAGCTGCACGTTCAATGCTCAGCGATTCTCACCTGCCTACTCAATTTTGGGCAGAATCTGTCAACACTGCTTATTTTGCGCAAAACAGATCGCTGATAGTCAAAAGATTCAAAAAGACAGTCTATGAACTTTTTCATGGGAGAAAGCCTTCAATTAGCTTTCTTCACATCTTTAGATGTCTGTGTTTCATACTGAACAACAGAGATGCCCTTGGAAAGTTTGATCCTAAGGCTGATGATGGAATCTATCTTGGATATTCTTCAATCTCCAAAGCCTTCAGAGTCTTCAATCGTAGAAGACAGACTGTAGAAGAAACGATTCACGTCACCTTTGACGAATCCCATTCAGCGATTTCTAGACCTTCTGTTGATACTGAAGAACTGAATCAATGGATGTTTTCTCATCTTGGTGATTCAAAAGACATTCCCACTCCTCATACTCATACCGTTGAAGATGATGGTCCTACTATCATCCCAAACATGCAGAATAGTGAAGCTGAAACATCATGGGTCTCAGTTGTTCCTCTAAACACTATGCCTGCTTCTGAACCAAATATCTCAGACATACCATCTACTTCTCAGCAATCAGTGAATGTAATGACATCTGCACCTACTCCTTTCTTGGCTAATATTCTAGAAGTTGCTGAAGCCTCATCTTCAGCTCCTCCAGTTCAAGTTGAGTCAGCGATTCATACTTCGGCTCAGCGATGGACTGTCAATCACCCTATTTATCAAATTCTTGGCGATCCAAACGCTGGTGTTCAGACTCGACGAAGTGAAGGTAATATTTGTTTATTTGTTAACTTTATTTCTCTGATTGAACCAAAGAAAATAGATGATGCCCTCATAGATCCAAACTGGGTCAGCGCTATGCAAGAAGAGCTGACTGAATTTGAAAGAAACAAAGTTTGGAAGCTTGTTCGAAGACCAACTGACAAGACAGTGATAGGCACTAAATGGGTCTATCGAAACAAGTTGGACGAACATGGAACTGTAACCCGCAACAAGGCTCATCTTGTTGCTCAGGGATACAGACAAGAGGAAGGTATAGACTACGACGAAACATTTGCTCCAGTAGCAAGACTAGAATTTATTCGTCTATTCTTAGCCTACGTTGTACATAAAGACTTCAAAGTTTATCAAATGGATGTTAAGTCAGCGTTTCTAAATGGAAAGCTGAATGAAGAAGTCTACATGGAACAACCTCCAGGATTCTCAGATCCTAAGCATCCAGGTTATGTTTATAAACTGGATAAGGCACTTTACGGCTTAAAGCAAGCTCCTCATGCATGGTATGACACTCTCTCTACTTATCTCCATATTGAACAATTTGAGCGTGGTAAAATCGATAAGACTCTATTCTTCAGGAAAGTAAAAGGTCATATTATTCTTGTTCAGATATATGTTGATGACATTATATTTGGTTCTACTAACCCTGACCTTTGTACTCGTTTCGCTGATAGAATAAAAGCAGAGTATAAAATGAGCATGATGGGTGAGCTAACATATTTCCTTGGTCTTCAGATAAAACAAAATGAAAAGGGAACTTTCATTAATCAGGGGAAGTATGTTAAAGATATGTTGAAGAAATTTGATTTAACTCAGAGTTCAGCTATGAAAACCCCTATGGCACCACCGCTGACACTAAACAAGGATTCTTCTGGACTACCTGTTAATGTCACGACGTACCGTGGGATGATCGGCGCTCTTCTGTATCTTACAGCTAGCCGACCTGATATTATGTACGCAACCTGTTTGTGTGCACGATATCAAGCTGAACCTAAGGAATCTCATATGATCACTGTAAAGCGAATCTTTCTTTACCTTAAGGGTACTCCTAACCTAGGTCTCTGGTATCCCAAAGATTCAGGGTTTGATCTAATCGCCTATTCAGATAGTGATTTTGCAGGTTGCAAATTGGATAGGAAAAGCACCACAGGAGGCTGTCAGCTCCTGGGTGGAAAGCTGGTGAGTTGGATAAGTAAAAAGCAAAACTCAGTGTCCACCTCCACTGCTGAAGCTGAGTACGTAGATGCTGGAAGCTGTTGTTCTCGGGTCTTGTGGATGAAAAATCAACTATTGGACTATGACCTTCAGCTCTCGAAGATTCCAATCTATTGCGACAGCACTAGTGCCATCGCTATAGCCAACAATCCAGTGCTACACTCTGTTGGAACCTAGATACACTTAATCAAGATTAACAGTCTATTAGTTGAGTTTAGAGTTTGATGCGGAAGCGTATTAAACTAACAGATATGTTTGATAGATATTAGAACGCACATATATAAAGAAAACAGTAAGGAATAAAAAGGATTTCTTGAACAGTTACTGTTTATTCAATATATAATAAGAACACGAAGAACAGATTAAGAACTGTTGGTGTGTGTGAGAATATAACACTCAGATATTTGACAATAACGTTTGAGAGTATTAGTGATTCCTTGTGTAATCGTTCTTAGGAAGATCTCAACATGAGACTTCCTTTTATACTATTCTCAGAAGACTATGAAGTAGGTCACTGTTCCTTTTACGGCATGAATAGTGAACTGAATGGTGTGAACAGTGGACTGGATGGTGTGAGCAGTTGTTTGAGCCATGCGCATTTAATGGAGCAAATGTACTATTGGTAAATGCATTAAATGGCGCAGACGTCTATTTTGTACCATGCCCTATTGAGTCCACTCAGAGCTTGACACGTGTTTTGACAGTACTTTTCCATGCAAGTTGATGAACGTATCCAGTAATATCTTCCAAGTGTTCATAGCAGACCACAGAGGCTCTGTAAGGCATTACAGAGGTTCTATGGTCTGACCTTCTGTGGAGCAGTCCACTTGTTTCCGAGTTGATCTTCTTCTTGCGCACTACCTAGGTTCTGTGATTACCTCTGTAGCTTCTGTGGCTTTCTGGACTTGATCTTCTGGAAGAAGTGGCAGAGCCTCTGTGAGAGGCTTTTCTATACTTAGCCTATTTTTCACTACTTCTAAGTATTTCTATGATTAGGAAGATTGAAGCTAACAATCTCCCCCTAAGTAGTGAAAAATAAAAAATTTGACTTTGAGTTTAGTTAGGCTAAGTTGGATAAGACAGAGGTTAAACAATACCTCGAAATTTCTTTCATTTAGAAATATGCCAGAGACATTTTACTTTTGAGTACAATGAAAGATAAACTTTTAACTTTGTTTGCAGAGATTGGAGGTCTGAGAATCAGATTTTGGCATCTTTGAAATCATTGTAGCTTCTGTTGTCTCTTCCAACTTTTCTGATCTCTTTGTAGAATCTGATGCAGAGTTCTCTTAGGCGAATTGTTGCGTCAATCTCTCTTATGATAGTATCTGCAGCATCTTTATCCATTTTCTTTGAACCTCTGTATTTCATAAGGCTTGCTCTGAACTTGTTCAGAGTATTTGTTGCGTACTTTTGACAGTCCATGCATACAAATAGTTTATTTTCGCCTTGAGGGTTTTGAAATACTAACCCAAACCGTGGTTCTGTGATGATTGAGTTTGGTATGGCGTCTGGTGGGCAGCGATCCTCTGGTGGTCGTAGATCCAGATATTTGAGACCGAGATCCTTTCCCAGCTGGAAATCTATCATGCTGTAGACCAAAAGCTTTTCCCTCATCGCTTTTCTCAATACTTGATAGGCTCTGGTGTTTGCCTCTGTGTTGTAGTTGTCCTTTGTCCATTGCAGAAGGTCAGGTAGATCGTATGGATTGATGTTTCTTAAGTCAGCATCAGCGAAGGTAGATTCTGAATTGTTCTCTCTTCTGACTCTGTAAAGATTGTACCTGACCCTCAGATAGGTTCTTGTGAAGGAGAATCTGCAGAAGATCACCTTTTTGATTTTGTGAATTGAGAAGACATCTGCTTTGGCTCTTGGCTTTGTTCTTGTGAAGATGTTCTCAAATTCTTCTCTGATCCTTGGATCTGTCACATGATCTATTGGATAGTTTGTCTGAAAGGATTGTTTGTAGAGGTATTTGTATACCACTTCTTCCATTTCTTCATGTGTTGGACCATGTCGTGGAATTTGTCTTCTGAGACTCTCCATTTGTTGAACAACTTCTGCAGCTCTACCAGTTAAAGGAGTTTCTGACAGAGGCTTCAATCCATGTGTCCAGTCAACTTCTTCGGGTTTTGGGGTTTGAAAGGCGTCAAACGCACTCTTCATCAGTTTCTCTGTTGGCTTTGACAATGTTTTCTTCTTCTTAGGCTCTTCTGTCAGTATCCCTTTGCCTTTATCTTTTGTTGTCGTGGCAGAACCTGTTGCTTCTGTGGGATTTGAGGTTTGCACTTCTGTAGGTTTGATGGAGGTTACCTCTGTGGATTTTGACGATTGTGACTTAGAGGACTTTTGTGGCGATGGTTCTGTTGGCTTGACTTTCTCTGTAACCTCTGTTGGAGGTTGTTTGGTGACTTCTTCTGTGAGCTCAGTTTCTGTTGATGAAGTGTTGTCATTGAATCTTCTTGCCATTCTGAAAGCTAAAGTGAACCTGTGCCTTTCTTCTTCTCTCTTCACCATACGATCATTAATTGTTGTGTGCATCCTTTTCAGAATGTCAGAAGCAGAGGTCGTTGCTCTTTTTGGTTTGGTGGCAATCGACTTTCTTCTGGGTATGGTTTGGGGTGTTTCCACAGAGGTGGGTGTTTTCTCTGTGGTTGGTTCATCTGTTTCTTCCAAAATGATTACCTCAGGGGCGGTTGTTGCCTCTGAGGTTTGCTTATCTGCTTCTGTAGTGGTGGGTTCTTCAGAGGTTGAATCCACAGAGATGGGTGTATTCTCTGTGGTTCTTTGAGTTTGTTGTTGGGTTTGTTCTGGAGGTGCTTGACTCAGAGGTTCTGCGGCTATTGGTGGACCTGTAAGTCCTCTGCTTGCAGTTTTCTCTGTAGTTTTCTCCCCCTCAGGATGATCTGATGGACCAGGATGGTCATCATCATCAGAGTCATCCTGACCCTTGTCTGATGTACCCTCTGCTCTGCAGGAAGCATCGGGTTTCTTTGGCATTGTGGCTCCAGCAGCGATCAGTTTCGCGCAGACATCATCACAAAGGCCAAGAAGAGTTGCTAGCTCTGCCTCTGTTTTGAATCTCATCCTTCCTACACTTTCTCTGAAATCTTTGACGAAGTTAGCATTGGCAGTGGTGAAGGAAAGGATGACTTCTGTCACTTGATTAATCACGTTCTGCCCAAGCTCTGTCAGCTGTGCTCTTGTCATGTAGTCTTTGGGTTGCATCAGCATGGTATTTCGTATGGCTTCTTCTTGAACTTTTTGTAGGGCCTTCTGTAGATCTGAAGGAGTGATGCCCGTTGACACTGAAGTCTGTTTGTTCAATTGATCAAGGAATTCTTTGACCGAGTCCCTGAACGCAGAAGTTGCAGTTGTTTTGAATTGATGAGCGGCAGAAGTGGCTGTTTCTTTGGCAGTGGTTGTTGCAGAAGACTTCATCTCTGAGATGGCGTTTTTCACCTCTGTGGACAGATCGTCCATTTTGGTGTTCAGATTCAAGAGAGCTGTAGATGTTGTCTCTGCAAAAGATTTGAAAGAGCTTTGCAACTCTTTCATTGTTTGGTTCACAGAGGTGACAAGGGTTTGGAACTCATCCCTTGATACTTGTGTTCCTTGTGTAACCTCTGGAGGAACACATTCATCTCCAGAGTGAATCCCTGTTCCTGGGACACCTTCGTTCACCCTTGTTTGTACGATGGGGGTGGAAGGATTTCCTTCTGATCCTCGAGAGGAAACCTGAGTTTCGTTCTCTACAAAAGTTCTGTGAAGAACAGAGTCCAAATCCACTCCTGAGGTGGGTATTGGAATGTCCTTCTGTTGACTAGGAGACTTGTCTAGAGTCTCTTCGTCTCTGTGCTCACTACTTCTCTCTGAAAGAAGGTTTGGCCTTAATGTGTGCGTGACAGAGGAAACGAATTCCTCTGTAGGGTGTTCTTGTGTGATCTGGGGCGATTGATCACGAACATTAGGTGAGTCTCTTTGAGGAGACTCCCTAGGAATGGATTCCCCGGTTTCTGTGGGCACAGAGGTTGAAAGAGTAACCTCTGGCTGGATGGGTTGGGTGAGGTTCGAGCTGTGCTGCTCTTTTTCAATGACACCTTCTGCAGCTAGACCTGCGGTGTCAGAAATGTGGGTTGCACTGGGAGGGGGTGATTGATGTGTGCCTTCTTCAACTTCGGCATCTTTTCTTGTTTCTTCTTCTGGTTCTGTGGAAGTTCCTTTCTCTGTGCTCAAGGAGTCATACATGTGATGAGATCCGTATAATCTCATGACATGAGGATGATAGAGACCTTTTCGTATCCAGATAGCCTCTTCTTCATCTGAATCTACCTCTGAGATTTCTATCCCTGTTTCTGTGGTTTCTTCTACAGCCGTTGCCTCTGTAACTTCAGTTGTATTCCACTCAGTTTCGGTTTGTTCTGTATCTTCTGAAGCTTGGTTTGGACTTCTTCTGTGGACGTCCAATCCTTGAATGAAAGGGTTTTGTAAAATCACAGGGGTTTCGGCTGGTTGATTTCTGGGTGTTGTGTCATCTTCTTGTAGTTGAGTGTCAATACCAGAAATGAAGAAATCATGTTCTTCTGGAGAGTGGTGGTCGAGAGGTTGTGCCGTCCACCCTGCTGTATTAAGGGTGTTTGCAATTTCGGGGTTCTGTAGGAAATCATTCAGGTCTCCCTGGTGAGCAAATCTATCTGGAGATTGATAGGGTGATTGATATCCTTCTTCTGTCATTCCTATTTCTGCATCTTCTTCTTCTGCAGTTTCACCCTCTATGATTGCCTCTTCTGCAATGGTAACAAATTTTTTAAATGATTTACCATGCTTCTTTTTGGTTTTCCTCCTTTTTGGTTTTGGTGCCCCTTCCTCTGTTGATTTGGATCTTTTCTTTTTCTGTTTTGTGAAAAGGGGAGGAGCAGAGGATCCAATCTCTGTGGCATGGGGAGGTGAAGGTCTATCTTCTGCAGTGCTGGTTGATGTGCCTTCTGCGGTTTTTTCTCTTCTTAGCTTTTGGAGTAGAAGCAGAGGTCTTTGCTGAAGATTTCTTTCCCATTATTTCTGCGCGTTTGGCTATGAAGCTGAGTTGAATAGCCATGTGTTTTGCTAACTTGTGATCCTTTTCTGCTTGAGTGGAAAGAGGTTTTGCTATCGTTGTTCCTAGGGGGACACCTAAACGCGGGGGTGTCATAGGACTCGGTTTTGGAGTTCTATGATCGCGTATATACTCTTTCTTAAGGGATATGTTCTGTTAGGGCATTTTTGTAGCTATCAAGACAGAATTAATATCTTGTACTGTTTCTCCTTAGTAGAGGCATGGGCTTGTCATGTCCTACTATATAAAGGAGTTCCTTTGTTATTTTGGATAACAACTTGAAGCATTTGTCATTTTACACTTTGAAATCAATATATGGATGACAAGATTGCTCTCTAGATTCTCTCTACACTTGTTCATTACTTTGTGCTAGATTTGGGATTTATCAATTGGTATCAGAGCCAAACAGAAGAATCAAGCAGATTAAAGAGCAAATTGAAGAATTTTTACACTGTTCATCAAGAATTCGGACCAAGAGAAGTTTACTGTTCATCTGAAGTCTTAACATTCAGACATGAAGATTTTCTAGATTTTGAGTTTTTGAATCATTTCTTTGCATCGTTCAACTCGGATTTGGATTCTGAACACATTTAATTCTTGCATAAACATCAAAATCTGCACAGAATTGACAGATCTGATCGATTCTTGAATATTTTTTCAAAAACTTCAAGTTCACTGTTTGGATCTTAATTCGATTAAATTGATCGAATTGTGAATTGTGATCAACAGGAAAAGTGTGCAGATTTCAATTACGAACAATTTGATATAAGATTCATCACAATTGATCAAGAATTGAAGAAGTTATGGCAGATTAAGTGATTTTGAAGTTCGAAGTGCAGAATTCAGATCCTTCTTGGTGAATTCGGATCATTCAAAGAG
Organism: Saussurea involucrata; assembly: GCA_033807775.1. Taxonomy (NCBI): domain Eukaryota; kingdom Viridiplantae; phylum Streptophyta; class Magnoliopsida; order Asterales; family Asteraceae; genus Saussurea; species Saussurea involucrata. Next base: position 135,287,117 of record CM066322.1, read on the forward strand.
AATTCGGAACATTCATAGAGAATTCGAACCCTATTACATTCGAATTGAGTGAATTCGAACCTAAGTAAATTCGAATTGAGTGAATTCGAATCCAGTTACATTCGAATTGCGTGAATTCGCACTCAACATAATCCGAATTGAGTGAATTCGAACCTTAGTACATCCGAATTGAGTGAATTTGAACGCTGTTAAGTTCGAATTGGAGGATTTCGAAATATATCAAGTCCGAATTGATTATCCGAATTGAGTATCCGAATTGAGCATCCGAATTGATCATCCGAATTGATCATCCGAATTGAGCATCCGAATTGAGCATCCGAATTCTTAGGAATGTTGATTAAATTCTCATAAGTGTAATTTTTCTTACACTAACTGCTTTATCTTCTGAACGATCGTTTATCTAGCCAATTATCAGAAGATGTCGAGAGATATGCTGAGCATGGGTTCTAAGAATAAGCCTCCGGTATTGATAGCTGAAGAATATTCTCAATGGAAAAGGAGAATGATTCAATTTCTGAATCATCAGAACAGAGATCTTATGCTGTCCATTCAGAACGGTCCTTACAAAGCCTACATAGAGGTTGGTGGCATTGCTGCAACAGAAACAAGTCAAGAGATTCTTCCAAGAAGAATAGAAAAGGAATACAAATATTACAGTGATGCTGATAAAGCTAGAGTTGAAATTGATGAGCAAGCATTGACATACTTGACTATGGCCATTCCAAACAATATCTATAATCGCGTAGACAGCCGAAATTCAGCAAAGGATATTTGGGATGAGCTAGAAAGGCAGTTTGAAGGTTCATCAAAATCAATGAAGACCAAAAAGAATCAGAGCATCAATGCGTATGAAGGGTTTAAAGCTAGAGATGGAGAATCGTTGAAAGATACCTATGATCGTTACAACATCATTCTGAATGATTTAAGAAGGAATGGAGTTGACAAGTCTGAATCAGAGATTAATTACAAGTTTGTCAAGAATTTACTGCCGGAATGGGATTCATACTCTATTCAGCTTCAAATGTCAAGGGATATGGATGATGAAAAGTTGACCGATATTTTCAGCATTCTGGGTCAACATGAAGAAAAAGTAAAAATGGTCAAAGAAAAGGAGAAAAAGGTTGAAGAATCTTTAGCCCTTCTAAGTGAACACAAGAAAAGTGGAGCGATGAAAACAAAGGCTTTGATCTCTGGGTTAAGCAAAAAGAAGATAAGTTCTGATGATGATGATGAAAGCAGCAGTTCTGGAGATGAAATGAGTGAGATAGCTGAAAAATTAGCCTTGTTAACTACAAGATTTCAAAACAGATATGGAAAGAAGAAGTTTCATTCAAAAAGCAAACCTGATTACAACAAAGTGAACAGATACAAAAGGTTTGAGAAAAGGTATGAGAACAAGGATCAAAAGGAAGAAGAAAAAGAGGAGAAAGTTGAGAAAAAAGAGAGGGAAGAAAAGAAGGATATGGATGACCGAAACTGCTATAACTGCGGTAAGCCGGGTCATTTTGCCAGAGATTGTCAGTTGAAGAAAGTTAAGGATTCTGAATACTATCAGCGTAAAGCACATCTCGCAAAAGCCAAAGAAACCGGAAAGCCAGTAAATGCTGAAGAAGAAATATGGCTGATGGATTCTTCAGATGATGAAGAAGCTCACTTCACTCAAGTGAAGCACAGTTTAATGGCTAAACTTGATGAGGAAGATCTGGAATCTGAGGTACAATCTCTATATCCTTCTCTTTATGATAACACTTCTCTTTATTCTGATAATTCTGAAAATGAATCTGAAACTGAAAATGACAAATATGAAGAAATGCAAGCTGTGATATTTGAGCTTAACGAGAAATTTAAAAAGGCACAAAAGAAAATTGAAAAAGTGCAAAAGCAATATGAAGATGAGAAAAGCTCAAAGCTGAAATATCATGATGAAGCACTGTAACACCCCGCTTACCACGACACAATATTGTCCGCTTTGCCCCACTGGCTCACGGCTTTGTTCCTGGCGACCTGGCAAGGACTTCCCAGGGGGTCACCCATCCTGGTACTACTCCCATCCAAGCACGCTTAACCACAGAGTTCCCAAGGAACCCGCATGCTTGTGGCCCCAAAACGCGTTGTGTCTGGTAAGGCCAAGGTTTACTAATATACCCAGCATCTCTCCTGTCCACGGCCGATGTGGGATATGCCTAAAGTGTTACACACACCCCCCTTAGGGACTCATCGTCCTCGATGAGGTTTGCCCCACCATCCCGAACGGCACAGGAGTGGCTCTGATACCATTTGTAACACCCCGCTTACCACGACACAATATTGTCCGCTTTGCCCCACTGGCTCACGGCTTTGTTCTTGGCGACCTGGCAAGGACTTCGCAAGGACTTCCCAGGAGGTCACCCATCCTGGTACTACTCCCACCCAAGCACTCTTAACCACAGAGTTCCCAAGGAACCCGCATGCTTGTGGCCCCAAAACGCGCTGTGTCTGGTAAGGCCAAGGTTTACTAATATACCCAGCATCTCTCCTGTCCACGGCCGATGTGGGATATGCCTAAGGTGTTACACCTTGGCACATGCCGTGCCGGGGGTTTGTTTTCATGCCGACACGACGTCCATGATGCCTCAAAAGGGACACCATGCACGCATGCCAGCGGAGCATCGCGGGGCTCGGGCTCGCACTCGATCCCCTAGACGCCCTGTTGTGATTACGTGTTCACGGGTGTCTGGCGATTCCCACCAGGGCGTCTCTGTACATCTTGGTAGCTCCGGGATGAATCGAAAACTTGGACTTATGCGCCTCGTCCAATAGTGTCTGGCGATTCCCACCAGGGCGTCTAGGGGATCGATTCCCACCAGGGCGTCCAGGGTGGTAAGATCCCACATTGGTTGGGGAGGAGAACTAAGGTTGCCTTATAAGAGGGACTTGATACCTCCCCTATCAGACGCGTTTTAAAACCGTGAGTCCAGGTGTGTGGACAAAGCGGACAATATCTGGTACGGTTGGTCTGGGATGTTACAGATGGTATCAGAGCCACTCCTGTGCCGTTCGGGATGGTGGGGCAAACCTCATCGAGGACGATGAGTCCCTAAGGGGGGTGTGTGTAACACCTTAGGCATATCCCACATCGGCCGTGGACAGGAGAGATGCTGGGTATATTAGTAAACCTTGGCCTTACCAGACACAACGCGTTTTGGGGCCACAAGCATGCGGGTTCCTTGGGAACTCTGTGGTTAAGCGTGCTTGGGTGGGAGTAGTACCAGGATGGGTGACCCCCTGGGAAGTCCTTGCCAGGTCGCCAGCAACAAAGCCGTGAGCCAGTGGGGCAAAGCGGACAATATTGTGTCGTGGTAAGCGGGGTGTTACAAATGGTATCAGAGCCACTCCTGTGCCGTTCGGAATGGTGGGGCAAACCTCATCGATGACGATGAGTCCCTAAGGGGGGGTGTGTGTAACACCTTAGGCATATCCCACATCGGTCGTGGACAGGAGAGATGCTGGGTATATTAGTAAACCTTGGCCTTACCAGACACAACGCGTTTTGGGGCCACAAGCATGCGGGTTCCTTGGGAACTCTGTGGTTAAGCGTGCTTGGGTGGGAGTAGTACCAGGATGGGTGACCTCCTGGGAAGTCCTTGCCAGGTCGCCAAGAACAAAGTCGTGAGCCAGTGGGGCAAAGCGGACAATATTGTGTCGTGGTAAGCGGGGTGTTACAAATGGTATCAGAGCACAGCTTGAGTGAATCAAACGCACCTCGGTGTGTTGGGTCTCAAGTTGCGGCTGGGAAATTTCCAAATACTTTATTAAATCTTTTTAGAAATAAAAGGAAAAGTAAAAAAAAAAAACCCGTTCGAGGAACGGTGATCGAGGGCGCAGTGTGTACAGTCAGCCGGAGCCAAGGGAAAGGTACAATGCTTAGTGTTTTCTCATTTTATCGCTTTCTAGATCATAGGGTATGCATGCTAGATTGCCTGAGGTTGACACTATGCGATACGTTGGATTACTTGCTATTATGATTTTCTTGCTAATTATAGTAGGTTTCTAAGTAGGTGCCCTTTAAATCGTATGCGGTAAGAGGCTAATAGCCTTAGAATATTCGATTTAGTTCTATTGCGCAGCTCTTGTTTGAGTCCAACCGTTCTAGGATAGAATCTAGTATTCGAATGTCTATTTGTCTTGCACTGCATATGATTGGGTATTTGCGCGGCCACTCATTATGATTAACAGGGTTTTTATAGTAGCGAGGGTAGTGGGTGGAATATAATTCCTAGGGAGCTAGGAAGGGTGAGTGCATATGCCGGTGCGGGCATATGTGTTGAGTTGCGGCGAGAACTACTTGGACCCTCGGGATGGGACACGAAACGGGTAATGGTAGGTGTGGAAGGTAGTAGTAGAGCTCCTATTACCGGAAGCACAGGATCAGTACTCGGGTCGGGGAAGTCACGAGGAATTCAAGGAGTTGAGCGTATGTGTTGATAGTGTGAGTTATTAGCTGATAATAACTCTTTGAATTTCTCCTTCTTATAGAATGGTCAACACTAGGAGGCGCGGTGAGGCTGAGCCGAGGGCTGAAGCCGGGATCACTGAGGAACGGATCCGAGAGATGATTGCAATTGAGGTTGCACGAGCTGTTGGGGATGCAATTCCCGAGATTATCACCGCGATTCAGGATCAACTGGTGACTCTAGTGGAGGAGCGGTTTGCAGCGATGCCGCCGCCTGTTGGGGGACAGCCCCGTGCCCGAGACTTCCAGTATCGGGATCTTTCTGCCTGCTCTCCACCAGAATTCAAGGGTGACTCTAACCCTATCGTTAGCATGCGCTGGATATCCGACATGGAGTGCGCTTTTCTGACAAGCGGCTGTCCGGATAACTTGAAGGTTCGATTTGCAGTGAATCTACTTCGCGAGGGAGCGAAAGACTGGTGCGCCACAGCATTGACTCTGGCCGAGCGTACCACTCTTACTTGGGACGAGTTCGTTGCTCGTTTCCGTGCTGAGTACGTGCCGCCGATAGAGATGGAAAGAATAGCGAAGGAGTTCTTGGAGCTGAACCAGACCACGGAGACCATAAAGGAGATGAACAAGAAGTTTACCGAAATGGCGCTATTCTGTCCCCAATATGCGGCCTCAGAAGAAATGAAGATGGCGAGGTACAAGGACATGCTTCGGACCGAGATCCGGGAAATTGTGAGCGCAGTGCAACATCCTTCGCTGTCGGCTATGATGGATGCAGCGCGGAGAAGAGAGTTAGAGTTGGAGACCCAAGCGAAGAAGAGGAAGGCGGCACAGGCAGTGACGCCTATCTCTGCAGTGCCAAAGAAATCGAAGTTTGTTGATTCTCGTGGGCACACGAAGAGTAGCGGTTCTAAGAGCCGGGAACCGGACTGGTGTGCCAGCGAGGACGCTGGGCTCCCAAGGGGGGTGGATTGTAAGATCCCACATTGGTTGGGGAGGAGAACTAAGGTTGCCTTATAAGAGGGACTTGATACCTCCCCTATCAGACGCGTTTTAAAACCGTGAGTCCAGGTGTGTGGACAAAGCGGACAATATCTGGTACGGTTGGTCTGGGATGTTACAGATTTTGTAACACCCCCTTACCACGACACAATATTGTCCGCTTTGCCCCACTGGCTCACGGCTTTGTTCTTGGCGACCTGGCAAGGACTTCCCAGGGGGTCACCCATCCTGGTACTACTCCCACCCAAGCACGCTTAACCACAGAGTTCCCAAGGAACCCGCATGCTTGTGCCCCAAAACGCGTTGTGTCTGGTAAGGCCAAGGTTTACTAATATACCCAGCATCTCTCCTGCCCTCTAAATGATGTGGGATATGCCTAAGGTGTTACACACACCCCCCCTTAGGGACTCATCGTCCTCGATGAGGTTTGCCCCACCATCCCGAACGGCACAGGAGTGGCTCTGATACCATTTGTATTTTCTCTATCTTCTTGGCCAGAGATTTTAACACAACTCTCAATCGCTGCTAATCTGTCTTCAAGGCCAGATATAGTAGGAGTGATCTTCTGCAGCTCTTTACGATCCGCCGCTGTGAAAGTTTCCAATACAGGGGCAGGGGCAGGAGCAGGAGTATTTGCCTTGTTGACCAGCGTCTCGATCATCGTCTTCATAGAACCAACGTCGGTTTTTACAGAACCCAAGTCGGTCTTGACAGCTGACATATCCCCCTCGAGATGTTCAACCGATGTTTTCAGCTTTGTAACTTCGCTGGACACGGTCGAAACTGAGTTTTTGAGGCTGGTGTAGTCAGTGTAGATGTCAGAGAGTACTTTGGTTGGGAATCGCCAGACACTATTGGACGAGGAGCATAAGTCCAAGTTTTCGATTCATCCCGGAGCTACCAAGATGTACAGAGACCTGCGTGAAGACTATTGGTGGCCCGGCATGAAGCGGGATGTAGCCAAATGTGTGGAAGTATGTTTGACCTGTCGGAAGGTCAAAGCGGAACACCAACGACCGCATGGGAAATTGCAGCCGTTGGAGGTTCCGGTGTGGAAGTGGGAGCAAATCGCAATGGATTTCATCACTAAGCTTCCCAAGACTCAGCGAGGGAATGATACTATCTGGGTGATCGTGGATCGCCTGACGAAGAGCGCTCACTTCTTGGCGATTAAAGAGAGCTTTTCGGCGGATAAGCTTGCGGAGGTTTTCATTCGGGAAATTGTAACTCGGCACGGGGTGCCAGTCTCAATTGTCTCGGATCGGGATACTCGTTTCACCTCCCGATTTTGGGAGAAGTTTCAGAATGAGATGGGTACGCGGTTGCATTTCAGTACAGCATTTCATCCTCAGACGGACGGACAGAGTGAGCGTACTATTCAGACACTTGAGGACATGCTGCGAGCATGTGTGATTGACTTTGGTGGTAGTTGGGATCAGAATCTTCCACTAGCTGAGTTCTCCTACAATAACAGCTATCACGCTAGCATCGGTAGAGCGCCGTACGAAGTGTTGTATGGCAGGAAGTGTCGGACGCCCATTTGCTGGGGCGAGGTTGGTCACAGAGTGCTGGGGAGCACCGATATTGTGCTAAAGACGACGGAAATGATTCAGATGGTGCGGGATCGGTTAGTCACCGCTCAGAGCCGACAAAAGAGTTACGCCGATAAGAGACGATCGGACTTGGAGTTCCAAGTCGGGGATTACGTTCTTTTGAAAGTGTCACCCTGGAAGGGGGTAATCCGTTTTCGCAAGCGGGGAAAGTTGGGTCCCCGATATATCGGACCATACAAGGTCATCGCGCGTGTGGGGAAAGTAGCTTACCGATTGGAGCTACCGGAGGAACTGAGCCTGATCCACAACACGTTCCATGTCTCTCAGTTGCGGAAATGGATGAGTCTGCAGTAGTTCCCCTTGAAGATATTCAGATTGACGAGCGACTCAACTATGTAGAGAAGCCGGTAGCCATCGTCGAGAGGAAGACGAAGACTCTAAGGAACAAAGTCATTGGATTGGTGAAGGTCCAGTGGCAGCACCGGAAAGGTTCGGAATGGACGTGGGAACCAGAAGCCGAGATGCGGGAGAATTACCCGGAGCTGTTTGCAGGCGTGGACTTCGGGGACGAAGTCTAGTCCAAGCGGGGGAGAGTTGTAAAGCCCGTGTCCCGGTACGTGTTTCTTTTATTTTTTTTAATTAATTTAAAGTGTGTACCGTTAATTGTTTTGGTTCGGGGTTTGATGTCGTTAAAGACCAAAAATGTTAAAATCCATGTCTTTTAGTGAAGTTAGTAAAATAGGGATAGTTTGGGGGGCTAATGTGAAAATTTGGGCAAGGTCCGGCCCATGCAAGTAAAGGCCGAACCCCTCCCCCCCCATACCTCTCGTTTTCTTCCTTGCATTCCAAGCCAAGCCAAAAGAAACCCTATTTTCCCTTTCGTAGTGTTGGAGAGGTGCGGCAGTGAGAGAGGGAGTTCGAGAGAGATAGAGGAGAGCCGAGAAGGAACGAGAGAGAGAGAGAGAGACGTAGAGAGAGAGAGGGACCTGCTGCCGGAGCTTGCTGCTGCCGGAGTTGCTATTCGCCGGAGTTCGTGAGAGTGAGAACCGGGCACATCAACGCGGCGTCGTCGTAAGGTAATTCCCCCCACCGTTTCGTTTCGTTTCGTTTTTTTTTTCTTTTGTTCCCGTCGCAGCCGCCGTTCGCCGCCGCTGTGGCGGTGGTGGATGGACGGCCGTGGCTGCCGTTGTGGGTGCGTGTGCGGAGGCTGGTCGAGAGAGAAGGGGAGAATGATTGGGTTTTTGTTGCGTGCTATCGTAATCAAAAAAATAAAAGAAAGACCACCGCCGGCCGCCGCTGGCCGCCGCCGGTCGCCACCGGCGACCGCCACTGCCGGAGATGGCAGTGGGTGGCGCGTGGCGTGACCTGACCTCTGTTCCTATCGAACCCTTAAACCGTAACTTAACCGTTAAGCCGTATAACTTAAACCGTTGTTTCTAAAATCTTTCTTTTATGCGTAAAATGGTCCAGCCCCTGTTTTGTGACGGTAATAACTTCTCCGTCGTAACTCCGATTGAGCCGAAACTGGCGCCCACGCTTCGAGCTCGGGACCGAGTACATTTTCTGTGTTTTGGCGGAAAACTGGTTCGGCCTCGAGTTGGGAGAAAAAGTGGTCGCAAGTTCTGTGGTTCGTCATTTTATGTGAATTTCCTGGAATCTGCCACTGTTTTGCGTGGACCGTAACTTTTTACTCGTAAGTCGTTTTAACTTGAGGTCAGTGGCCATTTTTCCTAAATTGAGTTAGGCACGTTTTTCGTGTTTCGCCGAAAGGCTGAATCGGCCCAGAACCGGGCTGTTCGGAGCTGTTAGTGCGAACTGGTCCGAAAACGGACAGTTCCGGTAGGCGAACTTAATAAATTCATAATTAATTATAGAAAAATCGTTAGGAGGCGTGTAATATATCCTCGGAAAGGTATTTCAGGGCACTTTTCAACCGTGTAATAAATCTGAGTTTTTCTGGAGTTTTAGTGGTCAAATCAGGTCCCGAACAGACCTGTTCGGTGTGACCGAAAGTTAGTTTTAGTGACAGTTTGGGGTGTGTCGCGTCGTGGGGTCCGGGTCTCGTATTGACGTATTTTATCGTACGTTTAGGTGCCGGAAAGTGATCGTCGTTGTGTGGAGCTACTTACTATTTTTAGCTAGGCGCGCACCCGAGGTGAGTTCTCTCACTACAATTAATTAATAGTTGTTTATTATTACTGTAGCACGTGTGTGAAAATTGTATGCGGGATGGTTGGGGGCTAGGTAGTGGGAAGCCTAGTTAACATTATGTGCTACATTTTTCGGCGGGGCCGAGTCCCGACGGGGACGGAGGTGTTTTACGCAGTAGGCGTAAAAGGGGCGTTTACGCAGTAGGCGTAAAAAGGATGTCATACGCAGTAGGCGTAAAACGGGTGTTTCCCGCAGTAGGCGGAAACGTGCGGCGGGGCCGTAGACCCGACATCCGCCCGGGGATTTTTTTTATGCGGTGGTTATTATACTTGTTTATGATTTGTTCGTAGACTTGTATGTGGTGGTGTGATCCTCTTTGCTTTAGGGGTAATATGAGATAACCATTGTTAATTGTTGTGTTTGAATTCACTAAGCTTCGTGCTTACCCCTCCCAATTTACAGTGGCTGCAGGTACAAGTGGTACGAAGGCATGACTGGCACACACTGACGCGCAAGATGGATGGGTCGAAGGATTTGCTTATTAAACATTTTCCCGTTATTGAATAAACAATTTAATTTCCGCTGTTGACTTATGTTTTAATAACGCTCGTGGTTGGAATTATTATTTTGGGTTTAATAAATGGAGACTCATTATTAAATATGCGCGTTTAAATTTTTTTTAAATTTTCTTGAAATTTTGGGGCGTTACAACTTGGTATCAGAGCCACTCCTGTGCCGTTCGGGATGGTGGGGCAAACCTCATCGAGGACGATGAGTCCCTAAGGGGGGTGTGTGTAACACCTTAGGCATATCCCACATCGGCCGTGGACAGGAGAGATGCTGGGTATATTAGTAAACCTTGGCCTTACCAGACACAACGCGTTTTGGGGCCACAAGCATGCGGGTTCCTTGGGAACTCTGTGGTTAAGCGTGCTTGGGTGGGAGTAGTACCAGGATGGGTGACCCCCTGGGAAGTCCTTGCCAGGTCGCCAGGAACAAAGCCGTGAGCCAGTGGGGCAAAGCGGACAATATTGTGTCGTGGTAAGCGGGGTGTTACAAGCACTTCTTTATAAGTGTTTAGCTGAAGATAGAGAAAAGGAGAAAGAAATTATTAGATCAAATGTTAAAATACTTGAATCTGAAATTTCTGAGTTAAAAAAGAAAATAACTGATTTAAATGATGAAAACATAGATTTTCAGTTCAAAATCAAGGTTCTTTCTGATGAAAGAAAAGAAGCAATTGAAAAGATTAAGCAGCTTGAAGATTTAAATTACAAAAGAGGCCAATCTGAGCAAACGCTGAATTTGTTGACTAGCAACCCAAAAGATAAACGATTTTATAATCCAAAAATGGGTCTAGGATTATCTGATGACAAGAGTTTCAAAACAATAAAACCTCATGAGAAAAAGGAAGTTTTGAAGCAAACTCTGATAAAGGAGATTCCTCCAATTGCAAAAGTTTTTGTTAAACCAGCAAATGTAAAGTTGCAACAAGTCATTATAACAGATACACCTGTTAATTCACCTGTATCTGTTAAATCAAATAATGAAGTGTTGCAACAAGTCATAATAACAAAAACACCTCCAAAGACACAAGAAAAAGCAAAGGCAAGTAATGGAATTTTGCAACAAGTTATTGTATCAGAAACATCTCCTAAATCAGAAACTCCTATCAAAGATAATGCTTCAAATTCTTCAACTCCAATTTCAAAGAAAGATGAAGCTAAAACAGACAAAGGTTCAAAAGAAAAGCCTAGATACAATATAACAAATTTTAAATATGATGAATTAAACTCCAGTTACAAAACCAAAATGTTTGAACCAACTGGATTTAGTTCATTGTTTTCCGATGAATCTATGGCTAAAACAATTGTTGACAAAATCAATGAACCTATATCTGTTAAAACTAAATCTAACGTTGAAATGGAGTCAAATAATACATCAGATTCTGACAAAAGGGAGTTTGTTCCAGAAACTTCTTCTGAATTTCCTAATTTGGACTCAGCTTTACTTAAAATTGTTGATTTAGAAAATCAAATTTCCAAATGGCAATTAGATTTTGAAAAATTAGAGGATGATCGTGATAATATTGGACTAGAATTTGATCATACAAAAAGGATCAATCTTGATCTTAAGAGTGAGATTCAAAGACTAGAATCCAAATTAGATGAAATATCAAACTCTAAGGCCTCAAAAAGTTGTGAAAAATGTTCAAAACAAGCTGAATCCAAAGATCAAAATAAATCTTCAAGTATGTTTGATCCTTTTGAAAAGCTCAAATTTTTTAAAGAAAAGAAAAATCTTGAATTAAGATGTGTAGAACTTTCGAAACAAATTTCAGATTTTGAAAAAGTTCTATTTCTAGAAAAAGAAAAGCAGAAGAAAGAAAGAACTGAATTTGAAATAGAATTAAAGTTTTGTGAAGTCTACCATAAAAAGTTTTCATCAAAGGTATCTGATTTAAAAACAGAACCAACTTCAAAAGGAAAAGAGAAACAAAAATCATCTGAAAATAAATCTAATTTGTTTTCAAGTGATCCAGTTTCAAAAGGAAAAGAGAAAGAAAAATCATCCGAAAATAAATCTAATTTGTTTTCAAGTGATCCTTCTACCTCTAAAGGTTCTGACAATGTTTCTTCTTCTTTCTCAGAAATGGATGAAGAAAAGTATGTGGATTTGAAGGAACAAGTTCTGAATAGCAAGAATAGAAGCACCGACTCTGAGAAATGTAGTTCTTTGAATAAAAATTGTATACATTCTTGTAATGTTTGCAATGTTTGTGGCAATAATAATTCCGCAATTTCAGATTTCAAATTATTGTCACAAGCTAAAAGAAGAATTCATTGTGCTCACTGTTGGGATAACTATTTCAAGCTAAACAGAAATGCTCCAACGAATAAGAAGTCTAAAACTTCTTCCTTCTCTTTAAAATCCTCAGCAAACAAATTTGCCAAAATGTTTGGTTTCAGATCAAACAAACAGAATAAAAAGATGAAAGAAAAGAAAACAGTTGAAGTAAATATGGATTGGAAATGGATTCCAAAAAATGAAGTTAACAAACCAAATTTACTCAATCGTTTAACTTTTAAAGGCAAAATTCAGGGGGCATCAAATGTCATTAATAAACTGATCCATACTAACAAGAAAGGACCCATGCAGATATGGGTACCTAAAATAAGATAATTGTTTCTTAACAGGACCGTCATGTGTGGGTCATTGATTCGGGAGCATCTAGACACATGACGGGGTACAAGCACTTCTTGCAAGATTTTATTGTACATCCTGGAGGATCAGTGGGATTTGGAAATGACTCAAAAGGTCATGTTCGAGGCTACGGAACGTTGAAAAATGACTCAATGCAAATTGAAAAGATTTTGTATGTTGAAGGTTTAGGGCATAACCTTTTCAGTATAAGTCAGTTCTGCGACAAGAACTGTAAGGTGTTATTTGATAAAGATTTTTGCTACATCTTGGATGCAAATTGGTCAGAAATCTTCAGAGCAAAAAGATGCGGAGACTTATACATGACTGATTTTACAACTCTTGTTGCTTCTAATCAAGTTTGTCTTGTATCAAAAGCTTCACAAGAAGAGTGTTGGTTATGGCATCGAAGGCTCTCGCATCAAAATTTTCGCAGCATCAACAAGCTTCGAATTGATGGATTAGTTTCCGGGCTTCCTGAAATGAAAATTGACAAAGTTTCTGTGTGTCCAGCTTGTGAAATGGGAAAGATGAAACATGTTTCTCACAAGACCAAGACTTTGTCTAATTGTAACAATGCCTTGGAATTAATTCATATGGATCTCTGTGGCCCAATGCGAACTCAGTCAATGGGAGGAAAGAAATATATCTTGGTTATGGTTGATGAGTTTTCGCGATATACTTGGTTGGATTTCTTACGACTCAAGTCTGAAGCACCCGAGCAGATCATTAAATTCATCAAGAAGATTCAAACTCTTCTACAACGCCCTGTTCGAAAAATCCGAAGTGACAACGGAACTGAATTCAAGAATGCAACTCTTCAATATTTTCTTGAATCCGTTGGAATAACTCATAATTTTTCTGCCCCAATTACTCCACAACAAAATGGAGTAGTTGAAAGGAAAAATCGAACTCTTGTAGAAGCTGCTAGGACGATGCTTGCTTACTCGGGTCTTCCACCAAGTCTATGGGCTGAAGCAGTATCCACAGCGTGTTTTACTCAAAACAGAACTATTATAAATAAACGCTTTAACAAAACTGCATATGAATTAATCAACAATCGCAAACCTAACATCAAATTTCTGCGTGTATTTGGATGCAGGTGTTTTGTGATGAAAGATCGTGAATATCTTACAAAGCTTCAAGTTAAAGCTGATGAGGGCATCTTTATAGGCTATTCCTTGAACTCGAAAGCATACAGGATTTATAATAATCGAACAAAATCAGTAATCGAGAGTATCAACGTTACGTTCGACGAGACTGTGACATTGACTTCTGGACAATTTAGTTCAGAACTCGTACAGAAATCTGAAGCTTCTACTAAAAATGGAGTAGAACCTGTGACGAAACAGTTTTCTAATTCAGCTTTGAATTATAATAATACTACTGATTTAGATTTACTATTTCATGATGCATTTATGGATTACTGTACAGATATGGAACCACCAATCACATCTGTGAATGCATCTCAGAATCAGACGAGTGCAAATATCTCCGGTCCAACTGAAGATGTTGATACTAGTACTTCTGTAGAAACTAATGAGATTCCAAGTGAACACGTTCCTGTCTCTGAACCTGAAATTCAACCAGTTGTTCAGGTTTCAGAAAATCATTTATCGGAGACTTCCACATCTGAAGGATTAGAAACAGAAGTCAACATACCGGAAACGACAAATGTATCTTCAGCTGAATCGACAGAGGAGATTTTTGCAGTATTGGATGAAAATAATCCATCAAACACTCGTATGGATATACCAACTCTTCCAAGTAGTCATAAATGGACAAGAGCACATCCTCCGGCTGATATAATTGGTGATCTGAATGATGGAGTGAAAACCCGATCTGCGACTACAAACGAATGTTTGTACGTAAATTTTCTTAGCACGTTAGAACCCAAGAAAGCATCTGAAGCTTTACAAGATCCAGATTGGATCAACGCCATGCAAGAGGAATTAAATGAGTTCAAACGCAACGAAGTGTGGCACTTGGTGAAACGTCCAAAAGACAAAACCATAGTTGGAACCAAATGGGTCTTTAGAAACAAAAAGGACGAAGCGGGGATTATAGTCAGAAATAAAGCAAGACTGGTTGCTAAAGGTTACAATCAACAAGAAGGAATAGATTATGATGAAACCTATGCACCAGTAGCAAGGATTGAAGCAATAAGGATCTTTCTTGCATACGCAGCACATAAGAACATGAAGGTATTCCAAATGGACGTCAAATCTGCGTTTCTGAATGGAATACTACATGAGGAAGTGTATGTAAGTCAACCTGAAGGCTTTGTTGATCCCAAATATCCCAACCATGTCTACATTCTAGACAAAGCACTCTACGGCTTAAAGCAAGCACCGAGGGCATGGTATGAGACTCTGACTATTCACCTGCTTAAAAATGGATACACCAAAGGTACAATAGATACAACTCTTTTTCTCAAAAGAGAAGGTAAAGATTTAATGTTAGTACAAATATATGTTGACGACATTATATTTGGATCTACAAATCCAGATATGTGTAAAGATTTTGAAAAGGTGATGAAACGCCGTTTTCAAATGAGTATGATGGGAGAGTTAAAAATTTTTCTTGGTCTCCAAGTGACACAATCAAATGAAGGCATTTTCATTAATCAATCAAAATATATAAATGATATGCTTAAGAAATTTGAATTAAATTCCTCTTCCACCATGAAAACTCCCATGGCTACCGGTAAGCTTTTGAACGCTGATTCATCTGGTATATCAGTCGATCAAAAGTTATACCGAGGCATGATTGGATCTTTACTGTATCTAACGGCAAGTAGACCGGATATTTTGTTTGCAACATCTTTTTGTGCACGTTTCCAAGCAAACCCGAAGGAATCTCATATTGTGGCTGTAAAGCGAATCCTTAGATATCTCAAAGGCACAAAAAATTTGGGTCTTTGGTATCCTAAGGATTCTGGGTTTGAACTAACTGTTTACACAGATGCAGATCATGCGGGAAATATGATGGACAGGAAAAGCACATCTGGTGCTTGTCAATTCTTGGGAGATAAACTAGTAAGCTGGTCATCAAAGAAGCAAACTTGTGTATCAACATCTACGGCTGAAGCAGAGTATGTGGCCGCCGCTAGTTGATGTTCGCAAGTAATTTGGATGAAAACTCAGCTAAAGGATTATGGATATATCTTCAACAAGATCCCCATTTATTGTGATTCCAAAAGCGCAATTGCAATAACTGAAAATCCTGTTCAGCATTCCAAAACGAAACACATAGATGTCAGGTACCATTTTATCAAAGACCATGTTGAGAAGGGAACTATAGAAATGCACTTTGTACCAACAGAACTAGAACTTGCTGATCTTTTCACAAAACCTTTAGATGAAAAGAGGTTAAATTTTTTAATCAGCAAACTAGGAATGTTGAATCCTTAAGACTTTGAGGGGGAGTTCGTGTTCTTGCTTACTTAAATCTATGATCATATCCTAACCCACTAGGACCCAAGTGCCATTGGGTACCAAAATATGCTTAAACTGTTTTGTAGGTACATCATGTGTTGTACTGATTTGTAGATACATACCACACACATGACTGAAAACAGAAGAGAAGCGGCGTATTTCTATGAAGAATATTTGTACCATTAAGGGGGAGACAAATCATGAATGGTTTCTGAATACATCAATTCAGGACCTGTGCTTCAATGTTATGGCTTTTGGACAAATCAGTTCAAAACCCGTTCTTCAAAGACTATGGCTTCTGAACAACTCAGTTCAGGACCCGTACTTTAAAGACTAAGACTTCTAAACAAATCAGTTTAGAACTCACACTTCTCAGGTAATATCCTTAATTGCTATATATTTTTGTTTCAAGGAACAAGTGGCAAAAGGTAACATTGGATTATATTTGTTTCTACTGATTTGAAAACTTGAAACTTTACAAATTTAATTCAATAAGATGAAATTTTCAATTTTCATTCAATGAATTAAATGTGTGCTAAAAGATGATTTTACAAGAAACTTTGTACTATCTGAGCTAGATTTGCTTCAATTTTCACCTCTAAAATAAATCGAAAGGTCAGCAAAACATGAACGAAATTATGCTGAATGCTCAAAGTTATGTGAATCTGGATATATATAGAATATAATGCTCAAAAAGCCTATATGTCAGAATGATGGATGGAAATGAAAATATGGGCAAAGCACTATGTTTTAGAACCAAGTGATTGAGATAAAATAGTTGCACTATCATTTAGTTTGAAAGTTTGTGCATGTGGCCTTTCTGGTTTGGGAGAGTAAGTCCTAAGGGGTGCTCGACACCTAGTCCCTAAGATCAACTGGTCTGGGATCGGCTGACCCAAATCCTGCAATAGAACCAGATAGAAAGTCATGTTCTACTGGTACAAATGGGTTTAAGATATATCGATGTGGCCTTTCTGGTTTGGGAAATTAAGTTCTAAGGGGTGCTCGTCACCTAGCACCTAAGGCCAACTGGTCTGGGATCTGCTAACCCAAATCCTGCTATAGAACCAGATAGAAAGTCATGTTTAACGGTGTATCTTATTCTTACTAAACTTTTTGATCAAAAGATGCCAATGAGCACAAAATCAAAAGATGCCAATGAGCACAAAATCAAAAGATTCAAATGTGCACAATATTAAAAGATGCCAAAGAGCACATATCTCTTGAAACTTGGGAAAATACAAAGTCGCGATAAACCCGTAAATTTGTAAAATTCTGATTTTGGACAAATAGTGTGAGTAGAGCAAAGTATTCTTATATATTGTAGAAATACATAAGCTTTATGCCAATCATATTTCGCATGCTAGCACACCAAATAGATTTAATAAAGGGGTGGACACTGAACAATTATAACTTGATAAGCAATGATGTCTTGTCCTTGAATCCAAACACATGCATTTGATTTCATCTGATTGGAATATATGTTAAATTTTATTAAGTTGAATTTCTTTTGTAAAGCTTTCAAATGATCAAATGTTAGTAGTCATAAAACAAAATTCAATGAATTTGACTTTCCTTGTGAAATGTATTTTTGATCCAATATCAAATACTGAGTTTTATGCATATTTTCAGAGGAAGAAAGCAAGTTGCTCAAGAATTCATATTTTAAGGGGAGTTAGATTTTTACACAAAGTGATAATTCTAACAGTTTGGACTCATGTTCTATGAGTACCAAATCTTTCTCTGTTTGTGCAGATTTCTCTGAAGAAAAGATAACAGTTTATGCAATTGTTAAGGGGGAGCAATTCGGCATAAATCTGTAAAAGTGTTATCTGTATCTGAGAGCTTACAAAATTTTATCTGATGTGAGAATTTTAGAACAGTTGTTGGACTTTTCAGAAAAAGTTGAAATTTTTCATGCAAATATTTGAAGAATTCGATCTCTGAAGGATTCGAATTCAAAGAATTCGAACACTTAAGGATTCGAATTCAATGAATTCGGACTCCTAAGGATTCGAATTCAATGAACTCGGACTCTTAAGGATTCGAATTCAATGAATTCGGACCTTTAAGGATTCGAATTCAAAGAATTCGAACACTTAAGGATTCGAATTCAATGAATTCGGACTCTTAAGGATTCAAATTCAATGAATTCGGACTCTTAAGGATTCGAATTCAATGAATTCGGACCTTTAAGGATTCGAATTCAAAGAATTCGAACACTTAAGGATTCGAATTCAATGAATTCGGACTCCTAAGGATTCGAATTCAATGAATTCGGACTCTTAAGGATTCGAATTCAATGAATTCGGACCTTTAAGGATTCGAATTCAAAGAGTTCGAACACTTAAGGATTCGAATTCAATGAATTCGGACTCTTAAAGATTCGAATTCAATGAATTCGGACCCTTAAGGATTCGAATTCAATGAGATCAATATCAATTGTTGTACAACTTTATCTGATTCGAACTCTTTTTGAATTTTTTACATATTTGTTTATGTAAATTGTTCAGATGAACAGTGCCATATCTAATGTTTTGAAACATGCATTTTTAACTGATTGACAAGTGGGGTACTCTAATGTGTGCCAAGTGTATAAATTTTTTTTGAGTATAAATAGGGTTCGAAACCTTATTTCCCACTTTTCACTATTTGGTATTGTTTCAAACACTCTCAAGAGAACACTGTTCATCTTCCACTTTATCGATCCTTCATCTGCTTGATTCATCCTCATCAGGTAAACATTTCTATCGAAATTACTCTTATCAGATTCGAAAATGTAATACGAATCATTCTATACGAATGGTTTGTTTGATTGTAAACATTTACTATGCTAATCTGTAAAATCAAAAAGTTTACTGTTCATCATCGTGTTCATATGAACATGAATTCGAACCATACCTGATTCGAATTCATGAACATTGTTGAATTCGAACATGATTTCGAATCGTTCTTGTTTCGAATTCATGAAACATGTTAAGAAAGAATGCCTTTAGATTCGAATTCATATGTCATTATTTGAATTAGGGCTCAAGTGTTGAATTCGAATGCCTTTAGATTCGAATTCCTTTAGATTCGAATTCATATGTCATAATTTGAATTAGGGCTCAAGTGTTGAATTCGAATGCCTTTAGATTCGAATTCCTTTAGATTCGAATTCATATGTCATACTTTGAATTAGGGCTCAAGTGTTGAATTCGAATGCCTTTAGATTCGAATTCATATGTCATAATCTGAATTAGGGCTCAACTGTTGAATTCGAATGCCTTTGGATTCGAATTGGATAAATTCGAACTCTTATAGATTCGAATTGGATGAATTCGAACTATTATAGATGCGAATTGGATGAATTCGAACCCTTATAGATTCGAATTGGATGAATTCGAACCCTTATAGATTCGAATTGGATGAATTCGAACCCTTATGGATTCGAATTGGATGAATTCGAACCCTTGTGGATTCGAATTGGATGAATTCGAACCCTTGTGGATTCGAATTGGATGAATTCGAACCCTTGTGGATTCGAATTGGATGAATTCGAACCCTTGTGGATTCGAATTGATATTCAAAGACAAATCATGAATTCGAATGCACTATGATTCGAATTCTATACTTAGAAAAAAAAAATTTCTTTCAAATTTTTTTCAAAGACTAATTCTGTAAGAACTATTATCAACAGGTAAAATGGCCAATCAGGAAGAACAGAGTCATGTTCAAGGATTTGATGATCATATTCCGAGTCTACCCGAACCGACAGACGATGTACCTTTACCGTCAACACGATCAGTACATCAATCCCAAGCCGGAATTTATCCAGATCATGCTATCATTCATCCGATCAACTATATTGCGATCATTCCCAACAATCATCACATTGATTTTGATCACATCAACATTCATCCAGTGATAAAGGAAGTGCTCAGGAATCATCCGTTAGCATACGCATTAACGAATACTGTCGTTGTGCCTATGCTATATTTACAGCAAGCATGGAAGACAATAACAACAACTATGGAAGATGGAAGACCAAATTTTGTATTCCAAATAGACAACTTCATCACAAAGCTTGATTTCCAAAGACTAAGAATGATTCGGAGGCTACCTGAACCTGATTCACGAGAAGGAAAGACTGAGTTTGATCCTTTTCCATCTGAAGAAGAAACGTTTGAAGGAATACGTGCTATGGGATACACTGGAAACTTAACTCGGGTGAAGGAATTCCATAAGGAGAACCTACCACCGTTATACTATACAATCTTCTCCATTATTAATAGATGCTTATCTGCTAAACATGCCGGAACAGACAGTGCCAGCGTCGGATTTCTGAAGCTATTTCATGCAGTAGTGTATGATCTTCATGTAGATTATGCAGCTATTTTCTGGCATGAACTGAATGAGAAGATAGATCTTCGCCGACAAAACAAGGGAAAGCCTTATGTTCCATATATGAGGTTTCTTCAGATTATCATTCATAGCATGCTTCGTTCTAACAGAGAAATTCCAAGACGAGCAAATCATCCTTATGTGCCCGAGAAAGCTATGCAGTATCTTCAGTTTCGTAAAACTGAATTTGATTATGAGATGCCGTTACCTGAAGGATTTCTTCGATACGCGGATCAGGACGTTGAGTGCATTATCGAGTATAGAGAGTCTATGGTCCAGCCAGAACCGGAGGGACCTACCCCAGACTCAACCCCTAGACGAGAGGAGTCGGTGAGTGTTCAGGATGCACGGGCTACTGAACGGGGAGAGTCGAGGGAAAACACCGAGAGGGGAACTGGTGGGGATCATACATCTGTATTTGAAGATACAGGGTCATCGTCCGAGGACACACATACAGATGATCTTGTACAACACGATTCTGAGGGAGAAATTCCTAAACACATTGGGGATCCTCCTTTAGTTGAGTACTCTAGTGATAGTACAGAGTCTGATAATGCGTCTGATTCAGCGGAGGAACATCGTGATGGTGATGAAGATGACAACGATGATAATGATGATGATCAAGGGAATGCTGGAAATATTGGTGCTGATGCTACTACTGAAGAAAACTGGTTTGGTAACGTTTCTGATATCTTTGAATTTCCACAATTGAATATGTCAGATAATATTAATGTGGAAAGCTTAAACTTTGATGACATGCCTTTAATGTCGACTCAAGTTAGTGAAGGAACGGAAGGCATAAGGAGACCCGAGGGAGTATCAGTTGAAAATATATGTGAGACTGTGAGAGAAACTGAAGAAAAGAATATGGAGAGTGTGAAAGATATCCAAACTGTCTATTCCAGAAGGGCAGCCACATCCACCACCAGATCTCATTTGTTGGGATCAGGTGTTTAACAAGTCGTTACTCGCCCAGTAACGCAATTGCACACCTCTGCCAGCTATTCAGCTTCTTCTTCACAAGAAACTGTCTCATTTTCTCACGGGGTTTTAGCACAAACACTATCTGGATCTCGTTCGGAGATTCCGGATATTGAAACAGAGCGACTTCCTCCCCAGTCCTCGACCTTCTTTCCTGCACAAAGTTCGAGTCTAGTGCCTGTTCCTAACATATTTGATTCTTTGAATAGGACACTTTCAGGAACATCTGATGCGCGTCTTCGTGACTCATCCGGAACACTCAGAGTAGATTCTTTTACAGGACTACAAGGACAAAGTGGAAATCCTACCAGTGCTAACACTATGCCAACACTGAGTGTAGGTCACACAGTTGCAACAACTGTTGTGTCAACGGCAAACCTAAGTGGTGCCGGTGTTACTTTACCCGTCTTTGTGACAAGGGAAAACTTCGATGGCGCCCTAAAGGACATTGAAACTATGTTCATCCGGGAGTTACAAGGTGTGAAGAATCAGTTGAAGGGAAAAGAACCGATGACTTATGAGCCAGCTGTACGTCCTCGTCCAGAAATCTATCTGGCTCCGCCTCGAGTACCTCAGTCTTCTCCTATGCAACAACCACCAGTGGATCAAAGTGTTGATGAATTAAGGGATTTATTCTATGCCAAACTGATGTCTATGAGTCCTGAAGATCAGCAAAGTAAAACCTTGTTATCTCTACTTCAGAATTTCCAATCTACTCCAAATCCACTTCCACCTACACCTTCAGTTACACCCACACAGTTTCAAGCATTATCCAAAGAGTTATCTACTTTCAAGTCTGAAGTTGTGAAATCTTTAAATGATATGAAGCAGTCAATTGTTGAGTTGAAAGCATTAATGGAACAGTCGTGTAAGACTCAAGCTCAGAGTACTAAAAGAAGACATGATCAGGATCCCGATGATCATGATCATGAGGGGGAGATGAGTAAGAAGAGAAGAGCTGAGTCAGAAAGCTCTCAAGGTCAGAAAAAGAATCCGACTGTTGCTGAAATATCTAAGATGTTTGAATCAGGTGCTATGGGTGATCAAAGCGGAAAACAGATCGTATTATATGTTGATCCGAATATAGAACCAACGGTTGAAAAGCCTGAGGTAAATGAGAAGGAGATAAGAGAAGTGGTTGATCGATTCGTGCAATCTGTGGAGTTGATTGAAATTAGTTCTGATGATGAAGAAACTGATGAAAGTGCAAGAGCTTATGATCGGTATTGGAAAGTTAAGGAGGAAGAAGAACCACTTTTGGTATTTACTTATGAACCAGAAGATCAAGGTGTTGGATTTAATGAAGAAGAGGTTGATATTTTGTCAGAGATATATGGGCCACAAACTCCTGAAGAAATAATCTTTAGCCCTGTACACTCACCCGAACATATCTCAACCACTTTGATGTCAGAACTACCTTCTGTTACACCTATAACCATCAACCTTAACCAATCTACTTCAACTCAAACCACTATACCTGTATCTGAACCACATCATTCTCATGATCCATTATCTAAAGAGCCAAAATCCGAAGAGACTGATCCTCAATCCACTACATCTTCAATACCTCCTATCATTCCTAGTCATGATGAAGCTGGTCCTTCTAATCCTGCTGATCAACCTGGTCCTTCATCCTCACGGAGCAGAAAATTGACTGAACTTGAACAACGACAAAGAACTTTGTATTTTAGAACACCTTTCCTAGAAGAAGAAGAAAGAAGACTGTTTGTGCACAGAATCAGAACTTTGAATCCCTACGCTGTGTTGGGTATTACAGATCAAACAGCCGAATACAAGTTCGAATATATGTACTTTCTAAGGGACAAGTGTCAAAAGAAAAGAGAGGTGAGGAGCAAGAAGTTGATTGTGTCTATAAAGGAGGTAACAGCTAGACTGTATTACAAGTTGTGGTATCCAGAGTTTCTTGTTCAAAGGCAAGATTGCAGAGATTATAGATTTACTGAAGCTGATTTCTGTCATTTAACCATGGAAGATTTTGAGTTCTTGTATCATCATTTCAGAGATCTTCAGATCAGAAGGGAAAACGTAACTCTTGCTTTGAATGCCATTAAGAGATTTCTGAGAAGACACGTTTTATTCACACAGTGTCATGATTTGCAGATGGGTGTGGAAAGCTATCAACCAAGAATAAATCTGTTAAAACCAAATCAAGAATTGACTGGATTGATGAGGATGCCTTTATATTGTGTGATTGGAGAACCAGAGTTTGGTGTTGTGTTCAGTAATGGTGCAAACAAGATATTCATTCGGTTTAATGAGTTGGAAAAATATTCTGATGGTACGCTTAAAATTGTAAGACTTCAGTTAGTCGAAAAGCTCAAAAGACATGATGCTGAACGAAAAGTTAATTGGATGTCTTCAAGACCTAGAAGAGTTTTGTCAAGAGCCATTGAAGAGATAGATGAAAAATTGAGCTTCAGAATGGCTATGCGAAGGATTGAAACGCATCTTGGGTTTCGAAGTAGAAGAAGACCCTTTCTTCCTTGATAGCTAAGGGGGAGATTGTTAGGGCATTTTTGTAGCTATCAAGACAGAATTAATATCTTGTACTGTTTCTCCTTAGTAGAGGCATGGGCTTGTCATGTCCTACTATATAAAGGAGTTCCTTTGTTATTTTGGATAACAACTTGAAGCATTTGTCATTTTACACTTTGAAATCAATATATGGATGACAAGATTGCTCTCTAGATTCTCTCTACACTTGTTCATTACTTTGTGCTAGATTTGGGATTTATCATGTTCGATGCGTAGCGCAGAAGTTTCTTTGACAGAGGTCTGCAGTGTGAGTAGCCATCAGCGTGATCAGTGGGGGTATTTTTGTTCATCGGGAACTGTTTGGGAGTTGGCCCTTCCATTGGCCAATTTTGGATTAGCAGCAGAGGTTCGAACAGTACTCCCAATATTCTTTGGAATTGCAGAGGTGGTAGAAAGTTGGGATCGTTCTCTTTGACCCTTTTTGAGTTGTTCTTTCTGTCGATGGTGTTTATGATCTCTTGCATCATTATGGTCGCATAATCTAGTGGAAGATCATAGTAAACCCCATACATGATGCTCAAGATTTGATGTGAGCTCTGGTCAATACTCCCTATCTTTCCTGTCAGGCATCTGTTGAGAATAGAGAACAAGGTGTTCCACAGAGGTGGTAATCGGCCTCTGCGGAAGTCATTTCTCTTCCGTAGTTGGGTGTTGTACCCAAGCATTTCCACGAATCGACAGAGCTCTTCGTCTGTTGGTTGCTCTGCATAACTTTTCAAACCCAGAAGACCCCTTGTTGGTAGGTTGAATTCAAGTGAGAACATTGTGCTGTTGAACTTGATTTCAAGATACTCAGATTTATCAGGTCTTGATATGTACCCTTTGATAAGAGAATCGTCTTTATCAAATCTGCAGCTTTGCCAAAATTGGTTCAAATAACGGACTGGAATTTTGTTAGGGTTTCTTGATAGTAGAGGGAAGAGGACATGGTTTTCCATGATGTTCAGAAGTATGGCATGGGCTTCGCCGAAAGTAGTGGGTGAGGGGACCAAATAGCAGTTGTTGGATTTGATGGGAAGATTGGCTTCGAAATGATCCTTAGCTATGAAGTTTTGCAGGTGAGTCGTCGGAGCAAAGTCTGCGGAGTCCCCGGAATCTTGTTGTTCAATATCTCTTGCAAGGCTGGGGTTTTCAGAATGTTCTGAATGAGCAGGGGAGTTTTCCGTTGAGTTCGCCGGAGAGAGTTCAGAGGATGTAGCTCGAGAAGATGAAGCCATTTGCAAGTGTTTTGCAGGGTTTCGCTGGAGAAGAAGATGAGAGTTTGTAAAAGGTTTTATGTGAGGGTAAAACTTGTTTTTATAGGATGGTAAAACGGTAGAATTCGAAAGAGTAAAATATATGGTAATGGATTAAAGTTTGGAATCCACACTCGAGTTTGAGCGGCGGGTTCAACTTTCCAAATAAAAACGTTCCATGTACGCCCAATGAAAATGGGACACGTAGGCCTTGTCAGAATATGACAGGACGTCGTGCGCGGCCCATTAATGCTAGGCGCGTGAGGTTGATTTTAGCCATATGAGTTTTACTCGCAGTAAAAGTAACCGTTATTACTACAGAGATGCCCAAATAATCAGATTGGCAGAGCTTCTGTAGTTTACAGAGGCTCTGTGATCTTGAAAATCTTTGATGTTTATCCCTTTTTCATATATCTCATTGTTATCATGACTTCTGTGGGGTTCTTCTTTAACCAAAACATTTGTAAAGGCATTGGAGAGGATAAAATCGGATTTTTGTGAAGAAATTTGCTTCGCAGAGGTTTTGTGGCTCTGTTGGAACTTGCAGAAGTTCTGTGAGGGCCAGCAGAAGCTCTATGAGAGAAAAAATCTCATAACAAAAATTTTATTAGTATTTTTGATCATCCAATTTTTGATTTGGTTTAAGAGATGTTTTTCGGACATATTTGAAAGTTTGTGTCCGAGAAAACTGTTTTAAAAAAACGGTTTGTTCGAGAAGGTCATGGTCTGCGTTTTCGGTTTTCGAGATAACATTCCAAAAGATCGACAGAAGGTTAATTTGTGATCACAGAGCATATTTCCTGCAGAAGCTCTGTTGAGCTCAGCAGAAGCTCTATGACCTTAAATTTCTCCTAATTCGAATCTTGTTAAACTTTTTGAGCTTTTGATTTTTGAAATGTTATTCACAGTATATTTAGGACATATTTGACAATTCTTGTCCTAGAAAATTGTTTTCCAAAAACCTTTTGTGCGAGAGACATACCTTTTGGTTCTTCTTTTCTCGGCAGTGATATCTGACTTCTGTCGATATGGAGTCATCGACATTTTTCTTTGGCTTTCCCTTGAAAGTTTTATCTCTTTAGATCATTTCAGGGTTCCCTTCTGCTCCCCCTTGATCTAATCACCTCTGTAGATCAAGTAATTTCCTTTTGCCCCCCCTTGATCTGATCACTTCTGTAGATCAAGAATTTTCCTTTTGCTCCCCCTTGATCTATGCTTGGATCAGAATATGATAAGTTTTGCATAGTACATAGGTCAAGTCTATCAGAGGTTCTGTGAAGGTTGTCAGAGGTTCTGAGCAGACCTTACAGAAGTTATGTAGTTTCAAGAACTATTGAAGATTTTAAGAATTTACATATAGAAGTAGAATCTTTCAAGACAATAATTTAAGCAATGTATATACTTATTATTTACAGAAGATAAGACTATACTTACTGAGGATTTTCACACCATGTTAATCATTCCTATCTTACCCACCAAGAAGTTGAATCTTTTCTCGTCTAGTGCTTTGGTGAATAAGTCAGCGAGTTGATATTCTGTGGGCACAAAATGCATTTCGATTGTACCGTATTCAACATGATGTTTCAAGAAGTGATACCTTATATCGATATGCTTGGTTTTTGAGTGTTGCACAGGGTTGGCAGAGATAGCAATAGCACTTTTGGAATCGCAGAAGATGGGTATTTTGAACAGGATGTGGCCGTAGTCTTTTAGCCGAGTCTTCATCCATAGAACCTGAGAACAACAGCTAGCGGCAGCAACGTATTCAGCTTCTGCAGTGGATGTGGAAACACAATTCTGCTTCTTGGAGGTCCAACTGACTAGTTTACCACCTAGGAATTGACAACTCCCAGAGGTACTTTTTCTGTCGAGCATGCATCCTCCATAGTCTGAATCTGTATAAGCTTTAAGACCAAAACCAGAGTTCTGTGGATACCAGAGACCAAGATTTTTGGTCCCTTTTAGGTATCTAAAGATTCTCTTTACGGCATCATAATGTGATTTCTTTGGATTAGCTTGATAGCGTGAACAGAGACATGTGGCATGCATAATGTCAAGTCTGCTTGCTGTTAAGTATAACAGAGATCCAATCATGCCTCTGTAGAGAGTGCATTCTACAGAGATGCCATTTGAATCTAAGAATAACTTGTTTCCAGTGGCCATTGGAGTTTTCATTGCAGAGGCATCAGAGAAGCTATACTTGGAAAGAATGTCAGAGACATATTTAGCTTGATTTAAAAAAATTCCCTCTGATGATTGTTTGACTTGGAGTCCGAGGAAGAAAGTTAATTCTCCCATCATACTCATTTCAAACTCACTCTGCATGAGTTTTTCAAATCTTTTACACTCTTCTGAATTAGTAGACCCAAAAATTATGTCATCTACGTATATTTGTACAAGCATTATCTCACTACTTTTGCGTTTATAGAATAAGGTAGTATCTGTTGTACCTCTGTTGTAACCATTGACTAGAAGAAAGGTAGAAAGTCGTTCATACCATGCCCGTGGAGCCTGTTTCAGTCCATATAGAGCTTTTTCAAGGTAGTATACATGCCTTGGAAACTTTGAGCTTTCAAATCCTGGTGGCTGATTAACGTAGACCTCTTCTTGGATTTCACCGTTGAGAAAAGCTGATTTTACGTCCATCTGATAGACTTTAAAACCTCTGTGGGCTGCGAAGGCTAAGAATATTCTTATTGCTTCGAGCCGTGCGACAAGGGCAAAAGTTTCATCGTAGTCTATGCCTTCTTCTTGTCTATATCCCTTTGCTACTAATCTTGCTTTGTTTCTGAAGACCACTCCATCTTCATCCTTCTTGTTTCTGTAGACCCATTTAGTCCCAATGGCCTGTTTTCCTCTTGGCAGAGGTACTAGAGTCCATACTCTGTTACGCTCAAATTGCAAAAGTTCTTCTTGCATGGCATCTACCCAGTTTGGGTCATCTAGGGCTTCAGAAATCTTCTTTGGTTCTATCACACTAATAAAATTTGTAAAGAAACAAAAGTTAGCAGTGGCAGACCTTGTTTTTACTGCGTCAGAAGGTTCTCCGATTATTTGGCTTGGAGGATGGCTTTTTGTCCATTGAGTTGTGCGTGGAAGATGATCATCAATGTCATTCAGACTTTCTTCTTGTGTTTCTTCTTGTGTAGCCTCTGTTGTTCTTCGTGCCTTGGTAGTTGATTCTACCGTTTGTGGAATGATTGGTATGAGTGGTGGTGGAGTTTGTTCCTCTGAGGATGTATAGTCTTGGTCCTCGATTTCCTCTGTAATTGGTTCTTCTGTGGTTTGTGCAGCTTCTGTGGTCGTTTTCCTTGATGTTTCATCTTCTGCACTTTCTTCTGCTTCGGCAATTGCATCTGTAGTATTTACAGAAGAAGATGAAGCATTGTTAGGACCAGTTAGAGACAAACCTGTAGGATTTTTTCCGACAGAGGATGGTTCTTCAGAAACCCTGATTGTTCCAACAGAAGGATCAATGTTTTCGTGGAGCATCTCCAAAAATAGAAGATCCAAGTCTTCTTTTGCTTGTGAGATAACAGAGGATTTCCCTTTAATTCCAAGTTCTGAACTGATTTGTTCAGAAGTCATTTGGAATGAATCATCAAAAGAAACATTGATGCTTTCTACAATCTTGTGAGACTTTGTAAGGAATGTTCTGTAGGCTTTGGAAGTGGCAGAGTATCCAATGAATTTGCCTTCATCTGCTTTTACATCAAACTTTCCTCTTGCATCTCTGTCGTTTAAGACGAAGCATTTGCATCCGAATACATGGAAAAATTTGATGTTTGGCCGCCGTTTGTTAAGCAATTCGTAAGGCGTCTTGAGGTGTCTTTTCACAATGGTTGATCGATTTTGAGTATAACACGCAGTAGAAATTGCTTCTGCCCAAAAGTTTATTGATAATCCGCATGCTGACATCATAGTTCTTGCGGCTTCCACAAGTGTTCGATTTTTTCTTTCGACAACACCGTTCTGTTGTGGAGTGCGAGCTGCAGAGAAGTTCTGTGATATTCCTTCTGTTGAAAGATAGGCTTCAATGACAGAGTTTTTAAATTCTGTGCCATTGTCACTTCTTAACTTCTGTATTCTGCAATTATAAAGAACTTGGATTCTTTTCATTAGATTTATCAATATATTTGGAACATCTGATTTCTTTCTAACGAATTCAACCCATGTGAAACGCGAATACTCATCAATTAGGACAAGTATGTATTTCTTGCCACCTAGGCTCTGTATGGCAATGGGACCGCAGAGGTCGGCATGAAGCATGTACAGAGGTCTAGTGCAAGATACATCTGTTTTGCCTTTGTGGGAAGCTCTTTTGAGTTTTCCCATCTCACAGGCAGAACATAAATGATCCTTATTGAATTTAACATTTGGCAAACCTTTAACTAGATCAAGTTTGACCAGTTTTTCCAATGTGTGAAAATTTAAGTGACAGAACCTGTTGTGCCATAACCAGGCTTCTTCATTTTTGCAGGCAACAAGGCAAACTTTGTCTTTGTTCTTTGAGTTGAAGTTCATTAGATATAGATCACCTATTCTTTCAGCTCGCAGAAGTTCCATACTTGTTTCTTCACTTTGTAGAGAGCAGAAAGTTCTTTTGAACAACACATTGAATCCTGTATCACATAGTTGACTTACACTGAGTAGGTTGTGCTTAAGGCCATCCACATATGCAACTATGTATACAGAAACGTCTTCTTTCCTTATGACTCCATAGCCTTTTATGTGTCCTTTTTTGTTGTCTCCAAAAGTCACAGATCCACCATCTTGTGTTTCTTTGTACGTGGATAGTGCACTTCTGTCACCAGTCATGTGCCTTGAGCATCCGGAGTCTAGATACCAGATTGGCACATACTTCTTCTCAGAGTCAGTGCAGGAGTCGACTTCTGCCATGCCACAGAAGAGGGCATTGGCGGTATGTTCATCGTCAGAAGTAGAGTCTGACTGGAAGTCTTCTGTGTTCTCCTCAGAATGTCCTTTTGCCATTAAGGATTTTTGAGCATAATACTCGGCTTTCTTTTTGTAGAAAGCAGAGTCCCTCTGTGGGCGATTTGATCTGCTTCTGCATTCATTCGCAAAATGGCCGGGTTTGCCGCAGTTAAAACACCCTTGAGGAGTGTTTCCTGTTCGATCATTGGACTTCTGTAGGTCTCCACCTTTCTCTGATCTACATTCATTTGCATAGTGACCAGGTTTGCCGCATTTGTAGCATTCTTGCTGTATGTGGCTTACCGAGTCATCTGACCTCTGTCGGTCATTTCCTCTGTAATGTCTTTCGCTTGACCTCTGTCGGCCACTCGATTCTTCTTCTCTTCTGTCATCTCTTCTGTTTTCTCTATCATATCTTTCATTTCCGGAACCTCTTCTGTTTCCTTTGAACTCTTTTGTCAATAGAGCTAAAGATTTAGCTAGTGACGCAAGAGTTATTTCTTTTTCTGCTTGTTCTTCTTCTTCACTGTCTATTCTCACCATCTTCTTCTTCTCCTTCTTCTTTTCCTCTGTGGCTTTTTCATTTCTTGGTCTCTGTGCATCTTCTTTAGTTTTACTAACCAATGCATATGGTACAATGGTTAGTGTTTTAGCCTATGCTATCTGAGGTTCTTGTGCGGCTAATGTTCCGTAAAGATCAGAGAGAGTCCAGGTGTCTAGATCCTGATTTGTCTGTAGGGACATAGACAACTGGAGCCATTCTTCATTTAGACTTTTTAAAAACATGACATTGTTTTCTTCAGAAGTTCTGTCAATGCCTGATTTTCTGCACTTGTTGATTAGAGAGTTGAATCTGTCGTATGTTGTTTGCAGAGATTCTGTTGAAGAGGCTCTGAATGCATGATATTCATTGATGTACTGTGCTCTTCGGTTTTTTGTGTTTTAGCACCTCCTTCCAACTGTCTTTCCAGTTCTTTCCACAGATCATGCGCTGTTTCACATGAATCCAAGGATTGAAAGAGTTCGTTGGGTATTGCCATAATCAATGTCCTCTTGGTTTTCTGAGCAACTTCATCTTCTGCTTTATCTTCGGTTGACCACTCCCCTTTTGGCTTTGGTTTTTGATGTTCGGGGATTTCGGCAGATTCAGCAGTAGCAGGTATACGAGGTACTACTGTCATGGGAATAGGAGGAGGATTGTACAGATATTGTACTTGATTTTTTTCAGTGCCCTCGAAAAAATGGACCATTCTTATTTTCCACTGAGGATACTCATCTCGAAGGAGACTAGGAGGTTTAGTGAGAGAACCAGTAGTAAAGAAATTATTTGTATTTGTCATTTTTGAAGATTTTAGAAAGAAGGTATGACTAAAGAGTTACTTCGATGAACTTGAAGATTTTCTGAGTTTAAGCCGTTTCCAGACACAATAATATCTATCACGAATCTTGATAAGTGGATCACTTGATATTGAAAATCAAGGATGGCTCTGATACCAATTGTTGGAACCCAGATACACTTAATCAAGATTAACAGTCTATTAGTTGAGTTTAGAGTTTGATGCGGAAGCGTATTAAACTAACAGATATGTTTGATAGATATTAGAACGCACATATATAAAGAAAACAGTAAGGAATAAAAAGGATTTCTTGAACAGTTACTGTTTATTCATCATATAATAAGAACACGAAGAACAGATTAAGAACTGTTGGTGTGTGTGAGAATATAACACTCAGATATTTGACAATAACGTTTGAGAGTATTAGTGATTCCTTGTGTAATCGTTCTTAGGAAGATCTCAACATGAGACTTCCTTTTATACTATTCTCAGAAGACTATGAAGTAGGTCACTGTTCCTTTTACGGCATGAATAGTGAACTGAATGGTGTGAACAGTGGACTGGATGGTGTGAGCAGTTGTTTGAGCCATGCGCATTTAATGGAGCAGATGTACTATTGGTAAATGCATTAAATGGCGCAGACGTCTATTTTGTACCATGCCCTATTGAGTCCACTCAGAGCTTGACACGTGTTTTGACAGTACTTTTCCATGCAAGTTGATGAACGTATCCAGTAATATCTTCCAAGTGTTCATAGCAGACCACAGAGGCTCTGTAAGGCATTACAGAGGTTCTATGGTCTGACCTTCTGTGGAGCAGTCCACTTGTTTCCGAGTTGATCTTCTTCTTGCGCACTACAGAGGTTCTGTGATTACCTCTGTAGCTTCTGTGGCTTTCTGGACTTGATCTTCTGGAAGAAGTGGCAGAGCCTCTGTGAGAGGCTTTTCTATACTTAGCCTATTTTTCACTATTTCTAAGTATTTCTATGATTAGGAAGATTGAAGCTAACACACTCAAAGACCAAACATGTCGAAATCAGTTATCATTTTATCAGAGATCATGTGATGAATGGTGATATAGAACTTCACTTTATCCCAACTGATTTTCAGTTAGCTGATCTTTTCACCAAACCTCTTGAAGAGACAAAATTTAACTTTCTCATCAGCGAGCTTGGAATGCTGAACTTTGAAGAATAAAATCTTCAGCGGTTCGCATTTGATTAGCAAAAGGATAAAACCAACTTATATAACCCATTCTATCATCTTCTCTCTGAACAAACTTGATTCGCTGATGTTAAGGTATGATTTCTCTTTACTCGCTGACGTTCGCAATTGAATGCATGATTTCGAAACAAATTACATCGCTGAATATCTCTTCCTTTCAGTGATACTTTGAAATTTCTAAAACCAACACTGATATTTCTATTCAGTGCTTCATATTTTTCAAAAAGCGTCCATGAGCTTTCAAAACCTCAGAGACATCCTAAAATATGAAAGGACGTTTGTGACGTAATCAAACGGATAAACCCTGGCACGTTCTTTTTCTGACACACGTTTGCACGTTTCGTTTACCATCCAATCAAATGCAAACACGTGTCCGTGTCATGATGAAAAACTTTCCCGCTCTAGTTTTTCTCTCTCTCTAATCTCACTAAATAAACACATTCGGGTTTATATTTTTCCTTTACACGAACAACTTCTTCTTCAAGAAAAGATTTACTGTTGCATCTCGAATTCTCGTTTCAAGAACTGTTCATCTTCTTCTTCGACAACAAGGTTAATATTCTTATTATTTACCTGTTTTAACTTGTTTTTTATCTTCTCATTGTTTCTACAATATCAAACAAAAGAACTTTTTAAAATGAAATCATTTTCTTTCATGATTTTA
Organism: Saussurea involucrata; assembly: GCA_033807775.1. NCBI lineage: Eukaryota > Viridiplantae > Streptophyta > Magnoliopsida > Asterales > Asteraceae > Saussurea > Saussurea involucrata. Next base: position 135,320,219 of record CM066322.1, read on the forward strand.
TGAACACAATCTTCATGGTTGTTCTTCAATTTAAATCTTAAATCTTAAACTTGTTCTTCATATGTTTTTCCAGAATCCTTATCTCTAAAGGAAACTGGAAAATAAGACATTCACTAGTTCTTGTCTCTTTTTGTCAAAACTAGAAAACCCTAATCTTCATTAAGACATTTTTGGTCTGAATGAAATGGACAAAAATAAATACCATCTTATTTTGGAATATCTTTCCACATTAAGACTGTATTCTTTATCTATATTCTTTCGTTGACATGATAAACAGCAATGGCATCTTCTATTGCTGCCCCTACTGCTGAGAAATCGCCTGCTGGTGAGAAACTGACTCTTCCCAAAGCTCCTCAGGTCAAGTTCACACCTGAGAAAGTAACTTTCAACAACAACAACCTCTATGCGTTTTTCGATTTTCCTCCTCGAAAGCAAGTCACGCATCTGGATGATGCTGTGAATTTTCTGAAAACCTGCTGCTTATCCAAAGCCCTAACCTTCGTACCCCCTACTCATAAATTCCTTCTATCTCAGTTCTGGTATACTGCCAGAACAGCTCAGGTTCCTTCACCCAAAGACCCTAAGAAACTCCTTGATGTCATTCTCTGTGACACCAAATTTGGCACAACCAAAATCAACCCCGCCATTATAAGGCGTGCACTCAGCCTACCCACTGCCACCAAAGAAAAACCCTTTGTCCCTCTGCCTAACCACAAAAACCATGCTGATAAAAAAGCCATCACTGCATTCTTTGATGCAATGGGTTACGTATGGGAAACAGGGAGGGATAAACAACCTGAGAAGAAGCTGACCCTGATCAAGAAGTCCAAAATGCCTAGCGAGATGAACTTCATCTTCACCCACTTGATAAGCTGCATGACAGCGAAGTCCGGCTCCTCTGATCAAGCCGCTCAACCTCAGCAAGCAATGGGCTATGCATTGCTGAAAGGTCTCCATGTTGACTGGGCCTCGATCATCTACGATGATCTTGCGTTCAGAGTAGACATGGTTGATAGACCAACATGGGTTCCATATCCCAGATTCATCAGCGCCGTCTTTCTACAAGGACTTGGGGACAAATACCCAAAAGAGGGTGATCTGAGACTCTCTCAGGTTGGCCCTAAGGTTCTCGACTTCAGCCCCATGCCAAACGAGGTACGTCTCTCTACTCTCTTACCTCTTCTCAATCCTCCTTCTTCTACTTCTGCAGCTACTTTAGTGGTAATCCCAACCGCTGATACCCAGGCTGCACCCTCCACTCCTTCTCGTAAAAGGAAACATTCTACTACCCAACTTGATTCTCAAAGGATCAAGAAAACCAAGGAGCAACCCTCCAAGCATTCACATGCTGAAGACTCCTCGACTTATCTTCTACAAGAGTCGCTGGATAGTTTCGTGGTACGCTCTGCCACATCTGCTCAAGCCACCCCTTCCATCCCGACCTCAACGTCTTTAAACACTGAGGTTATAAACTTGGAACTGAACCCACCTCCTTCAGCCTCTCTACAGACTGAAGTGATTGTCAGCGGATCCAACGCTGAACCCCGCACCCAACCAATCTTCTCATCCTTCACTCCTCCCACTTTCTCATTGGACACTCCACCAAATATCCCACCATTTTCAGGAACCAACGTCATCGTTCATGATTCAGCTGCTGATACTCTACATGCGATGATGGAAACAAACTTAGGATCTGCAGGCAACTCCATGCGCCAAGGCACTCTCAAAGGCAACATGGAATACCATTCAGGGTTACGAGGCTTCGACAACTTTGCCAACCCACCTGCAGGTATACACATAACTCAACCTACTCCTCTCTCAAAACCCCAAACTTCTGAGCTTTCCTCTGTTCATAAGTTAATAACTGTTTCAGGTCCTAATTTGGGGGATATCAACACCTCCCTGAAGGCCCTGGAAACAAAGGTGGAATCTTACAACACCACTCTCTCCACAAACTCTTCAGCGGTTACAGACGCTGGAGAGAACCTCAAAAAGTTGACCGAGGTCGTTGATGAGAAAGCCTCCAAAGCTGATATGGAGAAGGTGGATGGTAGCATAGGAACTTTTGCTACCACTCTCGCTGAAACTTCTACAAACATCAACAATCTCAACCTCACCAACACCACCCTCACAACAAACTTCACCACTCTGTCCAATGAAGTCACATCATTGAAGACAGAGGTTGGTACTCTTAAGGGTGAGGTCACCACGGTCAAAGATCTCCTTCAGCAGATACTCAATCGCCTGGATGCCCCAAAGTCTCACTTTACTCAGGCCGATCGAGAGGATCTCCAAAAGATCAGTCCTACTATTTCTGGCCTAGAAGCAAGAATAGTTGTGATTGAAACCTTCATGGGACTTACTGGCCTGGAAGACAGTAATCCTATGACTGCTGTTGCTGCTGCTGATCAATCTGTTTCCTCCCCCACTCATAATGTGGAAGAGGGGGAGAAGAAAGCTGAAGATCTTCCCCATAACTCGGAGGGGGAGAAAAATGAAAATGATGCTGCTGCTGAACAACTTCAGGGAGTTGAAAACCCTGAGGGAACCGAGAAAACTCCCCCTGCTCTTGAGGGGGAGCAACTCATTGAGGAAACTGAAGCTGCTGCTGATGTGACCGAACCTTACGCTGATGAGGATGCGTCTAAAGAAGAAGCTGAAGACGATGAAGTTGTCGACATCTCTGACGACGAACCATCATCAACTCATAAAAATGATGATGATGATGACGATGATGATGATGACTTCTTCTTCGTTGAGCCCAAGAAGGTCCCTGAGAAAGGGATTTCGATAAATGAACCTTCAGGGGAGACGACCAAGACAAAGCCTGCAGCGTCTGAAGCTGACAAAGGCAAAAACAAAGGCCTCGATGTAGAAGGCAATTTGGCCATCCTTCAGATAAAGCCAGTTTGTTAGGTACAATATCTTCTCTTCCCTTACACTGCATCCCTTCTCTATCCCTTCTCAATCTCAATCCTTCTATCCATAAAACCTCTATACACTTAAACCCCATTCTTTTCTCTATCTCTTTCTTCCCATGTTCTTACTTAAACAATCGTTGTGTTTCAGCTAGTCCTCTCCCCTGCTTGAGGATCCAGCTGAAGTCCCCACTGCTGCACCAACAATAATCCCAGCCACAAGAGCTAAAGAAATAATCTCGGTCTTGGATTTAATCACTGAGACCAATGAACCTGAAGAACAATTTCTCTCTCACAAAAACAGACCTTCCTTAGCTCCTCAAAAGCTAAGTGAAGAGGATCAGAAAAGGAGAGAAGAAATGATCAAGAAGTTCGAGGATCAGCGAATCATCCTCCCTCGCTCCAAAGTCCCTGTTCCCACAAAGTTCAGGTTATCAAAGAAAGAGTTCGTTGATCATCTTAGAGCCACAAGATTACTCGCCGAAAAGAAGGAAGCTGAAGAAAAAGATAAGGCCCTCGCCATCCAGCTTGCCCAAGAATCGGTGAATGACCCCAAACTGAAAAGAGCTCCCATCGAAGTCCAACGTCAGTTATGCGAAGACGCCCATAAGATCGTTGAAGAAAAGACCAAGGTATCTGATTCTACCTTGGAATGGTGCAAAGAAAGACTGCACTATCGATATCGGGCTGCCAAAATTCACAAGGTATTCATCAGATGAAAATCGACCATAGATGTTCCAGTTGTTAAGGTCGATCTATTCAGAGAAAACGGTACCAAGGAAAACATCTACGCTGCTACGATCAATAAGTACGGTTTCTCTGAATGGTTGAAGATGCGAATAGCCATTCAGCGATATACCTCACAATATAAGAGCCATGTCGAGAAAATCATAAATTCTCAGATCGACTTGGTTTCTTCTACTGTGGATATTCCTCCTCCTCCTCCTCCTCTTGCGACTCAACAAAGAAGGGCCTCTGCAAAAAAAATCCAAACCATAAGATTCAGGTCCTCCTATCCGGAACGAAACAGGTATTGGTTTTTCACGTGCTGAAGTACTTGTTCCTGATCCTGATCTCTCAGCACTGGATACCTCTCTGCCACCTGGTGAACGTTTCGTCCCTGGTAAAGTCATAAGCGAACCTTATGGTATCTTCTTTCTCGACTACGATGAAGGACAACGTTTTCAACGTGTCTCTGAGCTTCCCATCACTCCCATTGAACAGCTCAGTGATCTCATCTATTGGTGTGAATTTAGACGCGATCTTCAGGAACGATATCTCAAGCCCCTGATCTTCAAAGAAGCACAAGAAATAAGAAATCAGGGAGAAACTGTCCCTGACTGGATGATCCCAACAACAAAGACCCTTGATGAACTTCTCGTTAAGGAAGAACCCTTTGAAAGCTAATAGGATTTCCTTGTATTTCTTCTATCCTTATCAGCTTATATCTTTTATACTTGTAAATTTATTTGTTGTACTTGTAATTTTTCTACTTCCCTTTGTAACCTTATACGAAGTTTAAAGAAAAATTTTAGCGAATGTACTTACTCCATCAGTACTGAAAAGATCCCAGAAAACAGTAAAAGGGACAAATATTTTATTAGTTCTTTTTATCCTTATGTTTTCATACTTAGCAATTTTCTTTGTTGCTATGTCATAATCAAATAGGGGGAAATTGTTGATCCAAACCCTCAGTGATTTGATAATGACCCTCTCTTTAACACTTAGTGAAAATTGTAAGTAAACAATATGTATTAGAGTTTCACTATCGCTGATAAGTACTAAGACTTTACAGTACCGCTGATAGGAACTTTCGCTCTTTAGATTAGACATTCAGCGAACAATGTTCATCCAGTAGCTCTGAGCCTGTTCAGTCTCTGTGATGATCGCTGATAGTTTAGTTGTTTACTTATGATCCCTGAAGACAAGTTTCACGTCAACAAAGGTTCTACACTGAAGTCGAAGATCAAGCCCAAGAACCAGCGACAAGTCTACTAATGAACTGATGCGGATATCAACGAAGTCACAGAATTGTCTATTCAACGTGAAGTATCAAGTAGAAGACTTCAGCAATCGCTGAGCTTTATCATTCGCTGATAAAGTACTGATTCAATGAAAGCTGGTCATGAAGTCTCTTTACAAAGTACTATTGTCTTACCTCCCTTGCACGTCTCCGTACGAACTGTCAGAACGGACATCCCTTTTGTCTATGATCGTACAACAAACTCTGATTCTACAATGTGCACCATACGACTACTAAGGTTGTCTACAAAGGTCAATGACATTCAACCACTCAGCTGCTGCCACGTGTAAAGCAATACTGCCATGCATTAAATGCATGCAGTATATAAGAAGAACCCTACTTTAGAAATGAAGTGCTCGGGCCATCTTCTTCTTCCTTACTACTGTGTGTTAGGTTATTACTCGTAATTACCTTATCTCCTTTCTGTCTATATTCTAGTGCAAGAAACTTAGTGTTTCTTAACTTGTTTAGATTAGGTTAATCCTTAATCTTGTTCCGCAACAAGTTGTAAATTGTTTTGAGATTTATCAATAAACAATTTAGAAAGTAAAAATCGTGTGTTTGTATTCAACCCCCCCCCCCCCCCCTTCTACAAACTTGTATAACCCTTCGGGACCAACACGATCCGACGGAGCACATCACGCAGTATAAACAGCTCATGTGGATGGTCTCAATCCCACACATCATTCAAGAAGTATGCATGTGCAACAGTTTTGGGGCGAATCTCACTGGTCCTGCCCTCCAATGGTTGATCAATCTCAAACCCAAATCCATTGGGTCGTTCGCTGAGTTGGTCAGTCAATTCTCCCAGCAGTTCACCAGCAGTCGCAAAATGGAGAAGCAGACCAGTGACCTGTATTATGTCGTGCAGAAGGCTAACGAATCTATCCGAAGTTATTTCAACAGGTTCAATGCAGAGATGATCAGTTTCCGCAATTGTGATGTCAAGACCGCAATAGAAGCTTACAAGCGTGGTCTTGACGACAGTTCAGGTTTGTATACTAATTTGACCAAGTATCCCCCAGAGAATTTCAAAGATGTTCGAGCTCGAACCCTAGCATATATGAGGGTAGAAGACGATGATGTCTTTCATCGCAAGCATACCGACGACAAGAGGTCGTTAGGCGTGAAGAAGCCAGAGTTTAAGACAAAGGCAGTATCCAGGCCAGAGCTCGCGCGCCAAATCTTGAACGTCCGGTTCAAGACAAAAGCGGAGGCCAAGACCGCAACCAAATTTCCTCAGTACCCCAAGATATCCTCCTATGGATTCAAAGGGTCCACTAAGGACATGGTCAAAGCGCTGAAAACCGCCTAGGCGACCATCCGTTGGCCAAAGAAATCCGATAAGGACGATGCCAAAAAAGATACGTCGAAGTGGTGCGACTTCCATGTCGACCATGGTCATGCGACAGATGATTGCATAGCTCTCAAGAAGGAGCTAGCATATCATGTCCCGAAAGGAAACCTCAAGGATATCATTGACGACGTCGTTACTCCAGCTAGCGACGTTCGACCGCCAACCCCCGAGCATGCTAAGGTCGTCAATTGCATCACCGGTGGTTCCGATGTATGCGGTTTGACGTATTCCGCAGCCAAACGTCACGCCAGTCAAGCGCCTAACGATTGGCCTATCCCGCATTCATCAAGATCAAAAGAAGATCTGGAACTAGAAGCTATGAAGATCGCGTTCGACCAAGACGACCTCGGCGACTCGTATCAGAAACATCATGACGGGTTGATTGTTAATGCCAAAAATCGCACCAAAGGGACAACTTAAGGTCGATGTGGACTTAAACAACTAAAGAAAGAATCTTTCGACGAGACATGCGACGGTAAATAAAATAAAGAAACAAGGGATTTGATGATGCAGGAAAAACCTCAATCGAGGAAAAAACCTGCGGACGACAGTGGGTGTCGTCGCTGCACTATGGTCGCCAATCAGGGGCGATGTCCTTGGATACTGGTGTCGATCGTACAGTGATTACAATATAAATGAAGAAAATGCTTCGAAATGTAAAGTACAAGTGTTTGAATGTAAAAATAGGTTTTGTCGTGTACGAAACAAAGTGTGAACTGCTGGTCGAGGGCTGTTGTCGTGCGTCGAGAGCGATACTTAGAATAATGGTTCTTCACTTCAGGTGTTCTTGAATATTGCTTCGGTTGTTAATCGCCGGATATTCGATGTGTTGAAATGTTGATTGAGCTTGATATTTATAGTCTTCGTGTCCTTAGCTTCATCCATGAATGCTCCTTTAATGGCCTTAACGGTTGGAAACGGTCGCGGAGTAATGATCTTCGTCCGTTACGGTCGCCGGCTGTTTAATGAATGTGTCGGTTATAGTCGTTGCTCCTTAATGACTTTGACTCCTGCATTAAACACTTCACAAACGGTTATGGTTAATGTTAGCTTTGGTCGAGGTCGCACGTCCTTATATAATAGCCGTGCGGATCGGGCGACACTATGGTCGAGCGTCGTAAGGAACTCTCGACTTACCTTTTATGAGGGACGACGATGGTGTTCTGGGTCTTTGTCGAGACCTTATCTTAATACAAGATATAGTCCTTAATCATACGTCTTACCTGTTCTGGTCGCGGTCGAGCGACGTGATTTTTTGCCCAAACAGTTTGCCCCCAAAATTTGAAAATTGAATGTCAAATTTAAGTTTTAAATTTTGCTTGTCGAACGCTTAGACTTGTGATCTGGGTTGAGGGACTTACCTGGTTGTCGTGGAACTAGACTGGTTCGCCTTTAACTGAACGAGAAGTTGAAAAGTTGTGACATCTTACTGATGCGCGATGATGCTTACCAGCTATCGAAGACAAGTGTCGAAGATCCGGGCGGATATACGAAAGGACATGGACGCGTGTTGATCATCAAGGAATTCGGTTTGTTCGTATAAGTAAAAGATATGACGAATCCTTCCTTGTTTTGCCTTTGAAGGGTTTGTGCTGTGATTTCCTTGCCATTCTTCGCCGAATCCTTTCCAAACTTGTGAAATTCTTTGATTTGATTAGGTTCTTCGTGGTCTAGCGCGCCTATAAGTAAGGTACAATTTCTTTGACTCCTGTAAATTTTGTGTTTAGGAATGTCGAAGGATACTGAGAGTGTTATTCAAGAGCTATTAGACCTCTGTGACTTTAGAAAGTTAGCAAAAATTTCTACGTGGATCGAATTGATTCGTCCAGGTCAGATCCGCTCAAATGAATGTCCTGAGGGGTACATCGTGATCTACGAATACCCTTTTAAGATAGGCTTTGAATGGCCGCGGGTGGAAGACTCGATATGTATTCGTGTGTAAGCTGTCTCTTGACTCCGAGAGTGAGTGGATTAGAACGAGCTGGAATATGTCGGGTGAGTCTTGTTATTTCATTTTTCGTATGTTATATACGGTATGATTATTAACTTGTTTTCTGTATATTGACAGTGATAAGATTTGAGGACGTGAAACCAGACGCTAATTCTCAAGCGAAGATCAATTTGTTTTTAGAATTTAGTGTTGCCGAAAGATTTTTCATCGTGCAACACTTGGTAGATAACGACGATTTAGAGTTTTCAGGAAAGAATCAGGGGGAGAAGTGTGAAGAGAAAGAAAAGGAAGAAGAAGAAAGGAAGCCAAGAGGAAAGAAAGGGATGACGGGTAAGCTTACTTTCTTTGACTTTTTGTGTTACTTCGAGTCTTTTTCCCTTGTATGTTCATAACATTCTTTTCCTTTGCGATTTCTAGGAGAGTCACGACCCAAAGTGTCGAGTATTTCTGCAAGAAGAGCTGCTGAATTGGAGCTTGCTCGTCAAGGCAGGGAGAAGAGGTTACAGGCTATGTCTGCTGGTTCTGGAGTCTTGAAGAAGACGAGGACGACGATCTCGAGGGAGTCATTTGCAGGGGTTAATGACTCGTCGAGAGTCGCTTCACCAGAGAAGGTAGGGGTCGGATCACCTAAGAAGGTGATTGCCGTGACACCCATTAATTCTGTGCCTCCGGCGAAAACGGTGAAGTCCCCGTCTGCCGCGTCGAATCCTTTGTCAGCCGACAAGGGCAAGGAACACTCGACGGGAGGGGAGAAGGTCACGACGGTCAACTTTACGCTGCCATCGGACTTTATGACAAGTAATGTCCTAGACGGGACGAACCTGCTCCCTCACCTGGATAAATTCCTGCTTCCATCTTTCAGGGAGCATTTTGAGGGGTTTCCTATCGAGGAGACGGGTGCCCATGTAGCCGGCTTGGTGTTCATGGTAAGTCTTTCTTTCAAGACTTAGTTTGTCTAGGCCCAGACTTCGTTGTCGTTGTCGTTGTCCACTGATGATGTCTGTCTTTTATGATTTCGCAGGCACTTCAAGCTTCCTTGGCCTTGCGAAGTGGAACGGCGAAGGTGAAAGATCTATTGTCTGCTGCACGCGAAAGGGAGAATGCAGCAATGGATCGAGCAAACGATACTACTGGTCGCACGGAGGATCTATCGAAGCGTCTTGCTGACGCTTTAAAACATATGGAGATCGTTAATCATTTGAAGGAGGGTCTTAGCCATCGCTTGACGCAGTCCTTGTCCATGACTGCCGAGCAAAGGGAGGAGATGGAAAAGATTAAGGAATCCTTGGCTGCTGTTTCGAAAGAGGCTGAGGATTATAAGTCCAAGGTGGAGAGTTTGGAGAAAGAAGTGCGGGCTGCTAAAGATGAGGGTAAGTCTGTTTTTTCCATAGCTCGTTTGACTGCTCGGGCTGCTATCATGCGGCAGAATTTGCTGGGAAAAGATCCTCTTGCTTCTGCAAAGGAGGAACTGGACATTTATTTGAATGGTGTTGGTTCCCTCTTTTGTTTAAACAAGATTATCAGATCTATTAGTTCAAGTTTGAGTTTGATGCGGAAGCGTATTTGAAGAACTAACAGATATGTTTGATAGATTTAGAACACAATATAAGTAATCAGTGAACAGGAAATAATATCTCAAAGTTTATTGAATATATGTATTAAGAACAAATTCAAGAACAGTGAGTAAGCAAAGCTTTAAAACAGATATGACTCTCAAGGTGTTTAAGCTGTGTGTTCTTGTGATGTTTTTCTCTCAAAGTGTTCGATTGATCGATCGATGGATTGATAGATTAATAGGAAGAACTCAACATGAGTCTTCCTTATATACTACTCTAAGGGGACCATAAAGCATATGTTACTATTCACAAAGGACGGTATGAATAGTTGGACGGATGGCATGAACAGTTGGACGTGCTGTATTGCATTTAATGCAGCAGACGTCTATTATGTACTAAGCCCTATTGGATCCAACCAGAGTTTGACACGTTGCAGTTGGACAGGGCATGCTACCATGCAAGTTGATGAACAGGTCCTGTAACAGTAGCAAGATATTATAAATATCTTTCAAGTCTTTGTTGAAGACCGCAGAGGCTCTGTGAAGTGCCACAGAGGTTCAGTGGTTTGGTCCTTAGAAGAGCAGTCTTCACCGGATTCCGAGTCTTTGGTCTTCTTTGCGCGTATGGCAGAGCTTCTGTAGGGCGCCTCTTTAGCTTCTGTAGCTTTTTGACCTTGATCTCTCGGTAAGGTCGGCAGAGCCTCTGTAAGAGGCTTTCTTCACATAGCCTATTTTTCACTACTTCTAAATACTTCTATGATTAGGAAGATTGAAGCTAACAATCTCCCCCTAAGTAGTGAAAAATAAAAAAAAATTAACTTGAGTTTAGTTAGGCTAAGTTAGATAAGACAGAGGTTAAACAATACCTCGAAAGTTCTTTCATTCAGAAATATGCCAGAGGCATTTTACATTTGAGTACAATGAAAGATAAACTTTTGACTTGGTTTGCAGAGATTTAAGGTTTGAGAATCAGATTTTGGCATCTTTGAAATCGTTGAAGCTTTTGTTGTCTCTACCGATTCTTCTGATCTCTTTGTAGAAACTGATGCAGAGTTCTCTTAGTCGAATTGTGGCATCAATCTCTCGGATGAAAGTATCTGCAGCATCTCTATCCATTTTCTCTGTACCTCTGTATTTTACAAGGCTTGCTCTGAACTTGTTCAGAGTACTAGTTGTGTACTTCTGACAATCCATGCACACAAATAGTTTGATTTCGCCTTGTGGGTTTTGAACTACTAACCCGAATCTTGGTTCTGTAATGATAGAGTTGGGCACGGCGTCGGGTGGGCAGCGATCTTCTGGTGGTCGTAAATTTAGATGTTTGAGACCAAGATCCTTTCCCAGTTGAAAATCTATCATACTGAAGATCAGAAGTTTTTCCCTCATTGCTTTTCTTAACACTTGATAGGCTCTGGTTTTTGCCTCTGTGTTGTAGTTGTCCTTTGTCCATTACAGAAGGTCAGGTAGATCATAAGGATTGATATTTCTTAGGTCAGCATCAGCGAAGGTGGTTTCTGAATTGTCTTCTCTTCTGACTTTTTAAAGATTGTACCTGACCCTTGGATAGGTTCTTGTAAAGGAGAACTTGCAGAATATTACCTTTTTGATCTTGTGGATTGAGAAGACATCTGCTTTGGTTCTTGGCTTTGTCCTTGTGAAGATGTTCTCAAATTCTTCTCTGATCCTTGAATCTGTCACATGATCTGTTGGATGATTAGTCTGAAAGGTTTGTTTATAGAGGTATTTGTATACCACTTCTTCCATCTCTTCATGTGTTGGACCAGGTTGTGGTACTTGTCTTCTGAGACTCTCCATCTGTTGAACAACTTCTTCAGCTCTGCCAGTAAGTGGAATTTCTGATAGGGGCTTTAATCCATATGCCCAATCAACTTCTTCAGGCTTTGGAGTTTGGAAGGCATCAAAGGCGCTCTTCATCAATTTCTCTGTAGGCTTGGGCAATGATTTCTTTTTCTTTGGCTCTTCTATCAGTATTGCTTTGCACTTGTCTTTGGATTTTGGATGTGCAGAACCTGTTTCTTCTGTAGGTTTGGAGGTTGGTGCTTCTTTTGGCTTGATGGTTGCCTCTATAGGTTTTGACACTTGTGATTTAGAGGACTTTTGTGGCGATGGTTCTGTTGGCTTGAGTTGCTCTGTAACCTCTGTTGGAGGTTCTTTGGTGACTTCTTCTGTGAGCTCTATTTCTGTTGGTGAAGATTGGACATCGAATCTTCTTGCCATTTTGAAAGCTAATGTGAACCTATGCCTTTCTTCTTCTCTCTGCGACATTCGATCAGTCATTGTATTGTGCATCTTTCTCAGAATATCAGAAGCAGAGGTCGCAGAGGTCGTTGCTCTTATTGGTTTGGTGGCAATTGACTTTCTTCTTGGTATGGTTTGGGGGTTTTCTGTTGATTTTGTGGAAGGACTCTTTTCCAAGTTGATTACCACAGGGGTGGTTGTTGCCTCTGTGGTATGCTGATCAGCTTCTGGAAATTTGGTTTCTTCAGGACTTGATTCCACAGAGATGGGTGTTGTCTCTGTGGTCTGTTGCTTTTGTTGTTGATCTTGGGTTTGTTCTGGAGGAGCTTGACTGATTGGTTCTGCTGCGATTGGCGGAGTTTGTATTCCTCTGGTCGTAGCTTTCTCCCTTATATTCTCCCCCTCAGGATTATCTGATGGACCAGGATGGTCATCATCAGAATCATCCTGACTTTTATCAGAAGTACCCTCTGCTCTGCAGGAAGCTTTGGGTTTCTTTGGTAGTTCTGCTCCTGCGGCCATCAACTTCCCACATACATCATCACAGAGGCCGAAAAGAGTTGCAAGTTCTGCTTCTGTGTTGAAGCGCATTCTGCCGACACTTTTTCTGAACTCTTTGACGTAGTTGGCATTTGCAGCAGTGAAGGAGACAATAACTTCTGTGACCTGGTTTATGACATTCTGGCCGAGCTCTGTTAGCTGTGCTCTGGTCATGTAGTCTTTAGGCTGCATCAGTATTGTGTTGCGCATTGCTTCTGCTTGAACGTTTTGCAGAGCCTTCTGTAGATCTGCGGGTGTGATGCTCTGTGATTTGTTGGATTGCTTGTTCATTTGTTCAAGGAAATGTTTGACTGATTCCTTGAATGCAGAAGTTGCGGTAATTACAAAATCTTTAGCAGCAGAAGTGGCTGTAGTTGTTGCAGTTGTTTGCGCAGAAGATTTCATCTCTGTGATGGCTGTTTTCACCTCTGTGGACAGATTGTCCATTTTGGTGTTCAGATTCAGCATGGCCGTTGATGTTTTCTCTGCAAAAGATGTGAAAGAGCTTTGCAACTCTTTCATGGTTTGGTTCACAGAGGTGACAAGGGTTTGGAACTCATCCCTTGATACTTGTGTCCCTGGTGTAACCTCTGGAGGAATACATTCATCTCCAGAGTGAGTCCCTGCTCCTGGGACACCTTCGTTCACCCTTGTTTGTACGTTGGGGGTGGAAGGATTTCCATCTGATCTTCGAGCAGAAGCATCTAGTGCTTCAGACTCTACAGAAGTTCTGTGAACGACATTGTCTAGATCCACTCCAGAGGTGGGTACTAGATTATCCTTCTGTTGACTCGGAGACTTGTCTAGAGTCTCTTCGTCGTTGTGCTCACTACTTCTCTCTGAAAGAAGGGTTGGCCCTATTTCATGCGTGGCAGAGGAAACGAATTCCTCTGTAGGGTGTTCTAGTGTGATCTGGGGCGATTGATCATGAACTATAGGTGAGTCTCTTTGAGGAGACTCCCTAGGAATGGATTCCCCGGTTTTTGTGGGCGCAGAAGTCGAAAGAGTGACTTCTGGCTGGTTGGGTTGGGTTTGGATCGAGCTGTGCTGCTCTATTTCAATAACTCCCTCTGCAGCTAGACCTGCGGAGTTAGATGTGTGGGTTGCACTGGGAGTTGGTTTTGGTTGTGTGCCTCTGTAAACCCAGGCATATTTTCTTGTTTCCTCTGCTGTTAAGCATCCAAGCAATACATCATTGCCTATCTTTTCAGCTTCTGTAGATATCCGATGGCTTGGAGCTTCTTCTCTATCTTCTGTTGAAGTTCCTTGGTCTGTGCCTAAGAAGTCATACATTTGATGAGAGCCGTATAACCTCATGACGTGTGGATGATAGAGACCTTTCCGTATCCAGACAGCTTCTTCTTCGTCTGAATCTACCTCTGAGACCTCCATTCTTGTCTCTGTTAATTCATCTCTATTCCACTGAGCTTCTGTTTGTCCTATTTCTTCTGAAGCTGGGCTTGGACTCCTTCTGTGAACGTCCAATCCTTGCTGAATGAAGGGGTTCTGTAGAATAATAGGTGTCTCAGCTGATTGATCTCTGGGTGTTTGATCATCTTCTTGCAGATGGGTGTCAATGCCAGAAATAGAGAAGTATTGTTCTTCTGGGGAATGGTGGTCGAGAGGTTGTGCCGTCCACCCTGCTGTATTTTAAGTGTTGGCAATGTCGGGGATCTGTAGGAAATCGTTAATGTTTCCTTGGTGAGCAAATCGATCTGGGGATTGATGGGGCGATTGATATCCCTCTTCTGTCATTTCTTCTTCTGCATCTTCTTCTTCTGCAGTTCTTTCTTCTGCGATTGCTTCCTCTTCTATGATAACCAATTTTTCAAGTGGTTTACCATGCTTCTTTTTGGATTTCCTCCTCTTTGGTTTTGGTGCCCCTTCCTCTGTGGTTTTTGATTTTCTTTTCTTCTTCTGTTTTGGAGAAGAGGGAGGAGTTGAGGAGCCAATTTCTGTGGCATGAGGAGGTGAAGGTTGATCTTCTGCAGCGCTTGTAGAGGTGCCTTCTGCAGTTTTCCTCCTTTTCGATTTTGAAGAGGACTTCTTTCCCATGAGCTCTGCACGTTTGGCTATGAAGCTGAGTTGAATAGCCATGTGTTTTGCTAATTTGTTATCTTTTTCTTCTTGAGTGGAAAGGGGTTCTGCAATCATTGTTCCTAGGGGGACACCTAAACGCGGGGGTGTCATAGGACTCGGTTTAGGAGTTCTATGATCGCGTATATAGTCTTTCTTAAGGGTTTTATTCGAGGCATACTTCAGAAGTTTCCTTGACAAAGGTCTGCAGTGTGTGTAGCCATCCACATGATCAGTGAGAATATTTTTGCTCATTGGAAACTGTTTGGGAATTGGCCCTTCCATTGGCCATTTCTGTATTAGCAACAGAGGTTCGAACAAGACTCCCAATATTCTTTGGAATTGCAGAGGTGGTAGAAACTTAGGATCGTTCTCTTTGACCCTTCTTGTGTTGTTCTTTCTGTCGATGGTGTTTATGATCTCTTGCATCATTATGGTCGCGTAATCCAGTGGGAGATCATAGTAAACCCCATACATGATGGTCAATATCTGATGTGAGCTCTGGTCAATACTGCCTATCTTCCCTGTCAGGCATCTGTTAAGAATTGAGAACAAGGTGTTCCACAGAGGTGGTAATCTGCCTCTGCGGAAGTCATTTCTCTTCCTCAGTGGTGTGTTGTACCCAAGCATTTCTAGCAAACGACAGATCTCGTCGTCTGTTGGTTGCTCTGCGTACTTCTTTAATCCAAGAAGACCCCTTGTTGGTAGGTTGAATTCAAGTGAGAACATTGTTCTATTGAACTTGATTTCCAGATGCTCAGATTTGTCGGGTTTTGAAATGTATCCTTTGATAAGAGAATCATCTTTATCAAATCGGCAACTTTGCCAAAACTGGTTCAGATATCTTACTAGAATTTTCTTTGGGGTTCTTGAGAGTAAAGGGAAGAGGATATGATTTTCCATTATGTTTAGAAGAATGACATGGGCTTCGCCGAAAGCAGTGGGTGAGGGAACTAAATAGCAATTGTTGGATTTGATTGGTAGTACTTTTTCGAAATGATCCTTTGCTATGAAGTTTTGAAGATGTGTGGTTGGAGCAAAGTCTGCTGAATCGCCGCAATCTTCTAGTTCAATGTTTTGGGCAGGGTTGGGGTTTTCTGAATGTTCAGAATGAGCAGGTGAATGTTCTGGTGAGGTCGCCGGAGAGTGTGCAGGGGAGATAACATGAGAAGATGAAGCCATTTGGTACTGAGAATAAGAAATTTGCAGGTTTCACCGGAGAAGAATGAGAGTTTGTAAAAAGTTTATGAGAGGGTGAGCTTGGTTTTTATAGGAGGTTAAAACGGTAGAATTCGAAAGAGTAAAATATATGGTAATGGATTAAAATTTGGAATCCGAACTCAAGTTAGAACGGCGGGTTCAACTTTCCACAGAAAACGTTCCATGTACGCCCAATGAAAATGGGACACGTAGGCCATGTCAGAGGATGACAGGACGTCGTGCGCGGCCCATTAATGCTAGGCGCGTGGAGTTATTCTTAGCCACATGTAATTCACTCTCAGTAAAAGTAACTGTTATTACTACAGAAATGCCCAAGTAATAGATTGACAGAATTTATGTAGTTTACAGAGGTTCTGTGAATTTGAAAATCTTTGATGTGTATCCCTTTCTCATATATCTCATTGTTATCATGACTTCTGTGGGGTTCCTTTTTAACCAAAACGTTTTGTAAAGGCATTGGAGAGGATCAAATAGGATTTTTAGTCAAGAGTTTTTACTCGCAGAGGTTTTGTGGCTCTGTTGGAACTTGCAGAAGCTCTGTGAGGGCCAGCAGAAGCTCTATGAGGGAAAAAATCTCATAACGAAAATTTTATTAACTTTTCTGATAATCCAATTTTTGATCTGATTTAAGAGATATTTTTAGGACATATTTGAAAGTTGGTGTCCGGAAAAATTGTTATGGAAAAAGTTTTGTTCGAGAAGGTCATGGTGAGTCTGTTTGGTTTCCGAGATAACATTCCAAAAGATCGATAGAGGTTAAAGTTGCGATCTCAGAGCATATTTCTGGCAGAGCTTCTGTTGAGCTCAGCAGAAGCTCTATGACCTTATATTTCTCATAACTCAATTTTTATGAAACTTTTTGATCTTTTGATTTTTGAAATGTTATCCACAGTATATTTAGGACATATTTGACAATTTGTATCCTAGAAAACTGTTTTTCAAAAACCTTTTGTGCGAGAGACATACCTTTTGGTTCTTCTTTTCTCGGCAGTGATGTATGACTTCTGTCGATATAGATTCATTGACATTCTTCTTTGGCTTTCCCTTGAAAGTTTTACCTCTGTAGATCATTTCTGGATCCCTTTTTGCTCCCCCTTGGTCTAATCACCTCTGTAGATCAGGAATTTTCCTTTTGCTCCCCCTTGACCTATGCTTGGATCAAAGAATGATAAGTTTTGCATAGAACATAGGTCATGTTTTCCAGAGGTTCTGTAGGTGTTGTCAGAGGTTCTGAGTAGACTTACATAAGCTCTGTGATTTTAAGAACTATTTAAGATTGAGAACTTACATACAGAAATAAATTAATTAAAGCAAAAATAATTAGAAATATATACATATTTACAAAAGATAAAGCTATACTTACAGATGATTTTTACGTCATATTGATCATTCCTAACTTACCCACCAAGAAATTGAATCTTTCCTCGTCTAAAGCTTTGGTGAATAAGTCCGCGAGTTGGTATTCTGTGGGCACGAAATGCATCTCGATTGTACTGTATTCAACATGATGTTTCAAGAAATGGTACCTTATATCGATATGCTTGGTTTTTGAGTGTTGCACGGGATTGGCAGAGATAGCAATGGCACTCTTGGAATCACAGAAGATAGGTATTTTGAATAGGATGTGGCCGTAGTCTTTTAGCTGAGTCTTCATCCATAGAACCTGAGAACAACAGCTAGCAGCAGCAACGTATTCAGCTTCTGCAGTGGATGTTGAGACACAATTTTGCTTTTTGGAGGTCCAACTGACTAGTTTACCACCTAGGAATTGACAACTCCCAGAGGTACTCTTTCTGTCGAGCATGCATCCTCCATAGTCTGAATCTGTATAAGCTTTAAGACTAAAACCAGAGTTCTGTGGATACCAGAGACCGAGATTTTTGGTCCCCTTTAGATATCTAAAGATTCTTTTCACAGCATCATAGTGTGATTTCTTTGGATTAGCTTGATAACGTGCACAAAGACATGTGGCATGCATAATGTCAGGTCTGGTTGCAGTTAAGTATAACAGAGATCCAATCATGCCTCTGTAGAGAGTGCATTCTACAAAGATGCCATCTGGATCTAAGGATAACTTATTTCCAGTGGCCATTGGATTTTTCATTGCAGATGTATCAGAGAGGCTATACTTGAAAAGAATGTCAGAGACATATTTGGCCTGATTTATAAAAATTCCCTCTGATGTTTGTTTGACTTGGAGTCCGAGGAAGAATGTTAGTTCTCCCATCATACTCATTTCAAACTCACTCTGCATGAGTTTTTCAAAACTTTTGCACTCTTCTGTGTTAGAAGACCCAAAAATTATGTCGTCCACATAGATTTGTACAAGCATTATTTCACTGTTTTTACGTTTATAGAATAAGGTAGTATCTGTTGTACCTCTGTTGTAGCCATTTACTAGAAGAAAGGTAGAAAGTCGTTCGTACCATGCTCTTGGAGCCTGTTTCAGTCCGTACAGAGCCTTTTCAAGGTAGTATACATGCCTTGGGAACTTTGAGCTTTCAAACCCTGGTGGCTGATTTACGTAAACCTCTTCTTGGATTTCACCGTTGAGAAAAGCTGATTTTACGTCCATCTGATAAACTTTAAATCCTCTGTGGGCTGCGAAGGCTAAGAATATTCTTATTGCTTCGAGCCGTGCGACAGGGGCAAAAGTCTCATCGTAGTCTATGCCTTCTTCTTGTCTATATCCCTTGGCCACCAATCGTGCTTTGTTTCTGATGACCACTCCATCTTCATCCTTCTTATTTCTGTAGACCCACTTAGTCCCAATGGCCTGTTTCCCTCGTGGCAGAGGTACTAAAGTCCATACTCTGTTACGCTAAAACTGCAGAAGTTCTTCTTGCATGGCGTCTACCCAGTTTGGGTCATCTAGTGCTTCATAAATCTTCTTTGGTTCTATCACACTAATAAAATTTGTAAAGAAACAAAAATTAGCAGTGGCAGACCTGGTTTTTACTGAGTCAGAAGGTTCTCCGATTATTTGGCTTGCAGGATGGCTTTTTGTCCACTGAGTGGTGCGAGGAAGATGGTCATCAATGTCATCGAACCTTTCTTCAGAAGCTTCTTGTGGATCTTCTTCTTGTATAGCCTCTGTTGTTCTTTTTACCTTTGTAGAAGATTCTACCATTTGTGGAATGATTGGTATGAGTGGTGGAGTTTGTTCCTCTGAGGACGTATAGTCTTGGTCCTCAATTACCTCTGTAATTGGTTCTTCTGTGGATTGTGGAGTTTGTTTTTCAGCAGCTTCTTTGGTCGTTTTTTCTTGATGTTTCATCTTCTGCATTTTCTTCTTCGGCATTTGCATCTGTAGTATTTACAGAAGAAGATGAAGCATTATTTGGACCAGTTAGAGTCATACCTGTAGGATTTTGTCCAACAAAAGATGGTTCTTCAGAAACTCTGATGGTTCCAACAGAAGGATCAAAGTCATCGTGGAACATCTTTAAAAATAGAAGATTTAAGTCTTCTTTCGTTTGCGAGATGCCATAGGTTTCTCTTTTAAGTTCGAGTTCTGAACGGATTTGCTCAGAAGTCATTTGGAAAGAATCATCAAAAGAAACATTGATACTTTCTACGATTTTGCGAGATCTTGTAAGGTATACTCTGTAGGCTTTGGAAGTGGCAGAGTATCCAATGAATTTGCCTTCGTCAGCTTTTACCTCAAACTTTCCTCTTGAATCTCTGTCGTTTAAAACAAAGCATTTACATCCAAACACATGGAAAAACTTGATGTTTGGCCGCCTTTTGTTGATCAGTTCGTAAGGAGTCTTGATGTGTCTTTTCACAATGGTTGACCGATTCTGTGTGTAACAAGCGGTAGAAATTGCTTCTGCCCAAAAGTTCATCGGTAATCCGTATGCTGATAGCATAGTTCTTGCGGCCTCCACGAGCGTTCGATTCTTCCTTTCGACTACGCCATTCTGTTGTGGAGTGCGTGCGGCAGAGAAGTTCTGTGATATTCCTTCTGTAGAAAGATAGGCTTCAATGACAAAGTTTTTAAATTCTGTGCCATTGTCACTTCTTAACTTCTGTATTCTGCATTCATAAAGAACTTGGATTCTTTTCATTAGATTAATCAAGATGATTGGAACATCCGATTTCTTTCGAACAAATTCAACCCATGTGAAGCGCAAATACTCATCAATTAAGACAAGTATATATTTCTTGCCACCTAGGCTCTGTATGGCAATAGGACCGCAGAGGTCGACATGAAGCATGTACAGAGGCCTAGTGCACGACACATCTGTTTTGCCTCTGTGGGAAGCTCTTCTGAGTTTTCCCATCTCACAGGCAGAACACAAGTGATCCTTATTAAATTTAACATTAGGCAAACCTTTAACTAGATCAAGTTTGACCAGTTTATCCAAGGTGTGAAAGTTCAAGTGACAAAACCTGTTATGCCATAACCAGGCTTCTTTACTTTCGCAAGCTACAAGGAAAACTTTGTCCTTGGTTGTTGAACAAAAGTTCATCAAATACAGATCACCTTTTCTTTCGGCTCGCAGAAGTTCCATTCATGTGTCTTCACTTTGCAGAGAGCAGAAAGTTCTTTTGAACAAGACATCAAATCCTGTATCACAGAGTTTACTTACACTGAGTAGGTTGTGTTTAAGGCCATTCACATATGCAACTTTGTATACAATGACGTTTTCCTTCTGTATGACTCCATAGCCTTTTATATGTCCCTTCTTGTTGTCTCCAAAAGTTACAGATCCACCATCGTGTGTTTCTTTGTACGTGGATAGTAAACTTCTGTCGCCAGTCATGTGCCTTGAGCATCTGGAGTCAAGATACCAAATTGGCACATACCGCTTCTGTAAGACAATCACAGAGACTTAGGTACCCATATCCATATGGGTCCAATATTGTTAGAATTTTTCAAGTTTGCCTTAGCATTCTTGAAATACATTTTATCTTTTGTAGAAAGATCAGATTGTATCTCTCTAGGTTTTGACTTTGGAGTTTGAATTTTAGTGGAGAGTAAGCAATCTGGACTTGAGAGGTGATTTTTTAATCTGAACATAAGATCAAAACAATGAAAGTACTTAATATGAGACGTGATTTGTTTGAACTTTTCATTGAATTCATTGAACTGAGTCACAGAGGCATTACATTCGTTCTTAACATTAGATTTCCTATTACAAGAAGATCTATGAATATTAGAATGTTTTTTGCAAAAGTCTTGTTTAGGTCCTGCCTTCTGTGAGTCTCTTCTGTGGTGAACGTTTGTCTTCACTGTCACAGAGGAAAGATATTTGTTAGCTTCACGCCTTAAAGGTTTTGAAAATTTTGAGCTTTTAGGATTTTCAGAGGCCTTTTTCAAATTATCAAGCTCTGTAGAGGTTTTGACTTGTATACACATTTTTAGAAAATCTAGACAGATAGGTATCTCTGTGATTTTCTCTTTTGGAGAAATTGTTCTGTTAAGAACATCAGAGGAGAATTTAACATCCTCTATGTCACAGTGAATTATCCCTGATTTAGAATCAGTCTCTGAGTCGTCAGAGGATGAATCGTCCTCATATACAGAGGTTGAGTCATTTCTTTCGATAGAGGCTGGATTTTCTGAGCATGTATCGTACGAGTTTTCTTCCTCTGTAAAAAAACTTTCATAGATGGCAGAGGTTTCAGATGAGATCTCTTTAGCGAGAATTTGATCTATAGAAGATGTACAGAGATTTTCTAAAGCATTTGATTTCAAAACTTCCAAAATTTCTTTTTCAATTGATCTTTTAAGATTTTCTTCTGAAAAGATGGGTTTAAACTCAGAAGCTTTTGCAGATAATTTCTTTTTGACATCTATTATACAGACAAAAGAGACCTGTGTTTGAGTCTCTGGTTTACCAAACTTAAAGATACCAATCTGATCTTGTGTTTTCAGATATTTCTTTGGTTTGATTCCTCTATTGACATAGGTTGAAGATGATGAATCTGTGTTTTCAAACCACACATTGATCATCTTCGTATGTTTCCTTAAGTGAGGTTCTTCAGAGATTTTAACCCTTTTACTTACAGAGAGTAAGTTTGGAAAAATTCGTTTATTTGTTTTTCCTATCACAAACAGAGAAGATAGAGGTTTAAGTCTTTTGCCTTCAACACCTAGAGTAATATCATCGTACCCTATACCTCGTCTTCCTATTTGTGAGTTTACTTTCTCATACACCTTCTGTGCATCTTTATAGTTTTTAAGTAAAACCTCTCTTCTGAGTAGATCTTGCCAAAGTACCTCTCTCTCTTTTTGAAAGTATTCTTTGAGAGCTCTTATGTCAGTTGTTTCACTCCTAGAAACTGAAAGCTCTTTAGTTTTGACTTTTAAAGCAGAGGTTAATTCAGAAATTTGCCTTTTTAAAGGATCTACATTTTTGCTCCAATATTTTTCTACTCTTTCCTTTTCTTCAAAAATTTTGGCTTTTTCTTGAGTGAGAAGCCTTACTTCTCTCTCATTAAAGGTGAGTCTTTTCTGAATACTTTCATTTATCTCTTTGAGTTCAATTAGTTCAATGTTAAGTCTAACTGAATCATTTTCTGCATATTTAATACAAGAGATAGAGTTTGAAATGGATACCTCATTGTCAGTGCCAGAGTCGACTTCTGCCATGCCACAGAACAGGGCATTGGTGGTGAATTCATCATCAGAGGTAGAGTCTGACTCGAAGTCCTCCTTATTTGCTTCAGAATGCCCTTTGTTTGCCATTAAGGATTTTTGTGCATAATATTCAGCCTTCTTTTTGTAAAAAGCTGAGTCCTTCTGTGGGCGACTTTGTCTACTTCTGCAATCTTTTGCGAAATGGCCTGGCTTGTCGCAGTTGAAGCAACCTTGGGAGGTGTTTCCAGTTCGATAGTCGGACTTCTGTTGGTCTCCATCTTTCTCTGTTCGGCATTCGTTTGCATAATGACCAGGCTTACCACATTTGTAGCATTCTTGTATGTGGCCTACCTTGTCATCTGACCTCTGTCGGTCATTTCCTCTGTAGATTCTGTCGCTTGACCTCTGTCGGTCACTTCTGTAGTCTGACCTCTGTCGGTCACTTGATTCTTCTCTTCTTTCGTCATCTCTTCTATCTCTCTGGTTGTCTCTGCTATATCTGTCATTTCCAAAATTTCTTTGGTTACCTCTGAACTCTCTTGTCAATAGAGCCAATGATTTAGCTAATGACGCAAGAGTTATTTCTTCTTCTATCAGCTCGTCTTCTTCGCTATCAACCATCACTATCTTCTTCTTCTCCTTCTTCTTCTCCTCTGTTGCTCTCTCATTTCTCGGTCTTTCTGTAGCCTCTGTTGATTTACTAACCAATGCGTATGGTGCAATGGCTATTGTTTTAGTCTATGCTATTTGAGGCTCTTGTGCAGCTAGTGTTCCATAGAGATCAGAGAGTGTCCATGAGTCTAGATCTTGGTTTGTTTGTAAAGACATAGACAGTTGAAGCCACTCATCATTCAGACTCTTTAGAAACATGACGTTATTTTCTTCCGAGGTTCTGTGAATGCCAGACTTTCTACATTTGTTTATGAGAGAGTTGAACCTATCGTACGTTGTTTGCAGAGATTCTGTTGCAGAGGCTCTGAATGCATGATACTCATTTATGTACTGTGCCCTTCAGTTCTTCTGTGTTTTAGCACCCCCTTCCAACTGTCTTTCTAATTCTTTCCAAAGATCGTGCGCAGTTTCGCATGCATCTAAGGATTGAAAAAGCTCGTTGGGGATAGCCATTATCGGGATTCTTTTTGTTTTCTGTGCAACTTCATCTTCTGCCTTATCTTCATTTGACCATTCTTCTTTTGGCTTTGATGTTCAGGGATTTCTGGAGATTCAGCAGTAGCTGGTACTCGTGGTACTGCTATCATGGGAACAGGAGGAAGGTTGTAGAGATATTGTACTAGATTTTTTTCAGTACCCTCAAAGAAATGAACCATTCTTATCTTCCATTGAGGATACTCATCTCGTAGGAGAGTGGGAGGCTTGGTGAGTGAACCAGCAGTAAAGAAGTTATTTGTATTTGTCATTGTTAAGGTTCTGAAAAGATAGTATGATTAAAAGGTATGAGTCTGAAGATCTGGAAAGTTTTCTGGGTTTGAACAGTTCTCAGAGTACACTTTAATGGAGTTTTAACCTTGAGATGAAAAAAATGATTTCTATCACTAATCTTGTAAAAACGAGGATCACTTGATATTGAAAATCAAGCTTTGCTCTGATACCAATTGTTGGTTCCCTCTTTTGTTTAAACAAGATTATCAGATCTATTAGTTCAAGTTTGAGTTTGATGCGGAAGCGTATTTGAAGAACTAACAGATATGTTTGATAGATTTAGAACACAATATAAGTAATCAGTGAACAGGAAATAATATCTCAAAGTTTATTGAATATATGTATTAAGAACAAATTCAAGAACAGTGAGTAAGCAAAGCTTTAAAACAGATATGACTCTCAAGGTGTTTAAGCTGTGTGTTCTTGTGATGTTTTTCTCTCAAAGTGTTCGATTGATCGATCGATGGATTGATAGATTAATAGGAAGAACTCAACATGAGTCTTCCTTGTATACTACTCTAAGGGGACCATAAAGCATATGTTACTATTCACAAAGGACGGTATGAATAGTTGGACGGATGGCATGAACAGTTGGACGTGCTGTATTGCATTTAATGCAGCAGACGTCTATTATGTACTAAGCCCTATTGGATCCAACCAGAGTTTGACACGTTGCAGTTGGACAGGGCATGCTACCATGCAAGTTGATGAACAGGTCCTGTAACAGTAGCAAGATATTATAAATATCTTTCAAGTCTTTGTTGAAGACCGCAGAGGCTCTGTGAAGTGCCACAGAGGTTCAGTGGTTTGGTCCTTAGAAGAGCAGTCTTCACCGGATTCCGAGTCTTTGGTCTTCTTTGCGTGTATGGCAGAGCTTCTGTAGGGCGCCTCTTTAGCTTCTGTAGCTTCTTGACCTTGATCTCTCGGTAAGGTCGGCAGAGCCTCTATAAGAGGCTTTCTTCACTTAGCCTATTTTTCACTACTTCTAAATACTTCTATGATTAGGAAGATTGAAGCTAACAAATGGTGTCAGGACCGAGAGGGATCTGGACTCAGATGATGAGAAGGACGTCGAGGAAGAGATGGTAGGCGAAGGTCCTCAAGATGAGACTTCAGGCAAGGATGCAGCGGATGCTCCTTCTTTAGTTTAAGAATTTTCTCTTTCTTTTTTGTTTTACTGCTCGACCGTTGGTGGTCGAGCGCGTTTTTGACAATTTTTCTGATGAATGCACTTTTTGGTTTGAACTTTATTGGTAAACAACTATCGCATCGATTGAACATAAGATACATAGAAATCATGCGACCAAGGCACTTATAAAATATGAGAACATACGATCAAAGCATCCATACAGGGTATAAGAAAGAAAAAATAAGGCATTCGTTTAGAATGTATGCTAATCAAACACCAACACATGCGAATAAGGTATTTATTCAAAACGCGAAGTTTTTCTAAGTTAAGAAGCTCAGGCTGCGAAGCCGTCTATGCGATCGTGAGACCAAGTCGTTCGACTAGCTGTAAGGTGTGATCAAGTCATGGACCTGATTGTCTATGTCGTGCGATCCTGCGATAAAACGATGTCGAGGGTTGGTCGTTGGCTCACCAACGACCCTCCGATGCTTAAGTCAATAGCTGTTTGTGAGAAACATTTGTATGGAAAAGAGTTAGAAATCATACCTTTCTCCTTCATGGGGTATTGCCCCCCTGTCATTTATTATCCTATTCTTTTTGGAAAGAAAGATAGGTTTTAAATGACAGGACGTCACGACGATCCGATGAGATACTGTCTGTGATTGATCATGTCGTCGTACGACAGGGCACCATAGCGACGTTTCGACTCATTCTCGATCTTCAGGATTCCCAATGGCGTAGGGGATTTTAATTGATAACTTTTGCATGCTCGGGAGTCGACGGTCGATGGCTGTTAATAATAACATTATCAATAATATCTTTGAGATTACCTTGTGGAACATGATATGCAAATTCCTTCTTGAGTGCGTTACAATCATCTGTCGCATGACCATGGTCGACGTGGAAGTCGCACCACTTTGATTTATCCTTCTTAGCATCGTCCAAGTCAGACTTCTTCGGCCACCGGATGGTTGCTTGGGTGGTCTTCAGAGCTTCGACTAAGTCTTTAGCTGACCCTTTGAACCCATAAGAGGAGATCTTGGGGTACACGGGGAATTTAGTCGCGGTTTTAGCTTCTGCCTTCGTCTTGAAACGAACGTTTGAAATCTGACGCGCTGGCTCTATTCTGGATATGTCTTTCGGCTTAAATTCTGGCTTCTTGACACCTAACGGCTTCTTGTCGTCAGTGTGTTTGTGACGAAGGGTTGTGTCGTCTTCGACCCTCATATATGCTAAGGTTCGAGCTCGGACGTCTTCGAAAGTCTCTGGGGGATACTTGGTCAGATCGATATATAGACCTGAACTATCGTCTAGACCACGCTTATAAGATTCGATCGCAGTTTTGATGTCACAATTGCGGATACTGATCATTTCGGCATTGAATCTATTGAAATAACTTCGAATAGACTCATTGGTCTTCTGCACGACATAGTACAGATCACTAGTCTACTTTTCCATCTTACGACTGCTGGCGAATTGCCGGGAGAATTGGTTGACCAATTCGGCGAACGACCCGATAGATTTGGGTTTGAGATTGATCAACCACTAGAGAGCTGGACCAGTGAGAGTCGCCCCAAAACTCTTGCACATGCATACTTCCTGGTACATGTGTGGAATCGAGATTGTCCACATGAGCTGCTTATACTGCGCGACATGCTCGGTTGGATCGGTCACACCCGAATACTTGGGAGTGAAGGCAGGAATGTTATACTTCTTTGGGACCTCAACGGTGGCGATCTCGTCGATGAAGGGCGACGCCTGATACCCCGAGCGAGGCTCGACGTCGACAGGCACGACTGCCCCAGGCAATATGGCGAGCAAGGACAGGACGCGCTCATTTTGGTCTTCTAACATCTTCAAACGCTGGGCGACGGGATCGTTAAGATCAGGATTTGCCCCTGTCGTGGGATTGGTCCCTGGACTAGTGCCATTACCATGCAACGAACCATTGGTGTCCCCGTTGAACGGAACAAAATATGGCTGCGACCCATAGTTGAATTGCTGCGGTCCATTCTGAAACGATTGTGGTCCATGCTGAAATGGCTACGATCTCTGCTGGAAAGATTGCGATTCTTGCTGGAAAGGTTGCGATCCTTGCTGGAAAGGTTGCGGACCACTTTGGAACGGCTGGGAAAATGGCTGGGATCCATTCTGAAACGGCTGGGTGCCACCTTGCAATGGTTGGGATCCATTGTTCAAGGGTGGTGGTCGGATGTGCTGAGGGGGAATCTGCCTAGACTGGGGATTCGGAATGAATGGAACCGGCTGCTGATTCTGCATGAATGGACCTGGATGCTGATTCTGTGCGGACGGGCCTGGTCCTGGACCTGGATTCTAGATGAATGGTCTAGGACCATTCTGGGGTCCAAAAGGATTCCTTAGCCGCGCGATCTCTTCAGCTGCTCTGCGATTCTGCTCTGCCATTGCATTGAGTTGATTCCTGGCAACCTTGAGCTCCTGATACATCTGAGCGACGACTTGCTGTAGATTTCCAGGAGCTGCCATTTTCCTGCAACAGAAAATAGAAGAAACTCCAAGAAACTATTAGTAGAATGCACGTTCGTCGAGGATTTTCTCTAGATGTAGTCCCACGGATGGCGCCAAACTGTTAATGCCAAAAATCGCACCAAAGGGACAACTTAAGGTCGATGTGGACTTAAACAACTAAAGAAAGAATCTTTCGACGAGACATGCGACGATAAATAAAATAAAGAAACAAGGGATTTGATGACGCATGAAAAACCTCAATCGAGGAAAAAACCTGCGGACGACAGTGGGTGTCGTCGCTGCACTATGGTCGCCAATCAAGGGCGATGTCCTTGGATACTGGTGTCGATCGTACAGTGATTACAATACAAATGAAGAAAATGCTTCCAAATGTAAAGTACAAGTGTTTGAATGTAAAAATAGGTGTTTGTCGTGTACGAAACAAAGTGTGAACTGCTGGTCGAGGGCTGTTGTCGTGCGTCGAGAGCGATACTTAGAATAATGGTTCTTCACTTCAGGTGTTCTTGAATATTGCTTCGGTTGTTAATCGCCGGATATTCGATGTGTTGAAATGTTGATTGAGCTTGATATTTATAGTCTTCATGTCCTTAGCTTCATCCATGAATGCTCCTTTAATGGCCTTAACGGTTGGAAACGGTCGCCGAAGTAATGATCTTCGTCCGTTACGGTCGCCGGCTGTTTAATGATTGCGTCGGTTATAGTCGTTGCTCCTTAATGACTTTGACTCCTGCATTAAACACTTAACAAACGGTTATGGTTAACATTAGCTTTGGTCGAGGTCGCACGTCCTTATATAATAGTCGTGCGGATCGGGCGACGCTATGGTCGAGCGTCGTAAGGAACTCTCGACTTACCTTTTATGAGGGACGACGATGGTGTTCTGGGTCTTTGTCGAGACCTTATCTTAATACAAGATATAGTCCTTAATCATACGTCTTACCTGTTCTGGTCGCGGTCGAGCGACATGATTTTTTGCCCAAACATTGATCATTCAACTCATGATTGGTAATTGTTTAACCCGACGAGTCTTGGTCGATGGAGGCAGTTCAGCGAACGTCATCTTCCTTGATACCATTAAGGCCATGGGAATCGACCGATCGGAAATCACCTAACGCTCGACGACCTTAGTCGGTTTCAATGGGGAAGCAACGAGCACCTTTGGAGAGATCATCTTGCCAGTCTATGCCGGAGGAATCAACAAACAGACCAAGTTCAGCGTCATTGATTGTGCGTTGGCCTATAACATCATCTTAGGTCGACCATGGATCCATGAAATGAAAGTCGTTCCCTCGACGTATCACCAGATCATGAAGTTCCCTATGCCGTGGGGAATCCAAGAGATAAAAAGTGAGCCAAAAGTCGCTCGTGATTGCTATAAGACCACTCTGAAGTCGCGGAAATAAACCGTCTATTGTGGCGACTCACGACGACATATCCTAGATTTCGTGTATCGTCTTAAAATCGCCACAAGGGGGCAAGATGGTATCAATAATTAAGACATCCCATGTAGTTGGGACATGACGCATTAGAAAAGGTACGTCTTCTAAGCCCTTTTCTATTTTTTCATACGATTTTTCACAGCGACAAATACTGACTTAAGCATCGGAGGGTCGTTGATTAGCCAACGACCAACCTCTAACATCGTTTTAACGCAGGATCGCACGATATTAGTTACTAAGTCTTCCATATGACTTTGATCTCGCAAGGTCGCACGACATAAAAGATCAAGTCTGTGACTTGCTTATTCTATCACTGGGACACACGATCCAGGAACATCATACGATTTAATTATACGATCGTAATACTCAACAGTCACTTGGTCTAAGTTTCTGGACTTAGAAAAATTTGTATGTTCTGTATGAGCACTTCGATTACATATGTTTTCTAATGCGATTCGAACACATGACTTATATCTTAATCGTTACATTGCAATGAATGCCTTAGTCGCATATACTTATGCTTGCCAATGTGATCTCAAAGTACGAAAACCTTACGACTTGTGTGCCAGTCTTTATAATTGCAATAGATGCCTAAGTCGCATGTTTTCTTCTACGATTGAAATTCGCAATTAAACACTTATGATTACTTATAAGGCCTGTAAAACAGGGAGGTATGCGAGATAAAGATTCCATTCATCAAAACAATTATTACATTAGATAACTCGATCGCCAACCGTCGAGCACAAAAAAACAAAGTCCATAAATCGTAAATCTATCCCAAATATGAAGATGAATGTCGGTCACATCTTTGCCCGAAGTCTCGACCTTGGAATCCTCATCAACCGTGAAGCGTACTAAAGAACTTATGCAAGGATCAAACGAGTATGGGAATTATTTCCCAACATCGTGCGCCGCGACAGGTTGCGGAGGTAAATCCGCAGTATCTTTAGAATGTGGCTCTTAAGATTAATGTTAAGGTTGGAGGAAGGAATACGATATTTTTCGTAGCTCTCGACGGTCGACTCCCAGTCCAACATCTTCTCTATCTTCGCAAAAGAAGATTGGAATACCTGTAAAATACAAAGAAATATATTAACAAACGCTCGATGAAAAACGCCGAAACGTAAGTTTTAAAATAGAAACTTACTAGGAACGACAGTCCGGCTATATGCGATCTCGTCTCCTCGACGGAGATCCCTCGAAAACGCTCTTCGAAAGATAGGAGCTGATATTTTCCCAGATACGGGAACAATTTCGTCCCGACAAATACATTGTCAACTAAGGGGTCCAACGGCAACGTAAAGTTGACCATCGTGACTTCCTTCTCACCCTCTCCGTCTTAACACCCTTGCCCTTGTCGGCTGACGAAGGGGTCGACGTGGCTAAGGGGGACATCATCGCCAGTTGCGCAAGATCCACCGATGTCACATCAATCGCGATCGTTGCCTTCACCTTCTCAGGCACAATAACTCTCAAAGGGTTACCAACCTTCGAAGACATCTCCCTTGAAATTATCATCATCATCATCCTCGACTTTGGTGAAACCCCAACGCAGCGATCAGGGTTTTTTCGCCTCTTTACCCTTGTAGGCCAATTCAAGTTATGCCACTCTCTTAATAAGAGATGGTTGATACCTTTATCTACGATTCTCCTGAGAACATATAAAAGAGGAACATCACAAGATAAACTTAAAAATGAAAAAGGCCATAGTCTTCAGAGTCGGGGCATTAGCTGAATCGATGCTAAACTCAAGCATAAATGTCTTAGCCCAAGGACGAGTAAAAGATTTTCCTAGGCATCTAAAAGGACGTCAAAGTTATACCTTATATAGGTGCTCAAAAGCCACAAAAATCTAAGTAAGACAGAGATTCTTGCAAGATTGGAAAATACTGAGCAAAGAGCAACAAAGAATCCCAGAAAAATCTCGCTCTCAAAACTCTCCGAAATTGTAAAAGGAAAAGATCCGTCAAAGGTCCCTATTTACGCAAAAGATCGTTTCAGGTCGAACCCCTCGATAGTCGACACGTGCCCCTACCTTTTTGAATGCTCGACAGATTGTCGACACCTGGCGAATACAGTTGTTTTGCACGATTATGCGTCAGCGTGACATCCCGATTATATCCCCTTTTCGACATCCCATTCGGTTAGAATTGGACCGATCCAATTCCAAGGCAACTGAAAGGATTTTTTACACGTGTCACTGGCAAAATTTTAAAAACTTTTGAAATTTGAATTTGTGACTCCACTTTTTCAAATTTTGGGGGCAAACTATTTGGGTAAAAATCCACCAGCCTCGACCACGACCAAGACGTTAAAGACATTTATTACACTTCTCTTGTAACAAAGTTAAATCATCAACACTTTGTCCTTGGACCGAAGCCATAGTCGAAAGTACCTCTCGACACTCGACCGACGTGTGGAAATACACGACCTCGACTGACTAACATGCGACATTTATGTTATGTTTTCATCGTTTAATGCAGGTCAAACTTCATTTATGATCAACGGCTATCCAGACTCTCGAGGATATGCTTCGGGCATGTGCTATCGATTTTGGAGGTAGCTGGGATCAGTACCTTCCTTTGGCGGAGTTTTCCTACAACAACAGCTTTCATTCCAGTATTGGAATGTCGCCGTACGAGTTGTTGTATGGTAGGAAATGCAGGACACCCGCTTGTTGGGGCGAGGTTGGTCAGCGGGTATTAGGGAGCACTGATATCGTGCGGAAGACGATCGAGATGATTCAGATGGTGCGGGACCGTCTAATTACTGCACAGAGTCGGCAGAAGAGTTACGCCGACAAGAAGCGATCAGATTTGGAGTTTCAGGTGGGAGATTATATGTTGTTGAAGGCGTCACCCTGGAGAGGGGTGATCCGGTTCCGTAAACGAGGAAAGTTAGGGCCCCGTTACATTGGACCTTACAAGGTCATCGCTCGAGTGGGAAAGGTAGCTTATCGCTTAGAGCTACCGGACGAGCTGAGTTTGATCCACAACACTTTCCACGTGTCTCAGTTGCGAAAGTGTGTGGTGGATGAGTCTGCGGTGATTCCTTTTGAGGAGATTCAGATCGACGAGCGGCTTATTTACGTAGAGAAGCCGATCGCCGTTATCGACAAGAAGACGAGGGCCTCGCGTAACAAGGTAATTGACTTGGTGAAAGTCCAGTGGCAGCACCGATAGGGTTCCGAGTGGACTTGGGAACCCGAGGCGGAGGTGCGGGAGAACTATCCGTAGCTGTTTGCGGACGTGGACTTCGAGGACGAAGTCTAATCCAAGCAGGGGAGAGTTGTAAAGCCCGTGTCCTGGTATGGATTTACTTTATCTATTTAATTATTCATTATCGTTCTCTAGTTGAATGCTTATTGACGGGAGTTATCGAGAAAGACCAAAATGATAAAGAGGGGGAAAACTATAGCTCTTTTGCAAGGTGTTGGAAAAGGAGGGACCAAAAATGTATATGTTGTAAAGGTGTTGCATGGGATCGTCCTTAAGAGACTGACCCCCCCCCCCTCCTCATTCTCGTTTTACTGCGTCGCACCCAAAGAAAACCACAAGAAACCCTAGTTCTTCCTCCCTTGTTGCTGCCATCGCCGATCGAACCCAAGACCACCGGCGCCAGCACCGCCGCCGCTAGCGGCTGCCGGCGAGAAGGAGGAGTGCAGCGAGAGAGAGGAAGGAGCCGACGAGTCGTGGGTTTTGCTGCTGCGTTTTTCCCCGAGAGGTAAGACCTTCGTTCTTCTTGTTTTCTCTTTCATTGTTGTCGAAACATCACAAAACCCACCACCCCCGCCGCCGCGTGCGGCCATGGCTGCAGCCGGCTGCCGCCGCTGTGCACCTCCAGCCCGGTGGCTGTGGTGGCGGGTCTGCGGCCGTAGGTTGTGGTTGGAGGTGTGTGTGTCGAGAAGGGTGGGGTGGATACCCTTTTCTTGTCTCGTCGGAAGGTATATCGAACAACCACCGCCACCGCTGGTGGCCGCCGCCGCTGCCGCCAACCACCACTGCCGGAGATGGCAGTGGGTGGTGCAGGGTTTTGTCCAGAACTGAGATGCCTAAAACCCTGGTTGCAAACTCTAATTCGTAATCTTATCGCGTAAACCGTTTTTGTAAAGTTATCATTTTATGTGGTGATATCGGTTCTGCCCCTGTTTTGTTTAGATCATAACGTTTCCATCGTAACTCGGTTTGAGGCGAAATCGGTGCCCACGTTTCACACTCTGTGTCGGGAATACTTTCAATGTTTTAGTGAAAACCTGGTTAAGCCTCTAGCCAGGTGCAAAATGGTCGTTTTTGCAGCAGGTCCGAAACTTCCAGCTTTGAGTTTCAGTTTTAGAAAATTCGTATAAAATCATAGGAACCTTGTTTGAACGCGTATAATATGTCCCTGGAAAGCTAAGACCCAGACCCTTCTGTCTGTGGAATTTAATTTCTGGATTAGTGGGTCTAGAGGGGGCTAAACAGGTCCCTAACAGACCTGCAGTTTAGACCGAAAAGCTGAAATGTCACTCTTTTAGTCTTATGATTATTTTTAGGGTTGGGGCTTCGTGTTGACACTTTGTAGCACTTCTATAGGTGGAAAGAAGTGAGTTGGAGTTGGCGGGCTCGTTTTGCTGTTGTGGATATTTGCGTTGCTTATCGAGGTGAGTTCTCTCACTACGTAGGATAGGGATCTTATGTGCATTATTGTAGCTCGTGTGTGCTAGCTATTTTGTTGTGTGTGGTACTGGGCTGTGTAGTGTCTAGAATGGACCTTGGGTGTCGTATAAAACTCGCGGAGACCGAGAGCTCGGGGAGACCGAGAAATACGTACACGGGTGTCGTACAACTCGGGGAGACCGAGGAATACGTATACGGGTGTCGTACAACTCGGGGAGACCGAGGAATACGTACACGGTATTGTATGAGATCGGGGAGACCGATGGTTATATATATAGTATTGTATGAGATCGGGGAGACCGATGGTTATATATATAGTATTGTATGAGATCGGGGAGACCGATGGTTATATATATAGATACAGTTGTTGTTGCATGAGTTTGCCTGTTTAGGATATGTTCTTAAGCTGGCATGTGTGGATTGATGGTATTTATCTGTAGATAGGGGTAGTGCTCATATGATTGCTACCCTATGTTAGTGTTTGAATTCACTAAGCTTCGTGCTTACTCTTTCCCTATAAATTACTGTTTCAGGTTCGAGTGGCAGTAAGGCGTGACGGTACACACTGGCACGTTGAGACTTTCGGCAATTTCATTATGATACATTATGTTTTATGATTTACATTTTCCGTTGTGTTAATTGGTTGGTTATTTAACTTAACAAGTTTTGGGAAAACGTTTGATTGGATTTAAATACTTATGGTTTGTTTAAAATAAAATAGTATTTTTAAAAGTTCAAATTTATTGTAATTTTTGGGACGTTACAAAGTCGAGGTATGTATTTGTTCTTACCGAGTCGCTGGATTCCAGCAGCGATTGGATGCGGTCAGACTGGAATGAGACAGGTATGCTTCGTTTGTTTCTGAGTTTTATTTATTTTTACGACTTCTATTTATCATTCTCCTCTTGTCGCCTTCAGAGATTCGGTTTGACGAAGTGAGACCGACTGCAGATTCCCAGGCTAAGATCAACAAGTTCTTGAGTCTTAGCGTTGATGACCGATCTTTCATTTTGTGGCAATCGGCGGTCGAGGACGAGGATGGGGACGTGATAGAAGAAGGAGATGAAGACGTACAGGAAGAGGCGACTAGTAAGTGTACCATAGTTTATTTTATTTCGTTTACTCTATCTGTCTGACGCTTCATGTGTTTCCTGATCAGTGTCGACCGAGAGGAAATCGGTCTCTAGGGCGAGAGGGAAGCAGGTTATGCGTGCCCTTCGGAGTGAAAATGTTTCGACAGCTGGGTCGAGCGAGAAGAGAACCAAGAGGACAGTCCTGAGGGAACCGTCGTCGAGGGTTGATAACTCACCGGGAGTTGTTCTGCCTAAGAAGGCGAGGGCGTCATCTAGCCGTCCTGGCGTGATGGACGCGACACCAGCAAGTTCTGCGCTTCCGGCGACGGTGACGAAACCGGTGTCTCAAGTGTCGATCCCAATGTCTGCCGACAGGGGCGAGGGATCATCGACCGAAGTTATGACGGTCAATTTTACATTGCCGTCTGACTTTATGGCGGATGGTGTCCTAGACGGGACGACGTCGTTTCCTCATCTGGGGAAGTATTTTCTCCCGTCTTTCGGGGAGCGTTTTCATGGAGTTCCGGCCGGAGAGATGAGATCTCGAGTTACCAGTCTGGCGTTCACGGTGAGTGTCAATCTTTCATGACTTGTGTAATCTTTGTCGAATGTTCTTGAATGCACCTTTTATTTTTCACAGACGTTCCAGTCTTCCTTGGCGTTACATGCTGAGACGTCAAGAGTTGAAGATCTGGTGGCGTCTGCTCTTGAGAGGGAAGCTGCAGCGTTGGAAAGGGAGAGAGCGGCTTTAGATAGGGAGAAGTTGGCCATGGCGCGTGCCGATGAGCTGGCCATCCAGCTTTTCGATGCTCAATATGAACTGCAGGAGATTCGTGCTGGAGGAGTGGCAGATGAAGGCCCTCAGCTCGGGACTTCGAGCAGGGATACGACCGATGTTCCCCCTGTCGTCTAGAATTTTTTCTTTCCTTGTTGTTTTTGCCACTTGACCTATCGAGGGTTGAGTATGTATATGATGGTTTACTCAACGAATATATCTTTTGCTTTGAATCTTATGCTTTATTCAAATCATATTGATTATGAAGTCGAACATAAAATACAAACGAAATCATGCGACTAAGGTATTCATTGTAATACGATGACAAGAACATAAAACAAATAAAAAACACGCGATTAAAGCATCCATTCAGGGTATGAAAGCTAAGAAACTTTAAGATAAGTTGTTTTAGGCTTTGCGATTGTACAATGAGATCGTACGATGTATTTGTATCGTATGTCCCTGTGGAGGGATGAGGAGAAAATCCTGATCGCCTATGTCGTTCGACTTTGCGATTTTAAAGTCATATAGTAGACTTAATGACTATTGTCGTGCGATTCTGCGATAAAACGATGTCGGGGGTTGGTCGTTGGCTAGCCAACGACCCTCCGATGCTTAAGTCAGTAAACGTTTTGTGAGAAAAAATTGTATGAGAAAGAGCTAGAACGAGCTAGAGAACGTACCATTTCAGACTCTCTCTATTTGCCCCCTGTCATTTATTACCATATCCTTTTTGGGAGGAAAAGATACGTTTTAAATGACAGAATGACACGGAGAAATATTGTCCTGCGGTCGACTATGTTGTCGTGCGACGAGGCACCATAGTAGATTTATCCCCGTTGAAAAGATATTAATTTAGGGATAGAAGAACGAACCTGTCGAGAGCTTGACCTTATGACTTCAGTTTATTTTCTCAGCTTCAAGGTAGACTTGTAGCATTCACGAGCGACTTTTGGCTCACTCTTGATCTCCTGGATTCCCCATGGCGTTGGGAATTTCAACATTTGATGATACGTCGAAGGAACAGCTTTCATATCATGGATCCATGGTCGTCCTAAGATGATGTTATAGGCCGACGCACAATCGATGACACTGAACTTGGTCTACTTGTTGACTCCTCTGGCGTAGACGGGCAACATTATCTCTCCAAAGGTGCTCGTCGCTTCTCCATTGAAACCGACCAAAGTTGTCGAACGTCGGGTGATTTCTGAGCGATCAATTCCCATGGCTTTGATAGTGTTGAGAAAAATGACATTTGCTGAGCTGCCCCCATCAATCAAGACTCGACGCATTAGGCAGTTACCGACTGTGAGCTGAATGATTAACCCGTCAGGATGCTTCTGATACGAGTCGCCCAGGTCGACGTGGTCGAACACAATCTTCATAGCTTCTAGCTCCAAATCTCCTTTGGGTCTAGACGAGCGAGGAATAGGCCGATAATCGGGCGCCTGACTGGCATGATGGTTGGCCGCTGAATACGTCAGACCGCACACATCTGAACCACCAGTGATGCAATTGACGACTTTCGCGTGCTCGGGGGTCGACGGTCGATGGCCATTAGCTGGAACAGCGACATCGTCGATGATGTCCTTGAGATTTCCTTTCGAGAAATGATATGCTAATTCCTTCTTCAATGCGATACAATCGTCTGTCGCATGACCATGATCGGCATGGAAGTCGCACCACCTTGATTTGTCCTTCTTAGCATCGTCCAGGTCGGACTTCTTTGGCCATCGAATGGTAGCTTGGGTACCTTTCAGAACTTCGACTAATTCCTTAGTAGATCCTTTGAATCCGTAAGAGGATATCTTGGGGTACTGAGTGAACTTAGTCGCGGTCTTGGCCTCTGCTTTCGTCTTGAAACGAACATTTGAAATTTGGCGCGCTGGCTCTATTCTGGAAACGGCCTTTGTCTTGAACTCTGGCTTTCTGACGCCTAACGACTTCTTGTCATCAGTGTGCTTGCGGCGAAAGGCGGCATCATCCTCGACCGTCATATATGCTAAGGTTCGAGCTCGGACGTCTTCGAAAGTCTCTGGGGGATACTTGGTCAGATCGATATATAGACCTGAACTATCGTCCAGACCACGCTTATAGGCTTCGATTGCAGTTTTTATGTCACAATTGCGGATACTGATCATTTCGGCATTAAATCTATTGAAATAACTTCGAATAGACTCATTGGTCTTCTGCACGACATAGTACAGATCACTGGTTTGCTTTTCCGTCTTACGATTGCTGGCGAATTGCCGGGAGAATTGATTAACCAACTCAGCAAACGACCCGATGGACTTGGGTTTGAGATTGATTAACCATTGGAGAGCTGGACCAGTGAGAGTTGCTCTGAAACTCTTACACATGCATACTTCCTGGTACATAAATGGGATCGAGATCGTCCACATGAGCTGTTTGTACTGCGCGACGTGCTCAATCGGATCAGTCACACCAGAATATTTGGGAGTGAAGGCAGGAATGTTATACTTCTTTGGAACCTCGACGGTGGCAATCTCGTCGATGAAGGGTGACTCCTGATACCCCGAGCGAGGCTCGACGTCGACAGGAACGGCTGCCCCAGGCAACTTGGCGAGCAAAGACAGAACGCGCTCATTTTGGTCTTCTAACATCTTCAAACGCTGGGCGACGGGATCGTTAAGATCAGAATTTTCCCATGTCGAGGGATTGATTCCTGGGCTAATGCCATTACCATGCGACGAACCATTGGTGTCTGTTGGTCCCGAAAGGCTTAAACAAGTTTGTAGAAGGGGGGGGTTGAATACAAACACACTATTTTACTTTTCTAAATTGTTTATTGATAAATCATTAACAATTTACAGCTTGTTGCGGAAACAAGATTAAGGATAAACCTAAATCTAAACAAGTTGGAACACTAAGGTTTTCTTGCACTAAGAAAGATAATGAGATTACTAATAAAATCCTATCTTGAGAGATTTGAACTTGTCCAGAGTTAGCAAGTTACTTCAAATGAAGTGAGTTCATCTCTTTATATACTGCATGCATTTAATGCAATCCAGTATATACTTTACACGTGTCATTAGCGGATTGGTTGCATGTCATTGACCTTTGATGACAACCTTAGTAGCCGCATGAGTGAACAGTGTAGTGTCAGAGTGGTTGTACGATTTCAGATTTTCGGAGGTTCTTTTCTGACATTTCGTACGGTGGCGTGCAAGGGATGTTAAGACAAAAGTACTTTGTACGGAGGACTTCATGATCAGCTTTCGTTGATTCAGCGATTATCATTTACTATTCAGCAGATGATAAAGTTCAGCGATAGCTGAAGTCTTGTACTTGATACTTCACGTTGAGTGGACAAATCTGAGTCTTCGCTGATCCGCATCAGTTCATTAGGAGACTTGTCGCTGGTTCTTGAGCTTGATCTTCGACTTCAGCGTAGAACCTTTGTTGACGTGAATCTTGTCTTCAGGGATCATAAGTAAACAACTAACTTATCAGCGATCACCATACGGACTGAACAGACTCAGCGATATGGTGAACAGTGTTCGCTGAATGTTTAATCTAAAAGTGCGAGAGTTCCTATCAGCAGTACTGTAAGATCTTAGTACTTATCAGCGATAGTGAAACTCTGATACATATTGTTTACTTACAATTTTCACTAAGTATTTAAGATAGGGTCATTATCAAATCACTGAGGGTTTGGATCAACAATCTCCCCCTATTTGATTATGACATAGCAACAGAGAAAATTGCTATTTAATGAAAACATAAGGATAAAAAGAACTCATAAAATATTTGTCCCTTTTACTGTTTTCTGGGATCTTTTCAGTACTGATGGAGTAAAGTACATTCGCTGAAATCTTTCTTTAAATCTTTGAATCAGGTTACAATATGAATAAGAAAGATTACAAGTACAAGCGAAATAAATTACAAGTACTGAAGGATGACTGATACAATAGAGAAAATGGTGATTGTTGTCAGCCTTCAAAGGGTTCTTCCTTAATGAGAAGTTCATCAAGGGTTGTCTTTTCAGTTGGAATCATCCAGTCAGGAACCTTTTCTCCTTTATTCTTTAGCTTCAGAGCAGCTTCAAAAATCAAGGGTTTTAGGTGTCGTGCCTGAATGTCTTTTCTGAAGTCGCACCAGTAGATGAGATCTTTGAGCTGTTCGATTGGAGTGATTGGAAGCTCAGCGATCCGTTGAAAGCATTTACGTCCGTCGTAGTCAAGAAAGAATATTCCATAAGGATTACTGATGACTTTACCAGGGACGAAAAGTTCACATGGTGGCAAAGAGACATCAAGGGCAGATAGATCAGGATCAGGACCAAGTACTTCAGCACGAGAGAAACCAATTCCAGTTTCATTTCGTATGACAGGACCTGAGTTTGAATCTTGACGTTTCTTCCTTGGAGAGTCCTTTTTTCTTTTCGGCTTTAGATCAGGAACAGGAGGAATATCCACACAAGAAGATATCAAATCGATCTGTCTGTTTATCAGCTTTTCGAAATGATCCTTGTACTTAGATTTTGACGGTTGGATAGCTAACCTCATCTCCAGCCATTCAGAGAGACCATACCTTTTTACAGTGTCAGCACGAAAGGTTTCAGATGAGTCATCTTCTCTGAACAGTTTGATGTCAACAATAGGTACTCCGACGGAGGTTCTTCCAGAGATGAATACCTTGTTGATCTTCGCTGGACGATATCTGAAGTGGATTTTCTCTTTACACCAGATCAGGGTGGTCTGAGAAACTTCAGCTTTCTTTTCCATGATCTTCTGGGCTTGTTCCCAAAGCTTTCGTTGGATTTGAATGGGAATACGCTTCAGCTTGGGGTCTTTGACAGATTCTTGAGTGAGCTTGATGGCGTATTCTCTGTCTTTATCTTCAGCTTCCTTTCTTTCAGCGATGAGGCGTTCAGCTCTGAGATGATCTTGGTATTCAGCTTTTGAAATTCTGAACTTAGGAGGAACTGAAGGTAGTTGATCGCGCCTTAGGATGATTCGCTGATCCTCGAATCGCTTTATCATTTCTTCTCTCCTCTTTTGATCTTCTTCACTCAGCCTTTGAGCAACTGAGGAAGGTCTGTTTCTGTGCGAGAGAGGTTGTTCTTCTGGTTCATCAGTCTCAGAGATTAAATCTAAGACTGGGATTATGTCTTCAGCGTTAGCTGGAATTATTGGTGAAGTCGCAACAGATCTTTCAGCGATATCCTCAAACAGGGGAGAGGACTAGCTGAAACGCAGCGATCTTACAAATAAGAACTGGGTAGAAGAACTTGGGTAGAAAAGATAGAAAAAAATGTGGATGTGTATGGTGTTTGTGGAATGGATAACTGATTTTTCATAGATGATCAGGGAAGGAAAAATAAGTTTAGTGTACCTGACAAATCGGCTTTGCAAGTAGGATCGCCAGATTATCATCTTCAGCGATGCCTTTGTCTTTGCTTTTCTCAGCGCCAGAGGCTGAGTGCTTTGTCTTTGTCTTCTCCCCTGAAGGTTCTTTTATTGAAATACCTTTAAGAGCTTTGGTTCGAGGAGCAGGTTTGACAACAAAGAAATCATCGTCATCTTCATCATCATCATCATCGTTCCTTGGAGAGGAGGATGGTTCAGCTTCAGGGATGTCGAAGTCTTCGTCTTCTTCTGCTTCAGATTCCTCAGCATCTTCATCGAGTTGCTCCCCCTCAGATATAGAGGCGAGGTTCTCGGTTCCCTCAGGGTTTTCATCTCCCTGAGGTCCAGTAATCCGATCTTCATTACCCTCTCCCCTGATAGATTCATCATGGGAAAGGTCTTCAGCGCTCTTCTCCTGTTCAGCGCTCTTCTCCCCCTCTTTCTCATGATGGGCGGGGGAGGAATGGGTAGATTCAGCATTGGTGTTGTCTCTGTCTTCTGGGCCAGAGATTTTCACACAACCTTCAAGCTTAGCTATTCTGTCTTCTAGGCCAGAAATAGCAGGCGTGATTTTCTTCAGCTCTTGGCGATCCTCTGCAGTGAATGAGTCCAAAACAGATGCAGGGGCCGGAGCAGGAGCTGGATTATTTGCCTTGTTCACCAGCGTCTCGATCATTGTCTTGACGGAACCAAGGTCGGTCTTCACTGAGCCCAAGTCGGTCTTGACCACTGACATATCACCTTCGAGTGTACCAACCGATTTCTTCAGCGTTGTAACTTTGCTGGAAATGGTGGAAACTGATGATTTGAGGTTGGTGTAGTCAGTGTAGATGTCGGAGAGCACTTTGGCAAAGTCGGCGAGAGTTTTATCAAGATCTTTGATGTCATCAGAGGAGGCCTTCTTTTCCACCACAGTAGTCAGCTTCGTCAGATTCTCTCCAGCGTTTGTTACAGCTGTAGAGTTATTTGATAGACCGGTGGTGAGATCCGTAAGTTTCATCTCCATAGACTTCAGAGACTGGTTGATGTCTCCCAAAAAAGGACCTGTAACATATAAGTACTTGTGAACAAAGGAAAGCTCAGAAGTTTCAGGTTTAGTTACAGTGTTTAAGGTGGGATCTGTACCTGCAGGAGCGTTGACGAACTCATCAAAGTTTCGAGTCCCTCCATAGTGTTCCATATCTCCCTCAAAAGTTCCGTGAGGAATGGAGATCTCTGCAGGTCCTTTCTTCGTCATTCGCTGAGAAGCTTCAACGGCTTCTTGAATGATGGCATCTCCAGTTTTGACTGGAGGAGTGTCCAAAGAAGTAGAGGGAGGAGCGAAGGATAAGAATTGGGGTTGGAGTTCAAGTTCAGCGTTGGATTCGCTGAGAAGTACTTCATCAGTCTTTTGAGAGACTGACGAAGGTTGGGTATATTCCAAAGTTCTAACCTCAGCGTTTAGGGACGCTGAAGTAGGTTTAGAAGGGATGGCTTGAATTGGTGTGGCAGAGCGTACCACGGAACTTTCCTTCAGCTCTTCAGAATGAGCTGAGGAGTCTTCAGCATGCAACTGCTGGGGTTGCTCCTTGGTTTTCTTGATCCTTTTGGAATCAAGAGGGGTAAGAGATTGTTTCCTTTTCTTAGAAGGAATGGATTTTGTGGCCGGGGTATCAGCGATGGGTATTGTCGCTGAAGGAGCCACAGAAAGCGGAGAATTAAGAAGAGTGAGAAGAGTAGAGAGACGTACCTCGTTGGCGACAGGCTTGAAGTCGAGAACTTTAGGGCCAATCTGAGAGAGTTTCAGATCACCCTCTTCAGGATAGCTGTCCTTCAGGCCATATTGAAAGATGGCGCTGATGAATCGCGGGTAAGGAACCCATGCTGGTCGGTCAGCGGCAGAATCAACACGTTGAATGAGGTCTTCTTAGATGATGGAGGCCCAGTCAATGTTGAGACCTTTCAGCAGTGCGTAACCCATGGCCTGCTGAGGTTGAGCGGCTTGATCAGAAGATCCGGATTTCGCTGTCATGCAGCTGATCAGGTGAGCGAAGATGTAACCCATCGCATCAAGGAAAGCAATGATTTCTTCCAGTCTCCCAGATGTAACCCATCGCATCAAGGAAAGCAATGATTTCTTCCCTGTCAGCGTGCTTCTTGTGGTCAGGAAATGGAATGAAAGGATTTTCTGAGGTAGCGTTAGGGAATTTCAGAGCTTTACGGATTATTGCGGGGGTTATCTTGATGGTGCCATACTCAGTATCGCTGAGTATGCAGTCGATGGTTTTAGATGGATCTTTGGCTGAGGGTAGGTTGGTGTGTCTGGCAGAGTACCAGAATTGGGATAATAGACGCTGACTGGCAGGAGGTGTGATTGTCAGTGCTGTGTATATGGGGCTATTCTTCAAAAAAATCACAGCGTCGTCTAGATGGGATACCTGCTTCCGAGGAGGAAACTCGAGAAGCGCTGAAAGGTTGTTTGCCTTTGTCCAGTCTAGTTGATCCAGCTCAAACTTAACCTGAGGAGCTTTGGTGATTTCCAGTTCCTCAGAATCACTGGAGATGGACTCAGCGGTAACATTCAGCTTTGAAGTTGCCATTTCACTGTATTATCAGTTCAACCAAAGATGTTAACAAATAAGAAATATCTTAATGTGGAAAGAGAATTTCCATTGAGATTTTTCGAATTTTGTCCATTTCATTCAGACAAAAAAGTCTT
Organism: Saussurea involucrata; assembly: GCA_033807775.1. NCBI lineage: Eukaryota > Viridiplantae > Streptophyta > Magnoliopsida > Asterales > Asteraceae > Saussurea > Saussurea involucrata. Next base: position 135,363,797 of record CM066322.1, read on the forward strand.
AATGAAGATTAGGGTTTTTCTTGTTTTTTTTTTTTAAAAAAAAAAACGAATATAACACCTATAAGCCTTGTATTCCAGTTTTTTTTTTTTTTAAAAATGGATACGAAAGAAGAACAAGTTTAAGATTTTAGATTTAAAACTTGAAGAACAACCATGAAATGGTTGTGTTTATAAAACCATGAAAGAAAATGATTTTATTTTTGAGTTCTTTTGTTTGATCTTGTGTAAAACAATGATAAGATCGAAAACAAGTTATTTGCATTTGATAAAAGATAAGAACATATTGACCTTGAGTTTGATGAAGAAGATGATGAACAGTTCTTGAAGATCGAGAGCACAAAATGCAACAGTGTTCTTTTCTTGCGGAGAAAGATTGATTCGCATAAAAGACAAATATAAACTTTGAGAGAGTTTATATAGGAAGAGAGTAGAGAGAGAAAAACTTGAGCGGGAAAGTTTTTCATCATGACACGGACACGTGTTTGCATTTGATTGGATAGACAACGAAACGTGCAAACGTGTGTCAGAAAAAGAAACGTGCCTGGTGTTATCCGTTGCAATGACGTCACAACTGTCCTTTCACATTCTTTCGTTGTCTCTGAGGTTTTGAAAGAAAAACTCAGGGACTCTTTGGAAAATATGAAGCACTGAATAGAAATATCAGTGAGGGTTTTAAGAAATTTCAAAATATTATTCAGCGATGAAAGAATATGAAATCTTGCATTTTCATGCGTTTTGTCAGAGAGAGAAAACATACCTTGATATCAGTTTAACCCAATTTATTCAGAGAGAAGATGATGAAATGGATTGTACTAGTTTATTTTATCCAGAGCCTATACAAGAATGTATAAACGTATCGCTGATTAAATGTGAACCGCTGAAGATTTATCCTTCAAAGTTCAGCATTCCAAGCTCGCTGATGAGAATGTTGAATCTTGTCTCATCAAGAGGTTTGGTAAACAAATCAGCTAACTGATAATCAGTTGGGATAAAATGAAGTTCTATATCACCATTCATCACATGATCTCTGATAAAATGATATCTGATTTCTATGTGTTTTGTCTTTGAGTGTAGCACTGGATTGTTTGCTATAGCGATGGCACTTGTGCTGTCGCAATAGATTGGAATTTTGGAGAGCTGAAGATCATAGTCTAGTAGTTGATTTCTCATCCACAAGACTTGAGAACAGCAGCTTCCAGCGGCTACATATTCAGCTTCAGCTGTGGAAGTGGACACCGAGTTTTGCTTCTTACTTGTCCAACTTACCAGCTTTCCACCCAGGAGCTGACATCCTCCTGTGGTGCTTTTCCTATCCATTTTGCAACCTGCAAAATCACTGTCTGAATAGGCGGTTAGATCGAATCCTGAATCTTTGGGATACCAAAGACCTAGATTCGCTGTACCCTTAAGATATCGAAAGATTCGCTTTACAGCTTTCATATGAGATATCTTAGGTTCAGCTTGATATCGTGCGCACAGACATGTTGCAAACATAATATCGGGTCGGCTAGCTGTAAGATACAGTAGTGAGCCGATCATCCCACGGTACAGCGTGACATTGACAGGAACACCCTTTGTGTCCTTATCAAGTATCAGCGGTGGTGCCATAGGGGTTTTCATAGCTGAACTTTCAGTTAAGTCGAATTTTTTCAGCATATCTTTAACATACTTTCCCTGATTTATAAAAGTTCCTTTTTCAGTTTGCTTAATCTGAAGACCAAGGAAATATGTTAGTTCACCCATCATACTCATTTTATACTCATCTTTCATTCTATCAGCGAAACGAGTACAAAGCTCAGGGTTAGTAGAACCAAATATAATGTCATCAACATATATTTGAACTAAAATGATATGACCTTTTATTTTTCTAAAAAACAAAGTTTTGTCAATCTTACCTCTCTCAAATTTTTCAAGGTGGAGATACGTAGAAAGAGTGTCATACCATGCACGAGGAGCTTGCTTCAAGCCATAAAGTGCCTTATCCAGCTTATAAACATAACCTGGACGCTTAGGATCTGAGAATCCTGGAGGTTGTTCCACATAAACTTCTTCATTCAGCTTTCCATTTAGAAACGCTGACTTAACATCCATTTGATGTACAGTGAAGTTTTTGTGTACAGCATATGCTAAGAAAAGACGAATAGATTCAAGTCTTGCTACAGGAGCAAAGGTTTCGTCATAATCTATACCTTCCTCTTGTCTGTATCCCTGAGCAACAAGACGAGCTTTGTTGCGAGTTACAGTACCATGTTCGTCCAACTTGTTTCGATAGACCCACTTAGTGCCTATCACTGTTTTGTCAGTTGGTCTCCGAACAAGTTTCCAAACTTTGTTTCTTTCGAATTCAGTCAGCTCTTCTTGCATAGCGCTGACCCAGTTTGGATCTCTGAGGGCATCATCTATTTTCTTTGGTTCAGTTAGAGAAATAAAGTTAACAAATAACCAAATATTACCTGCACTTCTACGAGTCTGAATACCAGCGTTGGGATCACCAAGAATTTGATCGATTGGGTGATTTACAGTCCATCGCTGAGCCGGAGCATGCGTCGCTGACGCAGTCTGAACTGGAGAAACTGAAGATGAGGCTTCAGCTACTTCTGGATAATCAGCTAAGAGAGGAATGCTTGCATTTGTCACTTCATTCACTGATTGCTGAGAAATAGATGGAATTTCTGAGACATTTGGATCAACTGCGGGTATAGTATTTATAGGAACAGCTGAGACCCAAGATGTTTCAGCTTCACTATTCTGCATATTGGGAATGATAGTAGGACCATCATTTTCAGTTGTATGAGTATGAGTAGTGGGAACTTCTTCTGAATCACCAAGATGAGAAAACATCCATTGATTCAGTTCTTCTGTATCAGCGTTCGGTTTAGAGTTCGCTGAACGGGATTCGTCAAACGTGACGTGAATAGTTTCTTCTACAGTTTGTCTTCTTCGGTTGAAGACTCTGAAGGCTTTGGAAACTGAGGAGTATCCAAGAAAGATTCCATCATCAGCCTTAGGATCAAACTTTCCAAGGGCATCTCTGTTGTTCAGTATGAAACACTGACAACCAAAGATGTGAAGAAAGCTGATTGAAGGCTTTCTCCCATGAAAGAGTTCATAGGCTGTCTTTTTGAATCTTTTGACTATCAGCGACCTGTTTTGCGTAAAACAAGCCGTGTTGACAGCTTCTGCCCAAAACTGAGTAGGCAGGTGAGAATCGCTGAGCATTGAACGTGCAGCTTCAATAATTGTTCTATTTCTTCTTTCAGCGACTCCGTTTTGTTGTGGTGTTCTCACTGACGAAAAGTTATGAGAAATACCCTTGCTCTCAAGGAAGGAATCAAGAGAACTGTTTTTGAATTCAGTTCCATGATCACTCCTTATTGAGCGAACAGTCATATTGTTCAGAGTTTCCATCTTCCGAACAAAGGTGATGAGTTCTTCAGGGGTGTCACTCTTAGAACGGAGAAACATTACCCATGTATAACGAGAGAATTCATCAACTATGACCAGCGTATATTTCTTTCCAGCGATGGATTGTTTGTTAACGGGGCCAAACAAATCCATATGGAGTAGTTGAAGAGGAGATGACACTGAGGAAACTTGCTTGGACTTAAAGCTTGCCTTGGTCTGCTTCCCTTTTTCACACGCTGAACATAAGGATTCTTTGGCGTATGAATGTTGAGGTAGACCAGTGACTAACTCTTTAGATGAAAGAGTATTCAGTGTCTTGAAGTTGAGATGTGAGAGTCTCTTGTGCCATAGCCAGTTGACATCAGAAGATGCCTTTGAGAAGAAACAGGAGTTCTCAGTGGTTGTTGAGTCCATGTTTATAACGTAAACATTTTCCAAACGATAACCGCTGAGAGCTATCTTCTCCTTTTTGTCAGAGACAAAGCAGGATTCCTTGGTGAAAATCACTTTGTTATCCATGTCGCAAAGCTGACTGATGCTCAGAAGATTATGCTTCAGCCCTTCAACATATGCGACTCTTCTGAAGGATGTTGTACCATTTGAAAGTACACCATACCCTCGGGTGTGTCCTTTTCCATTTCCACCGAAAGTTACAGAGGGACCCTTCTCTTCCTTGTATTCAGCGAGCAGGCTTTTCTTTCCAGTCATGTGTCTAGAGCATCCGCTATCGAGATACCAGATACCCTTCTTAACCTGCAATACAAAGGAAGATTAGTTTTGCTTGGGTACCCACTTCACCATGTATACGCGTTTGTCAGTGGAAGTGGTTGGAATGGGTTCAGCAGTCTTCGCAGCATTTGAAGATTCAGCTTTGTCTTTCTTCACTTTGGTCAATTTCTTGACCTCAGCGGTATGAGTCACCTTGACCTGACTTGCAACTGGTTTGGTCTTCTTTGGTGCTATCTTCACCTTAGCTATCTTATCAGCTTTGGTGGTTGTGGGACACTTACTTGCAATATGATCGGTAAGTCCACAGTGATAACATTTCCTATAACTAAAATTAGTTCTAGGACCACTTGTGTGCTGAGCTTTTAATTTGGAATTAGAAGTGCCAGCACCAAGTACACTATTGGTTTTTGAAATAGGACGAACATTCAGTTCTTCAGATTTCTTACCAAGGACATCTACTCTGAGTCTAGGAGTAGGTCGCTGAACTGATCCAGAGGTCTGATTTCTAGAACCAGATGAATGAATCACTAAGGCTTTGGAAGCATTCAGCTTAGGTACTAAAGTACCCTTCTGAGGATTTTGATAAATTACAATTCCTTTACCTTTATCTTTAGAGACAGAGGTAGGTTTTGAATAAACCATTTTCTCCTTACCTTTTGAGGAGGTAGGAGTTTCCTCAGGGATTGGTGTAATCGACGAGGAGTACTGAGATGAAGAAGTGTCAGCTACTGAGGATACGAACGTTCCAAATTTAAGCATTGAACGTTCAGTGGTTGGTATTGGAGTATCATATTTATAACCCAGACCACGTTTATCACTCAGAGGAATCTGAGCCTTAATTATCTCAGTGATCTTTGTTGAAGAATTACACCATCCTTCAACAGTAGCTTGTTCAGCTTTTAATGCAGCGATAGCTTCCGCTCGTTCAATTTTGACTAGCTGATTTAAATGGACTTGATCTTTAAAATCTTCTTCAAATTTAGAAAGCTTTTCTATTTGAAGGTGGCAATTTTTAAGCTTTTCAGCGAGATCAAGATTTTGGTTTTCAACCACAGCTTTGCCGTTCATGGCTTCGTATAAGCTTCTAGTCAGTAGTTCGATTTTACGGAGACTATCAGCTTCATCAATATTTACAATATTGGTAAAGAAGGAAGGTGATACCTGAATGGCAGATGTTGAAGTGGAGGGAATGTCTGAACTTTCTTCCTCTTCTTCAATCTTGGCCATGAGACATTGATTTGCTTCATCATATTCAGAATCAGATGATGAGGCTTCTTCATCAGAAGCAGCCCAATCATAGTCAGCCATTAGGCCTTTTCCCTTCTTCTTAAAGCTTTTCAGCTTTGCATACTTCTCCTTCAGCTTTAAGTATTTGTCGTCTTTATTCCTTGGAACAAAGGATTTCTTTGTAAAGGCTGAAGGTCTCATGATTTTCTTTGACCTGCACTCGTTAGCGAAATGACCTGTCTTTTCGCAGTTAAAACAAGTAGCAGTAGCCTTATCAACAAAAGCTGATGACTTAGGCTTGTCAGCTATAGAAAGAGTTTTGTTCTTTCTAAACATTTTCTTCTTGGCGAATCTCCTGAACTTTTTAGTTAGGAGAGCCAAGGATTCATCATCTGAAGAATCAGAATCTGATGATCTTTCAGAGTTACTTTCTAACTCAGTGATAGTGACCACGGGTCGCTGAGTAGAAGGTTCCTCTGAGATTAAAGCAACAGGGGTGCTTTTGGAATCTTTTACAAGATTCTTCTTAAGATGGCTAGATTGCTCATGATTCAGCAATGTGCCATATAAGGTAGCGAGTGTCATTGATCTTAGATCTTTTGACAGCTTGAGACACATGGAATAATTGTCCCAGCTTTCAGGTAAACATTCTAAAAACTTTGTCAGAACTTCAAAGTTAGAATATTCCTTACCAACCGTTTTAAGATCTATAATTAAGCAGTTAAAACGTTGATGTACTTCAGAGAGAGTTTCATTCTTACCAGAGATGAAACTTTCGTATTGTCTTACCAGGTTGATCTTTCTTGAATCCTGGACTTCAGACGTTCCTTCATACTGAACACATATTGTGTCCCACATGGCCTTCGAGGATTTCAGGTTCATGACGGAATGGTAGACTTCGTCAGGAAGGGCCATGGATCTGGCTTTTGTATCTATAGCCACTTTCTTCTTGTCTTCATCGGTCCAATGATGGATTTCCTTTGGAATCAGCCTTTCTGGAATAGCAGCTCTAGTTGCAGTGGCTGGAACGGCAGGATCAATCGTTACAGGGATGTGTGGACCGTTTTCAAGATAGTAAGGTATAGTAGGGTCTACACCTTCTAAGAAGAGTGTCATCCTATTTTTCCATAAGTTGAAGTTGTCTCTGGAAAATCTAGGGGGTTTTGCAAGAGAACCATTGTCGATATAGTGAGTGTTTGTGTTTGAGTTGGCCATTTTCAGATAATAGCAAGGAAGAGAAAATATCTTAGATTAGATCTTGTTTATGAGATTAAACAAATCTGCTCTGATACCACTTGTTGGTCCCGAAAGGCTTAAACAAGTTTGTAGAAGGGGGGGGGGGGGTTGAATACAAACACACTATTTTACTTTTCTAAATTGTTTATTGATAAATCATTAACAATTTACAGCTTGTTGCGGAAACAAGATTAAGGATAAACCTAAATCTAAACAAGTTGGAACACTAAGGTTTTCTTGCACTAAGAAAGATAAGGAGATTACTAATAAAATCCTATCTTGAGAGATTTGAACTTGTCCAGAGTTAGCAAGTTACTTCAAATGAAGTGAGTTCATCTCTTTATATACTGCATGCATTTAATGCAATCTAGTATATACTTTACACGTGTCATTAGCGGATTGGTTGCATGTCATTGACCTTTGATGACAACCTTAGTAGCCGCATGAGTGAACAGTGTAGTGTCAGAGTGGTTGTACGATTTCAGATTTTCGGAGGTTCTTTTCTGACATTTCGTACGGTGGCGTGCAAGGGAGGTTAAGACAAAAGTACTTTGTACGGAGGACTTCATGATCAGCTTTCGTTGATTCAGCGATTATCATTTACTATTCAGCAGATGATAAAGTTCAGCGATAGCTGAAGTCTTGTACTTGATACTTCACGTTGAGTGGACAAATCTGAGTCTTCGCTGATCCGCATCAGTTCATTAGGAGACTTGTCGCTGGTTCTTGAGCTTGATCTTCGACTTCAGCGTAGAACCTTTGTTGACGTGAATCTTGTCTTCAGGGATCATAAGTAAACAACTAACTTATCAGCGATCACCATACGGACTGAACAGACTCATCGATATGGTGAACAGTGTTCGCTGAATGTTTAATCTAAAAGTGCGAGAGTTCCTATCAGCAGTACTGTAAGATCTTAGTACTTATCAGCGATAGTGAAACTCTGATACATATTGTTTACTTACAATTTTCACTAAGTATTTAAGATAGGGTCATTATCAAATCACTGAGGGTTTGGATCAACAGTGTCCCCGTTGAACGGAACAAAATATGGCTGCGACCCATGTTGGAATTGCTGTGGTCCATTCTGAAACGACTGGGCGCCACCTTGCAATGGTTGGGATCCATTGTTCAAGGGTGGTGGTCGGATGTGCTGAGGGGGAGTCTGCCCAGACTGGGGATTCGGAATGAACGGACCTGGCTGCTGATTCTGCATGAATGGACCTGGATGCTGATTCTGCGCGGGCGGGCCTGGTTCCGGACCTGGATTCTGGATGAATGGTCTAGGACCATTCTGGAATCCAAAAGGATTTCTTAGCCGCGCGATCTCCTCAGCTGCTCTGCCATTGCATTGAGCTGATTCCTGGCGACTTCGAGCTCCTGATACATCTGAGCAACAGCTTGCTGTGGATTTCCAGGGGCTGCCATTGTTCCTGCAATAGAGAGCAGAAAAAACTCCAAGAAACTGTTAGTAGGGTGCACGTTCGTCGAGGATTTTCTCTAGATGAGGTCCCACGGATGGCGCCAAACTGTTAATGCCAAAAATCGCACCAAAGGGACAACTTAAGGTCGATGTGGACTTAATCAACTAAAGAAAGGATCTTTCGACGAGACGTGCGACGAGGGAAAAAATAAAAGAGACGAGGGATTTGATGACGTAGGAAAAACCTCAATCGAGGAAAAAACCTGCGGACGACAAGGGGTGTCGTCGCTGCACTATGGTCACCAATCAGGGGCGACGTCCTTGGTACTGGCGTCGGTCGTACGACGATTACAATACAAATGAAGGAAATACTTCGAAATGTAAAGTACAAGTGTTTGAATGTAAAAACAAGTGTTTGTCGTGTGTGAATACAAAGTGTGAACTTCTGGTCGAGGGCGGTTTGTCGTGCGTCGAGAGCGATACTTGAGCTTTCCTTCGAGTGTTCTTGAGTTCGCTGTAAGGTTCTGGCTTTCAGTACTTGATCTCCAGAGTTTGAATGTTCTTTGCTATGAGTTTGGATGATTTTCTCTGTTGTTTGGTGATGTTCGCTGATGTATGCTGGAAGTTAACTGTTGTCCCTTGAAATGAGGCTTTAGCTTGTCTTTTATAGTCATCACGTCATTAATTAGCTCCATTAATGATTTGATCAACGGCTACAAAGGCTGGAAACGGTCGCCGGAGTGATTATCCATAATGCTCTTCGTCCGTTACGGCTGCTTGCTGTTAATGGCTTTGACTCCTGCATTAAATACTTAACAAACGTAACAGTCAAGGTTAACGTTAGCTTTGGTCGAAGGTGCAATGATCTTACGCGATGGTCGTACGGGACGGGCGATGCTATGGTCGAGCGTCATGAGACGTACGACTTACCTTTTACAGGAGACGACGGATGTTTTATGGGTTCTTGTCGAGACCTTATCTTAATACAAGATTTGTATTATAACGTGCGTCTTACCTGCTCTGGTCGTGGTCGTACGACGTGATTTTTTGCCCAAACAGATGCTATCAAAGAAGCCACGACATCCTCTGCTACTCCACTCAACATATCTGGTCCAAGCCCCAACGAACTACCAATGACAGTCGGCCAGATGGGTGAATTCAGCAAAAATGTTATCAGCAAGATGATGTCCATTTCATCCAAATTCGTCATGAAAGCCCAGGCAACAGAACGACATGTACAGACGTCTCTTGATTCTCACAAATTCATCTTTGAGAATCAAGTAGATGAGGTCAGAACTGCTGCAACAGAAGTTGAAGATGCACTGAAAAAGGCAGTCACTACATTCACAGATGCCATCAAACAGACTGCTACACTCAAAAGACCTGCAGAAGGACCCCCAGAAGGAGAACCCTCCAGCTAGAAGGGTAAGTTTGTTGTTCCGGCCTCACCAATTGTTACACGACTTTCTGATGAAGCCTCTGATGATGAAGATTTCCAAGACGCTGCAGAAGGCCATTCAGATAATCAGACGGGTGAGTCCCCTGAACAACAAAAGGGGGAGAAAGAGACAGAAAAAGATAAGGAGAAAGAGAAAGAAAGAGAGATAGAGAAAGAGAAAGAAAGAGAGACAGAGAAAGAGAAGGAAAAGGGGAAATAAAAAGAGACTGAGAAAGAGACACCAGAAACACCAGGGGAGAAGGAGACAGAGGAAACTCCAACAGAGACAGGAATAATTTCAACAGAGTTGATGCTAGTAGAGTTCGACTATATGTTCAAAGACAAAACCATTAGAACACCAGAAGAGTCGACAGCTCAACCACCAGAGATAATTATCCTTGACACTCCTCCCCAATCCCCTCCAAGGACTGAACCAGAGAGAACAGAACCAATCTCTGCTGATGAACAAATAAACCAAGACCAACCCCAAGTCCAAACCCAAACTGTACAAGAGCCTGGACGCCATGTTGACATTCTTATGGCTGAAACACATGACGATCCGAACCTAATCCAAAACCAACCAGAACAAAACCCAGAAACCTCATCCCGACACACCGAGAACCCAGCACTAGAAGAAATATTTGCCTATCTCTATGCTGACAGAGATATAATTGCCATCAATGTTGTACCTATCAACCCATACCTTAATTCCACCATGGCTGCTAAAACTTACAGATGAAAGGCGAAGGTTCATCTCAACCAAATCAAATCTGAACAGAGCCATTAATTCATCCTTTACATTCAGCAGAATTCACAAGATAGAAGCAAAGAAATATTCCTATGACAAAGTTCTGTACCATGTTTACACAGTGGAGACAGGAGACAAGAAGTTCGAAACTTTCAATGACAACGACCTTGTTCTTCTGAATCCTTATGACTTAATAACTCTTCATGCCTACTACGTCAACTTCATCGACAGATACAAAGGCACAGGAACTGCAATGAGAGAGTTTCAGTTTACTATGCAATAGCACGTCAACCTCAGAACTCAAATCGACTTTCAGCTAGGCATAGAGTTCGAAATTGAGAAACTGGCGATTGCACCATCAAATGAAAATCTTGAGGGTTATGGCCATTACAGAACTGGAACCGTGGTTGGAAATCCTCCAATCTTCATCTGCCGACAGAAGGGCAACAAGAAGGCCATCAGATCTACTGAAACCCACAAGTACTCAAGTGAGTCGCTGCAATATCTCAAGAACGTGATTCTGAATCTTCCAAGAGATAAGTGTCCAGAAGAGCAACTGAGGCTCTACATCAACCAGATAAATCTTATGCTGGATTTACGTGAACTGATCAGAAGATTCGACAGAATCCTAAGAGGAAATCACTACGCTTAGTGTACTTATTCTTTTACATCGTATTGTAACCATCCTTAAAAGAATAGTGCAAAGTTTCACAGAGGATAACTTTCTCTGTCTTTTGTTTTAAATATCTCTGTAATTTGTATTTTTTGTATTTTCAATACTTAGGGGGAGATTGTTAGCCCCAAGTATACAAGATGTAAAAGTATTGAAAATATTACAAGTCAGAAGACCACCAGAGATTCGGCAGAAGACTTAGAAGAATTCAACCAGAAGATCATCAGAGCTCGACAGAGCTCGAGCTCTGGCAGAAGACTTCTTCTGTTCCACCAGAAGAACTGATCACACCAGAAGACCATCAGAGCTCTAGCATAAGAGCTCTGGTGAATGAAGACCTCTGTGAAGCTTAAGTCTCGTAGAAATCTATAAGTGTTAGACACGTGTCCGTACTTTCCACGTAAGCCCTAAAAGGACGGAGACACTTTCCACGTGTCACCTCGGGGTTAGATAGTACACTGTCTTCACTTTATCAGGCTATAAATAGGAGGGTAGTGGAACGCACAATTGTAAGCTTTTCGAAGAATTGTTTTCCACAATTGTGAGAGCACACACTGCTACATTCCATAGCACTACCTTTGTACGATTTGTTTCCTGAGAGATTTCAGAATACACACACTTGAACGTGTTCTTGTTGTTATCCATTGTTATCAATACACGAGCAGCTTATTTACTTCATCTTGTTATCATCTTACTGTTCACTATTGATACTCTCTTGTTACATAATCGTTTACACAATCACTCACATTTAATATCTTCATATAATGCTTCCGCTATCTGTTTTATGCTGTTTATGTGATACAACGTGAATCTGGGAACCAACAGGAAATCTTAGGATATTGAGGAAATTTAGTCATAGGATTGATCTTCTTCTTTTCGAATCGGATGTTCGATATCTGGCGCGTGGGTTCCGTTTTGACGTTCGCCTTGGGTTTGAAATTCGATTTCTTTAGACCCAGTGATTTCTTGTCGCCCGAGTGCTTACGAGGGAATGCCACGTCGTCTTCCACTCTCATGTATGCCAACGTCCTAGCTCGGACGTCTTCAAAGTTTCCTGGAGCGTATTTCATAAGGTCGGTGTACAGTCCTGAACTATCGTCGTCAAGACCTCGCTTGTAGGCCTCGATTGCAATTTTGATGTCGCGGTTTCGAATACTAATCATTTCTGCGTTGAAACGATTAAAATAACCTCTCCGGCTTTTTGAGTGACGTAATACAAGCACTGGTCTGCTTCTCCATCTTGCGACTACTGGCGAACTGTTGTGAAAACTCGTTGACCAATTTGGCAAAATTGCCGATGGATTTGGGCTTGAGGTTGATCAACCATTGGAGAACAGCTTCTGAAAGGGTCGCACCAAAGATCTTGCACATGCAGACCTCTTGGTACTGATGCGAGATTGATGTGGTCCACATCAATTGTTTGTATTGGGTGATGTGTTCTGTCGGGTCGGTTATTCCCGAATACTTGAGCGTGAAAGTTGGAATACTGTACTTTTTTAGGATATCAACAGTTGCGATTTCGTCGACAAAAGGGGACGCCTGAAATCCGGAACGGGGCTCGGCGTCTACGGGGATGGCAGCACCAGGTAATTTGGATAATAGTGATAACATCTTTTCATTTTGATCTTCGAGAAACTTCAGGCGTCGAGCAACTGGATCGTCCTGATTGGACCATCCATTTGTCGTAGGGACAGAGCCAACGTTCGTCTGGAAGCCATTATGATGCGTCGAGTCAGCAACATCTCCTTAATATGGAAAAGTGAACGTTGGCTGGGGCATCATCGGGATGCTCATCACTGGAATCGGAATGAAGGGAGTCTGAAACGGGATAGTGTGAAATGTCGCTGAGGTCATGGGTACCGTCTGATTTTGAAATTGAATCGGTCGAAATGTTGTCGACGACATTGGCATTGTCTGATTCTGAAACAGCGGTGGTGGTCGAAGGTACTGTGGTGGATATTGTCCCTGAGGGGAATTCCAGAAATTTGTCTTGGGCCATTTTGTTGACCGATAGTATTCCCAGCATTTTGATTCAGACCACCTTGTGAATTGAAAAAGTTTCTGAATTCTGGAGCGGGATTTCTTGAGGACCGTGGAAGCCTCCTGGATTCTGGAGTGGACCATTCTGATACCCAAAGAAGTTTCCTTGATTCCGATTTTGGTTCGGACCGTTCTGATGTCCGAAGAAGTTGTCGACATTCTGGTTTGGACCATTTTGCTGATTGAAAAGGTTCCATTGACCCGACATTTCCTGAAAAATAGAGAGAGCTCAAGAAACGGTTAGCAGGATGTACGCTTTGTCAGAGATTTTTTCTAGATAGGGCCCCACGGTGGGCGCCAAATTGTTAATGCCAAAAATCACCCAAAGGATAACTTAAGGTCGATGTGGAGCTTTAACAACTAAAGAAAGGATCACGCGACAAATCGTACGACAAGTAACAAAAATAGAAAGAGACAAGAGAATTTGGTGACGCGAAAAACCCCGTCGAGGGTAAAACCGCGATCGACTATAGAAGCCGACGATGCACTATGGTCATCAAACAGGGACGACGTCATTTAGTAACATGGATTACAAGAGAAATAGACTTAAATGTAAAATTGTGTTGTGCGTCGTGTGAAATAGAGCTTCGTCGTGCGTTTCTTCGAAGGAAGATGCGAATGATCGTTTGAATGCTTCGAGAATGCTTCTGTAAATTCTTGTGTGTGTTCGAGAATAAGTTGTATATTTCTGAGAATCAGTTGTGTTCGATCGTTGTCAATTCCTCATGCTTGAACGTGTCTTCGGTCTTCGATTATATAAGCTTTGGCGTCATTAAAGGATTTCATAAATATGGAAAACGGTCATTGTCATTGAATACACTTGATTACGGTCTTCAGTTATGACTGTTGTCCTTTAGGTAGCGTTTGGTTCGCAGATTGGATGGGACGGGACAGGACTGGACAGGACGGGACGGGACGGGACTGGAGGAGATGATTTTAATCTAGGTTTAGCTATCTGATGTTGGAAAAAAGGAGTATTTTAGTAATCTTATGTTTTAGTCCCATGTTGTTCCACCTATTTTGGTGGAACAAAAAATATTAAGTTTTGTCCCATGAAAACTTATTTTTGTCCCATGTTGTCCCATCTGATTTTTGTCCCATGGCATACCAAACATGGGACTATTTTTTTTGTCCCGTCCCGTCCCACCCAGTCTGCGTACCAAAGAAACACTTGTCGACCATTAATAAGTTAGTGTCAAGGATAATCGTACGACAGTCGCATGCTTCGGTGGACATTTTGGTCGTACGACAGAGATACCTTACTGGCGACGATTAAAGATATGATCGTGCATAATTTAAGAGACCTTGTCTTAATACAAGACTTGTCGTACGAAACAAGTCATTTGTTTTCTTACGTCGATCGCGAGATGTGATTTTTTACCCAAACAACAGCATACTCTCAACTTGTGCAAGTCAACCAAAAGGCTTTATGGCTAAAGAGGTAGAAGGTATGGTCGATCTCATTTTGTGTCTGTGTAAACCAAAAGAGTTTCAACTTGTACATCATGTATAAATAAGTGGTAATTAACAGATCTTAATTTTATGCATAAAATTGTTGTATCTTAGACTTTATAAGTTGCACTTAAAAGTTTTAATGTAAAAGATTATTAATATATAGCATAGACAAAACATTTTAACATTTTAATTCTTAAATTAAAAGTTTTTATATAGAATCGGTTGTATAATTTCTAATACACAAGCGATTTTAAAACGATCATAGATTGGTAATGACTTGGTCCATCGTTTCCCCTTCATTGTTGGACGTCCATTGAATACTAGAAGAAGAAGAAAGGGAACGCCAAAGTAGCGAGGCTTCACCAGGCGGTGGCAACTGCAAATTTTTCCACAACTCTCGTCGGCGAGCTTCTGCAATGGCTCATAACGCCTTCTCAAGGCTGGTCAACCTCCATCGTCATTTCAACATCACAAAATCAGGCACCAAGGTAACAAAACAATCACAGTTACGCCAACCTTCAAAACATGTATTCTCTAGCCCTAAACTTCTATGTTAATGTAACTATATGCATTGTCGTACAGAATCACGGCGTCGACCTCCTGATTTGTATTCTGCAAATTACTTTTCGTTTCTATGATAATTTCGATGACTTGTGTAATAATTCACGATTCGTTTTTCTTTGCAATTTCGTTATTCAATTAGGGTGGCAATGAGAATGCCGCTCCGGGGACTATTAAGATTTCTAATGATGTATCTACGGCTTTATCAAATGGGAAAGCGGTTGTTGCTCTGGAGTCCACTATAATATCTCATGGTATGACTTGGTTTATCATCTTGATATTTACATATCCTCAATTTTATACGCCCAATAATCAATAAGAAGCTATGGTTCAAAGGGAATGATGGCAACTTTTGGTTTTGGATTATATCATATAGTATATTACATTGAACAACACTATGTATGGTCGTTTGAGCTACTTGAGTACTTCTGTAATGGATTATATTTGCAAGGAACAACACTTTGCATGCACACACACAACTTGACTTGCAAAAGTGTGAATTTTTAAGTAGATGTATGTTCATATGATGAACAGTAGGATTATTTTGGGAGGAGAATGTTGGGATGACATTGGTTGAGGAGAAGTTGAGGCAACACAGATTCAGATGGTTGGCCATCTTTAATATAGGCTTTTGACAATTGGGAGACGAGACTTGTACAAAGAGGAGGTTGTTAGGAAAATTGGCATCTTGGATGTAATGTAGAGAGATGGGAGAGTGGAATTTACAGTTGACCTTAGATATGTGTCTGTGGAAGGGCCTTATTCATGTCCATGAATTCTAAGGGATTCCCCTCTTCGTATTCTTTTCAGGTTTTATTGCTATGTGAATTTTTTGGGTTCATTTTAGCATAATCAAATAGTTTGGGATAAATGAGTGCTTGTTCAATCTGGTAGGAGCACACATATCAAGAACCTATCATATTATTATTTTATTGTTCTGCAGTTCCAAGACAATGAACTTGATGAGCAATTATGCTTGGTGTAATAAACCAAACCAAACAAACCATTATATCCTATCCGGAGGTGGGATGTATGTAGACGTGCATTTTACCACAAAGAGTAGAGTGGTTGTTTTCCAGAATATGGCTTGCAAAAAAGAACTTTCCCTAAAAGGCTAAACAATTAAATATGAAATGGAAACCAATGCTAGGAAAAAGCAAGTTGCACCAAAGAAACAAACGCAGGTTCAAAGGAGCATAACAAATGTAAGATAACGAGACATGGTAGCCCAATTCCCATCTCACTACCCTACCCTCACCATCTACCTCTTTAGCGCCCTTCATCATGCTTAGCCTAGCTAGTATGCTACTCGAATCTAGAGTCTCCAAAAAATCGAATCAAGGACATCACCTCAGAAATGTATAAGGCTTCCATGTCTATCCTTGGTTGTTCAACCCTCGTCCTCCTTGGCCGGCCCCTTTTCCTTTGCACCTTTGATAGTCACGCTTTCTACCCTCCTCACTAGAGCTGTTTAGTCTCTCTAGCGAAGGTGTCCAAACCATTGCATTATTCCTTCTCTCAACTTATCCTTGATAGGCCGAATCTCCCAATTTTGCTTGGAATACGTTCGATATCCAATCAAACATGGTCTAACTACATTTCCGTCTTAGCATCGTCATTTCTGCGACTTCCAACTTCCACTTATGGACCTTCTTGCCGCCGACACTCTTTGAAACCACTCCATAAAGAAACATCTTAAAGAAAAACCTTTTAAGATATTTGAGAATTATTCAACATGAGTTATGAGTACAAATGATTTTATATTTTCAGCTACGGTGCTAAAAAGATACAAGTTACACTACACCCTCGTGGTAGCCTTCCACTTTAGCTACCATGTCGTTATGTGATGTGTTATGTCATCCTTAACCTTCTCTCCTTAATCATGGAGCCTAGATATTTTAAATTGTTCTTTTGAGGTATCCTTTGCCCCCAATGTTGACTTCTATTCCCTCGTCAATACATTCCTTGTTGAAATTGCACCATACATATTCAGTTTTATAGCGGAGAATGAGTACACCATGTGTTTCCAATGCCGCCTTCCACTGCTCCAACCTCTCGTTCACTTCCACCTTTGAATCTACAATAAGCACAATGTCATCCGAAAATAACATACACTAGACGAGTATCCCTTGAATCCCTCCGGAAATCTCATCTAAAATCACAACAAATAGGAATGGGCTTAGTACCGATCCTTTGTGTAGTTCTATCTCTATCTGGAAATACTTCGTCTCACTCACTCGTGTCTTGACATAAGTCCTTGTTTGTTCGTACATATCCTAAATCGTTGTGACATCTCCATGGTATCACTTCTTTACCAAACTCCTCCAAATCACGTCACGTGGAACGCTATCATAGGCCTTTTCCATATCTATGAACATCATGCATAAATCCCTACTACGCTCACAATTCTTCTCCATGAGGCGTCTAAGAAGGTGCATTGCCTTAATCGTCCTCCTTGGCATGAAAGCCAAATTGGTTCTCCATCGCTTCGTTTCATGCCACACTCTTGCCTCAGTCACTTGCTCCTATAATTTCATTTTGTGGCTATGTAACTTTATACAACGATAGTTACCACACTGCTACACATCTTCTTTGTTCTTATCACGACACTAAGACTTTGTTCTTCTGGCATCTTGGCAATCCTCAGTTTGATGCTGAAAAGCTCCGTCAACCACTACGATCCCTCCTCTCGCAAACACAGCCACACCTTATTGGGGATCTGGTCCAGGCCTACGATCTTACTCTTCCCTATCTTTTTTAGTGCCCCCTTCACTTACCATATGCTAATTCGCTGGCAGAAACAAAGATCGTATGGTCTTTGTCCTTACTCCATCTACCGGTCCTTCTCTTTCCTTTGCCTAATTAAGTAGCGTAAGGAAGTACCTACCCCACCCTTAATGTCCTCATCCTTTGTTAAGACCTGCTCGTTCTTATTCTTAATGCTCCTTACTTTCCTATGTCTTGATGCCTTATCTAACCTTTTGTACATCTTCATACTGCCTTGTTCTTTGCCATATTCACTGCTTTTTTCACCTCTCTTTTTGCTTCTTTCTACAAATCCCTTAATCTACCTTTTTCTTAATCTTTTTGGCATGTTATGAGCTCCTTAAAACATGTTTTTTTTCACCCTAACCTTTGCATGTACGTTTTCGTTCCACCATGAATAATTCTTGTGGTCCTTAGACCTCCCTGACCCTACTCCTAGTGTATCCTTGGCCATAACTCTAACAACATGGGCTACTCTACTCCACATTTACCCTACATCCCGCCCCTGCCCATTCACTAACTCCCGGACTACTCTCTTCTCTCTTCTACAGGATTCTCGGCCTAACGTCTTTTATGCTCTCTACAACACCCCTGCGTATGAACAAGTCCATTACCAAATACCAACAAGCTATGTTGCGAGGCACATGCTCTCTTGGAAACACCTTGCAATCCCTACAAGTTCTGACTACATATAAGGAGATAATCAATTTGGGTAGTATGCCTTCGCTCCTACAGGTGATCAGGTGTTCTTCACACACTATCCAATAAGCTTAAGGGGTGGTTAGCTTAACTGATTAAGCTATATTAAAATATTTGATTTTTACCTTAATACTAAGAGATTGACTTAACATGGCACCCACCCTATCTTAATGCATTAAGATAAGATATTTTCCAAAATTACGCTCGGCCTACAATTTTTAATCACATGTCTCATTAAAAAATAGTCTACTAGCGAATGCATAAATTAAAAATTGTCATTAAATAATGATGCTTAATAGTTTTAAATATATTTTAAGTTATTAAGTATTGTGTAATAAACTTGTTGGATTTATGTTATTTTTTTTAATTTATACAAATTTGTTTTGGTCATTCAGAAGATCTATAACAATTAATTTTCATCAACATGTACATAGACATAAGGTTAAAATGGTAATTTTTTTTTCCTGGACAAAAAGCAAGCAACAATTTTCCTGATCATTTTTAATTAGATTCAGTTCTTGTTTTTCGCTCACACTTTTGGACAAGCCAAGGGTGTTCACATAAATAGCCGCCCTCCCTCTCAGGGTAGAGGTGAAATCTGCGTATTTAACTAGGATAAGAAGCCCAAAACGAGCAGAAAGACATAATTGGACATCCTTTCAAGCTATGGGGAGCAAGTGAGCTTATATAATTACACTTATATCATCAGCTTTGGGTAGTTTGGTGCTCCAGTAATTGAGATTTATGCAGTACTTCATATTGTTCAGTTTATTGTATGTATTTGTCATTTAGTTAGCCTTCTGACTATATTGTTCCTGTTTGTTAGGCATGCCCTATCCTCAAAATTTGGAGACTGCAAAAGAGCTGGAGGCCATTGTGAAGGAAAATGGAGCTGTTCCTGCAACTATTGCTATTTTAGATGGCATTCCATGCATAGGTGTGTTAATATTATCCCTTAATTGTTTTTGCCAATTGTCAACTGAGATGCATTATTATGATATTAAGTGCGACTGCGTGATCAACAACCAGCATATCACAGCCCCATATTTCTGTACATATATGAGTTGATAGCCGTCAAGATTCACTTTTCTATAGGATTCCTAGTCCATATTTTTGCAAAATGGTCAAATCCCTGAGAAGATGACTCTTCGAGAAGATGTCATCTAACTGTTTCATTCTTTAAGTTTTTAGCTCATTCCCATTTTCGGCCCTTTAGTATTGCAAGACTTCTTTTTTACTTGTAGGTCTCAGCACTGAAGAACTGGAGGCGTTAGCTAAGCTAGGACCCAAGGCTCGAAAGATATCTCGAAGGGACATTGCTTATGTTGTGAGTATGCCTCGAGTCTACCTTCTTGTTTATTTATGCCCCATGTTATTTAATCTTTTTCTGTTGCATTTGTTGAGTTCACTTTCTGTCTCCAACGTTTCAAGTGACGCTTAGAAGCTCAAACTCAAATACTCAATAAACCGATGTAAACATTGTACTTGAGCTGTCAATAGGACTCATCTCAACTCGTTTACAGATGATGAGCTGTACATCCAGATTTTGATTCTTAGTTTATGCAGGTGGCTACAAGAAGTAGCGGTGGAACTACTGTGTCTGCAACCATGATCTTTGCTTCAATGGTGCGTGCTCTATTGCTGCTTTTCTCTTCAATGGATACGGGGGTGCATTGTATATATTGTATATGTATATCTGAACTTAACAAATAACATAAAGATATTATTTCATGGATCATAATTTAAACATTTAATGATTAAAGTGAACTTTAATTATGGGGTAGTGGTGGTCTATCGTATTGACAACCAAAATGAAATGAACATATATGCGTGTGACCGGAGTAATATATATACACACACACACATATGCATAAGTGCATATGTGTTTGCATTACCCAACTGCTTGTTTTCTACAGGTTGGCATATCTGTATTTGTGACGGGGGGTATTGGAGGAGTTCACAAACATGGAGAAACCAGTAAGCTTTCTGATATATACGTCTTATTTTGGATATTTCACTTCTGTTATTTTAATTGCTTCGATGGAAAATCGATGTAGCTGTCTGCCTGTCTTCTATACTATTTAGCTTCACTAAGGAACACATACATTTGTCTTAGAACGGGACTATAGACCTTATGCCATGAGCAAAACTGTCGGTTATTATTTTATGCTATTTACGTTGATTTCCTTTTTTCTCTTTTGATTTCCATCCCAAGATGAGAGTCCCCTTCAAATTAGAGTAAGAATTCAACAAATTTTATTGTAGATAAATGCACACTTCATCAAATAATTTACAATATGATTCGTTTGTCTAATCTTTTAAAAACGATGGGTAATTAAGAAACATCGAGTATATCTTGATGTCAAAATTTGAAACAAGTTTTTTCTTTTCTTTTCTTGTGACAGTTGTTTTTTTGTAAGTGAACTTTTTTTCTAAGAATATTATTAAACAATATTTCTGTCTACTAGTTGAAGTAATGTGATCATATGGAAATCTAAACACTATACTTTTCCATTTACATGTCAAAATCTCCTGGGATACCTGTCTATACAATGCCTCATTATCCAAACTGTTTCCAGATGCATGCAAATCTATTCAGAGATGTTATATACATATATATATATACATATATATATATACATATATATATATACATATATATATATACATATATATATATACATATATATATATACATATATATATATATATATATATATATATTAATATAATCACTAATCTACCCACCTGCCTCACTGTCATCAAGTGTCAAGTGATGACTTGCTCAGTTGAATATCTTCTATACTTGATTAATGTAGCATAAAAGAAGTCTGTTACTCACTGCTACTCTGGAAAGCATAAAGCCCTTTTTGTGTTGCCTTCATGAAATATACATCTACTTATAACTGTTAAGTGGTTAAAATCTCTCTGATTCCTGCATTGTTCAGCTCTGGATATATCATCTGATCTTACCGAGCTTGGAAAGACTCCTATAGCTGTAGTATCTGCTGGTGTGAAATCTATATTAGATATTCCCAAAACCCTAGAATACTTGGTATGTTTATTCTTCCATTAATTACCATAAGAAGCAATCATAAATTTGGGCTGGCAGAGTGGCATTTGATGGTAATTTTCCAATGCTATAGGAAACTCAAGGAGTTTGTGTTATTTCTTACAAGACTGATGACTTTCCTGCTTTTTTTACTGAAAAAAGTGGCTGCAAGGTATGGACGCCAACTCTTTTCTACTCGTGTACCTGGGTTGCATCATCCCAGGAGTTCTATTTTCTTCTGCTTTCCAATATATATATATATATATATATAGAGGCCCATTATTTTGTAAACTTTTTTCGTGTAAACTTTGGATTTCATAGGTTTTTTTGATGAAATTGTTTCATGAAATTGTTTATTTTGATGAAAGTGTTTCATATCATTCATTTCTTGATGAAATTGTTTCATATATTTGTGTTTTGTATGTAAAAACGACAAAGTTTCATCAAACTGAAAAAATATATGAAACAGTTTCATAGGAATGATAAAAAAAATATATGAAACTACATAAAAAACACAAATATATGAAAAAAATACATCAAGAAATGAATGATATGAAACAATTTAATCAAAATAAACAATTTCATGAAACAATTTCATCAAGAAAACCTATGAAATCCAAAGTTTACACGAAAAAAGTTTACAAAATAGTGGGCCTCTCTCTCTCTCTCTCTATATATATATATATATATATATATATAGAGAGAGAGAGAGAGAGAGGGAGAGAGAGAGAGGGAGGTGCACGAGAAAACCTAAAAAAATGGGAAACTGAGGAACACCCTGGTAGCCTTTCATCCGGACGGTATGCACTTATGCATACAAGTAAATTAAATTGTTTTTTGGTTTTTATGCACGTGTGCATTATGCATTTGTGCATATGCACGTGTGCATGTTGCAAATTACTTGTATGCACAAGTGCATAACGTCCAGATGAAGGGCTACCGGGGTGTTCCTTAGTTTTCCGTTTTTTGAGGTATGGAACTGAGACACAAT
Source organism: Saussurea involucrata (assembly GCA_033807775.1). Classification (NCBI taxonomy): domain Eukaryota; kingdom Viridiplantae; phylum Streptophyta; class Magnoliopsida; order Asterales; family Asteraceae; genus Saussurea; species Saussurea involucrata. Next base: position 135,386,240 of record CM066322.1, read on the forward strand.
TACAGAAATCTATTTAATAGTGAGACATTGGTTTTCCACGCTATCTAAATTTATATGTTTGGTTATTCCTACAAATATGTTTACTTTATAGTACCCTTTCCTAAGAGCTTCATTTTGTCAATGACAAACCAGGCACCAGGCCAACTAGATTCACCGGAAGAGTGTGCTCGACTTATTGGCAAGTACCATCAAACTTTATTCTCATTCTTCAGCTGAGTCATTGATTAAATGTGCTTATTTTGTCGTGATTAATTTCAGAGGTCAACAGGAAACTCGATCTTAAATCGGGCATGCTGATAGCAGTTCCTATACCGAAAGAACATTCTGTTTCGGGTAACGTTATAGAGTCTGCTATACAAACAGCACTCAGAGAAGCTAGGTAAGAACCATGACTTTAGTCTAGATTCCTCTACTTTTTAGGATGTTCAAAAATAAATGTTTCATTTCTTATGTTTCTGAAGTTTTAATTCTATTTACCCGTTGACATTGATTTTCTAAATATCGATAGCAATGATTTTAGTCTAGATTCCTCTACTTTGTCATTAATATAGTCAAAGTTTTATTAAACTATGTGCCTAGTTAAATATTACATTTATTATGTGATGGAGTGAGTGGTAATTAACCATGTATTCATTTAACATCTACTTAGTTGTTCTTCTACTTATAGTTTATATAATTCTGCATCTATGTCTGATCCATGTACTTTCAGTGATAAGGGCATTACGGGCAGTGCTGAAACTCCTTACTTACTTTCTAGAGTGAATGACCTGACTGGAGGAGCTTCTCTCGAGTCAAGTATCCTTTTAAACTAATTATATAATATATATATATATATATTAAATCAACATGGCTGGAAGGTCATGGGTCCATAAAATCAACATGGCTGGAAGGTCTGGATCTCTCTTTATATTTGAGATCTCAATTAAGCAAACAAATGCAAGTTTTGATTGAGATATGTGTTTACTGTTACATGTCTATATTTTTCCTTTTTTGGTGGAAAAAGGTTCTTAATATGGCATAGACATTGCTCTTGTGAAGAACAATGCCGTTCTTGGTGCTCAGATTGCCGTTGCCCTTGCTAAGATCGAAGATCATGGTCATCGTAAAGGTTTGTGTTTACTTCTTGTCTTGTTTTCTGAATTCTCGCTTGATATGATTATGGGGCTTTCTTTAACTTCTAGTTATTTGCTCTAAAGCCTTAGGGGGCGTTTGGTTTAATAGAATGGTTTTGAGGGATTTGGATTTTGTGAAAAGGATTTGGAGATGGAGGGATTTGGAATCTTTGGTGCATTTGGTTTTGAAGGATTTTAAATTCCATTCTCTATAGGTAATTTATAAAAACAAATTATAAATTAATTAAATGATCGTTTTATTAATTGATTATTACAAAACAAATGTTTTTAACATATTTTAAATTATTATTACATACAAACCTTAGAAATCTCATGAAATACCAACCACCCCCGTGGGCTTTCAAAATCCCATGTTTGTGGGATTTCAAGTTCATGCATTCCTTCAAACCAAACATGGGATTATAATATAATTCAATTCCAAATCGATTTAATCTGGTTTTCCGTCCCCTTTCCCAAAAAAATCCAATCCAATCCTGCAAACCAAATGGGCCCTTAAGGTTTAAGGTCTAGGGTTTAGGGCTAGCACACGGGATGAATACTAGTAGGTCAACGTTGGTTTCTGTTGGCAAGAAGGGCATTTTGGTGTGTATATATGTATTTTCTGCAAGAAGGATATGAAACCACAGCGTACATTCCCATGACTATTATGAGGGAAGTAAGTCGAGTGTAGATGGTCAGTAAAATGGGGGTGCCCAAGATTGGCAACTCATTATGCAAACCCACAAGTATTATTAGATTTGCCTATGAACCTCCACTGGTCGAACCGTCGAACACAGATTAATTACAAAAATATAAGTGGCCTGATCGACTCATCTTTATCTAAGTGGTTGTTTGGTTGTTTTTCCATTAACTCCTGTATGGATTGATTAAGCTATTTGTGTGGATTAAGTTAAATTGGTGTATGTTTGTTGAGTTGAATTAATAGTTTGAATAACAAAAATGACACTTTTACCCCTCAATCTAGGTTAAGCACCGGAATCAAAATTGTCGGTTATTGTATGGGATGAGATTGGATTTACGTGTGTACACATTTTTTATTTTTATTTTTGCAGGGGCAGGATCGGGATCGGGATCGGGAGCGGGATCGGGAGCAGGTGACTCCTGATGTCATGTTTCTTTGCCTGGATAAATTTTCTACAGGGGTGTCAGAAACAGTAACATGTCACGAATGCAATGCTTCTTAATAATTTAGATGAAACTTTGTAATTTTATAGAAAATAATTGATATGAAGGAATTGATATATTTTAATATGGGTTCCAATTATGTATTAATAACATTCCTCTTTCTTTTCTGCTACTTGAGGTTTACATATTACTTAATTCATGTTGGGAATCATAGGTAGTGCATAGATGATAATTTGTTCACAATTTAATGAAATACAATGAAGACTTGTGCATCAGTGATGCTTCTGTTATTATGCTATTTTAGAATCCAAACTACATGACTTACAATCATATATTCATATTCAGTATTATTAAAAATATGTAAATTATTTAGATAATAGATAATAGTTAGATATTAAACTAATAAGATTACATATTATACTTTGTCTTAGCCAAAAGGCTGATAAAGGTAAGATTGTTCCATTGTTGGTGTCATGCACCAATTTCCGCCTCATCACGGCACAGGATGCCTTCTTTTCGAGGCGACCGAGTAATAATGCACAACCATATATGTGCAACTTTTTAAACCATCGTGGTGAAAGACTTTAAGAATCTACAACTTTTTAAACCATCGTGGTGAAAGACTTTAAGAATCTAAACATCTACTGATACAATCCAACTTAAACACGTATGTACATCTGAACCTGAATGATAACAAATCTGGAACACTAAAACTAGGGGTTTGCAAATCCTGATTGGGTCTGGACCGTAAATCCTTTCTTATGCGCATATCCGACCCGATTTCACACGTGAAACCCCGATAGCTGAACGTAAGTCGTATGTTTTAATTCAGTCTGAGTTTTGAAAACCCCTACCCAACCCGCCCAAGTATTCAAAAAGTATGTGGAACAACCAATATCTGTTGGTGAAGGGGTTTTGTATACCTCAACACAAGAACTATCAATAGATCCAAGTGCTGCCCCTCCCTATAATCCCAAAAGCAGGGCAACCAGGCATGGCTTCTGCTGCTATCTTAATAGTTGATGATGATTAATATTAAGAGATTGATATACAAGAAACATCCTTTGCTAGAAATCCTTTGTCTTCCTCTATTCCACATATGATAAATAGTGGTATCATCCTTCAAGAATTCTTTAACTGGTGGAAAGGCTGCCATGACTGCTCCTGAAAGGGTTGAGACTTGTTTCCAAAAATTGGAGTCTTTCTTGCCCTTCTCATTCTCTTACTAGAATTGGTATTATGGAGACCCCAAAGGTCAACATGAATATACTGGCCATGGAGCTGAGGAAGAAAATAGATGAATGACATGTCTAGTACCATCAACTCAATACATACACTTAAAGATGACAATGTAACTCAACTCCTCCAACAACATCTAACAACTCTTTTTTCCAGCCATGTCCAACATGTAGTCTCACATACATACTCAACCTTAATGATCCAATGTAGCATCAACCTCAATGAAATTCATCTGCCTTCAGGGATGATATTCTACGCCTAGACAATTTGGTTCAAGGGCATGCCACAACTAGGATGCCTCCACCGCCACCTCCTCCTTATAGGTCTTCAAGCACACTTGAAACTTGATGATACCAGAATGGGGAAGAGAATTTCAACATCCAAGGAAAAAACACCAGCCTCGTTGCTGCTTCTAATCACCTGCTGTACTTCTGTTGCTTTTGTTGGACCTAGTATTGTATCATCTGCTCAACTTTCTTGGGGATGCCAGTTCAACTCAAAAGAGTACTTCAATAAACTAGAGTAATAACTATGTAGGGTCTACAAGGAATGCAAGAATGACTCTCTAATGGCCCTGAAAGTTGTTGCTATGGTTAATGATGAAGAGTTGAGGAACAAACTTCTAGAAGACAAACATAGGATGTTGGAGGAGTTTTATTAGCTATTTTACACAACCTCAAAATACGTGCAAATAGATCTCAACGCAAGTATACATCTTGATCTACTGTTGTCTTTTAAACAAATAATAACGGAGATATCCATCCATAGGGAAAAGATTGTAAAAGTTTCTTAAGGAGTCCAATTTGTAAAAGTTAGTTTCAGATGACGAATTCGTATAAAATATTTTGGTAGGAGTTTTGATTAACAACTACTGAAAAATCAATTATAAAGAGAGGCACAGGGTATAAAGATTCATTAACACGAGACCAAAATTCTGGGAACAAGATATTATAGCATTCCTTTATTATATCAAACTTGGTAATTTATGTAACTAAAGAGTTTTTATACAAATAACTAGGGGTGTTTGCGGTCCGATTTGGGCGGTTTAACCCCTCAAACCACAAACCAAACCACATGTGGCGGTTTGGTAAATTTTCAAACCGAGCGGTTTGACATCAAGTGTCCAGACCGGTCAAACCAGACCGCGGTTTAGGCGGTTTGGTCCGACCGGTTTAGGCGGTTTGGGCCTTTTTTGGACTTTAAAACTTAAAATAAAAAAACAGTTCGCATTGTAAAATAATCTAACATTTCACAACTTTACATTGTAAATTCACATGTGAGTGAATCACTAAAGCAAATTGAGTTGTGTGCCAAATAGAAATTAAACCAACACCGTTTTTTACAAACAATAAATTGGTCCAATAGCGAATCACTAAAATAATCAATAAATTCATCGTAAAAAAAACTTACTTTAAGCACTTATCAGTTAATTGAATATACGATTAAAACTAGGATGTGTTAAAATTTTAGGATTTGAGTGTCATCATATTAAAAGACTAAAACTCTAAATGATATATATATATATATATATATATATATATATATATATAGAAAGAGAGAGAGAGAGGGAGGATCATGCGAGAAGCGATACCATATGCGAGAAGGCGAGAAGAAATCTTAGCCAATCATTTATTAAATTAATTTTTTATTTAATAATCATTAATTAGTAATTAATAAGGGTATTAATGACTTTTCATTTATGTCCATAAGTTGATCCGATTTGCATTCCTTGTGAATCGGGATTTCATATCAAATATGAGGCGATATCCAGACTTTAGGATGGTCCTTTTGGGCCGGATCCTGAGCCAGCCATAGGCTGTTGGGCCAACCATAGGCTGGGCCGAGTCGACGGGGATTAGTCGGGTGGCACCCTTAAGTGGGAGCCCGGACACCCCGGGAACGTGTGTGTGTGTTCTACCGCCGTTCAAAAAAAATCACCAAATTGTTATCTATCTAATTAAATTGAAGATTCTACAAAGGCGATAACATTTATTGGATGATTAATCATTGTCTTCTCCTCAAGTCGTTCATCTCCAGAAGTTGCTTCGATTTTGGAAAAAAAAGACATTCAATAAATCCAAGTCAAAAGCCTTTCGAGTTTGAAGTTTCTTCGCTTAACGTATCTGATGATGATAATTCTAGGATGGGATGAAGTTGTTTTTAGATGATGAAGATGCAACATGTTAGATTTTATTAACATATTGTATATGTGGTTGTTACACATGTAATCATATATGATTGCCTGATTTACTCACACATTATTACATTGTTAATCATATATGATTACATTGTTAATCATTTTTGCACTTCACTATTAATCATGTGTGATTACACAGTGTAATCATGTGTGATTACACTGTTTAATCATGTGTGATTACCCTGTAAATCATGTATGATTACAACATCAGCGCTTTAAAGAAACCGATGTCAATATGCAGAGCGTATCATCAATGTCGAACCATACACCGCTTCAAATGGTGATTACCTTGTTTTCGAACCCTAATCTCGGTTCTTTTGACAATGGAAACCATATTTTGGAGAAAGAACTCGTACTGGGTTGTTATTTGTAGTGGTTACCTTGTTTTCGAACCCTAATCTCAGATTGGAGAAAGAACTCACTTAATTGGGTTTACGATAGAGAGAGAAACTGATTTGTGATAGAGAATTCATGAATCCAACTGAAGTGGAGAAAGAACTCACTGAATCCGGTCGACGTGGAGAAGGAACTCGATGATTGTATCTTCGATGTAGAGCTCGTGCTTGGAGAACTCGTGAATTGGGTTTCGGTAGAGAGAGAAACTGATTTGGGTTTGATATGCTTAATCATTGATTGGTTTGTTGATATCTTTTAGATATCTTCTAATACCAAAAAAATCGCACAAATATTTATCTTCACATTTAAATTGTTTTTTGTTCCATTTTTGCCCTTTATGATTAAATTCCAGCAATTTAAAAAAAAAATAGTCCAATATTTTACAAGTTTGCCATCATTAATCATGACCATTGATTTAATTAGGTGGTTGACTATGATTTTATCTCGCCTTCTCGCATATGGTATGCCTTCTCGTTTGAACCTGCCCCTATATATATATATATAGCCTTAGGTTCAATAGAGAAGTCCAAATATTTAGAGAAATAGAGAAGTGATCTTGGCCATTTATTCGGTCAAGATCGGTTATAATTGGTCAAAAGTTGCGGTTTTGACTGGTAAAAAATTGCGGCTTTGACTGGTCAAAAGTTGCGGCTGTTCCAAAAATAGAAGGGCAATTTCGTAACTTTTACAAAAAACACGGGCTGAGTTCATATATGAATCTGTGTGATTCACATATGAACTATACGTTCATATATGAACCTTTGTAATTCACATATGAACTCTTTATAACTAATTCATATATGAATCTTGTGATTCATATATGAACCTTTGTGTTTCATATATAAAACTAATTAACTGTAGGTTCATATATGAATCAGTTGAACCAATTAATTGATTCATATATGAATCTTTGTGTTCATATATGAACCTTTGTGATTCATATATGAATCTTTGTGATTCATATATGAAATTTTTTTAACTACTTCTCATATGAACAAATTAACTGATTCATATATGAATCACAAAGGTTCATATATGAATTAGTTAAAAAGAGTTTATATGTGAATTACAAAGGTTCATATATGAACGTATAGTTCATATGTGAATAACACAGATTCATATATGAACTCAGCCCGTGTATTTTTTACGATACTACCCCTCTATCTTGTGCAGACCACGCGAGTAATTATCCGCTGCTTCTCGGTCAAAGCCGCCGATCTTGACCGAATAAATGGCCAAGATCACTTCTCTATTTCTCTAAATATTTGGACTTCTCTATTGAACCCTTCCCTATATATATATATGGCGATCGGTTTGGTCCAAACCGCCCAAAAAAATCTCCAGACCGCAAACCAGACCGGACCGCGCGGTTTGACAAAATTTCAAACCAAACCGGACCGCCAAACCGCTCAAACCGCCAAAAACGGTCCGGTTTGACCGGTTTGAGCGGTCCAACGGTTTTTTTGAACACCCCTACAAATAACAGCTGTCAATTGATTAAATGTAATCTACCATAAATTATGAGTTTGATTTAAATAACGAGGACAATTGCTATTTTAAAAACACCTTTTTACCATTTTGTCGGTTTTGGTCTTAACTTCACTTTATACCCCAAGCTAAGACCTTTTAGCCTCGCTCGGTTTCTAATTATAAGAGATGAAATGACTTTAAAAACAAATAATGGAGATGGACAATTCATAAAACAACTTACAACTACTTATATTTGAGAAGGGAGACTTATTGCGCAAGTAACGACTTTCTTAAGAAAAAGACTAAACTTTAAATTGCATGGGAATGTAACTAACGATATTTAAAGTGCATCAATTAAATTGCAAGAAAATAAAGTACGAAAAATTAAAGTGCAGAAAATAAAATTTGATAACGTAAGTGCATAAATTAAGAATTCTAAAGAAGGGACAAGAAAGAATTCTAAAACTTGTGTGCCAAGTACAATTCACAAACGAAAGAGTTGCACGTTTTACTAATAAAGCCATGTTCGACTTTTGGGTAATTGTTACGGGCCACAAATGGATTATTGAATCCAATGTAAAACCACAATAAACGTTCTCCAAAAGTGAAAAACCAAAGGAGTATTGTAGAAGTAGAAATGTAAAAATGAAGTAACAACAAACTATCAAGTTGAATTGCTTAAAACCTTGTGACACAAGAAGAGGAATTCGACCGATTATAAAAAGCTTCAAATGGCCGAATACCCTATTGCCTAAAACCGAAATGAAGAGAGAAAACTACCAAACCAATCCACCAAAGTGTGGTTAAGATGGCTTAGAGAAGTAGTTCAAGTGTGTCTAACTAAGAGCTAAGCATAGCTATATATAGTTCTTAAATAAAGAGGGTTAATGGGCTTAACCAAAAAGCCCTAATACAAGATACCAAAATAAGACAAACTAAACCCAAAACATAGTTTTATCAAAGCGTACTTGTAAACCACACAAATTTAGTGTTTAACAACCCAAATCCGAAGCCCAATTCAAGAGTCCAAAAATCCTTTGGGTTCCTCCATCTTCCTCTAAGTATTCTGCAGTATTGCAAAGGAAGTTACATAAGTGGTACATTTTTGACATTTTAAGTTCAAAATACCTTATTCCAGTTCCATCATCCCATAAACTCACTTGACCAAAACAACATCAAAATTGAAAATAATTGACTCAAATGGGATGAAAATGACACTAACAGGGTTAAGGTATTAACCCTATCACAACCCCCAAACTTATACTGTTGCTTCTCCCAAGCAACTTAAAATAAGAATATGACTTTAACGATAGACGAAGGAAAAGAAAGGAAAGTAAAAATTGAAATTTTTTTGGGGTAATAATACTACCACCACATTGTGCACAATTCTGTCTTAAACATGGATGACTGTCAACCTTTAAGAAGCATGAGTCATATAGCCAAACACATTCTGGGAATTTCCAATTTTATTCTCACATGTATCAATCCATATGCTAGCCTAGCATTTCTTTCTTTATTTCAAGATCATCACTGTTTAAGGTTTGCGTATGGAGTGTTTAGGCTCTTTTGCATATCTCTCATTTTCTCTTTTAAGGGCTATGGTAGTATTCTTCTGCCATATTCTCATATTGAGGTATGGTTTGGGCACTTTGGCCTCTTTTGTGTCTTTGACACTTATGTATCCATCCAATCATTGAGCTTTGCTCATTTAGTATGAAGAAAAAGGTTATGAATTGCATATTTTTGAACTTTAAGCACTTGAGACATGTGTGCTTCTTGAATGAAAAGTGTATACTTTAAGCACTTGAAACATGTGTGCATCTTGGATGAATGAAAAGTGTATACTAGACAGTTTTCCCCCACCCCAAACTTAGAAGGATTCAATGTCCTCATTAAATAAGTCTGTAGTGAAAGAAGTGCTCAAGTTGTCATCAAGCAACTCATCACTTACTTCTATCATCATCTCATCAAGCTTTGTGTAAGCATAAGATGATAATCCTAGGATCCTATTGATGGTAGAGGGTGAGTAGTCAATCGGGGTTTTCCTAACCATGATATTGGTGGAGTTGGAAAGAGACACTTTTGTGTAGAAGTCCCTTAACAAGTCTAAATTGTAGGCACAAGGAATAGCACACATGTTTTCCCACCCATTTTTTCAATGACACTACCAACGACGGGAAAACTTGCTATAGACTGCTTATGGAATCCCTCTAGGGTATGACCCAATCTGTTGGCAAACACAACATGATTTTCTAAAGCTATTTTACAGCTAAAGAGGTCAACATGAGATACGTGATAAGGTTGGACATCTTGGGTATAGAGGAGGGTTGAGTTGGCTGTGAAGGCCCAACATTAGCTTGAAAAGTTGTTGGTGCCCTTCTCCTTCCAAGTTCTTCTTTTGGTCACTCTGCTTGGACCAAGGTGAGGGAAAAACTCATTAAAAGCAAAAAGTTTGATCATTCTAGGGGGCTTATGATGACAGTACTTTCTCCGGTAGTATGTGACCCTCACAGTGCCAACAGTTTGATTGTCCCCTAGGGTGGTTATGGAAGGGATGTGGTGTTGGAAGTTAGGTTGAGGTAGATTTGTGAACTATGGATTATTGTGGGAGAGGTGAGCATGATGGTTTATTGGAGGCAGTGTGTTTAGAGGCCTGAACTGTTCCCTAAGTGACTGGTAGTGGGAATAAGAGGTTGGTTCATAGGTGGGATGGATAATAGATTCTCCTCATGGGTTTAGAACAATCATACTAGGGGTTGTCAGAGTCCAAAATGCCTGAAATTGAGGTTGTGGGTTAGAGAATCCTGGTGGAGGGAGGTTTGACAGAGGGATAGAAGTGAGAATACAAAAAATTTCTTGGGTGCAATGTAGCACCGATGCTCACCTTTGGCTCTTAAGGGTCATTGAGAGGGATATTTAAATCGGGGGTTATGGGTCTTACCACATCCCGAGGTTGTTGAGCACCATTGCCTGAGGCCATGGTAGATTCCTCCGCTGGTGAGTTGATGGAATTGGCCCCTACGTTGGTCGCCTCAGCAAATGTCTCCAAGGGATTCCACTGGTAACACCTTGATCTGTGTTATCGGCTAAAGTATCAACATGGGTTGAGATCTCAGAGAGTTCGATAGCGGATTCTTCATCTGAAGACAACGAATTTGCTTTGCGTCGAGGATGCATTCAAAGGAAAGGTGCTCCTTGTGCTCTCGATTGTCTTTGAAGCTTCATTTTTTAGAGAAGAGAGGGTGGTTCAGAGTTTTTTGTAGGGATGGAGAAGGAGGTTTGTGACTGGTGTTAGAAGACGAACGCTCGATCATAGGAGATAGGGGAAAGGGGTACCTCGTACTCCACAGGCTACCTCGTACTTCGATTTGTGAAGAAGGTCGTCGCAGATTGAAGTTGTTGGTATGATGATCGTGACCGACTAGGTACGGTGACGAATTCGTCGGTGAAGTCATAGTTAGTTGCAGAGAGTTTTGTGAGTTGAGGGGTGATGGTTTCCAAAATGTCTTTTCACTTTCCTGCATGAACAAAGTCGGTACCGCCAAATATTCAAAAAAAATTGGATAGCATTAAATGCACTGCTGACATGTCTAAATTTATCTGATTATCCTATATTAATCAGATGAATTAGGCGTCCTTTTTGTTTCATCAAATTGGATTACAGCTAACTCAATCCAGTCTTCCTTGTGGGCCGAGCGAAAAGAGGGAGGGAGTGGTAGGTGGACCGTGTTCTTCTTTGCCCAAATCGATGCTCCTATGGACCCAAACAACTAGTCACACAAAACCTCAAATGTCCATTTTATTTTAAAAGAAAATGCATAAAATTGAAGTTATTCTTAAACTAAACTTCATTAAGGAAAAATTGATTTTTATCATTTTATTAATAATCCAATTATGGCTTACTAACAAAGAGATAAAAGTTAAGATAAAACTCATGGGTCAACACGCGTTCTATTTGCCAAAAAGAAATAATTTTAGTTTAAGATTATATGGATCAAAAGTAAGTTAAAATTTATTTATTCACATTTGTTTGGATTTGCGAGAGATTTTCAACTTGGAATTCTTTAATTTAGAAATTCAACAACCTCTGAGGGTTGTTGTGTTAAGTCCACCGGATCATAGAATGGTTTTAACCTTTGGCCATTGGCCTTAAAAGTTGTTCCCTTGTCAGGATCAATTAACTCAATGACACCATAGGGATACACTTTTGCAATCTGAAAAGGTCCTGTCTACCTAGAATTTAGCTTTCCTAGAAACAATTTAAGTCTAGAATTGAATAGGAGCTGTTGCCCTTCAGTGAATTCCTTTGGAACAATTCTTTTGTCATGCCAATTTTTTGTATTTTCTTTATAAATTTTGACATTTTCATAGGAAACATTCTAATGCTCTTCCAATTCACTGAGTTGTAACTATCTTTTCTTTCTTGCACTATCTAAACTTAAATTGAGTTCCTTTATGGCACAATAGGCTTTGTGCTCTAATTCCAAGGGTAAATGACAAGCTTTCCCGAAAACCAATTTGTAGGGAGACATCCCAATAGGGGTTTTCAAAGATGTCTGGTAGGCCCATAAGGCATCATCCAGCTTGGATGCCCAGTCCTTTCTATGCGGTTTGACTATTTTAGCCAAAATTCACTTGATTTTCCTGTTTGACAATTCAGCAAGCCTATTGGTTTTGGGATGGTAAGTCGTGGCTACCCTATGTTGAATGTCATATTTCTCCAAAACTTCCACTAACATATTGTTTATGAAGTGAGCGGCAAGAATTTAACCATTGTTTTGGCATCATTGGAATGGCAAGCCATAAGTTCCAACCATTTGGACACGTAGTCCACTGCAACCAGTATGTATGAACAATTTTTGGACACAGGAAATGGTCCCATAAAGTCAATACCCCAAACATCAAACAATTTTATTTCCAGAATTCCATTCAAGGGCATTTCATTTATCTGAGAGATGGTTCCACTCCTCTGGCACTCATTGCAAGTCTTGACAAAGTCTTGAGCATCATTGTCAATATGGGCCAGAAGAAGCCTGACTGTAGGAAATTAGCAACGGTTCTATTTCCTCCACATGGTCCTGAATGACAATGATGCTAGATTGAAGTCACTTATTCTTTTGGAATACATCTTCTAATCACCCGCTCTGTACAAATTTTAAACAAAAAGGGGTCATCCCATAGATATTTCCTGGAATCATAGATGGGTTTCCTTTTGTCATGTGTATTCAGCTCCTTGGGTATGATCCTACAAGCTAAATAATTAACAAGATCTGCAAACCATGGTGTGATGGATTGTTGATGGCCAAAATTCTTTCATCTGGAAATACTTCACAGATGTTACTGCCTTGCACTGGTTTCTCTTGCTTCTCCAGTCTAGACAAGTGGTCTGCCACTTGGTTGTTCACACCCTTTCTATCAATGATTTCTAAATCAAATTCGTGTAGTAACAAGACCCACCTGATTAACCTATGTTTTGCATCCTTTTTTGAAATGAGATACATGATCAATATGAACAATCACTTTTGCCCCCATTAAATATGATCTGAATTTTTCAAAAGCAAAAACCATATCTAATAATCTTTCTCTATGGTGGTGTAATTGATTTGAGCCTCACTGAGAGTTTTACTTGCATAGTAGATAGGGTGGAGTACTTCTCTCTTTTTATGACCCAAAACTGCTCCTACAGCCCAGACACTGGCATCACACATTATTTCAAAAGGTTTGGACCAATCAGGTGCTCTACTATGGGGGCAGTGACCAATGTTTCTTTTAAGATTTTAAAAGCCTTTTTGCAATCTTCAACAAAATTAAAAGCATGGTTTAGCTGTAGTAGTAGACACAAAGGTTTGGAGGTTATTGAAAAGTCTTCTATAAATCGCCTGTAAAAACATGCATGTCCTAAATAACTCATGATTCCTTTATTGTTGTTGGCTCTGACAATTTTTCAATTACCTCCAATTTTGCGTTATCAGGCTCAATGCCTCTTTTGGAAATGAGATTGTAGATCCAAACCCTTCAGTGATTTGATGATGACCTTAGAATCACTTAGTGAAAATTATAAGTAAACATTATGTATCAGTGTTTCACCAGCAATGAAAATATACTAAGTTTGTTTAGTATCGCTGACGTGAAACCACTGCACTTAGATAACTAAGCCTGTTCAGTTTAGCTGATGATCACTGATTGATCATTTGTAAATGTTTTCTTGTAATCCCTGAAGACAAGTTTCGCGACAAAAGAGTTCAACGCCGAATCGAAGACAAAGCTGATGAACAAGTGACAAGTCTACTAATGATCTGATGCAGATATCAGTGAAACCAAGACAAGTCCACAACACGCGATGTTTCAAGTAGAAGACTTCAGCGAAAGCTGACCTTCATTCACGCCTTACTGAAGAAGATCAACCCAACGATCGTTGATCATGAAGCCTTCACTACAAGAAACGTTTGTCTTATCCCCTTGCACACTTTTGTACGATTTGTCAGAAGGACATGCCTTTGTCTACAATCGCACAAACCACTCTGCCACTACACTGTTCACCATGCGGCCAAAAGCATGTTTGCAAAAGTCAGAAGCATGCATCCAACCAAATAGTGACACATGTAAAGTCCTCATGACATGCATTAAATGCATGTAGTATAAATTGGAGGATTGCACCTTCATTTCGAAGGTGGTCATCCATGAACTATTTGTGCCTTAAGAAAATTATCCTTAATATTTTTTACTTCTTTCTTTCTATTTCTTTGTGCAAGAAATCTATGTGATTCTCATAGTTTGTTTAGATTAGGTCTTGTACTTAGTCTTATTCCGCAATAAACTGTAAATTGTTTGATTTATTCAATAAAACAATTTAGAAAGATAAAAATCTTATGTTTGTATTCAACCCCCCTTCTACAAACTTATACTTGTATAACCCTTCGGGACTAACAAGTGGTATCAGAGCAGATTGTTTAATCTCAATAAACAAGATCTTGCTTATACTAATGTCTTCCTTGCTATTCTTCATATGGCAAATAACACAAACACAAACTAATTGATAATGGATCTCTTGCCAAACCTCCTCGATTCAGTAAAGATAACTTCAATCTTTAGAAGAATCGAATGATGTTTTTCCTAGAAGGTGTAGATCCCACTATACCTCACTATGTGGAAAATGGACCCTATGTTCCATTCACTATCGATGTTGTTGTTCCAGCCACTGCTACCACCCCTGCCATTCCTGAAAGGCAGATCGTCAAGGCAGTCTCTCAATGGACTGACGAAGACAAGAAGAGGGTGGCAATAGATACCAAAGCCAGGTCTATCATTTCTATGGCTCTCCCTGACGAGGTTTATCACTCTATCATGAACCTCAAAAGCTCCAAATCCATGTGGGATACAATCTGTGTTCAATATGAAGGTACCACTGACGTACAAGAATCCAGAAGAATAAATCTGGTAAGACAGTACGAAAGATTCATTTGTGGTAAGAATGAAACTCTCTCTGAAGTTCACCAACGTTTTAACTGTTTAATCATTGACTTAAAAACTGTTGGTAAGACCTACTCAAATTCCGAGATCCTGACAAAGTTTTTGGAATGTCTTTCTGAAAGTTGGGACAACTATACCATGTGTATTAAACTCTCAAAGGATCTGAATTTCATGACCCTAAGTACCTTATTTGGCACTATGCTCAATCATGAGCAGTCGTGTCAACTTAAGAAGAATTTTGTCAAAGATACCAAAAGCACACATGTTGCTTTACTCTCTTCAGAGTTAATGCACACTCAACGATCTTCTTTCACTATCACTGAGTTGGAATCTAACTCTGTAGATTCATCAGATACTGATCCTTCAAAGCTTGATGAATCTCTAGTACTTCTGACTAACTCTTTCAAGAGGTTCGCTAGAAAGAGTATCTTCAGAAGAAACAAACCTCTCACCATCACTGACAAGCCAAAATCATCTCCTGTTGATAAGGCCATTGCTACTTGCTATAACTGTGAGAAAATAGGTCACTTTGCTAGTGAGTGCAGGTCAAAGAAAGCTTCCAAACCTTCTTCATCCTTCAAGAAATCCTCTACTCCTAAGACTAGAGATGACAAATACCATAAGCTCAAAGAAAAATATGAGAAGCTGAAAAGCTATAAAAGAAAAGGTAACGGTAAAGGTCTGATCGCTGAAGATCATGACTGGGCTGAATCTGATGAAGAATCAGATTCTGATGAAGAAGATGTGGCCAATCTCTGTCTTTTGGCCGCAATCCAAGAAGTACAGGAAGAACCTGCTGAAATTCCCTCTACTTCTACTTCTCAGGTATCACTCTCTCCTTCTCCTGAAATCATTGATGCTGACAGACTTCGTGCTATCGATATACTGACTGTTGATTTATATGATGCCTTGAATGGCAAAACCAAAGTTGAACAACAAAATCTAGATTTAACTGAACAACTTAAAAATTGTTATTTAAAAATTCAAGAGCTTTCAAAAATCGATGAAAATTTGAAAGATCAGGTTTACGTAAATCAAGTCATCAGCATTGAACGCGAACAAGCTATCGCTGATCTGAAAGCTGAGAAAGCTACTGTTGAAGGATGGTGTAATTCCTCAACAAAGATCACTGAGATAATCGGTGCTCAGATCCCTTTCAATGACAGAAGTGGTCTTGGTTATAATGCTAACGCTGAAGAACCAACCAAAGATCGTTCCATGCTTAAGTTTGGAATGTTCGTGTCTTCTATCCCTGACACCTCATCATCTTAGTGCTCTTCTTCAATTAATCCAATCCCTGAGGAAAAATCCACTTTAAGCCCCAAACTTAAAGATAAAGGAAAAAATGTTTTCGAAAAACCTCAGAAGGGTACCAAAGTACCAAAGCTGAAGAAGTCTATACCTTCAGCTAATCAACCCTCTACTTCAAAGAACAAGATCCCTGAACATGTTCAGCGACCTACTCCTAGAATAAGAGTTGATGTTATTGGCAAGAAATCTGAAGAACCAAAGTTTCCTCCAATTTATGATGCCAAAGGTATTCTTGGTACAGGACCTGCCCATTTAAAAATATCAAATGCCTATGGTCCTAAAGCTACTTTCAGCTATAGGAAATGTTATCACTGTGGACTTACTGATCATATTGCTAGAAAGTGCCCAACAACCACCAAAGCTGAGAAATTAGCTAAGGTTAAAATTACTGCCCCCAAGGAAAAGAAGATCGTCCCTGGTGAAAACTAAGCCAAGGTGAAAAATGCCACTAAGTTTAAGAAATTAACCAAAGTGAAGATTACCACTGACGCTGAGTCATCAGAAGCTGTGAAGACCGCTGATCCTTCTACTTCCTCTACCACTGACAAATTTGGACCCATAGTGAAGTGGGTACCAATGCAAAATTAATCTTCCTTATGTTTGCAGGTCTCGAAGGGTATCTGGTATCTTGATAGTGGATGCTCTCGACACATAACTGGAAAAAGAAACCTGCTCACTGTATACAAGGAAGAGAAAGGTCCCTCAGTGACCTTTGGTGAAATAGAAAAGGCTATACCTGAGGGTTTGGTGTACTTTCTAATGGTATAACTACCTTCAGAAGAGTCGCATATGTTGAAGGACTGAAGCACAATCTTCTTAGCATCAGTCAGCTATGTGATAAAGACTAGGTTTGCTTTACTAAGGAAGCATGCTTTGTCACTGATAAGAAAGAGAAAATTGCTCTCATCAGATATCATTTGGAAAATGTTTATGTCATAAACATGGACTCAACATCCGCTGAGAACATTTGTTTTATCTATAAAGCCTCATCTGATGTCAACTAATTATGGCATAAGAGGCTCTCTCATCTCAACTTCAAGACGCTGAATAATCTCTCCTCCAAAGAATTAGTCACTGGCTTGCCTCAACATTCATACGTTAAAGTATATCTCTTCTCAGCGTGTGAAAAAGAAAAACAAACAAAGGCTAGTTTCAAGTCAAAGCAAGTTTCCTCAGTGACAAACCCACTTCAGCTCATCCACATGGATTTATTTAGCCCTGTCAATATACAATTCATCGCTGGAAAGAAATTCACTCTGGTCATAGTAGATGAATTCTCTCGCTATACCTGGGTTATGTTCTTCCGTGCAAATGGTGACACCTCATAAGAACTCATCTCATTTGTCAGGAAAATGGAAGTCCTGAACAATATGACCGTTCGCTTAATAAGGAGTGATCATGGAACTGGATTCAAAAAGAGTTCTCTTGATAACTTCTTTGAGAGCAAGGGCATTTCTCATAACTTCTCAGCAATGAGAACACCTCAGCAGAATGGCTCCGCTTAAAGAAGAAACATAACGATCATCGAAACAGCTAGATCTATGCTCAACGATTCTCATCTTCCAACTCAATTCTGGGCAGGAGCTGTCAACACTGCTTGTTTCACATAGAATAGGTCGCTGATCGTCAAAAGATTCAACAAAACGGCCTATAAACATTTCCATGGAAGAAAGCCATCTATCAGCTTTCTTCACATCTTTGGTTGTCAATGCTTCATCTTAAACAACAAATATGCTCTTGGAAAGTTCGATTCCAAACCTGACGATGGAAGATTTCTTAGATACTCTTCAGTGTCCAACACCTTCAGAGTCTTCAACAAGAGAAGACAAACTGTAGAAGAAACCATTCATGTCACCTTTGATGAATCCCGTTCAGCGAACTCCTGACCTACTACTGATAACGAAGAACTGAATCAGTGGATGTTTTCTCATTTTGGGGAATAATAAGCTAACGTTAACCCTGACCCTCAGGTCAACAACCCAATCGCTGATGATGTTCCTAAAAGCATTCCTAGCAATCTGTAACGACCCGGTTCCCCAAACATACATCAAGTAACATATATTGCATAACATCATTTCATAACAAAAGATACATCATATATCATGTACGGTCCCTTAGTCTTTACAACCATAATAAGTATTTCATTACAAACTTTTTACTACTTCATTTACATTATAACTAATAACAAAGTTATAAGAACAAAACACTTCATGATCTTAAAAAACATAAGTCTTCCAAAGGCTAGTCACAGGTTACCCTTTTCACTTTCTCTTACTTGTTCCACGACCTGGAATACATATTTTTAAAACAAAATGAGGGTTAGACCTAGTGGTCTAAGTGAGAAAATCCCTGTCAGTTTAAAATCATTTGTACAAACACCATATACATAACACAAATTTGAATACTAATTATGACTCATGCATTGTGTACTTTCCTGTCTCATTCCCATGGCCATATTAGTTGGTTGCGAGCCAACTAATCAGTTTACTCCGATGCACTAATATACAGCCAACTCCGCTGTCCCTCCGTACAGCCAAACTCCACCGGTCCTAAGCCCGGCCAACGTGCACTTGTGTAGTGTAATGCTCATATAAATACAATATACATCTCAATATATTATATTTCAATCATAAGCATATAATCACATTATTTATCACATTCTCAATCCACATATATGTATTCCAGTTTGAAAACATTTTAAAGTAAAACTCACCTGTTTGTTTATCAAAACGCTTCCAAGCCTTTCCCAAAAGATTCAGTCTTTCACCCAGAATTCACAGAATCTGAAATAATTTACATACAATTATCTCTTTACCAATTAAACATATAAGACTTACTAGAAGGCTAAGAACTCTAGATAACTCTATCTAACTCTTATCCTCAAATGTTTCCCCCAAACCCGAACTTAAGTCGAGTCCACAGTATTTCCAGTCCTCAGTCATACCCTATCCAAGAGTCGACAAAACACAAAATTACCGGATATTCAAAAGTATCTGAAATCTCAAAAGTGACCAAACAGCTAGAGTTTTCGGACACTACAAAAACTATCCGGACAACATAACCAATCCAGACAACACAACTTTCCGGACAACATACTCAATCCGGACAACCCAACTTTCCGGACAACATACTCAATCCGGATGACATCCGGAAACCAAGGTAATCCGGATACCACCCGATATCTAATTTCATCCGGAAACTATTAAAAAGAAACTTACCGGATAATTGACCCGTCCGGATACCTTTAGCACATGGTTTCCGGATACTTCATCTTCCGGACACTAGCAAGGAGAAACTACCGGACACTACCATAAACGTCCGGAAACCACTGTCTGTTTACCAAAATTCTACCCAGAATCGATTGAAACTAACACCAGTCATGAAATTGATAATTCTAATCCGATAGAAACCTTCTATTAACAATTACAAACATAAAACGTAAAGGAACATACCTCAAAATCACTTCCAAGTAAACCAATTGAAGCCTTAACCTTGTGACTCTTTCTTCTTCTTCTTCTTGTCTCAAAAAAACACACACACACACACACATACTATCTGATTGTTTTCTGCTTTATGAAAATATCTGGATACCTAAAGGGTGTATATCAAACCTAAATTTGCAATTAAGGCTTGAACTATACAAGAATGACCAGAACACCCCTAAACTTATAAATTAACCCAAACTTACCCTAAACACCCAAATTTAAAGTTAACTAAATTTAACGGAAAGAGAATTTAACTAACGAAC
The DNA here is from genome assembly GCA_033807775.1 of Saussurea involucrata. Classification (NCBI taxonomy): domain Eukaryota; kingdom Viridiplantae; phylum Streptophyta; class Magnoliopsida; order Asterales; family Asteraceae; genus Saussurea; species Saussurea involucrata. Next base: position 135,406,329 of record CM066322.1, read on the forward strand.
TTACCCAGGGTATTACATCATCTCCCCCTTAAAAGAATTCTGTCCCGAAATTCGGTTAGGTGAAAAGGTATGGGTATTTAGTTCCCACTTCTGATTCTGATTCCCAAGTAGCATCCTGGCCCTTATGATGTCGCCACTGAACTTTTACTTGTTTGATCTCCTTACCATTTCGCAAAACTTTAACTTACCGTCAACAATGGCTTCAGGTTCCTCCACATAATTCAGCCTTTCATCAACCTGTATATCTGGTAGAGAAACTGCCTGATCTGGCGAAATCAAACACTTTCGAAAATTTGAAACGTGAAAAGCGTTGTGGATACTGCTTAACTCTGGCAGAAGATCCAACATGTAGGCTACTTCACCGATCCTTTCTGTGATTGCAAACGGTCCGATGTACCTTGGACTCAGTTTACCCTGTTTCCCAAATCGAATGACTCCTTTCCAAGGTGAGACTTTTAACATTACGAAATCTCCAACTTGGAATTCTAATGGTTTTTGGCGTCGGTCCGCGTAGCTTTTCTGTCTGTCTTGAGCCACTTTCAATCGTTCCCGAATCTGAGTAATCTTATCCGTGGTTAACTGAACTATATCTGGCCACGCTAATTGTTTCTCTCCCACTTCGTTCCAACACAGAGGAGTTTGACATTTTCTACCATACAGAACTTTAAACGGTGCCGCTTGTATGCTGGAATGATAACTGTTATTGTAGGCACATTCGATCAACGGCAAGTGCTTATCCCACGATCCCCCAAAGTCAACAATGCAGGCCCGTAGCATATCTTCCAAAGTCTGAATCGTTCGTTCACTCTGACCGTCAGTTTGAGGATGATACGCTGTACTTAACTTTATTTGCGTCCCCATTTCTTTTTGAAAACTCCTCCAGAACCTTGAAGTAAAACGACTATCACGATCAGAAATAATCGAGATTGGAACTCCATGTCGAGTTATTATTTCATCGATATACAATTTGGCTAGTCTATCCAATGAATAGGTTTCTTTCATCGGTAGAAAGTGAGCAGACTTTGATAATCTGTCAACGATTATCCAAATGGCATCAAACCCTTTCGGAGTCTTTGGTAGCTTCATGATGAAGTCTGTAGGAATCTGATCCCATTTCCACATAGGTATTTCTAAACGTTGCAACTGACCAAAAGGCTTTTGATGTTCAATCTTTACTTTCTTACAAGTAGAACAACCTTCCACCTGCTGAGCAATACTTCTTTTCATTCCCGGCCACCAGTAAAATTGTCGTAGATCTTTATACATCTTATTCGTACCTGGATGAATAGAGAAACGAGATTGATGAGCTTCTTGAAGTACTCGATCACGCAAATTACCCAGACGAGGCACCCAAATTCTGTTTCCCAGACACAGTAACCCACGATCATCTTTTACAAGTGATGATGATATCCCCACTAACCGTTCTGGTTTCAAGTGTTCCTCTTCAAAAGCTTCTACTTGCCCCTTCTTCAATTCGTCAAAGATGTTAGGTAGAAGTTCAGCTCATAGTGAAATGGCTTTTATTGTTCCACTCCTTTCTTGACGACTCAATGCATCAGCTACTACATTCGCCTTCCCCGGATGATAGAGAATTTCACAGTCGTAGTCATTCACCAATTCTAACCACCTTCTTTGTCTCATATTCAATTCCCGCTGATCGAAAAGATGTTGGAGACTCTTGTGATCGGTAAAAATTTGACATTTAGAACCATATAGATAATGTCTCCAAATCTTTAGCGCAAAAACAACTGCTGCAAGTTCCATGTCGTGTGTAGGATACTGTCGTTCATGATCCTTTAGTTGACGAGAAGCATAAGCAATAACTTTTCCACGCTGCATTAATACACATCCCAATCCTAGTTTGGAAGCATCACTGTAAACCACAAAGTCGTTGGAACCTTCTGGTAGTGACAATATTGGCGCGCTACAGAGTTTCTTATTTAATATTCGGAATGCTTCATCCTGTTCTGCTTTCCATTCGAATTTTATATTCTTTCGGGTCAGCTTGGTCAAGGGCGTAGCGATACGAGAGAAATCTTGTATAAACTTTCGATAGTAGCCAGCTAAACCTAGAAAACTTCGTACCTCGGTTGGCGTGCTCGGCGGTTCCCACTTTTCAATTGCCTCTACTTTCATCGGATCAACTTGAATGCCTTTTTCTGAAACCACATGTCCGAGAAATTGGACTTCCCGTAGCCAGAATTCATATTTAAAGAATTTGGCATATAACTGTTCCCTTTTCAACAATTCCAGAATCAGACGAAGATGTTGTGCATGCTCTTCTTTGGATCGAGAATAAATAAGGATATCGTCGATAAACACAATAACAAATGTATCGAGATATGGCTTACATACCCGATTCATTAAATCCATAAAGGCAGCTGGGGCGTTCGTCAGTCCGAAAGGCTCATTAGGAATTCATAGTGACCATACCTTGTGCGAAAAGCAGTTTTCAGAACATCCTCTTCTTTAACCTTCAGCTGATGATAACCAGATCTTAGATCAATCTTGGAAAAATAACAAGCTCTAACTAATTGATCAAAGAGGTCATCAATTCTGGGAAGCGGATACTTATTCTTGATCGTACGCTTATTCAGTTCCCGATAATCAATACACATTCTCATCGATCCGTCTTTCTTTTTCACAAACAAGACTGGTGCACCCCACAGCGAAGTACTGGGTCTGATGAAGCCCTTATCAGAAAGATCTTGCAGTTGCGTCATCATTTCTTTCATCTCAGGAGGTACCAAACGATACGGTGCACGGGCAACAAGAGCGGCTCCAGGAATCAGATCTATACCAAACTCTACTTGTCTAACGGGCGGAAGACTATTCAAGTCTTCTGGGAAAACTTTCGGAAATTCACCAACAACTGGAATATCTTCCAACTTATTCTTTTCTAGCTTAGTTTCTATCATATAAGCTAAATAACTCGGGCAACCTTTACTAACACACTTACGAGCTTTCATCATAGAGATAAGGCAAGACTGATGATTTCTACGGTTACCATAAATCACTACTGGTCCCTTCTCAGGTAAGACAACATTAATCAACTTCTTATCACAAACTATATTAGCCTGATTCTCGGCTAACCAATCCATTCCCACTACCACATCAAACTCAATCAAAGTTATAGAAAATAACTGGATAGGTACTCCACACCCATCTATATTTATAACACAACTATCAAATACCTCTTTAACCGGTACTTGATTATCATTTGCAGTATCTACCATTAACGCATGATCTAACATTTTAGGCTTTAAATGCATATAAGCAGCAAATGAAGGAGACACGAATGATCGGTTTGCACCAGAGTCAAATAACACCTTAGCACGTGTAGAGTTTATTAAAAATGTACCTGTAACCATATCAGGAGTTTCCTCCGCTTCTTGCGATGTCATTTGGGAGGCACGACCCCTTGCTCTTGGTAGCTCTGGTCTTTGTACTACCGGCCTAACACCCGCTGGTCTCACTGACGTACCACCCTGCTGTGCTCTCCCCCATGGACAATCAGACTGAATGTGATCAGGAGAATTGCATGAGAAACAAAATCGAGTTACCCGACAGTCTTTAGCAATATGGCCGGTCTTTCCGCACTTGTAACAAACTCGAGGATTAACTTGACAATTTCCTTGATGAATACGGTTGCATTTTGAACAAGGTCTTTCAGCTGGTCTGAAAGGTGGACGACTATCAAATCACTGGAATCTGGACTTCTTTGGATCATAATCTGGTCCTTCCCATTTTTTTTCCAGTACTTTTATCACTAACATCTCTTCCTTTATCCCGTTCCACATTTTCCGCGACATCTACTGCGGCTGAGAAGGTCTCTGGTCCCTTTGCAATCACTAGACTTCTGATTTCTGAATTTAATCCGAAGATAAACCTTTCCATCTTAAGTGCCTTCGTGGCAACGTAGTACTCCGTGAAACGAGACTTCTCCAGAAAACGTGCAGTATAATCCTGAACCGATAAACTTCCCTGTTGCAGGTTCATGAACTCTTCTTCCAGTTGTCTAACTGCTGCTTGAGGACAAAACTGTCTCTTGAAAGCTATAGTGAATGCTTCCCAAGAAAAAGTAGAATACACATCAGATCCTCTAGAGGTAATAAGAGCTTCCCACCAATATAGAGCATCGGCTTTCAACATCGCAGTTCCATATAACACTCTATCTTCCTCGACACATTTGCTGGTTTTGAAGATGGCTTCTATTTCTTTTAGCCACCTCATAGCCTTTACTGGGTCCCTTTCTCCTGAGTAAGTCGGAGGTTTGCAGCTCAGAAAATCTTATAATCACACTTCTTTGGCACCGGTATGATAGTAGGTGTAATGGGCATCTCGTCTTCCAGACTAGGATCTGGTATTTCAGTCTCAGTATGACGAGTTCGGTCGAACATAGCTTGTATATTTGCTTGTAGTCTTCCCATTTCAGCCGCCAAATCGTCTCTTGTAACAAATTCGGTGCCTTGCGACTGAACTCTACCTCTAGTTCTGCCCCTACCTCGATCTCCACCCCTTCCCCTTGTTCCTATTGTAGGATTCGTTCTATTAGGATTTCCTTCTCCCTCTCTATTCATACGTCGAGTACCACTTGCCATTCTGTAGGTTTCAACAAGGTTAATATACACGTAAGCACATACCCCATATAATAAGGTTTTTTCCAGTTCAAACATGTACCTGTAAGTTCATAATTACACTGGCCAAATGTAATTTGAAATTACCTTATATGATGTTCCTTCTACCTTTTATATTTAGCATCCCAAGGTTCTATAATAATAGGGACATACTACTCCACATGCAGTTTAAGTCTAGGTATGGATCCTAATACCTAAATCCCTTAAACTAGGGCTCTGATACCATCTGTAACGACCCTGTTCCCCAAACATACATCAAGTAACATATATTGCATAACATCATTTCATAACAAAAGATACATCATATAACATGTATGGTCCCTTAGTCTTTACAACCATAATAAGTTTTTCATTACAAACTTTTTGCTAATTAATTTACATTATAACTAATAACAAAGTTATAAGAACAAAACACTTCATGATCTTCAAAAACATAAGTCTTCCAAAGGCTAGTCCCAGGTTACCCTTTTCACTTGCTCTACTTGATCCACGACCTGGAATACATATTTTTAAAACAAAATGAGGGTTAGACCTAATGGTCTAAGTGAGAAAATCCCTGTCAGTTTAAAATCATTTGTACAAACACCATATACATAACACAAATTTGAATACCAATTATGACTCATGCATTGTGTACTTTCCTGTCTCATTCCCATGGCCATATTAGTTGGTTGCGAGCCAACTAATCAGGTTACTCCGCTGCACTAATATACAGTCAACTCCGCTGTCCCTCCGTACAACCAAACTCCATCGGTCCTAAGCCCGGCCAACGTGCACTTGTGTAGGGTAATGCTCATATAAATACAATATACATCTCAATATATTATATTTCAATCATAAGCATATAATCACATTATTTATCACATTCTCAATCCACATATATGTATTCCAGTTTGAAAACATTTTAAAGTAAAACTCACCTGTTTGTTTATCAAAACGTTTCCAAGCCTTTCCCAAAAGATTCAGTCTTTCACCCAGAATTCACAGAATCTGAAATAATTAACATACAATTATATCTTTACCAATTAAACATATAAGACTTACTAGAAGGCTAAGAACTCTAGATAACTCCATCTAACTCTTATCCTCAAATGTTTCCCCCACACCCGAACTTAAGTCGAGTCCACAGTATTTCCAGTCCTCATTCATACCCTATCCAAGAGTCGACAAAACACAAAGTTACCGGATACTCAAAAGTATCTGAAATCTCAAAAGTGACCAAACAGCTAGAGTTTCCGGACACTACAAAAACTATCCGGACAACATAACCAATCCGGACAACACAACTTTCCGGACAACATACTCAATCCGAACAACACAACTTTCCGGACAACATACTCAATCCGGATGACATCCGGAAACCAAGGTAATCCGGATACCACCCGGTATCTAATTTCATCCGGAAACTATTAAAAAGAAACTTACCGGATAATTGACCCGTCCGGATACCTTTAGCACAGGGTTTCCGGATACTTCATCTTCCGGACACTAGCAAGGAGAAACTACCGGACACTACCATAAACGTCCGGAAACCACTATCTGTTTACCAAAATTCTACCCAGAATCGATTGAAACTAACACCAGTCATGAAATTGATAATTCTAATCCGATAGAAACCTTCTATTAACAATTACAAACATAAAACGTAAAGGAACATACCTCAAAATCACTTCCAAGTAAACCAATTGAAACCTTTACCTTGTGACTCTTTCTTCTTCTTCTTCTTGTCTCAAACACACACACACACACACACACACACACACACACACTATCTGATTGTTTTCTACTTTATGAAAATATCTGGATACCTAAAGGACGTATATCAAACCCAAATTTGCAATTAAGGCTTGGACTATACAAGAATGACCAAAACACCCCTAAACTTATAAATTAACCCAAACTTACCCTAAACACCCAAATTTAAAGTTAACTAAATTTAACGGAAAGAGAATTTAACTAACGAACTTACCCGGGGTATTACACAATCAGACAAGTGAAGCTGAATCCTCCTTTTGGGAATCAGCTGTTCCCATTAACACTTTGCCTCCTTCTGAACCCTCAACCTCTTAAGTCCCATCCACTTCTCAACAATCAGTGAATGAAATCTCATCTGAACTTTAGCGAATTCTACCTGGTATACCTGAAACTGCTGCTGAAGCTTCCTCTTCAGCACCTCCAGAAGTTTTATCTGAGTCAGGGATCCAAGCTCCTGCTCAGCGATGGACCTTAAATCACCCAATTGATCAAGTTCTTGGTGATCCAAACGCATATGTTCAGACTCGACGAAGTTCAGGTAACATTTATTTATTTGTTAACTTTATTTCACTAATTGAGCCAAAGAAAACATATGATGCCCTCAGAGATCCAAACTAGGTCAGCGCTAAGCAAGAAGAGCTGACATAATTTGAAAGAAACAAAGTGTGGAATCTTGTTCCCAGACCATCTAACAAAACAGTGATAGGCACTAAATGGGCTTATAGAAACAAGTTAGATAAGTTTGGAACTGTAACCCGCAACAAAGCTAGGCTAGTTGCTTATGGATACAGACAAGAGGAAGGCATAGAATACGATGAAACTTTTAAACGTTAATGTCACTAAATGGGTTTATAGAAACCAGTGGCAAGACTCGAAGCAATTCGACTCTTTCTAGCCTATGCAGTTCACAAAGACTTCAAAGTTCATCAAATGGATGTTAAGTCAATGTTTCTCAATAGAAAGCTGAATGAAGAAGTCTACGTCGAACAACCTCTAGGATTCTCTGATCCTAAGCATCCAAGTTATGTTTATAAACTGGATAATCCCCTCTATGGCTTAAAGCAAACACCTCGTGCATGATATGACAATTTATCCTCTTTTCTTCTCACTGAAAAATTTGAACGTGGTAAAATTGATAATACTCTATTTTTCAGAAAGGTTAAAGGTCATATTATTCTTTTTAAAATATATGTCGATTATATTATATTTGGTTCTACTAACCCATCTCTATGTGATCGTTTCGCTGAAAGAATGAAATCTGAATATAAAATGAGTATGATGGGTGAGCTGACATACTTCCTTGGACTCCAAATCAAGCAAAGTGATAAAGGAACTTACCAAGGTAAGTACGTTAAAGATATGCTGAAGAAATTCGACCTTACTCATAGTTCAGCTATGAAAACTCCTATGGCACCTCCGCTGACACTTAACAAGGATCCCTCTAAAAAACCTGTTAATGTCACTACCTATAGAGGAATGATCGGCTCTGTTGGTTCCCAGATTCACGTCGTATCACGATAATGGTAGTTAAATAGACAGCGGAAGCATTTAAATATAAAGCCATTAAAGTGAGTGATTGTATGAGACGATATGTAAACTGTGATATCAAATATAGAACAGGAATATGATAACAAGATCAAATAAGAAACGCTGCTCGTATATTGATAAAGATAACACCAAGAACAAGATCAATGGTGTATCAAGAAATCACAGAGACAATATCGTACGGGATAGTGCTATGAGGATATGACAGTGTGTGCTTTTACAATTGTGGAAAACTATTCTTCCAAAAGCTTACAATTGTTTGTTCCACTACCTCGCTATATATAGCCTCATAAAGTGTAGACAGTGTACTATCGTACCCTGGAATGACACGTGGAAAGTGTGTCTCCAATCTTTAGGGCATACGTGGAAAGGTGTGGACACGTATCTGACACTTCGGATTTCTACGAGACTTAGGCATAACAGAGGTCTTCACTTCAACAGAGCGTGTTATGACAGAACTCTGTTGGTCTTCGGGTATGAACAGTTCTTCTGTTGATCTTCTGCCAGAGCTCTGTTGAGCTCCGTTGGTTCCACCAGAACTCTGTTGAGTTATGTTGGTCTTCTTTGTTGGTCTTCTAAGTCTTCTGCTTTATCTCTGTAGGTCTTCTGACTTGGTTTTATTTTCAATACTTTCATTTTACAGATACTTGGAGCTAACAATCTCCCCCTAAGTATTGAAAATAAAAAATTGGAAATGACAAGAGATTGAAAACAAAAGAACAGAGAACTTTACCCTCTGTTACCCTGTGCACTATTCTTTTAAGATTTTACAATAGAAAGAACAAGTACAATCAAGCGTAATTATCTCCCCTAAGGATTCTGTCGAATCTTCTGATTAGCTCACGGAAGTCAAGCATCAGATTAATTATGTTGATGAAGGACCTTTGCTGTTCTTCCGGACACTTGTTCCTCGGGAGACTTTGAACTATGTTTTTGAGATATGCTAGCGACTCACTTGTGTACTTATGAGCTTCAGCAGATCTGATGGCTTTCTTTGTCCCTTTCTGTCGGCAGATAAAGACTGGAGGATCTTCAACTACAGTTCCAGTCCTAAAATGTCGATAGCCCTCAAGATCTTCGTTTGGTGGTGCAATCGTCAGTTTCTCAATTTCAAACTCTATGCCTAGCTGAAAATCTGTCTGAGCTCTGAGATTGATGTGCTCTTGCATAGCTAGTTTGACTTCAGGTAAGGCTGTTCTTGCTGGAGTATATCTGTCAGAGAAGTTCAAGCAGTAGGCATGAAGCACAGTTAGATCGTACGGATTTAGAAGGACAAGATCGTTGTCGTTGAAGAATTCGTTCTTTCCTTCTGTTGATTCCACAGTGTACTCATGATTGGTCATTCTGTTGTGCTGGAACTTCTTATGCTTGATGACTAGGATTCTCTTGATACTGAAGTGTGAGTTGATGTTTCTGTTCAGATTGGACTTGTTTCGGATGAACATCCGCCTTGCTTCAGTAATGGTGTTTATTCTGATTGGGTTAAGGTAAGGATTTATGGGTACGGCATTTGCAGGAATGATATCTCTGTCAGCATAAAGAAATGCAAATACCGTTTCCAAGGCAGGTTTATCGGTGTGTTGGGTGGATGATTCTGGGTTTTGTTCTGGTATCATTGGGTTTGGGTCTTCATGAGTTTCAGCCATAAGAGTATCGATATGAACATATTCTTGAGCAGCTTCTGTTTGGCTTTGTTCATCAGCAGAGATTGGGATTGATCTCTCTGGTTCAGTCCTTGGTGAAGTAGGAGGGGTATCCAGGCAGATAATCTCTGGTGGTTCTTGTGTTGACTCTTCTGTCGGTTTGATGACTCGATTTTTGAACATGTAGTCAAATTCCACCGTAGGTATATCTTCTTCTGTTATCCCCATATCTTCTGTCCCGGCCTCTTCTGTTAATTTCTCTTTACCTCTTTCAGTAGGCATTTCAGCCTCTCTCTCTTCTTCTTTCTCTGTCTCTGTTTCTTTCTCCTTTTCTTTCTCTTTCTCTGTCTCTTTCTCTTTCTCTTTCTCTTTCTCCTTCTCTTTCTCCTTCTCCCCCTTTTGTTGACCCGAGGACTCACCCAAATTACTATCTGATGCAGCATCGTGGAAATCATCATCATCATCAGAGGAGTCTTCATCAGAGAGTCTGGAGACAATGGGTGAGAATTGGTCAACAAACTTACGTCTTTTGCCAGAAGGCTCTCCCTCTGGTGCTTTCTCAGCAGATCGTTTCTGTATGACAGATTGTAAGATTGCATCTGTGAAAGTAGGAACTGCTTTCTTCAAGGTGTCTTCCACTTCTGCTGCAGCACCTCTGATTTCCTCGACTTGGCTCACAAAGTTGAATTTGTGGGAGTCCAGTGATTCCTTCACAAGTGCTTTTGTTGCCTGGGCTTTCATGACAAATTTGGACGAGATTGTCATCATTTTCTTTACGACGTCCCTTCTGAAGTCGCCCATTTGACCGACTGTCATTGGCAAACTGTTTGGGTTGGGGCTGGAGATGTTGAGAGGATCAGCATCTGACGTTGTGGCTTCTTTTATGGATTTCTTAACAGAGTTATCAATGAGCTCTGTCAAGGTTCTGATGTTGGATTCTGATAGGATAACTGTTGGGACTGGCAGAGTTCTGTTCATTTGAGCTGTATGGTTGTCGATCACAAGTCTTTTCAGGTCAGCTACTTCTGTCGATACCTTTGTGTTCTCTTCTGCTCTGACGGTTCTTAGATCTGCTATCTATGTAGCCAGTCTGCCAATTTCCTCTCCTCTTGTCTGTTCAGCTTCTGTTCTGATCCTTTCAGTGTCAATGTATTTCTGATGAAGTTCGGCATATTTCTCTGACAGTTTCTGCAGTTCGTCTCTGAGAGAAGTATTTTCCTTGAGGATCAGTTCCTCCTTTTGAGAATTGATAAGTTTATACTCATTCAAGGAGTTGTTGATACTATCACAGAAGCTTGTGAACTCTGTTTTTGTGACAGTGTCAACGGGGGTAACCCTGGTACCAACTAATGGATCCAGTTCTGCCTCGAGTTCAGAGGCGCCTGCGTCAAGAGTTGTTTTGATGTTGGCTCTTGCAGGACTTCCACCCGATCCTTGATGTTCCTTTTGAGGGGAATCACCTACAGGTGTTCTGATCAGAAGTTCCTCCTCCAGCTCAGGTTCTGAGGAAGGAAATCTGATATGATGAGAAGCATTTGGATCAAGCAAATGTTTCCCTTGTTCAACTATGGTCTCATACTGTCCCTGAGTCGGACAGATGCTACGTGAGATTACAAAAATCTCGGGTCTATGTTGTGTTCCGACTACATGAGCCACAGAGGCATCATTATGTGTAGGTGACCTGTCGATGTTCTGGGGCGAATGAACATCACTAGCAAGACTAGCTTCCCCGGCTTCGTGCGTACCAGAGGCATGAAGAGTTGCCTCTGATGGGTCTGGCTGGTTAAGGTTCGAGGTGTGCACCTCTGTTTCAATAATCCCTTGGTCTTGATCACCAGGATTAGGTAATGTGGTAGCACTGGGAGTTTGGTTAGGATCTCGCACAGATGTGTCAACTTGGACATCTTGTTCTATACTCACATTTCCCTCGGTTTCTAGGGTTTCAGAATTCTCTGGTGAGCTCTCTATCTCATGAATCTCTACACTGCCAGAAGGGTGCGATCTCTCTGTCACCACTTCTGCAGTCTCTTCTGCTCCCTCTTGAACAGTCTCCCTAGGGGATGCTCTGTTCACTACTTCCTCCTCCATTACTCTAGAGGAAGACCCCACTTCGGGTACTCTGTCCTCTGGTCTATTTTCTTCTTCTTCTATTTCCTCACTCGCACTCTCCACAGAAGGCTCAGAACCTAAATATGCTGGGGTTCTCACCTCAGGTTCTTGAGGTTGAGCAGCAGTTCTATAGTTTTGGATAGAGATGTGGGTTGGATTGATCAGAGCAAGCATTGTACCTGGAATTCTTCTGATGAAAGGGTAATCTCCTGAAGTTGTTGGTTGGAATCTTGCCATGGTCTAGACAGGAGTAGAACGACCCTGATGTGTCAGTTCCAGTCTGTCGAATGCCCTTCTGATCACCAAACTGATAAAGCGAGGAAACTTGATGGCTTTAAGGGATTTGTGTCTTCCAACTTCTCCACCTCTGGCTAGAGCAGTGGTTTTAGTGTTGACAGCATCTAGAAGTGCATTGTAGAGGATCCCTGCATAGTTGAAGTTTCTGTTGAAGAACAGACCATACATGATTTCGAGGATTTCAGTGCTCGCTTGGTCTTGACTGCCGGATTTGCAGGTGAGGGTTCTGTTGAGGGTTGAGAACATGAAATTCCACATTTGTGGTAGATTTTGTCTTCTGAAGGCTCCTATTCTCTCTAACTCTTTGTTGTAACCCAAAAACTTCACGAAGTCGAGAAGAACAGCAACAGAAGGTGGTTTCTCATAGGCATCAATACCTAGCTGTCTTTTGGTTTTCATCCCAAAAGTTCTTCTGAGAGTTCTTTCACGAATCCTTATTGTTCCTGATCCTCCATTACCAGAGTTGACACTTCCGACTATTCCGCTTCTGACGCCGTCTTCAATGTATTGGCATGTGGTCCACCATTGTTGGACATATATTGCAGGAAGATGATCGTCAAAGGCTGTTAGGGCTGTAAAAACTTCTGAGTTTCGGAAAAACTCAATATAGATGTGGTAAAGGGGTAAATAGAGTGCTGGATTGGGATCAAAACGGTAGTTGTTATCAGCCAACTCGTATGGTAGAATAACGATGTTATCTACGGGTTCGTTGTTACTGGAATCATCAGAGTTCTGGGGTTGGTTTTGGGGTTCAGCCATTGTTGCAGGTTAGGGTTTTTCTTGAGAACCACACGGTATAGGTTTCTGAGAGGGAAAAGATGAAGGGTTTGAAATGGTTGTTAAGCGTAAGAGTGAAATGGGTTGAAGTTGGGTATTTATACGGGAAACATGTGGTTGGGGAAACAACGTAGGGACTGTAGGCACTTGAGTGTCAGAAAGTGGAACGGCCTGATCAGTGTATCGTGGGAACACCTAGTGGTTTGTCTTTCAATCAGAGGATGCCACGTAAGATTTTGTTCTTACAATCGTAGGACAAGTAAACCGTCACGGTTAGAGATATGCGGGTGACAAGTGGGTGATTTTCAAAGAATGACCCGCATCTCTGCTGACGTGTTTCTGATGACGGGGCAGAGAAACTAACAGAGCTCTGGTGGAGCTCAGTTATTTTCTTTCTCTGTTGAAATGATCTCAACTTTGCTCAGTGACCAATCATGTTTCACCTTTACCCAAAAACATTTTAAAATTCTGTATCTGATGTGAAGAATCAAAGAACAAGGACAGAAGTGACCAACAATTTTCAACAGAGATCTGATGAGAAACAACAGAGGCTCTGGTGAGAATATCAGGGTTCTGCTAAGTTCGACTTTCTCAAAAGAATTTCATCAGAACAGGTTTTCCCTCTTTCAAAAAGATTTTTCTTTCAAGATCGAGAGCCAAGTCATATGAATTTGAAATCAGGATTTTTTTTTTATTTTGACTTGCTCCCCCTAAAACCATGCATATTTTCTTTTATAAGCTCCCCCTAGAAATATGAGCTTAAAAAAAACTTGCTAAAAGAAATATTTACAGAGATATATACAAACGAATTCACTGGAAGCTTGTTGAAAAAGTATGTTTTACAGAGCTCTGGTGAATGACAGAGGCTCTGTTGAACTATCCTACCCAACTATTTTGACAGATCTCTGGTAGGAACATCAGAGTTCTGTTGAGTGATAAATAGTGTTAGGACATGTTCAGCATACCCAATTTGCTGATTAAGAAGTTAAATCTCCTTTCATCAAGGGTTTTTGTAAAAAGATCAGCAAGTTGGAAGTCTGTTGAAACGAAATACATTTCAATAGTCCCTTTTTCAACATTATCTTTTATGAAGTGATACCTTATATCGATATGCTTGGTCTTTGAGTGTTGAACTGGATTAGCTGTGATTGCTATTGCGCTTTTGGAGTCACACAAAATTGGAATTCTGTCATACTCCAAGCCGTAATCCTTGAGTTGAGTTTTCATCCAGAGAACTTGAGAACAACAACTAGCAGCAGCAACGTATTCTGCTTCTGCTGTAGAGGTGGACACGCAGTTCTGTTTCTTGGATGTCCAACTTACTAACTTCTCTCCAAGAAATTGACAGCTACCAGACGTACTCTTTCTGTCGTTCTTTCATCCTCCATAGTCTGAATCTGTATATGCTACAAGCTCGAAACCAGAATTCAGAGGATACCAGAGACCCAAAAATTGAGTCCCTTTTAGATATTTAAATATGGGCTTGACGGCAGAGAAATGCGAAACTTTAGGATTAGCCTGAAATATAGCACAGAGACACGTTGCAAACATTATATCGGGTCTACTGGCAGTTAAGTACAGAAGTGACCCTATCATACCTCTGTAGTTCTTGACATCTGTTGGTTCACCATTAAGGTCAGGGTCAAGCTTAACTCCAGTGGCAATAGGAGTTTTCATTGAATTTGAGTTGTTAAAATTGTACTTTTTCAAAATGTCAGAGATATATTTGGACTGACTTATGAAAGTCCCTTTGTCGGTTTGTTTTACTTGTAAACCAAGGAAGAAAGAAAGTTCTCCCATCATGCTCATTTTGAATTCACTTTTCATCAAATCCTCAAACTTATCACAGTACTCTTGCCGTGTTGACCCAAAAATAATGTCATCAACATATATTTGTACCAGAAGTATATCATTCTTGTATCTCCTAAAGAATAGAGTTTTATCGACAGTACCTTTCTCGAAGTGATTAACCAACATAAAATTGGACAGAGTTTCATACCAGGCTCTGGGAGCTTGCTTAAGCCCATACAGAGCTTTGTCTAGCTTGTAAACGTGGTCTGGAAACTCCGAATTTTCAAAACCAGGTGGTTGCTGGACATAGACTTCTTCTTGTAGTCTGCCATTTAGGAAGGCAGATTTGACGTCCATTTGGTAGACCTTGAAACCCTTGTGAGCAGCATAAGCTAAGAAGATTCTGATTGCTTCTAGCCTAGCCACAGGAGCAAAAGTCTCGTCATAGTCAATTCCTTCTTCTTGACAGTATCCTTTTGCAACCAGACGGGCTTTGTTTCTGATGATAATCCCATCTTCATCCTTCTTGTTTCTAAACACCCACTTGGTTCCAATGGCTGATTTGCCTTTTGGGAGTGGAACCAAGGACCAAACTTTATTTCTCTCGAATTCAAGAAGCTCTTCTTGCATAGCTTCGATCCAGTTTGGGTCTTCAAGTGCTTCAGAAATTCTTTTCGGCTCAATCATGCTCAAAAAGTTAACAAAGAAAGCTTCGTTGATTGTAGCCGATCTTGTCTTGACACCATCTTCAGCAGCACCAATTATAAGATGTTGGGGGTGATCCTTAGTCCATTTTGTCATGGGAGCATGGACAACAGGAGGGGTTTGTGCTTCAGATGAGAAAAGACGATCTTCAGCAACAGAGCTCTGAGGGTTGGTGCCAGGGTTCTGTGGCACACAACTCTGAAGAGTGGCCTCATTGCTCTGTGGATTGCCAACAGGGCTCTGCGAAGGTGAACTTTCAAACAGGGAGTTTCTGTCGATATTTGTTAGCAGAGGTGATGATGGCTCTTGTGTAGGTTCTGGTTGTGGTTCCTCGTTTCTCTGAATTATACCTATAGACAGAGAAGTAGATGGTGAAATATTGGAGGGACCAGTAAGAGTTGTACCTGTCAGATTTTGTTCTGTTGAACTTTGAGCTTGATCTCCTCTGTTGATGTTGACAGAGGAATCATCATCATCATCGAAGCAATCGTCGAATAGGAGATTGATATCTTCTTCCCTTGATTTTGAAGAACTAGGCTTCTTCTGTTCTGTTGGTGTCCCCTCTGTTGATTTGCGATCAGAGGTACTTGATGTACTTTCATCAAAGGACACGTTCACGCTTTCTTGAATGACGCGAGTTCTGGTGTTGTAGACTCTGTAGGCTCTAGAGGTCAGGGAATAACCAATAAAGATTCCTTCGTCCGCTTTCTTGTCGAATTTACCCAGCTGTTCTCGGTCGTTCAAGACATAACATTTACACCGAAAAACATGAAAATATTTCACGTTTGGTCTTCTGTTATTGATGAGTTCATAAGGCGTCTTTTTAAATCTTTTCACTATTACAGCTCTGTTTTGAACAAAACAAGCTGTTGAGACTGCTTCTGCCCAGAAGTTGATGGGAAGGACAGAACCAGCCAACATGGTTCTGGCGGCCTCTACCAGAGTTCTGTTCTTTCTCTCCACTACGCCATTCTGTTGTGGAGTTCTGGTAGCTGAAAAGTTTTGGGAATTTCCTTCTTCTGATAGATAAGAATCTATTCGAGTATTTTTGAATTCTGTCCCGTTGTCACTTCTCAACTTTTGCACTTTTAGTCCTAACAGAACCTGTATCCTTCTCAATAAACTTATCAGAATTTCTGGGACATCAGATTCTGCTCTGATGAACTCAATCCAAGTATACCTAGAATATTCATCAATAAGCACAAGAATATACTTCTTGCCAGACAGACTTTGCAGAGAGATTGGACCACAGAGATCCACATGAAGCATATGCAAAGGTCTTAAGCAATTGTGATCACTCTTGGTTCTGTGTGAGGATCTTTTCATTTTTCCAAACTCACAAGCAGAGCATACATGGTCTTTGTCAAATTTCAGCGAAGGAAGACCTTTTACCAAGTTCAATTTCACGAGTTTGTCAAGATTTGAAAAATTTAAGTGAGCAAATCTTTTATGCCAGAGCCAGGCATCTTCTTTGTTCAAAGATACTAAACAGAGTTTCTCTGTTGTAGTTCCCTGGTTTGGATTAAAATTCATTTTATAAAGATTGCCTTTTCTGTCGGCTCTTAAAAGTTCTTGACCAGACTCAGAAATTAATAATGAACAAAACTTCTTCCTGAAATTGACATCGAACCCATGATCACAGAGTTGACTTATACTGAGAAGATTATGATTTAATCCTTCAACATAAGCAACTTCGGAAACTGAAACACCACCATTTACCAGAGTACCATAACCTCTAATTTGTCCTCCATTGTCTCCTCCAAAGGTGACTGCACTTCCTTTTTTGTTCTTGAATGAAGTCAGCAGCTCCTTATTGCCTGTCATCTGCCTGGAACATCCTGAATCCAGGTACCAGATCTGCACATGAGGCTTCTGCAAGACAGATTAGTTTCTTTTAGGTACCCATTGCATGATGGGTCCTTTCTTGTTAGGCTTTGATGGGTTAACAGTCTTTCCTACAAGCTTTACATTCTTTGATGTTGTGCCAGAGGTTTTCTTCTGTGTGGTCTGATCAGTCTTGGGATTTATCATCTTTTGTGACTGATTCAGAACACAGTGAGGTCCATTCATATGATTTTGCAGTTTTCTTAACAGATGAACACAATTGCAATTGATGGAACATGAGGATTGATGCAAGTTGTTATTCAAGAATTGTTTATTAGATGGAGTTTGATTCTGAAAAGCTCTAGGACCATGCATTCTGTTTGAACTATTCTTTGAGACAGATTCTCTTTTCTCAAAAATGATCTCTTGATTTCTACCAGAATTGGAAGTATGTCTGTCATTTACTATCCATTTTCCCTTCTGTTCTGGTGTAAATCTGATTGGTTTAAAAGTTGGAACAAAGGTGTTGTTAAGTAAAGTACTTGCCTTCACCTTACCTTTTACTTCTGTTGAGTTAGAAGCAAGAATTCTGAATTCTTTGTTATTAAACTCAGTTACCGGTATAAATCTTGATTGTTTCTTGAAAAATGATATGTCTTCTTTTAAATCAAAGGATCCAGCCGGTATCTGTTTAGGTTTGTGCAAAGCATTTGGTTGAGTACAGAAAATTTGCTCATCTACCTCAGGGTCAGAGTCACTGTCAGAGGCTAGAAAGTCTCTGGTGGCTCTGTTGGAGGTGTTACTCACAGAAACAGGCTTTGTAGAATCAGGTTTTGCAGTTTTAAACCTTCTCAACTTGGGTTTTAAAGCATCAGAAACAGCATTTTCTTTAAGAACTTTCATGAGATCTTCTTCAAAAGATGTTCTTATCGTTTTAGAAGTAGGAGAGAAGACTGGTGCTTCAGGGTTGAGCTTGCTCTGTGGTATTTCAACAGAGGATTCAGCCTCAGAAGTGACAGGCTTCTGTTCCTTGAAAGAATTAAAGTTGAAAATCTCTTTTGGATCCAGACTTTCGACAGAGTTAGGAATTAAGATTCTAGCTCTTCCTTGATCAAGAATAAACTTTGAAGATGGTTTAAGAACCTTGTCATGATCCAAGGAGTCATAGCTGACATTCCTAAAGTCAAGCCTTTTCGTCCTCTTGTAAACGTCCGAGGTTTTAATTCTTTTGAAAACAACATTACCAGAGATAACATTCTCTTGGATTTTCCCAGTACAGAAAGTAGTCAACAGAGATGTTTTCTTCTTTCCGTTCCAGGGAGCAAGGTCTGAGAAACCAAGACCTTGCGTATCCATCTGAGAATTTATCTTAACATGCACATCCTGTGCATCCTGATACTTTTTGATTTGAAGTTCTTTTCTCTGTAGGGACTGATGTAAGATTTCCCTTTCTCTTTGAAAAAAGTCTTTTAAAGCGACAGAGTTAAGTCTTTCATTCTCAGACTTCTTCATTTCTTCGGTTTTCTGTTTTAACAGATTTTCGTACTCTTTAACCTTTTTAGAAAAAGTACTTTTCTCTTTCTGCTGTAAGATCTCTAGCTCAGATTTCTCCTTGAAGATATCTTCCTTTTCTTGTTCCAAGAGAGTTTTCTCTCTCTTGTAGAAGGACAGATCCTTCTGAGCTAGCTTTCTTAGCTCTTTTTCCTCAGAAAGCTTTTGTTTCAGTAATTGAAATTCCTCAGTTAATTGCGAAACATGCATTTCCAGTTCTGAGTCAGACTTGGATTCGGAGGAACATACCTTGGCACTGGGTTTAATGGTCTCCAGCGCTCTGTCGTCTGGCTCTGTTACAGTAAGAGCGAATGCATGAGCTATATCTTCTTCTTCTGTTCTCTCTATTCGTTCTCCAGTCATCCAGTCAACCTCTGTCATACTTTCATCATCTACATCAACATTGGCTTGCTCTGGTTCATCATCAGAGGATGAGTCAGAGATCCAATTCTCCATCTCGGCGACATAACTCCTTTCTCTGTAGTTGTACTTGTATTTGTTCTTGTAGTAGTCTTGATCTTTTACAAGTTTTCCTCTACAGTTAGCAGAGAAATGGCCAGGTTTGCCACATCTGAAACAACGACCATCGTTTTGGTTGATGGGTTGTGCAGCATCAGTCTTTTGTGGACCAGGAGCGTTGTACTTCTGTTGAGGTTGAGGTCTCTGTTCTGTCGGGTTTCTGTTCTGGTGATTCTGTTGAGGTGCAGTATAACTTCTGTCACCTTTTTCTTCTCTTTCGTACCTTTTTCTTCTGTCAAATGTCCTGTTGCCAAATCTCTGGGTAAATTGTTGAGTTATTAACGCAAGAGATTTAGCAAAGGCATTTATATCACTATCCTCATCTGATGAACTCCTTTCATCATCACTTTCTGCAACCAAGCTCTTCTTCCCTTTCTTTTTATCTCTTTTCTTATCTCTGCTAGGGCCATCTCTGTTGAGTTTCTCTTCTGCTGAGTTCTTAGATTCTGAAATCAAAGCGATAGGACCTGCAATGGTGGATTTGCCTTTTTGCTTGACAACATCCTTCTCTTGTGCGGCCAGAGTGCCATACACATCAGTAAGAGACCATGCATCTAAGTCCTGATTAGCTTGTAAAGACATGGACAGATTCAACCATTCATCATTTAAACTTTTCAAAAACAGAACATTGTTATCTTCCTTCGACCTAACAACCCCACACTTTTTACATTTGTTAATCAGAATATTAAATCTGTTGTAGGTATGTTGTAAGGTTTCCTCAGGAAGTGCCTTGAAATCATTGTATTCATTTATACACTGGGTCCTTCTGTTCTTTTGGGTTTTGATACCACCCTCAAGTTGATTTAGAAGTTGATCCCAGATTTCCTTGGCAGTAACACATGAGTCTAGTTCTTGAAATATATCGTTCGGAATGGCCATAATCAGAAGTCTCACTGCTTTAAGGTCATTTTCCATTTTGCTCTTTTCTTCTTCGGTAATCCCAGTGGTTTTGGGTTCGAAGTGAGCAGGAATCTCATCAGTGGTTTCTGTTGCGGGTACACGTGGGACATAAACCATGGGTTGGAATGGTCCATTCGTGACAGATCGCATTAAGTCCTTATCCATTCCATCAAGGAAGTTGACCATCCTAATCTTCCATTGAGGGTATTCATCCCTCAGAAGAGTAGGAGGCTTGGTCAGAGAACCAGCAGTATAAATGGCGTTGATGTTTGCCATTTTTTGAAAAGAAAACAGAGTATGAGAGTTTCAAATGGTCTATAATGAGAATGAGCTAAAGTATGAGGAACAGTAACCAATGAAATAGTAGAACAGATGTTTTAATCTAGACTGGAAAGCTTAGTATGATATTAAATGAACTGAGAAGATGTAAAATACTTTAAGCAGTAAAACAGAGTATAATGAGGCTTTTAAACACACACACAATCAACAACAGTGAATCAACCTTGGTAGATTGGAAGCCTTGATTTGAGCAAATCAAGCAAGCTCTGATACCAATTGTTGGTTCCCAGATTCACGTCGTATCACGATAATGGTAGTTAAATAGACAGCGGAAGCATTTAAATATAAAGCCACAAAAGTGAGTGATTGTATGAGACGATATGTAAACTGTGATATCAAATATAGAACAGGAATATGATAACAAGATCAAATAAGAAACGCTGCTCGTATATTGATAAAGATAACACCAAGAACAAGATCAATGGTGTATCAAGAAATCACAGAGACAATATCGTACGGGATAGTGCTATGAGGATATGACAGTGTGTGCTTTTACAATTGTGGAAAACTATTCTTCCAAAAGCTTACAATTGTTTGTTCCACTACCTCGCTATATATAGCCTCATAAAGTGTAGACAGTGTACTATCGTACCCTGGAATGACACGTGGAAAGTGTGTCTCCAATCTTTAGGGCATACGTGGAAAGGTGTGGACACATATCTGACACTTCGGATTTCTACGAGACTTAGGCATAACAGAGGTCTTCACTTCAACAGAGCGTGTTATGACAGAACTCTGTTGGTCTTCGGGTATGAACAGTTCTTCTGTTGATCTTCTGCCAGAGCTCTGTTGAGCTCCGTTGGTTCCACCAGAACTCTGTTGAGTTCTGTTGGTCTTCTTTGTTGGTCTTCTAAGTCTTCTGCTTTATCTCTGTAGGTCTTCTGACTTGGTTTTATTTTCAATACTTTCATTTTACAGATACTTGGAGCTAACAGGCTCTCTTCTCTATATTACAACGAGTCGTTCTGATATCATGTATTATACTTGTCTTTGTGCACGATATCAATCTGAACCCAAAGAATCACATCTGATCGCTGTAAAGTGAATTTTCAGATATCTGAAGGGTACACCCAACCTAGGTCTTTGGTATCCCAAAGACTTAAGGTTCGATCTAACTGTCTATTCAGATAGTGACTTTGCAGATTGCAATCTGGATAGGAAAAGCACCACAGGAGGCTGTCAGCTCCTGGGTGGAAAGCTGGTAAGTTGGACGAGCAAAAAGCAAAACTCAATGTCCACTTCTACCGCTGAAGTTGAGTATGTAGCCGCTGGAAGTTGTTGTGCTCAGGTCTTATGGATGAGAAATCAACTATTAGACTATGACCTTTAACTATCCAAAATTCCCATATATCGCGACAGCATTAGTGCCATCGCTATAGCAAACAATCCAGTGCTACACTCAAAGACAAAACACATCGAAATCAGAGATCATGTGATGAATGGAGACATAGAACTTCATTTTATTCCAACTGATTTTCAGTTAGTTGACCTTTTTACCAAACCTCTTGACGAGAGAAGATTTTACTTTCTCATCAGTGAGCTTGAAATGCTGAACTATGAAGAATAACTCTTTCGTGGTTATGCATTGAGTCAGTGATAAAAATCTATCTCTTTTATTCATCATCTAATCTCTGAACGAACGTTCACTGATACCAAGGTATGTTTCTCTATCCCTGATCACTGAAGTTTACTTCAGTAAGATGTTTTTCAAAAATAAAAATGTATCATTGACATTTATCTATCAATGATATCTTTTGAAATAACATAAAATTCATCATTGATATTTCCCATCAGTGATCCTTCATTTAAACAAAATCATCCCTGAACATTTCCAAACTATCAGGGAGTCTTTTTGAAAATGAAAAGACAGTTTTTTCATGTGACGTCATCAAATGAATAATCCATGGCACGACTTTTAATCTTACACTTTTGCCCGTTTCAAATTCTTGCCCAATAAGCTTCGTGGGACGTGTCACGTGTCATGACGAGTGTCTTTCCCGCTCATCATTTATTTCTCTTTCCTCCCACTATATAAACCCTTTGAGTTTATATTTTACCTTTTACGCGCACATTACTCTCTCAACCAAGAAATATTTCCTAAGCATTTGTGTTCTCGAATTTTATTTGAAACCTAAGACCAATTTCTTAATCCTTTCAACACAAACAGGTTCATTTCTACTTCTTTAGATCTTCTAAAAACTAGTTTTTGACCCTAATCTTTTGTTTCTCAAGATCAAAGCAAACGTTTTCTTCTCATAAAATCATCTTCTTCACGATTTTATGACCAAAACTTTGAATGCAAAGTTTTTCTTAAAGTTTAAAAATAAAATCTTAAACTTTCTTCTTTACGTTTTTCCAGAATCCTTCCTAAAAAGGAAACTGGAAAACTGTTTTTCTACCTAGATTTGGTCTTTGCCACACTAGAAAACAATTTTTTTTAGGTCTCTTTCCTAAAAGGAAACTGAAAAACCCTAAAAACCTCTTATTATGGAAATCTTTCTTAAACTAAGAATGTTCTTCTTCCTTCATTTTTTTTGGTTCTTGATTATCAGAAATGACCTCTGCTGCATCTGCTACCATGTAGAAGTCAAAGAACATGACTGATGAGCTGAACCAAATCATTTTCATCTCCAACAACCACCTTGCCCTTTTGGAATTTCCAAAGAAGAAACCTTTCCCTCACCTCACTGAAGCTGTAACTTTCCTGAAAAACTCCCCAATCCACACTGCCATCACCATCGCTCCTCCCGCACATCGTCACTTGCTCCAACAGTTTTGGTTCACCGCTGACAAAACCACTCAAACCTCCTGTATTGGAAAACAAGTCACTGTCATTGGTTTCCAAACCAAATTTGGTCAGGGCTTTATCTCATCATCTGCCATTCGCGCCGCCCTAAACTTACCCCTCGGTCCTTTCGACCCAATGCCTGAAGACGACGATGAACTTACTTCTTTCCTTGATCTCATGAAATATGCATGGGGCAAGAAGAACCGCACTGATGAAGATGACAATAGCCTAACAAAGATACTCAAGGCAAAAATGCATGCTGAGTTAAACTTCATCTTTGCTCATGTGATCTTCTGCATACTGCAATGTTTGGCTCAACGGATCAAGCCAGCCATACTCAACTTTCAATGGGGTACTCGCTCCTAACTGGGGGAAAGATTGATTATGCCCGCATAATTTTTGACTATCTAATGGCCAAGGTCGAGAAGCCTGACAGGGATTTGAAGGTCCCTTATTTTTGATTCGTCTCTGCCCTTCTCCAACTCTTCCTAAAGGAGAAGTACCTGAAGCAGGGAGATTACAAGCTCCCTCATCTTGGAGTAAAAATCCTCGACTTCCAGCCGATCGAAGGTGAGGTACGTCTTTCTACTCTTCTCTCTACTTCTTCTACTTCGGTGGAGAATTCAGCGGTCAAACCCACCGCTGAGACCCAAGCCACCACCACCAAATCCTCAAAGAAGAGGAAACCATCTGAAACACCACTTGGGACCCATTAATCCAAGAAAGTCTTCAAAGGAGAAGCCACAGCCTTCTCAAGGTACGGATTCAGCGATCGCCTCTTCACATGCATCGATTGAAAAATTCGTGGTACGCTTCACCACAGCTGAACCCGTTTCACCAACCACTTCCGCTCCTCAGCACGCTGAAGCTACTTTGGCATCCTCACCAACGTTCTCAGTGCCTCAAAGCACTAACAAAGTGATTATCGGCAGCGCCATTGCCGCTCCTGCAAGCACAAGTTTCTCAGCCGCTGCCTCCTCTCCTACCATCTTGATCTCTACATATGCACCAACGAGCTCTCTCGCTGACACACAATCCGCGCTGTTCTTCGACCTCATGCAACAAAACTCAACAGGACCTGAAGGTGTCTCTATTCCCTCCTTTGCAAATGACATGGAATATTATGGGGGAAGTAGAGATTTTGACATTTTCTCCAACCCTTCAGGTATCCAAACCAATCCCAATTCTTCTTCTCAACCCCCTTCCTTATTTGAGCTTTCCTTTGCTTAAAATTTCTTTTCTTTTACAGGTCCTAACTTGGGCATCATCACTACATCCCTCAAGGATGTTAGTGATAAAGTGGATTCGCTCTCCACCAACCTCACCAACAACACCGCAACGGTAAACATGCTGGTGTGTTAGCCTCAAGTATCTGTTATGTAAAAGTATTGAAAATATTACAAGTCAGAAGACCACCAGAGATCAGACAGAAGACTTGGAAGAAGTTCAACAAGAAGACCAACAGAGCTCGACAGAGTTCTGGCAGAACCAACAGAGCTCAACAGAGCTCTGACATAAGACCTCTTCCATTCTACAGAAGAACTGTTCACCAACAGAATACCATCAGAGCTCTGGCGTAAGAGCTCTGGTGACTGAAGACCTCTGTGAAGCCTAAGTCTCGTAAGAAATCTCTAAGTGATAGACACGTGTCCGTACTTTCCACATAAGCCCTAAAAGGACAAGACACACTTTCCACGTGTCATTCCAGGGTTAGATAGTACACTGTCTAATGCTTTATCATGCTATAAATAGAGAGGTAGTGGAACAACAATTGTAAGCTTTTGGAAGAATAGTTTTCCACAATTGTTAGAGCACACACTGCAGTATTCCATAACACTACCTCCGTACGATCTTGTTCCCTGTGAGATTTCGAATACACACACTTGAACGTGTTCTTGGTGTTATTCATATTATCAATATACGAGCAACTTTTATACTTGATCTTGCTATCATTATTACTATTATATACTTGATACTCACGGTTACAATATCTTTGCACAATCACTCACATATTAATGGCTTTATATTTAATGCTTCCGCTGTCTATTTTATTACCATTAATGTGATACAACGTGAATCTGGGAACCTACAGTTGGTATCAGAGCTCCTTTGATTTGCTTAAATCAAACGATCCAATCTACCAAGGTTGATTCATTGTTGTTGATTGTGTCTGTGTGTCTTAAAAGCTTCTAAGTATACTCTGTTTTTACTGTTTAAAGTTTAAAGCAAGTTTTCAGAGTTTATTTAATATTGTTCAAACGGTTTTCTAGTTCAGTTTAAAGATCTTCTCTAAAAGTTATTGTTCCATTGGTTACTGTTCACTTACTTTCAGTTTAAAACTCCTTTGAAACCGTTATACTCAGTTTTTCTTCAAAATGGCTAATAACAACATTAACGCCATTTATACTGCTGGTTCTCTGACTAAGCCTCCTACTCTTCTGAGAGATGAATATCCTCAGTGGAAGATTAGGATGGTTAACTTCCTTGATGGAATGGAAAGAGATTTAATGCGATCTGTCACGGATAGACCTTTCTAACCCATGGTTTTGGTTCCACGTGTACCTGCAACAGACACTACTGCTGAGGTTCCTGCATATCTTAAACCTAAAACCATCGGGTTTACTGATGATGAGAAACTTCAAATGGAAAATGACCTTTAAGCAGTTAGGCTTCTGATTATGGCCATTCCCAACGATATATTTCAAGAACTAGACTTATGTGTTACCGCTAAAGAAATATGGGATCAGCGTCTTAATCAACTTGAGGGTGGTATCAAGACCCAAAAGAACAGAAGGACCCAATGTATAAATAAATACAACGATTTCAAGGCACTTCCTGAGGAAACCTTACAATAGACCTACAATAGATTTAATGTTCTAATCAATAAATGTAAAAAGTGTGGGGTTGTTAGGTCGAAGGAAGATAACAATGTTCTGTTTTTGAAAAGTTTAAATGATGAATGGTTGAATCTGTTCGTGTCTTTACAAGCTAACCAAGATTTGGATGCATGGTCTCTTACTGATGTGTATGGCACCCTTGCTGCACAAGAGAAGGATGTTGTCAAACAAAAGGGCAAATCCACCATTGTAGGTCCAATCGCTTTGATTTCAGATTCAAAGAAAACCACTGAAGGAAAGTCCAACAGAGAGAGTTCTAGCAGAGACAAGAAGAAAGAGAAGAAGAAGGGAAAGAAGTGTCTGGTAGCTGAAAGTGATGCTGAAGAAAGTTCATCAGAAGATGATGATATCAATGCCTTTGCTCAATCTCTTGCGTTAATAACTCAAAAATTTAACAAGAGATTTGGCAATAAGGTATTTGATAGAAGAGGAAGGTACGGGAGAGAAGGAAAAGATGAGAAAAGAGGTTATGCTGCACCTCCACAACAGAACCACCAGAACAGAGCTCCACCAGAACAGAGACCGCAACCACAACAGAAGTATAATGCTCCAGTTCCTCAAAAAACCTATGCTGCTCAACCCATCAATCAGAATGATGGACGTTGCTTCAGATGTGTCAAACCTGGCCATTTCTCTGCTAATTGTAGAGGTAAACTGGTAAAAGACCAGGATTACTACAAGAACAAATACAAGTAAAATTACCGAGAATGAAGCTATGTTGCTGAGATGGAGAATTGGATCTCCGATTCATCCTCTGATGATGAACCAGAGCAAGACAATTTCTGTGGAGTTGCTGTGGATGATGAAAGTTTGGGAGAAGTTGATTGGATGACTGGAGAAACTCTAGAGAGAACAACAGAGGAAGATTTAAATCAGAATGCATTTGCACTTACTGTGACAGAGCCAAACAACAAGGCGCTGGAGACCACCAGACCCAGTGCCAAGGAATGTTCGAATTCTGAATCGAAATCTGACTCTGAGTTAGAAATGCATGTTTCGTTGTTAACAGAGGAGTTTCAACTTTTAAAACAAAAGCTCTTCGAAGAGAAAGGGTTAAGGAAGCTAGCTCAAAAGGATATATCCTTTTACCAGAGAGAGAAAACTCTCTTGGAACAAGAAAAGGAAGAAATCTTTAAAGAAAAATCTAAGCTAGAAATCTTACAACAAAAGAAGGAAAACATCTTTTCTGAAAAAGTCAAAGAGTTTGAGGAAGTTTTAAAACAAAAATCTGAAGAGGTGAAAAAGTCAGAAACAGAAAGACTTAACTCTGTTGCTTTAAAAGATTATTTTCAAAGAGAAATGGAGATTTTGCATCAATCCCTACAGAGAAAAGAGATTCAAATCAAAAAGTACCAGGATGCACAAGATGTGCACATAAAGATAAACTCTCAAATGGATACACAAGGTCTTGGTTTCAGTGACCTTGTTCCCTATAATGGAAGAAAGAAGACATCTCTGTCTTCTGTGTTGGGAAGATCCAGGAAGATGTGATCTCTGGTACTGCAGCTTTCAAAAGAATCAAAACCTCAGATATTTTTACAAGCACCAGGATACTTAATTTCAGGAATGTTAGCTATGACCCCTTGGATCCAGAAAAGGTTATAAAACCATCTGAAAAGTTTATTCTTGATCAAGGAAGAGCTAGAATCGTACTTCCTAATTCTGTCAAAAGTCTATATCCAAAAGAGATCTTTAATTTCAACTCTTTCAAGGGACAGAAGTCTGTACTTCTGTGGATGAATCCTCTATCGTTAAACCACAGAGGGAGCTCAACCCTGAAGCCCCAGTCTTCTCTCCTACTTCTGAAACTATAAGAACACCATTTGAGAAAGATTTGAAAAGAGTTCTTAATGAAAATGCTGTTTCTGATGCATTAAAATCAAAGTTGAGAAAGTTTAAATATGCCAGAGCTGATATCTCTGTGATTCCATCAGAATCTACCACCAGAGCCACCAGAGACTTTCAGTGCTCTGACAGTGACTCTAACTCCGAGGTAGATGAGCAAATTTTCTACGGTCAAAAGAAAGTTTTGTATAAACCTAAGCAGATATCGGTGGGATCTATAGATTTGAAAAAGGATGTCTCATTCTTTAAGAAACAATCAAGATTCATACCAGTAACTGAGTTTGATAACAAAGGCTTCAGAACTCTTGCTTCTAATGTAATAGAAGTGAAGAAAAGAGAGAAAGCCAAAAATATACCAGTGAAAAACACCCCTGTTCCCCTTGCTTTCAAACCAATCAGATTTACACCAGAGCAGAAGGGCAAATGGACAGTCAATGACATACCTGTTCCTGCCTCTGCTGTAAATCAAAGGAAAAACTCTTTTTAGTCAAAGGAATCAGTTCCAAGAAACAACAACTTTAGAAAACCAAATCAGAACAGAATGTATGCAAAGACATCTGATCCTAAAGTTTTTCATAATCAAGCACCATTCAACCAGCAGTTTTTGAATAAAAACAACAATTTGCATCAATCATCATGTTCTATTAATTGCAATTGTATTTAACTGTTGTTAAAATTGAAAAATCACTTGAATGGGCCTCACTGTGTTCTGAATCAGTCATCACAGAAGAAAATTCCTAAGACTGTTCAGGATACACAGAGAAACATCTCTGGCACATCATCAAAGAATGAAAAGCCAACACACAGAACTGTTAACATACCTAAGTCTAACAAGAAAGGACCCATCATGCAATGGGTACCTAAAAAGAACTAATCTGTCTTGTAGAAGCCTCATGTGCAGATCTGGTACCTAGATTCAGGATGTTCCAGGCACATGACAGTCAATAAGGAGCTGCTGACTTCATTCAAAAACAATATGGGAAGTGCAGTAACCTTTGGAGGAGATAATGGTGGACAGATTAGAGGCTATGGCACTTTAGTTAACGATGGTGTTTCAGTTTCTGAGGTTGCTTATGTTGAAGGATTAAATCATAATCTGCTCAGTATAAGTCAACTTTGTGATCATGGGTTCGATGTCAATTTTAGGAAGAAGTATTGTTCTTTGTTGCTTTCCGAGTCTGGTCAAGAACTTTTAAGAGCCGACAGAAAAGGAAATCTGTACAAAATGAATTTTAATCTAAACCAAAACTCTACAACAGAAAAACTCTGTTTAGTGTATTTGAAAAATGAAGATGCCTATTTAAATTTCCAAAAAGGTTTGCCCATTTAAATTTCCAAAACCTTGACAAACTCGTGAAGTTGAACTTAGTGAAAGGTCTGCCTTCGCTAAAATTTAACAAAGACCATCTCTGTTCTGCCTGTGAATTGGGTAAGATGAAAAGATCTTCACACAGAACTAAGAGTGATCACAATTGCCCCAGACCTTTGCATATGCTTCATGTGGATCTTTGTGGTCCAATCTATGTGCAAAGTCTGTCGGGTAAGAAGTATATTCTTGTCTTAATAGATGAATTTTCTAGATATACTTGGATTGAGTTCATCAGAGTAAAATCTGATGTCCCAGAAACTTTGATATGTTTGTTGAGAAGGATACAGGTTCTGTTAGGACTCAAAGTTCAAAAGTTGAGAAGTGATAATGGGACAGAGTTTAAGAATGCCAGAATAGATGCCTATCTTTCAGAAGAAGGAATTTCCCAGAACTTCTCAGCTGCCAGAACTCCACAACAGAATGGTGTAGTGGAAAGAAAGAACAGAACTCGGGTAGAAGCAGCCAGAACCATGTTGGCCGGTTCCATCCTTCCCATCAACTTCTGGGCAGAGGCAGTCTCAACAGCATGTTTTACCCAGAACAGAGCTGTGATAGTGAAAAGATTTAAGAAGACTCCCTATGAACTCATCAACAACAGAAGGCCGCCGCTAGTTGCTGTTCGCAAGTAATTTGGATGAAAACTCAGCTAAAGGATTATGGATATATCTTCAACAAGATCCCCATTTATTGTGATTCCAAAAGCGCAATTGCAATAACTGAAAATCCTGTTCAGCATTCCAAAACGAAACACATAGATGTCAGGTACCATTTTATCAAAGACCATGTTGAGAAGGGAACTATAGAAATGCACTTTGTACCAACAGAACCAGAACTTGCTGATCTTTTCACAAAACCTTTAGATGAAAAGAGGTTAAATTTTTTAATCAGCAAACTAGGAATGTTGAATCCTTAAGACATTGAGGGGGAGTTCGTGTTCTTGCTTACTTAAATCTATGATCATATCCTAACCCACTAGGACCCAAATGCCATTGGGTACCAAAATCTGCTTAATCTGTTTTGCAGGTTCTTCATGTGTTGTACTGAATTGTAGATACATACCACACACATGACTGAAAACAGAAGAGAAGCGGCGTATTTTTTGAAAAATATTTGTACCATTAAGGGGGAGACAAATATTATTGGCTTTTGAACATATCAGTTCAAAACCCTTACTTCAACGACTAAGACTTCTAAACAAATCAGTTTAGAACTCACACTTCTCAGGTGATATCCTTAACTGTTACATCTTTCTGTTTCAAGGAACGTGGCAAAAGGTAACATTGGATTATATTTGTTTCTACTGATTTGAAAACTTGAATCTTTACAAATTTAATTCAATGAGATGCAATTTTCAATTTTCATTCAATTAATTAAATGCGTGCTAAAAGATGTTTTTTTTCAAGAATCTTTGTATTATCTGAGTTAGATTTGCTTCAACTTTCACCTCTGAAATAAATCGAAAGGTAAGCAAAACATGAATGAAATTATGCTGAATGCTCAAAGATATGTGAATCTGGACTTATATAGAATATAATGCTCAAAAAGCCTATTTATCAGAATGATGAATGGAAACGAAAATATGGGGGAAGCACTATGATTAAGAACCAAGTGATTGAGATATCATTCATATTTTGTGATGGAAATTCGAACTTATATAGAATATCATTTAGTTTGAAAGTTTGTGCCTGTGGCCTTTCTGGTTTGGGAGAGTAAGTCCTAAGGGGTGCTCGACACCTAGTCCCTAAGATCAACTGGTCTGGGATCGGCTGACCCAAATCCTGCAATAGAACCAGATAGAAAGCCATGTTTTACTGGTACAAATGGGTTTAAGATATATCGATGTGGCCTTTCTGGTTTGGGAAATTAAGTTCTAAGGGGTGCTCGTCACCTAGCACCTAAGGCCAACTGGTCTGGGATCTGCTGACCCAAATCCTGCTATAGAACCAGATAGAAAGTCATGTTTAACGGTGTATCTTATTCTTACTAAACTTTTTGATCAAAAGATGCCAATGAGCACAAAATCAAAAGATGCCAATGTGCACAAATCAAAAGATGCCAATGAGCACAAAAGAAAAGATGCCAATGAGCACACATCTCTTGAAACTTGGGAAAATACAAAGTCGCGATAAACCCGTAAATTTGTGAAAATTCTGATTTTGGACAAATAGTGTGAGTAGAGCAAAGTATTCTTATATGTTTTAGAATTGCATATGCTTGAAGCTAATCATATTTCCCATGCTAGCACACCAAATAGATTTAATAAAGGGGTTGAAACTGAACATTTTTTAACTTGATATACAATGATGACTTGTTCTTGAATCCAAACACATGCATTTGATTTCATTTGATTGAAAAATCTGTTAAATTTCATTAAGTTGAATTTCTTTTGTAAAGTTTTCAAATGATCAAATGTTTGTAGTTATAAAATAAAATTCAATGAATGTTATTTTCCTTGTGTAAATTTGTTTTAAAATTTGTGCTAGAATTTCAAATATTGTACGTTATTGAAATATATGCATACTTTCAGGGGGAGAAAATAAATTGCTCCAGAATTCTTATTTTGAGGGGGAGCAAGGTTATTCTGTAAGGAGGAGATTGTTAGCAATTCTCAAAGACACGACTGAAATTGAAAATGGTTTTCGATGCTCACCATCATCGAAAAAGGGGGAGAAAAGTTTAATTTCAATTTCATGTCAAAGAATTTTCAAATCAAAGATATTTCAAGTCAAAGATTCGTGAACAAAGACTGAAGATTGGGGAGAAGGATCATGTGAAGTCCAAATGTTGCTGAATTTGGTTATCTTAGTTCTGAGTGGTTATCGGAATGCGCTTACACCTAAAAGTTCAACAATGTGGATGGTTTCACATCTTTCTGATCCAAACTCTAATCGTTTCTGATTTATCTTGTTCCGAATTGATGGTTCTATATAAAGATATGAAATCCATGTTCAAGACTTGAAGACAATCTGTTGAAGATTGTATTGAAGAAGGTTGATTTTTCAAAGAAAAAGACAATGACTTTTCATGTTTGTCTGAAGATTCTTCAAAGCTGAGTTCTTAAAGAGTGTCAAAGCATATAGTTCACCGTGAACTAGTGGAGATAAAGCTATTTGAAGATGGTTTGATAGAGTATCTGTTTGAGAAGATTGACTTTACAAAGAGCTGAAGACTGCTGTCAAATTTTTTAAATCTTGAATCCAAAGGGGGAGATTGTTAGAGCATTGTTGTATTCAAGATTTACTGTAAAGTCAATGTACTGTATGAGTCTATACAGTATTGTGAATGCCTTTATACCTTGTATGTCATGGGTATAAATAGGCTTGTCTAGACCATTTGTTTGCAACACTTTAGAAAGCTTTAGTAATCTTTTAGAAACCTTTTGGTAATCCTTTGAGATCAATACATGGATGACATATTTGCTCTCTAGATTCTCTCTCACTACATTCATATCTTATTGCTAGAGATCTGGATTTATCATAATCAGCAAGATGGGTATGCTGAACATGTCCTCCTAACTCTGTTTGAAAATAAACAGAGACTCTGATGTTCGTACCAGAGCTCTGTCAAAATGGTTAGGTAGGATAGTTCACCAGAGCCTCTGATGTTATCACCAGAGCTCTGCCAGCATACTTTCTCAATGTTTTCCTTGTGATATTCTTTTGTTTTCTTTTTGTACAAACTTTTACAAGAAAAGAGAAAAGCCAAAAAGAAAATTCTGTTGATTAAGCTCACTATTTAAGGGGGAACTTATAAAGGGAAATGTGCATGGTTTTAGGGGGAGCAAGTCAAAATCAATCTTCAAATTTAATGACTTTGCTTTTTAATCTGAAAAGAAAAATCTTTTTGAAGAAAGAGGGAAAACCTGGTCTGATGAAAATCTTTTGATAATGTCAAGAACTTACCAGAACTCTGATCTTTCACCAGAGCCTCTGATGACTTTTCACCAGAACTCTGTGAAATGTCTAAGTCAGTTCTGCTCTCGATCTTTGACTTCTTTCACATCAGAACAGAATTTTGAAAATGATTTTAGGTAATGGTGAAATATCTTGAGAAAGAAGAAAAGAAAAGGAAAAGGTCACTCAACAGAGGCAAAACTGCAAAGCTCCACCAGAGCTCTGTCAGTTTTCTGCCACGTCATCAGAAATAACGTCATCAGAAGTGCGGGTTATTTTCTGTTGGGAACTGAAGATTTGCCAAGTATGGTTAGTACTGCCAGAACAACATTAATGCTGCCAGATCAAAGTTAGTACTGCTTATGCAATGGTTACTACTGCAAGACAAAGTTAATACTGCTAGATCATTGTTAATACTGCTGATACATTAATGCTGCTGGAACAAGGTTAGTACTGCTGGATCAAGTTAATGCTGCTGGAACAAGTTAATGCTGCTGGAATGAGTTAGTACTGCTCATGATTGAATGAAGTTAATACTGCTGATGTGATAAGTTTGGAATACGGAGATTTTGGAGATAAAGATGGAATGGATGAAGATATGCTTAAAGAAGATTCAGAAGATCAATTTATTTTTGATAGTTATCTTGTACTTATTGTGTATAAATAGATGTTGATAGATAGCTATTGAACATACGCAATATTTGATAGTCTAAGAATACGTTTTTGTTTAGAGAGAGAATTAACCTCAAGGTTCAGAACCCTATTTCTAGAGAAGTAGAAGTCGTCTTGATTGAGCCTGTTCATCAAGATTGAGGTTTGGTTGTAATCTTGTGAGTCGAAGCATTGAATACAAACAACTGTGTGTTTTTCTGATATATTTGATTGTGTGAATTAAAGTTCAATTCCGCAGATTCTTTAATTCTGAATTCTAAGTATTATTAGTCTTGTTAAGAATCGATCCTGACAAGTGGTATCAGAGCCTTTGTTTCTTAGAATTCTACAATCATTATGGAAAATTCTTTTGAATCAAACAGTACTCTTGTTTCTAAGGTTCCCATGCTCAGACCCAATGAATTTGACATGTGGAAAATTAGAATCAAGCAGTACATTCTGCTTACTGATTATTCCATCTGGGATATCATAGAGAATGGTCCATGTGCTGAAGGAAGAACTGGACCAGATGGCAAAAGACCTCCTCTAAAGACTGATGCAGAGAGAAAAGTCAGACAAATAGAGATGAAGGCCTTAAGCACTCTGCTTTTGGCTATCCCCAATGAATATCAGCATCAATTTCAACACTGCACTGATGCTCAGATTCTGTGGAATGCTTTGGAAAAGAGATTCACTGGCACCAAAAGCACCAAGAGGAATCAAAAGGCAATTCTCAAGCAGTAGTATGAAAACTTTACTTCTACTAAGAATGAGTCTATGACTCAAACTTTTGATAGATTTAATAAGCTGATTGGAGAATTAGCCACAGTAGGAGTCAAGATGGAGGCCGATGATGTTAACAGAAAGTTCCTAAGATCATTAGGTGAAGAGTGGACAATGTATACTGTGTCTTTCAGACAGAATGACCAATTGGAAGATAAAGAGCTTGATGATCTTTACAATGATCTTAGTGTCTTTGAAGCAGAGGTTGAAGCCAAAAAGAAGCCTTCTGGATATGTTCATAATGCTGCACTTCTTTCAGCATCATCTGATTCTACTGCTAACCCTGAATCAGTTAATGCTGCTGGAGGAGTCAATCAGGACAAGACCAATGATTCAGTACTAGAAGCCTTCTTTTCTAGTCATGTTAATTCCTCTTTGATTAATGATGACTTAGAACAGATTAATGCTGATGATCTTGAAGAGATGGATATCAAGTGGCAGATGGCTATGCTGTCTATGAGGGTGAAGAAATTCATAAAGAGGACAGGGAGAAACAACTTTTCCCAAAGAAGAGAAGATGGTGCTGGATTTGACAAGACCAAAGTTGAATGCTACAAGTGTCACAAGATGGGACACTTTGCCAGGGAATGCAGAGGTGGAACATCTCACAACAGCCATCAACAAACCCAGGCTGGAAGCTCCAATCAAAACAGAAACTCTATTCAAGCTCTTGTCTCTCAACAAGGAATGGGATTTGATTGGAGTGATCAAGCAGAAGAGGCCATTCAAAATCAAGCACTTATGGCTGAAGTTTCAGATCTTCCCACTGAGGTAAAATCTAATCTCTGTACTCAAGCTTGTATAGACACTGTTAAAAGGTATAGAGATCACAATCAGGGAATGTGTGATGACCTTAAGAGATTAGAAAAGGACAGAAAAGACTATGTAGTAATTGTAGAGAGGTTTGAAGAACAGATTAGGGCTTTTCAAGCCAATGAACTTCAACACTCCTATGATACAAACTACTGGAAGTGGGAAAAAGATGGTCTAGAGTTCCAGCTTAGAGAATCCAGGGAAGAGTGTGAGAAACTAAGAGGAGAACTTGAGAAAGTAAAACTTGATGTTGAAAAGTTTTCAAAAGCTTCTAAAGTTATGGACACTATTATAAATGCTCAAGTTCACAGTAAGATGAAAACAGGCCTAGGGTACAATGCCACACCTCCACCCTACAACAACACATACATCCCTCCTAGGTCAGATCTGTTAGAAACCATGGATAGTAAGGACTTATCTGAAGGAGCAACTAAAATAGATCCATTAGATGAAGTTGTTGTGGAGGATAAAACTGAAAAAGAAGAGTCTAAGAAAAGGGACAAGAATGTAAGTGGTGAGATTCCCTTAGAGAATTACATAAAGACCAATGAGGATGGTGGAAGTCCCTGGGATAAGAACAATGAGATGAAAAGATCTGAAAAAGGAAAGGGAGTTCATTATACACAGACCACTGTTGTGAACTCTAATACTTGTGAACATTGTTCTTGCAAGAATTCTCAAGAGAATAAGCCCCAAAAACATGATAAAAAGAGGGGAAATCAAAGAAATTGGAATAACCAGTGGGCACAAAAGCAAGGAGTTGATCTGCACAGGATTAACAGACCAAAACCTTGTTTTATTTGTGGCAAATTGAATCATCTTGCCAAATACTGTTATTTCAATCATATTAACCAAAAGAAAAGTGTTCAAAGAAGTTTTCAAAAATCCTCTTGTTATAGGAAGCCTGCAAGGAATAATGTGGGTAAGAAACAAGCTGAATCAAGAAGCCACATGAGAAAACAGACTGAAAAGGAATGTGTCAATATGTGGGTCCCCAAAAACACTAATGTCAGTACTGCTACCTCAGATAGTACTGCTGACAAGGATAGTGCTGCTAGAAGCAATACTACTGCCAATACTGCTGCTGGCAGTGTTAGTACTGCTAACAGTGTTAGTGCTGCTAACTCTGTTAGTGCTGCTAACAGTGTTAGTGCTACTAACTCTGTTAGTGCTGCTAACTCTGTTAGTGCTGCCAACTCAGTTAGTGCTGCCAACTCAGTTAGTGCTGCCAACTCAGTTAGTGCTGCTAACTCTGTTAGTACTGCTAACTCTGTTAGTGCTGCTAACTCTGTTAGTACTTCTTCTGGCAATACTTCTTCTAAGGTTAATACTGCTTCTAGTTTTTGTGCTGCAAGACCAATCATATTGACAAAATACTCCAATTCTGCAGTACCTAAGTTTGAAAATCTCATCAAAACCCAATGCAAGTACTTTGATGAGCAAGGGAGACCCAAGACCACTTTGGCTTGGGTTCCCAATAAAAACTAATTGATTTATCTTATGTGCAGGGCAACCAACAGCTCAAGGAGAAGAGCATCTGGCATGTTGATAGTGGTTGCTCCAGGCACATGACAGGTAACATGTCCTGCCTCAAGAATTTCAAAAGAATTGATGGAGGACGTGTTGCTTTTGAAAATAATCCTGAAGGAGGTAAGATAAGTGGTAAAGGTGATGTGTCAAAAGGTAAGATGACATTTGAGGATGTTTACTATGTTGAGCAATTGAGATACAACCTGTTAAGTGTATCACAGGTCTGTGACAAGAAACATAGTATATTATTTACTGATTCAGAATGCATTATTCTTGCTCCTGGATTCAAGGTAGTTGATGAAAACATGATACTATTGAGAACCCCTAGAAAGGATAATGTGTATTGTTTAGATTTAGAAAGTGTTTCATCTGATTCATCTCTAAACTGTTTAGTTTCAAAAGCTTCAATAGATGAATCATCACTTTGGCACAGAAGGATGTGTCACATGAACTTTAAAACAATGAATAAACTTGTTAAAAATAATCTTGTTAGAGGTTTACCATCAAAAGTCTATTCATGTGATGATCATTGTGTTGCATGTCTCAAAGGCAAACAACACAAAACTTCTCATAAGTCCAAAGAGATAAACACTATCTCAAATCCTCTTCAGTTGTTGCATATGGATCTGTTTGGCCCTACAAATGTCATGAGCATTGGCAAGAAATCATACTGTTTAGTTATTGTTGATGATTACTCTAGATTTACTTGGGTATATTTTCTGAGAACTAAAGATGAGATAAGTGGACTGATCAAATCTTTTATTCTTAGAATTGAAAACCAATCAAATCAAAAAGTGAAAGTCATTAGATCAGATAATGGGACTGAATTTAAAAACTTTGATCTAAACACCTTTTGTGAGGAAAAAGGCATTGAGAGACAATACAGTGCTCCTAGGACTCCACAACAGAATGGGGTTGCTGAGAGAAGGAATAGGACACTGATTGAGGCTGCTAGATCTCTGTTAGCTGATTCAAAATTACCCACTACTTTTTGGGCAGAAGCAGTTAATACTGCTTGTTATGTTCAGAACAGAGTTTTGGTAATAAAGCCTAAAAACAAGACACCTTATGAGCTTTTTCTGAAAAAGAAACCATTTATTGGATTTTTCAAACCATTTGGGTGTCCTTGTACAATTCTCAATACCAAATCTCACTTAGGTAAGTTTGATAGCAAAGCAGATGATGGCTTTCTTGTTGGTTACTCATCTCAGAGTAAGGCTTACAGAGTTTTTAATATCTCTTCTAGAATAATTGAAGAAAGTGACAATGTCAAATGCAATGAGAACACACCAAATCCTATTGGTTCAGGTCCTGATTGGCTATTTGACATTGATTCACTCACTAATTCTTTGGGTTTCAGTAGTGATGTAAATGCAGGACAAAGGGATGCACCACCATCAGATCACAAAGTTCAGTCTGTGATATTTCCACTCCCTACCATTGATCCTGTTGACTTCTGTGAACCAGAAAAAGAATCTGAACCCATTCAGAGTGAAGAAGAGAGAAGAATAGAGGAAAATCAGACCTCAAGAGAGTCTGAAGTATCTGAAGAAGCTGTAGAAGATCCAGACTTAAATGAGTCAAATCTGGATGGAAACTTAGTTGAGGAACCTGGTCATCCATCAAGAACTCAGAAACATCATCCTCCTGAGTTGGTTATAGGAGACATTGCTTCTCCAATGATGACTAGGAATCAAAGCAGACTTCAAGAGCTACAAGATCAGCAGAATACAGTAAATACTGTACTTACTTGCTTTCAATCCCAAATTGAGCCCAAAAAGGCTTATGATGCTATGAAAGATCCAAGTTGGATAGAAGCAATGCAAGAGGAGCTGCTACAGTTTAAATTACAGGATGTTTGGGACTTGGTGGACCTTCCAAAAGGTCATAGGGCAATTGGCACCAAGTGGATTTTCAGAAACAAGAAAGATGACAGAGGAATTGTGATCAGAAACAAAGCAAGGCTGGTTGCACAAGGGTATACTCAGGAAGAGGGCATAGACTATGAGGAAGTCTTTGCTCCAGTGGCAAGGATTGAATCAATTAGGCTATTTCTAGCCTATGCCTCATACATGAAATTCAAGGTCTACCAAATGGATGTAAAAAGTGCTTTTCTATATGGAAGTATTGATGAAGAAGTATATGTCTGTCAACCCCCTGGATTTGAGAATCCATTGCACCCTGACAGAGTGTACATGCTGAAGAAGGCACTTTATGGTTTACATCAAGCTCCAAGAGCATGGTATGATACTCTGTCTACCTATCTTTTGAAAAATGACTTTGAAAGAGGAGTCATTGACAAAACCTTGTTTATTAAGAGGAGAAAGAAAGGCACACTACTTGTTCAGATCTATGTGGATGATATCATCTTTGGATCCACAAATGATCACATGTGTAAAGAGTTTGAAGAGTTAATGCACAAGAGCTTCAAGATGAGCTCCATGGGAGAACTTACTTTCTTCCTTGGGCTTCAGGTGAAACAGAGGAAAGATGGGATTTTCATAAGCCAGTCCAAATATGTGAAAGACATCCTGGACAAGTATGGTTTAACAGACTCAAAGCCAGCAAGCACACCAATGGAGACACACAAACAGATCACTGCAGATCTTGAGGGGGAGGATGTGGATGTCCATCATTACAGATCTATGATTGGATCACTCATGTATCTCACAGCCTTTAGACCAGACATTATGTTTCCAGTATGTGTTTGTGCCAGATTTCAGGTTTCACCTAAACAATCTCACATGCATGCAGTCAAAAGAATTTTTAGATACCTAAGAGGGCAACCTAGATTAGGTCTTTGGTATCCTTATGAATCTTCATTTGACTTGCTTGCATACTCAGACAGTGACTTAGGTGGAGCTAATATGGATAGGAAGTCTACTTCAGGTGGATGTCAGTTTTTGGGTGCAAGACTTGTATCATGGTAGTGTAAGAAACAAACCACAGTGTCCTTATCTACAACAGAA
Organism: Saussurea involucrata; assembly: GCA_033807775.1. Classification (NCBI taxonomy): domain Eukaryota; kingdom Viridiplantae; phylum Streptophyta; class Magnoliopsida; order Asterales; family Asteraceae; genus Saussurea; species Saussurea involucrata. Next base: position 135,446,259 of record CM066322.1, read on the forward strand.
GCTGAGTATATAGCTGCTGCAAGTTGCTGTTCTCAGGTATTATGGATTCAGAACCAGATGTTGGACTATGGGGTAACATTTCTTCACACTCCAATCTTCATTGACAACAACAGTGCCATTAGCATTGTTAACAATCCTGTCAAGCACTAAAAAACAAAGCACATAGAGATCAGGTATCACTTTATTAGAGACTGTAATGAAAAGAAATTGATTCAAGTTGCTAAAGTTCATACCAATGACCAGTTTGCAGATCTATTCACAAAAGCTTTTGATGTGGGTAGATTCACTTTCTTGGTAGCAAGTGTGGGCTTGATCAACCTTGAATAAATTCATGCATTTTATTTCTTTATATACCTGTATTTCTTTGTATATTTGGTGTTACTAACTAGCTTTCTCAGAGCCACAGTATGACTCAGATTGACAAGTGCTGCAAAGTGCAAGTATAGTTACTACTGCCAGTACAGCGTTTCTACTGCTAGTACATATTTTCTACTGCAAGTGTAGTTAATACTGCTTCGTAGTTAATACTGCTTAGTAGTTAATACTGCTTAGTTATTAATACTGCTTAGTAGTTAATACTGCTTTGTTGTTAATACTGCTTAGTAGTTAATACTGCTTAGTAGTTAATACTGCTTAGTAGTTAATACTGCTTAGTAGTTAATACTGCTTAGAGGGTTTGTGACAAACCCTTGAAGGTCACAGAGGAGGTTATTCGCATCACTCTTCATTTAGATGATGCCTCAGGTATAACCTATCTATCTAATGATGAACTTTTCTCGACCTTACCAAGAATGGGGTATGAAGGTCCCATTGGCGTTTTTAAATTCTTCAAGTCAAAATTTTACACCCAATGGCGATTTCTTGTTCATACTCTTATGCACTGTATTTCAAAGAAAACAACTGGCTGGAGTGAGTTTAGCAGTACCATTGCTTATGCCTTGGTCTGCTTAACCACTGCCAGAAAGTTCAATTTTTCAGCAATGATTTTTACTGATCTTGTGGCAAACCTAGAATCCAAAAAGAGATTTTACATGTATCCCAGGTTTGTCCAAGAAGTTCTTAACCATGAATTGACGGATTTGCCTCAGTCTGCTGAGGTATATGTTCCAAAACCCCCTAAAGGGAAGGTTTTCTCAAATATGAGAAGAATTCCTAGGGACTCGGAAGGAGTTGACACACCATTGTTCTCTACAATGATGGCTGTGTCCCACACCACTGAAGGTATGGCATCAGGGTCAAGGCCCCCATTAGACACACCCACTGATGACCAATCCCAACCTTCCATCACCAAAGACATCCCACAGTCCATTCTTTTAAGACCCAATCCCAAAATCACCAAGAAGTTTGAAAGAAGAAAGGTACACAAGGTTCCTTCCCTTGATGTACCTCCTAAAAGCCCAAAGCCTTTAAGCCCTCTAGTGGAGCATTCTCCATTAAAGAATATCGAAAGGGAAACCACAGGGGTGTCTCCCAACCCCAAGAAGGTACTCTCTCAGGAGAAGGATGAGCATGTGGGCTGCAAGGCTGCCACTACTTCTGCTAGCAAAGAGAAGGACAGTGGTAACATCAATAAGACCTTCCCCACGGCAACTCAGAATGTGAAAACATTCAGAGGACCCAGGCGCCAAGAAACAATGGGAGTAGGCAGTGCTTTTGCTAGGCAAAAGACACCTACTAAAATTTCCAGTAATCCTTTCCAGGGTGAGGATAGATATACGTATGAGGAATTGATGGAAACCATTGCCAACATCAATATTGATGTCATGAATCAGTAGAAGGAGATTGATGAGCTTAAAAAGGTGAGTCTTTATCAACACACCAAGATAAAAAAAAAAATAAGAAGATGATCACCAAGCTGCTGCAAAAAAGAAAGAAAGCTCAATATGTTCTGAGAAGAAGAAGATCAACCCCTGATGCTTCCAAAAAGGGGGAGGTAGAAACTGAACTAAACATGGAGGATACAAAGGTTGAGGGGGAGAATGAGCATAAGGTTGAGGGGGAGGCTGAGCAGATTGCAGAAGCTGCAAAGGAAGCAGAAAGTGAGAAAGCAGCAGTAACTGAAGCAGCAAAAACCACAGAAAAAGCAGTAGAAACAGTTAATGCTGCAGTATCTGAGATTGAAGCAGCAGTAACTGAAATTATACATAGTCTTGCTGATGCAGCAGTTTCTGACAGTGAGAAGGAAACAGTATCTGTTTTGACAGTAACTAAATCTGAGATTGAAGCAGAGGTATTTGAGATGGTGAAAGCAACAATATCAAAGATATTAAAAGAAGCAGTAACAGGAAGAGCAGCAGAAATGGTTAATGCTGCCAGTCAAAAAGCAGCAGAAACCATTCAAGCAGCAGAAATGGTTAATGCTGCTGAAAAACATAAGGCAGCAGAAACCATCCCGGAAGCAGCAGAAACAAAGGAAACAGCTGAAATCATTCCTGAAGCTGTTAAAACTCTCAAAAGAACCAAGATGATGTCAACCAAAAGACCAAGAACAAAGTCTATAGCTTCAAAGAAGAAAGTTGTAAAGAAGCCTAGAGTGGAACCCAGTGTAGAAGAAGCTAAGGAGGAAGTTGTGAAAGAAAAAGCTGATCATAAAGTTGCTGAAGAAGAAGTGGCAACTCCCTCAGGTCAACCAAGCAATGTACAATCATTGCCAAATGCTCAATGTGATATGTATATTACTGTGGTTGAATCTAAGCCAATCAATGTTAAACCATTAGCTTCTATGGCTCCTGAAATCATCTTCTGGGATACTTTGAAAGATCAGAGAAAGGAGTACATTAGAGTAAAAAGAGCAGATGGGAAGTTTGAGGTCAGTTCTACATGGGGAAGACTTATAAGGATGTGCTCTAGATCAGACTTGGAAGAGATGTTCAAAGTGGGAATGAAGCTTTATGGAAATATGCTGACTGAGAATGGAATGTCTATCACCAAAATGGTACTTGAATTCTTGTGTCTAATGTTCAATACAGAAGCAGTTAAGTATTTGACAGAAAGGCAATTTCAAGTTGTTACCAAATGGATGCTTATTGAAAACTGTGGTGTGTATGTCATAACTCTTGACAATACATATCATGAGTATTATTTGGTGGATAAAATATACAAGCACAGCATGAAAAGATTGGATGGAATGCTAAAAACTAAGTTGGTGAGTGACAAAGACTCTGAGATGGCAAGATACCTGGTAAGAAGGATCATCAATCAAAGTTTGGGAGTGAATCCTGATTTATGCGTTCATGATTAAGTTTTGGAAGCATCATCTGAAGAACTTGACTTCTCAACCTGAAAAGTCAAGTTAGGGGGAGATTGTTGGGAACTGAAGATTTGCCAAGTATGGTTAGTACTGCCAGAACAACATTAATGTTGCCAGATCAAAGTTAGTACTGCTTATGCAATGGTTACTACTGCAAGACAAAGTTAATACTGCTAGATCATTGTTAATACTGTTGATACATTAATGCTGCTGGAACAAGGTTAGTACTGCTGGATCAAGTTAATGCTGCTGGAACAAGTTAATGCTGCTGGAATGAGTTAGTACTGCTCATGATTGAATGAAGTTAATACTGCTGATGTGATAAGTTTGGAATACGAAGATTTTGGAGATAAAGATGGAATGGATGAAGATATGCTTAAAGAAGATTCAGAAGATCAATTTATTTTTGATAGTTATCTTGTACTTATTGTGTATAAATAGATGTTGATAGATAGCTATTGAACATACGCAATATTTGATAGTCTAAGAATACGTTTTTGTTTAGAGAGAGAATTAACCTCAAGGTTCAGAACCCTATTTCTAGAGAAGTAGAAGTCGTCTTGATTGAGCCTGTTCATCAAGATTGAGGTTTGGTTGTAATCTTGTGAGTCGAAGCATTGAATACAAACAGCTGTGTGTTTTTCTGATATATTTGATTGTGTGAATTAAAGTTCAATTCCGCAGATTCTTTAATTCTGAATTCTAAGTATTATTAGTCTTGTTAAGAATCGATCCTGACATTTTCAAACGTCAACCACATGTCACCCACACATCTCTAACCGTGATGGTTTACTTGCCCGAAAGTTGTCAGAACCAATTCCACATGGCAATCTCGGATTGAGAAACCAACTGTTAGCTGTTCCCACGTTAGACTATTGAGGCCAATCCACCATCTGACACTCGAGTGCGTATAGTACCTACGACATTCACCCATCCACATGATTTGAGTATAAATATCCATACTCATGACCCATTTCATTTTTACGCTTTCTGATCATTTCAAGAAACCCTAACCTGCAACAATGGCAGAACAAAATTCTGCTGAATCTAGCCGAATAGGACCCGTAGACCAAATTGTTATCCTTCCATACGAGTTAGCAGACAACAACTACCGATTCGATGCTAACCCAGGTCCCTATTTACCCACTTATCACATATTTGTAGAGTTTTTCAGAAACTCTGAAGTTTTTAGAGCCCTTACCGAGTTCGACGACAACCTTCCTGAGCTCTACGTCCGACAATGGTGGACTACGTGCCAGTACATTGAAGAACAAGACGGGATCGTTGGAAATGTCGATTCTAGAGATAGAGGAGCAGGAACAATCCGTATTCGTGCAAGCACTTTCAGAAGGATTTTCAGAATGAAGACAAAAAGACAGCTTGGAATAGAAGCCTACGAGAAACCCCCTAAAGTAGCTGTTCTTCTTGACTTTGTGAAGTTCTTGGGCTACAACAAGGATCTGAACAAAATAGGCGAGTTCAGAAGACAAAACCTACCCACAGTGTGGAACTTCATGTTCTCCACACTGAATAGAACCCTTACCTGCAAATATGGTAGCCAAGACCAAACAAGCACAGAGATACTCCAAATTATGTATGGCCTGTTCTTTTACAGAAACTTCGACTATGCCAGCATACTGTACAAAGATCTTCTTGCCGCTGTTAACACAAAGACTTCATCTATTGCAAGAGGAGGAGTTGTTGGAACTCACAAGTTTCTGAAGACCATCAAATTTCCTCGATTCATAAGTCTAGTAATCAGAAGAGCCTTCCAACGTTTGAAACTAACTCAACTGGTAAATCTGTTAGCCCCAAGTATCTGTTATGTAAAAGTATTGAAAATAGTTCAAGTCAGAAGACCAACAGAGATCAGACAGAAGACTTGGAAGAAGTTCAAGAAAACCAACAGAGCTCAACAGAGCTCTGTCGAAGACTTCCAACAGAAGAATAAGTGTTTAACAGAAGACCAACAGAGCTCTTGCGAAAGAGCTCTGGTGAAGTGAAGACCTCTGTCAGCCTAAGTCTCGTAGGAAATCCCAAGTGTTAGACACGTGTCCATACTTTCCACGTATGCCCTAAAGATTGGAGACACACTTTCCACGTGTCATTCCAGGGTACGATAGTACACTCTCTACGCTTTATCAGGCTATATATAGTGAGGTTGTAAAACCCGTGTCCCGGTATGATTTTTAAAATTCTTAATGTATTTATTTTTAAAGTGAGTCTCTTTAACGGAAGTTGTCAAAGGGGACCTTGAATGTTATGTGTGGCAAACCTTACTCTCTTTTGCAATATTATAGAAATTCAGGGACCAAAAGTGTCAAAGTGTTGAGCCTAGGGACCAAATGTGGACAATGGAGGTTGTTGGAGTGTTGAACGGTCAAGGAAAGGGGGACCGACCCCCCCCCCCCCTCTTCCTCTTCTCGTCGGTTTCCATATGGCACCAACAAACAGCCCATTTTGTTGTTTGTTTGCTTTTCTCCATTGTTTTCATTTTGCCGTGAGTGTGTTCGTGAGTGTGAGAAGCCGAGAGAGGAAGAAAAGCGAGAGAGAGAGGTCGCCGGAGAAACGCCGCCACGGTCGCCGGAGAACCATCGGTGTCAACGTCCCTTGTCGGAGAGGTCGAGAAGAAGGGGTTGCAGGCACGGTTGCGGGTCGTCGTTGTAAGGTATGGTTCTCGTTACTTTCTGTTTCCGTTTTTGGTTTCCGGCGAAAGGGCAGCGGCAGCGCCGCCGCCGTGCGCCGCCACTGTGGTGGCTGGGTGTCGGGTGGTGGTGGTGGTGGTGTGAATAAGATATGTGCATGCGGTAAGGTGATCGAGAGAGTAGGGAGTTCGCGGTGGTTTGCGGCTCGTTGTAGTTGTTTTGTCGAAGTACCGCCGCCGGCCGCCACCGGCGACCACCACTGCCGGAGGTGGCAGTGGGTGGTGCGTGGCTGTGTCCTGTTAATGCCCATAGAGCCCTTTAAGTCGTGACTTAATCGATTAAGCCGATTCGATAAAACCGTCGTTTTCTTTATAATCGTCATTTCATGTGAATAATTGTTCAGTCACTGTTTTTGCGACGGCCATAACTTTCCCGTCATAACTCCGATTGAGACGAAATTGGTACCCACGGTTCCAGTACGGGGTCGGTCACGTTTTCCGTGTTTTAGCGGAAAACTGGTTCAGCCTCTAGCTAGGTGAAAAAGTGGTCGCAAGTTTGGTGATTTGTCATTTTATGTGAATGTCGATTTTCTGCCACTGTTTTGTCGTGGCCGTAACTTTTTACTCGTAGCTCGGATTGAAATGAAATCGGTGGCCGAAGTTCACTAATCGAGTCAGGAAAGTTTTTCGTGTTTTGCCGAAAGTCTGTTTAGGCCTGTAGCTGGGCCGTATGGGGCTGTTTATACAGCCTGGTCCGAAAAACTTCCAGCTTTCTGTCCCTGTTTTGTTTTACGCATAACTTTTGCTTGGAATGTCGGTTTGGGATGGGACTGGTGCCAAAAGTTTCGTTTCGGAGTCTATTAAGTTTCCTCTGTTTCGCGGAAAGACCAGTTCGGACCATAGATAGGGCGAAGTTGCCATGTTGTACTGAAAGGTCCGGGTGTTCGCTGTTCTGCGAATCATTTTTGTAAAATCCATAGTAAATTATAGAAAAATCGTTAGGACGCGTGCGATACGTCCCTGAAATCGTAAGACTTAGAAATCCGTAATTATGGATTTTAATTTCTGTATTTATCAGTTTTAAGGGGGTAAAACAGGTCCCGAACAGACCCGTAACTTTTAATAAAAAGCTGGAATATTTAGGCTTTTGGAAGCTAGTAAACGTGTTATGGGTCGGGACTTTCCTTTGACTTTTTATACATATTTAGGTGGGAGAAAGTGAAGAAGATTGCCGTGTTGGTGTTGCGATTCGTGAGCACGTTGCTTAGCCTTGAGGTGAGTTCTCTCACCGCGTAGTTAGGAATTTCATGTATGTCGTTCTTTTGTGTTACGTGTTATTACGTGTATTTATGTGCTTACATGAACTAGTTGGGATGTGATAACTGGTTGTGATTTGTTAAATTCGTATGTGGAATATTTATGCATGCGTACACCTCGGTGGGACTGAGGGGCTCGGTGGGACCGAGGGCTTGGTGGGACTAAGCTAGTACAACAATCTTTACTCGGTGGGACCGAGGGCTCGGTGGGACTGAGCTTGCATTAATGTATTTTGTGTACTCGGTGGGACCGAGGTTTGTGCTTATATAATAAACATTATGTGGTTTGATATTCGTGGTGATGGTGATGTTACCTACTTGCGAATAGGGACGATATGCGTGGGGTTGCTACCTACGTGTGTGGTTGGATTCACTAAGCGTTTAGCTTACCCTTTCCCAATATGTTGTTATTTCAGGTGCGGGCGGCAGTCGGGCGTGACCGTACACACATCAAGCGCGGAGTATCAAAGATTGTTAAACTTTCACTTTCGAACCCTTTGAATTTAATTGTGTAATTTTCCGCTGCATAAACTTTGTTGACGGTTTGAGTCAACGATGTTAATTTCAATTAAGACGTGAATTACTAAATTATGGTTGTTTTATAATGATATGTATGTTTTAAAAATTTTAAATTTCCTTGTAATTTTTGGGACGTTACAACTTGGTATCAGAGCACAGCTTGAGTGAATCAAGCACATCTCGGTGTGTTTGGTCTCAAGTTGCGGCTAAGAGATCTTTAAATTCTTTTACTAATTTTTTTAAAATTAAATGAAAAGAGAAAACCCGTTTGGGAAACGGTGATCGTGGGCGCAGTGTGTACAGTCAGCCGACGCCAACTGGGAAGGTAAGGAACTTAGTGTATTTATCACTTTATAGGCATAGTGTATGCATGCTAGATTGCTTATGTGGACTGTATGGTACTGTATGCTTGTTACTTGCTTATAGGAACTCATGCTAGCTTTGATAGGTTGTTAAGCGAATGCACTTTAGGTTGTATGCAGTAGGAACTGAATAGCCTTAGAATATTGGATTTAGTTCTATTGCGCAGCTCTTGTTTGAGTCCAACCGTTCTAGGATAGAATCTCTTATTCGAACGTCTATCTGGTTTTACACTGTATACGACTGTGCATTCACGAGGCAACTCGTCAGGGTTAGTGGGGTTTCCGTCCTAGCAAGGGTAGTGGGGTGATATGACTTTTCTAGGGAGCTAGGAAAAGTTTTAGCATTTACTGGATTGGGCATATGTGTTTATTTGTGGGTAAGAAACTACTTGGACACTCCTGGACAGGACTTGAAACGAGTAAGGATAGGTGTGAAGGGTAGTAGTAGAGCTCCTACTATCTGAAGCACAGGATCCGTGCTCGAGTCGGGGAAAGTCACGGGGAACCCGAGGAGTTGAGCGGGAGCATAAATAGCAGGATTTGTTGTCCTGAGAACTTGAAGGTTCGCTTCGCGGTGAATCTGTTTCGAGTCGGAGCGAAAGATTGGTGTGCTACCGCTTTGACTCTTAGTGAGTGCACTACGTTGACCTGGGAGGCGTTCGTTGTGCGGTTCCGTGCAGAGTATGTATCTCCAGTAGAGATGGAGAGGAATGCTAAGGAGTTCCTGGAGCTCACTCATTCTACAAAGACTACAAAGGAGATGAACCGAGGGTTCATGGAAATGTCATTATTCTGTTCTTAGCATGATGCTTCTGAGGACATGAAGATGACGCGGTACAAGGATATGTTACGTACCGAGATCAGGGAGTTCGTGAGTACTGCGCAGTACGTTTCACTTGCTGCGGTGATGGAGGCGGCTCGAGGTAGAGTTCATCAACTGGGAGTGGAGGAGGCACAAGCTACGCCCAAAGTAGTGACAGGTACGTTCTTAGTAAACTCGGTGCCTGCTGTGCTGATGTTTGATAGCGGGGCTACTCATTCATTGTGTCTCGCGCTCTTAGCGAGGGGTTGGGCCGAGTTGTAGAATGGTTAGGCTGTCCACTGGTGGTCGAGGTGGCTGATGACAGGACCTTGACGGTTACTGACGTGTATCGGGGATGCACTTTGGAAATCTCTAGTGTGAGATTTTCCTATTGTTTTGTTTCCGATCGTTGTGCGGGATTGTGAGCATGGAGTGGTAGGATGATTTTGATGCTGAGATTGGTTGTCGTCGCAAGCAAGTGCGAGTTAGAACCCCAAGCGGGGGAGAATTGCTGGTTCAGGGCGACTCGCCCAGACGGACCTCAGCGGTACGTTCGGCCGCGAGGGCTCGAAGGTGCCTGCAGCACAGTGGTCAGGGATTTTTGGCGTATGTGGTCGACACACGCGTCGACGAGGAGAAGAAGACTGCGGAAGATGTGCCAGTTGTACAGGAGTTACTGACGTATTTCCCGAGGAGTTACCGGGGATACCTCCCGAGCGACAGGTGGAGTTCCACATTGACTTGATTCCAGGAGTTGCTCCGGGGGCTAAGGCACCGTATCGCCTGGCTCCACCGGAAATGAATGAGTCGTACGACTCAGTTGCGGGAACTTCGCGAAAAGGAGTTTATTAAACCGAGTTGCTCACCGTTGGGAGTCTCGAGTTTGTTTGTGAAAAAGAAGGGCGGGTTCTAACGGACGTGTATAGACTACCGAGAGTTGAATAAGCTTAAGGTGAAGAATCGTATTCCTCTGCCAAGGATCGATGGCTTGTTCGATCAGCTTCAGGGAGCATCGTGGTTCTCTCAGATTGATTTGAGATCGGGGTATCACCAGATGCGGGTGAGGAGTGAGGGTTCGGAGAAGACGGCATTTCGTACACGTTATGACCGTTTCGAGTTTGTGGTGATGCTTTTCGGACTCACCAATGCACCATCAACGTTCATGGACTTTATGAACAGGGTGTGTAGCTCGATGCTGGACTGGTCGGTGATTGCGTTCATCGAAGATATTCCTGTGTGTTTGAAGTCGAAGGAAGAGCACGAGATGCAATTGCGAGTAATTTTGGAAGTTTCGAGGCGGGAGAAACTTTATGCTAAGTTCTCCTAGTGCGAGTTCTGGTTACGAGAGGTCCAATTCCTAGGACATGTCGTGAACCAGAATGGTATTATGGTCGATCCGGCCGAGATTACAGCAGTGATGCGGTGGGAAGTGCCGAAGACTCCCACTGAAGTACGGAGTTTTCTGGGGTTATCAGGGTACTACCGGAGATTGATTCAGGATTTCTCCAAGATTGCCTTACCTATGACCCGTTTGACGAAGAAATCTGCAGCTTTTAGCTGGGGTGAGGAGCGGAAAAGGGTTTTCGAGGAGTTGCGCAGACGTTTATGCGAGGCTTCGGTGTTGACTTTGCCCGAGGGTAAGGAAGATCTGGTGGTGTATTGTGACGCTTCTCACCAGGGTTTGGGAGCCGTGCTCATGCAACGCGGTAAGGTCATAGCTTATGCTTCGAGGCAGCTGAAACCTCATGAGGCGAACTACCCGACTCACGACCTGGAGTTGGGAGCGGTAGTGTTTGCCCTTAAAATTTGGAGGCACTGTCTCTATGGTGTCGAGTGTACGATCTACACTGACCATAAGAGCCTCAAGTACTTGATGGATCAGCAGAACCTTAATATGCGTCAGCGAAGGTGGCTCGATGTGGTTAAGGATTATGGCTGCGAGATACTTTACCACCCGGGTAAAGCGAACGTGGTCGCGGACGCACTCAGCCGACATTCGGTCGGTGAGTCATTGAGGGGTCTATGTCAGCGTTTGACAGTGGTTACACCTATCCTGGAGTCGATAGGAAGCGCTCAGGAGGTGGCTGTCTTGGAGGAACATGCAAAGCGGGAAAGAGTGTCGGGGGAAATCCCGAATTTTGTTCGTGATAGTCGGGGGTTGTTAACTCGACATGGTAGGGTTTGGGTTCCATCCATCGGTGGGAACCGGCAGGTACTAATGGATGAGGCGCATAAGTCCAAGTTCTCGATTCACCCGGGGGCTACAAAGATGTACAGGGACTTGCGCGAAGGTTACTGGTGGCCCGGCATGAAGCGGGATGTTGCTAGATGTGTTGAGGTATGTATGACCTGTCGGAAGGTCAAAGCGGAACATCAACGACCTCATGGGAAATTGCAACCGTTGGAGGTCCCGGTTTGGAAATGGGAAGAGATTACCATGGACTTTATAACGAAACTCCCAAGGACTCCACGTGGGAACGATGCCATTTGGGTGATCGTTGACCGTCTGACCAAGAGTGCACATTTCTTGGCCATCAGGGAGAGCTCCTCGGCGGAGAAGCTTGCGGAGGTATTTGTGCGTGAGATCGTGGCCAGGCACGGGGTGCCAGTTTCGATTGTCTCCGACAGGGATACTCGTTTTACCTCTCGGTTTTGGGAGAAGTTCCAATCGGAGATGGGTACACGATTACACTTTAGCACGGCCTTTCATCCACAGACGGACGGACAGAGCGAGCGAACCATTCAGACCCTCGAGGATATGCTTCGAGCTTGTGTCATCGATTTTGGAGGTAGTTGGGATCAGTACCTACCTTTGGCGGAATTTTCCTACAACAACAGCTACCACTCTAGTATTGGCATGCCGCCATACGAATTGTTGTACGGTAGGAAATGCAGGACGCCCGTTTGTTGGGGCGAGGTTGGGCATCGGGTATTAGGGAGTACTGACATCGTGTTGAAGACGACCGAGACAATTCAGATGGTGCGGGATCGTTTGGTTACTGCACAGAGTCGGCAGAAGAGCTACGCCGACAAAAGGCGATCCGACTTGGAGTTTCAGGTGGGTGATTATGTATTGTTGAAGGTTTCACCCTGGAAAGGGGTGATCCGGTTTCGTAAGCGGGGGAAGCTAGGGCCTCGTTATATTGGGCCTTACCAGATCATCGCCCGCGTGGGGAAAGTGGCTTACCGGTTGGAGCTACCGGAGGAACTGAACTTGATTCACAACACCTTCCACGTTTCGCAATTGCGGAAGTGTGTGATGGATGAGTCTGCAGTAGTACCGCTTGAAGATATTCAGATCGATGAGTGGCTTAATTACGTGGAAAAGCCAGTTGCTATTCTTGACAGGAGGACGAGAACCTCGCGGAACAAGGTTGTTGGTTTGGTGAAGGTTCAATGGAGACACCGAAAGGGTTCCGAGTGGACTTGGGAACCTGAAGCGGAGATGCGAGAGAATTATCCGGAGCTGTTTGCGGGTGTAGACTTCGGGGACGAAGTCTAATTCAAGCGGGGGAGAGTTGTAAAACCCGTGTCCCGGTATGATTTTTAAAATTCTTAATGTATTTATTTTTAAAGTGAGTCTCTTTAACGGAAGTTGTCAAAGGGGACCTTGAATGTTATGTGTGGCAAACCTTACTCTCTTTTGCAATATTATAGAAATTCAGGGACCAAAAGTGTCAAAGTGTTGAGCCTAGGGACCAAATGTGGACAATGGAGGTTGTTGGAGTGTTGAACGGTCAAGGAAAGGGGGACCGACCCCCCCCCCCTCTTCCTCTTCTCGTCGGTTTCCATATGGCACCAACAAACAGCCCATTTTGTTGTTTGTTTGCTTTTCTCCATTGTTTTCATTTTGCCGTGAGTGTGTTCGTGAGTGTGAGAAGCCGAGAGAGGAAGAAAAGCGAGAGAGAGAGGTCGCCGGAGAAACGCCGCCACGGTCGCCGGAGAACCATCGGTGTCAACGTCCCTTGTCGGAGAGGTCGAGAAGAAGGGGTTGCAGGCACGGTTGCGGGTCGTCGTTGTAAGGTATGGTTCTCGTTACTTTCTGTTTCCGTTTTTGGTTTCCGGCGAAAGGGCAGCGGCAGCGCCGCCGCCGTGCGCCGCCACTGTGGTGGCTGGGTGTCGGGTGGTGGTGGTGGTGGTGTGAATAAGATATGTGCATGCGGTAAGGTGATCGAGAGAGTAGGGAGTTCGCGGTGGTTTGCGGCTCGTTGTAGTTGTTTTGTCGAAGTACCGCCGCCGGCCGCCACCGGCGACCACCACTGCCGGAGGTGGCAGTGGGTGGTGCGTGGCTGTGTCCTGTTAATGCCCATAGAGCCCTTTAAGTCGTGACTTAATCGATTAAGCCGATTCGATAAAACCGTCGTTTTCTTTATAATCGTCATTTCATGTGAATAATTGTTCAGTCACTGTTTTTGCGACGGCCATAACTTTCCCGTCATAACTCCGATTGAGACGAAATTGGTACCCACGGTTCCAGTACGGGGTCGGTCACGTTTTCCGTGTTTTAGCGGAAAACTGGTTCAGCCTCTAGCTAGGTGAAAAAGTGGTCGCAAGTTTGGTGATTTGTCATTTTATGTGAATGTCGATTTTCTGCCACTGTTTTGTCGTGGCCGTAACTTTTTACTCGTAGCTCGGATTGAAATGAAATCGGTGGCCGAAGTTCACTAATCGAGTCAGGAAAGTTTTTCGTGTTTTGCCGAAAGTCTGTTTAGGCCTGTAGCTGGGCCGTATGGGGCTGTTTATACAGCCTGGTCCGAAAAACTTCCAGCTTTCTGTCCCTGTTTTGTTTTACGCATAACTTTTGCTTGGAATGTCGGTTTGGGATGGGACTGGTGCCAAAAGTTTCGTTTCGGAGTCTATTAAGTTTCCTCTGTTTCGCGGAAAGACCAGTTCGGACCATAGATAGGGCGAAGTTGCCATGTTGTACTGAAAGGTCCGGGTGTTCGCTGTTCTGCGAATCATTTTTGTAAAATCCATAGTAAATTATAGAAAAATCGTTAGGACGCGTGCGATACGTCCCTGAAATCGTAAGACTTAGAAATCCGTAATTATGGATTTTAATTTCTGTATTTATCAGTTTTAAGGGGGTAAAACAGGTCCCGAACAGACCCGTAACTTTTAATAAAAAGCTGGAATATTTAGGCTTTTGGAAGCTAGTAAACGTGTTATGGGTCGGGACTTTCCTTTGACTTTTTATACATATTTAGGTGGGAGAAAGTGAAGAAGATTGCCGTGTTGGTGTTGCGATTCGTGAGCACGTTGCTTAGCCTTGAGGTGAGTTCTCTCACCGCGTAGTTAGGAATTTCATGTATGTCGTTCTTTTGTGTTACGTGTTATTACGTGTATTTATGTGCTTACATGAACTAGTTGGGATGTGATAACTGGTTGTGATTTGTTAAATTCGTATGTGGAATATTTATGCATGCGTACACCTCGGTGGGACTGAGGGGCTCGGTGGGACCGAGGGCTTGGTGGGACTAAGCTAGTACAACAATCTTTACTCGGTGGGACCGAGGGCTCGGTGGGACTGAGCTTGCATTAATGTATTTTGTGTACTCGGTGGGACCGAGGTTTGTGCTTATATAATAAACATTATGTGGTTTGATATTCGTGGTGATGGTGATGTTACCTACTTGCGAATAGGGACGATATGCGTGGGGTTGCTACCTACGTGTGTGGTTGGATTCACTAAGCGTTTAGCTTACCCTTTCCCAATATGTTGTTATTTCAGGTGCGGGCGGCAGTCGGGCGTGACCGTACACACATCAAGCGCGGAGTATCAAAGATTGTTAAACTTTCACTTTCGAACCCTTTGAATTTAATTGTGTAATTTTCCGCTGCATAAACTTTGTTGACGGTTTGAGTCAACGATGTTAATTTCAATTAAGACGTGAATTACTAAATTATGGTTGTTTTATAATGATATGTATGTTTTAAAAATTTTAAATTTCCTTGTAATTTTTGGGACGTTACAGAGGTAGTGGAACAAACAATTGTACGCTTTTGGAAGAATAGTTTTCCACAATTGTAAAAGCACACACTGCTGAAATCCCGAACACTACCTCCGTACGATACTGTTGTCCTGTGAGATTTCCGAACACACTTGAACGTGTTCTTGGTGTGATTCATTATCAATATATGAGCAGTTTTTACATCTGATCCTGTTATCATTTTTACTGTTCTACATTTGATTCTCACAGTTCATTTATCGTTTACACAATCACTCACTTTAATGGCTTTATTTAATATGCTTCCACTGTCTATTTCTTTACCATTATCGTGATACAACGTGAATCTGGGAACCTACAATTGGTATCAGAGCTTCTTTGGTTTTCTTAAACCAAACGATCCAATCTACCAAGGTTGACTCACTGTTGTTGATTGTGTCTGTGTGTCATTAAAAGCTTCATTATATACTCTGTTTTTACTGCTTTCTAGTCTAAACAAGCCTTCATAGCTCATATAACTGTGTTTAAAGCTTTCTAGATTAGTTTAAACGTTTCTCTCAAAAGTTAATGTTCCATTGGTTACTGTTTAAAACTCATCTTCTAGTTGAAACTCTTTTTGTAAAAGAGGTACTCTGTTTTTCTGAAAAATGGCGAACAACGGTATAAATGCTATCTATACTGCTGGTTCTTTAACAAAACCTCCTACTCTTCTGAGAGATGAATATGCTCAGGGGAATATCAGGATGGTTAACTTTTTCGATGGTATGGATAAAGACTTAATGCGATCTGTCACGGATGGACCATACCAACCCATAGTTTTTGTTCCTCGTGTACCCGCAACAGGAACTACTGCTGAGATTCCAGCTCATTATGAGATTAAAACCACAGGTTTTACTGATGAGGAAAATCTAAAAATGGAAAATGACCTTAAAGCAGTTAGACTACTGATAATGGACATTCCAAACGTAATATTTCAAGAACTAGATTCATGTGTTATTGCTAAGGAAATCTGGGATCAACTTCTTAACCAACTTGAGGGTGGTATCAAGACCCAAAAGAACAGAAGGACCCAATGTATAAATGAATACAACTATTTCAAGGCACTTCCTGAGGAAACCTTACAACAAACCTACAACTGATTTAATGTATTGATCAACAAATGCAAAAAATGTGGGGTTGTCAGGTCGAAGGAAGATAACAATGTTATGTTTTTGAAAAGTTTGAATGATGAATGGTTAAATCTGTCCATGTCTTTACAAGCTAACCAGGACATAGATGCATGGTCTCTAACAGATGTGTATGGCACTTTGGCCGCACAAGAGAAGGATGTTGTCAAGCAAAAAGGCAAATCCACCATTGCTGGCCCAATCGCTTTAGTTTCTGATTCTAAGAAAACCACATCAGATAAGTCCAACAGAGAGAGTTCAAACAGAGAGAAAAAGAAAGAAAAGTCCGTTAAAAGGAAAGGAAAGAAAAGTTTGGTTGCAGAGAGTGAAACAGAGGAAAGCTCATCAGAGGATGATGACATTCAAGCTTTTGCTCAATCTCTTGCTCTAATAACTCAACAATTTAACAAGAGATTTGGCAATAAGTTTGACAGAAGAGGTAGATATGAGAGAAAAGGAAAGGAAGATAGAAGAGAATATGCTGCACCAGAATAAAGTAACAACAGAGTTACCACAGATCAAAGACAACCTCCACAAAACAGAAGAGAAAATCCACCAGCACAACAGAAGGCCGATGCTGCCCAACCCATCAATCAGAATGATGGACGTTGCTTCAGATGTGGCAAACCTGGGCACTTCTCTGTTAATTGTAGAGGCAAACTGGTAAAAGCCCAGGACTACTACAAGAACAAATACAAGTACAACTACAGAGAAAGAAGCTATGTTGCTGAAATGGAGAACTGGGTTTCTGATTCATCTTCTGATGATGAACCAGAACAAGCCAACTTTTGTGGAGTTGCTGTGGATGATGAAAGTTTAGAAGAAACTGTTGACTGGATGACCGGAGAACCAGAGATAACGAAGGGAACAACAGAAGAAGAAGATCTAGCTCATGCATTTGTTCTTACTACGACAGAGTCTGACGATAGAGCGCTGGAGACCACCAGACCCAGTGCCAAGGTATGTTCATCTGAATCCAAGTCTGACTCAGAATTAGAAATGCAAGTTTCTATGCTGAATGAGGAATTTCAACTTCTTAAACAAAAACTTTCTGAAGAAAAGGAGCTAAGAAAGCTAGCGTAGAAGGATCTGTCCTTTTACAAGAGAGAGAAAACTCTCTTAGAACAAGAAAAGGAAGAAATCTTCAAAGAAAAATCTGAGCTAGAAATCTTGCAAAAGAAGAAAGAGAGCCTGCTTTCTGACAAGATTAAAGAATATGAAAACGTTTTGAAACAGAAGTCTGAAAAATTAAAAAAGTCTGAAACAGAGAGACTTAACTCTGTTGCTCTAACTGATTATTTTCAAAGAGAAAGGGAAATTCTGCATCAATCCCTACAGAAAAAAGAAATTCAGATTAAAAAATACCAGGATGCACAAGATGTGCACATCAAGATAAATTCACAGATGGATACGCAAGGTCTTGGTTTCTCTGACCTTGCTCCCTATGACGAAAGAAAGAAGACATCTCTGTCCTCTGCCTTTTGTGTTGGGAAAATCCAAGAGGACGTGATATCTGGTAATGCTGTTTTCAAAAGAACCAAAACTTTAGATGCTTTCTCAAAACCAAGAAATCTTGACTTTAGGAACGTCAGCTATGATTCCTCTGATCATGAAAAGGTTTTAAAACCATCCTCTGAGTTTATTCTTGATCAAGGAAGAGCTAGAATCATACTTCCTAACTCTGTCAAGGACTTGAATACAAAAGAGATTTTTAACTTCAACTCATTCAAAGGACAGAAGTCTGTTACTTCTGTGACTGAGTCCTCTGTTGAAATCCCACAGAGCAAACTCAATCCAGAAGCCCCAGTCTTCCCTCCTACCCCTGAATCCATAAGAACATCTTTTGAGGAAGATTTGTTGAAAGTTATCGAGGAAAATGATTTTTCAGATTCTTTAAAGACAAAGTTGAGAAGGTTCAGAACTGTCAAAACAAATATCTCTGTCATACCCATTGAATCTAATACCTCTAACAGAGCCACTAGAGACTTTTTAGCCTCTGACTGTGACTCTGATTCTGAAGTAGATGAACAGATCTTTTGTGGTCAAAAGAAAATTTTACACAAGTTAAAGCAGATACCGATAGGATCTACGGATCTAAAAGAGGATGTTTCTTTCTTTAAGAAACAATCAAGATTTATACCGGTAACTGAGTTTAACAACAAAGGTTTTAAGATTTTTGCTTCTAATGCAGTAGAAGTGGAGAAGAGAGAGAAAAACAAAAGTGTTTTTGTAAACCCAAATGTTCCTCTTGCATTCAAACCAGTAAAATTCACACCAGAACAGAAGGGAAAATGGATAGCAAACAACAGATCTATTCCAAATTCTGGTGTAAATCAAAGAAGAAATTCTTTCTGGTCAAATGAATCTATTCCAAAGAACTTCATGCCAACAGAGTTTGTTCCAAGGAATAACAGTTTTAAGAACTAAAACCAGGACAAATTGTATGCAAAGACATCCGGTCCTAAAAATTTTCAGAATCAAGCTCCATTGAAACAGTTCTTGAATAAAAACAATGTGCATCAGTCATGCTCCATCAACTGCAATTGTATTCTGCTATTACTAAAATTGCAAAATCATCTGAATGGTCCCCACTGTGTTCTAAATCAGTCAGTTCAAAAGAAAAATCCCACGACTGTTCAGAATACACAGAGGAAAACCTCTGGCACACCATCACAGTATGGAAAGCCCAAAGGAAAGTCTGTTAACCCACCTAAGCCTAACAAGAAAGGACCCATTATGCAATGGGTACCTAAAAAGAACTAATTTGTCTTGCAGAAACCTCATGTGCAGATCTGGTACTTGGATTCTGGATGCTCCAGGCACATGACGGGGAATAAGGAGCTGTTAACTTCTTTTAAGAACAAGATGGGAAGTGCAGTAACCTTCAGAGGAGACAATGGCGGACAGATTAAGGGCTATGGTACATTAGTATATGGTGGTGTTTTAGTCTCTGAGGTTGCTTATGTTGAAGGATTAAATCATAATCTTCTCAGTATAAGTCAACTCTGTGATCACGGATTCGATGTCAATTTTAGGAAGAAATATTGTTCCTTGTTACTTTCCGAGTCTGGTCAAGAACTTTTAAGAGCTGACAGAAAAGGCAATCTTTACAAAATGAATTTTAAACCAAACCAAAACTCTACAACAGAGAAACTCTGTTTAGTGTCTTTGAAAAATGAAGATGCCTGGCTCTGGCATAAAAGATTTGCCCATTTGAACTTTCAAAACCTTGACAAGCTCGTGAAACTGAAGTTAGTAAAAGGACTTCCTTCTCTGAAGTTTGACAAAGACCATCTCTGTTCTGCTTGTGAACTGGGTAAGATGAAAAGATCCTCACATAGAACAAAGAGTGATCATAGTTGTCCCAGACCTTTGCATATGCTTCACGTGGATCTCTGTGGTCCAATCTCTGTGCAAAGTCTGTCGGGAAAGAAGTATATTCTAGTACTTATTGATGAATTTTCTAGATACACTTGGATTAAGTTCATCAGAGTAAAATCTGATGTCCCAGAAATTCTAATAAGTTTGTTGAGAAGGATACATGTTCTGTTAGGATTAAAAGTGCAAAAGTTGAGAAGTGATAATGGGACAGAATTCAAGAATGCCAAAATTGATAGCTACCTAACAGAGGAAGGTATTTCCCAGAACTTTTCAGCTGCAAGAACTCCACAACAGAATGGAGTTGTGGAAAGAAAGAACAGCCTGTCCTTCCAGCTGCAAGAACCATGTTGGCTGGCTCTGTCCTTCCAATAAACTTCTGGGCAGAAGCAGTCTCAACAGCCTGTTTTACCCAAAACAGAACTGTGATAGTAAAGAGATTTAAGAAGACTCCTTATGAACTCATCAACAATAGAAGACCAAAAGTGAAATTGTTTCATGTTTTCGGTTGCAAGTACTACATATTGAATGACAGAGAACAGCTGGGAAAGTTTGATAAGAAAGCAGACGAAGGAATCTTTATTGGTTATTCCTTAACCTCTAAAGCCTACAGAGTCTACAACTCCAGATGTCGGGTCATTCAAGAGAGTGTATGTGTGTCCTTTGATGAAAGTACATCAAGCTCCTCTGATCGTAAATCAACAGAGGGCACACAGACAGAACAGAAGAAGACAAGTTCTTCAAAGTCAAGGGAAGAAGATATCAATCTCATGTTCAACGATTTCTTCGATGATGATGATTCCTCTGATAACATCAACAGAGGAGATCAAGCTCAGAACTCAACAGAACAGAATCTGACAGGTACATCTCTCACTGGTCCCTCTAATACTTCACCATCTACTTCTCTGTCTACAGGAGTGATTCAGAGAAATGAGGAACCACATCAGAACGAGGGAGAACCTGAACAAGAGTCATCATCACCTCTGCTAACTAATATTGGCAGAGACTCCTTGTTTGGAAGCTCACCTTCACAGAGCCCTGTCAATAACTCACAGAGCAATGAGGCCACTCTCCAAAGTTGTGTGCCACTGAGCCCTGGTCCAAATCCACAGAGCTCTGACGCTGAAGTGCGTCTTTTCCCATCAGAAGCACAAACCCCGCCTGTTGTCCATGCTCCCATGACACGATGGACAAAGGATCATCCTCATCATCTTATCATTGGTGCTGCTGAAGATGGTGTAAAGACAAGATCGGCCACAATCAATGAAGCATTCTTTGTAAAAATTTTAAGCATGATTGAGCCGAAGAAGATTTCTGAATCCCTAGAGGACCCAAATTGGATCGAAGCTATGCAAGAAGAGCTTATGGAATTCGAAAGAAATAAAGTTTGGTCCTTGGTTCCACTCCCAAAAGGCAAAGCGGCCATTGGAACCAAGTGGGTGTTTAGAAACAAAAAGGATGAAGATGGGATTATCATCAGAAACAAAGCCCGTCTGGTTGCAAAGGGATACAGACAGGAAGAAGGCATTGATTATGACGAAACCTTTGCACATGTGGCTAGGCTAGAAGCCATCAGAATCTTCCTAGCCTATGCTGCTCACAAGGGTTTTAAGGTCTACCAAATGGATGTCAAGTCTGCCTTTCTGAATGGCAAACTGCAAGAAGAAGTTTATGTCCAGCAACCACCTGGTTTTGAATGTTCTGAGTTTCCAGACCACGTTTACAAGTTA
Source organism: Saussurea involucrata (assembly GCA_033807775.1). Classification (NCBI taxonomy): domain Eukaryota; kingdom Viridiplantae; phylum Streptophyta; class Magnoliopsida; order Asterales; family Asteraceae; genus Saussurea; species Saussurea involucrata. The sequence goes on from CM066322.1 coordinate 135,467,374, forward strand.
GACAAAGCTCTGTACGACCTTTAGCAAGCTCCCAGAGCCTGGTATGAAACTCTGTCCAAATTTCTGTTGGTCAATCACTTCGAGAAAGGTACTGTCGATAAAACTCTATTCTTTAGAAGGTATAAGAATGATATACTTTTGGTACAAATATATGTTGATGATATTATCTTTGGGTCTACACGGCAGGAGTACTGTGATAAGTTTGAAAGTTTAATGAAAAGCGAATTCAAAATGAGCATGATGGGAGAACTTTCTTTCTTCCTTGGTTTACAAGTTAAACAATCTGACAGATGGACTTTCATAAGTGAGACCAAGTACATCTCTGATATGTTGAAAAGATATAAGCTCAATGATTCAAAACCAGTGAAAACTTCTATTGCCACTGGAGTTAAGCTTGACTCTGATCTTAATGGTGAACCAACAGATCTCAAGTACTATAGAGGCATGATAGGGTCACTTCTGTACTTAACTGCCAGCAGACCTGATATAATGTTTGCAACCTGTCTCTGTGCCAGATTTCAAGCAAATCCTATAGAAACTCATTTAACAGTTGTCAAGCGTATCTTTAAATATCTGAAAGGGACTCAATTTTTAGGTCTCTGGTATCCTCTTAACTCTGGTTTCGAGCTTGTAGCATATACAGATTCAGACTATGGAGGATGCAAGAATGACAGAAAGAGTACTTCTGGTAGCTGCCAACTGCTTGGAGAAAAGTTGGTGAGTTGGACATCCAAGAAACAGAATTGTGTTTCAACCTCTACAGCAGAAGCAGAATATGTTGCTGCTGCTAGTTGTTGCTCTCAAGTGATATGGATGAAAACACAACCCAAAGATTATGGCTTGGAGTATGGTAAAATTCCAATTCTATGCGACTCCAAGAGTGCCATTGCCATAACAGCCAATCCAGTTCAACACTCGAAAACTAAGCACATCGACATAAGTTACCACTTCATAAAGGATCATGTTGAAAAAGGGACTATTGAAATGTATTTTGTTTCAACTGACCTCCAGCTTGCTGACTTGTTTACAAAAGCCCTTGATGAAAGGAGATTTAACTTCTTAATTAGCAAACTGGGTATGCTGAACATACCCTCCTAACTCTGTTCAAACTCAACAGAGGCTCTGATGATCCTACCAGAGCTCTGTCAAACAGTTGGGTAGGATAGTTCAACAGAGCTTCTGTTGTTCACCAGAACTCTGTCAAGCATATTTTTTTCAACACGCTTTCGGTGAACATTTTGTTTGTATATAAAGTTTTGTGTGTACAAAAGTTTTTTTTGGATTTAAGCTCAATTTTATAGGGGGAGCTTAAAAGTAAGATAATGCATGGTTTTAGGGGGAGCAAGTCAGTGCTAAATTTCCAGATCCAAATTGACTTTGCTTTTCTGATCTTCATTGACAAATCTTTTTGAAGAAAGAGGGAAAACCTGTTCTGATGAAAACCTTTGTGATAATGTCAAGAATCTGCCAGAACTTTGACATCTCACCAGAGCCTCTGTTGCCTCTCACCAGAGCTCTGTTGTTTGTCTAAGTTCTGTCTCTGTTCTTACTTTCACATCAGAACATAATTTTAAATTTTTTAATGGTAAAAGGTGCAACATCTTGGGTTACTTGGTACGATATGAAGAGATCACTCAACAGAAGCAACTTAACAAAGCTCCACCAGAGCTCTGTTAGTTTGTTCTGCCACGTCATCAGAAACACGTCATCAGAGATGCGGGTCATTCTTTAAAGGTCAATCTCTTGTCACTCACACATCTCTAACCATGACGGTTTACTTGCTCAAAAGATGTCAGATTTAAATCCACATGGCAATCTCTGATTGACAAACCAACTGTTAGCTGTTCCCACGTTCATACTGTAGCAAACGTTCCACTATCCAAAACTCGAGTGCCTACAACACCTATGATCGTGATCCAGCCACACATTCCTCATATAAATACCCATTCCCTTCAAACCATTTCATTTCTTACGCTTTCTGAATATTCAAACCTTTACTCATCTTTCCCTCCTTGTTCAAAACCTTCAAGAACCCTAACCTGCAACAATGGCACAACCCCAACATTCTGCTGATTCAAGCAGAATCAGCCCTGTAGATCAAATCGTCATTCTTCCATATGAACTCGCTGACAACAACTACCGTCTTGACCCAAACCCTAGTCTCTATTTACCCACTTACCACATCTTTTTGGAGTTTTCAGAAACTCTGAACTTTTTAGAGCCTTAACCGACTTCGACGATGATGTTCCAGAGCTGTATATTCGTCAATGGTGGACCACCTGCCAGTTTATTGAAGAACGAGAAGAAATCATTGGCAACGTCGATGCTGGCAGAGACGGTGGTTCAGGAACAATCCGTATCAATGATAATACCCTGTGAAATGCATTCGGACTGAAGTTGACGACTCAACTGGGAATTGTAGCATTTGAAAAACCTCCGAAAGTTGAAACCCTACTCGACTTCATAAAGTTTCTAGGATACAACAAGGACATTACCAGGATCGGTGCTTTCAAAAGACAAAACCTACCCCCTTTGTGGAACTTTATGTTCTCCACATTGAACAGAACCCTGACCTGCAAATCTGGTAGTCAAGATCAAACCAGCATAGAGATTTTGCAGATCATGTATGGCCTATTCTTCAACAGAAACTTTGACTATGCCAAGATTCTGTACAAAGATTTCCTCAATGCTGTAAACCTAAAGACATCAGCCATTGCCAGAGGAGGAGAAGTTGGGAAGCACAAGTTCCTGAAAAACATCAAATACCCTCGGTTCATCAGCTTAGTGATCAGACGTGCATTCAGACGATTGGACTTGACGTTACAAGGTACCCCTTTCAAATGTTGGGTTATGACCAGATTTCTTCCAACAACCTCAGGTACGTATCCCTTCATCAGACGAGTGCCAGGAACCATGCTCGCTCTGATTGATCCTGAACACATTTCTATACAAAACTATCAGAGTGCTGCTCAACCTCAAGAACCTGAGGTGAGAACCCCACCATACATAGGATCTGACCCTGTGTTGGAGAGCTTGAGTGAGGAAGTAGCAGAAGAACATGGACCAGAGGTAAGAGCACCCGAAGTGGGGTCTTCCTATAGAGCGATAGAGGAAGTGCAGAACAGAGCATCCAATATGGAGGCTGTTCACGAGGGTGAAAGGGAAATTACAGAGGAGATGGCAGAGAGTTCGCATCCCTCTGGTAATCGTGAGACATAAATTCATGTGATAGAGAGTTCACCCGGGAATTCTATACCCCTAGAATCCGAGAGAAATGAGAACTTAGAAGATGTTCAAAACATGAACACAGATGAGCGTATCCAAAGCCCAAATCCCCGTGCTACCACACAATCTAATCCCGGTGATCAAGACCAAGGGATTATTGAAACAGAGGTGCACACCTCGAACCTTAACCAGCAAGAACCGCCAGAGGCAACTCTTCATGCCTCTGGTATGCACGAAACCGGGGAATCTCTGTTTGGTAATGATGTCAATCCGCCCCATGACATCGATAGGTCACATCCACACAATGATGCCTCTGTGGCTCATTTAGACTCGTCCCAACATAGACCAGAGATCTTTCAGATCTCATGTAGGCTCTATCCGACTCAGGGACAACGGGAGACCATAGTTGAACAAGGGCAAACCTTGCTTGATCCAAATGCCCCTCATCACATCAGATTTCCTTCTTCAGAACCTTAGCTGGAAGAGGAACCTCTGATCAGAACATCTGTAGATGTTTCCCCTCAAAAGGAACATCAAGGATCAGGTAGAAGTCCTCCAAGAGTCATCATCAATACCACTCTTGACGGAGGCGTCTCTGAACTCGAGGCAGAATTGGATCCATGTGTTGGAACCAAGGACACCCCCGTTGACACTGTCACAAGAGCAGAGTTCGAAAGCTTCTGTGACAGTATCAACAACTCCTTGAATGAGTATAAACTTATCAATGAACAAAAGGAGGAGCTGATCCGCAAGGAGAATGCTTCTCTCAGAGAAGAGCTACAGAAGGTAACATCCACTCTTACTGAAATAACTCAGAAAAATGACGAGGTTGAACTGCTCAGAACAGAAGCAATACGGATCAGAACAGAAGCCGAACGGGTCAGAGCAGAGGCAGAAAGAGTCAAAGCAAATGAAATTGCCAAGTTAACAACAGAACTAGCGGAACAAAGAAGAGTCCGTACAGAGGAAGAAAGAGCCAGAACAGAGGAAAGAACAAAGTTCTCAACAGAACTAGCCGCTCTGAAGACGCTCATGGCAGAAAACCACTCGGCCCAAATGAACAGAACCTTGCCAACCCCTTCTGTGCTTCTGTCAGACTCCAACGTCAGAACCTTGACAGAGCTAATTAACAACTCTGTTAAGGTTGCTATCACAGAAGCCACAACTTCCTCTGCTACCCCTATCAACATCTCTGGCCCCAGATCCAATGATTTACCGATGACAGTTGGCCAGATGGGTGAGTTCAGCAAAAGAGTCTTAAGCAGAATGATGACGATCTCATCAAAATTTGTAATGAAAGCTAAGGCGGCAGAACAATATGTGAAAGCGTCTCTTGATACTCACAAGGTCAACTTCGAGGCTCAAGTAGAAGAGATCAGAGGTGCTGCAACAGAGGTAGAAGATGTAATGACAAAGGCAGCCTCAAACTTTACTAATATTATTTTACATGCTACCTCTACATCGAAAAGACCTGCAGAAGAAGCACCTACAGATGAACCTTCAAGCAAGAGACACAAAGCTGGTCTGAGATTTGTTGTTCCGACCTCACCACCAGCTCGAATTGACGATTCTGGCGATGATGGTGATTTCGAAGATGCTCAAGAAGGTCAATCAGACGATTAATTGGGTGAGTCCTCAGAACAACAAAAGGGGAGAAGCAGAAGGAGAAGGATAAAGAAAAGGAGAAAGAGGCTGAGGGAACTGAGGAGAAAGAGAAGAAAAAGGAAAAAGAGGCCGAGGGAACTGATAAGGGAAAAGGGAAAGCAACAGAGGCTGAGGAAACAGAAAGAGGTGATCAAGGGAATACAACTGAAGACTTACCAGAGATGACTATGGTAACTTTCGACTACATATTCAAAGACAGAGTCATCAAGCCAACAGAACCCTCATCTCAACAACCACCAGAAGTCATCATCTTGGATACCCCTCCTACTTCACCAAGAACAGAACCACAGAGAACAGACCCATTCTCTGCTGAAGAACAACCAAGCCAAAACCAACTTCAAAAGTCTGTTCAACACATCGACAGACCAATGAAAGAAACTCATGAAGACCTAAATCCCATTCAAACAGAACAAAACCCTGAAACCTCAAACCAACATTCTGGAAAACCACCGCTAGAAGATAAATACGATCTCTGACGTAAGGCGTAAGTTCATCGAAACAAAGTCCGGTTTGAACAGAAACATAAACTCTGACTTTGGAATCCGCAGAATCGTGGACATCAAACAGAAGGTATTTCGGCACAACAGAACGCAGATGAGTTATCACGAGTTCATAGTTGAATCAAACAACGATAGGGTTGAGCACTTCAACGATAACGATCAGGTACTACTAAACCCTTATGATATGATTCAACTTCATGCCTACTGTTACAACTTCAGTGACAAATACAAAGAGGCAAGAACGGCACTTCCTGAGGTACGCTTCGCTATGCAAGAGCACATCAACCTAAGGATTCAGATTGATTTTCAGCTAGGCATAGAGTTCAAAGTCGAGACACCAGCGACCGCACCACCAAATGAGAGCCTTGAAGGCTACGGGCACTATAAAACTGGAACAGTAGTTGGAGATCCTCCAGTGTTCATTTGCCGACAAAAGAAAACCAAGAATGCCCTCAGAACTATTAAAACTCATAAATACTCAAGTGAGTCGCTAGTATACCTCAGAGACATCATTCAGAATCTCCCAAGAGAGAAATGTCCGGAAGAACAACAGAGACGCTTCATCACCCAAATCAACCTTTTGCTGAACTTCCGAGAACTCATCAGAAGATTTGACAGAATCTTAAGGGGAGATAATTATGCTTAAATGTACTTGTCTTTTAATCTTAATGTAATCTTCTAAAAGATTAGTGCAAGGCTTCGACAGAGGTAAAAGTTCTCTGTTCTTTTGTTTAATCTCTTGTCAATTGTAAATTTCTATTTTCAATACTTAGGGGGAGATTGTTAGCCCCAAGTATCTGTTATGTAAAAGTATTGAAAATAGTTCAAGTCAGAAGACCAACAGAGATCAGACAGAAGATTTGGAAGAAGTTCAAGAAAACCAACAGAGCTCAACAGAGCTCTGTCGAAGACTTCCAACAGAAGAACAAGTGTTTAACAGAAGACAAACAGAGCTCTTGCGAAAGAGCTCTGGTGAAGTGAAGACCTCTGTTATCCTAAGTCTCGTAGGAAATCCCAAGTGTTAGACACGTGTCCATACTTTCCACGTATGCCCTAAAGATTGGAGACACACTTTCTACGTGTCATTCCAGGGTACGATAGTACACTGTCTACGCTTTATCAGGCTATATATAGTGAGGTAGTGGAACAAACAACTGTAAGCTTTTGGAAGAATAGTTTTCCACAATTGTAAAAGCACACACTGATAAAATCTCGAGCACTACCTCCGTACAATACTGTTGTCCTGTGAGATTTCCGAACACACTTGAACGTGTTCTTGGTGTGATTCATTATCAATATATGAGCAGTTTTTACATCTGATCCTGTTATCATTTTTACTGTTCTACATTTGATTCTCACAGTTCATTTATCGTTTACACAATCACTCACTTTAATGGCTTTATTTAATATGGTTCCGCTGTCTATTTCTTTACCATTATCGTGATACAACGTGAATCTGGGAACCTACAAAATCCCACACCTGTTTGGGTTATGTCCAGGTTTCTTCCCACAACTTCTGGTGAATATCCTTTCATTGGAAGAATTCCAAGAACAATGCTTGCTCTTATCGACCCAAATCACATCTCTATCCAAAACTATCAGAGTGCTGCTCAACCTCAAGAACCTGAGGTGAGAACCCCAACATATTTAGGATCTGAGCCTTCACTTGAGAGTTTGAGTGAGGAAATAGCAGAAGAAGTTAACAGACCAGAGAGAAGAGCACCCGAAGTGGGGTCTTCCTCTGCAAGAGTGACGGAGGAGGAAGTACAGAACAGAGCATCCCCTATGGAGACTGTTCATGAGGAAGTAAGAGAAACACCAGAGGTGGAAATCATTTCCTCTGGTAGTGGTGAGAAAGAGGATGAGAGAGAGAATCCCGAGAGTTCTAAATCCCTAGGAGCCGAGGGAAATGCGAGCTTAGAACAAGATGTTCCAAGGAACACATATGTGCGCATCCCAAGCCTAACTCCCTGTGCTACCACACAATCTATTCCTGGTGATCAAGACCAAAGGAATATTGAAACAGAGGTGCACACCTCGAACCCCAACCAGCAAGAACCACCAGATGCAACTCTTCACGCCTCTGGTATGAACGAAGCCGGGGAATCAATCTTTGGTAATGATGTTCAATTGCCCCAGAAAATCGATAGGTCACAACCACACGATGATGCCTCTGTGGCTCATATAGACTTAACATAAAATAGACCAGAGATCTTTCGAATCTCGCGTAGCATCTGTCCGACTCAGGGGCAATGGGATACCATAGTAGAACAAGGGAAGACTTTGCTTGATCCAAATTCTTCTCATCACATCAGATTTCCTTCTTCAGAACCTGAGCTGGAAGTGGAAACTCTGGTCAGAACACCTGTAGTTGTTTCCCCTCAAAGGGAGCAGCAAGGATCGGGTGGAAGTCCTCCAAGAGCCAACATTAAAAAAACTCTTGAAGGAGGCGCCTCTGAACTCGAGGTAGAATTGGAAACATGTGTTGGATCCAAGGTTACCCCCGTTGACACTGTCACAAGAGCAGAGTTCGAAAGCTTCTGTGATAGTATCAACAACTCCTTGAATGAGTATAAGCTTATCAATGAACAGAAGGAGGAGCTGATCCGTAAGGAGAATGCTTCTTTTAAGGAAGAACTGCAAAAGATCACTGATAAACATGCAGAAGTAAGACAGAAGTATGCAGAGGCTGAACGACTCAGAGCAGAGGCTGAAAGGGTCAGAGCAGAGGAGACCACGAAGATATCAACAGAACTTGCAGAGGTGAAACGACTCATGACAGAAAATCACACTGCAACGATGAACAGAACTTTGCCCATCCCTACAGTTATTCTCTCTGAATCCAACGTTATAACCTTGACAGATCTCATCAATAATTCTGTTAAGGAATCCATAAAAGAAGCCACAACATCATCTGCTACTCCGCTAAATATCTCTGGTCCAAGCCCAAATGAACTACCAATGACAGTAGGCCAGATGGGTGAGTTCAGCAAATCTATTCTTACCAAGATGATGACCATCTCATCAAAGTTTGTCATGAAGGCACAAGCAACAGAACGACATGTGCAGACATCTCTTGACACTCACAAAGTTAACTTTGAGAGTCAAGTAGATGAGATCAGAACTGCTGCAACAGAGGTCGAGGATGCAATGAAAAAGGCAGTCTCAAATTTCACTGATGCCATCTTACAGACAACTACAACGAAAAGACCTGTAGAAGGAGCACCAGAAGGAGAACCCTCGAGCAAAAGAGCTAAAGCTGCTCAAAAGTTTGTTGTTTTGGACTCATCTAATGACGGCATTGCAAAGTCTGATGATGAAGATGATTTCCATGATGCTCCATAAGGGAACTCAGACAATCAGAATGCTGAGTCCTCAGAACAACAAAAGGGGGAGAAGGAGAAAGAAAAAGAGAAGGAAAATGAGAAAGAAACAGAGAAGGGTAAAGGGAAAACGACAGAAGCAAAGACAGGAAAAGGAGACAAGGGAATGACAGAAGAAACACCAGAGACGACTATGGTGGTGTTTGACTACATGTTCAAAGACAGAATCATCAAAGCACCAGAAGAGTCAACACAACAACCACCAGAGATCATTATACTTGACACCCCTCCTACTTCTCCAAGGACTGAACCAGAGAGATCAATCCCAATCTCTGCTGATGAACAACTAAGCCAAGACAAACCTCAAGTCCAAACCCATGTTCTACAAGAGCCAGGACGCCATGTTGACATTCTTATAGCTGAAACCCACGATGACCAAAACCCACCTCAAAAACTTGCAGAGCAGAACCCTGAAACCCGACACTCTGACAATCCTGCAATCGAAACCATATTTGCATTCCTCTATGCTGACGGAGACATAATCCCTGTGAATGCAATACCCATTAACCCATACCTAAACCCGATAAATGCCAGCAGACTCACTGATGCAAGGTTGAAGTTTATACAAACCAGATCCAATATGAACAAAGCCATAGACTCAAACTTCACATTCTAATTTATTCTGAATATTGAAGCAAATAAGTTCTCCAAAGACAGTATTCAGTACCACGTCTACACCGTGAGGACAAAAGAGAACAAGATTGAAAAATTCAATGACAATGATCTTGTGCTCTTGAATCCTTACGATCTGATAACACTTCATGCCTATTGCCTAAACTTCATCGACATATACAAAGGCACTGGAACTGCTATAAGGGAAATCGAGTTTGTCATGCAAGAACACGTAAATCTCAGAACGCAAATTGACTTTCAACTAGGCATGGAATTCGAGGTTGAAAAGCTAGCGATTGGACCTCCAAATGAGAGTATTGAAGGTCTTGAGGAGCCCAGATCTGGAATGGTTATTGGTGATCCACCAATACTTATCTACCGACAGAAGGGCATCAAGAAAGCACTCAGAGTTGAAGAGGCTCACAAGTACTCAAGCGAGTCGCTGCTCTATCTCAAGAGAATCATCACGGAGCTTCCAAGAGAAAAATTCCCAGAAGAGAGTATGATAAGCTTGGTCGACCAGATAGACCGCATGATAGAATTCCGTGAGCTGATCAGAAGATTCGACATAATCTTAAGAGGAAATTATTATGCTTAATGTACTTATTCTTTGTTCTGTATTGTAACATCTTAAAAGAATAGTGCAAGGTTTCAACAGAGGTAAAAGTTCTCTGTTCTTTTGTTTAAATATCTCTGTAGTTTGTAAATTTTTATTTTCAACACTTAGGGGGAGATTGTTAGCCCCAAGTATCTGTTATGTAAAAGTATTGAAAATATTACAAGTCAGAAGACCACCAGAGATCAGACAGAAGACTTGGAAGAAGTTCAACAAGAAGACCAACAGAGCTCGACAGAGCTCTGGCGGAACCAACAGAGCTCAACAGAGCTCTGACAGAAGACCTCTTCCATTCTACAGAAGAACTGTTCACCAACAGAAGACCATCAGAGCTCTGGCGTAAGAGCTCTGGTGACTGAAGACCTATGTGAAGCCTAAGTCTCGTAAGAAATCTCTAAGTGATAGACACGTGTTCGTACTTTCGACGTAAGCCCTAAAAGGACAAGACACAACTTCCACGTGTCATTCCAGGGTTAGATAGTACACTGTCTAATGCTTTATCAGGCTATAAATAGAGAGGTAGTGGAACAACAATTGTAAGCTTTTGGAAGAATAGTTTTCCACAATTGTTAGAGCACACACTGCAGTATTCCATAGCACTGCCTCTGTACGATCTTGTTCCCTGTGAGATTTCGATTACACACACTTGAACATGTTCTTGGTGTTATTCATATTATCAATATACGAGTAACTTTTATACTTGATCTTGTTATCATTATTACTGTTCTATACTTGATACTCACGGTTACAATATCTTTGCACAATCACTCACATCTTAATGGCTTTATATTTAATGCTTCCGCTGTCTATTTTATTACCATTAATGTGATACAACGTGAATCTGGGAACCTATATGGTGATACGCTAAAGTCCATCTCCACCTCTCTTGCCAGCAAGGCCGACAATGCTGAAGTTTCAAAGCTGCAAGGGGAGGTGAAGACCTTACTGACTGACGTCTTCCACCACTCCTCCTCCATTCAAAACCTCTCCTACTCCGTCATAACTCTCAGCAGCGACGTAGGGTCTCTTAAAGGAGAGATAGGAGCGCTGAAGACTGAAGTCTCTGAGCTTAAGGGCCAGGTCAGCAACATGTCCACCAAGGTAAATACTTCCAACTGTTTACTTGGGCAAATCCTGGACCACCTAAATGCTTCAATAGTCCCTGTCTCCCACTTCACCGCGGATGACCGAGCGAAGTTAGGAATGCAGCGGATTTCATTCTTCAGGCCACCTCTGCCATCTCTGGCCTAGAAGGCAGAGTTGGTAAGCTTTAGGTTTCTAATGCCTCAGTATCAGATGACCATGGCCTCAAAGATAGGGCTCTTGATACCTTTGCCGCTGTTGCCGCTGCAAATGCTGCTCCTCCCTCCCCCCATGTTGACGAAAAGTGGGAGAAGAACAATGAAGACCTTCCCCAATACACTGAGGGGGAGAAGATCAAAGACCCTTCCCTTGCTGAGGGGGATGGAACCACTGAAGATCCCTATTAATCTGAGGGGGAGAAAGAGGAAGAAAAGGAACCCACTCCTCCCTCATCTACTCTCCTCATTGAAACTGTTGATATTACCTCTGAAGAAGAGGATGCAGAGGAAGAGGAAGAGGACGTGGACATTCCCGAAGAAGAACCCTCATCACACCCTGATGGCAAGGATGATGATGATGATGATGATGATGAATTTGACTGCTGGTTTCAGCCTGCTGCCATCAGGGTCCCTAGACCTAAGGGGGTTGTTTCAGCCTCATGCCAAGAAGGCTTCCAAGGGAAAGCATAAGGAACTTGCCCCTGAAGGAAATTTGGCAATTCTCTACACGCCAACTTCTTAGGTATGTCTATCTCTTATCCCTTACTCGGCTTCTATACACTCCTATCTCAAACCTATCTCCTCAAACACTTAGCAATATTTTCTCTACATTTTTCTCACCCTCAAAAGATTGATCTTTTGATTCAGCTAGTCCTCTCCCCTGCTTGAGCATACCGTTGAAGCTCCCCAACAACAACTCCAAATAATCCCAACTGCTCTAGCTGATACCAACCCAATAATCCCAGTCTCAGTGAATGAGACTAATAATCAGGAAGAAGAAGAAGAGTTGCTCACTCATCCAAATAGACCCTCTCGACCACCTCAATGGTCAGGGGTGTAACGACCCGAAATCCCATACATAGTTCAAATAGCATACATTGCGTAACGTCGTTAAAACAAGAGATACATTATATAACAAATACGGTCCCTTAGTCTTTTACAAACATTCAGTACATCATTAAAACGTTTACATAGTAAATTACATCATTACTAACAATATGCTATATCTACTAAACACATCATAGTCTTCAACTACATAGTCCTCCAAAAGCTATTCGCGGTTTAACCTTCTTATTTGCTCTTACTCGATCCACGACCTGGAATACATATTTTTAAAACAAAATGAGGGTTAGACCTGGAGGTCTAGTGAGAAAATCCTCGTTAGTTAAAAACCATTTGCACAACATCATACACATAATTCACATAATTCACATAGGAATACCAACTAAGACTCATGCATCATGTATCTTTCCATCTCATTCTCTTGGCCATATTAATTGGTTGCGAGCCAATTAATTAATTTACACCACTGTACTGAATACATCCAACACCACTGTCCCTCTGTACAGCCAACATACACCGGTCCTAAGCCCGGCCAACTAGTACTCATGCAGTGCAATACTCATATAAACACCATATGCACATTATTACACTTATTCCACATATATGTATTCCAGTTGAAAACATTTTAAATAAAAACTCACTTGTTTGCTTATCCAAAACTCCTTCCACAAAGAACTCAGCTTTCACCTTCGATTCAGAGTATCTGAAATAATTAAACACAATATCTCTTTACCAAATAGGACATACACGTCTTACTAAAGTTAAGAACTCTAATCCCCAAATGTTACCCCCAAACCCGAACTTAAGTCGAGTCTACAGTACATTTAGTCCTCATTCATTCCCTATCCAATAACTAACAATACACAGGTTACTGGATACTCAAAAGCATCTAAACTCTCAAAATTGGTCAAACAGCTAAACTATCTGGACAACACAAAACTATCCAGACAACAGGGCTTTCCGGACAACACAACCAATCCGGACAACCCCAACTTTCCGGACAGCATGTTCAATCCGGACGTTATCCGAAAACCACAGTGATCCGGACTACATAAAATCGTCCGAAAACTTAACGAAAATAGGAGCTTACCGGATGCAAGAATCGTCCGGACACCTTTAGAACATTATCCGGACACTACCAACAAAACTACCCGGATACCTTCATCCTATCCGGAAACCTCTGTCGGTTTGCATAAATTCAGCCCAGAAACCGACTGAATCAACCCCAGATATGAAATCGGTTATTCTACTCCGATAGAAACTACCTAATAGCAACTACACACATAAATTGTAAAGGAAACATACCTGAAATCACTTCCAAGTACACCAAATTGAGTCTCTTAGCCACACACCCTTCTTTCTCCTTCTTGCTCTGTCAAAAACACCCATACACACACTGAAATGTTTCTGGATGTTTTTGCTGAATTAGGAAATATCTAATTATCTTAAGAGATAATATCTATCCAATTTACCAATTTAGTCCCTAAACTATCCACTAATGACCAAAACACCTTTTACATATAATTTAACCCAAACTTACCCTAAACACCAATTATAAAGTTAAATAAATTTGACGGAACTAATATTTTAACTAACGAACTTACCCGGGGTATTACAATGGGATAAATCTCAAAGAAGAGCAACGATGATTCAACAGCTAGAAGATCAACGCTTAAAAGTTATCCCTCCATCCAGTCTTACTTTCTTGTCACCTGAAGAGATTGAAGAATCTATCAAGGATGAAAAATTTCTTGCTGAAAATCAAAGGGCCGCACTAAGATCAGAAGCTGAAAAGATTTCCTCTGATGGTTCAAGAAGCTCTACTAAAGGAGGGTGGAAAGGAAAATCAGAAGAATGCAAACGTCAATGTTACTACTCTAAATTGGTGCAAGAAGAAGGTTGATTTCAGATACCATCCAAGTAAGATCGTAAATGTCAACCTGAAGGGTAAAACAGTGAAAGGTATTCCAATAGTAGACATCATGGTATTCAGGGAGAATGGGGAAATCAAGACATGTTACGTATCAAAGCTCGAGGCTTACGGTTTGGATGAATGGTTGGAAATCAGGGCAGCTATTCAGCGTTCAAGATCAACTTTCAAGTCTTATGTTGAAAAGTTTTTAAACAAACTGATCGACAAAGTCTCCTCAGTGATTGATATGCCTCCTCCTCCACCACTCCATCAAAACCAAAGACGTGCGCCTTCAAAGAAGAAGAAACATGCCTCCTCCTCCTCAGGGCCTGCTATCCGCAATAAAACAGGAAATGAATTCTCTAGGTAAGCAGTGCTCAGACCCCCACCTGATCTCTCAGCCGTAAACCTTTCACTACCACTTGGTGAAACTTTCAAACCTGGACGAGTGGTCAGTGAACCCCTCACAATATTCTTCTATGACTGGAATGGTAGGAAGTGCTTTCAACGCTTCTCAGAATTGAACCCGACGTCTTCATGAACCAACTCAGAGACCTTGTCTATTGGTGTCATTTAACTAGACCCGACGTCTTCCTGAAACCTCAAGTGCTGAATGAAGCAAAACTAAGAAGACAACAAAGAGAAAAGGTCCCTGACTGGATGATCCCAACGACAAACGCCTTTGACGAACTGCTCTTCAAAGATGAACCTGTGTAGCTGATAGAATCTCTTTTGTAATTCTTCTATTTTGTCAATATACCTTTTGTACTTGTATTTATTTCATTGTACTTGTATTTTTTCAACTTCCCTTGTAATCCATTTTTCGAAGTAAAGAAAAAATTCAATGAAGTACTTTACTCCATCAGTACTGAAAAAGATCTGTTGATCCAAACCCTTCAGTGATTTGATGATGACCCCTAGAATCACTTAATGAAAATTGTAAGTAAACATTATGTATCAGTGTTTCACCATCAAAGAAAAATATACTAAGTCTGTTTAGTATCGCTGATGTGAAACTGTTGTTCTTTAAATATACTTCAGCGCTAAATGTACATCAGTGAAACCTGAGCCTGTTCAGTCTCGCTGATGATCGCTGAATGTTCACTCTGTAAATGTTTGCTTATGATCCATGAAGACAAGACTCGCGAAAAAGTGTTCAACGCTGAAATCGAAGACCAAGCTGATGAACAAGTGACTAAGTCTACTCATGACCTGATGCGGATATTAGCGAAGCCAAGACTCGTCCAAATCACGCGATGTTTCAAGTAGAAGACTTCAGCGAGAGCTGACTGTTGGGAATAAATTCTAATTGAATAGAAGTTCAAGGGATTAAATGTAAATTGTATTTGGGCTTAATAATTATAATGGGCCATGGGCTAGATTAAATTAGGCCTAGATATAAATAGTTGTTTAAACCTTAGAAAATAGGTTAATCGTTCATTAAGTCATCATTATTATTTTCTGAAAAGTATTGTAAACTCTCTGAAAGGTTTATCAATATTATGTGGATGACAGTTGGAAATCATACCGATTGTTCTATTTACTGTTGATTTCCTGTTGTATGCACTAATCTGGGATCCACAATTGGTATCAGAGCATACAGACGATTCGATTCAAGGTTATTTCAAGGTTTCTGGTAAGGTTATTTGTGGTTCGGTCGACTATTCTCGATATTGAAAGCATCATTTTTTGATTTCTGATTAAATTGATTGTTTCTGCTCATTCCATTATATTCGTATTGGCTTTATTAGCATTTCTGCAATTTTTCAGAATCTAATTCGTTCGTTTAAGTGTTTTTTAAGCAAAATCAATTATCTAATTTATGGGTCTCTGTTCTTGGTAAAAACATAAAATTTTTCATCAAAATCATGGTTTTTTGCTTAGAGATCGATTACGGTAGTGTTGTTTTCGTGTTTTGGTTGTTTTCTAATCTTTCAGGAACGAAATCGAGCAACCCTAATCGCTAGCTGATCCGAATTAATCGAACAGCCGTCGTGTCCGAAAGACCATCCTTAATCCAGGTAAGTTTCCTTATTCTCGCAAGTTTCTGGACGAAACTATCCGAAAGATTCCAGTTCCCGGGTAAGTTATTTACCGGACAAAATCTTGTCCGGACTCTTTATCCGGCTAGTTACTTTCCGGATTCGTTTTTTCTCGGTAACCTGACCACTACCCGGATATTCACTTCCCGGACATCCACCACCTGGACATTGCCTCTATCCGAACAAACGTGATCCGGATACGTCAGCTTTCCGGAACTACCTCATCCGGTAAGTCATTCCCTTTCGGTAACATTAATTTATCGGTCACTTTTGTCTTTTCCGGTAAAATTGTTTTATCCGGTTACTTCAGTATCCGGTAACCACATTTTGCCCGGACACTTACATTTTTCCGGATTCCCTATCCGGAAACCACCCGGATTACATATCCGGGACCCCCGTGCTAAGTCGCCGAAGGGGGACATTTGAGTATTCTAGATACTATCTGAGTTTTTCTTGAATCGAATCATACTCTGTCTGACGATCAATTTTACTGCAATTAAAATGTCTTCTCGAGACGCTTTTGCAATGAGCAACCACACCACTCCTCCAGCTCTTGGAGAATCTTGTCAGGTATGTCTACCAACTCATAATGCTTTCGTTAATAAGATTCAACTGCTTGGTTAAAAGGTAGAGTCCCATATGTTTACCTCTAACGAACAACTGCTTGAAATTAACTCTTTAAAAGAAAAGCTAGACGTTCAAAAGAGAATCACTGATAAATACAAGTCCGAAAATGAAAATCTTAAAGAAAAGTGTGCAAATCTTTCAATAGCACCAAAGGACTTAAGGGCCAAGATATCTAAACTGGCTTCACAACTTGATCAGTGTGAGAATGAGAAAGCAAAGATTATTTAACAATGCCCCTCTCTCCAAATCCAACACAAAGATTTTGTGTCGAAAATAACTAATCTTGAAACTAAACTTCACAAAAGAGGTCAAACCGATCAGACAATTCACATGAACAAACCTAAGGAATTCATGTACTTTAACAAGAAATGGGGAATTGGATACGATAACCCACAGTACTTGACAAAGGTTTTGTCTAAGAGACCTATTCTTTATCACTTTAATTTTCTTGGTCTAGACAAAAAGTGTAATACCCCGGGTAAGTCGTTAGTTAAATTCCCTTTCCGTTAATTTTGGTTAACATTAAAATAAGATGTTTAGGGTAAGTTTGGGTTAATTTATAAGTTTAGGGGTGTTTGGGTCATTAGTGAATAGTTCAAGGTTTAAAATGGGAAATATGGTTTAATATTAAACTTTAGGGTATCCAGATATTTTCAGAGATCAAAAACAAATCAGTAAGTGTGTGTGTGTGTGTGTTTTGGGGAGAAAAGAAGCAAAAGAAGAAAGGAAGGGTTAGGGATTCAATTGGATTCATTGGAGGTGAAATTAAGGTATGTTCCTTTACATTTTATGTTTATAATTGCTAGTAGATAGTTTCTATCGGAGTAGAATAGTCGATTTCATGTCTGGTAATGATTTCTGTTGATTCTGGGTAGAAAATGAGCAAACCGACAGAGGTTTCCGGACACAATATGAATATGTCCGGTAGTCTTTTTGATAGTGTCCGGTAGTCCCTTTTCGATGGTGTCCGAACGAGTCTCATCCGGTAAGTTCTTCTTTTCATTAAGTTTCCGGTTGACATTAGTTACCGGATGGTGTCCGGATTACTTTGGTTTCCGGATGACGTCCGTATTGTTTGTGCTGTCCGGAAAGTGGTATTGTCCGGATTGTATAGGTTGTCCGGAAAGTTGTGTTGTCCGGATAGTATTGTAGTATCCGGAAACTTTAGCGATTTTGTCATTTTTGAGATTTCAGATACTTTTGAGTATCCAGTAGCTTTGTGTTTTGTCGACTCTTGGATAGAGTATGTATGAGGACTGGAAATATTGTGGACTCGACTTAAGTTTGGGTTTGGGGGAAACAGTTGAGGTTAAGAGTTAGATAGATTTAACTAGAGTTCTTAGAGTTAGTAAGTATTATGTGTTCCATTTGGTAAAGAGATGTTTGTATCTAATTGTTTCAGATACGGTGAATTTGGGGTGAAAGCTGAATCGTTTTGAGAAAAGCTTGGGAGCGTTTTGATAAGCAAACAGGCGAGTTTTACTTTAAAAATGTTTTCAAACTGGAATACATATATGTGGATTGAGTATGTGATAAGTAGTGTGATTATGTGCATATGTATGAAGTATGATATATTGAGGTGTATATTATATTTATACGAGAATTACACTACACGAGAGCACGTTGGCCGGGCTTAGGACCGGTGTAGTTGGCTGTACAGAGGGACAACGGTGTTGGCTGTAGTTTCAGTACAACGGAGTAAATTTATTAGTTGGCTCGCAACCATCTAATATGGCCATAGAAATGAGACAGGAAAGTACACGATGCAGGAGTTATACTTGGTATTTATATTTGAAATGATGTATATGGTGTTTGTATAAATGGTTTTAAACTAACAGGAATTTTTTCACATAGACCACTAGGTCTAACCCTCATTTTGTTTTAAAAATATGTATTCCAGGTCGTGGATCAAGTAAGAGCAAATGAGAAGGGTAATCTGTGCTTAGCTTTTGGAAGATGTATGTTTTGAAGACCATGCTGTATTTTGTAGTTATAACTCCGTCATTAGTTATAATATAAATTAATTAGCAAAAAGTTTGTAATGGAATCCGTAATATAGTTGTAAAGACTAAGGGACCGAAGTTGTTATGTGATGTATCTTTTGATTATGTAACGATGTTATGCAATATATGTTATTTGACACATGTTTGAGAGCCGGGTCGTTACAGATGGTATCAAAGCCCTAGTTTAAGGGATTTAGGTATTCGAATCTATACCTAGACTTAAACTGCATGTGAAGTAGGATGTCCCTATTACGTTAGAACCTTGGGATGCTAAATATAAAAGGTAGAAGGAACATCAGGTAAGGTAATTATAAATTACATTTGGCCAGTGTAATCATGAACTTACAGGTACATGTTTGAACTGGAAAACCTTATTATATGGGGTATGTGCTTATGTGTATATTAACCTTGTTGAAATCAACAGAATGGCAAGTGGTACTCGACGTACAAAAAGGGAGGAAGAAGGAAACCCTAGTAGAACTAATCCAACAGTCGGGACAAGGGGAAGAGGGGGAGAAAGAGGCAGAGGCAGAACTGGAGGCAGAGTTCAGCCGCGGGGTAATGAATTTGTTACAAGAAACGACTTGACAGCTGAAATGGGAAGACTGCAAGCAAGTATACAGGCTATGTTCGACCGAACTCGTAATACTGAAACTGAAATACCAGATCCTAATCTAGAAGACGAGATGCCCATTACACCTACTGTCATACCAGTGCCAAGGAAGTGTGATTACAAGATGTTCTTAAGCTGCAAACCTCCAACCTACACGGGAGAAAGAGATCCAGTGAAGGCCATGAGGTGGCTAAAAGAGATAGAAGCTGTCTTCAAGACCAACAAGTGCACTGAAGAAGATAGAGTGCTATACGGAACCGCGATGTTGAAAGCAGATGCTCTATATTGGTGGGAAGCTCTCATTACCTCTAGAGGATTTGATGTATATTCTAGTTTTTCTTAGGACGAATTCATAATAGCTTTTAAAAGACAGTTTTGTTTTCAAGCAGTAGTTAGACAACTGGAAGAGGAATTTATGAATCTGCAACAGGGTAGTTTATCAGTTAGGGATTATACTTCTCGTTTCCTTGAGAAGTCTCGTTTCACAGAGTACTATGTTGCCACGGAGGCACTAAAGATGGAAAGGTTTATCTTCGGGTTAAAGTCAGAAATACGAAGTCTAGTGATTGCAAAGGGACCGGAAACCTTCTCAGCCGCAGTAGATGCCGCGGAAAATGTGGAACGGGACAGAGGAAGAGATGTTGGTGATAAGAGTACTGGGAAAAGAAAATGGGAAGGACCACAGTATGATCCAAAGAAGTCTAGATTTCATAGATTTGATAGTCGTACACCTTTCAGACCAGCTGAAAGACCTTGTCCAAAGTGCAATCGTATTCATCAAGGAAATTGTCAAGTTGATCCTCGAGTTTGCTACAGGTGTGGAAAGACCGGCCATATTGCTA
This sequence comes from Saussurea involucrata, assembly GCA_033807775.1. NCBI lineage: Eukaryota > Viridiplantae > Streptophyta > Magnoliopsida > Asterales > Asteraceae > Saussurea > Saussurea involucrata. Next base: position 135,487,558 of record CM066322.1, read on the forward strand.
AAGACTGTCGGGTAACTAGATTTTGTTTCTCATGCTATTCTCCTAATCACATTCAGTCTGATTGTCCACGGGGGAGAGTACATCATAGTGGTACGTCACTAAGATCAACGGGTGTTAGACCGGTAGTACCAAGACCAAAATTACCAAGAGCTAGGGGTCGTGCCTTTCAAATGACAACACAAGAAGCAGAGGAAACTCCTGATGTGGTTACAGGTACATTCTTAATAAACTCTACACGTGCTAAGGTGTTATTTGACTCCGGTGCAAACCGATCGTTTGTGTCTCCTTCTTTTGCTGCTTTTATGCATTTAAAGCCTAAAGTGTTAGATCATGCTTTAATGGTAGATACTGCAAATGATAATCAAGTATCGGTTAAAGAGGTATTTGATAGTTGTGTGATAAATATAGATGGGTGTGGAATACCTATCCAGTTGTTTCCTATAGCTTTGATCGAGTTTGATGTGGTAGTGGGAATGGATTGGTTAGCCGAAAATCAGGCTAGTATAGTTTGCGATAAGAAGTTGATTAATGCTGTCTTACCTGAGAAGGGACCAGTAGTGATTTATGGTGACCGTAGAAATCATCAGTCTTGCCTTATCTCTATGATGAAAGCTCGTAAGTGTGTTAATAAAGGTTGTCCGAGTTACTTAGCTTATGTGATAGATACTAAGCTAGAGAAGAATAAGTTGGAAGATATTCCTGTTGTTAGTGAATTTCCGGAAGTTTTCCTAGAAGATTTAAATAGTCTTCCGCCCGTTAGACAAGTAGAGTTTGGCATAGATCTAATTCCTAGAGCCGCTCCTGTTGCCCGTGCACCGTATCGTTTGGCACCTCCAGAGATGAAAGAAATGATGACGCAACTGCAAGATTTATCCGATAAGGGCTTCATCAGACCCGGTTCTTCACCGTGGGGTGCACCGGTTTTGTTTGTGAAAAAGAAGGATGGTTCGATGAGGATGTGCATTGATTATCGGGAACTGAATAAGCGCACGATCAAGAACAAGTATCCATTCCCCGGAATTGATGACCTCTTCAATCAATTAGTTGGAGCTTGTTATTTCTCCAAGATTGATCTAAGATCTGGTTATCACCAACTGAAGGTTAAAGAAGAAGACGTTCTGAAAACTGCTTTCCGCACAAGGTATGGCCACTACGAATTCTTAGTGATGCCCTTCGGTCTGACGAATGCCCCAACTGCTTTTATGGATTTAATGAATCGGGTATGTAAGCCATATCTCGATAAATTTGTTATTGTGTTTATCGATGATATCATTATCTACTCCCGATCCAAAAGAAGAGCACGGACGACATCTTCGTTTGATTCTGGAGTTGTTGAAGAAGGAACAGTTGTATGCTAAATTTTCTAAATGTGAATTCTGGCTACGGGAAGTTCAATTTCTTGGGCATGTAGTTTCCGAGAAAGGCATTCAAGTTGATCCGATGAAAGTAGAAGCAATTGAAAAGTGGGAACCACCGAAAACGCCAATGGAAGTACAAAGTTTTCTAGGTTTAGCCGGCTACTATTGAAAGTTTATACAAGACTTCTCTCGTATCGCTACGCCTTTGACCAAGCTGACCCGAAAGAATATAAAGTTCGACTGGAAAGCAGAACAAGATGTAGCATTCCGAATATTGAAAGAGAAACTCTGTAGCGCACCGATACTGTCACTACTTGAAGGTTCCAACGACTTCGTTGTTTACAGTGATGCTTCCAAACAAGGATTGGGATGTGTACTAATGCAGCGTGGGAAAGTTATAGCTTATGCTTCTCGTCAACTGAAGGATCATGAACGACAATATCCTACACACGACATGGAACTTGCATAGGTTGTTTTCGCGCTAAAGATTTGGAGACATTATTTATACGATTCTAAGTGTCAAATTTATACCGATCATAAGAGTCTCCAACATCTTTTCGATCAGCGGGAATTGAATATGAGGCAAAGAAGATGGTTAGAACTGGTGAATGACTACGACTGTGAAATTCTTATCATTCGAGAAAGGCGAATGTGGTAGTTGATGCACTGAGTCATCAAGAAAGGAGTGGAACAATAAAAGCCATTGCACTACGAGATAAACTATTACCTAACATCTTTGACGAATTGAAGAAGTGTCCAGTAGAAGCTTTTCAAGAGGAAAACTTGAAACCAGAACGGTTAGTAGGAATATCAACAAAACTTATAACAGATGATCGTGGGTTACTGTGTCTGGGAAACAGAATTTGGGTGCCTTGTTTGGGTGGTTTACGTGATCGGGTACTACAAGAAGCTCATCAATCTCGTTTCTCTATTCATCCAGGTACGAATAAGATGTATAAAGATCTACGACAATTTTACTGGTGGCCGGGAATGAAAAGAAGTATCGCCCAGCATGTGGAAGGTTGTACCACTTGTAAGAAAGTAAAGATTGAACATCAAAAGCCTTTTGGTCAGTTACAACGTTTGGAAATACCAATGTGGAAATGGGATCAGATTACTACAGATTTCATCACGAAGTTACCAAGAACTCCGAAAGGGTTTGACGCTATTTGGGTAATCGTTGACAGGTTGACAAAGTCTGCTCACTTCCTACCGATAAAAGAAACCTATCTGTTAGAAAGACTAGCCAAATTATACATCGACGAAATAGTAACTCGACATGGAGTTCCAATCTCGATTATCTCTGATCGTGATAGTCGTTTTACTTCAACATTTTGGAGAAGTTTTCAAAAAGAAATGGGAACCCAGATAAAACTAAGTACATTGTATCATCCTTAAACTGACGGTCAGAGTGAAAGAACGATTCAGACTTTGGAAGATATGTTACGGGCTTGCATTGTTGATTTTGGGGGATCGTGGGATAAGCATTTACCGTTGATTGAATTTGCCTACAATAACAGTTATCATTCCAGCATACAAGCGGCACCGTTCGAAGTTCTGTATGGTAGAAAATGTCGATCTCCTATGTGTTGGAACGAAGTGGGAGAGAAACAATTAGCAGGGCCAGATATAGTTCAGTTGACCGCGGATAAGATTACTCGGATTCGAGAAAGATTGAAAGTAGCTCAAGACAGATAGAAAAGCTACGCTGCCCGACGTCGAAAACCGTTAGAATTTCAAGTTGGAGATTTCGTAATGTTAAAGGTCTCGCCTTGGAAAGGAGTCGTTCGATTTGGGAAACAAGGTAAACTGAGCCCAAGGTACATTGGACCGTTTGCAATTACAGAAAGAATCAGAGAAGTAGCTTACAAGTTAGATCTCCCGCCAGAGTTAAGCAGTATCCACAACGCTTTTCACGTGTCAAATTTCCGAAAGTTTTTAGTTACGCCAGAGCAGGCAGTTTCTCTACCCGATATACAAGTTGATGAAAAGCTGAATTACGTGGAGGAACCTGAAGCTATTGTAGACAGTAAAGTCAAAGTCTTGCGGAATGGTAAAGAGATCAAACAAGTAAAAGTTCAGTGGCGACATCATAAAGGGCAGGATGCTACATGGGAATCGGAATCAGAAATGAAAACTAAGTACCCGTACCTCTTTGCCTAACCGAATTCCGGGACGGAATTCTTTTGAGGGGGAGATGATGTAATACCCCAGGTAAGTCGTTAGTTAAATTCCCTTTCAGTTAATTTTGGTTAACTTTAGGGGTGTTTGGGTCATTAGTGAATAGTTCAAGGTTTAAAATGGGAAATATGGTTTAATATTATCCTTTAGGCTATCCAGATGTTTTCAGAAATCAAAAACAAATCAGTAAGTGTGTGTGTGTGTTTGTGGGAGAAAAGAAGCAAAAGAAGAAAGGAAGGGTTAGGGATTCAATTGGATTCATTGGAGGTGAAATTAAGGTATGTTCCTTTACATTTTATGTTTATAATTGCTAGTAGATAGTTTCTATCGAAGTAGAATAGTCGATTTCATGTCTGGTAATGATTTCTGTCGATTCTGGGTAGAAAATGAGCAAACCGACAGAGGTTTCCGGACACAATATGAATGTGTCTGGTAGTCTTTTTGATAGTGTCCGGTAGTCTTTTTGATAGTGTCCGGTAGTCCCTTTTCGATGGTGTCCGGACGAGTCTCATTTGGTAAGTTCTTCTTTTCATTAAGTTTCCGGTTGACATTAGTTACCGGATGGTGTCTGGATTACTTTGGTTTTCGGATGACATCCGGATTGTTGTGCTGTCCGGAACGTGGTATTGCCCGAATTATATAGGTTGTCCGAAAAGTTGTGTTGTCCGGATAGTACTGTAGTATCCGGAAACTTTAGCGGTTTGGTCATTTTTGAGATTTCAGATACTTTTGAGTATCCAGTAGCTTTGTGTTTTGTCGACTCTTGGATAGAGTATGTATGAGGACTGGAAATATTGTGGACTCGACTTAAGTTCGGGTTTGGGGGAAATAGTTGAGGATAAGAGTTAGATAGATTTAACTAGAGTTCTTAGCCTTGGTAAGTCTTATGTGTTCCATTTGGTAAAGAGATGTTTGTATCTAATTGTTTCAGATACGGTGAATTTGGGGTTAAAGCTGAATCATTTTGAGAAAAGATTGGGAGCATTTTGATAAGCAAACAGGTGAGTTTTACTTTAAAAATGTTTTCAAACTGGAATACATATATGTGGATTGAGTATGTGATAAGTAGTGTGATTATGTGCATATGTATGAAGTATGATATATTGAGGTGTATATTATATTTATACGAGTATTACAATACATGAGAGCACGTTGGTCGGGATTAGGACCGGTGGAGTTGGCTGTACAGAGGGACAACGGTGTTGGCTGTAGTTTTAGTACAGCGGAGTAAATTTATTAGTTGGCTCGCAACCATCTAATATGGCCATGGAAATGAGACAGGAAAGTACACGATGCATGAGTTATACTTGGTATTTATATTTGAAATGATGTATATGGTGTTTGTATAAATGGTTTTAAACTAACAGGGATTTTCTCACTTAGACCACTAGGTCTAACCCTCATTTTGTTTTAAAAATATGTATTCCAGGTCGTGGATCAAGTAAGAGCAAATGAGAAGGGTAATCTGTGCTTAGCTTTTGGAAGATGTATGTTTTGAAGACCATGATGTATTTTGTAGTTATAACTCCGTCATTAGTTATAATGTAAATTAATTAGCAAAGAGTTTGTAATGGAATCCGTAATATAGTTGTAAAGACTAAGGGACAGAAGTTGTTATGTGATGTATCTTTTGATTTTGTACCGATGTTTTGCAATATATGTTATTTGACACATGTTTGAGAGTCAGGTCGTTACAAAAAGTATCCAGAGTATAAAATCGATTGGACTGGACCTCTTGAAAAGGAAAAAGAAGAGGAAAATGAGGAATACAAACGCAAACATACTTCGAAAATGCAATTACCCTTTGCGTATGAACCTCTTAACTATTCTTACTAGAAAAATAAATCCAAGTATCTCTCGAATGACTACTTTGACGGCTATAAAGTCGTTGTGCCCAAGGATTCCTCGAAAAAGGATGAGGACCCAGCACCTGAAACCAAAACTGAGACGGACGAGTTTAAACTATATGTTCCTCCTCTCATTTTGGAATAAAAAATAGTCGAGTTAGAGGAGACACTCGAGAAGGAAAGGACCGATTTTCAAAAGGAAAAGAAAGAGCTTCTAACAAAACTTGTGAAACTCAAATCCTCTAAAACCTAATCTGTATCGGGCGAGGCACAGGAAATTCTTCGGAATGAAATCGAACGACTCACATCACAACTGTCTGCTTTGGCAACAGAAGTGATGCAGGAGCAAGTGAGTAAGTTTCAACTCCAAGAGAAACTTGACTTACTCCAAAACGAAAAGATGATTTCACCCGATCCTTCCTCTGACTCCTCCGACACATCTTCGTGTAAAGCCTTTATTGGAAAAACCTCTTCAGTAAAAGGAAAAGAGTCTCAAGCTGACTGTGTTCAAAAGGATATTGACTCTGTCATTCAAAAATCTTCCGCAATAGATCCTTCCAAAAACACAGAGTCAAAGTGTTCCTCACCTCCCTCAACCAATCTTGGTCCATCTGTGCCTGAAATTGATTTTTCTACGTTTATGAATTCCAAAAGTTGTTTAGATGAGGAGTTTGCTAAGTTTGAATTCGAGAAACCTTTTCCAAACCACACCGACTTTCTTTCTAAAGCGGTAAATCCCCCGGTTAATTTTCTTAAAGGCGAAAGTTCTTCAAATCCCAAGACCCCGGCTGTGAACAAAGTTTCTAAAACTGATTCTCGTCCACAAAATCATTCATAGCCGTGGAAAAAGACCGGTCGATCAAATGATAGTCATCCTTCCTACTCAAACTCTGCTGACCATGCCGTTAATGATTTTTCAGATAAAAATGGTCGGGCAAAACAAGGAAAACAAAAGTGGGTAGCAAAGGATCTGTCAAGAACAAGTCGGAATCGAAGTCGTTTAATTCTGCTTTTAATTCTAGGAAAAACATTAATGATTGTGGTTTGAATCATTCGAATAATTTTGTTGAACAAAGTGTTAATTATCCAATTAGACTTTATTCAATTCAACATTTGATTCAATTATCCCATGATTATTTGTGTTGTTCTAACTGTAGATTGAATGACTTTGACGATAATAGATATGCATCCGATTGGTTTGGTTCTTATCATGTTTATAATTCTAAACCTAAACGCAAATCCCGTAAGACCAAAAGGAAACCCATTTCAAAACGGGTTCCCCAGTCAGAGGTTAAACCAAAACCCAAAAGGAAACCCATTTCAAAACGTGTTCCTCAGTCAGGTGTTAAACCTAACCCTCTAGGACCCATTTTCAAATGGGTACCTAAGAACCGTTAATCTTGTTTTTGTACTTAGACTCAGGATGCTCCAAGCACATGACCGGAAGGAGGGAGCTACTCACGAACTTCACAGAGAAATACTACAGAGACGTGAGGTTTGGGAATGATGACAAGGCGCCGATTATGGGCTACGGCGACATTGTCCAAGATAAGATCACGATCAAGAAGGTGTCATACATCGCAGGATTGGGACACAATCTGTTCAGCATCGGCCAGTTCTGCGATAAAGATCTTGAGGTCAACTTCAAAGCTAAAAGGTGTAGTGTCCACACTGAAGACGGAAAGGAGCTACTTGTTGGCACTCGGAAGACCAACCTCTACACCTTAGACCTCTCTGCCTTGAAGACCAATGATTCAGTCTGTCTGATGTCAAAGGCCAACTCACAACAAGCATCACACCTCAACTTCAAGAATATCAACAAGCTGGTGCTAGGCGGACACGTAAAATGCATGCTCGAGCTCATGTTCGAGAAGGACAAACTCTGCGGGGCATGCGAGATGGGAAAAATGAAACGAGCGGCTCACAATCCGAAGGCCGCTCCTAGCACGTCCCGGTCCCTCGAACTCATCATATGGATTTGTGCAGACCGATGCGTGTTCAGAGTATCAACAAGAAGAAGTACGTCCTGGTGATGGTCGACGACTTTTCACGCTACACCTGGGTGAAGTTCCTGCACTCTAAAGACGAAACACCGGAACTCATCATCACCCATCTGAAGACCATTCAGCTGAACCTCCGACAGCAAGTTCAGTCAATCAGAACGGACAACGGGACTGAGTTCAAGAACCAAATGGTGAACGAATACCTGACATCTGTCGGTATTTCGTAGAACTTTTCTGCCGCTAGGACTCCTCAGCAAAACGAAGTGGTAGAACGGCGGAACCGTACCCTAGTCGAGGCTGCTCGCACCATGTTGTCACAATCGAAGCTGCCACTCTTTCTATGGGCTGAAGCGGTTGCAACTGCCTGCTATACGCAAAACCGCTCGATCATCAACAAGCGGTTCAACAAAACTCCGTACGAGATCATCAACAACCGCATCCCGAACATCAAGTACTTCCACGCGTTCGAATGCACGTGCTACGTCTTGAACAACAAGGATGACCTCGGGAAGTTCAGTTCGAAGGCAGACGAAGGAGTATTCATCGGATATTCGATGCAGGCTAAGGCTTATAGCGTTTACAACAAACGGACAAAATCCGTCGTCGAAAGCGTAAACGTGGCATTTGACGAAGCCGCAGATTTGGCTTCTAAACAAAACAGTTTAGAACCCGCTTTAACTAGCGTGTTAGCTTTTGAACTTTTACGTTCGGGGTCTACACAAACCCCAGTAAATCCAAATCTTGCATCTACATCAAATTCACATATTTTAGATTTAGATTTACTGTTTCAACATTTTTACGATGAATTTTTTAAAATACCTAACCCTCGTGTATTCGTGCAACCTAGAACTGAAGCTGATCAAATCGAGAACTCGACGAATCTCTCTGGTCCGCCGCCCTCGATGAGCACACCAACAATCACATTGGAATCCCCTCAAAGCTCCACGAATACAACGACTGATACGGCTAATCCCTTGGAGGAACCTGTGCCAATCCCGGAGATCGCTCCTGAAGATTCGTCCTCAACAACACTCAAGGACCAACCTCTGAATTCCCTGGAACCAGAAGTTGCTCAACCATCGACGAATCCTGTTTCGTCTCCTCCGAGAAACCAAACATCAACACTTGAAGCAGTTCAAGACCTTCATTCCGGTGACTATGTGGATCCGGACATCTCACATGCAACTCAACAGCCACTTCCACACACCACCAAATGGACCAAGGCTCACCCTCTACACCAGATAATCGGCGATCCTGCTACTCCGGTTCAGACGCGAGGTGGATCTGCCAACTTCAGCTTGTTCTCCGACTTTCTCAGCAAGATCGAGCCAACTACCGTCACTAAAGCACTCGATGATCCGGACAGGGTCATGGCGATGCAAGAGGAACTCAACCAGTTTGAGGCCCTCAAGGTATGGCGACTCGTCCCACGTCCATCTCACAAGACGGTCATCGGCACGAATTGGATCTTCAAGAATAAGAAAGACGAAGATGGTGTCGTCATTCGCAACAAGGAGTGCCTCGTGGGTAAAGGATACCACCAGCAAGAGGGTATTGATTACGACGAGACATAAGCTTCGGTTTCCAGAATCGAGGTGATTCGTATGTTCCCTGCATACGCCGCCCACAAGAACTTCACGGTCTTCCAGATAGATGTCAAGACCGCTTTCCTCAACGGCGAAATCAAGGAAGAAGTATACATATCGCAACCGGATAGGTTCGTGGATGATAAAAAGCCAAATCACGTCTACATTCTAGACAAGGCACTGTACGGTCTGAAGCAAGCTCCACATGCCTGGTATGACGCTCTGTCTAACTTTTTAATAAAATCAGGTTTTTCAAAAGGTAAAATCGATACAACCCTGTTTATTAAAAATGAAGAAGGTCATATAGTCTTAGTTCAGGTGTATGTTGACGACATAATTTTCGGTTCTACCAACCCTCAGTACTGTAAGAATTTTGCTAAACTAATGGGGCAATATTTCCAAATGAGTATGTTGTATGAGATGAATTTCTTTCTCGGTCTCCAAGTTAAGCAACTGTCAACCGGGATATTCATAAACCATGCCAAGTACATCCGGGACATTCTTCGGAAGTACCAGATGGAACAGTCCTCACCAATGAAAACTCCCATGGCACCCGCTACTCGGTTACACGCCGATCCTAACGGAAAGGATGTGGATACCAAAACCTACCGTGGGATGATTGTCTCCTTAATGTACTTGATGACCAGTAGACCAGATATTATGTTCTCGACATTTTTATGCGCCCGTTTTCAATCCAAACCAAAAGAGTCTCATTTAATGGTGGTAAAATTAATTTTTTGTTACTTAAGAGGTACTGCTGATCTTGGCTTGTGGTACCCGAAAGAGACAGGTTTTGAGCTCACAGCGTATTCAGACGCCGATCACGCGGGCAGCATGTTGGATCGGAAGAGCACATCGGGACATGTGCAGTTCCTGGGCGATAGTTTGGTAAGCTGGGCATCCAAAAATCAGCAGTGCGTATCTACATCGACTGTTGAGGCGGAATTCGTGGCCGCCGCGAGCTGCTATTCGCAATTCATTTGTATGCGCACTCAACTCAAAGACTACGGCTTCACCTACTCTCAAGTTCCTATCTACTGCGACTCGAAGAGCGTCATTGCAATATCAAGCAATCCGATCCAACACACGAAGACGAAGCACATAGACGTTCGGTACCACTTTATCAAGGATCACGTCGAAAGAGGTACAATCAAACTCTATTTTGTTAATACAGAACATCAATTAGCAGACCTACTTACAAAACCCTCTGGACGAAAATCGTTTTAACTATCTTGTGTCCAGGCTTGGTATGCTAAACCTGAAGATTTGACCAAATCGTGCGCCCGATACAAGTTCCATACACCTACGAGGATCTGCCTATTCATCATCTGTTATCTCAACTCCAGATGATCGAATACACACTTCCTCGCATCTGTATTCTACTTGTATTGTACACACATTTCTGTCAAATCTCTGTATTAATTATGCAGATTTCGTTTATTTGCTTTCTTTTCGCGTGTGTTTCCTTTTATGTTCAATTACTGTCATCTACTCTCTTCGCTATATCTTTGCGTTTCACAATCGTGTTCATGTGTTCAGGGGGAGCACATCAGCTTATCAGGTATGTATGTTCTATTTTTGAGGGGGAGTGTCACACTAATTTTTCTTTACACTCGAAATTTTTTTTAGTTGTGGGGACATTCCAGAATTTCTCTAAAATCACACCACATGCACAATACGAGGGGGAGCAATTTTCTTTCTGTTCATCAGTTGAGGGGGAGCGTCACACACTAGTTTTTTCTTAAAAGTACAAGTTTTTTCTCTGTGTGTATGCAACATCCGAGGGGGAGAAAAGAAGTCCCTATGCTAAGTTCGAGGGGGAGCGTGTTTTTCCAAAACTTCTTGAATTCTTTGAGACAGAAATGTTAATTTTGGAAATACCAGAGGACCATTTTTGAAAAATCCATGGTATCCGGACAAAGTATTCGGATAGGTATCCGGTAACTATCCTATCCGGATAGGTATCCGGACTGGATGGGTATCTGGATGACCCACCCGGATACCTTGCCATATATATACATCCGATCTCCCATCTGTTCACTTTTTCCGGATTCTACAACTCCAAAACCCTCTCTCGCTAAACCCTTCGGACTCTCGCGTTTATTCTCACTTATATCGATTTGTTCCACTCAAATCACATGTATGTACTCCCTCACGTATCTATAATCATTTTAGCAAGTGTTTATCCGCAAATCGTTAAGTGATTCGACCAATTTCACAACCGAAAGGGGTTTTCGGACCCCGGTCTTGCGTCGATTCGTTTTTGGCCAATCGTAGTCATCTTAGGACCGATTTTCAGTATTGTTTGCTTACTTTAACGATTATTCACGAATAGAATGTCTAGTTATGTGGGTTACATTGTTTTTGGGCGATTTCGAATTGACCGGATGTCGTCCGGATAGTTTCAAACTATCCGTACACATTCAAGTATTATCCGGTAACATTCAACGTCTAGATATTTTATCCGGGAAGTATATCATTCGGAAAGCCACCTCATTTGGTAACCTTATTTATCCGGTAACCACCTCAGCCGGTAACCTAAGTTGTCCGGAAACCTTTATGGTTTCCGGTAAGTTCAACTATTCGGGATATGAGGTTGTCTGGTTACCTTGATCATCCGGTAACCCTAATTGTCCGGTAATCATTTTGTCCGTAATCATTTGTAATGTACCCGATAACTCTTGTTATCCGGTGACCATTGTGTTGGTTCCCGTTTTGCTTAAACAAGATTATCAGATCTATTAGTTCAGGTTTAAGGTTTGATGCGGAAGCGTATTTAAAGAACTAACAGATAAGTTTGATAGATTTAGAACAAAATATAAATAAACAGTGAACAAAATATTATATCTCAAAGTTTACTGAATATATATCAAGAACAGGTTTATGAACCGTGAGTAAGAAAAAGCTTTAAAACAGATATGACTCTTAAGGTGAATAAGCTTTTGTGTTCTTGATGTTGTTGTGTTTGTGTTATATGTTTTTGTGTAAGGAAGAACTCAACATGAGTCTTCCTTATATACTACTCTAAAGGGGACCATAAAGCATATGCTACTATTCATAAGGTACGTATGAATAGTTGAGAGGATGTCGTGAACAGTTGCTAGGATGGCATGAACAGTCAGACGTGCTGTATTGCATTTAATGCAGCAGACGTCTAATATGTACTAAGCCCTACTGAGTCCAATCAGAGTTTGACACGTCGACGTTGGACAGGGCATGCTACCATGCAAGTTGATGTACGAGTCCTGTAACAGTAGCAAGATATTATAAATATCTTCAAGTCTCAGTGAGGACCACAGAGGCTCTGTAATGAGTTACAGAGGTTCTGAGGTCTTGTCCTCTGTGGAGCAGTCTTCACCGGATTCCGAGTCTTTGGTCTTCTTTGTGCGTATGACAGAGCTTCTGTAGGAAGCCTCTGCTGCTTCTGTAGCTTCTTGACCTTGATTTCTCGGTAATGTCGGCAGAGCCTCTGTAAGAGGCTTTCTTCACTTAGCCTATTTTTCACTACTTCTAAATACTTCTATGATTAGGAAGATTGAAGCTAAGAATCTCCCCCCTAAGTAGTGAAAAATAAAAATTTGAACTTGAGTTAAGTTAGGCTAAGTTAGATAAGACAGAGGTTAAACAATACCTCGAAATTTCTTTCATTTAGAAATATGCCAGAGGCATTTTACATTTGAGTACAATGAAAGATAAACTTTAACTTTGTTTGCAGGGATTGGAGGTCTGAGAATCAGATTTTGGCATCTTTGAAATCGTTGTAGCTTCTGTTGTCTCTTCTGACTTTTCTGATCTCTTTGTAGAATCTGATGCAGAGTTCTCTTAGGCGGATTGTTGCGTCAATCTCTCTCATGATAGTATCTGCAGCATCTTTATCCATTTTCTTTGAACCTCTGTATTTCACAAGGCTTGCTCTAAACTTGTTTAGAGTACTTGTTGCGTACTTCTGACAGTCCATGCATACAAATAGTTTTGTTTCGCCTTGAGGGTTTTGAAATACTAACCCAAACCGTGGTTCTGTGATGATTGAGTTAGGTACGGCGTCCGGTGGGCAGCGATCCTCTGGTGGTCGTAAATCCAGATGCTTGAGACCAAGATCCTTTCCCAGCTGGAAATCTATCATGCTGTAGAGCATAAGCTTTTCCCTCATCGCTTTTCTCAACACTTGATAGGCTCTGGTGTTTGCCTCTGTGTTGTAGTTGTCCTTTGTCCATTGCAGAAGGTCAGGTAGATCATAAGGATTGATATTTCTTAAATCAGCATCAGCGAAGGTAGTTTCTGAATTGTCTTCTCTTTTGACTTTGTAAAGATTGTACCTGACCCTTGGATAGGTTCTTGTGAAGGAGAATTTGCAGAAGATTACCTTTTTGATCTTGTGGATTGAGAAGACATCTGCTTTGGTTCTTGGCTTTGTCCTTGTGAAGATGTTCTCAAATTCTTCTCTGATCCTCGGATCTGTCACATGATCTGTTGGATAATTTGTCTGAAAGGATTGTTTATAGAGGTATTTGTATACCACTTCTTCCATTTCTTCATATGTTGGACCTGGTTGTGGTACTTGTCTTCTGAGACTCTCCATCTGTTGAACAACTTCTGCGGCTCTACCAGTTAGAGGAATGTCTGACAGAGGCTTCAATCCATGTGCCCAGTCAACTTCTTCAGGCTTTGGGGTTTGAAAGGCATCAAACACACTATTCATTAGTTTCTCTGTTGGCTTTGGCAATGTTTTCTTCTTAGGCTCTTCTGTCAGTATTCCTTTGCCCTTATCTTTGGCTTTTGGCGGGGCAGAAACTGTTGCTTCTGTAAGTTTGGAGGTTGGCACTTCTGCTGGCTTGATGTGGGTTGCCTCTGTGGGTTTTGACATTTGTGATTTAGAGGACTTTTGTGGCGATGGTTCTGTTGGCTTGAGTTGCTCTGTAACCTCTGTTGGAGGTTGTTTGTTGACTTCTTCTGTGAGCTCAGTTTCTGTTGATGAAGTATTGACATCGAATCTTCTTGCCATTTTGAAAGCTAAAGTGAACCTGTGCCTTTCTTCTTCTCTCTGCGTCATACGATCACTCATTGTTGTGTGCATCCTTTTCAGAACGTCAGAAGCAGAGGTCGTTGCTCTTTTTGGTTTTGTGGCAATCGACTTTCTTCTCGGTATGGTTTGGGGTTTTTCCACAGAGGTGGGTGTTTTCTCTGTGGTTTGTTCATCTGTTTCTTCCAAAATGATTACCTCAGGGGCGGTTGTTGCCTCTGTGGTTTGCTGATCTGCTTCTGGAGTTTTGGTTTCGTCAGGAGATGATTCCACAGAGATGGGTGTTGTCTCTGTGGTCTTTTGGGTTTGTTGTTTGGTTTCTTCTGGAGGGGCTTGGTTTATTGGTTCTGCTGCGATTGGTGGACTTTGTATTCCTCTGCTCGTAGCTTTCTCTCTTAGATTCTCCCCCTCAGGATTATCTGATGGACCAGGTTGGTCATCATCAGAATCATCCTGACTTTTACCAAAAGTACCCTCTGCTCTGCAAAAAGTGTTGGGCTTCTTTGGTAATTCAGCTCCTGCTGCCATCAACTTTTCACAGACATCATCGCAGAGGCCAATCAATGTCGCAAGCTCTGCTTCTGTTTTGAAACGCATTCTGCCGACACTCTTTCTGAAATCCTTGACATAGTTGGCATTTGCAGTTGTGAAGGAGACAATGACTTCTGTGACCTGGTTAATGACGTTCTGTCCGAGCTCTGTAAGCTGTGCTCTGGTCATATAGTCTTTTGGTTGCATCATTGTCGTGTTGCGTATTGCCTCTGCTTGTACTTGTGATAGGGCATTCTGTAAGTCTGCAGGAGTGATGCCCTCTGCTCTGTTGGATTGCGTATTCATTTGTTCAAGGAAATCTTTGACAGAGTCCCTGAAAGCAGAAGTTGCTGTTGTTCCGAATTCCTGAGCTGCAGAAGTGGTTGTTGCTTTGGCAGTAGTTTCGGCAGAAGACTTCATCTCTGAGATGGCGTTTTTTACCTCTGTGGACAGATTGTCCATTTTGGTGTTCAGATTCAGGATAGCCGTAGATGTTGTCTCTGTAAAGGATTTGAAAGAGCTTTGCAACTCTTTCATTGTTTGGTTCATAAAGGTGACAAGGGTTTGGAACTCATCCCTTGATACTTGTGTTCCTTGTGTAACCTCTGGAGGAACACATTCGTCTCCAGAGTGAGTCCCTGTTCCTGGGACACCTTCGTTCACCCTTGTTTGTACGATGGGGGTGGAAGGATTTCCTTCTGATCCTCGAGAAGAAACCTGAGTTTCGATCTCTACAGAAGTTCTGTGAAGAACAGTGTCCAAATCCACTCCAGAGGTGGTTATTGGAATGTCCTTCTGTTGACTGGGAGACTTGTCTAGAGTCTCTTCGTCTCTGTGCTCACTACTTCTCTCTGAAAGAAGTTTTGGTCCTAATGTGTGCGTGGCAGAGGAAACGAATTCCTCTGTAGGGTGTTCTAGGGTGATCTGGGGCGACTGATCACGAACAATAGGTGAGTCTCTTTGAGGAGACTCCCTAGGAATGGATTCCCCGGTTTCTGTGGGCACAGAGGTTGAAAGAGTAACCTCTGGCTGGATGGGTTGGGTTAGGATCGAGCTGTGCTGCTCTTTTTCAATAACTCCTTCTGCAGCTAGACCTGCGGAGTTAGAAATGTGGGTTGCACTGGTAGTTGGTTTTGGTTGTGTGCCTCTATTTATCCAGGCATCTTTTCTTGCTTCTTCCTCTGTTAAGCATCCAAGCACTACTTCATTGTCTATCATTTCATCCTCTGTAGCTATCCTATGGTTTGGTGCTTCTTCCCTAGGTTCTGTTGAAGTTCCTTGCTCTGGTCGTAAGAAGTCATACATTTGATGAGATCCGAATAATCTCATGACATGTGGATGATAAAGACCCTTACGTATCCAGACAGCTTCTTCTTCATCTGAATCTGTCTCTAAGATCTCTATTGCTGTCTCTGTTGTTGCTAATCCCTCTTTTTGCACAACTTCGGCCCCTTTTTCGTTTTCTTCTTCCATCATATTCTCAGAAGCCTCTGTAATTTCACCTCTGTTCCACTCAGCTTCTGTTTGTTCTATTTCTTCTGAAGCTGGGTTTGGACTTCTTCTGTGGACGTCCAATCCTTGAATGAAAGGGTTTTGTAAAATAACAGGGGTGTCGGCTGGTTGATTTTTTGGTGTTGTGTCATCTTCTTGCAGACGTGTGTCAATGCCAGAAATGAAGAAATCTTGTTCTTCTGGAGAGTGGTGGTCTAGAGGTTGTGCCGTCCACCCTGCTGTATTTAGGGTGTTGGCAATATCAGGGTTCTGTAAGAAGTCGTTCAGGTCTCCTTGGTGAGCAAATCTATCTGGAGATTGATAGGGTGATTGATACTTTTCTGTAGCCATTTCTTCTTCTGCAACTTCTTCTTCAGCAGTTTCCTCTTCTGCAATGGTAACCAACTTTGCAAGTGATTTACAATGCTTCTTTTTGGTTTTCCTCCTCTTAGGATTTGGTGCCCTTCCTCTGTTGATTTCGATCTTTTCTTCTTCATTTTTGGGGAAGAGGGAGGAGCAGAGGAGCCAATTTCTGTGGCATGAGGAGGTGAAGGTTGATCTTCTGCAGCGCTTGTTGAGGTGCCTTCTGCAGTTTTCCTCTTCTTAGCTTTTGGAGTAGATGCAGAGGTTCTTGATGAAGACTTCTTTCCCATTAGTTCTGCACGTTTGGCTATAAAGCTGAGTTGAATAGCCATGTGCTTTGCTAACTTCTGATCCTTTTCTTCTTGAGTGGAAAGAGGTTTTTCTATCATTGTTCCTAAGGGGACACCTAAACGCGGGGGTGTCATAGGACTCGGTTTAGGAGTTCTATGATCGCGTATATACTCTTTCTTAAGGGATTTATTCGATGCGTTGCGCAGAAGCTTCTTTGACAGAGGTCTGCAGTCTGAGTAGCCATCAGTATGATCAGTGGGGGTATTCTTGTTCATCGGGAACTGTTTGGGAGTTGGTCCTTCCATTGGCCAGTTTTGGATTAGCAGTAGAGGTTCGAACAGTACTCCCAATATTCTTTGAAATTGCAGAGGTGGTAGAAAGTTGGGATCGTTCTCTTTGACCCTTCTTGAGTTGTTCTTTCTGTCGATGGTGTTGATGATCTCTTGCATCATTATGGTCGCATAATCTAGTGGAAGATCATAGTAAACCCCATACATGATGCTCAAGATTTGATGTGAGCTCTGGTCAATACTCCCTATTTTCCCTGTGAGGCATCTGTTAAGAATAGAGAACAAAGTGTTCCACAGAGGTGGTAATCTTCCTCTGCGAAAGTCATTTCTCTTCCGTAGTTGGGTGTTGTACCCAAGCATTTCTACGAAGCGACAGAGCTCTTCGTCTGTTGGTTGCTCTGCATAACTCTTCAATCCCAGAAGACCCCTTGTTGGTAGGTTGAATTCAAGTGAGAACATTGTTCTGTTGAACTTGATTTCAAGATGCTCAGATTTATCAGGTCTTGAAATGTACCCTTTGATGAGAGAATCGTCTTTATCAAATCGGCAGCTTTGCCAAAATTGGTTCAGATAACGAACTGGAATTTTGTTTGGTGTTCTTGAGAGTAGAGGGAAGAGGATGTGATTTTCCATTATGTTCAGAAGAATAGCATGGGCTTCGCCGAAAGCAGTGGGTGAGGGGACCAAATAGCAGTTGTTGGATTTGATAGGAAGTATGGTTTCGAAGTGATCTTTTGCTATGAAGTTTTGCAAGTGTGTCGTCGGAGCAAATTCTGCTGAGTCCCCGGAATCTTGTTGTTCAATAGCTTTTGCAAGGTTGGGGTTTTCTGAATGTTCAGAATGGGCAAGGGAGTGTTCCGGTGAGTTTGCCGGAGAGAGTTCTTGGGAGATAGCTTTAGAAGATGAAGCCATTTGATTTTAAGAACAAGGTTTTTGCAAGCTTTTGCAGGGTTTCGCCGGAGAAGAAGATAAGAGTTTGTAAAAGGTTTTATGAGAGGGTATTGCTTGGTTTTTATAGGAGGGTAAAACGGTAGTATTCGAAAGAGTAAAATATATGGCAATGGATTAAAATTTGGAATCCGTACTCGAGTTTGAGCGGCGGGTTCAACTTTCCAAATAAAAACGTTCCATGTACGCCCAATGAAAATGGGACACGTAGGCCTTGTCAGAATATGACAGGACGTCGTGCGCGACCCATTAATGCTAGGCGCGTGAGGTTGTTTTTAGCCACATGAGTTTCACTCGCAGTAACAGTAATCGTTATTACCACAGATAACAAAATGGCAGAACTTTTGTCTTTTACATAAGCTCTGTGATTTTGAAAATCTTGAGTTTTAACCTCTTCTCATATATCTCATTGTTGTCATGACTCTGAAGGTTCTTCTTTGAACGAAAACGTTTGTAAAGACATTGGAGAGGATCAATAGGATTTTGTCAAGAAATTTTACTCACAGAGGTTTTGTAGCTCTGATGGAACTTGCAGAAGCTCTGCGAGAGCCAGCAGAAGCTCTATGAGAGAAAACATCTTATAACTTGAATTCTATTAACTTTCTGATCATCCAATTTTTGATCTGTGTTAAGAGATGTTTTTCGCACATTATTGAAAGTTGGTGTCCGAGAAAACTATTTTGATAAACGTTTTGTTCGAGAAGGTCATGGTGTGTGTTGTCGGTTTCCGAGATAACATTCCAAAAGATCGACAGAGGGTTCATTTGTGATCACAGAGCATATTTCCTGCAGAACCTCTGTTGAGCTCAGTAGAAGCTCTATGACCTTAAATTTCTCCTATTTCGAATTTTGTTAAACTTTTTGAACTTTTGATTTTTGAAATGTTATTCATAGGATATTTAGGACATATTTGACAATTCTTGTCCTAGAAAACTGTTTTCCAAAAACCTTTTGTGCGAGAGACATACCTTTTGGTTCTTCTGTTCTCGGCAGTTTTGTCTTACTTCTGTCGATGGAGAAATATCGACATTCTTCTTTGGCTTTCCTTTGAAAGATTTACCTCTGTAGATCATTTCAGGGTCCCTTTTGCTCCCCCTTGATCTAATCACTTCTGTAGATCAAGAATTTTCCTTTTGCTCCCCCTTGATCTATGCTTGGTTCAAAGAATGGTAAGATTTGTATTGAGCATAGATCATGTTTACCAGAGGTTCTATAAGGGTTATCAGAAGATCTGAGCGGACCCACAGAGGCTCTGTAAACAAGAATTATTTTTGCATAAAAAGATACATAGAAATAAATTTATCAACGCAATAACTTTAAGTAATAATAGATATTTATACTTATTTACAGAAGATAAAACTATACTTACAGAGGATTTTCACACCATGTTAATCATTCCTAACTTACCCACCAAGAAGTTGAATCTTTTCTCGTCTAATGCTTTGGTGAATAAGTCAGCGAGTTGATATTCTGTGGGCACGAAATGCATTTCGATTGTACCGTATTCAACATGATGTTTCAAGAAATGATACCTTATATCGATATGCTTGGTTTTTGAGTGTTGCACAGGGTTGGCAGAGATAGCAATGGCACTTTTGGAATCACAGAAGATGGGTATTTTGAACAGGATGTGGCCGTAGTCTTTTAGCTGAGTCTTCATCCATAGAACCTGAGAACAACAGCTAGCGACAGCAACGTATTCAGCTTCTGCAGTGGATGTGGAGACACAATTATGCTTCTTGGAGGTCCAACTGACTAGTTTACCACCTAGGAATTGATAACTCCCAGAGGTACTCTTTCTGTCGAGCATGCATCCTCCATAGTCTGAATCTGTATAAGCTTTAAGACTAAAACCAGAGTTCTGTGGATACCAGAGACCAAGATTATTGGTCCCCTTCAGGTATCTAAAGATTCTCTTTACAGCATCATAATGTGATTTCTTTGGATTAGCTTGATAACGTGCACAAAGACATGTGGCATGCATAATGTCAGGTCTGCTTGCTGTTAAGTATAACAGAGATCCAATCATGCCTCTGTAGAGAGTACATTCTACAGAAATACCATTTGGATCTAAGAATAACTTATTTCCAGTGGCCATTGGAGTCTTCATTGCAGAGGTATCAGAGAGATTATATTTTAAAAGTATGTCAGAGACATATTTGGCTTGATTTATAAAAATTCCCTCTGAAGATTGTTTGACTTGAAGTCCGAGGAAGAATGTTAATTCTCCCATCATACTCATTTCAAACTCACTCTGCATGAGTTTTTCAAAAAATTTTCACTCTTCTGAATTTGTAGACCCAAAAATTATGTCATCTACGTATATTTGTACAAGCATTATCTTACTATTTTTGTGTTTATAGAATAAGGTAGTATCTGTTGTACCTCGGTTGTAGCCATTGACTAGAAGGAAGGTAGAAAGTCGTTCGTACCATGCTCTTGGAGCTTGTTTCAGTCCGTATAGAGCCTTTTCAAGGTAGTATACATGCCTTGGAAACTTTGAGCTTTCAAAACCTGGTGGCTGATTTACGTAAACCTCTTCTTGGATTTCACCGTTTAGAAAAGCTGATTTTACGTCCATCTGATAGACTTTAAAACCTCTATGGGCTGCGAAGGCTAAGAATATTCTTATTGCTTCGAGCCGTGCGACAGGGGCAAAAGTCTCATCGTAGTCTATGCCTTCTTCTTGTCTATATCCTTTTGCTACTAATCTTGCTTTGTTTCTGACGACCACTCCATCTTCATCCTTCTTGTTTCTGTATACCCATTTAGTCCCAATGGCCTGTTTCCCTCTTGGCAGAGGTACTAAAGTCCATACTCTGTTACGCTCAAATTGCAGAAGTTCTTCTTGCATGGCGTCTACCCAGTTTGGGTCATCTAGGGCTTCAGAAATCTTCTTTGGTTCTATAACACTAATAAAATTTGTAAAGAAACAAAAATTAGCAGTGGTAGACCTTGTTTTTACTGAGTCAGAAGGTTCTCCAATTATTTGGCTTGGAGGATGGCTTTTTGTCCACTGAGTTGTGCGTGGAAGATGATCATCAATGTCATCGAAACTTTCTTCAGAGGCTTCTTGTGTTTCTTCTTGTGTAGCCTTTGTTGTTCTTCGTGCATTGGTAGTTGATTCTACCGTTTGTGGAATGATTGGTATGAGTGGTGGTGGAGTTTGTTCCTCTGAGGACGTATAGTCTTGGTCCTCGATCTCCTCTGTAATTGGTTCTTCTGTGGTTTGTGCAGCTTCTGTGGTCGTTTTTCTTGATGTTTCATCTTCTGCACTTTCTTCTGCTTCGGCAATTGCATCTGTAGTATTTACAGAAGAAGATGAAGCATTATTTGGACCAGTTAGAGTCATACCTGTAGGATTTTGTCCGACAGAGGATGGTTCTTCAGAAACTCTGATGGTTCCGACAGAAGGATCAATGTCATTGTGGAACATCTCCAAAAATAGAAGATCCAAATCTTCTTTTGTTCTTGAGATGTCAGAGGATTTCCCTTTAATTCCGAGTTCTGAACTTATTTGTTCAGAAGTCATTTGGAATGAATCATCAAAAGAAACATTGATGCTTTCTACAATCTTGTGAGACTTTGTAAGGAATGTTCTGTAGGCTTTGGAAGTGGCAGAGTATCCAATGAATTTGGCTTCATCTGCTTTTACATCAAACTTTCCTCTTGAATCTCTGTCGTTTAAGACAAAGCATTTGCATCCGAATACATGGAAAAATTTGATGTTTGGCCGCCTTTTGTTAAGCAATTCGTAACGCGTCTTGAGGTGTCTTTTCACAACGGTTGATCGATTTTGAGTATAACACGCAGTAGAAATTGCTTCTGCCCAAAAGTTCATTGATAATCCGCATGCTGACATCATAGTTCTTGCGGCTTCCACAAGTGTTCGATTCTTTCTTTCGACAACACCGTTCTGTTGTGGAGTGCGAGCTGCAGAGAAGTTCTGTGATATTCCTTCTGTTGAAAGATAGGCTTCAATGACAGAGTTTTTAAATTCTGTGCCATTGTCACTTCTTAACTTCTGTATTCTGCAATCATAAAGAACTTGGATTCTTTTCATTAGATTTATCAATACATTTGGAACATCTGATTTCTTTCTAACAAATTCAACCCATGTGAAACGTGAATACTCATCAATTAGGACAAGTATGTATTTCTTGCCACCTAGGCTCTGTATGGCAATGGGACCGCAGAGGTCGACATGAAGCATGTACAGAGGTCTAGTGCAAGACACGTCAGTTTTGCCTTTGTGGGAATCCCTTCTTTGTTTTCCCATTTCACAGGCCGAACACAAATGATCCTTATTGAATTTAACATTTGGCAAACCTTTAACTAGATTGAGTTTTACTAGTTTATCCAAGGTGTGAAAGTTTAAGTGACAGAACCTGTTGTGCCATAACCACGCTTCTTCACTTTTGCAGGCTACTAGGCAAACTTTGTCCTTGGATTTTGAAGAAAAATTCATTAGGTATAGATCACCTCTTCTTTCAGCTCTCAGAAGTTCCATTCCTGTGTTTTCACTCTGTAGAGAGCATAAAGTTCTTTTGAATAACACATCGAATCCTGTATCACAGAGTTGACTTGCGCTTAGTAGGTTGTGTTTGAGGCCATTCACATATGCAACTTTGTATACAGAGACATTTTCTTTCTGTATGACTCCATAGCCTTTGATGTGTCCCTTCATGTTGTCTCCAAAAGTTACAGATCCACCATCGTGTGTTTCTTTGTATGTGGATAGTAATCTTCTGTTGCCAGTCATGTGCCTTGAGCATCCGGAGTCAAGATACCAAATTGGCACATGTTGCTTCTGTAAGACAATCACAGAGATTTAGGTACCCATATCCACATGGGTCCAATATTGTTAGAATTTTTCAAGTTTGCCTTAGCATTCTTGAAATACATTTTATCTTTTGTAGAAGAATCAGATTGTTTCTCTTTTGGTTCTGACTTTCGAATTTCAGTGGTGAGAAAGCAATCTGGACTTGAGAAGTGTTTATTCAATTTAAACATAAGATCAAAACAATGACAGTATTGAATATGAGATGTGATTTGTTTGAACTTTTCATTGAATTTTCTGAACTGAGCCACAGAGACATTACACTCTTTCTTTACATTAGATTTCTTATTACAAGAAGATCTATGAATACTAGAATGTTGTTTGCAAAAGTCTTGTTTAGTTCCTGCCTTCTGTGACTCTCTTCTGTGGTGAACATCTTTCTTCACTGTCATAGAGGAAAAATATTTGTTAGCTTCAGGCCATTTTCCCTTTTGTTGCCAAGTGGGATTCTCTTTGATTTTCCTTAAAGGTTTTGAAAATTTTAAGCTTTTTGGATTTTCAGAGGCCTTTTTCAGATTTTCAAGCTCTGTAGAGGTTTTGACTTGTATACACATTTTGAGAAAATCTGGATGGATAGGTATCTCTGTGATTTTCTCTTTTGGAGAAATTGTTCTGTTAAGAACTTCAGAGGAGAATTTGACATCCTCTGTGTCACAGTGAATTATCCCTGATTTGAAATCAGTCTCTGAGTCGTCAGAGGATGAATCGTCCTCATATGCAGAGGTTGAGTCATTTCTTTCGACAGAGGCTGGATTTTCTGAGCATGTATCATACGAGCTTTCTTCCTCTGTAGAAAAACTTTCGTAGTTGGCAGAGGTTTCTAATGAGATCTCTTTAGCGAGTTTTTGATTTATAGAAGATGTACAGAGATTTTCTAAAATATTTGATTTCAAAACTTCCAAATTTCTTTTTCAATAGATTCTTCAAGTTTTTCTTCTGAAAAGATGGGTTTAAACTCAGGAGCTTCTGCTGACAATTTCTTTTCAACATTTACAGACAAAAGCGACATGTGTTTGAGTCTCTGGTTTACCAAACTTAAAGATACCAATCTGATCTTGTGTTTTCAGATATTTCTTTGGTTTGATTTCTCTAATGACAGAGGTTGAAGATGATGAATCTGTGTTTTCAAACCACACATTGATCATCTTTGTATGTTTCCTCAAGTGAGGTTCTGCAGAGATTTTAACCCTTTTACTTACAGAGAGTAAGTTTGGAAAGTTTGGTTTGTTAGTTTTTCCCAAAACAAATAGAGAGGATAGAGGTTTTAGTCGTTTATTTTCAACTCCTAAGGTAATGTCACTGTACCCTATACCTCGTCTTGCTATTTGAGTGTTTACCTTTTCATACACCTTCTGTGCATCTTTATAGTTTTTAATTAAAACTTCTCTTCTTAAAAGATATTGCCAAAGTACCTCTCTTTCCTTTTGAAAGTATTCTTTGAGAGCTCTTATGTCTGTAGTTTCACTTCTTGAAACTGAAAGTTCTTTTGTTTTGATTTTTAAAGCATAGGTTAAATCAGAAATTTGCCTTTTTAAAGGATCTATATTTTTGCTCCAATATTTTTCGACTTTTCCTTTTTCTTCAAAGATTTTGGCTTTTTCTTGAGTGAGAAGCCTTACTTCTCTCTCATTAAAGGTCAGCTTTTTCTGAATGCTTTCAATTATATCTTTCAGTTCAATGTTAAGTTTAAATAAATCATCATCTACAGAATTAGTACTTGAGGTAGAGTTTGAAATGGAGACCTCATTGTCAGTGCCGGAGTCAACTTCTGCCATGCCACAAAACAGGGCATTTGTGGGAAATTCATCATCAGAGGTAGAGTCTGACTCGAAGTCTTCTTTGTTTGCCTCAGAATGCCCTTTGTTCGCCATTAGGGATTTTTGTGCGTAATACTCGGCCTTCTTTTTGTAAAAAGCTGAGTCCTTCTGTGGGCGATTTGGTCTACTTCTGCATTCTTTTGCGAAATGACCTGGCTTGCCGCAGTTGAAACAACCTTGGGAGATGTTTCCAGTTCGGTCGTCACTCTTCTGTAGGTCTCCACCTTTCTCTGTTCGGCATTCGTTTGCGTAATGACCGGGTTTACCACATTTGTAGCATTCTTGTGTGTGGCCTATCTTGTCATCTGATCTCTGTCGATCATTTCCTCTGTAGCTTCTGTCGCTCGATCTCTGTAGGTCATCATTTCTGTAGTCTGACCTCTGTCGGTCACTTGATTCTTCTCTTCTTCCATCATCTCTTCTACCAGAAATCCTTTGGTTATTTCTAAACTCTCTTGTCAATAGAGCCATTGATTTAGCTAATGACGCAAGAGTTATCTCTTCCTCTATCAGCTCGTCTTCTTCGCTATCAACCATTACCATCTTCTTTTTCTCCTTCTTTTTCTCCTCTGTAGATCTCTCATTTCTTGGTCTGTCTGCAGCCTCTGTAGATTTACTAACCAATGCGTATGGCACAATGGTTAGTGTTTTAGCTTGAGCTATTTGAGGCTCTTGTGCAGCAAGTGTTCCATAGAGATCAGAGAGTGTCCAGGAGTCTAGATCTTGATTTGTTTGTAAAGACATAGACAACTGAAGCCACTCATCGTTCAGGCTCTTTAGAAACATGACGTTATTTTCTTCCGTGGTTCTGTGAATACCAGACTTTTTGCATTTGTTTATGAGAGAGTTGAACCGGTCGTATGTTGTTTGCAGAGATTCTGTTGCAGAGGCTCTGAAAGCATGATATTCATTTATGTATTGTGCCCTTCGGTTCTTCTTAGTTTTAGCACCCCCTTCCAACTGTCTTCTAATTCTTTCCAGAGATCGTGCGCTGTTTCGCATGCATCTAAGGATTGAAAAAGTTCGTTGGGGATTGCCATGATCAATATTCTCTTTGTTTTCTGTGCAACTTCATCTTCTGCCTTATCTTCATTTGACCATTCTTCTCTTGGCTTAGGTTTTTGATGTTCAGGGATTTCAGCAGATTCAGCAGTAGCTGGTACACGTGGCATAGTTATCATCGGAACTGGAGGAGGATTGTAAAGATATTGTTTGAGAGTTTTTTCAGTACCCTCAAAGAAATGAACCATTCTTATCTTCCATTGAGGATACTAATCTCTAAGAAGAGTAGGAGGTTTGGTTAGTGAGCCAGCAGTGAAAAAGTTATTTGTATTTGTCATTTTGAGGAGAGGATAATCTGATGGAGGATTTCTAAGTATGAAGATCTGGAAGATTTTCTGGGTACGACTAATATTTAGAAATATGGTGATGAAAAGAGAAAATAATCTATCAAATAAAAGTTGTAAAACGAGGATCACTTGATATTGAAAATCAAGCTTTGCTCTGATACCAATTGTTGGTTCCCGTTTTACTTAAACAAGATTATCAGATCTATTAGTTCAGGTTTAAGGTTTGATGCGGAAGCGTATTTAAAGAACTAACAGATAAGTTTGATAGATTTAGAACAAAATATAAATAAACAGTGAACAAAATATTATATCTCAAAGTTTACTGAATATATATCAAGAACAGGTTTATGAACCGTGAGTAAGAAAAAGCTTTAAAACAGATATGACTCTTAAGGTGAATAAGCTTTTGTGTTCTTGATGTTGTTGTGTTTGTGTTATATGTTTTTGTGTAAGGAAGAACTCAACATGAGTCTTCCTTATATACTACTCTAAAGGGGACCATAAAGCATATGCTACTATTCATAAGGTACGTATGAATAGTTGAGAGGATGTCGTGAACAGTTGCAAGGATGGCATGAACAGTCAGACGTGCTGTATTGCATTTAATGCAGCAGACGTCTAATATGTACTAAGCCCTACTGAGTCCAATCAGAGTTTGACACGTCGACGTTGGACAGGGCATGCTACCATGCAAGTTGATGTACGAGTCCTGTAACAGTAGCAAGATATTATAAATATCTTCAAGTCTCAGTGAGGACCACAGAGGCTCTGTAATGAGTTACAGAGGTTCTGAGGTCTTGTCCTCTGTGGAGCAGTCTTCACCGGATTCCGAGTCTTTGGTCTTCTTTGTGCGTATGACAGAGCTTCTGTAGGAAGCCTCTGCTGCTTCTGTAGCTTCTTGACCTTGATTTCTCGGTAATGTCGGCAGAGCCTCTGTAAGAGGCTTTCTTCACTTAGCCTATTTTTCACTACTTCTAAATACTTCTATGATTAGGAAGATTGAAGCTAACAATCTCCCCCCTAAGTAGTGAAAAATAAAAATTTGAACTTGAGTTAAGTTAGGCTAAGTTAGATAAGACAGAGGTTAAACAATACCTCGAAATTTCTTTCATTTAGAAATATGCCAGAGGCATTTTACATTTGAGTACAATGAAAGATAAACTTTAACTTTGTTTGCAGGGATTGGAGGTCTGAGAATCAGATTTTGGCATCTTTGAAATCGTTGTAGCTTCTGTTGTCTCTTCTGACTTTTCTGATCTCTTTGTAGAATCTGATGCAGAGTTCTCTTAGGCGGATTGTTGCGTCAATCTCTCTCATGATAGTATCTGCAGCATCTTTATCCATTTTCTTTGAACCTCTGTATTTCACAAGGCTTGCTCTAAACTTGTTTAGAGTACTTGTTGCGTACTTCTGACAGTCCATGCATACAAATAGTTTTGTTTCGCCTTGAGGGTTTTGAAATACTAACCCAAACCGTGGTTCTGTGATGATTGAGTTAGGTACGGCGTCCGGTGGGCAGCGATCCTCTGGTGGTCGTAAATCCAGATGCTTGAGACCAAGATCCTTTCCCAGCTGGAAATCTATCATGCTGTAGAGCATAAGCTTTTCCCTCATCGCTTTTCTCAACACTTGATAGGCTCTGGTGTTTGCCTCTGTGTTGTAGTTGTCCTTTGTCCATTGCAGAAGGTCAGGTAGATCATAAGGATTGATATTTCTTAAATCAGCATCAGCGAAGGTAGTTTCTGAATTGTCTTCTCTTCTGACTTTGTAAAGATTGTACCTGACCCTTGGATAGGTTCTTGTGAAGGAGAATTTGCAGAAGATTACCTTTTTGATCTTGTGGATTGAGAAGACATCTGCTTTGGTTCTTGGCTTTGTCCTTGTGAAGATGTTCTCAAATTCTTCTCTGATCCTCGGATCTGTCACATGATCTGTTGGATAATTTGTCTGAAAGGATTGTTTATAGAGGTATTTGTATACCACTTCTTCCATTTCTTCATATGTTGGACCTGGTTGTGGTACTTGTCTTCTGAGACTCTCCATCTGTTGAACAACTTCTGCGGCTCTACCAGTTAGAGGAATGTCTGACAGAGGCTTCAATCCATGTGCCCAGTCAACTTCTTCAGGCTTTGGGGTTTGAAAGGCATCAAACACACTATTCATTAGTTTCTCTGTTGGCTTTGGCAATGTTTTCTTCTTAGGCTCTTCTGTCAGTATTCCTTTGCCCTTATCTTTGGCTTTTGGCGGGGCAGAAACTGTTGCTTCTGTAAGTTTGGAGGTTGGCACTTCTGCTGGCTTGATGTGGGTTGCCTCTGTGGGTTTTGACATTTGTGATTTAGAGGACTTTTGTGGCGATGGTTCTGTTGGCTTGAGTTGCTCTGTAACCTCTGTTGGAGGTTGTTTGTTGACTTCTTCTGTGAGCTCAGTTTCTGTTGATGAAGTATTGACATCGAATCTTCTTGCCATTTTGAAAGCTAAAGTGAACCTGTGCCTTTCTTCTTCTCTCTGCGTCATACGATCACTCATTGTTGTGTGCATCCTTTTCAGAACGTCAGAAGCAGAGGTCGTTGCTCTTTTTGGTTTTGTGGCAATCGACTTTCTTCTCGGTATGGTTTGGGGTTTTTCCACAGAGGTGGGTGTTTTCTCTGTGGTTTGTTCATCTGTTTCTTCCAAAATGATTACCTCAGGGGCGGTTGTTGCCTCTGTGGTTTGCTGATCTGCTTCTGGAGTTTTGGTTTCGTCAGGAGATGATTCCACAGAGATGGGTGTTGTCTCTGTGGTCTTTTGGGTTTGTTGTTTGGTTTCTTCTGGAGGGGCTTGGTTTATTGGTTCTGCTGCGATTGGTGGACTTTGTATTCCTCTGCTCGTAGCTTTCTCTCTTAGATTCTCCCCCTCAGGATTATCTGATGGACCAGGTTGGTCATCATCAGAATCATCCTGACTTTTACCAGAAGTACCCTCTGCTCTGCAAGAAGTGTTGGGCTTCTTTGGTAATTCAGCTCCTGCTGCCATCAACTTTTCACAGACATCATCGCAGAGGCCAATCAATGTCGCAAGCTCTGCTTCTGTTTTGAAACGCATTCTGCCGACACTCTTTCTGAAATCCTTGACATAGTTGGCATTTGCAGTTGTGAAGGAGACAATGACTTCTGTGACCTGGTTAATGACGTTCTGTCCGAGCTCTGTAAGCTGTGCTCTGGTCATATAGTCTTTTGGTTGCATCATTGTCGTGTTGCGTATTGCCTCTGCTTGTACTTGTGATAGGGCATTCTGTAAGTCTGCAGGAGTGATGCCCTCTGCTCTGTTGGATTGCGTATTCATTTGTTCAAGGAAATCTTTGACAGAGTCCCTGAAAGCAGAAGTTGCTGTTGTTCCGAATTCCTGAGCTGCAGAAGTGGTTGTTGCTTTGGCAGTAGTTTCGGCAGAAGACTTCATCTCTGAGATGGCGTTTTTTACCTCTGTGGACAGATTGTCCATTTTGGTGTTCAGATTCAGGATAGCCGTAGATGTTGTCTCTGTAAAGGATTTGAAAGAGCTTTGCAACTCTTTCATTGTTTGGTTCATAAAGGTGACAAGGGTTTGGAACTCATCCCTTGATACTTGTGTTCCTTGTGTAACCTCTGGAGGAACACATTCGTCTCCAGAGTGAGTCCCTGTTCCTGGGACACCTTCGTTCACCCTTGTTTGTACGATGGGGGTGGAAGGATTTCCTTCTGATCCTCGAGAAGAAACCTGAGTTTCGATCTCTACAGAAGTTCTGTGAAGAACAGTGTCCAAATCCACTCCAGAGGTGGTTATTGGAATGTCCTTCTGTTGACTGGGAGACTTGTCTAGAGTCTCTTCGTCTCTGTGCTCACTACTTCTCTCTGAAAGAAGTTTTGGTCCTAATGTGTGCGTGGCAGAGGAAACGAATTCCTCTGTAGGGTGTTCTAGGGTGATCTGGGGCGACTGATCACGAACAATAGGTGAGTCTCTTTGAGGAGACTCCCTAGGAATGGATTCCCCGGTTTCTGTGGGCACAGAGGTTGAAAGAGTAACCTCTGGCTGGATGGGTTGGGTTAGGATCGAGCTGTGCTGCTCTTTTTCAATAACTCCTTCTGCAGCTAGACCTGCGGAGTTAGAAATGTGGGTTGCACTGGGAGTTGGTTTTGGTTGTGTGCCTCTATTTATCCAGGCATCTTTTCTTGCTTCTTCCTCTGTTAAGCATCCAAGCACTACTTCATTGTCTATCATTTCATCCTCTGTAGCTATCCTATGGTTTGGTGCTTCTTCCCTAGGTTCTGTTGAAGTTCCTTGCTCTGGTCGTAAGAAGTCATACATTTGATGAGATCCGAATAATCTCATGACATGTGGATGATAAAGACCCTTACGTATCCAGACAGCTTCTTCTTCATCTGAATCTGTCTCTAAGATCTCTATTGCTGTCTCTGTTGTTGCTAATCCCTCTTTTTGTACAACTTCGGCCCCTTTTTCGTTTTCTTCTTCCATCATATTCTCAGAAGCCTCTGTAATTTCACCTCTGTTCCACTCAACTTCTGTTTGTTCTATTTCTTCTGAAGCTGGGTTTGGACTTCTTCTGTGGACGTCCAATCCTTGAATGAAAGGGTTTTGTAAAATAACAGGGGTGTCGGCTGGTTGATGTTTTGGTGTTGTGTCATCTTCTTGCAGACGTGTGTCAATGCCAGAAATGAAGAAATCTTGTTCTTCTGGAGAGTGGTGGTCTAGAGGTTGTGCCGTCCACCCTGCTGTATTTAGGGTGTTGGCAATATCAGGGTTCTGTAAGAAGTCGTTCAGGTCTCCTTGGTGAGCAAATCTATCTGGAGATTGATAGGGTGATTGATACTTTTCTGTAGCCATTTCTTCTTCTGCAACTTCTTCTTCAGCAGTTTCCTCTTCTGCAATGGTAACCAACTTTGCAAGTGATTTACCATGCTTCTTTTTGGTTTTCCTCCTCTTAGGATTTGGTGCCCTTCCTCTGTTGATTTCGATCTTTTCTTCTTCATTTTTGGGGAAGAGGGAGGAGCAGAGGAGCCAATTTCTGTGGCATGAGGAGGTGAAGGTTGATCTTCTGCAGCGCTTGTTGAGGTGCCTTCTGCAGTTTTCCTCTTCTTAGCTTTTGGAGTAGATGCAGAGGTTCTTGATGAAGACTTCTTTCCCATTAGTTCTGCACGTTTGGCTATAAAGCTGAGTTGAATAGCCATGTGCTTTGCTAACTTCTGATCCTTTTCTTCTTGAGTGGAAAGAGGTTTTTCTATCATTGTTCCTAGGGGGACACCTAAACGCGGGGGTGTCATAGGACTCGGTTTAGGAGTTCTATGATCGCGTATATACTCTTTCTTAAGGGATTTATTCGATGCGTTGCGCATAAGCTTCTTTGACAGAGGTCTGCAGTGTGAGTAGCCATCAGTATGATCAGTGGGGGTATTCTTGTTCATCGGGAACTGTTTGGGAGTTGGTCCTTCCATTGGCCAGTTTTGGATTAGCAGTAGAGGTTCGAACAGTACTCCCAATATTCTTTGAAATTGCAGAGGTGGTAGAAAGTTGGGATCGTTCTCTTTGACCCTTCTTGAGTTGTTCTTTCTGTCGATGGTGTTGATGATCTCTTGCATCATTATGGTCGCATAATCTAGTGGAAGATCATAGTAAACCCCATACATGATGCTCAAGATTTGATGTGAGCTCTGGTCAATACTCCCTATTTTCCCTGTGAGGCATCTGTTAAGAATAGAGAACAAAGTGTTCCACAGAGGTGGTAATCTTCCTCTGCGAAAGTCATTTCTCTTCCGTAGTTGGGTGTTGTACCCAAGCATTTCTACGAAGCGACAGAGCTCTTCGTCTGTTGGTTGCTCTGCATAACTCTTCAATCCCAGAAGACCCCTTGTTGGTAGGTTGAATTCAAGTGAGAACATTGTTCTGTTGAACTTGATTTCAAGATGCTCAGATTTATCAGGTCTTGAAATGTACCCTTTGATGAGAGAATCGTCTTTATCAAATCGGCAGCTTTGCCAAAATTGGTTCAGATAACGAACTGGAATTTTGTTTGGTGTTCTTGAGAGTAGAGGGAAGAGGATGTGATTTTCCATTATGTTCAGAAGAATAGCATGGGCTTCGCCGAAAGCAGTGGGTGAGGGGACCAAATAGCAGTTGTTGGATTTGATAGGAAGTATGGTTTCGAAGTGATCTTTTGCTATGAAGTTTTGCAAGTGTGTCGTCGGAGCAAATTCTGTTGAGTCCCCGGAATCTTGTTGTTCAATAGCTTTTGCAAGGTTGGGGTTTTCTGAATGTTCAGAATGGGCAGGGGAGTGTTCCGGTGAGTTTGCCGGAGAGAGTTCTTGGGAGATAGCTTTAGAAGATGAAGCCATTTGATTTTAAGAACAAGGTTTTTGCAAGCTTTTGCAGGGTTTCGCCGGAGAAGAATATAAGAGTTTGTAAAAGGTTTTATGAGAGGGTATTGCTTGGTTTTTATAGGAGGGTAAAACGGTAGTATTCGAAAGAGTAAAATATATGGCAATGGATTAAAATTTGGAATCCGTACTCGAGTTTGAGCGGCGGGTTCAACTTTCCAAATAAAAACGTTCCATGTACGCCCAATGAAAATGGGACACGTAGGCCTTGTCAGAATATGACAGGACGTCGTGCGCGGCCCATTAATGCTAGGCGCGTGAGGTTGTTTTTAGCCACATGAGTTTCACTCGCAGTAACAGTAACCGTTATTACCACAGATAACAAAATGGCAGAACTTTTGTGTTTTACATAAGCTCTGTGATTTTGAAAATCTTGAGTTTTAACCTCTTCTCATATATCTCATTGTTGTCATGACTCTGAAGGTTCTTCTTTGAACGAAAACGTTTGTAAAGACATTGGAGAGGATCAATAGGATTTTGTCAAGAAATTTTACTCACAGAGGTTTTGTAGCTCTGATGGAACTTGCAGAAGCTCTGCGAGAGCCAGCAGAAGCTCTATGAGAGAAAAAATCTTATAACTTGAATTCTATTAACTTTCTGATCATCCAATTTTTGATCTGTGTTAAGAGATGTTTTTCGCACATTATTGAAAGTTGGTGTCCGAGAAAACTATTTTGATAAACGTTTTGTTCGAGAAGGTCATGGTGTGTGTTGTCGGTTTCCGAGATAACATTCCAAAAGATCGATAGAGGGTTCATTTGTGATCACAGAGCATATTTCCTGCAGAACCTCTGTGGAGCTCAGTAGAAGCTCTATGACCTTAAATTTCTCCTATTTCGAATTTTGTTAAACTTTTTGAACTTTTGATTTTTGAAATGTTATTCATAGGATATTTAGGACATATTTGACAATTCTTGTCCTAGAAAACTGTTTTCCAAAAACCTTTTGTGCGAGAGACATACCTTTTGGTTCTTATGTTCTCGGCAGTTTTGTCTAACTTCTGTCGATGGAGAAATATCGACATTCTTCTTTGGCTTTCCTTTGAAAGATTTACCTCTGTAGATCATTTCAGGGTCCCTTTTGCTCCCCCTTGATCTAATCACTTCTGTAGATCAAGAATTTTCCTTTTGCTCCCCCTTGATCTATGCTTGGTTCAAAGAATGGTAAGATTTGTATTGAGCATAGATCATGTTTACCAGAGGTTCTATAAGGGTTATCAGAAGATCTGAGCGGACCCACAGAGGCTCTGTAAACAAGAATTATTTTTGCATAAAAAGATACATAGAAATAAATTTATCAACGCAATAACTTTAAGTAATAATAGATATTTATACTTATTTACAGAAGATAAAACTATACTTACAGAGGATTTTCACACCATGTTAATCATTCCTAACTTACCCACCAAGAAGTTGAATCTTTTCTCGTCTAATGCTTTGGTGAATAAGTCAGCGAGTTGATATTCTGTGGGCACGAAATGCATTTCGATTGTACCGTATTCAACATGATGTTTCAAGAAATGATACCTTATATCGATATGCTTGGTTTTTGAGTGTTGCACAGGGTTGGCAGAGATAGCAATGGCACTTTTGGAATCACAGAAGATGGGTATTTTGAACAGGATGTGGCCGTAGTCTTTTAGCTGAGTCTTCATCCATAGAACCTGAGAACAACAGCTAGCGGCAGCAACGTATTCAGCTTCTGCAGTGGATGTGGAGACACAATTATGCTTCTTGGAGGTCCAACTGACTAGTTTACCACCTAGGAATTGATAACTCCCAGAGGTACTCTTTCTGTCGAGCAAGCATCCTCCATAGTCTGAATCTGTATAAGCTTTAAGACTAAAACCAGAGTTCTGTGGATACCAGAGACCAAGATTGTTGGTCCCCTTCAGGTATCTAAAGATTCTCTTTACAGCATCATAATGTGATTTCTTTGGATTAGCTTGATAACGTGCACAAAGACATGTGGCATGCATAATGTCAGGTCTGCTTGCTGTTAAGTATAACAGAGATCCAATCATGCCTCTGTAGATCGTACATTCTACAGAAATACCATTTGGATCTAAGAATAACTTATTTCCAGTGGCCATTGGAGTCTTCATTGCAGAGGTATCAGAGAGATTATATTTTAAAAGTATGTCAGAGACATATTTGGCTTGATTTATAAAAATTCCCTCTGAAGATTGTTTGACTTGAAGTCCGAGGAAGAATGTTAATTCTCCCATCATACTCATTTCAAACTCACTCTGCATGAGTTTTTCAAAATTTTTGCACTCTTCTGAATTTGTAGACCCAAAAATTATGTCATCTACGTATATTTGTACAAGCATTATCTCACTATTTTTGTGTTTATAGAATAAGGTAGTATCTGTTGTACCTCGGTTGTAGCCATTGACTAGAAGGAAGGTAGAAAGTCGTTCGTACCATGCTCTTGGAGCTTGTTTCAGTCCGTATAGAGCCTTTTCAAGGTAGTATACATGCCTTGGAAACTTTGAGCTTTCAAAACCTGGTGGTTGATTTACGTAAACCTCTTCTTGGATTTCACCGTTTAGAAAAGCTGATTTTATGTCCATCTGATAGACTTTAAAACCTCTGTGGGCTGCGAAGGCTAAGAATATTCTTATTGCTTCGAGCCGTGCGACAGGGGCAAAAGTCTCATCGTAGTCTATGCCTTCTTCTTGTCTATATCCTTTTGCTACTAATCTTGCTTTGTTTCTGACGACCACTCCATCTTCATCCTTCTTGTTTCTGTATACCCATTTAGTCCCAATGGCCTGTTTCCCTCTTGGCAGAGGTACTAAAGTCCATACTCTGTTACGCTCAAATTGCAGAAGTTCTTCTTGCATGGCGTCTACCCAGTTTGGGTCATCTAGGGCTTCAGAAATCTTCTTTGGTTCTATAACACTAATAAAATTTGTAAAGAAACAAAAATTAGCAGTGGTAGACCTTGTTTTTACTGAGTCAGAAGGTTCTCCAATTATTTGGCTTGGAGGATGGCTTTTTGTCCACTGAGTTGTGCGTGGAAGATGATCATCAATGTCATCGAAACTTTCTTCAGAGGCTTCTTGTGTTTCTTCTTGTGTAGCCTCTGTTGTTCTTCGTGCATTGGTAGTTGATTCTACCGTTTGTGGAATGATTGGTATGAGTGGTGGTGGAGTTTGTTCCTCTGAGGACGTATAGTCTTGGTCCTCGATCTCCTCTGTAATTGGTTCTTCTGTGGTTTGTGCAGCTTCTGTGGTTGTTTTTCTTGATGTTTCATCTTCTGCACTTTCTTCTGCTTCGGCAATTGCATCTGTAGTATTTACAGAAGAAGATGAAGCATTATTTGGACCAGTTAGAGTCATACCTGTAGGATTTTGTCCGACAGAGGATGGTTCTTCAGAAACTCTGATGGTTCCGACAGAAGGATCAATGTCATTGTGGAACATCTCCAAAAATAGAAGATCCAAATCTTCTTTTGTTCTTGAGATGTCAGAGGATTTCCCTTTAATTCCGAGTTCTGAACTTATTTGTTCAGAAGTCATTTGGAATGAATCATCAAAAGAAACATTGATGCTTTCTACAATCTTGTGAGACTTTGTAAGGAATGTTCTGTAGGCTTTGGAAGTGGCAGAGTATCCAATGAATTTGGCTTCATCTGCTTTTACATCAAACTTTCCTCTTGAATCTCTGTCGTTTAAGACAAAGCATTTGCATCCGAATACATGGAAAAATTTGATGTTTGGCCGCCTTTTGTTAAGCAATTCGTAAGGCGTCTTGAGGTGTCTTTTCACAACGGTTGATCGATTTTGAGTATAACACGCAGTAGAAATTGCTTCTGCCCAAAAGTTCATTGATAATCCGCATGCTGACATCATAGTTCTTGCGGCTTCCACAAGTGTTCGATTCTTTCTTTCGACAACACCGTTCTGTTGTGGAGTGCGAGCTGCAGAGAAGTTCTGTGATATTCCTTCTATTGAAAGATAGGCTTCAATGACAGAGTTTTTAAATTCTGTGCCATTGTCACTTCTTAACTTCTGTATTCTGCAATCATAAAGAACTTGGATTCTTTTCATTAGATTTATCAATACATTTGGAACATCTGATTTCTTTCTAACAAATTCAACCCATGTGAAACGTGAATACTCATCAATTAGGACAAGTATGTATTTCTTGCCACCTAGGCTCTGTATGGCAATGGGACCGCAGAGGTCGACATGAAGCATGTACAGAGGTCTAGTGCAAGACACGTCAGTTTTGCCTTTGTGGGAATCCCTTCTTTGTTTTCCCATTTCACAGGCCGAACACAAATGATCCTTATTGAATTTAACATTTGGCAAACCTTTAACTAGATTGAGTTTTACTAGTTTATCCAAGGTGTGAAAGTTTAAGTGACAGAACCTGTTGTGCCATAACCACGCTTCTTCACTTTTGCAGGCTACTAGGCAAACTTTGTCCTTGGATTTTGAAGAAAAATTCATTAGGTATAGATCACCTCTTCTTTCAGCTCTCAGAAGTTCCATTCCTGTGTTTTCACTCTGTAGAGAGCATAAAGTTCTTTTGAATAACACATCGAATCCTGTATCACAGAGTTGACTTGCGCTTAGTAGGTTGTGTTTGAGGCCATTCACATATGCAACTTTGTATACAGAGACATTTTCTTTCTGTATGACTCCATAGCCTTTGATGTGTCCCTTCATGTTGTCTCCAAAAGTTACAGATCCACCATCGTGTGTTTCTTTGTATGTGGATAGTAATCTTCTGTTGCCAGTCATGTGCCTTGAGCATCCGGAGTCAAGATACCAAATTGGCACATGTTGCTTCTGTAAGACAATCACAGAGATTTAGGTACCCATATCCACATGGGTCCAATATTGTTAGAATTTTTCAAGTTTGCCTTAGCATTCTTGAAATACATTTTATCTTTTGTAGAAGAATCAGATTGTTTCTCTTTTGGTTCTGACTTTCGAATTTCAGTGGTGAGAAAGCAATCTGGACTTGAGAAGTGTTTATTCAATTTAAACATAAGATCAAAACAATGACAGTATTGAATATGAGATGTGATTTGTTTGAACTTTTCATTGAATTTTCTGAACTGAGCCACAGAGACATTACACTCTTTCTTTACATTAGATTTCTTATTACAAGAAGATCTATGAATACTAGAATGTTGTTTGCAAAAGTCTTGTTTAGTTCCTGCCTTCTGTGACTCTCTTCTGTGGTGAACATCTTTCTTCACTGTCATAGAGGAAAAATATTTGTTAGCTTCAGGCCATTTTCCCTTTTGTTGCCAAGTGGGATTCTCTTTGATTTTCCTTAAAGGTTTTGAAAATTTTAAGCTTTTTGGATTTTCAGAGGCCTTTTTCAGATTTTCAAGCTCTGTAGAGGTTTTGACTTGTATACACATTTTGAGAAAATCTGGATGGATAGGTATCTCTGTGATTTTCTCTTTTGGAGAAATTGTTCTGTTAAGAACTTCAGAGGAGAATTTGACATCCTCTGTGTCACAGTGAATTATCCCTGATTTGAAATCAGTCTCTGAGTCGTCAGAGGATGAATCGTCCTCATATGCAGAGGTTGAGTCATTTCTTTCGACAGAGGCTGGATTTTCTGAGCATGTATCATACGAGCTTTCTTCCTCTGTAGAAAAACTTTCGTAGTTGGCAGAGGTTTCTAATGAGATCTCTTTAGCGAGTTTTTGATTTATAGAAGATGTACAGAGATTTTCTAAAATATTTGATTTCAAAACTTCCAAATTTCTTTTTCAATAGATTCTTCAAGTTTTTCTTCTGAAAAGATGGGTTTAAACTCAGGAGCTTCTGCTGACAATTTCTTTTCAACATTTACAGACAAAAGCGACATGTGTTTGAGTCTCTGGTTTACCAAACTTAAAGATACCAATCTGATATTGTGTTTTCAGATATTTCTTTGGTTTGATTTCTCTAATGACAGAGGTTGAAGATGATGAATCTGTGTTTTCAAACCACACATTGATCATCTTTGTATGTTTCCTCAAGTGAGGTTCTGCAGAGATTTTAACCCTTTTACTTACAGAGAGTAAGTTTGGAAAGTTTGGTTTGTTAGTTTTTCCCAAAACAAATAGAGAGGATAGAGGTTTTAGTCGTTTATTTTCAACTCCTAAGGTAATGTCACTGTACCCTATACCTCGTCTTGCTATTTGAGTGTTTACCTTTTCATACACCTTCTGTGCATCTTTATAGTTTTTAATTAAAACTTCTCTTCTTAAAAGATATTGCCAAAGTACCTCTCTTTCCTTTTGAAAGTATTCTTTGAGAGCTCTTATGTCTGTAGTTTCACTTCTTGAAACTGAAAGTTCTTTTGTTTTGATTTTTAAAGCATAGGTTAAATCAGAAATTTTCCTTTTTAAAGGATCTATATTTTTGCTCCAATATTTTTCGACTTTTCCTTTTTCTTCAAAGATTTTGGCTTTTTCTTGAGTGAGAAGCCTTACTTCTCTCTCATTAAAGGTCAGCTTTTTCTGAATGCTTTCAATTATATCTTTCAGTTCAATGTTAAGTTTAAATAAATCATCATCTACAGAATTAGTACTTGAGGTAGAGTTTGAAATGGATACCTCATTGTCAGTGCCGGAGTCAACTTCTGCCATGCCACAAAACAGGGCATTTGTGGGAAATTCATCATCAGAGGTAGAGTCTGACTCGAAGTCTTCTTTGTTTGCCTCAGAATGCCCTTTGTTCGCCATTAGGGATTTTTGTGCGTAATACTCGGCCTTCTTTTTGTAAAAAGCTGAGTCCTTCTGTGGGCGATTTGGTCTACTTCTGCATTCTTTTGCGAAATGACCTGGCTTGCCGCAGTTGAAACAACCTTGGGAGATGTTTCCAGTTCGGTCGTCAGACTTCTGTAGGTCTCCACCTTTCTCTGTTCGGCATTCGTTTGCGTAATGATCGGGTTTACCACATTTGTAGCATTCTTGTGTGTGGCCTATCTTGTCATCTGATCTCTGTCGATCATTTCCTCTGTAGCTTCTGTCGCTCGATCTCTGTAGGTCATCATTTCTGTAGTCTGACCTCTGTCGGTCACTTGATTCTTCTCTTCTTCCATCATCTCTTCTACCAGAAATCCTTTGGTTATTTCTAAACTCTCTTGTCAATAGAGCCATTGATTTTGCTAATGACGCAAGAGTTATCTCTTCCTCTATCAGCTCGTCTTTTTCGCTATCAACCATTACCATCTTCTTTTTCTCCTTCTTTTTCTCCTCTGTAGATCTCTCATTTCTTGGTCTGTCTGCAGCCTCTGTAGATTTACTAACCAATGCGTATGGCACAATGGTTAGTGTTTTAGCTTGAGCTATTTGAGGCTCTTGTGCAGCAAGTGTTCCATAGAGATCAGAGAGTGTCCAGGAGTCTAGATCTTGATTTGTTTGTAAAGACATAGACAACTGAAGCCACTCATCGTTCAGGCTCTTTAGAAACATGACGTTATTTTCTTCCGTGGTTCTGTGAATACCAGACTTTTTGCATTTGTTTATGAGAGAGTTGAACCGGTCGTATGTTGTTTGCAGAGATTCTGTTGCAGAGGCTCTGAAAGCATGATATTCATTTATGTATTGTGCCCTTCGGTTCTTCTTAGTTTTAGCACCCCCTTCCAACTGTCTTCTAATTCTTTCCAGAGATCGTGCGCTGTTTCGCATGCATCTAAGGATTGAAAAAGTTCGTTGGGGATTGCCATGATCAATATTCTCTTTGTTTTCTGTGCAACTTCATCTTCTGCCTTATCTTCATTTGACCATTCTTCTCTTGGCTTAGGTTTTTGATGTTCAGGGATTTCAGCAGATTCAGCAGTAGCTGGTACACGTGGCATAGTTATCATCGGAACTGGAGGAGGATTGTAAAGATATTGTTTGAGAGTTTTTTCAGTACCCTCAAAGAAATGAACCATTCTTATCTTCCATTGAGGATACTAATCTCTAAGAAGAGTAGGAGGTTTGGTTAGTGAGCCAGCAGTGAAAAAGTTATTTGTATTTGTCATTTTGAGGAGAGGATAATCTGATGGAGGATTTCTAAGTATGAAGATCTGGAAGATTTTCTGGGTACGACTAATATTTAGAAATATGGTGATGAAAAGAGAAAATAATCTATCAAATAAAAGTTGTAAAACGAGGATCACTTGATATTGAAAATCAAGCTTTGCTCTGATACCAATTGTTGGTTCCCGTTTTACTTAAACAAGATTATCAGATCTATTAGTTCAGGTTTAAGGTTTGATGCGGAAGCGTATTTAAAGAACTAACAGATAAGTTTGATAGATTTAGAACAAAATATAAATAAACAGTGAACAAAATATTATATCTCAAAGTTTACTGAATATATATCAAGAACAGGTTTATGAACCGTGAGTAAGAAAAAGCTTTAAAACAGATATGACTCTTAAGGTGAATAAGCTTTTGTGTTCTTGATGTTGTTGTGTTTGTGTTATATGTTTTTGTGTAAGGAAGAACTCAACATGAGTCTTCCTTATATACTACTCTAAAGGGGACCATAAAGCATATGCTACTATTCATAAGGTACGTATGAATAGTTGAGAGGATGTCGTGAACAGTTGCAAGGATGGCATGAACAGTCAGACGTGCTGTATTGCATTTAATGCAGCAGACGTCTAATATGTACTAAGCCCTACTGAGTCCAATCAGAGTTTGACACGTCGACGTTGGACAGGGCATGCTACCATGCAAGTTGATGTACGAGTCCTGTAACAGTAGCAAGATATTATAAATATCTTCAAGTCTCAGTGAGGACCACAGAGGCTCTGTAATGAGTTACAGAGGTTCTGAGGTCTTGTCCTCTGTGGAGCAGTCTTCACCGGATTCCGAGTCTTTGGTCTTCTTTGTGCGTATGACAGAGCTTCTGTAGGAAGCCTCTGCTGCTTCTGTAGCTTCTTGACCTTGATTTCTCGGTAATGTCGGCAGAGCCTCTGTAAGAGGCTTTCTTCACTTAGCCTATTTTTCACTACTTCTAAATACTTCTATGATTAGGAAGATTGAAGCTAACAATCTCCCCCCTAAGTAGTGAAAAATAAAAATTTGAACTTGAGTTAAGTTAGGCTAAGTTAGATAAGACAGAGGTTAAACAATACCTCGAAATTTCTTTCATTTAGAAATATGCCAGAGGCATTTTACATTTGAGTACAATGAAAGATAAACTTTAACTTTGTTTGCAGGGATTGGAGGTCTGAGAATCAGATTTTGGCATCTTTGAAATCGTTGTAGCTTCTGTTGTCTCTTCTGACTTTTCTGATCTCTTTGTAGAATCTGATGCAGAGTTCTCTTAGGCGGATTGTTGCGTCAATCTCTCTCATGATAGTATCTGCAGCATCTTTATCCATTTTCTTTGAACCTCTGTATTTCACAAGGCTTGCTCTAAACTTGTTTAGAGTACTTGTTGCGTACTTCTGACAGTCCATGCATACAAATAGTTTTGTTTCGCCTTGAGGGTTTTGAAATACTAACCCAAACCGTGGTTCTGTGATGATTGAGTTAGGTACGGCGTCCGGTGGGCAGCGATCCTCTGGTGGTCGTAAATCCAGATGCTTGAGACCAAGATCCTTTCCCAGCTGGAAATCTATCATGCTGTAGAGCATAAGCTTTTCCCTCATCGCTTTTCTCAACACTTGATAGGCTCTGGTGTTTGCCTCTGTGTTGTAGTTGTCCTTTGTCCATTGCAGAAGGTCAGGTAGATCATAAGGATTGATATTTCTTAAATCAGCATCAGCGAAGGTAGTTTCTGAATTGTCTTCTCTTCTGACTTTGTAAAGATTGTACCTGACCCTTGGATAGGTTCTTGTGAAGGAGAATTTGCAGAAGATTACCTTTTTGATCTTGTGGATTGAGAAGACATCTGCTTTGGTTCTTGGCTTTGTCCTTGTGAAGATGTTCTCAAATTCTTCTCTGATCCTCGGATCTGTCACATGATCTGTTGGATAATTTGTCTGAAAGGATTGTTTATAGAGGTATTTGTATACCACTTCTTCCATTTCTTCATATGTTGGACCTGGTTGTGGTACTTGTCTTCTGAGACTCTCCATCTGTTGAACAACTTCTGCGGCTCTACCAGTTAGAGGAATGTCTGACAGAGGCTTCAATCCATGTGCCCAGTCAACTTCTTCAGGCTTTGGGGTTTGAAAGGCATCAAACACACTATTCATTAGTTTCTCTGTTGGCTTTGGCAATGTTTTCTTCTTAGGCTCTTCTGTCAGTATTCCTTTGCCCTTATCTTTGGCTTTTGGCGGGGCAGAAACTGTTGCTTCTGTAAGTTTGGAGGTTGGCACTTCTGCTGGCTTGATGTGGGTTGCCTCTGTGGGTTTTGACATTTGTGATTTAGAGGACTTTTGTGGCGATGGTTCTGTTGGCTTGAGTTGCTCTGTAACCTCTGTTGGAGGTTGTTTGTTGACTTCTTCTGTGAGCTCAGTTTCTGTTGATGAAGTATTGACATCGAATCTTCTTGCCATTTTGAAAGCTAAAGTGAACCTGTGCCTTTCTTCTTCTCTCTGCGTCATACGATCACTCATTGTTGTGTGCATCCTTTTCAGAACGTCAGAAGCAGAGGTCGTTGCTCTTTTTGGTTTTGTGGCAATCGACTTTCTTCTCGGTATGGTTTGGGGTTTTTCCACAGAGGTGGGTGTTTTCTCTGTGGTTTGTTCATCTGTTTCTTCCAAAATGATTACCTCAGGGGCGGTTGTTGCCTCTGTGGTTTGCTGATCTGCTTCTGGAGTTTTGGTTTCGTCAGGAGATGATTCCACAGAGATGGGTGTTGTCTCTGTGGTCTTTTGGGTTTGTTGTTTGGTTTCTTCTGGAGGGGCTTGGTTTATTGGTTCTGCTGCGATTGGTGGACTTTGTATTCCTCTGCTCGTAGCTTTCTCTCTTAGATTCTCCCCCTCAGGATTATCTGATGGACCAGGTTGGTCATCATCAGAATCATCCTGACTTTTACCAGAAGTACCCTCTGCTCTGCAAGAAGTGTTGGGCTTCTTTGGTAATTCAGCTCCTGCTGCCATCAACTTTTCACAGACATCATCGCAGAGGCCAATCAATGTCGCAAGCTCTGCTTCTGTTTTGAAACGCATTCTGCCGACACTCTTTCTGAAATCCTTGACATAGTTGGCATTTGCAGTTGTGAAGGAGACAATGACTTCTGTGACCTGGTTAATGACGTTCTGTCCGAGCTCTGTAAGCTGTGCTCTGGTCATATAGTCTTTTGGTTGCATCATTGTCGTGTTGCGTATTGCCTCTGCTTGTACTTGTGATAGGGCATTCTGTAAGTCTGCAGGAGTGATGCCCTCTGCTCTGTTGGATTGCGTATTCATTTGTTCAAGGAAATCTTTGACAGAGTCCCTGAAAGCAGAAGTTGCTGTTGTTCCGAATTCCTGAGCTGCAGAAGTGGTTGTTGCTTTGGCAGTAGTTTCGGCAGAAGACTTCATCTCTGAGATGGCGTTTTTTACCTCTGTGGACAGATTGTCCATTTTGGTGTTCAGATTCAGGATAGCCGTAGATGTTGTCTCTGTAAAGGATTTGAAAGAGCTTTGCAACTCTTTCATTGTTTGGTTCATAAAGGTGACAAGGGTTTGGAACTCATCCCTTGATACTTGTGTTCCTTGTGTAACCTCTGGAGGAACACATTCGTCTCCAGAGTGAGTCCCTGTTCCTGGGACACCTTCGTTCACCCTTGTTTGTACGATGGGGGTGGAAGGATTTCCTTCTGATCCTCGAGAAGAAACCTGAGTTTCGATCTCTACAGAAGTTCTGTGAAGAACAGTGTCCAAATCCACTCCAGAGGTGGTTATTGGAATGTCCTTCTGTTGACTGGGAGACTTGTCTAGAGTCTCTTCGTCTCTGTGCTCACTACTTCTCTCTGAAAGAAGTTTTGGTCCTAATGTGTGCGTGGCAGAGGAAACGAATTCCTCTGTAGGGTGTTCTAGGGTGATCTGGGGCGACTGATCACGAACAATAGGTGAGTCTCTTTGAGGAGACTCCCTAGGAATGGATTCCCCGGTTTCTGTGGGCACAGAGGTTGAAAGAGTAACCTCTGGCTGGATGGGTTGGGTTAGGATCGAGCTGTGCTGCTCTTTTTCAATAACTCCTTCTGCAGCTAGACCTGCGGAGTTAGAAATGTGGGTTGCACTGGGAGTTGGTTTTGGTTGTGTGCCTCTATTTATCCAGGCATCTTTTCTTGCTTCTTCCTCTGTTAAGCATCCAAGCACTACTTCATTGTCTATCATTTCATCCTCTGTAGCTATCCTATGGTTTGGTGCTTCTTCCCTAGGTTCTGTTGAAGTTCCTTGCTCTGGTCGTAAGAAGTCATACATTTGATGAGATCCGAATAATCTCATGACATGTGGATGATAAAGACCCTTACGTATCCAGACAGCTTCTTCTTCATCTGAATCTGTCTCTAAGATCTCTATTGCTGTCTCTGTTGTTGCTAATCCCTCTTTTTGTACAACTTCGGCCCCTTTTTCGTTTTCTTCTTCCATCATATTCTCAGAAGCCTCTGTAATTTCACCTCTGTTCCACTCAACTTCTGTTTGTTCTATTTCTTCTGAAGCTGGGTTTGGACTTCTTCTGTGGACGTCCAATCCTTGAATGAAAGGGTTTTGTAAAATAACAGGGGTGTCGGCTGGTTGATGTTTTGGTGTTGTGTCATCTTCTT
The DNA here is from genome assembly GCA_033807775.1 of Saussurea involucrata. Lineage (NCBI taxonomy): Eukaryota > Viridiplantae > Streptophyta > Magnoliopsida > Asterales > Asteraceae > Saussurea > Saussurea involucrata. Next base: position 135,532,541 of record CM066322.1, read on the forward strand.
GCAGACGTGTGTCAATGCCAGAAATGAAGAAATCTTGTTCTTCTGGAGAGTGGTGGTCTAGAGGTTGTGCCGTCCACCCTGCTGTATTTAGGGTGTTGGCAATATCAGGGTTCTGTAAGAAGTCGTTCAGGTCTCCTTGGTGAGCAAATCTATCTGGAGATTGATAGGGTGATTGATACTTTTCTGTAGCCATTTCTTCTTCTGCAACTTCTTCTTCAGCAGTTTCCTCTTCTGCAATGGTAACCAACTTTGCAAGTGATTTACCATGCTTCTTTTTGGTTTTCCTCCTCTTAGGATTTGGTGCCCTTCCTCTGTTGATTTCGATCTTTTCTTCTTCATTTTTGGGGAAGAGGGAGGAGCAGAGGAGCCAATTTCTGTGGCATGAGGAGGTGAAGGTTGATCTTCTGCAGCGCTTGTTGAGGTGCCTTCTGCAGTTTTCCTCTTCTTAGCTTTTGGAGTAGATGCAGAGGTTCTTGATGAAGACTTCTTTCCCATTAGTTCTGCACGTTTGGCTATAAAGCTGAGTTGAATAGCCATGTGCTTTGCTAACTTCTGATCCTTTTCTTCTTGAGTGGAAAGAGGTTTTTCTATCATTGTTCCTAGGGGGACACCTAAACGCGGGGGTGTCATAGGACTCGGTTTAGGAGTTCTATGATCGCGTATATACTCTTTCTTAAGGGATTTATTCGATGCGTTGCGCATAAGCTTCTTTGACAGAGGTCTGCAGTGTGAGTAGCCATCAGTATGATCAGTGGGGGTATTCTTGTTCATCGGGAACTGTTTGGGAGTTGGTCCTTCCATTGGCCAGTTTTGGATTAGCAGTAGAGGTTCGAACAGTACTCCCAATATTCTTTGAAATTGCAGAGGTGGTAGAAAGTTGGGATCGTTCTCTTTGACCCTTCTTGAGTTGTTCTTTCTGTCGATGGTGTTGATGATCTCTTGCATCATTATGGTCGCATAATCTAGTGGAAGATCATAGTAAACCCCATACATGATGCTCAAGATTTGATGTGAGCTCTGGTCAATACTCCCTATTTTCCCTGTGAGGCATCTGTTAAGAATAGAGAACAAAGTGTTCCACAGAGGTGGTAATCTTCCTCTGCGAAAGTCATTTCTCTTCCGTAGTTGGGTGTTGTACCCAAGCATTTCTACGAAGCGACAGAGCTCTTCGTCTGTTGGTTGCTCTGCATAACTCTTCAATCCCAGAAGACCCCTTGTTGGTAGGTTGAATTCAAGTGAGAACATTGTTCTGTTGAACTTGATTTCAAGATGCTCAGATTTATCAGGTCTTGAAATGTACCCTTTGATGAGAGAATCGTCTTTATCAAATCGGCAGCTTTGCCAAAATTGGTTCAGATAACGAACTGGAATTTTGTTTGGTGTTCTTGAGAGTAGAGGGAAGAGGATGTGATTTTCCATTATGTTCAGAAGAATAGCATGGGCTTCGCCGAAAGCAGTGGGTGAGGGGACCAAATAGCAGTTGTTGGATTTGATAGGAAGTATGGTTTCGAAGTGATCTTTTGCTATGAAGTTTTGCAAGTGTGTCGTCGGAGCAAATTCTGTTGAGTCCCCGGAATCTTGTTGTTCAATAGCTTTTGCAAGGTTGGGGTTTTCTGAATGTTCAGAATGGGCAGGGGAGTGTTCCGGTGAGTTTGCCGGAGAGAGTTCTTGGGAGATAGCTTTAGAAGATGAAGCCATTTGATTTTAAGAACAAGGTTTTTGCAAGCTTTTGCAGGGTTTCGCCGGAGAAGAATATAAGAGTTTGTAAAAGGTTTTATGAGAGGGTATTGCTTGGTTTTTATAGGAGGGTAAAACGGTAGTATTCGAAAGAGTAAAATATATGGCAATGGATTAAAATTTGGAATCCGTACTCGAGTTTGAGCGGCGGGTTCAACTTTCCAAATAAAAACGTTCCATGTACGCCCAATGAAAATGGGACACGTAGGCCTTCTCAGAATATGACAGGACGTCGTGCGCGGCCCATTAATGCTAGGCGCGTGAGGTTGTTTTTAGCCACATGAGTTTCACTCGCAGTAACAGTAACCGTTATTACCACAGATAACAAAATGGCAGAACTTTTGTGTTTTACATAAGCTCTGTGATTTTGAAAATCTTGAGTTTTAACCTCTTCTCATATATCTCATTGTTGTCATGACTCTGAAGGTTCTTCTTTGAACGAAAACGTTTGTAAAGACATTGGAGAGGATCAATAGGATTTTGTCAAGAAATTTTACTCACAGAGGTTTTGTAGCTCTGATGGAACTTGCAGAAGCTCTGCGAGAGCCAGCAGAAGCTCTATGAGAGAAAAAATCTTATAACTTGAATTCTATTAACTTTCTGATCATCCAATTTTTGATCTGTGTTAAGAGATGTTTTTCGCACATTATTGAAAGTTGGTGTCCGAGAAAACTATTTTGATAAACGTTTTGTTCGAGAAGGTCATGGTGTGTGTTGTCGGTTTCCGAGATAACATTCCAAAAGATCGATAGAGGGTTCATTTGTGATCACAGAGCATATTTCCTGCAGAACCTCTGTGGAGCTCAGTAGAAGCTCTATGACCTTAAATTTCTCCTATTTCGAATTTTGTTAAACTTTTTGAACTTTTGATTTTTGAAATGTTATTCATAGGATATTTAGGACATATTTGACAATTCTTGTCCTAGAAAACTGTTTTCCAAAAACCTTTTGTGCGAGAGACATACCTTTTGGTTCTTATGTTCTCGGCAGTTTTGTCTAACTTCTGTCGATGGAGAAATATCGACATTCTTCTTTGGCTTTCCTTTGAAAGATTTACCTCTGTAGATCATTTCAGGGTCCCTTTTGCTCCCCCTTGATCTAATCACTTCTGTAGATCAAGAATTTTCCTTTTGCTCCCCCTTGATCTATGCTTGGTTCAAAGAATGGTAAGATTTGTATTGAGCATAGATCATGTTTACCAGAGGTTCTATAAGGGTTATCAGAAGATCTGAGCGGACCCACAGAGGCTCTGTAAACAAGAATTATTTTTGCATAAAAAGATACATAGAAATAAATTTATCAACGCAATAACTTTAAGTAATAATAGATATTTATACTTATTTACAGAAGATAAAACTATACTTACAGAGGATTTTCACACCATGTTAATCATTCCTAACTTACCCACCAAGAAGTTGAATCTTTTCTCGTCTAATGCTTTGGTGAATAAGTCAGCGAGTTGATATTCTGTGGGCACGAAATGCATTTCGATTGTACCGTATTCAACATGATGTTTCAAGAAATGATACCTTATATCGATATGCTTGGTTTTTGAGTGTTGCACAGGGTTGGCAGAGATAGCAATGGCACTTTTGGAATCACAGAAGATGGGTATTTTGAACAGGATGTGGCCGTAGTCTTTTAGCTGAGTCTTCATCCATAGAACCTGAGAACAACAGCTAGCGGCAGCAACGTATTCAGCTTCTGCAGTGGATGTGGAGACACAATTATGCTTCTTGGAGGTCCAACTGACTAGTTTACCACCTAGGAATTGATAACTCCCAGAGGTACTCTTTCTGTCGAGCAAGCATCCTCCATAGTCTGAATCTGTATAAGCTTTAAGACTAAAACCAGAGTTCTGTGGATACCAGAGACCAAGATTGTTGGTCCCCTTCAGGTATCTAAAGATTCTCTTTACAGCATCATAATGTGATTTCTTTGGATTAGCTTGATAACGTGCACAAAGACATGTGGCATGCATAATGTCAGGTCTGCTTGCTGTTAAGTATAACAGAGATCCAATCATGCCTCTGTAGATCGTACATTCTACAGAAATACCATTTGGATCTAAGAATAACTTATTTCCAGTGGCCATTGGAGTCTTCATTGCAGAGGTATCAGAGAGATTATATTTTAAAAGTATGTCAGAGACATATTTGGCTTGATTTATAAAAATTCCCTCTGAAGATTGTTTGACTTGAAGTCCGAGGAAGAATGTTAATTCTCCCATCATACTCATTTCAAACTCACTCTGCATGAGTTTTTCAAAATTTTTGCACTCTTCTGAATTTGTAGACCCAAAAATTATGTCATCTACGTATATTTGTACAAGCATTATCTCACTATTTTTGTGTTTATAGAATAAGGTAGTATCTGTTGTACCTCGGTTGTAGCCATTGACTAGAAGGAAGGTAGAAAGTCGTTCGTACCATGCTCTTGGAGCTTGTTTCAGTCCGTATAGAGCCTTTTCAAGGTAGTATACATGCCTTGGAAACTTTGAGCTTTCAAAACCTGGTGGTTGATTTACGTAAACCTCTTCTTGGATTTCACCGTTTAGAAAAGCTGATTTTATGTCCATCTGATAGACTTTAAAACCTCTGTGGGCTGCGAAGGCTAAGAATATTCTTATTGCTTCGAGCCGTGCGACAGGGGCAAAAGTCTCATCGTAGTCTATGCCTTCTTCTTGTCTATATCCTTTTGCTACTAATCTTGCTTTGTTTCTGACGACCACTCCATCTTCATCCTTCTTGTTTCTGTATACCCATTTAGTCCCAATGGCCTGTTTCCCTCTTGGCAAAGGTACTAAAGTCCATACTCTGTTACGCTCAAATTGCAGAAGTTCTTCTTGCATGGCGTCTACCCAGTTTGGGTCATCTAGGGCTTCAGAAATCTTCTTTGGTTCTATAACACTAATAAAATTTGTAAAGAAACAAAAATTAGCAGTGGTAGACCTTGTTTTTACTGAGTCAGAAGGTTCTCCAATTATTTGGCTTGGAGGATGGCTTTTTGTCCACTGAGTTGTGCGTGGAAGATGATCATCAATGTCATCGAAACTTTCTTCAGAGGCTTCTTGTGTTTCTTCTTGTGTAGCCTCTGTTGTTCTTCGTGCATTGGTAGTTGATTCTACCGTTTGTGGAATGATTGGTATGAGTGGTGGTGGAGTTTGTTCCTCTGAGGACGTATAGTCTTGGTCCTCGATCTCCTCTGTAATTGGTTCTTCTGTGGTTTGTGCAGCTTCTGTGGTTGTTTTTCTTGATGTTTCATCTTCTGCACTTTCTTCTGCTTCGGCAATTGCATCTGTAGTATTTACAGAAGAAGATGAAGCATTATTTGGACCAGTTAGAGTCATACCTGTAGGATTTTGTCCGACAGAGGATGGTTCTTCAGAAACTCTGATGGTTCCGACAGAAGGATCAATGTCATTGTGGAACATCTCCAAAAATAGAAGATCCAAATCTTCTTTTGTTCTTGAGATGTCAGAGGATTTCCCTTTAATTCCGAGTTCTGAACTTATTTGTTCAGAAGTCATTTGGAATGAATCATCAAAAGAAACATTGATGCTTTCTACAATCTTGTGAGACTTTGTAAGGAATGTTCTGTAGGCTTTGGAAGTGGCAGAGTATCCAATGAATTTGGCTTCATCTGCTTTTACATCAAACTTTCCTCTTGAATCTCTGTCGTTTAAGACAAAGCATTTGCATCCGAATACATGGAAAAATTTGATGTTTGGCCGCCTTTTGTTAAGCAATTCGTAAGGCGTCTTGAGGTGTCTTTTCACAACGGTTGATCGATTTTGAGTATAACACGCAGTAGAAATTGCTTCTGCCCAAAAGTTCATTGATAATCCGCATGCTGACATCATAGTTCTTGCGGCTTCCACAAGTGTTCGATTCTTTCTTTCGACAACACCGTTCTGTTGTGGAGTGCGAGCTGCAGAGAAGTTCTGTGATATTCCTTCTATTGAAAGATAGGCTTCAATGACAGAGTTTTTAAATTCTGTGCCATTGTCACTTCTTAACTTCTGTATTCTGCAATCATAAAGAACTTGGATTCTTTTCATTAGATTTATCAATACATTTGGAACATCTGATTTCTTTCTAACAAATTCAACCCATGTGAAACGTGAATACTCATCAATTAGGACAAGTATGTATTTCTTGCCACCTAGGCTCTGTATGGCAATGGGACCGCAGAGGTCGACATGAAGCATGTACAGAGGTCTAGTGCAAGACACGTCAGTTTTGCCTTTGTGGGAATCCCTTCTTTGTTTTCCCATTTCACAGGCCGAACACAAATGATCCTTATTGAATTTAACATTTGGCAAACCTTTAACTAGATTGAGTTTTACTAGTTTATCCAAGGTGTGAAAGTTTAAGTGACAGAACCTGTTGTGCCATAACCACGCTTCTTCACTTTTGCAGGCTACTAGGCAAACTTTGTCCTTGGATTTTGAAGAAAAATTCATTAGGTATAGATCACCTCTTTTTTCAGCTCTCAGAAGTTCCATTCCTGTGTTTTCACTCTGTAGAGAGCATAAAGTTCTTTTGAATAACACATCGAATCCTGTATCACAGAGTTGACTTGCGCTTAGTAGGTTGTGTTTGAGGCCATTCACATATGCAACTTTGTATACAGAGACATTTTCTTTCTGTATGACTCCATAGCCTTTGATGTGTCCCTTCATGTTGTCTCCAAAAGTTACAGATCCACCATCGTGTGTTTCTTTGTATGTGGATAGTAATCTTCTGTTGCCAGTCATGTGCCTTGAGCATCCGGAGTCAAGATACCAAATTGGCACATGTTGCTTCTGTAAGACAATCACAGAGATTTAGGTACCCATATCCACATGGGTCCAATATTGTTAGAATTTTTCAAGTTTGCCTTAGCATTCTTGAAATACATTTTATCTTTTGTAGAAGAATCAGATTGTTTCTCTTTTGGTTCTGACTTTCGAATTTCAGTGGTGAGAAAGCAATCTGGACTTGAGAAGTGTTTATTCAATTTAAACATAAGATCAAAACAATGACAGTATTGAATATGAGATGTGATTTGTTTGAACTTTTCATTGAATTTTCTGAACTGAGCCACAGAGACATTACACTCTTTCTTTACATTAGATTTCTTATTACAAGAAGATCTATGAATACTAGAATGTTGTTTGCAAAAGTCTTGTTTAGTTCCTGCCTTCTGTGACTCTCTTCTGTGGTGAACATCTTTCTTCACTGTCATAGAGGAAAAATATTTGTTAGCTTCAGGCCATTTTCCCTTTTGTTGCCAAGTGGGATTCTCTTTGATTTTCCTTAAAGGTTTTGAAAATTTTAAGCTTTTTGGATTTTCAGAGGCCTTTTTTAGATTTTCAAGCTCTGTAGAGGTTTTGACTTGTATACACATTTTGAGAAAATCTGGATGGATAGGTATCTCTGTGATTTTCTCTTTTGGAGAAATTGTTCTGTTAAGAACTTCAGAGGAGAATTTGACATCCTCTGTGTCACAGTGAATTATCCCTGATTTGAAATCAGTCTCTGAGTCGTCAGAGGATGAATCGTCCTCATATGCAGAGGTTGAGTCATTTCTTTCGACAGAGGCTGGATTTTCTGAGCATGTATCATACGAGCTTTCTTCCTCTGTAGAAAAACTTTCGTAGTTGGCAGAGGTTTCTAATGAGATCTCTTTAGCGAGTTTTTGATTTATAGAAGATGTACAGAGATTTTCTAAAATATTTGATTTCAAAACTTCCAAATTTCTTTTTCAATAGATTCTTCAAGTTTTTCTTCTGAAAAGATGGGTTTAAACTCAGGAGCTTCTGCTGACAATTTCTTTTCAACATTTACAGACAAAAGCGACATGTGTTTGAGTCTCTGGTTTACCAAACTTAAAGATACCAATCTGATCTTGTGTTTTCAGATATTTCTTTGGTTTGATTTCTCTAATGACAGAGGTTGAAGATGATGAATCTGTGTTTTCAAACCACACATTGATCATCTTTGTATGTTTCCTCAAGTGAGGTTCTGCAGAGATTTTAACCCTTTTACTTACAGAGAGTAAGTTTGGAAAGTTTGGTTTGTTAGTTTTTCCCAAAACAAATAGAGAGGATAGAGGTTTTAGTCGTTTATTTTCAACTCCTAAGGTAATGTCACTGTACCCTATACCTCGTCTTGCTATTTGAGTGTTTACCTTTTCATACACCTTCTGTGCATCTTTATAGTTTTTAATTAAAACTTCTCTTCTTAAAAGATATTGCCAAAGTACCTCTCTTTCCTTTTGAAAGTATTCTTTGAGAGCTCTTATGTCTGTAGTTTCACTTCTTGAAACTGAAAGTTCTTTTGTTTTGATTTTTAAAGCATAGGTTAAATCAGAAATTTGCCTTTTTAAAGGATCTATATTTTTGCTCCAATATTTTTCGACTTTTCCTTTTTCTTCAAAGATTTTGGCTTTTTCTTGAGTGAGAAGCCTTACTTCTCTCTCATTAAAGGTCAGCTTTTTCTGAATGCTTTCAATTATATCTTTCAGTTCAATGTTAAGTTTAAATAAATCATCATCTACAGAATTAGTACTTGAGGTAGAGTTTGAAATGGAGACCTCATTGTCAGTGCCGGAGTCAACTTCTGCCATGCCACAAAACAGGGCATTTGTGGGAAATTCATCATCAGAGGTAGAGTCTGACTCGAAGTCTTCTTTGTTTGCCTCAGAATGCCCTTTGTTCGCCATTAGGGATTTTTGTGCGTAATACTCGGCCTTCTTTTTGTAAAAAGCTGAGTCCTTCTGTGGGCGATTTGGTCTACTTCTGCATTCTTTTGCGAAATGACCTGGCTTGCCGCAGTTGAAACAACCTTGGGAGATGTTTCCAGTTCGGTCGTCAGACTTCTGTAGGTCTCCACCTTTCTCTGTTCGGCATTCGTTTGCGTAATGATCGGGTTTACCACATTTGTAGCATTCTTGTGTGTGGCCTATCTTGTCATCTGATCTCTGTCGATCATTTCCTCTGTAGCTTCTGTCGCTCGATCTCTGTAGGTCATCATTTCTGTAGTCTGACCTCTGTCGGTCACTTGATTCTTCTCTTCTTCCATCATCTCTTCTACCAGAAATCCTTTGGTTATTTCTAAACTCTCTTGTCAATAGAGCCATTGATTTTGCTAATGACGCAAGAGTTATCTCTTCCTCTATCAGCTCGTCTTTTTCGCTATCAACCATTACCATCTTCTTTTTCTCCTTCTTTTTCTCCTCTGTAGATCTCTCATTTCTTGGTCTGTCTGCAGCCTCTGTAGATTTACTAACCAATGCGTATGGCACAATGGTTAGTGTTTTAGCTTGAGCTATTTGAGGCTCTTGTGCAGCAAGTGTTCCATAGAGATCAGAGAGTGTCCAGGAGTCTAGATCTTGATTTGTTTGTAAAGACATAGACAACTGAAGCCACTCATCGTTCAGGCTCTTTAAAAACATGACGTTATTTTCTTCCGTGGTTCTGTGAATACCAGACTTTTTGCATTTGTTTATGAGAGAGTTGAACCGGTCGTATGTTGTTTGCAGAGATTCTGTTGCAGAGGCTCTGAAAGCATGATATTCATTTATGTATTGTGCCCTTCGGTTCTTCTTAGTTTTAGCACCCCCTTCCAACTGTCTTCTAATTCTTTCCAGAGATCGTGCGCTGTTTCGCATGCATCTAAGGATTGAAAAAGTTCGTTGGGGATTGCCATGATCAATATTCTCTTTGTTTTCTGTGCAACTTCATCTTCTGCCTTATCTTCATTTGACCATTCTTCTCTTGGCTTAGGTTTTTGATGTTCAGGGATTTCAGCAGATTCAGCAGTAGCTGGTACACGTGGCATAGTTATCATCGGAACTGGAGGAGGATTGTAAAGATATTGTTTGAGAGTTTTTTCAGTACCCTCAAAGAAATGAACCATTCTTATCTTCCATTGAGGATACTAATCTCTAAGAAGAGTAGGAGGTTTGGTTAGTGAGCCAGCAGTGAAAAAGTTATTTGTATTTGTCATTTTGAGGAGAGGATAATCTGATGGAGGATTTCTAAGTATGAAGATCTGGAAGATTTTCTGGGTACGACTAATATTTAGAAATATGGTGATGAAAAGAGAAAATAATCTATCAAATAAAAGTTGTAAAACGAGGATCACTTGATATTGAAAATCAAGCTTTGCTCTGATACCAATTGTTGGTTCCCGTTTTGCTTAAACAAGATTATCAGATCTATTAGTTCAGGTTTAAGGTTTGATGCGGAAGCGTATTTAAAGAACTAACAGATAAGTTTAATAGATTTAAAACAAAATATAAATAAACAGTGAACAAAATATTATATCTCAAAGTTTACTGAATATATATCAAGAACAGGTTTATGAACCGTGAGTAAGAAAAAGCTTTAAAACAGATATGACTCTTAAGGTGAATAAGCTTTTGTGTTCTTGATGTTGTTGTGTTTGTGTTATATGTTTTTGTGTAAGGAAGAACTCAACATGAGTCTTCCTTATATACTACTCTAAAGGGGACCATAAAGCATATGCTACTATTCATAAGGTACGTATGAATAGTTGAGAGGATGTCGTGAACAGTTGCAAGGATGGCATGAACAGTCAGACGTGTTGTATTGCATTTAATGCAGCAGACGTCTAATATGTACTAAGCCCTACTGAGTCCAATCAGAGTTTGACACGTCGACGTTGGACAGGGCATGCTACCATGCAAGTTGATGTACGAGTCCTGTAACAGTAGCAAGATATTATAAATATCTTCAAGTCTCAGTGAGGACCACAGAGGCTCTGTAATGAGTTACAGAGGTTCTGAGGTCTTGTCCTCTGTGGAGCAGTCTTCACCGGATTCCGAGTCTTTGGTCTTCTTTGTGCGTATGACATAGCTTCTGTAGGAAGCCTCTGCTGCTTCTGTAGCTTCTTGACCTTGATTTCTCGGTAATGTCGGCAGAGCCTCTGTAAGAGGCTTTCTTCACTTAGCCTATTTTTCACTACTTCTAAATACTTCTATGATTAGGAAGATTGAAGCTAACACATTGTATCCGGACACTATGTTTACCGGATACTTCTTCTGTCCGGACAACTTTGACAAACTGGTAATTTCAGTACCCTGTTCCACTACCAATCCTCAAACTATTTCCGATTGAGCCGATTTTTGCCAAGGTACGCACCAACAATTGTGCATCCTCCTGTAATCTAAGTCTGTGTATTTCAGGTAATCAAATGGCGGAACTACAACCACAACAAGGTAACCCTCCTCAAGAGGAGTTTATTGACGAAGAGGCTGACAACGCCTTGGTTCCAACAGATCATGGACTTGAAATCGTGGCGAACAATCACCATTTAGACGCTGCTAAGTTCCGACCACAACATCGTGTGTCATGGACATCCTTCTCGGACATCCACTTCATGAGGCGCTCAACGCAACAACCGACGTCCCGATTTTGTACCTCTATCAAGTTTGGCTCTCTATCCAAGTCGTCACGACGCTCAACTCTTAGACGATTACGTAAATGATCGATCAACATCCATTCGCGCTCACACCGGAGTCCTTCTGACGCCTTCTATCCTTACCCGAAGCTACTGTCGGCGGCCATGCTGCGTATCAAACTATGAGAAACACACAAATTTCTTGTACTAGAAAAGGATAGAGAGAAAATAAGAAAACCTAAGGAGAGATTTTCTTGCACTAAGTAGTTCAACGAGGATAGGCAAGGCACTTCAAAAATGAAGTAAAGTTTTGTGAGTCCATGATCTTCAACAATTCAAGTAATATGTAACAAGATTAGGTAGAAGAGGACTAATTATTTATTAGAAAAGTAAACCTAATCTAGAGAGAACAATATGAGATTAAGAGCTACATTTTGTATTATGAACTTATGATTATGAAATTACATGACAAGCCCTATTTATAGTCCCCTTCCCTTGTTACTACATTTAAGCCCAAGCCCATTTACATAACCAAGCCCATTAGGCCCAAAGCCTTTACTTTACAAAACTTTCTAATATTTAGGACAACTTAAATGTTCTAACAAGTTTCCTATTTATACTGCATGCATTAAATGCAAGTCAGTACAACTTTACATGTGGCAGTATCTGGTTAGTTGCATGAATTTGACTTTAGCAAACATCCTTGTGGCCGCATGATGAAAAGTGTAGTTACAAAGTGGTTTGTACGATTCTGGACAAAAGGGATGTCCGTCTGACAAATCGTACGGGGCGTGCAAAGAGATAAGAGAAAAGTAACTTGTAGAACATGCTTCATGATCAGCGTTTGTTGAATAGATCTTTATCAGCGAATGATAAAGTTCAACGTTCGTTGAAGTCTTCTACTTGAAACTTCACGTAAAATGGACAAGTCTTGGCTTCGCTGATATCCGCATCAGGTCACTAGTAGACTTAGTCACTCATTTATCAGCTTGGTCTTCGATTTCAGCTTTAAACTCAGTTATTACAAATCTTGTCTTCAGGGATCATAAGTAAACAACTACAAATGGAACTATCAGCGATCATCGGTAAGACTGAACAGGCTCAGGGCTGACTGGTGTACATGTATCGTTGAAGTATAAATTAAAGCACATGTTTCCCATCAACGATACTAAACAGACTTAGTATATTTTTCATTGATGGAAAAACAATAATACATATTGTTTACTTACAATTTTCACTAAGTAGTTTTAAGAGTCATTATCAAATCACTATAGGGTTTGGATCAACAATCTCCCCCTATTTGATGATGACAAAGCAATAAAGGAAATTTGCTAAGTTAAAACCATAAGGATAAAAAGGACTCATAAAGTGTGTGTCCCATTTACTGTTTTCAGGGATCTTTTCTAGTACAAATGGAGTAGAGTAATTCACTGAAATTTTTCAATACTTCGTAAATACAAGATTACAGGGGAAGTTGAAAATTGCAAGCACAGTAAGAAATAATTACAAGTACAAAAGTTTACAAGCTGATATGATAGAAGAATTACAAGAGATCCTATGAGCTATTCAGGTTCTTTCTTGATGAGAAGTTTATCCAGAGTGTCAGTTTCTGGAATCATCCAATCAGGGACTTGTACTCCCTGATCCCGTCTTAGTTTTGCTTCGCGGTAAATTTGGGGCTTTAGGAATGTTCCTAAGAATGAGCCTTCACACCAATATAGTAGGTCTCTGAGTTGTTCGATAGGAGCAATGGGTAACTCTGACCAACGTTGAAAGCACTTGCGACCGGTGTATTCAAAAAAGAAGATGCCAAGAGGTTCACTGATTACTTTTCGAGCTACAAATTCTTCGGCATGTGGTAGGGAGACAACAAGGCCTGATAGATCAGCGTTGGGACTGAGTTCAGCTTCACGAGAGAAGTCAACACTAGTCTTGTTTCTTATAACTGGGCCTGAGGATGGTGGAGCCTTCTATTTTGGAGCTCTTTGTTTTTGTTGGATAGCTGAAGGAGGAGGCAAATCAACAGTTGAAGAGACTTGGTCGATTAGCTTGTTAATAGCGTTTTCGACACAAGGCTTGCAGCTTGATCTGGATCGCTAAATTGCAATTCTGATCTCCAAACATTCGCTAAACCCAAGTTTTTCCAATGCTGAGAGATATCAGGTTCTTGTAACTCCATTTTCCCTGATCATTTGCACTTCGACTATAGCAGCACCTCTGACAGTCTTCCCCTTCAGGTTTACATTTTTTTTTCTTGCTGGTAAACACCTGAAGTGGAGTTTCTTCTTACACCAGGCCAAGGTGGTGTCGCTGACTTGAACCTTTTCTTGTTTCTTCTTCCCAGCTTGTTTCAGCAGCTCTTGCTGAACTCTGAGAGGAAATTTCTTCAGCTGAGGAACCTGTACTGAACGTTGAGTAAGTTCAGTATGTTAGGACTAAAAGTCCTATAAAATAGAAAGTGATATAAAGAAAATGATTGGTTTATTTAATTGTTTATAAAAGCCTTTAATTGGTTAAATGGGCTTAATTAGATGTTATGGGCCATAGGACTTAGTCTTAAAAGCCTTGGTATTTAAAGTGTGGTTTAGATGATTTCGGTGAATGGGCTTAGAGATTAATCATATCAGTTGAGATGGCTAATAGAGAGAGAGTTGTGTTCTTAATTCCAATCTTGTAACTCTCCATAATCGTTCAATAAAGCTTAATCGTTTCGTTCTTTACATTGTTACTTGATCAAACTGGGAACTACATGTGGTATCAGAGCAGAGGGACAAAGCTATCGATTCAAAGGTAATATCTCTCAATTTTGGTCATTCCACTTTGTCGACTGTTTCATTGAAAAAGGCTATCTTTTGTTTTTAATTCGTGTGCTAAAACTCGAAATTGATACTTAAGAAAGTCTCATTATTGCGTCTCTAGAGTCATATCAAATTTTTAGTGTTTTTGATTGAGTCTTTGATCATTGATTTAGAGATTTTTTCAATTCTGGATTTCTACACTCTGTTTCTTGAAAAAGTTTCAATTTTTGCTCAAAAGTGGTTCAATAATCGATTTGGTTAGTTGTTTGTGCCTTCTCTATTTGTTGGTACTGGTACTAAAGTGTTTGCAGAAGTTATTAGAAGCTATCCAGTAAAAAAGGTGTGAATTTGAGACTCCAGGTACGTTCTTTTTCTGTGAATTGTTTGAATACGGGACTCAATTTTTGAGTTTTGGTTCCTTTGTTTACCGCACTCACACCGGATCCTGAACCATACCGGATCGCAATTCTGTTTTGGTTTCTTAATTCCGGGTTCTCAATACCGGGTTCTATTTTACCGAACTTCAATTCCGGTTCCAGAATTACCGGATTCGCACCCGATTCCGAAAGACCCCGAATTTTACCCGGTTCCGAATATCACCTGGATTCAAACCCGGTTCCATTTTTTAACCAAGTTCTGCATCATATCAGTTCCGATATCCCATCCGGATCCGGTTCCGGTCGATTTGTGTTCCGGTTTTTCTCGACTCCGAATCTATTACAATCCGGATCCCATTACTTCCGGTTCCGGATTTCCAATTCTGGATCTCCCGATTCCGGATCTCCCAATTCCCGGATCCATTTCCCAGATCCTAATTCCCAAAGTGTCTATCCGGGAAACCTCACCCGGATCACATATTCGGGAGTTCTATGATCTTATTGTTTTTTAATTTTTTTAAAATTTCTTAGCGGGACCCCCGTGCTAAGTCGTCGAAGGGAGACATTTGTGTATTCTTTGATACACCGTTTGATTATTTTTGGATAGATATCTTGAATTGTCTCACGATCATTTCTTTCAAGTAACAATGTGGTACCCAACTTACTCTGAGCTCAAAGAGAAAGTTTCTCATTTAGAAGCCCAAATCACTAAACTAGAAGCCGATGCCAAAATCAAATACGACACTATAGGCAAGCTAGCGATTGAAAAGGCTTAACATAAGTGTTTTATAGAAAACTATCAATCTGAATGCTCAGCCATTTCAAAAAGAGCAGAAACCCTAGAGACCCAATTAACTGAAATCACCGAAAAGCTCAGTAAGTCTCAGGAAGAAAATAATAAGATTGTCCATCTTCGCTTAACCGTTCAAAATGAAAATGATAAGTTGACTAACAAGCATAACGATCTGGAATCCAAACTTTACAAGCGAGGTCAAACAGACCAAACGATTCATTTGAACAAACCGAAGGAATTCAAGTATTATAACGCTCTTTGGGGACTCGGATACGATAATCCGTGTTACCTTAAGAAAATCTTATCTAAGGTTCCTACCCTTTATGAGTTCAACTTTTTGGGACTAGATAAGACTTACCCTGAGTATAAGATCAAGTGGACTAAACCCTCACAAGAGGATGAGGAAAGGGAAGACCTTAAAAGAAAAACAGGAATTCCTCTTCCAAAAGTAGGGGAAAAGCCTGAAAATATTGAACCTAAATCGGAAGATGAGTAGTAGCTAAATATCGTGTATCCCAATTATAGGCACAATATTTCCACAATGAAGGCGCAAGTATACACCAACATTGGGATCTCTACAAGTAATAAAGTGGTAAAATACCGAGATCGTATCCATAGAGATTGGGCTTTAAAGTTCCGAGTCCTAAGTCGAGAATACACCGATTTTAATGAGAGAAGAAGAAAATATTTTTTGAGCGAGTTTTGGGTTTTAACAACAAAAACTAAACAAGTAATTAAAAATGAGTATGGGTGTAAGTTTCCTTTGAGATATTCGTAGGAACAATATGGTCAGTCACTTTGTGACACAAGTCATCTATAAAAAAGCTCGATCTCTCGAAAGTGGCTAATTATAAACCGTGCCCACTAGTGTCCACAAAGTGCCCACTATAACTAACTCTTGATCTTACCGATTTATCTAAGTATGATTCAGAAATCAAAGTTCCATCAGTATGAAGTTTTACTCCCAAATCTCTTTGGAATACTCGACCAACAATTGAACCTTAGTAAATCATGCAAAACCTGCCTCTCGACGTGGTCCGCAAAGACTTTCTCAAATCTTTGTGCATCACTTAAGCCATATTTCGGATCCGCCCCTCTCGAGGTCTAAGATCTAATATTAACACATCAAACTGATCAGCTTATCTGCGTTGAGTGAAGTCTCGACTCAAGTGACCAATCTCAAGAGCTAGTAACAATGGCCACACCCAAGTGCGGCCTACTAGTCTCAAGTTATGCTCACACCCACACCCATGAAGGTGCTTAGCTAAAAATGAAAGTAAAAGACATAATGTAAGAAAGGAAATACTTGTTAACTACTTGCATTAAAGTAAAGAGAGAAATAAACTACAAACTTTGACAGAAAGTAAATGCGAAAAGTAAATGCAAGAAAGTTAAAGACTATAAATTAAACTACAACTAAGTTAGCAAAATGCAAAGCTAGAACATCAACTTCTACAGTTTTGTAGCTCTCCTTCAAAGCATCCCCAAGGGTAGTATTTATAGCATGAGATGGGCAACCTTGGGCAAATCTTCCAAATCCATTGAATTACGAACAGATGCGTTTTTAACCCAAAAACGATGCGTTTAACCATAAAAACATTCTCAACAACTCCAAATGAAAATAAAATAATAAAATGAAGAAACACAAACAAATAAAAAGGAAAAACAACTCAAATGGAAGAAAAACACACACAAACGGAATGTAAATAACGCTCAAAATGAGAGTTATCACACCCCCAAACTTAACTTGTTACTTGTCCCCAAGTAACTAAAATGACAAAGATAAAACAAATGAAGATATAAAATACCTAAAAAGACTAAGTATCACAAATAGGATCTTCAATTTTTCTTTTGTTTTCTTTTTCCCTTTTATTTTGCATCTCAAATCCCTCTAACTAAAAGCATCCATAGTTTATCATAATTTTCCACTCTATTTTTTTATTGCACTTTGATTTCCATAGGCTAAGCTATAATTCACCCATCTTATGATAATTGACTTTGCAAACTTAGATCCACAGGACTTTGAAGGGTTAGTGTTTATCTCACTTTTCTTACATTTTTCATCTTCCCCCAAACTTGTCTTTTTATTTTTGGGTTACACCAAAGAAAAATATTTTAGACTATGTATTTGGTGTGTTTTTCCCAACCTTTTCCTCTCAACGTGTCGAACATAGCTATTTTGTAACCTTTTTTATATATCCTTCCAATTTTTCGAAGGATTTAGCTCTTTTTTTTCAACAGTTGAGTTTCCTCCCCCCAAACTTAAAATACTCAATATCTTCATTGTGGAGGAGTAATAACCGGTATGACTGAACGGTTCGGGTAAGGCAACAAAGGAAAAGTGTATCGGCCAAGTGTTTAGAAAAAAGGCCTATGTCATTTCTAAAATTTCAAAGTTTAATCATTATGGATACCGGGGAATTGGTTGCTTAGTTCTAGAAATCTGCTAGTGGTGGAAAGATTATTCAAACTATGAAACTTTAAATCAAAGGATATAAGATGCATGAGATTTTTTTTTGATCCCAAAAATTCTTGATACTAGTCAAAAATGAAAAGACTCAAATCACACACACAAAAGTGTAAAATAAAAGACACAAAATTGGAGTTGAGAGCAAGACGATAGTTTGCATCAAGGTTATGTAGGATGTGGTTCACCACCCCACATGTGCATTTTCAAAAAGTGGAGTGGTTTCAAGATAATAGACACCTCCACCATACTAAAGCTTATTCCAACAAGTCCATCACCCAAAGAACACGATCTAGACAAAATTCCCGAGCTCTTGATCACACAAATCCTCCCAACAGTGCATGGCATGATCCTGAAAGAAACATTGTGATCACAAAAAGAAGGCTGCACAAAATTAGCAAAAATCATTACGTTAGGAGTTTTAGCATCTTGAAGCACTTCTTCACTATTAGGAAGTAAAGAAGGCTTGCTCATGTGCTCAAAATTTTCCTCAGAAATCTCCAACTCTTTCTTAACACCACTCTCATTCTTACCAACACATTTTGATTTTTCATTATTACTTGGTAAGGAACCTTGACTTTGATTTTTCAACTCGTCGACTTGTTGTCCCATCTTAGTGTTTAAGGCTTCAAAAGAGGATGTGAAATTTCCCATTGAAAGAACAGGATCTAATCTTACAATCAATATAGAAAGCAGTAATTGAGAAGTTGTATGATCAAGCCCAATTGTATTCAATGATGAACAGAATTACAGATCTAAGAGAGAGAGAATCTCAAAGATTACAGAGAATGAATACAAAGTTATATGGGAAAAATCAATCAGTTAGCAACATAGAGCTAACTACTATGTATACTGCAACGGACATCTTAAAGCTACAGTACAAAGAAGAAAGACTAATAAGAACATAACACGTGTCCTAATTAGTTTATAAAATACTAAGTAAAGTATCTCGTCATAAGTTCTGAACAGGTAGTTCAGAACTTCTGAACATTCTTCTGATAAAGCTTCTCAGATCTTCTGACTCCTTAACTCAGACATCTGACTTCTCTTTCCACTGATCAATACTTCTGAGCTTTCACAGTCAGACCTCTGACTTCTCTACTCAGAACATCTAAGTCTTCTTATCAGATCTTCAACACTTGGTTTATTGACAAAACTTCAGATCTAACAATCTCCCCCTTTTTGTCAAATAAACTTAAACTTTGCATCATCCAGTTCTTTCAGAGCAGGAACAATCTTCTGAAGTAGCACATTTCTCAGATTAAGCCTTTTATCAATTTTGTCAATGATTTCTTGAATAATCTCAACTTGCTGATTGATTGCTTCTTGAGTCATGTTTGCTTCCTTCACTTTCAGCATCTTTTTCTCCAAATTATGCTTTATGATTCTTAAAGTTCCAGAACAGTATTTTGCGGTTTCCTTTGCTCTGAAGAAAATCTTTCCACTTTTGTTTTTCAAAAATACTCCCAAATCTGGATATTTGTGAACACTTCCAGTCTTTAACTTCTTTTTCTGTTCATTATCTGTGTTGGGATTTGCCAGATAAACACATGACTTTTGTAGGTACAAAGCTATTTGAAAATCTGTATAGCAGTGCCACCTTAAGATGTAGAACATGGCCTCAATTACCACACTTCTGGCCTTCCTTTCATTTCTGTCTTTGCTCGACTCTTTGAAGCATAGAAAGCTGTGTAATCTGTAGAAGTCAACTACTGATAGTTTCTCAAAATCTGCATCAGTAAAGTAATAAACCTTGCCATCTTCTCTCAGAACTTCAAAAGATAAGTACTCCATCTTTCTGAATTTCTTAACCCTCAATTCTCTGATTCCAGTGATTAAAAAATCTGAGTAAACAGCTTGCTTTGTTTTGCCAAGACATCTTAATTTTTCAGCCAACCAGATCTGAGTCTCCTTAGGTCTATCATAATACACATCCAAGAATTGTACCTCTTTTGGTTTGAAGAACTCAGGTAAATCAAATTCAAGAAAGTATCCATTTAGATCAATAGATATTTCATCTTCTTTTGGTTCAGACTGTTCAGCTTGATCAAAACTAGTTATCTGCACATTCTGAGATATTGTGTTCTGCATTTCTTCAACTTCATCTGACAAAATTCCATTCACTTCATACTCAGCAGGAAACACAAAATCATTATGTAGAATCTTTTTGGGATTCACCTCAGATAGCAACTATTCACTACTACTTCTGATTTTTCTTCTAAGATCCAACCTCCTCTTCACACAGTTTATACATCTCTTCTTCAAACTCTCTTTTTCAGCTTCCATGCTTACTTCCATTTTAATCAACAACCAATTCAGAGTTGCATCACTGTACTTTACCAACTCTTTTATTCTGAACAATTCAAGCCTTTCGTGAACTATATATGTGAACCCTTCTGTCTCCATTCCTTCATTCACAAATCCCTTCACATGCAAATCAACTTCTGTTTTCTTTGTGGGAGAACTCAAATTACACTTTTCTTTTCTTTCTTCAATAGCCAATTGGAAGTCATACAATTATATATTTCTGACATAAATACCCAGAAGTCTTCTGCATTCAATTTCTATCAAGGCTTCTTCAGTGCTAGCAAAGAACTTGACTAGAAAGATCTGATCATCAAGAGTCAATCTGTAAAAATCAAAGGTAGACATGGAAACCTTTCTTTCAGTACTTCCATTCTAACAAACATTAAACCATTGAATTCATCTTGTTGAAACATCAGAACTTTCTCAATTCTTTTCTAAATATGCAGTTTTGAGTCAGGAACTCTGAACCTGTTAGAAGCTTCTGAGTAGACCATCTGAGCTCTGTCATCCATAAAGCCATCAATGTTACTTTCCAAAGGCTCATACTCTCCTTCTGTGTAGTAGAGATTATCATATATTTCCTCAGGAAAAATATCATCATGAAATTGTCTGGCTAATGGCACATCACTTAACTCTAGAATGAAATCACATACAGGTTCTTCTAGTCTTTGCAATTTAATCTTTGGGATCTCAATTGGTTTTCTGAATACATACTCAGAAGGCATAAAGAAGTCTTTCACTTTCACATACTCTTCTTCTGTATTTAACTCATCACAAAAGTTAAATCTAAAATCATCTTCAAAATCCTGAGTATAATTCACAGTTCTGTCTTCTTCTCCCATTAGATCAATAGGTCTTATCATTTTTATTCCTTGCTGAACTTTTTGAACATTCAAAGCTCTGACTAAACTATTATGCATCCTTCTGATCAACTCTTTACTTAACCTCCTTTCTTTTAATTCAGAATCCGTCATAATTTCTTTGTTATACACCACAATATCTGTACACATGTTGACCACTTCACTTTCAACTGTCTTTTCTGATCTCAATGCAGATTCCTCAATAGCTTCAGTTTCATCTGAGTTTCTTTCCATTTCTATGTCTAAGTTCAATTCCTCTGTTTTATCTGACTCACCACCATCTGTACTTTCCAACTCCATTTCCTCTGTATCTGAGCTATCAATCTGAACTATCTGAGTTATTGCCTTTAAATTTTCCTGTATCTGATCTTCTAAACTTTTTGTACTAGCTAATTGCATATCTGCCATCTCAAAATCTTCTATGCCAATATCATCATCAGAACTTAACCTTTGTCTTTTCTCCCCCTTTTGATGATCATGAGGATCATTATCATCAAACTTTCTTTTCAAGTTCTGATTAAAAGCAACTTCAGGTTCAGCTTCTGCAATAGGAACATGATCAAGAGGCTTTGAAGTAGAAGCCAAAGATACACTCAGTGCTTTCAGTATAGATTCCTGCATACCTTGCATCTGTTTTTACATATCTTTTTGAAAACCAGACATTATATCCACGATCTCCTTTTTGTGAGAATCCAAGGATTTCTTTACATCATCTACTTTGGTTTCAACAGAAATCAACTTTTTCTCCAACACAACTTTCAACTCTGACATCTCATCATTCAAATCCTCCACCCTCTTCTCCAAATTTTCTACTTTTTCCCCCATCTCCTTGTTTTGTTTCTGAATCTTTTCAAATTCAGAAGTTTCTAACAGTGAACCTGAACCAACAGATGGTCCAGTTTTCATGTGCCCAGAGGGCTCATGGCCTGTAGATAACACACAGTCATCTTGTACAACAGATGCACGTTTGAATGAGGCTTTTGTAATGTTCACCTCACCAGGACTTCCATCCAATCATCGACACCCAACATTAGGTATGTCTATGAATGTTGTTTCAGGAATACGAAATTCCTGATTTGTGCAAGTGTCAAAAGGCATTTCAGGCTCAATATGAATAGGACTGTGATATTCAGACTCAATGTGTTGAAAAATAAATTGGGATTTATCACCTCCCTCCAAATGAGTTTGGGATGGTTCCCCGGATTTGTGTGAAACAGTAGCATGTTGAAATGCTTCTGAGTGGATATGGATTGGTTGTTCAAGATCCACCACTAGGTCCATGGTGTTTGTTTCAATATTGGACACCAAGAGATGTGAACCTATAGCATTTGTGGTTACCTGGTCAAGATTAGCTGGTTCAGAGGCATCTCTTTCTGTTTGAACCTCTGTTGACAATCTCTCATCCTCATCATTCTCATTCTGTTTTTCCTCACCAAATCTAACCAAGCTCTCAGAATTTTCCCCCTCAAGTCTCTCAGAATGTTCACCCATCTGAACATCCTCCCCCTCTCTAATTCGACTAGACCCCTCACCTCTCTTCTCAGGTTGGTCCTCTTGGGTAGGGATTTGAGGTAATTCAATTCCCATAGAGGTGCAATAAGCTTTTAAAATCTCACTCTCCCATGGAATATAGCTCCTAAGTGATTTGGGCAATAGTTTATGATTGGGATAGTTTTCAAGTCTTGTTACTGAGGTCATCTTACCCAAATAAAATGTAGGACCATGCTCTTCATTTGTTCTTCTTGAGATTGTTCTGTTTTCCTGCATGGCATACCAAATAACAATTTGCCAGTACCTTATGTAAGGAATGTATGTCAGTGGATCATCCTTTGTTTTCTTCTGAATTGCTTTCTGATTCTTCTCAAATGTATTCTTCATATCTTCCCAAAGTATTAAAGTATAGTCATAATGCCTATTCTTCACTAAACCCTGAAATATCTGGAGAATTTGTTTAGAACCTTGATCTGCAGAACTATTCTTTCCTGACACACATTTATTTACCAAATGAAAGAAGCAAGCCCAAATAGGTGGTAATTTGTTTCTTCTGAACAAAATGAGAGTCCTCAATCCTTCATTGTATCCCAACTTCATAAACTCTGCTATTAATTCCTCTGTTAAGGGTGAATCCTCAAAATCTGTTCTTCTTTGTATATCATCTTTCTCTGGTAGATTCAGCATTTCTCTTAGTGCAGAGATAGATAAGACAAATGTCACTCCTCCAATTTCAGACACAAACTTATTATCTTCTAACCTAAGATGTTTCCACCATTGTTGTATGTACTGAACAGGCACATTTTTACTTCTTGTAAACCATTTTCTGTACGGATGGTGTTTGAATAACTCCATGATAATTCTGTGTTCAGGCTTAAAACGACTTTCCTCAAACAATATAACACAGTTATTTTCAGATAATTTCAACCATTCACTCTCAGGAACAACTCTTTCCACTAAAATAGATCTATCTGACATAATAGAACCTGCAGCACTCTGTTCATGTTCAATATCAACGTTTACCTCATCCGCATTTCCTTCAGATTCATCCATTTGTTCATCTTCTTCATCATTTCTTATTGCCCCTTCCTCTGCAACTCTATTTTGTACTTCATCATTTTTCGAATCGGATGAATCCATTATCGATTTTGTAGAATGTAGAGAAATTGGACCACTTCTTCGTATTTCAGACATGATTTAAGAAGAAAACAGATTCATAGAACTCTGGATTTGATTCGTATCTCACGTTTCGCTCTGGAATTTGAAAGAAATTTGAAATAGGGATTTTAAGACCTATTTAAAATCCGCGAAGTTGAAAGGTTTAACGGAAAAGCGAAATCAATGTTATAACGGAGTCAACACATGTGAAATACCACAAAGGATTTAAATGAAATGCGTGGCATTGTCAAACAAATATGAAGCTGACACGTGTTAGTGGATAGAATTTTGACTCAAGTCAAAGATCTGAATAACACGCACAGATGTTCTGATTCCATGACTCAGAAGAATTTTGCCTTGTAACCAAAATGTCATTTAAAATCAACTTCTGACCAATATAAAACATTTTGATTATTCAGAAGAGGTTTGAACAGATAGAAGCACTTTTTATCATCAAAATTTTGTTCATATTATGATGATTTAAAAAAGGATCATTTAAAATCTTATATCTGAATATGAAAAGTTTTTAATTCAGATATAGTTTGAATAACAAAACAAAAAAAATTTATCATTAAAAGCTTGTTCTTAGAATGATCAGCGATAAGAAATGAAAATAAATCTTTTAAGCATCACAAAATGATTTCCAAAAGAATTTTGATGCTCCCCCTTGACTTGAACATGCATTTGACTATTAATGATATATAAAAATGAGATATAAAGATAATAGAAGAAGCATAATCCATACAGTTGAAGTTATTTGTATTTCTCAAAAATAAATTTTTGAAAGTTAGATTGCTGAAGTATGGACTCAGAATCTCTGACTTTAAGACTCAGAGGTTCTGATCTCAAGACTCAGAAGTTCTGAACTCAATACTCAGAAGTTCTGAACTCAAGACTCAGAAGTTCTGAACTCAAGACTCAGAAGTTCTGAACTCAAGACTCAGAAGTTCTGATTCTTAAGACTCGGAGTTCTGAGTACACTACTCAGACAATTTTACTTAGAAAAATTTAGCATTTTTAAGAAAAAAATATTTTCAATTAGGCAGATTAAGCATTCCTATTTTACATATGAGAAAAGAAAACCTTTTGTGATCAAGAGGCTTTGTGAACAAGTCAGCCAATTGATACTTTGTATGCACAAAGTGCATCTCGATAGTTCCTTTTTCCACATAGTCCTTTATAAAATGATACCTCACATCTATATGTTTAGTTTTTGAATGTTGAACAGGGTTCTGAGTAATGGCAATTGCACTTTCTGAGTCACAATAGATGGGAATCTTGTTAAGCTGATATCCATAGTCCATGAGTTGTGTTCTCATCCACAATGTTTGAGAGCATGAAGCAGCAGCAGCAACATACTCTGCTTCAGCAGTTGAAGTGGATACACAATTCTGCTTCTTTGATGCCCAAATCACTATTTTATCTCCCAAAAAGTGACAAGCATCAGATGTACTCTTTCTGTCCAACCTACTTCCTGCAAGATCAGCATCAGTGAAAGCAGTCAATTTGAAGTCAGTTTCTTTTGGATACCATAAACATAGATCAGGTGTTCCTTTGAGATATCTTGAAATCCTTTTGACAGCCAACATATGTGATTCTTTCGGGTTAGATTGAAATCTAGCACAGAAACAGGTAGAAAACATGATATCTGGTCTACTTGCAGTCAAATAAAGTAATGATCCAATCATGCCTCTATAAAGTTTGATATCTGCTGAAACACCTTTGAGATCAGCATCTAACTTTATGTTAGTTGCCATAGGTGTTCTCATAGAAGCACAATCAGACATTTTGAACTTTTTCAGAATATCTCTGACATATTTTCCTTGATTTATAAAAATACCTTTTGGTAATTGTTTGACTTGAAGACCAAGGAAAAAATTCAGTTCACCCATCATGCTCATTTCAAATTCAGATGACCTGATTTTTGAAAAATTATCACATAATTCTGGACTGGTAGAACCAAATATTATGTCATCAACATAAATATGAATCAGAATCAAATCATCACCCTGTTTCTTTAAAAACAAAGTTGTGTCAATCTTACCTTTCTTGAATCCTGAACCTAACAAGTGTTTAGTAAGAGTGTCATACCAGGCTCGTGGTGCTTGTTTTAGACCATATAAAGCTTTGTCTAAAATATAAACATGATCAGGGAATTCTGGATCAACAAAACCTTCAGGTTGATGTACATACACCTCTTCATTAAGTTTGCCATTTAGAAAGGCTGATTTGACATCCATTTGATACACTTTGAAGTTTTTATGTGCAGCATAGGCTAAAAATATTCTGATTGCCTCTATTCTTGCCACTGGTTCAAATGTCTCATCATAATCAATTCCCTCTTGTTGACAGTATCCCTTAGCAACCATTCTTGCCTTGTTTCTGATGACAACACCTGATTCATCCTTTTTGTTTCTGAACACCCATTTAGTTCCAATAATAGATTTACCTTCAGGCTTTGGGATGAGTCTCCAAACTTTATTTCTTTCAAATTGAAGCAATTCCTCTTGCATTGCTGAAATCCAGTCTGGATCCTCTAAGGCTTCATTAGCTTTCTTTGGTTCAATTACACTCAAGAAACCAGCAAACATTGCTTCATTTGCTGTAGCTGATCTGGTTTTTACTCCTGCTGAAGGATCACCTATTACTTGATGAATAGGATGATTTTTAGTCCATTTATTTGCACTAGGAAGTACATCAATCTCTGAATAATTGTTGTTTGCATCATTCTCATCAATGATTGCTTGTAATTCTGAACTGTCCCCTTGTTCTGATGTATGAATAGGAGTCATATCCAAGTTTGGGTTTTGATTAATGAAGTCAGAATTCTGAGTGACTTGTTCAGAGTTCTGAGTACAAGAATCAGAATTCTGATTACAAGGTTCAGAATTTTCACCACTTGTATTTATTAGATTTGGACATTCCTCTGATGGACCTTTGTCAGAAATTACAGTTGATTGAACTATTTCTGGAGTCTTATTTTTCATCTCTTTGACCATCTTTGGGTTTTCATATTCTGCATAAGAATCAGAAATTAGTTCACTAAAAGCATCCTTAAACAGTAAATTGAGTTCTGAACAAATAGGATTAGAATCTGTATCAGAAGTCATTTTTGTCTTGTTTAGCATGAGTTCTGAACTGTCTTGTTCAGAAGTCCGCATTCTGGCTTCATCAAAAGTTACATTTATGCTCTCCATCATCCTCTTGGTTCTTTTATTGTAGATTCTGAATGCTTTGGAAGTTAAAGAATAACCCACAAAATATCCTTCATCTGCCTTTTTATCAAATTTGGCAAGATTTTCTCTGTCTCTAAGAACATAGCACCTGCAACCAAAAACATGAAAGAATTTGATTAATGGTTTTCCTTTATTTATCAGTTCATAAGCAGTCTTATTTAATCTCTTATTGATTAAAGTTCTATTTTGTGTAAAACACGCAGTTGCAATTGCTTCAGCCCATAGGAAAGTAGGAAGATTTGCATAAGCCAGCATTGTTCTCGCAGCTTCAACTAGAGTTCTATTCTTCCTTTCAACAACACCATTTTGTTGAGGAGTTCTGACAGCAGAAAAATTGTGAGAAATCCCAGAACTTTCTAAAAAATTCTGAAGAGTCTCATTTCTGAACTCTGTTCCATTATCACTTCTGATTTTCTGAACTGGAAGTTGTAAGAGAACTTGAATCCTTTTGATAAAATTTATCAATGTAGTAGCAGCTTCTGACTTAGCTCTTAGGAACTCAACCCATGTGTATCTGGAGAATTCATCAACAATCACAAGAATATATTTCTTTCCTCCCATAGATTGAACTGAAATTGGACCACAAAGATCAGTATGAATCATTTCTAATGGTGCTTTGCAAGATGAGTCCATTTTTAATTTGTGAGAACTCTTTTTCATCTTGCCCATTTCACAAGCTGAGCATAATGATTCTTTTTCAAATTTAAGCTTTGGTAAGCCTTTAACCAGATGTTTTGCAACAAGATTATTAAGATCTTTGAAATTCAGATGAGAACATCTTCTGTGCCAAAGCCAGCATTCATTTGCAGTTGATTTTGATAAAAGACAAACTGTATTTAATGTTTTCAATTTTGAAAAATTAACTACAAATAAGTCCATATGTCTTTTGGCCCAGAAGACTTTAACATCATTTTCAGTTAAAATCATGCAACCTGTTATTTGAAACTTAATTTGACAAAGACTGTCTAAAAACTGACTTATGCTGAAAAGATTATGCTGTAATCCTTCAACATAGAAAACCTTTTGGATAGTCAGATCCCCTTTAGTTAAATCCCCATAACCTTTGACTTGTCCTTTGCTGTTATTTCCAAAGTTTACTGCTCCTCCAGCCTTTTCTGTGAAGTTTGATAGAAAAGACTTCTGACCTGTCACGTGTCTTGAAGCTCCTGAATCTAAAAACCACACATGACAGCCCTGCAAAAGGATCAGTTAGGTTTAGGTACCCATTTTGGAATGGGTCCATCTTTGTTAGCTTTGTCATTGGATTTAACATTAGTATCTTTTACTCTCCACTCAAAAATTTTCTTCAAACACCACTTTCCTTGAACTTTTATGAAGTCAGAACATTTTCTGCTTACAAGCTTGTTCAAATTCTTTTTGAGAGTTGTAACTTTTGGTTTTGCTATATTTTCAACTTTCTTTTCTTTTATCTTTTCTTTCTTCTGAGTCTGAGGAACAGAAAATTTCTTCTTTTCTGTATTTTGAGGAACAGAAATTTTCTGAATATCTTTTCTTATGTATGAAACAGAAGTTATTTTGATTTGACATTTATGAGAATATTGGAATGAATCATTTTTACATCTAACACAAACAAGATTTTTCTTTGCAAGTGACAATAAATCTGAAATATAGATCATTTCATTTTTATTGATATTATTCAGAGTACAATTGCCCTTATTACAAGAATTTCTAGCTTTGAGTTCAGAAGTAGATTTCATTCTAAGCTTCTCAAGATCCCTTTTCAGATCATTCAACTTTGCAAGATCATCTTTCCTTTTGCTTTCTTCTTTTTCTGAAAAATTCAAGTTCTTTTTGTTAGAAGAATTAGATGATTCACCTTTTTCATATGTACTTGATTCATTAAAGAATTTATCATTTTCTCCTGAAGCATTAATTTTAAAAAGATCATACTCAGTCTTCAGTTTTTCAAGCTCTGTTATTTTCTGAATAAAAATATTCTTTTCTTTCAAAGCTTCTTCAAGTTTAGTATCCGCCTCACAGAAATCATTTTCAAGTTCATCATAAGCTTTCCTTAAGTCCTCAAGTTCTTGACTCACAAGATTAAATCTCTTTTCAAGTTGCAAAAATTCATCTGATTTTGTTTCAGAAGATCCAGTTGAATCAGACTTCTGACTACTTGAGTCAGAGTTCTGATTTACAGACTCAGATGTCTGATCTTTAGGCTCAGAGTTCTGACTACAAAGTTCAGAATCCTGACTAGAAGTTTCAGACTTCTGATTGACTGTTTCAGAATTTTTTCTTGTGTCAAATATGCTCTCAATGTCATGATATGAAAAACTTGGTTGTTTATTTTTGTAGCTGACATTTAAAGAATCATACTTGAATTTAGTATCATTGTATCTTGGCTTCTCATCTGTTGGTGTAGAAACTTCTTTCTTAACCTTTTCTTCTGAATCAACTGACTTTTCTGTTTTAGACTCAGAAATTTTCTCATCTGACTTTTTAGAGTTTGGTCTTTGCAAATTGTCAGAACTTGTTATAGAACTAGCAGGTCTTATGAAAACTTCAACAATTTCTGGGATTTTTGGTTTAGAAATTTTAAGTTTTTCATACAAGTTGATTGGAGCTCTTTTTAAAGTGACATTTTCTTCCAATCCCAATCCCTTCTTTGGGTTGTAAAATCTTGTATCTTTAACATTGCTTAACAAAAGATTTAGTGTTTGCTGAGTCTGACCCCTTTTCAAATTCAGATCTTCTAATTCTTTAATTTTGGTGTATAAATTCTTTCTTTCTTCAAATAACATATCAAATTTTATTTGTAAATCACCTTTTTCATCTTTTATTTTTGAAAACTCAACTTTTAGTTCAGAAAGCCTTTTCATCAATTCAGAATTTTCATCTTTAACTTTTTGTTTCTCAGCCTCAGATTCTTCATATTGTTCTTTTATTACTTCTTTTTCAATTCTGAATTTGTTAACCAAATTTCTTTCTCCTTTTATCTGTTTTCTTAGATTAGCAAATTCA
The DNA here is from genome assembly GCA_033807775.1 of Saussurea involucrata. Taxonomy (NCBI): domain Eukaryota; kingdom Viridiplantae; phylum Streptophyta; class Magnoliopsida; order Asterales; family Asteraceae; genus Saussurea; species Saussurea involucrata. The sequence goes on from CM066322.1 coordinate 135,562,160, forward strand.
GTTTTCATTTCACCAATCTGTGTCATTAACTCTAATTCAAGTGAAGAATGTACCTCAGCAGATGACTCAGAATCAGCATCTTCAAAATCAGAATCATCCTCATTCCTCATTTTTGCCATATAGCTCTGCATCTGTGGAAAGTTGATATGATCATCTTCATCAGAAGTATAGTACAACCAATTTTCTTGTTCAGCCAATAAAGCAATTTTATCATCTCTCTTCTTTGCAAGCTGAGCCTTCTTGGTGTAGTACTCATAGTCTTTCACAATTTTAACTCTGCAATCCTTAGCATAGTGGCCAGATTTTCCACACTTGAAACACAGATTCTTTTCTTTTCTTTCATCCTTCTCTTCATTGTTTTCTTCACTTCTCTCTACTCTCTTTTCAAACTTATTTTCTTCTCTGTCTTCTTTCTTCTTATAATCTGAACTCCCAACTCTCTTATAATTTCCTTGAAATCTACCCTTCCCATACCTTTTATTGAAAGTATTTGTCAACAAAGCTAGTTTCTCAGCCATTATCTTGATATCTTAATCATCTTCTGATCCTTCTTCCTTGTCAGATTCTTCCAGATTTGGTATCTCTGATAGATATGCAGTCTTTTTGGGTGCTTTGATTGCTTTGGACTTTGATAAGAACGCTAACTGATCAGCAACATTTTTCTTCTCTTCCACAACTAACTTGACAGAGTCTTCATGTTGATTAAGAACACAGAATAGATCATTTAAGTCTTCTTCACACATATCCTTGTTCATTTGCAGACTTATGGCAAATGATGACCATTCTGAATTTAGACTGTTCAGAAATTTGTAATTTATTTCTGACTTCGTTTTCTTCAGTCCATTTCTTCTCAAGTCATTTAGAATAATGCAAAATTTACTATATGTCTGTGTCAAACTTTCTGACTCTTTTGCTTTGAACCTTTCATAAGCATTTATGCTTTGATTTAACTTTGCCTGAATAGATCTCACAGTTCCTAACATTTGCCTTTCCAATTCGTCCCACATTTCTTTAGCTAATGATCCACTGTCAATCCTGTTAAGAACCTCATTTGGGACAGCCAAAGTCATCAAAGTAATTGCTCTTTTGTCAATAGCATGCCTATTCTTCTGTTCAACTGTGTATTGGGAATAACTCTTTTTCAACCTGGTCGCTGGAATTTCTGGAGTTGTCTCTGTAGCAGGGGTTGCAGCAACATCGATGTATACTTCAATTGGACCTTCTCGAATAGAGACCATTAGATTTTCATCAATATTGTCTAGGAATTGGATCATACGAATTTTCCATTGCTGATACTCTTCTGGTATAAGAACCGGCGGTTTGGTTTCAGATCCCATGGCTAGATATTCTTTAGAAGACATGATTGTAAGAAAATTCAACAGAAAGACAAATTCGAGTTTCTTGATCAAAATGTAACAGGAAATTCAAGAATTGCCAAGAATTCAAGAACTAGCCCTAGCAGCGGAATCGAATTTTGAATGAATCAAGAAATATTCAAGAAATTGATCAATTGATCTTCGTGATAACAATCTTGAACGAATTTGTTTGTTGATTGGCTCTGATACCAATTGAAAGAACAGGATCTAATCTTACAATCAATATAGAAAGCAGTAATTGAGAAGTTGTATGATAAAGCCCAATTGTATTCAATGATGAACAGAATTACAGATCTAAGAGAGAGAGAATCTCAAAGATTACAGAGAATGAATACAAAGTTATATGGGAAAAATCAATCAGTTAGCAACATAGAGCTAACTACTATTTATACTGCAACGGACATCTTAAAGCTACAGTACAAAGAAGAAAGACTAATAAGAACATAACATGTGTCCTAATTAGTTTATAAAATACTAAGTAAAGTATCTCGTCATAAGTTCTGAACAGGTAGTTCAGAACTTCTGAACATTCTTCTGATAAAGCTTCTCAGATCTTCTGACTCCTTAACTCAGACATCTGACTTCTCTTTCCACTGATCAATACTTCTGAGCTTTCACAGTCAGACCTCTGACTTCTCTACTCAGAACATCTGAGTCTTCTTATCAGATCTTCAACACTTGGTTTATTGACAAAACTTCAGATCTAACACCCATAAATGTTGTAAAATTTTCTATTAAGCTTGGGGAAAAAGTTTCAAAAGAGCGAGACGGTTCGGGTTGTTCAAAAACATTCATGGGTGGGTTGTTGGAAACAAAGGACGTGAATCCATGGTGAGGATCACTCATTTGAAAATCACAAAAATAATCAAAATTCCCCTCCCATGATTGTTCAAATGTATTTATAAACGTGTCTTTCCAATCTTTACCGGGAGGTGAAAATGAAGGGTAGGTGTCATCATCTTGAAGATTAGTCAAAAAGTTAGGATGTTGTTCCCATGAACAGTCGAAAGTATTAAAATACGAGGCATCCCAACTAAAACCTTCCATTACGGCGAAAGAAAAATCAATGAAAACTCAACTTATAACTCAAGAAACTCTGGAAATACGCCAATCCCCGGCAACGGCGCCAAAAACTTGGTAGCTAAATATCGTGTATCCCAATTATAGGAACAATATTTCCTGTTGATCCAAACCCTCAGTGATTTGATAATGACCCTCTCTAAAACACTTAGTGAAAATTATAAGTAAACAATATGTATTAGAGTTTCACTATCGCTGATAAGTACTAGGACTTTACAGTACCGCTGATAGGAACTCTCGCTCTTTAGATTAGACATTCAGCGAACACTGTTCATCCAGTAGCTCTGAGCCTGTTCAGTCTCTGTGATGATCGCTGATAGTTTAGTTGTTTACTTATGATCCTTGAAGACAAGTTTCACGTCAACAAAGGTTCTACGCTGAAATCAAAGATCAAGCCCAAGAACCAGCGACAAGTCAACAAATGAACTGATGCGGATATCAGTGAAGCAAGACCTGTCCACTCAACGTGAAGTATGAAGTAGAAGACTTCAGCAATCGCTGAGCTTTATCATTCACTGATAAAGAACTGTTCAGCGAACGCTGATCATGAGGTCTACTCTACAGGTTACTTTTGTCTATCCCCTTGCACGTCTCCGTACGAAATGTCAGAACGGACCTCCCTTCTGTCTAGAATCGTACAACAAACTCTGATTCTACACTGTGCACCATGCGGCTACTAAGGTTGTCTACAAAGGTCAAAAAACGCAACCACTCAGCTGCTGCCACGTGTAAAGTAACACTGCTATGCATTAAATGCATGCAGTATATAAGAAGAACCCTACTTCAGAATTGAAGTGCTCGGTCATCTTCTTCTTTCTCTCTTAGTGTTAGACTATTATTCGTAATATTCTTATCTCCTCTCTATCTTATTTCTAGTGCAAGAAACTTAGTGTTCTTAACTTGTTTAGATTAGGTTTATCCTTAATCTTGTTCCGCAAAAAGTTGTAAATTGTTTTAAGATTTATCAATAAACAATTTAGAAAGTAAAAATTGTGTGTTTGTATTCAACCCCCCCTTCTACAAACTTGTATAACTTTTCGGGACCAACAAGTGGTATCAGAGCAGATTTGTTTAATCTCATAAACAAGATCTTATCTATACTAATCTCTTCTTCCTTGCTATTTCTTAAAATGGCTACCAACACAAACACTAACTATATTGACAACGGTTCTCTTGCAAAACCCCCTAGATTCTCCAGAGATAACTTTAATATGCGGAAAAATAGGATGATTATCTTCTTAGAAGTTGTAGACCCTACTATGCCTTGCTATCTTGAAAACGGCCCATATATTCCTGTTAGAATTAATCCTGAAGTTCCAGCCGCTGAGAATAGAGCTGCTATTCCAGAAAGGTTGGTTTCCAAGGAAATTCATATGTGGACTGATGAAGATAAGAAGAAAGTGGCTATCGACACTAAAGCCAGATCCATTCTTTCCATGGCTCTTCCTGACGAAGTCTACCATTCCGTCATGAACCTGAAAACCTCCAAAGCCATGTGGGACACAATCTGTGTTCAGTATGAAGGTACATCTGAAGTCCAGGACTCACATAAGATCAACCTGGTAAGACAGTATGAAAGCTTTATTTGTGGTAAGAATGAATCTCTCTCTGAAGTACACCAACGTTTTAACTGCTTAATAATAGATCTAAAAACTGTTGGTAAGGAATATTCTAACTTTGAAGTACTGACAAAGTTCTTAGAATGTTTACTTGAAAACTGGGACAGTTATTCAATGTGTCTCAAGCTATCAAAGGATCTAAAATCCATGACTCTTTCTACCTTATATGGCACGATGCTTAATCATGAGCAATCGAGTCATCTTAAGAAGAATCTTGTAAAAGATTCCAAAAGCACCCATGTTGCTTTAATCTCAGAGTCACCTACCACTCAGCGATCTACTATCACTATCACTGAGTTGGAGACTAACTCTGAATGCTTATCAGATCCTGACTCTTCAGATGTTGATGAATCTATGGCTCTCCTTTCTAATAAATTCAGGAGATTCGCAAATAAGAAAATTTTCAGAAAGAACAAACCTCTTGCTATTACTGACAAGCCTAGATCATCAACCTCTATTGATAAGGCTACTGCTACTTGCTATAACTGTGAAAAGATAGGACATTTTGCTAGCGAGTGCAGGTCAAAGAAAGTCTCTAGATCCTCAGCTTTTCCCAAGAAAAACTTTACTCCCGGGACTAGAGATGAAAAATACAAAAAGCTGAAAGAAAGGTATTCAAAGCTGAAAACCTTTAAGAAGAAAGGCAAAGGCCTGATGGCTGACTATGATTGGGCTGCTTCTGATGAAGAAGAATCTTCTGACTCTGAAGATAATGATGAAGCCAATCTCTGTCTCATGGCCAAACTTGAAGATGAGGAAGAAAAGTCTGACATTCCTTCTACTTCAACCTCTGCTACTAAGGTATCACCTTCCTTCTTTACCAATATTTTAAATATTGATGAAGCTGATAGTCTTCGAAAAATCGATCTGCTGACCAGAAGTTTATATGAAGCCATGAATGGCAAAACTATTATTGAAAATCAAAACATTGATCTCGCTGAAAAGCTTAAAAACTGTCACCTTCAAATAGAAAAGCTTTCTAAAATTGAAAAAGATTTTAAAGATCAAATTCATATAAATCAGCTAGTCAAAATCTAGCGCGAAGAAGCTATCGCTGCTTTAAAAGTTGAAAAAGCTACTGTTGATGGATGGTATAAATCCTCAACAACGATCACTGAGATAATTAATTCTCAGATTCCCCTGAGTGATAAACGTGGTCTTGGTTACAAAGATGAAACTCTAGAACCAACCACTGACCGTTCCATGCTTAAGTTTGGAATGTTCGTATCCTCTATCCCTGACACTTTCTCTTCTCAGTGTTCCTCTTCAAAACCTCCCATCCCTGAGGAAATCTCTACCTTAACTTCTAAAGGTAAAGAGAAAATTGTTTATCCAAAATCTACCTCAGTCTCTAAAGACAAAGGTAAAGGAATTGCTTTTAACCAAAAACCTCAGAAGGGTACCTTTGTACCTAAGCTGAATGCTTCTAAAGCTTCAGTGACTTATCCCTCTACTTCTAAGAACAAGATCCCTGGATTTATTCAGCGATCTACTCTTAGACTTAAAGTGGATATAAATGGTAAGAAATCTGAAGAACTGATTGTTCCTCCCATTTCCAATACCAAAGGTATACTTTGTGCTAGCCCTGCTCATTTAAAACTAACGGCTAAGCATGCAAATGGTCCTATAACTACTTTTAGTTATAGGAAATGTTATCACTGTGGACTTACAAATCATATTGCTAGTAACTGCCCTACAGCCACCAAAGCTGAAAAGATAGCTAAGGTGAAGATCAATGCCCCCAAAGCAAAGAAGACCACTTAGGTTAAGAAATTAACCAAAGTGAAGACTGAAAACAAAGCTGAATCTTCAAATGCTACGAAGACTGCTGAACCTTCCTTTCCATCTACCTCCACTGACAAGTGTGTATACATGATGAAATGGGTACCCAAGTCAAACTATCTTCCTTTGTTTGCAGGTTAAGAAGGGTATCTGGTATCTGGATAGCGGATGCTCTAGACACATGACTGGTAAGAAGAACATGCTCCCTGAGTACAAGGAAGAGAAGGGTCCCTCTGTAACTTTCGGTGGAAATGGAAAAGGACACACCCGAGGGTTTGGTGTACTCTCTAATGGTACAACAACCTTCAGAATAGTCGCATATGTTGAAGGGCTGAAGCATAATTTTCAAAGCATCAGTCAGCTTTGCGACATGGATAACAAAGTAATCTTTACTAAGGAATCCTGCTTTGTCGCTGACAAAAAGGAGAAGATAGCTCTCAGCGGTTATCGTTTGGAAAATGTTTATGTAATAAACATGGACTCAACAACCACTGAGAACTCCGGTTTCTTCTCAAAAGCCTCATCTGATGTCAACTGCCTATGGCATAAGAAGCTCTCTCATCTAAACTTCAAGACACTGAATACTCTATCTTCTACAGAGTTAGTTATTGGTCTACCTCAACACTCATACGCCAAAGAGTCCTTATGTTCAGCGTGCGAGAAAGGCAAGCAGACCAAAGCAAGCTTCAAGTCAAAGCAAGTTTCCTCAGTGTCATCTCCTCTACAACTTCTCCATATGGATTTGTTTGGCCCTGTTAACAAACAATCCATAGCTGGAAAGAAATATACACAGGTCATAGTTGATGAATTCTCTCGCTATACCTGGGTAATGTTTCTCCGTTCAAAGAGTGATACCCCTGAAGAACTCATCACCTTTGTCAGAAAAATGGAAGTCCTGAACAATATCACCGTTCGCTCAATAAGGAGTGATCATGGGACTGAATTCAAAAACAGTTCTCTTGATTCATTCTTTGAGAGTAAGGGTATTTCTCACAACTTCTCTTCAGTGAGAACACCGCAACAAAATGGAGTCGCTGAAAGAAGAAATAGAACTATCATTGAAGTTGCACGTTCAATGCTCAACGATTCTCACCTGCCTACTCAGTTTTGGGCAGAAGCTGTCAATACTGCTTGTTTTACGCAAAACAGGTCGTTGATAGTCAAAAGATTCAAAAAGACAGCCTATGAACTTTTTCATGGGAGAAAGTCTTCAATTAGCTTTATTCACATCTTTGGATGTCAGTGTTTCATACAGAACAACAGAGATGCCCTTGGAAAGTTTGATCCTAAGGCTGATGATGGAATCTTTCTTGGATATTATTCAATCTCCAAAGCCTTCAGGGTCTTCAATCGTAGAAGACAGACTGTAGAAGAAACGATTCACGTCACCTTTCATGAATCCCATTCAGCGAATTCTAGACCATCTGCTGATACTGAAGAACTGAATCAAATGTCTCAGACATTCCATCTACTTCTCAGCAGTCAGTGAATGTAATGACATATGCACCTACTCCTTTGTTGACTGATATACCAGAAGTTGCTGAAGCCTCATCTTCAGCCCCTCTAGTTCAGGTTGAGTCAGCGACTCATGCTCCGGCTCAACGATGGACTATTAATCACCCAATTGATCAAATTCTTGGTGATCCAAACGCTGGTGTTCAGACTCGACAAAGTGCAGGTAACATTTGTTTATTTGTTAACTTTATTTCTCTGATTGAACCAAAGAAAACAGATGATGCCCTCCAAGATCCGAACTGGGTCAGCGTTATTCAAGAAGAGCTGACTGAATTTGAAAGAAACAAAGTTTGGAAGCTTGTTCCTCGTCCATCTGACAAGTCAGTGATAGGCACTAAATGGGTCTATCGAAACAAGTTGGATGAACATGGAACTGTAACCCGCAACAAGGCTCGACTCGTTGCTCAGGGATACAAGCAAGAGGAAGGTATAGATTACGACGAAACCTTTGCTCCAGTGGCAAGACTAGAAGCCATTCGTCTATTTTTAGCTTACGCTGTACACAAAGACTTCAAAGTGTATGTTAGATTTGAGGTTTTGTCAAAAGTTACAAGTGTTGGATCTGGATAGAAGACTCAGAGTTCTGAGTAAGAAGACTCAGAAGCTCTGGCTGAGAAGTCGTGAAAAGATTTCAAGTGTGAAACTCTGAACAGAAGGATCAGAGTTCTGAGTAGGAGACTCAGAATCTCTGAAGATGAAGTTGGAAAACGTCCAAGTGCGTGAAGGAACTTCTGATGTGCTTAGTCAGAAGAATGTTCAGAAGTTCTGAACAACATAATCAGAACTTATGACATGATATTTTCCTTAATATTCTGTTAGTTAAATAGGACACGTGTAATAGTTCTATTAGTCTTTCAGTTATATGTACTGTAGCTTTAACATTTCCTTACAGTATATATAGAAGTTAGCACTGTTAAGCTAACTAACTTTCCCGCATAACTTTGTATTCACTTTTGTAATCTTAGCGAGATTCTCTCTCTAGATCTGTAATCTGTTCCTGATTGAATACAAGTTTTTTTGATCCAATTCTCTATCATTTACTATTTGATTGTTCATATTTGATTGTAAGATTGAATCCTGGACTTACAATTGGTATCAGAGCTTTTCAGCAAATAAATTTGTTCAAGATCATGATTGTGAAGATTCCTGGTCGTGTTCTTGAAGATTTCTTGATCAATTCGTCAATTGATTCCGCTGCTACTAGCAATTCTTGAATTCTTAGTGATTCTTGAATTCGTTCTGTTTTGGTTAAAGAAATTTGAATTTGTCTTTCTGTTGAATCGATTCAATTCAATTTTACAAATCATGTCTTCGAAAGAATTTCTCTCTATGGGATCTGAAACGAAGCCACCTGCTCTTATTCCGGAAGAATATCAGCAATGGAAGATTCGTATGATTCAATTCTTGGATAACATTGATGAGAACTTGATGATTTCTATTCGCGAAGGTCCAATTGAAGTCTACGTGGATGTTGCTGCTACACCTGCAACTGATACTACTCCGGAGATTCCTGCTACCAGGGTGAAGAAGAATTTCTCACAATATACAGAAGCTCAGAAATAGAGACATGCAATAGACAAAAGAGCTATTACTTTGATGACTTTGGCAGTTCCTAATGAGGTTTTCAATAGAATTGACAGTAGAACATCTGCAAAGGAAATGTGGGATGAACTGGAAAAGCAGATGTTGGGAACACTCAAATCAATTCAAGCAAAGTTGAATCAAAGCATCAATGCTTATGAAAGATTCAAAGCAAAGGAGTCAGAAAGTTTAACCCAAAGTTACAGTAAATTTTGCACAATATTGAATGACCTTAGGAGGAATGGGCTGAAGAAGACTAAGTCTGAGATAAACTACAAGATTCTAAATAGTCTTAATTCAGAGTGGTCGCCTTTTGCAATTAGTCTTCAGATGAACAAGGATATGTGTGAGGAAGATCTAAATGATCTATTTTGTGTTCTAAATCAACATGAGGATTCTGTTAAGCAAGTGGTTGAGGAAAAGAAAAGTGTTTCTGATCAATTAGCTTTGCTTTCAAAGTCCAAAGTCACCAAATCATCCAAGAAATATGGGTTTTTGTCTGAAATTCCAAAGATAGAGGAAGAATCTGCTGAGGAAGAGGAATCTGATAAAGATGCTGATATTAAGCTGATTGCTGAAAAACTGACCTTATTGACCAATACTTTCAATAAGAGATATGGGAAGAATAAGTTTCAGGGCAAGTACGGAAGAGAACAGGGGAGTTCAGAGAAGAAATACAAGAAGAAGGAAGATAGAGAAGAAAGTAAGAACGAGAAGAAAGAGGAGAAAGAAGAAAGAAAGGAAAAAGATATTTGTTTCAAGTGTGGAAAACCTGGACATTTTGCCAGAGATTGCAGAGTAAAAGTAGTTAAAGATTATGAGTACTATACAAAGAAGGCTCAACTGGATAAAACCAAAGATAATGGAATTGCAATGTTAGCAGAACAAGAGAACTGGCTATACTATTCTTCTGATGAGGAAGATTGCGTTCATTTTTCTCAGATGCAAAGCTATATGGGTAAGATGAAGAATGAAGACGATTCTGATTATGAGGATGCAGGTTCTGAATCTTCAACTGAGGTACATTTTGCCTTTGAAATTGATTTAATGACTCAGATTGGAAATATGAATGCTGAATTTGTTAAACTCAGAAAACAGATAAAAGGTGAAAGGATTTTGGTTAACAAATTCAGAACAGAAAATGAAATAATTAAAGAACAACTTGAAGAGTCTGAGGTTGAGAAACAAAAAGTCAGAAAAGAGAATTCTGAGCTTTTAAAGAAGATTTCTGAATTAAAAACTCAATTCTCAGAAATAAAAGATGAAAAGATTGATTTGCAAATTAAATATGATATGTTACTTGAGGAAAGGAAAAATCTTTATACAAAAATCAAGGAGTTGGAAGACCTTAATCTGAAAAGAGGTCAAACTCAACAAACCTTGAATCTTCTCACAAGCAATGTTAAAGACACAAGATTTTATAATCCAAAAATGGGATTAGGTTTGGAGGAAAATGTGGTTTTGAAAAGAGCACCAACAAATCTTTATGATTTTGATATACTACAAGTTCCTAAACCACAAATCCCAGAAATATTTGAAGTTTTTGTGAGACCTGCAAGTTCTATAACAAGTTCAGATAGTTTGCAAAAATCAAGTCCTGTAAAAGCGAAGGAAACAATTTCTGAATCAAAAACTGAGAAGTCAGAAGTTTCAGATGACAAGGTTAAGAAAGAAATTTCTAAACCAACAGAAGAGAAACCAAAATATAATGATGCTAAATTCAAATATGACTCTCTGAATGTTAGTTACAAAAATATACAACCAAGTTTTTCATATTCTGACATTGAAAGTATATTTGATGCAAGTAAGGTCTCTGAAACAGTCAGTCAAAAGTCTGAGTCTGCTAGTCAGAATTCTGACTCCATTAGTCAGAACTCTGAGTCTGAAGGTCAGAATTCTGAGTCAACTAAAAATTCTCAATTCACTTCAGAAAGTTTTTCAGAACTTGAAAAGAGGTTTAAACTTGTTAGTCAAGAACTTGAGGACTTAAGGAAAATTTTTGATGAGCTTGAAAATGATTACTGTGATGTAGCTTTTAAACTGGACCAAGTTTTAAAGGAAAACAACACTTATGTTCAGAAAATAACAGAGCTTGAGAAGTTAAAGGCTGATTATGATCTTTTCAAGATTAATGCTTTAAAAGAACATAAGAAATTCTTTAATGAATCAACTACATTTGAGAATGGTGAATCATCCAAATCATCTACTAATTCTGAGAAGTTGAATGTTTCAGAAAAAGAGGAAAGCAAAGGAATGATGATCTGAAAAGAGTTTCTGAGGAGATTGAGATGAATACTACTGTTGAACCTAAAGTCAATAGTTCTTGTATCAAATGCAATTGTAATCTGAATACCAGCAATAAAAGTGAAAAGACTTATGTTTCAGATTTATTATCTCTTGCAAGAAAAAATCTCAAATGTGTTCAATGTGGCAGTCATTCATTTCAATCATCTCAGAAAAGTAAAGTTATAATAACATATGTTTCTTATATAAACAAAGCATATCAGAATTCAGAAAAGAAAACTGTTTTGATTCCTCAAACTCAGATAAAAGGAAAGAAGATTGAAAACATTTCTCAATCTAATTCAAAAGAAAAGATAAATGAAAATATGTTTCAAACTAAAGAAGACTGAAAATGTTTCTCAGTCTCAACCAAAAGTTTTCAAAAAGAAAAGAAACACTTTTGTGAACAGAAAATGTTCTGACTTCATAAAAGTACAAGGAAAGTGGTGCTTAAAAGAAAGTTTTGAATGGAAAGTCAAAGGAACTTTTGTTAAATCAGATACCAAAGCTAACAAAGATGGACCCATTCCAAAATGGGTACCTAAATCTAACTGATTGTTTTTGCAGGGCTGTCATGTGTGGTTTTTAGATTCTGGAGCTTCAAGACACATGACAGGTCATAAGTCTTCTCTGACTAATTTCATAGAAAAGGCTGGAGGAGCAGTTAACTTTGGAAATAACAGTAAAGGACAAGTTAGAGGTTATGGGGATTTAACAAAGGGAGATCTGACTATTCAGAAGGTTTTATATGTGGAAGGCTTACAACATAATTTGTTCAGCATAAGTCAGTTTTTGGACAGTTTTTGCCAAATTATGTTCAGTATAACAGGTTGTTTAATTCTGACTGAGAAGGACATAAAGGTGTTCTGGGCCAAAAGGCATATGGATTTGTTTGTATTCAATTTTTCTAAAATTGTTGCATTAACTCCAGTTTGTCTACTTTCAAATGAAACTGCAAATGAATGTTGGCTATGGCACAGAAGGTGTTCTCATCTGAACTTTAAGGAACTGAACAATCTTGTTGGCAAACAGTTGGTTAAAGGATTACCAAAGATCAAGTTTGAGAAAGAATCATTATGTTCAACATGTGAAATGGGCAAGATGAAGAAGAGTTCTCACAAAATGAAAATGGATTCTTCATGCAAGTCACCATTAGAGATGCTACATACAGATCTGTGTGGTCCTATTTCATTTCAATCAACGGGAGGAAATAAGTATATGCTTGTTATTGTAGATGAATATTCCAGATATACATGGGTTGAATTCTTAAGAGCAAAGTCAGAGGCTGCTACAACACTGATTAATTTCATCAAAAGAATTCAAGTATTCTTACAACTTCCAGTTCAGAAAATCAGAAGTGATAATGGGACAGAGTTCAGAAATGAGACTCTTCAGAACTTTTTGCAAAGCTTGGGAATTTCTCATAACTCTTCTGCTGTCAAAACTCCTCAACAAAATGGTGTTGTTGAAAGGAAGAACAGAACTCTAGTTGAAGCTGCAAGAACCATGTTGGCTTATTCAAATCTTCCAACCTTCCTATGGGCTGAAGCAATAGCCACTGCTTGTTTTACACAGAACAGAACTTTGATTAATAAAAGATTGAATAAAACTGCTTATGAACTGATAAAAAAAAAAGAAAACCACTGATTAAATTCTTTCATGTTTTTGGTTGCAGATGCTATGTTCTCAAATACAGAGAAAATCTTGGTAAATTTGATAAAAAGGCAGATGAAGGATACTTTGTTGGTTACTCACTAACTTCCAAAGCATTCAGACTCTACAACAGAAGAACCAAGAGGATAATGGAAAGCATTAATGTGACATTTGATGAGTCAAGAATGAAGACTTCTGAACAGAACAGTTTAGAACTCAAACAGGATAAGACAAAAATGACTTCTGAAACAACTTCTAATCCTAACTGTTCAGAACTCAATATATTGTTTAAGGATGCATTTCTGGAACTAACTTCTGAATCTTATGCAGATTTTGAAAATCCTAAAATGGTTCAAGAAATGAAAAAGGGAACCTCAGAAGTGGTTCAAACAACTGTAATTTCTGATACTGGTCCATCTGAGGAATGTCCAACTTTGATCAATACAAGTGATGAAACTCCTGAGCCTAGTACTCAGAATTCTGGACAAGGAACTCAGAATTCTGAACAAGACAATCAGAATTCTGAACAAGGTAATCAGACTTCTGGTCTAGAGACTCAGAACTCTGAGCAAGTAAATCAGAATTCTAACTCTACTACTCAGAATCCAAACATGGATGTTTCACCTCAACGAGTACCAGAAACAAGGGGACAATTCAGAATTACAAGCTATTATAGATGACAATGATACAAACAACAATTTTTCAGAGATTGATGTGCTTCCTAGTTCAAACAAATGGACAAAAGACCATCCTATTCATCAAGTGATAGGAGATCCATCAGTGGGAGTACAGACTAGATCAGCAACAGCCAATGAAGCAATGTTTGCAGGATTTTTAAGTGTGATTGAACCTAAGAAAGCCAATGAAGCCCTAGAGGATCCAGATTGGATTTTAGCAATGCAAGATGAATTGCTACAGTTTGAAAGAAACAAAGTCTGGAGACTTGTTCCAAAACCTGAAGGAAAATTTGTTATTGGAACAAAATGGGTATTTAGAAACAAGAAAGATGAGTCAGGTGTTGTAGTCAGAAATAAGGCTAGATTGGTTGCAAAGGGATATTCTCAACAAGAAGGAATAGATTATGATGAGACATTTGCACCTGTGGCAAGAATAGAAGCAATCAGAATTTTCTTGGCATATACTGCACATAAGAACTTCAAGGTATACCAAATGGATGTCAAATCAGCTTTTCTGAATGGTATACTTAATGAAGAGGTTTATGTCTATCAACCAGAAGGTTTTGTTGATCCTGAATTCCCAGATCATGTTTATGTTTTAGATAAAGCATTATATGTTCTAAAACAAGCACCAAGAGCCTGGTATGACACTCTAACTCAACATTTATTAAACTCTGGCTTCAAGAAAGGTAAAATTGACACTACTCTGTTTCTAAAGAAAAAAGGTAATGATTTGATCTTAATTCATATATATGTAGATGATATCATATTTGGTTCTACAAGTGCAGAATTATGTATTGAATTCTCAAAAGTCATGGAATCAGAATTTGAAATGAGCATGATGGGAGAATTAAACTTTTTCCTTGGTCTTCAAGTAAAACAATTGTCAAATGGAATTTTCATAAATCAAGGAAAATATGTAAAATATATTTTGAAAAAGTTTAAGATGTCTGATTGTGCTTCTATGAGAACACCAATGGCAACAAATATCAAGTTAGATGTAGATCTCTCTGGAGTCTCAGTAGATAACAAGTTGTATAGAGGCATGATTGGTTCTCTGCTTTATCTGACTGCAAGTAGGCCAGATATCATGTTTGCTACATGTTTCTGTGCTAGATTTCAATCTAATCCAAAAGAATCTCATATGCTAGCTGTTAAAAGGATCTTAAGATATCTCAAAGGTTCACCTGATTTGGGCCTTTGGTATCCAAAAGAAACTAATTTCAAACTGACTGCTTTTACTGATGCTGATCATGCAGGAAGTAGATTGGACAGGAAAACTACTTCTGGAGCTTGTCACTTTCTGGGAGATAAGATAGTGAGTTGGGCTTCAAAGAAGCAAAACTGTGTATCCACATCCATTGCTGAAGCAGAGTATGTAGCTGTTGCTTCCTGTTGCTCTCAAACCTTGTCGATGAGAACACAACTTACGGATTATGGATATCAACTCAACAAAATTCCCATATATTGTGATTCAGAAAGTGCTATTGCAATTACTCAGAATCCTGTTCAACACTCAAAGACCAAGCATATGATGTAAGGTATCATTTTATTAAGGACTATGTGGAAAAAGGAACAATAGAAATGCACTTTGTGCATACAAAGTATCAGTTGGCTGACTTGTTCACAAAGCCTCTTGATCACAAAAGGTTCACTTTTCTCATATGTAAAATAGGGATGCTTAATCTAACTAATTAAGTATATTTGTTATTTTTTCATAAATGAAAATTTTTCTAAGTAAGATTTTCTGAGTAATGTACTCAGAACTCTGACTCTTGAATTCAGAATTCTGACTCTTGAGTTCAGAACTTCTGAGTCTTGAGTTCCTAACTTCTGAGTCAATACTTCAGAAATCTGACTTCAAAATTCTTTACTTCTGATTAGGTTAATCAGAACTTCTGACTACCTTTAAGAACACATTTCTGAGAATCACAAATGTTTCAATATGTTGTTAAGTTCTTTATGTTTTATTTCTTTTATTCCTTATGTCTATTATGTGTTTGAGTATATGCTAAAGTCAAGGGGGAGCATTGAAATCATTCAGATATCGTTCTGAGGTGCTTATAAGGTTTGTATATTCTTTTCTCATCACTAATCATTCTAAGGGGAACAAGCTTTCAATGATAAACCCATTTCACTTGGTCAAACTACCTCTGAACCCTTAAAATGGTTTTCAAGGTCAGATGTTAGATTTTAAATGTTTTTCAGAAATTCCAAATCATCAAAAGAAGGACAAAATTTTGATGATAAAATAATTTTCTATCTGTTCAAACTACTTCTGGATGATTAAGTGTTTTATATTAATCAGAAGTTGATTTTAAATGAATTTTTGCTCTAAGGGAATTTTCTTCTGAACTGTGTACTCAGAACTTCTGAGTATGCATTCTCAGAACTCTGAGCGTGTTATTCAGAACTTTTAACTTGTGTTAATATCTATCCAATAACACGTGTCAGCTTCTCATTCAATGAACTTACCGCGTTTCATTTAAATATCTTTTGTGGTACTTCACAGTGTTCGAATCCTTTATAACTCTGACAAAAAGCAACTTTTCACCGTTTGAAACCTTTAAGCTTCGCGGATTTTAAATAGACCTTAAAATCCCTCTTTCAAATTCATTTGAATTCCAAGAGCGAAAAGTGAGATACGCATAAATCCAGAGTTCTTTGATCTTGTTTTCTTTCGATATTCTATATCACAATCATGTCTGGTACAAGAAGTCGACCAGTTTCATTACACTCTGCAAAATCATTGATGGAATCCTCGTCAGATTCAGAGGATGGTGAAGTACAGAGGCCTGAAAATAGAGTTGTAAAAGAAGGGGCAATAGGAGAAAACATTGTATTAGGAAATGTTGAAGAAGAAGCATGGGTTGAACATATGGTTGAATCTGAAGGAGATGTAGATGGGGGAAATGAAAACATTCAACATGAACAAAGTGCGGTTAGGTCAGTAATGTCTGGAAGATCTAATTCTGGTGAGAGGATTGTTCCTGAGAGTGAGTATTTGGAATTTATTGAAAACAACTGTGTGTTAATACTTGATGAAACTAGGTTCAAGAAAGAACGTAGAATAATCATAGAGTTGCTGAAGTACCATCCTTTTAAGAAATCGGTTACAATGAAGAAATCGGTTCCTGTTCAATATATCCAACAGTGGTGGAAGCATTTGGAGTTATAAGGTAATAATTTTGTATCTGAAATAGGGGGAGTCACTGTAACTTTGAATATACAGTTTATGAGAACAATGCTGAGGCTACCAGAAAATGATGATTAACAGGGGAGATCAGATTTTGAAGATTCTCCATTAACAGATGAATTATTGGCTGAATTTAGAAGATTAGGGTATAATGATGAATTGAAGACTCTAAGCTTATTCAGAAGGAATAAATTGCCACCAATTGCGCATGTTTTTTCAATATAATCAACAAATGTCTTTCAGGGAAGAACAGTTCACTAGATCAATGTTCAAAGCAAATGTTGCAGATCTGTCATGGGTTAGTGAAAAATAGGCATTATGATTATACTTCTATTCTATGGGAAGATATGAAGAATACTTTTGAGAGGAATCAGAAGGCAAAAGAAGGAAGAACAAAGGATAGGATACTCACTTATATACCTTATCAGAGGTATTGGCAGTTGGTAATTTGGCATGCAATGGATCAAGACAGAAACATTCCTAGAAGATCAAATGAGGAGCATGGGCCAATCTTCTATATGGGTAAAATGATTTCTGCTCTGAAACTTGAAAATTTTCCAAATCACAGACCACTTCCAAGGTCACTTAGGCAATACATTCCAACGGAGAGTGAGATATTAAAAGCATATTGAACCTCAATGGAACTTGAACAACCTCAAGCCCCTACCCATGAGGAACAACCTGAGATGAGAGGTGAGGGGTCTAATCAAAATAAAGAGGGGGAGAATATTCAGGTGGGAGAACATTCTGAGAGAATAGAGAGGGAAAATTCAGAGAGATTGGTTAGTATGGAAGTTGAAAAACAGAAAGAGAAAAGTGAGGCTGAGAGATTGTTAATAGAATTAGAAACAGAAAGAGATAATTCTGATCCAGCCAACTTAATCCGGGCAACCACATCTACTGTTGGTTCACAATTCTTAGTGACCAACATTGAAGAAAACACCATGGAGCCCGTGGTGGAACTTGAACAACCCATCCCTAGCCACTCAGAAGCATTTCAATATGCTACTGTTTCAAAACAAACAGGGGAACCATCCCAAATTCATTTGGAGGGAGGTGATAAATCCCAAGATTTTATTCAACACATAGAGTCTGAATTGCACAGTAAAATTCAATTTGAGCCTGAAAATCCTTTCAACACTAGCACATCACAGGAATTTCGTATTCCTGTAACAACATCCATAGACACTCCTAATATTGGTTGTCAAGGATTGGATGGAAGTCCTGGGGAGGTGAACATCCTAAAAGCCTCCTTACACATTGCATCTATTGTACATGATGTCTTTGTGGCATCTACAGGCCATGAGCTCCCTGAGCACGTGAAAACTGGACCATCTGTTGTTCCAGGTTCACTGTTAGAAAGTTCTGAAATTGAAAAGATTCAGAAACAAAATCAGGAGTTGGGGGAGAAAGTTGAAAATTTGGAGAGTACGGTTGATTCTTTGAAAAATGAGGTGAAGGAACACAAAATTATGTTGGAAGGCAAAGAAAACTCAGTTGACACAAAAGTGGATAGAATGAAAGAATCCTTGGATGCTCACAAAAAGGAGATCAAGGATGAAATGTCAGAATTTCAAAGGAAGCTTTTCAAGAATATGGAGGATTTGAAATCTTCACTGTTACAAGCTGTCAGTTCAACTTTGGCTAGTGTTTCAAAGCCACTAGCCATTATGCCTGTATCTATAGCTGAACCTGAATCAGAATCAACTAAGCACTTAAAAAGAAAATTTAATGATAATGATCCTCGTGATCATCAAAAGGGGGAGAAAAGGCAAAAGCAAAGGTCTGAGGTTGATAAACAAAGCACTGATAAGTTAGAAAATGTTGAAAAGTCAGCAGATATTGAGTTAGCAGATATGCAGTTAGCAGATGCAGAGGTTCAGAATTCAGAGAATGTTCAGAATTCACATGATATTGAAAAGATGGTTGATGAATCAGCAGATGTTGAAAAGTCAGTGGAGGTTCATGAAATAAGTTCAGATACTGAAGAAGCTATGGAAACTGAGAATGTGGGAAATGAAAACTCTTCTGGTAATGCTACTGATAAAACAGAGGAATTGGGGTTAAATACTGAGTTGGAGGTGAATTCAGATGAAACTGAAGTGATAGTGGCAGATGAAAACATTGTGACAGATGATGTAATCATGACATATCAGAATATTGAGGTTGAAAAGGAAAATAGCATTTTTGGATCAGATGAGGTTATAATGATAAATCAGAATGTTATTGCAGAAGAAGTGATGGCAGACTCTTCTGAAGATAGTATTGAACTAAACTTGAAAGATTCTCTTGAAGAAAGCTTGATTGAAAGTTCTGAAGTGAATACTTGTAAAGAAATTGTTCCTTATACCAGAGTTGAGCTTCTTAACTCTAAGATGGAAGAAAGAAGGTTGAATGAGGTCTTAATAAGGAGAATGCACAGTGAAATGATTAGAGCTCTTAATGTTCAGAAAGTTCAAAAGATTATCAGAACAGTGAGAGCAATGGATTTGTTGGGAGAAGAAGATCATTCTGTTGATTACTCACAAAAGTTTCAGAATCAATTTCAACTTCATTTTAGTGAGGAATTGGGAGAAAATAAAAGGGAGTTTGACAGACTTGAGGATTATTTCATGCCTGAGGAGTATGTGTTCAGAAAGCCCATTGTGATTCCTAGAATTGAGCTGCCAGTTCTGAAAGAACCTATGTGTGATTTTATTCTTGATATGAGTGACACTCCACTTGTCAGGCATTTTTTCAAAGATGTATTTCCAGAAGAAACATATAAGTATCTTTACTGCACAGGAGATGATCATGTGATTATAGAGAATTTTATTGATGGATTCATGGATGAAAGAGTTCAGATGGTTTATGTGGAAGCCTCTAACAGATTCAGAAAGCCTGATGAAAGACTACATGTTCAGAGAGCAATTGTGAAAGTTCTGGAGTTTCAGACTGATGAATTTGATGGGTTAAAATATGTGAGCCTAACAGTTCAGAAGGAAGGGAATCTGAAAGTAAGCATGACCCGTTTTGACTTCCATAGACTATTTCTGAATGATCAAGTGTTTCTGGTGAAGTTCTTTGCTCTTACTGAAGAATCTTGGATAGAACTTGAATGCAGAAGGATTTTGGGAATATATGTGAGAAATATGTACTTCTATGATTTCCAGTTGGCAATTGAAGAAAGAAAGGAGAAATGTAACTTGAGCAAACCAATTAGAAAGCCTATTCATGAAATTGGAGGTCGTGGATTAATTGCTGAAGGAGTTGAAAATGAGGGTTTTGCATATATAGTTTGTGGAATAAGAAAGTTTTTCAGGCTAAATGATTTGATAAATTACAGTGATGCTACTTTACAATACTTGTTGCAAGATATGGAAGTAAATGCTGAGGGTGAGAAAGCAGTTCTGAAAGAAAAATGCAAAAGGCATATCAAAGAGAGGTTGGATCTCAGAACAAGAATCAAAGATTATAGTGAATGGATGCTCTCAGAAAAAAAACCCAAAGAAACTGTTACACAAAGACTTTGTATTCCCTGCTGAGTATGAAGTAAATGGAGTTTGTTCAGAAGAAGTTGAAGAAGATATTCCTGATGTGTCTTTACAAGATGTTCAAATGAAAGATGCAGATCAACTAGAAAAGTATGAGGCTAATGAAGAAGAAATACATGTTGATGTTAATGGTTACTTTCTGGAGTATGCTCTTCCTAACTTCTTTCAACCAAGAGAAGTCAACTTTCTAAGTGTGTATCATGACAGAACAGGTGTACATAAATATCTTCCTGGAGAGATGTCAAGATGCATAGCAAAACCAAAAGAGGCAGTGTACTCAGATTTCTTAATCACTGGAATAAGAGAATTGAGTGTTAAGAAGTTCAGAAAACATGAGTATTATTCGTTTTAAGTATTAAGAGAAGATGGAAAAGTCTACTACTTCTCTGAAGCAGACTTTGACAAGATCCCAGTAACAGATTTCTACAGGCTGTATAGTCTTTTGTCAAATAAAGACTGTAGTAAACATAAAAAGGAGAGAGGAGCATTGGCTGCAGTGAGAGATGCTATGTTTTACATTCTGAGATGGTATGCATATACAGATTTTTAGATTGCTCTGTATATACAAAGACCATGTGTATATCTTTCCAAGCCAAACAATGATCATGAACAATTGAATCTTCTGAAGAGTGGAAATGTTGTAAGACATCCAGAGTTGGGAGTTTTCTTAAGAAATGACAGAAAAGAAAAGATTTTCTTCAGACCAGAAGAAGTAGCAAAATATTGTTCTGGAACTCTAAGGTTCATCAAACACAGCTTGGAGAAAAAGTTAACAAGAGGAAAACGAGTTGAAGAAATACAAGAGATCATAGAAAAGATTGAAAGAAGGCTTAATCTGAGAAATGTAATTCTTTTGAAGATTGTACCTGCTTTGAAAGAGTGCAATGTTGATAAGTACATGACTGTTTGACTAAAAGAGGGAGATTGTTAGATCTGAGGTTTTGTCAAAAGTTACAAGTGTTGGATCTGGATAGAAGACTCAGAGTTCTGAGTAAGAAGACTCAGAAGCTCTGGCTGAGAAGTCATGAAAAGATTACAAGTGTGAAAGTCTGAACAGAAGGATCAGAGTTCTGAGTAGGAGACTCAGAACCTCTGAAGATGAAGTTGGAAAACGTCCAAGTGCGTGAAGGAAGTTCTGATGTGCTTAGTCAGAAGAATGTTCAGAAGTTCTGAACAACATGTTCAGAACTTATGACAGGATATTTTCCTTAATATTCTGTTAGTTAAATAGGACACGTGTAATAGTTCTATTAGTCATTCAGTTATATGTACTGTAGCTTTAACATTTCCTTACAGTATATATAGAAGTTAGCACTGTTAAGCTAACTAACTTTCCCGCATAACTTTGTATTCACTTTTGTAATCTTAGAGAGATTCTCTCTCTAGATCTGTAATCTGTTCCTGATTGAATACAAGTTTGTTTGATCCAATTCTCTATCATTTACTATTTGATTGTAAGATTGAATCCTGGACTTACAGTGTATCAAATGGATGTCAAGTCAGCGTTTCTTAATGGAAAGCTGAATGAAGAAGTCTACGTGGAACAACCTCCAGGATTCTCAGATCCTAAGCATCCAGGTTATGTTTATAAACTGGATAAGGCACTTTATGGATTAAAGCAAGCTCCTCGTTCATGGTATGACACTCTCTCTACTTATCTCCATATTGAAAATTTTGAGCGTGGTCAGATTGACAAAACTCTACTTTTCAGAAAAGTAAAAGGTCATATTATTCTTGTTCAAATATATATCGATGATATTATATTTGGTTCTACTAACCCTGACCTTTGTACTCGTTTCGCTGATAGAATGAAAGCAGAGTATTAAATGAGTATGATGGGTGAGCTAACATATTTCCTTGGTCTTCAGATAAAACAAAATGAAAAAGGAACTTTCATTAATCAGGGAAAATATGTTAAAGATATGCTGAAAATTTTTGATTTAACTCAGAGTTCATCTATGAAAACCCCTATGGCACCACCGCTGACACTAAACAAGGATCCCTCTGGAATACCTGTTAATGTCACGACATACCGTGGGATGATCGACTATCTTCTGTATCTTACAGCTAGCCAACCTGATATTATGTACGCAACCTGTTTGTGTGCACGATCAAGCTGAACCTAAGGAATCTCATATGATCGCTGTAAAGCTTATCTTTCGTTACCTTAAGGGTACTCCTAACCTAGGTCTTTGGTATCACAAAGATTCAGGGTTTGATCTAATCGCCTATTCAGATAGTGATTTTGCAGGTTGCAAGATGGATAGGAAAAGCACCACAGGAGGATGTCAGCTCCTAGGTGGAAAGTCGGTGAGTTGGACAAGTAAAAAGCAAAACTCAGTGTCCACCACCACCACTGAAGCTGAGTACGTAGCTGCTGGAAGCTGTTGTTCTCAGGTCTTGTGGATGAGAAATCAACTACTGGACTATGACCTTCAGCTCTCGAAAATTCCAATCTATTGCGACAGCACAAGTGCCATCGCTATAGCAAACAATCCAGTGATACACTCAAAGACCAAACACATCGAAATCAGGTATCATTTTATCAGAGATCATGTGATGAATGGTGATATAGAACTTCACTTTATCCCAACTGACTTTCAGTTAGATGATCTTTTCACCAAACCTCTTGATGAGACAAGATTTAACTTTCTCATCAGCGAGCTTGGAATGCTGAACATTGAAGAATAAAATCTTCAGCGGTTCGCATTTGATCAGCATAAGGATAAAACCAACTTATATAACCCATTCTATCATCCTCTCTCTGAACAAACTTGATTCGCTGATATTAAGGTATGATTTCTCTTTACTCACTGACGTTCGCAAATGAATGCAAGATTTCAAAACAAATTGTATCGCTGAATATCTCTTCCTTATCAGCAATACTGTGAAATTTCAAAACCTAACACTGATATTTCTATTCAGTGCTTCACGTTTTCAAAATTTCCCTAAGTTTTTCAAAAACCTCTGAGACATCCTAAAATATGAAAGGACGTTTGTGACGTAATCACACGGATAAACCCTGGCACGTTCTTTTTCTGACACACGTTTGCACGTTTCGTTTTCTCATCCAATCAAACGCAAACACGTGTCCGTGTCATGATGAAAAACTTTCCCGCTCTAGTTTTTCTCTCTCTCTATTCCCACTATATAAACCCATTCGAGTTTATATTTTTCCTTTACGCGAACAACTTCTCCTACAAGAAAAGAATTACCGTTGCATCTTGAACTCTTGTTTCCAGAAATTGTTCATCTTCTTCTTCGACAACAAGGTTAATATTTGTTGGTCTCGAAGGGCTATACAAGTTTGTAGAAGGGAGGGGGGATTGAATACAAACACACAGATTTTACTTTTCTAAATTGTTTATTGATAAATCATTAACAATTTACAGCTTATTGCGGAACAAGATTAAGGATAAACCTAAATCTAAACAAGTTGGAACACTAAGTTTCTTGCACTAAGAAAGAGAAGGAAATTACGAATAATAACCTATCTCAAGATAAGAAGGATGAACTTGTCCAGAGTTAGCAAGTTACTTCAAAATGAAGTGAGTTCATCTTCTTATATACTGCATGTATTTAATGCATGGCAGTTTATACTTTACACGTGGCAGCAGCTGATTGGTTGCATGTCATTGACCTTTGTTGACAACCTTAGTAGCCGCATGTTTGAATAGTGTAGTATCAGAGTGGTTGTACGATTTCATACAATAAGGAGGTTCTTTTTTGACATATCGTACGGAGTCGTGCAAGGGTGGTTAAGACAAAAGTACTTGGTACGGAGGACTTCATGATCAGCTTTTCGTTGATTCAGCGTTTTACCATTGTTTATCAGCGAATGATAAAGTTCAGCGATAGCTGAGGTCTTGTAATTGATACTTCATGTTGAGTTGACAAATCTGAGTCTTCGCTGATCCGCATCAGTTCATTAGAAGACTTGTCGCTGGTTCTTGAGCTTGATCTTCGACTGCAGCGCAGAACCTATGTTGACGTGAAACTTGTCTTCAGAGATCATAAGTAAACAACTAACTTATCAGCGATCAACATAAGGACTGAACAGACTCAGAGCATTATGGTGAACAGTATTCGTTGAATGTTTAATCTAAAGAGCGAGAGTTCCTATCAGCGGTACTGGAAGATCTTAGTACTTATCAGCGATAGTGAAACTCTGATACATATTGGTTACTTACAATTTTCACTAAGTATATAAGAGAGGGTCATTATCAAATCACTGAGGGTTTGGATCAACAATCTCCCCCTATTTGATTATGACATAGCAACAGAGAAAATTGCTATAAAATGAAAACATAAGGATAAAAAGAACTCATAAAATATTTGTCCCTTGTACTGTTTTCTGGTATCTTTTCTGTACTGATGGAGTAAAGTACTTTCGCTGAAATCTTTCTTTAAACATCGAATCAGATTACAAAAGGAAGTGGAAAGATTACAAGTACAAGCGAAATAAATTACAAGTACAAAAGAATAACTGATACAATAGAAGAATGAGGCGATCCTATCAGTTTATAAAGGTTCTTCCTTAATGAGAAGTTCATCAAGGGTCTTTGATGTGGGAATCATCCAGTCAGGGACATTTACTCCTTGATTCCTTTTGTTCAGCGCTTCTTCAAAAATCAAGGGTTTAAGATGTCGTGCCTGAATGTCGTTTTTGAAATCACACCAGTAGATGAGATCTTTCAGCTGTTCGATGGGAGTGATGGGAAGCTCAGAGATACATTGAAAACGTTTTCGTCCATCATAGTTAATAAAGAATATCCCATAGGGTTTGCTTATGACTTTCCCAGGGATGAAATTCTCACAAGGAGGAAGAGATGTGTCAAGTGCAGAAAGGTCAGGTTCTGGACCAAGGACTTCCTCAAGAGAAAAACCAATACCTGTTTCATTCCGTATACGAGGACCTGAGTCGGAAGATTTAGACTTCTTCTTTTCAGAGGCCTTTCTTTTCTGATTTGCGAGAGGAGGGGGAGGAGGAATATCCACACAAGAAGATACTAAGTCGATCTGTTTATTTATTAGCTTTTCGAAATGATCCTTGTACTTAGATTGAGACTTCTGGATGGCTAATCTGATCTCCAACCATTCAGAGAGACCGTACTTCGTGATGGCTTCAGCATAGAATTTTTTCGTACTGTCCATTCTCTCTGAATATCTCGATTTCAGCGATTGAAACTTTGAGGGTTGATCTTCCAGTGATAAGTACCTTGATGATTCTGGAAGTTCGATATCTGAAGTGTACCTTTTCTTTGCACCTGATTAAAGTAGATTGAGACACAATTCTCTTTTCTTCAACGATCTTCTTGGCGTCTTCCCATAGCTGACGTTGAACTTCGATTGGAATTCTTTTCAGCTTGGGGTCTTTCACCGATTGTTGAGAAAGCTGGATGGCGAGTTCTCTGTCTTTTTCTTCAGCTTCCCTTCTTTCAGCGATTAGACGTTCAACTCTGAGGTGATCCTTGTATTCCTTTTGTGAAATTCTAAACTTTGGAGGAATAGAAGGAAGTTGATCACGCTTCAGAATGATTCGCTGATCTTCGAACTTCTTTATCATTGCATCTCTCTTTTTCTGATCCTCTTCACTTGGCTTTTGAGGAGCCAAGGAAGGTCTGTTTTTGTGAGAGAGCATCTGATCTTCAGGTTCATCAGTCTCAGAGATCAAATCTAAGACTGGGATTATTTCTTCAGCGTTAGGAGCTGGGATTATTGTTGGTGAAGTCGCAGCTGTAAAAACTTCAGCGATATCCTCAAACAGGGGAGAGGACTAGCTGAAACACAGCGATCGTACGAGTAAGAACTTGGGTAGAACAGAGATAGAGAAAGAATGTGGTTGTGTATAGAGGTTTTATGGAGAGGAGAGCTGATAATGTGTATAGATAGAGGAGGGATGAGTGTAAGGAAGATTTAGTGTACCTGACAAACTGGCTTTGGAAGCAAGATCGTCAGATTGTCATTGTCTTCAGCGACACCTTTTCCTTTGCCCTTGTCAGCATCAGACGCTGAAGGCTTTGATTTGGTCCGCTCCCCTGAAGGTTCGTTTATCACGATCCCTTTAAGAGATGTAGTCCTCTGAGCAGGCTTGACGATAAAGGAGTCATCATCATCATCATCGTCATCATCATCATTCTTTGGAGAAGAGGATGGTTCATCATCAGATAAGTCGATGGCTTCTTCATCTTCAGCTTCAGATTCAGATTCTTCAGCATCTTCTTTGAGTTGCTCCCCCTCAGATACAGAGGTAAGCTTCTCGGTTCCCTCAGGGTTTTCATCTCCCTGAGGTCCAGTAGTTGTTTCTTCATTTGTCTTCTCACCCTCTTCAGTAAGGGTGAGGTCTTCAGTCTTCTCCCCTTGATAGATTCATCATGGGGAAGGTCTTCAGAGTTCTTCTCCCCCCCCCTTCCTCATGATGAGTGGGGGAGGAATGGGATGACTCAGCAGTTGGTTTTGGTTCCCTGTCTTCTTGGCTAGGGATCCCCATATAATATTCAATCGCCGCTACTCTGTCTTCTAGGCCAGTAATAGCAGGATTGATCTTCAAAAGTTCAGCACGATCCGCTGTAGTAAAATGCGTCGGTGCAGGGGCAGGGGCGGTCATGTTATTCAGGATCTGCTGCATCATTGTCTTTATTGAAGTTACGTCAGTCTTCATTGAATTGACGTCAGTCTTCACAGAACTCATGTCAGTCTTTACTGAACCGACTTCAGTATTTACAACAGTCATCTCTCCCTGAAGATTTCCAACCGATGTCTTCAGCGTTGTAAACTCACTGGACATAGATTGAACTGATGTTTTGAGGGAGGTGTAGTCTGTGTAGAGGTCAGCAAGAACTTTGGCAAAGTCACCACGAGTTTTATCAACCTTCTCCAAGTCAGCTTTGGAGGCTTTCTCTTCAACCACTGTTGTCAACTTATTGAGATTCTCTCCAGCGTTTGTTACAACTGTAGAGTTGTCCGAGAGAGTAGTGGTGAGACCTGTCAGCTTCGTATCTAGGTTCTTCAGATAGGCGTTGATGTCTCCCAAATTAGGACATGTAACATATAAGTACTTATGAACAGAGCAAAGCTCAGAAGTTTGGGGTTCCGTTACAGTGTATATGGGTTGGTGTATACGTGCAGGAGGATTGATGAATTCGTCAAAACCTCTGTGTCCTGAAAAGAGTTCCATGTCGTCAGCTAGAGTGCGTGTACGCATGGTCATTTCTGCAGGTCCTACATTTATCACTCCTTGAAGAGTATCAGCTTTAGCTTCTGGAGGAATGACGGATGCTCCAGTGATCGTGGTGAAAACTGGATTAAAGTCCAATGGAGAGGAGAGAGAAGAGAAGGTTGAGAATGTTGGTTGGGTGCGGGGTTCAGCGTTGGATCCACTGAGAACCGCTTCTTCAGTCTGTAGAGAGACTGAAGGAGGTTGGGTAGATTCCAAGTTTATAACCTCAGCGTTTAGAGACGCTGAAGCTGGGATGGAATGGGTGGCTTGTTCAGCTGTGACAGAGCGTACCACTGACCTTTCCTTCAGCTCTTCGAGATGAGCTGAGGAGTCTTCAGCATGAGATTGCTGGGGTTGCTCCTTGGTTTTCTTAGTTCTTTTGGAACTAAGTTGGGTAGAAGAGTGTTTCCTTTTTCTTGAAGGAGAGGAGGTTGCAGCTGGGGTATCAGCGGTGGGTTTTTCCACTGAAGGAGGTGCAGAAGTAGAAGAAGAAGTAGGATTGAGAAGAGTTAAGAGTGTATAGAGACGTACCTCGTTTTCCACTGGCTTGAAGTCGAGTACTTTAGGACCAACCTGAGAGAGTTTCAGGTCTCCTTCTTGTGGGTAGTTGTTCTTCAGGCCTGTTTGGAAGACGGCGCTGATGAATCTAGGATATGGAACCCATGGAGATCGGTCAGCGGCGGAGTCTACTCTGAGTACAAGGTCATCGTAGATTATCGATGCCCAGTCAATATGAAGACCTTTCAGCAAAGCATATCCCAATTCTTGCTGAGGTTGAGCGGCTTGATCAGAGGAGCCGGTCTTTGCAGTCATGCAGCTTATTAAGTGAGCGAAGATGAAGTTCATCTAGCTGGGCATTTTTCACTTCTTGATGAGGGTCAGCTTCTTCTCAGGCTTCTTGTCCCTCCCAGTTTCCCATACATAGCCCATTGCATCAAAGAATGCAGTGATGGCTTCCCTATCCGAATGTTTCTTGTGGTCAGGGAGGGGAACAAAAGGTTTTTCTTTTGTTGCGATGGGAAGGCTCAGGGCTTTGCGGATAATGGCAGGGGTGATCTTTATAGTGCCAAAATCAGTATCACAGAGGATGCAATCAATTGTCTTTGAGGACTCTTTGGTTGATGGTAGCTGAGAGTGTCTGGCAGAATACCAGAACTGAGATAGTAGTAGCTGATGTGCAGGAGGTGTTATGGTCAGGGCTGTAGAGAGGCAACAGTTTTTCAGGAAATTCACAGCATCATTCAGATGTGTGACTTGCTTTCGAGGAGGAAACTCGAGAAGCGCATAGAGGTTGTTGGTTTTTGTCCAATCAAGTTCTTCAAGAGTGAACTTGACCTGAGGAGCCTTGATGATTTCCAATTCCTCATCAGCAGCAGTGTTCTCAGCGGTGGTGTTCTTAGCAGTGGAAATGTCAGTAGATGCCATTTCTGTATTAACAGTTCAACCAAAGTTATAACATATAAGAATAATCTTAATGTGGAAAGATTTTCCAATAAGATGGTTCGAATTTTGTCCATTTCATTCAGACAAAAATGTCTTAATGAAGATTAGGGTTTTTCTTGGTTTTGAAAAAGAAATGCAAACAAAAAAAAATCTTGTTTTCCAGTTTCCTTTGAGAATTAGGATTCTGGAAAAACGTATGAAGAACAAGTTTAAGATTTTGCGTTTAAACTTGAAGAACAACCATGAAAGGTTGTGTTCATAAAACCATGAAAGAAATGATTTCATTTTTGAAAGAGTTCTTTTGTTTGATCTTGTAAAAACAAAGAGAAGATCATTAACAAGTTTTAAGAAACAGGTAAATAACAGAAATATTAACCTGGTTCGTTGAAGAAGAAGAAGTTCTTGAAAAACTTGAGAGCACAAATGCGACAGTAATTTTCTTTTTCTTGCTTGGAGGAGAAGTTTTTCGCGTAAAGGAAAAAATATAAACCCAAAAAGTGTTTATATAGTGAGATTAGAGATAGAGAAAAACTCGAGCGGGAAAGTTTTTCATCATGACACGGACACGTGTTTGCATTTGATTGGAAGGTAAACGAAACGTGCAAACGTGTGTCAGAAAAAGAACGTGTCAGGGCTTATCCGTTGTAATGACGTCACAACTGTCCTTTCATATCCTTGGATGTCTCTGAGGTTTTGAAAACTCAGGGACACTTTTGAAAACATGAAGCACTGAATAGAAATATCAGTGTTGGTTTTAGAAATTTCAAAGTATCTCTGATTAAGGAAGAGATATTCAGCGATGCAATTTGTTTTGAAATCTTGCATTCACATGCGATTGTCAGAGAGAGAAAAACATACCTTGATTTCAGCGAATCAAGTTTATTCAGAGAGAAAATGATTGAATGGGTTATACAAGTTGATTTTATCGCACCGCTGATCAAATGTGAACCGCTGAAGATTTTACTCTTCATAGTTCAGCATTCCAAGCTCGCTGATGAGAAAGTTGAATCTTGTCTCATCAAGAGGTTTGGTGAACAAATCAGCTAACTGATAATTAGTTGGGATAAAGTGAAGTTCTATATCACCATTCATCACATGATCTCTGATAAAATGATACCTGATTTCGATGTGTTTTGTCTTTGAGTGTAGCACTGGATTGTTGGCTATAGCGATGGCACTTGTGATGTCGCAATAGATTGGAATATTTGAGAGTGTAGGTCATTGTCTAGTAGTTGATTTCTCATCCACAAGACCTGAGAACAACAGCTTCCAGCGGCTACATACTCAGCTTCAGCTGTGGAGGTGGACACTGAGTTTTGCTTTTTACTTGTCCAACTCACCAGCTTTCCACCCAGGAGCTGGCAGCCTCCTGTAGTGCTTTTCCTATCCAATTTGCAACCTGCAAAATCACTATCTGAATAGGCGATTAGATCGAACCCTGAGTCTTTGGGATACTAAAGACCTAGATTCGCAGTACCCTTAAGGTATCGAAAAATTCGCTTTACAGCGGTCATATGAGATATCTTAGGTTCAGCTTGATATCGTGCACACAAACAGGCTGCGTACATAATATCGGGTCGGCTAGCTGTAAGATACAAAAGAGAGCCGATCATACCACGGTACATCGTGACATTAACAGGTATTCCTTTTA
Organism: Saussurea involucrata; assembly: GCA_033807775.1. Taxonomy (NCBI): domain Eukaryota; kingdom Viridiplantae; phylum Streptophyta; class Magnoliopsida; order Asterales; family Asteraceae; genus Saussurea; species Saussurea involucrata. The sequence goes on from CM066322.1 coordinate 135,592,768, forward strand.
AATCCTTGTCTAGTGTCAGCGGTGGTGCCATAGGGGTTTTCATAGCTGAACTCTGAGTTAAATCGAATTTCTTCAGCATATCTTTAACATACTTTCCCTGATTAATGAAAGTTCCTTTTTCATTTTGCTTTATCTGAAGACCAAGGAAATATGTTAGTTCACCCATCATGCTCATTTTATACTCATCTTTCATTCTATCAGCGAAACGAGTACAAAGATCACGGTTAGTAGAACCAAATATAATGTCATCAACATATATCTGAACAAGAATGATATGACCTTTTAAATTCCTGAAGAAAAGAGTCTTATCGATTTTTCCACGCTTAAATTGTTCAATATGGAGATAAGTAGAGAGTGTCATACCATGCACGTGGAGCTTGCTTTAAGCCATAAAGTGCCTTATCCAGTTTATAAACATAACCTGGACGCTTAGGATCTGAGAATCCTGGAGGTTGTTCCACATAGACTTCTTCATTCAGTCCCATGATCACTTACTCCAAAAAAGTTATCAAGGGGACTGTTTTTTAATTCAGTCCCATGATTACTCATTATTGAGCGAACAGTGAGGTTGTTCAAGACTTCCATTTTCCTGACAAAAGATATAAGTTCTTCGGAAGTGTCACTCTTAGCACGGAGAAACATCACCAAGGTGTAGAGAGAGAATTCGTCCACAATAACCAGTGTATATTTTATTCTAGCGATGGATTGAATATTGACAGGGCCAAACAAATCCATGTGGAGAAGTTAAAGAGGAGAGGTCACTAAAGATATTTGCTTGGTCTTGAAGCTTGCTTTTGTTTGTTTTCCCTTCTCACACGCTGAACAGAGAGATTCCTTAGCGTATAAGTGTTGAGGAAGACCAGTGACCAACTCTTTTGAAGAAAGAGTATTCAGCGTCTTGAAGTTTAGATGAGAGAACCACTTATGCCAAAGCCAGTTGACATCAGATGAGGCCTTAGAAAGAAAACAAGCATTCTCAGTGGTTGTTGAGTCCATGTTTATGATGTAAACGTTTTCCAAACGGTATCCAGTGAGAGCGATTTTCTTCTTCTGATCAGTGACAAATCATGCTTCCTTAGTAAAGCAAACTTTGTAGTCCTTGTCACACAGCTGACTGATGCTTAGAAGATTATGCTTTAGTCCTTCTACGCATGCGACTCTTCTGAAGGTGGTAGTACTATTAGAAAGTACACCAAACCCTCGGGTATATCCTTTGCCATTTCCACCAAAGGTTACTGAGGGACCTTTCTCTTCCTTGTAGTCAGTGAGCCGGTTTCTTCGACCAGTCATGTGTCGAGAACATCCGCTATGGAGATACCAGATGCCCTTCAAGACTTGCAAACAAAGGAAGATTAGTTTTGAATAGGCACCCACACTACGATAGGTCCACACTTGTTAGTGGCAGAGGATGAGGAAGGATTAAAATTTCTTTTAAGTCATGTCACTCTCACCATATTAGTTTCACTCTGAACTCATCTATATTCTAGACCCCTCACTAATATCTATGATTAGGATATGTTTCTTAGGTAGGTCCTTACGGTCCTAGATTCACCATAGAAACTTAAAAAGACCCAACACTCCTTTGTTGTAGAAAATATAATTGGTTCTGAATTTAAGTATTCAGAAGCTAAATATCTGAAGAACGAGTCTTGAACTGATGTGTTCAAAAGTCAACAACATTGGAGAATGAGTCCTGATCTAAGATGATCAGAAGTCAAAATTAAAAAAATATGGTACTCCCCTTTAAAAATGGCATAACCTTTGTTTATCAGTCATGTGACATGAATATTCTGAATACAGGCAAACATGACATTCCAGTAAAATAAATTAGAAAGATTTTGGTATCCATTATTTGATGGATCCTTGATGGTTAGATGTCTTAGCTTTGAAGCTATTAATATGAGCACCGAGGATACTATAAGTACCATACCATCTATTCACATACCTCTGCTGTACAAAATCATTTGTTCTACATGTTGAACAGCATATCTTTTCTCGGCTCAGATTGATCAGCTTAGTTGTAGAATAGATATAACAAGGTAAATCAGTCTTGGAAACAAATGATTTTGTATCAACTACGGGAGATTTATGAGATTTGTTTGTACCACTGTCCTTTGTAGTTTATTTCTTTCTCTAAACCATCTTTACTTTCTTAAAAATATGACGATTTGAATTATCAACGAGATGATTATAGAAAAGATTCGAAGTGTGAATCCGATCTTTTGAAAAATCATTTGATTTGAAGAAACCTTTGAAAGAAACATTTGTATGGAGTGAACTTGAAGCAGTCTTGTTTGAAAGCACAAAACAATAGTATCCGGACTAGCTTGTTCAGATAATTCAACTTTGAAATTTTTATCTTCAATTTGCTTGACTTTGGGAGACAAAACATTTCTTTCTTCAAGAATTAGATCAAATTTATTTTGTAAATCATACTTCATATTCCGCTCTTTAATAATCTTTGTTGCTAATCCAGATAATGTTTTTGAAAGTATACGAATTTCTGTTTCAAAAATCTTCCTTTCACTTTCAAAATATTTTTCTAAACTTTTTCATTTGTCAGATATCTCATTAAAGAACCCAACATATTCCTTTTGTCAACCACTCTCTTTTCATTCTCATAAACAGCTTTCTTACATTTAAATTCCTTTCTTTCACTTTCTTACAAGTTTTCCAAATCTTAAATTTTCACTGAAAGTTCAACAGTCTTTATTCCAAATGATTTTTTTGAGGGTGTTTGTTAATCCATCTAATGCCTTCGTATGCAGAGGAACAATAAATAAAGTATGACACTAATAAACCGTGCTTTAGAACTTACTTCTTCTTAGCTTGATCAAATCTGAGAGTTGATCTTAAAGAACATTCTTAGTCAGAGATCAGATGTAGACTCCATATCTGAAACCTTGAACTATATGATTCTTCTTTACGAATAAAGAGTTCAGATGATAGATTGCTTGAGTTATATCTGATAGACGTTGTTCATCGGATATACCCATTTCATGGGAAGTGATAAGATTATCTATCTAAGTGCATGGTTGGGTGGTGGTTGTATGAATTCACCAATCTGTGTTGGTCCCAAAGGGTTATACAAGTTTGTAGAAGGGGGGGGGGGGGGGGGTTGAATACAAACACAAATTTTTATCTTTAAAATTGTTTATTGATATATATCAAACAGTTTACAGTTTTTTCCGGAATAAGATCAAGTTAAAAACGTAATCTAAAAAAATTATGAGAATCACACAGATTTCATGCACTAGAAAAGGATAAGAGAGAAAATAAGAAAACCTAAGGAGATATTTTCTTGCGTAAAGAGGTTCAGCGAGGAAACGCTAGACTTTTCAAAAAATGAAGAAGAGTTTCCTATTTATACTGCATGTATTAAATGCAAGCCAGTACAACTTTACACGTGGCAGCGTCTGGTTGGTTGCATGAATTTGACTTTAGCAAACATCCTAGTGGCCGCATGATGAACAATGTAGTTGCAGAGTGGTTTGTACGATCCTGGACAAAAGGGATGTCCGTTCTGACAAATCGTACGAGGCGTGCAAGGAGATAAGACAAAAGTAACTTGTAGAACAGGCTTCATGATCAGCGCTCGCTGAATAGATCTCTATCAGCGAATGATAAAGTTCAGCGTTCGCTGAAGTCTTCTACCTGAAACTTCGCGTGAAATGGACAAGTCTTGTCTTCGCTGATATCCGCATCAGGTCACTAGTAGACTTAGTCACTTGTTCGTCAGCTTGGTCTTCGATTTCAGCTTTGAACTCAGTTGTCGCGAATCTTGTCTTTAGGGATCATAAGCAAACAAATACAAATGAAACTATCAACGATCATCAGTGAGACTGAACATGATCAGGGCGCACTGATGTATATGTATCGCTGAAGCATATATTAAAGCACATGTTTCCCATCAGCGATACTAAACAGACTTAGTATATTTTTCATAGATGGCAAAACATTAATAAATATTGTTTACTTACAACTTTCACTAAATAATTATGTAAGTCATTATCAAATTATTATAAGGGTATGGATCAACAATCTCCCCCTTTTTGATGATGACAAAGCAATAAAGGAAAATTGGTAAGTTAAAAACATAAGGATAAAAATGACTCATAAAGTGTGTGTCCCATTTACTGTTTTCAGGGATCTTTTCTAGTACAGATGGGGTAAAGTACTTCACTAAAATTTCTCAATACTTTGTAAATACAAGATGTTAGGACCATAAATGTCTTATAAAATAGAAAGTGATATAAAGAAATGAATTGTTTTATTTAATTGTTTGTAAAAGCCTTTAATTGGTTAAATGGGCTTAATTAGAGTTATGGGCCATGGGCCTTTGGCTTAAGGTGTGTTTAGAAGAAATTAGGTTAGAAGCTTTGTTAGATTAACCAGTCGTGCGCCTAATTGCTTAGTGAGAGAGAGTTATGTTCATCAATCCAATCTTGTAACTCTCTACAATCATTCAATAAGATTAATCGTTTTGTTGTTACATTGTTACTTGATCAAACTGGGATCTACAAGTAGTATCAGAGCAGAGGGACAAAGCTATCGATCTAAAAGGTATCAATTTTTATCTGTGTTCATCGACATCACAAAATGGCGATGTGTTCTTAGGTTTGTTTTTTATTCTGTTGATTTTTGCAATAATAGTAAAATTCGGTTTTACCAATCTATTCGTGATATTCTCAAACTGATTTTTGCAATTTTTCAGAACTGATTTTGAAGTTTTTAATCATCAAACAGGAAAAATCGATTAACTGGGTTTTAAAGCCTCTATTTTTCGATTTTCCTTGATTTTTGATCAAAGGGTGTGTTTAGGAGTAAAATCGATCATCTTTTCTTGTTAGTTTGGTGTTTTCTTTGTGAAAGTTGTGTTCAGGAAAGGTTTACTTCGAGAAAAGGCACCCCCAAAATCGGTGTGCTAAGTAGCCAAAGGGGGACTTTTGCGTATTCTTTGGTACTCTGTCTGCTTTAGATCGATATCTTGAATTGTCTCACGATCACATTCTTTCAAGTAACAATGTCTTACCCAACTTACTATGAGCTCAAAGAGAAAGTTTCCTATTTAGAAGCCCAAATCACTAAGCTAGAATCCGATGCCAAAATCAAATACAACACTCTAGGCAAGCTAGCAATTGAAAAGGCTGAGCATAAGTGTGTTATAGAAAGGTATCAATCTAAATGCTCATCCATTTCAAAAAGAACCGAAACCCTAGAGACCCAATTATCTGAATTAATAGAAAAGTTAAACAAGTCTCAGGAGGAGTACACTAAGATTGTCAATTTTCGGTCAAATATTCAAAAGGAAAATACTGACTTGATATACAAGCTTAAGGACCTCGAATCCAAACTTTATAAACGAGGTCAATCAGACCAAACCATTCATTTGAACAAACCGAAGGATATAAAGTATTACAACTCTCTTTGGGGACCCGGATACGATAATCCGTGTTACCTTAAGAAAATCCTATCAAAGGTTCCCACCCTTTATGACTTCAACTTTTTGGGACTAGATAAGAAATACCCTGAGTATAAGATTAAGTGGACTAAACCGTCACCGGAAGATGAGGAAAATCAAGACCATAAAAGACGAACAAGAATTCCTCTACCAAAAGCAGGGGAAAAGCCTGATAATATTGACACTAATTCGGAAGATGAGCCACCTCGAAAGAATATAAATATACAAGTTTCTTTCGTGTACGGAACTCTTAATGTGTCTTATTTGAAAACCAAAATACCTTACCTCTCAAATGATTACTTCAACATCTGTTCTTTTCCTAAAACTGTGGACACTCCAGGTCCAGTTACGACAACACCAGATGTAGGATCTAACGATCAATCAGAGTTCAAACGATATGTTCCACCTCTGATTTTGGAAAACATCATTTTCAAACTCGAAGAATCCATTGTAAAGGACAAGGTCATTTTTGACACCGAAAGAATTGTACTTTTATCCACTATAGACAAGCTCAAACTAAACAAAACCGAGTCATTATCCAAATCAGAAAGAATGAGTTATAAAACCGAGATTGCTAAATTGAATTCTCAATTGTCCGCCTTGGCGGCAAAGGCTTTAACAGGAAGAATGGCTAAGGAAAATCCTGTGGATACTCCAATGAAGCCTGCCTCTCCTGAAACCATCTCGGTTGACTCGTCAACTACTTGTTCGGATAGTTCCTCGTGCAAAGCTTTTCTAGGAGTGTCTCACGACACCAATGATAAGAATTTGAGTTACCAAGATAAAGGTAAGGCGGTTCAAACCGAATCTGTTCAAAGGAATCTTTTTCTAGACTTTAATCATCCCTTTGCAGATGATTCTTTTAACTGCTCCTCATCCGACTCTGATGGTGAAAACCAATTTGATTCTACCCGACGGTTTTCTGAGTTTATGAATTCCTCTGTTTGTCATGATGATGATGTTTCAAAAATTGATTTTTCTCCAAAACTCACACTCAATTTTTAGAAAAAATGCCCACACCGGTAAATTTGAGAAAGGAGAGTGTTCCAAAAACGTTTCTAAGACCAGTTCTTTAAAATCTAAATCTATAAGACGGTCAAAGAAACGCTAAAAAACCGGTAATTCTCACAAAAGACAATCTTATTACTCTAGTTCCTCTAACAGTGAGCTTAATGAATCTTCAAATAATCATGTTTTCAGAAAAGTAAAAATGATATGGAAAAAGAAATCAACTACCGAAGACTGTGATGGAAACAAGTCTCATAATTCTCCTGTAGTTGATACAAAGTCATTTATTCCCAAGACTGGTTCGCCTACTCATGTTTACCCTATAGCTAAGGTAATCAGTCTAAACCGAGCAAAGCTCTGCTGCACTTATTGTGGAAAGAGTGACTTTGTGCATCCATGGTATGTCAATAACTGGTATGGTACTTATAGTATCCCCAATCCCCATTTTAAAGATAATGCATCTAACCACCAAGGATCCATCAAGGCATGGATACCAAAATCTATTTGATCTGTTTTTGCAGGAATGTCATGTGTGATAAAATTCGGAATACTCGTTTCACATGACAGTATTCAAAGGTTATGCTATTTTTTAGGGGGAGTATCAGGTATTGGACACATACATGAATTTTTAGTGAATTCAAAAACCGTGGTAATTTACTCTGGATAACTTACTTGTGTTTGTTATTCTCCAATTTTAACTTCCATGAATGCCACGTGTTATATTTTCTTGGCTTAGTTATTTCTATGTCTCATATACTTGTTGATTTTTCGATGGAAATACACTCGCTTGAATTCCTACTTGTATTTCAAAGTTCGTCATTTCATGTTAATGATTCAATTCTTTTCTGAAATATTAATTGTGACTTGTTCTTCATAATTAAACTTTCTATTCATTGTTTATTTTTTTACTATAATGTGCTTACCGAGTCATTCTAGTTCGGGCTTGAATTTGTCCTTTGAAATTCAATTATTTCAATTTATAATGACTTCTGATTACCTCATATCAGAACTCGGACTTCACTTTTATGACTTCTGAATAATTCAGTTCAGAACTCGTTTTTAAATGCTTTGACTTCTAAACATTTCAGTTTAGAACTCGTTTTTAAATGTGCACTTCAATTTTTACTAAACTGTTTTATTTGGTGAATGAAAAATAAAAAGTGTGAAAGGAGTGATAGGATTTATTTTGTTTCTATGGTCTATCCAGAATCGGAAGGACCTACCCAAGAAAGACAATAGTGAGGGGTCTAGAAGCATAGACGAGTTGGGAGCGAGAAAAAAATGGTGAGGCTGTGACATGACTTAAAAGAATTATTGGTCCTTACCAAACCGAGTCAGTTATCCGGGTAACCACATAATCTATTCATTCTCGATCTTTGGAGATGAATATTGAAACAGACATGGACCAAGTGTCGATAACTCGTGTCACCCCACCCAGCCACTCAAGCATCTCACAAAAGATATTTGTTTCATAAATGCACGGAGATTTAGCACATAATCTATCTATTCCTCACTCGGAGGTCTTAGATATTGAATAAGGAAGACATCAGCTCCGGTCTCCGAACTTTATTTTCTAACCACTGTGTCTATTGATTTTTAACTTACGTCCCAAGTTAAATCAATATTTGAGCCAAACTACTATAATTTTTTTCTTTCACACATGCACGATCCTTTGTGATTTCAATTGCATATCTTTGTGATATTGCCGGAACATTTTGAGAAGTAAATTTTAATATTTTACTTCAGTGATAACTGGAAGTCCTATCAGAGTTACCACAATGCCAACTCTGAACATAGGCCACACAATTTTCTTAATTGTTGTGATAACAGTTACTTTTGTATTTCTGTGTTAGTTGATTACCCCATTCTGGTTACTTAACGCTTATCTGGTATTTTGCTACTCATCAGTGTCGTCTTTGAAGTTACATGATGCTCAGGATGCTCCTAATCATCATGAGGGGGAGAACGGATACAGATTCAAAGACACATATCATTATCATGAGGGGTGAAACGTTTTAAAAGTTCAAAGACCCAGATTATCAAGTTGAGGGGGAGTAAGCAAAAGTTGAGGGGGAGTAACTGTTATGATATGTGCAGAAAAGATTACAAGTGCATGGTTCTTCTATCCCTTACCAAGCAGTGTTCGCTACATGTTGTTTCCTCCTTCGAGCATCTTGGTTCAACAAGTTCTAAAGTTTTTCAAAGCCAATTCAACTCGTGGTTGAACTCATGATAATATGAAGACTAAGAGCATAGTTCAAGGGGGAGCGTGAAAGACATGAAGACCTGCAACACCAAAGTGCTTCAAAGATTCAAGACGAATAGAAGATCAAGACCTGAATATTTCAAGATCATATTTTTTTTTCTTTATATAACTTTAGGGGAGATTGTTAGGACCATAAATGTCCAATAAAATAGAAAGTGATATAAACAAATGAATTGTTTTATTTAATTGTTTGTAAAAGCCTTTAATTGGTTAAATGGGCTTAATTAGAGTTATGGGCCATGGGCCTTTGGCTTAAGGCCTAGGTATTTAAGGTGTGTTTAGAAGAAATTAAGTTAGAAGCTTTGTTAGATTAATCAGTCGTGCGCCTAATTGCTTAGTGAGAGAGAGTTCTGTTCATCAATCCAATCTTGTAACTCTCTACAATCGTTCAATAAGATTAATCGTTACTTGGTCAAACTGGGATCTACACAAGATTACAAGGGAAGTTGAAAAATTACAAGTACAGTGAAAATAATTACAAGTACAAAAGTTTACAAGCTGATAAAATAGAAGAATACAAAAGGTGATTCTATCAGCTATTCAGGTTCTTCCTTGAAGAGAAGTTCATCAAGGGTGTTAGTCTGTGGAATCATCCAATCAGGGACTGTTACTCCCTAATCCCGTCTTCGTTTGGCTTCATGGTAGATCTGGGGCTTGATGAATCTTCCAAGGAATGAGCGATCACACCAATACAAGAGGTCTCTGAGTTGTTCGATAGGATCGATGGGTAACTCAGATATGCGTTGAAAGCATTGGTTACCATAGTAGTCAAGAGAGAATATGCCGTAAGGTTTACTGACTACCTTTCCCGGTTCAAAATCTTCAGCGGGAGGCAGAGAGATGTCAAGTCCTGAAAGATCAGCATCTGGACCAAGTACAGCTTCACGAGAAAAGTCAACACCAGTCTCGTTTCGTATAACAGGTCCTAAGATGGCGAAGGCTTTTTCTTTGGAGCGGTTCGTTTTTGTTTGATGGCTGGAATAGGCAGATCAACAACTTAGGAGACTTGGTCGATTAGCCTGTTAATAGCGTTTTCAACACAAGACTTGTAGCTTGATTGAGATCGCTAGATAGCGACCCGAATTTCCAACCATTCGTTCAGCCAAGTTTTTCCAACTCTGAGATATAGCAGGCTCTTGACACTCTGTTTTCCCTGATCATCTGGACATCGACAATAGCGGCACCTCTAACAATTTTCCCTTTTAGGTTTACCTATTTTATTCTTGTTGGTAGCATCCTGAAGTGGATTTTCTTCTTACACCAGGCAAGGGTGTTATCGTTGGCCTTCCTTTTCTCTTCATTCTTCTTACCAGCATCTTTAAGTAGTTGTTGTTGGACTTTGAGTGAAAATTTCTTCAGCTGAGGATCCTGTACTGAACTTTGAGCGACTTTAAGAGCAAAGTCCTTATCAGTAAGCTCAGCCTTATTTTGTTTAGCGAGAATCTTCTCAGCCTTGAGTGCTTCAACGATTTCCCTTGGAGTTAGACAACTGAGATGGGCAGGAATGAGTCGCTGACTTTCGATCTTCTGGATCATCGCTGCTTTCCTTCTTTGTTCATCTTCAACTGACCTTTGAGGAGGCAGAGAAGGTCTTCTAGGATGGGAAAGCAGTTCTTCCTCAGCTTGTACTTCAGTCTCATCCAGACTGGAGACTGGGATTATTTGATCTTCAGCTTTGAGAGCTGGAATTATTTGTAGCGTTGTTTATGGAGGAGCTTCAGCGGTAGCCTCAAGCAGGGGAGAGGACTAGCTCAAGATGAAAGTAGAAGGGTGGAATATCATCATCATCGTCTTCATCTGGAGAAAACTTGGATGATGGTTCATCGTCATCAATGTCGACTTCTTCTTCTTCATCTTCTTCTTCTTCCTCCTCATCCTCAGACGGAATTTCCACAATGAGGAAGGTCTTCGCCTCGCTCCCCCTCAGAAGGAGAGGGACTTTTGGCGGTTTCCTCAGGATTATGACCTTCCTGAGGGTATTTCTCTTTGTTTTCTTCCTCCCCCTCAACATTTTGGGAGAAGTCTTCAGCAATATTCTCCCCCTCTCCCACCGAATGGGGGAGCTAGCAGCATTGACAGCAGTGATAGCAGCATCAGCAGTAGATGGGGGTGATTGCAGGTTCAGCGTTGGTTACGCTGGAAATGACCTCCGCAACGCTTTAAGGCACTGAGGATGTTGGGGACTGTACCAAGAAAGTCTCATAGAACATAGTCTCTAGAACGGTTGAGAAAGGGGTGGCTTCAACAGATGTGGCAGAGTGGACCACGAAATCATCCAGTGTTGCATGTGAAGAGGCCAACATGGAGTCTTGAGCCAGGGAAGGCTGAGGGTGCTCCCTTGAGATCTTCTTGGTCTTATGGGTGCCAAGTGGGGTGGTGGAGTGTTTCCTCTTTTTCAGAGAGGTGGTGGTTGCAGCCTGGGTCACAGTGGGGGGTTGTACCGCTGCAGGGATAGCTGCAGAATGCGAAGAATTGGAGCGGAGAAGAGAGAGTAGGGATGAGAGACTTACCTCACCGTCGATGGGTTTGAAGTCTACGACCTTGGGGCCGACTTGGGAGAGCTTGTAGTCTCCGTTTTTAGGGTACAGAGAGCTGAGAGTCATTTGCAAGATGGCGGAGATGAACCTTGGGTCAGGAACGGTTGTGGAATGTTCAGACAGCTCTACCCGATCCATCAGGTCTTCAAAGATGAAGCGAGCATAGTCAACATGCAGACCTTTAGAAGCGCGTAGTCCATTACGACTTGGGGTTTGTTGGCTTGATCAGTGGATCAAGTCTTTACCGTCATGCAGCTTATGACGTGTGCAAAGATGAAATTGAGTTCGGAGGGCATCTTGTTCTTAAGAACTTTTGTCATCTTCTTCTCTGGTTCCTTGTTGTGGTTTGTATCCTAGAGGTAGTTCATTTGATCAAGGAAATTGATCAGGGTTTGTTTACCTTCAGGGGTATTGGGGTCAGTGAAGGGAACTAAGGGATTGGCCTTGGTGCTTCCAGGCAAGTTTAGTGCGGAGCGAATGCCAGCAGTTGAAATGCATCCATGACCCAGTTCGGTTTGGAATCCGATTACTGAGTTTTCTTTCCTTGACTTTTGGGAGATGGCAGTGGTTCGATGTGCAGTATACCAGAACTGCTGTAGCAAGTTACGGTGAGCAGGAGTTGTTATGGTCATGGTGGTTGAAAGAGGACATGTTTTGAGAAAGTTCACTGCATCAGTGAGATAAGGAGCATGCTTCTTTTTGGGAAACTCCAGCATGGCTATGGGTGAGCATCGGAACTGGGTACCCGTCTTTGGAACCGGAACCGCTCCGAAACTGCCGGTTCCAGAACCAAAACCAATGTGATTGGTTCTGGTTCCGGTTCCTAAAATACGGAACCAATTAGGACGAGTTCCGGTTCTGGTTCTCATTTTTTTGGAACCGTTACCCGCTGGGTACCCGCCGGGACCGGTTCCGGGACCGGGTACCCAGACCCGCTGGGTACCCAGAGCCGTACCCGCTATTTTTTTAATAAAAATTATTTATATATTTATTATATTTAAAATTTTGTGGAGAGTGCCCACTGTGAAAATGACTAGGCTGGTGAAATCCAGGTGGATTTTGTGGCCTGTTTTGTCCTTGACTCACCCCAGGGGGTTGAAATCCTTGATTCAAAGTCCAGGAGAAGTTAGGGTGATTTCTCCAATTCGGATTGTAAGTTTGTGAAAATGGGCTATTTCTAGATTGAGTTCCTATCAAATTAACAGCCTCAGGGTTTCCAGGACAGTAGTCAAAGGTATGCTCTTCTCCACAAAAAGAACAACTCTCAGGTAGTTGTGGAGTGCCCACTGCTGAATTGACATGTCCTATATTTCCATTTAAAACTAGTTTAGTTAAGGCTACTAGTTGTGCATTAATGGATTTAAGTGCATCTGAGTCAATGGAGTTGGATTTTGGTGTGTTTGCCCTAGGGTTTGACCATTCGGTGTTGTTATTGGACACTTTCTCTAGGATTTGATACCCTTCATTGTAGGTTTTAGCTGTAAAAGCTCCACCAGCTGTGGCATCTAGGATGATCTTGGCATCATTGGAAAGACCATTGTAAAAGGTCTCCAATTGGATGCAATGTGGGATGTTGTGATGTGGGCACTTTCGTAAAAGTTCCTTAAAACGTTCCCATGCATCAGAAACTGCCTCATCCTCACCTTGCTGAAATAAAATGATATCATTTCGAAACTTGAGATTCCTCGTAGGAGGAAAGTATTTTTGTAAAAACTTTTCAGCAAGGTTTGCCCATGTAATTATCGAATTTGGTGGTTGTGAATTTAGCCAAGCTCTGGCTCTATCCCTCAATGTAAAAGGGAAGAGTTTCAGCCTTAAGGCCACACCAGACACATCTTGAAGTTGAAAAGAGTCCGATAATTCCAAAAAAGATCTTAAGTGCGAGTATAGATCCTCAGACGGTAATCCTCCAAATTGACCCATTGCTTGGATCATTTGAAACATCACCGGTTTGAGTTCAAAGTGTTGTGCAATAATGTTGGGCCTTAGAATCCCGGAGCTTAAATCATTAAGTCCCGGAGTAGCATAGTCCCGTATTTTTCGATCTTTGCTATCGGCAATCGTCACTGTGGTCTCCACTATTGGTGGGTTGATGGGCCTTTCACCTCCCACACCTGCCATGTTCACAGTGGGGTTCACAGGGGGTTGTCGATTTGTATTTTTTTTTTACCTTTACGTCTTCTTCTAAAGGTTTTTTCTATTTCAAGATCGATTGGTACCAAAGGTTCGTGTTGTTGCCGTGGCATGCAACACGAAAAGCTTAGAAAAAATGAGTTACTCGGGCTCGAACAAAAACTAATGTCTTGAGATTTAAAATCCCGCCAGTCCCCGGCAACGGCGCCAAAAACTTGGTACGTGCGAAATGTGTGTTTTAATCGCAGTGGGTTGCAAACTGTCCACAGTGGGAAGTGCAAGTGTACACTGTCCACTATGATCGTCACAGCAAGTAATAGTTGGTAAAATACCAGAATCGAATCCACAGGGACTGGACAATCAAGACAATATGGTTCTCATGAGCTCCTTTTACAAGTTTCAACTAGAGAGGAAAATAATACTTTGGTTTGGTTTGGTGAAATGGCTATTTTAACGATTTTACTAAGATTAAAAAGGAGGAATGTAGGTTAGATTTTCCATAGATTTTATACCAAATACTCGGTCCTAAAAATGATCCTTGTATTCGAGGTGGGCATTTTCGCTAGAAAAGCACGGTTACAAAATACTCACACCGTTAGACAAAAATCCCATACTCTTAGTACTTGTTGTTTTGTCAATGGTAATCTCTAAACGGACCTTTTCAGGCCTCGATGGAATGTGTAGAGACAAATACTCTAAGTGTTTTTAATACACAAATTAGCTTGCCTACTACTCCAGTGGGCAGAGATTAGCTCACTATGCCGACCTCACTTTCGTAAGTGTCATAAGAATTCTTTCGAATCCCCTAGCATCATTCAAGCTCGTGTCACTGCGTTCTACTTATTTCTAAGTTAAGAACTAGACTTTAGATCCTTGCAAGTGATCGGCTTGTTTGCATCCTTGGGTAAATATCGAGAATGAATGACCAAAACAACAAATATTCTAAGTATAAAGATTACTCAAGCATTTTTAATAAAATCCAGGTACTTCTCTTTCCTACATCCCAAAGGATGTTTAGCCTAGCATTTCCGAAGTAAAGAAAACAAAAGATGAAGATTTGCACATAATAAAACTGAAAGTGACTTGAATTAACTGCTCACAGTGGGGAACGAGAAGTCGTCCCTGCACTGTGTAATACGAACTACAATTTAAACTAAGAAAGTAAATTACTGAAAATTAAAGCTAGTTACTGCAGTAAATAAAAGACTAAAGCTAATGTGGTAGTTGAGAGAATTTAAGACTAAAAGTATTCAAGGATGATCACCAAGCATGCATTTAATGGCACCCAAGTGCTCCTTTATATACTAGGAGAAGGAGTTGGTTATTACACAAAAGAGGTGGGTCTTCCAATGGGTAAAGACTGCTGAGTTGTGGCAGAATTCAGCTCCTTGTGCAATTCTTTTATCCAATGGTCCATTCTCCAAGTCAATCTCCAAGTACAAAGAGGTGTACTTGATGCTATCTTCAATGAGAACTACCTTGTACTTCTCCAGCCATTTCTCTGCCATATGAACCTTCCTCCTCCAGAAAATTAGATCCCAACAAATAGTTTCTTTTTTATCAGCTCGAAGAGTGGGGACCCGGAGTGGGCACAACAGTGGTCACTGCAGGATAAAACGTGAAAAACACCCAAATTCCACCAAATAGTTCATTAAATACTATGGTTCACTCCTTTTGCTCATTTTCGAGAATTATAATAAGAATGTGGGTTTTTTAGAAGTGAAATGGCTAAAATTGACAAAATAAAGTGGAAAATAAATGGAAATAATAACTCTAAAAATAGAGTTATAATAGAGTTATCAGTTATCCGTTTGATTACGTCACACTTGTCTTTTCATTTTCAAACGCCTCCCTGAATGGTTCAGAGACAATTTAAATGAAGGATCACTGAAAAACAAAATTTCAGTGATGGATTTGTATTTTCAAAGGATCAGTGAATTAAAAATATCAGCAACCAAATTTATTTGAAAAACAACATACTGAAGTAAACTTCAGCGTTTTAGGAATAGAAAAACATACCTTAGTATCAGCGAATCATTTTGTTCAGATATTAGATGATTAATAAGGAGATAGAATTTTCTTTGTCACTGATCTAATGCGTTACCACTGAAGATTTATTCTTCAAGGTTCAGCATGCCAAGCTCGCTGATGAGAAAGTTGAATCTTGTCTCATCAAGAGGTTTGGTGAAAAGACCAGCTAGCTGAAAGTCAGTTGGGATAAAGTGAAGTTCTATATCACCATTCATCACATGATCTCGGACAAAGTGACACCTGATTTCGACGTGTTTGGTCTATGAGTGTAGCACTGGATTATTGGCTATGGCGATGGCACTTGAGCTGTCGCTATAGATTGGAATTTGGAGAGTTGAAGGTCATAGTCTAATAGTTGATTTTTCATCCATAAGACTTGAGCAAACAGCTTCCAGCAGCTACATACTCAGCTTCAGCTGACTTTGTTTCTTACTTGTCCAACTCACCAGCTTTCCACCCAGGAGTTGACAGCATCCTGTGGTGCTTTTTCTATCCAGCTTGCAACCTGCAAAGTCACTATCTGAATTGGCAGTTAGATCGAACCCTGAGTCTTTGGGATACCAAAGACCTAGGTTGGGTGTACCCTTCAGATATCTGAAAATTCGCTTTACAGCGATCAGATGTGATTCTTTGGGTTCAGATTGATATCATGCGCATAAACAAGTAGCGTACATAATATCAGGACGACTAGCTGTAAGTTAAAGAAGAGAGTCGATCATCCCTCGGTACGTAGGGACATTAACAGGCTTCCCTGAATAATATGTGTTATGTGTCAGCGGCGGTGCCATAGGGGTTTTCATAGCTGAGCTTTGAGTTAAATCGAATTTTTTCAGCATATCTTTGACA
This sequence comes from Saussurea involucrata, assembly GCA_033807775.1. Classification (NCBI taxonomy): domain Eukaryota; kingdom Viridiplantae; phylum Streptophyta; class Magnoliopsida; order Asterales; family Asteraceae; genus Saussurea; species Saussurea involucrata. The sequence goes on from CM066322.1 coordinate 135,609,050, forward strand.
TACTTACCTTGGTAGATAAACGTACACTTATCATTCTGCTTGATTTGGAGTCCTAGGAAGTAGGTCAGCTTACCCATCATACTCATCTTATATTCAGATTGCATTCTTTTTGAGAAGTGGGTACATAATTCTGAGTTAGTAGAACCAAATATAATGTCATCGACATATATTTGAACAGGAATAATATGACCTTTTACTTTTCTGAAAAATAGAGTGTTGTCAATTTTTCCACACTCAAATTTTCAATGAGATGAAATGAGGATAGAGTGTCATACCATGCACGTGGTGCTTGCTTTAGACCATAGAGTGCCTTATCCAGTTTATAAACATAACCTGGATGCTTAAAATCAGCGAATCCTGGAGGTTGTTCAACGTATACTTCTTCATTCAGCTTTCCATTAAGGAACGTTGATTTGACATCCATTTGATACACTTTGAAGTCTCTGTGAATAGCGTAAGCTAGAAATAGACGAATAGCTTCGAGTCTTGCCACAGGGACAAAGGTTTCGTCGTAATTTATACCTTCCTCGTGTCTGTATCCCTGAGCCACTAGACGAGCTTTGTTGCAGGTTACAGTTCCATTTTCATCTAACTTGTTTTGATAGACCCATTTGGTGCCTATCACTGATTTGTCAGATGGTCTTGGAACGAGATTCCAAACCTTGTTTCTTTCGAATTCAGTCAGCTCTTCTTGCATAGCGCTGGCCCAGTTTGGATCTCTGAAGGCATCATCAACCTTCTTTGGTTCAATTAGTGAAATAAAATTTACATATAAACAATAATTACCTGCACTGCGTCGAGACTGAACACATGCGTTTATGGTCCATCGCTGAGCAGGAGCATGGGCCGCTGATTCAGAGTAAATGTTGATCCAATCCCTCAGTGATTTGATAATGACCCTCTCTTAAATACTTAGTGAAAATTGTAAGTAAACAATATGTATCAGAGTTTCACTATCGCTGATAAGTACTAAGATCTTACATTACCGGTGATAGGAACTCTCGCTCTTTAGATTAAACATTCAGTGAACATTGTTCACCATAATGCTCTGAGCATGTTCAGTCCTTATGGTGATCGCTGATAAGTTAGTTGTTTACTTATGATCCCTGAAAACAAGTTTCACGTCAACATAGGTTCTACGCTGAAGTCGAAGATCAAGCTCAAGAACCAGCGACAAGTCTCCTAATGAGCTGATGCGGATCAGCGAAGACTCAGATTTGTCCACTCAACGTGAAGTATCAAGTACAAGACTTTGGCTATCGCTGAACTTTATCATTCGCTGATATAGAATGATAGATCGTTGAATCAATGAAAGCTGATCATGATGTCCTCCATACAAAGTACTTTTGTCTTAACCACCCTTGCACGACTCCGTACGATATGTCAGAAAAGAACCTTCTTATTGTCTGAAATCGTACAACCACTATGATACTACATTGTTCAAACATGTGGCTACTAAGGTTGTCTACAAAGGTCAATGACATGCAACCAATCAGCTGCTGCCACGTGTAAAGTGTAAACTACCATGCATTAAATGCATGCAGTATATAAGAAGGACTCCAGCTTCATTTTTGAAGTACTTGCTAACTCTGGACAAGTCATCTTTCTTATCTTGAGATAGGTTATTATTAGTAATTTCCTTCTCTTTCTTAGTGCAAGAAACTTAGTGTTCCAACTTGTTTAGATTTAGGTTTATTCTTAATCTTGTTCCGTAATAAGCTGTAAATTGTTAATGATTTATCAATAAACAATTTAGAAAAGTAAAATATGTGTGTTTGTATTCAACCCCCCCTTCTACAAACTTGTATAGCCCTTCGGGACCAACAAGTGGTATCAGAGCGGATTTGTTTAATCTCATAAACAAGATCTAATCTATACTAAGATTTATCTTCCTTGCTATTTCTGAAAATGGCTACCAACACAAACACAAACTAAATTGACAATGGTTCTCTTGCAAAACCCCCTAGATTCTCCAGAGATAATTTTAATCTATGGAAAAATAGGATGATTCTCTTCTTAGAAGGTGTAGACCCTACTATGCCTTATTATCTTGAAAACGGCCCATATATTCCTGTAAGAATTGATGCTGCAGTTCCAGCCGCTGAAAATAGACCTGCTATTCCAGAGAGGCTGATTCCTAAAGAAATTCATATGTGGACTAATGAAGATAAGAAGAAAGTGGCTATCGACACCAAAGCCAGATCCATACTATCCATGGCTCTTCCTGACGAAGTCTACCATCCCGTCATGAACCTGAAAACCTCAAAAGCTATGTGGGACACAATCTGTGTTCAGTATGAAGGTACTTCTGAAGTCCAGGACTCTCGAAAGATCAACCTGGTAAGACAGTACGAAAGCTTCATTTGTGGTAAGAATGAAACTCTCTCTGAAGTTCACCAACGTTTCAACTGTTTAATAATAGATCTGAAAACTGTTGGTAACGAATATTCTAACTTTGAAGTGCTGACAAAGTTCTTAGAATGTTTACCTGAAAGCTGGGACAGTTATTCTATGTGTCTCAAGCTATCAAAGAATCTAAAATCAATGACCCTTTCTACCTTATATGGCACGATGCTGAATCACGAGTAATCGAGTCATCTTAAGAAGAATCTTGTAAAAGATTCCAAAAGCACCCATGTTGCTTTAATCTCATAGGAACCTTCCACTCAGCAACCCTCGGTCAATATCACTGAGTTGGAGAGTAACTCTGAAAGGTCATCAGATTCTGACTCTTCAAATGATGATGAATCTTTGGCTCTCCTCACTAAAAAGTTCAGGAGATTCGCCAAAAAGAAAATGTTCAGAAAGAATAAGCCTCTTTCCATTACTAACAAGCCAAGATCATCAGCTCCTGTTGATAAGGCTACTGCTACTTGTTTTAACAGTGAAAAGATAGGACATTTCGCTAACGAGTGCAGGTCAAAGAAAATTTCGAGAAACTCAGCGTTTCCCAAGAAATCCTTTATTCCCAGGAATAGAGATGACAAATACGCCAAGCTGAAAGAAAGGTATACGAAGCTGAAAAGATTTAAGAAGAAAGGCAAAGGCCTGATGGCTGACTATGATTGGGCTGACTCTGATGAGGAAGAATAATCTGACTCTGAAGATGATGAAGCCAATCTCTGTCTTATGGCCAAACTTGAAGATGAGGAAGACAGCTCTAACATTCCCTCTACTTCAACCTCTGCAACTCAGGTATCACCTTCTTTCTTTACCAATATTGCAAATATTGATGAAGCTGATAGTCTTCGTAAGATCGATCTCTTGACTAGAAGTTTATATGAAGCTTAAAACTGTCACCTTCAAATATAAAATCTTTCTAAAATTGAAGAAGATTTTAAAGATCAACTGCACTTAAATCAGCTAGTCAAAATCGAACGAGAAGAAGCTATCGCTGCATTGAAAGCTGAAAAAGCTATTGTTGATGGATGGTATAATTCCTCAACAAAGATCACTGAGATAATTAAGTCTCAGATTCCCCTGAGTGATAAACGTGGTCTTGGTTATAAAGCTGATAATCTAGAACCAACCACTGATCGTTCCATGCTCTTATTTGGAACTTTCGTATCCTCAGTCACTGATACTTCATCCTCTCAGTGTTCCTCTTCTAGACCGCCTATCCCTGAGGAAATTCTACCTCTTCAAAAGGTAAAGAGAAAATGGTTTATCCAAAACCTACCTCTGTCTTTAAAGATAAAGGTAAAGGAATTGCATTTAACCAAAATCCTCAGAAGGGTATCTGTATACCTAAGCTGAATGCTTCTAAAGCTTCAGTGACCTATCCCTCTGGATCAAGGAATTAGATCTCTGGATCTACTCAGTGTGGATCTATTCAGCGATCTACTCCTAGAATAAGAGTGGATGTTTTTGGTATGAAATTCGAAGAACTAAATGTTCCTCCCATTTCAAAAGCCAATAGCTTATTTGGTGCTGGTCCTTCTAATTCAAAATCAAAAGCTCAGCATGCAAATGGTCCTAGAACTACTTTTAGTTATAGGAATGTTATCACTGTAGACTTACTGATCATATTGCTAGTAAGTGCCCCACAGCCACCAAAGCTGAAAAGATAGCTAAGGTGAAGATCACTGCCCCCAAGGCTAAGAAGACCACTGAGGTTAAGAAATTAACCAAAGTGAATACTGACAAAGCTGAATCTTCGAATGCTGAAGACTGCTGAACCTTCCATTCCAACTACTTCCACTGACAAATGTGTACACATGGTTAAGTGGGTAACCAAGAAAAACTAATCTTCCTTTGTAATGCAGGTTAAGAAGGGTATATGGTATCTCGATAGCGGATGCTCTAGACACATGACTGGAAAGAAAAGTCTGCTCGCTGAATACAAGGAAGAGAAGGGTCCCTCTGTGACTTTCGGTGGAAATGGAAAAGGACATACCCGAGTGTTTGGTATACTATCTAATGGTACAACAACCTTCAGAAGAGTCGCATATGTTGAAGGGCTGAAGCATAATCTTCTAAGCATCAATCAGCTTTGCGACATGGATAACAAGGTAATCTTTACCAAGGAATCCTGCTTTGTCGCTGACAAAAAGGAGAAGATAGCTCTCAGCGGTTATCGTTTGGAAAATGTTTATGTCATAAACATGGACTCAACAACCACTGAGAACTCATGTTTCTTCTCAAAAGCCTCATCTGATGTCAACTGGCTATTGCATAAGAGGCTCTCTCATCTAAACTTCAAGACACTGAACACTCTTTCTTCAAAAGAGTTAGTCACTGGTCTACCTCAACACTCATACGCCAAAGAGTCCTTATGTTCAGCGTGTGAGAAAAGGAAGCAGACCAAAGAAAGCTTTAAGTCAAAGCAAGTCTCCTCAGTGTCATCTCCTCTACAACTTCTCCATATGGATTTGTTTGGCCCAATTAACAAACAATCCATCACTGGAAAGAAATATACGCTGGTCACAGTTGATGAATTCTCTCGCTTTACATGGGTTATGTTTCTCCGTTCTAAGAGTGACACCCCTGAAGAACTCATCACCTTTGTTCGGAAGATGGAAACCCTGAACAACTTGACCATTCGCTCAATAAGGAGTGATCATGGGACTGAATTCAAAAACAGTTCTCTTTATTCCTTCTTTGAGAGTAAGGGTATTTCTGACAACTTTTCCTCAGTGACAACACCGCAACAAAATGGAGTCGCTGAAAGAAGAAATAGAACAATTATTGAAGCTGCACGTTCAATGCTCAGCGATTCTCACCTGCCTACTCAGTTTTGGGCAGAAGCTGTCAACACTGCTTGTTTTTCGCAAAACAGGTCGCTGATAGTCAAAAGATTCACTAAAACAGCCTATGAACTTTTTCATGGGAGAAAGCCTTCAATCAGCTTTCTTCACATCTTTAGATGTCAGTGTTTCATACTGAACAACAGAGATGCCCTTGGAAAGTTTGATCCTAAGGCTGATGATGGAATCTTTTCTTGGATATTCTTCAATCTCCAAATCCTTCGGAGTCTTCAATCGAAGAAGACAAACTGTTGAAGAAACTATTCACGTCACGTTTGACGAATCCCGTTCAGCGAACTCTAAACCGTCCGCTGATACTGAAGAACTGAATAAATGGATGTTTTCTCATCTTGGTGATTCAGAAAATATTCCCACTCCTCATACTCATACAGTTGAAGATGATAGTCCTACTATCATTCCAAATATGCAGAATAGTGAAGCTGAAACATCATGGGTCTCATCTATTCCTTTAAACACTATACCTACTTCTGAACCAAATGTCTCAGACATTCCATCTACTTCTCAGCAATCAGTGAATGAAATGACATCTTCACCTACTCCTCTCTTGGCTGACATTCTAGAAGCTGCTGAAGCCTCATCTTCAGCTCCTCCAGTTCAGGTTGAGTCAGCGACTTACGCCCCAGCTCAGCGATGGACTGTAAATCACCCAATTGATCAAATTCTTGGTGATCCAAATGCTGGTGTTCAAACTCGACGAAGTGCAGGTAATATTTGTTTATTTGTTAACTTTATTTCTCTGACTGAACCAAAGAAAGTAGATGATGCCCTCAAAGATCCAAACTGGGTCAGCGCCATGCAAAGTTTGGAAACTTGTTAGAAGACCAACTGACAAGACAGTGATAGGCACTAAATGGGTCTATCGAAACAAGTTGGACGAACATGGAACTGTAACCCGCAATAAGGCTCGACTTGTTGCTCAGGGATACAGACAAGAGAAAGGCATAGATTACGACGAAACAGTTGCTCCTATAGCAAGACTAGAATCTATTTGTCTATTCTTAGCATACGCTGTATACAAAGACTTCAAAGTATATCAGATGGATGTTAAGTCAGTGTTTCTAAATGGAAAGTTGAATGAAGAAGTCTATGTGGAACAACCTCCAGCATTCTCAGATCCTAAGCGTCCAGGTTATGTTTAGAAACTGGATAAGGCACTTCATGGCTTAAAGCAAGCTCCACGTGCATGGTATGACACTCTCTCTACTTATCTCCATATTGAAAAATTTGAGCGAGGTAAAATCGACAAAACTCTATTTTTCAGAATAGTGAAAGGTCATATCATTCTTGTTCAGATATATGTTGATGACATTATATTTGGTTCTACTAACCCTGATCTTTGTACTAGCTTCGCTGATAGAATGAAAGATGAGTATAAAATGAGCATGATGGGTGAACTAACATATTTCCTTGGTCTTCAGATAAAGCAAAATGAAAAAGGAACTTTTATTAATCAGGGAAAGTATGTTAAAGATATGCTGAAGAAATTCGATTTTACTCAGAGTTCAACTATGAAAACCCCTATGGCACCACCGCTGACACTAGATAAGGATACTAATAGTATTCTTGTTAATATCACGTTGTACCGTGGAATGATCGACTCTCTTTTGTATCTTACAGCTATCCGACCCGATATTATCTACGCAACCTGTTTGTGTGCACGATATCAAGCTGAACCTAAAGAATCTCATATGACCGCTGTAAAGCAAAATTTTCGATACCTTAAGGGTATTGCGAACCTAGGTCTTTGGTATCCCAAAGACTCAGGGTTCGATCTAATCGCCCTTTCAGATAGTGATTTTGGAAGTTGCAAATTGGATAGGAAAAGCACCACAGGAGACTGTCAGCTCCTGGGTGGAAAGCTGGTGAGTTGGACAAGTAAAAAGCAAAAATCAGTGTCCACCTCCACAGCTGAAGCTGAATATGTAGCCGCTGGAAGCTGTTGTTCTCAGGTCTTGTGGATGAGAAATCAACTACTAGACTATGACCTTCACCTCTCGAAAATTCCAATCTATTGCGACAGCACAAGTGCCATCGCTATAGCCAACAATCCAGTGCTACACTCAAAGACAAAACACATCGAAATCAGGTATCATTTTATCAGAGATCATGTGATGAATGGTGATATAGAACTTTACTTTATCCCAACTGATTATCAGTTAGGTGATCTGTTCACTAAGCCACTTGATGAGACAAGATTCAACTTTCTCATCAGCGAGCTTGGAATGCTGAACTTTGAAGAGTAAAATCTTCAGCGGTTCTCATTTGATCAGCGATAGGATAAAATCAACTTGTATAACCCATTCTATCATTTTCTCTTTGAATAAACTTGATTCGCTGATATCAAGGTATGTTTTTCTTTCGCTGACAATCGCTTGTAAATGCAAGATTTCAACAGATTGCATCGCTGAATATCTCTTCCTTAATCAGCGATACTTTGAAATTTATAAAACCAACACTGATATTTCTATTCAGTGCTTCAGGTTTTCTAAAGTGTCCCTGAGCTTTCAAAACCTCAGAGACAACCTAAAATATGAAAGGACAATTGTGACGTCATCGCAACGGATAAGCCCCGACACGTTCTTTTTCTGACACACGTTTGCATGTTTCGTTTACCTTCCAATCAAATGCAAACACGTGTCCGTGTCATGATGAAAAACTTTCCCGCTCGAGTTTTTCTCTCTCTCTAATCTCACTATATAAACACGTTTTGGGTTTATATTTTTCCTTAACGCGAAAAACTTCTCCTCCAAGCAAGAAAAAGATTTACTGTTGCATTTGTGCTCTCAAATTTCCAGAAACTGTTCATCATCTTCTTCTTCAACGAACCAGGTTAATATCTCTTTTATTTACCTGTTTCTTAAACTTGTTAATGATCTTCTCATTGTTTTTACAAGATCAAACAAAAGAACTTTTTCAAATGAAATCATTTCTTTCATGGTTTTATGAACACAACCTTTCATGGTTGTTCTTCAAGTTTAAACGCAAATATCTTAAACTTGTTCTTCATACGTTTTTCCAGAATCCTAATCCTCAAAGGAAACTGGAAAACAAGACTTTTATTGGGTTTGCATTTCTTTTTCAAAAACAAGAAAACCCTAATCTTCATTAAGACATTTTTGTCTGAATGAAATGGACAAAATTCGAACCATCTTATTGGAAAATCTTTCCACATTAAGATTATTCTTATTTGTTATATCTTTGGTTGAACTGATAATACAGAAATGGCATCTTCTGATATTCCTACCGCTGAGAACACTGCTGCTGAAGAATTGGAAATCATCAAGGCTCCTTAGGTCAAGTTCAATCTTGAAGAACTTGATTGGACAAAAACAAACAACCTCTATGCGCTTTTAGAGTTTCCTCCTCGAAAGCAAGTCACACATCTGAATGATGCTGTGAATTTCCTGAAAAATTGTTGCCTCTCTACAGCCCTGACCATAACACCTCCTGCACATCAGCTACTACTATCTCAGTTCTGGTATTCTGCTAGACACACTCAACTACCATCATCCAAAGACTCCTCAAAGAAAATCGATTGCATCCTCTGTGATACTGATTTGGCACCATAAAGATCACCCCTGCCATTATCCGCAAAGCCCTAAGCCTTCCCACAGCCACAAAAGAAAAACCTTTTGTTCCCTCTCCCTGACCACAAGAAACATTCTGATAGGGAAGCCATCACTGCATTTTTTGATGCAATGGGTTATGTATGGGAAACTGGAAGGGACAAGAAGCCTGAGAAGAAACTGACCCTCATCAAGAAATAAAAAATTCCCAGCGAGATGAACTTCATCTTCGCACATTTGATAAGCTGCATGACTGCAAAGACCGGCTCCTCTGACCAAGCCGCTCAACCTCAGCAAGCAATGGGATATGCATTGCTGAAAGGTCTTCATATAGACTGGGCATCGATAATCTACGATGATCTAGTACTCAGAGTAGACTCTGCCACTGACCGACCACCATGGGTTCCATATCCAAGATTCCTCAGCGCTATCTTCCAAACAGGCCTGAAGGACAACTACCCACAAGAGGGTGACCTGAAACTCTCTCAGGTTGGCCCTAAGGTACTCGACTTCAAGCCAGTGGAAAATGAGGTACGTCTCTCTACACTCTTAACTCATCTTAATACTTCTTATTCTATTTCTGGGGATACTTCAGCGACAATACCCCTCGCTGATACCCAGGCCACAAAATCCATTCCTCGAAAAAGGAAACACTCTATTACCCCCCTTGATTCCAAAAGAATCAAGAAAACCGAGGAGCAACCCCAGCAATCTCATGCTGAAGACTCCTCAGCTCATCTTGAAGAGCTGAAGGAAAGTTCAGTGGTACGGTCTGCCACACCTGAACAAGCCACCCTTTCCATCCCAGCTTCAGCGTCTCTAAACGCTGAAGTTATAAACTTAGAATCTACCCAACCTCCTTCAGTCTCTCTACAGACTGAAGAAGTGATTATCAGCGGATCCAACGTTGAACCCCGCACCCAACCAACTTTCTCAACCTTCGCTTCTCTCTCTATTCCATTGGACTCAAATCCAGTTTTCACCACGGTCACTAGAGCAACCGTCATTCTTCCAGAAGCTAAAGTTGATACTCAACAAGGAATGATGGATACAGGACCTGCAGAAATGACTATGCGTACACGCACTCTAGCTGAAGACATGGAACGTTATTCAGGTCACAGAAGTTTTGATGACTTCGTCGACCCTCCTGCAGGTATACACCAACCCATATACACTGTAACTGAACCCCAAACTTCTGAGCTTTCCTCTGTTCATAAGTACTTATATGTTACAGGTCCTAATTTGGGAGACATCAACGCCTCTATGAAGAACCTGGATACGAAGCTGACAGGTCTCACCACTACTCTCTCAGACAACTCTTCAGCTGTAACAAATGCTGGAGAGAATCTCAACAAACTGACGACAGTGGTTGAACAGAAAGCCTCCAAAGCTGATTTGGAGAAGGTTGATCATACTCTCAGTAAGTTTGCCAAAGTTCTTGCTGACCTCTACACAGACTACACCTCTCTCAAAACATCAGTTCAATCCATGTCCAGCGAGTTCACAACGCTGAAGACATCGGTTGGAAATCTTCAGGGAGAGATGACTGCTGTAAAGACTGACATGAGTTCAGTAAAGACTGACATGAATTCAGTAAAGACTGACGTGAGTTCTGTAAAGACTGACGTAGGTTCAATGAAGACAATGATGCAGCAGATCCTGAATAACATGACCGCCCCTGCCCCTGCACCTTCGCATTTTACTACGGCGGATCGTGCTGAACTTCTAAAGATCAGTCCTGCTATTACAGGCCTAGAAGACAGAGTAGCAGAAATTGAAAATTATATGGGGATCCCTAGCCAAGAAGACAGGGAACCAGAACCAATGACTGCTGAATCATCGCATTCCTCCCCCACTCATCATGAGGAAGGGGGGGGGGGGAGAAGAACTCTGAAGACCTTCCCCATGATGAATCTATCAAGGGGGAGAAGACTGAAAACCTTATCGTTACTGAAGAGGGTGAGAAGACAACTGAAGAAACAACCGCTGGACCTTAGGGAGATGAAAACCCTGAGGGAACCGAGAAGCTTACATCTGTATTTGAGAGGGAGCAACTCGAAGTAGATGCTGAAGAATCTGAATCTGAAGCTGAAGATGAAGAAGCCATCGACTTATCTGATGATGAACCATCCTCTTCTCCAAAGAATGATGGTGATGACGATGATGATGATGATGATGACTCCTTTATCGTCAAGCCTGCTCAGAGGACTACAGCTCTTAAAGGGATCTTGATAAAAGAACCTTCAGGGGAGCGGACCAAATCAAAGCCTTCAGCGTCTGAAGCTGACAAGGGCAAAGGAAAAGGTGTCGCTGAAGACGATGAAAATCTGACGATCTTGCTTCTAAAGCCAGTTTGTCAGGTACACTAAATCTTACTTCCTTACACTGCATCCCTCCTCTATCTATACACATTATCAGCTCTACTCTCCATAAAGCCTCTATACACTTAACCACATTCTTTCTCTATCTCTTTTCTACCAAAGTTCTTATTCGTAAGATCAATGTGTTTCAGCTAGTCCTCTCCCCTGTTTGAGGATATCGCTGAAGTTTCTACAGCTGCGACTTCACCAACAATAATCCCAGCTCCCAACGCTGAAGAAATAATCCCGGTCTTGGATTTGATCTCTGAGACTGATGAACCTGAAGAACAGATGATCTCTCACAAAAACAGACCTTCCTTGGTTCCTCAAAAGCTAAGTGAAGAGGATCAGAGAAAAGGGGAAGAGATGATCAAAAGATTCGAAGATCAGCGAATCATTCTGAAGCGTGATCAACTTCCTTCTATTATTCCAAAATTCAGACTTTCACAAAAGGAACACAAGGATCACCTCAGAGCTGAAAGGTTAATCGCTGAAAGAAGGGAAGCTGAAGAAAAAGACAGAGAACTCGCCATCCAGCTTACTCAACAATCGGTGAAAGACCCCAAGCTGAAAGAACTCCAATCGAAGTTCAACGTCAGCAATGGGAAGACGCCAAGAAGATCATTGAAGAAAAGAGAACTGTGTCTCAATCTACTTTAACCTGGTGCAAAGAAAAGGTACACTTCAGATATCGACCTGCCAGAATCAACAAGGTACTTATCACTGGAAGATCAACCCTCAAAGTTTCAATCGCTGAAATCGAGATATTCAGAGAGAACAGACAGTACGAAAAATTCTATGCTGAAGCCATCACGAAGTACGGTCTCTCTAAATGTTTGGAGATCAGATTAGCCATCCAGAAGTCTCAATCTAAGTACAAGGATCATTTCGAAAACCTGATAAATAAATAGATCGACTTAGTATCTTCTTGTGTGGATATTCCTCCTCCCCCTCCTCTCGCAAATCAGAAAAGAAGGGCCTCTACAAAGAAAAAGTCTAAATCATCAGACTCAGGTCCTCGTATACGAAACGAAACAGGTATTGGTTTTTCTCTTGCTGAAGTTCTCGGTCCAGAACCTGACCTTTCTGCACTTGACACATCTCTTCCTCCTGGTGAGACTTTCATCCCTGGGAAAGTCATAAGCAAACCCTATGGGATATTCTTTATTGACTATGATGGACGAAAACATTTTCAACGTATCTCTGAACTTCCCATCACTCCCATCGAACAGCTGAAAGATCTCATCTACTGGTGTGATTTCAATCACGACATTCAGGCACGGCATCTTAAACCCTTGATTTTTTAAGAAGCTCTGAACAAAAGGAATCAAGGAGTAAAGGTCCCTGACTGGATGATTCCCACATCAAAGACCCTTGATGAACTTCTCATTAAGGAAGAACCTCTATAAACTGATAGGATCGCCTTATTCTTCTATTGTATCAGTTATTCTTTTGTACTTGTAATTTATTTCGCTTGTACTTGTAATCTTTCCACTTCCCTTTGTAATCTGATTCGAAGTTTAAAGAAAGATTTCAGCGAAAATACTTTACTCCATCAGTACAGAAAAGATCCCAGAAAACAGTAAAAGGGACAAATATTTTATGAGTTCTTTTTATCCTTATGTTTTTATTAAATAGCAATTTTCTCTGTTGCTATGTCATAATCAAATAGGGGGAGATTGTTGATCCAAACCCTCAGTGATTTGATAATGACCCTCTCTTAAATACTTAGTGAAAATTGTAAGTAAACAATATGTATCAGAGTTTCACTATCGCTGATAAGTACTAAGATCTTACAGTACCGCTGATAGGAACTCTCGCTCTTTAGATTAAACATTCAGCGAACACTGTTCACCATAATGCTCTGAGCCTGTTCAGTCCTTATGGTGATCGCTGATAAGTTAGTTGTTTACTTATGATCCCTGAAGACAAGTTTCACGTCAACATAGGTTCTACACTGAAGTCGAAGATCAAGCTCAAGAACCAGCGACAAGTCTCCTAATGAGCTGATGCAGATCAGCGAATACTCAGATTTGTCCACTCAACGTGAAGTATCAAGTACAAGACTTTGGCTATCGCTGAACTTTATCATTCGCTGATATAGAATGATAGATCGCTGAATCAACGAAAGCTGATCATGAAGTTCTCCGTACAAAGTACTTTTGTCTTAACCACCCTTGTACGACTCCGTATGATATGTCAGAAAAGAACCTCCTTATTGTCTGAAATCGTACAACCACTCTGATACTACACTGTTCAAACATGCGGCTACTAAGGTTGTCTACAAAGGTCAACCAATCAGCTGCTGCCACGTGTAAAGTGTAAACTGCCATGCATTAAATGCATGCAGTATATAAGAAGGACTCCAGCTTCATTTTTGAAGTACTTGCTAACTCTGGACAAGTCATCTTTCTTATCTTGAGATAGGTTATTATTAGTAATTTCCTTCTCTTTCTTAGTGCAAGAAACTTAGTGTTCCATCTTGTTTAGATTTAGGTTTATCCATAATCTTGTTCCGCAACAAGCTGTAAATTGTTAATGATTTATCAATAAACAATTTAGAAAAGTAAAATCCGTGTGTTTGTATTCACCCCCCCCCCCCCCCTTCTACAAACTTATATAGCCCTTCGGGACCAACAGTAAACCTCTGGAATAACTGAAAAGGAAGCTTCAACGATGTCAGGTAGTAGAAGCACGATAGGCAGAACAAATGAAATTTCATTACTGATTGCTGAGACGTTGATGGAATATTAGATGATGGTTCAGAAACAGGAATAGTGTTGATCGGAACAGCTGAAACCCAAGATGAGGAATCAACTTCACTTGTCTGCATGCTGGGAATGATGGCAGGATCATCATCAGCGGTTGGTGTGTTGACCTGAGGGTCAGGGTTAGGAATAGTTTCTGAATCCCCGAAATGAGAAAACATCCACTGATTGAGTTCTTCGTTATCAGCAGATGGTCTTGAGTTCGCTGAACGAGATTCATCAAAGGTGACATGAATAGTTTCTTCTACAGTCTGTCTTCGCTTGTTGAAGACTCTGAAGGCTTTGGATATGGAAGAATATCCAAGAAATATTCCGTCGTCGGCTTTGGGATCAAACTTTCCAAGTGTATCTCAGTTGTTTAAGATGAAGCACTGACAACCAAAGATATAAAGAAAGCTGATAGATGGCTTTCTTCCATGGAAACGTTCGTAGGCAGTCTTGTTGAATCTTTTGACGATTAGTGATCTATTCTGTGTAAAAACATGCAGTGTTGACAGCTTCTGCCCATAATTGAGTAGGAAGATGAGAATCGCTGAGCATTGAACGTGCAGCTTCGATGATCGTTCAGTTTCTTCTTTCAGCGACTCCATTTTGTTGTGGTGTTCTCACTGAGGAAAAGTTGTGAGAAATACCTTACTTTCAAAGAATTTATCAAGGGAATTGTTTTTGAATTCAGTTCCATGATCACTCCTTATTAAGCGAACAATAAGATTATTCAGGACTTCCATTTTTCTGACAAAAGACACAAGTTTTTCTGAGGTGTCGCTCTTAGCACGGAGAAACATTACCCAGGTGTAACGAGAGAATTCGTCTACAATAACTAGTGTGTATTTCTTTCCAGCGATGGATTGAACATTTACAAGGCCAAACAAATCCATGTGGAGAAGTTGAAGAGGAAATGACACTGAGAAAACTTGCTTTGACTTGAAGCTAGCTTTGGTTTATTTTCTTTTCTCATACGCTGAACAAAGAGATTCCTTAGTGTATGAGTGTTGAGGAAGACAAGTGACCAACTCATTTGAAGAAAGAGTATTCAGCGTCTTGAAGTTAAGATGAGAAAGCCATTTATGCCATAACCAGTTGACATCAGTAGAGGCTTTGGAGATAAAACAAGAGTTTTCAGTCGTTGTTGAGTCCATGTTTATTACATTAACATTTTCTAAACGATATCCACTGAGAGCAACTTTCTCCTACTTGTCAGTGACGAAACATGCTTCCTTTGTGAAGCAAACCTTGAAGTCCTTGTCACATAGCTCGCTGATGCTAAGAATATTGTGCTTCAGCCCTTCAACGTTTGTGACTCTTCTGAAAGTTGTTGTACCATTAGAGAGTACACCAAACCCTCGGGTATAGCCTTTTCCATTTCCACCAAAGCTCACTAAGGGACTTTTCTCTTCCTTGTAGTCAGTGAGCAGGTTTTTCTTTCCAGTCATATGTCGAGAGCATCCATTATCAAGATACCAGATACCCTTTGAGACATGCACACATAAGGAAGATTAAGTTTGAATTGGTACCCACTTAACTATGGGACCACATTTGTCAGTTGTGGTAGAGGAAGTGGAAGGTTCAGCAATCTTCGCAGCATCTGAAGATTC
Source organism: Saussurea involucrata (assembly GCA_033807775.1). Classification (NCBI taxonomy): domain Eukaryota; kingdom Viridiplantae; phylum Streptophyta; class Magnoliopsida; order Asterales; family Asteraceae; genus Saussurea; species Saussurea involucrata. The sequence goes on from CM066322.1 coordinate 135,624,606, forward strand.
AACATCTGTGTCAATCTTCACTTTGGTTAATTTCTTAACCTTAGTGGCATTTTCACCAGGGGTGATCTTCTTTTCCTTGTGGGCAGACTTCTTTACCTTAGCCAATTTCTCAGCTTTGGTAGTTGTAGGGTACTTACTAGCAATGTGATCGGTAAGTCCACAATGATAACATTTCCTATAGCTAAAAGTAGCTTTAGGACCATAGGCATGCTTATTAGATATTTTTAAATGAGTCGGGCCTGCACCAAGAATACCTTTGGCATCAGATATCGGAGGAACTATAAGTTCTTCAGATTTCTTGCCAGTGACATCCACTCTAATTTTAGGAGTAGATCGTTGAACGAATTCAGGGATCTTATTCCTAGAAGTAGAGGGATGGCTAGCTGAAGGTTTTGAAACTTTCAGCTTAGGTACATTGGTACCCTTCTGAGGTTTTTGAACAACAATTTTTTCTTTACCTTTAGAAATCAAGGTAGGTATTTCCTCAAGGATGGAAGTTTTAGAAGAAGAAGGGCACTGAGATGAGGAGGTTTCAAGGATAGATAACACGAACATTCCAAACTTAAGCATGGAACAATCAGTGGTTGGTTCTTCAGCGTCAGCTTTGTAACCGAGACCACATTTGTCACTTAGAGAGATATGAGCATCGATTATTTCAGTGATCTTTGTTGAGGATTTATACAATCCTTCAACAATAGATTTTTCAGCTTTCAGTTCAGCGGTAGCTTGTTCTCGCTCGATACTGATGACTTGATTTACGTAGACATGGTCTTTCAAATTTTCTTCTATTTTTGAAAGCTCTTGTATTTTTAAATGACAGTTTTTAAGTTGTTCAGTTAAATCTAAGTTTTGTTGTTCAACTTTGGTCTTGCCATTCATGGCATCGTATAAGTCAATAGTCAGCATATCAATAGATCGAAGTATATCCGCTTCAGTGATAGATGAAGTAGAGGTAGAAGAGATTGATACCTAAGAGTTAGAAGTAGAGGGAATTTCAGTTTGTTCTTCCTCTTCTTCTATTTTGGCCATGAGGCAGTGATTGACCTCATATTTTTCATCTGATTCTGATTCTTCATCAGACTCAGCCCAGTCATGTTCTTCAGCAAACATACCTTTTCCCTTCTTTTTGTATGCTTTCAGCTTAGCATACTTTTCTATAAGCTTTTGGTACTTGTTATCTCTAGCCCTTGGGTTAGAGGTTTTCTTGAGAGATGAAGAAGGTTTGAAAACTTTCTTTGACCTACATTCACTTGCAAAGTGTCCTACTTTTTCACAATTAAAGAGGTAGCAGTAGCCTTATCAACAGGAGTAGATTTAGGCTTGTCAGTGAGTGAAAGAGGTTTATTTTATCTGAAGTTACTCTTTCTAGCAAACCTTCTGAAGGTATTTGTCAGGAGTGACAGAGATTCATCAAGTTCTGAAGGATCAGCGTCTGATGAATTATCAGAGTTAGATTCCATTTCAGTGATCGTGACAGTGGATCGCTGAGCAGGTACTGACTCTGAGGAGAGTAAAGCAACATGTATGCTTTTGGAATCTTTGACAAGATTCTTCTTAATTTGACACGACTGCTCATGATTGAGAATAGTGCCAAATAAGGTAGAGAGGGTCATGATTTTAAGATCCTTAGAGAGCTTGAGACACATGGTATAGTTGTCCCAGCTTTCAGGAAGACATTCCAAGAATTTTGTCAGGATCTCGGAGTTAGAGTAAATCTTGCCAACAGTTTTTAAATCAATAATTAAACAATTGAAACATTGGTGAGCTTCAGAGAGAGTTTCATTCTTACCACAGATGAAACTTTCATATTGTCTTACCAGGTTTATCTTCCTGGATTCTTGTACATCTTCAGTACCTTCATACTGAACGCATATAGTGTCCCACATGTCTTTGGAACTTTTCAGGTTCATTATGGAATGGTAGTCTTCATCAAGAAGTGCCATGGAGATGATGGATCTGGCCTTTGTGTCAATGGCACTTTCTTCTTGTCATCGTCAGTCCACTGAGAAACTGCCTTAACGATAAGTCTTTCAGGGACGGCAGGTGTGGTAGCAGTGGCTGGAATAGCAGGATCTATGATGAAAGGAACATAGGGTCCAGTTTCAACATAGTAAGGTATAGTGGGATCTACACCTTCCAAGAAGAGCATCATTCGATTTTTCCAAAGATTGAAGTTGTCTTTGCTAAATCGAGGTGGTTTGGCAAGAGAGCCATTATCTATGTAATTCGTGTTTGTGGTATTTTCCATATTGAAGAAATAGCAAGGAAAAGAGTATAAGCAAGATCTTGTTTATTAGAATAAATAGTCTGCTCTGATACCACTTGTTGGTCCCGGAGGGTTATAAAAGTTTGTAGAAGGGGGGGGGGGGGGGGGGGGTTGAATACAAACACATATTTTTATCTTTAACATTGTTTATTAATATATATCAAACAATTTACAGTTTGTTGCAGAATAAGATCAAGTTAAAAACATAATCTAAACAAATTATGAGAATCACACAGATTTCTTGCACTAGAAAAAGATAAGAGAGAAAAAAGAAAACCTAAGGAGAGATTTTCTTGCACAAAGAGGTTCAGCGAGGAAAGGCTAGACTCTTCAAAAAATGAAGAAGAGTTTCCTATTTATACTGCATGCATTAAATGCAAGTCAGTACAACTTTACACGTGGCAATGTCTGGTTGGTTGCATGAATTTGACTTTAGCAGACATCCTAGTGGCCGCATGATGAACAGTATAGTTGCAGAGTGGTTTGTACGATCCTGGACAAAAGGGATGTCCGTTCTGACAAATCGTACGGGGCGTGCAAGGAGATAAGACAAAAGTAACTTGTAGAACTGGCTTCATGATCAGCGCTCGCTAAATAGATCTTTATCAGCGAATGATAAAGTTCAGCGTTCGCTGAAGTCTTCTACTTGAAACTTCGCATGAAATGGACAAGTATTGTCTTCGTTGATATCCGCATCAGGTCACTAGTAGACTTAGTCACTTGTTCGTCAGCTTGGTCTTCGATTTCAGCTTTGAACTCAGTTGTCGCGAATCTTGTCTTCAGGGATCATAAACAAACAAATACAAATGAAACTATCAGCGATCATCAGTGAGACTGAACATGCTCTTGGCTCACTGGTGTACATGTATCACTGAAGCATATACTAAAGAACATGTTTCCCATCAGTGACACTAAACAGACTTGGTATATTTTTCATAGATGGCAAAACATTAATACATATTGTTTACTTACAATTTTCACTAAGTAATTATGAGAGTCATTATCAAATCACTAAAGGGTTTGGATCAACAATCCGATAGTTGAGAACAACATTTTTATTCCTCGTTTATTTTGGTTCGAAAGAGAAAGCAACGTCTTGGTGAAATATTGAGTGTCGTAAGGGAGAGATCTTGGTGTGGGTCGTGGGGGTGGATTCGACAACCTAGAGGAAGATTAGTAACTGATTTTGGGGATCTAGGGTCTCTTATTAGCAGTGCCCCTAGATGCTCTATTCAGAAATATGGTTGATGTTGCTGGCTTAGTAAGGATGGATCTTTTTCGGTGCAAGTAGCTTTGGTCCTTGATGGAAGAGAAATTCTTGCAGGTACCGTTACATGTTGTCTCAAACTCAACGGTGCTCGTTAACCACGAGGAAGATCTACATCTTCGTGTGGAGGCTCAGATTGGGGAAGTTACATGTGAGAACAAATTTACACGACAAAAGTTTGGATATCCCCTGCTTACATTACGTGTGTTGTGGACTTGAGATCGAGTCTTTGGTTCGTTGTTTTATCAGTTGTCCGTTGGTGTTTTATTTACGGAAGGATATCTTCGTTGGTGGGGGTGGAGTCTTTCGTCATCTATCTCGCTTGAAGAGCTTCTTACGTGTGTGGATTCTGCATCAATTCCGAGGAAGAGATTATTAATTTGAAAGGCGAATGTATGGATACTTTTATACTTGATATGGAGACATCGAAACGATAAGGTCTTCTTAAAGGATAAAAATCAATCAATTGACTGCCTTTTCGAAGATCAACTATTTCAATTTTCATCCTTGTGATTTAGAAATTATAATTTTCGTTTATATGCTATGCCATGTATTGCTATATGGATTGGTATTATCAAATAAGTTTGAAAATTGTACATATATTTCTCTTTGATGTTCCTACAACTAAAAGTCTAAAACCTCTCTTTCTTCACCTAGACAACTCTTACCTACTTTTTCATATGATTAAAATTGAATATTAAAAGCACTATATTCATTACAAAACATAACCCATAAGGATGTCATTTTTTATATATTAAAAGCACTATATTCATATGAAAAAGCATGTAATAATAAAATAAAATAATTAAATTATAAAAAAGGTAATAGTTGTTAAATTTTGGAAAAACAAAATGAGGGGTGGGGATGGATGGTTATGAAAAAGTTAGGGTTTTGTTTGGTAGTGAGGGAAAAAGGCAAAAGAGGGTTCAAATGAAGACAAGGAGACAAGGAAGTTAAACTAAACTCCAAACACTCGATGCCACCGTCTGTCTCTCCACCACATGTTAACTCTATCACTTGCCTCTAGACTCTCGTGCCATCCATCATCTACAACAGATTGCTCACCATAATAAGTTTTACATTCTAAAATTTAAGGACCCTTTGTTTTTCTAAAAAAAACTTTTAATCGTTTAAACGTTTTTATGTTTGAATCGTTTTTTTTTCCAGACTTCAGAGACTCTTAACTCTGAAATACGTCTGAAATTAGAAGAGGTAAACTAATGTCTTATAATCTTTTAAAACACCACATCTTGTTAATCAGAAGTGAAATAAGACTTCAGTCTTCAGACCTCTTAAAAAACAAACGTCAGCTAAGTTTTACATTCTAAAATTTCAATTTCTGAGTTTCCTACTAAATGTTTAACATTTAATGATAAAAATTATCATTTTTATATATTTATGATCATAACATTTTCTATCATTAAAATGAATTAATGATAAACGTTTCATAACCCTATAAATTAATATATTAGATAAAAGTCATTATTCCCACTCTATCATGTAAGGCTTTTAATCTTTGTGTTCTCCTTCACATAAAAAAATACGTCCTTAATTTCCAACTAGTGAAATAATTAAACCGGTAAACATGTATCATGATGAGTCTTTACTTCTTGAAAATTTTAGTTTTTGAAAACGTGAATTCTGTTAGATATCCATTTCCTATAAAAACATACACATTTTTTCATACCGCTCCTCTACTAAAACCAAAGTTTTAAATGGCGTGAGGCAAAGCGTGACGGTGAGGCCACACCTCAAGCCTTAGAAGTCATGGTGAGGCCATGTCGTTTATCAAGGCGTGACTTATGGCGGCAAATCTCTATATCATATATAATATTATATATATAAAAACATATGTTTTGTACTATTAATTGATAAATCAATGATAATAAACAAGTTAAATTATGTTATATATTAAAAACTAGCAAATATAACATTAAATACGTAAAGAAAAATCAAATACCGCATTACAAAAGACAACACATTAGGTCATGGCGTGCCTCATTCATAACATGGCGTGAGACACAAACCTTAAGTCACGGCGCGCCATGACGGCTGTCGCGGCGAGCCTTTTAGAACAATGACTAAAACACAAATCATGACAATTAATTTAATTTTTACTTTTAATATTTTCATAATTTTGAATTTAGTCATTATACCATTTTGATTTATTGCACCCTCTTGATATTTCTTTATTTATAGCTGAATCAACTAATTAATTAATTAATAGTGTATTAATAAACATATCTTTTTAAATACTACGAATAATTATATTTTTAATGTTAAAACAAATAGAATAACGTATATGCTTATCATTTTATCAAAGTATTAATTTAAAAAAAATTGATATTCTTTATTTTCTAAAATAAAACATGTTATAAGAGATGAAATAATATATACGATGTTATTGATCATTTAACATAATATATTCACAAGTATAATTACAATTTAAATGTTTTTGTCTATGTTTATTCAATTTGATATGGATAATTGTTGTAGTTGCATCGGGAAATCTTCTTGAAAATGTACCCGCTTAAATTTGTGGGGTGTCCTAAAATATTTTAGGGAAAATTGCATTTAAATGGAATCAACTTTGGCCTAATTCTTATTTTAAGAAACCAACTTTTAAAACTATTGGGTCTGAAAAAAAAAGTTTTCATTTATTTAAGGTACTCAGATTACGATTTTAGTAGGTAATAAGTTAGCTTTGTGTGATGTGGCAAATTCATTCAACAAATTTGTAATAAAAATAGACAAGATGATCTTAGTTGGTTAGATTAAGGCTATCTTTGGCAAACTAGCTAGCTGATAAGCTAGCTGTTCGGGTAAAAAATCACACCTCACGACCGACAGAAAAAAACCAAAAGACTTATTTCGTACGATCATTCTTGTATTAAGATAAGGTCCTGTAAATTAAGCACGACTGTAGTCATGGTCGTCGCTGGTAAGATATCCCCGACGTACGACCGAAGTTCCCACAGAAACGTGCGACTGTCGTATGATTGTATTCGACATTTGTTTTACTAACGATCGACAAGTGTTTCCTTTATGGCTATTTAATGCAGGTCAAGAACATTAAATGACAACGGTCATAACTAAAGACCACAATCAAGCGCATTCAATGCCAAGACCATTTTCCACATTTATGAAGACCATTAATGACGTCAAAGTTTATATATATCAAAGTCTGAAGCCATTTTCAAGGACAAGTCATTCTCAGAGACACAAGATTAACTAGAAGCACATTCGAAGCTTTCAAGCGACTACTTACGTTTTACCTCGAAGAAACGCACGACGAAGCATTCTTACACACGACGCACAATATTATTTTACAATTAAGTCTATTTCTTCTGTAATTGTAATCTATTATACTCACGACACTTGTTACTAAAAGACGTCGTCCCTGTTTGACGACCATAGTGCACCGTCGACTTCTATAGTCGACCACGGTTTTTACCCTCGACGGGGTTTTCCGCGTCACCAAATTCTCTTGTCTCTTTTTGTTTCTGTTATTTGTCGTACGACATGTCGCGGGAGTTCTTTCTTTAGTTGTTAAAGCTCCACATCAACCCTAAGTTATCCTTTGGTTGATTTTTGGAAAATTAACAGTTTGGCGCCCACCGTGGGGCCTCATCTACAGAAAATCTCCGACAAATCGTATGTCCTACTAACCGTTTCTCCAATTTCCTCCCATTTTTCAGGAAAATGTCGGGTCAAGGAAACACTGGAAACTTCTTCCAAAACGGTACGAACCAGAACCAGAATCAGGGGAACCTCTTTGGGAACTAGAATGATCCAAATTAGAATCCAGGAGGTTTCCACGGTCAACAAGGCATTCCAATCCAGAATCCAAGAGGCTTATGTGGTCCTCAGGGTGTTCCGCTCCAGAATCTAGGAAACGCTTTTAATCAACAAGGTGGTTTGAATCACAACGCTGGAAATTCCTTCGGTCAACAAAATGGCCCAAGACCATTCTCTGGAGTTCCTCATCAGGGACTAGGAGTGTTAACGAGCCGAGTCGAGTCGAGTCGAGTTGCAGGCTATTCGAGCCGAGCTCGAAAAAATAATGCTAGGCTCAAGCTCGACTCGAGCTCAATTAGTTTTTCAAAGTCGGGCTCGAGCTCGAGCTCGGATATTTTTTCAATATTCGAGCTCGAGCTTGATGCTCATTTATGAGCTCGAATTCGAGATCGATTAACTCGTTTATGTAGTCAAGATCGACATTTTTTATATTTTGATTATATAATTTGTAAACATATAAATATGCCAGGCTCGAAAAAGTGTATGCTCGAATGGCTCGACTCGACTCGACTCGACTCGACTCGACTCGACTCGTAAAGCTTAATCGATCTTTCGAACGAGTCGAGTCGAACATCGGTGTTATATATATATATGGGTGTGTGTGTGTGTGTGTTTGTGTGTAGAGAGAGAGAGAGAGAGAGAGAGAGTTGGGTCCTGGTAAAAACAAAAGTTATGGAGAGAAGGGTAAGAAGAGATCTTAGCCCTTGGATGCACATTAGGATGCGATACACCGAGATGCACCGGTTTAATTCTCTTACCAAGCACGATTCATATGTGGGTTTGAGATTAAAAGTGATCAATAGTCCAGATCCCTTCTTACTTTCTCACCTTAACTTTTATTCTCACACAATCTTTCGTCTATTTATGTATGTATGTATATGTATATAGGGGAGAGATCAAATGCAAACCACCCTAATTTTGCAAACCGTGCAAACATCGATTTCATTGGTTAATTTAATGAAATTGGTTCATGAAGTTGTTTAGTTTGACGAAATTGTTTCATATAATTCTTTTCTTAATGAAATTGTTTCATATATTTGTATTTTTTATATATTTTCATGTATTTTTCCCATTCTCGATGAAATCGTTTCATGTATTTTCTCGGTCTGGTGAAACGTTTTCCATTTTACATAAATAACACAAATATATAAAACAATTCCATCAAGTAAAATATTATATGAAACAATTTTATTAACTAAAGGTGGTTTGCAAATGAAACTACCCGTATATATAGGGAAAACCTCAAAAAAACGAAAAACTAAGGAACAACTTGGTAGGCCTTCATCTGGACGGCATGCACTTGTGCATACAAGTGATTTGTAACATGCACACGTGTATAATGCACACATGCATAACCAAAAAAAACAAGTTAACTTACTTGTATGTACAAGTGCATACCGTTCAGATTAAGGTCTAACAAGGTGTTCCTCAATTTTATTTTATTTTTGAGGTTTTCCCCTGATCCCCCCCCCCCCTCTCTTTCTCTCTCTCTCTCTCTCTCTCTAGGCCACGATTATTTTGCAACCTAGTAAAATGTAACAACTTGTGCAACATTCATTTAAACCGTCCATAGCATTTGAATTCTCATTTATTCTCTAAATGAATTTACATTATTTCATTGACTTTTGTCGAATTTCTACAAAATATGTTGATGCACATAACGGTTCATGCGATGTATTAGATGAATGTGTTACTTTCATGAAATGATATGCATTCCATGGCATTTAATGAATAATATGCATTCCAGGTAAGATTATTGCATGAAACCAGTAATCATTGATGCAATTCAGTAATCAATTCATTGTCTACATAATGAATGAGCTAAATGAATGGTTTAGATGAGGGTTGCACGGAGTTGTAACCTTTTACTGGGTTGCAAAATAAACCACCCCTATATATATAGCAGGGTTCAAACAAGAACACCTTTGTTTTACGAAAAATGCGAGAACACTTTTGGACCTCTAAATTGTTTAATACCATAAAAATTAGAATAAATTAGTATTTGTTAGCTCCACCAGACTAGAATTAGAAGTACTGAAAAGGTGTGCTAAGAACAAGATCGCAGAAGTCCCCTGCCGCCTACACCAAGAAATCTCCGCACGAGTCTCGAAGCCTCTGTCGACCATTCTCCGAGAACACAAGACAAACCTGAAGATGATCATCGGACCACAGAGCCTCTGTGAAACTCCACAGAGCCTCTGTGTGGCCAAAGTTCCTGAAGATGAAGACTTGAGCATTTCAAGATCCAACGAGCATGTGCCTCTTACATGCACTCATATGTACGAAGATTCTGAAGATCAAATAGTACAACACGTTCTTATTCTTTCCAGGTTTCACCTTCTTATTGGTGACAACCTTTTGCTTGTACTATTCATGTCTCGCCTTTACTATATGTAGTGAGCACTACCATGCCATTTCAGGCACCGCACTCATAGATTCTGAATTGTAGAGAGAGAAAAACTTGGAGAGCATTTAACACAGTAGTGTGTATTCTTGGTGTATTCCAATTTCATTGATGATCAATGAGATTACTTGTTGAGCATTTTATATCTGTTTTATGTAATCTATTATCATCATAATCTGTGTTTAAATCTACTATTGCATTCAAACCTTTTGTGTTTATTAAATGCTTCCGCATATCACATAATCACACTCTGTTTACACTTTTGGTTTGATATATCATTGTTGAGTTAAAACTGGGATCAACAATTGGTATCAGAGCAAACTTTGATTTCTACAATCAAAGTGTTAGCCCAAGTATTCCAATGTAAAAGTATTGAAAATATCACAAGTCAGAAGAACATCAGAGACTAAATTTCAGAGACCAATACTTCAGAGATTGAGCAGAAGAACAACAGAAGATCATCAGAGACCAAACGTCAGAGACCAAGACCATCAGAGCTCTGGCAAATGTTCTCCGATTACCAAGACCTCTGTCAAGCCAAAGACTCGTCGAAATTCTCTAAGTGTTAGATTAGTGTTTGTACATTCCATGTCAGCCCTAAAAGGACAATAACACCTTTACACGTGTCATTCCAGAGTTAGATAGTACACTGTTCTACACTTTATCAGGCTATAAATAGAGAGTAGCGGAGCACACAATTGTAAGAATTACTGCAAGAGCACACTCACTGCACATTCCATTCCACTGTATGTGTACGTTTTGTAGCCTGAGAGAATTCAGAAGAAACTCATACACTTAGGTGTTCTTGGTGTTTTTCATAATCAATATATGAGCAGTTTGTTATTTCATTCTCATATTATTTACTTTTCTATATTGTTATTCTCCCTTTGTTCTTATTTATGCAATCACTCACTATCAAACAGAATGTTTATGCTTCTGATATCTTTGATATCTCTGTTTAAGTGAGACAAGGTGAATCTGGAACCTACAATTGGTATCAGAGCGAATTGATTTGCTTAAATCAAATCGATCCAATCTATACGAGTTGATTCATCCTTGTTGATTGATAAGTTTTTCTTCAAAGTTTTTTGGTATACCCTGTTTTACAACCAAAACTGAAACTCTTGTTTTTCAGCCTCAAATAGTTGTTTAAACCTTCAAGCAAGTTTAGAAAAGTGCTCTTTCATTTGATATACTATTTTTATCTACTTGTCTATTTTCAAGCTTAAATACCCTTTTCTGTTCAAGAAAATCTTCACTCTGTTTTTCTGTAAAAATGGCAACTAACAACATCAACGTCATTTATACTGTTGGTTCTTTAACCAAACCTCCTACTCTTCTGAGGGATGAATACCCTCAATGGAAGATTAGAATGGTAAATTTCTTTGAAGGCATGGATAAAGATCTTATGCAATCTGTCACAAATGGACCATTCCAACACATGGTATTGGTTCCTCGTGTCCCTGCAACAGAAACTACTGCTGAGATTCTAGCTCACTTCGAACCTAAAACCACTGGCTTTACCGAAGAAGAGAAGTTAAAAATGGAAAATGACTCTAAGGCAGTTAGACTTCTGATAATGGCCATTCCAAATGATATTTTCCAAGAACTTGACTCTTGTGTTACTGCTAAAGAAAACTGGGATCAACTTCTGAACCAACTTGAAGGAGGAATAAAAACCCAAAAGAACAGAAGGACCAAATGTATTAATAAATACAACGATGTCAAAGCTCTTCCTGGTGAGACTCTACAACAGACCTACAACATATTTAATGTCTTAATTAACAAGTGCAGAAAATGTGGTGTTATCAGATCAAAGGAAGACAACAATGTATTTTTCTTAAAAAGTTTAATGATGAATGGCTGCACTTATCAATGTCTTTGCAAGCTAACTATGAACTAGACACATGGTCACTCACAGATGTTTATGGCACTCTTGTTGCACAAGAATACCCTAAGAAGGGAAATCTACTAGAGAGAAGAAGGGAAAGGAGAAGGTCCTGAGAAAGAAGGGAAAGAGGAGCCTTATTACTGAGAGTGATGAAGAAGATGACAGCATGTCAGATGCTGATGAAGATGATGATATTGCTTCTTTTGCCCAATCTCTTGCTTTAATAACTCAATAGTTCAACAAGAGATTTGGCAAGAAAGTATTTGACAGAAGAGGGAGGTATGATAGAGAAGAGAAAGAGGAGAAGAAAGGATATGAACAGAGGAATGCACCTTACCAGAATCAACACAGAGCTGCACCAGAACAAAGACCACCTCAATATCAACAGAGGTACATCCAGCCAGTGCCACAGAAGCCAACAGATGCTGCCCAACCCATCAACCAGAATGATGGTAGATGCTTTAGATGTGGCAAACCAGGCCAATTCTCTGCCAACTGCAAAGGTAGACTGGTAAAAGACTAGGACTACTATAAAAACAAGTACAAGTATAACTTCAAGGAGAGAAGTTATGTTGCAGAAATGGAGAACTGGATCTCTGATTCATCTTCTGATGATGAACCAGAGAAGGCCAACTTCTATGGGATGGCTATTGCTGAAGAGATGACAAAGGAAATGACAGAGGGGATGACAGAGACAAACTCTGGTGACAGAACACTGGAGATCTCATAACCCAATGCTAACGTATGTTACACCTCTGACTCCAAATCTGACTCTGAACTAGAAATGAATGTGTCCAAACTTGCCGAGGAATTTCAAGCTTTGAAACAAAAACTTTCTGAAGAAAAAGAACTTAGAAAACTAGCTCATAAAGATTTATCCTTCTACAAGAGAGAGAAAGATCTCTTGGAAATGGAGAAGGAAGAAAATTCAAAAAAAAATATGAGTTAGAGATCTTACAGAAACAAAAAGAAATTTCTTTTTTTGACAAATGCAAAGAATATGAGGAAGTTTTAAAAATGAAAGGTGAAGAGGTTAAAAGATCAGAATATGAAAGGCTAAACTCTGTTGCTTTGAAAAATTATTTTCAAAAAGAAATGGAAGTTTTACACCAGTCTTTACAGAGAAAGGAACTTCTGATAAAGAAGTACCAAGATGCACAAGATGTACACATCAAAATCAATTCACAAATGGACACTCATGGTCTAGGTTTCAGTGACCTTGATCCTTTCACTGGAAGGAAGAAGACATCTCTGACCTCAACCTTCTGTGTTGGGAAAGTCCAGATGCATGATTGTACATCCTCTGGTACAAGTGTTTTTAAAAGAACAAAAACCTCAGAAGGGCCAAGGACTAGGAGACTGAACTTCAGAAATGTCAGCTATGACTCCTCTGATCATGAAAAGGTACAGAACCATCTATTAAGTTAATTCATGATCAAGGAAAAGCTGAAATCATCATTCCTAAGTCTATGAAAAGCCTTGATCCAAAGGAGATCTTCAACTTTAACTCTTTCAAGGAACAGAAGTCTGTCACTTGTGTGGTTGGTCCCTCTGATGTAAAATCTCAGAGTGAACTCAATCCAGAAGCACCGGTCTTCTCTCCCACCTCTGAGGAAGTTAGAACAACATTTGAAGATGGTCTAAAAAGAGTTCTTGAGGAAAACTCTATTTCTATTGCCTTAAAACCAAAGTTCAGAATATTCAAAACTTGCACCATTAGAGATCTGAACTTCTCTACCTCCAACAGAGCAAACCTCTGTCACAAACCCACAGAGACTCTCATCTCTGACAGAGCCTCCAGAGACTTTATAGACTCTGACTCTAACTCAGAGGTTGATGAGCAAATTTTTTGTGCTCTAGAAAATATCTTGCATAAACCAAAACAGACATTTGTTGGATCTGGAATTTTAAACAATGTCATTTGTGTTCCAAAGTACCAATCCAGAATTCCACTTTGTCCTGATTTTAAGGGTATGAGTGTCAGAATCTTATCCTCTGAGGAGTTGTGTTGATCCAAACCCTCAGTGATTTGATAATGACCCTATCTTAAATACTTAGTGAAAATTGTAAGTAAACAATATGTATCAGAGTTTCACTATCGCTGATAAGTACTAAGATCTTACAGTACTGCTGATAGGAACTCTCGCACTTTTAGATTAAACATTCAGCGAACACTGTTCACCATATCGCTGAGTCTGTTCAGTCCTTATGGTGATCGCTGATAAGTTAGTTGTTTACTTATGATCCCTGAAGACAAGATTCACGTCAACAAAGGTTCTACGCTGAAGTCGAAGATCAAGCTCAAGAACCAGCGACAAGTCTCCTAATGAACTGATGCGGATCAGTGAAGACTCAGATTTGTCCACTCAACGTGAAGTATCAAGTACAAGACTTCAGCTATCGCTGAACTTTATCATCTGCTGAATAGTAAATGATAATCGCTGAATCAACGAAAGCTGATCATGAAGTCCTTCGTACAAAGTACTTTTGTCTTAACCTCCCTTGCACGCCACCGTACGAAATGTCAGAAAAGAACCTCCGAAAATCTGAAATCGTACAACCACTCTGACACTACACTGTTCATTCATGCGGCTACTAAGGTTGTCATCAAAGGTCAATGACATGCAACCAATCCGCTAATGACACGTGTAAAGTATATACTGGATTGCATTAAATGCATGCAGTATATAAAGAGATGAACTCACTTCATTTGAAGTAACTTGCTAACTCTGGACAAGTTCAAATCTCTCAAGATAGGATTTTATTAGTAATCTCCTTATCTTTCTTAGTGCAAGAAAACCTTAGTGTTCCAACTTGTTTAGATTTAGGTTTATCCTTAATCTTGTTTCCGCAACAAGCTGTAAATTGTTAATGATTTATCAATAAACAATTTAGAAAAGTAAAATAGTGTGTTTGTATTCAACCCCCCCCTTCTACAAACTTGTTTAAGCCTTTCGGGACCAACAAGTGGTATCAGAGCAGATTTGTTTAATCTCATAAACAAGATCTAATCTAAGATATTTTCTCTTCCTTGCTATTATCTGAAAATGGCCAACTCAAACACAAACACTCACTATATCGACAATGGTTCTCTTGCAAAACCCCCTAGATTTTCCAGAGACAACTTCAACTTATGGAAAAATAGGATGACACTCTTCTTAGAAGGTGTAGACCCTACTATACCTTACTATCTTGAAAACGGTCCACACATCCCTGTAACGATTGATCCTGCCGTTCCAGCCACTGCAACTAGAGCTGCTATTCCAGAAAGGCTGATTCCAAAGGAAATCCATCATTGGACCGATGAAGACAAGAAGAAAGTGGCTATAGATACAAAAGCCAGATCCATACTATCCATGGCCCTTCCTGACGAAGTCTACCATTCCGTCATGAACCTGAAATCCTCGAAGGCCATGTGGGACACAATATGTGTTCAGTATGAAGGAACGTCTGAAGTCCAGGATTCAAGAAAGATCAACCTGGTAAGACAATACGAAAGTTTCATCTCTGGTAAGAATGAAACTCTCTCTGAAGTACATCAACGTTTTAACTGCTTAATTATAGATCTTAAAACGGTTGGTAAGGAATATTCTAACTTTGAAGTTCTGACAAAGTTTTTAGAATGTTTACCTGAAAGCTGGGACAATTATTCCATGTGTCTCAAGCTGTCAAAAGATCTAAGATCAATGACACTCGCTACCTTATATGGCACATTGCTGAATCATGAGCAATCTAGCCATCTTAAGAAGAATCTTGTAAAAGATTCCAAAAGCACCCCTGTTGCTTTAATCTCAGAGGAACCTTCTACTCAGCGACCCGTGGTCACTATCACTGAGTTAGAAAGTAACTCTGAAAGATCATCAGATTCTGATTCTTCAGATGATGAATCCTTGGCTCTCCTAACTAAAAAGTTCAGGAGATTCGCCAAGAAGAAAATGTTTAGAAAGAACAAAACTCTTTCTATAGCTGACAAGCCTAAGTCATCAGCTTTTGTTGATAAGGCTACTGCTACTTGTTTTAACTGCGAAAAGACAGGTCATTTCGCTAACGAGTGCAGGTCAAAGAAAATCATGAGACCTTCAGCCTTTACAAAGAAATCCTTTGTTCCAAGGAATAAAGACGACAAATACTTAAAGCTGAAGGAGAAGTATGCAAAGCTGAAAAGCTTTAAGAAGAAGGGAAAAGGCCTAATGGCTGACTATGATTGGGCTGCTTCTGATGAAGAAGCCTCATCATCTGATTCTGAAGATGATGAAGCAAATCAATGTCTCATGGCCAAGATTGAAGAAGAGGAAGAAAGTTCAGACATTCCCTCCACTTCAACATCTGCCATTCAGGTATCACCTTCCTTCTTTACCAATATTGTAAATATTGATGAAGCTGATAGTCTCCGTAAAATCGAACTACTGACTAGAAGCTTATACGAAGCCATGAACGGCAAAGCTGTGGTTGAAAACCAAAATCTTGATCTCGCTGAAAAGCTTAAAAATTGCCACCTTCAAATAGAAAAGCTTTCTAAATTTGAAGAAGATTTTAAAGATCAAGTCCATTTAAATCAGCTAGTCAAAATTGAACGAGCGGAAGCTATCGCTGCATTAAAAGCTGAACAAGCTACTGTTGAAGGATGGTGTAATTCTTCAACAAAGATTACTGAGATAATTAAGGCTCAGATTCCTCTGAGTGATAAACGTGGTCTGGGTTATAAATATGATACTCCAATACCAACCACTGAACGTTCAATGCTTAAATTTGGAACGTTCGTATCCTCAGTAGCTGACACTTCTTCATCTCAGTACTCCTCGTCGATTACACCAATCCCTGAGGAAACTCCTACCTCCTCAAAAGGTAAGGAGAAAATGGTTTATTCAAAACCTACCTCTGTCTCTAAAGATAAAGGTAAAGGAATTGTAATTTATCAAAATCCTCAGAAGGGTACTTTAGTACCTAAGCTGAATGCTTCCAAAGCCTTAGTGATTCATTCATCTGGTTCTAGAAATCAGACCTCTGGATCAGTTCAGCGACCTACTCCTAGACTCAGAGTAGATGTCCTTGGTAAGAAATCTGAAGAACTGAATGTTCGTCCTATTTCAAAAACCAATAGTGTACTTGGTGCTGGCACTTCTAATTCCAAATTAAAAGCTCAGCACACAAGTGGTCCTAGAACTAATTTTAGTTATAGGAAATGTTATCACTGTGGACTTACCGATCATATTGCAAGTAAGTGTCCCACAGCCACCAAAGCTGATAAGATAGCTAAGGTGAAGATAGCACCAAAGAAGACCAAACCAGTTGCAAGTCAGGTCAAGGTGACTCATACCGCTGAGGTCAAGAAATTGACCAAAGTGAAGAAAGACAAAGCTGAATCTTCAAATGCTGCGAAGACTGCTGAACCCATTCCAACCACTTCCACTGACAAACGCGTATACATGGTGAAGTGGGTACCCAAGCAAAACTAATCTTCCTTTGTATTGCAGGTTAAGAAGGGTATCTGGTATCTCGATAGCGGATGCTCTAGACACATGACTGGAAAGAAAAGCCTGCTCGCTGAATACAAGGAAGAGAAGGGTCCCTCTGTAACTTTCGGTGGAAATGGAAAAGGACACACCCGAGGGTATGGTGTACTTTCAAATGGTACAACATCCTTCAGAAGAGTCGCATATGTTGAAGGGCTGAAGCATAATCTTCTGAGCATCAGTCAGCTTTGCGACATGGATAACAAAGTAATTTTCACCAAGGAATCCTGCTTTGTCTCTGACAAAAAGGAGAAGATAGCTCTCAGCGGTTATCGTTTGGAAAATGTTTACGTTATAAACATGGACTCAACAACCACTGAGAACTCCTGTTTCTTCTCAAAGGCATCTTCTGATGTCAACTGGCTATGGCACAAGAGACTCTCACATCTCAACTTCAAGACACTGAATACTCTTTCATCCAAAGAGTTAGTCACTGGTCTACCTCAACATTCATACGCCAAAGAATCCTTATGTTCAGCGTGTGAAAAAGGGAAGCAGACCAAGGCAAGCTTTAAGTCCAAGCAAGTTTCCTCAGTGTCATCTCCTCTTCAACTACTCCATATGGATTTGTTTGGCCCCGTTAACAAACAATCCATCGCTGGAAAGAAATATACGCTGGTCATAGTTGATGAATTCTCTCGTTATACATGGGTAATGTTTCTCCGTTCTAAGAGTGACACCCCTGAAGAACTCAGCACCTTTGTTCGGAAGATGGAAACTCTGAACAATATGACTGTTCGCTCAATAAGGAGTAATCATGGAACTGAATTCAAAAACAGTTCTCTTGATTCCTTCCTTGAGAGCAAGGGTATTTCTCATAACTTTTCGTCAGTGAGAACACCACAACAAAACGGAGTCGCTGAAAGAAGAAATAGAACAATTATTGAAGCTGCACGTTCAATGCTCAGCGATTCTCACCTGCCTACTCAGTTTTGGGCAGAAGCTGTCAACACGGCTTGTTTTACGCAAAACAGGTCGCTGATAGTCAAAAGATTCAAAAAGACAGCCTATGAACTCTTTCATGGGAGAAAGCCTTCAATCAGCTTTCTTCACATCTTTGGTTGTCAGTGTTTCATACTGAACAACAGAGATGCCCTTGGAAAGTTTGATCCTAAGGCTGATGATGGAATCTTTCTTGGATACTCCTCAGTTTCCAAAGCCTTCAGAGTCTTCAACCGAAGAAGACAAACTGTAGAAGAAACTATTCACGTCACGTTTGACGAATCCCGTTCAGCGAACTCTAAACCGAACGCTGATACAGAAGAACTGAATCAATGGATGTTTTCTCATCTTGGTGATTCAGAAGATGTTCCCACTACTCATACTCATACAACTGAAAATGATGGTCCTACTATCATTCCCAATATGCAGAATAGTGAAGCTGAAACATCTTGGGTCTCAGCTGTTCCTATAAATACTATACCCGCAGTTGATCCAAATGTCTCAGAAATTCCATCTATTTCTCAGCAATCAGTGAATGAAGTGACAAATGCAAGCATTCCTCTCTTAGCTGATTATCCAGAAGTAGCTGAAGCCTCATCTTCAGTTTCTCCAGTTCAGACTGCGTCAGCGACGCATGCTCCGGCTCAGCGATGGACTGTAAATCACCCAATCAATCAAATTCTTGGTGATCCCAACGCTGGTATTCAGACTCGTAGAAGTGCAGGTAATATTTGTTTATTTGTTAACTTTATTTCTCTAACTGAACCAAAGAAAATAGATGATGCCCTCAGAGATCCAAACTGGGTCAGCGCTATGCAAGAAGAGCTGACTGAATTCGAAAGAAACAAAGTTTGGAAACTTGTTCGGAGACCAACTGACAAAACAGTGATAGGCACTAAGTGGGTCTATCGAAACAAGTTGGACGAACATGGTACTGTAACTCGCAACAAAGCTCGTCTTGTTGCTCAGGGATACAGACAAGAGGAAGGTATAGATTATGACGAAACCTTTGCTCCTGTAGCAAGACTTGAATCTATTCGTCTTTTCTTAGCATATGCTGTACACAAAAACTTCACTGTACATCAAATGGATGTTAAGTCAGCGTTTCTAAATGGAAAGCTGAATGAAGAAGTTTATGTGGAACAACCTCCAGGATTCTCAGATCCTAAGCGTCCAGGTTATGTTTATAAGCTGGATAAGGCACTTTATGGCTTGAAGCAAGCTCCTCGTGCATGGTATGACACTCTTTCTACGTATCTCCACCTTGAAAAATTTGAGAGAGGTAAGATTGACAAAACTTTGTTTTTTAGAAAAATAAAAGGTCATATCATTTTAGTTCAAATATATGTTGATGACATTATATTTGGTTCTACTAACCCTGAGTTTTGTACTCGTTTCGCTGATAGAATGAAAGATGAGTATAAAATGAGTATGATGGGTGAACTAACATATTTCCTTGGTCTTCAGATTAAGCAAACTGAAAAAGGAACTTTTATAAATCAGGGAAAGTATGTTAAAGATATGCTGAAAAAATTCGACTTAACTGAAAGTTCAGCTATGAAAACCCCTATGGCACCACCGCTGATACTTGATAAGGACACAAAGGGTGTTCCTGTCAATGTCACGCTGTACCGTGGGATGATCGGCTCACTACTGTATCTTACAGCTAGCCGACCCGATATTATGTTTGCAACATGTCTGTGCGCACGATATCAAGCTGAACCTAAGATATCTCATATGAAAGCTGTAAAGCGAATCTTTCGATATCTTAAGGGTACAGCGAATCTAGGTCTTTGGTATCCCAAAGATTCAGGATTCGATCTAACCGCCTATTCAGACAGTGATTTTGCAGGTTGCAAAATGGATAGGAAAAGCACCACAGGAGGATGTCAGCTCCTGGGTGGAAAGCTGGTAAGTTGGACAAGTAAGAAGCAAAACTCGGTGTCCACTTCCACAGCTGAAGCTGAGTATGTAGCCGCTGGAAGCTGCTGTTCTCAAGTCTTGTGGATGAGAAATCAACTACTAGACTATGATCTTCAGCTCTCCAAAATTCCAATCTATTGCGACAGCACAAGTGCCATCGCTATAGCAAACAATCCAGTGCTACACTCAAAGACAAAACACATAGAAATCAGAGATCATTTTATCAGAGATCATGTGATGAATGGTGATATAGAACTTCATTTTATCCCAACTGATTATCAGTTAGCTGATTTGTTTACAAAACCTCTTGATGAGACAAGATTCAACTTTCTCATCAGCGAGCTTGGAATGCTGAACTTTGAAGGATAAAACTTCAGCGGTTCACATTTAATCAGCGATACGTTTATACATTCTTGTATAGGCTCTGGATAAAATAAACTAGTACAATCCATTTCATCATCTTCTCTCTGAATAAATTGGGTTAAACTGATATCAAGGTATGTTTTCTCTGACAAAACGCATGAAAATGCAAGATTTCAAATTCTTTCATCGCTGAATAATATTTTGAAATTTCTTAAAACACTCACTGATATTTCTATTCAGTGCTTCATATTTTCCAAAGAGTCCCTGAGTTTTTCTTTCAAAACCTCAGAGACAACGAAAGAATGTGAAAGGACAGTTGTGACGTCACTGCAACGGATAACACCAGGCACGTTTCTTTTTCTGACACACGTTTGCACGTTTCGTTGTCTATCCAATCAAATGCAAACACGTGTCCGTGTCATGATGAAAAACTTTCCCGCTCAAGTTTTTCTCTCTCTACTCTCTTCCTATATAAACTCTCTCAAAGTTTATATTTGTCTTTTATGCGAATCAATCTTTCTCCGCAAGAAAAGAACACTGTTGCATTTTGTGCTCTCGATCTTCAAGAACTGTTCATCATCTTCTTCATCAAACTCAAGGTCAATATATTCTTATCTTTTATCAAATGCAAATAACTTGTTTTCGATCTTATCATTGTTTTACACAAGATCAAACAAAAGAACTCAAAAATAAAATCATTTTCTTTCATGGTTTTATAAACACAACCATTTCATGGTTGTTCTTCAAGTTTTAAATCTAAAATCTTAAACTTGTTCTTCTTTCGTATCCATTTTTTATAAAAAACTGGAATACAAGGCTTATAGGTGTTATATTCGTTTTTTTAAAAACAAGAAAAACCCTAATCTTCATTAAGACTTTTTTGTCTGAATGAAATGGACAAAATTCGAAAAATCTTAATGGAAATTCTCTTTCCACATTAAGATATTTCTTATTTGTTAACATCTTTGGTTGAACTGATAATACAGTGAAATGGCAACTTCAAAGCTGAATGTTACCGCTGAGTCCATCTCCAGTGATTCTGAGGAACTGGAAATCACCAAAGCTCCTCAGGTTAAGTTTGAGCTGGATCAACTAGACTGGACTAAGGCAAACAACCTTTCAGCGCTTCTCGAGTTTCCTCCTCGGAAGCAGGTATCCCATCTAGACGACGCTGTGATTTTTTTGAAGAATAGCCCAATATACACAGCACTGACAATCACACCTCCTGCCAGTCAGCGTCTATTATCCCAATTCTGGTACTCTGCCAGACACACCAACCTACCCTCAGCCAAAGATCCATCTAAAACCATCGACTGCATACTCAGCGATACTGAGTATGGCACCATCAAGATAACCCCCGCAATAATCCGTAAAGCTCTGAAATTCCCTAACGCTACCTCAGAAAATCCTTTCATTCCATTTCCTGACCACAAGAAGCACGCTGACAGGGAAGAAATCATTGCTTTCCTTGATGCGATGGGTTACATCTGGGAGACTGGAAGAGACAAGCTACCTGAGAAGAAGCTGACGCTGATAAAGAAATCCAAGATGCCCAGCGAGATGAACTTCATCTTCGCTCACCTGATCAGCTGCATGACAGCGAAATCCGGATCTTCTGATCAAGCCGCTCAACCTCAGCAGGCCATGGGTTACGCACTGCTGAAAGGTCTCAACATTGACTGGGCCTCCATCATCTATGAAGACCTCATTCAACGTGTTGATTCTGCCGCTGACCGACCAGCATGGGTTCCTTACCCGCGATTCATCAGCGCCATCTTTCAATATGGCCTGAAGGACAGCTATCCTGAGGAGGGTGATCTGAAACTCTCTCAGATTGGCCCTAAAGTTCTCGACTTCAAGCCTGTCGCCAACGAGGTACGTCTCTCTACTCTTATCACTCTTCTTAATTCTCCGCTTTCTGTGGCTCCTTCAGCGACAATACCCATCGCTGATACCCCGGCCACAAAATCCATTCCTTCTAAGAAAAGGAAACAATCTCTTACCCCTCTTGATTCCAAAAGGATCAAGAAAACCAAGGAGCAACCCCAGCAGTTGCATGTTGAAGACTCCTCAGCTCATTCTGAAGAGCTGAAGGAAAGTTCCGTGGTACGCTCTGCCACACCAATTCAAGCCATCCCTTCTAAACCTACTTCAGCGTCCCTAAACGCTGAGGTTAGAACTTTGGAATCTACCCAACCTTCGTCAGTCTCTCAAAAGACTGATGAAGTACTTCTCAGCGAATCCAACGCTGAACTTGAACCCCAACCCCAATTCTTATCCTTCGCTCCTCCCTCTACTTCTTTGGACACTCCTCCAGTCAAAACTGGAGATGCCATCATTCAAGAAGCCGTTGAAGCTTCTCAGCGAATGACGAAGAAAGGACCTGCAGAGATCTCCATTCCTCACGGAACTTTTGAGGGAGATATGGAACACTATGGAGGGACTCGAAACTTTGATGAGTTCGTCAACGCTCCTGCAGGTACAGATCCCACCTTAAACACTGTAACTAAACCTGAAACTTCTGAGCTTTCCTTTGTTCACAAGTACTTATATGTTACAGGTCCTTTTTTGGGAGACATCAACCAGTCTCTGAAGTCTATGGAGATGAAACTTACGGATCTCACCACCGGTCTATCAAATAACTCTACAGCTGTAACAAACGCTGGAGAGAATCTGACGAAGCTGACTACTGTGGTGGAAAAGAAGGCCTCCTCTGATGACATCAAAGATCTTGATAAAACTCTCGCCGACTTTGCCAAAGTGCTCTCCGACATCTACACTGACTACACCAACCTCAAATCATCAGTTTCCACCATTTCCAGCGAAGTTACAACGCTGAAGAAATCGGTTGGTACACTCGAAGGTGATATGTCAGTGGTCAAGACCGACTTGGGCTCAGTGAAGACCGACCTTGGTTCCGTCAAGACAATGATCGAGACGCTGGTGAACAAGGCAAATAATCCAGCTCCTGCTCCGGCCCCTGCACCTGTTTTGGACTCATTCACCGCAGAGGATCGCCAAGAGCTGAAGAAAATCACGCCTGCTATTTCTGGCCTAGAAGACAGAATAGCTAAGCTTGAAGGTTGTGTGAAAATCTCTGGCCCAGAAGACAGAGACAACACCAATGCTGAATCTACCCATTCCTCCCCCGCCCATCATGAGAAAGAGGGGGAGAAGAGCGCTGAACAGGAGAAGAGCGCTGAAGACCTTTCCCATGATGAATCTATCAGGGGAGAGGGTAATGAAGATCGGATTACTGGACATCAGGGAGATGAAAACCCTGAGGGAACCGAGAACCTCGCCTCTATATCTGAGGGGGAGCAACTCGATGAAGATGCTGAGGAATCTGAAGCAGAAGAAGACGAAGACTTCGACATCCCTGAAGCTGAACCATCCTCCTCTCCAAGGAACGATGATGATGATGATGAAGATGACGATGATTTCTTTGTTGTCAAACCTGCTCCTCGAACCAAAGCTCTTAAAGGTATTTCAATAAAAGAACCTTCAGGGGAGAAGACAAAGACAAAGCACTCAGCCTCTGGCGCTGAGAAAAGCAAAGACAAAGGCATCGCTGAAGATGATAATCTGGCGATCCTACTTGCAAAGCCGATTTGTCAGGTACACTAAACTTATTTTTCCTTCCCTGATCATCTATGAAAAATCAGTTATCCATTCCACAAACACCATACACATCCACATTTTTTTTCTATCTTTTCTACCCAAGTTCTTCTACCCAGTTCTTATTTGTAAGATCGCTGCGTTTCAGCTAGTCCTCTCCCCTGTTTGAGGATATCGCTGAAAGATCTGTTGCGACTTCACCAATAATTCCAGCTAACGCTGAAGACATAATCCCAGTCTTAGATTTAATCTCTGAGACTGATGAACCAGAAGAACAACCTCTCTCGCACAGAAACAGACCTTCCTCAGTTGATCAAAAGAGGAGAGAAGAAATGATAAAGCGATTCGAGGATCAGCGAATCATCCTAAGGCGCGATCAACTACCTTCAGTTCCTCCTAAGTTCAGAATTTCAAAAGCTGAATACCAAGATCATCTCAGAGCTGAACGCCTCATCGCTGAAAGGAAGGAAGCTGAAGATAAAGACAGAGAATACGCCATTAAGCTCACTCAAGAATCTGTCAAAGACCCCAAGCTGAAGCGTATTCCCATTCAAATCCAACGAAAGCTTTGGGAACAAGCCCAGAAGATCGTGGAAAAGAAAGCTGAAGTTTCTCAGACCACCCTGATCTGGTGTAAAGAGAAAATCCACTTCAGATATCGTCCAGCGAAGATCAACAAGGTATTCATCTCTGGAAGAACCTCCGTCGGAGTACCTATTGTTGACATCAAACTGTTCAGAGAAGATGACTCATCTGAAACCTTTCGTGCTGACACTGTAAAAAGGTATGGTCTCTCTGAATGGCTGGAGATGAGGTTAGCTATCCAACCGTCAAAATCTAAGTACAAGGATCATTTCGAAAAGCTGATAAACAGACAGATCGATTTGATATCTTCTTGTGTGGATATTCCTCCTGTTCCTGATCTAAAGCCGAAAAGAAAAAAGGACTCTCCAAGGAAGAAACGTCAAGATTCAAACTAAGGTCCTGTCATACGAAATGAAACTGGAATTGGTTTCTCTCGCGCTGAAGTACTTGGTCCTGATCCTGATCTATCTGCCCTTGATGTCTCTTTGCCACCATGTGAACTTTTCGTCCCTGGTAAAGTCATCAGTAATCCTTATGGAATATTCTTTCTTGACTACGACGGACGTAAATGCTTTCAACGGATCGCTGAGCTTCCAATCACTCCAATCGAACAGCTCAAAGATCTCATCTACTGGTGCGACTTCAGAAAAGACATTCAGGCACGACACCTAAAACCCTTGATTTTTGAAGCTGCTCTGAAGCTAAAGAATAAAGGAGAAAAGGTTCCTGACTGGATGATTCCAACTGAAAAGACAACCCTTGATGAACTTCTCATTAAGGAAGAACCCTTTGAAGGCTGACAACAATCACCATTTTCTCTATTGTATCAGTCATCCTTCAGTACTTGTAATTTATTTCGCTTGTACTTGTAATCTTTCTTATTCATATTGTAACCTGATTCAAAGATTTAAAGAAAGATTTCAGCGAATGTACTTTACTCCATCAGTACTGAAAAGATCCCAGAAAACAGTAAAAGGGACAAATATTTTATGAGTTCTTTTTATCCTTATGTTTTCATTAAATAGCAATTTTCTCTGTTGCTATGTCATAATCAAATAGGGGGAGATTGTTGATCCAAACCCTCAGTGATTTGATAATGACCCTATCTTAAATACTTAGTGAAAATTGTAAGTAAACAATATGTATCAGAGTTTCACTATCGCTGATAAGTACTAAGATCTTACAGTACTGCTGATAGGAACTCTCGCACTTTTAGATTAAACATTCAGCGAACACTGTTCACCATATCGCTGAGTCTGTTCAGTCCTTATGGTGATCGCTGATAAGTTAGTTGTTTACTTATGATCCCTGAAGACAAGATTCACGTCAACAAAGGTTCTACGCTGAAGTCGAAGATCAAGCTCAAGAACCAGCGACAAGTCTCCTAATGAACTGATGCGGATCAGCGAAGACTCAGATTTGTCCACTCAACGTGAAGTATCAAGTACAAGACTTCAGCTATCGCTGAACTTTATCATCTGCTGAATAGTAAATGATAATCGCTGAATCAACGAAAGCTGATCATGAAGTCCTCCGTACAAAGTACTTTTGTCTTAACCTCCCTTGCACGCCACCGTACGAAATGTCAGAAAAGAACCTCCGAAAATCTGAAATCGTACAACCACTCTGACACTACACTGTTCATTCATGCGGCTACTAAGGTTGTCATCAAAGGTCAATGACATGCAACCAATCCGCTAATGACACGTGTAAAGTATATACTGGATTGCATTAAATGCATGCAGTATATAAAGAGATGAACTCACTTCATTTGAAGTAACTTGCTAACTCTGGACAAGTTCAAATCTCTCAAGATAGGATTTTATTAGTAATCTCCTTATCTTTCTTAGTGCAAGAAAACCTTAGTGTTCCAACTTGTTTAGATTTAGGTTTATCCTTAATCTTGTTTCCGCAACAAGCTGTAAATTGTTAATGATTTATCAATAAACAATTTAGAAAAGTAAAATAGTGTGTTTGTATTCAACCCCCCCCCCCCCCCTTCTACAAACTTGTTTAAGCCTTTCGGGACCAACAAGTTGGAAAAAAGAAGAAAGAGAAATCCATGAGTACTTCAATCAATCAAACCTCTGTGCCTTATGTTATAAACCTATAAGATTTACTCCAGAACAGAAAGGAAAGTGGAAAGTTAATGACTCACCTATTTCTAACTCTGCAGTGAATCACAGAGGAAACAAACCTTTTTGGTCCAAGGAACCACATCATCAGAAGGATGCCAATTTCCAGAAAACACCTCTAGATAGGAAGTTTGTTAAAACCTCTGATTCAGACATTTCAATTTTCAAAAGGCATGTAATCCAAAGATGATGAATCAAAACAGCAATTTACATCAATCATTCTCATGTTCTGTTAATTGCAATTGTTTTAAGCTTTTATTAAAACTTCAGAATCATCTCAATGTTCTCATTGCATTCTGAACTGGTCACCAGAGAAGAAAAATCCTAAGACCAGATCTCAGAAAGTGCAAGGAAAAGCCTCTGGCAAACCATCCTAGAATGGAAAGCCAGAAGGTAAGTCTGTTAAACCCAAGTCTAACAAGAAAGGACCCATTATGCAATGGGTACCTAAGAAAGCCTAATCTGTCTTGCAGAAACAACATGTGCAAATATGGGACATGGACTATGGATGTTCAAGGCACATGACTAGAAATAAGGAGCTACTGACCTCATTCAAAGAGAAAATAGGAGGTGCAATAACTTTTGGAGGAGATGGGCAAGGGCAAATTAGAGGTTATGGGGTTTTAACCAATGGTGGAGTATCAGTTTCAAATGTTTCTTATGTAGAAGGGTTAAATCATAATTTGCTTAGCATAAGTCAACTCTGTAATCATGGTTTTCATGTCAACTTTAAGAAGAAATATTGTTCTCTGTTAGTTTCAGAGTCTGGTCAAGAATTGCTCAGAGCTGACAGAAAAGGCAATCTTTATCAAATGAAATTTAATCCAAATAAAAAATCTAAAACAGAACGACTCTGTTTAGTTTTTTTGAACAAAGAAGATGTCTGGCTCTGGCACAAAAGATTTGCACATCTAAATTTTTTAAATCTTGACAAGCTTGTGAAACTAAATCTGGTAAAAGGATTACCACTTCTTAAGTTTGACAGAGACCATCTTTGTCTTGCATGTGAAATGGGTAAGTTTAAAAGGGCTTCACACAGAACAAAAAGTGATCATAATTGCCCTAGACCTACACATGTTGCATGTGGATCTCTATGGTCCCATCTCTGTGCAAAGTCTCTTTGGCAAGAAGTATATCCTTGTTCTTATTGATGAATATTCTAGATATACTTGGGTTAAGTTCATCAGAGCAAAATCTGATGTCCCAGAGATACTGATAAATTTGTTGAAAAGGATTCAGGTTCTGCTAAGTCTAAAGGTACAGAAGCTGAGAAGTGATAATGGGACAGAATTCAGGATTGCAAGACTTGAATCATACCTCACAGAAGAGGGTATCTCTCAGAACTTCTCTGCTTCCAGAACTCCTCAACAGAATGGTGTTGTTGAGTGAAGGAACAACTCTGGTAGAAGCTGCCAGAACCATGCTAGCCGGATCTGATCTCCCAACCAACTTCTGGGCAGAAGCAGTTTCAACAGCCTGTTTCACCCAAAACAGGTCTATCATAGTAAAGAGATTCAAAACGACTACTTATGAACTCATCAACAACAGAAGGCCAAATGTGAAGTACTTTCATGTTTTTGGCTGCACATGCTCTATTCTGAATGACAGAGATCAACTTGGGAAGTTTGATAGAAAGGCTGATAAAGGGAAATTTATTGGATATTCTCTAACTTCAAAAGCCTATAGAGTCTACAATATCATAACCAAGGTCATTCTGGAAAGCATCAATGTATCTTTTGATGACAGAACATCAAGCATCTCTGAAAGCAAATCATCAGAGAGGATACATATCACAGAGGAGCCCAGTTCCTCAAAGACAAGAGAAGAGAATATCAATCTGATATTCAATGATTTATTTGATGATGAAGATTCCTCTGAGCTCATCAACAGAGGCAATCAAGTTCAAGGTTTTGAAGGACAGCAACAATCAAGTACATCTCTTTCAGGTCCTTCAAATACCTCGCCATCTACTTCCTTAACTACAGGTCCAACTAAAGGAGAAAGTTCAAGATAACAGTCTGAGGAAGAAGAACCTGAAGATCATCACCCCTGATGACAAACATTGGAAGAAATTCCATTTACACAAGTTCACCATCACAGAGCCCCGTTGGTACCTTACCGAGCAATGGAGCCACTCTTTAGAGCAGTGTGCCTCAGAGCCCTGGTGCCAATCCTCGGAGCTCTGAAGCTGTCAATCATCCATTTCCTTCAGAAGCACAGACACCACCTCATGTCCATGCTCCCATGACTAGATGGACAAAGGATCACCCACATCATCAGATCACTGGTGCTCCTGAAGATGGTGTGAAGACAAGGTCAACTACAATCAATGAGGCTTTCTTTGTGAACGTTTTTAGCATGATAGAGCCAAAGAAGGTCTCTGAAGCCCTTGATGACCCAAACTGGATAGAAGCAATGCAAGAAGAGCTTCTAGAGTTTGAAAGAAATAATGTTTGGTCCTTGGTTCCACTCCTAAAAGACAAATCTGCCATTGGAACCAAGTGGGTATTCAGAATTAAGAAAGATGAGTATGGGATCATCATCAGAAACAAGGCCAGAATGGTTGCTAAAGGATACGGCCAATAAGAAGGCATTGATTATGATGAAACCATTGCTCCAGTTGCTAGGCTATAAGCCATCTGAATCTTTCTAGCCTATGCAGCCCATAAAGGATTCAAAGTATAAAATATGGATGTCAAATCGGCCTTTCTGAATGGCAAGCTAAATGAAGAAGTATATGTCTAGCAACCTCCAGGCTTTAAAAGTTCAGATTTTCCAGACCATGTGTACAAGCTTGACAAAGCTCTGCGTGGCCTAAAACAAGCCCCCAGAGCCTCGTATGAAACTCTGTCTACATTTCTGCTAGTAAATCATTTTGAGAAAGGTACTGTGGATACTACCTTATTCATTAGGAGATATAAAAATGATCTACTTCTGGTACAAATATATGTTGATGACATTATTTTTGTGTCTACAAACCAAAAGTACTATGATAGGTTTTCTGAGTTGATGAAAGTGAATTCAAAATGAGCATGATGGGAGAACTTTCATTCTTCCTTGGTTACAAGTAAAACAATCTGTCATAGGCACCTTTATAAGCCAATCCAAATATGTCTTTGAAATTTTACGAAAATATAAGCTCAACAACTCAAATCCAATGAAAACCCCTACTGCCACTGGAGTTAAACTTGACCAT
This sequence comes from Saussurea involucrata, assembly GCA_033807775.1. Taxonomy (NCBI): domain Eukaryota; kingdom Viridiplantae; phylum Streptophyta; class Magnoliopsida; order Asterales; family Asteraceae; genus Saussurea; species Saussurea involucrata. The sequence goes on from CM066322.1 coordinate 135,654,507, forward strand.
GATCCAGATGGTCAATCTGTGGATCTCAAGACCTACAAAGGCATGATAGGATCACTTATGTACTTAACAGCAAGAAGACCTGATATAATGTTTGCAACATGTCTCTGTGCCAGATTTCAAGCAAATCCTAAGGAATCTCATTTGTTTGTTGTCAAAAGAATTTTCAAATATCTCAAAGGGGCTCAATTTTTGGGTCTTTGGTATCCTCTTTACTCTAGCTTTGAGCTTTTAGCATATACAGATTCAGATTATGGAGGATGCAGGAATGATAGAAAGAGTACTTCTGGAAGCTGTCAGTTACTTGGAGATAAACTTGTGAGTTGGACACCCAAGAAGCAGAACTGTGTGTCAACTTCTACAGCAGAAGCAGAATATGTTGCCGCTAGTTGTTGTTCACAAGTCATATGGATGAAGACACAACTCAGAGACTATGGCCTTAAGTACAATAGAGTTCCAATCCTCTGTGACACCAAGAGTGCAATAACTATAACAGCAAATCCAGTTCACCATTCCAAGACAAAGCACATTGATATAAGGTACCACTTTATCAAAGATCATGTTGAAAAAGGGACAATTGAAATGTATTTTGTTTCAACTGACTTCCAACTTGCTGATTTGTTTACAAAATCCCTTGATAAAGGGAAATTTAACTTCTTGATCAGCAAGATGGGTATGCTCAACATGTCCTCCTAATCTCTGGACAAAACGTTAGAGCCTCTGACATCCATCTCAGAGCCTCTGATAGAGAAATTAGGTAGTACATTTTGTCAGAGCCTCTGTTATTTTCCTCAGAGCTCTGTTAGCATGCTTTCTGATGGTCCCGAAGGCCTATACAAGTTTGTAGAAGGGGGGAGGGGGTTGAATACAAACACACAAATTTTACTTTTCTAAATTGTTTATTGATAAATCATTAACAATTTACAGCTTGTTGCGGAAACAAGATTAAGGATAAACCTAAATCTAAACAAGTTGGAACACTAAGGTTTCTTGCACTAAGAGAGATAAGGAAATTACTAATAATAACCTATCTGAGATAAGAGATTTGAACTTGTCCAGAGTTAGCAAGTTACTTCAAAAGAAGTGAGTTCATCTCTTTATATACTGCATGCATTTAATGCAAATCAGTATATACTTTACACGTGTCATCAGCTGGTTGGTTGCATGTCATTGACTTTGGTTGACAACCTTAGTAGCCGTATGGATGAATAGTGTAGTATCAGAGTGGTTGTACGATTTCAGATATTCGGAGGTTCTTTTCTGACATTTCGTACGGAGTCGTGCAAGGGTGGATAAGACAAAAGTATTTTGTACGGAGGACTTCATGATCAGCTTTCGTTGATTCAGCGATCTATCATTTCATATCAGCGAATGATAGAGTTCAGCGATAGCTGAAGTCTTGTACTTGATACTTCACGTTGAGTGGACAAATCTGAGTCTTCGCTGATCCGCATCAGTTCATTAGGAGACTTGTCGCTGGTTCTTGAGCTTGATCTTCGACTTCAGCGTAGTACCTTTGTTGACGTGAAACTTGTCTTCAGGGATCATAAGTAAACAACTAACTTATCAGCGATCATCATAATGACTGAACAGACTCAGCATTTATGGTGAACAGTTTCGCTGAATGTTTAACTTAAAAGAGCGAGAGTTCCTATCAGCGGTACTGGAAGATCTTAGTACTTATCAGCGATAGTGAAACTCTGATACATATTGTTTACTTACAATTTTCACTAAGTATATAAGAGAGGGTCATTATCAAATCACTGAGGGTTTGGATCAACAATCTCCCCCTATTTGATTATGACATAGCAACAAAGAAAATTGCTATTTAATGAAAACATAAGGATAAAAAGAACTCATAAAATATTTGTCCCTTTTACTGTTTTCTGGGATATTTTCAGTACTTATGGAGTAAAGTACGTTCGCTGAAATCTTTCTTTAAAATATTGAATCAGGTTACAATGAAGAACAGAAAGATTACAAGTACAAGCGAAAATAATTTACAAGTACAGAAGGATAACTGATACAATAGCGAAAAAGGAGATTATATCAGTTTTCAAAGGGTTCTTCCTTAATGAGAAGTTCATCAAGGGTCTTTTTAGTGGGGATCATCCAGTCAGGGACATTTACTCTATGATTCTTTAACTTCAGAGCAGCTTCAAAAATCAAGGGCTTCAGGTGTCTAGCTTTGATGTCGCGTCTGACTTCACACCAGTGTACGAGATCTCTGAGTTGTTCGATGGGAGCGATGTGGAGCTCAGAGACACGTTGAAAGTGAGGATTTCCATCATAGTCTAAGAAGAATATACCATATGGATCACTTACCACTGTGCCAGGGATGAAGGTTTCTCCAGGTGGTAGGGAGGTGTCAAGCATTGAAAGATCAGCATCAGGGCCAAGAACTTCAGCACGAGAGAAACCAATACATGTTTCATTTCGAATGATTGGACCTGAATCAGAAACTTTCTTCTTCTTAGCAGAGGCTTTCTTCGGTTGAGGAAGAGTATGAGGAATATCCACAGCAGATGAAAGCAAGTCGATCTGTTTGTTTAAGATCAACTCAACATGGCTTTTGAATTTTGAGCGTGATCCCTGAATGGCTAATTTCGTTTCTAACCATTCAGAGAGACCAAACTTTTCTAATGAAGCAGCATAGAAGGTTTGCTTGGTTTTGTCATCTCTGTAGACATCCACTTCAACAACAGGAACATCAGCGTACATTTTTCCTCTGATGTTGGCTTTGATTATTTTGGATGGTCTTGATCGATAGGTCAGCATTTGTTTAGCCCATTCCAAAGTTGTATCAGAGACCTTTGTCTTTTCTCTAACGATTTCTTGAGCATCATCCTAGAGCTGACGTTGAACATCAATGGGAATTCTTTTCAGCTTGGGGTCTTTGATTGATCGTTGAGTAAGCTTGATGGCGTATTCTCTGTCTTTCTCTTCAGCTTCCTTCCTTTCAGCGATAAGGCGTTCAACTCTAAAGTGTTCCTGGTATTCAGCTTTGGAGATTTTGAACTTTGGAGGAACTAAAGGAAGTTGATCACGCCTCAGAATGATTCGCTGATCCTCGAATCGATTTACTATTTCCCCTCTTTTCTTTTGTTCCTCTTCACTTAGCTTTTGAGGAGCTAAGGAAGGTCTGCGTTTGTGAGAGAGAGTCTGTTCCTCAGGTTCATCAGTCTCAGAGATCAAATCCAAGATTGGGATTATTTCTTCAGCGACAGCTGGTATTTTTGGTGAAGTCGCAGTTGTGGAGCCTTCAGCGATATCCTCAAACAGGGGAGAGGACTAGCTGAAACACAGCGATCTTACAAGTAAGAACTTGGGTAGAAACAGATAGAGAGAATTGGTTTAAGTGTATAGGCTTGGGTAGAGGAACTGATAGTGTATGATAGAGGAGGGATGGAGTAAGAGATGTTTAGTGTACCTGACAAACCGACTTTTCAAGCAAGATCGTCAGATTGTCATCTTCAGCGACGCTTTTGCCTTTGCCTTTCTCAGCTCCAGAGGCTGAGGGCTTTGTCTTTGTCCGCTCCCCTGTTGGTTCATTTATTGAAATTCCCTTACGAGCTTTGATCTTTGGGGCAGGTTTGACGACAAAGAAGTCATCGTCATCTTCGTCATCATCATCATCATTCCTTGGAGAGGAGGATGGTTCATTATCAGGGATGTCGATGTCTTCATCATCTTCTGCTTCGGATTCTTCAGCTTCGTCTTCGAGTTGCTCCCCCTCAGATACAGAGGCGAGCTTCTCGGTTCCCTCAGGGTTTTCATCTCCCTGAGGTCCAGCGATAAGATCTTCATTCTTCTCTCCCCTGATAGATTCATCATGGGAAAGGTCTTCAACGCTCTTTTCAAGATCCTCAGCGCTCTTCTCCCCCTCTTTTTCATGATGACTGGGGGAGGAATGGGTAGACTCTTCAGCTGTGGGAGGCTCTCTGTCTTCTTGGCCAGAGATACCCACACAGCTTTCAATCTTTACTAATCTGACTTCTAGTCCAGTTATAGCAGGATTGATCTTTTCCAGCTCTTTGCGATCCGTCGCTGTGAAAGTTTCCAATGCAGGGACAGGGGCAGGTTCAGGAGCAGGAGTTCTCGCCTTGTTGAGCAGCTCTCCAATCATTGTTTTCATCGAACCAACGTCGGTCTTTACAGAGCCTAAGTCAGTCGTCAGAGTTTGAACATTTGTCTTCACAGCAGACATATCACCCTCTAGTGCTCCAACCGATGTCTTCAGCGTTGTTACTTCGCCGAACATGGAGGAAACTGATTGTTTGAGTGAGGTGTAGTCTGTGTAGATATCAGCGAGCACCTTAGCGAAATCGCTGAGAGTCTTATCAACTTGCTTCAAGTTATCTGTGGAAGCCTTCTTCTCCACCACCGTTGTCAGCTTTGTCAAATTTTCTCCAGCGGTGGTTACAGCTGCAGAGTTGTCAGAGAGTGTGGTGGTGAGATCTGTCAGCTTTGTTTCCACGGACTTCAGAGAAGCGTTGATGTCTCCCAAATTAGGACCTGTAACACATAAGTACTTGTGAACAAAGGAAAGTTCAGAAGTTTCAGGTTTAGTTACAGTGTATATGGGTTGATTTGTACCTGCAGGAGGATTGATGAACTCGTCAAAGTTGCGGATCCCTGAAAAATGTTCCATATCTTCCTCAAAAGTTCGGTGAGGAATGGTGATCTCTGCAGGTCCTGTCTTCATCATTCGTTGAGAAGCGTCAGCGGTGGCTTCTGGAATGATGGCATCTCCAGTGTTCTTTGGAGGAGTGTCCAAGTGAGTGGAGGGAGAAGCGAAGGATAATAATGGGGTTCTGGTACAGAGTTCAGCGTTGGAATCGCTGAGAATCACTTCATCAGTCTTTTGAGAGACTGAGGGAGGTTGGGTAGGTTCCATGTTTCTAACCTCAGCGTTTGGAGACGCTGAAGTCTGGATTGGAGGGATGGCTTGCACGGGTGTGGGAGAGCGTACCACGGAACTTTGAGAGCACTACCTCCGTACGAGTCTTCAGCATGGGATTGCTGGGGTTGCTCCTTGGTTTTCTTGATCCTTTTGGAATCAAGTTGGGTTGAAGAGTGTTTCCTTTTCTTAGAAGGAGAGGATTGTGTGGCCGGGGTATCAGCGATGGGTATTGTCGCTGAAGGAGCCACAGAAGTCGAAGAATTAGGGTTAAGAAGAGAGAGAAGGGTAGAGAGACGTACCTCATTGTCGACAGGTTTGAAATCGAGCACCTTAGGGCCAACCTGAGAAAGTTTCAGGTCACCCTCTTGAGGATAGCTGTCCTTCAGGCCATATTGGAAGATGGCGCTGATGAAACGGGGGTAGGGAACCCATGCAGGTCTGTCAGCAGCAGAATCTACTCTTTGTACTAGGTCATCATAAATGATAGATGCCCAGTCAATATGTAGACCTTTCAGCAGTGCGTATCCCATAGCCTGCTGAGGTTGAGCGGCTTGATCAGAGGAGCCGGTCTTCGCTGTCATGCAGCTGATCAGGTGTGCGAAGATGAAATTCATCTCGCTGGGCATTTTGGACTTCTTTATCAGCGTCAGCTTCTTCTCGGGCTTCTTGTCCCTTCCAGTTTCCCAGATGTAACCCATTGCGTCGAGGAAAACAATGATTTCTTCTCTGTCAGCATGCTTCTTATGGTCAGGGAATGGAACAAACGGTTTTTCTTTGGTAGCATTGGGAAAGTTCAGGGCTTTTCGAATGATTGCGGGGGTTATCTTAATTGTGCCATACTCAGTATCGCTGAGTATGCAATCGATGGTTTTGGATGCATCTTTGGCGGAGGGTAGCTGAGTGTGTCTGGCAGAGTACCAGAACTGGGATATTAGTAGCTGACTTGCAGGAGGTGTGATGGTCAGGGCTGTTGAAATGCAGCAGTTTTTCAGGAAATTCACAGCATCATCCAGATATGTGACTTGCTTTCGAGGAGGAAACTCGAGAAACACAGAGAGGTTGTTGACCTTGGTCCAATCTAGTTGATCCATCTTGAACTTAACCTGAGGGGCTTTGATGATTTCCACTTCCTCAGAGTCAGTAGAGATGGTCTCAGCGGTAACATTGATCTTTGAAGTTGCCATTTCTCTGTATTATCAGTTCAACCAAAGATGTTAACAAATAAGAATTGTCTTGATATGGAAAGAATTTCCATTAAGATGGTTCGAATTTTGTCCATTTCATTCAGACATAAATGTCTTAATGAAGATTAGGGTTTTTCATGATTTTTGAAACGAAATGTAAAGCCCATAAAGTCTTGTATTCCAGTTTCAAAAAAAATCTGGATACGAATGAAGAACAAGTTTAAGATTAAGATTTAAAACTTGAAGAACAACCATGAAATGGTTGTGTTCATAAAACCATGAAAGAAATGATTTTATTTTTAAGAAGTTCTTTTGTTTGATCTTGTTTAAAACAATGATAAGATCAGAAACAAGTTATCTGCATTTGAAAAAAAATATGAACATATTAACCTTGATGTTTGCATGAAGAAGATGATGAACAGTTCTTTGAAGATTTGAGAGCACAAATGCAACAGTAATTCTTTTCTTGCGGAGGAAGATTGATCGCGTAAAAGACAAATATAAACCAAGAGTTTGTTTATATAGGGAGTTTTAGAGAGAAAACCTTGAGCGGGAAAAGGTTTTCATCATGACACGGACATGTGTTTGCATTTGATTGGAAGTTTGAACGAAACGTGCAAACGTGTGTCAGAAAGAAATCGTGCCTGGTGTTATCCGTTGCAATGACATCACAACTGTCCTTTCACATTCTTTTAGGATGTCTCTGAGGTTTTGAAAGCTCAGGGACTCTTTTGAAAAACATGAAGCACTGAATAGAAAATATCAGTGAAGGTTTTAAGAACTTTCAAAATATCGCTGTTAAGGAAGAGATATTCAGCGATGCATTTGATTTGAAATCTTGCATTTTCATGCGTTTGTCAGAGAGAGAAAACATACCTGGATATCAGTTTAACCAAGTTTATTCAGAGAGAAGATGATTGAATAGGTTATACAAGTTGATTTTATCCTGAGAACTATACAAGTTTGTATAATTGTATCGCTGATCAAATGTGAACCGCTGAAGATTTTACCCTTCAAAGTTCAGCATTCCAAGCTCGCTGATGAGAAAGTTGAATCTTGTCTCATCAAGAGGTTTGGTAAATAAATCAGCTAACTGATAATCAGTTGGGATAAAATGAAGTTCTATATCACCATTCATCACATGATCTCTGATAAAATGATATCTGATTTCTATGTGTTTTGTCTTTGAGTGTAGCACTGGATTGTTTGCTATAGCGATGGCACTAGTGCTGTCGCAATAGATTGGAATTTTGGAGAGCTGAAGATCATAGTCTAGTAGGTGATTTCTCATCCACAAGACTTGAGAACAACAGCTTCCAGCGACTACATATTCAGCTTCAGCTGTGGAAGTGGACACTGAGTTTTGCTTCTTACTTGTCCAACTTACCAGCTTTCCACCCAGGAGTTGACATCCTCCTGTGGTGCTTTTCCTATCCATTTTGCAACCTGCAAAATCACTGTCTGAATAGGCGGTTAGATCGAATCCTGAGTCTTTGGGATACCAAAGGCCTAGATTCGTTGTACCCTTAAGATATCGAAATATTCGCTTTACAGCTTTCATATGAGATATCTTAGGTTCAGCTTGATATCGTGCACACAAGCATGTTGCAAACATAATATCGGGTCGGCTAGCTGTAAGATACAATAGTGAGCCGATCATCCCACGGTACAACGTAACATTGACAGGAACACCCTTTGTGTCCTTATCAAGTGTCAGCGGTGGTGCCATAGGGGTTTTCATAGCTGAACTTCAGTTAAGTCGAATTTCTTCAGCATATCTTTAACATATTTTCCCTGATTAATGAAAGTTCCTTTTTCAGTTTGCTTAATCTGAAGACCAAGGAAATATGTTAGTTTACCCATCATGCTCATTTTATACTCATCTTTCATTCTATCAGCGAAACGAGTACAAAGCTCAGGGTTAGTAGAACCAAATATAATGACATCAACATATATTTGAACTAGAATGATATGACCTTTTACTTTTCTAAAAAATAGCGTTTTGTCAATCTTACCTCTCTCAAATTGTTCAATATGGAGATAAGTAGAGAGAGTATCATACCATGCACGAGGAGCTTGCTTTAATCCATAAAGTGCCTTGTCCAGTTTATAAACATAACCTGGACGCTTAGGATCTGAGAATCCTGGAGATTGTTCCACATAAACTTCTTCATTCAGCTTTCCATTCAGAAACGCTGACTTAACATCCATCTGATGTACAGTGAAGTTTTTGTGTACAGCATATGCTAAGAAAAGACGAATAGATTCAAGTCTTGCTTCTGGAGCAAATGTTTCGTCATAATCTATGCCTTCCTCTTGTCTGTATCCCTGAGCAACAAGACGAGCTTTGTTGCTAGTTACAGTACCATGTTCGTCCAACTTGTTTCGATAGACCCATTTAGTGCCTATCACCGTTTTGTCAGTTGGTCTACGAACGAGTTTCCAAACTTTGTTTCTTTCGAATTCAGTCAGCTCTTCTTGCATAGCGCTGACCCAGTTTGGATCTCTGAGGGCATCATCTATTTTCTTTGGTTCAGTTAGAGAAATAAAGTTAACAAATAAACAAATATTACCTGCACTTCTACGAGTCTGAATACCAGCGTTTGGATCACCAAGAATTTGATCGATTGGGTGATTTACAGTCCATCGCTGAGCCGGAGCATACGTCGCTGACTCAGTCTGAACTGGAGAAACTGAAGATGAGGCTTCAGCTACTTCTGGATTATCAGCTAAGAGAGGAATGTTTGCATTTGTCACTTCATTAACTGATTGCTGAGAAATAGATGAAATTTCTGAGACATTTGGATTAACTGCAGGTATAGTGTTTATAGGAACAGCTGAGACCCAAGATGTTTCAGCTTCACTATTCTGCATATCTGGAATGATAGTAGGACCATCATTTTCTACGGTGTGAGCATGAGGAGTGGGAACTTCTTCTGAATCACCAAGATGAGAAAACATCCATTGATTCAGTTCTTCAGTATCAGCGGACGGTTTAGAGTTCGCTGAACGGGATTCGTCAAACGTGACGTGAATAGTTTCTTCTACAGTTCGTCTTCTACGGTTGAAGACTCTGAAGGCTTTGGAGACTGAGGAGTATCCAAGAAATATTCCATCATCAGCCTTAGGATCAAACTTTCCAAGGGCATCTCTGTTGTTCAGTATGAAACACTGACATCCAAAGATGTGAAGAAAGCTGATTGAAGGCTTTCTCCCATGAAAGAGTTCATAGGCTGTCTTTTTGAATCTTTTAACTATCAGCGACCTGTTTTGCGTAAAACAAGCAGTGTTGACAGCTTCTGCCCAAAACTGAGTAGGCAGGTGAGAATCGCTGAGCATTGAACGTGCAGCTTCAATAATTGTTCTATTTCTTCTTTCAGCGACTCCATTTTGTTGCGGTGTTCTCACTGACGAAAGGTTGTGAGAAATACCCTTACTCTCAAGGAAGGAATCAAGAGAACTGTTTTTGAATTCAGTTCCATGATCACTCCTTATTGAGCGAACAGTCATATTGTTCAGAGTTTCCATCTTTCGAACAAAGGTGATGAGTTCTTCAGGGGTGTCACTCTTAGAACGGAGAATCATTACCCAAGTGAAGCGAGAGAATTCATCAACTATGACCAGCGTATATTTCTTTCCAGCGATGGATTGTTTGTTAACAGGGCCAAACAAATCCATATGGAGTAGTTGTAGAGGAGATGACACTGAGGAGACTTGCTTTGACTTGAAGCTTGCCTTGGTCTGCTTCCCTTTTTCACACGCTGAACATAAAGACTCTTTGGCGTATTAATGCCGAGGTAGACCAGTGACTAACTCTTTGGAGGAAAGAGTATTCAGTGTCTTGAAATTTAGATGAGATAGCCTCTTATGCCATAGCCAGTTGACATCAGATGAGGCCTTTGAGAAGAAACATGAGTTCTCAGTGGTTGTTGAGTCCATGTTTATTACATAAACATTTTCCAAACGATAACCGCTGAGAGCTATCTTCTCCTTTTTGTCAGAGACAAAGCAGGATTCCTTAGTAAAAATCACTTTGTTATCCATGTCGCAGAGCTGACTGATGCTCAGAAGATTATGTTTCAGTCCTTCAACATATGCGACTCTTCTGAAGGAGGTTGTACTATTTGAAAGTACACCATACCCTCGGGTATGTCCTTTTCCATTTCCACCGAAAGTCACAGAGGGACCCTTCTCTTCCTTGTATTCAGCGAACAGGTTTTTCTTACCAGTCATGTGTCTAGAGCATCCGCTATCGAGATACCAGATACCCTTCTTAACCTGCAATACAAAGGAAGATTAGTTTTTCTTAGGTACCCACTTAACCATGTATACACGTTTGTCAGTGGAAGTAATTGGAATAGAAGGTTCAGCAGTCTTCGCAACATTTGAAGATTCAACTTTGTCTTTCTTCACTTTGGTTAATTTCTTAACCTCAGTGGTAGAATTCACCTTGACCTGATTTGCACCAGGGTTGGTCTTCTTTGCCTTGGGGGTAATCTTCACCTTAGCTATCTTTTCAGCTTTGGTGGCTGTGGGGCACTTACTAGCAATATGATCGGTAAGTCCTCAGTGATAACATTTCCTATAACTAAAAATAGTTCTAGGACCATTTGAATGCTGAGCTTTTGATTTCGAATTAGAAGTGCCAGCACCAAGTAAACTATTGGCTTTAGAAATGGGACGAACATTCAGTTCTTCAGATTTCTTACCAAGGACATCCACTCTGAGTCTAGGAGTAGATCGCTGAATAGATCCAGAGATCAGCTTTCTAGATCCAGAGGGGTAGGTCACTGAGGCTTTAGAAGCATTCAGCTTTGGTACTAAGGTACCCTTCTGAGGATTTTGATAAATAACAATTCCTTTACCTTTGTCTTTAGAGACAGAGGTAGGTTTTGAATAAACCATTTTCTCCTTACCTTTTGAGGAGGTAGGAGTTTCCTCAGGGATTGGTGTAAAGGACGAGGAGCACTGAGATGATGAAGTGTCAGCGACTGAGGATACGAACGTTCCAAATTTAAGCATTGAACGTTCAGTGGTTGGTTTTGGAGCATCATATTTATAACCCAGACCACGTTTATCACTCAGAGGAATCTGAGCCTTAATTATCTCAGTGATCTTTGTTGAAGAATTACACCATCCTTCAACAGTAGCTTTTTCAGCCTCTAATGCAGCGATAGCTTCTGCTCGTTCGATTTTGACTAGCTGATTTAAATATACTTGATCTTTAAAATCTTCTTCAATTTTAGAAAGCTTTTCTATTTGAAGGTGGCAATTTTTAAGCTTTTCAGCGAGATCAAGATTTTGGTTTTCAACCACAGTTTTGCCGTTCATGGCTTCGTATAAACTTCTAGTTAAGAGATCGATCTTACGGAGACTATCAGCTTCATCAATATTTGCAATATTGGTAAAGAAAGAAGGTGATACCTGAATAGCAGAGGTTGAAGTGGAGGGAATGTCTGGACTTTCTTCCTCTTCTTCAATCTTGGCCATGAGACATTGATTTGCTTCATCATCTTCAGAATCAGATGATGATGCTTCTTCATCAGAAGCAGCCCAATCATACTCAGCCATCAGGCCTTTGCCTTTCTTCTTAAAGCTTTTCAGCTTCGCATATTTTTCTTTCAGCTTTGAGTATTTGTCATCTCTATTCCTTGGAACAAAGGATTTCTTTGTAAAAGCTGAGGGTCTAGAAACTTTCTTAGACCTGCACTCGTTAGCAAAATGTCCTATCTTTTCGCAGTTAAAACAAGTAGCAGTAGCCTTATCAACAAAAACTGATGATTTAGGCTTGTCAGCTATGGAAAGAGGTTTGTTCTTTCTAAACATTTTCTTCTTGGCAAATCTCCTGAACTTTTTAGTTAGGAGAGCCAAAGATTCATCATCTAAAAAATCAGAATCTGATGACCTTTCAGAGTTACTCTCTAACTCAGTGATAGTGACCGAGGTCGCTGAGTAGAAGGTTCCTCTGAGATTAAAGCAACAGGGGTGCTTTTGGAATCTTTTACAAGATTCTTCTTAAGATGTCTTGATTGCTCATGATTCAGTAATGTACCATATAAGGTTGAAAGGGTCATTGATTTAAGATCCTTTGACAGCTTGAGACACATGGAATAATTGTCCCAGCTTTCAGGTAAACATTCTAGAAACTTTGTCAGCACCTCAAAGTTAGAATATTCTTTACCAACAGTTTTCAGATCTATAATTAAACAATTAAAACGTTGGTGAACTTCAGAGAGAGTTTCATTCTTACCAGAAATGAAGCTTTCGTATTGTCTTACAAGGTTGATCTTTCTTGAGTCCTGGACTTCAGACGTTCCTTCATACTGAACACATATTGTGTCCCACATGGCTTTTGATGATTTCATGTTCATGACGGAATGGTAGACTTCTTCAGGAAGAGCCATGGATAGTATGGATCTGGCTTTTGTATCTATAGCCACTTTCTTCTTATCTTCGTCAGTCCATTGATGGATTTCTTTAGGTACCAGCCTTTCTGGAATAGCAGGTCTATTCTCAGTGCCTGGAACTGCAGCATCAAATCTTACAGGGATGAATGGACCATTCTCAATATAGTAAGGCATAGTAGGGTCTACACCTTCTAAGAAGAGTGTCATCCTATTTTTCCATAAGTTGAAGTTATCTCTGGAAAATCTAGGGGGTTTTGCAAGAGAACCATTGTCTATATAATTTGTGTTTGTATTGGTGGCCATTTTCAGATAATAGCAAGGAAGAGAAATATCTTAGATTAGATCTTGTTTATGAGATTAAACAAATCTGCTCTGATACCACTTGTTGGTCCCGAAGGCCTATACAAGTTTGTAGAAGGGGGGGTTGAATACAAACACACAAATTTTACTTTTCTAAATTGTTTATTGATAAATCATTAACAATTTATAGCTTGTTGCGGAAACAAGATTAAGGATAAACCTAAATCTAAACAAGTTGGAACACTAAGGTTTCTTGCACTAAGAGAGATAAGGAAATTACTAATAATAACCTATCTGAGATAAGAGATTTGAACTTGTCCAGAGTTAGCAAGTTACTTCAAAAGAAGTGTGTTCATCTCTTTATATACTGCATGCATTTAATGCAAATCAGTATATACTTTACACGTGTCATCAGCTGGTTGGTTGCATGTCATTGACTTTGGTTGACAACCTTAGTAGTCGTATGGATGAATAGTGTAGTATCAGAGTGGTTGTACGATTTCAGATATTTGGAGGTTCTTTTCTGACATTTCGTACGGAGTCGTGCAAGGGTGGATAAGACAAAAGTATTTTGTACGGAGGACTTCATGATCAGCTTTCGTTGATTCAGCGATCTATCATTTCATATCAGCGAATGTTAGAGTTCAGCGATAGCTGAAGTCTTGTACTTAATACTTCACGTTGAGTGGACAAATCTGAGTCTTCGCTGATCCGCATCAGTTCATTAGGAGACTTGTCGCTGGTTCTTGAGCTTGATCTTCGACTTCAGCGTAGAACCTTTGTTGACGTGAAACTTGTCTTCAGGGATCATAAGTAAACAACTAACTTATCAGCGATCATCATAATGACTGAACAGACTCAGCATTTATGGTGAACAGTTTCGCTGAATGTTTAACTTAAAAGAGCGAGAGTTCCTATCAGCGGTACTGGAAGATCTTAGTACTTATCAGCGATAGTGAAACTCTGATACATATTGTTTACTTACAATTTTCACTAAGTATATAAGAGAGGGTCATTATCAAATCACTGAGGGTTTGGATCTACACTTTCAACATTTTTTTGTTCTCAGAGCCTCTGATATGTCCATCAGAGACTCTCTTGTTTGTTTCATTTCTGTTCTTTTGTGTATATTTTTTTCAAACCTTGCATACTTTAAGGGGGAGCTTAAAAGTTTAATCTGACAAATAAGCTCATCACTTAAGGGGAAGTTTGTTAAAAGGTTAGTTTGAGTATTAGTTCATTACTCAAGGGGGAGCAAGTAAATTCTTTCAATCTTTGTGACTTGGCTTGAAAAATCAAGAAGAAACAATTTTGGAGAAGGGAAAACCTATTATGATAAAAACCACTTTGAATATATCTCTGATCTTTTTTTCAGAATCTGGTCTCTAAGACTTCACCAGAGCCTCTAACATCAACATCAGATCCTTTGTGACACTCTCTAAAACCAAATCTCCGTCTTATAGGTTTCACTGATCATTTCCTCTTCAGAATTAGGATTTTAATAATTTTCGGGTGAAACATGTTAAAAAGGGGTACTTATGATAACATCAGAGAAGATACTCAACAGAGTCAGGATGACAGAAGAGCATTTCAACAGAGCTCTGTCATTCTCAAATGCCTTATGCATTTTCTAAACAAAACGTGGACTCTGGGTGTGGGTTATTTCTGAGCCTCAACAACCTGTCACTTAAAAAAACCCTAACCGTGACGGTTCCATCTCAGAAGTTTGTCAGTTCCAAGACACACGTGGCATTCTATGATTGGACAACTGACAATAGGTTGTAACCACGTCCCATTTAGACGACGTTCCACTATCTGACACTCGAGTAGTCCTCAATCGTTATCTCTGAGAATTGATCAAGTATAAAAACCCAATTCAAAACCCACTTCATCCTTTACGCTTTCAAATCATCTGAGTTCTTAGCATTTCCCTCTCTTATTGCTTCCAAACCCTTTGTGTTCATCCAAGTTTCAAAACCTGCTACTATGGCCGCGCTGAATCAAGTAGAGTCGCATATGTCGATCATATCGACATCCAACCATATCTCCAAACAACAACAACTTCAGAGTTAATCTTGACCCAACAAAATATGAACCACTCTATCATGTCATCATCGAATTCTTCCACCGATGTGAACTCTTCAATACCCTTACTATGGCCGACACTACACTGTCATAGGTCTACGTGCAACAATGGTGGACTACCTGTCAATATATCGAGGAACAAGGCGGAATCATTGGCAAAGTAGACGCTGGTGCTCGAGGAGGAGTAGGAATAGTGAGAATCAGGCCAAGAACACTGCAAAGACTGTTCAATATCCAAACCCCTGAACAACTTCACATAGAGGCATACAAAGTCCCACCAGAGCAACCCACACTCGTTGAGTTTGTGAGATTCTTGGGCTACAATGAAACCATTAACAAGGTAAGTACATTTAAAAGGAAGCACCTACCCCCACTATGGAACTTCATATTCTCTGTCCTCAACCGAACCCTTACATCCAAATCTGGTAGTCTAGACCAGTCCAGCACTGCCATTCTAAAAATATTGTATGGATTCTACTTTGGAAGACACTTTGACTATGCCTCCATCCTCTTTAAAGAACTTCTGATAGTGGTAGATAACAAGAACAAGGCGCTGGCAAGAGGAAAGGCAGTTGGAGAAGACAAGGCGCTCAAATCAATCATGTTCCCAAGGTTTATCAGTTTGGCCATCATAGCAGCGTTCGAGAAGCTGCAATTACTTCAAGAAGGGGAACCCACTCCAGTCTGGACAATGGCTTCCTTCAAGCCTACAAAGTCACGTATGTATCCAAACACTCATAGAGTCCCCAAGACAATGCTCAACTTGATCCACCCAGATCACATCTCCTTAACCAACTATAGACATGTTGCTCAACCTCAAGAACCTGAGGTGAGATCCCTAGCATATTTAGGTTCTGCACCCAAATTTATGAACTCTCAGAGGAAGAGGAAGATAGACCAGAGGTCAAAGCACCCTCAGAGGGGTCTGCCTCAGAGAGAGTGGACGAAGAAGGTGAGAATGACAACAGAGCATCCTCAGAGGAGTCTGTACCAGAGGGAGAAAAGGAAGTTTCTTCAGAGAGAGGGGCAGAGAGTTTGACCTCCTCTGAAGAAAGTAAGGAGAGTGACAGAGAGATTCCTGAAATTTCTATCCCCATAGGATCCGAGAGACATGTGAGTGTATCAAAAGATGTTTGAGTGAACACACATGTGCGTTTTACGACTCCTATCCAAACTCCCAGTACAAGCGCACAATCTTCCCATGGTGATCTAGACCAAATGGATATTGAAACAGAGGTGCACACCTCGAACCCCAACCAGCCCAAACCATCAGAGGAAACTCTTCATGCCTCTGATATGCATAGAACCGGGGAATCCAGCTTTGGTAATATTACCCATTCGCCCAAGGGTAATGATAGGTCACAACCACACAATGATGCATCTGTGGCTCATCTCACTAAGGTGGAATAGCTTAGAAGTCTGGGTAACTTCAGGTTTACCTGTAGTGATTGTCTTACTCAGGGACAATATGACAACTTAGTTGCACAAGGATTGGATTGCCTAGACCGCAATACCATCTCTCATATTTACTTCACTCTCTCAGATTCTGAGGATGAGGGAGCATAAGCAAACAGAATGCCCAGAGATGATTCTCCTCTGAGAGAACATCAAGGATCGGGTGGAAGTCCTCCCAGAGCCAACTTAAATGCAGCTCTGATAGGAGGCCTCTCAAGACTCGAGAGAAACTTGTAGTCATGTGTTGACCCTAAGATTACCCCTTCTGATCTCATTACAAAAATGGAGTTCACAGACTTCTGTAAAGAGATCAGGGACTCCTTGAATGAGTATAAACTTACAACCACAGGTGCTAGTGATCAGAGGAAGGCTACTGATGATTCTTTGAGGAATGAACTAAAATATGTCAAAAATCAATTAGCAGAGACCTCTCAGAAACTGGCAGATCTAGAGAAGAAAAGCTCTGAGGAATCACAGAAATTGCAGACAGAGATTACAACTCTCAAAGACCAGCTGACAACCTACCAGAGGGAGAACTCCACCGGAGTCACTTCACATCCTTCTACGGAGTTATCATAGGCAAACATCAACACTCTGACAGAGGTAATAACCAAATCCATCTCTGCTACTATTTCCAATATTCCCACTCCTACTCAAGAGCCTACACCTACTGCTGCTGCTCCTACTCCTACACCTGCTACTGTACGTCCAAATGAACTTCCAATCGACATAGCATATATGGGAGCATTCAGAAAAGAGGTCCTTAACAGAATGATGACTATCTCTGCCAATTTCGTGGCCAAAGCACAAGCAACAGAAAAACATGTGCAAGCCTCACTTGAAGTCCACAAGATGAACTTCTCTAATCAAGTTAATGAGATCAAAGTTGCTGCAACAGAGGTGGAAGATACTTTGAAAGACGCTGCCAAGAATTTCGATGACTTGGTATGCGATATTGCCTTAAGGAAAAGATCAGCCGCTGGAGAACCATCTACCAGAGATTTCAAGAGGGCACGGTTTGTTGCTGACAACGACGATGAATCAGACAGTGCAGATGAGTTGTCAGAGCAACAAAAGGGGGAGAATAAATTCGAATATACCTTCAGAGACACAACCCTTTGAACCGACACAACAGAAGCCTCAACCTCTGCCGAACCCAACACTGATACCATTATCATCGACTCACCAACTCCCTTACCCACCAGAACTGAACCAGAGAGGCAAAACCAAACCTCTGTTGATGAAAACACTATCCAACCCAACACCATTAAAACCATGATTGTACATAGCTCAACCACAGAACCCATGGATATTCCAACAGAAGATGAAGCCAAGAAAGAAATGGTTGAAAAAGAGAGAGAAGACAAAGGGAAGGGCAAAATACCAGTAAACGCTGAAAACCAAACCAATCCTAACCCTGAAACATTCTCAGAGGCACCAACTCAGGCACCAACTCAATCTTCACAACCACCACCAGAGAGTTCTGCAAGTCAAGAGCACCCTCCATCACTTGAAGAGGTATTTTCTTATTTCTATGCTGACAGAGACTTGATCTCACAAGACTCCGCTCCTATCAATCCACACCTCAATCCCAAGACAGCACACACACTGACAGATGAAAGGAGGAGATTCATTACAGAGAAGACCAACATAAGTGGAGGAATATACTCAGACCTGGCCATTACAAAAATCCAATGGATCAACCACAGGACGTATGCCTACAACAAAGTTCTCTACCATGATTACATTGTGGAAAGATCAGACAACAGAATACATGTGTTCAACAACAACGATCTTGTCCTCATCAACCCCTATGATCTACTCCATTTACACTCCTATTGCGTCAACTTCTCGGATCGACGGAAGACTGCCAGAACTGCAAGGTATGAGGTTCAACTTGCCATGGAAGAACATATAAATCTCATAACTCAGATAGACTTTCAGCATGGCATCACGTTTGAAATGAATAAGTTGAGCATTGGACCCCCAAACGAGAGTCTTGAGGAATTTGAACATTATCCCTCCGGATCTCTGGTAGATGAACCTGAAGCCTTCATCAATCGACAAGAGGGAATCAAGAAGGCCATACGCTATGTGGAAGTACCCAAGTATTCCACCCAGTCTCTGAAGTACTTGAAGAAAATCATGTAAGGAAGAGTTGGGAATAAAAAGTGTCCAGAAGAAGTCATAAGAAGCTTCGTCAGAAACATAGATCTTACCCTAGAGTTTAGGGATTTAATTATGAAATTTGATAGGATTCTGAGAGGCAACTGGTATGACAAGATTTACTTTCTTTTGTATTGTAATGTACTTTATCCTTTAAAAGGAAGTAAACGGTTTTACAAAGGACGCATTTCTCCTCTTCGTCTTTATTTAGCTTATCTCTGTAGAATAGCAAAGTTTTTATTTTCAATACTTAGGGGGAGATTGTTGGCCCCAAGTATTCCAATGTAATAGTATTGAAAATATCACAAGTCAGAAGAACGTCAGAGACTAAATTTCAGAGACCAAGACTTCCGAGATTGAGCAGAAGACTTAGCAGAAGAACAACAGAAGATCATCATAGACCAAACGTCAGAGACCAAGACCATCAGAAGACCATCCGAGCTCTGGGAAATGATCTCTGGTGACCAAGACCTCTGTCAAGCCGAAGACTCGTAGAAATTCTCTAAGTGTTAAATTAGTGTTTGTACTTTCCACGTCAGACCTAAAAGGACAATAACACCTTTACACGAGTCATTCCAGGGTTAGATAGTACACTGTTCTACACTTTATCAGGCTATAAATAGAGAGTAGTGGAGCACACAATCTGTGTACGTTTTGTATCCTGAGAGAATTCTAAAGAAACTCACACACTTAGGTGTTCTTGGTGTTCATAATAAATATACGAGCAGTTTGTTATTTCATTCTCATATTATTTATTGTTCTATATTGTTGTTCTCTCTTTGTTCTTATTTAGGCAATCACTCACCATCAAACAGAATGTTTATGCTTCTACTATCTTTGATATCTTTGTTTAAGTGAGACAAGGTGAATCTGGGAACCTACACAAAGGATCATCTCTGCAATGATCTTAACTCAAATGGTAGATTTTCTGGCTTGATTTTTGAGCTTGTTTTTCATTTCCGGAAACAGCCTCTGTTTTGATTCATTTTCAACTAGTTTGAATCTGGTTCATTATTGGGACTTGCTTTGTGCTAAAATCACTCCAGTGTGCTTTATCAACTCTACAAAACCTCTTTTATTAGTTTAATCTTCAGTTCCATTCTACTTTCATCACTTTCATATCTGTAAACTTTTTTCAGGTTTTATTCCCCTGTTTTTCACTTTTTCACAAAACCATTGTTTTTTCAAAAAGGGCGAATCTAAATTTTATTTACTCAGTTGGATCTCAGACTAAACCTCCTATACTATTGAGAGACGAGTATCCTCAACGGAAAATCCGAATGATTCACTTTCTGGAGGGTGTTGATAAGGAACTCATTGAATATATCAAGAACAAACCATATGTCCCAAGGGTATGTGCAACTGATACTACCCCTGAGGTTCCTGAATATGACAAACCAAAATACATAGACAAATGGTCTCCTCAAGACTGGAAAAATATGAGATGGGATAGAAAGCCAAACGTTTACTCATCATGGCTATCCCAAATGATCTATTTCAGTCTCTTGATGCTTGTGATTCTGCCCATGATCTGTGGGTTGAGCTTGAAAAACAGCTCGAAGGAGGTGTTAAGACAAAGAAGAATAGAAGAGCCCAATGCATAAATTAATACTATGGCTTCAAAGCTATCCTAATAGAATCACTTCAAAACACATATGACAGATTCAATGCCTTAATCAACAAATGCAAGAAGTTTGGTATCCACAGAACTACTGAGGAAAATAATGTTATGTTCCTCAAAAGCCTGAATGATGAGTGGCTCCAGTTATCTATGTCTCTGTAGACAAACCAAGACCTTGATACATAGACCATGAAAGGCCTCTTTGGCACATTAGCAGCTCAAGAGAACTATGTTGCTCAGACCAAAACCCAAATGTGTGGACCCTCTAGCACTAGTTGGAAAAGCCACAGAGGGTTAGAAGAAACCATAAACGGAGAAATGTCCAGATGAAAGTGCAAAAGGTAAGAGAAAAGGGAAGAAAGTTCTTGTTGCTGATAGTGAAGAGGAGTGTTCGGAAGAAGAAGAAGCAACCATGGCCTCCATTGCAAAATCATTGGCGTTGATAACCCAGGGATTCAACAGAGGTTTCAAGAAGAAACCACCCTTAAACAGAGGTTCAGATGATCGTGACAGCAGAGGTGGCAGATTCCAAAGTCCCATGCCATAGATGGAAAGTACCTATGGGCAAGATCAAACACAGTTTGCTCCACCACAAGGCTATGACCCAAGATTTCAAGGAAGAGATGAATTCCAGGACCAACAGAGGATGTATGATCCTAGGTACCATGAGCAGAAGTCCATCGACTACCAACAGAGGCCAACGGAGTACCCACAGAGGGTACACAAAGGGATGATCCAAGAGCTCCAGAGAAGGTGAACCAATCAACCCCACAGAACAACAGATGTTATAAGTGCGGCAAGCCGAGACATTATGCCGCATAATGCAGAAGTCAGCCCAACATAAGTCAGCCCTAGAGAGACTCTGCCTTTTACAAGAAAAAAGGTCGAGTATTATGCACATAAGTCACTCATGGTCGAACAAGAAAACTGGGTGTCTGATGAATCATTCGATGAAGGTGATAAAAATGCCTTTTTCTGTGGAATGGCAGAAGTTAGCGGTTTATATTCTGACAGTGAGGTATCCACATCTAACTCTAACATAAATGAAAAAGAAGTCAAATTACTTAAACTCACCAAGGAATTTCATTATTTTGAAAATAACTGTTCTGAAACAGAAAATAAACTCTCCTTCTATGAGAGAGAAGCTAGACTTCTAACTCTAGAGAAAGCAAAAATTGCTCTTGATAAAGAAAATCTTCAAGAATAATATTTCTCAGAAGTAAAACTCTTAAGAGAAAAGGTTTATGATCTTAATTTGGCATTGAAAAACAAGTCAAAAGAGTTGAAGGACAATGAGAGTGACATAATGAATATTCTTGCACTTAAAAAATCCAAAAAGAAAGAGAAGGTCTACATCAAGACTTGCTCGATAGAAACTTAATGATAAAGAAAGTGAACACCTAAATCGGCAGAAGAGGAATTGGATTCAGTGATTTGGATCCATATAATGGAAATAAAAGAAACAAATCTTTTTCCTCTCTATTCTGCATTGGGATTGTTCGAAAAACGGGATTTCCAAACTTGATCTCTGTACACAAAAGGCACAGAACTTCTGGATAACCTTATAAGAGGATTCCTCTGAAGATGACAAATGTGTGGTATCAAAACGCAGATTTATCATCCTCAAATTCTGTCAAAAGAGCTTCACTTTCAAAACCAAAGAAATATCAGAAGACTCAAGCATAGATAGGTCTCTTCAAATTTGGCTATCCAGAAACCCAAGCACATGTTGCCTTTGCTTCCATATTAACCCCTGAAAAGGAGTTTGTTGGAACCCAGATACACTTAATCAAGATTAACAGTCTATTAGTTGAGTTTAGAGTTTGATGCGGAAGCGTATTAAACTAACAGATATGTTTGATAGATATTAGAACGCACATATATAAAGAAAACAGTAAGGAATAAAAAGGATTTCTTGAACAGTTACTGTTTATTCAATATATAATAAGAACACGAAGAACAGATTAAGAACTGTTGGTGTGTGTGAGAATATAACACTCAGATATTTGACAATAATGTTTGAGAGTATTAGTGATTCCTTGTGTATTCGTTCTTAGGAAGATCTCAACACGAGACATCCTTTTATACTATTCTTAGAAGACTATGAAGTAGGTCACTGTTCCTTTTACGGCATGAATAGTGAACTGAATGGTGTGTGATAAATCCCAAATCTAGCACAAAGTAATGAACAAGTGTAGAGAGAATCTAGAGAGCAATCTTGTCATCCATATATTGATTTCAAAGTGTAAAATGACAAATGCTTCAAGTTGTTATCCAAAATAACAAAGGAACTCCTTTATATAGTAGGACATGACAAGCCCATGCCTCTACTAAGGAGAAACAGTACAAGATATTAATACTGTCTTGATAGCTACAAAAATGCCCTAACAATCTCCCCCTTAGCTATCAAGGCAGAAAGGGTCTTCTTCTACTTCGAAACCCAAGATGCGTTTCAATCCTTCGCATAGCCATTCTGAAGCTCAATTTTTCATCTATCTCTTCAATGGCTCTTGACAAAACTCTTCTAGGTCTTGAAGACATCCAATTAACTTTTTGTTCAGCATCATGTCTTTTGAGCTTTTCGACTAACTGAAGTCTTACAATTTTAAGCGTACCATCAGAATATTTTTCCAACTCATTAAACCGAATGAATATCTTGTTTGCACCATTACTGAACACAACACCAAACTCTGGTTCTCCAATCACACAATATAAAGGCATCCTCATCAATCCAGTCAATTCTTGATTTGGTCTTAACAGATTTATTCTTGGTTGATAGCTTTCCACACCCATCTGCAAATCATGACACTGTGTGAATAAAACGTGTCTTCTCAGAAATCTCTTAATGGCATTCAAAGCAAGAGTTACGTTTTCCCTTCTGATCTGAAGATCTCTGAAATGATGATACAAGAACTCAAAATCTTCCATGGTTAAATGACAGAAATCAGCTTCAGTAAATCTATAATCTCTGCAATCTTGCCTTTGAACAAGAAACTCTGGATACCACAACTTGTAATACAGTCTAGCTGTTACCTCCTTTATAGACACAATCAACTTATTGCTCCTCGCCTCTCTTTTCTTTTGACACTTGTCCCTTAGAAAGTACATATATTCGAACTTGTATTCGGCTGTTTGATCTGTAATACCCAACACAGCGTAGGGATTCAAAGTTCTGATTCTGTGCACAAACAGTCTTCTTTCTTCTTCTTCTAGGAAAGGTGTTCTCAAATACAAAGTTCTTTGTCGTTGTTCAAGTTCAGTCAATTTTCTGCTCCGTGAGGATGAAGGACCAGGTTGATCAGCAGGATTAGAAGGACCAGCTTCATCATGACTAGGAATGATAGGAGGTATTGAAGATGTAGTGGATTGAGGATCAGTCTCTTCGGATTTTGGCTCTTTAGATAATGGATCATGAGAATGATGTGGTTCAGATACAGGTATAGTGGTTTGAGTTGAAGTAGATTGGTTAAGGTTGATGGTTATAGGTGTAACAGAAGGTTGTTCTGACATCAAAGTGGTTGAGATATGTTCGGGTGAGTGTACAGGGCTAAAGATTATTTCTTCAGGAGTTTGTGGCCCATATATCTCTGACAAAATATCAACCTCTTCTTCATTAAATCCAACACCTTGATCTTCTGGTTCATAAGTAAATACCAAAAGTGGTTCTTCTTCCTCCTTAACTTTCCAATACCGATCATAAGCTCTTGCACTTTCATCAGTTTCTTCATCATCAGAACTAATTTCAATCAACTCCACAGATTGCACGAATCGATCAACCACTTCTCTTATCTCCTTCTCATTTACCTCAGGCTTTTCAACCGTTGGTTCTATATTCGGATCAACATATAATACGATCTGTTTTCCGCTTTGATCACCCATAGCACCTGATTCAAACATCTTAGATATTTCAGCAACAGTCGGATTCTTTTTCTGACCTTGAGAGCTTTCTGACTCAGCTCTTCTCTTCTTACTCATCTCCCCCTCATGATCATGATCATCGGGATCCTGATCATGTCTTCTTTTAGTACTCTGAGCTTGAGTCTTACACGACTGTTCCATTAATGCTTTCAACTCAACAATTGACTGCTTCATATCACTTAAAGATTTCACAACTTCAGACTTGAAAGTAGATAACTCTTTGGATAATGCTTGAAACTGTGTGGGTGTAACTGAAGGTGTAGGTGGAAGTGGATTTGGAGTAGATTGGAAATTCTGAAGTAGAGATAACAAGGTTTTACTTTGCTGATCTTCAGGACTCATAGACATCAGTTTGGCATAGAATAAATCCCTTAATTCATCAACACTTTGATCCACTGGTGGTTGTTGCATAGGAGAAGACTGAGGTACTCGAGGCGGAGCCAGATAGATTTCTGGACGAGGACGTACAGCTGGCTCATAAGTCATCGGTTCTTTTCCCTTCAACTGATTCTTCACACCTTGTAACTCCCGGATGAACATAGTTTCAATGTCCTTTAGGGCGCCATCGAAGTTTTCCCTTGTCACAAAGACGGGTAAAGTAACACCGGCACCACTTAGGTTTGCCGTTGACACAACAGTTGTTGCAACTGTGTGACCTACACTCAGTGTTGGCATAGTGTTAGCACTGGTAGGATTTCCACTCTGTCCTTGTAGTCCTGTAAAAGAATCTACTCTGAGTGTTCCGGATGAGTCACGAAGGCGCGCATCAGATGTTCCTGAAAGTGTCCTATTCAAAGAATCAAATATATTAGGAACAGGCACTAGACTCG
This sequence comes from Saussurea involucrata, assembly GCA_033807775.1. NCBI lineage: Eukaryota > Viridiplantae > Streptophyta > Magnoliopsida > Asterales > Asteraceae > Saussurea > Saussurea involucrata. The sequence continues at coordinate 135,679,373 of CM066322.1, forward strand.
AACTTTGTGCAGGAAAGAAGGTCGAGGACTGGGGAGGAAGTCGCTCTGTTTCAATATCCGGAATCTCCGAACGAGATCCAGATAGTGTTTGTGCTAAAACCCCGTGAGAAAATGAGACAGTTTCTTGTGAAGAAGAAGCTGAATAGCTGGCAGAGGTGTGCAATTGCGTTACTGGGCGAGTAACGACTTGTTCAACACCTGATCCCAACAAATGAGATCTGGTGGTGGATGTGGCTGCCCTTCTGGAATAGACAGTTTGGATATCTTTCACACTCTCCATATTCTTTTCTTCAGTTTCTCTCACAGTCTCACATATATTTTCAACTGATACTCCCTCGGGTCTCCTTATGCCTTCCGTTCCTTCACTAACTTGAGTCGACATTAAAGGCATGTCATCAAAGTTTAAGCTTTCCACATTAATATTATCTGACATATTCAATTGTGGAAATTCAAAGATATCAGAAACGTTACCAAACCAGTTTTCTTCAGTAGTAGCATCAGCACCAATATTTCCAGCATTCCCTTGATCATCATCATTATCATCGTTGTCATCTTCATCACCATCACGATGTTCCTCCGCTGAATCAGACACATTATCAGACTCTGTACTATCACTAGAGTACTCAACTAAAGGAGGATCCCCAATGTGTTTAGGAATTTCTCCCTCAGAATCGTGTTGTACAAGATCATCTGTATGTGTGTCCTCGGACGATGACCCTGTATCTTCAAATACAGATGTATGATCCCCACCAGTTCCCCTCTCGGTGTTTTCCCTCGACTCTCCCCGTTCAGTAGCCCGTGCATCCTGAACACTCACCGACTCCTCTCGCCTAGGGGTTGAGTCTGGGGTAGGTCCCTCCGGTTCTGGCTGGACCATAGACTCTCTATACTCGATAATGCACTCAACGTCCTGATCCGCGTATCAAAGAAATCCTTCAGGTAACGGCATCTCATAATCAAATTCAGTTTTACGAAACTGAAGATACTGCATAGCTTTCTCGGGCACAGAAGGATGATTTGCTCGTCTTGGAATTTCTCTGTTAGAACGAAGCATGCTATGAATGATAATCTGAAGAAACCTCATATATGGAACATAAGGCTTTCCCTTGTTTTGTCGGCGAAGATCTATCTTCTCATTCAGTTCATGCCAGAAAATAGCTGCATAATCTACATGAAGATCATACACTACTGCATGAAATAGCTTCAGAAATCCGACGCTGGCACTGTCTGTTCCGGCATGTTTAGCAGATAAGCATCTATTAATAATGGAGAAGATTGTATAGTATAACGGTGGTAGGTTCGCCTTATGGAATTCCTTCACCCGAGTTAAGTTTCCAGTGTATCCCATAGCACGTATTCCTTCAAACGTTTCTTCTTCAGATGGAAAAGGATCAAACTCAGTCTTTCCTTCTCGTGAATCAGGTTCAGGTAGCCTCAGAATCATTCTTAGTCTTTGGAAATCAAGCTTTGTGATGAAGTTGTCTATTTGGAATACAAAAATTGGTCTTCCATCTTCCATAGTTGTTGTTATTGTCTTCCATGCTTGCTGTAAATATAGCATAGGCACAACGACAGTATTCGTTAATGCGTATGCTAACGGATGATTCCTGAGCACTTCCTTTATCACTGGATGAATGTTGATGTGATCAAAATCAATGTGATGATTGTTGGGAATGATCGCAATATAGTTGATCGGATGAATGATAGCATTATCTGGATGAATTCCGGCTTGGGATTGATGTACTGATCGTGTTGACGGTAAAGGTACATCGTGTGTCGGTTCGGGAAGACTTGGAATATGATCATCAAAGCCTTGAATGTGACTTTGTTCTTCTTGATTAACCATTTTACCTGTTGATAATAGTTCTTACAGAATTAGTCTTTGAAAAAAAATTTGAAAGAAAAATATTTTCTAAGTATAGAATTCGAATCATAGTGCATTCGAATTCATGATTTGTCTTTGAATATCAATTCGAATCCACAAGGGTTCGAATTCATCCAATTCGAATCCACAAGGGTTCGAATTCATCCAATTCGAATCCATAAGGGTTCGAATTCATCCAATTCGAATCCATAAGGGTTCGAATTCATCCAATTCGTATCCATAAGGGTTCGAATTCATTCAATTCGAATCCACAAGGGTTCGAATTCATCCAATTCGAATCCACAAGGGTTCGAATTCATCCAATTCGAATCCATAAGGGTTCGAATTCATCCAATTCGAATCCAAAGGCATTCGAATTCAACAGTTGAGCCCTAATTCAGATTATAACATGTGAATTCGAATCTAAAGGAATTCGAATCTAAAGGCATTCGAATTCAACACTTGAGCCCTAATTCAGATTATAACATGTGAATTCGAATCTAAAGGAATTCTTTCTTAACATGTTTCATGAATTCGAAACAAGAACGATTCGAAATCATGTTCGAATTCAACAATGTTCATGAATTCGAATCAGGTATGGTTCGAATTCATGTTCATATGAGCACGATGATGAACAGTAAACTTTTTGATTTTACAGATTAGCATAGTAAATGTTTACAATCAAACAAACCATTCGTATAGAATGATTCGTATTACATTTTCGAATCTGATAAGAGTAATTTCGATAGAAATGTTTACCTGATGAGGATGAATCAAGCAGATGAAGGATCGATAAAGTGGAAGATGAACAGTGTTCTCTTGAGAGTGTTTGAAACAATACCAAATAGTGAAAAGTGGGAAATAAGGTTTCGAACCCTATTTATACTCAAAAAAAATTTGTACACTTGGCACACATTAGAGTACCCCACTTGGCAATCAGTTAAAAATGCATGTTTCAAAACATTAGATATGGCACTGTTCATCTGAACAATTTACATAAACAAATATGTAAAAAATTCAAAAAGAGTTCGAATCAGATAAAGTTGTACAACAATTGATATTGATCTCATTGAATTCGAATCCTTAAGGGTCCGAATTCATTGAATTCGAATCCTTAAGGGTCCGAGTTCATTGAATTCGAATCCTTAAGGGTCCGAATTCATTGAATTCGAATCCTTAAGTGTTCGAATTCTTTGAATTCGAATCCTTAAAGGTCCGAATTCATTGAATTCGAATCCTTAAGAGTCCGAATTCATTGAATTCGAATCCTTAAGTGTTCGAACTCTTTGAATTCGAATCCTTAAAGGTCCGAATTCATTGAATTCGAATCCTTAAGAGTCCGAATTCATTGAATTCGAATCCTTAAGAGTCCGAATTCATTGAATTCGAATCCTTAAGTGTTCGAATTCTTTGAATTCGAATCCTTAAAGGTTCCGAATTCATTGAATTCGAATCCTTAAGAGTCCGAATTCATTGAATTCGAATCCTTAAGAGTCCGAATTCATTGAATTCGAATCCTTAAGTGTTCGAATTCTTTGAATTCGAATCCTTAAAGGTCCGAATTCATTGAATTCGTATCCTTAAGTGTTCGAATTCTTTGAATTCGAATCCTTCAGAGATCGAATTCTTCAAATATTTGCATGAAAATTTACAACTTTTTCTGAAAAGTCCAACAACTGTTCTAAAATTCTCACATCAGATAAAACTTTGTAAGCTCTCAGATACAGATAACACTTTTACAGATTTATGCCGAATTGCTCCCCCTTAACAATTGCATAAACTGTTATCTTTTCTTCAGAGAAATCTGCACAAACAGAGAAAGATTTGGTACTCATAGAACATGAGTCCAAACTGTTAAAATTATCACTTTGTGTAAAAATCTAACTCCCCCTTAAAATATGAATTCTTGAGCAACTTGCTTTCTTCCTCTGAAAATATGCATAAAACTCAGTATTTGATATTGGATCAAAAATACATTTCACAAGGAAAGTCAAATTCATTGAATTTTGTTTTATGACTACTAACATTTGATCATTTGAAAGCTTTACAAAAGAAATTCAACTTAATAAAATTTAACATATATTCCAATCAGATGAAATCAAATGCATGTGTTTGGATTCAAGGACAAGACATCATTGCTTATCAAGTTATAATTGTTCAGTGTCCACCCCTTTATCAAATCTATTTGGTGTGCTAGCATGCGAAATATGATTGGCATAAAGCTTATGTATTTCTACAATATATAAGAATACTTTGCTCTACTCACACTATATATCCATAATCCTTTAGCTGAGTTTTCATCCAAATTACTTGCGAACAGCAACTAGCGGCGGCCACATACTCTGCTTCAGCCGTAGATGTTGATACACAAGTTTGCTTCTTTGATGACCAGCTTACTAGTTTATCTCCCAAGAATTGACAAGCACCAGATGTGCTTTTCCTGTCCATCATATTTCCCGCATGATCTGCATCTGTGTAAGCAGTTAGTTCAAACCCAGAATCCTTAGGATACCAAAGACCCAAATTTTTTGTGCCTTTGAGATATCTAAGGATTCGCTTTACAGCCACAATATGAGATTCCTTCGGGTTTGCTTGGAAACGTGCACAAAAAGATGTTGCAAACAAAATATCCGGTCTACTTGCCGTTAGATACAGTAAAGATCCAATCATGCCTCGGTATAACTTTTGATCGACTGATATACCAGATGAATCAGCGTTCAAAAGCTTACCGGTAGCCATGGGAGTTTTCATGGTGGAAGAGGAATTTAATTCAAATTTCTTAAGCATATCATTTATATATTTTGATTGATTAATGAAAATGCCTTCATTTGATTGTGTCACTTGGAGACCAAGAAAAAATTTTAACTCTCCCATCATACTCATTTGAAAACGGCTTTTCATCACCTTTTCAAAATCTTTACACATATCTGGATTTGTAGATCCAAATATAATGTCGTCAACATATATTTGTACTAACATTAAATCTTTACCTTCTCTTTTGAGAAAAAGAGTTGTATCTATTGTACCTTTGGTGTATCCATTTTTAAGCAGGTGAATAGTCAGAGTCTCATACCATGCCCTCGGTGCTTGCTTTAAGCCGTAGAGTGCTTTGTCTAGAATGTAGACATGGTTGGGATATTTGGGATCAACAAAGCCTTCAGGTTGACTTACATACACTTCCTCATGTAGTATTCCATTCAGAAACGCAGATTTGACGTCCATTTGGAATACCTTCATGTTCTTATGTGCTGCGTATGCAAGAAAGATCCTTATTGCTTCAATCCTTGCTACTGGTGCATAGGTTTCATCATAATCTATTCCTTCTTGTTGATTGTAACCTTTAGCCACCAGTCTTGCTTTATTTCTGACTATAATCCCCGCTTCGTCCTTTTTGTTTCTAAAGACCCATTTGGTTCCAACTATGGTTTTGTCTTTTGGACGTTTCACCAAGTGCCACACTTCGTTGCGTTTGAACTCATTTAATTCCTCTTGCATGGCGTTGATCCAATCTGGATCTTGTAAAGCTTCAGATGCTTTCTTGGGTTCTAACGTGCTAAGAAAATTTACGTACAAACATTCGTTTGTAGTCGCAGATCGGGTTTTCACTCCATCATTCAGATCACCAATTATATCAGCCGGAGGATGTGCTCTTGTCCATTTATGACTACTTGGAAGAGTTGGTATATCCATACGAGTGTTTGATGGATTATTTTCATCCAATACTGCAAAAATCTCCTCTGTCGATTCAGCTGAAGATACATTTGTCGTTTCCGGTATGTTGACTTCTGTTTCTAATCCTTCAGATGTGGAAGTCTCCGATAAATGATTTTCTGAAACCTGAACAACTGGTTGAATTTCAGGTTCAGAGACAGGAACGTGTTCACTTGTAATCTCATTAGTTTCTACAGAAGTACTAGTATCAACATCTTCAGTTGGACCGGAGATATTTGCACTCGTCTGATTCTGAGATGCATTCACAGATGTGATTGGTGGTTCCATATCTGCACAGTAATCCATAAATGCATCATGAAATAGTAAATCTAAATCAGTAGTATTATTATAATTCAAAGCTGAATTAGAAAACTGTTTCGTCACAGGTTCTACTCCATTTTTAGTAGAAGCTTCAGATTTCTGTACGAGTTCTGAACTAAATTGTCCAGAAGTCAATGTCACAGTCTCGTCGAACGTAACGTTGATACTCTCGATTACTGATTTTGTTCGATTATTATAAATCTTGTATGCTTTCGAGTTCAAGGAATAGCCTATAAAGATGCCCTCATCAGCTTTAACTTGAAGCTTTGTAAGATATTCACGATCTTTCATCACAAAACATCTGCATCCAAATACACGCAGAAATTTGATGTTAGGTTTGCGATTGTTGATTAATTCATATGCAGTTTTGTTAAAGCGTTTATTTATAATAGTTCTGTTTTGAGTAAAACACGCTGTGGATACTGCTTCAGCCCATAGACTTGGTGGAAGACCCGAGTAAGCAAGCATCGTCCTAGCAGCTTCTACAAGAGTTCGATTTTTCCTTTCAACTACTCCATTTTGTTGTGGAGTAATTGGGGCAGAAAAATTATGAGTTATTCCAACGGGTTCAAGAAAATATTGAAGAGTTGCATTCTTGAATTCAGTTCCGTTGTCACTTCGGATTTTTCGAACAGGGCGTTGTAGAAGAGTTTGAATCTTCTTGATGAATTTAATGATCTGCTCGGGTGCTTCAGACTTGAGTCGTAAGAAATCCAACCAAGTATATCGCGAAAACTCATCAACCATAACCAAGATATATTTCTTTCCTCCCATTGACTGAGTTCGCATTGGGCCACAGAGATCCATATGAATTAATTCCAAGGCATTGTTACAATTAGACAAAGTCTTGGTCTTGTGAGAAACATGTTTCATCTTTCCCATTTCACAAGCTGGACACACAGAAACTTTGTCAATTTTCATTTCAGGAAGCCCAGAAACTAATCCATCAATTCGAAGCTTGTTGATGCTGCGAAAATTTTGATGCGAGAGCCTTCAATGCCATAACCAACACTCTTCTTGTGAAGCTTTTGATACAAGACAGACTTGATTAGAAGCAACAAGAGTTGTAAAATCAGTCATGTATAAGTCTCCGCATCTTTTTGCTCTGAAGATTTCTGACCAATTTGCATCTAAGATGTAGCAAAAATCTTTATCAAATAACACCTTACAGTTCTTGTCGCAGAACTGACTTATACTGAAAAGGTTATGCCCTAAACCTTCAACATACAAAATCTTTTCAATTTGCATTGAGTCATTTTTCAACGTTCCGTAGCCTCGAACATGACCTTTTGAGTCATTTCCAAATCCCACTGATCCTCCAGGATGTACAATAAAATCTTGCAAGAAGTGCTTGTACCCCGTCATGTGTCTAGATGCTCCCGAATCAATGACCCACACATGACGGTCCTGTTAAGAAACAATTATCTTATTTTAGGTACCCATATCTGCATGGGTCCTTTCTTGTTAGTATGGATCAGTTTATTAATGACATTTGATGCCCCCTGAATTTTGCCTTTAAAAGTTAAACGATTGAGTAAATTTGGTTTGTTAACTTCATTTTTTGGAATCCATTTCCAATCCATATTTACTTCAACTGTTTTCTTTTCTTTCATCTTTTTATTCTGTTTGTTTGATCTGAAACCAAACATTTTGGCAAATTTGTTTGCTGAGGATTTTAAAGAGAAGGAAGAAGTTTTAGACTTCTTATTCGTTGGAGCATTTCTGTTTAGCTTGAAATAGTTATCCCAACAGTGAGCACAATGAATTCTTCTTTTAGCTTGTGACAATAATTTGAAATCTGAAATTGCGGAATTATTATTGCCACAAACATTGTGTTAGATCTGAAGTTTTGTCAATAAACCAAGTGTTGAAGATCTGATAAGAAGGTTCAGAAGTTCTGAGAAGAAGAAGAGTCAGAGATCTGAGAAGAAGAGTCAGAGATCTGAGAAAGAGAAGTCAGAAGTTCTGAGAAGCGTGATCAGAAGAATGTTCAGAAGTTCTGAACTACCTGTTCAGAACTTATGATGAGTTTCATTACTTAGTAATGTGTAAACTAATTAGGACACGTGTTTTGTTCTTATTAGTCTTTCTTATTTGTACTGTAGCTTTAATATGTCCGTTGCAGTATAAATAGAGTGATTAGCACTACGTTGCTAACTGATTGATTTTCCCATATTACTTGTATTCATTCCCTGTAATCTTTGAGGTTATCTCTCTCTTAGATCTGTAATTCTGTGCATCATTGAATACAATTGGGCTTGATCATACAATTTCTCAATTACTTCTTTCTATATTGATTGTAAGAATAGATCCTGCACTTACAATTGGTATCAGAGCCAATCAACAAACAAATTCGTTCAAGATTGTGATTGCGAAGATCGATTGATCAATTTCTTGAAGATTTCTTGATTCATTCAAAATTCGATTCCGCTGCTAGGGCTAGTTCTTGAATTCTTAGCAATTCTTGAATTACCTGTTACTTTTCGATCAAGAAAATCGAATTTGTCTTTCTGTTGAATTTTCTTACAATCATGTCTTCTAAAGAATATCTAGCCATGGGATCCGAAACCAAACCGCCTGTTCTTATACCAGAAGAGTATCAGCAATGGAAAACTCGTATGATCCAATTCCTAGACAACATCGATGAAAATCTTATGATTTCTATTCGAGAAGGTCCAATCGAAGTATATATCGATGTCGCCGCAACCCCTGCTACAGAGACAACTCCAGAAATTCCAGCGACCAGAGTGAAGAAGAATTATTCCCAATACACTGCTGAACAGAAAAATAGGCATGCTATTGACAAAAGAGCAATTACTTTGATGACTTTGGCTGTCCCGAATGAGGTTCTTAACAGGATTGACAGTGGATCATCAGCTAAAGACATGTGGGACGAATTGGAAAGGCAAATGTTAGGAACTGTGAGATCTATTCAGGCAAAGTTAAATCAAAGCATAAATGCTTATGAAAGGTTCAAAGCAAAAGAGTCAGAAAGTTTGACACAGACATACAGTAAATTTTGCACTATTCTAAATGACTTGAGAAGAAATGGACTGAAGAAAACAAAATCAGAAATAAATTACAAATTTCTGAACAGTCTAAATTCAGAATGGTCATCATTTGCCATAAGTCTGCAAATGAACAAGGATATGTGTGAAGAAGACTTAAATGATCTGTTCTGTGTTCTTAATCAACATGAAGACTCTGTCAAGTTAGTTGTGGAAGAAAAGAAAAATGTTGCTGATCAGTTAGCATTCTTATCAAAATCCAAAGCAATCAAAGCAACCAAAAAGACTGCATATCTATCAGAAATACCGAGTCTGGAGGAATCTGACAAAGAAGAAGGATCAGAAGATGATGAAGATATCAAGATAATGGCTGAAAAGCTAGCTTTGCTGACAAATACTTTCAACAAAAGGTATGGGAAGGGCAGATTTCAAGGAAATTATAAGAGAGTTGGAAGTTCAGATTATAAGAAGAAAGAAGACAGAGAAGAAAATAAGATTGAAAAGAGAATAGAGAGAAGTGAAGAAAACAAGGAAGAGAAGGAAGAGAGAAAAGAAAAGAATCTGTGTTTCAAGTGTGGAAAATCTGGCCATTATGCCAAGGATTGCAGAGTTAAAGTTGTGAAAGATTATGAATACTACACCAAGAAGGCTCAGCTTGCAAAGAAGAGAGATGACGAGAGTGCGCTATTGGCTGAACAGGAGAATTGGCTGTACTACACTTCTGATGAAGATGATCATATCAACTTTCCACAGATGCGAAGCTATATGGCAAAAATGAGGAATGAGGATGATTCTGATTTTGAAGATGCTGATTCTGAGTCATCTGCTGAGGTACATTCTTCACTTGAATTAGAGTTAATGACACAGATTGGTGAAATGAAAACTGAATTTGCTAATCTAAGAAAACAGATAAAAGGAGAAAGAACTTTGGTTAACAAATTCAGAATTGAAAAAGAAGTAATAAAAGAACAATATGAAGAATCTGAGGCTGAGAAACAGAAAGTTAAAGATGAAAATTCTGAATTGATGAAAAGGCTTTCTGAACTAAAAGTTGAGTTTTCAAAAATAAAGGATGAAAAAGGTGATTTACAAATAAAATTTGATATGTTATTTGAAGAAAGAAAGAATTTATACACCAAAATCAAAGAATTGGAAGATTTGAATTTGAAAAGAGGTCAGACTCAGCAAACATTAAATCTTTTATTAAGCAATGTTAAAGATACAAGATTTTACAATCCAAAGAAGGGATTGGGATTGGAAGAAAATGTCATTTTAAAAAGAGCTCCAATACTTCAAGTTTTTAAGCCAAAAATCCCAGAAATTGTTGAAGTTTTCATAAGACCTGCTAGTTCTATAACAAGTTCTGACAATTTGCAAAGACCAAACTCTAAAAAGTCAGATGAGAAAATTTCTGAGTCTAAAACAGAAAAGTCAGTTGTTTCAGAAGAAAAGGTTAAGAAAGAAATTTCTAAACCAACAGATGAGAAGCCAAAATACAATGATACTAAATTCAAGTATGATTCTTTAAATGTCAGCTACAAAAATAAACAACCAAGTTTTTCATATCATGACATTGAGAGCATATTTGACACTAGTAAAAATTCTGAAACAGTCAATCAGAAGTCTGAATCTTCTAGTCAGGATTCTGAACTTTGTAGTCAGAATTCTGAGTCTAAAGATCAGACATCTGAGTCTGTAAATCAGAACTCTGACTCAGGTAGTCAGAAGTCTGATTCAACTGAACTCTCTGAAACAAAGTCAGATGAATTTTTGCAACTTGAAAAGAGATTTAATCTTGTGAGTCAAGAACTTGAGGATTTAAGGAAAGCTTATGATGAACTTGAAAATGATTTCTGTGAGGTGGATATTAAACTTGAAGAAGTTTTGAAAGAAAAGAATATTTTTATTCAGAAAATAACAGAGCTTGAAAAACTGAAGACTGAGTATGATCTTTTTAAAATTAATGCTTCAAGAGAAAATGATAAATTCTTTAATGAATCAAGTACATATGAAAAAGGTGAATCATCTAATTCTTCTAACAAAAAGAACTTGAATTTTTCAGAAAAAGAAGAAAGCAAAAGGAAAGATGATCTTGCAAAGTTGAATGATCTGAAAAGGGAACTTGAGAAGCTTAGAATGAAATCTACTTCTGAACTAAACGCTAGAAATTCTTGTAATAAGGGCAATTGTACTCTGAACAGTATAAATAAAAATGAAATGATCTATGTTTCAGATTTATTGTCACTTGCAAAGAAAAATCTTGTTTGTGTTAGATGTAAAAATGATTCATTCCAATATTCTCACAAATGTCAAGTCAAAATAACTTCTGTTTCATACATAAGAAAAGATATTCAGAAAGTTTCTGTTTCTCAAAATACAGAAAAGAAGAAAATTTCTGTTCCTCAGACTCAGAAGAAAGAAAAGATGAAAGAAAAGAAAGTTGAAAATATAGCAAAACCAAAAGTTACAACTCTCAAAAAGAATTTGAACAAACTTGTAAGCAGAAAATTTTCTGACTTCATAAAAGTTCAAGGAAAGTGGTGTTTGAAGAAAGATTTTGAGTGGAGAGTAAAAGGTACTAATGTTAAATCCAATGACAAAGCTAACAAAGATGGACCCATTCCAAAATGGGTACCTAAACCTAACTGATCCTTTTGCAGGGCTGTCATGTGTGGTTTTTAGATTCAGGAGCCTCAAGACATATGACAGGTCAGAAGTCTTTTCTATCAAACTTCACAGAAAAGGCTGGAGGAGCAGTAAACTTTGGAAATAACAGCAAAGGACAAGTCAAAGGTTATGGGGATTTAACTAAAGGGGATCTGACTATCCAAAAGGTTTTCTATGTTGAAGGATTACAGCATAATCTTTTCAGTATAAGTCAGTTTTTAGACAGTCTCTGTCAAATTAAGTTTCAAATAACAGGTTGCATGATTTTAACTGAAAATGATGTTAAAGTCTTCTGGGCCAAAAGACATATGGACTTATTTGTAGTTAATTTTTCAAAATTGAAAACATTAAATACAGTTTGTCTTTTATCAAAATCAACTGCAAATGAATGCTGGCTTTGGCACAGAAGATGTTCTCATCTGAATTTCAAAGATCTTAATAATCTTGTTGCAAAACATTTGGTTAAAGGCTTACCAAAGCTTAAATTTGAAAAAGAATCATTATGCTCAGCTTGTGAAATGGGCAAGATGAAAAAGAGTTCTCACAAATTAAAAATGGACTCATCTTGCAAAGCACCATTAGAAATGATTCATACTGATCTTTGTGGTCCAATTTCAGTTCAATCGATGGGAGGAAAGAAATATATGCTTGTGATTGTTGATGAATTATCCAGATACACGTGGGTTGAGTTCCTAAGAGCTAAGTCAGAAGCTGCTACTACATTGATAAATTTTATCAAAAGGATTCAAGTTCTCTTACAACTTCAAGTTCAGAAAATCAGAAGTGATAATGGAACAGAGTTCAGAAATGAGACTCTTCAGAATTTTTTAGAAAGTTCTGGGATTTCTCACAATTTTTCTGCTGTCAGAACTCCTCAACAAAATGGTGTTGTTGAAAGGAAGAATAGAACTCTAGTTGAAGCTGCGAGAACAATGCTGGCTTATGCAAATCTTCCTACTTTCCTATGGGCTGAAGCAATTGCAACTGCTTGTTTTACACAAAATAGAACTTTAATCAATAAGAGATTAAATAAGACTGCTTATGAACTGATAAATAAAAGAAAACCATTAATCAAATTCTTTCATGTTTTTGGTTGCAGGTGCTATGTTCTCAGAGACAGAGAAAATCTTTCCAAATTCGATAAAAAGGCAGATGAAGGATACTTTGTGGGTTATTCTTTAACTTCCAAAGCATTCAGAATCTACAATAGAAGAACCAAGAGGATGATGGAGAGCATAAATGTAACTTTTGATGAAGCCAGAATAAGGACTTCTGAACAAGACAGTTCAGAACTCATGCTGAACAAGACAAAAATGACTTCTGATACAAATTCTAATCCTATTTGTTCATAACTCAATTTACTATTTAAGGATGCTTTTAGTGAACTAATTTCTGATTCTTATGCAGAATATGAAAACCCAAAGATGGTCAAAGAGATGAAAAATAAGACTCCAGAAATAGTTCAATCAACTGTAATTTCTGACAAAGGTCCATCAGAGGAGTGTCCAAATCTAATAAATACAAGTGGTGAAAACTCTGAACCTTGTAATCAGAATTCTGATTCTTGTACTCAGAACTCTGAACAAGTCAATCAGAACTCTGACTTCATTGATCAGAACTCAAACTTGGATGCAACTCCTACTCATACGTCAGAACAAGGTGACAGTTCAGAATTACGAGCAATCATTGATGAGAATGATGCAAACAACAATTATTCAGAGATTGATGTACTCCCTAGTGCTAATAAATGGACTAAAAATCACCCTATTCATCAAGTAATAGGTGATCCATCAGCAGGAGTAAAGACAAGATCAGCTACAGCAAATGAAGCAATGTTTGCTGGTTTCTTAAGTGTAATTGAACCAAAGAAAGCTAATGAAGCCCTAGAGGATCCAGACTGGATTTCAGCAATGCAAGAGGAATTGCTTCAATTTGAAAGAAATAAAGTTTGGAGACTCATTCCAAAGCCTGAAGGTAAATCTATTATTGGAACTAAATGGGTGTTCAGAAACAAAAAGGATGAATCAGGTGTTGTCATCAGAAACAAGGCAAGATTGGTTGCTAAGGGATACTGTCAACAAGAGGGAATTGATTATGATGAGACATTTGCACCAGTGGCAAGAATAGAGGCAATCAGAATATTTTTAGCCTATGCTGCACATAAAAACTTCAAGGTGTATCAAATGGATGTCAAATCAACCTTTCTAAATGGCAAACTTAATGAAGAGGTGTATGTCCATCAACCTGAAGGTTTTGTTGATCCAGAATTCCCTGATCATGTTTATATTTTAGACAAAGCTTTATATGGTCTAAAACAAGCACCACGAGCCTGGTATGACACTCTTACTAAACACCTGTTAGGTTCAGGATTCAAGAAAGGTAAGATTGACACAACTTTGTTTTTAAAGAAACAGGGTAATGATTTGATTCTGATACAGATTTATGTTGATGACATAATATTTGGTTCTACCAGTCCAGAATTATGTGATAATTTTTCAAAAATCATGTCATCTGAATTTGAAATGAGCATGATGGGTGAACTGAATTTTTTCCTTGGTCTTCAAGTCAAACAACTACCAAAAGGTATTTTCATAAATCAAGGAAAATATGTCAGAGATATTCTGAAAAAGTTCAAAATGTCTGATTGTGCTTCTATGAGAACACCTATGGCAACTAACATAAAGTTAGATGCTGATCTCAAAGGTGTTTCAGCAGATATCAAACTTTATAGAGGCATGATTGGATCATTACTTTATTTGACTGCAAGTAGACCAGATATCATGTTTTCTACCTGTTTCTGTGCTAGATTTCAATCTAACCCGAAAGAATCACATATGTTGGCTGTCAAAAGGATTTTAAGATATCTCAAAGGAACACCTGATCTAGGTTTATGGTATCCAAAAGAAACTGACTTCAAATTGACTGCTTTCACTGATGCTGATCATGCAGGAAGTAGGTTGGACAGAAAGAGTACATCTGGTGCTTGTCACTTTTTGGGAGATAAAATAGTGAGTTGGGCATCAAAGAAACAGAACTGTGTATCCACTTCAACTGCTGAAGCAGAGTATGTTGCTGCTGCTGCTTCATGCTCTCAAACATTGTGGATGAGAACACAACTCATGGACTATGGATATCAGCTTAATAAGATTCCCATCTATTGTGACTCAGAAAGTGCAATTGCTATTACTCAGAACCCTGTTCAACATTCGAAGACTAAGCATATAGATGTGAGGTATCATTTTATAAAGGACTATGTGGAAAAAGGAACTATAGAGATGCACTTTGTGCATACAAAGTATCAATTGGCTGACTTGTTCACAAAGCCTCTTGATCACAAAAGGTTTTCTTTTCTCATATGTAAAATAGGAATGCTTAATCTGCCTAGTTGAAAATATTTTTTTTCTTAAAAATGCTAAATTTTTCTAAGTAAACTTGTCTGAGTAGTGTATTCAGAACTTCTGAGTCTTGAGTTCAGAACTTCTGAGTCTTGAGTTCAGAACTTCTGAGTCTTGAGTTCAGAACTTCTGAGTCTTGAGTTCAGAACGTCTGAGTCTTGAGATCAGAACCTCTAAATCTTAAGGTCAGAAATTCTGAGTCAATACTTCAGCAATCTAACTTTCAAAAATTTACTTTTGAGAAATACAAATAACTTCAACTGTATGGATTATGCTTCTTTGATTATCTTTTTATCTCATCTTTATGTATCATTAATACTCAAATGCATGCTCAAGTCAAGGGGGAGCATCAAAATTCTTTTGGAAATCATTTTGTGATGCTTAAAAGATTTGTTTTCATTTCTTATCTGTTCAAACCTCTTCTGAATAATCAAAATGTTTTATATTGGTCAGAAGTTGATTTTAAAAGACATTTTAGTTACAAGGCAAAATTCTTCTGAGTCATGGAATCAGAACATCTGTGCGTGTTATTCAGATCTTTGACTTGAGTCAAAATTCTATCCACTAACACGTGTCAGCTTCATATTTGTTTGACAATGCCACGTATTTCATTTAAATCCTTTGTGGTATTTCACATGTGTTGACTCCGTTATAACATTGATTTCGCTTTTCCGTTAAACCTTTCAACTTCGCGGATTTTAAATAGGTCTTAAAATCCCTATTTCAAATTTCTTTCAAATTCCAGAGCGAAACGTGAGATACGAATCAAATCTAGAGTTCTTTGAATCTGTTTTCTTCTTAAATCATGTCTGGAATACGAAGAAGTGGTCTAATTTCTCTACATTCTACAAAATCGATAATGGATTCATCCGATTCGGAAAATGATGAAGTACAAAATAGAGTTGCAGAGGAAGGGGCAATAAGAAATGATGAAGAAGATGAACAAATGGATGAATCTGAAGGAAATGCGGATGAGGTAAACGTTAATATTGAACATGATCAGAGTGCTGCAGGTTCTATTATGTCAGATAGATCTACTCTAGTGGAAAGAGTTGTTCCTGAGAGTGAATGGTTGAAATTATCTAAAAATAACTGTGTTATATTGTTTGAGGAAAGTCGTTTTAAGCCTGAACACAGAATTATCATGGAGTTATTCAAACATCATCCGTACAGAAAATGGTTTACAAGAAGTAAAAATGTGCCTGTTCAGTACATACAACAATGGTGGAAATATCTTAGGTTAGAAGACAATAAGTTTGTGTCTGAAATTGGAGGAGTGACATTTGTCTTATCTATCTCTGCACTAAGAGAAATGCTGAATCTACCAGAGAAAGATGATGTACAAAGAAGAACAGATTTTGAGGATTTACCCCTAACAGAGGAATTAATAGCAGAGTTTATGAAGTTGGGATACAATGAAGGATTGAGGACTCTCAGTTTGTTCAGAAGAAACAAATTACCACCTATTTGGGCTTGCTTCTTTCATGTGGTAAATAAATGTTTGTCAGGGAAAAATAGTTCTGCTGATCAAGGTTCTAAACAAATTCTTCAGATATTTCAAGGTTTAGTGAAGAATAGGCATTATGACTATACTTTAATACTTTGGGAAGATATGAAGAATACATTTGAGAAGAATCAGAAAGCAAGTCAGAAGAAGACAAAGGATGCTCCACTGACATACATTCCCTACATAAGGTACTGGCAAATTGTTATTTGGTATGCCATGCAGGAAAACAGAACAATCTCAAGAAGAACAAATGAAGAGCATGGTCCTACATTTTATTTGGGTAAGATGACCTCAGTAACAAGACTTGAAAATTATCCCAATCATAAACTGTTGCCAAAATCACTTAGGAATTATATTCCAAGGGAGAGTGAGATTTTAAAAGCTTATTGCACCTCTATGGGAATTGAATTACCTCAAATCCCTGCCCAAGAGAACCAACCTGAGAAGAGAGGTGAGGGGTCTAGTCGAATTAGAGAGGGGGAGGATGTTCAGATGGGTGAACATTCTGAGAGACTTGAGGGGGAAAATTCTGAGAGCTTGGTTAGACTCAGTGAGGAAAAACAGAATGAGAGTGGTGAGGATGAGAGATTGTTAACAGAGGTTCAAACAGAAAGAGATGCCTCTGAACCAGCTAATCTTGACCAGGTAACCACACATGCTATTGGTTCACATCTCTTGGTGTCCAATATTGAAACAAACACCATGGACCTAGTGGTGGATCTTGAACAACCCATCCATACCCACTCAGAAGCATTTCAACATGCTACTGTTTCACACAAATCCGGGGAACCATCCCAAACTCATTTGGAGGGAGGTGATAAATCCCACCTTATTTTTCAACACATTGAGTCTGAATATCACAGTCCTATTCATATTGAGCCTGAAATTCCTTTTGACACTTGCACAGATCAGGAATTTCGTACTCCTGAAACAACATTCATAGACATGCCTAATGTTGGGTGTCGAGGATTGGATGGAAGTCCTGGTGAGGTGAACATTACAAAAGCCTCATTCAAACGTGCATCTGTTGTACAAGATGACTGTGTGTTATCTACAGGCCATGAGCTCTCTGGGCACATGAAAACTGGACCATCTGTTGGTTCAGGTTCACTGTTAGAAACTTCTGAATTTGAAAAGATTCAGAAACAAAACAAGGAGATGGGGGAAAAAGTAGAAAATTTGGAGAAGAGGATGGAGGATTTGAATGATGAAGTATCAGATTTGAAAGTTGTGTTGGAGAAAAAGTTGATCTCTGTTGAAACCAAGGTAGATGATGTAAAGAAATCCTTGGATTCTCACAAAAAGGAGATCGTGGATATAATGTCTGGTTTTCAAAAAGATTTGTTAAAACAGATGCAAGGTATGCAGGAATCTATATTGAAAGCACTGAGTGTATCTTTGGCTTCTACTTCAAAGCCTCTTGATCCTGTTCCTATTGCAGAAGCTGAACCTGAAGTTGCTTTTAATCAGAACTTGAAAAGGAAGTTTGATGATAATGATCCTCATGATCATCAAAAGGGGGAGAAAAGACAAAGGTTAAGTTCTGATGATGATATTGGCATAGAAGATTTTGAGATAGCAGACATGCACTTAGCCAATACAAAAAGTTCAGAAGATCAGACACAGGAAAATTTAAAGGAAATGATTCAGATAGTACAGCTTGATAGTTCAGATACAGAAGAAATGGAGTTGGGAAGTATTGATAGTAATGAATCAGATAAAACAGAGGAATTAAACTTGGATACTGAGATGGAAGGAAACTCAGATGAAACTGTAGCTATTGAGGAATCTGAATTGAGATCAGAAGAAATAGTGGAAAGTACAGTGGTAAACAGATGTACAGATATTGTGGTTTATAACAGAGAAAGGGCAACAGAATCTGAATCAGAAGAAAGGAGGTTGAATGAAGAATTGATCAGAAGAATGCATAATGAAGTAGTCAGAGCTTTGAGTGTTCAGAAAATTCATAAAGGGATAAAAGTAATAAGACCTATTGATCTGATGGGTGAAGAAGACAGAACTGTTGATTATTCTCAGAATTTTAAGCATGAGTTCAGATATAACTATGCTGATGAGATGAACACAGAAGAAGAATATGAGAAACTAGAAGATTACTTCATGCCTTCTGAGTATGTATTCAGAAAACCAATTGAGATTTCCAAGATTAACTTACAGACGTTAGAAGAACCCATATGTGATTTCATCCTGGAACTAAGTGATGTACCTTTGGCCAAACAATTTCATGATGACATTTTTCCTGAGGAAATGTATGAAAACCTCTACCACTCAGAAGGAGAATATGAGCTTTTGGAAAGTAACATTGATGGTTTTATGGATGACAGAGCTCAGATGGTCTACTCAGAAGCTTCTAACATGTTCAGAGTTCCTGACTCAAGACTGCATATTCAGAAAAGAATTGAGAAAGTTCTAATGTTTCAAGAAGAAGAATTCAGTGGTTTAATGTTTGTTAGAATGGAAGTGTTGAAAGAGAAAAATACAAAAGTTGCCATGTCCAGTTTTGATTTCCACAGACTAACACTTGATGATCAGATCTTTCTAGTCAAATTCTTCTCTGGTACTGAAGAAGCCTTGATGGAAATTGAATGCAGAAGACTTCTGGGTATCTATGTCAGAAACATGTACTTATATGATTTTCAACTAGCCATTGAAGGAAGAAAAGAGAAGTGCAATCTGAGGTCTCCAACAAATATTGCAGGATTTGATGTGTGTACAAAAGGATTCGTAAATGAAGGAATGGAATTTGAAGGGTTTGCATATAAAGTTCAAGAGAGACTTGAAATGTTCAAACTGAAAGAACTGGTAAAATATAGTGATGCAACTCTGAGTTGGTTACTGATTGAAATGGAAGTAAGTGCTAAAACTGAAAGAGAGAACTTAAAGAAAAGGTGTGTAAACTCTATGAATAGAAGGTTGAATCTCAGAAGAAAGATCAGAAGTTGTGGTGAATGGTTGCTATCTGAAGTTAATCCCAAGAAGATGTTACATAGTGATTTTGTGTTCCCTGCTGAGTATGAAGTGAATGAAATTTTGTCAGATGAAGTTGAAGAAGTTCAGGACACAACACCACAGAATGTGCAGATAACTAATATTGACCAAGCTGAACAGTCTGAACCCAAAGAAGATGAAATATTCATTGATCTGAATGGATACTTTCTTGAATTTGATCTGCCTGAGTTTTTCAAACCAGAAGAAGTACAATTCTTGGATGTGTATTATGATAGGTCTAAGGAGACTCAGATCTGGTTGGCTGAAAAATCAAGATGTCTTGGCAAAACAAAGCAAGCTGTTTACTCAGATTTTCTAATCACTGGAATCAGAGAATTGAAGGTTAAGAAATTCAGAAAGATGGAGTACTTATCCTTTGAAGTTCTGAGAGAAGATGGCAAGGTTTATTATTTTACTGATGCAGATTTTGAGAAACTGTCAGTGGTTGACTTCTACAGATTACACAGCTTTCTATGTTTTAAAGAGTCAAGTAAAGACAGGAATGAAAGGAAGGCAAGAAGTGTGGTGATTGAGGCCATGTTCTATATCTTAAGGTGGCATTGCTATACAGATTTCCAAATAGCTCTGTATTTGCAAAAGTCATGTGTTTATCTGGCAAATCCCAATACAGATCATGAGCAGAAAAAAGTGTTAAAGACTGGAAGTGTTCACAAGTATCCAGATTTGGGAGTATTTTTGAAGAACAAAAGTGGAAAGATCTTCTTCAGAGCAAAGGAAACTGCAAAATATTGTTCTGGAACTTTAAGGATCATAAAGCACAATTTGGAGAAAAAGATGCTGAAAGTAAAGGAAGCAAACATAACTCAAGAAGCAATAAATCAGCAAGTTGAAGTTATTCAAGAAATTATTGACAAGATTGATAAGAGGCTTAATCTGAGGAATGTGCTACTTCAGAAAATTGTTCCTGCTCTGAAAGAATTAGATGATGCAAAGTTTAAGTTTATTTGACAAAAAGGGGGAGATTGTTAGATCTGAAGTTTTGTCAATAAACCAAGTGTTGAAGATCTGATAAGAAGGTTCAGAAGTTCTGAGAAGAAGAAGAGTCAGAGATCTGAGAAGAAGAGTCAGAGATCTGAGAAAGAGAAGTCAGAAGTTCTGAGAAGCGTGATCAGAAGAATGTTCAGAAGTTCTGAACTACCTGTTCAGAACTTATGATGAGTTTCATTACTTAGTAATGTGTAAACTAATTAGGACACGTGTTTTGTTCTTATTAGTCTTTCTTATTTGTACTGTAGCTTTAATATGTCCGTTGCAGTATAAATAGAGTGATTAGCACTACGTTGCTAACTGATTGATTTTCCCATATTACTTGTATTCATTCCCTGTAATCTTTGAGGTTATCTCTCTCTTAGATCTGTAATTCTGTGCATCATTGAATACAATTGGGCTTGATCATACAATTTCTCAATTACTTCTTTCTATATTGATTGTAAGAATAGATCCTGCACTTACACATTGCAAACATTACAAGAATGTATACAATTTTTATTCAAAGAACTACATTTCTCAGAGTCGGTGCTTCTATTCTTGCTATTCAGAACTTGTTCCTTCAAATCCACATACTTTTCTTCATCCATTTCTGAGAAAGAAGAAGAAACATTGTCAGAACCTTTAGAGGTAGAAGGATCACTTGAAAACAAATTAGATTTATTTTCGGATGATTTTTCTTTCTCTTTTCCTTTTGAAACTGGATCACTTGAAAACAAATTAGATTTATTTTCAGATGATTTTTGTTTCTCTTTTCCTTTTGAAGCTGGTTCTGTTTTTAAATCAGATACCTTTGATGAAAACTTTTTATGGTAGACTTCACAAAACTTTAATTCTATTTCAAATTCAGTTCTTTCTTTCTTCTGCTTTTCTTTTTCTAGAAATAGAACTTTTTCAAAATCTGAAATTTGTTTCGAAAGTTCTACACATCTTAATTCAAGATTTTTCTTTTCTTTAAAAAATTTGAGCTTTTCAAAAGGATCAAACATACTTGAAGATTTATTTTGATCTTTGGATTCAGCTTGTTTTGAACATTTTTCACAACTTTTTGAGGCCTTAGAGTTTGATATTTCATCTAATTTGGATTCTAGTCTTTGAATCTCACTCTTAAGATCAAGATTGATCCTTTTTGTATGATCAAATTCTAGTCCAATATTATCACGATCATCCTCTAATTTTTCAAAATCTAATTGCCATTTGGAAATTTGATTTTCTAAATCAACAATTTTAAGTAAAGCTGAGTCCAAATTAGGAAATTCAGAAGAAGTTTCTGGAACAAACTCCCTTTTGTCAGAATCTGATGTATTATTTGACTCCATTTCAACGTTAGATTTAGTTTTAACAGATATAGGTTCATTGATTTTGTCAACAATTGTTTTAGCCATAGATTCATCGGAAAACAATGAACTAAATCCAGTTGGTTCAAACATTTTGGTTTTGTAACTGGAGTTTAATTCATCATATTTAAAATTTGTTATATTGTATCTAGGCTTTTCTTTTGAACCTTTGTCTGTTTTAGCTTCATCTTTCTTTGAAATGGAAGTTGAAGAATTTGAAGCATTATCTTTGATAGGAGTTTCTGATTTAGGAGATGTTTCTGATACAATAACTTGTTGCAAAATTCCATTACTTGCCTTTGCTTTTTCTTGTGTCTTTGGAGGTGTTTTTGTTATTATGACTTGTTGCAACACTTCATTATTTGATTTAACAGATACAGGTGAATTAACAGGTGTTTCTGTTATAATGACTTGTTGCAACTTTACATTTGCTGGTTTAACAAAAACTTTTGCAATTGGAGGAATCTCCTTTATCAGAGTTTGCTTCAAAACTTCCTTTTTCTCATGAGGTTTTATTGTTTTGAAACTCTTGTCATCAGATAATCCTAGACCCATTTTTGGATTATAAAATCGTTTATCTTTTGGGTTGCTAGTCAACAAATTCAGCGTTTGCTCAGATTGGCCTCTTTTGTAATTTAAATCTTCAAGTTGCTTAATCTTTTCAATTGCTTCTTTTCTTTCATCAGAAAGAACCTTGATTTTGAACTGAAAATCTATGTTTTCATCATTTAAATCAGTTAATTTCTTTTTTAACTCAGAAATTTCAGATTCAAGTATTTTAACATTTGATCTAATAATTTCTTTCTCCTTTTCTCTATCTTCAGCTAAACACTTATAAAGAAGTGCTTCATCATGATATTTCAGCTTTGAGCTTTTCTCATCTTCATATTGCTTTTGCACTTTTTCAATTTTCTTTTGTGCCTTTTTTAAATTTCTCGTTAAGCTCAAATATCACAGCTTGCATTTCTTCATATTTGTCATTTTCAGTTTCAGATTCATTTTCAGAATTATCAGAATAAAGAGAAGTGTTATCATAAAGAGAAGGATATAGAGATTGTACCTCAGATTCCAGATCTTCCTCATCAAGTTTAGCCATTAAACTGTGCTTCACTTGAGTGAAGTGAGCTTCTTCATCATCTGAAGAATCCATCAGCCATATTTCTTCTTCAGCATTTACTGGCTTTCCGGTTTCTTTGGCTTTTGTGAGATGTGCTTTACGCTGATAGTATTCAGAATCCTTAACTTTCTTCAACTGACAATCTCTGGCAAAATGACCCGGCTTACCGCAGTTATAGCAGTTTCGGTCATCCATATCCTTCTTTTCTTCCCTCTCCTTTTTCTCAACTTTCTCCTCTTTTTCTTCTTCCTTTTGATCCTTGTTCTCATACCTTTTCTCAAACCTTTTGTATCTGTTCACTTTGTTGTAATCAGGTTTGCTTTTTGAATGAAACTTCTTCTTTCCATATCTGTTTTGAAATCTTGTAGTTAACAAGGCTAATTTTTCAGCTATCTCACTCATTTCATCTCCAGAACTGCTGCTTTCATCATCATCATCAGAACTTATCTTCTTTTTGCTTAACCCAGAGATCAAAGACTTTGTTTTCATCGCTCCACTTTTCTTGTGTTCACTTAGAAGGGCTAAAGATTCTTCAACCTTTTTCTCCTTTTCTTTGACCATTTTTACTTTTTCTTCATGTTGACCCAGAATGCTGAAAATATCGGTCAACTTTTCATCATCCATATCCCTTGACATTTGAAGCTGAATAGAGTATGAATCCCATTCCGGCAGTAAATTCTTGACAAACTTGT
Source organism: Saussurea involucrata (assembly GCA_033807775.1). NCBI lineage: Eukaryota > Viridiplantae > Streptophyta > Magnoliopsida > Asterales > Asteraceae > Saussurea > Saussurea involucrata. Next base: position 135,703,006 of record CM066322.1, read on the forward strand.
AATTAATCTCTGATTCAGACTTGTCAACTCCATTCCTTCTTAAATCATTCAGAATGATGTTGTAACGATCATAAGTATCTTTCAACGATTCCCCATCTCTAGCTTTAAACCCTTCATACGCATTGATGCTCTGATTCTTTTTGGTCTTCATTGATTTTGATGAACCTTCAAACTGCCTTTCTAGCTCATCCCAAATATCCTTTGCTGAATTTCGGCTGTCTACACGATTATAGATATTGTTTGGAATGGCCATAGTCAAGTATGTCAATGCTTGCTCATCAATTTCAACTCTAGCTTTATCAGCATCACTGTAATATTTGTATTCCTTTTCTATTCTTCTTGGAAGAATCTCTTGACTTGTTTCTGTTGCAGCAATGCCACCAACCTCTATGTAGGCTTTGTAAGGACCGTTCTGAATGGACAGCATAAGATCTCTGTTCTGATGATTCAGAAATTGAATCATTCTCCTTTTCCATTGAGAATATTCTTCAGCTATCAATACCGGAGGCTTATTCTTAGAACCCATGCTCAGCATATCTCTCGACATCTTCTGATAATTGGCTAGATAAACGATCGTTCAGAAGATAAAGCAGTTAGTGTAAGAAAAATTACACTTATGAGAATTTAATCAACATTCCTAAGAATTCGGATGCTCAATTCGGATGCTCAATTCGGATGATCAATTCGGATGATCAATTCGGATGCTAAATTCGGATACTCAATTCGGATAATCAATTCGGACTTGATAGATTTCGAAATCCTCCAATTCGAACTTAACAGCGTTCAAATTCACTCAATTCGGATGTACTAAGGTTCGAATTCACTCAATTCGGATTATGTTGAGTGCGAATTCACGCAATTCGAATGTAACTGGATTCGAATTCACTCAATTCGAATTTACTTAGGTTCGAATTCACTCAATTCGAATGTAATAGGGTTCGAATTCTCTATGAATGTTCCGAATTCTCTTTGAATGATCCGAATTCACCAAGAAGGATCCGAATTCTGCACTTCGAACTTCAAAATCACTTAATCTGCCATAACTTCTTCAATTCTTGATCAATTGTGATGAATCTTATATCAAATTGTTCGTAATTGAAATCTGCACACTTTTCCTGTTGATCACAATTCACAATTCGATCAATTTAATCGAATTAAGATCCAAACAGTGAACTTGAAGTTTTTGAAAAAATATTCAAGAATCGATCAGATCTGTCAATTCTGTGCAGATTTTGATGTTTCTGCAAGAATTAAATGTGTTCAGAATCCAAATCCGAGTTGAACGATGCAAAGAAATGATTCAAAAACTCAAAATCTAGAAAATCTTCATGTCTGAATGTTAAGACTTCAGATGAACAGTAAACTTCTCTTGGTCCGAATTCTTGATGAACAGTGTAAAAGTTCTTCAATTTGCTCTTTAATCTGCTTGATTCTTCTGTTTGGCTCTGATACCAATTGATAAATCCCAAATCTAGCACAAAGTAATGAACAAGTGTAGAGAGAATCTAGAGAGCAATCTTGTCATCCATATATTGATTTCAAAGTGTAAAATGACAAATGCTTCAAGTTGTTATCCAAAATAACAAAGGAACTCCTTTATATAGTAGGACATGACAAGCCCATGCCTCTACTAAGGAGAAACAGTACAAGATATTAATACTGTCTTGATAGCTACAAAAATGCCCTAACAGTGTGAACAGTGGACTGGATGGTGTGAGCAGTTGTTTGAGCCATGCGCATTTAATGGCGCAGACGTCTATTTTGTACCATGCCCTATTGAGTCCACTCAGAGCTTGACACGTGTTTTGACAGTACTTTTCCATGCAAGTTGATGAACGTATCCAGTAATATCTTCCAAGTCTTCATAGCAGACCACAGAGGCTCTGTAAGGCATTACAGAGGTTCTATGGTCTGACCTTCTGTGGAGCAGTCCACTTGTTTCCGAGTTGATCTTCTTCTTGCGCACTACAGAGGTTCTGTGATTACCTCTGTAGCTTCTGTGGCGTTCTGGACTTGATCTTCTGGAAGAAGTGGCAGAGCCTCTGTGAGAGGCTTTTCTATACTTAGCCTATTTTTCACTACTTCTAAGTATTTCTATGATTAGGAAGATTGAAGCTAACAATCTCCCCCTAAGTAGTGAAAAATAAAAAATTTGACTTTGAGTTTAGTTAGGCTAAGTTGGATAAGACAGAGGTTAAACAATACCTCGAAATTTCTTTCATTTAGAAATATGCCAGAGACATTTTACATTTGAGTACAATGAAAGATAAACTTTTAACTTTGTTTGCAGAGATTGGAGGTCTGAGAATCAGATTTTGGCATCTTTGAAATCATTGTAGCTTATGTTGTCTCTTCCAACTTTTCTGATCTATTTGTAGAATCTGATGCAGAGTTCTCTTAGGCGAATTGTTGCGTCAATCTCTCTTATGATAGTATCTGCAGCATCTTTATCCATTTTCTTTGAACCTCTGTATTTCATAAGGCTTGCTCTGAACTTGTTCAGAGTATTTGTTGCGTACTTTTGACAGTCCATGCATACAAATAGTTTATTTTCGCCTTGAGGGTTTTGAAATACTAACCCAAACCGTGGTTCTGTGATGATTGAGTTTGGTATGGCGTCTGGTGGGCAGCGATCCTCTGGTGGTCGTAGATCCAGATGTTTGAGACCGAGATCCTTTCCCAGCTGGAAATCTATCATGCTGTAGACCAGAAGCTTTTCCCTCATCGCTTTTCTCAATACTTGATAGGCTCTGGTGTTTGCCTCTGTGTTGTAGTTGTCCTTTGTCCATTGCAGAAGGTCAGGTAGATCGTATGGATTGATGTTTCTTAAGTCAGCATCAGCGAAGGTAGATTCTGAATTGTTCTCTCTTCTGACTCTGTAAAGATTGTACCTGACCCTTGGATAGGTTCTTGTGAAGGAGAATCTGCAGAAGATCACCTTTTTGATTTTGTGAATTGAGAAGACATCTGCTTTGGCTCTTGGCTTTGTTCTTGTGAAGATGTTCTCAAATTCTTCTCTGATCCTTGGATCTGTCACATGATCTATTGGATAGTTTGTCTGAAAGGATTGTTTGTAGAGGTATTTGTATACCACTTCTTCCATTTCTTCATGTGTTGGACCAGGTCGTGGAATTTGTCTTCTGAGACTCTCCATTTGTTGAACAACTTCTGCAGCTCTACCAGTTAAAGGAGTTTCTGACAGAGGCTTCAATCCATGTGTCCAGTCAACTTCTTCGGGTTTTGGGGTTTGAAAGGCGTCAAACGCACTCTTCATCAGTTTCTCTGTTGGCTTTGACAATGTTTTCTTCTTCTTAGGCTCTTCTGTCAGTATCCCTTTGCCTTTATCTTTTGTTGTCGTGGCAGAACCTGTTGCTTCTGTGGGATTTGAGGTTTGCACTTCTGTAGGTTTGATGGAGGTTGCCTCTGTGGATTTTGACGATTGTGACTTAGAGGAATTTTGTGGCGATGGTTCTGTTGGCTTGACTTTCTCTGTAACCTCTGTTGGAGGTTGTTTGGTGACTTCTTCTGTGAGCTCAGTTTCTGTTGATGAAGTGTTGTCATTGAATCTTCTTGCCATTCTGAAAGCTAAAGTGAACCTGTGCCTTTCTTCTTCTCTCTTCACCATACGATCATTAATTGTTGTGTGCATCCTTTTCAGAATGTCAGAAGCAGAGGTCGTTGCTCTTTTTGGTTTGGTGGCAATCGACTTTCTTCTGGGTATGGTTTGGGGTGTTTCCACAGAGGTGGGTGTTTTCTCTGTGGTTGGTTCATCTGTTTCTTCCAAAATGATTACCTCAGGGGCGGTTGTTGCCTCTGAGGTTTGCTTATCTGCTTCTGTAGTGTTGGGTTCTTCAGAGGTTGAATCCACAGAGATGGGTGTATTCTCTGTGGTTCTTTGAGTTTGTTGTTGGGTTTGTTCTGGAGGTGCTTGACTCAGAGGTTCTGCGGCTATTGGTGGACCTGTAAGTCCTCTGCTTGCAGTTTTCTCTGTAGTTTTCTCCCCCTCAGGATGATCTGATGGACCAGGATGGTCATCATCATCAGAGTCATCCTGACCCTTGTCTGGTGTACCCTCTGCTCTGCAGGAAGCATCGGGTTTCTTTGGCATTGTGGCTCCAGCAGCGATCAGTTTCGCGCAGACATCATCACAGAGGCCAAGAAGAGTTGCTAGCTCTGCCTCTGTTTTGAATCTCATCCTTCCTACACTTCTCTGAAATCTTTGACGAAGTTAGCATTGGCAGTGGTGAAGGAAAGGATGACTTCTGTCACTTGATTAATCACGTTCTGCCCAAGCTCTGTCAGCTGTGCTCTTGTCATGTAGTCTTTGGGTTGCATCAGCATGGTATTTCGTATGGCTTCTTCTTGAACCTTTTGTAGGGCCTTCTGTAGATCTGCATGAGTGATGCCCGTTGACACTGAAGTCTGTTTGTTCAATTTATCAAGGAATTCTTTCACCGAGTCCCTGAACGCAGAAGTTGCAGTTGTTTTGAATTGATGAGTGGCAGAAGTGGCTGTTTCTTTGGCAGTGGTTGTTGCAGAAGACTTCATCTCTGAGATGGCGTTTTTCACCTCTGTAGACAGATCGTCCATTTTGGTGTTCAGATTCAAGAGAGCTGTAGATGTTGTCTCTGCAAAAGATTTGAAAGAGCTTTGCAACTCTTTCATTGTTTGGTTCACAGAGGTGACAAGGGTTTGGAACTCATCCCTTGATACTTGTGTTCCTTGTGTAACCTCTGGAGGAACACATTCGTCTCCAGAGTGAATCCCTGTTCCTGGGACACCTTCGTTCACCCTTGTTTGTACGATGGGGGTGGAAGGATTTCCTTCTGATCCTCGAGAGGAAACCTGAGTTTCGTTCTCTACAGAAGTTCTGTGAAGAACAGAGTCCAAATCCACTCCAGAGGTGGGTATTGGAATGTCCTTCTGTTGACTAGGAGACTTGTCTAGAGTCTCTTCGTCTCTGTGCTCACTACTTCTCTCTGAAAGAAGGTTTGGCCTTAATGTGTGCGTGACAGAGGAAACGAATTCCTCTGTAGGGTGTTCTTGTGTGATCTGGGGCGATTGATCACGAACATTAGGTGAGTCTCTTTGAGGAGACTCCCTAGGAATGGATTCCCCGGTTTCTGTGGGCACAGAGGTTGAAAGAGTAACCTCTGGCTGGATGGGTTGGGTGAGGTTCGAGCTGTGCTGCTCTTTTTCAATGACACCTTCTGCAGCTAGACCTGCGGTGTCAGAAATGTGGGTTGCACTGGGAGGGGGTGATTGATGTGTGCCTTCTTCAACTTCGACATCTTTTCTTGTTTCTTCTTCTGGTTCTGTGGAAGTTCCTTTATCTGTGCTCAAGGAGTCATACATGTGATGAGATCCGTATAATCTCATGACATGAGGATGATAGAGACCTTTTCGTATCCAGATAGCCTCTTCTTCATCTGAACCTACCTCTGAGATTTCTATCCCTGTTTCTGTGGTTTCTTCTACAGCCGTTGCCTCTGTAACTTCAGTTGTATTCCACTCAGCTTCGGTTTGTTCTGTATCTTCTGAAGCTTGGTTTGGACTTCTTCTGTGGACGTCCAATCCTTGAATGAAAGGGTTTTGTAAAATCACAGGGGTTTCGGCTGGTTGATTTCTGGGTGTTGTGACATCTTCTTGTAGATGAGTGTCAATACCAGAAATGAAGAAATCATGTTCTTCTGGAGAGTGGTGGTCGAGAGGTTGTGCCGTCCACCCTGCTGTATTAAGGGTGTTTGCAATTTCGGGGTTCTGTAGGAAATCATTCAGGTCTCCCTGGTGAGCAAATCTATCTGGAGATTGATAGGGTGATTGATATCCTTCTTCTGTCATTCCTATTTCTGCATCTTCTTCTTCTGCAGTTTCACCCTCTATGATTGCCTCTTCTGCAATGGTAACCAATTTTTTAAATGATTTACCATGCTTCTTTTTGGTTTTCCTCCTTTTTGGTTTTGGTGCCCCTTCCTCTGTTGATTTGGATCTTTTCTTTTTCTGTTTTGTGAAAAGGGGAGGAGCAGAGGAGCCAATCTCTGTGGCATGGGGAGGTGAAGGTCTATCTTCTGCAGTGCTAGTTGATGTGCCTTCTGCAGTTTTTCTCTTCTTAGCTTTTGGAGTAGAAGCAGGGATCTTTGCTGAAGATTTCTTTCCCATTATTTCTGCGCGTTTGGCTATGAAGCTGAGTTGAATAGCCATGTGTTTTGCTAACTTTTGATCCTTTTCTGCTTGATTGGAAAGAGGTTTTGCTATCATTGTTCCTAGGGGGACACCTAAACGCGGGGGTGTCATAGGACTCGGTTTTGGAGTTCTATGATCGCGTATATACTCTTTCTTAAGGGATATGTTCGATGCGTAGCGCAGAAGTTTCTTTGACAGAGGTCTGCAGTGTGGGTAGCCATCAGCATGATCAGTGGGGGTATTTTTGTTCATCGGGAACTGTTTGGGAGTTGGCCCTTCCATTGGCCAATTTTGGATTAGCAGCAAAGGTTCGAACAGTACTCCCAATATTCTTTGGAATTGCAGAGGTGGTAGAAAGTTGGGATCGTTCTCTTTGACCCTTTTCGAGTTGTTCTTTCTATCGATGGTGTTTATGATCTCTTGCATCATTATGGTCGCATAATCTAGTGGAAGATCATAGTAAACCCCATACATGATGCTCAAGATTTGATGTGAGCTCTGGTCAATACTCCCTATCTTTCCTGTCAGGCATCTGTTAAGAATAGAGAACAAGGTGTTCCACAGAGGTGGTAATCGGCCTCTGCGGAAGTCATTTCTCTTCCGTAGTTGGGTGTTGTACCCAAGCATTTCCACGAATGGACAGAGCTCTTCGTCTGTTGGTTGCTCTGCATAACTTTTCAAACCCAGAAGACCCCTTGTTGGTAGGTTGAATTCAAGTGAGAACATTGTTCTGTTGAACTTGATTTCAAGATGCTCAGATTTATCAGGTCTTGAAATGTACCCTTTGATAAGAGAATCGTCTTTATCAAATCTGCAGCTTTGCCAAAATTGGTTCAAATAACGGACTGGAATTTTGTTAGGGGTTCTTGATAGTAGAGGGAAGAGGACATGGTTTTCCATGATGTTCAGAAGTATGGCATGGGCTTCGCCGAAAGTAGTGGGTGAGGGGACCAAATAGCAGTTGTTGGATTTGATGGGAAGATTGGCTTCGAAATGATCCTTAGCTAGGAAGTTTTGCAGGTGAGTCGTCGGAGCAAAGTCTGCGGAGTCCCCGGAATCTTGTTGTTCAATATCTCTTGCAAGGCTGGGGTTTTCAGAATGTTCTGAATGAGCAGGGGAGTTTTCCGTTGAGTTCGCCGGAGAGAGTTCAGAGGATGTAGCTCGAGAAGATGAAGCCATTTGCAAGTGTTTTGCAGGGTTTCGCCGGAGAAGAAGATGAGAGTTTGTAAAAGGTTTTATGTGAGGGTAAGCTTTGTTTTTATAGGATGGTAAAACGGTAGAATTCGAAAGAGTAAAATATATGGCAATGGATTAAAGTTTGGAATCCGCACTCGAGTTTGAGCGGCGGGTTCAACTTTCCAAATAAAAACGTTCCATGTACGCCCAATGAAAATGGGACACGTAGGCCTTGTCAGAATATGACAGAGCGTCGTGCGCGGCCCATTAATGCTAGGCGCGTGAGGTTGATTTTAGCCATATGAGTTTCACTCGCAGTAAAAGTAACCGTTATTACTACAGAGATGCCCAAGTAATCAGATTGGCAGAGCTTCTGTAGTTTACAGAGGCTCTGTGATCTTGAAAATCTTTGATGTTTATCCCTTTTTCATATATCTCATTGTTATCATGACTTCTGTGAGGTTCTTCTTTAACCAAAACATTTGTAAAGGCATTGGAGAGGATAAAATCGGATTTTTGTGAAGAAATTTGCTTCGCAGAGGTTTTGTGGCTCTGTTGGAACTTGCAGAAGTTCTGTGAGGGCCAGCAGAAGCTCTATGAGAGAAAAAATCTCATAACAAAAATTTTATTAGTATTTTTGATCATCCAATTTTTGATTTGGTTTAAGAGATGTTTTTCGGACATATTTGAAAGTTTGTGTCCGAGAAAACTGTTTTAAAAAAACGGTTTGTTCGAGAAGGTCATGGTCTGCGTTTTCGGTTTTCGAGATAACATTCCAAAAGATCGACAGAAGGTTAATTTGTGATCACAGAGCATATTTCCTGCAGAAGCTCTGTTGAGCTCAGCAGAAGCTCTATGACCTTAAATTTCTCCTAATTCGAATCTTGTGAAACTTTTTGAGCTTTTGATTTTTGAAATGTTATTCACAGTATATTTAGGACATATTTGACAATTCTTGTCCTAGAAAATTGTTTTCCAAAAACCTTTTGTGCGAGAGACATACCTTTTGGTTCTTCTTTTCTCGGCAGTGATATCTGACTTCTGTCGATATGGAGTCATCGACATTTTTCTTTGGCTTTCCCTTGAAAGTTTTATCTCTTTAGATCATTTCAGGGTTCCCTTCTGCTCCCCCTTGATCTAATCACCTCTGTAGATCAAGTAATTTCCTTTTGCTCCCCCTTGATCTGATCACTTCTGTAGATCAAGAATTTTCCTTTTGCTCCCCCTTGATCTATGCTTGGATCAGAATATGATAAGTTTTGCATAGTACATAGGTCAAGTCTATCAGAGGTTCTGTGAAGGTTGTCAGAGGTTCTGAGCAGACCTTACAGAAGTTCTGTAGTTTCAAGAACTATTGAAGATTTTAAGACTTTACATATAGAAGTAGAATCTTTCAAGACAATAATTTAAGCAATGTATTTACTTATTATTTACAGAAGATAAAACTATACTTACTGAGGATTTTCACACCATGTTAATCATTCCTATCTTACCCACCAAGAAGTTGAATCTTTTCTCGTCTAGTGCTTTGGTGAATAAGTCAGCGAGTTGATATTCTGTGGGCACAAAATGCATTTCGATTGTACCGTATTCAACATGATGTTTCAAGAAGTGATACCTTATATCGATATGCTTGGTTTTTGAGTGTTGCACAGGGTTGGCAGAGATAGCAATAGCACTTTTGGAATCGCAGAAGATGGGTATTTTGAACAGGATGTGGCCGTAGTCTTTTAGCTGAGTCTTCATCCATAGAACCTGAGAACAACAGCTAGCGGCAGCAACGTATTCAGCTTCTGCAGTGGATGTGGAAACACAATTCTGCTTCTTGGAGGTCCAACTGACTAGTTTACCACCTAGGAATTGACAACTCCCAGAGGTACTTTTTCTGTCGAGCATGCATCCTCCATAGTCTGAATCTGTATAAGCTTTAAGACCAAAACCAGAGTTCTGTGGATACCAGAGACCAAGATTTTTGGTCCCTTTTAGGTATCTAAAGATTCTCTTTACGGCATCATAATGTGATTTCTTTGGATTAGCTTGATAGCGTGCACAGAGACATGTGGCATGCATAATATCAGGTCTGCTTGCTGTTAAGTATAACAGAGATCCAATCATGCCTCTGTAGAGAGTGCATTCTACAGAGATGCCATTTGAATCTAAGAATAACTTGTTTCCAGTGGCCATTGGAGTTTTCATTGCAGAGGCATCAGAGAAGCTATACTTGGAAAGAATGTCAGAGACATATTTAGCTTGATTTATAAAAATTCCCTCTGATGATTGTTTGACTTGGAGTCCGAGGAAGAAAGTTAATTCTCCCATCATACTCATTTCAAACTCACTCTGCATGAGTTTTTCAAATCTTTTACACTCTTCTGAATTAGTAGACCCAAAAATTATGTCATCTACGTATATTTGTACAAGCATTATCTCACTACTTTTGCGTTTATAGAATAAGGTAGTATCTGTTGTACCTCTGTTGTAACCATTGACTAGAAGAAAGGTAGAAAGTCGTTCATACCATGCTCGTGGAGCCTGTTTCAGTCCATATAGAGCTTTTTCAAAGTAGTATACATGCCTTGGAAACTTTGAGCTTTCAAATCCTGGTGGCTGATTAACGTAGACCTCTTCTTGGATTTCACCGTTGAGAAAAGCTGATTTTACGTCCATCTGATAGACTTTAAAACCTCTGTGGGCTGCGAAGGCTAAGAATATTCTTATTGCTTCGAGCCGTGCGACAGGGGCAAAAGTTTCATCGTAGTCTATGCCTTCTTCTTGTCTATATCCCTTTGCTACTAATCTTGCTTTGTTTCTGATGACCACTCCATCTTCATCCTTCTTGTTTCTGTAGACCCATTTAGTCCCAATGGCCTGTTTTTTTCTTGGCAGAGGTACTAGAGTCCATACTCTGTTACGCTCAAATTGCAAAAGTTCTTCTTGCATGGCGTCTACCCAGTTTGGGTCATCTAGGGCTTCAGAAATCTTCTTTGGTTCTATCACACTAATAAAATTTGTAAAGAAACAAACGTTAGCAGTGGCAGACCTTGTTTTTACTGCGTCAGAAGGTTCTCCGATTATTTGGCTTGGAGGATGGCTTTTTGTCCATTGAGTTGTGCGTGGAAGATGATCATCAATGTCATTCAGACTTTCTTCTTGTGTTTCTTCTTGTGTAGCCTTTTGTGTAGCCTCTGTTGTTCTTCGTGCCTTGGTAGTTGATTCTACCGTTTGTGGAATGATTGGTATGAGTGGTGGTGGAGTTTGTTCCTCTGAGGACGTATAGTCTTGGTCCTCGATTTCCTCTGTAATTGGTTCTTCTGTGGTTTGTGCAGCTTCTGTGGTCGTTTTCCTTGATGTTTCATCTTCTGCACTTTCTTCTGCTTCGGCAATTGCATCTGTAGTATTTACAGAAGAAGATGAAGCATTGTTAGGACCAGTTAGAGACAAACCTGTAGGATTTTGTCCGACAGAGGATGGTTCTTCAGAAACCCTGATTGTTCCAACAGAAGGATCAATGTTTTCGTGGAGCATCTCTAAAAATAGAAGATCCAAGTCTTCTTTTGCTTGTGAGATGACAGAGGATTTCCCTTTAATTCCAAGTTCTGAACTGATTTGTTCAGAAGTCATTTGGAATGAATCATCAAAAGAAACATTGATGCTTTCTACAATCTTGTGAGACTTTGTAAGGAATGTTCTGTAGGCTTTGGAAGTGGCAGAGTATCCAATGAATTTGCCTTCATCTGCTTTTACATCAAACTTTCCTCTTGCATCTCTGTCGTTTAAGACGAAGCATTTGCATCCGAATACATGGAAAAATTTGATGTTTGGTCGCCGTTTGTTAAGCAATTCGTAAGGCGTCTTGAGGTGTCTTTTCACAATGGTTGATCGATTTTGTGTATAACACGCAGTAGAAATTGCTTCTGCCCAAAAGTTCATTGATAATCCGCATGCTGACATCATAGTTTTTGCGGCTTCCACAAGTGTTCGATTTTTTCTTTCGACAACACCGTTCTGTTGTGGAGTGCGAGATGCAGAGAAGTTCTGTGATATTCCTTCTGTTGAAAGATAGGCTTCAATGACAGAGTTTTTAAATTCTGTGCCATTGTCACTTCTTAACTTCTGTATTCTGCAATTATAAAGAACTTGGATTCTTTTCATTAGATTTATCAATATATTTGGAACATCTGATTTCTTTCTAACGAATTCAACCCATGTGAAACGCGAATACTCATCAATTAGGACAAGTATGTATTTCTTGCCACCTAGGCTCTGTATGGCAATGGGACCGCAGAGGTCGACATGAAGCATGTACAGAGGTCTAGTGCAAGATACATCTGTTTTGCCTTTGTGGGAAGCTCTTTTGAGTTTTCCCATCTCACAGGCAGAACATAAATGATCCTTATTGAATTTAACATTTGGCAAACCTTTAACTAGATCAAGTTTGACCAGTTTTTCCAATGTGTGAAAATTCAAGTGACAGAACCTGTTGTGCCATAACCAGGCTTCTTCACTTTTGCAGGCAACAAGGCAAACTTTGTCTTTGTTCTTTGAGTTGAAGTTCATTAGATATAGATCACCTATTCTTTCAGCTCGCAGAAGTTCCATACTTGTTTCTTCACTTTGTAGAGAGCAGAAAGTTCTTTTGAACAACACATTGAATCCTGTATCACATAGTTGACTTACACTGAGTAGGTTGTGCTTAAGGCCATCCACATATGCAACTTTGTATACAGAAACGTCTTCTTTCCTTATGACTCCATAGCCTTTTATGTGTCCTTTCTTGTTGTCTCCAAAAGTCACAGATCCACCATCTTGTGTTTCTTTGTACGTGGATAATGCACTTATGTCACCAGTCATGTGCCTTGAGCATCCGGAGTCTAGATACCAGATTGGCACATACTTCTTCTGCAGGACAATCACAGAGATTTAGGTACCCATATCCATATGGGTCCAATATTGTTAGAGTTTTTCAAGTTTGCCTTGGCATTCTTGAAATACATTTTGTTCTCTGCAGAAGAGTCAGATTGTTTCTTTGTGGGATTTGACTTTTGAATTGTCGTAGAGAGTAAACAGACTTGACTTGAAAAATGATTATTAAGTTTAGACATAAGATCAAAGCAATGACAGTATTGAATATGAGATGTAATTTGCTTGAACTTTTCATTGAATTTTTTAAACTCAGCCACAGAGGCATTACATTCTTTCTTTACATTAGATTTCCTATTACTAGAAGATATATGAATACTCGAATGTTGTTTGCAAAAGCTCTGTTTAGGACCTGCCTTCTGTGGGTTGCTTCTGTGGTGAACTTCTTTCATCACTGTCACAGAAGAAAAAGATTTATTAACCTTGGGTTTTGAAAATCTAGAATTTATAGGATCAATAGAGGTCTTCTGTAACATTTTAAGCTCAGCAGAGGTTTTGATATGTAGATTCATTTTTAGAAAATCTTGGCAGATTGGAATCTCTGTGAGTTTCTCTTTTGGAGAAATAGTTCTGTGAGGAACTTCAGAGGAGAATTTGACATCCTCTGTGTCACAGTGAATTATCCCTGATTTGAAATCAGTCTCTGAGTTGTCAGAGGATGAATCGTCCTCGTATACAGAGGTTGAGTCAATTCTTTCAATAGAGGCTGGATTTTCTGAGCATGTATCGTACGAGCTTTCTTCCTCTGTAGAATAGTTTTCATAGATTGCAGAGGTTTCTAATAAGATTTCTTCAGTGAGAGTTTTATCTATAGAAGATGTACAGAAATTTTCTAAAACGCTTGATTTCCATATTTCCAAAATTTCTTTTTCAATTAAATTTTTAAAGTTTTCTTCTGAAAAAATGGGTTTAAATTCAGGAGCTTCTGCTGATAATTTCTTTTCAATGTTTATCAAACAGACAAAAGCAACCTGTGTTTGGGTCTCTGGTTTACCAAACTTGAAGATACCAATCTGATCTTGTGTTTTCAGATATTTCTTTGGTTTGATACCTCTATTGACAGAGGTTGAAGATGATGAGTCTGTGTTTTCAAACCACACGTTAATCATCTTCTTATGTTTCTTCAAGTAAGGATCCACAGAGATTTTCGCCCTTTTGCTTACAGAGATTAGATTTGGAAAATCTGGTTTGTTCGTTTTTCCAATCACAAATAAAGAGGACAGAGGTTTGTTTCTTTTGCCTTCAACACCTAGGGTGATATCATCATACCCTATACCTCGTCTTCCTATTTGTGGGTTTACTTTTTCATAAACTTTCTGTGCATCTTTATAGTTTTTAATCAAAACTTCTCTTCTGAGTAAATCTTGCCATAATACCTCTCTTTCTCTTTGAAAGTATTCTTTAAGAGCTCTTATGTCAGTAGTTTCGCTCCTTGAAACTGAAAGTTCTTTTGCTTTATCTTTTAACGTATTGGTTAATTCAGAAATTTGTTTTTTTAAAGGATCTAGAGTTTTGTTCCAATTCTTTTCTATTCTCTCTTTTTCCTCAAAAATCTTTGCTTTTTCTTGAGTGAGAAGCCGTACTTCTCTCTCATTGAAGGTGAGTCTTTTCTGAATACTTTGATTTATCTCTTTCAGTTCAATTAATTCAATGTTAATTCTAAGTGTATTATCATCTACAGAGGTAATACAAGAGTTGGAATTTGAAGTAGATACCTCAGAGTCAGTGTAGGAGTCGACTTCTGCCATGCCACAGAAGAGGGCATTGGCGGTATGTTCATCGTCAGAAGTAGAGTCTGACTGGAAGTCTTCTGTGTTCTCCTCAGAATGTCCTTTTGCCATTAAGGATTTTTGAGCATAATACTCGGCTTTCTTTTTGTAGAAAGCAGAGTCCCTCTGTGGGCGATTTGATCTGCTTCTGCATTCATTCGCAAAATGGCCGGGTTTGCCGCAGTTAAAACACCCTTGAGGAGTGTTTCCTGTTCGATCATTGGACTTCTGTAGGTCTCCACCTTTCTCTGATCTACATTCATTTGCATAGTGACCAGGTTTGCCGCATTTGTAGCATTCTTGCTGTATGTGGCTTACCGAGTCATCTGACCTCTGTCGGTCATTTCCTCTGTAATGTCTTTCGCTTGACCTCTGTCGGCCACTCGATTCTTCTTCTCTTCTGTCATCTCTTCTGTTTTCTCTATCATATCTTTCATTTCCGGAACCTCTTCTGTTTCCTCTGAACTCTTTTGTCAATAGAGCTAAAGATTTAGCTAGTGACGCAAGAGTTATTTCTTTTTCTGCTTGTTCTTCTTCTTCACTGTCTATTCTCACCATCTTCTTCTTCTCCTTCTTCTTCTCCTCTGTGGCTTTTTCATTTCTTGGTCTATGTGCATCTTCTTTAGTTTTACTAACCAATGCATATGGTACAATGGTTAGTGTTTTAGCCTGTGCTATCTGAGGTTCTTGTGCGGCTAATGTTCCGTAAAGATCAGAGAGAGTCCAGGAGTCTAGATCCTGATTTGTCTGTAGGGACATAGACAACTGGAGCCATTCTTCATTTAGACTTTTTAAAAACATGACATTGTTTTCTTCAGAAGTTCTGTCAATGCCTGATTTTCTGCACTTGTTGATTAGAGAGTTGAATCTTTCGTATGTTGTTTGCAGAGATTCTGTTGAAGAGGCTCTGAATGCATGATATTCATTGATGTACTGTGCTCTTCGGTTTTTTTGTGTTTTAGCACCTCCTTCCAACTATCTTTCCAGTTCTTTCCACAGATCATGCGCTGTTTCACATGAATCCAAGGATTGAAAGAGTTCGTTGGGTATTGCCATAATCAATGTCCTCTTGGTTTTCTGAGAAACTTCATCTTCTGCTTTATCTTCGGTTGACCACTCCCCTTTTGGCTTTGGTTTTTGATGTTCTGGGATTTCGGCAGATTCAGCAGTAGCAGGTATACGAGGTACTACTGTCATGGGAATAGGAGGAGGATTGTACAGATATTGTACTTGATTTTTTTCAGTGCCCTCGAAAAAATGGACCATTCTTATTTTCCACTGAGGATACTCATCTCGAAGGAGACTAGGAGGTTTAGTGAGAGAACCAGTAGTAAAGAAATTATTTGTATTTGTCATTTTTGAAGATTTTAGAAAGAAGGTATGACTAAAGAGTTACTTCGATGAACTTGAAGATTTTCTGAGTTTAAGCCGTTTCCAGACACAATAATATCTATCACGAATCTTGATAAGTGGATCACTTGATATTGAAAATCAAGGATGGCTCTGATACCAATTGTTGGAACCCAGATACACTTAATCAAGATTAACAGTCTATTAGTTGAGTTTAGAGTTTGATGCGGAAGCGTATTAAACTAACAGATATGTTTGATAGATATTAGAACGCACATATATAAAGAAAACAGTAAGGAATAAAAAGGATTTCTTGAACAGTTACTGTTTATTCAATATATAATAAGAACACGAAGAACAGATTAAGAACTGTTGGTGTGTGTGAGAATATAACACTCAGATATTTGACAATGACGTTTGAGAGTATTAGTGATTCCTTGTGTATTCGTTCTTAGGAAGATCTCAACACGAGACTTCCTTTTATACTATTCTTAGAAGACTATGAAGTAGGTCACTGTTCCTTTTACGTCATGAATAGTGAACTGAATGGTGTGAACAGTGGACTGGATGGTGTGAGCAGTTGTTTGAGCCATGCGCATTTAATGGAGCAGATGTACTATTGGTAAATGCATTAAATGGCGCAGACGTCTATTTTGTACCATGCCCTATTGAGTCCACTCAGAGCTTGACACGTGTTTTGACAGTACTTTTCCATGCAAGTTGATGAACGTATCCAGTAATATCTTCCAAGTCTTCATAGCAGACCACAGAGGCTCTGTAAGGCATTACAGAGGTTCTATGGTCTGACCTTCTGTGGAGCAGTCCACTTGTTTCCGAGTTGATCTTCTTCTTGCGCACTACAGAGGTTCTGTGATTACCTCTATAGCTTCTGTGGCTTTCTGGACTTGATCTTCTGGAAGAAGTGGCAGAGCCTCTGTGAGAGGCTTTTCTATACTTAGCCTATTTTTCACTACTTCTAAGTATTTCTATGATTAGGAAGATTGAAGCTAACAGAGTTGTATGCAGAGGCACCTGAGTTTGTTCACTCATCTACAGAAGCCAAGCTACAAAAACATTTTGAAAATGACTTGAGAGAAATTCTTGAAAAATGCTTCTTTGATAATCTTGATACAACTTCTGTCGTACAAAACCTTTTTGAGAAAGATTTATTGAAAGCTCTTGATCAGTGCAAATCTCTTGAAAACCCCAATATTGTTCCATGTGTTTCAAAAGATTTAAATTCTTTTAAGAAAAAAGATGGAAATGAATGTGGTACATGTCCATATAATCTAGCCTCTGATGAAGCAAACAGAGATTTTCTTGACTCAGAATCAGAATATGTGGATGACTCAACCTCTGTCACATCAGAGACTACTTTTGTCAGATCAGAGATAGTGTTTTGCTCGACAGAGGGTACAAAACATCCCTCTAGCATTCTTAACAGAACAATTCCTCCCAAGGAATCAAATGCAAGAATACATATCTGCTCTGATTTTATAGACATGTGCATACAGGCAAAAACATATATTGAATCGGAGAAAATTCATAAACAAAAGGAATTGTCAAAATCCTAAAGTTTCAAACTCTTGTAGGCCAAATCATGAAAAGTTTACTTAGCAACAAAAGAAAAAGTGAATTCATAATAACAAATATTTTGCTGGTGTGGCAATAAAACCAAAGGAGGGTTACCACAGAAGATGGGTACAACAAAAGGCTCTTCCAGAGAGAAGATTTTGTGAAAATAGCCTAGATAGGTCTTTCTGTAAAAAGAAGTCTGATGCTAGGAGAGATTACTCTAACAAAGCCTTTGTACCCATTTTTCATGAACTTAATGAGAAGTTTAAGCAAGCTACATTCAATGTTTATTATTGTGATTGTTTTGAGCTCATGTTCCAATTGAAACATCATTTCTATGGTCCACACTATTTCCTCTCGAGACCCAAATCCAAGAATTCAAAATTCAAAGGTCAGACGAAACAAAATGGTTCTTCTGTGAAAGAAGTTAAAATCAAACCAATGGATGCCAAGGCACCCTCTAAGACTCCTAACAAAAGTGGACCCATTTGGAAATGGGTACCTAAATCTCTCTAAATGTGTTGCAGAAGCAATATGTGCCCATATGGTACCTAGACTCCGGGTGCTCGAGGCACATGACTAGTGACAAAGGTTTACTCTCCTCATATAAAGAAAAACTAGGAGGAGGATCAGTAACCTTTGGAGATAACAAGAAAGGATTTATAAGAGGCTATGGAGTCATTGCCAAAGAAGATGTGAAGGAGTCTAAAGTTGCATATGTGGATGGCCTCAAGCACAATCTACTAAGTGTTAGCCAACTTTGTGACACGGGTTTTGATGTGAAAGTCAAAAGAACATATTGCTCTCTGCTAGGAGAAGATGCATACATAGAGTTGCTACGAGCTGAAAGAAGGGGTGATTTGTACCTCATGAATTTCAAGGCAAAGAGTAAAAATTAAAAACTTTTTCTTGTATCAAACAAGAACGAAGAAGCATGGCTCTAGCACAACAGGTTTTCCCATTAAAATTGTCATACTCTTGACAAATTTGTGAAGCTAAATCTGGTAAGTGGTTTACCAAAATATAAAGTTCGACGGAGACCATCTCTGTTCTACTTGTGAGATGCGCAAACTCAAAAGAGCTTCCCATAAGACCAAGTCAGATGTGTCTTGCACTAAGCCTCTGTACATGCTTCATGTTGACCTCTGTGGTCCAATTTCATTACAGAGCTTAGGAGGCAAGAAGTATATAGTTTTCCTGATTGATGAATTCTCAAGGTATACTTGGGTTGAGTTTGTTCTAAAGAAGTCAGATGTTCCTCAAATTTTAATCAATCTTATGAGAAAAATCCAGGTTCTATTTGAGTGCAAGGTACAGAAGTTAAGGAGCGACAATGGCACAGAGTTCAGAAACTCTACCATAGAAGCATACCTTACAAAAGAAGGAATCTCACAGAACTTCTCTGCCACACGAACTCCACAACAAAATGGCGTTGTTGAAAGAAGAAACCGAACACTCATGGAGGCCGCCAAAACCATGCTCACTACATCAGGATTACCGACTTCCTTTTGGGCAGAAGCGATCTCAACCACATGTTTCACACAAAATCGATCTATGATTGTGAAAAGACACACAAAAACCCTATACCACTTGATCAACAAGAGAAAACCCAACAACAAATTCTTTCATGTGTTCGAATACAGATGTTTTGTTCTAAACGACGGAGAACAGTTGGGAAAGTTTGATTGAAAATCCGATGAGGGAAAATTCATTGGATACTCATCAACATCTAAAGCATATAGAGTCTACGTTCTAAGGACGAGAACAGTAGTGGAAAGCATAAATGTTTCTTTTGATGACTCATTTCAATAGACTTCTGAGCAAATCAGCTCAGAACTCGGGCAAAACAAGTTGGCCTCTGGCGTATCACTCTCTCGAGAAGCAGAACTGAATCTGTTATTCGAGGATATGTTTGATGACGATGATGAACCCTCTATGAATGGTCACAGAGTCTATGGAATACAAATCTCAGTGGACCAGGCTCCTCAAGGTATATCTCTTATCGGTCCTTCAAATACTTCACCCTCTTTCACTACATGTGTATGACAAACAAATGAGGAAGAGCAAGCAGAAGATGCTACAGAGAATGATAAGGATTACACACCAGAACAAGCAGAAATTTCAACACCTGTGACCACAGAGGATTCCACACCAGAACATGATGAGAACTCGTCACCAGTAACGACAGAGGTCTCAACCCCAACTCAAGCTGAAACCTCAATTCCTGTGTTAAGCACAAATGATATACCTTCTACAACAGAGGTGGCACATGAACCATCCAATGTACCCACAAAAGTAGAACTTGATGTTACTAATGACCATCTTCCTCAGTTGACTAAGTGGGCAAAGGGTCATCCACAGAGCCAAATTGTTGGTCCCATTTTAGGACAAGCAAACAATAGAAGAACAGCTCATATATAAATAGAGATAAGATGAACAATAAGAACAATCATAAAAGAAATCTCATCTCATATTCATTGAACCACTATATGGAGGAGAAAATATGAAGAACACCACACTTTATTATTAGATGACTCTCATGAGAATAAGTCTGTGTGTGTTTTTGTGTGTATCTTCTAAAACCCTCTCTCAAATGATAAATGAAACACTAAACTTCTATTTAAAGGGTCCATTTACAATAAAAAGTCTCAAGCCCATAAAGCTAAATAAAAAGCCCATACACATTTTCTTTATAAAACATTTAATTAAATTAGGAGCTAATTTAATCTAACAATCTCCCCCTAATGTTTTATAAAGAAAGCATCATCTTGTAGTCTCCCCCTTGCTTTCTTTAGAAACTTTGGCATTCCATTCTTCGAGTCTTCAAAGCATCACGAGCTCCCCCTCAAATGTAGGCTCATCTTCTTGAAAAACCGAGACAATTAACCCCATTTTGTCCAGTTTTCATGATTCAACCACTGTTGAGTAAGCATTCAGCACAGAGCATTAAACATGAATAACAGAGGAGTGAGTGATAATCAATATATCACAATAGCAGCATGAAACCGTGAATAAACGTCGAGAGAACATGTTGGTCCCGAAGGGTTATACAAGTTTGTAGAAGGGGGGGGGGGTTGAATACAAACACACGTTTTTACTTTTCTAAATTATTTATTGATAAATCAAGACAATTTACAACTTGTTGCGGAACAAGATTAAGGATAAACCTAATCTAAACAAGTCTTGAGAAACACTAAGTTTCTTGCACTAGAAAAAGTTAAAGAAATTACGAATAATAACTTAACAATAAGAGAGAAATAAGAAGATGGTCCGAGCACACTTCATTTCTGAAGTAAGGTTCTTCTTATATACTGCATGCATTTAATGCATGGCAGTATGGCTTTACACGTGGCAGCAGCTGAGTGGTTGCATGTCATTGACCTTTGTAGACAACCTTAGTATCCGCATGGTGCATAGTGTAGAATCAGAGTTGTTGTACGATTACAGACAAAAGGGATGTCCGTTCTGACAGTTCGTATGGAGACGTGCAAGGGAGGTAAGACAATAGTAACATGCAGGGAGACTTCATGATCAGCTTTCGTTGACTCAGATCTTTATCAGCGAATGATAAAGTTCAGCGATTGCTGAAGTCTTCTATTTGATACTTCACGTTGAGTGGAAAAATCTTGGCTTCGCTGATATCCGCATCAGTTCATTAGTAGACTTGTCGCTGGTTCTTGAGCTTGATCTTCGACTTCAGCGTAGAACATATGTTGACGTGAAACTTGTCTTCAGAGATCATAAGTAAACAAACTAAACTATCAGCGATCATCTCATAGACTGAACAAGCTCAGAGCTATATGATGATGAACAGTGTTTGCTGAATATCTAATCTAAAGAGTGAGAGTTCCTATCAGCGGTACTGTAAAGTCTTAGTACTTATCAGCGATAGTGAAACTCTATTACATATTGTTTACTTACAATTTTCACTAAGTGTTTAAGAGAGGGTCATTATCAAATCACTGAGGGTTTGGATCAACAATCTCCCCCTATTTGATTATGACATAGCAACAGAGAAAATTGCTATTTAATGAAAACATAAGGATAAAAATAACTCATAAAATATTTGTCCCTTTTACTGTTTTCTGGGATCTTTTCAGTACTGATGGAGTAAAGTACATTCGCTGAAATTTTTCTTTAAACTTCGTAAAGATTACAGAGGGAAGTGGAAAAATTACAAGTAGAACAAATAAAATTACAAGTACAGAAGATGTAGACAGATAAGAATAGAAAGAATTACAAGGCGATCGTATCCGTCAAAAGGTTCTTCCTTAATGAGAAGTTCATCAAGGGTCTTTGATGTGGGAATCATCCAGTCAGGGACTGTTACACCTTGATCCTTTTTGTTCGTTGCTTCTTCAAAGATCTGGGGATTGAGGTGACGTGCCTGAATGTCGCGTCTGACTTCACACCAGTATATGAGGTCTCTGAGTTGTTCGATGGGAGTGATTGGAAGCTCAGAGATGCGTTGAAAGTGTTGATTTCCATGGCAGTTTAGAAAGAATATACCATAGGGATCACTTAGGACTTTGCCAGGGATGAAAGTTTCACCAGGTGGTAGGGAGGTGTCAAGCGCTGAGAGGTCAGCATCAGGACCAAGAACTTCAGCACGAGAGAAACCAATACCTGTTTCATTCCGTATAGGAGGACCTGAGTCTGAGGTTTTCTTTTCCTTTGGAGAGGCTCTTCTTTGTTGAGGAGGAAGAAGAGTGGAAGGAGGAATATCCACAGCAGAAGAAACCAAGTCGATCTGAGAATTTAGAATTTTCTCGACATGGCTCTTGAACTTTGAGAGGGATCGCTGAATGGCTAATTTCACTTCCAACCATTCAGAGAAACCAAACTTCTCTAAAGAAGTAGCGTAGAAGGTTTTCTTGGTTTTGTCTTCTCTGAATAAGTCAACTTCAACAACAGGAACGTCTACAAACGTTTTTCCTCTGATATATGCCTTGATGATTTTGGATGGTCGAGATCGATAGTTCAGCATTTCTTTACACCATTCCAAAGTCGAATCAGATACCTTAGTCTTTTCTTCAATGATCCTTTGGGCATCATCCCATAGCTGACGTTGGACATCAATGGGAGTTCTTTTCAACGCGGGGTCTTTCACCGATTGTTGGACAAGCTGGATGGCGAGAGCCTTTTCTTTTTCTTCAGCTTCCTTCTTTTCGGCGAGTAATCTTTCAGCTCTTAGATGATCCTCGTATTCTTTCCTTGATATCCTGAACATTGTGGGAGCAGGGATTTTGTCACGAGGAAGAATGATTCGCTGATCTTCAAGCTGTTTGATCATCGCATCTCTCTTTTCTTGATCCTCTTCACTTAGCTTGTGAGGAGCCAAGGAAGGTCTGTTTTTGTGAGAGAGCAGCTGTTCTTCAGGTTCATCAGTCTCAGTGGTTAAATCCAAGACTGGGATTATTTCTTCAGCTCTTGTGGCTGGGATTATTTCTGGTGTAGTCGTGGGAGCTTCAGCGGGATCCTCAAACAGGGGAGAGGACTAGCTGAAACACAGCGATCATTTAAGTAAGAAAAGTTGGGAAGAAAGAGAAACGAATAGGGTTAAGTGTATAGAGGTTTTATGGAGAGGAGGATTGAGATTGAGAAGGGATAGAGGAGGGATGCAGTGTAAGGGAATAGAAGTTATTGTACCTGACAAACTGGATTTTGAAGCAAGATCGTCAGATTGTCTTCTTCAGCGAGGCCTTTGTTTTTGCCTTTGTCAGCTTCAGACGCTGCAGGCTTTGTCTTGGTGTGCTCCCCTGAAAGTTCTTTTATCTCGATCCCTTTTTGAGCTGGGGCTTTTGCAACAGGCTGGACGTAGAAGAAGTCGTCATCATCATCGTCATCATCATCATCTTTGGGGAATGATGATGGTTCTTCATCAGAGATGTCGACAAGTTCATCGTCTTCAGTTTCTTCTTCATACTCGACCTCTTCAGCATAAGGTTCGGTCACGTCAGCAGCAGCTTCCTTAAGTTGCTTATCGAGTTGCTCCCCCTCAGATACAGAGGGAGGTTTCTCGGTTTCCTCAGGGTTTTCAACTCCCTGAGGTTGTGAAGTAGAAGTAGCAGCAGCATCAGTTTCAATACCCTCCCCCTCAGCATTATGGGGAAGGTCTTCTTTAGTCTTCTCCCCCTCTTCCATATTATGGTTGGGGGAGGTAACAGATTGTTCAGCAGCAGCAGTGTGTATTTGGTCTCTGTCTTCCAGGCCAGAGATCCCAACACAGTTCTCAATCTTTGACGGCGAAGACCTTAGCCTTGATCGTGGAGACTTTACCCTTAAGAGAACCAACCTCTGTCTTCAATGATGTGACTTCATTGGACAGAGTGGTGAAGTTTGTTGAAAGAGAGGTGGTGGCGGTTGAATTGTCAGCATGGGTGGTAGAAAATTGAGCAATGCTACCATCCACCTTCTCCAGATCAGTTTTGGAGGCTTTCGTATCAAGGATCTCGGTCAACTTTTTGAGTTTCTCTCCAGCGTCTGTAACTGCTGAAGAGTTCATGGAGAGAATGTTGTTGTAATTTTCCACCTTTGTTTCCAGGGCCTTCAGGGAGGTGTTGATATCCCCCAAATTAAGACCTGAAACAGTTATTAACTTATGAACAGAGGAAAGCTCGGAAGTTTAGGGTAGAGAGAGAGAGGAGTGTTTGGGATAATGTGTATACCTGCAGGCGGGTTGGCGAAGTTGTCGAACCCTTTGTGTCCTGAATGATATTCCATATCGCCTTCAAGAGTACCTTAGCGCATGGATGTGCCTGCAGATCCTAAGTTTGCATCCATCATCGTATTTAGAGTGTCTGCAGCTGAGTCATGTACGATGAAGGGCGTCCCTGAGAATGTTGGGAAAATTGGTGGAGAGACCAAAGATTGAGTAGGAGGAATGAGGGATGAGAATGATGGTTGGGTGTGAGGTTCAGCGTTGGATCCGCTGACAATCACTTCAGTATGTAGAGAGACTGAAGGAGGTGGGTTCATTTCCAAGTTTATAACTTCAGCGTTTAGAGACACTGAAGCCGGGATGGAAGGGGTGGCTTGATCAGCTGTGGCAGAGCGTACCACGGAACTTTCCATCAGCTCTTCAAGATGAGCTGTGGAGTCTTCAGCGTGTGAATGCTGGGGGGTTGCTCCTTGGTTTTCTTGATTCTTTTGGAACCACGTTGGGAAGTAGATTGTTTCCTTTTTCGAGAAGGAGTGGAGGGTGCAGCGTGGGTATCAGCGGTGGGGATTTCCACTGAATGAGCTGCAGAAGTAGAAAAAGGAGGATTGAGAAGAGATAAGAGAGTAGAAAGACGTACCTCATTTTCCAGTGGCTTAAAGTCGAGCACCTTAGGGCCAACCTGAGAGAGTCTCAGATCACCCTCTGTTGGGTACCTCTCGCCAAGTCCTTGTTGAAAGACGGCGCTGATGAATCTGGGATAAGGAACCCATGAAGGTCTTTCAGCCATATCCACTCTGAACGCAAGGTCGTCGTAGATGATTGAGGCCCAGTCAACATTTAGACCTTTCAGCAATGCATAGCCCATTGCTTCCTGAGGTTAAGCAGCTTGATCAGAGGAGCCACTCTTCGCTGTCATGCAGCTTATCAGATGTGCGAAGATGAAGTTAATCTCGCTGGGCATTTTGGACTTCTTGATCAAAGTCAGTTTCTTCTCAGGCTTCTTGTCCCTTCCAGTGTCCCATGCGTAACCCATTGCATCGAAGAATGCAGTGATGGCTTCCCTATCAGCATGGTTTTTGTGGTTTGGGAGAGGGACAAAGCGGTTTTCTTTGGTAGAGGTAGGAAGACTCAGTGCTTTCCTGATAATGGCAGGGTTGATTTTGGTGGTGCCAAATTTGGTGTCACACATAATGGAGTTAACGATCTTCGTTGGGTCTTTGGCATGGGGAACCTGAGCTCTTATGGAAGTATACCAGAACTGAGATAGTAGGAATTGATGAGTAGGGGGTGTAATAGTCAGGGCTGTAGATAAGCAACATGTTTTGAAATAATTCGCAGCATCATCCAGATGTGTGACTTTCTTTCGAGGAGGAAACTCGAAAAGCGCATGGAGGTTGTTCGATTTTGAAAAATCGATTTCCTCAAGCTTTAACTTGACCTGAGGAGCTTTGACGAGAGTCAGTTTCTTTGCAGCCGTGGATTTCTCAGCGGTAGGGGAAGGAGTAGAAGATGCCATTTCTGTTTAACATATCAACCATGAATCATAAAAAAAAATACAGTCTTTAACTCTTAATGTGGAAAGATTTTCCAAAAAGATGTTTTCGAATTTCGTCCATTTCATTCAGACAGAAATGTCTTAATGAAGATTAGGGTTTTCTTGTTTTGAAAAAGAAAAAAAATAAACCCAGTAAAACTCTTTTTTTCCATTTTCCTTTAGATAAGGATTCTGGAAAAAACGAATGAAGAACAAGTTTAAGATTTTGAGTTTTAAACTTGAAGAACAACCATGAAAAGGTTGTATTCATAAAACCATGAAAGAAATGATTTCATTTTAGAAACGTTTCTTTTGTTTGATCTGTTAAAAGCAACAAGAAGATCAGAAACAAGTTATGCAGGTGAATAATAAGAATATTAACCTGGTAATCGAAGAAGAAGATGAACAGATTTCTGGAAATAAGCAACAGTAAATCTTTTCTTGCTTGGAGAAGAAGTTCGCGTAAAGAAAAAATATAAACTCGAAATAGTTTATATAGTGAGATTTGAGAGAGAGAAAAACTCGAGCGGGAAAGTTTTTCATCATGACACGGACACGTGTTTGCATTTGATTGGATGGTAAACGAAACGTGCAAACGTGTGTCAGAAAAAGAACGTGCCAGGGTTTATCCGTTGTGATGATGTCACAAACGTCCTTTCATATTTTAGGATGTCTCTGAGGTTTTGAAAGCTCGGGGACTATTTTGAAAAATATGAAGCACTGAATAGAAATATCAGTGTTAGTTTTAAGAAATTTCAAAGTATCGCTGTTAAGGAAGAGATATTCAGCGATGTAATTTGTTTTGAAATCTTACATTCACATGCGAACGTCAGCGAGCAAGAGAGAAAACATACCTTGATATCAGCGAATCAATTATGTTCAGAGAGAGAATGATAGAATGGGTTATATAATTGTTTTATCCTATCGCTGATCAAATGTGAACCATTGAAGATCTTTACTCTTCAAAGTTCAGCATTCCAAGCTCGCTGATGAGAAAGTTGAATCTTGTCTCATCAAGAGGTTTGGTGAACAGATCAGCTAACTGATAGTCAGTTGGGATAAAATGAAGTTCTATATCACCATTCATCACATGATCTCTGATAAAATGATACCTGATTTCGATATGTTTGGTCTTTGAGTGTAGTACTGGATTGTTGGCTATAGCGATGGCACTTGTGCTGTCGCAATAGATAGGAATTTTCGAGAGCTGAAGGTCATAGTCTAGTAGTTGATTTCTCATCCACAAGACCTGAGAACAACAGCTTCCAGCGGCTACATACTCCGCTTCAGCAGTTGAGGTGGATACTGAGTTTTGCTTTTTACTTGTCCAACTCACCAGCTTTCTACCCAGGAGCTGACAGCCTCCTGGGGTGCTTTTCCTATCCAATTTGCAACCTGCAAAATCACTATCTGAATAGGCGATTAGATCAAACCCTGAGTCTTTGGGATACCAAAGACCTAGGTTCATAGTACCCTTAAGGTAACGAAAGATTCGCTTTACAGCGATCATATGAGATTCCTTAGGTTCAGCTTGATATCGTGCACACAAACAGGTTGAGTACATAATATCGGGCCGGCTAGCTGTAAGATACAAGAGAGAGCCGATCATCCCACGGTACAGCGTGACATTAATAGGTATTCCATTTGAATCCTTGTTTAGTGTCAGCGGTGGTGCCATAGGGGTTTTCATAGCTGAACTCTGAGTTAAATCGAATTTCTTCAGCATATCTTTAACATACTTTCCCTGATTAATGAAAGTTCCTTTTTCATTCTGTTTTATCTGAAGACCAAGGAAATATGTTAGCTCACCCACCATACTTATTTTATACTCTTCTTTCATTCTATCAGCGAAACGAGTACAAAGGTCAGGGTTAGTAGAACCAAATATAATGTCATCAACATATATCTGAACAAGAATGATATGACCTTTTACTATTCTGAAAAATAGACTTTTGTCGATTTTACCTCGCTCAAATTTTTCAACTAGGAGATAAGAGGATAGCGTGTCATACCATGCACGTGGAGCTTGCTTTAAGCCATAAAGAGCCTTATCCAGTGTATAAACATAACCTGGACGCTTAGGATCTGAGAATCCTGGAGGTTGTTCCACCTAGACTTCTTCATTCAGCTTTCCATTTAGGAACGCTGACTTAACATCCATTTGATAAACTTTGAAGTCTTTGTGTACAGCATAAGCTAAGAATAGACGAACAGATTCTAGTCTTGCTACTGGAGCAAATGTTTCGTCGTAGTCTATACCTTCCTCTTGTCTGTATCCCTGAGCAACAAGACGAGCCTTGTTGCGGGTTACAGTTCCATGTTCGTCCAACTTGTTTCGATAGACCCATTTAGTGCCTATCACTGTCTTGTCAGTTGGTCTTCGAACAAGATTCCAAACTTTGTTTCTTTCGAATTCAGTCAGCTCTTCTTGCATGGCGCTGACCCAGTTTGGATCTTTGAGGGCATCATCTATTTTCTTTGGTTCAATCAGAGAAATAAAGTTAACAAATAAACAAATATTACCTGCACTTCGTCGAGTCTGTACACCAGCGTTTGGATCACCAAGAATTTGATCAATTGGGTGATTGACAGTCCATCGATGAGCCGGAGCATGAATCGCTGACTCAAATTGAACTGGAGGAGCTGAAGATGAGGCTTCAGCAAGTTCTGGAATATCAGCCAAGAGAGGAGTAGGTGCAGACGTTATCTCATTTACTGATTGCTGAGAAGTAGATGGAATGTCTGAGACATTTGGTTCAGAAGCATGCATAGTGTTTAAAGGAACAGCTGAGACCCATGATGTTTCAGCTTCACTATTCTGCATGTTTGGGATGAAAGTAGGACCATCATCTTCAACGGTACGAGTATGAGGAGTGGGAATATCTTCTGAATCACCAAGATGAGAAAACATCCATTGATTCAGTTCTTCAGTGTCAGCAGAAGGTCGAGAATTCGCTGAATGGGATTCGTCAAAAGTGACGTGAATAGTTTCTTCAACAGTTTGTCTTCTTCGATTGAAGACTCTGAATGCTTTGGAGACTGAGGAGTATCAAAGAAAGATTCCATCATCAGCCTTAGGATCAAACTTTCCAAGGGCATCTCTGTTGTTCAGTATGAAACACTGACATCCAAAGATGTGAAGAAAGCTAATTGAAGGCTTTCTCTCATGAAAAAGTTCATAGGCTGTTTTATTAAATCTTTTGACTATCAGCGACCTGTTTTGCATAAAACAAGCAGTATTGACATCTTCTGCCCTAAACTAAGTAGGCAAATGAGAATCGCTGAGCATTGAACGTGCAGCTTCAATAATAGTTCTATTTCTTCTTTCAGCGACTCCGTTTTATTGCGGTGTTCTCACTGAAGAAAAGTTGTGAGAAATACCCTTACTCTCAAAGAAGGAATCAAAAGAACTGTTTTTGAATTCAGTCCCATGATCACTCCTTATTGAGCGAACGGTCAAGTTGTTCAGGGTTTCCATCTTCCTGACAAAGGTGATGAGTTCTTCATGGGTGTCACTCTTAGAACGGAGAAACATAACGCATGTATATCGAGAGACTTCATCAACTATGACCAGTGTATATTTCTTTTCAGCGATGGATTGTTTGTTAACAGAGCCAAACAAATCCATATGGAGAAGTTGTAGAGGAGATGACACTGAGGAAACTTGCTTTGACTTAAAGCTTGCTTTGGCATGCTTGCCTTTCTCACAGGATGAACATAAGGACTCTTTGGCGTATGAGTGCTGAGGTAGACCAGTGACTAACTCTTTTGACGATAGAGTATTCAGTGTCTTGAAGTTTAGATGAGAGAGCCTCTTATGCCATAGCCAGTTGACATCAGATGAGGCTTTTGAGAAGAAACAGGAGTTCTCAGTGGTTGTTGAGTCCATGTTCATTACATAAACATTTTTCAAACGATAATCGCTGAGAGCTATCTTCTCCTTTTTGTCAGCGACAAAACAGGATTCCTTAGTAAAGATTACTTTGTTAGCCTTGTCACAAAGCTGACTGATGCTTAGAAGATTATGCTTCAGCCCTTCAACATATGCGACTCTTCTGAAGGTTGTTGTACCATTAGAGAGTACACCAAACCATCGGGTATGTCCTTTTCCATTTCCACCGACAGTTACAGAGGGACCCTTCTCTTCTTTGTACTCAGTGAGCAGGTTCTTCATACCAGTCATTTGTCTAGAGCATCCGCTATCGAGATACCAGATACCCTTCTTAACCTGCATTACAAAGGAGGATTAGTTTGTCTTGGGTAACCACTTAACCATGTGTACACACTTGTCAGTGGGGGTAGAAGAGGAAGTGGAAGGTTCAGCAGTCTTCGCAGCATTTGAAGATTCAGCTTTGTCAGTCTTCACTTTGGTTAATTTCTTAACCTCAGTGGTCTTTTATGCCTTGGGGGCAATGATCTTCACCTTAGCTATCTTTTCAGCTTGGGTGGCTGTGGGGAACTTACTAGCAATATGATTGGTAAGTCCACAATGATAACATTTCCTATAACTAAAAGTAGTTCTATGACCATTTGCATGCTGAGCTTTTGATTTTGAATTTGAAGGACTAGCACCAAGTAAGCTATTGGCTTTTGAAATGGGAGGAACATTCAGTTCTTCGGATTTCTTACCAATAATTTCCACTTTGATTCTAGGAGTAGATCACTGAATAGATCCACGCTGAATAGATCCAGGGATCTTATTCTTTGAACCAGAGGTATAAGTCACTTAAGCTTTAGAAGCGTTCAACTTTGGTACAGAGGTACCCTTCTGAGGATTTTGGTTAAAAGCAATTCCTTTACCTTTATTTTTAAAGATTGGGGTAGGTTTTGGATAAACAACTTTTTCTTTACCTTTAGAAGTTAAGGTAGAGATTTCCTCAGGGATAGGCGGTTTAGAAGAGGAACACTAAGATGAGAAAGTGTCAGGGATAGAGGATACGAACATTCCAAACTTATGCATGGAACGGTCAGTGTTTGGTTCTAGAGTATCAACTTTGTAACCAAGACCACGTTTATCACTCAGGGGAATCTGAGACTTAATTATCTCAGTGATCTTTGTTGAGGAATTATACCATCCATCAACAGTAGCTTTTTCAGCTTTTAATGCAGCGATAGCTTCTTCGCGCTCGATTTTGACTAGCTGATTTAAGTGAACTTGATCTTTAAAATCTTCTTCAATTTTAGAAAGATTTTCTATTTGAATGTGACAGTTTTTAAGCTGTTCAGCGAGATCAAGGTTTTGATTTTCAGCAATAGTTTTGCCATTCATGGCTTCATATAAACTTCTAGTCAAGAGATCGATCTTTCGAAGACTATCAGCTTCATCAATATTTAAAATATTGGTAAAGAAGGAAGGTGATACCTTAGTAGCAGAGGTTGAAGTAGAGGGAATGTCAGAATTTTCTTCCTCATCTTCAAGCTTGGCCATGAGACATAGATTGGCTTCATCATCATCTTCAGAGTCAGATGATTCTTCTTCGTCAGAGGCAGCCCAATCATAGTCAGCCATAAGGCCTTTGCCTTTCTTCTTAAAGGTTTTCAGCTTTGAATACCTTTCTTTCAGCTTTTTGTATTTTTCATCTCTAGTCATGTGAGTAAAGTTTTTCTTGGGAAAAGCTGAGGGTCTAGAGACTTTCTTTGACCTGCACTCGCTAGCAAAATGTCCTATCTTTTCACAGTTATAGCAAGTAGCAGTAGCCTTTTCAACAAGGGTTGATGATCTTGGCTTGTCAGTAATAGCAAGAGGTTTGTTCTTCTTGAAATTACTCTTTCTAGCAAATCTCCTGAACTTATTAGCCAGGAATGCCAGAGTTTCATCATTATCTGAAACGTCAGAGTCTGATGATCTTTCAGAGTTAGTTTCCAATTCAGTGACAGTGATAGTCGATCGTTGAGTGGAAAGTGACTCTGAGATTAAAGCAACAGGGGTGCTTTTGGAATCTTTTACAAGATTCTTCTTAAGGTGACTCGATTGCTCATGATTCAGCATTGTGCCATATAAGGTAGAAAGGGTCATTGATTTTAGATCTTTTGACAGCTTGAGACACATAGAATAACTGTCTCAGCTTTCAGGTAAACATTCTAAGAACTTTGTCAGTACTTCAAAGTTAGAATATTCCTTACCAACAGTTTTCAGATCTGTTATTAAGCAGTTAAAACATTGGTGTACTTCAGAGAGAGTTTCATTCTTACCACAAATGAAGCTTTCGTACTGTCTTACCAGGTTTATCTTTCGAGAGTCCTGGACTTCAGAAGTACCTTCATACAGAACACAGATTGTGTCCCACGTAGCTTTTGAGGTTTTCAGGTTCATGACGGAATGGTAGACTTCGTCAGGAAGGGCCATGGAGAGTATGGATCTGGCTTTGGTGTCGATAGCCACTTTCTTCTTATCTTCATCAGTCCACATATGAATTTCCTTGGGAATCAGCCTTTCTGGAATAGCAGGTCTATTCTCAGCGGCTGGAACTGCAGGATCAATTCTTATAGGAATATATGGGCCGTTTTCAAGACAGTAAGGCATAGTCGGGTCTACACCTTCTAAGAAGAGAATCATCCTATTTTTCCATAGATTAAAATTATCTCTGGAGAATCTAGGGGGTTTTGCAAGAGAACCGTTGTCAATATAGTTGGTGTTTGTGTTGGTAGTCATTTTAAGAAATAGCAAGGAAGAGAAATCTTAGTATAGATCAGATCTTTTTTATGAGATTAAACAAATCTGCTCTGATACCACTTTTTGGTCTCGAAGGGTTATACAAGTTTGTAGAAGGGGGGGGGTTGAATACAAACACACGTTTTTACTTTTCTAAATTGTTTATTGATAAATCAAGACAATTTACAACTTGTTGCGGAACAAGATTAAGGATAAACCTAATCTAAACAAGTCTTGAGAAACACTAAGTTTCTTGCACTAGAAAGAGTTAAAGAAATTACGAATAATAACTTAACAATAAGAGAGAATAAGAAGATGGTCCGAGCACACTTCATTTCTGAAGTAAGGTTCTTCTTATATACTGCATGCATTTAATGCATGGCAGTATGGCTTTACACGTGGCAGCAGCTGAGTGGTTGCATGTCATTGACCTTTGTAGACAACCTTAGTAGCCGCATGGTGCACAGTGTAGAATCAGAGTTGTTGTACGATTACAGACAAAAGGGATGTCCGTTCTGACAGTTCGTACGGAGACGTGCAAGGGAGGTAAGACAATAGTAACATGTAGGGAGACTTCATGATCAGCTTTCGTTGAGTCAGATCTTTATCAGCGAATGATAAAGTTCAGCGATTGCTGAAGTCTTCTATTTGATACTTCACGTTGAGTGGAAAAATCTTGGCTTCGCTGATATCCGCATCAGTTCATTAGTAGACTTGTCGCTGGTTCTTGAGCTTGATCTTCGACTTCAGCGTAGAACATATGTTGACGTGAAACTTGTCTTCAGAGATCATAAGTAAACAAACTAAACTATCAGCGATCATCTCATAGACTGAACAAGCTCAGAGCTATATGATGATGAACAGTGTTCGCTGAATATCTAATCTAAAGAGTGAGAGTTCCTATCAGCGGTACTGTAAAGTCTTAGTACTTATCAGCGATAGTGAAACTCTAATACATATTGTTTACTTACAATTTTCACTAAGTGTTTAAGAGAGGGTCATTATCAAATCACTGAGGGTTTGGATCAACAGAACACCGTTCTTGAAAGCGGAAAGAGCACGAATGAAATGCAATGCTTTTGGTCCAGCACTTTACAGCAGACTTTGAAGCTGATTTTGGCATATCAGCACACATAATTTGAGAAAACTCAGACCATCAAAGTCGTGCGTCTGTGAATTATCTTTCCAGTGCAACTGGACTTGTGTAATTTGGAGCACCGAGTCAAAAGTTATGCGCATGTTTCTGAAGCAGCGCAAAGATGTCAAACAAACTGAAAATTTTCGGGCTCTGGGATTTTGGCTTGATTTTATTTCTAGACCAACGAACTCCAATAAACTTTCTTGAGTCTGCTTCTGATCCTCTCTGCTCACTGCACTTATTTCTAAAAAAAATTTGATCCAGATAGCCTCTTGATTAAGCTCTGAAACGGCTCCTCTGGATGGTCTTAACAGAAGCAGTTTAATCAGCGGCTTAGTGGCTGTTTGGATGCCTTAATACTTCTGGACAACCTCTGAGAAATCAACATAGCTCTGGTAGATGTCTCTAAAAAAATCAACAGAGCTCTGGTAGATGTCTGGTAGATGTGTTCAGAGAAGTACAACTCTGTCCAGCAGATATATACTGACTTTAACAGAGATTCTGACCAAGAATATCACTGATTCAGACCAAGCTCAAAACACGAAAAATTTTCATTATCTTAGGAATCCAACGCATCTGGACTCATCAAATTTGGAGCTTCGAGGAGGGAGTTCTGTTGAAAATACGACAGGTGCGCAAAGCTGACAGCAAGTACCTCTGCTCTGGTGGTGTACCTCTGGTGTACCTCTGGTCTGGTGGTATACCTCTGGTCTGGTGGTGTATCTCTGGTGAAACAGAAGTTTTCTGCCAGAGCTCTGATGAGCTCTACCAGAGCTCTGGTGGTCTTCTTGCTGAATTTCTCTAAGTCCTCTACCAGCAGTTTCACACTAACTTCGACACAACTTTAGACCATGATAGCTCTGGAGTTTGCAAAAACTCAAATCATAAAGAGTGTGAATTGGTTTGTTATCTTTTCATATCATCTGGAATCACCTCTTTTGGAGCTCGTAAGAATAAGATACGGTTGATTTACCATAGTCGCGCAGTTCTGTCCAACGGCTTTGTGTCAGCACACCGTTGTCTACTTCGACGATGCATATGACCCTTATACATTTCGAATCTCTGAAATCTCAAAACCCGAAATCTGTTCATCAATGTGTTTTCAATCCAGGGCCTTTTGAATCGCATCAATTGGTGTCTTGATCAGTGAGATATGATCAATTTACTACAGCATCGCAAATCTGTCAGCATGATGTCATTAAATCTGATTTGATGTAGAAAATAAGACGATCTCCATAACACTTTTAGAACGACGAGTGCAAATAATCAGATCTCTAATTGATCAGGTCAGAAAACTAATTAGAAGCATTCAAAGTTATAAAAACTTTTCAGATCAGACTTTGAAAATGTAGCACAGCACCAATTCTTTCTCAGACAACTTTTTCAAGACGCAAATGATTTTGTTTTTCATTTAAATGATTATGAGCAGCGGAATACAAACAAAATCTGAGTAAAAGAGAGTCCAATCTTGGATTTAAATAAAGGTCAAATCAAAGATCAACAACCTTACAAACAAGATGCCAAATAAAATGCTATGCACTTAAGCACACACAAGGATGGGATCATAAATCAACCATCTACTTAGTGCTTATCAAATAAGCCAATGAATGAGAAAGAATCAAAACACACACATGTATTAAATCGATCAGATTTGATCCAAACAGAACCAAATCTTCACTTAGGCATTTCATCAAACATGTGGTGTGCAGAATCAGATTTTGTGAAGAGAAACACTAATTTTCTGTCAAAACTTATCCAAATCTTAATGAAATCAAAGACTTGATTTCCAGTAAGCACATAATAGAAAATAAACTATTAGAATGATATTTGTGTTTAGGCTCGTGTGATTGAATCAATCTAAGCACCAAAACAACAAATAAATCATCTAATCTTCTATTGTTGCTATAGATGACCGATTGAAGAAGAGTTTCTTCAATCCAGCTCTGATACCAATTGTTGGTCCCATTTTAGGACAAGCAAACAATAGAATAACAGTTCATATATAAATAGAGATAAGATGAACAATAAGAACAATCATAAAAGAAATCTCATCTCATATTCATTGAACCACTATATGGAGGAGAAAATATGAAGAACACCACACTTTATTATTAGATGACTCTCATGAGAATAAGTCAGTGTGTGATTTTGTGTGTATCTTCTAAAACCCTCTCTCAAATGATAAATGAAACCCTAAACTTCTATTTAAATGGTCCATTTACAATAAAAAGGCTCAAGCCCATAAAGCTAACTAAAAAGCTAACTAAAAAGCCCATACACTTTTTCTTTATAAAACATTTAATTAAATTAGGAGCTAATTTAATCTAACACAAATCATTGGCGATCCTTCTGCAAAAGTGAAAACTCAACCAGGCACTGCTAATTTTTGTTTCTTTACAAATTTTATCAATGTGATCGAACCAAAGAAGGTCTCTTTTGTGAATGACAGACATTTGTTTTTGGCAAACCTCACATGCGTGGGCGGTGATGGGAACGCATGTCCTCTCACCCTGAACCGTCAGAACCCACGTGGCGTCCCCTGATTGGGTGTGCTATGTACCGTTGTTTTTTAAACGTCCCACTAGTTGAGTACGGATTCCAAATGTTATCCAAATTAACTTCTTACCGCCCAAACGTATCCCTTTATAATCCATTTTTACCCTTCGTCTTCACCTTTTTACTCTCACTCTCTCTCAAGAACTCCGGCGAACCTGCAATTCCTTGCTTTCAGACCCTTGAACCTTAATCTTCTCCTCTCAAATCCTTCTCAAGAACAAAAATGGTGTCCATCTGCAACCTCCAACCACTCTAAAAACCCCATTCCTCCCAGAAATGAGGACCAAGTTCACTCTGATAGTGAGGAATCCATCAACCATCTTCCATCAACAAACCTTCAAGACATCATCAACCAAAACTGGTACCAAAACCTCCTTCCCTTGAAACCAAACAACCACTATGTGGTTCTAAACCCTGAAAACTTTGGAAAAGAACATGCCCCTATCATCAATCTAATCCAAAATCACCCCCTGAATACGATCCTAACCATGAACGTGAAGAACATACCAAGCAGATATGTTCATCAATTTTGGCAGAGCTCCAGATTCGATGAAGAACTCAAGTCTGTGATAGCCTACATGCCTAAACCCGATAATTCCCAGAACTTGACTATTGGTATCAATAGGGCCATGATATCACAAGTATTTAAACTCCCTACCAGAAGCCTTCTGGGAATCCAAAGGTATGCCGCAGAGCCTACATATCAGGAACTGGTAGACTTCGTTATGATACAAGGATATAATGAACCTCTGTCAAAAAGGACAGACTTCAGAAGGAATAGACTTCCCCCCATCTGGAATGTTCTATTCAGTATATTCAACCGTTGCTTGACTGGGAAAACTGGTAGTCCTGACCAAAGTTCACATCAAATCCTTTCGATCATGTACGGGGTGTACTTTGATCTTCCTTTAAGTTTTGCAAGGATTATCCTACAGGAGATGGACTCTACAGTGGAGAAGAAGAAAGGCATGCAATCTGCTGGAACCCCTCTGCCATCTCTGCAATTTCAAAGACTAATATGTATATTTTTGGAACCTCTGTTGGAGAATGAAGGATAGAGCTTCGAAGGCCCAACGGTAAAAACCTATCCTCTAACCACGATGAAACCAACCAACCACCCCAAAAGGATATACCTTCGGTCGTCCACTATCCGAAAAAAATTTAGAGTATGTGAGCGATAGTGAGTTAGTGAATGAGTATAAGTGTGCATTCAGGACTCCCAACCCGAGTCCTGATTCCCCAACACGCATAGGAGTGCCAATAGGGACAGAGGTAGTTGAGTGAATGAGTGGGGAGTGGGGAGTTGAGTTAGAGAAGTATAGATTACGCACAGAAGGAGCCTATGCCGGTCACCAAGTTGAAAGAGAAACAATCCCTCAGACCGCAGAGCCCTCCTCACCAAAGAAGAAGACTAAGAAGAGAAAAACCAAGCATGCTAAAACCACATAAGATCAAAACCCAGAAAACCAAACAACTGAACAACCTGAAGAACCCCAGAACCTACCACCCCAATCCACAGAAGTACCCGAAGCCGATACTTCTGTCAACCAAGCCCCAAAAGAAAAGAGAAAGAAAAGAAAATCAAAATCTTCAGAGGAAGGTGCCTCTAAGACCAAAAAGAGGAAATCTAAAAAGAAGTCAAAATCACCTCTGCAAACCATCCAAAAGGAAGAAGAACCTCTAATCACAGAAGATCAACCCCTAACCCCCATTCATTATGTAGAACCCCAAGACGACATTCCCCAATCCATTCCACATGATGACCAACCCAAAGAAGCCTAGACTGCAGAAGTACAACTTGAAGAAGACGAAGTATCCTTCAACACCTTGTTAGGGGTCGCAGGTCTTAATGACTCCTTGGATACATCTGGATGGAACCTTCGGTATCCAGATGATGGCAGAGAGCCAAGATGCACAGAGGTTTCTAATGACTCGGATTGTGACATGGACGCTGCAGAAGAGGAAAATAGAATTAGATGGGCAGACGAGGTAGAGGCCCTAGGAAAACAAACGGAGGATGAGAAAAATGAGCGAAAAGATGCCTCTGGCACATACCCCAAACTCCCCCATGTGTTATCCACCCTTCTATTCTCGTTGGTCTAGGAGCAGAAGTGAATATTGAAAAAGAGTTGCACAACTCGAACCCTACCACACCCAGCCGGGCAAAGGAACCTCTTTCTTCCTCTGTGCCAATTGAAAACCGGGCGGCCTCACCTCTGGATGTATCCTCTCAAAAGGATATAATCATTGAAAATTTCAGTGTTCCATCACCCAAGAACACGATTCCATCCATCCCAGAGGCATCCGTTGTCTCTCCCACACACAATTAAGAAACTAACAGTCGTTTAGAGGGACTTAGAAAGTATAACGACGAAGAGGCTCTAGACAAGCCTCCGAGTCCACTTCTCATCCCCTCTGTGCCCAACTCTGGATTGGTTCAGAGTAAGGATGATGACAGAACTTCTATAGAGGAAGGGCCATCAAATGACTTCCCTCGACGATTGGAAGGAAGTCCCGCTAACCTCAACATCAAAACAGGGTCAAAGGTGGGCACCTTAGGAATGTAGGTTCACTCTGGGGAAGAATGTGTTCCCCAGAGGTTACCAATGGTCCATATGTGACAAAAGGTGAGTTCCAAACCTTTGTCACCTCTGTGGCCAGTAATTTCATCGAGTTGCAAAGCTTGGTGAAATCTTATGCAGACACCACAAACTATGTCCTGACTTCTCTGAACTCCAAAATTGAAGCAATCTCTACAGAGGTCAAAGCCAATTCTGCAAAGCTCTCATAAATGCAAAGTCAAACTACACAGAGCTCATCCACAACCTTGACAACAGAAGTGCAGAACGCTATCAATTCCTTCACTACATAACTTCAAGCGGCCAAGGCTGAAGGCTCTTTCAGAGGAATTGGCAAAGAAGCAGGCCGACCAACCTTCTCCATCCATAAACAAACCGCTACCAACATTCTCTTACCTCTGAAGCCCACCGACTACATCACACGAGATCAAATCATCGACATCGGCCAAAAGGTAATAGAAGAGATATATGGGTTTGTCAAAGCCTTCACACAGGCAAACTCTGTTGATCCAAACCCTCAGTGATTTGATAATGACCCTCTCTTATATACTTAGTGAAAATTGTAAGTAAACAATATGTATCAGAGTTTCACTATCGCTGATAAGTACTAAGATCTTACAGTACCGCTGATAGGAACTCTCGCTCTTTAAATTAAACATTCAGCGAACACTGTTCACCATTAATGCTCTGAGTCTGTTCAGTCATTATGATGATCGCTAATAAGTTAGTTGTTTACTTATGATCCCTGAAGACAAGTTTCACGTCAACAAAGGTTCTACGCTGAAGTCGAAGATCAAGCTCAAGAACCAGCGACAAGTTTCCTAATGAACTGATGCGGATCAGCGAAGACTCAGATTTGTCCACTCAACGTGAAGTATCAAGTACAAGACTTCAGCTATCGCTGAACTTTATCATTCGCTAAATAGATAATGATAATGCTCTGAATCAACGAAAGCTGATCATGAAGTCCTCCGTACAAAGTACTTTTGTCTTAACCACCCTTGCACGACTCCGTACGAAATGTCAGAAAAGAACCTCCGACTGTCTGAAATCGTACAACCACTCTGATACTACACTGTTCATCCATGCGGCTACTAAGGTTGTCAACAAAGGTCAATGACATGCAACCAACCAGCTGATGACATGTGTAAAGTGTATACTGACTTGCATTAAATGCATGCAGTATATAAAGAGATGAACCCACTTCATTTGAAGTAACTTGCTAACTCTGGACAAGTTCAATCTCTTATCTCAAGATAGGTTATTATTAGTAATTTCCTTATCTCTCTTAGTGCAAGAAACCTTAGTGTTCCAACTTGTTTAGATTTAGGTTTATCCTTAATCTTGTTTCCGAAACAAGCTGTAAATTGTTAATGACTTATCAATAAACAATTTAGAAAAGTAAAATTTGTGTGTTTGTATTCAAACCCCCCCCCCCCCTTCTACAAACTTGTATAGGCCTTCGGGACCAACAAGTGGTATCAGAGCGGATTTGTTTAATCTCATAAACAAGATCTAATCTAAGATATTTCTCTTCCTTGCTATTATCTGAAAATGGCCACCAACACAAACACAAATTATATAGACAATGGTTCTCTTGCTAAACCCCCTAGATTTTCCAGAGATAACTTCAACTTATGGAAAAATAGGATGACACCCTTCTTAGAAGGTGTAGACCCTACTATGCCTTACTATCTCGAGAATGGTCCATTCATCCCTATAAGAATTGATGCTGCAGTTCCAGCCACTGAGAATAGACCTGCTATTCCAGAAAGGCTGGTCCCTAAGGAAATCTTTCAATGGACCGACGAAGATAAGAAGAAAGTGGCTATAGATACAAAATCCAGATCCATACTATCCATGGCTCTTCCTGACGAAGTCTACCATTCCGTCATGAATCTGAAAACATCAAAAGCCATGTGGGACACAATATGTGTTCAGTATGAAGGAACGTCTGAAGTCCAGGACTCAAGAAAGATCAACCTGGTAAGACAATACGAAAGCTTCATTTCTGGTAAGAATGAATCTCTCTCTGAAGTTCACCAACGTTTTAATTGTTTAATTATAGATCTGAAAACTGTTGGTAAGGAATATTCTAACTTTGAAGTTCTGACAAAGTTTCTAGAATGTTTACCTGAAAGCTAGGACAATTATTCTATATGTCTCAAGCTGTCAAAGGATCTAAAATCATTGACCCTTTCAACCTTATATGGCACGTTGCTGAATCATGAGCAATCGAGCCATCTTAAGAAAAATATTGTAAAAGATTCCAAAAGCACCCCTGTTGCTTTAATCTCAGAGGAACCTTCTACTCAGCGACCCTCGGTCACTATCACTGAGTTAGAAAGTAACTCTGAAAGGTCATCAGATTCTGATTCTTCAGATGATGATGAATCTTTGGCACTCCTAACTAAAAAGTTCAGGAGATTTGCCAAAAAGAAAATGTTTAGAAAGAACAAACCTCTTTCCATAACTGACAAGCCTAGATCATCAGCTTTTGTTGATAAGGCTACTGCTACTTGTTTTAACTGCGAAAAGACAGGACATTTCGCTAACGAGTGCAGGTCTAAGAAAGTTTCTAGACCCTCAGCTTTTACAAAGAAATCCTTTGTTCCAAGGAATAAAGATGACAAATATTCAAAGCTGAAAGAAAAATATGCTAAGTTGAAAAGCTTTAAGAAGAAGAGTAAAGGCCTGATGGCTAACTATGATTGGGCTGCTTCTGATGATGAAGCATCATCATCTGACTCTGAAGATGATGAAGCAAATCTATGTCTTATGGCCAAGATTGAAGAAGAGGAAGAAAGTTCAGACATTCCCTCCACTTCAACCTCTGCTATTCAGGTATCACCTTCCTTCTTTACCAATATTGCAAATATTGATGAAGCTGATAGTCTCCGTAAGATCGATCTCTTGACTAGAAGTTTATACGAAGCCATG
The DNA here is from genome assembly GCA_033807775.1 of Saussurea involucrata. Lineage (NCBI taxonomy): Eukaryota > Viridiplantae > Streptophyta > Magnoliopsida > Asterales > Asteraceae > Saussurea > Saussurea involucrata. The sequence continues at coordinate 135,744,039 of CM066322.1, forward strand.
AACGGCAAAACTGTGGTTGAAAACCAAAACCTTGATCTCGCTGAAAAGCTTAAAAACTGCCACCTTCAAATATAAAAGCTTTCTAAAATTGAAGAAGATTTTAAAGATCAAGTATATTTAAATCAGCTAGTCAAAATCGAACGAGCAGAAGCTATCGCTGCATTAAAAGCTGAAAAAGCTATTGTTGAAGGATGGTGTAATTCTTTAACAAAGATCACTGAGATAATAAAGTCTCAGATTCCCCTAAGTGATAAACGTGGTCTGGGTTACAAATATGATACTCCAAAACCAACCACTGAGCGTTCAATGATTAAATTTGGAACGTTCGTATCCTCAGTCGCTGATACTTCATCTTCTCAGTGCTCCTCGTCCAATACACCAATCCCTGAGGAAACTCCTACCTCCTCAAAAGGCAAGGAGAAAATGGTTTATTCAAAACCTACCTCTGTCTCTAAAGACAAAGGTAAAGGAATTGTTATTTACCAGAATCCTCAGAAGGGTACCTTAGTACCAAAGCTGAATGCTTCTAAAGCTTCAGTGACTCATCCCTCTGGATCAAGGAAGCAGATCTCTGGATCTATTCAGCGATCTACTCCTAGACTCAGAGTGGATGTCCTTGGTAAGAAATCTGAAGAACTGAATGTTCGACCCATTTCTAAAGCCAATAGTTTACTTGGTGCTGGCACTTCTAATTCGAAATCAAAAGCTCAGCATTCAAATGGTCCTAGAACTATTTTTAGTTATAGGAAATGTTATCACTGAGGACTTACCGATCATATTGCTAGTAAGTGCCCCACAGCCACCAAAGCTGAAAAGATAGCTAAGGTGAAGATTACCCCCAAGGCAAAGAAAACCAACCCTGGTGCAAATCAGGTCAAGGTGAATCCTACCACTGAGGCTAAGAAATTAACCAAAGTGAAAAAAGACAAAGCTGAATCTTCAAATGCTGCGAAGACTGTTGAATCTTCCATTCCAACTACTTCCACTGACAAATGTGTATACATGGTCAAGTGGGTACCCAAGAAAAACTAATCTTCCTTTGTATTGCAAATGTGTATACATGGTCAAGTGGGTACCCAAGAAAAACTAATCTTCCTTTGTATTGCAGGTTAAGAAGGGTATCTGGTATCTCGATAGCGGATGCTCTAGACACATGACTGGAAAGAAAAGCCTGCTCGCTGAATACAAGGAAGAGAAGGGTCCCTCTGTAACTTTCGGTGGAAATGGAAAAGGACATACCCAAGGCTATGGTGTACTTTCAAATGGTACAACCTCCTTCAGAAGAGTCGCATATGTTGAAGGGCTGAAGCATAATCTTCTAAGCATCAGTCAGCTTTGCGACATGGATAACAAAGTAATCTTTACTAAGGAATCCTGCTTTGTCACTGACAAAAAGGAGAAGATAGCTCTCAGCGGTTATCGTTTGGAAAATGTTTACGTAATAAACATGGACTCAATAACTACTGAGAACTCTTGTTTCTTCTCAAAGGCCTCATCTGATGTCAACTGGCTATGGCATAAGAGGCTATCTCATCTAAATTTCAAGACACTGGACACTCTTTCTTCAAAAGAGTTAGTCACTGGTCTACCTCAGCATTCATACGCCAAAGAGTCTTTATGTTCAGCGTGTGAAAAAGGGAAGCAGACCAAATCAAGCTTTAAATCTAAGCAAGTTTCATCAGTGTCATCTCCTCTACAACTACTCCATATGGATTTGTTTGGCCCTGTTAACAAACAATCCATCGCTGGAAAGAAATATACGTTGGTCATAGTTGATGAATTCTCTCGCTTCACTTGGGTAATGTTTCCCCGTTCTAAGAGTGACACCCCTGAAGAACTCATCACCTTTGTTCGGAATATGGAAACCCTGAACAATCTGACCGTTCGTTCAATAAGGAGTGATCATGGGACTGAATTCAAAAACAGCTCTCTTGATTCCTTCCTTGAGAGTAAGGGTATTTCTCACAACTTCTCTTCAGTGAGAACATCGCAACAAAATGGAGTCGTTGAAAGAAGAAATAGAACAATTATTGAAGCTGCACGTTCAATGCTCAGCGATTCTCACCTGCCTACTCAGTTTTGGGCAGAAGCTGTCAACACTGCTTGTTTTATGCAAAACAGGTCGCTGATAGTTAAAAGATTCAAAAAGACAGCCTATGAACGTTTTCATGAGAGAAAGCCTTCAATTAGCTTTCTTCACATCTTTGGATGTCAGTGTTTCATACTGAACAACAGAGATGCTCTTGGAAAGTTTGATCCTAAGGCTGATGATGGAATTTTTCTTGGATACTCCTCAGTTTCCAAAGCCTTCAGAGTCTTCAATCGTAGAAGACAAACTGTAGAAGAAACTATTCACGTCACGTTTGACGAATCACGTTCAGCGAACTCTAAACCGTCCGCTGATACTGAAGAACTGAATCAATGGATGTTTTCTCATCTTGGTGATTCAGAAGATATCCCCACTCCTCATGCTCATCCAGTAGAAGATGATAGTCCTCCTATCATTCCAAACATGCAGAATAGTGAAGCTGAAACATCATGGGTCTCAGCTGTTCCTATAAACACTATACCTACCGATGAACCAAATGCCTTAGACATTCCATCTATCTCTCAGCAATCAGTAAATGAAATGACAAATGCAAGTATTCCTCTCTTAGCTGAAACTCCAGAAGTAGCTGAAGCCTCATCTTCAGCTCCTCCAGTTCAAGATGAGTCAGCGACTTATGCTCCGGCTCAGCGATGGACCGTAAATCACCCAATTGATCAAATTCTTGGTGATCCAAACGCTGGTGTTCAGACTCGACGAAGTGCAGGTAATATTTGTTTATTTGTTAACTTTATTTCTCTAACTGAACCAAAGAAAATAGATGATGCCCTCAAAGATCCAAACTGGGTCAGCGCCATGCAAGAAGAGCTGACTGAATTCGAAAGAAACAAAGTTTGGAAACTTGTTCGGAGACCAACTGATAAAACAGTAATAGGCACTAAATGGGTCTATCGAAACAAGTTGGACGAACATGGTACTGTAACCCGCAACAAAGCTCGTCTTGTTGCTCAGGGATACAGACAAGAGGAAGGTATAGATTATGACGAAACATTTGCTCCAGTAGCAAGACTTGAATCTATTCGTCTATTCTTAGCATATGTTGTACACAAAAACTTCAAAGTACATCAGATGGATGTTAAGTCAGCGTTTCTGAATGGAAAGCTGAATGAAGAAGTGTATGTGGAACAACCTCCAGGATTCTCATATTCTAAGCGTCCAGATTATGTTTATAAACTGGATAAGGCACTTTATGGCTTGAAGCAAGCTCCTCGTGCATGGTATGACACTCTTTGTACTTATCTCCATATTGAAAAATTTGAGCGAGGTAAGATTGACAAAACTCTATTTTTTAGAAAAGTGAAAGGTCATATCATTCTAGTTCAAATATATGTTGATGACATTATATTTGGTTCTACTAACCCTGAGCTTTGTACTCGTTTCGCTGATAGAATGAAAGATGAGTATAAAATGAGCATGATGGGTGAACTAACATATTTCCTTGGTCTTCAGATTAAGCAAACTGAAAAAGGAACGTTTATTAATCAGGGAAAGTATGTTAAAGATATGCTGAAGAAATTTGATTTAACTCATAGTTCAGCTATGAAAACCGCTATGGCACCACCGCTGACACTTGACAAGGATTCAAAGGGAATACCTGTTAATGTCACGCTGTATCGTGGGATGATTGGCTCTCTCTTTTATCTTACAGCTAGCCGACCCGATATTATGTATGCAACATGTTTGTGTGCACGATATCAAGCTGAACCTATGCTATCTCATATGAAAGCTGTAAAGCGAATCTTTCGATACCTTAAGGGTACAACGAACCTAGGTCTTTGGTATCCCAAAGATTCAGGATTCGATCTAACCGCCTATTCAGATAGTGATTTTGCAGGTTGCAAAATGGATAGGAAAAGCACCACAGGAGGATGTCAGCTCCTGGGTGGAAAGCTGGTAAGTTGGACTAGTAAAAAGCAAAATTCAGTGTCCACTTCCACAGCTGAAGCTGAATATGTAGCTGCTGGAAGCTGTTGTTCTCAAGTCTTGTAGATGAGAAATCAGCTACTAGACTATGATCTTCAGCTCTCCAAAATTCCAATCTATTGCGACAGCACAAGTGCCATCGCCATAGCAAACAATCCAGTACTACATTCAAAGACCAAACACATAGAAATCAGATATCATTTTATCAGAGATCATGTGATGAATGGTGATATAGAACTTCATTTTATCCCAACTGATTATCAGTTAGCTGATTTATTTACCAAACCTCTTGATGAGACAAGATTCAACTTTCTCATCAGCGAGCTTGGAATGCTGAACTTTGAAGGGTAAAATCCTCAACGGTTCACATTGATCAGCGATAGGATAAAATCAACTCGTATAACCTATTCAATCATCTTCTCTCTGAATAAAACTTGGTTAAGCTGATATCAAGGTATGTTTTCTCTCTCTGACAATCGCATGAAAATGCAAGATTTCAAAACAAAATGCATCGCTGAATATCTCTTCCTTAACAGCGATATTTTGAAAATTCTTAAAACCATCACTGATATTTTCATTCAGTGCTTCATGTTTGTAAAAGAGTCCCTGAGCTTTCAAAACCTCAGAGACATCCTAAAAGAATATGAAAGGACAGTTGTGACGTCATTGCAACGGATAAACCCCGGCACGTTTCTCTTTCTGACACACGTTTGCACGTCTCGTTCAAACTTCCAATCAAATGCAAACACGTGTCCGTGTCATGATGAAAATCTTTTCCCGCTCAAGATTTTCTCTCTCTAATCTATCTATATAAACAAACTCATGGTTTATATTTTTCTTTTACGCGAACAATCTTCCTCCGCAAGAAAGAATTCACTGTTGCATTTGTGCTTTCTAAAACTTCAAAGAACTGTTCATCATCTTCTTCATCAAACATCAAGGTTAATATGTTCTTATTTATTACCGAATGCGTATAACTTGTTTCCGATCTTTTCCGTACTTTAACAAGATCAAACAAAAGAACTTCTTAAAAATGAAATCATTTTTTTTCATGGTTTTATGAACACAACCATTTCATGGTTGTTCTTCAAGTTTAAATGCAAAAATCTTAAACTTGTTCTTCATTCGTTTCCAGAATCTATTTCTTCATAGAAAACTGGATAATAAGAATAAATGGGTTTTACATTTCGTTTCTTAAAATCAAGAAAAACCCTAATCTTCATTAAGACATTTGTGTCTGAATGAAATGGATAAAATTTGAACCATCTTAATGGAAAATCTTTCCACATTAAGATTATTCTTATTTGTTAACATCTTTGGTTGAACTGATAATACAGAGAAATGGCATCGTCTGACATTCCTGCTACCGCTGAGAACATCTCCGCTGATTCTGAGGAAGTAGAAATTATCAAGGCTCCTCAGGTTAAGTTCACTCTGGAACAACTAGATTGGACCAAAACGAACAATCTTTCTGCGCTTCTCGAGTTTCCTCCTCGAAAGCAAGTCACACATCTGAAAGATGCTGTGAATTTCCTAAAGAATTGCTGCATTTCAACAGCCCTGACCATCTCACCTCCTACAAGTCAGCTACTACTATCCCAGTTTTGGTACTCTGCCAGATACTCTCAGTTACCATCCGCCAAAGATCCCTCCAAAACAATTGATTGTATCCTCAGCGATACTGAGTATGGGACGATAAAGATCACACCTGCCATCATTCGCAAAGCTCTGAACTTTCCCATCGCTACAAAAGAAAAGCCTTTTGTTCCTTTTCCTGACCAGAAGAAACTCGCTGACAAAGAAGCTCTTATTGCATTTTTCGATGCAATGGGCTATGTATGGTAAATTGGCAGAGACAAGAAGCCCGAGAAGAAGCTAACCCTGCTAAAGAAGTCGAAAATGCCCAGCGAGATGAACTTCATCTTCGCTCACTTAATCAGCTGCATGACTGCCAAGACCGGCTCCTCTGACCAAGCCGCTCAACCTCAGCAAGCAATGGGATACGCTCTGCTGAAAGGTCTACACATTGACTGGGCATCTCTTATCTATGATGACTTGGTGCAAAGAGTAGACTTTGCCGCTGACAGACCTCCATGGGTTCCTTACCCCCGATTCATCAGCGCCATCTTCCAATATGGCCTGAAGGACAGCTACCCGTAAGAGGGTGACCTGAAACTCTCTCAGGTTGGCCCTAAGGTACTTGACTTCAAACCAGTTGAAAATGAGGTACGTCTTTCTACCCTTTTAACTCTTCTCAACCCTTCTTCTTCTACTTCTGTGGCTCCTTCAGCGACAATACCCATCGCTGATACCTTGGCCACAAAATCCTCTCCTTCTAAGAAAAGGAAACAATCATCTACCCCACTTGGTTCTAAAAGGATCAAGAAAACAAAGGAGAAACCCTAGCAATTTCATGCTGAAGACTCCTCAGCTCTTTCTGCAGAGCTGAAGGAACGTTCAGTGGTACGCTCTGCCACACCTGAACAACCCATCCATTCCATCCCAACTTCAGCGTCTCTAAACGCTGAGGTTACAAACTTGGAACCTACCCAACCTCCTTCAGTCTCTCAAAAGACTGATGAAGTGATTTTCAGCGAATCCAACGCTGAACTCAGAACCCAACCTCCATTCTTATCCTTCGCTCCTCCCTCTACTCATTTGGTCTCTCCTCCAGTTTTTGCTGGAGCTGCCATCATTTCTACGGAAACTAAAGCTGATACTCCAGGAATGATGAAGACAGGACCTGCAGGACAATCCATGGGCACTTTTGAAGATGACATGGAACATTTTTCAGGAACCCGTAATTTTGACGAGTTCATCAATCCTCCTGCAGGTACACACCAACCCATAAACACTGTCACTAAACCCCAAACTTCTGAGCTTTCCTATGTTCACAAGTTCTTATATGTTACAGGTCCTAATTTGGGAGACATCAACGCCTCTCTGAAGTCCGTGGAGACAAAGCTGACAGGTCTCACCACTACTCTTTCAAATAACTCTACAGCTGTAACAAACGCTGGAGAGAATCTTACAAAGCTGACAATGGTGGTGGAGAAGAAGGCTTCCACAGATGACATGAAGCAGGTTGATAAAACTCTCAGCGACTTCGCCAAGGTGCTCGCTGACATCTACACAGACTACACCTCTCTCAAAAATTCAGTTTCATCCATGTCCAGGGAGGTCACAACACTGAAGACATCGGTTGGACAACTAGACGGAGATATGTCTACTGTAAAGACTGACTTAGGCTCTGTAAAGACCGATGTTAGTTCGATGAAAACGATGATCGAGCAGCTACTACACAAAGTGAATACTCCTGCCCCTGCCCCTGCCCCTGTCCCTGCATCTGACAATTTCACAGCGGCGGATCGCACTGAGCTGGAGAAGATCAATCCTGCTATTTCTGGACTTCGAGACAGAATAGCAAAGATTGAAGGTTGTATAGGTATCTCTGGCCAAGAAGTCAGTGAACCTGCCAACGCTGCTGAGTCAACCCATTCCTCCCCCACTCATCATGAGAAAGAGGGGGAGAAGAGCGCTGAAGATCTCTCCAAAAGCGCTGAAGACCTTTCCCATGATGAATCTATCAGGGGAGAGAAGAAGGATGCTGAAGAAACCACCGCTGGACCTCAGGGAGATGAAAACCCTGAGGAAACCGAGAAGCTCGCCTCTGTATCTGAGGGGGAGCAACTCGAAGAAGAAGCTGATAAAACCGAATCTGAAGCAGAAGATGATGAAGCCGTCGACATCCCTGATGATGAACCATCCTCTTCTCCAAAGAATGATGATGATGATGACGAAGATGACGATGACTTACACTGTTCATCCATGCGGCTACTAAGGTTGTCAACAAAGGTCAATGACATGCAACCAACCAGCTGATGACACGTGTAAAGTGTATACTGACTTGCATTAAATGCATGCAGTATATAAAGAGATGAACCCACTTCATTTGAAGTAACTTGCTAACTCTGGACAAGTTCAATCTCTTATCTCAAGATAGGTTATTATTAGTAATTTCCTTATCTCTCTTAGTGCAAGAAACCTTAGTGTTCCAACTTGTTTAGATTTAGGTTTATCCTTAATTTTGTTTCCGCAACAAGCTGTAAATTGTTAATGATTTATCAATAAACAATTTAGAAAAGTAAAATCTGTGTATTTGTATTCAACCCCCCCCCCCCCTTCTACAAACTTGTATAGGCCTTCGGGACCAACAAACTCAACGTACGTTAAAGAATTCAGAGCAAGTGTTAGAATGTTGTGCTTCAAATCAGTGGCAGAAGTAGCACACATTCTGGGGATTTATGATGACGTATGCGACAAGCTAGAGGTTGCTGCCTAGAATCGGCCAAAGACAAAGAAACCCCCTACTACCTGCCAAGCAAACGCCTCACAACAGCAGAACCATGATGCCTCTTCTGATGATGGTACTGGGCCATTGGGTCAGCATGAGGGGGAGAATGCCACAGAGCCAGAAGCTACAGACACCTCAACCAACCCACAACCTTTAACCATGATTCCTTCAAACCATGGGTCTCACACTTAGAAGACCACAGAGGCAACACCCACCTCTGTGGAAACCAATATACCTGAAGAAGACTGATAACGCCACTTTTTGGCGTTATTTTCAGTTCTCAAACCAATGAGATTGGCTTGTATTTAAGCAAAGAAGCGGAATTTTATGGTTTATTTAGTGGAATGTGTAGGTTCGTTAACAGGCAGTAACCATCGAGAAAAGAAGCTAAAAAGAGCTCAAAAAGAGCCAAAACGAAGCCAACGGAAGCCTGAGATCCAAGCCCAAGACCCGCGGCCGAACTAGAAACCAGACCCGAACAAAACCTGACACGAAATGACTTCAGAAACACGCGCGGCCTTGTGCGCGGTTTGCAAACCGCGGCACAAGCCACGTAACCTCCTGTTTCGCGAATTTCAGCCTTTTGTTCCGGATTCTAGGTCATTATTCGGGGACTCTCGACGCAACTCACACACGACGAACGGCAGACGACTTTGGGCGATTTATGGAGACTTTTCACGCCTTTTGGAGCCACGATAGAGGACAGATCGAGGAGAAGTCCACAACGAGAGTCGGATTAGATCGGATAGAAGGGAGTTCATCATTACTTTCGTTACAATCACGTTTATCATGTTTACACATACTTTCACATCTCCTTTTCTTATGTTTGAATCCACCACCAACATGAACTAATTTTAGATGTTGGGGGTTGGATTGAATTGGGTTTGTAAGCATATGAACAGATGACTTGAACGTTTATCGGTTTTCCTTTTTAATGAATGCATGTAATTTGATTCTTAATGCTTTTGAGAGTTTATCTATCTTTCAATTGTTTTGTTGTTTCCAGTTGAGTTCGAGAGAATTAACTGTTAGCTAGAACTAGGAATTGCATGCCTAAGGCGAGAATTTGGTGATAGAGATATACCGAATACGCCTTAGTCCTAATTGAACCATTTAGGTTGAGATCGAGAGATCAAATCTATCCGTTCAAACATGAATCTTGCGCTTAATGTGTTTTGAAATCCATAGGTTGAGATCGAAAGATAAAACTTGTCCTTTTCAAAATAAAACCCGATGTTGCTCGAAAGAGAACAACGGTGATTTTAGAGATTGGGTATTCATTAAGGGGATTAATTGGTAATTGTTTTAAGTCAGATATTCGTATGTGAAAACCTAAGGATTTTCAACCCTCAACTGTTTTCTCTATCGAATTTTCCTCAAGTTGTCTACTGTTCCGTTTGTGATTTTCTTAATGCAATTAATTAGTTATAAACAATCTCTCAATTTCGACAGTTCAGTTAATAGTGATTATAGTAATTGTGATACTTAGTTCCTAGTTCCCGTGGATTCGATACTCGTACTTCCATACGTATTACTTGATTTCGACACCGTACACTTGCGGTTAGATTTAGGGGGGTGATACCCGCCCTATCAAGTTTTTGGCGCCGTTGCCGGGGAACTAGTTGCAACTGATAGCACTACCAGCTATAAGCGCTATTACATTGAACATTTTTTTTATTTTATTTTATTTCATCACTTTCAATTTCTGGATTGCTAATTTTGCTGATTCTTCTTTTCAGGTAGTAATTGGTTTATGCCAAGGAAGACCCGAGGGGAGAAACTCGAACCGATCGATCCGGAGATTGAAAGAACCGCCCGCCGAATACGCCAAGAAACCAAAGCCAAGAGACATCTAAAGATGGGTGACGAAATGCCCGTCAATAGACCACCTGGTAACAACCCACCTCTGCCTCCTCCGGCGAGAGTTCCGATGCGGTCATTTGCCAATCCAAACGTGGCAGCGGCACGCATATGCATCCAACCGCCCGCTACTGCAGAAAATTACTTCGAGATTAAGCCGAGCACCATCGTAATGGTGCAACAAAATCAATATGGAGGAGCACCGACCGAAGATCCTCATGCACATCTCCGTGCATTCGAGAGGATTTGCATCACATTCAAGATTAATAGCATGAATGAGGATGTCGTCAAGTTAAGATTGTTCAGCTTCTCACTCAAGGGTAGAGCTGAAATCTGGATGGAGAGTTTACCAGCGGATCAGATCACCACCTGGGCAGACCTGAAGGCCGCATTCCTCCAGAAATTCTTTCCACCGGGAAGAACCGCTCAATTAATGGCTGACATCACTCATTTTGCGCAATGGGAGCAAGAGACCTTATACGAAGCTTGGGAAAGATACAAAGATATGATCAAGAAGTGCCCTCACCATGGATTACAAGGTTGGGTCATCATCCAAACGTTCTTTGGAGGACTCCACCCGCAGTTCAAAAACGATATCACTGCCGCATCGGGTGGAGCACTAATGGATAAATCTTATGAAGAAGCATGCGAGCTGATCGATAATCTGGCCGAGCACAACTTTTCTACTCCAAGATCAGCCGTAAGAAGAGTCGCGAGCGTTCAAGAAAATGATGAGCTGAAAGAACTAAAAGCTCAACTAGCTTTTATCACGAACCATCTGAAGGGAGGTATTCCACAAGAACCCGAGCAAGTCCAATTCTTACAAAACCGGAACAACCAACCGAGGAATGATCCGTTCTCAAATACTTATAATGAGGGGTGGAAGAAGCACCCGAACTTCTCTTGGAGTCAACCCGGTCAACAACAGCAAGGTAATTCTTCTAACTTTGCTAATTATCCTAATGCTAACAATGTTTACCGTCCTCCAAGTTTCAATCAAAGGAATTTCAATGAAGGACCATCTATGGAGAAGAAGCCGGGGTTGGAAGACATGATGATGAAGTTCATGACCAAGATGGATAGCACGGTTGGGGAGTTAGCGAGCACGGTCAACATGGTCAAGGCGGCAACTGATCAGAACACCGCCTCCATCAAGATCCTCGATAGACAAGTGGGGCAAATCTCCGAAGCCCTACAAAACCGAGCCCCCGGCACATTCCCGAGCATGACTGAAAAGAAACTAAGGGAGGAATGTAATGCCATCTATCTGAGAAGTGGCAAGGAGCTGAGTGGAGACACAACACGAGAGCCGCCATCAAGGGAAACCGAGCCTAAAGAGAAAAAGGTTGAGACCATAGAGGTGAATGAGTTGGAGGCTGATGAAGAGGTTGTGATTGAAGAGAGCAAGAAGAGTGAAGCGATGAAGCCAAAGCAATCACCGGTCAAGCCGGTGGTACCGAGAGTGCCCTATCCGAATAGGCTTAAAGCCCAAAGGGAGGATCTTAAATTTTCTAAATTTCTTGAAGTTTTTAAGAAATTGCATATTAACATCCCTTTTGCAGATGCGTTGGCACAAATGCCCTCATACATGAAGTTCATGAAGGAGATTCTATCCAAGAAGAGGGCGATCGATCACTAGTCCACCGTTGCACTTACTGAGGAGTGCAGCGCAATTATTCAGAACAAGCTTCCCCCGAAGCTCAAAGATCCAGGGAGTTTTTCAATCCCTATTCAAATTAGGAAGTTTTCTTTTGATCGGGTATTATGTGATTTAGGAGCTAGTAATAATTTAATGCCTTTATCTGTTTTCAAGTGCAGCCGACGTTCATGACGCTCAAGCTCGCGGATAGATCGATCGTATACCCGTACGGAGTGATAGAAGATGTGCTCATCAAGGTTGGAAATTTTTATTTCCAGGTGGACTTCGTGGTGCTGGACGTTGATGAAGATGTAGAGGTCCCGCTCATTTTGGGGAGATCATTCCTGGCCACTAGTAGAGCGTTGATAGATGTGGAGGAAGGAGAGATGACCTTAAGAGTTAGTGATGAGAAGGAGGTTTTCAAGATGTTCGAGCATGGAAGGCGTAGAGACGGAGATGGCAAAGGAGAGCCAGATGAGGAAAAATCCGCAAAGAACCGCAAGTGTGGGCGATTCGAGTCCGCGGATACTGAGCCAAGTTGAGAGCCACACAGTCGGGCAACGACTTTAACTACGGCGCTGGGTGGGAGGCAACCCACCGAGGTTAGTTTTCTTTTTAATTTCCAGTTTTTGAGTGTGTTCTTATTTACGAAAAACCATAAAAATGAAAAAACGAAAAATCAAAAAATAGCTGAAACAGGGACTTACGCGGCTTGTGCTGTGGCCTACAAACCTCATGCCAAACCGCGGGGTCCTCTGTTTGTTTTCTGAAGTAGGGAGTTACGCGGCTTGTGCCTAGGTTTCCAAACCGCGTTCCAAAACGCGCGGCTCCCCTGTTTTTATTTTCGTGCTGTGTTTTCTTTCCCTGCTTTGTGTGTTTCGTTGCTTTGCTTTCTGTCGTTTTTGTTTTGTTTTCCTTGTGTCTACCTTCTCTCTCTTCCCCTTCTCCCCCTTCTCCGCCTTCCCCGTTTTCTCTCGTCCGAGGTCGCTCCAATCTTTCAAGAGGATTTTCTCCGTCCGGGCAAACATGTATGTTCTCAACTTTGTATGTAACGAGTGATGTATGATGTTTTGTGTCCCGATCAGTTAACGAGATGCAACAAACATAAGTTTCACTTAGGTTTGGGGTGCCTCATCTTTTCAACATCTACACACTCATTTTTAATCCTGTGCAAACCTCGGTTTCACCGAGGTTTGGGGTTGGCTTTCGTTTGACAAACCTAGGCCACGGCCTAGGTTTGGGGTGGCCATAGTTTAATGAGAATAGCTCTTTGATGCTTGTGCTTAATGTTATCTTTTGCCTGTCTACTACCTGTAATAACCGCACAACGATACTCGTTTAGTATCGCCTACGCCGACACTTGCACATTGGGGACAATGTGTGGGTAAGGTTTGGGGTTGCCCAATCGGGCCCACGTTATGCACGTAGATTTCCTGCACTTCTGAGTACCTAGATCACTTTAGCTAAAATTTTTGTTTTGAATGATTGAGACCAACCATTGTAGGAAGAATCTTGTGATAGTGACGTGACCGCTAGGGAAGGACCGGGAAAGGACATGACTAGGGACATTAGTGGAGACCACCCAATAGCGAGTTTTAAGCCTAAAAGACGTTTTTCAATTCGAGGGATTCATACACTTAGTTCTTATACACTTTTTCGAGTTCCTTGTCGTGAATATTGAATGATCTCGCTATATTATTGCATTGAGTAGCAAAGACGACCATCGGGATATTGGGTAAGGGTATAGTAGACCAAATCGTGTGGACCTTAAGATGTGATTCCAGGCAATGTGTGTTGTGTTTTAACCTGTTTTTAGCTATCGTACCCTTTTCACCCATCTGTGTGTAACCATAGCCCCCTTTGTAGCCATACACTCACCTTTTCATTTCAGACCCACCTTTAAACCCGAGCCAAAAGCCTTAGCCAACCCTATCCGAAAGTGTGTCAATCTGAGCGGTAATGAACAACGAGAAGATAGAGCGGAAAAGAAGGAATACAGGCCAGTTATGAAAATAAATAGAAAAGAGGGCCAATGCAGCCCCAATTTGAATAAATAGGACCAATGAAGTCCCAAAAAAAATTACAGTTTTTAGATAGCTTCACAGCAGCTGAATAAGAGAGTCAAAGCGACTCCATTAGTGACAAAGAGGGCCAAATGATAGAGCATAAAGCTAGGAAGTTCAGAATTGCTAAAGCTTGACACACCAAGGATCTTTGTACCGTTTTACCCTTCACTTCTTAGCCATAACCTTAGCCCCGTTACAACCCGTGTAAAGACCTGGATGATCTTCTAGAAAACGTGATTACGGTATGCGACCACCTTTACTGATATTCCCTGTCTTGCTACTTGATTCCTTACTGAGATCAATTTTTGGACATTTGTGCGTCTTTCAATAGAGTTGTCATGTAATATTCGAGTATTCTTGTACATAAATTCCCTAAACATGAAAACATGTGCGATAACCTAGGTTCGAGCGAAATGAGAGAATTCTGTGAGGTAGGGTCGAGGCGAAATGTTTTCCCTAGTATGTCTGGACCTAGAACAACCCTAATGTAATCGAAACAGTCACGAGTTCAACTCACAATGGAAGGTCATAGATCAAACAAAATAAGGATGAGGCGAGAGTGAGATAAGCATTCACAGGTATAGGAAATCACCAGTGCATCACGTGGTACCAATTAGGAGTTGTGCAGTTATTATTTCACTGATATGTGCTTTTACTCTATTTTATCGCTAATTTGCTTGAGGACAAGCAACGCTCGGTTTGGGGTTGTTGATAACGCCACTTTTTGGCGTTATTTTCAGTTCTCAAACCAATGAGATTGGCTTGTATTTAAGCAAAGAAGCGGAATTTTATGGTTTATTTAGTGGAATGTGCATGTTCGTTAACAGGCAGTAACCATCGAGAAAAGAAGCTAAAAAGAGCTCAAAAAGAGCCAAAACGAAGCCAACAGAAGCCCGAGATCCAAGCCCAAGACCCGCGGCCGAACCAGGAACCAGACCCGAAATTACTTCAGAAACACGCGCGGCCTTGTGTGCGGTTTGCAAACCGCGACACAAGCCGCGTAACCTCCTGTTTCGCGAATTTCAGCCTTTTGTTCCGGATTCTAGGTCATTATTCGGGGACTCTCGATGCAACTCACACACGACGAACGGCAGACGACTTGGGGCGATTTCTGGAGACTTTTCACGCCTTTTGGAGCCACGATAGAGGACAGATCGAGGAGAAGTCCACAACGAGAGTCGGGTTAGATCGGATAGAAGGGAGTTCATCATTACTTTCGTTACAATCACGTTTATCATGTTTACACATACTTTCACATCTCCTTTTCTTATGTTTGAATCCACCACCAACATGAACTAATTTTAGATGTTGGGGGTTGGATTGAATTGGGTTTGTAAGCATATGAACAGATGACTTGAACGTTTATCCGTTTTCCTTTTTAATGAATGCATGTAATTTGATTCTTAATGCTTTTGAGAGTTTAGCTAGCTTTCAATTGTTTTGTTGTTTCCAGTTGAGTTCGAGAGAATTAACTGTTAGCTAGAACTAGGAATTGCATGCCTAAGGCGAGAATTTGGTGATAGAGATATACCGAATACGCCTTAGTCCTAATTGAACCATTTAGGTTGAGATCGAGAGATCAAATCTATCCGTTCAAACATGAATCTTGCGCTTAATGTGTTTTGAAATCCATAGGTTGAGATCGAAAGATAAAACTTGTCCTTTTCAAAATAAAACCCGATGTTGCTCGAAAGAGAACAACGGTGATTTTAGAGATTGGGTATTCATTAAGGGGATTAACTGGTAATTGTTTTAAGTCAGATATTCGTATGTGAAAACCTAAGGATTTCCAACCCTCAACTGTTTTCTCTATCGAATTTTCCTCAAGTTGTCTACTGTTCCGTTTGTGATTTTCTTATTGCAATTAATAAGTTATAAACAATCTCTCAATTTCGACAGTTCAGTTAATAGTGATTATAGTAATTGTGATACTTAGTTCCTAGTTCCCGTGGATTCGATACTCTTACTTCCGTACGTATTACTTGATTTCGACACCGTACACTTGCGGTTAGATTTAGGGGGGTGATACCCGCCCTATGAAAGACTTACCTTCACCCACACCAAACCCTGAAGAGCAACCTCCCAACTCACCCAAAACCAACCCAAAAACCCCAAGGATCAAATCCTTAACCTCAAAACCCTCAAGACCAAAGAAGAATCTAAATGTTCAAGAAGAATCAGTGGAAGAAGCCACAAAATCTCCCCTACAACCCCAAACGCAACAAGAAAAATCTGTGGAAGAAGCCACATAACCTCCCCAACAACCCCAAACTCAACAAGCATCAACCAAACTCCCGCAGAGCCTAAAATCAACTAAAGCCAAATCACCCACCAAAGAAATCTAAGGCTAAACTGACTGCAGAGGATAAAGGCAAAGGACCAATGAAGCCAATGACAGATCCTAAGTCAAAACCAAACCCAAACCCAAACAAATTAATGGCAAGTGCCTTTGTTGTTCCCAAACCTGAAGAGGAAGATTGGGCTTTTGGACCACCTTTGTCAGCTTATCCACCCTTAGACCCCTCTGCTCAGTAGACTATAGAAGACATGGTTGCTCAGGTCGTCAAGGAAATGGACGCACTATGAAAACATGTCCCTTACCCTAAGCCGAAGGAGAGCATGGAAGAGGTCGTTTACAAGTACCTATATAGTGTTAGAATCAATGAGACTATCCCAGAGCCTACCCTTCAACCCAATGTTGTCGAACAAATGAGAATAGACTTCTACAAAACCAAGGCATAGAAGGTTGAATTGGTATGGTCTGTGTCAAAGATAAAAGAAGTACTCGGAATCAAGCTTCTGAACACTCACCACAGAGAGTTCTATTACTGCCAGTATTATGTTATGAGGGAAGAGATGACGAAGCATAAGTTCACAGATGTAGATTTGAGGAACTTGCATCCATATGATCTTGCAGAACTCTATGACTGGACAGAGAAGAGATTTGGATGGGGGCTAGAGAACCAAAGAGCTCATCTTACGATCAAGGATGTCAACAGGGAAAAGATCAAGATCTACAGTATACTCGATTTTCAGATCGCTCTGGACTTGGGCATAAAAAAGATAAATCTAACTGCCCTCGATGACCACTACCCATCCTCTGCCGAAATCCATCCTGAAACTATCATCACATATCCCAGATATGGATATGTCTATCTGAATGAACGATGACAGAAGAAACTCTTTGTGAGCTATGACTGTCAAAAATATGCTACAAATACTCTTCTAGAGTTCAAGAAATCCCTCACAGAGCGCAGAGACACAGAGTTTGTCAATGCAGAGGTTGCAGACCAAATGATAAGCGACATCGATGGTACTCTTGGATTCAGAAACCTAGTTTCCTACTTCTACAGAGAACTCAAGACCAACAACTTTGGAAGAAGGATCAATGACTTCCAGATGCCAAAATATAACCTGCTTTGTCAATCTTTTGTTTTCAATTATCATGTAATTTTCCTTTTATCTCTGTAATGCCTCTGGCACGCACTTAAATGAAATTATTGCTTTTTACAGAGGTTGAAAATTACACCTCTTGTTCTTTTAGCCTGAGACTTATTTTACCTCTGTCAAATTTTCTTTTTCAATACTTAGGGGGAGATTGTTAGCTCCACCAGTTTAGAATTAGAAGTATTGAAAAGGTATGCTAAGAACAAGACCATAGAAGTCCTCTGCCACCTACACCAAGAACTCTCAGCACGAGTCTCGAAGCCTCTGTCGACCATTCTCCGAGAACACAAGACAAACCTGAAGATGATCATCGAACCGCAGAGCCTCTGTAAAAATCCAAAAAGCCTCTGTGTGGCCAAAGTTCCTGAAGATGACGACTTAAGCATTTCAAGATCCAACGAGCACGTACCTCTCACATGCACTCATATGTACGAAGATTCTGAAGATCAAATAGTACAACATGTTCTTATTCTTTCCAGGTGTCACCTTCTTATTGGTGACAACCTTTTGCTTGTACTATTCACGTCTCACCTTCACTATATGTAGTGAGCACTACCCTGCCATTTTAGGCACCGCACACACAGATTCTGAATTGTAGAGAGTGAAGCTTGGAGAGCATTTCACACAGTAGTGTGTGTTCTTGGTGTATTCCAATTTCATTGATGATTAATGAGATGACTTATTGAGCATTCTATATTTGTTTTATGTCATCTATTATCATCATAATTTGTGTTTAAATCTACTATTGCATTCAAACCTTTTGTGTTTATTAAACGCTTCTGCATATCACATAATCACACTCTGTTTTACACTTTTGGTTTGAATATATCATTGTTAAGTTAAAACTGGGATCAAAAGTATTTATCTACAATTTTTATGTTACCTTAGATTTGTCTTTATCCCTTAAATGTTGTTAGTCTCATCAAATATTTTTTTATGTCTATGTTGTTTTCGATAATGTTGTGATAATGCTTTGATATGTGATAATGATCTGATTTGTTGTTATATAATGTGATAATGTTTTGATAAATCAAAGACTTCTTATGATGTGATAATGATCTAGGTTTGCTATGATATAATGTGACATTGCTTTGATAAATCAAAAACTTCTTATAATGTGATTTTTCCATGATATTGATGTGGTTTTGTTGTGATTGTGATGTTATAAAGCTGTGATAATCTAAAACAAGTGAGGATAACGTCCACAATCACCGTTTTGTTGGTTATTATGTGATTTTGTTGCAATAATGATGTGATGATGTTGTGATATATTGTTACCAGTGAATATATTATGGGGGTGTTTGGGATCGCTTATTTTTTGACTTATTTGCTTATGGCTTTTCCATAGCGCAAATAAGTTATTTTTAGTGTTTGGATTGAAAAAAGAAAAAGTGCTTAAGACTTTTTCACACCACAAATAAGTTATTTTCATAAGTTACACCATCCTGACTTATTTAAAACTCTCTATTTACTTATTAAACCAAATTACTTTATTACCCCTATAAGTTGATAAGCACTTTTAAAAATAAGCATAAGTTGATAAGCACTTTTAAAAATAAGCACAAGTTGTTTTAATAAGCAATCCCAAACACCCCCTATAAGTACATGATTTTAGGGATAATGAATTCACTAATATTATAAATAAATATGAAATCACATTATTATCCTTAATTGTTTACAGTTTTTTCTTTTAATTATAAGTATAGCTTAAATAATTTGGAGGCTCATAAATATTCTCACATTTTCGTAAAATAGGGGTGTTCTCGTTTTAACCTCTCCATATATATAAATATATATATATATATATAGGGGGCCATTCAAGGGAGAACTATGTTATTTGTGATAACCGTGAGATCCAATCTCAGGCACAAATCAACCGATAAATTAGGAAATTAATAATTTTGGTATTTTTGACTTAAGATTTTAATTAAGGGGCATTTTAGGTATCATAAAACTATCTTCTCCTCTCTCCCTTCTCTCCTCTCTCCTCTATCCTCTCTCCGGTCTCCGGTCAACCTTATTCCGGCGAACACCAAATAAAAACAAGATACACAATTTTCAATGTGATACCCGAAATACATACAAGATACATTGTGATACCAACTGTGATACCTGTGATACCAACCATGATACCAGTGAGATACCAACCTAGATACCAGTGTGTAACACTGTGATACCACTATGATACCCTCATCATCTCCAAAACATCACCGCTCTCCAATTCCACCCCAACAAATATCACCGGCGACAACCAACATTGTTCTCCATCCTTCGGCGTCTAACGATTCACCAAGAACCCAATCGAAGAAAAAGCTTTTGAGGTCTCGTCGGAGATGTATATTTACAGTGAAAGTCTCGAAGCAGATTACTTTGTTCATTGGTATCTGCAGACCAGAATTTTTCTCGCCATTTTTGGTCGATTCATCTTTACCAAAGGGTTGAAAGACATGAGTATAGTAAGGGATTTGTGGGACCATGTAAAATAGAAGGAGATCGAGATCCCAGAATTCGCCGGCTACGACGGATATGAAGATGGATATCTGGGTTTTTAGAATTCGCCGGCTTTGACGGATATGAAGATGGAGATGGAGCCGAAACCGTCATGATGGTGGTCATGGTTGTCCGAATTTTCTATGGTCGATGCATTAGGCAAGACAGAGGATGAATAATGAGGGAGTTGTGTGGTGGATGGAGGGAGGGAGAAGAAGGTCACCGGAGTTGAGGGAGAAGGATGTTGCGGCGGCAGCTATGAGAAAATGATAAGAAAAACTTTTTTTAGGGTTAACAAGAGAGAGAGAGAGAGAGAGAGTGAGACGTGTGAATTTAGAGAAGAGAGAGAAATGCAAAATTAGAAAATTAAAATAAATTAAATATTCAATACAATTTACTGATTTACCCTTTAACATTATTTTAAGAAATAACATTAATTATCTTAAATGATTGGCTCATATTGGATCTCACGGTTACTAAACAGTTCTCATTTGATTAGACCCCTATATATATATATATATATATATATATATATATATATATATATATATATATATATATATATATATATATATATATATATGTGTGTGTGTGTGTGTGTGTGTGTGTGGATTCTAGTGAGAAGTCGTGGTTAATGTGAGAAACATGAGAAGTGGTTATCAACCGTTGGATGAGATGCATCAGATCAATTCCCTTCTGGGGCGTAATTCATGTGACGAAGTTTGATTAAAGTGTGATCAATAGTCAGATCCACTTCTCACATATTTCACGTTAACCTCAATATTTCACAGTTCACACGATCATTCGCCTATATATATATATATATATATATATATATATATATATATATATAGAGAGAGAGAGAGAGAGAGAGAGAGAGAGAGAGACTCACTATTTTGTAAAAAAATTTCATGTAAACTTTGGATTTCATAGGGTTTTTAATGAATTTTTTTTCATGAAATTGTTTATTTTGATGAAATTGTTTCATATCATTCATTTCTTGATGAAATTGTTTCATATATTTGTGTTTTTTTATGTAGTTTCATATATTTTTTTTAATTCCTATGAAACTTGATGAAACTTTTTCGTTTTACATAAAAAACACAAATATATGAAACAATTTCATTAAGAAATGAATGATATGAAACATTTTTATCAAAATAAACAATTTCATAAAATAATTTCATCAAGAAAACCTATGAAATCCAAAAGTTTACAAGTTTACACACATTTAGGGGTTTACAATTTATTATCCATCTATATATATATATATATAATAGAGGAAGGATCATGCGAGAAGTTAAACATTATGCGAGAAGGCGAGAAGTGTGATATCATATATGATTACACGACATGTGGGCGTGTGATTAAACGTCTATGTATTGCCAATGTAACATGTGTTTAATCATATATGATTAAGCTTGTGTATCATATATGATATCATACTTCTCGACTTCTCGCATAAGTTTAGTTTCTCGTTTGAACCTACCCCATGTATAATATAATTCCAAATTTTCAATAGATAAGGGGTAAATGGTGGTGATAAGCATTTAGTGTTTGGATTTGGCATGGGGTGTTTGGAGGGATGCAAGTAGTTGGGAGAACAAAAGTAAAAGTTGTTTTGGCCACCCCTCTTTGATTCCCCGTCCACCTTAAGAAATGACAAAAACAATTTCCAAAAGCTCTTTTGTCTGTGATTATATTTCCTTTTTATCTTTTCAAATATTCCAAAGTTAATAAGGTTACCTACAAATGTACAACCCTCTAATGCACGTTTTTGATAATTAATTTGTGATACAACCCATGGTTTGATTCTGAAATTAATGATCAATAATAAATGATAAACATTATTAGTGCAAAATTTGTTGTCAACATTTAGCATTAGTCACACTCTCTTAACGGTTACATTGAACTTTTGAATTTAAGGGGCTATTTGGTTTGTTTCAGGGCATTAAGAATGTTGGGAAATACCATTGTAGAAATGGAATGAGTTTCATTCTCATAATTTATTGACAAATGTTCCATTATATGGTAATAACTCATTTTATTGTATTAAACCAGACACCATTAGCGGTTTCTATATACATTCTCCACTCTATATCACATCAACCAAACACCCCTTAAGTTTGGTTGTAATTTCAAACTTATCATGAAGTATAACAGTTATATGTATCTTACGACCTTATCGATCGGTACTTATATTAGAAAAATATATCAAACTACCGGGTATTGGAGTCACAATTTGATCAGACACATGCCAATAAACCTGGATATATTTAAGAATCTTTCTTTTAACATTCTTTTCTTATTTTCTCACAATATTTAGTCTTCTTATTTGAATTAACACATATATATATATATATATATATATATATATATATATATATATATATATATATATATATATATATATATTTGGTTTGTACACGATACCACCCCTATATATATATATATAGGGTTAGATTCAAAGGAAACCGCAAAAATAAATAAAAAATTGAGGAACGCCTTGGTAACCATTCATCTGAACGGTGTACACATGTACATACAAGTAATTTGTAACATGTACACGTGCATATACACAAGTACATAAAAACCAAAAAACAACTTCAATTAATTGTATGCATATATGCATACCGTCTAGATGAACAATTATCAGAGTTTTTCTCAGTTTTTCATTTTCTTTCTCTCTCTCTCTATATATATATGTATGTATATGTATGAGAAAAATTAGGAAAAAGGTACACATATCAAACACATAGTTTTTTTCCGTTTTGTTTTGGGGCATGAAATGATAATTTAGTGGTTTTTATTGTCGTGGGTGATTTAAAAAATGGGATACAATGGTTATTACTCAATGTATAAAAATGGCATGAGGCTTGCTCTTTGTTGTTTTATACTTGATTCCCTATCCAGCTGAAGTGAAGACAAATATTTGCAAAAAGCAGTTTTGGAACACAGGGAGGAAGACAAAGTGCTTTTCTTATATTCAAATTGGGTGAAAATACAACAGTGCACTGGTGGTGTTCACAAAATTCACATATTCTCCTGCAACACTAGGCGACACAAAATCGGTGAAGATAAAAACAAATCTCACGCCATTTGTCTCCTATCTATCTCTCTTTTTATTCACACTGTTCCTTGAATCAAAGAAGAAACCGCCTCACTCACTCACTCACGACTACCTTTTAATTCATTCAAATCCCAACTGTTCCTCACTTTCCTTCTCTCTCTCTCTCTCTCTACGAAAACTCTTTTTTCTTTAATTAACGCTGTTTCTGATTTTAATTCAGTGAATTGTTGTTAGATTGGAGTTGGGTTTTTGATGAATTTCAGAACCCAGCAAGGAATTTCTGCTGTTGTTGATTTTTAATTCAACCCCCCAAACTGTTCCTCATGTTGTCTCTCTCTAGGACTAGAACCCCCAAATTCATTTAAACGATTCCAATTGGGAGAGTTTTCGTGTGATTCGAATTGGGTTTTTAATGAACTTGAAAACCCCGTAAGGAATTGCTCTTCTTTTGATTGTTTCAGCTTTTAATCCGACTCCCATCTGTGATTGAATTTAGGGTATATTCATGGGATTTGAAATGGGTTTTCGATGATTTGAAAAACCTAATATTTGGATTGCTTGGCGAGTTGTTCTCCACAAAAATTACCCCTGGTACTACTCCTTTCTCTGCTTTTTCTTCAAGTTACTTGTTGATTCTGATTCGCCAAAATCCTGTCTGTTCATCACAATTTACTTCTTCTTAGAGTTGAATTCAATTTCTGAAGAAAAAAAAAATTAGTTGTGTTCAAATCCAATGTTTCAAGATGATGGATCATCATCTGTGACTTCAACACCAGTGCAAATCTTTCCAACAATGTCTCTTTCACCTGCAATGGGATCATCACCATACCCATGGCTTAAAGAACTCAAATCAGAAGAAAGGGGTTTATGTTTGATTCATCTTTTGCTCACTTGTGCCAAACATGTAGCTTCAGGAAACTTTGAACATGCCAATATTGCCCTTGACCAAATCTCCCACCTTTCGTCTCCCGAAGGCGATACAATGCAACGAATCGCTTCATATTTCGCTGAAGCCCTTGCGAATCGCATCCTCAAAACATGGCCCGGGATTTACAAAGCTCTAAATTCCACCAAGATATCGTTCGCTTCAGAGAACATTTTGGTTCGAAAAATGTTCTTCGAGTACTTTCCTTACTTGAAGATCGCGTTTGTGATCGCTAACCAAGTGATCATTGAAGCAATGGAAGGTGAAAAGATTGTTCATGTGGTTGATCTAAACGCGGCTGAGCCAACTCAGTGGCGTGCACTCCTTCGTGATTTGAGTGCACGCCCTGAAGGCCCGCCACATTTGCGGATCACGGGTGTTCATCAACAAAAAGAGGTTTTGGACCAAATGGCGCGCGTTTTGATCGAAGAAGCCGAGAAGTTAGATATCCCATTTCAATTCAATCCAATCGTGAGTAAAATAGAGAATCTTGATGTCGAGAAATTAAACGTTAAAACGGGCGAGGCTTTAGCGATTAGCTCCGTTTTACAGCTTCATTCGTTACTAGCACCCGATGACAACGAAGTTGCGAAGTCAAAGTCACCATTAACTTCCAAGAACTCAAATGGGGTTCATTTTCAAAGAGCCCTAAAACCACTTGGGGAGTTTCTTGAAAAAGATTTGACCAAGAGTCAAGATACGGCCTCATCTACGCCTTCGGTGACTTCCACAAAAATTGGCGGATTTCTTAACGCGTTGCGTGGTTTGTCACCAAAGGTTTTGGTTGTCGCAGAACAAGATTCGAATCACAACAAATCCGCTCTCATGGAAAGACTTTCGGAATCTTTATACTTCTACGCTGCCTTGTTTGACTGTTTGGAATCCACATTACCGCGAACTTCAATGGAGAGATTGAAGGTGGAGAAGATGTTATTTGGAGAGGAGATCAAGAATATTATAGCTTGTGAAGGTGGTGAGAGAAAGGAGAGGCACGAAAAGCTCGATAAGTGGGTTCAGAGGCTTGATTTGGGTGGATTTGGGTGCGTGCCGTTGAGTTATTATGCTTTGTTGCAGGCTCGGAGATTGCTGCAAGGGTATAGCTGTGATGGGTGTCGGATCAAAGAAGAGAACGGGTGTGTCGTGATGTGTTGGCAAGATCGGCCCCTTTTTTCGGTTTCGGCATGGAAGTGTAGAAGGTGAAAAGATCATTCCAGATGGTTTGTCATGTTGTTTCCCTTTTGTTTTTGGTGTATGAGGGATGGATGATCCAAGATATGGATAGCTGTTTGCTTTAATATACTGAATCTTATTCAGCTACTACTTTACATAACAGAATGAATGATTTCTCTTTCTATAGTTATTACCAAGTAGCAGTAGCTATACTTTCTTATAAATCATTTAGCCAAAATCCAATCCCTTAAAAATAACAAGTAGTACTTACATCTGTTAAAGCATAAATTCTAAAATTCTCTAGTCATTATAATTGAAGTGTTACTGATGGAGTGAATGGGTTTTTGAAACAAAAAGGAAAGCTAAAACATTTATGTCAATTGGGTGAATGGGTTTTTGAAAGGAAAAAAACCTAAAACATTTGAGACTTGTCTTGTTGCTTGTAAAAACAAACTTATGAGATGAAATTATAGTACTAAAGCATGTTTGTTTTTTTGTTAAATTATAGTACTAAAGCATGTTTGTTTTTTTGTTGTTATTTTCTAAGCATGTGATACTTTAAATCCTAAACCCTAAAATTTAAAATAAAGTATGTGATTGATGGTATGTTTCAATTTTGTGTTTTAGTATGTTGTATTTTATGCTAAAAACATGTCTTTAAGTGTTTCCGTTTAAATACTTATATATATATATATATATATATATATATATATATATATATATAGAGGATGATAATCAAATGAGAACCTAAAATAGGTTGAGAACCATGAAAACCAATCTAAGTCGTTAAATGATTTTAATTTATGGACATTATTATAGGTAAAAATAGGTTGAGAACCGTGAGAACCTATTAATAAATTTTTATGTTTTTAAAACCATAGGATCAAAACCAAATGACGGCTTAGATCGGTTCCCACGGTTTTCAACCTATTTTTGGTTCTCACATGATTTAACCCCTATATATATATATATATATAAAATGGAAAATTTGAAACTGGTTGCCAATTTCATTACTAAATTAGATAAGTTAAAAGAAGAAAAAATGAGATAACATTATATTTTGAAGAAAATTATACTAAATGTAGCTAGCGCATTTTTAATGCGTAATAAATTTGGTGTAACCAATGAATCTATATTGCTGGGTAACATCAAGTCTTATAACAAAATATAAAGTTTTAGGTATATTCATTTTTATTTTTATGCGTGTGGAATTTTATGTAAATGAATAATGTAACAACAAATTTGATGTTTCTTCTATGAGTAATCTAACATTAATATACATATTTAGCAAACGACTCCTGATTATTTGTTAAAAATAATTTTAATGTAAGTCACACTCTAGATATTTTATTTAATATATTGTATAATATAAAATAATATAAGGAAATTAATTAAAATGGATCAAGTTTCATTTTCGGTTACAGAACTACCCAAAATCTCTCCCATTTTGCAGAAATACTCCATTCCTCTGCGATATGGGCCTCGATCGCGGACCCGGCCAAATTGGGCCGCGATGTCCCCCCGCGATACCCCGCGATGGACCCCCTAAAATGTCAAGTTTACAAGTTTGGTCCCTGTCCGTCATTTTAAGTTTTGGTCCACGATTTTTAGGGTTTGTTTGGAGTTTTTCACTTGTTTTTGCATGCTTTTACTGTTTTTTTCACACTTTTTGTCTGAGTTGTTTCAATCCACTTCAATTATTGTACTGGGAAGATGAATTTGTGGTTGCAATTCTTCTTCCCCACTGAAATTTCATCCATAAATACAAGTAAAATGCATTCCATAATCGTTCATCCATTCCATTGTGGTTGCAATTCACATCCATTCCATTCTTCTTTCTTGCTTTCTTTCTTCATCATTTCAGTATTTTCTTTCTGAGATACTACTGAAAAAATGAGTTCAGCTGTTGAAAAAGCTAAGCTATATTTCTGTTGCGATGGTGAATGGGTGCAAGACAACAATGAGTGAAATTTTGCTTATAAATCTAAGCATGGTGTAAAATTGTCAGTAAACATTACACATAAGAAGTTTCTTGCATACGCCATGCAAAAATGTGGAATCGAACCTTCTGCTGTTTTCAAGTTAGTGTACCAGAATGCTGATGGGTCAATGTTGGAGTTAATCGACGATGGAGATATCTCTGGTTTTATGCAATTTGCAGCCCAGTCAGAAAGACCTCCAACACTTCTTGTGTATGCTGATTCATCGATGTGCGATGAAGGTGATGACGAAGGTGATGACGAAGCTTATGTTGGTGGTAATCAACTGGAGCCTGATTCTCAATTTCAAGCGTCCTACGATCCAACATTTTATTCGGATCATTCATATGGTCTTAACGACTGTTATCCCGATTTTGTTCCGGAGACGCAACTAAAAGAAGAAAAAAAAGAAGAAGAAGACCAAGAAAGACGGTTTGATGGAGTTGCTGATGACGAAACCCATGTTTTCACAATGGGTAGATCTGATATAGACAGATATACCGATAGTGATGAGGACGAAGAAGTAGGAAAAATGTACCCCCAGTAATAAATCATTTGGCGAGTTAATGATTATTTTGATATGCCTCCTCTCCTTCCAACCCCGGAGACCCATATACCAACCTACGAACTCGCACCTTATAATCGCAGTTCAAGGATACGTGAAGGTCAAATATTTGATACGAAGGATGAATTGGCCACACAGCTCGGAATTAAGTTCATGGAAGAGGGTTTCAAAAGTAAAACGAAAAAATCCGACAAACTCAGATACGAGGTTGTATGTGGGAGAGAAAATTGTAATTAGAGGATGTCCGCGAGGTCCGTGGGCCCTAAAGGAGGGTTGTTTAGCGTTACAAAGTTGCACGACGTACACACTTGTTCGATGACGCAACTGAATCCCAACCACCGATAAGCCAAAAAAAGGACTTTGGGCCACATACTGAAAGACAAATTTCTTGATGCTAGTAGGTCATTTCGTCCAAAGACATCGTCAACGATATAAACCTGCAGTACGGGATCACAATTGGTTACCACCAAGGCTGGCGTGCGCGATGCAGGACACTACTAATGGTGAGAGGCACTCCCGAGGAGTCGTATGAATGACTCCCTACGTATTTATATAATTTGGAGCTGTAGAATCCAGGTACACGCACCAGGATAAGTACGGATTCAGACGGGCGTTTTGAGTTGTGCTTCGTTGCCCTTGGATGTGCGGTACGTATATATTAATACGTCATATGTTTACACATTATAAATTATAACATTTACAAAGGGAAACCACCTACGTTTTTGTAGATCCGCACAGTTTTGACAAATCTGCGTCGTGTACTGGTAATAGACGCTGCCTATTTAAAGGGACGTTACTTGGGTATGATGTTCTTGGTGGTTGCCATGGATGGTGTTGGTTCCTATTTTACTCAACAATTATTTATATATCTATTAGTTCAAACAAATAGTAGTGCGGAAGCGTTTTAAACGAACTAAAAGATAATTTTAGGTAGAATAACACACGAGATCAAGTAAACAAAGTTTAAATAAACACTGGATTATCTCAAAGATTCACTTTGTATTGATCAAAATAGGAACACCAAGAACACCGAAGGTTAAATAGAATTCTGCTCTTAAGGGTGTGTGTGTTGTGCAAAGCTTAATTGAAGAG
Organism: Saussurea involucrata; assembly: GCA_033807775.1. Taxonomy (NCBI): domain Eukaryota; kingdom Viridiplantae; phylum Streptophyta; class Magnoliopsida; order Asterales; family Asteraceae; genus Saussurea; species Saussurea involucrata. Next base: position 135,772,726 of record CM066322.1, read on the forward strand.
CTCAACATGAGCCTTCTATTTATACTATTCACCAGGGGACAAGTTTTAGACAAAGAGGACTAAAGGGTACAAGACACGATCGTGGGACTGCTACAGGTACAACGTTAATGTAGTGCGCCGTTTTCTGCAAAGGCTGTAACCCATCAGAGGTTGACATGTGGAATGTGCACGGCACGCCTTGTACGAATGATCTTCGGGATCTTCGTACAGCAGAGAACGTGAGAAGCACGATTGTCTTTGTCTTGATCTTCAAGTATTCTTCTAAGTCTTCAGTCTTCATACCACAAAGGCTCTGTTAAGTGTGGCATAGGCTATGTGGCCTTGTCTTCTGTGAATGTCTTCAGTCGAGTCTTCGCTTGGATCTTCTATCGGTGTCTTGGCAGAGGCTCTGTCAATGTATTTATACTTAGCCTATTTTTCAATACTTCTATTCATAGAATTGGAGCTAACAATCTCCCCCTAAGTATTGAAAAATAAAAAATTGAAAAAGTGCATGATTTTCTAGGCTAAGTACACGACAAGAGGTAATAGACCTCTGTTGAAAGTTGCTCTTCATTTAAGATTATGCCAGAGGCATTTACATATGATTACAGTGCATGATATGAAAAGTAAGCAGAGGTGAGTTATGGAAGTCAGATTCTGGCATGTGGGAAGTCGTCAACCTTGTGGCCTCCGAATCCTCCATCTTTTAGCTCACGGTAGATTCTGATGCAGAGGTTTCTGAAGTTGATGACAGAATCAATGACCTCTATCAGTCTATCGGCGAGTGCTGCATCCATGAACTTCGTTCCTCTGTGCTCCATGAGGTTGCTTCTGAATTCGATCAGAGTCTGTGTAGCATATTTCTGACAGTCAACCTCTAGGAACAATTTTGACTTTCCAGCTGATCTTGAAAGACATACCCAATCCTTGGAAAAGTAATGATGGAGTTTGTTCTGGCAGAAGGTGGGCAGTCATCTTCTGGTGGGGGGATACTCAAACCTCTTACCCCAAGGTCGAGTCCCAGTTGGAAGTCAGTCATACTATACATCAAGAGTCTTTCGCGCATGGCCATCCTGATTTCTTGATAAGCTCTTTGGACTTCCAGTCTACGTCCGTAGTTTTGCCTTGCCCATTGCAGAAGATCAGGTAGATCATAGAGGTTTAGATTTCTCAGATCTGCATCTGAGAAAGTGGTTTCTGATCTGTCTACCCTCTTGACTCTGTAGAGGTTGTAGTGAACCTCTCCTCCGTGGGTATGGGACAATTTGCAGTAGATGACCTTGTCTATCTTGGAATTTGAGAAGCCTTCTTTGACGGATTTGGCCTTCTTTCTGTAGAATTGATCTCTTAGTTCTTTAAGAAGGTTAGGGTGTAGTTTAGATGGTGGCAGAGGGTCGTTGACTGCTCTGCTATATAGGTACTTGTGCACCACCTCTTCCATTTTTCTTTGTTGAACAGGAGGTGGTGGCATTAGTTTCCGTAGAGCATCCACGTCGCTTTTCAGTTTGGCCACTCGATCCTCTGTGGGTTTTGCCAGTGGGTCAAGTATAGGCTTGTTTGTCAGAGTGTCGAAACCAAAAGCCCAGTCTTCTTCTTCACGCTTCGGGGTTACAAAGGCGTCGAATGCGCTTTTCATCAATTTCTCTGTAGGTTGATGTTTTGGCTTCTTCTTCTTTGGTTCCTATGTTGCTATCCCCTTTCCCTTGTCTTTGCTTTTAGGCTGTTCTGCTCGTTGAGATTGCGTTGCCTCTGTAGGTTTTAACTTCAAAGTTTCTGAGGGCTTGGATGTGGGAGCTTCTGTTGGTTTTGTGGGGTTGCCTCTGTTGGTTTTGTGGGGGTTGCCTCTGTTGGTTTTGGCACTTGTGCTTCTGAGGGCTTTGTTTGAGGTTTGATTGGCGAGGTTTATGCAGATTTGCTCAGATATTTTCTTTTGTGAGCTAGGGTCTTGGTTTTGGTTTTGGGTTCTGTGGTTTTGGGTGTATAAGATGGAGATTTTGGCTTTGCAACTTCTGGTGTAGGGGATGGTAGCTTGGGTTCTTCTGGTGTTTTTGGTGTTGGGGAAGGTAGTTTGTCTTCTGTTGGCTTGGGTGTTGGTTGGTCTTCTTCGGAGGATGTGAGGATTTGCACTTGTTCAGTTTGTTTGGGGGTTGGAGATGGTAGGTCTTCGATGGTTACATGGGTTGTTTCCACAGAGGTGGGTATTGCCTCTGTGGTCTTCTGTTGGGTTTCTCCTTGGTTTTCAGTTTGAGGTACTTGGTTTAGGGGTTCTGCGGATATCGGTGGTGCAGGTAGACCTTTGGAGGCAGCTTTCTCCCTTGTCTTCTCCCCCTCAGGATGATCTGATGGTCCTTCTGAATCATCATCAGAGTCATCCTGACCCTTATCATTCGTAGCTTCTGCTCTGCAAGATGCCTTAGGCTTTTTGGGTTGTGAGGCACCTGCGGCTATCATCTTAGCACACAGGTCATCACAGATGCCTAGTAGATGTTGGACCTCAGCCTCTGTATTGAAGCGCATTTTGCCCACGCTTGCCCAGAAATCTTTAACATAGTTTGCGTTGGCAGCAGTGAAGGCTTTAATGAACTATGTGACCTGGTCGAGTACCCCTTGTCCAAGTTCTGTGATCTGTGCTCTGGTCATGTAGTCGGAGGGCTTCATGGCCAGAGTTTCCCTTGTAGTTTGTTCCTGGACATGTTCCAGGGCCTTCTTTAAATCTTCAAGAGTAAGGCCTAAAGAGGTTGAGGATTGCTCTTTCTTCATCTTTTCAAGAAGGTCTTTTACAGAGCTTTGGAAGGCAGAGGTTGTGGCCTTCTCGAATTTGGCGGCAGTAGTAGTAGCAGAGGTTGTTGCAGTTGCTTTCATTTGAGCGCAGGCCTGTTTCACCTCTGTGGACAGATTATCCACTTTGGTGGTCAGTTCAGAAATGGCCTTTGTTGTGGATGCTGCAAGAAAGTCAAGAGAGCTCTTCAACTCTCCCAACGAGGTGGTCACAGAGGTGACAAGGGTTTGGAACTCATCCTTTGCGACATGTGATCTAGGTGTAACCTCTGGGGGAACGCATTCGTCCCCAGAGTGAGTCCGTATTCCTTGGACACCTTCTTTCGTCCCTGTTTGTACGTTGAGGGCGGAAGGATTTCCCTCTAATCCTTGAGAATAAGCCTTTTGAGCTTCAGACTCTATAGAGGTTCTATTGAGAACATTGTCCTGATCCGCTCCAGAGACGGGTACAGGAGTATTCTCAAGTTGACTTGGGGACTTGTCTAGAGTCCCTTCCTCTATGTGCACTCTAGGCTCCTCTAAAGAGCCGATTGGACTTATGTGTGTGCGTGTGGCAGAGGAAACAGATTCCTCTGCAGGGATGTCAGATGTGATCTGGGGCGAGGGATCACGAACTAAAGGCAAGTCCTTTGGAGAGGACTCCCTTAGAATAGATTCCCCGGTTTCTAATGGCACAGAGGAAGAAAGAATTTCCTCTGCCCGGTCAGTTTGGGGTGGGGTCGAGCCGTGCTGCTCTGGTTCAATATTACCTTCTGCCACTAGACTGGTGGTAATAGAAGTGTGGGTTGCACTGGGAGTTGGTTGGGGTTGTGTGCCTCTTCCATCTACGGCATCTTTTTGGGCTTCACCCTCTGTCAAACACCCTAACACTACTTCACCCTCAGTGCCTGCAGCATCTTCCTCTGATGCTACTTCTACCCTAGTGCCTTCGGCTTCTATTGCATCTTGTAAGAGTGAGGCGTACATGGGATGAAAAGAAGGCAAGTGTCGTAGATATGGGTGCAGAGGTCCTTCTTTTATTTGGTCACCTTCCTCTGTATCAGAATCCACCATATCCTCTGTGGCTACCGCTTCCTCTGGACTTTTTCTAAGGACATCATATCCGGGATGGAGGAAGGGGTTCTGTAGAACTTCTGGTGTCGCAACCTGAATATCCTTAGGGGTTTGGTCATCTTCATCCAAGTCAGAATGAATTTCAGATATTCTGAAGTCTGGTTCTTCTGCTGATTAACTTGAGAGGGCTTCTGCGTTCCAGCCAGAAGTGTCTAAAGAGTCAGCTATATCAGAGCGTTGGAGGAAGGCAGAAAAGTCACCCTGATCTGCATAGTAGATAGGAATTGGGGATTGCAGAGGTTGTTCATGGGTTTCTTCTTCCTCTGCGATTGTTTACAGAGGTGTGAGGGGTTTCCTGGATTTCTTCTTGTGCTTCTTTCGTTTCGGTTTGGGGGCACCCTCCTCAGAAGACTTGTGTTTTCTCTTCTTCTTTTTGTCTTTAGGAGGAGGGGGAGGTGCATAAGATCCAACCACGATTGCATGTGGTGGAGAGTGTTGAGTTTGCACAGCACTTGAAGAGGTTCCCTCAGCAGTTTTCTTTGCCCTGGTGGCCTTCTTTGGTTTGGAAGAGGTGGCAGAGGTTTTGCTCTTTGAAGCAGAGGTTTCTAGCTGGATTCTCTGAAGAAGGAATTTTCCCTGTATTTGCTCATGTTTTGGATAGGCCTCTGCCCACTCCTCATCGCTCATTCTCTCAACTACCTGGTCACTTATAGAAGCTCCTAGACGCGGGGGTGTAATTGGACTCGGTTCAGGAGTCCTGTGATTGCGTATATATGCTATCTTAAGGTCTTCGTCACTTGCATATGCCAGAAGTTTGGTTGGTAGAGGTCTGCAGAAGTTGTAGCCATCCACGTGCTCTGTTGGGGTGTTCTTCGCCATAGGGTAGGTTTTCACAGTTGGTCCCTCCATTGGCCATTTTCCAAGAGTAGCAGAGGTTCTAGAAGAATACCTACGATCCTCTGATATTGCGGTGGGGGAAGATCTTTGGTTGCGGGTCCTTTTGCCCTCTGAATGGAGATTTTGTGGTCTATGGTGTTGACAATCTCCTGCAGCATAAGAGTACCGTAATCCAAGGGCAAGTCATAGTATACCCCGAACATTATAGCCATGATCTGGTGGGATGTTTGGTCAGGGCTTCCTGTTTTGCCAGTTAGGCATCTATTAAGGATAGAGAAGAGTGTATTCCACAAAGGGGGAAACCTGTTCCTCCTGAAATCGTTCCTCTTCTTTAATTGGGTGTTGTAGCCCAACATTTCTGTGAATCTGCAGATGTCTGAATCTGATGGCTCCTCTGCGTACGTCTTTATCCCTAGAAGTCCCCTGGTTGGTAGGCCAAATTCAAGGGAGAACATAGTTCTGTTGAGCTTAATTTCTAGGTATTCTGATTGGTCAGGTTTGGATATGTATCCCTTGATTTGCCTAGTCTCTGAGTCAAAATGGCAGCTCTGCCAGAATTGGTAAAGATATCTGGCAGGGATCCTTTTAACGTTCTTGGTTAGCAGAGGGAAGAGATAGTGGTTTTCTAGGATATTGAGTAGAATGGCATGTTCCTCTCCAAAGGCTGTTCTGGAGGGAACAAGATAATGGTTATTGGGTTTTAAAGGAAGAACAACTTCAAAGTGCTCATGTTCAAGAAAGTTTTGGAGGTAGGTTGTCGGAGTAAAGGCCACTGATTCGCCTGCGTTGTCTTGTTCTAAGTTTCCGGCCATATTAGGGTTCTGTGAGTGCTCTAAATGAGCCGGGGAAATCACCGGAGTGTTTGAGGTGGAAGCCATTGATGATTTCTTTGAAGAATGGAGTAGAAATGGAGAAGTTGCAGGTTTTGCAAGGTTCGCCGGAGAAGAATGGAGAGAGAGTTCGTAAAATGTAGAAGGAAGGGTAAACGGGGTTATATAGTGTGGTAGAAAACGGATAGAATTCCACTGCTAAAAGTGAATTCAATTTACATTTGGGGTCTGCACTCGAGTTTTACAGCTGGTAAGACGTTTCAGAAGATCGTGTGACATGCACGTCCAATGAAAGTTTGCCATGTCAAAAGTGTCAGAGCACGATTAGACGTCGTGCGCGGCCCATTAATGCTTGGCGCGTGGGCGTTTCTACTTGCAGATGTCTGTCACTCGCAGAAGTAACCCGTATGTTACAGAATTTCCATAAAGAGTCAAGTGTCAGAATTAACAGAGGCTCTGTGATCTGAAACCTACTCTTCACCTCCTCTTATGCTTGCACCTTTACCAGAAATGTTTGAAAATACATTGGAGAGGATCGATAGATCTCTAGTGCAGAATTTGTATTCACGGAGGCTTTGAGGCTCTGTTGAAGCCAGTAGAGGCTCTATGAGTGCAAATTTCTAATAACTAAAGATTTATGAAGGTTTTTGATCATCCAAAGTTTTCATTGTTTTTAACACTGTTTTTAGTACATATTTGAAAGTTTGTGTCCTGGAAAACTGTTTTGGAAAAAGGTTTTGTGCGAGACATTCTTCCTTTGGTTCTCCTTTGCTCGACAAACTACCTGACTTATGTGGATATGGTTGATCACTTCTCCTCTTTGGCTCCCCCTTGAATTAACAACTTCTGTGGATTAATTCAAGGTCTCCTTCTGCTCCCCCTTGACCTATGCTTGGATCAAATAAGATAAGTAATGCATAGAACATAGTTCAAAATCACCAGAGGTTCTGTGGAGATCGTCAGAGGCTCTGAGCAATCCCACAGAAGCTATGTTGGGTACAGAACTTTTGGTGATAAAGAATTTACATGCAGAAGAGTATAAGTATGTACATATATACAAGAGGATCAAGTCTTACTTACAGAGGTCTCAACTCATGTTTATCATACCCAACTTACGCACCAAGAAAAGGAATATTTTCTCATCTAGTGCCTTGGTGAATAAGTCTACAAGCTGGTATTCAGTAGACACAAAGTACATCTCGATTGTGCCACGTTCAACATGATGCTTCAGAAAGTGATTACGGATATCAATATGCTTTGTTTTTTAGTGCTGTACGGGGTTGGCAGAGAAGTCTATGGAACTTTTTGAATCACAGAGGATGGGTATCTTGTATATGGTGTAACCGTAGTCCTTTAGCTGGGTTTTCATCTACAGAACTTGGGAGCAACAGCTAGCAGCAGCGACATATTCAGCTTCTGCTGTAGAAGTCGACACACAGTTATGCTTCTTTGATGTCCAGCGGACTAGTTTACCACCCAGGAACTGACAGCTCCCAGAGGTACTTTTTCGATCAAGCTTGCATCCTCCATAATATGAATCTGTGTATGCCTTAAGATCAAAGCCAGAGTTCTTCGGATACCAGAGGCCAAGATTTTTTTGTCTCTTTTAGATATCTGAAGATCCTCTTTACAGCTATAAGGTGGGATTCCTTTGGGTTAGCTTGGTATCTTGCACAGAGGCATGTGGCATACATTATATCAGGTCTACTTGCTGTTAAGTATAGAGAGACCTAATCATGCCTCTGTAGAGCTTGCACTCTACAGATTTTCCATTTGGATCTGAGTATAACTTATTTCCAGTGGCCATTGGGGTCTTCATTACAGAGGCATCAGAGAGACTGAATTTTGAAAGTATGTTAGAGACATATTTAGCTTGATTTATAAACATTCCCTCTGATGATTGTTTTACTTGGAGTCCTAGGAAGAAGGTTAATTCTCCCATCATACTCATTTCAAACTCACTCTGCATGACTTTTTCAAAATCTTTACACTGTTGTGCATTTGTAGAACCAAAAATAATGTCGTCCACATAGATCTGTACAAGCAGAATCTCATCACCTTTTCTTTTGTAAAACAAAGTAGTATTTGTCGTACCTCTATCGAAATTATTATCGAGAAGAAAGGTTGAAAGACGTTCGTACCATGCTCTTGGAGCCTGTTTCAGTCCATACAGAGCTTTGTCAAGATAATAGACGTACTTTGGGTACTTGTCACTTTCAAATCCTGGCGGTTGTTGGACATAGACTTCTTCTTGAATTTCACCATTTAGAAAGGCAGATTTTACATCCATTTGAAAGACTTTGAAACCTCTGTGGGCTGCGAAGGCTAAGAAAATTCTTATTGCTTCGAGCCGTACGACAGGGGCAAAAGTTTCATCGTAATCAATGCCTTCTTCTTGGCGATATCCCTTGGCCACTAATCTCGCTTTATTTCAAATGACCACCCCGTCCTCATCCTTCTTGTGTCTGAAGACCCATTTAGTCCCTATTGCTTGTTTCCCTTTTGGCAAAGGAACTAGGGTTCATACCTTGTTTCTCTCAAACTGTAGAAGCTCTTCTTGCATAGCATCTACCCAGTTTGGATCATTTAGGGCTTTAGAAATACGTTTTGGCTCGATCACACTGATAAAATTTGTAAAGAAGCAAAAATTAGCAGTGGCTGATCTTGTCTTGACTTTCTTAGAAGGATCGCCGATAATAAGGCTCGGAGGATGGCTCTTCGTCCATTGTGTTGTTCTTGGAAGATGGTCATTAGCATCATCAAGTTGAACTTCTGTGGTTGCACATTGTGGTTCTGGTGCAACCTCTGTTGTGGATGGTACTTCTGTGCTAGAGCTTGGTTCTTCAGCTTGTGGAAGTATTGGGATAAGAGTTGGAATTGATTCCTCTGATGCGATGGAGACTGAATCCTCATTTTTCTCTGGTATCGGTTCCTCTGTTGTGGCTGGAGTTGGTATTTCCAGTGCCTCTGTTGTTGTATCTTTGGTTGTTTTATCTTCTGTTGGCTCCCCCTTAACACGTGTATCTGCATGATTCACAGAAGAGGATGAAGTATTTAATGGACCAGTTAGAGATATACCTGACTCAGTCTGGTTTATAGAAGATGATTCTCCAGAGGTTCTGACGGCTCCAGCAGAGGGATCGATATCGTCATGGAACGTCTCTTCAAATAGAAGATTTAGGTCTGCTTCTCTTGTCTTTGAGATCCCAGAGGATTCCTTTTTCAGACTGAGTTCTGAACTGATTTGTTCAGAAGTCTTTTGAAAGGAATCGTCAAAAGAGACATTTATGCTTTCCACTATGGATCGAGACCACAGAAGATACACTCTATAAGCCTTTGAAGTGGCAGAGTATCCTATGAACTTTCCTTCATCCGATTTCACATCGAACTTCCCTCTGGCTTCTCTGTCGTTTAGAACGAAGCACTTGCATCCAAATACATGGAAGAACTTGATGTTGGGTCGCCTCTGATTGATCAATTGATAAGGAGTCTTGATATGCCTTTTGACCATGGATGATCGATTTTGGGTATAGCATGCTGTTGATATAGCTTCTGCCCAGAAAGAAATCGGCAGTCCAGACGCTGTTAGCATAGTTCTGGCAGCCTCCACAAGCGTTCCGTTCTTTCGTTCAACAACGCCATTTTGTTGAGGAGTGCGTGCTGCAGAGAAGTTCTGCGAGATGCCTTCTTCTGTGAGGTAGGCTTCAATGACAGAGTTTTTGAATTCTGTGCCATTGTCGCTTCTCAACTTCTGTATTTTGCACTCGTACAGAACCTGGATCCTCTTCATTCAGTTTATCAGAATGTTAGGAACATCCGATTTCTTTCTGACAAACTCCACCCATGTATATCTTGAGTATTCATCGATCACCACAAGTATGTATTTCTTGCCTCCTAGGCTCTGCGTAGCGATTGGACCGCAGAGGTCGACATGAAGCATGTACAGAGGCCTAGGCCAAGATACATCAATCTTGCCTTTGTGGGAAGCTCTCTTGAGCTTACCCATTTCACATGCTGAGCACAGATGATCTTTACTGAATTTAACATTCGGCAAACCTTTAACAAGATCAAGTTTCACAAGCTTGTCTAGAGTATGAAAGTTCAGATGGCAGAACCTGTTGTGCCATAACCAGGCTTCTTCGTTTTTACATGCAACAAAACAGAGCTTGTCTTCTTTGTTCTTGACACTAAGGTTCATAAGATATAGATCTCCTCTTCTTTCAGCCCGCAGAAGTTCGACTCCAGTATCTTCTCCTTGCAGAGAGCATAAAGTTCTTTTGAACATAACGTCGAAACCAGTATCGCAGAGTTGACTAACACTCAAAAGATTGTGCTTTAGGCCATCCACATATGCAACTTTGCATACTGATATGTTCTTCTTTTTGATTACTCCGTAGCCTTTAATATATCCTTTCTTGTTGTCGCCAAAGGTTACAGATCCTCCATCGAGTTTGTCTTTGTAGGAGGATAGTAGACTTCTGTCGTCAGTCATGTGCCGCGAGCACCCGGAGTCAAGATACCAGATCGGCACACACTACTTCTGTAAAACAATCAGAGATTTTTAGGTACCCATATCCAAATGGGTCCCTTTTTGTCAGAGGTCTTCAAGGTTGCCTTAGCATCCTTGTGTTTGGTTTTAACTTCTGTTGAAGAACCATTTTGTTTCTTCTTTCCCTTGAATTGTGCATTCTTTTTGGGCAAAGAGAGGAAACAGTGTGGGCTTGAGAAGTGTTGATTCAATTGATACATGAGATCAAAGCAATGACAGTAATTAATATGCGAAGAGATTTGCTTGAACTTTTCATTGAAAACACTAAATAGGGGTACAAGGGCTTTGATTTTACAATCTACCCTAACATCTGACTTTCTATTACAAGAAGACCTATGTTGACTAGATTGTTGTTTTGAAAATCCTCTGGGGAGAGTAGCCTTCTGTGGACCCCTTCCTCTGTGGTGAACTTCTGCAGGTTTCACTGTCACAGAAGAAAAAGATTTGTTATTTTCAATCCAGTTACCCTTCTGTTGCCAAGTTAGTTTTTCTTTAAACGGCCTTAAGGGTTTTGTAGTTCTAGAACTTGTTGGATTTTGAGAAGACATTTCCTTTTGTTGTTTGATTTTCTCAAGCTCAAGAGAGGTTTTGGCTTGTATACACATGTCCAAAAAGTCTGGACAGATAGGAACACTTGTGATTTTCTCCTTAGGAGGAATAGTTCTGTTAAGAATTCCAGAGGGTAGCTTAGAACCCTCTAGATCACAAGGTACTATCTCTGACTTATTTGAGTCAGTCTCAGATTCGTCAGAGGATGAATCGTCCTCATATACAGAGGTTGATTCACTTAGATCTCTGTCGACATAGGATGGACTTTCAGAGCATGTGCCATACTCGCTTTCTACCTTTTCTTTGAGACTATCTTTTAAGTCAACCGAAGTGTCTATCAGGGTTTCCTCAGAGAGTTTTTGTTCGACAGAGGATGTACAGAGGTTTTCATAAAATTTGTTTTTCCCAATTTCCATCAACTCTTTTTCAGAAATATGTTTAAGTTTTTCTTCTGAAGAAGCAGGCATGAATTCAGGGGCCTCTGCCGGTAATTTCTTTTTAGAGTCTATCATGCAGACAAAAGCAACCTGTGTTTGAGTCTCGGGGTCACCAAACTTGAAGATTCCTATATGATCTTGTGTTTTCAGATATTTTTTAGGTTTGGATTCTCTTTTGACAGAGATTGGGAGTGATAAATATGTGTTTTCAAACCACACGTTTATCATCTTCAGAGGTTTCCTCTGGTGAGGTTCCCCAGAGACTTTTCGCCTTTTGCTGACAGAGAGTAAGTTTGGAAAACCAGGTTTTCTTGTACTTCCAATATGAAATAGAGAGGACAGAGAGTTGTCTCTTTTGGTTCCAGTGTATGGATCTATATGACAGAAGCCAATTCCCCGTCTCCCTATTTGTGTATTAATATTCTCGTACACCTTATGTGCATCTTGATATTTCTTAATTAGAAGGTCTCTTCTGAGTAGATCTTGACAGAGGACTTCTCTTTCCTTTTGAAAATAGTGTTTAAGAGCTAGGATATTCATTCTGTCGCTCTCAACGTCCATAAGTTCTTTAGATTTAGCTTTTAAGGCAGAGTTGAGTTCAGAAATCTTTTCTTTCAAAGGATTTAAGTGTTTGTTCCAATTTGTTTCAATTTCTTCCTTTTCTTGAATTTTTTTGCCTTTTCTTGAGTGAGAAGTCTGGTTTCTCTCTCGAAGAATGTAAGCTTTTTCTGGACACTTTCGCAAGTCTTTTTGAGTTCAGTGTATTCAATGGTCAGTTTAAGCAAATCAGCTTCTGCTTGATTAGAGTAAGAGTCAGAAGTGGATACGTCACTATCAGAGTCGGAGAAGCTGACCTCTGCCATTCTGCAGAACAGGGCATTCTTCTTTTCGCCTTCGTTAGAGGATGTATCTGTCTGCCATTTTTCCTGCTCCACCATGAGCGACTTTTGAGCATAAAATTCTGCCTTCTTTTTGTAGAAAGCAGAATCCCTCTGAGGGCGGTTTGGTTTGCTCCTGCAGTCAGCAGCATAGTGGCCTGGCTTGCCACAATTGAAACATCCCTGGTTCTGGGAAGTGTTGCCAGCTCTGTCGCCTGACCTCTGTCGCTCACCACCTCTGTCATTCCTGTCATTCGACCTCTGTTGGTCGTTCGAACCTTCTCTTCCCTGGTTTCTTGACTCGTACTTCTCTCCTCTATCATCCCTTCCATCACGTTCATAACCTTTCTTTCTGTATCCTCCTCTTCCAAACTCTTTCGTCAACAGAGCTAAAGATTTAGCTATCGAGGCCATTGTTGTCTCCTCCTCTTCCACTAATTGCTCCTTAGAACTATCAACCATCACCACTTTCTTCTTCTTCTCCTTCTTCTCCTCCACAGCTTTCTTCTTCTTAGGCTTCTCTTTTACCTCTGTAGTCTTACCAACAAGTGCCAGAGGCCCAGCAGTTTGAGCTTTTGCCTGGGCGATTTGGGGTTCTTGGGCTGCCAAAGTTCCATAAAGATCTGATAAACTCCAGGTATCTAAGTCTTGATTAGTTTGAAGGGACATAGACAGCTGGAGCCATTCTTCGTTGAGGCTCTTTAGGAGCATGACATTCTATGGATCCCAAACTTCTTGCACTTGTTTATCAAAGAGTTAAACCTGTCATAAGTTGCCTGCAGAGACTCTGTCGGCAGAGCTTTGAAAGAGTAATATTCATTGATACATTGGGCTCTACGATTTTCTGAGTCTTAGCCCCTCCTTCCAATTGTCTCTCCAATTCCTTCCATAGATCGTATGCAGATTCACACGCATCTAGGGATTGGAAGAGGTCATTGGGGATGGCCATTATCAGAAGTCTCTTGGCCTTCTAAGCAAGTTCGTATTGCTCCCAGTCAGGTGTAGACCATTTATCTTTTGTCTTAGGTTTCTCGTGCTCAGGAATTTCTAGAGTGTCGTCTGTCGCAGGTACACGTGGTACTGTGATCATAGGAACGAGGGGAGGATTATAGACATATTTCAGAACTTCTTTGTCAAAGCCCTCGAAGAAGTGAATCATTCGTATCTTTCACTGAGGGTACTCATCTCTGAGCAAAGTGGGGGGTTTTGTTAAGGAACCGGCAGAAAAGTAGTTGTTGGTGTTCGCCATTTTAAATGGTTTTGGAAAATACCAGAAAATAGAGTATGAACTAAAACTTTTTGATGATGGGTCAGATTTTTAGAAAAGAGCTTATGAGTGTAAAAACCTTGAGTAATGCACTAAAATGGAGAGTTTAATCGAGAAAACAGGTTCTGTAAGTTTACCAAAGTCAAACTTGTCGAGAATGGCAGAAAACAGAGGCTGTTTTGAAATAAATGAAGAACAGGTTAGAATCACTCCAAGTTTCTACCAAAAATCATTGTAAGAGAGGATCTCTTGATATAGAAAATCAATGATGGCTCTGATACCAATTGTTGGTTCCTATTTTACTCAACAATGATTTATAAATCTATTAGTTCAAACAAGTAGTAGTGCGGAAGCGTTTTAAACGAACTAAAAGATAATTTTAGGTAGAATAACACACGAGATCAAGTAAACAAAGTTTAAATAAACACTGGATTATCTCAAAGATTCACTTTGTATTGGTCAAAATAGGAACACCAAGAACACCGAAGGTTAAATAGAATTCTGCTCTTAAGGGTGTGTGTGTTGTGCAAACCTTAATTGAAGAGCTCAACATGAGCCTTCTATTTATACTATTCACCAGGGGACAAGTTCTAGACAAAGAGGACTAAAGGGTACAAGACACGATCGTGGGACTTCTACAGGTACAACGTTAATGTAGCGTCGTTTTCTGCAAAGGCTGTAACCCATCAGAGGTTGACATGTGGAATGTCCACGACACGCCTTGTACGAATGATCTTCGTACAGCAGAGAACGTGAGAAGCACGATTGTCTTTGTATTGATCTTCAAGTATTCTTCTAAGTCTTCAGTCTTCATACCACAAAGGCTCTGTCAAGTGTGGCAGAGGCTCTGTGGCCTTGTCTTCTGTGAATGTCTTCAGTCGAGTCTTCGCTTGGATCTTCTATCGGTGTCTTGGCAGAGGCTCTGTCAATGTATTTATACTTAGCCTATTTTTCAATACTTCTATTCATAGAATTGGAGCTAACATATGGAAATAACAACATCGTGCCCATAGCTTCAGGAGTAGGCAAGTCCGAGACCGGGGAGGAGTGGAGTTGGTTTATGTCCATGTTGAGAGAATGTATCGGAGACCCTCCAGGGTTGGTGTTTATGTCCGACAGGGGTCCTTCCATAAGTGCCGCAATCTCTGCCACGTACCCAAACACCCCCACGCCCTATGTTGTCGACATTTGGAGATGAACGGGAAAAGCGCGGACAAACATATTACAACATACCACACGACCTACTGGAAGGCATGCAAAGCGTATACGGTTCGGAAGTTTGACCAATACAAGAATGCACTACAAGTTAGTGTCGATCGTGCAGCAAAAGTTATGGACGATGTTGGACCGGAGAGGTGGTCGAGGGCCCATTTTCCTGCACAACAGTATGACATTCTGACCTCCAATAGTGCAGAGTCGGTGAATGCACTCTCCCGTTTTGCTCGTAGATTACCGATTATTCAACTTATGGAGTACTTCCAAACCTTTCAACAAGAGTGGTACCAACTTCGACGGCGAAAAGGAGGTGAAATGCGTAATAGGCTCACACCAAAGGCGGGGGAGATAATTCTCAAAAGGACAGGAAGGTCTGCGACATGGAGGGTAAGCGAAATTGGATATGGAAAGTACCAGGTTTGGGATAACTGTTTTGACGCGACTGTCAATATGACTGACATGTTTGTTCATGTCTGCAATGGCAATATTCTGGGTTATCGTGCGGTCATCCCATCGTTGTTGCAAGGCATATGGGTCGTAGAGATTGCAGGGATTTGGTTGTACCTTTCTACACGTCCGAAACTTACCGGGAAACATATCGGGAGGTAATCAATCCAGCTGGACCCCCTGAATCATGTGTGTCTCCACACGTTTCCCTTCTGCCATGATATCCACCGTTAATAACCAAGAATAGAGCTGGGAGACCAAGAAAGAATGATCGACGTCCATCTCGTGGTGAAGATCCGATACAGAGAAAATGTAGTAGGTGCTAAGCAGTAGGACATACTCGTGGAGATTGTCCAACTCCTGCCCCTTCAAGCGTGCTTAGGAGTAGACGTTCAGTTAGCCAAAGAAGTAGCAATGCAGGGCCTATCGGAGCTAGAACCACATGGAACTCTAAGATACGATAGCATTGACCTGAACATTGATTTCGCTTGATTTTAACGAGTAAATCTTGTATGCTAAGTGCTCTTGATTTTATATATAACATGATTTTATCTACTTTATCGTGCTTGTTAAGTTTTCTTGTGTGTACAATAAAGTAAACATTAAAGCATCATTTTATTGAAAACATAGAAACGGATAAAGTGCATCTAAACAGAGAAATGTATTACGGCTAGGCGTCTTGGACGCCAGTGATCCAGTTAACCTTTTCCTTGATCACGTCCTCCATTCCCGTGCAACTATCTTGGAGTTCTGTTATTTCCTCTTCTAGTTCCTTAATCTGTCGTTGCATATCCCGAGTGTGGCGCCTAGTTTGCACCAGTTCTTGTTTCTTCTCCTCTAGATATTCCTGTTTCTCTTGCTGAAGCAACTTGTTGTTGTTCCATTTTGTTTTTATCAGTTTGATATCCGCGTTCGCCTCATCAATGGACGCTTTCAATGTGGGAGGCATTTGTTGAGTTTCTGAAAGACCCTCCGGTTGGGTACAATGATACCTTGGTGGTTCATTCATGCGATGATCAAGGTAGTATTCCTCCCATGCACAGTCCAATTGTTGTTCCTCCTCAGCCGTGAATGGATAATCGGCTTTAGTTCGCCTATGATGTGCCCACTCCTCTGTTGTTACCGGTACCGTCCAGGTACTCCGAAAAGCTCCATCAATCAACGGTTGGTTGTCTGACGAATGTGAAGTGCCAGCCCCATTCGCTGACCTTTTCCCCTTAGAGCATGAACCTCCAGCCATAGTGTTAAGAAAAGGTAGAGAATGTTTGTAAACGGTGTAGAGGGTAGAAAGGATAGATAGCAAGTTGTGAATTACTACTTCATCAGACCATCTACATATAGTCGTGAAAGGGTAGGTTCTTGATCACGGATGTGGAAATGGACGAAAACATGCCTGCAAGATTCGTCTGAAAAGTGTCTGCAAGATTCGTCTGAAAAGTTGATGAAAGATTCATCTAAAAAGTTGATGCAAGATCCGTCTGAAAAAGTGCCTGCAAGATTCGCCTGAAAAGTGACTGCAAGATTCGTCTGAAAAAGTGCCTGCAAGATTCGCCTGAAAAGTTGATGCAAGATGTGTCTGAAAAGCTGAAGGTTTCTGTTGAGCCATTTGCTCCTTGTGGCTATAAATACCCGTGTTAGTTCCAACTGTGAAAGTCCCAACATCCATACAACGTTTGGATATCATAATAGTCTCGTCTCTCACCAAACAAATGGCTGGAAATGCATCATCTTCAAACCCATCATCTTCACAAATAATGACGCCGAGACTCAAAATAGCGATAAAAAAGGGAAGCGGAGATCAAGCAACTCACTGAAGAGTGGAAAAAACTGATGGCCAGGAACGATGCACACTTGAAAAGGATCCAAGAGGAAGAAAAGGAGATGAAAAGGGAGATAAAAGATAAGGAGTCCCGTATTCGTCAAGAAAACATAGAAGTTCACCACATTATGCAAGACTTCGTAGTTCTTCAAGCGAAGGTAACCGAGAAGCAAACCTGGATTGATCAATGTAAGGAACTTTATCCTTAGGTTGTGCTACGGGTGTTGTAACAACCCAATTCCCATGTACACGACAAATCACATAATGTAACACAACATCGATATAACAAAAGAGACATCATATTACAAGTACGGTCCCGTAGTCTTTTACAATTAGCAGAAGCCATTCTACTACAAACTTTGTACTAAATACATACATAACATTTAATATTGTAATACAACTGCTAAACATGCCAAAAATCTTCATCCTATAATCCTTCACAAAAGCCATCCATCAATTACTCTAATTACTTGCTCTTACTCGATCCACCACCTGGAATACATATTTTTAAAACAAAAATGAGGGTCAGACACGATGGTCTAAGTGAGAAAATCCCTGTTAGTTTGAAACCATTTATGTAACTCCATTCATGTAAATCACGCAACACAATCACATATATCCAATTAAGCTCACATATCATGTACCTTCCCTTCTCATTCCTCCTAGCCATATTAGTTGGTTGCAAGCCAACAAATAATTTACAACGCTGTACAACATCTACAGCCAAACAACGCTATACGGATTCTATAGCCAAACACACCGGTCCTAAGCCCGGCCAAAGTATTATAACACATTATAATACTCATGTAAATATAATACCTCAATATATTAAAATTCACATATCAACACATAATCACCAATTATCACATTCCCAAACCATACATATATGTATTCCAGTTAAAAACGCTTTTAAAGTAAAACTCACTTGTTTTGATTATTACACACTTTTTAGTCCTCCACAAAGAATTCTGCTTTCACCTTCGATTCACAGTATCTGAAACAATCATGTACAAATATTGTTTTACCACTTTGAACACATAGAGCTTGCTAGGACTAAGAGCTTTAGATAACTCTATCTAACTCTTATCCTTAATTGTCTTCCCCAACCCGAACTTAAGTCAAGTCCACAGTACTTTCGATCCTTATTCATTCCCTATCCATGAATTAACAAGACACAGGCTACTGGACACTTAAAAGCATCTAAACTCATCAATTAGACCAATCAGCCAAAGTATCCGGAAACCACAGTTTATCCGGACAACACTACTTTTCCGGACAGCATAACTTTTCCGGACAGCGCCATTAATCCGGACACCATCCGGTATCTAATTCTATCCGGAAAAAATAGCAAAATAGAACTTACCCGGATGAAGAACTTGTCCGGACACCTGCAGAACACTATCCGGACACCACCAACAAAGCTACCCGGACACATTCATACTGTGTCCGGACACCTCTGTCGGTTTACTCTATCCTTATCCAGAAATCGGCTGAATTAATACTAAACCAAATTTGATGATTCCAATCCGATAGAACTCTTCTACTAACAATTTCACACATAATTTGTAAAGAAAACATACCTTAATCAGTTCCAATAACTCCAATTTTTTAGCCTTTACCCTTCTTTCCTCTTTTTCTTCTTCTTTTTGCTCCCAACACACACACATACACAAATCTGGGTTTTGCTATAATGAACATATCTGAACCCTAATCCATATATTATTTGACCATATTTACCACTTCAGCCCCTTAACTCAACACTAATGACTACAACACCCTTAACTTATAAATTAATTAAAAATCACCCTAAACCTCCCATATTATAGTTAATTAATTCTAACGAAAAATGAAATCTAACTAACGAACTTACCCGGGGTATTACATCATCTCCCCCTTAAAAGAATTCCGTCCCGGAAATCGGTTAGGCAAAAAGGTGAGGGTATTTGGTTCTCATTTCGGATTCCGATTCCCAAGTAGCATCCTGCCCTCTATGATGTCTCCACTGAACTTTCACTTGTCTGATCTCTTTATTCCGCAACACCTTAACTTTGTGGTCAACTATGGCTTCCGGTTCCTCCACATAATTCAACTTTTCATCGACTTGTATCTCTGGTAGGGAGACTGTCTGATCTTGAGTAACCAAACACTTTCGGAAGTTTGATACGTGAAATGCGTTATGAATCCGGCTCAACTCTGGCGGAAGATCTAATCGGTAAGCTACTTCACCGATCCTTTCTGTAATTGCAAACGGTCCGATATACCTTGGGCTAAGTTTACCTTGTCTCCCAAATCGGATGACCCCCTTCCATGGCGAAACTTTTAACATTACGAAATCCTCGACTTGAAATTCCAAAGGCTTTCGACGTCGATCAGCTTAGCTATTCTGTCTATCTTGAGCCACTTTCAATCTTTCTCAGATCTGAGTAACCTTATCGGCGGTTAACTGAACTATTTCCGGCCCCGCTAACTATTTCTCTCCCACTTCGTTCCAACACAGAGGCGTTCGGCATTTTCTACCATACAGTACTTCAAATGGTGTCGCTTGTATGCTGGAATGATAACTGTTGTTATATGCAAACTCGATCAACGGTAAGTGCTTATCCCATGATCCCCCAAAATCAACAATGCAAGCCCATAGCATATCTTCTAAGGTCTGAATCGTTCGTTCACTCTGCCCATCTATTTGAGGATGATACGCCGTACTTAACTTTATCTGTGTCCCCATTTCCCTTTGAAAACTTCTCCAAAATCTTGAAGTAAAACGACTATCACGATCAGAAATAATCGAGATTGGAACTCCATGTCGAGTTACTATTTCGTCAATGTACAACTTAGCTAATCGCTCCATCGAATCGGTTTCCTTTATCGGTAGAAAGTGTGCAGACTTTGTCAATCTGTCGACGATCACCCAAATAGAATCAAATCCCTTCGGAGTCCTTGGTAACTTCGTGATGAAATCTGTGGTAATCTGTTCCCATTTCCACATAGGTATTTCTAGCCGTTGTAGTTGACCAAACGGCTTTTGGTGTTCGATCTTCACTTTCTTACAAGTATCACATCTTTCCACATACTGAGCAATCCCTCTTTTTATCCCTGGCCACCAATAGAATTGCTTTAGGTCTTTATACATCTTGTTTGTACTTGGGTGAATAGAGAAACGGGGTTGATGAGCTTCTTGTAAAACACGATCACGTAACCCACCTAAACGAGGTACCCACACTCTGTTTCCCAGACACAATAACCCCCGATCATCTTTTACTAGCAATGCTGACATCCCCACTAACCGTTCTGATTTCAGATTTTCATCCTGATAAGCTTCCACTTGACACTTCTGCAATTCGTCAAATATGTTGGGTAGGAGTTCAGTTCGTAGCGAAATAACTTTTATTGTTCCACTCCTTTCTTGACGACTCAATGCATCCGCCACCACATTCGCCTTTCCCGGGTGATAAAGGATTTCACAGTCGTAATCGTTCAGCAATTCTAGCCATCTCCTTTGTCTCATATTCAGTTCCTTCTGATCAAAGAGGTGTAGGAGACTCTTGTGATCAATATAAATCTGACATTTGGAACCATACAGATAATGTCTCCAAATTTTCAACGCGAAGACAACTGTTGCAAGCTCCATGTCGTGCGTAGGATACTGTCTTTCATGATCCTTTAATTGACGAGAAGCATAAGCAATAACCTTTCCCCGTTGCATAAGTACACATCCCAACCCCAGTTTTGACGCATTACTATAAACAACAAACTCTTCCGAACCTTCAGGTAGTGATAGAATCGGTGCGCTGCACAGTTTCTCTTTCAATATCCGGAATGCCTCGTCTTGTTCTGCTTTCCATTCAAACTTCAGGTTCTTCCGGGTCAGCTTAGTCAAAGGCGTTGCGATACGAGAGAAGTCTTTTATAAATTTCCAATAGTAGCCGGCTAAACCCAGAAAACTACGTACTTCGGTTGCTGTCTTCGGCGGTTCCCACTTTTCAATTGCTTCCACCTTTGTTGGATCAACTTGGCTACCTTTCTCAGAAACCACGTGCCCCAGAAACTGAACTTTCCGTAGCCAGAATTCACATTTAGAAAATTTTGCATACAACTTTTCCTTTTTCAGTAGCTCCAGAATCAAACGAAGATGTTGCGCGTGCTCTTTCTTGGATCGGGAATAGATAAGGATATCATCGATAAATACAATAACAAATTTATCGAGATACGGCTTACATACCCGATTCATTAAATCCATAAAGGCAGCTGGAGCGTTCGTCATTCCAAACGGCATCACTAAGAATTCGTGATGACCGTACCTTGTTCGAAAAGCAGTCTTTAGAACGTCTTCTTCTTTAACTTTCAACTGGTGATAACCGGATCTTAGATCAATCTTGGAGAAATAGCAAGCTCCAACTAACTGATCGAAGAGGTCATCAATTCGGGGTAACGGATACTTGTTCTTTATCGTGCGCTTATTCAGTTCTCGGTAGTCGATACACATTCTCATCGAACCATCCTTCTTTTTCACAAATAACACTGGTGCTCCCCACGGTGAAGAACTAGGTCTGATGAAGCCTTTATCGGATAGATCTTGTAGTTGTGCCATCATCTCTTTCATCTCTGGAGGTGCCAGACGATAGGGTGCACGGGCTACAGGAGTGGCTCCAGGAATCAGGTCAATACCGAACTCTACTTGTCTAACGGGCGGAAGACTATTCAAGTCTTCGGGGAATACTTCAGGGAATTCACTAACAATAGGAATATCTTCCATCCTATTCTTTTTTGGCTTAATATCTATCACGTAAGCCAAGTAACCCTGACAACCCTTATTCACACACTTACGGGCTTTTATCATAGATATAAGGCTAGATTGATGATTCCTACGATCACCATAAATCACTACTGGTCCCTTCTCAGGTAATACCACATTTATTAATTTCTTATCACACACTATGTTAGCCTGATTCTCGGCTAACCAGTCCATTCCCACTACGACGTCAAACTCTATCAAAGTTATAGGAAACAATTGTATCGGCACTCTACACTCCTCTATATTTATCACACAGTCATCAAATACTTCTTTAACTGACACTTTATTATCATTTTCCGTATCTACTGATAGAGCATGTTCTAGCATTTTAGGTTTCAAACACAGGCAAGCAGCAAATGCAGGAGACACAAACGATCGGTTTGCACCGGAATCAAATAACACCTTAGCACGTGTAGAGTTTATTAAAAATGTACATGTGACCACATCCGGAGTTTCCTCTGCTTCTTTCTCAGTCATTTGAAATGCGCGACCCCTGGTTACTGCGGTTCCAGTCTTGGTGCTCCTGGTTTAACAATCGCTGGCCTGCCCGATGACCCACCTTGTTGTATCCTCCCCCGCGGACAGTCCGACTGAAGGTGATCCGGTGAATTGCATAAGAAACATAACCGCGTTACCTTACAATCTTTAATGACGTGTCCGGTCTTCCCACACTTATAACACGCTCGTAAATCACCTTGGCAATTTCCTTGGTGGACACGGTTGCACTTCTGACATGGTCTTTCTGCTGGTCGAAACGGCGGACGGTTATCATACCTCTGAAATCGGGACTTCTTCGGATCGTGTTGTGGTCCTTCCCACTTTCTCTTCCCGATACTTTTATCGCCAGCATCCCTTCTAATATCTCTTTCAACATTCTCCGCGGCATCAACTGCAGCTGAGAAGGTATCGGGTCCTTTTGCAGTCACTAGCCTTCTGACTTCTGAGTTCAGCCCAAAGATAAACCTTTCCTTCTTCATCGCCTCCGTAGCAACGTAGTATTCTGCGAACCAAGACTTTTCCATAAAGCTAGCGGTGTAGTCTCGAACGGATAAGTTTCCTTGTTGTAAGTTCATAAATTCCCCTTCCAGTTGTTTGACGGCTGCTTGGGGACAAAATGCGTTCCTGTAGGCTATCACAAATTCTTCCCAAGAGAGGGTAGAATAAACATCAGATCCTTTAGAATGAATAAAAGATTCCCACCAATACAAAGCATCACCTTTTAACATTGTTGTCCCATACAATACCCTATCTTCATCTGCACACTTGCTTGTCTTGAAAATAGCTTCTATTTCCTTCATCCATCTCATTGATTTCACGGGATCCCTGTCTCCTGAGTAGGTCGGAGGTCTACAGCTCAAAAACATTTTGTAGTCGCACCTCCTTTGTACTGGTACAACAGTTGGTGTGATTAGCATTTCATCTTCCGGTCCGGGATCCGGTATTCCAGTTTCATTATGACGGTTTCGATCAAACATTGTTTGTATGCTAGCCTGCAATCTTCCCATTTCTGCCATTAGATCATCCCTGGTAACGAACTCTGTACCATGTGGCTGGACTCTGCCTCCGGCACGACCTCCAGCTTTACCCCCAGTTCTACCCCCGACTCTGCCCCCAGTTCTGCCTCCCCTGTCCCCTGTTCCTATTGGCGGATTAGTACTATTCGGATTTCCTCCTCCTTGGTTCTTTCGTCTAGTACCACTTGCCATTCTGTAGATTCAAACAAAATTAATACACACATAAGCACATACCCCATATAACAAGGTATTCTGGTTCAAACATGTACCTGTAAGATCATGATTACACTGGCCAGGTGTAATCTGAAATTACCTTACAAGATGTTCCTTCTTCCCTTTTATACTTCATCATCCCAAGGTTCTATAATAATTGGGACATCCTACTTCACATGCAGTTTAAGTCTAGGTACAGATACAAATACCTAAACCCCTTAAACTAAGGCTCTGATACCATTTGTAACAACCCAATTCCCATATACACAACAAATCACATAATGTAACACAACATCGATATAACAAAAGAGACATCATATTACAAGTACGGTCCCGTAGTCTTTTACAATTAGCAGAAGCCATTCTACTACAAACTTTGTACTAAATACATACATAACATTTCATATTGTAATACAACTGCTAAACATGCCAAAATCTTCATCCTATAATCCTTCACAAAATCCATCCATCGATTACTCTAATTACTTGTTCTTACTCGATCCACCACCTGGAATACAAATTTTTAAAACAAAAATGAGGGTTAGACACGATGGTCTAAGTAAGAAAACCCCTGTTAGTTTGAAACCATTTATGTAACTCCATTCATGTAAATCACGCAACACAATCACATATATCCAATTAAGCTCACATATAATGTACCTTCCCTTCTCATTCCTCCTGGCCATATTAGTTGGTTGCAAGCCAACTAATAATTTACAACGCTGTACAACATCTACAGCCAAACAACGTTATACGGATTCTATAGCCAAACACACCGGTCCTAAGCCCGGCCAAAGTAATATAACACATTATAATACTCATGTAAATATAATACCTCAATATATTATAATTCACATATCAACACATAATCACCAATTATCACATTCCCAAACCATACATATATGTATTCCAGTTAAAAACGCTTTTAAAGTAAAACTCACCTGTTTTGATTATTACACACTTTTTAGTCCTCCACATAGAATTCGGCTTTCACCTTCGATTCACAGTATCTGAAACAATCATGTACAAATATTGTTTTACCACTTTGAACACATAGAGCTTGCTAGGACTAAGAGCTTTAGATAACTCTATCTAACTCTTATCCTTAATTGTCTTCCCCAACCCAAACTTAAGTCAAGTCCACAGTACTTTCGATCCTTATTCATTCCCTATCCATGAATTAACAAGACACAGGCTACTAGACACTTAAAAGCATCTAAACTCATCAATTAGACCAATCAGCCAAAGTATCCGGAAACCACAGTTTATTCGGACAACACTACTTTTCCGGACAGCATAACTTTTCCGGACAGCACCATTAATCCGGACAACCTAAACAATCCGGACGTCATCCAGACACCAAAGTAATCCGGATACCATTCGGTATCTAAATCTATCCGGAAAACATAGGAAAATAGAACTTACCCGGATGAAGAACTCGTCCGGACACCTGCAGAACACTATCCGGACACCACCAACAAAGCTACCCGGACACATTCATACTGTGTCCGGACACCTCTGTCGGTTTACTCTATCCTTATCCAGAAATCGGCTGAATTAATACTAAACCAAATTTGATGATTCCAATCCGATAGAACTCTTCTACTAACAATTTCACACATAATTTGTAAAGAAAACATACCTTAATCAGTTCCAATAACTCCAATTTTTTAGCCTTTACCCTTCTTTCCTCTTTTTCTTCTTCTTTTTGCTCCCAACACACACACATACACAAATCTGGGTTTTGCTATAATGAAGATATCTGAACCTTAATCGAGATATTATTTGACCATATTTACCACTTCAGCCCCTTAACTCAACACTAATGACTACAACACCCTTAACTTATAAATTAATTAAAAATCACCCTAAACCTCCCATATTATAGTTAATTAATTCTAACGAAAAATGAAATCTAACTAACGAACTTACCCAGGGTATTACAGGTGTTGGTTTCGTAATTTGTTGTTTCTATGTTTTTGTTTTCTACTTTCCAATTTCTATGTTGTTGTTTTGTATTTTCCAGATTCTATGTTGTTGTTTCATGTTGTAGTTTCGTTCCTTTCCAGTTTCAGTCCACTTCCAGTTTCTGAAAAGTAGTCTGAAAAAAGGTCTTTAAGTACTCTGAAAAGTAGTATGAAAAGTATTCTGATAAATACTGCAAGATTCGTCTGAAAAGTGATTCATATTAAAAATAACAAGTCATAGATGTTATACAAGATTATTTCATAACAAACACATACTAATTCGTACAACATTATTCAAATGTCAAGCTACGGCTACACGATGCTTGGGTTTTTGACAATCCCTGACGACTTTTTATATGCTCTGGCGAGACGAGTCTGGAAGTGTTAAGCTCCACTTTCTCGTTGTACACTTCAATCACAGTATGGTCGTCAGCATACTGACGTATGTTGGCTACATCTTCATCGGTACTCAATTCTACCAGTCCAGTCAAGAAGTCTGCATTCGGCCTTTTAAAATATAACCTATAATATTTTGGTTCGTCGTAGTCCAGCTCTTTCATGATCTGTTCAAGCAGTTTCATAGAAAGATCGTCCACATCTAACATGTCAACATAAATTTCTAGACCACAGAAGTAATGTCTTGTAGGTGGTTCCGTGAAGTACCCACCATGGTGGACTTTCATGGTGAACAATTGAGGATACGCATATGTTCAGGAACAATAATAAAGTTAGCCTCAGACAACGGTACTAACAAGCAAAACCCAAAGAAACATAAAGACCTAAAGCACCAAACATGAAGATTTGGGGATGCCATGTAAGAAGACGTTAATGAATACTATGTTCCCGTATATGTGTTTTACAACTAATCTAGCGCGGGGTATTTATCGCCAAATGTGGATGCCGGTTCGCACTGAAAAGTATGAAAACGTAGAAAGTGAACTGTCTTGTCCTATCAAGCTTTTGTTTTGGTTCAACTATTCATATGTGCCTTTTAATATCTACTTTGCTATACAAACTTTAAGTACACTACTTTAACAATTAATTTGCTGATCAAACGACTACAAAATAATAAACAAAGTTAACACTTCAAGTTAAAAACTTTAACAAAATAATAAACAAAGTTAACACTTCAACTACAATACTTTAATGTTACAGATTACATAATAATAAAATAAAAACAACCTACTAATCTGCTCGGATATAGAAAGCGTATAAAAGGTCTCCGCCATATAGTGCCGCCACTTGGTGGCCTCAAGTTCGGTGGCATCCGGTGCACATGTTGGGATAACGTCGTCAATCAAATTGGATAGGTTACGACATACCCACACACCGCAATCCGCATTCATCCCCTTCTGTTGTGGTGCATTTCGTGCGAACCTATGTGTGAATGCCTCTGCATGGTCGTAACGTGGACGGTCGTTGATCTTCTTAAGTAACTTCGACAGCTGAGACTTAAAGATGCCAAGGAGCTGCTTCAATTGTAGGTCGTACACCGTGCCTCGGTGGCTGTCATATATAACCATAAGCATCAGATTAAGTTTCAGGATCCCGAGCACCCAATGATGTAAATTGATTTTCATACCGTATCGAGGTCCTCCCAATGCGACAACCCTTCCTCACCGTTTGTAACACCTCGAATTTCCATTATAATATATTTGAATATGAATGGGATCGATTTGTAAATTAGTCTAAGTTTGTGGACTAATTGTAAATGTAAACTTTAGGGTTGAAATTGTATTTTGACTAAAGTTTAAGAAAGATTGTGAAATTAGAACTTGAGGGGTTGTTTGGTCATTTCTTGAAAGTTGAGAATACTTAAGAGGTGGGTAAACTGAATTGAGATGATATCTCAATTCACTTTGCTGGAGTTGGCCATATACAGAGAGAAAGAAGAAAAGAGAAAGAGAAGAGAAGAATTGGAACTGTGGTTTCTTGTGGTAAGAGTTTGAATCATCTTATTTAAATTCTTAATCAGGTTGGTATCATCAAGTTGAATCACCTTTCTTGTGGTTGTGAATCAGAGAAAGGAAGGATTTGGATTGCTGGGTTAAAACTTCATACAAGTGAGTTCATCTCTTCATCTAAAACATTAAAGTTGAAATTGAATCAGATTTGGTATATAAACTGTCTGAATGATTTGGTATAATTGTATTGAATTAAAGTCAAGCAAAAATCTGAATTTAGATGATCTTTTGAGTTAATTTGACGTTAATCGAATGTACAGTATCGAAGTTCCGGTATTGAAAGGTTCCGAAAATGGTAAATTCCGGAATTGGGCCTTGGATCCGGAAATGGGGAGTTCCAGAAATGGGCTTAGGATCCGGTATTGAATAATTTCAGGAATGGGCTTAGAATCTACAATGATTCGTAGTAGGCTCTCGAATATGATGATATGACTTTCTGAATGTCAGTCATACTCATGGGATCGGGTATGTTCCCGTCATTATTAGACGAGTACGAGTACGGTAAGAATGGTGGCAAACCAGGTTTGTTTATATGCTTTGAATATCTGAGTTTTCAAAGTTGTTAATGTTTTAATTTGAAATTGGATGTTCTAACTAGGCGTAAGCCTAATCGTTTCAAATTAAATTTTCTTACCAGGTACTAGCTCGGGGAAGTAAAGGGAAGAGGGACGGGTGCTTTTGAGTATTCAACTTGTTGATGTTAAGTGGAGAAGTTAGCTGATACGAGGATGCTTTTGATGAATGACTTAGACAACCAATTTAGTCTTATCATAGTTGACAAGATTAGATTAATAGGTTGTTTTGGAGAATTCGAATTGTATATATGAATCCTCATAGTTAACTCTCTACTTATGTATAAAAGTTGGATGATTTCATGATTAACCTTGTTAAACTTTAAGGTTTAAATTGGCCCTGATTTTAGGGTGTTACAATATGGTATCAGAGCTGAAGTTTAAGCGAACTAGGCATGATAATGAGATACCTAGACTTAAGCTGAGATGAATTAAGTTATGACTTGTGAGATATGGGTAGAAGTACTAAGACGAGATAGTCTTAGAGTCGACGGAAATACGTGAATTAAGCACTGTAACGATGGTAACGAGAATACTCATGTATAGTATGTTCGCAATTTCAATTAGCTACTGTCATTATGGATATATTGTTACACAAGCATACTTGTTTCTAAATTGTTACAGTGACTAATAAACGTTAAAGTACGTTTCTTGTGTTTGGGGTACGTGTAACCATTTCTTATGGTTATTTCTTTGTGCTATATCAGAATACAATGGTGAATACACCTACCAGATCCCCTAATTCTTCGGAGGATAGAGCAGTAATTGATTGGGGGTTGGAAAAGCAACCTGAAACGGGTGGAACACATAAAGTCCGCCGAGGCCACCTTTTATAGGAGGAATGGAAAGTCAAACACAAAGAACGAGTACCGATACCTCTAACCCGGTGACAACCGAGTCTACAATGGAATCTCGCATGATGGAAAATATGATGCGAGTGATGAATACAACACTGGCACAACAATCAAAAATGTTCATGAAAGCGTTAAATGATCGAAGTACTGAGCTATGACGAACGGAGACGGGTACTGGTGTAGTAACTCCACTTCATAATCCTGTAGTGAATGTAAATAGGAGGGTGGAGAGAGTTTGCTCATATAAAACGTTTCTGAGTTGCAAACCGCCAGAGTTTACTGGAGCAGACAATCCAGTAGCATGTATGAACTGGCTTAGAGAGATGGAACAGGCGTTTCGAGCTTGTGAATGCGACGAGGAATCGAAGGTCAGGTTCGGTTCTCAAATGTTACGAGGCAACGCCTTAACTTGGAGGAACATTGTGACATCGACAGTAACAGCCCCGGTTTTGGCTGCTATGACGTGGGAGTCTTTTAACAAAAAGATTCTGGAAGAGTTTTGTAACGAAAATGAAATGGATCGAATTGAAGAAGAGTTTCGGACTCTTAAGAAGGGTACTTCGTCTGTTCGGAAGTACACTGAATTATTCATGGAAAAGTTGAATTTAGTGGGGCATGTGGCTCCAACTGAAAAGGAGAAGATTAAAGCCTATCTGAAGGGCTTACCGGCTGACATGATGTCGAAAGTACGAAATTCTAAAGCCTCGACATTGAGGGAGACGATTGAAGAAGCCAAAGTCATAGAAGAGGTTTATGCCAAAGACAAGGAGGAAAAGATACAAGGGGGAGAGAAACGAAAGTGGGAAGGCCGATCGAAATCTACTCATAAATCTAAATCCTTTGGCAAGAATGTTCGATTTGAGTCTCGTCGGGAACCAAATTGGTGCCAGAAGTGCCGAAGTAAGCATTTTGGCCCGTGCCGGGTGGTAGGAATTGAATGTTTTAAAGGTGGGAAGTCTGGTCATCAAGTTGCAAGTTGTCCTATTCAAGGGTTGACCTGTTTTGAGTGTAAGCAACCCGGACACTTCCGAAGAGACTGCCCAAAGCTAAAGAAGGGTGGAGATCAGAGAAAGAAACCAAATGCTCCTAAACCAACGGGCCAGGCATTTCATATGACGGCGGAAGAGGCAAAAGAGTCCAAAGATGTTGTTTCTGGTACATTTCTTGTTAATTCCATTCTCGCACGAATATTATTTGATTGTGGTGCCAATCTGTCATTTGTATCAAACTCGTTCTATCACAAGTTAGCTATGTCTGTCACTACCTTGGAAGATGCCTTAGTAGTCGAGATAGCTAACGAGGGTCAAGTCTTAGTTCGTGAAAGACTTGAGGGTTGTTTGATTTTAATAGGGGAAACGAAAATTCCGATTGACTTGTTGTTGATGGAAATTGGAGGGTTTGATGTAATTGTAGGTATGGATTGGCTGACAATCAACCAGGCAGAAATTCTTTGTGCAAAGAAATTAATTTGGATTCCGATGGCTGATAACGATGATGTATTCATCTTTGGGGAAAAAGTAAAGGGGAAGTTCCGTTAATTTATGTTGCAAAAGCGCGTAAGTGTCTGGTAAAAGGATGTTCATCCTATCTAGCGTATGTTCTAGATGTAAAGGCGGAAAAGAAACATGTGGAAGACATAAAGGTAGTACGTGAATTCCGAGACGTATTCCCGGATGATCTTCCAGGTCTACCGTCTGAACGACAAGTAGAGCTTCGAATTGACCTTGTCCCTGGATCGGCACCGATAGCGCGTGCACCGTATCGTTTAGCGCCAGCCGAAATAAAAGTGATGATGTCTCAACTGCAAGAGCTGCTGGACAAGGGATTTGTTAGACCAAGTTCTTCACCTTGGGGAGCTCCAATTTTTTTTTAAAGAAAAAGGATGGCACTATGAGATTGTGCATCGATTATAGGGAGTTGAATAAGGTGGCTATTAAGAACAAGTATCCGCTTCCAAGGATTGATGATTTGTTTGATCAACTCCAAGGTGCGGGATGCTTCTCAAAGATTGATCTGAGGTCGGGATATCATCAAGTACGAGTAAGGGAAGAAGATGTTCCCAAGACGGCGTTCAGAACGAGGTATGGGTATTATGAATTTCTTGTAATGCCATTTGGGCTGACAAATGCTCCTGCCGTGTTCATGGATCTGATGAACAGAGTATGTCGACCATTTCTAGACAAGTCTGTCATTGTATTCATTGAAGACATACTTGTTTATTCAAAGAATGAAGCCGATCATGAATACCACCTTCGTGAAGTCTTGGAAGTTCCGAGGAAGGAGAAATTGTACGCAAAATTTTCAAAATGTGAATTTTGGTTAAAAGAGGTACAATTTCTAGGGCATGTGATTACTTCGGAAGGAGTCAAAGTAGATCCGACAAAGATAGAAGCAATGACGAACTGGGAAACACCGAAAAGCGCATCAGAAATAAGGAGTTTCTTGGGTCTAATAGGTTACTACCGGAGGTTTATAAAAGACTTCTCAAAGATTGCTTCTGCCTTGACCTTGTTGACTCGGAAGAATGTAAAGTTTATATGGACTGAAAATCAAGAGTCAGCTTTCAGGACGTTACGACATAAGCTATGTGAAGCTCCTATTCTTGCACTACCAGAAGGAACGGAAGATTTGGTGGTATATAGTGACGCGTCAAAGATGGGTTTGGGGTGTGTGTTGATGCAACGGGGCACGGTGATTGCTTACGATTCAAGACAACTCAAAGAACATGAGAAGAATTACCCCACCCATGATTTAGAACTTGCAACAGTAGTGTTTGCATTGAAACTGTGGCGACATTATATGTATGGAACAAAGTGCACTCTTTTCACTGATCATAAGAGCTTGAAGCATGTCTTTGATCAGAAAGAGTTGAATATGAGGCAGCGGCGTTGGTTAGAACTACTTAAAGACTACGATTGTGAATTGCATTACCATCCCGGTAAAGCAAATGTTGTTACTGATGCTTTAAGTAGAAAAGAATATAGTGGGTGCTTGAAACCGACTAACTCCAGAATTGATGTGACATCAAGTTTGGTTGAAAGGATAAAAGCGGCATAAGCGAAAGTTTTATTGGAAGAAAATTTGAAAGATGAAGTTATGATTAAACAGCGGCTTCAACGGACTGAAGATAGTCGTGGGTCAAACTGTTCCAAGGCCGCGTTTGGGTGCCAAAGGCGGGAGGAAATCGGGAGTTAATTCTCGAAGACGCCCACAAGTCTAAGTATTCTATACATCCTGGAAGTACTAAGATGTATATGGACTTGAAGCTACACTATTGGTGGCCAACTATGAAGTTAGATGTGGCACAAATTGTAGAAAAGTGTGTGACGTGTTCGTTAGGGAAGGTTGAACATCAAAGGCCCTACGGAAGTCTGCAGTCTTTGGAGCTTCCGGAATGGAAATGAGATAAGATTACCATGGATTTTGTGACGAAGTTACCAAAAACGTCAAAGGGTAACGATACCATATGGGTAATCGTGGATCAGTTAACCAAGAGTGCTCACTTCTTAGCGATGAAAGAAGCATCACCAATCGATAAGTTAGACAAACTTTATATTGATGAAGTGGTGTCAAGACATAATATACCCGTGTCTATAGTTTCTGATCGTGACAGTCGGTTTACTTCGATGTTTTGGCAGTCACTACAAGAAGAACTGGGTATAAAAGTAAATTTGAGCACTGCGTACCATCCTCAAACGGACGGGCAAAGTGAGAGAACCATTCAGACTTTGGAAAATATGCTCAGGTCATGTGTGTTAGACTTTGGGGGTAACTGGGATACACATCTACCTTTGGTAGAGTTTGCATATAACAATAGTTATCATTCCAGTATTGGAAGAGCACCTTATGAAGCTTTGTATGGACGGAAATGTAGAACTCCAGTGTGTTGGTTAGAAGCTGGAGAAAAGCAATTTGCTGGTCCTGAACTTGTGCAACAAACGGCTGATAAAGTAAAAGAGGTTCGAAAGCATATGAAAGCGGCTCAAGATCGACAAAAGAGTTACGCCGATCCGAAAAGAAGGCCGAAAGAGTTCCAAGTTGGGGAGCGTGTGATGCTTAAGGTATCCCCGTGGAAAGGTGTGATAAGGTTTGGGAAACGTGGAAAATTGAGTCCTCGTTTTCTAGGACCTTTCACTATAACTAAGAGAGTTGGGCTTCAAGCTTATCAGTTGGATCTTCCACCTGAATTGAAAGGAATCCACAATACCTTTCATGTCTGTTATCTTCGGAAATGTTTAGCCGAAGAGAATGATGTAATTCCACTTACTGAAGTAAGAGTGGATGAAAAGAGTCGTTGCGTGGAAGAACCAGAAGCGATTTTAGAAAGACCGGTTAAGAAGTTACGACATAAGGACGTGGTTATGTTGAAAGTACAATGGAAACATCACCGAGGTGCAACGTGACGTTAGAAGCAGAAAAAGATATGAAGATTAGATATCCTCATCTATTTACCTAGCTTTGATTTCGAGGACGAAATCATTTTCAAGTTGGGGAGATTTGTAACACCTCGAATTTCCATTATATTATATTTGAATATGAATGGGATCGATTTGTAAATTAGTCTAAGTCTGTGAACTAATTGTAAATGTAAACTTTAGGGTTGAAATTGTATTTTGACTAAAGTTTAAGAAAGATTGTGAAATTAGAACTTGAGGGGCTGTTTGGTCATTTCTTAAAAGTTGAGAATACTTAAGAGGTGGGTAAACTGAATTGAGATGATTTTGTTTTTCGATACCTTAAGGGTACTCCTAACCTAGGTCTTTGGTATCCCAAAGACTCAGGGTTTGATCTAATCGCTTATTCAGATAGTGATTTTGCAGGTTGCAAATTGGATAGGAAAATCACCACAGGAGGCTGTTAGCTCCTTGGTGGAAAGCTGGTGAGTTGGACAAGTAAAAAGCAAAACTCAGTTTCCACCTCAACTGTTGAAGCTGAGTACGTAGTTGCTGGAAGCTGTTGTTCTCAGGTCTTGTGGATGAGAAATCAACTACTAGACTATGACCATCAGCTCTCCAAAATTCCAATCTATTGCGACAGCGCTAGTGCCATCGCCATAGCAAACAATCCATTGCTACACTCAAAGACCAAACACATCGAAATCAGGTATCATTTTATCAGAGATCATGTGATAAATGGTGATATAGAACTTCATTTTATCCCAACTGACTTTCAGCTAGCTGATCTTTTCACCAAACCTCTTGATGAGACAACATTCAACTTTCTCATCAGCGAGCTTGGAATGCTGAACTTAGAAGAGTAAAATCTTCAGTGGTTCACATTTGATCAGTGATAAAAATAAATTTGTATAACCCTATTAATCACCTACTCTCTGAACAAAATTGATTCGCTGACATCAAGGTAAGTTCTCTCTTACTCGCTGACGTTCGCCTAAGAATGCAAGATTTCAAAACAAATTGCATCGCTGAAAATCTCTTCCTTTCAGTGATATTTTTGAAATTCAAAACCTCTCACTGATATTTCCAATCAGTGCTTCTAGTTTTAAAATGTCCCTGAGTTTTCAAAATCCTCAGAAACACCTTAAGATGTTAAAGGACGTTTGTGACGTCATCACAATGGATAGACCATGGCACGACTTTTCTCTGACACGTTCGCCCGTTTCGTTTCCTTGTCCAATCAAATTCAAGGGACGTGTCCGTGTCATCATAAAAAACTTTCCCGCTCATAGTTTTTCTCTCTCTACTCTCACTATATAAACCCTTTGCGTTTATATTTTTACCTTTTACGCGAACTTAAACTTTCTCAAGCAAGAACTCACTGTTGCATTTGAAATATTTTCTCAAGAACCTGTTCATCTTCATCTTCTTCAACACTACAGGTTAATATTTCTTTTAGTTTGCAACTCACAAACTTGTTTCTGATCTTATTATTGTTTCTAAAAGATCAAACAAATGAACTTTCTAAAAATGAAATCATTTTCTTCATGGTTTTATGAACACAATCTGCTTACAGATTGTTCTTCGAGTTTAAAATAAAAATCTTAAACTTGACATTTTCATATGTTTTTCCAGAATCCTTCCCATAAAAGGAAACTAGAAAAACATTCACTATGTTTTGTACTTCTTTTTCAAAACTAGAAAAACCCTAATTTCCATTTCTTTCTCAAAATGGAAACTGTAGAAACCCTAAAAACCTCTTATTTTGGAATCTTATCCATTTTAAGAACTTCTCTTCATATTCTTCATGTTTATATTTTATGAACAGAAATGGCATATACGGAAGCTCCCTCCACTCAGTCTCCTACTAAGGGTCGAATTTGTCAAATCCCCAAATGTCAACTTCGAAATGGAACAAGTCACATTCTCTGGAAACAACCCATACGCCATGTTCGACTCCCCCCCCCCCCCCCCCAAGAAGCAAATCACTCATCTAAATGATGCTGTGAATTATCTGAAAACATGTCCTCTGTCGACAGCCCTGACCATCAAACCACCTGCTCACAAGAACCTTCTTG
Organism: Saussurea involucrata; assembly: GCA_033807775.1. Lineage (NCBI taxonomy): Eukaryota > Viridiplantae > Streptophyta > Magnoliopsida > Asterales > Asteraceae > Saussurea > Saussurea involucrata. The sequence continues at coordinate 135,807,775 of CM066322.1, forward strand.
CTCAGTTCTGGTATACTGCCAGAAGAGCTCAAGTTCCCTCTACTAGAAACCCCGAGAAGATTATCGATGTCAATCTCTTCGACACTGAACATGGTGAATCCAAGATTTATCCCTGGGCTATCAGGTCTGCCCTAAACCTCCCTGGATACTCAAAGGAAAAACGTTATGTTCCTCTACCTGATCCCAAGAACGCGACTGATAGAGATGCACTCATTGCATTCTTTAATGCAATGCAGTATACGTGGGGTACAGGGAGAGACAAACTCCCTAAGAAGAAGCTCACACAAATCCTCAAATCCAAAATGCCAAGCGAGATGAACTTCATCTTTGCACACCTTATCAGCTGCATGACAGCTAAAGTTGGGTCAACTGACCAAGCCTCCAAACCTCAGCAGGCTATTGGGTATGCGTTGATGAAGGGCCTTCACATAGACTGGGCTAAGATCATTTTCGACGACATGATGCTCAGGGTGGATGAAGCCAAGCGTCCACTGAATGTTCCTTATCCCCGCTTTCTCAGTGCTCTCTTCCAACAAGGACTTGGGGACGAATACCCAAAAGTGGGTGACCTGAAGTTATCCCAGGTCGACCCTAAGATTCTTGACTTCAAACCGGTGGCAAACAAGGTACGTCTCTCTACTCTCTTACCTCTTCTCAGACCCCCTTCTTCTACTCCTGCGGCTACCACATCGGCAGCGGTCATCCTAACCGCTGGTACCCCGGCCGCAACAACCACTCCTTTTCGCAACAACCACGAAAAATATACAGGTTATCGAAACTTCGATGACTTCGTCAACCAACCCGCAGGTATACATAACACCCTAGACACTTCTCTCTCAAAATCCCCAACTTCTGAGCTTTCCTTTGTTCATAAGTTTTTATCTTCTACATGTCCTAATTTGGGTGACATCAACAATTCGCTCAAGGATTTGTCTACAAAGGTGGAATCTCTCACCACAACGCTATCCTCCAACTCTTTAGTGGTTACAAACGCTGGCAAGGCTCTCAAGACACTCACCACCGAGGTGAAAGATAAAGCTTCCAGCGCTGATCTGAACAAGCTGGAAGGTACTCTCTCTCAAGTTGCTCAGACTCTCGCTGACAACTCCACCTCCATCAATACCATGAACACCACCAACAACAACCTCTCCATCAACTTCACCACCCTGTCCAATGAAGTCACATCGTTGAAGAAAGTGGTTGGAGATCTTCAAGGAGAGGTGTCTTCGTTAAAGACAGACGTTACCACTGCAACAACACTCCTACAGCAAATCCTTGATCGCCTGAACGCTTCAACATGTGCTCCTTCACATTTTACTCAGGTCGATCGAGAAAATCTTGAAAGAATCAACCCTGCTATTTCTGGCCTAGAAGACAGAATAGCAAGGATAGACACATGCGTTGGGATCACTGTCCTAGAAGACAGTGACCCAAAGGATGCTACTGCTGCTGTTGTTACCTCCCCCATCCGTCATGTGGAAGAGGGGGAGAAGAATCAAGAAGATCTTCCCCGTAACTCTGAGGGGGAGAAGATCTATAAAGACCTTCCCCATGCTGAGGGGGAAGAAAATATGATTAACACTAATGACAAACCTCAGGGAGATGAACATTCTGAGGGAACCGAGAAACCTCCCTCTGATTCTGAGGGGGAGCAACTCGATGAGGACGTTGATGTTGACGTCCTAGAATCGTTTGCTGATAACGACGAGGAAGAAGCTGAAGAAGAAGAAGAAGAAGATCTCGATCTTGAAGACGACGAACCATAATCATCACCAAAATATGATGATGACGACGATGATGATGATGTTGTCGACTTCTCCTTCCAGCCAACCAAAAGGACCCCTGCTCTCAAAGGGGTAGTTTTTAAAGAAACATCAGGGGAGGGGACCGCCAAAAAGCCTGCAGCGACTGAAGCCGATAAAGGCAAAAATAAAGGCATCGCTACAGAAGACAATCTAACTATTCTCCTAAGCAAGCCAGTTTGTCAAGTAACTTACTTATTATTCCTATTCACTGCATCCCTCCTCTATCCTTTCTCAACCTCAGTTCTCCTCTCCATAAAACCTCTATACACTTAACCTCATTCTTTCTCTATCTCTTCTCCCAAATGATCTTACTTAAACGATCGTTGTGTTGCAGCTAGTCCTCTCCCCTGCTTGAGGGTCAAGCTGAAGTTCCTCCAACAACAACTCCAATAATCCCAGCCCCGAGCGCTGATGAAATAATCACGGTCTTAGACTTTGCTGAGACTGATGAACCAGAAGAAGAACTGCTCTCTCACAATAAACGACCTTCCTTGGCTCCTCAAAAGCTAAGTGAAGAAGAACTGAAAAGAAGAGAAGCAATGATAAAACAGCTTGAGGATCAGCGAATCATCTGTGCTCCTCGTTACAAAATTTCAAGGAAGGAAATCGTTGAACACCTCAAAGCTGAACAACTCCTCGCCGATCGAAAGAAAGCTAAAGAAAAAGATAACGCTTATGCTATTGAGCTTGTCCAACGATCGGTGAAAGATCCTGAACTGAAGAAGACTCTTATCGCTGTTCAACGACAACTGTGGAAGGACGCCCAAAAGATCGTCGAGAAGAAAACCAAGGTCTCTGACTCCACTCTGGAATGGTGCAAAGAAAGACTGCACTATCGATATCATGGTTCCAGAATCAACAAAGTGAACATCAGGGGAAAGGCGCCAATAGGCGTTCCAGTCCTTGACATCAACCTCTTCAGAGAGAATGGTCAAAAGGAAACCATCTACCCTTCGTCGATTGCCTTGTACGGTTTCTCTAAATGGTTGGAGATGCGGATAGCCATTCAGCGGTCACGTTCTAAGTTCAAAACCTTTGTCGAGAAAGCTCTTAATGTAACACCCGTAATTTTCAGGTAAGTACAATTTCGAATCAGTGTGGAACTGATCTTTTAAGAAAAATATGAAAAATAGGATTTTGGGTTAAATCTTAGATTTTATGGTCTTGTTGGATGGGGAATTCGAATACGAGTCCAACGGTTCTTTCCGGAGCGAAAACGGAGCTATAACGAAGAAGTTACGGCCGAAACAGTATCTGACCCAAAATAAGGCCGCGGGCCGCGCGGCCTGGTGCACGACCTTAGGCCGCGGCCCAAGCCGCGTAACGCTCTGGAGTCTGCATATCTGAAGTATTAAGTCGCGATTTTCAGCCTCAATTTTCATTCCTTCATAACTTTTGCATCACAACTCCGATTTGAGTGATTCAAGTTGCCATGGTTTCGTTTTTGAGATCTCTTCAAGGATCTAGAAAAAGTTTTGAAGTGTATTGGATGATTCAGGAGTATTTGGTGGTGGTTGAGGTAAGCTTCTCACTTTTCTCCATCTAAGAAGTTAGGGTTTTGGTATTTTTGGTGGTTTTGGGTGTAAAATGTTTGGGGAATGATTCCTTATATTTGGATGTGAATATTTATGGGTGGAAACTTATGGATCTAGGTTTTTGGAAGATTTGGACTAAGGATTCGGGTTGCATCAAAGGTGCTTACGTTGGGGAAAAATCTAGATTTAGCCTAAATCTAGCAAGGTGAGTTCAAGTTGCTTTGTGAAAACTTTGTACATGCCAAAATGTTATTTTTCCAAGTACTTATGTGTTTTTACATGAAAATTATCAATGGTTGAATTATTTGGTGGGTTTTTAACCCTTTGAAGTATTTATGGTTGTAAATATTGTAAAACACTTATATTTGGAGTTTTGAGAAAATGTGATAGATAAATCACACATAAAAGTGGGTTATTGATGTATGTTATAAATGGAGTCTACTTGTTATGAAAATGCATTTCGTGTATAATTTGAAAACATGCATTTAGTACATTATGGGACGATTTGGAAATGTACGGTGTGAGTCTTTTGGAAAAGAGGGTGGTCCCAACCCAAGGTTCTATTTCGGGTTTTCATGGATTTGAAATATTATTGGCAAAAGTGTGTGTTGTTACGTTTAATCTCATGTTATGATTTTTCATGAATTATCTTTTGAGTCAGTTGAGTTTATGGCTCGGTATTGGATTTTGTAAGTCTTGAGGACAATTGTCCAGTTTTGATAGCTCAAAGTTGAGTTTTGATCATGATTTACGATATTGGGGAATTGCATGTTTTGTATGCACTTGTTTATTCATTTAGGTCGTGTAATGTTTTAGACCTTGTTAGCTATGGATCCATAGGTGTTTGAGTTTTCCATGTCTCGCGGGCAAGAGATCGGGATTGATTGAGCTCAGTTTACGAGATGTTAGTTTCTCTTCTGTAGCACGGAATAGGCATTGGGTTCCATAATAAGTAAGGCGTGGACCGACATGGTCGGGCGTCGTCTCATGGGCAGTAAGGTGTAATTCCATATGTGCTTGACACGGGATAGGCAGTAAGGTGTAATTCCATATGTGCTTGACACGTGGACCGACATGGTCGGGCGTCGTCTCATGGGCAGTAAGGTGTAATTCCTGGAGTGGTTGAAATTGGGGGCTCCCAAGTCTCGCGAGCAATAGATCTGGAGTGATTGAGCTCAGTTTACGAGAGTAATCCGTGTTAGGACCATAAATGTCCTACATCTTAGAAAGATATATAAATAATTATATAGTGTTTAATTAGATTATTTACTTATTGTAAAAGCCCATAATTAGTTAATTGGGCTTAGTGTTGCTTAATGGGCTTAGGCCTTGTTGTTTAAGGCCTAAGTATATAAGGTTAGTGTTAACCTTGAATTAGGTTAGACGATTCATTATCATTCATCGGCTTAGAGAGAAAAAAGTCGTTCATTTACTTCCATTGTAATCTTGTTGAACGATTAATACTTTGAATGAATACGAGAGAGATGACAAGTTGAAATCATCAATCGTTCTTGTTATTTCTCATTGAATCGTTGTTACCTGATAAATCTAGGACTAACAATTGGTATCAGAGCCTAATCGGTGATTTGAAGAAAGAAAAAGCCAATCGAAAGCAAGAGAAAAGAAAGATTTTTCGTATTCAATTTTTCTGGAAAACGCATCCAGCCGTTTCGCCTATTCCTGGAGATTGAACCGTCGGATCGTCGCAATGTTTGGACAGTAGCTTCGGGACATCTTGTTTCACATTCTGAACGGTTGGATTAATCGTTTGAGGTCCAGAAGGCATCCAAAGGATTTTCGTAAAAGTGCAATATTTTTTGAAGAAAATCGTTCTTCAATCGGTTTGCAAAGTTCTTTCATTGTTTTAATAATTCGTTAGTTATATCTCGATTGGTTAATTGCCTTAATCTAGACTTTATCTGCGATTACAAGGACTCAAAGCTATTAATTTTTCATGTTAAAAATCAAATTTTTTGAGTTTTTGGTGTTCATAAGTTTTTGTGGTGGTTATTGAAAAATAGGATATATTTTGCTTAGAAATCGATTTGGGTGTGTTTGTTTTTGTGTTTTTGGTCAAAATCTAACCCTACAGGAGTGAAATCAAGCAACCCTATCGATTCCAGATCAGATTTTTCAATCAGCCGCAGTTTCCGGGTAAGTTGTCTAATTTCTCGTCACTTTCCGGACAGAAGAAGTTTCCTAGTAAGTCTTTGTTTCACTTACCGGACAAAATCTCTTCTTCCCGGATAACCTCCTTTCCGGAATCCGGACAAAGCACATGCACACCTTTCCGGTAACCTAGCACATACACACCTATCCGGATGAGTTTTGTGACTTAAGCCGCAACAATTGACTTCTTGTTTTCTCCATTGACTAAGATTGTTGCTGTGTGTGTGCCCATTTCATTCTCATTAATTAATTTTTTTCCATCGCATCATACACAAACGCCTCACGTGATTTCTTAATTGCATACATACATATAATTGGAAGGGTTTTTTTTGTAGTGTTTGGTTTATTATTTGTTTGTTTGTTTTTGTTTGTCTGGTTTTTCTTGGTTTTATTTTAGACTCACCAATCTCACCCGGTAAGTCTCAATTCTCTTGATATCCGGTAAGTTTTTGATTGATAACCACCTTTATCCGGAAAGCACATCTCACCCGGAAAGTTGTCCATCACCCGATTTCACTCTCTAAAAGTAATTTCGTTCAAATTCGATAATAATCAGATTCTAAATTTTGGAAACGAATTTATTTTATAAATTTATTTTTCTAATTTAATTCTTGATTTATCTTCCGCAAAAAAAAATCAAAATAACACCGATTAACGATCAATTTTTCAGGTAACAATGTTGAGATATTGTGACCATTATCAATGTAAAGCCGATAAAGAAATGTATGATTTCAATATCAAGTCTGCAGATGCATTTAGAGACAAGCTCCTCAAAGAATGGAATGAACTGAAATTGCAAACAATTGAAAGTTCTGAAAAGCTTGCCAAATATGAAGAAAAGGCAACAGCCTTAGAGTCCGAAAACACGGAGCTGAAAAAGAAGCTTTCTGAATTGCCATCACCAGACGAGATAAAGGCAGTTGAAAAGAAAGCACATCAAAGACTTTCTGAAAAGAATATCCAGCAATCAGATGATTTGTGCAACAAGTACATCAAAGAACTAAAGGAGCTGAAATCTAAAATCTGGATTAGTTCTGAGAAGCTGGCTGAAGAAGAAGAGAAAGATAAACTCCTCAACTGTGAAAACCTTGAGCTTAAACGCAAACTAACTTCTCTTGAAAAGGAAAAGGAAAGTTTTGAAAAAAAGACAATTGCTTAATCAAAAGCAATCTGGGCTTTCAACCAAATCACTTGAAGAGGAGAAGAGACTTGAGCTTATGTGCTTAAAACTTTCAAAACAGATCTTCGACTTTGAAAGGGTTTTAATTTCAGAAAGAGAGAAGTTTGAAATAGAACGCAATTCTTTTACTAAAACGAATGGAGAACTTTCTTTGAAAATATCTGATTTAGAAAAAGAATTAGACGTTCTAATCAAAGAGTCTGAGAAAGGGAAAGTTGAGGGCTTTAGGGCTAAATGCTTGAAAGATGATTTTGAAAAAGAGAGGAAGATCTTTCGGACTGAGATTTATAAACTTACACAGAGATTATCTGGATTAGCAACCGAGATCTTGAAAGAACAAATGGTTAAATCTGATTTACAAAAAAAATTGACTTAATTCTCAAAGAACGAAATGATTTATCCGTTAAGGTCAAGAAACTTGAAGAAAGCAAGTTCAAAGGTGTTCAACCTAATTATGCTTCAAGTTCTTCTTCTACAAATCGTTCTTCAAAGAATTTTGTCAAATCAAATGATTTTCCAAAAGATCAGATTCGACCTTCCAACCTTTTCTATAATTCTCGTGTTGATAAGAAAGCTAATCACATTTTCAAGAAAGTAAACATGGTTTGGAGAGTTAAAGGATCCTCTCCTACTCCAAAGTCATTTGTCGATGTTGAGAGTGACAAGAACAACAACGCTTTTCATGCTAAACCTTTTGTGAAAATTGATCGTGTTTATTCTGTTAATAAACTGATCAGCTTATCTGCACAGAAGCTGTGTTGTTCTTATTGTGGAACAAGTGACTTTGTGAAGAAAGACCATGCTCAGTATTGGTATGGTACTTATAGTATCCCTGGTCCTCATAGGGCATCTAACCGACAAGGATCCATCCAGAGATGGATACCAAAATCCCTCTAATCTGTTTTGCAGGAATGTCATGTGCATTTAAATTAGAAGATTCTTTTCACATGACTGCATTCAAAGATTATGCCATATTTGAGGGGGAGTACTATGAAAGGTAAGTGAACTTCAACTGAATTCAAAGACTGTGGTAAATCATTCTGGATAACTTACCCGTGTCTGTTATTCTCAAATGTTAAATTCCATGATTGCCACGTGTCATTTTCTTGACTTAGTTATTTCCATGTCTCTACTATTTGTTGATTTTTCGATGAAAATACACTCGTTTGAATTCCTAGTTGTTTTCCAAGTTCGCTATCTTTTGCAAATGATTCCATTCTTATCTGATATATTAATTGTGACTTGTTCTTCACAATTAAACTTTCTAATCATTGTTTCATTTTTGCAAATATTGTGCTTACTGAGTCATTCTGTATTGCGCTTGATCTTGTTTTCTTGAAATTCCATATTTCAAATGATTTAATGACTTCTGAATAATTCAGTTCAGAACTCGTTTTTTAAAAGTGTGACTTCTAAACACTTCAGTTTAGAACTCGTACTTCAACTGTTTTACTAAACTGTTATACTCGATGCATGAAAGGAGTGTTAGGGCTTACATTGTTTCTATGGTCAAGCCAGAACCGGAAGGACCTACCCAAGAAACACATCCTTTATAGACAACAGTGAGGGGTCTAGATTGTTAGATGAGTTTGGAGAGAAAAGAATATGGTGAGGTTGTGACAGGACTTAAAAGAATTATTGGTCCTTACCAAACAGAGTCAGTTATCCGGGTAACCACACAATCTATTCATTCTCGTTCTTTGGAGATGAATATTGAAACAAACATGGACCTAGTGTCGATAACTCGTGTCACCCCACCCAGCCACTCACGTATCTCACAAAAGATGCTTGTTTCACATATTCACCGAGATTAGCACATAATCTATCTATTCCTCACTCGGAGGTCTTAGATATTGAAAAAGGAAGACATCAGCTCCGGTCTCCGAACTTCACATTCTATTCACTGTGTCAATTGATTTTTAACTTGCGTCCCAGGTTAAATCAATATTTTGAGCCAAATAGATAGAATTTATTTTCTTTCACACATGCACGAGTCTTTGTGATTCCATTTGCATATCTTCGTGATATTGCCGGAACAGTTTGAGAGGTAATTTTTTAATATTTTACTTCAGTGATAACTGGAAGTCCTATCAGAGATTCCCCTTTGCCAACTCTGAACATAGGCCACACAATTTTTTAAATTGTTGTAATAACAGTTACTACGTGTTTCTGTGTTAGCTTTTTACCCCATTCTGGTTACTTAAAATGTTGTATCTGAATTTTTTGCTACTCATCACTATTGTCTTTGAACGTGCATGATGCTCCGGATGCTCCTACTCATCATGAGGGGGAGAAAGGGTACAGATTCAAAGACACGTATTATCAAGTTGAGGGGGAGTTAGCAAAAGCCGAGGGGGAGTAAAGCCAAGGGGGAGTAAAGAAGTCCCCATGCAAAAGCCAAGGGGGAGTAACGGTCAAGTTCTGAAATCCGATAAGACTTCAAAGTGCTTACAAGTGATCAACTCTTCTCATCATTTATCAAGTGGTGTTCGCTACAATTCAGTATTTCCTCCTTCAAGCATTTCGATTCTACAAAGTTCTTAAAGCTGAAGCTGAAAGAAAATTCAACTCGCGGTTCAAAGACAGATTCGTTGAAGATTTCAAGACCAAGAGCTTTATTCAAGGGGGAGCGCTGAAATGACATGAAGACAAGCAACGCCGAAGTGCTTCAAAGATTCAAGAAGAAGAGAAGCTCAAGACATGAAGGTTTCAAGACCGATTTTTATTTATATATCTTTAGGGGGAGATTGTTAGGACCATAAATCTCCTACATCTTAGAAAGATATATAAATAATTATATAGTGTTTAATTAGATTATTTACTTATTGTAAAAGCCCCTAATTAGTTAATTGGGCTTAGTGTTGTTTAATGGGCTTAGGCCTTGTTGTTTAAGGCCTAAGTATATAAGGTTAGTATTAGCCTTAGAATTAGGTAAGCAATTGATTAGCCATCCAAGAGATTCATTATAGATAGAGATAGTTGTGTTGTTCATTCTATCCTTTGTAACTATCTTGATTTTTTGAATATGAGAGGGATGACAAGTTGAAATCATCAATCGTTAATGTTATTTCTCATTGAATCGTTGTTGAGATATTGTGACCATTATCAATGTAATACCCGGATGTCACTCGTTTGGGGTCGCTCATGAGCCTCTTTTTCTTTACGGCTCGATCTTTCCTGGTTCAACTTTGAACTTAACTCCCTCCTTCTCACATGTTCTATGTCCCGGGGAAGGTCCCTCCGGCGCTGACTGGACCATGGGATTCCCTAACTCTCATCTATATGCTATCTCAGGTAGGGCTTCAGGCATATGTATAGTACGGATATTATCCTGCTCCCCCTCAAAACATACATGGGGATTGACTTGCTTCCCCTCAGAGTGAGAGTGTTACTTACTTGGGAGTGATCAACACAAAAAAACATTTAGACTTTTAAGAAAAACAGGGTGAAGTTTCCCCTCGGATTTTGTTGAGGTTGTTGATCCGCCATGGAATATCTGTAAAAGATCCAAAGTTAGTAAACATTACGGATAAACAAGTTCCGGCGCGTACCTTTGCACTAAATGGCTCAATCTGAGACAGATTAAGGACTGGCAGTGTGATGGCAGGTGCTGAATTGACAAATACAAGGAAGTCCGGACATAATGAAGATATGTAGAACATCCCGGACAGACCATACTTCCCGGACAAATAGAGTTTCCGGACAAACATGGTATCCGGATGAAAGAGGATGGAATGGCAAACCTTTCCGGTCAAAACAAAGTATCCGGACAAAGGGTGTTTCCGGACAGAGTAGGTATTCCGGATAGTCCTACCCGGATACCGATCCGGTCCGGAAAGTCATCCGGACTGATGGGTGTCCGGACACTTTTACACTTTAAAGAATAATTCCATTTTTCAAAGAGATGAAACCTGTAGAATTTTGAAAAAATGGATCTCTCGCTCCCCTTCAAACTGAGAATGGGGAAAAACTTGCTCCCCCTCGGATAGTGTATAGGGATGTGCAATGGAGAGTCTGACACACAAAAACTTTAGACATTTAAAGAAAAATTTGTGTCGCTCCCCCTCAAATGATGAGCATTAGATGACATGCTCCCCCTTAGAATGTGTGCGTAGAGTGAAGTGCACACGGGAGTATCCACACACACAAAAAACGTTTTAACATATTTAAGAAAAAATGTGTGTGACGCTCCCCCTCAACAGTAGAATAACATACCTGATAGCTGATTATGCTCCCCCTAAACACATGAGCAGCTTGTTAAAGCACAGGTATAGACAAACCTCACGTCTTCTTAATATTGTTCCTTGTAGATCGTGAGCAGCTCCCTCCTTGCGGTCATGTGTGTGGAGCATCCAGTGTCTAAGGACCACACATGACCGTCCTGCAAAACAAGTTTTGCGGACCTTCGGTACCCAGATTTGCCTGGGTCCGGGAGGGTTAGGTTTGGCACCGTTTGGGGAAGCTTGCTTTGTCCCAGCTTTCCCTTTAGGTGTAGGATTTACACCGGTGGAGGGAACTGGTTTTGGCACTTGTTTCCTCTTTGGTGCAGAATTTACACCTTTAGGAGGAACGGATTTTGTAGCAGCTTTCCACCTGGGTACCGGTCTAACCTCAGTAGAAGAAGCCCGTTTTGGAATGGGTTTGGTCTCCCGCTGTGGTTTAACCTCTGATTGGAAACCCCGTTGTTTATAGTATTTTCTTTTGTTATTACGGGGTTTGCGTTTGGGTGTCGAATTATACATGTGATATGACCCAAACCAATCATTGTTATGGATATCATCAAAGTCATTCCAACCACAACTAGAGCAACATAAACAGTCATGCGACAATTGAATCAATTGTTGAGTGGAATAAATTTTCATCAGAAAATTAACATCTCTTTTAACAAAATCATTCCTATGATTCCAAGCACAATTGTTTTTGTTCATTCTAGGGTTAATGACAGGAGGGAAAGACTTTGATGCAGCATCCTTGACAGGTTCCTTCTTTAGCCACTTTGGTTTTTTTTGTTTAGCGCGACCGGTTTTATCCGAAACAACAGGGACAGTGCAGTCAGTGACTTTTGAGGAAACAAGAATCTTAGTGGTCGGTCGTTCGGTCTTTTGCTTCGGCTGTGATTGTTTTTGAGAATCTGAAGCATTTTAAGAATCTTGATCACAACCGGAGTCTTGGATTGAGAACAGTCGCCCTTTTGAAAATTAATCGAACGATTAACCACTGGAGACAAAAGGTCAGAATGACTTGGAAGAGGTTTGTCGAAAGGGAACGGCTCATACTCTCTATCAGAATTACCTTCGGAGTTCATGTATTCTGAAAAATCTATCTCGGGAATTACTGGACTTGGATCAGGTGAGGAAGGCGAGGAACTCTCTGTGCTTGTGTGCTTTGGGGAATTAGGAGCGGAAGCTAAGAAAAAATCAGAGTTCAAATTCCTTAAAACACTCTCGTCTTGAGAATCTTGACCGTCTTGTAAACTAGAAATCTTTCCTAAGAAAGCTTTGCACGAGGACGTGTCGGGTGAAGTTGAGGAAAGTTCGGGTGAAATCTGCTTTTCAGATAGCAGTTGGTCAATTTGCTCTTGAAGCTGACCATTTCTCGTGTACTCTTCCATCTTTTCTGTTGCCAAGGCAGACAGTTGTGATGTGATTCGATTGATTTCACACCGAAGGATTTCCTGTCCTTCACCAGACACAACTTCGGTTTTGACCGGTTGTAGATTCTCAAGATTTGTAATTAAAACTTGCTTTTCCATTTGAAACATTGACCTTTCTTTCGCAATTGACTCCTCCAACTCGACTATCTTTGCTTCCAAGATGAGAGGGGGAACATAGAGTTTAAACTCATCCGTCTCAGTCTTGGTTGCAGGTGCTAGGTCCTCGTCCTTTTTGGAGGAATCCTTGGGTGTAGCTACCTTGTAGGGGTCGAAGTAGTCATTGGAGAGGTACTTTTTGTTCTTTTTATACGAGTAGTTTAAAGGTTCATAACAAAATGGAAGTTGAATTCCTCGTTTGTGTGTGCGCTTATGTTCCTCGGTGTCCTCCTCTTTTTCGGGTTCAAGAGGACCAGTCCATTGAATTGCATATTCTGGATACCTTTTATCTAATCCAAAACAAGCAAAATCATACAGAGTGGGTATATGCCATCTTCCCTTTTTCAAATAGTGTGGGTTATCATATCCGATTCCCCACTCTTTGTTAAAGTATGTGAACTCTTTAGGTTTATTCAGAAAGATGGTTTGATCAGTTTGACCCCTTTTGTGGAGTTTTGTTTCAAGGTCAGTGATTTTATTTACAAACTCCTTGTGCTGAATTTGAAGAGCAGAGCATTGATAAACAATTTCTGCTTTTTCATTCAAGCACTGATCAAACTGTGACTGAAGTTCAGATAATTTGGCCCGTAAGTCCTTAGGTGCTATCGTAAGATTTTTGCATTTGTCTTTTAGATTAGCATTTTCAGACTTATATTTTTTAGTTATTCTCTTTTGAACATCTATCTTTTCAGATAGTGATCTAATCTCAATCAGTTGTTCATTAGAGGTGGCCTTAAAGGAATCTACCCGTTCAGCAAGAGGTTTCATTCGGTCATAAAGTTCTGAAAAGATAGGTTCACATACGTGACACGGCTTTGTCATGTCTTCTTCAGCAGGAGACATCTTCAGTTGCACTGGAGTGATCGTCAGACGATTGTTCGATTCAAAGTGGAATAGTATCAAAGATACTTAAATGTCCCCCTCCTGCGACTTAGCACGGGGGTCCCGCTACCGGGTACAGTAATTACCGGATACCTTAAAGTGTTCGAATGGGGTTTCCGGATACGGTAGTTACCGGAAGTGAAATGATTCCGGATATGGAAAAGTTGAAACAAGATGTTTCCGGATACACTGAAGTTTCCGGGTACAATGGATTGTCCGGATAAGATATGTCCGGAAACACTGGGTTTCCGGATACAAATGTTACCCGGATTGTATAAGGAAAAGTGACTTACCCGGATTGCAGAACTTACCCGGAAAGATGAGGAGTCCGGATGGAAAAACACAATTATCCGGGAACTATCAACTTGTCCGGAAACCACGGCTGGGTTATCCGGAAAACACGGCTGCTTGCTCAACTCGATCGAATTTTCGATTAGGGTTGCCCAAAATCGATCCTGGAAGATTAGTAATAATGCCAAACACAAAAGTAACACTAATCCAATCGATTTCAATGCAAAAACAACAAGTTTTGATGGTTAAAAATCGGATTTTTGTCAAGAACACTACCAAAACTTTTGATCTTAAATTGCTAAATTAATCACTCAAACGGTCGAATTGGAATGCGAAAATTTGCAGAATTACTAACAAGTATAATGCTAACACAACCCAATAAACAGAATTGAACAATTTAGCGAGAATCAAAGATTTGAAAATTCAAGAATGGTCAGACGTGAAACCGTGAAACTAACCAGAAATCAGTGAATGAATCTGTGAATCGATTCCATCCGCTTGCTCTGATACCAATTGATAGAACCAGATCCGTGCAACAATATAGAAATCGAATAGATGAATCAATAAGAACAATGATTTCCAATGGTCATCCCTTTCATTAATCTTTCAGAGAGAATTCAGCAATACAATGTTGAAAGTAAAAGAGATGATTAGCTTGTTTTTCCAAGCTAATCTTACATTAAATACAATGGGCCCGTGGCTAGCAAGCCCACGGCCCGTTCACTAATCAGGCTCAAAATGAATTAATACAAATCAACCCTTGAACTTTAAATCAACTATAAAACCTGCCCTAACAATCCACGTGTTTGTTTTATTGCATAGTAGGTGACCTACTTTTGTGTTCCGTCACGTGCAATGTATACGGGCCTCCCCCGTCACCGAAAGGTGTTGCTTTGGGTATTTGTTTTTATCCATGTTTTCGGTGACGTATCATATTTATATGCATTGTTTTCCACGTTATGTGAGTTATGGGTTATGATCTATCCATGTGTTGGGATGTTTGGAATAATGACGTTTTATTTTTGAATTCAATCGTTTTGAGAATCAAATGCCATTTCACCTTTCACGTTGGTTTTGAGGAAGAGCCCATTTTGAGGAATCATTTTATATTAAAGTTTTCAGCACGGGATTTGTGTGAGTGGAAAATGGGTGATTTGCATCTAAAGTAAACTCTTTTGAAATCATGACTTAAATTGCATCTCTCTCGATTTATGAATTTATATGGTCATGATAAAACCCTTAAACTCACTAGGCGTTAGCCTAACCCTTTTTTTTGTCGGCATGTGCAACAGGCTCAGGTTGGGGATAGCTTTAACTACACTGTGAAGTGATGAGTGCTAGTATAGTGCACGAGAAGTGATTTTGCTTAGAGAAGTCTTCCGCACTTGTTTGGGATTAGCAACTTGTGTAGTGTTAAGTAACGCCCGTCTTAAGTTATTAATTGTGAAAACTATGATGTTTAAATTCCAAGCTATTTTCAGGGATGATCTGTAGAAATGATTTTATCATCTTTTAGTTATTTTATTGAAATTAAAGTTAGTTGCTCGTTCCAATTTTGAGGGTGTTACAAGTTGGTATCAGAGCATAAGTTTTAGAGAATTAGGTGTTGATTTTGGATACCTAGACTCAAACTATCGTTCCTTTAAGTAAATGAAAGTGAAATTGCACTACTAGGCACTCTAAGATAGGATGTCTTGAGGTTGATGGAGTCGCTAGAAACGAGAATCACGTCAAGGGTAGCAAGGATGATCATGTACGGTACGTTCATAATTACACCTGGCCAATGTTATGGTGAACCTACTAGTTACATGTGCATACTTGAACTACTTTAATGTGATGACCGTTGGGGTAGTGAAGAAGTATCTAAGCGAATAGTCGTTGGAATAGATGGACAATTTTAACATTAGTCACTCGGAGTGACGATAAGCATGATAATGGTCTTAAGTGGACCATTTCGGGTCAAAGTTTATGGTTGGATTAGAACCATAGGCTTATTGAATTGACTTTAATTCGAGAAGGAATTTTAAGGTGAATCGATGTAATTCCCAACTTTTCCTTAAGAGGTTTGAGTACCCAGATGACGGTAGTGTGACCGGAGGGATTTAGAGGAATATGGTTTGAGACGTTGAGTGCCGACTAAGTTTATGCACGAAATTCATTTTTAAAGCTAAATTGCATCAATTATTTATTGTATTTCAAATCATCATATGAGTTGTGTTATGAAATCTCGGAAAAAACGTTTAACACGCACAAGATTTTAAATCATGGTTTGAAACGTGCATGAAATTATTTTATTGCAGGAGTTGCAAACTCCGTCGGGACTTGTTTTATTTTGTCGTTGTCCAACGTTACTTTCGGATACAGTGATATCCATATTTTTTATGATGTTTAAGATGTTGGGCAAGTAACTACGGCTTATGACTTTAACATTGGATCTCCTCCACATATGTTAAGGTTTGGACGGAAAGTTATCTTCCATTATGTCTATGTCGAGTTTATTGAAAAAGCTTTATTTAATGCATGACTTATTGAGAAGTGTTGTTTATAGAGTGTTACAACAAAGAGAGAATTTTGGAAGTTTTGGCATTTTAGTCATGATTTGCGTTATGCAATCTAATTTTTGGAAGCGAAAGGTTTAGCACCATTTGGTTGATTTGAGGTCATTGAGCTCATAGAATTTTACAGAGTTCCGTTTTATGATGTTTTGTGGCGTGTGGGTGCAAATTTGTAAGGTGCGTACCTTAGTTATTGCGTGTGTTAATTTTGGATTTCATTGGGCATTTTGTTTCGCGTGAGTCTTGTGGAGAAATATTAGTATATGTCGTAAGACGACGAAAAGGAATATTTTTTGAACTTTGATGTTGCATATGTTCTCTTTCAAAGAATTGTGTTAGCACGTTTTATTGCAACTTGTTCAGTGTACGGCTAGATTTATACGTGGCGTGAGTAATGCATTAAAGAACATTCTGATAGTGTTTCTTAACAATTTGCTTTGTGCGCTTTCAGTTAAGTGATTATTTTATCATCCTTTCATGAAAATGCATGGTATTGATCTAGGATATGCATGACTTGGTAACCACGAACCCTCAACACTTTGATAGATGAATCGTGAATGGAAATGTCTTATTAATTATTGTATAAATGAGGGTCATTTAGTCATGGCATGTTTTAATGTTGTGTGAATAATGCATGGTTTACGCTACAGAACATTTTGAAAACACGAATGTGTGAGTCGTTGACCTTTGGTCAATTTTTGGGCTTAATGGACATTTTGGAAAACGGTAAGCCTTTTTGATTTTGGAGAAAATGGGTATTTTGAGTATCCTAACGAGTAAATTTGAAACATTGTCATTTCAACGTTTTATATGGTGAGTGTGAAATTTTGGTGTAAATGCTCCGTGATGGAGATTTTGGAAAATTATTTGTCCTAACCTAAAGTGCGTGGGATTGCTTAAATTTTGGAACATTAGTACGCACCGTTTGTATGATTCGACATTGAAGTCGATTTAAACCCTTTTTGGTGACAACCAATTACAAACACGTATTTTCTCCTAAGTTTTGGGAAAACACATTGATGTGTGGGTATTGTCAAAAGTGTTTCACTCTTGTGTCATTATATGAGTAGACGAGAAAATTTTGAATACTGATTTAAAGAATTTCGTCTTTTGAAATTTTGTTATGAACGATTTGATGCATGTAATTTCGTTTCAAGAAAGTTACTAAGAGAGTGTTACAAGCTTGCATGCATATTCCAATTTGAAATTTCCTCTTGACATTTTAGTCGACATCTTTGAATGATGAAAACGTATTGGTTTTGTCTTTAAACTTAGAACGGACACAAATCGTTTTATGTTTTAACCAAAGTACCTTTATGGAATTGTTTCACCGTCTTTGTGAAATAAACTGACGTGTGCGAATTTTATTGAGGGATCTTGATTCATCGTCATTTCATGGTTAAAAAGGAATTTTGGAGTCGGTTGTCGTTTAAACTCCTTTTGAAGTACGTACAAACCACTTTGGTTGCACCTTATTTAAAGTGGGAAATTCCCTTACGTGCATTACATAGATCAATCCATGTTAGGGTCGTATCGGTTTCTTTCAGAGAAGTTGTTTGTTGTGCTTTTGCGCTTTGCTAACGATACAAATTTCGACGAAATGGTTTTCAAGATGATTTTCATATGTGGGACGATTGTGTCCATTTTTACGCAACTGTCTAACTAATAGTAGTAGTTTTTATGCGTACGGTTAACTTGATATGAAAGTCTTTGTGTAGAAAATTTCTATAAAACGTTTTCGATTGGCATGTTTGTTAAATAATACACTTGAGAGCCTTGAACTCATTAGGACCCTGGAAAGGTCAAGTAACCCCGGTTAAAAAGTAAGTGTGAGTAGAACTTCGTCAGTGGAAGACTGCGTATTTTAATGTGTGTTGGTACCGTAGGCCAAGTAACGCTGTTTGTAGAATCGACATGTTTTGTAACTGAAGGGTTAGATTCGTGGTATCTTATTTTGAGGTTGGTTGTAACCATCTTGTTGGAAAATTTGTTTTTGGTCTTAGCCAATTTTCACATAAAGGAACGTGTAGGACTTTGTGGACACCATATTGATAACCTTGGTTTTGTAAGAATGCTCGACGAGTGAAACTCGGGTGTGGATTTTGTTGTGATCAAAGTTTGGTGGTATAACTAGGTGTCAACTTTTGGGCTTAATGCCAAGCACCGTTAGTGTAATCGGAGGATTGTAGTCCGATTTTAAAGGAATGATGGTAATGGTTGTAGTGATCTTAAGATGTTTAATTGTGATAAGTGAATGTGGCGGGATAACCTTCCTTGCGTGGTAAAAGAATCTGTCGGTTGGATAATTGGTAATACGAAGTATCCTTAGAGTTGTGTAATTGATGGGTCAGTGATGACCGTCGGTGTTAGAGTTTAATGGAAATCGTTAAGAATAAATGCTAGTTCAGTAGCGGGAACATTTGGGATTCAGAGGTTTTGATTGATCTCGGTAGTGATTAAACCTTGGACTGATTTGGAAAGGAATGTTTAAGAACATGTGGATGTGGAGTGATTGGGGAGTTCGAATCTGTCGTTGGGAAAGTATGGATCACTTAAGGTTGGGAGGCAACTTAAGTCTGGCGGTCGGAAGCCACTCTAGTAAATTAGGTCTTCAATTGGATGTAAGTGCTTTATGTCTAAGCGGGGATTCGTTGTGAGTAACACCAAGAAGCCGTTATGGGCAATTCTGTGGGAAATAAATTTGAACCGGTTGAAACCGAGGGAACTTGGAATGTGTGGGGCGCGGTGGCCATTAATTGTGTGATAACTAGATTTCAAGGACGAAATCTCTTTAAGGTTGGGAGGATTGTAACACCCGTAATTTTCGGGTAAGTACAATTTCGAATCAGTGTGGAACCGATCTTTTAAGAAAAATATGAAAAATAGGATTTTTGGTTAAATCTTAGATTTTATGGTCTTGTTGGATGGTAAATTCGAATACGAGTCCAACGGTTCTTTCCGGAACGAAAACGGAGCTATAACGAAGAAGTTACGGCCGAAACAGTATCTGACCCAAAAGAAAGCCGCGGGCCGCGCGGCCCAAGCCGCGTAACGCTCTGGAGTCCGCATATCGGAAGTATTAAGTCGCGATTTTCAGCCTCAATCTTCATTCCTTCATAACTTTTGCATCCCAACTCCGATTTGAGTGATTCAAGTTGCCATGGTTTCGTTTTTTAGAGCTCTTCAATGATCTAGAAAAAGTTTTGAAGTGTATTGGATGATCCAGGAGTATTTGGTGGTGGTTGAGGTAAGCTTCTCACTTTTCTCCATCTAAGAAGTTAGGGTTTTGGTATTTTTGGTGGTTTTGGGTGTAAAATGTTTGGGGAATGATTCCTTATGTTTGGATGTGATTATTTATGGGTGAAAACTTATGGATCTAGGTTTTTGAAAGATTTGGCCTAAGGATTCGGGTTGCATCAAAGGAGCTTACGTTGGGGAAAAATCTAGATTTAGCCTAAATCTAGCAGGGTGAGTTCAAGTTGCTTTGTGAAAACTTTATACATGCCAAAATGTTATTTTTCCAAGTACTTATGTGTTTTTACATGAAAATTATCAATGGTTGAATTATTTGGTGGGTTTTTAACCCTTTGAAGTATTTATGGTTGTAAATATTGTAAAACACTTATATTTGGAGTTTTGGGAAAATGTGATAGATAAATCACACATAAAAGTGGGTTATTGATGTATGTTATAAATGGAGTCTACTTGTTATGAAAATGCATTTGGTGTATAATTTAGAAACATGCATTTAGTACATTATGGGACGATTTGGAAATGTACGGTGTGAGTCTTTTGGAAAAGAGGGTGGTCCCAACCCAAGGTTCTATTTCGGGTTTTCATGGATTTGAAATATTATTGGCAAAAGTGTGTGTTGTTACGTTTAATCTTATGTTATGATTTTTCATGAATTATCTTTTGAGTCAGTTGAGTTTATGGCTCGGTATTGGATTTTGTAAGTCTTGAGGACAATTGTCCAGCTTTGATAGCTCAAAGTTGAGTTTTGATCATGATTTACGATATTGGGGAATTGCATGTTTTGTATGCACTTGTTTATTCATTTGGGGTCGTGTAATATTTTAGACCTTGTTAGCTATGGATCCATAGGCGTTTGAGTTTTCCAAGTCTCGCGGGCAAGAGATCGGGATTGATTGAGCTCAGTTTACGAGACGTTAGTTTCTCTTTTGTAGCACGGAATAGGCATCGGGTTCCATGATAAGTAAGGCGTGGACCCACATGGTAGGATGTCGTCTCATGGGCAGTAAGGTGTAGTTCCATATGTGCTTGACACGGGATAGGCATCGGGTTCCATGATAAGTAAGGCGTGGACCTATATGGTCGGGCGTCGTCTCTTGGGCAGTAAGATGTAATCCCAAATGTGCTGTTTATGGATTTGGAGTGACCCAATGTATAGACCTGGAGTGGTTGAAATTGGGGGCTCCTAAGTCTCGCGGGCAATAGATCTTGAGAGATTGAGGTCAGTTTACGAGAGTAATCCACGTGTTTGTTTTATTGCATAGTAGGTAACCCACTTTTGTGTTCCGTCACGTGCAATGTATACGGGCCTCCCCCGTCACCGAAAGGTGTTGCTTTGGGTATTTGTTTTTATCCATGTTTTCGGTGACGTATCATATTTATATGCATTGTTTTCCACGTTATATGAGTTATGGGTTATGATCTATCCATGTGTTGGGATGTTTGGAATAATGACGTTTTATTTATGAATTCAATTGTTTTGAGAATCAAATGCCATTTCACCTTTCACGTTGGTTTTGAGGATGAGCCCATTTTGAGGAATCATTTTATATTAAAGTTTTCAGCACGGGATTTGTGTGAGTGGAAAATGGGTGATTTGCATCTAAAGTAAACTCTTTTGAAATCATGACTTAAATTGCATCTCTCTCGATTTATGAATTTATATGGTCATGATAAAACCCTTGAACTCACTAGGCGTTAGCCTAACCCTTTTTATTTGTCGGCATGTGCAACAGGCTCAGGTTGGGGATAACTTTAACTACACTGTGAAGTGATGAGTGCTAGTAGAGTGCACGAGAAGTGATTTTGCTTAGAGAAGTCTTCCGCACTTGTGTAGTGTTAAGTAACGCCCGTCTTAAGTTATTAATTGTGAAAACGATGATGTTTAAATTCCGAGGTATTTTCAGGGATGATCTGTAGAAATGATTTTATCATCTTTTAGTTATTTTATTGAAATTAAAGTTAGTTGCTTATTCCAATTTTGAGGGTGTTACACTTAACAAGCAGATCGGCTTGGTTACTTCAGTTGTGGATATTCCTCCTCCTCCTCCTCCTCAAGATCAACGAAGAAGGCATGCTGCAAAGAAACAGAATACACCTTCAGCTTCAGATCCTCCTATCAGAAATGAAACTGAAATTGGTTTTTCACGCGAAGAAGTTCTTGGTCCTGAACCTGATCTCTCAGCTCTCGGCATCTCTCTGCCCCCTGGTGAACGCTTCATCCCTGGAAAAGTCTTAAGTGATCCTTACGGTATCTTCTTCAATGACTACGATGGACGAGAATGCTTCCAACGCGTCTCTGAGCTATGCATTGCCCCTATCGAACAGCTCAGAGATCTTGTCTATTGGTGCGGTTTTAGAGATGATCTTCTCGGACACTTCCTGAAGCCCCTGGTCTTTAAAGAAGCAAAGCGAAGAAGGGATCTTGGAGAAACAGTCCCTGATTGGATGATCCCTACCACTAAAACCCTTGATGAACTTCTCATTAAGGATGAACCTGATTAGCTGATAGGATTCCCTGTAATTCTTCTATCCTTTATCAGTTTGTAACTTTTGTACTTGTAATTATTATTTGTTGTACTTGTAACTTTTCCACTTCCCTTTGTAACTGATACGAAGTTTAATGAAAAATTTCAGCGAATGTACTTTACTCCATCAGTACTTAAAAGATCCCCGAAAACAGTAAATGGGACAAATATTTTATGAGTCCTTTTTATCCTTATGTTTTCTTACTTAACAATTTTCTTTTATTGCTATGTCATAATCAAATAGGGGGAGATTGTTGATCCAAACCCTCAGTGATTTGATAATGACTCTGAGAAACACTTAGTGAAAATTGTAAGTAGACAATATGTATTAGAGTTTCACTATCACTGATAAGTACTTAGACTGTTTCAGTGCCGCTGATAGGAACTCTCGTTCTTTAATTTATATATTCGGTGATACTGTTCATCAGTGAGCCCTGAGTCTGTTCAGTCTCACTGATGATCGCTGATAAAATATGTTGTTTACTTATGATCCCTGAAGACAAGTTTCACGTCAACTATGTTCTACGCTGAAGTCGAAGATCAAGCCAAAGACCCAGCGACAAGTCTACTAATGAACTGATGCGGATATCAGCGAATCCAAGACCTGTCCACTCAACGTGAAGTTTCAAGTAGAAGACTTCAGCGAACGCTGAACTTTATCATTTGCTGATAAAGATTCATTCAGCGAACGCTGATCATGAAGCCTCCTCTACAAGTTACTTTTGTCTTACCCCCTTGCACGCCTCCGTATGATTGGTCAGAACGGACATCCCTTTTGTCCAGAATCATACAACCAACTCTGATTCTACGTTGTTCATCATGCGACCACTAGGTTGTCTACTGAAGTCAAAACATGCAACCAACCAGCGGCTACCACGTGTAAAGGTGTACTGACATGCATTAAATGCATGCAGTATATAAAGGAAACCCTAGTTCATTTCTTGAACAACTTCGGCCATTCCTTATCTTGCTGAAACTCTGTGTGATAGAATACTTAGCTTAAGTGTTCTTAATTCCTTCTTTCTTATTTCTAGTGCAAGAAATATTTGTGATTCTCATAGCTTGTTTAGATTAGGATTATTCCTTAATCTTGTTCCGCAACAAGTTGTAAATTGTTTGATACATATCAATAAACAATTTAGAAAAGTAAAAATCGTGTGTTTGTATTCAACCCCCCCCCTTCTACAAACTTGTATAACCCCTTTGGGACCAACAATATCTCAATTCCCTTTGCTGGAGTCGGCCATATACAGAGAGAAAGAAGAAAAGAGAAAGAGAAGAGAAGAATTGGAACTATGGTTTCTTGTGGTAAGAGTTTGAATCATCTTATTTAAATTCTTAATCAGTTTGGTATCATCAAGTTGAATCACCGTTCTTGTGGTTGTGAATCAGAGAAAGGAAGGATTTTGATTTTTGGGTTAAAACTTCATACAGGTGAGTTCATCTCTTCATCTAAAACATTAAAGTTGAAATTGAATCAGATTTGGTATATAAACTGTCTGAATGATTTGGTATAATTGTATTGAATTAAAGTCGAGCAACAATCTGAATTTAGAACAATCGGAATGTATCCGGAATTGATCCGGAAGTAGATGTGATCCGGAATGGATCCGGTTTCGGTGGGGATCCGGAAGGGAATCTGATTTCTTTTAGAATTCAGTTAGAGATCCGGTTTTAATTTAGAATCCGGATTCGAATAGTTGTGGACTTTGAGTTCGGAATACTATTCCGAATATAGTTTCTGGAGGGAGAATATTTGCAGATAAGAATACAATAGGTTATCCGATATTCTAAGAATTGAAAGTGTTATGGGATGTGGTGTGATATGTTATCATACATATACACTAGTAAGTGTAATGGATCCATAGGCACTGATAGTATTTGTAACGAGGAATAGGCATAAAGTAATTTGTAATTCTCGTTGACCTGAAATGTGGAATAGGCATAAAGTAGATTGTAATTCTCATTTCGTAAAGGTGATGTGAAATGAGGAATAGGCATAAAGTAAATTGTAATTCCTATTTCATAGTATGACGTGAAACGTGGAATAGGCATAAAGTAAATTGTAATTCCCGTATACGTGGAAATGGAGAATAGGAATAAAATAAATTGTAATTCCCATTTCATAGTATAGAAATCGAGGAATAGGAATAAAATAAATTGTAATTCCTGATTTCTATGGGAAGGTAAGAGATAGGCATAAAGTAAATTGTAATCTCTACTTCCACTCCGAGAAATAGGCATAAAGTAACTTGTAATTTCTTGGATATGAGCGGCGATCTAGAATCTGCAATGATTCGTAGTAGGCTCTCGAATATGATGATATGACTTTCTGAATGTCAGTCATACTCATGGGATCGGGTATGTTCCCGTCATTATGAGACGAGTACGAGTACGGTAAGAATGGTGGCAAACCAGGTTTGTTTATATGCTTTGAATATCTGAGTTTTCAAAATTGTTAATGTTTTAATTTGAAATTGGATGTTCTCACTAGGCGTAAGCCTAATCGTTTCAAATTAAATTTTCTTACCAGGTACTAGCTCGGGGAAGTAAAGGGAAGAGGGACGAGTGCTTTTGAGTATTCAACTTGTTGATGTTAAGTGGAGAAGTTAGCTGATACGAGGATGCTTTTGATGAATGACTTAGACAACCAGTTTAATCTTATCATAGTTGACAAGATTAGATTAATAGGTTGTTTTGGAGAATTCGAATTGTATATATGAATCCTCATAGTTAACTCTCTACTTATGTATAAAAGTTGGATGATTTCATGATTAACCTTGTTAAACTTTAAGGTTGGCCCTGATTTTAGGGTGTTACACCGTTGCAGGTCCGATACACGGATTCAGCACCTTGATCCGGCCGGACAAGCATCTCAAAAAAATTAGTTATCATGATCGTCCACCTCGTGGATGTAGGACGGGACGATTGGAGCATTTTGATCCAATAGTCGATATGCTATACACAAAACATAGATTGTTTGACCTGTAATAAGAAATATATTTGATTATATGACTATATTTAAATTTTAAACATCAATACTAACCATATCCTCCAGTTCAGAGTTAGTCGTGTGACATGCCAACAGTACTTCGAAAAAACTGTTCTGCAAGGGGAAGTTGGCATAAAATGGATATAACCGGGAGGGGAGTTCATGATTGCGGCATTTGTCTGTTAATGCCAAAAATTGCCCAAAAGAACAACTTAAGGTTGATGTAGACTTTTAACAACTAAAGAAACGTATCTCGAGACAAAGCAACACAATCGCGAGGAAAAATAAACAAGACAAGAGATTTGGTGACGCGGAAAACCCCAAAATGAGGGAAAAAACTGCGGTCGACTTGTGAGAGTCGACGGTGCACTATAGTCGCCAAACATGGGCGAAATCCTTTGTGTTACAGGTGTTTTGTGTACAACAGATTACAAAGGAATGTAAAAATAGACTTAGTCGTGTGTAAATGTCGTGTGTTGTGTGTAAATCGTGCGAAAAACTATGTTGTCGTGCGGTTCGAACTGCTGTCATGCGAAAGTTGCGTTAGAGATATTTGTTCGAATGCTTCGTAGATTACTATTGGGTTTGCGATGTGTAATAGCTTGGGAACAGATGGAGCAGATGTAGATGATTCGTAGTAATAGATCAAAATTCGCCTTCTTTCGGTTTGTGGAGCAGGTCCTTTTATAGCTTTCGCTGGCCATTAAATGAGCCTTGATGGCATACTTTGTAACCGCTGTCGGGCTTTAAATGTCATTGATGACTTGTCCGTTTTTGGCCATTTGCACCATGAATGCTCGTAGACCTGCATTAATGAACAAAACAAAACGGGTTTGACTGTTAACGGTTAGTGAAATCGTACGACCGTCTTGAGTCTCGTACGTCAGTCGTACGGAACGTACGACCATCATAAAAATGTAAGACCGAGTATTCATCTGTAAATATCATGTAAGATCTTATCATAATACAAGAGTGGTCTTATGGAAATGTTATCTGAGTTTCCTACCGTCGGTCGTGAGGTGTGATTTTTTACCCAAATAGTTTGCCCCCAAAATTGGAATTTTAGGCGTGAAATTTGAATTTTAAATCTGACGAAGTGGTTTGCCATGTGTCACATGGGGAGAGGGTCCGGTCGGATTCCAACCGTCTCGGTTCGTTTTGGATTGGAGAAAACTGAAAGGTCGTGACGTCACGACGGCGTGTCAGAGGCGAAAGGACGTTTAGAGGACAGGTGTCGTCCATCGACATGATGCATGCGAAAAGTCATTGGACAGGTGTCGACCATCTAGCGGGTCGACCTGACATGATCTTCGCCATAAATAACGCGATCCTGGGGATCGTTTCCTTTTTACGCCCACTTGTTTTTTAGGAAAGATTTCAGAGAGATTCGCTTACCATTGTTACGTGTGTTTTGAGCGTTTATAAATTTGGAAGAGGATTTTTCCGTGCTTTTCAAGTTTTAGAAGAGAATGTCGATAGAACCAGCGAGCACGATCGAAGGTTGGGAGAGTTTGGAGGCCTTCAGGACTTTGTCCGGCATCCCTGATGTCGTCCAAATATATTCGTCGGGTCAGTTCCGACCGGCAGATTGTCCGAATGGACATTTCGTCTTGTATGAATATCCATTTAAGGCAGGCTTTAAGTGGTCGTTTTCCCCGTTAGTTAGGGAGTTTTTGTCTAGGTTTTCTTTGTCTCCTGCCCAAATGATGCCGCAGTTTTGGCGGATCATTTTTGTGATCGACAGGATCATAAAAGAGTGGATGTCGGCGTTTAATGTGGACGATCTATTGGTGGCGTACACGGTGAAGCTGGATGGTTATCACCGATAATGCTTGTCTTCTAAGCATAGGGGCATCCAAGTGTTGGTGCTAAACACTCAGGTTAATGACCGAGGGTGGAAGTCGAGATATATCTTTGGGAAGACCCAGTCTTTTGACCTGGTGGCTGAGGACACGACATGGGTCGTGGCTGGGTGGAACGTCGATTGTAAGTAATTCCTTCCGAATCGAGTGTTTTATTCTTAGCCGTGCGCTTTGACTGATATTGCTTTTGTTTTGCAGCTATCACGTTTCCTGACGCCGATCTTCTCGAATCTGCGGCGAAGATCGACAAGTTTCAGGACTGTTCTCTGGACGAGAGGTCCTTCTTCGTTCAACATAACGTTAGGGACGACGAGGTCGTCGTCCTTGAAGGAACGGATATCCCTGATGAGGGAGGATCAAAGAGGAGAGAAGAGGAAGTGGCGACAGGTAATAATTTCAGTTTGTCGTACGATTTTGTCGTATGATTACTTTCTCTTATTTTTGTCTTTTGTGTTTTTTGTAGGTGGGTTAGGTGATATGCCTACCCACGGTTCATCGAAGAAGGAGTCTCCATTCCTTTTGGCTTGCCAGGCCAAGGAATTGAAACGGAAG
This sequence comes from Saussurea involucrata, assembly GCA_033807775.1. Lineage (NCBI taxonomy): Eukaryota > Viridiplantae > Streptophyta > Magnoliopsida > Asterales > Asteraceae > Saussurea > Saussurea involucrata. The sequence goes on from CM066322.1 coordinate 135,835,187, forward strand.
ACTACCCTATCCCCGTCGTCGGGGATAAAGAAACAGAGGATGACTATTCGGAAGGGACCGTCGTCAAAGGGTGGCGACTCGTCTGGGGTCGCCACTGCCGAGAAGGCGAAGACGCCATCGGTCGCGGTTGACGCGACACCGATGAGTGTGGCTGCTTCTTTAATAGGATAGGTCGCCCCGTCCCCTCCTTCTACAGACAAAGGGAAGGAGAAGGAGACGGAGGATTCCGCAGGTGTTATGAAGGTGAACTTCACCTTACCGTTGGACTTTATGGCCGGGGAGGAGATGGACAGCAACAAACTCTTCCTTGACCTGGAGAAGTTCCTCCTTCCTTGCTTTCAGAAGCGGCTGGAAGGGGTTACGGTTGACATTCAAGGTACGTACGACCTGTTCTGTTTTAATGTTTTACTTTTTGTTTGCTTTATGATGTTCATGTGTGTTCGTGCGCTACAGGCGTTCCAGACGTCTCTCTTCTTATATGCCCATATGGATAAAATCCGTAAGGTTACACCCACTGCCTTAGAGATGATGCGCAAGGCGCAGGAGGAAACTCAGGTGGCACGGGAGCAGGAGAGGACGGCGATGGAGAAAGCGGAGGACCTTTATGAGAAATTCTGCGAAGTTCGGGACTTGTATGCAGAATCGTCGAGTAAAAAGGAAGACCTCTGGCGCCAACTGATGGAAGCCCTTGAGAAGTCCTCTGCGACTGAGGCGGACTTAGGAGCGACTAAGGGTTCCTTGGATAAGAGCGAAAAACAGGTCGAGGACCTTAAGTCGCTCGTCGAGGAAAAAGATGGGAAGATCGCGTCCTTAGAGGAGCGACTTCAGTCGTTTGAAACTCTGACCCGTCTAAGGGGTTCGAGCGGCGATCATGCGTCGCCATTTACGGGGGTTAAACCCTATGGTTGGAGCCGAAGAGGAGGTCAAAACCTTCTTAGAGCAAATCGGGGACGAGGATGAACTCGACCAAGAAGATGAGCTAGAAGAAGAGGACCCGACAGACGCTGAGGTCGACGTAACTGGCGATGAGGAGGTCGCTGAGGACTCCCCTCTACCTTAGTTTATTTTTGTTGTGGGGCGACTATAATTGGTCGTGCCCTTTACTTGTAAAGTTTTGATCGTATGAATACAAGTAAAATTCTGTTATTCTTTCTGTCGTATACTTTACTTTGTCGCGAATGGACAAAATAAAACAAAAGGTAACAAAAATTAATGGACGAGTGTATAAAACGTACGGAAAACTTGTACGATTGATATACTTATAACTGTGAAGTAGTCGGGCGACTGAGGCCTGAGCAGTATTGTAAGTATGGGATTCGAGTCGTAAGACTTATGTTTCCAACACGTAGTTTAAAGAACACCTGGAATGATCATAAGATTTGTATAATGAATCGTAAGATTCCTTTCTATGATGTGCAAGTCTTAGAGACTTCGTCTCTTACGATGCAGATCGTAAGAAAAGAAATGACTTTGGAAGTAATCGGGCGACTGGGCCGAACATACATTCTTAAACCATATAGCTTAAGTCTTGAGCTTCATGACTCAAACTTGAATGTATCAGTTGTGATCATAGGATCTATGTGATTTGTGAGATTCGATGAACGAGTCATGAGTCATGGGTCATGACTTTGTCTTCTTACGATGTAGGTCGTAAGACTGGCGTTCGTGCGATCCAGCGAGCCTGCAATGTAAAATTCATGGGTGGTCATTGGTTTGACCAACGATCCTCTGATGCTTAAGTCAGTAATCGTTTGTCGAAATAAATAGAAAGCAATAAAGGAAACAGAATGTATTACAATCCAGCTACGTGGGGTTGCGATCGTAGATTTGGTGCTACGATCTTCAGACGTACGATCTATGGTGGACCATTGTCGTACATGATTTCGGAAGGAATTCCGATCCTGCATAGAATGTTAGTCTAGACAAAAGGGATGACCTTTTTACCCCGAATCTAGGAGTAGGCTTCTACTTCTGTTCATTTAGGGGAATGATTTGTAAAGACTAATAGGAAAAAATTTCTTACCCTGGGGGCAGGATGTAATTTACCAGCGATGTCCATTCCTTGCCTTATGAATGTTTGTGGGATTAAGGATGTATGTAAAACTTTATAATGTTGGTATATCGTACCTGAGTGCCGTTGACAGGCGTTACGTACCTGGTGACATTTATCGTCGGCTATTGGAGAATTACTTCTACCGCGAGTTCCGACTGCCCCCAAGTCGTGAGCTATATTTGTGCCCACGATTGGTGTCGTATGGGGTACATCATTCTGCCCCCTTGTGGCGACTGTAAAATGATACCTGATCCTGCCATTTCTGGCGTACGGATAGGTTGGATCGTGTCGTGCGCAGTCGCCGCAATATTGGTTTCACCTTTGAGGTTTCAGCGTTGCCTTATAGCAGTCACGGGCGGTCTTTTGCTCACTTTTGACTTCTTGCACCCCCCACGGCGTCAGAAATTTGATTGCTTGATGATAGGTCGAGGGGACTGCTTTCATGTCATGGATCCAGGGTCGACCAAGTATAACGTTATATGCTGATGAACAGTCAATACCGTTAAATCTTGTTTGCTTGTTGACCCCTTTAGCGTACACTAGGAGGATGATCTCTCCTAGAGTACTCGTGGAATCGCCATTGAATCCTATCAGAGTCGTCGACCGACGGGTGATCTCTAACTTATCGATTCCCATAGCTTTGATAGTGCTCAAGAAAATGATGTTGGTCGAACTGCCCCCATCGACCAACACTCTCTTGGTCGAACAGTTGCCAATAGTTAGTTGGATGATCAAACCATCATGATGCTTTTGCCAACTTTCCTAGAGATCGTCTTGATCGAACATGATTGGCATCGCCTCTAGCTCCAGCTATTGCTTTGGTCTGGACGACCGAGGAATGGGGTATTCTCCCGACGATTGACTGGCATGCCGCTTGGCTGCCGAATAGGTTAGGCCACAGACGTCGGACCCACCCGTCACACAGTTAACGACTTTTTCATGGACGGGGCATTCGGGTCTTACGTCATCGACTGGTGCAGATTCTTTATCAACCAAGCCTTGCAGATGACCCTTGGGAACGATCCAGGCTAACTCCTTCTGCAAAGCAAGGCAATTATCTGTCGTATGGCCATGATCGCTATGGAAGTCGCACCACTTGGTTTTGTCCTTCTTGGCGCCATCTTTATCATTCTTCTTGGGCCACCGGACGGACGACGGGATGTTTCTAAGAGCGTCGACTAGCTCTTTCATAGTCCCTTTGAATCCATAAGAGGAGATCTTAGGATATTGAGGGAATCGAGGCGCGGGATTGCTCTTTTTCTTATCGAACCGAACGTTCGATATTTGGCGCGACGGCTCTGACTTGATGCTCGGCTTGGATTTGAAATCTGGTTTCTTGATCCCGAGCGACTTTTTCTCTGTGGAATGCTTACGACGGAAGACCAGGTCGTCTTCGACCCTCATGTAAGCCAAAGTCCTGGCTCGTACATCTTCAAAATTCTCGGGAGGATATTTTGTAAGATCGACGTACAATCCGGTGGTGTTGTCGTCAAGACCGCGCTTATAGGCCTCGATGGTAGTCTTGACGTCACAATTTCGAATGCTGATCATTTCGGCATTAAAGCGATTGAAATAACCACGGATGGACTCTCCGGATTTCTGGACGACGTAGGACAGGCCGTTGGTCTGCTTCTCTATCTTGCGACTGCTGGCGAACTGTTGCGAAAACTGGTTGACCAATTCTGCGAAGTTGCTGATGGACTTGGGTTTGAGGTGATCAACCACTGGAGAGAAGGACCTATGAGAGTCGCCCCAAAGCTTTTACACATGCATACTTCGTGATATTGATGTGGGATCTAGACTGTCCACATTAACTGCTTGTATTGTGCAATATGCTCCGTCGGGTCGGTTATTCCTGAATATTTGGGTGTGAAAGTGGGGATATTATACTTCTTTGGGACATCGACAGTCACTATCGTGTCCACGAAAGGCGATGCCTGAAATTGTAATACCCCGGGTAAGTTCGTTAGTTAAATCCTCTTTCTATTAAAATTAGTTAACTTTAAAAGTGGATGTTTAGGGTAAGTTTGGGTCATTTATAAGATTAAAGGTGTTTTGGTCATTAGTGAATAGTTCAAGGTCTAAATTTGGTAAATATTGTTTAATATTACCCTTAGGCATACAGATATTTTTCAAACAGCAGAAAATAAAATCAGTGAGTGTGTGTGTGTTTTGAGAAGAGAAGAAGAAGAAAGAAGGGTCTTGTGGCTAAGGCTTCAATTTGGTGTACTTGGAAGTGATTTGAGGTATGTTTCCTTTGTGTTTTATGTCTGTAATTACTAGTAGAAAGTTCCAATCGGATTAGAATCATCAATTTCATGTTTGGTAGTAATTTATGTCGAATCTGGGTAGAAAATGGGTAAACCGACAGAGGTTTCCGGACACAATTTGAATGTGTCCGGTAGTTCTTTTGGTGGTTTCCGGTAGTTTCTTCTTGCTAGTATCCGGACGAGTCAGTATCCGGTAAGTTCCTCTTTTCCATAAGTTTCCGGTTAAAATTAGATATCGGATAGTATCCGGATTACCTTGGTGTCCGGATGATGTCCGGATTGTTTATGCTGTCCGGGAAGTTGTGTTGTCCGGATAGTTCATGGTGTCCGGAAACTTTGGTTGTTTGGTCACTTTTGAGGATAAGAGTTAGATAGATTTATCTAGAGTTCTTAGTCTTCTAGTAAGTCTTATATGTTTAGTTGGTAAAGAGATAATTGTATGTAAATTATTTCAGATTCTGTGAATTCTGGGTGAAAGACTGAATCTTTTGGAAAAGGCTTGGAAGCGTATTGATAAGCAATCAGGTGAGTTTTACTTTAAAATGTTTTCAAACTGGAATACATATATGTGGATTGAGAATGTGATAAGTAGTATAATTACGTGTATATGTATGAAGTATGATATATTGAGGTGTATATTATATTTATACTAGTATTACACTACACGAGTGCACGTTGGCCGGGCTTAGGACCGGTGGATTTTGGTTGTACGGAGGGACAGCGGAGTTGGCTGTATATTAGTGCAGCGGAGTAAAATGATTAGTTGGCTCGCAACCAACTAATATGGCCAGGGGAATGAGGAGATGTACACAGTGCACGAGTCTTGCTTGGTATTTAAATACTTGTTGTATATTTGTGTTTTACAAATGGATTACTAAACTGACAGGGATTATCTCACTAGACCGTTTGGTCTAACCCTCATTTTGTTTTCAAAAATATGTATTCCAGGTCAAGGAAGGTATAAAGGCAAGGATAAAGTATGACGTGCTTTTGAAGGCCATTTGGGATTTAGAAGTTTTCCTTAAACGTTTTGTACGGATAATATTGTAAATTATGTTAGCGAAAAGTTTGGACCACATTATGTAATGTACTTCTTTAAGACTTTCGGACCTTATGTGAATAATATGAATCTTTTGTTATATATCTTTGGCTGGTAAATGCTATTATATGGTGTATATTTGGGAAGGGTCGTTACAGATGGTATCAGAGCCCTAGTTTAATGGATTTAGGTATTCGGATGCATACCTAGACTTAAACTGCATGTGAAGTAGGATGTCCCTATTATTTTAGAACCTTGGGATGCTAAATATAAAGGGTAGAAGGAACATCATGTAAGGTAATTTCATATTACACTTGGCCAGTGTATTGTGAACTTACAGGTACATGTTTGAACTGGAATACCTCATTATATTGGGGTATGTGCTTATGTGTATATTAACCTTGTTAAAGTCAACAGGATGGCAAGTGGTACTCGACGTACGAATAGAGAGGGAGAAGGAAATCCTAATAGAACGAATCCAACAATCGGGACAAGGGTAAGAGGTGGAGAACGAGGTAGGGGAAGAACTGGAGGCAGAGTTCAATCGCAAGGCACCGAGTTTGTTACAAGAGACGATTTGGTGGCTAAAATGGGAAGACTACAAGCAAATATACAATCTATGTTCAACCGAACTCGTCACACTGAAACTGAAGTACCAGATCCTAGTCTGGAAGACGAGATGCCCATTACACCTACTGTCATACCAGTGCCAAGGAAGTGTGATTACAAGTTGTTCTTAAGCTGCAAACCTCCAACCTACTCAGGGGAAAGAGATCCAGTGAAGGCTATGAGATGGCTAAAAGAAATAGAAGCTATTTTCAAGACCAACAAATGTGTCGATGAAGATAGGGTGTTATACGGAACAGCGATGTTGAAGGCAGATGCTCTATATTGGTGGGAAGCTCTTATTACCTCTAGAGGATCTGATGTGTATTCTACTTTTTCTTGGGAAGAATTCGCCATAGCTTTTAAAAGGCAGTTCTGTCCTCAAGCTGCCGTACGACAGTTGGAAGAAGAAATCATAAATTTGCAACAGGGTAAGCTATCAGTTCGGGATTACACTGCGCGCTTTCTAGAGAAGTCCCGTTTTGCAGAATACTATGTGGCTACTGAAGCACTCAAAATGGAAAGGTTTATCTTTGAATTAAATTCGGAAATCAGAGGTTTAGTGATTGCTAAGGGAACCGATACTTTCTCAGCCGCTGTAGATGTTAATGCCAAAAATCGCACAAAAGTACAACTTAAGGTCGATGTGGACATTTAACAACTAAAGAAACGTATCTCAAGCCAAACAACGTAATCGCAAGGAAAAGGTAAAAGAGACAAGAGATTTGGTGACGCGAAAAACCCCAAAACGAGGGAAAAACCGCGGTCGACTTTATGAGAGTCGACAGTGCACTATAGTCGCCAATCAGGGGCGACATTCCTTGTGTTACAGGTATTTTGTGTACAATAAGTTACAATTATAGAAAAAGTAAACTTAGCCGTGCGTAAAGTCGTGTGTCGTGCATAAAACGTGCGAAATAAGTTGCCGTCGTGTGGTCCGAACTGTCGTTGTCGAGTGGTTCGAACTGTCGTCGTGTGATACTTGCGTATTCGAATTCCTTGTTGTTTGAGAGAAAAATATAGAAGTGGGTGTAAGTAGCTCTGTCTGTTCTCCCTTTGCTTGAAGGTGGAGCAGCCTTTATATACGTTTCACCGGTCATTAATGAGCTTTAATGGTTGGTCTTGTAACCGCTGTCGGCATTAAATGTGCTTTGATGATTGTCTTTGTAACCACTGTCGCGCCATTAATGTCATTGATGATTCATCCGTTACTGGTCGTTGTGCCATAAATGGTCGTAGACCGGCATTAATGAACAAAAGAAACGGCTGTTGACCATGAATGGTTAGTGTAAGCGTAAGACCGTCTTAAGTCCAGGGCGTCGGTCTTATGGAGCATACGATCGTTGTTGAAATACAAGACCATGTATATGACTGTAAACGTCTTGTAAGACCTTATCTTAATATAAGAATAGTTTTATGACAATGTCGTTAGACTAGGGTGAAAATGTCGCATGACCAGGTCGCAGGACCAGGATGTCAGGACGATGCTTTAGCAGGATCAGAGCGATATAAGACTGGCGACAGGAGACTGTCGACGTAAGACCGACGAGTCGTAACTGGCGACATAAGACTAGTGACGTGTGACTAGTGACATCAGACTAGCGACAGGTGACTGGCGACGGGTGATTGGCGACAGGTCGCTAACGATGTATGTCATACGACGTGCGACGTGTAACATGCGACACGTGACGTGCGATCATGAGATGTAAAGACACTATCTTGAATAACTATTGACACAAGATGTCTTTCCATAACCAACTATCGTGGTTATTAACGTATGTCGGGGATATGATAATAATGGGTATTATCCTTGGTCATTAGGGTAATCAATGTCCATGGGTCATGTCGAGGGAATTTCCCAAGTCGGTCTAGGGTGTGATTTTTTACCCAAACAGTTAGCCCCCCGAGATTTGAATTTCAAAGCCATTTGAATTTCAGATCTCGTACCAATGTGTTTCTATGGAGACGTGTCACTTTTGCTAATTGGATCATTTAGAAGAAACTTGGCTTGGTCAGCTAGAATCGCGTGACCAGTCGATGGTATGAAGTAAGTCGCGGCGATCGAAAGATGATCTTTAATGCGCGATATACTTGTGGTATTCATCCGACGATCGTAAGACGATCTTAATCCGTGAGGAACCGATGGTGATCGTAAGACGATCTTTATCAAAATGAGGCGTATGGGACGGGAGACAATCGTAAGACGATGGTGTCGAAATAAAGCTTGGAGGCGATCATAAGATGATCGAACCAAGATAAAATTTAAGGATCTTGTGATACAGTCGTTAAAGCCTTATGTTCTGGCGTTCCGAGCCGATACGGTCGTTATAGATTTGTTATCTAGCGTTTAGAGCCGATACGGTCGTTATAGACTTGTGATCTGGCGTTCAAGCCGATACGGTCGTTATAGACTTGTGATCTGGCGTTCGAGCCGATATGGTCGTTAGAGACCTATGATCTGGCGTTCGAGCCGATATGGTCGTTAGAGACCTATGATCTGGCGTTCCGAGCCGATACGGTCGTTAAAGACCTATGTTACGTTGTGTAATTTTGCTTTAGCGATAATCGGTAAAAAATTTACCTTTCTATTGAACCTGAGTATTATGTCGACTCATACATGTCATGGACAAATGTAATGTCAACTGTAAAAATTCATTAAGTACAAAAATAAACAAGAAGTCGTGCGACTTGGGCATCCATTGTAATACAACGATTAGAACGTAAGTCATAAGACTTTTTGAATCGTATAAGCAAACATAAGCGCATGCGATCAAAGCGTTCATTCAGAACATGAAATTTTTCTAAGTTAAAGAACTTAGCTTGTGGGGTCGCTAGACCTTACGATCGTGTGATTTGATCATACGAAGGACTTGAATCATGTGTTCCTGTAGTTATACAATCGAGTCGTCTAATAAAACTGATTGTTTATACCGTACGATTTTACTGAAGTCGTATGATAGACTTAGTAACTTATGTCGTGCGATCCTGCGATAAAGCAATGTCAGAGGTTGGTCGTTGGCTATCCAACGACCCTCCGATGCATAAGTTAGTAATCGTCGTGATGAATAAAAAATCGTATGAAAGAAGGAAAGGGATTAGAAGAAATACCTTTTCAGATGCGTTGCATTCCAGCTGCGTGGGATATTTCGACCGTCGAGGGTTTGGAGCCGATAGGCACCTTTACCCACGACTTCTGAGATACGATAAGGACCTTCCCACTTGGTGGAAAGTTTACCTGCATTAAGCTCTTGAGTGCTTTGGAACACTCGTCGGAGGACGTAATCGCCTTCTTGAAAGACTCTTGCTTGTGATTATACGGTTAATCTTGCGACTTGCATTTATTGGCAATCATGAGATTAAAATATGCGAGTCGTACTTATTGGCGACTTTTCCATTTTGACATGCGTCTTACCATGACTGGTGATTGCGATATTCAATGTACAAGTCATATTTATTGACGACATATGTCATGATTAACGATCGTGCGAGTCGCTTTTATTGGCGACCAACAAATTTTTAACCTGCGTTTGTCATGACTGGCGATCGTAAGAAAAAATGTAAGTTGTCTTTTACTGGCGACTATAAATCGGAACCTGTGTTTTAAGTCGTAGAGACTTTGTTTCTCACGATATAAATCGTAAGACCTGCGATGTAAGTCCTAAAGACTTTTGTCTCTCATGATATAAATCGTAAGACCTGTATTTATATGATCTTGCGAGCCTGCAATGAAAAATCGGGGGTGGTCGTTGGTTTTGACCAATGATCTTTTGATGCTTGAATCAACGATCATATATTAGATCAAAATAATTAAACGAGGAGAATATACTTAGAGTATATATAGAGAGTTGTTCTAAGTGGGACGTCACAGTTACCGTAACATGTAGTCGATAAGCGCCTTTTTCCGAGGACTTTTGAAATTAAATGTGGTATTTTTCAGTTTGTGAAGGGTCTTCCGAGGCCCCGAGTCCCTTGGATGATGCGATACATGCGGTACTTTTGACGGAGCATTTTTTTATCAGGGCTTGAATCTGGTTTCGAACCGCATTCAATTCCGATTGAAGTTGAATAAGGGGATCTTGATAGTTTGCCATGTAACTGAAAGACATTACAAGATCGTTAGAGCGGTGTGTGTTGGCCTGAGATTTTCTCTAGATGGGGACCCACGGATGGCGCCAAACTGTTAATGCCAAAAATCGCACAAAAGTACAACTTAAGGTCGATGTGGACATTTAACAACAAAAGAAACGTATCTCAAGCCAAACAACGTAATCGCAAGGAAAAGGTAAAAGAGACAAGAGATTTGGTGACGCGAAAACCCCCAAAACGAGGGAAAAAAACGTGGTCGACTTTATGAGAGTCGACAGTGCACTATAGTCGCCAATCAGGGGCGACAGTCCTTGTGTTACAGGTATTTTGTGTACAATAAGTTACAATTATAGAAAAAGTAAACTTAGTCGTGCGTAAAGTCGTGTGTCGTGCATAAAACGTGCGAAATAAGCTGTCGTCGTGTGGTCCGAACTGTCATTGTCGAGTGGTTCGAACTGTCGTCGTGTGATACTTGCGTATTCGAATGCCTTGCTGTTTGAGAGAAAAATATAGAAGTGGGTGTAAGTAGCTCTGTATGTTCTCCCTTTGCTTGAAGGTGGAGCATCCTTTATATAGGTTTGACCGGTCATTAATGAGCTTTAATGGTTGGTCTTGTAACCGTTGTCGACATTAAATGCGCTTTGATGATTGTCTTTGTAACCACTGTCGGGCCATTAATGTCATTGATGATTCATCCGTTACTGGTCGTTGTGCCATAAATGCCCGTAGACCGGCATTAATGAACAAAAGAAACGGCTGTTGACCATGAATGGTTAGTGTAAGCGTAAGACCGTCTTAAGTCCAGGGCGTCGGTCTTATGGAGCATACGATCGTTGTCGAAATACAAGACCATGTATATGACTGTAAACGTCTTGTAAGACCTTATCTTAATATAAGAATAGTCTTATGACAATGTCGTTAGACTAGGGTGAAAATGTCGCAAGACCAGGTCGTAAGACCAGGTCGCAGGACCAGGATGTCAGGACGATGCTTTAGCAGGATCAGAGCGATATAAGACTGACGACAGGAGACTGTCAACGTAAGACCGACGAGTCGTAACTGGCGACATAAGACTAGTGACGTGTGACTAGTGACATAAGACTAGCGACAGGTGACTGGCGACGGGTGACTGGCGACAGGTCGCTAACGATGTATGTCATACGACGTGCGACGTGTAACATGCGACACGTGACGTGCGATCATGAGATGTAAAGACACTATCTTGAATAACTATTGACACAAGATTTCTTTCCATAACCAACTATCGTGGTTATTAACGTATGTCGGGGATATGATAATAATGGGTATTATCCTTGGTCATTAGGTTAATCAATGTCTATGGGTCATGTCGAGGGAATTTCCCAAGTCGGTCGAGGGTGTGATTTTTTACCCAAACAGTAGATGCCGCCGAGAATGTAGAAAGAGATAAAGGGAGGGATGTTGGTGATAGAAGTTTTGGGAAAAGAAAATTGGAAGAAATGACGTACGATTTGAAGGAGTACGAATCCTCGAGGTTTGATAGTCGTTCACTTTTCAGACCAGCTGAAAGACCATGTCCAAAGTGCAACCGTATTCATCAAGGAATCTGTTATGTGGATTCCCGAATCTGTAACAAGTGTGGAAAGACTGGTCACATTGCTAAAGACTGTCGGGTAACTCGATTCTGTTTCTCTTGCAACTCCCCTGATCATATTCAGTCAGATTGTCCACAATGGAAAGCACAGTAGGGTAGTATGACGGTGAGACCAACGGGTGTTAGGCCAGGAGGGATACAAATGTTGGTTCTATATGCTCAAGAATGATTATAAAATAATATTACCGGTAATATATGATCCTATAGGGTCACACCGAACAACAAGTAGACACCGAATTAATATTTATAAGAACTTGATTCTTGATAAATATTATTATTTCTTGATAAATATTATTAATTATATTATTGAATATAATTCATAATATTAGATGCAAATGAAAGTTTCTTATTTATTAAAATAAGATGAGTTCATATTTAATAAGAAGTTAAAAGTAGGGATTATATGTAATAAGTTTAAATAGTTAAAATAGTGATTTTAACAAATTTAAACTAGAGGGGACCAAAGTGCAAATATGCATGGAAGGGTCAAATTTCATTGGACCATTTTGTGGTCCAATAGAAAAGGCTCAACTTGTCTTATGCTTTTGGATAAAAAGAGATGAGAAACTTTCAAAAGGGATGACACTTGATTTTGCTCTCTCTCTCTCTCTCTCTCTCTCTCTCTCTCTCTCTCTCCTCCTCTTGGTTTCGGCCAAAACAAGAACACACACAAGTGTGTGTTTTTCTTCTCTTTTTATTTCTCATCTTCAAGTATATTGTATACTTGGAGTAGAAATTGTTTTTGCATCAAACTTTCAAGAAGGTACTAGCATACTTTGGTGTTGGAGCTTGTCGGTGGACTACTCTAGAGGAGCTCTATTTTGGGTTCTACCATCTTCATCAACTTCCAACCTCCCAAGAGGATTCAAAGTCTACAAAGGTTGTATTGTCTAAACTCTCTTGGTATGTTCTTATTTATCTTTTCTTGCATGTAACAAGATCCTTGGTGGGAGTAAAATGGTTTTATGTTTTTGTTCAAAAACTTTATTTTTGCTTCCGTTGCGTAAATATTTTTTACCACTTATGAGTTTTTGAAACCGGGTTTTGAACATAAATTCCCAACAAGTGGTATCAGAGCCTATGTTATAATGCATGATTAGTAAATAAGTTTTTTTTGGATAAAACTTGGTTTTTGGAAGCCATGTATAAAATTTCATTTTGGTATGAAAAGTTCATGCATGGCTTCTTTGGCAACTTGTTTGTGAAAATTTTATATTTTATGTAACAAAATTTTAACATGCATTTTGTTACATAAAGGTTGCCTTAGAAAAACAAAGTGTTGTTTTATTTTATTTTATTTTGTTTATGAAAAATGTGCATAAACAAGCCATGGACCAATATATTGGTTGTTGTGTTTTCTTTAAATTTGTTATAATTTTTATTATTATTCATGTTGGTTTGTAATAGTAAATAGGTTTTATTATTTCATGTTTCTTTTGTTCATTTTGTAAGTATTAGATTAGTTGTTAGAACTAGTTTTTATTTTATAAAATGTAACAAGAAGAAGGCCAACATGGAGCTTGAAGATGGAGCTTGATGTTCTTGTTTGCATGGAGATGCTAAAGCAAGTGGGAGCTTGAAGTTTTTTATATATTTTTTTTGTCCCTTAGGAATGGACTTGGCATTTCTTGTTTTGGCTCACAAGAAATGTCATTAGAAATGGTTTTGTTTTTTGCACATTCTTTTGCATGTTTTATGGTTGATTATGTTCTTTTTTATGCGTTAAAATATAGGATATTGCATGCTAGTAAAGAACATAAAATTGGTTCAAATACGTTTATTTAAAATTGTTTAAAGTTGAAGCGAGAAATTTTAAAATTAAATTTTAAATGAACCAAGTTTTAAAATAGAGATTTTATATCAACCAATATTTAAAATGGAGATTTTAAAATTGATAACATGCAAATTGGTTCAAATACGTTTTATGTAAAATTGTTTATTTAAAAATAAATTTTAACTATCTCAAAACTAGAAGGGTTTGTTTGGTAAATATGCATGGTCTTCCTCCCTTTGATTGGTCATATTGGGTGGCAAAAAGGAGAGCACATGCTCTTGATTTAAATAAATGGATTTTAATTGATCCAAATTATTTAAAATGGAGATTTTAAATTTATTCTTTTTTGAGAAATAGTTTATTTTTCTTAAAAGAGTACCTTGCTTATTGGATGCATGCAATAATATGGTACTATGGTTTTTAAGACAAAAATTGAGATTTTGAGTTTTATAGAAGAATTTAAAATGGAGTTTTCAAAACTCTTACAAACTCATAGTCTTAATAATAAAAGTGTTTTTTAAAAGACTATAAATGGTTCTTATTTTGATCAAACTCAAACGTTAATATTAACATATGATCATATATAATTAGTTGATAAAATAGATGTTAGGTCCATAAATGTCCTACATATTAGAAAGATATATAAATAATTTATTAGAGCTTAATTAGAGTTTAATTAATTCATTGTAAAAGCCTTTAATTATAAAAGGGCTTAGATTAGGTTAATTGGGCTTGATTAGTTTAATAGGCTTGGGCCTTGTGTGTTTAAGGCCTAAGTATATAAGGTGTTGTTAACCTTAGTTTTAGAGTTAAGCGATTCATTCAAGCGATTCATTATTCATTAGAGAGCCTAATTGTTAGAGAGAGATAGTTTTGATTTTCATTCCAATATTTGTAACTATCTTAATTCTTGAATGTGAGAGGGATGACAAGTTGAAATCATTATCTGTTCTTGTTATTCCTCATTGAATCGTTGTTACCTGTTAAATCTGGGTCTAACAATTGGTATCAGAGCAGAATCGGTGATTTGAAGATACGAAAGAAGACGAACGAAAGAAAGAAAAATCAAGAATTTTCGCAGAAACTTTTCTGGAAAATCACAGCCGGTCGTTTCGCCTTTTCCCGGAGATTGAACCGTCGGATCGTCACGATTTTTGGACAGCAGCTTCTCGACACTCTGTTTCACATTCTGACCGGTTGGATTAATCGTTCGACGTCCAGAAAGCTCCCAGAATATTTTCGTATCAGTGCAGATTTTTCATGAAGAAAAGTGTTCTTCAATCGGGTTTGCAAGTTCTTTCGTTGCTTTATTAATTCGTTTGTTTGATCTCAATTGTTTACACACGATTATTTTCTGTCTATCTGCGATTACAAGTCTCAAAGGAATCAATTCTGTGTTTTAAAAATCAAATCTTGAAGTTTTTGGTGTTCTTAAGCTTTTGTGGTGGTTTTTGGAAAATAGGATATATTTTGCATAGAAATCGATTTGGGTGTGTTTGTTATTGTGTTTTTGGTCAAAATCTAACCCTACAGGAGTGAAATCAAGCAACCCTATCGATCTCAGATCAGAATTGCAACCACAGCCGCAGTGTCCGGGTAAGTATCCTATTATCTCAAGTTACCGGGTAAGTTCTTAAAGGTTACCGGATAGAATTTTTTTTTGTCCCAAAGAGTCCGGATGATATTTTTTTGAGCTTTCCAGGTAACACCATAGCTTTCCGGTCAAAAAATCTCAATTTTCCGGTCAAACAATCCTTTCCGGGTGAAACCCTTTCCGGATGAACATTTTTTGGCTTCCAGCGCCACACATTGTTGACCATCTTGTTTTTGCTGTTTTGACTATTTATGGTCAATTGTTATTTAATTCATCCATACGTAATTTGCATACATGCATATCACGCATGATTGATTTTTTTTGCTTCTTCATGCATACTTACATATAAATTTAGTTAGAAGCAATTTATTTTTATTTGTTTTAATTTTTGCTTGGGTTGAGTTTATCAAGAAACAAGTTAATCCGGTACGCTCCCCATTCGAACAAACAATCTCATCCGGTAAGTTCACTTGCGTTTATTTCATCCGGGAACCAATTTTATTCGGTAAGCATCACGTAACCCGGTAAGGTTAAATTTTTTGTTGCTTTATTGTCCGGTTAGCCAACTTTTATCCGGAAACCATCTTTGTCCGGAAAAGTGCATCATCCGGTAACTTCATTTATCCGGTAAGTCACAAGTTTCATCCGGAACTTCACTCCATCCGGATTTCTTCACGACCGGTAAGTTCCTCATTCATCCGGTAAGTTGTGTTTAACAAGTTTTGACTGGTAAGTTCTCGAAATTTGATTTCGTTCGAATTCGATTTTCTTCCACATTTTTGATTCTTCAAAATAACACCGATTAACGATCATAATTTTTCAGGTAACAAATGTCTTATTCATCTCAGTATGAAGCAAATTGTCAGGACGAAGATGAGGTGATGGAGATTCTGAGCGAAAAGAAGTTTGCGTCCAAGTCACCTGTGGGAAAAGAAGACAGTGATTCTGATGATGAATTCACAGCCCTTCAGAAATCAATAGCTCAGCTCTCCAGATCCTTCCAGCAGCATTGCCAGAAGTAGGTAGATGAGCACAAGCAGCCTGATAAGAAGGAGAAGACTGAAGAAGAGCAAACAATACTATATGAAAAGAATATCAAGCAGAAAGATGATTTGATCAGCAAGTACGTCAAAGAACTGAAGGAACTGAAATCTCAAATCTGGAATAGTTCTGAGAAGCTTGCTGAAGAAGAAGAGAAAGGTAAACTCCTGAATTGTGAAAACCTTGAGCTTAAAATTAAATTAACTACTCTTGAAAAGGTTTTTGAAAAGGAGAAAGAAAATTTTGCAAAGGAAAGGCAAATGTTTATAAAGCAATCTGATTCTTCAAACAAATCTCTTGATGAGAAGAAGAGACTTGAGCTTATGTGCTTAAAACTTTCAAAACAAATCTCAGATTTTGAAAAAGTTTTGATTTCAGAAAGAGAGAAGTTTGAATTAGAACGCAAATCTTTCTCCAAAAAGAATGGAGAACTTTCTTTGAAAATATCCGATTTAGAGAAAGAATTAGACGTTCTAATCAAAGAGTCCGAGAAAGGGAAAGTTGAGGGCTTTAGAGCTAAATGCTTGAAAGATGATTTTCAAAAAGAGATAAAGATCTTTCAAACTGAGATTTCTAAACTTACTCAGAAATTATCTGGATTAGCAACCGAGATTTTGAAGGAACAATTGGTCAAATCTAATTTACAAAAGAAATTTGATTTAATTCTCGAAGAACGAAATGCCTTAGAAAGCAAGATCAAAGGTGTTCAACCTTCTTATGCTTCAAGTTCATTTTCGAAAATTCGTTCTTCACAGAATTTTGTCAAATCAAAGGATTTTTCAAAAGATCAGATTCGACCTTCCAATTTTTTCTATAATTCTCGTGTTGATAATAAAGATAATCAAACCTTCAAGAAAGTAAAAATGGAGTGGAGAGTTAAAGGAATCACTTCTGCTCCAAAGCCATTTGTCCCTGTAAAGAATGCCAAGAATAACATAGCTTTTCATGCTAAACCTTTTATGAAAACTGATCATGTTTACTCTGTCAATAAACTGATCAGCTTATCTACACAAAGGTTGTGTTGCTCTTATTGTGGAGCAAGTGACTTTGTGAAGAAAGACCATGCTCAGTATTGGTATGGTACTTATAGTATCCCAGGTCCTCATAAGGCATCTAACCGTCAAGGATCCATCCCAAGATGGATACCAAAATCTTTCTAATCTGTTTTGCAGGAACGTCATGCGCATTTAAATTAGAAGATTTATTTCACATGACGAGCACTCAAAGGTTAGGCCAATTTTGAGGGGGAGTACTAACTTATGCAAGGTATGTGCACTCTAACTGAATTCAAAAACCGTGGTAATTCATTCTGGATAACTTACTTGTGTTTGTTATTCTCCAATGTTAAATTCCATGACTGCCACGTGTCAATTTTTTCTTGACTTAATTATTTCCATGTCTCTCATATTCGTTGATTTTTCGATGGAAATACACTCGTTTTGAATTCCACTTTGTGTTCACAGTTCATCATTTCATATTAATGATTCATTATTATCTGACATAATAATTGTGACTTGTTCTTCACAATTAAACTTTCTAATCATTGGTTGATTTTTGAACATACTGTGCTTACTGAGTCATTATGTTTTGCGCTAGAATTTGTTTCTTGAACTTCTGTTATTTCAATAATGACTTCTGAATAATTCAGTTTAGAACTCGTTCTTAAAAGAATGACTTCTGATTACCTCAGAGCAGGACTCGTTCTTAAACGCTTTGACTTCTAAACACCTCAGTTTAGAACTCGTACTTCACTGTGTACATAACTGTTCTACTCGTTGCATGACAGGAGTGTTAGGACTTACATTGTTTCTATGGTCAATCCAGAACCGGAAGGACCTACCCAAGACACACATCCACTTTTAGACATCAGTGAGGGGTCTAGATTGATAGATGAGTTTGGAGAGAAAAGAATATGGTGAGGCTGTGACAGGACTTAAAAGAATTATTGGTCCTTACCAAACCGAGTCAGTTATCCGGGTAACCACACAATCTATTCATTCTCGTTCTTTGGAGATGAATATTGAAACAGACATGGACCCAGTGTCGATAACTTGTGTCACCCCACCCAGCCACTCAAGTATCTCCCAACAGATGCTTGTTTCATATATTCACGGAGATTAGCACATAATCTATCTATTCCTCACTCGGAGGTCTTAGATATTGAAACAGGAAGACATCAGCTCCGGTCTCCGAACTTCATATTCTTATCACTGTGTCTATTGATTTTAACTTGCGTCCCAGGTTAAATCAATTTTTGAGCCTAATTGATATAACTTATTTCTTTCACACATGCACGAGTCTTTGTGATTCCAATTGCATATCTTCGTGATATTGTCGGAACAGTTTGAGAAGTTAATTTCTTATATTTTCTTCAGTGATAACTGGAAGTCCTATCAGAGATACCCCATTGCCAACTCTGAACATAGGCCACATAATTTTTTTTAAATTGTTGTGATAACAGTTACTTCTGTGTTTCTGTGTTAGCTGATTACCCTGGTTACTATAATGCTTTATCTGGATTGTTTGCTACTTGTTACTATTGTCTTTGAACATGCATGATGCTCCGGATGCTCCTACTCATCATGAGGGGGAGAAAGGGTACAGATTCAAAGACACGGATTATCAAGTTGAGGGGGAGTTAGCAAAAGCCGAGGGGGAGTATCAGCCGAGGTCAAAGCGAAAAGAGTTCAAAGTGCCTACAAGTGGTAAATTTTCTCATCCTTCATCAAGTGGTGTTTGCTACAAATCTCTATTTCCTCCATCGAGCATACTGGATCTACAAGTTCTTAAAGTTGAAGATTTGAAGACTAAGAGTTTTATTCAAGGGGGAGCGTCGAAGGACATGAAGACAAGCGACGCCAAAGTGTTTCAATGTTTCAAAAGGAAGAGAAGATCAAGACTTGAAGATTTCACGAACGACTTTTATTTATATATCTTTAGGGGGAGATTGTTAGGACCATAAATGTCCTACATATTAGAAAGATATATAAATAATTTATTAGAGCTTAATTAGAGTTTAATTAATTCATTGTAAAAGCCTTTAATTATAAAAGGGCTTAGATTAGGTTAATTGGGCTTGATTAGTTTAATAGGCTTGGGCCTTGTGTGTTTAAGGCCTAAGTATATAAGGTGTTGTTAACCTTAGTTTTAGAGTTAAGCGATTCATTCAAGCGATTCATTATTCATTAGAGAGCCTAATTGTTAGAGAGATATAGTTTTGATTTCCATTCCAATATTTGTAACTATCTTAATTCTTGAATGTGAGAGGGATGACAAGTTGAAATCATTATCTGTTCTTGTTATTCCTCATTGAATCGTTGTTACCTGTTAAATCTGGGTCTAACAATAGAGATTTTATTTAACTAAAAGAAACCATTTGATGAGTAGTAAGATTTTAATTAAATACCATGTATTATTAAATGCATGCAAAATCACATGATACTAAAAATGTTTTCAAAACTAGAATTGTAAAACATCTAAAATCCCTTTTATAAACACAAGTCATATGCCGTCCTTTTGAGAAACACTCAATACATCACTATGACATCCTTGTGGGATAAAGGTCACCTAACCACTTGGATTGCCTTGAAATGGATGAGGTGATTCTTATGTCTTTGTGGGATAAAGGTCACCTAACCGCATAGATGTGAGTTTCACATGTTGTTTCAAGTAGGATGACTCGATTGGGAATCTTTTGTGATAAAGGTCACCTAAGCATTAGAAACCCAAGGCATAGATGGGATCAAACATGCCAATTAACAAACAAGTTGTTAAGGATCCCATAACGCTAGGAATTACATTCGATGTAATCGATAAACGTTATCTACCTTGTTGGATTAAATGGACGGGATAAAGGTCACCTAACCGTTTCATTTGTTTTGCAACGTTGGATCCTAGATTTTATGCAAATTAATGTTTTTAGAAAACTAAAGGGTAATTAATTTGCTAAAAATTAATATTGAAAATACTATATTAACTTTGTTAAATTTTGTAGATGGCCTAAAATGCAAACACTACAATTAACACATCCCTAAGACCTTTTCTTTTAGAAGAAAAGTTAACCACTCAGAACTTCCCAATTTGTTTTCAAAACATTGAAACACGTTCTCAGACGTGAAAACAAATTATACGTACTCCCGTACCTATTCCTCAAGAACCTCCTCTTACCTCCATAGAAGCTAACGATACTTGATTGAAACATAATGATGATTCAATCAATGTATCACGTCTTATGCTTAAAACCATGGTTCCATCCTTACTAGAAAGAATGAAAACGTTTCCACTGAGGGCATTTGACATGGTAAACCGATTACCAAAATATTACCAAATGTATATGGTCCGTGAACGCTTCGATACAATTGGACAAAGACCAATATGTAAGCTCCCATATTAAACTAATGAGGACACACCTTGACTATTTGGATAGACTTGGCTATCCTTATTCCAATGGGAGAGCCGTAGATGTGATCCTCAAATCTCTGACCAACGCATTTGATGTTTTTGTCGAGAATCTGAATGTAGTGATAGATGAGGCAACATTGGTCATAGAAGAGGAGATTGTCCTTCTGAGAAATAAATGTTTTCTAACGAAGGAAAGTCCTTCAGGTATCAATTTTAAGATAGAACTTTTACCTTTCTATCTTACACTTGTGTATTTGATACTAAGTGTAGAACTCACTCTTGTAATATGTTACAGATAATCAAGAAAGGTAAATGACTGAAAGACAAGCAATATGGTGATCCATATAAGCAAGGAAGCAAGATTGCGTACCAAGCTTATAGGAGTTTTTATTATAAAACCATATGGCTTGTATTGTTAAATAAGTTTGTTTCGAACAAGGTTTAAATTTAGTTTGACTAAATTATTATTTTTTCAGTCACATGTTTATTGATTGAATGAAATTCACTAAACCGTTTTGGATCATATTCAAATTGAATTATTCTATTTCGAGAACTAGTCCTCCTAATTGAATAATAAAGTGAATCTCAAAAGTCTTCTAAAACATAGTTCTATATAATCACCATAAGACTCAAATGTGATTTGAATCAAATCTACACATGAAATAGTCAACTTAATCAAGAAAAACATTAAACGCATATCTAAATTTCAAAACTGTGGTATTTTTGAAACTAAATATAAATATTTTCATTTGAAATATGCGATCTTGATAAAGTTGAATATAGCTCTTTTCTCTAATTCATAGGGAAGGAGAAAAAGTTTTTTTTAGAATTGATACATATTGATGTATATGGTCTCTCAAAACCAAGTCTAGATATGGTGATAGATAATACCTTCACTGACGATTTCAATTGTTGAAGTTTATGGAACATAAAGATGAAGCATTTGATATAATTCAAGTTGTTTCAAAGTGAGGATTAAGAAAACAACTCAGCAGGACCATTAGAGTCTTTTCTAATATAGAAGGATAGTAACTAAACCAAGAACTCTTGGATCATCTTAGAAATTGTGTATATCCGAAAGGATAGACCAAACCTTATTAAATATAGTTCGCTCTACGATGAGTAGAAGTACTATCCCTGTATTAATTCAGAATTTTATGCCCTAGTTACCATAAACCATATGTTATGGCACCAACCAAAAGGTAGACAAAACACCATATAAGATTACGTATGAAAAGTTTTTCATCCTTAATCTTAGTTGAAGGCATCGGTTTATGAAGCTCATGTGAGACAATAAGCTTCAAGTAAACTCGAACCAAAATCTACTAAATGCATATTTTGTAGAATATACTATAAATTGTTTAAGATATCGATTATACAATCCCACAAATAATAAAATTGTTTATTGTCCCAAAGCCAAGTTTTTAGAAAGCAAGTTTTTAATGGGCAAGGCAAATGGTAGATTTAAGGAACTTGAAGGAAATCAAGAACCCCATAACCTAATGCACTTATTGGTTGGCACTAGTTATCAAACAAAGGTTGTTGAAACTGAACAATTTGATTGATCAAAACTTAGTGAAAACACCAAGTGTTCGCAAATCTAGTAGAATCATTCAGAAACTCGAAAAATATCGATTTCTCATGAAGAATGACGTATGATAGGTTTCTAGCAAGCCCATCAACTACTAAAGTGCTATGTCAGATTCTGAATCTGGTGAGTGGCTTAGAGTCATGAACACTTAGATACAATCCGTTCATGGATCCGTACAAGTATCACAATGCAGAAGTCTTCATTTTGACAGGAAAATTAAAAGTTTAATTTTCATCAAAATAAAATATGACTCATGTATTTGCTAAAACTAGTGGGAGCGCAGTAAAATTCCTAATCCTGTATGTGCAAGACATACTAGTATTTGGAAAATGACTTTCTGACATAGCAAGACATCATGTCTTGGCTCGGACAGTATTTCCTTAATAAAGGACTTAGAAAAGGCTAATTTTATTCTTGAAATAGAGATCTTTAAAAATTGGATCAAGACGACTTATAGGTTTAAGTCAAAGTGCATATGTAGACATGATCTTGAAAGATTCAAGATGCAAGGCTCTAAAGGTAGTTTCTTGCAAATATGATATGGCATCATTTTGAGCATGTCTTAATATTCTAGCACAAAAGATGAGCTAGATAAAATGATTAGTATTCCATACGCTTCGGCAATTGGATCTATCATATATGCCATGACATGCACTAGATCGAGCGTGTCAAAATGCTTTAGAGCATTAGAAAACGATACCAACGAAAAACGAGGGAAGGTCATTGGATGACTATAAAGAACGATTTAAGGTACTTACAAAGAACCAAGGAAGTGTTCTTTAACTGAGGGATGGAAGAAGATCATAGCAAAATGCTGCACTAATGATAGCTTCCATAAAGATTGAGAAGGTTCTCAATCACAAAAGGGAAATGTCTTCATTGTGAATGAAGAACTAGTTCGTTTGAAAAGGTTCAAGGCGAAGGTCAAATTGCATAATACACTACAAATAAGAACACACTGCCGCTTTAGAAGCCGCAAAAGAAAGATGCTTGGATGAAAGAGTTCATTGAAAAGCTAGGTAGATGCCTCCCATTAAGGATCATCTAGAAATCCTTTGTGAGAATGTGGGTGCCATTACGCAAGCTAAAGGACCCTATCTCACATCAGAGTACCAAGTATCTACTCCAGACATTTAACTATATTTAGAATAAAGTTAAAAATGGAGATGTTAGTGTTCACAGAGTTTACACAAATCAAGTTTCTGGATGAACCCATTCATGAAGCTCCTTATATAAACTTGAAGGGTCATGTTTGAGCTTTAGGACTTCGTTATTCTAGTGATGGGATTTGATTTGAATTTAGTATTTGGATATTGGAACAAGTAAAGCAACAAGTATAGTATTTAGTTAGATATATAGGATATGATCTTTTCATACTCGTTGTGTTCTATATTAGCATGTTTAAATCCTTGAATAAATTAGTTATTCTAAATGTCCATAGTCGATCATAGTTGTGGGAGCAACTATGAAGTAAGACTAATATGAATTGGATTGGTTGACTTTTAAAAGTAAAAGTGGCAAAGTGTTGCAACCAAGTTCATATGTGCTTGTTAGGGAACGAGTATTGGATCTGACCCGCTTCAAGATCACTTCATGGATCGTCGTCATAAGTGATTCTTGAATAAAAGGTAGTATCTTTGTATCCTTCGACCTGAGATGCATATTAGGGACTTAAGTGTAGGGAGTACTATGCTTTGATATGGTTAACCGTTGTTCTTGAAAAAGGCAGCTATAAAGGCCATTATTGGGCATGACATGAACTGCATGAGAGGCATATGTAGTCAAGATGGGATTTGTTTCTCTAAATATGTTAAGAGTGAGACATCTAAGGCGCCTTACCAAAAGTTGAACAATAGATGAGAATGATAGTGATCCATGTCTCATGTTCAACATGATGTCTAAACAAAGGGATAACTGATACCACACCTTATACATCAATTAAAGCTATGAGCTCGTGGGAATTGTATGTTGTTGAATGGCACTTACAGTCATACGTTGCTGGGGGCAGTGAGATGTTGCTAGACGTCCACCACTGTCTATATTATTCTATAATACAATCTTGAGCAAGTGGGAGATTGTTGGTTCTATATGCTCAAGAATGATTATAAAATAATATTACCAGTAATATATGATCCTATAGGGTCACACCGAACAACAAGTAGACACCGAATTAATATTTATAAGAACTTGATTCTTGATAAATATTCTTGATAAATATTATTAATTATATTATTGAATATAATTCATAATATTATATGCAAATGAAAGTTTCTTATTTATTAAAATAAGATGAGTTCATATTTAATAAGAAGTTAAAAGTAGGGATTATATGTAATAAGTTTAAATAGTTAAAATAGTGATTTTAACAAATTTAAACTAGAGGGGACCAAAGTGCAAATATGCATGGAAGGGTCAAATTTCATTGGACCATTTTGTGGTCCAATAGAAAAGGCTCAACTTGTCTTATGCTTTTGGATAAAAAGAGATGAGAAACTTTCAAAAGGGATGACACTTGATTTTGCTCTCTCTCTCTCCCTCCTCCTCTTGGTTTCGGCCAAAACAAGAACACACACAAGTGTGTGTTTTTCTTCTCTTTTTATTTCTCATCTTCAAGTATATTGTATACTTGGAGTAGAAATTGTTTTTGCATCAAACTTTCAAGAAGGTACTAGCATACTTTGGTGTTGGAGCTTGTCGGTGGACTACTCTAGAGGAGCTCTATTTTGGTTTATACCATCTTCATCAACTTCCAACCTCCCAAGAGGATTCAAAATCTACAAAGTTTGTATTGTCTAAACTCTCTTGGTATGTTCTTATTTATCTTTTCTTGCATGTAACAAGATCCTTGGTGGGAGTAAAATGGTTTTATGTTTTTGTTCAAAAACTTTATTTTTGCTTCCGTTGCGTAAATATTTTTTACCACTTATGAGTTTTTGAAACCGGGTTTTGAACATAAATTCCCACCAACAAAGGCCTGAAGTACCGAAAGCAAAGGGTCGAGCCTTCCAAATGACAGCACAAGAAGCAGAGGAAATTTCGGATGAGGTTACAGGTACATTTCTAACAAGCTCTATACGTGCTAAAGTGTTATCTGACTTCGGTGCAAAACGATCATTGGTATTTCCGTTCTTTTGTTGCTTATCGGTGTTAGAGATATAGATGGGTGTGGGGTGTCTACTCAGTTAGTTTCTATGGCTTTGATTGAGTTCGGAGTAGTAGTGATAAGTATTCATATCTTTTCGCTTAACCGAATTCCGGGACGGAATTCTTTTAAGGGGGAGATGATGTAATACCCCGGGTAAGTTCGTTCGTTAAATCCTCTTTCCGTTAAAATTAGTTAACTTTAAAAGTGGATGTTTAGGGTAAGTTTGGGTCATTTATAAGATTAAAGGTGTTTTGGTCATTAGTGAATAGTTCAAGGTCTAAATTTGGTAAATATGGTTTAATATTACCCTTAGGCATACAGATACTTTTCAAACAGCAGAAAATAAAATCAGTGAGTGTGTGTGTTTTGAGAAGAGAAGAAGAAGAAGAAAGAAGGGTCTTGTGGCTAAGGCTTCAATTTGGTGTACTTGGAAGTGATTTGAGGTATGTTTCCTTTGTGTTTTATGTCTGTAATTACTAGTAGAAAGTTCCTATCGGATTAGAATCATCAATTTCATGTCTGGTAGTAATTTCTGTCGAATCTGGGTAGAAAATGGGAAAACCGACAGAGGTTTCCGGACACAATTTGAATGTGTCCGGTAGTTCTTTTGGTGGTATCCGGTAGTTTCTTCTTGCTAGTATCCGGACGAGTCAGTATCCGGTAAGTTCCTCTTTTCCATAAGTTTCCGGTTAAAATTAGATACCGGATAGTATCCGGATTACCTTGGTGTCCGGATGATGTCCGGATTGTTTATGTTGTCCGGGAAGTTGTGTTGTCCGGATAGTTCATGGTGTCCGGAAACTTTGGTTGTTTGGTCACTTTTGAGGATAAGAGTTAGATAGATTTATCTAGAGTTCTTAGTCTTCTAGTAAGTCTTATATGTTTAGTTGGTAAAGAGATAATTGTATGTAAATTATTTCAGATTCTGTGAATTCTGGGTGAAAGACTGAATCTTTTGGAAAAGGCTTGGAAGCGTATTGATAAGCAATCAGGTGAGTTTTACTATAAAATGTTTTCAAACTAGAATACATATATGTGGATTGAGAATGTGATAAGTAGTATAATTACGTGTATATGTATGAAGTATGATATATTGAGGTGTATATTATATTTATACTAGTATTACACTACACGAGTGCACGTTGGTCGGGCTTAGGACCGGTGGAGTTTGGCTGTACGGAGGGACAGCGGAGTTGGCTGTATATTAGTGCAGCGGAGTAAAATGATTAGTTGGCTCACAACCAACTAATATGGCCAGGGGAATGAGGAGATGTACATAGTGCACGAGTCTTGCTTGGTATTTAAATACTTGTTGTATATTTGTGTTTTACAAATGGATTACTAAACTGACAGGGATTATCTCACTAGACCGTTTGGTCTAACCCTCGTTTTGTTTTCAAAAATATGTATTCCAGGTCAAGGAAGGTATAAAGGCAAGGATAAAGTATGACATGCTTTTGAAGGCTATTTGGGATTTAGAAGTTTTCCTTAAACATCTTGTACGGATAATATTGTAAATTATGTTAGCGAAAAGTTTGGACCACATTATGTAATGTACTTCTTTAAGACTTTCGGACCTTATGTGAATAATATGAATCTTTTGTTATATATCTTTGGCCGGTAAATGCTATTATATGGTGTATATTTGGGAAGGGTCGTTACAGAAATCCCGTGTGAGGCTCGACGTCGACGGGGACGGCGGCGCTTGGCAACTTGGAAAGTAGTGACAACATTTTCTCATTCTGATCTTCCAACAACCTAAGTCGCTGGGCGACGGGGTCGTTGGAGTTTTCACTTGCCTGAGGGTTGACCCCTGAATTTGTAGCTGTCGCCGTACCGTTTCCATATGAAGAACCATTGGCATCCCCGTTGAGTGGGGCGAAGTATGGCGTAGCTCCATTATGCAAATGTGGCGGCCTCAAATACTGAGGGGGGAATTTCCCTTGATGAGGGTTGTTGGCAAATGGCCCCGGACCTGAATTGCTGGCGAATGGTCTTGGACCTGCGTTATTAACATATGGTCCTGGACCTGGATGGTTGACGAATGGACCCGATCCTGGGTTATTGGCGAATGGACCCGATCCTGGATTGTTGGTAAATGGTCCTGGACCAGGATTGTTGACGAATGGCCCTGGACCTGCCTGGAATTGGGGCCTTATGATAGGTACACCCATAGGTTGGGGACCATTCTGAGGTCCAAAGGAGTTGCCCATCGCTGGATTATGAGGACCAGATGGATTGCCTATTGCTCCATTCTGAGGACCAGAGGAATTGCCCATCGCTGGATTCCTCAGAGAAGCGATTTCTGCGGCTGCTTTCTGATTCTGCTCATGCAAGGCCTGAATCTGACTTCGAGCCGCATTCAATTCTGACTGCATTTGAATCATAGGATCTTGATAATTTTCCATTTACCTGAAAACAACAAAAACTTTGCAAGATCGTTAGAGCGATATATGCGTTGGCTTGAGATTTTCTCTAGATGGGGTCCCACGGATGGCGCCAAACTGTTAATGCCAAAAATCGCCCAAAAGAACAACTTAAGGTTGATGTGGACTTTTAACAACTAAATAAACGTATCTCGAGACCAAGCAACACAATTGCGAGGAAAAATAAACAAGACAAGATATTTGGTGATGCGGAAAACCCCAAAACGAGGGAAAAAACCGCGGTCGACAGAGTCGACGGTGCACTATAGTCGCCAAACAGGGGCGAAATCCTTTGTGTTACAGGTGTTTTGTGTACAACAGATTACAAAGGAATGTAAAAATAGACTTAGTCGTGTGTAAACGTCGTGTGTTGTGTGTAAATCGTGCGAAAAACTATGTTGTCGTGCGGTTCGAACTGCTGTCGTACGAAAGTTGCGTTAGAGATATTTGTTCGAATGCTTCGTAGATTACTGTTGTGTTTGCGATGTGTAATAGCTTGGGAACAGACGGAGCAGATGTAGATGATTCGTATTAATAGATCAAAATTTGCCTTTTTAGGTTTGTGGAGCAGGTCCTTTTATAGCTTTCACTGGCCATTAAATGAGCCTTGATGGCATACTTTGTAACCGTTGTCGGGCTTTAAATTAATGCCATTGATGACTTGTCCGTTTCTGACCGTTTGCACCATGAATGCTCGTAGACCTGAATTAATGAACAAAAGAAAACGGGTTTGACTGTTAACGGTTAGTGAAATCGTACGACCGTCTTGAGTCTCGTACGTCGGTCGTACGTTCCGTACGACCAGCATAAAAATGTACGACCGAGTATTCGTCTGTAAATATCATGTAAGACCTTATCTTAATACAAGAGTGGTCTTATGGAAATGTTATATGAGTTTCCTACCGTCGGTCGTGAGGTGTGATTTTTTACCCAAACATTGTCCATGATATCCAACGCCGAAACGCGCGTCAAGAGCGCCGATGAAGTCAACTTTCCCTTTCTCTTTCCCTTTCCCTTTGCATTCACCCTTGTCCTAGTTTTTCCCGTAGGGAGCGGTGTGGTATCTGGTTGTTTTGTCCATGGGCTACAAAAATATTTCCCAAAAAACGACTTATGAACCGGCCTAGAAGGTGCTACCACCTCCGTTCGTGGTGCTACCACATCCATCGGATCATCTTCGTCATCTTCCGGCTCACTAAAGTGCTCTTCGTCAACTTCCTCCGGGATGGTGTCAATCCCCGACCCTATCGACTAGGAGGTTGCGAACCCCGAAGACCCAACAGAAGAGGGAAAATACCCGTCCATGACATCTGACATCCAGCCCGACCCGACGTCATAAGGAGAAGTCGTCTGAAAATTAAGATTCTATATTTTAAGTACAATTTCATCATGTTCCCAATTAAACCAAAACTACCAAAAAACTTACATTTTGCATGTACGTTGGGGGTGTGACGTACGACGGCCTCGACATACTGTAAGGTGGCGGTGTGACATACGACGGCCCTGCCATATCGTAGGTCGTCATCATTTGTGGTCTGTAACAGTCTGCCTCCGACATCCCAAGGAGCTGCGTGAATGATGGAGTGGATGTAGTGGCGAACGTCGTCATTTGGGGTCCGTAACACCCTGCCTCGGACATCCCAAACTGCGTGACATTGGTCATTATAAGATTTTCAAACTTAATAACAAAAATAGAACTATAATGAGTACTCGTCGTGACTTACACTCTGCGGGAATGATGGAGTGGATGTAGTGGCGAACATCGTCATTTGGGGTCCATAACACCCTGCCTCGGACATCCCAAAATGCGTGACATTGGTCATTATAAGATTTTCAAACTTAATAACAAAAACATCAATATAATGAGTACTCGTCGTGACTTACACCCTACGGGAATGATGGAGGGGATGTAGTGGAGAACGTCGCCGGTGCGGCCTCTCCGAACGTAGACGAGATCGGCGTCGTACTCGACAGCTAAAACAAATTTGGAACGTAATATTAATACATAAACTAAAAAGACCGTGGGCGACA
Organism: Saussurea involucrata; assembly: GCA_033807775.1. Lineage (NCBI taxonomy): Eukaryota > Viridiplantae > Streptophyta > Magnoliopsida > Asterales > Asteraceae > Saussurea > Saussurea involucrata. The sequence goes on from CM066322.1 coordinate 135,864,877, forward strand.
AATTAAGTTAAACACTAACCTGAACAGCACGAACTGTTTGTTGAAGTCCTCAAGAGCTATTACGCGTCTCTCCATATCCTCATGTACGTACGTGTATAGATCCTCCCACCTCTTTTGATATGGGTCGGGAGGCGGCATACCATGATGGGAAGAGCGAGGGGGCGCCTCATCTTCATCATCTTCGTCATCTTCCTCATCTTTCTCATCTTCATCGGCTGAGGAATTGGACCCAGATAGGGAAGGAGAGTTCCGTCGGGCCCTCTTCGTCTGTTGCCTTCCCGCCTCTCTTTCAATAAAGGCGACGTTGTTTCTCTACCAAGCCGCCTCCCTCTCGGCATCCGTAAGCAGAAGGTTTGCGAGAGGCGCAAACCTCGTCTAAATATATTGTAAAACATATAGCATTTAATATGCAGGACTAGCTTAGTCAATATTGTAAAGATACTAAAAAAACTTACAGTTGTAGCTGAGTTGAAGATAGCATGGAAACTCTTCTAATTCAATGAAACACCCCGGTCCCAACGGGTTTCCCTAATGAACCTGTCGGTGCGCATGGTGAAATTATTACGGCAGATGGGAAACATCTCCAAGATCCATATCTGGAATTACACAACAAAAACAAGTACGTAAAAAAGAAAGCGAAACAGTTTCTACATATTATTATTTATGTTATACTACTTATCTAACCTTGAAAGCGTATGTAAATCCACACATATTTATCTTGCTAAGCTTGTCGGCGCGTCTGGCGATGGCACGATGCATATGTTTGTATGCGTGTTCCCAAATGTGGCTACCCCACGGATAGCTCTTAAATGCATTTAATTCCTCGACGGCCCTAAGGACTGTCTCGGTAACAAGCTGACTCCACTCACGGCCCTAAAGACCATCTCCACCATCACCACTAAACATACACGGATAGCATCCTCGTTGGATAGGTCCCCAAGGTCATCTTTCATCGTGTTAACGACGGTTCTAAGCTTCAAAGTCCCTGGTGAATGGTCGGGCCAAACCCTACGAACGAAGGAATCTTCCCATAAGGAAGGAAGGGAGGGTGTTGGTCCGAAAAGGAGTCCTGTAATAAGACAGAACTCATGACGCCCAAAGCTCATGGTATGCCCAAACACATCAAAACACAGCTCCTCCGGATCTCCGTTGGTGACGTCGACCTCCAACTGGAAACATGTGAACTAGCATGGGTCGCCACCAGTATTGGTAAGTTCCAACCATGGACCGAAAGGTGTCCCACAAAATATCTTGACTACATTACGTTGCCGTTCACCTAACGCTTGAAAAAGATCTCTAATCTCTGGCACGTAGCCAACACGGCATTTTAGCGTCAAGTCCGTGTAAAAAAATCCTCCTACATAGTAATTCATAGATGTTGTCAACGCACCTAACTTGTAAGGTTTTATTTTATGTATGAAATTTCATTATCACTCAATCTATTGGACTTCCAGGTAGTAGGGGAATCACAAGGACTGCTTAAGTCCCCACAAACCTTAGGGCTATTTACACTCGTTTGATAAAATCCAAATCGATATGTTGCGATTTATTTAATTTGAATATAACCTTGTTAATTATAGAGGTTTTTTCTTGTATGCTTACATTTTATTGATAATTCTTCTTCTATTTTAGTTTTCGAAAAAAAGCCACTCAATATATTGAACTTCCAGGTAGTATGAGAATCACAAGGATTGCTTAAGTCCCCACAAACCTTAGGGCTATTTACACCCGTTTGACAAAATTCAAATAGATATGTTGCGATTTATTAAATTTGAATATAACCTTAATAATTATAGAGCTTTTGGCAAGAGGCCAAATTGAATTTGAAGAGACCTAATGTGTAATTTATCAAAGATAAGGGACCTAATGTGTAATTTAGCAACGTTTGGGGACCTAAGTTATAAACTAGCAAAGATAAGGGACCTAAGTGGTATTTTAGCAATGTTTGGGGACCTAATTGTAATTTAGCAAAGATTAGGGACCTAAGTTGAATTTAACCAAAGTTTGGGGACCTAAGTTGTAATTTAGCAAAGTTTAGGAACCTAAGTTGTAATTTAGCAAAGATAAGGGACCTAAGTTGTATTATAGCAAAGATAAGGGACCTAAGTTGTAATTTAACAAAGATAAGGGTCCTAATATATAATTTAGTAAACTATCTTTAGTAAACTATATTTACAATTTGTAATATTTAACACAATACTTTAAAATTAACACAAACTCAAACATATTTTAAAAATAAAACAAAATACTCTAACATATCTATATCTATACTATCTTATAAAGCATATAGACTAAAAGTCTTAAAGTCTTAAAGTCTTAAATCTTTTTTTTAAATTAATTAAATTCCTGCAGATTCTGCTTTCTTTTATTTAAATTCCTGCTGAAAGTTAATAGTTATCTCTAAAATCTTTTTTTAAATTAATTAAATTATTGCAGATTCTGCTTTCTTTTATTTAAATTCCTGCTGAAGATTAATAGTTCTCTCTAAAATCTTTTTTTTTAAAGAAATTAATTAAATTCCTGCAGATTCTGCTTTCTTGTATTTAAATTCCTGCTGAAAATTAATAGTTATCTCTAAAATCATTTTTTTTAATTAATTAAATTCCTGCAGATTCTGCTTTCTTTTATTTAAATTCCTGCTGAAAATTAATAGCTCTCTAAAATCTTTTTTTTTTAAATTAATTAAATTCCTGCAGATTCTGCTTTCTTTTATTTAAATTCCTGCTGAAAATTAATAGTTGTCTCTCAAATCTTTTTTTTTAATTAATTAAATTCCTGCAGATTCTGCTTTCTTTTATTTAAATTCATGTTGAAGATTAATAGTTCTCTCTAAAATCTTTTTTTTTAAATTAATTAAATTCCTGCAGATTCTGCTTTCTTTTATTTAAATTTCTGCTGAAAATTAATAGTTATCTCTAAAATCTATTTTTTATAAATTAATTAAATTCCTGCAGATTCTGCTTTCCTTTATTAAAATTCCTGCTGAAAATTAATAGTTATCTCTAAAATCCTTTTTTTTTAATTAATTAAATTTCTGCAGATTCCGCTTTCTTTTATTTAAATTCCTGCTGACTAAAAGTCTTAAAGTCTTAAATCTTTTTTATTTAAAAAATTAATCCAAGTCTTAAAGTCTTAATTTTTTTATTTAAAAAATTAATCCAACTAACTTCTAGAAATTCACGGTAACTTCCTCATCTTTTTTATTGATAATCCTAGAAATTTCCCACTGATCTGTTGTTTTCTCCTACTTGAAGGTATTCTCCATCTTTCCAGGTAGGGTTTATCTTTGCTTCATTCTCCATCTCTTCACGGCAAGGTACTCTTCAAATTATTTTTGTACATGTTCCATGCTTCATCGTCTCTATTTCTCCAATTTTGCTAGGTTTCTCAATGGTTGGGTCTTCTGTGTTGATATTAAAAGGTACACTCCAATTAGCGCTTCAAATTTTTCAATTTGGTGATATATTTCAGCAGGGCTTCTAACAGCTTTTTCCTTTATCTATACTTTCACCTATGGTTTTATGTTTTCCTTATGGTCAATTTTTCTTAGGGTTTGATCGTTTTTAGATTATTTTTTGACCTAAAGGTACCCATCGACACCTTTACCCGTTTTCCACTTATTTAAAATCGATTTTTTCAGTTTTGAATTGCAACTACAGAAACCATAAGGCTTTGGAGGAAACTTTAACTCTACTTGCAAAATTCTGCAGAATTGAGTCAATGATGACGACGGTAATTTTGTAAGTAGCATCATCACCTTCTATTTGTATCAGAGTGCTACATCATAGCACAATATTCCAAGACTCTTGCATCATGCTCAACACTTTCCACTATAATATATATTATTAAACTCATTTTAATTTTTTCTTTAAAATTATGTCAGATCTATTGTGGTGGTGGTTTTGGTTGTAACTACTATATGTACAACCATAGCAATCTTGGACTCTTGATATTTCCTGTTTGGTTTACTCTCAAACCTAATATATAGTTTGGAAAATTTTAATACAGAGCTGCAGAAATTGAGGGAGACATGCTTTAATTTCAAAATTTATTCGTATAACCTGCTTCATTACTTTCGGAAGTATATTGTTTGAAAGACTGAGTTGTTCTGATGAAGAAGAAAATGATGAAGTATATTAGCGCTAAGTATTGTTATTGGCTCATATTTGTACTTATAGTCTATTTATTTGCAGGATTTTTAGGCGATCTACCGTGTTTTTATAGTTATTCAAATCTGCAAGTGGCTCTAAAAGTTGTTCAAAATGGGAATTTTCTTTATGGCATTCAGAGTGACCATTCAAACTCTACTCAATTTCATCGATTCCTTAGTCCTTCCATCGCCCCTCAATCCAGGTAATTTATTTTTGTTTTCTAACATTTCATCTTCACTTCGGTGTGTTTTCCATCGATTAAACATATATATATATATATATATATATATAGAGAGAGAGAGAGAGAGAGAGATTTACACTCCATCAACTGTGTGTTCACTCATTTATTTATACCATTGACTGTTCACTCATCATTTATACCATTGACTGTATATTTCCAGCCTTCCAATGAATATAAGTTGGACTCTACCAGGAAGGGATCATAAGAATAAAGAAACATTGATTATATACCAAGAAGGGGATAATAAGAATAAAGAAACTAAGGGCCAAATTAAACATATACCATATTTTCTAGGAAGCTGTCATGACTTACATCTTTAGATTTACTATCTTTTCCATGTCTCACAATGGTTCTACTATGCCATATTCTACATTGATCGACCTGTATTTGGAAGAGTAAAACAAATAGCTATTGTCCACATAATACCACATCTCCTAGACAGCAACCTTTAAAAGTGATTGACCAATTATTTGATTTACTACCACATACCTTACACATATCTATACTATCGTATAAAACATATTGACCAAAAGTCTTAAAAACAATCCTTAAAGCCTAAAGTACTACACTTTCAAGCATAAAGTCTTATCTATATCTATATCTATACTATCTTATAAAGCATATTGACCAAAAGTCTTAAAACAATCCTTAAAGCCTAAAGTACTACACTTTCAAGCATAAAAGTCTTAAAAGTCTTAAAAACAACTCAAATTGCATAAGGTACTACCTTTTTATGCATATTTTTCAAAAAAGTCTTAATTACAAGCTTCAAAGTGTAATGTTGTAATTATGATATCCTCTTAATGTGATTATATGAATATAAAAACAAAAAGACTTTGGATAGTTATCATGGAAATCGATGGCAAACATAAAAATTAAGCGATAAATAAAATTCATTTTTCATTACGAGATGAAAATTAAACCAAAAAATCCTTTACTCTTAAGCAGAAAAATATTATAAAACTATAATATGACGTAAAACCGTTTTAGATGATTATCCTACCGTAACCAAGAATAAATAAATAAATAAACTATGAATTTGATAACATTTTATGGTTTGTTAAAATTGTATCGGATATGAATATTTTATCACAATATATATTTGATACAATTTTAACAAACTATGAATTTGATAACATTTTATATATTTTATCAGATATCAGATATGAATAATTAGACTTTTAACTATCAGAGATTATCTCTAAGATCTAAAAACAAAAAGACTTTGGATAGTTATCATGACTTCTTCTATAATAATAATTTTCGAATAGATCTATCTCTGAGATTTTGGATGCAAAAAGTCAAAAAAATAAAATAAAAAAATCTCTTCTTAAGTTCAATACTATTAATATGCTACATTCATGAGTTGAAAATTGTTAAGTTATGTTGTTGTTGAATGTATTTTGATCTTTTGTCTCCGTGACTTACTGAATTGTTTTATTACACATACATGTATAAAGTGTTTGATTGTTATAAAGTATTAATTCAAATACCCTTAAATAATAACAAAATAAGAGAAATACACGAAACATAAAGAAAGGTTGTAGCATTATGAGCTTGTATAATTAAGTATCATTTTTTATTTGAGCAGCTTTCGTCAATTCTCAAGGCTTAATTTTCTTATAATTTGATTTCGTTTTGGTTACAGTTTGATTCTTTGGAGGATCCGGGGAATTGTTCTCTTCCACGAGCTCAAATTTAAGGTAATTGCAATTGTTTTAGGTCAAATATTTTCGATCTGTATTCATGTTCATTTATATTTTGTCGAATATGATCAATCTTCCTGTTGTATCTGACTAATCTGAGTGACTTTTTGTCATTTATAACGAAGGCTGATCGGAAAAGATTCAGAATTAGCCCTTATCCATGCTCTATCACCATCATATGTATATGAGTTTTAGCAAACATGCTATAATCACCAATTTACAAGTTCACATTCCTATGATAAATATATATATATATAGGGTCCCGTTCATTTGTTAACCGTCTAATTAGTGTTAACCATGTTAACTTTTTTGGACCAATAGAAATCAAGATAGGTTACTGGTTTGATAGGGGTAGTTTAGGAATTTCAGAATTTTAATTATTTATGGGTTATTTACTTTCCTAATTTCATGCACAAGATATTTTTGGTAGTTATTAATGATAATCTTAATCTTTTAAAACCAGTTTTCATTTTTGGTAATTATTAATGATAATCTTAATCATTTTAAAACCAGTTTTCATTTTCACGTTCCAGCGATTTTTTCACGTTTTTTTTGCATAGATGCACGATTTCAAACTACATATATGCACATCATAGAATTGCATATATGCACATATTAATACTGCATATATGCATACCTTAGAACTACATATATACACATCATAGAATTACATATATGCACATCAGTTGAATATATGAAGATAAAAAGTGCATATATGCACAAACATAAATCTATGTAAAATTGCATATATGCACAACCATAAATCTGTGTAATTCATAAATATATGTAAAATTGCATACATGCACGACCATAAATCTGTGTAAACCATAAATCTATGTAAACTTGCATATATGCACAACCATACATTTGTGTAACCCTGCATATATTCATATATCAAAATTGCATATATGCATATTGTACAGCAACAACATGCATATAAGAGAATAGCATAAATGCACATTAGAGAATTGCATATATGCAGTAACTAACGGTATGGTTGATTTACACGAGAGAGAGAATGTGTGGAGAGAGAGAGAGAGAGAATGTGCCGCCTTCAACCCCTACCACCATCGACATCCACCCAGCCGCTGTCACCACCATCGCCCTCAGCCACCATCGCAATCGCTGAAGTTCCCGGCCTCAGCCAGCCGCTACCAGCTACTACACCCTAAGCCACTTTCGACCTGCACTCTCCCTCTCCACCTTGTTGTTTTCATTACAGCAAACAACCACCACCAAACCCACTCTCAGCTGCCACCCACCAGCCGCCATCCACCACCTTCTACCCAATCCCGCCGACCATCGTGTACTGCCGGTGAAGAACCAGCCGCTATCTCAGCCGCCAAACACCATCCTCTACCCTGCCTCCCATCGCCGCCATCATCAACCTCATCGATATTGGAGAAACATGTTGATTTTTGCAGATTTCTTTGGATGAATTTCTTTTGAATCGAGATTGGAGAGAGAGAGAGAGAGTAGGTGATTGGAATCAATTAGAGATAAGTTATAGGTCCTTCCTTAAATGTAGCGTTGGATTGAATTGTTTCCTTTATCAAGATTTGTTAAATGACTATAATACCCCTATGCATATATGCTTCAGCCGTGGGTTTATTTTAATCATGAATTAAAAATGCTTTTAATCTTAGCCATTGATTTTGATGATTAATGGTCCAGATTAGTTAACAAGGTTAACACTAATTGAGTGGTTAACAAAAGAAGGGCCCTCTATATATATATATATATATGTATAAATAATTATGGTAGACTAACTTCAACTGCACTCATCAAAGCCAGAAAACCAAGCCCAAACACTTTGTAGTATTCAGCAATGGTCCTGCTGGCTCAAATTTGCAACTTTGTGAGGAACATGCAAATATCTGACAGTAAGCAGAGTACCTAGGAATTGATGCACACAGAACGAGATTATAGTTATTAATGCTAAGCGACTATCTCTCCATATACGTAAGTTATGCACATAGGAGTTGAGAATTTATGGCATAAAGGATAGGTAGGGTCAGGACTCAGGAGAGTTTGTGAACATGTTTGGTTAGTAATCCCACTTAACACCTTGAAGGAAAGCAAACTACCTTCTAAATGGAGCAAAAAAAATTATGATGCATTAACCCTAAATAAAATCCTAAATCCTAAGATATTGTGATCAATATGCCAAAGCTACGTATACATAATCCATCTAAAATCAAGCATTTCTATTTAAAAAATATACATTGTAACAATTAAGTTACAATATACCAAGTAATATACCAAGTAAGATGACAGTAGCATCAAATTACTAATAATAATCACTACAATGTAACTAAGCATTTATCATTCACTAAATCAAGTAACAAGATGCCAACTAATATACCAAGTAAGATAACAGTAGCATCAAATTACTATTAATTATTAGTACCAACTAAAAAACCAAGTAGCATCAGATTGCCAACAAAAAACCAAGTAGCTTGCATACCTTGAGTGAGAATGTGAGAGTTGAGACGGAGGCAGAGGAGACGGTGGTCGGACTACGCCGTAGCCCGTAGGACGCAGGTCAGTGGAGAGTGGAGACGGTGGTCGGAGCCTCGGAGGTCACGGTGGAGCGTCGCTAGAGACTGGAGCCGTGGAGGCGTGGAGCGATGGTGGTCTGGTGGTTTGTGGTCACGATGGTCGTCACTGTGGTCGAAGGCTCTCAAAGCCTTAATACTGATTTGGGGGAAAGTGGGTGGGGACGTGGGATTTGGGTTGTATCAAGATAATTTATATTTTCACCCTTACACTTTCAATCATAAATCATTTTTACAAAAAGAAACATTAAATACACTATTAATATCTGTTGGTGCAAGTGTACCCAGCTTTAATATTGTGATATATTTTTGGTACACATAAAATCACATCTCCATATTTATTTTGATGATTACAAAACACACCGCATTTTTTGTTATCTAATATTTTATCTGAGTGTGCAGTTATTAAATGATCTCGATAAATTTTATCTGAAGAATCCAAGTCTGAAGAGTTTCGTCATTTTATTTTTAAAATGATAAACACCCTAAAATATTTTATCACTTGGATATTTCGTATCTATATAAATATATTTGAATCAAATATATATATAATACATATATTTTTTTTATTAAATATATATATAAATCGCTTGATATATATATATATATGTTGCTACTGTTCATCATTAAATGCAAAAGATTGTTCAGCCGAAAGAAGCCATCCAGCGCCACTGCCCTTGTGTACGACTGTCAGGCGGTATACCGCCGTGTGCAACGCGGTATACCGCGGGTACCATTACCGTTTGTTCTTTGCAGGGTTGACCTTCTCTCTGACAACTGACAAGTACTCTTTACTCTGCACGGTATACCGCGAGACTTAGCCGGTATACCGCGAATGCTTCTGCCCTGTTGCTCATCCAGTATAAATATCTTGCAACCTCCAGCATTCAAGATCACGAATTTACATTAACTCCTCTGCATTTGATAAAGACTCTGCAGCTTCTTCTCTTGATATTTAAACTGTTAAAATTATAAAACTCGTTTTTGAGTAAGAAATCTTGAGTTGATAGCAGATTAAAATCTCTCGATTAGTTGAATCAGCAACACAACTCAAGTGATCAAACTCTCTAAAAATATCCAAGTGATAAACCTTATTCAAGAGTGATTATTCATATTAAAATTATACCCTCTTGTAAGTGTTTGAATAGAGTGAGTGATCCACATAAATCTCTCAAAGTAGAGTGTTTCGCGTTTGCTGTACTAAGGTTTGTGTTCTACCGTAAAGAACACGTTTTCGTATTGGATCTCCGAGAAGTGTTATTTTCTCGAGGTGGACTAGCCAACTTTGTGTTTGGTGAACCACTTTAAAAATATCGTTGTCAAGTATTTTCTTTCCCTTATCTATTTACATTTCCGCTGTGCATTTAATTATATCTGTTATATAATTGTTGTATATTTATTCTTTTATACTCTGTTGTATTTGTTCTGTTTTTTATTCCGTATTTGTTTGTAAAAGAATTTTTGAAAGTAAAAGATTTTAAATACAACCTTACCCCCCCCCCCCCCCCTTAGGTTGTCTAACATTTGGTATCAGAGCGGGTCTTTCAAAAATTTCTGCATAAATTTCTTCTATTCCTTTAAATGGCTCAACAAACTAATATTGTGTTTTCAAAACCTCCTTTGATAGATACTGAAAAGTTTGGCATTTGGGCCGAGCTATTTGAATGTCACGTGCGTGGCAAAAATCAAAAGATTTGGAATATTATAGAAAAAGGGAATTTTAAACCCACCATTGTGAAAGATGATGTTTATATTGATAAACCTATAGATGAATGGACTACTTCTGATGAAACTCATTTTTGTTTAAACTTTGAAGCTAAGAATATATTATATGCTGCTTTAACAACTGATGAAATTGAAAGAGTATATACATATAAAACTGCAAATCAAATATGGGAAAGTTTAAATAATACTCATCGTGGAAACACGGAGGTTAAATCTAGTAAAGTGAATATTTTAGTTCACGATTATGAACTATTCGAAATGAAACAAGATGAGTCAATTGACTCAATGTTTAAAAGATTTAACCTTATTGTGACTACTTTGAAAGGTTTGGATCGCACTTATCCTAACGAGGACTATATAAGGAAAATCCTACGAGCCCTTCCTTCGGAGTGGATGCAAAAGATAACATCTTTAGAAGACTCCCGTGACCTTTCCATAATGAAGATAGATGACTTGATCGGTAATCTTAAAGTGCATGAAATTGCACTTAAAAGAAACAAAGATCGGGAGCAAGTCAAGAAGAAGTCAATCGCTCTCAATGCCTCAACACCAAAAGTCGAGAAGAAAAAGGAGAAAGCTAGCTCCTCGAAAGATCCATCCGAAACTCTCGATGAAGTCGCCATGTTGGTAAGAAACTTTTCCAAATTTCTTAATAATAATAATAAATTTTCTAACAATGGCAGATTTCAAAGAAACGGTAACTACCGTCGTGGTGGTGAAAATCGAAGTCGTAAGTTCCATAAACGAGACGAAAAAGTTAAGAAAAATGGCGACTCGAGTGAAGACGATAAAGCTAAGCCAAAGAGAGGCTTTTGCTACTCATGTGGTGACAAAGACCACTACGCCAATGAATGTCCGAAAAAGAACAAGTTCCAAAAGAAGAAGGAGAAAGCCTTCATTGGAGGCGCGTGGAGCGAGAGTGAAGAAGAAGATGACTATCAAGCCATTTGTCTTATGGCCGAAAGCGACGACGAGGTAAAATCTTCTTACTCGGATTACGATAGTGATTATGAAAGTGATAATGAAAATAATCTTGAAGAATTATATGAATCTTTTCATAAAATGGCCGCTCTTGCAAATCGTTACCAAGATGAGAATGCTATGTTAAAAGAAACTGTAAATGCATGTAAAAAGGAAATAAATAATGTTAAACAAAAATCTGAAAATGATATGGATATAATTGCTAAATTAGAAACTAAATTAGGAGAAAAAGATTTTTGTAAATCTTGTGATGCTTTAAATAAAGAAATTGCATGCTTAAATAAAAAATCACATGAAAATATTATTTGTACAAAATGTGATATTCTTGAGAATGAGATTACATGTTTAAAGGCTAAATGTGCTTCATATGAAAAAGATAACATGCTAGCTAAAGCCTTTGAAAGTAGTAATAAAAAGGTTCTTAACATGCTTAATATGCCTAACCGTATAAAATGTAGAAAAGGTATTGGTTCCGATACATGCAAAGATAAATGTTCTTGTAAACCCATCAAAAGATTTTATGAATCACCTAAAGTTAATACAAGAAATCAATATGTGCAAAAACATCCGTATGTGCATAAAATAAATAATGTAAATTATAATACGAGAAAACCGTATGCTCGCATGTACCATGATAAATATTCTAAACCCAATAATAATGCGAATGTAAATGCTTGTTTTTATGTGTATGATAAATATAATCGCAAAATTAAAATGGTAAATAAATGGATTCCAAAAGGAATGTTTAGTAATGATAATCCCGGTGGTATGCGTTTATGGTTTTAAATGTGTTATGTATATATGTTATATATATATATATATAGTTTAAATATAATTTGTTGTATATATTATATATATAAGTAATATATATTACTATGTACTGTTTGTTTATATATATATATACGTATTACATATATATATATATATGGTGTCTGTTTAATATGTTATATATATATATTTGTGTTTGATGTATTATATATTAAAGTTGTTTAATATATTATATATATTTTGTCTTACTTGATATGTATTATATATATATATTAATATGGTTTGATGTATTATATATATATATTAATATTGTGTAATGTATTATATATATATATATTCTGTTTGACTTTATATATATGCATGTTGGTTGACATTGAAACTAATTGTCAAGGACCCACGAGAAATGGGGACCATAAAAGTTACATCTTCATTATTGTAGATTGACCTTGATATGGACTGGATACTCGATAGTGGTTGCACACGTCACATGACCGGAAACAATAATCTCTTTTCATCATATAAGTCATGTGATGGTGGACAGGTAATTTTTGGAGGAAACTCCAAAGGAAATATAATTGGTAGAGGTACAGTCTCTTGCAATAATGTTCAATTTCTTAATGTGAATCATGTTGATAATTTACATTTTAATTTGTTAAGTGTTCGCCAATTGTGTAAAAATAATACAACTGTTGTCTTCGAAGAAGATTCTTGTAAAATCATAAAAAATGGCAAAGTTCTTTTAAATGGTTTTGTAAAAGGAAATTTATATATTTGTAAAACTGTTGTATCTGAAAATGTATGCTTATCTTCTATTAATGATGTTTCTACTTTATGGCATAGGCGTTTAGGTCACGCTAATCTAAGATTAATGCAAAACTTAAAAAATAAGGAGCTTGTGAGTGACCTGCCAAAATTAAAGTTTGATAATCATTTTTGTGATGCTTGTCGTGTCGGCAAACAACATCACGTTTCTCATAAATCAAAAAATGTTATTTCTACTCAAAGAGTTTTAGAACTTTTACATATGGATCTTTTTGGCCCGATGGCTATTCAAAGTTTTGGAGGAAATTTTTATACTTTGGTTATTGTGGATGATTATTCCCGTTATACTTGGACTTTATTTTTAAGACATAAAAATGAGGCTTTCGAAAAGTTTAAAATTTTAGGAAAAAGAATTCAAAACCAACAAGGTTGTACGATTGTTTCCATACGTACGGACCATGGACGAGAATTCGATAATGAAGTACAATTTGGTGCCTTTTGTGATAAACATGGTATAACTCATAACTTTTCGGCTCCTCGAACTCCTCAGTCAAACGGGGTTGTTGAAAGGAAAAATCGAACGTTGCAAGAAATGAGTAGAACTATGCTAAACGAACATCAAGTTCCCCAAAAGTTTTGGTGTGATGCCGTTGCTACCGCGACCTATGTGCTTAACCGTGTCCTAATTAGAAGTATCCTAAATAAGACACCCTATGAACTTTACCGTGGTAGAAAACCTTCCCTAGCTCACCTGAAAGTTTTTGGTTGTAAATGTTTCATTTTAAACACCAAATCCTACTTAACCAAATTTGACCTTAAAGCCTATGAAGGAGTGTTCCTAGGTTACTCTTGGAATAGCAAAGCCTATAGAATCCTAAATAAGGAGACCATGGTAGTAGAAGAATCCTTAAATGTTAGCTTTGACGAGAGTCCTCCCAAACCTAGTGCACCCTTAGCAAATGACAATATCCGTGAAGGAGACGTTTTAGCACAACAACATAGCAACTTGGATTTAAGTACCCAACCTTCCACAAATAATATTGAATCTAGTGATGCCCCTCCGTGCTTTATTCCACAAGGTATAGATGATCCTAACCTTAGAACCGCTCGAGGCCATCCCGTAGATCAAATTATAGGTGACCTAAACCAAAGGACAACTAGATCACAAATCCATACCCATTGTGCTTTCCATGCCTTTATCTCAACCATAGAACCTAAAACCATAGATGAAGCTTTAGGTGATGAGGATTGGATATTGGCCATGCAAGAAGAGTTAAACCAATTTACTAGGAATGATGTGTGGGACTTAGTGCCTAGCCCTAGTAGTCAAACCATTATTGGCACAAGATGGGTCTTCCGTAACAAGGTAGACGAGAACGGTGGAGTCACACGGAACAAGGCACGTTTAGTTGCCAAGGGGTACAGTCAACAAGAAGGTATAGATTATGACGAAACCTTTGCACCGGTTGCAAGGTTGGAGTCTATTCGAATGCTTCTCGCTTTTGCAAATGCTAAAGATTTTAAATTATTTCAAATGGATGTTAAAAGTGCTTTCTTAAATGGTATTATAAATGAGGAGGTATACGTTTCTCAACCTCCCGGTTTTGAAAGTTTTGAAAACCCGACACATGTTTATAAATTGAAAAAGGCGCTTTATGGTTTAAAGCAAGCTCCGCGTGCGTGGTATGATAGATTAAAAACCTTTTTAATTGTTAGTGGTTATATTATGGGTAAAATAGATAATACTTTATTTGTGAAATATGTTCAAAATGATATTGTGGTTGTGCAAGTATATGTTGATGATATTATTTTTGGTTCCACTAATGAAAAACTGTGTAATGAATTTTCTGCGAAAATGACAAGCGAGTTTGAAATGAGCATGATGGGAGAGTTAAAATACTTCTTAGGATTGCAAATAAAACAATGTGAAACTGGTATTTTTATTAGTCAATCTAAATATTGTAAAGATATGTTGAAAAAGTTTAACTTTGAAAATGTCAAACCCGTTGAAACTCCAATGACCACAAACTTACAATTATCTCGTGACGAGGAGGGAAACGATTTTAATGAAAAGATTTATCGTGGTATGATTGGTAGTTTATTATATTTAACTGCTAGTAGACCTGATATTATGTTTAGTGTATGTCTATGTGCTCGTTTTCAATCTTCACCTAAACAAACTCACTATGAAGCTGTCAAGCGTATTTTTCGATATTTACGAGGTACTACTAATCTTGGCTTATGGTACGCAAAGAAACCCGAGTTAGAAGTAACGTGTTTCGCCGATTCCGATCTTGGTGGATCTATTGTTGACCGAAAAAGTACAAGTGGGGTATGTGCCTTTATAGGACTCTCACTTGTGTCTTGGTTCTCTAAGAAACAACAATCCGTAGCTTTGTCTACAACCGAAGCAGAATATGTAGCCGCCGCAAGAGCATGTGCTCAAGTCCTTTGGATGAAACACACACTTACCGATTTTGAGGTACACCTAACCAAAATTCCAATTATGTGTGATAACTCAAGTGCCATAAACTTAAGTAAAAATCCCGTTTTACACTCTCGTACAAAACATATTGAATTGAGACATCACTTTTTACGAGATAATGTTCAAAAAGGCAAAATCGTGCTTGAAAAGGTTGATTCGGAAGATAATTTGGCCGATATTTTCACAAAAGCCCTTAACAAAAAAGCGTTCTTTAAATTAAGGCTTGGTTTAGGCATGCTTGAGTATAACCCTTAAAAATACTAACTCTCAAATATTTCATATTTTGAGGGGGAGCATCTTTCGAGGGGGAGCATAAGCGACTTTCTTAAACCCTTTTTGCTTCGACAAAAGGGGGAGAGAAACCGAGTATGCTCTCGTGTTTAGCGTTGTGTTTGTCATCATCAAAAAGGGGGAGATTGTTGGTGCAAGTGTACCCAGCTTTAATATTGTGATATATTTTTGGTACACATAAAATCACATCTCCATATTTATTTTGATGATTACAAAACACACCGCATTTTTTGTTATCTAATATTTTATCTGAGTGTGCAGTTATTAAATGATCTCGATAAATTTTATCTGAAGAATCCAAGTCTGAAGAGTTTCGTCATTTTATTTTTAAAATGATAAACACCCTAAAATATTTTATCACTTGGATATTTCGTATCTATATAAATATATTTGAATCAAATATATATATAATACATATATTTTTTTATTAAATATATATATAAATCGCATGATATATATATATATATATGTTGCTACTGTTCATCATTAAATGCAAAAGATTGTTCAGCCGAAAGAAGCCATCCAGCGCCACTGCCCTTGTGTACGACTGTCAGGCGGTATACCGCCGTGTGCAACGCGGTATACCGCGGGTACCATTACCGTTTGTTCTTTGCAGGGTTGACCTTCTCTCTGACAACTGACAAGTACTCTTTACTCTGCACGGTATACCGCGAGACTTAGCCGGTATACCGCGAATGCTTCTGCCCTGTTGCTCATCCAGTATAAATATCTTGCAACCTCCAGCATTCAAGATCACGAATTTACATTAACTCCTCTGCATTTGATAAAGACTCTGCAGCTTCTTCTCTTGATATTTAAACTGTTAAAATTATAAAACTCGTTTTTGAGTAAGAAATCTTGAGTTGATAGCAGATTAAAATCTCTCGATTAGTTGAATCAGCAACACAACTCAAGTGATCAAACTCTCTAAAAATATCCAAGTGATAAACCTTATTCAAGAGTGATTATTCATATTAAAATTATACCCTCTTGTAAGTGTTTGAATAGAGTGAGTGATCCACATAAATCTCTCAAAGTAGAGTGTTTCGCGTTTGCTGTACTAAGGTTTGTGTTCTACCGTAAAGAACACGTTTTCGTATTGGATCTCCGAGAAGTGTTATTTTCTCGAGGTGGACTAGCCAACTTTGTGTTTGGTGAACCACTTTAAAAATATCGTTGTCAAGTATTTTCTTTCCCTTATCTATTTACATTTCCGCTGTGCATTTAATTATATCTGTTATATAATTGTTGTATATTTATTCTTTTATACTCTGTTGTATTTGTTCTGTTTTTTATTCCGTATTTGTTTGTAAAAGAATTTTTGAAAGTAAAAGATTTTAAATACAACCTTACCCCCCCCCCCCCCCTTAGGTTGTCTAACAATATCCAAATTTTGTTTATTATCTACATCCACTATAAATTATTTTGTTTAATTACGGCTAAGAGGTCATTTACCATATGTTTACCCGAGTAAGCGTTTACCCTAAGTTATATTACCTTATCCGATGAATATGGCAAGGACCGAGAATCTTACCTGGTAAGAGATAAGGCAATAACAAGTCTTTCCCGGTAAGTGAGGGCGACAACTTTAACGGTTACCGGATAAATTATTGCACACGATGTTGTTCGAATGAACTAAAATTTTATTCAACAAGATAACTGATAGTGTTGAGTTTTACCGGCAAGCAGTTACCAGGTGGGTGTATGGTAGTAGTTAAACAAATGCAAGTTTTCAATTGCTAGGATACAATCTTAATCACCGTTTTTTATATATAGCTAATTTTTATCATCGGTGAAGTTTGAACATTTGATCTTGAATGTTGGCCTCTATCGATAACTTAGATCCCGCCGCATTGCGCGGGTACTCAACTAGTTTTAAAATAAACACGACACACTAAAATATTTTTAAAATAAACGCAATTTTTTTAAAAAGAATACGATACTCTAAAATAAACACAACACACTAAAAAAATTCGAAATAAACAACATTTTAAAAAAAAATCACGATATTCTAAAATAAACACAACACACTCAAAAAAAATTCGAAATAAACCACATTTTTAAAAAATCGCGTTACTCTAAAATAAACACAACACACTAAAATATTTTAGAAATAGACGTAATTTAAAAAAAAACACGATACTCTAAAATAAACACAACACACTAATTTTTTTCGAAATTAACCACATTTAAAAAAAAATCACGATACTCTAAATTTAACACAACACGCTAAAAAATAAACACATACTCTAAAATATTTATGAAGTAAACACAATACTCTAAAATTAACACAATATTCTAAGAGAAACACATACTCTAAAATTAACACAATCAAACACATACTCTAAAATAAACACATATATAACATGTATTTTTTATTTTTAAGATAATAAAACCTACAACGGGGTTATGAAAACTTACCAAACCTACAACATGAGACATCTTCGTTTTAAAAATCCTCACGAAGCGAGTCGATCCAAGCGCGTAGAGAACACAAAATCTTTAAGAGAGCATAGAGAGTTTGAGAGTTGGTGGTGGCCGGGTGGTGGTCAAAGAATGGGATTAAATAGGACCGCGATCGAAGGTGGGGTGGGGGCGGTTGGCATCATAAATATTAGGGTTTCATCCCCAGGCCGACACGTGGTGCAACAACCCCGCGATCGAGGCCTGGGAGTCAATATGTAAAAAAAATTCGCAGACCAGAGGCCATCACGGGAAAAATTCGAGGGTGGTTTTGTCAGGGTCCGGGATCGAGGGTGAAATCGCGGGATTAGGGGGTATTTTTGCAAACCGAGAGAGAGATGGGGTATTTCTGTAACTTAAAATGGAACTTGGTTCATTTTAATTAATTTCCCAATAATATAAGCGGCCAAAAAAAGCCATGTAACGGTGGAATTTACCGGTTGTAGGGAGCGCCATTTTGTGTAAAAGGTGGCCATTTAGCGTTAAATCACACCGCAATTTAAGCGACCATGTAACGGTGGAATTTAGCTAAAAACATGTTGGGCATAAGACGTCGTCTTGTTTGGCTCAAAAGGTCAAGTTTGATTCAAACTGGAAAAATGTATTATTCTCGAAATCGACATAATTAACTTTGTCTTGGATCAAACTTCAAACCTATGACTTTTCAGGACTTTGATCCACCTTAAAGATGCACCCGTTCAAGAAAAACTTCAAACCCATGACTTTTTAAGACTTTGATCCACCTTAAAGGTGCACCCGTTCAAGAAAATTCTTGGGTCTGCCACAAAATTTAACCACCACATTTAGTGAAGGTCTGCAAGCCGTTACTGCACCACTATTAACAGCATAACCGGTAAGTGAGGGAGAAAGTCTTACCCGATAGTACTTAGTGGGTAAGAAATGCTTATCAATAATCTATTTTGATGATCGAGAATGTCACCTAATAAAATAAGTGAAGATAGTGACTCTTGTCAATAAATGATTTACGACTAAAAACAATAAGCAACAATGATGTTTGTTGCGAAATATGCATTTATGTTTTAAATTCAAATCACTTTCATACTTGGACAGTAGCTAGTAAAGTATTTGGATCTATATGTTTCAAATTTTATGCTTCCACACTACTACAACTTGCTTTATAGTAATTAATTTGTTTTTAATCATTCAAAATGTTGATGGGTCCATCAAATTTAATATAAGCGATACATTTAAATTAATTAATATTATTTATTAAGTAATTTTAAAGGGCAATTTAGAAATTAAAAATCTGACAACTCATTACATATTTACATTTAATGCTTCCTTATTTATATCCTTTTCTTTTAATATAATCGTTTCTTCAATTAGTTCAATAGATCTATTTGCATATTCTTGACATTTTAAAAAGTTTTTCCTTTTTCACTCTCTCCATAACCCTAAATCTGGTAGACGCCCCCCCCCCCCCTAACAAATTTCTCCCTTTAAAAAACCTCTCTGGTAACACGACATATATTTTGAGTGTTTTGTTGTTTCCTTTGTATTAGAGTGTGTACTTTTGTTGTTTACACTGTAGTACATCGTGTATGTTAGGGTATCACAAGTTTTAGAGAAAATGATCTTATTTAATGTATCACAATGTGTGTATATAGTGGGTATCATAGTGGAACGTTCATGCCGGATATTGGTCCCGAAGGGGTTCTACAAGGTTGAAAAGTTTGTAGAAGGCGGCGGGGGGAGGGGGGGGGGGTGTTAAATACAAACACAAAATTTATTTTTCTAAATTGTTTATTGATAAAACAAAATACAATTTAAAGTTTGTTGCGGAATAAGATTAAGTAAAAAAAACTAATCTAAACAAACTTGAGAAACACTAAGGTTCTTGCACTAAAAATAGAAAGAAATGATAAGTAGAAAAATAAGGATTTTTCTACTTGCACTAAGAAGTCAGGGGATTCTTCAAAGTGAAAGATATTTCTCCTATTTATACCCCATGCATTTAATGAATGGCTGGGACACTTTACACGTGTCAGATCTTCATTGGGCGCATGCTTCTGACTTTGTCAAAGACATGCTCTTGGTCGCATGGTGAACAGTGTATGTGGCAGAGTGGTTGTACGATTATGGACAAAAGCCAACTTCCTTTTGTACCTTCGTACTTTTGTGCAAGAGAATAAGACAAACAATTCTTGAGCAGCAAGCTTCATGAGCAGCGATCGTTGATGGGTTCTTTCATCAGTGAGGCCTGAAGTAAGTCAGCTATCGCTGAAGTCTTCTTCTTGAATTGTTGTAGACTTGTCTTAGTTTCACTGAATGTCGCTTCAGATCATGAGTAGACTTGCCCTTGTTCATCAGCTTAGTCTTCGATGCCAGCGATGAACTCTTTAGTCGCGATGCTTGTCTTCATGGATTACATTAAATACTTTTACATTAGAAACTATCAGCGATACTGAACAAACTCAGCATGTTACCGCTGCTGGTGAAACGCTAATACATACAGATGTTAATGCAATTTTCACTAAGTATTCTAAGGGTCGTCGTCAAATCACTGAGAGAGTTTGGATCAACACCGGATGGAGAGGAGAAAGAAGATTTCAAAAATACCTAAAATTCCATTTATTTAAATTTTAAGTCAAAAAATCAAAGTTATATATTTTCTAATTTAAACTTTGATTGTGATTGAGATTGAATCTCAAATATCTCATAAAATACCGAGTCCTCTCTTAAATAGCCCCTTATATAGACATAATCATTTGTTAACTTAATAATTGGTGTTAACTTTACAAACTCGTTTGAGTCGTTCATTGGAGGTTATAAATTGATGAGAGATGAAAGAAGTTAAATGAAATTAAATGAAGATAAATTTTGAAACAAATTGTGTTTTATTTTTGGAAGATAAATTCGGTTATATTTGTAATTAAATTTCTTTTTTATCCCTTAGATTCGATTTTAATTTTATTTTGACAGAATTACATTGTTGATCCTTGTAGTTTGATAAGAAATTGGATATGATCCCTCAAACAAAGTATCTACATTGATGGTCCCTAAATTTTCATTTTCATAACGTCTATAGTCCCTCAAGTTCACACTGTTAATTTGGCCACCGTTATCTCCATCACATGCTCCTCATGTGAGGGGCAAATCAGTCTTTTTTTATCTCATATTTCATTTAATAATAAGTAATAAAATAATATTTATATGTGTATGTATAATCTGTGTATAGCCTGCAACCTTGTAATGGAGGCAAGAAACCCACTAACTACCCACTCCACGCGATCTCCCCTCCCCCGATGAACGCTGACCTCGACGAACTCCTCTATCCCATCGAATCCCACCCCGTCCTTCTATGCATGTCTCCCTCAATGAACTACTCTCTCTCTCTCTCTTTCTCTCTCTCTCTCTCCCGACAAACCCCACCCCCTCCTTCCGGTGAATGCTCTTCTCCCATTTTGATTCATCCCAAACAAATTTCATATGCATGCTTATGATCTATCTCTAACGAATATGAAGAATGACAACCTAGATCTAGGCGAATACGAAGATAAAGAACACCATATCGGTATGGTGGAAGACCAAAACGATTTCAAAGTGGAAGAATACCATACCGATGTGGAGGAAGACCAAAACGATTTTGAAGAGGAAGGAACAAACCTAGATCCAGTCGATGAACACCAAACCAAAATCTTTCTTTAGTTTATTTCTTCCTCTGGTGTGTGACCCCCCCCATTTGAACAGCTGAGATCCCGTCGATGAACACTGATATCCGGGAATTTTTTTCTGCATTGAGGAAGAAGACCTCCATTTCTGGGTTTTTTTTATGCATCTAGATTGAATCTTAGATTTCTATTTTAGGGATTTTGTGTTTGCGCTTCTCTTTGTATTGAGCTTTTGATTTTATTGTTAGATTTATGATTCTTGATCTTTTCATATATTATTTACGATGATGCTTAGAGGATCCCATCGGCTCTCTGTTGAAATGGTATTTTTAATGGAAAATTAAAGTATCAAATTGTTCTTATTGTCGTTTTTGTGTTTGATTTTTATCATGATATTGTTCTTGAATTTGGATTTGTAACGACGGTTGACTGCGGTTAGTGGTGGTGGGTTGTGGTGAATAATCCGACTGATAAAAGAATTGGGAGGAAGAAGAGGAGTAAAATGACGGCCTTGCCCTCACACATGCATCCATCTAATTAGAGTTTTTTTAACGGTGTTAACTCGAGGGACTTTAAGTGTTATGGAAATAAAAAGTTAGGGACTACCAACGTAGATAGTTTGTTTGAGGGACCATATCTAATATCTAAGCAAACCATACGGACCAACAGTGTAATTCACTCTTTTATTTATCCCTTAGAATTCATTTTACTTTCGGTTATCCCTTAAATTAGGTTAATTTTGGAATTAAATTTATTTCTTTTCGTGTATGAATTTTGGCAGGTGAAACCATAAGATGAGTGAGATAATTAAAATAGTTTTAGCAAACTTCATAGGTTAAACAATGATTTTGGTTTAAATTTCATGATGTTGCTTCTTGTATGAACTTTTGTTGCTCCAAAATTTTACCAATATATTCATAGGTGAAACCAAAAAGTGAACAATATAATCAAGGAAGTTTAAACGAAATTCATATGTGTAACTAAAAAAATCATAGGTGAAAGTTAAATGGCGTGAGACGTGGCGTGGCGGCGAGGCTAAACCTCAAGCCTTAGGAGCCACGGCAAAGCCATGACGTTTTCAAGGCATGATTTATGGCGTCAAATTTCTAATTAATGTATAATATTATATACATAAACACATATGTTTGGGAGTGTTACTCAATGAGCCAATAATAGTAAGCAAGTTAAATTAAGTTATATATTAAAAACTTTCAAATAATACATTAAAACGTAAAAAAATCAAATATCGCATTACAAAAACTGCGCATTAGGCCATGGCGTGCCACGGGCTTTACGTGGCGTGAGACACAAGCCTTAGTGACAAGGCGCGCCATGGCGGCTATGCGGCGAGTTTTTTTAGAACAATAGGTGAAACCAGAAAGTGAATGAAA
The DNA here is from genome assembly GCA_033807775.1 of Saussurea involucrata. NCBI lineage: Eukaryota > Viridiplantae > Streptophyta > Magnoliopsida > Asterales > Asteraceae > Saussurea > Saussurea involucrata. Next base: position 135,888,031 of record CM066322.1, read on the forward strand.
TAATTAATGAAGTTTAAACAAAGTTCATAAGTGAAACCAAAAAGTTCATAAGTGAAACCAAAAAATTCATAGGTGGAAGAATGATTTTTGTTTAAAGTTCATACATGCTCTTTTTACTGAATGTGATAATTAAGTTCATACATGTTCTTTCTATGGAATGTGATAACTAAGTGAATGAAATCCATACCCAAAGTTGTTGTTTAAATCTAGTTTCTGCAACTCTTCAACGAGTTAACGTATAAGACACATAACACTCGCGTTAAGCTAGATAAAACCTAAAATCAAACACGAAGAAGAAACAACAAATCAGTGACGCCATAGATATCAAAAAGTCAATCTCATTCAAACTAATCCCAAACAGAAACTCCAAATCGTTGTTGCTAAGTTGATCATATATGAGCTTTAATGCCCTAAGCCGACCATAGGAGCCGAAATTCAAAAGATAAGAAACTAAATTTCACTATAAGTAGGATTTGAATCCATGACTTCTTATAGATCAAGCGTTAATCCGACCATCTTACCCATGCTTGATTTCTATTATAAGTTTGTTTTCAAAATATTTCAGGTCACCTCTCAAAATCCAACGGGTAAACCTTTTAGTCGCAAAAAAAACCGCTTGCAATAATTGAGTGGCCGGTAGAAGTAGACCCTCATCAATCCTAGTGGGTACGCCCCTGATCCTCATCGTTACCTCCATCCTTTAGCTCCAATAAGCCTCCATGAAATCCCTCCAACCTCTATTTCCACGAAATTACCTACGATTGAAGGATTTGAACCCTTCAAGGTCACAAGGCCCTCCCCATCTCAGATGAACCCATCAAAATTAAAATTAAAATATACAAAAAATGTTATATGGAACTCATATAAATTAATAATCCTAAACATAAATTTGAAATTTTGAAAAAGGGAACCCCTAAAACGTAAGTTCTGGTTCACGCATTTCGATGAACTCCTTCTAAGCGTTGGAGAAGGGATTTGGGAGAATGACGTTTGATATATGTGACAAGGTGGGACATGACATAACAAAACTCATTGTTCCACGTTTGACACAACATGAGATAAGCCAAAAACTCGATGTACCACGTTTGACGCGACATTGGACAAGGACTAGGACTGAGTAGGACAAGGTGGGACAAAAAGACTCTTTTTTGTTCCACCAAAATAAGTGGAACAATATGGGACAAGGATGAGATAAAAACAAAAGAATTACTAATTTACCCCAATTTAATATCACCCTACTATGATATTTGTTTTAATGGTCATTACCGCCCATCATGGTCGTCTTCATCGCTACCACCACCACCAAGTAGCCATCGCCTACCACCATTGGATACGTCCACTACTACAACCTCCTCCACCGCCTTCACAACCACTGTTGGACACCTCCACCATAACCGCCACATCCATCACCAGTTATCACTACCACCGTCAACCACCACCTCCATCTTCAATACTGCGACCATAACTATCTCCTCCACCATTGTCCGCAACCACCACCACCACTGTCCACCATCTTCACATCCTCTATAGTTACCGTTTTCCACCAGTCACCAACGCCTCTACCCCCACCACCATTTTCGTTGCAACAACCTCCACCGCACTTTCGCAGTTCATAAAGATCTTCCAAACTGAACAAAACATAGTTTTCCTTTAAACGAATTGGGTTTTTTCGAACTAATTTGGTACTATTATATATATGTGTGTGTGTGTATTTATGTATATGAAAATTGTGTAAAAATGATCATGACTTGAATTATTTAAAAATTTACTTGATTTTTCATTTATATCTATTATATGAGATATATAAAATCATCATATATATAAAATGATCAAACAATTTTTAGGGCCACTTATCTAATCTTGTTTTATCCGGCCTTAGTTGTACCAAGCACCAAACATACAACTTGTCTTGTCTAGTCAATTGTCATGTCATGTCCAGTGATATCCAATCATGTCTGTAAACCAAACGCTACCTTAGAGGATGAAAAATCAATCGTTAGAGGGGAAAGGCGGTGGTAAGAGATCGGTTAGATTCCAAATGTGAGGAACGGGGTTGGGGTTCGGAGATTGATGGGTTGCAGCGCTGCAGGTGTGACGAAGGAGAAGCGTTTAACTGGGTTGTAGGTTCAGTTTGTGTGGTAATATGAAAAAAGAGGGACAATGATGTGGTGGTGAAGTGGGAGAGGGAGGGAGACCGATGAAGAAGGGACAATGATGCGGTCTGAGGGAGGGAAATGAGAGAAGATGTCCGGATGTCAAAATTCTTGGCGGAGAGGAGTGGTGGGCTTCATCGTCGCACAAGGAAAGGTATAAAAAGGTAGGAGTTTATGTTATTATATAAAATTATATAATATATAGTATTAATACTATAATATATAATGTTAATACTATAATATATAATATATAATAATATATTAGGGTTTAAGGTTATTTATTTATTTTCTTAAAAGGAAATATGAGAAAATAAAAGGACCAAAATATTTATAATTAATGGAGTTAAGATTAACGAAGTTAGGACAAAAGAAGCAATCCTTAAGACTATGTTTATTCACAAAACAAATCAAACCAATCTTTATTAAAAACTAATTTCCATCTCTTTCACCTATCCAATCTTCAATTCCAATCCAATCTATTTTTTTTATACTTTATTCACAATTCAAACCAATCTTAAAAATTATATTATAAAAATTATATATTTAATATTTTAGAATATATATATATATCTTTTAACTTTAAATAAAAAATAAATAAAAATAATTTCATATTTTAAAACATAATTATGTCAAGATTGGTCTTTATTTGTCAAAAGATTGGTGTGTTGAAAATATGTCAAGATTGGTCTCTATTTGTAGGGAATTGAAAAATATAAATTTTGGTATATTTTTTAATTTTTATTTTTTTTATTAAAGTTATCTTTTTAATCAGATAAGTTTTATCCTAATAAAATATAAACCAACCAATTAGATTTTGACACATATTATATCATTTATCTAAAAAAATCTACTTTTATTAATAAACTATTACACAAACAAAGTTTGCCCGGAAGAGTTTGGTTTACCATAAAATGATTTTTCTTTTTTTTAATTAAATTTTTTGTCTTATTCAATAATGGTTTGGTTTGGTTTGTTGATGGGAGTAGACTAATAAAAGTCAAACGATAATGAACATACTTATAATTACATTTGGAGGACTTAATTCATAATTTTTATATAGCCAAGTGCATAAATTTGTAATTTACTCAATAATATATTATAATATAATAATGTATCATAACAGAAGCAAAGATCGTGTGAGAAGTTGAGAGGTTAACGTGAGAAACGTGACAAGTTGATCTGAACCGTTGATCACTTTTAATCAAATTACTTTCATGAATTGAAGATTAGAAGGAAATTGATCTGATGCATCTTATCACGGTGCATCTCATCCTAACGTGCGTTCATTTATCATCCAACGGTTGATAACCATTTCTCACGTTAACCTCAACTTTTCACCGGAATCCGACCCTCATATTATAAAATGATATATATTTTTTAAACAAGGTAAATGAAAGAAAATGACCAAAACACCCTAATTTTATTAGGACCCCCTTTTTTATTTTTTAACGATGTTGGTAAAAGGAATAAAAAAGAAGAGAGAATTACAAATTACATGGACTAGAATTGTAAATTAGAAACCATAAAGATACATAAAATAATGAGTGAATTGTGGATTTGGTCCTTGTGTTTTGATGGTTTTTGTGACTAAAGTCCTTATACTATGTTTATTGTGGATTTGGTCCTTGTGGTATTCAGTTTTTCTTGGCCATGGTCCATTGACTAACGTTTTCGTTAACTTCGTTAAGTTAAGGACCATTTTAATCATTTTTTCTAAATTTTGTCTTTCTACTATAAAAAAAGTAAAACAATATTTTTACACACACACAAATATATACATATATAACTATAGACACACAAATATATATATATATATATAATTATACACAAATATATGTATATATATACATAACGATATATAACAATTTAATTTTATCATTTTATTGTAATGGTGGAAAAAGATATGGTTTTATTGTTATAATGTAATTAAAATTTTGATTTAAACAAATCAAATCATAAAATTGTATCTTATTTTATTTAGAGCGAAAAAAATAAGATATTGTTTTATGATTTGATTTATTTAAATTAAAACATTAATTATGTTAAAGACGATTTAATTTTATTGTTCTTTTATTTTCATTGTAACAAACAAGCTTATTATCGATATTTTAACACCAAATTGTTGAAAACCACTGAGAAATGAACTCCAATTTTATCATTCTAAAATTAGGAGTTTCAATTTTAATATTGTTTTTCGTCTTTAACATAATTAATGTTTTAATTTAAATAAATCAAATCATAAAACAATATTTTATTTTTTCGCTCTAAATAAAATAAGATACAATTTTATGATTTGATTTGTTTAAATCAAAATCATTATAACATTATAACAATAAAACAATATCTTTTTCCACCATTACAATAAATGATAAAATTAAATTGTTATATATCGTTATGTATATATATACATATATTTGTATATAATTATATATATATATATATATATATATATATATTTGTGTGTCTATAGTTATATATGTATATATTTGTGTGTGTATAAAAATATTGTTTTACTTTTTTTATAGTAGAAAGACAAAATTTAGAAAAAATGGCTAAAATGGTCCTTAACTTAACGAAGTTAACGAAAACGTTAGTCAAAGGACCATGGCCAAGAAAAACTGAATACCACAAGGACCAAATCCACAATAAACATAATATAGGGACTTTAGTCACAAAAACCATCAAAGCACAGGTACCAAATCCACAATTCCCTCTAAAATAATTTACAACAAACCACAGGGACTAAACAAGTAGGTTTTCTTGCCTTTGCTTTAAAAAGAATCCCCAAATCTTCATCCCCCAAAATAAACCCTAGCTTTCTGATAGAAATCTGTAATTCAAGCATCTTCAATGGCGACCATCAGCTTACGAAAGGGCAACACCAGGCTACCACCAGAGGTCAACAGGGTTCTTTATGTACGCAACTTGCCTTTTAACATCACCAGCGAGGAGATGTACGATATCTTCGGAAAGTACGGCGCCATACGCCAGATACGTATCGGCACCAACAAGGACACTCGCGGCACCGCCTTCGTCGTTTACGAAGACATCTACGACGCCAAGACCGCCGTCGATCACTTGTCGGGTTTCAACGTTGCCAATCGCTACTTGATTGTGCTCTATTATCAACAGGCCAAGATGAGTAAGAAGTTCGATCAGAAGAAGAAAGAAGAGGAGCTTACAAAGTTACAGGAGAAGTATGGTGTTACTGCCAAAGATCTCAAGTGAGCTCATTTTACTATGGCCATAGTTATCAAAAAAATATCTACGGTTTGATGCTTCCTGCTGAAATTTAGGGTTTCTCGTATGAAATTTGTATAATTATTTTGTAAAAATGCTGAATTTTAATGCCATGATTTCTTTTGGAAGATGATGATATCGTCAATAGAATATTTTGTATATGTTGCTTGTTCTAATTTGAGTTAATAAGCTATTAATCTATAGTGTTAAATTGTAAATATTTGGAGATATTTGTTCAGCTAAGTTACTGTTCCAGATCAATAGGAATTAGGAAGGTTAGTGGTATGTTTTCTTGTTTATCAGAATGAGGTTTAAAGTTGAATGGGGTGATGGTAGACTAGACAGGAACTTGAGATGCATTTAAGTATACATATAGCTGAATTTGATATAGGCTTGCTTCTGTCATTGAGTCTTTCGTGTTGAAGTATGATTCTTTTTTTTTGACAGTATTATTAGAATTTGTGTAGTTAACTTCAGATATCTGATGTGCTTTCATTTGATTTCCACATAACCTGATTTGTAGGGTGTTGTCAATATAATATTGAAACATAAATCGAGTAGCCCAAACAAGATGTCCAAATAAGAACGTCCACACCCAAACTGATAAACTATTCATACCAAAAGGGTTAAGACTTTATTATTTGTAAGTTTTTGGGTTGAGAGGAGGTTGTAAGATCTTAAACAAAAGATTGTTGGTATTGTCCTTGAGATCTGTATATCTTTTGCTTATTGTTTGCTAGAGCTATTTGAATGATCATACGTTTGGATTGGTGATATTTTTAGATAACTATATGGCAATAAAATAGGTAGGACTTGGAGGGCTTAATTTAAAGTTGGCTTGAAATTGAGCTATAAGCTATTGTCTTAACAAGTATATGCTTATGCTCTCTAACTCTTTATCTATACAAACTAATGGAAATTAGTTGTTTAGTTTTGCTTTTTGTTTGGCAGATCTGCGTTGATTCTGTTGGACTTTTTGCTTGCTTAGACTGTATATGCATCTTGTGATAGGAGCATGGAGAACCTGGCCTGCCTTTCTGTGTATGCATTTTAGTTGATTTTTGTGTTCTATATAACTATTATATGATATAAAAAGCCTTAAGCGTCATTTGAGGACAATCAGGTCATTTAAACATTTTTGTCATGTCCTATCCAACTTACAAAATATTGTGGTGACAACCTGTTCAGTTATGTCCTAGTTGTACCAAACAGCAGACCGAGGTAGTCCAATCATTTCTTCATGCAATTTCGCATGTTTAGTGATTTAATCATTAGTGGTGATGTGGGCATAAATACATGTCTAGCGGCAGAACTGTTGAAAGCCCTTATGTTAAATTACAGCAAACATATCTAAATAAAACCCACAAGAAATTTTGACTTCAGATCACTCCTTTATAATAGAGGTGATGTTAGCTGTGATTTCTGTTAAAGTAAGAAAGACAGCGAGTTGCTAGTCTCACTCGGTCTAGCGTCCATCTTATCCACTAGTTGCGACTCGGTTACATGCATTAGGAACTACAATTAGCTTCATTGCCAGGGAAAAGGGGATGTGCCACCTTTCTCTATGACATTCAAGTAGGATCCTGCTTCTAATATTAGGCAACAACAATACCATAGTTGGTTCAGTTTAAAGGCCTCATCACAATTAAGTTTCACAATGTTAAAAGTGAGTTTAAGTGAACTCTATTAAGATGATTCATGGAAATTGAAGTAAACAATATCTGAAGAGGAGGAAAAACTTGAATCAACATGAGGTTCAATAATATCATAGCCTGAATTATGTTTTTTTACCCGTGGGTGTGTGGGTCTACTTGTGCGTTCTTTGACTAATCCTATGGTGTCCTGAAGTTAACAATAAGACAAACCTTAGGAGACTCTGTTGGTGACTTTAGTGAATTATTTGGTTATTTGGTGCAATTGGATTAATAAGAGGATGAAAAAGGGTTGATAGTTGCTAAAATATGAAGTAGGAGGTGCGGGGTGCACACTCATATGAGCTAGCTAGAACTCAGGATCAATGGATGTTGTCATATGGCAACCTAACTGAATTATTATAGGAGATAACCTTGACGTTTTCAGTGTTTGATGAACGTCAGTGGTGATGAGGCTTCCGTGGGACTAAACACATGATTACCCACTGAGGGTTGGGTTCGATTGAGAAAGGAAGTTATGGTGAGAAACGTAAGAAGGAATCTGGATCTTTGGATCGATCCTAATTGAAGATCAACACTAATGAAATGCACCCAGGTGCACCGGGTCATTTCCCATGAGAATTCATGGGTGGGGTGAGATTAAAAGCGATCAAGGGTCCAGATTTTTCGTACACTTGTCACCTTTAACTTCTTTTCTCACACGATCCTTCGTCTACTCACAAATGGTACTGTTTTCAACTGATGGTGTGTTATTTAAGATTGTTGGTGTGTTATTTAAGATTATTCTCGATCAAATTTCTTGTACCCCAAGCAATGACGGGTCGAAATATTGCTTAAGGAAATTGATTTTACACGATCTCTGATATTATCCAAATCGCTTTTCACATCCTATTTCTAAAAGAGTTGAACCGGTAACGACCAGGAATAAACCCAAGGTTTTACTAGTTAAACTTCCCAAAAGGTTGATGCTGAAATCAGTTAGTAGGACTTTTAAGACAAGTATTTTCAAATATAAAACTATTTGTGGACTTCCAAATGTTCCATATCGTGATGGCATCGGTTGAGTGTCCAAAAACCCATATATGTGACTGGGAAGTAATGTATGCCAAGGTAGCAACCTAACACTGGATATTTAAATTAGAGGCTATCATCTAGGGGCTTGGCTCGGACTAAGGTTAGGCCATCCGTAGCCCAGGGTTCACAACCCTCTTACCCTCAGCGCCACATCAGCTTTCCACTTTGAACCCCCTTGAATCTTTTTGAACCCACAAATCCCATACCCCAACCTTTTGAACCTCTTGAGCCCACATGCCACCTCATCTAATTTTTTAATAAAAAATCATAACATTCATAAAAATAAAAATAAAATTACAAAATAAAATTAAAAATTACAAAATAAAATTAAAAATTCCAATTATGTTTTTGTCGAATTCTCTCTTTTCTCGCCAAAGTAGCCTTCAAAGCAGCTCCCGTAAGGTGATCGTGCGGGGCAATGAAAAACTCGAAGTCTTTTTCATATAGCTTTTCCAACTCGATTTCACACTTTTGTTGGTCGACTTGCCACTTTTGTTTTTCGACTTGGAACTTTTGTTGTTCGACTTCAAGTTTTTTCATTTTGTAATCAACCGTATCATCAATTTTACTTCTCAAGTCACTTATTTCGGAGTAAAGGTGGTTGTCGTCCGTACTACTCGTTGCTGCCTTTTTTGCCGTGTTTCTCCCGATGGGTCGTTGAAGTTGCTCATTCTCCCGAACATTTTCAGCGTCTTCATCGGAAGTTTGGGTACGTTTTGAACCTCGGGATGTATTTGTCATAGTTGGAACCGTATTCCATTTTGGAGATAATTTGAGGATATCCCAAGCTTGTTCATGGGTCAAGGCAGTTTGGTATTCATTTTCGTACCGGACGTGTGCCGCTTTTAAAATATCGGCTTCACTCGATCCGCTTGATCTACTATTATACAAGTTGTTGTAGATGCCGACGAATTGTTGTATGTTTTTGTTTAAATCTTTATATTTGGTGCTTAGTTGATGATGTGTTCTATATTTTTCACGACACATCAACTTATAAAACACCTTCTCGATGCGACCCCAGAAGCTATCTATATTTATATAATAATAATAATTATTATTATAATTATGATAATAATAATAATAATAATAATAATAATAATAATAATAATAGTAATAATGGTACCTCCGTTTTGTGCGTTACCGACAAGGGGGTCCTCCGAAACGTCGATCCACGCCGACGCTAAAGCCACTTCCTCCGCTTTAGTCCACGGTTGTCGGGCGACTCTTTTTTCAAATTTTTTCTTTTTTTGGTTTTGCGTTGGTGACGGGTTTGGTGTTGGGCTTGGTTGTCGATCCGGGGATGATTGTTGTGTGGAGATCGTTTGTGGTGTTTCCGGAATAATCTCTCCAAGATCGATTCCGGTGTTGAAAGCGGGTGGAGGAAGTTGGAATATTGCGGACGCAAAACCTTGTAGGATCAAGCCTTCACGAGAAAATGGATAAATAGGACTTTGTTGAAATTGTTGGAAACCAACGTTCAGGGCAAATTGCGGAATATAAGGACTTTGTTGAAATTGTTGGAAACCAACGTTCGGGGTTTCTTGCGGTGAATCCGACCTCGTCGATCGGTTACGATGGGGTGTGGGTGGGGTGTTTGAATTCATGATGAGAGAATTTAGAGGATTGAGAGAATTGAGAGTGAAAAATGAATTGAGAGAATTGGTGTGAAAAATGGATGAGATTTAAGGTTGATTTATAGTGTTTAAATTGAAAAAAAAATTGCAAAGAGCCGTTTGAATTGTACCGTTGGAATTAAATTTTTTTTTTGAGAAAGGCTTCGGGTATGAGCGGGGTGGGGAACCCGATCGCCGAACCCGCACCCCAAAACCGCTGGAACCCGCCCCCTGCGTACCCGGTTGCCGCGGTACCCGGGGAACCCGCATGCCAAGCCCGTCACCGAGCCCGCATGGGGTACGGATGGCCTTAGGCCTAAAGATGGCTAAATGGGCCCGGCCTGGCCCGGACCAAGACCGGGACCGACTTAGGACTGGCCCGGACCTTGATCCAAAAACAAGGCCCGACACCGGTTATGGCACCGACCCGGTTTTTTATATAAAATTTATTTTACGTGTACATTTTTAAATAAAAGCGTATTTGTTATTGTATTTGATTGACCTAGTTATAATAAAATGTATTTTTTTTAAAACATAAGTATTTTTTAATGAATTTGATAGACCCAATTATAATAAAAACGTATTTGTTTGTGTATATATGATTGACCAAATTATTCAAAAAATATTTTTTATAAGTTACAAGTAAATTTAAAAAAAAAGTGGGACCCTTTTTGGGCCGGCCTAGGATCGGTTCTAACAATCGGCCTTTATAAAGCTTAATCGGTCATTCATATTTGGGTCGAGATCGGGACTGACTATGAGATCATTATTTGAGGATCGGACCTATATTTAGCCCCCATCTCAGTTTTTTTTCTAGTGGCTTATTATAGAAAAGCAAAGGACCTTTCTTGTGGGCTTGATAATTTGCTCTTAGAGCATCTCCAACCGCTTCCCTAATTTTTTTTTTAAAATGGAGAACCAAAATCCAAAATCCTTAAAAAAAATTACATTAATCTTCAACAGATTCCCTATTTTGGAGAAAAAAACATTGATTATAATATTAAATATTCCATTTTCTATTAAAATACTATTGTTCTCTCTACATATTTATTTTCAAAGTGTTCTATTGGTCCTCTCACTTGGTAATCATTTTTGAAGTGTTCTCCATATTTGGAGAAAAACCCATTCTCTCTCCTGCTTTCTTCATTTTGGAGATAGTTTTGAGGAAGCTGTTGGAGCAAAAGTAGAGCCCAAAATCCCCATATTCTCCATTTTCTTCAAAATGAGAAAACTGTTGGAGATGCTCTTAATTGCCCTATAAACATCTGGTTTTATCCACGGTTAACGGGCCCAAGTTTTCTTAATTTTTAAGAGAACATAATTGTATATAACATTATATGTTTTGTAAAATAATTCAAAATGCTTGGTAATATTTTCAACTTATAAATAAGACGTATAAGTAAAATAATGTGCATAGCTTAAGTAAAAGAATAGTTTCACAAAATATTGAATATGGACGATTAAAATATTAGATAGAATCGGGACAGTTGATGAAACAATTGGGATTAGTGGACTAGAGATTGGGAGGTTGGACGAGGGTAATGGGATTGAGTTCATAATTATGGGTTAACTTCTTAAACAGTAAGGGTTAGGTTTTCGTGAAAATTGAGATTAACGTAAGAAGCATAAAAAATGACTATTAATCGTTGGATGAAAAATAGACGCACATTAGGATGATATGCACCGAGATATAAAAGATCAATCCCTTCTAAGATGCAATTCATTGGAGGACATGAGATTAAAAATGATCAACGGTTCAGATCTACTTCTCACACTTCTCACGTTAATCTCAACTTCTCACACGATCGTTCGCCTAAAAATAGTCATCATATTTAAGTGGAAATTGAAAAGTATCCATGTTTTTCGGTTTTATTTATAAATTTTGATTAATTAATTATAAAATATTAATGAGATGGGCGGACCTATCCAAACTCTGTTTTGCATTGCCTGTGTCTGTCCATTAATTTTAACAAGTCAATTCGGAACCTGCCTACTTCTTTCGAAATGGATGTCCAATTCCGTTAATGTTATTCTAACAGACCGGATAAGCCGGGTTTAGTGGATCGCCCCGTAAATGATTCTGGTTTGCACTTAATATAAATCCAAAATTGGATGACAAAAAATGACGCCAAATGTTATTAATAAACATAACGATTACAAATCTATATGAAGTAAATTGGACAAACAGAAACTTGTTATTAATAAGATAAAATACATCAAAATGTAACAAAATTTAGTTTAGTGGTTATTAGTGCAACAATTTTTTTTGCCAATTATTATAACAAAGTTTTTGAAATTTTCTATTTTGTATCGGCTTTAACTAATCTTGTAAACTTTGAGTATGGAGATCTGTTTATTAAAGTTTTACAAGTGGACGATAAACTTAATATCTACGTTATCAAATATTACAAGATTCACAAGTTAACGGTCAAAATCTATAAAAAGATAGAAATTTTTGAAACATAAGAAACGAAATCAGACTATAAACTTCAACACCTCTTGAAAAGCAAACGTCATCTTAGTTTAAGTTTTTGATTTGATTTCAGGGATTTGATCTATGGTTTAAGTTTGGGGACGTGTTTGAGTTCTAGCAATTGTATTTAGAGTAAATTACAGATTTGGTTCTTGTGGTTTTTTAAAATTTTGGATTGGGTCCCTCTTAAGAATTAATTATAGATTAGATCAACGTGGTTTCAGTCTTGTTTCGGATCAGGTCTTTCAAACTAACTGGGTTTAACTTTGAGTCGTTAAACCCCTCACATGCCTCCCACGTGAGGGGCAATTTTGTCATTTTAAAAAACGTTTTTTAAAACCTTTTTTTTTAATTCCTTTTTTTATTAAAACCCTTATTGGATTATACGTATCAAAATTTTCCCATATGGCAATAACGGTCGTATAATAGCCGTATACAACTGTGTAATTCCAATGGTTGATGATCTTCTTCCCGTGAAATTCTTCATGTTCGTGATCTTCTTCCTGTGAAATTCTTCCTGTTCGTGATCTTCTTCCCGTGAACTTCTTTGTGGCTACTTCGAACAAACTTAACAGCGCAACATATTCTTGAAGTTTATGGTAGGTTTCTATAAAACTCATAGTGTTTTCATTGATTTTAATCAAACTAGTTTCGTTGGTTTTGTTCAAATTATAGATTTCCACTTAAATCCAAGTCTTTGAAAATATGTGTTGTTGATTTTTTCATTGGTTTTATTCGAATGGAATAAGGTTTGGTTTTCTTCATTGGTTCGATGATCTGTTTCATTGCTTTTGTTCGTAGACAATTATCCAACGCTGATTACATTGAAGATTTATCATGGAGGTGTTTTCACGACTTGTCCCGGTAGGGAATACATAAATGGTACATATAAGTTTGTTGATTTAGTTGACACTGAGGAGTTTTCGATACATAAGTTGAGAGTTATGGTGAAAGAAATCGGTATCAAAGATTATGCATCTATCCTTTGCCATTTTAAAATTCCTTGCAAAGACTCAGATTTTGGCCTACAAGCTTTACACGATGATCTTGATGTATTAAATCTTAAAATATGCTCCTCGATGCAAAATTATAGAGGTTTACATTGAAGCGAGTCGAGAGCTAAATAGCGGGGTGTTCCTTGAATGGGTTGATAAGAATCAGGCGGTTGGATGTGATAATATATTTGATGACTTTAATCTATTTGATGAAACGATGGGAAACAAAAAGAATAAGGTAAATCAAGAGAGTGATAGCGGTGAGTTTATACTTGATGATCAAAATGTATTGGATGATGGTGTAGTTAACAATATGGAAAATGAAGAAGATAATGATCATGATGATGCATTATTGGAGTTGGAAGATTTTGAAAGCAACACCGATGAATCTGATTTAGAGATCAAAAAGTTTAATTACTTGAAGAAGCTAAAAAAGGAAAAGGGATCTAACACGGGACTTGAAACACATGTCAACTTTATGTCGGCCAGGTTTTTGGTAGCCAAGAAGGAATAAAAATGACGATCGACCAACATGCCATTGAGATTAGGAGGGAAATTGTGGTTGTGAAGAATGATCTTCAAAGGATAACGGCTGTAGGTAGAGGAAATATTCCAGACCTAAAAGAAGAAGTAGGTGGGTCAAGCAAGGGTAAAGAGGTTAAGGCAAGTTGCCCATGGGTTTTGCACATATCCCCAGGTAAATATGATGATACGTGGATTGTTAAAACATATGTAGAAACCCACAAATGCCTTCCTTCAAGAGAAGTTACCACGTGTACAACATCTTTCTTATCTCAACAGATTTCAGACACATTAGTTGCAAACCCATATATCCCTGTGAAGGCCTTGCAAATTAACTTGGAACAAAAGAACTGAATTAAAGTTTCAAAGATGAAGTCTTTTGGGGCAAAACAATTGGCACTCAAGAAGCTTACGGGAGACTATGTGGAGCAATGTAGCATGTTGAGGGACTACATATTAGAGCTGCAAAGAACAAACCGAAATACCACAGTGAAGTTGGATGTGTTAATTGATCTTAACCCGAACAATGAAACAACAAAGTTTAAAAGGATTTATGTTTGTTAGGAGCTTTGAAGAAGGGTTTTATGGCGGGTGGTAGAGACTTGTTGGGCCTTGGTGGAAGCTTCATGAAAGGACCTTTCCCAGGTCAAATCCTAACTGCAGTTGGCATTGACGGTAACCATGGTATATATCCATTGGCGTATGCAATTGTTGAGGCCGAAACAACAAGATTATGGACTTGGTTTTTGGAATGTCTTGGAGATGATTTGGACATGTCTTCTAATTCCAATTTCACATTCATAAGCGACAGGCAAAAGGTATGTTTACTATGCTTTGAGATATGACTTATTTTGCTTTCATGTTTTATAATTTTAATAATACTAGATTTGACTTGGTATGCTTTAATATAAGGCATAATTCCAACTATGGAAAAAGTATTTCCTTGTGCTGAGCACAGGTATTTTTTAAGACATATACACGAAAATATGAAATATGCATTTAAGGGGAGTGTATACAAGGAGCATATTTGGAATTGTGCGACATCATCAACACTACCGGAGTTTCAACAAGCCATGAATAATTTGAAAGTTTTCAATGTGTCTGCATATGAGTGGTTCAATAAAATACCTCCACATTATTGGTCAAGGTCACACTTTACAAGTAATGCTTTATAACATGCCACTTTATTCCATTTCAGCAATTTTCAATGATACTTATTTACTTTATCCCATTTCAGGAATATGCCACAGTGATATCCCATTGAACAATATGTGTGAAGTGTTTAATAGGCAGTTAGTTGATGGAAGGGACAAACCAATTATCACAGCTTTAGAGTACATAAGAGAGTACCTGATGAAAAGAATTGTGATTGTACAAAATATGATTCAAAAGACTGATGGTCCTCTTACATCGGTGGCTACTAAGATGTTTGATGCTATCAAGACAGAAGCTACCAAGTACATTGCAATTTGGAATTTGGGGGGGGGGGGGGGGGGGGGAATACCAAATGAATGGTCCATGGATGTACCAATGCATAGTTGTAGAGTTTGTTCGTGTAGAAGGTGGGAGTTGACTGAAATGCCTTGTAAGCATGCACTTGCAACTATTTGAAACATGGCATTGAATGGGATAAATGTGGACTTACCAGAGAAGTGTTGACCCAACATATTAACTAGAAACTTGGAAGGCTATGTATGCTTTCAAGATTTTTCCAACAAATGGAAGAAGATTGTGACCCAAGTCTGTTTGTACAATGACATTGACCCCACTTACACACCATTCTCAAGTAGGCAGACCCAAGAAAAGAAGAAGGAAGGCATTGGACGAGTTGGTTGAAAAGGTTGTGAAAGCAACAAGGATACACCTCAGGATGGTTGGAAAGACTGTTACATGTGACAAGTGCAATAAACAGGGGCATAATTCAAGAACATGTAAGGGACATACAATTGGGAGTCAGGTGTAGGGGTTTAAATGGTTGAATTTTTCTCTTTTGGTTTCAAACTATGTAACTTGTTGGGTTTAAACCTATTTTATGGCTTTTGAACTTTAATGACTGGTTGTATTTCATTATTGGACATACCTTGTTGATCATCAATGTTTTAACAGGTTTTGCTTTTTCTAATTGATGGTTATGCTCTTTTAATGATGGTTATTATATGGTCATATGTAAAATAGTAATGATTAAGTCTGTGTAAACCAATATTGTTCTGTTAAAAAAATAACCGATCTACTGTCTTATGGTTTCAGATGTCTTATAAATATTCAGTTTTGGACTGCTTCCAATTGGTCCAGTATACATGAACAACTTTGGGTTCATTTCCAAATCTATTCAGTCTATGTATGGATTTAGTTGACAGGTTTGCTCCTTCTATTTGTTGTGTTTTGCCTTTGGCACCAGTTTGAAAGTGATGGAATTGAAGTAATAAGGGGTTTAAAGATTATGATCAGATTTATCATTTTACATTCCATCAGTTGTATAAAATGGCATCAACATGTTTGTATAACAGGTTTGCATCAACAAACATTTATTGAATTTATTGGTTTTCATACAGGTTTGTGTATAAATCTGTTGGTTTGACAGGTTCAGAGTATTTAGAATTCTTAATACCTCTTAATATCTCTGACGTCTGAATCGTTTAGACGTTTATACGTTCAGCTCGTTTTTTTGGGGATTTCTGAGGCTCTAAAGTCTGAAATACGCCTGAAATTAGAAGAGATAACCTAATGTCTTATAACCTCTTAACGCACCACCTCTTATTAATCAGACGTGGAATAAGACTTCAGACTTTAAACCTCTTAAAAACAAAAGCCACCTTAATGTTTAAGTTCATCTCCAACATTTATTGGGGTTGTTGGTTTGAATCAGTTTAGACAAACCTATTGCAAACATGTGTGTATAATGTGTATAAACAGGTGTCTATTGGGGCTGTTGGTAACCGGTTTAAACCAGTTTGAGAAAAACTGCACTGGTTTTAACCCACATAGATGAAACACAAACATACTACAAACGTAAAAACATGTTCTATAACAATTGAACAAACTATGTATAAAAAAACTAAGAATTTCCATTAAACAGACTAAGCATTTACATTAAACAAATTTAGGAATTTCCATTACAAAATTTGCATAATTCCTAACGATTATCATTAAACTAAATTAACCTATTAAACCATTTTAGGTCAACTAATAAAAAATAAAAGACCACGTTTATTCTTTCTTCATTGCTTTGCTTGATAATGCTTGAAACTGCAACATCTTCTCCTATTACTTATCTCGAGAAGTTTAAGACAAGTCATCCTTCCCTCTTTACATTTCGGTTCATGGCTTCATATACTGCCAACAGGCTTGACACCAACACTTGAACGCCAAAAGAAAGAACATAAACAAAACTATAAAAAACATTTGAAATAAGAGATCTATGCATATGAAAGAGTTAAAAGATGACTGAATCACTGAAAATAAGTTATAGAAACAAGTATTTAAAAATGCCAATATACCATCAATCTGTCATTCCGATTTGAACAAAGAAAATATGGTAGACACTGACAAACTACCAAATCCCAACTGCATTGTTACCACAATATGTTTAGCTCTAACCTGCACTATGTTATCTTTGTGCATAGTAATGCATTTCTACACTCTCTATAGACTAAAGTACAACAATCATACACACAATAACAGGGAATTGACGCTATGAGTGCCCTACATAAAGCACTATATGCTTATATGATGTAAGAAATGGTTTCAGATGTCAATTTCTATATAATGAAGTTCTTTAACCCACCGTTTGCAAAAATAGGTCGATGCTGGTCTCTAACATTCCCCATAATGGAATAATGAGGTAACATGAGAGTGTCAATAAATTGGTGCTTCCAAACTGAGAAAACATCATAGATGGGTGTTCCATCAAAATGCTTATCAAACGGGTCACATGCATCACTCAGAGGCAGATGTTGATACGTAGAATCTACAAATTACAGGTTCATAATTACATTCTCGATCGTGATGGTTATCAAAACCAAACAGGTAGAGTCCAACCTGGTAATGGGATAACTCAAGAAGACTGTGCCGAATCATTGATTACCAAGAGAGATTTCAAGTTTTAAGTTTAGGGAAGAAAGTCAAGAAACTTTAAGTCGTGTAATACCAAAAGTTACCTGCCTCAGCTCCTGAGTGAATGGAAAATATATGAAACACCCTAAAATTTGAATAAATTTAAACCCTACATAGATAAAGGTTTATAACAACATCTTCCAAAACTATCGTTCACAAATGGACAAATTAGTAACGAAGGTTCGTAATTACAATCAAAATATCATAAACAACCTACTAATCTAATTTATAACTAAACCAGTATAGATTCTAAAGGTTGTCTAAGGAATCTCCCAAAATCTTCAATTTAACTAATCTCTCCATTTACTCTTCAAAAGCTATGATTCGTGTACCACATTCCGATCATTCCCTTGATTCCCTGCTCGTTCTAGCACCTAGTAATAAAACCAGTTTTGGAAACATTAGGCTTACGCCTAGTAAGAACATCCAGTTTAAAAATCAAAACATTTATAAGCTTTGAAAATTACATCTGTAAGCAAAGCATATAAATTAACCTTTCCTTCTTCTCATACGTACACATTACATCTTTCGATGACTGGAAAACATACCCGATTCCATGAGTATGACGAACATCGGTAAGTCATAGTATCGTGTTTAAGAGCGCCACTACGAATCACTGAGGATCCTAGATTTCAGCTCATGTCCAAGAAATTACAATTAATCCATGCCTATTTCTTGGTAATGGAAATAGGGATTACAATTAAACCATGTCTATCCCTTATTTCTCAATACAAAATGGGAATTACGATTAAACCATGCCTATTCCGCGTTTTCACGTCAACTCTTATGCCTATGGATCCATTACACACACATACACACACGCACACGCACACACACACACACACACACATACACACACACACACACACATATATATATATATATATATATATATATATATAGATTTCGTGCGACTATTATAAACATACAATTTTATGCTTACAATAATATCATCTCATAACATAATTGAATTGGAACAAAACCATTACTTCAATATAATTAAATTCCCACTTTGCCGTTTTTATCAAAATATTCAAAGGTGTTTTCTCCACATATTAATTTCAATTTTCAAACGTTTGGAATATATATGAAAACTTGAGTTCCGGAAAACTATATCTGGGAATTAATCCGGAGAACATATCCGGTATCCGATCCCTGAACCATTTCGGAAAAGTTCCCGGAAATTGATACCGGAAAAGCTATCTGGAAGTCGACATCGGAAACCATCCGAAAATCAATACCGGAAAAGCTATACGGATCTATTCGAATACACAAGTCCGGACACATCCGGAAACTATAAATCCAGATACACCGGAAAACACAAATCCGGATATACCGGAAAACCTTTCTTCCGGATTTGTTCGATAAACATACCTGGTTTTCACGATTTGCACCTTATTCCATATAATCTTTTACATCAATTCTCTTAAATATACTAGTAAGTTTATGAGACCATTTCAATTCCAGTTACCAACTTTTGAAAGCATATAAAAATACTTTGCACAATATAGATGAACTCACCTTAATCTTGGTGTCCAGGAACGCTACCAAATCAATCTGGTCTCAAATTCCTCGTACTACTTTAACTCTAAACCGAAATTGAGAAGAATTACAAATTGCGAATGTCAATCCTAAAAAGGAATTGATTGGAGAAGATCATTGAAAACTTACCGAAAGAAACCTGATAACGCCACTTTTTGGCGTTATTTTCAATCCATAAACCATCGAGATTGGCGTGTGTTGAAGTAAAAAGGCGGAATTTTATGGTGTATCTAGTGAAATGTGCAGGTTATCCGAAATAAGACAGTCATCGAGAAAAGGAGCGAAAAAGAGCCAAAAGAGAGTCCATAACGAAGCCCAACGAAAGCCGAGATTCAAGCCCAAGACCCGTGCCCGAACCATGAACCGGACCTCACCCGAAGACAGCCAGAAACCGCGCGGCTTATCCCGCGGTTTACAAACCGCGGACAAAACCGCACAAGTCCCTGTTTCAATTCATATACTTGGCGTTTTCCGACATTTAGGTCATTATCTCGACATGTGCGACGGAGGGCAGCGATAGGGCGATTTTCAGAGCACTTTCACGTATTTTGGAGCCACGATAGAGCATTGATTGAAGACAGTTCACCACGCGAAGTGGATTAGAGCCGAGAGAGAAGGGATTCATCGTACATTCTTACCGTTACGATCACTATGATTTCACACACCACTTTCTACCCTTTTTCTAGTGTTTTTATCCACCCCAACATGAACTAATCTTTATATGTTGGGGGGTTGGAACAACTATGGATTTTACGATGGATGACGTGTAACCGAATGATTGTTTTGACCTGATTTGATTTATGAAGCATTTGAATTCAGTTTTAATTATCAATTGTAGTCTGATCACCTTCAATTGACTTTCATGGTGTTGGACAACCTAGGGGGGGGTAAGGTTGTATTTAAAACTTTTACTTTCAAAAATTCTTTTTATAAATAAATACGGAGTAAGTACGGAATAATACAGAAGAGTGTAAATACAAACAGATACACAGATATTATATAAATAAATATAAATGCAAAGCAATTCATATAAACAGATATAATTTAAAAGCACAGCGGAAATGTAAATAGATAAGGGAAAGAAAATACTTGACAACGATATTTTTAAAGTGGTTCACCAAACACAAAGTTGGCTAGTCCACCTCGAGAAAATAACACTTCTCGGAGATCCAATACGAAAACGTGTTCTTTACGGTAGAACACAAACCTTAGTACAACAAACGCGAATCACTCTACTTTGAGAGATTTATGTGGATCACTCACTCTATTCAAACACTTACAAGAGGGTATAATTTTAATATGAATAATCACTCTTGAATAAGGTTTATCACTTGGATATTTTTAGAGAGTTTGATCACTTGAGTTGTGTTGCTGATTCAACTAATCGAGAGATTTTAATCTGCTATCAACTCAAGATTTCTTACTCAAAAACGTGTTTTATAATTTTAACAGTTTAAATATCAAGAGAAGATGCTGCAGAGTCTTTATCAAATGCAGGGAGAGTTATTGTGAAATTGGTAGCATTGAAGGCTGGTGCTTGCATGTATTTATACTGGATGAGCAACATGGCCTGAGGCTTTTGCGGTATACCGGCTAACTCTCGCGGTATACCGTGCAGAGGAAAAAGGTACTTGTCAGAAGAGAAGGTCAACCCTGCAAAACCAACGTAAACTTGTACCCGCGGTATACCGGCTAAACACCGCGGTATACCGTGCAGACTGTACCCGCGGTATACCGGCTAAACACCGCGGTATACCGCCGAGACAAAAAGCCTTTCAATCAATCAGAGGTGCAGTAAGCCGCCGCGGTATACTGCCTGAACCTTCGCGGTATGCCGGCGTC
Organism: Saussurea involucrata; assembly: GCA_033807775.1. NCBI lineage: Eukaryota > Viridiplantae > Streptophyta > Magnoliopsida > Asterales > Asteraceae > Saussurea > Saussurea involucrata. The sequence continues at coordinate 135,909,250 of CM066322.1, forward strand.
AGAAATAGGTAACTTCTCCAAGACGCAACCAATCTGCTGGATCTTCTCAATAAACCTTAATTAATTAAAATTGGGTTTTTAGAAATATCCAAGTGGTATATTATTTTAGGGTGATTTATCATTTTAAAAATAAAACGACGAAAGTCTTCAGTCTTGGTTTCTTCAGATAAAATTATCGAGATTATTTAAATGCTGCACACTCAGATAAAATATTAGATAACAAAGAATGCGGTGTGTTTTGTAATCATCAAAATAAATATGGAGATGTGATTTTATGTGTACCAAAAATATATCACAATATTAAAGCTGGGTACACTTGCACCAACAATCTCCCCCTTTTTGATGATGACAAACACAACGCTAAACACGAGAGCATACTCGGTTTCTCTCCCCCTTTTGTCGAAGCAAAAAGGGTTTAAGAAGGTCGCTTATGCTCCCCCTCGAAAGATGCTCCCCCTCAAAATATGAAATATTTGAGAGTTAGTATTTTTAAGGGTTATACTCAAGCATGCCTAAACCAAGTCTTAATTTAAAGAAAGCTTTTTTGTTAAGAGCTTTAGTAAAAATATCGGCCAAATTATCTTCCGAATCAACCTTTTCAAGCACGATTTGGCCTTTTTGAACATTATCTCGTAAAAAGTGATGTCTCAATTCAATATGTTTGGTACGAGAATGTAGCACGGGATTTTTGCTTAAGTTTATGGCACTTGAGTTATCACACATAATTGGAATTTTGGTTAGATGTACCTCAAAGTCGGTAAGTGTGTGTTTCATCCATAGGACTTGAGCACATGCTCTTGCGGCGGCTACATATTCCGCTTCGGAATTTTGGTTAGATGTACCTCAAAGTCGGTAAGTGTGTGTTTCATCCATATTCCGCTCTGATACCAATTGTTGGACAACCTAGGGGGGGGTAAGGTTGTATTTAAAACTTTTACTTTCAAAAATTCTTTTTATAAATAAATACGGAGTAAGTACGGAATAATACAGAAGAGTGTAAATACAAACAGATACACAGATATTATATAAATAAATATAAATGCAAAGCAATTCATATAAACAGATATAATTTAAAAGCACAGCGGAAATGTAAATAGATAAGGGAAAGAAAATACTTGACAACGATATTTTTAAAGTGGTTCACCAAACACAAAGTTGGCTAGTCCACCTCGAGAAAATAACACTTCTCGGAGATCCAATACGAAAACGTGTTCTTTACGGTAGAACACAAACCTTAGTACAACAAACGCGAATCACTCTACTTTGAGAGATTTATGTGGATCACTCACTCTATTCAAACACTTACAAGAGGGTATAATTTTAATATGAATAATCACTCTTGAATAAGGTTTATCACTTGGATATTTTTAGAGAGTTTGATCACTTGAGTTGTGTTGCTGATTCAACTAATCGAGAGATTTTAATCTGCTATCAACTCAAGATTTCTTACTCAAAAACGTGTTTTATAATTTTAACAGTTTAAATATCAAGAGAAGATGCTGCAGAGTCTTTATCAAATGCAGGGAGAGTTATTGTGAAATTGGTAGCATTGAAGGCTGGTGCTTGCATGTATTTATACTGGATGAGCAACATGGCCTGAGGCTTTTGCGGTATACCGGCTAACTCTCGCGGTATACCGTGCAGAGGAAAAAGGTACTTGTCAGAAGAGAAGGTCAACCCTGCAAAACCAACGTAAACTTGTACCCGCGGTATACCGGCTAAACACCGCGGTATACCGTGCAGACTGTACCCGCGGTATACCGGCTAAACACCGCGGTATACCGCCGAGACAAAAAGCCTTTCAATCAATCAGAGGTGCAGTAAGCCGCCGCGGTATACCGCCTGAACCTTCGCGGTATGCCGGCGTCAGAAATAGGTAACTTCTCCAAGACGCAACCAATCTGCTGGATCTTCTCAATAAACCTTAATTAATTAAAATTGGGTTTTTAGAAATATCCAAGTGGTATATTATTTTAGGGTGATTTATCATTTTAAAAATAAAACGACGAAAGTCTTCAGTCTTGGTTTCTTCAGATAAAATTATCGAGATTATTTAAATGCTGCACACTCAGATAAAATATTAGATAACAAAGAATGCGGTGTGTTTTGTAATCATCAAAATAAATATGGAGATGTGATTTTATGTGTACCAAAAATATATCACAATATTAAAGCTGGGTACACTTGCACCAACACATGGTTTTTGATTAAGTTTGAGAAAATTAATTAAGAACTAGATCAAGTAATCAAGTGTCGGAAAGGAGATTTGGGTAGAGATAGCTGAATCACTTTCTGCTCGAAATAGTTTGACCTAATTAATTTCAAAACCTTAGGTGTTGATCGAGAGATAAAACCTACGTGTCTTGGAATAAAATCTGTTATTGCTTGAGAAAGAATAACAGTGACTTTTACAAACTAGGGTTCATAGAAATAATCAGTAATAATTATTGTTCGGGTATTCGTTCATCAGTAGTATAACCATAGGAAGTCCAACCCTCAACCTTTTCTCCATCAAAAGTCTTTCAAAACCTTCCGTTAATCGATTTTCGTTTTTATTTAGTTTTTAAAACAAGTTATAAACCACAACTCAAAATTGCGACAGTTCAGTTAATAGATCTTATAGTCATTGTGATACTTAGTTCCTAGTTCCCTGTGTTCGATACTCGTACTTTTTGTACTATTACTTGATTTCGACCCGTACACTTGCGGTTAGATTTAGGGGGGTGTAAACCCGCCTATCAAGTTTTTGGCGCCGTTGCCGGGGAACTAGTTGCAACTGATAGCACTACCAGCTATAAGCGCTATTACATTGAACAATTTTTCTTTTGTTTTATTTTTGTTTCATCACTTTCAGTTTTTGGATTACTAATTTTGTTTATTTCTCCGTTTCAGGTACTAATTGGTTTATACCAAGGAAAACCCGAGGGGAGAAAATCGAACCGATAGATCCGGAGATTGAAAGAACCGCCCGCCAATTACGAAAAGAAACAAAAGCAAAAAAACATATCAAGATCGAGATGGGTGACGAAGCTCCTCCTGAGAGACGCCCTATGTGATCGTTTGCCGATCCAAATGTGGCAGCCGCACGCATAGGCATTCAAGCGCCCACTACTGGGGCGAACTACTTTGAGATCAAACCGAGTACCATCTTGATGGTACAGCAGAACCAGTTTGGAGGAGCGCCAACTGAAGACCCCCATGCACATCTTCGTGCATTTGAACGGATTTGCAACACGTTCAAAATCAATGGGGTGAACGAGGATGCCATAAAGCTGAGACTGTTCAGCTTTTCACTCAAAGGCAGAGCCATAACTTGGACTGAAAGTATCCAACCAGACTCGATCACCACCTGGGCACAGCTGAAAACTGCTTTTCTCCAGAAATTCTTTTCACCGAGCAGAACTGCCCAACTCATGGCTGAAATCACCCATTTCGCTCAATGGGATCAAGAGACATTATACAAAGCTTGGGAAAGGTACAAAGATATGATCAAGAAGTGCCCTCACCATGGGTTACAAGGTTGGGTCATCATCCAAACCTTCTTCAGTGGACTTCACCCGCAGTTCAAAAACGACATCACAGCTGCGGCGGGTGGAGCCCTAATGGATAAGTCCTATGAGGACGCATGTGAGCTGATCGATAATCTGGCCGACCATAGTTTTTCTAATCCGAGATCAGCAGTTAGAAGAGTTGCGAGCGTGCAAGAGAATGACGAGCTGAAAGCCATAAAGGCTCAATTAAACGCACTCACAAGTCCGATGAAAGGTTCTTCTCTTCAATCCGCATTTATGATGGACGAGGGTATGCCGGATATGGCACCACCCATGAATGAGCCGGAACAAGTTCAATTTCTGCAAAATCGGAACAACCGGCCAAGGAACGATCCATTTTCGAACACGTACAACGAGGGTTGGAAGTGTTGGTTTTATATACTCAATAATGATTATAAAATAATATTACCGGTAATATATGATCCTATAGGGTCACACCGAACAACAAGTAGACACTAAATTGATATTTATAAGAATTTGATTCTTGATAAATATTAATTCTTGATGAATATTATTAATTATATTAATAAATATAATTCTTAATATAAGATGCAAATAAGAATTCTAGTTTATTAAATTATGATGATTTTAATAACTAGGGGCAACAAGGAGGGACTAATTATAGTAAGTTTAAATAGTTAAAATATAGATTTTTAACAAATTTAAACTAAAGGGGTTTCAAGTATAACTTTGCATGAAAGGCTCAATAGTTATTGGACCATTTTTTGGCCAAATGAGAAAAAAGTCTTGCATGTATATCTTGGGAACAAGAGGAGAGAAATCATACACTTGAAAGATACACAAAATAAGTTTTTTTTGCTCTCTCTCTCTCCCCCTCCTTGAGTTCGGCCAAAAACACACACTTGGTGTGTGTTTTTGTTCTTCCAAAATACAAGTATATTGTATACTTGTTTAAGAAGTTCTCTTTTGCATCAAACATCAAGAAGGTACTAGCATACTCAAAGTGTTGGAGCTTGTTGGTGGACATCTCTAGAGGAACTCTTGGTTGGGTTCTTGCCATCTCCATCTTCTCCAAATAGAAGGTTTTATCAAAGGACAACAAAGGTTGTATTTTCTAAAAACCCCCTATGGTTGTTTTTAATCTTTCATGTTCATGCAAATGGATCCTTGATGGGTGTTATTTTTGTTTTAATGTTGTTCAAAATTTTAAGCTTCCGTTGCAAATATTTTGATTTTTGAAATCTTGTTTTGAACAAAACCCAACAAGTGGTATCAGAGCCATCTTTGCATGCATGTTTAGATTTTTCTTTTGTTATGAAATTTTTGGTTTTTGGAAACCATGGATGAATTTCATATTGCATGAAAAGTTCATACATGTTTTTTCTTTGGCAACTTGTTGTTTTTATAGTTAAAATGTATGATTTTAGGTGACCAAAATTTTGCATGCATTTTGGTCATAAAAGTTGCCTTTAAAATAAAAATACAAAGAGATGTTTTTTGTATTTTTATTTTTGTGATTGTTTGTGCATAAACAAGCCATGGACCCTTTGTTGTTGTTTGTGTTGTTTTATTCAAAAATATGCAATATTTATTATTCATAAGGTATGTAATAGTAAATAGGTATTTTTCATCTTTGTAATTTTTTAATGTAAAAGTTGATGTTAGATTAGTATTTTTACATAAATGTACAAAGATTGAAGAATGGAAGCCTCTTGGTGAAGTTCACTACCATTTCTCGGTTTCGAAGAGGAGCAACACAACACTTCATGGAGTCTCGAAGATTTTTGCATGCATTGGATGTTTTTGCAAGTGGGAGCATGAAGACTTATTTTTCTTGGTCCCTTGTCCCTTAGGAATGGACTTGATGATTCATGCATATGGCTTGCATGGATTGTCATTAGTTAAAATAGCTTGTTTATTGCACTTTTACATTATGTTTGTTGGTTGTTTGCATTATTATTATCTTGCGTGGTTGAAATAGGATTTTAATTGTTAGATAATAATTTATACGCATTTGGAAATCAACATATGGAGTTTGTCCTTTCAAAAGGTAACATTTTAAAGGTAAAATGGTTAAAATGGGTTTTATAAATAAAATGAGTTTTATTCTAAAACCCGTAAAGTTTTGAAATATCAAAGTAAGTTAAAATGACGATTTTAAAACTCATACAAACTCCAAGTGTCATGTATTATTAGTTGCATGCAATATACGTGACATATTATGTTCTTTTTGATGCGTTAAAATATAGGATATTGCATGCTAGTAAAGAACATAAAATTGGTTCAAAGGCAACAAATTTTAAAATTAGATTTTAAATGGACCTAGTTTTAAAATAGAGATTTTAAATTAACCAAATTTTTAAAAAATGAAGATTTTAAATTTATTTTGAGAAATAGTTTCTTAAAAGAGAACCTTGAATATTGCATGCATACAATAATAAATTGAGATTTTAAATGGGGATTTCAAAACTCATACAAACTCATAGTCTAATATTAATAAAAATGTTTATTAAGAGACTATAAATGGTTCTTGTAGTGATCAAACTCAAACGTTAATAAATGATATTAATAATTGACCACAAATCATTAGTTGATAAAATTGAGATTTTATTTAAACTAATAGGAACCATTTGATGATAAATAAGTTTGTACCATATATTATTAAATACATGTAATAACACATGATACTAAAATGTTTTTTAAAAACTAGAATTATAAAACATTATAAATCCCTTTTTCAAAATGCAAGTCTATGTCGTCCTTTTAAGAAACACTCAATACGTCACTATGACACCCTTGTGGGATAAAGGTCACCTAACCACTTGGATTGTCTTGAGATGGATGAGGTGATTCTTATGTCTTTGTGGGATAAAGGTCACCTAACCGCATGGATGTGAGTTTCACACGTTGTTTCAAGTAGGATGACTTGATTGGGAATCTTTTGTGATAAAGGTCACCTAAGCATTAGAGACCCAAGGCATAGATGGGATCAAACATGCAAATTAACAAAACGTTGTTAAGGATCCCATAAAACTAGGAATTACATTTGGATGTAATCGATAAACGTTATCTACCGTGTTGGATTAAATTATAACACCCTAAAATTTGGGTAAAATTTAAACCTATAAAAATTCCGGAAAATATTTTCATAAGATTAACAAATCACCCAAACAAGTGGGGAAATAGAGTACGACGTACACAATAACCAAAAGTCAAGCAATATACGGTCCAACAACCTAATAATCTAAATCGACATAACTTAGATTACAATTCGGGTGTTGTCTAATTGCTACCAAAATATTGACATCCAAATCCTATTTGTACGCCTTCAAGTCCCTTCCAAAAATGCTATTCACCAATATCTCTCATCACTCAAGCCCGAGGAGTCCCACCGCTTGAAGACCCTAATCACGTACCCAAAGACAAAGTGTTAGTCTAATAATATGAGAGTAAGAGATCTACACTTTTAAAATAATAAATGATAATAATATTAGGATCAAGGTACGATGTGAATTAAATTAAAACTCATGAAGTAGTTCGACGAGTACACAATGCTCCAAATCTGGATGAGACCCTGATAAATCAAATCCAATTCATAAGACGAGATAGCCACGTAATCGTTAGGAATGTTTTCTCATTTTACACACGATACAATATCTGTTGTTGGGGTTTCACAATTTTCAAAGTAGGAATTTAATTCATAATCCAACATCAATCTCTTTTGCATGATATTCACTTTAAAAGTTTCCTTGTCTATCAAACCCCTAGATTTTGACCTACAATGGTCAAAATCATTCTATTAACCAAAATAGTAAATACAAGTGAGTAATCATGAACAAGCCAAGAAATCTAAATATTTCAAGTTTTCCAATCATTTTGCATACCAAAACCCTGAGATTATCAAACCCATTTCTGGATCAAAAATAGAAACCATGGATATGAGAAAATGGAGACATTAATAAGTTAGAAATAATCTATAATAACATGCAAGTGGGCTTAGGTTTAGGATAACTCACCAAGAAGTGTTTGTAGAGAGAAAACCCCTATTCCTTATGAGAACCCTAGATTACACATGATAACCAAAATTAATACTCCATATCAAGCCAAGTTTGGTCATTAACACCATTCTAACTGAAATGTAACACTTACCTAGGGTTTGTAGAGAAATCCAACTCAACTAAGTAAACCCTATTACTTGCACACTTGATTCACTTGAGACTTCTTGTGGAAGCTTTTTTTTAATGACAAGGGAGGGTAGAGGATGAGGATTGAATGTTCAAAAGGAGATCAACTTGAGCAAATAAGTGAAGAGGGTGTTTGCTGCTGAAAATCGTCTTTAGGAGAGAGAGAACGATATCAGAAACTAAAATGAAAACCCCCAAAGAAGCTGGTCATCACTGCTCTTTTATTGCTCTAAAATCCTCGCCGACGATAGTGACTTAGCGATTGTGACATGGCACTCTCGCCATGTCACTCTCGCTGAGAATGTACCGAGACTCCCTTCTTGTCCAGCCAAATCCTTCCAAGCGAAAGTGACCATGCGATTGTGACATGGCACTCTCGCCATGTCACTCTCGCCGAAATGGTACCGAAAGTAGGTGGTGAGCAGCAGCAGTTCTAAAGGAGAAGATGGAAGGGAGGTTGTTTGTTTCGATGGCTATAGACCCCATACTCACACTCTAACTTATAAATTGATGAAAAGAGATTTGGATGCATGGTTAAATGTGGATACGTGGACCTGTTATAAAGCATGTATGTGTATATGCATGCATACACATACCATCACCCTCACACATAAAGATTATTAAGAGAAGAGAAAATTGAGGAGCATTAAGGATTAAATTTAAATCATTTAATTAAAATGGGAGCTTACTTGCAAATTTGGGGTGTTACAATCCTCCCCAACTTGGAAAAGATTTCGTCCTCGAAAACTCAAGCTATGCAAACAAATGAGGGTATCGGCGCTTCATATCTTCTTCCGGTTCCCAAGTCACATTGGCACCCCTATGGTGCTTCCATTGCACTTTGACTTTAACTACTTCCTTGTGTCGAAGTTTCGTCACCGCTCTATCCAAAATAGCTTCAGGCTCCTCTATACAACGGTTGTCATCCACCCGAATCTCCGATAATGGTATCACGCTTTCTCCTTCCGCTAAGCACTTTCGTAAGTAACACACATGGAAGGTTGGGTGGATTCCATCCATTTCCGGGGGTAAGTCTAATCTGTAGGCTTGCGAGCCTACCCGTTCCAAAATGGTGAATGGCCCAAGGAAACGGGGACTTAACTTTCCACGCTTTCCGAAATGGATTAATCCTTTCCAAGGGGATACTTTCAACATCACCCTTTCTCCTACTTGGAACTCTATCGGTTTCCGCTTCTTGTCAGCGTAGCTCTTTTGTCGATCTTGAGCCGTTTTCAACCGCTCTCTAATAACTTTGACCTTATCGGCTGTTTCTTGTACGATCTCCGACCCGACAAATTGCTTTTCCCCCGCCTCTAGCCAACACGCGGGAGTCCTATACTTTCTCCCGTACAAAGCCTCAAACGGTGCCGCCTTCAAGCTCGAATGATAGCTATTGTTGTAAGCAAATTCCACTAATGGTAGGTGAGTGTCCCAATTGCCCCCAAAGTCGATTACACATACCCTTAGCATATCCTCCAAGGTTTGAATGGTTCTTTCGCTTTGACCATCCGTTTGTGGATGATAGGCCGTGCTTAAATTTACCCTTGTGCCCAGTTCTTATTGTAACGCTTGCCAAAATCTTGAGGTGAACCGGCTATCCCGATCGGAGACTATGGATACGGGTACACCATGCCTTGATACCACCTCGTTAATGTAGAGCCTTGCCAATTTGTCCATTGGTAAGGTTTCCCGCATAGCCAAGAAATGTGCACTCTTTGTCAACCGATCCACTATTACCCAAATGGTGTCGTGGCCTCTCAAAGTCTTCGGCAACTTGGTCACAAAATCCATGGTGATTTTCTCCCATTTCCACTCGGGAATTTCAAGAGGTTTCAAACTGCTATAAGGTAATTGATGTTGAGCCTTTACCTGCAAGCAAGTTGTACACTGCCCTACGTAATGCGCCACATCTAACTTCATCACTGGCCACCAATAATGTAACTTTAGATCCCGATACATCTTGGTACTTTCGGGATGAATGGAGTACTTTGACTTATGCACTTCGTCCATGAGTAGCTCCCTAATTCCACCGACCTTAGGCACCCACACGCGCCCATTGAACAATTTGACTCCACGACTATCCTCCGTTAAAAGTTGCCTTTGTTTCACCATCACTTCATCTTTGAGGTTTTCTTCCTTTAAAGCTTCGGATTGAGCTGCTCTAATCCGCTCTATCAAGCTCGACACTATATCGATCCTTGAGAGATTGGTGCGTAGACTCCCGCTATACTCTTTCCGACTCAAGGCATCGGCAACTACATTGGCTTTACCCGGATGATAAAACAATTCACAGTCATAATCCTTGAGCAGTTCCAACCACCTCCGTTTCCTCATGTTTAACTCCTTTTGATCGAACACATACTTCAAGCTCTTGTGATCGGTGTACAAAGTACATTTTGTCCCATAGAGGTAATGACGCCACAACTTCAATGCAAACACCACCGCGGCTAATTCCAGATCATGCGTGGGATAATTCTTTTCGTGCACCTTGAGTTGCCTCGAAGCATAGGCGATTACTTTTCCCCTTTGCATTAGCACGCACCCCAAACCCAACTTAGACGCATCACTATAAACCACAAAATCTTCCGATCCCTCGGGTAACGATAAAATTGGTGCTTCACACAATTTCTTTTGGAGAGTGCGGAATGCCTTTTCTTGCGCTTCTGTCCAAACAAACTTCACGTTTTTCCGCGTCAATGCCATCAAAGAAGAAGCAATCTTAGAAAAATCTTTAATAAACCTTCGGTAGTAACCCGCCAAACCCAAGAAGCTTCGAATCTCGCCCGGGCTCTTAGGAGGTTCCCAATTCATCATCGCCTCGATTTTGGAAGGGTCTACCTTCACTCCATCCCGAGTAATCACATGACCCAAGAATTGCACTTCCTCCAACCAAAAGTCACACTTGGAAAATTTCGCGTAAAGTTTCTCTTTTCTTAGGACTTCCAACACCTCCCGCAAGTGAGACTCGTGTTCCACTTCATCTTTGGAGTACACCAAAATGTCATCTATAAACACAATCACCGACTTGTCGAGGAAAGGTCGGCACACCCGGTTCATCAAATCTATGAACACCGCCGGTGCATTTGTTAAACCAAATGGCATCACTAGAAACTCATAATGACCATACCGCGTCCGAAAGGCCGTCTTTGGGACATCGTCTTCTCTAACCTTTACTTGGTGATAACCCGAACGTAATTCGATATTTGAGAAACATCCTGCTCCTTGAAGTTGGTCGAATAAGTCGTCGATTCTAGGAAATGGATACTTGTTCTTCACGGTTACCTTGTTTAACTCTCGGTAGTCGATACACATCCGCATGGTGCCATCTTTATTCTTCACGAATAAGACCGGTGCTCCCCAAGGAGATGAACTAGGCCTCACAAACCCATTCTCCAAAAGCTCTTGGAGTTGTGTCATCATTTCTTGCATCTCGGATGGGGCCAAACGGTAGGGAGCCCTAGCTATCGGAGCCGCTCCCGGTACCAAATCTATCTTGAACTCTACTTGACGATCCAGTGGCAAACCCGGCAAGTCTTCCGGGAATACGTCAGGAAACTCGCGCACCACTCTCACGTCCTCGAGCTTATTCTTTTCCAGCTTAGCATCAATCACATAAGCCAAGAAGGACGTGCATCCTTTGACCAAACATTTTCGTGCCTTAAGCACGGAAATGATTGCTACATCTCCTTTTCGTCGTTCACCATAAATGACTACATCACTTCCATCCGAAGAGGGTATGCGGATCAATTTCTTAGCGCATAAGATTTCGGCTTGATTCCCGGCTAGCCAATCCATTCCAACCACAAAATCGAACCCCCCAATTACCATGGGCATTAAGTCTATCGAGAATTTCTTCCCTTCTATTTGTAGCGTACAACCCCGCAAAATATCCCGAACCACTACTCGTCCACCATCGACTATTTCTACCACTATGGATTCTTCTAACCTACTAGTGGGCATAGACAAATTTTGACAAAAAGAGGTCGACACAAACGAAAAACTTGCACCCAAATCAAATAATACACACGTAGGTACGGAGTTTAGAAGAAACGTACCCGACACTACGTCCTTTGAAGCCTTTGCCTCCTCGGTCGACATTTGGAAAGCTCTCCCCGTTGCTCTCGGAGGTTCCACCTTCGGCCCTCCGCTTCCCCCCGATTTTAGCTTCGGACAATCCTTTCTAACGTAGCCCGTCTCCTTACACTCGAAGCACATCATCCCCTTAACGGGACAAGAGTTGATGGAATGTCCGCTCCTGCCACACTTATAGCATTTTCCCGGAACAAAATTGCATGGGCCAAAGTGTTTGTTCCTGCACTTGGAACACCATCTAGCCTCTCTCTTCAGGTCGGCTCCCCGGTAGTTGCTGTCAAACGTTCTTGGTTTCTTGAAGGGTGTAGATCGCCCTTCCCATTTCCTCTTTTCCGGCACTCTAGCGGCTTCTTCCTTGCCCCTACCATAGGCATCCTCCACCAATTGCGCTTCTTCCACCGCCTCACGTAGGGTAGAAACCTTAGAAACTCAGACCATAGTCATCATGTCCGATGGAAGGCCCTTGATGTATGCTTTGATCTTTTCCTTCTCTGTCGGGACCAGATGTCCTACCAATCCCAATTTATCCATGAACAGCCGGTTGTAATCTTTGACTGTCAAGTTGCCCTTTTTCAAATTCCGGAACTCTTCTTCGATCCGATCCATAGACCTCTCATTGCAATATTCTTCCAACAATTTTTCTTTAAAGGTTGCCCAACTCAGTTTGGCCAATACCGCGGCTTCTAGAGATGCGGAGTAAACATTCTACCGAGTAAGAGCCGCCCCTCTTAGCATTTGAGAACCAAACTTTGCTCTTTGGCTTTCCCCGCAATCACTAGTACGGAAAGCCTGCTCCATTTCCCTTATCCAGTTCATACAGATAACTGGATCATCTGCCCCTTTAAACTTGGGTGGTCTGCAGCACAAAAAGGTTTTGAAAGAACAAGTCTTTTCTGTGTGCCCGGTTTCCTTTGCCCCCAAACCAACAGTAGCATTCCCATTGCCAGTGCCCCCAGACCCGTCTATCACAATGTTCTCGGCAACCACCTCGTGCTTGCGGTTACTTGCATCTCGAACCTCTATAAATTTCAAAAATTGCTCTTGTTGCTGATTCATGGCCTTGCTCATGGTCGCCATCATCATGTCCATCATTTGGGTCTCGGCCGTTGCCTCCTCCATAACGGGATCGGAGGTTTCCAGATTTTGTTGAGGGATATGCTCAGTTCCCCCTCCCAAGACGATATTTCGCGGAGGTCTCATTGTCGCCGTTGCCCCTGGTTGGTCAGCTGTAGATGCCGTGGCATCATGACCATCCACCCTACTACGGGTGTTCACCATCGTAGTCTGCCACACAATCGAGAATGAGGTAAGAAACGGGCTATAAGATTTAAACATAAAGAAACGTACCAATACATGCATCAATCATCATAACGATAGCAATCTAAGCATACTCACGTAATGATACATTCATAATATCAGTAGCTAATTGAAGTTATGAACATATTTCACATAAGGATTCTCGTTACCAAGGTCACAACTTTCAACTTATGTATTTCCGTCGACTCTAAGACCATCCTATCTTAGAAGTTCTACCAAGCTCACCGATTCATACTTAATCCTTTTTCAGCTTAAATCTAGGCACTAAACAACATACCTAGTTCACTTAAACTATTGCTCTGATACCAACTTATAACACCCTAAAATTTGGGTAAAATTTAAACCTATAAAAATTCCGGAAAATATTTTCATAAGTATAACAAATCACCCAAACAAGTGGGGAAATAGAGTATGACGTACACAATAACCAAAAGTCAAGCAATATACGGTCCAACAACCTAATAATCTAAATCGACATAACTTAGATTACAATTCGGGTGTTGTCTAATTGCTACCAAAATATTGACATCCAAATCCTATTTGTACGCCTTCAAGTCCCTTCCAAAAATGCTATTCACCAATATGTCTCATCACTCAAGCCCGAGGAGTCCCACCGCTTGAAGACCCTAATCACGTACCCAAAGACAAAGTGTTAGTCTAATAATATGAGAGTAAGAGATCTACACTTTTAAAATAATAAATGATAATAATATTAGGATCAAGGTACGATGTGAATTAAATTAAAACTCATGAAGTAGTTCGACGAGTACACAATGCTCCAAATCTGGATGAGACCCTGATAAATCAAATCCAATTCATAAGACGAGATAGCCACGTAATCGTTAGGAATGTTTTCTCATTTTACACACGATACAATATCTGTTGTTGGGGTTTCACAATTTTCAAAGTAGGAATTTAATTCATAATCCAACATCAATCTCTTTTGCATGATATTCACTTTAAAAGTTTCCTTGTCTATCAAACCCCTAGATTTTGACCTACAATGGTCAAAATCATTCTATTAACCAAAATAGTAAATACAAGTGAGTAATCATGAACAAGCCAAGAAATCTAAATATTTCAAGTTTTCCAATCATTTTGCATACCAAAACCCTGAGATTATCAAACCCATTTCTGGATCAAAAATAGAAACCATGGATATGAGAAAATGGAGACATTAATAAGTTAGAAATCATCTATAATAACATGCAAGTGGGCTTAGGTTTAGGATAACTCACCAAGAAGGGTTTGTAGAGAGAAAACCCCTATTCCTTATGAGAACCCTAGATTACACATGATAACCAAAATTAATACTCCATATCAAGCCAAGTTTGGTCATTAACACCATTCTAACTGAAATGTAACACTTACCTAGGGTTTGTAGAGACATCCAACTCAACTAAGTAAACCCTATTACTTGCACACTTGATTCACTTGAGACTTCTTGTGGAAGCTTTTTTTTAATGACAAGGGAGGGTAGAGGATGAGGATTGAATGTTCAAAAGGAGATCAACTTGAGCAAATAAGTGAAGAGGGTGTTTGCTGCTGAAAATCGTCTTTAGGAGAGAGAGAACGATATCAGAAACTAAAATGAAAACCCCCAAAGAAGCTGGTCATCACTGCTCTTTTATTGCTCTAAAATCCTCGCCGGCGATAGTGACTTAGCGATTGTGACATGGCACTCTCGCCATGTCACTCTCGTTGAGAATGTACCGAGACTCCCTTCTTGTCCAGCCAAATCCTTCCAAGCGAAAGTTACCATGCGATTGTGACATGGCACTCTCGCCATGTCACTCTCGCCGAAATGGTACCGAAAGTAGGTGGTGAGCAGCAGCAGTTCTAAAGTAGAAGATGGAAGGGAGGTTGTTTGTTTCGATGGCTATAGACCCCATACTCACACTCTAACTTATAAATTGATGAAAAGAGATTTGGATGCATGGTTAAATGTGGATACGTGGACCTGTTATAAAGCATGTATGTGTATATGCATGCATACACATACCATCACCCTCACACATAAAGATTATTAAGAGAAGAGAAAATTGAGGAGCATTAAGGATTAAATTTAAATCATTTACTTAAAATGGGAGCTTACTTGCAAATTTGGGGTGTTACAATCCTCCCCAACTTGGAAAAGATTTCGTCCTCGAAAACTCAAGCTATGCAAACAAATGAGGGTATCGGCGCTTCATATCTTCTTCCGGTTCCCAAGTCACATTGGCACCCCTATGGTGCTTCCATTGCACTTTGACTTTAACTACTTCCTTGTGTCGAAGTTTCGTCACCGCTCTATCCAAAATAGCTTCAGGCTCCTCTATACAACGGTTGTCATCCACCCGAATCTCCGATAATGGTATCACGCTTTCTCCTTCCGCTAAGCACTTTCGTAAGTAACACACATGGAAGGTTGGGTGGATTCCATCCATTTCTGGGGGTAAGTCTAATCTGTAGGCTTGCGAGCCTACCCGTTCCAAAATGGTGAATGGCCCAAGGAAACGGGGACTTAACTTCCCACGCTTTCCGAAATGGATTAATCCTTTCCAAGGGGATACTTTCAACATCACCCTTTCTCCTACTTGGAACTCTATCGGTTTCCGCTTCTTGTCAGCGTAGCTCTTTTGTCGATCTTGAGCCGTTTTCAACCGCTCTCTAATAACTTTGACCTTATCGGCTGTTTCTTGTACGATCTCCGGCCCGACAAATTGCTTTTCCCCTGCCTCTAGCCAACACGCGGGAGTCCTACACTTTCTCCCGTACAAAGCCTCAAACGGTGCCGCCTTCAAGCTCGAATGATAGCTATTGTTGTAAGCAAATTCCACTAACGGTAGGTGAGTGTCCCAATTGCCCCCAAAGTCGATTACACATGCCCTTAGCATATCCTCCAAGGTTTGAATGGTTCTTTCGCTTTGACCATCCGTTTGTGGATGATAGGCCGTGCTTAAATTTACCCTTGTGCCCAGTTCTTCTTGTAACGCTTGCCAAAATCTTGAGGTGAACCGGCTATCCCTATCGGAGACTATGGATACGGGTACACCATGCCTTGATACCACCTCGTTAATGTAGAGCCTTGCCAATTTGTCCATTGGTAAGGTTTCCCGCATAGCCAAGAAATGTGCACTCTTTGTCAACCGATCCACTATTACCCAAATGGTGTCGTGGCCTCTCAAAGTCTTCGGCAACTTGGTCACAAAATCCATGGTGATTTTCTCCCATTTCCACTCGGGAATTTCAAGAGGTTTCAAACTGCTATAAGGTAATTGATGTTGAGCCTTTACCTGCAAGCAAGTTGTACACTGCCCTACGTAATGCGCCACATCTAACTTCATCACTGGCCACCAATAATGTAACTTTAGATCCCGATACATCTTGGTACTTTCGGGATGAATGGAGTACTTTGACTTATGCACTTCGTCCATGAGTAGCTCCCTAATTCCACCGACCTTAGGCACCCACACGCGCCCATTGAACAATTTGACTCCACGACTATCCTCCGTTAAAAGTTTCCTTTGTTTCACCATCACTTCATCTTTGAGGTTTTCTTCCTTTAAAGCTTCGGATTGAGCTGCTCTAATCCGCTCTATCAAGCTCGACACTATATCGATCCTTGAGAGATTGGTGCGTAGACTCCCGCTATACTCTTTCCGACTCAAGGCATCGGCAACTACATTGGCTTTACCCGGATGATAAAACAATTCACAGTCATAATCCTTGAGCAGTTCCAACCACCTCCGTTGCCTCATGTTTAACTCCTTTTGATCGAACACATACTTCAAGCTCTTGTGATCGGTGTACAGAGTACATTTTGTCCCATAGAGGTAATGACGCCACAACTTCAACGCAAACACCACCGCGGCTAATTCCAGATCATGCGTGGGATAATTCTTTTCGTGCACCTTGAGTTGCCTCGAAGCATAGGCGATTACTTTTCCCCTTTGCATTAGCACGCACCCCAAACCCAACTTAGACGCATCACTATAAACCACAAAATCTTCCGATCCCTCGGGTAACGATAAAATTGGTGCTTCACACAATTTCTTTTGGAGAGTGCGGAATGCCTTTTCTTGCGCTTCTGTCCAAACAAACTTCACGTTTTTCCGCGTCAATGCCGTCAAAGAAGAAGCAATCTTAGAAAAATCTTTAATAAACCTTCGGTAGTAACCCGCCAAACCCAAGAAGCTTCGAATCTCGCCCGGGCTCTTAGGAGGTTCCCAATTCATCATCGCCTCGATTTTGGAAGGGTCTACCTTCACCCCATCCCGAGTAATCACATGACCCAAGAATTGCACTTCCTCCAACCAAAAGTCACACTTGGGAAATTTCGCGTAAAGTTTCTCTTTTCTTAGGACTTCCAACACCTCCCGCCAGTGAGACTCGTGTTCCACTTCATCTTTGGAGTACACCAAAATGTCATCTATAAACACAATCACCGACTTGTCGAGGAAAGGTCGGCACACCCGGTTCATCAAATCTATGAACACCGCCGGTGCATTTGTTAAACCAAATGGCATCACTAGAAACTCATAATGACCATACCGCGTCCGAAAGGCCGTCTTTGGGACATCGTATTCTCTAACCTTTACTTGGTGATAACCCGAACGTAAGTCGATCTTTGAGAAACATCCCGCTCCGTGAAGTTGGTCGAATAAGTCGTCGATTCTAGGAAGTGGATACTTGTTCTTCACGGTTACCTTGTTTAACTCTCGGTAGTCGATACACATCCGCATGGTGCCATCTTTCTTCTTCACGAATAAGACCGGTGCTCCCCAAGGAGATGAACTAGGCCTCACAAACCCCTTCTCCAAAAGCTCTTAGAGTTGTGCCATCATTTCTTGCATCTCGGATGGGGCCAAACGATATGGAGCCCTAGCTATCGGAGCCGCTCCCGGTACCGAATCTATCTTGAACTCTACTTGACGATCCAGTGGCAAACCCGGCAAGTCTTCCGGGAATACGTCAGGAAACTCGCGCACCACTCTCACGTCCTCGAGCTTCTTCTTTTCCAGCTTAGCATCAATCACATAAGCCAAGAAGGACGTGCATCCTTTGACCAAACATTTTCGTGCCTTCAGCACGGAAATGATTGCTACATCTCCTTTTCGTCGTTCACCATAAATGACTACATCACTTCCATCCGAAGAGGGTATGCGGATCAATTTCTTAGCGCATAAGATTTCGGCTTGATTCCCGGCTAGCCAATCCATTCCAACCACCACATCGAACCCCCCAATTACCATGGGCATTAAGTCTATCGAGAATTTCTTCCCTTCTATTTGTAGCATACAACCCCGCAAAATATCCCGAACCACTACTCGTCCACCATCGGCTATTTCTACCACTATGGCTTCTTCTAAACTACTAGTGGGCATAGACAAATTTTGACAAAAAGAGGTCGACACAAACGAAAAACTTGCACCCAAATCAAATAATACACGCGTAGGTACGGAGTTTAGAAGAAACGTACCCGACACTACGTCCTTTGAAGCCTTTGCCTCCTCGGTCGACATTTGGAAAGCTCTCCCCGTTGCTCTCGGAGGTTCCACCTTCGGCCCTCCGCTTCCCCCCGATTTTAGCTTCGGACAATCCTTTCTAACGTAGCCCGGCTCCTTACACTCGAAGCACATCATCCCCTTAACGGGACAAGAGTTGATGGAATGTCCGCTCTTGCCACACTTATAGCATTTTCCCGGAACAAAATTGCATGGGCCAAAGTGTTTGTTCCTGCACTTGGAACACCATCTAGCCTCTCTCTTCAGGTCGGCTCCCCGGTAGTTGCTGTCAAACGTTCTTGGTTTCTTGAAGGGTGTAGATCGCCCTTCCCATTTCCTCTTTTCCGGCACTCTAGCGGCTTCTTCCTTGCCCCTACCATAGGCATCCTCCACCAATTGAGCTTCTTCCACCGCCTCACGTAGGGTAGAAACCTTAGAAACTCGGACCATAGTCATCATGTCCGATAGAAGGCCCTTGATGTATGCTTTGATCTTTTCCTTCTCTGTCGGGACCAGATGTCCTACCAATCCCAATTTATCCATGAACAGCCGGTTGTAATCTTTGACTGTCAAATTGCCCTTTTTCAAATTCCGGAACTCTTCTTCGATCCGATCCACAGACCTCTCATTGCAATATTCTTCCAACAATTTTTCTTTAAAGGTTGCCCAACTCAGTTTGGCTAATACCGCGGCTTCTAGAGATGCGGAGTAAACATTCCACCGAGTAAGAGCCGCCCCTCTTAGCATTTGAGAACCAAACTTTGCTCTTTGGCTTTCCCCGCAATCACTAGTACGGAAAGCCTGCTCCATTTCCCTTATCCAGTTCATACAGATAACTGGATCATCTGCCCCTTTAAACTTGGGTGGTCTGCAGCACAAAAAGGTTTTGAAAGAACAAGTCTTTTCTGTGTGCCCGGTTTCCTTTGCCCCCAAACCAACAGTAGCATTCCCATTGCCAGTGCCCCCAGACCCGTCTATCACAATGTTCTCGGCAACCACCTCGTGCTTGCGGTTACTTGCATCTCGAACCTCTATAAATTTCAAAAATTGCTCTTGTTGCTGATTCATGGCCTTGCTCATGGTCGCCATCATCCTGTCCATCATTCGGGTCTCGGCCGTTGCCTCCTCCATAACGGGATCGAAGGTTTCCAGATTTTGTTGAGGGATATGCTCAGTTCCCCCTCCCAAGACGATATTTCGCGGAGGTCTCATTGTCGCTGTTGCCCCTGGTTGGTCAGCTGTAGATGCCGTGGCATCATGACCATCCACTCTACTGCGGGTGTTCACCATCGTAGTCTGCCACACAATCGAGAATGAGGTAAGAAATGGGCTATAAGATTTAAACATAAAGAAACGTACCAATACATGCATCAATCATTATAACGATAGCAATCTAAGCATACTCACGTAATGATACATTCATAATATCAGTAGCTAATTGAAGTTATGAACATATTTCACATAAGGATTCTCGTTACCAAGGTCACAACTTTCAACTTATGTATTTTCGTCGACTCTAAGACCATCCTATCTTAGAAGTTCTACCAAGCTCACCGATTCATACTTAATCCTTTTTCAGCTTAAATCTAGGCACTAAACAACATACCTAGTTCACTTAAACTATTGCTCTGATACCAACTTATAACACCCTAAAATTTGGGTAAAATTTAAACCTATAAAAATTCCGGAAAATATTTTCATAAGTATAACAAATCACCCAAACAAGTGGGGAAATAGAGTATGACATACACAATAACCAAAAGTCAAGCAATATACGGTCCAACAACCTAATAATCTAAATCGACATAACTTAGATTACAATTCGGGTGTTGTCTAATTGCTACCAAAATATTGACATCCAAATCCTATTTGTACGCCTTCAAGTCCCTTCCAAAAATGCTATTCACCAATATGTCTCATCACTCAAGCCCGAGGAGTCCCACCGCTTGAAGACCCTAATCACGTACCCAAAGGCAAAGTGTTAGTCTAATAATATGAGAGTAAGAGATCTACACTTTTAAAATAATAAATGATAATAATATTAGGATCAAGGTACGATGTGAATTAATTTAAACTCATGAAGTAGTTCGACGAGTACACAATGCTCCAAATCTGGATGAGACCCTGATAAATCAAATCCAATTCATAAGACGAGATAGCCACGTAATCGTTAGGAATGTTTTCTCATTTTACACACGATACAATATCTGTTGTTGGGGTTTCACAATTTTCAAAGTAGGAATTTAATTCATAATCCAACATCAATCTCTTTTGCATGATATTCACTTTAAAAGTTTCCTTGTCTATCAAACCCCTAGATTTTGACCTACAATGGTCAAAATCATTCTATTAACCAAAATATTAAATACAAGTGAGTAATCATGAACAAGCCAAGAAATCTAAATATTTCAAGTTTTCCAATCATTTTGCATACCAAAACCCTGAGATTATCAAACCCATTTCTGGATCAAAAATAGAAACCATGGATATGAGAAAATGGAGACATTAATAAGTTAGAAATCATCTATAATAACATGCAAGTGGGCTTAGGTTTAGGATAACTCACCAAGAAGGGTTTGTAGAGAGAAAACCCCTATTCCTTATGAGAACCCTAGATTACACATGATAACCAAAATTAATACTCCATATCAAGCCAAGTTTGGTCATTAACACCATTCTAACTGAAATGTAACACTTACCTAGGGTTTGTAGAGAAATCCAACTCAACTAAGTAAACCCTATTACTTGCACACTTGATTCACTTGAGACTTCTTGTGGAAGCTTTTTTTTAATGACAAGGGAGGGTAGAGGATGAGGATTGAATGTTCAAAAGGAGATCAACTTGAGCAAATAAGTGAAGAGGGTGTTTGCTGCTGAAAATCGTCTTTAGGAGAGAGAGAACGATATCAGAAACTAAAATGAAAACCCCCAAAGAAGCTGGTCATCACTGCTATTTTATTGCTCTAAAATCCTCGCCGGCGATAGTGACTTAGCGATTGTGACATGGCACTCTCGCCATGTCACTCTCGTTGAGAATGTACCGAGACTCCCTTCTTGTCCAGCCAAATCCTTCCAAGCGAAAGTGACCATGCGATTGTGACATGGCACTCTCGCCATGTCACTCTCGCCGAAATGGTACCGAAAGTAGGTGGTGAGCAGCAGCAGTTCTAAAGGAGAAGATGGAAGGGAGGTTGTTTGTTTCGATGGCTATAGACCCCATACTCACACTCTAACTTATAAATTGATGAAACGAGATTTGGATGCATGGTTAAATGTGGATACGTGGACCTGTTATAAAGCATGTATGTGTATATGCATGCATACATATACCATCACCCTCACACATAAAGATTATTAAGAGAAGAGAAAATTGAGGAGCATTAAGGATTAAATTTAAATCATTTACTTAAAATGGGAGCTTACTTGCAAATTTGGGGTGTTACAATCCTCCCCAACATGGAAAAGATTTCGTCCTCGAAAACTCAAGCTATGCAAACAAATGAGGGTATCGGCGCTTCATATCTTCTTCCGGTTCCCAAGTCACATTGGCACCCCTATGGTGCTTCCATTGCACTTTGACTTTAACTACTTCCTTGTGTCGAAGTTTCGTCACCGCTCTATCCAAAATAGCTTCAGGCTCCTCTATACAACGGTTGTCATCCACCCGAATCTCCGATAATGGTATCACGCTTTCTCCTTCCGCTAAGCACTTTCGTAAGTAACACACATGGAAGGTTGGGTGGATTCCATCCATTTCCGGGGGTAAGTCTAATCTGTAGGCTTGCGAGCCTACCCGTTCCAAAATGGTGAATGGCCCAAGGAAACGGGGACTTAACTTCCCACGCTTTCCGAAATGGATTAATCCTTTCCAAGGGGATACTTTCAACATCACCCTTTCTCCTACTTGGAACTCTATCGGTTTCCGCTTCTTGTCAGCGTAGCTCTTTTGTCGATCTTGAGCCGTTTTCAACCGCTCTCTAATAACTTTGACCTTATCGGCTGTTTCTTGTACGATCTCCGGCCCGACAAATTGCTTTTCCCCTGCCTCTAGCCAACACGCGGGAGTCCTACACTTTCTCCCGTACAAAGCCTCAAACGGTGCCGCCTTTAAGCTCGAATGATAGCTATTGTTGTAAGCAAATTCCACTAACGGTAGGTGAGTGTCCCAATTGCCCCCAAAGTCGATTACACATGCCCTTAGCATATCCTCCAAGGTTTGAATGGTTCTTTCGCTTTGACCATCCGTTTGTGGATGATAGGCCGTGCTTAAATTTACCCTTATGCCCAGTTCTTCTTGTAACGCTTGCCAAAATCTTGAGGTGAACCTGCTATCCCTATCGGAGACTATGGATACGGGTACACCATGCCTTGATACCACCTCGTTAATGTAGAGCCTTGCCAATTTGTCCATTGGTAAGGTTTCCCGCATAGCCAAGAAATGTGCACTCTTTGTCAACCGATCCACTATTACCCAAATGGTGTCGTGGCCTCTCAAAGTCTTCGGCAACTTGGTCACAAAATCCATGGTGATTTTCTCCCATTTCCACTCGGGAATTTCAAGAGGTTTCAAACTGCTATAAGGTAATTGATGTTGAGCCTTTACCTGCAAGCAAGTTGTACACTGCCCCACGTAATGCGCCACATCTAACTTCATCACCGGCCACCAATAATGTAACTTTAGATCCCGATACATCTTGGTACTTTCGGGATGAATGGAGTACTTTGACTTATGCACTTCGTCCATGAGTAGCTCCCTAATTCCACCGACCTTAGGCACCCACACGCGCCCGTTGAACAATTTGACTCCACGACTATCCTCCGTTAAAAGTTGCCTTTGTTTCACCATCACTTCATCTTTGAGGTTTTCTTCCTTTAAAGCTTCGGATTGAGCTGCTCTAATCCGCTCTATCAAGCTCGACACTATATCGATCCTTGAGAGATTGGTGCGTAGACTCCCGCTATACTCTTTCCGACTCAAGGCATCGGCAACTACATTGGCTTTACCCGGATGATAAAGCAATTCACAGTCATAATCCTTGAGCAGTTCCAACCACCTCCGTTGCCTCATGTTTAACTCCTTTTGATCGAACACATACTTCAAGCTCTTGTGATCGGTGTACAGAGTACATTTTGTCCCATAGAGGTAATGACGCCACAACTTCAACGCAAACACCACCGCGGCTAATTCCAGATCATGCGTGGGATAATTCTTTTCGTGCACCTTGAGTTGCCTCGAAGCATAGGCGATTACTTTTCCCCTTTGCATTAGCACGCACCCCAAACCCAACTTAGACGCATCACTATAAACCACAAAATCTTCCGATCCCTCGGGTAACGATAAAATTGGTGCTTCACACAATTTCTTTTGGAGAGTGCGGAATGCCTTTTCTTGCGCTTCTGTCCAAACAAACTTCACGTTTTTCCGCGTCAATGCCGTCAAAGAAGAAGCAATCTTAGAAAAATCTTTAATAAACCTTCGGTAGTAACCCGCCAAACCCAAGAAGCTTCGAATCTCGCCCGGGCTCTTAGGAGGTTCCCAATTCATCATCGCCTCGATTTTGGAAGGGTCTACCTTCACTCCATCCCGAGTAATCACATGACCCAAGAATTGCACTTCCTCCAACCAAAAGTCACACTTGGGAAATTTCGCGTAAAGTTTCTCTTTTCTTAGGACTTCCAACACCTCCCGCAAGTGAGACTCGTGTTCCACTTCATCTTTGGAGTACACCAAAATGTCATCTATAAACACAATCACCGACTTGTCGAGGAAAGGCCGGCACACCCGGTTCATCAAATCTATGAACACCGCCGGTGCATTTGTTAAACCAAATGGCATCACTAGAAACTCATAATGACCATACCGCGTCCGAAAGGCCGTCTTTGGGACATCGTCTTCTCTAACCTTTACTTGGTGATAACCCAAACGTAAGTCGATCTTTGAGAAACATCCCGCTCCTTGAAGTTGGTCGAATAAGTCGTCGATTCTAGGAAGTGGATACTTGTTCTTCACGGTTACCTTGTTTAACTCTCGGTAGTCGATACACATCCGCATGGTGCCATCTTTCTTCTTCACGAATAAGACCGGTGCTCCCCAAGGAGATGAACTAGGCCTCACAAACCCCTTCTCCAAAAGCTCTTGGAGTTGTGCCATCATTTCTTGCATCTCGGATGGGGCCAAACGGTAGGGAGCCCTAGCTATCGGAGCCGCTCCCGGTACCGAATCTATCTTGAACTCTACTTGACGATCCAGTGGCAAACCCGGCAAGTCTTCCGGGAATACGTCAGGAAACTCGCGCACCACTCTCACGTCCTCGAGCTTCTTCTTTTCCAGCTTAGCATCAATCACATAAGCCAAGAAGGACGTGCATCCTTTGACCAAACATTTTCGTGCCTTCAGCACGGAAATGATTGCTACATCTCCTTTTCGTCGTTCACCATAAATGACTACATCACTTCCATCCGAAGAGGGTATGCGGATCAATTTCTTAGCGCATAAGATTTCGGCTTGATTCCCGGCTAGCCAATCCATTCCAACCACCACATCGAACCCCCCAATTACCATGGGCATTAAGTCTATCGAGAATTTCTTCCCTTCTATTTGTAGCATACAACCCCGCAAAATATCCTGAACCACTACTCGTCCACCATCGGCTATTTCTACCACTATGGCTTCTTCTAAACTACTAGTGGGCATAGACAAATTTTGACAAAAAGAGGTCGACACAAACGAAAAACTTGCACCCAAATCAAATAATACACGCGTAGGTACGGAGTTTAGAAGAAACGTACCCGACACTACGTCCTTTGAAGCCTTTGCCTCCTCGGTCGACATTTGGAAATCTCTCCCCGTTGCTCTCGGAGGTTCCACCTTCGGCCCTCCGCTTCCCCCCGATTTTAGCTTCGGACAATCCTTTCTAACGTAGCCCGGCTCCTTACACTCGAAGCACATCATCCCCTTAACGGGACAAGAGTTGATGGAATGTCCGCTCTTGCCACACTTATAGCATTTTCCCGGAACAAAATTGCATGGGCCAAAGTGTTTGTTCCTGCACTTGGAACACCATCTAGCCTCTCTCTTCAGGTCGGCTCCCCGGTAGTTGCTGTCAAACGTTCTTGGTTTCTTGAAGGGTGTAGATCGCCCTTCCCATTTCCTCTTTTCCGGCACTCTAGCAGCTTCTTCCTTGCCCCTACCATAGGCATCCTCCACCAATTGAGCTTCTTCCACCGCCTCACGTAGGGTAGAAACCTTAGAAACTCGGACCATAGTCATCATGTCCGATGGAAGGCTCTTGATGTATGCTTTGATCTTTTCCTTCTCTGTCGGGACCAGATGTCCTACCAATCCCAATTTATCCATGAACAGCCGGTTGTAATCTTTGACTGTCAAGTTGCCCTTTTTCAAATTCCGGAACTCTTCTTCGATCCGATCCATAGACCTCTCATTGCAATATTCTTCCAACAATTTTTCTTTAAAGGTTGCCCAACTCAGTTTGGCCAATACCGCGGCTTCTAGAGATGCGGAGTAAACATTCCACCGAGTAAGAGCCGCCCCTCT
This sequence comes from Saussurea involucrata, assembly GCA_033807775.1. Taxonomy (NCBI): domain Eukaryota; kingdom Viridiplantae; phylum Streptophyta; class Magnoliopsida; order Asterales; family Asteraceae; genus Saussurea; species Saussurea involucrata. Next base: position 135,935,396 of record CM066322.1, read on the forward strand.
TAGCATTTGAGAACCAAACTTTGCTCTTTGGCTTTCCCCGCAATCACTAGTACGGAAAGCCTGCTCCATTTCCTTTATCCAGTTCATACAGATAACTGGATCATCTGCCCCTTTAAACTTGGGTGGTCTGCAGCTCAAAAAGGTTTTGAAAGAACAAGTCTTTTCTGTGTGCCCGGTTTCCTTTGCCCCCAAACCAACAGTAGCATTCCCATTGCCAGTGCCCCCAGACCCGTCTATCACAATGTTCTCGGCAACCACCTCGTGCTTGCGGTTACTTGCATCTCGAACCTCTATAAATTTCAAAAATTGCTCTTGTTGCTGATTCATGGCCTTGCTCATGGTCGCCATCATCATGTCCATCATTCGGGTCTCGGCCGTTGCCTCCTCCATAACGGGATAAGAGGTTTCCAGATTTTGTTGAGGGATATGCTCAGTTCCCCCTCCCAAGACGATATTTCGCGGAGGTCTCATTGTCGCCGTTGCCCCTGGTTGGTCAGCTGTAGATGTCGTGGCATCATGACCATCCACCCTACTGCGGGTGTTCACCATCGTAGTCTGCCACACAATCGAGAATGAGGTAAGAAATGGGCTATAAGATTTAAACATAAAGAAACGTACCAATACATGCATCAATCATCATAACATTAGCAATCTAAGCATACTCACGTAATGATACATTCATAATATCAGTAGCTAATTGAAGTTATGAACATATTTCACATAAGGATTCTCGTTACCAAGGTCACAACTTTCAACTTATGTATTTCCGTCGACTCTAAGACCATCCTATCTTAGAAGTTCTACCCAAGCTCACCGATTCATACTTAATCCCTTTTCAGCTTAAATCTAGGCACTAAACAACATACCTAGTTCACTTAAACTATTGCTCTGATACCAACTTATAACACCCTAAAATTTGGGTAAAATTTAAACCTATAAAAATTCCGGAAAATATTTTCATAAGTATAACAAATCACCAAACAAGTGGGGAAATAGAGTATGACGTACACAATAACCAAAAGTCAAGCAATATACGGTCCAACAACCTAATAATCTAAATCGACATAACTTAGATTACAATTCGGGTGTTGTCTAATTGCTACCAAAATATTGACATCCAAATCCTATTTGTACGCCTTCAAGTCCCTTCCAAAAATGCTATTCACCAATATGTCTCATCACTCAAGCCCGAGGAGTCCCACCGCTTGAAGACCCTAATCACGTACCCAAAGACAAAGTGTTAGTCTAATAATATGAGAGTAAGAGATCTACACTTTTAAAATAATAAATGATAATAATATTAGGATCAAGGTACGATGTGAATTAAATTAAAACTCATGAAGTAGTTCGACGAGTACACAATGCTCCAAATCTGGATGAGACCCTGATAAATCAAATCCAATTCATAAGACGAGATAGCCACGTAATCGTTAGGAATGTTTTCTCATTTTACACAAATAGAACGGAACCAAGCGCAACCCCGAGGAGTCTATAACTTGTGAGTCCCCAACTTCAACCACTCCAGGTCTATACGTTGGGTCACTCTAAATCTACAACTCGCACATTGGAATTACACCTTACTGCCCATGAGACGATGCCCGACCCTATAGGCCTACATCTTACTTATCATGGATCCCGATGCCTATTCTGTGCTATGACTCTAGTGCCTATGGATCCATTACACTCAAAACCACAAATCACGACTCTCAAATAATCCAATGTCAATATTACCAACAAGCAAGCTCTATAACTATTGCAAGTAATAAACCCTTATCAAAAGTAAAGACAACCTCCACACGATACAATATCTGTTGTTGGGGTTTCACAATTTTCAAAGTAGGCATTTAATTCATAATCCAACATCAATCTCTTTTGCATGATATTCACTTTAAAAGTTTCCTTGTCTATCAAACCCCTAGATTTTGACCTACAATGGTCAAAATCATTCTATTAACCAAAATAGTAAATACAAGTGAGTAATCAAGAACAAGCCAAGAAATCTAAATATTTCTAGTTTTCCAATCATTTTGCATACCAAAACCCTGAGATTATCAAATCCATTTCTGGATCAAAAATAGAAACCATGGATATGAGAAAATGGAGACATTAATAAGTTAGAAATCATCTATAATAACATGCAAGTGGGTTTAGGTTTAGGATAACTCACCAAGAAGGGTTTGTAGAGAGAAAACCCATATTCCTTATGAGAACCCTAGATTACACATGATAACCAAAATTAATACTCCATATCAAGCCAAGTTTGGTCATTAACACCATTCTAAATGAAATGTAACACTTACTTAGGGTTTGTAGAGAAATCCAACTCAATTAAGTAAACCCTATGACTTGCACACTTGATTCACTTGAGACTTCTTGTGGAAGCTTTTTTTTTAATGACAAGGGAGGGTAGAGGATGAGGATTGAATGTTCAAAAGGAGATCAGCTTGAGCAAATAAGTGAAGAGGGTGTTTGCTGCTGAAAATCGTCTTTAGGAGAGAGAGAACGATATCATAAACTAAAATGAAAACCCCCAAAGAAGCTGGTCATCACTGCTCTTTTATTGCTCTAAAATCCTCGCCGGCGATAGTGACTTAGCGATTGTGACATGGCACTCTCGCCATGTCACTCTCGTTGAGAATGTACCGAGACTCCCTTCTTGTCCAGCCAAATCCTTCCAAGCGAAAGTGACCATGCGATTGTGACATGGCACTCTCGCCATGTCACTCTCGCCGAAATGGTACCGAAAGTAGGTGGTGAGCAGCAGCAGTTCTAAAGGAGAAGATGGAAGGGAGGTTGTTTGTTTCGATGGCTATAGACCCCATACTCACATTCTAACTTATAAATTGATGAAAAGAGATTTGGATGCATGGTTAAATGTGGATACGTGGACCTGTTATAAAGCATGTATGTGTATATGCATGCATACACATACCATCACCCTCACACATAAAAATTATTAAGAGAAGAGAAAATTGAGGAGCATTAAGGATTAAATTTAAATCATTTACTTAAAATGGGAGCTTACTTGCAAATTTGGGGTGTTACATAAATGGACGGGATAAAGGTCACCTAACCGTTTTATTTGTTTTGCAATGTTGGATCCTAGATTATATGCAAATTAATGTTTTTAGAAAACGAAAGGGTAATTAATTTGCTTAATAATTAATATTGAAAATACTATATTAACTTTGTTAAATTTTATAGATGGCCCAAAATGCAAACCCTACGATTGACACATCCTTGAGAGCTTTTCTTAACGAAGAAAAGTTAAACACTCAGAACATCCCGATTTGGTTTCACAAATTGAGGCACGTTCTCATACGTGAAAACAAATCATACGCATTTATCGTACCTCGTCCTCAAGAACCTCCTCTTACCTCCATAGAAGCTCACGATACGTGATTGAAACATAATGATGACTCAATCGATGTATCACGTCTTATGCTTGAAACCATGGCTCCATCCTTACTAGAAAGAATGGAAACGTTTCCACTAAGGGCATTTGACATGATAAACCCATTAAGGGTCTATTACCAAATGTATATAGTCTGTGAACGCTTCGATACAATTGGAGGAAGGCCAAAACGTATGCTCTCATATTCACAAAATGAGGACATACCTTGACTATTTGGATTGACTTGGCTATCCTTATTCCAATGGGAGAGCCGTAGATGTGATCCTCAAATCTCTGACCAACGCATTTGATGTTTTTGTCGAGAATCTGAATGTAGTGATAGATGAGGCAACATTGGTCATAGAAGAGGAGATTGTCCTTTTGAGAAATAAATGTTTTTCTAACGAAGGAAAGTCCTTCAGGTATCAATATTTAAGATAGAACTTTTACCTTTCTATCTTACACTTGTGTATTTGATACTAAGTGTAGAACTCACTTTTGTAATATGTTACAGATAATAGAGAAAGGTAAATGACTGAAAGACAAGCAAAATGGTGATCCATATAAGCAAGGAAGCAAGATTGCGTACCAAGCTTATAAGAGATTTTATTATGAAACCATATGGCTTGTATTGTTAAACAAGTTTGTTTCGAACAATGTTAAAATTTAGTTTGACTAAATTATTATTTTTCAGTCACATGTTTATTGATTGAATGAAATTCACTTAACCGTTTTGGAAACGATTATATTCATATTCAAAATGAATTATTCTATTTCGAGAACTAGTCCTCTTAATTGAATAATAAAGTGAATCTCAAAAACCTTCTAAAACATAGTTCTATATAAACACCATAAGACTCAAATGTAATTTGAATCAAGTCTACACATGAAATAGTCAACTTAATCAAGTAAACATTAAACGCATATCTAAATTTAAAAACTGTGGTATTTTGAAACTAAATATAAATATTTCCATTTGATATATGTGATCTTGATAAAGTTGAATATAGCCTTTTTTCTCTTATTCATAAAGAAGGAGAAAAAGTTTTTTTTTTGTTAGAATTGATACATGTTGATGTATATGGTCTCTCAAAAACCAAGTCTAGATATGGTGATAGATAACACCTTCACTGACGATTTCAAATATTAAAGTTTATGGAACATAAAGATGAAGCATTTGATGTAATTCAAGTTGTTTCAAAGTGAAGATTAAGAAAACAACTCAGCAGGACCATTAAAGCTTTTTTTCTCTAATATATAGGAGGATAGTGACTAAACCAATAACTCTTGGATCGTCTTAGAAATTGGGTATATCCAAAAGGATGAACCGAACCTTATTCAATATGGTTCGCTCTAAGATGAGTAGAAGTACTATTCCTACATCAAATCGGAATTTTATGCCCTAGTTACCATAAACCATATGTTATGGCACCAACCAAAAGGTAGACAAAACACCTTATAAGATTTCGTATGAAAGGTTTTCATCCTTAATCTTAGTTGAAGGCGTGAGTTTATGAAGCTCATGTAAGACAATAAGCTTCAAGTAAACTCGACCCAAAATCTACCAAGTGCATATATTGTAGAATATACTATAAATTGTTTTATATACCGATTCTACAATCCCACAAACAATAAAATTGTTTATTGTTCCAAAGCCAAGTTCTTAGAAAGCAAGTTTTTAATGGGGCAAGGCAAATGGGAGATTTAAGAAACTTGAAGGGAATCAAGAACCTCATAACCTAATGCACTTATTGGTTGGCACTAGTTATCAAACAAAGGTTGTTGAAACTGAGCAATTTGATTGATCAGAAACTTAGTAAAAACACAAAGTGTTCGCAAATCTAGTAGAATCATTCAGAAATTCGAGAAATATCGATTTCTTATAACTAATAAAGAATGATGTATGACTGGGTTATAGTAAACCCATCAACTGCTAAAGTGCTATGTCAGATTCTGAATCTGGTGAGTGGCTTAGAGTCATGAACACTTAGATACAATCCGTTCATGGATCAATACAAGTATCACAAAGCAGAAGTCTTCATTTTGACAGGAAAATTAAAAGTTTAATTTTCATCAAAATAAAAGATGACTCATGCATTTACTAAAACTAGTGGGAGCGCAGTAAAATTCCTAATCCTGTATGTGCAAGACATACTAGTATTTGGAAATTAACTTTCCGACATAGCAAAACATCATGTTTTGGCTCGGACAGTATTTCCTCAATAAAAGACTTAGAAAAGGCTAATTTTGTTCTTGAAATAAAGATCTTTAGAGTTAGATCAAGACGACTTAAAGGTTTAAGTCAAAGTGCATATGTAGACATGATCTTGAAAGGCTCAAGATGCAAGGCTCTAAAGGTAGTTTCTTGCAAGTATGATATCACATCATTTTGAGCATGTCTCAATATTCTAGCACAAAGGCTGAGCTAGACAAAATGATTAGTATTCCATATGCTTCGGCAATTGGATCTATCATATATGCCATGAAATGCACTAGATCGAGTGTATCATAATGCTTTAGAGAATTAGAAGGAGATACCAACGAAATACGAGGGAAGGTCATTAGATGACTATAAAGAACGATTTAAGGTACTTACAAAGAACCAACAAAGTATTCCTTAACAGAGATTTGGAAGAAGATCATAGTAAAATGTTACACTGCTGATAGCTTCCATAAAGATCGAGAAGGTTCTCGATCACAAAAGGGGAAATGTCTTCATTATGAATGAAGAAGTAGTTCGTTTGAAAAGGTTCCAAGCGAAGGTAAAATTGCATAATACACTACAAAAGAAGAATACACTGCTGTTTTAGAAGTTGCAAAAGAAAGATGCTTGGATGAAAGAGTTCATTGAAAAGCTAGGTAGATGCCTCCCATTCAGGATCATCTAGAAATCTTTGTGAGAATGTGGGTGCCATTACGCAAGCTAAGAGCATCTCCAACAGCTTCCCCATTTTGGAGAAAATGGGGAATATGGGGATTTTGACCCTAAAATCAGCTCCAACAGCTTCCCCATCTCCATCCCCATTTTGGAGAAAGTAGGAGAGAGAATGCCATTTTCTTCAAATTTGGAGATTACCCAAAAAATCCCCAAAATCATTATCAAGAGAGAGAGAAACAATATTTTATTATTTTCTTTTTAAAAATTTGTTGGAGATAATAATGTTTTGAATATTTTAATAATATATTTAATGTTGAATTCTCTAAAATGGGGAATCTGTTGGAGATGGATGTAAATTTTTTAGGGATTTTGACTTTTGCTTCCCCATTTTGGAAATTTTTTGGGGAAGCTGTTGGAGATGCTCTAAAGGACCCGATGTCACATAAGAGTACCAAGCACCTACTCCAAACATTTAACTATATTCGGAATAAAGTTAAAAATGGAGAAGTTAGTATTCACAAAGTTCACACAAATCAATTTGATTTAGAATTAGTATTTGGATATTGGAACAAGTTAAGCAACAAGTATATTGTTTAAGTTACATATATAGTATATGATTATTTACATACTTGTTGTGTTCTATATTAGCATGTTTTTAATCCATGAATAAACCAGTTATTCTAAAATGTCCATAGTCGATCATAGTCGTGGGAGCAACCATGAAGTAAGACTAATATGAATTGGATTGGTTGACCTTTAAAAGTAAAAGTGGCAAAGTGTTGCAACCAAGTTCATATGTACTTGTTAGGGAACGAGTACTGGACCTGACCCGCTTCAAGATCACTTCATGGATCGTCGTCATAAGTGATTCTTGAATAAAAGGTAGTATCTTTGTATCCTTCGACCTGAGATGCATATTTGGGACTCAAGTATAGGGAGTGTTATGCTTTGATATGGTTAACCGTTGTTCTTGAAAAAGGCAACTATAAAGGCCATCTTTGGGCATGGCATGAACTGCATGAGAGGCGTATGTAATCAAGATGGGATTTGTTTCTCTAAATATGTTAAGAGTGAGACATCTAAGGCGCCTTACCAAAAGTTGAACAATAGATGAGAATGATAGTGATCCATGTCTCATGTTAAACATGATGTCTAAACAAAGGGATAACTGATACCACACCTTATACGTCAATTGAAGCTATAAGCTTATGGGAATTGGATGTTGTTGAATGGCACTTACAGTCATACATTACTGGGGGCAATGAGATGTTGCTAGACGTCCACCACTGTCTGTATCATTCTATAATCCAATCTTGAGCAAGTGGGACATTGTTGGTTTTATATGCTCAAGAATGATTATAAAATAATATTACCGGTAATATATGATCCTATAGGGTCACACCAAACAACAAGTAGACACTAAATTGATATTTATAAGAATTTGATTCTTGATAAATATTAATTCTTGATGAATATTATTAATTATATTAATAAATATAATTCTTAATATAAGATGCAAATAAGAATTCTAGTTTATTAAATTATGATGATTTTAATAACTAGGGGCAACAAGGAGGGACTAATTATAGTAAGTTAAAATATAGATTTTTAACAAATTTAAACTAAAGGGGTTTCAAGTAAGACTTTGCATGAAAGGCTCAATAGTTATTGGACCATTTTTTGGCCAAATGAGAAAAAAGTCTTGCATGCATATCTTGGGAACAAGAGGAGAGAAATCATACACTTGAAAGATACACAAAATAAGTTTTTTTGCTCTCTCTCTCCCCCTCCTTGAGTTCGGTCGAAAACACACACTTGGTGTGTGTTTTTGTTCTTCCAAAATACAAGTATATTGTATACTTGTTTAAGAAGTTCTCTTTTGCATCAAACATCAAGAAGGTACTAGCATACTCAAAGTGTTGGAGCTTGTTGGTGGACATCTCTAGAGGAACTCTTGGTTGGGTTCTTGCCATCTCCATCTTCTCCAAATAGAAGGTTTTATCAAAGGACAACAAAGGTTGTATTTTCTAAAAACCCCCTATGGTTGTTTTTAATCTTTCATGTTCATGCAAATGGATCCTTGATGGGTGTTATTTTTGTTTTAATGTTGTTCAAAATTTTAAGCTTCCGTTGCAAATATTTTGATTCTTGAAATCTTATTTTGAACAAAACCCAACAGGAAGAAGCACCCAAATTTCTCATGGAGTCAACCGCAAGGGCAACAAACCATGGCCCAACAACAGCAGCAGCAATACGGTAATAACTCCAACTTTTCTAATTCTTCTAACTCTAACAATATCTATCGTCAACCACAAGGCTTGTGGCGTACTGGTTAAGGCTTGTGGGGGATGTGGCTAGTAACCCATCTACCCCAAGTTCGAATCCAGGCGCTTCCAACTTGTGGCCACTGGGGATAAACTCAGGACTGTACGCTTTAGCAGCTGGGGCAATTGCCTCACCTTGCCGGGATTAGTCGGGGCAATGTCCTCGGATACCCTTAAAAAAAACAATATCTATCGTCCGCCAGGTTACAACCAACGGAATGAAGGGCAATCCGGAGAGAAGAAGCCGGGGCTAGAGGACATGATGATGAAGTTCATGTCTAAAATGGACAGCACGGTTGAGGGATTAGCCGGTACGGTCAACACAGTCAAGGCGGCTACTGATCAGAACACGGCATCCATAAAGCTCCTCGAAAGGCAAGTGGGGCAGATTTCTGAAGCCCTACAAAACCGAGCTCCCGGAACCTTTCCGAGTCAAACCGAAAGGAAAAACCGAGAAGATTGCAAGGCCATTCATTTGAGGAGTGGCAAGGATTTGATTGGAAACCCGACCCGAGAATCATCAAAGGAAACCGATTCCAAAAGGGAAGATTTTGAGATCATAGACATGGATGAGTTGGAGGCTGAGGAAGAGGTTGTGATTGAAGAGAACTCAAAGAGTGAAGAAAAGAAGCAAGAGCGGCCTACCCTTCCAAAGCAACCATCGGTCAAGCCGGCAACACCAAGAGTGCCCTATCCAAGCAGGCTCAAATCGCATAAGGACGATGTTAATTTTTCTAAATTTCTTGAAGTATTTAAAAAGTTGCATATTAACATTCCTTTTGCAGATGCTTTGGCACAAATGCCCTCATATGTGAAATTCTTGAAAGATATCATTTCTAACAAAAGGATGATTGAGGAGCACGCGTCGGTTGCACTTACTGAGGAGTGCAACGCGATTATCCAGCATAAGCTTCCCCCGAAGCTTAAGGATCCAGGGAGTTTTACTATCCCTGTTAATATAGGAAATTCTGAATTTAGTAAGGCTTTATATGATCTTGGAGCAAGTATTAACTTAATGCCATTGTCTATTTTCAGGAAACTTAGACTCAGAGAAGTGCAGCCGACGAATGTCACCCTCCAACTTGCTGACAGATCCATCAAGTACCCGTATGGTGTAATTAAAGATGTGCTGGTCAAGGTGGACAAGTTTTATCTCCCAGTCGACTTCGTGATCCTTGACATGGACGAGGACAAAGAGATACCATTGATTATGGGTCGACCCTTTTTAGCTACGGGAGGAGCACTTACTGACGTGAAAGGGGGAAAGCTCACCTTGAGAGTGGGTGACGAAGAAGTTGTCTTCAATGTTTTCCGGGCAGCCAAGCAAAGCATGGGACCTAACGAGTGCTACCGGGTAGATGTGATGGACTCATTGATTAAAGAAACGTGTGGCATGCAAGTTTCCGATGACCAATTGAACAATGTCTTGATGGGTACCGATATTGATCCGGAAAGCGAGAGTGTGATGCAATTAAATGCATTGCCATCATACAAAGGCCCGAGAAGACCGGTCATTGAAGATTTAGGAGAACCAATTCCCAAGTCCGAACCTTCATCGAAGATACCACCAAAGCTTGAGCTCAAACCGTTACCCGATCATCTCGAGTATGCATACTTGGGAGAAAAAGACACGCTTCCGGTGATTATCTCATCCCAACTGAGTTCCGAGAATAAAGAGAAGTTATTAAGAGTTCTGAGAGAGCATCAAACTGCTATTGGATGGACGATAGCTGATCTGAAGGGTTTAAGCCCAACATTTTGATTGCACCGCATCAATCTTGAAGAAGGGCATCGACCGGTAGTTCAACATCAACGTCGGCTCAACCCGAATATGAAAGAAGTGGTCCGAAAGGAGGTTCTAAAACTCCTTGATGCTGGAATTTTTTATCCGGTTTCGGATAGTCCATGGGTGAGCCCGGTCCAAGTAGTGCCAAAGAAGGGTGGTATAACCGTTGTTCGGAACAACAATAATGAGCTGATCCCTTCCCGAACAGTTACCGGTTGGAGAGTGTGTATTGACTACCGAAAGCTGAACGATGCGACAAAGAAAGATCACTTTCCTCTTCCATTCATTGATCAGATGTTGGAGCGGTTATCTGGGCATGAGTATTATTGTTTCTTAGACGGGTATTTGGGGTATAATCAGATACCAATAGCCCCCGAAGATCAAGGTAAGACAACATTCACATGTCCTTATGGTACGTTTGCCTACCGGAGGATGCCTTTCGGCCTATGTAATGCTCCAGCAACCTTTCAGAGGTGTATGATGGCGATCTTCTCAGATATGGTGGAGAGGACGATTGAGATCTTTATGGATGATTTTTCGGTGTTCGAACCGTCTTTTGACACATGTTTGGAACACCTAGAAGCCGTACTACAGAGATGCAAAGAGACAAGTGTTGTCTTGAATTGGGAGAAGTGTCACTTCATGGTGACCGAAGGGATCGTACTTGGTTATAAGGTGTCAAAGGCTGGGATTGAAGTGGATAAGGCAAAAGTAGCGGTGATTGAGAATCTTCCTTACTCGAACTCTGTCAAGGGAGTCCGAAGCTTCTTGGGGCATGTCGGGTTTTACCGACGGTTTATTAAGGATTTTTCTAAGATTACTAAACCTTTGTGTTCTTTATTGCTTAAAGATGCAAAATTTGATTTCACTAATGATTGTATATCTGCTTTTGACAGGTTAAAGAAGGAGTTGATATCCGCACCGATTCTCACGGCTCCCGATTGGAGTTTGCCATTTATTTTGATGTGCGATGCGAGTGACACCGCTGTTGGAGCGGTATTAGGTCAAAAGAAAGACAAGCGGATGCATGTGATCTACTACGCGAGTAAGACCTTGGATGATGCTCAGCTCAACTACACGACTACCGAGAAGGAACTGTTAGTGGTCGTCTATGCTTGCGAGAAGTTCCGGTCATATCTAGTGGGGGCCAAGGTAATCGTCTACACCGACCACTCCGCTTTAAAGCACCTAATGGCCAAGAAGGATGCTAAACCAAGACTCATCCATTGGGTACTTTTTCTCCAAGAGTTCGACTTGGAAATTCTGGATAAGAAGGGGTCGGAGAACACTGTGGCGGATCACCTCTCGAGACTTGAGGGAGGTGAAGAGCAAAGGAAGGATAAGACCATCATCAATGATTCATTTTCGGATGAGCAGCTTTTCAAGGTTAGTCATTCTGAGCCTTGGTTCGCGGACATGGTAAATTACTTGGTGGGAGGAGTAGTGCCTTATCAGATGAACTCCCACCAAAAGAAGAGATTTCTCTTTGAGGCCAAGAGGTACTATTGGGACGAGCCTTATCTCTATAAGTCACGTGCCGACGGTATGATCCGGAGATGTGTCCCAGAGGAAGAGAAGGCCGATATTTTGAACCATTGTCACACATTGGAATGTGGGGGCCACTTTAGCACTGATAGAACAGTGACAAAGATTCTTCAGTCAGGTTTCTTTTGGCCGTCTATGTTCAAAGAGACCCGTGAATTCATCTCTAAGTGTGATCGATGCCAAAGGACGGGGAACATATCCAAAATGGATGAGATGCCGATGCAGATCTTCATGGAAGTTGTTGGTTCCCGGTTTGTTTAAACAAGATTATCAGATCTATTAGTTCAAGTTTAAGTTTGATGCGGAAGCGTATTTGAAGAACTAACAGATATGTTTGATAGATTTAGAACACAGTATAAATAAACAGTGAACAGGAAATAATATCTCAAAGTTTACTGAATATATATATATCAAGAACAGATTTAAGAACAGTGAGTAAGCAAAGCTTTAAAACAGATATGACTCTCAAAGTGTATAAGCTATGTGTTCTTGATGTTCTTATCTCTTGATTCTCGATTAGGAAGAACTCAACATGAGTCTTCCTTATATACTACTCTAAGGGGACCATAAAGCATAAGCTACTATTCAGAACGGACGGTATGAATAATGGAACGGATGGCATGAACAGTTGGACGTGATGTATTGCATTTAATGCAGCAGACGTCTATTATGTACTAAGCCCTATTGAATCCAATCAGAGTTTGACACGTTGAAGATGGACAGGGCATGCTACCATGCAAGTTGATGAACAGGTCCAGTAACAGTAGCAAGATATTATAAATATCTTCAGGTCTTTTAGATAGGACCACAGAGGCTCTGTAAAGTGTTACAGAGGTTCTGTGGTCTGGTCCTTTGTAGAGCAGTCTTCACCGAATTCCGAGTCTTTGGTCTTCTTTGTGCGTATGACAGAGCTCCTGTAGGACGCCTCTTTAGCTTCTGTAGCTTCTTGACCTTGATCTCTCGGTAAGTTCGGCAGAGCCTCTGTAAGAGGCTTTCTTTACTTAGCCTATTTTCACTACTTCTAAATAATTCTATGATTAGGAAGATTGAAGCTAACAGAAGTCGAACTCTTCGACGTGTGGGGCATAGATTTCATGGGTCCGTTCCCGAACTCGTATCGGAATGAGTATATCTTGGTTACGGTGGACTACGTATCGAAGTGGGTGGAAGCGATCGCGACTCCTACAAACGATTCTAAAGTAGTGATTAATTTCCTACGGAATAATATCTTTGCGAGGTTTGGAGTTCCGAGAGCACTGATCAGCGATGGTGGTAGTCACTTCTACAATCGATATTTGGAAGCGTTGTTAAAGAAATATTCAGTGAAACACAAAGTCACGACACCATATCACCCACAAGCCAACGGCCTCGCGGAAGTGTCCAATCGGGAACTAAAGCAAATTCTGGAAAAAACATTGAACTCATCCCGGAAGGATTGGTCGTTGAAGTTAGATGACGCATTGTGGGCGTATCGGACGGCGTTCAAAACCCCTCTCGGTACCACTCCATATCGTCTAGTGTTTGGCAAGTCATGCCATCTACCAGTGGAACTCGAGTGTAGAGCGTTTTGGGCTATAAAGAAGCTGAATATGGAGTTAGATACAACAAGGAAAAAGAGATTACTGCAACTGTGTGAATTAGAGGAACTCCGACTGGATGCATTCGAGAACGCGACCATCTACAAGGAGAGAACGAAGCGGTTTCATGACCAGCGACTCCGTGAAAAGGTAATCGTTCCTGGAATGCAACTTCTTTTATTTAACTTACGTTTGCGTTTGTTTCCAGGAAAGCTTAAATCCAAGTGGCCTGGACCGTTCACCGTCAAGGAGGTATACCCATATGGAGCAGTTGAGCTACAAGGAAAAGACGGGGCGACCTTCAAAGTAAACGGCCAACGAGTGAAACCCTATTATGGAGGAGAGACGATGGCATCTGAAGCCATGTATTTGGATGAACCGAAGGAGTAATCAGAAGGAAGGTCGAGCCACGACAGAAACCAAGGCGCTGGGTGGGAGGCAACCCACCGAGGTTTGTTTTTTTTTTAAATTTACGTTTTAGAGTGTTTTTATTTACCAAAAAAAATTGAAAATTGAAAAAGGGTCTGAGACATACGCGGTTTAGGTCGCGGTTTCCATACCGCGCTACAAGCCGCGGGGCACTCTGGTGGTTTTCTGAAACAGACGGATACGCGGCTTAGCCCGCAGTTTACAAACCACACAACAAGCCGCGGGTCACTCTGAGTGTTTTCTAAACAGATCGATACGCGGTATTCCCCGCGGTTTGCATCCCGCACATCAAACCGCACGTGTCCTCTGAGCGATTAGGGTTTCTTTTGGTCTTTTGTGCAGTTTTCCTTTTTCCTTTATGTCTTTACCTTCTTTCTTCTTTCTTTTCTTCTACCTTCTTCTTTCATTTTCTACAACTCCTCTCTCTCTCTCTCATCTCGATATTCTCTCAAGAAATCTATGCCATTTTAAGAATCTCTCATCTCCTACTTCAGCATTTGCTCCTCCATTCTACAAGACCAAGGTATGTAACTGTTTTTTATTTCTGTTTGGTCTTCGTGTGTTATGATGTGATGTAAGTATGTTTTATTTTTTCCCATTTTCTGTGCCTCCAAGTGTTTTGATATACTTTCCCATTGTCTAGATTTCTCACAAAAATGTTTGCTTATGATGTTTTATGCTTAGATTTTGCTTACATGCTCGTTGTATGTTCATATAATGATATTATACCTTTATGCAACTGGGTATGTACACTTTTGTGAGGATATATGCTTAAAATCTGTGATGGGAAATTTTTGGGAAGTAAAATGGGGGAAAATGTTGGGATTTGTGGTTTTGTGGAATATTCCTACTTTTGTGCATAAATGTTACGTGAGGGATTTCTTGGCAACATGAAGTCCCTACGTTATTTTTGTGGGTCTATATTTTTAGTGCAACCATAGCCAAACCTAAGTTTCACTTAGGTTTGGGGTTCGATTTATGGTCCAATGGTGCAAACTGTTGATGGATTTTTAGATGTGTGTACTAGGGTAATATGTGGTGATTTTTAGACAAGATATATGAGCTGAACAGTATTTTAGTGGTAATTTGCATGCATGGGAATTGTGAGTTTCATCTGTACGTACACGTAAAGAAAAGGAGATGCAACAAACCTAAGTTTCACTTTGGTTTGGGGTGCCTCCCTTTTCATCATTTACACACTCACATCTAACCCTTTGCAAACCTCGGTTTTACCGAGGTTTGGGTGGCTATGAGCGAGATAATTCAGTTGAGTTTATTCTTTCATTCTGCAGATATGAGGACCCATCCAAGCACTTACCTCTCCTTCCCGGAATACGAGCGGATTCATCCAAACGACCGGAGGCGGATGTTCGATCACGAAAATCCGGATAAAGATGAGCGCCACGAGCAAATGAGAGACAATGTGTGCAATCCCTTCGGGGAACGAGGCATCAAGATTGCGACCCTTCCGGCTGGTTCAAGGGTTCCGGAGATTATACAGCAACAGTCTTGGGAGGGATTCATCCGAACCCCTCCCATGTATTGCATTGCAACATTTAGAAACTTTTATGCGTGTATGATTCCGGCGGTATACCACGATCGCTGTGTGGTCAAAATGGGCGACAAGGAAGTCCGGATCTCTCCGAAAGACATAGATGCATACTTCCACGCCACAAGCCGGGCCGAGCTTAGTGCCACATATGGGTTATCTCCCCACCCGGCGTTCCGAGAGCAGTTGAGTCCAGCCATCGCCGCCTCTCTAAGGCGGAATGGACACACGGGGTGGAATAAGATGGATGACCACATCTTAAAAAGCGAGATGCATACCGATATAGCCTTCCTCATGCTTTTCGTCAATGCTTCACTAAAGCCTTCCTCTCACAACACCACCGCCGACAGCCAAGTGGCGGAGGTCCTCTATTCATTGCACAACAATCTTCCGATGGACATCGGACACATCATATGGATGGAGATTCTAGACGCAGGTATGACCCTCAACGGTGTTTTACCGTTCCCGTGCTTGATAACTCATTTTTGTAGGGAAGCCGGTGTCCCAATAGGACACCTCACTGCATCGAAGAAGGACTTCACGAAGACACAGTATAAGCACCAGATTACGGCGGGGGGAAAGTTAGAGGATAGGAGGCGAGTAGACCCAGATTTTCAGAGGCGGCGTCTTGCCGAACCGGTTCATATTTCATCTGAGAGTGCCTCAGACAGTGATCCCGACTTCGACCCGGATGCACCACAAGTGGAGGCGGCCGTGCACGGCGGCGACACGCCTCCTTATATGCGTAGATTTATGGATCACATGACGACCGAAGTGCGGAGAGTGGATGAGCGGGTGGAGCGTGAGTTCCGTAGCATGAACCTACGCATGGATGGCTACGATGCGCGTCTCGCCCAAGCTGGCTTCCCACAACCACCACAAGCACCACCTGCGCAACCCGAAGGACGGAGGAGAGTGAGAGGCGGGCGAGATGGGGGTGCCTCATCATCCTCACGCCGGTAGTTGGGTTTGTTTTCATGCTCTCTTGTTTTTGATTCGTCTTGATGATGTATTGTACTGTTTAATTTGTTTCTGTTGGATGACTGTAATAATGCACAACAATACTGTCACTGTTTGTACCACTTCCTGCACATTGGGGACAATGTGTGGGTAAGGTTTGGGGTTGCCAATCGGGCCCCCGTTGATGCACGTTGATGTCCCACACTTCGGAATGTTAGATCATTTTAGCTAATATTTTTGTTTTGGATGATTGAGACCGACCATTGTGGAGAGAATCTTGTGATAGTACGTGACCATTAGGGAAGGACCGGGAAAGGACATGACTAGGGACATTAGTGGAGACCACCCAATAGCGAGATTTGAGCCTAAAATACGTTTTCATTTCGAGGGATTTAAACACGAAATTCATATACACTTTTTTAAATTCCTTGTCGTGATTATAGAGTGATCTCGCTATAATATCGCATTGAGTAGCAAAGACAGCCATCAGGATATTGGGTAAAGGTATAGTAGACCATATCGTGTGGACCTTAAGAGATGATTCCAGGCAATGTGTGTATATTTAACCATTTTTAGCTATCGTTCCTTTCGACCCATTATGTGTGTATCCATAACCCATTTTTGCAGTCAAACACTCACCTTGTTTGTTTCTAAACCCACCATGAAACCCTAGCCAAAAACCTTAGCCAACCCTTATCCGAAAGTGTGTCAATCAGAAGCAGTAATGAACAGCAGAAGATAGAGCATAAAAGAAAAATACAGGCCAGCCATGAAAATAGATTGGGTAAGTATAACCCAAGAGCTAGAAAAGAGGGCCAATGCAGCCCCAATTAAATAAAGAGGGCCAATGACGCCCCCCCCCCAAAAAAAAAGAGAATAAATACAGTTAGTTAGATAGTAATTACAGCAGCTGAATAAGAGAGTCGAAGCGATTCCAATAGCGACAAAGAGGGCCAAATGATAAAATTGGAAGCTAGAAAAGTTCAGAGCTGTTGAAGATTGACACACCAAGGATTTTTGACCCGTTTACCCTTCATTTCTTAGCCGTAACCCTAGCCCCGTTACAGCCCTTGTAAAGACCTGGATGATCTTCTGGAAGATGTGATTAGGGTATACGACCACCTTTACCAATAGTCCCTGTCTTGCTACTTGATTCCCTTCTGAGATCAACCTTTTGGACAATTATGCGTCTTTCATTAGAGTTGTCATGTTATTATTGAGTATTCTTGTACATAACTTCCTTATACATGACAACATGTGCGACAACCTAGGTTCGAGTGAAATGAGAGTATCCCGTGAGGTAGGGTCAAGGCGAAATGTTTTCCCTAGTATGTTTGGACCTAGTACGACCTTAATGTAATCGGAGCAGTCACGAGTTCAACTGACAATGGAAGGCCTTAGATCAAACAGAATAAGGATGAGGCGAGGCGAGGATGAGATAAGCATTCACGGGTGTGGGAACTCACCAGTGAATTACGTGGTACCGATTGAGTGTTGTGCTATTATTATTTCGCTGATATGTGCTTTTATTCTATTTTATCGCTAATTTGCTTGAGGACAAGAAACGCTCGGTTTGGGGTTGTTGATAACGCCACTTTTTGGCGTTATTTTCAGTCCATAAACCATCGAGATTGGCGTGTGTTGAAGTAAAAAGGTGGAATTTTATGGTGTATCTAGTGAAATGTGCAGGTTATCCGAAATAAGACAGTCATCGAGAAAAGGAGCGAAAAAGAGCCAAAAGAGAGTCCATAACGAAGCCCAACGAAAGCCGAGATAGGGCATTGATTGAAGACAGTTCACCACGCGAAGTGGATTAGAGCCGAGAGAGAAGGGATTCATCGTACATTCTTACCGTTACGATCACTATGATTTCACACACCACTTTCTACCCTTTTTCTTGTGTTTTTATCCACCCCAACATGAACTAATATTTATATGTTGGGGGTTGGAACAACTATGGATTTTACGATGGATGACGTGTAACCGAATGATTGTTTTGACCTGATTTGATTTATGAAGCATTTGAATTCAGTTTAAATTATCAATTGTAGTCTGATCACCTTCAGTTGACTTTCACGGTTTTTGATTAAGTTTGAGAAAATTAATTAAGAACTAGATCAAGTAATCAAGTGTCGGAAAGGAGATTCGGGTAGAGATAGCCGAATCACTTTCTGCTCGAAATAGTTTGACCTAATGAATTTCAAAACCTTAGGTGTTGATCGAGAGATAAAACCTACGTGTCTTGGAATAAAATTTGTTATTGCTTGAGAAAGAGTAACAGTGACTTTTACAAACTAGGGTTCATAGAAATAATCAGTAATAATTATTGTTCGGGTATTCGTTCATCGATAGTATAACCATAGGAAGTCCAACCCTCAACCTTTTCTCTATCAAAAGTCTTTCAAAACCTTCCGTTAATCGATTTTCGTTTTTATTTAGTTTTTAAAACAAGTTATAAACCACAACTCAAAATTGCGACAGTTCAGTTAATAGATCTTATAGTCATTGTGATACTTAGTTCCTAGTTCCCTGTGTTCGATACTCATACATTTTGTACTATTACTTGATTTCGACCCGTACACTTGCGGTTAGATTTAGGGTGTAAACCCGCCTATCAAAACCTAAGTCTCGATCTCTCTCCTGCGAATTGGAAACCAACTTTGGAGTGACAATCAGATATTTTTAACAAAAATCCATTTCTCCTACTTTATATACTTCAAGTTTCCAATTTTTTACATTTAGCCCAAATACTTTGGCTAATTACACTTTCGGCCCTTCGTCATCAAATTATAACATAACTTCTAAAATAACACACTCAAATATTTTAAACGTCCTTCCAAAATAAACGTACAATAGTTATGGAATTTTTGAGGTGTTACAATTCTCCCCAGCTTGAAAATGATTTTGTCCTTGAAATTTGAGTTAGGTAAATAACTGAGGATATCTATTTTTCATATCCTCTTCTGCTTCCCATGTCACATTGGCACCTCTATGGTGTTTCCACTGAACTTTGAGCATAATAACTTCCTTATGTCGTAACTTCTTAGTCGTTCTTTCCAAAATTGCTTCAGGTTCCTCGACACAACGACTTTTCTCATCTACCTTTACATCAGAAAGTGGTATTACATTTTCCTCCTCTGCTAGGCATTTCCGAAGATAGCAAACATGGAAAGTATTATGGATCCCTTCCATTTCTGGTGGAAGTTCTAACTGGTAAGCTTGAATTCCTACTCTCTTGATTATAGTGAAAGGTCCAAGAAAACGAGGACTCAATTTTCCACGCTTCCTAAATCTTATTATACCTTTCCACGGGGATACCTTTAACATCACCCGCTCCCCAACTTGAAATTCTTTAGGTCTCCTTTTTTTATCGACGTAACTCTTTTGTCGATCTTGAGCCGCCTTCAAGTGTTTCTGAATCTCCTTAGCCTTAGCAGCCGTTTGTTGCACAATTTTGGGACCAACAAATTGCTTTTCTCCGGCTTCCAACCAACATATCGGAGTCCTTCACTTTCGCCTATATAAAGGTTCAAAAGGTGCTCTCCCGATGCTTGAGTGATAGCTATTGTTATAAGCAAACTCCACTAAGGGTAAATGCGTATCCCAATTGCCTCCGAAATTAATTACACAAGATCTTAGCATGTCTTCCAATGTTTGAATTGTCTTTTCACTTTGCCCATCCTTCTGTGGATGGTATGTTGTGCTCAAATTCACTCTAGTACCCAATTCTTCTTGCAGAGTTTTCCAGAATATTGAAGTAAATCGACTGTCACGGTCAGAGACTATAGACACAGGTATGCCATGTCTTGACTCTACTTCATCAATGTATAACTTGGCTAGCATATCTATTGGTGAAGCTTCTCGCATTGGTAAAAAATGAGCGCTCTTGGTCAAACGATCTATTATCACCAAAATAGTATCGTTACCTCTTGACGTCTTCGGTAACTTAGTCACAAAATCCATGGTAATCTTATTTCACTTCCATTCAGGAATTTCCAAAGATTGTAGACTCCCATAGGGTCGTTGATGTTCGGCCTTTACCAATGAACATGTCACACATTTGCGCCACATCTAACTTCATAGCCGGCCACCAATAGTGTAACTTTAAATCTCTATACATTTTAGTACTTCCAGGATGCAGAGAATATTTGGACTTGTGAGCGTCTTCAAGAAGTAACTCCCGATTTCCCCCAATCTTTGGCACCAAATACGGCATTGAAAGAGTTTGATTCCTTGACCATCTTCAGTCAGTTGAAGATGTTGCTTAACCATAACTTCATTCTTAAGATTTTCTTCTAATAAAGCTTCCGTTTGTGCCATTTTGATATTTTCAATCAGACTTGACATCACATCAATTCTGGCGTTAGTCGCTTTCAAACATCCACTATATATTCTTTTCTACTTATGCATCATCTACTACATTTGCTTTACCAGGATGGTAATGCAATTCACAATCATAATCCTTAAGTAGTTCTAACCAACGCCGTTGTCTCATATTCAGCTCTTTCTGATCAAACATATGTTTCAAACTTTTATGATCAGCAAAAAGAGTGCACTTCGTTCCACACAAGTAATGCCACCATAGCTTTAAAGCAAACACTACTGCTGCCAGTTCTAAATCACGGGTAGGATAATTCTTTTCGTGCTCTTTGAGTTGTCTTGATGCATAAGCAATCACTTTGCCGCGTTGCATCAATACACATCCTAAACCCATCTTTGATGCATCACCATATACCACCAAATCTTCTGTTCCTTCTGGTAGTGCAAGAAAAGGGGCTTCACATAACTTCTTTTCTAAAGTTCAAAAAGCTTACTCTTACTTTTCAGTTCATACAAACTTTACATTCTTCCGTGTTCGAACTGTCAGGGAAGAGGCAATCTTGGAAAAGTCTTTTATAAATCTTCGGTAATAGCCTTCTAGGCCCAAAAAGCTTCGAATATCCGATGAGTTCTTTGGGGTTTCCCAATTCATCGTTGCTTCTATTTTTGCCAGAGCCACCTTGACTCCTTCAGAAGCGATTACATGACCGAGAAATTGTACCTCCTTTAACCAAAATTCACATTTTGAGAATTTGGCGTATAATTTCTCTTTTCTTAGAACATCTAAGACTTCACGAAGGTGACATTCATGATCGACATCATTCTTTGAATAAACAAGTATGTCATCTATGAACACAATGACTAACTTGTCTAAGAAAGGCCGACACACCCTATTCATTAAATCCATGAACACATCAGGAGCATTTGTCAACCCAAAAGGCATCACGAGGAATTCATAATGTCCATACCGTGTTCTAAATGCCGTCTTGGGAACATCTTCATCCCTCACCCTTACTTGATGATAGCCCGACCTTAGATCAATTTTTGAAAAACATCCTGCACCTTGATGTTGATCGAATAAGTCGTCAATCCTTGTGAGTGGATACTTATTCTTAATGGTCACTTTATTCAATTCTCTATAGTCAATGCACATTCTCATAGTGCCATCCTTCTTCTTAACAAATAGTATTGGAGCTCCCCAAGGTGACAAACTTGGCCTGACAAAGCCCTTTTCAAGCAATTCTTGGAGTTGAGACATCATCTCCTTCATTTCAGTCGGTTCTAATCGGTACGGTACATGTGCTATCGGTGCCGCTCCTAGAACAAAATGTCCAGGTTTCTTGCGAAAATGTACAGGTTTCTTGCATTCAAAACACGTCGGTCCTTGAATGGGACAGTTCCCAATTAGGTGACCACTCTTTCCACATTTGAAACATTTATTAGGGACCACCCGACACGGGCCAAAATGTTTACTTCTGCATTTCTGACACCAGTTGGGTTCTCGCCGAGATTCGAAACGAGCTTAACAAAAGGCTTTGATTTCTGGCAAGGTTCTGATCAACCTTCCCACTTTCTATTTCTCTCCTACTTGAGCTTTCTCAGCTTTATCGCTTGCATAAACCTCTTCTATAATCTTTACTTCCTCAATCGTCTCTCTCAGAGTCGAAGCTTTAGAATTCAGGACCCTGAACATCATATCAGCTGGCAAGCCTTTCAGATAAGCTTTAATCTTTTCTTTTTCAGTTGGGGCCACATGCCCCACTAGATTAAGTTTCTCCAAAAAGAGTCGAGTGTATCCCTTACGGACAAATTACCCTTCTTAAGTGCTCGAAAATCCTCTTCAATGCGATCCATTTCATTCTCATTACAGTAGTCTTCCAAAATTTTCTTTTTAAAAGACTCCCAGCTCATTGCAGCCAAGACTGGAGCTTCAACCGTTGATGTAACAATGTTCCACCACGTAAGAGCATTTCCTCTTAACATTTGAGATCCAAATCTGACTTTGGAATTTTCATCACATTCACATGCTCTAAAAGCGTGTTCTATTTCTCTAATCCATTTTATACATGCAATCGGATTATCTGACCCAGCAAACTCTGCAACTTAAGAACGTCTTGTAAGAGCGGACTTTCTCTATTATCCTATCGGTGTTCATTACCGGATTAGTAGGTGGAATTACAGTATCAATACCCATCTCTTGCCTCAGTGGCTCAGCATTTCGGTCATTCAATAGTTTCATACACATTTCTTGCTGTTGAGTCAGTGCAACATTCATGACTCTCATCATGTTTTCCATCATGCGTGACTCCATCGTTGATTCCGTCGTTACCGGATTAGAAGTGCCAACGTTGGGTCGATGATCTTAACTCCCTCCTTCCCCCAGGATGGGTGGCCTTGGTGGACTTGTATTAGCCTCACCACTTGCAGGCTGATTTACTGCATATTCATTTGCCACACGGCCCTCCGAAGAGGTAGGAGGTGTACTTGGCGTATTAACCATTGTATCCAGGTAAGCATATAAGATAACCATAAGAAAGAGCTATATACAACTCAAACACAAGGAAACGTACTTTAACATTCGTTAATCGCTATAACAATCAGAAACAAGTATGCTTACGTAACAATTTATTCATAATAACAATAGCTAATTGAAATTATGAACATACCACACATAAGAATTCTCGTTACCATCATCACAATTCTTAATTCACATATTTCCGTCAACTCTAAGACCTTCCTATCCTAATATATCTACTCAAATCTCACGATCATAACTTACTCATCTCAGTTTAAGTCTAAGTACCTTACTATCATACTTAGATCTCTTAACCTATAGCTCTGATACCAAAAACACCCTAAAATTCGAATAAATTTAAACCTTAAAAAGATAAAGGTTTACAACAACATCTTCCAAAACTTTCATTCACAAATGGAGAAATTAGTAACGAAGGTTCGTAATTACAATCAAAATATCATAAACAACCTACTAATCTAATCTATAACTAAACTAGTTCATATTTTAAAGGTTGTCTAAGGAATCTCCAAAAATCTTCAATTTAACTAATCTCTCCATTTACTCTTCAAAAGCTATGACCCGTGTACCACTCTTCGCTTATTCCCTGCCCGTGCTAGCACCTGGTAAGAAAATCAGTTTTGGAAACATTAGGCTTACGCCTAGTGAGAACATCCAGTTTAAAAATCAAAACATTTAATAAGCTTTGAAAATTACATCTGTAAACAAAGCATATAAAATAACCTTTCCTTCTTCTCATACGTACACATTACATCTTTCGATGACAGGAAAACATACTCGATTCCAAGAGTATGACGAACACCAAGTAAGTCACAGTATCATGTTTAAGAGCGCCACTACGAATCACTGAGGATCCTAGATTTCAGCTCATGTCCAAGAAATTACAATTAATCCATGCCTATTTCTTGTTAATGGAAATATGGATTACAATTAAACCATGTATATCCCTTATTTCCCAATACAAAACGAGAATTACAATTAAACCATGTCTATTCCACGTGTTCACGTCAACTCTTGTGCCTATGGATCCATTACACACACACACACACACACACATACACACACACACACACACATACATATATATATATATAGATTTTTGTGCGACTATTATAAACATACAATTTTATGCTTACAATAATATCATCTCATAACATCATTGAATTTGAACAAAGCCATTATTTCAATATAATGAAATTCCCACTATGTCGTTTTTATCAAATTATTCAAAGGTGTTTTCCTCACATATTAATTTCAATTTTAAAACATTTGGAATATATCCGAAAACTTGAGTTCCGGAAAACTAAATCCGGGAATTAATCCGGAGAACATATCCAGTATCCGATCCCGAAACCAATTCGGAAAAGTGCCCGAAAATTGATACCGGAAAAGCTATCCGGAAGTCGATACCGAAAACCATTCGGAAATCAATATCGGAAGAGATATACAGATCTATTCGAATACACAAGTCCGGACACATCTGTAAACTATAAATCCGGATACACAGGAAAACACAAATCCGGATATACCGAAAAACCTTTCTTCCGGATTCGTTCGATAAACATACCTGGTTTTCACAATTTGCACCTTATTCCATATAATCTTTTACATCAATTCTCTTAAATATACTAGTAAGTTTATGAGACCATTTCAATTCCAGTTACCAACTTTTGAAAGCATATAAACATACTTTGCACATTATAGATGAACTCACCTTAATCTTGGTGTCCAGGAACACTACCAAATCAATCTGGTCTCAAATTCCACGTACTACTTTAACTCTAAACCGAAATTGAGAAGAATTACAAATTGTGAATATCAATCCTAAAAAGGAATTGATTGGAGAAGATCATTGAAAGCTTACCGAAAGAAACCTAAGTCTCGATCTCTCTCCTGCGAAATGGAAAGGAGTGACAATCGGATATTTTTCACAAAAATCCATCTCTCCTACTTTATATACTTCAAGTTTCCAACTTTTTACAATTAGCCCAAATACTTTGGCTAATTACACTTTCGGCCCTTCGTCATCAAATTATAATATAACTTCTAAAATAACACACTCAAATATTTTAAACGTCCTTCCAAAATAAACGTACAATAGTTATGGAATTTTCGAGGTGTTACAATATATCTGCAATCCCTTTATCTTGGTCACAATCATCTTGAAGAGAAAAGTTGTCTTTTCCATCTTTGCGTGGAGAGACCTCTGCAGGTACCTGAAACAGAAATGGATTAAGAGGAAAATACAATATAAATACTAGTGGTTTCCCAACTTTTGATTTTTAGTAACAAATAAAAGATGGAAAACAATTTCAAAGAAAGGAAGAGATATATAGGGCCAACGCATATCGTGGGCATAAGCATGTAAAAGCAACAACCCAAATTGTAGCAGTGTCAACAAGGCCTCCCATAAAGTGATAATATTTGGAGTCCATACCTGCAAATTGAGGAAAACCAAGTTGTTTTGGGTCTTCGTCGTGCCTTACCGGTGTTGTTCCAAAGCGATTGATAGAAGTTTCAGTTTAATGGCATTGATGTATCTAAATACATGAATAAGAAAGTTATTTGTTCGCACTAGATTTAGGGATGTATGGGTTAGGGTTTATCAATTTCTAAAGAAACAGTAATCAACAATCAAGTAATCAAAAAGAAGCAATCAAGAAAGTTGAGTGAAATCAAAAGGCTTTTTAAAAAAGTAATCAAGAATTATCTGGTTATATTAATCGAAATCGAAATCAAATCGAATCGAAATAAACAATCAAGCAAGATGAGTGAAATCGAAATCGAAATCAAATTGAAATCAACAAATAGTAATCAACATGAACCTGATTATCAGTTTTGAGAGTTATTGTTCTTCACTAGCAAAGCAAACACAAACAATCAGAAAGCGGAATTCGCCGTACTCAAATAATCGCATAAGGGTTTTAATAAAAATGGAATTAAAGAAGTCGTTTTTAAACGACGAAATACCCCTTACGTGGGTAGCACATGAGGGATTTAACAGACTCCAGTTAAACCCAGTTAGTGTGAGGGACCTGATCCGAAACAAAACTGAAACCACGGTGATCTAATCTATAATTTATTCTTAAGAGGGACCCAATCCAAAATTTTAAAAAACCACAGGACCAGATCCGTAATTTACTCTTGTATTTATGTTTCTGGTGAAGTAGAGTACTTGAGTGTCTAGGAAGAAGGGAAGATTGGGTGAGATCCATTCCATGAGGAAAAAATCAACTTAGTTTTAAGATGTCAAATGACCTAAATAGCCTTCATTAAACACAATTTATAAGTTGATGAACGAAATCTGTTGAAAATAGACAAACGTGAGAACAAAATCTGAATTTTTAAAATTTAGGGATGATGTTCTTGAAATTACATAGGAATCAAAATTCAATTTTACTGAAAAGAGAAGATAAACACGCAGAGAAGAAGGGTCGTCGTGTTTGGGGCGAAATGAGGGAATAGAGATGGAAGGGGACATAGTGTTTGGTAGGGATAGAGACGAAAGGAACACATGTTATTTAATAATTGAGTGTTTAAAAATGATTTTTAAAGTAATAGATAGAAAGACCAAAACACCCTTGACTTAGAGGGTGTTTGGGAGTGTGTTTTAAAAGTGCTTATTGACTTATTGGCTTCTCAAGAAGTCAATAAGTTAAAAATTGTGTTTGGCAAATTCAAAAGCACTTTTGAAACTCCATTTTGATTACACTTCAAACGTGATTTTGGAGAAGTCACACTTTCCTGACTTCTTGATTGCAAAATGACTTCTTGATAGCAAAATTACAGAAATAACCTCAATCTCCCTAACCCTAATCTCCAGGATCATCGTCGTCGACCACCTTTTTCCCCCTTTTTTCTCGCCGGCGACGAGGTCTTCGACTCCGTCATCCATCAAATCGGAGAAGACGAAGGTAATGGTAAGCCACGCAGGTGATCCCTAATTTGCCAGACGAAGTGATCCCTAATTTGCCAGACGGAGAAGACGAAGTGTTTGCCAGACGTGATCCCTAATTTGCAATTGTGATCCTTAATTTATTAAAAAGTATACAAAATTTAGCTCTTAAAAGTAGGAAAAATGGTTAAATATGTAGGCATGTCCTTTTTGGTCATTTTACATGTATAAGCCAAGCCAAACACTTTTTAAAAAATAACTTATTGACTTATTGACTTTTTCTATCTCAAAAGCTAATCCAAACACTTTTTTAAAAACTCCTTCTCCAAAAGCAATAAGTCAATAAGCACTTTTGGTCATAAGCACTTTTGGACTAAAAAAGCACTCCCAAACACCCTCTTAACATGCTAATTTTAATAGATTTAAAGTAAGGACTTGATCCAAAACAAAACTGAAACCACGATGATCATCCTTGTAATTAGTTTGATTGAGGGACTCAATCCAAAATTTGACAAAACCACAGTGACCAAATTTGTAATTTAATCAAAAATATAGTATTAATAAATAATTAAATATTCTAATTAATATGTCATTAAATCTCAACAAAACTCATAGCCAAAACAAATATTCACCAACTCCAATTTAGCGTTGAAATACTTTTATATAATTATATTTTATTTGTTTACAAAATAATATAAATTTGGGATTATTTATATGTTTCGTTTGATTATAATTCAAAAATAAATGGTTAGAAAAATAGAAAGTAAAAACCCTAAAGAAAGTAGCCGTTGCAGAAGAAACACGCCGTCGTCAAGTCTCAACGTTCGAAAAAAATGGGAACTTTGCGTGCAAATCCTCTACTAAAACCCCCCT
Organism: Saussurea involucrata; assembly: GCA_033807775.1. Lineage (NCBI taxonomy): Eukaryota > Viridiplantae > Streptophyta > Magnoliopsida > Asterales > Asteraceae > Saussurea > Saussurea involucrata. The sequence continues at coordinate 135,963,459 of CM066322.1, forward strand.
TTCCCCCATATACATTTCATTTGCAACAAATCCAAACTCATAACCCCTTGTTCTTCTTCTCTCTCAACATTAGAATTTAGAAGAAGAGAGAACCCAATCGATTCTCTCTGTTTCTTCTTCTTCTTCTAATTCTTTTGGTTTAGATCCATCTTCTTCTTTCGATTCAGTTTTCGATTCGGAAAAAAAGGGCATTTGTATAGTAATATGGCGACGATGAACAATCAAGATAGCAACAACAACAACAACAACAGCAACAACAGACAAGTGACTGCTGGTCCACCAATGAATGCCTCGAAGCAACCTCTACCAACGCCTAAGACCGTCGATACCCAATCTGTTCTCAAAAGGTTCTTTTTAATTGTTTTCTTTTATCTTGATTGATATTATTTTGCTTTATGAAACACGTAACGAATTCGATTTGAATTTAAAATCGTAACGAATTTGAGTGACTAATCAATTACATTCGCTAAAAGATCGTTCATGGTTGACTGAAAATTGCTGTTGACGATTGGCTCGATAGTTTTGTGGATTTAGAGATTTGTTCTATGTAGATCTTTCATTCATAGTCCTGGATTAAATCGAATTCAATCAATTCGACTCGGTGTCTAGGGTTTGCTGTTCAAATTGGTCCTTGGTGTTGTTTGATTCAAGATCGCTTCAATTCGTCTGCGTCTTTTTAATCATGGATTGCTGCTGAGTTATAATCGAAGAAACTTGATGATTTTGCAATCAATTTCAATTGACTTATTCCTCTGTCTAGGGTTCAATGTTAGGGTTTCTAATGATCTTAACTTGATAAAAGTTTTCAGACCACACTTTGTTCATAAATTGTTCATATCTAGCCCTTGACTTATTCCTCGCAATCAATTTCAATTGACTTATTCCTCTGTCTAGGGTTCAATGTTAGGGTTTCTAATGATCTTAACTTGATAAAAGTTTTCAGACCACACTTTGTTCATAAATTGTTCATATCTAGCCCTTGATTTTTGTTATATTTTCTTTGTGTGTGTATATATATTTATATATATGATTTTTAGAAGTTGTAGTTCTTGATCAAAGGAGATCTTGGGCATTTGATGCTTATTTCTGATACTTTTTTATTTTGTACCACAGATTACAGTCTGAACTTATGGCCCTAATGGTAAGCTTTGGATTCTTTCAATATTTAATTTTTTCATGTTACAAGAAGTAGAAGGGGGTCTTATTGGTATTGTGATTGATTATGTAGATGAGTGGTGATTCTGGGATATCTGCGTTTCCTGAGGAAGACAACATCTTTTGTTGGAAAGGAACGATTTCGGGGAGCAAAGATACAGTTTTTGAAGGAACGGAATACAAGCTTTCGCTTTCGTTCCCAAATGATTACCCGTTCAAGCCTCCAAAGGTGAAATTCGAGACTGGTTGCTTTCATCCTAATGTCGATGTTTTTGGAAACATATGTTTGGATATTCTTCAGGTAAATTTAAAACTATGTTGTTGATTATGGATATCGTTTGTTTCTTGAACGCATAAAACTGATCATTTATTTGATTGATATATTTTAAGGATAAATGGTCATCTGCTTATGATGTGAGAACTATTCTGATTTCTATCCAGAGTCTCCTTGGAGGTATCATCAACATCTATCTGTTTCTTAATACATATATAGATGTATTTGTTTATCTCATTTTGGATCTAATTAATTTATGTTTTTGTTGTTAACAATTACAGAACCCAACACAAGTTCACCTCTGAACACCCAAGCAGCAGCACTTTGGGGTAATCAAGAAGGTAATCAAGATTTCTTGATTTTGTTGGTGATTGATAGCTTAGAGTTTGATTTTCTTTTATTTTGGGTTGCAGAGTACAGGAAAATGGTGGAGAAGCTGTATAAGCCGGTTGCATAGTTAAACGCTGCGTTTGGGATCATGTAAAACGAACGACGTTGTTGCAGAACGAAAGGATTTTTCATTTAATTTACTTTCGGTTACTTACATACATACCTTGAGAATCAATCCTGTTATTCTTTTCACATAAAAGAAATGCTTTGCTGTTCTCTCCGGGCGCGTTGATTATGATGATTGGTTTATAATGAAAAACCGAATACGGTTGTTAAAATTCAATGTTGTGTGTCCTTTTTGTTTGAACATAAATGGCCCCTGAATGAATAAGCAGAATTTTTAAAACATTATGTAATTTTTTTAACTATTTAAATTAGTTACTTGAAAAAATATACTTAAAAATCTTGAATAATTATTTTAGTTAAATTAAGAAAATGCATTGTTAACATTACAAAGTTTTTCAAGTTGCAGTAGAAATCACATTTGTCAAACAAGTGTGCATGCATACTTTTTTACATTATTCAAGTTAGTTTTGTTTTCGTTGAATGAATGAATCTCAAATGGCTGCAGGTTAATCTTGTTTTGTCTTAAACTCATAATTCTTCACTCATAAAAACATTTGGTAATTCGTGGGTCTCCCCCTTCTCATTCATAAGTATTTATAACAATACAAGTTACACTTAGGTACCACCGACTATGCTAAGTATCTAAATATAATACATAATAGGATAATATAGACTAATACACCCCCGCAGTCTAAGGTGGAGGATCCCGTAAGCTTAGGCTGGATCTAAAATCATCAAAAAGAACTCTTGGTAGGCCTTTAGTGAAGATGTCTGAAAAATTGTGCCGAGACGGTACGTGAAGGACTCGAACTTGACCACGTTGCACTTTCTCGCGAACAAAGTGAATATCCACCTCCACGTGTTTTGTCCGTTGATGTTGAACCGGATTGCCTGACAAGTAAATAGCACTGATGTTGTCTGTATAAACGAGAGAAGCACGTCTGATAGGGCAATGTAGTTCGAGAAGGAGATTACGGATCCAACATATCTCGACCACAACATTGGCCACCCCTCTGTATTCAGCTTCAGCACTGGAACGTGAAACGACTGACTGTCGTTTGGAAGACCAGGAGATGAGGTTGTCGCCAAAGAAGATGCAATACCCGGATGTGGACCGTCTAGTATCCGGACAACCTGCCCAATCAGCATCTGTATAAGCAATATAGAGAGGGGATGCCCTCATCATAACACCCATATTAAGAGTTCCCTTTACGTATCTCAGAATCCTCTTTAACGCATGAAGATGACCCGTTCGGGGGGCATGCATGTACATGCATATCTGCTGCACCGCATAAGAAATATCGGGTCTGGTGAACGTCAAGTATTGCAACGCACCTGCCAGACTCCGATATGTGGTGGGATCGTTAAGAAGGTCTCCAGACGTGGCTCCAAGCTTACCGGCGGTGTCAACCGGGGTGAGGACCGGATTACAGTCATTCATCTTGGCACGATCTAGTATTTCCTGAGCATATCTAGCCTGAGATAAGAATAGACCATCCGATGACCGTTGTACCGATATACCCAGAAAATAAGATAGAGGACCCAAATCTTTCATGGAAAATTCTTTAAACAAGTGAGTCAGGAAGTGTGCCTTCAGTGCCGGAGACGAAGTAACGAGAATAATGTCATCCACATATAGAAGAATATAAGCCACATCACGTCCCTGATGGTGGATGAATAAAGAGTGATCACTCGAGCTGAGTCGAAAACCCAACTGAGTGACGTAGTCTGTAAACCGTTGGTACCAGGCTCGCGGTGCTTGTTTAAGACCATACAGTGATTTCTTCAGACGACAAATATGATTAGGAAAGTTAGGATCCCGAAACCCCGGTGGCTGATGCATTAAGACAGTCTCATGTAGATTACCGTGCAAAAGTGCATTCTTAACATCAAGTTGAGAGATATCCCAGTGATGATGTAAGGCAATAGTAAGAACTGTCCGTATGGTTGCTGGCTTAACCACTGGGCTAAAGGTGTCTGAACAATCGACCCCCACCTGTTGAGTTCTGCCATCCCCAACTAACCTCGCTTTATAGCGTTCCAAAGTCCCATCTGATTTCAACTTTTGTTTATAAATCCACATGCACCGAATTATGTTCATGTTAGGGTGCCGAGGTACAAGTTCCCATGTCTTATTATCAATAAGAGCAGAAAACTCTTCCGTCATTGCTTGGTTCCAAATAGGACTGGATAAGGCATCGGTTAGGTTTTTGGGGAGCGGTTCAATGTTAGAAGAAGTGTGTAAGGAGAACGGGGTTTTGGGTTTGGAATTACCGGTCATGCTACGGGTATGCATTGTTCTAGTAGGTGGAGGCGGTGGTGGTGGATTGGTAGGGGAAGCCGTAGTAGAAGGAGGAGTGGTGGATTTAGGGGAATCGGTAGGGGAAGGTTGGGGTGGTGAGCCGTTTGTGGCAGGAGGTGGTGGCTCAGACGAAGGACCGGGCTGTGTTGGTTGGACAGAGGGATCGGGTGGGGCTGTGTGCTTTTGGCGTAACCTTGAGTAGGTCTGACCAAAGCGGGAAGGGGTTTGGGGTGGGTGGGGTTTCGTAGGTGTAGAGGGAACGGTGGGTGGGGAGGTAGTAAGGTGAGGGTGATGGCGAATGGATGGGTGTTGATCGTTGTCGATGTTCTTGTGAAGGAATTCGTAAGACGGAGAGGGTGTGGTGGAACGAAACGGAAAGATGGTTTCGTCAAAGAGTACATGACGGGAGATGGTGATCTTTTTACTTGACAAATCAAGACATAGGTACCCGCGATGATTTGGAGGGTAACCAAGGAAAACGCAAGGAGAAGAGCGGTTTTGGAGTTTGTTTATGGAGGAGGACGGGAGGAGAGGGTAGCAAAGGCACCCGAAGGTGCGAAGATGAGAGTAGGTAGGGGATGTACGGTAAAGAAGGTGTGTGGGAGTAAGATTTGCTTTTGTTTTAGAGGGTAAAATGTTGATTATATAGGTGGCCATGGCAAGGGCATGGTGCCAAAAGGAAGGTGGGAGAGAGGAGTGAGTGAGAAGGGTTCGAATAATGTTATTGATTGAACGTATTTTACGTTCCGCTTTACCGTTTTGTGAAGAGGTGTAGGGACATGAAAACCGAAATTGCATTCCGTTTTGTTGACAAAAATTGTGAAACAAATGGTTGTTGTATTCAGTCCCATTATCGCACTGGAAGGTTTTTATAGATCATTCAAATTGAGTGCGAATGAGATTATGAAATTGCAAGAAGGTTGAGTAAACAGCAGATTTATTCGATAATGGGTAAGTCCATAGGAAATTACTATAATCGTCCAAAAACAATATGTAATACCGATGGCGACTCGTACTAGGAACGGGTGACGTCCATAGATCGCTATGAATCATGTCAAAAGGCAAAACAGTAGTAGATAAAGAATCATGAAAGGCTAGCTTAATGTGTTTGCCAAATACACAAGATTGACACAAACGTTTATTATTCAAACTGGAAACAGAAATTGAGTTTTGCTTTTTTTAAAAACGTAATAAAGAGGCGCCCGGGTGACCCAATCTTTGATGCCAACGGTCTTGAGAGAGAGCAGCAAAAGTGGATGGAGAAGGGAAGTTGGCCGTTGGAAGAGATAGCGGATAGAGGTCCCCGGAGCTGTTGCATCTAATGATAGGGAGCTTGGTCTTGAAATCCTTCACAAGAAAACCATAACGATCGAATTCAATGGAAACATCATTATCAGTAGTTAAACGTCTGACGGAAACAAGGTTTTTAATTAAAGATTGAGAGACAAGGATATTGGGTAGTTTTAAAGGTGGGTAGGGTGGTGAGAGGGTCGTGTGGCCTATACCGGATGTCCGTATATGGGAACCATTACCAACGACAATTGGAGTTAAGCTACCATTATTAACATAAGAGGAGAGCATACCTGGCGAGTGCGACATATGGTTGGTGGCCCCCGTATCCATGTACCAGTTTTGATCCGGATTCAACGTCATAGTATGTAAAGCGTGTTCAATGTTTGTCGGAGCAAACGAGTAGTCTGATGAAGCATATGCTGCCGAAGGTCTCGGGCCAAGAATTCCAGGTGCAGCCCTTGAAGGGCTCTCGGCTGAGGTGCAGTGGGGTACGGGCAGGGAGGCGCTGCCCATGGTGAGTACGACCATGGACTGTTTTGCTGCATCCATGGTGGTATAGGAGAGTACCCGGTGGAATTATAATAGGAGTAGGTGTTCCTGCCTCGAGACCGTCCACGCCCGCGGCCTCGGCCACCACGACCACGGCCACGAGTGTTGTCCTGGCCGCGGTTAAGGGACCTGTTAGGAGGCTGATCTGGTTGCACCGCATCGGTAGTAGAGGTCGGCTGAGCTGAGGACAACCCGGCGGGGTGAAGGGCAGTAGGGGAGGCAGTCGCACGTTTCGCTTTGCTTCCTTCTTCGAGAACAAGTTTGGAGCGGGCATAGGTGAAAGAAGGAAGGACGTCCGCTTGTTGTAGGACAGTTGCAAAGTTGTCATATTCTGGACTCAACCCGGCAATCAACTGTAGGACAAGGGTTTGATAGGTAACCGGGGCATCCACATTAGCCAATTTATCGGCGAGGTGTTTCAACTCCTGACAGTATGCTGAGGCAGTAGTAAAAGAGGACTGCTTGGTATTGGAGAACTTGTTTTGAAGATGTAGTGCACGTGTAGGTTTGTTGTCCAGAAAAAGTCGCTCAAGAGCGGACCATGCGGATGCGGCTGTATTATCGACCTTGAGAATAGTGGTGAGAAGGTCGGTAGAGATGGTGCTGTAAAGCCATTGTAAGACGATGGCATCCAGACGTTTCCATTCTTCATCATGGTCGGATGCGGTTGTATTAGGCGGAATTATGTGATCAAGAACCCGACAAACTGTGCACTGGACTTTAAACAAGGCAACCCAGGAATTGTAGTTGCTATCATCGGCTGTGAGGGTAATGGGGATTTGATTTCTGATGTTGGTAACAGTGGTGGCGGGGTGGAGAGATTGTACGACTGGTGTTTCGGTGGGTTTATCACCGGCTGCCATGGAGGAACAGCCGAGGGATAGAAAGTGAAGAGAGAGGAGACGGTGGTTGCGATCAAGAAAAGGAAGATCGCAGGGTTCGGGAGAAGGATCGGAGGGGGGGGGGGGGGGGGGGGCGGAGGAGAGGTAGGGCCGGCTAGGGTACCCAGACTCGTGATACCATGTTAGACTTTGGTAATTCGTGGGTCTCCCCCTTCTCATTCATAAGTATTTATAACAATACAAGTTACACTTAGGTACCACCGACTATGCTAAGTATCTAAATATAATACATAATAGGATAATATAGACTAATATAAGTAATTCTAGAAACAAGTCATTGCTGCAAATGATTACAAAAAAAATACAAGGAATAATAAACAACAAATGAACAATGAAAGAAAATGAAACTTTAAATGGCAATAAAAGAAGTAAATGCACAAGTTATATATATAAACTCACAAGAGGGAGGAACATTATGTTTTTCGATCTTTATAATCGTAATTCAAAGTTCCTGGTTGCTTTTCCTCGCTTCATTATCACAAAAACACCAATTTAAAAAACTTAATAGAAGAAATGAAACAATTGAAAAACGTAAAATCAATTTACAATCACATAAAACCACAAATAGTCAACAAGAGAAAGCTAGGTCCACAAATGACATTACAAAACTTGGGGAAATCTTAGTGCCAAACACGCAACGGAAATTAACTGTATTATTCCAAGAATCCTTGTCAAAGGAGGTAGGATGGATAGTTTGAAATTTACTTCTAACGAGTAACAACCTTTTGTGTTGATCCTGAATTTGAGCGAACGGATCTCGTTCTTTGTCACACAAGTAAGGCATGAGTCGTCTTCTTCATTCCTTAGTTGATAGGCTCCAATTTTAGAGGCTTTCAAGCTAGAGTTTTTTTAAAGCATTAGCAAAAACCTATATATTAGAAGAGTTCTATATGGTATATGTGATAAAAAGATTGCACATCTCCCATTTTTATCTAAAGGTGATAGATTTCAAACAATTCACAATTTTCACAACCCCTCTTTATAGATAATAATATAAAGTTAATCTATTATAAATAAGATATACCATTTTATTATTCTCGGCCTCATCATTCAGATTAAACTTTATGCATGACCATTTTGAACTTTATTCACGTGTTTCTTCAAAAGGCCTAGAGACATCACTCCCATCATACATGAGGGATAAATCATACCTAAATACATACTAGTACTAACATGTAAAATATGACATACCCCAACTACCAATCTATCATCCATTTATGGAATCCGAGGTAGACGAAGCCCCGAGCGGGGTTGTGTACCTGCTCAACATATTTTTTGCAAGTAAATTTTTTAGGCCTGAAAGGTGGTGCACCCTCTAAACTTTGAGGGGTGTTCAAGGATATTTATTAAATACAAGGAGCATCAACCAAAAAATTATCTCTCGAAATGGTGGAATTCGGCTAAAAACACATCAGATGACTTTACAGGCTTTTGATCCACTTTAAATGTGCACCTGCTCGGCAAAAATCTTGGGTCCACCACTGTATGGAATGCTTAGAGCTGATGTTAAAGTATATCATTCATACACAACAAACTATATGCTCTCAAGTCAAATTACAACATGTACAATGACCACATGAGACAAACTTACGTCACTTATATGACATTCAATATAGTTTTATCTTAGTGAGTCATGTTGGACACACAAGATCCCTATCTTGTGTATATGTGGAATCCATATCTTCATATGAATCCCAACATATACTAATGTGTTATCGTATTACTCTACCCTAGACTTGAAGTAATATTTTGACCAGGAACATTTTAGAAAACAATCTTTTAAGATTATTATTATGTTTAGTTTAACAAAATGCATAATATAAACATAAAAATTGGGCAATGCATTTTATGATTAATATCATCACAAAATATCCAAAACACAATCATCGTATAATTGTCTTTTGGGCATACACTAACAATCTCCCATTTACACACCTACTATGTATAGAATAACCATAGATCTATAGTGACCATCATGTTTTTGTTGTGTTAAGGGCTTTGTTAGTGGATCAACAATATTTGCATCTATAGGTACTATGCATATATTAATGTCGTCTCTCTCGATAATCTCTCTGATGAGGTGATATTAGCTAAAGACATGCTTAGATCATTGGTGCGGTCTAAGTTCCTTGGATTGTGGTAGTATAGCTTCGTTGTTATCACACATCAACTGTATAGGACTATCATGGCTAGGAACTCCTCGTACTTGAGAAACACATTTTATGATCCAAACGACCTCCTTAGTTGCATCAGATGTTGCGATATACTATGTTTTTTACAAGCATCTACTATTTGTTGCTTGGAACCTTCCGGCTCACAACACCACTATTTAGGGAAAACACAAACCCTTGCTATGATTGAAAATCATCGTAACCGACGTATACCAAAAATAAGTCATTTGTACTTCTTAAGTACTTCAGGATATTAACGACAATCTAGAGATCATAATGTAACGTCCCAAAAATTACAATAAATTTGAACTTTTTAAAAATGCCTTTTTAATTAAATAAACCATAAGTGTTCAAAGCCAATTAAACGTTTATCAAAATCTCGTTAATTTAAATAACCAAATCCAAATAACACAGCGAAAAAGTGTAATGATTCTAAACATAATGTCTCAAAGTAAAAACTCGTGAGAGTCTCCACAACGCGCTAGTGTGTACCGTCACGCCTTACTGCCACTCGTACCTGAAACAGTAATTTGTAGGGAAAGAGTAAGCACGAAGCTTAGTGAATTCAAACACGTACGTAAAATAGCAATCATATGAACACCACCCCTATCAGCAGATAGATATAACAATTAACACATGCCAGTCTAAGAACACAAGCAAACTCAAGCAAGAACACATGTGTATGTATCCATCGGTCTCCCCGAATTCATACAACCCTGGTACACGTATACCTCGGTCACTGTTCTAAAAGGCTCGCCGCGACAGCCGCCATGGCACGCTTGGCTCAAGGCTTGTGTCTCACGCCACGTTATGCATGTGGCACGCCATGGCCTAACGTGCGGTCTTTTATAACGCGATATTTGATTTTTCTTTACGTTTTAATGTCTTATTTGCTAGTTTTTAATATGTATAACCTATTTTAACTTGTTTATTATCATTGACTCGTCAATTAATAGTACAAAACATATGTTTTTATATATAGTATTATATACGATATAGAGATTTGCCGCCATAAGTCACGCCTTGATAAACGTCATGGCCTCGCCGTGGCTCCTAAGACTCGAGGCTTGGCCTCGCCGCCACGCCACGCCACGCCTTACGCCATTTAGAACCTTGACCTCGGTCTCCCCGAGTTCATACAACACCCATGTACGTATTCCTCGGTCTCCCCGAGTCCTCGGTCTCCCCGAGTTTTATACAACACCCAAGGTCTTATGCTAGACACTAACACAATCGGATATTACCCACAACCAAATCAGCTAACACACACGAGCTATCGCAATGCACATATAATCCCTGTCCTACGCAGTGAGAGAACTCACCTCGAAAAGCAAAGCAGAACACCACGAACAGCGACAAGGACCCGTCAACTCCAACTCACTTCTTTCCACCTAAAGAAGTGTTATCAAGTGTCAAAGTGAAGTCCTAACCCGAAATTACAACTACAAGTCTAAACGTGTATTTTCCAGCTTTTGGTCCAGATTTGCAGGTCTGCTCGTGACCTGTTTAGCCCCCCTTAAACCCATCCAACCAGAAATATAATTCCATAATTAGAAATTTCTATGTCTTAGGTTTCTAGGGACATATCGCACGCGTTCGTACGAGGTCCCTACTACTTTATATGAATTTTCTAAGACCGACTATCCAAACTGCGAATTTCGGACCAGTCTGTATTAATTGTTAATTTGGCCCTAGCTAGAGGCTTTATTAATTTTTCTGCAAAACATAAGAAACCTACTCAACACAATTTGGGAGATTTGGGCACTGGTTTCACATCAATCCGAGTTTCCTAGATTTTTCTATGGATTTTACAAAACAGGGACAGATTAGGTGATTTCACATAAAATGATAACTTTGGTTTCCCGGTTTAGGTTTCACGTTTAGGATTAGGATTAGAGTTTAGGCAACTAATGGCTGGGCTAAGTCAAGCACCACCCACTGCCACCTCCGGCAGTGGTGGTCAACGGCGGCGTGGAGGCGGCAGACACCACCGGCGGTGGTGGTGGTTTCGCGGTGGTTTGACGGCGACGAAAAGGAAAACAAGAAGAAAAGAGAAAACCTTACCCCGCGAACAAAAACGCAGCAGCAACAAGATGACTCGTCGGCTCCTTCCCTCTCTCTCGCTCTCTCGCTGCTTCCCCCTCTCGCCGGTAGCCGCTAACGGCGGCGGCGCTGGTGGTCTTGCGGCGGTTCGGCGGTGGCAGCAAACGAAAAAGGAAAACGATGGGAAGACTAGGGTTTTTGCGATTGCTCTCTTGCGTAAGGCTCAAAACGAAAACAATAAGGGGAGGGGTCGGTTCTATGGGCCGATCCCATGCCACCCTCAAGCCCCAATTGCACTTTTAGTCCTTGACTTTTAAATGTTAAGTCATTTATTCCACTTAAGTTAGGATTTTACTAATTAAACCAAATATCACAAAATTAACTCGTTTTGGTCCTTGCCGCCAAATCCCATTAATTAATTCGTTTAGAGAAGAAAATTTAAATAATTAATAAAAATACATACCGGAATACGGGCTTTACAACTCTTCCCCGCTTGATTTAGACTTCGTCCTCGAAGTCTATGTCCGCAAATAGCTCCGGATAATTCTCCCGCATCTCAACCTCGGGTTCCCAAGTCCACCCGGAACCCTTTCGGTGTTGCCACTGGACTTTCACCAAGCCAATTACCTTGTTACGCAAGGTCTTCGTCTTCCTCTCGATAATAGCAATAGGCTTCTCCACATAATTAAGTCGCTCGTCGATCTGAATATCCTCAAGAGGAATCACCGCAAACTCATCCACCACACATTTCCGCAACTGAGACACGTGGAAAGTGTTGTGGATCAAACTCAGCTCGTCCGGTAACTCTAAGCGATAAGCTACCTTTCCCACTCGAGCAGTGACCTTGTAAGGTCCAATGTAACGGGGTCCCAACTTTCCCCGTTTACGAAACCGAATCACCCTTTCTAGGGCAAAACCTTCAGCAAGACATAATCCCCCACCTGAAACTCCAAGTCTGATCGTCTCTTATCGGCGTAGCTCTTCTGCCGACTCTATGCAGTGACTAAACGGTCCCGCACCATCTGAATCATCTCAGTCGTCTTCAGCACAATATCAGTGCTCCCTAATACTCGCTGACCAACCTCGCCCCAACAAATGGGCGTCCTGCACTTCCTACCATACAACACCTCGTACGACGGCATGCCAATACTGGAATGAAAGCTGTTGTTGTAGGAAAACTCCGCCAAAGGAAGGTACTGATCCCAACTACCTCCAACATCAATAGCACATGCCCGAAGCATATCCTCAAGAGTCTGAATAGTACGCTCACTCTGCCTGTCGGTCTGTGGATGAAAAGTCGTGCTAAAATGTAACCGCGTACCCATCTCCTCCTGAAACTTCTCCCAAAACCGATAGGTAAAACGAGTGTCCCTGTCGGAGACAAACGAAACCGGCACCCCGTGCCTGGCTACAATCTCTCGCACGAAAATCTCTGCGAGCTTCTCCGCCGAGGAGCTCTCCCTGATGGCCAAAAAGTGAGCACTCTTGGTCAGATGATCGACGATCACCCAAATAGCATCATTCCCACGTGGAGTCCTTGGGAGTTTAGTAATGAGATCCATCGTGATCTTCTCCCATTTCCACACCGGAATCTCTAAAGGCTGCAACTTCCCATGAGGCCGCTGGTGCTCAGCCTTGACCTTCCGATAAGTTGTTGGTCCCGAAAGGCCTATACAAGTTTGTAGAAGGGGGGGGGGGTGAATACAAACACACTATTTTACTTTTCTAAATTGTTTATTGATAAATCATTAACAATTTACAGCTTGTTGCGGAAACAAGATAAAGGATAAACCTAAATCTAAACAAGTTGGAACACTAAGGTTTCTTGCACTAAGAAAGATAAAGAGATTACTAATAAAATCCTATCTTGAGAGAGATTTGAACTTGTCCAGAGTTAGCAAGTTACTTCAAATGAAGTGAGTTCATCTCTTTATATACTGCATGCATTTAATGCAAGTCAGTCTACACTTTACACGTGTCATCAGCTAGTTGGTTGCATGTCATTGACCTTTGGTGACAACCTTTGTAGCCGTAAGAATGAACAGTGTAGTATCAGAGTGGTTGTACGATTTCAGATATTCGGAGGTTCTTTTCTGACAATTCGTACGGAGTCGTGTAAGGGTGGTTAAGACAAAAGTACTTTGTACGGAGGACTTCATGATCAGCTTTCGTTGATTCAGCGATTATCATTTACTATTCAGCAGATGATAAAGTTCAGCGATAGCTGAAGTCTTGTACTTGATACTTCACGTTGAGTGGACAAATCTGAGTCTTTGCTGATCCGCATCAGTTCATTAGGAGACTTGTCGCTGGTTCTTGAGCTTGATCTTCGACTTCAGCGTAGAACCTTTGTTGACGTGAAACTTGTCTTCAGGGATCATAAGTAAACAACTAACTTATCAGCGATCACCATAAGGACTGAACAGACTCAGTGCTTTATGGTGAACAGTTTCGCTGAATGTTTATTTCAAGGAGCGAGAGTTCCTATCAGCGGTACTGTAAGATCTTAGTACTTATCAGCGATAGTGAAACTCTGATACATATTGTTTACTTACAATTTTCACTAAGTATTTAAGAGAGGGTCATTATCAAATCACTGAGGGTTTGGATCAACAATCTCCCCCTATTTGATTATGACATAGCAACAAAGAAAATTGCTATTTAATGAAAACATAAGGATAAAAAGAACTCATAAAATATTTGTCCCTTTTACTGTTTTCTGGGATCTTTTCAGTACTGATGGAGTAAAGTACGTTCGCTGAAATCTTTCTTTAAATCTTTGAATCAGGTTACAATGAAGAACAGAAAGATTACAAGTACAAGCGAAATAAATTACAAGTACAGAAGGATAACTGATACAATAGAGAAAAAGGAGATTATATCAGTTTTCAAAAGGTTCTTCCTTAATGAGAAGTTCATCAAGGGTCGTCTTTTCAGTGGGGATCATCCAGTCAGGAACCGTTACGCCTCGTTTTCTTTTGTTCAGCGCTTCTTCAAAGATCAAGGGTTTTAGGTGTCGTGCCTGAATGTCTTTTCTGAAGTCACACCAGTAGATGAGATCTCTGAGCTGTTCGATTGGAGTGATTGGAAGCTCAGCGATCCGTTGAAAGCATTTACGTCCGTCGTAGTCAAGAAAGAATATTCCATAAGGATTACTGATGACTTTACCAGGGACGAAAAGTTCACATGGTGGCAAAGAGATGTCAAGGGCAGATAGATCAGGATCAGGACCAAGTACCTCAGCGCGAGAGAAACCAATTCCAGTTTCATTTCGTATGACAGGACCTGAGTTTGAATCTTGACGTTTCTTCTTTGGAGAGCCCCTTTTTCTTTTCAGCTTTAGATCAGGAACAGGAGGAATATCCACACAAGAAGATATCAAATCGATCTGTCTGTTTATCAGCTTTTCGAAATGATCCTTGTACTTAGATTGTGACGAATGGATAGCTAACCTCATCTCCAGCCATTCAGAGAGACCATACCTTTTTACAGTGTCAGCAGGAAAGGTTTCAGTTTTGCCATCTTCTCTGAATAGTTTGATGTCAACAATAGGTACTCCGATAGAGGTTCTTCCAGAGATGAATACCTTGTTGATCTTCGCTGGACGATATCTGAAGTGGATTTTCTCTTTACACCAGATCAGGGTGGTCTAAGAAACTTCAGCTTTCTTTTCGGCGAGAGTCTTGTCAAGTCCCTTGATGTCTTCAGTGGAAGCCTTCTTTTCCACCACCGTTGTCAGCTTTGTCAAATTCTCTCCAGCGTTTGTTACAGCTGTTGAGTTATTTGATAGAGTGGTGGTGAGATCTGTAAGCTTTATCTCCACGGACTTCAGTGAGGAGTTGATGTCTCCTAAATTAGGACCTGTAACATATAAGTACTTGTGAACAAAGGAAAGCTCAGAAGTTTCAGGTTTAGTTACAGTGTTTAAGGTGGGATTTGTACCTGCAGGAGAATTGATGAACTCGTCAAAGTTGCAAGTGCCTGAATAATGTTCCATATCCTCTTCGAAAGATCGGTGAGGGATGGTAATCGCTGCCGGTCCCGTCTTCATCATTTGATGAGAAGCTTCAGCGGCTTCTTGAATGATGGCATCTCCAGTTTTAGCTGGAGGAGTGTCCAAATGAGAGGAGGGAGAAGCGAAGGTTAAGAATTGGGGTTGGGTTTCAATTTCAGCGTTGGATTCGCTGATAAATACTTCATCGGTCTTTTGAGAGACTGAAGAAGGTTGGGTAGGTTCCAAAGTTTTAACCTCAGCGTTAAGAGACACTGAAGGTTGGTTAAAAGGGATGGCTTGTACGGGTGTGGCAGAGCGTACCACGGAACGTTCCTTCAGCTCTTCAGAATGAGCTGAGGAGTCTTCAGCATGGAATTGCTGGGGTTGCTCCTTGGTTTTCTTGATCCTTTTGGAATCAAGTTGGGTGTGTGAGGGTTTCCTTTTCCTAGAAGGAGAGGATTTTGTGGCCGGGGTATCAGCGATGGGTTTTGTCGCTGAAGGAGCCACAGAAAGCGGAGAATTTAGAAGAGTGAGAAGAGTAGAGAGACGTACCTCGTTGGCGACAGGCTTGAAATCGAGAACCTTAGGGCCAACCTGAGAAAGTTTCAGGTCACCCTCTTGAGGATAGCTTTCCTTCAGGCCATATTGGAAGATGGCGCTGATGAATCGTGGGTAAGGAACCCATGCTGGTCTGTCAGCGGCAGAATCGACACGCTGAATCAGGTCTTCATAAATAATGGAGGCCCAGTCAATGTTTAGACCTTTCAGCAGTGCGTATCCCATGGACTGCTGAGGTTGGGCGGCTTGATCAGAAGATCCGGATTTCGCTGTCATGCAGCTGATCAGGTGAGCGAAGATGAAGTTAATCTCGCTGGGCATCTTGGATTTCTTTATCAGCGTCAGTTTCTTCTCAGGCTTCTTGTCCCTTCCAATATCCCAGATATAACCCATTGCGTCAAGGAACGCAATGATTTCTTCTTTGTCAGCATGCTTCTTGTGGTCAGGGAATGGGACGAAGGGTTTTTCTTTGGTGGCATTCGGGAAGTTCAGGGCTTTCCGGATTATGGCGGGGGTTATCTTGATGGTGCCATACTCAGTATCGCTGAGTATGCAGTCGATGGTTTTGGATGGATCTTTGGCAGAGGGTAGCTCGGTGTGTCTGGCAGAGTACCAGAACTAGGATAAGAGCCGCTGACTGGCAGGAGGTGTTATGGTCAGGGTTGTGTAGATGGGGCTGTTTTTCAGAAAACTCACAGCATCGTCCAGATGTGATACTTGCTTCCGAGGAGGAAACTCGAGAAGGGATGAGAGGTTGTTGGCCTTAGTCCAATCGAGTTGATCCAGCTCGAACTTGACCTGAGGAGCTCTGAAGATGTCCATTTCCTCAGAGTCAGCGGAGATGGACTCAGCGGTAACATTCAGCTTTGAAGTTGCCATTTCACTGTTTTATCAGTTCAACCAAAGATGTTAATAAGAATTATCTTAATGTGGAAATAAATTTCCATTAAGATTTTTCGAATTTTGTCCATTTCATTCAGACAAAAATGTCTTAATGAAGATTAGGGTTTTTCTTTTTTAAAAAAAACGAATTTCACACCCATTAAGTCTTGTATTCCAGTTAAAAGAAACTGGATACGAATGAAGAACAAGTTTAAGATTTAGATTTAAAACTTGAAGAACAACCATGAAATGGTTGTGTTTATAAAACCATGAAATAAAATAATTTTATTTTTGAGTTCTTTTGTTTGATCTTGTGTAAAACAATGATAAGATCGAAAACAAGTTATTCGCATTTGATAATAGATAAGAACATATTAACCTTGATGTTTTGATGAAGAAGATGATGAACAGTTCTTGAGGTTTTTGAGAGCACAAATGCAACAGAGGATTCTTTCTTGCGGAGGAAGATTTGATCGCGTAAAAGACAAATATAAACCAAGAGTTGTTTATATAGGGAATTCTAGAGAGAGAAAACCTTGAGCGGGAAAAGGTTTTCATCATGACACGGACACGTGTTTGCATTTGATTGGAAGTTTTAACAAAACGTGCAAACGTGTGTCAGAAAGAAATCGTGCCGGGTGTTGTCCGTTGCAAAGACGTCACAACTGTCCTTTCATATTCTTTTAGAATGTCTCTGAGGTTTTGAAAGCTCAGGAACTCTTTTGAAAAACATGAAGTACTGAATAGAAAATATCAGTTAAGGTTTAAAGAAATTTCAAAATATCGCTGTTAAGGAAGAGATATTCAGCGATGTAAATTATTTCGAAATCTTGCATTTACATGCGATTGTCAGAGAGAGAAAACATACCTGGATATCAGTTTAACCAAATTTATTCAGAGAGAAGATGATGAAATGGATTATAGGAGTTGATTTTATTCCGAAGGCTATACAAGTTTGTATAAACGTATCGCTGATCAAATGTGAACCGCTGAAGATTTTACCCTTCAAAGTTCAGCATTCCAAGCTCGCTGATGAGAAAGTTGAATCTTGTCTCATCAAGAGGTTTGGTAAATAAATCAGCTAACTGATAATCAGTTGGAATAAAATGAAGTTCTATATCACCATTCATCACATGATCTCTGATAAAATGATATCTGATTTCTATGTGTTTTGTCTTTGAGTGTAGCACTGGATTGTTTGCTATAGCGATGGCACTAGTGCTGTCGCAATAGATTGGAATTTTGGAGAGCTGAAGATCATAGTCTAGTAGCTGATTTCTCATCCACAAGACCTGAGAACAACAGCTTCCAGCGGCTACATATTCAGCTTCAGCTGTGGAAGTGGACACTGAGTTTTGCTTTTTACTTGTCCAACTTACCAGCTTTCCACCTAGGAGCTGACATCCTCCTGTGGTGCTTTTCCTATCCATTTTGCAACCTGCAAAATCACTGTCTGAATAGGCGGTTAGATCGAATCCTGAGTCCTTGGGATACCAAAGACCTAGATTCGCTGTACCCTTAAGATATCGAAAGATTCGCTTTACAGCTTTCATATGAGATATCTTAGGTTCAGCTTGATATCGTGCACACAAGCATGTTGCAAACATAATATCGGGTCGGCTAGCTGTTAGATACAACAACGAGCCAATCATCCCACGGTACAGCGTGACATTGACAGGAACACCCTTTGTGTCTTTATCAAGTATCAGCGGTGGTGCCATTGGGGTTTTCATAGCTGAACTTTCAGTTAAGTCGAATTTTTTCAGCATATCTTTAACATACTTTCCCTGATTTATGAAAGTGCCTTTTTCAGTTTGCTTAATCTGAAGACCAAGGAAATATGTTAGTTCACCCATCATGCTCATTTTATACTCATCTTTCATTCTATCAGCGAAACGAGTACAAAGCTCAGGGTTAGTAGAACCAAATATAATGTCATCAACATATATTTGAACTAAAATGATATGACCTTTCACTTTTCTAAAAAACAAAGTTTTGTCAATCTTACCTCGCTCAAATTTTTCAATATGGAGATAAGTAGAGAGAGTATCATACCATGCACGAGGAGCTTGTTTTAAGCCGTAAAGTGCCTTGTCCAGTTTATAGACATAACCTGGACGCTTAGGATCTGAGAATCCTGGAGGTTGTTCCACATACACTTCTTCATTCAGCTTTCCATTTAGAAACGCTGACATAACATCCATCTGATGTACAGTGAAGTTTTTGTGTACAACATATGCTAAGAAAAGACGAATAGATTCAAGTCTTGCTACTGGAGCAAAAGTTTCGTCATAATCTATGCCTTCCTCTTGTCTGTATCCCTGAGCAACAAGACGAGCTTTGTTGCGAGTTACAGTACCATGTTCGTCCAACTTGTTTCGATAGACCCATTTAGTGCCTATCACCGTTTTGTCAGTTGGTCTACGAACGAGTTTCCAAACTTTGTTTCTTTCGAATTCAGTCAGCTCTTCTTGCATAGCGCTGACCCAGTTTGGATCTCTGAGGGCATCATCTATTTTCTTTGGTCCAGTTAGAGAAATAAAGTTAACAAATAAACAAATATTACCTGCACTTCTACGAGTCTGAATACCAGCGTTTGGATCACCAAGAATTTGATCGATTGGGTGATTTACAGTCCATCGCTGAGCCGGAGCATACGTCGTTGACTCAGTCTGAACTGGAGAAACTGAAGATGAGGCTTCAGCTACTTCTGGATTATCAGCTAAGAGAGGAATGCTTGCATTTGTTACTTCATTCACTGATTGCTGAGAAATAGATGGAATTTCTGAGACATTTGGATCAACTGCGGGTATAGTGTTTATAGGAACAGCTGAGACCCAAGATGTTTCAGCTTCACTATTCTGCATATCTGGAATGATAGTAGGACCATCATTTTCTACGGTGTGAGCATGAGGAGTGGGAATATCTTCTGAATCACCAAGATGAGAAAACATCCATTCATTCAGTTCTTCTGTATCAGCGGACGGTTTAGAGTTCGCTGAACGGGATTCGTCAAACGTGACGTGAATAGTTTCTTCTACAGTTTGTCTTCTACGGTTGAAGACTCTGAAGGCTTTGGAGACTGAAGAGTATCCAAGAAAGATTCCATCATCAGCCTTAGGATCAAACTTTCCAAGGGCATCTCTGTTGTTCAGTATGAAACACTGACATCCAAAGATGTGAAGAAAGCTGTTTGAAGGCTTTCTCCCATGAAAGAGTTCATAGGCTGTCTTTTTGAATCTTTTAACTATCAGCGACCTGTTTTGCGTAAAACACGCAGTGTTGACAGCTTCTGCCCAAAACTGAGTAGGCAGGTGAGAATCGCTGAGCATTGAACGTGCAGCTTCAATAATTGTCCTATTTCTTCTTTCAGCGACTCCATTTTGTTGCGGTGTTCTCACTGATGAAAAGTTGTGAGAAATACCTTTACTCTCAAGGAAGGAATCAAGAGAACTGTTTTTGAATTCAGTTCCATGATCACTCCTTATTGAGCGAACAGTCATATTGTTCAGAGTTTCCATCTTTCGAACAAAGGTGATGAGTTCTTCAGTGGTGTCACTCTTAGAACGGAGAAACATTACCCATGTGTAACGAGAGAATTCATCAACTATGACCAGCGTATATTTCTTTCCAGCGATGGATTGTTTGTTAACAGGGCCAAACAAATCCATATGGAGTAATTGTAGAGGAGATGACACTGAGGAAACTTGCTTTGACTTAAAGCTTGCCTTGGTCTGCTTCCCTTTTTCACACGCTGAACATAAAGACTCTTTGGCGTATGAATGTTGAGGTAGACCAGTGACTAACTCTTTGGAGGAAAGAGTATTCAGCGTCTTGAAGTTGAGATGTGAGAGCCTTTTGTGCCATAGCCAGTTGACATCAGAAGATGCCTTTGAGAAGAAACAGGAGTTCTCAGTGGTTGTTGAGTCCATGTTTATTACATAAACATTTTCCAAACGATAACCGCTGAGAGCTATCTTCTCCTTTTTGTCAGAGACAAAGCAGGATTCCTTAGTGAAAATCACTTTGTTATCCATGTCGCAAAGCTGACTGATGCTCAGAAGATTATGCTTCAGCCCTTCAACATATGCGACTCTTCTGAAGGATGTTGTACCATTTGAAAGTACACCATACCCTCGGGTGTGTCCTTTTCCATTTCCACCGAAAGTCACAGAGGGACCCTTCTCTTCCTTGTATTCAGCGAGCAGGTTTTTCTTTCCAGTCATGTGTCTAGAGCATCCGCTATCGAGATACCAGATACCCTTCTTAACCTGAATGGCAGATGTTGAAGTGGAGGGAATGTCTGAACTTTCTTCCTCTTCTTCAATCTTGGCCATGAGACATTGATTTGCTTCATCATCTTCAGAATCAGATGATGAGGCTTCTTCATCAGAAGCAGCCCAATCATAGTCAGCCATCAGGCCTTTTCCTTTCTTCTTAAAGCTTTTCAGCTTTGCATACTTCTCCTTCAGCTTTGAGTATTTGTCGTCTTTATTCCTCGGAACAAAGGATTTCTTTGTAAAAGCTGAAGGTCTCATGATTTTCTTTGACCTGCACTCATTAGCGAAATGTCTTATCTTTTCGCAGTTGAAACAAGTAGCAGTAGCCTTATCAACAAAAGCTGATGATTTAGGCTTGTCAGTTATTGAAAGAGGTTTGTTCTTTCTAAACATTTTCTTCTTGGCAAATCTCCTGAACTTTTTAGTTAGGAGAGCCAAGGATTCATCATCATCTGAAGAATCAGAATCTGATGATCTTTCAGAGTTGCTTCCTAACTCAGTGATAGTGACCGAGGGTCGCTGAGTAGAAGGTTCCTCTGAGATTAAAGCAACAGGGGTGCTTTTGGAATCTTTTACAAGATTCTTCTTAAGATGGCTAGATTGCTCATGATTCAGCAATGTACCATATAAGGTTGAAAGGGTCATTGATTTAAGATCCTTTGACAGCTTGAGACACATGGAATAATTGTCCCAGCTTTCAGGTAAACATTCTAGAAACTTTGTCAGCACTTCAAAGTTAGAATATTCCTTACCAACAGTTTTTAGATCTATAATTAAGCAATTAAAACGTTGGTGAACTTCAGAGAGAGTTTCATTCTTACTAGAAATGAAGCTTTCGTATTGTCTTACCAGGTTGATCTTTCTTGAGTCCTGGACTTCAGACGTTCCTTCATACTGAACACATATTGTGTCCCACATGGCTTTTGATGACTTCAGGTTCATGACGGAATGGTAGACTTCGTCAGGAAGGGCCATGGATAGTATGGATCTGGCTTTTGTATCTATAGCCACTTTCTTCTTATCTTCATCGGTCCACTGAAAGATTTCCTTAGGAATCAGCCTTTCTGGAATAGCAGGTCTATTCGCAGTCGCTGGAACTGCAGGATCAATCGTTACAGGGATGTGTGGGCCGTTTTCAAGATAGTAAGTCATAGTAGGGTCTACACCTTCTAAGAAGAGCATCATCCTATTTTTCCATAAGTTGAAGTTATCTCTGGAAAATCTAGGGGGTTTTGCAAGAGAACCATTGTCTATATAGTGTGTGTTTGTGTTGGCCATTTTCAGATAATAGCAAGGAAGAGAAATATCTTAGATTAGATCTTGTTTATGAGATTAAACAAATCTGCTCTGATACCACTTGTTGGTCCCGAAAGGCATATACAAGTTTGTAGAAAGGGGGGGGGGGGGTTGAATACAAACACACTATTTTACTTTTCTAAATTGTTTATTGATAAATCATTAACAATTTACAGCTTGTTGCGGAAACAAGATAAAGGATAAACCTAAATCTAAACAAGTTGGAACACTAAGGTTTCTTGCACTAAGAAAGATAAAGAGATTACTAATAAAATCCTATCTTGAGAGAGATTTGAACTTGTCCAGATTTAGCAAGTTACTTCAAATGAAGTGAGTTCATCTCTTTATATACTGCATGCATTTAATGCAAGTCAGTCTACACTTTACACGTGTCATCAGCTAGTTGGTTGCATGTCATTGACCTTTGGTGACAACCTTTGTAGCCGTAAGAATGAACAGTGTAGTATCAGAGTGGTTGTACGATTTCAGATATTCGGAGGTTCTTTTCTGACAATTCGTACGGAGTCGTGCAAGGGTGGTTAAGACAAAAGTACTTTGTACGGAGGACTTCATGATCAGCTTTCGTTGATTCAGCGATTATCATTTACTATTCAGCAGATGATAAAGTTCAGCGATAGCTGAAGTCTTGTACTTGATACTTCACGTTGAGTGGACAAATCTGAGTCTTCGCTGATCCGCATCAGTTCATTAGGAGACTTGTCGCTGGTTCTTGAGCTTGATCTTCGACTTCAGCGTAGAACCTTTGTTGACGTGAAACTTGTCTTCAGGGATCATAAGTAAACAACTAACTTATCAGCGATCACCATAAGGACTGAACAGACTCAGTGCTTTATGGTGAACAGTTTCGCTGAATGTTTATTTCAAGGAGCGAGAGTTCCTATCAGCGGTACTGTAAGATCTTAGTACTTATCAGCGATAGTGAAACTCTGATACATATTGTTTACTTACAATTTTCACTAAGTATTTAAGAGAGGGTCATTATCAAATCACTGCGGGTTTGGATCAACACAAGTCAGGCATTCCTCTACACACTTGGCGACGTCCCGCTTCATGTCGGGCCACCAATAATCCTCCCGCAGGTCGCGGTACATCTTTGTAGCTCCAGGATGAATAGAAAACTTGGACTTATGCGCCTCGTCCAACAATATCTACCTGTTCCCACCAGTGAAGGGAACCCAAACTCGACCATACCGGGTCAATTAACCTCGACTATCACGGCAAAATTCGAAATTTCACCCGAAACTCTCTCTCGTTTGGCATTCTCGTCCAGAATCGCCACTTCTTGAGGTTTACCTATCGACTCAAGGAGAGGTTCAACCACCGTTAGCCACTGACACAAACCCCGAAGTGGCTCACCAACTGGATGTCGACTAAGTGCGTCTGCAACAACATTCGCTTTACTCGGGTGGTAAAGTATCTCACAATGATAATCTTTGACCACGTCAAGCCACCTCCTTTGTCGCATATTGAGGTTTTGCTGGTCCATCAAGTATTTGAGGCTTTTATGGTCAGTGTATATCGTACACTTGACGCCATACAAGTAATGCCTCCATATCTTGAGTGAAAACACCACTGCTCCCAACTCTAGGTCATGTGTCGGGTAGTTCGCCTCATGAGGCTTCAACTGCCTCGAAGCGTAAGCTATAACCTTGCCGCGCTGCATGAGCACGGAGCCCAACCCCTAGTGAGAAGCGTCACAATATACCAACATATCCTTCATTCCCTCGGGCAAGGTCAACACCGGAGCCTCGCATAAACGTCTGCGTAGCTCCTCAAAAGCCCTCTGCTGCTCTTCACCCCAACTAAAAGTCACAGATTTCTTCGTCAATCGGGTCATAGGTAACGCAATCTTGGAGAAATCCTGAATAAATCTCCGGTAGTACCCTGCTAACCCAAGAAAACTCCGAACTTCAGTGGGAGTCTTCGGCACCTCCCACCGCATCACTGCTGAAATCTTGGTCGGATCGACCATAATACCCTTCTGGTTCACGACATGTCCTAGGAATTGGACCTCTCGTAACTAGAGCTCACACTTGGAGAACTTATCATAAAGTTTCTCCCGCCTCAAAACCTCCAAAACTTCTCGCAAATGCGTCTCATGCTCTTCCTTCACTTCGAATACACGAGAATATCGTCGATGAACACAATCACCGACCGATCCAGCATCGGACTACACACCCTGTTCATGAGGTCCATGAACGTTGTTGGTGCATTGGTGAGCCCGAAAGGCATCACTACAAACTCGTAATGGCCATAACGTGTACGAAATGTCGTCTTCTCTGTATCCTCACTCCTCACCCGCATCTGATGATACCCCGACCTTAGATCAATCTTAGAGAACCACGAGGCTCCCTGTAGCTGGTCGAACAAATCATCGATCCTTGGCAGAGGATAACGGTTCTTCACCGTAAGCTTATTCAACTCACGACAGTCTATACACATCCGTTGGGACCCGTCCTTCTTCTTCACAAATAGAATCGGGGCTCCCCACGGTGAACAACTCGGCTTGATGAACTCTTTTTCGAGAAGTTCCTGCAACTGAGTGTACAACTCCTTCATTTCCGGTGGAGCTAGGCGATAAGGTGCCTTAGCTACCGGAGCAGCACCCGGGACCAAGTCAATGCGGAACTCCACCTGTCGCTCGGGAGGTATCCCCGGTAAATCATCGGGAAATACATCAGCAAACTCCCGTACAACTGGCACATCCTCCGCGGTCTTCTTCTCTCCGTCGTCGCGCGTGTCTATCACGTACGCTAAGTATCCTTGGCCACTGTTCTGTAGGTACCTCCGAACCCTCGCAGCCGAACATATCGTTGAGGTCCGCCTGGGCGAGTCGCCCTGAACTAGCAGTTCTCCCCCGCTTGGGGTTCGAACCCGTACTTGTTTGCGACGGCAAACAATCTCTGCATCGAAAGCATCCATCCAATCCATGCCCACAATCACGCACAACTCACGCATAGCGATCAGAATCAGATCAATAGGGAACCTCACACCCAAGATTTTCAAGGTACACCCATGATACACGTCAGTAACCGTCAAGGTCCTATCATCAGCAACCTCAACCACAAGTGGACAGCCTAACCGTCCTACACTACGGCCCAAACGCTCACTAAAAGTGTGAGACATAAAAGAATGAGTAGCACCGCTATCAAGCATCACCACAGCAGGCACTGAGTTAACTAAGAACGTACCTGATCATACAGTTTAGGCGTAGCCTGTGCCTCATCCACCTTCAGTTGATGAACTCTACCTCGGGTCGTCTCAGTTCCAGCCTGACCCACACGACCATCAGTGGTACCCTCCAATCACGACCGTAGTGTCCTACCTGGCCACACTTGAAACATTTGTCATCCCTCCCTCCGTTACCATCCCTGGGCTTAAACCCACCGCTCCTTTGACTCGAGCGCGAGTCCGAAAACCTCGTCTTCTTCGGAACAACCGATACTGGTGCCACGGTCTGCACCGCCTTCCTCTTCTTAGCATGCGTCTCTACCTCAAGTTCCCGTCTCCGGGCAGCCTCCATCATCGCAGCAAGTGTAGCATACTGCGCAGTACTCACGAACTCCCTGATCTCAGTACGTAACATATCCTTGTACCGCGTCATCTTCATGTCCTCCGAGGCAGCATACTGAGGACAGAATATTGCCATCTCCGTGAACTTTCAGTTCATCTCTTTCACGGTCTCCGTAGTCTGAGTGAGCTCCAAGATCTCTTTAGCAATCCTGTCCATCTCCACTGGAGGCACATACTCTGCACGAAAACGTACGATGAACTCCTCCCAGGTCAATGTAGTGCGCTTATTAAGCGTCAAAGCAGTAGCGCACCAGTCTTTCGCTCCATCTCGTAACAGGTTCACCGCGAAACGAACCTTCAGGTTCTCAGGACAACCACTAGTAAGGAATGCGCACTCCATGTCCGAGATCCAGCGCATACTGACGATCGGGTTCGAGTCTCCCTTGAACTCAGGAGGAGAACAAGCAGAGAGATCCCGATACTGAAACTCTCTCGCTCGGGGCTGCCCACCCGCAGGGGGTGGAATCGCCGCGATGCGCTCCTCCATCAACACTACTACCTCATCACGAATGGCGGTAATAATCTCAGGGATCGCCTCCCCAATAGCATGCGTCACCTCAGCCGCAATCATCTCACAAATATGCTCAGCAGTAAATCCAGTACCAACATCTGGATCAACATTGTTGTTCCTCCTTGTGATGGCCATTCTGGGTAATTACCTCGATTTATTATCACATAATAAATCCTGCTAACTACGCTCACGCTCAACTCCCTGGATTCTCCGTGACTTTCCCCGACTCGAGCACGGATCCTGTGCTTCAGATAGTAGGAGCTCTACTACTATCTTCCACACCTATCCTTACTCGTTTCGAGTCCCGTCCCGAAGTGCCCAAGTAGTTCCTTGCCGACAGCTACACCCATATGCCTGTACCAGCATATGTAAACACTCTTCCTAGCTCATTAGGAATTTCACCCCATTCCACTACCCTTGCTATGACGAAATCCCCACTAGTCATGACGAGTCGCCTCGCGAATGCACAGTTGCATACAGTGTGAAATCGGATAGACATTCGAATAAAAGATTATATCCTACAACGGTTAGACTCAAACAAGAGCTGCGCAATAGAACTAAATCCAACATTCTAAGGCTATTTGGTTCCTACTGCATACAACTTATGAGGCATTCACTTAACAACCTATCAGGACTAGCATAAATTCCTACTAGCAAGTAACAAACATGCAGTACAGTGTAATAAGCACCAGGCAATCTAGCATACATACTCCTATGTTCTAGAAAGCAATAAATTACACTAAGTACTATACCTTTTTCCCTTGGCATCGGCTGACTGTACACACTGCGCCTTCGATCACCGTTTCTAAAACGTACTTTTCCTTTCTTTTATTTCTCAAAAATTTTAAAAGGAAAATCCCGAGCCGCAAACTTGAGTTCAAACACACCGAAATATGTTTGATTCGCTCAAGCTGTGCTCTGATACCAACTTGTAACGTCCTAAAAATTACAATAAATTTGAACTTTTTAAAAATGCCTTTTTAATTAAATAAACCATAAGTGTTCAAAGCCAATTAAACGTTTATCAAAATCTTGTTAAGTTAAATAACCAAATCCAAATAACACAGCGGAAAAAATGTAATGATTCTAAACATAATGTCTCAAAGTAAAAACTCGTGAGAGTCTCCACAACGCGCCAATGTGTACCGTCACGCCTTACTGCCACTCGTACCTGAAACAGTAATTTGTAGGGAAAGAGTAAGCACGAAGCTTAGTGAATTCAAACACGTACGTAAAATAGCAATCATATGAACACCACCCCTATCAGCAGATAGATATAACAATTAACACATGCCAGTCTAAGAACACAAGTAAACTCAACCAAGAACACATGTGTATGTATCCATCGGTCTCCCCGAGTTCATACAACACCCATGTACGTATTCCTCGGTCTCCCCGATTTTTATACAACACCCAAGGTCTTATGCTAGACACTAACACAATCGGATATTACCCACAACCAAATCAGCTAACACACACGAGCTACCGCAATGCACATATAATCCCTATCCTACGCAGTGAGAGAACTCACCTCGAAAAGCAAAGCAGAACACCACGAACAGCGACAAGGACCTGTCAACTCCAACTCACTTCTTTCCACCTAAAGAAGTGTTATCAAGTGTCAAAGTGAAGTCCTAGCCCAAAATTACAACTACAAGTCTAAACGTGTATTTTCCAGCTTTTGGTCCAGATTTGCAGGTCTGCTCGTGACCAGTTTAGCCCCCCTTAAACCCATCCAACCAGAAATATAATTCCATAATTAGAAAGTTCTATGTCTTAGGTTTCCAGGGACATATCGCACGCGTTCGTACGAGGTCCCTACTATTTTATATGAATTTTCTAAGACCGACTATCCAAACTGCGAATTTCGGACCAGTCTGTATTAATTGTTAATTTGGCCCTAGCTAGAGGCTTTATTAATTTTTCTGCAAAACATATAAAACCTACTCAACACAATTTGGGAGATTTGGGCACTGGTTTCACCTCAATCCGAGTTTCCTAGATGTTTCTATGGATTTTACAAAACAGGGACAGATTAGGTGATTTCACAAAAAATGATAACTTTGGTTTCTCGGTTTAGGTTTCACGTTTAGGATTAGGATTAGAGTTTAGGCAACTAATGGCTGGGCTAAGTCAAGCACCACCCACTGCCACCTCCGGCTGTTGTGGTCGATGGCGGCGTGGAGGCGGCAGCCACCACCGGCAGTGGTGGTGGTTTCGCGGTGGTTTGACGGCGACGAAAAGGAAAACAAGAAGAAAAGAGAAAACCTTACCTCGCGAACAAAAACGCAGCAGCAACAAGATGACTCGTCGGCTCCTTCCCTCTCTCTCGCTGCTTCCCCCTCTCGCCGGCAGCCGCTAACGGCGGCGGCGCTGGTGGTCTTGCGGCGGTTCGGCGGTGGCAGCAAACGAAAAAGGAAAACGATGGGAAGACTAGGGTTTTTGCGATTGCTCTCTTGCGTAAGGCTCAAAACGAAAACAATAAGGGGAGGGGTCGGTTCTATGGGCCGATCCCATGCCACCCTCAAGCCCCAATTGCACTTTTAGTCCTTGGCTTTTAAATGTTAAGTCATTTATTCCACTTAAGTTAGGATTTTACTAATTAAACCAAATATCACAAAATTAACTCGTTTTGATCCTTGCCGCCAAATTCCGTTAATTAATTCGTTTAGAGAAGAAAATTTAAATAATTAAATAAAATACATACCGGAATACGGGCTTTACACATAACTAGGATTGGATTGGTATTTGCTCGTCATGCTCAAAGTATAGATACTTCAGGTCGAGTACATATCATGACACAGATGATAAATCTAGTTATCCAGGCATATGAAATCTTACTAATACATTCAATCTCTTGACACTTAGTGGAAAACTACGTCTTAGAAAGTGATATACCTTGACACATAAGCAAGAAGTCTTTCTTGCTATCTGGTATGCTAAAATGCTTCAACAACTTGTTTATATACGATCTATCTCTATAGATCCGGATGTCTAATACATAGGCTGCCTCACTCAAGTCTTACACTAGATAACTATTCCTTAGCCAAGCCTTTACATACTCGAGTGTTGGGATATCATTCTCAATGAGTATTATGTCATCCACATTGTAACACCCGTAATTTTCGATAAGTAAAAGTCACCCTTTGCGCTTTTATGACTCCTAAGGTGTGGTTTTGAGTAAGGAATTTATTTATTTTAGTTCCTAAGAGTATCAAGGGTGTTTCATGTGTGAAAAAAATGAGTTTCGAGGCTCGATACAAGCCCTACGACAATGTTCGGCGACTATGACAATATCACAGTTGCCATGGCAAAGTCGCACTGGAAGACTTCAATACACCCTGCTACGATAATGTCATGTGATAATGCCATGACAAAGTTTCCTGACAATGTCTCCAGGTGGTACCAGGCCCTTTAAAGACGGGTTTCAGCCTCTTCTCTCATTCTCACCTATCATACTCTTCCCTTTCTCTTCCAAATCGATCTTTCACCCTCTCATATGAACCATAACTTATTTTTGGGGCTTTTATCTTAAAATAAGTGTTCCTTCATCATCCATGCTAGTGAGCCCAACCAATGGTGCAAGATCAAAGTCCATCTCCATTTTCGTGAGATTTTAGGATTTTGGGGTTTTACTCAAAATCTAAGTGGTGAGCACATATTTCTCTCTTCTAAATCCTTTTATAAGTTATAAATGCTCCACTGATGACTTCCTAATGATTATGTTTCTCAAATTTCGGTTTAGATGATTTTGGAAAAATTAGGTCAAATCTAGGGTTTTGGTCAAAATGCAGATTTTTGGTTGGAGAATAATTCTAAGTACTTGGATTGTTTGTTTTATGTTGGGAGCTTGTGCAACACCCGTATTTTTATTTTCTTCTTATTTTGTGAATTTAAAAACACAAGACTTTTAGTTTTAAAATAATTGATGATTTAAATATTTAGTTATTTCTATCTATTTTATAAATATATGGAGTAAAAAAATGAATAAAAGGAATGATAAATCAATTAATAATTTGGGATAAGTAAATTGACTTTGTGATTTTTATGTGGCATAAGCCATTTAATTTTGTCCGATTAAAATTAAAGGAAAAATTGTAAAGAGGAAGGTTAGTGGTTGGCCACACTTTCTTCTCTCTCTTTTTTCTTTGCGCCGATCAGTTCCATCTTTCTAACTCTACATCTACTTTCTTTTTCTCTCTTTTGTTTACTTTGAAACCTCTCCTAATTTCTTTGAATCCGATGGTAAATATTAAAGGTAAGAATCATCAAGGTTTTTCCAAAGCATTTACTCCTCTTCAAGATTCCAAGTCTATCTAAGATTCAAAGTTCATCTTCTCCACCAACATTTCCACCATTGTTGACTAGGTTTTAGGGTTTTCACAAAAAAACTCAGTTGTAAGTTCATCTTAACTTTTCTAAACATTTACTCTCCTAGAACATCCCTCTTAGTATATTTTATACATTTATGGATTTTAACCATTTTGGGGTATTTTTGGAGATTTGGGGTTTTTTTTATCCTTTTTGCTAGTAAAAGCTTGATGAGTTATAAAAATGTGTTTTAAGTACACCAATGTTATTTTGGGACTCAAATCCTATGATTTAAGTATATGTGATTTTGTTCATCATTGGGAGAGTTTTTATGTAAAATGGTCACAAATTGGATAGAGAAGTTACTAGTGCTTAGGGGATGAAATGTTTTGAAAATCTTCGTAGATTTGAAGCTTATGTTAATTTTTGGTACTTATGAAAAGTTCCTTGGAAAGAATTGCGTGGAGATCTCAAAACATACTTTAGGAAACTTGAGCTTGGGTTTGGAATCTAGGTTTAACTTAACCTAGCAAGGTGGGTTCAAGTTGCTTTGTGAAAACTATGTACATGCAAAATGTGTATTTTAAAATAATAATGTGTTTACTTGGTATATTTATCAAATGTGTTGAGTATTTGACAAAGTTTTCATAATTGGTAAATTTAGGTTGTTAAATCTTATAAAATGCCTACCATGTTTTTTGGATATTTCAAATTTTATTCGAATCAAACGATCTGCGGCTGCCAATATATCTCGCGGTAACAAAAATGTATTCTTTTGGTGATTTATTGCACAAATGAAATTTAATTGATGTTAACCAAAATTTGGTGTATTTAGTTTATAAACCGTTTAGAAAATACATGTCATTGTGTCATGACATATTTTGGGAATATGTTAGCGCAAAATATTGTATTCAAGATTTATTGCAAAAGCCTTGTAAAGTCAATGTAATTGTAAAGTCAAAGTAAGTCAAAGTAGTGTTAGTAGAAAGTCAATGTAATTAGGATTTAATGCCTTGTAATTAGAGGTATAAATACGTTTTGTTTAGCTTAGTTTGTAAGCTATTGTAAAGAGAAACTCATATTGTTAGATCTAGAGAGAGAGGTGAGAGAATCTAGATAGAGAAAGTTCTGCATTCCTATGTAAATCAAGATTCTTTCAAGATCAATAAGATTCATATTGTTTACCTAATAGATATGGTGTTTACATTTGGTATCAGAGCATTGGGAGAAGATTTGTGCACAAATTCATTGGAGATTCAAGAAGAATTGATCGAATTATTGAAATTTTTGCTATTTTTGGAAACTTACTGTGGAGGAATCAAATTCTTCGATTTTGAATTGTTTTTAGGTTGAACTTGATTGATTTAGATCCGTTTTGGTGATTAGAAAAGTGACTTCTCCAGGCTGCGAAAAGTGACTTCTTTGTATTGCGAAAAGTGACTCCTTTAGCGAAAAGTGACTCATTTAGCGGAACCGCCGTGCTAAGTCTCAGGAGGGGGACATAAAAGCTTGAAGACAACTCTGTGTGAAGTTTAAAGGGCTTAAAATTTTGTTATTCATATTTCATATATTCTCTTGATTTTCATAATCTTTCACGTGTGCACAAATACTAACTTCTAAGCGAAGTTTCTTTTGACGATCACTCTATTAGGTAATATTTTTGATATTTACATCTAATTCTTGTGTTTGATTTCTCTTCAGGTTTATAGCAAGATGCCTACGACAGATGAAAATGGAAATACACGTTACTCAAACAGAGATTGTGCAATCATGTATATGCCTGAAATACCAATTCTTGAAACAAAACGAGACAATTTGAAACTTGAGAGTTCAAATCTTCGGGATCAAACGAAGAAGCTTCAAGACAATACAAAAGCCTTACAATGTGAGAACGTTAAGTTGAAGGAAAAGGTTTTCAGTCTTGAAACTGAAATAGGATATTTGAAAGGTATTCAAGCAGAAAAGGAGATCAAAGCAAAGTTGTCAAGAAATTGGACTTTGACAACACAGGGTTTCAAGATGAGAAGATCCGTTTAGAAAAGATCTTTGAATCTGAAAGAACTGGTTTTAAAAGAAAGATTTTCTCTTGTGAAACAATGAATATAAAACTTTCAAAACAAGTTTCAGATTTTGAGAAAGTTTAGAAATTGAAAGAGATAATTTTGAAAAAGAAAGAATAGAGTTTGTTGAACAAAATGATGAGCTTTCAAGAAAGATATCTGAATTGGAAATGATTTTAGAAAGAGAAAGAAAGGAATTTGAAGAAAAGAAGATTATTTTTGAAAAGGAAAAGAAGAGTTCTGAAAAGAAAAATGTTGAAGTTTTTAAAGATATATCCGATAGAAGAAAAAGTTTGGAAAATGATTTTGAAGAAGAAAGAAAATACTTTGAGGATGAAATTTTAAAACTTACAAGAAAGTTATTTGGTTTATCAACAGACATTATGAAGGAACAAATGGTAAAATCTGATCTTCAGAAGAAGTATGATCTAATTTTTTAAGAGAAAAATGTTTTGCTTAACAAGGTTAAAGAACTTGAAGATATAAACTTTAAAGTTAAGTTATCTGAACAAGCTAGTCCACATACTAATGTTCAGTCTCCTTATGATAACTCAACTGATTATGTGCATTCTTTTAAAACAGCTTCAAGTTCATTTTACGCAAATGTTTCTTCAAAAACAAAAAGTTTTTCAACAGATCAAATTTGTCCTTCCAATCTATTCAATAATCCCATGTTTGATAATTCAAATAATAATTTGTCTACGCCTAAAGATAATAATTCTTTTAAGCCTAAAGATAACCAAGTTTTCAAGAAGGTGAAGATGGTTTGGAGAGTCAAAGGCACTACTCCTGAGAAAGAAGTTACAAAATCAACGGTTCCAACACCAAATGCCAAGAAGAACAATGCTTTTCAAGGTAAGTCTTTTGTCAAACCTGATTTCGTTTATTCTGTGAATCATTTAATCAGGTTAGCTAAAAAAATTGTTGTTCTTATTGTGGAACTAATGACTTTTTTCATAAAGATTATGCTCAATATTGGTATGGTACATATAGAATTTCTTCAAATAGAAATGCATCTAACAAACCCAAGTTTTGTTGGGTACCAAAATCTACTTAATCTGTTTTGCAGGTTCTTCATGTGTAGTGCTGATTGTGCAATGTATACCACACACATGACTGGAAAACAGAAAAGAAGTGTGCAATATTTGAAGAAGAGTACCTGAGGAGTATATGATAATGACTTCTAAACATATCAGCTTAGGACTCGTACTTCAAAGATTATTGGCTTTTGAATAATTCAGTTCAGAACCCGTACTTCAGAGATTTTGACTTCTGATCATTTCAGATCAGGACTCGTTCTTCAATGACTATGATTTCTGAATTTATCTTTAATCCTGGTAATTCAGAACTCGATTTATAGATTAAGGATATTTTGATCCAATTCTTGTTATTTTGCAGATTTTGTTCAAAATAAAGATCTTTTGTAGATGTTAAGGGGGAGCTTATACGATTCTAAATCATTGTATCATGATTTGAGGGGGAGTTCAAATATCGTTGAATGTAAGTATCTTCTGATCTTAATCTTAGATTGTTTGAAAGAAGAACGACTTTCAAGCATGAAAAACGTTTTTCCTTTAATGTTCAAACCACTTCTCTATTTCAAACAGATTTTATGAATTTAGAAGTGTGATTTTAAATGTTTTCATGAAGATCTCAGATTATTATAATATCATTTCTGACCGTGTGTTTCCAAAAGTTAATACTTGTGTATTATATTTTCTATACTTTCAAGTATTCATACACACCGGTACAACTTCATATTGACTTTTTTATTACCATGTCTCAAAATGAAACAATTTTTTTGATGGTAATACTCCCATTTGTATTCCAATTTTTGTTGAGCATCATATATTCTTTCAGCGTATGACATTAAACGTTTCATTCAAAGATTGTTTATTTTTGTTCATATAAACAAAATTCAATTCTTTGATACCCTAATCCTTATATGATTATTTTTCATATTTGATCTGATTGATACATTGTCAGATTCTCAAACAAGTCTTTCGAATTCATTTCATTTTTTTCAATATTCTTGTTTTTTTAGAAATCTTCAAAGTTCAAATGCTCAAATATTTCATGATATTATTGAGGAACATATATTCTGATGACAATGTTATTCAAATTTTGACATTCATATTTGTTCAAGTTAAACTGTTGAACACCACATCAATTTTAGGACAATATTTCATGGGATCAGTGTGTGAGCATACAGAACTTCTATGGATTCATGATAACCAGTGTTTCCTACCCAAGAAGTTATCCTTGAGTGATTGAGGGGTGAGGGGTCTACATCAAAGAGTGGGGGAGATAACTCATCTAGTTGAGTAATCTCATTATGCTGAGGTAAAATGTAAATGAGAATTTGGTTAGAAGTGAGCGGATTAAAAACAGAAAGAGGGTGTGAGAACAGAGTTAAAAGAATAAGAGAACTCTGCACCAACCATTTTTCTGAGTCGGGCAGCCACATTACTGACTGGTTCACATTCTTTGGTGACCATCATTGAAACATGCAGTGAGCTCATGCCAACTCTTGCTTTAACCCCACCGGCTACTCATTTCTTTCTCAACAAAGAAATATTTCAATTTTTCTTGGTGACGCAACATATAATCTATTTAATCTTCATTTGGAAGATTTGGATATTGAAAAAGAAGGAAGTTTGCCCCATCTTCGCACTTCGATCATGCACATTGTGTTTGTGGAAAACTTGTTGTTGTCTCAATAGTTTACACACTTTGAGACTGAAAAAGCATAAGTTGCTTCAATCATTTCTACACATGCACATACACACAAGGAATATGTTTTCTTGTCATAACGTTAATAGAAATTCCTTAGTGTTTTTCGATGATTGAATGGAAGCCCTGGGGGAGTGAACATCCAAAAGCTCATTTCTAAAGTACACCCGTTGTACTAAGTGGCTTCGTGCTACTTACAGGCATTTTAACTGATTCATATGTTATTTCAGGGTTACCACATTCTTTCTATCCGAATTTGAAAAGATTCGGATAAATATATTTTGGAATTGACGATTATTCAGATCAAAAGGAGGAGAATGTTGCTTGTGGTATTCAAAGACCGTGCTAAAATTGAAAAGAGTTTTGATGATCATGATGCTCATAATCATCAAAAATGGGAAGAAATTGTTGGGGGATATCGGGGAAATCGTGGAGAGATAGAGTGATTGAACTTGGATAAACGACAGAGATCGCGTGAGAGCTCGTTTCCGTAATAGATATTTCGACCCTATCTGCCCGGGTATCACGAAATTCTCTCGAGGATAATCTCTATGTTTCGGTGTATCGATCAAGGCAGTGATCGATTCATACTTATACACCTTTAGAGAATCGTAACTGACCAATATTGAATCAGGTAATAATATCTCAATTAATGAGATTGATTGTGGAATTAAAGATGGGAGTTACAAATGAGAAAATCCTTCCAGACGCCGGTGCTACTTTCCGCGCCAGCAAACTCGCACCGAAAAGCGCGCCAACCAGCAAACAGACCACGGCGCCAGTATCCGCGCTAGCTAACTGGCGCCGGTATGCGCGCCAAGCACAAACCAGAGCCTGGAGCCAGTTTGGCGCTAGCCAACTGGCGCCAGTACTGGCGCCAACTCTCTTTTCACAATACCACTTTGTAACGTGCCATTCTCAACCGTCCAACAATCCCGGGTTCTAGTTAGCTTACACGAGTGTGCACTCCACACCTCCTAACTCATGTTATAGCTTAGCTAACAACCCCATTACTACCTTTGTGAATCCAACTACACAAAATGAACATGATGATTTCACTAAAATCACCAACATTCCTCCCCCATTTTAGTGCAATCCTTGATTCACAAAATAAAATTCAATACAGCTAAACAAACTCATACGTAAATGAAAATATCTAAAAGATTGAATTTCCACCTTTGTACATTACACATTTCAAATACTCGAGAATCCGGGTGTCCTATGGATTGAACCCGTCAACCCATTTGAGTACCATAAAATAACATACACATGAATTTAAATGACTCTCTAAAGTATAAACTTGACACTATACAGGCCATGTGTCCTTATCCATTCGTGAGTGCATCAAAGCCAAGTCCAAGCTTCTTGAAGCGGCCACACTTCCCACTCATATAGGTAGTTCTTTTCTTCATGCACCTGCACATGCATTTTTGCAAAAGAACAATTACCTCCTTCACTTGCAGTTCGAGCACATACCGTGGGATGATCATCTTGTGCTCCAATCCCTTAGAGCGAGCTTTCCCATTGAATTCAACTTCTAACGTTGTATTAGAAGGGAATTGGGTATCTCACCGTTTGAGATTTAGATGGACTTTAATTCCATCCCTATCACCGACTTGTGAACCAAGTCCCTAGCTAACCCCTTCGTCAAGTGGTCCGCTAGATTTTGTTGCGACCGAACAAATTCAACCGAAATCACCCCATTCGTGATTAGCTCACGAATCATGCTATGTCTAACACCTAAGTGTCTAGACTTGCCATTATACACTTGACTATAAGCTTTAGCCAAAGTAGCCTCACTATCACAACGGATAGAAATGGGTGATATTGGTTTCGGCCATAACGGAATTTCATGGACTAAATTCCTTAGCCATTCCGCCTCTTTACCGGCAGCGGCTAATGCCACAAATTCCGACTCCATAGTTGAACTCGTGATGCAAGTTTGCTTCTTGGAAGCCCATGAGATGGAACCTCCCCCAAGCAAGTACACTCAACCACTCGTAGACGAGTGATCTTCCAAATTGGTAATCCAACTTGCATCCGAATATCCCTCCAAAATTGAAGGAAACCCGACATATGACAAACCATAATCAATGGTTTTCTTCAAGTATTTGAATACTCGTCTTATCACTTGCCAATGATGAATACTAGGATTACTAGTATACCTACTCAACTTTCCTATGGCAAAAGCGATATCCGGCCTAGTGCTTGTCATGGCATACATCAAGCATCCAATAGCCTTTGAGTACTCGAGTTGTGACACCGCTTCACCCGAATTGGGCATAAGCTTCACACTCGGATCCCATGGAGTACTCACCGGAGAACAATCAAAGCAATTAAATTTCTTTAATACTTTCTCAATGTAGTGAGATTGCGTAATTGCAATCCCTTTGTTCTCACGCTTGATCCTTATACCAAGGATCACCTCCGCCTCTCCCATATCTTTCATGGAGAAACTCAACGACAAAAACTCTTTGGTTTTCCCAACTTGATTTTGGTCGGTGCCAAAGATCAACATGTCGTAAACATATAAGCAAATGATTACACCGTTACCGGATGAATCAAATTTGCTATATACACATTTGTCCGCTTGGTTTATCATAAAGCCGTTGGACAAGATAACCTCATCAAATTTCTGATGCCATTGTTTGGGTGCTTGTTTCAGCCCATATAATGATTTTACAAGTTTACACACCTTATGCTCCATTCGGGGCATAACAAAACCTTCCGTTTGTTTCATGTAAACTTCCTCCTCCAAGTCACCATTCAAGAATGCCGTTTTGACATCCATTTGGTGAATCACTAAATTGTGAATAGTTGCTAAGGCTATCAACAATCTAATCGTGGAGATTCTTGCAACCGGGACATAAGTATCGAAATAATCGATGCCTTCCCGTTGCCTAAAGCCTTGGATTACTAATCGAGCTTTGAACTTGTCGATTGATCCATCCGCTTTCATCTTCCTTTTGAAGATCCACTTGCAACCCAAAGGTTTGCAACCCGGGGGCAAGTCCGATAATACCCAAGTATTATTCCCCATGATGGAGTCCATCTCATTATGTATTGCTTCTTTCCAGAAAGCAACATCTTGAGACTTCATAGCCTCATCAAATGATTTTGGATCCTCCTCAACACTATAACAGTAAAGAAATTGGGATCCAACCTCATCTCTTTATCCCTCTACCAAGTATACTTGGAAATCGGGACCAAAGGATTTTTCAATCCTTCCTCTTTTGCTCCTTCGAAGCATCGGAGATTCGGTTGGAACAATTGCTTGTTCTTCAACCTCACTAGTTTCACTAGTACTTGGAACTATGTCCTTTGGCCTCAGCATTGAAGAGAATCTAGCCTCATCAAAAATTACATCTCTCGATTCTATAACGGTGTGAATCGCTATAGAATCATTAGGTTCAATAACATAGAACCTATAAGCATTGGAATGCTCGGCATATCCAACAAAGATGCAGTCAATACCCTTTTCACCCAAAGTCTTCCTTTTGGGTTAGGGTAGTCGAACAACCGCTCGACAGCCCCAAACTCGAATATAACTCAAGTTCGGCCTTTTCTTGAACCAAAGTTCATACGGGGTAATCTTGTTCCTTTTATTGGGAACTCGATTCAACAAATAACAAGCCGTTAGCATGGCTTCACCCCAAAATCCATCACTCAATCCTGAGTAGGATAACATAGAGTTCACCATTTCTTTGAGAACTCTATTTTGCCGTTCCGCCACACCATTTTGCTGTGGTGTATAAGGCGCCATAGTTTCATGAATGATTCCTACGGATTGGAAAAACATGGGGTCGTAATACTCTCCACCACGATCGGTGCGTAAACACTTTATTAAGCAATTCATTTGCAATTCAACCTCCGTTTTAAAAACTTTAAATTTAACCAACGCTTCATCTTTAGAATGTAACAAATACACATAGCAAAAACGTGAAGCGTCGTCAATAAAAGTGACAACATACTTTTTATTACCAAAAGAAAGAGTTGAATGCAAATCACAAAGATCACTATGAATTAATTCAAGCACCGACGAGTCCCTTTTCACGTTAGGAAAAGGTTGTCTAGTGATCTTTGTTAACATGCAAGTTTTACACTTATCGGTCTTAATATCAAAAGCTGGAATAAGACCGTCTTTTGACATTTCAACCATCCGCTTAAAATTAATGTGACCAAGTCTTGCATGCCATAAGTTAGATCAACACAAACGCTATTTGCAATAAAAACATAATTTGAAACAACATTCATTTTATTCAAATTCAAATTCAACATAAACATATTATTAAGCAAATAACCAAATCCGACAAAAGAGCCACCCTTTGACAAGATAAACTTGTCCGACTCATAAACTTGCCTATATCCTAACTTATTCAAGATGCTACCGGAAACCAAATTCTTTCGAATTTGTGGTACATACAAAACATCAAAAAGTTCAACTACTTTGCCAGAACTAAATTCTAGCCTAACTAAGCCTCGTCCAAGAATGGGAGCCATCGACTCGTTCCCCATGCGTAGCATTGATCCGTCTTCAACCGGTTCCAAGGAGGTGAACCAACGGCGATCTTTGCACACATGACTTGTAGCACCCGAGTCGATCCACCAAGCGACATCATCATCCTGCACATAAAAAGATTCGGATATTTGTGGTACATAATTCAAATTTGAATTAAAACCAAATTGTAACGTCCCAAAAATTACAAGGAAATTTAAATTTTCTAAAACATATATTCCATTTTAAAACAACCACATTTTAATAAACCGTAACTCAATTTAAGTTAATATCGTCAACTCAAACAGTCAAAAGAATTCATGCAGCGGAAATATTATAAATAAAGTCTAAAAGTTTAAAAGCGTAAAAGCGTAAATTCCAACAATTCTCGGCGCCCGCGCGTAGTGTGTGTGTACCGTCATGCCCGACCGCCACTCGCACCTGAAACCACAACAAAATGGGAAAGGGGTAAGCTAAACGCTTAGTGAATCCAACCACACACGTAGGTAGCAACCCCACGCATATCACCCCTACTCGCAAGTAGGCAACATTACCATCACCACGAATATCAAACCACATAATGATTATTATATAAGTACGAACCTCGGTCCCACCGAGTATACAAAATACATTAATACAAGCTCGGTCCCACCGAGCCCTCGGTCCCACCGAGTAAAGATTACTGTACTAGCTTAGTCCCACCAATCCCTCGGTCCCACCGAGTAAAGATTACTGTACTAGCTTAGTCCCACCAAGCCCTCGGTCCCACCGAGCCCCTCAGTCCCACCGAGGTGTACACATGCATAAATATTCCACATACGAATTCAACAAATCACAACCAGTTATCACATCCCAACTAGTTCATATAAGCACATAAATACACGTAATAACACGTAACACAAAAGAACGACATACATGAAATTCCTAACTACGCGGTGAGAGAACTCACCTCGAATGCGCGCCTAGCTCACAAACAATAGTCCAAGCTCCACAATCCAAAATCACTTCCCAACACCTAAACGAACGTTAAAATGTATTAACGCGAGACCCGGACCCTAAAACACGACGCACGCTTAAACTGTCACTAAAATGACTTTTCTGTCTAGTCAAACAGGTCTGTTCGGGACCTGTTCCGACCTCCCCAAACATAGAAAATCCTCAATTACATTACATCACCAGAAAGTGCTCTGAGTTAGGGTTCCAAGGACATATTATACTCCTCCTAATGATTTTTCTACAGTTTAATACGGATTTTACAAAAACGGTTCGCAGAACAGCGAAAACAGAACCTTTCAGTACAAAACGACGATTTGACCTAAGCTACGTTCCCAAGTGGTTTTTGCACAAAACATAGAAACATTACTAGACTCAAAATGGGAACGTTTGGCACCGATTTCGCCCCAATCCGAGTTACGAGGAAAACGTTACGGTTTAAGCAAAACAGTGGCAGATTACTAAATTTTCACATGAAATGACACTATTGATTATAAACCCATTAAGTCGTGGCTTAATCCCAACAGACCCGAAAAGCATATGAACTACTGAATATGGGTTACCCTAGGCTGGACAACAGCCGTGCACCACCCCCTGCCGCCTCCAGCGGCGGTGGTGGTTGGCGGCGTTTCTTTGACATACGATAACAACAAACGAGAAATAGACGAACTTACCTCGACGAACCCTTCTTCCTCCTCTTTTCCGACCAAACTTGCCGGCGATCGCCTCCTTCCTCCTCTCTCCTCGTCGCCGGTAGCAACCTCTATCACCCTCTCGGTTTCTCTCTCACTCTCTCGGCTTCTTTCTTTCTCTCTCTCTCTCTAGTTCTCTTCTTGGCCGAACACACAACAAAGGGGGGTGGGGAAAAGGTTTTTGGGAGTTGTTTAAGTGAAAATGAAAGGGGAAGGGGGAGGGGATCGGTCATATGGCTAGTCCCTTGCACAAGTTTGGTGCATTGACCCAAATGGCCCCTCAACTTCCTTTCCTTGCAAAGACCAAAACAAGGTTGACCCCGTTAACTTTTTATCCCATTTCATCTAATTCCGTTAACGAACACCAAGCTAGGGAGAAGGTTTAAAAAGAAATTAATAAAAATAATAAAGAAAAGGCATACCGGAGTACGGACTTTACAACTCTCCCCCGCTTGAAATTAGACTTCGTCCTCGAAGTCTTGACCGATGAATAGCTCGGGATAATTCTCGCGCATCTCCGCTTCGGGCTCCCACGTCCACTCTGAACCCTTCCGGTGCTGCCACTGAACTTTCACCAGTCCAATGACCTTGTTGCACAGATTTTTCGTCTTCCTCTCAATGACAGCTATCGGCTTCTCCACGTAGTTGAGCCTCTCGTCAATCTGAATGTCCTCGAGAGGGATCACTGCAGCCTCGTCCACTACACACTTCCGCAATTGGGACACATGGAAGGTGTTGTGAATCAAACTCAGTTCTTCAGGTAACTCTAACCGGTAAGCCACTTTCCCCACACGGGCGATGACCTGGTAAGGCCCAATATAACGAGGCCCTAGCTTCCCCCGCTTACCAAACCGGATCACCCCTTTCCAGGGTGAAACCTTCAACAATACATAATCACCCACCTGAAATTCCAAGTCGGATCGCCTTTTGTCGGCGTAGCTCTTCTGCCGACTCTGTGCAGTAACCAAACGGTCCCGCACCATCTGAATCATCTCGGTCGTTCTCAACACAATGTCAGTACTCCCTAACACCCGATGACCAACCTCGCCCCAACAAACGGGCGTCCTGCACTTCCTACCATACAACAACTCGTATGGCGGCATGCCAATACCAGAGTGAAAACTGTTGTTGTAGGAGAATTCTGCTAGAGGAAGGTGCTGATCCCAGCTACCTCCAAAATCGATAACACAATCTCGAAGCATATCCTCGAGGGTCTGGATGGTTCGCTCGCTCTGTCCGTCCGTCTGCGGGTGAAAAGTCGTGCTAAAGTGTAACCGGGTACCCATCTCTGACTGGAACTTCTCCCAAAACCGGGAGGTAAAACGAGTGTCCCTGTCAGAGACAATCGAAACTGGCACCCCGTGCCTGGCCACGATCTCACGTACAAACACCTCCGCAAGTTTCTCCGCCGAGGAGCTCTCCCTAATGGCCAAGAAGTGAGCACTCTTGGTCAGACGGTCAACGATCACCCAAATAGCATCGTTCCCACGGGGAGTCCTTGGGAGTTTCGTTATGAAATCCATAGTAATCTTTTCCCATTTCCAAACCGGGACCTCCAACGGCTGCAATTTCCCATGTAGTCGTTGATGTTCCGCTTTGACCTTCCGACAGGTCATACATACCTCAACACATCTAGCAACATCCCGTTTCATGCCGGGCCACCAATAACCTTCACGCAAGTCTCTGTACATCTTTGTAGCTCCCGGGTGAATCGAGAACTTGGACTTATGTGCCTCAATCATTAGTACCTG
Source organism: Saussurea involucrata (assembly GCA_033807775.1). Lineage (NCBI taxonomy): Eukaryota > Viridiplantae > Streptophyta > Magnoliopsida > Asterales > Asteraceae > Saussurea > Saussurea involucrata. The sequence goes on from CM066322.1 coordinate 136,006,754, forward strand.
CCGGTTCCCACCGATGAATGGAACCCAAACCCTACCATGTCGAGTTAGCAACCCCCGACTGTCACGAACAAAATTCAGGATTTCCCCCGACACTCTTTCCCGCTTTGCATTTTCCTCCAAAACAGCCACCTCCTGAGCGCTTCCTATCGACTCCATAATCGGTGTAACCACTGTCAATCGCTGACATAAACCCCTCAGTGGCTCACCGACCGGATGTCGGCTGAGTGCGTCCGCAACCACGTTCGCTTTACCCGGGTGGTAAAGTATCTCGCAGTCATAATCCTTGACCACATCGAGCCACCTTCGCTGACGCATATTAAGGTTCTGCTGATCCATCAAGTACTTGAGGCTCTTATGGTCAGTGTAGATCGTACACTTGACACCATAGAGATAGTGTCTCCAAATTTTAAGGGCAAACACCACCGCTCCCAACTCCAGGTCATGAGTCGGGTAATTCGCTTCATGAGGCTTAAGCTGCCTCGAAGCGTAGGCTATGACCTTGTCGCGTTGCATAAGCACGGCACCCAAACCTTGGTGTGAAGCGTCACAGTATACTACCAAATCCTCCATGCCCTCGGGCAAGGTTAACACAGGAGCCTCGCACAAACGCCTGCGTAGCTCCTCGAACGCCTTCTGTTGTTCCTCACCCCAACTGAACGCCGCAGATTTCTTCGTCAATCGCGTCATAGGCATCGCGATCTTGGAGAAATCCTGAATAAACCTTCGGTAATACCCTGCCAAACCTAGAAAGCTTCGCACCTCAGTAGGAGTCTTCGGCACTTCCCACCGCATCACTGCTGAAATCTTAGCTGGGTCGACCATAATGCCATCCTGATTCACGACATGTCCTAGGAACTGGACCTCTCGCAACCAGAACTCGCACTTGGAAAACTTAGCGTATAATTTATCTCGCCTCAATACTTCCAACACTTCTCAAAGATGCACCTCGTGCTCCTCCTTGGACTTTGAATACACCAGAATATCGTCGATGAACACAATCACCGATCGGTCCAACATCGGGCTATACACTCGGTTCATGAGATCCATGAATGCTGTCGGTGCATTGGTGAGCCCAAAAGGCATCACCATGAACTCGTAATGACCGTACCGCGTACGGAAGGCCGTCTTCTCCGTGTCCTCACTCCTGACCTGCATCTGGTGGTACCCCGACCGTAAATCAATCTTGGAGAACCACGAGGCCCCCGAAGTTGGTCGAACAAATCGTCAATCCTTGGTAAAGGATAACGATTCTTTACCGTAAGCTTATTCAGCTCCCGGTAGTCTATGCACATCCGCTGCGACCCGTCCTTCTTCTTCACGAATAAGATAGGTGCTCCCCACGGCGAACAGCTCGGTGTAATGAACTCCTTCTCGAGAAGTTCCTGCAACTGGGCGTACAGCTCTTTCATTTCTGGTGGAGCCAGGCGATAGGGTGCCTTGGCCACCGGAGCAGCACCCGGGATCAGATCGATCCGAAACTCTACCTATTCGGGAGGTATCCCCGGCAAATCCTCGGGAAATACGTCGGTGAACTCCCGTACCACTGGCACGTCTTCCGCAGACTCCTTCGCTTCCCCAACACGCGTGTCTATCACGTATGCCAAATATCCCTGACCACTATGCCGAAGGTACCTCCGAGCTCTCGCAGACGAACATATGGCCGTAGTCCGTCTAAACGAATCTCCCTGCACTAACAGTTCTCCCCCGTTTAGGGTTCGAACTCGTACTTGTTTGTGACGACAAACAATCTCCGCGTCGAACTTATCCATCCAATCCATGCCCACAATCACAAAAAGCTCCTGCATAGCGATCGGGATCAGGTCAATGGGAGACCGCACTCCTGAGATCTCTAAAGTGCACCCGCGAAACACGTCCGTGACCGTCAAGGTCCTATCATCAGCCACCTTAACAACAAGAGGATGACTCAAACGTCCTACCACTCGGCCCAAACCCTCGCTAAAAGTGTGAGACACAAAAGAGTGAGTAGCCCCGCTATCAAACATCACAACCGCAGGCACCGAGTTAACTAGGAACGTACCTGTAACCACTTTAGGCGTCGCCTGCGCCTCATCCACCGTCAACTAGTGAACTCTACCTCGAGCCGCTCCCGCCCCCGGCAGACCTGCTCGACCATCGATAATACGTAACGGGGCATTCCCAGGCGCCCTCTATGCTCCACCCCCAATAGCTACCCCTGCTCTAGGACAGTTGGCCTTTACATGGCCCATCTGATTACAGTTGAAACAGACCACTAGCGGTACCTTACAATCCCGGCTAAGGTGACCGGGTTGGCCACACTTAAAACACCCCTACTACACTCACGCTCCACTCCTTGGCTTCCTCGTGACTCTCCCCGACTCGAGTATGGATCCTGTGCTTCAGATAGTAGGAGCTCTGCTACTACCCTTCACACCTATCCTTACTCGTTTCGAGTCCTGTCCCGGGACGTCCAAGTAGTTTCTTACCACAAACAAACACTTATGTCCACTCCGGCATATGTAAACACTTTTCCTAACTCCCTAGAAACGTCGTAACAACCCACTACCCTTGCTAGAACGGGACCCCCACTAACCCTGACGAGTCGCCTCGTAAACGCACAGTCGTATACAGTGAAACCAGATAGACATTCGAATATAGGATTCTATCCTACAAAGGTTGGACTCAAACAAGAGCTGCGCAATAGAACTAAATCCAACATTCTAAGCCTATTCGGTTCCTACCGCATACAACCTATAGTGCATTCGCTTAACAACCTATCAAAGTTAGCATAAGTCCCTAATTTAAGCAAGCAACAACCACACAATACAGTGTATTAAGCACCAAGCAATCTAGCATACATACTCCTATGTTCTAGAAAGCAATTTTGCATACGTACTCATATGTAAACGCTATTCCCAGCTCACTAGGAATTTCATCTCATCCCACTACCCTTGCTACAACGGAATCCCTGTTAGCCATAACGAGTTGCCTCGCGAATACCCAGTCGCATGCAGCGTGAATCAAATAGACATTCGAATACAAGTTTCTATCCTAGAACGGTTGGACTCAAACAAGAGCTGCGCAATAGAACTAAATCAAATATTCTGAGGCTATATGATTCTGACTGCATACAACCTATAGGGCCTTCACTTAACAACCTACTATAACTAGCATTGATTCCTACTAGCAAGCAGTCATCATACAGTACAGTGTAAACAACATAGGCAATCTAGCATGCATACCCTATGCCTAGAAAGCAATAAATACACTAAGCACAGTACCTTCCCACATAGCGTCGGCTGACTGTACACATTGCGCCCCCGATCACTGTTTCCCAAACGGGTTTTCCTTTTTCCTTTATTCTCAAAGATTTTAGTAAAAGAGTTTAAAACTTCATAGCCGCAACTTGAGACCAAACACACCGAGATGTGTTTGATTCACTCAAGCTGTGCTCTAATACCAAGTTGTAACGTCCCAAAAATTACAAGGAAATTTAAATTTTCTAAAACATATATTCCATTTTAAAACAACCACATTTTAATAAACCGTAACTCAATTTAAGTTAATATCGTCAACTCAAACAGTCAAAAGAATTCATGCAGCGGAAATATTATAAATAAAGTCTAAAAGTTTAAAAGCGTAAATTCCAACAATTCTCGGCGCCCGCGCGTAGTGTGTGTGTACCGTCATGCACGACCGCCACTCGCACCTGAAACCACAACAAAATGGGAAAGGGGTAAGCTAAACGCTTAGCGAATCCAACCACACACGTAGGTAGCAACCCCACGCATATCACCCCTACTCGCAAGTAGGCAACATTACCATCACCACGAATATCAAACCACATAATGATTATTATATAAGTACGAACCTCGGTCCCACCGAGTATACAAAATACATTAATACAAGCTCAGTCCCACCGAGCCCTCGGTCCCACCGAGTAAAGATTACTGTACTAGCTTAGTCCCACCAATCCCTCGGTCCCACCGAGTAAAGATTACTGTACTAGCTTAGTCCCACCAAGCCCTCGGTCCCACCGAGCCCCTCAGTCCCACCGAGGTGTACACATGCATAAATATTCCACATACGAATTCAACAAATCACAACCAGTTATCACATCCCAACTAGTTCATATAAGCACATAAATACACGTAATAAAACGTAACACAAAAGAACGACATACATGAAATTCCTAACTACGCGGTGAGAGAACTCACCTCGAATGCGCGCCTAGCTCACAAACAATAGTCCAAGCTCCACAATCCAAAATCACTTCCCAACACCTAAACGAACGTTAAAATGTATTAACGCGAGACCCGGACCCTAAAACACGACGCACGCTTAAACTGTCACTAAAATGACTTTTCTGTCTAGTCAAACAGGTCTGTTCGGGACCTGTTCCGACCTCCCCAAACATAGAAAATCCTCAATTACATTACATCACCAGAAAGTTCTCTGAGTTAGGGTTCCAAGGACATATTATACTCCTCCTAACGATTTTTCTACAGTTTAATACGGATTTTACAAAAACGGTTCGCAGAACAGCGAAAACAGAACCTTTCAGTACAAAACGACGATTTGACCTAAGCTACGTTCCGAACTGGTTTTTGCACAAAACATAGAAACGTTACTAGACTCAAAATGGGAACTTTTGGCACCGATTTCGCCCCAATCCGAGTTACGAGGAAAAAGTTACGGTTTAAGCAAAACAGTGGCAGATTACTAAATTTTCACATGAAATGACACTATTGATTATAAACCCATTAAGTCGTGGCTTAATCCCAACAGACCCGAAAAGCATATGAACTACTGAATATGGGTTACCCTAGGCTGTACAACAGCCGTGCACCACCCCCTGCCGCCTCCGGCGGCGGTGGTGGTTGGCGGCGTTTCTTTGACATACGATAACAACAAACGAGAAATAGACGAACTTACCTCGACGAACCCTTCTTCCTCCTCTTTTCCGACCAAACTTGCCGGCGATCGCCTCCTTCCTCCTCTCTCCTCGTCGCCGGCAGCAACCTCTATCACCCTCTCGGTTTCTCTCTCACTCTCTCGGCTTCTTTCTTTCTCTCTCTCTCTCTAGTTCTCTTCTTGGCCGAACACACAACAAAGGGGGGTGGGGAAAAGGTTTTTGGGAGTTGTTTAAGTGAAAATGAAAGGGGAAGGGGGAGGGGATTGGTCATATGGCTAGTCCCTTGCACAAGTTTGGTGCATTGACCCAAATGGCCCCTCAACTTCCTTTCCTTGCAAAGACCAAAACAAGGTTGACCCCGTTAACTTTTTATCCCATTTCATCTAATTCCGTTAACGAACACCAAGCTAGGGAGAAGGTTTAAAAAGAAATTAATAAAAATAATAAAGAAAAGGCATACCGGAGTACGAACTTTACACAAAGTCAAAAATCTGACCTTGCCGTGGGTTTTGATCCTTGGATCCTTGCCCACCACCACTTGTGCTTGCTCCATTCTTACTTTTGACAACCCGACAATCCCGCTTGAGATGTCCGGTCATCCCACAGGTCCAACAGGTTAATTTAACCTTCTTATTGGGCCCTTTCTTGGCTTCATTGAACTTACGTTTTCCCTTGAAGTTGTTAGTCTTTCCCTCTTCCACCATGTTCACCGAAGGTGCAGAAACCTCTTTTATTTTAGGTTTCTCATCCTCTTGCGCCCGAAGAGATTCCTCTATGCGCAAGTGACTACCGAGTTGCACAAGAGACAACTCTTCCTTCTTGTGTTTCAACATATGTTTGAAGTCTTTCCAAGAGGGGGGGGCAGTTTATCAATAATACTCGATACGGAGATGGATTCGTCCATCTTCATATCATGTTGAGCATATTGGCCGAGAATACGAAGGAGCTCATTGTATTGCTCCATCACTGGCCTTGAGTCTACCATTTTGTAATTATTAAAATTACTCACCAGGAACTTCTTACTAGAAGCATCCTCCGCCATGTATTTGGACTCGAGAGAGTCCCATAGCTCTTTGGCAGATTCCACGTTTTGATAGATGTCAAAGAGGGAGTCACACATACCGTTTAAGATGTGGCCATGACAGATGTAGTCGTCGTTCTTCCATTTGCCGCGACGTCGGGTCACCTCCAATGTCTCGTTCTCCATCACCTCCGGCATTGGGGTGCTCAGCACGTACACGACCTTCAACGTCGTCAGCAAGAAATGCATCTTCTTCTGCCATCTACGGAAATCTACGCCTTCAAACTTCTCAAGTTTTGTGAACTTGGAAGTCATGTCTCTCACGGACTGATCACTCGCCATCTCTCTTCACGAAGACAAATATCTCTTACGATTGTTGGGGGATATCGGGGAAATCGTGGAGAGATAGAGTTATTGAACTTGGATAAAAGACAGAGATCGCGTGAGAGCTCGCTTTCCGTAAGAGATATTTCGACCCTATCTGCCCGGGTATCACTAAATTCTCTCGAGGATAATCTCTATGTTTCGGTGTATCGATCAAGGCAGTGATCGATTCATACTTATACACCTTTAGAGAATCATAACTGACCAATATTGAATCAGGTAATAATATCTCAATTAATGAGATTGATTGTGGAATTAAAGATGGGAGTTACAAATGAGAAAAGCCTTCCAGACGCCGGCGCTACTTTTTGCGCCAGCAAACTCACGCCGAAAAGCACGCCAACCAGCAAACAGACCATGGCGCCAGTATCCGCGCTAGCTAACGGTATGCACGCCAAGCACAAACGAGAGCCTGGCGCCAGTTTGGCGTTAGCCAACTGGCACCAACTCTCATTTCACAATAGCACTTTGTAATGTGCCATTCTCAACCGTCCAACAATCCCGTGTTCTAGTTAGCTTACACGAGTGTGCACTCCACACCTCCTAACTCATGTTATAGCTTAGCTAAGAACCCCATTACTACCTTTGTGAATCCAACTACACAAAATGAACATGATGATTTCACTAAAATCACCAACAGAAATAACATACAGAAGAAAAGGGGGAGATATATCAATGAAAAATAAAGGGGAAGAAATAGCATACAGATGAAAAGGCAAGCTAATTTGAATGATTCAATATCAAGATAAAGAGAAGTTTGTCAAAGTCAAGAAGCTCGAGATAACAAGATAAAGATGTTCCAAGATGATTTGAGAGAGATCGATGTTCAAAGACAATTCATGTTCAAAGAGATGAAGATACAAATTTCAAAAAATCGTTTAAAGAGTTTGAGTTCTAAGTTTCAAAGCTTCAAAGATCAAAGATGCAAAGATCTGAAATTTGCGTTCAAGACTTGATGACAATTTGTTGAAGTTGATATTCAAGGAGAATGACTTTACAAAGAGAAAGACAAAGACTTTTCAAGTTTGATTGAAGGTTCTTCAAAGCTGAAGGTTTAAAGACTGTCAAAGCATCAATGTCCAAAGTGAGTTTTTGAAGATAAAGTTGTTTGAAGATTGTCAGAGCTTCAAAGTTTAAAGCAGTCAGAGTTAAAGTTTTGAAGATCAAGAGCTGAAGACTGCTGCCATATTTTTTTTAATCTTGAATTCAAAGGGGGAGAATGTTAGCGCAAAATATTGTATTCAATATTTATTGCAAAAGCCTTGTAAAGTCAATGTAATTGTAAAGTCAAAGTAAGTCAAAGTCAAAGTAGTGTTAGTAGAAAGTCGATGTAATTAGGATTTAATGCCTTGTATTGTTTAGCTTAGTTTGTAAGCTAGTTGTAAAGAGAAACTCATATTGTTAGATCTAGATAGAGGTGAGAGAATCTAGATAGAGAAAGTTCTACATTCCTATGTAAATCAAGATTCTTTCAAGATCAATAAGATTTATATATTTTACCTAATAGATCTGGTATTTACAGAATATAATGAGACTTTTAATGTGGAAAATGATTTGTCCCAATAACTTCGTGTTTTTAAGTCGATCATGCATTTGAAGAATGTATTTGCCTAAACGTAGATTAAACGTGTTTTATTGTTTTTAATGACATTTATTGAATGGTTAAATGAATTGTTGAGCTTTTGACTCGTGTTTGACTTTAGTGAGTCTTGGGGACTTTAGTCCTATTATAACCCGCTCTATATCGAGTTTTTAAAATTATATGCATTTGAAGAATATTTTGTTGTTAATTATATATCTTGAGAGTGTTAGACATTTTCTTGGAATTTTATGCGTTAGAGCATATTTAATCATTTAATTACATATTTTGAGGATGTTGGACATTATTTTGGAGTCATGTAATGTAGACTCTGTTGCATTGGATCCATAGGCACGTAAGTTGGTCTTTGTTGATGGTCAATTGGGTATTTACGGGCTTGGTCTCTGGAACCCATGTTTTATGACCTAAACTTCTCAAGTAGCCACTAGGAGGGTTGAGTCAGGGGTAGTGCTACCATGTGGGTAGGCACTAGGACTTCCGCCATTCTGGGTAATGCCATGGTTGTAGTCCTCGAATGTCGTCGGGCCTTTTGGTAAGAAGCCATGTGGATAGATACTGAGGTTAACCGACTCTTTAGGTGGAACTTGATGAGGAGTCGTAAGACATTTGGACTTTATGTTGGGACATGTTGTGCGATTAACGTAGTATGAGTGATATACTTATGTGTTTCCTCCACTCTCAATGGATACGGGTCTCCCCCGTTATTGCCAGTTATTATTTTCGGATATTTTCATATCCATGTTTTATTATTCTTTGGGTCTTTTGCGATTAATTGCTATTGATGACTTTAATATTGGATCATCTCCATATATATTAAGATTTGCATGAAGTAATTATTGTCATGCTTTGATATTTGAATTTATCCTATTTATGTTTCGCATGAGTAAAGGGTTTTGTTCCATATTTTAGGAGTATTTCTATTTAAGCGCTTTCACATGTATAATGGGATTTTTGGGAAAGACATCACCATTTATTCTAAACGTTTTGCATAATGGGAATCGTGGTTTAAATTATATTCTTTCCATTTTTTTTTATTATATGGTGATGAAAACTTTTGAACTCACTAGGCGTTAAGCCTAACCTTTTATTTTTTTGGCATGTTCATCATGTCCTTGTTGGGGAAATGGTACTAGCAATACCGTGAAGAGTGGTGTGCAAATTAGATGCACGAGAAGGATGTAGCCATTGAGTGATGTTTCCGCATTTGAAGTGTAACACCCTCAAAACTGGAACGAGCAACTAACTTTAATTTCAATAAAATAACCCAAAAGAGGATAAAATCATTTCTACAGACTATCCCTGAAAATACCTCAGAATTTAAACATCATAATTTCCACAATTAATAACTTAAGATGGGCGTTACTTAACACAACACAAGTTGCTAATCCCAAATAAGTGCGGAAGACTTCACTAGTCAAAATCACCTCTCGTGCACTCTACTAGCACTCGTCACTTCACAGTGTAGTTAAAGCTACTCCCAACCTGAGCCTGTTGCACATGCCGACAAATAAAAAGGGTTAGGCTAACTCCTAGTGAGTTCAAGAGTTTTATCATGACCATATAAATTCATAAATCGTGATAATTGCAATTTAAGTCATGATTTCAAAAGAGTTTACTTTAGATGGAAATCACCCATTTTTCCAACTCACACAAATCCCGTGTTGAAGCTTTAATATAAACGATCCCCAAAATGGACTCATCCCAAAACCAACGTGAAAGGTGAAATAGCATTTGATTCTCAAAACGATTGAATTCATGTATAAATCACCGTTATTCCAAAACATTTCAAACATGGATGAAATCATAACCCATAACTCATATAACGTGGGAAACAATTCATTTAAATATGACACGTCACCGAAAACATGGATAAACACAAATACCCAAAACAACACCTTTCGGTGACGGGGGAGGCCCGTATACATTGCACGTGACAGAACACAAAAGTGGGTCACCTTCTATGCAATAAAACGCACACGTGGATTACTCTCGTAAACTGAGCTCAATCACTCCAGATCTATTGCTCGCGAGACTAGGGAGCCCCCACCTTCAACCATTACAGGTTTATACATTGGGCCACTCCAAATCCACAACAAGCACATTTGGGATTATACCTTACTGCTCATGAGACGACGCCCGACCATATAGGCCCACGCCTTACTTATCATGGAACCCGATGCCTATCTCGTGCTATGCACATATGGAATTACACCTTACTGCCCATGAGACGACGCCCGACCATATAGGCCCACGCCTTACTTATCATGGAACCCGATGCCTATTCCGTGCTACAAAAGAGAAATTAACGTCTCGTAAACTGAGCTCAATCAATCCCGATCTCTTGCCCGCGAGACTTGGGAAACTCAAATGCCTATGGATCCATAGCTAACAAGGTATAAAATATTACACGACCCCAAATGAATAAACAAGTGCATTCAAAATATGCAGTTTCCCAATAACGTAAATCATAATCAAAACTGGACAAATGTCCCCAAGACTTAATAAAATCCAACACCGAACCATAAGCTCAACTGACTCAAAAGATAATTAATGAAAAGTAATAACATGAGATTAAACGTAGCAACACACACTTTTGCCCATAAAATTTCAAATCCATGAAAACCCAAAATTGAACCTTGGGTTGGGACAACCCTCTTTTCCAAAGAACTCACACCTTACATTTCCAAATCGTCCCATAATGTACTAAATGCATATTTCCAAATTATACACAAAACGCATTTTCATAACAAGTAGACTCCATTTATAACATAAATCAATAACCCATTTTCATGTATGATTTGTCTATCACCTTTTCCCAAAAACTCCAAATATAAGTGTTTTACAATATTTACAACCATAAATACTTCAAAGGGGTTAAAACCTACCAAATAATTCAACCATTGATAATTTTCATGTAAAAACACATAAGTACTTGGAAAATAACATTTTGGCATGTACAAAGCAACTTGAACTCACCTTACTAGATTTAGGCTAAATCTAGACTTTCCCCATACGTAAGCTCCTTTGAAGAAACTTGCATCTTCAAGCCAAAATCTCCAAAACCTAGATCCATAAGTTTCCAACCATCAATACCAAGATCTAACCATGTAGAATCATTCCCCACACATAATACACCAAATCCCAACTTATACCAAAACCCTAATCTTCATAAATGAAGAAAATAGAAGATTACCTTAACCAAACATCACCAAAATCATCCAACAACACCCCAACATAGAAAGAAGATGAAAACAACAACCACCTAGCTTTTGGGTAGAGGAATAATACCTTTATCACTTGAATCTCCAATCAGAAGCTCCTAATCACCCACAAAAGCTTCAAGCTTCCATATCTTCAACAATGGCGGAAAGTGGGTTTACTTTGGTGAAGAAATGAGGAAAAACATGTTGATCAGATGTATGTTCCTCCTCCTAATTCTCCATAAAGTGTTGAAAGATGGAAGAAAGAGGATAGTTTCGTGTCGGTATGTATCAATTCAACTCTTGATGCTTCTATTGCTCATCTTGCAATAGACACTAGAACTTCTTCTGATTTGTGGAAAGTGATTGAAGACACTTACAACAAGCTTATGCCAAAAAGTCTCAATTAAAAAATGAGTTTCAGAATATTAAGCAAGGAAATAAATCAATAGCTACATATTGTGATTCAATAAAACACATATGTGATGCTTTGAGGTCAATTGGTGAAAATGTAATTGAATCAGATCTGGTGCTGCAACTCTCATTGGATTAACCACAAGTTACAATACTTTTGTTTTAAATATTGAAAACTCAGAAGTTCAACCTAGCTTTGCACAACTTCGGTCCAGATTACTTCTGTATGAACAAAGAATAAATAAGCAACAGTCAGAATCTGTTACTGTTTCTGCCATGGCTGATCTAAAGATAGGAGATTCTCTTCCACATAATAGTCTCAAAGAACCTCAAGCTAGTATTACCTGACAGATTTGTCAAAAACAGGGGCATTTTGCAGACAAGTGTTATTTTCGGTACTCAGAAAGTAATCAAGGAAGAGAGAATGGAGAAAGGTGGAATGATGTTTCTAGAAATCGAAATAGAGGATATGAAACGAATGTTGCTGGAAATCGTTTTAGAGGAAATCGATTTAGAAGAGCTGGAAGTCATCGGTTTAATCCGATTTCTGCTAGAGGAAATTGCGGTCAACAGTTGCCATCGTCGTCTTCTTTTAACTCTCAGTCACCGCCTCACTTTTCTCAGTTTAATCAAGGAGGTTATTTTGTGGGAACAGAGTCAGGGCTCACTTATGGGCCATATGAGTTTTATCAACCTCCTGGGCCGAATGTATCACTTGGGCCGCCAACAAATAATTTTCAGCAATCTATTAATTCTCTTGGGCCGAATGTCTCACAAATTGGATCTGAATCTTATCTTGGTCCTGCTACTTTCTATAATGGACAATATGGCAATTCAAATGTTGGGCCAATTAATTCTGGGCCTGAGGCTTTTTCAGCTGAATTTGGGCCTGCACATTTTAACAAATGGGCAAAACAATATAGCACTTCGGAAAAAATTTCTGATACATGTGCTATGATTGATTCTTGGATTCCTGATTCGGGTGCTACTACACATATGACACCGAATCCAAATCTTGTACAAGGTGTTTTTGCTTATACCGGGCCTGAAAGAGTGGTTGTAGGTAGGGGTGAGGAGCGGATCTGGGTACCCGCCTTTGGAACCGGAACCGCTCCGGAACTGCCGGTTTCGGAACCAAAACCGATGTGACTGGTTCTGGTTCCGGTTCCTAAATGTGATGGTTTTAGTTGCAGTGGCTCTTAATCCACGTTATAAGATGAGGTTTGTGAAGTTTTCATTAAGAAAGATCTTTCCTTCGGACTCCGATAAAGTGAGTGATATATATGGTCAAGTATATGATGGTTTGAAAAAATTATATGACCATTATGCTAATGTTTCTTCATCATCAAAGGATGATTCTTCTATTTTCTTTGTGAATGATGATGGTGACCAAAATTTTGTTGGGAAGGTGAAGAATAAACAGATGAGAAAAATCTATGATGAGTTTTATGAAAATGATGTTGAGGATGCTATTGAGAAAATCTGAGTTGGAAGAATATCTCGAGGCTCCACCTGAAAAAATGGATGTTGAGAAGTTTGAAATTTTGAGGTGGTGGAGTGAAAAGTGTACTACATATAAGGTATTGGGATCAATGGCAAAGGACATTCTAGCAATTCTGGTTTCTACAGTTGCTAGTGAGTCTGCTTTTAGTACATCCGGTCGGGTGGTAGATGAGTTTCGGAGTAGTTTGGGTCCGAAGACGGTGGAAGCTTTGATATGTGCTCAAGATTGGTTGAGAGGATCATCAATATGTTTGGACATGGAACAATATTTGGAACAATATTTGGAGGAAGGTAATTTACTTATTTATTGTCTTTTTCATATATATTTTTATTTGTTAATTTCATATTTAACATTCTAATTTGCGTTTTTTATTTGTTAATTTCAGAAATTGGTCGTATTGATCTTGATGAGACATTTGTTAGCACTTAGCATCAACTAATTTCTTTTTGAGGTAATTTTCTAACTTTTATTTATTGTAGTGACAATTTATAAAATAGCATGGTATTGGTTTAGTTAGGTATTTTATTTGTTTTGACTTTGATCCAAGTGTTTTATTTGTTAGGTGTTGACGTGAAGTGCCATGAAGTTGTGAAGTGCCGTGAAGACATGAAGCGTTTTTATTCGTTTTGTACTTTTGTTGATGTCGTATCGAGACTTAAGAATTTCTAATTTGGTTATGTAATAATTATTTTTATCGGATTAGTTTTTAGTTTTAATCGTTTGTTGTATGAAAACTATGTTGGTACTTTAAGTTTAAGTTTAGGTTGTTTTTTTCTATTTTGCAAGTGTTTTAAAATTAGGTTTTATTGTAAAAATGTTAAAAAAAAATTGCCAGCGGGTACCCGGAACCGGTTCCCAGCGGTTCCGGGACCGGTTCCAAAAAACAGAGAACCGATGGGAACGGTTCCGGTTCCGGTTCTTTCTTTCTAGGAACCGCCAGTTTCGGTTCCGGTTCCGGTTCCGGTTCCGTGAAAAAAGGGCGGGTACCCGGTATTGCTCACCCCTAGTTGTAGGTAATGGACAATCTCTTCGTTTCTCACATATTGGTCATGCATTTATTTTTCTTCCTAAATGTCGTCTTGTGCTTAATTCTATTCTAATTGTGCCTGAGCTTACTCGAAATTTATTATCTATTTGCCAATTAGTGGCCGATAATCCTCTAACTGTCAAATTCTCATGTTTTGGTCTTTTTATTCAGACTCCAATGGGAACTTTACTCCACCACATTCCGCATAGACATGGGAGCCTCTATTCACTCACTGCCGCAATGTCTATTTCTTTAGATTTGTGGCATACTCGTCTCGGTCATCCATCTGATTATGTACTTCAAAAACTTTGTGTTTCGTTTGATTCAAATAAAGTGAATAAAAATTGTAATGATTGTAGCATGTCTACAAGCACTAGATTTCCATTTCTTGTTCACAATTCTCGAAGTAAAAATCATTTGCACTTAATACATTCGGATATTTGGGGTCCCTCTCCCGTTGTTTCTCGTACCGGGTTTCGTTATTTCATCACTTTTATAGATGACTATAGTCGTTTCACATGGTTATATCTGTTAGTTCCTGTTCTGCTTAACAATGAAGATTCTATCTAATTAGTTCAAACAATATATAATGCGGAAGCGTTTTAACGAACTAACAGATATAATGAGGTAGAATAACACACAATATCAATTATATGAAGTGTAAATAACACAGATAAATAGCTCAATGATTCACTGTATTTGATATAATAAGAACACCAAGAACACCGAAAGGTTTGATAAGAATTTGCTCTAAAGGTGTGTGTGTCGTGCAAGGCTTAATAGAAGAACTCAACATGAGTCTTCTATTTATACTACTTCTAAAGGGGACAAGATCTGGACAACAAGGACTGAAGGTACTAAAAACACTATTCAGGTACTGTTTATAGTACAACGTTAATTTAATGCACCGGCTTCTACTAAGGCTATGACCCATCAGAGTTTGACACGTGGAGTTGTCAGGTCATGCCTTGTACGAATGATCTTGAGTATCTTCGTACAGCAGAAATCGTGTGAATCACGATTGTCTTTGTATAGATCTTTGGTATTTTATACCACAGAGACTCTGTCAAGTATGACAGAGGCTCTGTGGCCTTGTCCGCATTGAAGAGTCTTTTAGGCGATTCTTCACTTCGGTCTTCTCGGTTGCTCGGCAGAGCCTCTGTCGAAGACTTCTGTCTTCTCGGTTACTTGGCTACTTGGCAGAGCCTCTGTCGAAGACTTTTATACTTAGCCTATTTTTCAATACTTCTATTAACAGAAAGATTGGAGCTAACAATCTCCCCCTAAGTATTGAAAAATAAAAAAATTAAATGTGCAAAGTTTTAGGCTAAGTACATAACAAGAGGTGAAACAATATACCTCAAAAGATTTTACATTTCTTTCATACATAAAATATGCCAGAGGCATTTACACTTGATGATGAAAGAAAAGATTTGCAGAGGTTGTTTGAGGATATCAGACATTGGCATCTTTGAAGTCGTTGAAACTTCTGTTGTCGAATCCTAATTCTCTGAGCTCGTTATAGAAAATGATGCAGAGGTTTCTGAAGTTGATTACTTGGTCGATGACCTCTATCAGTCTATCTGCGAGAGCTTGATTCATGAGCTCTGTTCATTTATGCTCCACAAGGCTTGCTCTGAACTATGTCAAAGTAGTTGTTGCATACTTCTGACAGTCCATTTCTACGAACAATCTTGACTTCCCAGTAGGATCTTGATAAACTAGCCCAACTCTTGGAGATGTAATAATCGAGTTTGGTATGGCAGAGGATGGGCAGTCGTCTTCTGGTGGTCGAAGATTCAAGTTTCTTACTCCGATATCTCGTCTTAATTGAATGTCGACTAGACTGTATAGCAGAAGTTTCTCTCTCATGGCTTTCCTTAGCGCCCTGTATGCCCTTCGATTTGCATCTGTTGTGTAGTTTTTTTTGGTCCAGTGCAGAAGGTCGGGTAGGTCATAGGGACTTAGATTTCTCAGATCAGCATCTGAGAATTGGGTAACGCTTCTGTCCTCCCTTTTGACCTTATAGATGTTATAGGAAACCTTAGGTGTGGTTCTGGTTTGAGAGAACTTACAGTATATGACTTTGTCGATTTTGGACTCTGAGAAGACTTGGTATTTTGGCTTGGGAGTGGTTCTTATGAAGATGTTTTCGAGGTCAGCTTGAAAGTTGGGATCTTGAATGGTTGTTGGCAGAAGATCTCTGGCACTTCTGTTGTACAGATATCTGTATACTACCTCTTCCATTTATGGAGGAGGTGCACCGGGTGGAAGCATGGGCCTGCGTAGAGCATCCATTTGTTTCTTTATTTGGGCCACTCGATCCTTTGTGACTTTTGCCTTCGGATCTAGAATAGGTATATTTGACAGAGGGGTAACACCAAAAGCCCAGTCTTCTTGTTCTGGCTTTGGTGTCACATATGCATCGAAAGAGCTCTTCATCAATTTTTCTACTGGTTGATGCTTGGGCTTCTTCTTTTTGGGTTCCTCTGTCATTATCCCCTTGCCTTTATCTTTTGCCTTCGGCTGAAGATCTTCTTGTAGATATCGGGTTGCCTCTGTGGGGTTTGTCTTTTGGATTTCTGAGGGTGCCTCTGTAGTTTTGGGGGTTGCCTCTATAGGTTTTGGCAATTGTGTTTCTGAGGACTTTGTTGGTGACGTGGGTTTTATTGGTGAGGCTTCTGTGGTTTTTCTCAGATGTTTTCTTTTGTGAGCAATGGTTTTGGTTCTGGTTTTGGGTGTGGGAGATGGGGGTTTTGTTGTTGCAGCTTCTGGTGTTTTTGGTGTTGGAGAGGGGAGTTCTTCTGGTGATTTTGGTTTTGGTGATTGGGATGGTTTATCTTCTTCGGAGGATGTTAGAATTTGGAATTCTTCACGGGTTGGGACATCTGCTCCGAATACAGAGGTTGTTTCCACAGAGGTGGGTGTTGCCTCTGTGGTTTTCTGTTGTTGATCTTAGTTGGTTTCAGGTACTTGGGTTTGGATTGGGGTTTCTTGAGGGGTTTCCACAGAGGTGGTTGTAGCCTCTGTGGTTTGTTGCTGGTTTCCTCCTTGGATTTGAGTTGTTGGGGGGACTTGGTTCAGGGGTTCTGCGGATACAGGTGGTTCTGGTTGACCTCTGCTTGCAGCTTTCTCCCTTGGTTTTTCCCATTGATTATCCCCCTTAGGATGATCTGATGAATCGTCAGAGTCATCATCAGAGTCATCCTGACCCTTTTCTTTAGTACCCTCTGCTCTACACGAAGCCTCGGGTTTCTTAGGCGGTACTGCCCCTGCGGCTATCATCTTAGCGCATAGATCATCACAGAGGCCAAGAAGGGTCTAGACCTCTGCTTCTGTCTTGAAGCGCATTTTGCCCACACTTGTCTTGAATTCTTTGACATAGTTTGTGTTGGCAGCAGTGAAGGCTCGGATGAATTCTGTCATTTGATCAAGTATTCCTTGCCCAAGCTCTGTCAGCTGAGCTCTGGTCATATAGTCGAAAGGCTTCATGGCCAGAGTTTGTTGCATAGTTTGCTCTTGAACTTCCTCTAATGCCTTCTTTAGGTCTTCAGGGGTAAGGCCCTTAGAGGTGGAGGCTTTGGCATTCATCGTTTCAAGGGAGAGTTTGATAGAGGTTTTGAATACAGATGTGGCGGCTTTTCCGAATTCAGTGGCAGCAGATGCAATAGAGGTATCAGCAGTTGTTCTCATCTGGGCTAAGGCATTTTGCACCTCTGTGGACAGATTGTCCATTTTGGTGTTCATTTCGTTTAAGGCCCTGGATGTAGTACCTGGAAAAGAATCAAAGGAGCTTTTCAACTCCTTCAACGTATTGTCCACAGAGGTGACAAGGGTTTGGAACTCATCCCTTGATACATGCAGACTTGGTGTAACCTCTGGGGGAACACATTCATCCCCAGAGTGAGTCCCTGTTCCTTGGACACCTTCTTTCGCCCTTGTTTGTACGTTGGGGGCGGAAGGATTTCCCTCTGATCCTCGAGTAGAGGCATCTTGTGCCTCAGACTCTACAGAAGTTCTGGTAAAGACATTGTCTTGATCCACTCCAGAGGTGGGTACAAGATTATCCTTAGGTTGACTCGGAGACTTATCTAGAGTCTCTCCGTCTTTGTGCACTCTAAGCTCCTCTGAAGAGCCTTTTGGACCTTTAAGTGTGTGCGTGTCAGAGGAAACAAATTTCTCTGTTGGGATTTCTGTTGTGATCTGGGGCAATTGATCACTTACTAAGGGCAAGTCCTTTTGAGAGGACTCCCCTGGAATGGTTTCCCCGGCTAAGATTGGCACAGAGGTAGAAAGAGTTACCTCTGGCCGGTCAGTTTGGGTAGGGGTCGAGCCGTGTTGCTCTTGTTCAATATTACCTTCTGCCACTAGACTGGCGGTAATAGACATGTGGGGTGCACTGGGAGTTGGTTGTGGGAGAGTGCCTCTTCTATTCCAGGCATCAGTTCTAGCTTCTGCTTCTGTGGATCATCCAACCACTTCTTCTCCATCTATAGTCTCAACCTCTGTCGATACCCTATGGCTCGGTGCTTCTATCCTTACTTCTGTTGATGCTCCTGCACCAGTGCGTAAAGAGTCGTACATTGGATGTGAGCCAATTAATTGTCGTACTTGGGGGTGCAGAGGTCCTTCTTCTGCCTGATCATCTTCTTCATCAGAGTCCACCTCTGAGACTATGACTGGTGGGGATTTGGTGGTAGCCTTAGCCAGATCCGTTGGGCTTGCTCTGAGCACATCAAATCCGCGTTGGGTGAAGGGGTTCTGTAGAACTTCCGGAGTCTTAGACTGATTATTCTGTGGGGTTTGGTCATCATCATCCAAGTCAGAAGAGATTCTGAAGTTTGGAGCTTCTGTTGAATGATGAGATAGAGCTTCTGCAGTCCATCCAGAAAGGTCTAAAGAGTGTGCAATCCCAGGTTGTTGGAGGAAGAGAGAAAAATCACCCTGATCTTCTGCATAATTGATGGGTGAGGTGATTGTAGAGGTTGGTCTTGGGTTTCTTCGACCATAGAAAAATCACCCTGATCTTCTTGGATTGCAGAGGAGTGTGGGGTTTTGATAACTCTATTTTTAGAGTTATTATTTCCATTTATTTTCCACTTTATTTTGTCAATTTTAGCCATTTCACTTCTAAAAACCCCCATTCTTGGTATGATTTACGAAAACGAGCAAAAGGAGTGAACCATGGTCTTTAATAAATTATTTGGGGAAGTTTTGGGTGTTTTCACGATTTTTCATCCGCAGTGACGTATACAGTGCCCACTCCAGTTCCCCACTCTTCGAGCTGATAAAAAAGAAATCAAAAAGAAACTTTTAGTTGGGATCTAATTTTCTGGAGGAGGAAGGTTCAATGACAGAGAAGCTGAGATTTGGCTGTTACAAGTGTTCCTCAAGGCTTCACATCATGATTGTACCTTTGTACTTGCAAAAGTTGACTTCTAATGGACCATTGGGTAAAAAGGGCTATACATGGAGGATTGAAGTTTTATCCTTTGAGCTGATTTCTGCATCTCCCTGCAGTCCTTGCACCTTGGAAAACCCTTTTTGTGTAAAGACCAACACCTCCTTCTTAGTATAAAAAGGGGTGTTGGGTCTCATTTATTACAATCCATCTATCTTGCAATTTATCTAGCATTTCCTTAAGTTGTAAGCTTTCATTTACTGCAGTAACTTAGCATTTAATTTCAGTAATTTATTTTCTGTTGTAGTTCGAAATACACAGTGCAGGGACGACTTCTCGTTCCCCACTGTGAGCAGTTAATGCAAATCACTTTCAGTTTTATTATGTGCAATTCTTCATCTTTTGTTTTCTTTACTTCGGAAATGTTAGGCTAAACATCCTTTGGGATGTAGGAAGGAGAAGTACCTGGATTTTATCAAAAATGCTTGAGTAATCTTTATACTTAGAATATTTGTTGTTTTGGTCTTTCATTCTCGATATTTACCCAAGGATGCGAACAAGCTGATCACTTGCAAGGATCTAAAGTCTAGTTCTTAACTTAGAAATAAGTAGAGCGCAGTGACACGAGCTTGAATGATGCTAGGGGATTCGAAAGAATTCTTTTGACACTTACGAAAGTGAGGTCGGCACAGTGAGCTAATCTCTGCCCACTGGAGTAGTAGGCAAGCTAATTTGTGTATTAAAAACACTTAGAGTATTTGTCTCTACACATTCCATCGAGACCTGAAAAGGTCCATTTAGAGATTACCATTGACAAAACAACAAGTACTAAGAGTATGGGATTTTTATCTAACGGTGTGAGTATTTTGTAACCGGGCTTTTCTAGCGAAAATGTCCACCACGAATACGAGGATCACTCTAAGGACCGAGTATTTGAGATAAAATTTAGGGAAAATCCAACCTACATTCCTCCTTTTTAGCATTTAGTAAATCGTTTCAAGTAGCTATTTTACCAAACCAAACCAAAGTATTATTTTCCTCTCTAGTTGAAACTTGTAAAAGGAGCTCATGAGAACCGTATTGTCTTGATTGTCCAGTCTCTGTGGATTCGATTCTGGTATTTTACCAACTATTACTTGCTGTGACGATCATAGTGGACAGTGTACACTTGCACTTCCCACTGTGGACAGTTTGCAACCCACTGCGATTAAAACACACATTTCGCACGTACCAAGTTTTTGGCGCCGTTGCCGGGGACTGGCGTGATTTTAAATCTCAAGACATTAGTTTTTGTTCGAGCCCGAGTAACTAGTTTTTCTAAGTTGTTCGTATTGTATGCCACGGCGACAACTCGAACATTTGGTTCCAATAGATCTCGAAATAGAAAAAACGTTGCGAAAAACACGAAGAAGCAAGAAAACAAATCGACAACCTCATGTGATCCCCACTGTGAACATGGCTGCAGTACCGCCACCTATAGTGGAGACCACAATCACGATTGCCGATAACAAAGATCGAAAAATACGGGACTATGCTACTTCCGGAGTTGGTGATTTAAGCTCCGGAATTTTGAGACCCAATATTGTTGCAACGCATTTTGAACTCAAACCGGTGATGTTTCAAATGATCCAAGCCATGGGTCAATTTGGAGGATCGCCATCTGAGGATCCGCACTCGCACTTAAAATCTTTTTTAGAAATGACCGATTCCTTTCAATTGCAAGGTGTTAGTGATGAGGCATTAAGACTAAGACTTTTCCCTTTTTCATTAAGGGACAAAGCAAAATCTTGGCTGAACGCGCATGCACCTCACTCGATAACCACTTGGCAAGAACTTGCCGATAGATTTTTGCAAAAATACTTTCCTCCAACAAGGAATGTTAGATTTCGAAATGATATAATTTTATTTAGGCAAGAGGAAGATGAGGCTGTTTCGGATGCATGGGAACGATTTAAAGATTTACTTCGAAAGTGCCCACATCATGGCATCCCACATTGCATCCAATTGGAGACCTTTTACAATGGTCTTTCCAATGCAGCCAAAATCATCTTAGATGCAACAGCCGGTGGAACATTTACGAGTATGACTTACAACGAAGGATATCAAATCTTATAAAAAGTGTCCAACAACAATACCGAATGGTCAAATCCGAGAGCACCCATGTCAAAGACCAACACCATAGATTCCGAAGCACTCAAAACCATGAATGCACAATTAGTGGCCTTGACAAAAATCGTTTTAAATCAAAATCGAGGCCAAGTCAATTCCGCAACCCATCTCGCTGATAACTGCTCCCTTTGTGGAGAGGAGCATGTTTTCGACTATTGTCCAGCAAACCCCGAATCTGTTAATGTCATAGGGACCAACCAAAGGAACAACCCTTATTCGCAGACTTATAATCCAGGTTGGAGAAATCATCCGAATTTCTCTTGGTCCGGTAATCAAGGACTCCAACCCCAAGGACCGAGTCACATCCAGCAAAGACCATACAATCCCCCGGGATTTCAGCAACATCACAGTGGGCAATCCCCACATCACAGTGGGCAGTCCCCACAAGCATACCAACCACGATCCAACCAACCAGCTGAGGCTCAACAATCGATCGAGTCGATTCTCAAAGGTTTTATGAATCAAACCCAAGCAGCCATTAGGAATATAGAGACCCAAGTAGGACAGCTAGCCGTTGAAGTTAAGAATAGACCACCAGGAACGTTACCGAGTGATACCGAGCAAGCTAGAGTGATAGGAAAAGGACCAGAACATGTCAAGTCCATAACTTTAAGGAGTGGAAAGGATCTGAAAAATATCATTTTTGAATCTGATGATTCGCCTCAAAAACCCACTGTGAGCACCACAGTGGGCACTCCTCAAGTCACTGTGATCCCCACAGTGGGGACCGACATCCCTGACCTTCCCGCTTTTGGACCTGTCCCAAAGACTACTGTTCCAAAGCCAATACCACAGCAAACTCAGATTAACCCACGAAACATTCCATTT
This sequence comes from Saussurea involucrata, assembly GCA_033807775.1. Classification (NCBI taxonomy): domain Eukaryota; kingdom Viridiplantae; phylum Streptophyta; class Magnoliopsida; order Asterales; family Asteraceae; genus Saussurea; species Saussurea involucrata. The sequence goes on from CM066322.1 coordinate 136,029,196, forward strand.
CCTCAAAGAATGAAGCCTAAAAATGTCGATGTTCAGTTTAAAAAATTCTTAGACATTTTTAAGCAACTTCACATTAACATACCCTTGGTAGAAGCTCTCGAGCAGATGCCAAGCTATGTTAAATTCTTAAAAGATATTTTGAACAAAAAGAGGAAGTTGGGTGAATTTGAAACTGTGGCTTTGACCGAAGAATGTAGTGCCCTCCTAACAAGCAAGATTCCACCTAAGTTGAAAGACCCGGGTAGTTTCACCATTCCATGCATTATAGGAGGACAAGAAGTAGGTCAAGCACTTTGTGATTTAGGAGCTAGTGTCAACTTGATGCCGCTGTCCATTTTTAACAAGTTAGGTATTGGAGAGGCTAGACCCACAACCGTGACATTACAACTAGCCGACCGGTCCATTGCCTATCCCAAGGGAAAAATAGAAGATGTTTTGGTCCAAGTGGATAAATTTATCTTCCTCGCCGATTTTCTAGTTCTAGATTATGAGGCCGATAAAGAAATCCCAATCATCTTAGGGCGTCCGTTTCTTGCAACCGGACGTACTTTGATTGATGTACACAAAGGAGAACTCACGATGCGGGTTAATGACCAAGAGGTAACTTTCAATGTCTTCAAGGCCCTTAAGTATATGGAAACCGAAGACTGTTTTGCTTTAAGTTCGATTAATGGAACCCACCGTCTTGACACAGTGCCTACAGTGAGGAGTGAGAGTGAGCACTCCGAATCTGAGAGTGATAACACTTTTGAGGATGAGTGTAACGAGATCTTCGCAGCTTTTGAGCAGCTAGATTTCAAAGATAGACATGTCAAACTACCATCCAAAAATCCCCCTGACTTGAATTTGAAGCCATTGCCTTCCCACTTAAAATATGCCTACCTCAATGAGTTAGAAGAACTTTGTCATCACTCCGACATAAATGCAAAAACCAACAAGGAGAAGATCAAGTGGTGGCCTGACCAAAAAATCACTCATGGAGAGTTTGGGGAGGGACAAAAAGTGCTACTTTTTAATTCAAGGTTAAGGATGTTTCCGGAAAATCTAAAATCACGATGGAAAGAGCCTTACACTGTGGTCAAGGTAAGCCCTTTTGGAACTCTGGACTTAATGGCTCCTCAATCCGGAAAAATCTTCAAAGTCAATGGGCAAAGGGTGAAGCACTTTCTGAACAAGAGTGCCCACATTCCATCCCACTCTCCATCCCGCTCTGGTTAAGCAATGTCACAACCGTTTGTAAATATTTTATTTCACTTATTTGCTGTCTTTTTATTATTTTTGGTCTTTTTAATTCTGCATGGTAGTTTGTTTTAATGTGTGTAGAAGAACGTGCCACTTTTTGAAGAAAAATCAAGGAAAGTACTTTGCAGTGGGGAAGGCTCAGGTCACTGCACTCCCCACTCCCCATCTGACGAATGAAAGGACCATTTTTGGGGCCCAATGCTGACAAGCTTTCACCTTTTGCTGCCATCAAGCTCTGAAAAAACCGACAAAGAGGCCGGCAAAACAACCGTCAAAGAAAGGTACAAATCTTCAACCCTCTTTGAGTTCATCTTCTGTTGAGGTTGATGTTGGGGATGACCAAGTTCAAACCCAAAACCCACATCAATCCACAGTGGGCACTGCGCATGCCCCCAGTGGGGTGCCCAGGCAGTTCACCACTCCGGAGGTGGCTGCCCACTATGAGTGCATTGCTACACAGAAACTGAAGTTGGAGAGGGGTTTCGACCCTGAGTTTGTTGAGGCCAACCCATTTGTTAAGAATAGGATTGTAGCGCAAGACTGGTCGATTTTGGCTGAAGCCAATCGACGCGCGAATGCCTCGTTAGTGCGTGAATTTTACGCCGAGGCCTCTCAAGCAAAGGATCCCACTATGGTAGTTCGGGGTAAGCAAGTAAGCTATACTCCAGGAGCGATTAACCGGGTATTAGGAAGAAGGAGCCCGGCTGTGTGTGAGTTTGCCAAGTTTTTAAAGAAAATGACCCCGACGGACGAGGATCTTGTCTTGCGCGAAATAGCAGTCGAGGGGAAGCCGTGGAATAAAGACGGCCAGAGAAGGTGCCTAAACGCTAGCTCCCTCACTACCGAGGCCGCTGTTTGGTTCCAATTTCTCCGGGCCTCTGTGTCCCCAACATCGCACGATACCACATTGTCTATGCATAAATGTGCTTTGTTGTACTGCCTCCTCACTGGACGAAAAATCAACGTCGGAATTGTTATGCATGCGGCCATAGATCAAGCTCGAAACAGAAAGAAGGTAGTCTTGCCCCTTCCTTGCCTCGTTACGTTACTAATGATAGACGCAGGTGTACCCTCGGCGGTGGAGGATCAGTGGTTTGACTCCACGAGCAACATCAGCGCACAAACCATCCGCAAGATGGGAAGGTACGTCGCCACTCCTCCAGCTGAACAAACAGAAGATATCCCCACAGTGGGGACTGTTCACCCCACTGTGACCATTGCTGAGGAGCATGTTGTGAGAACGCCGCGTACACCACTCCATTCAACCGAGGCCGGATCATCAAGCAACCAAATGGGAGAGATCTTGGCATCTTTGAAGAAGCTCACATACAGGATCGAGTTGCTGGAAAGTGAGCAGCGATATCAGAACCGGGCCACGCAGAAATTTTGGATGTATACAAGAGAACGGGATGAGGTGACGGGCCTGATGATGAAAGAGGCCAACCCAATGCTAGCTGCTCAGCTCCCAGATTTTCCTGAGGATATTTGCCCAACCAATGCCAGTGATGACGAGTTTGAAGAGGATGACGCCGCCAGTTCACCAGATGCCACCCCGACCCGTTGAATGGTTTGTTAAAACTTTGGTTCCACTCTTTTGCTCTCAAAAACAATTTTAAATTTCGGTTTGTTTTATATTTTGTGCCTTTGGCTAGGCTTTTGACACTTTGCTGAATTCTTATTTTGGTTCGTAATGCATGAAATCCTATCGCTCGATAGGTACTTTTGGGTACTAACGTATTTGTTGTTTGAATGCTTGTTTGATCTCGTTCCATTTCAAGGTACAACTTTCGGCTTCCAACTTAAAAAGGTCCCTTTTGTAAGTACGAATCTCAACTTGATACCATGAAATGATATAGGCCATTTTTCGCATCCAAACACGATCCTTTTTGTACCCCCAAACCACCACCTTTGTTCATTAATTCAATGTCACAGTGGGGACACTGTGAGATTTTAAGTTTGAGGTGGGAACTTCCAGAGTGACCTCCAGTTTGCTCACAGTGAGGACACTGTGAAGTCCAAGTTTGAGGTGGGTAAGCCGTACCCCCCTCCCAAAAAAAAAGAGAAAACACAAAAATACAAAAACAGAAGAAAATCGGAGTAGCACTAACAAAATTGATGGTGTGCCTTTTCTGGACCATCAAAGTGCTCACTCCCAGAAAACGATGGTGTGCCTATTCTGGACCATCAGAATACCCACCCTCACAAAAATAGCCATACTCGTTATACCCAAATAAAGCCTGAAAGTGTACGTTCTTATCATAGCAAAATACTAAACACCCACTTCTTGAAATAAAAATCTCAAAGCGAGATCTTCGGTCCATGTTTGGAAATTCTTGTCAAAACCCTTGGGAAAAGATTCAAAGCCATAAACCCTTCAAACCCAAGAAAGCCCTATTGATCAAAAGGTAAACAAGGGAAAGGTTTCAGCAAACACAAAAGTGAAATTTTCAAGTTTCGGACCGAAGGAAGTATCGGAGGAAGGAGATCAAACGCTCATTCAAGTCAAGAAGTATGTAAGTCCCTCAAAGTTTCAAATGCATTGTTTTTCATTTTATTTCTTTCTTTTTATTACTTGGGGACAAGTAATGATTTAAGTTTGAGGTTGTGATAACTCTATTTTTAGAGTTATTATTTCCATTTATTTTCCACTTTATTTTGTCAATTTTAGCCATTTCACTTCTAAAAACCCCCATTCTTGGTATGATTTACGAAAACGAGCAAAAGGAGTGAACCATGGTCTTTAATAAATTATTTGGGGAAGTTTTGGGTGTTTTCACGATTTTTCATCCGCAGTGACGTATACAGTGCCCACTCCAGTTCCCCACTCTTCGAGCTGATCAAAAAGAAATCAAAAAGAAACTTTTAGTTGGGATCAAATTTTCTGGAGGAGGAAGGTTCAATGACAGAGAAGCTGAGATTTGGCTGTTACAAGTGTTCCTCAAGGCTTCACATCATGATTGTACCTTTGTACTTGCAAAAGTTGACTTCTAATGGACCATTGGGTAAAAAGGGCTATACATGGAGGATTGAAGTTTTATCCTTTGAGCTGATTTCTGCATCTCCCTGCAGTCCTTGCACCTTGGAAAACCCTTTTTGTGTAAAGACCAACACCTCCTTCTTAGTATAAAAAGGGGTGTTGGGTCTCATTTATTACAATCCATTTATCTTGCAATTTATCTAGCATTTCCTTAAGTTGTAAGCTTTCATTTACTGCAGTAACTTAGCATTTAATTTCAGTAATTTATTTTCTGTTGTAGTTCGAAATACACGGTGCAGGGACGACTTCTCGTTCCCCACTGTGAGCAGTTAATGCAAATCACTTTCAGTTTTATTATGTGCAATTCTTCATCTTTTGTTTTCTTTACTTCGGAAATGTTAGGCTAAACATCCTTTGGGATGTAGGAAGGAGAAGTACCTGGATTTTATCAAAAATGCTTGAGTAATCTTTATACTTAAAATATTTGTTGTTTTGGTCTTTCATTCTCGATATTTACCCAAGGATGCGAACAAGCTGATCACTTGCAAGGATCTAAAGTCTAGTTCTTAACTTAGAAATAAGTAGAGCGCAGTGACACGAGCTTGAATGATGCTAGGGGATTCGAAAGAATTCTTTTGACACTTACGAAAGTGAGGTCGGCACAGTGAGCTAATCTCTGCCCACTGGAGTAGTAGGCAAGCTAATTTGTGTATTAAAAACACTTAGATTATTTGTCTCTACACATTCCATCGAGGCCTGAAAAGGTCCATTTAGAGATTACCATTGACAAAACAACAAGTACTAAGAGTATGGGATTTTTATCTAACGGTGTGAGTATTTTGTAACCGGGCTTTTCTAGCGAAAATGTCCACCACGAATACGAGGATCACTCTAAGGACCGAGTATTTGAGATAAAATTTAGGGAAAATCCAACCTACATTCCTACTTTTTAGCATTTAGTAAATCGTTTCAAGTAGCTATTTTACCAAACCAAACCAAAGTATTATTTTCCTCTCTAGTTGAAACTTGTAAAAGGAGCTCATGAGAACCGTATTGTCTTGATTGTCCAGTCTCTGTGGATTCGATTCTGGTATTTTACCAACTATTACTTGCTGTGACGATCATAGTGGACAGTGTACACTTGCACTTCCCACTGTGGACAGTTTGCAACCCATTGCGATTAAAACACACATTTCGCACGTACCAGGTTTCTTGGATTTCTTCTTGCTCCTCCTTTTCTTTGCTTTGGGGGCACCCTCCTCAGAAGACTTGTGTTTTTCTCTTCTTTTTGTCTTTTGGAGGAGAGGGAGGTGCAGAGGATCCTGCTTCTGTTGCATGAGGAGGGGACTGTTGGATTTGTGCAGCACTGGTAGAAGTACCCTCTGTTATTTTCCTCTTCTTGTGAGCCTTCTTCTTTTTGGGGGTGGAGGCAGAGGTTTTGCTCTTAGGAGTAGAGAAGATTGTGTTTCGTAGAGCATAGAAGTTTCCTTGTACATGTTCGTGCTTAGCCAAGGCCACTGCCCATTCTTCGTCAGACATTCTTTCTACAACCCTAGATCCTAAGGGGACTCCTAGACGCGGGGGTGTCACAGGACTCGGTTCTGGAGTCCTATGATCGCGTATGTATTCTAACTTAAGGGTCTTGTCTGTAGCGTATCCCAGAAGTTTCTTTGGCGGAGGTCTGCAGAATGGGTATTCATCTTCGTGCTCTGTTGGGGTGTTTTTGTTCAGGGGGTACATTCTGGCCGTTGGTCCCTCCATTGGCCATTTTTGTAGACGTAGCAGAGGCTCTAGCAGGACACCCAGAATACGCTGATATTGTAGAGGAGGTAGAGCTTCTTTCGATCGTCCCTTGGCCTTCTGGGAGGAGATTCTGCGATCAATGGTGTTAACCATTTCCTGCATCATGAGGGTGGAATAGTCTAGAGGTAGATCATAATATACCTCGTACATTATGGTCATGATTTGGTGAGAAGTTTGGTCTGGACTACCCACCTTCCCTATTAGGCACCGATTTAGGATTGAGAAGAGCGTATTCCACATAGGAGGTTATCGATTTCTTCTGAAGTCATTTCTTTTCCTCAGGGTTGTGTTGTACCCCAACATTTCAACAAAACGGCAGAGTTCTTCGTCTGTAGGTTCCTCTGCGTACTTCTTTATACCTAGTAGTCCTCTGGTTGGTAGGCTGAACTCTAGTGAGAACATGGTTCTGTTGAATTTGAGTTCGAGGTTCTCGGATTTGTCAGGCTTTGAGATGTAACCCTTGATTTGTCTGTCTTCAGGGTCATAATAACAGCTCTGCCAGAATTGGTTAAGGTATCTGGCAGGGATTTTATCAACATTCTTTGAAAGTAGAGGAAAGAGATAGTGATTCTCCAGAATGTTCAATAGGATTCCATGTTGTTTTTCAAAAGCGGTTTTGGAGGGTACAAGGTAGTGGTTGTTGGGTTTTAGAGGAAGAACATTTTCATAATGTTCATGCTCTATGAATTTTTGCAGGTGGGTGGTCGGAGCAAAGGTTGTTTCATCGTCGGAGTTGTCTTGGTCCAGGTTTTAGACTCTTGTGGGATTTAAAGAGTGCTCGGAGTGAACAGGGGAGTTCACCGGAGAGTGTGAAGAGGAAGCCATTTCTTGAATGTGAAAGAAAAGAGAAATTTTTGGAAGTTGCAGGTTTTAGCATAAGTTCGCCGGAGAAGAGAGAGTAAGTTCGTAAAGTTTGTGAAGGATTGGTAACTTGGTTTTATACTAAGGGGATAACGGTAGAATCTGAAGGGTTAAATATGTGAAAGTGAATAAAGTTTGGGGTCCGTAATTAAGTGTATACGGTTGGTTCAACTTTCCAGAAGAACGTGTGACATGTACGTCCAATGGAATTGCGACACGTCAGCAGTGTCAGAGTACGACGGGACGTCGTGCGCGGCCCATTAAAGCTTGGCGCGTGAGCTTTTCAACTTTTAGAAGATTTTCACTCGCAGTATATTACCGTTATTGTTACAGAATTTCCCTAAGTATCAGAAAACGACAGAAGCTCTGTTGTGACAGAAGCTCTGTGGTTTAAAACTTGCTTTTTATATCCTCTGATACTTGCACCTTTACCAAAAACGTTTAAAAAATCATTGGAGAGGATCGATAGATCTTTAGTACAAAACTTTTATTCACAGAGGCTTTGAGGCTCTGTCGAGGCCAGCAGAGGCTCTGAGAGTGAAAATTTCTCATAACTAAATATTTAGAGAACTTTTTGATCATCCAAGGTTTTCATTGTGTTAAACACTGTTTTTAGGACATATTTGGAAATTTGTGTCCTGGAAAACTGTTTTGGAAATGGATTTTGTTCGAGACATACTCTTAGAGTGTCTAGTTTAGGCGACAGAGACTCATTGGTGGAGTGAGCTCTTTGCCCATAAGACATTCTTCCAGTATCCTTGTGTGTGCATTTGTACGTACCAATCCTTAAAGAAGACATTTAAGGTTGATCGGCAGAGTTTCCGTATGAAATTTGCAGTTCTAGAGGATCCGGCTTACAGAGGCTCTGTTGAGCTCAGCAGAAGCTCTATGACCTTAAATTTCCCATAACGGAAGGCTCAAAAATCTTTTGGATCATTTCTTGTTTGGAATGTCTTAAACAGTGTTTATAGGACGTATTTTGAAATTTGTGTCCTAGAAAATTGTTTTCAAAAAGGATTTGAACGAATTACTCACCCTTGGTTCTCCTTTGTTCGGCAAAAATACCTGACTTCTGTAGATATGGTTGATCATATCTCTTCTTTGGCTCCCCCTTGAATGATTAACCTCTGTAGATCAGTTCAAGGTCTCCTTCTACTCCCCCTTGACCTATGCTTGGATCAAATGAGATAAGTTGTGCACAGAACATAGGTCAAGGTTATCAGAGGTTCTGTGGAGATTGTCATACGCTGAGCAATCTCACAGAAGCTCTGTTGGTTACAGAACTTTTGATGATTAAGAATTTACATACAGAAGAGTTTAAATATATACATATTTACAAGAAGATCAAATCTTACTTACAGAGGGTTCAACTCATGTTTATCATTCCCAACTTACCTACCAAGAAAGGGAATCTTTTCTCATCTAGTGCCTTGGTGAATAAGTCTGCAAGCTGGTATTCAATGGACACAAAGTGCATTTCGATTGTGCCATCTTCAACGTGATGCTTCAGAAAGTGATAACGAATATCGATATGCTTTATTTTTTAGTGTTGTACTGGATTGGCAGAGATTGCTATGGCACTTTTGGAATCACAGAAGATGGGAATCTTCTATATGTTGTACCCATAGTCCTTGAGCTGAGTTTTCATCCACATAACTTGAGAGCAACAGCTAGCAACAGCAACATATTCCGCTTCTGCTGTAGATGTAGACACACAGTTCTGCTTCTTCGAAGTCCAGCTGACTAGATTACCTCCCAGGAATTGACAACTCCCAGAGGTGCTCTTTCGATCAAGCTTGCATCCTCCATAATCTGAATCTGTGTATGCCTTAAAACCAAAACCAGAGTTCTTCGGATACCAGAGTCCAAGATTTTTGGTCCCTTTAAGGTATCTGAAGATCCTCTTTACAGCAATATAGTGGGATTCCTTTGGGTTAGCTTGATATCTTGCACAGAGGCATGTGGCATACATTATGTCAGGTCTACTTGCGGTTAAGTATAAAAGGGACCCAATCATACCTCTGTAGAGTTTGCACTCTACAGATGTGCCATTTGGATCTGAGAATAATTTATTTCCAGTGGCCATTGGGGTCTTCATTACAGAGGCATCAGAGAGACTGTATTTTGAAAGTATGTCAGAGACATATTTTGCTTGATTTATAAAAATTCCCTCTGATGATTGTTTTACTTGGAGTCCGAGGAAGAAAGTTAATTCTCCCATCATACTCATTTCAAACTCACTTTGCATGAGTTTTTCGAACTCTTTGCACTGTTGTGCATTTGTAGACCTAAAAATAATGTCATCCACATAAATCTGTACAAGCAGAATCTTATCACCTTTTCTTTTGTAAAACAAAGTAGTATCTGTCGTACCTCTGTCGTAATCATTATTGAGAAGAAAAGTTGAAAGCCTTTCGTACCATGCTCTTGGAGCCTGTTTCAGTCCATACAGAGCTTTGTCGAGATAATAGACATATTTTGGGTACTTGGAACTTTCAAACCCTGGTGGCTGGTGGACGTATACTTCTTCTTGGATTTCACCATTCAGAAAGGCAGATTTTACATCCATCTGAAAGACTTTGAAACCTCTATGGGCAGCGAAGGCTAAGAAGATCCTTATTGCTTCGAGCCATGCGACAGGGGCAAAAGTTTCATCGTAATCAATGCCTTCTTCTTGTTTATATCCCTTGGCCACCAATCTTGCTTTGATTCTAATGACCACCCCATCCTAGTCCTTTTTGTTTCTGAAGACCCATTTTGTCCCTATGGCTTGTTTCCCTCGTGGCAGAGGTACTTGGGTCCATACCTTGTTTCGCTCAAACTGTAGAAGCTCTTCTTGCATAGCATCTACCCAATTTGGATCGTCTAGGGCTTCAGAGATTCTTTTTGGCTCGATCATACTGATAAAATTTGTAAAGAAACAAAAATTAGCAGTGGCTGATCTTGTCTTGACCTTTTCAGAAGGGTCACCGATTATAAGGCTTGGAGGATGGCTTTTCGTCCACTGTGTTGTTCTTGGAAGATGGTCATTTGAGTCATCAAGATTAACTTTTGTGGTTGCACACTGCGGTTCTGGTGCAACCTCTGTTGTTGATGGTTCTTCTGTGCTTATGCTTGGTTCTTCAGCTTGTGGGAGGATTGGAATGAGAGTTGGAATTTGTTCCTCTGAGGAAGTAGAGACTGAGTCTTCGTTTTCCTTTGGTATTGATTCCTCTGTAGTCGCTGGAGTAGGTATTTCAGGAGCCTCTGTGGTTGAGTCCTTGGTTGTGTTATCTTCAGCTTCTGTTCGCTTCCCCTCAGCATGTGCATCTGTATGATTTATAGAAGAGGGTGACGTATTTAATGGACCAGTTAGAGAGATACTTGACTCAGTCAGGTTTGCAGAAGATGTTTCTCCAGAGGCTCTGACGTCTCCAGCAGAGGGATCAATATCATCATGGAACATCTCTTCAAATAGAAGATTTAAGTCTCCTTCTCTTGTCTTTGAGATGCCAGAGGATTCCTTCTTTAGACAGAGTTCTGAACTGATTTGTTCAGAAGTCTTTTGAAAGGAATCGTCAAAAGACACATTGATGCTTTCTACAATGGTGCGTGACTGCAGAAGATAAACTCTGTAGGCCTTAGAAGTGGCAGAGTACCCAATGAACTTTCCTTCATCTGCTTTCATTTCAAACTTTCCTCTTGCTTCTCTGTAGTTTAAGACGAAGCACTTGCATCCAAATACATGGAAGAACTTGATGTGTGGTCGCCTTTTGTTGATCAAATGATAAGGTGTCTTGATGTGCCTCTTTACAATGGTTGATCGATTTTGGGTGTAGCAAGCGGTTGACACTGCTTCGGCCCAAAAAGACATTGGTAATCCACATGCTGTCAGCATAGTTCTTGCAGCCTCCACAAGCGTGCGGTTCTTTCGCTCAACCACGCCGTTCTGTTGTGGGGTGCGTGCAGCAGAGAAGTTCTGTGAAATGCCTTCTTCTGTAAGATAGGCTTCAATAACAGAGTTTTTGAATTCTGTGCCATTGTCGCTTCTTAGTTTCTGAATCCTGCACTTATACAGAACTTGGATCCTTTTTATTAAATTTATCAGAACGTTTGGAACATCTGATTTCTTTCTGACAAATTCAACCCATGTAAATCTTGAATATTCATCGATCATAACAAGTATATATTTCTTTCCACCTAGGCTCTGTGTAGCAATGGGACCGCAGAGGTCGACATGAAGCATGTACAGAGGCCTAGTGCAAGATATATCAGTTTTGCCTTTATGGGAAGCTCTTTTGAGTTTTCCCATTTCGCAAGCAGAGCACAAATGATCTTTATTAAATTTAACATTTGGCAGACCTTTGACTAGATCGAGTTTAACAAACTTATCTAGAGTATGAAAGTTTAGGTGGCAGAACCTGTTGTGCCATAACCAGGCTTCTTCGCTTTTACAGGCTACAAGGCAGAGCTTGTCTTCCTTGTTCTTGGCACAGAAGTTCAAGAGGTAGAGATCGCCTCTTCGTTCGGCTCGCAGAAGTTCGACTCCTGTGTCCTCACCTTGTAGAGAACAAAAGGTTCTTTTGAACATTACGTCGAAACCCGTATCGCAGAGTTAGCTAACACTGAGAAGATTGTGTTTAAGGCCATCCACATATGCAACTTTGCATACGGTTATGTTTTCCTTCTTGATGACTCTGTAACCTTTTATATACCCCTTTTTGTTGTCACCAAAGGTCACAGATCCTCCATCGAGTTTATCTTTGTAGGAGGATAGTAGACCTCTATCGCCAATCATGTGCCGCGAGTATCCGGAGTCAAGATACCAGATTGGCACATACTGCTTCTGCAAGACAGTCAGAGAGTTTTAGGTACCCATATCCAAATGGGTCCAGCTTTGTTAGAGTTCTTCAAATTTGCCTTAGCATTCTTGGGTTTGGTTTTAGCTTCTTTTGAAGAACCATTTTGTTTCTTCTTACCCTTGAATTTAGTGTTCTTTTTGGGTGTAGAGAGGAAACAGTGTGGACTTGAGAAGTGTTGATTTAATCGATACATGAGATCAAAGCAATGACAATAATGAATGTGCGAAGAGATTTGCTTGAACTTTCCATTGAAAACATTAAATGGGGGCACAGAGGCATTACATTCTATCCTAACATTTGACTTCCTATTACAAGAAGACCTATGTAGGATAGATTGTTGTTTGCAAAATCCTTTGTTGAGAGCAGCCTTCTGTGGACCCCTTCTGTGGTGAACTTCTGTGGGTTTCACTGTCACAGAAGAAAAAGATTTGTTATTTTCAACCCATTTTCCCTTCTGTTGCCATGTTAGTTTTTCTTTAATAGGCTTTAAGGGTTTTGAAGTCTTTGAACTTGTTAGATTTTGAGAGGACGTTTTCTTTTGTTGTTTGATTTTTTCAAGCTCAAGAGAGGTTTTGGCTTGTATACACATGTCTAAAAAATCTGGACAGATAGGAACTCTTGTGATTTTCTCTTTAATAGTTCAGTTAAGAACTCCAGAGGGTAGTTTAAAATCCTCTGAGTCACAAGGTACTATCTCTGACTTAGAGTCAGTCTCAAATTCATCAGAGGATGAATCGTCCTCATATACAGAGGTTGAGTCACTTAGTTCTCTTTCGACAGAGGCTAGATTTTCAGAGCATGTGCCATACTCGCTTTCTTCCTTTCTTTCAGGGATATCTTCTAAGTCAACAAAAGTTTTCATCGAGGTTTCCTCAGAGAGATTTTGGCCATTTTTGAAAGTACTGGGACATTCATAAAAGTTGTTTTCACCGATTTCCAATAATTCCTTTTCAGAAATATGAGTTAGTTTTTCTTCTGTTGAAGCAGGCAAGAACTCAGGTGCCTCTGCCGATAGTTTCTTCTCAGAATCTATAGTGCAGACAAAGGCAACCTGTGATTGAGTCTCGGGATTACCAAACTTAAAGATTCCTATCTGATCTTGTGTTTTCAGATATTTCTTAGGTTTGGATGCTCTTTTTATAGAGGCTGGTGATGGTAGATCTGTGTTTTCAAACCACACATTCACCATCTTCAGAGGTTTCCTTCTGTGAGGTTCACCAGAGACTTTTCGCCTTTTGCTTACAGAGAGTAAATTTAGAAAACCGGGTTTTCTTGTACTTCCAATATGAAATAGAGAGGACAGAGACTTGTTTCTTTTGTTTCCAGTGTATGGATCTATATCACAGAAGCCAATTCCCCGTCTCCCTATTTGTGTATTAATTTTCTCGTACACCTTCTGTGCATCTTGATATTTCTTTATTAACAGATCTCTTCGGAGTAAATCTTGACAGAGGACTTCTCTTTCCTTTTGAAAATAATGTTTAAGAGCTAAAATGTTCATTCTGTCGGTCTCAACGTCCATAAGTTCTTTAGATTTTGTTTTTAATGTAGAGTTAAGTTCAGAAATCTTTTCTTTCAAAGGATTTAGGTGTTTGTTCCAATTTGTTTCAATTTCTTCCTTTTCTTGAAATATTTTAGCCTTTTCTTAAGTGAGAATTCTAGCTTCTCTCTCAAAGAAGGTAAGCTTCTTTTGAACACTTTCGCATGTCTTTTTAAGTTTTATGTATTCAATGTTTAGTTTAAGCAAATCAGCTTCTGCTTGACTAGAGTTAGAGTCAGAAGTGGATACCTCACTATCGGAGTCGGATGAGCTGACTTCTGCCATTCCACAGAACAAGGTGTTTTTATCGCCTTCATCAGATGATTCGTCTGACAGCCAGTTCTCCTGATTCACCATTAGCGACTTCTGAGCATAAATCTCCGCTTTCTTTTTGTAGTAAGCAGAGTCCCTCTGTGGACGGTTTGATTTGCTCCTGCACTCAGCGACATAATGACCTGACTTGCCACAGTTAAAACATCCTTGGTTCTGGGAACCGTTGCCAGCTCTATCGTCCGACCTCTGTCGGTCACCACCTCTTTCAGTTCTACATTCATTGGCGTAGTGGCCTGGCTTACCACAGTTGTAACATACTTGGTTCTGTGGAGTGTTGCCAACTTTATCGTCTGACCTCTATCGGTCACCACCTCTGTCAGTCGACCTTTGTTGGTCGCTACCTCTGTCGTTCCTTTCATTTGACCCTTCTCTTCCTCGATCATCTCTTCCATAGCGTTCATTACCAGACTTCTTCTGGTAACCTCTGCTGAATTCCCTTGTCAAAAGGGCTAACGATTTAGCAATAGAGGTCATTGATGTCTCTTCTTCTTCCACCACCTCCTCATCTTCACTATCAACGATCAAGATCTTCCTCTTTTTCTTTTCTTCCACTGCTTTCTCCTTTTTTGGTTTCTCTTTATCTTCTGTAGCCTTACCAACTAGCGCAAGAGGTGCACTGATTTGAATTTTTGCTTGTGCAATATGAGGCTCTTGGGCTGCCAACGTTCCATAGAGATCTGACAGAGTCCAGGAGTCTAAGTCTTGATTTGTTTGTAGAGACATAGACAACTGGAGCCATTCATCATTGAGACTCTTTAGGAACATGACATTGTTTTCCTCAGAAGTTCTGTGGATTCCGAACTTCTTGCACTTGTTGATTAGAGAGTTGACAGATCATATGTTTTCTGCAGAGGTTCTGTCGGCAGAGCTTTGAATGCGTAGTACTCGTTGATGCATTGGGCTCTGCGGTTCTTCTGAGTTTTGGCCCCACCCTCCAGTTTTTTTCCAGTTCCTTCCACAGATCGTATGCAGATTCACACGCATCTAAGGATTGGAAAAGGTCATTGGGTATGGCCATTATCAGAAGTCTCTTAGTCTTCTGAGCAACTTCATATTTTGCCCAATCAGGATCTGACCACTTGTCCTTGGTCTTTGGTTTCGTGTGCTCAGGGATTTCAGGAGTGTCGTCTGTGGCAGGTACACGAGGTACTGTGATCATTGGTACGAAAGGAGGATTGTTGATATAGTACATGAGTTCTTTGTCAGTACCCTCGAAGAAGTGAATCATTTGTATCTTCCATTTAGGGTAATCATCTCTGAGTAGTGTGGGTGGTTTGGTTAAAGAACCAGCGGTGAAGAAGTTGTTTGTGTTTGTCATTTTGAAAGGATTTGAGAAATCAAGAAAAATAGGGTATGAACAGTAAACCTTCAGAGAATGAAGTGGATGTTTCTAATGATTTTTATAAGCTTTAAAACCTTTGAACAATGCACTAAAATGGAGATTTAACCGAAGAAACAGATTCTGTAAGTTTACCAAAGTCGAAACAGGTCGAGAATGGCAGAAAAACAGATGATGTTTTGAAAGATATGAAAAATAGGTTAAAAGTCCAAGTTTCTACCAAAAATCATTGTAAGCGAGGATCTCTTGATATAGAAAATCAAGAACCGCTCTGATACCAATTTTTGGTTCCTGTTTTGCTTAACAATGAAGATTCTATCTAATTAGTTCAAACAATATATAATGCGGAAGCGTTTTAACGAACTAACAGATATAATGAGGTAGAATAACACACAATATCAATTATATGAAGTGTAAATAACACAGATAAATAGCTCAATGATTCACTATATTTGATATAATAAGAACACCAAGAACACCGAAAGGTTTGATAAGAATCTGCTCTAAAGGTGTGTGTGTCGTGCAAGGCTTAATAGAAGAACTCAACATGAGTCTTCTATTTATACTACTTCTAAAGGGGACAAGATCTGGACAACAAGGACTGAAGGTACTAAAAACACTATTCAGGTACTGTTGATAGTACAACGTTAATTTAATGCGTCGGCTTCTACTAAGGCTATGACCCATCAGAGTTTGACACGTGGAGTTGTCAGGTCATGCCTTGTACGAATGATCTTGAGTATCTTCGTACAGCAGAAATCGTGTGAAGCACGATTGTCTTTGTATAGATCTTTGGTATTTTATACCACAGAGGCTCTGTCAAGTATGACAGAGGCTCTGTGGCCTTGTCCGCATTGAAGAGTCTTTTAGGCGATTCTTCACTTCGGTCTTCTCGGTTGCTCGGCAGAGCCTCTGTCGAAGACTTCTGTCTTCTCGGTTACTTGGCTACTCGGCAGAGCCTCTGTCGAAGACTTCTATACTTAGCCTATTTTTCAATACTTCTATTAACAGAAAGATTGGAGCTAACAATATCCATTATCTAGTCGATCTCAAGCCTATGACTCATTTTGTCATTTTAAAGCTCATGTTGAAAATTTATTTTCAACAAAAATCAAACAGTTTCAATGTGATGGGGCTCCTGAATTAACAAAAGGACCATTACGAAAATATCTTGACGAGTCTGGAATTTCTATTCGAATTTCATGTCCATATACTCCACAACAAAATGGAGTTGCCGAACGTAAAAATCGACATTTGTCCGAAATAGCTCGAGCTTTATTAATTCATTCTTCTTTACCAAAATCTTTTTGGTATGATGCATATGCTACTTCGGCATTTTTAATTAATCGGTTACCGTCTAAAATTCTATCTCACATGTCTCCGTTTCAACTTCTATTCAATCAACCACCGGATTATGGTTCAATGCGCACTTTTGGGTGTCTATGTTATCCGTTTCTTGGTTCCACTCGTCAAGATAAACTCTCTCTGAAATCTGTGCCTGGTATTTTTCTCGGGTATGCTCCTCATCACAAAGGATATCTTTGTTACGATTCTTGTTCATCCACCACATATACATCAAGACATGTTCAATTTCATGAATCTGTTTTTCCATCTATACACGACAAATCTTCTACTACTCCATCCATGGTTAGTTTACCATTCTTTTCAAATCAATCAAATTCAATGCACGAAACAGATTCTAATTCTCACTTGTCTCCTATCTTGAACTCTTCTCCTTCGTCTCCGACTCTAAATATTCCATCAAATCTTCCTTCTCATCCTATGGTCACTCGTACTCGTGATCATACACGTCGTCCTAAACAATTTCCCGATCATGTTGTTTATAATGCTCAAACTCAATTTGTTCCAAATTCTGAACCTCGGAATTTTTCTCAATCACAAGAATGGCCTGTATGGTGGGATGCTATGCGAGATGAAATGACCGCACTCCACTCTAACAGAACTTGGGTATTAGTTGCACCCCCTTCTGGTGCAAATATAGTGGGTTGTAAATGGGTGTACAAAATCAAGCGACATCCGGATGGTTCTATTAGTCGCTACAAGGCTCTCTTAGTAGCCAAAGGTTTTCTTCAAACCGAGGGTATTGATTATACCGAAACTTTTAGTCTCGTTGTTAAACCCACAACAGTTCGGTTGGTTTTATCGGTTGCATATTCTCGAGGATGGGATATAAAGCAAGTTGATGTGAATAATGCCTTTTTACACGAAGAACTTACGGAAACAGTTTTCATGGCCCAACCACAAGGTTTTGTTGATACCACTCGACCCAATCATGTGTGCTTACTTAAGAAAGCACTTTACGGCTTAAAGCAAGCACCTCGTGCGCGGTTTGCAAAGCTATCTCATACGTTACTTACCTTGGGATTTAAACAATGTGTCTCCGATATATCATTGTTCGTTTATTCCATATCCGATATTCTAACCTATGTCTTAGTGTATGTAGATGATGTGATCATTACAGGAAATTCTTCGGTGTTTGTCTCCGACTTGATTAAAAAGTTGAATGCTAAATTTGCCTTAAAAGATTTGGGTCAACTCAATTATTTCTTTGGAGTGCAAGCCGAGTTCTCAAATAAAGGTATTCATTTGTCTCAATAAAGATATCTTCTTGATTTGTTGAAGAAAATTGGGTTAAGCGATTGTAAGCCGATTTCGTCTCCCGTCTCACCCGGTAGACAATTATCACGATTTTCGGGAATCCGTCTCTCAGATCCAATTTTATATCGTAGTACCATGGGTGCTTTACAATATCTTGCAATTACTCGGCCAAAAATTGTTTATGCGGTTAGCAAAGTTTCTCAATTTTTACAAGCACCGACACATCGACATTGGGAAGCCGTTAAAAGAATTTTACGGTATTTACGAGGTACGAGTTCACATGGACTATTAATTCAAAAATCCTCCTCTTTTGAGATGCATGCTTATTCCGATGCCGATTGGGTCGGATGTCCGGATGATAGAAGATCAACTAGTGGGTATTGTGTCTTTCTTGGACCTAATTTGATTAGTTGGAGTTCGAAGAAACAACATATTGTGGCTCGATCGAGTACGGAAGCCGAATATCGAGCATTGGCTCTTGCATCTACCGAATTGTGTTGGCTTCGGTCTTTGATGACGGAATTACAATTACGGCTCGATTGTGTACCGACGATGTGGCGTGATAATATTGGAGCAACCTACTTGGCCATGAATATGGTTTTTCATCAACGGACCAAGCATATGGAGATTGATCTTCATTTTATTCGAGACATGATAATTGTCAATAAATTACGTATTCGGTATGTTCCAACGGCCGTTCAAATTGCTGACATCTTAACCAAAGGTTTAACTTCTACTCGTTTCTCTATTTTCTAGTCCAAGCTTCACATCGTTCCACGTGTTTCACTTGCAGGGGGATGATAGTGTAGCTTAGAAAAGTGATAGTTGGTGGTTGTTAAGAAGTTAGTTGGTTGTTAGAATTCTGTTATGATGATGTCAGCAACCCTTTCTCATTTGTATAAATATCTTTGTATCTCATTTCTTACATAATAAGAAATACGTATTACCTTTCTCTCTCTCCTTTTTCTCTCTCTACCTTTTCTATCTTTCCTATTAATATCACCAAAGTGAGCTCCTTGTTGAAAATTAATTGAAATAGAACTTAGAGCATCTCCAACAGCTTCCCCATTTTGGAGAAAATGAAGAATATGGAGATTTGGGCTTTACTTTTGCTCCAACAGCTTCTTCAAAACTATCTCTAAAATGGAGAAAGTAGGAGAGAGAATGGGTTTTTCTCTAAATATGGAGATTTTGACTTTTGGTTCTTCATTTTGAAGTCTTACATGTTTTTATTCATGTGGGTACTAACTAGTTCAAAGAAAGTTAATCATTGGCCGAATTGCACACACATGTATGAAGATAAATTTGTGACAGTTATTTGCTACTCTATGTGATCAATAAGTCAATGCAAAAAGGGACTTATTTGTTGACAAAATTTTATTATTAGTGTTTAATTAGTACAACATATGTACCTCTTGCAAGTTAATAATTTTTTTGAGTAAACTCTACTTTTGGTCCTTAAGGTATATTGATTTCTTTGAGACAAGGATCTATGATTTCATAATTAGACTTTACGTCCTCATGGTTCTGATTTTGCTCTGAAACAAGGACTTTGCCACTAACCCCGTTAAAAACCACCGTTAGAGTCAGGGGTATTTTCGTTCTTTCACCATTTTCTTCCTCTTTTTGCAATTCTTTTTATTTTTTCTTATATTTGTAAAGTATATCAAACTTTAGGGACCAAATAGGATTACTTCTAATATATGTATATATATATATATAACACACACATATATGTAGGGGTTGGTTATTTTACAAACCAGAGAAATCTAATAAATTGTACAAACCACGTTCAAGCAGTCATATTTTTTTATTTTTTTCACTTTTTCTTTATTATGAGGGTTGATTAGTCAATAATACATGAAACAATTTCATCAAGAATATATGAAACCATATATATATATATAACATATATCTCTCGTTAAGCTCATCACAGGGACCGATCTGCACCTCCACCTTCAGAATGCTTTGACTCCCTATTACTACATTATCCTGGACTTCGACTTTCCCACTTTTAAGCCATTAGAGACTTTTCTTTTTTTACTGAATTCCAATAACACATGGCGGAAGTTGCACGGCGTGCTTCCCAGGTGTAACATCCTCCGACGTCGGTCACTCCAACGCCACCCCTAAACCCAAATGCCTTCGCATTTACTTTTCCCAATCTATTTATACTTCAATTTCACATTCACTCGCTTGATTTCTTCACAATTCGTGGCTGCGATCCCCTTTTTTTTTCCACTCCACCGACTAACTATACGCCTACCGCCGGCAAACCCTAACCCCCTCATTTGAGGTTTTAGCTCACACTTTTGAAGAATCGTAAGAGCTTTTCTGTTCACCTTTCTTCTCGGGATTTTGATTTTAACGTTTGTTTGGAGTTGAAGTCACTTATTTGTAGGTGTTGAAAATTCGATTGATTTGGAGTCATTTGAGGAATTAGGTTATAGGTTGTAATCATACCTTTTTTTACCGATTGAAAAAGGGTTTATTTGAATCTGGATATACACAAAAGGAAGCTGAATAACATCATATAGATTAGTGGATATGGTTAGTTGGAATATCTTCCATTTTAGAAAGAATTCATGGCCTCCTGAAGAATATATAAATCGGACATTGGTGAGTTAAAAAATTTCAGAATCCTGTGTTATTTTCAAGAATTTTAGCTATCAAAATGCGATCTGTTTTTGAAGAATTTGAAGTTGATGATTATTGGAAACAGCTTGATTTTGATAGTGGTGCTCCACCTGAACAAGCATGGAGAAGGAAGTTGAACACTCATCCTGCTAAAGTCACCCAAATGAACACCTGAACCAATTGAAATCAGCCTTGGGTCAGAAACTGGGTTGATGGCTCTTATCGAACAATGGTTTCCAACCTTTGCACCCAACAGTCTCAAATACAAGCAGAAGGCTTCAGTTCCGGAAAGAAGTTTGGCAAATCTAAGATGGCAAGCAATGGTAATTCGGTGATGAAGCCATGGCTTCCCTTTGTTTGCTCTTCTTTGTCAAGGAAGCTGAGGATCAAGCCATGAGCAAGGTAACCGATGCCAACTGATGTGGCAAAGGTCAGTGATGGTGCACCGAGCTAGTAAACATCATGGTGGCATATGCAATAATCGTAAAAGGAAGGAAGCCAGTGCAGAGAAAAAAACCAAACACTGTAATTCTCAAAACTTTTCCGGTGAAAAGCTCCCCAAACACTGCCCCTTCGGTGAAATTTTGGCCGAAGATGAAGTTATTGCCGGGGATGATGAAGGAACCGGGACTGTGTAAACTTTTGGCCGGAGATGGGGATCTCTTCCCTGTGAACACAGATGGATACGTGTATATATATATATATATATATATACATACATACAGGTTGGAAAAGTAAAATATAAGAAAAGTAAAATAAATTTACAAAAATGGGACAAAATGGTGAAAATGAGGAAAATACCCCTGACTCTAACGGTGGTTTTTGGCAAGGTTCTTGTTTCAGAGCAAAATCAGAAGCATGAGAACGTAAAGTCTAATTATGAAACCATAGGTCCTTATTTCAAAGAAATCAATATACCTTAAGGACCAAAAGTAGAGTTTACTCTATTTTTTTTCTTCTTCCAAAAACTCAATATCGATGTGTCGACATCTTGTGATAAAAAAGCCATACATTGAATTTACTACTTATTAACCAAATATTATTTTTGTTCTCAATTAAACAAACATGAACGAGACAATAAATATGTGCCATCATGAATATCATTTCCTATACTAAATATAAATAAATAGAACCAACTTCATAGCCCACAAGTTCAAACCAATTTGTTATGTTTTGGCCTTGTAAAATTTACATGAACTTAATTAACATTCTTATAACAAACTTTTATATTTTGATTTTGGAGTATCAACTTTTCCTCATTTTAGGAAACCAACCGACTTTAATTCCATTCCATTCCATTCCATTCTTATTACGGGGAATACAGACTCAAGTCGCCACAAGTTAAGTTTATACAAATGGTTTGGTTTTACAAAATAAGAATAAAACCAAAGTTGGTTTCATTTGGTCACATGCAAAATGAACCAAAACGCATATTACACCATATTTTGTATCAATTTTCTACAAGTGTTTCACAATACACGCATTCGTAAAAACGCAAAGAGGAATAATGCAAGCCAAATTAAACATAAAATGTAGTTTCCCTTTTTGCAAGACAAGATATAACAAATGTTGATGGCTAAATGTAAATATAAAAAACTATGCTAGTCTAGATCATAGTCTGTTGCTACTAAACGTAGATATCGTCCGTCTTAAATGTTGATGGCTACTACTTGGATGACGTCAGCTGCCTCAAATTGTATTTAGCCAATTCCTTGTACTTGTCAACTACGCCGATACAACACACAGTCTGCACAGATATACAATCAATCGGTTAGCAGTTACATAACTAAGTGTCATCATAATGCTTTGCTTTTTTTTCCTAATCTGAGTTGTTGATATTATTCCACAAATTTCATAACTGAGAGGGGAAAGAAAGAAGAAAGAAATGAAGCAATACAATTAAAGAAGGAAAACATTTTGCTTTTATGCCAATCCAGGAAAACTCATACCATCACAATTGGATTATCCATCTATCTAGCTATATACATATGTATGTATAGAATGAGATTCAGAGGAAACCCGCCCAAAAAATGAAAACTGGGGAACACCCTAATAAGTAATAACCATTCATTGGTGTGGTATGCACATGTGCATACAAGTAAGATGTTTCTTGGTTTCTATGCATGTGTGCATGTTATGCACATGTGCATACCAGACAAATTACTTGTGTGCACATGTGCATATCGTAGATATGGTAATTAGGGCGTTCCTCGGTTTTTCATTTCTTTGCAGAGTAAATCTTCTAAGCAATTGAGTTGAGAAAGGATAGCAAGCAAACCACAAGGGTTGTGGCGTACTAGTGGATGTGGTGGAGTATCCCATCTGCCCAGGGGTACTAATCCAGGCGTACACAACAATTGTGGCCACTGAGGTTTAATCATGTCTTACAGTCATAATTTGCCAAGGGATTAGTCTAGGCATAGCCTAGGACACCCTTCCCAAAAAAAAGGATAGCAAGCAGTTAGTTACCTTGGCAATTTGAACCACAATAGTCCTCTCTGGATTAGTCAGATCAACTTTGTGGGGTTCTGGAACAGATTTTGCAATTACATTGATAAATTTCATTTTGTCCAGACCACTATTTGCACGGGCCTCACATAGCACTGCAAACTGCAAAAAAAAATATTATTAATACCAATTAACGTTGCAGTTCCAAACACAATGTAGATCATAACCAGATTACTGTAACAGGAGAAGCAAAAAGGAGTGCCAATATTTATTAGAACACCATATTAAAATGCTTCTAAGATACAACTGCAGATCGAAGCTAGTACAGATGTACTATATAGAAGTATATGCAGACAAATATCTTTATACCTTTCTCATATATACATACATATGTATATGTATATGTATGTATATATAACCATAACATACCTTATATGGTGTTTCTGCTTCTACCGGGAAGTATTGAGCAATTAAAGGCTTAATTGCTCGTGAAACCTCTTCTTCTGATGCATAACATGTGACTTCGATGGGTAGCACTCTTAAAATAAACCTGAGCATACATGAAAAACTTTAGCCCACTAAAGATATCATATCGCATCATATACTCTTTATCTCTTTACACACATAACATTATATGGTCCGTATCTGTGTTTATGTGTGAGTGATGTGATACACGAATAATTGAAATTTAATGTCAAAACTTAACCTGGACATGTGTTTCCTTGTTGCTGCAGCAGAAGTTATCATGCGCTGGGCAATTTCTTTAGGAGTTGGGTCTTCATCTCTCTTGCGCATTTGGACAAAGATTACACCATTGCACCCAGTATCAAGGTAATTGAAGTGCCTCTATAAGACAAAAAAGGAACTTTTAAGCCATACTGGAAGAGGAACTCCCAAGTCTAAGGTGGCGTTTGTTTTTTAAGAGGTGTTGAAGTCTGAAGTCTTATTTCGCTTCTGATTGATAAGAGGTGGTGTTGAAGTCTGAAATCTGAATCAATAAGACTGTTTGTTGTTTGTAAACCGATAGATGTCAGACTTTGTTTAAATTATCAATTATGTATTTGACCCATTAAAATATTATAGTGTTGAATTTATATATAAATTTATACAATATCACATATTTATGCATCATCATTACGAAATTTACATCTAAATTATAAAATTAGCATTCATTTAAACAAATACGTTTAATCGATAATAATTTATTTAAATTTGAAAGTCACCTAATTATTTAGGGCAATGGCTTATAGAAAGAAATAATCAAGCTATTACAAAGCAGACTTACCTTGCTTTTGTCTTTCAGCTCTTCAAGTTCAGCTTCAATTAACTTGTCAACAGACTTTTCCTCCATTTTACTTTTAACAACTTCTTCACATTTGGATTGGTCTGTTTCTATGCGTTGTTTCTTTACTAGTTGCCTCTCATCTTCAAAGTTTTCGTTTTCAATTTTTTCAACATCATTCTTACCATCTTCTCCTTTCTCGTTTGTCTGATTCTCTGAACAGACAACTTCACCTTTCTGAAGAGGGACAGAAGTTTCTTGATTTGATTCATTCTGCTGATCAGAAACTACAGCAACTTGGTCCTCTGCAGCTTTCTCGTTATCATGCTCCTCGTCCTCTTCAGAATCAGAATAAGTGAACTTTATCTTTTTATTAGTGGGCTTATTTGGTAACACTGCCTGCTTCACAATCACATCTGGCTCCTTTCCCTCAACTAGCTCTTCATAAAACTGGCATATACGAAAAACAAAACAAAAAGACTTTAAATTCATTCTTTTGCGCAAATTTCATGTCATATTAAAGTGAGGTATTAATCACTGATAAAATCCATGCTGTAAAAAAGTATACTCCAGAGATGTAAGATCATTACTCGGATTGCTTTCAAGCTCAAAGAATTACTAGTACATCAACCTTGAGTCCTACTCAGAATAAAAGTAGAACGAATGATATATATTGGCTTGTCTCAAAAAATTTGTGAACCTCCATTAGTCTATGAATCAAGCTCGAACTCCATGAAAATTAAGTTTTAAATTAGTGTAGACTTGATCATTACACATTAATCAAAAACTAATTGTACAACAGTGACACAATATTACTATTTTAAATCTTACATGTTTACATATAAAAATAATTGTGTTGTATACTTAAATGAATCACTTATTGTTCCACTTACGTGTTTGCTAAATCATTGCTTAACTGACCACCTAGCTCTGCTTAACACTTTCTAGAACACTGCTTACAGCCCTAAAAAATTCACCCCAACCATAGAGTATGGACCCCACCCCCCAAATGCCTACTAGTTCAGTGGTATAGATTGCACTTAAGTTCTTCAGAAATGCTGGATAAGGTCATGAAACAATCAACATGTCAGTCCTTGTTCCCTCTATGGTTTAAGATGATTGCTCAAAACAAAATATATATAGGGGTGGTTTATTTTGCAACCAAGTAAAAGGTTAAACCCCTGTGCAACCCTCATCTAAACCGTCCATTGCATTGAGATTCTCATTGAGTCTCTAAGTGAATTTAGCTAGAGCTAGACATGACCCAAGACCATGGTACCTAAAAACTATGGGTATCGGTTCCTTAGCTGGCTAAATTTTCCCAACTCAAATGTAGGCCCACAGGTACCCATGGGTACACATTTTTTTATTATATATATAGGGAGAGGTTCAATTGAGAAATGCTAAGTGTGTGAAAAATAGAGAAGTAATCTTAGCCATTCATTCGGTCAACATTTGCGGCTTTGACTGAGAAGCAACGGATAATTCCTCGCGTGGTCTGCACAAGATAGAGTGATAGTTTCGTAAAATACGTTCATGTATGAATCTGTGTGATTGATTCACATATGAACTACACGTTCATATGTGAACCCATGTAATTCACATATGAACTCTTTTTAACTAATTCATATATGAACATTTATGATTCATATATGAATCAGTTAATTAGTTCATATGAGAATCAGTTAAATAGGTTATATGTGAATCACAAAGGTTCATATGTGAATCACAAAGGTTCATATGTGAATCACAAAGGTTCATATGTGAATCAGTTAATTAGTTCAACTGATTCATATATGAACCTACAGTTAATTAGTTCATATATGAATCAGTTAATTAATTCATATGTGAAACAAAGGTTCATATATGAATCACAAAGGTTCATATATGAATTAGTTAAAAAGAGTTCATATGTGAATTACATGGGTTCACATATGAACAAATAGTTCATATGTGAATCACATGGGTTCACATATGAACAAATAGTTCATATGTGAATCACACAGATTCATATATGAACTCGTCCCGTGTATTTGTAAAAGTTACGAAACTTCCCTTCTATTTTTGGATCAGCCGCAACTTTTGACCGGTCAAAGCCGCAACTTTTGACCGGTCAAAGCCGCAACTTTTGACCAATTAAAGCCGATCTTGACCGAATGAATGACTAAGATTACTTCTCTATTTCTCATACATTTACCATTTCTCAAATTAACCTAAGGCTATATATATATAAATAAATATATATATATATATATTATTTATTTAAGAATAATGCCTTAAGTTTGTATTCAATTATAGTTGATATCATGCTTGGAAATGTGGCTCAAGCTTCTTCCTTATTTTGTTTATATAGTGAAATTTTACAAGGCTGTATCAATTTTACTTCTTGTTACCAACCATACGAAAAAGCAATAAGGTAGTAACTCTTGATTTTCAAGGTAGATTAATAAAAAAACTCACTCATTTTTTAACCAAATGGTTTTATTCCTGTTGTTTGGTTATTTATAAAATCTTCACTTTGGGCACAAAATCTGGCTCATAGTTGATGATTACTGATGAGTGATGATATTCCTAGAATTTGGTGAGTCTATTCATAATATAATATATATTCATTTTGTCCGCAAAAAGATCGATTTTAGAGATTAAAACCAGTTATCTTTGCCAAGTGATAATTACTACTCTTCTGAACCTCTCAGTCACAGTCATGCTCTACAGTTTTTGTAGTCAATCTTTTGACCCTGCTTGCATACCATTGAGGTGTGTGGTGCAATAGTCTAATGAGTAACTTCTAGAGTGTATTTGTCATATGAAAATACCTCTTGAAGGCTCTAGGTACCTTTTTAAAGGTGAACATTTTATTTAGCATTTTACAAGCTCTTGAATGATATTCAGCAAAAAATATTTCATATGTTTCAGAAGCCTTTATTTGGATTATTACATAATTGATAATCCTCCTATGCAAGTAGCTCACTAGCTAGTTCAGTGCCTTTCAACTAATTACCTTCTACTCTTATTCAGCCCTGTTGAAATCTTTCTCATGCCTACTGCAAAGTAAGAATTGGCTGTGTTCTATTCGATCTAAATTATGTTTATCTTTAACATATTTGCCTCTAATAGACTAATACTATAACTTCGTACTACTTTGCTTGTGTATCAAATATTACAACTAAATATTGTTCTGCATCTTTTTCGTTTGTGATAACCTGCTTGCATTTTGCACTTCATTTCTATTTGAGTATTAACCTTTAGTTTTATGCTCGACCAACATTTATGTCAATTTCCTATATTTGGTGAAAATAACTTTTTCATGCTTTTGGAATCCTTTTTGAAGATTAGAAGCTGATTTAGTAAAGTAATATGTTACCTTTCACACTTCTTTATTTGTTTGATCTGATAGGTAATTGTTAGAATGTAAATTAGGTTATGTGGCCCAACTTAGCCCATGGGCCCTTAGGGTTTACTCTCCTAGACTCTTCGTATTCTGTATAGTTTCTTGTCTATAAATACCTTGTATTCTTTCATTGTAAATCATCAAGTTAAAATCAATACAACAGTATCACTGTTTACATGGTATCAGAGCGAGGTTTGTTCTCATTGTTCTCATACCCTGTTTTCGAAATTTTTTAGGGTTTCTGTTCGTCGACTTTTGGCGCCGATTTTTTTTTGGGTTTCTGTTCGCCGATTCTGTTCTGGTTCGTCGGCTGTTTCTTGCACCCTGTGAGTGCGCCGAAATTTTTAGGGTTTCTGTTCGCCGATTCTGTTCTGTTTGTCGGCTGTTTCTTGCACCCTGTGAGTGCGACGTTCCTTTGTGAGTTAGTGGAAGATGGCTGGAGAAGACAAACCAACTGGCAGCGGTCCACGTGTACCCGAGATGCTTCCGATGCATGTTAAACTTACTGATAACAAGCTTAACGGCTCCAACTTCTTTGAATGGAGCAAGACTATTCGTCTCTATCTCCGGAGCATGGGAATGGGTTCTCATCTCACGTCTGATCCTCCTAAAGGTACCGATTCTGATTCCGAATCATGGTTACAAAGTGATGCCCGTTTGTACTTACAGATTGTCAATACTATTGAGCCCTCTGTTTCGTCTCTGGTTAGTCACTGTGAGTACGTGAAAGAACTTATGGAATATCTTGATTTCTTATATTCTGGGCAAAGTAACATCTCTCGGATTTATAGTGTGTGTAAGTCCTTTCATCGTGGAGAACAACAGGACCGATCGCTTACTACTTATGTCATGGAGTTCAAAAAGATATATGAAGAGCTTAACTCTCTTCTTCCGTTAAGTGCTGATGTCAAAGCTATGCAGGCTCAAAGGGAACAAGTGGCTGTTATTAGCTTCTTGACCGGCTTGCGACCAGAATTCGACTCTATCATATCTCAGTTCTTGAATGATTCTGCTATTCCCTCTCTTCAAGAAACATTTGCTCGTGTTCTTCGTAATGAGAATCTTCAGTCTTCTCAATCTGTGGATCACAATAGTGCTCTGGTTAGTCGAGGAGGATTTCGTGGAGGATTTCGTGGTGGCTCTCGAGGAGGGTTTCGCGGGGGCTCTAGGGGCGGTCACAGTGACCGAACTGATTCACGGGTTAATGTTCCAGATTCTGATGGTGTTGAATGTTACTACTGTCATGAGCTCGGTCACACCAAGCGCACATGTAAGAAGCTTTTGGCCAGACACCCGAGGAGCTCATCAGCACACTATGCTTCTGCCGCAGATACAACTGTTACTATACCTGCAGAAGAATATGCTAGACTCCTGGGAACTGAGAATTCCACTGCTCCGACTGCTGCATTTGCTGAAACAGGTAACTCTAGTACTTGCCTAGTATCTTCTGCCTCCAAATGGGTCATTGATTCCGGTGCCTCAGATCACATGACAGGTAATCCCTCTCTATTTTCTAAATTCAATAAACACGCATCCCCATCACATGTCACAATTGCCGATGGGTCAGCCACACCTGTCCTTGGTTCTAGCACCATCGATCTTTCCCCATCAGTTTCATTATCTTCCGTACTAAGCTTACCTAATTTCACATTCAATCTGTTATCGGTCAGCAAAATCACCCGTGCTCGAAATTGTTGTGTCTCATTCTTTCCTGATTTCTGTATCTTTCAGGATCTGTCGACGAAGAAGATTATTGGTAGAGGACGAGAATCTGACGGCCTATACATATTTGAACGTCCACCATCCTATTCATTGACTTGTTCCAGCCCATCGTCTCCGCTTGACGTTCATTGTCGATTGGGTCATCCCTCTTTGCAGAATCTGAAGAAGTTGTGTCCTGAGTTTTCATCTTTATCTTCTCTACAGTGCGAGTCTTGTCAGTTTGCCAAACATCAACGTGTTCACTTAAGTCCTAGAGTCTGTAATAAGCGGGCCTCGTCCCCATTTGAGTTGGTCCATTCTGATGTTTGGGGACCATGTCCTGTTACTTCAAAACTTGGATTTAAGTATTTTGTTACATTTGTTGATGATTACTCTCGTACTACTTGGCTTTATTTTATGAAAAATCGATCTGAAGTCTTTACACATTTTTGTTCACTCTATGCTGAGGTTAAGACACAATTTAAAGTGTCAATTCAAACTCTTCGTAGTGATAATGCAAAAGAATATCTGTCTCACACATTTCAGTCATATATGCTTCAAAATGGTATTCTTCATGAGTCTTCTTGTGTTGATACACCAGCCCAAAATGGAGTTGCCGAACGAAAGAATCGTCATCTCTTAGAGGTGGCTAGGGCTCTATTATTCCACATGAATGTCCCTAAACTCTTTTGGGCTGACGTTGTCGCTACTGCTTGTTTTCTTATCAACCGAATGCCATCTGTTGTTTTGGATGGACGAAGTCCCTTCTCAGTCATGTTTCCAACTAAGTCCTTGTTTCCTATCGACCCAAAGATCTTTGGCAGTACCTGTTTTGTCCGTGATACCCGACCACATATCACTAAGTTGGATCCCAAGTCTTTGAAGTGTGTCTTTCTTGGTTACTCTCGCCTTCAAAAGGGGTATAAGTGTTTTTCTCCCATGCTTAATCGATACATTGTCTCTCGAGACGTTACATTCCATGAGAACACACCCTTCTTTCCTATGTCCACACCTTGCAATTCTAGAGAGAGTGATGACTTGTTGGTATATACCATACATGTTCCAGAGTCTCCTATCCTATCCGAACCAACACTGCCTCAGGAGCCTGCTAAACCACCGATTGTTCATGTGTATAGTAGGCGCCAACGCCCGACGTCAGATCCCGATCCTATACCATCTTCGTCATCGTCTGCAGATCCATCTACTGATGATCCTCTTGCTTCAAGTGATCCACCACCTTCCGCTACACAGGATCCTGATCTCGATGTTCCCATTGCCCTTCAGAAAGGTAAGCGCTCATGTACTTACCCGATTGCTTCCGTTGTTTCCTATGATAGACTCTCTTCGCATTCTCGTTCTTTGGTCTCTACACTTGATTCGGTTTCCGTTCCTAAAACGGTTGGTGAAGCTTTGGCCCATTCTGGATGGCGGGATGCTATGATAGATGAGATTAATGCTCTTGAGCATAATGGTACATGGGATTTGGTAGGGTTACCTGCAGGTAAAAAGGCAATCGGCTGCAAATGGGTATTCACTTTGAAAGTCAATCCAGATGGGTCCGTGGCTCGTCTGAAAGCCCGGTTGGTCGCCAAAGGATATGCTCAGACTTATGGGGTTGACTACTATGAAACATTCTCTCTTGTGGCGAAGGTTACCTCCATCCGCTTGTTTATTTCTTTAGCTGCTACCTACGACTGGGCATTACACCAACTGGATGTGAAAAATGCCTTCTTGCATGGTGATTTACATGAGGAAGTTTATATGGAGCAACCACCTGGGTTTGTTGCTCAGGGGGAGTCTGGTAAAGTCTGTAGACTACGTAAATCACTTTATGGTTTAAAGCAATCGCCCCGTGCTTGGTTTGGACGATTCAATGCTGTGGTAACTGAGTTTGGCTTACGGAGAAGCTCTCATGATCACTCAGTGTTCTTTCATTCGTCCTCTTCTGGATGTATTCTACTAGTGGTATACGTTGATGACATTGTGATTACAGGCAGTAATAAGGCAGGGATCAAGAAGCTGAAAGATTTCCTTGCGTCTCGGTTTCAAACAAAGGACCTAGGTCCTTTAAAATACTTCTTGGGAATTGAAGTATCTCGTACTCGGAAAGGGATCTGTTTGTCTCAACGAAAATATTGTTTAGATGTACTAAATGACTCTGGGATGATTGAAGCAAAACCGTGTGAGGCTCCAATGATTCCAAACATGAAATTGAAAGCAGACAAGGGAGATCTACTTAAGGATCCAGAAAAATACAGAAGGATTGTGGGAAAGCTGAACTATCTGACAATTACTCGTCCTGATATTGCTTTTCCGGTAAGCGTCGTAAGTCAGTTTATGTCATCTCCAAGAACTCCACATTGGGAGGCTGTTAAGCATATATTGAAGTACCTAAAAGGTGCTCCTGGCCTTGGCATTCTTTATCAAAATCACGGTCATCATGTCATAGAAGGGTTTACAGATGCCGACTATAATGGAGATCCCACGACCAGGCGATCTACGACAGGCTATTGTGTGTTAGTTGGAGGGAACCTAGTCTCATGGAGAAGCAAGAAACAGCATGTCGTTTCTCGGTCTAGCGCGGAATCTGAATACAGGGCTATGGCCCAAACCACATGTGAGCTGATTTGGTTGCGTAACCTGCTAGGTCAACTTGGGTTTACTCAATCTAAACCCATGAAACTGTATTGTGACAATCAGGCGGCTATCCACATTGCAAACAATCCCGTGTTTCATGAGAGAACGAAGCATATCGAAGTGGACTGTCACTTCACTCGTGAGAAGCTAGAAGAAGGAACCATCTCTACTCCCTTTGTTCGAACAGGAAATCAACTTGCTGATGTATTTACCAAAGCCTTACCTGGTTCACGAGTCTCTTCTATTTGTAACAAGCTGGGCATGATTAACATCTATGCTCCAGCTTGAGGGGGAGTGTTAGAATGTAAATTAGGTTATGTGGCCCAACTTAGCCCATGGGCCCTTAGGGTTTACTCTCCTAGACTCTTCGTATTCTGTATAGTTTCTTGTCTATAAATACCTTGTATTCTTTCATTGTAAATCATCAAGTTAAAATCAATACAACAGTATCACTGTTTACAGTAATGAACATTGCACATTTTGGTGGATACAAAGTAGTGTTCTTAGGAATAAATTATGATGATCTTATTCGTCTATATGACCATATTGAGTTCTCTGTTCTCATTTAGTTTGTTATTTATTTAAACCAAGTATCTACTTGAGGCTTGCACTCCACATTAAATGTATATAACAAATGGAAACAGCTGCTTGTATTGGGTCATTGGGTGCACTACGTATCAAGTGCTTTGGTGCAGTATTTTAAAAAAAAACATGACAGTTTGGGTGGGGCATATTTAGTATACATATACATCTACATGCATAAAATAAATAAATAAAACTTAAGAGAGGGAAAGGTAAAACCTGAACTAGTACCAAATTAATTCATCGAAGTACTTTAATTATCATGGCAAAAAGAACACTTGGATTAAAAAGAAACTAGAAATCACAACCAATAGCCAGTAAAAGAAAAACATAGGCATAAGAGAAGACCATCATTATCATCAACGCCCATTAATAAAAGTATGTCTTTTAATTTGATTCATCATGTAAAAAGACAAACAAAATAAAGCATAGTTGTGATGGATGAGTGTCAGGTCTAAATCCCATCCAATATGCACTTGATATATATATATATAGCACTCCTCCTAGGATACTCCAAAGAACATACAAGTAGTCATTCCATATTTCCATACACCAAAAATAGTAATAGGCCTATAGAAGCAATTAGATCATGTTAAAAACATATAAACCAAATTGCATCCAACAATTCTCACCTTGCAGAACTTGGCAAAAAACAAAGTACACAGCTTCGTTACAGGAGAAGATGTAAACTTTGACTTATCATGTCAACAGGGGGCAGTTTTTAACTTCAAAATTGAGATGAATCTGGTGACTTTCCACAAAAATCAACAATAATATTGAATTTTAACAAGTGCTACAAGTAGGTAATAAACTGGTAGCCATTATATTTTCAAAAGAATGCATTTTATATTTCAACAATAACAGATACCATGTTTGACTTCCAAACCCAAGTGCAAAACTTTTATACTATGCTCAAAGTATAATCGATTTTAGTAAACTCTAGGCAAGCAGAAAAACAGGAATATGATGCCCAACTAGAAAGGCAGCACTACATGATGTTTAAACATCAAATGCAAAGGATAATCAATTGATTAAAAAATTAATGAACAGAAGTGTATTGTTTAAGTTATGAGAATTAAAATAGAGAGAGTACATACAGAATCGATAACTTGAACAGCTTCTTGAGAAGCTTGGCGCTCTCTGCCACCGTCACAAGTGATGAAGAACCCTTGAACTCCTGGACGCAACGGGTATGAACCCTTCTTCGCTGCTTTCTGTAGCAAATATAACACCAAAACCACTTTTAACCCTCTTCTGAGCAAAATAGAAAATGAAATGGAACAAAAACATCACCATGGAGTAATCAAACAATACTAGCAAAGTAATTGTTATGTTCGTTCCCAATTTACAACCGAACAAGATGGATCAATTCATCTAAAAGGTATATATGAACTCTAGTCTAAATTTATAATCAGAAGCAAGCAAGTAGAGTGAGATCTAAAAGTACGTTGTGGGGACGGTAATGCTGCTGCTTTCTCTTCTTGTTATCAGAATTGCCGTTGCCGGAAGTACTCATTTTGAATAGCGGTGTGCAGGCGAGGGGTTGGAGTCGATTTGAGTTTGATTTGTGAGTGGGAGAAGAGGGCCTGATTGATAGAAGAGGTAACCGTTTAACAGGGCCGATGCCATTTGGGCCTTTGCTACCTCCATCAAACCTCCCACGTACCCCGGATCAAATATTGTATAAGATAAAACTAGAAGGGTAATCGTCCAATGCAGTGTGATATATCTTAATTTTAATATTTTTCTATTTTTTATTATTTTCGATATTATAAAACGGTTTTGTATAGTATTGAGAAAATTATAATATTTTTTTATAAATTTGTACAAAGAATGACGTTTTTTGAAGGGTTTATGATTTGAAGATTTGAAAGAGGTTAAGATATAAGAATTAATTAGATAACTAATGAGAATTAAAGAATGATGCTTTTTTGTAGGGATTTACCATTTGAGAATTTGTAAGGAGTTAGAGATCAGGGCTAAAAGAAAGGAGTTAGAGATAAGGACTAATTAAGTAATTAGCATAAGGGTCGTCCCTGGGGGAGGGCGGGTCGGGCGTACGCCCAAGGCCCAAAAGAAATAGGGGCCCAAAAATTTTAAGTATACAATATATAATAGTTGTTAAAAAAATTGTAATTGAAAAAACATAAAAAAAATCAATATATAATAGGACCCAAAAGGAATTTAACATTATATTAAGAGCCCAAATATATTATATTGAACAATAAAACTTGTAAAAAGTTAATTGGTCTTTCATTTTATAGTATTGCTTATTATATCTGCAAGTTTTTTTTTATCTAGTACCAATATCTAAAAACTATTTTTGTCTAGAAACCTTGATATATACTACATTACTCATTTTCCACATACTCTTTTGATTAATGATTATTCCATTTGCATTATTTTTTTGTTAGAATATAGTATATTTCTTGTTATTAACTAAAGAAAACTCATACTTTTGGAAAACAATTACTCACTATATGAGACGAACCAACTTATATCTATATTTAGAGCAAAACGATCTTATTCTTTTTCATACATTATTGACTCTTTCGCATCTAATATTGAGTGCATGAATCTTAAGTACTCTCTTATCTCTAAAACAAGATAACATCTCAATTCTCAAACTATAACCAACATTCACTTTTGATTCTAAGATTGATGGTTTTTAAAAAAGTTTATTTCAACTCTAAAAGTTTGTGATGAAAACCATTAACATCAGGTAACATATTAAAAGTCAACTAATTTATGTTGATTTAATTAAACTTTTACTCTTAGTGGTCAACATAGTGACCTCAAATAATTTCAATATATTTTTTTAAAGGTATATCATAAGATAGGGGTGCTCAAAAACCCGATCAACCCGACCAACCCGATCAACCCAACCCAACCCGACGTGGAAAAACCCAACCCGAAGCAACCCGATGTCCAATCGAGTTGTAAAATCTTCAAACCGTATGTATTGGGTTGATATCGGGTTACGATAATTTGAACCCAACCCAACCCGATGAACCCGATATATATATATATATATATATATATATATATATATATATATATATATATATATATATATATATATTCAATCTCGTATACATCTCTATATAACTATATATATATATTCAATCTTTTATCCATCTCTATATAACTCCTTCTCTCTCTCTCACACACACACACACACACACACACACACATATATATATATATATATATATATATATATATATATATATATATATATAGGAGGTATCCGTTGCAAACCAGTCAGTTTGTGCAAACCTCGTACAAACCAATCTACCAATCACGTAACTTTGTTTTTTTTATCCATAAGGGTATTTTAGGGCTTTTAGCATATTGTTTCATCTCCACCAATCACGTAACTTATTTTTTTATATCCATAACTTCTTTTTTATATCCATAAGGGTATTTTAGGGCTCTATCGAAAAATATAGATTCATGAAGCCAAATTATATATTCATGAAGCCAAATTTTATATTCATGAAGCCAAAATATAGATTCATGAAGCATCAACAAAAAAAAATTGCAGATTCATCATTGTAGATTGGTTTGTACGGGGTTTGCACAAACTGACTGGTTTGCAATTGAGACTTCACCTATATATATATAGTAGATGTTAACATATATATGTAAATTGAGAAAAACATTTGATGACGATATGTTTAAGATTTAAGAAATATGCAAATTGAAAACGTCAAGTTATTTGATCATATTTGGTTTAAACATTTTTATATGCACATTGTCTGAATTATCGGTTGTATTTTAAAGACATGTTTCCTTTATTTTTATTTTTTTAATTTTGATTTCACCTTGTTTAAACACAACCCGACCAACCCGACTAACCCGATCAACCCGAACGGGTTGGGTTGGGTTGTGTCTTTGTTTGGGTTGGGTTGGGTTGAAATTTTTTCAAACCGCCAACATTGGGTTGATGTGTCGAAATGCCTTCAACCCGATCAACCCAACCCGTGAGCACCCATATCATAAGATGTGTTTGATGGTGAAACGAATTGACGATGTTATGTAAAAATAATATGATAGATGATATTAACTTAAAAATAATTATTGATTGATCTTGTGCTAGTACTACTGCGAAAAACGGGTTTATATAAGTTAGTATTTTTTGAATTCAATGTTATTTTTGATGATATAAACAATATATTGAAAAAAAATTGTAATTATCAATGGCCCATTTTTTGCATCTTGCCCAGGGCCTAAAAATGTCAGGAACGGGCGCATTAACAGTGGTACATAAAGTTTCGTTAGTTGTTTTTAAAAGATTTTAAGTAATTAACATTAAATAACATAAATAACAGTACATAAGGTATTATATTGTAAAAAATTACAATAAAATTTTTTTTAAGGTATTATATTGTAAAAAATTTACCCATTAGGCCATCCGTACCCGGCTCGGGATGAGCTCGGGATGGGATGCGGGATGGGCGGGGTCGATGCGGGATGGGCTACGGCCCGGGCGGGGTTGGCGGGGCGGGATGGTATCCGGGGATGGGATCCCGATCCATCCCGAAGGTTTTTAAAAAAAAAAAATTTAATTAAATTTTTAAAAAAAATATATCCGTTGAACGGCTCTTTCTAAAAAAAAAAATTCTCAATTTAATCTCACTATATATTTAACCCTCAACCTCTTATTTCTCACACCTCTCAACCTCTTATTCTCTCAACCTCTTATTTCTCACACCTCTCAAACTCTCTCAAATTTTCTCAACCTCTATATATTAAACAATATGGATTCGCCACAACCCGGTTCACCATCATCCGTAGACACCGACGAGTTGTTGAATCTACAAAGGGAAATTTTTCGACATGCTGCACAATCGCTGTATGGTAGCACCGCCTCATCGTCAACAAGAGAGAGGGCCGCAAACATTGAAAGAGGTCGAGTAACTGCAAACGAGCGGCTTATGCGGGACTACTTTGGCGTCAACCCGATTTATACACCGGATATGTTTAGGCGGCGGTTCAGGATGAGCAAACAACTATTCGAACGAATAGTTGAAGATTTAGAAGTAGGGTATCCGTATTTTAGACTTCGGTTTGACGGGTTAGGCAACACAAGGTTTTTCTCCGATACAAAAGTGTACTTCCGCAATTCGGCAATTGGCGTATGGAGTAGCTGCTGACGCACTTGACGAGTACATCCGTATGGGAGAGAAAACGTCACGAGATTGTCTGTACAAATTCTGCACAGGTATTATTGAACTGTATGGTCAAAAATATTTACGCAAGCCTACTTTTATTGATATTCAGAAGTTGTACGCCGCGCATGAAGCTAAACACGGATTTCCTGGCATGCTCGGCAGCATAGACTGTACTCATTGGGCGTGGGCAAATTGTCCGAATGCATGGCGAGGTCAATTCATGAGAGGTGATCATGAGCACCCGACAATCATGCTAGAAGCAGTGGCCTCTCAAGATCTATGGATCTGGCACGCATACTTTGGTGTTGCCGGTTCCAACAACGACATCAATGTTCTCAATCAGTCGCCCATCTTCAACGATGTATATGATGGAAAAGCACCCGACTGCCCTTTTGAGGTGAATGGAGCCACCTACAAGCATGGATATTATCTAACGGATGGGATATATCCGGAATGGGCTACTTTCGTAAAATCATTTACGTGCCCACAAGACTCTAAACGACAAAAGTTCAAGTCCGCGCAAGAATCCGCACGTAAAGATGTTGAACGAGCTTTTGGCGTGCTTAAACAACGTTGGCATATACTTCATAACCCGGCACGCGGATGGGAACCGGCAATATTGGGAAACATTATGTACGCTTGTGTCATATTACACAATATGATACTCGAAGACGAAAACCATGCTATTTGTGGTGACGTGGAAAACGACTTTTTCACGAATGATATCGAAAGCCAAATCAGTGAGACACAACGCGCGGCAAATGTTCGAGAAGTCATAAACCGGGAAACTCATAATAACCTTCGGTTGGATTTGGTCGAACATATTTGGCGTATCCAAGTTCCCAACAATGACGACGAGTAGATTTTTAAATTTATTTTGTAATTTTTAATTTTTTAATGAATGATATGAATTTTAATTTTTATTATTTATCTTATTTTTATTTATTAAAAATATATATATAAATATTTTTATTTTGTTAAATAATTAAATGTATAAATAAAAGAATTAAAATAAATGAGGTGGCAAAGGAGTTTGAGGGAATGTGGTACGGATGTTTAGGGATCGTGAGGGATGGAGTGAGGGATGGAAGAAAAGCAAATGTGGCGATGATGTGGAGGAGAATCATTGAAAGATTCCCCCCATGGGGTACTGATTGCCTTACAACTATGGATAACCTATTGATTTGTGTTAAGATGACATAATACAGATTAGAAGTTTCCATGTCACATCATTGTAAACGTGTTAAATAATACATATTATATTTTACATATTATTTAGTAAATATATTAATTATATTTCAGGAAAAATAACTTTACATATTATTTAGTAAATATATTAATTATATTTCAGGAAAAATAACTTTACATATTATTTAGTAAATATATTAATTATATTTCAAAACATAATTAAAAAATAAAACTATTCATTAAGGGTGTTACTATTCACACACCTCTGCAAGTTTCACACCCCCCTGCAATGTGTCGGCTTTCTCACAAACAAAAAAAAATTAACATTTACATTTTATACCCCTAAACTTATATAATTTATTTACTTTATACATTTTACTTTTTTAATTTTCATTTTACACATTTATTATATTAACACATATAATTGTATATTAGTTAAAATACGTTAAAAAATATGTTTTAATTTTAACAAGTTACACCATTATAATCGTCTATTCGATACGTTCGAAATGAGCCTAATATTGAATTTTTTTGATTTAATTATTTAATTATATATCATTTATGGTACATCTCTTACTTTTTTAATTTTTGTTTTACATTTTTATCACATTAAAATACGTTAAGGAATTTGATATATATACAAAAAATAGTTTTTAAAAACTCGCACTACCATTTTTATATGAATGGACAGGGCTGTAAACTCGTACTACCATTTTTAAAAACTCGTACTACCATTATTAAATCAATTTACTTGATGATTTTACACAAAAAAAATGTGTTCATGTTCGTTCATTTATTAAATAAACGAACCTCACGCCGAACGATTTATATATGTGTCTATATTATATTATAAATATTTCAACTTTAATGTTCTAAATTATCTTAATTGGTTCTGAGAAAACGATCAATTTTTTTTATAAATGTGTTTAAAGAATGACTTTTTTGAGGAGTTCATGATTTGAGAATTTGAAAGTGGTGAAAGTGGTTAGAGACAAGAATAAACTAATAAGAGTCCACGATTTAAAATTTTGAAAGTTGTTAAAAAGTATTTTCTTAACGTATTTTAGTTAATATTAGGCTCATTTCGATATAATTAAATAAAAAAACGGGTTCATTTCGAAGGTATCGACGAGTTGGTGAAAAAACGATGCAGGAAGGCCAAAAATGCAGGTTGTTTTGGATTTTTTTTGTTCAAAATAGTTATGATTTTGGGACTCGTGTAAATGACGAAACAAACGAGTTGGAAGATTTATTCTTAATTCATCCAAAATCATTGGAGCTTTGGTGTGTATTCCCACAAGTGTTGGTCATCGATGCCACATATAAAACAAATAGGTACTGGAATATACATTAGTATTATATTAATGTTAATATTATTATTTTGTTTAATATTATTATTTTGTTTATACCCCAGGTATGATATGCCTCTTCTTGAGATAGTGGGTGTCACATCAACCAACAAGACATTTTGCATTGCATT
This sequence comes from Saussurea involucrata, assembly GCA_033807775.1. Classification (NCBI taxonomy): domain Eukaryota; kingdom Viridiplantae; phylum Streptophyta; class Magnoliopsida; order Asterales; family Asteraceae; genus Saussurea; species Saussurea involucrata. The sequence goes on from CM066322.1 coordinate 136,069,274, forward strand.
TGTCTTTATGCATCAAGAAAAGGTATCAAATTATATTTGGGCGTTAGAATGTCTAAAGTCCAAAATATACGATAACCTTTACCCGGGTGCCATAGTCACAGACAGAGAGTTGGCTTTGATTAATGCATGCAAAATGGTATTTCCGAGTGCCAAACTATTGCTTTGCAGATGGCATATCTACCAAAATATTCTTAAACATTGTCAACCACAATGGAGTTCTTTTTGTCAAGAATGGGTGCAGTTACTTGAATCTCCAAATCAAGTAATGTACACATACAATTTGGTACAACTTCAAGAAAAGTTGCTCAATTATCTATGTATTGGATCGCTATGCCTGAAATGAGAATTCTAGCTGCTTCAAGGTTCAATGTCATACTACATGTTCTCAATATGGCAGGTAGTGTGACATACTTACCATTCAGGACACCACCGCCGTCACCATCCCAACACGTGTCAATTGCAATAGTGCATGTTAATGGTAATCATTACATAAAAGTGGTATTAAACGGAGAATACCCAATGCCCACACTCACAACCCATTGGAGACGTTGTCGATTTCCAGTTGCAAGTACATGGATCGACCCATACAAACGTAGATTAGATATGTATACAGAATATATAGAGCGTACTTGTACTCGTGAATATATTGATTTAAATGAGTAATCAGAGTTGGAATTTGTTGGATATTTTGTAACGTATTTTAGTTAATATTTGCCTTATTTCGAAATAATATAATTAATTCAAAAAATAAGAAGATATCGATGAATAATAATATAATTAAATCAAAAAATAACGTAAACGTATGACATATAATAATATAATTAAATAAAAAATATTCAATATCAAAAAATAACGTAAACGTATGACATATAATAATATAATTAAATCCAAAAAAATTCAAGATTGAACTCATTTCGAACGTATCGAAGAGACGATTATAATGGTGTAATTTGTTAAAATTAAAACGTATTTTTTTAACGTATTTTAGCTAATATACGATTTTATGTGTTAATATAATAAATGTATAAAATAAAAATTAGAAATGTAAAATGTATAAAGTAAATTTATTTAATTAGTATAGGAGGGTAAAATGTAAATATTAAATTTTTTTTTGGTTTGTGAGGCTAACATTGTGGAGGGGGGTGCAAAAACTTGCAGGGACGGGTTAGTAAAAGCCTTCATTAATATAACATATTAAAAAAAATACTTGTGGATACAAATTTATATGGTTAACATGTAAAATGCCAAAAAAGTGTATTTTTTAACAAGAAAATAGTAAGGGTTGACCTTTTCTTTTACAAATAAAATATTTGTTTTCAAACAAATAAATCATATTTTTTATAAAAATTGACTTGATATATTATTTAATAAATATATTGAATTTCTAAATTATTCATTAATATAATGATATTTAAAAGATTTGTAAAGCAAGTTTTTTATAAATAAAATATTTATCTTAAAAAAAGTATATCATATTTATTTTGCATATAATTTAATAAGAGTAAAATTTTCTTGAATATATTTTTTATAAAAGAGGTGAGTGGGATATGAATATTCGGGATGCAAAATAAGCAAGTTATTAAAGAAACTGGAAAGAGGTTTTTTATATCACGTAATTAGAATGACGTGTCATCTACATCATTTTATTTAAGCAGCGAAAAAAATTAGAGATTTATCGGTTTCAAATGAAATAAGTTACCTATCACTATAAGACCATGAGTACTCGTACCCAATGAACCCACTTGCCACCTCAGCGCCACATCAGCTTTTCTTTTTCCTACCCTCTTTACCCAAAAGTGGAGTACCAGTACCCAATGAACCCAATACTACCCAATGCTACCCACCCACCTCTCAAGCTTCTTCAGGTTCACTGGGTTCACGAACCCGCACCCCTTACCCGCGCTGAACCCGCCCCCACCCCGTACCCCTACCCGATGGCAACTTCTGCTACCCGTTGTGCCACCTCGGCCTTACCCGCTGCTACCCGATGACCGCTACGGACGGCATAACAAGTATATTAGGGTACTTGGTTTTAGTTTAGAATCAAGGTTTAATGCTTTTGGTTTAATTAATATTTAATAAGTATTATATCTTTTTGGTAATTATCCTATTAAATAATTTAAGTCTATAAAATATTTAGGGAAATTAATTAAAATGCCACAAGTTTGACCAACACTTACCAAAATGCCACAAATCTCTCCCAGTTTGCAAAAATGCCATTTTCCCCGCGATGAGAGCCCGCGATCGCGGGCCCAGGGACCATTTTTGACACTTTTTGAAACTTGCAGGGACCATTTTTGAAAAATTCCATCCCGCGGTCGCGGGCTCCCATCGCGGGGGTTTTATTTTTGTGACTTTTCAATTGCAAAAGATCATTTTTGAAAAATTCTAGGGACCATTTTTGAAAATTTGAACCGCGTTCACGGTTGAAAAGTCCCGCGGCACATGCTTTTTATTGATTTTTAATTGTAATTTACACTTTCAACCCCTATACTTATTTATCTACTTTACTTTATACCTTTTACTTTCATAATTTTAATTTTACATTTAACACATATAATCGTTTATTAACTATAATACGTTAAAAAATACGTTTTAATTTTAACAAGTTACGCTATTATAATCGTCTCTTCGATACGTTCGAAATGAGCCCAATCTTGAATTTTTTTGGATTTATATATTTTAATATATATCATATACACTACATAAAAAATATTTTTTATAATTAAAATTCATACCCTTATAGTTAATTATTTAACTTATGGTACTCTTATAGTTAAAATACGTTTTATTTATTTTATTATCGATGGTCCAAGTGTAAGTATTACAAATTGGCGGAGGCTTTGTGATGGACAGACATCGATCCTTTTGTGCATACTCTGTAACTGCAAATACTTCAGTTCCAAACACACATGAATCATCGTTCGACAAATACCCATTTTCACAATTCTTAAATAAGTCCAGTGATACCAACTTGTTAAAACCCCATTTCATATTATTCTCGTGAAACCTTCTCCTATTGCCATTCACGATATTTATAAACACATTCAAATAATAATAATTTAAAACGATTTAATGAATTAGTTAATATATGATTATTATGTTAATGCGATAGAAGTGTAAAACAAAATTGAAAACAAAATAAGAGATGTACCATAAATTAAATAATTAACTATAAGGGTATGAATTTTAAATATAATTTTTTTATGTAGTGTATATGATATATATTAAAATATATAAATCCAAAAAAATTCAAGATTGAGCTCATTTCGAACGTATCGAAGAGACGATTATAATGATGTAACTTGTTAAAATTAAAACGTATTTTTTTAACGTATTTTCGTTAATAAACGATTATATGTGTTAAATGTAAAATTTAAATTATGAAAGTAAAAGATATAAAGTAAAATAAGTAAATAAGTATAGGGGTTGAAAGTGTAAATTTCAATTCGAAATTGTGATTTTGATTTCATATTTACACTTTCAACCCCTATACTTATTTACTAACTTTATTTTATACCTTTTACTTTCATAATTTAATTTTACATTTAACACAGGGGAAATTAATTAAAATGCCACAAGTCAAACTTCGTGTTACTGAAATGCCACAAATCTCTTCCATCTTACCAAAATGCCACAAATACCCGCGATGGGCCCCGCGATCGCGGGCCCCAGGCCCACATGTCATACAAGTTTGCCAAACAGCCCGCGTTGGCCCCTCAAAAATGCTTGCGGTACAGGTTTGGCCCCTCAAGAATGCCCGCATTTACATTTTTGGTCCCTGCCCGCGTTGGAATCCCGCGATCGCGGGCTAACCCGCTACGTGTCAACATGGGGTTAACCCTAATTTTTTTTGTGAGACAAAACCCTATCTCTTTCTCTATCGCCGCACTATATAAGAGGGGTGGGGGGACCAAACCGGCCACACCCCAATTTTTTAATAACTCTCTCAATTTTTAATCAAACTCTCTCAATTTTCTCCCACTCTCTCAATTTTGTCGTGTGGAATACGCGTTCGGGTTTTGTGAAGATGTCTCGTATTACTCATATGGTATGTTTTTCTTAAGTTTTTTTGTTTTTTTATATGTTGTTATTTTAAGTTAAGATATATGATATGTATGTTGTTAGAGTGTTTATAACTTGTGTTATGTTTGAATTTGTTCTATGTTTAAATTTTAAAATATATGATATGTATGGTTTTATGTTTGAATGTGATATTTGTATGTTATAATGTGTATGTTGTTATAGGTGTTAGAGTATTTTTATAAAAAAATGTTAAGAGTGTTTTTTATAAAAAAAATGTTAAGAGAGTGTTTTTATAAAAATAATTCTTAAGAGTGTAAAATAAAAAATTGTTAAGAATGTGTTATTTTATAAAAAAAATTGTTAAGAGTGTGTTTTTATAAAAATAATTCTTAAGAGTGTGTTTTTATAAAAAAATTGTTAAGAGTGTTTTTATAAAAAATTTTTGTTAAGAATGTGTTTTTTTATAAAAACAAAATTGTTAAGAGTGTGTTTTTTATAAAATAATTGTTAAGAGTGTTTTTATAAAAAAATTGTTAAGAGTGTGTTTTTATAAAAAAATTTGTTAAAAGTGTGTTTTTTATAAATTTTTTTTGTTAAGAATGTGTTTTTTTATAAAAAAAATTTTACGAATGACAACTTAGGTCCCTAAACTTTGGTGAATGACAACTAGGGTCCCTAAATTTTTAAGAATGCCAATTAGGTCCCTAAACTTTTAAGAATGACAACTAGGGTCCCTAAACTTTTAAGAATGACAACTTAGGTCCCTAAACTTCACATGCCACACTCAAATTCATTTTGGCCTCTTGTCAAAAACATCTATATATAACACTATGATATGTTGAAATAAAATAAACCGCAACATCTATATATAACACTATGATATGTTGAAATAAAATAAACCGCAACCTATCTATTTATAACACTATTATATGTTGAAATAAAATAAACCGCACCCTATCTATTTATAACACTATTATATGTTGAAATAAAATAAACCGCAACATCTATATATAACACTATGATATGTTGAAATAAAATAAACTGCAACATATCTATTTATAACACTATTATATGTTGAAATAAAATAAACCGCAGCATCTATATATAACACTATGATATGTTGAAATAAAATAAACCGCAACCTATCTATTTATAACACTATTATATGTTGAAATAAAATAAACCGCAACATCTATATATAACACTATGATATGTTGAAATAAAATAAACCGCAACCTATCTATTTATAACACTATTATATGTTGAAATAAAATAAACCGCAACATCTATATATAACACTATGATATGTTGAAATAAAATAAACCGCAACCTATCTATTTATAACACTATTATATGTTGAAATAAAATAAACCGCAACATCTATATATAACACTATGATATGTTGAAATAAAATAAACCGCAATCTATCTATTTGGATTTTGTCAAACGGGTGTAAATAGCCCTAAGGTATGTCGGGATTTAAGCAATCCTTGTGATTCCCCTGCTATCTGGAAGTCCAATAGATTGAGTGGTTTCTTTTCTAAAACTAAAACAAACGAATAATTTCAACACAATAAACCAAACAAGCAAAAACATCTATATATAACACTAACTATAACATCTGTGAATGACTATGTAGAGGGATTTCTTTACCATCGAATTGACGCTAAAGTGCAAAGTTGGCTACATGGAGGAGTTAAGAGACCGCTTCAGGGGATTGGATGATCGCGCAACTGCCGTTGAGGCCATCTTTAGAGGGACACCTTTCGGGCCATGGATGGATGTGTCTTACTCTAGTGGCGACCCTACGCTAGTGCACATGTTTCTACAGTTGGAGGTCGAGGACTCCAACGCTGAGCCGGAGGAGACGCATTTTGATTTCTTCGGCAATCTATTGCATTTTGGGCGTCTTGAGTTCTGTCTAATTACATGACTACGTTTTGGAGAGGCTCCCCCTTCCTCTCTTAGCAGACTGCTCCTTCGTTCGTAGGGTTTGGGGCATTTCAGCATCTCATTTGAAGCTGAAGGCAGCCCGGAACATGATGAAAGAGGGCCTTAGTGCCCTAAGCGACGACGATGATGTTCGTGTATGCTTGGTGGTGATCGTGGATATGGGCTTCATGGGCCGTGAGTATAGCCAGACTGCTTCCAAGATGGTCATTAGGGCCGTCGACGACCTTTATGTGTTTAACAGCTACCCGTGGGGTAGCCATATCTGGACACATTGCTACTCAATCTTGCACCGAGCCATAGCCTGACGCGACTCCGATCGACATGCAAAGATGAACCTTTGTGGTTTTACATACGCCTTCAAGGTTAGATACGTAGTATAAGTTAAATAATAATACATACAAACTGTTTGGCTTTCCTTTTTACGTACTTGCTCTTCTTGTGTAATTCCAGATATGGATCTTGGAGATGTTTCCCAAAGCCGTCCAATATTTCGTCAAGCGCGACGACAGATTACTTAGGGGAACCCGTTGGGACAAGGGCCCTATTTCCCTAAATAGGGCGCTTTGGCTTCAGTTCTTAAGTCAATCTAGACATGTAAGTTCTTTTACTATGTTTACAATGTTGCATACGTTAGTCCCACTTATTAAATTTTTTGTGTTTTATCATATATTTAGGCGCCGCTTTTTCCTTTTGATAACCTTGTGCCTACTGCCGACGAGATGGAGACGGATTGGTACAGAACCAGCGTGGCCTTTATTGACGCAAAGGCGGCAAGGGCTCGACGTCCCTCTGCTTCCACATCTGACGAAGATGAGGAAGACGACGCGAGGCCCGACTATCAGCCGGCCCGTTCCTCCTCCTATCAGCCGGCCCGTTCCTCCTCCTATCAGCCGCCCCCTTCCTCTTCCTATCAGCTACACCCTTCCTCCTCCCATCAAGATCCGACTTCCACCGAGCCATATGGAACCTTACACGACCTGTGGGACTACGTTCGGGGGGATATAACACTGCGTATTGATAATCTGGAGGCCTTCCAAAGACAATTTGGCGTTGTTCATGTTAGTGTTTAACTTAATTTGTCGGCCACGGTCTTTTAGTTTGTATATTAATATTACGTTCTAAATTTGTTTCAGCTGTCGAGTACGGCGCCGATCCACGCTCCGATGGGACAGGGGGCACATGCGACGTTTGGCACCACATCCTATCCGTCATTCCCTGAGAATGTAAGTCACACTGAGTAACCATTATAGTCATATGTTAGTTATAGTTATATGTTAGTTCATAAGTTTGTAACTCTTATAATGATTAATGTCACGCAGGCCGGGATGTCGGGGGCATACACCTCCCAGATGCCGCCGTTTGGCACGGCATCCTATTCTACTATCCCGGAGAGTGTAAGTCACACTGAGTAACCATTATAGTTATATGTTAGTTATAGTTATATGTTAGTTCCTAATTTTGTAACTCTTATAATGATCAATGTCACACAGGCCAGGATGTCGGGGGCATACACCTCGCAGATGCCGCCGTTTGGCACGACATCTTATTCTACTATCTCAGAGACTGTAAGTCACACTGAGTAACCATTATAGTTATATGTTTGTTCCTAAGTTTGTAACTATTTTAATGATCAATGTCACGCAGGCCGGGATGTCGGGGGCATACACCTCGCAGATGCCGCCGTTCGCCACCATAGCATTCATGGACATCTTTGGCGGTTCGGCCGGAGATATTACAGGACGGAAATGTCGGGGTCGTCGTACGTCACACAGCCACCTTCCATGCATACTGTAAGTTATTTTGGTAGTTTTGGTTTAATTGTGAACATTTCCTAAATTGTACTTAAAACATCTAATAACTTAATTTTCAGACGATGGGGTCTCCTATTATCGAGGAGCACTTCTCGGAGCCGGAAGATGACCCGATGGATGTTGTAGATCCACAGGTGACCCCGCTCCCTCAAAAGCGGCATCATAAAATTTCAAAATGGTTGAGTTACCCGTTTAGACAACAAGAATCTACGACACCACTGCCCCCTAAAAAGCAAGCAAAGAAAGCAGGGGGAAACAAGGGAGGAAAGAAGGCGGGAAAGAATAAGGGAAACGTGGCTTCACCGGAGCGTCTAACGGCATCCGATATATTGAGGATATGCAAGACTGGTCACCTCCCCCCATGATATTCGTCCCTTACTTGAGCCTGGAAATCACCCCCCGCTTTTTCCATGTATTGCTGGCGGATGACCCTTTGGAGTCTGAGTTACAGGATGTGGTTAGTATGAAGTTTAACTATAGTCATATAATCAAATATATTTATATTACATGTCTAACCATCTATTTTTTATGTATAGCACATGGATTGTTGGGTCTCGCTGCTCCAAAAATCTCGTGGAACAGACACGAGGTGGACCATGATGTACAATATTTTCTTTCCCTACCTATTGCTCCCCCATCAAGGTCCCGCCTCCGTGGCCAACTCATGCAATGGCGTGGAAGGGGTTTCTTGGGCTCTCCTCGATGTGGTATGTAAATCGTTTTACTCTTATTTTATTTAAGTTGTTTTGTTGCTAACTAAGTTGTCTAATATTGTAATATTTCAGGTGTATATCCCAATATGCATTCATCCCAAACATTGGCTGCTTGGAGTGTTTGAGCTTGACGCTATGACCATGACCATATATGACAACGACATTGCTAGTCTCTTCAGAGACCAATTGGAAGACCAGATGAGAAGGTTTAAAGCTGTGCTATTTGACTTCTTTTGCCGGGTCAAGGACACGAGGCGTCGCGATAGGTCAGAGCTCTTTCGCCATAAGTTCGCCAAGAATACACCCCAGCAGGCCGAGGTGAATGCGGATTGCGGTGTCTGGCTATGCCGTAATGCCAGCATGTTGATAAATAACGATGTGGTATTTGTACACCCTGACCACACCGTGGCCGAGGCCAAGGCATTTCGCATACATATGGCGGAGTCCATTTATGCGCATTGTCAAATAAAGCAAAGTTAGGTTGTTTATGTAACATTAAATAATTGTTATTTTTAGTATTAACTTATTTTGTTAAAGTATTGTGATTGACTTAGTGTTTACTTCATTTGGTTTTTGCTAATTTCATCCAATTACTCAACTTTGAGTATCGATATCTCTTTCACACACACTTCATTTTGGACGCATTATATATCGTTTCGAATCTCTCATATAGGAGAACATAAACCTACTAAGAGTTAGTTATATATAACATATATATATATATATATATAGAGGTGGGTTCAAACGAGAATGACATATGTTTAAAAGAATAAAAGAATAACTCTCAACCATTCATTTTTAAAAACAATTCCAAAAATAAGAATTTCCAAAAATCAGACTAAAAGGGTATTAAGGTCATTTATGTTATGGATTAATTTAGGATAGTAATGACTTTCTAAAATTCAGGGATCACAATATATCATTCAAACCAAAATCGTATGTATCATTTTCCTTTATTCAAGCAAAATCGATTAATCCATTTCGGCAATTCATTGGCTATTCATCCAGTTAATCCAAAATCTGTTATAGAATATCACTTGTGATAATCAATAGAGAAACAACAATCACATAATATCACTTGTGATTAACAATAGAGAAACTTAAATTATGTTATAGAGAAACCTAAAATCACATAATATCACTTGTGATTAACAATAGATAAACCTAAAATCACTTGTGATTAACCATAGAGAAACCTAAAATCCCATAATATCACATAATCCAAGCCTAAATCACTTGTGATTAACAATACAGAAACATAAAATCACTTGGGATTAACAATAGAGAAACCTAAAATCACATAATATCATAAAATCAAGAGAGAAAGACAGAGAGATCGACAGTGGTGTTGGCGCTGCAGGTGAACAGAAGAACGGGATGGAGAGAGCGCCGGCGTCTGGTGGTGGCGGCGTTCGATGGTCGAACAAGAGAGAAGAAGTAGCGGCCGGCGGTTTGCTGCGGCGGTTGCAGCGACGACGGCGAGCAGGTGCGACGGCGGTTCCACAGGTCGCCGGAGACGATGCAGAGAGAAGAGAGAAAAGAGATGTCGCCTGGCGGAGGTGCAGCGGCGGAGGTGCAGCGGCGGGAAATCGAGAAGAGGTATAGCGGCGGCGAGGAGGTGCGGTGGTTGCAGCGACGACGGCGAGCAGGTGCGACGGCGGTTCCACAGGTCGCCGGAGACGATGCAGAGAGAAGAGAGAAAAGAGATGTCGCCTGGCGGAGGTGCAGCGGCGTTCAACGGCGGCGAGCAGATTGGAGAAGAAAATTGGAGAAGAAAATTGGAGAAGAAGGTTGGAGATGAAGCATACGTATGAGAGAGAGAGAGAGGTGATCCCACAATTTAAGGGATTAATTTCTATCCAAAAATAATTATCATATAAGACCAAAATACCCTTTTAACTGATTTTTTGAATAAATAATTTTGATATTTAATTTATTAAAATGATTGGATGAGAGTCATTCCTTTATTCTTTTAAACAAATTTCATTCTCGTTTGATCCTCCCTCTCTCTCTCTATATATATATATATATATTTAAATGTGTCCAAAGTTTAGTAAAACCCATATTTTTACTAAAATTTTCCAACACCTAGTAAGTAGGTTTATGAAACTTGCGATAATCCTAATACAAAGATTATTGGATAAACATGCATTTATTTCTTGATTCACATGTGCATTAATCCTTAGACTACTTAAAGACTAATTTTCATGCTACTGAGTGAACTCAATGAACCGGCGAAGGGGTTTTTGTTAAATGGAAGTCTTATTCTCGAAGCCGAGTTTTCTTTGGTTGGAATGCTTAAAAATATCATCACGGCTATTTGGTGTCTTCCTTTTGATGCAAAAATTGGTATTATGTAATGTAGAACAGTATCTATATTATAGAAACTTGCATTTGACAGTACCATATAAATCTGATCTAAATTCTCATTAATTAGCTATGTTTGACTACTTAAAGACTAATTTTCTGCCTAATGAAAGACCTTTATTCAAGAGCAGACGAATATTGCAGTTACTTTTTCAGTCGAATCTTACAGGCTCTTTTCAAACGAATCTTGCAGTGAACTATTCAGACGAATCATGCAGGTAACTTTTTCAGACGAAATCTTTGACCATATCTGATGAAGAACATACATTTTCACGGCTATAAGTAGATGGCATGATGAAGTAGTAATTCACAACTTCCCATCTATCTTTTATAAAAACACACTCTCGCTTTTCTTAACACCATGGCTGGAGGTTCAAGATCAAGGGGGAACAGGTCGGCGAATGTGGCTGGAACTTCACGTTCGGGAGCCTACCAACCACTGAACGATGGAGCTCGCCGGAATACCTGGAAGGTACCGAAAACAGACGAGGAGTGGAGAAACTGTAGGCGAACTGCGGCCGATTTTCCATTCACGCCTGAGGAGGAAACAGACTGGGAGATGGCATCCGACAATTACTACTTCGATAATGGCATGAGAACCCCACCAATGTATGATTTTATGCCGACGGGTCTTCGACAAAGTCAACAAATTACTCCCGCAGTGCAAAAAGCCATTTATGGGGCGAACGCCGATATCGAAAAGGTAAAGGGTATGTGGAACCATAACAGGGGGATTCAGCAGGGGAAAATGGAGTATCTAGCGGAGAAGAAACGAGAACTGGCCATGATTAGGGCTCACGTTCGGCAGCTGCAACGAGAGATTAAGGAAGCTGAAGAGGAACTAGAAGAACTCGAATCGGACTACATAGGAATGGAGGACGTGATCAAGGAAAATGTTAACTTTATCACAGGACTCCAGGACGCCTTCCAGTAATAGATTTCTTTGTTTACATGCACTGTATCCGTTTCGGTTGGGAAGATGATTTGCAATAATTTTTATATGATGTTGTTAATTAATTTCCTTGTTAAATAACTTAAGTGAATTTCTATATTAAAAACATTAAAATGGAAAGGAAACAATACATTAAAAACCACATAAAATGATATCCTAAAAACTATAGGGACCATTAATGTTTTTTTAAATTTGCAACAAACTTCAGGGACCAAACTGTAAATTCGAAAAGTAGCGGGTTAGCCCGCGATCGCGGGATTCCAACGCGGACATGGACCAAAAATGTAAACGCGGACATTCTTGAGGGGCCAAACCTGTACCGCGAGCATTCTTGAGGGGCCAACGCGGGCTGTTTGGCAAACTTGTATGACACGTGGGCCTGGGGCCCGCGATCGCGGGGCCCATCGCGGGCATTTGTGGCATTTTGGTAAGATGGGAGAGATTTGTGCCATTTCAGTAACACGAAGTTTGACTTGTGGCATTTTAATTAATTTCCCGTTAACACATATAATCGTTTATTAACTAAAATACGTTAAAAAAACACGTTTTACTTTTAACAAGTTACACCATTATATCTGTAACACCTCGAATTTCCGTTGTATTATTTTTGGTGAATTATAATTTAGCCCTGTTTTTAAGGTGTTATATAATCGTCTATTCGATACGTTCGAAATGAGTCAAATCTTGAATTTTTTTTGGATTTATATATTTTAATATATATCATATACACTACATAAAAAATATTTATATTTAAAATTCATACCTTTCTCGTGAAAGTTTGTCCTATTGCCATTCACGATATCTATAAACACATACAAATAATAATAATTTAAAACGATTTAATGAATTAGTTAATATATGATTATTATGTTAATGCGATAGAAGTGTAAAAAAAATTGGAAAAAAATAAGAGATGTATCAGAAATTAAATAATTAACTATAAGGGTATGAATTTTAAATATAAAAAATATTTTTTATGTAGTGTATATGATATATATTAAAATATATAAATCCAAAAAAAATTAAGATTGGGCTCATTTCGAACGTATCGAAGAGACGATTATAATATCGTAACTTGTTAAAATTAAAACGTATTTTTTTAACGTATTATAGTTAATAAACGATTATATGTGTTAAATGTAAAATTAAAATTATGAAAGTAAAAGGTATAAAGTAAAGTAGGTAAATAAGTATAGGGGTTGAAAGTATAAATTACAATTAAAAATCAATAAAAAACATGTGCGGCGGGACTTTTCAACCGTGACCGCGGTTCAATTTTTCAAAAATGGTCCCTGGAATTTTTCAAAAATGGTCCATTGCAATTGAAAAGTCACAAAAATAAAACCCCCGCGATGGGAGCCCACGACCGCGGGATGGAATTTTTCAAAAATGGTCCCTGCAAGTTCCAAAAAGTGTCAAAAATGGTCCTTGGGCCCGCGATCGCGGGCTCCCATAGCGGGAAAAAATGGCATTTTTGCAAACTGGGAGAGATTTGTGGCATTTTGGTAAGTGTTGGTCAAACTTGTGGCATTTTAATTAATTTCCCAAATATTTAGTATCCAATAATAATATATAGTAACTATTATTTTTTAAATAATATCAATTATATGAAATTAGTTAACATTTATTATTAACTATAAAATATTTAGCTAATATTTAATAGTTTTCTTATCTTTTTAGTGATTATCTAATATTAATTATTTTTAGTGTAGAAAATATTTAGTCTTAACTAGTAATATACAGTAATCAATTTTTAATAAATAATACTATTATATGAAATTAATTAATATTTATTATTTACTGTAAAAAAACTAGTTATTATTTAATAATGAGTATATTTATTTAGTAATCATCTAATATTAACTATTTTCAGTCAAGAAAATATTTAGTATTCACTCATAATATAAGTTAGTAAATTTAAAATTAATAACTTTAAATCAATAATATTAAAATCTATAATTAACCAATTTTGTTATTAACATATAAAACATTAACACTATTATCAATAACATCTATGGTGGGACGGAGTAAACGAGCCATTTTTAATAGTCTAAAAGATCGCATATGGAAAAGAATTCAGGCGTGGAAGATGAGACCGATCTCGAAAGGGGGACGTGAAACTCTTATCAAGTCGGTGGTGCAAGCCATACCTACATATGTTTTTAACGTTTTCCTGATACCACTATCGATGACTGAAGAAATCCAACGAATGTTGAATTCTTTTTGGTGGGGCACGAAGGGGTCTGGTGGTCGGGGTCTAAGCTGGATGCGATGGGAGAAAATGTGTATTAGCAAGGGATTTGGAGGATTGGGTTTCCGAAATCTTATTGGTTTCAACCTAGCCATGTTGGGGAAGCAAGGGTGGAAACTCCTCACCAAACCAAATGCACTTGTCACGCGAATCTACAAAGCTAAATACTTCCCTCGAGGGGACTATCTAAACTCGGAGATTGGTAGCAGTCCGAGCTATATTTGGTGAAGCATTTGGAGTGCCCGTGATGTGGTCAGGAAAGGATACCGATGGAAAGTATAGGAGATGGACGAGACATTGATGCAATTACAGAACCATGGGTAAGGGACACTAACAACCGACTAGTGGATGTAGTTCGGACCGGGATACCGAGACCGTTGAAAGTTTGTGACTTGATGCACCAAGAGAGCAGACAATGGGATGTTGGTAAGCTGCACTCTATTTTTCCTCCAAGGGATGTTGAAGCTTTTCTAAAAATACATTTGTGGTCAAGAGGGATGCATGACGTCCATCTTTGGCATTATAGCATGCATGGGGAGTATATTGTCCGATCAGCTTACCGTCTGGTAATGTCAATCTCTTTGAATAATTATCATTTGCATGAACAATGAGATTGGTGTACGTTATGGGGATTGAAAATACGACCTAAGGTGAAGTCTTTCTTGTGGCAAGTTGCAAGGAATGCCCTCCCGACAAGGGACGCTGAAACACCCTGAAATTCACAATAAATTTAAACCTTAAATTTATTAGAGTTTACCACAACAATTTCAAACTTTCATCTACACTGGAAAATTTGTGACAAGTTTCAAACCTACAAAAGTTTATCATAACAAACAGCTAATCTAATCCCTAATCAACAAAATTAGATTATAACAGTTGTTCACAACATCTTTCAAAATATCTCCTATAACACTAAATTCTCCATCACAAATCCAAAAGCATAACTCTGGTACTCCTCGACACTCATCCCTTTGTATCCCTTCCCGAGCTAGTACCTGGTAAGAAAATTTAATTTGAACAGATTAGGCTTACGCCTAGTGAGAAGTCTAGGGGTGTAAATGAGACGAGACAACTCGCGAGCTACTCGAGATCGACTCGGTCAAAGCTCGGTCAACACTCGACTCGAATGTGCTCGACTCGAACTCGAGCTCGACTCGACATACTAACGAGTCGAGTCGAGTTACCTGATACTCGACTCGATAAGCTCGTGAGATACTCGAATTAATTTTATATATAATAAAGTCTATATTATTACTTATTATATTTATTAATTATAAATAATGGAAAAATTAAAATTAAATAAATTAACAAATATAAAAAATTAACAACTTAATATTAAGGAAAGAAAATATATAGTGTCTTGGAGGTCTTAAAAGTTTCTTAGTCTAGCGATGTGGGAGGCTTGGAGCATCTCTTTCAGTTTTTTCTGTCCCACATCGATGGTTTATCAAAAACTCGGTCAAAGCTCGGTCAACACTCGACTCGAGATCGACTCGGTCAAAGCTCGGTCAACACTCGACTCGAATGTGCTCGACTCGAACTCGAGCTCGACTCGACATACTAACGGGTCGAGTCGAGTTACCTGATACTCGAGCTCGACTCGCATCATTTACACCCCTAGTGAGAACATCCAATTCTCAAATAAAAAATCTTTATAGGCGTTGAAACCAAAATTGTAAACAAAGCGTATAAATTAACCTGATCCCAACTTTCTTACCGTACACATAACATCTTTTGATGACGGGAATCATACCCGATTCCATGAATAAGACAACACTAAGTATGTCATAGTATCATGTTCGAGAGCGCCACTACGAATCACCACGGATTCTAGTTTACAGCTCATGTCCAAGAAATAACAATTAAGCGCCATGCCTTTTTCTTGGAATAGAAGTAGAAATAGCAATTATATCTTGCCTATTCCTAATCTACCAATAGAAAGCGGAAATAACAATTATACTTTGTCTATTTCACGTTTCCACGTCTCAATTACGAATAGCAATTATACCTTACGTATTCCACGTTTCAATATGAATAGCAATTCTACTTTGCCTATTCCACTTCTCATTATGAATAGCAATTCTACCTTGCCTATTTCATCGTTTCAATATGAATAGCATTTCTACTTTGCCTATTCCACTTTTCAATATGAATAGCAATTCTACCTTGCCTATTTCACCGTTTCTCACATAATGCTCGTGCCTATGGATCCATTACATTTCCTAGTATATGTGAGTATCAATTCAAAGCACATAACAACTCATCTCCTGCCCTCAGTCGAGTTATAATTGTGTTCGTACTGTTAACTGATTAAGATACTTTTCAAATTCGGAAAACAACTTAATCATGAAAAACCTCATACAGTAAGTTACCCGGAACACCTATCCGGTACTAATCTAGAATTTCAAGAATCTGGTAACATCCGGAAAAGTATCTGGACTCCAAGTCCGAAACCATCCCGGAATCACATCCGGTAACCAATCCGGAAAACCATCCGGTATCCGGTAAATCCATTCGGACACCTATCCGGAATCCGGTATTATCCGGTATCCGGAATCAATCCGGAAAATCCTCCGGTATCCGAAATCAATCCGGAAAATCATCCGGTCTCAAGTCCGGACAACTATCCGGAAAACGTATCCGGAAAACATAATCTGGAAATTTTAACTTCCAAATTCAATTGATTTCAAGTCTGTTTCGATCGTTTTCTGCCTAAATTTATACAACCCTTTTGTATCCAATTCTTAAAGATACCAGTAAGCATATAAAGCTATTTCAATACACTAACAGATTCTATTAAAACAAAACAGTAGATGAACTCACCTGATTCGAATCTAGAGTCGATAACCAGAAAATTAAACCTCCAATCCTTTCTCACCAAAGTTAAACTAGAACCTATTTGAAAGAATTATTGGATTGGAGTTATAATCCCACAAGAAATCGATCAGAAAACTTGAATGAAACCTTACCTAGCACCCAGAAATCGATCCCTCTTTGTGCTCTGGCTTAAACTGTTGGTCCCGAAGGGCTATACAAGTTTGTAGAATGGGGGGGGGGGGGGGGTTGAATACAAACACACGTTTTTACTTTTCTAAATTGTTTATTGATAAATCATTAACAATTTACAGCTTGTTGCGGAACAAGATTAAGGATAAACCTAAATCTAAACAAGTTGGAACACTAAGTTTCTTGCACTAAGAAAGAGAAGGAAATTACTAATAATAACCTATCTCAAAGATATAAGAAGGATGACTCGACCAGAGTTTACGAGTACTTCAAAATGAAGTGAGGTCTTCTTCTTATATACTGCATGCATTTAATGCATGGCAGTTTATACTTTACACGTGGCAGCAGCTGATTGGTTATTTGATTCTGACTTTAGTAGACAACCTTTGTAGCTGCATGGTGCACAATGTAGAATCAGAGTTGGTGTACGATTTCAGACAATAAGGAGGTTCTATTCTGACATATCGTACGAAGTCGTGCAAGGGTGGTTAAGACAAAAGTACTTTGTACGGAGGACTTCATGATCAGCTTTCGTTGAATCAGAGCTTTATCATTCTATATCAGTGAATGACAAAGTTCAGTGATATCTGAAGTCTTGTACTTGATACTTCATGTTGAGTGGACAAATCTGAGTCTTCGCTGATCCGCATCAGTTCATTAGGAGACTTGTCGCTGGTTCTTGAGCTTGATCTTCGACTTCAGCGTAGAACCTATGTTAACGTGAAACTTGTCTTCAGGGATCATAAGTAAACAACTAACTTATCAGCGATCACCATAAGGACTGAACAGGCTCAGAGCATTATGGTGAATAGTGTTCGCTGAATCTTTAATCTAAAGAACGAGAGTTCCTATCAGCGGTACTGTAAAGTCTTAGTACATCAGCGATAGTGAAACTCTAATACATATTGTTTACTTACAATTTTCACTAAGTGTTTAAGAGAGGGTCATTATCAAATCACTGAGGGTTTGGATCAACACTCTCCCCCTATTTGATTATGACATAGCAACAGAGAAAATTGCTATTTAATGAAAACATAAGGATAAAAAGCACTCATAAAATATTTGTCCCTTTTACTGTTTTCTGGGATCTTTTCTGTACTGATGGAGTAAAGTACTTTCGCTGAAATCTTTCTTTAAACTTCGTATCAGATTGCAAAGGGAAGTGGAAAAATTATAAGTACAAGCGAAATAAATTACAAGTATAAAAGAATAACTGATAAAATAGAAGAATAAGGCGATCTTATCAACTTATAGAGGTTCTTCCTTAATGAGAAGTTCATCAAGGGTCTGGGTTGTAGGAATCATCCAATCAGGGACTTGTTCTCCCTGATTTCTTCTTTCTTGGGCTTCCTTGAAGATCAGCGGCTTCATGAAGTGTCCGAGAAGGTCTTGTCTGAATTCACACCAGTATATGAGATATCTGAGCTGTTCGATTGGAGTGATGGGTAGCTCAGCGATACGTTGAAAACATTTTCGTCCCTCGCAGTCATGAAAGAATATACCGTAAGGATTACTTATGACTTTACCAGGGATGAAACGTTCACCGGGTGGCAGAGATATGTTAAGGGCAGATAGATCAGGGTCAGGACCAAGCACTTCAGTGCGAGAGAAACCGATACCAGTTTCATTTCGTATAGGAGGACCTGAATCTGATTCTTGTAGCTTCTTCTTTGCAGAGGCCCTTTTTCTTTTCAGCTTAAGAGCAGAAGGAGGAGGAATATCCACAGCAGATGAGACCAAGTCGATCTGTCGATTTATAAGTTTCTCGACATGATCCTTGTACTTTGAACGTGATTGCTAAATGGCTATCCTCATCTCAAACCATTCAGAGAGACCATACCTTGTGACAACTTCAGCTCCGAAGGTTTCAGTTTGGCCATTTTCTATGAACAATTGGATATCAACAATAGGTACTCCGATAGTTGTTCTTCCAGTAATATGTACCTTGTTGATCCTTGCTGGATGATATCTGAAGTGTACCTTCTCTTTACACCAATTCAGGGTGGATTGAGATACACTTGTCTTCTTCTCGACAATCTTTCGAGCATCTTCCCAAAGCTGACGTTGGACTTGAATGGGAATTCGTTTCAGCTTGGGGTCTTCAACTGATTCTTGGACGAGCTGGATGGCGAGAGCTTTGTCTTTTTCTTCAGCTTCCTTCTTATCAGCGAGTAGACGTACAGCTCTGAGGTGATCAGCGTATTCTTTCTTTGTAAGTCTGAACTTAGGAGTTTTGACTTTGGCATGCGACAAGATGATTCGCTGAGCCTCAAGCTTCTTTATCATTTCTTCTCTTCTTCTCTGATCCTCTTCACTTGATTTTTGAAGAACCAAGGAAGGTCTGTTTGTGTGAGAGAGCGTCTGTTCTTCAGGTTCATCAGTCTCAGTGGTTAAATCCAAGACTGGGATTATTTCTTCAGCTCTTGTGGCTGGAATTATTCTTGGTGAAGTCGAAGGAGCTTCAGCGGGATCCTCAAACAGGGGAGAGGACTAGCTGAAACACAGCGATCGTTTAAGTAAGAAGAGTTGGGGATGAAAGAGATAGAAAAAGAATGGGGTTAATTGTATAGAGGTTTTATGGATTGAAGGATTGAGATTGAGAAGGGATAGAGGAGGGATGCAGTGTAAGGGAATATGAGGTTGTATACCTGACAAACTGGCTTTTGAAGCAAGATCATCAGATTATCTTCTTCAGCGAGGCCTTTATTTTTGCCTTTGTCAGCTTCAGACGCTGCAGGCTTTGTCTTGGTCCGCTCCCCTGAAGGTTCGTTTATCAAAATCCCTTTGAGAGATGTTCTCTTCTGAACATGCTTGACGATAAAGGAGTCATCATCATCATCATCATCATCCTTTGGAGAAGAAGATGGTTCATCATCAGAGATGTCGACGACTTCTTCATCTTTAGCTTCAGATTCAGATTCTTCAGCAGCTTCTTCGAGTTGCTCCCCCTCAGATACAGAGGTAAGCTTCTCGGTTCCCTCTGGGTTTTCATCTCCCTGAGGTCCAACAGTTGTTTCTTCATTTGTCTTCTCCCCCTCTTCAGTAAGGGGAAGGTCTTCAGTCTTCTCCCCCTCGATAGATTAATCATAGGGAAGGTCTTCAGAGTTCTTCTCCCCCCCTTCCTCATGATGAGTGTGGGAGGAATGCGATGACTCAGCAGATGGTGTTGAATCCCTGTCTTCTTGGTCAGGGAGTCCGACATATTTTTCAATCTCCCCTAATCTGGCTTCCAAGCCAGTTATAGCAGGATTGATCTTGAGAAGTTCAGCTCGATCCGCCGGAGTAAAATGCGAAGGTGCAGGGGCAGGGGCAGGGGCAGGGGCAGGGGCGGTCATATGATTCAGGATCTGTTGCACCATTGTCTTCACTGAACTTACGTCAGTCTTTACAGCAGACATCTCTCCCTGAAGATTTCCAACCGATGTCTTCAGCGTTATGACCTCGCTGGACATGGTTTGAACTGTTGTTTTGAGAGAGGTGTAGTCGGTGTAGATGTCAGCAAGAACTTTGTCAAAATCACCAAGAGTACCATCAACCTTCTCCAAATCAGCTTTGGAGGCTTTCTGTTCAACCACTTTTGTCAGATTGTTGAGATTCTCTCCAGCGTTTGTTACAGCTGAAGAGTTGTCTGAGAGAGTAGTGGTGAGACCTGTCAGCTTTGTATCCAGGTTCTTCAGAGAGGCGTTGATGTCTCCTAAATTAGGACCTGTAACAGATAAGTACTTATGAACAGAGGAAAGCTCAGAAGTTTGGGGTTTAGTTACAATGTATACGGGTTGGTGTATACCTGCAGGAAGGCTGGTGAAGTCGTCAAAACTTCTGTGTCCTGAAAAAAGTTCCATGTCGTCAGCTAGAGTGCGTGTACGCATGGACATTCCTGCAGGTCCTGCATCCATCATTCCTTGAAAAGTATCAGCTTTAGCTTCTGGAAGAATGACGGGTGCTCCAGTGATCGTGGTGAAAACTGGATTAGAGTCCAATGGAGTAGAGAGAGAAGCGAAGGTTGAGAAGGTTTGACGTGGAGCTGATTCAGTGTTGGATCCACTGAGAATCACTTCTTCAGTCCTATGAGAGACTGACGGAGTTTGGTTCAGTTCCAAGTTTATAACTCCAGCGTTTAGAGACGCTGAAGCTGGGATGGAAGGGGTGGCTTGTTCAGCTGTGGCAGAGCATACCACTGAACTTTCCATCAGCTCTTCAAGATGAGCTGAGGAGTCTTCAGCAAGAGATTGCTTATGGGGTTGCTCCTTGGTTTTCTTAGTCCTTTTGGAACCATGTTGGGAAGATGAGTGTTTCCTTTTTCTAGAAGGAGTGGAGGTTGCAGCTGGGGTATCAGCGGTGGGTTTTTCCACTGAATGAGCTGCAGAAGTAGAGAAAGGAGGATTGAGAAGAGTTAAGAGAGTAGAGAGACGTACCTCGTTTGCCATTGGCTTAAAGTCGAGTACCTTAGGGCCAACCTTAGAGAGTTTCAGGTCTCCTACTTTTGGGTAGTTATCCTTAAGGCCGGTTTAGAAGATGGCGCTGAGGAATCTTGGGTATGGAACCCATGATGGTCGGTCAGCAGCAGAGTCTACTCTGAGCACAAGATCATCGTAGATTATTGAGGCCCAGTCAACATGAAGACCTTTCAGCAATGCATAGCCCATGGCTTGCTGAGGTTGAGCGGCTTGATCAGCGAATCAATTATGTTCAGAGAGAAAACATACCTTGATATCAGCGAATCAATTATGTTCAGAGAGAGAATGATAGAATGGGTTATACAAGTTGATTTTATCCTATCACTGATCAAATGTGAACCGCTGAAGATTTTACTCTTCAAAGTTCAGCATTCCAAGCTCGCTGATGAGAAAGTTGAATCTTGTCTCATCAAGAGGTTTGGTGAATAGATCAGCTAACTGATAGTCAGTTGGGATAAAATGAAGTTCTATACCACCATTCATCACATGATCTCTTATAAAATGATACCTGATTTCGATGTGTTTTGTCTTTGAGTGTAGCACTGGATTGTTGGCTATAGCGATGGCACTTGTGCTGTCGCAATAGATTGGAATTTTCGAGAGCTGAAGGTCATAGTCTAGTGGTTGATTTCTCATCCACAAGACCTGAGAACAACAGCTTCCAGCGGCTACATACTCAGCTTCAGCAGTTGAGGTGGACACTGAGTTTTGCTTTTTACTTGTACAACTCACCAGCTTTCCACCCAGGAGCTGACAGCCTCCCGTGGTGCTTTTCCTATCCAATTTGCAACCTGCAAAATCACTATCTAAATAGGCGATTAGATCAAACCCTGAGTCTTTGGGATACCAAAGACCTAGGTTCGCAGTACCCTTAAGGTATCGAAAAATTCGCTTTACAGCGATCATATGAGATTCCTTAGGTTCAGCTTGATATCGTGCACACAAACAAGTTGCGTACATAATATCGGGTCGGCTAGCTGTAAGATACAAAAGAGAGCCGATCATCCCACGGTACAGCGTGACATTAACAGGTATTCCATTTGAATCCTTGTCTAGTGTCAGCGGTGGTGCCATAGGGGTTTTCATAGCTGAACTCTGAGTTAAATCGAATTTCTTCAACATATCTTTAACATACTTTCTCTGATTAATGAAAGTTCCTTTTTCATTTTGTTTTATGTGTAGACCAAGGAAATATGTTAGTTCACCCATCATACTCATTTTATATTCAACTTTCATCCTTTTAGAGAAACGAGTACAAAGTTCAGGGTTAGTGGAACCAAATATAATGTCATCGACGTATATTTGAACAAGAATGATATGACCATTCACTTTCCTGAAAAATAGAGTTTTATCGATTTTTCCACGCTCAAAATGTTCAATCAGGAGATAAGAGGAAAGAGTGTCATACCATGCACGTGGAGCTTGTTTTAAGCCATAAAGTGCCTTATCCAGTTTATAAACATAACCTGGACGCTTAGGATCTGGGAATCCTTGAGGTTGTTCCACATAGACTTCTTCATCCAGCTTTCCATTTAGAAATGCTGACTTAACATCCATCTGATATACTTTGAAGTCTTTGTGTACAGCGTATGCTAAGAATAGACGAATAGATTCTAGTCTTGCTACTGGAGCAAATGTTTCGTCGTAATCTATGCCTTCCTCTTGTCTGTATCCCTGAGCAACAAGTCGAGCCTTATTGCGGGTTACAGTTCCATCTTCTTCCAACTTGTTACGATAGACCCAATTAGTGCCTATCACTGTCTTGTCTGTTGGTCTTCGAACAAGATTCCAAACTTTGTTTCTTTCAAATTCTGTCAGCTCTTCTTGCATAGCGCTGACCTAGTTTGGATCTTTGAGGGCATCATCTATTTTCTTTGGTTCAATCAGAGAAATAAAGTTAACAAATAAACAAATATTACCTGCACTTCGTCGAGTCTGAACACCAGCGTTTGGATCACCAAGAATTTGATGAATTGGGTGATTTACAGTCCATCGCTGAGCAGGAGCATAAGTCGCTGACTCAAATTGAACTGGAGGAGATGAAGATGAAGCTTCAGCAACTTCTGGAATATCAGCCAAGAGAGGAGTAGGTGCAGATGTCATCTCATTCACTGATTGCTGAGAAGTAGATGGAATGTCTGATGTAGAAGGTTCAGAAGCAGGCATAATGTTTAGAGGAACAGCTGAGACCCATGAGGTTTCAGCTTCACTAGTCTGCAAGTCAGGGATGATTTTAGGACCATCATCTTTAGCAGGATGTGAAAACATCCATTGATTCAGTTCTTCAGTATCAGCAGACGGTTTAGAGTTTGCTGAATGGGATTCGTCAAAAGTGACGTGAATAGTTTCTTCTACAGTTTGTCTTCTACGATTGAAGACTCTGAAGGCTTTGGAAATTGAGGAGTATCCAAGAAAGATTCCATCATCAGCCTTAGGATCAAACTTTCCAAGGGCATCTCTGTTATTCAGTATGAAACACTGACATCCAAAGATGTGAAGAAAGCTAATTGAAGGCTTTCTCCCATGAAAAAGTTCATAGGCTGTCTTATTGAATCTTTTGACTATCAGCGACCTGTTTTGCGTAAAACAAGCAGTGTTGACAGCTTCTGCCCAAAACTGAGTAGGCAGGTGAGAATCGCTGAGCATTGAACGTGCAACTTCAATAATTGTTCTATTTCTTCTTTCAGCGACTCCATTTTGTTGTGGTGTTCTCACTGATGAAAAGTTGTGAGAAATACCCTTGCTCTCAAAGAAGGAATCAAGAGAACTATTTTTGAATTCAGTCCCATGATCACTCCTTATTGAGTGAACGGTCAAGTTGTTCAGGGTTTCCATTTTCCGAACAAAGGTGATGAGTTCTTCAGGGGTGTCACTCTTAGAACGGAGAAACATAACCCATGTATGGCGAGAGAATTCATCAACTATGACCAGCGTATATTTCTTTCCAGCGATGGATTGTTTGTTAACAGGGCCAAACAAATCCATATGGAGAAGTTGTAGAGCAGATGACACTGAGGAAACTTGCTTTGACTTAAAGCTTGCTTTGGTCTGCTTGCCTTTCTCACACGCTGAACATAAGGATTCCTTGGCGTATGAGTGCTGAGGTAGACCAGTGACTAACTCTTTTGAAGAAAGAGTGTTCAGTGTCTTGAAGTTTAGATGAGAGAGCCTCTTATGCCATAGCCAGTTGACATTAGATGAGGCTTTTGAGAAGAAACATGAGTTCTCAGTGGTTGTTGAGTCCATGTTTATTACATAAATATTTTCCAAACGATAACCGCTGAGAGCTATCTTCTCCTTTTTGTCAGTGACAAAGCAGGATTCCTTAGTAAAGATTACTTTGTTATCCTTGTCGCAAAGCTGACTGATGCTTAGAAGATTATGCTTCAGCCCTTCAACATATGCGACTCTTCTGAAGGTTGTTGTACCATTTGAGAGTACACCAAACCCTCGGGTATGTCCTTTTCCATTTCCACTGAAAGTCACAGAGGGACCCTTCTCTTCTTTGTACTCAGCGAGCAGGCTTTTCTTTCCAGTCATGTGTCTAGAGCATCCGCTATCGAGATACCAGATACCCTTCTTAACCTGCATTACAAAGGAAGATTAGTTTTTCTTGGGTACCCACTTAACCATGTGTACACGTTTGTCAGTGGAAGTAGTTGGAATGGAAGGTTCAACAGTCTTCGCAGCATTTGAAGATTCAGCTTTGTCAGTCTTCACTTTGGTTAATTTCTTAACCTCAGTGGTCTTCTTTGCCTTGGGGGCAATGATCTTCACCTTAGCTAACTTTTCAGCTTTGGTGGCTTTAGGGCACTTACTAGCAATATGATCGGTAAGTCCACAGTGATAACATTTCCTATAACTGAAAGTAGTTTTAGGACCATTTGTATGCTGAGTTGTTTGTTTAAAACGAGAAGGACCAGCATCAAGTATACCTCTGGTATTGGAAATAAGAGGAACTATCAGTTCTTCGGATTTCTTACCAGTGACATCCACTTTGATTCTAGGAGTAGATCGCTGAAAATATCCACGCTGAATATATCCAGTGTTCTTGTTCTTTGAATCAGTGGGATGATTCGCTGAAGCTGTAGAAGCATTCAGCTTAGGTATAAAGATACCCTTCTGAGGATTTTCTTCAAAAGCAATTCCTTTACCTTTGTCTTTAAAAACTAGGGTAGGTTTTTCCTCAGGAGTTGGTGTATAGGAAGAGGAGCACTGAGAAGATGAAGTGTCAGCGTTAGAGGATACGAACGTTCCGAATTTAAGCATGGAATGTTCAGTGGTAGGTTTTTCAGCATCAACTTTATAACCAATACCACGTTTATCACTCAGAGGTATCTGAGACTTAATTATCTCAGTGATCTTTGTTGAAGAATTACACCATCCTTCAACAGTAGCTTTTTCAGCTTTTAATGCAGCGATGGCTTCTTCGCGTTCGATTTTGACTAGCTGATTTAAGTGCACTTGATCTTTAAAATCTTCTTCAATTTTAGAAAGTTTTTTCTATTTGAAGGTGACAGTTTTTAAGCTGTTCAGCGAGATCAAGGTTTGATTTTCAACTACAGTTTTGCCATTCATGGCTTCATATAAACTTCTAGTCAAGAGATCGATCTTTCGAAGACTATCAGCTTCATCAATATTTGCAATATTGGTAAAGAAAGAAGGTGATACCTAAGTTGCAGAGGTTGAAGTGGAGGGCATGTCTGAAATTTCTTCCTCATCTTCAAGTTTGGCCATAAGACAGAGATTGGATTCATCATCTTCAGAGTCAGATGTTTCTTCCTCATCAGAGTCAGCCCAATCATAGTCAGCCATCAGGCCTTTGCTTTTCTTCTTAAAGGTTTTCAGCTTCGCATACCTTTCTTTCAACTTTTTATATTTTTCATCTCTATTCCTGGGAATAAAGTTTTTCTTGGGAAAAGCTGAGGGTCTCGAAACTTTCTTTGACCTGCACTCGTTAGCGAAATGTCCTATCTTTTCACAGTTAAAACAAGTAGCAGTAGCCTTATCAACAGGGGTTGATGATCTTGGCTTGTCAGTAATAGAAAGAGGTTTATTCTTTCTGAATATTTTCTTTTTGGCAAATCTCCTGAACTTTTTATTTAGGAGAGCCAAAGATTCATCAAGATCTGAAGAGTCAGAGTTTGATGAACTTTCAGAGTTACTCTCCAACTCAGTGATAGTGACCGAGGGTCGCTGAGTGGAAGGTTCCTCTGAGATTAAAGCAACAGGGGTGCTTTTGGAATCTTTTACAAGATTCTTCTTAAGATGACTCGATTGCTCATGATTCAGCATCGTGCCATATAAGGTAGAAAGGGTCATTGATTTTAGATCCTTTGACAGCTCGAGACACATAGAATAACTGTCCCAGCTTTCAGGTAAACATTCTAAGAACTTTTTCAGTACTTCAAAGTTAGAATATTCCTTACCAACAGTTTTTAGATCTATTATTAAGCAGTTAAAACGTTGGTGTACTTCAGAGATAGTTTCATTCTTACCACAAATGAAGCTTTCATACTGTCTTACCAGGTTGGTCTTTCGAGAGTCCTGGACTTCAGAAGTACCTTCATACTGAACACAGATTGTGTCCCACATAGCTTTTGAGGTTTTCAGGTTCATGACGGAATGGTAGACTTCGTCAGGAAGAGCCTTGGAGAGTATGGATCTAGCTTTGGCGTCGATAGCCACTTTCTTCTTATCTTCATCAGCCCACATATGAACTTCCTTGGGTATCAGCCTTTCTGGAATAGCAGGTCTATTCTCAGCGGCTGGAACTGCAGGATCAATTCTAACAGGGATATATGGGCCGTTTTCAAGATAGTAAGGCATAGTCGGGTCTATACCTTCTAAGAAGAGAATCATCCTATTTTTTCATAGATTAAAATTATCTCTGGAGAATCTAGGGGGTTTTGCAAGAGAACCGTTGTCAATATAGTTTGTGTTTGTGTTGGCCATTTTAAGAAATAGCTAGGAAGAGAAATCTTAGTATAGATCAGATCTTGTTTATGAGATTAAACAAATCTGCTCTGATACCACTTGTTGGTCCCGAAGGGCTATACAAGTTTGTAGAAAGGGGGGGGGGGGGGGGGGGTTGAATACAAACAAACATTTTTACTTTTCTAAATTGTTTATTGATAAATCATTAACAATTTACAACTTGTTGCGGAACAAGATTAAGGATAAACCTAAATCTAAACAAGTTGGAACACTAAGTTTCTTGCACTAAGAAAGAGAAGGAAATTACTAATAATAACCTATCTCAAAGATATAAGAAGGATGACTCGACCAGAGTTTACGAGTACTTCAAAATGAAGTGAGGTCTTCTTCTTATATACTGCATGCATTTAATGCATGGCAGTTTATACTTTACACGTGGCAGCAGCTGATTGGTTGTTTGATTCTGACTTTAGTAGACAACCTTTTGTAGCCGCATGGTGCACAATGTAGAATCAGAGTTGGTGTACGATTTCAGACAATAAGGAGGTTCTTTTCTGACATATCGTACGGAGTCGTGCAAGGGTGGTTAAGACAAAAGTACTTTGTACGGAAGACTTCATGATCAGCTTTCGTTGAATCAGAGCTTTATCATTCAATATCAGTGAATGACAAAGTTCAGCGATAGCTGAAGTCTTGTACTTGATACTTCACGTTGAGTGGACAAATCTGAGTCTTCGCTGATCCGCATCAGTTCATTAGGAGACTTGTCGCTGGTTCTTGAGCTTGATCTTCGACTTCAGCGTAGAACCTATGTTAACGTGAAACTTGTCTTCAGGGATCATAAGTAAACAACTAACTTATCAACGATCACCATAAGGACTGAACAGGCTCAGAGCATTATGGTGAACAGTGTTCGCTGAATGTTTAATCTAAAGAACGAGAGTTCCTATCAGCGGTACTGTAAAGTCTTAGTACATCAGCGATAGTGAAACTCTAATACATATTGTTTACTTACAATTTTCACTAAGTGTTTTAGAGAGAGTCATTATCAAATCACTGAGGGTTTGGATCAACATAAACCAAATTCTCGAAATCAATTTGAGATAATCTCAAAGTTTCTGCCGACCTTCATTTCTTATACCCCAATTTTCCAAATTTCAATTTTACCCCAACACTATCCCAATTGATGAAACTAACCCCAAGTTTCACAATTTTAGAAATAACTTAAAAACTTTGGTCAATTTCACTTTTGACCCCTTTCGACATGTCATTTAAAATAATATCATCCTATTATTTTAGACATTCTCCCAAAATAATTATATAATAATTATGGAAATTTCGAGATGTTACAGATGCTTTGTTAAGGTGTGGGTCCCCGTTCTGGAAGAATGTGGATGTTGCGGGCAGGGGCTCGAAGATGGTAAACACCTGTTCTTGGAGTATGTCGTGGCTTCAGATTGTTGGGCATATGCGAGCTTGCTTAGTTTAGTCCAAAACACTATGACTCAGGAAGACTCCAATGATATTTGAATGCATAAAGTTTTGGTGGTTTCCACGGAGACGGTTCGATCTAAAATAGCAGGAGTTATTTGGAGCATTTGGCGGGAACGAAATGAGTGGATGTGGAGGCAAAAGGCACGTCCAACGCAACTTATTGTAGACCAAGTCCGGAATGGAGGAAGGCAACAGCAGGTTTGAAGCATCCCGATTACATGCATGAGATGGCACACCCCGCCGACCCAATTCTTGAAATGTAATTGTGATGCGACGGTGTTTCCGGGAACTCATTCTATGGACATGGGCATGGTCTTACGTGATAAGGACGGAACAGTCTTGACGTATTGAATGCTAAGATATTTGGGTCAACCGACGGTTAAAGAATGTGAAGCAAAAACCTTGCTTGAAGCTCTCATATGGATAAGGGAAATGGGACATGATCGATGTATTTTTTAGACCGATTCGTTGGTAGTAGTTAATGTCGTATCCCAGCCGATTGAAGATTGCACCGAGTTTGGAGAACTGGTTCACACTTGTCGCGAAGTTTTAATGTCAAAACCTCTTTTTAAAGTTCAATTTGCTAGGAGGAATAGAAATGAGATTGCCCATGAGCTTGCTAGGAAATCCAATTTCTTAGTCGACCCTGTTTCAGATGTTGGCCCTCCGGTTTGGTTGGATAACAATCTTCTCTTGTACTGTAATAATCCCAATCATTAATAAAGTTCTATTTGTTTTGGTCAAAAAAAAACAATATTATCAATAACATTAAGGTGCTGTTTGTTTTTCTATTTTCAGCACTTATTTGCCACTTATCACTTATTCGGTCAGACGTTTTCAAAATAAGTGTGTTTGTTTTTTCTTTCAATTCAGACCCACTTATCACTTAAAATGGTATGTAACAAAAAGTGAAAACCTTGTCACTTATTTCCCACTTTTTTCTAAGACGTGCCCCAAATCAAAACCCTTATTTTTGTCTGAAATCTGGAAACTTCAATCCTTCAAAAACAATGGCTTCCGTTGCCAGATTTCGATTAATGAACTCATGTAATCGTTGCATTTTGTTTTCAATTTATCAAATTCAAGCTCGTCATTTTTCATCAATCCTAAATCCCGACTCCACCACTCCTCTCTCCAGCAAAGAGAAATCACGGGCCGCTCTTTCTCTCCTCAAATTCGAGAAAAATCCAGAACGGATTATTGAGATCTGTCGAGCAGCGTCACTCATGCTGGAATCCCATCTCGATCGCCTTGCCTTTTCACTCGCTATTAAGAAGCTCACCGAGTTGAATTACTACGAGGGTATCCGTAATTTCATTGACGAGTTGTTTAAAACCCGACCAGATTTAAACAACGAGAAGTTCATCTCTGACGCTATTGTTTATTATGGTCAAGCTGGGTTATTGAACAATGCACTCCAACTGTTTGATAAAATTCCCCAATTGGGTGCTGCTCAAAATGCGAAATCTTTAAATGCTTTGTTGTTTTTAATGGTTTCTTTATAGGTGGGTTTGGATTGTGACGTCGCTGTTGTATAAAAAGAGCTTCATCTTTTACAAACTTTTTATCCTTTTTGACATAATAATCATTCATAACCTTTATAAAATTGAATGAATTATTGAAGATGTTTGTATTAAATTAATCTCTTTTTGGTATTTCAGATTTCAGACAGCTTACAAAAACAAACAGTCTTTTTCTTTCAGATTTCAGACTTCAGCACCACCACTTAAAAATCAGAAGTGAAATCAGACTTCAGCAGCACTTAAAAAACAAACGCCACCTAATAACATTTAAACTTAGTAACATTAATAACATGTAAAATTGATAACATATAGTAATTAATTTTTAATAAATAACATATAATTATATGAAATTAATTAATATTTACTATATACTAAAAAATATTTGGTTAATATTTAATAATTAATATATCTTATTGCTTTCCGTTTCAAAGAGAATGTTTTATTTAATATTATCTAATCGTATCCACTATTTGGTAGAAAATATTATCCGAATAAGGCCATCCGTACCCCATCCCTCCTATCTGTGAAAGATTCCCCTCCACATCATCGCCACATCAGCTTTTCTTCCATCCCTCACTCCATCCCTCACGATCCCTAAACATCCGTACCCCATTCCCTCAAACCCCTTTGCCACCTCATTTATTTTAATTCTTTTATTTATACATTTAATTATTTAACAAAATAAATATATATATATATATATATTTAATAAATAAAAATAAGATAAATAATAAAAATTAAAATTCATATCATTCATTAAAAAATTAAAAATTACAAAATAAATTTAAAAATCTACTCGTCGTCATTGTTGGGAACTTGGATACGCCAAATATGTTCGACCAAATCCGACCGAAGGTTATTATGAGTTTCCCGGTTTATGACTTCTCGAACATTTGCCGCGCGTTGTGTCTCACTGATTTGGCTTTCGATATCATTCGTGAAAAAGTCGTTTTCCACGTCACCACAAATAGCATGGTTTTCGTCTTCGAGTATCATATTGTGTAATATGACACAAGCGTACATAATGTTTCTCAATATTGCCGAATAGCGGAAGTACACTTTTGTATCGGAGAAAAACCTTGTTTGCCTAACCCGTCAAACTGAAGTCTAAAATACGGATACCCTACTTCTAAATCTTCAACTATTCGTTCGAATAGTTGTCTGCTCATCCTGAACCGCCGCCTAAACATATCCGGTGTATAAATCGGGTTGACGCCAAAGTAGTCCCGCATAAGCCGCTCGTTTGCAGTTACTCGACCTCTTTCAATGTTTGCGGCCCTCTCTCTTGTTGACGATGAGGCGGTGCTACCATACAGCGATTGTGCAGCATGTCGAAAAATTTCCCTTTGTAGATTCAACAACTCGTCGGTGTCTACGGATGATGATGATGCGGTTGGTGAACCGGGTTGTGGCGAATCCATATTGTTTAATATATAGAGGTTGAGAAAATTTGAGAGAGTTTGAGAGGTGTGAGAAATAAGAGGTTGAGAGAATAAGAGGTTGAGAGGTGTGAGAAATAAGAGGTTGAGAGGTGTGAGAAATAAGAGGTTGAGGGTTAAATATATAGTGGGATTAAATTGAGAATTTTTTTTTTTTAAGAAAGAGCCGTTCAACGGTTATTTTTTTAAAAATTTAATTAAAATTTTTTTTTTTTATAAAACCCTCGGGATGGCTCGGGAACCCAACCCCGCTCACCATCCCGCCCCGCAACTCCATCCCGGGCCGTAGCCCAACCCCGCCCTCACCCCGCTGCCACATCCCCCATCCCGAGCCCCTTCCCCGCTGGGGTACGGAAGGCCTAACATTCAACATTTATATTTATATAATGATTAAAAATAAATTGTAACATCCCAAGCCAACCGTACCAGATATTGTCCGCTTTGTCCACATACCTGGACTCACGGTTTTAAAACGCCTCTGATAGAGGATGTATCAAGTTCCTCTTATAAGGCAACCTTTGTTTCCCACCCCAACCAATGTGGGATCTTACAATCCACCCCCTTGGGAGCCTAGCGTCCTCGCTGGCACACCAGTCCGGTTCCCGGCTCTGATACCATCTGTAACATCCCAGGCCAACCGTACCAGATATTGTCCGCTTTGTCCACACACCTGGACTCACGGTTTTAAAACGCGTCTGATAGAGGAGGTATCAAGTTCTTCTTATAAGGCAACCTTTGTCCCCCCCTCCCCAACCAATGTGGAATCTTACATAAATAGTTTAAGTAACAAAAAGTAATACATAATATAAAACATTTTATTATTGATACATGTGAAACTACGGGTGCTCAAAAGCCGATCAACCCGACCAATTTGGCCAATTGTTAATGCCAAAAAATTACCTTTTCAATAATTTAAGGTCGTGTGAGAGCTTTAACAACTAAAGATGGTATTTTTCGAGTAACACACGATAAAGGAAAAAACATAGAGATTTGGTGATGCAAAAAACTCTTGTTGAGAATAAAACCGCGGACGACAGTGAAAGTCGTCAGTGCACCATGGACGTCAAACACGTACATCATCCTTTAGAAACAGTTGTCGAAGGTACAAATCATTACAATATCAGCTTGTTACAAATGAAAGAAAACGTGAGATTGAAACTGTTGTCGTGAGTTTTCTCGAGAGAGTTGCTTGTATGTTGTCGTATGCTCTTGTGTATAGTATATGAGCTTGTTGTGTGGCCTTCAGACGAAATATGTTTCGTTTATATAGGTTCTTGGTCATTAAATGGGTCTTTTATGGTCTTAAATACAAGCAACGGTCCTCGTATTGATGATGCTTGATTGGGGTCTTCAATTATGACCGTTGATCATCAATGAGCAATGACCTGCATTAAAGAAACATAAAACACGGTTTTGTCGTGAGTTAGTAAAGGTAAATACGAATTGTTAGATACTGACGATTGTCGCTGCTTAACAACGATCGATGGTACGGATGTCCTTAGTCATAGGTCGTGCGTTGGGGTTAACTTATGATTGTCGTCATAAAGTGACGATTGATAGTCTTACGGTCTTTGATCAACAAGACTTGTTCTTAAGGGATGTGCGGTCGTACGAATCTTGCGTCGATCGTGACTTTGAGATTTTTACCAAAACAGTTTGCCCCGAAGTTTGGAATGATAGAGGTAACTTTGAATTTCAAATTTCATCCCAAAAAAGTGACACATGTGGATCAGGGGAACTGAACCAGTTTCTTTGGAACCAAATGGTTACCTCGATAACGGTAAAGGCGATAAGATATGTGACGTCATGATGACATCGTGCATGTGTAACAGCTGTCATGGGCACGTGTCGTCCATCTGATGGTAGATACGAAAATTTGATGGACATGTGTCGACCATCGGTCGAGAGACTTGACATCTTTGTCTGTATGAGTAGCAACTACTTGAGCAAGTCACGTTGTCGTAGCAGTTTGATGAGCAGGTCACGTTGTCGTAGCAATTTGCTGCATTTATGCAGCAGCATGGATACATCCCCCTCCCGACCCTCCCTTTAGTTAGATTGTTACTCGTCTCTCGTATTGTATTTTGAATTGTATGAATTTGGAATTTTGAATTGTATAAATTGGTTATTTTGAACTTGTTGGGTTGTTTTGGTTTGTTATTTTAAATTTATGGGCATGTTGTATATAAAATATACAGAAAATACAGGTTTTTTATTTATTTTTTAAATTAAAAAATATCAGTGACGAAAATTCATCGCTAAAAGTGGGTGGGTCCGTCGATAAAAGTCCGTTGCTAATTTGTCGATAGAATCCATCCTATTAAGAATATTATTCAAGTTATCCACCTCAATGTGATTGTCAGGGTAGGTGAAAAAACCTTATTTTCCTCTATATTAGCATGTTTTATTATCCTTAAATAGTGTGATAATCATATTATTTTAAATTGTCCTTGGTCAGTTATTATTGACGAGAGAGTCATATGCGCTTGTTATTATTGCACTAGTTCTAGACAAGACCCAGATCATTTCATAATTCGGCGAGACATAGTGATTCCTAGAATTGAGAACAAGCTTTAATCCTTAGACCTGAGGTGTGCATTCGAATCTGATGCACAAAGAATGTTATGCTTTGATGTAGTCTAACGTTGTCCTTCACTAGGCAATAATAAGGATATGTTGGGTATAACATGAATTATGTATAAGTCGTGTACATGCAATATGAGATTCGCTCATCTCAAGTTGAGAGAGATATTTTTAGGTCACTCGATGAAATAGTTTGATAATATTGCATGGCCATGCACATAGACCTCGCAAACGTGTCGTGTCGTGTTCAAAGTTAAACGGGTTAAGAATGTGTAACCCTAACCCGACCCGTTTAATAAACGGGTCAGAAAATCCCAACCCTAACCCGATCCGCCTAACCCGCCTAACCCGTTTAACATTTATAAAACTAAAAATTAAATATCGAAAATTCAACCAAAAAAATTACAAATCCAAAATTCAAATGAAAACATTAGAAATCTAACTTTTATAGTTCAAACTTTTAAATTCTAACCAAATCCAAAACATTAAAAATTCAATGCATTAAAAAGAAAACTTATTATATATATATATATATATATATATATAAATAAACGGGTTATTCGGGTCATTTTCGAGTTGAAATTTTTGACCCTGACCTTACCCATTTAATTTTTGTGTCGTGTCGTGTCAACCCGTTTACTTAAACGGGTTGAAACGTATTACCCAAACCTGTTTATTTCGTGTCGAGATCGTGTCGGGTTAGCGTGTCGTGTCAGTTTTTGTCAGGTCTACATGCACAAGTGGATTAGTAGATATAGTGCACTTGTTTAATAAAATATGTTGGAATCTATAAACATAAACTTTGAAATAAATGATGAGTCATAACTCGTATCTATGCTTTAAGTTCAAAACAAAATATGTAGCAAAATGATAATAAGTGATTCTACCATGTTAGCCCTAATTTCAATTGTAAAAGTATTGTAAAGAAAAGTCTGAATATTCTTCTACGTGGTGATTTTTTGATATGCCTAATCAGAGCACTTCAGAGCCTCTACAATGCCTAATCAGAGGACTCGACTATATTTAAAGTTATTTCTCAGATATCCCAACACTTAAGCTTTTCCAAAGATTTGAAGACCAAACTTTCCCGCCTGAAGTCTGTTAAGCTCCTTTAGACGTGGAGGCCTCTCATTTGATGAAGCAATGACTACAACTTTTAAGAGCTTATAAATACCCTATTCTTGTC
This sequence comes from Saussurea involucrata, assembly GCA_033807775.1. Taxonomy (NCBI): domain Eukaryota; kingdom Viridiplantae; phylum Streptophyta; class Magnoliopsida; order Asterales; family Asteraceae; genus Saussurea; species Saussurea involucrata. The sequence continues at coordinate 136,104,972 of CM066322.1, forward strand.
TAGTTTTCAGTAAGCTTTTAGATATCAATTAAGAATGATCCTATCTATCATTTGAAGTAGAAACCTAATTGTAATCTCTCAATCTCAATTATTCCTAACCTTCATATTTGAGTCAATACGCAGATGACATAACTTCAGATATTCTCCATTCTGTTATTTGATTAATTGTCAAATTGATCATATTTGTGCTTCCGCTATATTGTTCATGTTTTGATCTAAATTGAGAAATCTGGAACCAACATACCACATGACTGACCGGATCAATGAACTACTCTAGAAAACACATTTTACGTAGCTTTGGAGGAGGTGACGTGTTGCTAGCTTACCACCGTCTATATCACTGTGTGTCTTGTGCAAGTGGAAGAATGTAAGTTTTGTATGCCCGCGACACATGTCACACTATGATACTGCTAAAGAGTACGTATGTAACAACCCAGATTCCAAACATACAACAAATAACATATTTAACATAACACAGTCTCATAATAGAAGATACGTCACATTGCATTTACGGTCCTTTAGTCTTCTAACCATAACAGTATTTCAGTACAAACTTTTTGCTAGTAATTTACATGATAACTACTAACATGATAGATACAAAATACATCACGAATCTTCATGAACATACATCTTCAAAAGAAATTCACAGATTTTCCTATCACTTGTCTCTATTTGCTCCACGACCTGGAATACATATTTTTAAAACAAAATGAGGGTTAGACCTAGAGGTCTAAGTGAGAAAATCCCTGTTAGGTTTAAAACCATTTGCACAACCATCATATACATAACACAAATATAAATACCAGTTATGACTCATGCATCATATACTTTCCTGTCTCATTCTCTTGGCCATATTAATTGGTTGCAAGCCAACTAATAAATTAACTCCGCTGTACGACAATTACAGCCAACACCGCTGTACGAATATTACAGCCAACACCACCGGTCCTAAGCCCGGCCAACGTATTCTCGTATAGTGTAATGCTCATGTAAATACAATATCTCAATATATTATATTTCAAACATAAACACATAATCACACCATCTATCACATTCCCAATCCACACATATATGTATTCCAGTTTAAAAACGTTTTAAAGTAAAACTCACCTGTTTTGCTTATCACCAAAATCCTTCCAAGCTATTTTCAAGTACTCCAAATCTTTCAGCCCAATTTCACAGAATCTGTAACCACATAAATACAATTATCCTTTTAAGACTAAAATCCCAAAATCCTCGACTCATATCGCAATCAACTACTGCGATAACTCCATGTCGCAACACACCACACATATCGCAATTAACTACTGCGACACAGTAGCATATCGCAACCAACTGTTGCGATATACCACAAGTCGCAACTGACCATTGCGATATTAAGAGCTTGTCGCAACCAACTATTGCGATATCTCTCCATATCGCAACCAACTGCTGCGATATACCTTATGTCGCAACCAACTGTTGCGATACCAATGAACATGTCGCAACTCAAGGTTGCGATATTCATGAATGTCTCAGTTCACTAAGTTCATCTTTTAACCCAGAAATTTATGTTTTAAGCTATGCATGTTTCTGTAACTATGTAGATATGTTTAAGACTATAAATAGAACCTAGTCATATACTCAGATTTCCCAAATCATCCATAAATCATCAAAACCCATCTATAAACTTATATAAAACTTTATTTAGATAAAAAGGATAGATTAAGAGGAAGCATACCTTTAATCTTCACAAGATGAACCCTTTAATTTCAGCAACAATCTTGTCTTTCTTCTTCTTTTTTTCTACGACTCTATCTCTCTCTTTTCTCTCTTAACCGAAAACACACACACACACACACATTCACAATATACTAACTTAGCTAAATGGAGGACACCTCCTCCTAATTGAAATGATAATGGCGGTGGTGGTGTAAGGTTTGGCTAGAAAGACCAAACAAACCCTATACTTCTCTTATTTGGCAAAACATACCCCTAAACTTCCATTATAAAATTAAAACTTACCCCTTAACTTATAAAACTACTTAAACCATAATAATAAAGATTTAATTAGACCAATAACATACCTGGTTATTACAACATCTCCCCCTTAAAAGAATTCCGTCCCGGAATTCGGTTAAGCAAAAAGATGAGGGTATTTATCTCTCATTTCTGATTCTAATTCCTAAGTAGCATCCTGACCTCTATGATGTCTCCACTGCACCTTTACTTGCCTGATCGTCTTGTTCCGCAAAACTTTAACTTTCCTATCAACAATAGCCTCAGGTTCCTCCACATAATTCAACTTTTCATCAACTTGTATATCTGGTAGAGAAACGGCTTGATCTGGCGTAACCAAATACTTTCGAAAATTCGAGACGTGAAAAGCGTTGTGAATCCTGCTTAACTCTGGCGGAAGATCCAACCTATAGGCTACTTCACCAATCCTTTCTATGATTGCAAACGACCCGATGTACCTTGGACTAAGCTTACCTTGTTTCCCAAAACGAATTACTCCTTTCCAAGGCGAGACTTTCAACATTACGAAATCTACAACTTGGAACTCTAACGGCTTTCGGCGTCGGTCAGCGTAACTTTTCTGTCTGTCTTGAGCCACTTTCAATCGTTCCCGAATCTGAGTAATCTTATCCGCTGTTAACTGAACTATATCTGGCCCCGCTAACTGTTTTTCTCCCATTTCGTTCCAACACAGAGGCGTTCGGCATTTTCTACCATACAGTACTTCAAACGGTGCCGCTTGTATGCTGGAATGATATATGTTATTGTAGGCAAATTCAATCAATGGTAAATGCTTATCCCACGATCCCCCAAAATCCACAATGCAGGCCCAGAGCATATCTTCCAAAGTCTGGATTGTTCGTTCACTTTGACCGTCAGTTTGAGGATGATACGCCGTACTTAACTTTATTTGCGTTCCCATTTCTTTTTGAAAACTCCTCCAAAACCTTGAAATAAAACGACTATCACGATCAGAAATAATCGAGATTGGAACTCCATGTCGAGTTACTATTTCGTCAATGTACAACTTGGCTAGTTGTTCTAACGAATAAGTTTCTTTTATTGGTAGGAAGTGAGCAGACTTCGTCAATCTGTCAACGATCACTCAAATGGCATCAAATCCCTTCGGAGTCCTTGGTAACTTCGTGATGAAATCCGTAGTAATCTGATCCCATTTCCACATAGGTATTTCTAGACGTTGTAACTGACCAAAAGGCTTTTGATGTTCAATCTTTACCTTCTTACAAGTAGTACAATCTTCCACATGCTGAGCAATGCTTCTTTTTATTCCCGACTACCAATAAAATTGTTTTAAATCTTTATACACCTTATTCGTACCTGGATGAATAGAGAAACGAGATTGATGAGCTTCTTGTAGTACCCGATCACGTAAACCACCCAAACGAGGCACCCAGATTCTGTTTTCCAGACACAGTAACCCACGATCGTCTTTTACGAGTAATGCTGATATCCCCACTAACCTTTCTGATTTCAAATGTTCTTCTTGATAGGCTTCTACTTGACACTTCTGCAATTCGTCAAAGATGTTAGGTAGAAGTTCAGCTCTTCGTGCAATGGCTTTTATTGTTCCACTCCTTTCTTGACGACTCAGTGCATCAGCTACTACATTCGCCTTTCCCGGATGATAAAGAATTTCACAGTCGTAATCATTCACCAGTTCTAGCCATCTTCTTTGCCTCATATTCAATTCCCGCTGATCAAAAAGATGTTGGAGACTCTTGTGATAGGTAAAAATTTGACATTTAGAACCGTAGAGATAGTGTCTCCAAATCTTTAGCGCGAACACAACTGCTGCAAGTTCCATGTCGTGTGTAGGATACTGCCGTTCATGATCCTTTAATTGACGAGAAGCATAAGCGATAACCTTCCCACGTTGTATTAGTACACAACCCAATCCCAGTTTGGAAGCATCACTATAAACAACAAAATCATCGGAACCTTCAGGTAATGCTAATATCGGCGCGCTACAGAGTTTCTCTTTCAATATTCGGAATGCTTCATCCTGTTCTGCTTTCCATTCAAACTTTAGATTCTTTCGGGTCAGCTTAGTGAGAGGCGTAGCGATACGAGAAAAAACTTTTATAAACTTCCGATAGTAACCGGCTAAACCCAGAAAATTTCGTACTTCGGTTGGCGTTTTCGGCGGTTCCCACTTTTCAATTGCCTCTACTTTCATTGGATCAACTTAAATACCTTTCTCAGAAACTACATGTCCGAGAAACTGAACTTCCCGTAGCCAGAATTCACATTTAGAGAACTTAGCGTATAACTGTTCTTTCTTTAACAACTCCAGAATCAAAAGAATATGTTGTGCGTGCTCTTCTTTGGATCGGGAATAGATAAGGATATCATCGATAAATACAATAACAAATTTATCGAGATATGGCTTACATACTCGGTTCATTAGATCCATAAAAGCAGCTGGAGCATTCGTCAATCCGAACGGCATCACTAAAAATTCATAATGACCATACCTTGTGCGAAAAGCAGTTTTCAGAACATCTTCTTCTTTTACCTTCAGTTGATGATAACCGGATCTTAGATCAATCTTGGAGAAATAACAAGCTCCAACTAATTGGTCGAAAAGGTCATCAATTCTGGGAAGCGGATACTTGTTCTTGATCGTGCGCTTATTCAGTTCCCGGTAATCAATACACATTCTCATCGAACCATCCTTCTTTTTCACAAACAAGACTGGTGCACCCCACGACGAATAACTGGGTCTGATAAAGCCTTTATCTGAAAGATCTTGCAGTTGCGTCATCATTTCTTTCATCTCTGGTGGCGCCAAACGATACGGTGCACGAGCAACAGGAGCGGCTCCAGGAATCAGATCTATACCAAACTCTACTTGTCTAACGGGAGGAAGACTATTCAAATATTCGGGGAAAACTTCTGGGAATTCACAAACAATAGGAATATCTTCCAACTTATTCTTTTCTAGCTTAGTATCTATCACATAAGCTAAGTAACTCGAGCAACCTTTGTTGATACACTTATGAGCTTTTAACATAGATATAAGGCAAGACTGATGATTTCTACGATCACCATAATTTACTACTGGTCCCCTCTCAGGCAAGACAACATTTATCAACTTCTTATCACAAACTATGCTAGCCTGATTCTCGGCTAACCAATCCATTCCCACTACCACATCAAACTCGATCAAAGCTATAGGAAATAGTTGAATAGGTACTCCACACCCCTCTATATTTATCACACAACTATCAAATACCTCTTTAACCGATACTTGATTATCATTTGCAGTATCTACCATTAAAGCATGATCTAACACTTTAGGCTTTAAATGCATATAAGCAGCAAAAGAAGGCGACACAAATGATCGGTTTGCACCGGAGTCAAATAACACTTTAGCACGTGTAGAGTTTATCAAAAATGTACCTGTCACCACATCAGGAGTTTCCTCCGCTTTTTGCATTGTCATCTGAAATGCACGGCCCCTTGCTCTTGGTTGCTCTGGCCTTTGTACTACTGGTCTAACACCCGCTGGTTTCCCCGACGTACCCCCTTGCTGTACTCTTCCCCTCGGACAATCAGAATGAATGTGATCCGGAGAATTACATGAGAAACAAAACCGCGTTACTCGACAGTCTTTAGCAACATGTCCGGTTTTCCCACACCTATAACAAACCCGAGAATCAACTTGATAATTTCCTTGGTGGATACGATTGCATTTCGTACAAGGTCTTTCCGCTGGCCGGAAAGGCGGACAGTTATCAAACCTCTGAAATCTGGATTTCTTTGGATCATACCGCGGTCCTTCCCACTTTCTTTTTCCCATACCTTTATCACTAGCGTTTCTCCCTTTATCCTGTTCCACGGTTTCTGCGGCGTCTACTGCGGCTGAAAAGGTTTCTGGTCCTTTAGCAATCACCAGACTTCTGACTTCTGAATTCAACCCAAAGATAAACCTCTCAATCTTCATTGCTTCCGTGGCAACATAGTACTCCGCGAAACGAGACTTTTCCAGAAAACACCGGTATAGTCCCGAACTGATAAATTCCCTTGCTGCAAGTTCATAAACTCCCCTTCCAATTGTTTAACTGCTGCTTGGGGACAAAATTGTTTCCTGAAAGCTATAACGAATTCCTCCCAAGAGAAAGTAGAATATATGTCAAATCCTCTAGAAGAAATAAGAGCTTTCCACCAGTATAGAGCATCGGCTTTTAGCATTGCAGTCCCATATAGTACTCTATCCTCTTCGGTACACTTACTTGTTTTGAAGATAGCTTCTATTTCTTTCAACCACCTCATAGCTTTCACCGGTTCCCTTTCTCCTGTGTAGGTCGGAGGTTTGCAACTTAGGAACATTTTATAATCATACTTCTTTGTCATTGGTACGACAGTAGGTGTAATAGGCATCTCGTCTTCATGAGTAGGATCTGGTATTTCTGTGTCAGTATTACGAGTTCGGTTGAACATAGCTTGGATATTTGCTTGTAATCTCCCCATTTCCGCCGTCAAGTCGTCTCTTGTAACAAATTCTGTACCTCTTGGTTGAACTGACCATTGCGATATTAAGAGCTTGTCGCAACCAACTATTGCGATATCTCTCCATATCGCAACCAACTGCTGCGATATACCTTATATCGCAACCAACTGTTGCGATACCAATGAACATGTCGCAACTCAAGGTTGTGATATTCATGAATGTCTCAGTCCACTAAGTTCATCTTTTAACCCAGAAATTTATGTTTTAAGCTATGCATGTTTCTGTAACTATGTAGATATGTTTAAGACTATAAATAGAACCTAGTCATATATACATAATAACTTATCAATAAGGGTCGTTTACGAGATGTTTTTCGAGTAAACGTTTATCGTTAAAAGTCACTATTCTCACTTACCTTATCAGATAGTATTTTCTATGATAAAAATGGGTTGTTACTAAAATCTCATACCCGCCATGTTAACCGGCTAAGATTCTTAGTCCTCGCTATAACTCTTACGAGATAATAGTCTCAGTCCTTAGCTAAGTAACAAATGGTAACCGCTTATGATTCAAAACAAATTAAAACGATTTGAAAGAAAATATAGGTAGAGGTTAGAACATCTCCAACAACTACGTTAAAAAGTATACTAAAATATAAAAAATAAGCGAGAGAAGATGAAAATCTCAAAAAAGGGTGTTTGATGGAAAGTATTTAGCAGTTATTAATGAGAAGGAAAAATAAAAGAAACGAGTAAACTCTAATTTTGATCCTTATGGTTTTTTGAAATCTTTGAAAGGTCCCCGTGGTTTAGTAAGTCTAGAAATTGTCCTTGTTGTTCTCATTTTAATCTGAAAGTGGTCCCCCATCATTAACTCCGTTAACTTTCTCCTAACTGTGTTAACGTTTTTCTAATTGCGTTAACTTTCTCCGTTAAAACAAAAGGAATTTTAGTCTTATTACTATTTTTACATTTTTCTATTAAAAACTAACAAAAAGTATATATATATATATATGTATAAATATAAATATTACTAAAAAATAAAAGCATCTTGTCTAATTCATATTTATATATATTAATATACACACATAGGGGACCTTCTTTTGAGAACCTGTTAAATTGTGACAACCTTAAGAACTAACGCGTATATGTATAGACCAGTAATCAAATGAGAACCAAAAAAAGGATGTGAACCGTGAAAACCGATCTAAGCCTTTTATTAATTTTAATCCATGGATATTAAACATAATGGCATTTTTGTGATTTCTTTTGAAATCTGAAACCAATTCTTGAATAAATGGCAAAATGAAAGGGCATGTTCGTCATTTTATTGTTCCTCTTCTCCAGATCTACAACTATTTTCTTCTTGATATACCCCAGACCCATACTCTTTCTCTTTCACACACATACACACATCTTTTTTTTCTCTTCTCTCTCTCTCTCTCTCTCTCTCATGAAGAATCCAACCAACTCCTCGCTGGAACCACCTTCATAGTGTTGCCGGAAATATGCACCAACTAAGACTGATTCCGATGCCACAAGCCTCTCGGAGTCGTCACCTACATGCTCTCCTCCCCCGTCGGTCGTTCTATTACGCTAAGTCCACAACGCCATCCCCTTAAACTCCACCTTGCTTTACTCAGGCCCACCGACTCCCCTCCCCACTCCCACTCCTCCATCGACCGCCATTCTCGTGAATCCTCCACCTGCTTTTTTGGATCCCTCAAACCCCATAGTTCTCGCAAGGTTTCCCCAATCCTTCTTCATCATCCCGTTTCCAAATCTCGTTTCTAGATCCCCATGTATAATGACTAAGCAGATATATCAGAGATCTAAATGAAGAAGTCCAGCTATGGTCATAGAGATAGCCAAGAACCTCCAATCGTTGCTGACGAAGGTATGGAGATGGATATGTAAAAACTCTGAGGTAAATCCATGGCGGTTGCGACGGAGATGACGACAATTTTCGGCGAAGATAAAAAACCGTTTTTGGATCCCGTTTCGAATCAACACCAAAATTCGGTGGACTTCACAATTTCTCGCCCCCGGCCTAGATCTGCACCTCACGATCATTTTTTAAAATGGATTCACACACAAAACATAATTTAGGGTTTTTTTTTTGTTTCTGATTTCATGGAGTGAAATAACAATAAAAAAGAGTTATGTTTGGTTTCATGTGGTGAAATAACTTGTTAGAGCATTGTTGTATTCAAGATTTACTGTAAAAGTCAATGTACTGTATGAGTCTATACAGTATTGTGAATGCCTTTATACCTTGTATGTTATGGGTATAAATAGGCTTGTCTAGACCATTTGTTAGTAACACTCCAAAAGCTTTTGTAATCTTTTAGAAACCTTTTGTAATCCTTTGAGATCAATACATGGATGACATATTTGCTCTTTAGATTCTCTCTCACTACATTCATATCTTATTGCTAGAGATTTGGGATTTCACAATTGGTATCAGAGCAAAACAGAAGAATCAAGCAGATTAAAGAGCAAATTGAAGAATTTTTACACTGTTCATCAAGAATTCGGACCAAGAGAAGTTTACTGTTCATCTGAAGTCTTAACATTCAGACATGAAGATTTTCTAGATTTTGAGTTTTTGAATCATTTCTTTGCATCGTTCAACTCGGATTTGGATTCTGAACACATTTAATTCTTGCATAAACATCAAAATCTGCACAGAATTGACAGATCTGATCGATTCTTGAATATTTTTTCAAAAACTTCAAGTTCACTGTTTGGATCTTAATTCGATTAAATTGATCGAATTGTGAATTGTGATCAACAGGAAAAGTGTGCAGATTTCAATTACGAACAATTTGATATAAGATTCATCACAATTGATCAAGAATTGAAGAAGTTATGGCAGATTAAGTGATTTTGAAGTTCGAAGTGCAGAATTCGGATCCTTCTTGGTGAATTCGGATCATTCAAAGAGAATTCGGAACATTCATAGAGAATTCGAACCCTATTACATTCGAATTGAGTGAATTCGAACCTTATTACATTCGAATTGAGTGAATTCGAACCTAAGTAAATTCGAATTGAGTGAATTCGAATCCAGTTACATTCGAATTGCGTGAATTCGCACTCAACATAATCCGAATTGAGTGAATTCGAACCTTAGTACATCCGAATTGAGTGAATTTGAACGCTGTTAAGTTCGAATTGGAGGATTTCGAAATCTATCAAGTCCGAATTGATTATCCGAATTGAGTATCCGAATTGAGCATCCGAATTGATCATCCGAATTGATCATCCGAATTGAGCATCCGAATTGAGCATCCGAATTCTTAGGAATGTTGATTAAATTCTCATAAGTGTAATTTTTCTTACACTAACTGCTTTATCTTCTGAACGATCGTTTATCTAGCCAATTATCAGAAGATGTCGAGAGATATGCTGAGCATGGGTTCTAAGAATAAGCCTCCGGTATTGATAGCTGAAGAATATTCTCAATGGAAAAGGAGAATGATTAAATTTTTGAATCATCAGAACAGAGATCTTATGCTGTCCATTCAGAACGGTCCTTACAAAGCCTACATAGAGGTTGGTGGCATTGCTGCAACAGAAACAAGTCAAGAGATTCTTCCAAGAAGAATAGAAAAGGAATACAAATATTACAGTGATGCTGATAAAGCTAGAGTTGAAATTGATGAGCAAGCATTGACATACTTGACTATGGCCATTCCAAACAATATCTATAATCGCGTAGACAGCCGAAATTCAGCAAAGGATATTTGGGATGAGCTAGAAAGGCAGTTTGAAGGTTCATCAAAATCAATGAAGACCAAAAAGAATCAGAGCATCAATGCGTATGAAGGGTTTAAAGCTAGAGATGGAGAATCGTTGAAAGATACCTATGATCGTTACAACATCATTCTGAATGATTTAAGAAGGAATGGAGTTGACAAGTCTGAATCAGAGATTAATTACAAGTTTGTCAAGAATTTACTGCCGGAATGGGATTCATACTCTATTCAGCTTCAAATGTCAAGGGATATGGATGATGAAAAGTTGACCGATATTTTCAGCATTCTGGGTCAACATGAAGAAAAAGTAAAAATGGTCAAAGAAAAGGAGAAAAAGGTTGAAGAATCTTTAGCCCTTCTAAGTGAACACAAGAAAAGTGGAGCGATGAAAACAAAGGCTTTGATCTCTGGGTTAAGCAAAAAGAAGATAAGTTCTGATGATGATGATGAAAGCAGCAGTTCTGGAGATGAAATGAGTGAGATAGCTGAAAAATTAGCCTTGTTAACTACAAGATTTCAAAACAGATATGGAAAGAAGAAGTTTCATTCAAAAAGCAAACCTGATTACAACAAAGTGAACAGATACAAAAGGTTTGAGAAAAGGTATGAGAACAAGGATCAAAAGGAAGAAGAAAAAGAGGAGAAAGTTGAGAAAAAGGAGAGGGAAGAAAAGAAGGATATGGATGACCGAAACTGCTATAACTGCGGTAAGCCGGGTCATTTTGCCAGAGATTGTCAGTTGAAGAAAGTTAAGGATTCTGAATACTATCAGCGTAAAGCACATCTCGCAAAAGCCAAAGAAACCGGAAAGCCAGTAAATGCTGAAGAAGAAATATGGCTGATGGATTCTTCAGATGATGAAGAAGCTCACTTCACTCAAGTGAAGCACAGTTTAATGGCTAAACTTGATGAGGAAGATCTGGAATCTGAGGTACAATCTCTATATCCTTCTCTTTATGATAACACTTCTCTTTATTCTGATAATTCTGAAAATGAATCTGAAACTGAAAATGACAAATATGAAGAAATGCAAGTTGTGATATTTGAGCTTAACGAGAAATTTAAAAAGGCACAAAAGAAAATTGAAAAAGTGCAAAAGCAATATGAAGATGAGAAAAGCTCAAAGCTGAAATATCATGATGAAGCACTTCTTTATAAGTGTTTAGCTGAAGATATAGAAAAGGAGAAAGAAATTATTAGATCAAATGTTAAAATACTTGAATCTGAAATTTCTGAGTTAAAAAAGAAAATAACTGATTTAAATGATGAAAACATAGATTTTCAGTTCAAAATCAAGGTTCTTTCTGATGAAAGAAAAGAAGCAATTGAAAAGATTAAGCAGCTTGAAGATTTAAATTACAAAAGAGGCCAATCTGAGCAAACGCTGAATTTGTTGACTAGCAACCCAAAAGATAAACGATTTTATAATCCAAAAATGGGTCTAGGATTATCTGATGACAAGAGTTTCAAAACAATAAAACCTCATGAGAAAAAGGAAGTTTTGAAGCAAACTCTGATAAAGGAGATTCCTCCAATTGCAAAAGTTTTTGTTAAACCAGCAAATGTAAAGTTGCAACAAGTCATTATAACAGAAACACCTGTTAATTCACCTGTATCTGTTAAATCAAATAATGAAGTGTTGCAACAAGTCATAATAACAAAAACACCTCCAAAGACACAAGAAAAAGCAAAGGCAAGTAATGGAATTTTGCAACAAGTTATTGTATCAGAAACATCTCCTAAATCAGAAACTCCTATCAAAGATAATGCTTCAAATTCTTCAACTCCAATTTCAAAGAAAGATGAAGCTAAAACAGACAAAGGTTCAAAAGAAAAGCCTAGATACAATATAACAAATTTTAAATATGATGAATTAAACTCCAGTTACAAAACCAAAATGTTTGAACCAACTGGATTTAGTTCGTTGTTTTCCGATGAATCTATGGCTAAAACAATTGTTGACAAAATCAATGAACCTATATCTGTTAAAACTAAATCTAACGTTGAAATGGAGTCAAATAATACATCAGATTCTGACAAAAGGGAGTTTGTTCCAGAAACTTCTTCTGAATTTCCTAATTTGGACTCAGCTTTACTTAAAATTGTTGATTTAGAAAATCAAATTTCCAAATGGCAATTAGATTTTGAAAAATTAGAGGATGATCGTGATAATATTGGACTAGAATTTGATCATACAAAAAGGATCAATCTTGATCTTAAGAGTGAGATTCAAAGACTAGAATCCAAATTATATGAAATATCAAACTCTAAGGCCTCAAAAAGTTGTGAAAAATGTTCAAAACAAGCTGAATCCAAAGATCAAAATAAATCTTCAAGTATGTTTGATCCTTTTGAAAAGCTCAAATTTTTTAAAGAAAAGAAAATCTTGAATTAAGATGTGTAGAACTTTCGAAACAAATTTCAGATTTTGAAAAAGTTCTATTTCTAGAAAAAGAAAAGCAGAAGAAAGAAAGAACTGAATTTGAAATAGAATTAAAGTTTTGTGAAGTCTACCATAAAAAGTTTTCATCAAAGGTATCTGATTTAAAAACATAACCAGCTTCAAAAGGAAAAGAGAAACAAAAATCATCTGAAAATAAATCTAATTTGTTTTCAAGTGATCCAGTTTCAAAAGGAAAAGAGAAAGAAAAATCATCCGAAAATAAATCTAATTTGTTTTCAAGTGATCCTTCTACCTCTAAAGGTTCTGACAATGTTTCTTCTTCTTTCTCAGAAATGGATGAAGAAAAGTATGTGGATTTGAAGGAACAAGTTCTGAATAGCAAGAATAGAAGCACCGACTCTGAGAAATGTAGTTCTTTGAATAAAAATTGTATACATTCTTGTAATGTTTGCAATGTTTGTGGCAATAATAATTCCGCAATTTCAGATTTCAAATTATTGTCACAAGCAAAAAGAAGAATTCATTGTGCTCACTGTTGGGATAACTATTTCAAGCTAAACAGAAATGCTCCAACGAATAAGAAGTCTAAAACTTCTTCCTTCTCTTTAAAATCCTCAGCAAACAAATTTGCCAAAATGTTTGGTTTCAGATCAAACAAACAGAATAAAAAGATGAAAGAAAAGAAAACAGTTGAAGTAAATATGGATTGGAAATGGATTCCAAAAAATGAAGTTAACAAACCAAATTTACTCAATCGTTTAACTTTTAAAGGCAAAATTCAGGGGGCATCAAATGTCATTAATAAACTGATCCATACTAACAAGAAAGGACCCATGCAGATATGGGTACCTAAAATAAGATAATTGTTTCTTAACAGGACCGTCATGTGTGGGTCATTGATTCGGGAGCATCTAGACACATGACGGGGTACAAGCACTTCTTGCAAGATTTTATTGTACATCCTGGAGGATCGGTGGGATTTGGAAATGACTCAAAAGGTCATGTTCGAGGCTACGGAACGTTGAAAAATGACTCAATGCAAATTGAAAAGATTTTGTATGTTGAAGGTTTAGGGCATAACCTTTTCAGTATAAGTCAGTTCTGCGACAAGAACTGTAAGGTGTTATTTGATAAAGATTTTTGCTACATCTTGGATGCAAATTGGTCAGAAATCTTCAGAGCAAAAAGATGCGGAGACTTATACATGACTGATTTTACAACTCTTGTTGCTTCTAATCAAGTCTGTCTTGTATCAAAAGCTTCACAAGAAGAGTGTTGGTTATGGCATCGAAGGCTCTCGCATCAAAATTTTCGCAGCATCAACAAGCTTCGAATTGATGGATTAGTTTCCGGGCTTCCTGAAATGATAATTGACAAAGTTTCTGTGTGTCCAGCTTGTGAAATGGGAAAGATGAAACATGTTTCTCACAAGACCAAGACTTTGTCTAATTGTAACAATGCCTTGGAATTAATTCATATGGATCTCTGTGGCCCAATGCGAACTCAGTCAATGGGAGGAAAGAAATATATCTTGGTTATGGTTGATGAGTTTTCGCGATATACTTGGTTGGATTTCTTACGACTCAAGTCTGAAGCACCCGAGCAGATCATTAAATTCATCAAGAAGATTCAAACTCTTCTACAACGCCCTGTTCGAAAAATCCGAAGTGACAACGGAACTGAATTCAAGAATGCAACTCTTCAATATTTTCTTGAATCCGTTGGAATAACTCATAATTTTTCTGCCCCAATTACTCCACAACAAAATGGAGTAGTTGAAAGGAAAAATCGAACTCTTGTAGAAGCTGCTAGGACGATGCTTGCTTACTCGGGTCTTCCACCAAGTCTATGGGCTGAAGCAGTATCCACAGCGTGTTTTACTCAAAACAGAACTATTATAAATAAACGCTTTAACAAAACTGCATATGAATTAATCAACAATCGCAAACCTAACATTAAATTTCTGCGTGTATTTGGATGCAGGTGTTTTGTGATGAAAGATCGTGAATATCTTACAAAGCTTCAAGTTAAAGCTGATGAGGGCATCTTTATAGGCTATTCCTTGAACTCGAAAGCATACAGGATTTATAATAATCGAACAAAATCAGTAATCGAGAGTATCAACGTTACGTTCGACGAGACTGTGACGTTGACTTCTGGACAATTTAGTTCAGAACTCGTACAGAAATCTGAAGCTTCTACTAAAAATGGAGTAGAACCTGTGACGAAACAGTTTTCTAATTCAGCTTTGAATTATAATAATACTACTGATTTAGATTTACTATTTCATGATGCATTTATGGATTACTGTGCAGATATGGAACCACCAATCACATCTGTGAATGCATCTCAGAATCAGACGAGTGCAAATATCTCCGGTCCAACTGAAGATGTTGATACTAGTACTTCTGTAGAAACTAATGAGATTCCAAGTGAACACGTTCCTGTCTCTGAACCTGAAATTCAACCAGTTGTTCAGGTTTCAGAAAATCATTTATCGGAGACTTCCACATCTGAAGGATTAGAAACAGAAGTCAACATACCGGAAACGACAAATGTATCTTCAGCTGAATCGACAGAGGAGATTTTTGCAGTATTGGATGAAAATAATCCATCAAACACTCGTATGGATATACCAACTCTTCCAAGTAGTCATAAATGGACAAGAGCACATCCTCCGGCTGATATAATTGGTGATCTGAATGATGGAGTGAAAACCCGATCTGCGACTACAAACGAATGTTTGTACGTAAATTTTCTTAGCACGTTAGAACCCAAGAAAGCATCTGAAGCTTTACAAGATCCAGATTGGATCAACGCCATGCAAGAGGAATTAAATGAGTTCAAACGCAACGAAGTGTGGCACTTGGTGAAACGTCCAAAAGACAAAACCATAGTTGGAACCAAATGGGTCTTTAGAAACAAAAAGGACGAAGCGGGGATTATAGTCAGAAATAAAGCAAGACTGGTTGCTAAAGGTTACAATCAACAAGAAGGAATAGATTATGATGAAACCTATGCACCAGTAGCAAGGATTGAAGCAATAAGGATCTTTCTTGCATACGCAGCACATAAGAACATGAAGGTATTCCAAATGGACGTCAAATCTGCGTTTCTGAATGGAATACTACATGAGGAAGTGTATGTAAGTCAACCTGAAGGCTTTGTTGATCCCAAATATCCCAACCATGTCTACATTCTAGACAAAGCACTCTACGGCTTAAAGCAAGCACCGAGGGCATGGTATGAGACTCTGACTATTCACCTGCTTAAAAATGGATACACCAAAGGTACAATAGATACAACTCTTTTTCTCAAAAGAGAAGGTAAAGATTTAATGTTAGTACAAATATATGTTGACGACATTATATTTGGATCTACAAATCCAGATATGTGTAAAGATTTTGAAAAGGTGATGAAAAGCCGTTTTCAAATGAGTATGATGGGAGAGTTAAAAAATTTTCTTGGTCTCCAAGTGACACAGTCAAATGAAGGCATTTTCATTAATCAATCAAAATATATAAATGATATGCTTAAGAAATTTGAATTAAATTCCTCTTCCACCATGAAAACTCCCATGGCTACCGGTAAGCTTTTGAACGCTGATTCATCTGGTATATCAGTCGATCAAAAGTTATACCGAGGCATGATTGGATCTTTACTGTATCTAACGGCAAGTAGACCGGATATTTTGTTTGCAACATCTTTTTGTGCACGTTTCCAAGCAAACCCGAAGGAATCTCATATTGTGGCTGTAAAGCGAATCCTTAGATATCGCAAAGGCACAAAAAATTTGGGTCTTTGGTATCCTAAGGATTCTGGGTTTGAACTAACTGCTTACACAGATGCAGATCATGCGGGAAATATGATGGACAGGAAAAGCACATCTGGTGCTTGTCAATTCTTGGGAGATAAACTAGTAAGCTGGTCATCAAAGAAGCAAACTTGTGTATCAACATCTACGGCTGAAGCAGAGTATGTGGCCGCCGCTAGTTGCTGTTCGCAAGTAATTTGGATGAAAACTCAGCTAAAGGATTATGGATATATCTTCAACAAGATCCCCATTTATTGTGATTCCAAAAGCGCAATTGCAATAACTGAAAATCCTGTTCAGCATTCCAAAACGAAACACATAGATGTCAGGTACCATTTTATCAAAGACCATGTTGAGAAGGGAACTATAGAAATGCAATTTGTACCAACAGAACTAGAACTTGCTGATCTTTTTACAAAACCTTTAGATGAAAAGAGGTTAAATTTTTTAATCAGCAAACTAGGAATGTTGAATCCTTAAGACATTGAGGGGGAGTTCGTGTTCTTGCTTACTTAAATCTATGATCATATCCTAACCCACTAGGACCCAAGTGCCATTAGGTACCAAAATCTGCTTAAACTGTTTTGTAGGTACATCATGTGTTGTACTGATTTGTAGATACATACCACACACATGACTGAAAACAGAAGAGAAGCGGCGTATTTCTATGAAGAATATTTGTACCATTAAGGGGGAGACAAATCATGAATGGTTTCTGAATACATCAATTCAGGACCCGTGCTTAAATGTAAATGGCTTTTGAACATATCAGTTCAAAACCCGTGCTTCAACGACTATGGCTTCTGAACAACTCAGTTCAGGACCCGTACTTTAAAGACTAAGACTTCTAAACAAATCAGTTTAGAACTCACACTTCTCAGGTAATATCCTTAATTGCTATATATTTTTGTTTCAAGGAACAAGTGGCAAAAGGTAACATTGGATTATATTTGTTTCTACTGATTTGAAAACTTGAAACTTTACAAATTTAATTCAATGAGATAAAATTTTCAATTTTCATTCAATGAATTAAATGTGTGCTAAAAGATGATTTTACAAGTATTTTTGTATTATCTGAGTTAGATTTGTTTCAACTTTCACCTCTAAAATAAATCGAAAGGTCAGCAAAACATGAATGAAATTATGCTGAATACTCAAAGTTATGTGAATCTGGATATATATAGAATATAATGCTCAAAAAGCCTATATGTCAGAATGATGGATGAAAACGAAAATATGGGGGAAGCACTATGATTAAGAACCAAGTGATTGAGATATCATTCATATTTTGTGATGGAAATTCGAACTTATATAGAATATCATTTAGTTTGAAAGTTTGTGCCTGTGGCCTTTCTGGTTTGGGAGAGTAAGTCCTAAGGGGTGCTCGACACCTAGTCCCTAAGATCAACTGGTCTGGGATCGGCTGACCCAAATCCTGCAATAGAACCAGATAGAAAGCCATGTTCTACTGGTACAAATGGGTTTAAGATATATCGATGTGGCCTTTCTGGTTTGGGAAATTAAGTTCTAAGGGGTGCTTGACACCTAGCACCTAAGGCCAACTGGTCTGGGATCTGCTAACCCAAATCCTTCTATAGAACCAGATAGAAAGTCATGTTTAACGGTGTATCTTATTCTTACTAAACTTTTTGATCAAAAGATGCCAATGAGCACAAAATCAAAAGATGCCAATGTGCACAAATCAAAAGATGCCAATGAGCACAAAAGCAAAGATGCCAATGAGCACACATCTCTTGAAACTTGGGAAAATACAAAGTCGCGATAAACCCGTAAATTTGTGAAAATTCTGATTTTGGACAAATAGTGTGAGTAGAGCAAAATATTCTTATATGTTTTAGAATTGCATATGCTTGAAGCTAATCATATTTCCCATGCTAGCACACCAAATAGATTTAATAAAGGGGTTGAAACTGAACATTTTTTAACTTGATATACAATGATGACTTGTTCTTGAATCCAAACACATGCATTTGATTTCATTTGATTGAAAAATCTGTTAAATTTCATTAAGTTGAATTTCTTTTATAAAGTTTTCAAATGATCAAATGTTTGTAGTTATAAAATAAAATTCAATGAATGTTTTTTTCCTTGTGTAAATTTGTTTTAAAATTTGTGCTACAATTTCAAATACTGTACGTTATTGAAATATATGCATACTTTCAGGGGGAGAAAATAAATTGCTCCAGAATTCTTATTTTGAGGGGGAGCAAGGTTATTCTGTAAGGAGGAGATTGTTAGCAATACTCAAAGACACGACTGAAATTGAAAATGGTTTTCGATGCTCACCATCATCGAAAAAGGGGGAGAAAAGTTTAATTTCAATTTCATTTCTTTAAGAATCATGTGATGAAATAACTTATAGAGTTTGATTTATGTGATGAAATAACTTATAGTGTTTGGTTTCATGTGGTGAAATAACACATATATGAATTATTATATTTATGAAAAATTTGTTTTTATTTCATGAGGTGAAATAGTACGTGTTTCATATGGTGAATCTCAGGTACCAAAATGATGATTATGCCCTTTTCATGTGATGAAACAACTTTTAATTAAAACCATATGATCAAAACCAAATTACGGCTTAGATCGGTTCTCATGGTTCTCAATCTTTTTTTGGTTCTTACATGATTTAACCCCTATATATATTAATTAAATATATATATATATATTAATTAAAAATAATAAAATTTTAATGATATTTTCATATATATAATTAATATGTTATTTTCTTGATTGATCTCGTCAACATTTTCATATTAAAAATATATAAATAATATATTCTTATTAAAATTATATAATTAATAAGTGTGTATATATATATATGTGTGTGTGTGTGTTTAATACGAAAATATTGATAAGATCGATCAAGAAAATAAAATACTAAACATATATATATATATATATATATATGAATATATGAATATATTATTACAAAGTTGTAATATTTTTAAAATTTTTATATATCTTAATATATATAAACATGAATAAATATTATACTTTTTTTATGATATATATTTATATATATAATATATAATTAAATTTTTATTAGTTTTTAAAAAATACATGTAAAAATAATAATAACATTGAAATGACTTTTGTTAACGAAAAAAGTTAACGAAGCTAGAAGAAAGTTAACACGCTTAGAAGAAAGTTAACGAAATTAGTGATGGGGACGACTTTCAGAGTAGAATGAGAACTATGGGGACAATTTCTAGACCTAGGGGTTGTTTGGCAGTTGCTGAGTGGTTTGGTGCAGAATAATTAAGTGGTCAGAATGATTAAGAGAATTTTATGATAAAATGCAAAACGAAATATGATTGTTTGGTAATTGTTTAGAATGAAATCAGGGTGCTGAATGGTTAAGGGAGGTTAAGATGCTAAATTATTCAGAGGGTTTTAGAACCATTAAGAGGTAGACTTTTTTTTACCAAACAAGATTGGTACGTGCGAAATATGTGTTTTAATCGCAGTGGGTTGCAAACTGTCCACAGTGGGAAGTGCAAGTGTACACTGTCCACTATGATCGTCACAGCAAGTAATAGTTGGTAAAATACCAGAATCGAATCCACAGGGACTGGACAATCAAGACAATATGGTTCTCATGAGCTCCTTTTACAGGTTTCAATTAGAGAGGAAAATAATACTTTGGTTTGGTTGGCGAAATAGCTACTTTGACGATTTTACTAAGATTAAAAGGAGGAATGGAGGTTAGATTTTCCCTAGATTTTATACTAAATACTCGGTCCTAAAAAATGATCCTTGTATTCGAGGTAGACATTTTCGCTAGAAAAGCCCGGTTACAAAATACTCACACCGTTTAGATAAAAATCTCATACTCTTAGTACTTATTGTTTTGTCAATGGTAATCTCAAGAATGGACCTTTTCAGGTCTCGATGGAATGTGTAGAGACAAATACTCTAAGTGTTTTTAATACACAAATTAGCTTGCCTACTACTCCAGTGGGTTGAGATTTGCTCACTGTGCCGACCTCACTTTCGTAAGTGTCATAAGAATTCTTTCGAATCCCCTAGCATCATTCAAGCTCGTGTCACTACGTTCTACTTATTTCTAAGTTAAGAACTAGACTTTAGATCCTTGCAAGTGATCGGACTGTTCGCATCCTTGGGTAAATATCGAGAATGAATGACCAAAACAACAAATATTCTAAGTATAAAGATTACTTAAGCATTTTTAATAAAATCCAGGTACTTCTCCTTCCTACATCCCAAAGGATGTTTAGCCCATACTTGAAGTAAAGAAAGCAAAAGAGTAGAAGTTGCACATAATTAAACTGAAAGTGACTTGAATAGAACTCACAGTGGGGAACGAGGGTTCGTCCCTGTCACTGTGTATTGCGAACTACAATTAAGCTAAGAAAGTAAATTACTGAAAATTAAAGCTAGTTACTGCAGTAAATAAAAGACTAAAGCTAATGTGGTAGTTGAGAGAATTTAAGGCTAAGCAAAAACTCAAGGATCCTAATAAATGATACCCAAGTGCTCCTTTATATACTAGGAGAAGGAGTTGGGTATTACACAAAAGAGGTGGGTCTTCCAATGGGTAAAGACTGCTGTGTTGTGGCATAAATCAGTTCCTTGTGTAATCCTTTTACCCAATGGACCCTTTTCCAAGTCAATCTCCAAGTACAAGGAGGTGTACTTGATGCTATCTCCAATGAAAACTACCTTGTACTTCTCCAGCCCATATTTTCCTGCCATTTGAACCTTCTAAACTCCAGGTTTTATATTTCCAGCCCATGGTTTTCTTTTGTTTTCTTGATCTGCTCGAAGAGTGGGGAACCGGAGTGGGCACAACAGTGATCACTGCAGGATAAAACGTGAAAAACACCCAAAATCTACCGAATAATTTATTAAAGACCATGGTTCACTCCTTTTGCTCGTTTTCGTGAAATATACCAAGAATGGGAGTTTTAAGAAGTGAAATGGCTAAAATTGACAAAATAAAGTGGAAAATAAATGGAAATAATAACTCTAAAAATAGAGTTATCACAACCTCAAACTTAAACCATTACTTGTCCCCAAGTAATAAAAAGAAAGAAATAAAATGAACAAAATGCAGTAGAACTTTTAGGGACTTACATACTTCTTGACTTGAATGGGCGTTGATCTCCTTCCTTCAATACTTCCTTCGGTTCCAAACTTGAAAATTTCACTTTTGTGTTTGACGAAATCTTTCCCTTGTTTTCCATTAATCAATAGGGCTTTCTTGGGTTCGACGGGTTTATGGCTTTGAATATTTTCCCAAGGGTTTTTGGCAAGTATTTCCCAAACATGGACCGAAAATCTCGCTTGGAGATTTTCATTTCAAGAAGTGGGTATTTTGGATTTTTATTGGGTATGTACGCACACTTTCAGGCTTTATTTAGGTATGGCTATTTTTGTGAAAGTGGGTATTCCGATGGTCCAGAATAGGCACACCATCGTTTTCTGGGAGTGAACACTTTGATAGTCCAGAAAGGCACTCCATCAAGTTTGTTAGTGACACTCCGTTTTTTTTTTGTTTTTGTATTTTTGTGTTTATCTTTTTTTTGGAGGTGGGTATGGTTTACCCACCTCAAACTTAGAATCTCACAGTGTCCCCACTGTGGGCAAACTGGAAGTTACTCTGAAAGTTCCCACCTCAAACTTAAAATCTCACAGTGTCCCCACTGTGACATTGAATTAACGAACAAAGGTGGTGGTTTGGGGTACAAAAAGGATCGTGTTTGGATGCGAAAAACGGCCTATATCATTTCATGGTATCAAGTTGAGATTCGTACTTACTAAAGGGACCTTTTTAAGTCGGAAGCCGAAAGTTGTACCTTGAAATGGAAACGAGATCAAACAAGCATTCAAACAACAAATACGTTAGTACCCAAAAGTACCTACCCAGTGGTAGGATTTCATGCATCATTAAACCAGAAATAAAAAAGTAGCAAATTGTCAGAAAGCCTAGCCATATGCACAAAATATGAAACAAACACAAAATAAAATTGTTTTGGGAGCAAACGAGATAAACCATTGTTTTAACAAACCATTCAGGGGGTTGGTGTGGCATCTGGTGAACTGGCGGCGTCATCTTCATCAAATTCATCATCGCTAGCATAAGTCGGGCAAATATCCTCAGGAAAATCTGGGAGCTGAGCAGCTAGCACCGGGTTGGCCTCCTTCATCATCAGGCCCATCACCTCATCCAGTTCTCTTGTATACATCCAAAATTTCTGCGTGGCCCGGTTCTGATATCGCTGCTCACCTTCCAGCAACTCGATCCTATATGTGAGCTTCTTCAAATCTGCCAAGATCTCTCCCATTTGGTTGCTTGACGATCCTGCCTCGGTTGAATGGAGTGGTGTACACGACGTTCTCACAACATGCTCCTCAGCAATGGTCACAGTGGGGTGAACAGTCCCCACTGTGGGGATATATTCTTCTGGTTCAGATGGAGGAGTGGTGACGTACCTTCCCATCTTGCGTATGGTTTGTGCGCTGATGTTGCTTGTGGAGTCAAACCACTGATCCTCCACCGCTGAGGGTACACCTGCGTCTATCATTAGTAACGTAATGAGGCAAGGAAGGGGCAAGACTACCTTCTTTCGGTTCCGAGCTTGATCGATGGCCGCATGCATAACAATCCCGACGTTGATCTTTCTTCCAGTGAGGAGGCAGTACAACAAAGCACATTTATGCATAGACAATGTGGTATCGTGTGATGTTGGGGATAAAGAGGCACGGAGAAATTGGAACCAAACAGCGGCCTCGGTAGTGAGGGAGCTAGCGTTTAGGCACCTTCTCTGGCCGTCTTTATTCCACGGCTTCCCCTCGGCTGCTATTTCACGCAAAACGAGATCCTCGTCCGCCGGGGTCATTTTCTTTAAAAACTGGGCAAACTCACACACAGCCGGGTTCCTTCTTCCTAATACCCGGTTAATCGTTCCTGGATTATAACTCACTTGTTTTCCCCGAACTACCACATTGGGATCCTTTGCTTGAGAGGCCTCGGCGTAAAATTCACGCACTAACGAGGCATTCACGCGTCGATTGGCTGCGGCCAAAATTGACCAGTCTTGCGCTACAATCCTATTCTTAACAAATGGGTTGGCCTCAACAAACTCAGGGTCGAAACCCCTCTCCAACTTCAGTTTCTGTGTAGCAATGCACTCATAGTGGGCAGCCACCTCCGGAGTGGTGAACTGCCTGGGCACCCCACTGGGGGCATGCGCAGTGCCCACTGTGGATTGATGTGAGTTTTGGGTTTGAACTTGGTCATCCCCAACATCAACCTCAACAGAAGATGAACTCAAAGAGGGTTGAAGATTTGTACCTTTCTTTGACGGTTGTTTTGCCGGCCTCTTTGTCGGTTTTTTCAGAGCTTTGGTCACCGCAGACCTGGTGACCACGCCTTTCTTCCTCATGGCCCGCAGAATTGGGTTCTCCCCACTGTGGGCATGTAACGTCCCAAAAATTACAAGAAATTTAAATTTTCAAAAATAATGCATTTCACTATAATCAAACCACAAGTTAACATTTTCCATTACAATAAAAATAAACGTCGTTGATTTGAACCGTCAGACAAAGTTAAGCAGCGGAAAAGTTATATAATTAAATCCCCATTTAATAAAAATTTAACTTAAACAGTCTTCGTCTTGCGCCCGTGTGTACCGTCATGCCCGACTGCTACTCGTACCTGAAATCATAAGATTTTGGGAAGGGGTAAGCACGAAGCTTAGTGAATTCAAACCATAAATAGGATCGCAATTATATCAGCATCACCCTAAAACAGCTAGTTATCGCAACCAACTCATACCATGCAATCACGTCTTGCACCCAAATTTATATATACCAAATATACCAGCACATATTTTTCTTGGAACATCCATCAAGAAAATATATCACGATTAATAATAAGCCTTATACTTCTTGGAACGACCATCAAGAAGATATAATCGCAACTCATTATACAAACACATATACTTCTTGGAACAACCATCAAGAAAATATATCACCATTAACAATAAGCCTTATACTTCTTGGAACGACCATCAAGAAGATATAATCGCAACTTATTATACAAACACATATACTTCTTGGAACAACCATCAAGAAGTACATCAATCACAGTTTATACTTCTTGGAACAACCATCAAGAAGTACATCAATCACAGTTCAATATATATACACAATTATATATACCCCATAACACAATAATATCAACAAACAATCATCACTATCACACTCGAGCTATAGTAACACAAATATAATTCCCATCCTATATAGTGAGAGAACTCACTTCAAAAGCAAAGCTTATGTCCTCAACAGCAACACGAACCGGCCAACACCAGCTCACCTTTTTCCACCTAAATAAGTGTTAACAAAAGTCAAAGTGACGCCCCAACCCAAAACCACGACTACTAAAATATAGAATACATTTTCCAGCTTTTACTCTAAAAACACAGGTCTGCTCGGGACCTGTTTAACCCCTTATAAACTGATAAATCCAGAAATATTTTTCCATAATCACAAATTCCCATGTCTTAGGGTTCCAGGGACATATCGCACGCGCTCTAACGATTTTTCTACAATTTACTATGGATTTTACAAAACCGACTTGCAGCACAGTGAAAAACAGGACCTTTCAGTACAAAACATCAATTTGACACTAGCTATGGTCCGAACTGGTTTTTCCGTAAAACATATGAAACTTACTAGACTCAGAATGGGAGATTTTGGCACTGATTTCACCCCAATACGATGTTCCTATAAAATGTTATGGCTTTCACAAAACAGTGGCAGAAACTGTGTAATTCACATGAAATGACAAATAATGCTTATTAACCCATTAAGCCATAGCTTAACCCAAACAGACCCGAACAGCCTACAAGCTTACTGGAAATGGCTATACTACGCTGGATAACAACCGTGCACTACCCACTGCCGCCTCCGGCGGTGGTGGTGGTTGGCGGCGACGGTGGTTACGGTAACACCCTCCGGCGGAACCTCCCAACATCCACCGAAACGACACACCCGCAACCTCACCCCGCACACACCCGCGCCTGCACACACCTGCACCCACCCCTCTGCCGCCACCCCGGCAGCGTGCAGCGGCGGCCCCACCGCCGGCAGTCGTGGCTGCGGCGGTGGTGGCGGCGGTTCACGGCAGAAAAATGGCAATTGACAACGACAAGAAGAAAACGAACCTACCTCGGTGCGACTCTTCCTTCTCCGGCGTCACTCTCTCTTCTCCGGCGAACTCTCTCTTCTCCGGCGAACTATCTATCTCTCTCTACTCTCGGCTCACTCTCTCTTTCTCTCGGCTTTCTTTCTTTCTTTCTCCGGCCGACGACAACAAAAGGGGGCGGGGGAGTGAATGGATTACGATTGAGAGAAACGCGAGGAAGGAAGGAGCCGTAGGGTTCTTCTCTCTCTCCTCTCCTCTTTTTTGTTTGCTAATTCACGAAACCCACCAAAAAATGAATTATGGATTTCGGTTATGGATTTGCATGGGCCGAGACCAAGCCATGTTTTGGCCCTTGACACAAATGGTCCCTCAACTAATTCCTTCTCGCAACTAACCAAAAATTTGACATATTTAACAATTAGGCCCAAAACGTCTAACCCCGTTAACGGAAACCACGTTAAACAAAACTTAAAAGACAAGAATTAATAACAAGAAAATTACATACCGGAATACGGGCTTTACAACTCTCCTCCACTTGGATTTGACTTCGTCCTCGAAGTCTAGACCGGCGAAAAACTCGGGGTAGTTCTCGCGCATCTCCGCTTCGGGCTCCCACGTCCACTCTGAACCCTTTCGGTGCGGCCACTGGACTTTCCTCAACTAGAATCTACATTTCTCACCCCGTCTATAAATTCTCGAATACTTTTCTTACTAACAAAACTCCTTCAAGGACACTGAAATTATGATCGGAAGAACACTCCAACAACTGGATTCATTCCTAGTCAAACGACTTCGGTTGCCTCCCAACCTTTAGATGTTCCATACATCCCGATTCAACTCTCAAGCTCTAACCATTCTAAAGGTGCTCACCAATATACCCTACAGGATACTCGAATCCGATCATTCCTACCATTACTGCCGATTAACTTCCACGAGTTCTAATAGACTCCCAAAATTTATTTCACACGGATCATCAAACCAGTAAATTTATAATCACCCACGAAGGTCATTTCACCATAACCATTCATCACAATTAAGCATCTCAGGGTTACTACTACCATCAACATAAGTTCCTTAAAATCGGCTACAATTCTCCAATTACACTAAGGTGTTTGGCCTCAAGCCCAAAAGTCGACACCTAAATATACTACTTACTTCAAAAAGGTTATTGCGCATTTATTCTCTTAATTACCAAGGGCATCATTCCCTTAACCGACACTATTCGGTCTACACCAACAACACGTGTGGAATACCCAATCTTCCCCCGTCAACTTAACCTCCACGCTCGCTCTAGGAACCCTAATTACACCGTATCAAGATACGCCTTAACGCCTACCTCCCAGGTACGTCTCAAGGCCCGACACATCGGAACTACCTCTCAGGTAAGTGCCCAAGACTATATCCTCTTAGTGCCTACTGGAAAGTCAAGGTCATAACACATGAATACCGGGGTCCCACCCCGAGATACCCAACCGACCGTTACCAACGACTGACTGACATGACCAAGGATCCAATGCAAACAGTCTACCAACAACATGCCTATCCCGGAATGACTCACTCACCCAAATATGTAAATACTCAAACTGACACGTAACACTTAAAAGCGCCTTTCCCAAAATTCTACAACACAATCCAAATAAGAATTGGAAACACAAGAATTAGATAATGCAATTTTATTTTCAAACTCAAACTTTGTGCATGACTTAGTCGGTATTCTACGTCTCGACTCGTACAATTCCAAGTCTCTCCGGTCCACTATCGTCATCCGGACATTTAAACCTCTAAGGGCAAGTTGGAATACACGTCAAATTAACTTACGACTTTTCCTTAAAACAAGGTCGGCTCAAAAGCCTAATAATTCTAGCTAAATCATCAATCTTGACCCGAAACGGTCTACTTAAAACAACTATTACATCAGCAACCTCAACCACAAGTGGACAGTCTAGCCGTCCTATACTACGGCCCAAACGCTCACTACAAGCGTGAGGCACGAAACAATGGGTAGCCCCGCTATCAAACATCACTACAGCAGACACCGAGTTAACTAAGAACGCACTTATTCTCACAGCTTAAGCAAAAAGCAACTACATACAATAATCAATTACAGAAAACAAGTGGCGAAATATACCTGTCACCACTTTAGGCGTAGCCTGTGCCTCCTCTACCGTCAGCTGGTGAACTCTACCTCGAGCCGCTTCCGTCCCCGGCTGACCCGTTCGACCATCAGTAATACGCAATGGGGCATTCACAGGCGCCCCCTGTGCCCCACTCCCATCTGCTACCCTCGCACTAGGACAGTTGGCCCTCACGTGACCCGTCTGGTTGCAGTTAAAGCAGACCATTAACGGCACTTTACAATCACGGCCAAAGTGACCGGACTGTCCACACTTAAAACACCCTTCAGATCTCCTTATTCCGGTATCCCTGGGCTTTAACCTGCCACTCCTCGAACCCGCGCGCGAATCAGTGAACTTCGACTTCTGTGGCACCGCAGAGATCGGCGTCACCGCCTGTGCCACCTTCCTCTTCTTCGCTTGGGTCTCCAACTCAAGTTCCCTCCTCCGGGCCGCGTCCATCATCGCAGATAAGGAAGCATACTGCGCCGTGCTCACGAATTCCCCAATCTCGGTACGCAACATGTCCTTGTACCGAGACATCTTCATATCCTCCGAGGCGGCATACTGGGGGCAAAACAATGCCATCTCGGTGAACTTCCGATTCATTTCCTTCACCGTCTCTATAGTTTGCGTGAGCTCCAGGAACTCCTTAGCAATCCGCTCCATCTCTACCGGAGGTACATATTCTGCGCGAAAACGAACGACGAACTCCTCCCAAGTCAAGGTAGTGCGCTCGGCAAGCGTCAACGCTGTAGCACACTAATCCTTCGCCCCGCCATGAAGTAAGTTCACTGCAAAGCGAACCTTCAGGTTGTCCGGGCAACCACTGGTCAGAAAAGCA
Source organism: Saussurea involucrata (assembly GCA_033807775.1). NCBI lineage: Eukaryota > Viridiplantae > Streptophyta > Magnoliopsida > Asterales > Asteraceae > Saussurea > Saussurea involucrata. The sequence goes on from CM066322.1 coordinate 136,133,579, forward strand.
CACTCCATATCGGATGTCCACCGCATGCTGACAATCGGATTCGGGTCTCCCTTGAACTCCGGGGGAGAACAGGCGGAGAGATCCCGATACTGGAACTCTCGGGCACGGGGCTGTCCCCCTGAAGGCGGTGGAATCGCTGCAATTCGCTCCTCCATCAGAACCACCACCTCATCTCGGATGACAGTGATAATCTCGGGGATCGCCTCCCCGATCGCGTATGCTACCTCGGTAGCAATCATCTCTCTAATCTGCTCCTCGGTGATCCCGGCCTCAGCCCACGGTTCAGCCGCGTTGTTTCTTCTAGTGATGGCCATCCTAAGAAAAAGAAATTACAACGAGTTATTAGCACATAATAACTCACCCTACCACGCTCCCGCTCGACTCCTTGGATCCCCCGCGACTTTCCCCGACTCGAACATTGATCCTGTGCTTCCGGTAGTAGGAGCTCTACTACTACCATCTACACCTATCACCGTCTGCTCCGAGTCCCATCCCGAGTACCCAAGTAGTTGCTCGCCCAAAAAAACCCATACACGTATGCCTATACTGACGCATGTACACACTCTTCCTAGCTCCCTAGGAATAATCATAATACTCCACTACCCTTGCTAGGGCGGAACCCCCACTAACCCCGACGAGTCGCCTCGTAAACGCACAGTCGTATACAGTGGAAACCAGATAGACATTCGAATATAAGATTCTATCCTACAACGGTTGGACTCAAACAAGAGCTGCGCAATAGAACTAAATCCAACATTCTAAGGCTATTCGGTTCCTACCGCATACAACCTATAGTGCATTCGCTTAACAACCTATCATAGCTAGCATAAGTTCCTATTAGCAAGTAACAACCATACAGTACAGTGTAATAGGCACCAAGCAATCTAGCATACATACTCATATATAAACACTCTTCCCGACTCACTAGAAACTTCATCTCATCCCACTACCCTTGCTACCACGGAATCCCTATTAGCCATAACGAGTTGCCTCGCGAATACCCAGTCGCATGCAGCGTGAATCAAATAGACATTCGAATAAAAGATTCTATTCTAGAACGGTTGGACTCAAACAAGAGCTGCGCAATAGAACTAAATCAAATATTCTAAGGCTATATGATTCTTACTCCATACAACCTATAGGGCCTTCACTTAACAACCTACTATAACTAGCATTGATTCCTACTAGCAAGCAATCATCATACAGTACAATGTAAACCACATAAGCAATCCAGCATGCATACCCTAGGATTTAGAAAGCAATAATTACACTAAGTACTGTTCCTTCCCACTTAGCGTCGGCTGACTGTACACACTGCGCCCTCCATCACCGTTTCCCAAACGGGTTTTTCCTTTTTCTTTCATTCAAAAGATTTTAGTAAAAGAATTTGAAATTTCATAGCCGCAACTTGAGACCAAACACACCGAGATGTGTCTGATTCACTCAAGCTGTGCTCTGATACCAAGTTGTAACGTCCCAAAAATTACAAGGAATTTAAATTTTCAAAAATAATGCATTTCACTATAATCAAACCACAAGTTAACAATTTCCATTACAATAAAAATAAACGTCGTTGATTTGAACCGTCAGACAAAGTTAAGCAGCGGAAAAGTTATATAATTAAATCCCCATTTAATAAAAATTTAACTTAAACAGTCTTCGTCTTGCGCCTGTGTGTACCGTCATGCCCGACTGCTACTCGCACCTGAAATCATAAGATTTTGGGAAGGGGTAAGCACGAAGCTTAGTGAATTCAAACCATAAATAGGATCGCAATTATATCAGCATCACCCTAAAACAGCTAGTTATCGCAACCAACTCATACCATGCAATCACGTCTTGCACCCAAATTTATATATACCAAATATACCAGCACATATTTTTCTTGGAACATCCATCAAGAAAATATATCACGATTAATAATAAGCCTTATACTTCTTGGAACGACCATCAAGAAGATATAATCGCAACTCATTATACAAACACATATACTTCTTGGAACAACCATCAAGAAAATATATCACCATTAACAATAAGCCTTATACTTCTTGGAACGACCATCAAGAAGATATAATCGCAACTTATTATACAAACACATATATACTTCTTGGAACAACCATCAAGAAGTACATCAATCACAGTTCAATATATATACACAATTATATATACCCCATAACACAATAATATCAACAAACAATCATAACTATCACACTCGAGCTATAGTAACACAAATATAATTCCCATCCTATATAGTGAGAGAACTCACTTCAAAAGCAAAGCTTATGTCCTCAACAACAACACGAACCGGCCAACACCAGCTCACCTTTTTCCACCTAAATAAGTGTTAACAAAAGTCAAAGTGACGCCCCAACCCAAAACCACGACTACTAAAATATAGAATACATTTTCCAGCTTTTACTCTAAAAACACAGGTCTGCTCGGGACCTGTTTAACCCCTTATAAACTGATAAATCCAGAAATATTTTTCTATAATCGCAAACTGCCATGTCTTAGGGTTCCAGGGACATATCGCACGCGCTCTAACGATTTTTCTACAATTTACTATGGATTTTACAAAACCGACTTGCAGCACAGTGAAAAACAGGACCTTTCAGTACAAAACAGCAATTTGACACTAGCTATGGTCCGAACTGGTTTTTCCGTAAAACATATGAAACTTACTAGACTCAGAATGGGAGATTTTGGCACTGATTTCACCCCAATACGATGTTCCTATAAAACGTTATGGCTTTCACAAAACTGGGGCAGAAACTGTGTAATTCACATGAAATGACAAATAATGCTTATTAACCCATTAAGCCATAGCTTAACCCAAACAGACCCGAACAGCCTACAAGCTTACTGGAAATGGCTATACTACGTTGGATAACAACCGTGCACTACCCACTGCCGCCTCCGGCGGTGGTGGTGGTTGGCGGCGACGGTGGTTACGGTAACACCCTCTGGCGGAACCTCCCAACATCCACCGAAACGACACACCCGCAACCTCACCCCGCACACACCCGCGCCTGCACACACCTGCACCCACCCCTCTGCCGCCACCCCGGCAGCGTGTAGCGGCGGCCCCACCGCCGGCAGCCGTGGTGGCGGCGGTGGTGGCGGCGGTTCACGGCAGAAAAATGGCAATTGACAACGACAAGAGAAAACGAACCTACCTCGGTGCTACTCTTCCTTCTCCGGCGTCACTCTCTCTTCTCCGGCGAACTCTCTCTTCTCCGGCGAACTATCTATCTCTCTCTACTCTCGGCTCACTCTCTCTTTCTCTCGGCTTTCTTTCTTTCTTTCTCCGGCCGACGACAACAAAAGGGGGGGGGGGAGGGAATGGATTACGATTGAGAGAAACGTGAGGGAGGAAGGAGCCGTAGGGTTCTTCTCTCTCTCCTCTCCTCTTTTCTTGTTTGCTAATTCACGAAACCCACCCAAAAATGAATTATGGATTTCGGTTATGGATTTGCATGGGCCGAGACCAAGCCATGTTTTGGCCCTTGACACAAATGGTCCCTCAACTAATTCCTTCTCGCAACTAACCAAAATTTTGACATATTTAACAATTAGGCCCAAAACGTCTAACCCCGTTAACGGAAACCACGTTAAACAAAACTTAAAAGACAAGAATTAATAAAAAGAAAATTACATACCGGAATACGGGCTTTACATCCTCGTCCGCCGGGGTCATTTTCTTTAAAAACTGGGCAAACTCACACACAGCCGGGTTCCTTCTTCCTAATACCCGGTTAATCGTTCCTGGATTATAACTCACTTGTTTTCCCCGAACTACCACATTGGGATCCTTTGCTTGAGAGGCCTCGGCGTAAAATTCACGCACTAACGAGGCATTCACGCGTCGATTGGCTGCGGCCAAAATTGACCAGTCTTGCGCTACAATCCTATTCTTAACAAATGGGTTGGCCTCAACAAACTCAGGGTCGAAACCCCTCTCCAACTTCAGAGTCTGTGTAGCAATGCACTCATAGTGGGCAGCCACCTCCGGAGTGGTGAACTGCCTGGGCACCCCACTGGGGGCATGCGCAGTGCCCACTGTGGATTGATGTGGGTTTTGGGTTTGAACTTGGTCATCCCCAACATCAACCTCAACAGAAGATGAACTCAAAGAGGGTTGAAGATTTGTACCTTTCTTTGACGGTTGTTTTGCCGGCCTCTTTGTCGGTTTTTTCAGAGCTTTGGTCACCGCAGACCTGGTGACCACGCCTTTCTTCCTCATGACCCGCAGAATTGGGTTCTCCCCACTGTGGGCATCCTTCCTCACTGTCTCTCCTTCAACATTATCCCTAATCTTGCGGTATTGTTCCTGATAGTCATCATCAACCTTCCTCTGAAACTCCACTTCTTCAGCAAAAATCTCTGCCTCAGCCCTTTTCCTTTCTTCCTCAAAAATCCTTTCCTTCTCAACCTTTAACCTTTCTTTCTCCATTCGCTTTTCCTCTTCTTCCTTTCTGATTCTTTCTTCTTCCTCTCGACGCCTCCTCTCGACCTCTTCCTTTCTTTTTCTAATGGCTTCCATTTTCTGTTTGAACTCCTCTGCTAACTGCCTCTCTTCTTCTTCGGCTAGAAGCGCCTCGGTCTCGAAATGGGTGACACTGGTGTCTGAGACTCGCGAGGATGAAATAGCCTTTGGGCTTTCGTGCCTTGAAGAACCCTCGTTGGCCGCACCGGAGATGATCGGGTTTTCGCCGGAGACCGGCGGTGGTTCGTTTAGGTCGCCGGTGACGGTTTACGGCGGTTGTTCCTCGGCGGTCCTGCGGCAGACGGCCGCACGTGTGGGTGCATCGGGGTTGGTGTTCATCCTCTTGGTTCTTGCCATTTTTAGGGTTTTAGGAAGGTTTTTTTTAGATTGGGTTTCTTGGAGAGAAATGGAGAAGAAAGAGTGTTTTTGAATATTTTGGAAGTGAAAGTGGTTTTTGAGGGGTTAAGGTGGTTTTTGGAATTTTGGAAAAGGGTTTAGGGTGGAACCGTCGGTTTCTAGGAGAGAGAGAGAGAAGGACTATGATGGTTTTTCTTGGAAAATGGTGAACTATGACAACATGGCAGAAAAGTAGACTTGATGGCAGAAAAAGGTGAAAGCTTGTCAGCATTGGGCCCCAAAAATGGTCCCATCTTCCGTCAGATTTAAGAGTGGGGAGTGCAGTGACCTGCTTCTGCCCACTGCGAACCTTTTTGTTCCAAAAAATTGCCAAATTCTCCTACACACATTGAAATAAACTACCATGCAGAATTAAAAACACTAAAATTAATAAAAAGACCGTAAACAACTAAAATAAAATATTTACAAACAACGTTGACTTTGCTTAACCATAGTGGGGTGGAGAGTGGGCTGGAATGTGGGCACTTTCATTCAGAAAGTGCTTCACCCTTTGCCCATTGACTTTGAACGTTTGACCAGATTGTGGGGACTTCAGCTCCACTGTTCCAAAGGGACTTACCTTGACAATGGTATATGGTCCCGTCCAACGAGATTTTAGCTTACCTGGAAAGAGTTTAAGACGAGAATTGAACAATAATACATGTTGTCCCTCCATGAACTCCCTATGGTTAATTCGACGATCATGCCACATCTTGGTCTTCTCCTTATACAACTTTGCGTTTTCATAAGAGTGGTAACGCAACTCTTCTAACTCATGCAATTGTAGAGTCCTTTTGATTCCCGCAGCACCCTCACTCATGTTAAGCTCTTTAAGGGCCCAAAATTCCTTGTGTTCCAATTCAATCGGTAGATGGCAAGCTTTGCCAAAAACTAATTTAAATGGAGACATTGCCAAAGGAGTTTTATAGGCCGTTCGGTAGGACCAAAGAGCATCATCGAGTTTGGTTGACCAATCTTTTCGGTGCGGTTTAACAACTTTTTCTAAAATTCCTTTGATCTCACGGTTTGAAAGCTCGGCCAAACCGTTGGTTTGCGGGTGGTATGCGGTGGCTACTCTATGATGTATGTCATATTTGGCAAGGACCGAGGTCATGACTTTGTTCACAAAATGGGTGCCTTCATCACTAATCAATGCCCGTGGTGTTCCAAATCGAGTAAAAATGTTTTTATGCAAAAACTTTACCACGGTATTGGCATCATTAGAATGACACGCAATGGCTTCCACCCATTTTGAAACATAATCTACCGCAACCAAGATATAAAAATTATTGTTGGAATTTGGAAAGGGACCCATGAAATCGATCCCCCAAACATCAAAAAGTTCTACCTCTAAAATGTTGTTAAGAGGCATTTCGTTCCTTTGCGAAATGTTCCCGGTGCGTTGACATTGCTCACAACTTTTCACAAATTCATAAGAGTCTTTAAACATAGTGGGCCAAAAATACCCACTTTGCAAGATTTTTGCAGCAGTGCTGTTTCCACCAAAGTGGCCACCGTAGTGGGATGCGTGACAACCATGGAGTATTTGATGTTGCTCACTCCCGTGGATACAACGCCTCAATATTTGATCCATCCCTATCTTATACAAGAAAGGGTCGTCCCAAATATATTGTCGTGTATCATGTAAAAACTTTTTAAATGGTTGTCTACTTATCCCATGGGGTTTTAGTCCACTTGCTAAAAAGTTGGCAATGTCAGCATACCAAGGTATATTATTTTCGAGATGTTGGGCTGATAACAATTGTTCATCGGGAAAATTTTCTCTGACCGGAGTGGGATCAACAGTGCCCACTATCTTCTCGAGCCTGAACAGATGGTCAGCTATCTGATTGCTTGTTCCTTTCCTATCAATGATCTCAAGGTCAAATTCTTGCAGCAATAAAACCCACCTAATCAAGCGTGGCTTGGAATCAGCCTTGTTGATCAAGTATTTTATTGCCGCATGATCTGTGTGCACTATGACCTTCGTCCCTATCAAGTATGACCTGAAACGATCAAAAGCAAACACCACTGCAAGTAATTCTTTTTCAGTTACTGTGTAATTAATCTGAGCTTCAATCAGTGTTCTACTCGCATACTAAATGGGGTGAAAAACTTTGTTCTTTTTCTGTCCGAGAACAGCCCCCACAGCCCACTCGCTGGCATCACACATCACTTTGAATGGGAGTGACCAGTCTGGAGTGGTCACTATGGGTGCTGTGACTAAGGCTTCCTTGATTGTTTCAAAAGCATTTTGGCATTCTTTTTGTAAAAATGAAGTCTTTTTCATGCTGCAACAGGTTGCATAGGGGTTTTGTAATTTTTGAAAAATCCTTGATGAACCTCCTATAAAAACCTGCATGACCTAAAAAACTTCGAATGCCTTTCACAGTTGTGGGTTCGGGAAGTTGTGCCACTACCTCAAGCTTGGCTTTATCGACTTCCAACCCTCTTTTTGAGACAAGATGACCTAGGACAATACCTTCTTCTACCATAAAATGGCATTTTTCCCAATTTAAAATAAGGTCGTGGGTCTCACATCTCACTAAGATTTTTTCTAAATTCCACAAGCAGTTGTCGAATGATGTTCCTATCACAGAAAAGTCATCCATAAAAACTTCTAGGGTGTCCTCTATCATGTCGGTAAAAATGGCCATCATACAACGTTGGAAAGTGGCTGGGGCATTACATAATCCGAATGGCATCCTCCGGAATGCAAAAGTACCGTAGGGACAAGTAAAGGTGGTCTTTTCTTGGTCCTCGGGGGCGATGTGGATTTGGTTGTATCCGGAGTATCCATCTAGAAAGCAATAAAATTCATTCCCCGCTAACCTATCAAGCATTTGGTCGATGAAAGGTAAGGGAAAATGGTCTTTCTTAGTGGCCAAGTTGAGTTGTCTATAGTCCATGCATATTCTCCATTCTGTGACAGTCCTAGTGGGAATGAGCTCGTTCTTTTCGTTCTTCACTACGGTCATCCCTCCCTTTTTAGGGACACATTGGATGGGGCTCACCCAACTACCACTAGCAATGGGATAGATAATACCGGCATCTAACCACTTCAAGACTTCTTTCTTAACTATCTCCTTCATGATGGGGTTCAACTTTCTTTGAGGTTGGACTTTTCCAGTGTGGTCACTCTCCAAGTTAATCTTATGTTGACATAAAGAGGGGCTAATTCCTCTAATGTCCGCTATGGTCTAACCAATTGCTCCCTTATGCTTCATCAACAAATCGATCAGAAGTTGTTCTTGTTTCTCACTAAGTTTGGAAGAGATAATAACGGGAAGTTTATTATCCTTAGCGAGATAAGCATATTTTAAATGGGAAGGCAATGGTTTAAGCTCTAACTCGGGAGGTTGTTCTATTGAAGGGGGTTGAACATCTCCATACTTAAAGTCCAGAGGTTCAAAAGCTGCAACCATTTCGTTATACTCATCCTCAAAAAGTGTCATCACTCTCAGATTCAGAGTGCTCACTATCACTCCCCACTGTGGGAACTGTATTCCCCACTGTGGGCAGTGTGTCAAGACTGTGGGTTCCATAAATCAAACTCAAGGCAAAGCAATCTTCGGTATCTATATATTTAAGAGACTTAAAAACATTGAATGTCACCTCTTGGTCATTAACTCTCATCGTGAGTTCCCCTTTGTGCACATCAATCAAAGTACGTCCGGTTGCAAGAAACGGATGCCCTAAGATGATTGGGATTTCTTTATCGGCCTCATAATCTAGAACTAGAAAATCGGCAGGGAAGATAAATTTATCCACTTGGACCAAAACGTCTTCTATTTTTCCTTTTGGGTAGGAAATGGACCGGTCGGCTAGTTGTAATGTCACGGTTGTGGGTCTAGCCTCTCCAATACCTAACTTGTTAAAAATGGACAGCGGCATCAAGTTGACACTAGCTCCTAAATCACAAAGTGCTTGACCTACTTCTTGTCCTCCTATAATGCATGGAATGGTGAAACTACCCGAGTCTTTCAACTTAGGTGGAATCTTGCTAGTAAGGAGGGCACTACATTCTTCGGTCAAAGCCACAGTCTCAAACTCACCCAAGTTTTTCTTTTTGTTCAAAATATCCTTTAAAAATTTAACATAGCTTGGCATTTGCTCGAGAGCTTCTACCAAGGGTATGTTAATATGAAGTTGTTTAAAAATGTCTAAGAATTTTTTAAATTGAACATCGACATTTTTAGGCTTCATTCTTTGAGGAAAAGGGATACTTCGTGGGTCAATTTGAGTTTGCTGAGGTATTGGCTTTGGAACAGTAGGCTTTGGAACAGGTCCAAAAGTGGGAAGGTCAGGGATGTCGGTCCCCATAGTGGGGATCACAGTGACTTGAGGAGTGCCCACTGTGGTGATCACAGTGGGTATTTGAGGCGAATCATCAGACTTAAAAATGATATCTTTCAGATCCTTTCCACTCCTAAGTGTTATGGAATTGACATGTTCAGGCCCTTTTCCTATCACCCTAGCACGCTCGGTATCACTAGGTAACGTCCCTGGTGGTCTATTCGTAACTTCGACTGCTAGTTGTCCTACTTGGGTCTCTATGTTCCTAATGGCTGCCTGGGTTTGGTTCATAAAACCCTTGAGAATTGATTCGATCGATTGTTGAACCTCAGCTGGTTGGTTGGATCGTGGTTGGTATGGTTGTGAGGACTGTCCTTGGTGAAAGTTCTGTGGGTGCTGTCCACTGTGATGTGAGGATTGCCCACTGTGATGTGGTTGAAATCCAGGGGGTTGTGTGGTCTTTGCTGGATATGACTCGGCCCTTGGGGTTGGAGTCCTTGATTACCAGACCAAGAGAAATTCGGATGATTTCTCCAACCTGGATTATAAGTCTGCGAATAAGGGTTGTTCCTCGGGTTGGTCCCTATGACATTAACAGATTCGGGATTTGCTGGACAAAAATCAAAAACATGCTCCTCTCCACAGAGGGAGCAGTTTTCGGCGAGATGGGTTACAGAATTAACTTGGCCTCTATTTTGGTTTAAAACGATTTTGGTCAAGGCTACTAACTGCGCATTCATGGTTTTAAGTGCTTCAGAATCGATGGTGTTGGTCTTTGGTACTACTGCTCTAGGATTGGACCACTCGGTATTGTTGTTGGACACTTTTTCTAAGATTGATATCCTTCATTGTAGGTTTTACTCGTGAATGTTCCACCGGCTGTTGCATCTAAGATGATTTTGGTTGCATTGGAAAGACCATTGTAAAAGGTCTCCAATTGGATGCAATGTGGGATGCCATGATGTGGGCACTTTCGAAGTAAATCTTTAAATCGTTCCCATGCATCTGAAACAGCCTCATCTTCTTCTTGCCTAAACAAAATTATGTCATTTCGAAACCTTACGTTCCTCGTTGGAGGAAAGTATTTTTGCAAAAATTTATCGGCAAGTTCTTGCCAAGTGGTTATCGAGTGAGGTGCATGCGAGTTCAGCCATGACTTTGCCTTATCCCTTAGTGAAAAAGGAAAAAGTCTTAGTCTTAATGCTTCATCACTCACACCTTGTAACTGAAAGGAATCGGTCATTTCCAAGAAAGATTTTAAGTGTGAGTGTGGATCCTCAGATGGCGATCCTCCAAACTGACCCATGGATTGAATCATTTGAAACATCACCGGTTTGAGTTCAAAATGGTTTGCAACAATGTTGGGCCTTAGAATCCCGGAGCTTAAGTCATTAGCTCCAGAAGTAGCGTAGTCCCGTATTTTTCGATCTTTGCTATCGGCAATCGTCACTGTGGTCTCCACTATAGGTGGTGGTATTGCTGCCATGTTTACAGTGGGGATCACAGGGGGTTGTCGATTTTTGTTTTTACGTCTTCTTCTTAAAGTCTTTTCTATTTCAAGATCGATTGGTACCAAAGGTTCGTGTTGTTGCCGTGGCATGTAACACGAAAAGCTTAGAAAAACGAGTTACTCGGGCTCGAACAAAAACTAATATCTTGAGATTTAAAATCACGCCAATCCCCGGCAACGGCGCCAAAAACTTTGTACGTGTGAAATATGTGTTTTAATCGCAGTGGGTTGCAAACTGTCCACAGTGGGAAGTGCAAGTGTACACTGTCCACTATGATCGTCACAGCAAGTAATAGTTGGTAAAATACCAGAATCGAATCCACAGGGACTGGACAATCAAGACAATATGGTTCTCATGAGCTCCTTTTACAGGTTTCAATTAGAGAGGAAAATAATACTTTGGTTTGGTTGGCGAAATAGCTACTTTGACGATTTTACTAAGATTAAAAGGAGGAATGGAGGTTAGATTTTCCCTAGATTTTATACTAAATACTCGGTCCTAAAAAATGATCCTTGTATTCGAGGTAGACATTTTCGCTAGAAAAGCCCGGTTACAAAATACTCACACCGTTTAGATAAAAACCCCATACTCTTAGTACTTATTGTTTTGTCAATGGTAATCTCAAGAATGGACCTTTTCAGGTCTCGATGGAATGTGTAGAGACAAATACTCTAAGTGTTTTTAATACACAAATTAGCTTGCCTACTACTCTAGTGGGTTGAGATTTGCTCACTATGCCGACCTCACTTTCGTAAGTGTCATAAGAATTCTTTCGAATCCCCTAGCATCATTCAAGCTCGTGTCACTACGTTCTACTTATTTCTAAGTTAAGAACTAGACTTTAGATCCTTGCAAGTGATCGGCTTGTTCGCATCCTTGGGTAAATATCGAGAATGAATGACCAAAACAACAAATATTCTAAGTATAAAGATTACTCAAGCATTTTTAATAAAATCCAGGTACTTCTCCTTTCTACATCCCAAAGGATGTTTAGCCCATACTTGAAGTAAAGAAAGCAAAAGAGTAGAAGTTGCACATAATTAAACTGAAAGTGACTTGAATAGAACTCACAGTGGGGAACGAGGGTTCGTCCCTGTCACTGTGTATTGCGAACTACAATTAAGCTAAGAAAGTAAATTACTGAAAATTAAAGCTAGTTACTGCAGTAAATAAAAGACTAAAGCTAATGTGGTAGTTGAGAGAATTTAAGGCTAAGCAAAAACTCAAGGATCCTAATAAATGATACCCAAGTGCTCCTTTATATACTAGGAGAAGGAGTTGGGTATTACACAAAAGAGGTGGGTCTTCCAATGGGTAAAGACTGCTGTGTTGTGGCAGAAATCAGTTCCTTGTGTAATCCTTTTACCCAATGGACCATTTTCCAAGTCAATCTCCAAGTACAAGGAGGTGTACTTGATGCTATCTCCAATGAAAACTACCTTGTACTTCTCTAGCCCATATTTTCCTGCCATTTGAACCTTCTAAACTCCAGGTTTTATATTTCCAGCCCATGGTTTTCTTTTGTTTTCTTGATCTGCTCGAAGAGTGGGGAACCGGAGTGGGCACAACAATGATCACTGCAGGATAAAACGTGAAAAACACCCAAAATCTACCGAATAATTTATTAAAGACCATGGTTCACTCCTTTTGCTCGTTTTCTTGAAATATACCAAGAATGGAGGTTTTAAGAAGTGAAATGGCTAAAATTGACAAAATAAAGTGGAAAATAAATGGAAATAATAACTCTAAAAATAGAGTTATCAAAGATTCACCTCTGAGGTTGTCTTAATGGAACTATTAGGAGGTAAACATTATTAAACCACATGGACCACTTCCAAGTTCCAAAGATTTCTATAAACCACAGGGACCAAAATTAGAGTTTACTCTAAAAGAGACTGTTTGATTTTATATAATATAATGAGTCAATTCCTCCATAAAACAAAAGCCCAAGAATTCGTTTGAAGTTAAATTGGGGGAATGTAAATCTATTCCCATTTTCATTTTCAAATTCTGTAAAAAAAAGATAAATAATATTTTTTAAATCAATATATATATTAAAACAAAAACCAATGGCGCTGAAGTGGAGCCTCCTTAAGCTAGCAACCCCTTTTTTCTTTATTCTCATCTCTTCTACTTTTCCCTCTACTTTTTCTTCCATTTGTCTTCTCCACTTCCAAGTTCCAAGTAACCGATTACAATTTTATCTCTTTTCAATTCGTCTTCTCCACTTCCAAGTAACCGATTAAATTTATATCTTTTTCTCTTTTCATTTTACAAATCTGTAATAGCCTTTCTCACATATCAAATGGTGTTGATGAGGAACCCGTGGTGGTGACGGGGCGAGTAGGAGGTCAATGGTACACATTGTACCATGTCGCTAAGTATTTAGAGTAATTGGGTAAGGGTTCATCCTATCTTCAAAAGGGACTTCCCAGAAAATCGTACAAAATGGTGTCTTGGCGGTTCAACTTTCCGGTAATCGGTGAAACCTCACAGATCATGCATATTGGAAGGACCCTATCTCCGGTGGTGGAGGTTTCTTCTTCCTCTCATATTCATTAGCAGTCCCTCAGGTAGAAATAATTTGACTGTAATGTCTTTATTTGCTCCTTGCATATTACTTTTTAACGTTAAGACATACTAAAATCGTCTTAATTCAAGCCAAAGAAGTGACTGATAAACTGATTATTAGTACATTATATAACATTTTCGTGCTCTAAAACCTAAATAGTTTGCGTCAATTTCGAAAAAAAGTGGAATATATAGTTATTGTGGAAAGAACTAATTTTAAGGTTGAGGATATTGTGTCATTTTACATCAAATCCAACTCTCATTCTGGAACTAAATGAAACAATGTTTATGTTCTTAAAAACTTACCAGTTTCAGATGATGTTCATGTGTAAATATGCAATACTTGGTGCGGGCTTTGCTGGATTACCGGTGGCATGATACTTGTTGGAAGTACCTTCTCTCTCTATATATATATGTGTGTGTGTGTGTGTGTGTGTGTCTCATTCTTCTTCTTTCTTGCATACATTAACACCATAGAGGGCTAACAAAATCTTGAGTTGTTTACAGTAATTGAAGAGAGACATCTTTAAGAAGCCTTTTAGCCTTGAATTTCAGGTAATATCTATCCCTTAATTATTAAATCATTAGTGAGCATGTGATAATCATTAGTGAGCATGTGAGGAAGAATATGAATCTATGAGCAGCGGCAATAAGTCTTTGGAAACCGATTTAGCCTTGAATTTTCGGTAATTGCTATTTCTTTTAATTTTTGTGTTTTTAATTCAATTATGAACAGGGTATTGTGATTCTAGACATTGATGGGTTGGCTGTTTTTTTGTTTTTGCCGATGATTTAGCACAAGTATGAATTTCTAATCTTTCGGGGTTTTTTCCGATCATTTTGTAAGAATTGCATTCAAGTTCTACCCATTTGACCATTTGGATTGATTCTGCATATGAAACATATAAATATGATGGGATTGACGGCTTCGACTTAAACAACAAGCCATTTGGATCACCATCAAATGCATAACTTCCCAAAACAAGGAGATTCCAATGGTGTAGAACCATAATCTCATACAACCCATCCATATTAATGATATTCAAGTAAGTTTATATATATATATATATATACTAGTTGTGTACCCGCGCAATGCGGCGGGATACACAATCCGAATTATCAAATAAATGTAAGCAATAATAAAGTATACATATTTTTTTACCACCCAAGCCGAGAATCATTAGCATCAAGTTCCCACATGTTAAAAATTCTGTAACAACATCTGCATAGTTGCCATCAATTGTTGATGATTGAACCTTATTTAGTAGTAGAGTTCAAGGCATTCCTCAATGAACCAGAAATCATAAACTTTGAAACCGTCTTTGGATTGAATTCTTTACTCCTAGCCTTCTCTTCCGGACAGGTATGGCTCTTTGGATGTGAAGTCAGAAAGCATGGGCTACTGTAAAAAAGAATGGGTTATGGTGAAAGTATGTCAACTACATATATATGGTGAAAGTATGTCAACTTTCATTCACATAAAGGTCCAAACAAAAATCATCTATATATATATACACTATTATGTTGATGCACATATTCATTCACATATCACATGCATACTTGAATCAAAAAAAGATGTTTCATGAATACTAATAACAATTAAACAAATAATAACATTAGAGATCAAAAAGTAACAAGAAACAAGAAGAATGAACATGACCAAAGCTCATATACCGCAAGTATGTCATTCAATCTCTGATCGACAACAAAACTGAGAAAACAGTGTTTCTTTTTTCTCTATACCCTTTTTTTTCTTTCTCGTGTTTATTCAGTTGTTTGTAATACAGCATGACTACTACTGACCTTTGTTCATGTTCTTCCGATGATCCTTAAGGTAGCAGTTGTTGTTCTACAACGCTTTGCACCCCAATCAACCACCTCCAATATGGTTATCTTCTTTTTTGTACCAAGATACCCTTGACAACTTGAAGCACCACAATGGCACTTTACCTCTGCCCCAAATTGCACAAACCTATATATAATAACAATCTTTATATCATTCTCAAAACATATAACAAAAAAGAAAAACATTGATGGAACCAAAAATATAACAAACAAAAACAGGTATCATACCGATAATCATATGTCAACGCTTCCCCAACTTTGATAGATCTAGCAGCAAAGACACCAACACAAGTCTCCCCATCAACATCCCTAAATAAACAATTTCCCATTTCTCATTATTGACTTACAACTACAATATAATATGATCAAGAAAGTTCATCAAGCTTACCATTTTTCCAGATTACAATTAGGACCACAACTATGATTTAGGAAACGAGAGGCGTTTCCCTTGAAAGTAGCATCAATCGTGAAATCTTTTCGAACTTCACACATAAAAGTTTTTAATTCCCTGGTGCTTCATGTCCCAAAGTCGTTGCTCACACAAAGCATCACTGATAACTGGAAAAAACAATCGGTGAAAACTTACAAAAGATAATAACAACAGGGTCAGGTTCAGGGGAAAACCGCAAAGAAATGAAAAAGTAGGGAACACCCTAGTAGCCGTTTATCTGAACGGTACGCACCTATGCATACAAGTAATTTGTAACATGCATGCACATGTGCATAAAATCCAAAAAAGCAGCATGAATGGTTACCCGCGCAATGCGGCGGGATGTAAAATGTTTATTAAGATTTATGCGGTTTTGAAATATCAAATTCTTTCATGTCATAAAGTCTACTACATTT
Organism: Saussurea involucrata; assembly: GCA_033807775.1. Classification (NCBI taxonomy): domain Eukaryota; kingdom Viridiplantae; phylum Streptophyta; class Magnoliopsida; order Asterales; family Asteraceae; genus Saussurea; species Saussurea involucrata. The sequence goes on from CM066322.1 coordinate 136,149,530, forward strand.
GTACCTATGTTAGATGCTCGAATTAATTAGTTACACTTGATTGAAACGAAGCCCCATTGTCAAACTTGTTTTCAAGACTCATCAAGAATCAAGATCAACAACAAAAAACCACAACCAAATTTTGGAATCCACTTGTAAAATCCAATCTGAATAACAATTTGTCTCGGAAGGAAAGTATAATCAAATACTATGATACATGAAGAATCAATACAAACATTTTAAGAAAATTCCAATATCTAGCACATTTATAAAGTGTTAATCATGTTACAAGCTCCATATGAAGAAGATTACCTGCACATATGTATGGAAGCAAATTATAACAATGTGAGATCTAATGCCTACCTGTTTGATATTCAGTCCTACAAATGATGACGATGAAGAATCAATATTTGAAGATAATTATTACAAGCAGAAAAAAATGAGATAGCAAATAACTGATTTGAGAAATGGTCACTGCAAATTGTAAGTGTAACCTTTGCTTTTGTGACGCCCAATAAAATAAGACAATTGTTATAATTAAGAAAAAATAAATTTGTCAAGGGATTACTGTAAAACCTAAAGATCATAGACTGAACACTCACTTGAAAAATGCATATACACAATGAGAGATCACATGTTGAATTGCTAGCCAAATTACACCCTTTTTTAACCATAAGCTCTTTGCTAAGAACATTGGATGATTGATTTGTCAAATTAGATGTCATCGCACACCAAAACCTAGCCGTATTTTACAAAATTTTCTAGATATTTACTCTAACGGTTTTTAACTTGGGATAAGAGAATCCATAAAAATCCACCCCTTGTTCATTACTCAACATGTAGTCTAGAAAACGATGTGCTATTATATTTATTGGCTTCGATAAATTAAAGCCACCAACAAACAGAAAAGTGGATGACAAAAGCAATCAAACTACAACCCAGATTAGTATCAAGTGCTTCACAGGAAAAGTAACGTGGAGAGAAAAACCCCAGTCTTCAAACTTTACAGCTGAGATAACAGAAGTTGTAGGAAGAAGCAACAGGAACTAAACAGAAACGAAGAAAGATTTTTCCGCAACCAAAGCCATATCTGAAGGTCACAACATCTGAATTAGTGAGTCAAAAAAATTCATAACTCTAATTTCGACATGACTTGTATGAGATTATAAAGTTACCAGCACCATATTCCCCTTATAAGCTTACTCAATAAGCCACCTTTTATATCATTAAACAACTATAAAATAGTCATGTATAGCTAACCGAATAAGCTATGAGTCTCATTAAGCATATTATGTTGCCAACAAACAAGCCTTTAGACATATTCTTGAGAAGATTGATGCAACCACTAATGAACAAAAAACGTATCAATTCACTCGTTGATCTTAGTATTCAACTTCAACCTTAATTAACTTGCTATTCGATTAAAGGTTTTTTTAATGTAGTGATACAAATTCATTGATATATTTCATAATGCTTACGTGAAATGATTAACCTTTTCTTTTTGGTTTTTGGTTTTTTCCTATTTGCTTCTTCTGCCTGAGTTCATCCTGCTCATACAAATAGCAAGTAAAAACATAAAATAAAAATCACCGTTTAACAAATCAAAATTTATATAGAACACAAATATTATAGGGTTCCTCTTCATGGTTAAAAATCAGCGGGTTCATCTTCATGGTTAAAAATCAGAGGGCTCATTTCATGGCACTCGATCACCCTACATGCAACACATGATGTGCCAGCCTTACCCCTGGTGTGCAATCTAATTGCAACTTCCAAGTACAACCAATAGCTACATTTCTTCAGTTTTATTTAAATAGAAAATAGTAGCAACAAATTTCAGTCTAATTAGGGCGTTTACAACGAAATTACAAGATAATGGTGGAAAGATTTCTCGAATATGTTATCGAGATTTATCCATTTTACTTTACGATGAATAAAAACCACAAAATGGGAATTTTGTAAGTTTTAGAGATTATTGGAGAATTTTTTAACATCATCCATTTTCAAGGTATACTACTCAATGGCCCCTTTTCCTAATGATGGTCCAACAACAGGCACCATAAAACTATCTTCAAGATGGGGTTTCTTTGTAAAGCAAATACACCCCAAGTAACATCCCTTCAACCACCACATAACCCAGGGGAGTTATATTATGAAGCAAAATGAACAGTCAATTGGTGTATAAATCAACCATTCTAAAAGTTAGGGTTTCGATTTTACAAAAAAAAACAGACCGATAAAAACTCGATCCACAGCGATGATCTCGTATATCAAGTAATTACAGAACAGCATGCATTTATAGAATTGATTGTTACTAATTCATAGTCCAGCATAGATTTAAGGAATAAAAAGAAACCAATAGATAGAAAGAAATCAATTACATAAATGAAGAACAAAATGAAATTACCTCCAAACTGTACGATGGAGCGATAATGAAAGGATGGAGAAATCAACACATTAATTGAAACCCTAACCATATCCATATATCATCTTGGATGGAAATTGAGTACGCCAGTGGTGGGAGGAAAGCATTGAAGATGGAGAGAGCGCCAAATGGTGAACCCGAATCGTGAACCCCAACTCTTGATTTATATGCAACATGAAGCGTGTGAAGAGGTGGGTATGGTGACTTACGTGAACTACTCTCGGTATGGTAGTGATGGTGGTGAGGGGCCGACGTGAAGAGGTACTGCAGGTATGGAGAAGAGGTACTGTGGGTATGGTGATCAGATTTGTTTGTGTGATTGTGTCAGTGTAAGATAAAAAGGGGTTGAGGTTGTACATCTTGCATAAAAGCTTGTAATTTAAGAGTTTTTTGAATTTCATGCTTTAGAAGGTTGTACCTTATGCTTAAAGAGTTGTCTTTAAGACATTTGGTTAGAATGCTTATATATGTAGTATAGATATATATATATATATATATATATATATATATATATAAGTTTTTACCTTTTCATTTCGGTTTTCACAACCGCAATATTTTACAATGTCCTACTATTCCATATATCTAGGTTATCAGCTAAAGGATGATTCATCTCGGACCTGTCATATACATTAATATTTCCATACATAAAATGGAAACCAGAGTCCATAATCCAAGTGAAATTCTTATAGGAACAAATTAAAATGAAAAGGACATACACAGAAACGTTTTGAACAAACAAAATGCACCAAATAATTTTGATGTAATTGGTTGAATTAATCATGTTTAAGTTGTTCCAATTAACAATCAACAACCAAACAATTGAGAGCACAAGGGAGAGCAATGAGAGCAAGTAGTGCTACTCCTCTTTATCTTCTCCTCTCCTTTCTTTTTTTCATCACTGTTGCGTATACCCCCTTTGCCATCCTTTCTTCTTTTTTCATCACTGTTGCGTAGACCACCTTTGCCACTAAAAGGGTAAGCATTCATTATTGCCTTTCTTTCTTTCTTTCCAATAACTTACCAATACTACTTATGCTTCTGAATTTAAGTTTGAAAATTTTCATAAAATGATATGCTTCAAATTGTGTGAATAATTATCCAACGCAGAGCATCCCAAGGTAACCTCCATGTTCTGGAATAGAGGTAGAAAATTACATATAACAAGATCATGGTATTTTATAGGGCTTGAAGATAATGGTGTAATTCCTTCTGGTTCAATCCGGAAGAAGGCAAGATTTGGTGAAAACACAATCATAGGAAATCATGACATAGGGTCAACTTAGAATTTGATCTTCATCTGGTCCCTTGCCTCAAGGAAGATATATATATATAATAAAGTTTCTATATAAATGTTAAACTATACTTGAAATACTGAAAAGTAGAAAGATGTTGATACTGATTTTAACAATTTATATCAGCGCTATGGAAATTTAAATTGAAACGTAGTATGTGTTGTTAAAAGTGGGGAGCATTTCTTTAATAGAAGCTATGACTATGTGTTGTTTTAGTGGTATTTATTGTTTGAAAAAATTGTCTAATTGGACTGTCAGACTTTTATGCTTAATCCGAGTAGGGGAATAAGATGACCAAAAACATAATTGGACACTTGGAGACCTAAACTAACAAAAATGCCCATTACTAGCATGTTTGGCATAAGTTACTCAACATTATATCTCAGTTTCTCTCATTTGAACATCATTAACTCAATTCTCAACTTTTATGTATGATTTATGCTTTTATTTATCTTACGTTTGTGTTGTTCCGTTTTGTGTTTTATTTAGGTCTTCATACATTATACCGCACAAATTGTAAGTGTTACTGGAACTGTAGCTCATGGTTCACCACTTAACATTTATATATATACATATATATATATATATATATATAGATAGATAGATAAATAGATAGATAGATAGATAGGGGAGAGATCAAATGTATACCACTTTTATGTTGCAAATTGTGCAAACCGTCGATTTCATTGGTTAAGTAATGAAATTGGTTCATGAAGTTGTTTAATTTGATGAAATTGTTTGTAACACCCAGAATTTTGTTATATTTAGTAAGGAGAGGGTCGTGGGCGAATCAGACGAAAATCAACTCAAAAGAGCTCTCGGTACTGTTTTGGTGACAGTGCCATGCGAGAGTGACATTAGTCACAATCGCTGGCATAGTCGCGGACAGGGGAAAGCCCGCAGTACATTTCTCGCGAGAGTGACCAGCGAGAGTGACATATGTCACAATCGCCGGACACAATCTCCGTCGGGTCCAGGCTCTTTTAAAACCCATTTTTCTCACTTTCTCATTCATTTCTTCCATCCACTCTGTTGGTCCCAAGGGGGTTGTACAAGTTTGTAGAAGGGGGGGGGGGGGTTGAATACAAACACATGATTTTTATCTTTCTAAATTGTTTATTGATATGTATCAAACAATTTACAGTTTGTTTGCGGAACAAGATTAAGGAATAAACCTAATCTAAACAAACTATGAGAATCACTAAGAGTTCTTGCACTAGAAATAGAGATTAAGAAAATCTAGAATACTAAGGAGAGTATTCTAACACACAGTAGTTCAGCAAGAGAAGGAATGGTCGAGCTTCTTCAAAATCAAGAGGAGTTTCCTTTATATACTGCATGCATTTAATGCATGTCAGTATACCTTTACACGTGGCAGCCTCTGGTTGGTTGCATGTTTTGACTTCAGTATACAACCTAGTGGCCGCATGATGAACAGTGTAAGATCAGAGTTGGTTGTAAGATTCTAGACAAAAGGGATGTCCATTCTGACACAGTCGTACGGAGGCGTGCAAGGGGATTAAACAAAATTTGCTTGTAGAGGAGGCTTCATGATCAGCGTTCGCTGAATGATTCTTTATCAGCGAATGATAAAGTTCAGCGTTCACTGAAGTCTTCTACTTGAAACTTCACGTTGAGTGGATAAGTCTTGGCTTCGCTGATATCCGCATCAGCTCATTAGTAGACTTAGTCGCTGGTTCTTTGGCTTGATCTTCGACTTCAGCGTAGAACATGTTTGACGTGAATCTTGTCTTCAGGGATCATAAGTAAACAACATAAGGTATCAGCGATCATCAGTGAGACTGAACAGACTCAGGGCTCACTGATGAACATTGTTCGCTGAATGTATAATTTAAAGCGTATGTTTTCATCAACGATACTAAACAGACTTATTATATTTTCTTTGATGACAAAACATTAATACATATTGTCTATTTACAATTTTCACTAAGTGTTTCTCAGAGTCATTATCAAATCACTAAGGGTTTGGATCAACAATCTCCCCCTATTTGATGATGAGATAGCAATAAAGGAAAATTGATAAGTAAGAAAACATAAGGATAAAAAGGACTCATAAAATATTTGTCCCATTTACTGTTTTCGGGGATCTTTTTAAGTACTGATGGAGTATAGTACATTCACTGAAAATTTTCATTTAACTTCGTATAGATTACAGAGGGAAGTGGAAAAATTACAAGTACAACGGATAATAATTACAAGTGCAAAAAGTTACAAGCTGATAAAGATAGAAGAATTACAAAAGATGATCTTATCAGCTACTCAGGTTCTTTCTTGACAAGTTCATCAAGAGTATCAGTCTTTAGAATCATCCAATCAGAGACTGTGACTCCCTGTTCCCGTCTTTTCTTAGCTTCGCGGTAGATGTGGGGTTTTAGGAGTGATCCAAGTAGACTTTTTCTGTATTCGCACCAGTAGAGTAAATCTTTGAGTTGTTCGATTGGAGTTTTGTATAACTCAGAGATGCGTTGAAAGCATTCGCGACCTGAAAAGTCATAGAAGAAAATGCCATAAGGATCGTTGATAACCTTACCAGGGACGAAATCTTCAGCGGGAGGTAGAGATATGTCGAGTCCAGAGAGATCAGGGTTGGGGCCAAGAACTGCTTCACGAGAGAAATCAATCCCTGTCTCGTTTCTTATTGTCTGGCCTGGAGAGGAAGGAGTCTTCTTCTTCTTTGGAGCAGCTCGTTTTTTCTGAATTGGTGGAGGAGGAATATCAACCGCTGAGGTTACCAAGTCGATCAGCCTGTTTATGGCTTTTTCAACTTCGGTCTTGAAAGTAGAGCGGGATCGCTGAATTGTGATTCTCATTTCCAACCATTTAGGGAAACCGAATTTATCCAGGTCTGACATGTAGCAAGTTCTGAAGTGGCCGTTTTCTCTGACTACTTGGACATGAACCATTGGTACCTTTTTAGCAGATTTTATAGCATATCTCCCTTTTATGTTTACAGCGCTTATCCTTGATGCATGATTTCTGTAGTGACACATCTTCTTGCACCAGTACAGTGTGGTGTCATTGACTTTGGTCTTTTCCTAGCTGCTCTTCTGTGCGTCCTTTATCAGTTTTCTTTGAACAACAACATGGAATTTCTTCAGGTCTGGATCAACAACAGAACGCTGAGCAAGTTCTAAGGCATATTCTTTATCTTTTTCTTTAGCCTTCTTTCGTTCATCCAGAAGTTTCTCAGCACCGAAGGATTCAACGATATCCCTTTTTGATAGGATGTTGAGATAAGGAACGATGCGTTGATCCTCAAGCTTTTGAATCATGGTTGCTCTCTTTTTCAGTTCTTTTTCACTTGGCTTTTGAGGAACCAAGGAAGGTCTTTTCTTGTGTGAGAGTAGTTCTTCTTCTTGTTCAGGTTCATCAGTCTCAGCGAAGTCTAAGACCGAGATTATTTCATCAGCACTCGGGGCTGGGATTATTGGTGATGTAGGAAGAGCTTCAGCTTGACTCTCAAGCAGGGGAGAGGACTAGCTAAAAAAACGATCACAGAGGTAAGATCATTTGGGAGAAAGAGATAGAGAAAGAGTGGGTTAAGTGTTTAGAGGTTTGATGGAGAGTAGAACTGAGGTTGAGAATGGATAGAGGAGGGACGCAGAGTAAGGGAAAAGAGTATATGTTACCTGACAAACTGGCTGTCTGAGAAGGATAGTCAGATTGTCTTCAGCGGCGATGCCTTTGTTTTTGCCTTTATCGACCGCAGTCGCTGGAGGCTTTGTTCTGGTCTCCTCCCTTGATTCTTTGATAACGACCCCTTTCAGAGCTGGAGTCTTGTTGGGCTTGGGCTGGAGGACGAAGCCATCGAAGTCATCATCATCATCGTCATCATCATCATTTTTGGGTGATGATGATGGTTCATCCTCCTGAAGATCTAGGTCTTCATTGTCTTCTTCTCCTTCTTCCTCAGATTCAGCATTGTCGTCCGAGTCAACAAGCACTGGAGAGTTTGCTTGTTCTTCGACATTCTCCCCCTCAGAATTTGTAGGGTCAGAGAATTCGGTTCCCTCAGGGTTTTCAACCCCCCGAGGTTTATCAGCATTTTCCTCCCTCTCAGAGTCATGGGAAAGGTCTTCTTGAGTCTTATCCCCCTCTTCCACATGATGGATGGGGGAGGCATCAGCAGTAACAACAGCAGTATCCGTGGAGGTTGTAGCAGCATCAGCGGTCTTAGGTTCCCTGTCTTTGTGGCCAGGGATCCCAAGCTGAGTTTCCACTTCTACCATTCTGGCTTCCAGGCCAGAAATAGCAGGAGTGATCTGGACGATAAAATCCACTGCCATCTCCACCTTTTCCCGGTTATCCTGAAAAAAGTGAGATAGAGGCACAGTGGAATCGTTCAGTCGATCCAAAATCTATTGCAGCAGATCGTTGGAGGAGCCAACCTTATTTTTGAGCGTGTCCATTGCAGTCTTCAAGGTACCCATCTCTCCCTGAAGGTTTGTAACCACTGTCTTCAGCGATGTGACTTCGTTGGACATGGTGTTGAAATTGTTGGAGAGATCGGTGTTGGTGTTGTTGAGAGCGCTGAGTGTGGAGGAGTTGGTTGATAGAGCCTCATCAACAGAAGACAAGATGCCTTCGACGTTTGACATTGCAGCCTTGGAGGCTTTATCAGCAACAGTTTCAACCAGCTTCTTTAAAGTCTCCCAGCATTTGTAACCGATGTGGAGTTCGAGGAGATGGCGGTGGTGAGAGATTCCACCTTATTTGCTAATGGTGCCTAAATTAGGACCTGTAACAGAGAAAAACTTATGAACAAAGGAAAGCTCAAAAGTTGGGGTTCAGAGATAGGAGCGTTATGTATACCTGGGGGCGGGTTGGAGAAGGTGTGGAAATCAAGGTGACCAGTAAACGTCTCCATATCGTCTTCCATGGTTGGTTGACGCAGAGAGCCCTCAGGTCCTTGATTCTGATCCATCATATATTGAAGATCAGCAGCCGCTGTGTCGCTTAGATGAATGACGCCTGAGGTTAAGAGTGGCGGAATTATGAAGTTTGGAGTGACCAAAGAAGATGAGGGAGGAACAACGGTTGAGAAGTGAGTGTGGGTAGCAGATTCAACGTTGGATCCGCTGAGGAAAATCTCTTCAGTACTTAGAGGTACTGAGAGTGGGGGTTCCTGATCCATGGTAACTTCAGTGTCTTGAGGCACTGAAGTGGGAATGGAAGGGATGGGTTCAGTAGATGTGGCGGAGCATAACAGAAAACTGTCCAACGTCTTCTGTAGAGAGACAGACGCGGAGTCTTCAGCCTGGGAAGGCTTGGGGGTTGCTCCTTGGAAATCTTCTTGGTCTTATGGATGCCAAGTGAAAATTCAGATTGTTTTATCTTTCGAGATGGAGTGGTTGTTGCGGCCTAGGTACCAGCGGTTGGGACGACCGCTACCGAGCAGGGAAGAGGTACAGAAATAGAAGAAGTAGAGGGGCAGAGAAGAGGTAAGAGAGTAGAGAGACGTACCTCATTTGCGAGCGGTTTGAAGTCGAGTACCTTAAGGCCAACCTGAGAAAGTCTCAGGTCTCCCCCGATGGGATATCTTTCTTTCAGCCTAAGCATGAATAGGGCACTGAGAAATCGAGGGTATGGAACATTCGCTGGCCGAGTAGGGGCTTCGAGGCGTTCCATCAGGTCTTCAAAGATTGGACGAGCCCAGTCCACGTGCAAGTCTTTCATTAATGCACAACCCATGGCGGTTTGGATCTTTGAGGCCTGATCAGTTGACCCAACTTTAGCTGTCATGCAGCTGATGAGATGAGCAAAGATGAAGTTCATCTCGCTGGGCATCTTGCTTTTCAACACAGTGGTTATCTTCTTCTCAGGGAGGTCATCTCTCCCTGTGTTCCATTTGTAGTTCATCGCGTCCAAGAATGCGATGATTTCAGCCTTACCTTCGTGGGTGTTTGGGTCAGGGAAGAAAACGAACTTGTTTCCTTTGAGTTTGAGGGAAGGTTCAGGGCATGTCGGATCACGCCAGGGGTAATCTTTGCTTCGCCAAAATCAGTCTCGAAGGCAGTGGCATCAATCTTCTTCTTTGGGTTGTTGGGAGAAGGGATCTGGGTACGATGAGCCGTGTACCAGAATTGAGCTAGAAGGTTTTTATGAGCAGGGGGCTTGATAGTCAGTGCTGTCGCCAGAGGACAGGTTTTGATGAAGTTCACTGCATCATTCAGATGAGTGACCATCTTCTTTGGAGGGAATTCCAGCAGAGCATATGGGTTGTTACCATGGAACGTAATCTGGTCCATTGAGAGTTTCATCATTGGAGCTTTTGTAAGTTCAGCCTTGTCAGAAGTAGTAGGAGATGCAGTGTTGGTACTATCAGTGGTTGCCATTTCTGTTCATAATACACAAAGATGAAGAAGATGAAGAAAATTTATTAAAATGGATAAGTTTCCAAAATAAGGGTTTTTAGGGTTTTCCAGTTTTGAAAAGAAGTATAAAACTAGTGAAAATTCTTGTTTTCCAGTTTCCTTTTATGGAAAGGATTCTGGAAAAACATATGAAAGTGTCAAGTTTAAGATTTTAGTTAAAAACTTGAAGAACAATCTGTAAACAGATTGTGTCTTTTAAAACCATGAAAAAGATGATTTTAAACTTTAGAAATGTACATTGTTTGATCTTGTAATAACAAGAATAAGATCAAAAATGTTGTTTAAGATGGATTTAAGATGAGAAATGTAACCTGTTTTGTGAATGGAGATGAAGATTAACACGAGTTCTTGAAAAATCCGAATGTAAAGAAAATATGAGAATTCTTTTTGCCTTAAGAGAGTTCGTATGCGTAAAAGGTAAAAATATAAACTCAAAGGGTTTATATAGTGAGAGTAGAGAGAGAAAAACTAAAAGCGGGAAAAGTTTTTCATGATGACACGTGACACGTCCCTTGAATCTGATTGGACAAGGAAACGAAACGAGCGAACGTGTCAGACGAAAAGGCGTGCCATGGATTATCCAAAAGATGACATCACAAACGTCCTTTCATATTTTAAGGTGTCTCTAAGGGTTTATAGAAAAGCTCAGGGACATTTTGAAAAATAGAGAAGCACTGAATAGAAATATCAGTGTGATTTTGAGTTTCAAAAGAATCACTGAAAGGAAGAGATATTCAGCGATGTAATTTATTTTGAAATCTTGCATGTTGAGGCAAACGTCAGCGATTAAGAGAGAACATACCTAGATATCAGCGAATCAATTTTGTTCAGAGATTAGATGACTAATAGGGATATACAAGTTCATATTATTACTGATCAAATGCTAACCACTAAAGATATTACTCTTCTAGGTTCAACATTCCAAGCTCGCTGATGAGAAAGTTGAATCTTGTCTCATCAAGAGGTTTGGTGAAAAGATCAGCTAACTGAAAATTAGTGGGAATAAAATGAAGCTCTATATCACCATTCATCACATGATCTCTGATAAAATGATACATGATCTCTATGTGTTTGGTCTTTGAGTGTAGCACTGGATTGTTTGCTATGGCGATGGCACTAGTGCTGTCGCAATAGATTGGAATTTTGGAGAGCTGAAGATCATAGTCCATTAGTTGATTTATCATCCATAAGACTTGAGAACAACAGCTTCCAGCGGCTACGTATTCAGCTTCAGCGGTTGAGGTGGACACTGAGTTTTGCTTTTTTACTTGTCCAACTCACCAGCTTTCCACCCAGGAGCTGACAGCCTCCTGTGGTGCTTTTCCTATCCAATTTGCATCTTGCAAAATCACTATCTGAATAGGCGATTAGATCAAACCCTGAGTCTTTGGGATACCAAAGACCTAGGTTAAGAGTACCCTTAAGGTATCGAAAAATATGCTTTACAGCGATTAAATGTGATTCCTTAGGTTCAGATTTATATCGTGCACATAAACAAGTTGCATACATAATATCAGGACGACTAGCTGTAAGATACAGAAGAGAGCCGATCATCCCACGGTACGCTGTGACATTAACAGGTTTCCCTGAAGGATCTTTGTTAAGTGTCAGCGGCGGTGCCATTGGGGTTTTCATAGCTGAGCTTTGAGTTAAATTAAACTTTTTCAGCATATCTTTAACATACTTACCTTGGTGAATGAAAGTACCTTTTTCATTCTGCTTGATTTGAAGACCAAGGAAATATGTCAGTTCACCCATCATGCTCATTTTATATTCAGCTTTCATTCTTTCAGCGAAATGAGTACATAAATCAGGGTTAGTAAACCAAATATAATATCATCGACATATATTTGAACAAGAATGATATGACCTTTTACTTTCCTGAAAAATAGAGTTTTTATCGATTTTACCTCGCTCAAAATTTTCAATATGGAGATAAGTAGAGAGAGTGTCATACCATGCACGAGGAGCTTGCTTTAAGCCATAAAGTGTCTTATCCAGTTTATATACATAACCTGGATGCTTAGGATCAGTGAATCCTGGAGGTTGTTCAACATAGACTTCTTCATTCAGCCTTCCGTTGAGGAATGCTGATTTCACACCCTCTTGATATACCTTGAAGTCTTTGTGAACAGCGTAAGCTAAGAATAGATGAATAGCTTCGGGTCTTGCCACTGGGGCAAATGTTTCATCGTAGTCTATGCCTTCCTCTTGTCTGTATCCCTGAGCAACAAGACGAGCCTTGTTGCGGGTTACAGTTCCATGTTTATCCAACTTGTTTCGATAGACCCATTTAGTGCCTATCACTGACTTGTCAGATGGTCTTGGAACGAGATTCCAAACTTTGTTTCTTTCAAATTCTGTCAGCTCTTCTTGCATAGCGTTGACCCAGTTTGGATCTCTGAGGGCATCATCTGTTTTCTTTGGTTCAATCAGAGAAATAAAGTTAACAAATAAACAAATGTTACCTGCACTTCGTCGAGTCTGAACACCAGCGTTTGGATCACCAAGAATTTGATCAATGGGGTGATTTATAGTCCATCACTGAGCCGCAACATGACTTGCTAGCTCAATTTGAACTTCTGGAGGAGCTGGAGAAGAGGCTTCAGCAACTTCTGGTATTTCAGGCAAGAGAGGAAGAGGTTCAGATGTCATGTCATTCACTGATTGCTGAGAAGTAGATGGTATATCTAAGGTAGATGGTTTAGAAGCAGGCATAATGGTGAGAGGAACAACTGAAACCCATGAAGATTCAGCTTCACTTATCTGCATGCTTGGGATGATGGTAGGATCATCATCAGCGGTAGGGATGTTGTCTTGAGGGATAGGAGCAGCTTCTGAATCACCAAGATGAGAAAACATCCATTGATTTAGTTCTTCAGTATCAGCAGAAGGTCTTGAGTTCGCTGATCGGGATTCGTCAAAAGTGACGTGGATTGTTTCTTCTACAGTTTGTCTTCTACGATTGAAGACTCTGCAGGCTTTAAAGATAGAAGAATATCCAAGAAATATTCCATCATCAGCCTTGGGATCAAACTTTCCTAGGGCATCCCTGTTGTTCAGTATGAAACACTGACATCCAAAGATGTGAAGAAAGCTAATTGAAGGCTTTCTCCCATGGAAAAGTTCATAGGCTGTTTTCTTGAATCTTTTGACAATCAGCGACCTGTTTTGAGTAAAACAAGCAGTGTTGACAGCTTCTGCCCAGAACTGAGTAGGTAGATGAGAATCACTGAGCATTGAACGTGCAACTTCGATGATCGTTTGATTTCTTCTTTCAACGACTCCATTTTGTTGTGGTGTTCTCACTGAAGAAAAGTTGTGAGAAATACCCTTGCTTTCAAAAACGTTTTCAAGAGAACTGTTTTTGAATTCAGTCTCATGGTCACTCCTTATTGAGCGAACGATCATGTTATTCAGGACTTCCATTTTCCTGACGAAAGTGATGAGTTCTTCAGGGGTGTCACTCTTAGAACGGAGAAACATAACCCAGGTGTAGCGAGAGAATTCATCAACTATGACCAGTGTATATTTCTTTCCAGCGATGGATTGTTTGTTAACAGGGCCAAACAAATCTATGTGAAGTAGTTGAAAAGGAGATGACACTGAGGAAACTTGCTTGGATTTGAAGCTTGCTTTGGTTTGTTTCCCTTTCTCACACGCTGAACATAGAGATTCTTTAGCGTATGAGTGTTGAGGTAAACTAGTGACCAACTCTTTTGAAGAAAGAGTGTTCCGTGTCTTGAAGTTTAGATGAGAGAGCCTCTTATGCCATAACCAGTTGACATCAGATGAGGATTTTGAGAAGAAACAGGAATTCTCAGTGGTTGTCGAGTCCATGTTTATAACATAAACATTTTCCAAACGATATCCGCTGAGAGCAATCTTCTCCTTTTTGTCAGTAACAAAGTAGGATTCCTTGGTGAAACACACTTTGTAATCCTTGTCACATAGCTGAATGATGCTTAGAAGATTGTGCTTCAGTCCTTCAACATATGCGACTCTTCTGAAGGTAGTTGTACCATTAGAGAGTACACCAAACCCTCGGGTATAGCCTTTTCCATTTCCACCAAAGGTCACTGAGGGACCTTTCTCTTCCTTATATTTAGTGAGCAGGTTCTTTTTGCTAGTCATACGTCTAGAGCATCCGCTATCAAGATACCAGATACCCTTCAACACCTGCAAGCAAAGGAATATTAGTTTGATTTAGACACCCATTTTACTATGGGTCCACATTTGTCAGTAGTGGTAGAGGAAGTGGAAGGTTCAACAATCTTCACAGCATTTGAAGATTCAGCGTCAGGACAAGTCTTCACTTTAGTTAATTTCTTAACTTCAGTGGTTGTTTTCACCTTAACCTGATTTGCACCAGGATTGGTCTTCTTTGCCTTGGGGGCAATCTTCTTTACCTTAGCTAATTTCTCAGCCTTGGTAGTTGTAGGGCACTTACTAGCAATATGATCAGTAAGTCCACAGTGATAACATTTCCTATAGCTAAAAGTAGCTTTAGGACCATAGGCATTTTTATTTGAAATTTTCAAATGAGCAGGGCCTGTACCAAGAATACCTTTAGCATCAGATCTTGGAGGAACCTTAGGTTCATCAAGATTCTTAGCTAAGAAATTAATCCTAATCCTAGGAATTGATCGCTGAGCATGCTCATTAATCATATCCTTAGAAGTTGAGGATTGATTAGCTGAGGGTTTGACATTCTTCAGCTTAGGTACTTTGGTACCCTTATGAGGTTTTTGATTAAAAACTTTTTCCTTACCTTTAAAAATTAAGGTAGGTTTATCCTCAGGGATGGGAATTTTAGAAGAGGAACACTGAGACGAAGAGGTGTCAGGGATAGAGGACACGAACATTCCAAACTTAAGCATGGAACGATCAGTGATAGGTTCTTTAGCATCAGCTTTATAACCAAGACCACTTTTGTCACTCAGGGGAATCTGAGCACGAATTATCTCAGTGATCGTTGTTGAGGATTGTTGGTCCCGAAGGGTTATACAAGTTTGTAGAAGGGGGGGGGGGTTGAATACAAACACACGATTTTTACTTTCTAAATTGTTTATTGATAAATCTCAAACAATTTACAACTTGTTGCGGAACAAGATTAAGGATTAACCTAATCTAAACAAGTTAAGAACACTAAGTTTCTTGCACTAGAATTAAGACAGGAAGGAGATAAGAATACTACGAGTAATATTCTAACACTAAGAGGGAAAGAAAAGGATGGCCGAGCACTTCATGTTGAAGTAGGGTTTCTCCTTATATACTGCATGCATTTAATGCATTTCAGTATTACTTTATACGTGGCAGCAGCTGATTGGTTGCATGGTTTGACCTTTGTAGACAACCTTAGTAGCCGCATGATGTACAGTGTAGAATCAGAGTTGGTTGTACAATTCTGGACAAAAGGGATGTCCATTTTGACAGTTCGTATGGAGACGTGCAAGGGGGAAAGACAAAAGTAACTTGTAGAGTAAACCTCATGATCAGCGTTCGTTGAACAGTACTTTATCAGCGAGTGATAAAGCTCAGCAAACGCTGAAGTCTTCTACTTGAAACTTCACGTTGAGTGAACAGGTCTTGCTTCGCTGATATCCGCATCAGCTCATTAGTAGACTTGTCGCTGGTTCTTGGGCTTGATCTTCGACTTCAGTGTAGAACCTTTGTTGACGTGAAACTTGTCTTTAGGGATCATAAGTAAACAACTAAACTATCAGCGATCATCAATAGAACTGAACAGGCTCAGAGATCTATTGATGAACAGTGTTCGCCGGATGTTAAATTTTAAAGAGCATGAGTTTCCTATCAGCGGTACTGTAGAGACATAGTAGTTATCAGCGATAGTGAAACTCTAATACATAATGTTTACTTACAATTTTCACTAAGTGTTTCTTAAAGAGTCATTATCAAATCACTGAGGGTTTGGATCAACAAGGATTTACACCATCCTTCAACAGTATCCTTTTCAGCCTTTAACACAGCAATAGCATCTTCTCGTTCGATTCTAATGATTTGATTTATGCATACCTGATCTTTCAAATTTTCTTCTATTTTAGAAAGCTTTTCTATTTGTAAATGACAGTTTTTAAGCTGTTCAGCGAGATCAATATTTAGTTTTTCAGCTTTGGTCTTGCCATTCATGGCATCATATAAATCAACAGTCAAAAGATCGATGGTCCGACGTCATTCGATGTCACTGAGGGCTGAAGTATGAGTATCAGTAAGAGAGTTTGATACCTGAGAGGTGGAGGTAGAAGTAGAGGGAGTTTCAGCTTGTTCTTCCTCTTCTTCTATTTGAGCCATGAGGCAGAGATTGGCTCATCATCATCAGAGTCAGAGGAATCATCATCTGATGCAGCCTAGTCATGATCTACAGCGATCATGCCTTTTCCTTTCTTCTTAAATCTTTTCAGCTTTGCATATTTCTCTTTCAGCTTGTTGTATTTGTCATCTCTAGCCCTGGGGTTAGAGGATTTTTTGAATGAAGAAGATGAGGGTTTGAAGACTTTCTTTGACCTGCACTCACTAGCAAAGTGACCTATCTTTTCACAGTTATAGCAAGTGGCAATTGCCTTATCTACATGAGTAGAAGATTTTGGCTTGTCAGTGAGGGAAAGTGGTTTATTTCTTCTGAATTTACTCTTTCTAGCGAATCTCCTGAATGTATTAGTCAGGAGTGCCAGTGACTCATCAATTTCTGAAGGATCAGCTTCTGATGATTCATCAGAGTCAGACTCCAACTCAATGATACTGACAAAAGATCGCTGAGTAGGTACCAACTCTGAAGAGAGTAAAGCGACATATGTGCTTTTGGAATCTTTTACAAGATTCTTCTTAAGATGACACGACTGCTCATGATTGAGAATAGTGCCAAATAAGGTAGAAAGGGTCATTGATTTCAGATCCTTTGAGAGCTTAAGACATATAGAATCACTGTCCCAGCTTTCAGGAAGACATTCTAGAAACTTTGTTAGGATCTCAAAGTTAGAATATTCCTTACCAACAGTTTTTAAGTCAATGATTAAACAGTTAAACCGTTGATGTACTTCAGAGAGAGTTTCATTCTTACCACAAATGAAGCTTTCGTACCGTCTTACCAGGTTGATCTTTCTTGAATCCTGGACTTCAGATTTACCTTCATATTGAACACATATTGTGTCCTACATGGCTTTAGAACTCTTCAGGTTCATGATGGAGTGGTAGACTTCATCAGGAAGAGCCATAAAGATTATAGATCTGGCCTTAGTGTCAATGGCCACCTTCTTCTTGTCTTCATCAGTCCACGTACTAACTTCCCTGTGAATGATTCTTTCAGGGATAGCAGCTCTAGTAGCAGTGCCTGGAACATCAGGGTCTATCATGAAAGGGATATAGGGTCCATTTTCAATGTAGTAAGGTATAGTAGGATCTACACCTTCTAGGAAGAGCATCATCCTATTTTTCCATAGATTGAAGTTATCTTTGGAAAATCTAGGGGGTTTTGCAAGAGAACCATTATCGATATAGTTTGTATTTGTAGGATTAGCCATTATGAAAAATAGCAAGGAAGAGAAAAGAATATAGTATAAGCAAGATCGTGTTTATTAGATTAAACAAACTGCTCTGATACCACTTGTTGGTCCTAAGGGGTTGTACAAGTTTATAGAAGGGGGGTTGAATACAAAAACACGATTTTTATCTTTCTAAATTGTTTATTGATATGTATCAAACAATTTACAGTTTGTTGCGGAACAAGATTAAGGAATAAACCTAATCTAAACAAACTATGAGAATCACTAAGAGTTCTTGCACTAGAAATAGAGATTAAGAAAATCTAGAATACTAAGGAGAGTATTCTAACACACAGTAGTTCAGCAAGAGAAGGAATGGTCGAGCTTCTTCAAAATGAAGAGGAGTTTCCTTTATATACTGCATGCATTTAATGCATGTCAGTATACGTTTACACGTGTTATAGGAGTCAAAGTTATGAGTAAAAGTGTATTTTGGGTTATATAACCGTATGGGCTAGTATAGTTAGCCAAACGTTTGCTTTGCCTATCTGGGCTTAAATCATACTCAAACAAGTCTCGGGGCACTTGCCCAGTTTTAATAGCTCGAGATGGAGCTTTGGATGTGTTATGCACCTTATTGCATTTTAAATGGGAGGTTACATGTTTTGAATGCATTAGTTCGTTCGTTTTGAGTCATGTAACGTTTTTAGACTGTATTGCATTGGATCCATAGGCATGTAAGTCAGTCATATTTAATAGTGACGAGTCTTGATATTCTCACTTTGGGGCTTATGCTTGGGGCTTATACCGAACTAGCGTTGTTGATGTCTCGTTCTTTTGTGGAGAGGAACCGTTATGGGTTGTACTCCGGGATTATGAGTTATTTTGGTGTCTATCTCTTTGTGCACGAGGAATGGACTATTGGAACGCATGGTTATATGTGATAGGCCGCTCGGGACCACTAGCGAGTAGGCAATAAGGGACATTGAAGTCCTTGAGGTGTAACTCGTCTAGATTGGATAGGCAATGTGGTCCCATAAGTCCTTGAGGTGTAACTCGACGGAGTAGGCAATGGAGGCATGTATATGGTTTGAGGTTGTGATGTCTTTATGGCATGGGAACTAAAGCTGGGACTTGAGGTGTAATCCAATAACATCATAAGTGACCTAACTTTGTATGCCCGTCACATTTGATGGAACCGGGTCTCCCCCGTCACCGAAAGGTGTTGTTTTGGGGTATTTACTTTTATCCATATTTTCGGTGACGTATTATATTTAAATGAATTGTTTCCATGGCTTGTTGGCAGAGTACTATGCCTTATCCTTATTGGATGTTTTTAAATATTGGGGTTTTATTCACGTTTATAGTACTCGGGATATTTAACGTCAAAGCACATTTTGAGTGATTTGTGGAGTAAGTTTATTTTGGAAAATGTTTAATATGAAATGAAAGTTTCAGGATACACTCTTACAATCAAATATGAACAATTAAGATCGTATTAACAGCAACTGGTCATATGATCTATTAACAATCTGTGAATTACAAGATATTACAATGAATTTCTCTCTCAATAGATCTAACAATTTATGCGTAAAGAGTTATCCAAAAGGTTAGCCAAAGATTCAGTTAGCTACAGTTGCTAACTCCTATATATACTGTAGATAATAGCTAAAGCTACAGTACATATGAGAAACAGACTAATAGAACAATTACACGTGTCCTAATTAGTAACTGAATATAACAGATAATATCCCAAGATATGAATTCTGAACATACTTCTGAATAAGCGCTTCAGAACATTTGTCTTCATAGTCAGAAGTTCTGAGTCTCCTACTCAGAACTCTGAACCTTCTAGTCAGAATCCAACACTTAGAATCTTTTTGAGATTTCTCACTCAGAACTTCTGAGTCTTCTACTCAGAACTTCTGAGTCTTCTGACCAACTTCCATACTTGTAATCTTTTCATTATTCTCTGATCAGAACTTCTGAGTCTTCTTACTCAGAATTCTGATTCTTCAGATCAGATCTTAATAGTTGTGTTTTTGACAAAACTCTAGACCTAACAATCTCCCCCTTTTTGTCAAACACACTTGTATTTTTCACCATCAAATTCTTAGAGCAGGAACAATCTTCAGAAGGAGCTCTTCTGAATGTTTTGACAACTTTTGCTCAGAATTCTGAATAATCTGAGTTAACAACTTCTGGTCAGTCTTTAATCAGCAGCAGCAACGATTTCCAAATTGATTTCTGTTATATATTTGCTTTTTCTTTGCTCCCTCTTGAAATGACAATTCTCATCTTCATTTCAGCTTTCATAAGATTTCTTTATAAGAAACAACCGATCAGTTTCCTTTTCCTCTTCTTCTTCTTAAAATAACATTTCTCTCTTTTGTTATTTCTGTACAAAAACCATATCAATCTTCAAAATCTTTAGCTTTTCTCCCCCTAAAGTTTTGGAAAGCAAAATCATCTTCAAAATCTTTAGCTTTTCTCCCCCTTGATTTTCAAAACTTTAGCGATGCTTTTTCTTCGAATGAAGTCTATGCTTTTTCTCCTCCTTAATGAATAACCTTGCTCCCCCTCAAAATAAGAATTCTGGAGCAGTTTGTTTTCTCCCCCTGAAAGTATGCATATATTTCATTAAAATTATTCATTTCAAATATAGTGCTTTAATGAAAACATTTATACAAGGAGAATTAGATTTACTGAACTACACTTAATAACTACTAACATTTGATCATTTGAAAACTTTACAAAAGAAATCCAACTTAATGAAATTTATCAGATTTTCAATCAAATGAAATCAAATGCATGTGTTTGGATTCAAATACAAGTCATCATTGCATATCGAGTTAAAAATGTTCAGTTTCAATCCCTTTATTAAATCTATTTGGTGTGCTTAGCATGCGAAATATGATTAGCTTCAAGCATATGCAATTCTAAAAACATATACGAATACTTTGCTCTACTCACACTATTTGTCCAAAATCAGGATTTTCACAAATTTACAGGTTTATTGCGACTTTGAATTTTCCCAAAGTTTCAAGAGATGTGTGCTCATTGGCATCTTTTAATTTTGTGCTCATTGACATCTTTTAATTTTGTGCTCATTGACATCTTTTAATTTTGTGCACATTGGCATCTTTTAATCAAAAAGTTTAGTAAGAATAAGATACATCGTTAAACATGACTTTCTATCTGGTTCTATAGCAGGATTTGGGTCAGCATATCCCAGACCAGTTGGTCTTAGGTGCTAGGTGACAAGCACCCCTTGGAACTTAATTTCCCAAACCATAAAGGCCACATCGATATATCTTAAACCCATTTGTACCAGTAGAACATGGTTTTCTATCTGATTCTATTGCAGGATTTGGGTCAGCCGATCCTAGACCAGTTGATCTTAGGGACTAGGTGTCGAGCACCCCTTAGGACTTACTCTCCCAAACCAGAAAGGCCACAGGTACAAACTTTCAAACTAAATGATTTTGTATATATATATTGCATCTCAATCACTTGGTTCTAAAACGTAGTACTTCCCCCATATTTTCGTTTCCATCCAACATTCTGACAAATTATGCTTTTTGAGCATTATATTCTATATAAGTCTAAATTTCATAACATTGAGCATTCAGCATAATTTCATTCATGATTTGCTAACCTTTCGATTTATTTCAGAAGTGAAAGTTGAAACAAATATAGCTCAGATAATACAAAAATACTTGTAAAAGCACCATTGACACACATTTTATTCATTGAATGAAAAATAAAAAAAATCATATCATTGAATTAAATTGTTAAGATTCAAACATTCAAAGCAATAGAAATAAAACATAATACAATGTTACCTTTCACCACTTGTTCCTTGAAACAGAAAAATATGACAGTTAAGGATATCACCTGAGAAGTATGAGTTCTAAACTGATTTGTTTAGAAGTCTTAGTCTCTGAAGTACGGGTCCTGAACTGAATTATTCAGAAGCCATAGTCATTTAAGTACGGGTTTTGAACTGATATGTTCAAAAACCTAAAACGTTGAATCACGGGTTTTGAACATTATCTTGAAACAATCAGATCAAATTTTGAGTCAATACTTCCTCTGAAATCAAGATAATCCTGCAAAATCAAGAGATTTTGGTAATCATCTACGATGATTCCTCATTAGTTATAAAAAAAAAATTCTGAGTAGTAGAGTCAGAATTCTGATTAGAAGAGTCAGAATTCTGAGTAACTTGCTCAAAATTCTAAGTATCAGAGTCAAAATTCTGATTAGTTGAGTCAGAATTCTGAGTAGTAGAGTCAGAAGTCTGAGAGACTTGTTCAAAATTCCAAGTATCAGAGTCAGAATTCTGATTAGTTGAGTCAGAATTTTGAGTAGTAGAGTCAGAACTTCTGATTAAGAGAGTCAGAATTCTGATAAAACTTTCCAGAGAAAATTCCTTAGAAAAATGTTTGGATTTTGTGATTTTTGAACATTCTGAATTTCAAATCACCATAACTTGCTCAAAAATCAGAATTTTTCAACCAAAATTTGCAGGGTTACTCAAAATATGATTCTGAACACATTCTCTGGAAATGTTTTCTACTAAAAACACTCACATCTATGAGTTCGATAACCCCATAGTAAACAGAACTTTTTCAAAAAAAAATTCTTCAAAATCAACAAATTGATCTGTATGAATCAGAAATCCATAATCAAGATGAGACCAATTGTAAGTCCATAATCAACAAATTGATCTGTGTCAAACTTTCTGACTCTTTTGCTTTGAACCTTTCATAAGCATTTATGCTTTGATTTAACTTTGCCTGAATAGATCTAACAATTTATGCGTAAAGAGTTATCCAAAAGGTTAGCCAAAGATTCAGTTAGCTACAGTTGCTAACTCCTATATATACTGTAGATAATAGCTAAAGCTACAGTACATATGAGAAACAGACTAATAGAACAATTACACGTGTCCTAATTAGTAACTGAATATAACAGATAATATCCCAAGATATGAATTCTGAACATACTTCTGAATAAGCGCTTCAGAACATTTGTCTTCATAGTCAGAAGTTCTGAGTCTCCTACTCAGAACTCTGAACCTTCTAGTCAGAATCCAACACTTAGAATCTTTTTGAGATTTCTCACTCAGAACTTCTGAGTCTTCTACTCAGAACTTCTGAGTCTTCTGACCAACTTCCATACTTGTAATCTTTTCATTATTCTCTGATCAGAACTTCTGAGTCTTCTTACTCAGAATTCTGATTCTTCAGATCAGATCTTAATAGTTGTGTTTTTGACAAAACTCTAGACCTAACAATCTCCCCCTTTTTGTCAAACACACTTGTATTTTTCACCATCAAATTCTTAGAGCAGGAACAATCTTCAGAAGGAGCTCTTCTGAATGTTTTGACAACTTTTGCTCAGAATTCTGAATAATCTGAGTTAACAACTTCTGGTCAGTCTTTAATCAGCAGCAGCAACGATTTCCAAATTGATTTCTGTTATATATTTGCTTTTTCTTTGCTCCCTCTTGAAATGACAATTCTCATCTTCATTTCAGCTTTCATAAGATTTCTTTATAAGAAACAACCGATCAGTTTCCTTTTCCTCTTCTTCTTCTTAAAATAACATTTCTCTCTTTTGTTATTTCTGTACAAAAACCATATCAATCTTCAAAATCTTTAGCTTTTCTCCCCCTAAAGTTTTGGAAAGCAAAATCATCTTCAAAATCTTTAGCTTTTCTCCCCCTTGATTTTCAAAACTTTAGCGATGCTTTTTCTTCGAATGAAGTCTATGCTTTTTCTCCTCCTTAATGAATAACCTTGCTCCCCCTCAAAATAAGAATTCTGGAGCAGTTTGTTTTCTCCCCCTGAAAGTATGCATATATTTCATTAAAATTATTCATTTCAAATATAGTGCTTTAATGAAAACATTTATACAAGGAGAATTAGATTTACTGAACTACACTTAATAACTACTAACATTTGATCATTTGAAAACTTTACAAAAGAAATCCAACTTAATGAAATTTATCAGATTTTCAATCAAATGAAATCAAATGCATGTGTTTGGATTCAAATACAAGTCATCATTGCATATCGAGTTAAAAATGTTCAGTTTCAATCCCTTTATTAAATCTATTTGGTGTGCTTAGCATGCGAAATATGATTAGCTTCAAGCATATGCAATTCTAAAAACATATACGAATACTTTGCTCTACTCACACTATTTGTCCAAAATCAGGATTTTCACAAATTTACAGGTTTATTGCGACTTTGAATTTTCCCAAAGTTTCAAGAGATGTGTGCTCATTGGCATCTTTTAATTTTGTGCTCATTGACATCTTTTAATTTTGTGCTCATTGACATCTTTTAATTTTGTGCACATTGGCATCTTTTAATCAAAAAGTTTAGTAAGAATAAGATACATCGTTAAACATGACTTTCTATCTGGTTCTATAGCAGGATTTGGGTCAGCATATCCCAGACCAGTTGGTCTTAGGTGCTAGGTGACAAGCACCCCTTGGAACTTAATTTCCCAAACCATAAAGGCCACATCGATATATCTTAAACCCATTTGTACCAGTAGAACATGGTTTTCTATCTGATTCTATTGCAGGATTTGGGTCAGCCGATCCTAGACCAGTTGATCTTAGGGACTAGGTGTCGAGCACCCCTTAGGACTTACTCTCCCAAACCAGAAAGGCCACAGGTACAAACTTTCAAACTAAATGATTTTGTATATATATATTGCATCTCAATCACTTGGTTCTAAAACGTAGTACTTCCCCCATATTTTCGTTTCCATCCAACATTCTGACAAATTATGCTTTTTGAGCATTATATTCTATATAAGTCTAAATTTCATAACATTGAGCATTCAGCATAATTTCATTCATGATTTGCTAACCTTTCGATTTATTTCAGAAGTGAAAGTTGAAACAAATATAGCTCAGATAATACAAAAATACTTGTAAAAGCACCATTGACACACATTTTATTCATTGAATGAAAAATAAAAAAAATCATATCATTGAATTAAATTGTTAAGATTCAAACATTCAAAGCAATAGAAATAAAACATAATACAATGTTACCTTTCACCACTTGTTCCTTGAAACAGAAAAATATGACAGTTAAGGATATCACCTGAGAAGTATGAGTTCTAAACTGATTTGTTTAGAAGTCTTAGTCTCTGAAGTACGGGTCCTGAACTGAATTATTCAGAAGCCATAGTCATTTAAGTACGGGTTTTGAACTGATATGTTCAAAAACCTAAAACGTTGAATCACGGGTTTTGAACATTATCTTGAAACAATCAGATCAAATTTTGAGTCAATACTTCCTCTGAAATCAAGATAATCCTGCAAAATCAAGAGATTTTGGTAATCATCTACGATGATTCCTCATTAGTTATAAAAAAAAAATTCTGAGTAGTAGAGTCAGAATTCTGATTAGAAGAGTCAGAATTCTGAGTAACTTGCTCAAAATTCTAAGTATCAGAGTCAAAATTCTGATTAGTTGAGTCAGAATTCTGAGTAGTAGAGTCAGAAGTCTGAGAGACTTGTTCAAAATTCCAAGTATCAGAGTCAGAATTCTGATTAGTTGAGTCAGAATTTTGAGTAGTAGAGTCAGAACTTCTGATTAAGAGAGTCAGAATTCTGATAAAACTTTCCAGAGAAAATTCCTTAGAAAAATGTTTGGATTTTGTGATTTTTGAACATTCTGAATTTCAAATCACCATAACTTGCTCAAAAATCAGAATTTTTCAACCAAAATTTGCAGGGTTACTCAAAATATGATTCTGAACACATTCTCTGGAAATGTTTTCTACTAAAAACACTCACATCTATGAGTTCGATAACCCCATAGTAAACAGAACTTTTTCAAAAAAAAATTCTTCAAAATCAACAAATTGATCTGTATGAATCAGAAATCCATAATCAAGATGAGACCAATTGTAAGTCCATAATCAACAAATTGATCTGTGTCAAACTTTCTGACTCTTTTGCTTTGAACCTTTCATAAGCATTTATGCTTTGATTTAACTTTGCCTGAATAGATCTAACAATTTATGCGTAAAGAGTTATCCAAAAGGTTAGCCAAAGATTCAGTTAGCTACAGTTGCTAACTCCTATATATACTGTAGATAATAGCTAAAGCTACAGTACATATGAGAAACAGACTAATAGAACAATTACACGTGTCCTAATTAGTAACTGAATATAACAGATAATATCCCAAGATATGAATTCTGAACATACTTCTGAATAAGCGCTTCAGAACATTTGTCTTCATAGTCAGAAGTTCTGAGTCTCCTACTCAGAACTCTGAACCTTCTAGTCAGAATCCAACACTTAGAATCTTTTTGAGATTTCTCACTCAGAACTTCTGAGTCTTCTACTCAGAACTTCTGAGTCTTCTGACCAACTTCCATACTTGTAATCTTTTCATTATTCTCTGATCAGAACTTCTGAGTCTTCTTACTCAGAATTCTGATTCTTCAGATCAGATCTTAATAGTTGTGTTTTTGACAAAACTCTAGACCTAACAATCTCCCCCTTTTTGTCAAACACACTTGTATTTTTCACCATCAAATTCTTAGAGCAGGAACAATCTTCAGAAGGAGCTCTTCTGAATGTTTTGACAACTTTTGCTCAGAATTCTGAATAATCTGAGTTAACAACTTCTGGTCAGTCTTTAATCAGCAGCAGCAACGATTTCCAAATTGATTTCTGTTATATATTTGCTTTTTCTTTGCTCCCTCTTGAAATGACAATTCTCATCTTCATTTCAGCTTTCATAAGATTTCTTTATAAGAAACAACCGATCAGTTTCCTTTTCCTCTTCTTCTTCTTAAAATAACATTTCTCTCTTTTGTTATTTCTGTACAAAAACCATATCAATCTTCAAAATCTTTAGCTTTTCTCCCCCTAAAGTTTTGGAAAGCAAAATCATCTTCAAAATCTTTAGCTTTTCTCCCCCTTGATTTTCAAAACTTTAGCGATGCTTTTTCTTCGAATGAAGTCTATGCTTTTTCTCCTCCTTAATGAATAACCTTGCTCCCCCTCAAAATAAGAATTCTGGAGCAGTTTGTTTTCTCCCCCTGAAAGTATGCATATATTTCATTAAAATTATTCATTTCAAATATAGTGCTTTAATGAAAACATTTATACAAGGAGAATTAGATTTACTGAACTACACTTAATAACTACTAACATTTGATCATTTGAAAACTTTACAAAAGAAATCCAACTTAATGAAATTTATCAGATTTTCAATCAAATGAAATCAAATGCATGTGTTTGGATTCAAATACAAGTCATCATTGCATATCGAGTTAAAAATGTTCAGTTTCAATCCCTTTATTAAATCTATTTGGTGTGCTTAGCATGCGAAATATGATTAGCTTCAAGCATATGCAATTCTAAAAACATATACGAATACTTTGCTCTACTCACACTATTTGTCCAAAATCAGGATTTTCACAAATTTACAGGTTTATTGCGACTTTGAATTTTCCCAAAGTTTCAAGAGATGTGTGCTCATTGGCATCTTTTAATTTTGTGCTCATTGACATCTTTTAATTTTGTGCTCATTGACATCTTTTAATTTTGTGCACATTGGCATCTTTTAATCAAAAAGTTTAGTAAGAATAAGATACATCGTTAAACATGACTTTCTATCTGGTTCTATAGCAGGATTTGGGTCAGCATATCCCAGACCAGTTGGTCTTAGGTGCTAGGTGACAAGCACCCCTTGGAACTTAATTTCCCAAACCATAAAGGCCACATCGATATATCTTAAACCCATTTGTACCAGTAGAACATGGTTTTCTATCTGATTCTATTGCAGGATTTGGGTCAGCCGATCCTAGACCAGTTGATCTTAGGGACTAGGTGTCGAGCACCCCTTAGGACTTACTCTCCCAAACCAGAAAGGCCACAGGTACAAACTTTCAAACTAAATGATTTTGTATATATATATTGCATCTCAATCACTTGGTTCTAAAACGTAGTACTTCCCCCATATTTTCGTTTCCATCCAACATTCTGACAAATTATGCTTTTTGAGCATTATATTCTATATAAGTCTAAATTTCATAACATTGAGCATTCAGCATAATTTCATTCATGATTTGCTAACCTTTCGATTTATTTCAGAAGTGAAAGTTGAAACAAATATAGCTCAGATAATACAAAAATACTTGTAAAAGCACCATTGACACACATTTTATTCATTGAATGAAAAATAAAAAAAATCATATCATTGAATTAAATTGTTAAGATTCAAACATTCAAAGCAATAGAAATAAAACATAATACAATGTTACCTTTCACCACTTGTTCCTTGAAACAGAAAAATATGACAGTTAAGGATATCACCTGAGAAGTATGAGTTCTAAACTGATTTGTTTAGAAGTCTTAGTCTCTGAAGTACGGGTCCTGAACTGAATTATTCAGAAGCCATAGTCATTTAAGTACGGGTTTTGAACTGATATGTTCAAAAACCTAAAACGTTGAATCACGGGTTTTGAACATTATCTTGAAACAATCAGATCAAATTTTGAGTCAATACTTCCTCTGAAATCAAGATAATCCTGCAAAATCAAGAGATTTTGGTAATCATCTACGATGATTCCTCATTAGTTATAAAAAAAAAATTCTGAGTAGTAGAGTCAGAATTCTGATTAGAAGAGTCAGAATTCTGAGTAACTTGCTCAAAATTCTAAGTATCAGAGTCAAAATTCTGATTAGTTGAGTCAGAATTCTGAGTAGTAGAGTCAGAAGTCTGAGAGACTTGTTCAAAATTCCAAGTATCAGAGTCAGAATTCTGATTAGTTGAGTCAGAATTTTGAGTAGTAGAGTCAGAACTTCTGATTAAGAGAGTCAGAATTCTGATAAAACTTTCCAGAGAAAATTCCTTAGAAAAATGTTTGGATTTTGTGATTTTTGAACATTCTGAATTTCAAATCACCATAACTTGCTCAAAAATCAGAATTTTTCAACCAAAATTTGCAGGGTTACTCAAAATATGATTCTGAACACATTCTCTGGAAATGTTTTCTACTAAAAACACTCACATCTATGAGTTCGATAACCCCATAGTAAACAGAACTTTTTCAAAAAAAAATTCTTCAAAATCAACAAATTGATCTGTATGAATCAGAAATCCATAATCAAGATGAGACCAATTGTAAGTCCATAATCAACAAATTGATCTGTGTCAAACTTTCTGACTCTTTTGCTTTGAACCTTTCATAAGCATTTATGCTTTGATTTAACTTTGCCTGAATAGATCTAACAATTTATGCGTAAAGAGTTATCCAAAAGGTTAGCCAAAGATTCAGTTAGCTACAGTTGCTAACTCCTATATATACTGTAGATAATAGCTAAAGCTACAGTACATATGAGAAACAGACTAATAGAACAATTACACGTGTCCTAATTAGTAACTGAATATAACAGATAATATCCCAAGATATGAATTCTGAACATACTTCTGAATAAGCGCTTCAGAACATTTGTCTTCATAGTCAGAAGTTCTGAGTCTCCTACTCAGAACTCTGAACCTTCTAGTCAGAATCCAACACTTAGAATCTTTTTGAGATTTCTCACTCAGAACTTCTGAGTCTTCTACTCAGAACTTCTGAGTCTTCTGACCAACTTCCATACTTGTAATCTTTTCATTATTCTCTGATCAGAACTTCTGAGTCTTCTTACTCAGAATTCTGATTCTTCAGATCAGATCTTAATAGTTGTGTTTTTGACAAAACTCTAGACCTAACAATCTCCCCCTTTTTGTCAAACACACTTGTATTTTTCACCATCAAATTCTTAGAGCAGGAACAATCTTCAGAAGGAGCTCTTCTGAATGTTTTGACAACTTTTGCTCAGAATTCTGAATAATCTGAGTTAACAACTTCTGGTCAGTCTTTAATCAGCAGCAGCAACGATTTCCAAATTGATTTCTGTTATATATTTGCTTTTTCTTTGCTCCCTCTTGAAATGACAATTCTCATCTTCATTTCAGCTTTCATAAGATTTCTTTATAAGAAACAACCGATCAGTTTCCTTTTCCTCTTCTTCTTCTTAAAATAACATTTCTCTCTTTTGTTATTTCTGTACAAAAACCATATCAATCTTCAAAATCTTTAGCTTTTCTCCCCCTAAAGTTTTGGAAAGCAAAATCATCTTCAAAATCTTTAGCTTTTCTCCCCCTTGATTTTCAAAACTTTAGCGATGCTTTTTCTTCGAATGAAGTCTATGCTTTTTCTCCTCCTTAATGAATAACCTTGCTCCCCCTCAAAATAAGAATTCTGGAGCAGTTTGTTTTCTCCCCCTGAAAGTATGCATATATTTCATTAAAATTATTCATTTCAAATATAGTGCTTTAATGAAAACATTTATACAAGGAGAATTAGATTTACTGAACTACACTTAATAACTACTAACATTTGATCATTTGAAAACTTTACAAAAGAAATCCAACTTAATGAAATTTATCAGATTTTCAATCAAATGAAATCAAATGCATGTGTTTGGATTCAAATACAAGTCATCATTGCATATCGAGTTAAAAATGTTCAGTTTCAATCCCTTTATTAAATCTATTTGGTGTGCTTAGCATGCGAAATATGATTAGCTTCAAGCATATGCAATTCTAAAAACATATACGAATACTTTGCTCTACTCACACTATTTGTCCAAAATCAGGATTTTCACAAATTTACAGGTTTATTGCGACTTTGAATTTTCCCAAAGTTTCAAGAGATGTGTGCTCATTGGCATCTTTTAATTTTGTGCTCATTGACATCTTTTA
Source organism: Saussurea involucrata (assembly GCA_033807775.1). Taxonomy (NCBI): domain Eukaryota; kingdom Viridiplantae; phylum Streptophyta; class Magnoliopsida; order Asterales; family Asteraceae; genus Saussurea; species Saussurea involucrata. Next base: position 136,179,926 of record CM066322.1, read on the forward strand.
ATTTTGTGCTCATTGACATCTTTTAATTTTGTGCACATTGGCATCTTTTAATCAAAAAGTTTAGTAAGAATAAGATACATCGTTAAACATGACTTTCTATCTGGTTCTATAGCAGGATTTGGGTCAGCATATCCCAGACCAGTTGGTCTTAGGTGCTAGGTGACAAGCACCCCTTGGAACTTAATTTCCCAAACCATAAAGGCCACATCGATATATCTTAAACCCATTTGTACCAGTAGAACATGGTTTTCTATCTGATTCTATTGCAGGATTTGGGTCAGCCGATCCTAGACCAGTTGATCTTAGGGACTAGGTGTCGAGCACCCCTTAGGACTTACTCTCCCAAACCAGAAAGGCCACAGGTACAAACTTTCAAACTAAATGATTTTGTATATATATATTGCATCTCAATCACTTGGTTCTAAAACGTAGTACTTCCCCCATATTTTCGTTTCCATCCAACATTCTGACAAATTATGCTTTTTGAGCATTATATTCTATATAAGTCTAAATTTCATAACATTGAGCATTCAGCATAATTTCATTCATGATTTGCTAACCTTTCGATTTATTTCAGAAGTGAAAGTTGAAACAAATATAGCTCAGATAATACAAAAATACTTGTAAAAGCACCATTGACACACATTTTATTCATTGAATGAAAAATAAAAAAAATCATATCATTGAATTAAATTGTTAAGATTCAAACATTCAAAGCAATAGAAATAAAACATAATACAATGTTACCTTTCACCACTTGTTCCTTGAAACAGAAAAATATGACAGTTAAGGATATCACCTGAGAAGTATGAGTTCTAAACTGATTTGTTTAGAAGTCTTAGTCTCTGAAGTACGGGTCCTGAACTGAATTATTCAGAAGCCATAGTCATTTAAGTACGGGTTTTGAACTGATATGTTCAAAAACCTAAAACGTTGAATCACGGGTTTTGAACATTATCTTGAAACAATCAGATCAAATTTTGAGTCAATACTTCCTCTGAAATCAAGATAATCCTGCAAAATCAAGAGATTTTGGTAATCATCTACGATGATTCCTCATTAGTTATAAAAAAAAAATTCTGAGTAGTAGAGTCAGAATTCTGATTAGAAGAGTCAGAATTCTGAGTAACTTGCTCAAAATTCTAAGTATCAGAGTCAAAATTCTGATTAGTTGAGTCAGAATTCTGAGTAGTAGAGTCAGAAGTCTGAGAGACTTGTTCAAAATTCCAAGTATCAGAGTCAGAATTCTGATTAGTTGAGTCAGAATTTTGAGTAGTAGAGTCAGAACTTCTGATTAAGAGAGTCAGAATTCTGATAAAACTTTCCAGAGAAAATTCCTTAGAAAAATGTTTGGATTTTGTGATTTTTGAACATTCTGAATTTCAAATCACCATAACTTGCTCAAAAATCAGAATTTTTCAACCAAAATTTGCAGGGTTACTCAAAATATGATTCTGAACACATTCTCTGGAAATGTTTTCTACTAAAAACACTCACATCTATGAGTTCGATAACCCCATAGTAAACAGAACTTTTTCAAAAAAAAATTCTTCAAAATCAACAAATTGATCTGTATGAATCAGAAATCCATAATCAAGATGAGACCAATTGTAAGTCCATAATCAACAAATTGATCTGTGTCAAACTTTCTGACTCTTTTGCTTTGAACCTTTCATAAGCATTTATGCTTTGATTTAACTTTGCCTGAATAGATCTAACAATTTATGCGTAAAGAGTTATCCAAAAGGTTAGCCAAAGATTCAGTTAGCTACAGTTGCTAACTCCTATATATACTGTAGATAATAGCTAAAGCTACAGTACATATGAGAAACAGACTAATAGAACAATTACACGTGTCCTAATTAGTAACTGAATATAACAGATAATATCCCAAGATATGAATTCTGAACATACTTCTGAATAAGCGCTTCAGAACATTTGTCTTCATAGTCAGAAGTTCTGAGTCTCCTACTCAGAACTCTGAACCTTCTAGTCAGAATCCAACACTTAGAATCTTTTTGAGATTTCTCACTCAGAACTTCTGAGTCTTCTACTCAGAACTTCTGAGTCTTCTGACCAACTTCCATACTTGTAATCTTTTCATTATTCTCTGATCAGAACTTCTGAGTCTTCTTACTCAGAATTCTGATTCTTCAGATCAGATCTTAATAGTTGTGTTTTTGACAAAACTCTAGACCTAACAATCTCCCCCTTTTTGTCAAACACACTTGTATTTTTCACCATCAAATTCTTAGAGCAGGAACAATCTTCAGAAGGAGCTCTTCTGAATGTTTTGACAACTTTTGCTCAGAATTCTGAATAATCTGAGTTAACAACTTCTGGTCAGTCTTTAATCAGCAGCAGCAACGATTTCCAAATTGATTTCTGTTATATATTTGCTTTTTCTTTGCTCCCTCTTGAAATGACAATTCTCATCTTCATTTCAGCTTTCATAAGATTTCTTTATAAGAAACAACCGATCAGTTTCCTTTTCCTCTTCTTCTTCTTAAAATAACATTTCTCTCTTTTGTTATTTCTGTACAAAAACCATATCAATCTTCAAAATCTTTAGCTTTTCTCCCCCTAAAGTTTTGGAAAGCAAAATCATCTTCAAAATCTTTAGCTTTTCTCCCCCTTGATTTTCAAAACTTTAGCGATGCTTTTTCTTCGAATGAAGTCTATGCTTTTTCTCCTCCTTAATGAATAACCTTGCTCCCCCTCAAAATAAGAATTCTGGAGCAGTTTGTTTTCTCCCCCTGAAAGTATGCATATATTTCATTAAAATTATTCATTTCAAATATAGTGCTTTAATGAAAACATTTATACAAGGAGAATTAGATTTACTGAACTACACTTAATAACTACTAACATTTGATCATTTGAAAACTTTACAAAAGAAATCCAACTTAATGAAATTTATCAGATTTTCAATCAAATGAAATCAAATGCATGTGTTTGGATTCAAATACAAGTCATCATTGCATATCGAGTTAAAAATGTTCAGTTTCAATCCCTTTATTAAATCTATTTGGTGTGCTTAGCATGCGAAATATGATTAGCTTCAAGCATATGCAATTCTAAAAACATATACGAATACTTTGCTCTACTCACACTATTTGTCCAAAATCAGGATTTTCACAAATTTACAGGTTTATTGCGACTTTGAATTTTCCCAAAGTTTCAAGAGATGTGTGCTCATTGGCATCTTTTAATTTTGTGCTCATTGACATCTTTTAATTTTGTGCTCATTGACATCTTTTAATTTTGTGCACATTGGCATCTTTTAATCAAAAAGTTTAGTAAGAATAAGATACATCGTTAAACATGACTTTCTATCTGGTTCTATAGCAGGATTTGGGTCAGCATATCCCAGACCAGTTGGTCTTAGGTGCTAGGTGACAAGCACCCCTTGGAACTTAATTTCCCAAACCATAAAGGCCACATCGATATATCTTAAACCCATTTGTACCAGTAGAACATGGTTTTCTATCTGATTCTATTGCAGGATTTGGGTCAGCCGATCCTAGACCAGTTGATCTTAGGGACTAGGTGTCGAGCACCCCTTAGGACTTACTCTCCCAAACCAGAAAGGCCACAGGTACAAACTTTCAAACTAAATGATTTTGTATATATATATTGCATCTCAATCACTTGGTTCTAAAACGTAGTACTTCCCCCATATTTTCGTTTCCATCCAACATTCTGACAAATTATGCTTTTTGAGCATTATATTCTATATAAGTCTAAATTTCATAACATTGAGCATTCAGCATAATTTCATTCATGATTTGCTAACCTTTCGATTTATTTCAGAAGTGAAAGTTGAAACAAATATAGCTCAGATAATACAAAAATACTTGTAAAAGCACCATTGACACACATTTTATTCATTGAATGAAAAATAAAAAAAATCATATCATTGAATTAAATTGTTAAGATTCAAACATTCAAAGCAATAGAAATAAAACATAATACAATGTTACCTTTCACCACTTGTTCCTTGAAACAGAAAAATATGACAGTTAAGGATATCACCTGAGAAGTATGAGTTCTAAACTGATTTGTTTAGAAGTCTTAGTCTCTGAAGTACGGGTCCTGAACTGAATTATTCAGAAGCCATAGTCATTTAAGTACGGGTTTTGAACTGATATGTTCAAAAACCTAAAACGTTGAATCACGGGTTTTGAACATTATCTTGAAACAATCAGATCAAATTTTGAGTCAATACTTCCTCTGAAATCAAGATAATCCTGCAAAATCAAGAGATTTTGGTAATCATCTACGATGATTCCTCATTAGTTATAAAAAAAAAATTCTGAGTAGTAGAGTCAGAATTCTGATTAGAAGAGTCAGAATTCTGAGTAACTTGCTCAAAATTCTAAGTATCAGAGTCAAAATTCTGATTAGTTGAGTCAGAATTCTGAGTAGTAGAGTCAGAAGTCTGAGAGACTTGTTCAAAATTCCAAGTATCAGAGTCAGAATTCTGATTAGTTGAGTCAGAATTTTGAGTAGTAGAGTCAGAACTTCTGATTAAGAGAGTCAGAATTCTGATAAAACTTTCCAGAGAAAATTCCTTAGAAAAATGTTTGGATTTTGTGATTTTTGAACATTCTGAATTTCAAATCACCATAACTTGCTCAAAAATCAGAATTTTTCAACCAAAATTTGCAGGGTTACTCAAAATATGATTCTGAACACATTCTCTGGAAATGTTTTCTACTAAAAACACTCACATCTATGAGTTCGATAACCCCATAGTAAACAGAACTTTTTCAAAAAAAAATTCTTCAAAATCAACAAATTGATCTGTATGAATCAGAAATCCATAATCAAGATGAGACCAATTGTAAGTCCATAATCAACAAATTGATCTGTGTCAAACTTTCTGACTCTTTTGCTTTGAACCTTTCATAAGCATTTATGCTTTGATTTAACTTTGCCTGAATAGATCTAACAATTTATGCGTAAAGAGTTATCCAAAAGGTTAGCCAAAGATTCAGTTAGCTACAGTTGCTAACTCCTATATATACTGTAGATAATAGCTAAAGCTACAGTACATATGAGAAACAGACTAATAGAACAATTACACGTGTCCTAATTAGTAACTGAATATAACAGATAATATCCCAAGATATGAATTCTGAACATACTTCTGAATAAGCGCTTCAGAACATTTGTCTTCATAGTCAGAAGTTCTGAGTCTCCTACTCAGAACTCTGAACCTTCTAGTCAGAATCCAACACTTAGAATCTTTTTGAGATTTCTCACTCAGAACTTCTGAGTCTTCTACTCAGAACTTCTGAGTCTTCTGACCAACTTCCATACTTGTAATCTTTTCATTATTCTCTGATCAGAACTTCTGAGTCTTCTTACTCAGAATTCTGATTCTTCAGATCAGATCTTAATAGTTGTGTTTTTGACAAAACTCTAGACCTAACAATCTCCCCCTTTTTGTCAAACACACTTGTATTTTTCACCATCAAATTCTTAGAGCAGGAACAATCTTCAGAAGGAGCTCTTCTGAATGTTTTGACAACTTTTGCTCAGAATTCTGAATAATCTGAGTTAACAACTTCTGGTCAGTCTTTAATCAGCAGCAGCAACGATTTCCAAATTGATTTCTGTTATATATTTGCTTTTTCTTTGCTCCCTCTTGAAATGACAATTCTCATCTTCATTTCAGCTTTCATAAGATTTCTTTATAAGAAACAACCGATCAGTTTCCTTTTCCTCTTCTTCTTCTTAAAATAACATTTCTCTCTTTTGTTATTTCTGTACAAAAACCATATCAATCTTCAAAATCTTTAGCTTTTCTCCCCCTAAAGTTTTGGAAAGCAAAATCATCTTCAAAATCTTTAGCTTTTCTCCCCCTTGATTTTCAAAACTTTAGCGATGCTTTTTCTTCGAATGAAGTCTATGCTTTTTCTCCTCCTTAATGAATAACCTTGCTCCCCCTCAAAATAAGAATTCTGGAGCAGTTTGTTTTCTCCCCCTGAAAGTATGCATATATTTCATTAAAATTATTCATTTCAAATATAGTGCTTTAATGAAAACATTTATACAAGGAGAATTAGATTTACTGAACTACACTTAATAACTACTAACATTTGATCATTTGAAAACTTTACAAAAGAAATCCAACTTAATGAAATTTATCAGATTTTCAATCAAATGAAATCAAATGCATGTGTTTGGATTCAAATACAAGTCATCATTGCATATCGAGTTAAAAATGTTCAGTTTCAATCCCTTTATTAAATCTATTTGGTGTGCTTAGCATGCGAAATATGATTAGCTTCAAGCATATGCAATTCTAAAAACATATACGAATACTTTGCTCTACTCACACTATTTGTCCAAAATCAGGATTTTCACAAATTTACAGGTTTATTGCGACTTTGAATTTTCCCAAAGTTTCAAGAGATGTGTGCTCATTGGCATCTTTTAATTTTGTGCTCATTGACATCTTTTAATTTTGTGCTCATTGACATCTTTTAATTTTGTGCACATTGGCATCTTTTAATCAAAAAGTTTAGTAAGAATAAGATACATCGTTAAACATGACTTTCTATCTGGTTCTATAGCAGGATTTGGGTCAGCATATCCCAGACCAGTTGGTCTTAGGTGCTAGGTGACAAGCACCCCTTGGAACTTAATTTCCCAAACCATAAAGGCCACATCGATATATCTTAAACCCATTTGTACCAGTAGAACATGGTTTTCTATCTGATTCTATTGCAGGATTTGGGTCAGCCGATCCTAGACCAGTTGATCTTAGGGACTAGGTGTCGAGCACCCCTTAGGACTTACTCTCCCAAACCAGAAAGGCCACAGGTACAAACTTTCAAACTAAATGATTTTGTATATATATATTGCATCTCAATCACTTGGTTCTAAAACGTAGTACTTCCCCCATATTTTCGTTTCCATCCAACATTCTGACAAATTATGCTTTTTGAGCATTATATTCTATATAAGTCTAAATTTCATAACATTGAGCATTCAGCATAATTTCATTCATGATTTGCTAACCTTTCGATTTATTTCAGAAGTGAAAGTTGAAACAAATATAGCTCAGATAATACAAAAATACTTGTAAAAGCACCATTGACACACATTTTATTCATTGAATGAAAAATAAAAAAAATCATATCATTGAATTAAATTGTTAAGATTCAAACATTCAAAGCAATAGAAATAAAACATAATACAATGTTACCTTTCACCACTTGTTCCTTGAAACAGAAAAATATGACAGTTAAGGATATCACCTGAGAAGTATGAGTTCTAAACTGATTTGTTTAGAAGTCTTAGTCTCTGAAGTACGGGTCCTGAACTGAATTATTCAGAAGCCATAGTCATTTAAGTACGGGTTTTGAACTGATATGTTCAAAAACCTAAAACGTTGAATCACGGGTTTTGAACATTATCTTGAAACAATCAGATCAAATTTTGAGTCAATACTTCCTCTGAAATCAAGATAATCCTGCAAAATCAAGAGATTTTGGTAATCATCTACGATGATTCCTCATTAGTTATAAAAAAAAAATTCTGAGTAGTAGAGTCAGAATTCTGATTAGAAGAGTCAGAATTCTGAGTAACTTGCTCAAAATTCTAAGTATCAGAGTCAAAATTCTGATTAGTTGAGTCAGAATTCTGAGTAGTAGAGTCAGAAGTCTGAGAGACTTGTTCAAAATTCCAAGTATCAGAGTCAGAATTCTGATTAGTTGAGTCAGAATTTTGAGTAGTAGAGTCAGAACTTCTGATTAAGAGAGTCAGAATTCTGATAAAACTTTCCAGAGAAAATTCCTTAGAAAAATGTTTGGATTTTGTGATTTTTGAACATTCTGAATTTCAAATCACCATAACTTGCTCAAAAATCAGAATTTTTCAACCAAAATTTGCAGGGTTACTCAAAATATGATTCTGAACACATTCTCTGGAAATGTTTTCTACTAAAAACACTCACATCTATGAGTTCGATAACCCCATAGTAAACAGAACTTTTTCAAAAAAAAATTCTTCAAAATCAACAAATTGATCTGTATGAATCAGAAATCCATAATCAAGATGAGACCAATTGTAAGTCCATAATCAACAAATTGATCTGTGTCAAACTTTCTGACTCTTTTGCTTTGAACCTTTCATAAGCATTTATGCTTTGATTTAACTTTGCCTGAATAGATCTAACAATTTATGCGTAAAGAGTTATCCAAAAGGTTAGCCAAAGATTCAGTTAGCTACAGTTGCTAACTCCTATATATACTGTAGATAATAGCTAAAGCTACAGTACATATGAGAAACAGACTAATAGAACAATTACACGTGTCCTAATTAGTAACTGAATATAACAGATAATATCCCAAGATATGAATTCTGAACATACTTCTGAATAAGCGCTTCAGAACATTTGTCTTCATAGTCAGAAGTTCTGAGTCTCCTACTCAGAACTCTGAACCTTCTAGTCAGAATCCAACACTTAGAATCTTTTTGAGATTTCTCACTCAGAACTTCTGAGTCTTCTACTCAGAACTTCTGAGTCTTCTGACCAACTTCCATACTTGTAATCTTTTCATTATTCTCTGATCAGAACTTCTGAGTCTTCTTACTCAGAATTCTGATTCTTCAGATCAGATCTTAATAGTTGTGTTTTTGACAAAACTCTAGACCTAACAATCTCCCCCTTTTTGTCAAACACACTTGTATTTTTCACCATCAAATTCTTAGAGCAGGAACAATCTTCAGAAGGAGCTCTTCTGAATGTTTTGACAACTTTTGCTCAGAATTCTGAATAATCTGAGTTAACAACTTCTGGTCAGTCTTTAATCAGCAGCAGCAACGATTTCCAAATTGATTTCTGTTATATATTTGCTTTTTCTTTGCTCCCTCTTGAAATGACAATTCTCATCTTCATTTCAGCTTTCATAAGATTTCTTTATAAGAAACAACCGATCAGTTTCCTTTTCCTCTTCTTCTTCTTAAAATAACATTTCTCTCTTTTGTTATTTCTGTACAAAAACCATATCAATCTTCAAAATCTTTAGCTTTTCTCCCCCTAAAGTTTTGGAAAGCAAAATCATCTTCAAAATCTTTAGCTTTTCTCCCCCTTGATTTTCAAAACTTTAGCGATGCTTTTTCTTCGAATGAAGTCTATGCTTTTTCTCCTCCTTAATGAATAACCTTGCTCCCCCTCAAAATAAGAATTCTGGAGCAGTTTGTTTTCTCCCCCTGAAAGTATGCATATATTTCATTAAAATTATTCATTTCAAATATAGTGCTTTAATGAAAACATTTATACAAGGAGAATTAGATTTACTGAACTACACTTAATAACTACTAACATTTGATCATTTGAAAACTTTACAAAAGAAATCCAACTTAATGAAATTTATCAGATTTTCAATCAAATGAAATCAAATGCATGTGTTTGGATTCAAATACAAGTCATCATTGCATATCGAGTTAAAAATGTTCAGTTTCAATCCCTTTATTAAATCTATTTGGTGTGCTTAGCATGCGAAATATGATTAGCTTCAAGCATATGCAATTCTAAAAACATATACGAATACTTTGCTCTACTCACACTATTTGTCCAAAATCAGGATTTTCACAAATTTACAGGTTTATTGCGACTTTGAATTTTCCCAAAGTTTCAAGAGATGTGTGCTCATTGGCATCTTTTAATTTTGTGCTCATTGACATCTTTTAATTTTGTGCTCATTGACATCTTTTAATTTTGTGCACATTGGCATCTTTTAATCAAAAAGTTTAGTAAGAATAAGATACATCGTTAAACATGACTTTCTATCTGGTTCTATAGCAGGATTTGGGTCAGCATATCCCAGACCAGTTGGTCTTAGGTGCTAGGTGACAAGCACCCCTTGGAACTTAATTTCCCAAACCATAAAGGCCACATCGATATATCTTAAACCCATTTGTACCAGTAGAACATGGTTTTCTATCTGATTCTATTGCAGGATTTGGGTCAGCCGATCCTAGACCAGTTGATCTTAGGGACTAGGTGTCGAGCACCCCTTAGGACTTACTCTCCCAAACCAGAAAGGCCACAGGTACAAACTTTCAAACTAAATGATTTTGTATATATATATTGCATCTCAATCACTTGGTTCTAAAACGTAGTACTTCCCCCATATTTTCGTTTCCATCCAACATTCTGACAAATTATGCTTTTTGAGCATTATATTCTATATAAGTCTAAATTTCATAACATTGAGCATTCAGCATAATTTCATTCATGATTTGCTAACCTTTCGATTTATTTCAGAAGTGAAAGTTGAAACAAATATAGCTCAGATAATACAAAAATACTTGTAAAAGCACCATTGACACACATTTTATTCATTGAATGAAAAATAAAAAAAATCATATCATTGAATTAAATTGTTAAGATTCAAACATTCAAAGCAATAGAAATAAAACATAATACAATGTTACCTTTCACCACTTGTTCCTTGAAACAGAAAAATATGACAGTTAAGGATATCACCTGAGAAGTATGAGTTCTAAACTGATTTGTTTAGAAGTCTTAGTCTCTGAAGTACGGGTCCTGAACTGAATTATTCAGAAGCCATAGTCATTTAAGTACGGGTTTTGAACTGATATGTTCAAAAACCTAAAACGTTGAATCACGGGTTTTGAACATTATCTTGAAACAATCAGATCAAATTTTGAGTCAATACTTCCTCTGAAATCAAGATAATCCTGCAAAATCAAGAGATTTTGGTAATCATCTACGATGATTCCTCATTAGTTATAAAAAAAAAATTCTGAGTAGTAGAGTCAGAATTCTGATTAGAAGAGTCAGAATTCTGAGTAACTTGCTCAAAATTCTAAGTATCAGAGTCAAAATTCTGATTAGTTGAGTCAGAATTCTGAGTAGTAGAGTCAGAAGTCTGAGAGACTTGTTCAAAATTCCAAGTATCAGAGTCAGAATTCTGATTAGTTGAGTCAGAATTTTGAGTAGTAGAGTCAGAACTTCTGATTAAGAGAGTCAGAATTCTGATAAAACTTTCCAGAGAAAATTCCTTAGAAAAATGTTTGGATTTTGTGATTTTTGAACATTCTGAATTTCAAATCACCATAACTTGCTCAAAAATCAGAATTTTTCAACCAAAATTTGCAGGGTTACTCAAAATATGATTCTGAACACATTCTCTGGAAATGTTTTCTACTAAAAACACTCACATCTATGAGTTCGATAACCCCATAGTAAACAGAACTTTTTCAAAAAAAAATTCTTCAAAATCAACAAATTGATCTGTATGAATCAGAAATCCATAATCAAGATGAGACCAATTGTAAGTCCATAATCAACAAATTGATCTGTGTCAAACTTTCTGACTCTTTTGCTTTGAACCTTTCATAAGCATTTATGCTTTGATTTAACTTTGCCTGAATAGATCTAACAATTTATGCGTAAAGAGTTATCCAAAAGGTTAGCCAAAGATTCAGTTAGCTACAGTTGCTAACTCCTATATATACTGTAGATAATAGCTAAAGCTACAGTACATATGAGAAACAGACTAATAGAACAATTACACGTGTCCTAATTAGTAACTGAATATAACAGATAATATCCCAAGATATGAATTCTGAACATACTTCTGAATAAGCGCTTCAGAACATTTGTCTTCATAGTCAGAAGTTCTGAGTCTCCTACTCAGAACTCTGAACCTTCTAGTCAGAATCCAACACTTAGAATCTTTTTGAGATTTCTCACTCAGAACTTCTGAGTCTTCTACTCAGAACTTCTGAGTCTTCTGACCAACTTCCATACTTGTAATCTTTTCATTATTCTCTGATCAGAACTTCTGAGTCTTCTTACTCAGAATTCTGATTCTTCAGATCAGATCTTAATAGTTGTGTTTTTGACAAAACTCTAGACCTAACAATCTCCCCCTTTTTGTCAAACACACTTGTATTTTTCACCATCAAATTCTTAGAGCAGGAACAATCTTCAGAAGGAGCTCTTCTGAATGTTTTGACAACTTTTGCTCAGAATTCTGAATAATCTGAGTTAACAACTTCTGGTCAGTCTTTAATCAGCAGCAGCAACGATTTCCAAATTGATTTCTGTTATATATTTGCTTTTTCTTTGCTCCCTCTTGAAATGACAATTCTCATCTTCATTTCAGCTTTCATAAGATTTCTTTATAAGAAACAACCGATCAGTTTCCTTTTCCTCTTCTTCTTCTTAAAATAACATTTCTCTCTTTTGTTATTTCTGTACAAAAACCATATCAATCTTCAAAATCTTTAGCTTTTCTCCCCCTAAAGTTTTGGAAAGCAAAATCATCTTCAAAATCTTTAGCTTTTCTCCCCCTTGATTTTCAAAACTTTAGCGATGCTTTTTCTTCGAATGAAGTCTATGCTTTTTCTCCTCCTTAATGAATAACCTTGCTCCCCCTCAAAATAAGAATTCTGGAGCAGTTTGTTTTCTCCCCCTGAAAGTATGCATATATTTCATTAAAATTATTCATTTCAAATATAGTGCTTTAATGAAAACATTTATACAAGGAGAATTAGATTTACTGAACTACACTTAATAACTACTAACATTTGATCATTTGAAAACTTTACAAAAGAAATCCAACTTAATGAAATTTATCAGATTTTCAATCAAATGAAATCAAATGCATGTGTTTGGATTCAAATACAAGTCATCATTGCATATCGAGTTAAAAATGTTCAGTTTCAATCCCTTTATTAAATCTATTTGGTGTGCTTAGCATGCGAAATATGATTAGCTTCAAGCATATGCAATTCTAAAAACATATACGAATACTTTGCTCTACTCACACTATTTGTCCAAAATCAGGATTTTCACAAATTTACAGGTTTATTGCGACTTTGAATTTTCCCAAAGTTTCAAGAGATGTGTGCTCATTGGCATCTTTTAATTTTGTGCTCATTGACATCTTTTAATTTTGTGCTCATTGACATCTTTTAATTTTGTGCACATTGGCATCTTTTAATCAAAAAGTTTAGTAAGAATAAGATACATCGTTAAACATGACTTTCTATCTGGTTCTATAGCAGGATTTGGGTCAGCATATCCCAGACCAGTTGGTCTTAGGTGCTAGGTGACAAGCACCCCTTGGAACTTAATTTCCCAAACCATAAAGGCCACATCGATATATCTTAAACCCATTTGTACCAGTAGAACATGGTTTTCTATCTGATTCTATTGCAGGATTTGGGTCAGCCGATCCTAGACCAGTTGATCTTAGGGACTAGGTGTCGAGCACCCCTTAGGACTTACTCTCCCAAACCAGAAAGGCCACAGGTACAAACTTTCAAACTAAATGATTTTGTATATATATATTGCATCTCAATCACTTGGTTCTAAAACGTAGTACTTCCCCCATATTTTCGTTTCCATCCAACATTCTGACAAATTATGCTTTTTGAGCATTATATTCTATATAAGTCTAAATTTCATAACATTGAGCATTCAGCATAATTTCATTCATGATTTGCTAACCTTTCGATTTATTTCAGAAGTGAAAGTTGAAACAAATATAGCTCAGATAATACAAAAATACTTGTAAAAGCACCATTGACACACATTTTATTCATTGAATGAAAAATAAAAAAAATCATATCATTGAATTAAATTGTTAAGATTCAAACATTCAAAGCAATAGAAATAAAACATAATACAATGTTACCTTTCACCACTTGTTCCTTGAAACAGAAAAATATGACAGTTAAGGATATCACCTGAGAAGTATGAGTTCTAAACTGATTTGTTTAGAAGTCTTAGTCTCTGAAGTACGGGTCCTGAACTGAATTATTCAGAAGCCATAGTCATTTAAGTACGGGTTTTGAACTGATATGTTCAAAAACCTAAAACGTTGAATCACGGGTTTTGAACATTATCTTGAAACAATCAGATCAAATTTTGAGTCAATACTTCCTCTGAAATCAAGATAATCCTGCAAAATCAAGAGATTTTGGTAATCATCTACGATGATTCCTCATTAGTTATAAAAAAAAAATTCTGAGTAGTAGAGTCAGAATTCTGATTAGAAGAGTCAGAATTCTGAGTAACTTGCTCAAAATTCTAAGTATCAGAGTCAAAATTCTGATTAGTTGAGTCAGAATTCTGAGTAGTAGAGTCAGAAGTCTGAGAGACTTGTTCAAAATTCCAAGTATCAGAGTCAGAATTCTGATTAGTTGAGTCAGAATTTTGAGTAGTAGAGTCAGAACTTCTGATTAAGAGAGTCAGAATTCTGATAAAACTTTCCAGAGAAAATTCCTTAGAAAAATGTTTGGATTTTGTGATTTTTGAACATTCTGAATTTCAAATCACCATAACTTGCTCAAAAATCAGAATTTTTCAACCAAAATTTGCAGGGTTACTCAAAATATGATTCTGAACACATTCTCTGGAAATGTTTTCTACTAAAAACACTCACATCTATGAGTTCGATAACCCCATAGTAAACAGAACTTTTTCAAAAAAAAATTCTTCAAAATCAACAAATTGATCTGTATGAATCAGAAATCCATAATCAAGATGAGACCAATTGTAAGTCCATAATCAACAAATTGATCTGTGTCAAACTTTCTGACTCTTTTGCTTTGAACCTTTCATAAGCATTTATGCTTTGATTTAACTTTGCCTGAATAGATCTAACAATTTATGCGTAAAGAGTTATCCAAAAGGTTAGCCAAAGATTCAGTTAGCTACAGTTGCTAACTCCTATATATACTGTAGATAATAGCTAAAGCTACAGTACATATGAGAAACAGACTAATAGAACAATTACACGTGTCCTAATTAGTAACTGAATATAACAGATAATATCCCAAGATATGAATTCTGAACATACTTCTGAATAAGCGCTTCAGAACATTTGTCTTCATAGTCAGAAGTTCTGAGTCTCCTACTCAGAACTCTGAACCTTCTAGTCAGAATCCAACACTTAGAATCTTTTTGAGATTTCTCACTCAGAACTTCTGAGTCTTCTACTCAGAACTTCTGAGTCTTCTGACCAACTTCCATACTTGTAATCTTTTCATTATTCTCTGATCAGAACTTCTGAGTCTTCTTACTCAGAATTCTGATTCTTCAGATCAGATCTTAATAGTTGTGTTTTTGACAAAACTCTAGACCTAACAATCTCCCCCTTTTTGTCAAACACACTTGTATTTTTCACCATCAAATTCTTAGAGCAGGAACAATCTTCAGAAGGAGCTCTTCTGAATGTTTTGACAACTTTTGCTCAGAATTCTGAATAATCTGAGTTAACAACTTCTGGTCAGTCTTTAATCAGCAGCAGCAACGATTTCCAAATTGATTTCTGTTATATATTTGCTTTTTCTTTGCTCCCTCTTGAAATGACAATTCTCATCTTCATTTCAGCTTTCATAAGATTTCTTTATAAGAAACAACCGATCAGTTTCCTTTTCCTCTTCTTCTTCTTAAAATAACATTTCTCTCTTTTGTTATTTCTGTACAAAAACCATATCAATCTTCAAAATCTTTAGCTTTTCTCCCCCTAAAGTTTTGGAAAGCAAAATCATCTTCAAAATCTTTAGCTTTTCTCCCCCTTGATTTTCAAAACTTTAGCGATGCTTTTTCTTCGAATGAAGTCTATGCTTTTTCTCCTCCTTAATGAATAACCTTGCTCCCCCTCAAAATAAGAATTCTGGAGCAGTTTGTTTTCTCCCCCTGAAAGTATGCATATATTTCATTAAAATTATTCATTTCAAATATAGTGCTTTAATGAAAACATTTATACAAGGAGAATTAGATTTACTGAACTACACTTAATAACTACTAACATTTGATCATTTGAAAACTTTACAAAAGAAATCCAACTTAATGAAATTTATCAGATTTTCAATCAAATGAAATCAAATGCATGTGTTTGGATTCAAATACAAGTCATCATTGCATATCGAGTTAAAAATGTTCAGTTTCAATCCCTTTATTAAATCTATTTGGTGTGCTTAGCATGCGAAATATGATTAGCTTCAAGCATATGCAATTCTAAAAACATATACGAATACTTTGCTCTACTCACACTATTTGTCCAAAATCAGGATTTTCACAAATTTACAGGTTTATTGCGACTTTGAATTTTCCCAAAGTTTCAAGAGATGTGTGCTCATTGGCATCTTTTAATTTTGTGCTCATTGACATCTTTTAATTTTGTGCTCATTGACATCTTTTAATTTTGTGCACATTGGCATCTTTTAATCAAAAAGTTTAGTAAGAATAAGATACATCGTTAAACATGACTTTCTATCTGGTTCTATAGCAGGATTTGGGTCAGCATATCCCAGACCAGTTGGTCTTAGGTGCTAGGTGACAAGCACCCCTTGGAACTTAATTTCCCAAACCATAAAGGCCACATCGATATATCTTAAACCCATTTGTACCAGTAGAACATGGTTTTCTATCTGATTCTATTGCAGGATTTGGGTCAGCCGATCCTAGACCAGTTGATCTTAGGGACTAGGTGTCGAGCACCCCTTAGGACTTACTCTCCCAAACCAGAAAGGCCACAGGTACAAACTTTCAAACTAAATGATTTTGTATATATATATTGCATCTCAATCACTTGGTTCTAAAACGTAGTACTTCCCCCATATTTTCGTTTCCATCCAACATTCTGACAAATTATGCTTTTTGAGCATTATATTCTATATAAGTCTAAATTTCATAACATTGAGCATTCAGCATAATTTCATTCATGATTTGCTAACCTTTCGATTTATTTCAGAAGTGAAAGTTGAAACAAATATAGCTCAGATAATACAAAAATACTTGTAAAAGCACCATTGACACACATTTTATTCATTGAATGAAAAATAAAAAAAATCATATCATTGAATTAAATTGTTAAGATTCAAACATTCAAAGCAATAGAAATAAAACATAATACAATGTTACCTTTCACCACTTGTTCCTTGAAACAGAAAAATATGACAGTTAAGGATATCACCTGAGAAGTATGAGTTCTAAACTGATTTGTTTAGAAGTCTTAGTCTCTGAAGTACGGGTCCTGAACTGAATTATTCAGAAGCCATAGTCATTTAAGTACGGGTTTTGAACTGATATGTTCAAAAACCTAAAACGTTGAATCACGGGTTTTGAACATTATCTTGAAACAATCAGATCAAATTTTGAGTCAATACTTCCTCTGAAATCAAGATAATCCTGCAAAATCAAGAGATTTTGGTAATCATCTACGATGATTCCTCATTAGTTATAAAAAAAAAATTCTGAGTAGTAGAGTCAGAATTCTGATTAGAAGAGTCAGAATTCTGAGTAACTTGCTCAAAATTCTAAGTATCAGAGTCAAAATTCTGATTAGTTGAGTCAGAATTCTGAGTAGTAGAGTCAGAAGTCTGAGAGACTTGTTCAAAATTCCAAGTATCAGAGTCAGAATTCTGATTAGTTGAGTCAGAATTTTGAGTAGTAGAGTCAGAACTTCTGATTAAGAGAGTCAGAATTCTGATAAAACTTTCCAGAGAAAATTCCTTAGAAAAATGTTTGGATTTTGTGATTTTTGAACATTCTGAATTTCAAATCACCATAACTTGCTCAAAAATCAGAATTTTTCAACCAAAATTTGCAGGGTTACTCAAAATATGATTCTGAACACATTCTCTGGAAATGTTTTCTACTAAAAACACTCACATCTATGAGTTCGATAACCCCATAGTAAACAGAACTTTTTCAAAAAAAAATTCTTCAAAATCAACAAATTGATCTGTATGAATCAGAAATCCATAATCAAGATGAGACCAATTGTAAGTCCATAATCAACAAATTGATCTGTGTCAAACTTTCTGACTCTTTTGCTTTGAACCTTTCATAAGCATTTATGCTTTGATTTAACTTTGCCTGAATAGATCTAACAATTTATGCGTAAAGAGTTATCCAAAAGGTTAGCCAAAGATTCAGTTAGCTACAGTTGCTAACTCCTATATATACTGTAGATAATAGCTAAAGCTACAGTACATATGAGAAACAGACTAATAGAACAATTACACGTGTCCTAATTAGTAACTGAATATAACAGATAATATCCCAAGATATGAATTCTGAACATACTTCTGAATAAGCGCTTCAGAACATTTGTCTTCATAGTCAGAAGTTCTGAGTCTCCTACTCAGAACTCTGAACCTTCTAGTCAGAATCCAACACTTAGAATCTTTTTGAGATTTCTCACTCAGAACTTCTGAGTCTTCTACTCAGAACTTCTGAGTCTTCTGACCAACTTCCATACTTGTAATCTTTTCATTATTCTCTGATCAGAACTTCTGAGTCTTCTTACTCAGAATTCTGATTCTTCAGATCAGATCTTAATAGTTGTGTTTTTGACAAAACTCTAGACCTAACAATCTCCCCCTTTTTGTCAAACACACTTGTATTTTTCACCATCAAATTCTTAGAGCAGGAACAATCTTCAGAAGGAGCTCTTCTGAATGTTTTGACAACTTTTGCTCAGAATTCTGAATAATCTGAGTTAACAACTTCTGGTCAGTCTTTAATCAGCAGCAGCAACGATTTCCAAATTGATTTCTGTTATATATTTGCTTTTTCTTTGCTCCCTCTTGAAATGACAATTCTCATCTTCATTTCAGCTTTCATAAGATTTCTTTATAAGAAACAACCGATCAGTTTCCTTTTCCTCTTCTTCTTCTTAAAATAACATTTCTCTCTTTTGTTATTTCTGTACAAAAACCATATCAATCTTCAAAATCTTTAGCTTTTCTCCCCCTAAAGTTTTGGAAAGCAAAATCATCTTCAAAATCTTTAGCTTTTCTCCCCCTTGATTTTCAAAACTTTAGCGATGCTTTTTCTTCGAATGAAGTCTATGCTTTTTCTCCTCCTTAATGAATAACCTTGCTCCCCCTCAAAATAAGAATTCTGGAGCAGTTTGTTTTCTCCCCCTGAAAGTATGCATATATTTCATTAAAATTATTCATTTCAAATATAGTGCTTTAATGAAAACATTTATACAAGGAGAATTAGATTTACTGAACTACACTTAATAACTACTAACATTTGATCATTTGAAAACTTTACAAAAGAAATCCAACTTAATGAAATTTATCAGATTTTCAATCAAATGAAATCAAATGCATGTGTTTGGATTCAAATACAAGTCATCATTGCATATCGAGTTAAAAATGTTCAGTTTCAATCCCTTTATTAAATCTATTTGGTGTGCTTAGCATGCGAAATATGATTAGCTTCAAGCATATGCAATTCTAAAAACATATACGAATACTTTGCTCTACTCACACTATTTGTCCAAAATCAGGATTTTCACAAATTTACAGGTTTATTGCGACTTTGAATTTTCCCAAAGTTTCAAGAGATGTGTGCTCATTGGCATCTTTTAATTTTGTGCTCATTGACATCTTTTAATTTTGTGCTCATTGACATCTTTTAATTTTGTGCACATTGGCATCTTTTAATCAAAAAGTTTAGTAAGAATAAGATACATCGTTAAACATGACTTTCTATCTGGTTCTATAGCAGGATTTGGGTCAGCATATCCCAGACCAGTTGGTCTTAGGTGCTAGGTGACAAGCACCCCTTGGAACTTAATTTCCCAAACCATAAAGGCCACATCGATATATCTTAAACCCATTTGTACCAGTAGAACATGGTTTTCTATCTGATTCTATTGCAGGATTTGGGTCAGCCGATCCTAGACCAGTTGATCTTAGGGACTAGGTGTCGAGCACCCCTTAGGACTTACTCTCCCAAACCAGAAAGGCCACAGGTACAAACTTTCAAACTAAATGATTTTGTATATATATATTGCATCTCAATCACTTGGTTCTAAAACGTAGTACTTCCCCCATATTTTCGTTTCCATCCAACATTCTGACAAATTATGCTTTTTGAGCATTATATTCTATATAAGTCTAAATTTCATAACATTGAGCATTCAGCATAATTTCATTCATGATTTGCTAACCTTTCGATTTATTTCAGAAGTGAAAGTTGAAACAAATATAGCTCAGATAATACAAAAATACTTGTAAAAGCACCATTGACACACATTTTATTCATTGAATGAAAAATAAAAAAAATCATATCATTGAATTAAATTGTTAAGATTCAAACATTCAAAGCAATAGAAATAAAACATAATACAATGTTACCTTTCACCACTTGTTCCTTGAAACAGAAAAATATGACAGTTAAGGATATCACCTGAGAAGTATGAGTTCTAAACTGATTTGTTTAGAAGTCTTAGTCTCTGAAGTACGGGTCCTGAACTGAATTATTCAGAAGCCATAGTCATTTAAGTACGGGTTTTGAACTGATATGTTCAAAAACCTAAAACGTTGAATCACGGGTTTTGAACATTATCTTGAAACAATCAGATCAAATTTTGAGTCAATACTTCCTCTGAAATCAAGATAATCCTGCAAAATCAAGAGATTTTGGTAATCATCTACGATGATTCCTCATTAGTTATAAAAAAAAAATTCTGAGTAGTAGAGTCAGAATTCTGATTAGAAGAGTCAGAATTCTGAGTAACTTGCTCAAAATTCTAAGTATCAGAGTCAAAATTCTGATTAGTTGAGTCAGAATTCTGAGTAGTAGAGTCAGAAGTCTGAGAGACTTGTTCAAAATTCCAAGTATCAGAGTCAGAATTCTGATTAGTTGAGTCAGAATTTTGAGTAGTAGAGTCAGAACTTCTGATTAAGAGAGTCAGAATTCTGATAAAACTTTCCAGAGAAAATTCCTTAGAAAAATGTTTGGATTTTGTGATTTTTGAACATTCTGAATTTCAAATCACCATAACTTGCTCAAAAATCAGAATTTTTCAACCAAAATTTGCAGGGTTACTCAAAATATGATTCTGAACACATTCTCTGGAAATGTTTTCTACTAAAAACACTCACATCTATGAGTTCGATAACCCCATAGTAAACAGAACTTTTTCAAAAAAAAATTCTTCAAAATCAACAAATTGATCTGTATGAATCAGAAATCCATAATCAAGATGAGACCAATTGTAAGTCCATAATCAACAAATTGATCTGTGTCAAACTTTCTGACTCTTTTGCTTTGAACCTTTCATAAGCATTTATGCTTTGATTTAACTTTGCCTGAATAGATCTAACAATTTATGCGTAAAGAGTTATCCAAAAGGTTAGCCAAAGATTCAGTTAGCTACAGTTGCTAACTCCTATATATACTGTAGATAATAGCTAAAGCTACAGTACATATGAGAAACAGACTAATAGAACAATTACACGTGTCCTAATTAGTAACTGAATATAACAGATAATATCCCAAGATATGAATTCTGAACATACTTCTGAATAAGCGCTTCAGAACATTTGTCTTCATAGTCAGAAGTTCTGAGTCTCCTACTCAGAACTCTGAACCTTCTAGTCAGAATCCAACACTTAGAATCTTTTTGAGATTTCTCACTCAGAACTTCTGAGTCTTCTACTCAGAACTTCTGAGTCTTCTGACCAACTTCCATACTTGTAATCTTTTCATTATTCTCTGATCAGAACTTCTGAGTCTTCTTACTCAGAATTCTGATTCTTCAGATCAGATCTTAATAGTTGTGTTTTTGACAAAACTCTAGACCTAACAATCTCCCCCTTTTTGTCAAACACACTTGTATTTTTCACCATCAAATTCTTAGAGCAGGAACAATCTTCAGAAGGAGCTCTTCTGAATGTTTTGACAACTTTTGCTCAGAATTCTGAATAATCTGAGTTAACAACTTCTGGTCAGTCTTTAATCAGCAGCAGCAACGATTTCCAAATTGATTTCTGTTATATATTTGCTTTTTCTTTGCTCCCTCTTGAAATGACAATTCTCATCTTCATTTCAGCTTTCATAAGATTTCTTTATAAGAAACAACCGATCAGTTTCCTTTTCCTCTTCTTCTTCTTAAAATAACATTTCTCTCTTTTGTTATTTCTGTACAAAAACCATATCAATCTTCAAAATCTTTAGCTTTTCTCCCCCTAAAGTTTTGGAAAGCAAAATCATCTTCAAAATCTTTAGCTTTTCTCCCCCTTGATTTTCAAAACTTTAGCGATGCTTTTTCTTCGAATGAAGTCTATGCTTTTTCTCCTCCTTAATGAATAACCTTGCTCCCCCTCAAAATAAGAATTCTGGAGCAGTTTGTTTTCTCCCCCTGAAAGTATGCATATATTTCATTAAAATTATTCATTTCAAATATAGTGCTTTAATGAAAACATTTATACAAGGAGAATTAGATTTACTGAACTACACTTAATAACTACTAACATTTGATCATTTGAAAACTTTACAAAAGAAATCCAACTTAATGAAATTTATCAGATTTTCAATCAAATGAAATCAAATGCATGTGTTTGGATTCAAATACAAGTCATCATTGCATATCGAGTTAAAAATGTTCAGTTTCAATCCCTTTATTAAATCTATTTGGTGTGCTTAGCATGCGAAATATGATTAGCTTCAAGCATATGCAATTCTAAAAACATATACGAATACTTTGCTCTACTCACACTATTTGTCCAAAATCAGGATTTTCACAAATTTACAGGTTTATTGCGACTTTGAATTTTCCCAAAGTTTCAAGAGATGTGTGCTCATTGGCATCTTTTAATTTTGTGCTCATTGACATCTTTTAATTTTGTGCTCATTGACATCTTTTAATTTTGTGCACATTGGCATCTTTTAATCAAAAAGTTTAGTAAGAATAAGATACATCGTTAAACATGACTTTCTATCTGGTTCTATAGCAGGATTTGGGTCAGCATATCCCAGACCAGTTGGTCTTAGGTGCTAGGTGACAAGCACCCCTTGGAACTTAATTTCCCAAACCATAAAGGCCACATCGATATATCTTAAACCCATTTGTACCAGTAGAACATGGTTTTCTATCTGATTCTATTGCAGGATTTGGGTCAGCCGATCCTAGACCAGTTGATCTTAGGGACTAGGTGTCGAGCACCCCTTAGGACTTACTCTCCCAAACCAGAAAGGCCACAGGTACAAACTTTCAAACTAAATGATTTTGTATATATATATTGCATCTCAATCACTTGGTTCTAAAACGTAGTACTTCCCCCATATTTTCGTTTCCATCCAACATTCTGACAAATTATGCTTTTTGAGCATTATATTCTATATAAGTCTAAATTTCATAACATTGAGCATTCAGCATAATTTCATTCATGATTTGCTAACCTTTCGATTTATTTCAGAAGTGAAAGTTGAAACAAATATAGCTCAGATAATACAAAAATACTTGTAAAAGCACCATTGACACACATTTTATTCATTGAATGAAAAATAAAAAAAATCATATCATTGAATTAAATTGTTAAGATTCAAACATTCAAAGCAATAGAAATAAAACATAATACAATGTTACCTTTCACCACTTGTTCCTTGAAACAGAAAAATATGACAGTTAAGGATATCACCTGAGAAGTATGAGTTCTAAACTGATTTGTTTAGAAGTCTTAGTCTCTGAAGTACGGGTCCTGAACTGAATTATTCAGAAGCCATAGTCATTTAAGTACGGGTTTTGAACTGATATGTTCAAAAACCTAAAACGTTGAATCACGGGTTTTGAACATTATCTTGAAACAATCAGATCAAATTTTGAGTCAATACTTCCTCTGAAATCAAGATAATCCTGCAAAATCAAGAGATTTTGGTAATCATCTACGATGATTCCTCATTAGTTATAAAAAAAAAATTCTGAGTAGTAGAGTCAGAATTCTGATTAGAAGAGTCAGAATTCTGAGTAACTTGCTCAAAATTCTAAGTATCAGAGTCAAAATTCTGATTAGTTGAGTCAGAATTCTGAGTAGTAGAGTCAGAAGTCTGAGAGACTTGTTCAAAATTCCAAGTATCAGAGTCAGAATTCTGATTAGTTGAGTCAGAATTTTGAGTAGTAGAGTCAGAACTTCTGATTAAGAGAGTCAGAATTCTGATAAAACTTTCCAGAGAAAATTCCTTAGAAAAATGTTTGGATTTTGTGATTTTTGAACATTCTGAATTTCAAATCACCATAACTTGCTCAAAAATCAGAATTTTTCAACCAAAATTTGCAGGGTTACTCAAAATATGATTCTGAACACATTCTCTGGAAATGTTTTCTACTAAAAACACTCACATCTATGAGTTCGATAACCCCATAGTAAACAGAACTTTTTCAAAAAAAAATTCTTCAAAATCAACAAATTGATCTGTATGAATCAGAAATCCATAATCAAGATGAGACCAATTGTAAGTCCATAATCAACAAATTGATCTGTGTCAAACTTTCTGACTCTTTTGCTTTGAACCTTTCATAAGCATTTATGCTTTGATTTAACTTTGCCTGAATAGATCTAACAATTTATGCGTAAAGAGTTATCCAAAAGGTTAGCCAAAGATTCAGTTAGCTACAGTTGCTAACTCCTATATATACTGTAGATAATAGCTAAAGCTACAGTACATATGAGAAACAGACTAATAGAACAATTACACGTGTCCTAATTAGTAACTGAATATAACAGATAATATCCCAAGATATGAATTCTGAACATACTTCTGAATAAGCGCTTCAGAACATTTGTCTTCATAGTCAGAAGTTCTGAGTCTCCTACTCAGAACTCTGAACCTTCTAGTCAGAATCCAACACTTAGAATCTTTTTGAGATTTCTCACTCAGAACTTCTGAGTCTTCTACTCAGAACTTCTGAGTCTTCTGACCAACTTCCATACTTGTAATCTTTTCATTATTCTCTGATCAGAACTTCTGAGTCTTCTTACTCAGAATTCTGATTCTTCAGATCAGATCTTAATAGTTGTGTTTTTGACAAAACTCTAGACCTAACATGAAAGATTTTGGCTCAAGATTTGTGTGTGTTGAGAAAATGAGTTGTTTACATAATTGTTATAAATTCTTTTGGGAAATTATGTTTTCAAGCTACATCCTCCTCGTTTATTGAATTACGCAATCATGATAAAACTCTTGAACTCACTAGGCGTTAGTCTAACCTTTTTATTTGTCGGCATGTGCAACAGGTTCAGGTTGGGGATAATTCTAGTGACACTGTGAAGAGTTGAGTGCTAGTAGTGTGCTCGAGGAGTGAAGTGCTTAGTTAAGTCCTCCGCATTTATTTTGGGAGTAGCAACTCGTAATTGTGTTAAGTAATACCTGACTTTATTTGGTCTTATTGTATGACTTAGATTATGGTTAACGTTGGAGTTGTGACGTTTTAAATTTTGAGGTGATTTCAAGGATGGTTCGTAGTAAGAATTTCATCTCCTTTTGTCTATTTAATCGAAGTTTTTATTTAGTTGCTCTTTCAATTTTGAGGGTGTTACAAGTTGGTATCAGAGCCTAAGTTTGAGAGATTTAGGTGTTGATTTTGGATACCTAGACTCAAGCTAGCGTTCATATAAGTGAGTGAGAGTAAAATTTCACCATTAGGCACTTTAAGATAGGATAATTTAAGGTTGATGGAGTCACAAGGAACGAGAATCATGTCTAGAGTAGCAAGGATGATCATGTACGGTACATTTATAATTTCACCTAGCGAGTGTTATGGTGAACCTACAAGTACATGTGAATACTTGGACTACTTTGATGCGAGTATCGTTGGGGTAGTGAAGGAGTTTCTAAGTGAGTAGTCGTTCGAAGAGGTTGACGATTTTAATGTTTGTCACTTGGAGTGATGATAAGCATGATAATTGCATTAAGTGGACCATTTTGGGTCGAAGTCGTTGGTTGGGTTAGGACCATAAGCTTATGGAATTGACATTATCCGAGGAAAAATTGTAAGGTGAACCGGTTGAATTCTCGATTAATGCCTTAAGCTGTTTGAGCATTTGGACGACGATAGTGTGACCGAAAGAATTTGAGGAGTGTGGTTTCGAGACGTTGAGTGCCGACTAAATTCATGCACAAAATTTATTTTTAAAATAAATTGCATCAGTTATTCTTGTGTTTCAAATCCTCATGTGGATTGTGTTACAAAATCTCGGAAAAACGTTTAGCGCACACAAGATTTTAAATCATGATTTCGAACATGCATGAAATTATTTATCGCAAGTAATTGCAAACCTTATTTGGACTTGTTTTATTTCGATGTTGCCCAATGTTATTTTTGGATACCATATTATCCATATATTATTGTTGTTTAAGATTTTGGACAAGTAACGACGACATATGACTTTAACATTGGATCTCTTCCACATATGTTAAGGTTAAACGGAGAGTTACTTTCCGCTTTTCGGTATTTGAGTTTTATTGGGAATTTTATCCTATGCGAGTTTTCTTTTAGAGTACTACTTTGTATTGTATTGCAACAAGTGGGAATTTTTGGAGTTATGACATTTTAGTCATAACTTTGCTTTGTGCAATTTGGTATTTGGGAAAGGAAAATTTTATTACCATTTGATTGATTGAATGCCGTTAAGCTTTATCGAGTTTTATGGATGTTTTGTTGGGTGATTTGGAGTTTTGTTTTACGACGTTATGTGTCGCGTGGGTACAACTTCGAAATATGAATACTTTAATTATTACGTGCGTTGATTTATGGATTTAGTGGGTATTTTGTCTCATGCGGATTTTGTCGGAAAATATTATTTTATGGCATAGCAACAAAGGAGTAGCTTTTACGGGTTTGGTGCCACCTGGTTTTCTCTTTTGAGACTTGTGTTAGCACATTTCGTTACAACTTGCTTAGTGTACGAATTGACTTATATGTGGCGTGAGTAACGCATTTAAGAGCATTATGACAGTTTGTCTTAATGTTTTGCTTTATGAACTTTCAATAAATTGGTTCTTTCGTTGTCATTTCATGCAAATGCATTAAATTGATTTATTGGTATGCATATCATTGTAGCCACTATTTTAGAGTTTTAATGTGCATCGTTTGAACATCTTAAAACTTGGAGTCGGTTCATACTAATTACATGCCAACCAAATTATATGCACTTACTGTTTTCTTAAGTCCTGAGAAAAAAATACTTTATTGTGTGTGAGACTTGTTAGAAGATTTTTACGTTCATGTCATTATATGACTAAACGAAAAGTTTCAGAACTTGATTGAATTAATCTTCCCCTTTGGAATTTTGTAAGGACTATCCGTTGCATGTTGATTTAGTTCAAGAAAAACTACTAGGAAGGTGTTACAAGTTGCATGTGCATTCTAATTTGGGATTTCTTTATGATATTTTATCCGATATTTTCTAATAATGAAAACATGATTTTCATTTGGCTTTAAACTTGGAGTCGACGCAAATCATTTTATATTTTAACCAAAGTGCATATGTGGGTCGTTTCATCGTTTTGCGAAATACTGACGCGTGCGAATTTTGTTGGTGAATTTTATTTCGTGTCGTTTTATGGTTAAAAGAGAGAACTCTTCGAGTTTGATGTCGTTTAAATTTTCTTTTCGAAGTTTCATACGAACGTTTTTGTAGCACACTATTTTAACGCAAAAAAAAATCTTTACATTAAGGGCATAAATATATTCATGCTAAGACCATAGCGGTTCATCTTAAAGGTTTTCGAACATACTTTTGTATTCCGTTAGTAACTTGAATTGTGACGAAATAGTTTTCTAAATGTTTTTTTTTCATATGTACGTGATAGTAGTTTTTCTTCACGTGCAATTAATTGTTATAAAAGTGTTGAAAATTTTGATTGGCATATTTGTTAAGTCTTTCACTTGAAAACCTTGAACTTATTGGGCTTTAGAAGGATAAGCAACCCCGATTGAGAGTAAGGGCGTATAAAATCTTATCGGTGGAAGGATGAGTATTCCGACGCGTGGTAGTACCGTAAGTCGAGTGGGACCGTTTGCATGTCGGTGTACTTTTGCAACTGTGAGATTGGACTCGCGGTACCTTCTGCTGACGCATGCGGTAAGCCGTTCGTTTCGACAACCTTTGTTATGGGAATTGTTCTGTTAACACTTGAGGGGTGTGTAGAACACTTTAAACACCGTGCTGATAACCTTGTTTTGTGGTTGGGCTTGATGGACAAAATTCGTGTATGAGGTTCGGTTGGAATTCGAATTTTAGTCGATGACTAGGTGTCAACTTTTGAATCTGGAGGCCAAGAACCGTTAGTGTAATTGGAGGGTTGTAGTCCAATCTTAAGGGATAATGGTATCGGTTGTAGCGGTTTAAGGAGCTCATTTTCTGATGAGTGGATTTAATGGGATGAATTCTCCTTGTGTGGTAAAGAATCTGTCGTTTGGATAGTTGGTAATTGGACACATTCTTTGAGTTATATAATCGTCGGGTCGAAGACGACCGTCCGTTTTGGAGATTAAGGGTACATGTTAGAGTTAAATGTCAGTTCACTAGCGAGAACAGTGGGTTTGTAGGCTTTGTTAGTTTCGACAGTAATCTAACCTTGGGTTAACTGGAAGAAATAGTTTATAAGCGTGTAAAGCTAGACTGATTGGAAGTCAAAATATGCCGTTTGGAAAGTATGAATCACCTAAGGTTGGGAGGTGGCCGAGGTCTGGTGGTTCGAAGCTACTTTCGGGAGTTAAGCGTTCACTCGAATGTAAGTGTAATGTGCCTGAGCTGACATTGTTATGGGTGTCAACATGAAAGTTTGTCATAGTAGTGCTATCAAGAAGGGAATTTTGGATTTCAGTTGGAAATTGTTGTTGAGTTCGGTTACCTCTGAGTGTATGGGGACAGATTTCGAGGACGAAATCTATTTTAAGGTTGGGAGGATTGTAACACCCGGAATTTTGTTATATTTAGTAAGGAGCGGGTTGTGGGCGAATCGGACGTAAATCAGCTCAAAAGAGCTCTCGGTACCGTTTTGGCGACAGTGCCATGCGAGAGTGACATTGGTCACAATCGCTAACTTAGTCGCGGGCGGGAGAAAGCCCGTGGTACATCTCTCGCGAGAGTGACTGGAGAGAGTGACATATGTCACAATCGCCGGGCACAATCGCCGTCGGGGTCCAGGCTCTTTTAAACCCCATTTTTCTCACTTTCTCATTCATTTCTTTCATCCACTCCCTCTCCAAACTCTCTCAACCGAACCCCTTTGTTTCCATTGTCGATTTTTGATCTCTCTTCTTGGAAATCAAGCATCTCTTCACCATCCAAGTTTGTAATCACAACCCCAAGTGCTAAATCAAGAGTTCATCTCCATTTCTCAGGATTTCTAAGTTTTAAGGGTTTTGCTCAAAACCTAGTGGTGAGTTCACCCCTCTCTTTTCTAATCTTTCTTATGGGTTGTAAATATTCCATTTATGACTTCCTAGTGTTTCATTTGTTCAAAAAAAAATTTGGATGATTTTGGGAAAGTTAGGTCAAAACTAGGGTTTTGTTATACATGGAGATTTTGATGTAAAATGGTTGGGAAATGTTTCTAAATGGTTGAATATGGATATTTATGGTGGGAAACTTGTGAATATAGGTTTTTGAAAGATGTTGTTTGAGGATTCAAGTTGATTTATGAAAACGTTGTACATGCCAAAATGTCATTTTTAAAGTGATTATGTGTTTACATGAAAATTATCTTTTGTGGAGCTATTTGGTGGGTTTTGATTATGAAAGTGTTTGACTTTATAAAATCTTATAAAACACCCACTTTTGGGATTTTGGACACTTTGTTGAGTAAATCATGATTGAAAGTGTTTATTTAACTTATTTTCACAAATGGAGGTTGTTGGGTAAAAACGTGCTTTTAGTGTTGTCTTGATTATGCACAAACTATGATATGATACATTTTGGAAAATACAAATGTGTGAGTTATTAGAGTTTGGTCAATCTCGAGTTTATGAACATTTTGTGAATTGTAAATCTTATAAATTTGGGTTCGAAGGCCAATCGTGTTATATAAGTCAAAGTTATGAGTAAAAGTGTATTTTGGGTTATATAACCGTATGGGCTCGTATAGTTAGCCAAACGTTTGCTTTGCTTATCTGGGCTTAAATCATACTCAAACAAGTCTCGGGGCACTTGTCCAGTTTTAATAGCCCGAGATGGAGCTTTGGATGTGTTATGCACTTTATTGCATTTTAAATGAGAGGTTACATGTTTTGAATGCATTAGTTCATTCGTTTTGAGTCATGTAACGTTTTTAGACTGTAATGCATTGGATCCATAGGCATGTACCACAGTGTGTTGTTAAATAACCACCTTTCAAATCAGACAGGAACCAGTCATATTTAATAGTGACGAGTCTTGATATTCTCACTTTGGGGCTTATGCCGAACTAGCGTTGTTGATGTCTCGTTCTTTTGTGGAGAATAACCGTTATGGGTTGTACTCCGGGATTATGAGTTATTTTGGTGTCTATCTCTTTGTGCACGAGGAGTGGACTATTGGAACGCATGGCTATATGCGGTAGGCCGCTCGGGGCTACTAGCGAGTAGGCAATAGGGGACATTGAAGTCCTTGAGGTGTAACTCGTCTAGATTGGATAGGCAATGTGGTCCCATAAGTCCTTGAGGTGTAACTCGACGGAGTAGGCAATGAAGGCATGTATATGGTTTGAGGTTGTGATGTCTTTATGGCATGGGAACTAAAGTCGGGACTTGAGGTGTAATCCAATAACATCATAAGTGACCTAACTTTGTGTGCCCGTCACATTTGATGGAACCGGGTCTCCCCCGTCACCGAAAGGTGTTGTTTTGGGGTATTTACTTTTATCCATATTTTCGGTGACGTATTATATTTAAATGAATTGTTTCCATGGCTTGTTGGCAGAGTACTATGCCTCATCCTTATTGGATGTTTTTAAATATTGGGGTTTTATTCACGTTTATAGTACTCGGGATATTTAACGTCAAAGCACATTTTGAGTGAGTTGTGGAGTAAGTTTATTTTAGAAAATGTTTAATATGAAAGATTTTGGCTCAAGATTTGTGTGTGTTGAGAAAATGAGTTGTTTACATAATTGTTATAAATTCTTTTGGGAAATTATGTTTTCAAGCTACATCCTCCTCGTTTATTGAATTACGCAATCATGATAAAACTCTTGAACTCACTAGGCGTTAGTCTAACCTTTTTATTTGTCGGCATGTGCAACAGGTTCAGGTTGGGAATAATTCTAGTGACATTGTGAAGAGTTGAGTGCTAGTAGTGTGCTCGAGGAGTGAAGTGCTTAGTTAAGTCCCCGACATTTATTTTGGGAGTAGCGGCTCGTAATTGTGTTAAGTAATACCCGACTTTATTTGGTCTTATTGTATGACTTAGATTATGGTTAACGTTGGAGTTGTGACGTATCAAATTTTGAGGTGATTTCAAGGATGGTTCGTAGTAAGAATTTCATCTCCTTTTGTCTATTTAATCGAAGTTTTTTTAGTTGCTCTTCCAATTTTGAGGGTGTTACATTGTTTCATATAATTCTATTCTTGATGAAATTGTTTCATATATTTGTGTTTTTATGTAGTTTCATGTATTTTTTTTTATTATGGTGAAACTGTTTTATGTATTTTTTTGAGTCTGATGAAACTTTCTCTTTTTTAAATAAAAAACACAACTATATGAAACAATTTCACCAAGAAAAGAAGGATATGAAGCAATTTCATCAAATTAAAAAATTTCATGAATCAATTTCATCAATTTATCCAATGGTTTGCAGGGTTTGCTAAACAATCTCTTTTAGTACCCTATTGGTATTTGAAAATTGGTAACATGTTTGGTGAGCTGCTATGCTGATAAGGAAACAACAACAATATCACTCTTTGAAAAAAGTTTTATAACTTTGTCGGGTTCTTTACTTTTTTTTATTCTCTACTGAATCAGTAGTACGAAATGATTAAAACTAAGATACTTCAATCAAAGCAAGATATATAATATCACTTTTATGAAATAATATAACAAGTGTCATTAAATTTTGGATTATAGAATTTTTATGGTGTTTAAGTTTACTAACAAACCCCAAACTTACCACTTAGGTGTCCATATAACTTCTATTTGTACACATTGAATGTTGGAAAGTAGCATATACATGTGCAACTTAAGAAATACATGTTAATGTTATATTAATTTTCTCTTTTAATTTTCCTATTCTATCAACCACAAAGGTCTATGTCTATAACAGGAAGTTAATTAATTTGGGCACAATGGGTTGGGTAGAACCATGGTAACCCAGCACAAACTACTCTCACACAAAAATGGTGTGAGTCCCATTTTGATAAGGACTGTTCTTTCACATATATCAGGTAAATACACGAGTCTTATTTTTCTCTAAATTTATACTTTTTAGAGTCTGATGGGAATGTATTTCTATATTTTCGAAAGGTTTACAGTGATATATTGTCCTTTTATTTAATGTTTTCTTCGTATGAGTTTTGTGGATGCCGTTTTTACATTTTGGTGTGTGTTTTAGCTTGATATGAGTAAAGGATATATATATATATATATATATATATATATATATATATATATATATATATATATATATATATATATATATATATATATATATATATATATATATATAGGGTCAGGTTCAAGGGAAAACCTCAAATAAAAGGAAAACTAAGGAACATTCTGGTAGCCCTGCATCTATGCGGTATGCACTTGTGCATACATGTAATTTGTAACATGCATTTGTGCATATGCACAAATGCATAATGCACTTGTGCATAAAAACCAAAAATAATAACATAATTTACGGTATGCACAAGTGCATACCGTCCAGATGAAGGGCCACCAGAGTGTTCTTCAGTTTTCCGTTTTTTAAGGTTTTTTCCAGAACCTCCCTCCCCCTCTCTCTCTCTCTCTCTCTCTCTCTCTCTCTCTATATATATATATATATATATGTGTGTGTGTGTGGAACTTGATATTTTTGTTTTGTTGTTTATGCTATTAAAACAAAGAAAGTGAATTAGAGCATCCCAATGGGGAGGTCCATGATGACTAGGCATTATAAAGAACCGGTCTTTAATTTTTTTTACCATTGAGTAACACATGACATGGCAAAACGCTCTATCTGCATGTAGCGGTCCATGCCACAATATCCTATCCAATTTATGGTCCCACATCTCCTCTAAGGCCTTCCGTATCGCTTGAGGGCTCGAGCTCGGAGCGGGCTCCAGCGGGTTACGGTACGGGGGGGGGGGGGGGGGGGGAGCGGGCTCGGGCTCCAGCCCCGGGTTCCAAAACCCGTTCAACCCGATGGCTTTTTTTTTTAATTTTTTTAAAAATAATTTGAAAATAAAGACGTTGGCAACGGCTATTTTTAAATTTTTTTTTTCAATTTAATCACACTATATATATAATCCTAAAACCCATTTTATTTTTCACACAAAACAACTCTCTCATTCTCTCATTCTCTTCCATTCTCTATATTTTCACACCAAAATCTCTCAAATTCTCTCAAACTCTCTCAAATTTCATCATGAATCCAAACAAAACACCTACATCCCGTCGTAACCGACCGGATACACCGCAATCGCAAGAAGACCCGGAGCTTGGTTTCCAAGCGTTTACACAACAAGGTTATCATCCGCAATTTTCGCAACAATTTTCGCCACAATTTCCCCAACAATTTCACCAACAATTTTCGCAACATATTCCTTACCAATTTACACGTCCTGGTTTGATTGAACAAGGTTTTACTCCGGCCAACTACAATCTTCCTTCACCCGCAATCAATCTCGACGACGACATTGTTCCGGAAACCCAACATTCTAGCCCGCACACACCACAATCCATCTACACACAACAATCTATCCCGGAACCATCAAACTCGACACCAACGAGAAAAGGAAAAAACAAACAATATGAAAATAGAGCCGCCAAACAAATGTGGAGTAAAGACGAGGAACTCGCGTTAGTGTCGGCGTGGGTTGACGTTTCAGAGGACCCCGTTGTCGGTAACGCACAAACCGGTGGTAATATTTTTATTGTTATTATTATTATTATTGTTATTATTAATATTATTAATATTATTATTATTCTTGTTAATATTCTTATACTTGAATTTACATAAATGTAGAAAGTTTTTGGACCCGAATCGGGCAAGTGTTCTTTAGTTTGATGGGCCGCGGAAATTATAGAACAACTCATCAACTCAACACCAAGTTCAACGACCTCAATAAAAGAATAAATTCTTTTGGCGGCTTCTACAACAACTTGGTCACTAATAGATCAAGCGGAATGAGTGAGGCCGACATTTCACGAATGTCACACGAACGGTACCGAGCACAACTTGGGTTTGCTTTCACTCACGAACAAGCTTGGGAAGTCCTAAAAAATGTCCAAAATGGGGAGCCGTTCCAACGATGACGACAACTTCATCGCGAGGTTCATAACGTACCAAACCTTCCGATGATGACGATGACGACAACTTCATCGAGCAACTTCAACGACCCATCGGGAGAAACAAGACAAAAAAAACATCAGCGAGTAATACGAGCGGGTCGAATACGAACGAAAGTGTTACTCAGTTGTTGACGACGTTCAACGAGAAGATTGATGATACAATGGAATACAAAATGAAAAAACTCGAACTCGAACGAGATAAGTTGGAACACGAACGAGAAATCGAACGAGAAAAACGATTTGATAAAGACTTCGAGTTTTTCATAACCCCGCATGATCACCTTACGAGAGATATTTTGAGGGCTACTTTGGCGAAGAAAGAGAGAATTAGAAAATTACATAATTTTGGGTAATTTTGTATTTTGTAATTTTTATTTTTTTAGTGTTTTGTATTTTGTAATTTTTATTTTTAATGAATGATATGAATTTTTATTTTTATTATTTGTCTTATTTTTATTTATTAAAAAATATATAAATATTTTTATTTTGTTAAATAATTAAATGTATAAATAAAAGAATTAAAAAAAATGAGGTGACAAGAGGGCTTGAGGGTTCCGCTACGCCACTTTAGGGCTTAAGGGTTTGAGGAGAGGGTTAGGAGAAAAGCTGATGTGGCGCTTGAGGGCTTGAGGGCTGTGATACAGATGACCTAACTCCATGTATCTCCCTACTCCATATATATAAATTTTATTAATAATACATTATTAAATTTTTATTATTGAATATTTTAAATAAAGATAAGTTTCATTAATAATAAATTATTATAATATTATAATTTTTCAATAAGGGTGATTTTTTATTAATAAGCACTTTCTAAATTTCTATTATTGTATTTTTTAATTTATAAGTTATGGGCTGGTCTATGATTTAGAGTAAAAGGTTTAAGAAATGTGTAGAAAAAAAAAACTGACGTGGCAGAGAGAGAAAACTGATATGGCAAGATCATGAACCTCTTAAGAGGTTCATGATTGTGGATGCTCATAGACTACTTTATAAAAATACAAGAGTTTCATAATTGTTGGAAGATGTTTATAACATAAAAAAGTTTATATGGGACATGAGTAACTTCTATCATTGAAAATAAATGCTTGAGTTAACACATCACATGGCCTCATCGTTGAATCTTCTTACTAGGAGGGTGTTTGGGAGTGTGTTTTAAAAGAGCTTATTGATTTATTGGCTTCTCAAGAAGTCAATAAGTTAAAAATTGTGTTTGGCAAATTCAAAAGTGCTTTTGAAACTTCATTTTGATTTCATTGCAAACATGATTTTAGAGAAGTCATGATTTGCTGACTTTTGAATGAGAAAATGACTTCTTGTTGCAAAATTACAAAATTAACCTCTCAATTTTATAAATTGTATAAATTTTAAATTTTATACAAAATATTTGTATAAATTGTATAAATTTTATTATATTATATGTTTGTAAAAAAAATATTTGTTAAAAAAAATATTGTCTAAAAAAGGTTAAAACTTGTAAAGTATTAAAAATTTGATAAAAGTATACAAAATTGTATGTAAAAATAAGGAAAAATGTTAAATAACAAGGCATGTCCTTTTTGGTCATTTTACATGTATAAGCTAAGCCAAACACTTTTTAAAAAATAACTTATTGACTTATTGACTTTTTCTATCTCAAAAGTTAATCCAAACACTTTTTTAAAAACTCCTTTTCCAAAAGCAATAAGTCAATAAGTGCTTTTGGCCAAAAACACTTTTGAACTAAAAAAGCTCTCCCAAACACCCTCTAGATGTTTGGATTAGTCCAACTTCACGTTAACATTTTGGCATGTCCATTTGTAGAGTAGACATGCATTTGGGCGGTAGTTAACGTGTCATTAAGACGTGCATTTGTTTATTTTTAAATAAATAGGCAAAATTACCGTGTTTTTTTATTAAAATGAATTAACTTCATTGCAAATTCAACAATGCCAAAATATTTGTCAAAATTACTTACACTACCGCGCAACGCGCAGTTCTCATACTAGTATATTAATAATATAAAAGCATCTCCAACAACTTCTCCATTTTGGAGAAAATGAGGATTTTGAGTTATCTCTAAAATAAAAAAAGTAGGAGAGAGGAGAAGTTTTTCTCTAAATATGGAGATAACACAAAAAATGAATACTACATAAGAGGACCAATAGAAATCTTTGAAAAAAAATTATTTAGAGAGAGAAATAATATTTTAATAGAAGAATGAAATATTTTAATATTATAATCAATGTTTTTTCTCCAAAATAAGGAATTCGTTGGAGATGAATGTAATTTTTTTTGAAGAATTTTAATTTTTGATTCTTCATTTTAGAGAAATTTTAAAGAATATGTTGAAGATGCGGCTTGTCTTGTGTTAAGGGTTTGGCGCTCTTTGCGTATTTCGTTTCTTAGTTTTCGTGTTTTTCTCGTTGTCACTGGTTGTTGTACTTGGTGGAATAAATTGCTGGTTGCCTTTAAAAAAAAGTAAAATAAAATAAAATAGTTTGTTTTAATTGAAGCTAATTCTTGTAAAAGATTTTGAGTTGTGATATTATAAAAAGGGAAATTAATTAAAATACCCTAAGTCAAACCAACTGTTCCCAAAGTACCCCAAAAAATTATTTTCTTACCGAAATGCCCTCTTTTTCCGCGATAAAATCCCGCGATCGCGGGCAGGGACTGAAAGTGTAAAATTTTGCAAGATTATTTACACTTTCAGTCCCCATAGCGGGCCATCGCGGGCCGCGTTTGAGCCATCGCGGGCCGCGATCGCGGGGGCCAGGGACTGAAAGTGTAAATATTTCTTGCAAAAATTTTCACAATTGGTCCCTGACCGCGATCGCGGGATCCTATCGCGGAAAAAGAGGGCATTTCGATAAGAAAATAATTTTTTGGGGTACTTTAGTAACAGTTGGTCAAACTTAGGGTATTTTAATTAATTTCCCTTATAAAAAGGCCAATAGCTTTTGCTCTTGGATATTCTCTTTGTATGTTTACAAACCGACGAGGTACTTCCCGCCATACAACTCTATCCTCTCGTATCACTCTTTAGTTTACGGAAGAAATTCATCAAAACTTGTACTGTGTCCTTAAGATATCATGCAACCATTTATAACTCATAACCCTGATAATTCGTTGTTACAGCATCAACCTTTATGGGTATCTAGGTTTGGATTTTATACATGTTGCGAATTGAAGAAAAGGGGCAGTGGTACCAACAACAATTTCCTTCCAAATCGAGCTGTGGATAGAGATTCAGAGTTCGAAATCGACCCAGATAAGGCCCGCGAAGCCCTCCGAAAGCTTGACCAACAACTTGATCTTATTTCTCAGAAACAAACCAACCCTGTTCCCAAAATTAAAGGTAATAATCAGATTATTTGTTTGTTTCCCTGCATCTCACTCTGTGTTTGAATGTTTGTGTACATGATTATGGTTAATTGGGGAATGAATTTGATCATACTCTTGACGTTTTTCGTATTAAATGGAAAACAAAAGTGTTTTCTATTAATAATATCGTAGGCATAGCCAGAATTCATACATGTAGATAATTATGAACCCTAATGAAAGAATTATATAAAGTTCTATGAATTCACTTGCATTATTCACAAGTTATTTATAGAACTATTACTTTGAATTATGGTACAAGTGAAGCACTTGATGGTTAATGTTATATTGATAAGAAGATCTTAAACCAAGCTGCTTGTATTTGGGTATAGTTATATCAGAGTTGTTTGGGTATAGATGCTGAATGGTTTGGTGCATGATGATTTAAGTGGTCGGAATGATTAAGAGGCTCTTATGAGATAGTGTAAAATGAAATATGGTTGTTTGGTAATTGTTCATAATGAATTTATGGCACTGAATGGTTAAGGAAGGCCCAGGATATAAAACCATTCGGAGGGTTTTAGAACCATTAAGAGGCATACTTTTCTTTGACTAAACAAGATTCACCTATTAGCGATTCAGAGGTTGCCTCTTAATAGAACTATTAAGAGGCAAACAAATAGATGTGCCTGTTTGCCTCCACATTATAATCTGTTTGCTGGTAAATTGCATCTATATAGCCAAGGCCGTAAGTTGTCTTTTGACATTTTTAAAGATATATATTATTTATATAACGACAAATACTCACGCACACTCCTCACCTTTGGTGAGGTTTGTTGACCTCCTGGGAGGCTGGGCTCTACTGTACTGGTAACGAGGGTAACTTTGGGCCAATGACCTATTTCACTCGTTTGTGTCAAGATTGCTAATTAGTTCATACATTCAAAGTTACTTGTTGAAATCGTTCTGCTCCTATGAGGCTAGAGCTTGAGTGTAACATTCTGAATTATGTCTAGTGTGACATACAGACAAATGTTTGGAAGATCTTGGCGCTTTAGCTTGGTATCTAATCAAATAGGAACAAAATGGTTTGATGATTTATAACTCATCCTAGGTGTGGGGCCACGCAGTCCAAAGTGTAACAGTAAGCATAAAGTGTACCACAATTGATTATACAGAAGAGTAGGAGAAGAAAAAGAATATAGAATATCTAAGGAGAGAAAGATAGAGAGAGAGAGAAAGGAGAGAAGAGTATTTCTATTATCTTTATTAATGAGTATCAAACAGAACGAATTCCTATTTAAAGCTCTTAACAACTGTCAAACTCTCTGTTATCAACAACTAAGCTCTTAACAGCTATCAAACTCTCTGTTATCAACAACTAACCGATTGACATTAACAACTAACCAACTTGTTTAATAGTTAGCTGCTGTAACATTCCTTCCCCCTTCACAAGACTTGTCCTCAAGTCTGCACCATAAAGTTGGGAAATTTGAGCTCGAATTCTTTAGCATTTTCCCAGGTAGCTTCAGAGACCGGAAATCCTTCCCATTGAACAAGGTATTGAACCTGAGCCGTATTATGTTGTTTAACTGTTCGTCTCTCCAAAACAGCAACAGGGCGAATCGTTGTGTCCTCACTTTTGCCGTGAAACCAAGCTGGGATATGAGTTATTGCTGGAAGCACCCCTCTAAAAGGCTTTAATTGCGACACGTGGAACACCGGGTGTACTTGAGAAGAGTCAGGTAACTTGAGTTTGTAAGCCACTTTACCAATCACTTCTAATACTTGAAAAGGACCAAAGTACCTGGAAGCCAATTTTTCATTGTTCACGGGTTTCACTGAACGTTGTCTATACGGCTGTAATTTTAACCAAACCCAACTGCCCACAACAAATTGTCTATCAGTTCTTTTAAGGTCCGCTTGAGCCTTCATTCTGTCTTGAGCTCTTCTTAAATGGAATTGCAATGTCTTGATCATGTTTTCTCTTTTCTGCAATGATCTATCTACCACAGCAACATTAGTTTCCCCTGGTAAATATGGCAAATGCACAGGAGGGGGCTGGTTGTATACAATCTCACATGGAGTCATTTTGGCAGAAGTATGAAAATTTGTGTTATACCACCATTCAGCTAAAGGAATCCACATACTCCAATCTTTGGGGCATTCTCCACACATACATCTTAGAAATGTTTCTAGGCATTTATTTACCACTTCGGTTTGCCCGTCCGTTTGAGGATGGTACGAAGAAGATAGCAACAGATCTGTTCCTTGAATAGAAAATAAAGCTTGCCAAAATTTACTTATGAATACTGCATCCCGATCACTCACAATTGATCTCGGCCACCCATGAAGCTTGAAAACATGATCAAGATAAGATTGAGCCACATCAACTGCACTGTATGGATGCCTCAAAGTCATAAAATGAGCATATTTGCTCAATCTGTCAACAACTACAAGGATCACTTCCTTTCCTTGCGATTTAGGCAACCCCGTTATAAAATCCATCCCAAACTTCTTGAGGAATCGGTAAAGGCTGCAACAGTCCTGGAGAAGCTACTGTTTCATGTTTATTCGCTTGGCATGTCACACAAGTTCTAACATAATGGCTCACGAACGTGGATAACCCTCTCCAATAAAACAACGCCTTCACCCTTTTTAAGGTTGCATCTCTCCCCAAATGTCCACCTTGAGCCGAATCATGAAGCCACTGCAAAATGTGATTTTTGAGAACCACATCAGGACCCACCACCAATTTATTCTTCCTTCTTAACAGTCCTTTAAAAGAAAATTGATGAATCGATTCCCCCTTCTGTAGCTTACTAATCAACTGCTGCAGATTTAAATCAAGAGTGTAACTACTCTTAATTTGTTGTTCTAAGTTTGAATCCAAGACTGATAAAGACAAAAGAAGTATTTCAGCCCCTGTGACTCTCGATAGTGCATCGGCAACGACATTTTCGCTCCCACTTTTATATTGGATTTCGTAGTCAAACCCCATCAGTTTAGAAAGCCAAAATTGTTGAAATGGGGTAGAAATTTTCTGCTGCAATAACCATTTAAGACTCTTTTGATCAGTCTTGATGGTGAATCTTTGCCCCATAAGATATTGTTCCCATTTTTGCACTGCCGTAACTACGGCCAATAGTTCTTTCTCATACACCGATAATTTTTGCCATTTAGGACCAAGCGCTTTGCTCAAAAAGGCCAAAGGTCGTCCTTCTTGCATTAACACCGCCCCAATTCCATTATTAGAAGCATCTGTTTCTATCTCAAATGGTTTCGAAAAATCAGGCAACGCCAAGACTGGTGTTGTACTTAAAGCTAACTTCAAAGTTTCAAAAGCTTTATTAGCTACTTCATTCCACTTGAATTCCCCCTTTTTTAACAATTGAGTGAGTGGTTTGCTGATCCCTGCGTAGTTCCTAACAAACTTCCTGTAGTAACCTGCCAACCCAAGGAAGCTTCTTAATTCTTTGACATTCTTTGGTATAGACCAGCCACTAATAGCAACAATTCGTTCATCAGTCTTCACTCCTTGACCTGAGATAAAATGCCCCAAATACTCCACTCTCTTGATGGCAAATGAACATTTGGTCTTCTTAGCGAACAAAGTATGTTGCTTCATGAGTTGAAACACTTCATCCAAATGATGCATATGCTCTTCAAGGGTAGGGCTGTAAACCAAAATGTCGTCAAAAAAGACAAACACATTTTCGAAGCAATGGTTTAAAAATGTGATTCATCCAGCTTTGGAAGGAAGCTGGAGCATTTGTAAGCCTAAATGGCATTACTAAAAATTCATAATGTCCATTATGGGTTTTAAATGCTGTTTTATAGACGTCTTCATCATGTACTCTTAACTGCTGATAACCAGCCTGAAGATCCAACTTGCTGAACACAGAAGCACCTGATAACTCATCAATTAATTCATCCACCACTGGAATAGGAAACTTATCGTTTATCGTCTTCTTGTTCAAGTCTCTATAATCAACACACATCCTCCAAGACCCATCTTTCTTGCCAACTAAAACGACAGGAGAAGCAAAAGGGCTGCAACTATCTCTTATAATCCCCTGATTGAGCATTTCTTGCACTAATTTTTCAATAATATCCCTCTGTTTGAGTGGATATCTATAGGGTCTTATGTTGACAAGATTTGCACCAAACTCCAACGGAATCCTATGATCAAATATACCTCTAGAAGGCGGCAATTCAGAAGGTTCTGAAAACACGCCATTGTACTCATTCAACAGTGCATTAACTCTTTCTGGAATTTCTTCACTTTCAGCCGAGAAATTCACAATTCTCATATTATCTTGATCTGATCCAGGAGCTATTAACTGCATTAAACACAATTGAGTAGCATTTGCCATTATTTTTTCTGAATTGGGCCCAAGAAAAGACTTTACTCCCTTTGATAATACCCCTTTCAATCTGTGGTGCTGACCCTTATACGTAAACTCCATGAGAAGCCCCTTGAAATCCCATTTTACAGTCCCCAAATCACTAAGCCATTGAATTCCCAAAACCATATCACACCCTCCCAAAGGAATAAGAAGTACATTAGATCGAAACTCAGAATTTTGTAGCTTCCAACAAAAATCTCTACACACATATTGACATGCCAAATGATTACCACCCGCCACCGAAACCGCTTGAGGGGTGATTGCTTCTAACTTCAGACCCAACTTTTGTGCTAACTGTAAGTCGAGAAAATTATGTGTACTCCCTGAGTCGATCAAAATATGCAGGGTATTTTTGTCATAATACCCATTTACTCTCATCGTCTGAAAACTATGGCCTCCACTCAAAGCATTTATCGAGATACAAGGGTCCAGGTTCACCTCAAAACATTGTTCTTCACACAATTCTTCCTCATCTTCATCTATGCCAGGAATTTCGACGGTGAACAACTGAGTTTGTTTCAATTGGCATTTATGTCCCCTTTCATATGGTTGATCACAGAAATAACACAGCCCTTTTTGTTGTTTTTCCCTTCTTTCAGAGGCTGACAACATAGTCTGTTGTTTCTGAATTGGCTTAGATGAACTAGGTTGTGATGGGTTTAGTTTGAAAGCAGGTGGTGGGGTTGGAAGCAAACCAGGTAGAGAATTACCTGTCGAAGGCTTAGTGAAATACTTTGAGTTGTTAACAAATGAGGACTTAGGATTGTAGAACAGTTTTGCCGCTTCCAAACTTTCTTCCTGTAGCCTTGCGTATTCTATTGCTTCGGTTAGAGCTCTCGGTTTAAAGGCTCTAACAAATGGTTTCAACGTTGCTTTAAGTCCTCCAATAAAACTTTCAAGAAAATAGGAGTCAGGTAATACCTCATTCTGTTGAAGCATTAAGGATCTCAACTCCTCAAATTCGTCAATGTAAGCTTCGATAGTTCCCGTTTGCTGTAGCTTATTGAACTTTTCAACTATGTTTAGACAACTGTCATCTTTGAACCTTGCACACAGATCGACGATAAATTCTGACCAATCCACATTCCTCCTGATTGCAAAATAGCTACTCATCCAACTCTCTGCTTTGTCGATCATATTCAGACATGCCAAGTCTACCTTCTGATCATCAGCCACTTTGCACAAACCGAAATATATGTTGCATTTCTTGATCCACATCTTTGGATTATTCCCATCAAACTTAGGGAATTCAAGTTTGGGAACATATGGGCCGATCCTGGTTGAATTGGATCCCAAATCAACAATCCTTTGGGGTTCTATCCTTCGATTAGCCTCAGATTCTGAGTCTATCAGCCAATTCTGCCATCGTTTTCATCACCTTAACCATATTCTCATTTTGGGCTTCGATTCGTTTCTCCAATGATTTGATGTGTTCTTCCATGGCTAGGGTTTTTCTCGTCACTGTTCCAGTGCTAGGGTTTTCTTTCAGGATTTGCTCTGATACCAATGTAACAGTAAGCATAAAGTGTACCACAATTGATTATACAGAAGAGTAGGAGAAGAAAAAGAATATAGAATATCTAAGGAGAGAAAGATAGAGAGAGAGAGAAAGGAGAGAAGAGTATTTCTATTATCTTTATTAATGAGTATCAAACAGAACGAATTCCTATTTAAAGCTCTTAACAGCTGTCAAACTCTCTGTTATCAACAACTAAGCTCTTAACAGCTATCAAACTCTCTGTTATCAACAACTAACCGATTGACATTAACAACTAACCAACTTGTTTAATAGCTGCTGTAACACAAAGATGCAGTCATAGTAATGTAATCTTGTTCTATGCACTGTTTTCTAAAGGCTCAAACCTGTGTGTTCTTTTTCAGCATTTTGAACATCTATTACCTGAATTATGGTGGTTATAGAACATGTCAGGTCATTCCCTGTTACCAAGTTTGTTACAACATTTGCAAATTAAGCTTGTGTCTTAAGATAGAATGTTAGACTGTTGTCGTCTATTACGCTTTTATTTTA
The DNA here is from genome assembly GCA_033807775.1 of Saussurea involucrata. Classification (NCBI taxonomy): domain Eukaryota; kingdom Viridiplantae; phylum Streptophyta; class Magnoliopsida; order Asterales; family Asteraceae; genus Saussurea; species Saussurea involucrata. Next base: position 136,223,948 of record CM066322.1, read on the forward strand.
AAATAAAATCCAACTATTTGTTAGCTTTCAGAAAATTCATTTTTACGTAGCTGCCCTCGGATGATTGTTCTACGTGTCTTAGCAACAAAGAAAGAGACATGTGCTGTAAAGAACCAGAAGCACGATAATAAATAAACTTACTAAACTAGGGATAGGTTTCGCTAGGAAGTTCAATTTCATTGACAGCCCGGGGAACCAGTTATTCATGACACTGAATATTATTCATCATGAGTAATACCCATGAGATATCCATGTGATATTCATGAAGAAATCATGATGAATAACCAATTACTATTCAAGTGTTATTCAAGGGTGATTTACTTAATCATAAACATAATGAGCATATAATCTTTCTATTCATTTCATATACCAATCTATACAACCTAGCAATGTGTGACAAGTACTACTTCAATACCATCCCTCACGCATCGCGTGGAGTGGAGCTCAGGGTCCAAACAAACAAATGTATTCCCTACATCGCCTGCATAAGCTCTTTCTGATAACATTATAAATGGGTTTTGGGTAGAACACACCCCTAAATGCTTGCTCAAAAGGAGTGTTTCCAAACCAAATAAATACATATACCAATCTTGACAACTTGGTGATGTGGGATAAATACTCCTTCACTGACAACAATATCATTTACATTTTTTTCTATATATAGATTAAGAATGCTAAATATTGTGAGAAGATAAAGAAGAGAAGGTTCATACGTGAATGATTGAAAATATCCATTTGAAGATACATATGTGAACCCATATGAAAAATCTATATGTATCTTCAAATAGAATTTATCGGATTTTTTCAATGGATTCACATGAACCTTCTTTTAAGTTTACCTTTTTACTTCTCATGATATTTAGCCTTGACTCCTAAGATTTGAGGCTTGACCTGGTCGTCACGCCACGTGTCACGACATTTTGAACCTTAATATATATATATATATATATATATATATATAGGCTATATGTGTTATGGGTTGGGTTCCGGTGAGAAGTTGTGGATACCATGAGAAGCGTGAAAGAGGTTATCAACCGTTAGATGAGAAATGAATGCATATTAGGAAGAGATACACCAAGATAAGATGCACCAGATAAATATTCTTCAACGCCACAATTCATTGGAGGGCATTTGATTAGAAGTGATCTAACGGTTCAGATCGACTTCTCACGTTAACCTCAATTTCCACACGATCCTTCGCCTATGTGTTATATATATGATCTGTTCCTTAATCTATACAAAATTATTGCAGCTTCCAGCCCGTATAGTACAAGAGATGATGAGATGAAAGATATGTCGTCATTTCTTCCATATGGCGCTTTTGGACTTCTTATCTTCACCATATTTTATAATATACTGTTCGCAACGGTAATAAAACCATCAGTAGATGGACCACAAGGCGATATATCTCCTGCTGGATCATCAATTATGACACAAGTTTTGAAATCTGAGTTACTGCAGCTTCAACCATCTCCAGACCAACCATCAACTTCTACTTTGTTTAATTCTGATTAGTAACTCATTGGTTTAATTCATGATATTATAACTCCATCTCTTTTCAATTCCTCTCCAAATTTTAGAAACATTCACAATAATGTAATGAACTTATACATCATAAATCAGTTCAATTACGTATGTACGTATATATGTGTTAGAAAATAGTATTTGAGCTATCCCGTGTAACAAATAGTGCTCGAGAAGCTCCTTATCATGTTGTTCGCCTATATGTCTCTGACTCGGTCAGCAAATTTGACTCGGTCAGCAGTCAGCACGTTTACCAAATCACGGATTTGACGGAACACTGACTGAGATGTTGACCAAAATCTTACCGGGACAACACAAGATTCATGCTTATCCGGCCAGTTTCTGAATTCCCATCGTTACCCTTCCATTTCCGGATGTATCCCACCAACGACTTCTCTCTGGACATCTTCACATGGTACGCCATCCATTCACAAATCATTTGTGGGCTTAGGTTACTTGTACAGGCTATCCGCAATACAGATACTCGTATTTCGGTGGCGTTGTGTAACGCCCTAAAATTTAAACAACAAATATAGGGAATTTCCGGAAAATGGGTAAAATTAAAATTCCTAGAAATCATGCCAACTAAAACCCAAGAAATATAACAGGGTAGTTTGGACAAAAGTATTGTATCGAGTATCAAGACATAATACACAACAACCTACTAATCTAGCATAAATTAAACTAGATTAACACGGGTGTCGCTATATCTCCAAAAATCTCTCATCTCGAAGTATCCCAAAAAGCCCGACCCTCCAAGCTCCTAAAGCATGGCCGACATCTCAACCCGGTCTAGACGTACCGCTAGGGGAGACCTGTAATCCACAATTATACAATATCAGGCGTTAGACCAAAAGTCTAGTGAGATTTAATTAAAATGTACAGTTTATATAATTATGACATACATAAAATAATGGTACCGGCTCCACTTGATATAAGGTTACCAATTTCCAATATTGCCATAAAAGTCCACACCTTATTATAACACAAGAGAGATAATTCTCTAAAGTACGAGGGGAGACCCGTTTCCATCTGGGTGACGAGAACACGTGAGTGGGGTCACCTTGATGTTATTGGATTACACCTCAAGTCCCAGTTTTAGTTCTCATGCCATAACGACATCACAACCTCAAACCATAATTATATTGCCTTTATTGCCTACTCCGTCGAGTTACACCTCAAGGACTTACGGGACCATATTGCCTATCCAATCTAGACGAGTTACACCTCAAGGACGGGATGTCCCTTATTGCCTACACGCTAGTAGCCCCAAACGGCTCACAATAAAAATGAACATAACGTCCATGAAGGTCTAAATCCCGGTGCACAAGGAGATAGACAATAACAAATCCCAAATCATGATCATGAAGACATAAATCAATTACCACAAGTTAGAGCACGATAATTGTCTCCACATATTACCATACATAGCATGTAAATCTCATTTCATTCTCCTTTAATTAAAATTACTTAGCCAATACATGATACTCACCTATTTAGCTATGATGTACCCATATACGTACCCATACATGGATATTGCCAAACCATAGAATCACATATACATCTATATACGATGTGCTTTTGAATCCATAGTAAATGCAAGTATGTTTATATACATATCCATAATCCAAAATGAATAGGAAAAAAAAATATATATATATAGGGGTGGTATTTTTTGCAAACCACTACATTTGTGGAAACTATGCAACCTAACTATATACCATAAGATTAAATCACCAATGGCCAGGATTCATCCAATGGCATAAATTGTAAATACTTTAGTTTTTGTAATTATTTTACTAAACAAAAGCCCCGTGTAAGGGCATATTTGTCAAGAAATTTTTGCATATCGTAACCCATAACCAGCACCAAAGCACCAAAAAATCAGGGATCCACTTCCCCCCAAAATTCGCAGATGATCGTAGACGCGGTTTAGGTAGTGATTATCAAGAAGAAATCACAAAATCGAGCATTTTAATGGCAGGCTATATTCATCCAAAGAGAGGTAAGATACGTAGTGTTAATTTGTAGCTATATATCGATTTCGACATTCGTCTGATTCTAGGGTTTCTTTCTTGAACAATGCGACGGCCAAGTGAAAGAATCAGGTTAAAGACCTCATTCTCCAATTTCAGAAACACGAAAGATAATCCATTGTTGGTAGACATGGCAGAAGTCGAAAATCATGAATCGGTGGTGAATGAAGTAGCAATCGACAGACAAGAACAAGAAGGTACGAATGCTCACAACGTCTGGGTTTCTTTTTATACACCCTGCTTGGGCTACTACACATATTGATTAGTTACATTCAGTGTTGTGTTTCTTGCACGAAAAAAGGGTTTTTTATATCTTTATTCAGAAATTTGTAAAAGGGATTCATATGAAAAAGGGTTTTTTTATAAAAGGGATTCATATGAAAAAGGGTTTATTATTCCAGACTCAATAGACGATTTTCGACCATATGTTTATTTAATTTTTTTTCCTAATTGAGAGGTTAGGGAAGACAAACAAAGTGATTATTATCAAAATTTGAAGAAATTGTATTCTTTCAACATGTTGGTTAATTCGAAGTGAAATTTACATATTCATCTGGGATTTATGCTTCTGATTCATTATTTATATGAATGTTATTCTGTTGTAGTCAGTAATTCCGGAGTCTAATGAATATATAATCATGATTCAGTGTGGATTCGGCCTAAGCATTGTTTATTCATGAATTCATATTCATGAATGTGGATTCATGAATATAACTCGTGTTCTAAATCATTATACTAACTAGAGGTGGAAAACAAATTAGGATGATTTCTACATCATCACGTATGTTGGTAATTTTGATGTTCATGAATGTATAATCATGAATATGGATTCATGAATTACTTTACTTTTATTAATCATTAGTATACATATATGAGGATATTTATTATAGCATAAATTAGTATGATGTCTGCAGAATCACTAATCACATTTTGGTAAATGTTGATGTTCATGAATGTTTGATCATGAATGTCAAATTTTCACTGGATTAATGTTAATCCTATTGTTTACTTTTAAATCTGAAGTTGTAGATTTGCTGATGAACGAGTTGAGTATTGGCAAGGAAAACATAAAAACTGAAGGAAGAGGTATGCAAATAAAAACTATATTATTACTGATGAAAATGATCTTAAATTACACAAAATTAAATGTACACATATTTGTAATTTAAGCGAAAACAAAAGCAACAAGGGCAGAATCTGTTGGAAGTAAGAAAACAGAAGGTAAGCATACTTTTTGTATACAATTACATTTTTTTAATGTTGAACAACTTTATCAATTCTTCCTTATATGACTACAGAAAATGTTCATACTGTTAAGAAAGAGCACCAAGAGAAAGGTTGGAGATGGTGAACGCCAAGAAAGGTTGGAGATGGAATGGCAAACGCACCACAATTACCAGGACAACGGAATATTTGCGATGCGGACAATGGAGACATTCATGGGTGACGTACGGGCATGGCGTACAGGATTCGATACTACAGAGTCAAAGCAAGGCACGCAGATTGAAACGCTGAAAATAAAGTATGTCGTAAAAATGCTAATGAACTGCAACACAAAGAGAAGTTACGTTCAAGATGAGGTTGGAAAGTACTTATCAATTGCACCCAACATTCGGGCGGATATACTTCGTCAAGCTTCAGTGAATAGTTGGGACATGCTACACACCTGATAGATTAGTACGAGGTTTTGCATTGCATAATAGATTCTAGTATGGGTTTGATTAGATACCGGTTATTTGATGGTTTTTATGGGTTATTTTTTTTTGAAACATTTTTTTTGAAGGGAAAATGATTTTATTACCATCAACAAACCACCATTACAACCAATTACACAACACTTACTGTTACCAAACATAACAATACAGGAGCACAGACTAATAAGCACTCCTATTAAGCCATCTACTGCAGGACCAATTTACAGCAACATCAAACAGTTAAGAAGGCATAGAGGTTTGCAAGAAGTAAACCTCAACATCTACTCGACCCACCTTTCGAACTAACAGCAACCAATTCGATTCGACTGCTGAAGCAAACAGACTGCTGGATGCAGACAGCTGCTGTGGCGCCGTTGTTGCTTCCCCCACGATTCTGCTGCAGCTACAATTACATCGCCCCCATTGGGTCTGCAAGCCACCGAGTCCACTCTAAATTAATATTAATTTAGAACTATAAATATAGAGGTGGAAGCAAGAATGTAAAATGTAAACAATCACAATTTCATGAATGTAGCGCAAAAAACAAAAAATATACTCATGAGAGTATTTAATATACTTGTAACATGATTACCTATATCATGTTGAACAACAGGCGAATCAAATGTTTCTGGTTCGGATATTGGATAAGTTTCATCATCATTAACATCGACATCAGCAACAGTATCCACATTGGCTTCATGTTGGATATTGTCTTCATGCGAAAACACATCATTTACGAAAATCTCATTAACGGGACATGATTCATCCATGATTCGGTCGAAAAACAATGGATATACGACTACGATATGGGTGATGCTAATCAAAATTACTGAGTGATGCTAAACATAATCGTGAGGCAGTGGAATCACGTTTTTGATATGATGATGCTAAACAAAAATATATATAGATTATAAATCGAAATAGTAGAATATAATGGTAAATCAATTTGTGATAATGGATGATATCGATTACGTTAATGATAATTCACTTTGTGATAATAAATAAAAAATGGATTACGTAATCTTCATCCAATTTGGTTAGTTACTATAATTAATATTTAATCAATAAAAATTAAATAAAAATTCAATTACGTAATTACCTTTTAGCCCTTATGGCTTATAATAAATGAAAAGATTAAAAAACCGAAATTAATAAATTTGATTGGTTATAAAGTGGTTTCTATAGTTTCTAAGAATGGATTGGTTTGCAAAAGAAACCTCCCCTATATATATGTATATATATATATATGTATATATATATATATGTATATATATATATATATGTATATATATATATATATATGTATATATATATATGTATATCATTCAAAATAAATACTTAGGGAAAACCCTAGTTTTTGGACAAAGTTCCACATATATAAGCAACCTTCTATTTTTAGATAATGAGAATTTGAGTAACTATATTAAGATAGAGAAATACTCACCAAGTAGGGTTTGTAAGGAGAAAACCCCAAACTTTGAAGGAACCCTAGTTTTTGACAAAATCTCAAAGTTAGAGTTTATTTAATGTAAGCCATAACCTAAAATGAAGATTGTTGGCTAAAAATGACTCACCTAAGGGTTTATAAGAGAAACCCTAGAAAATATGGAAACCTAACTTTTGGAGTTGACTTGGAACTCTATCTTGAAAAACTTGGAGATCCTCTTAAATGCTTGAAGTTAAGGAATTAGAAACCCTAGATGCAACCCTTTGATTTCAACTAGCATTAATGGTGGAGGAGTAAATGAGGAGAGAGGTGAGGGAGGTGAAAATGGCCCAAAAGAGTTAGAAAGTCGGTCCAAGCAGCTGAAAATGAGTACTCTCCAAATGAACCCGACGCTGCTTCTTTTTAAACCCAAACACCCGACGACGATAGTGACACCGCGGTTGTGACACCGGGCACTATCGCTAGTCACTTCCGCGGGTTTTGTACCGCGAGTAGCCCAAACTCGGCAGCCCTCCCCCCTGGCGACTGTGACACCGCAAGAGTGCCCCGGGCACTCTCGCCCAACTCGTACCGCGACCTCTTTGGCGTGGTTTCGGACCTATCCTCCGACGAGACTTCCAATGACGTCAACACTTGGGTCCTCGCGTTCGAACACACACATGCACAAAGGATTCTGCTTGAAACGCGCTCTAACTCACCCTAGATCGTTAGAGTTAACCAAGTGATACCTACGATCGTTGAAGGCGCGAAAAAGAAATATCATCACACGAGTTTTTAAACGAGAAAGAAACTTACTCGAAATTTCGGGGTGTTACACGTTGTAAGAGCATCTCCAATGCAAGATTCTTACAAGTAAAAAGTGAAGCGGCCTGTAGGAACTATCATTGTAGAGAGTTCTTATAAGAACCCCATTTTCTTTAGGTTTTTAAATAAGAACCTTGGTTCTTGATGTTGGTGTGAAATGACATTTGCTAATTTTTTTTCTTGACTTTATTTATTTATAAATAATAATTATTGAAATTGAAAAAAATACATAGGACCCACAAAAAGGAGGTTCTTATAATTGCTTATTTAAAGGGCTTATTGACTTATTTCGTTTTGTCACAACCGATAAGCGGTTTTAGTGTTTGGATGAGAGGGAAAAAAACTAATTATAGCTTTTTGTCAACGTCGATAAACAATTTTTAATAAGTCATTATATTCTAACTTATCAACTTATTTGAAACAACTAGTTTTTTTTGTTATTTTACATGTATAAGCAATCCCTAACACCCCTACATAACAACGTATTAGCTTATTACGTTTTGGTACCACTATAAGCTAATTCAAACTTTGTTTTGACACCACATAAGTTAATAAGCACTTTTACATAAGAGCATAAGTTGTTCTAAATAAGCAATCCTAAACACCCCCTTGCTAGATCAGGGTAGTGAACAGAAGCGAAATTTATCGAAACAGTAAAACGAGGACCTGATGAAATCACTATCCTTAGGGAATATTAGCCCCCACTAGGTCGTTGATGGATCTAGGCTAATTCCTTCCCACGACCTCCTCGAGTTTAAGAACTGTAGGCAATGATCCTACAAGTTCTTCTCATGATCATGGTTTAGATGTGGTGAAGAAGATGAAAAACTGGTTAATTGAAAATGAAGGAACACAACTATATATAGCAGAAAATTACAAAAGTCACAACCTTTCATGAAAAGGTGCAACCTTTCACGAAAAGGTGCAACCTTTCACGAAAAGGTGCAATGGTTTATGAACAGATGCAATGGTTCATGAGCAATTGCACCGGTTCGTTTTCCCCTTAGAAAAATAACCAAAACTAATTCCCTCAAAAAATAACCAAATTAACTAACTGTAAGTTAATGGAAAAGTTAACCGACCGTTAACTATTGCGACAAAAAATATAAGGAGTTATTTCTGCAAGTGCAAAGTGCTAAGGCTTTGATAATATATATAGTTCCTCAACTATATAATATTGCCAAAAAAAACCCTCTAGACTTTGCCTATTTGTGTTCCCTCCAAATATCATCCAAACATTTCAAATAGTTTTGAACTTTTAAACAAAGAAAACATTCTTCACTCCTCCTATGTGGAACAAGAGCATGTGAGAAATACTACATGTTCCAACATATCTAAAGCAATCGATGTTGATACGGTGGCATTTTTGTGATTGTTTTGAAAGTCATTGGCAAATTGAACTTGATCTCATTCATTTTCAAATCTCTCTAAATTTCCAGAGATTATTTTCTTCGACCATTCCTACGGCCACCGTCCATTGACGAAAAACATCTTAAGTTATCGAAGTCTTCTCAGCTACGTTAAACTCGACCTAGATCACCTTCAACATCAAACATGCATCATATATCGGTAAAGGACTAAAATTAGAGTTTGGCTGAAGTGATTTTGTATCTATGGGGGGACTCATTGCTATGAGGACGGTGTATAAAAGCATGCTTTGGTTCTCCTAAAATTGTTTGATTTGCGTCTTAGTCACCTCATAGCTTCGACCAATCCTCTTTTGGGTATGTTCTTCATTGATTCCTCCCTCTCCCCCAATTTGTCTTTAATAGGCTACTTTTTTTTACTCTTAGAGAGTTAAAACAATGGGTAAGTTTAATATATGTTAGCCTAAGTATCTCTAAATGTAAAAGTATTGAAAATCTGCCAAGTCCTAAAGGTCAGAGACAGCTCAGAGGTAGCTCTGCATGTTGACTCAGAGACAACTCGTTTAGAGATAACACACTCAGAGGTCGCCTAACCTGAAGATGATCAAGTCGGTCAGATCCCGAAGGCCCCCTCTGAAGATTGCTCTGATGTTCAACTTAGCTACAAATCTCTAAATGTTGTGCCTCTTATAATAGTCTTGTCACGTTAGCCTAAAACAGTTATTCTACCTTTACATGTGGCACACTAGGATTGGTATCATTTTGACTTTTCTGATTTAGGCTATATATAGGAGATACGTTTGCACATGGAATGTACAAGCACACCCCACTATCAAATATTGAGTGCAAATCCAACCACCTATAGAGATAATTCTAGAGAATTTTTACACATACTTACTGTGTGTTCTTGGTGTTCTTCATCTTGTACCTCTCTTCAATTTATTAATACATATGACGACTATGAAGTTTCAATCTGGTGATCTCTTTATAGTTGTTTACTGTTTATGATCCAGTGTAATAACCTGTTATTGCTTTCGCTCATTTTTCTCTAGATTATTACCTACTGGGACCAACAATATCTATGAAACTATTTTTTGCATAGAAGACCTTCAAGTCATTGAGTCCTGCAGATCTTTGTTTAGTGTACCATCTTTTTAAGTTGCGTGTGTGTTTTTTTGCTTATGAGGTATTTGCTTACTAAAACTAGATACCGATAAACTTTACATACTATTAGAGAATGAGAAATTGAAGTTTTTGCTCTATTCTGCGAGTTAGGTTTTTACTTTTGGTTTGAGTGTGAATGAAATTGGAGTTTGGTAACTATTGAGATTTTTTTTTATTTCTGTCATAATTTATTAAGTTCTTGTAGTTTGAATTTTTTGACAAAAGGAAAATAAGGTAGCAACAATGGCTTATGACCTAGGATAGTTCATAGGGTACTCATAGGTTGGAGTTTGGTATTGGCTAATAAAATTACAAAATTTTGTCTTGGATTATTTGTTTTGGATTTCGTATTTGGATTCTTGACCTTGTAAATTGTAGATCACAAGATCACATGGCTTTTGGGTTTGTGAGATGGTGTAAAAAACAAATGCTTAATACACTAATTTAAATTTAATAGTAACATTTTCTTCCCTCTATCATATGATTATATACGCTAGGCTAAAAATCGTGTAAACAAAATAAGCATGTCCTATTAATGTTCAAAATGATGCAATAAAATTTCAAAAATAACCATTTTCCGACCACTTACGAAGACAAAGTTGATTTGTTTTCAATTTGACTTGCAAAAAATCTGATGGGGACTCCGTTTTCACATTTGACATGGAAAAGCTATGATAAACTTGAGATGTAGAAATTTCTATAAGTTTGATAATGTAAGAAACCAATTAACCTTACCTGAAATGGAAAATAGAGACCTCCGTTTGGTTGTCTTTTGATCCTACAAGATGGACCAATGATCGAGGGAAATTTGAGATGATTAAGCAGGTAAGTGAACAAAATCGAGCCATGAAAAATCAAGATGAAGAACGTATAATTACAGAATAACAACGATCATAACATTCAAAGAAAATGCAGAATTATACCATTCCACATTGCCAAAGTCATTATCCTCACTTATGAAACATCTTCCTTGTTCTCCAACTATATCAACAAAAGAAATTTGAATTGTAACAAATAACATATAATCACAGAGAAAACAATGCGATAAAATATCAAAAATCATCACTTATCGACCACGAACAAAAATAGATTCAAATGGAACTAAAACCAGAAAACACAAATGGAGCATTGTCAAAACATATTAAAGCTGCAGAATATATCACAACTTTGTTAGATGCATTTAAAATCAACAAAAAAAAATAAAAAAAAATGAGATGTAGACGGTGAAGCTGCCATTGGAAATGGAACATAAATCACCCATTCTTAAGAAGAAAATGAGACATCCATGGGAATTACTCTAAACAAATCTGCCAAACCACTCCATTCACCTTCTCCTTGGAATTCTTGTTGGGTTCTACCACAAACCCCATTTCTGAAGCAAACATAATCCAAACAGATGATTACTTGTAACTAAAAAAGAAGTCTGACTTTGAAACCGGAGAGGAACCAAAAAAATAGCTTGAAAACTACATAAAAACCTCGGTAAGCGCTTACCAGTAATAATCAGCACTTTTACTTAACTTACCTGGTAAGATTTTAGTCTATTAAAATGACATTATATGCAACATTTTTATCCGTTAAGCGCTTAATTACCGGGTAAGAGTCGTGACTCTCACTTATTGGGTAAGATTATCAATCCTGTCACATTCATCCGATAAGGTAGAGTGAGGCAGTAAGCACTTACCGCGTAAGTGTTTGGTAAACGGATCCTAAAGAACAATTCCAACAACCAAAACGTATCACCGATTTATCAATAGAAGATTTTGAAAATGGCCAAACGCCATTGCAAAATAACCAAATAAAAAATAGGTCTACACCAAAATAAGCATCTATAGGAATTATGCACCAGACTATTAATATCATCAATAAACCATAAGACTTGAAACGAAACTAAGACAACAGGGCAGCAACATGTTGAACAAAAGTATTAATCTAATTCTTATAACACAACAAGAGTAACCCAAACAAAAGCATAGTCTGGTCCCAAGAAAATCTTAGTTGAATTCCTCGGGTTAGAATCAAACACACCTGATACAACACAACATTATAAAACCAAATCAGGTCGATTCAATTAATTCGAACTCCAATCTGATCTGACGAAATCCGTGGAGGAAAACAATTAATTCGAACTCCAACCGTAATGGAATCGTTAGAGAAATCGACACACAAAATTAAGGATGGAAAAAAAATAACCTCGATTGGAATCGGTAAAGTAGTGATAGATCGAGAGTAAATTGGTAGAGAAATTAACACGTTAATCAAAACCCTACTATATCATCTTGAATCAACCGGGAGTTTGAATGTCATCTTGGGGAATCGTCGCCTGGGGAAGAGGAAACCGTGTATGCGATGTCTTGGGAACATAGGAGTAGGGGTTTCAATTTTGTACCGAGACAAACCAACCAATTCACGTACCAACCGTACCAATTTAATTGGTACCAATTTAGTTGGTATCAACCTAATTGGTTGGTATACCATACCAACTATTTAAACTTGGTTGGTACGTGGTATGAGAAGTCGTGTACCACGGTAATACCGTACCGTACCGACTTATTTTTTTAATTATTTATTAATTAAAGTTTAATCAATAATACAACATATTTTGATTTATAAATTTTTAAATCATCTTGTTTTACATTTTGTTAAATTGTAATACAAATTGATATATAGAACTTGATTGAATTCATTCGCTTATCCTTAACAATTTTGATAACTTGCCTACACCTCCACTCTTCATGGTCCATTGTCGCTTGTATTAGACTATTAGTGAATGTTTGTATTATATGAAAATTATTTGAATGTTTGTATATGTAATGATAAATGGTACAAAGCATATCAACATGCTAGTAATGTTCGGCGTGTTTAGTGCATCTAGATCTAGCTGGTAAAGATGTCAATCTAATTAATTTATAATTCAATTTTTGAGATGTTGGTACAAAACCGTACCAACATGTACCAACCGAAAAAAGTTGGTACCAATTTAGTTGGTACCAAGTATAATTGGTTGGTACATGGGATAAGATTTTGTGTACCAATTGTAATTGGTTGGTATATGGTATATAGAAAAAAAACATGGTACCGTACCATGTTCACCCCTACATAGGAGTGGTAGAATAGCATAGATGAGTTGTACATGAAGCATTAATAGCTGTAATTAAGACTTTAAGATTTTATGCATGAAATTGTTGTACCTTATGCTTAAGAGATTGTCTTTAAGACTGTAAGATTTTTGGCTTAGATGCTTTATAAGATAGTATAGATTAAGACTTTAAAACTTTATGCATGAAATTGTTGTACCTTATGCTTAAGAGATTGTCTTTAAAACTTTAAGACTTTTGGTTTAGATGCTTTATAAGATAGTATAGATTATAAAGCATTTGGGATAAACTTTTAAAAACAAGTTTGTATGTATCAAATGCTGTTTATTTATGTATGATACTTAAAATTCAAGATTACAATTAATAATGCATGAGTACAATTGTTTAAAACGACATGTTTAAATTCATAACTAACTGATAAACATAATCAAATACAGGATAAACATCTTATTTATAAAATAAAATTAGGATAATTATGAATTCATAATTGGGATAATTATGAATTCTAATACAATACCAAAACGTGATACTTTTTTTTGGTCGTATACCACCGGCGATCCACCGGTGATCATTTCCGACAACTTAAAAATCCACCTGGTGGTCGGGAACCACCACGAAATTCTTCGTGATTGCGAAATCGTGAAACATAGTCGGTTTTTCCAATTCAATTGACGTCAGCCAATTTAGTTCCGTTAGGTGAAAACCTAAAGTATTTTAAATATGGCCTCTTTACGACGGCGTAACTCAACGCGAATAACTCACCGGAAACAGGGTTAAGTTTTGGGTGTGCAATCATGGTTGACTTTAATTGCTCGTTGAAACTGTATCGTCTGACTGTTTTTAGGTCTCTGGAGCACGTGATACGGTAAGTCGTCTTCCGACATGGCTAAAAGATGGTTATTGAAATCAACCAAGTTGGCGTTAGCCACGCCGATGCCTTGGCTATAATCGACTAAGCCACACAAGCCGCGAGCGTAGAAAAGAAGAAGCTTCGCGATGCTTGAATGGCCATGGAGTTCTCCGATTGCTGTAGGGAAAACCGGTTTACCGGCGGCTCGTTCTTGGATAAGCCGCTGAGTCTCCGTGAACCGACAAACGTAGCTAGCCGAGCCGTTTTTCGAATTTCACGGCGTAAATCATTACGTCACCGTCAAATAAATGGTGACCGGAAGTCGGTTCGAATAACGGGTTAGCTCTGTTTCTTAAGTAAACGCCGTTAATGTGTTCCGGGATTTTTCTGGCTACGGGTAAAGAGTGCAGAACCGGTTGCTCCGGTACCGTAAAAAAATTACCGGCGGTTTGCACATTAGGGTTTTCAGTTTTGGGTAATGTTTGTTGTTTTTCGCGTTCTCGACGGCGTCCAATGCCATTGCCGCCACTTTCTGCAACAAGTTCCAGTTTTGTGGGGGAGGGAGGAGATATAAATAGTGGTGGGAGAGGTGACACCTTAAAAGATGTATAAAAAGACACGTGTTGGATGGACATCGATGTTACTTCTTCACGCCAGAAATATGTTTTTAATTTTGAGTAAATTACTAATTCAGCCCGTTTGGTTGCAATATACTATCAAGTATTGTTCTTAAAGTCAGATAATTAATTACATTTTCAATATCTGTCAGCTCAGGATGTTTTGGACTTCTTAGTGTTTTTTTTAAGTAGCTTGCTTGTCCTCAACTTGTATTATTTCTCCTCCAACGTAGTTTGCTTGTCCTCAACTTTTCATAGATGTATCGACACCCGTCGATATTTGAAATCATTGACTCGCTTAATTTGGATCTTTGAAAGGAAAGTAAGGTTGCAATTGCCCATGCTATTGCAATCTGCCATTAAATTGACAAACAACCCTATAAAGTTAATTTTGAACATAAAACCTGATTCATTTGTTTTATGGATTAGACGCATGATATCCGATCCGAAGGCCTGATGCCAGGCTTCTGAAACTGTTTACGCCACTCTTTGCTCAGGGTTAACCCATACGACACCTCATCAGCCTGTAGTAGATCTATGCCACCTATTTGAAGCCCTAGAATATCATGTACAGCCTAAACTGTTATTGCGATGTTTCCACTAGAGATTTCTAGTTGCATTGTGGTGGTGTCTAGTCTATCTACCACAAAGAAGCCCAATTTAGATGGGATCCCATCAAGATCATATCTACCAACAAAGCCAACCCAATAGTCTTCACCGCTTCCTTTTGATCAGCAGTCAACCCGATGATAGTTTCATATAATGTTCTCGGTGAAGTTCTCGTTCTGATATTACCAAACTTTGGCTTTTTTCTCCGTGACCCGTCTGTCTCATTCAACGTTCTCTTTTTTTTTTTCTCATATACATCCATCTCCGATTTTTCAGATGTTGTTCCAATTTGCATTTTTCGTTCAAAATTCAGCTTGTGAAAAATAGTAACGTCATTCATTGATAATGCTGTGGAAGTATTATAAATTAGGTAAAAGACAATATTTTATTACCTTCACCCTTTATCATTCCTTTTTTTGTGCCAAAATCTCCTTGCCTTTCTTTTCTCGCTTTCTCGTTCACTGGGTGTCTCGCTTGTCATTTATTTTGCTCTTGTTGCATTTCTTGTGCATCTTGATGAACTACCAATCGTGATTACAGGTTCCGCGGTGAAGTCGTCGTCTACTGGAAATTTTGCTTTAAAACATTTATGTTGTTTTTTTGGAAACGACAATGCATTAAAAAGCTAGCCAGAGACTAGCGGAAGAAATTACAAGGACCCCAAACAACAGAAGGAAGAGACTCTCCAGACAATAACATTTTTAACACTCTTCCTATGTCTCATCACTAACCACCTGAACGTACTGTCTTTTATATTATCAAAAAGAACTCTCCTATTATGGACCGTTCTCTCAAACACAGTCCTATTACAGAAACACCAAATAGAGTAACATAACGAAAAAATAATTGCTTCTAGACACTTTTACTGCAAGGAAGACACCTGGGCAGAACTGATACCTTCCTGAGCCGCGACAAAAGAAGAGTAAGAAGAAAAACGATGTTGCCACCAACCTTGAACTTTTCTCCAGATAGCTGCCGAAACATCGCAAGAAAATAAAACATGATCAACCGTTTCAATCTCCTTGTTGCATACAGAACATAAGGTATTATCTAATTCAATACCCATCTTTGAGATCATTTCCTTAACTGGAATTCGGCCTTGTTTTGCCCTCCAACAAAATATATTTATTTTAGATGGAATGAGATTATTCCATCTCGTTGAAAAGTTGTCGGTCCCGAACATAATTTGCTCAATTCTATCTCTGGTGCTTTTGACAGAAAGTTCACCGTCACTCGAAAGACTCCAACTCCATCTGTCAGACGTAGAATTAAAAACAAAATTTCTCAGAATCCCAACCAAATTTGCCAGGTTCTCCGCTTCTCTCCCATCTCTATTATCTCTACGCCATTCCCATTTAAGTTCTCCGTTTCTGATCCTGTCAGCCACCCCCGCAGTCTCTGTCTGATCTAACGCAAAAAGTCTAGGATACCTATCTTTTAATTTAACATTCCCAGTCCAGTTTTCGTTCCAAAAAGAAGTGTTTCTGCCATCACCAATCTTTTTAGACAGGAGATCATCTAACCGCATTCCTTTTTCGTTTCACCATTTCATCGCTTTTAGGACACTTGACCAAGGTCCTTGCTTGCCAATTCCTACCTTGTTGTTGTCCAGATAGTCGTCGACCCCGTATATCGCTTTCACTACCTTCCCCCATGTCGACTTTGTATCGGTTTTGAATTTCCAAATCCACTTAGTGAGAAGTGCAACGTTGGCCGCAACTATGCTCCCTAAGCCAATCCCTCCATTTACAAAACTTCTCAAGGTGTAGCCCCACTTGACCCATGCAACCTTCTTTTCTCCAATGTCTGCCCCCTCCCCCCCCCCCCCCAAGAAGTCTCTTCTCAGTTTCTCCAACTTATTGATTACTGTTGTAGGAGCTTTACAAATGAGCATCAAGTAGGTGGCTAGACTTCCCAAAACCGCCCGAGTTAAGACTCTCCTCCCACCCGCCGGTAACGTTTTAGCTTTCCATCTTGTTAGTCTTGCTTGAAATTTCTCCACCATAGGATCCCAAGCTTTAATAGTCGTCATTCTTTCGCCTAAAGGAATGCCAAGGTATTTGCATGGAAAATTCCCTGCCTTACATTAAATCTCGTTGGCAGCCCATTGAATCTTTCCTCGGTCCACCCTAACGCCGAAAATGTTGCTTTTCTCCAGATTTAGTTTCAATCCGGAAGCCAAGTAAAAGCATCTTAAGATGCGAATCATATTTCTTCCTTCCTCTACTGACCACCTGTTGATGAAAAGAACGTCGTCAACATAAAATAAATGGGTAACTTTGTATCTCTCCGGCCCGATTTCCACTCCTTTAATCATGTTCTTATCTTTCGCGGATTCAATCAAGGCATGGAGCCCTTCCATAGCGGCAATAAAGAGAAATGGTGATAAAGGGTCTCCTTGTCTCAAGCCTCTCCTGATGCGGAATTCTTTTGTCGGTGATCCGTTTAAGATAATCGAAGAAGACGAAGAATTTAGACATGCTTTAACCCATCCCCTCCATTTTCGAGAAAAACCCCATATCTTCCAAAATATCCACTAAATATCCCCAATCCACCGAATCATACGCCTTTTCAAAATCTGCTTTGAAAAATAAGACTTCTTTAGAGTTACTCTTTGCCCAGCTAATTATCTCGTTGGCTATGAAAGATCCGTCTAGGATAAACATTCCTTTTAGAAAAGACGACTGAGAATCGCTTATAATTGATTTTATAACTTTACTTAACCGATTAGCCAACACTTTAGCGATTATTTTGTAAATACACCCCACGAGACTGATTGGTCTATAGTCTTTGCACTCTTAAGGATCTAACACCTTTGGGATAAGGCAAATGAATGATGGGTTACAGCCTTTTGGAATCCACGAATTAATCTGAAAATCCCGAACAGCCCCGATCACGTCCGATTTGATGACCTGCCAAAAATATTTTATAAAACCGAAAGGAAAACCGTCCGGGCCCGTGATTTGCTATCTCCACAATTCCAAATCACCTATTTAGTCTATGTTTCAGAAAACTCCAGGACTAACCACTGAAAATCCTCTTCCGACAAACTCGAGGCCTAACCAATTCGATTGTGATTGATATAACCATGGAAAAAACGGCTATTCTCATCACCTTCCATCGCCCATTGAACCCTCGCCTTTTGCTGCAGATCCACACGTACCTTACCTTCTATCTCCTCTTTCAATTTTAATGCTTCTGATCTTCGAATTATCACAGTCTCATCTGCAGCCCCAACTTCAATAATTCTGTCCAAATCTTCAATGGAGGACTGCATTTTTTTCCTATCTTCCTCCAACTTATGTTTTTTCTCCTTCCACCAACTTTTATTATGTTGTTATATATATATATATTTTTTAAAATTTAGAAAATAAACAACTCGGTAAATATTGTTAGAAAAAACAAACTTTTCGCAACCTTAGTTTGCGAAAAGTAATCCTTCAGTTTCCCATTCTAAGCCCAAGTCTACTTTTCGCAACCTTTGCCTGCGAAATTCTTACTTCTCGCAACCTTTGCTTGCGAGTTTCTTACTTCTCGCTTCTTCCTGTTGCGAAATTCTGACTTAGAATATTTTTCGAGATTTGCTAATTGTTAATTGTTTGAATTTTTTTTTTCAGATTAATTTTTCAAACATGAAGCGGCTTCCTGTGTTGTTCAAAGAATCTGATTTTGAAATATGGAGAGTCTCGTTCATCGATTTTATTGAAAGTAGAGAAAATGGAGAGAATATGATAAAATCTTTCACTGAAGGCCCAATGATCAGAACTGGCAAAGATTATACAGAAGAAGAGATTAACAGAATGAAAGCTGACAAAGAAGCTTCATCCAACTTGATCTTCGCACTTTACAAACTTCCGCAACACATCTTCAAACGCGTTGAATGTTTCAAAAACAACCCAATGCAAATGTGGAACGAATTAACAAAGCAAATGCTTGGATCTGAAGTTGCTTTTAAGAGAAAGGAAGAAGAAAAGAAAGCTGAAAAGGAGGATGTGGAACAGAAATCATCAGATGCTGAAAATGAAGAACTCAAGGAAAAGGTTATAGAGCTTACAAAGAGACTTTCTGACACGGAAAAGTTGCTAAAAGAGGAAAGAGCGAATCGTACAAATGACAAAAAGAGCTATGGAAAGCAAATTTTGTCTCTTTCTAAGAAAGTTTCTGAGCTTGAAAAGACGGATGAGGAAATGGTTAAAGCAAAGAAGGAGAAGTTAGACAAGAGGAGTAAAGGGAAAGCAGTTGACCCGATAGCATTACTAGCAAGTCAACTTGTCGAGAAGACTCTTTTGGAGAATGCTTTCGATGGTAATGTGGAAGATGATGGGGAGGAGCTCGAAAAAGCTATGATACTTCTAACGCAACATTTTCAGAAAAGGTATCAGAATCGTTCGGGAAGTAATAATAATTTGCGGTTTACTTCGGGATCGAGGAAAGTTAATCAAGAAGGTGGAAGCTATGTCCCAAAGGTCGATACTACCAAAGTGTTTGAAAACAAGAAGGAAGACGAAAAGAAGGTAGTTACATGCTTCAAATGTGGAAAAATGGGGCATATGGCAAGAGATTGCAGGACAAAGGTGGTGCGTGATACTTCTTATTATAAGAAGAAGTTGGAGCTAGCGGAAAAGAAGGAGAATGGCACTATTCTACTCGTTGAAGAGGAGTATTTCTTGGATTATTCTGATGATGAGTCTCAAAATGAAGAGAGTTCCATGAATTGCTTTATAGGAGATGATGCGAGTGATGATGAAAAGGATGACGATGAGAGCACAACCGATGAATCTGAGGTACCTTCTAAATTCGATTATGATTTTTTATTATCTCAGATGAATAATGTCGTAAATGCTATTCGCACGCTTCGATCAAAACGTTTATCTGAAAAAGAAATCAATAATGATCAATCAAAATTAATCAAAATGCTTAAAATAAATATTCAAGATGAAAAGATGATTTTGATTGATACAAAAGAGAAAATGCAAAAGAGAATAGAAGAATTAGAAGAGATAAATAATTCTTGCATTGAATCTTTGAAAATAATGACCGAAGAGAAAGATAAATTTTCCGACAAAATTACAGAATTAGAAGAAAAATTATACGTAAGAGGTCAATCGGAACAAACAGTGTACTTAAACAAACCAAGGAGTTATAAGTCAATAAAAGAAAAATGGGGACTTGGTTTTGAAAATCCACATTTTTTAGATGATGCAAAAACAAAAGTTCGTACTTTGTATGAATTTGACTTTCTACATCTTGGTAGATATGCTCCCCAATTCAAGATTAATTGGACAAATGAAGATGAAGTTTCAAAATTAGAAGAAGAGAAAAGGAAATTTACTTGTAAAATGCAACTTCCATTTGTTTATACTCATGAAAATGCGAAGTACATTTCTAAGTCTAAAAATTCTAACAAAGATTCTTTATCAAATGATTACTTTGATATATATGCTAATAATACTAATAAGGAGAATAAATCGAAAGTATTGTATGATACTAAAAGATATATTCCTCCTTTAGTATTAGAAGCTAAGATAGTTAGTCTTGAAAATAAAATCGTTGATCTTGAATCTAAGTTAGAAATTTTAGAAGATCAAGACATCTTATCTGAGCTAGAAAGTGACATAGTTTCTACTTGTATGAATTCTAGCCTCAAAGAAGATGTAAAAGTCAAACAAGTTTTTGTTGATAAAGATAAAAGAAATGTACACGCAGATTCAAAAGATGATAAAATGGATGTTGATCAAAAACAAAATTTTTCTTCTTCTAACATTGAAACTGATTCGAAGTCTTATAAATCTGAAAAGGAAAAAGAAAATAACTCCGAGGAAAATGAAAAAGAAACTGTTTCAAAGATTGATTTTTTAAATAAAATTCTTTCTTCTGAATCTGTTATTAAATCGGAGAAAATAGATGATTCTTTTACGATAAATACAAATTTTTACAAAACCAAACGTCGTAAAAGAAGAAGGTCAAAGAAAAAGTCAAAGATTCAATCTCCTAATTCTGAAAATGTTTCTGATTCTTCTCATTCTACTTTTTCAGATAGGTCTATGAAAAAGCGGCGAAAGCAAATCTGGATTGTCAAAAGTACACCTCCAGAATCTTCAACTTCTGATACGAGTGGCATAGACGTTGATGTTTGTAATAAGAATTCATTTGCTTGTAATAATAAGAATTGTAATAATTCTTTGCGTTATTCAATAAAGCAAATGATTCAAATTTCAAATGATGGTTTGTGTTACTCATCAAGTTGTCATTCTGGTGGTAATTTTCATTCTTACGACATGGATTTCACTAATGAATTACTTTATAATTCCCATGCATATTATAATAATAAAGACATTAAAAAGAAAAGGACTAACAAGAATGGACCCAAACCTTTATGGGTACCTAAATCTGTTTGATGTGCTTATGTGCAGCCAAGTCGTTTGTGGTATCTTGATTCGGGATGCACCAAACATATGACTGGCAATAAGTCTTTATTATCTAACTTTAAGGAAAAAGCATGTGGACGTGTCAAGTTTGGAAATAGCGAAACATCATCTATACTAGGTTATGGAGATGTAGTTCAAGGAAAGGTAACCGTGAAAAGAGTGAGCTATGTTGAAGGTCTAAAGTACAACTTATTCAGTATTGGTCAGTTCTGTGACAAAGATTTGGAAGTCAGTTTCAAGAGCAAAAGAGTTGCTGTAAAGAATGATGACGGAAAATAATTACTAGTTGGAAAGAGGAGATCCAATTTATACACTATTGATTTCACAACTGTTAATTCTTCTTCAGATGTTTGTCTTCTTTCAAAAGCAACAATTCAACAAAGTTGGCTTTGGCATAGAAGACTTGCTCATCTTAATTTTCGATACATGGATAGATTGGCGAAAGGTGAATTGGTTCGAGGTCTTCCATCACATAGATTCCAAAAAGATCATCTATGTCAAGATTGCGAAAATGGCAAAATGAAGAAAGTTCCTCACAAGCTGAAACCTGATTTCTGCACAAAGGACATTTTTGATATATTACATGTCGATTTATGTGGGCCAATGAAGACGAAGAGTATCGGGAAGAAAAGATATGTTTTGGTGGTGGTTGATGATTATTCAAGATATACTTGGGTGAAGTTTTTGAAATCCAAAGACGAAACTCCAGAAATCTTAATCAACCTCATCAAGATTATTCAGACTAACAAGCAAAAAGCAGTGAAAGTTGTCAGATCCGACAATGGCACAGAATTCAAGAACAGTGTTCTTCAAGCGTTCTATGAAGAAAATGGTATATCTCAACAGTTTTCTGCCGCAAGAACTTCTGAACAGAATGGTATTGTGGAGAGACGAAATAGAACCTTGGTTGAAGCTGCTCGAACTATGCTTGCTTATTCAGGTCTTCCTTTATCTCATTGGGTTGAAGCAGTGTCAACGGCATGTCATACTCAAAACCGATCAATTATTCATCGCCTCTTCAACAAGACTCCCTATGAGCTAATGAACGGAATCAAGCCAAATGTCAAATATTTCCGAGCTTTTGGGTGCAAATGTTTCGTGTTGAATGATCGGGAAAATCTTAACAAGTTTAGTCCGAAAGCAGATGAAGGAATTTTTCTTGGTTATGCTCTAACTTCAGCCGCATATAGAGTGTATCTTACTTCTACAAGAAAGGTGGTGGAAAGTGTCAATGTCAAATTTGATGAATATGAAGAGATGGTTTCCGGCCAAACAGGACCAGAACCCGAATTATCAGGAATTTTAGCTTCTGAACAAATCAATTCAGAACCTGTTTCACAACCGTCAAATCATGATCCAAATTTTATTTCTAATAATCTTTCTGATCTTGATTTATTATTTGAGCATTTTTATAATGATGTGCCTTCTACTAATACTGATGTTATTTCTAATGTGTCAAATCAGGAAACTGTGAATGCATCTACTTCTAATTCTGCTGCAACTAACTCTGTCGATGATGTAGTTCCAGTCGTTCCTGAACACGAGGCAACTGTTTCTGAAAATCAAACAGTGGTTTCTGAAGAACCACAAGTGACTCCTGAAGTTGTGGAGCTAGTGACAAACGATGAAATCAATAGATCACAGACTCAAGAAGAAACTGATGTTGTTCAACCTAATGAAAGAGTGATCCAAAATCCGATTGTTGATCATCTGTCAGTTCCAGAATCTGAATCTGAGAGTGTCGTTGAGTTATCTCCTCCAACTCCAGAAGTGATACCTGTTTCTTCAAGCGAAGCAAAAATACCTGAACCTCCTTCTCGTGTTTTGGAAAGTGTTCAAGAGACAATTGATCCTCTCCCTCACACAGCAAAATGGATACAAGCACATCCAATTCATCAATTCATTGGTGATCCATCTTCAAGTGTTTCTACAAGATCCAAGTCTGCGACTCCAAATGAATGCTTATTCGCTTGCTTTTTAAGCAATGTTGAACCTTCGAAGGTATCCGAAGCATTGAAAGATCCGGATTGGATTATTGCCATGCAGGAAGAGCTAAATCAGTTTGAAGCATTGAAGGTGTGGAGACTTGTTCCAAGGCCGAAAGGAAAAGGCATAATTGGCACTAAGTGGATTTTCAAGAATAAAAAGGATAAAGATGGCATTGTTGTGAGAAATAAAGCTCGTTTGGTAGCGAAGGGTTATCGACAACAAGAAGGTATGGATTACGATGAGACATTCGCGTCGGTTGCAAGATTAGAAGCTATCAGAATGTTTCTTGCTTTTGCAGCTTATCGAGACTTTACCGTATATCAGATGGATGTCAAGACAGCTTTTCTGTACGGGGGACTTAAAGAAGAAGTTTATGTTTCTCAACCAGAAGGGTTTATTAGTCAAGATAAACCTGATTATGTGTATCGTCTTGAAAAAGCTTTATATGGTCTGAAACAAGCACCGCGCGCGTGGTACGACGAATTTTCAACCTTTTTGCTTGTATTCGGATTTATCAAGGGAGCTATTGACACAACTTTATTCATTTATCGTGAAAATCATGATATCTGCTTAGTACAAATTTACGTAGATGACATTATATTTGGTGCTACTAACAAATCTTTGAGTACATGGTTTTCTGATCTCATGGCTTCCAGGTTTAAAATGAGCATGATGGGGGAAATTAATTTCTTCCTTGGACTTCAAGTCAAGCAATTACCTGATGGGATCTTTATCAACCAGTCAAAGTATGTCTTTGATATTTTGAAGAAATTCAAAATGGATAAGAGCACTACAATTCGCACTCCGATGGCTCATGGTGCAAAGCTTGGTTTAGATCCAGATGGTAAAGAAGTTGATGTTCGAGAATACCGAGGAATGATTGGATCGTTAATGTACTTAACAGCTAGTAGGCCAGACATAATGTTTTCTACATGTTTGTGTGCCAGATTTCAAGCAAAACCCAAAGAATCTCATCGGATGGCAGTCAAGCGAATTTTCAGATATCTGAAAGGAACTCCATATTTAGGTTTGTAGTATCCAAAGAGTTCAGATTATAAACTAACTGCTTATTCTGATGCAAATTATGGTGGAAGTCAACTGAACCGGAAAAGTACATCGGGTCATGTACAATTACTAGGAGATAGGCTGATTAGTTGGGCGTCAAAGAAACAGAACTGTGTATCAATTTCAACGGCCGAAGCTGAATACGTGGCCTCCGCCAGTTGCTGTTCTCAGGTTCTTTGGATGAAGACACAGTTACAAGATTATGGGTTGCTGTACAAGACAATTCCGATATATTGTGAAAGCAAATCCGCAATCGCCATCTCAGTAAATCCGGTTTAGCACACAAAGACTAAACACATCGACATGTGATATCATTTCATAAAACATCATGTGGAAAACGGTACAATCGAATTATATTTCGTACCTACTGACTATCAACTTGCCGATATTTTCACCAAGGCATTGGATGAAAAACGCTTTAATTTTCTTTTATCAAAACTCGGCATGTTGAACTTGAAAGTGTGAACCTTCACAAATTTAATTCAATGAAGTGAAAATATTTCTATTTTCATTCAATGAATAAAATGTGTGTCAAGGGTGATTTTACAAGTAGTTTTGTGATATCTGAGTTTTATTTGCTTCAACTTTCGCTTCTGAAATAAATCGAAAGGTCAGCAAAACATGAATGGAAGTTTGATTCATGCACAAAACTGTGTAAATCTAGACTTATATAGAATACGATTCTCACAAAGCCTATTTGTCAGGATAAAGAATGGAAATGAAAATATGAGGGAAGCACAAAGTTTTATAACCAAGTGATTGAGATGCAATAATAAAAAATAAAAATAAAATAAAAAATAATCATTAAGTTTGAAAGTCTGTGCCTGTGGCCTATCTGGTTTGGGAGATTAAGTCCTAAGGGGTGCTCGACACCTAGTCCCTAAGACCAACTGGTTTGGGATCGGCTGACCCAAATCCTGCTATAGAATTAGATAGAAAGCGATGTTCTACTGGTACAAATGGGTTTAAGATATATCGATGTGGCCTTTCTGGTTTGGGAAAGTAAGTTCTAAGGGGTGCTCGTCACCTAGCACCTAAGGCCAACTGGTCTGGGATCCGCTGATCCAAATCCTGCTATAGAACCAGATAGAAAGCCATGTTTAACGGTGTATCTTATTCTTAATAAACTTTGTGATCAAAAGATACCAATGAGCACAAAATCAAAAGATGCCAATGAGCACAAAATCAAAAGATGCCAATGTGCACAAAATCAAAAGATGCCAATGAGCACACATCTCTTGAAACTTGGGGAAAATACAAAGTCGCGATAAACCTGTAAATTTGTGAAAATTCTGATTTTGGACAAATAGTGTGAGTAGAGCAGAGTATTCTGATATGTTTTAAAATTGCATATGTTTGTTGCTGATCATATTTCGCATGCTAGCACACCAAATAGATTTAATAAAGGGGTTGAAACTGAACATTTTTAACTTGATATGCAATGATGTCTGGTATTTGAATCCAAACACATGCATTTGATTTCATTTGTTTGATAAATCTGTTAAATTTCATTAAGTTGAATTTCTTTTGTAAAGTTTTTCAAATGATCAAATGTAAGTAGTTATAAAATGTAGTTCAATGAATTTTATTTTCCTTGTATAAAATTTCAAATATTGTATTGTAATGAAATATATGCATACTTTCAGGGGGAGAAAACAAATTGCTCCAGAATTCTTATTTTGAGGGGGAGCAAGGTTATCCATTAAGGAGGAGATTGTTAGTGAGAATCAGAGACGCGACTGAAATTGAAGAAGGTTTTCGATGATCATGATGCACACTTTCATCGAAAAAGGGGGAGAAATGTTTAGTTCAATTTCATGTCAAAACTTTCAAGTCAAAGATTCGATTTCATGACAAGGGGAGAAATGTTTAAAGAAGACTTCGTCTCAAGAAAGGAAAGGGGGAGATTTCTTCTTCAAGAGTTTAAGAGAAATTGATTGATCATCTTGTGATCTCTTTTTCTTAAACTTGTGCTATATGGTGAATATCCTTACTGAAGATTGAAGTTCTTAAGTCAAAGAAAGAAAAAGGGGGAGAATTCTTCAAGAGTTTAGGAAAAATCGATTGATCATCTTGGTTTCTCAAGAAGATATCTTTTTCTTAGATTTGCATTACATTGTATCAAAATGCCTTGTGAAGAAACAAATTCTCCAGATCAAAGAAATAAAATCTCCGTCAGTTCCCCATCTGAAGATTTTGTGACAATTTGACTTTGACAAGCCTGATAAAGACCGAAGATTTTGAAGATTCAAGAAGCCGAAGACTGCTGTTCTCAAATGTTTAAATCTTGAATCCAAGGGGGAGATTGTTATGACAAATATGTCTTCAAGATTTAATCTTGATTTATAGAGTAAAAGTCAATGTATTTAGTCAAGTGTAGAAAATCAAAGCTAACTTATTTCCTTAATAAGTCTTAGGGTATATAAGGCTTTGTTTAGGCTTTCTTTGTAAGCTTTTGGTCATAACTCATATCTTGTAAATACAGAGAGCCGACATAATAAGATCTACTTTCTCTCTCTACTCTCTCTCTAGAATTTCTCTCTAATCTTGATTGATCTTGGGTTAACACATACCTGAATGATTTTTAGTCAACCCAGCTTCACTCTTCACCTGTTTTTCCGTTGGTGATTTCCCTTTAAACAATCGAAGCAAATATATATCTAAAAAAAGGACAGTAAGGTTTTGTAATTCAGTCAACATATATACGTTGTTTCTGAAATAGTCTTTTCCTCCATGCTTAGGTCTTTCATCAAAGTATTCGATTGTTATGCTATATGGAACTAATTACTACGATGCTATAACTCTACGGTTTCATAAATCCAAAGTGCACGTGTTTATGATGAATACATACATATTCACATGATGAATACATATATTCACATGATGCTTTTAATTAATAACACCTTCTGAATCCATATTCATGTTATGTTTTAAGGTTCATTGGCCATATATATATAATTTATTTTCTAAAGTATTAAAATTTAGAGTAAGGATCCAAATTATAACGAAAGCAAAACTACAAGGAGCTAGTGATAATTTATAAGGTTAAGGACCTTGTTTGTGATTTTAGGAAATCAATCACATGGAATAAATCTGTATTTTACTCGCAGGCGCAGCAACAAGAAACAGATACCATGAAACTTTCCTTTTTCCTGAAATAATTCATTGATTGCAGTTGCATTTTTCAATTATCTCGGATATACGTATCTACAACTCTTACTATCAAATAAGATCCATGTTTGCAAACTAAAATTAATCATATATCTTATATTTTTATTTCTAAAATTTCAATAATAATCAAATTAATAAGTAAAACAAAGCAAATCCTAATGTGCGCTCATTTCTCATCCAATGATTGATAACCACTTATCACGCTTTTCACATTAACCTCAATTTCTCACCACATTAGGATGGGATACACCGAGATAAGATGCAATAGATCAATATATTCTTATCTAAGTCGTAATTTATGGGAGGACTATTGATTAAAAGTGATCAACAGTTCAGATCCACTTCTCACGATTCTCACACAATATTTGGCCTATCTATGCATATGTATATATATATAGAGAGAGAGAGAGGCCGTTTCATATGCAAACCTATACTATTTTGAAAACTGTGAAACCCAACTATGAACCATAGATTGAATAAATCAATAGAGATGGAAGAGTCAAGTTTCGTCCTCACGTTCACAATTGAATTTGAGTTCACATTTGAACTTTTCTCTCTCTCTCTCTCTCTCTCTCTCTATATATATATATATATATATATATATAGGCTGGGTATCTTTTGCAAACCAATGTATTTGTACAAACTCGTACAAACCATACCTAGCTTTATGATTTTGTAAATTTGGCTTCATGAATATATGTATATATATTTTGGCTTCATGAATATATAATTTGGCTTCATGAATATATCATTTGGCATTTTTAACTAATTTTTTTCGATGGAGCCCTAAAATACCCTTATTTTTGTAAAAAAATTAGTAAAAAATGCCAAATGATATATTCATGAAGCCAAATTATATATTCATGAAGCCAAAATATATATACATATATTCATGAAGCCAAATTTACAAAATCATAAAGCTAGGTATGGTTTGTACGAGTTTGTACAAATACACTGGTTTGTAAAAGATACCACCCCTATATATATATATATATATATATATATATATATATATATATATATATATATATATATATATATATATATATATATATATATAGGGGTGGTATCGGGTACAAACCAACTAGTTTGTACAAGCTCGTACAAACCATACCTAGCTTCATGATTTTGTAAATTTGGCTTCATGAATGTATATATATATATTTTGGCTTCATGAATATATAATTTGGCTTCATGAATATATCATTTGGCATTTTTAACTAATTTTTTTTACAAAAATAAGGGTATTTTAGGGTATTTTTGTAAAAAAATTAGTTAAAAATGCCAAATGATATATTCATGAAGCCAAATTATATATTCATGAAGCCAAAATATATATATATATATATACATTCATGAAGCCAAATTTACAAAATCATGAAGCTATGTATGGTTTGTACGAGTTTGTACAAACTAGTTGGTTTGTATTTGATACCCAGCCTATATATATATATATATAGCCTTAGGTTCAATAGAGAAGTGCAAATATTTAGAGAAGTAGAGAAGTAAAAAACACGGGTCCGTTCATATATGAACGTTCATATATAAACAGTCATATATGACTGTTTATATATGAACGTTCATATATGAACGTTCATATATGAACGTTCATATATGAACGTTCATATATGAACGTTCATATATGACTGTTATATGAACGTTCATATATGACTGTTTATATATGAACGTTCATAAATGAACGTTCATATAACAGTCATATCTGAACGTTCATATGAACGTTCATATATGACTGTTTATATATGAACGTTCATATATGAACGGACCCGTGTTTTTTTACTTCTCTACTTCTCTAAATATTTGCACTTCTCTATTGAACCTTTCCCTATATATATATATATATATATATATATATATATATATATATATATATATATATATATATATATCATTGAGGGAAAGTGCCATGGTCCTTTGACCACTAGACTTCGCCTTCGCCACTGACACAAGGTCCATTTGACATGCCACGCGCATTCCTTTGATCCGCGCCTCCACCAAATGTCACAATCTAGCTCTTGGGTTCCCGACCCTTTAATATATAAATATATATATATATATATATATATAGAGAGAGAGAGAGAGAGAGAGAGAGAGAAAGGTACAAACGAAAACGCTAACTATTTACGAGAACACGAGAACGGTCGCCCATGTACAAAATCACATGTGATTCACGTACATAATCAAATGTGATTTTACACTACCTGGATTTTGTATAAAATCACATGTGATTCACGCCCAGATTTCCACGTAGTGTAAAATCACATGTGATTTTGTACGTGAATCACATGTGATTTTGTACATGGACGACCGTTCTCGTGTTCTCGTAAATAGTTAGCGTTCTCGTTTGAACCCACCTCTCTCTCTCTCTCTCTATATATATATATATATATATATATATATATATTGATAGATTGATTTGATAATAGTGTTTGTTTTAAATGTGTAAACATACATAGTACAATCACATGAGAGTTGCACAAATTTGACATCCATTATTTCAATCTTGATTCATTGTCAATTTCATTTACTTAAAGAAGTGAGACAGCCCATTACCCACTAATTTGTCATTAAGCAATTAGAGGAAAACCATACTCAATTAGCATAATCATTATTAATACGATTCATTGAAAACCAGGAGATTGAAGCACCGAACTCCGAAAGGTCGTCGATAGTAGAGCATCAACCACCAGTTTTGCGTCCGATTCAACGATCACTCGTTGTAAACCAAGCTCAAGGACCCACTTAATCGCGTTTGCAAGAGCCGCTGCTTCGCATTCCTTGACCGGTGGAGTACCAAGGGTGATAGACGAACCTCGATCGTCTCTGATCACCGCCCCGTACCCCAATTGATGGGTGTCGCTAAAAATAGCGGCGTCGATATTACATTTGAAGAATCCCGCCGGCGGTGTATGCCATAAATTACATCGATCGAGGCGGACATAAAACCCATGCTGGAAACGCACCTCGTTAGCCGCTTGCCAATCACAATGAACATTTGAGGCTTGGCGCGTCACCCTAGTCGTCAACTTAACCGCATCGTTTAGCCAAGCATCGTTTCGATGGTTCCAAATGCTCCAAAACATCATTAACAACTTATTTCGAATCGTGATGGGGACCTCATCGAGAGTAGTGAAAAGGAAGGACGTGAAGTTGTCGGAGAGCTCCACCCTTGTGTTGATGAGATTCCAAAGATTGGCATCCTTCCAAACCTTTATAGTAACCGGGCAATCGATAAAGAGGTGCCAATTGTTTTTCGGGTTAACTCCGCAGAGAACACAAAGACAAGAGGTGTTAATTCCACGTTTTTGGAGCTTCACACGTTGCGGTAGCACGTCTTTACCTAATCTCCACGCGAAGTTTCTAACCTTGTACGGAATATTTGCCCTCCAAATATTTACCCAATTCTTAACGATGGAGTCGTCCGAGTTGGGCTGAAAAGAACCCATCAAGAAGCGATACCCGCTTTTAACCGAGTAGACACCGTTAGGACACCAATGCCAAATCAACTTATCCGGTCCAATTCTCACCCTTGGGAGATTAAGAATTTCCAACCTGTCACGAGGGGAAAAATCACGAGAGATGCGTTCAAGGTCCCACTCGTTAGAGTTGGGAGAAAAAAGGTGGCACACCCGAAGGTTGATCTCGTTAGGTTTAGGCAAGCTTTCCACCCGGAAGTTTCGATCGTCGCGGAGCCAAGGGTCTTTCCACACACTAATAGAGTCACCGGAGCCCACTTTCCATCTAAAGCCTTCCTTTAACATAGCATGAGAATTCCAGATACTTCGCCAAATGAAGCTTGGATTGTAACCCAATTTAGCTTCAAAAAAAAATCCTCTTTTGGGTAATATTTGGCTTTGAACACTCTACTCACCTAAGTATCCGGGTTAGAAATAAATCTCCAACCTTGCTTTCCCAATAAAGCTAAATTGAAAGCCGTGAAGTCCCGAAAGCCAAGACCCCCGAATTTTTGCGGGGTACATAATTTTTCCCAAGAGACCCAATTAATAGACCGAGCGCCATCCTTTTTAGAACTCCACCAAAAGGTATTAAGAAGCCGGTGTAGTTCCAGAATAAGGGAGTTGGGGAGCAAAAAAACGCTCATGAAATAAACCGGGATAGCTTGTGCAACGTCTTTTATAAGAGTGAGTCTCCCCGCACTAGAGATTGGTTTTTGCCGCCATTTTGTGAGCCGTTGCCAAACTTTATCCTTGATGAGCCTGAAAATGGATCTCTTGTTCCGCCCGATAAAAGACGGGAGGCCCAAGTATTTCCCCGTATTAAGTGGCTTAGACACCCCAAGGACTTGAAAAATAGCGTTCTTTAAATTTGTGTCGAGGTTGTTACTACACATAATGCCCGACTTGTCAAAATTAACCACTAATCCGGAAGCCTTTTCAAAGGTAGCGAGGATACCTTTGAGGGTCGTACATTCCTCAATAGAAGCTTTACGAAAGAGAAGAGCGTCGTCCGCGAAAAGAAGATGCGAGATAGCCGGCGCTTGTCTCGTAACCCTGCACCCGTGAATGTGATTATTGGAAGACGCATCCTCTATAAGAGTAGAGAGACCCTTCATACATAAGATGAACAAGTATGGAGAGAAGGGATCTCCTTACCGAAGACCGCGCTTAGGAGAGATAGGCCCCGTCACCTCATTATTGATCCGAACAAAGTATCTAACCGAGGTGACACATAACATAACCATATCCACCCAATGGCAAGAGAAACCCATTTTAGTCATAATGAGACGTATATAATTCCAATCAAGTCTATCAAAGGCTTTGCTAATATCAATCTTGAGGGCCACGTCTCCCCATTTTTTCCGTGTATTTCGCTTCATACTATAGAGAACTTAAAAAGCGAGGAGGACGTTGTCCGTTATGAGTCTTCCTTTGATGAAGGCCGATTGGTTCTCCGAGACTACCTTGGGGAGAATTTTCTTAAGGCGGTTCGCAAGGACTTTTGTTATAAAGCACGATTGGGCGGAGATCCTTCATAGTGGTTGGAACGTCACATTTAGGGATGAGGGTTATGATGGCGTCGTTGATGCCAACGGGGAACGAACGATTCTGGAGCCACGAGACTCCCGACGAGAAGACGGTATCAGCAATCGAATCTCAGAAATGTTGGAAGAAACGCGGGTTAAAACCGTCGGGACCCGGGGCTTTATCGGGGTGCATTTGAAAGAGGGCCTCTTTAAATTCATCTTTAGTAAAAGGCGCAACGAGGAGGCTATTGTCACACTCCGAAATACAACATCTCACTTTATCGGTGACTAGGGTCACCGATCCGTTGCTGTCCGAAAAAAGATTTGAGAAATAATTTGTGACAATCGAATGTAACCCATCCGGCTCCGGAATCCAAATCCCGTCATCATTTTTGAGTCGCCGAATAAAGTTCTTTTTTCGTCTCCCATTGGCGTAAGCGTGGAAAAGTTTAGTGTTAGAATCACATCCTTAAGCCAAAATAGTTTGGCTTGTTGCTTCCAATGTTCCTCTACTTTGACAAGTAGAGAAATCATTTTTTTGTTGGTATTATCAAACTCGAGCGACTTATCGGGCGTGGCATGCTCTCTAAGGAATGAGAGTTTTTGTCTACACTCTTTAATCTCCTTTCTTTGGTTTGTGACGAGTTTACGGCCCCAACAGCTCAACTTATCGGCCACGACAGAAAGACGTTCCGGAAGATTGAGGGAAGAGGCACCATTCCAACTTTCCATGACCACATCAACAAGAGGCAACTCGTGGAACCACTTGTTTTCGAAACGAAAAAAGTTGTTGGTGGGGAAACGATCGGGGGAGCTAGCAACGGTGTGGAGAAGAATCGGCGAGTAATCGGATACCGGGGAGATTAAGTTTTCTACCCAAGCATTTGGGAAGAGATTCATCCACGCATGCGACCCCACCGCACGATCTATACGTTCCCACACTTCGTTGGATTTGCCTTTGTGCCTGCACCATGTAAACGGGAAACCATGCATGGAAATATTTACGAGATTACAATCGGAGAGGGCTTCCCGAAAACCGTAGATGCACCACTCGGGGTGATCAAGGAGACCCTTCTTATCGTATTGCGAAGTGAGGTCATTAAAATCGCCAATGATCACCCATCGGATTTCTAGACCGGGTAGCAAGAGAATGGAGAAGGTTCCACGAGTCTCTATGCCTACCCCGCTCGGGGAAGCCATAGAACCCCGTCACACGCCAAGAGCCATGAATGCAGTCGATAATATCAAGATCAATGAAGTTTTGTGAATACGACAAAAGAGAAACATGGGAATTGCTATTCCACATAACACAAATGCCACCGCTACGGCCATTGCAATCAACTGCGATACAACTATCGAACCCCAAACTAAGTTTTATAACATCGATTCTAGATTGTGCAACTAGTGTTTCAAACAAGAAAATAATATAAGGCTTGGAAGTTCGGATTAACTCCCTTAAAACCGGAACCGCACGCGGGTTGCCAAGGCCCCGACAGTTCCACGCCAAGAGATTCATTGGTCTAGGCGGGCCCGTGGGACGGGTCCCGCCTCTGGTTCGTTGAGGTAGGCGTATTCAGCCTCCGTAATCTTTTCTGTGTTTCCAACTTCGGTTCCAATATCGGACGAGTCAAATTTTAACTTTTTACCGAATGCCGAAGTAGCCTTATCTTTGATGGAGATTCCTTTGCGGTTAAAGGTACCCTCCGTTTTGCTAGCCGAACCAATGCCGAAGGAAGAGCCGAGAGAGGTCGAAGTGCTTGAAATGCTTGGAGGCGTGACATGGTCAGTTGCATGGGGTAACACAGTAGAGTGGGGGTTGTTTGGGGAGAACGCATGCATGGGGTTTCTCATGCAAACCGTATTATTTTGGTTAGGTGGGGAGGTTGGTGTCTTGGGAGGGGACCCTATATGGGGTAGAATTGGAGGAGATGGGGTAGTGGTAGTACCTTAGGGAAAGGAGGGGTCAACATCAGTGTTATTTGTCATAGCTTTTGGAAACAAGAAAAGAGATATGGTGGCATTGGTCATGTCACTTTGAGGAGTAGGTTGAATTTGGTCAACCAAAATGGTAGTAGGCATGGTCCTTACAGTTTCTTCCTTTTGTTCTCTCCTGAGAGGCGTCGTACACATGAAGGGAAATATGGAAGAAGAAACTTCCAAAGTGGACTTTTTTGATGTAGGTTCAGCATGTAAGCTATGAAGAGAAAGATTTCCCCTTTTTGCTTGGGAACCACTCCCAATGTAAAAAGTTATTTTGCTTTTGTCTTTGATAGGATTTTGGATTGCTTTTACCTGAGAAGAACAATGTGGCCGGACTTTGTTGCCGGAAAGCGAATCGGTGCCGGAGTCCTCGCTAACATCTGTGCCGGATGTGGGCCAAGGAGTTCCAAAGAGTAAAACTACCGCAAAGATCCAAGGGAGACGGTATAACACCCAGACTAGGTCAGACGGAGATGAGAACGAGAGACCAAAAAACGAGTTTTTAGAGTCGTTACCCAGATGTCTAACCTTCCATCATTCTCTAAATTTCCACATCCTATTGA
Source organism: Saussurea involucrata (assembly GCA_033807775.1). Classification (NCBI taxonomy): domain Eukaryota; kingdom Viridiplantae; phylum Streptophyta; class Magnoliopsida; order Asterales; family Asteraceae; genus Saussurea; species Saussurea involucrata. Next base: position 136,259,356 of record CM066322.1, read on the forward strand.
AAATGGTTTTCAAGAAAGAGGTAGAGCACCCTTTTCGAGCGAAGACCTGTGCTACCATGGAAGTTTCTGCAAAAACATTGAGTTTCAGTTCTTCAACAATATGCAAAGAGACAGTCGTATCGTCAACATCAGTGGTGGAGCGGTCATTTGAGACGTTGAGTTTCGTGGTTAAGACTGTGAGGTCTTCAATGGTCTCATGGTTTGATGCCATGCTGGAGCACTAAAAGAAAAGCAGGGAGCGAACTGCTGTAGGTCAACAAACAAAGGAGAAGAAAGCCTTCTCAAAGGAAACAAGAGTTCCAATCGACAGAGGGTTTTTTTAGAGAGAGAAAAAAACTATCTTCACAGTGTTTTATTCACCTAATAATTTTTTATTTGATATTGTCGCATATAAAATATGTAAAGAGAGGGTCAACGTTGAACATGGAAAAATTATGAATACATCCTTTTTGTTGTGAATGTATATTTCGTCGGTGATCCGTCGGTAATTGGTTCCGTTAGTGATCCGTCAGAAACTTGGCCGTCGGTGAACCCACGGTGATCCGTCGCTAAATGTGGCCATCAGAAATCCATCGCTAATATCCGTCGGAAATCTAATTGCCTACCATCATATCTGCGATAGTTGATCCGACGGATCCATCATTAGTGACGGATTACCGACAAAATGTGCCATTGGAAATAATGGTTTTTTTAGTGATGTCGTGTAATCATATTTCATATCACATTTCTCGCTTTCTCACATAATGTTTAAGTTCATGATTCTCTCTCTCTCTCTCTCTCTATATATATATATATATATATATATGTATGTATATATATATATATATATGTATAGGGTTGAGTTCACGTGAGACCGGCATGTTTTCGTGAGACCGGTGGGACAAAGTTTTTACACTTGAAACTTCACAGTAAGACACTGTGAAGGTAAAAAATGATACGAACCTTCACAACAAAACACTGTGAAGGTAACCTTCACAGTATTTTGCTGTGAATTTCAAGTGTAAAAACATGGTCTCACGAAAACATGTTGTGTTAGACCCCAAGTCTCTCTCTCTCTCTCTCTCTATATATATATATATATATATACGTTAAAAAATACATTTTAATTTTAACAAGTTACACCATTATAATCGTCTCGTCGATACGTTCGAAATAAACCCAATATTGAATATTTTTTGATTTAATTATATTATTATATGTCATATACTGTACCTTGTTGATATATAATAAAATAATTAAATTCAATGATACGTATTGATTATGTATGTTAATGTGATATGTTAAGACGTATTCTTTATTCATTTAATTAAATCAACAAATTTTTATTCCAACAAATTCCAACTTTGATCATTCATTTAAATCAATATATCCACGAGCACAAGTATGCTCTATATATTATTCATACACATCTAATCTACGTTTGTTGATGACAAATTCTGATGTTGATGTCAAATCTTCTCCCATGTTTGTCATCTGCAACTTATATATATATATATATATATATATATATATATATATATATGAACGATATGTAGAGGGAGAGAGTGAGAGTGAGAGAGAGAGAATTGAAGAGGAAATGAAATTGATATATATGAACGGATCGTTCGTTCGATATATATATCGAATTGTTTTTACTTTATTTCAAATCAATAACTTTACTTTATTTCAAATCAAATTATTAAACGAACGACGTTCGATATATATATATATATATATATATATATATATATATATATATATATATATATATATATATATATATATATATATATATATATATACTAGTGGTGTACCCGCGCGATGCAGCGCGGGTGAATCACAATTCCGAAACATTAGTTTAACCCTGAATCATGTTTCTTTATCACTTTCGATTTTATTTCATGAGTTTACGTGGTTAATTTGCAAATCAACTAATATGTAAGGTTGAAGGTTAATATTGTTTATTAGTAAGCTAGAAAAGAAAATAACGTATTAGGCTTCTAAACCTATAAACTCAAAACTTATTACAAAACTTGAAAATCTTGATTGAACAAAGAAATACAATCATTTGTAAATAATGCTCATCCGTATATCAAGAAAGCTGTTTAGTTTAAGTGATGTACTCATCCGGCGAATTTCCTGCAAAAAACGTGCAATGATTTTAATATAAATATATGGTACCAAATGTGTAATAATACAATTATTGATTATACCTTATTCATCACGTAAAACTTCTTGATAGACGACGTTTGAGGTGTAGACTCCGACACGATTGAATTTTTTCACAGGCTTCACTAACACCTTCGTATTGCCCCGTGATATCCCTCTTGACAACGCCACGTAAAGTTGCCCGTGTGAGAATACTGATTCCGGTAGATAGACACCTACATTAGGAATTGTTTGGCCTTGAGCTTTATTGATTGTCATAGAAAAGCTAAGCCGAATTGGAAACTGTTTTCTCTTTAGCTTAAATGGGAACATGTTATCTTCAGATGGACATAAGGGAATTCTCGGAAGAAATACTCTCTTTCCAGCATGCTGACCAACAGCTATTTCTGCATCAATGACGTTTTGTTGAAAGCCCCTGCATATCAATCTACTGCCATTACATAATCCATTTGAGGGATCGATATTCCGCAACAATATTATTGGGCATCCAATCTTGAGACGAAGGTAATGAGGAGGCAAACCACTAACAGTTAGAGAGTTTAAGAACTCCATCGGATAGATGTTATTCTTATCATCTTCTGCTTCGTCGAAACTGTAGTATATTTTTTCATCTCCATAAAACTTGTCGATCAACTGATCATTAATCTCATCGACATTCTCATTTTTAGTTGATAGTATCGCCCTCGAAATGATATAATCCGAATCAGCTCCGTTGATTTGCAGAGATGGAAAGATTGCGTCAATCAAAGCATCTTTTGATTTAACTTTATCAGTATAGGGAATGGTCATGTCATCCGGTATGCGAATAAAGCTTTCATCCACCGCTTCTTCATCTCCATCACCAACTCGTAATAAAAAATCTGAAAACCATGGATCAGTGCGTGCTCTCATATTGAGCGTTAACCGTATCTTTTTAATCGTGGGCCAAAGAGGTGACATCCGTAGGCTAGAATCTACAATCTGTGCTCGGGTTCCACGCCTCACGACCGGTAATACTTGTCTAAAATCACCCCCCAAAACCATTATCTTTCCACCGAATGGGAGTGCCACCCCTATGATGTCTTGCATTGTTCGATCGAGCACCTCCACCGCCTGCCTCTTTGCCATTGACGCTTCATCCCAAATGATTATTTTTGCATCTCGAATCAATTGGGCAGCCCCACTTTGTTTTTTTATGTTGCACATTGAGTTATTATCAAGGTTGAGAGGAATCTTGAATCTAGAGTGAGCTGTTCGACCTCCAGGCATATTATTGGCAGCAACACCCGACGAAGCGGTTGCGAGAGCAATAAGACCACGGGAACGGATGTTGGCAAGCAAAGCTTTGTACAAAAATGTCTTCCCGGTTCCACCCGGGCCATCTATAAAGAACACTCCTGGACAATCATCGTCTACATGCCTCATGATCTCATTATATGCATATTTCTGGTCGGAATTCAGAGAGTCTTGGGCACGCAAGTGTTCGTCTTCCACAACTATAGAGCATTCCTCTTGTACCTCACGAAAGTCTCCAGATTGAAAATTGGCACCTGCATCTACCATTGGAAGATCGAAATCATCAAGACTCTTACCCATAGATTGTAGAAAAACGAGGATATCAGTTAGAACCATATTACGAACTCGATTAACACTTTCACATTGTCGCATATAATCTTCAAAAAGTGAATCATAGTGGTCATCCCATAACTTGCGAACATCTCCTGGCTCACAATAAATCAACATCGTCGCAAATAACCTCCTAAGGGCAGCCGGAAATTGAAACAATGAGGCCTCTGCGAGACATTGAGATAAATTATCATCGTTCTCTATTAACCCTCTCTCAAGACATGCTTTACGAAATGTAGGGTGCAATAAGCCATTGACAGTGTATAGATCTTCAAAGCAAGTAGGCCCAGTAATATGAGACAAAAGTAGGCGTAAGTAGAACCGCTCTCCTCCAGCTGGATTTGCAGAAACCAATCGCCCTTTCATTGGTGCTCGTTGTCGAGTATTCCATCGACGTGACGTCCAATTCCATGTGTAGTGTTTTGGAAAGTCTTTGTACAAATATTGCCTTGCACCCATGTCTGTTTTATTTCTATCAAAAAATGCAGTCAACATTGTCCGCTTATCTCTCTCTCTATCAACAATATCTGTCATTATATCATCATCTCTAAACCTAACCATTTGTTTGTTAGGGAGATGGAGTTGCAATGCCATCACGAAAGGGTGCATTTGAGAAAGTTTGAAGCTAAAAATTCGCCATATCGCCTCGGAAGGGGAGACATAACGTGCATCTTGGAACCTTCTAATTTCGTTAATAACGACCCTTTCTTCCGTTGAATCGATATGAACAACTTGTTTGTCGTGACCCTTGTAAACATACTTGAAGATATACTTCACAGATGTTATACTTGAGCAAGCCTCAACATTGATATGACAATTGAACATCATTAGCAGCTTTGGGTTATACGGGACCACCCATCTATTATCCAGGATATGGCCTCGTGCATTCACATTTATTCCACTATTTCTCCGTCGATATAATGGATATGAGTCCTCAGCTTGCATCGTCTTGTCGTTGAATTGTTTAGGATATCTGGAACGACATTTTTTCGGCTCACCTTGCATACAAGGACAAGACGGGTTTAAATGACCGCAAGGACCATGCATCATGTGTTGGGCGACCAGTTGGTGCATTTGGGGATACCTTGTTGGGTCCGGAATTTCAGCACACACGCTTTTGTCGTAATGATCTGGATTGGTCATTTTGTGTTCAGGTGTCATTATTAGAAGAAAATGTGCATGCGGCAAACCACGCTTCTGAAACTCGATGACATAAACATATGCCCCGACTTTACCGAGGATGTGCTTCTTGAAGAGTTGGTCTTTCATATCCTCTAGTTTGGCACGAAAAACTCTTGCAACAAGGTCTGGCCGATCAGTTGCAGTCTGACCAGACAACAACTCTCTACGGATTTCAGGCCACTTTGGATTGCATGTCATTGTAAGGAATATATCGGGCTTCCCATCATCTTGCACTAAAGTCATGGCATCAAGAAATCTTCGTCGCATATCACGTGGGCCTCCGATGAAACTTGCAGGCAACACAACCCGTTGTCCGATTCTACTTGGTATCACCTCACCAGCATTGACGCAATCCACAACACCTTGGTATAAATCTGCTCTTATTTTGGCTTGGTTTTTATCACAAAAATCCAAACGTGAAGTCTCAATCTTGATGTAGATATCTACCACGAACTGTTGTAACAACCTTCCCCCCAATAGAATTACATTCTCGTTCGAACGAATCTGGAACTTATAACAATAGTATTCCCGCATCGTTACAGTATTCTTGTTGCTTCTCACATCAACCTCTGTGTAATGTGTATGTTATGAAATAAATATAAATTGATGACAAGAATGTTTAAACTGATATTTGTTGTCTTAATTAAAACATAAAAATTGCAACATGGTCCGTACCTTCTGAATCTTCCTCCATGTTTTCTTCATCATTAACACTTTGATTCGTGCACACTCCATGTCTAGGTATATTAGAATGCCATCCAGGTTCACCGTTGGGAAAGAACAAAGGATATGACAACGGGTCATAACAACTGAAGTAATATTGAATTTTTTGGCTATAGTCAGACCTCCCATACACAACAATACTTCTCTTGTATGCAGTTATGTTGTCATTACCTTCAACCCAAATACCAGCAACCTGGCATAATTGTATAACTCAATATTATTTAGTGCATAATCTAATCTTATTTCAAAAACGATAAACCAAATATTTGTATTCAAACCTCTGATGTGGTCGGTCGGTTGTACACCCTTTGGTCAAGTTCCACCGAAGCATTCAAAGTGACTCTATAGTTCTCGAGTGGTCCTAGCTCACCAAGGCTTCGAAATGTTCTCACGTATGGGTTCATAGAAAGAACACGAGTCAAAATTTCAATGACATTTCTATCAAGATTTGGCCACTGGAGTCTGTGTGATAACTCTGATTCTGAATCATAAAAGTACAACTGTAAGTACCTAGGTTTTCCATCCCTCGGTACTAACTGGTCAATTTTATGATATACAGCTTCGTGCGCACGAAATGTATATACTCCGTCTGTCATGTTTGCCATTGAAGTATCCAAGTTTACACCCATTGACGTGAATGAAAAGTTCGTATTGTATGCACGTACGTTATGCCTAAACATTTTGCCTAATTCAGATTGCTCTGAGAAAAGTTTGTATAATTCTACAGGAATGGGTGAGTATGCCAACTTTGTCTTTCCTTTTATGCAACAAAAGGAAGGGAATTCAAATTTTAACCGTTTTGCTCCACAGTATTGACATGGATTTTGTTCCTTCAAGACACGATGTTCTCTAGGTATACCATCATAAACAAAATCATACAGATCCTCCTGGTGGATGTCATGTTGGATTGAAGTATTGACTTCGGCCCCAGTACGACCTCCTACATGATAAGACACTTGAATGTTTACAGGACTGATTATTGATTTTTTGTTTAGAGAATGTGAAATTAAAAAGTAAAACCAACCTCTGAATACTTGACTGGCAACTTCATTAAAAAGAGGTAGGAGTATACCACGATTACTTCGAATGCCTATGTAGGAAAAAAATCGTAATTTCAAGGAGATTTTAATTAATAAAATTGGTAAAAAAAATAATAAATGCACGATTTTACCGTTGAAGTTTTCATGTGTCAACTCCGAACATATTGGAGTCGTTCCTTCTTTGCGTGTAACACTTGTTCCTTGTGTGTTAACACTTGTGCTTCCTATGTTATTTTCTTTATTTCGATGATAATAATTTTTGTTCCAAATTTTTCTCTTTTCAGCAGTGACTGCACTAACAGGGGTTGTTTCATTGACGTTCACGTACGACGTCTCAATAAGTGTTGTAGATTGACTACTTCCTTCATTGTTAGCTATTTTTCTCATTTTGTTCTTCTCCTTTTGTCGTTCATAATATCGTCTGTTGTATTCCTTTCTTTTTTCTGCAACGATATTATTTTAGATAAATATATATACTATGAGTGACTATATCACGAATTAATACCATATATACTGATATTTACAGGGAGTATTCCATATACCTTTTGCTATATCTTCATCAACTTGCGTTACATTACCATTTGTAATTTTGTCATCACTCATCCTCATTGGACACTGTAAAATGATGGCCATAGGATATTGTTTTATCTATAAAATGATGTGTAAATGGTGGAATTGGAATGAAGTAAGTTAAATCCATTTATTAACTTGTCATCCTTGTTATTTACCTTGGTTGTTTGGATAAAAGTTGATTTGATAGAAATTTTGTTCACGAAACACATCACTCATTTTTTTTTTGATATCTAATAATTTCGTTAGTCAGTTTAATTAACAATTGAAAATATATCATTATTAGACAACAAAGAGACAACAATTTAACTTAAACCGCCATACATATAAAAGATACATACAAGTTCCCAACTCAAAAATATACCAAAAATACATAATAATACTAATCCACTTGGCCTTCCAATGTTTTTATGTCATCATAATTCTAACGGCATCTGCTTCCGGCATATGTGGTTCTACCACAATTGTAGTTAACTCCGTAGAGCTCAAAACATTATCTGAAAATAGTCGCATATACATTTATAATAAAATAGAATATGTATATAATAAAATAGTTTATTAAATAATAAAAGTAACTTGTTACGTACTTGCGTACAAATGGATGAGTTTTACTCGGGATGCATATATTATAGATTCATTTACGATTGCACGAGCTATCTCCGTAAAACAGGATGGTGTCGAATCATACAACCTCATCTTTATAATATTTCCCCTATTATGAGTAATAAAAATGTTAGTTACTAAGATAATTTTTTTAATACTTTATAATATAAAAACTTACGGTCCGTCTTGGAGAAATATTTCAAAGCAACCAAATTGCAAAAAACCATGATTTCGGAAAGATCCTCTTCGCCGACCCGCGATGATTTTTCCAACAACATCTAGAACAAAAATTACCATTTTTTAAAATTAGAATCGTTTTATCAAATATGATTTTATTGTTTTAGAAATATAAATATAACAAATAACTTAAATTTACCGATCATGGATTTTCGCCTACTACGATCTTCCACAAGCGTTCTTATAGAATGTACCAATGGATAGAACGGAAAGTCAAATTGGACATCCATCATCAATGGTATGAAGGTTGTGTATGGTTCAATTAGGATTGTCCATTCACCGGAGGCAAAACCATAACCTTCATACCTCCAGTCATTGAGATTATGTCCAAGTCTGAAACGATTCATTTGGAAAACGCCTCCCACCAAGTTCATTTGTGTGTATATTCGAATTAACCGAATATGATGAACAATTGCTACCATTTTTGTTCTCTAACATACAATAAAATACCAATTAAATAGATTTAAAATAAACATTTTATCCGTTAATTTAATATATAAAATTTTTAACTTACGTTTTGGTCAAGTAAAAAAATGAACACTCTTTGTTCCCTAACATCTTCCCAAACGCACTCCACACGAACACTTGTCAAGCTCCATGTTGCATGTACGTCGTTTAGCGATGAAAACGCGTCAATATTATATGGAGAGTCCATTTTCTACAAGTTTTGTAACACTAATTAGATACTATTTGAAATACATAGTATATGGAGCGTCAATTCACGTTTAACATCACAATGTTTCACTCCTTATGGCGATAAGAACATAGTATGTATGTATTTATATATTATTTATATATACAAATAGGGATGTAACCACATATGCCGGGACGTAAGGGTATTAACGCAACAATATTCCAATCACACAATTTATAAGTTAGGGCTCTTAATGGTTCTAAACCATTCAACAAGGGGCTGTTTGGTAGTTGCTGAATGGTTTAGTGCAGAATGATCAAGTGGTCAGAATGATTAAGAGGCTCCTATGATATAATACAAAATGAAATCTGGTTGTTTGGTAATTATTCGGAATGAAATTAGGGCTCTGAATGGTTAAGGGAGGCCCACGATACAAAATTATTCAGAGGGTTTTAGAATCATTAAGAGGCAGACCTTTTTTTGCCAAACAAGATTCAACTCTTAATGGTTCTAAAACCCTCTGAATGATTTTGTATCTTGGTTTAGTGCAGAATGATCAAGTGGTCAGAATGAGTAAGAGGCTCCTATGATATAATACAAAATGAAATCCGGTTGTTTGGTAATTATTCAGAATGAAATTAGGGCTCTGAATGGTTAAGAGAGGCCCACGTTACAAAATTATTTAGAGGGTTTTAGAATCATTAAGAGGCAGACCTCTTTTTTGCCAAACAAGATTCACCTCTTAATGGTTATAAAACCCTATGAATTATTCAGAGGGTTTTATATGAGTGTAGCAATCAAAGAGTAAACGATTCACATACCTGCAGGTCGAGATTGATGGCAGAAATGAGAAACAGAGCTCTGGTTGAGAATCCGATTTGCTCTAATTAGGCCAGCTATCTAAACGAATGATATCCGAGGCCTACATAAAACATTTAAAGTCCATATAAGAAAAGTTTTCACGTTCTCTACATAAAACATTATTCAGAGGGTTTTAGAACCATTAAGAGGTGAATCTTGTTTGGCAAAAAAAAGGTCAGAGGGTTTTAGAACCATTAAGAGGTGAATCTTGTTTGGCAAAAAAAAGGTCTGAGGGTTTTAGAACCATTAAGAGGTGAATCTTGTTTGGCAAAAAAATCAATTAGTCCACTGGAAAAATCTCATCATCAACTGGCACCTTGATTATTATATACAATCTCTCATGATGAAGAATCAGATAAACATGTAGGATGCACGTTATACCTAGATCATGGTTTAATGAGAATGTGGAACAAATAAAGAAACATATTTTTCTTTTCCAATTATGAGATATGCTTTTCTGGATCACTTGGTTCATATGGAACGTGGAACAGTTATACTTCACATGTGCATATAGAGATCCAATACATATATGTGTAGACTCCGAGATACATCACAACACAAGCATAGAGAATATCATTAAAGCCATTAAGAGGTGAATCTTGTTTGGAACCATTAAGAGGTGAATCTTGTTTGGCAAAAAATCATTCAGAGGGTTTTAGAACCATTAAGAGGTGAATCTTGTTTGGAAAAAAAAAGGTCAGAGGGTTTTAGAACCATTAAGAGGTGAACAAGATTCACCTCTTAATGGTTCTAAAAAAGGTCAGAGGGTTTTAGACCTTTTTTTTGCCAAACAAGATTCACCTCTTAATGGTTCTAAAACCCTCTGAATGATTTTTTTGCCAAACAAGATTCACCTCTTAATGGTTCTAAAACCCTCTGACCTTTTTTTTGCCAAACAAGATTCACCTCTTAATGGTTCTAAAACCCTCTTAATACGTATATGTGTAGACTCCGAGATACATCACAACACAAGCATATAGAATATCATTAAAGCCAAAGAAAATTTCCAAGTTAAAATAAAAAGGGAAATCAACCCTTGAAAATAATTTTAAATTTTCCAATTGTCTTCTCTTCTACTCCGAAAAATAAAAATATTGCTTTAGATGGTTCTATATCATGTGTGAACGATATTTTCAGCTACTACATAAAAACCTAAGAATATTTTAGGCCTACCAATGAGAATAAATTACCAGATTTACTGCTGCTGGAAAATGAATCAAGTTCTTGCTTACACGTATGCCCACTCACGACCTTCACAGGATAAAGCAATGAAATTTGTGACACCACTCACGACCTTCACACGACCTTCACGTATGTCCAGGTCGATCCTCTTAACAAAATCAAAAAGAAAATCAAAATCAAAATGTATTTGCTATGGAGGTTTACCCGGTCGTGAAGCAGAGACCAAATTATGAACCGAAACCCAAATAAAAAAAATCAAAATCGTTTTAGGGATAGAGAAATAGATAGCACACCTCAAAGAATTCGGTAGGGTTTTGAAGAAGCTGTGTACAAATTGTGATTCACATAGGGCTGATTTATACTGGAGAATTCAAAGAATACCTCTTAGAAATTTGGGAGCCAGTTGTGAGGTCCTCGTCTCGGGAGCCAGCAGCAGGAGAAACTTGATTTGGGATCTTCCATTTTGGTGATTAAAGAGCATGTAGCAGGAAGAACAGGAATAAAGCATTCTTGGGAGAAATGGAAACAGGTTTGTGACAAGAGAGAAGACCTGAAATTAGAAAGGAGAAGCGATCGATGGGAAAATGTAAAGGGTGCAGTGTCTCTGTTTGGTATTTAGTGTTGACCGGTTTGAAACACTTCCAATTGTGTGCTTGAACCTGTTGTACACCATGCTTCCTTACTTGTAATTAAGAGATTTCTTAAATTTGTGCTTTAAAATGTTGTACATTATGCTTTAAGGATTGTAATTAAGAGTTTTGATTAAGATGAATATTAAGGTAGTATAGATAGGGAAGGGTTCAATAGAGAAGTCCAAATATTTAGAGAAATAGAGAAGTGATCTTAGCCATTTATTCGGTCAAGATCGGCGGCTTTGACCGAGAAGTAGCGAATAATTACTCGCGTGGTCTGCACAAGATAAAGGGGTAGTTTCGTAAAAAATACACGGGTTGAGTTCATATATGAATCTGTGTGATTCACATATGAACTATACGTTCATATATGAATCTTTGTAATTCACATATAAACTCTTTTTAACTGATTCATATATGAACCTTTGTGATTCATTTATGAATCAGTTAATTTGTTCATATGAGAAGTAGTTAAAAAAATTTCATATATGAATCACAAAGATTCATATATGAACATAAAAGTTCATATATGAATTAGTTAAAAAAATTCATATATGAATCACAAAGGTTCATATATGAACACAAAGATTCATATATGAATCAATTAATTGGTTCAACTGATTCATATATGAACCTACAGTTAATTAGTTTTATATATGAAACACAAAGGTTCATATATGAAACACAAAGGTTCATATATGAATCACAAGATTCATATATGAATTAGTTATAAAGAGTTCATATGTGAATTACAAAAGTTCATATATGAACGTATAGTTCATATGTGAATCACACAGATTCATATATGAACTCAGCCCGTGTTTTTTGTAAAAGTTACGAAATTGCCCTTCTATTTTTGGAACAGCTGCAACTTTTGACCAGTCAAAGCCGCAATTTTTGACCAGTCAAAGCCGCAACTTTTGACCAATTATAACCGATCTTGACCGAATAAATGGCCAAGATCACTTCTCTATTTCTCTAAATATTTGGACTTCTCTATTGAACCTAAGGCTATATATATATATATATATATATATATATATATATATATATATATATATATATATATATATATATATATATATACACACACACACACGTTGATTAATTACTTACCTCCTGTCGCCATGGATTGAATTCAAGTGGATCCTTATAGTTTTCAGGGTTTAAATGGGCCGTTGGGGACATACCATTACTACCCAACCAGCTAGAATAGTATACCATGCATCAATCAAAGTTCACATTATGAAACTAAAATCTTATTTATTTGTATTGTTTTATTAGCCCTCAGTTGATATTTTTACCTTTGAACTTGACATCCGTTATTGCTTTCCTAAATATTATTCCTGGTGCTATATTCGCCAGCCTTAGTGTTTCCTTTATAAGCTGTAATTTCATGTAGTTGTTTCATCTTAATTCTTGTAAATTCGTAAATGTTGTATATTTATTGTATGTTGAGTCTTTATTTCGCATGTGGTTACATGCATTTTAGCGGGGGAAGATAGGCTATAGGTCTTGCAGGGCGTTGTGGACGACCCGCTAAGGAGAGTACACCGAGTAGGACCGAGTTTACATACGTGCAACCCTTACATCCGATACCCCCTCCCCCTTCAGAGGACTCTTGATTCCTCTACTAATAACCAGACTCATAACCCTTCAAAAAATAAACAGACCTTAGACTCTCAAATAAGGAAATCTGTGATTCTCTTGGAGAACCCGGAAAACATTTCGATTTTCTAGTAAATTATAGCCCTTCTCCTGTTAGCCTAGAACCTTCTTCTTCCCATACGCATAGCCAAACCCAAGATGCCCAACATCTAGACTCTTTTCAGACCGATAAAACCATTTTAGAAATGTTAGAACAAGTCTGAAACCCAACTTCCCTAAAAAAATAAAAAACCCAAAAAGAAAAAGATAAAAGTACCAAGAGTTAAAGCTAAGAAAGAGATTAACAGGATTATTCAAGAAGTTATCAAAGACTTTGTTCCAAATTATACTGATGAGAAGAATACAGAAGACACTGTTCTCGAAGACCCTTCTAGTTCTCCAAACATAGAATAAGAAGGTTACTATTCAGAGGGTGGCAACTCTTTCGACTAAGTTGCCAGACATAATCTAGATACTTAGTGAAGACAGTTTCTAGACACAAGAAGACATAATTTTATGTAATAACCCGAATTTTCAAGTACGTATGGAAAGTTTAGTGGCTAAAGTCTAAGAATTTAAAGTTAAGTTAAGGGGCCTTTGTGCAATTTGTGAAAGATACAAATAGGGCTCAAAACCCTAGTTTCCCAATCATTTGGTGATGGTTGGCGGCCGAAAGGAATTAGAGAGAAGAGAAATGGGTTTTTGGAGTTTCAAGTGCTATTGAAGGGAAGGAATCATCAATCAACAAAATTGGAAGAGGATGTGGATCTGGAATTTGATTCTACAAGTGATTCTAATAGGTAATCCCAAGCTCCAATTCTTGTTTTGGATGATTCAGCTAGATTGTTGGTTTGGTTTGAGGGTTTTTAGTTAAAAGTTGAAATGAGGCTCTAATGGGGATTTAGACAATCACCCTTATGTTTAAGCAGCAAAGAGTTAGTAAGGAAAAGTCTAAGTATGCTTATTAATCTGATTGTATCGTATTTTCGCTGGGTTAAGAGCTTGTTAGCAAATCTCGATCCAAATAAGCTTAGCAGTCGTCGTCCGGTAAGTCTGGACCAGTGTCCGGACCATGTATCCGGATAGGATAAAGAACCCGGATGGAATGCTGTCCGGATAAGGGGGTTGTCCGGATGAGTGACATCCGGATAGCATAGTCAACCGGAAAGTAGAGTGTCCGGTAGTTTGTGCGTCCGGAAAGTTCGGACGTCCGGAGTGTAGTTTTGTCCGAAAAGCCAGTTGGTGTCCGGTAAGATAGTATCCGGTAAGTTATGTCCGGAAGGTTAGTAAGGGAACTGAGCAGTTTATATTTCATCCATATCTCAGGTAACCCGATTGCAAGTTAGAAGCAAAGTAAAGCAAGATGTTAAACGCACCAGGTGAGTTTTTCTAACTAAAATACGTGATTTTACGTGTTTTCCAAAGAAAACGATTATGTAGAAATGCCATGTTATTTCACATGATTTTTACTTAAATGAAAGTTGAATGTTTTTCTGATATGGTTCGTTTACGAGCATGAACTGTTTTACAACTATTAAGCATGTTCTCCATGAAATGTACGTTTATTTGAAAGGATGGCTTTTAGCAATATGAAATGATGTGGAATGATTTCACGCTTGTGATTTACGTTATGATATGTGTATGTTATGTGAGGTCGGTTTACACAGTGGGATCAGGGTACCATGGGATTCGATAATTCCTTGGGCATATGTGGTCAGCTTGTAGGTTGGAATTTGTTTCCTTCCTACTCGGATAGAAGGGGCTCCACTTGGACTCCGGTGTAGCCGAGAGGGTGTCCGTTAGGCCCCGATCGAGGGAGCTTATGCGATCCTTGAACCCTGTGTTGAACCTTAACTGATGATTATATGCAGAATGTGAACTGTTTTAAATAAAATGATTTTATAATGTTGATGTACGCTGTTTATGGAGGGGACTCACTAGACCTCATGGTCTAACCCTCGCTTTTCAAAACTAAAACCTTTTCAGGTAAGCAAATAGTAGGAGGCTCGGGTAAGTGAGCAAGAGCAAGATAGAGTACAGATGCAGCTAGAGACAGTGTAAGTGCCTCTTCTAGAAGCTAGATTATCCTCAGTTGTGTATAGGTTGTTTCCGCCAACCTTAGTTTGTGAATGATGTAACGAAATTTTAGGACCCAGAATTGTAAATTTTATGATTAAATGATATGTATGTCCTGTTTTGTTTTGGGATGTTACAAATGGTATCAAAGCCATAGTTTAAGGGATTTAGTTTACCGGACGGGCCTAAACTTAATCTTTGGAGTAGAAATCACAACTGAGAATCAGGAAATGCGTTAGGAGGGAACTATTGTAGATACAGGAAATGTGTTAGGAGGACACTATTATAGAGATAGGACTAATAGGGTACTGAGGACTGTCATGTAAGGTAAGTTTGAGATTTCACCAGGCCAGTGTAATTGCAAACTTACAGGTACATATATGTGCTTAACCTGCCTTATTATTCCGAAGTGGTAGTCAGAAGCTAGTGTTTATGTCGTGTTCCAGTACTTTAGAATGTCGGCAAGATCCCTGAGGGGTAGACTGAGACCCCTTGTTGGGGAAGTTTCATGAGAAGTCACTTATGATGTGACGTATGTATACATCGTAGAGAAGAAATGTTGTATAGAGTGTTATGAGTCGTCTAGAGGTAGCTCTTCGTGGGTTCGGAAAGGAGGAATGTTTGAGTTTGAGTAAGACTCATGTGTCGGGAGAGTCCCAGTTCTAGAAATCATGGGATAAATCAGTCGGGATGGTAAGGAAGGATTGTGTCGAAATCTTGAAAGTGTCCATGGAGCCCTGACTTCTTAATCAACCTTTTCAATGGCAGGTTAATGAAATAAGATACCTATAGTGAAATGAAAGCATGTAGAAGTAGAAAGTGAGATAGTTGATCAGAACGAAAGTAGTATGAAATGGTTGAGTATGTGAGATGTGGAACGCATGTACAGCAAGTTGTTGCATGACCGAGAGGGCGACCATTGGTCGTAGGTAAAGTGTCAAGGATAAGCTGCGTGAGTAAAGCGGTTGACCTTGTTAGAGTGGGTAGCCTTCAATTGCAAGTAGAGTCTCATGCATGGCGTTCTTTTATGTAACATGAAATTTTCACGATTTAAGTTAAATGTGTAAATATAAATTTTGATCGAAAATGAGTCAGAATGTGCACGCGTATGTTTAAAGAAAAGGTGATTTCATTCACATTGCACATTGAAATTTTGAGCTTAACGATTTGCAAAGTATTTCACACTTTTTAATGATAAGTTAAATTGTTACAAAACGGTCAAGAAAACGTTTGCCAGCAAAACTTTTACAATCAAATGAGTATTGACCTGTTGATATCATACAAAAGAATGTGAGAACCGACTGGTTTACTTGGTGTCAGTAATTTCTTTCAGAATTGTGTCGTATGAAAGGATTTTCATTCAATGTATTACTGTCTTAATAACTTCATTCGGTTTGAGTAAGATTAAGGTTCACGGGAAGATGCATGCAAGCGATTCTCGAATCGTTGTGCAGGGCATTGAAGTTATAATAGTAATGGGGTCGTGTGTACCCAAGTTGTTTTCAAATGTTGTTTATTTAAAATGATAAAATGTGTGGAATGATTTATTTACTGCGTTGTCATGTATGAAGGCTATGAACTCACTAGGTCATAGAGTATTATATTTTAAGCTAAGGAAGGACTCCGAGAGTGGAGAGGGGTTGGTCAAATCAGGGGAGGACGAGTGTAGTTTTGATATATGTGTTCAAGAAGAGATTTGGACAGTGGAAGAGTCAGAAGTGGATTATAGTATCGGTTGTATGAGGGTCTGCACCCTTGTTCGGTAACTGGAAGTACGGTTGTCAAGGGACGGTTGTGTCCGGAGGAAGGACTTGAAGCCTTCAAGGTGATGGTTTTAGCAACTAGTTATGAGTAGTGTGGTGAGGAAGAATGAAATGTCCATGGCGTGGGGATATGAGTTTCGAGGTGAGCTTGTAATGTTGATGTTACATGAGTAGGTTTCGAAAAGAGGGAGACAGATCATGAAGTTGACTATGTTATGTTGGAAGGATTAGGTTCCGTAAGGAACCCATGTTAAAGAATAAGTTAAGAAAGTAGTTACAGGTTGTCTGTTGTTGTAGAAGTCAACAGTTGTGTAAGGTGGCCGAGGCCGAAGACTTGAACCAGAAGGTTGAAAGTTGATAGAACTGAAAGGTTTTTGTTAAACCGTACAACCACATGATATAGGCAACGGAAGCATATTTAGAATTGAATCATCCATGGCAATACAAACAAACAACTTATAAAGATACATACGTTCTAAATGATTAACCACAATAGAAAGAATGAAGAACACTTACTTGTTTCTTGTGATTGTCGAAAACACAAAGATGAATTAACCTTGTTCTTGCTTCTTGGATGTCAAGGATCAATAGTGTGAATCCCTCTAGTGGCTCACACTTAAGAACACCAAACCAACAATCAAGATTGAAGCTTTAAACCCTAAACCCTTATTTAGGGTTTACGATTTTGGGAGGGAGGAGAGGGGAGGTTACGACCTCAATAGAGAGAGAGAGAGAGATTGATCAAAAAACTCATTAGGGTTTGATCCCTAGTAGTTTATTTATAATCCCCTTATTTACACCTAGCCCCCTTGAAACGATAAGCTTGTTAAAAACTCTTTTAACCAATTATCATTTAGTCCCTATAATTAATCCAATTAATTATATTGTAGCTTATAATTAATTTATCATCAAATGACAAATTAATAAACTAACTACTTTAACTCCCTTTCATTCTTCTGATTGTTATTTGGGTATTAAGGGCAACCCAAAAGGACCCTGCTATTATTAGAAATATTACCAATAGTTAATGACTCTAGACACTATGTCCAACAGTCTCCCACTTGGACAAGTTATTAACTCTATTTGGTTTAACGCTTTCAAATAATCAGCAGAGAGCAAGCCATCCAATGCAGCTGCCGAACTCTGATAAAGATTCGGTCCTAAGATAAGTGATTTAATGTTCCTTTGTTCTACAAGATATCATATGAACCTGAGACATGGATAAATGTCTATCTCATGGATCAAGATTATGTTTCCCGATTTCCGATATGTGTTGAATTCATCAGACTACTCAATTGAACACATTAATTCTAGTCAGGGTTTGGCCAAACACTTAGTATCAACACAAAATCATCGAGGGGCCCATGGATATCGCTTCTCCTGTTAAGGCAGAAGGAACAAATAAACTTCTACTACACAATTCATTTCTATTCATCATATTATACATGGACATACCCTGTATAACTGCCAGTCACGGTCAGCGTTGGAGCACACCAAAGCATAACAGAATCCTAGAGCAAAACTCTATGCATCTCTGTTTGAAGAACATAAAATATTATCATCTCAAAATTACTCTGACTTAATCCATGAAGTAAACTTTTGAGTGCGGGTCGTTCCAATACCCAAATCACCATTAGGTACTCATGAGTGTTAGTTGCATTCTTTATGCTTTCGACACTTCATGACAGTCTTGAATCACTACTTACTTCCAGGAGTATGACTGACTGTGGAGGTTTGAGTAAATTAATACTCAGGAAGTTGGTTCTAAACATGCAAAACGAAACAATAATAAATTAAATGTAAATGGACGCAATCCATCATATATTATAATCTCCATATAATAATCTCCAAATCAAATAAAATTTATTACGTTTTAATACATCAAACTAGCAACTAAAATATTTAAAGTATATTGATAATTCTAACACCTATGGCTTCAGTATGATACTCATGTTTGGGTCGAGTCAATGCTTTCGTGAAAGGATCCGCCGGATTCTCTTCAGTCGGCACTCTACTCACCACGATCTGTTTTTCCGCAACCTTGTGTCGCACAAGGTGATACTTCCTCTCTATGTGCTTTGACTTCCCATGGTCTTTAGGTTCTTTAGTCAATGCGACTGCACCTTCGTTATCACAAAAGATTTCAATGGGTTCACTGATGCTTGGTACAACGCCCAGATCACCTATGAAATTCTTCAACCATGCAGCCTCTTTCGCTGCCTCACTTGCTGCGATATATTCTGATTCACACGTGGAGTCAGCCACCGTATCCTGTTTGGAACTTTTCCAAATCACGGCCCCACCATTCAACAAGAACACCCATCCTGACTGCGAACGGGAATCATCCCGATCAGTCTGGAAACTCGCATCAGTATAGCCTGTTACTCGTAATTCATCTTTTCCACGATAGACTAAGAACATATCTTTAGTCCTCCGAAGATACTTAAGAATGTTCTTTACAGCCGTCCAACGACTTTCGCCTGGGTTCCCTTGATATCTACTCACCATGCTTAAAGCAAACGAGACATCAGGTCTAGTACATGTTATGGCATACATGATCGATCCTATAGCAGATGAATATGGAATTCGACTCATTATGTCCAGTTCTTTGCTAGTGCTGGGACATTGATCTTTGCTCAATCTTATGCCATGTTGCATGGGCAAAAACCCTTTCTTGGATTCACTCATATTGAATTTCTTCAATATCTTATCCAAGTATGTACTTTGGCTAAGTCCAATTAAACGCTTGGTTCTATCTCGATAAATTCTTATTCCAAGTATGTATGCTGCATTTCCCAAATCTTTCATAGCGAAACATTTCCCGAGCCAGACCTTTACATCTTGCAACATCGGAATATTGTTTCCTATGAGTAGTATGTCATCAACATACAAGACTAGAAATACAACATTACTCCCACTAGCCTTAACATATACGCAGGACTCATCTTCGCTTCGAGAAAATCCAAACTCCTTAGCCTTTTCATGAAAACAAAGATTCCAGCTACGAGACTCTTGTTTAAGTCCATAAATGGATCTTTCAAGCTTACACAATTTATCTGGATACTCGGTATGTACAAAACCTTCAGGTTGTGCCATATACACATCCTCATCAAGTTTCCCATTGAGAAAAGCGGTTTTTACATCCATTTGCCATACTTCATAGTCATGAAATGCAGCTATGGCAAGCAATATCCTGATAGACTTAATCTTTGCCACTTGTGAGAAGGTTTCATCATAATCAATTCCTTGAGTTTGAGTGTAACCTTTTGCAACCAGTCTAGCCTTGAATGTGTGCACATTCCCATCCATGTCGGTCTTCTTTTTGAAGATCCACTTACACCCAACTGTCTTGCGACCTGGTGTGTGATCAACCAATTTCCAAACTTGGTTATCGTACATAGATTGAATCTCGCTTTCCATGGCCTCTTTCCATTTGGCAGCCTCAGGGCCTGCCATCGCTTCCTCGTAGTTGGATGGTTCATCCGCACTATCAAATGTTTTATCATTGACTAGTGTGTCTTCTTCCTTTGTAATATGAAAACCACAATAAAACTCAAGAGGTTGACTAACTCTACTAGTTCTGCGAAGAGGTGGTGGAGGTATGTTAGTTTCCTCAACAGCTGGTTCAACCTCATGTTGAGGGCTAGTGTCAACTATAGGTTCATCGTTGGTTGTTTCTTGAATTTCTTCAAGATCAATGCTGCTCCCACTATCCCTTTTGGAAATGAGTTCCCTTTCTTGGAAGACTCCCCTTCTAGCTACAAACACTTTGTTCTCCGAAGGTTTGTAAAATATATATCCAAAGGATTTGTAGGGATAACCAATGAACCGACACTTCTCTGCTCTAGGTTCTAGCTTTTCGTTAGTTTCGCGCCGAACGAAGACTTCACAACCCCAGACCTTTATATGTGCCAACGAGGGACGAGTCCTAGTCCACATTTCAGAGGGTGTCTTTGCAACCTTCTTAGTTGGAATGAGGTTTAAGATATGAGCTGCAGTTTCTAAGGCATAGCCCCAGAACGATATTGGAAGTGTAGCACGACTCATCATGGACCGAACCATATCAAGTAGCGTTCAATTTCTTCTCTCAGCAACACCATTGAGTTGTGGTGTTCTGGGAGGAGATAATTGTGAAACTATTCCACAATCCCTTAGATAGTCGTAGAATTCATGACTCAAGTATTCTCCACCCCTGTTGGATCGGAGCATCTTGATCTTCTTGCCCAGTTGGTTTTCTACTTCGGTTTTGAATCCTTTGAACACTTCAAAGGTGTCCGATTTGTTTTTCATCAGATAGATAAATCCATATCTACTGAAATCGTCAGTAAAGGTAACAAAGTATCTTTCACCGTTTCTTGTGGCAGATCTGAATGGTCCACATACATCTGTGTGGATTAAGTCCAACAGATCCTTACCCCTTTCCATTTTTCCTTTGAAAGGTGCTTTCGTCATCTTGCCAAGTAAACAAGACTCGCATACTTCATCAGACTTTAAGTCAAATGGTTCCAAGACCCCTTCCGATTGGAGCTTGGCTATGCGTTTCTTGTTTATGTGGCCAAGACGATGATGCCATAACGATGATTTATCTAATTCACTATTGGAGGAACCAACATTTAGAGTTAAGTTATTATTATTTCTACCAACACAAATCACGCTTTCATACACACCATTACAAGGAGAGGCTTTAAAATAAAAACAACCATGTTTATAAACCAAAATGCAACCATCATTATTATCAAATTGAAATTCAAAACCATCCTTGTACAATGCATGAAAAGAAATAATGTTGCGAGCCATTTCTGGAGAGTAGCAACAATCTAATAACTTTATTGAAAAACCACTACTAAGCACGAGCTTAAAATCTCCAATCTTGGTAACAGCGGCAGTCATCCTGTTTCCCATGATCAGATTCAGCTCCCCATGCTTCAACGTCCTACTTCCCTTTAGTCCCTGAAAATTAGAGCAAATGTGAGTACCACATCCCGTATCAAGGACCCAAGAGTTAGAAATCGAAGTACTATGGAGTTCAATTGTAAAAATACCTGAGGTGCCACACCCTTTGACCTTGTTCATTTTCAAGTCCTCCAGATATTTTGGTCATCTTCTCTTCCAATGGCCCTTTCCTTGACAGTAAAAGCATATGGCCTCTTTAGGGTCACTTATGGGTGGTATGTCAGAAGAATCAGCTTTTCTCTTAAGGCCTTGGTTGCGTGGAACAACTTTAGCCTTTCCCTTTCCTTTGGGATGAGAAACTTTCTTCTTCTTATAGCCACCTTCCCTAATGGCCAGGACGGGAGCAGTTGAGTGACCACTTTGGGTCTTACCCATACTTGCTTCAGCAGATCTCAACATGCCATGGAGCTCCATCAAGGTCTTGTCCATATTATTCATATTGAATTTCACTATGAACTGTTTATATGCCCCACTAAGAGAGTTTAGCACCATGTCAATGGCAAGCTCTCTTGGGAAATCGACACCTAGATTGCCTAACCTGTCAATGTACGCTTTCATCTTTTGCACATGCGCACATACAGGGGCACCGTCCTGTTGCTTACATTCCATAAGCGATTTTACGACTTGGAACCTTTCTTGCCTCGCTTGCTCCTGAAACATTTCACGAAGCTCCTCATTTAGTTCAAACGCCCCCATGTTCTCGAAACTCTTTTGAAGTTCCGGGGACATGGACGCCAACATGAGACAAGCGACTTTTGTGGATTCCGCGAATTGCTTATTGTATTCAGTTACTGCTTCAGGGCTTGCATCATCATTAAGTATAGGAAGATCCTCTTCGAGCAAATACTCTTTGTCTTCGTACCTCAAGGCAATTCTCAAGGCACGAATCCAATCCAAGTAGTTTGGCCCAGTTAGCTTATCTTTTCTTATGATAGAGAGTAACGTAAGGTTGGATGTTGAGTGAGAAGGAGGAGGAGGAGGATTATTTTCAGCCATCTGTAGATATAGATTTTTCGTTAGTTTGATATTTAACCCTTAAAATAATTTTCCAAAAATATTTAACAAGGCTAGGATCCATATTTTATCTTATGATGTGAAAAGGGATGCCGTAATCACATCACAAGGTTATTTTAGGTAAACAAATGCTATTTGTTAATTTCATTCACTATGAAACTCCTAGGTCTTTTGAGATTCATTGACTTATGTCAATGGCATGTTAATCTCGATTATGCTTATCTTCCTTTTGTGACTGGGATGCCGAGGATCACAAACAAGATAGTAAATCGACCATGGAAAAACACATGGACCCCTCGGCTCAAGTACACTTGAGAATCACGAGCGCCACATCATTTTCAACTATAGTTTCACATTAACGTGTCGGCAAACCGCACACGCTCCGTTAACAAACTATAAGATTATGTGTGTTCTTCATCATGGATAGCATACGACTTTCACATTTCTTAGTATATCTAAAACGGGATTTTCGTTTTATACTTCATAGTTAATACTTTTAACTTGTCACATTGACCTATCAAACCTTTTCGGTAATTCCACTAGTCCACACAAGAGGCGGTGAGTTTGGTAACGCATGGCGTTTTAAAAACCCTTGACTCATTCGGTAACCATATTATAGGTAACCTCCTTAAACCCCCTTAGAGTGTTTATAGTGAGTACGCCTAGTCTCGGTTTGACTATCAATGTATTATTTAATCATATATATATAATTGAGGTCTAATATATATATAAAAATTGAATGGAATTTTAAACAATTTAAAATTATGATTATCCAATTAATTCTAATTAACCATGTGAGCACATATTTAACAATTAATATAATTGTTTCCATATTTGATTCCAATTAAACATGTGATGACACATGCTAATAATTAATGTGAATATTTGACATATAAATTATATTCACTATATAAATAATGTCAATGTTTATCTTACAATATTTATTCAAACTTGAATATATTTGCTTATTGTAAGAAGGTATTTAATATTATCTTATTCAATTCAAGATTATCCATTCGATATTTGCCATAGCTTATTATTGATGTGTTTTCTTAGGCAAGTTAGGAAACTAGCCATACATAATTAGGATTATATATTCAATTTAAGATTATCCATTCAATATTTTCCAAAGCTTATTATTGATGTGTTTTTCCTTAGGCAAGTTAGGAAACTAGCCATACATAATTAT
The DNA here is from genome assembly GCA_033807775.1 of Saussurea involucrata. Lineage (NCBI taxonomy): Eukaryota > Viridiplantae > Streptophyta > Magnoliopsida > Asterales > Asteraceae > Saussurea > Saussurea involucrata. The sequence continues at coordinate 136,283,415 of CM066322.1, forward strand.
GGTATAACATGCAAAAATAAAACGACTACTACGCCATACACAATTATGGTATAACATGCATAAAAAACGACTTCTACGCCATACACAATTATGGTATAACATGCATAAAAAACGACTACTACCCTATACCCTTTAGGGATACCAATAAAACTTTAATCGCTAAAAATAGAAATTTTTTCATGCAAGCAAGATTTTTTTTTCAGTTTCCAAAATTATAGCTTTTGAGGTTATGACCATGAAACCCTAACTTAGGGATTAAGCAATTCAATGGCCACAAACTTACTGCACTATGTCGAAAATAAAACAGGTGCCTTCTGGACCTCAAATGATTAATCCAACCGTCCAGAAGGTAAAACAGAATGTCGTGAAACTACTGTCAAAAAAACGCAACGATCCGACGGTCCAAACTCTGGGAATAGATAAAACGGCTCGTTGTGTTTTCTAGAAAATTCAATACGAATTTTAAGCTATTGAGCTAAAATCTAAGAACTTTGACTCTGATACCACTGAAAGGTTTTTGTTAAACCGTACTACCACATGATATAGGCAACGGAAGCATATTTAGAATTGAATCATCCATGGCAATACAAACAAACAACTTATAAAGATGCATACGTTCTAGATGATTAACTACAATAGAAAGAATCAAGAACACTTACTTGTTTCTTGTGATTGTCGAAAACACAAAGATGAATTAACCTTGTTCTTGCTTCTTGGATGTCAAGGATCAATAGTGTGAATCCCTCTAGTGGCTCACACTTAAGAACACCAAACCAACAATCAAGATTGAAGCTTTAAACCCTAAACCCTTATTTAGGGTTTACGATTTTGGGAGGGAGGAGAGGGGAGGTTATGGCCTCAATAGAGAGAGAGAGATTGATCAAAAAACTCATTAGGGTTTGATCCCTAGTAGTTTATTTATAATCCCCTTATTTACGCCTAGCCCCATTGAAACGATAAGCTTGTTAAAAACTCTTTTAACCAATTATCATTTAGTCCCTATAATTAATCCAATTAATTATATTGTAGCTTATAATTAATTTATCATCAAATGACAAATTAATAAACTAACTACTTTAACTCCCTTTCATTCTTCTGATTGTTATTTGGGTCTTAAGGGCAACCCAAAAGGACCCTGCTATTATTAGAAATATTACCAATAGTTAATGACTCTGGACACTATGTCCAACAAGAACACCTTGTAGGGGTGTTAAGAGGATGAGAAGTTATTGTTTTGAATAAGCGTTCTATTTACGAGGTAAGGAGGGTTCGTAGAATGATGAGGTATGTAGCACGAGTGAAGCGAATGTGTAGATTTTATCGTTCAGTAAGGGACTGTGTCCAGCTTATGTAATGGCTCGAATCGTAAAGAGCTAGCTAGAATGTTTGTGTTTGAGCTAATCGAGAACTCATGAGTTATAGTTCAACAAGTTGGGAAAGGACTAAGTAGCGAGATAGACTCGATTATGTATACGGGAGGATATGAAGGCAAGTTCGAATTGTGTGAATGATCATGAGAGATCTGGTCTGCAGTGTGATGTTATGGGCAAAGAGTGTACGGACGTGTAGTGACAATATTTGTCAAGCTAAATGTGCCAGCTAGTGTCGTAGTGACGTGGTGTTAGAGAGAGAGAGAGGAAGCATCAGATAGAAGCCTTTTGGGGGTTTCGGATGAGGTGTACGATTTGTTAACCAGACTGTTGGTGCACGTAGGGTAAGTTGACGTTGTGGTATGATTATGTTCGGGATAGAATGACGGAGTGGTGGTAGGTGGTTACCCAAAGGAGAAACTAAGCGTTTGTGGTTGTAAGAGTCGCGAAGTAAGCATATTTTGGGATCATTGGAAGTTTAAAGAAGATGATGGGGGTGTTAGTCATGTGGTGGAGTAGATGCGAAATCCTTAAAGAATGTGAGTTGTTGCTTTTGTGTGAAAGAATTGTCTGAGAAAGTAAAAGTTGGAGAATAAAGAATGTGTAGTGACGTCGAACACTGGTGTCATTTCAAGACGACTTGGTTGAATGCCCTAAGTTAGGATCTTGGTGCAACTGTTTGGTTATGTATATAATAAGAAAGTGATATCAGCATGTGGAAAGGTCGGGAGAGGGGGGCAAGTAATGTTTGGTGGGCAGTGCTCCACGCTAACGTGGGGAGGTGAAGATAGTATGTCGGAATAAGTGAGTGAATTGGAAGTAGTAAGCTTGACAGTAATGCCGAAAGGTGCAGTGTTGTGTAGATTGTCACTGATAAGTGTGCGAACTTTTGGAAAAAGTATTGAGGAAGGGAATTGTGTATGATTTTGTGCAGGAAAGAAGTGGATGAGACAACTGAATGAGTTAAGTTAGTGACTTTGTGAGAAATATTTAAACGAATTGGTCGTGCAGTGATTAAGCTAGTGAGAATAGTATGGTGTGACCATGGTTACTCCTCCCAGTTGGGTGAGGATAACCGGAGTTATGTTTTATATGACTGAACGAACGTGGCAATCAACGAGGAATGGTTGTGTTTCAAGATAAGTTTAATTCGAGTAGGTGGACACTTCAACAATGGGTTTGGAAGTTCCTACTCTTAGTTACGTATAAGTATGGAGTAATGAAGTGGTGAGGATATGAGTGATGGTTGACAAACTGTGGTCAAGGTGGTCCGAGAAAGGGAAATGTTATCTGCATAGACGATTGTTGGTTGGGAGAAGTGATCTAGAATTGCTTGTGTTACGATGAAGGAACTCTGGGTTATGAGTTGTTGGGACGTACAGGGTTGGCCTTGTGCCAAGCTGTCAAGTGAGTGATTATTTTTTTTGGTAAAAGAATCTCGTGTTGTGGCGAGGGATTCAGCCAAGTTCCTTCCTAAAGGAAGTATAGATGCATGAGAAGCCTTAGTTAATCTACTGTTGTCAAGATCGATCGAGTAGGAATAGTATCCTACGAGTTAGAGTACCGTAAGAACTGAAGGGAATGCACCCAATGTTTCATATTTCGTACTTAATGAGGTGGCTGACTGAGTCAGAAGTGGCATTACCTTGGGGAAGTGTCGGTTTTGGTGTGGGCACGATACCTACATCTTTTCCAATAAGGAATTCCGGGGACGGAATTCTTTTAAGGGGGGAGTGTTGTAATAACCCAAATTTTCAAGTAGGTATGGAAAGTTTAGTGGCTAAAGTCTAAGAATTTAAAGTTAAGTTAAGGGGCCTTTTTGAAATTTGTGAAAGATACAAATAGGGCTCAAAACCCTAGTTTCCCAATCATTTGGTGATGGTTGGCGGCTGGAAGGAATTAGAGAGAAGAGAAAGGGGTTTTTGGAGTTTCAAGTGCTATTGAAGGGAAGGAATCATCAATCAACAAAATTGGAAGAGGATGTGGATCTGGAATTCGATTCTACAAGTGATTCTAACAGGTAATCCCAAGCTCCAATTCTTGTTTTGGATGATTCAGCTAGATTGTTGGTTTGGTTTGAGGGTTTTTAGTTAAAAGTTGAAATGAGGCTCTAATAGGGATTTAGACAATCACCCTTATGTTTAAGCAGCAAAGAGTTAGTAAGGAAAAGTCTAAGTATGCTTATTAATCTGATTGTATCGTATTTTCGTTGGGTTAAGAGCTTGTTAGCAAATCTCGATCCAAATAAGCTTAGTAGTCGTCGTCCGGTAAGTCTGGACCAGTGTCCGGACAATGTATCCGGATAGGATAAAGAACCCGGATGGAATGACTATCCAGATAAGGGGGTTGTCCGGATGAGTGACATCTGGATAGCATAGTCAACCGGAAAGTAGAGTGTCCGGTAGTTTCATCCGGAAAGTAGAGTGTCCGGTAGTTTGTGCGTCCGGAAAGTTCGGACGTCCGGAGTGTAGTTTCGTCCGAAAATCCAGTTGGTGTCCGGTAAGATAGTATCCGGTAAGTTATGTCCGGAAGGTTAGTAAGGGAACTGAGCAGTTTATATTTCATCCATATCTCAGGTAACCCGATTGCAAGTTAGAAGCAAAGTAAAGCAAGATGTTAAACGCACCAGGTGAGTTTTTCTAACTAAAATACGTGATTTTACGTGTTTTCCAAAGAAAACGATTATGTAGAAATGCCATGTTATTTCACATGATTTTTACATAAATGAAAGTTGAATGTTTTTCTGATATGGTTCGTTTACGAGCATGAACTGTTTTATAACTATTAAGCATGTTCTCCATGAAATGTACGTTTATTTGAAAGGATGGCTTTTAGCAATATGAAATGATGTGGAATGATTTCACGCTTGTGATTTACGTTATGATATGTGTATGTTATGTGAGGTCGGTTTACACAGTGGGATCAGGGTACCTTGGGATTCGATAATTCCTTGGGCATATGTGGTCAGCTTGTAGGTTGGAATTTGTTTCCTTCCTACTCGGATAGAAGGGGGTCCACTTGGACTCCGGTGTAGCCGAGAGGGTGTCCGTTAGGCCCCGATCGAGGGAGCTTATGCGATCCTTGAACCCTATGTTGAACCTTGAATGATGATTATATGCAGAATGTGAACTGTTTTAAATAAAATGATTTTATAATGTTGATGTACGCTGTTTATTGAGGGGACTCACTAGACCTCATGGTCTAACCCTCGCTTTTCAAAACTAAAACCTTTTCAGGTAAGCAAATAGTAGGAGGCTCAGGTAAGTGAGCAAGAGCAAGATAGAGTACAGATGCAGCTAGAGACAATGCAAGTGCCTCTTGTAGAAGCTAGATTATCCTCAGTTGTGTATAGGTTGTTTCCGCCAACCTTAGTTTGTGAATGATGTAACGAAATTTTGGGACCCAGAATTGTAAATGTTATGATTAAATGATATGTATGTCCTGTTGTGTTTTGGGATGTTACATTTTAATTAATGAAGATTCTCCAGAAAAGACAGAAGACGAGTATAGCAGAATCAGTTTTCGGAAGTAGTAGCAACACGTGGCAGACTTTTTTGACAAGTAGCAATTTTTCCTACACGTATTTAATATGTGTCCTCTTTTCAGATTTTTTTAGACAACTCTCCTTGCTGAATCAATATCAATATATATATTAAATCAGAACCCATCATGTATGATGTGGCACATTGTTAGAAGAGGATTTGTCTAAAGAAATTTTCTCATTGTTTTGAGTTTTTTAAATATTAAATAAGTTAAAGACTATTCTACCCCTAAATACAAAATATGTATTTCATTATAAGAAGGCTTCTTTGGTAATTTCACTTCCATTTATTTGCTTTTACTTTCAAACTACATAACTTCATAGAGATATTCATTATGCTCTTTTCATCTTCCCATCTACTAATTAAGAGAAAACCTACAATAAATGATTTGCCACATTCTTACAAAATGATTCTTTATAAAGATAATTATGTTAAAGACTTTATAAAATGTTAAATAAATTAAATATTTTTCTACTCATGAATGAAAAATGTGTATTTCATTATTCTCTCCAAAATGATAACAAAATTTTCAAGCCAAATATGTCATTAATTGAGCAAGTCGCATTATTAGTTCACGTATATCCAAAAGTAAAATATGAAGTTTCTTAGGTGACACTTTGTGGAAGTGTTATTTCATAATTCTTTTTTTTTTTAGAAATTTTTAGACTTTTTAATTTATTTTGTTGGTTATATTAATTGTCTTTCATTAACTCATAAATGTCCTAGACCTTTCGGTTTCCTATTCCGTTTTTTATCCCGTCTATATATTATATCTCATTTAACGTTTTTTTCTTTTGTTTTACTGAATCCTCCATCATATTGTAAACTACATAATCGAATGTCTAATCAAGATGAAAGCGTCTTTTCTTCTTCTGTTTTACCAAATCCTTTGCAAAGTACACAATTGAATGTCTCATCTAGATGAAAGCTACATTTTTATAGTTTGTTTTATGTTTTTAGAAGAGTTATTTGTTGTTATTGATGTTGTATTTTTTTTTGCATAATTATTTATCATGATACCGTTGTTCTACATCCATGTAAGAATTCTTACATTTTATTTTATTATTTGTCTGGGTTATATGTTTTATTTTGCATAGTTTTGTTTCAGTAATTTTGTTGTAATTATTCAAGTTTTATTTGTTGTTTATTGACAACAGTTAGATTTTAATCAAGTGTGATCTATGTGAATTTTTATTTTTATGAATTATCTTCTCCATCTTTTATATTTATAGAGTTTTTAATTTGTACTGTTTTTGTCATCATCTATATTGTGGTTATTTATGAAAATCAATATATATCATGTGATTGTTTATTGTTATACTTTTTATGTCATTCTGTGCAGGTTAAAATGACTTTTTTTTATTGATGTTTAAAATTTTTATACAATTTTATTTATTTAATATCAGATTTAAAATAAGTAATGAAAATTTTGTTTTTATTAATATGTATAAGTTTATTATGCTATGCAGGCGGCGAGACAAGACTTAGTATGAAAACGAGAGATTTTTTTTATATTCAATAAGTCAAAAAAGTGAGCGTGATATTTGTATCTTATTTGTCATGTTTAATATTTTGTAGAGATTTATTTAATGTTTGTTTTCGATTATGTATTAAAAGGATTGATAGTAACATATCAATAACTGTCGTTTAATATAGTATTTAAATAATTTTACTTTTGTTTAATTTTTGTGTGAAATCTATCATGATATGACATAGTTAGCTCATTATTCACTAGGTCGAACGCTAATATATATGCCAATAAATTTATGTTGCCAAACAAATGTGCAAGATAAATGGAATGAGGTTATTCTTTGCTATGACGTGTGTGTCCCTATATGAAAATTTTGTATTTCATTATAAGTAGGGCTCTTTGGTTATTTGCTTCCAATTTAATTAATTAACCATAACCCCCAAACTATCCACCTTTCTTGCATTCCTTTTACTCTCATTCAAAATCTATGTTAAAGAAGTGTGATGAAGAAGTGGTCGGGTCGCCTCCAAGGGTAGTGTGGGGTTCTATTCTTAGTTGGACAATCACAACACGGTATTTCGAGGTCGGGGACTATCAGTTCACGGGGAATTCCAGCTTACACATCAAATCACTTGGATTATATGTATTTTATTATTTACTTGTATTGTGATTTTAGAGTTTTGCATTTAATCTCCACCAACAAAGATTGATGTACTATTGATAGAAGCTTTGTCTGTGCCGCCATTTGCACGTCGTATTTTTATAATGCTCTTGAAACATCCTATTACAACTTGCAAAGTTAGGCGTACACATGACACTTGAGAAATGACAAGAAAAATGTCATAGATGATGATGTGGTAGAACTTGAGAAAATTAACATTCTTCTAATGAGGCCAACATTTCACTTTTGTAATTCAAATCATTGTTCCACACTCTTGGCCATGGATTATGTGGTTCTTCATGATCAAGTTAGCTTATGTTTTATGTCATCTTCATTATTCCATGGATTGTTAATATATCTAATCGTGTCTTCATTAGAAGTTTATCGTTGTAGTTGAAGTAATGTCTTTTTAAGAATTATTTGGTGTTGAGGTGTTCTCGTGTTTAAATTAACTATGTTGAAATTGTATCACTTGACATTCCATTGGTAATCAATAGTTTTGAGATGGCCTTTATTCCAATTAAATGATAGCATGCGTTTAAAATTTAACCATAGTTTTAAGACAAAATTTTATTTTAAATGAATAGTAATTAATGTTTCTCAATCTACGCAATTAGAATTAAAGTCAATAAGATAAACTTTATTTCAAATAAATGGTAATTCGGTTTTATTTTTGATCTCTTAACTTACATAATTACTATTAAACACCATTTGTTACAATTAATAAGCCCCTTTATGAAGTGTAAACAAAATACATGCTTATTTTATGTGCATAAAATTAAAAGAATTTCTCTAATATTTATGGAAAATGCATGTTTTGTCGTTTTTATTCTTGGTATTGAATGGACTATATAAAGTTGAAGACTTGGGAGAAAATAATTTATGTTCGGCGGTTAAGGTAAGAGTTTGCCGATTGTAGGAGCCTTTGAACAAAAAAGATAGAGAACTAATAAGTTTGGATATGGTCCTCATTAATGAAATGATATGCCTATTTTATAATATGGATCTATGTGTGTCCACAGATTTAAAATTACAATATTCTATGCTGGAGCTTTATACCAACTTACTTTATTTTTCATCTTATTTTTAACGAATCGTAATAGGCACGATAATTCGGAAGAATTTGGTGTACAAGTTCAAGAATTAATTGAATGAGGGTTTAATGTATACCGTAAAAAATTTAAAGATGGTTGCGAATTCTGCAAATTATAGGGTTTTTAATTCAAAGTTAAAAATATTGTATTCTTTTAACAATAGTATAGAAAGTAGTGGATAATGCACCTTTATACTAATTTACATGGTTTATGAATAGAATTTTATACTCTTACCATATGGGTCATTTTGATTTATTTATCAACTTATGCTACTATTGAAAATAATATATGTTTTCCGAAATACCGCGCAACGCGCGGTACAAGCCACTAGTTCCCCTATAAATTCAGCATAAGTTCAACACAATACACAACAACATCACCTACTCCATACTCTTCCACTCACGCTCTCTCCACTTTCTCACTCTAAACTTTTCTCTCCATCTTCAAGAAGATTTGTAGCATAGTAATTTACAAGATTTGGATGATTGAACTTCCCTAGAAATTTCAGTTTCACAAATAAAACAGCAAAAAAAGAATCCAATTCTTAGATGATAATTACACAAAATAAAATTTGAATTTATATAGTATTAAGTTTCATGAAAAGATTGTGTAATCTGTTTTACTAGTCACTAAACAGACTCACAATATCAAAATTTAAGTGATCCATCAACGGAAATGACAAGACCTTAGAAGCGATTTTATTACTTGTAAATAACAGAACATTTTTACATAAATACTACGTATTAAAACCACTTTTTAATGCCCGTAAATTATTTAAACGTCACAATAATGAAGATATGAAATCAAAAAAGAAATTTAGACCAAACTTTGCTCCTTCAAAATGTCAACCCTATGACTCACTAGAGAAGGGTTGGTATCTGCACTCATATAAAAATCTAATTCAAGTCAAATAGTATATTGGGAATGTAAAAAAGGAACATCTGATGTTAATGTTAATGTTAATGTTAATGTTAATGTTAATGTGTGTGAGCAGAATTTTTCAATTTAAAAACACCCTCGTTTTTAATATTCTTATAAAAAATCTTTCCACTTCATTTCAAAGAAACAAAACTTCAGACAAAACTACATCCCTCCAATCACCACCTGACAAACCTCACTGCCACCGCCAATATACAATTATTTGCTCTTCCACCACCCTTAACTCACCATAAACTAACCACCATCATACACCAAAAAAACAAACCCCAATTATCCTCTCAAAACCTAATTTTTATAAACGAAAATGGACGAACCTTTGGAGGATTCGTGCACCAGCGCAGCGCCACACACCAACAAGTAATCTTTAGAAAATACGAGATGGAGAGGTTGTTGGTCCAAGGAATGTTTGTGAAAGTTTATTATGCGAGATATTTAGTCACGTCGAAGGGTGTCGCTATTAAAGTTATCAAGGCAGAGCACATGAGAAATTAAGGTTTAATATCACCATGGAGATGAAAAAATAGTATCATTGTTTGTCTCTGTTTCAAGAGATGAAAGAACTCGGACTCCAGCCTGACCACTTCACGTTTCTGCCAATAATTTCTATGAGCGATCATGTTGGTTTGGTCTATGATGATTACTGCTACCTTAAGTCCATGATAGACGATTACAAAATCATACATACATTGATACACATATATATATATATGACTAAATTGCATGATTAGTCCTTATGGTTTACATAAAATTTCATTGTACATCCCTAAATCAAAATAATAATGGAAAACGTCCCTATGGTTTTGCATTTTCACACGTATTTGGTCCTTGTGTCATAACACCGTTAAATAAACCTGTTTAGTAGATTAATTGGAAGGGTATTTTAGTCTTTTTATTTTAAAACCACAAGGACCAAAAATGTAATTTACTTCATTATTTATATTATATAATATTATTTATCTATACATTTAATAAATAAGTAACTAGCATGCCACATGTCATCTTCTGGTGAGCCGACTTTAGTATTTTCCCGCCTAAACATGTATCTGGACGCAGTTTACATTATAAGTTCAATTAACACACTCACATTCACTTCTCTTTAAATCTCTCCTTAATTCAATTTTTTAAATTTATACGTTACATTTACTACCCTTATAATTAGGTATGTAGTTTACTTTTAATCCCTTACTTTTTTATTTTTTATTTTTATTTTAGACTCTTATCATATAATCATAAATAATGTATATGAACTAAAATGCATTAAAAAAATATTTCTATTTTTTACAAATTATACCATTGTAATCGCTTCGTCAATACCTTCGAAATGAGCCCAATATTGAATATTTTTTGATTTAATTATATTATTAAATAACATAAACATATACGAATTAATGTGTCGTGATTAGTATGAGATTTGTTGAAATTAGTATGAGATTTGATACAAATAATCACTAAATTGTCGTGATTTTTTTTTTTTTGCAATTTCATATCAATTTTTACTTCAAAATCGAATTCCTTCGACGAATTACAATTATATCAAATTTCATTCTGTCAACGAAACACCCTTAGAGTTATCATAAGAGATTTAATTACTTGGAAAAAAAGATATCACTTATCAACTGACTTTTGAATTATGAGTTCGAACCTTTTTCAAAAATATAATATGCAAATATTTTAGTATAGTATATTTAATTATTTATACTTTCTTAATCATGATTATATTATTTCCTCTAATTTTTTTGACCAATTAACCATATTAACCTTTAATTTTATACATCTGATATGCGATTTAAAAGCGTATAAATATGAACATGAAACAAAATTATTTTTTCAAATTCTCGGCTTTAGATTTAAGATACTTCGCGCCGCATCGCGCGCATGTACTTATCTAGTATATTTATATACATAAATAACACACAACTTCACCTACCATCTACTATCTACCATCAACCACCATCACCCACCGTTACAACCATCATCACCCACCATCACATTCCACCACCACCACCATCCACCAAATTTTATAAACAACAATTTTTAAAACAATCATTATATAAACAATTTTTAGGTAAATTACATCACCAAACAATTATTGTAAACAACAACTTGAATATAAATTCATTCAAAAAGAGCTTAATACCTTGGTAAATTGCATCAACAAACATCATGTAAACAACAATTTTTATATAATGTCATTCAGAAAAATTGTAATACAAACCCTAAAATGACAACCCAAATCAAGCCCTATAATCAAAGAAATCCTAAATCAAAATCAAACCCCAAATAAACCATAAATCAAGCCCTCAAATCAAAAAAAATATAGAACAACATTTGGGCTAGATCTGGAGGAGCGGGTCAGTTATCGCCGGTGGAATCTGAAGGGACGATGATCTTCACAGGGTTTGGAAATTGAAGGGACTATATTTTTAAGTTACATTTTTTGTCCATGTGGTTTTTAAATAAAAAAAGTTTTTTTCTTTCAAACTAAAAAGTTTTTCAAATTGACTAAAATACCCTTTCAATTAATCAATTTAACAGATCTATTTAACAGTGTTAGGACACAAGAACAAAAGGCGTGGGAAAATGTAAACGATAAGAATGTTTTTCTTAATTACTTTGATTTAGAGACACACAGGACGTTTTCACAAGTAATATTTTAGACACGATAATAAAAGGTTGTATTTTAGCAATGATTTCTTATAAATCCTACAAATGTCGGTCTAACTTGGGTAAAACAAAGCAATAATACCATGCTGCAACATAAACATTAACTGTAAATGTGAACTAAAATGAAAAGGAATTAGATTTACCTGATTATAATTTGAAATAACAATTCCAAGACCACCGATTCCAACAATCAAAACCAGATTAGCGCCATGGGATCTTATCTTTTTTTTAGGTTTGTGAAAAGAAAATGACTCCATAAAAACAGAGAGAGCTCCCCCATCTTCCATAGCAGAACTTTGTATGTTGTAAAGCCGATCCAAAAAAACAGCTCAAAAGTAGGTGGATATGAAGATCTGGAAAACAATAGCCTTGCCGGTACTTGTCACCGGCGACGGTGTAATATGCAGCTGCCGGCCGGAAGTTGGCAGAAAAAAATTCAAAGAATTTGGTTAAAAGCTAAAGGGTGAAAAGGAAGACGAAGGAGACGTGTGATTGATTTCCTAAAAATTACAAACAAGGTCCTTTTAATCACTAAGGCCTTCGGTACCGCCAGCGGGCTCGGGCTCCTTCGGGTTGTGGTACGGGGGGGAGCGGGCTCGGGCTCGGGTTCCAGCCCCGGGTTCCAAAACCCGTTGAACCCGATTGCTTTTCCTTTTTTTTTCTTTTTTTTATAATTTGAAAATAAAGACGTTGGCAACGGCTATTTTTTAAAAAAATTCAATTTAATCACACTATATATATAATCCTAAAACCCATTTTATTTTTCACACAAAACAACTCTCTCATTCTCTCATTCTCTCATTCTCTTCCATTCTCTATATTTTAAACAATATGGATTCGCCACAACCCGGTTCACCGACCGCATCATCATTATCCGTAGACACCGACGAGTTGTTGCATCTACAAAGAGAAAATTTTCGACAGACTGCACAATTAATTTATGGTAGCACCGCCTCATCGTCAAGAAGAGAGAGGGCCGTGAACATAGAAAGAGGTCGAGTAGCTGCAAACGAGCGGCTTATGCGGGACTACTTTGGCAACAACCCGGTTTATACACCGGATATGTTTAGGCGGCGGTTCAGGATGAGCAGGCAACTATTCAAACGAATAGTTGAAGATTTAGAAGGAGAGTATCCGTATTTTACACTTCGGTTGGACGGCAGACGCAAACAAGGTTTTTCTCCGATACAAAAGTGTACTTCCGCTATTCGGCAATTGGCGTATGGAGTAGCTGCTGACGCACTTGACGAGTACATCCGTATGGGAGAGAAAACGTCACGAGATTGTCTGTACAAATTCTGCACAAGTATTATTGAACTGTATGGTCAAAAATATTTACGCAAACCTACTTTTATTGATATTCAGAAGTTGTACGCCGCGCATGAAGCTAAACACGGATTTCCCGGCATGCTCGGAAGCATAGACTGTACTCACTGGGCGTGGGCAAATTGTCCGGTAGCATGGCGAGGTCAATTCATGAGATGTGATCATGAGCACCCGACAATCATGCTAGAAGCAGTGGCCTCTCAAGATCTATGGATCTGGCACACATACTTTGGTGTTGCCGGTTCCAACAACGACATCAATGTTCTCAATCAGTCCCCCATCTTGAACGATGTATATGATGGAAAAGCACCCGACTGCCCTTTTGAGGTGAATGGAGCCACCTACGAGCACGGATATTATCTAGCGAATGGGATATATCTGGAATGGGCTACTTTCGTAAAATCATTTACGTGCCCGCAGGACCCTAAAAGACAAAAGTTCAAGTCCGCGCAAGAAGCGGCACGTAAAGATGTTGAACGAGCTTTTGGCGTGCTTAAACAACGTTGGCATATACTTCATAACCCGGCACGCGGATGGGAACCGACAAGATTGGAAAACATTATGTACGCTTGTGTCATATTACACAATATGATACTCGAAGACGAAGACCATGCTATTTGTGGTGGCGATGAAAACGACATTTTCACGGATGATATCGAAACCCAAATCAGTGAGGAACAACGCACGACAAATGTTCGAGAAGTCAAAAACCGGGGCACTCATAATAACCTTCGGTCGGATTTGGTCGAACATATTTGGCGTATCCAAGTTCCCAACAATGACGACGAGTAGATTTTTAAATTTATTTTGTAATTTTTAAATTTATTTTGTAATTTTTATTTTTAATGAATGATATGAATTTTTATTTTTATTATTTATCTTATTTTTATTTATTAAAAAATATATAAATATTTTTATTTTGTTAAATAATTAAATGTATAAATAAAAGAATTAAAAAAATGAGGTGGCAAGAGGGCTTGAGGGTAGCGCTACGCCACTTTAGGGCTTGAGGGTTTGAGGAGAGGGTTAGGAGAAAAACTGATGTGGCGCTGATGTGGCGCTTGAGAGCTTGAGGGCTTGAGGGCTGCGCTACGGATGGCCTAAGGTCCTTGTAGTTTTACTTTAATTATAATTTGGGTCCTTACTCTAACTTCGAACAAGATATTTTAGTATTTTTACTTATATTTTTTAGAAAATAAATTATAATTATTATATTATATTATATAGACGAAGGATCATGGAAGAAAAAGAGTTACGATGAAAAATATAAGAAGTGATTTGGACCCTTAATCATTTTTAATCTCACTTTCATCCATAAATTCCATTTCTCACGGGAATTGATCTGACGCATCGATTAGTGTTGATATTCAATTAAAATTCATCTAAGATCAAAATCCCTTGTTACGTTTATCACCATTACTTCTCTTCTCACCGGATCGAGTTCAACCCCATATATACTATATCTTATAAAGCAGATGTATAAAAAGTTTTAAGAAAAACTTCTAACATACTAAGTATTGTTATTTTACATGCATGTGATCTTAAAACTTAAAATCTATATTAAATACTATATTATTTTATGCACAACAAGGGGTTGTTTGTTAGATGCTGAATAGTTTGCAGAATATAGTGTAAAATGAAATATGGTTGTTTGTTAACTGTTCATAATGAAGTTAGGGAGCTGAATGGTTAAGGGAGACCCAAGATACAAAATCATTCAGAGGGTTTTAGAACCATGGATCACCCAGAGAGAGAACCCCTGGGTAAATCTGTTACTGATTTGCATTACCCACCAAGTTTTATGATGGTTTTACGACGAATCACTTTTTAGCGACAGATTTCTCAGGAAAAATTTGTAGGTAAAAGTCTTTCGTTTGGTAGTGTAACCCTGTAATTTAACTTATGCAGGAAGAACATGAAAATATCCTGAAAAACCGTGAGAACCCAGAGTCTGGACTTCCATTTAAAAGAATTTACATGTATGCATACCCTAATTAAGAACAAAGTTGTAAAAGCAGGCCGTGATCTCTTAAAGAACAATTAGAAGAAACATCGGGATTTATAACAAACTGTAGAATTTTATCAAAAAGACAAAAACTTACCAAAGAGACCACTAGCATTAAAGTTTTACATAGAGTAGAAACCAAATTCAGGTAGAATTTCGACAAAATGCATAAAAGTATTACAAAATGCAGAGAAAAAGAAATGGATTACCAGGTGGTTCTTGGTCGGATGGAATGAAGAAATCTTGATCGGATGAAATGAAGAAATGGTGGATGAAGAAATGGTGCGAATGAGGGTTACTTATAAATAATAACCTTGTCGTTTCTCACCCATGTTCAACACTGAAGAGAGAGCTTAGGGACCATTTCCGGAAATGAAAAAACCATTAAAAATGATTCCAACTGCCAGGCTTTCATTTTCTTTCCTTGAACATGAAAACCTTGAAACCTTAAGAAAATAAATATAAATTCTATATTTCTTTTTCCCCCTTTCATCGTATGCTTTCAATGCTCTTCGTCGTCCGCTTATTACCCATTCGGAGTGTATGTCAATTGAACTAATTATACTTACATTTCATACCCCTATAATTATTTAATTAGTTTACTTTATACCTTTTACTTTTCTAATTTTTATTTTACATCATCATATTAACACATATAATCGTATATTAACTAAAATACGTTAAAAAATACGTTTTAATTTTAACAAGTTACATAATTATAATCGTCTCTTCGAAATGAGTCAATATTGAATATTTTTGAATTTATTTATTTTATTATATATCATATGTACTACATAATTTTTTTTAATATTTACAATTCATATCCTTATAGTTAATTATTTAATTTATAGTGCATCCCTTACTTTTTCAATTTCCGTTTTACACTCTTATCACATTAACATAATAATCATATATTAACTAAAATATGTTAAAAAAATGTTTTAACATATCACATGAACATACATAATTACTCTAAAATACGTTAAGGAATTTTCTTTATATATATATATATATATACATACATACATATATATAGGTATATATATATATAGGGAGAGGTTTAAATGAGAAGTGCTAAATATTTGAGAAATAAAGAAGTGATCTTAGCCAGGTCAAGATCGGCGGTTTGACCGAGAAGCAGCGAATAATTCCTCGCGTGGTCTGCACAAGATAGATGAGTAGTTTCGTAAAAAACACGAGGGACGAGTTCATATATGAATCTATATGATTCATATATGAACCATTGTGTTCATATATAAACCTTTGTAATTCACATATAAACTCTTTTTAACTAATTCATATATGAACCTTTGTGATTCATATATGAATCAGTTAATTTGTTTATATGAGAATTAGTTAAAAAAATGCATATATGAATCACAAAAGTTCATATATGAAACAATTAATTAGTTTCATATATGAATCACAAATGTTCATATATGAATCAGTTAATTGGTTCAACTGATTTATATATGAACCTACAGTTAATTAGTTTCATATATGAAACACAAATGTTCATATATGAATCACATGATTCATATATGAATTAGTTATAAAGAGTTCATATGTGAATTACAAAGGTTCATATATGAACGTATAGTTCATATGTGAATCACACAAATTCATATATGAACTCGTCTCGTGTTTTTTGTAAAAGTTACGAAATTGTCCTTCTATTTTTGGAACAGCTGTAACTTTTGGCCAGTCAAAGCCGCAACTTTTGACCAATTATAACCAATCTTGACCGAATATGTTAGACAACCTAGGGGGGGTAAGGTTGTATTTAAAATCTTTTACTTTCAAAAATTCTTTTACAAATAAATACAGTACAGAAACAGTATAAATAAATCAGAGTATACAAATAATAAATATACAACAATTATATAAACAGATATAATTAAAAGCACAGCGGAATAAAAAAAGAGATAAGGGATAGAGATACTTGACACAGAGATTTACTGATTTACCACCAACTGTGATAAACCAGCAGCCGAGACACTTCTCGACACGATCCAATAAATGTATTCTTTACGGTAGAACACAAACCAAATACAAAGGAATTTGTAATAGTTTCTCAAGCCTCTGCTATGAGATAAACAGGATCACACACCCGTTATTCAAATACTTACAAGAGGAGTATAACTCACAATGGGTAATCACTCTTGTATAATAATCACTTGGATATTTTATAAAAAAAAGGTTTTATAAAATATATATATTAAATAGGTGAGAGAGCTGAGAAAAGGATGGAGTTGGTTGCTTGCTGTTGTTGTTTGTGTGGTCTTGGTTTGTTGATGCTTATTGTTGTTGTTATTCTCTTACTTCCATCACCACCAGCATGCATCATTTATACCAAGGAAGCTCCAACGGCATTGTGAGTTGGCGGTATACCGGCTATCCCCCGCGGTATACCGTGCATAGGAAAAAGCACATCAAGATCAGAAAGTCAACTCTGCAAAAACCAACGGAAACAGTACCCGCGGTATACCGGCTGAACACCGCGGTATACCGCGCAGAAGAAAAGACTTCCAACCAATCAGAGATGCACACCGAGCCTGCCGCGGTATACCGGCTGAACACCCGCGGTATACCGGCCGTACCACCGCGGAATACCGGCTCTACCTTCGCGGTATACCTGCGTCAGAAAGTGGTTGCAGAAACAGTACGCATGGCAGATACTTCTAGAACCAAAATTTCTTATTTAAAATATTATTTAAAAGGTTTTTAGAAATATCCAAGTGGTATATTATTTTAGGGTGTTTATCATTATTAGTTATAAACAATAATGACGACGTAAACACTTCCGTCTTGAACCCTTCAGATTAAATCTTCGTGTTCTTCAACAACTGCACACTTGGATTAAATTGTTAGATAAACAATAATACGGTGTGTTTGTAATCATCAAAATAAATATATATAAATATATAGAGATGTGGTACACTTGCACCAACAATCTCCCCCTTTTTGATGATGACAAACACAACCGCTAAGCAAGAGCATATGCGGTTTCTCTCCCCCGTTTGTCGAAACAAAAAGGGTTAAGAAAGACGGTATGCTCCCCCTCGAGAGATGCTCCCCCTCAAAATATGCATATATTTGAGGTAGCATAAACTCATGGGTAAAAGAGCTAAAACGCTCCCCCTCAAATTAATAACGATATCAATTTGATTTTATAAAATTTGAGGGATAAAATAAAATGCAAAAAGCAATAGAGACAAAGATATACAAACCAATACGAAACACTTGCACCAAAACGGATCTTAAGGCTTCAATTTTCGGTTAATTTTATGTGAAAAAAAAAATCACCACGTATTATGACCTCGTCAGGTAACCACGTATTATAACCTCGGCAGGTAACCACGTATTATAACCTCGGCAGGTAACCACGTATTATAACCTCGGCAGGTAAGCACGTATTATAACCTCGGCAGGTAACCACGTATTATAACCTCGGCAGGTAACCACGTATTATAACCTCGGCAGGTAACCCTACAAAAGGCAAAGAATATTTTTGTGGTACCCTTTTCTTATGGGTCCTTTTAACAGTTAGTATAAAACATAAACTGCAAAAAAAGAACATGTTGTCGACATAAAATAAAACACGACAAACATACAAAACCATATAAATGGTTTAAAACCACAAACGCATCCCACCGGGATTATCAACATTAAACATTCCTTTCGGAATCCATTTTCTAACCATTTTAATTTTACGATCGTATTCATCATAGACGTAAAAAGAAGTATGCGGATTAACATTTTTCTTAGGATTCGCAAACTTATTATTATACATAAACGCATGTGATTTTCTCGACATATAATTCACATAATTCATTTTAGGAACATACGGAGGTTTTTGCGTTTTATTTTTAACAACAAATTTAGGTTTTTCAAAAACCTTTTTAATTGGCATACAATCACATTTTTCAATACACGTATTTGAACCAATGCCTTTTCGGCAATTTATACGATTTGATATATTAAGCATTTTAAGCACTTTATCATTGCTACTATTAAAAGCATTTGCTAATAAGTCATTTTTCACATGCGATTTACATTTAGCATTTAAACATGCAATTTCATTTTCAAGTATATCGCATTTTGTACATAAAATATTTTCACATGTTCTTTTCTCTAAACATGCAATTTTATCATTTAAGACAATGCAAGATTTGCAAACAGTATTTTCGCATGCTTTCTTTTCTAAAGTGATAACTTTATCATTTAACTCATTTTTGATTTTATTATCACATGCAATGGTTTGTTTACAATTATTCAACTCATTTTGACATAATAATAATTCTTCTTTTAATTTAGCATTCTCATTTTTAAAACTATTTACGAGAACAATCAATTTTTGAAAAGAGACATTTAACATATCAATATCATCATCGTTATCACTACAACTAGAATAACTTGAGTATGAAGTACATACCTCTTTCTCGCAGTCGACGATGAGACACGTTTCTTCATTTCTTTGATCTCGGGTTTCGTCTCTCTTTTCTTTTGAGTTTCCACCATAGGTGATGTTCAAGTTCTCCCAAATATCACGAGCAGTTTCAAAGAGATAAACACGCTCAATATCATCGTTAGTAAGAACCGAAAAGAGAAAATTTTTGGCTTCATAATTTAAACAATAATTAGCCTCATCTTCGTCGGACCATTCCGAGCTAGGTTTTTCAACAACTTTGTTGTTTTGAAATTTTGTGGGTTTGAAATTTCCTTTAATAATAATATCCCAAATTTTTTGATTTATCCCACGAACATAACGTTCAAAAGAATTTGCCCAAAGATCAAAATTTTCGAAATCAATAAGAAGAGATTTAGAAAACCAACCATTTTGTTGAGCCATTAAATAAAAGATATAACTTTAAAAATTTAAACAGATAATTTTTGAAAGCCCTGCTCTGATACCAAATGTTAGACAACCTAGGGGGGGGGGGGGGGGTAAGGTTGTATTTAAAATCTTTTACTTTCAAAAATTCTTTTACAAATAAATACAGTACAGAAACAATATAAATAAATCAGAGTATACAAATAATAAATATACAACAATTATATAAACAGATATAATTAAAAGCACAGCGGAATAAAAAAAGAGATAAGGGATAGAGATACTTGACACAGAGATTTACTGATTTACCACCAACTGTGATAAACCAGCAGCCGAGACACTTCTCGACACGATCCAATAAATGTATTCTTTACGGTAGAACACAAACCAAATACAAAGGAATTTGTAATAGTTTCTCAAGCCTCTGCTATGAGATAAACAGGATCACACACCCGTTATTCAAATACTTACAAGAGGAGTATAACTCACAATGGGTAATCACTCTTGTATAATAATCACTTGGATATTTTATAAAAAAAAGGTTTTATAAAATATATATATTAAATAGGTGAGAGAGCTGAGAAAAGGATGGAGTTGGTTGCTTGCTGTTGTTGTTTGTGTGGTCTTGGTTTGTTGATGCTTATTGTTGTTGTTATTCTCTTACTTCCATCACCACCAACATGCATCATTTATACCAAGGAAGCTCCAACGGCATTGTGAGTTGGCGGTATACCGGCTATCCCCCGCGGTATACCGTGCAGAGGAAAAAGCACATCAAGATCAGAAAGTCAACTCTGCAAAAACCAACGGAAACAGTACCCGCGGTATACCGGCTGAACACCGCGGTATACCGCGCAGAAGAAAAGACTTCCAACCAATCAGAGATGCACACCGAGCCTGCCGCGGTATACCGGCTGAACACCCGCGGTATACCGGCCGTACCACCGCGGAATACCGGCTCTACCTTCGCGGTATACCCACGTCAGAAAGTGGTTGCAGAAACAGTACGCATGGCAGATACTTCTAGAACCAAAATTTCTTATTTAAAATATTATTTAAAAGGTTTTTAGAAATATCCAAGTGGTATATTATTTTAGGGTGTTTATCATTATTAGTTATAAACAATAATGACGACGTAAACACTTCCGTCTTGAACCCTTCAGATTAAATCTTCGTGTTCTTCAACAACTGCACACTTGGATTAAATTGTTAGATAAACAATAATACGGTGTGTTTGTAATCATCAAAATAAATATATATAAATATATAGAGATGTGGTACACTTGCACCAACAGAATAAATGACCAAAATTACTTCTCTACTTCTCTAATAGTTAACACTTCTCATTTGAACCTAAGGCTATATATATATATATATATATATATATATATATATAGAGAGAGAGAGAGAGAGAGTCCCCTTATTATGAAACCAATGTATTTTATGAAACCATGAAACCAAATGTATTTGGGTCTTTTTCTCCAAATTCGTAATATTTTAGGAATATTCATAATTTTAGCAACAAACAAACTTCCTTAATTTTCTCAATTATCTTCATCTCTCTCTCTCTCCGGCGACCTACACTCTGGCGACCTCCTCCCACTCCGGCGATCTCTAATCCGACGACTTCCTCCCACTCCGACGACCTCCCCCAAATTCCGGCGAGTTTCATAAACAGTTTTTTCGTAAACAGTTTTTTTCATAAGTTTCAAGTTTTTTAAGTTTCATAAACCGTTTTTTCGAAATTTTCACGTTTCATAGGAGAAAAAACATTTTTTCTCGTAAAACATTTTTTTTAGTAGATAAAAGTCGATATGAAACCCAGAATCATGAATCATAATGAAACCCAGAATCGATATGGAACCCAGAATCGATATGAAATCAATATGAAACCCGAATCGATATGAAACCCAGAATCGATATGAAATCGATATGAAACCCAGAATATGAATCGATATGGCGTTACCACGACCTCCGGGATGCTTGCGGTGTTTTCAGATACGCCGTAATCGACGCTCACGTGGATGTGCTTCTTACGGTTCTTCTGTTTCGTTCAAGAAATTACAAAAACTCGTCGGAAAAACGAAAGATGGTAGCGGTTGATCACCGCACTTCCTCCACCTTCTGTCGCCGGTGGTTTGGATCATCATGGTGGCCGGAAATTTGAGAGAGAGAGGCAGAGAGAGAGAGATTGAGATAACTGTGGAGAAAGTTACGAAAATAATTTAACCATAATTAGATTAATTCAAATTAATTAATAGATTTTAAATTTAAATACCTAAAATCTATTCCTAAACTACCCTTTCCTTAATTTTTTAATTAATTAAAATGCAAAAATTTCTCAACCGTTGATCAAAGGAAAGGACGGATTGGATTAGGTTTCATCGGTTTCATAATTGGGTGGTGGTTGCAGAAGAAACTCCCTCTATATACATATATATATATATATATATATATATATATATATATATATATATATATATATATATATATATATATATATATATATATATATATATATATATATATATATATATATATAGCCTTAGGTTCAATAGAGAAGTCCAAATATTTAGAGAAATAGAGAAGTGATCTTGGCCATTTATTCGGTCAAGATCGGTTATAATTGGTCAAAAGTTGCGGCTTTGACTGGTCAAAAGTTGCAGCTATTCCAAAAATAGAAGGGCAATTTCGTAACTTTTACAAAAAACACGGGCTGAGTTCATATATGAATCTGTGTGATTCACATATGAACTATACGTTCATATATGAACTTTTGTAATTCACATATGAACTATTTATAACTAATTCATATATGAATCTTGTGATTCATATATGAACCTTTGTGTTTCATATATAAACCTTTGTGTTTCATATATAAAACTAATTAACTGTAGGTTCATATATGAATCAGTTGAACCAATTAATTGATTCATATATGAATCTTTGTGTTCATATATGAACCTTTGTGATTCATATATGAATTTTTTTAACTAATTCATATATAAACTTTTGTGTTCATATATGAATCTTTGTGATTCATATATGAAATTTTTTTAACTACTTCTCATATGAACAAATTAACTGACTCATATATGAATCACAAAGGTTCATATATGAATCAGTTAAAAAGAGTTTATATGTGAATTACAAAGGTTCATATATGAACGTATAGTTCATATGTGAATCACACAGATTCATATATGAACTCAACCCGTGTATTTTTTACGAAACTACCCCTCTATCTTGTGCAGACCACGCGAGTAATTATCCGCTACTTCTCGGTCAAAGCCGCCGATCTTGACCGAATAAATGGCTAAGATCACTTCTCTATTTCTCTAAATATTTGGACTTCTCTATTGAACCCTTCCCTATATATATATATATATATATATATATATATATATATATATATATATAGAGAGAGAGAGAGAGAGAGAGAGAGAGAGAGAGAGTTGGGCTCTAACACAACATGTTTTCGTGAAACCAAGTTTTTACACTTGAAACCTCACAGCAAAATACTGTGAAGGTTACCTTCACAATGTTTTTGCTGTGTTACCTTCACAGTATTTTTGCTGTGGATGTTAGACCTTCCACACACCTGCAAGACCTTACTCATTTCACAAGTGTCACATCAGCTTTGCAATAACACCTTCCACACATATGCAAGACCAAACTCATTTCTAAACTAATAAATTATAATATAAATAATATAGATAATTATAATATAACTAATAAATTAATTATAAAATATAGATAAATAAATTGTGTACGTTTATCTATTAGTATTTGTATTTTCGTAATTTTTATATTAATGTACTTTTAATTTAGCAGTTTAAATAAAAAACATTGCATAAAAGTATAATTTTTTTTAAATAAAGCGTGGTTGAGAAATTTTAATAAAAATTTAAAAAAAATAATGTTCAAATAAACTAATAAATGAATTAAATTTAATAAACATGTTAATAATAACTAATATTTAAACAAACAAACAAACTAATTAAATTAGAAAATGATTTGTTTACTATATTAAATTTGTTGCAAGGTCTTGCAAATTGTGCAAGACGGTGGAAGTCTTGCAAGGCCTTGCAAGACATATGACATGCCATGTCATCTTGCAAGAGCTCTTGCAAGACGTGTGTGGATGCTCTTACCTTCATAGTGTTTTTGATATGAAGGTTTGTATCATTTTTTTACCTTCATAGTGTTTTTGCTATGAAGGTTTGTATCATTTTTTACCTTCAGAGTGTCTTGCTGTGAAGTTTCAAGTGTAAAAACGTTGTCCCACCGGTCTCACGAAAACAGGTCTGTCTCACGTGAACTCAACCCTATACATACATACATATATATATATATATATAGAGAGAGAGAGAGAGAATCATGAAGTTAAACATTATGTGAGAAAACGAGAAGTGTGATATGATATATGCTTACACGACATCACTAAAAAAAACCATTATTTCCAATGGCATATTTTGTTGACAATCCGTCATTGTATACGAAGTATCATCAATTGATTAATTAAGAAGATATATATATATATATATATATATATATATATATAGGGAAGGGTTCAATAGAGAAGTCCAAATATTTAGACAAATAGAGAAGTGATCTTAGCCATTTATTCGGTCAAGATCGGCGGCTTTGACCGAGAAGTAGCGGATAATTACTCGCGTGGTCTGCACAAGATAGAGGGGTAGTTTCGTATAAAATACACGGGCTAAGTTCATATATGAATCTGTGTGATTCACATATGAACTATACGTTCATATATGAACCTTTGTAATTCACATATAAATTCTTTTTAACTGATTCATATATGAACCTTTGTGATTCATATATGAACCTTTGTGATTCATATGAGAAGTAGTTAAAAAAAATTCATATATGAATCACAAAGATTCATATATGAACACAAAGGTTCATATATGAACACAAAGGTTCATATATGAACACAAAGATTCATATATGAATCAATTAATTGGTTCAACTGATTCATATATGAACCTACAGTTAATTAGTTTTATATATGAAACACAAAGGTTCATATATGAATTACAAGATTCATATATGAATTAGTTATAAAGAGTTCATATGTGAATTACAAAGGTTCATATATGAACGTATAGTTCATATGTGAATCACACAGATTCATATATGAACTCAGCCCGTGTTTTTTTGTAAAAGTTACGAAATTGCCCTTCTATTTTTGGAACAGCCGCAACTTTTGACCAGTCAAAGCCGCAATTTTTGACCAGTCAAAGCCGCAACTTTTGACCAATTATAACCGATCTTGACCGAATAAATGGCCAATATCACTTCTCTATTTCTCAAAATATTTGGACTTCTCTATTGAACCTAAGGCTATATATATATATATATATTAAAGTTCTTTTTAAAGATATGAGATATGTGATTATATGTGATATGTGTCGGGTTTTCGACGGAGTGACTGCCAGATTATCATACCGATATGATTTTTGGTCGTGGCTTGGGGAGATAATCCCTATAAGTGCGACAACCTTTGTGTAGGCTAATAGCGTGGTGAGATAGCACCTATACGCTCGACGGAATAGCTATGTTTGTGATAAAGTATGTGTTTAAAGTTGTATGTTTTATTTGCATATCTGTAATTCAAAGCATGTTTTTAGATTGCTATTTATGTGAAGCATGTAAGAAAAACCGTGAAATCACTAGGCGAAAGCTGACGTTTTAGTATGCATCTCTCAGGGGGGTGCTATAGCGGGTAGTTGATAAGAAAAGGGAAGATTTAGGAAGACCCGAAGCCGCTCCAAGTGTTTAAAGTGTTGAAGTTGTTAATTTTTTAAATTGCCTTGTAAGGTCGATGAACCTATGTTAAGACTTCCGCTGTTAAGTTTTGAGTTCAAGGTATGAATTTATTATGATTTATGTTGTAGTTTCTAGATGTCATAGCCCTGGATTTTGGGGTGTGACAAGGACGGAAACCGAAATTTCAAAACCACACGAATGAAATCCGCATTTTTTAGCAAACTACATGGACGAAAAACGTAATTTACTCTAGAAAATAACTTAATAGCTTTTTATTGACCAAATTATATTTTTACCTTTCTTTTTTTGGGGGATGATAGAAGAAGACGTCCCGTGAAATTGAGGTGAAGTTAAACTAGGGTTTTTACTGATTTGAGGATACAGAATTTGCTTTTTAGTTTTAGGGCATTTTGAAAAGGGAAATTAATTAAAATACCCTAAGTCAAACATTGAGTTACCAAAATACCCTAAATTTTTTCAATTTTGCAAAAATACCCAAAATACCCGCGATAAGGTCCCGTGACCGCGGGATACGGTGACGTGGCACGTATTTTGGCCCCAAATGCCCCGCGAAGCCCCTCAACTTTGGCCGCGGTGCACTTTTGGTCCCTGCCCGCGATCGCAGCCCGCGATGGCCCGAATTTTACACTTTTGGTCCCTGAAATTTACACTTTCAGCCCCTGAAAATTTACACTTTCAGCCCCTAAACTTAGACGAATTTTGCATGTTTTTACTGTTTTTTTCCACAATTATTGCACTTTAAAGACCGATTTGTGGTTGAAATTCATTTGCATGTTTGAATCAATGTTAAATCAATGTTTTTGGAATACCAGTTTGTGGATGAAATGAGAGATTGGTTTTCTGATATGTTGGTTGTTTCATTGATAAATAGACGTAAAATGCAAGCCATAATCCCCACACAACGATTTCATTGTTGCAATATTTCTTTCTGCAATATTTTGTGTTTGAGATACTACTGAAAAAATGAGTTCATCTGTTGCAAAAGGTAAGCTATATTTCTATTTTGATGGTGAATGGGGGCAAGATAACAATGAGTGGAATTTTGCTTATAAATTTAAGCATGGTGTAAAAGTGTCAGTAAACTATACTTATCAAAAGTTTGTTGCATACGCCATGCAAAAATGTGGAATCAACTCTTCTGATGTTTGCAAGTTAGTGTTTAAAAATGGCAATGGGTCATTTGTGGATTT
Source organism: Saussurea involucrata (assembly GCA_033807775.1). NCBI lineage: Eukaryota > Viridiplantae > Streptophyta > Magnoliopsida > Asterales > Asteraceae > Saussurea > Saussurea involucrata. The sequence continues at coordinate 136,310,325 of CM066322.1, forward strand.
ATCCAACGATGGGGATATCTCTACTTTTCTGCACCTTGCAGTCGATTCAGAAAGACCCCCATTACTCTTTGTGTATCCCGGCGTATCCGACGGTGACGACGACGGTGACGAGGAGGGTGACGACGACGAAGACCTCCAAATAGAGCAGCCTGATTCTCAACAACAACAACCACCACAAACACACGAATGGCGTACTGCTGGAGTTGCTGATGACGAAACCCACGTTTTCAGAACGGGTAATTCTGAAATAGACAGATCAGACACCGATAATGATGATCACGAAGAATATACCCCTAGTAGAAAATCATGTAGTCAGATAAATGACTTTTTTGATATGCCCCCTATTCTTCCAGACTCCCATACCCAGACACAAAGCTACGAACCTACACCTTATATTCGGAGTGAAAGTTTAACAGCAGGTCAGATATTCGATTCGAAGGATCTCTTAGCAAGTCAGATCGGACTCAAGTTCTTGGAAGAGGGTTTCCAAATTCGCGTGCGGGCATCTGAAAAAAGCAAATACGTAGTTGAATGTGCTAGAGAAAAGTGTGAGTGGAGGTTGTACGCGATTCACACGGGTCCCAAAGGAGGGGCGATAATGATTAGAAAGTTGCACGACGTACACACTTGTACGAGGACGCAACTTAAACCCCACCACAAACAATCCGGCAAAAAGACTTTGGGTGCGATCCTGAAAAACAAATTTCTTGATGTTAGCAGGTCATTGCGTCCAAAGGACATCGTCCACGACGTTCACCGGCAGTTCGGCGTCACGATTGATTACCACCAAGCGTGGCGTGCGCGCTGCCATGCACTGTTTATGGTGAGAGGCACGTTCGAGGAGTCGTATGAACGACTCCCGACATATTTATATAATTTGCAGCTGCAGAACCCTGGTACTGTCACGCATGTTGGTCCCGAAGGCCTACACAAGTTTGTAGAAGGGGGGGGGGGGGTTGAATACAAACACACAGATTTTACTTTTCTAAATTGTTTATTGATAAATCATTAACAATTTACAGCTTGTTGCGGAGACAAGATTAAGGATAAACCTAAATCTAAACAAGTTGGAACACTAAGGTTTCTTGCACTAAGAAAGATAAGGAAATTACTAATAATAACCTATCTTGAGATAAGAGATATGAACTTGTCCAGAGTTAGCAAGTTACTTCAAAATGAAGTGAGTTCATCTCTTTATATACTGCATGCATTTAATGCAAGTCAGTATACACTTTACACGTGTCATCAGCTGGTTGGTTGCATGTCATTGACCTTGGTTGACAACCTTAGTAGCCGTAAGGATGAACAGTGTAGTATCAGAGTGGTTGTACGATTTCAGATATTCGGAGGTTCTTTTCTGACATTTCGTACGGAGGCGTGCAAGGGTGGTTAAGACAAAAGTACTTTGTACGGAGGACTTCATGATCAGCTTTCGTTGATTCAGCGATTATCATTTACTATTCAGCAGATGATAAAGTTCAGCGATAGCTGAAGTCTTGTACTTGATACTTCACGTTGAGTGGACAAATCTGAGTCTTCGCTGATCCGCATCAGTTCATTAGGAGACTTGTCGCTGGTTCTTGAGCTTGATCTTCGACTTCAGCGTATAACCTTTGTTGACGTGAAACTTGTCTTCAGGGATCATAAGTAAACAACTAACTTATCAGCGATCATCATAATGACTGAACAGACTCAGCGCATTAATGATGAACAGTTTCGCTGAATGTTTAATCTAAAGAGCGAGAGTTCCTATCAGCGGTACTGGAAGATCTTAGTACTTATCAGCGATAGTGAAACTCTGATACATATTGTTTACTTACAATTTTCACTAAGTATATAAGAGAGGGTCATTATCAAATCACCGAGGGTTTGGATCAACAATCTCCCCCTATTTGATTATGACATAGCAACAAAGAAAATTGCTATTTAATGAAAACATAAGGATAAAAAGAACTCATAAAATATTTGTCCCTTTTACTGTTTTCTGGGATATTTTCAGTACTGATGGAGTAAAGAACTTTCGCTGAAATCTTTCTTTAAAACTTTGAATCAGGTTACAATGAAGAACAGAAAGATTACAAGTACAAGCGAAATAATTTACAAGTACAGAAGGATAACTGATACAATAGAGAAAAAGGATATTATATCAGTTTTCAAAAGGTTCTTCCTTAATGAGAAGTTCATCAAGGGTCTTGTCAGTGGGGATCATCCAGCCAGGGATATTTACTCCTTGATTTTTTAACTTCAGAGCAGCTTCAAAAATCAAGGGCTTCAGGTGTCTAGCTTTGACGTCGTGTCTGACTTCACACCAGTGTACGAGATCTTTGAGTTGTTCGATTGGAGCGATGTGGAGCTCAGAGACACGTTGAAAGTGAGGATTTCCATCATAGTCTAAAAAGAATATACCATATGGATCACTTACCACTGTGCCAGGGATGAAAATTTCTCCAGGTGGTAGGGAGGTGTCAAGCATTGAAAGATCAGCATCAGGGCCAAGAACTTCAGCACGAGAGAAACCAATACCTGTTTCATTTCGAATGATTGGACCTGAGTTAGAAACTTTCTTCTTCTTTGCAGAGGCTTTCTTCGGTTGAGGAAGAGTAGGAGGAATATCTACACAGGATGAGAGCAGGTCGATCTGTTTGTTTAAGATCATTTCGACATGGCTTTTGAACTTTGAGCGTGATCCCTGAATGGCTAATTTTGTTTCTAACCATTCAGAGAGACCAAACTTTTCTAAGGTAGCAGCATAGAAGGTTTGTTTGGTTTTGTCATCTCTGTAGACATCCACTTCAACAACAGGAACATCAACGTACATTTTTCCTCTGATGTTGGCTTTGATAATTTTGGATGGTCTTGATCGATAGGTCAGCATTTGTTTAGCCCATTCCAAAGTTGTATCAGAGACCTTTGTCTTTTCTCTAACGATCTCTTGAGCATCATCCCAGAGCTGACGTTGAACATCAATGGGAACTCTTTTAAGCTTGGGGTCTTTGATTGATCGTTGAGTAAGCTTGATGGCGTATTCTCTGTCTTTTTCTTCAGCTTCCTTTCTTTCAGCGATGAGGCGTTCAGCTCTGAGGTGTTCCTTGTATTCAGCTTTTGAAATTCTGAACTTAGGAGGAACTGAGGGCAGTTGATCACGCCTTAAAATGATTCGCTGATCCTCGAATCGCTTTATTATTTCTTCTCTTCTCTTTTGATCCTCTTCACTCAGCTTTTGAGGAGCTGAGGAAGGTCTATTTCTGTGCAAGAGAGGTTGTTCTTCAGGTTCATCAGTCTCAGAGATCAAATCCAAGACTGGGATTATTTCTTCAGCGGCAGCTGGAATTATTGGTGAAGTCGCAGTTGTGGAGCCTTCAGCGATATCCTCAAACAGGGGAGAGGATTGACAAACCGGCTTTTCAAGCAAGATCGCCAAATTTTCATCTTTAGCGAGGCCTTTTCCTTTGCCTTTCTCAGCGCCAGAGGCTGAGGGCTTTGTCTTTGTCTTCTCCCCTGAAGGTTCTTTTATCAAGATTCCCTTAAGAGCTTTGATCCTTGGGGCAGGTTTGACGATAAAGAAATCATCGTCATCTTCGTCATCATCATCATCATTCTTTGGAGAAGAATATGGTTCATCATCAGGGATGTCGATGGCTTCATCATCTTCTGCTTCAGATTCTTCAGCATCTTCTTCGAGTTGCTCCCCCTTAGATACAGAGGCGAGCTTCTCGGTTCCCTCAGGGTTTTCATCTCCCTGAGGTTTTTCAGCGATCAGATCTTCATTCCTCTCTCCTCTGATAGATTCATCATGGGAAAGGTCTTCAACGCTCTTGTTCAGATCTTCAACGCTCTTCTCAGCGGTATGTTCAGCGCTCTTCTCCCCCTCTTTCTCATGATGACTGGGGGAGGAATGGGTAGACTCAGCGTTGGTGTTATCTCTGTCTTCTGGGATAGAGATTTTCACACAACCTTCAAGCTTTGCTATTCTGTCTTCTAGGCCAGAAATAGCAGGCGTGATTTTCTTCAGCTCTGTGCGATCCGCCTCTGTGAAAGATTCCAAAATAGGGGCAGGGGCAGGAGCAGGAGCTGGAGTTCTTGCCTTGTTGAGCAGCTCTTCGATCATTGTCTTCATCGAACCAACGTCGGTCTTTACAGAGCCTAAGTCAGTCGTCAGAGTTTGAACATTTGTCTTCACAGCAGACATATCACCTTCTAGTGCTCCAACCGATGTCTTCAGCGTTGTTACTTCGCTGGACATGGAGGAAACTGATTGTTTGAGTGATGTGTAGTCTGTGTAGATGTCAGCGAGCACTTTGGCGAAATCGCTGAGAGTCTGATCAACAATCTTGATGTCGTCTGTGGAAGCTTTCTTTTCCACCACCGTTGTCAGCTTCGTCAGATTCTCTCCAGCGTTTGTTACAGCTGTAGAGTTGTTGGAGAGTGTGGTGGTGAGATCAGTCAGCTTAGTTTCCACGGACTTCAGAGACTCGTTGATGTCTCCCAAATTAGGACCTGTAACACATAAGTACTTGTGAACAAAGGAAAGCTCAGAAGTTTCAGGTTTAGTTACAGTGTATATGGGTTGATTTGTACCTGCAGGAGGATTGACGAAGTCGTCAAAGTTGCGGACTCCTGAATAATGTTCCATATCCTCTTCGAAAGTTCGGTGAGGAATGGTGATCTCTGCAGGTCCTTTCTTCATCATTTGTTGAGAAGCGTCAGCGGTGGCTTCTGGAATGATGGCATCTCCAGTGTTAGCTGGAGGTGTGTCCAAAGAAGTGGAGGGAGGAGCGAAGGATAAGAATGGAATTCGGGCACTGAGTTCAGCGTTGGAATCGCTGACAATCACTTCATCAGTCTTTTGAGAGACTGAGGGAGGTTGGGTAGTTTCCAAGTTTCTAACCTCAGTGTTTGGAGACGCTGAAGTCTGGATTGGAGGGATGGCTTGAACGGGTGTGGCAGAGCGTACCACGGAACTTTCCTTCAGCTCTTCAGAATGAGCTGAGGAGTCTTCAGCATGGAAATGCTGGGGTTGCTCCTTGGTTTTCTTGATCCTTTTGGAATCAAGTGGGGTGTGAGAGTGTTTCCTTTTCTTAGGAGAGGATTGTGTGGCCGGGGTATCAGCGATGGGTATTGTCGCTGAAGGAGCCACAGAAAGCGGAGAATTTAGAAGAGTGAGAAGAGTAGAGAGACGTACCTCGTTGGCGACAGGTTTGAAATCGAGCACCTTAGGGCCAACCTGAGAAAGTTTCAGGTCACCCTCTTGAGGATAGCTGTCCTTCAGGCCATATTGGAAGATGGCGCTGATGAAACGGGGGTAGGGAACCCATGCTGGTCGGTCAGCGGCAGAATCCACGCGTTGTACTAGGTCATCATATATAATAGAGGCCCAGTCAATGTTTAGACCTTTCAGCAGTGCGTATCCCATAGCTTGCGTAGGTTGTGCAGCTTGATCAGAAGAGCCGGACTTCGCTGTCATGCAGCTGATCAAGTGAGCGAAGATGAAATTCATCTCGCTGGGCATTTTGGATTTCTTTATCAGCGTCAACTTCTTCTCGGGCTTCTTGTCCCTTCCAATGTCCCAGATGTAACCCATTGTGTCGAGAAAAGCAATGATGGCATCTTTGTCAGCTTGCTTCTTATGGTCAGGGAATGGAACGAAGGGTTTTTCTTTGGTGGCATTGGGAAAGTTCAGGGCTTTTCGAATGATTGCGGGGGTTATCTTAATTGTACCATACTCAGTATCGCTGAGTATGCAATCGATGGTTTTGGAGGGATCTTTGGCGGAGGGTAGCTGAGTGTGTCTGGCAGAGTACCAGAACTGGGATAGCAGTAACTGATTTGCGGGAGGTGTGATGGTCAGGGCTGTTGAAATGCAACAGTTTTTTAGGAAATTCACAGGATCATCCAGATGTGTGACTTGCTTTCGAGGAGGAAACTCGAGAAGCGCAGAGAGGTTGTTCACCTTAGTCCAATCTAGTTGATCCAACTTGAACTTAACCTGAGGGGCTTTGATGATGTCCACTTCCTCAGACTCAGCGGAGATGGACTCAGCGGTGACATTAATCTTTGAAGATGCCATTTCTTTGTATTATCAGTTCAACCAAAGATGTTAACAAATAAGAATTGTCTTAGTATGGAAATAATTTCCACTAAGATTGTTCGAATTTTGTCCATTTCATTCAGACATAAATGTCTTAATGAAGATTAGGGTTTTTCATGATTTTTGAAATGAAATGTAAAACCCATAAAGTCTTGTATTCCCGTTTCTAAAAGAAAACTGGATACGAATGAAGAACAAGTTTAAGATTTAAATTTAAAACTTGAAGAACAACCATGAAATGGTTGTGTTCATAAAACCATGAAAGAAATGATTTTATTTTACAAAGTTCTTTTGTTTGATCTTGTTAAAACAAAGAGAAGATCGAAAACAAGTTATACGCATTTGATAAAAATAAGAACATATTAACCTTGATGTTTTGATGAAGAAGATGATGAACAGTTCTTGAGGTTTTTGAGAGCACAAATGCAACAGAGGATTCTTTCTTGCGGAGGAAGATTGTTCGCGTAAAAGACAAATATAAACCAAGAGTTGTTTATATATGAAGTTTTTGAGAGAGAAAACCTTGAGCGGGAAAAGGTTTTCATCATGACACGGACACGTGTTTGCATTTGATTGGAAGTTTGAACAAAACGTGCAAACGTGTGTCAGAAAGAAATCGTGCCTGGTGTTATCCGTTGCAATGAAGTCACAACTGTCCTTTCACATTCTTTTAGGATGTCTCTGAGGTTTTAAAAGCTCAGGGACACTTTTGAAAAACATGAAGCACTGAATAGAAAATATCAGTGAAGGTTTTAAAGAACTTTCAAAATATCGTTGTTAAGGAAGAGATATTCAGCGATGTAATTTATTTTGAAATCTTGCATTTACATGCGATTGTCAGAGAGAGAAAACATACCTGGATATCAATTTAACCAAGTTTATTTAGAGAGAAGATGATGAAATGGATTATATGAGTTGATTTTATCCCGAAGGCTATACAAGTTTGTATAACCGTATCGCTGATCAAATGTGAACCGCTGAAGATTTTACCCTTCAAAGTTCAGCATTCCAAGCTCGCTGATGAGAAAGTTGAATCTTGTCTCATCAAGAGGTTTGGTAAATAAATCAGCTAACTGATAATCAGTTGGGATAAAATGAAGTTCTATATCACCATTCATCACATGATCTCTGATAAAATGATATCTGATTTCTATGTGTTTTGTCTTTGAGTGTAACACTGGATTGTTTGCTATAGCGATGGCACTTGTGCTGTCGCAATAGATTGGAATTTTGGAGAGCTGAAGATCATAGTCTAGTAGCTGATTTCTCATCCACAAGACTTGAGAACAACAGCTTCCAGCGGCTACATATTCAGCTTCAGCTGTGGAAGTGGACACTGAGTTTTGCTTCTTACTTGTCCAACTTACCAGCTTTCCACCCAGGAGCTGACATCCTCCTGTGGTGCTTTTCCTATCCATTTTGCAACCTGCAAAATCACTGTCTGAATAGGCGGTTAGATCGAATCCTGACTCTTTGGGATACCAAAGACCTAGATTCGCTGTACCCTTAAGATATCGAAAGATTCGCTTCACAGCTTTCATATGTGATATCTTAGGTTCAGCTTGATATCGTGCGCACAGACATGTTGCAAACATAATATCGGGTCGACTAGCTGTAAGATACAATAGTGAGCCGACCATCCCACGGTACAGCGTGACATTGACAGGAACACCCTTTGTGTCCTTATCAAGTGTCAGCGGTGGTGCCATAGGGGTTTTCATAGCTGAACTTTCATTTAAGTCGAATTTCTTCAGCATATCTTTAACATATTTTCCCTGATTTATGAAAGTTCCTTTTTCAGTTTCCTTAATCTGAAGACCAAGGAAATATGTTAGTTCACCCATCATGCTCATTTTATACTCATCTTTCATTCTATCAGCGAAACGAGTACAAAGCTCAGGGTTAGTAGAACCAAATATAATTTCATCAACATATATTTGAACTAAAATGATATGACCTTTCACTTTTCTAAAAAATAGAGTTTTGTCAATCTTACCTCTCTCAAATTTTTCAATATGGAGATAAGTAGAGAGAGTATCATACCATGCACGAGGAGCTTGCTTTAAGCCATAAAGTGCCTTGTCCAGTTTATAAACATAACCTGGAGGCTTAGGATCTGAGAATCCTGGAGGTTGTTCCACATACACTTCTTCATTCAGCTTTCCATTTAGAAACGCTGACTTAACATCCATCTGATGTACAGTGAAGTTTTTGTGTACAGCATATGCTAAGAAAAGACGAATAGATTCGAGTCTTGCTACTGGAGCAAAAGTTTCGTCATAATCTATGCCTTCCTCTTGTCTGTATCCCTGAGCAACAAGACGAGCTTTGTTGCGAGTTACAGTACCATGTTCGTCCAACTTGTTTCAATAGACCCATTTAGTGCCTATCACCGTTTTGTCAGTTGGTCTACGAACGAGTTTCCAAACTTTGTTTCTTTCAAATTCAGTCAGCTCTTCTTGCATAGCGCTGACCCAGTTTGGATCTCTGAGGGCATCATCTATTTTCTTTGGTTCAGTTAGAGAAATAAAGTTAACAAATAAACAAATATTACCTGCACTTCTACGAGTCTGAATACCAGCGTTGGGATCACTAAGAATTTGATCGATTGGGTGATTTACAGTCCATCGCTGAGCCGGAGCATACGTCGCTGACTCAGTCTGAACTGGAGAAACTGAAGATGAGGCTTCAGCTACTTCTGGATTATCAGCTAAGAGAGGAATGTTTGCATTTGACACTTCATTCAGTGATTGTTGAGAAAAAGACGGAATGTCTGAGACATTTGGATCAACTGCAGGTATAGTGTTTATAGGAACAGCTGAGACCCCTGATGTTTCAGCTTCACTATTCTGCATGTTTGGAATGATAGTGGGACTATCATCTTCTACTGGATGAGCATGAGGAGTGGGAATATCTTCTGAATCACCAAGATGAGAAAACATCCATTGATTCAGTTCTTCTGTATCAGCGTTCGGTTTAGAGTTCGCTGAACGGGATTCGTCAAACGTGACGTGAATAGTTTCTTCTACAGTTTGTCTTCTACGGTTGAAGACTCTGAAGGCTTTGGAGACTGAGGAGTATCCAAGAAAGATTCCATCATCAGCCTTAGGATCAAACTTTCCAAGGGCATCTCTGTTGTTCAGTATGAAACACTGACATCCAAAGATGTGAAGAAAGCTGATTGAAGGCTTTCTCCCATGAAAAAGTTCATAGACTGTCTTTTTGAATCTTTTAACTATCAGCGACCTGTTTTGCGTAAAACAAGCAGTGTTGACAGCTTCTGCCCAAAACTGAGTAGGCAGGTGAGAATCGCTGAGCATTGAACGTGCAGCTTCAATAATTGTTCTATTTATTCTTTCAGCGACTCCATTTTGTTGCGGTGTTCTCACTGACGAAAAGTTGTGAGAAATACCCTTACTCTCAAGGAAGGAATCAAGAGAACTGTTTTTGAATTCAGTTCCATGATCACTCCTTATTGAGCGAACAGTCATATTGTTCAGAGTTTCCATCTTCCGAACAAAGGTGATGAGTTCTTCAGGGGTGTCACTCTTAGAACGGAGAAACATTACCCATGTGTAACGAGAGAATTCATCAACTATGACCAGCGTATATTTCTTTCCAGCGATGGATTGTTTGTTAACAGGGCCAAACAAATCCATATGGAGTAGTTGTAGAGGAGATGACACTGAGGAGACTTGCTTTGACTTGAAGCTTGCCTTGGTCTGCTTCCCTTTTTCACACGCTGAACATAAAGACTCTTTGGCGTCTGAATGCTGAGGTAGACCAGTGACTAACTCTTTGGAGGAAAGAGTATTCAGTGTCTTGAAATTTAGATGTGAGAGCCTCTTGTGCCATAGCCAGTTGACATCAGAAGATGCCTTTGAGAAGAAACAGGAGTTCTCAGTGGTTGTTGAGTCCATGTTTATTACATAAACATTTTCCAAACGATAACCGCTGAGAGCTATCTTCTCCTTTTTGTCAGAGACAAAGCAGGATTCCTTAGTGAAAATCACTTTGTTATCCATGTCGCAAAGCTTACTGATGCTCAGAAGATTATGCTTCAGCCCTTCAACATATGCGACTCTTCTGAAGGAGGTTGTACCATTTGAAAGTACACCATACCCTCGGGTATGTCCTTTTCCATTTCCACCGAAAGTCACAGAGGGACCTTTCTCTTCCTTGTATTCAGCGAGCAGGCTTTTCTTACCAGTCATGTGTCTAGAGCATCCGCTATCGAGATACCAGATACCCTTCTTATCCTGCAATACAAAGGAAGATTAGTTTTTCTTAGGTACCCACTTAACCATGTATACACGTTTGTCAGTGGAAGTAGTTGGAATTGAAGGTTCAGCAGTCTTCGCAGCATTTGAAGATTCAGCTTTGTCTTTCTTCACTTTGGTTAATTTCTTAACCTCAGTGGTAGAATTCACCTTGACCTGATTTGCACCAGGGTTGGTCTTCTTTGCCTTGGGGGCAATCTTCACCTTAGCTATCTTTTCAGCTTTGGTGGCTGTGGGGCACTTACTAGCAATATGATCGGTAAGTCCACAGTGATAACATTTCCTATAACTAAAAGTAGTTCTAGGACCACTTGTATGCTGAGCTTTTAATTTTGAATTAGAAGTGCCAGCACCAAGTAAACTATTGGCTTTAGAAATGGGACGAACATTCAGTTCTTCAGATTTCTTACCAAGGAGATCCACTCTGAGTCTAGGAGTAGATCGCTGAATAGATCCAGAGATCAGCTTTCTAGATCCAGAAGGGTTGGTCACTGAGGCTTTAGAAGCATTCATCTTTGGTACTAAGGTACCCTTATGAGGATTTTGATAAATAACAATTCCTTTACCTTTGTCTTTAGAGACAGAGGTAGGTTTTGAATAAACCATTTTCTCCTTACCTTTTGAGGAGGTAGGAGTTTCCTCAGGGATTGGTGTAATGGACGAGGAGCACTGAGATGATGAAGTGTCAGCGACTGAGGATACGAACGTTCCAAATTTAAGCATTGAACGTTCAGTGGTTGGTTTTGGAGTATCATATTTATAACCCAGACCACGTTTATCACTCAGAGGAATCTGAGCCTTAATTATCTTAGTGATCTTTGTTGAAGAATTACACCATCCTTCAACAGTAGCTTGTTCAGCTTTTAATGCAGCGATAGCTTCTGCTCGTTCGATTTTGACTAGCTGATTTAAATAGACTTGATCTTTAAAATCATCTTCAATTTTAGAAAGCTTTTCTATTTGAAGGTGGCAGTTTTTAAGCTTTTCAGCGAGATCAAGATTTTGGTTTTCAACCACAGTTTTGCCGTTCATGGCTTCGTATAAACTTCTAGTCAAGAGATCGATCTTACGGAGACTATCAGCTTCATCAATATTTGCAATATTGGTAAAGAAAGAAGGTGATACCTGAATGATAGATGTTGAAGTGGAGGGAATGTCTGAACTTTCTTCCTCTTCTTCAATCTTAGCCATGAGACATTGATTTGCTTCATCATCTTCATAATCAGATGATGATGCTTCTTCATCAGAAGCAGCCCAATCATAGTCAGCCATCAGGCCTTTTCCTTTCTTCTTAAAACTTTTCAGCTTTGCATACTTCTCCTTCAGCTTTGAGTATTTTTCATCTTTATTCCTTGGAACAAAGGATTTCTTTGTAAAAGCTGAAGGTCTCATGATTTTCTTTGACCTGCACTCATTAGCGAAATGACCTGTCTTTTCGCAGTTGAAACAAGTAGCAGTAGCCTTATCAACAAAAGCTGATGATTTAGGCTTGTCAGTTATGGAAAGAGGTTTGTTCTTTCTAAACATTTTCTTCTTGGCGAATCTCCTGAACCTTTTAGTTAGGAGAGCCAAGGATTCATCATCATCTGAAGAATCAGAATCTGATGACCTTTAAGAGTTACTCTCTAACTCAGTGATAGTGACCGAGGGTTGCTGAGTAGAAGGTTCCTCTGAGAATAAAGCAACAGGGGTGCTTTTGGAATCTTTTACAAGATTCTTCTTAAGATGGCTAGATTGCTCATGATTCAGCAATGTACCATATAAGGTTGAAAGGGTCATTGATTTAAGATCCTTTGATAGCTTGAGACACATGGAATAATTGTCCCAGCTTTCAGGTAAACATTCTAGAAACTTTGTCAGCACTTCAAAGTTAGAATATTCCTTACCAACAGTTTTCAGATCTATAATTAAACAATTAAAACGTTGGTGAACTTCAGAGAGAGTTTCATTCTTACCAGAAATGAAGCTTTCGTATTGTCTTACCAGGTTGATCTTTCTTGAGTCCTGGACTTCAGACGTTCCTTCATACTGAACACATATTGTGTCCCACATGGCTTTTGATGACTTCAGGTTCATGACGGAATGGTAGACTTCGTCAGGAAGGGCCATGGATAGTATGGATCTGGCTTTTGTATCTATAGCCACTTTCTTCTTATCTTCGTCGGTCCACTGATGGATTTCTTTAGGAATCAGCCTTTCTGGAATAGCAGCTCTAGTTGCAGTGGCTGGAACTAAAGGATCAATTGTTACAGGGATGTGTGGGCCGTTCTCAAGATAGTAAGGTATAGTAGGGTCTACACCTTCTAAGAAGAGTGTCATCCTATTTTTCCATAAGTTGAAGTTGTCTCTGGAAAATCTAGGGGGTTTTGCAAGAGAACCATTGTCTATATAATGTGTGTTTGTATTGGCCATTTTCAGATAATAGCAAGGAAGAGAAATATCTTAGATTAGATCTTGTTTATGAGATTAAACAAATCTGCTCTGATACCACTTGTTGGTCCCGAAGGCCTACACAAGTTTGTAGAAGGGGGGGGGGGTTGAATACAAACACACATATTTTACTTTTCTAAATTGTTTATTGATAAATCATTAACAATTTACAGCTTGTTGCGGAGACAAGATTAAGGATAAACCTAAATCTAAACAAGTTGGAACACTAAGGTTTCTTGCACTAAGAAAGATAAGGAAATTACTAATAATAACCTATCTTGAGATAAGAGATATGATTTCGTACGGAGGTTCTTTTCTGACATTTCGTACGGAGGCGTGCAAGGGTGGTTAAGACAAAAGTACTTTGTACGGAGGACTTCATGATAAGCTTTCGTTGATTCAGCGATTATCATTTACTATTCAATAGATGATAAAGTTCAGCGATAGCTGAAGTCTTGTACTTGATACTTCACGTTGAGTGGACAAATCTGAGTCTTCGCTGATCCGCATCAGTTCATTAGGAGACTTGTCGCTGGTTCTTGAGCTTGATCTTCGACTTCAGCGTAGAACCTTTGTTGACGTGAAACTTGTCTTCATGGATCATAAGTAAACAACTAACTTATCAGCGATCATCATAATGACTGAACAGACTCAGCGCATTAATGATGAACAGTTTCGCTGAATGTTTAATCTAAAGAGCGAGAGTTCCTATCAGCGGTACTGGAAGATCTTAGTACTTATCAGCGATAGTGAAACTCTAATAAATATTGTTTACTTACAATTTTCACTAAGTATATAAGAGAGGGTCATTATCAAATCACTGAGGGTTTGGATCAACAACGCAGCTACGGACCGATTCACGTGGACGGTTTGAGATGTGCTTCGTGGCCCTTAGACCCGCGGTACGTATTTTAACACGTCATATGTTTACACATTATAAACTATAACATTTACACATTATAAACTATAACATTTTAACCTATGTTTTTGCAGATCCGCACATTTCTGGAAAATCTACGTCATGTCCTTATAATAGACGCAGCCCATTTAAAGGGCCGTTAGTTGGGTATGATGTTCCTGGCGGTTGCCATGGACGGGGATAACTCCATCGTTCCAGTAGCTTTCGGCGTAGGCAAGTCTGAAACCGGGGACGAGTGGACTTGGTTTATGTCCATGTTGAGACACGCTATCGGAGACCCGCAAGGGTTGGTGTTTATGTCTGACAGGGCTCCTTCCATAAGCGCCGCAATCTCTGCCATGTACCCAAACGCCCCTCACGCCATATGCTGTCGACATTTGGAGATGAACGCCAAATCCAAGGACAAACGTATTACCACCTACAAGGATGTCTATTGGGCGGCATGCAGAGCATATACGGATCGGGAGTTTAACAAGTACATGAATATGCTACGATACAGTGTCAAGGAAGCAGCCAAAGTCTTTGACGATGCTGGACCGGAGAGGTGGTCCGCGGCCCATTTTCCTGGACAACGGTATGACATTCTGACCTCGAATAGTGCAGAGTCTGTGAATGCACTCTCCCGTTTTGCGCGTAGATGTCCGATTGTTAATCTTATGGACTACTTTCGGGCCTTTCAACAAGAGTGGTACCAAATTCGACGCCTAAAAGGAGCTGAGATGCAAAATGCACTCACACCAACGACGGAGAATATCGTTCAGTACAGGGCGCGTCGTGCGGCGACATGGCCGGTAAGAGCAATCGGGTATGGGAAGTACGAGGTGCATGATGACTATATTCACGCGATTGTGAATATGGAAGACCACCTTTGTTCGTGTCGCGAATGGGATAAATCTGGGTTACCGTGCGGCCATGCCATCGCTGCAGCAACATATATGGGTCGTACAGATTGCAGTGACTTGGCTGTACCTTTCTTCACGTCCGAATATTACCGGAAAACATACGTGGAGGTAATAAACCCAGCTGGACCCCCTGCAGCATGGGTGTATCCACCCGACCCGCTTCCACCATGCTATCCACCTTTAATGGATAAGAAAAGGGCCGGGAGACCGAGAAAGAACGACCGACGTCCATCACGTGGTGAAAGTTCGATACAACGAAGATGTACTCGGTGCCAATGCGTAGGACACACTCTTGGAGAGTGTCCAAATCACGCCCCTTCAACCGTGCCAAGGAGACATTCTGTCAGTCACACCCCGGGCCCGTCACAGCTTGAACCATATGGAACAAACCCATATGATACTGTTGATCTAAACACTGATTTGTAAATGATATATATACACACATACATATGCTTCTAAATGAACATTGATAACACAGCTAGTTTGTAAATGATAAATATATTCATATTAGATATATACACACATACATATGCTTTTAAATAAACATTGATAACACAGCTAGTTTGTATTTCATCCAACATGCTCTTCATCTTCAATCTTTCTGACCCTTCTTCAACGGCTTCTGCTTTTGCAACCACGTATGGCCATTGTGTACCACAACCCGCACACACTTTAGCAAATGAGTTGAGGGTTGTCATATATTCTACAAGAGGAGTAGGCCCACGAATGAGGTAACCTCTGACTTGACCTTGCATGATGTATCCAACCTAACCGTGGTTCAGCGGCTTAAAAACTACTTTTCAGAGAAATTAACAACAACAAAAAATACAAAACAACAACACAGTAAAAAATACAAAACAAGAAAAAAAATACAAAACAACTAAAACAACCACCACCTACTTAAAAATTGATTTAGTTTCATCAATCCAAGCTTGCTTCTCGTTTACCTTCGCTTGAATAATTGCAAAGTCTTGCAGAATATGGTGAATTGCTTCTTGTTCTCGACGAACACGAGCCTCCCTAGCTTTTATATCCCCTCTCATCCTTTTGATCTCCCTGTCTTCCTCTTCGATCTTTCTCAAATGGACTGCCTTACTGTCCATAATTTTTTTCCACTCTTCTGTTAGTTCATCTATCTTCTTTTCCTTTTTTGCTATGGCGACCTCAATTTGAGGTGGCATTTTTTCAGGAGTAGACTTAGGGTTTGATGACGATGCCATTTGTGGATGAAATGAGAGAAGAGAAATCAAGAGAGAAAGCAATTCAAAGAAAGAAAGCAAGAGAGAAATCAAGAAAGAAAGCAAGAACAAGTGTGAATTGTGAATTGCATATTACTGATATTTATGGATGAAATCTCAAACATGCAAATGAATTTCAACCACAAATCGGTCTTCAAAGTACAATAATTGTGGAAAAAAACAGTAAAAGCATGCAAGATTCGTCTAAGTACAGGGACCAAAAGTGTAAATTTTCAGGGACCAAAACTGTAAATTTTCAGGGACCAAAACTGTAAATTTTGGTCCATCGCAGGCTGCGATCGCGGGCAGGGACCAAAAGTGCACCGCTGCCAAAGTTGAGGGGCTTCGCGGGGCATTTGTACCCAAAGTACGTGCCACGTCAGCCCTAGCCCGCGATTGCGGGATCCATCGCGGGTATTTATGGCATTTTTGCAAAATGGAAAAATTTTAGGGTATTTCGGTAACAGTTGGTCAAACTTGGGGTATTTTAATTAATTTCCCTTTTGAAAAATCACCTTATATAAATCATTTAAAGTAATTAAAAGAGTGAATTACACCGATAGTCCAGTGATTTACCCAAATTTTGGATTTGATCCATAAAGTACACTATTTATGATGGTGGTCTCAAACTTTTTGATTTACTTTTAGTAATGGTTCTTTTATGTTAAACATAGAAGAACCATGAGTGAAATTAATGAAAAAGTTAAGGATCATCATTAGGCATGGGAATGGGGAGGGGATGGGGCGGGGACCTCAATCCCCATCCCCCTCATCCTCATCTTCATCCTCATCCCTGTCCCCGTCCGCGCCGAGGAATATGATCATATCCCCATCCCCATCGGGAAACGAGGATCACCAACGAAAAAATGGGGATATTTCTCCTATCCAATTTTTTTATTTTAATACAAAATAAATTATTTTAATACAAAAAAATCATATCATCATATAGTAATTAATAACCTAAAACCAAAAGAAATTCAACCTAATCCAAATAAAAGTTAACGTCACACGTACCAAAACATATCGAGTAATATCCAAAACCATATCGAACAATTATATTTTTATTTGACGACCAAAATACATACTGTAACGACCCGAATCTCAAACATACAACAAATAACATATATTGCATAACGTCGTTCATTTCAAAGATACATCAAAATACACATTCGGTCCTTTAGTCTTTACACCCATAATACATAATTCATTACAAACTTTTTGCTAACTAATACATGATATCTGATAACTAATTTAAAACTACAAAACACATTTTAATCTTCATGACATAAGTCTTCACAAAAGCTATCCCCCGACTATCCTTGTCATTTGCTCTTACCTGATCCACGCCCTGGAATACATATTTTTAAAACAAAATGAGGGTTAGACCTAAAGGTCTAAGTGAGAAAATCCCTGTTAGTTTTAAAACCATTGCACAACCATCATATACATAACACAAATACAAATACCAGTTATGACTCATGCATCATATACTTTCCTGTCTCATTCACTTGGCCATATTAATTGGTTGCAAGCCAATTAATAAACTAACTCCGCTGTACGACAATTACAGCCAACACCGTTGTACGAATATTACAGCCAACACCACCGGTCCTAAGCCCGGCCAACGTATTCTCGTATAGTGTAATGCTCATGTAAATACAATATCTCAATATATTATATTTCAAACATAAACACATAATCACACCATCTATCACATTCCCAATCCACACATATATGTATTCCAGTTTAAAAACGTTTTAAAGTAAAACTCACATGTTTGCCTATCAAAACTCTTTCCAGTCTTTTCCACAAGATTAAGCTTTCACTCCAAATTCACAGTATCTGAAACAATTAGATACAAGTATCTTTTTACCAAATAGAACTCATAAGACTTACTAAAGCTAAGAGCTCTAGATAACTCTATCCTCACATGTTACCCCCAAACCCGAACTTAAGTCGAGTCCACAGAATAGTCAGTCCTCATTCATTCCCTATCTAAGAGTTAACAAAACACAGGTTACTGGATACTCAAAAGTATCTAAACTCTCAAAAATGACCAAATCAGCTAAAGTATTCGGACAACACAACTTTATCCGGATAACACAACTTTCCGGACAACACAGGTATTCCGGACAACACAACTGTCCGGACAACATCAACAATCCGGATAACACCCGGACACCAAAGCAATCCGGACACTATCCGATATCTCATTTTAACCGGAAACTTATGGAAAAGAGGACTTACCAGGATAAAGGACTCGTCCGGACACCACTAGAACAACTTCCGGACACCATCAACCAAAACTACCTGGACACATTCATTTTGTCCGGAAACCTCTATCGGTTTACCATATTTTAACCCAGAATTCGGCTGAATCAACCCTAGACATGAAATCTATGATTCTACTCCGATAGGAATCATCTATTAGCAATTATAGACATAAAACACAAAGAAAACATACCTTAAATCCCTTCCAAGTACACCAAATGATGCCCTAACCCTTCTTTTCTTCCTTTTCTTCTTTTGTCTCAATACACACACATACACACACTGATTTCTGTTGTATGAAAATATCCAAATGTCTAAAGGGATAATATCTAACCCATTTTTACAATTTAGACCTTGAACTATTCGATAAAGACCCAAACACCCCTAAACTTATAAATTTACCCAAACTTACCCTAAACATCAATTATAGAGTTAAATAAATTTAACGGAACTAGAATTTCACTAACGAACTTACCCGAGGTATTACATCATCTCCCCCTTAAAAGAATTCTGTCCCGGAATTCGGTTAGGCAAAAAGGTACGGGTACTTAGTTCTCATTTCTGATCTGATTCCCAAGTAGCATCCTGACCCCTATGGTGTCTCCACTGTACTTTTACTTGCTTGATCTCCTTTCCATTCTGGAGCACTTTAACTTTACTGTCAACTATGGCTTCGGGTTCTTCCACAAAGTTTAGTCTTTCATCAACCTGAATATCTGGTAGAGAAACTACCTGATCTGGTGTAACCAAGCACTTTCGTAAATTCGAAACATGAAAAGCATTATGGACTCCGCTTAACTCTAGCAGAAGTTCTAGACGGTAAGCTACTTCACCAATCCTTTCTGTAATTGCAAACGGCCCGATATACCTTGGACTAAGTTTACCTTGTTTCCTAAACCGAATGACTCCTTTCCAAGGTGAGACTTTTAACATTACAAAATCTCCAACTTGAAACTCTAACGGTTTCCTGCGTCGGTCCGCGTAGCTTTTCTGCCTGTCTTGAGCCACTTTCAAACGTTCCCGAATCTGAGAAATCTTATCCGCGGTTAGCTGAACTATATCTGGCCCCGCTAACTGTTTTTCTCCCACTTCATTCCAACATAGAGGGGTTCGACATTTTCTACCATACAGAACTTTAAACGGTGCCGCTTGTATGTTGGAATGATAACTGTTGTTGTAGGCAAATTCGATCTACGGCAAGTGCTTATCCCACGATCCTCCAAAGTCAACAATACAGGCCCGTAACATATCTTCTAAAGTCTGAATCGTTCGTTCACTCTGGCCGTCAGTTTGAGGATGATACGTTGTACTTAACTTTATCTGTGTACCCATTTCTTTTTGAAAACTCCTCCAGAACCGTGAAGTAAAATGACTATCACGATCAGAGATAATCGAAATTGGGATTCCATGTCGAGTTACTATTTCGTCGATGTACAACCTGGCTAGCCTTTCCAACGAGTAAGTTTCTTTTATTGGCAGGAAGTGAGCAGACTTCGTCAATCTGTCAACGATCACCCAAATGACATCAATCCCTTCGGAGTCCTTGGTAGCTTTGTGATGAAATCCGTAGTAATCTGATCCCATTTCTACATAGGTATTTCTAACCGTTGCAACTGACCAAATGGCTTTTGATGTTCAATCTTTACCTTCTTACAAGTAGTACAACCTTCCACATGCTGAGCAATACTCCTTTTTATTCCTGGCCACCAATAAAATTGTTTTAATTCTTTATACATCTTATTCGTACCGGGATGAATAGAGAAACGGGATTGATGAGCTTCTTGTAGTACCCGATCACGTAAACCACCCAAACGGGGCACCCAGATTCTGTTTCCCAGACACAGTAACCCACGATCGTCTTTTACGAGTGATGCTGATATCCCCACTAACCTTTTTGATTTCAAATGTTCTTCTTGATAGGCTTCTACTTGACACTTCTGCAATTCGTCAAAGATGTTAGGTAGAAGTTCAGCTCTTAGTGCAATGGCTTTTATTGTTCCACTCCTTTCTTGACGACTCAGTGCATCAGCTACCACATTCGCCTTTCCCGGATGATAAAGAATTTCACAGTCGTAATCATTCACCAGTTCTAGCCATCTTCTTTGCCTCATATTTAATTCCCGCTGATTGAAAAGATGTTGAAGACTCTTATGATCAGTAAAAATTTGACATTTAGAAC
Organism: Saussurea involucrata; assembly: GCA_033807775.1. NCBI lineage: Eukaryota > Viridiplantae > Streptophyta > Magnoliopsida > Asterales > Asteraceae > Saussurea > Saussurea involucrata. Next base: position 136,330,632 of record CM066322.1, read on the forward strand.
CATAAAGATAGTGTCTCCAAATCTTTAGCGCGAACACAACTGCTGCAAGTTACATGTCGTGTGTAGGATACTGCCGTTCATGATCCTTTAGTTGATGAGAAGCATAAGCGATAACTTTCCCATGCTGCATTAGTACACAACCCAATCCCAGTTTGGAAGCATCACTGTAAACAACAAAGTCATCGAAACCTTCAGGTAATGCTAATATCGGCGGGCTACAGAGTTTCTCTTTCAATATTCGGAATGCTTCATCCTGTTCTGCTTTCCATTTAAACTTTAGATTCTTTCGGGTCAGCTTAGTGAGAGGCGTAGCGATACGAGAAAAATCTTTTATAAACTTTCGATAGTAACCGGCTAAACCTAGAAAACTTCGTACTTCGGTTAGCGTTTTCGGCGGTTCCCATTTTTCAATTGCCTCCACTTTCATCGGATCAACTTGAATACCTTTCTCGAAAACTACATGTCCGAGAAACTGAACTTCTCGCAGCCAGAATTCACATTTAGAGAACTTAGCGTATATCTGTTCCCACTTTAACAATTCCAGAATTAAACGAAGATGTTGTGCGTGCTCTTCTTTGGATCGGGAGTAGATAAGGATATCATCGATAAACACAATAACAAATTTATCGAGATATGGCTTACATACTCGGTTCATTAAATCCATAAAAGCAGCTGGAGCGTTCGTCAGTCCAAATGGCATCACCAGGAATTCATAGTGACCGTACCTTGTGCGAAAAGCAGTTTTCAGAACGTCTTCTTCCTTAACCTTCAGCTGATGATAACCATATCTTAGATCAATCTTGGAGAAATAACAAGCTCCAACTAATTGATCGAAGAGGTCATCAATTCTGGGAAGCGGATTCTTGTTCTTGATTGTGCGCTTATTCAGTTCCCGGTAATCAATACACATTCTCATCGAACCATCCTTCTTTTTCACAAACAAGACTGGTGCACCCCACGGCGAAGAACTGGGTCTGATGAAGCCCTTATCGGAAAGATCTTGCAGTTGCGTCATCATTTCTTTCATCTATGGTGGCGCTAAACGATACGGTGCACGAGCAATAGGAGCGGCTCCAGGAATCAGATTTATACCAAACTCTACTTGTCTAACGGGAGGAAGACTATTCAAGTCTTCGGGGAAAACTTCTGGAAATTCACGGACAACAGGAATATCTTCAAACTTATTCTTTTCTGGCTTAAAATCTATCACATAAGCTAAGTAACTCGGGCAACCTTTTTTGACACACTTACGAGCTTTTAACATAGATATAAGGCAAGATTGATGATTTCTACGGTCACCATAAATCACTACCGGTCCCCTCTCAGGCAAGACAACATTTATCAACTTCTTATCACAAACTATGCTAGCCTGATTCTCGGCTAACCAATCCATTCCCACTACCACATCAAACTCGATCAAAGCTATAGGAAATAGTTGAATAGGTACTCCACACCCCTCTATATTTATCACACCACTATCCAATACCTCTTTAACCGATACTTGATTATCATTTGAAGTATCTACCATTAAAGCATGATCTAACACTTTAGGCTTTAAATGCATATAAGCAGCAAATGAAGGAGATACGAACGATTGGTTTGCACCGGAGTCAAATAACACTTTAGCACGTGTAGAGTTTATTAAAAATGTACCTGTAACCACATTCGGAGTTTCCTCCGCTTCTTGAGCTGTCATCTGAAATGTACGGCCCCTTGCTCTTGGTTGCTCTGGCCATTGTACTACTGGTCTAACGCCTGCTGGTTTCCCCGACGTACCCCCTTGCAGTACTCTTCCCCTTGGACAATCAGACTGAATGTGATCCGGAGAATTACATGAGAAACAAAACCGCGTTAATCGACAGTCTTTAGCAACATGTCCGGTCTTCCCACACCTATAACAAATGTAATACCCCGGGTAAGTCCGTTAGTTAAATCCCCTTTCCGTTAAGTTTAGTTAACTTTAAAGTTGATGTTTAGGGTAAGTTTGGGTAAATTTATAAGTTAAGGGTGTTTGGGTCATTGTTGAATAGTTTAAGGGCTAGAATGTAAATTATGATTGATATTACCTCTTTTAGACTTCAGATAAGTCATAACTCAGAAATATCTAGATTAAGGTATGTGTGTGTGTTCTTGGAGCTAAGAAGAAGAAAAGAAAGAGCTTTGTGGTTAAGACATCAATTGGTGATCTTTGGAAGTGAATTAAGGTATGTTCCTTTGTATTTTGTGTTTGTAATTGCTTTTAGAAGGGTTCTATCGTAGTAGAAACATCATTTACACATCTGGTAATAATTCTGTCGAATTCTGGGTGAATTGGAGATGAACAGTCAGTAGTTTCCGGATAGATTGAATGTATCCGGATACTTTTGTTGGTAGTGTCCGGGTAGCTTTATTGATGGCGTCCGGACGAGTCAATCATCCGGGTAAGTTCCTTTTTGTTATATGTTTCCGGATGGAATGGGATACCGGATGGTATCCGGATTGCTTTGTTATCCGGAATGTCTGTTATCCGGATTAAATGTGTTGTCCGGATAATTCAGGTTGTCCGGATTACTCAGCTGTCCGGAAAGTTAGGATGTCCGGGTTGTTTTGGGCTGTCCGGGAACTATAGCTGTTTGGTTGTTTTGATGGCGAGAGTTAGGTAGATTTATCTAGAGTTCATAACCGGCTGGTATGTTTTATGTGTTCAATCGGTAAGGGGATATTTGTATGTAAATGGTTTCAGATTCTGAGAATTTTGGATAAAGGATCGAATAGCTCGGAGAAAGGCTTGGAAGAGTATTTTTAAGCATTCAAGGTGAGTTTACTTTTAAAACGTTTTCAAATGGGATACATATATATGTGATATATATATATATATGAGATAGATATGTACGGATTGAGATTATGATACATGATGTGATTATGTGTTTATATAGAGACGTATATGTGGTTGGAATGTGGTAACGTTTTTATAAAAGAAAATGTGATATATATATGGTTAGAATGTGATGAAAGGTTTTATAAATGACAATATGATATATTGAGATATATATTGTATTTATATGTGCATTACACTACACGAGAGCACTTGCCGAACTATGCCGACGGATGTTTGCTGTAGTTGTTGTACAGCGGTGCTGTAGTTGTTGTACAACGGTGCTGTAGTTGTTGTACAGCGGTGCTGTAGTTGTTGTACAACGGTGTTGTTGGCTCGCTACCAACAATTATGGCCATGGGGAATGAGGATGAGGAGGTGTGCACGATATACGAGTCTTATTTGGTATTTAATTATTTGTGGTATTTGTGTATTTTATAAAAAAGATTTCTAAACTGACAGGGATTATCTCACTCGACCTTTAGGTCTAAGCCTCATTTTCCTTTCAAAAATATGTATTCCAGGTCAAGGATCTTTTGTTAGCAAAGGGAAGAATAAAGAATAGGAGGCGATTGCTAGCTGACGAAGATTAGGATATGTTTACATTTATGTATTGTATAGTTTTGAGACTTTGGGACCGAATGTGAATTATCATGTATTTTGTTATGACAGTAACGATGTTGTGTATGAAATGTTAATTGTTATATATTATGTATGTTATGGGATACCGGGTCGTTACAGATGGTATCAGAGCCCTAGTGTAAGGGATTTAGGTATTAGTATCTGTACCTAGACTTAAACTGCATGTGAAGTAGGATGTCCCTATTATTGTAGAACCTTGGGATGTTAAATATAAAAAGGTAGAAGGAACATCATGTAAGGTAATTTCATTATTACACATGGCCAGTGTAATTGTGATCTTACAGGTACATGTTTGAACTAGAATACCTTGTTATATGGGGTATGTGCTTATGTCTATATTAACCTTGTCTGAATCAACAGAATGGCAAATGGTACTAGATAAACGAATCGGGAAGGAGGAGGAAATCCGAATAGAACAAACCTTACAGCCGGAGGAAGGGGAAGAGGGGGAGAAAGAGGTAGGGGCAGAACTGGAGGTAGAGTTTAGGGGCGAGGTACCGAATTTGTTACACGAAATGATTTGACGGTGGAAATGGGAAGACTTCAAGCCAATATACAAGCTATGTTCGATAGAACTCGTCACACAGAAACTGGAATACCAGATCCTAGTCTGGAAGACGAAATGCCCATTACACATACTGTCATACCGGTGCCAAGGAAGTGTGACTATAAAATGTTTTTAAATTGCAAACCCCCGACATATACAGGAGAAAGAGATCCAGTGAAGGCCATGAGGTGGCTGAAAGAGATAGAAGCTGTCTTCAGGACCAGCAAGTGTGCAGAAGAAGATACAGTGCTATATGGAACCACGATGTTGAAGGCAGATGCTCTATTTTGGTGGGAGGCTCATATTACCTCTAGAGGATCTGATGTATACTCAACTTTTACTTGGGACGAATTCACAACAGCTTTCAAAGGACAGTTATGTACTCAAGCAGCAGTTAGACAACTGGAAGAGGAATTCATGAACTTACATCAGAGAAGTTTATCGGTTAGGGATTACACTGCTCGCTTTCTGGAGAAGTCTCGCTTTGCGGAGTACTATGTTGCGACGGAGGCTCTGAAGATGGAAAGGTTTATTTTCGGGTTAAATGCAGAAATTAGAAGGCTAGTGATTGCAAAAGGACCCGATACCTTCTCAGCCGCAGTAGATGCCGCAGAAAATGTGGAACGGGATAATAGGAGAGACGTTGGTGATAAGAGTGCTGGGAAAAGAAAACTGGAAGAAACGACGTACGATTCGGAAGAATACGAATCCCCGAGGTTTGATAGTTATTCACCTTTAAGGCCAGCTGAAAGAAGACCATGTTCAACATGTGACCGTATTCATCAAGGAAACTGCTATGGTGATTCCCGAAAGTGCTACAAATGTGGAAAGGCTGGTCATATCGCGAGAGATTGTCGGGTAACTCGATTTTGTTTCGTTTGCAACTCCCCTCAACATATTCAGGTTAATTGTCCACAGTGGAAAGCACAACAAAGTAATATGACAGTGAGACGAACGGGTGGTAAGTCGGGAGGAGTACAAGGGTCTGAACTACCTGGAATCCAAGGTCGTGTTTTTCAGATGACAGAACAAGAAGTAGAAGAAAGTCCTGATGCTGTTACAGGTATGATTCTAATAAACTCTATACGTGCTAAAGTGTCATATGACTTCGGTGTAAAATGATTATTGGTATTTCCGTGCTTTTGTTGCTTATCTGTGTTAGAGATATAGATGGGTGTGGGGTGTCTATTCAGTTAGTTTCTATGGTTTTGATTGAGTTCGAAGTAGTAGTGGTAAGTATTCATACCTTTTCGCTTAACCGAATTCCGGGACGGAATTCTTTTCAGGGGGAGATAATGTAATACCTCGGGTAAGTCCGTTAGTTAAATCCCCTTTCCGTTAAGTTTAGTTAACTTTAAAGTTGATGTTTACGGTAAGTTTGGGTAAATTTATAAGTTAAGGGTGTTTGGGTCATTGTTGAATAGTTTAAGGGCTAGAATGTAAATTGTGATTGATATGACCTCTTTTAGACTTCAGATAAGTCATAACTCAGAAATATCTAGATTAAGGTATGTGTGTGTTCTTGGAGCTAAGAAGAAGAAAAGAAAGATCTTTGTGGTTAAGACATCAATTGGTGAGCTTTGGAAGTGAATTAAGGTATGTTCCTTTGTATTTTGTGTTTGTAATTGCTTTTAGAAGGGTTCTATCGGAGTAGAAACATCATTTACACATCTGGTAATAATTCTGTCGAATCCTGGGTGAATTGGAGATGAACAGTCAGTAGTTTCCGGATAGATTGAATGTGTCCGGATACTTTTGTTGGTAGTGTCCGGGTAGCTTTATTGATGGTGTCCGGACGAGTCAAGCATCCGGGTAAGTTCCATTTTGTTATACGTTTCCGAATGGAATGGGATACCGGATGGTATCCGGATTGCTTTGTTATCCGGAATGTCTGTTATCCCGATTAAATGTGTTTTCCGGATAATTCAGGTTGTCCGGATTACTTTGTTGTCCGGAAAGTTGGGCTGTCCGGGTTGTTTTGGGCTGTCCGGGAACTATAGCTGTTTGGTTGTTTTGATGGCGAGAGTTAGGTAGATTTATTTAGAGTTCATAACCTGCTGGTATGTTTTATGTGTTCAATCGGTAAGGGGATATTTGTATGTAAATGGTTTCAGATTCTGAGAATTTTGGATAAAGGATCGGATAGCTCGGAGAAAGGCTTGGAAGAGTATTTCTAAGCATTCAAGGTGAGTTTACTTTTAAAACGTTTTCAACTGGGATACATATATATGTGATATATATATATATATATGAGATAGATATGTAGGGATTGAGATTATGATACATGATGTGATTATGTGTTTATATAGAGACGTATATGTGGTTGGAATGTGGTAACATTTTTATAAAAGAAAATGTGATATATATATATGGTTGGAATGTGATGAAAGGTTTTATAAATGACAATATGATATATTGAGATATATATTGTATTTATATGTGCATTACACTACACGAGAGCACTTGCCGAACTATGCCGGCCGATGTTTGCTGTAGTTGTTGTACAGCGGTGCTGTAGTTGTTGTACAGCGGTGTTGTTGGCTCGCTACCAACTATTATGGCCATGGGGAATGAGGATGAGAAGTTGTGCATGATATACGAGTCTTATTTGGTATTTAATTATTTGTGGTATTTGTGTATTTTATAAAAAGGATTTCTAAACTGACAGGGATTATCTCACTAGACCTTTAGGTCTAACCCTCATTTTCCTTTCAAAAATATGTATTCCAGGTCAAGGATCTTTTGTTAGCAAAGGGAAGAATAAAGCATAGGAGGCGATTGCTAGCTGACAAAGATTAGGATATGTTTACATTTCTGTATTGTATAGTTTTGAGACTTTGGGACCGAATGTGAATTATCATGTATTTTGTTATGACAGTAACGACGTTGTGTATGAAATATTAATTGTTATATATTATGTATGTTATGGGATACCGGGTCGTTACAAAAAACCCGAGGATCAACTTGACAATTTCCTTGGTGTATACGATTGCATTTCGGACTGGGTCTTTCCGCTGGTCGGAAAGGCGGACGGTTATCAAACCTCTGAAATCTGGATTTCTTTGGATCATACTGTGGTCCTTCCCACTTTCTTTTTCCCATACCTTTATCACTAGCGTTTCTCCCTTTATCCTGTTCCACAGTTTCCGCGGCGTCTTCTGCGGCTGAGAAAGTTTCTGGTCCTTTAGCAATTACCAGACTTCTGACTTCTGAATTCAACCCAAAGATAAACCTTTCAATCTTCATTGCCTCCGTGGCAACGTAGTATTCCGCAAAACGAGACTTTTCCAGAAAATGAGCGCTATAGTCCCGAACTGATAAATTCCCTTGCTGCAAGTTCATAAACTCCCCTTCCAATTGTTTAACTGCTGCTTGGTGACAAAACTGTTTCCTAAAAGCTATAACGAATTCTTCCCAAGAGAAAGTAGAATATATATCAGATCCTCCAGAAGAAATAAGAGTTTCCCACCAGTATAGAGCATCGGCTTTTAGCATTGCAGTCCCATATAGTACTCTATCTTCGTCAGCACACTTACTGGTCTTGAAGATATCTTCTATCCCCTTCAACCACCTCATAGCTTTCACTGGGTCTCTATCTCCTGAGTAAGTTGGAGGTTTGCAACTTAGGAACATTTTATAATCACACTTTCTTGGTACCGGCATCACAGTCCGTGTAATGGGCATTTCATCTTCCAGACCAGGATCTGGTATTTCTGTTTCAGTATCACGAGCTCGGTTGAACATAGTTTGGATATTCGCTTGTAATCTTCCCATTTCAGCCGCCAAGTCGTCTCTTGTAACAAATTCTGCACCTCGCTGTTGAACTCTGCCGCCTGTTCTGCCTCTACCTCTTTCTCCCCCTCTTCCCCTTGTCCCAACTGTTGGATTCGTCCTATTAGGATTTCCTCCTCCCTCCCGATTCGTTTGTCTAGTACCACTTGCCATTCTGTAGATTCAAACAAGATTAACATACACATAAGCACATACCCCATATAACAAGGTATTCTAGTTCAAACATGTACCTGTAAGATCACAATTACACTGGCCAGGTGTAATCTGAAATTACCTTACATGATGTTCCTTCTACCTTTTTATATTTAACATCCCAAGGTTCTACAATAATAGGGACATCCTACTTCACATGCAGTTTAAGTCTAGGTACATATACGAATACCTAAATCCCTTAAACTAGGGCTCTGATACCATCTGTAACGACCCGAATCTCAAACATACAACAAATAACATATATTGCATAACGTCGTTCATTTCAAAGATACATCAAAATACACATTCGGTCCTTTAGTCTTTACACCCATAATACATAATTCATTACAAACTTTTTGCTAACTAATACATGATATCTGATAACTAATTTAAAACTACAAAACACATTTTAATCTTCATGACATAAGTCTTCACAAAAGCTATCCCCCGACTATCCTTGTCGTTTGCTCTTACCTGATCCACGCCCTGGAATACATATTTTTAAAACAAAATGAGGGTTAGACCTAGAGGTCTAAGTGAGAAAATCCCTGTTAGTTTTAAAACCATTGCACAACCATTATATACATAACACAAATACAAATACCAGTTATGACTCATGCATCATATACTTTCCTATCTCATTCACTTGGCCATATTAATTGGTTGCAAGCCAATTAATAAATTAACTCCGCTGTACGACAATTACAGCCAACACCGCTGTACGAATATTACAGCCAACACCACCGGTCCTAAGCCCGGCCAACGTATTCTCGTATAGTGTAATGCTCATGCAAAATCCAATATCTCAATATATTATATTTCAAACATAAACACATAATCACACCATCTATCACATTCCCAATCCACACATATATGTATTCCAGTTTAAAAACTTTTTAAAGTAAAACTCACCTGTTTGCCTATCAAAACTCTTTCCAGTTTTTTCCACAAGATTCAGCTTTCACTACAAATTCACAGTATCTGAAACAATTAGATACAAGTATCTTTTTACCAAATAGAACCCATAAGACTTACTAAAGCTAAGAGCTCTAGATAACTCTATCCTCACATGTTACCCCCAAACCCGAACTTAAGTCGAGTCCACAGAATAGTCAGTCCTCATTCATTCCCTATCTAAGAGTTAACAAAACACAGGTTACTGGATACTCAAAAGTATCTAAACTCTCAAAAATGACCAAATCAGCTAAAGTATCTGGACAACACAACCTATCCGGATAACACAACTTTCCGGAGAGCAAAGGTATTCCGGACAACACAACTGTCCGGACAACATCAACAATCCGGATAACACCCGGACACCAAAGCAATCCGGACACTATCCGGTATCTCATTTTAACCGGAAACTTATGGAAAAGAGGACTTACCTGGATAAAGGACTCGTCCGAACACCACTAGAACAACTTCCGGACACCATCAACCAAGACTACCCAGACACATTCATTTTGTCCGGAAACCTCTATCGGTTTACCATATTTTAACCCAGAATTCGGCTAAATCAACCCCAGACATGAAATCTATGATTCTACTCCGATAGGAATCATCTATTATCAATTATAGACATAAAACACAAAGAAAACATACCTTAAATCCCTTCCAAGTACACCAAATGATGCCCTAACCCTTCTTTTCTTCCTTTTCTTCTTTTGTCTCAATACAAACACATACACACACTGATTTCTGCTGTATGAAAATATCCAAATGTCTAAAGGGATCATATCTAACCCATTTTTACAATTTAGACCTTGAACTATTCAATAAAGACCCAAACACCCCTAAACTTATAAAGTTACCCAAACTTACCCTAAACATCAATTATAGAGTTAAATAAATTTAACGGAACTAGAATTTCACTAACGAACTTACCCGGGGTATTACACATACTAACATCTGAAAAATAACAATTTTATATTCTAAACCTAGTTATGAAATAAGAACTTATCAATTACCGATTTAGTTTAAATAAATAACATATATTTAATTTATTAATTTAAATATACAACGGTGACGGGGCGGGGCACGGAGTGCCATACCTGTCACCTTCCCTTCCCAAGTTTGAGAAAAACGAGGATCCCCGTCCCCATCCCCGGTTTAGCGGGAATCCCCATCCCCGATCGAGACGGGTGGATCGGTGCCCCGAAGGGCCAGTTCCTATGCCTGTAAACCCACCGTTACTTCTCTGACGATGAAGTTGTGTTCCTTTTGTATCGACGGCTTCAGCTTTCAGCTTTCAACTTTTAACTTTCAACTTTCAACCGTCTGTACTGATTGAAGCTTCTGTTCTCGATTCTCGGTGCTTCAAGGTAAGCCTCTTTAACCCTAGATCAATCCATGCTTCTGATTGTTAATGGTTCTTTAAACCCTTGTTGCAACCAATAAATGGTTCGCTCCAGAACTCAGAAGGTAGTCTCAAGATAGAGAATACTTCCAATAGTAGGAGTGGGGAACATCACCTGCATACATGATCCAACAATTATATATGGAGTTATGTAGTCGTACTTCATTTTTAGCTCATACCTATAAGTCAAATTGTTTGCCAAAACTTTGGACATGAGAAAGATCGGTACATGTGCAAGAGCTTTAAAGATGTCTTAAGTATCAAGGGTGGTGAGATGATAGGTTTTTTGCCATTCTTGCTTTAGGGTCAACTCTGATGGTTTTTCGTTCTCATCAAAAAGTTGTAGATGCATTATTGTTATTTATCAGATTCTTTGATTGTAAAGCTATTGATAAGGATGGATACCACGAGGGATGAACGACTTTGATCAAGGCTACAATCCTAATTACATGTAGACAAGCCATGGAAGTTTCAGAGGAGGATGTTGAATTTCATTCATCCATTTCTCATCCAACGGTTGATAACCACTTCTCACCAAATTTGGCACTTCTCACCGTAACTCAACCCTATTATGATATACCTTTAATACATAAATTGAAATCATTTGAGGTCTCTATGTTGACCATTCAGAATAACACTTTTAAGTATATCAACATAAATCAGTTGAGTTTCCACATGTTACCTGATGTTAAGACCATCTGCATCCATGCAATACCAAGTTCTTTTCTAAAGTGTCACATCAGCTTTGCAATAACACCTCCCACATCAATGAAATACCAAAAAAAATGGTCTCTATTAGGCATGGCCACGGGGCGGGTATGGGGCGGGGATCTCTATCCCCGGCCCCGGCCCCGGTTTGTAATACACTCCCCCGGCCCCGGCCCCGCCCCGGTTTGTGATACCCTCCCCCGGTCAACCCTCGGTCAAGGACCCTAAACCATTAATAACTAATAAGATATATAATTTTGTTTTATATATATATATATATATATATATATATATATATTTAATAAAATATACAATTTTTTTAATATATATATATACCGGGTCCGGGGCGGGTCGGGGGATGGGCATCCCGGCCCCGGCCCCGTCCCCGGTTTTCTGAAATGGGGAATCCCCGGCCCCGGCCCCGGTTTGGCGGGGAATCCCCGGCCCCGGTCGGGTCGGGTCGGGTGGACCGGTTCCGGGGCGGGTCGGGCCAAATTGCCATGCCTAGTCTCTATTGCCACATCACCAACTACTTTATGTTTTATTTACTTATTTTAATAATTTAATATCACAAAAATACTAAATATAATTTGTTTATAATATAAATAAATGATTGATTATAATATAAAAAATATAGATTAATATTTATGTTTTATTTAGGGAAATTAATTAAAATATTCGAAGTTTGACTCTGACTTACCAAAATACCCACAATCTCGTTGAGTTTACCAAAATACCCAAATTTTCCGCGGTGGGCCCCGTGATCGCGGGCCAGGGCCCACGTGTCACCACTGTTCGGCCAAAACTTCCGCGGAGGCCCCTCAATAATTCTCGCGGTACACTTTTGGCCCCTGTCCCGTGGAGGTACCTCGCGATCGCGGGATCCACTTGACACGTGTCAACACAGAGTTGAAACCCTAATTTCTTTAATGTATCCAACCCCCCCCCCCCCCCCCCCCCACACACACACACACAACCCTAATTTCAGCCGCTATAAGAGAGAGGGTGGGGGACCTCATTTGGCCACCACTTGGATTATAAAATTTCTCTCCCAAACTCTCTCAATTTGTCGTGTGGAATACGCGCTCGATTTGTTTGAAGATGGCTCGTGTTACTCGTTTGGTAAGTTTTTCTCTTAAGTTTCTTGTATTTTTCCCTTTCTTTTATGTTGTTATTTTAAAATTTAAAATATATGATATGTATGTTGTTAGAGTGTTTTTAAGTTTGTCGTATGTTTGAATGTGTTATTTGTATGTTATAATGTTGTCTTTATTATAGATGTTAGTGTTTTTTATAAAAACATATGCTAGTGTTTTTTTATAAAAATAAATGTTAAGAGTTTTTTTATAAAAAAAGATGTTAGTGTTTTTTTTATAAAGATGTTAAGAGTGTTTTTTATAAAAAAAAAGATGTTAAGAGTGTTTTTTATAAAAAAAAATGTTAAGAGTGTTTTTTATAAAAAAGACGTTAAGAGTGTTTTTTATAAAAAAAAGATGTTAAGAGTGTTTTTTATAAAAAGATGAGTGTTTTTTATAAAAAAAGATGTTAAGAGTGTTTTTTATAAAAAAAAGATGTTAAGAGTGTTTTTTATAAAAAAAAAGATGTTAGTGTTTTTTATAAAAATAAATGTTAGAGTTTTTTTATAAAAAAAGATGTTAGTGTTTTTTTTTTATAAAAAGATGAGTGTTTTTTATAAAAATAAATGTTAAGAGTGTTTTTTTATAAAAAAAGATGATAAGAGTGTTTTTTTATAAAAAAAGATGTTAGTGTTTTTTTATATAAAAAGATGAGTGTTTTTTATAAAAATAAATGTTAGAGTGTTTTTTATAAAAAAAGATGTTAGTGTTTTGTTTTATAACTTTGGTGAATGACAACTTAGGTCCCCTAAACTTTGGTGAAAGACAACTTAGGTCCCCTAACTTTGGTGAATGACAACTTAGGTCCCCTAACTTTGGTGAATGATAGCTTAGGTCCTCTAAACTTTGGTGAATGACAACTTAGGTCCCTAAACTTTGGTGAATGACAACTTAGGTCCACTAACGTTTGTGAATGACAACTTAGGTCCCCTAACTTTGGTGAATGACAACTTAGGTCCCCTAACTTTGGTGAATGGCAACTTAGGTCCCCTAACTTTGGTGAATGACAACTTAGGTCCCCTAAACTTTGGTGAATGACAACTTAGGTCCCTAAACTTTGGTGAATGACAACTTAGGTCCTCTAACTTTGGTGAATTGGAGATGAACAGTCAGTAGTTTCCGGATAGATTGAATGTGTCCGGATACTTTTGTTGGTAGTGTCCGGGTAGCTTTATTGATGGTGTCTGGACGAGTCAAGCATCCGGGTAAGTTCCTATTTGTTATATGTTTCCGGATGGAATGGGATACCGGATGGTATCCGGATTGCTTTGTTATCCGGAATGTCTGTTATCCGGATTAAATGTGTTGTCCGAATAATTCAGGTTGTCCGGATTACTCTGTTGTCCGGAAAGTTGGGCTGTCCGGGTTGTTTTGGGCTGTCCGGGAACTATAGCTGTTTGGTTGTTTTGATGGCGAGAGTTAGGTAGATTTATCTAGAGTTCATAACCTGCTGGTATGTTTTATGTGTTCAATCGGTAAGGGGATATTTGTATGTAAATGGTTTCAGATTCTGAGAATTTTGGATAAATGATCGGATAGCTCGGAGAAAGGCTTGGAAGAGTATTTTTAAGCATTCAAGGTGAGTTTACTTTTAAAACGTTTTCAACTGGGATACATATATATGTGATATATATATATATATATATATGAGATAGATATGTACGGATTGAGATTATGATACATGATGTGATTATGTGTTTATATAGAGACGTATATGTGGTTGGAACGTGGTAACGTTTTTATAAAAGAAAATGTGATATATATATATATATATATGGTTAGAATGTGATGAAAGGTTTTATAAATGACAATATGATATATTGAGATATATATTGTATTTATATGTGCATTACACTACACGAGAGCACTTGCCGAACTATGCCGACGGATGTTTGCTGTAGTTGTTGTACAGCGGTGCTGTAGTTGTTGTACAACAGTGTTGTTGGCTCGCTACCAACTATTATGGCCATGGGGAATGAGGATGAGGAGTTGTGCACGATATACGAGTCTTATTTGGTATTTAATTATTTGTGGTATTTGTGTATTTTATAAAAAGGATTTCTAAACTGACAGAGATTATCTCACTAGACCTTTAGGTCTAAGCCTCATTTTCCTTTCAAAAATATGTATTCCAGGTCAAGGATCTTTTGTTAGCAAAGGGAAGAATAAAGCATAGGAGGCGATTGCTAGCTGACGAAGATTAGGATATGTTTACATTTCTGTATTGTATAGTTTTGAGACTTTGGGACCGAATGTGAATTATCATTTATTTTGTTATGACAGTAACGACGTTGTGTATGAAATGTTAATTGTTATATATTATGTATGTTATGGGATACCGGGTCGTTACAGATGGTATCAGAGCCCTAGTTTAAGGGATTTAGGTATTAGTATCTGTACCTAGACTTGAACTGCATGTGAAGTAGGATGTCCCTATTATTGTAGAACCTTGGGATGTTAAATATAAAAAGGTAGAAGGAACATCATGTAAGGTAATTTCATTATTACACCTGGCTAGTGTAATTGTGATCTTACAGGTACATGATTGAACTAGAATACCTTGTTATATGGGGTATGTGCTTATGTCTATATTAACCTTGTCTGAATCAACAGAATGGCAAGTGGTACTAGACAAACGAATCGGGAAGGAGGAGGAAATCCGAATAGAACAAACCTTACAGTCGGAGGAAGGGGAAGAGGGGGAGAAAGAGGTAGGGGAAGAACTGGAGGTAGAGTTCAGGGGCGAGGTACCGAATTTGTTACACGAAATGATTTGACGGTGGAAATGGGAAGACTTCAAGCCAATATACAAGATATGTTCGATAGAACTCGTCACACAGAAACTGGAATACCAGATCCTAGTCTGGAAGACGAAATGCCCATTACACATACTGTCATACCGGTGCCAAGGAAGTGTGACTATAAAATGTTTTTAAATTGCAAACCCCCGACATATACAGGAGAACGAGATCCAGTGAAGGCCATGAGGTGGCTGAAAGAGATAGAAGTTGTCTTCAGGACCAGCAAGTGTGCAGAAGAAGATAAAGTGCTATATGGAACCACGATGTTGAAGGCATATGCTCTATTTTGGTGGGAGGCTCATATTACCTCTAGAGGATCTGATGTATACTCAACTTTTACTTGGGACGAATTCACAACAGCTTTCAAAGGACAGTTCTGTCCTCAAGCAGCAGTTAGACAACTGGAAGAGGAATTCATGAACTTACATGAGAGAAGTTTATCGGTTAGGGATTACACTGCTCGCTTTCTGGAGAAGTCTCCCTTTGCGGAGTACTATGTTGCCACGGAGGCTCTGAAGATGGAAAGGTTTATTTTCGGGTTAAATGCAGAAATTAGAAGGCTAGTGATTGCAAAAGGACCCGATACCTTCTCAGCCGCAGTAGATGTCGCGGAAAATGTGGAACGAGATAATAGGAGAGACGTTGGTGATAAGAGTGCTGGGAAAAGAAAACTGGAAGAAACGACGTACGATTCGGAAGAATACGAATCCCCGAGGTTTGATAGTTATTCACCTTTAAGGCCAGCTGAAAGAAGACCATGTTCAACATGTGACCGTATTCATCAAGGAAACTGCTATGGTGATTCCCGAAAGTGCTACAAATGTGGAAAGGCTGATCATATCGCGAGAGATTGTCGGGTCACTCGATTTTGTTTTGTTTGCAACTCCCCTGAACATATTCAGGTTAATTGTCCACAGTGGAAAGCACAACAAAGTAATATGACAGTGAGACCAACGAGTGGTAAGTCGGGAGGAGTACAAGGGTCTGAACTACCTAGAATCCAAGGTCGTGTTTTTCAGATGACGGAACAAGAGGTAGAAGAAAGTCCTGATGCTGTTACAGGTATGATTCTAATAAACTCTATACGTGCTAAAGTGTCATATGACTTCGGTGTAAAATGATTATTGGTATTTCCGTGCTTTTGTTGCTTATCTGTGTTAGAGATATAGATGGGTGTGGGGTGTCTATTCAGTTAGTTTCTATGGTTTTGATTGAGTTCGAAGTAGTAGTGGTAAGTATTCATACCTTTTCGCTTAACCGAATTCCGGGACGGAATTCTTTTAAGGGGGAGATAATGTAATACCCCGGGCCAGTCCGTTAGTTAAATCCCCTTTCCGTTAAGTTTAGTTAACTTTAAAGTTGATGTTTAGGGTAAGTTTGGGTAAATTTATAAGTTAAGGGTGTTTGGATCATTGTTGAATAGTTTAAGGGCTAGAATGTAAATTGTGATTGATATTACCTCTTTTAGACTTCAGATAAGTCATAACTCAGAAATATCTAGATTAAGGTATGTGTATGTGTTCTTGGAGCTAAGAAGAAGAAAAGAAAGAGCTTTGTGGTTAAGACATCAATTGGTGAGCTTTGGAAGTGAATTAAGGTATGTTCCTTTGTATTTTGTGTTTGTAATTGCTTTTAGAAGGGTTCTATCGGAGTAGAAACATCATTTACACATTTGGTAATAATTATGTCGAATTCTGGGTGAATTGGAGATGAATAGTCAGTAGTTTCCGGATAGATTGAATGTGTCCGGATACTTTTGTTGGTAGTGTCCGGGTAGCTTTATTGATGGTGTCCGGACGAGTCAAGCATCCGGGTAAGTTCCATTTTGTTATACGTTTCCGAATGGAATGGGATACCGGATGGTATCCAGATTGCTTTGTTATCCGGAATGTCTGTTATCCGGATTAAATGTGTTATCCGGAACTATAGCTGTTTGGTTGTTTTGATGGCGAGAGTTAGGTAGATTTATCTAGAGTTCATAACCTGCTGGTATGTTTTATGTGTTCAATCGGTAAGGGGATATTTGTATGTAAATGGTTTCAGATTCTGAGAATTTTGGATAAAGGATCGGATAGCTCGGAGAAAGGCTTGGAAGAGTATTTTTAAGCATTCAAGGTGAGTTTACTTTTAAAACGTTTTCAACTGGGATACATATATATGTGATATATATATATATATATATATGAGATAGATATGTAGGGATTGAGATTATGATGTGATTATGTGTTTATATAGAGACGTATATGTGGTTGGAATGTGGTAACGTTTTTATAAAAGAAAATGTGATATATATATGGTTGGAATGTGATGAAAGGTTTTATAAATGACAATATGATATATTGAGATATATATTGTATTTATATGTGCATTACTGTTGGGAACTGAAGATTTGCCAAGTATGGTTAGTACTGCCAGAACAACAATACTACTGCCAGAGCAAAGTTAGTACTACAAGTAAAAGTTAATGCTGCTGGAACAATGTTAGTACTGCTTGTGCATAACGATGTTAATGCTGCTTGTGATCATAATTATGGAATGCGAGAATGTTGGAGATAAAGATGGAATGATTGAAGATAAGCATGAAAGAATATTCTGAAGATCAATTTTGTCTTGATAGTTATCTTGTAATTATTTAGTATAAATAGATTTTGATAGATAGCTATTCGGTGAGATTTTTTTGAATTCGTTTTTGTTTTAGAGAGAATTAACCTCAAGGTTTAGAACCCTATTTCTAGAGAAGTAGAAGTCGTCTTGTGGAGCCTGTTCAACAAGATTGAGGTTTGGTTGTAAACTTGTGAGTTGAAGTATTGAATACAAACAGATTGTGTTTTCTGATTAGTTGTTCATTGAGTGTGTTTGAATTAAAGTTCTATTCCGCAAGATTTTTTAATTCTGATTTCTAAGTATAATTATTCTTATTTGGAATCGATCCTGACAAGTGGTATCAGAGCTTGGTTTCTTAGAAATCTACAATCATTATGGACAACACAGCTGAATCAAACAGTACTCTTGTTTCAAAGGTTCCCATGCTCAGGCCTAATGAGTTTGACATGTGGAAGATTAGAATCAAGCAGTATATTTTGCTTACTGATTATTCCATCTGGGATATTATAGAGAATGGTCCATGTGCTGAAGGAAGGGTTGGACCAGATGGCAAAAGACCCCCTCCAAAGACTGATGCAGAAAGAAATGTTAGACAAACAGAGATGAAAGCCTTAAGCACTCTGCTTTTGGCTATTCCCAATGAGTATCAGCACCAATTTCATCACTGCACTGATGCTCAGATTTTATGGAATGCATTGGAAAAGAGATTCACTGGTACCAAGAGCACCAAGAGGAACCAGAAGGCAATTCTTAAGCAACAATATGAAAATTTTACTTCTACAAAGAATGAGTCTATGACTCAAACTTTTGATAGATTTAATAAGTTGATTGGAGAATTGGCTACAGTTGGAGTTCGTATGGAGGCTGATGATGTAAACAGGAAGTTTCTAAGATCATTAGGTGAGGAATGGACAATGTATACTGTGTCTTTCAGACAGAATGACCAGTTAGAAGATAAAGAGCTTGATGATCTTTACAATGATCTTAGGGTATCTGAAGCAGAGGTTGAAGCCAAGAAGAAGCCCTCAGGATATGTGTATAATGCTGCACTCCTATCAGCATCAACTGATTCTACTGCTAACCCTGAATCAGTTAGTACTGTTGGTGGAGTCAATCAGGAGAAGGCCAATGATTCTGTACTAGAAGCTTTCTTTTCTAGTCATGTTAACTCCTCATTAATTAATGATGACTTAGAACAGATTAATGCTGATGATCTTGAGGAGATGGATATCAAGTGGCAGATGGCTATGCTTTCTATGAGGGTGAAGAAGTTTATAAAGAGGACTGGGAGAAACAACTTTTCCCAAAGAAGAGAAGATGGTGCTGGGTTTGACAAGTCTAAGGTGGAATGCTACAAGTGTCATAAGATGGGACACTTTGCCAGAGAATGCAGAGGTGGAGTATCTCAAAACAACCATCAACAAGCTCAGACTGGAAGCTTCAACCAGAACAGAAACTCTGTTCAAGCCCTTGTTTCTCAACAAGGAATGGGATTTGATTGGAGTGATCAAGCAGAAGAGGCAATTCAGAATCATGCACTCATGGCAGAAGTCTCAGATCTTCCTACTGAGGTAAAATCTAATCTCTGTTCTCAAGCTTGTATAGACACTGTGAAAAAGTATAGAGATCACAACCAGGGAATGTGTGATGACCTTAAGAGATTAGAAAAGGATAGAAGAGATTATGTAGTGATTGTTGAGAGGTTTGAAGAACAAATTAAGGCTTTTCAAGCCAATGAACTTCAACACTCATATGATACAAACTACTGGAAGTGGGAAAAGAATGGTCTGGAGTTCCAACTAAAAGAGTCTAGGGAGGAATGTGAGAAATTAAAAGGAGAACTTGAGAATGTAAAACTTGATGTTGAAAAGTTTTCATGTGCTTCTAAAGTCATGGACACCATAATAAATGCTCAAATCCACAGTAAGATGAAACCAGGCCTAGGGTACAATGCCACACCCCCACCCTACAACAACACATACATCCCTCCTAGGTCAGACCTGTTAGAAACCAAGGATAGGAAGGACTTACCTGAAGGAGCTACTAAAGTAGATCCATTATATGAAGTTGTTGTTGAGGATAAAACTGAAAAAGAAGAGTCTAAGAAAAGGAACAAGAATGTCAGTGGTGAGATCCCCTTAGAGAATTACATCAAGACTAATGAGGAAGGTGGAAGTCCCTGGGATAAGAACAATGAGATGAAAAGATCTGAAAAAGGAAAGGGAGTTCATTATACACAGACCACTGTTGTGAATTCCAATACTTGTGAACATTGTTCTTGCAAGAATTCTCAAAAGAATGAACCCCAAAAACATGATAAAAAGAGGAGAAATCAAAGAAACTGGAATAATCAGTGGGCTCAAAAACAAGGAGTTGATCTGCAAAGGATTAACAGACCAAAACCTTGTTTTATCTGTGGCAAATTGAATCACCTTGCCAAACACTGTTATTTCAATCCTATTAACCAAAGGATAAATTTTCAAAGAACTTTTCAAAAATCAAATGGTTATAGGAAGCCTGTAAGAAACCATGTGGCTAAGAAACAAGCTAAATCCAAAAGCCACATGAGGAAAAAGACTGAAAAAGAATGTGTCACAATGTGGGTTCCTAAAAGCACTAGTGTTAGTACTGCTGCCTCAGATAGTACTGCTGCTAGCAGTGTTGGTGCTTCTAACACTGTTAGTACTACTTCTAGAAGCAATACTGCTGCTAGCAGTGTTAGTACTGCTAACACTGTTAGTACTTCTTCTAAAGATAATACTGCTTCTAGTGTTTGTGCTGCTAGACCAATTATCTTGACAAAGTACTCCAGTACTGAAGTTCCTCAGGTTGAAAAACTTATCCAAACTGAATGTAAGTACTTTGATGAGCAAGGGAGACCCAAGACCACTTTGGCTTGGGTTCCCAATAAAAACTAATTGATTTATCTTATGTGCAGGGCAACCAACAGCTCAAGGGGAAGAGCATCTGGCATGTTGATAGTGGTTGCTCCAGGCACATGACAGGTAACATGGCCTGCCTCAAGAATTTCAAAAGAATTGATGGAGGACATGTTGCTTTTGGGAATAATCCTGCAGGAGGTAAGATAAGTGGTAAAGGTGATGTATCAAAAGGTAAGATGACATTTGAGGATGTTTACTATGTTGAGCAATTGAGATACAACCTGTTAAGTGTATCACAGGTCTGTGACAAGAAACATAGTATATTATTTACTGATTCTGAATGCATTATTCTTGCTCCTGGATTCAAAGTAGTTGATGAAAACATGATACTATTGAGAACTCCTAGAAAGGATAATGTGTATTGTTTAGATTTAGAAAGTGTTACATCTGATTCATCCCTAAACTGTTTGGTATCAAAAGCTTCAATGGATGAATCATCACTTTGGCACAGAAGGATGTGTCACATGAATTTTAAAACAATGAATAAACATGTTAAAAATAATCTTGTTAGGGGTTTACCATCAAAAGTTTATTCATGTGATGATCATTGTGTTGCTTGTCTCAAAGGCAAACAACACAAAACTTCTCATAAGTCCAAAGAGATAAACACTATCCCAAATCCTCTTCAGTTGTTGCATATGGATCTGTTTGGCCCTACAAATGTCATGAGCATTAGCAATAAGTCATACTGTTTAGTTATTGTTGATGATTACTCTAGATTTACTTGGGTATATTTTCTGAGAACTAAAGATGAGACAAGTGGACTGATCAAATCTTTTATTCTTAGAATTGAAAACCAATCAAATCAAAAAGTGAAAGTCATTAGATCAGATAACGGGACTGAATTTAAAAATCTTGATCTAAACACCTTTTGTGAGGAAAAAGGAATTGAGAGACAATACAGTGCTCCTAGGACTCCACAACAGAATGGTGTTGCTGAGAGAAGGAATAGGACACTGATTGAGGCTGCTAGATCTCTGTTAGCTGATTCAAAATTACCCACTACTTTTTGGGCAGAAGCAGTTAATACTGCTTGTTATGTCCAAAACAGAGTTTTAGTAATAAAGCCTAAAAACAAGACACCTTATGAGCTTTTTCAGAAAAAGAAACCATTTATTGGATTTTTCAAACCATTTGGGTGTCCTTGTACAATTCTCAATACCAAATCTCACTTAGGTAAGTTTGATAGCAAAGCAGATGATGGTTTTCTTGTTGGTTACTCATCTCAGAGTAAGGCTTACAGAGTGTTTAATACCTCTTCTAGAATAATTGAAGAAAGTGACAATGTCAAATGCAATGAGAACACACC
Source organism: Saussurea involucrata (assembly GCA_033807775.1). Classification (NCBI taxonomy): domain Eukaryota; kingdom Viridiplantae; phylum Streptophyta; class Magnoliopsida; order Asterales; family Asteraceae; genus Saussurea; species Saussurea involucrata. The sequence continues at coordinate 136,352,515 of CM066322.1, forward strand.
AAATCCTATTGGTTCAGGTCCTGATTGGCTATTTGACATTGATTCACTCACTAATTCTTTGGGTATCAGTAGTGATGTAAATGCAGGACAAAGGGATGCACCACCATCAGATCACAGAATTCAGTCTGTGATATTTCCACTCCCTACCATTGATCCTGTTGACTTCTGTGAACAAGAAAAGGAAGCTGAACCCATTCAGAATGAAGAAGAGAGAAGAATAGAGGAAAATCAGCCTTCAAGTCCAAATTCCAGAGAGTCTGAAGTGACTGAAGAAGCTGAAGAAAATCCAGACTTAAATGAGTCAAATCTGGATGTGAACTTACAAGAGGAATCTGGTCATCCATCAAGAACTCAGAAAAATCATCCTCCTGAGTTGGTAATTGGAGACATTGCTTCTCCCATGATGACTAGGAATCAAAGCAGACTTCAAGAGCTACAAGATCAGCAAAATACAGTTAATAATGTACTCACTTGCTTTCTATCCCAAATTGAGCCCAAAAAGGCTTATGATGCTATGAAAGATCCAAGTTGGATAGAAGCAATGCAAGAGGAGATGCTATAATTCAAGCTACAGAATGTTTGGAACTTGGTGGACCTTCCAAAAGGTCATAGGGCAATTGGCACCAAGTGGATTTTCAGAAATAAGAAGGATGAGAGAGGAATTGTGATCAAGAACAAAGCCAGGCTGGTTGCACAAGGGTATACTCAGGAAGAGGGTATAGACTATGAGGAAGTCTTTGCTCCAGTTGCAAGGATTGAGGCAATTAGGTTGTTTCTAACCTATGCCTCATATATGAAGTTCAAGGTCTACCAGATGGATGTAAAAAGTGCTTTTCTATATGGGACTATAGATGAAGAAGTGTATGTCTGTCAACCCCCTGGATTTGAGAATCCATTGTATCCTGACAGAGTGTACAAGTTAAAGAAGGCACTTTATGGTCTACATCAAGCCCCAAGAGCATGGTATGACACCCTGTCTACCTATCTCTTGGAAAAGGGATTTGAAAGAGGAATCATTGATAAGACCCTATTCATTAAAAGGAAAAAGAAGGACACCCTACTTGTTCAGATCTATGTGGATGACATTATCTTTGGATCCACAAATGATCACATGTGTAAAGACTTTGAGGAGTTAATGCACAAGAGCTTCAAGATGAGTTCCATGGGTGAACTTACTTTCTTCCTTGGGCTTCAGGTGAAACAGAAGAAGGATGGTATTTTCATATGCCAATCCAAATATGTGAAACACATCCTGGATAAGTTTGGATTATCAGACTCAAAGCCAGCAAGCACACCGATGGAGACACACAAACAGATCATTGCTGATCTTGAGGGGGAGGATGTGGATGTCCATCTGTTAGATCTGAAGTTTTGTCAATAAACCAAGTGTTGAAGATCTGATAAGAAGGTTCAGAAGTTCTGAGAAGAAGAGTCAGAAGTTCTGAGAAGAAGAGTCAGAGATCTGAGAAAGAGAAGTCAGAAGTTCTGAGAAGCGTGATCAGAAGAATGTTCAGAAGTTCTGAACTACCTGTTCAGAACTTATGACGAGTTTCGTTACTTAGTAATGTGTAAACTAATTAGGACACGTGTTTTTTTCTTATTAGTCTTTCTTATTTGTACTGTAGCTTTAATATATCCGTTGCAGTATAAATAGAGTGGTTAGCACTACGTTGCTAACTGATTGATTTTCCCATATTACTTGTATTCATTCCTTGTAATCTTTGAGGTTATCTCTCTCTTAGATCTGTAATTCTGTGCATCATTGAATACAATTGGGCTTGATCATACAATTTCTCAATTACTTCTTTCTATATTGATTGTAAGAATAGATCCTGCACTTTCAATTGGTATCAGAGCCAATCAACAAACAAATTCGTTCAAGATTGTGATTGCGAAGATCGATTGATCAATTTCTTGAAGATTTCTTGATTCATTCAAAATTCGATTCCGCTGCTAGGGCTAGTTCTTGAATTCTTAGCAATTCTTGAATTACCTGTTACTTTTCGATCAAGAAAATCGAATTTGTCTTTCTGTTGAATTTTCTTACAATCATGTCTTCTAAAGAATATCTAGCCATGGGATCCGAAACCAAACCGCCTGTTCTTATACCAGAAGAGTATCAGCAATGGAAAACTCGTATGATCCAATTCCTTGACAACATCGATGAAAATCTTATGATTTCTATTCGAGAAGGTCCAATCGAAGTATATATCGATGTCGCCGCAACCCCTGCTACAGAGACAACTCCAGAAATTCCAGCGACCAGAGTAAAGAAGAATTATTCCCAATACACTGCTGAACAGAAAAATAGGCATGCTATTGACAAAAGAGCAATTACTTTGATGACTTTGGCTGTCCCGAATGAGGTTCTTAACAGGATTGACAGTGGATCATCAGCTAAAGAAATGTGGGACGAATTGGAAAGGCAAATGTTAGGAACTGTGAGATCTATTCAGGCAAAGTTAAATCAAAGCATAAATGCTTATGAAAGGTTCAAAGCAAAAGAGTCAGAAAGTTTGACACAGACATACAGTAAATTTTGCACTATTCTAAATGACTTGAGAAGAAATGGACTGAAGAAAACAAAATCAGAAATAAATTACAAATTTCTGAACAGTCTAAATTCAGAATGGTCATCATTTGCCATAAGTCTGCAAATGAACAAGGATATGTGTGAAGAAGACTTAAATGATTTGTTCTGTGTTCTTAATCAACATGAAGACTCTGTCAAGTTAGTTGTGGAAGAAAAGAAAAATGTTGCTGATCAGTTAGCGTTCTTATCAAAGTCCAAAGCAATCAAAGCACCCAAAAAGACTGCATATCTATCAGAAATACCGAGTCTGGAGGAATCTGACAAAGAAGAAGGATCAGAAGATGATGAAGATATCAAGATAATGGCTGAAAAGCTAGCTTTGCTGACAAATACTTTCAACAAAAGGTATGGGAAGGGCAGATTTCAAGGAAATTATAAGAGAGCTGGAAGTTCAGATTATAAGAAGAAAGATGACAGAGAAGAAAATAAGATTGAAAAGAGAATAGAGAGAAGTGAAGAAAACAAGGAAGAGAAGGAAGAGAGAAAAGAAAAGAATCTGTGTTTCAAGTGTGGAAAATCTGGACATTATGCCAAGGATTGCAGAGTTAAAGTTGTGAAAGATTATGAATACTACACCAAGAAGGCTCAGCTTGCAAAGAAGAGAGATGACGAGAGTGCGCTATTGGCTGAACAGGAGAATTGGCTGTACTACACTTCTGATGAAGATGATCATATCAACTTTCCACAGATGCGAAGCTATATGGCAAAAATGAGGAATGAGGATGATTCTGATTTTGAAGATGCTGATTCTGAGTCATCTGCTGAGGTACATTCTTCACTTGAATTAGAGTTAATGACACAGATTGGTGAAATGAAAACTGAATTTGCTAATCTAAGAAAACAGATAAAAGGAGAAAGAACTTTGGTTAACAAATTCAGAATTGAAAAAGAAGTAATAAAAGAACAATATGAAGAATCTGAGGCTGAGAAACAGAAAGTTAAAGATGAAAATTCTGAATTGATGAAAAGGCTTTCTGAACTAAAAGTTGAGTTTTCAAAAATAAAGGATGAAAAAGGTGATTTACAAATAAAATTTGATATGTTATTTGAAGAAAGAAAGAATTTATACACCAAAATCAAAGAATTGGAAGATTTGAATTTGAAAAGAGGTCAGACTCAGCAAACATTAAATCTTTTATTAAGCAATGTTAAAGATACAAGATTTTACAATCCAAAGAAGGGATTGGGATTGGAAGAAAATGTCATTTTAAAAAGAGCTCCAATACTTCAAGTTTCTAAGCCAAAAATCCCAGAAATTGTTGAAGTTTTCATAAGACCTGCTAGTTCTATAACAAGTTCTGACAATTTGCAAAGACCAAACTCTAAAAAGTCAGATGAGACAATTTCTGAGTCTAAAACAGAAAAGTCAGTTGGTTCAGAAGAAAAGGTTAAGAAAGAAGTTTCTAAACCAACAGATGAAAAGCCAAGATACAATGATACTAAATTCAAGTATGATTCCTTAAATGTCAGCTACAAAAATAAACAACCAAGTTTTTCATATCATGACATTGAGAGCATATTTGATACAAGTAAAAATTCTGAAACAGTCAATCAGAAGTCTGAAACTTCTAGTCAGGATTCTGAACTTTGTAGTCAGAATTCTGAGTCTAAAGATCAGACATCTGAGTCTGTAAATCAGAACTCTGACTCAGGTAGTCAGAAGTCTGATTCAACTGGATTTTCTGAAACAAAATCAGATGAATTTTTGCAACTTGAAAAGAGATTTAATCTTGTGAGTCAAGAACTTGAGGATTTTAGGAAAGCTTATGATGAACTTGAAAATGATTTCTGTGAGGTGGATATTAAACTTGAAGAAGCTTTGAAAGAAAAGAATATTTTTATTCAGAAAATAACAGAGCTTGAAAAACTGAAGACTGAGTATGATCTTTTTAAAATTAATGCTTCAAGAGAAAATGATAAATTCTTTAATGAATCAAGTACATATGAAAAAGGTGAATCATCTAATTCTTCTAACAAAAAGAACTTGAATTTTTCAGAAAAAGAAGAAAGCAAAAGGAAAGATGATCTTGCAAAGTTGAATGATCTGAAAAGGGAACTTGAGAAGCTTAGAATGAAATCTACTTCTGAACTAAACGCTAGAAATTCTTGTAATAAGGGCAATTGTACTCTGAACAGTATAAATAAAAATGAAATGATCTATGTTTCAGATTTATTGTCACTTGCAAAGAAAAATCTTGTTTGTGTTAGATGTAAAAATGATTCATTCCAATATTCTCACAAATGTCAAGTCAAAATAACTTCTGTTTCATACATAAGAAAAGATATTCAGAAAGTTTCTGTTTCTCAAAATACAGAAAAGAAGAAAATTTCTGTTCCTCAGACTCAGAAGAAAGAAAAGATAAAAGAAAAGAAAGTTGAAAACATAGCAAAACCAAAAGTTACAACTCTCAAAAAGAATTTGAACAAACTTGTAAGCAGAAAATGTTCTGACTTCATAAAAGTTCAAGGAAAGTGGTGTTTGAAGAAAGATTTTGAGTGGAGAGTAAAAGGTACTAATGTTAAATCCAATGACAAAGCTAACAAAGATGGACCCATTCCAAAATGGGTACCTAAACCTAACTGATCCTTTTGCAGGGCTGTCATGTGTGGTTTTTAGATTCAGGAGCTTCAAGACACATGACAGGTCAGAAGTCTTTTCTATCAAACTTCACAGAAAAGGCTGGAGGAGCAGTAAACTTTGGAAACAATAGCAAAGGTCAAGTCAAAGGTTATGGGGATTTAACTAAAGGGGATCTAACTATCCAAAAGGTTTTCTATGTTGAAGGATTACAACACAATCTTTTCAGCATAAGTCAGTTTTTAGACAGTCTTTGTCAAATTAAGTTTCAAATAACAGGTTGCATGATTCTAACTGAAAATGATGTCAAAGTCTTCTGGGCCAAAAGACATATGGACTTATTTGTAGTTAATTTTTCAAAATTGAAAACATTAAATACAGTTTGTCTTTTATCAAAATCAACTGCAAATGAATGCTGGCTTTGGCACAGAAGATGTTCTCATCTGAATTTCAAAGATCTTAATAATCTTGTTGCAAAACATTTGGTTAAAGGCTTACCAAAGCTTAAATTTGAAAAAGAATCATTATGCTCAGCTTGTGAAATGGGCAAGATGAAAAAGAGTTCTCACAAATTAAAAATGGACTCATCTTGCAAAGCACCATTAGAAATGATTCATACTGATCTTTGTGGTCCAATTTCAGTTCAATCGATGGGAGGAAAGAAATATATGCTTGTGATTGTTGATGAATTATCCAGATACACGTGGGTTGAGTTCCTAAGAGCTAAGTCAGAAGCTGCTACTACATTGATAAATTTTATCAAAAGGATTCAAGTTCTCTTACAACTTCAAGTTCAGAAAATCAGAAGTGATAATGGAACGGAGTTCAGAAATGAGACTCTTCAGAATTTTTTAGAAAGTTCTGGGATTTCTCACAATTTTTCTGCTGTCAGAACTCCTCAACAAAATGGTGTTGTTGAAAGGAAGAATAGAACTCTAGTTGAAGCTGCGAGAACAATGCTGGCTTATGCAAATCTTCCTACTTTCCTATGGGCTGAAGCAATTGCAACTGCTTGTTTTACACAAAATAGAACTTTAATCAATAAGAGATTAAATAAGACTGCTTATGAACTGATAAATAAAAGAAAACCATTAATCAAATTCTTTCATATTTTTGGTTGCAGGTGCTATGTTCTCAGAGACAGAGAAAATCTTGCCAAATTCGATAAAAAGGCAGATGAAGGATACTTTGTGGGTTATTCTTTAACTTCCAAAGCATTCAGAATCTACAATAGAAGAACCAAGAGGATGATGGAGAGCATAAATGTAACTTTTGATGAAGCCAGAATGAGGACTTCTGAACAAGACAGTTCAGAACTCATGCTGAACAAGACAAAAATGACTTCTGATACAAATTCTAATCCTATTTGTTCAGAACTCAATTTACTATTTAAGGATGCTTTTAGTGAACTAATTTCTGATTCTTATGCAGAATATGAAAACCCAAAGATGGTCAAAGAGATGAAAAATAAGACTCCAGAAATAGTTCAATCAACTGTAATTTCTGACAAAGGTCCATCAGAGGAGTGCCCAAATCTAATAAATACAAGTGGTGAAAACTCTGAACCTTGTAATCAGAATTCTGATTCTTGTACTCAGAACTCTGAACAAGTCAATCAGAACTCTGACTTCATTGATCAGAACTCAAACTTGGATGCAACTCCTACTCATACGTCAGAACAAGGTGACAGTTCAGAATTACGAGCAATCATTGATGAGAATGATGCAAACAACAATTATTCAGAGATTGATGTACTCCCTAGTGCTAATAAATGGACTAAAAATCACCCTATTCATCAAGTAATAGGTGATCCATCAGCAGGAGTAAAGACAAGATCAGCTACAGCAAATGAAGCAATGTTTGCTGGTTTCTTAAGTGTAATTGAACCAAAGAAAGCTAATGAAGCCCTAGAGGATCCAGACTGGATTTCAGCAATGCAAGAGGAATTGCTTCAATTTGAAAGAAATAAAGTTTGGAGACTCATTCCAAAGCCTGAAGGTAAATCTATTATTGGAACTAAATGGGTGTTCAGAAACAAAAAGGATGAATCAGGTGTTGTCATCAGAAACAAGGCAAGATTGGTTGCTAAGGGATACTGTCAACAAGAGGGAATTGATTATGATGAGACATTTGCACCAGTGGCAAGAATAGAGGCAATCAGAATATTTTTAGCCTATGCTGCACATAAAAACTTCAAGGTGTATCAAATGGATGTCAAATCAGCCTTTCTAAATGGCAAACTTAATGAAGAGGTGTATGTCCATCAACCTGAAGGTTTTGTTGATCCAGAATTCCCTGATCATGTTTATATTTTAGACAAAGCTTTATATGGTCTAAAACAAGCACCACGAGCCTGGTATGACACTCTTACTAAACACCTGTTAGGTTCAGGATTCAAGAAAGGTAAGATTGACACAACTTTGTTTTTAAAGAAACAGGGTAATGATTTGATTCTGATTCAGATTTATGTTGATGACATAATATTTGGTTCTACCAGTCCAGAATTATGTGATAATTTTTCAAAAATCATGTCATCTGAATTTGAAATGAGCATGATGGGTGAACTGAATTTTTTCCTTGGTCTTCAAGTCAAACAACTACCAAAAGGTATTTTCATAAATCAAGGAAAATATGTCAGAGATATTCTGAAAAAGTTCAAAATGTCTGATTGTGCTTCTATGAGAACACCTATGGCAACTAACATAAAGTTAGATGCTGATCTCAAAGGTGTTTCAGCAGATATCAAACTTTATAGAGGCATGATTGGATCATTACTTTATTTGACTGCAAGTAGACCAGATATCATGTTTTCTACCTGTTTCTGTGCTAGATTTCAATCTAACCCGAAAGAATCACATATGTTGGCTGTCAAAAGGATTTTAAGATATCTCAAAGGAACACCTGATCTAGGTTTATGGTATCCAAAAGAAACTGACTTCAAATTGACTGCTTTCACTGATGCTGATCATGCAGGAAGTAGGTTGGACAGAAAGAGTACATCTGGTGCTTGTCACTTTTTGGGAGATAAAATAGTGAGTTGGGCATCAAAGAAACAGAACTGTGTATCCACTTCAACTGCTGAAGCAGAGTATGTTGATGCTGCTGCTTCATGCTCTCAAACATTGTGGATGAGAACACAACTCATGGACTATGGATATCAGCTTAATAAGATTCCCATCTATTGTGACTCAGAAAGTGCAATTGCTATTACTCAGAACCCTGTTCAACATTCGAAGACTAAGCATATAGATGTGAGGTATCATTTTATAAAGGACTATGTGGAAAAAGGAACTATAGAGATGCACTTTGTGCATACAAAGTATCAATTGGCTGACTTGTTCACAAAGCCTCTTGATCACAAAAGGTTTTCTTTTCTCATATGTAAAATAGGAATGCTTAATCTGCCTAGTTGAAAATATTTTTTTCTTAAAAATGCTAAATTTTTCTAAGTAAACTTGTCTGAGTAGTGTATTCAGAACGTCTGAGTCTTGAGTTCAGAACTTCTGAGTCTTGAGTTCGGAACTTCTGAATCTTGAGTTCGGAACTTCTGAATCTTGAGTTCAGAACCTCTGAGTCTTGAGTTCAGAACTTCTGAGTCCTGAGATCAGAACCTCTGAATCTTAAGGTCAGAAATTCTGAGTCAATACTTCAGCAATCTAACTTTCAAAAATTTACTTTTGAGAAATACAAATAACTTCAACTGTATGGATTATGCTTCTTTGATTATCTTTTAATCTCATCTTTATGTATCATTAATACTCAAATGCATGCTCAAGTCAAGGGGGAGCATCAAAATTCTTTTGGAAATCATTTTGTGATGCTTAAAAGATTTGTTTTCATTTCTTATCTGTTCAAACCTCTTCTGAATAATCAAAATGTTTTATATTGGTCAGAAGTTGATTTTAAAAGACATTTTGGTTACAAGGCAAAATTCTTCTAAGTCATGGAATCAGAACATCTGTGCGTGTTATTCAGATTTTTGACTTGAGTCAAAATTCTATCCACTAACACGTGTCAGCTTCATATTTGTTTGACAATGCCACGTATTTCATTTAAATCCTTTGTGGTATTTCACATGTGTTGACTCCGTTATAACATTGATTTCGCTTTTCCGTTAAACCTTTCAACTTCACGGATTTTAAATAGGTCTTAAAATCCCTATTTCAAATTTCTTTCAAATTCCAGAGCGAAACGTGAGATACGAATCAAATCCAGAGTTCTTTGAATCTGTTTTCTTCTTAAATCATGTCTGAAATACGAAGAAGTGGTCCAATTTCTCTACATTCTACAAAATCGATAATGGATTCATCCGATTCGGAAAATGATGAAGTACAAAATAGAGTTGCAGAGGAAGGGGCAATAAGAAATGATGAAGAAGATGAACAAATGGATGAATCTGAAGGAAATGCGGATGAGGTAAACGTTAATATTGAACATGATCAGAGTGCTGCAGGTTCTATTATGTCAGATAGATCTATTCTAGTGGAAAGAGTTGTTCCTGAGAGTGAATGGTTGAAATTATCTGAAAATAACTGTGTTATATTGTTTGAGGAAAGTCGTTTTAAGCCTGAACACAGAATTATCATGGAGTTATTCAAACATCATCCGTACAGAAAATGGTTTACAAGAAGTAAAAATGTGCCTGTTCAGTACATACAACAATGGTGGAAATATCTTAGGTTAAAAGATAATAAGTTTGTGTCTGAAATTGGAGGAGTGACATTTGTCTTATCTATCTCTGCACTAAGAGAAATGCTGAATCTACCAGAGAAAGATGATGTACAAAGAAGAACAGATTTTGAGGATTTACCCCTAACAGAGGAATTAATAGCAGAGTTCATGAAGTTGGGATACAATGAAGGATTGAGGACTCTCAGTTTGTTCATAAAATCCGGGGAACCATCCCAAACTCATTTGGAGGGAGGTGATAAATCCCAACTTATTTTTCAACACATTGAGTCTGAATATCACAGTCCTATTCATATTGAGCCTGAAATTCCTTTTGACACTTGCACAGATCAGGAATTTCGTACTCCTGAAACAACATTCATAGACATGCCTAATGTTGGGTGTCGAGGATTGGATGGAAGTCCTGGTGAGGTGAACATTACAAAAGCCTCATTCAAACGTGCATCTGTTGTACAAGATGACTGTGTGTTATCTACAGGCCATGAGCTCTCTGGGCACATGAAAACTGGACCATCTGTTGGTTCAGGTTCACTGTTAGAAACTTCTGAATTTGAAAAGATTCAGAAACAAAACAAGGAGATGGGGGAAAAAGTAGAAAATTTGGAGAAGAGGATGGAGGATCTGAATGATGAGGTATCAGATTTGAAAGATGTGTTGGAGAAAAAGTTAATTTCTGTTGAAACCAAGGTAGATGATGTAACGAAATCCTTGGATTCTCACAAAAAGGAGATCATGGATATAATGTCTGGTTTTCAAAAAGATATGATGAAACAAATGCAAGATATGCAAGATTCTATACTGAAAGCACTGAGTGTATCACTGGCTTCTACTTCAAAGCCTCTTGATCCTGTTCCTATTGCAGAAGCTGAAGCTGAAGGTACTTCTAATCAGAACTTAAAAAGAAAGTTTGATGATAATGAGCCTCATGATCATCAAAAGGGGGAGAAAAGACAAAGGTTAAGTTCTGATGATGACATTGGCATAGAAGATTTTGAGATAGCAGACATGCACTTAGCCAATACAAAAAGTTCAGAAGATCAGACACAGGAAAATTTAAAGAAGATGATTCAGATAGTACAGCTTGACAGTTCAGATACAGAAGAAATGGAGTTGGGAAGTATTGATAGTAATGAATCAGATAAAACAGAGGAATTGAACTTGGATACTGAGATGGAAGGAAACTCAGATGAAACTGTAGCTATTGAGGAATCTGATTTGAGAATAGAAGAAATAGTGGAAAGTACAGTGGTAAACAGGTGTACAGATATTGTGGTTTATAACAGTGAAAGGGCAATGGAGTCTGAATCAGAAGAAAGGAGGTTGAATGAAGAATTGATCAGAAGAATGCATAATGAAGTAGTCAGAGCTTTGAGTGTTCAGAAAATTCATAAAGGGATAAAAGTAATAAGACCTATTGATCTGATGGGTGAAGAAGACAGAACTGTTGATTATTCTCAGAATTTTAAGCATGAGTTCAGATATAACTATGCTGATGAGATGAACACAGAAGAAGAATATGAGAAACTAGAAGATTACTTCATGCCTTCTGAGTATGTATTCAGAAAACCAATTGAGATTTCCAAGATTAACTTACAGACGTTAGAAGAACCCATATGTGATTTCATCCTGGAACTAAGTGATGTACCTTTGGCCAGACAATTTCATGATGATATTTTTCCTGAGGAAATGTATGAAAACCTCTACCACTCAGAAGGAGAATATGAGTTTTTAGAAAGTAATGTGGATGGTTTCATGGATGAAAGAGCTCAGATGATTTACACAGAAGCTTCAAACAGATTCAGAATTCCTGACTCAAGACTGCATATTCAGAAAAGAATTGAGAAAGTTCTAATGTTTCAAGAAGAAGAATTCAGTGGTTTAATGTTTGTTAGAATGGAAGTGTTGAAAGAGAAAAATACAAAAGTTGCCATGTCCAGTTTTGATTTCCACAGACTAACACTTGATGATCAGATCTTTCTAGTCAAATTTTTCTCTGGTACTGAAGAAGCCTTGATGGAAATTGAATGCAGAAGACTTCTGGGTATCTATGTCAGAAACATGTACTTATATGATTTTCAACTAGCCATTGAAGGAAGAAAAGAGAAGTGCAATCTGAGGTCTCCAACAAATATTGCAGGATTTGATGTGTGTACAAAAGGATTCGTAAATGAAGGAATGGAATCTGAAGGGTTTGCATATAAAGTTCAAGAGAGACTTGAAATGTTCAAACTGAAAGAACTGGTAAAATATAGTGATGCAACTCTGAGTTGGTTACTGATTGAAATGGAAGTAAGTGCTAAAACTGAAAGAGAGAACTTAAAGAAAAGGTGTGTAAACTCTATGAATAGAAGGTTGAATCTCAGAAGAAAGATCAGAAGTTGTGGTGAATGGTTGCTATCTGAAGTTAATCCCAAGAAGATGTTACACAGTGATTTTGTGTTCCCTGCTGAGTATGAAGTGAATGAAATTTTGTCAGATGAAGTTGAAGAAGTTCAGGACACAACACCTCAGAATGTGCAGATAACTAATATTGACCAAGCTGAACAGTCTGAACCCAAAGAAGATGAAATATTCATTGATCTGAATGGATACTTTCTTGAATTTGATCTGCCTGAGTTTTTCAAACCAAAAGAAGTACAATTCTTGGATGTGTATTATGATAGGTCTAAGGAGACTCGGATCTGGTTGGCTGAAAAATCAAGATGTCTTGGCAAAACAAAGCAAGCCGTTTACTCAGATTTTCTAATCACTGGAATCAGAGAATTGAAGGTTAAGAAATTCAGAAAGATGGAGTACTTATCCTTTGAAGTTCTGAGAGAAGATGGCAAGGTTTATTATTTTACTGATGCAGATTTTGAGAAACTGTCAGTGGTTGACTTCTACAGATTACACAGCTTTCTATGTTTTAAAGAGTCAAGTAAAGACAGAAATGAAAGGAAGGCAAGAAGTGTGGTGATTGAGGCCATGTTCTATATCTTAAGGTGGCATTGCTATACAGATTTCCAAATAGCTCTGTATTTGCAAAAGTCATGTGTTTATCTGGCAAATCCCAATACAGATCATGAGCAGAAAAAGGTGTTAAAGACTGGAAGTGTTCACAAGTATCCAGATCTGGGAGTATTTTTGAAGAACAAAAGTGGAAAGATCTTCTTCAGAGCAAAGGAAACTGCAAAATATTGTTCTGGAACTTTAAGGATCATAAAGCACAATTTGGAGAAAAAGATGCTGAAAGTAAAGGAAGCAAACATAACTCAAGAAGCAATAAATCAGCAAGTTGAAGTTATTCAAGAAATTATTGACAAGATTGATAAGAGGCTTAATCTGAGGAATGTGCTACTTCAGAAAATTGTTCCTGCTCTGAAAGAATTAGATGATGCAAAGTTTAAGTTTATTTGACAAAAAGGGGGAGATTGTTAGATCTGAAGTTTTGTCAATAAACCAAGTGTTGAAGATCTGATAAGAAGGTTCAGAAGTTCTGAGAAGAAGAGTCAGAAGTTCTGAGAAGAAGAGTCAGAGATCTGAGAAAGAGAAGTCAGAAGTTCTGAGAAGCGTGATCAGAAGAATGTTCAGAAGTTCTGAACTACCTGTTCAGAACTTATGACGAGTTTCGTTACTTAGTAATGTGTAAACTAATTAGGACACGTGTTTTGTTCTTATTAGTCTTTCTTATTTGTACTGTAGCTTTAATATATCCGTTGCAGTATAAATAGAGTGGTTAGCACTACGTTGCTAACTGATTGATTTTCCCATATTACTTGTATTCATTCCTTGTAATCTTTGAGGTTATCTCTCTCTTAGATCTGTAATTTTGTGCATCATTGAATACAATTGGGCTTGATCATACAATTTCTCAATTACTTCTTTCTATATTGATTGTAAGAATAGATCCTGCACTTTCACCATCATTACAGATCAATGATTGGATCACTCATATATCTCACAGCCTCTAGACCAGATATTATGTTTCCAGTATGTGTATGTGCCAGATTTCAAGTTACACCAAAGCAATCACACCTTCATGCAGTCAAGAGGATATATAGATACCTAAGAGGGCAACCTAGATTAGGTCTCTGGTATCCTTATGAATCATGCTTTGATCTACTTGCATACTCAGATAGTGACTTGGGTGGAGCTAACATGGATAGGAAGTCTACTTCAGGTGGATGTCAGTTTTTGGGTGCAAGACTAGTATCTTGGCAGTGTAAGAAACAAACCACAGTGTCCTTATCTACAACAGAAGCTGAGTATATAGCTGCTGCAAGCTGCTGCTCTCAGGTTCTATGGATACAGAATCAGATGTTGGACTATGGGGTAACATTTCTTCACACTCCAATCTTCATTGACAACAACAGTGCTATTAGCATTGTTAACAATCCAGTCAAACACTCAAAAACAAAGCACATAGAGATCAGGTATCACTTTATTCGAGATTGTAATGAAAATAAATTAATTCAAGTTGCTAAAGTTCATACCAATGACCAGTTTGCTGATCTATTCACAAAATCTTTTGATGTGGGTAGATTCACTTTCTTGGTAACAAGTGTGGGCATGATCAACCTTGAATAAAGTCATGATTTTCAGTTTTTATACCTGTTTTTCCTTTTATATTTGGTACTACTAACTCTTCTTCTCAGGATCTTCTGTATGACTCAGATTGACAAGTGCTGAAAAGTTACTACTGCCAGTGCATAGTTACTACTGCCAGTGCATAATTACTACTGTCAGTGCATAGTTACTACTGCCAGTGCATAGTTACTACTGCCAGTACATAGTTAATACTGCTTCGTACTTAATACTGCATGTGTCGTTAATACTTCTTTAAAAGAAAAATTAGGGCTAATACTGCTATAAATACCTCTTTCAGCCCGCCAAAGTTCATAACGTCTCTTTGAATTCTATTCATCTCTCTCTCTTTCTAACTATTCTCTCCCAAGAATCTCTGTTTTCTGTCAAGAATCCTCAGGTACAATGGAGTTTATCGACGAACACAACGAGATTGCCATGCTCCAGAAGCCAAAACAGTCCGCAGGTTTTCACGACATTGTGGATTTCCTCAAATACACGCATATATCCTATGCCCTAACGGTGACCCCGACAATCTACACCGAGCATCAGAAGCAGTTCTGGGAAAATGCCACCGTGGTGTCTGAAGATGGGCAGAAAATCATCAAAACAAGGGTGTGTGACAAACCCTTGAATGTTACAGAGGAGCTTATTCGCATCACTCTTCGATTGGATGATGCCTCAGGTATGACGTCTATTCCTAATGACGATCTATACTCAACTTTAACGAGAATGGGGTATGAAGGTCCCATTGGAATCTTTAAGTTTTTCAAGTCTAAATTTTCTACACAATGGCGATTTTTTGTTCATACCTTATTACATTGCATTTCAAAGAAAACTACTGGATGGAGTGAGTTTAGCAGTACCATTGCTTATGCCCTGGTCTGCTTGGCCACTGCCAGGAAGTTTAATTTTTCACAAATGATTTTCAATGATCTTGTGTCAAACCTGGAATCCAAAAAGAGTTTTTATATGTACCCAAGGTTTGTCCAAGCAGTGATTACTCAGGAATTGACGGATTTGCCTCAATTTACTGAGGTATATGTACCTAAACCCCCTAAAGGAAAGGTCTTCTCAAATATGAGAAGAACTTCCAGGGACTCGAAAGGAGTTGACACTCCATTGTTCTCTACAATGATGGGTGTGTCCCACACACAAGAAGGTATGGCATCAGGGTCAAGGCCCTAATTAGACCAACCCACTGATAGCCAAACCCCACCTTCAATCACCAAAGAAATTCCTCAGTCCATTCTTCAAAGACCCACTCCTCACATAACCAAAAAGTTTACAAGAAGAATGGTACACAAGGCTCTATCCCTTGATGTACCTCCTACAAGCCCAAAACCTTTAAGCCCTCTATTGGAGCATTCTCCAATAGAGAATATCGAAAGGGAAACCACAGGGGTGTCTCCTAACCCCAAGAAGGTGCTCACTAAGGAGAAGGTTGAGCATGTGAGTAGCAAGGCTGCCACTACTTCTGCTAGCACAGAGAAGGACAGTGGTAACATAACTAAGACCTTCCTCACGGCAACTCAGAATGAGAAATCATTCAGAGGTCCCAGGTGCCAAGAAACCACGGGGGTAGGCAGTTCTTTTGCTAGGCAAAAGACACCTACTAAAATTTCCAGTGATCCTTTAAAGGAAGTAAAAACTCCTAAACAAGGTGAGGATAGATATACATATGAGGAATTGATGGAAACCATTGCCAATATCAACACAGATGTTGTAAGTCAGCAAAAGGAGATAGATGGACTCAAGAAAGTGGTCCTATATCAACAAACACAACTTGAGAAGCATAAGAAGTTGATTACAAAGTTGATGCACAGGAAGAAGAAAGCTCAGTATGTTCTTAAAAGAAGAAGCCCCAACAATGATGCTCCCAAAAAGGGGGAGTCAGAAACTGAATTCAACATGGAGAGTGCACAGGAAAAGGGGGAGAATGAGTGTGTTGAAGAAATTGCAAAAGAAGCAGAAACTGATCATGCAGCAGAAAAGGTTAATGCTGCTGAAATTCAGAAAGAAGCAGAAACTGAACCAACAGCAGAAACAGTTAATGCTGATGAAAGTCAAAAAGCAGAAGCGGCAGAAACCATTCCAGAGGCAGCAGAAACAAAAGAAGCAGCAGAAACCATGCAAGAAGCAGTATCTACAAAGGAAGAAGCAGCAGAAACAAAGGAAGCAACAGAAACTAAAATGCCTACTTTGGAAGAAGTTGAAGTTGCAGAGGCTTTGATTAAAGCCAAACATGACACTCCTAAAAAGCAAGAAGAAACCCTGGGTGAAAAGCTGGTGTCACTGAAAAGAACAAGAACCAAGTCTATAGCTACCAAGAGGAAAGTTGTCAAGAAACCTAGGGTAGAACTAGTGGTAGAAGAAGAAAAAGAAGAGGATGTTCCAGAAAAGAAAGATGATACAAAGGTTGCTGAAGAAGAAGTAGCAATTCCATCAGGTCAACCAAGTAATGCTCAATGTGATATGTATATCACTATGGTTGATACTGATCCAATCAAAGTTGACCCATTATCTTCCATGCCTCCTGAGATCATCTTCTGGGATACCTTGGTAGATCAGAGAAAGGAGTACATTAGAGTCAAAAGAGCAGATGGGAAGTATGAGGTCTGTTCTACATGGGGAAGACTTATCAGAATGTGCTCTAGATCTGACGTAGAGGAGATGTACAAGGTTGGAATGAAGCTGTATGGAAATATGCTGAATGAGAAAGGGATGTCTATCACCAAATTGGTTCTTGAATACCTGTGCCTAATGTTCAAACCAGAAGCAGTTCAGTATATGATAGAAAGAAATTTTCAAGCCATTACCAACTGGATGCTCATTGAAAATGTGGAGTGTATGTCATCACACTTGACTATACATATCATGAGTATTATTTGGTGGATGTTGCATACAAGCACAGCAAGAAAAGGTTGAATGGAATGCTACATGCTAAGTTGGCTTGCAACAAGGATTCTGAAATGGGAAGATACTTGGTGAGAAGGATTATCAATCAAAGCCTGGGTTTGAATCCTGATTTATGTGTTCATGATTAGGTTTTGGAAGCATCATCTGAAGAACTTGACTTCTCAACCTAAAAAGTCAAGTTAGGGGGAGATTGTTGGGAACTGAAGATTTGCCAAGTATGGTTAGTACTGCCAGAACAACAATACTACTGCCAGAGCAAAGTTAGTACTACAAGTAAAAGTTAATGCTGCTGGAACAATGTTAGTACTGCTTGTGCATAACGATGTTAATGCTGCTTGTGATCATAATTATAGAATGCGAGAATGTTGGAGATAAAGATGGAATGATTGAAGATAAGCATGAAAGAATATTATGAAGATCAATTTTGTTTTGATAGTTATCTTGTAATTATTTAGTATAAATAGATTTTAATAGATAGCTATTCGGTGAGATTTTTTTGAATTCGTTTTTGTTTTAGAGAGAATTAACCTCAAGGTTTAGAACCCTATTTCTAGAGAAGTAGAAGTCGTCTTGTGGAGCCTGTTCAACAAGATTGAGGTTTGGTTGTAAACTTGTGAGTTGAAGTATTGAATACAAACAGATTGTGTTTTCTGATTAGTTGTTCATGGAGTGTGTTTGAATTAAAGTTCTATTCCGCAAGATTCTTTAATTCTGATTTCTAAGTATAATTATTCTTATTTGGAATCGATCCTGACAATTACACTACACGAGAGCACTTGCCGAACTATACCGGCGGATGTTTGTTGTAGTTGTTGTACAACGGTGCTGTAGTTGTTGTACATCGGTGTTGTTGGCTCGCTACCAACTATTATGGCCATGGGGAATGAGGATGAGAAGTTGTGCATGATATACGAGTCTTATTTGGTATTTAATTATTTGTGGTATTTGTGTATTTTATAAAAAGGATTTCTAAACTGACAGGGATTATCTCACTAGACCTTTAGGTCTAACCCTCATTTTCCTTTCAAAAATATGTATTCCAGGTCAAGGATCTTTTGTTAGCAAAGGGAAGAATAAAGCATAGGAGGCGATTGCTAGCTGACGAAGATTGGGATATGTTTACATTTCTGTATTGTATAGTTTTGAGACTTTGGGACCGAATGTGAATTATCATGTATTTTGTTATGACAGTAACGACGTTGTGTATGAAATGTTAATTGTTATATATTATGTATGTTATGGGATACCGGGTCGTTACAAAAAACCCGAGGATCAACTTGACAATTGCCTTGGTGGATACAATTGCATTTCGGACTGGGTCTTTCCGCTGGTCGGAAAGGCGGACGGTTATCAAACCTCTGAAATCTGGATTTCTTTGGATCATAGTGTGGTCCTTCCCACTTTCTTTTTCCCATACCTTTATCACTAGCGTTTCTCCCTTTATCCTGTTCCACAGTTTCCGCGGCGTCTACTGCGGCTGAGAAAGTTTCTGGTCCTTAAGCAATTACCAGACTTCTGACTTCTGAATTCAACCCAAAGATAAACCTTTCAATCTTCATTGCCTCCGTGGCAACGTAGTATTCCGCAAAACGAGACTTTTCCAGAAAACGAGCGCTATAGTCCCGAACTGATAAATTCCCTAGCTGCAAGTTCATAAACTCCCCTTCCAATTGTTTAACTGCTGCTTGGTGACAAAACTGTTTCCTAAAAGCTATAACGAATTCTTCCCAAGAGAAAGTAGAATATATATCAGATCCTCCAGAAGAAATAAGAGTTTCCCACCAGTATAGAGCATCGGCTTTTAGCATTGCAGTCCCATATAGTACTCTATCTTCGTCAGCACACTTACTGGTCTTGAAGATAGCGTCTATCTCCTTCAGCCACCTCATAGCTTTCACTGGGTCTCTATCTCCTGAGTAAGTTGGAGGTTTGCAACTTAGGAACATTTTATAATCACACTTTCTTGGTACCGGCATCACAGTCCGTGTAATGGGCATTTCATCTTCCAGACCAGGATCTGGTATTTCTGTTTCAGTATCGCGAGTTCGGTTGAACATAGCTTGGATATTCGCTTGTAATCTTCCCATTTCAGCCGCCAAGTCGTCTCTTGTAACAAATTATGCACCTCGCTGTTGAACTCTGCCGCCTGTTCTGCCTCTACCTCTTTCTCCCCCTCTTCCCCTTGTCCCAACTGTTGGATTCGTCCTATTAGGATTTCCTCCTCCCCCCGATTCGTTTGTCTAGTACCACTTGCCATTCTGTAGATTCAAACAAGATTAACATACACATAAGCACATACCCCATATAACAAGGTATTCTAGTTCAAACATGTACCTGTAAGATCACAATTACACTGGCCAGGTGTAATGTGAAATTACCTTACATGATGTTCCTTCTACCTTTTTATATTTAGCATCCCAAGGTTCTACAATAATAGGGACATCCTACTTCACATGCAGTTTAAGTCTAGGTACATATACGAATACCTAAATCCCTTAAACTAGGGCTCTGATACCATCTGTAACGACCCGAATCTCAAACATACAACAAATAACATATATTGCATAACGTCGGTCATTTCAAAGATACATCAAAATACACATTCGGTCCTTTAGTCTTTACACCCATAATACATAATTCATTACAAACTTTTTCTAACTAATACATGATATCTGATAACTAATTTAAAACTACAAAACACATTTTAATCTTCATGACATAAGTCTTCACAAAAGCTATCCCCCGACTATCCTTGTCATTTGCTCTTACCTGATCCACGCCCTGGAATACATATTTTTAAAACAAAATGAGGGTTAGACCTAGAGGTCTAAGTGAGAAAATCCCTGTTAGTTTTAAAACCATTGCACAACCATCATATACATAACACAAATACAAATACCAGTTATGACTCATGCATCATATACTTTCCTATCTCATTCACTTGGCTATATTAATTGGTTGCAAGAAAATTAATAAATTAACTCCGCTGTACGACAATTACAGCCAACACCGCTGTACGAATATTACAGCCAACACCACCGGTCCTAAGCCCGACCAACGTATTCTCGTATAGTGTAATGCTCATGTAAATACAATATCTCAATATATTATATTTCAAACATAAACACATAATCACTCCATCTATCACATTCCCAATCCACACATATATGTATTCCAGTTTAAAAACGTTTTAAAGTAAAACTCACCTGTTTGCCTATCAAAACTCTTTCCAGTCTTTTCCACAAGATTCAGCTTTCACTCCAAATTCACAGTATCTGAAACAATTAGATACAAGTATCTTTTTAACAAATAGAACCCATAAGACTTACTAAAGCTAAGATCTCTAGATAACTCTATCCTCACATGTTACTCCCAAACCCGAACTTAAGTCGAGTCCACAGAATAGTCAGTCCTCATTCATTCCCTATCTAAGAGTTAACAAAACACAGGTTACTGGATACTCAAAAGTATCTAAACTCTCAAAAATGACCAAATCAGCTAAAGTATCCGGACAACACAACCTATCCGGATAACACAACTTTCCGGACAACACATGTATTCCAGACAACACAACTGTCCGGACAACATCAACAATCCGGATAACACCCGGACACCAAAGCAATCCGGACACTATCCGGTATCTCATTTTAACCGGAAACTTATGGAAAAGAGGACTTACCCGGATAAAGGACTCGTCCGGACACCACTAGAACAACTTTCGGACACCATCAACCAAAACTACCCGGACACATTCATTTTGTCCGGAAACCTCTGTCGGTTTACCATATTTTATCCCAGAATTCGGCTGAATCAACCCCAGACATGAAATCTATGATTCTACTCCGATAGGAATCATCTATTAGCAATTATAGACATAAAACACAAAGAAAACATACCTTAAATCCCTTCCAAGTACATCAAATGATGCCCTAACCCTTCTTTTCTTCCTTTTCTTCTTTTGTCTCAATACACACACATACACACACTGATTTCTGCTGTATGAAAATATCCAAATGTCTAAAGGGATAATATCTAACCCATTTTTACAATTTAGACCTTGAACTATTCGATAAAGACCCAAACACCCCTAAACTTATAAATTTACCCAAACTTACCCTAAACATCAATTTTAGAGTTAAATAAATTTAACGGAACTAGAATTTCACTAACGAACCTACCCGGGGTATTACACATACTAACATCTGAAAAATAACAATTTTATATTCTAAACCTAGTTAGGAAATAAGAACTTATCAATTACCGATTTAGTTTAAATAAATAACATATATTTAATTTATTAATTTAAATATACAACGGTGACGGGGCGGGGCACGGAGTGCCATACCTGTCACCTTCCCTTCCCAAGTTTGAGAAAAACGAGGATCCCCGTCCCCATCCCCGGTTTAGCGGGAATCCCCATCCCCGATCGAGGAGGGTGGATCGGTGCCCCGACGGGCTAGTTCCTATGCCTGTAAACCCACTGTTACTTCTCTGACGATGAAGTTGTGTTCCTTTTGTATCGACGGCTTCAGCTTTCCGCTTTCAACTTTTCACTTTCAACTTTCAACCGTCTGTACTGATTGAAGCTTCTGTTCTCGATTCTCGGTGCTTCAAGGTAAGCCTCTTTAACCCTAGATCAATCCATGCTTCTGATTGTTAATGGTTCTTTAAACCCTTGCTGCAACCAATAAATGGTTCGCTCCAGAACTCAGAAGGTAGTCTCAAGATAGAGAATACTTCCAATAGTAGGAGTGGGGAACATCACCTGCATACATGATCCAACAATTATATATGGAGTTATGTAGTCGTACTTCATTTTTAGCTCATACCTATAAGTCAAATTGTTTGCCAAAACTTTGGACATGAGAAAGATCGGTACATGTGCAAGAGCTTTAAAGATGTCTTAAGTATCAAGGGTGGTGAGATGATAGGTTTTTTGCCATTCTTGCTTTAGGGTCAACTCTGATGGTTTTTCGTTCTCATCAAAAAGTTGTAGATGCATTATTGTTATTTATCAGATTCTTTGATTGTAAAGCTATTGATAAGGATGGATACCACGAGGGATGAACGAATTTATCAAGGCTACAATCCTAATTACATGTAGACAAGCCATGGAAGTTTCAGAGGAGGATGTTGAACTTCATTCATCCATTTCTCATCCAACGGTTGATAACCACTTCTCACGCTTCTCACCAAATTTGGCACTTCTCACCGTAACTCAACTCTATTATGACATACCTTTAATACATAAATTGAAATCATTTGAGGTCTCTATGTTGACCATTCAGAATAACACTTTTAAGTATATCAACATAAATCAGTTGAGTTTCCACATGTTACCTGATGTTAAGACCATCTGCATCCATGCAATACCAAGTTCTTTTCTAAAGTGTCACATCAGCTTTGCAATAACACCTCCCACATCAATGAAATACCAAAAAAAGTGGTCTCTATTAGGCATGGCAACGGGGCGAGTATGGGGCGGGGATCTCCATCCCCGGCCCCGACCCCGGTTTGTAATACACTCCCCCGGCCCCTGCCCCACCCCGGTTTGTGATACCCTCCCCCGATCAAACCCCGGTCAACCCTCGGTCAAGGACCCTAAACCTTTAATAACTAATAAGATATATAATTTTGTATAATATATATATATATTTAATAAAATATACAATTTTTTTAATATATATATATACCGGGTCCGGGGCGGGTCGGGGGATGGGAATCCCCGGCCCCGGTAACCGGTTTGGCGGGGAATCCCCGGCCCCGATCGGGTCGGGTGGACCGGGTTCCGGGGCGGGTCGGGCCAAATTGCCATGCCTAGTCTCTATTGCCACATCACCAACTACTTTATGTTTTATTTACTTATTTTATTAATTTAATATCACAAAAATACTAAATATAATTTGTTTATAATATAAATAAATGATTGATTATAATATAAAAAATATAGATTAATATTTATGTTTTATTTAGGGAAATTAATTAAAATACCCGAAGTTTGACTCTGACTTACCAAAATACCACAATCTCGTTGAGTTTACCAAAATACCCAAATATTCCCCGGTGGGCCCCGTGATCGCGGGCTAGGGCCCACGTGTCACCACTGTTCGGCCAAAACTTCGGCGGAGGCCCCTCAATAATTCTCGTGGTACACTTTTGGCCCCTGTCCCGCGGAGGTACCCCGCGATCGCGGGATCCACTTGACACGTGTCAACTCAGGGTTGAAACCCTAATTTCTTTAATGTATCCAACCCCCCCCCCCCCCCACACACACAGAACCCTAATTTCGGCCGCTATAAGAGAGAGGGTGGGGGACCTCATTTGGCCACCACTTGGATTATAAAATTTCTCTCCCAAACTGTTGGTCCCGAAAGGCTTAAACAAGTTTGTAGAAGGGGGGGGGGGGTTGAATACAAACACACTATTTTACTTTTCTAAATTGTTTATTGATAAATCATTAACAATTTACAGCTTGTTGCGGAAACAAGATTAAGGATAAACCTAAATCTAAACAAGTTGGAACACTAAGGTTTTCTTGCACTAAGAAAGATAAGGAGATTACTAATAAAATCCTATCTTGAGAGATTTGAACTTGTCCAGAGTTAGCAAGTTACTTCAAATGAAGTGAGTTCATCTCTTTATATACTGCATGCATTTAATGCAATTCTGTATATACTTTACACGTGTCATCAGCGGATTGGTTGCATGTCATTGACCTTTGTTGACAACCTTAGTAGCCGCATGAATGAACAGTGTAGTATCAGAGTGGTTGTACGATTTCAGATTTTCGGAGGTTCTTTTCTGACATTTCGTACGGTGGCGTGCAAGGGAGGTTAAGACAAAAGTACTTTGTACGGAGGACTTCATGATCAGCTTTCGTTGATTCAGCGATTATCATTTACTATTCAGCAGATGATAAAGTTCAGCGATAGCTGAAGTCTTGTACTTGATACTTCACGTTGAGTGGACAAATCTGAGTCTTCGCTGATCCGCATCAGTTCATTAGGAGACTTGTCGCTGGTTCTTGAGCTTGATCTTCGACTTCAGCGTAGAACCTTTGTTGATGTGAAACTTGTCTTCAGGGATCATAAGTAAACAACTAACTTATCAGCGATCACCATAAGGACTGAACAGACTCAGCGATATGGTGAACAGTGTTCGCTGAATGTTTAATCTAAAAGTGCGAGAGTTCCTATCAGCAGTACTGTAAGATCTTAGTACTTATCAGCGATAGTGAAACTCTGATACATTTTGTTTACTTACAATTTTCACTAAGTATTTAAGATAGGGTCATTATCAAATCACTGAGAGTTTGGATCAACAATCTCCCCCTATTTGATTATGACATAGCAACAGAGAAAATTGCTATTTAATGAAAACATAAGGATAAAAAGAACTCATAAAATATTTGTCCCTTTTACTGTCTTCTGGGATCTTTTCAGTACTGATGGAGTAAAGTACATTCGCTGAAATCTTTCTTTAAATCTTTGAATCAGGTTACAATATGAATAAGAAAGATTACAAGTACAAGCGAAATAAATTACAAGTACTGAAGGATGACTGATACAATAGAGAAAATGGTGATTGTTGTCAGCCTTCAAAGGGTTCTTCCTTAATGAGAAGTTCATTAAGGGTTGTCTTTTCAGTTGGAATCATCCAGTCAGGAACCTTTTCTCCTTTATTCTTTAGCTTCAGAGCAGCTTCAAAAATCAAGGGTTTTAGGTGTCGTGCCTGAATGTCTTTTCTGAAGTCGCACCAGTAGATGAGATCTTTGAGCTGTTCGATTGGAGTGATTGGAAGCTCAGCGATCCGTTGAAAGCATTTACGTCCGTCGTAGTCAAGAAAGAATATTCCATAAGGATTACTGATGACTTTACCAGGGACGAAAAGTTCACATGGTGGTAAAGAGACGTCAAGGGCAGATAGATCAGGATCAGGACCAAGTACTTCAGCGCGAGAGAAACCAATTCCAGTTTCATTTCGTATGACAGGACCTGAGTTTGAATCTTGACGTTTCTTCCTTGGAGAGTCCTTTTTTCTTTTCGGCTTTAGATCAGGAACAGGAGGAATATCCACACAAGAAGATATCAAATCGATCTGTCTGTTTATCAGCTTTTCGAAATGATCCTTGTACTTAGATTTTGATGGTTGGATAGCTAACCTCATCTCCAGCCATTCAGAGAGACCATACCTTTTTACAGTGTCAGCACGAAAGGTTTCAGATGAGTCATCTTCTCTGAACAGTTTGATGTCAACAATAGGTACTCCGATGGAGGTTCTTCCAGAGATGAATACCTTGTTGATCTTCGTTGGACGATATCTGAAGTGGATTTTCTCTTTACACCAGATCAGGGTGGTCTGAGAAACTTCAGCTTTCTTTTCCACGATCTTCTGGGCTTGTTCCCAAAGCTTTCGTTGGATTTGAATGGGAATACGCTTCAGCTTGGGGTCTTTGACAGATTCTTGAGTGAGCTTGATGGCGTATTCTCTGTCTTTATCTTCAGCTTCCTTCCTTTCAGCGATGAGGCGTTCAGCTCTGAGATGATCTTGGTATTCAGCTTTTGAAATTCTGAACTTAGGAGGAACTGAAGGTAGTTGATCGCGCCTTAGGATGATTCGCTGATCCTCGAATCGCTTTATCATTTCTTCTCTCCTCTTTTGATCTTCTTCACTCAGCCTTTGAGGAACTGAGGAAGGTCTGTTTCTGTGCGAGAGAGGTTGTTCTTCTGGTTCATCAGTCTCAGAGATTAAATCTAAGACTGGGATTATGTCTTCAGCGGTAGCTGGAATTATTGGTGAAGTCGCAACAGATCTTTCAGCGATATCCTCAAACAGGGGAGAGGACTAGCTGAAACGCAGCTATCTTACAAATAAGAACTGGGTAGAAGAACTTGGGTAGAAAAGATAGAAAAAAAATGTGGATGTGTATGGTGTTTGTGGAATGGATAACTGATTTGTTCAGAGATGATCAGGGAAGGAAAAATAAGTTTAGTGTACCTGACAAATCGGCTTTGCAAGTAGGATCGCCAGATTATCATCTTCAGCGATGCCTTTGTCTTTGCTTTTCTCAGCGCCAGAGGCTGAGTGCTTTGTCTTTGTCTTCTCCCCTGAAGGTTCTTTTATTGAAATACCTTTAAGAGCTTTGGTTCGAGGAGCAGGTTTGACAACAAAGAAATCATCGTCATCTTCATCATCATCATCATCGTTCCTTGGAGAGGAGGATGGTTCAGCTTCAGGGATGTCGAAGTCTTCGTCTTCTTCTGCTTCGGATTCCTCAGCATCTTCATCGAGTTGCTCCCCCTCAGATACAGAGGCGAGGTTCTCGGTTCCCTCAGGGTTTTCATCTCCCTGAGGTCCAGTAATCCGATCTTCATTACCCTCTCCCCTGATAGATTCATCATGGGAAAGGTCTTCAGCGCTCTTATTTTGATCTTCAGCGCTCTTCTCCTGTTCAGCGCTCTTCTCCCCCTCTTTCTCATGATGGGCGGGGGAGGAATGGGTAGATTCAGCATTGGTGTTGTCTCTGTCTTCTGGGCCAGAGACTTTCACACAACCTTCAAGCTTAGCTATTCTGTCTTCTAGGCCAGAAATAGCAGGCGTGATTTTCTTCAGCTCTTGGCGATCCTCTGCGGTGAACGAGTCCAAAACAGGTGCAGGGGCCGGAGCAGGAGCTGGATTATTTGCGTTGTTCACCAGCGTCTCGATCATTGTCTTGACAGAACTAAGATCGGTCTTCACTGAGCCCAAGTCGGTCTTGACCACTGACATATCACCTTCGAGTGTACCAACCGATTTCTTCAGCGTTGTAACCTCGCTGGAAATGGTGGAAACTGATGATTTGAGGTTGGTGTAGTCAGTGTAGATGTCGGAGAGCACTTTGGCAAAGTCGGCGAGAGTTTTATCAAGGTCTTTGATGTCATCAGAGGAGGCCTTCTTTTCCACCACAGTAGTCAGCTTCGTCAGATTCTCTCCAGCGTTTGTTACAGCTGTAGAGTTATTTGATAGACCGGTGGTGAGATCCGTAAGTTTCATCTCCATAGACTTCAGAGACTGGTTGATGTCTCCCAAAAAAGGACCTGTAACATATAAGTACTTGTGAACAAAGGAAAGCTCAGAAGTTTCAGGTTTAGTTACAGTGTTTAAGGTGGGATCTGTACCTGCAGGAGCGTTGACGAACTCATCAAAGTTTCGAGTCCCTCCATAGTGTTCCATATCTCCCTCAAAAGTTCCGTGAGGGATGGAGATCTCTGCAGGTCCTTTCTTCGTCATTCGCTGAGAAGCTTCAACGGCTTCTTGAATGATGGCATCTCCAGTTTTGACTGGAGGAGTGTCCAAAGAAGTAGAGGGAGGAGCGAAGGATAAGAATTGGGGTTGGGTTTCAAGTTCAGCGTTGGATTCGCTGAGAAGTACTTCATCAGTCTTTTGAGAGACTGACGAAGGTTGGGTAGATTCCAAAGTTCTAACCTCAGCGTTTAGGGACGCTGAAGTAGGTTTAGAAGGGATGGCTTGAATTGGTGTGGCAGAGCGTACCACGGAACTTTCCTTCAGCTCTTCAGAATGAGCTGAGGAGTCTTCAGCATGCAATTGCTGGGGTTGCTCCTTGGTTTTCTTGATCCTTTTGGAATCAAGAGGGGTAAGAGATTGTTTCCTTTTCTTAGAAGGAATGGATTTTGTGGCCGGGGTATCAGCGATGGGTATTGTCGCTGAAGGAGCCACAGAAAGCGGAGAATTTAGAAGAGTGAGAAGAGTAGAGAGACGTACCTCGTTGGCGACAGGCTTGAAGTCGAGAACTTTAGGGCCAATCTGAGAGAGTTTCAGATCACCCTCTTCAGGATAGCTGTCCTTCAGGCCATATTGAAAGATGGCGCTGATGAATCGCGGGTAAGGAACCCATGCTGGTCGGTCAGCGGCAGAATCAACACGTTGAATGAGGTCTTCATAGATGATGGAGGCCCAGTCAATGTTGAGACCTTTCAGCAGTGCGTAACCCATAGCCTGCTGAGGTTGAGCGGCTTGATCAGAAGATCCGGATTTCGCTGTCATGCAGCTGATCAGGTGAGCGAAGATGAAGTTCATCTCGCTGGGCATCTTGGATTTCTTTATCAGCGTCAGCTTCTTCTCAGGTAGCTTGTCTCTTCCAGTCTCCCAGATGTAACCCATCGCATCAAGGAAAGCAATGATTTCTTCCCTGTCAGCGTGCTTCTTGTGGTCAGGAAATGGAATGAAAGGATTTTCTGAGGTAGCGTTAGGGAATTTCAGAGCTTTGCGGATTATTGCTGGGGTTATCTTGATGGTGCCATACTCAGTATCGCTGAGTATGCAGTCGATGGTTTTAGATGGATCTTTGGCTGAGGGTAGGTTGGTGTGTCTGGCAGAGTACCAGAATTGGGATAATAGACGCTGACTGGCAGGAGGTGTGATTGTCAGTGCTGTGTATATGGGGCTATTCTTCAAAAAATTCACAGCGTCGTCTAGATGGGATACCTGCTTCCGAGGAGGAAACTCGAGAAGTGCTGAAAGGTTGTTTGCCTTTGTCCAGTCTAGTTGATCCAGCTCAAACTTAACCTGAGGAGCTTTAGTGATTTCCAGTTCCTCAGAATCAGTGGAGATGGACTCAGCGGTAACATTCAGCTTTGAAGTTGCCATTTCACTGTATTATCAGTTCAACCAAAGATGTTAACAAATAAGAAATATCTTAATGTGGAAAGAAAATTTCCATTAAGATTTCTCGAAATTTGTCCATTTCATTCAGACAAAAAAGTCTTAATGAAGATTAGGGTTTTTCTTGTTTTAAAAAAAAAAGAATATAACACCTATAAGCCTTGTATTCCAGTTTTTAAAAAAAATGGATACGAAAGAAGAACAAGTTTAAGATTTTAGATTTAAAACTTGAAGAACAACCATGAAATGGTTGTGTTTATAAAACCATGAAAGAAAATGATTTTATTTTTGAGTTCTTTTGTTTGATCTTGTGTAAAACAATGATAAGATCGAAAACAAGTTATTTGCATTTGATAAAAGATAAGAACATATTAACCTTGAGTTTGATGAAGAAGATGATGAACAGTTCTTGAAGATTGAGAGCACAAAATGCAACAGTGTTCTTTTCTTGCGGAGAAAGATTGACTCGCATAAAAGACAAATATAAACTTTGAGAGAGTTTATATAGGAAGAGAGTAGAGAGAGAAAAACTTGAGCGGGAAAGTTTTTCATCATGACACGGACACGTGTTTGCATTTGATTGGATAGACAACGAAACGTGCAAACGTGTGTCAGAAAAAGAAACGTGCCTGGTGTTATCCGTTGCAATGACGTCACAACTGTCCTTTCACATTCTTTCGTTGTCTCTGAGGTTTTGAAAGAAAAACTCAGGGACTCTTTGGAAAATATGAAGCACTGAATAGAAATATCAGTGAGGGTTTTAAGAAATTTCAAAATATTATTCAGCGATGAAAGAATTTGAAATCTTGCATTTTCATGCGTTTTGTCAGAGAAAACATACCTTGATATCAGTTTAACCCAATTTATTCAGAGAGAAGATGATGAAATGGATTGTACAAGTTTATTTTATCCAGAGCCTATACAAGAATGTATAAACGTATCGCTGATTAAATGTGAACCGCTGAAGATTTATCCTTCAAAGTTCAGCATTCCAAGCTCGCTGATGAGAAAGTTGAATCTTGTCTCATCAAGAGGTTTGGTAAACAAATCAGCTAACTGATAATCAGTTGGGATAAAATGAAGTTCTATATCACCATTCATCACATGATCTCTGATAAAATGATATCTGATTTCTATGTGTTTTGTCTTTGAGTGTAGCACTGGATTGTTTGCTATAGCGATGGCACTTGTGCTGTCGCAATAGATTGGAATTTTGGAGAGCTGAAGATCATAGTCTAGTAGTTGATTTCTCATCCACAAGACTTGAGAACAGCAGCTTCCAGCGGCTACATACTCAGCTTCAGCTGTGGAAGTGGACACCGAGTTTTGCTTCTTACTTGTCCAACTTACCAGCTTTCCACCCAGGAGATGACATCCTCCTGTGGTGCTTTTCCTATCCATTTTGCAACCTGCAAAATCACTGTCTGAATAGGCGGTTAGATCGAATCCTGAATCTTTGGGATACCAAAGACCTAGATTCGCTGTACCCTTAAGATATCGAAAGATTCGCTTTACAGCTTTCATATGAGATATCTTAGGTTCAGCTTGATATCGTGCGCACAGACATGTTGCAAACATAATATCGGGTCGGCTAGCTGTAAGATACAGTAGTGAGCCGATCATCCCACGGTACAGCGTGACATTGACAGGAACACCCTTTGTGTCCTTATCAAGTATCAGCGGTGGTGCCATAGGGGTTTTCATAGCTGAACTTTCAGTTAAGTCGAATTTTTTCAGCATATCTTTAACATACTTTCCCTGATTTATAAAAGTTCCTTTTTCAGTTTGCTTAATCTGAAGACCAAGGAAATATGTTAGTTCACCCATCATACTCATTTTATACTCATCTTTCATTCTATCAGCGAAACGAGTACAAAGCTCAGGGTTAGTAGAACCAAATATAATGTCATCAACATATATTTGAACTAAAATGATATGACCTTTTATTTTTCTAAAAAACAAAGTTTTGTCAATCTTACCTCTCTCAAATTTTTCAAGGTGGAGATACGTAGAAAGAGTGTCATACCATGCACGAGGAGCTTGCTTCAAGCCATAAAGTGCCTTATCCAGCTTATAAACATAACCTGGACGCTTAGGATCTGAGAATCCTGGAGGTTGTTCCACATAAACTTCTTCATTCAGCTTTCCATTTAGAAACGCTGACTTAACATCCATTTGATGTACAGTGAAGTTTTTGTGTACAGCATATGCTAAGAAAAGACGAATAGATTCAAGTCTTGCTACAGGAGCAAAGGTTTCGTCATAATCTATACCTTCCTCTTGTCTGTATCCCTGAGCAACAAGACGAGCTTTGTTGCGAGTTACAGTACCATGTTCGTCCAACTTGTTTCGATAGACCCACTTAGTGCCTATCACTGTTTTGTCAGTTGGTCTCCGAACAAGTTTCCAAACTTTGTTTCTTTCGAATTCGGTCAGCTCTTCTTGCATAGCGCTGACCCAGTTTGGATCTCTGAGGGCATCATCTATTTTCTTTGGTTCAGTTAGAGAAATAAAGTTAACAAATAAACAAATATTACCTGCACTTCTACGAGTCTGAATACCAGCGTTGGGATCACCAAGAATTTGATCGATTGGGTGATTTACAGTCCATCGCTGAGCCGGAGCATGCGTCGCTGACTCAGTCTGAACTGGAGAAACTGAAGATGAGGCTTCAGCTACTTCTGGATAATCAGCTAAGAGAGGAATGCTTGCATTTGTCACTTCATTCACTGATTGCTGAGAAATAGATGGAATTTCTGAGACATTTGGATCAACTGCGGGTATAGTATTTATAGGAACAGCTGAGACCCAAGATGTTTCAGCTTCACTATTCTGCATATTGGGAATGATAGTAGGACCATCATTTTCAGTTGTATGAGTATGAGTAGTGGGAACATCTTCTGAATCACCAAGATGAGAAAACATCCATTGATTCAGTTCTTCTGTATCAGCGTTCGGTTTAGAGTTCGCTGAACGGGATTCGTCAAACGTGACGTGAATAGTTTCTTCTACAGTTTGTCTTCTTCGGTTGAAGACTCTGAAGGCTTTGGAAACTGAGGAGTATCCAAGAAAGATTCCATCATCAGCCTTAGGATCAAACTTTCCAAGGGCATCTCTGTTGTTCAGTATGAAACACTGACAACCAAAGATGTGAAGAAAGCTGATTGAAGGCTTTCTCCCATGAAAAAGTTCATAGGCTGTCTTTTTGAATCTTTTGACTATCAGCGACCTGTTTTGCGTAAAACAAGCCGTGTTGACAGCTTCTGCCCAAAACTGAGTAGGCAGGTGAGAATCGCTGAGCATTGAACGTGCAGCTTCAATAATTGTTCTATTTCTTCTTTCAGCGACTCCGTTTTGTTGTGGTGTTCTCACTGACGAAAAGTTATGAGAAATACCCTTGCTCTCAAGGAAGGAATCAAGAGAACTGTTTTTGAATTCAGTTCCATGATCACTCCTTATTGAGCGAACAGTCATATTGTTCAGAGTTTCCATCTTCCGAACAAAGGTGATGAGTTCTTCAGGGGTGTCACTCTTAGAACGGAGAAACATTACCCATGTATAACGAGAGAATTCATCAACTATGACCAGCGTATATTTCTTTCCAGCGATGGATTGTTTGTTAACGGGGCCAAACAAATCCATATGGAGTAGTTGAAGAGGAGATGACACTGAGGAAACTTGCTTTGACTTAAAGCTTGCCTTGGTCTGCTTCCCTTTTTCACACGCTGAACATAAGGATTCTTTGGCGTATGAATGTTGAGGTAGACCAGTGACTAACTCTTTGGATGAAAGTGTATTCAGTGTCTTGAAGTTGAGATGTGAGAGCCTCTTGTGCCATAGCCAGTTGACATCAGAAGATGCCTTTGAGAAGAAACAGGAGTTCTCAGTGGTTGTTGGGTCCATGTTTATAACGTAAACATTTTCCAAACGATAACCGCTGAGAGCTATCTTCTCCTTTTTGTCAGAGACAAAGCAGGATTCCTTGGTGAAAATCACTTTGTTATCCATGTCGCAAAGCTGACTGATGCTCAGAAGATTATGCTTCAGCCCTTCAACATATGCGACTCTTCTGAAGGATGTTGTACCATTTGAAAGTACACCATACCCTCGGGTGTGTCCTTTTCCATTTCCACCGAAAGTTACAGAGGGACCCTTCTCTTCCTTGTATTCAGCGAGCAGGCTTTTCTTTCCAGTCATGTGTCTAGAGCATCCGCTATCGAGATACCAGATACCCTTCTTAACCTGCAATACAAAGGAAGATTAGTTTTGCTTGGGTACCCACTTCACCATGTATACGCGTTTGTCAGTGGAAGTGGTTGGAATGGGTTCAGCAGTCTTCGCAGCATTTGAAGATTCAGCTTTGTCTTTCTTCACTTTGGTCAATTTCTTGACCTCAGCGGTAGGAGTCACCTTGACCTGACTTGCAACTGGTTTGGTCTTCTTTGGTGCTATCTTCACCTTAGCTATCTTATCAGCTTTGGTGGCTGTGGGACACTTACTTGCAATATGATCGGTAAGTCCACAGTGATAACATTTCCTATAACTAAAATTAGTTCTAGGACCACTTGTGTGCTGAGCTTTTAATTTGGAATTAGAAGTGCCAGCACCAAGTACACTATTGGTTTTTGAAATAGGACGAACATTCAGTTCTTCAGATTTCTTACCAAGGACATCTACTCTGAGTCTAGGAGTAGGTCGCTGAACTGATCCAGAGGTCTGATTTCTAGAACCAGATGAATGAATCACTAAGGCTTTGGAAGCATTCAGCTTAGGTACTAAAGTACCCTTCTGAGGATTTTGATAAATTACAATTCCTTTACCTTTATCTTTAGAGACAGAGGTAGGTTTTGAATAAACCATTTTCTCCTTACCTTTTGAGGAGGTAGGAGTTTCCTCAGGGATTGGTGTAATCGACGAGGAGTACTGAGATGAAGAAGTGTCAGCTACTGAGGATACGAACGTTCCAAATTTAAGCATTGAACGTTCAGTGGTTGGTATTGGAGTATCATTTTTATAACCCAGACCACGTTTATCACTCAGAGGAATCTGAGCCTTAATTATCTCAGTGATCTTTGTTGAAGAATTACACCATCCTTCAACAGTAGCTTGTTCAGCTTTTAATGCAGCGATAGCTTCCGCTCGTTCAATTTTGACTAGCTGATTTAAATGGACTTGATCTTTAAAATCTTCTTCAAATTTAGAAAGCTTTTCTATTTGAAGGTGGCAATTTTTAAGCTTTTCAGCGAGATCAAGATTTTGGTTTTCAACCACAGCTTTGCCGTTCATGGCTTCGTATAAGCTTCTAGTCATTAGTTCGATTTTACGGAGACTATCAGCTTCATCAATATTTACAATATTGGTAAAGAAGGAAGGTGATACCTGAATGGCAGATGTTGAAGTGGAGGGAATGTCTGAACTTTCTTCCTCTTCTTCAATCTTGGCCATGAGACATTGATTTGCTTCATCATCTTCAGAATCAGATGATGAGGCTTCTTCATCAGAAGCAGCCCAATCATAGTCAGCCATTAGGCCTTTTCCCTTCTTCTTAAATCTTTTCAGCTTTGCATACTTCTCCTTCAGCTTTTGATACCTGTCATCTCTATACCTGGGGTTAGAGGATTCTTTAGGAAAAGTTGAGATTATCATCCTATCGTTCCATAGATTTAAACTATCTTTGGAGAATTTAGGGGATTGTGCAAAAGAACCATTGTCTACATAGTGAGTGTTTGTGTTTGAGTTGGCCATTTTCAGATAATAGCAAGGAAGAGAAATATCTTAGATTAGATCTTGTTTATGAGATTAAACAAATCTGCTCTGATACCACTTGTTGGTCCCGAAAGGCTTAAACAAGTTTGTAGAAGGGGGGGGGGGGGGTTGAATACAAACACACTATTTTACTTTTCTAAATTGTTTATTGATAAATCATTAACAATTTACAGCTTGTTGCGGAAACAAGATTAAGGATAAACCTAAATCTAAACAAGTTGGAACACTAAGGTTTTCTTGCACTAAGAAAGATAAGGAGATTACTAATAAAATCCTATCTTGAGAGATTTGAACTTGTCCAGAGTTAGCAAGTTACTTCAAATGAAGTGAGTTCATCTCTTTATATACTGCATGCATTTAATGCAATTCTGTATATACTTTACACGTGTCATCAGCGGATTGGTTGCATGTCATTGACCTTTGTTGACAACCTTAGTAGCCGCATGAATGAACAGTGTAGTATCAGAGTGGTTGTACGATTTCAGATTTTCGGAGGTTCTTTTCTGACATTTCGTACGGTGGCGTGCAAGGGAGGTTAAGACAAAAGTACTTTGTACGGAGGACTTCATGATCAGCTTTCGTTGATTCAGCGATTATCATTTACTATTCAGCAGATGATAAAGTTCAGCGATAGCTGAAGTCTTGTACTTGATAATTCACGTTGAGTGGACAAATCTGAGTCTTCGCTGATCCGCATCAGTTCATTAGGAGACTTGTCGCTGGTTCTTGAGCTTGATCTTCGACTTCAGCGTAGAACCTTTGTTGACGTGAAACTTGTCTTCAGGGATCATAAGTAAACAACTAACTTATCAGCGATCACCATCAGGACTGAACAGACTCAGCGATATGGTGAACAGTGTTCGCTGAATGTTTAATCTAAAAGTGCGAGAGTTCTTATCAGCAGTACTGTAAGATCTTAGTACTTATCAGCGATAGTGAAACTCTGATACATTTTGTTTACTTACAATTTTCACTAAGTATTTAAGATAGGGTCATTATCAAATCACTGAGGGTTTTGATCAACACAAACTCTCTCAATTTGTCGTGTGGAATACGCGCTCGATTTGTTTGAAGATGACTCGTGTTACTCGTTTGGTAAGTTTTTCTCTTAAGTTTCTTGTACTTTTCCCTTTCTTTTATGTTGTTATTTTAAAATTTAAAATATATGATATGTATGTTGTTAGAGTGTTTTTAAGTTTGTTGTATGTTTGAATGTGTTATTTGTATGTTATAATGTTGTCTTTTTTATAGATGTTAGAGTGTTTTTTATAAAAACATATGTTAGTGTTTTTTATAAAAATAAATGTTAGTTTTTTTATAAAAAAAGATGTTAGTGTTTTTTTTATAAAGATGTTAAGAGTGTTTTTTATAAAAAAAAGACGTTAAGAGTGTTTTTTATAAAAAAAGATGTTAAGAGTGTTTTTTATAAAAAGATGAGTGTTTTTTATAAAAATAAATGTTAAGAGTGTTTTTTATAAAAAAAAGATGTTAAGATTGTTTTTTATAAAAAAAAAGATGTTAGTGTTTTTTTTAATAAAAAGATGAGTGTTTTTTATAAAAATAAATGTTAAGAGTGTTTTTTTTATAAAAAAAGATGTTAAGAGTGTTTTTTTTTATAAAAAAAAGATGTTAGTGTTTTTTATTTATAAAAAGATGAGTGTTTTTTATAAAAATAAATGTTAGAGTGTTTTTTATAAAAAAAGATGTTAGTGTTTTGTTTTATAACTTTGGTGAATGACAACTTAGGTCCCCTAAACTTTGGTGAAAGACAACTTAGGTCCCCTAACTTTGGTAAATGACAACTTAGGTCCCCTAACTTTGGTGAATGATAGCTTAGGTCCTCTAAACTTTGGTGAATGACAACTTAGGTCCCTAAACTTTGGTGAATGACAACTTAGGTCC
The DNA here is from genome assembly GCA_033807775.1 of Saussurea involucrata. Lineage (NCBI taxonomy): Eukaryota > Viridiplantae > Streptophyta > Magnoliopsida > Asterales > Asteraceae > Saussurea > Saussurea involucrata. The sequence goes on from CM066322.1 coordinate 136,389,186, forward strand.
ACTAACGTTTGTGAATGACAACTTAGGTCCCCTAACTTTGGTGAATGACAACTTAGGTCCCCTAACTTTGGTGAATGACAACTTAGGTCCCCTAAACTTTGGTGAATGACAACTTAGGTCCCTAAACTTTGGTGAATGACAACTTAGGTCCTCTAACTTTGGTGAATGACAACTTAGGTCCCCTAACTTTGCTAAATTATTTAATTGTTTATCTTTCTTTTGAGTTTTCTAGTCATAAATAAATTTCCGTAAATAAATGGTATGAATATATAAAAACATTTAAATTGGCTTCACATGCCACACTCAAATTCATTTTGGCCTCTTGCCAAAAGCATCTATATATAACACTATTATATATTGAAATAAAATAAACCGCAACATATCTATTTGGATTTTGTCAAACGGGTGTAAATAGCCCTAAGGTATGTGGGGACTTAAGCAACCCTTGTGATTTCCCTGCTACCTGGAAGTCCAATAGATTGAGTGGTTTCTTTTCTAAAACTAAAATAGACGAATAATTATCAACACAATAAACCAAACAAGCAAAAACATCTATATATAACACTAACTATAACATCCGTGAATGACTATGTAGAAAGATTTCTTTTACATCGACTTGACGTTAAAGTGCCGCGTTGGCTACATGGTGGAGTTGAGACAGCGCTTCGCGGAATTAGGTGATCGCGCAGCTAGCGTTGAGGACATCTTTAGAGGAACACCTTTCTGTCCATGGATGGATCTTACCAATTCTGGTGGCGACCCCACGCTAGTCCACATGTTTCTACAGTTGGAGGTCGTGGTCTCCAATGGTGATCCGGAGGAGATGTATTTTGATGTCTTCGGGCATCAAATGCGGTTTGGGCGTCGTGAGTTCTGTCTAATTACAGGACTACTTTTTGGAGAGGCTCCCCCTTCCTCCCTTAGCAGACATTTCCTTCGTTCGTAGGGTTTGGCCTGGCGTGTCAGCATCTCGTTTGAAGCTGAAGACAGTCGTGGAGACGATGAAACAGGGCCTTAGTGCCCTAACCGACCAGGATGTTGTTCGTGTATGCTTGGTGGCGATCGTGGATATGGGCTTCATGGGCCGTGAGTGGAGCCAGACTGCTTCCGAGACGGTCCTTAGGGCCGTCGAGGACTTGGATTTGTTTAACAGGTACCCGTGGGGTAGCCACATCTGGACACATAGCTACACTATTATGCACCGAGCCATCGCCAGACGCCCCGATTGACTTGCCAAGATGAATCTTTGTGGATTTACATACGCCTTCAAGGTTAGATACGTAGTATAAAATAAATAATAATACATACAAACCGTTTGCCTTTCCTTTTTACGTACTTGCTCTTCTTGTGTAATTCCATATATGGATCTTGGAGATGTTTCCCATAGCCTGTCAATATTTCAACAAACGCACCGACAGATTACATAGGGGAACCCGTTGGGACCAGGGTCTTTCCCTAAATATGCAGACTTGGCTTGAGTTCTTCAGCCAATCTAGATATGTAAGTTATTTTACTATGTTGCATACGTTAGTCCCGCTTATTAATTTTTTTGTGTTTTACCATATATTTAGCCGTCGATTATGCCTTTCGCAAACCTTCTGCCTACTGCCTACGAGAGGGACACGCATTGGTACAGAAACAGCGTGGCCTTTTTTGACAGAGAGGCGGCGAGGGTCCGACGTCCCTCTCCTTCCCAATCTGGGTCTAGTTCCTCATCTGACGAAGATGAGGAAGACGACGCGAGGCCCCCTTTCGATCGATATCAGTCGCGCCTTTCCGATCGATATCATTCGCCCCCTTCCGATCGATATGAGGCGCCCCCTTCCTCCTCCCATCAAGATCCGACTTCCACCGAGCCATCTTATGGTACTTTACACGAGCTGTGGGACTACGTCAATGGGCCTCTAGACACACGTGTTCAAGATCTGGAGGAATTCGTCAGACAGTTTCGCTCTGTAAATGTTAGTGTTTAACTTAATTTGTCGGCCACGATCTTTTAGTTTGTATATTAATATTACGTTCCATATTTGTTTTATCTGTCGGGCACGACGCCGATCTCCGCTCTGTTCGGACAGGGGGCACCACCGACATTTGCCACCACATCCTATCCGTCATTCCCGGAGAGTGTAAGTCACACTGAATAACCAATGTAGTTATATATTCGTTCCTAAATTTTTAACTCTTATAATGATCAATGTCACGCAGGTCGGGATGTCGGGCCCAGGGGGTTACATAACCCAAATGCCGCCGTTTGGCACCACATCCTATTCGTCATTCCCGGAGAGTGTAAGTCACACTGAATAACCAATGTAGTTATATATTCGTTCCTAAATTTTTAACTCTTATAATGATCAATGTCACGCAGGTCGGGATGTCGGGCCCAGGGGTTACACAACCCAAATGCCGCCGTTTGGCACCACATCCTATTCGTCAATCCTGGAGACTGTAAGGCACACTGAGTAACCATTATAGTTATATGTTAGTTCCTAAATTTGTAACTCTTATAATGATTGTTTGGGCAAAATTTCACCAGTCTCGACCACGACCAAGGTAAGGAAAACACCTATTCCTTTTTCTTATAACGAAGGTAAAATCATAGTACTTTCTCTCACGATCAAAGATAAAATCGAAAGTCTTTTACCTCACGACACTCGACCTCGACGTAGCCTAGTTCACACGACCTTCGCATAAAACCATGCGACCTCGGCCGACTAACGCGTTATACGACTGTTATGTTTGTTCAATGTTTAATGCAGGAGTCAACACCATTAATGAACAATGGCTATAACCGACGAAGTCAGTTAAGAACATCTAATCCCGCATTAAAGACGACGACCATTACGGCAGTTACCAAAGTCCTTAATGATCCAATTAAAGTGCCCGAAGACTATAAATATCAAGGAGAATCATCATTTCAGGGGACGGAACACAGATACAACATAGAACATCAGACACAAGCACTCGAATTTTGAAGAACACTTGAAGCACATAAATCGCTCACAGAAGAATCGCTCTCGACGCACGACATCAGCACACGACACTTCACTTTTACACACGACGCACACTGTTTTACATTAGAAAACACTTGTTACTTTACATTTTCGAAGTCTTTCCTTCATTTGTATTGTAATCTCTGTACGATCGACACTAGAAACACAAGGACATCGCCCCTGTTTGGCGACCATAGTGCAGCGACGACTTCTACAGTCGTTCGCGGGTTTTTTTCCTCGTTGAGGTTTTTCCCGCGTCACCAAAATCTCTGTCTCATTTATATTTTCGTCTTTGTCGCACGCTTTTGTCGAATGATTCCTTTCTTTAGTTGTTAAAGTCCACATCGACCTTAAGTTGTACTTTGGTGCGATTTTTGGCATTAACAGTTTGGCGCCATCCGTGGGACCTCATCTAGAGAAAATCTTCGACGAACGTGCGTCTTACTAACGGTTTCTTGTTGCCCTTCTGTTCTTTGTTTCAGGAAAATGGCGAATAGTGGAAACCCAGAACCAATCGCCATCCCATCGCGTGAGAGGCTCGAAAATGCACAAGATGCTTCTATAGTAGTCAACGATTATCGCCTGGAGGAAGTCATCCTCGATCAAAGCAAGCATGAGCAAAAAATCTTTATCGGATCATCCCTCAGTCCCTGTCTTAGGGAAAAGTTAATATCTTTTTTGCAGGAATATGCTGACTGTTTTGCCTGGTCGCATGAAGATATGGTTGGCATAGATCCTGATGTCATCTCCCACAAGCTCAATGTCGACCCATCGTTCAAACTTGTCAAACAGAAGCGAAGGAAGTTTGCTCCTGAAAGGAATAAGGTGATAAATGACGAAGTCGACAACCTTCTCAAAATAGGGAAGATTCGAGAAGTGAAGTACCCTGATTGGCTGGCTAACGTCGTGGTTGTCGCGAAGAAAACTGGCAAATGGAGAGTCTGTATCGACTTCACAGACCTCAACAAAGCTTGTCCAAAAGATCCCTTTCCAATACCTCACATCGATGCCATGGTCGACGCGACAACGGGGCATGAATTACTGACGTTCATGGATGCCTGTTCCGGATATAATCAAATCCTAATGCATGCCGAGGACCAAGAAAAAACCGCATTTATGACAGACCGAGGTATTTATTGTTATAAGGTTATGCCTTTCGGACTAAAAAATGCAGGATCTACTTACCAGCACCTGGTGAACAAGATGTTCAAAGACCGTCTTGGCGATACGATGGAGGTATATATCGACGATATGTTGGTCAAATCGAAGCAAGCCATCGACCACGTCGAGCATCTGAGGCAATCATTCGACATCCTTTGGGAATACAGCATGAAGCTTAACCCGACGAAATGTTCCTTCGGTGTCAGCGCTGGGAAGTTCCTGGGCTACATGGTCACTCGTCGAGGAATCGAAGCTAATCCAGACCAGATAAAAGCGATTATCGAAATAAAATCTCCTAGAAATTTCAAGGAGGTCCAGAAGCTCACTGGTCGAGTAGCAGCGCTGAACAGGTTTATCTCTCGATCCTCAGATAAATGCCATCTGTTTTACAATGTCCTCAGGAAAAATAGAGGCTTCAACTGGACCGACGGCCATGAGAGGGCATTGCAAAAACTTAAAGAGTACATGACGTCGCCTCCCTTATTGTCGAAACCTCGCGATCATGAAGTCTTGCAACTATATCTGGCTGTTAGTCCAAACGTGGTAACTGCCGTCCTAACACGAGAAGATGAAAAGCAACAACTTCCAATCTACTATGTAAGTAAATCTCTTCTGGACGCAGAAACCAGGTATTCTTCTATGGAAAAATTGCTCTTATCGCTAGTCACAGCTGCTAAAAAACTGCGACATTATTTTGAATCGCATCCTATTACTGTCGTAACTAATTTTCCTTTTAAGTCTGTCTTATGAAAACCTGAGTTGACAGATCGCCTAGCGAAATGGAGTATATATCTCAGCAGTTAGGACATCGATTTCAAACCCAGGACCACGATCAAATCACAAGCCTTGGTAGACTTCATCACTGATTTCAGCCATGAACTGGAGAGAGAAGCAGAACTCGAAGTGTCAGCTGTGGCGACTCACGACGACACGCCTTGGATCTTACATGTTGACGGTTCATCCAACGTTAGAGGTTCAGGACTAGGCGTCGTCTTGGAGTCGCCACAGGGGGGCAAGATGGTATATTCTATCCGGTGCGATTTTAAAACCACCAATAACGAAGCTGAATACGAGGCCCTGATCATAGGAATGAATATGGCCTACGACTTGGGGGCAACCGCATTACACGTCAAAAGCGATTCTCTCCTGGTGGTAACCCAGATCAATGGAGAATTTGCAGCCAAAGATTCAAAAATGACAGCGTACTTAAGGGTAGCAAAAGAAAAATCTGAAAAATTTAAACCCTTTTCTATCGAACAAATCCCGAGAGACCAGAATACTCAGGCCGACGCTTTAGCAAATCTTGGGTCTGCTTTGGTCGAACCTATATTCGACGCTATTCCCATGATCCATCTGGCGACATCGTCCATCGAAAACATCGATGTCACCCAAATCGAAGAGGAAGAAGAAGATTGGTCGTGTGACATCCAAAATTTCCTCGCGCACGACCAACTTCCAGAAGACAAGATGGAAGACCGAAAGATCAGATTCAAGGCATCTAAATATGTCATAGTTGGGGATAAGCTCTATCGACGATCATCGACAGGTTTAAACCTATGATGCGTCATTAGCAAGAGACAGGCCCAGAAAATCCTTCAAGAAATGCACGGCGGTGAATGTGGCAATCATTCAGGCGATCGCAGTTTGGCTAATCGTATCTCTCGACAAGGGTATTTTTGGCCAACACTGCGGCAAGACGCCGTCCAGTATGTCCAGAAATGTGATCCTTGTGAACGATACTCAAGTATGTCACATAAACCCTCTGAACCCTTGCACTCGACGCTTATCCCATGGCCCTTCATGAGATGGGGAATGGATATTGTCGGTAAGCTACCCCCGACCCCGGGACAAAAGGTATTCCTCCTTGTACTCACCGATTATTTTTCCAAATGGGTTGAGGCGGCTGCTTTTTCCCAAGTAAGGGACAAAGAAGTCATCGCTTTTATCCAGACTAACATCATATGCAGATTTGGGATTCCGTCTGAAATCGTCTGTGACAACGGATCCCAATTCATAAGCGACAGGACCCAACAATTCTGCGAAGACGAGAGAATCAAGCTGACGACTGTTAATGCCAAAAATCGCACCAAAGGAACGCACGTTATTCTCCATTTTTCTGCAACTGAGAATAGAAGAAACTCCAAGAAAACATAAGTAGGACGCACGTTTGTCGAAGATTTTCTCTAGATGGGGTCCCACGGATGGCGCCAAACTGTTAATGCCAAAAATCGCACCAAAGGGACAACTTAAGGTCGATGTGGACTTTAACAACTAAAGAAAGGAATCTTTCGACAAAGGCGTGCGACAAAGACAAAAATGTAAATGAGACAAAGGATTTGATGACGCAGGAAAAACCTCAACGAGGAAAAAACCTACGGACGACAGTGGATGTCGTCGCTGCACTAATGTCGCCAATCAGGGGCGATGTCCTTGGTGTTCTGGATGTCGATCGTACAAAGATTACAATACAAATGAAGGAAAGACTTCGAAATGTAAAGTACAAGTGTTTGGAATGTAAAAACAGTGTGCGTCGTGTGTGAAAACTGTGTATAAACTGTTGGTCGAGAGCGAGAGTCTTGCGTCGAGAGTGATCTTCTACGAATGATCTCTTTGCTTCGAATGAATATTCTTCGAGTGTTTTTGTTTGCTTCTGTTGTTCAATGCTCTTGTTCTATCTCTCTCTGTGTTATTCGGTGTTGATCAGATGTCTTGAACTGATGATTGAGCTGGGATTTTATAGTCTTCGGATGACTTTAATAAGATCTTTGATGATTGTTGTAACGGTCGTTGTCTTCAATGTGAGTTTAGATGCTCATAACTGATTTCTTCGGTTATAGCCGTTTGTCCATAAATGACTTTGACTCCTGCATTAAACACTTAAACAAATATAACAGTTGTATAATGCGTTAGTCGGTCGAGGTCGTACGGTTTTATGCGACGGTCGTGCGGAACGGGCGACGTCGAGGTCGAGTGTCGTGAGGAACTCTCGACTTACCTTTTAGGAGGGATGGCAGATGTTCTTTGGGTCTTCGTCGGGACCTTATCTTAATACAAGGTATAACTCATGACATGCATCTTACCTTCTTTGGTCGCGGTCGAGACCTGTGAAATTTTGCCCAAACAGTTTGCCCCCAAAATTTGAAAGAAGGATGGCAAATTCGAGTTTTAAATTTTGCTCGTCGGGTGTTTAGGGTTCTGCGTTAAAAATACCTTGGTTGTTTCGGAACCAAATTTGTTTAATTCTAACCGAACGAGAAGTCGAAGAGAAAACGAGGTCGTGACATCATACTGACGTACGATTGTGCTTACCAGCTGTCTTTGACAGGTGTCGACGATCCCTGCAGTCATACGAAGGGACGAGGGCACGTGGCGATTGTTAATGCCAAAAATCGCACCAAAGGGACAACTTAAGGTCGATGTGGACTTAATCAACTAAAGAAAGGATCTTTCGACGAGACGTGCGGTGTGGGAAAAAATAAACAAGACAAGGGATTTGATGACGCAGGAAAAACCTCAATCGAGGAAAAAACCTGCGGACGACAGTGGGTGTCGTCGCTGCACTATGGTCGCCAATCAGGGGCGACGTCTTTGGTACTGGCGTTGGTCGTACGATGATTACAATACAAATGAAGGAAATACTTCAAAATGTAAAGTACAAGTGTTTGAATGTAATAACAAGTGTTTGTCGTGTGTGAATACAAAGCGTGAACTTCTGATCGAGGGTTGTTTTTCGTGCGTCGGGAGCGATACTTGAGCTTTCCTTCGAATGTTCTTGAGTTCGCAGTAGGGTTCTGGCTTTCAGTACTTGATCTCCATAGTTTGAATGTTCTTTGCTATGAGTTTGGATGATTTTCTCTGCTGTTTGGTGATGTTCGTTGATGTATATTAGATGTTAACTGATGTCCCCTGAAATGAGGCTTTAGCTTGTCTTTTATAGTCCCCGCGTCATTAATTAGCTCCATTAATGATTTGATCAAAGGCTACAACGGCTGGAAACGGTCGCCGGAGTGATTATCCAGAATGCTCTTCGTCCGTTACGGCTGCTTGCTGTTAATGGCTTTGACTCCTGCATTAAATACTTAACAAACGTAACAGTCAAGGTTAACGTTAGCTTTGGTCGAAGGTGCAATGATCTTACGCGATGGTCGTACGGGATGGGCGATGCTATAGTCGTGCGTCATGGGAGACGTACGACTTACCTTTTACGGGAGACGACGGATGTTTTCTGGGTTCTTGTCGAGACCTTACCTTAATACAAGATTTGGATTATAACGTGCGTCTTGCCTGCTCTGGTCGTGGTCGTACGACGTGATTTTTTGCCCAAACAGTTTGCCCCCAAATTTTGAAAATTGAATGTCAAATTTAAGTTTTAAATTTTGCTTGTCGAATGCTTAGGCGCCTGACCGGGGTTGATGGACTTACCTGGTTGTCGTGTTACTGGACCGGTTCGCCTTTAACTGGACGAGAAGTTGAAAGGGAAACGAGGTCGTGACGTCATGATGACACACGATTGTGCTTACCAGCTGTCGACGATCCCTGCGGTCATACGAAGGGACGAGAGCACGCGGTGATCATCAAAGGGCTCGACCTGACATGATCGACTGCATAAATAAAGATTACGATAGATCTTTTCTTGGCGATTTCCGTTCGATTAGAACTTGCAAGGATCTTTGACCTGATTTAAGTTTTTCTGAGATCATATAAGATACGACCCTCCAGTTTGCGTATGCGTCGCAAGTCTATTTCTAGAAAGCCTAGAAAAATTGGGATATCTGGGGCCTTTCAGAAGTGCAAATCAATTTAACGGGGCTGGCAATGTCGACAGAGCCTAGAAGCACCATTAAAAACGAAGAAGATCTCGACGACTTTAGAAGTCTAGCGAGGATTCCCATGGGGATTACCGTAAGCAAGGTTGGCAAGGTTCGACCGGAAATGTGCCCCGAGGGGTACATTGTTATATACGAATACCCGTTCAAGATAGGCTTTCACTGGCCATATTCGCCTTTAGTCAAAGAGTTCTTGTGTGAATTTGATCTTTCGCCGGGGCAATTGATGCCCCAGTTCTGGCGAGCTATCTTGATCATTGAACGACTTACCTCCAACTGGAATCCACCGATGAATGTGAGGGACCTTCTGACAGCGTATAAGGTCAAGAATGACCGGTACCGTCGCTATAGTTTGTTTTCAAGGTGCAAGGGTGATCGTACCCTGGTTTTAAATACTGCGGTCAACGACCGTGGATGGAAGAAGAGGTATGTATTCGTACGGACGTCGACGCTGGACACTGATAGAGACTAGATTAGGGAGGGTTGGAATATGACGGGTGAGCCTTTGACTGTACGTTTTCATGTTATTCTGTTGCTTGATTGTTTCTTCGACTGATCTTCTTTTTTATGCGTAGATATTGATTTCGATAAGGTAAAGCTGGATGATGCTTCTCGGGCTAAGATCGAAAAGTTCTTGGAATTTAGTACCGAAGACCGGTCGTATGTCACGCGTCATTTGATAGACGAGGATGATGACACCGTTTTCTTGAGCGATAGAGTGAGGATGGGTCGAGAGGAGAAAGAAGAAGAGGAGGACTCTGAGAAGACTGAGGAGGAAGAGAAGAGCGAAGAACCAGAGGTAGAGATAATTGGTAAGTATCCTTTTGTCTTCTTTTCGCTTGACCTGGTCTTTCTCTGTTCTAAATCGTCTAATTTCTTTCTTTTACCGTACAGGTGAATCTCAAGCACAGGCAACGTCTTCTGTTGCTAGGAAGATGGCCCAATTCGAAGTAGCTCGCGAGGCGAGGGAGAAGGACGTTTCGACGACTGTGTCGGGAGTCCTGAAGAGAAAAGAGGTCCCGACAGCCGGGTCGGGCCTCTTAAAGAGGACAAAGGTGTCCGTTCTGAGGGAACCGTCTTTGAAGACGGATAACCCATCGAGGGTTGCCTTGTCCAGGAAGGCGAAAGCGTCGGTTGTGACTGGCGCGAAATCTGTGGATACTGCGCAACTGGCGACGATGTCTCCCTTCGTCATATCCGGCCCTTCATCGGCCGACAGGGGCAAAGGCGCGCAGAAGGGACCTTTGGGGGAAATGATGGTCAACTTTATGTAATCATCGGGTTTTCTGGACGACAATGTCTTGGACGAGACGAAGTTGTTCCCCCATTTGGAAAAATATTTGCTTCCATCTTTCAGGGAGCGTTTTGACGGGTTTTCTTTCGAGAAGAAAGAGTTCCATACAGCTGGACTCTTATTCTTGGTAAGCCTTTCTTTCAAGACTTGTCGTTTGTCGTTGTCGTTGTTTACTAATGCCGCTCATATTATGATTCTTCAGGCGTTCCAAGCTTCCCTGGCATTACATGCCGAAACGATGAATATAGAGGTTTCAACGGCTTCTGTTACCAAAAATGAAGATGCAGCGTTAGCTAAAGAGAAAGCTGCTTTGGAGCATGAAGAAGCGATGTCGGTGCGCCTTGACCATGCTCTGGACGAATTGGATGCCCTCAGTCATACAAGAGACGAGATAAACTCGCGTTTGAAGGAGTCCCTGATTTTGATGCGCGACCAGAGAGAGGAGCTGGAGGGGATGAAGGAATCCGTAACCGCGAAGAGGAAGGAAGTCGAGGGAATCAAGGCTAAAGTGATAAATTTGAAGAAGGAGTCTGATGAGTTGAAGGACGAAAATAAATCTTTCTTTTCTTATGCTCGACTTACTGCGCGTGCGGCAGTTATGCGACGTCACCTGCAGGGCAAGGATCCTTTGGCTTCAGCGTCAGATGAGCTACGTCTCTTTTATGAGAGAGTCGGGACCGAGAGAGATCTCGACTTGGATGACGAGAAGGAGGTTGAGGAGGAGGTGGCTAACAAGGGTTTTCAGGATGAGGTATCGGACAAGGTTGTGATCAATGCTTCTCCACAACCTTAGAAAAAATGTATTTGTTTGTTCGTGCTGCTCGACCGTTAGTGGTCGATTATGTACTCGATGACTTATATAATGAACGCAACTTTTGTTTGAACTTTATGCTTTATCCAAACCATGTTTAATTATGAATTTGAACACATAGGAAATCATGCGACCAAGGCATACATTGTAATACGATGAGTAAAACAAATATGTGAACACGTGATTAAAGCATCCATTCAGGGTATGAAAGTTAAGAAACTTAGGGGTAAAGTCGTTTAGACTCTGCGATCGTACGACCAGATTGTACAATGAGTTTGTATCGTATGCCCTGTGGAGAAATGATCAAGTTAGAGACCTGATCGTTTATGTCGTTCGACCTTGCGATATTAAAGTCATATAGTAAACTTAGTGATTATTGTCGTGCGATTTTGCGATAATCTGTTGTGCGATTCTGCGATAAAACGATGTCGAGGGTTGGTCGTTGGCTGGCCAACGACCCTCCGATGCTTAAGTCAGTAGTCATTTTGTGAGAAGAAATCGTATGACGTATGAAAAAGAGTTAGAGAACGTACCATTTCAGACTATCTCTATTTGCCCCCTGTCATTTATTACCTTATTCTTTTTAGCAGGAAAAGATAGGTTTTAAATGACAGCAGGACACGACGATCCTGTGAAATATTGTCCTGTGGTCGACTATGTTGTCGTGCAACCGGGCACCATAGTTGACTTGTCTCTGTGAAAAAGATATTAATTTAGGGATAGAGGAATGAACCTGTCGAGAGCCTGGTCTTGTGACTTTAGTTTATTTTCGCGGCTTCAAGGTAGACTTGTAACACTCACGAGCGACTCCTGGATTCCCCATGGCGTAGGGAATTTCAATTGATAACTTTTGCATGCTCGAGAGTCGACGGTCGATGGCCATTAGCTGGAACAGCGACATCGTCGATGATGTCCTTGAGATTTCCTTTTGGGAAATGATATGCTAGTTCCTTCTTTAATGTGATACAGTCGTCTGTCGTATGACCATGATCGGCATGGAAGTCGCATCACTTTGATTTGTCTTTCTTAGCATCGTCCAGGTCAGACTTCTTTGGCTATCGAATGGTCGCTTGGGAACCTTTCAGAGCTTCGACTAATTCCTTAGCAGATCCTTTGAATCTGTAAGATGATATCTTGGGGTACTGAGTGAACTTAGTCGCGGTCTTGGCCTCTGCTTTCGTCTTGAAACGAACATTTGAAATTTGGCGCGCTGGCTCTATTCTGGAAACAGCCTTTGTCTTGAACTCTGGCTTTCTGACGCCTAACGACTTCTTGTCATCAGTGTGCTTGCGACGAAAGGCGGCATCATCCTCGACCCTCATATATGCTAAGGTTCGAGCTCGGACGTCTTCGTAAGTCTCTGGGGGATACTTGGTCAGATCGATATACAGACCTGAACTATCGTCCAGACCATGCTTATAAGCTTCGATCGCAGTTTTTATGTCACAATTGCGGATACTGATCATTTCGGCATTGAATCTGTTGAAATAACTTTGAATAGATTCATTGGTCTTCTGCACGACATAGTATAGATCACTAGTCTGTTTTTCCATCTTACGACTGCTGGCGAATTTCCGAGAGAATTGGTTGACCAATTCGGCGAACGACCCGATAGATTTGGGTTTGAGATTGATCAACCACTGGAGAGCTGGACCAGTGAGAGTCGCCCCGAAACTCTTGCACATGCATACTTCCTGGTACATGTGTGGAATCGAGATTGTCCACATGAGCTGCTTATACTACGCGACATGCTCGGTTGGATCGGTCACACCCGAATACTTGGGAGTGAAGGCAGGAATGTTTTACTTCTTTGGGACCTCGACGGTGGCGATCTCGTCGATGAAGGGAGACGCCTGATACCCTGAGCGAGGTTCGACATCGACAGGCACGGCTGCCCAGGCAACTTGGCGAGCAAGGACAGGACGCGCTCATTTTGGTCTTCTAACATCTTCAAACGCTGGGCGACGGGACAGTTAAGATCAGGATTTGCCCCTGTCGAGGGATTGGTCCCTGGACTAGTGCCATTACCATGCGACGAACCATTGGTGTCCCCGTTGAACGGGACAAAATATGGCTGCGACCCATAGTGGAATTGTTGCGGTCCATTCTGAAACGGCTGTGATCCTTGCTGGAAAGGCTGCGATCCATCGTGGAGTGGCTGAGATCCACCTTGAGGTCCATTCTGAAATGGTTGCGACCCCTGCTGAAAAGGTTGCGACCCTTGTAATGGCTGAGAGCCATGTAATGGCTGAGACCCATTATTCACGGGTGGTGGCCTTATGTGATGAGGAGGAACTGTCCCAACCTGAGGATGTGGGTTGAACGTCCCTGGCTGTTGATTCTACATGAACGGGCCTGGACGCTGATTCTGCGGGGATGAACCTGGATTCGGGACAAATGGTCTAGGGCCATTCTGGTCTAACGATCTTGGAATTGGGTTCCGCACGAACGACCTAGGACCATTTTGAGACCCAAGAGGATTTCTTAACCGCGCGATCTCCTCAGCTGCTCTGCGATTCTGCTCTGCCATTGCCTTGAGCTGATTCCTGGAGACTTCGAGCTCCTGATACATCTGAGCAACAGCTTGCTGCGGATTTACAGGGGCTGCCATTGTTCCTGTAATAGAGAGCAGAAAAAACTCCAAGAAACTGTTAGTAGGGTGCACGTTCGTCGAGGATTTTCTCTAGATGAGGTCCCACGGATGGCGCCAAACTGTTAATGCCAAAAATCGCACCAAAGGGACAACTTAAGGTCGATGTGGACTTAATCAACTAAAGAAAGGATCTTTCGACGAGACGTGCGGTGAGGGAAAAAATAAACAAGACAAGGGATTTGATGATGCAGGAAAAACCTCAATCGAGGAAAAAACCTGCGGACGACAGTGGGTGTCTTCGCTGCACTATGGTCGCCAATCAGGGGCGACGTCCTTGGTAATGGCGTCGGTCGTACGATTATTACAATACAAATGAAGGAAATACTTCGAAATGTAAAGTACAAGTGTTTGAATGTAACAACAAGTGTTTGTCGTGTGTGAATACAAAGCGTGAACTTTTGATCGAGGGTTATTTGTCGTGCGTCGTGAGCGATACTTGAGCTTTCCTTCGAATGTTCTTGAGTTCGCAGTAGGGTTATGGCTTTCAGTACTTGATCTCCAGAGTTTGAATGTTCTTTGCTATGAGTTTGGATGATTTTCTCTGCTGTTTGGTGATGTTCGCTGATGTATATTGGATGTTAACTGATGTCCCCTGAAATGAGGCTTTAGCTTGTCTTTTATAGTCATCGCGTCATTAATTAGCTCCATTAATGTTTTGATCAACGGCTACAACGGCTGGAAACGGTCGCCGGAGTGATTATCCATAATGCTCTTCGTCCGTTACGGCTGCTTGCTGTTAATGGCTTTGACTCCTGCATTAAATACTTAACAAACGTAACAATCAAGGTTAACGTTAGCTTTGGTCGAAGGTGCAATGATCTTACGCGATGGCCATACGGGACGGGCGATGCTATAGTCGTGCGTCATGGGAGACGTACGACTTACCTTTTACGGGAGACGACGGATGTTTTCTGGGTTCTTGTCGAGACCTTACCTTAATACAAGATTTGGATTATAACGTGCGTCTTGCCTGCTCTGGTCGTTGTCGTACGGCGTGATTTTTTGCCCAAACAGTGATCATCTAAGGGATCCGTTCGTTTGCATAAATAGGGATCATAATGGATCATTTCCTTTTATATCCTCTTGAAAAGTTTCTTAGTGTGGAATTTTCCCTTGTTGTTCTTTGCTCAATACTTTTCGAAATTTTCGAGTGTTCATACGAGGTATAGCTTCTCGATTCCTCTCAGGCCTTCCAAGATTGGAGGCTCTTTGAGAATGATTATGTCCGAGAAGACTTTGATTGCGATAGACGCGACGTTCGTGGATCTTGCGCATCTGGCGACGATGTCTTCTGCATCTGGCGACGATGTCTTCTGTTGCCACGTCGACCCTTTCATCAGCCGACATGGGCGAGGGTGTAATAACGGGAGAGAGTGGGGAGGAAGTCATGACGATCAACTTTACGTTGTCGTCGATCCTCTTGACTGACTGTGTCCTTGACGGGACGAAGTCATTTCCGCATCTGGGGAAATATCAGCTCTTATCTTTCAAAGAGCGTTTTCAAAAGATCTCCATCGAAAAGACGGGATCGCGTTTAGCTGGACTAGCGTTCTTTGTGAGTTTTTCTTCCAAAGCTCGTGTTCCCAATGTTTCCTCCGAATGTTTGCTTCACATACCCCTTTTGCTTTTTGCAGATGTTTCAATCTCCTTTTGTTAGATACGCGAAGATAGAGGAGATGTTGGACTGGAAGTCGACCGTCGAGAAGATCATATTCCGTCCTCTAACCTTAACATTAATCTAAAGGGCCGCATTCTGAAATGTCGCGGCGTAGGGTGTCACCTAACATACTCATTTGATCCTTGCATTGGCTTCTTAGCGCATTTTCGGATATGACGAGGATTCGAAGGTCGAGACTGAGCATACGATCGACGCTCCTCTCTAGATTTAGGAAATGCTATGTCTTTTCATGTCTCGACCGTTGGTGGTCGAACCATTTTAACTTTGTATACTCGACCGTCGGTCGCTCCTATGTAATCGTACGTTTCGTAAATGAATTTCATCCTTCTGTCGAATTTTTATTTCGATTTATATATGTCGTAGATAGATGTAATATCAACTGTTAAGTATAGAACGAGCGAAGAATCGTGCGACTTAGGCATTTATAGCAATATAATGATTGAAATATCATACGTTTGACTTGTAATGATAGGCTCAATTATTGACATGTTAGAATGTACAAAATTTTTCTGAATTCAGAAACTCAGACCGAGAGGTCGCTCAAGTTCGTATGATTCTATAAATTAAGTTGCATGAGAGGAAAATGATTCTAGAAAAAAATACTTTTTCAAGTTCGTAGTGTTTGGGCAAAAAATCACGTCGCTCGACCGCGACCAGAATGGGTAAGACGTATGATTAGGGACTATATCTTGTATTAAGATAAGGTCTCGACAAAGACCCAGAACACCATCGTCGTCCCTCATAAAAGGTAAGTCGAGACTTCCTTACGACGCTCGACCATAGCGTCGCCCGATCCGCACGACTATTACATAAGGACGTGCGACCTCGACCAAAGCTAACGTTCACCATGACCGTTTGTTAAGTGTTTAATGCAGGAGTAAAAGTCATTAAGGAGCAACGACTGTAACCGACGCAATCATTAAACAGCCGGCGACCGTAACGGACGAAGATCATTACTCCGGCGACCGTTTCCAACCGTTAAGGCCATTAAAGGAGCATTTATGGATGAAGCTAAAGACGCGAAGACTATAAATATCAAGCTCAATCAACATTTCAAGACATCAAATATCGCTCTCGACGCACGACAACAGCCCTCGACTAGCAGTTCACACTTTGTTTCGTACACGACAAACACATGTTTTTACGTTCAAACACTTGTACTTTACATTTCGAGGCATTTTCTTCATCTGTATTGTAATCGTTGTACGATCGACACCAGTATCCAAGGACATTGCCCCTGATTGGCGACCATAGTATAGCGACGACACCCACTGTCGTCCGCAGGTTTTTTCCTCGTTTGAGGTTTTTCCTGCGTCATCAAATCCCTTGTTTCTTTATTTTTATCCTCGTCGCACGTCTCGTCGAAAGATTCTTTCTTTAGTTGTTTAAGTCCACATCGACCTTAAGTTGTCCCTTTGGTGCGATTTTTGGCATTAACAGTTTGGCGCCATCCGTGGGACTACATCTAGAGAAAATCCTCGACGAACGTGCATTCTACTAATAGTTTCTTGGAGTTTCTTCTGTTTTCTGTCGCAGGAAAATGGCGGATAACGGGAATCCAGAACAAACCGTTATACCAGTACACGCAAGCTTAGAAAATGCACAAAACTCCCCAGCAGCTGTCGATGAGTATCATTTGGAGGAAATCGTTCTAGATCAAAGCAAACCCGATCAAAAGATTCTTGTGGGTTCATCCCTTGATCCCCACATTAAAGAAAAACTCATATCCTTTTTGCAGGAACATGCTGATTGCTTCGCCTGGTCACATGAAGATATGGCCGGTATTGACCCCAGTGTCATTGCTCATAAGCTTAACGTCGATCCATCGAGCAAAAACGTTGCAAGTTCGCTCCTGAAAGAAATAAAGTAATAAATGATGAGGTCGACAACCTCCTCAAGACAGGAAAGATTCGAGAGGTAAAATATCCTGATTGGCTCGCTAACGTCGTGGTCGTAGCCAAGAAGAATGGAAACTGGAGGGTCTGTATCGACTTCACCGATCTCAATAAAGCCTGTCCAAAGGATCCATTCCCGTTACCTCATATTGACGCCATGGTCGATGCAACTGCGGGGCATGAGTTATTAACGTTCATGGACGCCTATTCTGGATACAACCAAATTTTAATGCACGTTGACGACCAAGAGAAAACCACTTTCATGACGGATCGAGGTATTTATTGTTACAAAGTTATGCCTTTCGGACTAAAAAATGCAGGTTCTACCTACCAACGGCTGGTAAACAAGATGTTCAAAGACCATCTTGGAGACACGATGGAGGTATATATCGACGACATGTTAGTGAAGTCGAAGCAAGCGATTGATCACATTGATAACCTCAGGCAATCGTTCGACATCCTCCGGAAGTATAACATGAAGCTCAATCCGACGAAATGTTCCTTTGGCGTTAGTGCCGAGAAGTTCCTGGGTTATATGGTCACTCATCGAGGCATCGAAGCTAACCCCGACCAAATCAAGGACATCATTGAGATCAAATCTCCTCGAAATTTCAAAGAAGTCCAGAAACTCACCGGTCGAGTAGCAGCTCTAAACAGGTTTATCTCCCGATCTTCAGATAAATGTCATCTATTCTATAATGTCCTCAGGAAAAATAGGGGCTTCGACTGGACCAATGATCATGAACAAGCCTTGCAAAAACTCAAGGAATACATGGCGTCGCCCCCTCTGTTGTCAAAACCTCACGATCATGAGATCCTACAATTGTATTTGGTTGTCAGCCCAAATGCAGTAAGTGTTGTTCTGACACGAGAAGATGAAAAACAGCAAATGCCGATCTACTATGTAAGTAAATCTCTTCTAGATGCAGAAACCAGGTATTCCTCTATGGAAAAATTGCTCTTGTCGCTAGTCACAACTGCTAAAAAAATGCGACACTATTTTGAGTCGCATCCCATTACTGTTGTAACTAACTTTCCTCTTAAGTTTGTCTTAAGAAAACCTGAGTTGACAGGTCGCCTGGAAAAATGTAGTATATATCTCAGTAGTTACGACATCGATTTCAAGCCTAGGACCGCGATCAAATCGCAAGCCTTGGCAGACTTCATTGCTGATTTCAGCCCTGAATTGGAGAAACAAGCAGAACTCGAAATATCAACTGTGGCAACTCACGAAGACGTGCCTTGGATCTTATATGTCGATGGATCATCCAACATTAGAGGCTCTGGATTGGGCGTCGTCTTAAAGTCGCCACAGGGGGGAAGATGGTATACTCGGTCCGATGCGACTTCAAAACCACCAATAAAATCTGAGTATGAAGCCTGGTCATGGGAATGAATATGGCCCACGACTCGGGGGCAACCGCACTGCATGTCAAGAGCGATTCCCTGCTGGTAGTAAATCAGGTCAATGGAGAATTCGAAGCCAAGGATTCAAAAATGACAGCATATCTAAGCGTGGCAAAAGAAATTTCCAAAACAATTAAATCTTTTTCCATTGAACAGATTCCGCGAGACCAGAACACTCAGGCCGACGCATTGGCAAGCCTTGGGTCCGCTTTAGTTGAACCAATATTTGATGTTATTCCTATGATTCACCTGGCAACGCCGTCCATTGGAAACGCATACGTCATCCAGATCGAAGACGAAGAGGATGATTGGTCACGCGACATTCAAAATTTCCTCGTGCACGACCAACTCCCCGATGACAAAATGGAGGCTCGAAAAATCAGATTCAAAGCATCTAAGTACGTCATTATCGAAAATAAGCTTTATCGACGATCATCAACGAGCTTAAATTTAAGGTGTGTCATCAGCAAAAGTCAAGCCCAGAAAATCCTCCAAGAGATGCACGACGGCGAATGTGGTAATTGTTAATGCGAAAAATCGCACCAAAGGGACAACTTAAGGTCGATGTGGACTTAATAAACTAAAGAAAAGATCTTTCGCCGAGACGTGCGACGAGGGAAAAAATAAACGAGACAAGGGATTTGATGACGCAGGAAAAACCTCAATCGAGGAAAAAACCTGCGGACGACAAGGGATGTCGTCGCTGCACTATGGTCGCCAATCAGGGGCGTCGTCCTTGGTACTGGCGTCGGTTGTACGATGATTACAATACAAATGAAGGAAATACTTCGAAATGTAAAGTACAAGTGTTTGAATGTGATGACAAGTGTTTGTCGTGTGTGAATACAAAGTGTGAACTATCTGTCGAAGGCTGATGTCGTGCGTCGAGACTGATACTTGAGCTTTTCCTTCGAGTGTTCTTGAGTTCGCTGTAAGATTCTGGCTTTCAGTACTCAATCTCCAGAGTTTGAATGTTCTTTGCTATGAGTTTGGATGATTTTCTCTGCTGTATGATGATGTTCGCTGAAGTGTATTGGATGTTAATCGATATGCCCTAAAATGAGGCTTTAGCTTGTCTTTTATAGTCTTCACGTCATTAATTAACCCCATTAATGATTCAATCAACGGCTACAACGGCTGGAAACGGTCGCCGGAGTGATTATCCATGATGATCTTCGTCCGTTACAGCTATCGATCGTTGATGGTTGCGTCGGTTATATCCGTTGCTCTTTAATGACTTTGACTCCTGCATTAAACACTTAACAAACGTAACAGTCAAGGTTAACGTTAGTTCGGTCGAAGGTACAATTATCTTACGCGATGGTCGTACAGGACGGGCGATACTATGGTCGAGCGTCGTGGGGAACGTACGACTTACCTTTTACGGGCGACGACGGATGTTTTATGGGTTCCTGTTGAGACCTTATCTTAATACAAGAATTGGATTATGACGTGCGTCTTACCTGCTCTGGTCGTGGTCGTACGACGTGATTTTTTGCCCAAACAGTTTGCCCCCAAATTTTGAAAGAAGGATAGCAAATCCGAGTTTTAAATTTTGTCAGTCGAAAATATGACTAGTGATGGAAATTACCTTGGTTACCTTGGAGCCAGACTGGTTCGCTTCTAACTGAACGAGAAGTTGAAAAGGAAACGAGGTCGTGATGTCATACTGACACATGATGATGCTTACCAGCTGTCGAGGACAGGTGTCGTTGATCCATGCGGTCATACGAAAGGACGGGGACGCGCAGCGGTTATCCGGGAATTCGACTTGACATAATCGACTGCATAAATAAAGATTACGATGGATCTTTTCTTGGCGATTTCCGCTCGATTAAAACTTGTCAGGGTTCTTTGACCTAATTTAAGTTTTTCTGAGATCATATAAGATACGACCTTCCAGTTTGCGTATGCGTCGCAAGTCTATTGCTAGAAAGCCTAGAAAAAACTGGGATATTTGGGGTTTTTCTGAGCGTCAAATCTTGTTGACGGGCTTAGCGATGTCGACGGAGCCTAGGAGCACTATCTGGGATCAAGACGCCCTAGACGACTTTAGGGTTTTGGCAAAAATCCCTGTGGAGGTTACTGTGAGTAAAGCCGGTAATATTCGACCGGAGATGTGTACCGAGGGGTACATCGTAATCTATGAATACCCTTTTAAGATAGGTTTCGAATGGCCTTTTTCTCCTCTGGCCAAGGCGTTTATGTTAGAGTTTGATTTGGCACCGAGTCAGTTGATGCCCCAGTTCTGGCGAGTCGTACGAGTGATTGAGCGTGCTACTAAGAAATGGGATTCTCCCATGAATGCTCAGGACCTCTTCTCGGCTTATCAAGCCAAGAGGTACGGATGTCATCGATGTAGTTTACATTCTAGATTCAAGGGCGATCGCGTGTTGGTTTTAGGAACGGGTGTGAATGACCGTGGGTGGAAGTCTTGATATGTTTTCGTGCGTAAATTGTCCCTTGACTCTGAGAGTGAGTGGATTAGGACGAGCCGGAATACGTCGGGTGAGCCTCGTTATTTCATCTGTCGTGCGCTGTATATGATTTATATATGATTTTTAACTTGTTTTTTGTATATTGACAGCCATAAAGTTCAAGGTCGTGAGGCCAGACGCTAACTCTCAGGCGAAGATTAATTCGTTTTTAGAATTTAGCGTCGTCGAGAGGTCTTTCGTCGTGCGACATACGGCGAACGACGACGATTTAGAATCTTCAGGAGAGAATCAGGGGGAGAAGTGTGAAGAGAAAAGAAGAGAAGAGGAAGAAGATAAGTCGAGAGGAAGGAGAGGGATGACGGGTAAGTTTTATTTACTTTTCTTCCTATGTTACCTCGAGTCTTTTTCCTTTGTGTGCTTTATGACGTTCCTTTTTTTAGGAGAATCTCAACCTAAAGTGTTGAAGGTTTCTGCTAAGAGAGCAACTGGGCTGGAGTATGCTCGTCAGGGCAGGGAGAGGAGGCTAAAAGCCATGTTCGTTGGCCCTGAAATTCCGAAGAAGATGAGGACGACGACTCCGAGGGAGTCGTCGGCTGGGGTTAATGACTCGTCGAGAGTCACTTCACCTGAGAAGGTAGGGGTCGGATCGCCGAAGAAGGTGATTGCAGCGACACCCATCAATTCTGCGCCTCCGGCGGAAATGGTAAAGTCCCCGTCTGCCGCGTCGAATCCTTTGTCAGCCGACCAGGGCGAGGATCACTCGACGGGAGGGGAGAAGGTCACGACGGTCAACTTTTCGCTGCCATCGGACTTTATGACAGGTGATGTCCTAGACGGGACGAACCTGTTCCCTCACCTGGATAATTTCCTGCTTCCATCTTTCAGGGAGCGTTTTGAGGGGTTTCCTATCGAGGAGACGGGTGCCCATATAGCCGGCTTGTCGTTCATGGTAAGTCTTTCTTTCAAGACTTAGTTTGTCTAGGCCCAGACTTCGTTTGTCGTTGTCGTTTTCGTTGTCGTTGTCCGCTGATGATGTCTGTTTTTCATGCTTTTACAGGCACTTCAGGCTTCCTTGGCCTCGCGAAGTGGAGCGGCGAAGGTAAAAGATCTCTTGTCTGCTGCTCGTGAAAGAGAGAAAGCGGCGCTGGACAGAGCGAGTGCCTCTACAAGTCGTGCTGAGGAGATTTTGAAGCGGCTTGCCGATGCTTTAGAACATTTGAAGATTGTTCATCTTTCCAAGGAAGATCTTAGTCATCGTCTGACGCAATCTTTGTCCATGACTGCTGAACAAAGGGAGGAAATGGAAAAAATTAAGGAATCCTTGGTTGCTGTTTCGAAAGAGGCTGAGGATTATAAATCCAAGGTGAAGATTTTGGAGAAGGAGGTGCAAGCCGTAAAGGACGAGGGTAAGTCGGTTTTTGCCATAGCTCGTCTGACCCGTCGGGCGGCGATCATGCGACGACATTTGTTGGGAAAAGACCCTCTTGCTTTGGCGAAGAAGGAGCTGGACATCTATCTGAATGGTGTTGGGACCGAGAGGGATCTTGACTCGGACGATGAGAAGGATGCTGAGGAGGAGGTAGCAGGTGAAAGCCTTCAGGACGGGACTTCGGGCATGAACGCGATGGATGCTCCTCTTTAATTTAAGAATTTTATTTTCTTCGCTGCTCGATCGTTGGTGGTTGAGCGTGTATCTGACGATCTTTTTAAATGCACCTTTCTTGTTTGAACTTGTGTTTTCATATATTTGGTAAGCAAATATCACATTGGTTATGAATTCGATCATAGAATACACACGAAATCATGCGACCAAGGTATTCATTGTAGTACGATGATAAGAACGTAAAACAAATATAGAAACACGCGATTAAGGCATCCATTCAGGGTATGAAAGTTAAGAAACTTAGGGGTAAAGTCGTTTAGACTCTGCGATCGTACAACCAGATCGTACAGTGAGTTTGTGTCGTATGCCCCTGTGGAGAAATAATCAAGTTAGAGACCTGATCGTTTATGTCGTTCAACCTTGCGATATTAAAGTCATGCAGTAGATTTAATAATTACTGTCGTGCGACTCTGTGATAACCTGTCGTGCGATTCTGTGATAAAACGATGTCGGGGGTTGGTCGTTGGCTAACCAACGACCCTCCGATGCTTAAGTCAGTAAATGTTTTGCGAGAAAAAATCGAGAAAAATCGTATGAGAAAGAGTTAGAGAACGTACCATTTCAGACTCTCTCTATTTGCCCCCTGTCATTTATTACCGTACTCTTTTTGGGAGGAAAAGATAGGTTTTAAATGACAGAATGACACGGAGAAATATTGTCCTGCGGTTGACTATGTTGTCGTGCGACGAGGCACCATAGTAGATTTATCCCTGTGGAAAAGATATTGTTAATTTAGGGATAGAAAAATGAACCTGTCGAGAGCTTGACCTTACGACTTCAGTTTATTTTCTCTTTTAATCTCCTGGATTCCCCATGGAATAGGGAATTTCAATTAATAACTTTTGCATGCTCGGGAGTCGACGGTCGATGGTTATTAGCTGGAACAGCGACGTTGTCAATGACATCTTTGAGATTTTCTTTCGAAAAATGATATGCTAGTTCCTTCTTCAATGCGATACAGTCGTCCGTCGCATGACCATGATCGGCATGGAAGTCGCTCCACTTTGATTTGTCTTTCTTAGCATCGTCCAGGTCGGACTTCTTTGGCCATCGAATGGTAGCTTGGGAACTTTTCAGAGCTTCGACTAGGTCCTTTGTGGATCCTTTGAATCCGTAAGAGGATATCTTGGGGTACTGAATGAGCTTAGCTGCGGTCTTGGCTTCTGCTGTCGTCTTGAAACGAACATTTGAAATTTGGCGCGCTGGCTCTACTCTAGAAACAGCCTTTGTCTTGAACTCTGGCTTTCTGACGCCTAGTGACTTCTTGTCGTCAATGTGCTTGCGACGAAAGGCGGCATCATCTTCCACCCTCATATATGCTAAGGTTCGAGCTCGGACGTCTTCGAAATTCTCCAGGGGATATTTGGTCAGGTCGGTGTATAGACCCGAACTATCGTCTAGACCACGCTTATAGGCTTCGATCGCGGTTTTGACGTCGCAATTGCGGATGCTGATCATTTCGGCATTGAATCGATTAAAATAACTTCGAATAGACTCATTCGCTTTCTGCACGATGTAATATAGGTCGCTGGTCTGCTTCTCCATCTTACGACTGCTGGCGAATTGCTGGGAGAATTGATTAACCAACTCAGCAAACGACCCGATGGATTTGGGTTTGAGATTGATCAACCATTGGAGAGCAGGATCAGTGAGGGTTGCTCCAAAACTCTTACACATGCATACTTCCTGGTACATAAATGGGATCGAGATCGTCCACATGAGCTTCTTATATTGCGCGACGTGCTCAGTTGGATCAGTCACACCCGAATACTTGGGAGTGAAGGCAGGAATGTTATACTTCTTTGGGACCTCGACGGTGGCAATCTCGTCGATGAAAGGCGACGCCTGATATCCCGAGCGAGGCTCGACGTCGACAGGCACGGCTGCCCCAGGCAACTTGGCGAGCAAGGACATAACGCTCATTTTCGTCTTCTAACATCTTCAAACGCTGAGCGACGGGATCGTTAAGATCGGGATTTGCCCCTATCGAGGGATTGGCCCTTGGGCTAGTGCCATTACCATGCGATGAACCATTGGTGTCCCCGTTGAACGGGACGAAATACGGCTGCAGCCCATAGTGGAATTGCTGTGGTCCATTATGAAACGACTGCGATCCTTGCTGGAGAGGCTGCTATCCACCTTGGGGTCCATTATGAAAAGGCTGCTGAAATGGTTGCGACCCTTGCTGGAAAGGCTGCGACCCTTGTGATGGCTAAGACCCATTATTCACGGGTGGTGGCCTTATGTGCTGAGGAGGAACTGTCCCAAACTGAGGATTTGGGTTGAATGACCCTGGCTGTTGATTCTATATGAACGGGCCTGGATGCTGATTCTGCGCGAATGAGCCTGGATTCGGGACAAATGGTCTAGAGCCATTCTGGTCGAACGGTCTTGGAACTGGGTTTTGCACGAACGGCCTAGGACCATTTTGAGGCCCAAGAGGATTTCTTAGCCGTGCGATCTCCTCAGCTGCTCTGCGATTCTGCTCTGCCATTGCATTGAGCTGATTCCTGGCGACTTCGAGCTCCTGATACATCTGAGCAACAGCTTGCTGCGGATTTTCAGAGGCTGCCAATTTCCTGAAACAGAAAATAGAAGAAACTCCAAGAAACTATTAGTAGGGTGCACGTTCGTCGAGGATTTTCTCTAGATGAGGTCCCACGGATGGCGCCAAACTGTTAATGCCAAAAATCGCACCAAAGGGACAACTTAAGGTCGATGTGGACTTAATCAACTAAAGAAAGGATCTTTCGACGAGACGTGCGACGAGGGAAAAAATAAACGAGACAAGGGATTTGATGACGCAGGAAAAACCTCAATCGAGGAAAAAACCTGCGGACGACAAGGGATGTCGTCGCTGCACTATGGTCGCCAATCAGGGGCGACGTCCTTGGTACTGGCGTCGGTTGTACGATGATTACAATACAAATAAAGGAAATACTTCGAAATGTAAAGTACAAGTGTTTGAATGTGATGGCAAGTGTTTGTCGTGTGTGAATACAAAGTGTGAACTATCTGTCGAAGACTGATGTCGTGCGTCGGGACTGATACTTGAGCTTTTCCTTCAAGTGTTCTTGAGTTCGCTGTAGGATTATGGCTTTCAGTACTCAATCTCCAGAGTTTGAATGTTCTTTGCTATGAGTTTGGATGATTTTCTCTGCTATATGATGATGTTCGCTGAAGTGTATTGGATGTTAATCGATGTGCCCTAAAATGAGGCTTTAGCTTGTCTTTTATAGTCTTCACGTCATTAATTAACCCCATTAATGATTCAATCAATGGCTACAATGGCTGGAAACGGTCGCCGGTGTGATTATCCATGATGATCTTCGTCCGTTACAGCTATCGATCGTTGATGGTTGCGTCGGTTATATCCGTTGCTCTTTAATGACTTTGACTCCTGCATTAAACACTTAACAAACGTAACAGTCAAGGTTAACGTTAGTTCGGTTGAAGGTACAATGATCTTACGCGATGGTCGTACAGGACGGGCGATACTATGGTCGAGCATCGTGGGGAACGTACGACTTACCTTTTACGGGGGACGACGGATGTTTTATGGGTTCCTGTCGAGACCTTATCTTAATACAAGATTTGGATTATGACGTGCGCCTAACCTGTTCTGGTCGTGGTCGTACGACGTGATTTTTTGTCCAAACAGTAATCATTCAGGAGGTCGTAGCTTGGCTAATCGTATCTCCCGACAAGGGTATTTTTGGCCGATACTGCGACAAGACGCTATCAAGTACGTCCAGAATTGCGACCCCAGTCAACGACACTCAGGTATGTCTCATAAACCTTCGGAACCTTTGCACTCGACACTTATCCCATGGCCCTTCATGAGATGGGGAATGGATATTGTCGGCAAACTACCACCCGCTCCAGGACAAAGGGTATTTCTCCTTGTACTTACGGACTACTTTTCTAAATGGGTCGAAGTGACTGCCTTCTCCCAAATTAGGGATAAAGAAGTTATTTCTTTTATCCAGACTAACATCATATGCAGGTTTGGGATTCCATCCGAAATTTTCTGCGACAATGGATCCTGTTGGTCCCGAAGGCCTATACAAGCTTGTAGAAGGGGGGGGGGGGGGGGGGTTGAATACAAACACACAGATTTTACTTTTCTAAATTGTTTATTGATAAATCATTAACAATTTACAGCTTGTTGCGGAAACAAGATTAAGGATAAACCTAAATCTAAACAAGTTTGAACACTAAGGTTTCTTGCACTAAGAGAGATAAGGAAATTACTAATAATAACCTATCTTGAGATAAGAGATTGAACTTGTCCAGAGTTAGCAAGTTACTTCAAATGAAGTGGGTTCATCTCTTTATATACTGCATGCATTTAATGCAAGTCAGTATACATTTTACACGTGTCATCAGCTGGTTGGTTGCATGTCATTGACCTTTGTTGACAACCTTAGTAGCCGCATGGATGAACAGTGTAGTATCAGAGTGGTTGTACGATTTCAGACAGTCGGAGGTTCTTTTCTGACTTTTCGTACGGAGTCGTGCAAGGGTGGTTAAGACAAAAGTACTTTGTACGGAGGACTTCATGATCAGCTTTCGTTGATTCAGAGCATTATCATTATCTATTCAGCGAATGATAAAGTTCAACGATAGCTGAAGTCTTGTACTTGATACTTCACGTTGAGTGGACAAATCTGAGTCTTCGCTGATCCGCATCAGTTCATTAGGAGACTTGTCGCTGGTTCTTGAGCTTGATCTTCGACTTCAGCGTAGAACCTTTGTTGACGTGAAACTTGTCTTTAGGGATCATAAGTAAACAACTAACTTATCAGCGATCATCATAATGACTGAACAGACTCAGAGCATTAATGGTGAACAGTGTTCGCTAAATGTTTAGTTTAAAGAGCGAGAGTTCCTATCAGCGGTACTGTAAGATCTTAGTACTTATCAGCGATAGTGAAACTCTGATACATATTGTTTACTTACAATTTTCACTAAGTATATAAGAGAGGGTCATTATCAAATCACTGAGGGTTTGTATCAACAATCTCCCCCTATTTGATTATGACATAGCAACAAAGAAAATTGCTATTTAATGAAAACATAAGGACAAAAAGAACTCATAAAATTTTTGTCCCTTTTACTGTTTTCTGGGATCTTTTCAGTACTGATGGAGTAAAGTACATTCGCTGAAATCTTTCTTTAAAACTTTGAATCAGGTTACAAAGAGAAATGGAAAGATTACAAGTACAAGCGAAATAAATTACAAGTACAAAAGAATAACTGATACAATAGAGAAATAGGCGATCATATCAGTTTGTAAAGGGTTCTTCCTTAATGAGAAGTTCATCAAGGGTCATTGATGTGGTGGGAATCATCCACTCAGGAACGGTTACACCTTGTTTTCTATTGATCAGCGCTTCTTCAAAAATCAAGGGTTTCAGATGTCGTGTCTGAGGGTCATTCCTAAAGTCACACCAGTAGATGAGATCTCTCAGCTGTTCGATGGGAGTGATGTGAAGTTCAGAGATGCGTTGAAAATGTTTTCCACCATCGTAGTCATGGAAAAATATCCCATAGGGTTCGCTTATGACTTTGCCAGGGATGAAAGTCTCACCAGGAGGAAGAGATGTGTCAAGCATGGAAAGATCAGGATCAGGACCAAGGACTTCAGCACGTGAAAAACCAATACCTGTTTCATTTCGTATGATAGGGCCATCAATTGAAGATTTAGATTTCTTCTTCTTCGCTGAGGCCTTTCTTTTCTGACTTTCGAGAGGAGGAGGAGGAGGAATATCCACACAGGAGTAGACTAAGTCGATTTGTTTGTTGATCAGCTTTTCAACATGTTCCTTGTACTTTGACTGAGACTTCTGGATGGCTAACCTGATCTCCAACCATTCAGAGAGACCATACTTCGTTATGGCTTCAGCGTAGAATTTTTCGTACTTCTTATCTTCTCTGAATATCTCGACTTCAGTGATTGAAACAAGGGTTGTTCTTCCAGAGATGAATACCTTGTTGATTTTGGCAGGAGAGAGTCTGTAGTTGACCTTTTCTTTGCACCAGGCTAAAGTGGACTGAGACACGGTTCTCTTTTCTTCAGTTATCTTCTTGGCGTCTTCCTAGAGCTGACGTTGAACTTCAATAGGAACTCTTTTCAGCTTGGGGTCTTTCACTGATCGGTTAGAAAGCTGGATGGCGTATTCTCTGTCCTTTTCTTCAGCTTCCTTTCTTTCAGCGATTAATCTTTCAGCTCTGAGGTGATCATTGTATTCCTTTTGGGAAATTCTGAACTTTTGAGGAACTGAAGGAAGTTGATCACGCCTCGGAATGATTCGCTGATCCTCGAATTGCTTTATTATCTCTTCTCTTCTTTTATGATCATCTTCACTTAGCTTTTGAGGGGCTAAGGAAGGTCTGCGTCTGTGCGAGAGTAGCTGTTCTTCAGGTTCATCAGTCTCAGAGATTAAATCTAAGACTGGGATTATTTCTTCAGCAGCAGCTGGTATTATTGGTGAAGTCGCAGTTGTGGAACCTTCAGCGATATTCTCAAACAGGGGAGAGGACTAGCTGAAACACAACGATCTTACAAGTAAGAACTTGGGTAGAATCAGAGAGAGAAAATTTGTTCAAGTGTATAGGCTTGGGTAGTAGAACTGATAGTGTATGATAGAGGAGGGATGGAGTGAGAGATGTTTAGTGTACCTGACAAACCGGCTTTTCAAGCAAGATCATCAGATTGTCATCTTCAGCGACGCTTTTGCCTTTGCCTTTCTCAGCTCCAGAGGCTGAGGACTTTGTCTTTGTCCGCTCCCCTGAAGGTTCATTTATCGAGATTCCTTTAAGAACTTTGATCCTCGGAGCAGGTTTGACGATAAAGAAGTCATCGTCATCTTCGTCATCATCATCATCATTCTTTGGAGAAGAGGATGGTTCATTATCAGGGATGTCGACGGCTTCATCATCTTCTGCTTCGGATTCGGTTTTATCAGCTTCTTCTTCGAGTTGCTCCCCCTCAGATACAGAGGCGAGCTTCTCGGTTTCCTCAGGGTTTTCATCTCCCTGAGGTCCAGCGGTATCGGTTTCCTCAGGGTTTTTATCTCCCTGAGGTCCAGCGGTGGTTTCTTCAGCATCCTTCTTCTCTCCCCTGATAGATTCATCATGGGAAAGGTCTTCAGCGCTCTTGGAGAGATCTTCAGCGCTCTTCTCCCCCTCTTTCTCATGATGAGTGGGGGAGGAATGGATTGACTCAGCAGCGTTGGCAGGTTCACTGTCTTCTTGGCCAGAGATACCTATACAACCTTCAATCTTTGCTATTCTGTCTCGAAGGCCAGAAATAGCAGGATTGATCTTCTCCAGCTCAGTGCGATCCGCCGCTGTGAAATTGTCAGATGCAGGGACAGGGGCAGGAGTATTCGCTTTGAGTAGTAGCTTCTCGATAATCATTTTCATCGAACTAACATCGGTCTTTACAGAGCCTAAGTCAGTCTTTACAGTAGACATATCTCCCTCTAGTTGTCCAACCGATGTCTTCAGCGTTGTGACCTCGCTGGACATGGATGAAACTGAATTTTTGAAAGAGGTGTAGTCTGTGTAGATGTCAGCGAGCACCTTGGCGAAGTCGCTGAGAGTTTTATCAACCTGCTTCATGTCATCTGTGGAAGCCTTCGTCTCCACCACCGTTGTCAGCTTTGTAAGATTCTCTCCAGCGTTTGTTACAGTTGTAGAGTTATTTGAAAGAGTAGTGGTGAGACCTGTCAGCTTTGTCTCCACGGACTTCAGAGAGGCGTTTATGTCTCCCAAATTAGGACCTGTAACATATAAGAACTTGTGAACATAGGAAAGCTCAGAAGTTTGGGGTTTAGTGACAGTGTTTATGGGTTGGTGTGTACCTGCAGGAGGATTGATGAACTCGTCAAAATTACGGGTTCCTGAAAAATGTTCCATGTCATCTTCAAAAGTGCCCATGGATTGTCCTGCAGGTCCTGTCTTCATCATTCCTGGAGTATCAGCTTTAGTTTCCGTAGAAATGATGGCAGCTCCAGCGAAAACTGGAGGAGAGACCAAATGAGTAGAGGGAGGAGCGAAGGATAAGAATGGAGGTTGGGTTCTGAGTTCAGCGTTGGATTCACTGAAAATCACTTCATCGGTCTTTTGAGAGACTGAAGGAGGTTGGGTAGGTTCCAAGTTTGTAACCTCAGCGTTTAGAGATGCTGAATTTGGGATGGAATGGATAGGTTGTTCAGGTGTGGCAGAGCGTACCACTGAACATTCCTTCAGTTCTGCAGAAAGAGCTGAGGAGTCTTCAGCATGAAATTGTTGGGGTTGCTCCTTTGTTTTCTTGATCCTTTTAGAACCAAGTGGGTTAGATGATTGTTTCCTTTTCTTAGAAGGAGAGGATTTTGTGGCCAGGGTATCAGCGATGGGTATTGTCGCTGAAGGAGCCACGGAAGTAGAAGAAGAAGGGTTGAGAAGAGTTAAAAGGGTAGAAAGACGTACCTCATTTTCAACCGGTTTGAAGTCAAGTACCTTAGGGCCAACCTGAGAGAGTTTCAGGTCACTCTCTTGTGGGTAGCTGTCCTTCAGGCCATATTGGAAGATGGCGCTGATGAATCGGGGGTAAGGAACCCATGGAGGTCTGTCAGCGGCAGAGTCTACTCTTTGCACCAAGTCATCATAGATAAAAGATGCCCAGTCAATGTGTAGACCTTTCAGCAGAGCGTATCCCATTGCTTGCTGAGGTTGAGCGGTTTGGTCAGAGGAGCCGGTCTTGGCAGTCATGCAGCTGATTAAGTGAGCGAAGATGAAGTTCATCTCGCTGGGCATTTTCGACTTCTTTAGCAGGGTCAGCTTCTTCTCGGGCTTCTTGTCTCTGCCAATTTCCCATACATAGCCCATTGCATCGAAAAATGCAATAAGAGCTTCTTTGTCAACGAGTTTCTTATGGTCAGGGAAAGGAACAAAAGGCTTTTCTTTTGTAGCGTTGGGAAAGTTCAGAGCTTTGCGAATGATGGCAGGTGTGATCTTTATCGTGCCATACTCAGTATCGCTGAGGATACAATCAATTGTTTTGGAGGGATCTTTGGCGGATGGTAACTGAGAGTGTCTGGCAGTGTACCAGAACTGGGATAGTAGTAGCTGACTTGCAGGAGGTGAGATGGTCAGGGCTGTTGAAATGCAACAATTCTTTAGGAAATTCAAAGCATCTTTCAAATGTGTGACTTGCTTTCGAGGAGGAAACTCGAGAAGCGCAGAAAGGTTGTTCGTTTTGGTCCAATCTAGTTGTTCCAGAATGAACTTAACCTGAGGAGCCTTGATAAATTCCACTTCCTCAGAATCAGCGAAGATGTTCTCAGCGGTAGCAGGAATGTCAGACGATGCCATTTCTCTGTATTATCAGTTCAACCAAAGATGTTAACAAATAAGACTAATCTTAATGTGGAAAGATTTTCCATTAATATGGTTCAAATTTTATCCATTTCATTCAGACACAAATGTCTTAATGAAGATTAGGGTTTTTCTTGATTTTAAGAAACGAAATGTAAAACCCAGTTATTCTTGTTATCCAGTTTTCTATGAAGAAATAGATTCTGGAAACGAATGAAGAACAAGTTTAAGATTTTTGCATTTAAACTTGAAGAACAACCATGAAATGGTTGTGTTCATAAAACCATGAAAAAAAATGATTTCATTTTTAAGAAGTTCTTTTGTTTGATCTTGTTAAAACAAGGAAAAGATCGGAAACAAGTTATACGCATTGGGTAATAAATAAGAACATATTAACCTTGATGTTTGATGAAGAAGATGATGAACAGTTCTTTGAAGTTTTTAGAAAGCACAAATGCAACAGTGAATTCTTTCTTGCAGAGGAAGATTGTTCGCGTAAAAGAAAAATATAAACCACGAGTTTGTTTATATAGAGAGATTAGAGAGAGAAAATCTTGAGCGGGAAAAGATTTTCATCATGACACGGACACGTGTTTGCATTTGATTGGAAGTTTGAACGAGACGTGCAAACGTGTGTCAGAAAGAGAAACGTGCCGGGGTTTATCCGTTGCAATGACGTCACAACTGTCCTTTCATATTCTTTTAGGATGTCTCTGAGGTTTTGAAAGCTCAGGGACTCTTTTACAAACATGAAGCACTGAATGAAAATATCAGTGATGGTTTTAAGAATTTTCAAAATATCGCTGTTAAGGAAGAGATATTCAGCGATGCATTTTGTTTTGAAATCTTGCATTTTCATGCGATTGTCAGAGAGAGAAAACATACCTTGATATCAGCTTAACCAAGTTTTATTCAGAGAGAAGATGATTGAATAGGTTATACGAGTTGATTTTATCCTATCGCTGATCAATGTGAACCGTTGAGGATTTTACCCTTCAAAGTTCAGCATTCCAAGCTCGCTGATGAGAAAGTTGAATCTTGTCTCATCAAGAGGTTTGGTAAATAAATCAGCTAACTGATAATCAGTTGGGATAAAATGAAGTTCTATATCACCATTCATCACATGATCTCTGATAAAATGATATCTGATTTCTATGTGTTTGGTCTTTGAATATAGTACTGGATTGTTTGCTATAGCGTTAGCACTTGTGCTGTCGCAATAGATTGGAATTTTGGAGAGCTGAAGATCATAGTCTAGTAGCTGATTTCTCATCCACAAGACTTGAGAACAACAGCTTCCAGCAGCTACATATTCAGCTTCAGCTGTGGAAGTGGACACTGAATTTTGCTTTTTACTAGTCCAACTTACCAGCTTTCCACCCAGGAGCTGACATCCTCCTGTGGTGCTTTTCCTATCCATTTTGCAACCTGCAAAATCACTATCTGAATAGGCGGTTAGATCGAATCCTGAATCTTTGGGATACCAAAGACCTAGGTTCGTTGTACCCTTAAGGTATCGAAAGATTCGCTTTACAGCTTTCATATGAGATAGCATAGGTTCAGATTGATATCGTGCACACAAACATGTTGCATACATAATATCGGGTCGGCTAGCTGTAAGATACAAGAGAGAGCCGATCATCCCACGGTACAGCGTGACATTAACAGGTATTCCCTTTGAATCCTTGTCAAGTGTCAGCGGTGGTGCCATAGGGGTTTTCATAGCTGAACTATGAGTTAACTCAAATTTCTTCAGCATATATTTAACATACTTTCCCTGATTAATAAACGTTCCTTTTTCAGTTTGCTTAATCTGAAGACCAAGGAAATATGTTAGTTCACCCATCATGCTCATTTTATACTCATCTTTCATTCTATCAGCGAAACGAGTACAAAGCTCAGGGTTAGTAGAACCAAATATAATGTCATCAACATATATTTGAACTAGAATGATATGACCTTTCACTTTTCTAAAAAATAGAGTTTTGTCAATCTTACCTCGCTCAAATTTTTCAATATGGAGATAAGTAGAAAGAGTGTCATACCATGCACGAGGAGCTTGCTTCAAGCCATAAAGTGCCTTATCCAGTTTATAAACATAATCTGGACGCTTAGAATCTGAGAATCCTGGAGGTTGTTCCACATACACTTCTTCATTCAGCTTTCCATTCAGAAACGCTGACTTAACATCCATCTGATGTACTTTGAAGTTTTTGTGTACAGCATATGCTAAGAATAGACGAATAGATTCAAGTCTTGCTACTGGAGCAAAAGTTTCGTCATAATCTATACCTTCCTCTTGTCTGTATCCCTGAGCAACAAGACGAGCTTTGTTGCGGGTTACAGTACCATGTTCGTCCAACTTGTTTCGATAGACCCATTTAGTGCCTATTACTGTTTTATCAGTTGGTCTCCGAACAAGTTTCCAAACTTTGTTTCTTTCGAATTCAGTCAGCTCTTCTTGCATGGCGCTGACCCAGTTTGGATCTTTGAGGGCATCATCTATTTTCTTTGGTTCAGTTAGAGAAATAAAGTTAACAAATAAACAAATATTACCTGCACTTCGTCGAGTCTGAACACCAGCGTTTGGATCACCAAGAATTTGATCAATTGGGTGATTTACGGTCCATCGCTGAGTCGGAGCATAAGTCGCTGACTCATCTTGAACTGGAGGAGCTGAAGATGAGGCTTCAGCTACTTCTGGAGTTTCAGCTAAGAGAGGAATACTTGCATTTGTCATTTCGTTTACTGATTGCTGAGAGATAGATGGAATGTCTGAGGCATTTGGTTCAGCGGTAGGTATAGTGTTTATAGCAACAGCTGAGACCCATGATGTTTAAGCTTCACTATTCTGCATGTTTGGAATGATAGGAGGACTATCATCTTCTACTGGATGAGCATGAGGAGTGGGAATATCTTCTGAATCACCAAGATGAGAAAACATCCATTGATTCAGTTCTTCAGTATCAGCGGACGGTTTAGAGTTCGCTGAACGGGATTCGTCAAACGTGACGTGAATAGTTTCTTCTACAGTTTGTCTTCTACGATTGAAAACTCTGAAGGCTTTGGAAACTGAGGAGTATCCAAGAAAGATTCCATCATCAGCCTTAGGATCAAACTTTCCAAGAGCATCTCTGTTGCTCAGTATGAAACACTGACATCCAAAGATGTGAAGAAAGCTGATTGAAGGCTTTCTCCCATGAAAGAGTTCATAGGCTGTCTTTTTGAATCTTTTAACTATCAGCGACCTGTTTTGCGTAAAACAAGCAGTGTTGACAGCTTCTGCCCAAAACTGAGTAGGCAGGTGAGAATCGCTGAGCATTGAACGTGCAGCTTCAATAATTGTTCTATTTCTTCTTTCAGCGACTCCATTTTGTTGCGGTGTTCTCACTGAAGAGAAGTTGTGAGAAATACCCTTATTCTCAAGGAAGGAATCAAGAGAACTGTTTTTGAATTCAGTCCCATGATCACTCCTTATTGAGCGAACGGTCAGATTGTTCAGGGTTTTCATCTTCCGAACAAAGGTGATGAGTTCTTTAGGGGTGTCACTCTTAGAATGGAGAAACATTACCCAAGTGAAGAGAGAGAACTCATCAACTATGACCAGCGTATATTTCTTTCCAGCGATGGATTGTTTGTTAACAGGGCCAAACAAATCCATATGGAGTATTTGTAGAGGAGATGACACTGATGAAACTTGCTTTGATTTAAAGCTTGCTTTGGTCTGCTTCCCTTTTTCACACGCTGAACATAAAGACTCTTTGGCGTATGAATGCTGAGGTAGACCAGTAACTAACTCTTTTGAAGAAAGAGTGTTCAGTGTCTTGAAATTTAGATGAGATAGCCTCTTATGCCATAGCCAGTTGACATCAGATGAGGCCTTTGAGAAGAAACAGGAGTTCTCAGTGGTTGTTGAGTCCATGTTTATTAAATAAACATTTTCCAAACGATAACCGTTGAGAGCTATCTTCTCCTTTTTGTCAGCGACAAAGCAGGATTCCTTAGTAAAGATTACTTTGTTATCCATGTCGCAAAGCTGACTGATGCTTAGAAGATTATGCTTCAGCCCTTCAACATATGCGACTCTTCTGAAGGAGGTTGTACCATTTGAAAGTACACCATACCCTCGGGTATGTCCTTTTCCATTTCCACCGAAAGTCACAGAGGGACCCTTCTCTTCCTTGTATTCAGCGAGCAGGCTTTTCTTTCCAGTCATGTGTCTAGAGCATCCGCTATCGAGATACCGGATACCCTTCTTAACCTGCAATACAAAGGAAGATTAGTTTTTTCTTGGGTACCCACTTAACCATGTATACACATTTGTCAGTCGAAGTAGTTGGAATGGAAGATTCAGCAGTCTTCGCAGCATTTGAAGATTCAGCTTTGTCTTTCTTCACTTTGGTTAATTTCTTAACTTCAGTGGTAGGATTCACCTTGACCTGATTTGCACCAGGGTTGGTCTTCTTTGCCTTGGGGGCAATCTTCACCTTAGCTATCTTTTCAGCTTTGGTGGCTGTGGGGCACTTACTAGCAATATGATCGGTAAGTCCACAGTGATAACATTTCCTATAACTAAAAATAGTTCTAGGACCATTTGAATGCTGAGCTTTTGATTTCGAATTAGAAGTGCCAGCACCAAGTAAACTATTGGCTTTAGAAATGGGACGAACATTCAGTTGTTCTGATTTCTTACCAAGGACATCCACTCTGAGTCTAGGAGTAGATCGCTGAATAGATCCAGAGATCTGCTTCCTTGATCCAGAGGGATGAGCCACTGAAGCTTTAGAAGCATTCAGCTATGGTACTAAGGTACCCTTCTGAGGATTCTGGTAAATAACAATTCCTTTACCTTTGTCTTTAGAGACAGAGGTAGGTTTTGAATAAACCATTTTCTCCTTGCCTTTTGAGGAGGTAGGAGTTTCCTCAGGGATTGGTGTATTGGACGAGGAGCACTGAGAAGATGAAGTATCAGCGACTGAGGATACGAACGTTCCAAATTTAAGCATTGAACGCTCAGTGGTTGGTTTTGGAGTATCATATTTGTAACCCAGACCACGTTTATCACTTAGAGGAATCTGAGACTTTATTATCTCAGTGATCTTTGTTGAAGAATTACACCATCCTTCAACAGTAGCTTTTTCAGCTTTTAATGCAGCGATAGCTTCTGCTCTTTCGATTTTGACTAGCTGATTTAAATATACTTGATCTTTAAAATCTTCTTCAATTTTAGAAAGCTTTTCTATTTGAAGGTGGCAGTTTTTAAGCTTTTCAGCGAGATCAAGGTTTTGGTTTTCAACCACAGTTTTGCCGTTCATGGCTTCGTATAAACTTCTAGTCAAGAGATCGATCTTACGGAGACTATCAGCTTCATCAATATTTGCAATATTGGTAAAGAAGGAAGGTGATACCTGAATAGCAGAGGTTGAAGTGGAGGGAATGTCTGAACTTTCTTCCTCTTCTTCAATCTTGGCCATAAGACATAGATTTGCTTCATCATCTTCAGAGTCAGATGATGATGCTTCTTCATCAGAAGCAGCCCAATCATAGTTAGCCATCAGGCCTTTACTCTTCTTCTTAAAGCTTTTCAGCTTAGCATATTTTTCTTTCAGCTTTGAATATTTGTCATCTTTATTCCTTGGAACAAAGGATTTCTTTGTAAAAGCTGAGGGTCTAGAAACTTTCTTAGACCTGCACTCGTTAGCGAAATGTCCTGTCTTTTCGCAGTTAAAACAAGTAGCAGTTGCCTTATCAACAAAAGCTGATGTTCTAGGCTTGTCAGTTATGGAAAGAGGTTTGTTCTTTCTAAACATTTTCTTTTTGGCAAATCTCCTGAACTTTTTAGTTAGGAGAGCCAAAGATTCATCATCATCTGAAGAATCAGAATCTGATAACCTTTCAGAGTTACTTTCTAACTCAGTGATAGTCGCTAAGTAGAAGGTTCCTCTGAGATTAAAGCAACAGGGGTGCTTTTGGAATCTTTTAAAAGATTCTTCTTAAGATGGCTCGATTGCTCATGATTCAGCAATGTGCCATATAAGGTTGAAAGGGTCATTGATTTTAGATCCTTTGACAGTTTGAGACACATAGAATAATTGTCCCAGCTTTCAGGTAAACATTCTAGAAACTTTGTCAGAACTTCAAAGTTAGAATATTCCTTACCAACAGTTTTCAGATCTATAATTAAACAATTAAAACGTTGGTGAACTTCAGAGAGAGATTCATTCGTACCAGAAATGAAGCTTTCGTATTGTCTTACCAGGTTGATCTTTCTTGAGTCCTGGACTTCAGACGTTCCTTCATACTGAACACATATTGTGTCCCACATGGCTTTTGATGTTTTCAGATTCATGACGGAATGGTAGACTTCGTCAGGAAGAGCCATGGATAGTATGGATCTGGCTTTTGTATCTATAGCCACGTTCTTCTTATCTTCGTCGGTCCATTGAAAGATTTCCTTAGGGACCAGCCTTTCTGGAATAGCAGGTCTATTCTCAGCAGCTGGAACTGCAGCATCAATTCTTATAGGGATGAATGGACCATTCTCGAGATAGTAAGGCATAGTAGGGTCTACACCTTCTAAGAAGAGTGTCATCCTATTTTTCCATAAGTTGAAGTTATCTCTGGAAAATCTAGGGGGTTTAGCAAGAGAACCATTGTCTATATAATTTGTGTTTGTGTTGGTGGCCATTTTCAGATAATAGCAAGGAAGAGAAATATCTTAGATTAGATCTTGTTTATGAGATTAAACAAATCCGCTCTGATACCACTTGTTGGTCCCGAAGGCCTATACAAGTTTGTAGAAGGGGGGGGGGGGGGGGGTTGAATACAAACACACAGATTTTACTTTTCTAAATTGTTTATTGATAAATCATTAACAATTTACAGCTTGTTGCGGAAACAAGATTAAGGATAAACCTAAATCTAAACAAGTTGGAACACTAAGGTTTCTTGCACTAAGAGAGATAAGGAAATTACTAATAATAACCTATCTTGAGATAAGAGATTGAACTTGTCCAGAGTTAGCAAGTTACTTCAAATGAAGTGGGTTCATCTCTTTATATACTGCATGCATTTAATGCAAGTCAGTATACACTTTACACGTGTCATCAGCTGGTTGGTTGCATGTCATTGACCTTTGTTGACAACCTTAGTAGCCGCATGGATGAACAGTGTAGTATCAGAGTGTTCTACGATTTCAGACAGTCGGAGGTTCTTTTCTGACATTTCGTACGGAGTCGTGCAAGGGTGGTTAAGACAAAAGTACTTTGTACGGAGGACTTCATGATCAGCTTTCGTTGATTCAGAGCATTATCATTATCTATTCAGCGAATGATAAAGTTCAGCGATAACTGAAGTCTTGTACTTGATACTTCACGTTGAGTGGACAAATCGGAGTCTTCGCTGATCCGCATCAGTTCATTAGGAGACTTGTCGCTGGTTCTTGAGCTTGATCTTCGACTTCAGCGTAGAACCTTTGTTGACGTGAAACTTGTCTTCAGGGATCATAAGTAAACAACTAACTTATCAGCGATCATCATAATGACTGAACAGACTCAGAGCATTAATGGTGAACAGTGTTCGCTGAATGTTTAATTTAAAGAGAGAGAGTTCCTATCAGCGGTACTGTAAGATCTTAGTACTTATCAGCGATAGTGAAACTCTGATACATATTGTTTACTTACAATTTTCACTAAGTATATAAGAGAGGGTCATTATCAAATTACTGAGGGTTTGGATCAACAGATCCCAATTCATAAGCGACAGGACCCAACAGTTATGTGAAGATAGGAACATCAAGCTGACGACCTCGACTCCCAGATATCCCCAAGCCAATGGACTTGCCGAGTCGAGTAATAAGACTATTGTAGCCTCGAACAAGAAACGATTAAAAGCAGCAAAAGGAAGATGGGTTGAAGAACTCCCTTCAGTCCTATGGGCAAATCGCACGACACCCCACACGTCCATAGGACAAACCCCCTTCTCTCTTGTCTACGGTTGTGAAGCCGTCCTACCAATCGAAGTTCATCACCCGACTTCGAGGCACACTTCCATCGACCACAACTTGGTTGATTTAAGTCATGACCTCGACGCCCTAGAAGAGCACAGAGAATCCGCCTTGATCAGGATGGCGTCGCAGAAGCAAGCAGTCGAGCGACATTTCAATAAGCACGTCAAAATTAAAGTCTTTCAAGAAGGCGATTACGTCCTCCGTCGAGTATTCCCAAACACCCAAGAGCTCAACGCAGGTAAGCTTTCTACTAAGTGGGAAGGACCTTACCGCGTCTCCGAAGTCATTGGTAAAGGAGCCTATCGACTTCAGACCCTCGACAATCAAGAAATCCCGCGAAGTTGGAACGCGACGCATCTGAAAAAATATTTCTTTTAGAGTCGCCTTCCTCTCATGCAAAGTTTTTTTTTACACGACAGTGAACGTCGTAAGATCGTTGGAGATCCGATGACCGACCTCTAATGAACTTTGTCGCAGGTACGCACGACATGAGTACCCGAGTGTGTGACTTAATTGTTTTACCACAGGGGCATACATTCTGGAATTTCATCATACGATACAGTCACATGTAAGGTCTAAACGATCCGCCGATCTAAGTTTCTGGAACTTAGAAAAACTTTGTATGTTCTAACACATCGATGATATATATTTGTGCTTATTATTACGTTCCAAATACATGATTTATGTTTCAACCGTTATATTGCAATAAAAGTCTAAGTCGCATGATCCCCCGTTTATTTCATACTTAACGAATTTTATGATCAATATTACATTTATCCACGACATATGTAATTAAAAACATGAGTTCAGCAAAAGAAGGAACTTCATTGAACGATTACATATGAACGACCGATAGTCGGACAAGTAAATACAAAGTCAAAAGTCGTTGCATACCAACAACCCAAACATAAAAAGTCTAGCTCGTAAACCCAAAAATCTACCCTAGAACTAAAGAAGCACGTCCATGGCGAGCTCTGTTAAAAAAAACTCGATCTTCGAAATCCTATCAATCCCGAAGAACTGATGCAAGGATCAAACGAGTATATCAGGAGTTATCTTCCAACTCCTTACGCCTCGACACTCTGAGAATGTGGCTCTTAAGATTAATGTTAAGGTTGGAGGAAGGAATATATTCTTCTCGACGATCAAACTCCACTCCAACATTTTCTCTGCCTTCACACACTTAATGAGAAGAAACAGGAACATCTGTCAAATACAGAAGGAACACGTTAGCAAAACATTCAGCTAAAGAACATCGATAACACAAGTTTTGAAAGAAAAACTTACAAGGAACGCCAGTTCGGCTAAACACAGCCCTATCTCTCCAATAGAGATCCTTTAAAAACACTCCTCGGAAACTAAGGGCTGATGTTTCCCCAGATGCGGAAGTGACTTCATCCTGACGAGGACGTAGTCAAACGAGAGGGACGGTGACAGCACAAAATTGATCACCATAAGTTCCTCCTCATTCTCTCTCGTCTTTACACCCCCGCCCCTGTCGGCTGACGAAAGGGTTGACGTGGCAGAAGACATCATCGCCAGGTGCGCAGAATACACAGACATTGTGTTCATCGTAACCAACATCGTCAACGATTCGGGTATCGCAACCCTTGATAGATCTCCAACCACCCAAGATTTGAACAAAGTCGAGATTCTAGAGAAGGGCCTCATCAGAAACAAAAAACTTTTAAAATCTCTAAAGAAAACAACCCATTGTGATCTTTATTTATGCAGGAAATCGCAACAAGTCGAGTCCGCTGACGATCAACACGCGTCCATACCTATCCGAATCTTCGACACCTGTCCTCGACAGCTGGTAAGCATCATCATGCGTCAGTATGACGTCACAACTTTTCAACTTCTCGTTCAGTTAAAGGCGAACCGGTCTAGTTCCACGACAACCGGGTAAGTCCCTCAACCCAGGTCACAAGTCTAAGCGTTCGACAAGCAAAATTTAAAACTTAAATTTGACATTCAATTTACAAACTTTGGGGGCAAACTGTTTGGGCAAAAAATCACGTCGCTCGACCGCGACCAGAACGGGTAAGACGTATGATTAGGGACTGTATCTTGTATTAAGATAAGGTCTCGACAAAGACCCAGAACACCATCGTCGTCCCTCATAAAAGGTAAGTCGAGATTTCCTTACGACGCTCGACCATAGCGTCGCCCGATCCGCACGACTATTACATAAGTACGTGCGACCTCGACCAAAGCTAACGTTCACCATGACCGTTTGTTAAGTGTTTAATGCAGGAGTAAAAGTCATTAAGGAGCAACGACTATAACCGACGCAATCATTAAATAGCCGGCGACCGTAACGGACGAAGATCATTACTCCGGCGACCGTTTCCAACCGTTAAGGCCATTAAAGGAGCATTTATGGATGAAGCTAAAGACGTGAAGACTATAAATATCAAGCTCAATCAACATTTCAAGACATCAAATATCCGGCGATTAACAACCGAAGCAATATTCAAGAACACCTGAAGTGAAGAACCATTGTTCTAAGTATCGCTCTCGACGCACGACAACAGCCCTCGACCAGCAGTTCACACTTTGTTTCGTACACGACAAACACCTGTTTTTACGTTCAAACACTTGTACTTTACATTTTGAGGCATTTTCTTCATCTGTATTGTAATCGTTGTACGATCGACACCAGTATCCAAGGACATCGCCCCTGATTGGCGACCATAGTGCAGCGACGACACCCACTGTCGTCCGCAGGTTTTTTCCTCGATTGAGGTTTTTCCTGCGTCATCAAATCCCTTGTCTCTTTTATTTTTTTCCTCGTCGCACGTCTTGTCGAAAGATCCTTTCTTTAGTTGATTAAGTCCACATCGACCTTAAGTTGTCCCTTTGGTGCGATTTTTGGCATTAACACCTGCATGTCGCTGACAAGGGTCACAATTCTGGACGTACTTGACGGCGTCTTGTCGCAATGTTGGGCAAAAATACCCTTGTCGAGAGATACGATTAGCAAAACTGCGACCACCGGAGTGATTGCCACGTTCGCCGTCGTGCATCTCGTGAAGGATTTTTTAGACCTGACTCTTGCTAATGACGCATCTTAGATTTAATCCTGTCGATGATCGTCGATAGAGCTTATCTCCAATTACGGTATATTTAGATGCTTTGAATCTGATCTTCCGGGCTTCCATCTTGTCTTCTGGGAGTTGGTCGTGCATAAGGAAATTTCGGATGTCGCATGACCAATTATCTTCTTCTTCTTCGATCTGGACGACGTCAATGTTCTCGATAGACGATGTCGCCAAATGGATCATGGGAATAACGTCGAATATAGGTTCGACCAG
This sequence comes from Saussurea involucrata, assembly GCA_033807775.1. Classification (NCBI taxonomy): domain Eukaryota; kingdom Viridiplantae; phylum Streptophyta; class Magnoliopsida; order Asterales; family Asteraceae; genus Saussurea; species Saussurea involucrata. Next base: position 136,432,693 of record CM066322.1, read on the forward strand.
AGCAGACCCGAGATTTGCCAAAGCGTCGGCCTGAGTATTCTGGTCTCTCGGGATTTGTTCGATAGAAAATGTTTTAAACATTTTTTATTTTTCTTTTGCTACTTTCAGGTACGCTGTCATTTTTGAATCTTTGGCCGCGAATTCTCCATTCATCTGGTTCACGACCAGGAGATAATCGCTTTTGATATGTAGCACGGTTGCCCCCGAGTCGTGGGCCATATTCATCCCTACGATCAGGGCCTCGTACTCGGCTTCGTTGTTGGTGGTTTTGAAATCGCATCGAACTGAGTATACCATCTTGCCCCCTATGGCGACTTTAAGACGACGCCTAGTCCTGAGCCTCTAATGTTGGATGACCCATCGACGTGTAAGATCCAGGACACGTCGTCGTGAGTCGCCACAGTTGATACCTCGAGCTCTGCTTCTTTCTCCAATTCAGGGCTGAAGTCATCAATGAAATCGGCCAAGGCTTGCGACTTGATCGCGGTCCTGGGCTTGAAGTCAATGTCGTAGATGCTGAGATATATGCTCCATTTTGCTAAGCGACCTGTCAACTCAGGTTTTCTTAAGACAGACTTAAGAGGGAAGTTAGTTACGACAGTAATGGGATGCGACTCAAAATAATGTCGTAGTTTTTTAGCAGCTGTGACCAGCGACAAGAGCAATTTTTCCATAGAGGAATACCTGGTTTCTGCGTCCAGAAGAGATTTACTTACATAATAGATTGGCAGTTGCTGCTTTTCATCTTCTCGTGTTAGGACGGCACTTATCGCATTTGGACTAACAGTCAGATATAGTTGTAAGATTTCATGGTCGCGATGTTTCGACAATAAGGGAGGCGCCGTCATGTAGTTTTTGAGCTTTTGCAATGGCTGTTCATGATCGTCGGTCCAGTCGAAGCCTCTGTTCTTCCTAAGGACATTGTAAAATAGATGACATTTATCTGAAGATCGGGAGATGAACCTGTTTAGATCTGCTACCCGACCAGTGAGCCTTTGGACTTCTTTGAAATTCCGAGGAGATTTGATCTCGACAATGGCTTTGATCTGGTCGGGATTGGCTTCGATGCCTCGGCGAGTGACCATCGAGCCCAGGAATTTCCCAGCGCTGACACCGAAAGAACATTTCGTCGGGTTGAGCTTCATGCTATTCTTTCTAAGGATATTAAACGATTGCCTCAGATGTTCGACATGGTCGATCGCTTGTTTTGACTTGACCAGCATGTCGTCGATATACACTTCCATCGTGTCGCCGAGATGGTCTTTAAACATTTTATTCACTAGACGCTGGTAGGTAGAACCTGCATTTTTTAGTCCGAAAGGCATAACTTTGTAACAGTAAATACCTCAGTCCGTCATAAATGCGGTTTTTTCTTGGTCCTCGACGTGCATTAAGATTTGATTGTATCCGGAATAGGCATCCATGAATGTCAGTAGTTCGTGCACAGCTGTCGCATCGACCATGGCGTCGATATGAGGTAATGGAAAAGGATCTTTTGGACAGGCTTTATTGAGATCTGTGAAGTCGATACAGACCCTCCACTTTCCGTTCTTCTTTGCTACCACCACGACGTTAGCAAGCCAGTCGGGGTATTTTACCTCTCGAATCTTCCCTGTCTTGAGAAGATTGTCGACTTCGTCATTTATCACCTTATTCCTTTCAGGAGCGAATTTCCGTCGCTTCTGCTTAATAGTTTTGAACGATGGGTCGACGTTCAGCTTGTGAGAGATGACGTCAGTATCTATGCCAACCATATCTTCATGCGACCAGGCAAAACAATCAGCATGTTCCTGCAAAAAAGATATTAACTTTCCCCTAAGACAAGGATTGAGAGATGACCCGATTAAGACTTTTTAGTCAGGCTTGCTTGAGTCTAGAACGACTTCCTCCAGGCGATAATCGTTGACTGTTTCAAGTCCGTCTTGTGCATTTTCGAGCCCCTCATGTGCTGGGACAGCGACTTGTTCGTTATTCGCCATTTTCCTGCAACTGAGAATAGAAGAAACTCCAAGAAAACATAAGTAGGACTCACGTTTGTCGAAGATTTTCTCTAGATGGGGTCCCACGGATGGCGCCAAACTGGTAATGCCAAAAATCGCACCAAAGGGACAACTTAAGGTCGATGTGGACTTTAACAACTAAAGAAAGGAATATTTCGACAAAGGCGTGCGACAAAGACAAAAATGTAAATGAGACAAAGGATTTGATGATGCAGGAAAAACCTCAACGAGGAAAAAACCTGCGGACGACAGTGGATGTCGTCGCTGCACTATGGTCGCCAATCAAGGGCGATGTCCTTGGTGTTCCGGATGTCGATCGTACAGAGATTACAATACAAATGAAGGAAAGACTTTGAAATGTAAAGTACAAGTGTTTGGAATGAAAAAACAGTGTCGTCGTGTGTGAAAACTGTGTATAAACTGTTGGTCGAGAGCGAGAGTCTTGCGTCGAGAGTGATCTTCTATGAATGATCTCTTTGCTTCGAATGAATATTCTTCGAGTATTTGTGTTTGCTTCTGTTGTTCGATGCTCTTGTTCTATCTCTCTCCGTGTTATTCGGTGTTGATCAGATGTCTTGAACTGATGATTGAGCTGGGATTTTATAGTCTTCAGATGACTTTAATAAGATCTTTGATGATTGTTGTAACGGTCGTTGTCTTCAATGTGAGTTTAGATGCTCATAACTGATTTCGTCGGTTATAGCCGTTTGTCCATAAATGACTTTGACTCCTGCTTTAAACACTTAAACAAATATAACAGTTGTATAACGCGTTAGTCGGTCGAGGTCGTACGGTTTTATGCGACGATCGTACGGAACGGGCGACGTCGAGGTCGAGTGTCATGAGGAACTCTCGACTTACCTTTTAGAAGGGATGGCGGAGGTTCTTTGGGTCTTCGTCGGGACCTTATCTTAATACAAGGTATAACTCATGACATGCGTCTTACCTTCTTTGGTCGCGGTCGAGACCTGTGAAATTTTGCCCAAACAACGACCTCGACCCCCAGATATCCTCAAGCCAACGGACTCGCCGAGTCAAGCAATAAGACCATTGTAGCTTCGATCAAGAAAAGGATAAAAGCTGCAAAGGGAAGATGGGTCGAAGAACTCCCTTCAGTCATGTGGGCAAATCGCACGACGCCACGCACGTCCACAGGTCAACCCCCTTTCTCTCTCGTCTATGGTTGCGAAGCAGTCTTGCCGATCGAAGTCCAGCTCCCAACCTCGAGGCATACTTCCGTCGACCATAACCTGGTTGATTTAAGTTATGACCTCGACGCCCTCGAAGAGCTTAGAGAATCAGCCTTGATCAGAATGGCGTCACAGAAACAAGCAGTCGAGCGGCATTTCAATAAACATGTCAAAGCCAAAATCTTTCAAGAAAGCGACTACGTCCTCCGTCGAGTGTTCCAAAACACTCAAAAGCTCAATGCAGGGAAGCTTTCCATTAAATGGGAAGGTCCTTACCGCATCTCCGAAGTCATTGGTAAGGGAGCCTATCGGCTCCAGACCCTAGACAATCAAGAAATTCCGCGTAGTTGGAATGCAACGCACCTAAAAAGTATTTCTTTTGAACTCACTTTCCTCTTATACAAATTTCTATTCATCTCGATAAATTACTGACTTAAACATCGGAGGGTCGTTGATTATCCAAACGACCGACCTTTGACAAAATATTATCGCAGGAACATACGACATAAGTGCCCAAGTATAGGACTTGATCGTTTTTTCACTTGGGCACATGATTCAAGTTTCAGCGTACGATCTAGTTACATGATCGCAAGGTCTAAACGGCCCCTCGACCTAAGTTTCTGAACTTAGAAAACTTTGTACACATCGATGACGTATATTCGAGTTTATCAATGAAATTCGAATAATTTATGTTTTCATCGTTATATTGCAATGAATGCCTAAGTCGCATGATTCTTCGCTCATTATATACTTGGCAAATTTTACATTTATCTACGGCATATGTAAATCAAGATAAAAGCGCGAGTTCAACAAAAGGATGAACTTCATTTACGAAACAAACGGTTACATACGAACGACTGACGGTCGAGTATTCGAAAACAAAAACATAGTCAAGACTCATTACATGCCAATAACTCGACCACCAACGGGCGAGCATGGAAAACATAGTTCGTAAAACCGAAAATAGGGAAGCGTGTCGATCGCATACTCAGCCCGAAGTCTCGACCCTTGAATCCTCGACGCACGTTAAGGAGCTTAAGCAAGGATCAAACGAGTATGACAGGGCTGTCTCCCAACATTTTGCCGCGACATGTGATAAAGAAGAGTCCACAGTATTTTGAGAATGTGACTCTTAAGATTAATGTTAAAGGTTGGAGGAAGGAATGTGACGCTCTCGACGATCGACTTCCGGTCCAATGACTTCTCTGTCTTCGCGTATCGAATGAGCAGAGATCGAAGCATCTGTAAAAACGAATATGTCAAACTAAGAAAAACATTGAAAACATGAGTTTTGAAAGAAAAACTTACAACGAACACCTGTATGGCCATATGCAGTCCCGTTTTTACGACGGAGACCCCTCGAAAACGCTCCTCGAAAGATAGGAGCTGATATTTCCCCGGATGCGGAAGTGACTTCGTCCCGACAAGGACACAGTCAATCAGGAAGACCGACGGCAGCATAGAGCTGATCGTTATAACGTCCTCCTCAGCCTCTCCCGTCTTTTCACCCTTGCCCTCGTCGGCTGATGAAGGGGTTGACGTGGCTACAGAGGACATCGTCGCCAGTTGCGCAGGATCCACGAATGTCGCGTCTATCGCAATCAATACCTTCACCAACTCATACAGAATAACTCTCAATGGGTCATCGACCTTTGGAGACTTGAGAAAGATTGAAAGACTATATCTTATATAGACGTTCAAAAGTTTCGAAAGATTTTCAGCAAGTTAGAAATCCTAGCAATTTTGGAAAATATTGAGCAAAGAACAACAAGAAATCTCGCTTTAGAAACTTTTTGAAGGCCACAAAAGAAAACGATTCATTCTGATCTCTATTTATGCAAAAGATCATGTCAGGACGAGTCTCTTGATGACCAGCACACGTTCCCTCGCCCCTTAGATCGTCGACACCTGGCAGCGACAGCTAGTAAGCAACATCGTGCGTCAGTATGACGTCACGATCCCGTTTCCTTTTCGACTCCTCGTTCAGTTAGAATTGGACTAATCCAATTCCAAAATAATTCTCAACACGTGTCACGATCCCGAGCACCCGACAAGCAAAATTTAAAATTCGAATTTGCCATCCTACTTTCAAATTTTGGGGGCAAACTGTTTGGGCAAAATTTCACCAGTCTCGACCACGACCAAGGTAAGGAAAACACCTATTCCTTTTTCTTATAACGAAGGTAAAATCATAGTACTTTCTCTCATGATCAAAGATAAAATCGAAAGTCTTTTACCTCACGACACTCGACCTCGACGTCGCCTAGTTCAGACGACCGTCGCATAAAACCATGCGACCTCGACCGACTAACGCGCTATATGACTGTTATGTTTGTTCAATGTTTAATGCAGGAGTCAACACCATTAATGAACAACGGCTATAACCGACGAAGTCAGTTAAGAACATCTAATCCCGCATTAAAGACGACGACTATTACAGCAGTTACCAAAGTCGTTAATGATCCAATTAAAGTGCCCGAAGACTATAAATATCAAGGAGAATCATCATTTCAGGGGACGGAACACAGATACAACATAGAACATCAGACACAAGCACTCGAATTCTGAAGAACACTTGAAGCATAGAAATCGCTCACAGAAGAATCGCTCTCGACGCACGACATCAGCACACGACACTTCACTTTTACACACGACGCACACTGTTTTACATTAGAAAACACTTGTTACTTTACATTTTCGAAGTCTTTCCTTCATTTGTATTGTAATCTCTGTACGATCGACACCAGAAACACAAGGACATCGCCCCTGTTTGGCGACCATAGTGCAGCGACGACTTCCACAGTCGTCCGCGGGTTTTTTTCCTCGTTGAGGTTTTTCCCGCGTCACCAAAATCTATGTCTCGTTTATATTTTTGTCTTTGTCGCACGCTTTTATCGAATGATTCCTTTCTTTAGTTGTTAAAGTCCACATCGACCTTAAGTTGTACTTTGGTGCGATTTTTGGCATTAACAATGATCAAAAATCTACCACACCGCCCCCCTCAAAAGAAAGCAAAGGGAGCAAAAAAGGGAGAGGGAAAGAAAGCGGGAAAGGGAAATATGGTGTAATAACCAGGTATATTATTTATCTATTTAATTAGTAGTATTTTAGTTAAAATAGATTTGGGAAATTTTATAAGTTTTATTTTAATATTTTATGGAGTTAGAAGTTAAGGGGTAAGTTTTAATTTTAATATAAAAGTATAAGGGTGTGTTTTGCCAAATGAGTGAAGCCTAGGGTTGTTTGGTCATCTTAACTAAACCACACACCACCACCGCCATACTTCTAATTAGAAGGAAGAGGTGTCATCTTTTGACACAATTAACAAATATCTAAAAGGTGTAGGTGTGTGTGTGTTTACGGTTAGAGAGAAAAGAGAGAAAAGAGTGTGTAATTGAAGAAGGAAAGGCTAAAGAAGAAGAAGGAGACTGAATATTTCAGCTGGGTTATTAGGAATCAGTTCAAGAAATCAAAAGGTAAACTATCCTATACAAATCCTTACTTTTATGTATATTAAGTTTTATATGAGTTAGAAGTGGGTTTTGGTATTTTTAGAAGAATATGTATATTTTGGGTTTGGATTAGTGTTCTAATGGTAGTCTTAAACATATCTGCAAAATATTAGAAAGATTCATGGTGTAAAACTGCAAAAATCTGGGTTTAGGATGAACACAGTGAACTGAGACATTCATGTATGTCGCAGTAGTGGGTTGCGACATTAATAATAGTTGCGACATTCATGAGTATCGCAACCTTGAGTTGCGACTTGCTCATTGATATCGCAACAGTGGGTTGCGACTTAAGCTATATCGCAGCAGTTGGTTGCGATATAAGGGACATATCGCAGTAGTTGGTTGCGATATGGAGAGATATCGCAATAGTGGGTTGCGACATGGTACTGTGTCGCAATAGTTGGTTGCGATATGTGTTGTGTATTGCGACATGGGGTTATTTCAGTAGTTGGTTGCGATATAAGTCGAGGACTTTGTGAATCTTAGAGTTTTTAGTCTTTAAAGAGATATTTGTATTTATGTGGTTACAGATTCTGTGAAATTGGGCTGAAAGATTAGGAGTGCTTGAGAAAGGCCTTGAAGGATTTTTGGTGATAAGCAAAACAGGTGAGTTTTACTTAAAAATGTTTTAAACTGGAATACATATATGTGTGTATTGGATATGTGATTGATGATGTGTTTATATGCTTATGTTGGAAATATAATATGTTGAAATGTATATTATATTTACATGAGTATTATACGAGAGTATATTGGCCGGGCTTAGGACCGGTGGTGTTTGCTGTAATACTCGTACGGCGGTGTTGGCTGTAATTGTCGTACGGCAGAGTTAATTTATTAGTTGGCTTGCAACCAACTAATATGGCCATGGGAATGAGGAAGGAAAGTACACGAAGTGTGAGTTCTAATTGATATCTGTGATTGTGTTATGTGTATGGGATTTATGTAAATGATTTCAAACTAACCGGGATTTTCTCACTTAGACCATTAGGTCTAACCCTCATTTTTGTTTTAAAATATGTATTCCAGGTCGTGAAGCAAACAAAGACAAGTGATAGGAAAGATCTAGGAATTTCTTTTGAAGAACCATGAAGCGTTTTTGTGTCTATCATGTCTAGTAGTTATTATGGAAAAAGTTTGTACTGAAAGACTTATTTGGTTAATCTAAGGGACCGTAAATGAAATATGATGTATCTTTGTGGTGAAATTATGTTATGAGATATGTGTTATTTGTATGTTTGGGAATCTGGGTTGTTACAGATGGTATCAGAGCCCTAGTTTAAGGGATTTAGGTATTCGTATCTGTAGCTAGACTTAAACTGCATGTGAAGTAGGATGTCCATATAATTGTAGAACCTTGGGATGTTAAATATAAAAAGGTAGAAGGAACATCATGTAAGGTAATTTCAAATTACACCTGGCTAGTGTAATCGTGAACTTACAAGTACATGTTTAGACTGGAATACCTTGTTATATGGGGTATGTGCTTATGTGTATATTAACCTTGTCTGAATCAACAGAATGGCAAGTGGTACTAGACAAACGAATCGGGAAGGAGGAGGAAATCCGAATAGAACAAATCCAACAGCTGGAGGAAGGGGAAGAGGGGGAGAAAGAGGAAGGGGCAGAACAAGCGGCAGAGTTCAACCGCGAGGTACTGAATTTGTAACAAGGGATGATTTGGCAGCCAAAATGGGAAGATTACAAGAGAATATCCAAGCCATGTTTAATATAACTCGTGATACTGAAACAGAAAGACCAGATCCTACTTATGAAGACGATATGCCTATTACTCCTACTGTTGGACCAGTAATGAGAAAGTGTGATTATAAAATGTTTCTCAGTTGTAAGCCTCCGACCTACTCAGGAGACCGGGATCCAGTGAAAGCTATGAGATGGCAGAAGGGAATAGAAGCTATCTTCAAGACTAGTAAGTGCGCGGAAGAGGATAGGGTACTTTATGGAACCGCAATGTTGAAAGGCGATGCCTTATACTAGTGGAAAGCTCATATTTCTTCGGGAGGTTCTGATATATATTCTACCTTCTCTTGGGAAGAATTCGTTATAGCTTTTAGGAAACAGTTCTGTCCTCATGCAGCAGTCAAACAATTAGAGGAAGAGTTTATGAACTTACAGCAATGAAATTTATCTGTTCGAGATTACACTGCTCGTTTTCTGGAAAAATCTCGTTTTGCGGAGTATTATGTTGCCACGGAGGCCATGAAGATTGAAAGGTTTATCTTTGGATTGAATGCAGAAGTCAGAAGTTTTGTAATTGCTAAAGGACCAGAAACCTTCTCCGCCGCAGTAGACACCGCGGAAACCGTGGAGCAGGATAAAGGAAGAAATACTAGCGATAAAGGTGCGGGAAAAAGGAAGTGGGAAGGACCACAGTATGATCCGAAAAAGTCCAGGTTTCAAAGGTTTGATAACCGTATGCCTTTCCGAACAGCGGAGAGACCTTGTCCGAACTGTAACCGTATCCACCAAGGAAATTTTCAAGTAGATTCTCGGATTTGTTATTGGTGTGGGAAGACCGGACATGTTGCTAAAGACTGTCGAGTAACGCGGTTTTGTTTCTCATGTAATTCTCCGGATCACATACAGTCTGATTGTCCGAGGGGAAGAATACAGCAAGGGGGTACATCAGGGAAACCAGCGATTGTCAGACCAGTAGTATCAAGAATAGAACCACCAAGAACAAGAGGTCGTTCATTTCAGATGACAGCAAAAGAAGCGGAGGAAACTCCGGACGTGGTTACAGGTACATTTTTAATAAACTCTACACGTGCTAAGGTGTTATTTGACTCCGGTGCAAACCGATCGTTCGTATCTCCTTCATTTGCTGCTTATATGCATTTAAAGCCTAAAGTGTTAGATCATGCTTTAATGGTAGATACTGCAAATGATAATCAAGTGTCGGTTAAAGAAGTATTTGATAGCTGTGTGATAAATATAGAAGGGTGTGGAGTACCAATACAATTATTTCCTATAGCTTTGATCGAGTTCGATGTGGTAGTAGGGATGAATTGGTTAGCTGAGAATCAAGCTAACATAGTTTGCGATAAGAAGTTAATAAATGTTGTCTTACCTGAGAAGGGGCCGGTAGTGATTTATGGTGATCGTAGAAATCATCAGTCTTGCCTAATATCTATGATAAAAGCACGTAAGTGTGTCAGTAAAGGTTGCCCAAGTTACTTAGCTTATGTGATAGATATTAAGCCAGAAAATAATAAGTTGGAAGATATTCCTGTTGCCCGTGAATTTCCAGAAGTTTTCCCTGAAGACTTGAATAGTCTTCCTCCCGTTAGACAAGTAGAGTTTGGTATAGATCTGATTCCTGGAGCCGCTCCTGTTGCTCGTGCACCGTATCGTTTAGCGCCACCAGAGATGAAAGAAATGATGACGCAACTGCAAGATCTTTCCGATAAAGGCTTCATCAGACCTAGTTCTTCACCGTGGGGAGCACCAGTATTGTTTGTGAAAAAGAAGGATGGTTCGATGAGAATGTGTATTGATTATCGGGAACTGAATAAGCGCACGATCAAGAACAAGTATCCACTTCCCAGAATTGATGACCTCTTTGATCAATTAGTTGGAGCTTGTTACTTCTCCAAGATTGATCTGAGATCTGGTTATCATCAGCTGAAGGTTAAAGAAGAAGACATTCTGAAAACTGCTTTTCGCACGAGGTACGGTCACTATGAATTCCTGGTGATGCCATTCGGACTGACGAACGCTCCAGCTGCTTTTATGGATCTAATGAATCGGGTATGTAAGCCATATCTCGATAAGTTTGTTATTGTGTTTATCGATGATATCCTTATCTATTCCCGATCCAAAGAGGATCACGCTCAACATCTTCGTTTGATTCTGGAGTTGCTGAAGAAAGAAAAGTTGTATGCTAAATTTTCTAAATGTGAATTCTGGCTACGGGAAGTTCAGTTTCTGGGGCATGTAGTTTCCGAGAAAGGCATTCAAGTTGATCCGATGAAAGTGGAAGCGATTGAAAAGTGGGAACCGCCGAGAACGCCAACCGAAGTACGTAGTTTCCTGGGTTTAGCCGGCTACTATCAGAAGTTTATAAAAGACTTCTCTCGTATCGCGACGCCTTTGACTAAGCTGACTCGGAAGAATCTAAAGTTTGAATGGAAAGCAGAACAGGATGAAGTATTTCGGATATTGAAAGAGAAACTGTGTAGCGCGCCGATATTAGCATTACCTGAAGGTTCCGATGACTTTGTTGTTACTGTGATGCTTCCAAACTGGGATTGGGATGTGTACTTATGCAGCGTGGAAAGGTTATTGCTTATGCTTCCCGTCAACTAAAAGATCATGAAAGACAGTATCCTACACACGACATGGAACTTGCAGCAGTTGTTTTCGCGCTGAAGATTTGGAGACATTATCTTTATGGTTCTAAATGTCAAATCTTTACCGATCACAAGAGTCTCCAACATCTTTTTGATCAGAAGGAATTAAATATGAGGCAAAGAAGATGGTTAGAGCTGGTGAATGATTACGACTGTGAAATTCTTTATCATCCGGGAAAGGCGAATGTAGTAGCTGATGCATTGAGTCGTCAAGAAAGGAGTGGAACAATAAAAGCTATTTCACTACGAGCTGAACTTCTACCTAACATATTTGACGAATTACATAAGTGTCAAGTATAAGCCTATCAAGAAGAACAGTTGAAATCAGAACGGTTAGTGGGGATATCAGCATTGCTTGTAAAAGATGATCGTGGGTTATTGTGTCTGGGGAACAGAATTTGGGTGCCTCGTTTGGGTGGTTTACGTGACCGGGTACTTCAAGAAGCTCATCAGTCTCGATTCTCTATTCACCCAGGTACGAATAAGATGTATAAAGATTTGAAACAATTTTATTGGTGGTCGGGAATAAAAAGAAGTATTGCTCAACATGTAGAAGATTGTACTACTTGTAAGAAGGTAAATATTGAACATCAAAAGCCATTTGGTCAGTTACAACGTTTAGAAATACCGATGTGGAAATGGGAGCAGATTACTACGGATTTCATCACAAAGCTACCAAGGACTCCGAAGGGATTTGATGCCATTTGGGTGATTGTTGACAGGTTGACAAAGTCTGCTCACTTCTTACCAATAAAAGAAACTGATTCGTTGGAACGATTAGCCAAGTTGTACATTAACGAAATAGTAACTCGACATGGAGTTCCAATCTCGATTATTTCTGATCGTGATAGTCGTTTTACTTCAAGATTCTGGAGGAGTTTTCAAAAAGAAATGGGTACACAAATAAAGCTAAGTACGGCGTATCATCCTCAAACTGACGGTCAGAGTGAACGAACGATTCAGACATTAGAAGGTATGCTTCGGACTTGTATTGTTGACTTTGGGGGATCTTAGGATAAACATTTACCGTTGATCGAATTTTCCTACAATAACAGTTATCATTCCAGCATACAAGCGGCACCGTTTGAAGTTCTGTATGGTAGAAAATGCGGAACGCCTCTGTGTTGGAACGAAGTGGGAGAGAAACAGTTAGCGGGACCAGATATAGTTCAGTTAACCACGGATAAGATTACTCAGATTCGAGAACGATTGAAAGTAGCTCAAGACAGACAGAAAAGTTACGCCGATCGACGCCGAAAGCCGTTAGAATTCAAGTTGGAGATTTTGTAATGTTGAAAGTCTCGCCTTGGAAGGGAGTTATTCGCTTTGGGAAACAAGGTAAGCTTAGTCCAAGGTACATCGGGCCGTTTGCAATCATAGAAAGGATTGGTGAAGTAGCCTACAGGTTGGATCTTCCGCCAGAGTTAAGCAGGATTCACAACGCGTTTCACGTGTCAACTTTTCGAAAGTGTTTGGTTACACCAGATCAGGCAGTGTCTCTACCAGATATACAAGTTGATGAAAAGCTGAATTATGTGGAGGAACCTGAGGCTATTGTTGACCGTAAAGTCAAGGTTCTGCGGAATAAGGAGATCAGACAAGTGAAAGTTCAGTGGCGACATCATAGAGGTCAGGATGCTACCTGGGAATCAGAGCCGGAAATGAGAGCCAAATACCCTCATCTTTTCACTTAACTGAATTCCGGGACGGAATTCTTTTAAGGGGGAGATGTTTTAATAACCAGGTATATTATTTATCTATTTAATTAGTAGTATTTTAGTTAAAATAGATTTGGGAAATTTTATAAGTTTTATTTTAATATTTTATGGAGTTAGAAGTTAAGGGGTAAGTTTTAATTTTAATATAAAAGTATAAGGGTGTGTTTTGCCAAATGAGTGAAGCCTAGGGTTGTTTGGTCATCTTAACTAAACCACACACCACCACCGCCATACTTCTAATTAGAAGGAAGAGGTGTCATATTTTGACACAATTAGCAAATATCTAAAAGGTGTAGGTGTGTGTGTGTTTACGGTTAGAGAGAAAAGAGTGTGTAATTGAAGAAGGAAAGGCTAAAGAAGAAGAAGGAGACTGAATATTTCAGCTGGGTTATTAGGAATCAGTTCAAGAAATCAAAAGGTAAACTATCCTATACAAATCCTTACTTTTATGTATATTAAGTTTTATATGAGTTAGAAGTGGGTTTTGGTATTTTTAGAAGAATATGTATATTTTGGGTTTGGATTAGTGTTCTAATGGTAGTCTTAAACATATCTGCAAAATATCAGAAAGATTCATGGTGTAAAACTGCAAAAATCTGGGTTTAGGATGAACACAGTGAACTGAGACATTCATGTATGTCGCAGTAGTGGGTTGCGACATTAATGATAGTTGCGACATTCATGAGTATCGCAACCTTGAGTTGCGACTTGCTCATTGATATCGCAACAGTTGGTTGCGACTTAAGCTATATCGCAGCAGTTGGTTGCGATATGGAGAGATATCGCAATAGTGGGTTGCGACATGGTACTGTGTCGCAATAGTTGGTTGCGATATGTGTTGTGTATTGCGACATGGGGTTATTTCAGTAGTTGGTTGCGATATAAGTCGAGGACTTTGTGAATCTTAGAGTTTTTAGTCTTTAAAGAGATATTTGTATTTATGTGGTTACAGATTCTGTGCAATTGGGCTGAAAGATTAGGAGTGCTTGAGAAAGGCCTTGAAGGATTTTTGGTGATAAGCAAAACAGGTGAGTTTTACTTAAAAATGTTTTAAACTGGAATACATATATGTGTGTATTGGATATGTGATTGATGATGTGTTTATATGCTTATGTTGGAAATATAATATGTTGAAATGTATATTATATTTACATGAGTATTATACGAGAGTATATTGGCCGGGCTTAGGACCGGTGGTGTTGGCTGTAATACTCGTACGGCGGTGTTGGTTGTAACTGTCGTACGGCGGAGTTAATTTATTAGTTGGCTTGCAACCAACTAATATGGCCATGGGAATGAGGAAGGAAAGTATACGAAGTTTGAGTTCTAATTGATATATGTGATTGTGTTATGTGTATGGGATTTATGTAAATGATTTCAAACTAACCGGGATTTTCTCACTTAGACCATTAGGTCTAACGCTCATTTTTGTTTTAAAATATGTATTCCAGGTCGTGAAGCAAACAAAGACAAGTGATAGGAAAGATCTAGGAATTTCTTTTGAAGAACCATGAAGCGTTTTTGTGTCTATCATGTCTAGTAGTTATTATGGAAAACGTTTGTACTGAAAGACTTATTTGGTTAATCTAAGGGACCGTAAATCAAATATGATGTATCTTTGTGGTGAAATTATGTTATGAGATATGTGTTATTTGTATGTTTGGGAATCTGGGTTGTTACAAATGGCTTCACCGAAGCGTCTTCCGGCCTCAGAGATATTGAACCTGTGCCAGACTTGTGACCTCCCCCGCCTGATATTCGTCCCTTTCATCAACCTGGACATCACCCCCTACTTTTTCAAGGTATTGCTGGCAGTTGACCCTTTGCTGTCTGAATTAGAGGATGTGGTTAGTATTGAAGTTTAACTATAGTCATATAATCAAATATATTTATATTACATGTCTAACCATCTATTTTTTGTGTATAGCATATCGATTGTTGGGTCGCCTTGCTCCAACGTTCCCGTCAACCAGACACGAGGTGGACCATCATGCACACTACTTTCTTTCCGTTCATGGTCCTTCCTCATCAAGGTCCCGCTTCCGTGGCTAACTCATGCAATGGTGTGGAAGGGGTTTCTTGGCGGCACATCGATACTGTATGTAAATCGTTTTACTATTATTTTATTTAAGTTGTTTGGTTGCTAACTAAGTTGTCTAATATTGTAATATTTCAGGTGTACATCCCTATCTGCATTCATCCTAAACATTGGGTGCTTGGAGTGTTTAATCTTCGTCGTATGTTTGATGACCATATATGACAGCGACCCTGCCAGTGTCTACACAGACGCTTTGCATGAGCGTCTTGCCACATTTAAAGATCAGTTGCCGGAGTTCTTTAGACTGATCGGGGATGTGGACCGTCGCGAAAGGTCAGTGCACTTCCGTCACAAGTTCGACAAGAATGCACCACACCAGCAAGGGATGAATGCGGATTGCGGTGTCTGGGTATGCCGTAATGCCAGCATCTTGATTTCAGACGATGTGGTAGATTTACACCCTTCCCGCACCGAACAAGAGGCCGTGGACTTTCACATACATATGGTGGAGACTATTTATGCGCATTGTGTTCTACAGCAAGATGATTAGGTTGTTTATGTAATATTAAATGATTGTTATTTTTAGTTACACTGAAAAAGTTACACCCTTCCCGCACTTGAAGTTATAATTTTGTTTATTATTTTGTTAAAGTATTGCACATATGAATACTTGAAGCCTAAAAAGTGTGACAAAAACAGTAAAAACATGCAACATCACTTTACTCTCTCTTCCTATGTGGGACACATTCCCACACCCATTTGGTTTTTGCTAATTTCATCCAATTACTCAACTTTGAGTATCGATATCTCATTCACACATACTCCGTTTTGGACGCATTATATATCGTTTCGAAGCTCTCATATAGGAGAACATAAACCCACTAATAGTTAGTTATATATATAACACATACCCACACACACACACACACATATATATATATATATATATATATATATATTTAAATGTGTCCAAAGTTTAGTAAAAACCATATTTTTACTAAAATTTTCCAACACCTAGTAAGTAGGTTTATGAAACTTGCGGTAATCCAAATACAGAGATTATTGGATAAACAAGAATTTTTTCCTTGATTCACATGTGCATTAATCCTTAGACTACTTAAACACTACTTTTCAGCCTAATGAAAGACCTTTATTCATGAGCAGACTTCCTTTTGCAGACGAATCTTACAGTTACTTTTTCAGTCGAATCTTACAGTCTCTTTTCAGACGAATCTTGCAGTTACTTTTTCAGTCGAATCTTACAGGCTCTTTTCAGACGAATCTTGCAGAGAACTATTCAGACAAATCATGTAGACAACTTTTCAGACGAAATCTTTGACCATATCCACATCCCTGATGAAGAACATACATTTTCACGGCTATAAGTAGATGGCATGATGAAGTAGTAATTCACAACTTGCTATCTATCTTTTATACCCTCTACACCGTTTACAAACATTCTCTCGCTTTTCTTAACACTATGGCTGGAGGTTCAAGATCAAGGGGGGACAGGTCGGCGAATGGGGCTGGAACTTCACGTTCGGCAGCCTACCAACCACTGAACGATGGAGCTCGCCGGAGTACCTGGAAGTTACCGGAAACAGACGAGGAGTGGAGAAACTATGGGCGAACTGCGACCGATTATCCATTCACGGCTGAGGAGGAAGAAGACTGGGAGATGGCATGCGAGAATTACCACTTCAATAATGACAGAATTACCCCACCAATGTATCATTGTACCCAGCCAACGGGTCTTCCACAAAGTCAACGAATTACTCCTTTAGTGCAAAAATCCATTGATAAGGCGAACGCCGATATCGAAAAGGTAAAAGGTATGTGGAACCATAACAGGGGAATTCAGCAGGGGAAAATGGAGTATCTAGTGGAGAAGAAACGAGAACTGGCCATGACTAGGGCTCACGTTCGGGAGGTGCAACGACAGATTAAGGAAGTAGAAGAGGAATTACAAGAAATCAAAGACGACTACACGGGAATGGAGGACGTCATCAAGGAAAAGGTTAACTTCATCACCGGAATCCAGGACGCATTCCAGTCATAGATTTCTTTGTTTACCTACACTGTATCCGTTTCGTTTGGGAAGATGATTTGCAATAACTGATCTTTTATTTAATTTCCTTATTAAATAACTTAAAATGGGGAAAACATTTTCTTTAATTAATTTCAATATTAAATACATTAAAATGGAAAGGAAACAATACATTAAAAACCTCAACTACATAAAATGATAACCTAAAAACTACAGGGACCAAAAATGTAATTTTTTTGCCCCAAACTTGAGGGGCCAAAAATGTAATTTTGGTTTACCGCGGGGTACCTCCGCGGGACAGGGGCCGAATTTGCTTCCGCGGCCAATCTTGAGGGGCCAAAAGTGTACCGCGGGAATTCTTGAGGGGCCTCCGCGGAAGTTTTGGCCGAACAGTGGTGACACGTAGGCCTGGCCCGCGATCGTGGGGCCCACCGCGGAAAATTTGGGTATTTTGGTAAACTCAACGAGATTGTGGGTATTTTGGTAAGTCGGAGTCAAACTTTGGATATTTTAATTAATTTCCCTTTTATTTACTTATGTAGTTCTTTTAGGTTTGTGTAAGCTTATCTATTATCTATTTGACCATTCGCATCAGTGCAAGACCAAATCTCTTTTTAAAGTGTCATCAGTTTTGCAATAAACATTTCTTACATCAATGCAAAACTAAACTCTTTTCTAAAGTGGTACCACTACCAATATTATAATATAATATAATAAACTAATGAAATAAAAATATATAATAAGCCAATATTATATAAATAATAGTATTAATTTATTTAAATTAGTGGGTCTCACATCTTGCAAGACCTTGCTAATTTAGCAAGTTTAGGAGTATTTTGCAAGGTCTCTAGGAAGATGAATGTGGATGCTATTAGTATTTGTATTAGTATTTTAGTAATTTTTTTATAATAAGGTATTTCTATTTCATAGTTTAAATAAAAAATATTCCATAAAAATGTCATTTATTTAAAATAAACTGTGGATAGAAATTTTAATATAAATAAAAAAATGTTCAAATAAATTAATAAATGAAATAAATTAATAAAAATATTAATAATTAATGTTTAAACAAACTAATAAAGAAATTAAGTTAAACAAAAATGTATTTACTTTATCCATTGTGACATCATGCAAAACCTTTCTAAATTAGCAAGATCTTTCTAATTAGCAAGACTTTTCTATCTACATGGCATTGTCATGTCATCTTGCAATGCCTTGTACAAGATGGATGTGGATGCTCTAATGGTTTTAGTCACCATTTTAAACATTTATAGCTGAAACAAAATCTTAGGATCAAAAGTTAATGTTGGTTATAGTTTGAGATTTTATTCTTGTTTTAGAGATAAGAGATTACTTAAAATTCATGTATTCAATATTAAGTAATAAGGACTCAACAATGAATGAAAAAAGATAGTTTTGAAATCCTAAATATAGACGTTGGTAATTTTTTTCAAAATGTATAAGTTTTTAGTTAATAACAAGAAATCTACTATACTCTAACACAAAAGAGTACGTGAAAGATGAGTAACGGAGTATATCTTAAGGTTTATAGACAAAAATAGTTTTAAAATATTAGTACTAGATAAAAAAAATTATTGAAATAATAAGCAATACTATAAAAAGAAAGACCAATTAACTTTTTACAAATTTTATTGTCAAGTGTATATAATTAATACATGTCTGAGCCCTTAATATAATGCCAAATTCTGTTTGAATCCTATTATATATTAAATTTTTGTCTTTTTTATTTACAATATTTTGAACTACTAACAGATAGTATATACTTAAAAAAATTTGGCATCGGCGTGACGGGCTTGATGTTATATATGGGTTCCAAAATAAGTGTTTATATTTTTATTTTAGTTTCTCTCAAATTAAGTATCAATTTTCGAAAATAAATGTCTTATTTTACATTTTAATCTTAATTATGAGATGGAGAAAACTTAGAACATCAACAATGGAGGTTCCTGCAGAGGTTCTTCGTCGGGTTTTTACAAGAACCTCCATTGTGGGACAAAAGTTCTTGTCCAATCACATATTCTTATTAGAAACCAGGTGCTTGAACAACAACCCGGGTTCTTATAATACTTTCTTTTTTTGTTATTATTTTATTTATTATTTTTATTATTTCTTAACCACTTTATTTTTCTTCTAATAAATCTATAAAACATATATGTTCAAAATGATACAAAAAATACAAATTATTATCGTCAAAGAAATTATGTGGATGCTCTTATCTCTCTATTGTTAAGGGTAAATCGTAAGAATTGCACATTCCTAAAATTATGTCTTTTTTTTTATTGTGGACATTAATTTTGGGACTGATGGCATATAAGGGAATCAAATGAAATGATATTACCTTGTCAATTAAACTTATTCAAATGGAATTTTGATACGAGATTTTTGACTAATACTAGTCATTGTAAGTATATCATATGTCGAGAGAGAAGTAAAGTTGAGTTGAGTGAATAGATTGAAAATATGATAAAATGAAAAAATAAACAATTTTTTTTTGTAAATATTGTAATTTTTGTTTCTAAAGTGTTTGAGAGAAACATACAAACTTCACGAATAACATAAGTTTATATAATCTATTAAAATAAGTAACTGATTTATAAACATTATTATTTATCTTAATACAATAAATTCATATAATATTTATGTAAGCTTACGAAATAAATTAAATCAATAAACACAACTATTATAGTAAAATAACAATGGTTATAAAATAATAATTATAATTTAAAATTTTAGTGAATGTGGGTTTTATTAAAATTTGGTTTAATTAAACAAACTAAAAAATTTGAGCTAAAATAAACAAATAAATAAAAATATAGTCCTAAACTATTTTTTTAATGAAAAAATCATTAAAAGTCTCACTTTGAATGAAAAAACCATTTAAACTTTCACATTTTGAACGATTAAGTCCTTGAATATATTTTTTGAATAAATAAATAATCGAACTTTCAAAACTGCTTACGCGCGTCATTTTAACAAAAAAGAAACTACATGTAACTGACCAGGAAGATTTTAAAGTAAAAAACGTCTAAATCAATTTTACCGTTCCCAAACCCTACGCCATTCAAATCGCTCGCAAACAACGGTATCGCTCCCCTCACCACTCCCCGTCGCCCCATCGTTGTTTATTCGGTTCATTGATTGTTTTTATATTCCTTGAAACTACATTAAGGACATAAATTTCTTTTGATTGAGTTGGTTGATTTGATCTCTCCCCTCATTTTCCCGTGTTTTGATTAACTTTGAGATTACTGGAAGAATCCATGTTAGATCTCTGGCATTGATGTGATATCGCACATACGCATCAATATATTGTACAATCACACTTTTCATTTTTTGCCATTTTTGATTGGCCCCACTTTTTTCAAAATATGTTTTGCCGATATTAGTTACCAGTACAATAATTTTTGATACCCTTTGGTGAATTATGAGATGCACATTTCAAAAAGTTCCACCTTTTGTGTAATATGTTTTCCACAAATTACGTAAAAACATAAAATTCCACATTAACTCCATGAACATTTCCCTTTGGTCAATCTAAATTATTTAAATTATAATAAAAAAATTCGATTAAATAAGTTATACCTAAAAATGAGAGTTTGCAATACATGTTCAACCATTACTTGTGATTTCTATTTTATCCAAACATAAAATAAGAGATTGCCTTAATTTTCCATTCTTGGTTTACAATACATTTTCTTAAAAATTAAGCATACAACTTACTACATACAAACAAGTTTTTTAAGACTTTAAACTCGATAAAAACTAATTGAAACACGTTCAATTTAAAGATACACGATAAATTCTACTTAACAATGTAAAATATTCAATAAGTTTGTGTTTTTCCAACGAAAAATTGAATTGATTTTTTGTCCTCGATTACAAGAAAATTTTGCATCACGTGCATTGCACGGGTAGATAGCTAGTATTGATATATTGATGATTGCTATCTATCTTAATAAAATAAATTCTTATAATATTTAATTCACGTAAACTTACGAAATAAATTAAATCAATAAACACAATTATTATAATAAAAATAACCATCATTATAAAATAGTAATTATAATTTAAAATTTTAGTGAATGTGGGCTTTATTAAAATTTGGTTTAATTAAATAAACAAATAAATTTGAGTTAAAATATATAAATAAATAAAAATATATGAGAGGTTAGAAACATTTCATGCTACATTTTTATTTAAAAAAATTCAAAACTCTCAAAAAACTCTATGGCCTCAATAGATGTTTATCCTTAACTCTCTCTTCTACATTCTCTTTTATATATATATATATATATATATATATATATAGAGGGAGGTTCAAGGGAAAACCTCAAATAATTAAAAAACTAAGGAACATCTTTATAGACCTAGGATAAGATAAATCAAGGGTTAATATTTCAATGGCAATTTTGTAAATAAAAGCAAAGTCAGGGTTATATGAATATGTTACCTAAGCTAGGATGAGGGTAAAATTGGCAAAAAAACAATTGATGGATCAGGTACAAATAACAAGTAAACCCTAGGTATCATTCTTACACCCTCAAAACATACCCTCTCTTCTCTCTTCTCTCTGCCGTCGCCGCCATCGCCGCCGACCACCACCGCCGGCCGCCACCTCCGACCACCACCACCTCCGACCTACTCTCTCTTCTCTCTGCCGCCACCACCGCCGGCCGCCACCACCTCCGACCTACCCTCTCTTCTCTCTCCATCCTCCGACAACGCAACTCCATCGGAACACCCACCAAACCCCACGATCTCTTCTCCTCCTCCTCCGCCACCGCCACCGCCACCACCGCCACCCGCGACATCTTCTTCCTCTTCTTTCTTCAGTTGATTTCGAGTAGATCTCCATCAAACCCCACGAATCCACCCTCTTCCACGGCCTCTGGACCCAATTCTCCGGCGCCATCCTCCGTTTCATAGTTGTCGCTTTCGATTGCCTTCAAGTCGGCTCCCAATTATAACATGTATTCAAATTGTTGAACACCCACCATAGGTTATGTTAGATTTGCTTTGATTTTCGTCTCTAATTTGCAACAACAACGAAAAAATGAATCGAATGAATGAAAATCCAGATACAAAAAAAGAGCCAGATCTGTGCATATATATGCACAAGTGCATAATATGTACAAGTGTGTTATTATTTATGAAGAAAACCCTTCTTTTATATTGATTTAATGCTTATTATACGAAAACCCGCCTTTTATATCTAGTTTTTTATGGTTTTGATGTAGATTAAGGATGAATTTGCAGAGGGAAAGGACCTGGTGGTGAGTGTGATGTCTGCAATGGGAGAGGAGCAGATCTGTGCTCTCAAGGACATTGGTCCCAAGTAGGGGTATGGAGAAAAATGATTTTCTGTTGTAAAACAACAACTACTACTACTAGTAATCTGCGTACTATCTTTGTTGGATTATTATTCTTTTTCTTCTTCTTGTTGAACGAACATAAAGTATTTTCGGAATGTATGAACATAAATATAAAAAAGATTTGAATGAATGAAAATCCAGATACCAAAAAAAAACCCAGATCTGTGCATATATATGCACAAGTGCATATATATGCATTTGTGCATATTTACATCTTGATTTTGATCAACTGACTGTTTAGATCTGGAATTGTATGTAGTTTTTAATGTTCGTCAACGTGCTTGGAATTTATTTTATTTTGTCTTCTCCACCTTCTTCTTCCTCCTTGGAAACAACTATCCACAAACGCTATGCACAGGTGCATATATATGCATTTGTGCATATCGACTTGTTTTTGATCGTTTTTCTTTCAAAAACATGTTCGTTTTTCATTTTTGGATTAGATTGCAAGTTTTAGAATTGAAAACCACTAAGTAATTTGTAATTTTTTGAAGTTTGGCAGTCGACATCAAGCATCGTCGGAAAATCGTGAGCTTGCCGGAATCTGCAAGTGTTCGTTGGAAAACCGTGAACTCGTCGGAATCTGCAAGTGTTCGCCGGAAAACTCATGGAGGTGGATTTGTGACTTGAGAGCATGTGATTAGTTAGTGATTAGTTGGGGTGGGTTTGTTTTGTTTTAGTGGTAGGGTATAGTGGCCAAATGACTTTACTACCCTTTTCATTAATTTTAATTAATTTAATGGCTGATTATTAATAATCTTTGGATTGTGTTTAATCAATGTCTCTAAGGGTGTTCTTTAGTTTTTCGGTTATTTGAGGTTATATATATTGATTGTTATCTATCTTAATAAAATAAAATCATATAATATTTAAATCATGTAAGCTTACAAAATAAATTAAATCATTAAACCTATTCAAATGCAATTTTGATACGAGATTTCGACTAATACTAGTCATTATAAGTATATCATATGTCGAGAGAGAAATGAAGTTGAGTTGAGTGAAAGGATTGAAAAGATGATAAAATGAATAAAATAAACAAAAAAATTGTAAATATTTTAATTTTTGTTTCTAAAGTGTTTGAGAGAAAAACTTAAGTTTTCAGTGGAAAAAACTCCATAAAAACTTAACGAATAAACATAAGTTTATATAACCTATTAAAATAAATAATTGATTTATAAACATCGTTATATATCTTAATAAAATAAATTCATATAATATTTATGTAAGCTTTCGGAATAAATTAAATCAATAAACACAATTATTATAGTAAAATAACCATCGTTATAAATAATAATTATAATTGAAAATTTTAGTGTGTGCGTTTTATTAAAATTTGGTTTAATTAAAGTGTTAGTTTTAGTTACAAATTTTTTCATGTTAAATAGATGTTATATCTTTATATATTTAAAAGCAAAATCCAAGAAAAATGACATTAATTGAGAATTTTAAAATGTTGAATTATGGTAAACCTTGATTATCTCACATTGATAGAAAACTAAATATCTTTATATATATAAAAGCAAAATCCAAGAGAAATGACATGACACAATGTGGTAAGAATTTTAAAATATTGAATTTTGGTTAACTTTGGCTATCTCACATTGATAGAAAGATGAAAAGATGAAGTTGATTATATAAAAAGAAAGATGTCAAGTTTTTTTTACATGATCTATGATTTATTTTAATCTATTTTGGATTAAAGAGTTAATTTTAGTTACAAATTTTCTTCATGTTAAATAGATGTCATATCTTTATATACTTAAAACTAAAATCCAAGAAAAATTACATGGATTGAGAATTTTAAAATGTTTATTTATGGTAAACTTTGGTTATCTCACATTGATAGAAAGATAAATATCTTTATATATATAAAAGCAATATCCAAGAGAAATGACATGGCACAATGTGAATTGAGAATTTTAAATGTTGAATTGTGGTTAACTTTGATTAATAACCGGGGTTTTAAATGAAAAGATTTAAGATTTTTGTGGGAAAAGTTTAGATGTTATAACTTCAATGGACTGATTGATAAATTTGGAAAGAGGGTATAAAACCCTCAATGTTTTGCACAAAACCCTAGGTCAGAGAAATCATGAAACGGCGCATTGGAGGAGAGGAAAGGAATTCAAGCTACTATTCGCAATTTTGAGTAGAGAAGGACCAAGTGGAAGAAAGACTCTTCATCACGCAATTCTAGGTAATCCCTAACTCTAATCCTTGTTGTTTGTGCGAATATCAGATTAGTTTTGGATGTGGAGTTGTTGCTGGGAACTTTTGATCTTGAGATTGAACAATATGATCCATGATTAGCTTGGTAAGAAACGAGTCTTGGTTGCTAATCATTTTATGTTAATGCATTGATTACTCGCTTTGCGTTTTGAGTCCCAAACCTATTTGGGAATGATTCCATTAAAAATCGATGGCTAACATCTGTTCGACATAAACCCTTCGTGTCCGGAAGCATTTTCCGGATGTGCCTAGAATGGTAATTCGGAAGGTGAGTTCGGATGTGTCCGGAATAGAGATCCGGAAAGGGAGTCCAGATGTGTCCGGAATCGGTATCTGGGAAAAGGGAGTCCGGATGTGTCCAGAATCGGTATCCGTAAAAAAGGGAGTCCGGATGTTTCCGGAATCGGTATCCTGAAAAGAGGAGTCCGAACACAGTCCGGTATTGTCGAAATTCTCGTTTTTGTTAGGATGCTATTTAGAGATAATCTCGGAGGTAAGACAAACGGATTATCACTTTTGTTCCCTTTAAATTATAGGTGTTCCGCCTAGAGACTTGGGAGCGTAAGTGAGAAGTAGCAAGCAAGATCATGTGAGTTTTTCTAACTAAATGCGTATCTTTTTAAACGTGATTTCAAAAGTGAGAAATGAATATGTATCGATATGTTTATATTACATGAAAGCATGTGTTCGGAAAGTTAATTTAAAGTGTATGCATACTTTTGTTGATAGAGGTGTATTGGCTAAGTCGGGGGGGGGGGGGGGGGGGTGTCCCGCTAGTGCTCATACCGGGGGGTGTCCCATTTATGCCATGGGAGGAGTGACCCAGAAGGCAGTGTGAGACTGACACGTTGTCGCCATTGCGGGACTTTAGTGTGCCACTTACATGTGCAGTTTATGTGAAAGCTTATTATTTAAAGTTGTTTTTTATAATGGTTATGAATGTTTTTTACTTGTTGATGAAATTGTTGCCACTAGAGGGAGCTCACTAGACCTCATGGTCTAATCCTCGCATTTCAAAAACTAAACCATTTTCAAGAAAGCGCTTAGTAGGAGATACTGGTAAGGGCAAGGAGAAGGCGTGAGCGTGAAGCTTGGGACTAGAAGGAAGTCAACATAGTATAGTATGCTAGGCTTAGTATTCTAGAAATCTCAGCTGTGTATTGGATTGTTTCCGCAAACCTTATTATGTACTCGTATGTTTATGATTGTATTCCGGAACCTTTTCGGTGAGTGGTTTAATTCCTGTTGTTTAAGCGTTATCTTCGAGTTGGGTCGTTACAATTGGTATCAGAGCAATAGTTTAAGGGATTTAGGTGACCGGATAGGCCTAAACTTAAACTGTGGAGTAGAGGGGAGCACAACTGAGATTAAGGATGTTTTAGGAAAATCACTTTAAGTGCGCTAGTGATAGAGTAGTGAGGAACGTCATGTAAGGTAAATTTGAAATTACATCTGGCCAATGTAATCGCGAATTTACAGGTACATGAGTGTGCTCAATTGCTCTTGTTGAGAAGATCGATGAGTCTTGTAGTATGTAGTGAGTTTTGACCTTGCAATGATAGCAAAGGGTTGAGGTATCGTGAGAGATCGCGCATGACATAATGTTTATATCTTCTAGAAGAAGTGTTGTTTGGAATATTATGGGGCGTCTAGAGGAAGAACTTCTTGGGTTCGAAAAGAATGAACGACTGGTTAAGGGTAAAACTTATAGTTTCTAGTGGGTCCTCGTTCTTGGAATTGTTGTGTAGATCAGTTGGGATGGTAAGGAGGGACGGTGTCAGAATCTTGAAAGCTTCAATTCAAGAGCGAGTGGAGGATTGGAGTCCTGACTCTTTAGTCAAGTTTTTTTTTCAGTGGCGGAAACAATGAAGGGAAGAGATCAGTGTTGGATTGAAATACGTGTAGGGGTAGAATGTGAAGTAATTGGTCAAGACGAAAACTGTATGGGATGGTTGAGAAGGTAGGCTATGAAGCACATGTACATCAAGTTGTTGCAAGGACGAAATAGCGACCATTGGTCAAAGGTGGAGTGCCAATGATAAGTTTTGTGGGTGCAATGGTTGACCTTGTTAGAGTGAATAGCCTTCAATTGGAAGTTGAGTTTCATGCATGGTGTTCTTATATGTGTTACATGAGCTTTTCATGATTAAAAGTAAATGCGCAAATAACGAATTTCTTGTTTGGAAATGAGTCGACGCGTGCAAGCGTGTGTTTAAAGAAAAAGACAAAACTATTTACGTTGCATGATAAAAATTTTGAACTTAGTGATTTGCGAATTATATCGCTATTTTTCATATTGAGAAAATCTTCGTTGCGAAATTCATGAAAGCGTTTGTCCGCAAAGTTTTTATAATCAAAACGAGTATTGACTTGTTGATATCAAATAAATGAGTGTGGGAGCCGACTGGTTTACTTCGTGTCAGGGATTTCATCCAGAACTTTTCTAGTTGTATAGGAAAAGTTTCATTCAATTTGTTCCTGATGTAACGACATCGTTTTGGGTGGTTAAGGTTGTGTTTTACTGAAAAGTTGCGTGCGAACGATTCTCGAGATTGTTATGCATGACATTGAAGTTTTGAGAGTGTTGGGTCATGTGTACTCGAGTTGTTTCCAGGTGTATTACTTTTTTTGAATGTCCAAACGTGTGAAATGATTTAAAATGTTGTGTCGTCATGCATGAAGGCTATGAACTCACTAGGTCGTGGAGGTTATTACATTTTAAGATAAGGAAGGATTTCGAGAGTGGAGATGTGTCAGTCAAACCGGTGGCGGATGATTTATGATTTTTTTGGTATTCGTGTTAGGGAAGAAAGGTGATGGAAAGATCAAAAATGGACGTTGGTATTGTTTATATTAAGGTAGCGTGTACCCTTGTTCGGTAACTTGAAGTGCGGTTGTCGGTGGACGGTTGTGTCCAGGGGAGGGACGTGAAGTCGTCAATGTATTGGTATTAGTAACTCGTTATGAGTAGTGTTGAAAATAGTCTTCATATATGAACCTTTGTAATTCACATATGAACTCTTTATAACTAATTCATATATGAATCCTGTGATTCATATATGAACATTTGTGTTTCATATATGAAACTAATTAACTGTAGGTTCATATATGATTCAGTTGAACCAATTAACTGATTCAGATATGAACGTTTGTGATTCATATTTGAAACTAATTAACTGATTCATATATGAACTTTTGTGATTCATATATGCATTTTTTAACTAATTCTCATATGAACAAATTAACTGATTCATATATGAATCACAAAGGTTCATATATGAATTAGTTAAAAAGAGTTTATATATGAACACAAAGGTTCATATATGAATCACATAGATTCATATATGAACTCGTCCCGCGTATTTTTTACGAAACTACCTATCTATCTTGTGCAGACCACGCGCAGACCACGCGAAGAATTATTCGCTGCTTCTCGGTCAAAGCCGCCGATCTTGACCTGGCTAAGATCAATTCTTTATTTCTCAAATATTTAGCACTTCTTATTTAAACATCTCCCTATATATATATATATATAATTCCTTAACGTATTTTAACGTAATTATGTATGTTCATGTGATATGTTAAAACATTTTTTTAACATATTTTAGTTAATATATGATTATTATGTTAATGTGATAAGAGTGTAAAACGGAAATTGAAAAAGTAAGAGATGCACTATAAATTAAGTAATTAACTATAAGTATATGAATTGTAAATATTGAAAAAAATATGTAGTACATATGATATATAATAAAATAAATAAATCCAAAAATATTCAATATTGAGCACATTTCGAAGAGACGATTATAATTGTGTAACTTGTTAAAATTAAAACGTATTTTTTAACGTATTTTAGTTAATATACGATTATATGTGTTAATATGATGATGTAAAATAAAAATTAGAAAAGTAAAAAGTATAAAGTAAACTAATTAAATAATTATAGGGATATGAAATGTAAGTATAATTAGTTCAATTGACACACACTCCGAATGGGTAATAAGCGGACGACGAAGAGCATTGAAAGCATATGATGAAAGGGGGAAAAAGAAATGTAGAATTTATATTTATTTTCTTAAGGTTTCAAGGTTTTCATGTTCAAGGAAAGAAAATGAAAGCCTGGCAGTTGGAATCATTTTTAATGGTTTTTTCATTTCTGGAAATGGTCCCTAAGCTCTCTCTTCAGTGTTGAACATGGGTGAGAAACGACAAGGTTATTATTTATAAGTAACCCTCATTCTCACCATTTCTTCATCCACCATTTCTTCATTTCATCCGATCAAGATTTCTTCATTCCATCCGACCAAGAACCACCTGGTAATCCATTTCTTTTTCTCTGCATTTTGTAATACTTTTATGCATTTTGTCGAAATTCTACTTGAATTTGGTTTCTACTCTCTGTAAAACTTTAATGCTAGTGGTCTCTTTGGTATGTTTTTGTCTTTTTGATAAAATTCTACAGTTTGTTATAAATCCCGATGTTTCTTCTAATTGTTCTTTAAGAGATCACGGCCTGCTTTTACAACTTTGTTCTTAATTAGGGTATGCATACATGTAAATTCTTTTAAATGGAAGTCCAGACTCTGGGTTCTCACGGTTTTTCAGGATATTTTCATGTTCTTCTTGCATAAGTTAAATTACAGGGTTACACTACCAAACGAAAGACTTTTACCAACAAATTTTTCCTGAGAAATCTGTCACTAAAAAGTGATTCGTCGTAAAACCATCATAAAACTTGGTGGGTAATGCAAATCAGTAACAAATTTACCCAGGGATTCTCTCTCTGGGTGATCCATGGTTCTAAAACCCTCTGAATGAGTTTGTATCTTGGGTCTCCCTTAACCATTCAGCTCCCTAACTTCATTATGAACAGTTAACAAACAACCATATTTCATTTTACACTATATTCTGCAAACCATTCAGCAACTAACAAACAACCCCTTGTTGTGCATAAAATAATATAGTATTTAATATAGATTTTAAGTTTTAAGATCACAATGCATGTAAAATAACAATACTTAGTATGTTAGAAGTTTTTCTTAAAACTTTTTATACATCTGCTTTATAAGATATAGTATATATAGGGTTGAACTCGATCCGGTGAGAAGAGAAGTAATAGTGATAAACGTAACAAGGGATTTTGATCTTAGATGAATTTTAATTGAAGATCAACACTAATGCGATGCGCCAGATCAATTCCCGTGAGAAATTGAATTTATGGATGAAAGTGAGATTAAAAATGATTAAGGGTCCATGTCACTTTTTATATTTTTCATCGTAACTCTTTTTCTTCCACGATCTTTCGTCTATATAATATAATAATTATAATTTATATTCTAAAAAATATAAGTAAAAATACTAAAATATCTTGTTGGAAGTTAGAGTAAGGACCCAAATTATAGTTAAAGTAAAACTACAAGGACCTTAGTGATAAAAAGGACCTTGTTTGTAACTTTTAGGAAATCAATCACATGTGACATGTCTGCTTCGTCTTCCTTTTCACCCTTTAGTTTTTAACCAAATTCTTTGAATTTTTTTCTGCCAACTTCCTGCCGGCAGCTGCATATTACACCGTCGCCGGTGACAAGTACCGGCAAGGCTATTGTTTTCCAGATCTTCATATCCACCTACTTTTAAGCTGTTTTTTTGGATCGGCTTTACAACATACGAATTTCTGCTATGGAAGATGGGGGAGCTCTCTCTATTTTCATGGATTTTTTTTCTTTTCACAAACCTAAAAAAAAGATAAGATCCCATGGCGCTGATCTGGTTTTGATTGTTGGAATCGGTGGTCTCGGAATTGTTATTTCAAATTATAATCAGGTAAATCTAATTCCTTTTCATTTTAGTTCACATTTACACTTAATGTTTATGTTGCAGCTCGGTATTATTGCTTTGTTTCACCCAAATTAGACCGGCATTTATAGGATTTATAAGAAATCATTGCTAAAATACAACCTTTTATTATCGTGTCTAAAATATTACTTGTGAAAACGTCCTATGTGTCTCTAAATCAAAGTAATTATGAAAAACATTCTTATGGTTTACATTTTTCCATGTCTTTTGTGTCCTAACACCATTATAAATCGATTAATTGAAAGGGTATTTTAGTCATTTTGAAAAACTTTTTAGTTTGAAAGAAAAAAACTTTTTTTATTTAAAAAACCACATGGACAAAGAATGTAATTTAAAAATGTAGTCCCTTCAATTTCCAAACCCTGTGAAGATCATCGTCCCTTCAGATTCCACCGACGATAACTGACCCGCTCCTCCGGATCTAGCCCAAATCTTGTTCTATATTTCTTTTGATTTGAGGGTTTGATTTATGGTTTATTTGGGGTTTGATTTTTATTTAGGATTTCTTTTATTATAGGGCTTGATTTGGGTTGTGTGATTTTAGGGTTTGTATTACACTTTTTCTGGATGACATTATATAAAAATTGTTGTTTGCAGTGGATGTTTGGAAAAGGGTAGTCTTGATAATCATCTTTTTAGAAGTAAGTATTTTGTTTTACAATAATTAGTTTAATTTATATACAAAACTAATAGCGATTTTATTATTTTAATTGTAATTGGAATTTGAAGAATTTACAGAATCACTTCCATGGAGAATAAGATTTAAAACAACGATTGGAGCAACACAAGGACTTGTTTTTTTACACAACATCTGAACAAACAGTTATTTACATGGATTTTAAATCCTCAAATATCTTATTAGATAGGGTAAGTGGAATTTTAATTTAATACATGTTAGCTTTAATTAGCTCCTAATTAAATAAATGTTTTATAAAGATATTTTAATGTTTTAGATATTTTGTAATAGATATTTTCTTAGATATTTTTGTCTAGATTTTAGATATTTTAAATATCTAATGTAAATATGGCCCTATATAAGAGGTGTCCATATGTCTTTTTAAGTAGTGAGAAATATGGAAAGCACACAAAAACACACATAGACTAGTTTCTTATGAGAGTCGATTTCATGTTTAGTGTGGTGTTCTTCAACATTTCTCCTCTCCATATTTAATCATCAATGAATATGAGATAAGTTTCTTTATGATTGTTCTTCATGTATATCTTATCTTTATATTTAAATATGGACTTTATATTTCTTCTATTGTTGCTCAAAAATGGGATCAACAATTGGTATCAGAGCCGATTGAAGAAACTTATCTTCAAAATCGATCATCTATGCAACAATGGAAGTTTTAGATGGTTTAGTTTATGATATACTTCATGTGTGTTTTGATTCTTTCTCATTCATTGGTTTTATTTGATAAGCACTAAGTAGATGGTTGATCTATGATCTCATCCTTGTGTGTGCTTAAGTCCATAGCAATTCTTTTTGCATCTTGGTAGTAAGGTTGTTGATCTTTGTTTGATCTGACCTTTATTTTCAAGATTGGACTATCTTTGATTCAGATTTTGTTTGTCTTCCGCTGCTCATAAACATTTATATATGGATAACAAAATCATTTGGGTCTTGAGAAAGTTGTTTGAGAAAGATTTGATGTTTTGTTACATGTTCAAAGTCTGATCTGAAACGTTTTTTTAAACTTTGAGTTCTTCTAATTAGTTTTCTGACTTGATCAATTAGAGATCGAATTATTTGCACTCACGGTTTTAAAAAAAAAATTATATGAAGATCGTCTTATCTTTTACATCAAATCAGATTTAATGACAGATTTGCGCTGCTGTATTAAACTGATCATATCTCACTCATAAAAACACCGATTGATGCGATTCAAAAGGCCCTGGATTCCTAAGACACAGATGAACAGATTTCGTGTTTTGAGAATTCAGAGATTCGAAATTTATAAGGGTCATATGCATCGTTGAAGTAGACAACAGTGTGCTGATGGAAAGCTGAGAGCTGATGGCTGTCGCTGAAAGCTGAAGAAAGCCTTCGCTGAAAGCTGAAAAAAGCTGTCGCTGAAAGCTGAAGGCTGAAACCTAAGTGCTGTCGCTGAAAGCTGGAGCTGAGAGCTGAAAACCATCGCTGAAAAAAAGCCATCGCTGAAGCCATCGCTGAACCATCGCTGAGCTGTCGCTGAAGTAAGCCATCGCTGAAGTAAGCCATCGCTGAAGGTCAGCTGTCGCTGAAATAAGCCATCGCTGAAGGTCAGCTGTCGCTGAAGTAAGCCATCGCTGAAGGTCAGCCATTGAAAGCTATCAGCTGTCGCTGAAAACTGCTGTCAGCTTTGCACTGTTTCAGAAAAACGTGCATAACTTCCTACTCGGTGCTCCGATTCGCATGAATCCAGTTGCGTTGAATTCCTAAGACACAGGTGAAACTTTTTCATGTTTTGACTTTGGTCTGAATCAGTGTGCTTAATGGTCAGAATCTGTGTCAAAGTCAATGGACTCTTGCTGCACCGAAAGCATCGCATTTCACTCATGCTCTTTCCGCTTTCAAGAACGGTGTTCTCTCAACGGTTCTTCATGGTGTCAAGCTACATTTGTCACATTTTAAATGTCACTCCATCCTCTGTTATTCACGTTTAAAGCTCGGTGGATGAGCCTACATTTGAGGGGGAGCACATGATGCTTTGAAGACTTGAAGAACGGAACATCAAAGGTTCTAAAGAAAGCAAAGGGGAGACTATAAGATGATGCTTTCTTTATAAAACATTAGGGGGAGATTGTTAGCTTTAATTAGCTCCTAATTAAATGAATGTTTTATAAAGATATTTTAATGTTTTAGATATTTTGTAATAGATATTTTTGTCTAGGTTTTAGATATTTTAAATATCTAATGTAAATATGGCCCTATATAAGAGGTGTCCATATGTCTTTTTAAGTAGTGAGAAATATGGAAAGCACACAAAAACACACATAGACTAGTTTCTTATGAGAGTCGATTTCATGTTTAGTGTGGTGTTCTTCAACATTTCTCCTCTCCATATTTAATCATCAATGAATATGAGATAAGTTTCTTTATGATTGTTCTTCATGTATATCTTATCTCTATATTTAAATATGGACTTTATATTTCTTCTATTGTTGCTCAAAAATGGGATCAACAATACATATTTATATTTATGTGCCAAAACCTTTTTTTTTATTTTTTCGATATTTTTTTTCAGGATTATAATGCAAAGCTATCGGATTTTGGACTAGCAAAGTTGGGTATGCAAACGATGAGTCTCATGTCTCCACTGAAGTTGTTAAGTTGTTGGCACATATGGTTATGCTGCTCGAGAATACATAGCCACCGGTAAGTTCACTAAGCTTGTTTAAAAAAACTATTGTCGTAATTAGTGGCTTCTACTTTTAGAGTTAAAATTAAACTTAGATCTTTAAAAAGCCAATAAAAAAGTCAAAATCCATATTTTTAAGACTTGGATTGAATATATACAAAGAAATGTTATATATGTTGTGATTTTGGCTCATTTTATCATTAAACAAGTTAAATGGCTAATCATCAATATATTTTAATATAATTTGTTCGAATTATATATAAAATTATATGTTTTAGTGAATTGACATTATATAACAAGTACATGCCTTCTATTTTGGGTATAATATAACTTGTACTTGGATTCTAGTTTGAGCTATTTATTATCTATCTATAACATCTGATATTAGTATATGTATTTTGGACCATCTTTATATTAGTATATGTATTTTGGACCATCTTTATATACGTTTAGAAATATCTTTTGCTTAAAGGACCAAATATATTTAGATTCCCTCTTGTTAAACGTGCAAATTAGATCATTGTCCACAAGATTGTTGAAGGAAGTTTTTTTATTTGACCAAGTCATTTATATGTTAAGAGTGACGTCTATGGTTTTGGAGTCGTGTTGCTTGAAATGATAACGGGATTACGCGTGCTTGACAACAATCCACTAAGATCGTAGCGTAACTTGGTGGAATGGGTCAAACCTCAATTATCCGACGAAAAGATAATGCGGAAAATCATAGACCCGCGACTACAGCAAGATTACCCATTAAAAGGAGTTGGTAAAGCGTCAGACCTCACCCTAAGTTGTCTAGAAGAAGACCTGAAGAATCGACCTTCAATGGAAGACGTTTGGTGACTTTAGAACAAATAAGCGCTATCAAAACAAAAAAAAAGAGTCAAAGGTCAAACCAAACTATTATTTGTAGTTATAACCGGGTTTTAATATTTGAAGTCGAGGGGGTGTATTTGCTTTTTGCCTATAGTAGAGGGTTTAGTTAGAAAAGTTGGTTATACAGAAACCCACCCCCTTCCTTGAAAAGTTGGTTATTGTTAGGACCATAAATGTCCTATATATTAGGACAATAAATGTCCTATATATTAGAAAGTTCTACAAAGAAGTTATAAAGACTTATTTAATTATATGTAAAAGCCTTATAATGTGAATTAGGATTTAATGAGTTAATGAGCTTAGACTTTAAGCATTAAGTCCTAGGTATTTAAGGTTTGTTTTGTGAGAGTTTAGGTTAGTCGTTCAATTCACAATCATAGATAGAGAAAGATTATCATTCATATGTGTAAAATACTCTCTACATTCATTCAATAAAGATTATTGTTTATGAATCATTGTTATTTGTTAAACTATGATCTACATGTGGTATCAGAGTCGAATTGGTGATTTGAAGAAACAAAAGAAACCAATCGAAAGTGAGAGAAAACAAAGAAAAAAATTTGACTAAGATTTTTTAGAAAATGTAGTTGTGCCGTTTTGCTTATTCACGAAGTTTGAACCGTCGGATCGTCGTGACTTTTGGACAATAGCTTCACGACATTTTGATTCTACATTCTGAACAGTAGAGATCGGTGTTTGAGGTCAGGAAGTCACTCGTTTTCTGCTCGATGTAGTTTAGTTTTCTGGGTGAATAAAATCATCCGGGTTTGCAAGATTTTAATTTTTCAGTCGCGTTCTATTATTCTCTATTAGATCTGCTTCGATTTCCTAGGATTTTAAATTTTCTTGATTTTTAGAGTGTTCTTTGTATTCTCGAAAGGTTCTTGATAGCATCTATGATCTTGATCGAATTTAGTTCTTGAGATTTTATCAATACTCGTTTCCGTTTAGTCTCTAATCGTTTCAATCTTAAATTCAAGGGTTAACAATTTGTTATGAGTTTTGAGAAGTGCAGGTGTCGAAAGAAAGAAAAGGAGCTGCATATGAGGTTATTTCATAAACCCTTGGTAAGTATTCTCGCATAAGTTGTTTCTCGGATAAAAGTTTCCGGGTACATCAATTTCCTGGATAAACATTTTTCCGGGTACCAAATTTTCACAGATACAACTATCTTCCATTATCCGAACACCATCTATTTCCCGAATAATATTGAGCTTCCCGAATAAATATTGAGTTTTCCGGATAAACAACTCTTGGATAAGTTTCAAACGAGAAGCTAAATCTTATGCGAGAAGTGTGATATTATATATGATACACAAACTTAATCATATATGATTAAACAAGCTACATTGGCAATACGTAAACGTTTAATCATATATGATTAAACACACCCACATGCCGTGTAATCATATATGATATCACACTTCTCGCATTCTCGCATAATGTTTTAACTTCTCGCATGATCCTTCATCTCTCTCTCTCTATATATATATATATATATATACATATATATATATATATATAAAACCAGAATTTTGTACTCTTCGATATAACATTCATCTCGATATAATTTTTTTTTGTTTTTACTGTTTTTACGCGAAATGCTATATATGTGCTATATTCATTATGAATATTTTTGTACGTTCAAGTGTGTACAACATCTCGGCACCGTAAGTCCGTAACTCAACATCACCCTTTTCGACACTTTCTTGAATGTCGTAAGGCATCACATTATTCATCACCGTAACCCAACACCCATCGAGACGAATTGAGAACCCATCGAGTTTCAGTGAACAAAAGAGAGCGCACCACATCCCCGCACCTTCACGGGTCATTCATGTATTATTCATCATGAATAATGTATCTTGTGTTTAATCATATATGATAAATAATACAACATTCATGAATTCGTGTATTATTCATCCTGAATGTTGTATTATTTATTCTGAATACTGTATTATTCATCATGAATAGTGAATGAACATTCATATTTGTTATTCATACTAAATGTGGACACCCGAGTATGTGCATACATATTAATAATGAATAAAACCAAGTTTTGTTTCTGAATTAGGGAACAAAAGAGAGCGCGTTATGTGTCCACACCAGGTTATTCATGTATATTCATCATGAATAATGTATCATTTAGGATGAATAATACAACATTCAGAGTGAATAATACACGATTCATGATGAATACTACATGAATCATGAATTCCTGTATTACTCATCTTGAATGTTATATTATTCATCCTGAATACTGTATTATTCGTACTGAATATTGTATTAATTATCTTGAATAGTGAATGAACATTCACCTTTGTTATTCATACTGAATGTGAACACCTGGAGACGTGCATACATATTCATAATGAATACACATAAATACCATTTCATGTAAAAAACGGTTAAAACTTAAAGAAACTATATCGAGATGGATGTCATATCGAAGAGCACGAAATTCTCGTTTTTATGTAATTTGTTTGATTAAAATATTAGTAATTTTAAAGATAATTTATTTTAAAGATTAAGGGGGTAAAAGTTTTTTGATTAAAAAATAAAATAAAAAGTCAAATAATGTAGGCGCTGATTCAAATTTCCAATTTTGTCCCTAATCACTTCTTAATTAATCTTATTTTTTTTAACCATTGATTATTTTTCTAAATTTTGATCAATGGTTGTGATTTGTCCTCATGTGCACAATAAAAAACGAGTTTTCATTTGAACCCAACCCAACCCTATATATATATATATATATATATATATATATATATATATATATATATATATATATATATATATATATATATATATATATAGAGAGAGAGAGAGAGAGAGAGAGAAAGATGGAGGTTCAAGGAAAAACCTCAAAGAAATGGAAAACTGAAGAACACCCTGCTAGTCCTTCATCTGGACGGTATGCACTTGTGCATATAGGTAAATTATGTTATTTTTTTGGTTTTTATGCACAAGTGCATTATGCATATGCACAATTGCATGTTACAAATTACGTGTATGCACAAGTGCATACCGTCCATATGAAGGGCTACCAGAGTGTTCCATAGTTTTCCGTTTATTTGAGGTTTTCCCCTGAACTTGACCATATATATATATATATATATAGGGAAGGGTTCAATTGAGAACACGGGAGTGTTCATATATGAACGTTCATATATGACTGTTTATATATGAACGTTTATATATAAACAGTCATATATGAACACTCCAACGTTCATATATGAACGTTCATATAACAGTCATATATGAACGTTCATATATAACAGTCATATATGAACATTCATATATGAACACTCCCGTGTTTTTTTACTTCTCTATTTCTCAAAATATTTAGACTTCTCAAATGAACCTGGCGCTATATATATATATATATATATATATATATATATATATATATATATATATATATATAGGGGTGGTATTTTTTGCAAACCAGTGTATTTGTACAAACTCGTACAAACCATACCTAGCTTCATGATTTTGTAAATTTGGCTTCATGAATATTTATATATATATTTTGGCTTCATTAATATATAATTTGGCTTCATGAATATATCATTTGGCATTTTTAACTATTTTTTTTACAAAAATAAGGGTATTTTAGGGCTCCACCGAAAAAAATTAGTTAAAAATGCCAAATGATATATTCATGAAGTCAAATTATATATTCATGAAGCCAATATATATATATATATATATTCATGAAGCCAAATTTACAAAATCATAAAGCTAGGTATGGTTTGTACGAGTTTATACAAATACACTGGTTTACAAAAGATACCCAGCCTATATATATATATATATATATATATATATATATATATATATATATATATATATATCATTCCCGCAGACATCTCCATACCCGGCATCATTGAGTTAAATTGATTCAGTGCCATCCATAGTTGACCGATAGTGTTGCTAATTGACCCTACTTCCTATGTGTTTCATCTTTGATCAGAAGAGCATTCCTGAGGAATTTCCAGAAGAACGAGAATAAACCCATCTTAGGAGGAAATGCATATATACTTCATTTGAAGCTACTGTTGACCATATCTTAAGCATAGATATACATGTTGCTTTACATCGTTCATTATTTTTTTTACTTCATACATACATACATACATATCCATCTTGTTTTTCACTTTATTCCATCGCATCCATACAAGCTGCATATTACTTTTAGTTTTGGTTTTCCATCATTTGCTTGTTGACCTTCCCATTCATGATCGTAGCTAGCTTCTACCAGATACATACATTATATATATATATATATATATATATATATATATATATATATATATATGGAGAGGTTCATTTGAGAAGTGTTAAATAAATGAGAAGTAAATAAGTGATCTTAGCCATTCATACGGTCAAGATCGACGGCTTTGACTGAGAAGCAGCGGATAGTTCCTCGTGTGATCTGTGCGTGGTCTGTACAAGATAGAGGGGGTAGTTTAGTAAAAATACGCGGGACGAGTTCATATATGAATCTGTGTGATTTACATATGAACTATACGTTCATATATGAACCTTTGTAATTTACATATGAACTCTTTTTAACTAATTCATATATGAATCTTTATGATTCATATTTGAACCTTTGTGATTCATATATGAATCAGTTAATTAGTTCATATGAGAATTAGTTAAAAAAGTTCATATATGAATCACAAAGGTTCATATATGAATCAGTTAATTGGTTTAACTGATTCATATATGAACCTACACTTAATTAGTTTCATATATGAAACATAAAAGTTCATATATGAATCAGTTAATTGGTTCACTGATTCATATATGAACCTACAGTTAATTAGTTTCATATATGAAACACAAAGGTTCATATATGAATCACAAAGGTTCATATATGAATTAGTTAAAAAGAGTTCATATGTGAATTACATTGGTTCATATATGAACAAATAGTTCATATGTGAATCACACATGTTCATATATTAACTCGTCCCGTGTATTTGTAAAAGTTACGAAACTGTCCTTCTATTTTTTGAACAGTCGCAACTTTTGACGAGTCAAAGCCGCAACTTTTGACCAATTAAAACTGATCTTGACCGAATAAATGGCCAAGATTACTTCTCTACTTCTCATATATTTAGCACTTCTCAAATGAACCTAAGGGTATATAAGATTCAAGAGGGAGAGAAGATCAACACCTGAATATTTCAAGATCATTTTTTTCTTTATATAACTTTAGGGAGAGATTGTTAGGACCATAAATGTCCTATACATTAGAAAGTTTTATTAAGAAATTATAAAGGCTTATTTAATTATATGTAAAATCCTTATAATATGAATTGGGCTTTAGTGAGTTAATGGGCTTGGACTTTAAGCATTAAGCCCTATGTATTTAAGGTTTGTTTTGTGAGAGTTTAGGTTAGCCGTTCACTTCACAATAATAGATAGAGATAGATTATCATTAAAATGTGTAAAACACTCTCTACATTCATTCAATAAAGATTATTGTTTACGAATCATTGTTACTTGTTAAACTGGGATCTACAATTATATAGTTTCCCAAAAAATCCACCATATATATATATATATATATACGTTTCCCTCTCAACCGCCATAACTGTTAGGCGCGAACAGTGAGTTACGCGACTTTATGCCTGGCTAAAGCCGTTGTAATGAACCAAAAACCAAATGCGAACTAAAATATCAACAAGTGCAATAACCAAGCACATAATTGGTCCCTTCCATTACATCGTACGAAAATAAAACATTCTCTTAGTTATAGTGAAACCACTAGGAAAAACTATCACAAGTCTTAAATTCTAATGGTTAAAGCAAGCTCAACGTTTTTCAGACATTCAGGTAATTATCCTCTTCCCAAGCTCAAGACCCCTACTAACGAATGTCATGCAAATACTTAATTAAAGGAAAAACATGGGTTCGATCGCAAGGTCTAGTCGTTTCCTTATGTAATATATGTTATAATATATATATATATATATACATTAAATATATATTATATTTCTTTTCTTAAAGAAGATGCTACACGTGATTGCATGGATGAAAAAGTTAAATTACCAAAATGCCCCCATGCTTGCTCCCTACTCAACTCACCCCCTATAAATACCCATCAATCCCTTCCATTTTGCTTACCCCATTTCTTCCTCTTCTCTTGTTCTTCTCCTTCCGACAACCACAAACCACCACCAAACACTCTCCCTAAATTGTTTTGGTATCTAGAGTTTATGTGAGGTTGAGAGTGTTCTTGACATTCGGTGGTGTTCGAGAAGATTTGTTAGTTGATCGTGGATCTTAAGATCCTTGTTAAGCACTTGTAATCTTCTTGGTTGGTAATAAACACTTGCTCTCTCTCTCTCTCTTTGGTGGACGTACACTATCACAGCGATAGTGGAACCACGTTAAATCCCGGTGTTAATTTGATTGTGTTTTACTTGCCATACACACACACACACACACACACACACACACATATATATATATATATATATATATATATATATATAGATACTAACGTTTCCATCGTTTTTATCTATTTATATATATATTTCACGTGGGTTTAATTTTCTACGTCAGAGAATTATTGTGTAACATCTAGATCATTGTTATCCGCATTTGTTGTTGGGTTTATTGTGCATTTGGATTTCTACTCGTTTTGGGACCTTAGAAATCATTTGTGAGCTTCTCGTATTTTCTTTGGCATGATAAATTTTTCCTAACAGTTGGTATCAGAGCTTCGGATCTAGATTTGGGTTTGTGTAGAAAATATACATAAACAAGTTTACACATTTTGTTTTCTCTATGGCTGAAGTAGAAAACCCATTTGGTACCGGTCCCTCTAACCAGTCCCAAAACCGTACCAAGAAGGTACCTTTAGTTTGTCTGGGGCTGGGATTCGTATACAGACTTGGAACGGGGACGGTGACTTTGGTAAATGGCAGTTCACAACATCCGCGACACTTAGGAAAAATGGAGTTCATCCCGTAGTATTTGCTAAGGACGAGTTAGACCCTAATATGTCTGACCTTAAGGCTAAAGAAATGGAAGCATGGGCATTTACTACTTTGCAGATGGCTATGGGAGATAATGTTATATCTGAGATTGTGTCTGAAAAGACAGCTGCATGTATTTGGAGCAAGCATGAGAATCTATATCTCAAGAAAACTTTGACCAACAGATTGTTACTGATGCGGTCGTGTCTCTTCTTCAAAATGAAAGAAGGCACAACAATTAAGGCGCACATGACCGAATTTGAAGATATCATCATGAAGTTGAAGGCAACAGATGCGCTTCTTGCAAAAGACGAAGAAGCACTTGATATGATCCTGTTGTATTCACTTCCCGAGAAATATTCCCAATTCACTAACAGTTTTATTTATGGAAGAGAATCTCTTTCTTTGTCTGATGTGAAAACATGAATGATTTCTGAAGATCAGCGAATTCAGATGCGAATCGGTAACAATCACAGAGAGAATAATTACAGTCAAGGCCTATTTGCTGACAAAGGCCGAGACGATCAACGTTCTTCAAGAAGAAGAAACCGTGGGCGCTCTCCGTCTCGCCGACCTGGTTCTCGGGGGAAATCAAAGGCGCGTGGCAACTGTAATTATTGCCACAAGCCAGGTCATTGGGTTAAGGACTGTCTGAGTCTTAAAAACAAAGACAATGCGGACACCTCAGCCGTTGCAGCCGAAAAGGAGCAAGAAGGCTTCTCTGCCACAGTTGCACCACCGCAAGGTGACAGGCGATGGGTGTTAGATACCGGGGCATCTTGCCACATGACACCATTCCAGGACTGTTTCTCTACCTTCGAAAAAGTTGAAGGTAACAGTATTTATATGGGAAACAGTACTTCGTGTGTCACTCAGGGTATCGGTATTGTGCAGATCAAGATGTTCGATGGGTGTATTCGGACATTGAATAATGTCAAATTTGTTCCATCCATGACTCGTTCCTTGATCTCTGTTGGACAACTGTCCAAATTGGGCTGCATCATTCGAATCGATGACGGGAGTTTGCGCATCTCTAGAGGGAGTATTATTGTAATGAAAGGCGAACGGGCGAAAAATA
Source organism: Saussurea involucrata (assembly GCA_033807775.1). Classification (NCBI taxonomy): domain Eukaryota; kingdom Viridiplantae; phylum Streptophyta; class Magnoliopsida; order Asterales; family Asteraceae; genus Saussurea; species Saussurea involucrata. The sequence continues at coordinate 136,475,351 of CM066322.1, forward strand.
ATATTTTCCATTTGATTGGCGAGACTATTTCTTCTGAATCGCGTGTGGCCGATATTTCTCAGAATCTTGGTGATACTCGCTTATGGCATCTTCGTTTGGGTTACACATCCGAGAAGAACTTGGAGATTTTGCGTAAGCGAAAGCTCATTAAAGTCTCTGTACCTGCTAGCCTGGAGTTTGGTTCGGGATGTGTCAAAGGAAAGCAGACACGTGTTTCTTTTGGTGTTGGAAACACAACACTAAAGGAATCCTCTATTATGTTCATACAAACGTCTAGGGACCATCCAGTACTCCGTCCCTCAGTGGAGGTAAATACATTGTTTCGTTTATTGATGATTTCTCACATAAGCTTTGGGTGTATGTGTTAAAGTTCAAGTCAGATGTCTTTGATACGTTCAAGACTTGGTTGGCACGAGTAGAGGTCGAGACTGGCTAGAAGTTGAAAGTGCTTAGATCTGACAACGGTGGAGAATTTACTAGTGGTAACCTCAAGGACTTTTGTTCGCGTAAAGGCATCCACCGTCACTACACCACTCCGGGCGATCCTCAATCTAATGGGGTGGCCGAACGGATGAATAGGACTTTGCTTGAAAAGGTCCGATGTATGTTGTCGACATCGGAGTTCCCCAAAATTTTCTGGGCCGAAGCACTTTACACCGCGGTCCACATTGTTGACAGGTTACCTTGTTCGGCCATCGGGGGAAAGATTCCGGAAGAGGTTTGGAGAGGTAAAAGAAACATTTGTTTGAAATACATACGTGTATTTGGTTGTCCTGTTTATGTTCATGTTTCAGGCCAGGACAAGTTGGATCCTAAAGCCACCAAAGGATTCTTGCTCGGCTATACAGATTGTATCAAGGGTTACCAAATCTGGAACCCCTTGACTCGTAAAGTGATTCATTCTTGATACGTCACGTTTGATGAATCGGTCCTGTTAAAGTCACAGGATCCCCGGTCCTCTCAAAATCTGGAAGTCGTCACTAATGTTGCTCCTACCGCCGATGATGTGGAGCCAGTAGTCAGTCCTAATATTCCCAGTTCATTCGTTCCTGATATTGTTCCAGAATCACCCGATACTGTTGAAGAAGTCATTCCGCCAGTGACTTCTACTAGTGATTCTGAAGAAGAGATTCTGAATGATGGTGGAGACCACGGCGACACAATCCCAGTTATTGCACCTACCAGGCGTAGTCAAAGGACTATTCGTCCGCCGAATAGGTATGGAGATTGGGATTTTGCTAACATGAGTTTTACTGATCAGCTGGAGTTTGCTTTGCATGTAGGGCAAGAAGAGTCGCTTGATGTAAAGGATGCGTTGGCCTCAACCCACAGTTCGAAATGGCTTGGTGCCATGCAAGAAGAGATGGAAGCTCTCTCGAAGAACAACACTTGGGACTTATGTCCGTTGTCGAAGGGCAGCCGTGCTATTGGTTGCAAGTGGGTTTTCAAAGTCAAAGATGACAATCGGTACAAGGCTCGTATCGTTGCTAAAGGCTTTGCACAACGGAAAGGTATCGAGTATGATGATATTTTTGCTCCCGTTGTTAGACATACATCTATTCGTGTTCTTTTAGCATCGTGGCTATTCATGATTTGGAGCTAGAACAGCTAGATGTGAAGACCGCCTTCCTACACGGAGACTCGGAGGAAACTATCTATATGAAGCAACTCGATGGTTTCGTTTCCAACAACAAACCAAAATACGTATGTAAACTCCAAAAGTCCCTTTACGGACTTAAACAGTCGCCTCGCTAGTGGTATAAAAAGTTTGATTCGTTTATTCTCACTCTGGGATTTGAGCGCAGTGAAAAGGATGCTTGTGTCTATCATAGACAAAGAGGTGGTATTTTCACTTACTTACTTCTTTATGTAGACGACATGCTTATTGCCTGTAAGGACCGGTCAGAGATCGAACGTCTGAAAGATAAGTTGAAGTTAGAATTTTAAATGAAAGATCTTGGCGCGGCACAAAAGATTTTGGGCATGGAAATCGTGCGGGACAGAAAGTCCCGAACACTCAGGTTGATACAACGAGCGTATATTCAGCAAATTCTGAAGCGGTTCAATCTTGATGGTGCCAAGACGTCTAGCACTCCGCTACCGAAGCACATCAAGATTACGAGTGAAGATTGTCCGAATGACGACAAGGAGAAGGCCGAAATGTCAAAGGTTCCATATGCTAGTGCGGTCGGGAGTCTCATGTATGCCATGGTGTGTACCCGTCCCGATCTCGCACATTGTGTCGGAGTGGTGAGTCGGTTTCTCGCGAATCCGGGTCGATCACATTGGGCAGCCGTTAAAACGGCATTCCGATATTTGAAGGGAACCGAGAAACATGGTCTTATATTTGGTTTGCACAATAGCTGTGAAATTGTTGGATATTGTGATTCTGACTATGCAGGTGATCGAGTTGGTTGGAGATCCACATCCGGTTATGTATTTACCTTGGGTGGAACAGCCGTTAGTTGGAGATTACGGTTACAGTCTATTGTTGCATTGTCGACCACAAAAGCTGAACTTGTTGCGGCGGTTGAATCTGCAAAGGAAGCAGTCTATTTGAAAGAACTGATAAATGACTTGGGCTTCAAGCAAACTTCCGTACGCATTCTATGTGATAATCAGAGTGCCATCCATTTGGCAACTAATTTGGTTTTCAGTTCCCGGACAAAGCACATAAATGTGCGTGATGCATATCTTGTTAGATTACATGAAGCGAAGGTCGTCTATTTGAATAAAGTCCTGACAGATGACAATGTCACTGATATGTTCACTAAGTCGCTACCGCCAGCCAAGTTTGGGCATTGCTCAAACTTGATCCAGCTCCGTTTGTGTTAGTGCCGTTAGGCACTTTGCGAGAGAGATAAGATATTACCACAGATGACAAAATGATATCTTTGAAGGAATTACTTTGTTAAGTGCTTAGAGCTTTGCTTATGCTCTACCTTGTTCAGTGGATTGTGCATTTAAGGTTATTTGTTTGCTTGTAACTTTGACGGGTGATGGCCATGCCGAAGCTCGTCACAGTTAGAATGCATTTTGCTACCTCATGCTAATTTACTTTGTTATCTTGCTGAAGATCAACCGTTGGGAAGACTCGTATTCGTTGGATTGGGAGTTTCGCTATCAAGGATCACGTGCATCATGGTGGAGTGTTATAATATATATTAAATATATATTATATTTCTTTTCTTAAAGAAGACGCTACACGTGATTGCATGGGTGAAAAAGTGAAATTACCAAAATGCCCCCATTCTTGCTCCCTACTCAACTCACCCCCTATAAATACCCATCAATCCCTTCCATTTTGCTTACCCCATTTCTTCCTCTTCTCTTGTTCTTCTCCTGCCGACAACCACAAACCACCACCAAACACTCTCCCTAAATTGTTTTGGTATCTAGAGTTTATGTGAGGTTGAGAGTGTTCTTGATATTCGGTGGTGTTCGAGAAGATTTGTTAGTTGATCGTGGATATTAAAATCCTTGTTAAGCACTTATAATCTCCTTGGTTGGTAATAAACACTTGCTCTCTCTCTGTTTGGTGGACGTACACTATCACAGCGATAGTGGAACCACGTTAAATCCCGGTGTTAATTTGGTTGTGTTTTACTTGCCATACATATATATAAATTTATTATATATATATATATATATATTATATATATAGGGCCAGGTTCAAGGGAAAACCCTAAATAACTGGAAAACCGGAAAACCACGAAAATACGGAGGAAAAAGTATATCAATATGGATGTCAAATTAACGAGAAAAATATGATCGTTTATTTGGTGTAATTTATTTCGTTCGAATTTTGTTTATTTTTTGTATTTTTTCGAATAAAAAATAGGGGGTGAAGTTTTTTAATTTAATTAATATTGTTGTAACCGCCCTTCTAACCACATCCATCAGATCATCTAATCTAACGGTTGATAAAGTGTTTGTTAGTTTTTCATTTATTTGAGGTTTTCCCTTGAACCTCCCTTTCTCTCTCTCTCTCTCTATATATATATATATATCTCGTTATTATACATATATATATATATATATATATATATATATATATATCTTGCTATATATATAGGGTTGAGTTCATTTGTTAACCTCCTATTTTGTGTTAACTTTATTAACTTCATTCAACCAATAGGAATCCATTTTAGTTGGTGGTTTCAAATTTTTATATAACCATTAAATAGGGGCATGGATGGATTTCCATGTTTTTGTTTTATTACATTGATTTATTAAGGGAGTTACAAAAATCAAAATCTCCTTGATTCTAGCTATATTATTATTTCTCAAATATTTTGTAGTCTTTTCTATCAAATTAGTGTTTGAATTCCTATTGTTGCATCATGAACATGAGTGATCAAGGTGTTTTCAACGACGTTGAAGAGAGAGTAGACGTACATGTTTTATTTGATCATGAACAAATATAACAAATATATATTGTTCATATATGTTTACTTAGGCTTATATTTCATCCTTGTTCATGCATAGCCTTAATATTTGCTCATCATACATGAGGTGACATCAATATTGCATGCTCTAAATGGAATAGTAGTTAACTAGTAAGTAACACCATGTAATTTCGGAGTAATCGAACATGAATGAACATATAGTTGCTCATATATGAACAATCTGTTGTTTGCATATAATTGAACAATTATGAACATATAATTGAACAAATATGAACATTTAATTGAACAAATATGAACATATAATTGAACCAATATGAACATATGATTGAACAAATATGAACATATAATTGAACAATTAGGAATATTGGATTGAACATAGGAACAATATGTTCAACTATAGGAACATTAATTACACGACTTAATTAATGGAAAAAGTAGGTTGTGTCAAATTACAAAATTACCCTCTTCATTTGTGTTCAATGGGAGAATTAATTACACGACTTAATTTCTTAATTAATTAATAAATGGGTTTAATCTCAACCATTAACAAGAAAATGAATGACTAAGATGAAGTTAATAAAGTTAATGCAAAATGGGAGGTTAACAAATGAACCTCCCCTCTCTCTCTCTCTCTCTCTATATATATATATATATATATATATATATATATATATATATAGGGTCCCCTTCTTTTGTTAACCCGTGCATATATGCACATCAGACAATTGTAATATGTGCATATATGCAATGCCCCGATGTGCATATATGCAATACATGAAAAAGTTAACAAAAGAAGAAGACCCTATATATATATATATATATACACACACACTAACGTTTCCATCATTTTTATTTATTTATATATATTTCGCGTGAGTTTAATTTTCTACATCAGAGAATTATTGTGTAACATCTAGATCATTGTTATCCGCATTTGTTGTTGGGTTTATTTTGCATTTGGATTTCTACTCGTTTTGGGACCTTAGAAATCATTTGTGAGCTTCATGTATTTTCTTTGGCACGATAAATTTTTCCTAACAATATAAAACACATCACAAGTAAATGGTTATTCATTCAAATATGGACTCTTACGGCCATTAATCCCAATGGTAACTAGCCACAATAGTCGTATACAATATATAATCCCATTACGAACAACCATCCCGACTTGATCCCCATCATTGCATGCTATGTAACCCCGTGAAACAAACTCACTATATACGATTCATTCTCTATGTGGATTCCTAATAAAACTCATAATTAATTAATCTTTAGTTAAAGTCTTAATTGGATTCCATGGATAACGGAAAAAGCCGACCAAAGTGGATTGCCAAAAACTGCAGCTGCATAACCCCATCCATTAAGCAGTCCCTAGTGGATCGGAGTTAAACACCATCCATTCTTAATTGATTTTTAAATGTCTGCAAGTTAAATCCTACACCACGTCCTCAAAACCCCAAATATTGCACTACGTTACTCTTCTAAGATTCCTCCCTAATTTCAATTTCACAAAGCTTCTACGAAATTCTGTATGAATTTGCATGATGCAACATCATTCCATTCACAAATAATTATTCTATTCCAACAATAATATGCTAAAACACACGGATTTTTTAAAGCTAGCTAACCAAATTAAAAGATGGAATTTCTATAATTTCAATTCTGGGAAAAACAACAACAACTCATAGATTCTTCACATCCTCAATCAAAACAAACTTCTATCAAGATCAATACATATGACACTTTGAGATCCAGTCTTCTGTTCTTGATCAATTCTATTTTAGATTCTTAATATGTTCTTGATTAGCATACAAGTTTGGGACTCACAATTGGTATTAGAGCAAATGAAATCAATTCACTGCAGATTCTATGATTAATTGTTCAAGATTTTATCAATAAGTGATTCTTAGTAATTCTTGAATTTGTTTTTTAATTCACAGATTGACCAATTTGATTAATCTGCTGCAAAACGGTTTATACATTGTTTCTTGACCGCATGGTGAAGGAACAAGAATAAGAAAATAAACGGATGGCAGAGGAAGAGAATTGGCTTGATGAGACATCAAAGGAAGAAATATCACACTTTACTCAACTCAACAAGTGTTTCATGGCTTCTCTGAACAAGCACGCATATAACTCTGAAGCTTCACTATATGAAAATGAGTGTGAGATAACTAACTCACTTGAAGCTGACTTATTATGCAAAATTGAACTGATGAATTCTGAATTTGATGACCTAAAGAAAAGAATCAAAGGTGAAAGAATCTAAGTCAATAAATTCATAGAAGTAAAAGAGCTTTATAAAGTTATGTATGAAGATTTAGAGAAAGAAAAGAATGGTTTTAGGAATACTAAATTTGAAGTAGGGTTCTTCTTTATATACTGCATGCATTTAATGCATGGCAGTGTTACTTTACACGTGGCAGCAGCTGAGTGGTTGCATGTTTTGACCTTTGTAGACAACCTTAGTAGCCGCATGGTGCACAGTGTAGAATCAGAGTTTGTTGTACGATTCTAGACAGAAGGGAGGACCGTTCTGACATTTCGTACGGATACGTGCAAGGGGTAAGACAAAAGTAACTTGTAGAGGAAGACTTCATGATCAGCGTTCGTTCAACAGTACTTTATCAGCGAGTGATAAAGCTCAGCGATTGCTGAAGTCTTCTACTTGATACTTCACGTTGAATGGACAGGTCTTGCTTCGCTGATATCCGCATCAGTTCATTAGTAGACTTGTCGCTGGTTCTTGGGCTTGATCTTCGACTTCAGCGTAGAACCTTTGTTGACGTGAGACTTGTCTTCAGGGATCATAAGTAAACAACTATAACTTATCAGCGATCATCACAGAGACTGAACAGGCTCAGAGCTACTGGATGAACAGTGTTCGCTGAATGTCTAATCTAAAGAGCGAGAGTTCCTATCAGCGGTACTGTAAATTCCTAGTACTTATCAGCGATAGTGAAACTCTAATACATATTGTCTACTTACAATTTTCACTAAGTGTTTCTCATAGAGTCATTATCAAATCACTGAGGGTTTGGATCAACAATCTCCCCCTATTTGATTATGACATAGCAATAAAAGAAAATTGCTAAGTAAGAAAACACAAGGTTAAAAAGGACTCATAAAATATTTGTCCCATTTACTGTTTTCGGGGATCTTTTAAGTACTGATGGAGTAAAGTACATTCGCTGAAATTTTTCTTTAAACTTCGTATAAGTTACAGAGGGAAGTGGAAAAATTACAAGTACATCAAATAAAATTTACAAGTACAAAAGATACAAGCTGATAAAGATAGAAGAATTACAGGGAATCCTATCAGCTATTCTGGTTCATCCTTAATGAGAAGTTCATCAAGGGACTTTGTGGTAGGGATCATCCAGTCAGGGACAGTTTCTCTAAGATCCCGTCTTCGTTGTGCTTCTTTAAAGATCAGGGGCTTGAGATATCGTGCCTGAAGATCGCGTCTGAATTCACACCAATAGATGAGATCCCTGAGCTATTCGATGGGAGTGATGGGAAGCTCAGAGACACGTTGAAAACGTTGTCTTTCATCGTAGTCGAGAAAGAAGATACCATAAGGATTACTTATGACTTTACCAGGGACGAAACGTTCACCAGGTGGCAGAGAGGTATCCAGCGCTGAGAGATCAGGATCAGGACCAAGTACTTCAGCACGTGAAAACCAATACCTGTTTCGTTCCGGATAGGAGGACCTGAATCTGATGGTTTTGACTTTTTCTTTGCAGAGGCCCTTCTTTGTTGAGTCGCAAGAGGAGTGGGAGGAGGAATATCCACAGCAGAAGACACCAAGTCGATCTGTCGATTTATAAGTTTCTTGACATGATCCTTGTATTTAGAACGTGACTTCTGCATGGCTATTCTGATCTCCAACCATTCAGAGAGACCATACTTCGTGATAGCATCAGCGTAGAAGGATTCAGTGGTGTCGTTCTCTTTGAATATCTCGACTTCAACAATTGGAACTTTGATGGTCGATCTTCCAGTGATGTGAACGTTGTTAATTCTGGAAGCACGATATCGAAAGTGTACTTTCTCTTTACACCATTTCAAGGTAGATTGAGATACCTTGGTCTTCTTCTCGATGATCTTCTGGGCGTCTTCCCACAACTGACGTTGGACTTCGATGGGAGCCCTTTTCAGTGCGGGGTCATTCACCGATTCTTGGGCAAGCTGGATGGTGAGGGCCTTATCTTTTTCTTCAGCTTCCTTCTTTTCGACGAGTAATCTTTTGGCTTTTAGGTGATCAGCGAATTCCTTCTTTGATAATCTGAACTTTTGAGGAACAGGAATTTTGGAGCGAGGGAGGATGATTCGCTGATCTTCGAACTTCTTGATTATTTCTTCTATCGTTTTCTGATCCTCTTCACTTAGCTTTTGAGGAGCTAAGGAAGGTCTGTTTTTATGAGAGAGAAGTTGTTCTTCAGGTTCATCGGTCTCAGTGATTAAATCCAAGACCGGGATTATTTTTTCAGCTCTTGTGGCTGGGATTATTGTTGGTGCAGCAGTGGGGACTTCAGCTGGATCCTCAAGTAGGGGAGAGGACTAGCTGAAAAGCAGCGATTGTTTAAGTAAGAAGAGTTGGGAAAGAAAGAGATAGAGAAAAAGAATATGGTTAAGTGTATAGTGGTTTTATGGAGAGGAGAACTGAGATTGAGAAGGGGTAGAGGAGGGATGCAGAGTAAGGGAAGAGAAGATATTGTACTTGACAAACTGGCTTTATTTGAAGGATGGCCAGATTGCCTTCTGCAGCGAGGCCTTTATTTTTGCCTTTGTCAGCTTCAGACGCTGCAGGCTTTGTCTTGGTCGTCTCCCCTGATGGTTCTTTAATTGAAATCCCTCTTAGAGCAGAGACCTTCTTGGGCTGAATGAAGAAGAAATCATCATCATCATCGTCATCATCATCATCGTTTTTATAGGATGATGATGGTTCTTCGTCAGAGATGTCGATAGCTTCATCGTCTTCAGCTTCTTCTTCAGACTCGACATCATCAGCGTAAGGTTCGGTTACGTCAGCAGCAACTTCAGTTTCCTCATCGAGTTCCTCCCCCTCAAGAGCAGAGGGAATTTTCTCGGTTTCCTCAGGGTTTTTAACTCCCTGAGGTTGTCCAGCAGCAGCAGTAGTAGAACTCGTCTTCCCCTCAGCTAGGGGAAGGTCTTCAAGAGTTTTCTTCTCCCCCTCAACATTATGGGGAAAGTCTTCTTTAGTCTTCTCCCCCTCTTCCACATGATGGATGGGGGAGGATATGATATTCTCAGCATTAGCAGCATGCATTGGGTCCCTATCTTCCAGGCCAGAGATCCCAACACAGTTTTCAATCTTGCTTAATCTGTCTTCTAGGCCAGATATAGCAGGATTGAGTCTTTGAAGATATTCTCGATCCACTTGAGTAAAGTGCAAAGGAGCACAAGTGGTAGCATTCAGGCGATCGAGGACTTGCTGAAGTAGATCATTGACCATGGAGACCTCACCCTTAAGAGTTACCATCTCTGTCTTTAGTGTTGTGACTTCACTGGACAGAGTGGTGAAGTTTGTTGCGAGGGTGGTGTTGGTGAGGTTGAGATCGTTGACGATTGTGGAGTTGTTGACTAGAGTGGTAGAAAACTGAGCAATGCTACCATCTACCTTCTCCATATCAGCATTGGAGGCTTTCTTATCAACAACCTCGGTCAGCTTTTTGAGGTTCTCTCCAGCGTTTGTAACCGCTGAAGAATTTGCTGAGAGAGTCGTGGTGAGGGATTCCACCTTTGTTTCCAGGGCCTTCAGGGAGGTGTTGATATCCCCCAAATTAGGACCTGAAACAGTTATTAACTTATGAACAGAGGAAAGCTCAGAAGTTTGGGGTTTTGAGAGAGGAGTAGGTTGAGTTATGTCTATACCTGCAGGCGGGTTGGCGAAGTTGTCGAAACCTTGTAACCCTGAATGGTATTCCATGTCTCCTTCGAGAGTGCCTTGGCGCATGGAGGTGCCTGCAGATCCTAACTTTGTTTCCATCATCGCATGTAGAGTATCAGCATCTGAATCATGAACGATGACGTTGGTTCCTGAGAACGGTGGGAAAATTTGTGGAGTGTCCAAGGGATTGGTGGGAGGAACAAAGGTTGAGAAAGTTGGTTGGGGGCGGGGTTCAGCGTTGGATCCGCTGACAATCACTTCAGTCTGTAGAGAGGCTGAAGGAGGTGGGTTCAGTTCCAAGTTTATAACATTAGCGTTTAGAGACGCTGAGGTTGGGATGGAAGGGGTGGCTTGAGTAGCTGTGGCAGAGCGTACCACGAAACTATCCAACGACTCTTGTATAAGATGAGTCGTGGAGTCTTCAGCCGTTGATGGCTTGGAGGGTTGCTCCTTGGTTTTCTTGATCCGTTTGGAATCAAGTTGGGAAGTTGAGTGTTTCCTTTTACGAAAAGGAGTGGAGGGTGCAGCCTGGGTATCAGCGGTTGGGATTACCACTGAAGTAGCCGCAAAAGTAGAAGAAGGAGGATTAAGAAAAGATAAGAATGCAGAGAGACGTACCTCGTTTGGCAGGGGCTTGAAATCTAGAACTTTAGCGCCAACCTGAGAGAGTCTCAGGTCTCCTACCTTTGGGTATTCATACCCAAGTCCATGTTGAAAGACGGCACTGATAAACCTTGGATATGGAACGCAAGTTGGTCTTTCAGCCATGTTCACCCTGAACATCAAGTCATCGTAGATGATGACGCCCAATCAATGTGGAGTCCCTTCAGAAGAGCATATCCCATGGCCTGTTGGGGTTGGGATGCTTGGTCAGTTGACCCGACTTTAGCTGTTAGACAGCTGATCAGATGAGCGTAGATGAAATACATCTCGCTGGGCATCATCGACTTCTTGATGGCAGTTAGCTTTTTGTCAGGGTTTTTGTCTCTCCCTGTGTCCCATGCGTAACCCATTGCATCAAAGAATGCAATCAGGGTTGCTCTATCAGTAGGGTTCTTTTTGGGATCTGGTAGAGGGACAAAACGGTTTTCCCTGGTACTGGCTGGAAGTTTTAGAGAACGTCTGATATGGTTGGGGTGATCTTGGAAGTACCATGGTCTGTATCACAGAGAATGACATCGACCATTTTCTCTGGGTCTTTGGGTGAAGGAACCTGAGCACGTCTGGCAGTATACCAGAACTGAGTTAGTAGAGAACGATTAGCAGGGGGTGCAATGGTGAGAGCGTATGAAATTGGGCAATTTTTAAGAAAGTTCACAGCATCATCAAGATGTGTGACAGGTTTGTTTTCAGGGAAGTCGAAGAGAGCATAAGGATTATTATGTTGATAAGTAACCTTCTTGAGATCGAAGATAACCTAAGGAGCCTTTGTGATTTCAGTGACCTCAGCAGCAGTGGAGGTCTTATCAGCAGGAGAATCAGTAGTAGATGCCATTTCTGTTAATCACATATAAACATGAAGAAGAGATAAAGAACAATGTCTTAATGTGGAAAGATTTTCTAAATAAGATGTTGTTGATTTTTGTCCATTTCATTCAGACCAAAGATGTCTTAATGAAGATTAGGGTTTTTCTTTGTTTTGAAAAAGAGATACAAAACATGGAGAATTTGTGTTTTCCAGTTTCTATTTGAAGAAGAGATTCTGGAAAAACATATGAAGAACAAGTTTAAGAGTTTTGTTTCAAACTTGAAGAACAACCATGAAGGTTGTGTTCATAAAATCACAAAAAGAAAATGATTTTATTTTAAAAAGGTTTCTTTTGTTTGATCTGTTAATAACAAGAATAAGATCAAAAACAAGTTAATAAAAGGTAAATAATAAGAATATTAACCTTTCGAAGTTTGAAGAAGATGAACAGTTCTTGAAACAAGAGTTCGAGATGCAACAGTAATTCTTTTCTTGAAGAAGAAGTTGTTCGCGTAAAGGAAAAATATAAACTTGAAAGTGTTTATATAGTGAGAGTAGAGAGAGAGAAAAACTAGGGCGGGAAAGTTTTTCATCATGACACGGACACGTGTTTGCGTTTGATTGGATGAGAAAATGAAACGTGCAAACGTGTGTCAGAAAAAGAACGTGCCAGGGTTTATTCGTTTGATTACGTCACAAACGTCCTTTCACATTTTAGGATGTCTCTGAGGTTTTTGAAATACTCAGGGACATTTTTGAAAACATGAAGCACTGAATAGAAGTATCAGTGTTAGGTTTTAGAAATTTCAAAGTATCGCTAATAAGGAAGAGATATTCAGCGATATAATTTGTTTCGAAATCTTGCATTCATTTGCGAACGTCAGTAAGTAAAGAAAACATACCTTGATATCAGCGAATCAAGTTTGTTCAGAGAGAAAATGATAGAATGGGTTATATAAGTTGGTTTTATCCTTTTGCTGATCAAATGCGAACCGCTGAAGATTTTATTCTTCAAAGTTCAACATTCCAAGCTCGCTGATGAGAAAGTTAAATCTTGTCTCATCAAGAGGTTTGGTGAACAGATCAGCTAACTGAAAGTCAGTTGGGATAAAGTGAAGTTCTATATCACAATTCATCACATGATCTTTGATAAAATGATACCTGATTTCGATGTGTTTGGTCTTTGAGTGTAGCACTGGATTGTTGGCTATAGCGATGGCACTTGTGCTGTCGCAATAGATTGGAATTTTCGAGAGCTGAAGGTCATAGTCCAGTAGTTGATTTCTCATCCACAAGACCTGAGAACAATAGCTTCCAGCAGCTACGTACTCAGCTTCAGTGGTGGAGGTGGACACTGAGTTTTGCTTCTTGCTTGTTCAACTCACTAGCTTTCCACCTAGGAGCTAACATCCTCCTGTGGTTCTTTTCCTATCCATCTTGCAACCTGCAAAATCACTATTTGAATAGGCGATTAGATCAAACCCTGAGTCTTTGGGATACCAAAGACCTAGGTTAGGAGTACCCTTAAGGTAACAAAAGATTCGCTTTACAACGATCATATGAGATTCCTTAGGTTCAGCTTGATATCGTGCACACAAACAGGTTGCGTACATAATATCAGGTCGGCTAGCTGTAAGATACAGAAGAGAGCCGATCATCCCACGGTACGTCGTGACATTAACAGGTATTCCAGAGGGATCCTTGTTTAGTGTCAGCGGTGGTGCCATAGGGGTTTTCATAGCTAAACTCTGAGTTAAATCAAATTTCTTCAGCATATCTTTAACATACTTTCCCTGATTAATGAAAGTTCCTTTTTCATTTTGTTTTATCTGAAGACCAAGGAAATATGTTAGCTCACCCATCATACTCATTTTATACTCTGCTTTCATCCTTTCAGAGAAACGAGTACAAAGGTCAGGGTTAGTTGAACCAAATATAATGTCATCAACATATATCTGAACAAGAATAATATGACCTTTTACTTTCCTGAAAAATAGAGTCTTATCGATTTTACCACGCTCAAATTTTTCAATACGGAGATAAGTAGAGAGAGTGTCATACCATGCACGAGGAGCTTGCTTTAAGCCATAAAGTGCCTTATCCAGTTTATAAACATAACCTGGATGCTTAGGATCTGAGAATCCTGGAGGTTGTTCCACGTAGACTTCTTCATTCAGCTTTCCGTTTAAGAACGCTGACTTAACATCCATTTGATAAACTTTGAAGTCTTTGTGTACAGCGTAGGCTAAGAATAGACGAATGGCTTCTAGTCTTGCCACTGGAGCAAAGGTTTCGTCGTAATCTATACCTTCTTCTTGTCTGTATCCCTGAGCAACGAGTCGAGCCTTGTTGCGGGTTACAGTTCCATGTTCATCCAACTTGTTTCGATAGACCCATTTAGTGCCTATCACTGACTTGTTAGATGGACGAGGAACAAGCTTCCAAACTTTGTTTCTTTCAAATTCAGTCAGCTCTTCTTGCATAGCGCTGACCCAGTTTGGATCTTGGAGGGCATCATCTGTTTTCTTTGGTTCAATCAGAGAAATAAAGTTAACGAATAAACATATGTTACCTACACTTCGTCGAGTCTGAACACCAGCGTTTGGATCACAAGGAATTTGTTTAATAGGGTGATTAATAGTCCATCGTTGAGCCGGAGCATGAGTTGCTGACTCAACCTGAACTGGAGGGGCTGAAGATGAGGCTTCGGCAACTTCTGTAATATCAACCAAGAGAGGAGTAGGTGCAGATGTCATTACATTCACTGATTGCTGAGAAGTAGATGGAATGTCTGAGACATTTGGTTCAGAAGCAGGCATAGTGTTTAGAGAAACAGCTGAGACCCATGATGTTTCAGCTTCACTATTCTGCACGTTTGGAATGATAGTAGGACCATCATCTTCAACGGTATGAGTATGAGGAGTGGGAATATCTTCTGAATCACCAAGATGAGAAAACATCCATTGATTCAGTTCTTCAGTATCAGCAGAAGGTTTAGAATTCGCTGAACGGGATTCGTCAAAGGTGACGTGAATAGTTTCTTCAACAGTCTGTCTTCTTCGATTGAAGACCCTGAAGGCTTTGGGGATTGAAGAATATCCAAGAAAGATTCCATCATCAGCCTTAGGATCAAACTTTCCAAGGGCATCTCTGTTGTTCAGTATGAAACATTGACATCCAAAGATGTGAAGAAAGCTAATTGAAGGCTTTCTCCCATGAAAAAGTTCATAGGCTGTCTTTTTGAATCTTTTGACTATCAGCGACCTGTTTTGCATAAAACAAGCAGTGTTGACAGCTTCTGCCCAAAACTGAGTATGCAGGTGAGAATCACAGAGCATTGAACGTGCATCTTCAATGATAGTTCTATTTCTTCTTTCAGCGACTCCGTTTTGCTGTGGTGTTCTCACTGAAGAGAAGTTGTGAGAAATACCCTTACTCTTAAAGAAGGAATCAAGAGAACTGTTTTTGAATTCAGTCCCATGATCACTCCTTATTGAGCGAACAGTCATATTATTCAGTACTTCCATTTTCCTGACAAAGGTGATGAGTTCTTCAGGGGTGTCACTCTTAGAACGGAGAAACATTACCCAGGTATAGCGAGAGAATTCATCAACTATGACTAGTGTGTATTTCTTTCCAGCGATGGATTGTTTGTTAACAGGGCCAAACAAATTCATATGGAGAAGTTGTAGAGGAGATGACACTGAGGAGACTTGCTTTGACTTGAAGCTTGCTTTGGTCTACTTGCCTTTCTCACACGCTGAACATAAGGACTCTTTGGCGTATGAGTGTTGAGGTAGACCAATAACTAACTCTTTAGAAGATAAAGTATTAAGTGTCTTGAAGTTGAGATGAGAGAGCCTCTTATGCCATAGCCAGTTGACATCAGATGAGGCTTTTGAGAAGAAACAGGAGTTCTCAGTGGTTGTTGAGTCCATGTTTATTACATAAACATTTTCCAAACGATAACCGCTGAGAGCTATCTTCTCCTTTTTGTCAGCGACAACGCAGGATTCCTTAGTAAAGATTACTTTGTTATCCATGTCGCAAAGCTGACTGATGCTTAGAAGATTATGCTTCAGCCCTTCAACATATGCGACTCTTCTGAAGGTTGTTGTACCATTAGAGAGTACACCAAACCCTCGGGTATGTCCTTTTCCGTTTCCACCGAAAGTCATAGAGGGACCCTTCTCTTCCTTATACTCAGTGAGCAGGTTCTTCTTACCAGTCATATGTCTAGAGCATTCGCTATCGAGATACCAGATACCCTTCTTAACCTGCAAACAAAGGAAGATTAGTTTGACTTGGGCACCCATTTCATCATGTGTACACACTTGTCAGTGGAGGTAGATGGAATGGAAGGTTCAACAGTCTTCGCAGCATTTGAAGATTCAGCTTTGTCAGTCTTCACTTTGTTTAATTTCTTAACCTCAGTGGTCTTCTTTGCCTTGGGGGCAATAATCTTCACCTTAGCTATCTTTTCAGCTTTGGTGGCTGTAGGGCACTTACTAGCAATATGATTTGTAAGTCCACAGTGATAACATTTCCTATAACTAAAAGTAGTTCTAGGACCATTTGCATGCTTAGCCGTTAGTTTTAAATGAGCAGGGCTAGCACAAAGTATACCTTTGGCATTGGAAATGAGAGGAACTATCAGTTCTTCAGATTTCTTACCAATTATATCCACTTTAAGTCTAGGAGTAGAATGCTGAATAAATCCAGGGATCTTGTTCTTAGAAGTAGAGGGATAAGTCACTGAAGCTTTAGAAGCATTCAGCTTAGGTACAAAGGTACCCTTCTGAGGTTTTTGGTTAAAAGCAATTCCTTTACCTTTGTCTTTAGAGACTGAGGTAGGTTTTGGATAAACAATTTTCTCTCTACCTTTAGAAGTTAAGGTAGAGATTTCCTCAGGGATGGGAGGTTTTAAAGAGGAACACTGAGAAGAGAAAGTGTCAGGGATAGAGGATACGAACATTCCAAACTTAAGCATGGAACGGTCAGTGGTTGGTTCTAGAGTTTCATCTTTGTAACCAATACCACTTTTATCACTCAGGGGAATCTGAGACTTAATTATCTCAGTGATCGTTGTTGAGGATTTATACCATCCATCAACAGTAGCTTTTCAGCTTTTAATGCAGCGATAGCTTCTTCGCGCTCGATTTTGACTAGCTGATTGATATGAACTTGATCTTTAAAATCTTCTTCAATTTTAGAAAGCTTTTCTATTTGAGGGTGACAGTTTTTAAGCTGTTCAGCGAGATTAAGGTTTTGATTTTCAATAACAGTTTTGCCATTCATGGCTTCATATAAACTTCTGGTCAGTAGATCGATTTTTCGAAGACTATCAGCTTCATCAATATTTAAAATATTGGTAAAGAAGGAAGGTGATACCTTAGTAGCAGAGGTTGAAGTAGAGGGAATGTCAGACTTTTCTTCCTCATCTTCAAGTTTGGCCATGAGACAGAGATTTGCTTCATCATCATCTTCAGAGTCAGATGATTCTTCTTCGTCAGAGGCAGGCCAATCATAGTCAGCCATCAGGCCTTTGCCTTTCTTCTTAAAGGTTTTCAGCTTTGAATACCTTTCTTTCAGCTTTTTGTATTTTTCATCTCTAGTCCTGGGAGTAAAGTTTTTCTTGGGAAAAGCTGAGGATCTAGAGACTTTCTTTGACCTGCACTCGCTAGCAAAATGTCCTATCTTTTCACAGTTATAGCAAGTAGTAGTAGCCTTATCAATAGGAGTTGATGATCTTGGTTTGTCAGTAATAACAAGAGGTTTGTTCTTTCTGAAATTTTTCTTATTGGCGAATCTCCTGAATTTATTAGAAAGGAGAGCCATGGATTCATCAAGATCTGAAGAGTCAGGATCTGATGAGCATTCAGAGTTAGTCTCCAACTCAGTGATAGTGATAGTAGATCGCTGAGTGGTAGGTGTAACATCCTGAATTTTCAATGTAAGTATGTTAATGAGGATTGTGATGTATTTGTATTTTGTGTAAACCATGAATTATATGGAAATTTTATAATTCAATAGGGTTAAAATACAAGGGTTTAAGGTTTGGTGTCAATTGTGAAAATATTGAAACCTAGAGGTGTGTTTGGGTCATTTAGGAAAGTGAGTATGGATAAAGTAGCTAAAAGAAATCAGATATTCACCTGATTTCAATTGCTTGGGTCGGTCAAGAGGCAGCAAGAAGCATAGAGAGAAAGAAGGGAAAGGAGAAAAGAAAGAAAAGCAAGGGTTTGTTCATCATTTTGGTATGTAAATCAGTCTAGGTTTTGATTAAATCTGTTGTGGTTATATGATTATAAACGAATCTGTGTATTGGGTTGATTTACAGAATTGTTTACAACAGATTTAGAGTAGTAGATTTGTGCTGGAAGTGGGTATTTGCAAATATAAGGTGAGTTCATTTGTTGTTTGCATAAATCAGTGTTTATATGTTAAATTAAACCTTGTAATAGCTGTATAAATTGGTTATGAACTGTATGGTATGGTTTGGATTAAGCTGAATCGAACAAACAGGAAAATAGATTGAAATTTAGGCTGCAGGGCCGACTTTTCCGGATGAATCGTCATATCCGGAAAACCTGATGATGAATGTTTCCGGACGCGGGAAGTATCCGGGTAAGTTTTATTTTTACAAGAATCCGGATGAAATTAGTTACCGGATGGTATCCGGATTTCTTTAGTTTCCGGGTGTCGTCCGGATTAAATAGGTATCCAGAAAGTTGTAGTTATCCGGAAAAGTTCAGCTGTCCGGAAAACCCCTGTTGTCCGGACTCTTTTGGAGAAATTGAGAAAGTTTAGATTCTGAGGTCTGGATGATGTCCTGGATGTTTTGTCTGGTTAAGTTTTCTAAAAAAATTCTAGGGGCGCTGCCCCCAGACCCCGCAAGGGCATTGCCCCTTGACCCCATCCGCTAACCGTGCTAAGTCGCCGAAGGGGGGCATTTGAGGATGAAGATACGATAGGTTATCTAGTATTCTTAGATTTGAGAATATGATATGAGCTGTAATATGTTGTTATGCATATACGTTAGTAAAGTGTAATGGATCCATAGGCACTAGTGTTTGGTAATCACATGGAATAGGCGTGTGGTAATAATCATTATGCCAATGATGTGTGTAGTACTAATGGTTATGTGCACGTGGAATAGATGAAGTTAGTCATTATTCTGATGTGTGTAGTACAAATGGTTATGTACACGTGGAATAGATGAATATTAGTCATTATTCTGATGTGTGTGAGAAAGTGGTTATGTACACGTAGAATAAATGGATATTAATCTTTATTCTGATGTGTGTGAGAAATCGTGGAATAAACGTAATTCCCGTTTCTAAAAGATATGTGGAAATGAGCAAGTGTACGTTGCAATTTCTGGAATGTTGAAATGGGCAAGTGTACATTGCAATTTCTGGAATAAGAGCATTACTCTAGAATCAGTGAAGATTCGTAGTGTGGCTCCGAGACATGATATGATGATGGAGTTGTGGTCAGTCATATTCATGGAATTGGGTAAAATCGTGTTAACGGAATAGGGTTACACGTATGGTAAGAAAAAGGGTAATCAGGTTTGTTATAACTTATTTACATTGTTTTTGCAAATGTTATTACGGAAACGAATGTTCTCACTAGGCGTTGGCCTAATCGTTTCAAAATAATGTTTTCTTACCAGGTACTAGCTTAGGCAAGTAAAGGGATTGCGGGACGAGCGTTTTGGAATAGCGGTGAAGTCATTTAACGGAAGGAGTGTTTTGATGGATTGCTTAGATAACTTAGTTAATCTGATTATAGTGACATGATTAGATTAATAGGTTATTTGAAGAATTCAGTATTTGTAAATATACTACTTATGGTTAATGCACTTCCTATATGAAAGTTCGAAGGTTATTTTATCATAACTTGTTTTAAATTGAGGTTTAAATTAGCCCAGAATTTTGGGGTGTTACAGTAGGTGACTCTGAGATTAAAGCAACATGGGTGCTTTTGGAATCTTTTACAAGATTCTTCTTAAGATGACTCGATTGCTCATGATTAAGCATCGTGCCATATAAGGTAGAAAGAGTCATAGATTTTAGATCCTTTGATAGCTTGAGACACATTGAATAACTGTCCCAGCTTTCAGGTAAACATTCTAAGAACTTTGTCAGTACTTCAAAGTTAGAATATTTCTTACCAACAGTTTTTAGATCTATTATTAAGCAGTTAAAACGTTGGTGTACTTCAGAGAGAGATTCATTCTTACCACAATTGAAGCCTTCGTACTGTCTTACCAGGTTGATCTTACGTGAGTCCTGGACTTCAGACGTACCTTCATACTAAACACAGATTGTGTCCCACATGGCTTTGGAGGTTTTCAGGTTCATGACGGAATGGTAGACTTCGTCAGGAAGAGCCATGGAAAGAATGGATCTGGCTTTAGTGTCGATAGCCACTTTCTTCTTATCTTCATCAGTCCACATATGAATTTCCTTGGGAACCAACCTTTCTGGAATAGCAGCTCTATTCTCAGCGGCTGGAACTTCAGGATCAATTCTAACTGGAATATATGGGTCGTTTTCAAGATAATAAGGCATAGTAGGGTCTACACCTTCTAAGAAGAGAATCATCCTATTTTTCCACAGATTAAAGTTATCTCTGGAGAATCTAGGGGGTTTTGCAAGAGAACCGTTGTCAATATAGTTAGTGTTTGTGTTGGTAGCCATTTTAAGAAATAGCAATGAAGAAGAGATTAGTATAGATAATATCTTGTTTATGAGATTAAACAAATCTGCTCTGATACCACTTGTTGGTCCCGAAGGGTTATACAAGTTTGTAGAAGGGGGAGTTGAATACAAATACACGATTTTTACTTTTCTAAATTGTTTATTGATAAATCTTAAAACAATTTAGAACTTGTTGCGGAACAAGATTAAGGATAAACCTAATCTAAACAAGTTAAGAACACTAAGTTTCTTGCACTAGAAATAAGATAGAAAGGAGATAAGAATATTACGAATAATATTCTAACACTAAGAGAGAAAGAAGAATATGGCCGAGCACTTCAATTCTGAAGTAGGGTTCTTCTTTATATACTGCATGCATTTAATGCATGGCAGTGTTACTTTACACGTGGCAGCAGCTGAGTGGTTGCATGTTTTGACCTTTGTAGACAACCTTAGTAGCCGCATGGTGCACACTGTAGAATCAGAGTTTGTTGTACGATTCTAGACAGAAGGGAGGACCGTTCTGACATTTCGTACGGATACGTGCAAGGGGGTAAGACAAAAGTAACTTATAGAGGAAGACTTCATGATCAGCGTTCGTTGAACAGTACTTTATCAGCGAGTGATAAAGCTCAGCGATTGCTGAAGTCTTCTACTTGATACTTCACATTGAATGGACAGGTCTTGCTTCGCTGATATCCGCATCAGTTCATTAGTAGACTTGTCGCTGGTTCTTGGGCTTGATCTTCGACTTCAGCGTAGAACCTTTGTTGACGTGAGACTTGTCTTCAGGGATCATAAGTAAACAACTATAACTTATCAGCGATCATCGCAGAGACTGAACAGGCTCAGAGCTACTAGTTGAACAGTGTTCGATGAATGTCTAATCTAAAGAGCGAGAGTTCCTATCAGCGGTACTGTAAAGTCCTAGTACTTATCATCGATAGTGAAACTCTAATACATATTGTTTACTTACAATTTTCACTAAGTGTTTAAGAGATGGTCATTATCAAATCACTGAGGGTTTGGATCAACAATAACAGAGATATTCAGTTTAAATATGACATCATTTTAGAAGAGAGAAAATAACTTCATACAAAGATAAGTCAGTTGGAAGATTTGATTTATAAAAGGGGATAGACTAAGCAAACTCTAAATCTGCTGACAAGTAATCCAAAAGATACAAGGTTTTATAATCCAAAAATGGGTTTGGGCTTAAATGAAAATTCTGTTTTGAAAAATGCCCATGAAATCTTTATAGTTTTTCAAATTGGGTGCATATCAAGAAAATATTTCCTAGATTTATGACACTTTTCTTAAGTTTGAAACCTCTTCGTCTAACTCTGAAGATAATGGAAAGGAGAAAATAGATGAAGGATGTGAATCCGAAGCCAGTAAAAATTCTCAGACTTGTAAAAAGGTTTTTAAAAGTGTGGGATTTAAGTATGATAAATTGAATCAAAGTTACAAAAGAGAAATCTGAATGAAAGTGTTCAGACTCTGAACATAATGTTCAAAGTTCTGAAGCTTGTTCTCAGATTTCTGAATTCACTGTCCAGACTTCTAAATGTGTCTGAAGATTTGACTAATGCTTCTGGTTACCGACTGTGACATTGAAGTAGTTGATTCAAACTCTGAAGACTGTGTTTTATAACTCTAAAAAGGTATTCAAATCAAGTGATTTTGAGATTGGTGAATCTTCTAGAAGTTCACCTAAATGTGAACATAAATCTGTTAAATCTTCGATCAACTAAAAGTTTTTTTTTTCGTAGAAAGAAAAGGGAAACATATTTGCGAATGGAAGAAAAAAGGGTTCAAAGCAGAAAAATAGTTCAAATAATCATTCTTCTATAAAGAAAGTTGTTGTTGAAAATGTTTGTAAGCATGTAAAGTCCTTTTTTGTTGCTAAACAATGTAATTTGAATTCCACAATGCATAAATGCAAGAAGTGTTTGTATTCAGATTTGTTGTTTTGTGCTCAAAAGTATATTCATCATGGACAACATAAATTTTCTGTAAACTCTGATATCTATAAAAAAACAGAAATAAAATGATGTATAATTCTTTCTCTAAAGAGCATTAAAGCTGAAAAGAGAAAACTTGAAAAGAAAAAGAGTTATGTTGGGTCAATATTAGTTGTATTCAAGTTGAGGGGATTAAAGTGTAAATACCCTTAGGGTATATATAACTTGTAGTTTAGTTCAGTTTATTAACTTTGGCAATCATATCTCTCAAGCTTATTTGTGAACGTATTGTAAAACGTTTTCTCTCTCAAATAGTGATATGAGATATTGATTCTATCGTTGTCAATTCTCTTGATATTATTCATGTACTTGATATTGGGAATTCATAATTGGTATCATAGCAGAAGAACAATCTGATGTAGGATTAATTCAACCGATTTTTGGATGTTCTTAAAAAGTTCTTTTCATCGACTGTTAAAAGTGAATTTTGTGATTCTTGGGGTTCTTGATCGAATTAGTAGCTCTAATATACTCGGTTTTGATTGGGATTGATTTTGAGTGATTATGTTCCATTATATTTGATCAATAACTTTGGATTTTAGAAGAATTTTTGTTCGAACAGTATTCTTGAGTTCTTGGTCAAGCATTTGAAAAATTAGGTTGATTTGTATCGATTTTGGTATTACATTAAGTTTTAATTGTGTGTCTAATTTGTTGGTCCCATAGGGGTTTTACGAGAGTGAAAGTTTATCGGGGGAGGGGGGGGGGGGGTTGAATACAAACACAACTTTTATACTTTTTAAGTTGTTTATTGATCAAAAACACAATTTACAGTCTGTTGAGGAAATAAATATGGTAAACCTAATCTATACAAACTAAGAAATCACTAAGTTTTATTGCACTAGAAAAGGGAAATAAGGGAGTTTGTAGAAAATAAGTATTCTAGAATGCACACAGAGGAGATTCGGGACCATTTAAAATGAAGGGTATCACTCCTATTTATACGTCATGCATTTAATGCATGGCAGAGGTACTTTACACATGTCATTTCTTCATTGGGTGCATGCTTCTGACTTTTGTCAAAGACATGCTCTTGGCCGCATGCTGAATAGTGTAGTTGGCAGAGTGGTTGTACGATTATGGACAAAAGCAGATTTTTTTTGTACCTTCGTGCTATTTATGCAAGATGTGATCCCAGAAACAAGTATGTAAAGATATGATCAGTAATCACAAGTCATCTCTCATTAACATCAAAGATTGTGTTTACAAGAGTAGAGAGAATTACAAGTGATGTACTTCCAAAGTATGTCAAAATCTATGTTTAAAACAAGGGATCTAGGCTATTTATACCTAGACTAGAAAGTTACAAAACAAGTCCCTTAACTTGGATACAATTTGCATTTCTTGCACTAACAATCGCCCCCTTTGGATCCAAGTTAGAAGAACACAACATTTATCTCAGCTGCTTTGGAGGTATGTATCTCTTCCTTATCCAAAAAATAATTTCAACCTCCTTAGAGCATTTCTGTATTCCAGTCTTTTCTCTATAGCATCCAGAGCTTTGTTGATCAATATCTTCTCCTTTTCTTTTAGAGGCACCAGCTTTTGTTCATCCAATCTGAGCTTTTCAGTCAACCGAATCTTTATCACCTTAAACGTACCATCACTGTACTTGTTGACTTCAGTGAATCTCATGAACTTCTTTCTTTTCTGTCCATTGAAGTAAACAACTCCAAATTCTGGCTTTTCCAAAATCGTGTACATAGGTATGCCTTGAGCATCGGGAAATCTTCTGTTTGGCCTTAACACATTTACTCTAATCTGACATGCCTCCATCGCGATTTGAAAGTCAGTCAGGTAAGCCAGCTTTACTAGATTCTTCATAAACCTTTTCATAGATTGATAAGCCTCAGACCATGTTTTATCTTTGTTGGGAAGCCTGGCAAGAATATCATACAGTCGGAAAAAGCCTTCACAGGTTAAAGACTTAAAATCAGCTTCAGTGTACGACTATTCTTTGCCATCTGTTCTGTAGATTGTGAATCTTGGATACCACACATTCAATATTCTTTCTGATTCAATCTTTGTAATCCTCACAATCTCTTTGTCTGTTCTCACCAACCTCGGATTCTGGTCTTTGTTTTTCATCAAGTGCAAATATTCTATCTGATGCAGGGATGGTAACTTCTCAATGGAATAAAGTTTCACCTTATCTATGGGTTGAACTCTGCTCACAAACAAATCTCTTCTTACATCCTCTTGGAATGGAGTAAGTATCCTTATCCTGTGCCATCTTCTTTCAATCTGAGATTCCCTGTCAATTAACTGCTGGAACACTCTTATTTCAGCTTCAGAAACTGGATCTTTAAGTTTCCCTTCTAGAATAATTGGTATGACTGGAACATCTATGACTGGATCATTTCTTTTAGGAACATTCTTGTTAGGACCAAAAATGTCCTAATTATATGAAAGTTTTGTAAAGGGCTTATGTTAGTTTGTAAAGGGCTTATGTTTGTAATGGGCTTGGGCTTAGGACTAAGTGGGCCTTGGGCTTGACTATATAATGTGTTAGGAGCTCATTTGTAAAAAGTGTGGCACAATGTAGAGAGCTAAAGTGTGAGAGAAAGAGAGAGTCTTCCCTTTGTACTAAAATGATTAAAATCTAATATGAGGATGACGTTTGTATCTCGATCTCTCAATATACTTGAATTTGTCGATTGATTATGGGACAACAAGTGGTATCAGAGCAGAATTGAAGATATTTCTTCGATACAATCATTCGAATCTCGACAATTCAAGTGAAAAAGTGCCGATTTTTTGAAGAATTTGAAGATTTTGGAGTTCGATCTTCAAGTAAGTGTGTTCTAATCACTTGATCTATTAAAGATCTGTTCGTTGTTCGATTCCAGTTCAATTCCTATATTCAGAATCGATCAACGTGAACAATTCGGTGATTTAGAAAGTTTTTGAGTTTTTTGAAAAATCTTAGATCTAGAAGATTTTGATGTGCATGGATTGATTTTAGCCAATCAAATGATTTTCTGCATTGATTATGAAGAGATTGCAACAATCAGATCCAAAATTGATGAAGAATTGAGTGAGTTACGAATTTCTGATATGAACAGTGCCTAGCCTCGCCGGAAAAACGATTTTGGCCAGAATTTGGATTTTTCACCGGGGATTTGATGTTAGTTGCTCACAGATATGTTCGGTATGAAGTAACGATCTGTTTGCAGTAATTTGGTGTGGAATTCAGCAAGAAATCGAGGCTTTTGGGCTGATAAAAGTGTTCGTCGGAATAGTTCGTAACTGTCGCACGATGATACTCATAACTGTCGGACAACAAAGACATTCATATATTCATAACTGTCGCACGATACTAAAACTCATAACTGTCGTACAACATTTGGCCGACTTCCTATTTTAGTCGCACAAGACTTGTACGAGAGTTACTATTCATTGGGTCTAGTCGTACAAGAGGCATACGACTTCTACTGTTCATTGGGTCTAGTCGTGCAAGACTTATACGACTTCTACTGTTCATTAGCGCTAGTCGTACAAGACCCATGCGACAGTTAATGTTCACCTGAGTTAGTCGTACAAGACTCCTACGACAGTTACTGTTCATTGATCAAAGTCGTACAAGACATGTCCGATAGTTACTGTTCACTGGAAGTTTTCGCACAAAAGATGCCAGATTACAACTTCTAGTCGATCAGTTTTTCTGAGTTGATTTTAGCCCGTTTAAAGAGTGAGAAAATTTTTCTCTAGAGGCGTTGCCCCTTGACCCCATCCGCTAACCGGGTAGCGGAACCCCCGTGCTAAGTCTCGAGAGGGGGACATTTTTCTTGGAATTGGTTATAAAGCGTGGGTGCTACATGACGCTTCCTCCTTCGAGCAAATCTGAATCAAGCTCTTAAGCCGAATTCCTACTCAACCCGCGGTTCATTGACGGATTCTTTGTTATACACTGTGATTGCACTCGGTTTGTCACTCAAAACTCGCTCGTTATCTTTCTTGTGAGCTTATCGGAACGAGCTTGAGTTTCTACTTTTTGAAGATGTGCTCGTGCATCCAGTCGAGGTTATGGCGTACATCAGATCCGGTTTTCATGGTTGAAAATAAGAAGAGTAAGAGCTTCTTTCAAGGGGGAGCCTAGACTTCATTCGGAAAAAAACATCGCTAAAGTTTTTCCAAGAAAATCAAGGGGGACAAGAGCTAAAGCTTTTGAAGATTGATATGATTTTACTTTACAAAACTTTAGGGGGAGAATGTTAGGACCAAAAATGTCCTAATTATATGAAAGTTTTGTAAAGGGCTTATGTTTGTAATGGGCTTGGGCTTAGCATTAAGTGGGGCTTGGGCTTGACTATATAATGTGTTAGGAGCTCATTTGTAAAAAGTGTGGCACAATGTAGAGAGCTAAAGTGTGAGAGAAAGAGAGAATCTTCCCTTTGTACTAAAATGATTAAAATCTAATATGAGGATGACGTTTGTATCTCGATCTCTCAATATAGTTGAATTTGTCGATTGATTATGGGACAACAATTCTCATCATCAGAATCTGAATTAACAGGTTGTACATTCACAGCATCAAACAAATCATCAAGTTCCTCTTTTATCTTGATGACTGTATTTTCAGGTTCATCTTCAGAATTCACATATATGATATCCTGAATAAGATCATCAGCCATTCTCTCCTCATCAGTTCTTTTATCACTTCCATCAGGCTTTTCAACCATAGGAATGATATCATCAATAACTCCATATACATCACCTTCTTGTACATTTCCACCAGAACCACTTGTATCAACATCCAAGTTAACTGTTTCAATTTCTGTACCAGAACCACTTGCTTCCCCCACTTTCTGTCTCTTACTCATCTCCCCCTCATGGTGATCAGGATCAGAATCTTGATCATCATGCTTTCTCTTAGTGGTTTGGGCTTGAGCACCACAAGATTTCTCTAACACGGTTATACGATCAGAAAGGGTTTTGAAACCAAAGGTAATGGATTCAGTCATATCAGAAATGGATTGTTTTAGGGTTTGGATATCAGCTTGGGTAGGTAACTGGTTTTGTATCTCGGTTTGTCTTCTCAATAAACCAACTAACTCCAACTCATCTCCGGAGTTATTATCACCTTGCTCAAGTAAACGGGTTAACAACTGAGATTTAAGTTCTTGTAAAGGTAGGTTAGGAGGTACCTTGTTTTGTGGTGTAGGCTGGGATTTTGGATCAGGTTGAGCTTCGGATTCAGTAACCGGTGTTTAAATCACAGATTTTCCTTTAACTGCTCGGCTAACTTCCTCAGAAAGCTTTCCCACAATCTTTTTCATTTCCTGAGTCTGAGCTTTGTAAGAATTGTTAAGAGAACCAATCGCCAAGTCCAAAAGTTTCACCGACACATAGTTATGGGGAGGAGGACCCATCAATGATCTGATCCGTTGTGCTTGAATGGGACTAACACCCAGACCACTTAAGTTACTGGTTTTGATGACAGTAGAAGAAACTACATGGCCTGTGTTCAACGCTGACATGGTGTTAACGTTGACAGGACTTCCACCCGGTCCTCGTAAAAAACCAACGAATGGCGGCAATACTCTGGGCGTTCCGATTGGATCACGAAGAATTCCAATGTTTGGTGTCACCAACGGTGTTGTGACTGTTGCCGTAAGTGTCCTAGGAAGTTAAGTTGTTCCAAAGGGTCCTAGATTCGAAGTGCTCAGAATTGAAGTCGGTGGCCGGGGCAATTGCCTACCTGTTTCAATACCAGCAAACACCGATTGTGTTACCGATACCGTTTGTGCTAATCCCCTGTGAGAAAATGACACATCAACTTGTTGAGAAGTTGATGAGTGACTGAGTGGGGTTGTGCAATTCATAGCTAGGTCCACTATGTCTGTTTCAATGTCTAATGGCGACGAACGCTCATTGACAGTAGATGTGGCTACCCGGGTTGACTCGGTTTGGATAGGGTTAGTAGTTAAAAACTTTTGTTGATCCTGTCTCACACTCACCATCTTTTTTTCTTTCCTTCTCACTTAACCTCACTTCATATTATGTTTCAACTAATACTCCCTCAGAACACCTTATATCTCCTCGAGCACCAGAGTTGGTCTCAGTATGTACAACAATTTCAAAACCATTATGATCATCAGGTTGATCATCATCATCATTATCCGAGCTTTCAGGTTCTGCCTCATCATCTGCCTCTGAACTTGAGCTTGCAGTGTAAACATTGGCAGGATCATCTATGTCATCAAATATATCATTAGTTTCTTCTTCAGAGTCTGAAGAACCAAGACTTTCTTCATCAACATTTGCTCGGGACGACGGACCAGGAGCACCCCCTTCTCCAGTTTCCCTCACAATATTTTTACCACTCAACTTGCCTTGTTCAGGTACCCGGTATCCTGAACTTTTTCTCAAAGATCTATACCCTCACTCCTCTCACCTAGTTGGTTTGCACGTTGGGTAGGTCCCTCCGGTTCTGGATGGACCATTAGGGCATGTTCTTCTCTATACTCACTCACAAATGGTGACTCCTGGTCAGCGTAAGCAAGTACAGATTTGGGTATGACCATGATGTGATTAAATTTCATGTTGGTTGGAATGCAGATACAATGCATCCACTGGGCTGGACCAAGTACGGCTCCTTGTCGTCTCGGAATCTCCTGATTTGAATTCATGATATGTTGAATAACAATCTGTAAAAATCTCTGGAATGGTACAAACTTCCTTGCCTTTGATGGTTGAGCCTTATCCGTGACTACCTCGATCAGTTCATTCCAGATTAACACGACGAAATCAATCTTCTGATCATATGCGATAGCATGAAACATCCTCAGAACGGAGATGCTACATCTATCAAGTCCCGTGTGCTTTGAAGTCATACATCTGTTGATGATGCTAAACAGAGTATACCAAATAGGTACCATCAACTGTATCATTGTATCCCAACACCATTATGTCCCGGTACAGATCGTCTTCAGTAACCAAATCCTCAAAATTATCTGACATTGGCAGATCCAGAACTTTTCTAAGTCTCCTCAACGTAAGCTTTGCGTCAAAATGATCAATTTTGAGAGTGAAAAACTGGTTGGTTTCAGAAACTGGCACAAATTGAATTATATGCCAGGCTTGTTGCAAATAGATCAGAGGAACAAGTTCTGTCTTCTCTAATACTGTTCTGAGCGGATGACCCTTCAAGATTTCGACTATGATGTGATAATCCATTCTCACATTCATATCGAAAGTAAAATTGTTATGCTGAATCTTCAGACAGTATGCAGGTCGGATCAGGTCATCATCAAGATTTCTAGCATTCACCGAAGGATGGGATGAGCGATGTGATGGAATAATAGTGTTTTTGTCTGAGGAATTACCATCACCATGCTCATGAACATGTGCCATTTGGATCTGTTTGGAAACAAGTTAGAATACCGGGATAAAATCGCCAAGTTTCCAGTTTTGAGAAAATTCTCAAAAATTCCTAAGCCTGGGATGTTATCGCATAACACAGAGACTAGTCGCATGATACTTTTGATCGCATAAATCTTGTGAGATGAAAGAAATTATCGCATAAGACTTGTGCGAGAAAGATGAATGATAGTTTTGAGCGACAACTATCAATGTTTGAATACATGGTTTGTGCGACAACTTTGAATACTTGGAAACTATTTGAAGTATTCAACCCAGATTCTAAGGAAGGCAATAAAATCGCATAAAATCGAAATCCCTAGTGTCGTTTATCTAAGATTAGCCCTATCTTATAATGTTTTAACAAAGATACTAACACAATGAATGATTATAGAAGAGAATATGAACAGTTTCATCTGTTTCGACTTTCACATACACAAATCATCAAACTTGTATCAATGGACTGGATAAACTGAATTAAAAACGAGAGAATCACTAACCTGTAGTGATTTCGAGTAGGAATCAACAAGAAAACAGCAACAATCGATCACTTCGAAAATATTCAGTTTAGAGAAAGGGTTTGCGAGAAGTCAGAAAAAAATTGTTTGAAATAACGCTCTATATATACAACTTAGGGCTTAGTGACACGTGGCACAATGTGATTGGTCCAACGGTTGACCTTCACGTGTCAACTTGTCGCATGAACGACTTGCGAGAAGTTCATCTTCATCGCATGAAACGTATGCGATGTAGGAGTTCAAGATTATCGAATAACACTTGTGCGAGAAGTATTGTTGAAAACATTTAATCGCATAACACATGAGAGATGAACAGTGTTGATCGCATGAAGCTTATGCAATGAACAATGTTAATCGCATGAAGCTTGTGCGATTAGAGAAGTTCTCGGTCAAAGCGTATGCGATGAAACACTTGATTGCATGATGTTTTGAGCGACAACTACCAACACTTGGACATTTTCTGAAAAGTAAAAAAAAAATCACGTTTTCAAACTTTTTCAAAGATTGATTTTCCAAGTTAAAAGATGTCCAACTTTAACTGGTTCTTTCCAACATACTCTTTCAAAACATTTTGCTCCCCCTACAATGATGCATAGATTTTTCAAAATTATTTTTCATCAAGTAGAGTTTGCACAAAAATTCAAGTTAGAAACACTTAATTTCCTCTCCAATGATCAACACACATGTGAATAAAGTATCATGCTCCCCCTAGATCAATGATCAAAACGTTTCTTTCTCCCCTAAACACATGCAAACACACATCAAACTGCACAAAAACCATGAAGATATAAAAATTGAAATTGACAAGTAAAAGATAAATTTTGAATCTTACTTTGTATACTACATAAAAACATAAACTTTTGAAATAAACATAATAAAGATTCAATAAGATGAAAACTAATATTTTTCAATCAAGATATTAAGCTTGAATGAATAATAGAAATGTTCAACTTATTGAGTGAATATTATGAATATTCAAACTTTCATGTTCAACATGCCAAACTTTGAAATTAAAATTTTGAATTGTTTCTCATCCAAAGCTTTAGTGAAAAGATCGGCAAGTTGAAATTCAGTAGATACAAAGTAAAGTTCAATTGTACCTTTCTCCACATGGTCCTTATGAAATGGTAACGAATGTCGATGTGCTTCGTCTTCGTGTGTTGGACAGGATTAACTAAAATTGCAATCGCAGGTTTACTATCACAATAAATGGGAATTTTGTCATACGTACAGCCAAAATCCATCAGTTGAGTCTTCATCCATAAGACTTGTGAACAACAGCTTGCGGCAGCAACGTATTCAGCCTCCGCCGTAGATGTTGACACACAATTCTGTTTCTTTGATGACCAACACACTAATTTGTCTCCCAAGAATTGTACATGTCCGGTAGTGCTTTTCCTATCCATCAAGCTTCCACCATGATCAGCGTCAGAGTATGTAACACCCCGATTTTTGTAAAGTGTTACGATTAATTTATTTCGAGTATAATTACGTGATGGATTAATTTTAGAGTTTATCCCCGATTAAGTTTCGTTATTGGTTTTATTGGAATAATATGTAAGGGGTAAACTTTAATTTTAATTTATAAGATAAAGGGTGAAAGTTGCCAATTGATGAGAGTCGAGGGGGCTGTTTGGTTAAGTGATGAAAAGTACAACACTTCCACCGCCTCATTTGTGTAAAATAGGCCAAAAGGAGATGAGATATTTTGTTATCTCATGGTGTGTGTGTGTGTGTTTTGTTCACGGCAGAAAGAAGAGAGAAAGAATAGAGAGAATAGAGAGGAAGAAGAGAGAAAGAAGAGAGAAAGAAGAGAAGGAGGAATCAGGCTTATTAATCTTCAGTTCTGAGTCTTTGGTGTTTAAAATCATCACAGCGGTTTGGAGTTTGATTGTGCAAAGAAGTGGGTTTATCTCCATGAGGTGAGTTCATTCGATTCTTTGTACAAATCAGTGTTTTTAAGTTATAGTAACCTTGGTATATTTGTATGAACTGACTGAGGATTGATTAGAATGAGTAGATTGAACTGATTTCATGTTTTAAATCGATATGTAGACTTGGCTGAAACGAACAGTAAGTAAATGATAAAGTCCCGGCACTTTAATGTCCCGGCACTTTAATGTCCCGGTACTTGAAAGTCCCGGGAGTCGAAAGTCCCGGTGTAGCTTCGGTGTGGTCCCGGTAGTTGGAAGTCCCGGTAGAGGGAAGTCCCGGTAGTTGGAAGTCCCGGTAGTTGGAAGTCCCGGTAGTTGGGGATACCGGGAGTTCGGGATACCGGGAGTTCGGTACTGGGAGTCGATACCGGGAGTTCAGTACCGGAAGTCGATACCGGGAGTTGGGTTGGGTTCCAAAACTTGGGCCGAAGCCCGGTATGTTTAATTACATGAACAAGGGCCGAAGCCCGGTGTGCTTTATTAACGGAACAGGGCCGAGCCCGGTAGTTTTAATTTCTGGAATGTGGGCCAAGACCCAGTATTGTTGATTTCAGAATTTGAGATGGGTTTGGAATAGAATAAATCCAGAATTGAGAATAAAATTTGAGATGAGATTATTATTATTATTGAGGGTTGTAAGTTTAATCTCAATTAATTTTAATCAATTGAAATATTAATTTTAGAATACAATTATGATTGTAGATTTCGAAGGAAAATGGTTGGAAATAAAGGAACGATAAATTGTTAATATTCTTAGAAATTAAGAATATGTTTGAGAAGTAATGTGATATGTTATTATACACATATGTTAGTAAGTGTAATGGATCCATAGGCACTGCTTTTATTTAACGTGGAATAGGCATAAATAAATTGCTATTCCCGTTGGCCTGAAATGTGGAATAGGCATAAAGTAATTTGTAATTCCAATTTCGTAAAGGTGTTATGAAATGAGAAATAGGCATAAAGGAAATTGTAATTTCTATTTCATAGTGTAGAAATCGAGGAATAGGCAAAGTATAATTGCTATTCATGCGGAATGATTGAATAGGTAAAGTATAATTGCTATTCATGTGGAATGATTGAATAGGCAAAGTATAATTGATATTCATGTGGAATGATTGAATAGGCAAAGTATAATTGCTATTCATGTGGAATGATTGAATAGTCAAAGTATAATTGCTATTCATGTGGAATGATTGAATAGGCAAAGTATAATTGCTATTCATGTGGAATGATTGAATAGGTAAAGTATAATTGCTATTCATGTGGAATGATTGAATAGGCAAAGTATAATTGCTATTCATGTGGAATGATTGAATAGGTAAAGTATAACTGCTATTCATGTGGAATGATTGAATAGGCAAAGTATAATTGCTATTCATGTGGAATGATTGAATAGGCAAAGTATAACTGCTATTCATGTGAAATGATTGAATAGGTAAAGTATAATTGCTATTCATGTGGAATGATTGAATAGGTAAAGTATAATTGCTATTCATGTGGTATGATTGAATAGGCAAAGTATAATTGATATTCATGTGGAATGATTGAATAGGCAAAATATAGTTGCTATTCGTGATTGAGATGTGGAAACATGAATTAGATGAAGTGTAAGTGTTTTTCTCACTTACTTTCAGTGGATTAGAGATAGGCATTATATAAATGCTATTTATGTTTTCATTCCAAGAAAAGGTATGGCGATTGATTGGAAGTCTTTAGGCTTGATCAATAAACTAGAATCTTTGATGATTCGTAGTAGGCTTATGAATTTGATGTTATGACCTCCGGAATGTTAGTCATACTTATGGGATCGGGTATGATCCCTTCATTATGAGATGAGCACGTGTACGGTAAGAATGATGGTGAATGGATTTGTTTATATGCTTGAATATCTGAACTTTCAAGTTGTTAATGTTTTAAATTTGAATTGGATGTTCCCACTAGGCGTTAGCCTAATTGTTCAAATTCAATCTTCTTACCAGGTACGAGTTCAGGGAAGTAATGGAATGTGGGACAATTGGAGATTTTATAATGACGACAAGTTGATGTAAATTAACTTTTGTTATTATTTTCGCTTGTTAAGAATGTTTATGTTGAGGATATTAGATGCGTAAACCCTTTTATTTCAGGTTTAAATTGACCCTGATTTTTAGGGTGTTACAATATGGTATCAGAGCATTAGTTTAAGCGAACTAGGTATGATTATGAGATACCTAGACTTAAGCTGAGATGAATTAAGATCTGATTTGTGAGATATGGATAGAAGTACTAAGACAAGATGGTCTTAAGAGTTGATGGAAATATGGGAGTTAAGGATTGTGATGATGGTAACAAAGATTCTTATGTATAGTATGTTCATAATTTCAACTAGCTGCTGTTATTATGAATATATGTTTATGTAAGCATAATTGTTTCTATTTGTTTTGGCAATTTGAGGTAATTTCGTTTGACGATGTTGTTGCACATAAAAGAATTTCAAGTATAGCACGACTAATTGTGCCACTCAGTTAACTCTTTGAGCCTTTCAGATAAGAATCTCTAGGGCGATATGTGTATGCTTGACGATGAGTCGGTATCAAGTAGCAAATAAAGTGGACAGTCAGATCCATTATTGATTTGCTAGTCTTCAGGAAAGGTTGTGACCCAACCCGATTATGGATTAATTTGTCTCCCGGTAAACACGCTTTAGAGATAAGTTTACTGGAGAATTTCAATTTTAAATTCCGATCAAGGAATAGATGCCGAACAAGTAGAGCTTTGACTATTAACCAAAGAAGACAAATAGAATTTATGTTATTTCCAAGTTGGGGAGCGAGAAATGGTGAAGATATCACCGTGGAAACATCATAAAAGTGTTGTCTAGCTTTGATTTCGGGGACGAAATCATTTTCAAGTTGGGGAGTATTGTAACACCCCAATTTTTGTAAAGTGTTACGATTAATTTATTTTGAGTATAATTACGTGATAGATTAATTTTAGAGTTTATCCCCGATTAAGTTTCGTTATTGGTTTTCTTGGAATAATATGTAAGGGGTAAACTTTAATTTTAATTTATAAGATAAAGGGTGAAAGTAGCCAATTGATGAGAGTCGAGGGGGCTGTTTGGTTAAGTGATGAAAAGTATATCACTTCCACCGCCTCATTTGTGTAAAAGAGGCCAAAAGGGGATGAGATATTTTGATATGTCATGGCGTGTGTGTGTTTTGTTCACGGCAGAAAGAAGAGAGAAAGAATAGAGAGAATAGAGAGGAAGGAGTGAGAAAGAAGAGAAGGAGGAATCAGGCTTATTAATCTTCAGTTCTGAGTCTTTGGTGTTTAAAATCATCACAGCAGTTTGGAGTTTGATTGTGCAAAGAAGTGGGTTTATCTCCATGAGGTGAGTTCATTCGATTCTTTGTACAAATCAGTGTTTTTAAGTTATAGTAACCTTGGTATATTTGTATGAACTGACTGAGGATTGATTAGAATGAGTAGATTGAACTGATTTCATGTTTTAAATCGATATGTAGACTTGGCTGAAACGAACAGTAAGTAAATGATAAAGTCCCGGTACTTGAATGTCCTGGTACTTGAAAGTCCCGGGAGTCGAAAGTCCCGGTGTAGCTTCGGTGTGGTCCCGGTAGTTGGAAGTCCCGGTAGAGGGAAGTCCCGGTAGTTGGAAGTCCCGGTAGTTGGAAATCCCGGTAGTTGGAAGTCCCGGTAGTTTGGGATACCGGGAGTTGGGGATACCGGGAGTTCGGTACCGGGAGTCGATACCGGGAGTTCAGTACCGGAAGTCGATACCGGGAGTTGGGTTGGGTTCCAAAACTTGGTCCGAAGCCCGGTGTGTTTAATTACATGAACAAGGGCCGAAGCCCGGTATGCTTTATTAACGGAACAGGGCCGAGCCCGGTAGTTTTAATTTCTGGAATGTGGGCCAAGGCCCAGTATTGTTGATTTCAGAATTTGAGTTGGGTTTGGAATAGAATAAATCCAGAATTGAGAATAAAATTTGAGATGAGATTATTATTATTATTGAGGGTTGTAAGTTTAATCTCAATTAATTGAATCAATTGAAAAATTGATTTTAGAATACAATTATGATTGTAGATTTCGAAGGAAAATGGTTGGAAATAAAGGAGCGATAAATTGTTAATATTCTTAGAAATTAAGAATATGTTTGAGAAGTAATGTGATATGTTATTATACACATATGTTAGTAAGTGTAATGGGTCCATAGGCACTGCTTTTATTTAACGTGGAATAGGCATAAATAAATTGCTATTCCCGTTGACCTGAAATGTGGAATAGGCATAAAGTAATTTGTAATTCCCATATCGTAAAGGTGTTATGAAATGAGAAATAGGCATAAAGGAAATTGTAATTTCTATTTCATAGTGTAGAAATCGAGGAATAGGCAAAGTATAATTGCTATTCATGTGGAATGATTGAATAGGTAAAGTATAATTGCTATTCATGTGGAATGATTGAATAGGCAAAGTATAATTGCTATTCATGTGGAATGATTGAATAGGCAAAGTGTTGGACAACCTAAGGGGGGGGTAAGGTTGTATTTTAAATCTTTTACTTTCAAAAAATTCTTTTTACAAATAAATACAGAATAAATAAAGCAGAGAATAAATAAATAAGTATACAACAATTATATAAACAGATATAATTTAAATGCACAGCGGAAATGTAAATAGATAAGGGAAAGAGAATACTTGACAACGATATTTTTAAAGTGGTTCACCAAACACAAAGTTGGCTAGTCCACCTCGAGAAAATAACCCTTCTCGGAGATCCAATACGAAACGTGTTCTTTACGGTAGAAACACAAACCTTAATACAACAAACGCGAAACACTCTACTTTGAGAGATTAATGTGGATCACTCACTCTATTCAAACACTTACAAGAGGGTATAAATTTTAATATGAATAATCACTCTTGAATAAGGTTTATCACTTGGATAATTTTAGAGAGTTTGATCACTTGAGTTGTGTTGCTGATTCAACTAATCGAGAGATTTTAATCTGCTATCAACTCAAGATTTCTTACTCAAAAATTAATTTTATCAGTTTAAGTGATTTAGTGTGAGTAAGAAGGCAGCAGAATAATAATCAAATGCTGAGGGAGAATTTATTGCTGAAGTTGGTGTAGGCTTGAATGCTGGAGGATGCATGTATTTATACTGGATGATCACCAGGGCAGAAGTTTTCGCGGTATACCGGCAGCCCATCGCGGTATACCTGCGTCAGAAAAAGTACACTGCAAGGAGAAGGTCAACCCTGCAAAAAACAACGGCTACAAGTACCCGCGGTATACCGCGTTGCACATGGCGGTATACCGCCTGAAAAAAGTTCTGACAAGGGAAGCTTCATATGCAGAAGATGTGATAGGTGAACAGTACCCGCGGTATACCGCGTGGACCTTGGCGGTATACCGCCTGACATTCTGTCCAATGAGAGCATGGCAACGCAGGGTTACTTCGGCTGAGACTCTTTGATGAACAGTAAAAAGCATGAAGTGATTTTAATAAAATAACATATATATATATATCATGCGATTTATATAAAAAATATTATATATATATTTGATTCAAATATATTTATATAGATACGAAATATCCAAGTGATAAAATATTTTAGGGTGTTTATCATTTTAAAATAGAATGACGAAACTCTTCAAACTTGGATTCTTCAGATAAAATTTATCGAGATCATTTAAATATCTGCACACTCAGATAAAATATTAGATAACAAATAATGCGGTGTGTTTTGTAATCATCAAAATAAATATGGAGATGTGATTTTATGTGTACCAAAAATATATCACAATATTTAAAGCTGGGTACACTTGCACCAACAATCTCCCCCTTTTTGATGATGACAAACACAACGCTAAACACGAGAGCATACTCGGTTTCTCTCCCCCTTTTGTCGAAGCAAAAAGGGTTTAAGAAAGTCGCTTATGCTCCCCCTCAAAATATGAAATATTTGAGAGTTAGTATTTATCAAGGGTTATACTCAAGCATGCCTAAACCAAGTCTTAATTTAAAGAACGCCTTTTTGTTTAGAGCTTTAGTGAAAATATCGGCCAAATTATCTTCCGAATCAACCTTTTCCAGCACGATTTTGCCTTTTTGAACATTATCTCGTAAAAAGTGATGTCTCAATTCAATATGTTTGGTACGAGAGTGTAAAACGGGATTTTTACTTAAGTTTATGGCACTTGAGTTATCACACATAATTGGAATTTTGGTTAGGTGTACCTCAAAATCGGTAAGTGTGTGTTTCATCCATAGGACTTGAGCACATGCTCTTGCGGCGGCTACATATTCCGCTTCGGTGGTAGACAAAGCTACGGATTGTTGTTTCTTAGAGAACCAAGATACAAGTGAGAGACCTATAAAGGCACATACCCCACTAGTACTTTTTCGGTCAACAATAGATCCACCAAGATCGGAATCGGCGAAACACGTTACTTCTAACTCGGGTTTCTTTGCGTACCATAAGCCAAGATTAGTAGTACCTCGTAAATATCGAAAAATACGCTTGACAGCTTCATAGTGAGATTGTTTAGGTGAAGATTGAAAACGAGCACATAAACATACACTAAACATAATATCAGGTCTACTAGCAGTTAAATATAACAAGCTACCAATCATACCACGATAAATCTTTTCATTAAAATCGTTTCCCTCCTCGTCACGAGATAATTGCAAATTTGTGGTCATTGGAGTTTCAACGGGTTTGACATTTTCAAAGTTAAACTTTTTCAACATATCTTTACAATATTTAGATTGACTAATAAAAATACCAGTTTCACATTGTTTTATTTGCAATCCTAAGAAGTATTTTAACTCTCCCATCATGCTCATTTCAAATTCGCTAGTCATTTTCGCAGAAAATTCATTACACAATTTTTCATTAGTGGAACCAAAAATAATATCATCAACATATACTTGCACAACCACAATATCATTTTGAACATATTTCACAAATAAAGTATTATCAATTTTACCCATAATATAGCCACTAGAAATTAAAAAGGTTTTTAATCTATCATACCAAGCACGCGGAGCCTGCTTTAAACCATAAAGCGCCTTTTTTAATTTATAAACATGTGTCGGGTTTTCAAAACTTTCAAAACCGGGAGGTTGAGAAACGTATACCTCCTCATTTATAATACCATTTAAGAAAGCACTTTTAACATCCATTTGAAATAATTTAAAATCTTTAGCATTCGCAAAAGCGAGAAGCATTCGAATAGACTCCAACCTTGCAACCGGTGCAAAGGTTTCGTCATAATCTATACCTTCTTGTTGACTGTACCCCTTGGCAACTAAACGTGCCTTGTTTCGTGTGACTCCACCGTTCTCGTCTACCTTGTTACGGAAGACCCATCTTGTGCCAATAATGGTTTGACTACTAGGGCTAGGCACTAAGTCCCACACATCATTCCTAGAAAATTGGTTTAACTCTTCTTGCATGGCCATAATCCAATCCTCATCACCTAAAGCTTCATCTATGGTTTTAGGTTCTATGGTTGAGATAAAAGCATGGAAAGCACAATGGGTATGGATTTGTGATCTAGTTGTCCTTTGGTTTAGGTCACCTATAATTTGATCTACGGGATGGCCTCGAGCGGTTCTAAGGTTAGGATCATCTATACCTTGTGGAATAAAGCACGGAGGGGCATCACTAGATTCAATATTATTTGTGGAAGGTTGGGTACTTAAATCCAAGTTGCTAAGTTGTTGTGCTA
Organism: Saussurea involucrata; assembly: GCA_033807775.1. NCBI lineage: Eukaryota > Viridiplantae > Streptophyta > Magnoliopsida > Asterales > Asteraceae > Saussurea > Saussurea involucrata. The sequence goes on from CM066322.1 coordinate 136,515,439, forward strand.
ATACGTCTCCTTCACGGATATTGTCATTTGCTAAGGGTGCACTAGGTTTGGGAGGACTCTCGTCAAAGCTAACATTTAAGGATTCTTCTACTACCATGGTCTCCTTATTTAGGATTCTATAGGCTTTGCTATTCCAAGAGTAACCTAGGAACACTCCTTCATAGGCTTTAGGGTCAAATTTGGTTAAGTAGGATTTGGTGTTTAAAATGAAACATTTACAACCAAAAACTTTCAGGTGAGCTAGGGAAGGTTTTCTACCTCGGTAAAGTTCATAGGGTGTCTTATTTAGGATACCTCTAATTAGGACACGGTTAAGCACATAGGTCGCGGTAGCAACGGCATCACACCAAAACTTTTGGGGAACTTGATGTTCGTTTAGCATAGTTCTACTCATTTCTTGCAACGTTCGATTTTTCCTTTCAACAACCCCGTTTGACTGAGGAGTTCGAGGAGCCGAAAAGTTATGAGTTATACCATGTTTATCACAAAAGGCACCAAATTGTACATCATTATCGAATTCTCGTCCATGGTCCGTACGTATGGAAACAATCGTACAACCTTGTTGGTTTTGAATTCGTTTTCCCAAAATTTTAAACTTTTCAAAAGCCTCATTTTTATGTCTCAAAAATAAAGTCCAAGTATAACGGGAATAATCATCCACAATAACCAAAGTATAAAAATTTCCTCCAAAACTTTGAATAGCCATCGGGCCAAAAAGATCCATATGTAAAAGTTCTAAAACTCTTTGAGTAGAAATAACATTTTTCGATTTATGAGAAACGTGATGTTGTTTGCCGACACGACAAGCATCACAAAAATGATTATCAAACTTTAATTTTGGCAGGTCACTCACAAGCTCCTTATTTTTTAAGTTTTGCATTAATCTTAGATTAGCGTGACCTAAACGCCTATGCCATAAAGTAGAAACATCATTAATAGAAGATAAGCATACATTTTCAGATACAACAGTTTTACAAATATATAAATTTCCTTTTACAAAACCATTTAAAAGAACTTTGCCATTTTTTATGATTTTACAAGAATCTTCTTCGAAGACAACAGTTGTATTATTTTTACACAATTGGCGAACACTTAACAAATTAAAATGTAAATTATCAACATGATTAACATTAAGAAATTGAACATTATTGCAAGAGACTGTACCTCTACCAATTATATTTCCTTTGGAGTTTCCTCCAAAAATTACCTGTCCACCATCACATGACTTATATGATGAAAAGAGATTATTGTTTCCGGTCATGTGACGCGTGCACCCACTATCGAGTATCCAGTCCATATCGAGGTCAATCTACAATAATGAAGTTGTAACTTTTATGGTCCCCATTTCTCGTGGGTCCTTGACAATTAGTTTCAAAGTCAACCAACATGCATATATATAAAGTCAAACAGAATATATATATATATATAATATATTACACAATATTAATATATATATATATATAATACATATCAAGTAAGACAGAATATATATAATATATTAAACAACTACCATAAATATATATATATGTAATACGTATATATATATATCAACAAACAGTACATAGTAATATATATTACTTATATATATAATATATACAACAAATTATATTTAAACTATATATATATATATAACATATATACATAACACATTTAAAACCATAAACGCATACCACCGGGATTATCATTACTAAACATTCCTTTTGGAATCCATTTATTTACCATTTTAATTTTGCGATTATATTTATCATACACATAAAAACAAGCATTTACATTCGCATTATTATTAGGTTTAGAATATTTATCATGGTACATGCGAGCATACGGTTTTCTCGTATTATAATTTACATTATTTATTTTACGCACATACGGAGGTTTTTGCACATATTGATTTCTTGTATTTACTTTAGGTGATTCATAAAATCTTTTGATGGGTATACATGAACATTTATCAACACAAGTATTGGAACCAATGCCTTTTCTACAATTTATACGGTTAGGCATATTTAGCATGTTAAAGACTTTCTTATTACTACTTTCAAAGGCTTTAGCTAGCATGTTATCTTTTTCATATGAAGCACATTTAGCCTTTAAACAAGTAATCTCATTATCAAGAATATCACATTTTGTACAAATAATATTTTCATGTGATTTTTTATTTAAGCATGCAATTTCTTTATTTAAAACATCACAAGATTTACAAAAATCTTTTTCTCCTAATTTAGTTTCTAATTTAGCAATTATATCCATATCATTTTCAGATTTTTGTTTAACATTTTTTATTTCCTTTTTACATGCATTTACAGTTTCTTTTAACATAGCATTCTCATCTTGGTAACGATTTGCAAGAGCGGCCATTTTATGAAAAGATTCATATAATTCTTCAAGATTATTTTCATTATCACTTTCATAATCACTATCGTAATCTGAGTAAGAAGATTTTACCTCGTCGTCGCTTTCGGCCATAAGACAAATGGCTTGATAGTCATCTTCTTCTTCACTCTCGCTCCACGCGCCTCCAATGAAGGCTTTCTCCTTCTTCTTTTGGAACTTGTTCTTTTTCGGACATTCATTGGCGTAGTGGTCTTTGTCACCACATGAGTAGCAAAAGCCTCTCTTTGGCTTAGCTTTATCGTCTTCACTCGAGTCGCCATTTTTCTTAACTTTTTCGTCTCGTTTATGGAACTTACGACTTCGATTTTCACCACCACGACGGTAGTTACCGTTTCTTTGAAATCTGCCATTGTTAGAAAATTTATTATTATTATTAAGAAATTTGGAAAAGTTTCTTACCAACATGGCGACTTCATCGAGAGTTTCGGATGGATCTTTCGAGGAGCTAGCTTTCTCCTTTTTCTTCTCATCTTTTGGTGTTGAGACATTGAGAGCGATTGATTTCTTTTTAACTTGCTCCCGATCTTTGTTTCTTTTAAGTGCAATTTCATGCACTTTAAGATTACCGATCAAGTCATCTATCTTCATTATGGAAAGGTCACGGGAGTCTTCTAAAGATGTTATCTTTTGCATCCACTCCGAAGGAAGGGCTCGTAGGATTTTCCTTATATAGTCCTCGTTAGGATAAGTGCGATCCAAACCTTTCAAAGTAGTCACAATAAGGTTAAATCTTTTAAACATTGAGTCAATTGACTCATCTTGTTTCATTTCGAATAGTTCATAATCGTGAACTAAAATATTCACTTTACTAGATTTAACCTCCGTGTTTCCACGATGAGTATTATTTAAACTTTCCCATATTTGATTTGCAGTTTTATATGTATATACTCTTTCAATTTCGTCAGTTGTTAAAGCAGCATATAATATATTCTTAGCTTCAAAGTTTAAACAAAAATGAGCTTCATCAGAAGTAGTCCAGTCATCTATAGGTTTATCAATATAAACATCATCTTTCACAATGGTGGGTTTAAAATTCCCTTTTTCTATAATATTCCAAATCTTTTGATTTTTGCCACGCACGTGACATTCAAATAGCTCGGCCCAAATGCCAAACTTTTCAGTATCTATCAAAGGAGGTTTTGAAAACACGATATTAGTTTGTTGAGCCATTTAGAAGAATAAGAGAAAATTATGCAGAATATTTTTGAAAGACCTGCTCTGATACCAAATGTTGGACAACCTAAGGGGGGGGTAAGGTTGTATTTTAAATCTTTTACTTTCAAAAAATTCTTTTTACAAATAAATACAGAATAAATAAAGCAGAGAATAAATAAATAAGTATACAACAATTATATAAACAGATATAATTTAAATGCACAGCGGAAATGTAAATAGATAAGGGAAAGAGAATACTTGACAACGATATTTTTAAAGTGGTTCACCAAACACAAAGTTGGCTAGTCCACCTCGAGAAAATAACCCTTCTCGGAGATCCAATACGAAACGTGTTCTTTACGGTAGAAACACAAACCTTAATACAACAAACGCGAAACACTCTACTTTGAGAGATTAATGTGGATCACTCACTCTATTCAAACACTTACAAGAGGGTATAAATTTTAATATGAATAATCACTCTTGAATAAGGTTTATCACTTGGATAATTTTAGAGAGTTTGATCACTTGAGTTGTGTTGCTGATTCAACTAATCGAGAGATTTTAATCTGCTATCAACTCAAGATTTCTTACTCAAAAATTAATTTTATCAGTTTAAGTGATTTAGTGTGAGTAAGAAGGCAGCAGAATAATAATCAAATGCTGAGGGAGAATTTATTGCTGAAGTTGGTGTAGGCTTGAATGCTGGAGGATGCATGTATTTATACTGGATGATCACCAGGGCAGAAGTTTTCGCGGTATACCGGCAGCCCATCGCGGTATACCTGCGTCAGAAAAAGTACACTGCAAGGAGAAGGTCAACCCTGCAAAAAACAACGGCTACAAGTACCCGCGGTATACCGCGTTGCACATGGCGGTATACCGCCTGAAAAAAGTTCTGACAAGGGAAGCTTCATATGCAGAAGATGTGATAGGTGAACAGTACCCGCGGTATACCGCGTGGACCTTGGCGGTATACCGCCTGACATTCTGTCCAATGAGAGCATGGCAACGCAGGGTTACTTCGGCTGAGACTCTTTGATGAACAGTAAAAAGCATGAAGTGATTTTAATAAAATAACATATATATATATATCATGCGATTTATATAAAAAATATTATATATATATTTGATTCAAATATATTTATATAGATACGAAATATCCAAGTGATAAAATATTTTAGGGTGTTTATCATTTTAAAATAGAATGACGAAACTCTTCAGACTTGGATTCTTCAGATAAAATTTATCGAGATCATTTAAATATCTGCACACTCAGATAAAATATTAGATAACAAATAATGCGGTGTGTTTTGTAATCATCAAAATAAATATGGAGATGTGATTTTATGTGTACCAAAAATATATCACAATATTTAAAGCTGGGTACACTTGCACCAACACAAAGTATAATTGCTATTCATATGGAATGATTGAATAGGTAAAGTATAATTGCTATTCATGTGGAATGATTGAATAGGAAAAGTATAATTGCTATTCATGTGGAATGATTGAATAGGCAAAGTATAATTGCTATTCATGTGGAATGATTGAATAGGTAAAGTATAATTGCTATTCATGTGGAATGATTGAATAGGCAAAGTATAATTGCTATTCATGTGGAATGATTGAATAGGTAAAGTATAATTGCTATTCATGTGGAATGATTGAATAGGTAAAGTATAATTGCTATTCATGTGGTATGATTGAATAGGCAAAGTATAATTGCTATTCATGTGGAATGATTGAATAGGCAAATTATAATTGCTATTCATGTGAAATGATTGAATAGGTAAAGTATAATTGCTATTCATGTGGAATGATTGAATAGGTAAAGTATAAATTCTATTCATGTGGTATGATTGAATAGGTAAAGTATAATTGATATTCATGTGGAATGATTGAATAGGCAAAATATAGTTGCTATTCGTGATTGAGATGTGGAAACATGAATTAGATGAAGTGTAAGTGTTTTTGTAGAATCCAGATCCGTGCAACGATTATGTTTGTGAATAAGCAAATAAGAACAGTTGATATGATTCACAAAGGCTGCCCACTTAGCTATTGATTTAGAGAGAATTACAGTGTAAAGCAGAAAAGCTAAATGAGACAACTAGCTAATTTTCTAAGCTAATTGCACTTTAAATACGCTGGGCCCGTGGTAACAAGCCCACGGCCCGTTCACAATGGACTAAGATTAATCAATTACAATTCAAACCCTTGAACTTAAAATCAACATAAATTCTACCCTAACAATCTCCCCCTTTGATTTGAAGTTCGAGTTCGCGCTCTATCTCTTGCCAGTTGTAGACATAGCGTTTGCGCAACGCGAAGTGAACCTCAAAGAATCTGATGGCGCGGCAGTAGTCGAGACGTTCTTCAACCATATCCAAAGCAGTCTGAGCAGTTCTTTCATTCAGATTGGGTACATATGATACCTTTGGATTTTCGGATTCGTGCTTGATGATCTTCCGAAGAGCGTCTTGAACTTTGAGCAGTGTGCCGTCGCAAAATCGATCTACCTGACTGAACCTCATAAACTTCTTTTCTTTCTGAGCATTGAGGAAAACGATCCCAAATTCCGGTTGAAGCAGCATTGCATTCTCGGGATACATTGACAGTTCAGGAGCTTTCAGATTCTGTTTGAGCAGATTTACCTTCTTCGCTCGGTTCTCGATTGCCATTTGAAAGTCCATAAGATAAGAGATCATAATAGAACGGACGAGGAATCGACGAACCGCTTCGAGCGCCTTTGTTACAGCAAGCGGTTGGATGGTTCTGGTGCGAAGATCTCTCAGAATAACCAGGAGGTCGAACGGATGGAGATGCTTAATGTCAGCTTCAGAAAAAATCCATTCTTTTCCGTCTTCACGTCGAACAGTGAACACGGGAAAGACGATCTTCATAATTCGGTTTGACTGAATCTTTAGCACCTCTGAAATTTTATGTTTGGTTCGAACCTGGTCTCTCGGGAGACACCGCTTCATGGCTTCTACGTATCGGAGTTGGCGTGCTGGATCAGGACTGTAGATGCCAAGACTGTAAGTCCCATAGTTGAAGCAACAATCAAGAAACTCCATAAATGTAGAATAGAAAATAGGCAAGAAGAACAATTTGTTGAATGATCTCTATTCACATGCTTTACAATACAATGGAGGAGAATTGAAAGTATACGACTCTCTCAAATAACTCTCAAAGTCTCTCGTGACAATGTAAGCCCAAGACACCTATTTATAGTGTCTAATTACATGACATGAGCCCAAGCCCATTTAACTCCCATTAAACTCCCAAAGCCCAAAAGACTAATAAAGCTAATTACAATACATTTGACTTTCATTGACTTTACATGGACTTTATAAAACTTTCTATATAATTGGGGCTTTCTAGACCCAACAATCTCCCCCTAAAGTTTTATAAAGAAAGCATCTTCAAATGATCTCCCCCTTGATTTCTTTGAAAACTTTAGTGTTGCATATCTTCACGCCTTGCAAATCTATCCAAGCTCCCCCTCAATATTTGCTCTTCTTCTTCACAAATTACAACTTTAAAATCAAATCCAATGTGCAATAAGCTCGACTGAAACCACCTCAGTTTATAATAAAGAATTCGTCTTTGAAATGCGAGTTGAATGACCATTAAGCTCAAGAGCTTAATCCATTAAGATCATAGGAGGGAGTGTCTCAATACACTTCAATAACTCAGCTTGGATCCACAAAAATAGAAGATAGAACACCTTTCTGAAAGTTGGGAGAAATTGCATGAAAAACGTTGCTTTCTGTCCAGCATCAGTCCACTGACTTTGACACAGAATCTGACCAATAAGCACATCTATTCAGAACAAACTCAAAACATGAAAAATGTTCATCTGTGTCTTAGGAATCCAGCGCATCTGAAATCGTCAAATTTGAAGCTTCAAGGAGGAAGTTCTGATCAAAATACGACAGGGGCGCAAAGCTGTCGAACAATTCTGAAATTGCACCTTTACTTCGAAATATACTAAGTAAAAGTTCTGAGAAGACCACTCAGAATTCTGAGTAAGTCAATCAGAATTCTGAACGTGAAGAACTTCTGAAAAAAAAATCTAACTCTGAAATTCTGATTCCACACGATAAAGTTCTGACTATTGGGGTCAGAGTTCTGATAAAGCTTCGAAGACTTAGTTCTGAACCAGCATTTGAACATTGATTTCTGATTAACTTTTGACATTCCACAATCTGACTTCTGAATTCTGAATAGCCTCAATAAACATGATCAGATTTCTAAACTTGAACACTTCTGAATGGCTTTGAATAAAATCTGAGCAAACTCCTCTTGAACAAGTCTGCATCAATATAAAGTCAAGAATTCTGGACAACTTTGGATCAGAGTTCTGATTAGCCTTTGAACATCTCACGATCTGACTTCTGAGTTCACTTACTTAAACTTCTGAGGAGTCATTCAAAACTGATTGCACTTGATCAGAATTCTGAATAAACTGGATCAGTTTCCTTTTCCTCTTCTCCCCCTTAAAAATAACATTTCTCTCTTTTGTTGATTCTGTACAAATCATTTTCTATTTTCTTCTCCCCCTTTTGATTATCATAACCATGATCATCAAAATGACAATGATTGTACATTGAATGAACATTCTCCCCCTCTCATTTATGATTTGAGATCATCATGATCATTGAAAAACTTCTTCAATTTCAGTCGCGTTTCTGAGTATCACTAACAATCTCCTCCTTAATGAATAACCTTGCTCCCCCTCAAAATAAGAATTCTGGAGCAATTTGTTTTCTCCCCCTGAAAGTATGCATATATTTCATTAAAATTATTCATTTCAAAATAAGATTCATACACTTGATAACTACTAACATTTGATCATTTGAAAACTTTACAAAAGAAATCCAACTTAATGAAATTTAACAAATTTTTCAATCAAATGTATGTGTTTGGATTCAAATACAAGTCATCATTGCATATCAAGTTAAAAATGTTCAGTTTCAATCTCTTTATTAAATCTATTTGGTGTGCTTAGCATGCGAAATATGATTAGCTTCAAGCATATGCAATTCTAAAACATATAAGAATACTTTGCTCTACTCACACTATTTGTCCAAAATCAGGATTTTCACAAATTTACAGGTTTATTGCGACTTTGTATTTTCCCAAAGTTTCAAGAGATGTGTGCTCATTGGCATCTTTTAATTTTGTGCACATTGGCATCTTTTAATTTTGTGCACATTGGCATCTTTTAATCAAAAAATTTAGTAAGAATAAGATACATCGTTAAACATGACTTTTTATCTGGTTCTATAGCAGGATTTGGGTCAGCCGATCCCAGACCAGTTGGTCTTAGGTGCTAGGTGTCGAACACCCCTTAGAACTTACTTTCCCAAACCAGAAAGGTCACATCGATATATTTTAAACCCATTTGCACCAGTAGAACATGGCTTTCTATCTGGTTCTATAGCAGGATTTGGGTCAGCCGATCCCAGACCAGTTGGTCTTAGGGACTAGGTGACTAGCACCCCTTAGGACTTACTCTCCCAAACCAGAAAGGCCACAGGTACAAACTTTCAAACTAAATGATTTTGTATATATATATATATATATATATATTGCATCTCAATCACTTGGTTCTAAAACGTAGTACTTCCCCCATATTTTAGTTTCCATCCAACATTCTGACAAATTATGCTTTTGAGCATTATATTCTATATAAGTCTAAATTTCATAACATTCAGCATTCAGCATAATTTCATTCATGATTTGCTAGCCTTTCGATTTATTTCAGAAGTGAAAGTTGAAACAAATATAGCTCAGATAATACAAAAATACTTGTAAAATCACCCTTGACACACATTTTATTCATTGAATGAAAAATAAAAAAAATTCATATCGTTGAATTAAATTGTTAAGATTCAAACATTCAAAGCAATAGAAATAAAACATAATGCAATGTTACCTTTCACCACTTGTTCCTTGAAACAGAAAAATATGACAGTTAAGGATATCACCTGAGAAGTATGAGTTCTAAACTGATTTGTTTAGAAGTCTTAGTCTCTGAAGTACGGGAATTATTCAGAAGCCATAGTCATTTAAGTACGGGTTTTGAACTGATATGTTCAAAACTTAAAACGTTGAAGCACGGGTTTTGAACTTTATCTTGAAACAATCAGATCAAATTTTGAGACAATATTCCCTCTCAAATCAAGATAATCCTGCAAAATCAAGAGATTTTGGTAATCATCTACGATGATTCCTCATTAGATATCAAAAATCCAAATTCTGAGTAGTTGAGTCAGAATTCTGAGTAGAAAAGTCAGAATTCTGAGTAACTTGTTCAAAATTCTAAGTATCAGAGTCAGAATTCTGATTAGTTGAGTCAGAATTCTGAGTAGTAGAGTCAGAAGTCTGAGTAACTTGTTCAAAATTCTAAGTATCAGAGTCAGAATTCTGATTAGTTGAGTCAGAATTCTGAGTAGTAGAGTCAGAACTTCTGAGTAAGAGAGTCAGAATTCTGATAAAACTATCCAGAGAAAATTCCTTAGAAAAATGTTTGGATTTTGTGATTTTTGAACATTCTGAACTTCAAATCACCATAACTTGCTCAAAAATCAGAATTTTTCAACCAAAATTTGCAGGGTTGCTCAAAATGTGATTCTGAACACATTCTCTGGAAATGTTTTCTACTAAAAACACCCACAACTATGAGTTCGATTACACCACAGTAAACTGAACTTTTTTTAAAAAAATGCTTCTAAATCAACAAATTGATTTGTATGAATCAGAAATCCATATCGAGTTTTGGACTGAATTATCCAAAAGTCAAAATTCTCAATTTAAGCACAACATCTGTTTTAAGTCATGTGTCAGTATTATCATTCAACTCTACACATGAATAACCTGCAAAACAGATTAAGTTGTCTTTGGTACCCATATGAACTTGGGTCCAGGTTTGTTAGGTGTAGTGGTATATGCAAATATTCTATAAGAACCATACCAGTGCTGAATAAAATTCTTGTTCACAAAATCATCAGTCCCACAATATGAACAACAAAGTTTCTTTTGTGCAATTCTGACTAATTGATTTACAGAATAAATCACATCAGGTTTAACAAAAGATTTTCTTTGAAATGTATTGTTCTTCTTGACATTTGAATTAGGAACCTTTGATTTTAGCACTTCTTTCTTGGAAGTAGTTCCTTTAACTCTCCATTCCATTTTTATCTTTTTAAAAGAACAATTATAAGATTTATCAATAGGAGAATCATAAAACAGATTAGAAGAACGAATCTGATCTTTTGAACTATGATTTGATTTGTCAACAACTTTTGTTTCAAATTCTTTAAACTTTTTAACATACAAATCAAACCTTGACTGCAAATCAGATTTGGACTTCCTCTCTATCATGATTTTAGTTGATAAATCAAATAATTTCTTAATTAGTCTCCTTATCTCCAAATGAAAAACTTTCTTTTCCTTCTCAAACTCATCTTTTAAGCATTTTTCTTTAAAGCCATTTACCTTCTTCTCTTCAGTCTCTTTCCTTCCATCTTCTAACTCTTTTTCCAACTCATTGATCGTTACAGAAAACTCATTTAACATTCCTGTTTTCTTTTTCTCAAAACCATTATTTTCTTTTTGAAAAACATTTTTCTTGCATTCAAACTCTTTTCTTTCTTTTGCAAGAATTTTTTCCAAATCAGAATTTTTTAGAGATAATTCAACAGACTTTGTTTCAAAACCTTTCCTCTCAGTTTGAAAGTCTCTTCTCTCTTTCTCAAATTTCTCTCTTTCAAGTATAAGAACTTGTTCAAAATCATAGATTTGTTTCAAGAGTTGACAATTTTTCATTTCACATGATTTGATTCTATTTTTAGAATCTCTCAACATCTTTCTTTCAAAATTGATTTTCTCTTTCAAATCAACATTCTCTTTTTCTAACACCTTTGTGTTCTCTTGAGCCTTTTCGAAATCTTTTAGAAGATCGAATTTATCTTTTTGCAAATTTACAACAACTTTTGCACTTTCCTCAAATTTGGCTTCAAGATTAGCAATCTTGCTTTCAAAATGAACAATCTCAGTTTTTGGTTTAGAAATTGTTTCTTTTGCTTTTACAGGACTTAATTTTTGTAAATTGTCTGAACTGGTTATAGAACTTGCAGGTCTCACAAAAACTTCAACAATCTCAGGCATGATGAAATGACAAATTCAAATATCAACTATGAATTATGATAAAAAATGAGAATCAACACAGATCTAGAACATGCAAGAATTGATCAAATCTGTCACATGCATTTCATCAAACAGTTAGAGTACATGAATTAATGAAATCTTCTTTTCAACAAAAAATTTGAATACTAATCAACATGCAGCAGATAGAATCACTTTGATCAAGAAACCAATCAAGAATTTTGAAAACATACATGTGATCTCTGTTTAATTTCGAAAATTAATCAGCATAGAGAGAAATTCTTTGGATGACTTGATTGTAAAATTGAATTGAATCGATTCAACAGAAAGACAAATCGAATTTCTTGAACAAATGTAGAATGAATTCAAGAATTACTAAGAATTCAAGAATTACTAGTAGCAGCGGAATCAATTGACGAATTGATCAAGAAATCTTCAAGAACACGAACATGATCTTGAATGAATTTGTTTGTTGATTGGCTCTGATACCAATTATAAGTCCCATAGTTGAAGCAACAATCAAGAAACTCCATAAATGTAGAATAGAAAATAGGCAAGAAGAACAATTTGTTGAATGATCTCTATTCATATGCTTTACAATACAATGGAGGAGAATTGAAAGTATACGACTCTCTCAAATAACTCTCAAAGTCTCTCGTGACAATGTAAGCCCAAGACACCTATTTATAGTGTCTAATTACATGACATGAGCCCAAGCCCATTTAACTCCCATTAAACTCCCAAAGCCCAAAAGACTAATAAAGCTAATTACAATACATTTTACTTTCATTGACTTTACATGGACTTTATAAAACTTTCTATATAATTGGGGCTTTCTAGACCCAACAAAGACAGAAGGTCGGCTCGATTGGGCGAATTCGGTGAACAAACAGCTTCTTCAGAGATTCCTCCAGTTGAGGAATGAGGACCTTGATCTTCTCCCAACGGTTTTGTTGCTGAGGAGGGGGAGGAAGATCAGGAGCTGTCGTTTGCTGAGGAGATGTCGGGATTTCTGTATTTGAGCTTTCGGGTTGATCTGAAGTCGTAGCGGGTTGAGTCGAGTGAACGGAAGGCGTACCATAGAGATTCTGAAGCAGAAACTGGTCGTAATCAACGTTGTCGTCTTCATCAGTGGGAAACACCAAGTTTACCTCGAAGTTTACGGCTCTGGCAGCTTTTTCGTACCATGCGTCTTCGGTTTCCGGGTTGGTTTCACAAGCAGGATCAATCATGGTGAGCATTGGCATGTCTGATGGTTCTTGTGCGACCAATTCCTGTGTTGTGCCCTCGGGCTTTTCAACCGTTGGGGCTTCGTCATCTGAAATATCCATGTCGATGACCATCTGTGCTAATGGCAACTCGGCTTCGGGTGTTGCTGTTGAAGTTGCCGCAGTTGGGGGTTCTTGTTGAACCACTGTTGTAGTTTCGGCAGTCACGATCTGGACGGTCTCGGTTTGGCGTAGACGCTTCTCCCCCTCACGGTGATCAGGATCATCCTGGTCATCGTGCTTGCGTTTGAGACCGCCGGCTTGACTCTTACAAGTGTCTTCTAGTGAGCGGACCCTCTTAGACAGCGTGGCAAGTGCTTTGTTGTAGTCGTTGAGGGTCGAGTCAATGGCGTCAAGGCGTGACGTGATGGACGAAGATGGAGCAGTGACCTGTGATCGGAGAACGGAGATCAGGTCTACTTCGGCAGATGCGGTTGTGTCGGATTCCTGGAGCAGTTGGGCTAAGAGCATCGTCTTCAGGGTGTCCACCGAGTAAGTAGGTTGCGGTTGAGTCGGTGGAGGCACAGAGGCGGTGTCAGTGTCGACGATGGGGCCCTTTCCTTTGATAGCACGCATCGCTTTGGCAAGTTCAGCGGCTACATGTTCCTGCATTTTGTGCTCCATAACCTGTTGGACAGCCTCAAGGGTGCTGTCCAGAGACCCTTTTGACACAAAGTCGGGTAAATTAACGCCGGGCTCACTTAGAGTACCCGTTGAGGCATCTACCTTAGAGGCAGAGCCACCTACGTTTACAGCTGGCGTGATATTGACTGTGGTAGGATTTCCGTCCAATCCTCGTGTTCTGTCAGTCGGAGACACTATAGACGTTCCGGTCGGGTCACTAAGAGCCTCGACTTAGTGTTGTATCTCTTCAAGTGTCCTAGGCGAAGAATGTTCAGTAACAATAGGCTCTAGACTTGATGGTGCACGCAAAGAAGTCGAGACCGGGGGCTGCTGGTCTCTTATTTCAACACCAACACTCTCCGAATGAGAGGCCGGTGGAAGTTGTGCTTGTTCCCCGTGTAATATTGAAACATCCGTCTGTCGTGAGACGGATGAGTGGCTATGGGGGTCGTGCAATTGCTCCGCTAGGTCCATGGATTCTGTTTCAATACCCCGTCCCAATGGATGAGACGGGATAGTAGATGTGGCGACCTGGATTTCACTCGGCTGGGGTCGCTCATGAGCCTCTTTATCTTTACGGCTCGATCTTTCCTGGTTTAACTTTGAACGCAGTTCTCTCCTTCTCGCATGATCTAACTCATCACCTGTGTCTCCCTCAGATGTCCTAGTGATAGTTCCGGTTCCAGTATGTGGAGGTGATTCAAGTGGGATGCCAACGGTAAAGTCAGGGTTGGATCCGATACCGTGAGGTATTTGTCGCAGGCGTATGTTTCGGTCGGTATCGGAGTCCGTGGAGTCAGATTCCACGTCTTCAACATCATGAGATGGTGATGGGGGTTCGGTGATATAAGGCTCGGTTGAGTGATGTAGAATTGGTCTGGAGGATGGACCGGCCTGGGCTGAGCTGGAAACGGGTCGCGATTCCACTACACCACCTACTCTCGGTCCCCTTCCTCTCACAACTAACGTTCCCCGCCCGACAGCACCTGCTTGTCGGGCCCTTCCTCCTCTCGTCCTAGAACCCTCACGTCCCTCAGGCCTATTTCCCTGGGCAGGTCCCTCCGGCTCTGGCTGGACCATGGTGTTAGAGCATTATTGTATTCAAGATTTACTGTAAAGTCAATGTACTGTATGAGTCTATACAGTATTGTGAATGCCTTTATACCTTGTATGTTATGGGTATAAATAGGCTTGTCTAGTCCATTTGTTAGTAACACTTCAAAACACTTTAGAAAGCTTTTGTAATCTTTTAGAAACCTTTTGTAATCCTTTGAGCTCAATACATGGATGACATATTTGCTCTCTAGATTCTCTCTCACTACATTCATATCTTATTGCTAGAGATTTGGGATTTAACAATTGGTATCAGAGCCAAACAGAAGATTCAAGCAGATCGAAGACCAAATTGAAGATTTTTTACACTAAAGCTGAAGAATTCGGATTGGGTGTTCATCACTATTCATCTAATGTTTTTTAATTTTGATCTTTTGAATCAATTTCTTGCATCACTGAACTCGGAATTGATTACTGATCATCTTTAATTCTTGGATCAACATCAAAATCTGCACAGAATTGACAGATCTGATCGATTCTTGATTTTTTTTTCGAAAACTTCAAGATCACTGTTTTGATCTTAATCTGTTCAAATTGATCGAATTGTGAATTGCAATCAACAGAAAAAGTGTGCGGATTTCAATTACGAACAATTTGATATAAGATTCATCACAATTGATCAAGAATTGAAGAAGTTATGGCAGATTAAGTGATTTTGAAGTTCGAAGTGCAGAATTCGGATCATTCTTGGTGAATTCGGATCATTCAAAGAGAATTCGGAACATTCATAGAGAATTCGGATTGTTCTTGGCATCATAAGTGTAGAATTCGACTCAAGAAGAATTCAAATTCATAGAATTCGAATCCTATTAGATTCGAATTGTAGAGAATTCGAACCCTTGTGGATTCGAATTGGATGAATTCGAACCCTTATGGATTCGAATTGGATGAATTCGAACCCTTATGGATTCGAATTGGTTGAATTCGAACCTAAGTACATTCGAATTGAGTGAATTCGAACCAAGTTAAGTCCGAATTGGGTGAATTCGAACCAAGTTAAGTTCGAATTGATTGAATTCGAACCCAGTTACATCCGAATTCAGTGAATTCGAATCCTTCTTCATCCGAATTCATTGAATTCGAACCCTTATTCATCCGAATTCAGTGAATTCGAATCCTTCTTCATCCGAATTCATTGAATTCGAACCTTTATTCATCCGAATTCATTGAATTCGAATCCTTATACATCCGAATTCATTGAATTCGAACCCTTATACATTCGAATTCATTGATTAAAAAAAAAAAAAATTTATCCCGAAATTTTTTCTATAGTGTATTTCATACACTGTAAGAGCTTTTCAAGAAAATTTTTTATATATTTTTTTTGTGTATTTGCATACACTGTCTGCTTGATCTTCTGAACGATCAATTTCTAGCAATATTCAAAATGGTTTTACAACAAGTTATTGTTAAAAGCAGTGGTGAAGATTTGAAGCAAACTCTGAAAAAGGAGAATCCTCCAATTGCAAAAGTTTTTGTTAAACCAAATGTAAAGTTGCAACAAGTCATTATAACAGAAACATCTGTTAATTCACATGTATCTGTTAAACCAAATAATGAAGTGTTGCAACAAGTCATAATAACAAAAACACCTCCAAAGCCACTTGAAAAAGCTAAGGCAAATAATGGAATTTTGCAACAAGTTATTTTATCAGAAACATCTCCTATATCAGAAACTCCTGTTAAAGATAATGCTTCAAATTCTTCAACTCCTATTTTAAATAAAGCATTGGAAGAAGAAAATGTTGATCTGAAAAGACAAATTTTAGACATTTCTTCTTCAAATGCTAAACTTACTAAAAGAATAACTGATCTTGAAGTTTATATTGCAGGTCTTGAAATAAAGAAAGACAAAGACAACTCAAGTCTGCACGATCAAATCGAGAAACTTCAAGAGAAAGTAACAACTCTTAAAAAGGAAAATGCTGATCTGAAGAGCATTGAAGACAGGAGAGAGAAGATTCTTAAAGAAAAGGAAATAATTGAACTTAATTGTATAAAACTTTCAAAACAAGTTTCTGACTTTGAGAAAGTTTTATTTTTAGAAAAAGACAAGCTCGAAAAAGAAAGAGCTAAATTTGAAACTGAACGCAAATCTTTTGAAATTAAAAGTTCTGAACTTTCCGTGAAAATCTCTGAATTAGAAAATCTTTTGGAAAAGGAAAGAAAAGATTTCACGGAAAAGAAAAATCTCTTTGAAAAGGAAAGTAAAACTCTTAAAAAGAAAAATATGGAAATTTTCAAAGAGATTACTGATAAAAGAAAGTTTTTGGAAAAAGATTTTGAATCGGAACGTGTATATTTTGAAGATGTGATTCTTAATCTTACCAAAAGATTATCTGGTTTATCAGCTGATATTATGAAGGATCAGTTGATCAAATCTGATCTCCAAAAGAAATTTGATCTAATTTCTAAAGAGAAAAATGTTTTAATAAACAAAGTCAAAGAACTTGAAGACGTCATTTTTAAATTTGATGTCTCAAAGCAGGCTAGTCATAATTCTATCTTTCAGACTCCATTTGTTGATTCAAATGATTCTGAATGTTCTTTTAAAACTGCTTCAAGTTCAAGTTTTAAAAACATTCCTTCTAAACAATTTAAAAGATCAACAGATTTCTCAAAAGGTCAGATTCGTTCTTCTAATCTTTTCTATAATCCTCTGTTTGATAAATCGGATGATATTCTTAAGGTGCCTAAAATTAATACTTCCAAATCTGAAGAAGTTCCAGTCTTCAAGAGGGTGAAGATGGAATGGAGAGTAAAAGGCACAACAGTTCCAAAGAAAAATGTGCCAAAATCATCTGTATCCACATCAAATGCAAAGAAGAACAATACGCCAAAAGGTAAATCTTATGCTAAACCTAATCCTATTCATTATGTAAATCATCTGATTAGGTTGGCACATAAGAAAATCTGTTGTTCTTACTGTGGATCAAATGACTTTGTGCATAAAGATTATTCTTCTTATTGGTATGGTTCTTACAGTATTCCTTGTAAGAAATCTACACCTAACCCACTAGGACCCAAATGCCATTGGGTACCAAAATCTGCTTAATCTGTTTTGCAGGTTCTTCATGTGTTGTACTGAATTGTAGATACATACCACACACATGACTGAAAACAGAAGAGAAGCGGCGTATTTCTATGAAGAATATTTGTACCATTAAGGGGGAGACAAATCATGAATGGTTTCTGAATACATCAATTCAGGACCCGTGCTTAAATGTATATGGCTTTTGAACATATCAGTTCAAAACCCGTGCTTCAACGACGATGGCTTCTAAACATCTCAGTTTAGAACCCGTGCTTCAACGACAATGGTTTCTAAACATATCGGTTTAGGACCCGCACTTAAAAGAGACTTTGGTTTCTGAATACATCAATTCAGGACCCGTGCTTCAATGTTTTGGCTTTTGAACATATCAGTTCAAAACCCGTGCTTCAACGACTATGGCTTCTGAACAATTCAGTTCAGGACCCATACTTCAACGACTAAGACTTCTAAACAAATCAGTTTAGAACTCACACTTCTCAGGTGATATCCTTAACTGTTACATCTTTCTGTTTCAAGGAACGTGGTAAAAGGTAACATTGGATTATATTTTGTGTCTACTACTTTGAAAATTTGAATCTTTACAAATTTAATTCAATGAGATAAAATTTTCAATTTTCATTCAATGAATTAAATGTGTGCTAAAAGATGATTTTACAAGTATTTTTGTATTATCTGAGTTAGATTTGCTTCAATTTTCACCTCTGAAATAAATCGAAAGGTAAGCAAAACATGAATGAAATTATGTTGAATGCTCAAAGATATGTGAATCTGGATTTATATAGAATATAATGCTCAAAAAGCCTATTTATCAGAATGATGAATGGAAACGAAAATATGGGGGAAGCACTATGATTAAGAACCAAGTGATTGAGATATCATTCATATTTTGTGATGGAAATTCGAACTTATATAGAATATCATTGAGTTTGAAAGTTTGTGCCTGTGGCCTTTCTGGTTTGGGAGAGTAAGTCCTAAGGGGTGCTCGACACCTAGTCCCTAAGATCAACTGGTCTGGGATCGGCTGACCCAAATCCTGCAATAGAACCAGATAGAAAGCCATGTTCTACTGGTACAAATGGGTTTAAGATATATCGATGTGGCCTTTCTGGTTTGGGAAATTAAGTTCTAAGGGGTGCTCGTCACCTAGCACCTAAGGCCAACTGGTCTGGGATCTGCTAACCCAAATCCTGCTATAGAACCAGATAGAAAGTCATGTTTAACGATGTATCTTATTCTTACTAAACTTTTTGATCAAAAGATGCCAATGAGCACAAAATCAAAAGATGCCAATGTGCACAAATCAAAAGATGCCAATGAGCACAAAAGAAAAGATGCCAATGAGCACACATCTCTTGAAACTTGGGAAAATACAAAGTCGCGATAAACCCGTAAATTTGTGAAAATTTTGATTTTGGACAAATAGTGTGAGTAGAGCAAAATATTCTTATATGTTTTAGAATTGCATATGCTTGAAGCTAATCATATTTCCCATGCTAGCACACCAAATAGATTTAATAAAGGGTTTGAAACTGAACATTTTTAACTTGATATACAATGATGACTTGTTCTTGCATCCAAACACATGCATTTGATTTCATTTGATTGAAAAATCTGTTAAATTTCATTAAGTTGAATTTCTTTTATAAAGTTTTCAAATGATCAAATGTTTGTAGTTATAAAATAAAATTTAATGAATGTTATTTTCCTTGTGTAAATTTGTTTTAAAATTTGTGCTACAATTTCAAATACTGTACGTTATTGAAATATATGCATACTTTCAGGGGGAGAAAATAAATTGCTCCAGAATTCTTATTTTGAGGGGGAGCAAGGTTATTCTGTAAGGAGGAGATTGTTAGCAATACTCAAAGACATGACTGAAATTGAAAATGGTTTTCGATGATTATGATGCTCACCATCATCGAAAAAGGGGGAGAAAAGTTTAATTTCAATTTCATGTCAAAGAATTTTCAAATCAAAGATATTTCAAGTCAAAGATTCGTGAACAAAGACTGAAGATTGGGGAGAAGGATCATGTGATGTCCAAATGTTGCTGAATTTGGTTATCTTAGTTCTGAGTGGTTATCGGAATGCGCTTACACCTAAAAGTTCAACAATGTGGATGGTTTCACATCTTTCTGATCCAAACTCTAATCGTTTCTGATTTATCTTGTTCCGAATTGATGGTTCTATATAAAGATATGAAATCCATGTTCAAGACTTGAAGACAATCTGTTGAAGATTGTATTGAAGAAGGTTGATTTTTCAAAGAAAAAGACAATGACTTTTCATGTTTGTCTGAAGATTCTTCAAAGCTGAGTTCTTAAAGAGTGTCAAAGCATATAGTTCGCCGTGAACTAGTGGAGATAAAGCTATTTGAAGATGGTTTGATAGAGTGTCTGTTTGAGAAGATTGACTTTACAAAGAGCTGAAGACTGCTGTTATTTTTTTTAAATCTTGAATCCAAAGGGGGAGATTGTTAGAGCATTATTGTATTCAAGATTTACTGTAAAGTCAATGTACTGTATGAGTCTATACAGTATTGTGAATGCCTTTATACCTTGTATGTTATGGGTATAAATAGGCTTGTCTAGTCCATTTGTTAGTAACACTTCAAAACACTTTAGAAAGCTTTTGTAATCTTTTAAAAACCTTTTGTAATCCTTTGAGCTCAATACATGGATGACATATTTGCTCTCTAGATTCTCTCTCACTACATTCATATCTTATTGCTAGAGATTTGGGATTTAACACATGGGATTACCTAACGCTTCCCTATATGCTACTACCCCTGGTGCATTGGGATCGGCGATGGCTAGTAGTGGTTCAGGGATGGGCATTGCGACCGCATCAGATGGATTTCGGATAACCATGAACTGTAAATGGTGATGGGGACATACCGGATGGTTCAGGCGGCGAGGAATGGCAGGATTCGCGTTCATGTGTTGACGCACCGCCAGCGAAAGGAAACGCGGATACGGAAGAAATTTTTTCTGTTTGGAACCTCCGATTTGGCGAATAGCCGCGACGAGCTCCCTCCAAATGATCATCGCAAAGTCTATGTGTCGGTTGTAGCACACAGCATGGACTAGGCGCAGGAAGTCGCCGGTGCACTGATCAATGCCTCTCCATCTCGATGAAAGGCAGCGGTTTAGGATCGTAAAAAGCGTGTACCATATCGGAGCGAGGTACTTGCGATTGAAGGCAGATGGCCGGTTGAGGTCGTGATTGTAACCAAGTGCGCGGATTTGAGCGCAAAGCATGTCATCATTCACGGCAGGATCGTACCGTTCATGATTGTTGGCGGTGGCCTCCGGAAGAGACAGAAGGCGGCGGAACGAGTCCGGTGTGAGTGTGAAAGGTTGGTTATCGATCTGAGCGGTGATCGACTGAGAGTTTCCGGCTGTGACAACTCGGGTGGTGAGCCATACCTGTAGAACGTACAGGACTGGGACGTCGGCGGTGCTGGTAAGGGATTCATGGAGAGGGTGATTCGTGAGAATGTCCAGGAGCACTCGATGAAGCGGTTGGGGCCTGAACAAGGTCATGTCCAGATGGTGATTGTTGGCCTCCAGTTCAGTGCCATGATCAGGGTGTACCAGGGCAGCATCGGCTTCCTCGTTAATGATATCCTCCTCTTGATGTATTTGTTCTTGAGGAGGCGAATGTTGGTCTCCTGGCTGTCCGTGAGGGTGTTGTTGATCCGCCATAGATAATCTGTAGAAAACATCACAGTTAGTAAGTTAGTCGGATAAACAAGTGTCGGTGCGTACCTCCGTCGGGATTGGCTCAATCTGAGATAGATCGAGGACTAGCAGGAAGAAAAATAGGTACCAAATAGACACAACATCAGTGGAATCCGGATGTATAGACATGGTGTCCGGATAGCTCCAAGGAGGTCGGATAACAGAGTTGTCCGGATAAAGCTTTAGCAAGTGTCCGGATAACTCCAAAGAGTCCAAATAACAGGGGTGTCCGGATAAGCATGTGCATGGGTCCGGATAATAGGGTTGTCCGGACCAAGGTTCCCGGATACGTTGGTTTTCCGGATAAGATTGTGTCCGGACCCTCAAGACTACCCGGTAGTTGAACTTACCGGAAACCCTAAGGTTTCCGGACAACTAGGTTTCCGGGAGTATGAGGATGTCCGGATGGAGATGCATGAGTTGTGAATGTGTCCGGATAAAACGTCATAGGTTGAAGGTGTCCGGACACGATGAATGTGTCCGGACGAAGCCCTTTTGCGACTAATGAGATAGACAGTGAATCAATGCGAGTGTGAGTGTCCCTAGAAGTGACTAGAATCATTCTAGACTAGTAGGAGAGCATTTTGCTAACAAGATGACGACCATCTATCTATAAACCTAGTGAACCCGAACTTGGGTTTCGGATTCAGACATTTCTGACCAAATCGAGGTCTGTTTGGTATGAAAAGTGAACAAGAACAGATGTGAGATGTGAGATAGTGAGGGGCGAACAACATACCTGAAGTGGGGAGTGAAAAGAGTCCAAATAGCGAGTTTGGGAGTTGTCCGAGCGAGAGAGAGAGAGTGGGGGGTTTAGGGTTTAGGCAAGAAGTCCGGATGGGGAAACCATTGGTCCGGGTGTCTTTTATAACCCGGGTCTTGTCTGGGTCTTGTCCGGGTGATGACCGACCCGGATACCAATAGAATCCGGATAATGTGATAGTCCGGATAACGAGAGAGTCCGGATAACTAAAGAATCCGGATGATATATTTTTCGCGAATTTTCATAAAAATGGGACCTATCACGAGACCTTTCTCTCGCTCCCCCTCAAAATGAGCATGGGATTGCCATTGCTCCCCCTCGAATCGTGCAGTAGGGTGCAGTGAGGGGCTCCGATATACAGAGAGTGTACGTTTAATACAATATTTGTGTCGCTCCCCCTTAAGTGATGACATTAATATGGACGTAGGAGTGCCCACACACACAAAACTTTTGATTTTAAAGAAAAAACTGTGTGTAACGCTCCCCCTCAAATTATGAGTAAACTTACCTGATGGCGCTGTGTGCTCCCCCTGAACACAATGACTAAAAGTGAAAACACAGAGAAAATGAAATAAGTAAGCAAACGATGGTATGAAGTAAAAGAAACACACGAAGAAAGAGTTAATCCAGAAAAAACCAGACGAAATCTACCTAAAGAATACAGAAACTAATTCTAACTAAGTAACCGAGACAAGTAGAATACCAGTGCGAGGAAGTGTATGCTCAATCAGCAAGAGTGGAACTCCGGATGATGAGAGGACAGTTACTCGTAGAGGTATGGAACTTGTAAAGGTACACAGTCGGATTAAGTCTTCAGGTTTAGCATACCGAGCTTGAACACAAGAGTTTTAAAGCGTTTTTCGTCCAAGGCTTTGGTAAAGAGGTCTGCTAACTGATGTTCTGTATTGATGAAGTAGAGCTCAATTGTACCTCTTTGAGTCGATGTGCTTCGTCTTTGTGTGTTGGACCGGGTTGCTAGATATAGCAATGGCACTCTTTGAGTCACAGTATATCGGGACCTTGACATACGTGAACCCGTAGTCTTTGAGTTGTGTCCTCATCCAGATGACCTGGGAACAACAGCTTGCGGCGGCCACGTACTCTGCCTCGGCAGTTGACGTTGATACGCACTGTTGTTTCTTCGACGCCCAGCTTACCAGGCTATCTCCCAAGAACTGAATGTGCCCTGAGGTGCTCTTGCGGTCCAACATGCATCCCGCGTGATCCGCATCCGAGTAAGCGGAAAGTCCAAAACCTGTCTCTTTCGGGTACCAAAGGCCAAGATCAGCAGTACCACGTAAATAACGAAAAATATGTTTAACAGCATTGTAATGAGACTCTTTAGGGTTGGACTGATAACGGGCGCAAAGAAATGTCGAGAACATGATGTCTGGTCTACTGGCAGTTAGGTACATTAAAGAACCGATCATTCCCCGATACAATTTGGCGTTGACAGCCTTTCCGTTAGGATCAGTGTCAAGCTTAGTATTGGTTGCCATGAGAGTTTTCATTGGTGAGGACTGGTCCAATTGGAATTTCCGAAGAATATCCCTAATGTATTTGGACTGGTTAATGAAGATACCGGTCGACAGTTGTTTAACTTGAAGACCAAGGAAAAAATTCATCTCACACAGCATACTCATTTTAAAAAATTTCCCCATGAGTTTGGCAAAGTTCTTTGCATATAATGGATTAGTAGAACCAAAAATGATGTCATCGACATATACTTGAACTAAGATGATGTGACCCTTTTCATTCTTGATAAATAGAGTAGAATCAATAGTACCTCGTGTGAAGTCGGATTCTAATAAGAATTTTGACAGGGTGTTGTACCATGCTCGCGGAGCCTGCTTTAAACCGTATAGTGCTTTGTCCATGATGTAGACATGATCAGGCTTCGAGTCATCCACAAATCCGTCGGGTTGCGACACGTAAACTTCTTCTTGGAGATCACCGTAAAGAAAAGTTGTCTTCACATCCATCTGAAAGACTGTGAAGTTCTTGTGTGCTGCGTAAGCGAGAAACATACGGATTGCTTCGATGCGAGCGACCGGAGCATAGGTCTCATCATAGTCGATCCCCTCTTGTTGCCGGTATCCTTTGGCCACGAGACGCGCCTTGTTGCGAACAATGATGCCGTCTTCGTCCTTCTTATTCTTAAAAATCCATTTAGTGCCGATTACCGTCTTGTGCGTAGGACGTGGAACCAGTCGCCATACCTTTAGAGCTTCGAATTAATTCAGCTCCTCTTGCATGGCTATGATCCAGTCTGGATCTTCGAGTGCTTCGCGAACGTTCGTCGGCTCGATCTTGCTTAAGAATCCAGAAAATAGGCAGAAGTTGGCAGAAGCGCCTCGTGTACGTACATGGGTGGAAGGATCACCGATGATCTGATGCAGGGGATGTGCCTTTGTCCATTTGGTGGTGTGCGGAAGCGGGTGTTGGGTAGAGTGAGATGCGTCCGGATCCACATATGCACCAGATGGAAGGTCTTGAACTTGTTCAAGTGTAGCAGTCGTGTTTCTTGGAGGAAGTGGGGGAGGATTCGTCGATGGTTGAACAACCTCTGGTTCCGAGGAGCTCAGAGGTTGAACATCGGTTGTGGCAGAAGACGAATCATTAGGAGCGATCGCTGAGTGTATAGGTTCCTCCGGGGGGGTTACATTACCAGGTGTACTCGTATCAGATGAGGATGGTTGAGCTGTCTCCACAGATGTTGACGGCGTACTCGTAGACGGTGGCGGACCAGTTAAGTCGTCTGAATCCGCAGTGCGAGCAACTTCAATTCGCGGGTGTGCTGAGACAGGTGTGGAAGAGTGAGCAGTGGCATCATAAAAGAATTCAAATAGTAAATCTAAATCAGAAAGATTATCATTCGATGAAGATGCATGATTCGGATTTACTAATGCTTGTGTAGAGCCCGAACTTGGAGGTCCGGAAGCTAACACGCCAGTTAAACCGGGTTCTGAACTGAGTTGTTCAGAAGCCAAATCTGCGGCTTCGTCGAATGTCACGTTTATGCTTTCAACAACGGTTTTGGTCCGTTTGTTGTAAACGCGATACGCCTTAGCCTGCATGGAGTATCCAATAAAGACTCCTTCATCGGCCTTGGGGCTAAATTTCCCGAGATCATCCTTGTCGTTTAGTACATAGCAAGTTCATCCAAATGCATGGAAGTAGTCGACGGTTGGAACGTGATTATTCATGATCTCGTACGGTGTCTTGTTGAATCGCTTGAGAAGGATAGAGCGGTTTTGCGTGTAGCAAGCTGTAGATACCGCCTCAGCCCATAGATATAGCGGTAGATTTGCCTGGGATAGCATTGTTCGAGCAGCTTCAACCAGGGTACGGTTCCGTCTTTCCACCACTCTGTTTTGTTGAGGAGTGCGTGCTGCAGAGAAAGTGTGTGTGATTCCCACGGATCGCAGATAGTCATCCACCTGTTGATTCTTGAACTCCGTCCCGTTGTCAGTTCTGATGGACTAAACGTGTTGTAGCTTGTTCTGCTGGACAGTCTTCAGGTGATCAATGATGAGCTCCGGAGTTTCGTCCTTCGAGCGTAAGAACATCACCCAAGTGTAGCGTGAGTAGTCGTCCACCATCACGAGCACGTATTTGCGTTTGTTGATGTTTGGAACACGCATTGGACCACACAAATCCATATGAATGAGTTCGAGGGTCCAGGTCGTGCTCGGAGTTGTCTTAGGCGGATGTGAAGCACGAGTCATCTTTCCCTTTTCGCAGGCTCCACAGAGACGGTCCTTTACAAATGGAAGTTGGGGCACGCCTCTGACATGTTTGCCTAGCACCAGTTGATTGATACTTCTGAAGTTAAGGTGCGAAAGACGTCTATGCCAGAGCCAAACTTGGTCAGAATCGGCTTTAGACAAGAGGCAGACAGGTTTGTCGGTTTGGATTTCCGCGAGGTCGATGGTGTATAGATTGGTCTTTTGAGTCCCAACCAGTAGCTCTTCTCCGTTGTTGTTGAGGATTCGACACCGTGTGGCTTTAAAGCTGACCTCGAGATCCTTATCGCAGAATTGACCGATGCTGAAGAGGTTGTGTCCTAATCCTGCGACGTGGGATACCTTCTTGATAGTTATCTTAGCTTGTACGATGTCGACATAGCCCACGATCGGCGACCTCTCGGTATTTCCAAATCTCACGTCTCCGCAGTATTCTTCCTTGTAATTCGTGAGAAGCTCCCTTCGTCCGGTCATGTGCTTGGAGCATCCAGAGTCTAAGTACCACACATGACCGTTCTGCAAAACAAGATTAGTGACGTTTAGGTACACAAATTTGTTTGGGTCCTTGGGGGTTAGGATTGGCACTGCCTGGGGAAATTTGCTTTCACACAGCCTTCCCTTTAGGTGCAGATTTTACACCGTTGGAGGGAACTGGTTTTGGCACTTGTTTCCTCTTGGGTGTAGAATGTACACCTTTTGGAGGACCAGATTTTGGGGCAGATTTCCACCTGGGTGTCGGTTTAACTTCAGTAGGAGCAGCCCGTGTAGGAATGGGTCGGGTCTCCCGCTGTGGTTTGACCGTGTGATTGAAACCCCGTTGGAAATGATGTGGTTGCCTTTTATTTTGGGGTTTGCGCTTATGGAATAGGTTTTCGACAAAGTAAGGCGCATACCAAGCATTGTTATGAATGTCATCAAAATCATTCCAACCACAATTAGAACAACATAAACATTCATGCGATAACTGAATCAATTGATGAAGAGAGTTAATTTTAACAGGAAAAGAAACATCAAAATGGTTCCAATTATTCCATGCATTATTGTCTTTGTCTATTCTAGAATTGAAAACAGGTGGGGAAGACTTTGACGCATCCTTCTGGACAGAATCCCTCGTTAGCCACTTTGGTTTTTCTTTATTAGCTCGACCATGTTTATCTGAAACAGCAGGGACAGAATGATCAGTGACTTTTGAGGAAACAGGAGTCTTAGTGGTCGGTCGTTCGGTCTTTTGCTTCGGTTGTGACTGTTTTTGAGAATTGGAAACATTTTGAAGAATCTTGGTCACAACCGGAGTCTTAGGTTGAGAACAGTCGCCCTTTAGAAAATTGACCGGACGATTAACCACTGGAGACAAAAAATCAGGTTGACTTGGAGAAATAGTAGTGTTGGCAGTCAATGGTCCGGTAGCTTGCCTTGGCTGTGATTGCCTTTTGGGAACATGTTTCGAGGTTGGTTTTGACTGGGAAATCTTGATCACAGCTGAGGACTTTGTTTTAGAACAACTTTCTTTTAAAGAACTAACCGGGGAATTGACCACGGGAGAAAAATCAGTGTGACTTGGAAGAGGTTTGTCGAATGGAAACGAATCAAACTCTTCATCACAGTTACCTTCGGAGTTCATGTATGCTGAGAAATCTATCATGTGAGTATCAGGAACGAAGGCAGGTGAGGAAGGCGAGGAACACTTTGTGTGTGTAGGAGAACTTGGTGCGGAAGCTTTTGAAAAATCAGAGTCTAAATTCCTTTTAACACATTCGTCTTGAGAAACGTTACTTTCTTGTGAAGAGATATTTCCAATGAAAGCTTTACACGATGATGTGTCAGATAAGTTGGAAGAAATATCAGGGGAATTCTGTTTTTGAGCTTGGAGAAGGTTAATCTGTTCTTGGAGTTGAACACTTCTCATGTGCTCTTTCATCGTTTCTCTTGTCATTTCAGACAATTTGGATGAGAGCGTATTGATTTCCCACTGAAATTTTTCCTTTTCCTTACTTGACATACCATCGGTTTTCTCAGATTTGAGTTTCTCAAGATCCTTAATTAACTCATTCTTCTCATTTTGAAAAACCAACCTTTCCTTTTCAAGTGACTCCTCTAACTCGACTATCTTTGCTTCCAAGATGAGAGGTGGAACATAGAGTTTAAACTCATCCGTCTCGGTCTTGGTTACTGGTGCTACATCCTCATCCTTCTTGGAGGAATCCTTGGGTGTGGCTACCTTGTAGGGGTCGAAGTAGTCATTGGAAAGGTACTTTTTGTTCTTTTGGTATGAATAGTTTAAGGGTTCATAGCAAAATGGAAGTTGAATTCCTCGTTTGTGTGTGCGCTTGTATTCCTCGGTTTCCTCCTCCTTTTCTGGTTCAAGAGGACCAGTCCATTTAATTGCATATTCCGGATACGTTTTATCTAAACCATAACATGCAAAGTCATACAGAGTGGGTACATGCCATCTTCCCTTTTTCAAATAGTGTGGGTTATCATATCCGATTCCCCACTCTTTGTTAAAGTATGTGAACTCTTTAGGTTTGTTCAAGAAAATGGTTTGATCAGTTTGTCCCCTTTTGTGGAGTTTGGTTTCAAGGTTTAGAATTTTAGCGACATACTCCTTGTGTTGAACTTGAAGAGAAGAACATTGATAAATAATGTCTTCTTTCTCATTCAAGCACTGATCAAGCTGACGATGGAGTTCAGATATTCTGGCCCTTAAGTCTTTAGGTGCTAATGAAAGGATTTTGCATCGATCTTTTAAATCAGCATTTTCAGACTTATACTTCTCAGTTAATTTCATTTGAACATTAAGCTTTTCAGTTATTGAGTTAATTTCAAGCTTTTGTTCCGCATTTGTGGCTACGAGGGAGTTTGCCCTTTCAGTTATGGTTTGCAATTGAAGTGTGAAGTTTTGTAAGCAAGATTCACATACCTGATTTGCTTTTGCCTTGTCTTCATCAGTAGACGATACATATCCCATGAAAGCATCAGCACCTTCATACTCTTCCTCATCATCAGATATGCCCAGCCAGTACTCATTTTCAGCAAACATCACCTCTCCAGCCTCCTTCTGTCTGGCCAGTGCAAGTTTGGCCTCATAATAATGAGAGTTCTTCACAGTGGGCTGACGGCAGTCTTTCGCGAAGTGACCGAGTTTCCCGCAGTTGTAGCATTTCACAGGTTCATCTCTCTTCTTGCGGTCACTTTTCTCTGTCTTTTCCTTCTTCTCAGATCTCTCTTGCTCTTCTACCTTCTTCTTTCCTTCATACCGATCCTTATAGTCGTGACGCTTATTGGAGGCGGTGGAGAAGCGTTGACTATTGGAGGACGGCTTCTTGTAGAACTTTTGTTGTTGAAAAGATTTAGTCAGAAGGGCAATAGCTTTCATTAATTCCGATGCTTCATCATCATCATCGTCACCGTCTTTCTCGTTCTCAGATTCTGACTCGGAAGGACTATGTTGAGGACCACGTCTGGATTGGCTGCTTGAAGATTTCCCTATTTCGGAAGTCATTAGGGCAATCGGATCAGCAGATGGTTTCGGCTCATTCTTCTTCTCTCCCAGTAGCTCATTCACCTCATCTTCGTCTTGGAGAAGTGTCTCGTACAGTTCATTGATGCTTATGTTCTCTATCAAGTTGTTGTGCTTGACATGAGAAGCATACACATTCCATTCGGGTAGCAAGTTGTTGAGGAATTTAAGTGCATTCTCGGTATTGGAACGAACAATTTTATTCTTGTTCAGTTCATTGAGAAGTAGACAAAACCGTTCATAGGTCTGGGTAAGAGATTCACCGTTGCGCTGCTTGAACCCATCGAACTTGGTTATCACACTATTTATCTTTAGCTGATTTCCTACTACGCTCCCTCACATCATTTTGGCTACTTGGTCCCACATACCCTTAGCCGTCTCTTTGTAACTGTCTATTGCAGTGTAGATAGAATTAGGAAGGGCTTGTATCAGATATCTCTTTGCATGCTTTTCTCCTTCGGTCATGCCTCTTTCATATTCTGTCATCTCAGCAAGAGTCTTCTTCTCACGTCGAGCGTCTGCAGTTGCAGTTGCAGGTATTACCTTCATCGGTGGGTCAATCGGGCCATTGTCCAGGGCTCCCTTGATGTACTCATAATTGTCCTTGGACTCTATGAAGATCATAAACCTGTCTCGCCATTGGCTGTACTCGTTCGGGTAGAGACATGGTGGCTTGGTGTCGGTGCCAATTTCGAGAGCATCACGAGAAGTAGACATCTTCAGTTGCAACGGAGTGATCGTCGGACGTGTAGATTGATTCAAAGAGAAAACTAACGCAAGGCACTACGAGTGGAGTCCTAACGCAGGTTCTATATCCGTGATTTAGACTAAAGTGGTCTTACTGGATAGGAATCCAAATAAGGTTGTGATCAGGAAGTGTCCAGATTGTATCAGATAGAAATCAGTTCAAAATTGCAGGAGAGTCCGGAAAAAATGGAGAGTCCGGACAGAAATAGGTTTCCGGATAACAGAGGTTACCGGATGTCTAAGGAGTCCGGATGAACTAAATCAATTCTAATCCGGATGATGGGAGTTTCCGGATGAGAGTGCTTACCGGATGACTCGGGATTCCGGATAACAAGGATGTCCAGAAACACGGATGTCCGGGGAAAGATTATGACCGAAAACTTTGAGTTTCTGGAAACAAGATTTACCCGGATAAATTGAAATTGAAGTACTTACCCGGAAAATGACTTACCCGGAAGGAGAAGGAGTCCGGAAGGAGGAAGAGTCTGGAAGGTGGAGGAGTCCGGATGAATTTTAACACAAACGTCCAGACAAGTTCGACGTATCCGGAAACAACGGCAGAGTTATTCGGACTCTGCGGCTGTCTTCTCCAAATCGATTGATTTTCGATTAGGGTTTCTCCAAAGTGTTCCTGAATGATTAGTAGCAATGCCTAACACAAAAATAGAACTCACCCAATCGATTTTAGGGAAAACCAACACCTTTTGATTGCAAAAATTTGATTTTTTGATTAAGAACACTACAAAAAGTTTTGAACTTGATTTGCAAAATTAACCAATCAAACGAACGAATTGAGTTCTGAAACTTTGCAGAATTTCTTATAAGTATGATGCTAACACAACCCAACAAACGAATTTGGACAATTTAAGCAGAATCACAGATTTGAAGAATCAAGAAAAAGTCAGACGTGAAATAGTCAAACTAACCAGAAATCAACGATTGAGACTTTGAATCGAATCCGTCCGTCTGCTTTGATACCAATTGTAGAATCCAGATCCGTGCAACGATTATGTTTGTGAATAAGCAAATAAGAACAGTTGATATGATTCACAAAGGCTGCCCACTTAGCTATTGATTTATAGAGAATTACAGTGTAAAGCAGAAAAGCTAAATGAGACAACTAGCTAATTTTCTAAGCTAATTGCACTTTAAATACGCTGGGCCCGTGGTAACAAGCCCACGGCCCGTTCACAATGGACTAAGATTAATCAATTACAATTCAAACCCTTGAACTTAAAATCAACATAAATTCTACCCTAACAGTTTTTCTCACTTACTTTCAGTGGATTAGAGATAGGCATTATATAAATGCTATTTATGTTTTCATTCCAAGAAAAGGTATGGCGATTGATTGGAAGTCTTTAGGCTTGATCAATAAACTAGAATCTTTGATGATTCGTAGTAGGCTTATGAATTTGATGTTATGACCTCAGGAATGCTAGTATACTTATGGGATCGGGTATGATCCCTTCATTATGAGACGAGCATGTGTACGGTAAGAATGATGGTGAATGGATTTGTTTATATGCTTGAATATCTGAACTTTCAAGTTGTTAATGTTTTAAATTTGAATTGGATGTTCTCACTAGGCGTTAGCCCATTAAATTTTATTTATTGTATTTTATACTCTTTAAACTTTCAATTTACTGTACACAAAATATTATTTTTATATGGTTTCTATGTTTTGATTAATGTATATAAATTATTAATTATTAACAGTAAAAAAATATAGAAAATGTTAGGAAAAAAAATCGAAACTACATAAACTTTTTATTTTGGTGTCACTTTAATCGTCTTGAAGAAAACTTTCTAATAATATATTTTGTTATTAAAAATATTTATTTCACTATAATTTAATGAATTACATAATTAATCAAAACATATAAAAAACAAATGACAATAAGGTGGCAAGGAAGAGCGATGATGGTTTGTGTAAATGATTTAAAAACGATAAAATTGATTTGAGTTTTTCTAATTCGTAGTGATTATGTAGAGTATGTTGGGATAATCTCAATCATACCTCAAGTACTAGATATGTAAATAGGGCAAAGATGAAAATGTGTGACTTTTCATATGAAAATGTGTGACCTTTCATATGAAAAGGTGTTGTTCAAATTCAATCTTCTTACCAGGTACGAGTTCAGGGAAGTAATGGAATGTGGGACAATTAGAGATTTTATAATGACGACAAGTTGATGTAAATTAACTCTTGTTATTATTTTCGCTTGTTAAGAATGTTTATGTTGAGGATATTAGATGCGTAAACCCTTTTATTTCAGGTTTAAACTGACCCTGATTTTTAGGGTGTTACAGAGTAAGTTGTTAGATCGTATCCCGTACCTTTCGGATACCATAGTCCAAGATAAGTCGTGCCTTTCAAATATCTGAAGATGCGCTTAACCGCTCCAAGATGTGACTCTTTTAGATTCTCCTGGAATCTTGCACACAAACATGTTGCAAACATAATATCTAGACGACTCGAAGTTAAATACAGGAGTGACCCAATCATACCTCGATAAGTTCTAAGATTTACCTTCTTACCATCGGGATCTGGACCGATCTTAGATCATGGTGCCATTGGTGTTCCAGTTGATGTACAATTGTCCATCTTGATTTTCTTCAAAATATCGAATATGTACTTTGATTGATTGATGAAGATTCCCGTCGAGAATTGCTTCACTTGCAATCCGAGAAAGAATTTGATCTCTCCTATCAAGCTCATCTGGAACCTAGTCACCATGAGGTTAGAAAACCAAGTACACAAACCAGGATTAGTCGCACCAAAAATAATGTCATCTACATAAATCTGTACAATAATGATGTCACCTTCTTCGCGTTTAATGAATAATGTCGTATCGATTTTACCTTTATCAAATCCTGACGCAAGTAGAAAGTTTGATAGAACTTCATACCATGCGCGAGGGGCTTGTTTCAGTTCGTACAAGGCTTTATCCAGAATGTAGACATGATTTGGATGTTCCTTGTCGACGACCTTCTGGTTGAGAAACATATACTTATTCTTTGAGAACGCCATTCAGAAAAGCTGTTTTCACATCCATTTGATAGACAGTGAATTTCTTATATGCCGCAAAGGCAAGAAATATCCTTATGGCTTCAATTCTCGCGACCGGAGCATATGTCTCGTCGTAGTCTATTCTCTATTGTTGTCGGTAACCTTTTGCTACGAGTCTGTCTTTGTTACGAACAATTATTCCATCTTCATCTTTTTATTTTTAAAAACCCACTTGGTTCCTATGACACTTTTATCCGTAGGACGTGGAACTAACCTCCAAACTTTTAACGCTTCAAACTGGTTTAGCTCGTCTTGCATGGCTAACACCCAATCTGGATCATTCAGAGCATCGGAAACCATTAAAGGTTCAACATTACTCAGAAAGATCGCAAAAAGACACTCATTAGCAGTAGCTTTAAGAGCTGAAGTTCGCGTTTGCACTGACGAATTTGGATCACCTATTATCTGATGAATAAGATGAGCCTTCTTCCACTTTGTTGAGTGTGGGTGTGGAACATATGATGTTTGAACATTGTCAAGGTTTGTATTTGTCTCTTCAACAATTAATGGTACCGGAACTTCAGAACTCGGAATTTTTGGAGAATTATCATTTGTAAGAATGGTTTCTCCAGAAGGTTCGTGTATTTGTTGAGGTTTGATGGTAGCATTAACTGAAGAATTAACATTTTGCATTGGAGCTTCCACATTCGTTGGAATTGAGTCTTGTGTAGTAGTGTTCTTTGGTATAGAATTGTCTTGAACAGGAGTAGAAACATCAATTGTTGAACGTTGAGTTGCATCTGTTTCAGTATTGAAAACGACAGCGGAAATTGTTGTAGATGCGAGTTTCTTCCTGTTAAGAACATCAGAAGAATTGTAAGTACCAAAATATTCATCATATTGTGGATCCCAGATTAACAAGTGCAATAGTATGAATCAACACAAATCAGTAAAACATGTCATTGATCTTACTTTGATTGATGAACAAAAAGCTTGGAAGTAGCCGTACAATGCAATAGCTAATCAAAATAGTAATTAGGTCACTAAACCCTAATCTAGGTTTAAGCTATCTATTTATATCCTAGAAAGGATATTTACAATATATGTCAATAATGGTCCCTATACTTCTATTACACTAACATGAGACCTAACAATCTCCCCCTTGGAATTGAAGTTCGATCTCACGCCAGTTAGGGACATATCGCTTTCGAATAGCAAACAAAATCTCGAAGTGCCGAATGGATTTCCTGAACTCTAGCCTTTCTCCAATCGCTCTGAGAAGCTCTTCAGCTAGATACTTTCTGATATTGGCGTAGTTCACTCACGACTCTTTCTCTTCATCTTCAATGATCTTTTTTAGCACGTTCTGGATGTCCATCAAGGTTCCCTCACTGAACTTGTGCAGCTCACTGATCCTCATATACTGTTTCTCCCCTTTGTCATTCTGATACACAATCCCAATTTATCGTTTGGACAAGATAGTATGTACATGTACGTCTTCGGGAAGATTCAGATTAGGCTTCAGAATGTTGATCTTCTTCTGATTGCTTTCTAAACCCAACTGGAAGTTGTTGATGTAGGCGAGGGTGATAGTGCACTTCATGAATCTCTTTATCGTCTCGAGGGATTTGGTGTATGGTAACGGTCGGACGGTGCGGGTCTTAATCTCTTTTAGTAAAATCGAAAAGTCGTTCAGATTCAGATGTCTGAAGTCAGCTTCCGAGAATGTCCATTCCTTTCTGTTGTCCCTTTTAACCGTGAAGATTGGGAACCATACCCGTAGAACTTTATCTGACATGATCTCCACGATTTCTGTTATTTTGTGTCGCGTTCAGACTTCGTGGACCATTCTGCTTCTCTTCATTACTTCCAAATACTGTGTGCGAACTGGATCTTTCAAAAATGAGACCCCTTGGCACATGACCGGGCCAAGAGGCCTAATCTAGTGAGCAAATATCTTCTTCTGTGATTCCTCCAAGTATGAAACCAAGATCCAGACTCTTTCCCAATGAGCTGGTTGAGCAGGTTGAGGTTGAGCCATTTCTGGGTCTGGATTTGGAAGTTCTGATGTACCTGCAGTATCGTGTAAATCATGCTGAGAGATAGATACATGTTCACTCTGAAGGAGGAACTGGTCGTAGTCGTCTTCGTTCATGAACTCTTCTTCATCAGAGAAATTCCACATAGCATCAGTCTCGGATTGGATGGCTAGCATTGCTTTCTCTCTCCATTCTCTTTCTAATTCCGGATTTCCATCAGAGTCCTCATCAAATAAATCCAGGACTAGCCTTTCCGGAACCGTCATCATTAAGATCTCTTCTGATTGACCCTTGGGCTTTTCAACCGTTGGGTTTGCTGACTTTGGCATTGATTCTCTGACCGGTGTTGATAGCTCTATATCTTGAACCATTTCTGAGTCGTCTGGCTGTTGTTGTGGTTCAGGTTCAGCTGGAGTGACGGTTGAAGGTTCTATCGCTGAGGTTGACAACTCGGTCAGTCTAAGTCGTTTCTCCCACTCATGTTGGTCAGGATCCTCCTGATCATCATGTCGTCGCTTGGAGCCATGTGCTTGACTCTTACATGTGTTCTCTAAGCTGGCAAACCTCTCGGATAAGGTATGTAGGGTTTGTTTGACGTCGGTGAGAGTCGTGGTAAGAGTATCAAGCTTGGTGTTTATTTGGGCTTGTTGATCATTTGGAGTGACTTGGGTGGTGTTTGGGTTTGTGAGCATAGAATACTCATTAAATCCGCTTCAGAGGAGGCGTCGGTGTTGGATTGGGATAAGAGCTTTTCGAGGAGTGCGACTTTGAGCACCTCGATGCTCATGCTCTCCTGGTTTGGGGTTGGGTGAGGCAGTCTGATCTGTGGTTGCGTAGGGGGAACTTCTGTAGCTACTGCCTTTCCCGTTATCGACCTTCTGATAAATGCCATATCATCTGATAGCTTCTGCAAAATCTCCGTTTGGACAGCCTTTAAGGCGCCGTCCATGGTTTCCTTGGAGACGAACTCTGGGGTACTAACACCTGGAGCACTTAGCCTCCCAGTTGTAGTAACTACGGTGGAATGCACCGCAGTACCGTCTTTGCTCACGGTTGGCTTGATGGTAGTCGTGACAGGTCTTCCACCCTGTCCTTGTAAGCCACCAAACTTACTCTGGGTGTTCCGGTCGAGTCACGAAGAATCTCGACGGTAGCAGTAGATATGACCGGTGTCCTAGACAAAGAAATTATATCTGCAAATGGATCTAGACTTGATTGTGCGCCCAAAGAAGTCGAGAACCAGGGCTGGTGTTCTTTTGTTTCAACACCGGAACTCTCCAAGTGAGAGACCGGTGGCAAATGGGCTATATCCCCATGCGAAGTTGAAACAGTTTCCTTTTGAGAGGAGACTGAGTGGCTGGTAGGGGTGTGCAATTGCGTCGCTAGGCCCACAACGTCTTGTTCAATACTCTGTCGCAACGAATGCGACGGGTAGTAGATGTGGCTGCCTGGCTAGGTGGAGGCTGGTTGGGAACAACCTGAAAGATTGCTCCATCACACTTTCACTCTCATTCTTTTTCTTACTCCTCCTTTCACAAACATGATCACTTTCTTTTTCTTTTTCGACTATAACACCCTCTGCTCTCCTTTTCTCTCCAGATATGGCTTCGGTTTGGGGTGTGGGTTCCATGCGGAACTGATCATCATCGTCGTCTTCCGATTCGGTGGACTCACCGTCTGAGCCAGAATCCGAGGACCCGGAGTCAGAACCGGACGCCGAACCTGATTTAGAACCAGAATCGGAACCCGACTCTAAGCCGGAGCCTGACTCGGAGCTGGAAGAGGAGGCTGCCTCTTCTTCGGCTTGTTCACGCGTAACGCCTTCCACTTCTACTTCGTGCAATGCGGGATCGTCGTCTCTAGGTTATGTAGATGCACGTGGTGGAGTGGGTGGGTGTCTTGACGAGATAGCATCGTGTATGAACCTACCGGAACTGCCCACGCCTGTTCCCCTCACAATAGTTTCTCTCGTCACGCCCTGGTCGGGAGCCCCTGCTCGCCGGACCATGCCACCTCTAGTACGGGGCCTATCACGTCTCTCGGGACGCGCTCCTTGGGTAGGTCCTGCCGGATCTGGTCGGACCACTGGAGCGTCTATGTTATGCTCACGCCTATAAGCTATCACACTCAGTGCCGATTGGTCTGCGATAGCTAGCAAGTCAATAGGTATCAGCATAGGAACTAGGTCCGGTATCACCTACTTGTTCTGGATCCTAGTCATTCGAGTTGAAAGTAGTACCTCATGACCGGCGCGTCGAGGGATTGTCGGGTCTGTCGCCATGAAATGGGCGACGATCAGCTGTAGGAATCTCGGGAACGACAGGTGTTTGGGTAAAAATTCACCAGCTTCGACCACGACCGAGACGTTAAAAAACATTTATTACACTTCTCTTGTAACAAAGTTAAATCGTCAACACTTTGTCCTTAGACCGAAGCCATAGTCGAAAGTACCTCTCGACACTCGACCGTCGTGTAGAAACATACGACCTCGACCAACTAACACGCGACATTTCTGTTACGTTTTCATCATTTAATGCAGGTCAACATCATTCATAGCCAACGGACGAAACCGACAGAGCAGTTATGAGCATTAAAACAACGATGACCGGTACGACCGTTACTAGAAGAAATCATGAAGTCATTAAAGCACTCGAAGACTATAAATACAAAGACAAAACTATCATTTGCATATCATCTAACACCAGCAAACTCAAGAATCACACTGCGTACTCAAGAACATCCGTAGCAAATGAATTTCTCTCCAGTGATCACTCTCGACGCACGACTCACACTCTCGACCAAGAGTTTTAGCACACGACACACTAGTTTTACACTCGATACACTTGTTATTTTTACATTTCAAGTCATTTGTATTGTAATCATTATACGATCGACACCTGAAACAAAGGACATCGCCCCTGTTTGGCGATCATAGTGCAGCGACGGCTTCCACAGCCGTCCGCTGGTTTTTTCCTCGTTGAGGTTTTTCCCGCGTCATCAAAATCTCTGTCTCTTTACAATTTTTGTCCTTGTCGCACGCTTTGTCGTAAGATTCCTTTCTTTAGTTGTTAAGTTCCACAATCAACCTCAAGTTGTACTTGTGTGCGATTTTTGGCATTAACAGTTTGGCGCCCACCGTGGGGCCCCATCTAGAGAAAATCTTTGACAAACGTGTGCCCTACTAACGGTTTCTTGCAGTCTCTTTTGTTTTCTGTTTCAGGAAAATGGCCGCCCCTGGAAATCAAGAGCATGTCATTGCCCAAATGTATCAGGAGTTAGAAGTTGCGCGGAATCAAATCAATGCCATGGCTGAGCAAAGTCGAAGAGCAGCTGAGGAAATCGCGTGGCTAAGAAATCCCTTCGGGCCTCAGAGCGGTCCTAGGCCATTCGTTCAAAATCCACGTCCAGGATCGTTTGGCCAGAGCGGTCCTAGACCATTCGTTCAGAATCCGGGTCAAGGATCGCACAGGCAAAATCCA
Source organism: Saussurea involucrata (assembly GCA_033807775.1). NCBI lineage: Eukaryota > Viridiplantae > Streptophyta > Magnoliopsida > Asterales > Asteraceae > Saussurea > Saussurea involucrata. Next base: position 136,554,273 of record CM066322.1, read on the forward strand.
GGGTCCGCTCCTTTCATGCAGAATCCAATACCAGGACCATTCGTTCAAAACCAGCACCTAGGTCCATTCATGCAAAATCAGCAACCGGGGACATTCAATCCAAATCCCCAGTTCGGGACGGTTCCTCCTCAGCATCTGAGACCGCCACCCATGAATAATGGATCGCAGCCGTTTCAGAATGGATCGCAGCCGTTTCAGAATGGGTCGCAACCATATTCAATCCCTTTCAATGGAGACGCCAATGGTTCGTCATATGGCAACGGTACCAGTTCAGGAGTTGATCCCCTGCAGGTGCTAATCCCGATCCTAATGATCCCGTCGCCCAGCGATTAAAGATGCTAGAAGATCAGAACGAGCGTGTTCTGTCCCTACTCGCTAAGCTACCCGGGGCAGCCGTGCCCGTCGACGTCGAGCCACGCTCAGGATATCAAGCGTCGCCTTTCATCGATAAGATTGCGACCGCCGATGTCCCAAAGAAATTCAACATCCCTACCTTCACACCCAAGTATTCGGGGGTGACCGATCTGACGGAGCACATCGTGCAGTATAAACAGCTCATGTGGACGGTCTTGATCCCACACATGTATCAAGAAGTATGCATGTGTAAGAGCTTTGGGGCGACTCTCACTGGTCCTGCCCTCCAATGGTTGATCAATCTCAAACCCAAATCCATCGGGTCGTTCGCTGAGTTGGTCAATCAATTCTCCCAGCAGTTCGCCAGCAGTCGCAAGATGGAGAAGCAGACCAGTCACCTGTATTATGTCGTGCAAAAGGCTAATAAATCTATCCGAAGTTATTTCAACAGGTTCAATGCAGAGATGATCAGTGTCCGCAATTGTGACATCAAGACCGCGATCGAAGTTATTTCGAAGATGTTCGAGCTCGAACCTTAGCGTATATGAGGGTAGAGGACGACGCTGCCTTTCGTCGCAAGCATACCGACGATAAGAGGTCATTAGGGGTAAAGAAGCCAGAGTTCAAAACCAAGGCAGTATCCAGGCCAGAGCTCGCGCGTCAAATCTCGAACGTCCGGTTCAAGACAAAAGCGGAAGCCAAGACCGCGACCAAATTCCCTCAGTACCCCAAGATATCCTCCTATGGATTCAAAGGGTCCACTAAAGACTTGGCCGAAGCGCTGAAAACCACCCAGGCAACCATCCGTTGGCCAAAGAAATCCGATCAGGATGACGCCAAGAAAGATAAGTCAAAGTGGTGCGACTTCCATGTCGACCATGGTCATGCGACAGATTATTGCATAGCTCTCAAAAAGGAGCTAGCATATCATGTCCCGAAAGGAAACCTCAAGGATATCATCGACTACGTCGTATCTCCAGCTAGCGACGTTCGACCGCCAACCCTCGAGCATGCTAAGGTCGTCAATTGCATCACTGGTGGCTCTGATGTATGCGGCTTGACGTATTCCGCAGCCAAACGTCACGCCAGTCAAGCGTCTAATGATCGGCCTATCCCACATTCGTCGAGACCAAAAGAAGATCTAGAGTTAGAAGCTATGAAGATCACGTTCGACCAAGACGACCTCGGCGACTCGTAACAGAAACATCATGTCGGGTTGATCATTCAACTCACGATTGGTAAGTGTTTAACCCGACGAGTCCTGGTCGATGGAGGCAGTACAGCGAACGTCATCTTCCTTGATACCGTTAAGGCCATGGGAATCGAACGATCAGAAATCACCCGACGCTCGACGACCTTGGTCGGATTCAACAGGGAAGCGACAAATACCTTTGGAGAGATCGTCTTGCCAATCTATGTCGGAGGGATCAACAAGCAGACCAAGTTCAGCGTCATCGATTGTGCGTCGGCCTATAACATCATTTTAGGTCGACCATGGATCCACGAAATGAAAGTCGTTCCCTCGACGTATCACCAGATCATGAAGTTCCCTACGCCGTGGGGAATCCAGGAGATAAAAAGTGAGCCAAAGGTTGCTCGTGATTGCTATAAGACCACTCTGAAGCCGCGGAAATAGACCTTCTATTGTGGCGACTCACGACGACATTTAGTGTATCGTCTTAAAATCGCCACAAGGGGGCAAGATGGTAGCAATAATCAAGACGTCCCGCGTAGTTGGGACGCGACGTACCAGAAAAGGTACGTCTTCTAAACCCTTTTCTATTCTTTCATACGATTTTTTACAATGACGAATACTGACTTAAGCATCGGAGGGTCGTTGGTTAGCCAACGACCAACCTCTGACATCGTTTTAATGCAGGATCGCATGATATTAGTTATTAAGTCTTCTATACGACTTTAAATCTCATCGCATAATACAAATGATCAAGTCTGTGACCTGCTTATTCTGTCACAGGGATGCACGATCCAGGAACATCGTACGATTTAATTATATAATCGTAATACTCGACAAACGCCTGATCTAAGTTTCTGGACTTAGAAAAATTTGTATGTTCTGTATGAGCACGTTGATTACATATGTTTTCTAATACGATTCAGATACATGACTTATATCTTAATCGTTATGAATGCCTTAATCGCATATACATATGCTTGCCAATGTGATCTTAAAGTACAAAAACCTTAAGACTTGTGTGCCAGTCTTTGTAACTGCAATAGATGCCTAAGTCGCACGATTCCTTGTTTACCTAGCGAATTCTACAAGTTAATACTATACTTATTAGCAAATTGTATGGATTAAAGCAATGTGTGAACAAAAGAGTAAATTTCATTTCATAAACGAACAATTACATCAGATAACCCGATCACTAATGATCGGGCGGGAAGATAGAAGTTATACAAATTTATCCTATGGCCGAGGAGGATTGTCGGTCGCGTGAGGAGTGTCGGTCGCGTCTTTTCCCAAGGCCTCGCCTACCTCTTCCTCTTCGGCCTCCTTCTCATCGTCAGAGTCGAGATCTCTTGCGGACCCGACCTCTTGCAGAAAGTAAGCAAGCTCGACCGACGCTTGGGCCATAGGGTTTTTTTCCGACAAGTGTTGCCTCATTATGGCAGCTCGAGCGATCAGTCGAGCCAGAGCAAAGGTAGACGCAGCATCTTCCTTTAGTTTTCCTACCTCCTTCTCCAGACTGACCACCTTAGCCTCGGAGTCCTCAACTTCCTTCTCCTTCGTGACCAAGGACTCCCTCACCTTGATCAGCTCCTCCCTTTGACCATCAATCATTGACAAGGATTGATTTAGACGATTGTTTACCTTGTCCTTCGCACGACCGATGATCTCCAATTCCTTTTTGGCCTCGTCGAGCTGCCGGGACATAGCCTCTTCACGTTCCACGGCGACGTTTGCCCTGGCCAACACCGCATTCCCCCTCTCATGGGCACAAGATACTAGATCCTTAATCTTCTCTGTTTTCGCACGCAAGGCAAGAGAAGATTGAAGTGTCTGTACAAAGAAACATGTCAGTAAACATTCGACAAAAGCTAAGAAAACATCAAAAACACAAGTTTTGAAAGAAAAACTTACAAGGAACGCCAGGCCGGCAACATGGGTCCCGTCTCCACGAGAGGGAATCCTTTAAAACGCTCCCTGAAAGAAGGGAGCAAATACTTCCCCAGATGAGGAAACAAATCCGTCACGGATAGGATGTCATCGACCATGAAGTCCGAAGGCAACGTAAAGTTAACCTTCGTGACTTTAGCCTCTCTCGTCGCGTGCTCCTTATCCTTGTCGGTCGACAAAGGAACCGACGTGGCAGATGGAGACTTCCTCAACTTCGCTGTCGTCGCCGGTGGCACAGAACTAATAGGTGTCGCAGCAATCGGACTAGAAGACGTCTTCGTCTTCCTAGGCGATGCGACCTTCTCCTTCTCAGGCGTATTGACTCTCAATGAGCCATCAACCTTCGAAGACGGTTCCTTCGGGATCGTCATCCGCGTCTTTGGTAAAACCCTCGACTCAGTTGTCGAGGCCTGAAGTCTCCTCTCCTTGCCCTTACGGGCGAGCTCGAGTTGAGCTGCTCTTTTGGCCAAGATCTTCGGCACCTTCGTCTGAGACTCTCCTAGAAACATATGAGACAGAAATATTACAGGACGAACATAGGAGAAAAAGATCAGAATCAAGCAATATGAAGGTACACTTACCAGTCATCTCTTCTTCTCCTTCCGACTCTTCCTCTGTCTCTTCTTCTTCCTCCTCTGCACATGTTCCTCCCCGGTTCTCTCCTAAGAATACCAGATCCTCCTCGTCGTCCGCCAATGGTCGTGCGACGAACGATCGCTCGACAGTGCTGAACTCTAAAATTGCTTCAACCTTTGTTTGAGAATTGGCGTAAGGCTTCACGTCCTCAAATTTTATAGATGTTAGCCTATAAAAAGCAAGTTAGGAATCAGCCAAATATTACAAACAACATACGACAATGCAACTATAAAACCTCACCCGACGTATTCCAGCCAGCCCTAATCCAGTTGCTCTCAGAGTCGAGAGTTGACTTACGCACAAACGCATACCTAGTTTTCCACTTATGATCGTTCACAGCGGTCTGTAAAACCAAGGTTTTATCGCCTTTATATCTAGAAAACAGGCTATAACGGTGACATTTATCTCTCTTGACTTGGTAGGCTAAGAGAAGATCACGCACGTTCATGGGAGATTCCCATTTTTCAGTGAGGCGTTCGATCACTTGTATCACCCTCCAAAATTGGGGCATTAATTGAGCTGGAGACAAATCGAACTCAGTCATGAAGGCCTTGGCTAAAGGCGAATAGGGCCATTCAAACCCTATCTTAAAAGGATATTCGTAGATGACTACGAACCTATCAGAGCATAAGTCAGGTCGAGTCTGACCCGCTTTAATCAATGTTATCCCCGTGGGGATTTTTGCTAGACTCCTAAGATCGTCAAGATCTTCAATAGAACTAACAGGTTCTGTCGACATTTCTAAAATCCTAAAAAGTTTCTCAAAGATTTCTATCGATAAACTGATAAAAGACTAGAGAATCGTACCTTATATGGGTGCCTAACCTTCGAAATCTCTAAACCAATCGAAGATCTTTCGCAAGATTAAAAAGGATTCGGCGACGAACAAGCAAGTGAATACAGAAAAATCTCTCCTAAAAAAGCTCTCCGAAATCGTAAAAGGAAAGTATCCATCGTAGTCTCTATCTATATAAAGGATCATGCAGAAACGAACCCCTCGATGATCGACACGGGTCCTCATCTTTTCATATGACCCACGGATCGCAGACACCTGGCAATGACAGATGCTTAGCATAATCGTGCGCCGGCATGACGTCACGACCTTATCCTCTCTTCGACTTCCCATTCGGTTAGAATTGGATCGATCCAGTTCCAAGGCAACTGAAAGGATTTTTTACACGTGTCACTGGCAAAATTTAAAAAACTTTTGAAATTTGAATTTGTCACTCCATTTTTTCAAATTTTAGGGGCAAACTGTTTGGGTAAAAATCCACCAGCTTCGACCACGACCGAGACGTTAAAAAACGTTTATTACACTTCTCTTGTAACAAAGTTAAATCGTCAACACTTTGTCCTTAGACCGAAGCCATAGTCGAAAGTACCTCTCGACACTCGACCGTCGTGTAGAAACATACGACCTCGACCAACTAACATGCGACATTTATGTTACGTTTTCATCATTTAATGCAGGTCAACATCATTCATAGCCAACGGACGAAACCGACAGAGCATTTATGAGCATTAAAACAACGATGACCGGTACGACCGTTACTAGAAGAAATCATGAAGTCATTAAAGCACTCGAAGACTATAAATACAAAGACAAAGCTATCATTTGCTTATCATCTAACACCAGCAAACTCAAGAATCACACTGCGTACTCAAGAACATCCGAAGCAAAGGAATTTCTCTCCAATGATCACTCTCGACGCACGACTCACACTCTCAACCAAGAGTTTTAGCACACGACACACTAGTTTTACACTCGATACACTTGTTATTTTTACATTTCAAGTCATTTGTATTGTAATTATTGTACGATCGACACCTGAAACAAAGGACATCGCCCCTGTTTGGCGATCATAGTGCAGCGACGGCTTCCACAGTCGTCCGCGGGTTTTTTCCTCGTTGAGGTTTTTCCCGCGTCATCAAAATATCTGTCTCTTTACAATTTTTTGTCTTTGTCGCACGCTTTGTCGTAAGATTCCTTTCTTTAGTTGTTAAGCTCCACAATCAACCTCAAGTTATACTTGTGTGCGATTTTTGGCATTAACAACAGGAAAGTGAGGCGTTTGCTGCCTTGCTTCTTTTGGACCTTCTCGATCAGTTCAGTCCAAAGGATTGATGTGTAGTCGATGTGGCGGTTGTAAATGACGTCGTGGAACAGTCTGAGCAGGTTGACGATAGTTTGATCTATCCCTTTGTTGATCTATGATAAGCACATGTTCAATATCGTGAACAAGGTGTACCATACTGGCTAGAGATGTATTCTTCAGAAGTGCGAAGGATGGTTGAGCGCGACATCATATCCGAGGGCGCACAGATCACGGCAGAGGACGACATCAGAAACTGGAGCGTCGTAGGTAACTCGTCCTGGAATAGTTGTCGCTTCGGCCAATTCAAGGATCTGGCGGAGGATATCTCGAGTGATTAGCACTGGGGAGTCGCCAAATACGACCTTGGAGGTTAAAGCTTTAGCCACGTGCGACGAGTGTGAGTGATCGCCACAGTTGGTGCACATAAACAGTTGGAACTAGAGCGGTGGCCGTCAATGCTCGATTGAGCATGTGGCCCTTGAGGATTTCCACTATCACTAGGCATTGGCAAATAATGTTGGACGTGTCTAAATGGAAGTTGTTGGAACTGAGGGGTAGATTCGGACCTACGGGAATTAGTGGGGCATCGCCTTGGGGTGGATTCGGTTGTGCCATGATCGTACCTGTTAAAGTCCAAAACATGTTGAGTCTTCATGGGTTGTATAACTCAAAAAGGTGTCTCGGGGCTCGTATTCTCGGAATTGGAAACACCGAGAGTCAGTGACGATCCGAAACAGGTCACTACTTGGGGCTTGATGAGCCCGGAGTGAATATGCATCTTTAAGTGGGACACAGATTATATTTGATCCGGATCCGGAAAGCAATCCGGAACCACGTAGGATCCAGAACCGGAGTGAGTCCGGAACTTAATAGGGACCGGATCCTGAACTCAACGTACCAGAACGAAATAGAGACCGGATCCGGGACTCGTAAAGGAATCCGGGACTCGTAAGGGAATCCAGAACCGGTATGATCCATAACCGGAACCCGGCACAATCCGGATCTCTATTCCGGAACTTAGCAAAAAATAAAATGACTTCTAGATTCATCAAACCGGGACCCCATTCCGGAAGTTTCATCTTCTGGAACCGAATCCGGATCCTTATCGGGACAGAATCGAAAGTCAGATAGAAAATCGATCGATATTTGAGCAAAATCAATTGTGATTGTCGATTATACCACTCATTTTGATTTTGGTTTCATGTGAATGATATTGATATGAGGCGAAAAGTGGCGAACCGAAGGGTTCTAAACCCTAACAGTGTCGTTCGGTGATCAATCGATCAATATATTGAGCCTCTGAGGATTGATTGCAAGCATTGTTCAACAAGTAAACATAGATTTGAGACATACCTGAAGTTTGGAGTGAAGATCTGAGCTTGACGGATGCAAACAGCCAAGTTTAGGAGAGAAATGGCGTGAAAAAATTGAAGTTGTGAGAATAATGAGTGAAAGAACCGGTATTTAGGGGGTGTTTGGGATTGCTTATTTAAAACAACTTATTCTTATTTTTAAAAGTGCTTATAAACTTATGTGGTGATAAAAAGGAATTGGGGGTAAAAATGTAATTTGGACAAATAAGTTATAAGCAGTTTCAAATAAGTTAGAATGAATTAACTTATCAAAAACAACTTATTTGTGGTGGGAAAAAGTCATAAACAATTTTTTTTTCAATCCAAACACTAAAAATAGCTTATTTGCGGTGAGAAAAAGCAATAAGCAAATAAGTCAAAAAAATAAGCAATCCCAAACACCCCCTTATACCGATCGATACCGGAAGTGAATCCGGTACCGGGTGCCGTAACTCTCTCGGTTCTAAATTTGTCTCAACTTGAGATAATTGGCAAAAAAAATACCCCTAAGGTTTGAAAAACTTATAAAATTAACCCTGAGTTTTAAAAAAAAAATCACTTTGGACTCTCAGGTTTAAAATTGACACATTCTCACCCTAGACTTTTCAAAATAACAACACCCTTTTTTCAAAAATAATAGACAAATACATGAAAATCTCCCTTTAAACTAGTCGAGTTGACAATGCTCCCCCTTGACTTTTCAAACTGACACTTCTCCCCCTCAATGTTTCAAACATTGCAACGTTACCTTAACAAAAGACGAGAGAAATAGATGGTTAGTAGCTCGGGAAATAGATTGAAAACACAAAGACACGACTAATAGAATTAAAGAAACATGCAAAAACAGAAAAACGAAAGAAACACTAAAACGTAAATACAGAGTACAATCATCAATGTGCTTGAAACACCCAAACTACGCTGCGAGACAACTGTAACTGATTAAGATGCAGTTATCCCGTAGTGAAGAAAAGGTGTGACAAGTACATCAGTGACTCAAACTTTCAAATTAAGCATACCCAGCTTGGACACGAGTTCATTGAACCGTTTTTCGTCCAAAGCTTTGGTGAACAAGTCTGCTAGTTGATTTTCTGTACTTACGAAGTAGAGTTCCACTGTATCTCGTTCCACATGGTCTTTGATGAAATGGTAGAGCACATCAATATGCTTTGTCTTCGTATGTTGGACCGGATTGCTCGTGATCGCGATGGCACTCTTGGAATCACAGTAGATCAGGATGTTCGAGTAGTTATACCCGTAGTCCTTCAGCTGCGTGCGCATGCAGATTACTTGGGAGCAGCAACTAGCCGCGACCACGTACTCCGCTTCCGCCGTGGACGCGGAGACACACGTTTGTTTCTTGGAGGCCCAACTAACTAACTTGTCGCCAAGGAACTGGACGTGACCCGTGGTGCTCTTCCGGTCGAGCATACTTCCCGCGTGATCAGCATCAGAAAACGTTGTGAGTTCGAAACCTGTGTCCTTAGGGTACCAAAAGCCAAGATTAGCGGTACCTTTTAAATAACGGAGAATACGCTTAACTGCTATGAGATCTGACTTTTTGGTTTAGATTGAAATCGAGCACACAAAAAGGTAGAAAACATTATTCCCTGCCTACTTGCCGTTAAATACATCAACGAACCTATCATTCCTCTATAGGTAGTGGTATTCACGTCCTTTCCGTCAGGATCGACGTGTAACTTCGTGCCCGGTGACATTGGAGTTTTGATGGGTGTACACTGTTCCATCTTGAATTTTTGAAGAATATCCGCGATGTACTTAGATTGTTTGATGAATATCCCGGTCGACAGTTGTTTAACTTGAAGACCGAGAAAGAAATTCATCTGACCCATCATACTCATTTTAAAATGGGCTTTCATGAGGACTGAAAATTTGTAACAGTATTGTGGGTCCGTAGAGCCGAATATAATGTCATCGACATAGAATTGAATTAAAATGATGTCCTCACCTTCCCTTTTGATGAAAAGGGTTGTGTCGATCTTACCTTTCGAGAAGCTGGAATTCGTGAGAAAAGTTGATAATTCGTCACACCAGGCTCTCGGTGCTTGCTTGAGTCTGTACAATGCTTTGTCGAGGCGATACACATGGTTGGGGTGATCTTGACAAACGAAACCTTTCGGTTGGGAGACGTAGACTTCCTCCTTGAGTTTTCCATTTAGAAATGTCGTCTTCACGTCCATTTGAAAGACGGTGAAGTTTTTGTGAGCGGCGTACGCGAGGAACATGCGAATAGCTTCGATTCGGGACATTGGGGTAAACGTCTCTTCATAGTCGATCCCTTCTTGTTGTCAAGCGATCCTTGTTCCGAACCACGGTCCCTTTCTCGTCCTTCTTATTCTTGAAGATCCATTTCGTTCCGATAACGGTCTTGTTCTTCGGGTGAGGGTTCAACTCCTCCTGCATGGCCATTATCCAGTTCGGGTCGTGTAAGGCGTCTTTAACCGTCGATGGTTCAACATTGTTGAGGAAGATGGAGAAGAGGCACTCATTTCCCGTAGCCGCCCGTTTTTTAGTGTTGCTCAGAAGTGCAGGGGTAGCGTCGTCTTCGATTTCCATTGTTGCACTAGTTTGAACGGGAGCAGACGGATCTCCGATGATTTGCTCAGTTGGGTGCGCTCGAGTCCACTTCCGCGTGTGAGGTAGCGGGTCCGTGAGTGGTTGAGAATTATCAGCATCGATGTAGGAGCCCAATGGTAAGTTTTGAACTGCTTCTAAGGATGGAACTGGATGTAATCGGGCGGCGACCGCAGGTTAGCGAAGAACAGCAGTTGACGAAGATTCGGCAGTTGCGTTTGTACTGTTGCTTGACCCGGGGGAAGACGGAGTGGGTTGAACCACTGAAGATGGAGTCGCGGTCACCGTTGCTGTACTTGAAGATGGTGTCGCCTCTAACACGGGTGAAGAGGGCGAGTCCTCTGATGATGTAGTGTTGGGGGTTGGTGGAGGATCGGAGATGTGTGTCGACACCACTACAGCTCCATCTGCATTCAAAGAAGCATTAGTAGATACAGGGGAAAGATGAAAATCATTATAGAAATGTTCAAACAGTAGATCTAACTCGGATGGATGTGATTTTGACGTATTGGACGATGAAGGATCTACTGTTGTGTGCTTGGGTTCCGATCTAGACTGATCAGAAGCCAGCACTGTCGTAAGCACGGATTCCGAACTGGTTCGTTCAGAAGCCAAATCGACCAATTCGTCGAAGGTCACATTTATACTCTCTATAACACTCTTAGTCCTCTTATTTTAGACTCTGTATGCTTTTGAAGAGGTAGAATATGAAAGTCCCTTCGTCCGCCTTTGGCTTGAGCTTGCCGAGATCATCTTTGTCGTTCAGCACGAAGCATTTGCACCCGAACGCGTGAAAGTAGCTGATATTGGGGGGGGGGGGGGGGGGGGTTGTTGATGAGCTCGTATGGCGTCTTGTTGAAGTGCTTGTGGACGATGGACCTATTCTGAGTGTAGCACGCCGTTGCGATGGCTTTGGCCCATAAGAACATCGGAAGATCGTACTGAGTCAGCATGGTACGTGTCGCTTCTACTAAAGTGCGGTTGCGTCGTTCCACCATGCCAATCTGTTGAGGAGTCCTAGCAACAGAGAAGTTGTGTGAAATCCCAACGGATGTGAGAAAGTCACTTATAATGCGATTCTTGAACTCGATTTCGTTATCCGTGTGAATCGAGATAACGGTTAGCTGCAAGTTGTTCTGGACTCCCTTTAGGTGGTTGACTATGACCCCAGGAGTCTCGTCCTTTGAACGGAGGAACTTGACCCAGGTGTATCGCGAGTAGTCGTCCACCATCACCAATACGTACTTCTTATGACTTATGCTTTAGACGCGCATAGGGCCACAGAGATCCATGTGAATCAGCTCTAGAGGTCTGGACGTGCTGGGAACTGGCTTCGGTTTATGAGATACCTTTTTCATCTTACCCATCTCGCATGCGGAGCAGATATGTTCTTTTGAAAATCGTAGTTCAGGCATGCCCTTGAGGAGTCCACCGAGCACCAGCTTGTTGATATTCTTGAAGTTCAAATGTGAGAGCCTTCGATGCCACAACCAGATCTATTGAGTAGTGGCTTTTGAAAGGAGGCACACGACTTTATCTGTCTTTACTGAGGCAAGGTTGATGGTGTAGAGGTTCGTCCTTCGAGTTCTGGCAAAGATCTATGTACCGTCGTCGTTACGAATACTGCACCGCTTCGCCTTAAAGTTGACTTCAAGATTCTTGTCTCAAAACTGGCCGATGCTGAAGAGGTTGTGACCGAGGCCTTCGACGTAGGACACACGCTTGATAGTAAGGTTGTCTTGAACGAGGTCGCCGTAGCCCATGATTGGGGCTACATTATCATTCCCAAATCTTACGTCACCACATTACTTCTCCTTGAAGTTGGTGAGCAGATCCCGTTTACCAGACATGTGTTTGGAGCATTCGGAGTCTAAAAACCACACATGACCGGGCTATAAAACAAAATTAAGTTTGTTTAGGTACCCGTCTATAAATGGGTCCTTGATTGTTAGGTGCAGCACCTTTGCTTGAGACCTGTTTAGATGTGGGTCTTTTCGAGAAGATTTACGAGAAGCATTTGAATTAAACACATGATATGTACCAAACCAATCAGATGCACTTTTAGACACAACAAAGTCATTCAATCCACACAAAGAACAACAAACACAATCACGTGAAATTTCAATCAATTGCTGAACAGTATCAAGTTTAACTAGAAATTCAAAACCATGTTCAACAGAGTTATTCAAAACAAAACCATGCTTTGGATGAAGACTCAGTTAAAAGATTATGGATACGTAATCAACAATATCCCGATCTATTGCGATTCCAAAGGTGCAATAGCAATCACGATAAATCATGTTCAACATTCTAAAACAAAGCACATTGATGTCAGGTACCATTTTATAAAAGACCATGTTGAGAAAGGAACCATTGAAATGCATTTCGTGCCTACTGAACTAGAACTTGCTGACCTATTCACTAAACATTTAGATGAAAAAAGGTTTAATTTCTTAATCAGCAAGCTAGGGATGTTAAACACTTAGGCATTTCTTTGATTTCTTTAACACATTAAGGGGGAGCGTGTGTGTTTTGTTTATTTAATTATATTCTACTTTTGAGGGGGAGCAAGGATATCTAACAGAGATACACTAACCGTTCTGGACTCATGTTCAATGAGTACCAAGATTTTCATCTGTACTTGCAGATTTATCTGAAGTTGAGACAACTGGATATGCATCTGTCTATGGGGAGCAAGATGGCATAAGTCTGTAAGTATGGTTTATGATATAGTTTTTCTTTTAACATTTTCTATTAAAAAAAAGGAAATTTGTTTTTTGAGGGGAGGAACACATTTTCAAAATAAAAGAGCTTAAAATGTTTTAATCTTATGAGAGAGTGTTGAAAGTTTGATTTTTCTGAAAAAGTTGAAATTTTTTGAGAAAAACACTTACTTTTCGCATCCTTAAGGATACGAGAAGTGGACTTTTCACATCCTCAAGGATACGAGAAGTGCACAACTCGCATCCTCAAGGATACGAGAAGTGTACAACTCGTATCATTAAGGATACGAGAAGTGCACAACTCGCATCCTCAAGGATACGAGAAGAACACTACCCGCATCCTCAAGGATACGAGAAGTACACTACTCGCATCCTCAAGGATACGAGAAGTGAGCTACTCGCATCCTTAAGGATACAAGTAGTAGGTGTTTGCAACCAGTTCGATACGAGAAGTTCTTTCTCACTTGGAACAACTCGCATCCTTGTTCATGCGAATTGTTCAGATGAACAGTGTGTAACACCCCGAATTTCCATGATATTTTAATTAATATAAATGGGGTATTTTTGTAATTTAGTCTAAGTTGTGGACTTTTTTATATTTATAAACTCCAGGGTTGATTTTGTAATTTGACCAAAGTTTAAAGTTAATATTGAAAATTAACTTAAGGGACTGTTTGGTCATTTGTGGAAAGTTGAGAATACCTTAAGGGAGGGTAAGTTGATTGAGATATTTATCTCAATTAGTTTTTGATAGTCGGACAAGTGAGAGCAGAGGAAGAAAGAAAGAAGGGAAAGAAAAGTTACGATTTTGGATGTGTGGCTGCTGAATCGATTTGGAAAAGGTTGGAATCAGTTCGAATTAGAATTGTTTATCCAGGTGAGTTCATCTGTTCATTTTAAACATTAGCATTTGAAATCAAATTAAATTACGCATATATAGGGTCTAAATGATTTGGTATATTTGTTAAGGAATGAGAGATGAGCAACAATCTGACTCTATATGAATTTTTAGAGTAATTTTGGATGTGAATCGAACGACCTAGTAACGCAGTTCCGGTATGGAGAATTCCGGAACTGGTATTGGATCCGGAATTGGAATGGATTCCGGAATGGACCGGATCCGAAATTGGATTGGATTCCGGAATGGACAGGATCCGGATTTGGTTTGGGTTGGGTTCCGGTATTATGAACTTCCGGAACTTGGGCCATATTTAATTTTCGGTATTTACGATCCGGAATGGGCCTTGTGTGTATAGGATCTGGAAATTAAACCAAAACGGGAATGGGCTTTGTTTGGATCCGGTAATAGAACTTCCGGAATTGGGTCTCTCGATGATGGATCTGGTATTTTACCGGAAGTGGGCCAACAAAATGGGAATCCGGTATTTATTTCCGGAATGGACCAAAAGTGTGGATCCGGCAATTATTTTTCCGGATGTTGGGCCTTGGCACATGGATCCGGAACTAACAACAACAACTACCGGAAGTTGGGCTTGGCACATAGAATCCGAAAGTTGGGCCTTTGAGTCCAGCAAATAATTATATCAGGTATTGGGCTCCATTCATATGTAGTTAGTTCTGGAAATTAATTTTAGGGTCCAATATGGTTTTTATTTTAACACGAATTCTATTGAAATTATTATCTAATGTTGGAATCGAGGTTTCGGAATATTTTCTAAATATAATTTTAGAAGGAGAACATTTGAGGGTACAATAAGTATCCGGTGTTTCTAGGATTGGAAGTGTTATGGAATGCAGTGTGATATGTTAAGATACATATACATTATTAAGTATAATGGATCCATAGGCACTGATAGTAATTGTAACGTGGAATAGACCAGGTTCTCAATGGTAATTCCCGTTGGCCTATAATGTGGATTGTTAATCCCATTTTGGGAGGCGATAGCCTATAATGTGGATTGTTAATCCTATTTCGGGAGGCGATAACCTATAATGTGGATTAATAATCCCATTTCGGGAGGCGATAGCCTGTAATGTGGATTGTTAATCCCATTTCGGGAGGCGATAACCTATAATGTGGATTGTTAATCCCATTTCGAGAGGTGATTATTAACGTGGAAAATACATAAAGTAATTTGTATTTCCCGTTGGCCTATAATGTGGATTGTTAATCCCATTTCGGGAGGCGATAACCTATAATGTGGATTGTTAATCCCATTTCGAGAGGTGATAAGAAATGATTGAATAGGCAAAGTAGAATGACTATTCGTATTGACCGTAGTAAATAGGCAATGTATAGTTTCTATTCGTAATTGAGTTATGGAAACGTGAATTAGATAAAGTGTAAGTGTTGTTTTCACTTGCTTTAAGTGGATTAGAAATAGGCAATATATAAGTGTCATTTCTGCTTCCATTCCAAGAAAAGGTATGGCGATTGAATGTAAGTCCTTAGACTTGATCGATAAGCTAGAATCCATGATGATTCTTAGTAAGCTTCCAAATATGATGATATGACTTTCTGAATGATAGTCATACTCATGGGATCGAGTATGTTCCCGTCATTATGAGACGAGTACGAGTACGGTAAGAATGGTGACAAACTAGATTTGTTTATAAGCTTTGAATATCTGAATTTCAAGGCTGTTAATGTTTTAAATTTGAATTGGACGTTCTCACTAGGCATAAGCCTAATCGTTTATGTTCAATTTTCTTACCAGGTACTAACTCAGGGAAGTAATGGGATGTGGGATGAGAGCTTTTGAAGTATTCAACTTTCGAGATAAGCGGAGAATTTAGCTAACGCAATGAGGTTTTATGATGGTTTGCTTAGATAACCCAGTTAATCTAATTATAGTTGACATGATTAGATTAATAGGTTATTTGGAGAATTCAATATTTGTAAATATGAACTCTCATAGTTAGTTCTCTTCTTATATATATAAAGTTTGGATGTTATCCCGTATTTATCTTGTTAAAATTCGAGGTTCAAATTGGCCCTGATTTTAGGGTGTTACAATATGGTATCAGAGCTGAAGTTTAAGTGAACTAGGTATGTTAATGAAATACCTAGACTTAAGCTGAGAAGAATTAAGTTATGATTTGTGATATATGGGTAGAATTGCTAAGACGGGATAGTCTTAGAGTCGACAGAAATACGTGAAACTAGTACTGTAACAATGGTGACGAGAATTCTTATGTATAGTATGTTCGTAATTTCAATTAGCTACTGTTATTATGGATATATTGTTACATAAGTATACTTGTTTCTAAATTGTTATCGTGACTAATGAACGTAAAGTATGTTTCTTTGTGTGTGAGTTGTGAATAATCAATTCTTTTGGTTATCTGTTGTGCTTAGCAGAATAAATGGATAATACACCAAATAGGTCTTTTACTTCCTCGGAGGGTCGTATGGCAAATGCATTTGCGGAAGATCAACCTGAAGGAGGTGAAACTAATAAGAATCCATCAAGGCTACCTATCTTGGGAGAAGGAGGAAATCAAACTCATCGACTTAATGATGGTACTTCTGATCCGGTAACGACGAAATCTTCTATGGAGTCCCGAATAATGGAAAACATGATGCGGGTTATGAATGTTGCACTGACTCAACAACAAGAGATGTTTATAAAAATGTTGCATGACCATATCGTTAAGTTGCATAGGCCAGAGGTGAGTACCGGTGTTGTAACTCCGCCTGTTAATCCAGTATTGAATACTGATGGTAGAATGGAAGAAGTATATGCTGGAAATAGAGTTGAAATATCTCAAGTGGGAGAGAAAAGAAAGCGGGAGGATAGATCAGAACCTTGCCAGAAGTCGGAAACTGTTGCTAAGAATCATTGTATTGAATCCCGTCAAGAAACCAAATTGTGTCTGAAATGTTTCAAGTGCGGAGAAACTGGCCACAGGATTAAAAACTGTCAGATTCAAGGGTCAACCTGCTATGAGTGCAATAACCTGGTCATTACCGAAGGGACTGCCTGAAGCTGAAGAATAGTGGAAATCAAGAGAGGAAATCCAATACTCTAAAAACAACGGTTGAACGTTTTATGTGACGGTGGAAGAAGCTAAAGAATCGACGGGTGTGCTTTTGATATTTTGGTAATCATATACATGCATGTGCATTATGTATTAGTGTGCTAGCTTGTTTTGTTGTACTTTAATCTTTGATTGAAGTTAACTATACTATGGATGATGTTTTAATAGTTGGTATAGTAAAGGAGAGTTTCCAACCCTTGAAAATTCCTGAGTAGAAGCGGGATAATTTAGCAGTTATTAAATTGTTTTATTTGACGAACTCTTCAAATGAAAATTTTACTGCATTGATGTGTTCTTGAAGATGAACTGGTACCAAGTAGCAGATAAGGTGGACAGTCAAATCTACTATTGGTCTAAAATCAAAAGGCTAGTCTCCAGTAGAGGTTGTGACCCAACTCGATTAGGGACTAGTTTGTCTCCTGATAGTCAAGTTTTAGAAATAAGTTTGCTGCGGGAATTTCAATTTTAAATTTTGATCAGGAAATAGAGACTGAACGAGTAGAGCTTTGACTAATATCCAAAGGAGACCAATAGAAATTTATGTTGTTTCCAAGTTGGGGAGCGAGAAATGGAAAAAGAATCACCGTGGAAACATCATAGAAGTGTTAAGGTGGCTTAACTAAAAGTGGATATGTAGAACGAATATCCTCATCTAAATATTTTGCTTGATTTCGGGGATGAAATCATTTTCAAGTTGGGGAGACTTGTAACACCCCGAATTTCCGTGATATTTTAATTAATATAAATGGGGTCTTTTTGTAATTTAGTCTAAGTTGTGGACTTTTTTATATTTATAAACTCCCGCGTTGATTTTGTAATTTGACTAAAGTTTAAAGTTAATATTGAAAGATAACTTAAGGGATTGTTTGGTCATTTGTGGAAAGTTGAGAATACCTTAAGAGAGGGTAAGCTGATTGAGATATTTTATCTCAATCAGTTTTTGAGAGTCGGACAAGTGAGAGCAGAGGAAGAAAGAAAGAAGGGAAAGAGAAGTTACGATTTTGGATGTTTGGCTGTTGAATCGATTTGGATAAGGTTGGAATCAGTTCGAGTCAGAATTGTTTATCCAGGTCAGTTCATCTGTTCATTTTAAACATTAGCATTTGAAATCAAATTAAATTACGCATATATAGGGTCTAAATGATTTGGTATATTGTTAAGGAATGAGAGATGAGAAACAATCTCACTCTATATGAATTTTTAGAGTAATTTTGAATGTGAATCGAACGACCTAGTAACGCAGTTCCGGTATGGAGAATTCCGGAACTGGTATTGGATCCGGAATTGGAATGGATTCCGGAATGGACCGGATCCGGAATTGGATTGGATTCCGGAATGGACCGGATCCGGAATTGGTTTGGGTTGGGTTCCGGTATTATGAACTTCCGGAACTTGGGCCATATTTAATTTCCGGTATTTAGGATCCGGAATGGGCCTTGTGTGTATAGGATCCGGAAATTAAACCAAAACTGGAATGGGCTTTGTTTGGATCCGGTAAATGAACTTCCGGAATTGGGTCTCTCGATGATGGATCTGGTATTTACCGGAAGTGGGCCAACAAAATGGGAATCCGGTATTTAATTCCGGAACGGACCAAAAGTATGGATCCGACAATTATTTTTCAGGAAGTTGGGCCTTGGCCCATGGATCCGGAACTAACAACAACAACTACCGGAAGTTGGGCTTGGCACATAGAATCTGGAAATTGGGCCTTTGAGCCCAACAAATAATTATATCAGGTATTGGGCTCCATTCATATGTAGTTAATTCTGGAAATTAATTTTAGGGTCCAATATGGTTTTTATTTTAACACGAATTCTATTGAAATTATTATCTAATGTTGGAATCGAGGTTTCGGAATATTTTCTAAATATAATTTTAGAAGGAGAACATTTGAGGGTACAATAAGTATCCGGTGTTTCTAGGGTTGGAAGTGTTATGGAATGCAGTGTGATATGTTTAGATACATATACATTGAAACACTTAGTGAAAATTGTAAGTAAACAATATGTATTAGAGTTTCACTATCGCTGATAAGTACTATGTCTCTACAGTACCGCTGATAGGAAACTCATGCTTTTTAAGTTAGACATTCAGCGAAACTATTCATCTATACAGCTCTGAGCCTGTTCAGTAGTTTTGGTGATCGCTGATAAGTTTTAGTTGTTTACTTATGATCCCTGAAGACAAGTTTCACGTCAACAAAGGTTCTACGCTGAAATCAAAGATCAAGCCCAAGAACCAGCGACAAGTCTACTAATGAACTGATGCGGATATCAGTGAAGCCAAGATTTGTCCACTCAACGTGAAGTATCAAGTAGAATACTTTAGCGATCGCTGAGCTTTGTCACTCGCTGATAAAGCACTGTTCAACGAACGTTGATCATGAATTTCCTCTACAAGTTATTTTTGTCTTACCCCCTTGCACGTTTCCGTACGAAATGTCAGAACGGACATCCCTTCTGTCCAGAATCGTACAACCAACTCTGATTCTACATTGTACACCATGCGGCTACTAAGGTTGTCTACAAAGGTCAAACCATGCAACCAATTAGCTGCTGCCACGTGTAAAGTTGTACTGCCATGCATCAAATGCATGCAGTATATTAGAAGAACCCTACTTCAGAATTGAAGTGCTCGGCCATCTTCTTCTTTCTCTCTTAGTGTTAGAATATTGTTCGTAGTATTCTTATCTCCTTTCTGTCTTAATTCTAGTGCAAGAACTTAGTGTTCTAATAACTTGTTTATATTAGGATTAGTCCTTAATCTTGTTCCGCAACAAGTTGTAAATTGTTTGATTATATCAATAAACAATTTAGAAAAGTAAAATATGTGTGTTTGTATTCAACCCCCCCTTCTACAAACTTGTATAACCCTCCGGGACCAACAAGTGGTATCAGAGCAGATTGTTTAATCTTATAAACAAGATCTTGCTTATACTAATCTTTTCTCTTTCTTGCTATTTCTTAAAATGGCTACCAACACAAACACAAACTATATTGACAATGGTTCTCTTGCAAAACCCCCTAGATTTTTCCAGAGATAACTTTAATCTATGGAAAAATAGGATAACTCTCTTCTTAGAAGGTGTAGACCCTACTATGCCTTACTATCTTGAAAATGGCCCATATATTCCTGTTAGAATCGACCCTGAAGTTCCAGGTACTGCTACTAGAGCTACCATCCTTGAAAGAGTCGTGCCTAAGGAAATTCATAATTGGTCTGAAGAAGATAAGAAGAAAGTGGATATCGACACTAAAGCCAGATCCATTCTTTCCATGGCTCTTCCTGACGAAGTCTACCATTCCGTCATGAACCTGAAAACTTCCAAAGCCATGTGGGACACAATCTGTGTTCAATATGAAGGTACGTCTGAAGTCCAGGACTCTAGAAAGATCAACCTGGTAAGACAATACGAAAGCTTCATTTGTGGTAAGAATGAATCTCTCTCTGAAGTACATCAACGGTTTAACTGTTTAATAATAGATCTGAAAACCGTTGGTAAGGAATATTCTAACTTTGAAATTCTGACAAAGTTCTTAGAATGTTTACCTAAAAGCTGGGACAGTTATTCAATGTGTCTCAAGCTATCAAAGGATCTAAAATCTATGACTCTTTCTACCTTATATGGCACTATGCTCAATCATGAGCAGTCGAGTCATCTTAAAAAGAATCTTGTAAAAGATTCCAAAAGCACCCCTGTTGCTTTAATCTCATAGTCACCTTCCACTCAGCGATCTACTGTTACTATCACTGAGTTGGAGACTAACTCTGAATACTCATCAGATCTTGATGAATCTATGGCTCTCCTATCTAATAAGTTCAGGAGATTCGCCAAAAAGAAAATTTTCAGAAAGAATAAACCTCTCGCACTCACTGACAAGCCTAGATCATCAACCCCTGTTGATAAGGCTACTGCTACCTGCTTTAACTGTGAAAAAGTAGGACACTTTGCTAGTGAATGCAGGTCAAAGAAAGTCTATAAACCCTCAGCTTTCTCCAAGAAATCCTCTAACCCCAGGTCTAGAGATGACAAGTATCAAAAGCTTAAAGAAAGGTATGCAAAGCTGAAAGGCTTTAAGAAGAAAGGCAAAGGTCTTATGGTTGACTATGATTGGGCTGCCTCTGATGAAGAAGAATCATCTGACCCTGAAGATGATGATGAAGCCAATCTCTGCCTCATGGCCAAAATCGAAGATGAGGAAGAAAATTCTGACATTCCCTCTGCTTCAGCCTCTGCTACTAAGGTATCACCTTCTTTCTTTACACATATTTCAGATATTGATGAAGCTGATAGTCTTCGAAAGATCGATCTCCTGACTATGTGTTTATATGATGCCATGAATGGCAAAACTGTTGTTGAAAATCAAAACCTTGATCTCACTAAACAACTTAAACACTGTCACCTTCAAATAGAAAAGCTTTCTAAAATTGAAGAAGATTTAAAAGATCAGGTTCATATAAATCAACTAGTCAAAATCGAACGCGAAGAAGCTATCGATGCATTAAATGCTGAAAAGGCTACTGTTGAAGGATGGTGTAAATCCTCAACAACGATCACTTAGATAATTAAGTCTCAGATTCCCTTGAGTGACAAACGTGGTCTTGGTTACAAAGTAGATACTCTAGAACCAACCACTGATCGTTCCATGCTCAAATTTGGAACTTTCGTGTCCTCTATCCCTGACACTTCATCTTCTCAGTGTTCCTCTTTTAAAACTCCTATCCCTGAGGAAATCTCTACCTTAACTTCTAAAGGTAAAGAGAAAATTATTTATCCAAAACCTCATAAGGGTACCTTTGTACCTAAGCTGAATGCTTCTAAAGCTTCAGTGACTTATCCCTCTACTTCTAAGAATAAGATCCCTGGATTCATTCAGCGATCTACTCCTAGAATCAGAGTGGATATTATTGGTAAGAAATCCGAAGAACTGTTTGTTCCTCCTATTTCCAATGCCAAAGGTATACTTGGTGTTGGCCCTGCTCATTTAAATTTAACGGGTAAGCATGCAATTGGTCCTAAAGCTACTTTCAGTTATAGGAAATGTTATCACTGTGGACTTACAAATCATATTGCTAGTAAGTGCCCCACAGCCACCAAAGCTGAAAATTTAGCTAAGGTGAAGATCAATGCCCCCAAGGCAAAGAAGACCACTGAGGTTAAGAAATTAACGAAAGTGAAGACTGACACCAAAGCTGAATCTTCAAATGTTGCGAAGATTGCTGAACCTTCCACTTCCTCTACCACCACTGACAAGTGTGGACCCATGATGAAATGGGTGCCTAAGTCGAACTAATCTTCCTTTGTTTGCAGGTTAGGATGGGTATCTGGTATCTCGATAGCGGATGCTCTAGACATATGACTGGAAAGAAAAGCCTGCTCACTGAATACAAGGAAGAGAAGGATCCCTCAGTGACCTTCGGTGGAAACGGAAAAGAACATACCCGAGGGTTTGGTGTACTCTCTAATGGTACAACAACCTTCAGAAGAGTCGCATATGTTGAAGGAATGAAGCATAATCTTCTAAGCATCAGTCAGCTATGTGGCAAGGATAACAAAGTGATTTTCACTAAGGAATCCTGCTTTGTCACTGACAAAAAGGAGAAGATAGCTCTCAGCGGTTATCGTATGGAAAATGTTTACGTTATAAACATGCACTCTACAACTACTGAGAACTCCTGTTTCTTCTCAAAAGCCTCATCTGACGCCAACTGGCTATGGCATAAGAGGCTCTCCCATCTCAACTTCAAGACACTGAATACTCTATCCTCAAAAGAGTTGATCACTGGTCTACCTCAACACTCATACGCTAAGGAGTCCTTATGTTCAGCGTGTGAGAAAGGGAAACAGACTAAAGCAAGCTTCAAGTCTAAGCAAGTTTCCTCAGTGTCATCTCCTCTACAACTTCTCCATATGGATTTGTTTGGCCCTGTTAACAAACAATCTATCGCTGGAAAGAAATATACATTGGTCATAGTCGATGAATTCTTTCGCTATACCTAGGTAATGTTTCTCCGTTCTAAGAGTGACACCCCTGAAGAACTCATCGCCTTTGTCAGGAAAATGGAAGTCCTGAACAACATGACCGTTTGCTCAATAAGGAGTGATCATGGGACTGAATTCAAAAACAGTTCTCTTGATTCCTTCTTTGAAAGTAAGGGTATTTCTCACAACTTTTCCTCAGTGAGAACACCGCAACAAAATGGAGTCGCTGAAAGAAGAAATAGAACTATCATCGAAGTTGCACGTTCAATGCTCAGCGATTCTCATCTACCTACTCAGTTTTGGGCAGAAGCTGTCAATACTGCTTGTTTTACGCAAAACAGGTCGCTGATAGTCAAAAGATTCAAGAAGACAGCCTATGAACTCTTCCATGGGAGAAAGCCTTCAATTAGCTTTCTTCACATCTTTAGATGTCAGTGTTTCATACTGAACAACAGAGATGCCCTTGGAAAGTTTGATCCTAAGGCTGATGATGGAATCTTTCTTGGATACTCTTCAGTTTCCAAAGCCTTCAGAGTCTTTAATCGAAGAAGACAGACTGTAGAAGAAACGATCCACATCACCTTTGATAAATCCCGTTCAGCGAACTCTAGACCTTCTGCTGATACTGAAGAACTGAATCAATGGATGTTTTCTCATCTTGGTGATTCAGAAGAAGCTCCTACTCCTCCATCTCATACTCATCCCGCTGAAGATGATGATCCTACCATCATCCCAGACATGCAGACTAGTGAAGCTGAAACATCATGGGTCTCAGTTGTACCTATTAACACTATGCCTACTTCTGAACCTTCATTCTCAGACATACCATCTACTTCTCAGCAACCAGTGAATGAAATGACATTTGCACCTCTTCCTCTCTTGGCTGATATACCAGAAGTTGTTGAAGCCTCATCTTCAGCTCCTCCAGAAGTTCAGGTTGAGTCAGCGACTTACGCTCCGGCTCAGCGATGGACTATTACTCACCCTATTGAACAAATTCTTGGTGATCCAAACGCTGGTGTTCAGACTCGACGAAGTGCAGGTAACATTTGTTTATTTGTTAACTTTATTTCTCTGATTGAACCAAAGAAAACAGATGATGCCCTCCAAGATCCAAACTGGGTCAGCGCTATGCAAGAAGAGCTGACAGAACATGAAAGAAACAAAGTTTGGAATCTCGTTACAAGACCATCTGACAAGTCAGTGATAGGCACTAAATGGGTCTATCGAAACAAGTTGGATGAACATGAAACGGTAACCCGCAACAAGGCTCGTCTTGTTGCTCAGGGATACATGCAAGAGGAAGGTATAGATTACGACGAAACCTTTGCTCCAGTGGCAAGACTCGAAGCTATTTGTCTATTCTTAGCTTACGCTGTACACAAAGACTTCAAAGTTTATCAAATGGATGTCAAGTCAGCGTTCCTAAATGGAAAGCTGAATGAAGAAGTCTACGTAGAACGGCCTCCAGGATTCTCAGATCCTAAGCATCCAGGTTATGTTTATAAACTGGATAAGGCACTTTATGGCTTAAAGCAAGCTCCTCGTGCATGGTATGACACTCTCTCTACTTATCTCCATATTGAAAAATTTGAGCGTGGTAAAATCGATAAGACTCTATTTTCAGGAAAGTTAAAGGTCATATTATTCTTGTTCAAATATATGTCGATGATATTATATTTGGTTCTACTAACCCTGACTTATGTACTCGTTTCTCTGAGAGAATGAAAGTTGAATATAAAATGAGTATGATGGGTGAGCTAACTTATTTCCTTGGTCTTCAAATCAAACAGAGTGAAAAAGGAACTTTCATTCACCAAGGTAAGTATGTTAAAGATATGCTGAAGAAATTTGATTTAACTCAGAGTTCAGCTATGAAAACCCCTATGGCACCACCGCTGACACTAAACAAGGATCCTAATGGAAAACCTGTTAATGTCACTGGGTACCGTGGGATGATCGGCTCTCTTCTGTATCTTACAGCTAGTCGACCTGGTATTATGTACGCAACCTGTTTGTGTGCACGATATCAAGCTGAACCTAAGGAATCTCATATGATCGCTGTAAAGCGAATCTTTCGTTACCTTAAGGGTACTCCTAACCTAGGTCTTTGGTATACCAAAGACTCAGGGTTTGATCTAATCGCCTATTTAGATAGTGATTTTGCAGGTTGCAAATTAGATAGGAAAAGCACCACAGGAGGCTGTCAGCTCCTGGGTGGAAAGCTGGTGAGTTGGACAAGTAAAAAGCAAAACTCAGTGTCCACCTCAACCGCTGAAGCTGAATACGTAGCTGCTGGAAGCTGTTGTTCTCAGGTCTTGTGGATTAGAAATCAACTACTGGACTATGACCTTCAGCTCTCTAAGATTCCAATCTATTACGATAGCACTAGTGCCATCGCTATAGCCAACAATCCAGTGCTACATTCAACGACCAAACACATCAAAATCAGGTATCATTTTATCAGAGATCATGTGATGAATGGTGATATAGAACTTTATTTTATCCCAACTGACTTTCAGTTAGCTGATCTATTTACCAGACCTCTTGATGAGACAAGATTCAACTTTCTCATCAGCGAGCTTGGAATGCTGAACTTTGAAGAATAAAATCTTCAGTTGTTCACATTTGATCAGTGATAACAATGAACTTATATAACCCATTAATCATTTACTCTCTGAACAAAATTGATTAATTGATATCAAGGTACGTTCTCTCTTGCTCGCTGACGTTCGCCTAGAACTGAAAGATTTCAAAACAAATTGCATCGCTGAATATCTCTTCCTTTCAGTGATATTTTGAAATTTCTAAATCGGACACTGATATTTCTCATTCAGTGCTTCATGTTTTCAAAAATGTCCCTGAGCTTTCAAAAACCTCAGAGACATCCTAAAATATGAAAGGACGTTTATGATGTCATCATAACGGATAGACCATGGCACACTTTTTATGACACACGTTCGCCCGTTTCGTTTCCTCTTGACCAATCAAATTCAAGGAACGTGTCAGTGTCATGATGAAAAACTTTCCCGCTCTTAGTTTTTCTGTCATCTAACGATTGAAGATTTTGAAACGATGTATCACTATTTCAGAGATCTTCAGATCAAGAAAGATAACGTAATTCTTGCATTGAACGCCATCAAAAGATTCTTGAGAAGACACATCCCTTACACGCAATGTCATGATTTTCAGATGGCCGTGGAAAGTGAGCAACCGATGGTAAATCTGATAAGGCTTAAGCAAGAGATGCCTGGATTTATGAGGATGCCTCTTTATGCTGTGATTGGTGATCCAGAGTTTGGAGTTGTGTTCAGAAATGATCGAGGTGATAAGATCTTCATCAGAATAAGCGAATTGGTGAAGTATTCGGACGGTACATTGAAAGTGGTTAGACTTTAGCTTGAACAAAGGCTCAAAAGACATGATGAAGAAAGAAAGATTACTTGGATGTCTTCAAGGGCAAGAATTCTTCTGCGTAGAGCAATTGATGAGATTGATGAGAGACTAAATTTCAGAATGGCTATGCGAAGAATTGAAACTTATCTTGGGGTCAGGAGAAGAAGAAGACCCTTCCTGCCTTGATAGCTAAGGGGGAGATTGTTAGTGTAATATTGTAGCTATCAAGACAGTATCAAACTTGTACTGTATCTTCTGAGTATGAGTCATGGACTTGTCATGCCCTACTATATAAAGAAGATCCTTTTGTGTAAATTTAGTAACACTTTACAAGCTTATGTCATTTGTACTCATTTGCTCAATATATGAATGACAAATTCTCTCTAGATTCTCTCTCTACATCTTTGTGATTACTTTGCTAGATTTGAGGGAACAACATATTGTTTTTCCTAAAATGCGAAAAAGAATTAGATGATTTGGTCTTCTCTGGTCGTTTCTTAGCCTTCTTCTCTACCCACTCTTTCCGAACTGCTTTCCCCTGACCCGTTCTATCTTAAATTATATTAGAGTTATTGTCAGAGGAGCTTGAGTAATATGGTTGTCGTTTAGAACTCTTATCGGTTTTAGCTCGTTTCTTGGACCGACGGTTAGTGTTGAAAGATTTATGCAACCTTAGAGATTCACTTAAAATAGAACTCGGTGCAAGTATACACCTTGAACTACTATCGTCTCGTAACAAGTAATAATGGTAAAAGTACCAGATATCGATCCACAAGGAAAACTTGTGAAAGCTTGTCAAAAGTCCAGTCTTTAAAAACCGATTTCAGATGGCGAATTCGAAAACAGATTTGTTTGAGTGGTTGGTTTGAGTTATCAACTAAAAATCAATTCTAGAGAAGAAGCACAGGGTGCAAAGCTTCATAAAGATGAAACAAGTGATCCAGTAAAGAGATATTATAACATCCAGCCAGTCCTAGGACTGCCACAGTACTAACTATCGGTTCAAACGGCCTCCCAAGAGTACATACTGGTCAACGTGCTATCGATACAATATCATTTATGTTAGACTTTGTGAATCCTAGCACAACACAGTGTTACCATCCTACACCGTAAGAGTATAATACTTGTCAGGTATTAAAACTATTTATTAGTCTTCTCTTATTATTTCAGATAATTAACATTAACCTTAACACTGAATGTTAATGCATTTTCATACATAAAATTAGTTGTCAATTAATTAAATGTAATCTTCAATGAAAGATTAACCACCTGAAATAAATAGTTAGATACAATATTATATTCAATACACCCCTTTACTTTCGCACAAATTTACATCTAAACTTTGCTTTACACCCCAAGCTCAGGCTATTAGCCCATCATGGCTTGATTTCTTCTTTCGAAAGGTGTAAGAAATGTAAATCACATAAATGGAAAGTACTGAAAAGAAATTGCAAGAAAATAAATTACAGAAATGGAAAGACAGAAATTAAAATGCAGGAATTGTAATAACAAGAAAGTAAAGATAGAAATAAGAACTAAAAATGTAAGGAAATAAGAATAACCAACTAACGTGGTAACTTGGTCGCCAAGTTATGGAAACTTGTCGCACAAGTTACGTCACAAAACTACTACTTGCCTTGAAAACGATGGAACTTGAAATACTAACTTAAACAACCAAAGATTATGAATTTTAGAAGGATGGAACTCCAAACTAAAATTACAAGTCTTGAGAATTTAAGTAAGCAACTTGAACAATATCGAGAACTTTGAAACTTTGCAAGAATTGGAAATCAAATGCGAGAAATTACTTCGAACTACTTTGATTCAAACTTGGAACCGAAAGCTTAGCATACACTGGAATCGTAACCAAAAGTCTGAATATTAAGAGGTAACTAGACAGCAATAAGAGGTAAATAAAAGCTAGAGAGCAAAAATGCAAGAAACTAAGGAGTTTTTGATCCAAGATCATGTGTTTTTCTCAAGCATACAAGCCATCTATATATAGGGGAGTTGATTGGAGACAAAGTAATAAAAAACTGGTGATTGAGACTGATGTCCCATGTACTTCTTGTCTCCCCCAATAGTCAACTCCAGTCCATTGGTCTTCAAAAGAGGCTTCGGCCCAAAGATTAGCAAAAAGGCCCAGCGACTTACTCCTTCAGCACTCCTACAGCATTCCTTTCGCGTTCAACTCCTATAGTATTGTTGCAGTAGTGGCCAGCCCAAATCTGAAATCATTCAAACAGGCCTAAATGTGATCCAAAAGTACACAAAATACCATTAATTCATGTATGACACCTAAAACACAGAAAATGCTAAAAAGCTACTAAAAGAGACTTAATTACAGACTTTGGGCAAATAAAACGGACTAAAAACCTACTAAAAACGGTTAAAATAGGGTTACTTATTAACCCCTATCAGTTAGATTTAGATTTTGAAATGGTCTCAGAAACGGTTTTAGAATTGGAACACTCTTCTTTTTCAAAATTAACCGGTGTGGGCATTTTTTTCTAAAAATTGAGTGTGACTAGCAAGCTTCGGAGCAAAATCAATCTTAGAAATATCATCATCATGACAAGCCGAGGAATTCATAAAATCAAAAAACCGTTGTGCAGAGTCAAGTGGGGTTTCACCATCAGAGTCGGACGAGGAGTTATCCGCAAGGGGATTATCAAAGACTGGAAAAAGATTCTTTTGAACAGAACCGGGTTGAATCGCTTTACCTTTATCGTTGAAGCCCAAATTCTTATCATTTGTGTCATTAGACACACCTAGAAAAGCTTTACACGAGGAACTATCCGAAAAGATAGGTGACGAGTCAACCGAGATGGTTTCAGGAGTGACTGGCTTCATTGGAGTATCCATTGGACTTTCCTTAGCCATTTTACTCGTTAAAGCTTCTGCCGCCAAAGCGGACAGTTGAGAAGTCAACTTAGCAATCTCGGTTCGATAACTCGCTCTTTCTGAGTCGGATAATGACTCGGTTTTGTTCTTTTTGAGCTTATCGATAGTAGATAAAAGTACAGTTCTTTCGGTTTCATAAATGACCTTATCCCTCACAATGGATTCTTCGAGTTTATAAATAATGTTTTCCAAAATCAGAGGTGGAACATAACGTTTGAACTCTGATTTATCGTTAGAGTCTACATCTGGTGTTGCCGTAACGGGAACCGGAGTTTCCACAGTTTTGGCAAGCGAACAGATGTCGAAGTAATCATTGGAGAGGTAAGGGGTTTTGGTTTTTAGATAAGACGCATTTAGCGTTTCGTACACGAAAGGAACATGTACATTTATGTTCTTCCTAGGCGGCTCATCTTCCGATTTGGGTTCAATATTTTCAGGCTTTTCCCCTACTTTTGGTAGAGGCATACCTGTTTTTCGTTTAAGATCCTCTTTCTCCTCATCCTCCTGAGACGGCTTAGTCTACTTGATCTTGTACTCATGATATTTCTTATCTAGGCCCATGAAATTGAATTCATAAAGAGTGGGAACCTTAGATAAGATTTTCTTTAGGTAACACGAATTATCATATCTGAGTCCCCATTGTGAGTTGTAGTACTTAAATTCCTTTGGTTTGTTCAAGTGGATGGTTTGTTCGGATTAACCAAGTTTATAAAGTTTGGATTAAAGATCCTTAAGATTCGTGGTCAACAACTCATTTTCTTTTTGAACTTTCTCTTGAATAAAAACGCTCTTAGAATACTCCTCTTGAGACTTTGCTAACTTTTGTGTGAATTCAGATATTTGGGTCTCTAGGGATTCAACTCGTTTTGAAATGACTGAGCACTCAGTTTGATAGTTTTCTATCACACATTTGTCCTCGGCCTTTTCAATAGCTAGCTTGCCTATGGTATCATACTTAGTCTTAGCATCGGCCTCTACCTTAGAGATTTGGGCGTCTTTGGTTTTAACCTTAAGTTTAAAAGAGTCTAAAGTACGCACCATTACTTGCATCTGATTAATAAGGTCAGCATTAGAAGAATTACATACCTGGCATTCTCCTTTGTCCTTCTTCTTTCCGAAAGAGTCATCATCAGATTTTGATTCTTCCGGGTTGAGGCCAGTATAGCACATGTGAGCTTCCTCGTCGCCGTCTTCGTCTTCAGTCAGTTCGAGCCAGTGATCATCTTCCACCAGCAGCGCTTTACCAGCTTCTTTCTACCTTGACAACAACATTTTGGTCTTATAGTACTCAGCGTTGCGTACTATACATTTCCGGCAATCTTTGGCGAAATGACTTCGCTTTCCGCAGTTGTAGCATTTCACTGGTTCATCATCGGCTCGGTCGTCAGACTTTCCTTCAGATCTCTTTCCTTCATCGTTCTTCTTTCTTTCATCAGACTTGCGCTGCCTTCGTACTTATCTCGGTAGTCCCGACGCTTTGTATTGGTGGAGTAACGCTGGTTGTTGTTGGATGGCTTCTTGAAATAAGCCTTACTGTTTTCTTTATACTGTCTAGTTCTGGATCGGAATCACTTTCCGGCTCTGCGTCCTCATGCTCAGACTCACTCTGAGCTTCTTCTCTATACGAACTGCGTGGGACTTGCTTGTCCTTCTTGTGAGACATGAGAGCTAAGGGGTCTTCCTTTGTCTTTTCATTCAACTTCTGATCTCCCATCAGTTCACGTACACCGTCTTCGTCTTGAAGCAACATCTCGTAGAGCTCGTGCAGCGGAACACTTTCTAAAGAATGGTTGTGACGAACGTGGAGTACAAATCCCTTCCATTCAGATTGAAGGTTGTTGAGGAACTTAATGTTGCACTCGAGATTCGTCTTGAAGATGTTGTTCTTATGCAGGTCATTGAGGAGTGTGCAAAAACGATCGTAGGTTTCAGTGAGTGATTCCCCTCGTTTGGCTTTAAATGCTTCATATCAAGTGAGGCAGTTGGTAATCTTCAGCTGATTACCCTCACGACTGCCTTGCATGATCTTTGCGAGTTGATCCCACATACCTTTCGCTGTATCCTTGTGATTATCGATGCTACAGTAGATGTTGTTCGGAAGACTGTATACAAGATATGTAATACCCCGGGTAAGTTCGTTAGTTAAAATCCCTTTTTCGTTAAATAAAGTTAACTGTAAAGTTAGATGTTTAGGGTATGTTTGGATAAATTATAAGTTTAGGGGTGTTTGGGTCATTATTAAGAAGTTCAAGGTTTAAAATGAAAATAGGTTGATATTACCCCTTTAGGAGTTCAGATATGTCACAACTCAGAAATATCTAAACTAAGGTATGTGTGTGTGTGTTCTTGGAGCTAAGAAGAAGAAAGAAAGAGCTTTGTGGTTAAGGCATCAATTGGTGAGCTTTGGAAGTGAATTAAGGTATGTTCCTTTGTATTTTGTGTTTGTAATTGCTTTTAGAAGGGTTCTATCAGAGTAGAAACATCACAAACACTTATGGTATTAATTCAGTCGATTTTCTGGGTAAAAAGCACCAAACCGACAGAGGTTTCCGGACACAGTATTAATGTGTCCGGGTAGATTCTTGGGTGGTGTCCGGGTAAGTTGTTGATAGAGTCCGGATGATTTGATTGATGGTTTCTGGATGATTTAGAGACCGGATAGCATCCGGATTCCTTTGTTGTCCGGATTAGTCTGTGGTGTCCGGATTCCTTGTGTTGTCCGGATAAATTGTGTTGTCCGGATTCTTTATGCTGTCCGGAAAAGTTGCGTTGTCCGGGTGGCTTTGGGCTGTCCGGAAACTATAGCTGTTTGGTTGTTTTGATGGCGAGAGTTAGGTAGATTTATCTAGAGTTCACGTGTTCAAATGGTAAGGGGATATTTGTATTTAATTTGTTTCCGATTCTGTGGATTTGGATTGAAAGACTGAATCTATTGGAGAAAAGCTTGGAAGTGTTTATGGATAAGCGATCGAGGTGAGTTTTGCTTTAAAATGTTTTTGAACTGGGATACATATATATGTGTATATATATATATGAGATGATTATGTGGTAGGAATATGATTATGTGTATATAAATGACAATATGATGTAATGAGATATATATTGTATTTATATAAGCTTTGCACTACACGAGTGCACTTGTTGCCGGGTTCCGGTGTGCGGACCGGTGTATAGCCGTGTTTCGGTGTGCGGACCGGTGAGTAGTCGGGTTCCGGTGTGCGGACCGACAGGTAGCCGGGTTCCGGTGAGCGGACCGGTTGTTGATTTATTAGTTGGCTTGCTACCAACTAATATGGCCATTTGTGGATGAATAAGGAGAATGAGATGTACACGATGCATGAGTCTGGATTGGTATTTAAATACGTGTGGTATGTTTATATTTTACGAAAGAATTACCAAAGGTTTATCTAAACTATTTTGATACAAAGGATTTACATAAAAGGTTTTATAATGATTTTGGAAAGGACCGGGATTAACTCACTAGACCCGTTTGGTCTAACCCTCATTTTGTTTTCAAAAATATGTTTTCCAGGTTAAGGATCGGCAGGAGAGGATGAAGTGTAGGAAGCTTTTGATGGATGTTGATTAGGAGGCTTTTATATATATTTTGTAATTTATGAGACCGAAGGGACCGTACTTGGTTTGTTATGTAACTTTTGTTGTAAATCAATGATATGTATGCATGTTATGTTATTTGTTGTATGTTTGGGAAACCGGGTTGTTACAAGATAAGTCTTCGCCAGCCTGTCTCCATCGACTTGCCTCTTTTCATCGACAGATAGTTTGTCATACGGTTTGGCCACCCTTTGAGCTGGAGGTCCGCCTTCTTGCGCCTGAATCTCCATTATGGGTGGAGCGATCGGCCCTTCGTTCAGCGATCGTAGAATCTCTTCATAGATAGGCTTGGTCTCGATGAAGCACATGAAGCGATCTTTCCAGACATTGTCCTCCCCTCGGTACAGGATTGGCGGTTTGAGTTCAGATCCAATAGCTAACGCATCTTGAGAATTCATTGTGAGCACTTGTGTGTGATCGTAAGACGAGTAGGATGATTCAAAGGTAAAAGAGTGATCTAACGCACTGATTAACGCAAAACTAAGGCGAAATCCTAAGGGAGTGGTAACTTAACGCAAATCTTATAAAAGATTAGGAATAGGACTAAAGGAACACAAAAAAATTGAACCAAACAGAAGTTGAATAAACCCATAAGTGTGCAGAGATGATCCGGAATGGAAGGTACATCCGGAGTGAGGATCCGGAACCGAAAACAAGGATCCGGAATTGAGAGATCCGGAGACAATATCGGTATGCAAAACAAATAGGGACCGGATCTGGATTGGGTACCGGATTTGGTGGAACCGGAACTAGGATCCGGGATCGGTATAAGATCCGGTATTGGGAACCCGGTATGAAACCGGAACCGGAATTAGATCCGGAATGATTCTGGATCCGGTACAAGGGAGAATCCGGAACTCAATCAGATAGAGTCCCGTATTCAAAGTCTGGTTAAGAAAAACGTACCTGGAGATCGAATTTGCGCTCTTTTGACTTGGAAACTTGCTGCAAACACTTTAGAACCAAACACCCAAACAGAGAAAGCAACAACAACTAACCAAATCGATTTACTAACCACTTTGAAGGAAAAAATTGAGTTTTTATCAAGAACAGAGTGTATAAAACCCAGAAACCAAAAATCTCAAAATTGATTAACTTTAACTCGATTAAACTCTACGAAACTTGGATATGACACTTGAAACACAATAAAGATAATTTTCCAAACCTTAACTTCAAGTTTTAACACTTAAATCAAAGAAAAAAATACCTTTATCAATGAAACAGTCGACTAGAGTATGAATGACCAGAAATTGAAAATTTACCTTTGAATCGATCGTCTTTCTGCTCTGATACCAATTGTGGATCCCAGGTTAACAAGTGCAATAGTATGAATCAACACAAATCAGTAAAACATGTCATTGATCTTACTTTGATTGATGAACAGAAAGCTTGGAAGTAGCCGAACAATGCAATAGGTAATCAAAATAGTAATTAGGTCATTAAACCCTAATCTAAGTTTAAGCTATCTATTTATATCCTAGAAAAGATATTTACAAGATATGTCAATAATGGTCCCTATACTTCTATTCCACTAACATGAGGCCTAACAAAATGAAGATCAGATAAATGAGATTTAGAAGTAGAAGGTTGATCCTGATTCGGGTTTGGAACAGGTCCTGGACTGATTTGTCCAGAAGCTAATATTCTAGTCATCACGGGTTCAGAACTGTTGTGATCAGAAGCCACTTCTTCAGATTCATCAAACTTTACGTTAATGCTCTCAATAACTGTCCTTGATTGCTTCAAATATATCCTATAAGATATAGTGGAGAAAGAATATTCGACAAAGATTCCATCAATGGCCTTTAGACTGAACTTGTTGCGATTCTCCTTGTCGTTCAATACAAAACATTTACAACCAAAAACATGAAAATGTTTTATGGTCGGTTTCGGTTGTTCATGATCTCATAAGGAGTTTTGCCAAACCGTCGATGAATTATTGAACGATTCTGAGTGTAACACGTAGTTGCGACAGCCTCATCCCATAAGAATAACGGTAGATTGGAATAACCGAACATTGTACGTGCGGATTCGACTAATGTTCTGTTGCGACTCTCAACTACACCATTCTGTCCAGGTGCTCTAGCTGCGGAGACTTGTTGAGTAATCCCGTTAGATTTATAGAAATCTCCCAAGATGCTGTTTTTAAACTCCGTGCCATTATCTGAACGAACAATCTTTACAGATAACTGTAAGTTGTTCTGTGCTGACTTGATGACGTTGATCAGATGGTCAGAAGTTTCCTCCTTAGAACGAAGAAACTTTACCCACATATAACGAGAAAAATCATCAACGGTCGCCAACACGTATTTCCTACCATTTATGCTTTCAGTTTTCATAGGGCCACACAAATCCACATGTATTAACTCTAATACACTCTTTGTAGTAGGTTCAGGTTTTGGTTTGTGAGGAACCCTTTTCATCTTCCCTTTCTCACACGCATCACATAAATTTTCAGTACCAAATTTCAACATTGGAAGACCCCGAACTAACTCACCGATTACCAATTTCTGTATATACCTTAAATTCAGATGAGATAACCTTCGGTGCCATAACCAACTTTGTTGAACTAAATCTTTTGAGAGAAGACATACATCTGCATCCGGTTTAACCGCAGACAAATTTATTGTATAAAGATTGGATTTTCGCGTGCCGACTATGAGTTCTTTTCCTTCCTCACTTCTGACACAACACCTTTTTGCTTTGAAATTAACTTCCAAATCTTTATCGTAAAACTGTCTGATGCTAAACAAATTGTGTCCGAGTCCCTCAACATAACTGGCCTTCTTTATGGTTAATTTGTCTTGCACAATATAACCATAACCACGAATTGGAGCAAATTGGTTGTTGCCAAATCTGACTCGACCGCCGTTTTTCTCAACATAGTTCGATAGCATGTCTTTTTGGCTGGTCATGTGTTTTGAACACTCTGAGTCTAGATACCATAAATTATTTGTCTGTAATCAACCAGATCAAGCAGTTTTATGTACCCAGTTGAAGATGGGTCCTTTTTGGTTAGTTGTGCGAGACACCTTTCGATAAATTGATGGTCTATTTTTATTTGTAAAATTGGTTTGAGCATTAGAATATGGAACATAGTAAGAATTAAACCAACAGCATGAACCGGGCTTGGCAGAAAAATTACTTCGACCACAAGCAGAACAAAAACATTCATCATTTGCAAAGTCAAACAATTGCTTATTTGAATAACGCTTGTAAGAATTTACAAGTTTTTGTTTATCATTTGCAACATGTTTTGAATTGTTCGAAAAAGAAGTAGTTTTAACATTCTGCTTGTTCGGTAAAATAGGCTTTTGCTTCACCCTCCATTCTTGCTACAGACCCTTCTTATTCACAAACTTATCTAAAAAACAAGAAAATCTAGAGTCAGATGTCTTAGAATGATGAGAAGTGTTTTTCGTTGATTTTCTAATCTTTTGCCTTTTCTTTAAAGGTTTTTCAGAAAAAGAATCATTCTTTGTGTTTGAACATTCACCCTTACAGAAAGTACTATAAGGTTGTTCATTAATCAAAATAAAAGCTTTATGATCAGGAAGCTTCTCAGAAAAGTCAAATTCACAAGTTTTTTCCTTTTTCACAAACCTTAGGTTTTGAATTCTCCTTGAAAACAAAGTTAGATTCAAAAACATCATCAGAATCAACAGAATGAACTTCAAAATCATCGTCAAAAGAAGAATCTTTAAAATTGGAATTTCTCTTTTCAGCAGAATCTTTCCTTTCCAAAACATTTTCTAAATCAAGTAGTTTCTTAGAAAGCTCACTAATTTGTACTTCAAAAGATTTGCTTTCAGTTGCAAAATTAGCTTTCTCATTCTCAAATTGTTCATGCTCAAGAATCAACATTTTCTCAAGATCCGAAACTTGTTTTGAAAGTTGGAAACACTTTAGATTAACTTTTTGCTTTTCATCAAAAGAATTCTTGAATGAATTTGAGAACTTTTTAATTATAGATTTTTCTTTCTTTTCTTTTTCCAAATCTGTTTTGAAAGCCACCAGTCTTGCCTTGTTTCTGATGACCACTCCATCCTCATCCTTCTTGTTTCTGAAGATCATTTAGTCCCTATGGCACTTTTCCTTTTGGCAAAAGAACTAGGGTCCATACTTTGTTTCTCTCAAATTAGAGAAGCTCTTCTTGCATTGCTTCCACCCAATTTGGATCTTCTAGGGCTTCAGAAACTCTCTTAGGCTCGATCACACTGATAAAGTTTGTGATAAATCAAAAATTTGTAGTTGCTGATATTGTCTTTACATTGTCAGAAGGACTGCCAATTATGTTGAGACAGAATCCTCATTTTCCTCTGGTGTTAATTCCTCTGTTGTCATAGGAGTTGGTATATCAGGTGCCTCTGTTGTGGAGTCATTGTTTACATTATCCTATGCTTGCTCCCCCTCGACACTTGTACCTGCACAATTAATAGAAGAGGGTGAAGAATTTGAGGGACCAGTAAGAGATATACCTTGATTTGTCTGGTCAGCAGAGGATGTCTCTCCAGAGGCTCTGGGAACTCCAGCAGAGGGATCAACATCATCATTGAACATTTCTTCAAACAACAGGTTTAGCTCTTCTTCTCTTGATTTGGAAATGCCAAAGGTTTCTTGGTTAAGCCAGAGTTCTGAACTGATTTGTTCAGAAGTCTTCTGGAAAAAGTCGTCAAAAGAAACATTAATACTTTCCACGATTGTTCGAGTCCGCAGAATGTAGACTCAGTAGGCCTTTGAAGTGGCAGAGTATCCGATGAATTTCCCTTCATCTGCCTTAACATCAAACTTCCCTCTTGTTTCTCTGTCGTTGAGGACAAAAAATTTACATCCAAATACATGAAAGAACTTGACATTGGGTTTCCTCTAGTTGATCAAATGATATGGTGTCTTGATGTGTCTTTTCACCACTGTTGATCGATTCTGGGTAAAGCATGCAGTTGATATGGCTTTTGCCCAGAAAGATATGGGTAATCCAGATGCTGTGAGCATGGTTCTTGCAGCCTCCACAAGCGTGCGATTTTTGCATTCGACCATGCCATTTTGTTGTGGGGTGTGTGCGGCAGAGAAGTTTTGTGAGATGCCTTCTTCTGTAAGATAGGCTTTAATGACAGATTTTTTGAATTCTGTTCCATTGTCGCTTCTTAGCTTCTGTACCCTGCACTCATAAAGAACCTGGATTCTTTTCATTAGATTAATCAAGATGTTTGGAACATCTCACTTCTTTCGGACAAATTCTACCCATGTATATCTTGAGAATTCATTGACCAACACTAGCATATATTTCTTGCCACCTAGGCTCTGTGTAGCAATGGGACCGTAGAGGTCGACATGAAGCATATACAGAGGCCTAGTGCAGAACACATCAGACTTGCCTTTATGGGAAGCTCTTTTGAGTTTTCCCATTTCACAGGCAGAGCACAGATGATCTTTGTTAAATTTAACATTTGGCAAACCTTTCACCAGATCAAGTTTAACAAGTTTATCAAGAGTATGGAAGTTTAGATGGTAGAACCTGTTGTGCCATAACCATGCTTCTTCATTCTTGCATGAGACAAGGCAGAGCTTGTCATCTTTGTTCTTGGCCTTAAAATTCATGAGATACAGGTCGCTTCTTCTTTCAGCTCGCAGAAGTTCTAAGTCTGTGTCCTCTCAAAGTAGAGAGCAGTAAGTTCTCTTGAACTTCACATCAAAACCAGTGTCGCAGAGTTGTCTTACACTTAGAAGATTGTGCTTGAGGCCATCCACATATGCAACTTTGCACACTGTTATATCTTCCTTCTTTATGACTCCATAGCCTCTGATGTACACCTTCTTGTTATCTCTAAAGGTTACAGATCCTCCTCCAAGTTTATCTTTGTATGAGGATAGTAAACCTCTGTCGCCAGTCATATGCCTTGAGCACCCGGAGTCTAGATACCTGATAGGCACATGCTGCTTCCGCAACATAATCAGAGAGATTTAGGTACCCATTTCCAAATGGGTCCAGTTTTGTTAGGGGGCTTTAAGGTTGCCTTAGCATCCTTAGGTTTGGTTTTAACTTCATTTGAAGAACCATTTTGTTTCTTCTTACCCTTCAATTTTTCATTCTTCGATTTGGGTTTAGAGAGGAAACAGTGAGGACCGGAGAAATGTTGACTTAATTGATACATGAGTTTAGTGCAATGACAGTAATCAACATGTGAAGAAACTTGCTTAAACTTTTCATTAAAAATGTCGAACATGGGTACAGAGACTTTATGATTACAATCTCTCCTAACGTCGGACTTCCTATTACAAAAAGACCTATCTAGGCTAGATGTAGTTTTTGAAAAAACTCTCTTTGGAGTAGCCTTCTGCTGTACCCATCTTCTGTGGTGAACCTCTGCCGATTTCACTGTCACAAAAGAAAAAGACTTGTCATTTTTAATCCATTTTCCTTTTTGTTGCCACGTGAGTTTTTCTTGAGTTGGCCTTAAAGGTTTTGAGACTATTGGATTTTGAGAGGATCTTTTCTTTTCTTCTTTGATTTTCTCAAGTTCAAGAGAAGTTTTTGCTTGTATACACATATCCAGAAAGTCTAGGCAGATAGGAACACTTGTGAATTTCTCCTTTGGAGAATAGTTCTATTAAGAATGCCAGAGGGAAGCTTAAATCCCTCTGATTCACAAGGAACTATCTCTGAGTCGTCAGATTCAGTCTCAGATTCGACTGTAACAACCCAATTCCCATATACACAACAAATCACATAATGTAACACAACATCGATATAACAAAAGAGACATCATATTACAAGTACGGTCCCGTAGTCTTTTACATTTAGCAGAAGCCATTCTACTATAAACTATGTACTAAATACATACATAACATTTAATATTGTAATACAACTGCTAAACATGCCAAAATCTCCATCATATAATCCTTCACAAAAGCCATCCATCGGTTACTCTAATTACTTGCTCTTACTCTATCCACCACCTGGAATACATATTTTTAAAACAAAAATGAGGGTTAGACCTAAGGGTCTAAGTGAGAAAAATCTCTGTTAATTCGAAATCATATATATAAACCTTATTTATATAAATCACACAGCACGATCAAATATATCAATTTGAACTCACACATCATATACATTCCCTTCTCATTCCTCCTGGCCGTATTAGTTGGTTGCAAGCCAACTAATAAATTTACAACGTTGTACAACATCTACAGCCAAACAACGCTATACGGATTCTATAGCCAAACATACCGGTCCTAAGCCCGGCCAACGTATTATAACACATTATAATACTCATGTAAATATAATACCTCAATATATTATAAATCACATATACCATACATATAAACACGTAATCACCAATTATCACATTCCCAAACCATGCGTATATGTATTCCAGTTAAAAATACTTTTAAAGTAAAACTCACCTGTTTTGATTATTACACACGCTCGCAAGCTCCTTTCACAATGGTCTTATCTCTTACCACGACTCCACAGAATCTGAAACAATTTAAGGTACATACACCTCTTTACTAGCCAAACATATAAAGCCTACCAGTTCCTGTTCTCAACTGTATCACTAAACTTAACAACTACCGGGACTACACAGAGTACCGGGGCTTCTCAGTACCGGGACTCCTTGGTACCGGGACTTCACAGTACCAGGACTCCTTGGTACCGGGAGTTGGCAATACCGGAAGTTAGCAATACCGGGAGTTAGCAATACCGGGAGTTCACTATACCGGGAGTCGACACTACCGGGAGTCGACACTACCGGGACTCGACACTACCGGGACTCTACCGGAAGTTTTCAAGAACACAGTCGGTTTCCACTTGCCCAAAAATCGATTGAAATCTATTCAAGTCGCGAAATTAGAAATTCTAAACCGATAGAAGTCTAATACTACTGATTATAAACACAAATTGTAAAGGAACTTACCTCCAAATCGATTTCAGCCCAATCAATTGAAGCCCTAACCGTACGTTTTCTTCTTCTGCTTCCTTTTCTCTCAAAACGCACACACACATACACACTTTCTGAATAAGGAAAGTGGTAATCTGATACTTAAGATATTTAAGTATTAATTTTCACTTTTGGCTGAAACTATATGATAAGTACCAAAACACCCTTAAACTTATGACTTAATTCAAACTTACCCCAAACATCCCAATCTTAAACTTAAATAAACTTAACGGGATAGAGTTTAACTAATGGATTTACCTGGTTATTACATCATCTCCCCCTTAAAAAGAATTTCGTCCCGGAATTCAGTTAAGTGAAAAGGTGAGGGTATTTGACCCTCATTTCCGACTCTGATTCCCATGTAGCATCTTGACCTCTATGATGCCTCCATTGAACCTTCACTTGCTTGATCTCCTTATTCCGCAACACTTTGACTTTATGATCAACTATAGCTTCCGGTTCTTCCACATAATTCAATCTCTCATTGACTTGTATCTCTGGTAGAGAGACTGACTGATCTGGAGTAACCAAACACTTTCGGAAGTTCGATACGTGAAATGCATTATGGATCTTGCTCAATTCCGGTGGAAGATCTAATCGGTAAGCTACTTCACCGATCCTTTCTGTAATTGCAAACGGTCCGATATACCTTGGGCTAAGTTTACCTTGTCTCCCAAATCGGATGACTCCCTTCCATGGCGAAACTTTTAACATTACGAAATCCCCGACTTGAAATTCCAAAGGCTTTCGACGTCGGTCAGCATAGCTCTTCTGTCTATCTTGAGCCACTTTCAATCTTTCTCGGATCTGAGTAACCTTATCGGCAGTTAACTGAACTATTTCTGGTCCCGCTAGCTGTTTTTCTCCCACTTCGTTCCAACACAGAGGCGTTCGGCTTTTCCTACCATACAGTACTTCGAACGGTGCCGCTTGTATGCTGGAATGATAACTGTTGTTATATGCAAACTCGATCAACGGTAAGTGCTTATCCCATGATCCCCCAAAATCAACAATGCAAGCCCGGAGCATATCTTCTAAGGTCTGAATTGTTCGTTCACTCTGCCCGTCTGTTTGAGGATGATACGTCGTACTTAACTTTATCTGTGTCCCCATTTCCCTTTGAAAACTTCTCCAAAATCTTGAAGTAAAACGACTATCACGATCAGAAATGATCGAGATTGGAACTCCATGTCGAGTTACTATTTCGTCAATGTACAACATAGCTAATCGCTCCATCGAATCGGTTTCCTTTATCGGTAGAAAGTGTGCAGACTTTGTCAATCTGTCGACGATCACCCAAATAGAATCAAATCCCTTCGGAGTCCTTGGTAGTTTCGTGATGAAATATGTGGTAATCTGTTCCCACTTCCACATAGGTATTTCTAGCCGCTGTAGTTGACCAAACGGCTTTTGGTGTTCGATCTTTACTTTCTTACAAGTATCACATCTTTCCACATACTGAGCAATCCCTCTTTTTATCCCCGGCCACCAATAGAATTGCTTTAGGTCTTTATACATCTTGTTTGTACCTGGGTGAATAGAGAAACGGGATTTATGAGCTTCTTGTAAAACACGATCACGTAACCCACCCAAACGAGGTACCCACACTCTGTTTCCCAGAC
This sequence comes from Saussurea involucrata, assembly GCA_033807775.1. Taxonomy (NCBI): domain Eukaryota; kingdom Viridiplantae; phylum Streptophyta; class Magnoliopsida; order Asterales; family Asteraceae; genus Saussurea; species Saussurea involucrata. Next base: position 136,596,630 of record CM066322.1, read on the forward strand.
ACAATAACCCACGATCATCTTTTACTAGCAATGCTGACATCCCCGCTAACCGTTCTGATTTCAGATGTTCATCATGATAAGCTTCCACTTGACACTTCTGTAATTCGTCAAATATGTTGGGTAGGAGTTCAGTTCGTAGAGAAATAACTTTTATTGTTCCACTCCTTTCTTGACGACTCAGCGCATCCGCCACCACATTCGCCTTTCCCGGGTGATAAAGGATTTCACAGTCGTAATCGTTCAGCAATTCTAGCCATCTCCTTTGTCTCATATTCAGTTCCTTCTGATCAAAGAGGTGTTGGAGACTCTTGTGATCAGCATAAATCTGACATTTGGAACCATACAGATAATGTCTCCAAATCTTCAACGCGAAGACAACTGCTGCAAGCTCCATGTCGTGCGTAGGATACTGTCTTTCATGATCCTTTAATTGACGAGAAGCATAAGCAATAACCTTTCCCCGCTGCATAAGTACACATCCCAATCCCAGTTTTGACGCATCACTATAAACAACAAAATCTTCCGAACCTTCAGGTAGTGATAGAATCGGTACGCTGCACAGTTTCTCTTTCAATATCCGGAATGCCTCGTCTTGTTCTGCTTTCCACTCAAACTTTAGGTTCTTTCGGGTCAGCTTAGTCAAAGGCATTGCGATACGAGAGAAGTCTTTTATAAATTTCCGATAGTAGCCGGATAAACCCAGAAAACTACGTACTTCGGTTGTTGTCTTCGGCGGTTCCCACTTTTCAACTGCTTCCACTTTCATCGGATCAACTTGTATACCTTTCTCAAAAACCACGTGCCCCAGAAATTGAACTTTCCGTAGCCAGAATTCACATTTAGAAAAATTTTCATACAACTTTTCCTTCTTCAGTAGGTCCAGAATCAAACGAAGATGTTGCGCGTGCTCTTCCTTGGATCGGGAATAGATAAGGATATCATCGATAAATATAATAACAAATTTATCGAGATACGGCTTACATACCCGATTCATTAAATCCATAAAGGCAGCTGGAGCGTTCGTCAGTCCGAACGGCATCACTAAGAATTCGTGATGACCATACCTTGTTCGAAAAGCAGTCTTTAGAACGTCTTCTTCTTTAACTTTCAACTAGTGATAACTGGATCTTAGATCAATCTTGGACAAATAGCAAGCTCCAACTAACTGATCGAAGAGGTCATCAATTCGTGGTAACGGATACTTGTTCTTTATCGTGCGCTTATTCAGTTCTCGGTAGTCGATGCACATCCTCATCGAAACATCTTTCTTTTTCACAAATAACATTGGTGCTCCCCACGGTGAAGAACTAGGTCTGATGAAGCCTTTATCGGATAGATCTTGTAGTTGTGCCATCATCTCTTTCATCTCTGGAGGTGCCAGACGATAAGGTGCACGGGCTACAGGAGTGGCTCCAGAAATCAGGTCTATACCGAACTCTACTTGTCTAGTGGGCGGAAGACTATTCAAGTCTTCGAGGAATACTTCAGGGAGTTCACTAACAATATGAATATCTTCCATCCTATTCTTTTCCGGCTTAATGTCTATTACATAAGCTAAGTAACTCAGGCAACCCTTATTAACACACTTACGGGCTTTTATCATAGATATAAGACAAGACTGATGATTCCTACGATCACCATAAATCACTATTGGTCTTTTATCAGGTAATACAACATTTATTAACTTCTTATCACAAACTATGTTAGCCTGATTCTCAGCTAACCAATCCATCCCAACTACCACATCAAACTCTATCAATGTTATCGGAAACAATTGTATCGGCACTCCACACCCCTCTATATTTATCACACATCCATCAAATACTTCTCTAACCGACACTTGATTATCATTTGCCGTATCTACTGATAGAGCATGTTCTAGTATTTTAGGTTTCAAACACAAGCAAACAGCAAATGCAGGAGACACAAACGATCGGTTTGCACCGGAATCAAATAACACCTTAGCACGTGTAGAGTTTATTAAAAATGTACCTGTGACCACATCCGGAGTTTCCTCCGCTTCTTTCTCGGTCATATGAAATGTGCGACCCCTGGTTACTGGCGGTTCCACTCTTGGTATTACTGGTTTAACAATTGCTGGCATGCCCGATGACCCACCTTGCTGTATCCTCCCCCGCGGACAGTCCGACTGAACGTGATCCGGAGAATTGCATAAGAAACATAACCGCGTTACCTTACAATCATTAATGACGTGTCCGGTCTTCCCACACCTATAACACGCTCGTAAATCACCTTGGCAATTTCCTTGGTGGACACGGTTGCACTTCTGACATAGTCTTTCCGCTGGTCGAAACGGAGGACGGTTATCATACCTCTGAAATCGGGAATTCTTCGGATCGTGTTGTGGTCTTTCCCACTTTCTCTTCCCGATACTTTTATCGCCAGCATCCCTTCTAATATCTCTTTCAACATTCTCCGCGGCATCAACTGCAGCTGAGAAGGTATCGGGTCCTTTTGCAGTCACTAGCCTTCTGACTTCTGAGTTCAGCCCAAAGATAAACCTTTCCATCTTCATCGTCTCCGTAGCAACGTAGTATTCTGCGAACCGAGACTTTTCCAGAAAGCTAGCGGTGTAATCTCGAACGGATAAGTTTCCTTGTTGCAAGTTCATAAATTCCCCTTCCAGTTGTTTGACGGCTGCTTGGGGACAAAATTGTTTACTGTAGGCTATCACAAATTCTTCCCAAGAGAGGGTAGAGTAAACATCAGCTCCTTTAGAATGAATAAAAGATTCCCACCAATACAAAGCATCCCCCTTTAACATTGCTGCTCCATACAATACTCTATCTTCGTCAGCGCACTTACTCGTCTTAAAAATAGCTTCTATTTCCTTCATCCATCTCATTGCTTTCACGGGATCCCTGTGTCCTGAGTAGGTCGGAGGTCTACAGCTTAAAAACATTTTGTAGTCGCACCTCCTTTGTACTGGTACAACAGTCGGTGTGATAGGCATTTCATCTTCCGGTCCGGGATCCGGTATTTCAGTTTCATTATGACGGTTTCGATCAAACATTGTTTGTATGCTAGCCTGCAGTCTTCCCATTTCTGCCATTAGATCATCCCTGGTAACGAACTCTGTACCATGTGGCTGGACTCTGCCTCCGGCTCGACCTCCAGCTCTACCCCCGGTTCTACCCCCGACTCTGCCCCCAGTTCTGCCTCCCCTGTCCCCCGTTCCTATCGGCGGATTAGTACTATTCGGATTTCCTCCTCTTGGTTCTTTCGTCTAGTACCACTTGCCATTCTGTAGATTCAACCAAAATTAATACACACATAAGCACATACACTATATAACAAGGTATTATGGTTCAAACATGTACCTGTAAGATCATGATTACACTGGCCAGGCGTAATTTGAAATTACCTTACATGATGTTCCTTCTTCCCTTTTATACTTCATCATCCCAAGGTTCTATAATGATAGGGACATCCTACTTCACATGCAGTTTAAGTCTAGGTACAGATACAAATACCTAAATCCCTTAAACTAGGGCTCTGATACCATTTGTAACAACCCAATTCCCATATACACAACAAATCACATAATGTAACACAACATCGAAATAACAAAAGAGACATCATATTACAAGTATGGTCCCGTAGTCTTTTACATTTAGCAGAAGCCATTCTACTATAAACTATGTACTAAATACATACATAACATTTAATATTGTAATACAACTGCTAAACATGCCAAAATCTTCATCATATAATCCTTCACAAAAGCCATCCATCGGTTACTCTAATTACTTGCTCTTACTCGATCCACCACCTGGAATACATATTTTTAAAACAAAAATGAGGGTTAGACCTAAGGGTCTAAGTGAGAAAAATCCCTATTAATTCGAAATCATATATATAAACCTTATTTATATAAATCACACAGCACGATCAAATATATCAATTTGAACTCACACATCATATACCTTCCCTTCTCATTCCTCCTGGCCATATTAGTTGGTTGCAAGCCAACTAATAAATTTACAACGCTGTACAACATCTACAGCCAAACAACGCTATACGGATTCTATAGCCAAACATACCGGTCCTAAGCCCGGCCAACGTATTATAACACATTATAATACTCATGTAAATATAATACCTCAATATATTATAAATCACATATACCATACATATAAACACGTAATCACCAATTATCACATTCCCAAACCATACGTATATGTATTCCAGTTAAAAATACTTTTAAAGTAAAACTCACCTGTTTTGATTATTACACACGCTCGCAAGCTCCTTTCACAATGGTCTTATCTCTTACCACGACTCCACAGAATCTGAAACAATTTAAGGTACATACACCTCTTTACTAGCCAAACATATAAAGCCTACCAGTTCCTGTTCTCAACTGTATCACTAAACTTAACAACTACCGGGGCTTCTCAGTACCGGGACTCCTTGGTACCGGGACTTCACAGTACCGGGACTCCTTGGTACCGGGAGTTGGCAATACCGAAAGTTAGCAATACCGGGAGTTAGCAATACCGGGAGTTAGCAATACCGGGAGTTAGCAATACCGGGAGTTCACTATACCGGGAGTCAACACTACCAGGACTCTACCGGAAGTTTTCAAGAACACAGTTGGTTTCCACTTGCCCAAAAATCGATTGAAATTTATTCAAGTCTCGAAATTAGAAATTCTAAACCGATAGAAGTCTAATACTACTGATTATAAACACAAATTGTAAAGGAACTTACCTCCAAATCGATTTCAGCCCAATCAATTGAAGCCCTAACCGTACGTTTTCTTCTTCTGCTTCCTTTTCTCTCAAAACGCACACACACATACACACTTTCTGAATAAGGAAAGTGGTAATCTGATACTTAAGATATTTAAGTATTAATTTTCACTTTTGGCTGAAACTATATGATAAGTACCAAAACACCCTTAAACTTATGACTTAATTCAAACTTACCCTAAACATCCCAATCTTAAAATTAAATAAACTTAACGGGATAGAGTTTAACTAATGGATTTACCTGGTTATTACATCGATAGAGGTTGAGTCATCCTCGTATACAGAGGATGGACCACAGGAGTCTCTGTCGTCAGAGGCTGGACTTTCTGTGCATGTGTCATACTCACTTTCTTCCTTCCCTTTGGGAATATCTTCTAAAACTTTGGAAGTGTTCACCGATATTTCATCACAGATATCTTGTTTGATAGAGAGTGCATCATGACCTTCGTAAAAGTTGTTTTTACCAATTTCTTTCAGCTCATTTTCAGAAATAGATTGCAGTTTTTCTTTTGTAGACGAAGGCACAAATTCAGGTGCCTCTACCGATAGCTCCTTTTCAGAATCTATAGTGCAAACAAAAGCAACCTGGGTCTGAGTCTCTGGGTCACCAAACTTGAAGATTCCTATGTGATCCTTAGTTTTCAGATATTTCTTTAGTTTGGAGTCTCTTTTGACAGAGTCTGAGGGTGATAAATCTGTGTTTTGATACCACACATTGATCATCTTCAGAGGTTTCCTCTAGTGAGGTTCCCCAGAGGTTTTTCGCCTTTTTGTTTACAGAGAGTAGATTTGGAAAGCCTGGTTTTCGAGTATCTCCAACACAGAATAGAAAAGACAGTGACTTATTGGAACGTGCGAAATATGTGTTTTAATCGCAGTGGGTTGCAAACTGTCCACAGTGGGAAGTGCAAGTGTACACTGTCCACTATGATCATCACAGCAAGTAATAGTTGGTAAAATACCAGAATCGAATCCACAGAGACTGGGCAATCAAGACAATACGGTTCTCATGAGCTCCTTTACAAGTTTCAATAACAGAAGAAAATAATACTTTGGTTTGTGTGGTGAAATAGCTAATTTTAACGATTTACTAAAGATTTAAAAGAAGGAATGTAGGTTAGATTTTCCCTAGATTTTATACTAAATACTCGGTCTTCAAAGTGATCCTTGTATTCGAGGTAGGCATTTTCGTTAGAAAAGCCCGGTTACGAAATACTCACACCGTTAAGATAAAAATCCCATACTCTTAGTATTTGTTGTCTTGTCAATGGTAATCTCAAAAGTGGACCTTTTCAGGCCTCGATGGAATGTGTAGAGACAAGTACTCTAAGTGTTTTTAGATACACCAACTAGCTTGCCTACTACTCCAGTGGGATGAGATTAGCTCACTGTGCCGACCTCACTTTCGTAAGTGTCATAAGAATTCTTTCGAATCCCTAGCATCATCCAAGCTCGTGTCACTGCGTTCTACTCATTTCTGAGTTAAGAACTAGATATTAGATCCTTGCAAGTGATCGGCTTGTTCGCATCCTTGGGCATGAATCGAGAATGAATGACCAAAACAACAAATATTCCAAGTATAAAGATTACTCAAGCACTTTTAATAAAATCCAGGTACTTCTCCTTCCTACATCCCTAAGGATGTTTAGCCCATAACTAAAGTAAAGAAAGCAAAAGAGTAGAAGTTGCACATAATAAAACTGAAAGTGACTTGCATTTAGCCCACAGTGGGGAACGAGAATTCGCCCCTGTCACTGTGTATTACGAATTACAAGAAAGAAATACAGAATTTTAAAGTTAACTAATGCAGTAAAATAAAGAACTAAAGTTACACTAATGTAGTAGTTGAGAGAATTCAATACTAAACAATATCTAGCAAAAACTACTACTTGACTTGAATTGTAAGAATGTAAAAACCTTGATGCTTTGAATGGCACCCCAAGGCCTCATTAAATACTAGGAGGAAGGTATGGGCATGGCACAAAACCAAGGTTTAGTCCCATGTTTCAGATCTGCAGATTTGCACACCATACCTTGAATAGTAAACACCTTTTCACCAAATGTTGCTTTATAGTACAAGGTTGTTGTACTTTTCACTATTCCTCTTTAAGGAAGGCATGTCCTCCTTTATCTTCATTTGACCTGCTCTTTGATCCATTCTTTTCTCCAGAAATGCTTAAATCCCAGCTGCTACTTTCTTTCTCTTTTTCCTTCTCGTCATCTCAGGAGTGGGGAGCGGAGTGGGCACTCCGCAAGTCACTGTGGATAAAAAAACGTGAAAAACACCCAAATTCCACTAAATAATTTATTAAAGACCATGGTTCACTCCTTTTGCTCGTTTTCATGAAATATACCAAGAATGGGGGTTTTTAAGAAGTGAAATGGCTAAAATTGACAAAATAAAATGGAAAATAAAAGGAAATAATAACTCTAAAAATAGAGTTATCACAACCTCAAACGTAAATCATTACTTGTCCCTAAGTAATAAAAAGAAAGAAATAAAATGAAAAACAATGCATTTGAACCTTGAGGGACTTACATACTTCTTGACTCGAATGAGCGTTGATCTCCTTCCTCCGATACTTCCTTCGGTTCCAAACTTGAAAATTTCACTTTTGTACTTGACTAAATCTTTCCCTTGTTTTCCATTAATCAATATGGCTTTCTTGGGTTCGAAAGGTTTTTTTGGCTTTGAGTATTTTCCCAAGGGTTTTTGGCAAGTATTTCCAAACATGGATCGAAAATCTAGCTTTGAGATTTTTATTTCAAGAAGTGGGTGTTTTGTATTTTGCAAGGATAAGTACGTACACTTTCAGGCTTTATTGTGGGTATGGATATTCTTGCGAGAGTGGGTATTCTGATGGTCCAGAATAGGCACACCATCTTTTTCTGGGAGTGAGCACTTTGATGGTCCAGAAAAGGCACACCATCAATTTTGTTAGTGACACTCCGATTTTCTTTTGTTTTTGTATTTTTGTGTTTTTTTTTTTTTTGAGGTGGGTATGGCTTACCCACCTCAAACTTAGACTTCACAGTGTCCTCACTGTGGGCAGACTGGAAGTCCCCACCTCAAACTTAAAAGTTCACAGTGTCCCCACTGTGACATGGAAATATGGGTAAAGGAGGTGGTTAAGGGGTTTCAAAAAGGTTTGTGTTTGGAAAGCAAAAATGGCCTAAATCATTTCATGGTATCAAGTTGAGATTCGTACTTACAAAATGGACTTTTTTTAAGTCGGAAGCCGAAAGTTGTACCTTGAAATGGAAACGAGATCAACAAGCATTCAAACAATAAAAACGTTAGTACCCAAAAGTACCTACCTAGCGGTAGGATTTCATGCATTCACAACCAAAATAAAAATATGTAGCAAACATTGTCAAAGCCTAGCCACAGGCACAAAATATAAAACAAACAGAAATTAAAATTGTTTTAGTAAGCAAACGAGTGAAACCATTGTTTTTAACAAACCAATCATGGAGTCGGGGTGGCATCTGGTGAACTTGCGGCGCCGTCCTCTTCAAACTCGTCATTACTGGCATATGTCGGGCAGATATCTTCTGGAAATTCTGGGAGTTGAGTTGCTAACACCGGGTTGGTCTCTTTCAAAATCTGGGCCTGCACTTCATCCCGCTCTCTCGTATACATCCAAAATTTTTGGGTGGCCCTGTTTTGATACCTTTGCTCACCTTCCAGCAGATCGATTCGGTACGTGAGCTTCTTTAAAGCTATCAGGGTCTCAGTCATTTGGTTGTTTGAACTTTCTGCAGCGGATGGACGGAGTGGTGTACGAGGTGTTCGCACAATGTGCTCCTCAGCAATGCCCACAGTGGGGTTAACAGTCCCCACTGTGGGAATATCTTCAGCAGTCTCGTTGGGAGGAGTGGTGATGCATCTTCCCATTTTTCGGACTGTTGCCACACTGATGTTACTTGTGGAATCAAACCACTGATCCTCTACAGCTGAGGGTACGCCTGCTTCTATCATCAATAAAGTAATAAGGCAAGGTAGGGGCAAGATTACCTTCTTTCGGGTTCGCGCCTGATCAATGGCCGCATGCATGACAATTCCCACGTTGATCTTTTTCTCAGTGAGGATGCAGTATAACAGAGCACACTTATGCATTGACAAAGTTGTATCGTATGATGTCGGGGACAAAGAGGCACGGAGAAATTGGAACCAAACAGCGGCCTCGGTAGTGAGGGAGCTAGCGTTTAGACACCTTCTCTGGCCATCTTTATTCCATGGCTTCCCCTCAGCTGCTATCTCTCGTAAGATGAGATCCTCATCCGCCGGGGTCATCTTCTTTAAAAACTGCGCAAACTCACAAACACCTGGGCTCCTTCTTCCCAATACCCGGTTAATCGCTCCTGGATTATAACTAACTTGTTTTCCCCGAATCATCACAGTGGGGTCCTTAACTTGAAAGGCCTCGGCGTAAAATTCACGTACTAAAGAGGCATTGGCGCGTCTATTGGCAGCGGCTAATATCGACCAGTCTTGCGCCACAATTCTATCCTTAACAAATGGGTTGGCCTCAATGAAATCGGGGTCGAAACCCCTCTCTAAGTTCAGTTTCTGTTTTGAAATGCATGCATAGTGGGCAGCCACTTCTGGAGTGGTGAATTGCCTGGGCACCCCACTGGGGGCATGCTCAGTGCCCACTGTGGAGTGATGTGGGTTTTTGGCTTGGATTTGTTCATCCCCAACATCAATCTCCATAGAGGATGAACTCAAAGAGGGTTCGGGATTTTTACCTTTTCGTGACGCTTGTCTTTTTGGCTTCTTGGTCGGTTCTTTCTGTGCCATGGTCACCTTAGACCTGGTGACCACTCCCTTTTTCCTCATTGCCCGAAGAATGGGTCTCTCCCCACTGTGGGCATCTTTCATCACTGCATCCTTTTCCATAACATCCCCAAGTTTACTATACTGGTCCTGATAATCTTCCTCAACCTTTCTCTGCAATTCCAATTCTTCAGCAAATACCTCAGCCTCAGCCCTCTTTCTTTCCTCTTCAAAAAACTTCTCTTTTTCAGCCCTAATCCTTGCTTCTTCTATTCTTCTTTCTTCCTCTTCTTTTCGGATCCTTTCCTCCTCCTCTCTTCGCCTCTTTTCGACTTCCTCTTTTCGTTTTCTAATGGCAGCCATTTTCTGATTGAACTCCTCCTCTATTCTTCTTTCTTCTTCCTCGGCTTGTAATGCCTCGGTATCGAAATGGATGGTGCTGGTGTCCGAGACTCGTGAAGAAGACATAGCCTTCAGGCTTTTGTGTTTAGAGGAACTTGCATCCGGTGCATCAGAGGTTATTGGATGTTCGCCGGAGACCGGCGGCGGTTCATTCAGGTCGCCGGTGACAGTTTCCAGCTGGTGGTCCTTGGTGGTTCTGCGGCGGACCGCCGTACGGGTGGCTGCATCCGGGTTCGTGTTCAACCTCTTACTCCTGGCCATTGTTAGGGTTTTGGGAAGGATATGGGTTTTTCTTTGTCTGGTTCGAGAGAGAGAAATGGAGAAGAGAGAAAGTATTTTGGTTTAATTAGAAGAAAAAGTGGTTTTTAGGATTTGAAAAGATTTGTTTGGCTATTGGGTATGGAGGGAACGGTTGAGTGAGAGAGAGGGAATGATGATGGCTTTTTTTCATGAAACAATGCAAAAAGGACAAGTGGCATAAAAGTAGACATCTTGTGTAATAAAAGGTGATGTGTGTCAGCCATTAGGTCACCTAACTTGTCCTTTAAAGCGCCAGATTGGCAGTGGGGAACGCAGGGACTTGTTCATGCCCACTGCGCTGCTTTTTGTTGGCCTTTTCTTCAAAAATCGACAAACTCTCCTACACACATGCAAAACAAACTACCATGCAGAATTAAAAAGACCAAAAATAATAAAGAGACAGCAAACAACTGAAATAAAATATTTACAAGTGGTCCTGATGTTTCTTAATCATAGTGGGGTGGAGAGTGGGATGGAATGTGGGCACTTTCGTTCAGAAAATGCTTCACTCTCTGCCCATTGACTTTGAATGTTTGATCTGACTGTGGGGACTTTAACTCCACTGTTCCAAAGGGACTAACCTTGACCACGGTGTATGGTCCCGTCCATCGGGATTTTAGCTTACCCGGAAAAAGTTTAAGACGAGAATTGAACAATAAAACCTGTTGGCCTTCCATGAATTCCCTATGGTTGATTCTTCGATCGTGCCACATCTTGGTCTTTTCCTTGTATAATTTTGCGTTTTCATAAGAGTGGTAATGCAACTCTTCTAACTCATGCAATTGCAAACATCTTTTAATTCCCGCAGCACCCTCACTCAAGTTAAGCTCTTTAAGGGCCCAAAATGCCTTGTGCTCTAATTCAATCGGTAAATGGCACGCTTTGCCAAAAACTAATTTAAATGGAGACATTCCGAAAGGAGTTTTGTAGGCCGTGCGATAGGCCCAAATAGCATCATCAAGTTTGGTTGACCAATCTTTACGATGTGGTTTAACGACTTTCTCTAAAATACTTTTGATTTCGCGATTTGAAAGTTCGGCTAAACCGTTGGTTTGTGGGTGGTATGCGGTGGCCACTCTATGATGTATATCATATTTGGCAAGGACCGAGGCCATGACTTTGTTTATAAAATGGGTGCCTTCATCACTAATTAAAGCCCGTGGTGTTCCAAATCGGGTGAAAATATTTGTATGCAAAAATTTCACCACGGTGTTGGCATCATTAGAATGACAAGCAACGGCTTCCACCCATTTCGAAACATAGTCTACCGCTACCAAGATATAAAAATTATTGTTTGAATTTGGAAAAGGTCCCATGAAATCGATCCCCCAAACATCAAAAAGTTCTACCTCTAGAATGTTGTTAAGAGGCATTTCGTTTCTTTGCGAAATGTTCCCGGTGCGTTGACATTGCTCACAATTTTTCACAAATGCAAAAGAGTCTTTAAACACATTGGGCCAAAAGAACCCACTTTGTAAAATTTTTGCTGCCGTGCGGTTTCCACCGTAGTGGGATGTGTGACAACCTTGGAGTATATGATGTTGCTCACTCCCGTGGACACAACGTCTCAATATTTGGTCCGTCTTTATCTTATATAAGAAAGGATCGTCCCAAACATATTGACGTGTATCATGTAAAAACTTTTTAAATGGTTGTCCACTCATCCCGTGGGGTTTTAGTCCACTTGCTAAAAAGTTTGCAATGTCGGCATACCAAGGAATATTATTTTCGTGATGTTGAGCTGCTAACAATTGCTCATCGGGAAAATTTTCTTTGACTGGAGTGGGATCAACAGTGCCCACTATCTTCTCGAGCCTGGATAAGTGGTCAGCTATTTGGTTGCTTGTTCCTTTCCTATCAACGATCTCAAGGTCGAATTCTTGCAACAATAGAACCCGCCTAATCAACCGAGGCTTGGAATCGGCCTTGGTGATCAAGTATTTTATCGCTGCATGATCCGTGTGCACTATTACCTTCGTCCCTATCAAATATGACCTGAAACGATCAAAAGCAAACACCACCGCAAGTAATTCTTTTTCCGTGACAGTATAATTAATCTGAGCTTCAATCAGTGTTTTACTTGCATAATAAATGGGGTGAAAGATTTTGTTCTTCTTTTGCCCGAGAACTGCCCCCATTGCCCAATCGCTTGCGTCACACATGACCTCGAAGGGGAGTGACCAGTCAGGAGTGGTCACTATGGGTGCAGTAACTAAGGCCTCTTAGATTTTTTCAAAAGCATCTCGGCATTCTTGGGTGAAAATAAATTCTTTTTCAAGCTGCAACAGATTACATAGGGGTTTGGTAATTTTTGAAAAATCCTTGATGAACCTCCTATAAAAACCTGCGTGACCCAAAAAACATCGTATGCCTTTTACAGTTGTGGGTTCGGGAAGTTGTGCCACTACTTCAAGCTTGGCTTTGTCAACTTCCAACCCTCTTTTTGAAACAAGGTGACCTAGGACAATACCCTCTTCTACCATAAAATGGCATTTTTCCCAATTCAAAATAAGGTCGTGGGTCTCGCATCTCACTAGGCTTTTTTCTAAGTTTCCTAGGCAGTTGTCGAACGATGTCCCTATCACAGAAAAGTCATCCATAAAAACTTCTATGGTGTCCTCTATCATGTCGGTAAAAATGGCCATCATACAACGTTGGAAGGTGACGGGGGCATTACACAATCCAAATGGTATTCTCCGGAATGCAAAAGTACCGTAGGGACAAGTAAAGGTGGTCTTTTCTTGGTCCTCGGGGGCGATATGGATTTGGTTGTATCCGGAGTATCCATCTAGAAAACAGTAAAATTCATTTCCTGCTAACCTATCAAGCATTTGGTCGATGAAAGGTAAGGGAAAATGGTCTTTCTTAGTGGCTAGGTTGAGTTGTCTATAGTCCATGCATATTCGCCACCCCGTGACAGTCCTAGTGGGGATGAGCTCGTTCTTTTCGTTCTTCACTACGGTTGTCCCTCCCTTTTAGGGACACATTGGACGGGGCTCACCCAACTACTACTAGCAATGGGATAGATGATACCGGCATCTAACCACTTCAAAACTTCTTTCTTAACTACCTCCTTCATGATGGGATTCAACCTTCTTTGAGGTTGGACTTTCCTAGGGTGGTCACTCTCCAAGTTAATCTTATGTTGACATAGAGAGGGGCTAATACCCCTAATATCCGCTATGGTCCAACCTATTGCCTTTTTATGCTTTATCAACAAATCAATCAGACGTTGTTCTTGGATCTCGCTAAGTTTGGAAGAGATAATAACGGGAAGTTTATTATCTTTAGCGAGATAAGCATATTTCAAGTGGGAAGGCAATGGTTTAAGCTCAAACTCGGGAGGTTGTTCTATTGAAGGGGGCTGAGTATTTCTGTCCTTAAAATCCAAAGGTTCAAAGGCTGCCACTATTTCGTTACACTCACCCTCAAAAGTGTCATCACTCTCAAGGTCAGAGTGCTCACTCTCACTCCCCACTGTGGGCACTGTACAAAGATTGTAGGATCCATAAATCGAACTTAAAGCAAAGCAGCCTTCGGTGTCTATATACTTGAGAGATTTAAACACATTGAATGTTACCTCTTGGTCATTAACTCTCATCGTGAGTTCTCCTTTGTGCACATCAATCAAAGTTGGTCAGGTTGCAAGAAACGGACGTCCTAAGATGATTGGGATCTCTTTATCGGCCTCATAATCTAGAACTAGAAAATCGGCAGGGAAGATAAATTTATCCACTTGGACCAAGACGTCTTCTATTTTACCCTTTGGGTAGGCAATGGATCGATCGGCTAGTTGTAATGTCACGGTTGTGGGTCTAGCCTCTCCAATACCTAACTTGTTAAAAATGGACAGTAGCATCAAGTTGACACTAGCTCCCAAATCACAGAGTGCTTGACCTACTTATTGTCCTCCTATTGTGCATGGAATGGTGAAACTACCCGGGTCTTTCAACTTAGGTGGGATCTTGCTAGTTAGGAGGGCACTACATTCTTCGGTCAAAGCCACAGTCTCAAACTCTCCCAACTTTCTCTTTTTGTTCAAAATATCCTTTAAAAATTTAACATAGCTTGGCATTTGCTCGAGAGCTTCTACCAAGGGTATGCTAATGTGAAGCTGCTTAAAAATGTCTAAGAATTTTTTAAACTGAACATCGACATTTTTAGGCTTCATTCTTTGAGGAAAGGGAATGCTTCGTGGGTCAATTTGAGCTGACTGTGGTATTGGCTTTGGAATAGTAGTTTTTGGAACAGGTCCAAAAGTGGGAAGGTCAGGGATGTCGTTCCCCACTGTGGGGATCACAGTGACTTGAGGAGTGCCCACTGTGGTGACCACAGTGGGTATTTGAGGCGAATCATCAGACTCAAAAACGATATCTTTCAGATCCTTTCCACTCCTTAGAGTGATGGACTTGACGTGCTCTTTTCCTATCACCTTAGCGTGCTCGGTATCACTAGGTAATGTCCCTGGTGGTCTATTCTTAACTTCAACGGCTAGTTGTCCTACTTGAGTCTCTATGTTCCTAATGGCTGCTTGAGTTTGATTCATAAAACCCTTGAGAATTGATTCAATCGATTGTTGAGGCTCAACTGGTTGATTGGATCGTGGTTGGTATGGTTGTGAGGACTGTCCTTTGTGAAAGTTCTGTAAGGAGTGCCCACTGTGATGTGGGGACTGCCCACTGTGGTGTTGTTGAAATCCAGGGGGATTGTGTGGTCTTTGCTGAGTATGACTCGCCCCGTGGGGTTGGAGTCCTGGATTACCGGCCCAAGAGAAATTTGGGTGGTTTCTCTAACCTGGATTATAAGTCTACGAATATGGATTGTTCCTCGGGTTGGTCCCTATAACATTAACGGCTTTGGGATTTGCTGGACAGAAGTCAAAAAGATTCTCCTCTCCACAGAGGGAGCAGTTTTCGGCCAGATGAGTTGCAGAATTGACTTGGCCTCTATTTTGATTCAAAACCATTTTTGTTAAGGTCACTAACTGCGCACTCATGGTTTTGAGCGCCTCGGAATCGATGGTGTTGGTCTTTGGTACTAACACTCTAGGATTGGACCACTCGGTATTGTTGTTGGACACTTTTTCTAAGATTTGATATCCTTCATTGTAGGTTTTACTCATGAATGTTCCACCGGCTGTTGCATCTAAGATGATTTTTGCTGCATTGGAAAGACCATTGTAAAAGGTCTCCAATTGGATGCAATGTGGGATGCCATGATGTGGGCACTTTCGAAGTAAATCTTTAAATCGTTCCCATGCATCCGAAACAGCCTCATCTTCTTCTTGCCTAAACAAAATTATATCATTTCGAAACCTTACATTCCTCGTTGGAGGAAAGTATTTTTGCAAAAATTTATCGGCAAGCTCTTGCCAA
This sequence comes from Saussurea involucrata, assembly GCA_033807775.1. Classification (NCBI taxonomy): domain Eukaryota; kingdom Viridiplantae; phylum Streptophyta; class Magnoliopsida; order Asterales; family Asteraceae; genus Saussurea; species Saussurea involucrata. The sequence goes on from CM066322.1 coordinate 136,612,262, forward strand.
GTGGTTATCGAGTGAGGTGCATGCGAGTTCAGCCATGACTTCGCCTTATCCTTTAGTGAAAAAGGAAAAACTCTTACTCTTAATGCTTCATCACTCACACCTTGTAACTGAAAGGAATCGGTCATTTCCAAAAAAGATTTTAAGTGTGAGTGCGGATCCTCAGTTGGTGATCCTCCAAACTGACCCATGGCTTGGATCATTTGAAACATTACCGGTTTAAGTTCAAAATGGTTTGCTACAATGTTGGGCCTTAGAATCCCGGAGCTTAAATCACTAGCTCCGGAAGTAGCATAGTCCTGTATTTCTCGATCTTTGCTATCGGCAATCGTTATTGTGGTCTCCATGACAGGTGGTCTATCGACCATGTTCACAGTGGGGATCACAGTGACTTGTCGATTTGTTTTCTTGCTTCTTCGTGTTTTTCGCAACGTTTTTTTCTATTTCAAGATCTATTGGAACCAAATGTTCGAGTTGTCGCCGTGGCATACAACACGAACAGCTTAGAAAAACGAGTTACTCGGGCTCGAACAAAAACTAATGTCTTGAGATTAAAAATCACGCCAGTCCCCGGCAACGGCGCCAAAAACTTGGAACGTGCGAAATATGTGTTTTAATCGCAGTGGGTTGCAAACTGTCCACAGTGGGAAGTGCAAGTGTACACTGTCCACTATGATCGTCACAGCAAGTAATAGTTGGTAAAATACTAGAATCGAATCCACAGAGACTGGGCAATCAAGACAATACGGTTCTCATGAGCTCCTTTTACAGGTTTCAATAACAGAAGAAAATAATACTTTGGTTTGTGTGGTGAAATAGCTACTTTTAACGATTTACTAAAGATTTAAAAGAAGGAATGTAGGTTAGATTTTCCCTAGATTTTATACTAAATACTCGGTCTTCAAAGTGATCCTTGTATTCGAGGTAGGCATTTTCGCTAGATAAGCCCGGTTACGAAATACTCACACCGTTAAGATAAAAATCCCATACTCTTAGTATTTGTTATCTTGTCAATGGTAATCTCAAAAGTGTACCTTTTCAGGCCTCGATGGAATGTGTAGAGACAAATACTCTAACTGTTTTTAGATACACCAACTAGCTTGCCTACTACTCCAGTGGGATGAGATTAGCTCACTGTGCCGACCTCACTTTCGTAAGTGTCATAAGAATTCTTTCGAATCCCCTAGCATCATCCAATCTCGTGTCACTGCGTTCTACTCATTTCTGAGTTAAGAACTAGATATTAGATCCTTGCAAGTGATCGACTTGTTCGCATCCTTGGGCATGAATCGAGAATGAATGACCAAAACAACAAATATTCCAAGTATAAAGATTACTCAAGCATTTTTAATAAAATCCAGGTACTTCTCCTTCCTACATCCCTAAGGATGTTTACCCCATAACTAAAGTAAAAAAAGCAAAAGAGTAGAAGTTGCACATAATAAAACTGAAAGTGACTTGCATTTAGCCCACAGTGGGGAACGAGAATTCGCCCTTGTCACTGTGTATTACGAATTACTAGAAAGAAATACAGAATTTTAAAGTTAACTAATGCAGTAAAATAAAGAACTAAAGTTACACTAATGTAGTAGTTGAGAGAATTCAAGACTAAACAATATCTAGCAAAAACTACTACTTGACTTGAATTGTAAGAATGTAAAAACCTTGATGCTTTGAATGGCACCCCAAGGCCTCATTAAATACTAGGAGGAAGGTATGGGCATGGCACAAAACCATGGTTTAGTCCCATGTTTCAGATCTGCAGATTTGCACACCATACCTTGAATAGTAAACACCTTTTCACCAAATGTTGCTTTATAGTACAAGGTTGTTGTACTTTTCACTATTCCTCTTTAAGGAAAGCATGTCCTCCTTTATCTTCATTTGACCTGCTCTTTGATCCATTCTTTTCTCCATAAATGCTTAAATCCCAGCTGCTACTTTATTTCTCTTTTTCCTTCTCGCCATCTCAGGAGTGGGGAGCGGAGTGGGCACTCTGCAAGTCACTGTGGATAAAAAACGTGAAAAACACCCAAATTCCACCAAATAATTTATTAAAGACCATGGTTCACTCCTTCTGCTCGTTTTCATGAAATATACCAAGAATGGGGGTTTTTAAGAAGTGAAATGGCTAAAATTGACAAAATAAAATGGAAAATAAAAGGAAATAATAACTCTAAAAATAGAGTTATCACTTATCTCTTTTGGTTCCTGTATAAGGATCCACATCACAGAAGCCAATTCCCCTTCTTCCTATTTGTGTATTTATCTTTTCATACACTTTCTGCGCGTCGTGATACCTTTTAATTAAAAGATCTCTGTCAAGTAGATCTTGGTGAAGAACTTCCCTTTCTTTTTGAAAGACGTTTTTAAGAGCAAGTATGTTAAGCTTATCACTCTCATTATCCGAAAGTTCTTTGGATTTGATTTTTAAAGCTAGGTCAAGATCAGAAATCTTTTCTTTTAAAGGTTTTAGTTCTTTATGCCAATTTGACTTAAGATCTTCCTTTTCTAAAGTGATTTTTGCCTTTTCCTGAGTGAGAAATTTGGCTTCTCTCTCATAGAAGGCAAGCTTTTTCTTAACATCTGCACAAGTCTTTTCAAGTTCTTTGTACTCTTCTGTTAGTTTAAGTAGATTTACTTCTATTTCATTTGAGGAAGAGTTAGAAGTGGATACCTCACTATCAGAGTCGGAGGAGTTGACTTCTGCCATCCCACAGAACAGGGCCTTTTTCTTCTCTTCCTCGTCAGAGGATTCATCGGACACCCAGTTCTCCTGTTCAACCATGAGTGACTTTTGAACGTAGTACTCTGCCTTCTTTTTGTAAAAGGCAGAGTCTCTATGGGGTCTATTGGGCTTGCTTCTGCAGTCCGCTGCGTAGTGGCCTGGCTTGCCACAGTTGAAGCACCCTGAGTTATGTGGTGCATTGCCAACCCTGTCGTTCTGCCTCTGTTGGTGATCTCCACCTCCCTTCTGTTCATAGCTTCTGTCATGCGAATCTTCTCTCCCTTGGTTCCTCTGCTCATACCCTTGTTGCCACCTCTGTCATCTCTCCCATCTCTTTCATACCCTGATTTCCTTCTGTACCCTCTGTTCCCGAACTCTTTTGTCAGTAAAGCTAAAGATTTAGCTATAGAGTCCATCGTTGCCTCTTCCTCATCCACCAGCTCCTCTTCATCACTCTCTACCACCAGAACTTTCTTCTTCTTCTCCTTCTTCTCCTCCAAAGCCTTATCCTTCTTGGGCTTTTCTTGCACCTCTGTAGCCTTGCCCACAAGTGCCAGATGTCCATCCATCTGGGCTTTCGTCTGGGCTATTTGGCTTTCTTGTGCAGCCAATGTGCCATAAAGGTCGGAGAGTGTCCAAGTATCTAGGTCTTGATTTGTTTGCAGAGACGGGGATAGTTGAAGCCACTCGTCATTCAGGCTCTTGAGGAATATGACATTGTTTTCCTCAGAGGTTCTGTGGATCCCAAACTTCTTGCATTTGTTTATCAAGGAGTTAAACCTGTCATAAGTGTTCTGCATAGTTTCTGACGGCATAGCTTTGAAGGCATAGTACTCGTTTATGCACTGAGCCCTTCTATTCTTCTGGGTTTTGGCTCCACCTTCTAGATGTTTATCCATCTCTCTCCATAGATCATAGGCAGTTTCACAAGCGTCCAAAGATTGAAAGAGGTCGTTGGGTATGGCCATTATCAGAAGTCATTTTGCCTTCTTTGCCCATTCATATTTTTCCCAATCCTGTGGGGACCACTTAGATGTCTTTTGGTTTTTCGTACTCTCCAACCTCTGGTGTGGTTTCAGTAGCATGTACTCTTGGTACTGTTACCATAGGAACATATGGTGGATTGTAGAGATAGGTGATAAGTTCTTGGTCAACTCCTTCGAAGAAGTGGATCATTCGGATTTTCCACTGAGGATACTTATCTCTAAGAAGAGTTGGGGGTTTGGTCAAAGAACCTGCAGTAAAGAAATTTGTTGCATTCGTCATTTTTTAGCAGTTTCAGAAAGAACAGAAAACAGAGTATGGAGAAAAGACTTTCAGTCGATGGGATTGACTTAAGTATGAGTTCTAACTTTCAGAGATTTGAACAAAGCACTATATGGAATAATTTTACCAAGGAAACAATGCCTATTAATTTGTTAGAGTCGAACTGGTCGAAAGTAATAGAAAAACAGGGGTTGTTTTGAGACTAATGAATAAGGGTCAAAATCAATCCATAAATCTACCAAGATGAGTCGAGATCATTGCAGAGTGGATCCTTTGATATTGAGAATCAAAGTTGGCTCTGATACCAATTGTTGATCCCCCTTTAGACTCAACAATGATATATCAACAACAAACGGTTCAAAAATAGAGTATAAAACTGTGTAGGTGCGAAAGCATTTTTACAAACAATTTGAGTTGATAGAGATGGTAGATTACACACACAATAGACGAATTAAAACAATAAATAACAATGATAATGCTCAATGATTCATCTCTATTTGATTCTTCAAGGTTACACCAAGAACACCGTAAAGTATGTGTTTTATAGAAATATGCTCTAAACTGGTGTATGTGTGTTGTGCACTTGTTACTTGAAAAGGTCTGGTAGAACCTTCTATTTATACTAGACGACAGGGGACAAACAGTAGACAAATAGTACTCAGGTACAAGAGACAAGGTCGTGGGACTGATCCTAGTACACGTTAATGTAGTGCGCCGCATTCTGCAAAAGCCGCATCCTCTCTGATGATGACACGTGGAAAGTAGAGGATCACGCCTTGTACTATTGATCTTCGGGATCTTCGTACAACAGAGGAACGTGAGTGGCACGCTTGTCCTTGTCTTTGTCTTCAAGCTCTTTATCTTCTAAGTCTTTATACCACAGAGGCTCTATCAAGGGTGACAGAGGCTCTATGACCTTGTCCTCTGATGATCTTCTGATGAATGATAAGTGAAGGTTCTGATGCTCTTAGTGTTTGACAGAGGCTTCTGCCAGTGTCTTTCCTTAGCCTATTTTTCAATACTTTTTACAATAGAAGTTGGAGCTAACACATATCTTCTTTATCAGACAAGTTTTGCCAATGATCATCCTTGGCCATTAGTGCTTTCCCAGCTTCCTTTTGCTTGGCCAACAGCATCTTGTCTTATAGTACTCAAAGTTACACACTACAGGCTTTCTACATTCATTGGCAATATGTTCAAGGCGTCCATAGTTGTAGCACTTCACAGGCTCATCTTGTCCTTTTCCTCAGTCTTGCGGTTTGGTTGCCTTGCCTCTTCAGATCTCTTTCTTCCTTCGTACGTGTCTTTGTAGTCGTGGCGCTTGTTAGGAGTAGTAGAGTAGCGAAGGTTGTTGGAAGACGGCTTTTTAAAGTATGCCTTTTTCTGGAAGGCTTTAGACAAGAAGACCATTGCCTTCTTGATATCATCTAGCTCAGGATCAGATTCATTCTCTTCTTCTTTTTCAGGTTTAGATTCACTAACTACCTTCTCTCGCTTGGAATTGCGACTTGATGATTTGCTTCGCTTGTCACATATTAGTGTCAAAGTGTTAGGACCATAAATGTCCTATTAATTAGAAAGTTATATAAAGAGTTTTATATGATTTGTAAAAGCCTTTAATTGGTTAAATGGGCTTAATTAGAGTTTATGGGCCATGGGCCATAGGCTTAAGGCCTTGGTATATAAGGTGGGTTTGAGAGAGTTTTAGGTAAGCCGTTCGATTCTACGTTCATAGAGATAGAGAGAGAAATTGTATTTCAATCCTATATTGTATCTCTCTACAATCGTTTAATAAAAGTAAAGCATTCGATTCAATACATTGTTACTTGATTGTTAAACTAGGATCTACATGTGGTATCAGAGTAGAGAGACAATCAATCCAAAGGTAATTTTCTACTGATTCATTGTTATCGACTTCTTCCGGAAGAACGGCGTTGTGTTAATCTTATTTTTTGGGTTTTTTGATTTTTTTCTATTGTATTGAAATCAGTTTGTTTTAATCTATTCTATATATTGTTAAACTGATCTCTGCAATTTCTCTGAGTGAAATTCAAAGTTTTTGAGCTTTAATTGGTTAAAATTCGATTCATTGTTCTAGAGTCCCTATTCTTAAATTCTTCAAGTTTTTCAAGCCATATTTTGATTTTAGGAGCAAAATCGATTGGTATCTGGTGTATTTTCGTGTTTTGGTGGTGCTAACAATCTTCAGGAACCAAAATCTGCAAAGAAAAGACAATACAGATCTGTGTTCTTCGCATCTTCACTTCCAGGTACGCATTCCTGCTATCCCTGTGTGCTACTTGGGTCACAAATCTTCTCGGGTGTAGTGACTCCCGGTCCTGGTTTTCGTTTACCCGGTAAGTCTTCCGGTTCCAAATACCGTATATCTTTATCCCGGTTCCAAACACCGGGTGTTTCAGTTTCCTGGCTTCATCTACCGGGTTAACCACTTCCGGGAATCCATTTCCTGGTAACTTAGACCGAGTTCCAATCTCCCGGTTTCCCGCTACCGGTTATTTCAAGAACCGGTTCGATTTTCCCAGATTCCTTATCCGAGAAACCTCGCCCGGATCACATATCCGGGAAACCTCACCCGGATCACATATCCAGGAGTTTTGCTAACCTTTCAGACTTTCAGTTTTAAAGTTTTTTCTCGGGGCGCTGCCCCCAGACCCCGCAAGAGGGACATTTGTGTATTCTGATTTTTTTGGATCGATTCTTGAATTGTCTCACGGTCATTTTTGTTCCAGTAACAATGTCTTATCGTACTTACTCTGAGCTTATAGAGAAAGTTTCTCATCTAGAAGCCTAAATAAATGACCTAGAAGCTAACGTCAAATGGAAATACGGCACTATAGGTAAATTAGCTGTCGAAAAAGCTGAACATGAATGCATAATTGAAAATTATAAAGAAGAATGTGCAGCTATTTCCAAAAAGATTGAGTCCTTAGAGACCCAATTATCTGAAATCACTGAAAAACTCAGCAAGTCTCAGGAAGAGTATAATAAGGTTATCAATTTTCGTTCCAATGTTCAAAAAGAAAATGATAAGTTGACGAGCAAGCTCAAAGATCTTGAGTCCAAGCTTTACAAGTGAGGTCAAACAGATCAAACGAATCATCTGAATAAACCTAAGGAATTCAAATATTATAATGCTCTTTGGGGACTCGGATATGATAATCCGTGCTACCTAAAGAAGATCTTATCTAAAGTCCCCACACTCTATGAGTTTAACTTTTAGGGACATGATAAGAGATACTCCGAGTACAAAATCAGATGGACCAAATTGTCTTCATAGGATGAGGAACATGAAACGCTAAAAAGAAAAACTGGCATTCCTCTGCCAAAAGTTTTGAAAAAGTCCTCTGAGGATAAATCAGATAAGGAAGACGACCCACCTCCAAAAAACATAAACGTACAAGTCCCTTTCATATATGAAATGCTAAATGCTTCGTATTTGAAAAATAAAACTCCTTATCTTTCAAATGATTACTTCGACATCTGTTATGTTGCCAAGGCTACGGAAATTCCTGTAAAGGTTGAGGCAACACTAGATGAGGGTTCTTCCGAACCATCAGAGTTCAAACGATACGTTTCACCTCTGATACTGAAAAATGTCATTTTTCAACTCGAAGAGTCAATTGAAAGAGAACGGCAGCATTTGAATACGAAAGGACTGTTCTTTTATCCACCTTTAAAGAGTTTGAACGAAACAAATCCGAGACACTATTTGACTCAGAGAGGACTGCGTTCAAGACTGAGATTGCTAGACTCACGTCTAAACTGTCTGCTTTGGCGACAGAGATTTTACAAGAAAAGGTTGCTAAGGCCGATATCCATAATCCGCTTGATCAAATTTTTACTCCTATCAAAGGAAGCATCCTTGAACCAATCTCAGTTGGCCCGACTTCCTCTAATACTGATAGCTCCTCGTGCAAAGCCTTCTTAGGTGATTTGTCTTCCGATAATGATGACAAGGACTTGAGTTTTTCAGCCAAAAGCAAAGAAGTTCAAACACATTGTTGTAAAAGGAATCTAATCTCTGATTTTGAAAATCCTTTCGCTGCTGATTCTTCACAAAATCTAAATGTCAATGGTTTCTCATCCGAATCAGATAATGATGACAAGTCTGATGTTGAACTCAAATGTTCTGCTTTTATGAATTCCACGGTTTGTCCAGATGATGAATTTGCTAAGATTGACTTCGCACCCAAGATTTCGTGTCATGTTCAATTTCTCGATAAAAGGAGTGAATCGGTAAATTTTTACAAGGGTGAATGTTCTACAACTGCCCCTCAAAAGGCTTCTGTGAACAAGGTTTCAAAATCTAAATCTAAAAGGCGTTCACAGAATCACCTAAAGACTATTTATAGGAAAAGACAATCTTCCTACCCTAGTTCTTCTGACAGCGAGCTTAATGATTCTTTGGATAATCATGTTTTTAGAAAAGTAAAAATGGTTTGAAGAAAGAAATCAACTACAGAAGACAGTGATGGAAATAAGTCTCATAATTCTCTTGTAGTTGATACAAAGTCATTTATTTCCAACACTGGTTCACCTGCTCATGTTTACCCTATAGCTAAGCTAATCAGTCTAAACCGAGCAAAGATCTGTTGCACTTATTGTGGAAAAGTGACTTTGTGCATACAAGGTATGCTAATAACTGGTATGGTACTTATAGTATTCCCGGTCCTCATTTTCGGAGCTTAAAAGATAAGGCATTTAACCATCAAGGATCCATCAAAACATGGATACCAAAATCTTTCTAATCTGTTTTGCAGGAATGTCATGTGTAACACAATTCAGAATATTCTTTTCACATGACAACAATAAAAGGTCACGCCATTTTTGAGGGGGGTACTATTGTGTGAAAAGTAAGTGAATTTTAAGTGAATTCAAAGTTAATTTATTCTGAATAACTTACTTATGTTTGTTATTCTCCGATTTTAACTTCCATGATTGCCACGTCCAATATTTTCATGACTTAGTTATTTACATGTCTCATATAATTGTTGAATTATTTCGATGGAAACACACTCGCTTGAATTCCTACTTGTTTTCAAAGTTCGTCATTTCTTAGTAATGATTCACTTCTTATCTGACATATTAATTGTGACTTGTTCTTCACAATTAAACTTTATATTCATTGTTTGATCTTTGACTATAATGTGCTTAATTAGTCATTGTAGTTCGCGCTTGACTTTGTTCTTTGATATTCATTATCATTTTTAGGACTTCTAATTACCTCAGATCAGAACTTGGACTTCGTTTGCATGACTTCTGATCATCTCAGATCGAGACTCGTTCTTAAATGTTATGACTTCTAAACATCTCAGTTTAGAACTCGTATTTCACTGTTTACTAAATTGTTCTAATTAATGCATGAAAGGAGTGTTAGGAATTATATTGTTTCTATGGTCCATCTAGAACCGGAAGGACCTACCTGAGAAACACATCCAATTATAGACATCAGTGAGGGGTCTAGCTTGATAGATAAGTTTGGAGTGAAAAGAATTGGGTGAGGATGTGACAGGACTTAAAAGAATAAATTGGTCCTCACCAAACCGAGCCAGTTATCCAGGTAACCACACAATCTATTCATTCCCATTCTTTGGAGATGAATATTGAAATAGACATGAACCCAGTGTCGATAACTCATGTCACCCCACCCAGCCACTCAAGCATCTCATAAAAGATGCTTGTTTCATAAATGCACGGAGATTTAGCACATAATCTATCTATTCCTCACTCGGAGGTCTTAGATATTGAAAAAGGAAGACATCAGCTCCGGTCTCTGAACCTCATTTTCTAATCACTGTGTTTTTAACTTGAGTCCCAGATTAAATCAATATTTGAGCCAAGTCGACATAATTTAATTCTTTCACACATGCGCGAGTCTTTGTGATTCCACTCGCATATCTTTGTGATATTGCCAGAATAGTTTGACAAGTAATTTTTAAAATTTTACTTCAGTGATAAGTGGAAGCCCTATCAGAGATACCTCAATGGCAACTCTGAACATAGGCCACACAATTATTTTAATTGTTGTGATAACAGTTACTATAGTGTTTCTGTTAGATGATTACCCCATTCTGGTTACTTAATGTTTTATCTGGTATTCTGTTACTCACTAGTGTTTTCTTTGAAGTTACATGATGCTTCGGATGCTCCTACTCATCATGAGGGGAAGAAATGATACAGATTCGAAGACACGGATTATCATGTTGAGGGGGAGTTAGCAAAAGTTGAGGGGAGTAACTGTTACGATTTGTGCTGAAAAGATTACACAAGTTGATTATCATGGTTCTTCCATTTCTTATTCAAGTGGTGTTTGCAACAAGTTGATTTCTCCTTCAAGAATACTGGTTCGACAAGTCCTGAAGTTCTCAAAGCCAGTTCAACTCGCGGTTCAAAGACAGATTCTTTATTTTAAACTGAAGATGCCCTGTGGAATGTCATGTAACTCACACATTATCTTTCTGGTGTGTTGATCCGATGTGTTGAAGTTTCTACAGTTGAAAGTTGCTTTTCGTTCACTCAGTCAAGATTATTGTTCAGTGAATTTGGTGATAAAGTTGATACTATGAAGACTAAGAACTTAATTCAAGGGGGAGCTTGGAAAGACATGAAGACAAACAACACCAAATTTTGTTAAAGACTCAAGAGGAAGCGATGGTCACGACCTAAAGTTTTCAAGACCAATTTTTTTCTTTATATAACTTTAGGGGTAGATTGTTAGGACCATAAATGTCCTATTAATTAGAAAGTTATATAAAGAGTTTTATATTATTTGTAAAAGCCTTTAATTGGTTAAATGGGCTTAATTATAGTTTATGGGCCATGGGCCTTAGGCTAAAGGCCTTGGTATATAAGGTGGGTTTGAGAGAGTTTTAGGTAAGCCGTTCCATTCTACGTTCATAGAGATAGAGAGAGAAATTGTATTTCAATCCTATATTGTATCTCTCTAGAATAAAAGTAAAGCATTCGATTCAATACATTGTTACTTGATTGTTAAATTGGGATCTACACAAAGGATCTACTGGAGGTCTGTCAACAGACTTCTGAGCACCCAGCAGCTCTAGAACTTCATCTTCATCTTGCATAAGCATCTCGTAGAGTTCATTGATGGGAATATTCTGCGGGATATGGTTTTGCTTGATGTGTGAGGCAAAGGTCTTCCACTCTGGTTGGAGGTTGTTCATGAACTTGATGTTGTTCTCAGTATTTGTCCTCACTATCTCGTTCTTGTGGAGCTCATTCAGGAGCATACAGAAACGTTCATATGTCTCAGTCAGAGATTCTCCCTTCCTTTGCTTGAAGCTATCATACCTCGAGACGCAATTGTTGATCTTCAGTTGATCACCTATCTTGCTTCATCTCATCATGCGCGCAACTTGATCCCACAGGCCTTTGGTCGTACCTTTGTGACTATCTATAGCGGTATAGATATCATTGGGGATACAATGTAAAAGGTATGACTTGGCTAGCTTGTCACCATCGTGTCGACGTTGCTCTTCAGCAGTCATCTGAGCGTACTCCTTTGGAACGCGAGTTGCAGGAGTACCATCTTCTTGGGCTTGAACGTCCATCATCGGTGTTGGCTGAGGTCCTTCTTCCAAGGATTTTAGTATCTCCAAATAGAGATCCTTGGACTCGATGAAGTCCATGAAGTAGTCGAGCCATTGCTGGTACTCTCCACGATAGAGAACATGTGGTTTGGTTTCCGGTCCTATCACTAGCGCGTCTCTTGTATTCATCTCTAGTGCACTTAAAGTGATCGTGAAATAGTTGTGTGAAATTCAAGGTATTGACCTAACGTAGGGATCTACGAGTGATATCCTAATGCAAATCTATGAGTGAACAAGAAATATGCGGAAAATAGATAAACACACACAAAAGTAAGAAAAAATGATAGTAAGTAGAAGAATCGGGATAAAGACACCGGATACCAAGGTTTCTGGTAAAAGAAACCGGAGACAGGAATCCGGATGAGTAACCAGATGAAGATCGGATAGCAAATCCGGATGGGCTAACCGGATAGGATAGAATCTGGAATGGCCGTTCGGGTTATAGACTCCAGATACGATGTCCGAGAAAAGTAACCAAGATTGATGTCCGGGATGTAGTCCGGACAGGAGCGAAAACCGGGTAGGAGCAGTCCAGGTAGTGTTAAGTACCCGGGAAAAGGTTTAAGCGGAAAGCAGCGAACAACTTACCCGGAAAAGATAATTGCATCCGGACACGACGGCTGGAAGTAAAATTGAGTTTGAGATACTAGGGTTCGATCTTTTTATGTTCCTGAAAGATTATAATGCAAAGAAGACACAAAAATAACAACATCCAAATCGAGATTTCAAGCAAAAAACACCCTTTTTGATGAAAAAGTTGATATTTTTGAATGACACAGACTTGAAACCAAAAACCTTAATTTTTGACAAACCGACCAATCAAACGAACGTTTTTTATTCTGAAAATCTACCAAACCTTATAACCTTTGCTAAGAAACAGAATGGAATGATTGAAACTCAAGAATTTAAGCATAAAATCAAGAATCAAAAAGCTTGGAAGAACTTACCAGTCGACTAACCCAGAAATACCTTGAATCACTTGTTTCTTGGCTCTGATACCAATTGTGGATCCCAGATAAGTGCAATAATCAATTAAAAATCAACATAGATGAATGGTTTGCAATTTGTCGGCTCTCTATTGATTGAACTGAATTCAAAAAGTTTACAATACGTGATTAAGCAATTAAGAATATTAAACCCTAAACTAGGATTAAAGAAAACATTATATACCCCTTAGGGTATTTACAAAATAGCTCCCTCAACTTTAATACAATATGATTTTAACCCTAACAAACCGCTCTATATATGATCTCAGGGTTAGTGACACGTGGCAACAAATGAATGGTCCAAACGATTGACCTGCCATGAGTCAACTTCTCGCCTGAACAATAGGCGACAAGTTCAAAGTTATCGCTCAATACTTAAGCGATGAGAAACTAAAAAGTTCTCGCCTAACACTTGGGCGATAAGCATTGTTCTTCTCCCCTTATCGCTGTAACGACCCAAAACAAACTATCTTGCTAGAAGATACACCTTTAAATTTAAAACGCCAAAACGGCTCAACATGGTCACACTAACAAGATTTACAACACAGGGTTCGCGGATATAACCCTAAATACAGCTGAGAAATCTAACTAGACATAAAAAGAAGTTCTTCTACTCCTTCTAAACGCAAGCTCCGACCCACGTCATGCCAAACCTCTAAACGTGCTCTCGACTACCTGCTTACCTGAAAAGGTTTTAGTTTTGAAAAGCGAGGGTTAGACCATGAGGTCTAGTGAGCTCCCTCCACACCAAGTCACACCAAAATATTTCAGTTTATAAAATCAATTATGAAAGCATTTATACCAATCATAACAAGCACACTAAGATGATATGCACACATTGACACATGCTACTGGCATACGCTACAGTCACATACACCGTGACAGCGCTATAAGGCACACGCACGCTATAGTCACACACACCGTGACAGCGTAATCGGGCACACACCGCCCATATATGAAACGAATTCATATATATAATTATTATGGGACACACCCCCATTTCACACCAAAGCCAGAGCATGGTCACACACATATAAATCACACATTTAATCTTTGCTTTGAAATAGAAGCAGTTGAAAAGCACACTGTTAGATAATAATCATTAAACACACTTGTATAAAATTTAGGTTTAGAAAGACTCACCTAGCAGCTTTAGAAATTTCTCGCTTCGAACCTCTTACTTACGCTTCTGCTCTCTAGGTGGAACACCTAAAAATTTAGAGAACATAGATCATAATCTAATAATTTGCATTCGAACTTACTCCCGATCATACCCTCTAATTATTTTACTGATAAGGTATCCTTCACACCCAACTAAAACTATTGGGCTTCTATTAAATCCAAACTTTCGGTCCAATTCCTAAACAATACCGGTTCTATAATAATTAAGCCCATCACCGACCTCTCTAATAATAATTAGAAATTAATAATTAAATTATCGAATCCATAATTAAGTTGCTCATCCTCCGGCCCAATAAAATTAACAATTCCATACTTGATATTCTAATATTTCGGCCCACCATAAACTCACCAATTTGGATTGTAGATTATAAACCTTCTACTCACGTGGCTCAATCCAAAAATAAAACTAATCACTTGCCTAACAATTAAATGGATACGGTCCACGTGACATCCATTTACTCCATGTCGGCCCAAAGCACACACACGCACATCTCACATTTTAAATCCAAGAGGTCACGTGGCAAACACTAAGCCACACTTAACCATTTGGGGTCACGTGGCCCAAGCCAATTCTTGGTATGCATAGTGGACTACACACGTGGCCCATCAAATGTAATATGGAATCAAGACATGGTTAACTTCCGGTATTAATTCACTTTAGCCAATAAAATTCCGGGTCCCTCTAAAATTCACGTTCCGGACCCAAAAATGCTAATTACGGACCTTTTATTCTAGACTTCCGGTATTAAAAGTTCTGGCCCATGATGAGTTCCGGATCGCATACGGTAAGGATTCCCATTCCGGAACTTGGGCTTGGCCCAATTCCGGATCCTATGGCTATGCTACGTTCCGAAGTGTTTTAAAACATCAAACTCCGGCCTGACCCAGTTCTGTATTTTATCGCAAGAACGAACCACAAATTTAGGTTTCTTAATTAGCTTAATACAAACAATATACTAACGTAACCTTTTCCTTAAACTGATTTGTGCAAAAAAACTCACTTAACATTTGATTTAATCGATGTAACAGTTCCTATTTAGAGCAAAACCCTACTACTGTTATTATCATCAACAATACTCGCTTAAAAATGAGAATGACCAAAAGTGGAATTTCTTATCTATTTACTAAGCAGAAATCTACATAAAGAATATGATTTCTTACCAAATCAACGAGCTTCTTCTCACGATTTCTGCCAAGCTGATTTCTTCTCTTCTCTTTGCCTTTCTTTTTCTCAGCTGCCAACAATAATTGTAAGAGAATGTCCCGTCGAAGGAAACCTAGGGATTTGGAATCCATTTATACTTCTCAAAATTTGCACCAAGGCCCCTTGATTACAACTTCTATTATTTCCACGTTGACCACTAAACTTTCAATACTTACTAGAAAATCGGGTTGTTACAATCGCTCAACACTTGGGCGATAAGTGCACATTGTCGCATAAGGCTTGGGCGACAAGTGCTATTCACATAATCTTATCGCTCAATACTTGGGCGATAAGATGAAGTTATCGGCCAAGGCTTGTGGGATAAGTACTGTTCCCGCACTCTTATCGCATGAAGCTTGGGAGATAAGTCCTGTACTTAGACATTTTTCAAAAATCAAAAATTTTCCAATTTTCAAAATCTTCAAAATATATTTTACAAAGTTAAAAGATGTCCAACTTTTAACTGGTTAAGCTCAATACAGTTTGAAAATCCTTTTGCTCCCCCTAGAATGATGCATGGATTTTTACAAAAATAATTTCATCATCTAGGGTTTGCACACAAATTCAATTCAGAATACTCACTCTCGTCTTCATTGAAGTAGATGAACAACTTCATACACACAAATATGATTAAATGAGCAACACAGATATTTATGATATGAAATAACATACTCCCCCTTTGACAATTGATCAGTAACTTTATACTGAGACTCCCCCTGAAAACATGAGCACATATTATTTTGCACAAATACCATGAAGAAAATAATAGAGATAAAAGTAAACAAAATAGGAAAAATTGAAATGAACTTTAATAACTACAAAAACATAAACTTTTGAAATATAATAATAAAGATGAAAATTTATGTTTTTCAATCAAGGATATAAACTTGAATGAAAAATATAAATTTTCAACTTATTGAATGAATATTATTAATATTCAAACTTTCATGTTCAACATGTCGAGCTTAGAGATTAAAAACTTGAAACGTTTTTCATCTAAAGCCTTTATAAACAGATCAACAAGTTGAAACTCTGTAGAAACAAAGTACAGTTCAATAGTACCTTTCTCCACATGGTCTTGATGAAACAATATCGGATATCAATGTGCTTCGTTTTCGTATGTTGGACAGGATTCACAGAAATAGCAATAGCAGACTTGTTGTCACAATAGATTAGGATATTTTCATAATGAAATCCAAAGTCCATAAGTTGAGTCTTCATCCACAAAATATGTGAGCAACAGCTAGTAGTAGCAACGTATTCTGCTTCCGCGGTAGATGTTGACATGCAGTTTTGTTTCTTAGAGGCCCAACTTACTAACTTGTCTCCCAAAAATTATATGTGACCAGTTGTGCTTTTCTTATCCAGAAGGCTTCCTCCATGATCAGCTTCGGAGTAGGCAGTAAGTTCATATCCCGTACCCTTTGGATACCATAAGCCAGGGTAAGGTGTTCCTTTCAAGTAACGGAAGATTCTTTTAACAGCTCCAAGGTGTGACTCTTTGGGTTTAGCCTGAAATCTTGCACAAAGACACGTAGCGAACATAATATATGATCGACTTGCAGTTAGATACATTAGAGAACCAATCATACCTCTATATGTCCGAAGATCAACATCCTTACCATCGGGATCCGGACCGATCTTGGACCCTGGTGCCATCGGGGTTCCGATTGTTGTACTATTCTCCATCTTGAATTTCTTCAGGATGTCGAATACATACTTCAACTGATTGATAAAAATCCCCGTTGAGAACTGTTTTACTTGCAGCCCGAGAAAGAAATAATCTCTCCCATCATGCTCATTTGAAATCTGGTCACCATGAGGTTAGAAAACCAAGTACACAAAGAAGAATTAGTCGAACCAAAAATTATGTCATCAACGTAAATTTGAACAATGATAATATCACATTTTTCGCGCTTGATGAACAAAGTCGTATCAATCTTACCTTTATCAAAACCAGACTCAAGCGGAAATTTAGATAATACCTCATACCACGCTCGAGGGGCTTGTTTGAGACTGTAAAGTGCTTTGTCAAGTATATAAACATGATTCGGTTTATCTTTATCCACAAAGCCTACACGTTGTGAAACGTATACTTCTTCTTTCATAATGTCGTTCAAGAAAGCAGTCTTTACGTGCATTTGAAAGACAGTAAAGTTATTGTAGGCAGCAAAAGCTAAGAACATCCTAATTGCCTCAATTCGAGCAACCAGAGCATACGTCTCATCTTAATCGATGCTCTCTTGCTGACGGTAACCTTTTACCACAAGTCTTGCCTTGTTTCTAACGACTATGCCATCTTCGTCTTTCTTATTCTTGAATACCCACTTGGTACCTATGCTACTTTTGTTCTTAGGTCGAGGTACTAAGCCCTAAACTTTCAATGCGTTGAATTGATTCAGCTCATCTTGCATTGTTATCACCCAGTCTGGATCTTCCAAAGCTTCAGATACAGTTGATGGTTCAACCTTGCTTAGGAAAGTCGTAAATAGACACTCGTTCGCAGTAGTCGATCTTGTTTTAACAGACGAAGAAGGATTACCTATAATTTGATGAAGAGGATGGGCTTTCGTCCATTTCGTCGAGTGTGGGTGTGGGGCGTAAGATGATTGAACATTCTCAAGTTTTGAATGAATTTATTCATCAACTAAAGGTACAAAAACAGGAACATCAGCAGGTTGAGATTCTGGAGGAATATCATTCATAGGAACTTGTTCTCCAGAAGTTTCTAAATGTTGTTGAAGTTCTGTTGTATCTTTAACTGGAGATTTATCTGTCTGTGTTGGAGTAGAAATAACCTTAGATGTATGAGAAATATCTTGTGTAGCAGCGTTCGTTGTTGATTCTTTAACAGGAATAAATTCGGTAACTGTAACACCCTCAAATTGGGAGAGCAACTAAATAAAATTTCAACAAAAATAATCACTTAAGGAATAAAATTCCTTCTACAAACCATTCTTAGAATTACCTCAAGGTAAACATAACACCACTCACAATTAATAATTCAAATTATACTAGGTGACCAAATAAAGTCGGGTGTTACTTAACACAATTACAAGTTGTTAATCCCCCAAGGTACATGCGGAAGATTTCACCAAGCAATTCACTTCTCGTGCACACTACTAGCACTCTCTTCACAATGTCACTAGACTATATCCGAACCGGAACCTGTTGCACATGCCGACAAATAAAAAGGGTTAGGCTAACGCCTAGTGAGTTCAAAAGTTTTATCATGACCATATAAATCCATAAATCGAGATGTCAGGATCGATTCTTAACAAGAATTAAACTTCTTAGAAACAGAATTTAGAGAATCTTGCGGAATAGAACTCTAAATCAATTAAAGAACAATCAATAGAAATTCAATACACTGTATATATATCAAACAGTATTACTCACAAGCTTTACACCAAACCTCAATCTTGTTGAACAGGCTCAACAAGACGACTTCTACTTCTCTAGAAATAGGATCTATGATCTTGAGGTTAATTCTCTCTGAATAGCTAAACAAACTTTGTAAAAACTATTCTCTGTATCGTGTATCTTCTTGTGTATTCACGTATTTCTTAATATCTATCTATCAATACTATATATACAAAATTAATTACAAGATAACTATCAAAAGTAAATTGATCTTCTGAATCTTCGTTAAACATATCGTGATCAATTCCTTCTTTGTCTCCAAAAGTATCGCATACCAAACTTATCAAGTCAGCAGTATTAACAATGATTTGGCTCAGCAGCATTAACGACCTTCAGCAGTATTAACCTTCACAGTCTTCAAGCAGTAGTAACTCAGCTCAGCAGTACTAACCATGTCTAGCAGTAGTAATTTGGTCTAGCAGTACTAACCGTGTCTAGCAGCAGTAACTTCGTCTAGCAGTAGTAACCTTGACTAGCAGTAGTAACGAAGAACTGGCAGTAGTAACATTGTCTTGGCAGTACTAACCATGCTTAGCATATCTTCAGTTCCCAACAATCTCCCCCTAACTTGACTTTTAGGAAAAGAAGTCAAGTTCTTCAGATGATGCTTCCAAAACTTAGTCATCATATACGCATAGATCAGGACTTAAACCTAGACTCTGATTTGCAATCCTCCTTACCAAGAATCTTCCCATAGCAGAGTCTTTGTTGCAGACCAACTTTACATGTAGCATCCCTTTCAGTCTTTTCATGCTGTGATTGTATATTTCATCCACCAGATAATACTCCTGATATGTGTTGTCAATTGATATAACATACACTCCACAATTTTCATAGAGCATCCAGTTGGTTACTGCTTGAAAAGGTCTTGCTGTTATGTGCTGAACTACTTCTGGTCTGAACATTAGGCATAGGTATTCTAACACCATCTTTGTGATAGACATACCTCTTTCTGTCAACATGTTGCCATAGATCTGCATGCCTACTTTGAACATCTCTTCCAGGTCAGATCTTGAGCATCTTCTTATGACTTGTCCCCATGTTCTGTAGACTTCAAACTGCCCATCAGCTCTCTTGAGTCTGATATACTCCTTTCTCTCATCTATCAATGTATCCCAGTGACTGATTTCAGGAGGCTTTGAATCTAATGGAGTCACTTTGATTGGTTCAGAATCAACCATAGTGATGTACAAGTCACATTGTTCATTGCTAAGTGATTGTGCCTTACTGGATTGACCTGTCTTACTATCTCCTTGTCCTTCATCCTTGGCAACTTCTTCCTTTTCTTTCTCTTCTACTACTGGTTTCTCAACAGGTTCTACCCTTTGCTTCTTTACACACTTCTTTTTAGTAGCCACAGACTTTGTTCTCTTTCTGCTGAAAACCATCTTTGCATCCTTAGGTTCTTCCTGTTTCTTGGCAGTTGGAGGTGTATCATGTTTGGCTTTGATTAAAGCCTCTGCAACCTCCACTTCTTCTGCTGTAAGCTTCTCTGTTACTGTTTCAGTTTCTGTCTCTGTTACTGCTTTCTTTGTAGATTGAGCAGCATTAACTGTTTCTGCTGCTTGCTTAGAGTCAGCAGCATTAACAGTTTCTGCTGCTACTTCAGTTTCAGGCTCTGTCTCTGTTACTGCTGCTTTTTCTGTTTGGCCTTCAGCAGCATTAACTGTTTCTGCTGCTTGTTCAAACTCAGCAGCATTAACAGTTTCTGCTGCTGTGGTTTCTGCTGCTGTTGAAGTTTCTGCTTCTTTAATAATCTCTTCCACCTTTTCTGTCTCCCCCTTATTCTGTGCACTGGACTCCCCCTTAAACTGTGCATTATCCATTTCCATCTCAGTCTCCATGTGAACTGTCTCCCCCTCAACTTGTGGACCCTTCATATTCAGTTATGCTTCTGACTCTGACTCCTGACATGTGTGAATGGTACATGCGAAATAAACCACAGCGGGTTGTAATCTGTCCACAGTGGGCAGCGCAAGTGTACACTGTCCACTATGATCGTCACGGCAAGTAATAATCGGTAAAATACCGGAATCGTATCCACAGAGACTGGGCTATCAAGACAATACGGCTTTTGTGAGTTCCTTTCACGAGTTTCAATTAGAGAGGAAACAATATTTTGAGTTGGATTGGTGAAATAACTACTTTTAACGATTTTACTAAAGATTTAAAAGATGGAATGTAGGTTAGATTTTCCCTAGATTTTATAATAAATACTTGATCTCAAAAGATGATCCTTGTAATTGAAGTCGGTCTTTTCGCTAGAAAAGCCCGGTTACAAAATACTCACACCGTTAAGCAAAAATCCCATACTAGTCGTACTTGTTGTTTTGTCAATGGTAATCTCAGAATGGACCCTCTCGGGCCTCGATGGAATGTGTAGAGACAAATACTCTAAGTGTTTTAAATACACAAATTAGCTTGTCTACTACTCCAGTGGGGAGAGATTAGCTCACTGTGCTGACCTCACTCTCGTAAGTGTCATAAGAATTCTTTCGAACTCCCTAGCATTATCCAAGCTCGTGTCACTGCGTTCTACCCATTTCTGAGTTGAGAACTAGACTTTTAGATCCTTACAAGTGATCGGCTTGTTCGCATCCTTGGGGTATTATCGAGAATGAATAACCAAAACAACAAATATTCCAAGTATAAAGATTACTCAAGAATTTTCTCTAAAATCTAGGTACTTCTCTTACCTACATCCCAAGGGATGTTTAACCTAACATAACTGGAGAAATTAAAACGAAAGATGAAGATTTAAACGTGATTGAAAATAAAAGTGACTTTGAATTACCGCTCACAGTGGGGAACGTAAGCTGCCCACTGTTCGAGAATTACAACTGAAAATTAAACTAAGAATTTAAAGTGCTAGAAATTTAAACTACAAAGCTACAGAAAATTAAATCTAACTATGAAAGCTTTAGAGGAAATTAAATGCTAAGGATTAAGGTGCTTGCTAAAATTAAAGATAGATGATCTCATTAAATGACCCAAGCCCTTCCTTTTATACACCAAGGAAAGAGCTTGGGTAATACCCAATGAGATCTTTTGACTTTGCATCAGCTGAGTTATGGGAGCACAAGGACCATTTGTGCCCCATGTTTCTTCTTTAACCAAGGGCTTGATGCTTCTATCCATGGGGTTCTTCAAAAAGTTGACTTTTAGGCTCTTAGGTATGAATATTAAATTCACTTTGCCATCTTCTTTAGGAGCAAGCCTAGAATAAAATAATCCCCATGCTTGTACTTGTTGCTGAACCTTCTAACTGCTCCCACCATGCTGTCTAACTCAGATTTCTTCTTTTTGTCTTTTCCAGCGGCAGCAGTGGGGAACCGGAGTGAGCACTGTTCACGTCACTGCAGATAAAACGTGAAAACTACCCAAAATCCACCAAATAATTTATTAAAGACCATGGTTCACTCCTTTTGCTTGTTTTCGTAAATCATACCAAGAATGGGGGTTTTTAGAAGTGAAATGGCTAAAATTGACAAATTAAAGTGAAAAATAAATGGAAATAATAACTCTAAAAATAGAGTTATCAACTCCCCCTTTTTGGGAGCATCATCAGTTGAAGTTCTTCTTCTCAGCACAAATCTTGCCTTTTTCCTTCTGTGCAACAACTTGGTGACCATCTTCTTGAGCTTCTCAATTTGAGACTGTTGGTAGGTGACCACAGTCTTCAGTTGCTCAATCTCCTTCTTTTGTGCCATAACATCCAAGTTGACATTCCCTATGGTTTCCATCAATTCCTCATAGTTATATCTATCCTCACCTTGTTTAGAAGTGTTTACCTTCTTTAAAGGATCACTGGAAGTTTTAGCAGAAGCCTTCTGCCTAGCAGAAGCACTACCTGCCCCCTTGGTTTCTTGGCACCTGGGTCCTCCTAATGATTTCTCATTTAGAGTTGCCATGGGGAAGGTCTTATTTATGTTACCACTGTCCTTCTCTGTGCTAGCAGAAGTAGTGGCAGCCTTAGCACCCATATGGTCATCCTTCTCCTTAGAGACCACCTTCTTGGGGTTGGGAGACACCCCTGTGGTTTCCCTGTTGATATTCTCAATTGGAGAATGCTCCAACTGAGGGCTTAAAGGCTTAGGGCTCTGAGTAGGTACATCAAGGGAAGGAACCTTGTGCACCTTTCTTCTTTGAAACCTTTTGGTGATTGTGGGAGTGGGTTGTTCAAGGATGGTCTGAGGGATGTCTTTTGAGATGGAAGGTTGGGATTGGTCATCAGTGGGTGTGTTTAATGAGGGCCTTGACCCTGATGCCATACCTTCAATTGTGTGGGACACAACCATCATTGTGGAGAACAATGGTGTGTCAACTCCTTCCGAGTCCCTAGGAAGTCTTTTCATATTTGAAAAAACCTTCCCTTTAGGGGATTTTGGTACATATACCTCATCAAACTGAGGTAAGTCCATCAATTCCTTGTTAATAACTTCTTGCACAAACCTTGGATACATGTAAAAGCTCTTTTTGGATTCCAAGTTTGATACAAGATCATTAAAGATCATAGCTGAAAAATTGTACTTTCTGGCAGTGGATAAGCAGACCAAGGCATATGCAATGGGACTGCTGAACTCACTCCATCCAGTAGTTTTCTTGGAAATACAGTGCATCAGGGTATGAACAAGAAATCTCCATTGGTTGAAGAATTTTGACTTGTAGAATTTAAAAACACCAATGGGACCTTCATACCCCATTCTTTGTAAAGTCGAATATAAGTCATCAGAAGATAGAGAGGTTATACCTGAGGCATCATCCAAGTGAAGAGAGATGCGAATAACCTCCTCTGTGACTTTCAAGGGTTTATCACAAACCCTTGTTCGAATGGTTTTCTGCCCTTCTTCGAAACTAACAGTGGCATTCTCCCAAAATTGTGTCTGATGTTCGATATAGATTGTTGGGCTCACCGTTAGGGCATAGGAGATGTGCGAGGATTTGAGAAAATCGACTATATCGTGGAATCCCGCAGCTTGTTTCGGCTTCTGAAGCATGGCTATTTCATTGTGCTCATCCACAAACTCCATGATTCCTGAGGATTCTTGAAAGAAAAACACAAAGATTCTGGGGAGACTAGGTTAGAACGAGAGAGAAGAAGTAAATGTGAAGAG
Source organism: Saussurea involucrata (assembly GCA_033807775.1). Classification (NCBI taxonomy): domain Eukaryota; kingdom Viridiplantae; phylum Streptophyta; class Magnoliopsida; order Asterales; family Asteraceae; genus Saussurea; species Saussurea involucrata. The sequence continues at coordinate 136,635,790 of CM066322.1, forward strand.
TCGTTATGAACTTTGGCGGGCACACAGGGGTATTTATATGCCCTAGATTATCAAAAGCAGTATTAACAACGTAAGCAGTATTAACTACTGAGCAGTATTAACTGCAAGGCAGTATTAACTACACAGCAGTAGTAACTACCAAGCAGTATTAACTACCTAGCAGTATGAACTACCGAGCAGTATTAACTACACTAGCAGTATTAACTACTGAGCAGTATTAACTGCAGGGCAGTATTAACTACACAGCAGTAGTAACTACCAAGCAGTATTAACTACCTAGCAGTATTAACTACCGATCAGTATTAACTACACTAGCAGTATTAACTACTGAGCAGTATTAACTGTGCACTAGCAGTATTAACTACTGAGCAGTATTAACTACACTAGCAGTATTAACTACTGAGCAGTATTAACTGCAAAGCAGTATTAACTACACAAGCAGTATTAACTACTGAGCAGTATTAACTGCACAAGCAGTATTAACTACTAGAACACAGGCAGTAGTAACTCTGTACTGGCAGTAGTAACGCTGCACAGGCAGTAGTAACCACACTTACACTTTTCTGCACTTGGTAATCTGAGGGAAACAGAGGATCCTGAGAAAGAAAGTTAGTAGCACCAAATATATGAAGAAATACAGGTATAAAAACAGAAAGTCATAAATTTACTCTAGATTGATCATGCCCACACTTGTTACCAAAAAGGTGAATCTACCCACATCAAAAGCTTTTGTGAATAGATCAGCAAACTGGTCATTTGTATGAACTTTAGCAACCTGAATTAATTTCTTTTCATTGCAATCTCTTATAAAGTGATACCTTATCTCTATATGCTTTGTTTTTGAGTGTTTGACAGGATTATTAACAATGCTGATAGCACTGTTGTTATCAATGAAGATTGGAGTGTGAAGAAATGTTACCCCATAGTCCAACATCTGATTTTGAATCCATAGAACCTGAGAGCAGCAGCTTGCAGCAGTTATGTACTCAGCCTCTGTGGTAGATAAGGACACTGTGGTTTGTTTCTTACACTGCCAAGATACTAGTCTTGTACCCAAAAACTGACATCCACCTGAAGTAGACTTCCTATCCATGTTGGCTCCACCCAAATCACTATCTGAATATGCAAGCAAGTCAAAAGAGGATTCATGAGGATACCAGAGACCTAATCTAGGTTGCCCTTTTAAGTATCTGAATATTCTCTTGACAGCATGAAGGTGTGATTGCTTAGGAGAAACCTGAAATCTGGCACAAACACAGACTGAAAACATAATGTCAGGTCTAGAGGCTGTGAGATACATGAGAGATCCAATCATTGATCTGTAATGATGGACATCCACATCCTCCCCCTCAAGATCTGCAGTGATCTGTTTATGTGTTTCCATTGGAGTGCTTGCTGGCTTTGAGTCTGATAAACCAAACTTGTCCAGGATGTCTTTCACATACTTGGATTGGCTAATAAAAATCCCATCTTTCCTCTGTTTTACCTGAAGCCCAAGAAAGAATGTAAGTTCTCCCATGGAACTCATCTTGAAGCTTTTGTGCATCAATTCTTCAAACTCTTTACACATTTGATCATTGGTGGATCCAAAGATGATGTCATCCACATAGATCTGAACAAGTAAAGTACCTCTCTTTCTCCTCTTGATAAACAGGGTCTTGTCAATTACTCCTCTTTCAAAGTCATTTTTCAAGAGATAGGTAGACAGAGTGTCATACCATGCTCTTGGGGCTTGATGCAAACCATAGAGAGCCTTCTTCAGCTTGTATACTCTGTCAGGGTGCAATGGATTCTCAAATCCAGGGGGTTGACAGACATATACTTCTTCCTCAATACTTCCATACAGAAATGCACTTTTGACATCCATTTGGTACACTTTGAACTTCATGTATGAGGCATAGGCTAGAAATAACCTGATTGCTTCAATCCTTGCCACAGGAGCAAAGACTTCCTCATAATCTATTCCTTCTTCCTGAGTGTACCCTTGTGCAACCAGTCTAGCTTTGTTTCTGATCACAATCCCTCTGTCATCCTTCTTGTTCCTAAAAATCCACTTGGTGCCAATTGCTCTATGACCTTTTGGAAGGTCTACCAAGTCCCAAACATCCTGTAATTTGAACTATAGCAGCTCCTCTTGCATTGCCTCTATCCAGCTTGTGTCTTTCATAGCATCATAAGCCTTTTTGGGCTCAATCTGGGACAGAAAGCAAGTAAGAACAGTGTTAACTGTATTTTGCTGCTCTTGCAACTCTTGGAGTCTGCTTTGCTTTCTAGTCATCATGGGAGATGCAATATCTCCAATCACCAACTCAGGAGGATGATTTTTCTGAGTTCTTGTTGGATGACCAGCTTCCTCTTGTAAGTTCTCATCCAGATTAGACTCATTTAATTCTGGATTTGTTTCTGCTTCTTCAGTCACCTCAAATTCTCTGGAATTTGGACTTGAAGACTGATTTTCCTCTGCTCTCCTCTCTTCTTCATTCTGAATAGGTTCAGTCTCCTCATGGTGTTCACAGAATTCAACAGGATCAATGGAAGGGATTGGAAATATCACAGATTGAATTCTGTGTTCTGATGTTGGTGTATCCCTTTGTCCTGCATATACATCACCACTGAAACCCAAAGAATTAGTGAGTGAATCAATGTCAAATAGCCAATTAGGACCTGAACCAATAGGATTTGGTGTGTTCTCATTGCATTTGACATTGTCACTTTCTTCAATTATTCTAGAAGAGGTATTAAAAACTCTGTAGGCCTTACTTTGAGATGAATACCCAACAAGAAAACCATCATCTGCTTTGCTATCAAACTTGCCTAAGTGAGATTTGGTATTGAGAATAGTACAAGGACATCCAAATGGTTTGAAAAATCCAATATATGGTTTCCTTTTATGGAAAAGCTCATAAGGTGTCTTGTTTTTAGGCTTTACAACTAAAACTCTGTTTTGAACATAGCAGGCAGTATTAACTGCTTCTGCCCAAAAAGTAATTGGTAACTTTGAATCAGCTAATAGAGATCTAGCAGCCTCAATCAGTGTCCTATTCCTTCTCTCAGCAACACCATTTTGTTGTGGAGTCCTAGGAGCACTGTATTGTCTCTCAATTCCTTTTTCTTCACAAAAGGTGTTTAGATCAAAATTTTTAAACTCAGTTCCATTATCTGATCTAATGACTTTCACTCTTTGATTTGATTGGTTTTCAATTTTGAGAATAAAAGATTTGATCAGTCCACTTGTCTCATCTTTAGTTCTCAGAAAATATACCCAAGTAAATCTAGAATAATCATCAACAATAACTAAGCAGTATGATTTCTTGCCAATACTCATCACATTGGTAGGACCAAACAGATCCATATGTAACAGTTGAAGAGGATTTGAGATAGTGTTTATCTCTTTGGTCTTATGAGAAGTTTTGTGTTGTTTGCCTTTGAGACAAGCAACACAATGATCATCACATGAATAGACTTTGGATGGCAAACCCCTTACAAGGTTATTCTTAACAAGTTTATTCATTGTTTTAAAGTTCATGTGACACATCCTTCTGTGCCATAGTGATGATTCATCCAAAGAAGCTTTTGAACTAAACAATTTAGGGATGAATCAGATGATACACTTTCCAAATCTAAACAATAAACATTATCCTTCCTAGGAGTTCTCAGAAGTATCATGTTTTCATCAACCACTTTGTATCCAGGAGCAAGGATAATACATTCAGAATCAGTAAACAATATGCTATGCTTCTTGTCACAAACCTGTGATACACTTAACAGGTTGTATCTCAATTGTTCAACATAGTACACATCTTCAAAGGTCATCTTACCCTTTGAAACATCACCCTTACCACTTATCTTTCCACCAGCAGGATTATCCCCAAATGCAACATGTCCTCCATCAATCTTTTTGAAATTTTTGAGGCAGGCCATGTTACCTGTCATGTGCCTGGAGCAACCACTATCAACATGCCAAATGCTCTTCCCCTTGAGCTGTTGGTTGCCCTGCACATCAAGATAAATCAGTTAGTTTTATTGGGAACCCAAGCCGAAGTGGTCTTGGGTCTCCCTTGCTCATCAAAGTACTTACACTTGGTTTTGATGAGATTTTCAAATTTAGGTACTGCAGTGCTGGAGTACTTTGTCAAAATTATTGGTGTAGCAGCACTAGAAGCAGTATTAACCTCAGAAGTACTAACAGTGGTAGCAGTATTAACAGAGTTAACACTGCTAGGAGCAGTATTAGCAGAGTTAATACTGCTAGCAGCAGTACTATCTGAAGAAGAAGCACTAAAAGTATTAGCAGCACTAACATTGGACTGATTACTAGCAGTATTAACACTGCTAGCAGCACTAACTTTGGAATGATTACTAGCAGTATTAACACTGCTAGCAGTACTAACTTTTGAAGCAGTACTAACAGTGTTAGCAGTACTAACACTGCTGGCAGCAGTATTGTTTTTAGTGCTTTTTGGAACCCACATAGTATCACATTCCTTTTCAGTCGTTTTCTTTATGTGGCTTTTGGGTTTATCTTGTTTCTTTGCCACATTTTTCTTTGCAGACTTTTTATAGCCATCATTCTTTCTGTAACCACCAGGTTTTTGAAAAGATCTTTGAGCATTAAACCTTTGGTTAACAGGATTGAAATAACAGTGTTTGGCTAAGTGATTTAGCTTACCACAGATGAAACAAGGTTTTGGCCTGTTGATTCTGTTCAGGTCAACTCCTTGTCTCATAGCCCACTGGTTATTCCAGTTCCTTTGATTTCCCCTCTGATTATCATGTTTTTGGGGCTTGTTCTCTTTAGATTTCCTGCAGGAACACTGTTTACAAGTATTAGAGTTCACAACTTTGGGCTGTGTGGAATGAACTCCCTTTTCCCTTTCAGTCCTTTTGATCTCAGTGTTCTTATCACATGGACTCTCAGATTCCTCATCAGAGTCTACTTTGTCAGTCTCATTCTCAACCACTACTTTTTTTTCACAAGGATCTATATTAATCTTTAATTCAGGATCCTTCCTATCCTTGGTCTCTAACAAATCAGACTTAGGAGGTATGTAGTTGTTATTGTAGGGTGGAGGTGTGGCATTGTACCCTATCCCTACTTTCATCTTGTCATGGATTTGAGCCTTAATGATGGTATCCATGGTTTTAGAAGCACAGGTAAACTTTTCAACATCAAGTTTAACCTTCTTAAGCTCTTCTTTTAATTTCTCATTCTCCTCCCCAGACACTTTCAGCTTAATCTCATACTCATTCTTCTCCCACTTCCAATAGTTAGTATCATAGTGGTGTTGAAGTTCATTAGCTTGAAAAGCTCTAATCTGTTCCTCAAACCTTTCTACAATCCTAACATAATCTTTCACATCTTTCTCTAGCCTCTTAAGGTCATCACACATACCCTGATTGTGATCCCTATATCTTTTAACAGCATCAATGCAAGCTTGAGAACAGAGTTTAGATTGTACCTCAGTGGGAATATCAGATACTTCTGCCATAAGAGCTTGATTCTGACAGGCTTCCTCAGCTTGATCACTCCAATCAAATCCCATTCCTTGTTGAGAAACAAGGGCTTGAGAGGAGCTTCTGTTTTGGTTTCCATTTGGAGCCTGTTGATGTGATCCCCCACTTCTGCATTCTCTGGCAAAGTGTCCCATCTTGTGACACTTATAACACTCAACCTTGGACTTGTCAAAGCCTGCACCATCTTCTCTTCTCTGTGAGAAGTTGTTTCTCCCAGTCCTTTTGATGAATTTCTTCACCCTCATTGATAGCATAGCCATCTGCCACTTGATGTCCATCTCTTCCAGATCATCAGCATTAATCTGCTCTAAATCATCATTGATTAGAGAAGAGTGAACATGACTAGAAAAGAATGCTTCTAGTACAGAATCTGTAGTCTTCTCTTGATTAGTTCCACCAGCAGCATTAACAGAACCTGCAGTATTAACAGAATCAGGATTAGCAGCATTATCAGAGGATGAAGATAATAAAGCAGCATTATAAACAAATCCAGATGGCCTTTTCTTGGCTTCAACTTCAGCCTCAAATACTCTCAGATCATTGTAGAGGTCATCTAGCTCTTTGTCCTCCAATTGGTCATTCTGTCTGAATGAGACTGTGTACATGGTCCATTCTTCTCCCAATGATCTAAGGAACTTTCTATTGACATCATCAGCATCCATGTGTACACCCACAGTTGCTAATTCTCCAATCAACTTGTTAAATCTGTCAAAAGTTTGAGTCATAGACTCATTCTTTGCAGACATGAAGTTCTCATATTGTTGCCTGAGAATAGCCTTTTGATTTCTCTTTGTGCTCTTTGTGCCAGTAAATCTTTTCTCCAGAGCATTCCACAACATCTGTGCATCTGTGCAGTGTTGGAATTGATGTTGGTACTCATTAGGAATAGCCAAAAGCATAGTGCTTAAGGCCTTCATCTCTGTTTGTCTGACTTTCTTTTCAGCATCTGTCTTGGGAGGAGGTCTCTTTCCATCTGCTCCAATCTTTCCTTCATTACATGGGCCATTTTCTATGATGTCCCATATTGCATAATCAGTAAGAAGAATGTACTGCTTGATTCTCAGTTTCCACATGTCAAATTCATTGGGTTTGAGCATGGGAACCTTTGAAACAAGAGTACTGTGAGTATCCATTGAATTGTCCATAGCTTCTAAGATACCAATGCTCTGATACCACTTGTCAGGATCGATTCTTAACAAGAATTAAACTTCTTAGAAACAGAATTTAGAGAATCTTGCGGAATAGAACTCTAAATCAATTAAAGAACAATCAATAGAAATTCAATACACTGTATATATATCAAACAGTATTACTCACAAGCTTTACACCAAACCTCAATCTTGTTGAACAGGCTCAACAAGACGACTTCTACTTCTCTAGAAATAGGATCTATGATCTTGAGGTTAATTCTCTCTGAATAGCTAAACAAACTTTGTAAAAACTATTCTCTGTATCGTGTATCTTCTTGTGTATTCACGTATTTCTTAATAGCTATCTATCAATACTATATATACAAAATTAATTACAAGATAACTATCAAAAGTAAATTGATCTTCTGAATCTTCGTTAAACATATCTTGATCAATTCCTTCTTTGTCTCCAAAAGTATCGCATACCAAACTTATCAAGTCAGCAGTATTAACAATGATTTGGCTCAGCAGCATTAACGACCTTCAGCAGTATTAACCTTCACAGTCTTCAAGCAGTAGTAACTCAGCTCAGCAGTACTAACCATGTCTAGCAGTAGTAATTTGGTCTAGCAGTACTAACCGTGTCTAGCAGCAGTAACTTCGTCTAGCAGTAGTAACCTTGACTAGCAGTAGTAACGAAGAACTGGCAGTAGTAACATTGTCTTGGCAGTACTAACCATGCTTAGCATATCTTCAGTTCCCAACAGAGAGAATTCAATTTAAGTCATGAGTTCAAAAGAATTTACTTTAGACGCAAATCACCCATTTTTCCAACTCACACAAACCCCGTGCTGAAAGCTTTAATATAAAATGATTTCCAAAATGGACTCATCCTAAAACCAACATGAAAGGTGAGATAGTATTTGATTCTCAAACGATTAAATTTATAAATATATTGCCATTATTCCAAACATCCCAAACATGGATGAAGCATAACCCATAACTCACCTAGCGTGGGAAACAACTCGTATAAATATGGTACGTCCCCGAAAACATGGATAAAAACAAATACCCAAAGCAACACCTTTCGGTGACGGGGGAGGCCCGTTTACATTGAACGTGACGGAACACAAAAGTGGGTCACATGTGACATGACCATGTAATAAAACAAACACGTGGATTACTCTCGTAAACTGAGCTCAATCACTCCAGATCTATTGCACGCGAGACTTGGGAGCTCCCAACTTCAACCACTCCAGGTCTATACATTGGGTCACTCCAAATCCACAAAACAAGCACGTTTGGGATTACACCTTACTGCACACGCGACGACACCCGACCATATAGGCCTACGCCTTACTTATCATGGAACCCGATGCCTATCCCGTGGCAAGCACATATGGAATTACACCTTACTGCCCATGAGACGACGCCCGACCATATAGGCTCACACCTTACTTATCATGGAACCCGATGCCTATTCCGTGATACAATGAGAAACTAGCGTCTCGTAAACTGAGCTCAATCACTCCAGATCTATTGCCCTCGAGACTTGGGAAACTCAAGTGCCTATGGATCCATAACTAACAAGGTCTAAAATATTACACGACCCCAAATGAATAAACAAGTGCATTCAAAACATGCAATTCCCCAATAACGTAAATCATGATCAAAACTCGACTTTAAGCTATCAAAACTGGACAATTGTCCTCACGACTTAACAAAATCCAATACCGAGTCATAAGCTCGACTAACCCAAAAGATCAATCATGAAAAGTCATAAAATGAACTTAAACGTAGCAACACACACTTTGGTCAATAAATATTTCAATTCCATGAAAACCCAAAATAAGACGTTGGGTTAGGACAACCCTCTTTTCCAAAAGACTCACACCTTTACATTTTCAAATTGTCTCATAACGTACTAAGTGCATGTTTCCAAAATATACAAAAAATGCATTTTCATATCAAGTAGACTTCATTTATAAAATGAATCATCAACACATTTTCTTTTATGATTTATCCATCAAAATTTCCCGAAAATTCCAAATGTAGGTGTTTTACAATATTTACAACAATAAATACTTCAAAAGGTTAAAACCCACCAAATAACTCAACCATTGATAATTTTCATGTAAAACACATAAGTACTTGGAAAATTAACATTTTTGGCATGTACAAAGTTTTCACAAAGCAACTTGAACTCACCTTGCTAGATTTAGGCTAAATCTAGATTTCCCCAAACGTAAGCTCCCTTGAAGAAACTTGAACCTTCAAGCCAAATCTTCCAAAAACCTAGATCCATGAGTTTCCAACCATAAATATTCACATCCAACCATAAAGAGTCATTCCCCCAAACATTTTACTTTAAGATCTCAACTTATACAAAACCCTAATTTCCATAGATGAAGAAAAGAGAAGGTTTCCTTAACAAAGCATACCCAAAAATTACATCAATAAAACCCTCAATGGAAGAGAAGATGAAAACCACAAAACCCTAGCTTTTGGGTAGAGAGATATTACCTTTATCACTTGAATCCTTAGAGCAAAGCTCCTAGTCTCCCACAAAAGCTCCAAGCTTCCACACCTTCAACAATGGTGGGAATGGTTTTAGTTTGGGTGAAGAAGATGAAGGAGAGGAGAAGGGTTTGTGTTTTCTTGGGGAAAATCGGCTGAGAGAGGGAGAGAGAGGTTCAGTTAGGGTTTGGAAAGTGAAATGAGGGAATAGAGAGGGAGAGGCTTTAAAAGTAAACAAAAATAACATCAGACGCATCGCGGATGTCCGCATGGTCCTTCGCGGACATCCGGCCTCAGCCGAAATGTTTCCTCCCAAAATCCCCTGTTGCTTTCGCGGATGACATGCGGACTTCCGCATGGCACGGACGTCCGGTTGCACCTTGCGGACGTCCGCCAAACCCTTATTCCGTTTTTTCAAAATTTTGGGGTGTTACAATCCTCCGAACCTTAGAATGATTTCGTCCTCGAAATCTAGATCCCTTACAACCAAAGGCTATCCAATTCAACCCTTCCATGTTCCATTAACTCCCAACTGAGAACCAAAATTCCCCCATGCAGACCTAACCTCAAGCAAACCCTTATCAACGAGGCCCTCTCGGGTACGTTATACTCATGTTCGGGTGAACGCTCCATCCACTGGAGTAACTCCCAACCAGACGACTCCGGTCGTCTCCAAACCTTAGGCGTTCCCTACTTCCCCAATCGTCAAATTCGAACTCCCAATTAATTCTCTTCCACATGTTCTTAAACTTTCTTTCCAAATCAGTCCAAGGTTTAATTACTACCGAAATCAACCAAAACCTCTGAATCTCAAATGTTCATGCTACTGAACTAGCATTTTCTCTTAACGAATCCCATTGAACTCCAATACCGGCGGTCATCACTGATCCATCAATTTCACAACTCCAAGGATACGTCCAATCGCCCATTATTCAACCGAAAGATTCTTTTACCACCCAAGGAAGGTTATCCCACTAAATCCACTTATCACAATTGAATATCTTAAGATTACTACAACCGTCATCAATATCCCTTTAAAATCGGATTACAACCCTCCGAATACACTAACGGTTCTTGACCTTGGAACCAAAAAGTCAACACCTAGTCATACCACCAAGTTTGAATCACAACAGACTCTACACACGAGTTGCACTCATCGAGCGTTCTTACAAAACCAAGGTTATCAATATGGTGTCCACAAGGTCCTACACGTCCCTTTATGTGAAAATTGGCCAAGACCCAAAACAAAGTTGTCAACAAGACGGTTACCACCAACATTAACGGAAATACCACGAGTCTAACTTTCCAGCTATACAATACGCCGAGTCTACAAACAACGCTACTTGGCCTACGGTACCAACACGCGTTAAAATACCCAGCCTTCCACTGTCGAAGTTCCACACACACTTACTTTTTATCGGGGTCACTTATCCTTTCCAAGGTTCCTATGAGTTCAAGGTTTCTCAAACGAAATATTTAACAAATATGCCAATCGAAAACGTTTATAGAAACTTTCAACATAAAGGTTTTCATATCAATCTAATTGTACACACAAAATCTACTACTATAAATTCGGTAGTTGTGCAAAAATGGACATACTCGTCCCACATATGAAAATCATATTGAAAACCATTTCATCAAAATTTGTATCGTTAACAAAGCGCAAAAGCACAATAAACAACTTCTCTTAAAGAAACCGATACGGTCCTAGCATGGATTGATCTATGTCATGCACGTAAGGTAACTTCCCACTTTAAATAATGTGCAACCAAAAAGATTTGTACATATTTCAAAAGGAGTTTGAATGCCACCCGATTCCAAAAATTCCTCTTTCAAATCATGAAATAGCATGAACAAAATTCACCAACAAAGTTCGCACACGTCAGTTTATCTCACAAAGACGGTGAAACAATTCCATAAATATACTTGGGTTAAAACATAAAATGATTTGTGTCAGTTCCAAGTCTAAAAACAAAATCACTACGTTTTCATCATTCGAAGATATCGACTAATACATCGAGAGAAAATCTCAAATTGGAATATGCATGTAAGCTTGTAACACTCTCTTAGTAGTTTTCTTGAAATGAAATAACATGCATCAGATAATTCACACAAAATTTCAAAAGATGAAATTTTTTAAATCAATTTCGAAATTTTCTTATTTAGTCATAAAATGACATACGAGCAAACCTTTTTTGACGAGACCCACACACATCAATGTGTTTTCTCAAAAATTAGGGGAATAACAAGTGTTTGTAAATGGCCGACACCAAAAAGGGTTTAAATCGACTTCGAATGTCGGATCACACAAACAATGTGCTTTAATGTTCCAAAGACATAAACAATTCCTCTCACTTTCGGTTAAGACAAATACTTTTCCAAAATCCCCCTCACGGAGCATTTACACCAAAGCTTTACACTCGCAATATAAAACGTTGAAATGACAATGTTTCAAATTTATTCGTTAGGATACTCAAAATACCCATTTTCTCCAAAACCAAAAAGGTTTACAATTTTCCAAAATGCTCATCAAATCAAAGTTGACCGAAGTTCAACTACTCACACATTCGTGTTTTCAAAATGTTTCGTAGCGTAAACCATGCATTATCCACACAACACTAAAACATACTTTGACCAAATGACCCTCATTTATACAACAATTAATAAGACATTTCCATCCACAATTCATTTATTAAAGTGTTGAGGGTTCGTGGTTACCAAGTCATGCACATCCCTATATCAGTACCATGAATTCGCGTGAAAGGATAATAAAATAATCACTTAACCGAAACCGCATAAAGCAGATTGTTAAGAAACACTATCAGAATGTTCTTTAATGTATTACTCACGCCACGTATAAACCAATCCGTACACTGAACAAGTTGCAATAAAATGTGCTAACACAAATCTTCGAAAGAGAACATATGCAACACCAAAGTTACAAAAACATTTCTTTTGATCGCCTTACGACATAAAATGATATTTCTCAACAAAACCCGCATGAGACAAAGTGCCCAATATATTCCAAAATTAACACCCACACAATAACTAAAGTATGTGCATTACAAAATTGCACTCACACGACACAAAACGTCGTAAAACGAAACTCCGTAAAACTCCATGGGCTCAATGGCCTCAAATTAACCAAATGATGCCAAACCTTTCGCTTCCAAAAATCAAATTGCATATCGCAAAATCATGACTAAAATGCCAAAACTTCCAAAAATTCCATTTAGTTGTAATACCATATAAACAACGTTGTTCAACAAACTCGCATTAAATAAATTCTCCAAAATAGCTTTACATAGACATAATGGAAAATAACTTTCCGTCCAAACCTTAACATATGTGGAGGAGATCCAATGTTAAGGTCATAAGTCGTAGTTACTTGCCCAACATCTTAAACATCATTAAATCATGGATATCACGGTATCCGAAAGTAATGTTGGACAACAACAAAATAAAACAAGTCCCGACGGAATTAGCAACTCCCGAAATAAAATAATTTCATGTCTGTTAAAAACCATAATTTAAAATCTTGTGTGTGCTAAACGTTTTCCGAGATTTTGTAATACAATCCACATACGGATTTGAAACACAAGAAATAACTGATGCAATTTATTTTAAAAAATAAATTTTGTGCATGAATTTAGTCAACACTCAACGTCTCAAACCATACTCCTCCAAATCCCTCCGGTCCACTATTGTCATCCGGATGCTCGATATCATCAAAACCTTTAGACTTGTTATCCAGGACCTTGTTCAGAAATACCATAATGAAAGGAAGATAGGAGTTTTTTGCTAGGTATTTGACCAAATAAGATCGTCCAGTTCCTATAGAACCTATCACTAAAATACCCCTAGAGAGGGATAAGGCTAAGCGGAGCGAAAATCCGATCGCAACTTCGAATATGGAATTCAAAGGGATCAAATAGGAAAGGATACTATGAATCATAGAACTCTAATGAAATACACGATCAACCAACATTTATCGAATTTGAAAAAGAGTCAAAAGAGATGGTTCGATCCTCTTTTTTTTTCTCGAACCGAGAGATCCACGAACGAGAGATATGTAAAAAGCAGGTCCGATTACGATCGGGACATGGATGATACTCAATATACTTGGAATAATCACATTAATAGTTGCAGGCAAGGATGGGAATTACATTGATTAACCTTACGTTTTTTCCTCGAATCAAAATCGGTTATTAAGTCTATGGCTCTAATCCAACCATCAACCTCGACCCGAAACGGTCCACTTAAAGCAAATATCATGCTTATTGTCACCCTAACTGACTAATACTAAAATCGTCAGTCTTTTTCAACGACTACTCGCTTAGAACTCCTTCACTACCCCAACGGTCATCACATTAAAGTAGTTCAAGTAAGCACATGTAACGAGTAGGTTCACCATAACACTGGCCGGGTGTAATTATGAACGTACCGTACATGATTATCCTTGCTACCCTCGACGTGATTCTCGTTTATAGCGACTCCATCAACCTCAAGACATCCTATCTTAAAGTGCCTAGTAGTGCAATTTCACTTTCACTTACTTAAAAGGACGCTAGTTTGAGTCTAGGTATCCAAAATCAACACCTAATTCTCTCAAACTTATGCTCTGATACCAACTTGTAACACCCTCAAATTGGGAGAGCAACTAAATAAAATTTCAATAAAAATAATCACTTAAGGAATAAAATTCCTTCTACAAACTGTAAGTCCCATAGTTGAAGCAACAATCAAGAATACTCCATAGAAAGTAGAATAGAGATAGACATGAAGAACAATTTATTGAATGATCTCTATTCATATACTTGAAATATAATGGAGGGAGAAATTGATATACGACTCTCTCAAAACTCACTGTGTATTCTCTTAATTGTCTCAAAGTCTCTGTAGCAGGGGTTGCAGCGACATCGATATACACTTCAATTGGACCTTCTCGAATAGAAATCATAAGATTTTCATCGATGTTGTCTAGAAATTGGATCATACGAGTTTTCCATTGCTGATACTCTTCTGGTATAAGAACAGGCGGTTTGGTTTCGGATCCCATGGCTAGATATTCTTTAGAAGACATGATTGTAAGAAAATTCAACAGAAAGACAAATTTGAGTTTCTTGATCGAAAAGTAACAGGAAATTCAAGAATTACCAAGAATTCAAGAACTAGCCCTAGCAGCGGAATCGAATTTTGAATGAATCAAGAAATCTTCAAGAAATTGATCAATCGATCTTCGCGATAACAATCTTGAACGAATTTGTTTGTTGATTGGCTCTGATACCAATTGAAAGTTCAGGATCTTATCTTACAATCAATATAGAAAGCAGTAATTGAGAAGTTGTATGATCAAGCCCAATTGTATTCACTGATGAACAAAAATACAGATCTAAGAGAGAGAGAATCTCAAAGATTACAAAGAATGAATACAAGAATTACGAGAAAATCAATCAGTTAGCAATGTAGTGCTAACCACTATTTATACTGCAACGGAAATATTAAAGCTACAGTCCAAATAAGAAAGACTAATAAGAACAAAACACGTGTCCTAATTAGTTTACAAATTACTAAGTAAAGTATCTCGTCATAAGTTCTGAACAGGTAGTTCAGAACTTCTGAACATTTTTCTGATCATGCTTCTCAGATCTTCTGACTCCTTATCTCAGACATCTGACTTCTCTTATCAGTACTTTTGAGCTTTCACAGTCAGACCTCTGACTCCTCTACTCAGAACATCTGAGTCTTCTTATCAGATCTTCAACACTTGGTTTATTGACAAAACTTCAGATCTAACACAAACCATTCTTGGAATTACCTCAAGGTAAACATAACACCACTCACAATTAATAATTCAAATTATACTAGGTGACCAAATAAAGTCGGGTGTTACTTAACACAATTACAAGTTGTTAATCCCCCAAGGTACATGCGGAAGATTTCACCAAGCAATTCACTTCTCGTGCACACTACTAGCACTCATCTCTTCACAGTGTCACTAGACTATATCCCAACCGGAACCTGTTGCACATGCCGACAAAATAAAAAGGGTTAGGCTAACGCCTAGTGAGTTCAAGAGTTTTATCATGACTATATAAATCCATAAATCGAGAGAATGCAATTTAAGTCATGAGTTCAAAAGAATTTACTTTAGATGCAAATCACCCATTTTTCCAACTCACACAAATCCCGTGCTGAAAGCTTTAATATAAAATGATTTCCAAAATGGACTCATCCCCAAACCAACATGAAAGGTGAATTAGTATTTGATTCTCAAACGATTAAATTTATAAATATATTGCCATTATTCCAAACATCCCAAACATGGATGAAGCATAACCCATAACTCACCTAGCGTGGGAAACAACTCGTATAAATATGGTACGTCACCGAAAACATGGATAAAAACAAATACCCAAAGCAACACCTTTCGGTGACGGGGGAGGCCCGTTTACATTGCACGTGACGGAACACAAAAGTGGGTCACATGTGACATGACCATGTAATAAAACAAACACGTGGATTACTCTCGTAAACTGAGCTCAATCACTCCAGATCTATTGCCCGCGAGACTTGGGAGCCCCCAACTTCAACCATTCCATGTCTATACATTGGGTCACTCCAAATCCACAAAACAAGCACGTTTGGGATTACACCTTACTGCCCATGAGACGACGCCCGACCATATAGGCCCATGCCTTACTTATCATGGAACCCAATGCCTATCCCGTGCCAAGCATATATGAAATTACACCTTACTGCCCATGAGACGACGCCCGACCATATAGGCCCACGCCTTACTTATCATGGAACCCGATGCCTATTTCGTGCTACAATGAGAAACCAGCGTCTCGTAAACTGAGCTCAATCACTCCAGATCTATTGCCCACGAGACTTGGGAAACTCAAGTGCCTATGGATCCATATCTAACAAGGTCTAAAACATTACACGACCCCAAATGAATAAACAAGTGCATTCAAAACATGCAATTCCCCAATAACGTAAATCATGATCAAAACTCGACTTTGAGCTATTAAAACTGGACAATTGTCCTCACGACTTAACAAAATCCAATACCGAGTCATAAGATCGACTAACCCAAAAGATCAATCATGAAAAGTCATAAAATGAACTTAAACGTAGCAACACACACTTTGGTCAATAAATATTTCAATTCCATGAAAAACTAAAATAAGACGTTGGGTTAGGACAACCCTCTTTTCCAAAGGACTCACACCTTTACATTTTCAAATCGTCCCATAACGTACTAAGTGCATGTTTCCAAAATATACACAAAATGCATTTTCATATCAAGTAGACTTCATTTTCTCGGTCAAAAAGTTCTCGACCAAAAAGTTCTCGGTCAAAGGTTCTCGACCAAAGGTAGGCGATCAAGAAAAGTTATCGGTCAAAGGTTGAGCGATCAAAAACGGTTCTCGTCTAGCGTTTGGGCGACAAGATGAAGTTCTCGCACAACACTTAGGCGATAAAAAATGCCAGGAATTCTTATCGCTCAAGAGTTGGGCGATAAGTTTGAATACACGCTTTGTGCGACAACTTTGAATGTTTGAAGATTAGCTTTGAGCCATAACTATGAACATGAACTTTGAAAAAATTTCTAAGTCCGATTTCGATTCAAAATTCGTCCAAATGATCTGAAACTTGGTAGGGTCCTTCGCGAGGTAATTCTGAACAGATTTAATGGATGACTATAGGCAAAATATCTCTAGAATCCTCACTTCGATCCTAAAACAGTAGATAGTCCCTTTCGAACCAAAATACTCAAAATCTTCAAAAACTCGATCCAAATCTGTAATCCAGCAAAATTGATTAAACAGAACCTCAATACTAACCAAATCGCTCAAGTCTGTATCAAAATCCACCCAAAATTCAGTCTAAAACCTCAAGAACAAGATCCACATCCGAAACTACAAAAATGTCCAAAATTTTCAAAAATTTCACTGTTCTTGGCGTATCTGTGTATGGATTTGCTTGCTCTGATACCACATGTGATCCTAGAAACAAGTATATAACAAAATAGATTCAAGATCAAGACTCCATCTCTATATTGATATTAATGTCACAAGGTTTGTACAGAGAGAATCTATGAACTTGATTACAATGAGAGTTCTAACAAATAAGACTTCAACTAGGCTATTACATGTAAATATGGCAATAACATCTACTTTTGGTCCTTACCATATTAATCTGTAATGTAACTTAGTAAGCACTTATTCGGGTAAGCGTTTGGTAAACGACCCCTAGAGAAGTCAGAATATTCATGTTTTTTTTGTCTTATTTACACATTCATCACAACTCAAATTTCCTCTCAAAATCTCATAAAACTTAATAAGTTAACATTATTTGTATATATCACATTAACCTCTTGTTAGAAAAATTTTAATCGATAAACTAAAGTTGAGATGTTCAAGCCCCCCTTAAATTACAATTCTGCCTACGCCCCTGTGTATTATAGTATATCATAACTTATATAGCATTGGTGAAACTTGTCAAAATATTATATTTAAAGCTGCATTATTCAAATTGCAATTTAAAAGGTATTGACAATGTGTATAGTGGGTATCACAGTCGATTTGTGTTTACTGTTAGAAGTTCTTGGGTATCATAGCGGTGTACGCAATAATAAGTTTGGCCAAATTAAGGTTTGCCGACCAAATTACAAGTAATTTTTAACATGCACATGTGCATACAAATTATTTGGAACATGTACACGTGCATATTCACATGCAGAAAAACCAAAATATTTCTTCAGTTACTTGTATTCACATGTGCATACTGTCCAGATGAACGGTTACTAGGGTGTTCCTCAATTTTTCATTTTTTTATAGGTGTTCCCTTAAACATCCCTCTCGTCTCTCTCTCTCTCTCTCTCTCTCTCTATATATATATATATATATATATATGTGTGTGTGTGTGTGTGTGGAGTTCAAATACAAACCATGCAATACAAATTATACAAACCAATCAATTGAGATATTTATGGAGATGATAAGGGTTCATTTATTTATGGAAAATGATTAGAGTTCATTAATTCTGATTAACGTTTATATTTTAGAAAACTATCGAAATATTTAAGAAACCAGATATCCATAAGACTATACGTACGGTTAAGATTGGTTTGTACGGTTTGTATGAATGAGAGAAACAATCGGTCTTTTGGTTCATATGTATATTGGTTGACATGTTCACATATGAACCTAATTCTTAAGAATTGGAGAAACAATCTCACCCGCTATTTCAGAGTTTTGGTTTTTAAGTATTTTTCACTAATTAAGATAACCATGAAAAAAAATCAAATATCATAATTTATCTCTTATTTTTTCTACAACATTTTTGGATACTCGTAATCATCGATTTCTTTATCCAATTTTACACCTTAAAATCATTGTGATTTACAATCTACAAATCGAATTAAACTTATTTGCCTAAATCTTATTTTTTGGATACTCGTAATCATAACTTGTACGTGAGTCAATTTTAAACTTATGACTGAGATTTTGAATTAGTTTAAAATTCATATGTGAATCCAAATTATATAGATTCACATATGAATCTTAATTATAACAAATGCATGAATCAATTTACAACTTATAATCAAGATTCTGAATTAGTTTAAAATTTATATGTGAAACTTAATATGTGTATATATATCATGGATATTAAAATAAAAATAATAAAATTCTTGTGTTTTTTGTATAATTTTTTAAATAAATAAGATATTGATTACATTTTAGATAATTTAATTTAAAAAAGGGTAATCTAATATTTATTTAATTTAAAAAGGGTAACCAATTGTATTTTGTACTAAACCAAGATAAAAGTTATTTAATATGGTATTAGTAATGATAAACAAATTAATCACCATCCCATCATGGCTGGTCCATAATTCAGTTTGAATGCATATGCATAGAGAAAATAAATGGTAAAAAGGTGTTACAATAGAGGTGCTAGAGTTTATATATTGAATTGTGATGAATAAAAGGTTTTCAAAAATTGACTTGTGAAAAGAGAATGATTGAAATGGAAACTGCCAAAAGATGTGGGTGTTATAAATGATGTGGCAGATTCTCATTGTATTTCAAGACCATAAGTTGTTTTGTGTCGCTCAAACGCAAACCAAGGTAGCATTTGTTTCAAACCCCTTCAATCCAATGTCTCAAGATCATGGTATGTGGTGATATGCTTTATCTTATTTCTTTTGCTTATGCTTATCTAAAAAGCAATTGACAAAATGATGAATTTGTTTCTAATTAAGATAAATGCAAGATATTCATCGAATTTTCTCATGGATGCATACTTGCCTTAAGCCTTCTTTTTCTTTATTGTAAAGACTTTGGTTTTGGATTTTGATTGAGCTAAGGAACATGATTTATTTCTCTTCCAAACCTCTCTCTTTGTTTGCATACATGTCACAACTGCGTGACACTATAGCCAAGACGACTAAACACTCGGTAACACCGATATTAAGATGTTGTTGTAGTGAAATTTGACACCAACACCAAGTTTCTCACATCATTGTTATTGAATACCTCGACAAAATCATCACAAGAAGGAGATTAAGATGACTTTAAAGTGCAATAATTAGTTTAAACACCAGTTCAAACCATTTTTAGAGCATCTCCAACAACTATGTTAAAATAAAAAATATAAACCACAAGGGTTGTGGCATACTGGTTAAGGCCCTGGGGGATGTGGTGGAATATCCCATCTGCCCAGGGTTCTAATCCAGACATACACAACAATTGTGGCCACTGAGGTTTAATCAGGGCTGATGTCTTACAGTCATAATTTGCCAATGGATTAGTATAGGCATAGCCTAGGACACCTTTAAAAAAAACTATGTTAAAATAGAAAAAAGAAGGATTTTAACAATTTTTTTTCTCCAACAACTACGCTATCCGGTATGCTAAAATAAAGAAAAAGAGAGAGAAGATATAAAACTCTAAATTTGAAGAAATCTCTAAAACCCACTTTAATGTATTAATTATTTTATAAATATAATTAATGCTACAATCTCTAAAATAAGATAAGTGATTTTTTTAGAGATTTGTATTTTGACTAGAAGTCTACTCGCACAATGCAACGCGATATATCTCGATTTTAATCTTTTAATTTATTTTAATGTGTGGTTTTGAAAAAACGGTCAAAGTTTTTTTTTATAAATTTGTTTAAAGAATGCCGTATTTTGAGGAGTTCATGATTTGGGGATTTGAAAGTGGTTAGAGATAAAGATTAAATAATAAGAGTCCACGATTTAAGGAATTGAAGGTTGTTAGAGATAAATATTAATCAAGCGATTAGCATTAAAAACGGTACATGAAGTTTCATTAGTTGTTTTTAAAAGATTTTAATTAATTAACATTAAATAGCGGTACATAAAACTTTAGAAGTTGTTTTTAAGAGTTTTCATAAATGTTTTATAATATAGTAAATAGTGAATTTAATTAAAATACCCAAAGTTTGACTTTGACTTACCAATTTTGAAAAATTTCAAAATTGGTTCCTCGGACGTGAGATGAAATTTTTCAAAATTGGTCCCTATCCGCGATCGCGGATCCCCTTCACGGAAAAATGAGTATTTTGGTAAAATCAGAAAGAAATTGGGTATTTTGGTAAGTCAAAGTCAAACTTTGGGTATTTTAATTAATTTCCCTAGTAAATACTCTATTTTAAGAAAAATATAACACATTAATGTGACTTAGGGGCCAAAAAGTAACTATTTTTTTAAGCTTAGGGATTAATAAGCAATTAGCTAATGTTATAATAGTTGTAGGTTAAATGCCAGAGAGTTCATTATTGGCGCGCCGGAGAAAGAGTTCGAAGAAAATTTGCAAATGGAAGCACCCAAAGACGCAGCACAGATTCTGGACGTGAGGTCGGTGGTTGAGGCCATTTCTACCGGCGACGATAATTCTCCTGTGTACCAGTTGGAAAGCCTCTGTATGCGCTGTCATGAAAATGTAGTTTCTATCTCTCTCCACACACACACACACACACACACACACACTTATACCTATATATGTAATCACCTCTACTCGAGGATACAAAGCTACGGGTTGATTTGGGCTTGAAACAGGATGTTTTGGGATCAATTAGATTGTTACCAATTTAATTTTTCCTATAGATGTCCCAAAAATTGCAATTCGGCACATAAGTTTTCAGTTAGTAGTAATTGTTGCAAAATTATTATTTTTATTTACTTATATTCAGAATAAAAGTTGCAATTTGAGACATAGTTCAAGTATCAATACTTAAACCACCCTCATCACACAAAGTCCAGAAAACTTGTGTACCACAATCAACCTCACATATGTATAGTTAACGTGAAATTGGTAAATTTGCAAAATAATATCTTTGAAAATGGATATGTTGCATATTTTTTTTGGACAATCCAAAATAGTAAGTTTTGCATTTACTTGGGACGAAGGGAGTACTTTAACTTGTTCCCCTTGGGAGGTGGAACCAGAACATTTCTTTAGAAATGATCTAATTCTTATTTTTTATACTGTAAAATCTTGTTGAAAGTACAAGCAGAAGGTTACAAACTGAAATGTGCCCAAATGTTAACTTGTGAAAGGATCTTTTTAACGCTAATGAATGTGCCTACGTTAAGATTTTTAGAATTTCTTTTAGACTTTTAGGGGGTGTTTGGTTCGCAGAATGGAATTTGATGGAATTGGAATCCATTGAAGGACTTTGACTTTGAAGGAATTGGAATGGAATTTGATGGAATTTGACCATGCTTTTGGTTGGTAGAAATTCAATTCCTTCACTTAAGCCAAGGAATGATGAATTCTTTAACTTGTGGAATTCAATGGATTCCATCATTTTCATTATGTAAACCAAACATAGGATTTGGAATTTGGTCAAATGAATTTGTAATTTCAATTCCATCAAATTCCTTGAATTTTGCGAAACAAACAACCCCTTAGTGTCTAGGTAGTTATATTATTGGGAGGCGGGATGGACACATTTCAATTTTCAAAATCAAAGGGTAAGAAATAGACAAGTGAGTTTTTGAGATAGGGTAGGACCAAAATTAGGTCTTACAAGAACTATGTTAAATTCCTTTGTAACCATGACCCAATTGGCATGGCGATGGTTCAACCATTGTTCATTTTTATAAGAAAAAATTATGGGTGTGTTAATACATGATTATTTGGCAAGAACTTGTATTAAAGTTAAAATTTACCCACTGCCGGTTCAAATTAAAGGTCACATTGTCTCATTTTTATTGAGTATCCATATATGTTTTTGAATTTTTGGTGTGTTCCATGACTACTTGTCTGACATTGCTCATATGAACAGGGGACAACAAGACTTTTGTTGACATTGATTCCACACTTCAGAAAGGTATAATTAACTTTTGGGCACTTCTATTTAGTTATTTTCCAGTTGAATTATTTTCCTTGCTGCAAATTTATGAAAAAGCAGCAAATTGATGTAGTCTTGGTATAATTTTCCAAACCCAACTTTGATAAAACCATGTTGTATGCTTATTTTTTTCATTGGCAAACTTGCTATGGCAGATCAAGAAAGTTTTTCCCTATCTTATATTAGAGAAAAGATATATTTTCTTTTAGTGAGAGCTAAGTTTTTCGTTTTTAATGCAGATCTTGTTGTCAGCCTTTGAATGCCCTCACTGTGGCGAGAGGTAAGTTGTATTAGTTTTTTTTGGCACGTATGATACTTGTACCAATCATATACGCCATCTATTAGTTTGCTCAGATCAAATGGATGACTTCAAAGTTCAGAATTGAGATGGAACATTACAAATTTCAACTACTTGTTTCATCTGTAGTATTTTTCAAAATTAAAATGTAGTTATTTTCTTGAAATTTAGAACAGTCCATAGTTCCATACTAATTCTCAGATTTGAAAGTAGTCCGTTTGACCTCAAAGTCAGACTGTACTTTTTTTTCAACATTGGGGGTGTAATGTTAGTGATTTCTGTTGCATGCCATTTTGGTGATGGCTTTGACCTAATGTTTTGTTAATGGTTGAAAAATGTTAATTTTGTCTGTTTTTTCTTCTAGGAATAATGAGGTGCAGTTTGCTGGTGAGATACAGCCCCGAGGGTCTCGTTACCGTGTGGAGTTTTCGTCAGGTGATCAAAAGGTTGAGGAAGTAGAAGTGAAATTGTCTCTGAGTGCATATTTTTCTGTTAGAGTGTACACAAGGATTATTCTTATATTTTCTTTCACAAGTATATCTAGGAACTACATCCATTAAAACATTTAATTAATGTTTTCCTTTACCCAAATGCAGATGCTTAATCGTCAAGTAGTAAAATCTGAGACTGCCACAATCAAGGTACTTGGCTGTGCTCAGTTTACTTGCAAAATGGAATGCTGAGTTTACTTTTTAGTCACTCTGAGTGGTAAACTATTATTTATTGATGGATGTCTATTTTATTCGATTGTGCTTCAGGCTTGTGCTTGTTTGAAACCATATTTTCTTCTATTGATTTATTTTAAGGCATGCTACACTATACCATAATATGGGGCTACCTTTTATTTAATTTCAGGGAACTCTTGTTTTTCCAAATCTATTTGTTATATTAACCAAACTTTATGCTTATAGCAAAGTAAAACATTTTTTGTCTAATCCCGTTATATGTTTTCCTTCTTCATTTATGTAACTTTGTGTTGAATGTTGTAATTATGCTTTTTCATGAATGTTGAAATCAATTGACTTCCTTTTTTGTGTCTGTAGATTCCTCAGCTGGACTTTGAGATTCCTCCAGAGGCACAACGTGGATCTTTATCTACTGTACGTATTGTATCTCATGCTCACTTAGTTTTTTGCATTTCTTGCGAGTGTGCCTGTTGCATTATTCTTTCTTGGTGATTTATATAATCCTTGGCAAATTGGAATTTATGCATCTTATCTTTGTTACACGGGAGTATTTGGAGTTGCCTTGAGTTTGTATTTTTCAAGGACTTATCTTGATACAGTAACATATATCGTTATAGCTTTTCCAGTTCTTTAGTTCCCTAATAACAAATAATGAAAAAGCCTCCTATTTCTATCTTATTTGCCTCAGGTGGAGGGGATATTACTAAGAGCTTCTGAAGAATTGCAAATGCTTCAAGAAGAGAGAAAGGTTACTTGTTCATTTGGTACTGCATTCTTAAATGATATTCTCTTCTAGTTGTCCTTTCCTGTGGCCTGACTTTCACATGCTGCCATCTTTCAGAAAGTGGATCCCCAAACTGCGGAGGCAATAGACCAGTTTATACTAAAATTGAAAGAGTGTGCCAAAGGAAATTCATCTTTTACCTTCATTCTTGATGATCCTGCCGGTAACAGTTTCGTAGAGAACCCGTAAGTGTTACTCTTTCATGCAAACAAATATCGTGATGCTCTGTTGATAATGTACCCATGATTATTATTTCAATTCTTCAAATTTTTTTTATTTGGTTTGTGAAAGCTATAAATAATATTTTGTTCATCTCTGTTCCAAACCTTTTAGAGTCCTATATTCTATTGCATCTTAGAGGCATGTGGTGGTTGGGTTAGGGGGAATCATTTATGATACTTTCATTTATATTGCAGTTTGTTCTAGATGGTTGGAATAATTCCTTCTATTTTGTAAAAAATTTATACTAAAAGCAATACATTTTGGCAACAGATTTGCTCCATCTCCTGATCCATCATTAAGTATCGAGTTTTATGAGCGAAGTCGTGAACAACAAGCATTATTGGGATATGTTGCTGATCCAACACAATCAGCAGAAGTTGCCAATGAAGCATTATCAAATAATTTTCCATCTCAAGCAAGTGTTGAACCACATGGGTCAGTTGGAGCAGTGGCTGGCCGTCGAGCAATAGCCCAAGGAAATAGTGCAGAACTCGCTGAAGCTTTGTTTCGCTATACTGCACCAGAAGAGGTAAATTAACCATCAAGAAGTAAGTCATTGAGATAAAATTAAGAATATGTGTAATCTTTTAAGTTTCTGTTAACAGGTGATGACTTTCCCATCAACATGTGGTGCTTGTGCTGTAAGCTGTGAAACTCGCATGTTCCTCACCAGTATCCTCTTTCCTTGCCTTCAACAAGATATAATAAGATGTTTGGTTTGTTTCTTGAAGAACAAACAAAATCTAATAAAATAAGTATAAAATATCTGTGGTATTAAATATTAATTACTATTTCTGCAGATGCATGTTGTTACACTTTATATGCATGTTTCTTTCAGATATTGGTTTAACTTGACTTCAATTAGAAATCCCTTACTTTCAAGAAGTAATCGTCATGGCATCTACCTGTGATGCTTGTGGCTATCGTAATTCTGAGGTTTGTAGGCATTCTATTTTATTTTTTTCTCTTTGTCTTACCTTGTTCCGCTTTAGTGTGGGAATTTTTACATGGATTTTTAAAGTTATTCGTTATGATATCCTTTAGATATTCTCACAGAGCATCCCATTTTCTGCAATCTGCAGTTGAAGTCTGGGGGTGCTATTCCTGCTAAGGGGAAGAAAATTGCTGTTACTGTGAAAAACTTAGTTGACTTGAGCCGTGATGTGATAAAGGTATGTTCCCTCTAATAACTAGGATTTACTAATAAAATTGAATATAGCTTTTTTTCTTTATTTATTGTTCTTCATCACAAATCTATTTAATGTTCTATTTATATAGGGTAGATGATCACTCTCCAATAACTAGGATTTTTTAATAAAATCCTGGACTGGCATTTGCGAATTGGTGCTTATGTTGAAACTTGGTTCCATTTATCATTCACTCTTCTATTCTCTCACTTTATACTCGATATTTAACTATTCTAGAATATTATTTAGGAATGGGCTTGGGCCTCTAGATGGGTTCATTACAAAACTCAATTCCATATATCGGTCAAAATCAAAACACTCTGTAAGGATAAAGTAAAAGATAATCCTACTCCTGACTTCAAAACCTTGATGTCATGGACTGTGATATAGATGCACTCTTAATGTCATGTACCTAAGAGAACCTTATTTCACATAATCTCCAAAATATTTTGATGTGTATGGTTTTCTCACAACTTATCCACTTCCACATAGGTGGAAGAGTGAAATAAACAAGTGTATATAAGTGGGACCTTTGTATTAATTTACAATTATAGGAAATGGTGGGGGATCCACAAGGGTGCAACACACCCTTACGCGTGCGACCGTAGGTGGGGGCACAATATGGTGCTCTAATGGCACACTTTGCACTTCACACATGCATCACCGAGGGCCACTTTGGGCACATTTTTTTTTCGGGGTGCATGGGTGTTGTCAGATTTACACAACCCCAAAAGGCTATGGTAATGGAGTAGCCACACAAGTATAATTGCTACTCAATATCGTCTTAAAGCAAGTAATAAAATGGTAAAGAACCAAGTATCGTATTTTACAGGGATAGGTTTCTTAACTTGCAAGTTCTCAAGGTGAAAAGCTAATTTCAGATGGCGAAGTCAAAGAAATTGGTTTTTGTAAGTTTACAACTGATGAAAGTAATAACAAGTAAATGAAAAGCATGGGTTTGATTTTTACGACTCTTTTTCGAGATTCAGATTAGGCACTTATTGGTAGTGTCCTCAATGTATCTTTGATGAACACAAATCCAAGGATGCACAGATATTACCTTTATGAAACATTAAAGTTTAGAATGACTAGTGGAATAAATAGCCATTGCGAAAGAAATTATCCAGTAGCATATTAGCCTATTCTTCCAAGCTTCACTCACACCCAAGCTAGGGTATTTAACCTATCATTACTTGAAATGAAATACAACTTTACAAGACATACATGTGAAGACTAAATGTAAAGACAAATTAAAGTAAATAACAAGAATAGTAAATTGCTACGAGGATGTAAGATTGTTGGTGTAGCAATCTATAGGGAAAAGTACCAAAAGATTCAAACTACTTCCATTCAAACTTTAATAGGTAACAATAACTACTAAATAGCTCTGTGAGCTATTAGCTCATGATAATTAAAGATGAAATACTACAGGAGAGCACTTAACAACAAAAACAAGTACCGGTCACATGACCTATTATCCAAGGGTTATTACACAACCAGAGGAATGTAATTAAGGTAGTACTAGAGATACCCTTTCAAATCAAGCTTTTGTACCAACTCTATCATTAACATCCGTCATCTTCAACTTTTCTGCATCATGGAATGGATAGATACACCGAAAGTAAATCCTCAAAGAGATAAAATTGTAGTCATCCTCTGCTGCTTTCCGCTGCGACATCCCGCCACAATACTCGGTTTGATGCTGCCTGCAACAACTTCACTATTCAGCCCAAAACTCACCAAAATAGATTATTTCCACTTTCAAGCTCCAAACACGAAAGATATAAAATCGTAACAAAAAAATACTCAAATCATTCGTTTAAGGATGTAAAACACAAGAGAAAAGTGGGGTACATAATGTTATAGAATGGGCAAAGATCATACTCATCAATGGCCACGGAAATGATTTGTAATATTTTAAATTATAGGAGCGAAAACCAGTAACTTCCAGGAATCATAAAGACAAACTTTATTATTTACTCAAAGTATATTGTCCATCTATCTCTTTTAAAACTTAAAAGATTTGTACCGACAACTATGGGTTTTGGTGAAACCAAACATAAACCACATCCCATAAACATAAATGAGTTGGGAATTAAATATTTAAGAAGGTTTCTCAAATGAAATGAGAAATAACACAATGATAAGTTGGATAGAAACTTTAATGAAATTACATACAAAATACTTGATAATTTTATCTTTTTCTTGGAAAAGTTTCATCTTTGTTATGAGATTGTATTATAAAAATCAATGCTATTTTTATGTAACCATCTTCTAAATTACTAAACTGATACCATAAAATAATTAAACACCACGATGGTTCAGTTCGTGCGCTGTTTGGAGGCACCTGTTCGAGTGTTCACCAACAGTCATGATGCCTCGTGAAAGGGGTGTCACGTACAACCTTGTGATGGTTCGTACCAGGGCATCTTGAACAATGTGCGACGCTTAATCAATATTCATTAACAACGGTTGCCTAGGATGTTTGTGCCTGTTCAAACGGACGTGAAGGTCTGAACCGTCGCCTTTGTTCAAGGAACTGTCACTAAAGGCCTACATATACCTCATTTATTCAACACAAAATCAATAGAATGTCTTGCACCACATTACCCTTAATTGTGTTGCTATAGTAGCACACCTTTTGGTTTCTTGTAATCCTTTGTTCACTGGAATTATCACCAGTTTAAAGACAATTTGGTTGCATGGAGTGATGAAGGTTGCCTCAAATGCAATGAGTTCTCCAAGTAGCTTTTTCTGTGTACTTTTAAGTTACTAATTGATCGGCCCTGTTTCATTTTTATTGCTCTCAGGACATGTTCTTGTTATACATATTACCAATTTTTAATATCTGCTGTTTCTTTATTGCATCATTGTCTTCCCTCTTGCTTTTTTTAATAAATTTTGCTCCTTTTCATGTTTGAAATTAGTTATACAACTGAAAATTGTAAATGAAGCTGTAACTGGCTTATGTTGATATATTATCAGTTGAAGTTATTCAATACTTGCAACTGGTGAGAATCCAGCTGTTGATAAGTTTTAAAATTTTATTTTGGTATGTCAGTCGGATACTGCCAGTGTAATAATTCCAGAAATTGATTTGGAGCTAACCAGTGGCACCTTGGGAGGAAGCGTGACAACCGTCGAAGGTTTAATTACAAAGATAAGTGAAGGTAAATATTTTTTCTGTACCTCTAATTTTCAACTGCTTACTATTGCTCTGCCCCCAAGACATTAGGGGCCTTGTATAAGGAACTATTTCAAACAAGATACAATAGAAGGTTTCTTGGCATTTTGTGAGATCAGTAAGGATTCTATTCTATCTAAAGTTTGGAAGTAACCAAATATCACGAATCTTGTCTAATTGTTAAACTCCAATAAAATTATCAAGTAATCCAATTATAAGCATACTGTTTTGGTCTTTGTCTTCCAACCCCCATTTTTTCATAAGTTGCTGATGCCTGGTATCTTTATATTTTCAAATTGGTTTGTGTATTGCAGCTCTCGAGAGAATACATGGGTTTACTTTTGGAGATAGTTTGGAGGAAGGTAGAAAAAGCAAGTGGCAGGACTTCAGAGCAAGGCTTACTAAGGTGTCCATTTAAATTGTTCTATAATCACTTGCACACACACACACACATATTTATATATATATATTAACAAGGTATTTGCTCACTTTTGGATAAAGGTTTCTTTGGGGTGGGGGGTGGGATATTATATGCTTATCTTGTATGATTTTCACGTTGTTTCCACCTGGAAGATAAACAATGTTGTATATTTAAGTTTGTAATTATACGAATATTTTGACAAGAAATTGTGTGTTGTGTTTCAGTGGATTTTAAGAAGTTCTTTTTGTTCTCCAGCTTTTGAGTCTCGAAGAACCGTGGACCTTGATTATGGATGATGCCCTGGCAAACTCTTTCGTTGCTCCGGCTTGTGATGATATTAAAGATGACCATCAGTTAACAAGTAAGTCTACTTCCGAAAAGAACTTGTACTTCATTCTGGATTTACCATTGTTCTAAAAGGCGTGATATGTAAGGCGTGTCATGGGCCATGGCGCAAGTTCTTTTGGAAATGTCATTTTACTTCTTAATTTTTTATATTAAAAGGTTGTTTTTTATTTACTTTTTACGTTGTTATTAGCATTTGATATAACACTTTTTGTAAACTATATACATAGATGCTTAATCATTTACAAACTCAATAAATCGTATAAACTTACAAACCAATTTTCATGTGTTGTTTCACATGTGAATATGCATTGTTTATACGGTGTTGTTTCTTATATGAAAACGGTCGGGACTGTTTTGTGTGTAGAAAAAAAGTCAATGTTTCACATATTTCATATATGAAACAACACATGAAAACTGGTTTGTAAGTTTGTACGAATTACTGGGTTTGTAAAAAAACGGACTATATTTTTAGTGGAAGGTTCAAACGAGAATGGCAAAAAGGTTGTGAATGTTGAATAAATGGTTCATATGTGAATCATCGGTAAAGGAAACGTGGGCTTACATATGCATCTTTTATATGTGAATAATTGGTAAGCGAACATGGATTTACAGGCTCTTTTCTGGGTTTACTGGTAATTCACACATCGATCATTTATTTGTATGTTCTCAACCTTTTTGCATTTGCATTTGACATTCCCCTATATATATGTAGGGAATTTTAAATACGAACCATGTCATTGTTACAAACCCTACAAACCAATCTCATCCATCCGTGTATATGATCAACGGTGTGGATTAAATCTATTCCTAAATTTACTCTAACATCATTTTTAATTGATTTGATAACCGCCTCTAAATTTCAAAGTCGAGGGCCGAGATTTGTTTTGTAGGGCTTGTAACGATGACATGGTTTGTATTTGAAAATCTCTCTATATATGTATATGTGTATAGGGGGCCATTCAAGGGAGAACTCGATTATTTGTGATAACTGCCAATGTGAGCCACATATTAAAGAATAGGTTAGGAAATTATTAATTTTGGTAATTTTGATTGGAATTTTAATTAAAGGACATTTTAGGTATTTAAATCTTTTATTTCTCCTCCCTCTCTTCTCTCCTCTCTCACCTCTTTTACAAAAAACGACAGTGTTAACAAAAGATACATACAAACGATCATGATTGTGATACCCAAAATAAATTGTGTTCCACTGTGATACTCATTGTGATGGTGATACTCATACATTCATGTGATACGCATATAACCACTGTGATACCCATTGTAATATCCGTGATACTTTCATGTGATACATCCGAACCCTAAAATTTATGAATTAGGTTTATGGTAGAGAGAGAAAGTTAGAGGATAAGTATGAGAAAATATGAGAGATTTTAAGAATTCTTAATTTAGTTAGAGATAAAAACAAATTTACTAAAATATCCTTTTCTATTTATCTAAAAATTGTATTAATTATTTATATGTGTGACTCACATTGAATCTCACAGTTATCACAAACTATGTAGTTGTCATTTGATAAGGCCCCTATGTGTGTGTATGTGTGTGTGTGTGTGTATATATATATATATATATATATATATATAAGCTATGCTTTGAAAACGTGATGGCATTGCTATGGCTTCTATGGCTAAAGGCTTGATCTTGCCGCCACGCTACACGCCCAAGTCTCGTACTATTTAGAACCTTGGGATTTGCTAGTCACCACTGTTCACCCATACAGTTTTCTTTCTATGCTTTGCTTGCACTTTACGCCGCGTTTCCGAATTTGGGAAGAAAAGTAAAGGGAAGAAATGAATTTTTTTGTTTGTATTGAATGGAAGGAAAGGAAAGATGTGTTTTTTATAAACACATCGGTTTGTAATTGATGGGTATACATGTATCTTTATATTTTTTAAGCTATTATTTATTTCCTTGTATTTCCTCCGACATTTGGGAGAGAAGTTTTGGAAGGAAAATCAACATTAATTTCCTTTCCCTTCTCCTTTACCTCCTAATAAAAACTCGAGAACACGAGATACTTTTTTGCCTCTACTTTCTTTCCATTTCCTTTGGAAAAAAAAGGTATCGGAGACATAAAGCAAAGTGGTAAAGTCCATTTACACTTATTTTCTTCTAACAAGTTTTTATTCACCTTGCCTGCTGCATTACATGTAATAACATTTGAAGGAAGTTTTAAGTGAAACATAGCAACATTCTTTTGTTTTTGTTTTTGTTTGTATTTAGCCTTGGGTTGATGTTTTATGCAGTTGAGGAATATGAGAGGAGTTGGGAACAGAATGAGGAACTGGGTCTGAACGATATGGACACATCTGCAGCTGATGCTGCTTATGACTCGATAGAGGCTTCATGATATGGCGCCTCTTTTTATAGAACCAAAAGCATTTTTTTTGATATCGTGTAGTGTTTAAAGTGGGCCGATGATCGACTTTGAAGAGGATAACAACATATTGACCAAAAGATCTTGATGGAAGCATTTGCTATTAGTTTTTATTTGATGTGTTTTGACGAAGAATTTGTTTTCAAAAGTTCGGATTTAGTTTACAAATCAACATATCCTTTTTCTTTGCATTATTAAACAAATGGAAATGGAAATGGAAATGGAAATATTTCCATTCCAACTCTAGCACAAGTTTACACAACATTTCATAACTTTTATGAAATCAACAATGTGCTTTCGCCAACGGAATTTTCTTCTTTCTCAATGTCCTCGTCCATAATCTTCATTTATTTCTCAACAAGGTGTAACTTCTTATTTATCTTTACATCTTCAGGTAATATTACTTACATCTCTTCTGCTAAATATCACCTTTCTTACCCTCGTTTATTCTTGTAAAAGTATTGTAAAAAAAACAAGTGTTGAGATCCAAAAATAGTATTCTGAAGATAAACGATAGGCCTTAACCTGAACATGATTAGATGAGGTAGAACGGGGGCCACGGGCCACCTCTAGACCCACCTTTGCACTCAACATAAGAAGCTCTACTCTCTAAGTGTAACGGTTCCCGCCTAAAGTTTGTTAGCGCACTTTACACGTGGACTCACTCCGTTAGTCTGTTCTTTGACTCTCCCAGATTTACGCTATATATACGAGATCATGCTTCGTATAATAGTATCACTTAAAATCCTTTCATATCTTCATAGAATACCATTGTAACACTCTTGAGAGAGCTTCATGATATTATTACACACACTATTGTGTGAATTCTTTGAATAGCAATTTGTAATTGAAGGTTAATATATGCACACCACACGTGTCACACAAGAATGCTACCATATATTCGGTCCGGTATTCGGTTCCAAACATTCCTCAAAATCGGTATTCGGTACCGGGATTTTCCCGAAAATACCGAAACCGAACCAAAATTTTTAAAAGCAAAGTTTTTTTTTAGATTTTTTAATTATACATATCATCTCCTAAATAAACTTTATTTTGATTGTTGTTAACATTAATTATTATTGTTTCTAGTTGTATATATAGAGATTGAAGAGTTGATAACGAACAAAATTGAAAACGAAAATCGTAAAAAAATACCGAAGATTGTTGAACTTTTGTTTGGTTTTGAACTTTTTGATTGTTTGTGATTGGTTTTGAAACACATTTGAAACATTATAAGGGCATTTTGGTTTGCGATTGGTTTTGATACACATTTGATACATTTTAAAAATTTCGGTCCTAAGTGGTCCTAGTACCGATTTTCCCGTCCCGAAACCGAAACCGAACCGGTACATACAGTTCGGTTTTCGATACTAATTTTTAGTCCCAAAAAAATTCGGTACCAACCGGTTCGGTACCGGTCCGGTCTCGATCTCATCCCTACGTTTGCTGCCGTTAGAAAGGAACCTGGAAAAGTCATGTTTGATGGTTAAATAGTTATTCTTGAACAATAAATATAAAATATATGTAAAAATGTAATTATGATCATTACAGGGTTTTATCTATAAATAGTATAACTATTAATGATTTATATAATTACTCAAATTCTTTACATATAAACATCAACCTTATTAGAGTTATAATAGACTATCTAGAACATCAGTCTATTTATAGTACATATTTCTTAACTGATTCAATAATTTGGATCTAGTTTATACACACATATACTCTTCGAATGTATAAACCAAATATTATTTATTAAAACTAATGAATGATTAATACTTACAAGGAAAATCTCACTACATCACTCACACTCAAAAGAATCTTCAAAATATTTGAAGATGTACACATGAAATATAAACCCTAATTTTCTATTAGAGAAGAAAACTAAAACTATCTAAAAAAATGAGAGAGGCCGAGAGGCCAGTTGCAAGTGTAACCCTAAAATGAGAATATCATTCTTATTTATATAACTCTTTATTTGCATTTTAGTCCTTGCTGAAAACTCCTCCAAACTTCATAATTTGTACCGCTACCCTTTTTCCCTTTAGCTATTGCAGCGCCGTCCAATAGTTTTGCTAACTGCCAGAAATGGTCCTCGCACAATACAGAAAATTAAACAATAATTTAAGTTAGTCACACAATGTCAAGATTGGTAAAAATACTTATATTTTCAACACCCTCCCTCAATCTTGACTTTGGAAAGACCTAACATATTTAATTTTGAACACAAATAATTATGTTGATTTACACAGAGAGATTTGTAAAAAAATATCTACTGGGTTTTCTAAAGATGGAATCTTAACAGCTTAACAGTTTTCAACATTCCAGCAGTTACCTTGTTTCTCACTTGATGTACATCAATTTCTATATGTTTGGTTTTTTTTTCTTCTTTTTTTTTTCTCATGAAATACAGGATTTGTTAGCAATTTGTATAGCAGATTTATTATCACAATTTAAATCAACTGAAAGAAGATTTACTAATTTTAAATCTGCAAAAAATGATAAGAACCCAAATTATCTCACATAAAGCCATAACACTATACTCCGACTCAGCAGAAGAGCGTGAAACAGTTGGCTCGATCCATCCATACTTCTCTCAATTTGGAGCACAAATAACCATGATGATATACACTAAGAGATTTTAGAAAATATATCAGCAGTTTGGAATTTGTTCCAAAGAATCAATGTTACAATCTTAATAACACCTAAAGAAACCTTATTGACTCAACTGAAGATCTAGTAGAGACAGAATTATGTTTTATTAAAAAAATGTTTTAATACTTTTATGAGAAACCATTGAGTTACCCAAAAATAAACAGTACAAAGAAACAGAAGGTCTAGAAGAAAGACACTTACCCCAGATTACATCTACAAAAACAGCTAAACCAGTTGAATGTGACCTGATAAAACTTACCCCAGATTGCAGAGAAACAGAAGGTCTAGAAGAAAGACACTTACCCCAGATTGCATCAACAAGAACATCTAAACCAGTTGAATGTGACCTGATAAAACTTATCGGAGAAGATTTTAAGTACCTAAGTACTTTCAAAACCAATTTAGGATGCATAAATTGACTCAACCAGAGAACAACATTAGCTATGCCATGAAGCTTAGCAAACAGAAAATTAATTAAAGATGAATCAATATATACAGACCAAGTTGAGTCTATTACAATTAAGCTCATAACCTTTTGTGTATTTATAGACTTACAGCCCAAATAACCAAAGACAACAGAGTCAGAATTAAAGAACTTGGTAAACAAAGAATAATTTCTCACACTTTGAATAAACCAATAACGACCATATACCTTTGCATACCACTAGCATTGCGCCTGTTTTAAACTATATAAAAACTTTATTATCCATTCTTTCAATACCATACTCAACTTCACATTCAAGCACAAAAAACATCAAATCTTTTAGGTAAAGCAGAAGACCTATTTGATTTTCTGTACAAATTAGAAGAGGTAGGAGGAGATGAAAAATAGCCCTCAAGATTAAGACTTGTAAACTGAACACCACAAGAAACAAACATCCTTTTAAAACCAGACAGTACCCTATCTGAGAATTAATCATAACTTAGCAGAATACACATCTCAGACTGACTTCCAAACCACAAACACCCACAACTTTTAAGATGAGCAAGAATAGGACGAAAACCATATATCAACTCACCAACACTATTTGCCTTGCAAATACTAAGACCAAACATGTTATGAGACTGTTTGGCCGTGTGACAAATTTTGCAAAGACCAATACTATCATAACCAAAATTCGGGGTTTTCTTTAAAACATGCAGAACTTGATCAATTTAATGACCAAGCCTATTGTGCCAAAGAAGATTAGTAGTAAAACAAGATATAGTTTGATTTAAATTTCCTTGTCTATTCTGAAAAACATTTAAAGAACCAACCAGATTATAGCACCTTTCAATACTGTATCCAGTAATACCATAAAGCTTACAAATCAGATTTGAGAGTCTAGGGACTCTTGTCTTAGTTCCACAGCCCCTTATACCAAAAAGCAGTTTTAACATAGGTAAATGGATCTCTTGTAAGAATGCTACAACTAATGGGTTGATAAACATCATCAAGAATCAACAGGAGTTGCATGAGTTTTATTAAAACAGATTTTGTTGAAAAAACTCATTTGAAGCATTGTGGGTGCAGTAAAGAAATTTAACAAGAACATCAGATTGATTCTACAAGGCGATTTTGGGGTCCTTAGAAGAAAAAGAGCCCTCAGCAGCACAAAAACACACACACACACACACACACACACACACACACACACACACACACACACACACACACACACACACACACATATACACACGAGAGAGACAACTAGGTAGATTACATTCGGATTCCTAAGCACACAGAGATGCTAGGTCAACCTACTACCCAGTCACCAAAAACAAAGAGAGAGCACACAAACACAGAGAGCAGGCAAGTGCTAAAAAAAGGAAGCCAAAGACAACAATGACATGAAGAAATAATAAAAGATAAGAAAAAAACCAGAATAGATGAAAAATCTCACAGGGGAGATGAAAGTCTCACAAGGGAGATGAAAGTCTCACAAGGTAGATAAACAGATGAAAAGTCTCCACAAGGGAGATGAAAGTCTCACAAGGGAGATGAACAGATAAAAAGTCTCCACAAGGGAGATGAAAGTCTCACAAGGGAGATGAACAGATGAAAAGTCTCCACAAGGGAGATGAA
Organism: Saussurea involucrata; assembly: GCA_033807775.1. Classification (NCBI taxonomy): domain Eukaryota; kingdom Viridiplantae; phylum Streptophyta; class Magnoliopsida; order Asterales; family Asteraceae; genus Saussurea; species Saussurea involucrata. The sequence goes on from CM066322.1 coordinate 136,672,588, forward strand.
AGTAGAAGATAGAGAAAAATTCGACAAGAACATATATTCTCTCTTCAAAGAAAAAAACCTCAGATCACAAAAACACAGCCAAAAAACAACAGATCAAATTTAGAACCTCTAACTATAACAGATCTACCATGAGATCTTAACAAACAGAGAACCAACCCTAATACGCGTAACAAATTCGAAAGCATGATACAAAGGAAGTCTAGCCACGTAGATCATCAACAGAATCACATATGGTTCATCAAGTCGATCTTAAAGGCATCATCGAATTCTTGTCACACCAAATATTTGTAAGATACCAGATCTATAAAGGAAAACAAGAGAATACCTGAGATATCAGCAACCGACTATCAAAGCGGTGGTCAACCACGACTCCAGTCGGAATACATGCCGGAAAAGATAGATCTATAACAACCAATCGGTTCTGAAATATTAACCGAAATAAGAGACATAAACGAGTAGAAATCAGAAGGATTGAGCATCATTCGAAAGTAAACCAAACGGAAGAAAGCACACTCCAAAACAAAACAAAACGATCTTAAGATGGTGAGATCTTTGATCAGAACGGAACCAAACCAGAGAACTCAGATCAAGAGATATTTGGAATCTCAGACCAGAGCTGTTATTACACGAATAGACAAGAACCATCAACGAAACCAAGTTTGTTTTTAGTTTCCAGTGCCAATATCATAGCACAGGATCAGACTTTGTAATTTTCAGTTCCAGTTAATTTCATGTTGAGGATGGACACACCAGTGGTGTCACTAGGATGCAGGTATAGAGGATCACCAAAAACCAACTTTGCAATCAATGATTGCGTTTCTGGTTCTTTGTGAGCTTCTCCACCGGCCATGATAACAAACCAAAAACACACACACAAGGGAAACACCTAAGTGAGAAAATGACAGGATTCCTTGCGACTCTAAAGTGGTAGGTCAAGCCAATCACCTAGGGTTCCTCAGATAAGGGAAAGATAAAAAAAACACACCCAGTAAAGAGAGGACTTACAGTGGGGTTTAAGCAGAGAGCGCAGCGGAAAACAGGGACCTTAGTAAAAAATAACTAGGGCCCTATGAACTTATTTTGCAGACACAGGATATAACCTGAACAAATATTACAACAAGGAAATAGACAGAAGATAAAACAGGCACACCACTTTACACCACCTTATGAACAATGTAAGAATAATAACAGTCCTCGCAATCACACCGTACAGGAGCATATCTGCAGGGGTTAAAACACAGAAGAAACAATCCACAAGATACCAAGAAAAAAATCGTGAATCTTACACAGGGTAGATTATAAGTGATCGCACAGATAGTCAGATCTAGTTTAGATCTAACCTAGATTCACCTATACCACGCATGCAAGCAGATCCACGCAAAACAAAAAATGACCAGATCTAATATAGCAGAAGGTTTAACAAGATGAAATCTGGATAAGTCAGACTAGTCCTATACAGTAGTATTTAAATCACAACAAGAACCAAATCTAACATATACAGAAAGAGAAAACGAAAAACGGATCAAGTCACGTAGCAACCAAACCTAACCGGATCTACAAAGATCAAGTCACGTTAATAACAAAAATAGAAAAAAGGAGCAAAACGTAACCGGATCTACAAAGGTCAAGTCACATAGCAACCAAACCTAACCGGATCTACAAAGATCAAGTCACGTTAATCAATAAAAGAGTGAAAAAACAAAGGAGCAAAACGTAACCGGATCTACAAAGAACAAGTCACGTATAAACCAAAACGTAGCCGGATCTACAAAGATCAAGTTTAGTTTAAAACAAAAGTGTGGAAGGTGAACACGACTTGGACGAGAACTATAGAGTTCAGATCCAAATTGTTATATACACAAAATAGCAGTAAATCCAGTCTAAAGGAACTGATCCACAAACTAAAAATGACACCGAAATCGATAACCGAACGTCTACTGAGACGAGGTATGTACGACTTCAGAAACTATATGAGAGGCAACAACATAAATCTGAGACAAACGAGAAAAATGGACAACAGGAAAAAAATAAACTAAAGAAGACGGTCTAATCGTCCAAAAACAAGTCCATTTGAAAGAAACCAAACGATCTCAGATCTCACTACAAGAATGAAACACTTAACCTCAAAGGACCAAGGTTACAGAACCAGGATCCATAAGAGTCGGTGTATAACAGAAGCAAAAGAAAAAAGGAAAGAAAACGAACAACTCAGATGCGAGTGTGAAAGACATACCATAAGTCGATGTTGACACCGAGAACGTCGCCAGAGATCTCACCGTGATGCTTTGATACCATCTTCGAATGTATAAACCAAATATTATTTATAAAAACTAATGAATGATTAATACTTACAAGGAAAATCTCACTACATCACTCACACTCAAAAGAATCTTCAAAAGATTTGAAGATGTACACATGAAATATAAACCCTAATTTTCTATTAGAGAAGAAAACTAAAACTATCTAAAAAAATGAGAGAGGCCGAGAGGCAGTTGCAAGTGTTACCCTAAAATGAGAATATCATTCTTATTTATATAACTCTTTATTTGCATTTTAGTCCTTGCTGAAAACTCCTCCAAACTTCATAATTTGTACCGCTACCCTTTTTCCCTTTAGCTATTGCAACGCCGTCCAATAGTTTTGCTAACTGCCAGAAATGGTCCTCGCACAATACAGAAAATTAAACAATAATTTAAGTTAGTCACACAATGTCAAGATTGGTAAAAATACTTATATTTTCAACACCCTCCCTCAATCTTGACTTTGGAAAGATCCAACATATTTAAATTTAAACACAAATAATTATGTTGATTTACACAGAGAGATTTTGTAAAAAAATATCTGCTGGGTTTTCTAAAGATGGAATCTTAACAGCTTAACAGTTTTCAATATTCCAGCAGTTACCTTGTTTCTCACTTAATGTACATCAATTTCTATATGTTTGGTTCTTTTCTTCTTTTTTTTCTCTCATGAAATACAGGATTTGTTAGCAATTTGTATAGCAGATTTATTATCACAATTTAAATCAACTGAAAGAAGATTTACTAATTTTAAATCTGCAAAAAATGATAAGAACCCAAATTATCTGACATAGAGCCATAACATTATACTCTGACTCAGCAAAAGAGCGTGAAACAGTTGGCTCGATCCATCCATACTTCTCTCAATTTGGAGCACAAATAACCATGATGATATTTACTAAAAGATTTTAGAAAATATATCAGCAGTTTGGAATTTGTTCCAAAGAATCAATGTTACAATCTTAGTAACACCTGAAGAAACCTTATTGACTCAACTGAAGATCTAGTAGAGACAGAATTCTGTTTTATTAAAAAAACGTTTTAATACTTTTATGAGAAACCATTGAGTTACCCAAAAATAAACAGTACAAAGAAACAGAAGATCTAGAAGAAAGACACTTACCCCAAATTGCATCTACAAGAACAGGTAAACAAGTTGAATGTGACCTGATAAAACTTACCCCAGATTGCAAAGAAACATAAGGTCTAGAAGAAAGACACTTACCCCAGATTGTATCTACAAGAACAACTAAACCAGTTGAATGTGACCTGATAAAACTTACCGGAGATGATTTGAAGTACCTAAGTACTTTCAAAACCAATTTAGGATGCATAAATTGACTCAACCAGAGAAACACATTAGGTATGCCATGAAGCTTAGCAAACATAAAATTTATTAAAGATGAATCAATATATACAGACCAAGTTGAGTATATTACAATTAAGCTCATATCCTTTTGTGTATTTATAGACTTACAGCCCAAATAACCAAAGACAACAAAGTCAGAATTAAAGAACTTGGTAAACAAAGAATAATTTCTCACACTTTGAATAAACCAATGACGACCATATACCTTTGCATACCACTAGCATTGCGCCTGTTTTAAACTATATAAAGACTTTATTATCCATTCTTTCAATACCATACTCAACTTCACATTCAAGCACAAAAAACATCAAATCTTTTAGGTAAAGCAGAAGACCTATTTGATTTTCTGTACAAATTAGAAGAGGTAGGAGGAGATGAAAAATAGCCCACAAGATTAAGAATTGTAAACTGAACACCATAAGAAACAAACACCCTTTTAAAACCAGACAGTACCCTATCTTAGAATTAATCATAACCTAGCAGAATACACATCTCAGACTGACTTCCAAACCACAAACACCCACAACTTTTATGATGAACAAGAATAAGACGAAAACCATATATCAACTCACCAACACTATTTGCCTTGCAAATACTAAGACCAAACCTGTTATGAGACTGTTTGGCCGTGTGACAAATTTTGCAAAGACCAACACTATCAGAACCAAAATTCGGGGTTTTCTTTAAAACAGGCAGAACTTGATCAATTTAATGACCAAGCCTATTGTGCCAAAGAACATTAGTAGTAAAACAAGATATAGTTTGATTTAAATTTCCTTGTCTATTCTGAAAAACATTTAAAGAGCCAACCAGATTATAGCACCTTTCAATACTGTGTCTAGTAATACCACAAAGCTTACAAATCAGATTTGAGGTCTAGGGACTCTTCTCTTAGTTCCACAACCCTTTATACATGAAACATCCCTAAGGAAAAAGCAGTTTTAACAGAGGTAAATGGATCTCTTGTAAGAATGCTACAACTAATGGGTTGATAAACCTCATCAAGACTCATCAGGAGTTGCATGAGTTTTATTAAAAAAAAATCATTTGAAGCATTGTGGGTGCAGTAAAGAAATTTAACAAGAGCATCAGATTGATTTTACAAGGCAATTTTGGGGTCCTTAGAAGAAAAAGAGCCCTCAGCAGCACCAAAACACACATACACACACACACACACACACACACACACGAGAGACAACTAGGTAGATTACAATCGGATTCCTAAGCACACAGAGATGCTAGGTCAACCTGCTACCTTGTCACCAAAAACAAAGAGAGAGCACTCAAACACAGAGAGCAGACAAGTGCTAAAAAAGGAAGCCAAAGACAACAATGACATGAAGCAACAATAACAGATAAGAAAAAAAAACCTAAATAGATGAAAAATCTCATAGGGGAGATGAAAGTCTCACAAGGGAGATGAAAGTCTCACAAGGGAGATGAACAGATGAAAAGTCTCCACAAGGGAGATGAAAGTCTCATAACGGAGTTGAAAGTCTCACAAGGGAGATGAACAGATGAAAAGTCTCCACAAGGGAGATGAAAGTCTCACAAGGGAGATGAACAGATGAAAAGTCTCCACAAGGGAGATGAAAGTAGAAGAGAGAGAAAAATTTGACAAGAACATATATTCTCTCTTCAAAGATAAAAACCTCAGATCACAGAAACACAGCCAAAAATTAACAGATCAGATTTAGAAGATAGTTGAATATTTTAACAATATTGAATACCTCTAACTATAACAGATCTACCATGAGATCTTAACAAACAGAGAACCAACCCTAATACGCGTAACGGATTCGAAAGCATGATACAAAGGAAGTCTAGCCACGTAGATCATCAACAGAATCACATATGGTTCATCAAGTCGATCTTAAAGGCATCATCGAATTCTTGTCACACCAAATATATGTAAGATACCATATCTGTAAAGGAAAACAAGAGAAGACCTGAGATATCAGCAACTGACTATCAAAGCGGTGGTCAACCACGACTCCAGTCGGAATACATACCGAAAAAGATAGATCTATAACAACCAATCAGTTCTGAAATATTACCCGAAATAAGAGACAAAAACGAGTAGAAATCAGAAGGATTGAGCATCAACCGAAAGTAAACCAAACGGAAGAAAGCACACTCCAAAACAAAACAAAACGATCTTAAGATGGTGAGATCTTTGATCAGAACAGAACCAAACCAGAGAACTCAGATCAAGAGATATTTGGAATCTCTGACCAGAGCTGTTATTACACGAATAGACAAGAACCATCAACGAAACCAAGTTTGTTTTTAGTTTCCAGTGCCAATATCATAACATAGGATCAAACTTTGTAATTTTCAGTTCCAGTTAATTTCATGTTGAGGATGGACACACCAATGGTGTCACTAGGATGCAGGTAGAGAGGATCACCAAAAACCAGCTTTGCAATTAATGATTGCGTTTCTGGTTCCTTGTGAGTTTCTCCACCGGCCATGATAACAAACCAAAAAAAAAAACACAAGGGAAACACCTAAGTGAGAAAATGACAGGATTCCTTGCCACTCTAAGGTGGTAGGTCAAGCCAATCACCTAAGGTTTCTTAGATAAGGGAAAGAGAAGAAAAAAAAACACACCCAATAAAGAGAGGACTTACAGTGGGGTTTAAGCAGAGAGCGCAGCGGAAAACAGGGACCTTAGTAAAAAATAACTAGGGCCCTATGAACTTATTTTGCAGACACAGGATATAACCTGAACAAATATTACAACAAGGAAATAGACAGAAGATAAAACAGGCACAACACTTTACACCACCTTACGGACAGTGTAAGAATAATAACCAGTCCTCACAATCACACTGTACAGGAGAAAATCTACAGGGGTTAAAACACACAAGAAAAATCCACAAGATACCAAGAAAAAAGTCGTGAATCTTACACAAGGCAGATTATAAGTGATCGCACAGATAGTCAGATCTAGTTTTGTTGATCCCACTATAGACTCAACGATGATATTTATCTCGATAGTTCGAACAAATATATATGCGAAAGCGTTTTAATAGAACTAAAGAGAAATACTCGATAAAAAATACACACAGAATCAAACAAGTGAAACAATTATAAGACAAGAATTTAGCTCAATGATTCACTTTCTATTGATTCTTCAGGAACACCGAGAACACGGTAAGTGTGTGTAATACAAGAGAATGTGCCTTAATCTGGTGTGTGTGTAGTGCGAAAGTTAATCTAAAAGGTCTGGAGAGACCCTCTATTTATACTACTTTACAGGGGACAAGTTGTAGACAGAAAGTACTAAGGTACATAGACAAGGTCGTGGGACAGAATTTGGTACAACGTTAATGTAGTGCGCCGCCTACTGTAAAGGCTGTAACCAGGCAGAGGATGACACGTGGAAAGTGCATGGCACACCTTGTACGAATGATCTTCAAAATCTTCGTACACCAGAGGCACATGAGAGGCATGCTTGTCTTCATCTTTGATCTTCAGGTATCTTCTAGCTTCCAAGTCTTCATACCACAGAGGCTCTGCCAAGGGTTACAGAGGCTCTGTGGCCTTGTCCTCTGAAAGTCTTCTGAAGAAGGTTGCTCTTGTTGTCTCAGCAGAGGCTCTGTCGATGATCTTTACTTAGCCTATTTTTCAATACTTCTTAGACATAAAAGTTGGAGCTAACAATCTCCCCCTAAGTATTGAAAAATAAAAAATTTGAAAGTTGCATGTTTTCTAAGCTAAGAACAAGAGGTGGATCATTTGACCTCTGTAAAAAATTTACTTTTCATTTACTGAGATGTCAGAGGCATTTACATTGGATTACATTGAAGTGCAGAATATGAAAAGTAAAGCAAAAGTAGGATAGTTGCAGGGGTCAGACTCTGGCGTTTGGGAAGTCGTTGATTGACTTAGTGAGTCCTCCATCCCTGAGTTAACGAAACATTTTGATGCAGAGGTTTCTGAAGTTGATGACCGCATCAATGGCCTCAATTAGTCCATTTGCAAAGGTCAGGTCCATGAACTCTAATCCTCTGTATTCCAATAGATTGGACCTGAACTCGAGCAGAGTCTTGGTAGCATACTTCTGGCAGTCCACTGCTAAGAAGAGTCTCATTTTTTCTTGTGGATCAAGGAAGACATACCCGACCTTTGGACTGCAGATGATGGTGTTTGGTTTGATATCAGCAGAGGAGGGGCATTAGTCTTCTGGAGGTGGGAGACTTATCTTCTTCACTCCTAGGTCAAGTCCCACTTGGAAGTCAGTCATGCTATAGAGCAGAAGCTTCTCTCGCATGGCTTTCTTGATTTCCTCGTATGCTCTCTGGACTTCAAGTCTGTAACCGTAGTTTTGCCTTGCCCAGCTTAGAAGATCAGGTAGGTCATAAGGGCTTAGGTTTCTTAGATCTGCATCTGAGAATTTATTCTCAGATTTGTCGGCCCTTTTGACATGGTAGAGGTTGTAGTGAAATTGACCGCCTTTTGTATGTGAAAGCTTGCAGTAGATTACTTGTGTGATCTTTGAGTTTAAGGAGACTTCTTTGACGGGTTTGGCTTTGTCTCTGTAGAAGTCGTCCCTTATCTGCTGAAGCATGTCACGTTTTAGAATTGGAGGTGGCAGAGGTTCATTGACGGCTCTACTGTATAGGTATTTGTACACCACCTCTTCCATTTGTCGTTGAGGTACAGAGGGTGGTGGCATGGGTTTTCGCAGAGCTTCCAAGTCACTGATCATCTTGGCCACTCTGTCTTCTGTTGGCTTCGCCTTGGGATCTAGAGTAGGTTTGGCTGACAGAGGAGGTACGTAAGCCCAATCTTCTTCTTCTGGCTTTGGTGTGACAAAGGCATCAAAGGAGCGCTTAAGCAGTTTCTCTGTGACCTGAGCTTTCTGCTTCTTGGGTTTAGGTTCCTCTATGAGTATGGACTTTCCTTTGTCCTTGGCCTTAGGCTGTGATTCCTCTGTTGGTTTGGGTTGGGATGCCTCTTTTGGTTTTATCTGTTGAGCTTCTGAGGTCTTTGTTGGTGGTGCCTCTGTTGTTGGTTTTTTGGGGTTGTCTCTGTTGGTTTAGATGGTGTCCGGGTTGAATTGTTTTAGTTTGTGGTTTGGTTGGAGAGGCTTCTGCGGTTTTGCTCAGGTACTTTCGTTGTTTTTGAGCTAGGGTTTTTGTTCGGGGTTTGGATTTGGGTTGCTTTTCTGTTGTTATTAGAGTGGGTTGTTCTTCTGTTATAGGTGTGGGTGATGGCAGCTTGGTTTCTTCTGATGGTTTTGGTGTAGGGGAGGGAAGGTCTTCTTCAGAGTTGGAAGAAGAGAGGATCTAGATCTGCTCTGAGGGTTTTGGTTTGGGTGAGGGCAAGTTTTCAGCCTGTTGAGTTGTTTCTACAGAGGTGGGTATTTCCTCTGTGGTCTTCTTCTGGTTTTGGTCTTCTGAGGCTGAAGGTACTTGGGTTATTGGTTTGACTGCAAGTGGTGGTGGTGCTGGCAGACCTCTGTTGGCTCTAGTTGTTCTTTTCTCCCCCTCAGGATGACCTGATGGCCCATATGAATCCCCATCAGAGTCATCCTGTCCTCTGCCCGAAGTGCCTTCTGCTTGGCATGTGGAGGCTGGTTTCTTTGGTTGGCTTGCCCCTGCAACAATCATTTTCGTGCAGAGGTCATCACAGATGCCCAGCAGATAGGCAACTTCTGCTTCTGAGTTGAATCGGAGCTTTCCCACGCTGGCCTGGAAGTCCTTGACGTAGTTGGCATTGGCAGTGGTTAAGGCCTTGATGAACTCTGTCATCTCGTTCTGTATACCCTGGCCAAGATCTGTTAGTTGTGCTCTGGTCATGTAGTCAGAAGGCTTCATGGCTTGAGTTTCTTTGGTGGTCTGTTCTTGGACTTGTTCTAGGGACTTTTTGAGATCTTTTGCTATGAGGCCCGTAGATGCAGGGGTTTGAGTGGAGAGATTTGCGGCCACTTTTCGTGCCTTCTTTAACTCCTTGGAGAGGTTAATGACAGAGGCTTCAAGTGCAGAGATTGTGGCTGCTTCAGGTACAGAGGGAGTTGTAGCTGCAGAGGTCGTTGCAACATTTTTCATTGAGGCGCTGACATTTTTCACTTCTGTTGACAGGTTCTCAACTTTTGTGCTCAGTTCATTTAGTGCCCTGTTGGTGGAGTCTTCAAGAGCGTTGAGAGAGCTTTTCAACTCTTTCAACGAAGTGGTCATAGAGGTGACAAGGGTTTGGAACTCATCCCTTGCGACATATGAACCAGGTGTAACCTCTGGGGGAACACATTCTTCCCCAGAGTGAGTCCTTGTTCCTAGGATGCCTTCTTTCGTTCCGGTTTTTATGTTAAGAATGCAAGGACTTCCCTCTGATCCTTGAGCAGAGGTTTTTAAGGCCTCAGACTCTACAAAGGTTCTGTCAAGGACCTTGTTCTGATCAACTCCAGAGGTGGGGACAGAAGTATCCTTGAGTTTACTCGGGGACTTGTCTAGAGTCCCTTCATCTAAGTGCTCTCTAGGCTCATCTGAAGAGCCTTGGGGTCCTAATTGTGTGCGTGTCGCAGAGGAAACAAATTCTTCTGCTAGGACTTCAGGTATGATCTGGGGCGACTGATCACGAATAAGAGGAGAGTCCTTTTGAGAGGACTCCCTCTGTATGGTTTCCCCGGTAATGAGTGACACAGAAGAGGAAAAGGTTCCTATGTCCGGTTGGATGGGGATGGGATCGGGCCGTGCTGCTCTTGTTCAATAGCTCTATTTTCCACTAGAGTGGCAGAGCTAGATGTGTGGGTCGCACTGGGATGGGGTTGTGGTTGTGTACCTCTACTTTCTTCGGCATCCTTTCGGCTCTCTTCCTCTGTCAAGCATCCTAAGACAGGGGATTCTAACTTGGATTCTATTTCCACCCATGTGTCATCTGTTTCCACTATTGTAGAAACCAGGATTCGATCTTACAATCAATTAATCAATCAAGAACAATCAAACAGTAGAATAACATAGAATTGGATCCAAAAGCTTTGTATTCGTTCAAGAACAGATTACAGATCTAGAGAGAGAATCTCTCAAAGATTACAAAGTGAATACAAAGTGATACGAAAAGTTAGTTAGCTTACAGTTGCTAACTCCTATATATACTGTAAAGAAAAGCTAAAGCTACAATACATATATATGACAAACCAATAGAACAATTACACGTGTTCTAATTAGTAACAGAATATAACTGAAAATATCAAAAGACATAAGTTCTGAACAACATGTTCAGAACTTCTGAACATCATTCTGATTAAGCACCTCAGAACATACACTTGAACACTTGGACATTTCCATCTTCTCATTCAGATGTTCTGAGTCTCCTACTCAGAAATCTGAGCCTTCTGTTCAGACTTCATCACTTAGTAATCTTTGCAGTATTCTCTGATCAGAACTTCTGAGTCTTCTTACTCAGAACTCTGAGCCTTCAGATCAGATATCAACACTTAGGCTTTTTGATAAACTTCCGTTCTAACAATCTCCCCCTTTTATCAAACAAGCCTGTATTTGTCAACGTTGAATTCCTTTAAAGCAAGTACAATCTTTAGAAGAATTACATTTCTTATAGCTAATCTTCTATCAATCTTTCAATAACTTGTTCTGTCTTTTCAACTTGAACTCCTTTTTGTATCTTTTACTTCAAACTGTTCTTGATAAATCTGAGAGTTCCACAGCAGTACTTGGTAACTTCACTGACTCCGAAGAAAATCTTTTGGCTTTGTTTATTTTTCAGTATGACCCCCAACTCTGGTAGTTTACAAACATATCCCGTCTTCAGATCACTTAGTCGCTCATGATCATTGTTTGGCATAGAAAGATAGACACATGGTCTATGTATATACAGAGCAATTTGGAAATCTGTATATGCATACCATCTCAGAATGTAGAACATTGCTTCTCTTACTACTGCCAATGCTCCTCTTTCTCTCTTATACTCGCTACAATCTTTATTCTCTAGAAGACAGTACAAACGATAGAAATCAGATACTGAGATTTTGTCAAAATCAGCTTCAGTGAAGTAGTAGACTTTTCCATCTTCTCTCAGAACCTCAAACCCATAGTATTCATTTTTCTTGAACTTCTTGACACATAATTCTCTGATTCCCGTGATCATGAAATCAGAAGATACAGACTGCTTTTTCTTTCCTATGCACCTTGATAATTCAACACGAAACCATCGAGAGAACTCTGGCTTATCATGATACACACTCAGAAAATTCACTTCTCTTGGTTGAAAGAAGTTTGGTAAATCATTTTCCAGAAATAATCCATTTAAGTCAACTGGTACTTCTTCTTCATTTGCTTCAGATTTTTCTGTTTGTTCACCCTCTTGCATCTGAACATCTTGTGAAGATAATACTTCTGGAATAGTTTCTTCAACATCATCAGAGTAAACACCATTCACTTGGTATTCTGCAGGGAACACAAAATCAATTTGTAGAAGTTTCTTTGGATTTTCTTCCGATATCATACACTCACAGCATTCTTTGATTCTTTTTCTGAGATCCAATCTTTATTTTATGTGTCTTATACACTTGTCCCTCAGAATTGCTTTCTCACCTTCAGCAATTACCTCCATCTCTTCCAAAATCCAATGTAGAGTAGCATCACTGTACTTTACAAGATCATTCAGTCTGAAAAACATTGGTATACCAGAAGCTATGTTGAAGAAACCTTCATTTTCCATTCCTTCAATCACAAATCCACGAACACAGTTTTCATTTTTAGGCTTTCTGATTGGACAACTTAAATTGCACTTATCTTTTCCTGATTCAATGGCCAGCTGGAAATCATACACATGCATATTCCTGACATAGATCCCCGATATCCTTCTGCATTCAATTTCCACCCATGTTTCTTCAGTACTTGCAAAGAACTTCACAAGAAATATTTGATCATCTAGAAATAATCTATGAAAGTCAAAGCTGGTCAGATTTACTTTCAAGTTTCCTTCATTCAGAACTTCCATACTTACATACTTCAGGCCATCAAACTCTTCTGTTTGGAATTCTAACACCTTCTCAATCCTTTTCTGAACAAGTAATCTTTCATCTAGTTTTCTCAGTCTGTTTGAAGCTTCAACATACACCATCTGAATTTTTTCATCCATAAATCCATCAATGAAATTCTCAACATCTACATACTCATCTTCTTTGCAGTAGAGATGCTCATAAGTTTCTTCTGGAAAGATGTCACGATGGTAATGTCTGGCAAGTGGAGTATCACTCTGTTCAATAATGAAATCACATAAGGGTTCCTCCAGTATTGGCAATTCAAGTCTTGGAATGTCAATTGGTCTTCTGAACACATATTCCAGAGGCATGAAGTAATTTTCAACTCTGTCATACTCTTTATCAATGGCTGACAACTCATCCAGAAAATGCAGTTCAAATTCATCTTGAAACTTACGTGAATATCCAACTGAGTAGTCTTCTTCTCCCATCATATCAATTAGTCTCACCACTCTGATACATCTGTGAACATTCTGAACATTCTGAACATTCTGAACATTAAGAGCATTTACCAGTACACTGTGCATTCTCCTTAACAGAATATCATTCATCCTCCTTTCTTCAAATTCAGAAATAAGATCACCTCCAGTGTAAGGAATAATATCTGAACATGTAACCACTCTATCCATTTCAGAACTTTCTGTCCTATTCACCTCAGAGAAATCCACCATAGAATTATCTGCCATAACCATTTCATCTGCCATAACCACATTAGCTTCAGAAGTATTCACATCAACTTCAGAAGTATTCACATCAGCTTCAGAACAAGTTATTTTCAGAAAATTACCAGCATCCATATCAGAAGATTTTTCAAGTACCACATCTTCTGATTCCATTTCCTCAGAGCTTAGACTTTCAGAACTTGTAGTTGGAACAACTATTATCTCAGTACTTTGCTTCTGCTTTTTCTCCCCCTTTTGATGATGATGAGGTTCATTATCATCAAACTTCCTCTTCAAAGACTGAGTTGATTCAGATTCTGGCACTGCGACAGACAAAGGCATGATTTGTAAAGGCTTTGAAACAACAGCAAGTTGTGAACTGAATGCTTGAAGCAGAGATGAGTTCATGGCATCCATACTTTTGATTATATCTTCTTGAAACTTTGAAAACTTATCTGTGATCTCCTTTTGATGAGATTCCATAGATATTTTGACATTATCCACTTTCTGCTTAACAGACTTAGCCTTTTCATCCAACATGGTTCTGAGATTTTTTACTTCATCTTTCAAAGTAGATACAGTGTTCTCCAAATTCTGAACTTTTTCTCCCAAATCCTGATTTTGTTTCTGAATCTTTTCAAATTCAAAAGGTGCTAACGGTAATCCTGGATCAACAAATAAACCAGTTTTCATGTGTTCTGAGAACACATGGCCTGTAGGTGTCACAAAGTCACCATGTACAACAGATGCACTGTGTAAAGAGGCTTTTAAAATGTTCACCTCCCCAGGGCTTCCATCCAATCCTTGACTACCAGTAATAGGTATATCTATGGATGTTGATACAGGAATACGAAATTCCTGTGATGTGCTTGTGTGAAATGAAAATTCAGGCCCAAATAGGATGTTACTGTGCAATCCTGACTCAGTGTGTTGAATAATATTTTGGGATTGATTACCAAACTCCAAATGAGTAGGCAATGGTTCCCTTGTTTGAAATGAAACAGTAGCATGTTTAAATGCTTCTGAGTGGCTGTGATTGGGTAATTCAAGTTCCACCATGGGCTCAATGGTGTTTTCTTCAATATTGGTCACCAAGGGTTGTGAACCAATAGCAGATGTGGATGCCCAAATTAGATCAGCTGGTTCATAATTATATCTGTTTTCTAATTCTGGTGACATTCTCTCATCCTCACCTCTCTCTGTCTGTTTTTCAGGCTCACTTCTAACCAAGCTCTCAGAATTTTGCCTCTCAATTCTCTCAGAATGTTCTCCCATCTGAACATTCTCCCTCTCTCTTACTGCATTTGACCCCTCACCTCTCATCTCAGGGTTGTCCTCATGGGTAGGGACATGAGGTTGTACAAGTCCCATAGAGGTGCAATAAGCTTTTAAAATCTCACTCTCCCCTGGTATATAAGACCTAAGTGACCTTGGCAATGGTCTGTGATTAGGAAATTCACAAGTTTAAGGGATGAGATCATTTTACCCATATAGAAAATTGGCCCATGCTCCTCATTTGCTCTTCTTGGAATATTAGGATCTTGCCTCATTGCATACTAGATCACCATCTGCCAATACCTCTGATAAGGAATATAAGTCAGAGGATTATCTCTTGTTTCTCCCCTTAATGCCTTCTGATTCCTTTCAAAAGTGTTATTCATTTCTTCCCATAAGATTGAAGCATAGTCATAATGTCTGTTCTTCACAAACCCATGAAAAATCTGCATGATTTGTCTTGATCCCTGATCTGGAGAACTGTGCTTCCCAGATAAACATTTGTTAATAATTGTGAAGAAGCATGCCCATATCGGTGGTAGTTTGTTTCTTCTGAAAGAACTCAGATTCCTCAATTCATCATTATGTCCCAATCTTCTAAACTCAGCTATCATCTCCTCTGTTAAAGGTGAATCCTCAAAATCTGTTCTCCTTTCCAAATCACCTTTTTCTGGCAACCTTAACATAATTCTTAAGAAACTAACAGTCAGAGTTATAGAAACTCCCCCATATTGGATACAAACTTATTTCCTTGCAATTCCAAATTCTTCCACCACTGTTGAATATAATGAATTGGAACAGTCTTTTTTAGAGTAAACCACTTTTTGAAAGGATGATACTTCTACAACTCGATTATAATCCTATGTTCTTCCTTGAAATTGGTTTCATCAAGCACTAAGACACAGTTATTTTCTACCAAATCTAGATATTCATTCTCAGGTACGATCCTCTCCAAAGAAATAGGTCTAGAAGACATTACAGACCTTACAGCACTCTGTTGATGTTCAATATTTGCAATTCCTTCCTCTGCATTTCCTTCAGACTTAACCATATTTTCATCCTCTGCATTTCCTTCAACACCCTGATTTCCAAAAACATTTCCTCCTATTGCCTCATCTTCTGCGACAATATTCTCAGGCATTCAAACTTCTTCATTATCTGAATCCGAAGATGACATTAAAGTCTTTGCAGTGTGCAAAGATTGAGTAACACTTCTTCGTGCATCAGACATGATTATCAGTCAAGAAATATGAAAGAAAACAAAATCGACGAACTCATGAATTTTGCGTATCTCACTTTTCACTCTTAGGATTTGAATGAATTTGAAAGAGGGATTCTAAGATCTATTTAAAATTCGCGAAGCTGAAAGGATTCAAACGGTGAAAAACTACTTTATGTCAGAGTTATAACGGTTTCTAACACTGTGAAATACCACAAAAGAGTTTAAATGAAACGTGGTATTATCAAATGAATAAGATGCTGACACGTGTTATTTGATAGAAATCAACACAAGTTAAAGTTCTGAATAACACACTCAGAATTCTGAGAATGCATACTCAGAAGTTCTGAGTATACAATTCAGAAGAAAATTCCCTTGTAACCAGAATTCATTTAAATTTCAACTTCTGACATTATAAATCTTTTAATCATCCAGAAGTAGTTTGAACAGATAGAAGATTGTTTTATCATCAAAATTCTGTCCCTCTTTTGATGATTTGAGATAAGAAAAGAATACAAACCTTGTAGGCATCTCTGAATGATTTCTGAAAGATATCAATGCTCCCCCTTGACTTAAGCATATGCTCAAACACATATTATACATAAAGGAATATAAAAAGAATAAAACATAAAGAACTTGACAATAAATTGAAACACTTGTAATTTCTAGAAATGAGTTCTGAAAGGTACAGTCAGAAGATCTGAGTAACCTATTCAGAAGAAAAAAATGAAGTCAGTTTTATTAAAGAAATGTAAACTAATCTAGAGAGAGAACACAAGAGTGTTTAAGAGCTACATCTTGAATTATGAATTAATGAATACAAAATTACATGACAAGTCCTATTTATAGTCTCCTTCCCTTGTTACAACACTTAAGCCCAAGCCCATTTAGACATCTAAGTCCATTAGGCCCAAAGCCTTTACTTTACAAAATTTCTAATATTTAGGAAAACTTTAGTGTCCTAACATTCTCCCCCTAAAGTTTTGGAAAGTAAAATCATCTTGTAGTCTTTAACTCCTCTCCCCCTTGATTTTCTTGAAAAACTTTAGCGGTGCATTTCTTCAAATGTAGGCTTGGCTCCCCCTTGAAAATAGCTCTTACTCATCATATTTTCAACCTTGAAAAATCAGATCCAATGTACTCCATAACCCCGACTAAGTGCACGAAAAACATCTCCAAAATGTGGAAACTCGAGCTCGTTCCGATAAGCCCACAAGAATGATAACGAGTGAGTTTTGAGTGACAAGCCAAATGAATTCTTAGTTTAAAACAAAGAATCCGTCGTCAGACCACGAGTTGAATAAGAATTCGGCTTAAGAGTTTGGTCCGAATTTGCTCGAAGGAGGAACGGTAAAAAGCACGCGCTACTCGGTAGAGGTTTTCGAGGAATCGATCACAAATCGATGTCATGGAGATGGATGTGTGACAAACGGAATGTAGGAGTGATGCCACACGGATTCCGTTAGCAAAAATCTCGAAATTTAACCACACTAACGGAAATTGGACCAAAATTGTTAGAAAAACTAACTGATCACTAACTGGTCCAGTTAGTACTATTCACCATCTTCATTAACTTTCATAATCACGTACTGTGCATTTTTCTTTCATTAATCTTCCAACCTTTTCATCCAAAAGACTTTCTCTTTGTTCCATTATGATCATGGACCATCACAAAGTGATATTTTTTTAAAAAGAAACAGTACCATGCAATCGTGAAAATAACCATCACTTTTACCATCAATGATCCATTATTGAAAATTTCATCATTTTCTTTCAACTTTCCCACGACCAAAAAGTCTTCCAAATCATTTCTTCACCTTCAATGATCATCCAAAAATATAACTCATGTATAAAACATGATCATGCAAACGTGAAACACGTTTTTTCGGCGATAACCAATTTCTCCGATGAAATAACAAACTTTTCCGGCAAAAATAGATCCAACAACTCTGAAAGTTATGATTTCATGCTGGAATTCTCGTCAAATCGTTTCAAAGTGAACATATTATCAGCTACGAACAGATCTGAGCTAAACATACCGGAGAAAACATAGATTTCCGGCAAAACCGTTTTTCCGGCGAAGCTCCGGTGAACATCGTGTTTCCGGTGAAATTATCCAACAATTCTGAAAAATATGATTTGTTGCTGGAATTTGTTTCTAAACGCTGTAGAATGATCGATGCATTAAAAATAACAAATCTATGGAGGAATGATTCGACCAAAACAACAACTCCGGCGAACATCCGGCCAAAACTGATTTTCTGACGAGAATGGTGCTGTTAACTTTCAGATCGCATATTTCACTCAATTTTCTACCAAAATCAAAAGTAATTGATGCTATATGTTCGAATCAGTAAACAAGATGATTTGTGAAAATATTATCGATCAAAACATCACAAACATCAAGATCAATTATCACCTTCGTTGAATTCATCGAAAACATGTACCGTTGATTTCCAAAAACTGAATCTGACAGATTTGGATGTACTTTTCAGATCTAAACGTTGAAAATTCTTCAAGAACAATAAAGAAATAGATCTGGCTTGCTCTAATCAAATCATGCACCAAAAGAACTTTCGAATATTCAAATCTTCACGAAGAACACCGAAAAACTCTCGAAATTTTCGAAAATCATCAAAACTTCTCGAAATTCGATTCTAAAAATTGGAGATGATCTGGAATCGAATAACGAGCAAATATTCAAGAATATAAGAGATTTGAACACACTTACATGTAGATCGGGCTAATTTACTTGAAATGTCGAGATCCGATGATCGTATCGAGAAAAAAATCATCGATTTGGCTCTGATACCAATTGTAGAAACCAGGATTCGATCTTACATGCAATTAATCAATCAAGAACAATCAAACAGTAGAATAACAGAGAATTGGATCCAAAAGCTTTGTATTCGTTCAAGAACAGATTACAGATCTAGAGAGAGAATATCTCAAAGATTACAAAGTGAATACAAAGTGATACGAAAAGTTAGTTAGCTTACAGTTGATAACTCCTATATATACTGTAAACAAAAGCTAAAGCTACAGTACATATATATGACAAACCAATAGAACAATTACACGTGTTCTAATTAGTAACATAATATAACTGAAAATATCCAAAGACATAAGTTCTGAACAACATGTTCAGAACTTCTGAACATCATTATGATTAAGCACCTCAGAACATACACTTGAACACTTGGACATTTCCATCTTCTCATTCAGATGTTCTGAGTCTCCTACTTAGAACTCTGAGCCTTCTGTTCAGACTTCATCACTTAGTAATCTTTGCAGTATTCTCTAATCAGAACTTCTGAGTCTTCTTACTCAGAACTCTGAGCCTTTAGATCAGATATCAACACTTAGGATTTTTGATAAACTTAAGTTCTAACAACCATCTCCTCTGTGAGATCAAGTTCTGGGTCGTAGCTGGGAGGAGAGGCAAACAAGTCAGAGTTCATTCGACCCTCTGGGGTTTCAGCCTGAATTCCAGTAGGGGTTATGTCGCCTTTCTTTACATCAGTGACAAACCCTATCACGATGACATTTGGGTTTGTGGATGTCTAATCTGTGAGGTCTTCTGGTATCCAACCAGAAGTATCCAAGGTGGTAGCGATATCCTGTCGCTCAAGGAATGCAGAGAAGTCAGTTGCCTCTGCGAAGTGGATTGGAGTGGGGGATTGCAGGAGGGTGTTGAGGGACTACTTCTTCTGCTACTGCCTCCTCTGCGATGCTCTACAGAGGGGTTTTGTGTTTCTTTGACTTCTTCCTCTTGGGTTTAGGGGCTCCCTCCTCAGAAGTTTGAGCTTTCGTTTTCTTCTTCTTTTCCTTTGGAGGAGGGGGTGCAGAGGATCCAACCACAGTGGCTTCTGTTTGTGGTTGTTTGGTTTATTCTGCGGATGCAGAGGTACCTTCTGTGGCTTTCTTGGCTTTGGAGGCCTTCTGAGTTTTGTAGGGTGTCTTTGTGGTTCTGCTTTTAGACGCAGAGGCTCCAAGTTGGCTTCTTTGAAGTCGGATCTTTTCTTGTTTCTGCTCATGCTTTGCCATAGCTGTTGCCCACTCTTCGTCACTCATTCTTTCTACTACCAATGATCCTACAGGGGCTCCTAGACGTGGGGGTGTCACAGGACTTGGTTTTAGAGTCCGGTGATCGCGTATATAAGCTATCCTAAGGTCTTCATCTGTAACGTATGTAAGCAGTTTGGATGGCAGAGGTCTGCATAATTGGTATCCGTCTGCATGGTGTATAGGGGTCATTCTGGTCAAAGGGTAGGTTTTTACAACTGGCCCTTCCATTGGCCATTCATTCAAGATCAACAGAGGTTCTAGAATTACTCCTAGGGTCCTCTGGAATTGTAGAGCAGGGAGTTCTTTACTTTTGGGCCCCTTTGCCTTCTGCGTAGAGATTCTGTGGCAATGGTATTAACTAGTTCTTGCATCATAAGAGTGGCATAATCTAGAGGCAGATCATAGTACACTCCATACATGATCGCAAAGATCTGGTGAGAGATTTGGTCAGGGCTACCCACTTTGCCTGTTAGGCATCTGTTAAGCACTAAGAAGAGAGTGTTCTACAGTGGGGGGAAGCGGTTTCTTCTGAAATCGTTCCTTTTGTTGAGATGGGTGTTATATCCCTACATCTCTGCAAAGTCGCAGAGTTCTCTGTCCTAAGGGCTTTCTGCGTAATCCTTGATGCCCAGAAGTCCTCTGGTGGGCAAATCGAATTCCATGGAGAGCATAGTTCTGTTGAACCTTAGCTCAATGTTCTGTGATCTGTCTGGTTTGGACACATAACCGGTGATTTGTCTATTTTTTTCGTTGTAGTAGCAGCTCTGCCAGAACTGGTTCAGGTATCTGGCAGGGATTCTCGTCACATTCTTGGTCAGTAGGGTTCTTAATGGATGGTTTTCTAAGATGTTCATTAGAATTGCATTTTCACCCCTAAATGCAACTCTTGAGGGAACGAGATAGTGGTTATTGGGTTTAAGGGGAAGGATGTTCTCAAACTGGTCATGGTCTAAGAAATCCTGAAGATGGGTGGTCGGAACAAAGTCCACTGATTCGCCACTGTGTGCTTGTTCCAGATTTCTGGATTGTGAGGGGTGCTGTGAGTGCTCAGCCTGAGCAGGGGAGGTCGCCGGAGAGTTTCTTGTGGAAGCCATGGATAATATCTTGAAGAAATGGAGTAGAAATAAGGAGTTGCAGGTTTTGCAAAGGTTCGCTGGAGTAAATGATGATAGAAAAAAGTAAAAGATGAGGAGGAGGGGTAAACAGGGTTTTATAGGTGGGGTGAAAACGAATAGAATTTACACAGTAAAAGTGAATTTAATGTTATTTGGGGTCCGCACTCGAGTTTATACAGTTGTTATTGACGCTTCAGTACCGTCGTTTGACTGATACGTCCAATAGAGGCGTGCCACGTCAGAGGTGTCAGAGCACGATGAGACGTCGTGCGGCGCCCATTTAATGCTAGGCGCGTGGGCGTCTCTATACGCAGATGACTGTCACTGTGGTAAATAACCCGCACCTACAGAACCCATTTGAATACCCAAGTATCAGAATCGACATAAGCTCTGTTGTGAATAGAGCTCTGTGATCTGAAGTCTTCTTTCATTTTCTCTGTGCTTGCACCTTTACCAAAAACATCCGAAAAGACAGTTGAAGTGATCGATAGTGTTTCCGAACGAAATTTGCAGTCACAGAGACTCTGGCTTACAGAGGCTCTGTTGAGCTCAACAGAGGCTATATGACAGAAAATTTCTAATAACGGAGAGCTCATAAAACTTTTTGATCATCCAAAGTTTTGACAGTTTTAAACTGTGTTTCTAGGACATATTTGGAAATTGGTGTCCTAGAAAATTGTTTTGGAAACTGGTTTTGTGCGAGGTACTCACTCTTAGATTCTCCTTTGCTCGGCAAAGTATGCGACTTCTGTGGATTTGTTTGACCACTACTCTTCTTTGGCTCCCCCTTGAATTATCAACCTCTGTAGATCAATTCAAGGTCTTCTTCTGCTCCCCCTTGACCTATGCTTGGATCAGATGTGATAAGTAAAGCATAAAACATAGGTCAAACTCACTAGAGGTTTTGTGGGAATTGTCAGCGGCTCTGAGCAAATCCACATAAGTTCTGTCGGGTACAGAACTTTTAAGGATAAAGAATTGTAACACCCCGCTTACCACGACACAATATTGTCCGCTTTGCCCCACTGGCTCACGACTTTGTTCTTGGCGACCCGGCGAGGACTTCCCAGGGGGTCACCCATCCTGGTACTACTCCCACCCAAGCACGCTTAACCACAGAGTTCCCAAGGAACCCGCATGCTTGTGGCCCCAAAACGCGTTGTGTCTGGTAAGGCCAAGGTTTACTAATATACCCAGCATCTCTCCTGTCCACGGCTGATGTGGGATATGCCTAAGGTGTTACACACACCCCCTTAGGGACTCATCGTCCTCGATGAGGTTTGCCCCACCATCCCGAACGGCACAGGAGTGGCTCTGATACCATTTGTAACACCCCGCTTACCACGACACAATATTGTCCGCTTTGCCCCACTGGCTCACGACTTTGTTCTTGGCGACCTGACGAGGACTTCCCAGGGGGTCACCCATCCTGGTACTACTCCCACCCAAGCACGCTTAACCACAGAGTTCCCAAGGAACCCGCATGCTTGTGGCCCCAAAACGCGTTGTGTCTGGTAAGGCCAAGGTTTATTAATATACCCAGCATCTCTCCTGTCCACGGCCGATGTGGGATATACCCAAAGGTCACGGGTTCGAAGTGGGGAGAGAGGGAAGAGAGAGAGAGAGAAAGAAAAGGTATTCTAAAATACCAATTGTTTAGTTGTAAAGCCCGTATTCCGGTATGTAATTTATTGGTATTAATCCTTTTCTTTTAAGTTTGAGTTTTTGAGGTTTCCGTTAACGGGGTTAGTCGAGTTGGGTCAAATCGTTAAAGTGTCGGATTTTTGGTTAGTTGCTAGAGAGTTGTAAGTGGAGGGACTATTTGTGTCAAAGGGCCAAAAACCCTCATTGGGTTTCGGCCCATGTATATATATGTCGAGACCCATAAACCCTTTTTTTATTGGTGTTGTAGTTGCCGTGGGATGAAAGCAAAAAGGAATAGAAAACAAAAAAAAAAGAACCTAAGCTATCCCCTTACCTCTCTCGTTTTCTCTCACGTAAACCACACAACCCTAGCGTTCTTCTTCCCTGCTGCCGTGAAACCGCCCACCACCACACCAGCGCCGCTGCTGGTGTTGGCCCGAGAGAGAGAGAAACGAAGTGAGAGAGGAACGCGAGAAAGAAGAGAGAAGAGGAAGAAAGAACGCAGCGGCAGCCACCCTTCGCCGCCGCTGCTGCTGTCGCCGGAGGTCGCCACACCTGGATCGTCGGAGGAATCGAGAGAGAGAAGTTCGGTTGTGAGACGTCGCCGTAAGGTAAGTAGCTCTCTCGTTCGTCTCGTTTCTTTCCTTTTTCCTTTTCGTTCTTCCGGCGAAACGACCACCGCCGCACGCCGCCGCTGCGGTGGCCGTGGGTGGTCGGCGGTGGCTGTGTGTGTGGGCGAGTGTAGGTGTGTGTGCGTTTATGGCGATCGAGGGAGAGGAGGAAGGTGGTGCGAGAGGGTGGTGAGGATGGTGTGCGTGTGTGTGTATTCGCTGCCGGAAAACGGCCGCCGTCGCCGGCGACCACCGCTGCCGGAGGTGGCAGTAGGGGGTGCCGGGTGTTGTTTAGAACTCGTATCCCGATCGTTGGTTTAATCGCAAAACTCTAACCCGTAACCGTAACCGCGTAACCGTTTACAAATCGTCATTTTATGTGAATATTATGGTTCTGTCCAGTTTTTATTTCGCGCATAACTTTCTCGTCGTAACTCGGATTGAGCCGAAATTGGTGCCAACGGTTCACGTTCTGGGTCGGGCACATTTTCCGTGTTTTGGCGGAAATCCGGTTCGGCTTCTAGCTAGGTGAAAAAGTGGTCGTTTTACAGCAGTTTGTCATTTCATGTAAAATCGTCGTTTTCTGCTGCTGTTTTGTTTTGGTCATAACTGTTTACTCGTAACTCGGATTGGGGTGGAACCGGTGCTAAAAGTTCCCTTTTTGAGTCTACAAACCTTTCTGCGTTTTGTGCAAAACCCAGTTCGGGACGTAGCATGGGTCAAATTATCGTTTTATACTGGAAGGTGCTTATTTTCGCTGTTCTGGGATCTGTTTTTGTAAAATCCATAGTAAATTGTAGAAAAATCGTTAGGAGGCGTATAATATGTCCTTGGAACCCTAACTCAGAGTACTATCTGACCATGAAATAATATTGAGAATTTTCTGGGTTTAAAGGGGTAGAAACAGGTCCCGAACAGACCTGTTTGGTTAGACCGGAAGGTAGTTTTAGTGACGGTTTAAGCGTGCGTCGTGTCTTAGGTCCGGGTCTCGTATTGATATGTTTTTACGTGCGTTTAGGTGCTGGGAAGTGACCGTAATTGGGAAGCTTGAATTTGTATTGTTGAGCTAGGCGCGCATTCGAGGTGAGTTCTCTCACTATAACTAATGTCGGTTATTTTTACATTACGTTGTGTATGTATGTGGTAGTTCTATTTGCTTTTGATGCGGGGTTAAATATTGGGGTGTCTAGTCGGACCTTTTTGTTGTGACTACGCGGGTGGCGTAGGAGTTCGGCGGGGCCGAGGGTCACATACGCGGGTGGCGTAGTAATTCGGTGGGACCGAAGGTTGTATTCGCGGGTGGCGTATGAACCCGGGGGTGCCGGGTTGCGTTTACACGATGGTCGTGTGGTCGGTGGGACCGACGTATGCCTATTAGGTGGGTTGGTGTGAGTATGCAGGTTTATGATTTGTTCGTAGACTTGAATGCTGTTTATGTGCAAATATCTATTTATGGTGGTGTGGAAATAACTGTGTTACTTATGGTGTAGAATTCACTAAGCTTCGTGCTTACCCTTTCCCAATAGTTTGTGGTTTCAGGTACGGGCGGCTCCAAGGCGTGACGAGTACACACTGGCGCGCGAGGAGAGCTGGTTGCTTTATGGTTTTTAATAATTAAACGTTTATTCCGCTGGTTTTTATTATGAAGATATTAATTATGAGTTTGCAAACGAAACGTTGGGATCATTTAATGAGTTGTTATAAATGAAATGTTTATTTAAAAATTTAAATTTGCTTGTAATTTTTGGGACGTTACAACTTGGTATCAGAGCACAGCTTGAGTGAATCTAACGCACCTCGGTGTGTTTGATCTCAAGTTTGCGGCTATGAAATTTTCGTTAAAGTTTTTGGAAAATAAAAAGAAGGAAAAATCCGTTTGAGAAACGGTGATCGGAGGCGCAGTGTGTACAGTCAGCCGGAGCCAAAGGGGAAAGGTACAGTACTTAGTGTTTTATTGCTTTCTAGATCATAGAGTATGCATGCTAGATTGCCTGTTGTGGACACTATGCTGTATGTTGTACTGCTTGCTATTAGGAATTTATGCTAATTATGATAGGTTACTAAGTGGATGCCCTCTAGGTTGTATGCAGTAAGAGATTTATAGCCTTAGAATATTCGATTTAGTTCTATTGCGCAGCTCTTGTTTGAGTCCAACCGTTCTAGGATAGAGTCTTGTATTCGACTGTCTATTTGTTTCGCACTGCATATGATCGGGTATTCGCGAGGCAACTCGTTATGATAAGTAGGGATTCGGCAGTAGCAAGGGTAGTGGTTTGGATGGAATTCCTAGGGAGCTAGGAAGAGTGTGTACATATGCTGGTGCGGGCATATGTGGATAGTTTCGGCGAGAAACTACTTGGACCCCTTGGGATGGAACTCGGAACGGGCGATGATAGGTGTGGATGGTAGTAGTAGAGCTCCTACTACCGGAAGCACAGGATCAATGCTCGAGTCGGAAAAAGTCGCGAGGAATCCAAGGAGTTGAGCGTGAGTGTCGCTAGTGTGAGTTATTATGTGCTAATAACTCGTTGTAATTTTTACCCCAGAAATGGCCATCACTAAGGGAAACAACACTACTGAGCCAGGGATTGGCGCCGGGATCACTGCTGAGCAGATACGTGAGTTGATCGCGGCTGAAGTAAAGCATGCTATTAGGGAGGCAATCCCCGAGATTATTACCGCCGTTCGTGATGAGGTAGTAGTGATGATGAAGGCTACTCGGAGCCAGGAACCTGAGTTAGAGGAACAGACTAAGAAGAGGAAAACAACGCAGGCCGTTGCACCAGAATCGGCAGTTCAAAAGAAAACGAGGTTTTCAGACTCGCTCTTGAATCAAAGGAGCGGTGGGTTCAAAACCATGGATGGTAGCGGAAGGAGAAATGACAATTGTTTCCAGTGTGGCCAGGTGGGGCACTACGGTCGCGACTGCAGGGAACCACCACAGATGATCTGTTTTAACTGCAAACAGATGGGCCACGTGAAGGCCAACTGCCCGAATCCGAGGGTTACTATTGGGGGTGGGGCACAAGGAGCTCCTGCGGCTGCTCCCTTGCGTATTACTGATGGTCGTGTGGGTCAGGCTGGACCCGAGGCGGCCCGAGGTAGAGTTCATTAACTGACGGTGGAAGAGGCACAGGCTACGCTTAAAGTGGTGACAGGTATATTTCATCACTTGATATTTGTATGTAGTTGCATTTTGCTTAAGCTGTGTGTTTAAGTACGTTCTTAGTTAACTCGGTGTCTGCGGTGGTGATGTTTGATAGCGGGGCTACCCATTTTTTCTTTCGTGCCTGGCACTTGTAGTTGAGGTTGCTGAGGTAATATTTGTTTTAAGTAGACCATTTCGGGTCAAAATTGGCAATTGTGCTAGAATCATAGGCTTTTAAGCCGACTTTGATTTAAGGAAAAGCCGTAAGATGATTTGATGTGATTTCCCAACTTGCCTTAAGAGGTTTAAATGTCTGGATGACAATAGTAGACCGGAGAGTTTCGGAGTAGTATGGGTCGAGACGTTGAATGCCGAATGAGTCATGCACGAAGTTATTTTGAAAATAAGATTGCATTAACAAATTCTTGTGTTTCAAATCATTGTATGAACGGTGTTTTGGAATTTTGGGAACTGCTCAGCACACACACAAGATTTTGAAATATGGTTTTGAAAGTGTATGAAATCGTTTTATCACGGGAGTGCAAACTTTGTTAGAATTTGTCTCATTTTCGTTATTTTTCCAACGGTTCTTTCGGGTAAGATGATATCCGTGTTTTGTGGTGTTTAAAATGTGGGGCAAGTGACTACGGCTTGTGACTTTAACATTGGAACTCCTCCACATATGTTAGAGTTGAGACGAAAACTTACATTCCACGGTGTCTGTATAAAGCTAATTGAGTGATTTGGTTAAAATAAGTTTTGTTTTACGGCATGTTGAGTCGTGTGGGTTTAATTTCACGAGGTGCATATCTTATTTGTTTATGTGACCATTTGGGAAAATCTTGGAAATCAATTTAAAGAACCCCACCTTTTGAGATTTTTCGAGATTTTAGTCGATATTTTTCAAATGATGAAAACAGATTGGTTTTTATTTTTAAGTTTGAAACTTACACGAAACAGTTGTGTTTTAACAAAAGTATATTTGTAAACCGTTTCATCGTTTTGTATGACTAGCCGACGCGCGTAAGATTTGTTTGTGAACCCTGTGCCACGACATTTTATGTTGGAAAAAGAGGAATTTTAGGGTCAAATGTCGTGGAACTGATTTTGAAATTATGTGCACACTTTTGTTGCACTCGGTGTAAGGTCGAACGGTTACTTTAAATACACGTCATGAGTCAATTCATACTAGAACCGTGACGGTTCATTTTCAAAGAAATTATTTATTTCGCTTTACGTTTTGTGAGTAAACGAAGCTGCAATGAAATGATCTTCAACATGATTTTCATATGTGGGACGAGCGTGTCCATTTTTGCGTAACTACCGACCTGGTAATAGTAGTTTTATTGCTTACGGTCTTTTTGAAATGAAAAATCTTGACGTTGAAAACATTTTGTAAATGATTTTGTAAACCATTTGGGAAATGCGCTTTTAAGTGTTATGTGTCATTTTGAGAATTTTAAGGGTGTGAGTCCTTTTGGAAAACTCTTTTGTTTAACCCGTGTTGAGTTTGGGACTAATGTTGATTTTAGAGTATTGCTTGCTTAGACTTTATTTAAACGCGTTTTTGACCGACTTATGGGTCTAGCAAGCGTGGAGCTTTTTGTTCGGTTTTGACTTGGAGTTAGTCATGGGCTAATTGCCCGGTTTTAATGACTCGAGGTGGAGTCTTGTTGATGAATTATTTTGTCGCACCGTTTGGCATTCATTGCACGTCGAGTATTTACACGTTTGGGTGAGGGAGACAATCCGAGATAGGCACTTGTGGGTAGGCTGTTTTGCTTTGGATCCTTAGGCACGTTAGTCAGTCGCTGGTAGTGGTCGGTTGTGTATCTCGGGGTGAGGCCCCGGTGTTCAGGTGTTATAGCCTAGGCTTTCTAGTAGGTGCTAGGAGGATATAGTTGTGGGCACTTACCTGAGAGGTAATTCCGATGTGAAGGGCCCTGAGGCGTTACCTGAGAGGTAGGCGTCAGGGTGTATCCTCGATTCAGATAAATTAGCTTTGTAGAGCGAGTGTGGGGGATACGTCGACGGTGAGAGGTTGGGTATTCCACGCGTGTTGGTAATGTAGGCCGGGTAGTATCGGTTAAGGGAATGACCTACATGTGTGTTAGTTGACTTGATTGTGGGGGATATCTATTTGTGTTAGTGTCTAGGATAATACCACGCTTATGTGATTTATTGTAATCGGTTGGACCGATGTTCGGCGGGTGGCCGATGTTTGTTATTGTAATCGGTTGGACCGATGTTCGGCGGGTGGCCGATGTTTGTTATTGTAATCGGTTGGACCGATGTTCGGCGGGTGGCCGATGTTTGTTATTGTAATCGGTTGGACCGATGTTCGGCAGGGGTCGATGTTTTGTTAATATAAGTTATTGAAAATCTTTGGAGTCTATTAGAATTCGTGGAAGTGAATCGACAGTTAAGGGTAGGAATGATCGTAGTCGAGTATCCTGTAGGGTATACTGTGAGCAGCTTTAGAATGGTTAGAGCTTGAAATTTGACTCGGGATACATGGAATGTCTAAGGTTGGGGAACAACCGAAGTCGCTTGGCTAGGAATGATTCCAGTTGTTGGAGTGTTCTTCTGATCGTAATTTCAGTGTCTTGAGGGAGTTTTGCTAGTAAGAAAAGTATTCGAGAAATTCTTGTCGGGGTGAGAAATTTAGATCCTAGTTGAGGAAAGTCCAGTGGCAACACAGAAAGGGCTCCGAGTGGACTTGGGAGCCCGAGGTTGTGGTGTGGTAAAACTATCCAGAGCTGTTTGCGGACATAGACTTCGAGGACGAAGTCTAATCCAAGTGGGGGAGAGTTGTAAAGCCCGTATCCCGGTATGTAATTTATTGGTATTAATCCTTTTCTTTTAAGTTTGAGTTTTTGAGGTTTCCGTTAACGGGGTTAGTCGAGTTGGGTCAAATCGTTAAAGTGTCGGATTTTTGGTTAGTTACTAGAGAGTTGTAAGTGGAGGGACTATTTGTGTCAAAGGGCCAAAAACCCTCATTGGGTTTCGGCCCATGTATATATATGTCGAGACCCATAAACCCTTTTTTTTATTGGTGTTGTAGTTGCCGTGGGATGAAAGCAAAAAGGAATAGAAAAAAAAAAAAAAGAACCTAAGCTATCCCCTTACCTCTCTCGTTTTCTCTCACGTAAACCACACAACCCTAGCGTTCTTCTTCCCTGCTGCCGTGAAACCGCCCACCACCACACCAGCGCCGCTGCTGGTGTTGGCCCGAGAGAGAGAGAGAAACGAAGTGAGAGAGGAACGCGAGAAAGAAGAGAGAAGAGGAAGAAAGAACGCAGCGGCAGCCACCCTTCGCCGCCGCTGCTGCTGTCGCCGGAGGTCGCCACACCTGGATCGTCGGAGGAATCGAGAGAGAGAAGTTCGGTTGTGAGACGTCGCCGTAAGGTAAGTAGCTCTCTCGTTCGTCTCGTTTCTTTCCTTTTTCCTTTTCGTTCTTCCGGCGAAACGACCACCGCCGCACGCCGCCGCTGCGGTGGCCGTGGGTGGTCGGCGGTGGCTGTGTGTGTGTGGGCGAGTGTAGGTGTGTGTGCGTTTATGGCGATCGAGGGAGAGGAGGAAGGTGGTGCGAGAGGGTGGTGAGGATGGTGTGCGTGTGTGTGTATTCGCTGCCGGAAAACGGCCGCCGTCGCCGGCGACCACCGCTGCCGGAGGTGGCAGTAGGGGGTGCCGGGTGTTGTTTAGAACTCGTATCCCGATCGTTGGTTTAATCGCAAAACTCTAACCCGTAACCGTAACCGCGTAACCGTTTACAAATCGTCATTTTATGTGAATATTATGGTTCTGTCCAGTTTTTATTTCGCGCATAACTTTCTCGTCGTAACTCGGATTGAGCCGAAATTGGTGCCAACGGTTCACGTTCTGGGTCGGGCACATTTTCCGTGTTTTGGCGGAAATCCGGTTCGGCTTCTAGCTAGGTGAAAAAGTGGTCGTTTTACAGCAGTTTGTCATTTCATGTAAAATCGTCGTTTTCTGCTGCTGTTTTGTTTTGGTCATAAATGTTTACTCGTAACTCGGATTGGGGTGGAACCGGTGCCAAAAGTTCCCTTTTTGAGTCTACAAACTTTTCTGTGTTTTGTGCAAAACCCAGTTCGGGACGTAGCATGGGTCAAATTATCGTTTTATACTGGAAGGTGCTTATTTTCGCTGTTCTGGGATCTGTTTTTGTAAAATCCATAGTAAATTGTAGAAAAATCGTTAGGAGACGTATAATATGTCCTTGGAACCCTAACTCAGAGTACTATCTGACCATGAAATAATATTGAGAATTTTCAGGGTTTAAAGGGGTAGAAACAGGTCCCGAACAGACCTTTTTGGTTAGACCGGAAGGTAGTTTAGTGACGGTTTAAGCATGCGCCGTGTCTTAGGGTCCGGGTCTCGTATTGATATGTTTTAACGTGCGTTTAGGTGCTGGGAAGTGACCGTAATTGGGAAGCTTGAATTTGTATTGTTGAGCTAGGCGCGCATTCGAGGTGAGTTCTCTCACTATAACTAATGTCGGTTATTTTTACATTACGTTGTGTATGTATGTGGTAGTTCTATTTGCTTTTGATGCGGGGTTAAATATTGGGGTGTCTAGTCGGACCTTTTTGTTGTGACTACGCGGGTGGCGTAGGAGTTCGGCGGGGCCGAGGGTCACATACGCGGGTGGCGTAGTAATTCGGTGGGACCGAAGGTTGTATTCGCGGGTGGCGTATGAACCCGGGGGTGCCGGGTTGCATTTACACGATGGTCGTGTGCTCGGTGGGACCGACGTATGCCTATTAGGTGGGTTGGTGTGAGTATGCAGGTTTATGATTTGTTCGTAGACTTGAATGCTGTTTATATGCAAATATCTGTTTATGGTGGTGTGGAAATAACTGTGTTACTTATGGTGTAGAATTCACTAAGCTTCGTGCTTACCCTTTTCCAATAGTTTGTGGTTTCAGGTACGGGCGGCTCTAAGGCGTGACGAGTACACACTGGCGCGCGAGGAGAGCTGGTTGCTTTATGGTTTTTAATAATTAAACGTTTATTCCGCTGGTTTTTATTATGAAGATATTAATTATGAGTTTGCAAACGAAACGTTGGGATCATTTAATGAGTTGTTATAAATGAAATGTTTATTTAAAAATTTAAATTTGCTTGTAATTTTTGGGACGTTACAAGAATTTACATAGAGGATGATTGAAATATATACATATGTACATGAAGATTAAGTCTCACTTACAGAGGGGTCAGCTCATGTTTAAAATACCTAACTTACCCACCAACAAAAGGAATCTTTTCTCATCAAGTGCCTTGGTGAATAGGTCTTCAAGATGAAATTCTGTGGACACAAAGTACATCTCGATTGTGCCTTGTTCAACATGATGCTTCAAGAAGTGGTACCGAATATCAATGTGCTTCGTCTTAGAGTGCTGTACAGGATTGGCAGAGATCGCAATGGCACTCTTTGAGTCACAGAGGATGGGAATCTTCTGAATGTCAAGACCATAGTCCTTTAGCTGACTTCGCATCCATAGAACCTGGGAGCAACAGCTAGCATCATCAATGTATTCGGCTTCTGCTGTAGATGTCGACACACAATTCTGCTTCTTTGAAGTCCAGCTGACTAACTTACCACCCAGGAATTGGCAACTCCCAGAGGTACTCTTTCGGTCAAGCTTACATCCTCCGTAGTCTGAATCTGTATAAGCCATGAGATCAAAGCCAGAGTTCTTTAGATTCTTTAGGGTTATCTTGATATCTAGGGTTAGCCATGGTAGAAGCTATCAAGCCCTACTTTAGGGTTAGCTTGATAGCTTGAATTCTTTAGGGTTAGCTTGATATCTTCTACCCAATTTGGATCATCTAGGGCTTCAGAAACTCGTTTGGGTTCGATCACACTGATAAAGTTTGTAAAGAAACAAAAATTAGCAGTGGCTGATCTAGTCTTTACTTTGTTGGAAGGACTGCCGATGATTTGGGTCTGAGGATGGCTTTTTGTCCACTTTGTCATCCTTGGGAGATGGTCATTTGCATCATTGAGTTGAACTTCTGTGGTTGCACACGATGGTTCTGGTGCACCCTCTGTTGTTGATGGTACTTCTGTGCTAGAACATGGTGTTTCAGCTTGTCGAGGTATTTCAATGAGAGTTGGTATTGATTCCTCTAAGGATATTGAGACAAAATCCTCGTTCTCCTCTGGTATTGCTTCCTCAGTTGTTGCTGGAGTTGGTATTTCCAGTGCCTCTGTAGTGGTATTCTTGCTCAAGTTATCCTCTGCTTGTTCCCCCTCGACACTTGCATCTGCATTATTAATGGAAGAGGGTGAAGTATTTGAGGGACCAGTTAGAGATATACCTGAATCAGTCTGGTCGGCAGAGGATGTTTCTCCAGAGGCTCTGGTGGCTCCAGCAGAGGGAGCAATATCGTCATTGAACATTTCTTCAAACAACAGATTAATTTCTGCTTCTCTTGTCTTGGAAATGCAAGAGGATTCCTTTTTAAAACCGAGTTCTGAACTGATTTGTTCAGAAGTCTTTTGAAAAGAATCGTCAAAGGAAACATTGATACTCTCTATGATTGATCGGGTCCGCAGAACATAGACTCTGTAGGCCTTAGAAGTGGCAGAGTACCCGATGAACTTGCCTTCGTCTGCCTTCACATCAAACTTCCCTCTAGATTCTCTGTCATTGAGGACAAAGCATTTACACCCGAAAACGTGAAAGAACTTGATATTTGGTCTCCTTTGGTTGATCAAATGGTATGGTGTTTTGATGTGTCTCTTCACTATTGTTGATCGATTCTGGGTGAAACAAGCAGTTGAAACAGCTTTTGCCCAGAAAGATGTGGGCAATCCAGATGCAGTTAGCATTGTTCTTGCAGCCTCCACAAAGCGTGCGGTTTTTGTGTTCGATGATAGGCGGGTATCACCCCCCCTAAATCTAACCGCAAGTGTACGGTGTCGAAATCAAGTAATACGTACGGAAGTACGGGTATCGAATCCACATGAACTAGGAACTGAGTATCACAATTACTATAAAACTATTAACTGAACTGTCGAAATTGGATTGGTTGGTATTAAACTAATTAAATGCAATCCAACACAAGACAATAAACATCTTAAGGGATTCGGATAGAGAAAACAGTTGAGGGTTGGAAATCCTAAGACCTTCGTATACAAACAATTGACTCGCAACAATTACCAGTAATTCCGTATAATGAATACCCAATCTTGTAAAAATCACCGTTGTTCTCTTTCAAGCAACAACGGGTTTTATCTTGAAAAACACAAGTTTTATCTCTCGATCTCACCTATGGAATTCAAAACACATTAAGCTCAAGATTTTAACGGGACTAAGGCTTACTCGGAATATCTCTATCCCCTTTCTCACCTTAGGCATGCGATTCCTAGTTCTAGTTAACAATTAATTCTCTCGAACTCAATTGAAAACAACAAGACAATTGAAAGCTAGCTAGACTCACAAAAGCATTAACAACCAAATCACATGCTTCATTAAGATAGGAAAAACTGATAAAAGTCACTAATCACATGTTTGTACACTTAAATCGAATTCATTCCAACCCCCAACATCTAAAGATTAGTTCATGATGTTGGGGGACAAAAACGCAAGAAAAGGGGATGAAAAACTGTATGTAAACATGATAAACGTGAACGTGAAAGATGTAGTGATAAACTCCCTTCTCCCGGCTCTAATCCACGTCACGTCGTGAATTCCTCCTCGTTTGATCCTATCTCGTGGCTCCAAAAGGTGTGAAAAGTCTCCAGAAATTGCCCCAAGTCGTCTGCCGTTCGTCCTGTGCGAGGTGTGTCGAGAATGCCCTAAAATCAGAAAATTCGCCAAAGTATAATGCTGAAACAGAGGGTTACGCGGCTTGTTGCGTGACTTACAAGTCGCGTGGCAAGTCGCGCGTGTTCTTTTTGGCCTCCTGGCCAGCTTCGGGTCATGGTTCGGGCGCGGGTCTTGGGCTTGGATCTCGGGCTTCCGTTGGGCTTCGTTTTGTCTCTTTTTGGGCTCTTTTTAGCTTATTTTCTCGATGAACGCTGTCTTTTAGATAACCTGCATAAATCACTCGATAAACCATAAAATCCACGCCTTTTTGCTAGAATACAAGCCAATCTCATTGGTTTGAGAATTGAAAATAACGCCAAAAAGTGGCGTTATCAACAACCCCAAACCGAGCGTTGCTTGTCCCCAAGCAAATTAGTGATAAAATAGAGTAAAAGCACATATCAGTGAAATAATAACTGCACAACTCCCAATTGGTCCCACGCGATGCACTGGTGATTTCCTATACCCGTGAATGCTTATCTCACTCTCGCCTCATCCTTATTCTGTTTGATCTATGACCTTCCATTGTAAGTTGAACTCGTGACTGCTCCGATTACACTAAGGTTGTTCTAGGTCCATACATACTAGGGAAAACATTTCGCCTCGACCCTACCTCACGAAATTCTCTCATTTCACTCGAACCTAGGTCATCGCACGTGTTGTCAAGTATAGGAAGTTATGTACAAGAATACTCAAATATTACATGACAACTCTAATGAAAGATGCACAAATGTCCAAAAATTGATCTCAGAAAGGAATCAAGTAGCAAGACAGGGACTATCAGTAAAGGTGGTCGTATACCCTAATCACATTTTCTAGAAAATCATCCAGGTCTTTACAAGGGTTGTAACGGGGCTAAGGTTATGGCTAAGAAGTGAAGGGTAAAAGGGAACAAAGATCCTCGGTGTGTCAAACGTTAGCAGTTATGAACTTTCTTCACATTCTATCTTTTGGCCCTCTTTATCACTACTGGAGTCGCTTTGACTCTCTTATTTAGCTGTTGTAAAGCCATCTAACTAACTGTATTATTTTCTTTTTGTATTTTTTTTTGGGACTTCATTGGTCCTGTTTATTTGCACTGGGGCTGCATTGGCCCTCTTTTCTTTCTATTTTCATAACTGGCCTGTACTGCTTTGGATTGACACACTTTCGGATAAGGGTTGGCTAAGGCTTTTGGCTCGGGTTTAAAGGTGGGTCTGGAATGAACATGGTGAGTGTTTGGCTACAAAGGGGGTTATGGTTACACACATAATGGGTGAAAACGTACGATAGCTAAACATGGGTTAAACATATACACAATGCCTGGAATCATCTCTTAAGGTCCACACGATTTGGTCTACTATACCCTTACCTAATATCCCGATGGCTGTCTTTGCTACTCAATGCAATAATATAGCGAGAGCATTCTATATTCACGACAAGGAACTCGAAAAAGTGTATACGATTTTCGTGTATGAATCCCTCGAAATGAAAGACGTCTTTTAGGCTCAAAACTCGCTATTGGGTGGTCTCCACTAATGTCCCTAGTCATGTCCTTTCCCGGTCCTTCCCTAATGGTCACGTCACTATCACAAGATTCTTCCCACAATGGTTGGTCTCAATCATTCAAAACAAAAAATTTCGGCTAATGTGATCTAAGCATGCAGAGGTGCGGTAAATCTACGTGCATAAACGTGGGCCCGATTGGGCAACCCCAAACCTTACCCACACATTGTCCCCAATGTGCAAGTGTCGGCGTAGGCGATACTAAAACAAGTATCGTTGTGCGGTTATTACAGGTAGTAGACAGGCAAGGCATAGTATAACATGAAACAACAAAGAGCTATTCTAGCATTTTCAAAAACATGGCCATCCCAAACCTAGGCCGTGGCCTAGGTTTGTCAAACAAAAGCCAACCCCAAACCTCGGTGAAACCGAGGTTTACACAGGGTTAAAAGTGAGTGTGTAGATGTTTGAAAAGATGAGGCACCCCAAACCTAAGTGAAACTTAGGTTTGTTGCATCTCGTTAACTAATAGGAACACAAACATCATACACCACTCGTTAACTACAGAGTTTAGAACATACCTGTTTGCCCGGACGGAGAAAATTCTCTTGAAAGATTGGAGCGACCTCGGACGAGAGATATCGGAGAAAAAGGGAGAGAGGGAATGCAAAAGCAAAAGAGCACAAAGCAGAAAGTGAAAGAAAACAAAGCAACGAAACACACAAAGCAGGGAAAGAAAACACATCACGGAAACAAAGACAGGGGAGCCGCGCGGTTTGGCGCGCGGTTTGGAAACCGCGGCACAAGCCGCGTAACCCACTGTTCCAGAAACTAACAGAACACCCCGCGACTTGGAGCGCGGATTGTAGGCCGCGGCACAAGCCGCGTAAGTCCCTGTTTCAGCTATTTTTTGATTTTTCGTTTTGTTTTTCATTTTTATTGTTTTTCGTAACTAAGAACACACTCAAAAACTGGAAATTAAAAAGAAAACTAACCTCGGTGGGTTGCCTCCCACCTAGCGCCTTGGTTAAAGTCATGGCACGACTATGTGGATCTCAACTTGGCTCAGTATCCGCGGAATCGAATCGCCCACACTTGCGGTTCTTCGCGGATTCTTCCGTATCTGGTTCTCCTTGACCGGATCCGCTTCTAAGC
Organism: Saussurea involucrata; assembly: GCA_033807775.1. NCBI lineage: Eukaryota > Viridiplantae > Streptophyta > Magnoliopsida > Asterales > Asteraceae > Saussurea > Saussurea involucrata. Next base: position 136,709,487 of record CM066322.1, read on the forward strand.
TTTCCATGCTCGAACATCCTGAACACCTCCTCCTCATCACCAACTCTTAAGGTCATTTCTCCTTCCTTCACATCGATCAACGCTCTACTCGTGGCTAGAAAAGATCTCCCAAAATAAGCGGGACCTCTATGTCTTCATCGATATCCAGCACCACGAAGTCGACCGGGAAGTAAAACTTGCCGACCTTGATAAGCACATCTTCTATCACTCCATACGGGTACACGATCGATCGATCCGCGAGCTTCAGTGTCATGTATGTTGGGTTCACCTCACCCAAGCCGAGTTTCCTGAAAACAGATAAAGGCATTAAGTTAATACTCGCTCCTAGATCACACAACACTTTATCAAAATTAAACTTCCCAATTTGAATAGGGATTGAAAAACTCCCTGAATCTTTAAGCTTCTGGGGAAGCTTGTTCTGGATGATCGCGCTACACTCCTTAGTAAGTGCAACGGTGGACTAGTGATCGATCGCCCTCTTCTTGGATATAATCTCTTTCATGAACTTCATGTATGAGGGTATTTGTGCCAACGCATCTGCAAAAGGGATGTTAATATGTAATTTCTTAAAAATTTCAAGAAATTTAGAAAAATTGAGATCCTCCCTTTGGGCTTTAAGCCTATTCGGATATGGCACTTTCGGGACTACCGGCTTGACCGGTGGTGGCTTTGGGACCCTTGATTGCTCCTTCTTCTTCTCTTCATCCTACGGATTTTCCTCCATCTCAATATCTTCATCGGCCTCCCACTCATCCATGTCCACAATCTCAACCTCTTTCTCTTTATGACCAATTCCCTTTGATGGCGGTTCTCGTGTAGGCTCCTTGATCAGTTCCTTGCCACTTCTCAGATAAATGGCATTACATTCTTCCCGGTGTTTCTTTTCGGTCATACTCGGGAATGTTCCGGGAGGTCGGTTTTGTTGGGCTTCCGAAATCTGCCCCACTTGCCTTTCGAGGATCTTGATCGATGCGGTGTTCTGATCAGTTGCCGCCTTGACTGTGCTAACCGTGCTCGCTAACTCTCCAACCGTGCTGTCCATCTTGGTCATGAACTTCATCATCATGTCTTCCAGCCCCGGTTTCTTTTCCATAGATGGTCCCTCATTGAGATTCCTTTGGTTATAACCTGGAGGACGGTACCCATTGTTAGCATTAGATGAATTGGAAAAGTTAGAAGAATTACCTGGCTGTTGACCGGGTTGACTCCATGAGAAGTTCGGGTGCTTCTTCCACCCCTCATTGTAGGTGTTTGAGAACGGGTCGTTCCTCGGATGATTGTTGCGATTTTGTAAGAACTGAACCTGTTCAGGTTCTTGAGGACTGCCTCCCTTCAGATGGTTCGTGATAAAAGCTAGTTGAGCTTTTAGTTCTTTCAGCTCATCATTTTCTTGAACACTCGCGACTCCTCTTACGGCTGATCTTGGAGTATAAAAACTGTGCTCGGCCAGATTCTCGATCAAGTCGACAACTTCTTCATACGTTTTGTTCATTAAAGCTCCACCCGCGGCAGCAGTGATTTCGTTCTTGAATTGTGGGTGAAGACCTCCAAAGAAGGTCTGGATAATTACCCAGCCGTGTAATCCGTGATGTGGACACTTCTTCAACATGTCTTTATATCGCTCCCATGCCTCATATAGGGTCTCTTAGTCCCATTGCGCGAAGTGTGTAATATCGGCCATTAACTGCGCGGTTCTTCTTGGTGGGAAGAACTTCTGAAGAAAAGCGGCTTTCAGTTGTGCCCAGGTGGTGATCGAATTCGGTTGGATACCCTCGATCCATGTTACAGCTCGGCCCTTGAGAGAGAATCCGAATAACCTCAGCTTGATGGCATCCTCGCTCATGCTATTGATCTTAAATGTGTTACAAATCCTCTCGAATGCACAGAGATGTGCATGAGGATCTTCAGTCAGTGCTTCTCCATATTGATTCTGTTGTACGATGACAATGGTACTCGGTTTGAGTTCAAAAGAATTCGCCTCGGTAGCAGGTGATTGAATGCCTATGCGTGCCGCTGCCACATTCAGATTGGCAAATGACTTCATAGGGCGTTGCTCAGGAGGATGAGGTGGATTGTTGACAGGTGGTCTATTGACGGGCATTTCGTCACCCATCTTTAGATGTCTCTTGGCTTTGGTCTCTTGGCGTATTCGGCGGACGATTCTCTCGATCTCCGGATCAAGTTGTTCGATTTCCTTCCCTCGGGTCGTCCTTGGCATACACCAAGTAGTACCTGAAAAGAAAGTAAGCAAAGTTAGTAATCCAGAACTTGAAAGTGATGGAACAAAGTAAATAAAAAAAATTGTTCAATGTAATAGCGCTTATAGCTGGTAGTGCTATCAGTTGCAACTAGTTCCCCGGCAACGGCGCCAAAAACTTGATAGGTGGGTATCACCCCCCCTAAATCTAACCGCAAGTGTACGATGTCGAAATCAAGTAATACGTACGGAAGTACGAGTATCGAATCCACAGGAACTAGGAACTGAGTATCACATTTACTATAAAAACTATTAACTGAACTGTCGAAATTGGATTGGTTGGTATTAAACTAATTAAATGCAATCAAACACAAGACAATAAACAGCTTAAGGGCTTCAGATAGAGAAAACAGTTGAGGGTTGGAAATCCTAAGACCTTCGTATACAAACAATTGACTCGCAACAATTACCAATAATTCCGTATAATGAATACCCAATCTTGTAAAAATCACCGTTGTTCTCTTTCAAGCAACAACAGGTTTTATCTTGAAAAGCACAAGTTTTATCTCTCGATCTCACCTATGGAATTCAAAACACATTAAGCTCAAGATTTTAACGGGACTAAGGCTTACTCGGAATATCTCTATCCCCTTTCTCACCTTAGGCATGCGATTCCTAGTTCTAGTTAACAATTAATTCTCTCGAACTCAATTGAAAACAACAAGACAATTGAAAGCTAGCTAGACTCACAAAAGCATTAACAACCAAATCACATGCTTCATTAAGATAGGAAAAACTGATAAAAGTCACTAATCACATGTTTGTACACTTAAATCGAATTCATTCCAACCCCCAACATCTAAAGATTAGTTCATGATGTTGGGGGATAAAAACGCAAGAAAAGGGGATGAAAAACTGTATGTAAACATGATAAACGTGAACGTGAAAGATGTAGTGATAAACTCCCTTCTCCCGGCTCTAATCCGCGTCACGTCGTGAATTCCTCCTCGTTTGATCCTATCTTGTGGCTCCAAAAGGTGTGAAAAGTCTCCAGAAATTGCCCCAAGTCGTCTGCCGTTCGTCCTGTGCGAGGTGTGTCGAGAATGCCCTAAAATCAAAAAATTCGCCAAAGTATAATGTTGAAACAGAGGGTTACGCGGCTTGCTGCGCGACTTGCAAGTCGCGTGGCAAGTCATGCGTGTTCTTTTTGGCCTCCGGGTCAGCTTCGGGTCATGGTTCGGGCGCGGGTCTTGGGCTTGGATCTCGGGCTTCCGTTGGGCTTCGTTTTGGCTCTTTTTAGCTTCTTTTATCGATGAACACTTTCTTTTAGATAACCTGCATAAATCACTCGATAAACCATAAAATCGACGCCTTTTTGCTAGAATACATACCAATCTCATCGGTTTGAGAATTGAAAATAACGCCAAAAAGTGGCGTTATCATTCGACCACGCCGTTCTGTTGTAGGGTGCGTGCAGCAGAGAAGTTATGCGAGATGCCTTCTTCTGTAAGGTAAGCTTCAATGACAGAGTTTTTGAATTCTGTGCCATTGTCGCTTCTTAACTTCTGAATCCTGCACTCATAAAGAACCTGGATTCTTTTCATTAGATTGATCAGAATGCTTGGAACATCTGATTTCTTTCGGATAAATTCCATCCACGTATATCTTGAATATTCATCGATCAACACTAGTATATATTTCTTATCACCTAGGCTCTGTGTAGCAATGGGACTGCAGAGGTCAACATGAAGGATGTACAGAGGCCTAGGGCAAGACACATCAGTCTTGCCTTTATGGGAAGCTCTTTTGAGTTTCCCATTTTGTAGGCAGAACACAAATAATCTTTGTTAAATTTGACATTGGGCAAACCTTTAACCAGATCAAGTTTAACAAGTTTATCTAGAGTATGGAAGTTTAGATGGCAGAACCTGTTATGCCATTACCAAGCTTCTTCGTTTTTGCAAGCAACAAGACAGAGCTTGTCACTTTTGTTCTTGACACTGAAGTTCATAAGGTACAGATCACCTTTTCTTTCGGCGCGCATACGCCTGTATCTTCCTCTTGTAGAGAGCAAAAAGTTCTTTTGAACATGACATCAAAACCCGTATCGCAAAGTTGGCTTACACTGAGAAGATTGTGCTTAAGGCCATCCACATATGCAACTTTGCATACGATTATATTTTCCTTCTTTATGACTCCATAGCCTTTTATATACCCCGTCTTGTTATCTCCAAAGGTAACTGATCCTCCTCCAAGTTTGTCTTTATATGAGGATAGTAGACCTCTGTCGCCAGTCATGTGCCTTGTGCGCCCGGAGTCTAGGTACCATATCGACACATACTGCTTCTGCAACATAATCAAGACTTTTAGGTACCCATTTCCAAATGGATCCAGGTTTGATAGGGGTCTTTAAGGTTGCCTTAGCATCCTTAGGTTTGATTTTAACCTATTTCGAAGAACCATCTTGTTTCTTCTTACCCTTGAATTTGGCATTCTTTTTGGGTTTAGAGAGGAAACAGTGAGGGATTGAGAAGTGTTGGTTCAGTTGATACATAATATCGAAGCAATGACAATAATTGATATGCGAAGAAATTTGCTTGAACTTTTCATTAAAATCACTGAATATGGGCACAAAGGCTTTATTATTACAATCTTTCCTAGCATTAGACTTCCTATTACAAGAAGACCTATCTAGGCTAGATTGATGTTTTGAAAATTCTCTCTTGGGAGTAGCCTTCTGTTGTGCCCATCCTCTGTGGTGAACTTCTGTCGATTTCACTGTCACAGAAGAGAAAGACTTGTTATTTTCAACCCATTTACCTTTTTGTTGCCAAGTTAATTTTTCTTGAAATGGCCTAAAAGGTTTTGGAGCTTTTGAACAATGAGAAGACTTTTCTTTTTGTTGTTTGATTTTCTCAAGCTCAAGAGAGGTTTTTGCTTGTATACACATGTCTAAAAAGTCTGGGCAGATAGGAACACTTGTGATTTTCTCCTTTAGAGGAATGATTCTGTTAAGAATTCCAGAGGGAAGTTTAAATCCCTCTGATTCACAAGGAACTATCTCTGACTCAACAGAGTCAATCTCAGATTCGTCAGAAGATGAGTCATCCTCGTATACAGAGTTTAAGTCACATAGATCTCTGTCGATAGAGGCAGGACTTTCAGAGCATGTGCCATACTCACTTTCTTCCTTTCTTTTTGGAATATCTTCCAAAGCAACAGAAGTGTTCATCAAGATTTCCTCACAGAGATTTTGTTTGACAGAGAGTGTACTATGGTTTTCATAAAAATTGTTTTTACCAATTTCCATCAACTCACTTTCAGAGATGTGCTGCAGTTTTTGTTCTGCAGGAGCAGGCATAAACTCAGGTGCCTCTTCCGATAGTCTCTTTTCAGAGTCTATTGTGCAGACAAAGGCAACCTGGGTCTTACTCTCAGGGTCACCAAACTTGAAGATTCTTATCTGATCCTGAGTTTTCAGATATTTCTTTGGTTTGGAGTCTTTTTTGACAGAGGCTGAGGGTGACAAATATGTGTTTTGAAACCACACATTTATCATCTTCAGAGGTTTCTTCTTGTGAGGTTCCCCAGAGATTTTCTGCCTTTTGCTTACAGAGAGTAGATTTGGAAATCCGGTTTTATAGTGTCTCCTACACAAAATAGGGAAGACAGGGACTTGTCTCTTTTGGTGCCTGTGTAAGGATCTATATCACAGAAGCCAATTCCCCTTCTTCCTATTTGTGTGTTTATCTTTTTGTACACCTTCTGCGCATCTTGATACTTTTTGATTAAAAGATCTCTGCTGAGTAGGTCTTGGTGAAGGACCTCTCTTTCTCTTTGAAAGAAGTTCTTAAGAGCATGTATATTAAGTCTATCACTCTCATTATCCATGAGTTCCTTTGTTTTGGCTTTTAAAGTAGAGTTGAGATCTGAACTCTTTTCTTTTAAAGGATTTAAGGTTTTATGACAATTAGTTTCAAGTTCTTCCTTTTCTAAAGATATTTTTGCCTTTTCTTGAGTGAGAAGTCTGGCTTCTCTCTCAAAGATTGCAAGCTTTTTCTGAATATCAGCACACGTCTTTTTAAGTTCAGTGTGATCTTCTGTCAGTTTAAGCAGATTAACTTCAGTTTCATTAGAGGTAGAGTTGGAAGTGGATACCTCATTATCAGAGTCTGAAGAGCTGACTTCTGCCATGCCACAGAACAAGACATTCTTCTTCTCTCCTTCATTAGAGGATTCATCTGACAGCCAGTTTTCTTGCTCCTCCATGAGAGACTTTTGAGCGTAACACTCTGCCTTCTTTTTATAAAAGGCAGAGTCTATCTATGGTCGATTAGGTTTTCTCCTGCAGTCTGCTGCATAGTGGCCTGGTTTGCCACAATTAAAACATCCCTGGTTCTGTGGTGCATTTCCAGCTCTATCACCCTGTCTCTGCTGGTTATCACCGCTTCTGTCATTTTACCTCTGTTGATCGTTTGAACCTTCTCTTCCCTGGTTCCTCGAGTCATACTTCTCACCCCGATCATCTCTCCCATCACGTTCATACCCAGTCTTATTCCGGTAACCTCTGTTACCAAACTCTCTCGTCAACAGTGCTAAAGATTTGGCTATCGAGGCCATTGTTGCCTCCTCTTCACCAACCAACTCTTCTTCTTCACTATCCATTACCAAGACCTTCTTCTTTTGCTCTTTCTTCTCTTCCACAGACTTCTCCTTCTTGGGCTTTTCCTTCGCCTCTGTAGCTTTGCCAACCAGTGCCAGAGGTCCACCCGTTTGGACTTTCGTTTGAGCAATCTGGGTTTCTTATGCGACTAACGTGCCATAGAGGTCCGACAGGGTCCAGGTGTCCTAATCCTGATTTGTTTGTAGGGACATGGACAATTGGAGCCATTCATCGTTTAAGCTCTTAAGGAACATAACGTTGTACTCCTCAGAAGTTATGTGGATTCCGAACTTCTTGCACTTGTTGATCAGCGAATTGAATCTGTCGTAGGTGGATTGCAGAGACTCAGATGGCAGAGCTTTAAAAGCATAGTACTCGTTGATGCATTGAGCTCTTCTGTTTTTCTGAGTCTTAGCACCGCCTTCTAACTGTTTTTCGAGCTCTTTCCACAGATCGTAGGGAGACTCACATGCGTCCAAGGACTGAAAGAGGTCATTTGGAATGGCCATTATCAGAAGTCGCTTGGCCTTCTGTGCAAGTTCGTATTTCTCCCAGTCTGTTGTAGACCATTTGTCCATTGCCTTTGGTTTGTCGTACTCAGGGAATTCTGGAGTGTCATCTGTGGCAGGTACCCGTGGTACTGTGACCATGGGAACATAAGGAGGATTGTGGATATATGTGAGGAGCTCTCTGTCAGATCCCTTAAAGAAGTGGATCATGCAGAATTTCCACTGGGGGACTCATCTCTGAGCAGAGTTGGGGGCTTGGTTAAAGAACCAGCAGTGAAGAAATTTGCAGCATTCGCCATTTTTGAAGAGTTTCAAAAAACACCAGAAAACAGAGTATGAAGAAAATCTTCAGATGATGGATCAGACTTTGTTGAAATGAGTTTAGACTTTTAAAAACTTGAACAATGCACTTAATGGAAAGATTTAACCAAAGAAACAGTGCCTATAAGTTTGCTAAAGTCAAACAAGTCGAAGATAGCAGAAAAACAGGGGTTGTTTTGTAATGAGTGAAAAACAGATCAAAATCAGTCCATAAATCTACCAAAATGAGTCGAGATCATTGTTAGAGTGGATCCTTTGATATTGAAAATCAAAGTTCGATCTGATACCAATTGTTGATTCCACAATAGACTCAACAATGATATTTATCTCAATAGTTCGAACAAATATATACGCGGAAGCGTTTTAATAGAACTAAAGAGAAATACTCAGTAGAAAATACACATAGAATCAAACAAGTGAAACAATTATAAGACAATAATTTAGCTCAATGATTCACTTTTTATTGATTCTTCAGGAACACCAAGAACACGGTAAGTGTGTGTAATACAAGAGAATGTGCCTTAATCTGGTGTGTGTGTAGTGCGAAAGTTACTCTAAAAGGTCTGGAGAGACCCTCTATTTATGCTACTTTACAGGGGACACGTTGTAGACAGAAAGTACTAAGGTACAAAGACAAGGTCGTGGGACAGAATTTGGTACAACGTTAATGTAGTGCGCCGCCTACTGTAAAGGCTGTAACCAAGCAGAGGATGACACGTGGAAAGTGCATGGCATGCCTTGTATGAATGATCTTCAGAATCTTCGTACAGCAGAGGCACGTGAGAGGCATGCTTGTCTTCGTCTTTGATCTTCAGGTATCTTCTAGCTTCCAAGTCTTCATACCACAGAGGCTCTGCCAAGGGTGGCAGAGGCTCTGTGGCCTTGTCCTCTGAAAGTCTTCTGATGAAGGTTGCTCTTGTTGTCTCGGCAGAGGCTCTGTCGATGATCTTTAGTTAGCCTATTTTTCAATACTTCTTAGACATAGAAGTTGGAGCTAACAAGTTTAGATCTAACCTACAGTCACCTATACCACGCATGCAAGAAGATCCACGCAAAACAAAAAATGGCCATATCTAATGACCAGATCTAATATAGCAGAAGGTTTAACTAGATGAAATCTGGATAAGTCAGACTAGTCCTATACAGTAGTATTTAAATCACAACAAGAACCAGATCTAACATATACAGAAAGAGAAAATGAAAAACGGATCAAGTCACGTAGCAACCAAACCTAACCGGATCTACAAAGATCAAGTCACGTTAATAACAAAAATAGAAAAGAGGAGCATAACGTAACCGAATCTACAAAGATCAAGTCACGTAGCAACCAAACGTAACCGAATCTACAAAGATCAAGTCACGTTAATCAATAAAAGAGTGAAAAAACAAAAGAGCAAAACGTAACCGGATCTACAAAGAACAAGTCACGTAGCAAGCAAAACGTTACCAGGTCTACAAAGATCAAGTTTCGTTTAAAACAAAAGTGTGGAAGGTGAACACGACTTGGACGAGAACTATAGTGTTCAGATCCAAATTGTTATATACACAAAATAGCAGTAAATCCAGTCTAAAGGAACTGATGCACAAACTAAAAATGACACCGAAATCGATAACCGAACGTCTACTGAGACGAGGTATGTACGACTTCCGAAACTATATGAGAGGCAACAACACAAATCTGAGACAAACGAGAAAAATGGACAACAGAAAAAAAATAAACTGAAGAAGACGGTCTAATCGTCCAAAAACAAGTCCATTTGAAAGAAACCAAACGATCTCAGATCTCACCGCAAGAATGAAACACTTAACCTCAAAGGACCAAGGTTACAGAACCAGGATCCATAAGAGTCGGTGTATAACAGAAGCAAAAGAAAAAAGGAAAGAAAACCAACAACTCAGATGCGAGTGTGAGAGACATACCAGAAGTCGATGTTGACACCAAGAACGTCGCCGAAGATCTCACCGTGATGCTCTGATACCATCTTCGAATGTATAAACCAAATATTATTTATTAAAACTAATGAATGATTAATACTTACAAGGAAAATCTCACTACATCACTCACACTCAAAAGAATCTTCAAAAGATTTAAAGATGTACACATGAAATATAAACCCTAATTTTCTATTAGAGAAGAAAACTAAAACTATCTAAAAAAATGAGAGAGGCCGAGAGGCCAGTTGCAAGTGTTACCCTAAAATGAGAATATCATTCTTATTTATATAACACTTTATTTGCATTTTAGTCCTTGCTGAAAACTCCTCCAAACTTCATAATTTGTACCGCTACCCTTTTTCCCTTTAGCTATTGCAGCGCAGAAATGGTCCTCGCACAATACAAAAAATTAAACAATAATTTAAGTTAGTCACACAATGTCAAGATTGGTAAAAATACTTATATTTTCAACATATATATATTAGCTTTAGGGTTACTTTTGTGCTTGCACCCGGTGGAACTATGCGTGTTCGTGTGTGTATACCAGTAGAGGAAATCTATATTGATTCTAAAGTGCTCCGTTCAACCACAACATATCTGAAAAAGGTAACATCCCTAAACACCTTATGGTGTGTTGTTTTACTTTATTTTAATAGTTATTGGATCCGATTGGATTGTGATAAAGAAAAGTTTACTAATTTGTAACCAAAATTTTTTATCCGTTGCTTTTTACCGGGTTGCAAATTAAAATTCTGTAGTGGTATTAGAGCCACATTGACGAATTAAAACAATTAATTGTTCAATTAATTAAAATGAAAATATTTTGTTAAAATGGGATTCATATCAATTCGGGACTGCCATCGTTGCCAGTTGCAAGTGTTACCCTAAAATAAGAATATCATTCTTATTTATATAACTCTTTATTTGCATTTTAGACCTTGCTGAAAACTCCTCCAAACTTCATAATTTGTACCGCTACCCTTTTTCCCTTTAGCTATTGCAGCGCCGTCCAATAGTTTTGCTAACTGCCAGAAATGGTCCTCGCACAATACAACAAATTAAACAATAATTTGAGTTAGTCACACAATGTCAAGATTGGTAAAAATACTTATATTTTCAACACCCTCCCTCAATCTTGACTTTGGAAAGATCTAACATATTTAATTTTGAACACAAATAATTATGTTAATTTACACCGAGAGATTTTGTAAAAAAAATATCTGCTGGGTTTTCTAAAGATGGAATCTTAACAGCTTAACAGTTTTCAACATTCCAGCAGTTACCTTGTTTCTCACTTGATGTACATCAATTTCTATATGTTTGGTTTTTTTCTTCTTTTTCTCTCTCATGAAATACAAGATTTGTTAGCAATTTGTATAGCAGATTTATTATCACAATTTAAATCAACTGAAAGAAGATTTACTAATTTTAAATCTGCAAAAAATGATAAGAACCCAAATTATCTCACATAGAGCCATAACACTATACTCTGACTCAGCAGAAGAGCGTGAAACAGTTGGCTCGATGCATCCATACTTCTCTCAATTTGGAGCACAAATAACCATGATGATATACACTAAGAGATTTTAGAAAATATATCAGCAGTTTGGAATTTGTTCCAAAGAATCAATGTTACAATCTTAATAACACCTGAAGAAACCTTATTGACTCAACTGAAGATCTACTAGAGACAGAATTCTGTTTTATTAAAAAAAATGTTTTAATATTTTTATGAGAAACCATTGAGTTACCCAAAAATAAACAATACAAAGAAACAGAAGGTCTAGAAGAAAGACACTTACCCCAGATTGCATCTACAAGAACAACAAAACCAGTTGAATGTGACCTGATAAAACTTACCCCAGATTGCAAAGAAACAGAAGGTCTAGAAGAAAGACACTTACCCCAGATTGCATCTACAAGAACAGCTAAACCAGTTGAATGTGACCTGATAAAACTTACCGGCGAAGATTTTAAGTACCTAAGTACTTTCATCTGTGTACCATAGACGAACCATAACCAGTTGAATGGACCACGACTTGGTTCATCTGTGTACCATAGACGAACCATAACCAAAGTCGTGGTTGCTGGTTCGGTGTCCTACCGTTTGACCCTCCTACCAAAGGATATACGGTAGAGTGTAGCCCTCTGTTGAGATTAACCCATGTGATATCCTTCGATCATTCCTGTCAGAATTTTGGTTTGCCACTAGTTCTTCGAAACCCAGAACCGTAATGCGACAGTGGGGTATTCTAGTCTCACCACGACCCATGGCTCTAGCCGGCGTGGTGGCCTCGATGGTGCAGTCGCACTCAACGGCTGGCAACGCTCCCGGTTGTGTCACGTTTTCCCAACCATTGTTGCTTGTTGTTTTCCGTTCAAGACCTTGGTGGCAATCTGGGGTGTTCCCCAAATCAATGGTGTCAACGGCTATCACAAAAAAAACTCTAAATGGTGAATAAGACTTTAGATCCGAAATCAATTATGGGCCAAAAACAATTTAGGACAATTTATTTTCGGGGCGAAGGCTATTTGGATTGTTTTTCCTTATTTTGGCCTAAGGTTTTTTGAACTGCATTTTGTTTTAATGGACTTTCTTAAGTTTTATTTATTTATTTATGTAATCTATGGATATTTCTTTTTTAAAGAAGTTTTGTTGTTAATTAATTTTCTCGATTGAAAAACCATTTTATTTTTTGACCAATTATATTTAAAATTATGTAATAATATATGGTTTGCCCAATAGACCCATGGCTGATTTTATTTGATGTCTTGAAAATTAAAATGTATTAGTTGTATGAGATGTAATTTTTAAATTTATTTTTCTAGAAAAGGACAAATGTAAATAGATAGAATTTGTTGTATTTTTCTATTTAAATTATCCGAAAACGGAGTTTCAAGAAATTAAGACGGAGTCCCTAGAGTTGACCAAGACGGCGATGCCGATGGGAGCTTGAAGATGTCCTTAGAATTGATTTTGGTTGTTGTGTTGACTCACGATACCATATCAGAGGCAAATTTATATATTATTTTATGTTTGCTTTTATTTTATTCATTGCTTTTATTATTGTTAGGCTAATTGCAAACAAATTATTTTAAATAAAATCAAACGCAAAATAAATTTTCATCGGTAATTAAAATATGATATTTTTAACACAATCAAACGTATTTTTGAATAAAACTTTTAAAACAAGATATTTAAAGACAAAATCAAAATGTTTTAAAAGAAAAGAATGTTTTCTAAAATCTAAACCTCTCTCATATGTAAACTATGCGTCTCCCCTTTAAGGTACTTGTAAAACTTACAAGAGTTCGGTATGGTCAATGCTTAGCCAATCATAGCGGATGATTGTAGTGGAAGACAAGGCACCGAAATAATGAGATTTGTTGGAACCCAGATATAACAAGTAACAACAATAATAGCAATATTCCTTGTATTTGATTGATAAAGATAAGAGTTTACAATATTTGAAATGAAGAACAACTCTCTCTTTTAACTAGCTCTCACTCTTTCCTTTTTTGCTTAAAAAAGCTCTTTCTCTCAATTACGTATATATAGAAAAGAGAAACTTGAATACTTTATCTAAATATCTCTTAAATGAGATATTTTAAGATATTATCTAAAATATCTCTTAAAAGAGATATTAAGAGATATTATCTAAAATATCTCATAAATGAGATATTATAACCAATACAATAATTGGTTGTTTACACATTTAGCCCTTGACACTCAACAAATACAAATAAGTCCTTGAAACTATTTCTTAATAAAACATTCATGTAAATTAGGGGCTAATTAAAGCTAACAATCTCCCCCTAATGTTTTATAAAGAAATCATCATCTTGTAGTCTCCCCCTTGCTTTCTTTAGAGGCGTTGGAGTGTCAATCTTCAAGTCTTGTAAGAGTCTTCTTTTCCTGATCTTCCACAATTTCAATTGCTTCAATTCTTTCTTTAACTCCCCCTTGATCGTTGCATACTCCCCCTTGAATGTTGCTTTACTTTTCAGATCCCAACTATTTCCCATAGATTAAACTCAAACAATCAGAGAACAATTTAAAGTGTGGAAGCTTGTATAACCAGTTTGAGTAAAAATCGTTGGTAGATAAACTGATAAGGTGGTTGAGTAGCAAGCATAGTCAGCTCATGAAGATCTGTTTTCAAAAGACAATAAGTAACCAGGGGTAACAGCTAACACAGAAGCACATAGCAACTGTTATCACAACAATTAAAATAATTGTGTGACCTATGTTCAGAGTTGACATTTATGAAGCTCTGATAGGACTTCCAGTTATCATAGAAGTAGAATTATAAAATTAAACTTCTCAAACTGTTCTGGCATTATCACATAGATATGCAAGTGGAATCACAAAGATTCGTGATATTGTGTGGAAGAAAAATAGAGTATTGTCTTTTAGGCTCAAAAGTGTGTAAACTGTTTGGACAAAACAGGTGTCCACAGACTCAATGTGCATGAGTGAAGTGTGAAGGTGGGGCAAATTTCCTTCTTTTCAATATCCAACCTTCCAAATAAAGATCAGATAGCATATATGCTGCTTCCCCGTGGAAAAGTGAAGTATTTCCCTGTTGAGAAGGAAATAAGTAGCTAGTGGGGTTAATTCAAGAGTTGGCATGGGCTAATTGCCTGTTTCAATGATAATCACCAAAGAGTCGTGATAAATCAGTAATGTGGCTTGCCCGGCTCAGAAAAAGATAGTGCAGAGTTGTATATTTCTTTTGACTCTGTTCTCACACCCTCTTTCTTTTTATCATGTAGCTCACATCTAACCGAACTCTTTCTTTGATGTAGACCCTTCACCTCTAAAAAACACTCAAGGTTTACTTCTTTGGTAGGAAACACCGGTTTAAGTGATCCATAGAAGTTATAAAGATCACACATTGATTCAAAAAAAAATTTGTCCTAGAGTTTATATTTTTCACACATAAAAAATTAAAATCCAAACTTCTATAGCAGATAAAACATTTTAGCATGTAGAAGTGGTTTGACCAATTAAAAAGAGTTTTTTTATTTTTTATTTTAAAGATGGCCTTTATCTAAAAATGATGAGTTTAAAGGTTTAGAGATTTTACCTTTAGAGCTGAGGTTAAGTCGCAGAGGTTCTGTAGGATTTTACAGAGGTTCTGAGATGAACACTATCACAGAGGGTGGTTGCAAACTTCTGAGCAAAGGTTTATGTTGTCGCCAGAGGTTGATTTTGGATCAACAGAATGATTGTTGCTCGACAAACGCTTGGCAAAGGTTGATCGTTGCTTGGCAGAGGTTTGTTTCTAACCTGTGATCTGAGACTTACCTTTTATTCTTCTCAAAATTTGTTTGAAAAAGCATTGGTAGTGATCGATAGAGTGTTAGCACGGAATTTTCTCCAACAGAGGTTTTGAAGCTCTGTGAAACTCAGCAGAGGTTTTGTGGAAGAAAAATTCTAAAAACTAACGATTCATAAACGTTTTTGATCATCCAAAGTTTTCATCGTTTTAAGCATTGTTTTAGGACAAATTTGAAAGTTTGTGTCCTAAAATATAGAACAATTTTTATTCACAGAGGTTTTTGAGCTCTGTAAAAACTTGCAGAGGCTCTGTGAGTGAAAATTTCTCATAACTAAAGATTCTGAAATTTTTTGATAACCCAAAGTTTATATGTTATTCAAAACTGTTTTTAGGACATATATATGAAATGATGTCCGAGAAAAACTGTTTTAGGAAAGATTTTATGCAAGACATACTTACTTTGGTTTGTCTTTGTTCGACAGAGGTTGGTTACAGCCGACAGAGGTTGGTTGCATCCGACAGAGGTTGGTTGCGGCCGTCAGAATCTTTTTCTTCGGATGTACAGGGTCAGATTGGCATTCTCCCCCTCAAATTGAGCATTTAAATCTCATTTAGGCTCAATTTGTAATCAGATATCCTGTAAGAATCAAAAAGTGTTGGTAATCATCATCTTTGATGATTCCACATTTGTTAGGAATATCCAAAAACACAGTTAATTCAAATTTAAAAGGAAACATGGTGCTGGGGGTTAGAGATTAGAAATACCAGTCAAATTCTGATCTGTTGAGGTACTGGTCCTACACTGATGTGTGTAGAAGCACATTCTGGTGAGGTACTGGTTCTACACTGATTTATGTAGAAACATCGAGAACACCGTTCTTGAAAGCGGAAGGAGCATTAATTAAATGCAATGCTTTCGGTCCAGCAATTTACAGCAGACTTTGAAGCTGATTTTGGTATATCAGCACTCATAATTTGAGAAAACTCAGAACTTCAAAGTCGTGCGTCTGTGAAATATCTTTCCAATGCAACTAGAATCGAGTAATTTGGAGCACCGAGTCAAAAGTTATGCGCATGTTTCTGAAGCAGCGCAAAGTTGACAGCAAGTAAACAAAAATCGGGTTCCAAGGTTGAGTCGCAGAGGTTCAGTCCACAGAGGCTCTGTTGGATTTCACAGAGGCTCTGTGGTGAACAGTACCACAGAGGTTGTTCGGCAGAGGTTTGGCAGCAGAGGTTGATCGCAGTGCCGACGGAGCTCTGATGATGATTTTAGTGAAACACAACTTTCTATCCAGCAGATGTGTACTGACTTTAGTAGAGATTCTGACCAAGAAGAACACTGATTCATACCAAGATCAAAACACGAAAAGTGTTCATCTATGTCTTAGGAATCCAACGCATCTGGACTCATCAAATTTGGAGCTTCGAGGAGGGAGTTCTGTTGAAAATACGACAGGTGCGCAAAGCTGACAACAAGAACTAAGACGTGCTATGGGCTCTGAGGTTCGGTTGCAGAGGTTCAGTCCACAGAGGCTCTGTCGGGTTTGACAGAGGCTCTGTGGTGATCAGTACCACAGAAGGTGGTCGCAAAAAATCTGAGCCATAAGTACGAGTTGTCGGCATAAGTTGGTCTGAGTGGTCGACAAAAGATGATCGCGTCTTGACAAACGCTTGAGGTTCTGCAGAAGTTTGGTCGGGGATCTACAGAAGTTGGTCTCGTGCGGCAGAAGCTTGCTTCTGTGTGCGGCAGAGGCTTGGTCGCGTGCGACAGAAGCTTGCTTCTGTGTGCGGCAGAGGCTGCTTCTGTGTGCGACAGAAGCTTGGTCGCGTGCGGCAGAAGCATAACAGAAGTGTTACACTTACTTTGACATTGATTTAGACCATTTTACCTCTGGATTTTGCAAGAACGCAAAACACAAACATCTTTCATTGGTTTGTTATATGTTCAGATCATCTTGAATCACCTCTTTTCGAGCTCGTACGACAAATATATGGTTGATTTACCACAGTCGCGCAGATCTGTCCATCAGCTTTCCATCAGCACACTGTTGTCTACTTCAACGATGCATATGACCCTTATAAATTTCGAATCTCTGAATTCTCAAAACATGAAAATTGTTCATCTTTGTCTTAGGAATCCAGGGCTTTTTGAATCGAATCAATCGGTGTCTGAATCAGTGAGATATGATCAATTTAGTACGGCATCGCAAATCTGCCACCATGCTGTCATAGTACTTGATTGTTGTGCACCGAAACCAATTGCCTTTGAAGGATGAGTCTTAAACTGAGTGTTTAAGAGTCCATATTGAACTTTGAAGCCTGAGTCCTTAACAGATGTATTAAGGAGTCCAATAGTACCTGCAAAACAGATCAAACAATTTTTGGTACCCATTTCCAAATGGGTCCTATTTTGTTAGGATTAGCATGAAGTGCTTTGTTGATCTTATCATTCACAACTGAGACAGATTGCTTGAGAATATTTTGAACAAGAGAAGAGCCTTTCACTATCCAAACCATTTTTATCTTTTTAAAAGTTTGAATAGCTGATCGGTTTATCCTCTGATCATAGAAAAAAGGAGAAGTAAAAATCTGATTTGTTGACAATTTGTTTGGTTTAATGAACTCTTTTGTTTTAACAGAATTTTTTGAATTTATTTTAAAAATTAAAGAATTCCGTTCTTTGTTGCATAGTTCAAACCGTAAAGATAAATCAGATTTTAATTTCTGCTCTTTTCTAATTTCAGCAGATAAGTTGATGAATCTTTTTGTTAGTCTCTTTACTTCAGATCAAAGATTCAATCTCTCTCTTTCAAAATCCTCCTTTTGACTTACTTCTTGAAATCTTTGAACCTTTAACTGTTCATATTCTTTTCTTTCAAAATCAGATTCGTTCCTCTCTTTTTCAAGAGTTTTCTGTAATTCTGAGATTTTGTAAGAAAGCTCTATAGAATTTGTTTCAAAAGTAGTCTTCTTTTTTTCAATCTTCTCTTTTTCACAAATCATAAGTTTTTCAAAGTTAGAAATTAGTTTAGAAAAACTTAAACACTTAAGTTCAAGTCGTTTCTTTTCTTCATCAAAAATAGTCTTAAGTTCGTCAAACTTTGTTTCAGATTCATATAATTTCATCTTAAGATCGATATTTTCATTGGTTAAGAGTTTACCTGCCTCTTCTAGCTTGGTAACCTTGTCTGAATCGATCTGAAGGCTTATCTTCCTTTCTTCTGACTCTTTATCAAGAGTAATAATCACTTTTTGAAAGTTTGAACTGAGTTTAGAGTAGTAGTGAAAATCACCCATCGAACTTAGACACTTTTTCAACATGTTGTTACTTGAAAGAATGATCGTTAATCGGTGTTACTTTGAAGAATAAATCTTGCGGAAGAAAAATCAATCTTTAAATCCGATTGATGATCGTTTTACCCAAAATGTTACTGCACTACGACGAAAATAAAACGAGTACCTTCTGGACCTTAAACGATTAATCCCACCGTTCAGAATGTAGAACAGAGTGTTGTGAAGCTTCTGTCCAAATATCGCAACGATCCGACGGTGCGAACTCCGGGAATAGATAAAACGATTCGATGCGTTTTCCAGAAAATTCAATACGAAATTTTCTTGCCTTTTCCGCTTCCGTTCGATTTCTTCAAATCACCGAGACGGCTCTGATACCAATTGTTGGAACCCAGATATAACAAGTAACAACAATAATAGCAATAATCCTTGTATTTGATTGATAAAGATAAGAGTTTACAATATTTGAAATGAAGAACAACTCTCTCTTTTAACTAGCTCTCACTCTTTCCTTTTTTGCTTAAAAAAGATCTTTCTCTCAATTACGTATATATAGAAAAGAGAAACTTGAATACTTTATCTAAATATCTCTTAAATGAGATATTTTAAGATATTATCTAAAATATCTCTTAAAAGAGATATTAAGAGATATTATCTAAAATATCTCATAAATGAGATATTATAACCAATACAATAATTGGTTGTTTACACATTTAGCCCTTGACACTCAACAAATACAAATAAGTCCTTGAAACTATTTCTTAATAAAACATTCATGTAAATTAGGGGCTAATTAAAGCTAACAAGATTTAAGTGGACAGTTGTTTAGCCATTCACTTACATAGTCGTATTTTGGACGACTGAGTGGTGGGATCACGATACCTAAGTTAAGACTTTAGGTGGGATCACGATATCTTAGTATGGTTAGTTTACATGGAAATATTATAGACAATGTTTAACTATCTATGAGTATTTTTATGGTGTTGTAGTATGTTAAACATGACAGCTTTAATATATGATATATTAAATAGCATCCCACGGCATCTAAGAGATATGTTGAACATAGTTGGATGATGCCGACCTAATTAACCTAGTTCCATAGACAATTGATTGACCATTTATGAAAATAGGTGAAATATGGATCTTAGCTCAAATTTTTTTGAAAATTAAATTAATTAATTTGAGATTTTAAAAGAGTTACTAAAATTGAACTTATTTTGTAGATGTCTGCTAACGCCTCCAACCAAACTTGAAACACAAACGGTTTATCCCAATTTACATTATGGTCAATCCTTGATAAGGATAAACTGAACGATACGAACTTCGTCGACTGATTTTGTTTTTTGAGGGTTGTCCTTAAGCACGAAAAGAAGTTGTACGTTCATGAAAACCCCCTTCCAAACCCTCCTGCCAGAAATGCTTCAGCTGAGGTCAAGGCTACTTATGATAAGCATCTCAATGACTCACTAGATGTTAGTTGTTTGATGCTTGCATCTATGACTCCCGAGCTATTGAGGGATCATCAATACATGAATGTCTGGGATATGATATCCTTTCTGAAGCCCATGTTTCAGTTACAAGCAAGGAAAGAGAGGTTTGATACAGTCAGGGAATTGCATGCCCGTATGATGGCTGAGGGTTCATCAGTCAATTCCCACATTTTAAAATGAAAGGGTATATTGACCGATTAACTCGTCTTGGTTACCCACTATGTCAAGAATTGGCAACGGATATGCTTCTTAATCCTTTGTCCAAATCATATGACCAGTTCCTCTTGAACTACAATATGAATGATTCTGAGAAAACTCTTACAGAGCTTCACGACATGCTTAAAACTGCTGAGAGGAATATGAAATCAAAGTTGGATTTATCCAAACCAAAATAGGTCTTGATGATCGGGCCTAAAAGTGGGATGAACAAGAAAAATACGACATTTACCACTGGTAAAGGAAAAGTTGGAAGCTCCAACAAGGAAAAGGGCAAATGAAAGATTCATGAAGAAGCAGTTTACTTCAACTACAACCAGAAGGGACACTAGAAGAGAAATTGCCCTGCCCTATTAACAGAAATGAGGAAGCAGAAGGCTAATGGAGCCGGACCTTCAGGTATGTTTACCATTGATTTACTCACTTCTGACTCTGATTCCTAGGTATTGGATATTGGGAGCGGTACTCACATTTGTACTACTTTTCAGGGAGTAAGAAGTGAAGAGAAAGTGAAACCAAGCCAAATGGAGCTTGGAATGGTCAATGGAGCTAAGATAGCTGCTATTGCTCAGGGAACTTATGATATGAAGCTGCCAAATGGTCTTACTTTAGGACTTAGCAACTGTTTATATGTACCCAAATTTACTAGGAATATCTCTTCTTTTTCTCGATTACATCAAACTAGATTTATGTTTACTTTCAGTAACAATTCAATTTCAGTTTATTTTAACAATGTTTTGTATTTTGTGGCTAAACCATACAATGGTATTTATGAAATTGATATGGAAAATAGCTGTAATTATGAATTAATGTATAATGTAAACAATAAATGAATTAAGCGAGACTTAAACCACACCAACTTGTGGCATTGTTGTCTTGGACAGATAAAGAAGAAACGCATACCCAAACTCCAGGCGGACGAAGTATTAGAACATGTGATGATTCATATGATGTATGCAAGTCTTGTTTGATGGGCAAGATGACAAAGGCGCCTCTTAAAGGCAAACTCAAAAGGGCAACAAAACTGTTAGGGATTATACATACTGATGTGTGTGGACCCTTTAGTTCGACCACAAGAATAGTAATCGCTACTTCATTTCTTCTACTTATGACTTCAATAGATACATGTATGTTTACCTAATGAAAAACAAATGTGAAAGCTTTGACTATTTCAAATAGTTTCAGAATGAAGTAGAGAATCAACTTGGTAAAAAGATAAAGACACTTCTATCGGATTGGGGTTAGGAATATCTACGCCAAAAGATTATTGACCATCTAAGAGATAATGGGCTAGTATCCCAATTAACTCCTCATGGAACACCGCAACAAACGACGTGTTCGAGAGGAGAAATAGAACCTTGTTGGACATGGTTCATTCTATGATGAGTCATACCACTCTGCCAGAACTTTATAATGCCCTAGAAACAACTGCCCGAATACTAAATAGTGCACCGACCAAAAAGACCGATAAAAGCCCTTTCGAACTTTGGACTAGGAAGATCCCAAAACTGTTGTTGGTCCCGAAGGGTTATACAAGTTTGTAGAAGGGAGGGGTGGGGGGGGGGGGGGTGGGGTTGAATACAAACACAAAACTTTGTCTTTAAAATTGTTTATTGATATAATCAAACAATTTACAGTTTGTTGCGGAACAAGATTAAGTGTAAAACCTAACCTAACCAAACTATGAGAATCACACAGATTTCTTGCACTAGAAAAGAATGAAAGAAGTTTAGAAAAAATAAGGATAATTTTTCTTGGCACTTAGGAGTTCAGGGAAGGAGCACTTTAAAAATGAAGTAGGGTTTCCTATTTATACTGCATGCATTAAATGCAAGTCAGTACAATTTTACACGTGGCAGCGTCTGGTTGGTTGCATGGATTTAACTTTAGCAAACATCCTTTTAGCCGCATGATGAACAGTGTAGTTGGCAGAGTGGGTTGTACGATGTTGGTCCCAAAGGGGTTATACACGTTTGTAGAAGGGGGTTGAATACAAACACACAATTTTTATCTTTCTAAATTGTTTATTGATATGTATCAAACAATTTACAGTTTGTTGAGGAACAAGATTAAGGAATAAACCTAATCTAAACAAACTATGAGAATCACTAAGATTTCTTGCACTAGAAATAGAGAGAAAGAAATTAAGAACACTTAAGATAAGTATTCTAACACACAGATTCAACAAGATAAGGAATGGCCGAGATTCTTCAAAATAAAGAGGAGTATCCTTTATATACTGCATGCATTTAATGCATGTCAGTACACCTTTACACGTGGCAGCCTCTGGTTGGTTGCATGTTTTGACTTCAGTAGACAACCTAGTAGCCGCATGATGAACATTATAAGATCAGAGTTGGTTGTAAGACTTTGGACAAAAGCGATGTCCGTTCTGACAAAATCGTACGGGGGCGTGCAAGGGGATAAGATAAAAGTTGCTTGTAGAGGAGTCTTCATGATCAGCGTTCGCTGAATGATTTCTTTATCAGCGAATGATAAAGTTCAGCGTTCACTGAAGTCTTCTACTTGAAACTTCACGTTGAGTGGACAAGTCTTGGTTTCGCTGATATCCGCATCAGTTCATTAGTAGACTTAGTCGCTGGTTCTTTGGCTTGATCTTCGACTTCAGCGTAGAACATAGTTGACGTGAATCTTGTCTTCAGGGATAAGTATACAACATAAGGTATCAGCGATCACCAGTGAGACTGAACATGCTCAGGGCTCACTGATGAACAGTATTCGCTGAATATAAAATTAAAGCGCAAGAGCTTCCTATCAGCGGTACTAAACAGACTTAGTATTTATCAGCAATAGTGAAACTCTAATACATATTGTCTACTTACAATTTTCCCTAAGTGTTTCTTAGGGTCATTATCAAATCACTGAGGGTTTGGGTCAACAATCTCCCCCTATTTGATGATGACATAGCAATAAAGGAAAATTAACATAAGGATAAAAAGGACTCATAAAATATTTGTCCCATTTACTGTTTTCAGGGATCTTTTTAAGTACTGATGGAGTAAAGTACATTCACTAAATTTTTTCATTAAACTTCGTATCAGTTACAAAGGGAAGTGGAAAAGTTACAAGTACAACGAATAATAATTACAAGTGCAAAAAGATACAAGTTGATAAAGATAGAAGAATTACAAAAGATGAATTTATCAGCTACTCAGGTTCTTTCTTGATGAGTTCATCAAGAGTGTCAGTCTGTGGAATCATCCAATCAGGGACCGTGACTCCATGTTCCCTTCTTTTCTTAGCTTCGCGGTAGATGTGGGGTTTTAGGAGTGATCCAAGTAGACTGCGTCTGTATTCGCACCAGTAGAGTAAATCTCTGAGTTGTTCGATTGGAGTTTTGTATAACTCAGAGATGCGTTGAAAGCATTCACGACCAGTGAAGTCATAGAAGAAAATGCCATAAGGATTGCTGATAACCTTTCTAGGGACGAAATCTTCAGCGGGAGGTAGAGATATGTTGAGTCTGGATAGATCAGGGTTGGGGCCAAGAACTACTTCACGAGAGAAATCAATCTCTGTCTCGTTTCTTATTGTCGTTCCTGGAGAGGAAGGAGTCTTCTTCTTCTTTGGACCAACTCGCTTCTTCTGAATTGGTGGAGGGGGAATATCGACCGCTGAGGTTACCAAGTCGATCAGCCTGTTTATGGCTTGTTCAACATAGTTCTTGAAAGTAGAGCGGGATCGCTGAATTGCGATTCTTATTTCCAACCATTCAGGGAAGCCGAATTTATCCAGGTCTGACATGTAGCAAGTTCTGAAGTAGCCATTTTCTCTGACTACTTGGACACGAACAACTGGTACCTTTTCATGATATTTCATAGCATATCTCCCTTTTACGTTTACAACGCTTATCCTTGATCCATGACTTCTATAGTGGGACATCTTCTTGCACCTGTCCTGTGTGGTGTCACTGACTTTGGTCTTTTCCTTCTGGTTGATCTTCTGTGCGTCCTTCAGTAGTTTTCTTTGAATAGCAACATGGAACTTCTTCAGGACTGGATCATCAACTGAACGTTGAGCAAGTTCTAAGGCATATTCTTTATCTTTTTCTTTAGCCTTCTTTCGTTCAGCCAGGAGTTTCTCAGTTCTGAGGGATTCAACGATTTCCCTTTTTGATAAGATGTTGAGATAGGGAACGATGCGTTGATCCTCAAGCTTTTGAATCATGGCTGCTCTCTTTTTCAGTTCTTCTTCACTTGGCTTTTGAGGAACCAAGGAAGGTGTTTTCTTGTGCGAGAGCAGTTCTTCTTCAGGTTCATCAGTCTCAGTGAAGTCTAAGACCGAGATTATTGCATCAGCACTTGGGGCTGGGATTATTGGTGATGTAGGAGGAGCTTCAGCTTGACCCTCAAGCAGGGGAGAGGACTAGCTGAAACAAAATGATCACAAAGTTAAGATCATTTTGAAGAAGAGATAGAGAAAAGAGGGGTTTAAGTGTTTAGAGGTTTGATGGAGAGTAGAACTGAGGTTGAGAAAGGATAGAGGATGGATACAGTGTAAGGGAAGAATAAGTAAGTTACCTGACAAAGTGGCTTGCTGTAGAGAATAGCCAAGTTGCCATCAGCAAGGCCTTTATTTTTGCCTTTATCAGCTTCCGACACTGCAGGTTTGGTTCTGGTGGTCCCCTCCCCTTGTTCAGTGAAGACGATCCCCTTAAGAGATGGGGTCTTTCTGGGTTTGGGCTGGAAGGAGAAGTTGACATCATCATCATCGTCATCATCATCATCTTTGGGTGATGATGAAGGGTCATCCTCTTGAAAATCCAGGTTTTCTTCGTCTTCTTCTTCTTCAGCTTCCTCTTCATCATCTGAAGAAGCAACATTCACTGGATATTCAGCATGTTCTTCGAAATTCTCCCCCTCAGAATACGCGTTCAAGGAGAATTCGGTTCCCTCAGGGTTTTCAACTCCCTAAGGTTTAGCAGCATTTTCCTCCCCCTAAGAAGTATGGGGAAGGTCTTTCTCAGTCTTCTCCCCCTCTTCCTCATGTGAGGAAGGGGAGGAAACAACAGCAACAACAACAACAGAGTGTCTAGGCTCCATGTCTTCTTGGCCAAGGGAACCTAAACGATTCTCAACCGCTGCTAGTCTGTCTTCAAGGCCAGACACAACAGGGTTGGTCTTCTGAACGTGTTCCACCACCTTTTCCAGCTTTGCCCGGTCATCTTGGGAAAAGTGGGATAGTGGAACGGTTGGAGCATTCAGGTGCTCCAAGATCTGTTGGAGTAGATTATTAGAAGTACCCACGGTTTGGGTAAGGGTGCCCATGTCCGTCTTCAGGGACGACACCTCTCCCTGAAGGTTGCCAACCACTGTCTTCAGCGATGTGACTTCGCTGGACAGGGTGGTGAAGTTATTGGAGAGAGTGTTGTTGGTGGTGTTCAAGGTGTTGAGGGAGGAAGAGTTGTCGGCGAGAACTGTAGCAACAGTGGAAAGGCCACCTTCCAGCTTTTGCAAGTCAGCGCTAGAGGCCTTCTCTTTCACCTCAGTGGTGAGTTTCTTTAAAGCTTCCCCAACGTCTGTAACCGCTGAGGAGTTTGTGGAGAGAGTGGTGGTGAGAGAATCCACCTTATTCGACAAGTCCGTGATGGAGTTGTTGATGGTGCTCAAATTAGTACATGTAAAAGAGAAAAACTTATGAACAAAGGAAAGCTTAGAAGTCGGGGGTTCAGAGAGAGGAGTGTTTAGTATACCTGGGGGCGGGTTGGAGAAGGTGTTGAAGTCATGGTGACCAGTAAACTTCTCCATGTCGTCTTCCATATTAGGTTGACGCTGAGAGCCACCAGGTCCTTGATTTTGATCGATCAATCGTTGTGGATCGTTAGCCGCTGTGTCGCTCAGGTGAATAACGCCTGAGGTTGAGAGTGGGGGAATTATGAAGCTTGGAGTGACCAAAGAAGATGAGGGAGGAACAAAGGTTGAGAAGAGAGTGTGGGTAGCAGATTCAGCGTTGGATCCGCTGAGGAAAATCTCTTCAGTACTTAGAGGTACTGAGAGTGGGGGGTCCTGATCCAAGAAAACTTCAGTGTCTTGAGACACTTAGGTGGGTATGGAAGAGGTTGCTTCAGCGGATGTGGCGGAACGTGCCACAAAACCAGCCAACGTCTTCTGTAGAGAGACAAACACAGAGTCTTCAGCTTGGGAAGGCTTGGGGGTTGCTCCTTAGAAATCTTCTTGGTCTTATGGATGCCAAGTGGGGTTTCAGATTGTTTTCTCTTTCGAGATGGAGTGATTGGTGCGGCCTGGGTACCAGCGGTTGGGACGACCGCTGCCGAGGAGGTAGCCACAGAAGTAGAAGAAGTAGGAGGGCGGAGAAAAGGTAAGAGAGTAGAAAGACGTACATCATTTGCGAGTGGTTTGAAGTCTAGTACCTTAGGGCCGACGTGGGACAACCTTAGGTCCCCCTCTTTAGGGTACTTATCCCCAAGTGCTTGCATGAATAGAGCACTTAGGAAGCGAGAATAGGGGACATTCGCTGATCGCTTCGGTTCTTCGACCCTCTCTATCAGGTCTTCAAAGATTAGCTTGACCCAGTCTACATGGAGCCCTTTCATCAGCGCATACCCCATAGTAGCCTGGGGCTTTGAGGCCTGATTAGTTGACCCCGTTTTAGCTGACATGCAGCTGATAAGATGTGTGAAGATGAAGTTCATCTCGCTTGGCATTTTTCTTTTCAACACGGTTGTTATCTTGTTGTCAGGGAGGTCAACTCTCTCTGTGTTCCATTTGTACTTCCTTGCATCCAGAAAGACAATGATTTCAACTTGGACTTCCTTGGTTTTGACGTCAGGTAAGGAAACGAAGCGTTTTGTTAGTCCATGATCTTCATACAATCCAAGAACTAGTAATAAGAAGATGTAGAAGATGACTACAACATTATTAGAAAAGTAAATCTAATCTAGAGAGAACACAAGATGTTTAGAAGGCTACATTTTGTACATGGAACGTAATCTGGTCCAGATTACTGAACTCCAGAAAGCTCCGTAACCTGTTTCTTTGGGGGGAAGTTGAACAGGGCGTAGGGGTTGTTTCCATGGAACGTAATCTGGTCCATTGAGTAACCCATGTTGGGAGCTTTCTGGAGTTCAGTAGATGAGGTGTTTGATGTAGGAGAATCAGCGTTTGATGCCATTTATTTTTAAACACATGAGAAATGAAGAAGATGAAGAAAAGTATCTTAAAGTGGAAAGAGTTTCCAAAATAAGAATTTTTTAGGGTTTTACAGTTTCCATTTAGAGAGAGAAATGGAAACTAGGGTTTTCTAGTTTTGAAAAGAAGTATAAAACATAGTGAAAATTCTTGTTTTCTAGTTTCCTTTTATGGAAAGGATTCTGGAAAAACATATGAAAGTGTCTGATAATGTCGTTTTCCGACATTATTTTGATCCCGAAGTCGTTCTGTTTGTTGTAAGTTCCCGAGTAAAAATAGTAGAATTTAATGGTTTATATGAGAAAGTACAGGTTTTTATTAATAGTTGATATTGGAAGAGTTTTGGAGCAATCGGAGCAAGTCTACAACAGTCCAGTGTAAAAAGGTGAAAAATCAGATTTTTGGACCAAACAGTGCCCTGCGCGCCTCTGAGCGCGCCCACAAACGCGCCAAGCCCCTGATACGTTTTTAAAGCCTTTTTCTGCTAGGGTTGAGGGGGGAATCAATCAGTTACGACCGTAGACTCTTTCTGGGCGATTTTGGGAGCACGAGGGCGATTCTTGAAGACGAATAGAAGGCAAGAAACATCAATCAACGAGAATCAAAAGGCGAATCGAGTTCATTCATCGAAGGATTAAGCTTTTCAGGGAGTTTTAGATTTCATTTCTTTTAAGAACCAACATGTTTACTTTCGTTTTTGTTATGTCATTTCTGAGTTTTGGAACCCCCAATATGAACTAATCCGTTCATGTTGGGGGGTTGGTTTGAATCATGGTTGGATGATTATTTAGCTTTACAGTAGATACGATTGATTTGATTTCTATGGATGAAACATGTGGGATTGTTCTTAATGCTTGTAATAGTCCGATCATCTATTATTTGATTTAATGAATCTTTTAACGTTTGAGAAAAGTTTTGAGGTTTATCTAATCCTTCACGTCTTAGTCGAATTTGAGATAGAAATATGATAATTCGTACTTTGTGGGTTTTTAATCATTGTTTGTTCAATTATCTTTGTTGAGATCGAATGACGATACAGAGTGTTGAATGAATGTTGCTATAGCTTGATAGAGTATAGTGATGGTTTGTGATTATACCAGTCATCCTGGAGTTATGTCAATCGTGTCAAATCTGTGCGTTAAGTAATTGTTTACCTGAGGAATCCAACCCTCCAACTCTCTCTCTTTTCTGAATTAATTAAGCTTTAATTCGTGTTCTGATAAGTAACAACCCAAATCAATTTGCGATAGTCTAGTTAATAATCTATACAATCATTGTGGTACTTGACACCTGGTTCCTTTGGTTCGATACTCGTACTTACCATACGTTATTACTTGATTCGACCCGTACACTTGCGGTAGATTTAGGGGGGGGTGTAAACCCGCCTATCAAGTTTTTGGCGCCGTTGCCGGGGAACCTGTTTTGTGTGAATATCACTACCACCTGTTGAAATTATTACATTAGACACCCTGTTTTATTTTTTATTTTTTTATATCTTACTTTGAAAGTTCATATATTTTTGGGTCTTGAGATTGTTATCTTCTCCGTTTCAGGTTACTTCCTGGTTTATGCCAAGAAGGAGACTCTTTCGGGAATTACTACCGATTGACCCAGAGATAGAACGGACTGCCAGAGAGCTAAGAAGACAAGCACGTAACAGAATGGACGACAACAACATCAATGTTGGGGAAGATTGGGGAAAAGGGTTGCCCATGCGTAATGGTCAACCAATTCCAAATGCGAATGCAAATGCGAACAATCAGAACCACAATAACGCCAATCACGGTCCAAACAACGTCAATGACAACGTCAACAATGGTGTCAACAATGGGATCAATCATAATCTCAATCACAACGCCAATCATGGTATCCATCATAATGTCAATCAACCACCACCACAAAGGGTACCCATGAGAAATTTCGCCAATCCAAACATGGGGGCTGCACAACGTGGATACGCACCACCGATAGCTGCAAACAACTTTGAAATCAAACTTGGTACCATCCAATTGGTGCAATCGAACATGTTTGGAGGTGCAGCAACTGAAGACCCTCATGCACATTTGCGCTCATTCGAAAAGATATGCAATACTTTCAAGGTAAATGGGGCGGATCAAGATTCAATCAAGATACGGTTATTCCCATTCTCATTGAGGGACCGAGCCACCACTTGGGAAGAGAATTTACCACCGGGGTCGATTCGAACATGGAACGATATGGTGACAGCTTTTCTCAACAAATTCTTTCCACCAGGGCGAACGGCCCAACTGCTGTCAGATATCACTCATTTTGCCCAATGGGATCAAGAGTCGTTGTACGAAGCATGGGAAAGATATAAAGCAATGCTCAAGAAGTGTCCACATCATGGGTTACAAGAGTGGATGGTTATACAAACGTTCTATGTGGGATTGAACCCTCAATTTAAGAATGACCTCACAGCTGCTGCAGGTGGAGCTTTAATGAACAAGTCCTATGAGGAAGCGGTCGAATTGATAGAGAATCTGGCAGAACATAGCTATTCCACGCCAAGATCTGCTGTCAGAAAAGTGGCAAATGTACAAGAAGCAGAAGAGTTGAAGGCTATAAAGGCACAGTTGACTGCGTTGACTAATCAAATGAGAGGAGCGACTATGCAACCGAATGTTCAGAATTCTCAAGACTATCAATCGCCGGAACATGTCCAGTTCGTTCAGAATCAGAATAATCGGCCGAGGAATGACCCATTCTCTAACACCTATAACGAGGGATGGAAGCGACATCCTAATTTTTTTTGGAGTCAACCTCAACAAGGCCCAGCTAAAGAAACAATGGGACAGCAGCAGCAGTATGGTAACCATTCTAACTCTTCGAATTCTTTTTCGGCTAACAATGTTTATCGTCCCCCAGGTTACAATCAGAAGAAATTTGATGAGGGGCAATCTTCAGAAAAGAAGCCGGGATTAGAAGACATGATGATGAAATTCATGTCAAAGATGGAAGGTGCGGTTGAAGGATTGGCAAGTACAGTGGGTAATGTGAAGGCGACAACTGACCAGAATACCGCCTCAATCAAGATGTTAGAAAGACAAGTCGGACAAATTGCGGAAGCACTACAATCCAGGACTCAAGGTCAATTCCCTAGTCAGACTGAACGAATACCAAGAGAGGAGTGCAAGGCTATTTATCTGAGAAGTGGAAAGGAGTTAATTATAGACCCTACCCGAGAACCTTTAACTGATGACAGTAAAGCTAAAGGTACTGAAATGGGTCCCATCAAGGTAGACGAGGAGATAGAGAGTGAAATGTCAAAGAATAGAGATAAGGGGAAGGAAGACGGTGAAGAAGTTATGACGAAGGAAAACCCGGAGGATGGAGAAAAGAAGAAGAAGCAACCACCAGTCAACCCGTATGTGCCACCGCTACCATTTCCAAATCGGTTGAAGGCACATAAGGATGAGGAACAACTCAAGAAATTTCTTGACATTTTCAAGAAATTACACATCAATATTCCATTTGCGGAGGCACTGGCAAAAATGCCAAGTTATCTCAAGTTCATGAAAGATATCTTGTCCAAGAAGAGAAAGATCGAGGAGCATGCCACAGTTGCACTTACTGAAGAGTGCAGTGCTATCATTCAGCACAAGCTTCCCCCGAAGCTTAAGGATCCAGGGAGTTTTACTATCCCTGTTCAAATAGAAAAATCTAATTTCAGTAAGTCATTATGTGATCTTGGTGCAAGTGTTAATTTAATGCCTTTATCCATTTTTAGGAAACTTGGCTTGAGGGAAGTGAAGCCAACGAACATGACACTTCAACTTGCAGATAGATCGGTGAAGTACCCTTATGGAATCGTGGAAGACGTTTTGGTAAAGGTTGGAAAATTTTATTTTCCAGTTGATTTTGTAGTTCTAGATGTGGAGGAAGATGTTGAGATACCGTTAATCTTGGGAAGACCATTCTTAGCCACAAGCAAGGCTTTGATAGACATGGAAGAAGGGGTAATGACTCTTAGAGTTGGGAATGAGAAAGTAACCTTCCATGTTCTCAAGAGAGTAGAAGATAGAGGTGAACCAAGAACGGGGCAAAATGGATCAGAAAATGGTAAGAATGGGAAAACGCATGTGGAGGAAATCAGGAACAATCATATGTGTGGGAGAGTCAATTCCGCAAGCGATATCGATCCAAATTGAGAGCCACACAGTCGTGCCACGACAGAAAATACGGCGCTGGGTGGGAGGCAACCCACCATAGGTTAAATCTTAATTTTTATTTTGGTCAGTTTCTTATTTTTGTGCGCTTTCTTTTGTTTTGTGTGTTGTTTTTATGTTTGTGTGTTTGTGTTTAGTTTTTGACCCCTGATAGCAATTCTGATATGACCAAGAGCAAGGCAGGAGAAGGAAGGGCAGAAATAGGTGAACAGTGATCCGCGTATGCTCCCTGAAAGGTATCTACACAACATCTCTTTGCAAACCTCGGTTTCACCAAGGTTTGGGGTTTTCACTTGAACTTTATTGTTTTATGATTCCTTGTTGTGAAAACAAACCTAATCTAGAGATTAGGTTTGGGGTTGCGTAATTATTGTTAGTTGTACCGATTCGCTATTTCGTGATTCTTTCTTTTATATGTTATTTGGTCCATTGGGGACAATGGTTGTGTCTGGTTTGCGGTGGTTTGTCGATTATATCATTTGTTGATCTCAGTGGATTGAATAATCACCTTGTTTATAGTGAGGAATGGGCGACCAGTTGAGCAGGATTTAGTGTGAGAGTTCGAAGACAATAATTTTGGGGGGAGGAGTTAAAAGGGATAATATAGCACGAGGTTGGATCTAGGTGAATGCACACATAGAGACATTAGTGGAGACCACTCGTGAGTTGTTGAGCCACACATTTGCGAACTTCGATTCTGAGAGACTACACACTACTCGATACACCTTTCATTAGTCCTTTGATCGTTGTTGTAGCTGATCTCGCTATAACTTGCATCCATTATCAAAGACATCCATAGGAATAGGAGTGAAGCTTCTTCCCATCTTTGTGAACAAACCATGTGAAAACTCATCATGCTTATTAGTTGCTGCTAATCCCATTGCTTTTCACCACTCAAGGTTCCCAAAAGAAACCCATTGTACCCTCCTAAAAAAAACGCGAACCCAATCAATCAGTCATAAAGGGTTTTGCCAAAAAAAAGAGCTAAATAAAACTGAGGGGTCAGTTTAAAGAATTTGAGTGAAGTGTTAGGAAGCCCGAACGAAAGAAAGAAGGGAGGATCACCAAATATCGTCATAAATCCTTTGACGTCCACCCAAAAGCAGCAACCATACCCATTTAAAGATCTGAATTAAGCATGGAGAGTTTGTAAGGAGTGGCGAAGCAACGTTTCTATGACCTAGTCTTGATAATGGATTCCTTCTGAGATCAATTTGGTTACAACTGTGCGTTATTGTTTAATTGTTGTTCATGCAAGCTTTGTGAATTCTTGTACCCAACTTCTGAAAGCATGACAAGATGTGTGAAACCTATGGCTCGAGCGAAGAGAGAGAACCGTGAGGTATGGTCAAGGCGAAATCCTCTCTATGTGTGTTTAGTCTAGGTACACTTACGTGTGGTGTGGTCCCTGATAGATCCCTTTCCCAAGGTTTTGCTGTTTAGATTCCATAGCTAGGTCTGCTCACTGTTCGTCCATCTCACAGGTAATTCATGGTGGTTGTTGAGTTGACTAGAGATCGCAATTGATATTCTCGACAACACGAAATTGCGATTGTTTGGATTGTGGTTGAATGCTTATTTGTGTCGCTATTTTGCTTGGGGACAAGCAACTCTCGGTTTGGGGTTGTTGATAATGTCGTTTTCCGACATTATTTTGATCCCGAAGTCGTTCTGTTTGTTGTAAGTTCCCGAGTAAAAATAGTAGAATTTAATGGTTTCTATGAGAAAGTACAGGTTTTTATTAATAGTTGATGTTGGAAGAGTTTTGGAGCAATCGGAGCAAGTCTACAACAGTCCAGTGTAAAAAGGTGAAAAATCAGATTTTTGGACCAAACAGTGCCCTGCACGCCTCTGAGCGCGCCTCCAAACGCGCCCACAAACGCGCCAAGCCCCTGATACGTTTTTAAAGCCTTTTTCTGCTAGGGTTGAGGGGGGAATCAATCAGTTACGGCCGTAGACTCTTTCTGGGCGATTTTGGGAGCACGAGGGCGATTCTTGAAGACGAATAGAAGGCAAGAAACATCAATCAACGAGAATCAAAAGGCGAATCGAGTTCATTCATCGAAGGATTAAGCTTTTCAGGGAGTTTTAGATTTCATTTCTTTTAAGAACCAACATGTTTACTTTCGTTTTTGTTATGTCATTTCTGAGTTTTGGAACCCCCAATATGAACTAATCCATTCATGTTGGGGGGTTGGTTTGAATCATGGTTGGATGATTATTTAGCTTTACAGTAGATACGATTGATTTGATTTCTATGGATGAAACATGTGGGATTGTTCTTAATGCTTGTAATAGTCCGATCATCTATTATTTGATTTAATGAATCTTTTAACGTTTGAGAAAAGTTTTGAGGTTTATCTAATCCTTCATGTCTTAGTCGAATTTGAGATAGAAATATGATAATTCGTACTTTGTGGGTTTTTAATCATTGTTTGTTCAATTATCTTTGTTGAGATCGAATGACGATACAGAGTGTTGAATGAATGTTGCTATAGCTTGATAGAGTATAGTGATGGTTTGTGATTATACCAGTCATCCTGGAGTTATGTCAATCGTGTCAAATCTGTGCGTTAAGTAATTGTTTACCTGAGGAATCCAACCCTCCAACTCTCTCTCTTTTCTGAATTAATTAAGCTTTAATTCGTGTTTTGATAAGTAACAACCCAAATCAATTTGCGATAGTCTAGTTAATAATCTATACAGTCATTGTGGTACTTGACACCTGGTTCCTTTGGTTCGATACTCGTACTTACCGTACGTTATTACTTGATTCGACCCGTACACTTGGGGTATATTTAGGGGGGTGTAAACCCACCTATCAGTGTCAAGTTTAAGATTCTCGTTAAAAACTTGTAGAACAACCTGTAAACAGATTGTGTCTTTTAAAACCATGAAGAAGATGATTTTAAACTTTAGAAATGTACACTGTTTGATCTTGTAAAAACAAGAATAAGATCAAAAATGTGGTTTAAGATGGATTAAAGAAGAGAAATGTAACCTGTTTCGTAATTGGAGATGATGATTAACACAAGTTCTTGAAAAATCCGAATGCAAAGAAAATAAGTGAATTCCGTTTTGCCTTAAGAGAGTTCGTATGCGTAAAAGGTAAAAATATAAACTCAAAGGGTTTATATAGTGAGAGTAGAGAGAGAAAAACTAAGAGAGGGAAAAGTTTTTCATGATGACACGTGACACGTCCCTTGAAGCTTATTGGACAAGAAAACGAAATGGGCGAAGGTGTCAGACGAAAAGGCGTGCCATGGTTTATCTAAAGGATGACATCACAAACGTCCTTTCATATTTTAAGGTGTCTCTGAGGTTTTTAGAAAAGCTCATGGACATTTTGATAAACAGAGAAGCACTGAATAGAAATATCAGTGTTAGTTTTAGAGTTTCAAAGTATCACTGAAAGGAAGAGATATTTAACGATGCAATTTGTTTTGAAGTTCTACATACTGAAGTGAACGTCAACGATTAAGAGAGAGAACGTACCTTGATATCAGCAAATCAATTTTGTTCAGAGATTAGATGATTAATAGAGGTATACCAGTTCATTTTAGCACTGATCAAATGCAAACCGCTGAAGATTTTACTCTTCTAGGTTCAACATTCCAAGCTCGCTGATGAGAAAGTTGAATCTTGTCTCATCAAGAGGTTTGGTGAAAAGATCAGCTAACTGAAAGTCAGTGGGAATAAAATGAAGTTCTATGTCACCATTCACCACATGATCTCTGATAAAATGATACCTGATCTCGATGTGTTTGGTCTTTGAGTGTAGCACTGGATTGTTTGCTAAGGCGAAGGCACTAATGCTGTCGCAATAGATTGGAATTTTGGAGAGCTGAAGGTCATAGTCCAATAGTTGATTTCTCATCTACAAGACCCGAGAACAACAGCTTCCAGCGGCTACGTACTCAGCTTCAACGGTTGAGGTGGACACTGAGTTTTACTTTTCCTATCCAATTTGCATCCTGCAAAATCACTATATGAATATGCGATTAGATCAAACCCTGAGTCTTTGGGATACCAAAGACCTAGGTTAGGAGTACCCTTAAGGTATCGAAAAATACTCTTTACAACGATCAAATGAGATTCCTTAGGTTCAACTTGATATCGTGCACATAAACAAGTTGCATACAAAATATCATGACGACTAGCTGTAAGATACAGAAGAGAGCCGATCATCCCACGGTACGCTGTGACATTAACAGGTTTCCTGAAGGATCTTTGTTAAGTGTCAGTGGCGGTGCCATTGGGGTTTTCATAGCTGAGCTTTGAGTTAAATCAAACTTTTTAGCATATCTTTAACATACTTACCTTGGTGAATGAAAGTACCTTTTTCATTCTGTTTGATTTGAAGACCAAGGGAATAAGTCAGTTCACCCATCATACTCATTTTATATTCAACTTTCATTCTTTCAGCGAAAGGAGTACATAATTCAGGGTTAGTAGAACCAAATATAATATCATCGACATATATTTGAACAAGAATGATATGACCTTTTACTTTCCTGAAAAATAGAGTTTTAAAACCATGAAGAAGATGATTTTAAACTTTAGAAATGTACACTGTTTGATCTTGTAAAAACAAGAATAAGATAAAAAATGTGGTTTAAGATGGATTAAAGAAGAGAAATGTAACCTGTTTCGTAATTGGAGATGATGATTAACACAAGTTCTTGAAAAATCCGAATGCAAAGAAAATAAGTGAATTCCGTTTTGCCTTAAGAGAGTTCGTATGCGTAAAAGGTAAAAATATAAACTCAAAGGGTTTATATAGTGAGAGTAGAGAGAAAAAAACTAAGAGAGGGAAAAGTTTTTCATGATGACACGTGACACGTCCCTTGAAGCTTATTAGACAAGAAAACGAAATGGGCGAAGGTGTCAGACGAAAAGGCGTGCCATGGTTAATCTAAAGGATGACATCACAAACGTCCTTTCATATTTTAAGGTGTCTCTGAGGTTTTTAGAAAAGCTCATGGACATTTTGATAAACAGAGAAGCACTAAATAGAAATATCAGTGTTAGTTTTAGAATTTCAAAGTATTACTGAAAGGAAGAGATATTCAACGATGCAATTTGTTTTGAAATTCTACATACTGAAGTGAACGTCAACGATTAAGAGAGAGAACGTACCTTGATATCAGCGAATCAATTTTGTTCAGAGATTAGATGATTAATAGAGGTATACAAGTTCTTTTTATCACTGATCAAATGCAAACCGCTGAAGATTTTACTCTTCTAGGTTCAGCATTCCAAGCTCGCCGATGAGAAAGTTGAATCTTGTCTCATCAAGAGGTTTGGTGAAAAGATCAGCTAACTGAAAGCCAGATGGAATAAAATGAAGTTCTATGTCACCATTCATCTCATGATCTCTGATAAAATGATACCTGATCTCGATGTGTTTGGTCTTTGAGTGTAGCACTGGATTGTTTGCTATGGCGAAGGCACAAGTGCTGTCGCAATAGATTGGAATTTTGGAGAGCTGAAGGTCATAGTCCAATAGTTGATTTCTCATCTACAAGACCTGAGAACAACAGCTTCCAGCGGCTACGTACTCAGCTTCAGCGGTTGAGGTGGACACTGAGTTTTACTTTTCCTATCCAATTTGCATCCTGCAAAATCACTATATGAATAGGCGATTAGATCAAACCCTGAGTCTTTGGGATACCAAAGACCTAGGTTAGGAGTACCCTTAAGGTATCAAAAAATATGCTTTACAACGATCTAATGAGATTCCTTAGGTTCAACTTGATATCGTGCACATAAACAAGTTGCATACATAATATCAGGACGACTAGCTGTAAGATACAGAAGAGAGCCGATCATCCCACGGTACGCTATGACATTAACAGGTTTCCTGAAGGATCTTTGTTAAGTGTCAGTGGCGGTGCCTTTGGGGTTTTCATAGCTGAGCTTTGAGTTAAATCAAACTCTTTTAGCATATTTTTAACATACTTACCTTGGTGAATGAAAGTACCTTTTTCATTCTGTTTGATTTGAAGACCAAGGGAATAAGTCAGTTCACCCATCATACTCATTTTATATTCAACTTTCATTCTTTCAGCGAAAGGAGTACATAATTCAGGGTTAGTAGAACCAAATATAATATCATCGACATATATTTGAACAAGAATGATATGACCTTTTACTTTCCTGAAAAATAGAGTTTTAAAACCATGAAGAAGATGATTTTAAACTTTAGAAATGTACATTGTTTGATCTTGTAAAAACAAGAATAAGATCAAAAATGTGGTTTAAGATGGATTAAAGAAGAGAAATGTAACCTGTTTCGTAATTGGAGATGACGATTAACACAAGTTCTTGAAAAATCCGAATGCAAATAAAATAAGTGAATTCCGTTTTGCCTTAAGAGAGTTCGTATGTGTAAAAGGTAAAAATATAAACTCAAAGGGTTTATATAGTGAGAGTAGAGAGAGAAAAACTAAGAGAGGGAAAAGTTTTTCATGATGACACGTGACACGTCCCTTGAAGCTTATTGGACAAGAAAACGAAATGGACGAAGGTGTCAGACGAAAAGGCATGCCATGGTTAATCTAAAGGATGACATCACAAACGTCCTTTCATATTTTAAGGTGTCTCTGAGGTTTTTAGAAAAGCTCATGGACATTTTGATAAATAGAGAAGCACTGAATAGAAATATCAGTGTTAGTTTTAGAGTTTCAAAGTATCACTGAAAGGAAGAGATATTCAACGATGCAATTTGTTTTGAATCTCTACATACTGAAGTGAACGTCAACGATTAAGAGAGAGAACGTACCTTGATATCAGCGAATCAATTTTGTTCAGAGATTAGATGATTAATAGAGGTATACAAGTTCATTTTAGCACTGATCAAATGCAAACCGCTGAAGATTTTACTCTTCTAGGTTCAGCCTTCCAAGCTCGCTGATGAGAAAGTTGAATCTTGTCTCATCAAGAGGTTT
Organism: Saussurea involucrata; assembly: GCA_033807775.1. NCBI lineage: Eukaryota > Viridiplantae > Streptophyta > Magnoliopsida > Asterales > Asteraceae > Saussurea > Saussurea involucrata. The sequence continues at coordinate 136,747,700 of CM066322.1, forward strand.
GGTGAAAAGATCAGCTAACTGAAAGTCAGTGGGAATAAAATGAAGTTCTATGTCACCATTCATCACATGATCTCTGATAAAATGATACCTGATCTCGATGTGTTTGGTCTTTGAGTGTAGCACTGGATTGTTTGCTATGGCGAAGGCACTAGTGCTGTCGCAATAGATTAGAATTTTGGAGAGCTGAAGGTCATAGTCCAATAGTTGATTTCTCATCTACAAGACCTGAGAACAACATCTTCCAGCGGCTACGTACTCAGCTTCAGCGGTTGAGGTGGACACTGAGTTTTACTTTTCCTATCCAATTTGCATCCTGCAAAATCACTATATGAATAGGCGATTAGATCAAACCCTGAGTCTTTGGGATACCAAAGACCTAGGTTAGGAGTACCCTTAAGGTATCTAAAAATACGCTTTACAACGATCAAATGAGATTCCTTAGGTTCAACTTGATATCGTGCACATAAACAAGTTGCATACATAATATCAGGACGACTAGCTGTAAGATACAGAAGAGTGCCGATCATCCCACGGTACGCTGTGACATTAACAGGTTTCCTGAAGGATATTTGTTAAGTGTCAGGACGACTAGCTGTAAGATACAGAAGAGAGCCTATCAAGGGAACTGTTTTTGAATTCAGTCCCATGATCACTCCTTATTGAGTGAACGGTCATATTATACAGGACTTCCATTTTCCTGACAAAAGCGATGAGTTCTTCAGGGGTGTCACTCTTAGAACGGAGAAACATAACCCAGGTATAGCGAGAGAATTCATCAACTATGACCAGTGTATATTTCTTTCTAGCGAGGGATTGTTTGTTAACAGGACCAAACAAATCCATGTGAAGAAGTTGAAGAGGAGATGATACTGAGGAAACTTGTTTAGACTTGAAGCTTGCTTTGGTTTATTTCTCTTTTTCACATGCTGAACATAGAGATTCATTGACATATGAATGTTGAGGAAGACCAGTGACCAACTCTTTTAAAGAAAGAGTATTAAGTGTCTTGAAGTTGAGATGAGAGAGCCTCTTATGCTATAGCCAGTCGACATCAGATGAGGCTTTTGAGAAGAAACATGAATTCTCAGTGGTTGTCGAGTCCATGTTTATAACATAAACATTTTCCAAACGGTATCCGCTGAGAGCAATCTTCTCCTTTTGGTCAGTGACAAAGCAGGATTCCTCAGTAAAACACACTTTGTAATCCTTGTCACATAGCTGACTGATGCTCAGAAGATTATGCTTCAGTCCTTCAACATATGCGACTCTTCTGAAGGTAGTTGTACCATTAGAAAGTACACCAAACCCTCGGGTATAGCCTTTTCCATTTCCACCAAAGGTCACTGAGGGAACTTTCTCTTCCTTATATTCAGTGAGCAGGTTCTTTTTGCCAGTCATGTGTCTAGAGCATCCGCTATCGAGATACCATATACCCTTCAGGACCTGCAAACAAAGGAAGACCAGTTTGATTTGGGCACCCATTTTACTATGGGTCCACATTTGTTAGTGGTGGTAGAGGAAGTGGAAGGTTCAGCAATCTTCGCAGCATTTGAAGATTCAGCTTCAGGACTAGTCTTCACCTTGGTTAATTTCTTAACCTCAGTGGTTGGTTTCACCTTAACCTGATTTGCACCAAGATTGGTCTTCTTTGCCTTGGGGGCATCCTTTTTTACCTTGGCTAATTTTTCAGCCTTGGTAGCCGTGGGGCACTTACTAGCAATATGATCGGTAAGTCCACAATGATAACATTTCCTATAGCTAAAAGTAGCTTTAGGACCATTTGCATGCTTAGCTAAAAATTTTAAATGAGCAGGGTGTCACACCCCGCTAAAGCGGAAGTACGGGATGTCACAGTTCAAGATTTCATTGCGTAAGGTAGAAGACAACACACAATAATCATATCATAAAAGTTTACAAAAGTACATCTTGTTCCAAAATACAAACTTGTCCAAAAACATAAATTGACATGATAAAGAAAAATGTTGGATGCCGCTACTTGTGGTGTCTTCTAAAGTTCAACCTTACTTGCTATTTCTTGAAAAGCATGTAAAGGAGAGGGTCAACTATTGAATAGTTGGTGAGTTCACAGGTTTTTGGTATGCATAACAGTTTTAATGCAAGTTTGTAAATCCGCACAGTGGTTTGAGTATTCGGTTGTAGTTATAAAGCAGTTTTGTAAACCCGTACAATGGATTAAGAGTTCGTTTGTCAACACGCGCAAGGTATAATATCGTATGCAAATATGTTAAAGTAATGAGCCCACTACCCAAACCTACTGACCGTACACGCCCCAAAGACACATGTTCCTCACAAACATGATAAGTTAGTCGGCAATTATGCACTCGCGAGGTGAGTAGGGTGTCAACCAAATAACGTTATCCATAATATACCAAGCGGCTCGCACAATGAGCTAATGGGTAATGTAGTTCGTACCGGGGACATTCAAATAAATGTGAAACTCAGAATCAACTAACATAAGCATATATACCATAGCGCATAAAAGTTCGTAGTAATGTAAATCAGTTTGAGTAAATGATACAACTGATGCGTAAGTAATTTGTAACATGCTTTTCACCCCAAAATGTACAAAATAGTAAAAAGGGGCTGTGAAAACTCACGGTGGTAAGCGAAGATGTTTCCAAGAGGTTCACAATGCAACGCGCACAACGATCCTACTTCGATCCTACGAAAGTAAGGACACTAGTAAGATTCTATGCTTAAGCCTTAGTCCTTGATATCGCTTAGTTATCCAAATCATCATAAAATGCATTTGTTGTGATTAAGTTTATGTGTTATATGGAATTAATCGAAGTTAGTAATCAATATATAATACATTACATATGTTAGGTTGAAGTTACCGCAATTTCGTCATAACGAGTGACGAAAAGGGTCTAGAGTTGGAAGTTACATATAGTATATATATACCGCAATTTCATCACAAGAATGATGAAAAGGGTTCAAAATGAAAAGTTAAAATATATAAAATGCATATACATATGGTATGTAGGTTATATTAACTTAAATATGTTAGCATCACCGCAATTTCATCACAAGAAGTGATGAAAAGGGTCTAAGAGTTAGTTTTTAACCATAGCAGAAAGTTATCCTTTGCTGTCCAGAATTTATTGTCACTTTCAGTTCGTTTTTGGATATCTTCTAGAGGCATTTAGGTTAAGATATTTTATGTCCATATAACTTAATGTGTTAGGAAACTTTTGACATAAGATTCATAATTTTTAGAGGTGATTAAGTACCTGAAATAATTCTTGACGTAAAATCACTACAGAAAGCTTTGCTGTTTGCGCACTGTTTTTGTGAAAAATGTTTGAAGGTCGAAATCTTGGAGTTTTTGAGTGAAACCACTTGGGTTCGAATATTAACACATAAAATTTAATTCCAGAAAAGTTTCATCTTGTTTGGATAATGTTTGAGTGAGATATGGCTTTGCAAAGTCAGAGGAAGATTCTGGCAGATTGCTATCAATGTATAGCTTCTAGGAAATTGCATATAACTTTAAGTTTTGCAATAATTTTTTTCCTTTTGCCTTGAATCCGATTTGACACTTCCCCATACAGATATTTTCAGTTTTAAAACATATTTTTAAGCCATTTAAACCACATGCATGCTATTTATCAAACTCATCTTTTGTAGAAATTGAAGATGGGTCTTTTTGAAGATTTCTTGGGTGTTTATGCCAAGAACTTCTCCATGCAACTTAAAATAGTAACTTTTTGGCACATGCATGTTAATTAAAACATGTTTTTAGTGAAGTCCAAGAGCTCTTCATACAACGTTTGGATCAAAAAGTATAGATCTTTTAAGAAAACTTTACGCATGTAAGTTAAATGCCCATCTTTGATCTTAACTTGGGTTTGGTCATGGATTCATCCCCTTTTTAATAACATACAAGATGTTAAGGTGATGAATCTACAAACATCAAGATTCAAAGATATGTTTAGCAAAACAACATGTAAAACTAGTGTAGAAGTAGAAGAACTTTAAAGAAAATGAAAGAACAAAAACAAAGGATGTGTAGGCTTTGCACTACATATGAGTTTACCTTGAAGTTCTTGTGTTCTTGAAGATTCTTGAGCCTAAAATGGATGGATACTTGAGAGAGTTTTAGTGAGAAAGAAGAGAGAAAAGAGAGAGAAGGAGAGAATCTCTAGAGAGCAAAGTTGGAGAGAAAAGTGAGAAGATGAATGTGGGTTTGAAGTGTGATAAAATGAAAGAGAGAGAGAGGTTATGGGGAGTGATGGTGGACGGTTTTGGGGGGAAAGAGAAGAGAGGTTGAGTGTTGCTTTAGGTAAAATAATTGTGTCTAGCTTTTATTTATTTATTTTTTTGCAAACATATTCAAATTATTAGGCATTTTAATTAATTGTGCTAGTATTAATAATACTAGTTAAATTTGCTAGAATTAATTTTGTAAGGTTTATATATATAAATATAGATACATAGAATATTAGATTGACATTTTATGAGATTTATGGATAATTCACTCATTTAGGCAAATGCTAGGCAAAATTTTCAAATTTTCCTAATAATACTGTTTTTACTGCTAAATTCGACTGTGTTGTCTAAGATATAGATAACTGCAATGTTCAGTATAAATCTAACCTGAAACGAAATTTGACGGTTGTCACAGTCTCCCCCGGTTAAAAGAATTTCGTCCCGAATTCAAGAACTTCCATCCTTAACCGGTTTGTTAGAAAAAAGGTGAGGATACTTGTGTTTCATGTAATCCTCTCGTTCCCATGTATACTCAGGCCCTCGTCTTGTGTTCCAATGAACTTTCACGATCGGGATTTTCTTTCGTTTCAGACGTTTGACTTCTCTATCGAGAATCTCAGTTGGTTCTTCTATGATGTGTAGCTTATCGTCAATTTGAACTTCTTCCAGAGGTATGATTAATGAGTCGTCAGCTAGAGATTTCTTGTGGTTCGACACATGAAACGTATCATGAATGGCACTTAGCTCTTTAGGCAAATTGAGTCTATACGCTACTGGGCCAATCCTTTCGGAGATCTCAAATGGTCCGGCGTACCTTGGGCTCAATTTTCCTCTTTTCCCAAATCGTACTATTCCTTTCCACAGAGATACTTTTAGAAGTACTTTATCGCCAACTTGGAATTCTAAAGGCTTCCGACGATTATCCACATAACTTTTCTGACGATCTCTGGATGTTTTAAGCCTATCTCTAATGATTGCAATCTTGTCGGTAGTTTCTTGTACAATATCGGGTCTAGATAACTGTCTGTCTCCAATTTCTAACCAAGCAAGTGGTGAACGACACTTGCGTCCATACAAAGCTTCAAATGGCGCACACTGAATACTGGTGTGATTTGTTATAAGAAAACTCGACCAAAGGTAAGTGATTATCCCAACTTCCTCCGAAGTCTAACACGCATGCCCGAAGCATGTCTTCTAACGTTTGAATAGTTCGTTCACTTTGCCCATCCGTTTGAGGATGATAGGCAGTGCTCAAATTCAATTGCGTACCCAATGCTTTTTGAAGTGTGTTGGTCCCGAAGGGCTATACAAGTTTGTAGAGGGGGGGGAGGGGGGTTGAATACAAACACACAGATTTTACTTTTCTAAATTGTTTATTGATAAATCATTAACAATTTACAGCTTGTTGCGGAAACAAGATTAAGGATAAACCTAAATCTAAACAAGTTGGAACACTAAGTTTCTTGCACTAAGAAGGAGAAGGAAATTACTAATAATAACCTATCTCAAGATAAGAAGGATGAACTTGTCCAGAGTTAGCAAGTTACTTCAAAATGAAGTGAGTTCTTCTTCTTATATACTGCATGCATTTAATGCATTGCTGTTTACACTTTACACGTGGCAGCAGCTGATTGGTTGCATGTCATTGACCTTTGTTGACAACCTAAGTAGCCGCATGTTTGAACAGTGTAGTATCAGAGTGGTTGTACGAATTCAGACAATAAGGAGATTCTTTTTCTGACATATCGTACGGAGATGTGCAAGGGTGGTTTATACAAAAGTACTTTGTACGGAGGACTTCATGATCAGCTTTTCGTTGATTCAGCGATCTATCATTCTTTATCAGCGAATGATAGAATTCAGCGATAGCCAAAGTCCTGTACTTGATACTTCACGTTGAGTGGAGAAATCTGAGTCTTCGCTGATCCGCATCAGTTCATTAGTAGACTTGTCGCTGGTTCTTGAGCTTGATCTTCGACTTCAGCGTAGAACCTATGTTGACGTGAAACTTGTCTTCAGGGATCATAAGTAAACAACTAACTTATCAACGATCACCATAAGTACTGAACAGACTCAGAGTATTATGGTGAACAGTTTCGCTGAATGTTTAATCTAAAGAGCGAGAGTTCCTATCAGCGGTACTGGAAGATCTTAGTACTTATCAGCGATAGTGAAACTCTGATACATATTGTTTACTTACAATTTTCACTAAGTATACAAGAGAGGGTCATTATCAAATCACTGAGGGTTTGGATCAACAATCTCCCCGTATTTGATTATGACACAGCAACAACGAAAATTGCTATTTAAAGAAAACATAAGGATAAAAAGAACTCATAAAATATTTGTCCCTTTTACTGTTTTCTGGGATCTTTTCTGTACTGATGGAGTAAAGTACGTTCGCTGAAATTTTTCTTTAAACTTTGTAAAGATTACAGAGGGAAGTGGAAAAATTATAAGTACAAAAGATGTAGACAGATAAGGATAGAAAGAATTACAAGGCGGTCCTATCCGTCAAAAGGTTCTTCCTTAATGAGTTGTTCATCAAGGGTCATTGATGTGGCAATCATCCAATCAGGGACATCTACTCCTTGATTCTTTTTCTTCAGAGATTCTTCAAAAATCAAGGGCTTCAAGTGTCTAGCTTTGATGTCGCGTCTGACTTCACACCAGTATATGAGATCTCTGAGTTGTTCGATGGGAGCGATGTGGAGCTCAGAGATTCGTTGAAAGTGATGGTTTCCATCGTAGTCTAGAAAGAATATACCATATGGATCACTTACAATTGTTCCAGGAATGAAAGTTTCTCCAGGTGGTAGGGAGGTGTCAAGCGCTGAGAGATCAGCATCAGGGCCAAGAACTTCAGCACGAGAGAAACCAATACCTGTTTCATTCCGTATAGGAGGACCTGAATCAGAGACTTTCTTTTCCTTAGTAAAGACTTTTCCTTGTTGAGGAGGAAGAGTAGGAGGAATATCCACAGCAGAAGAAAGCAGGTCGATCTATTTGTTTAAGATCTTCTCGACATGGCTTTTGAACTTTGAGCGCGATCCCTGAATGGCTAATTTTGTTTCTAACCATTCAGAGAGACCAAACTTTTCTAAGGTAGCAGCATAGAAAGTTTGCTTGGTTTTCTCTTCTCTGTAGACATCCACTTCAACAACATGAACGTCGGCGTATAGTCTTCCTCTGATGTTTACTTTGATGATTTTGGATGGTCTAGATCGATAGGTCAGCATTTGTTTAGCCCATTCCAAAGTCGTATCAGAGACCTTAGTCTTTTCTCTAACGATCTCTTGAGCATCATCCCATAGCTGACGTTGAACATCAATGGGAACTTTTTTCAGCTTGGGGTCTTTTATTGATCGTTGAGTAAGCTGGATGGCGTATTCTCTGTCTTTTTCTTCAGCTTCCCTTCTTTCAGCGATTAGGCATTCAGCTCTGAGGTGTTCCTTGTATTCCTTTTGGGAAATTCTGAACTTTGGAGGAACGGTAGGAAGTTGATCACGCTTTAGAATGATTCGCTGATCTTCGAGTCTCTTTATCATTACATCTCTCTTTTCTTGATCCTCTTCACTTAGCTTTTGAGGAGCCAAGGAAGGTCTATTTTTGTGAGAGAGCATCTATTCTTCAGGTTCATCAGTCTCAGAGATTAAATCTAAGACTGGGATTATTTCTTCAGCATTGGGAGATGGGATTATTGTTGAAGTCGCAGCTGTAGGAACTTCAGCGATATCCTCAAACAGGGGAGAGGACTAGCTGAAACGCAGCGATCTTACAAGTCAGAACATGGGTAGAACAGAGATAGAGAAAGAATGGGATAGTGTATATAGGCTTGTGGAGAGTAGAGTTGATAAAGTGTATAGAGGAGGGATGTGGAGTAAGGAGTTAGTGTACCTGACAAATCGGCTTTTTAAGCAAGATCGTCAGATTTTCATCTTCAGCGACACCTTTTCCTTTGCCTTTGTCAGCTTCAGATGCTGATGGATTTGTCTTTGTCCGCTCCCCTGAAGGTTCATTTATCTTGATCCCTTTAAGAGCTAAGGTCCTCTGAGCAGGCTTGACGATAAAAGAGTCATCATCACCATCATCATCTTCATCATCATCATTCTTTGGAGAAGAGGATGGTTCATCATCAGATAAGTCGATGGCTTCTTCATCTTCAGCTTCAGACTCAGATTCTTCAGCTTCTTCTTCGAGTTGCTCCCCCTCAGATACAGAGGCGAGCTTCTCGGTTCCCTCAGGGTGTTCATCTCCCTGAGGTCCAGCGGCTGCTTCAGCTTCAATTATCTTCTCACCCTCTTCAGTGAAGGTGAGGTCTTCAGTCTTCTCTCCCCTGATAGATTCATCATGGGAAAGGTCTTCAGCGCTCTTGGAAGGGCCTTCAGCGCTCTTGGAAGGGTCTTCAGCGCTCTTCTCCCCCTCTTTTTCATGATGACTGGGGGAGGAATGTGATGATTCAGCAGCTGTGGGTTTCTCGCTGTCTTCTTGGCCAGGGACCCCCACATAAGTCTCAATCGTTGATAATCTGGTTTGAAGAGCAGAAATACCAGGATTGATTTTGACGAGTTCAGCACGATTTGCCGTAGTAAAATGCTCAGGTGCAAGAGCAGGGGCAGGTGCAGGGGCGGTTGTGTTGGTTAGGATCTGCTGCAACAAATTCTGAATAGAAGTGATGTCATTCTTCATCGTGTTGACATCAGTCTTCACAGAACTCATATCAGTTTTTACTGAACTGACATCAGCCTTTACAGCAGACATATCACCTTCGAGTGTGCCTACCGATGTCTTCAGCGTTGTGACTTCGCTGGACATGGTGTCAACTGATTTCTTGATGTCGAGGTAGTCTGTGTAGATGTCAGCTAGAACTTTGGCAAAATCACCGAGTGATTTATCAACCTTCTCTACGTCAGCTTTGGAGGCATTCTTTTCGACCTCAGTTATCAGCTTTGTGAGATTCCCTCCAGCGTTTTTTACAGCTGAAGAGTTGTCGGAAAGAGTAGACGTGAGACCTGTCAGCTTTGTCTCTATAGTCTTCAGAGACGCGTTGATGTCTCCCAAATTAGGACCTGTAACATATAAAAACTTGTGAACAGAGAAAAGCTCAGAAGTTTGGGGTTTAGTAACAGTGTTTAGGGGTTGTTGTATACCTGCAGGAGGATTGATGAATTCATCAAAGTCTCGATGTCCTGAGAAAAGTTCCATATCGTCAGCGAGAGAACATTGACGTATGGTCATCTCTGCAGGTCCTATGCCCGGTATTCCTTGATTGTCAGCTTTAGCTTATGGAGGAATTACCGGTGCTTCAGTGATAACTGGAGTGGTGTCCAAATGAGTAGAGGGAGAAGCAAAGGATAAGAATGGAGGTTCGGTGCGGAGTTCAGCGTTGGAATCGCTGAGAATCACTTCATCAGTCTTTTGAGAGACTGAGGGAGGTTGGGTAGTTTCCAAGTTTGTAACCTCAGCGTTTGGAGACGCTGAAGTCGGGATAGAGTGGGTGGCTTGTTCAGCTATGGCAGAGCGTACCACTGAACTTTCCTTCAGCCCAACAAAAGGAGCTGAGGAGTCTTTAGCAATAGATTGCTGGGGTTGCTCCTTGGTTTTCTTAGTTCTTTTGGAACCAAGTTGGGTGTCAGAATGTTTCCTTTTTAGAGAAGGAATGGAGGTTGCAGCTGGGGTATCAGCGGTGGGTTTGTCCGCTGAAGGAGCTGCAGAAGTAGAAGAAGTAGAAGGATTTAGAAGAGTTAAGAGTGTAGAAAGACGTACCTCATTTTCTACCGGTTTGAAGTCGAGAATCTTAGGGCTGACCTGAGAGAGTTTTAGGTCACCCTCTGTTGGGTAGCTGTCTTTCAGGCCTTTTTGGAAAACGGCGCTGATGAATCAAGGATAGGGAACCCATGGAGGTCTGTCAGCGATGGAGTCCACTCTGAGTACCAGGTCATCATAGATAATCGATGCCCAGTCTATATGTAGACCTTTCAGCAATGCATATCCCATTGCTTGCTGAGGCTTAGCGGCTTGGTCAGAGGAGCCGCTCTTGGCAGTCATGCAGCTGATCAAATGGGCGAAGATGAAATTCATCTCGCTGGGCATTTTCGATTTCTTGATAATGGTCAGCTTCTTCTCGGGCTTCATGTCCCTTCCAGTTTCCCATACATAGCCCATTGCATCGAAGAATGCAATGATGGCTTCCCTGTCTGAGTTTTTCTTGGGGTCAGGGAGGGGAACGAATGGTTTTTCTTTGGTTGCGATGGGAAGGCTGAGGGCTTTGCGAATGATGGCAGGGGTGATCTTCATGGTGCCATATTCGATATCGCAGAGGATGCAGTCAATTGTTTTGGAGGGGTCTTTGGCTGATGGTAGCTGAGAGTGTCTGGCAGAGTACCAGAATTGTGATAGCAAAAGCTGATGTGCATGAGGTGTTATGGTCAGGGCTGTGGAGATGTAGCAATTCTTCAGGAAGTTCACAGCATCATCTAGATGTGTGACTTGCTTTCGAGGAGGAAACTCGAGAAGCGCATAGAGGTTATTTACCTTGGTCCAATCCAGTTTGTCAAGAGATAACTTGACCTGAGGAGCCTTGAGGATGTCCACTTCCTCAGCAGTATCATCAGCAGCAGTGTTCTCAGCGATGGTGTTCTTGGGAATGTCAGAAGATGCCATTTTCTGTATTATCAGTTCAACCAAAGATTAACGAATAAGAATAATCTTAATGTGGAAAGATTTTCCAATAAGATGGTTCGAATTTTGTCCATTTCATTCAGACAAAATGTCTTAATGAAGATTAGGGTTTTTCTTGTTTTTGAAAAACGAAATGCAAACCCAATAAAAATCTTGTTTTCCAGTTTCCTTTGAAGATTGGGATTCTGGAAAAACGAATGTGTGAAGAACAAGTTTAAGATTTTGCGTTTAAACTTGAAGAACAACCATGAAAGGTTGTGTTCATAAAACCATGAAAGAAATGATTTCATTTTAAAAGGTTCTTTTGTTTGATCTTGTGAAAACAAAGAGAAGATCATTAACAAGTTTAAGAAGCAGGTAAAATAAAAGAGTTATTAACCTGGTTCGTTGAAGAAGATGAAGTTCTTGAACAAGTTTGAAGTTCTTCAAAAATTCGAGAGCACAAATGCAACAGTGATTTTTTCTTAGCTTGGAGAAGAAGTTCGCGTAAACGAAAAATATAAACCCAGAATGAGTTTATATAGAGATTAGAGAGAGAGAGAGAGAAAATCTTGAGCGGGAAAAGATTTTCATCATGACACGGACACGTGTTTGCATTTGATTGGCGAGTAAACAAAACGTGCAAACGTGTGTCAGAAAGAAGAACGTGTCGGGGCTTATCCGTTGCAATGACGTCACAACTGTCCTTTCATATTCATGGTTGTCTCTGAGGTTTTGAAAAACTCAGGGACACTTTTGAAAACATGAAGCACTGAATTTAGAAATATCAGTGATGGTTTTAGAAATTTCAAAATATCGCTGATAAGGAAGAGATATTCAGCGATGTAATTTATTTTGAAATCTTGCATTTACATGCGATTTGTCAGAGAGAAAAAAAACATACCTTGATATCAGCGAATCAAGTTTACTCAGAGAGAAGATGATAGAATGGGTTATACAAGTTGATTTTATCCTATCGCTGATCAAATGTGAATCGCTGAAGATTTTACTCTTCAAAGTTCAGCATTCCAAGCTCGCTGATGAGAAAGTTGAATCTTGTCTCATCAAGAGGTTTGGTGAACAGATCAGCTAACTGATAATCAGTTGGGATAAAGTGAAGTTCTATATCACCATTCTAATCTTTCTACTGGAGCAAATGTTGCTACTGGAGCAAATGTTTTGTCATAATCTATGCCTTCCTCTTGTCTGTATCCCTGAGCAACAAGACGAGCCTTGTTGCGGGTTACAGTTCCATGTTCGTCCAACTTGTTTCGATAGACCCATTTAGTGCCTATCACTGTTTTGTCAGTTGGTATTCGAACAAGTTTCCAAACTTTGTTTCTTTCGAATTCAGTCAGCTCTTCTTGCATGGCGCTGACCCAGTTTGGATCTTTGAGGGCATCATCTACTTTCTTTGGTTCAGTTAGTGAAATAAAATTAACAAATAAACAAATATTACCTGCACTTCGTCGAGTCTGAATACCAGCGTTTGGATCACCAATTATTTGATCAATTGGGTGATTTACAGTCCATCGCTGAGCCGGAGCGTGAGACGCTGACTCAACCTGAACTGGAGGAGCTAAAGATGAGGCTTCAGCGATGCCTGGACCATTTGAATGCTGAGCTTTTGATTTTGAATTAGAAGGACAAGCACCAAATAAGCTTTTGGCTTTAGAAATGGGAGGAATATTTAGTTCTTCAGATTTCTTACCAAGGACATCCACTCTGAGTCTAGGAGTAGATCGCTGAATAGACCCACGCTGAGTAGATCCAGAGATCTGATTCCTTGATCCAGAGGAATAAATCACTAAAGCTTTAGAAGCATTCAGCTTTGGTACTAAAGTACCCTTCTGAGGATTTTGGTTCAACGCAATTCCTTTACCTTTATCTTTAAAGACAAAGGTAGGTTTTGGATAAACCATTCTCTCTTTACCTTTTGAAGAGGCAGAGGTTTCCTTAGGGATAGGCGGTCTAGAGGACGAACACTGAGAAGATGAAGTGTCAGCGACTGAGGATACGAAAGTTCCAAATAAGAGCATGGAACGATCAGTGGTTGGTTCTTGAGTTTCATATTTGTAACCAAGACCACGTTTATCACTCAGGGGTATCTAAGACTTAATTATCTCAGCGATCTTTGTTGAAGAGTTACACCATCCTTCAATAATAGCTTTTTCAGCTTTTAAAGCAGCGATAGCTTCTGCTCGTTCGATTTTGACTAGCTGATTTAAATGCACTTGATCTTTAAAATCTTCTTCAATTTTAGAAATCTTTTCTATTTGAAGGTGACAGTTTTAAGCTGTTCAGCGAGATCAAGGTTTTGGTTTTCAACTATAGTTTTGCCATTCATGGCTTCATATAAGCTTCTAGTCAATAGATCGATTTTGCGGAGACAATCAGCTTCATCAATATTTGCAATATTTGTAAAGAAGGAAGGTGATACCTGAATAGCAGAGGTTGAAGTAGAGGGAATGTCTGAACTTTCTTCCTCATCTTCAATCTTTGCCATAAGACAGAGATTGGCTTCATCATCCTCAGAGTCAGATGATGATGATTCTTCTTCAGAGGCGGCCCAATCGTAAACCATCAGGCCTTTGCCTTTCTTCTTGAAGCTTTTCAGCTTTGCATATTTTTCTTTCAGCTTAGCATATTTGTCATCTTTATTCCTGGGAATAAAGGATTTCTTGGGAAACGCTGAGTTTCTCGATACTTTCTTAGACCTGCACTCGTTAGCAAAATGTCCAATCTTTCGCAGTTAAAACAAGTAGCAGTAGCCTTATCAACAGTAGCTGATGATCTTGGCTTATCAGTTATAGAAAGAGGTTTGTTCTTTCTGAACATTTTCTTTTTGGCGAATCTCCTGAACTTTTTAGTTAGGAGAGGCAAAGATTCATCATCATCTGAAGAGTCAGAATCTGATGACCTTTCAGAGTTACTCTCTAACTCAGTGATAGTGACCGAGGGTCGCTGAGTAGAAGGTTCCTCTGAGATTAAAGCAACAAGGGTGCTTTTGGAATCTTTTACAAGATTCTTCTTAAGATGGCTTGATTGCTCATGATTCAGCATTGTGCCATATAAGGTAGCAAGGGTCATTGATCTTAGATCTTTTAACAGCTTGCGACACATAGAATAACTGTCCCAGCTTTCAGGTAAACATTCTAGAAACTTTGTCAGCACTTCAAAGTTAGAATATTCCTTACCAACAGTTTTTAGATCTATTATTAAGCAATTAAAACGTTGGCGAACTTCAGAGAGAGTCTCATTCTTACCACAAATGAAACTTTCATACTGTCATACCAGGTTGATCTTTCGAGAGTCCTGGACTTCAGCAGTACCTTCATACTGAACACATATTGTGTCCCACATGGCTTTTGAGGATTTCAGGTTCATGACGGAATGGTAGACTTCGTCAGGAAGAGCCATGGATAGTATGGATCTGGCTTTTGTGTCGATAGCCACTTTCTTCTTATCTTCGTCAGTCCAAGTATGAACTTCTTTGAGTACCAGCCTTTCTGGAATAGCAGGTCTATTCTCAGTGGCAGGTACTGCGGCATCAATTCTTACAGGAATAAATGGGCCGTTTTCAAGATAATAAGGCATAGTAGGGTCTAAACCTTCTAAGAAGAGAGTCATCCTATTTTTCCATATATTAAAATTATCTCTGGAGAATCTAGGGGGTTTTGCAAGAGAACCATTGTCGATATAATTTGTGTTTGTGTTGGTAGCCATTTTCAGAAATAGCAAGGAAGAGAAATCTTAGTGTAGATTAGATCTTGTTTATGAGATTAAACAAATCTGCTCTGATACCACTTGTTGGTCCCGAAGGGCTATACAAGTTTGTAGAAGGGGGGGGGGGGGGGGTTGAATACAAACACATATATTTTACTTTTCTAAATTGTTTATTGATAAATCATTAACAATTTACAGCTTGTTGCGGAAACAAGATTAAGGATAAACCTAAATCTAAACAAGTTGGAGCACTAAGAAGGAGAAGGAAATTACTAATAATAACCTATCTCAAGATAAGAAGGATGAACTTGTCCAGAGTTAGCAAGTTACTTCAAAATGAAGTGAGTTCTTCTTCTTATATACTGCATGCATTTAATGCATTGCAGTTTACACTTTACACGTGGCAGCAGCTGACTGGTTGCATGTCATTGACCTTTGTTGACAACCTAAGTAGCCGCATGTTTGAACAGTGTAGTATCAGAGTGGTTGTACGAATTCAGACAATAAGGAGGTTCTTTTTCTGACATATCGTACGGAGATGTGCAAGGGTGGTTTAGACAAAAGTACTTTGTACGGAGGACTTCATGATCAGCTTTTCGTTGATTCAACGATCTATCATTCTTTATCAGCGAATGATAGAATTCAGCGATAGCCAAAGTCCTGTACTTGATAATTCACGTTGAGTGGAGAAATCTGAGTCTTCGCTGATCCACATCAGTTCATTAGGAGACTTGTCGCTGGTTCTTGAGCTTGATCTTCGACTTCAGTGTAGAACCTATGTTGACGTGAAACTTGTCTTCAGGGATCATAAGTAAACAACTAACTTATCAGCGATCACCATAAGTACTGAACAGACTCAGAGTATTATGGTGAACAGTTTCGCTGAATGTTTAATCTAAAGAGTGAGAGTTCCTATCAGCGGTACTGTAAGATCTTAGTACTTATCAGCGATAGTGAAACTCTGATACATATTGTTTACTTACAATTTTCACTAAGTATACAAGAGAGGGTCATTATCAAATCACTTAGGGTTTGGATCAACTAAGTGACTGCCAAAACCGTGACTTGAAACGGCTATCTCTATCTGAAATGATGGATATTGGTACTCCATGACGCGTAACAATTTCCTTGATGTAGATCTGAGCAAGCTTCTCCATCTTGTAATCTTCCCGAATCGGTAGGAAATGTGCATATTTCGTGAATCGATCTACTATAACCCAAATCGAGTCGTGCCTTTTGGTAGTCCTCGGAAGTTTGGTTATTTGTTCCCATTTCCACTGGGGAATCTCCGATTGTTGTAGCAGACCAGATGGCTTTTGATATACAGCTTTGACTTTTGAGCAAGTTAAACATTTCCCCACGTACAAGGCGATATATTTCTTCATTCCTGGCCACCAATAATATTCCCTTTAGTCCTTGTACATCTTATCCGCTCCCAGATGAATTGAATACCTAGACTTGTGGGCTTCATCCAGAACCGTTTCTCATACGTTGTTAGCTTTTGGAATCCAAACTCTGTCCTTGAAATAACGTACTCCATCAATCTTAGTTTCAAATCTACTTTCTATACCGTGAAGGGTTTCGTCCTTCAAGTTTTCCGTTTTCATTGCTTCGGTCTGAGCTTCAAGAATTCGAGTCTTTAAACTCGCTTGTACAAGCGCTCCCATTGCTCGTACACGTGAAGGTTTTACCCTTACTTTCCTACTCAGGGCATCGGCTACTACATTGGCCTTACCTGGGTGGTAACGAATTTCACAATCGTAGTCACTGAGTAGTTCTATCCATCTCCTTTGTCTCATGTTGAGAATTTTATGGTCTAGGATATGCTGAAGACTCTTATGATCGGTGAAGATAGTGCATTTAGTGCCGTACAAATAATGTCTCCAAATCTTTAAAGCGAATACCACAACTCCGAGCTCCAAGTCGTGCGTGGTATAGTTCTTCTCATAAACCTTTAGTTGTCGCGAGGCGTATGCTATAACCTTGTCCTTTTGCATCAATACACAACCCAAACCTTGATGCGATGCGTCACAATATACCACAAAATTATCCTTTCCTTCCGGTAACGCTAGAATTGGTGTATTGCACAACCTTTTCTTCAATAGCTGGAACGCCTCCTCTTGCGGTTCTCCACAAACGAATTTACTATCCTTTTGGGTCAGCGTTGTGAGTGTTTTAGCAATTTTTGAGAAGATCTCGATGAATCGCCTATAATAACCTGCCAATCCCAGAAATTGACGAATTTCTGTTGGGGTCTTAGGGGCTTCCCACATCTTAACGGCTTCCACTTTAGCCGGATCCACGTGAAGCCTCTTCTCTCCAATCACGTGACCAAGAAAGTGTACTTCCCTAATCCAAAATTCGCACTTAGAGAATTTGGCGTACAGTTTATGCTCCTTGAGAAGTTCTAGGATTACTCTTAAATGCTGTTCGTGATCCTCCTTACTTCGAGAGTAGATCAAAATGTCATCGATAAACACGATCACAAACTTGTCAAGGTATGGTCCGCATACCCTGTTCATTAAATCCATGAACACAGCTGGTGCATTCGTTAACCCGAAGGGCATAACTAAGAACTCGTAGTGTCCATATCGTGTCCTAAAAGCTGTCTTAGGTATGTCCTCCTCACAGACTCTTAACTGGTGATAACCTGATCGAAGATCAATCTTTGAGAAATAGGTTGCACCTTGCAACTGGTCGAACAAATCATCTATTCGAGGGAGAGGATATCGGTTCTTGATCGTCAACTTGTTCAACTCCCTATAATCGATGCACATTCGAAACGATCCATCCTTCTTTTTGACGAATAAGACTGGGGCTCCCCAAGGTGAGGAACTTGGCCTAATACATTCCTTGTCCAGGAGTTCTTGAAGTTGACTTGACAACTCTTGCATTTTGGCAGGTGCTAAGCGGTATGGTGCCTTAGCTACAGGTGGTGCTCCAGGTATGAGGTCAATTTGAAATTCAACTTGTCTAAACGGGGGAAGTCCAGGCAAATCATATGGGAACACCTCCGGGTGATCCTTCACCACAGGAATGTCTTGGATTCGCCTTTCCTCGGACTTCTTCTCAACTACGTGTGCCAAAAATGCAACGCACTTCTTCCTCAAATACTTATGAACCTTCACACTTGGCACTCTCTCTAGGCTCCTTCCAACTTTGTTTCCTTGTATGACTAGGGTTTCTCCGTTTTGCAAAGGTACTCTAACCGTCTTATCAAAACAACAAATCTCCGCTCGATTCTTGGATAACCAATCCATGCCTATTACTACGTCAAAACTCCCCAATTCAATAGGAATAAGATCAACGCTAAACAATTTATCGGCTAGATTAAAGGTACAATCTAAGATTACATCCTTAGCCTCAAATTTATGACCATTAGCAACTTCAATAATATAAGCATCCGACATTCTCCTAGATTCCAAGTTAATTAGTGGCCTAAATCCTAACGAAACAAAACTCCTATCCACTCCAGTGTCAAATAATACTGATGCATAGTGGTTGTTTAGAAGAAACGTACTTGTCACCACATTGGGGTCACGACGTGCTTCGTCAGCTCCAATGACAAATGCCCGTCCTCGAGCTTGACCTCCTTGATTTCCTTGATTGGCTTGCCTTTCCTGGTTCCCATTATTGTTATTGCTCGGCCTCCTACCAAATCTCGGGCACATATTCTGGAAGTGATCCGGACTTCCGCACTCGAAGCATGCCCTTCTCCCGTCATTGAAACCCTTTTCCATCTTACAGAACCTGGTGAGATGACCTGGCCGCTTACAATTGTCGCAAACGGGGCAGGCTCCCTCATGATGAAGGTTGCACTTGTTGCATTTTGGGAGTGGACCATTGAACTGCCTAGAGTCCTGAGCCTTTACTCCGAAATTTCTCACTACCTTCCTATTCGTGCTCCAGATAACATCAAGATAAAAATCCATTCCTATTTTTAGATAATGCCACTAATACCAAAATTTCGAGGTTCATCCTACATCAAAACCAAAGTTTTTAGATCCAATACAACCAATTACTTAAAATTACCCAAAATACTTAGTTCATAATAACCACAAGAAAATGTTTTCCTTTGAACCCAAAAGTCTTATCAAAAGCTGGCAAACTATCAATCATCCTAATCAAAACCATCCCAAATACACAACTATCAAGATCATCAACACAAGCATAGCTAGCACTACTCCTCCAACCATGCATGCAAGCTCCGCCCTCATCGCGGCCCGCCTTGCCTTCTTAACGCTCTCCAAAACCTGGGTCGAAACATTGTACAAGAGATGGCTCAGCTCCACCAGCTCAGTCCCGACTTGCCCTTGGTGCGTCACCCTCTCCTGACAACCGTGTAGCTCGGTCGTCATTGCCCTTATGTGTTGCTCCTTTGCCCAAGTCATACCGGACACTCGTCCGATTGGCACACCGGTGATCACACGTTGCGGTTCCGGTGCCTCCGAACGTGTTGATCTTAGTGTGACCCTTTGTGGGATTGGGAAACTTTTCCTTGCGGTTTGTCTACACGAAGCCCTCTATGGTTTGGTTGTACGATTATCGGTGTTGGTCGTAGTACCGAGGTCGGTGACACTCTCGGTCCGTCGTAGGGGTCTCGTTCACTTGACACTTCTTGCTCCGATTCAGTGTTCCTAGAATTCTCGTTTCCTCGGATGTTTAGTGGGTTGCCTCGGGGTCGACCAGTGATGTAATCCGACTCGTCGGCCGAGTGAGAAGAGAGAGTGTGGGATGATGATGTAACACCCCGCTTACCACGACACAATATTGTCCGCTTTGCCCCACTGGCTCACGGCTTTGTTCTTGGCGACCTGGCAAGGACTTCGCAAGGACTTCCCAGGAGGTCACCCATCCTGGTAATACTCCCACCCAAGCACGCTTAACCACAGAGTTCCCAAGGAACCCGCATGCTTGTGGCCCCAAAACGCGTTGTGTCTGGTAAGGCCAAGGTTTACTAATATACCCAACATCTCTCCTGTCCACGGCCGATGTGGGATATGCCTAAGGTGTTACACACACCCCCCCTTAGGGACTCATCGTCCTCGATGAGGTTTGCCCCACCATCCCGAACGGCACAGGAGTGGCTCTGATACCAAGTTGTAACGTCCCAAATATTACAATAAATTTTAACTTTTAAAAATAAGCATTTTAATAAATAAAACCTCATTAAACATCCAACACCGTTTCGTTTGCAAACTTAATAATAAATATCCTCGGTAATAATAAACAGCGGAAATTAAATCGTTTAAATAATAATTCTAATCTCATAATCATAATAACTCTTCACGCACGCCAGTGTGTACCCGTCACGCCTTGGAGCCACTAGCACCTGAAACCACATTTATAGGAAAGGGTAAGCACGAAGCTTAGTGAATTCCATCACATGCGCAGATAGGAATTATATACACATCACCCCTATCCGCACAAAAGCAACAACACCACAGTTACATAAAACGAGTAAACATCTACAAGTAATTATGTATCCAACACCTCGGTCCCACCGAGCCCTCGGTCCCACCGAGTTGTAATGTAACACACTCGTCACACCGAGTTCCCACAACGTTTCTTTCCACTTCCTCGGTCCCACCGAGTTGTAATGTAACACACTCGTCACACCGAGTTCCCACAACGTTTCTTTCCACTTCCTCGGTCCCACCGAGTTGTAATGTAACACATTTATACTAAGCATTTAAACCAATCAAATATTACACACCACAATCAACTAGTTCACACCACAAAGACAGTAGTACATACAAACTACTATGATATGCATACAACCCCTAACTACACAGTGAGAGAACTCACCTTAAAGCAACGCGAGTATCCGCAACCGCAATCACAAGCCGGCCAACTTCACTCACCTTCTCCCACCTAATTACGTGTTAACAAATGTCAAAGTGACGCCCCAACCCAAAACCACGACTACTAAATTATAACATACACATTCCAGCTTTTACTCTAAAAACACAGGTCTGTTCGGGACCTGCTTAACCCCCTATAAACTGATTAAACCAGAAATATTTTTCCATAAACACAAAGTCCCACGTCTTAGGGTTCCAGGGACATATCGCACGCGCTCTAACGATTTTTCTACAATTTATTATGGATTTTACAAAACCAACCTGCTGCACAGAGAAAAACAGTACCTTTCAGTACAAAACAGCAGTTTCACCCCAATACAATGTTCCTATGAAAAGTTATGGCTTTCCCAAAATAGTGGCAGAAACTGTGACTTTTAAAACGGAACGCGAACTGACAAATCCGGACCTGCTGTATAAACAGCCAAATTAAGCCTAGCTAGAGGCCGAACCGGACTTCCGCTAAAACACGAAAAGTGTGCCCGGCACAGAATGTAAACCGTGGACACCGGATTCGTCTCTATCCGAGCTACGACGGAAAAGTTATGTCCGTCGCAAAATAGTGGCAGAAAACATTTTCACATGAAATGACAAAAGTTGTTTATAAACCCATTAAGCCAAAGCTTAACCCAAACAGACCCGAACAGCCTACAAACTTACTGGAAAGGGCTATACTGCGCTGGACAACAACCGTGCACTACCCACTGCCGCCTCCGGCGGCGGTGGTGGTTGGCGGCGGCGACGAGGGTTACGGTAACACCCTCCGGCGAGACCTCCCAACGTCACCCACTCCCGACTCCTCCGCAATTTCACACCCGCACACACCCACACACCCATACACACCCCCTGCCGCCACCACAGCGGCGTGCAATGGCGGCCCCACCACCGGCAGCCGTGGCTGCGGCGGTGGTGGTGGCGGTTTGCGGCGGTCTCTTGACAATTAATCAATCGAAAGATTTCCGAAATACCTCGACGAACGCTTTCTCGTCCTCTAAACCGACCAACTCGCCGGCGATCACCTTCCTCTTCCTCTCTCCTCGTCGCCGGCAGCAGGCTCTACTCCCTCTCGGCTTCTATCTTTCTCTCTCTCTCTCTCTCTCTCCGATTGTCTCTCTTTCTTCTCGATCTTTCTTTCCGGCCGACGACAACAAGAACAAACAAAAGACTATGTGGAGCCGTAGGGTTCTTTTTGGTTTCTATAGCTATGCATACTCCTCACGTTACCAATACACACCCAAAACACATGGACCTCGATTATTTTCTGCATGGGCCGAAACCCATGAGGGTTTTTGGCCTTTGATACAAATAGCCCCTCAACTTACAACCCTCTCGCAACTAACCAAAATTTTCCGACACTTTAACGATTAGACCCAACTCGACTAACCCCGTTAACGGAAACCACAATAAATCAAACTTAAAAGAAAAGAATTAATACTAATAAATTACATACCGGGACACGGGCTTTACAACTCTCCCCCACTTGGATTAGACTTCGTCCTCGAAGTCTAGACCGGCAAATACTCGGAATAGTTCTCGCGCATCTCCGCTTCGGGTTCCCACGTTCACTCGAACCCCTTCGGTGCGGCCACTGGACTTTCCTCAACTAGAATCTAAATTTCTCACCCCGTCAAGAAATTCTCGAATACTTTTCTTACTAACAAAACTCCTTCAAGGACATTGAAAATATGATCGGAAGAACACTCCAACAACTGGATTCATTCCTTGTCAAACGACTTCGGTTGCCTCCCAACCTTAGATGTTCCATACATTCCGATTCAACTTTCAAGCTCTAACCATTCTAAAGGTGCTCACCAATATGCCTTATAGGATACTCGAATCCGATCATACTTACCAACAACTGTCGATTAACCTCCACGAGTTCTAAAAGGCTCCCAAAATTTATTTCACACGAATCGTCAAACCAGTAAACTTATAATCACCCACGAAGGTCATTCCACCACAACCATTCATCACAAGTAGGCATCTCAGGGTTACCATTACCATTACCCGCCCTAGGAAAACTAGTTACACCGTAACAAGATACACCATAACACTTACCTCCCAGATACGTCTCAAGTCCCGGCACATCAGAACTACCTCTCAGGTAAGTGCCCAAGACTGTATCCTCTTAGTGCCTACTGGAAAGTCAAAGTCATAACACATGGATACCGGGGTCCCACCCCGAAATACTCAACCGACCATTACCAATGACTGACTGACATGACCAAGGATCCAATGCAAAACAGTCTACCAACAACATGCCTATCCCAGAATGACTCACTCACCCAACATGTAAATACGCAACGTGCAATAAGTGCAAGACTGTGCAACAAAACAACCCATCAACAAAACTTCACATCGAGCCATTAAAAACCGTGCAATTGACCCACGACTATCTCAAAGTCAAAACCGAGCAAAATGCTCCACGCTTGCTAGACCCATAAGTCGGTCAAAAACGCGTTTAAATAAGGTTTAAGCAAGCAATACTCTAAAATCAACATTAGTCCCAAACTTAACACGGTTAAACAAAAGAGTTTTCCAAAAGGACTCACACCCTTAAAATTCTCAAAATGACACATAACACTTAAAAGCGCATTTCCCAAATGGTTTACAAAATCATTTACAAAAAAAAAATTCAACGTCAAGATTTTTCATTTCAAAAAGACCGTATGCAATAAAACTACTATTACCAGGTCGGTAGTTACGCAAGAATGGACATGCTCGTCCCACATATGAAAATCGTGTTGAAAATCATTCCATTGCAGCTCAGTTTACTCACAAAACGCAAAGCAAAATAAATAATTTCTTTAAAAAAAATGAACCGTCACGGTTCTAGTATGGATTGACTCATGACATGTACTTAAAGTAACCGCTCGACTTTACACCGGGTGCGACAAAAAGTGTGCACATAATTTCAAAATCAGTTCCACGACATTTGACCCCAAAATTTCTCTTTTTAAACATAAAATGTCGTGGCACAGGGCTCACCAACAAATTTTTACGCGCGTCGGCTAGTCATACAAAACGATGAAACGGTTTACAAATATATTTTTATTAAAACACAACTGTCTCGTGTAAGTTTCAAACTTAAAGATAAAAACCAATCCGCTTCTATCATTTGAAAATATCGACTAAAACCTCATAAAATCTCTAACTGGGGGTAGACATGCAAGCTTGTAACACTTCCTTAAAATTTTCGTGCAATGACACACATGCTCCAATTAACTCACACCAAATCTCAAAAGGTGGGGTTCTTTAAATTGATTTCCCAAAATTTCCCCAAATGGTCACATAAACAAATAAGATATGCACCTCGTGAAATTAAACCCACACGACTCAACATGCCGTAAAACAAAACTTCATGAACCTTAACGAACTCAATGACTCTAAGTCAATAAAATAGCACCATACATTGTGCCCCCAAAGTCAAATTGTTAAAAGCACAATCATGTATGAGACGCCAAAATCCCAAAAATCTCTTTCCACGGTAAAACCATAAACAACATTGTTTAACAAACTCATTTTAAACAAATCACCAAAATAGTTTTATACAGACATCGTGGAATGTAACTTTTCGTCTCAACTCTAACATATGTGGAGGAGTTCCAATGTTAAAGTCACAATCCGTAGTCATTTGCCCAACATTTTAAACACCACAAAACACGGATATCATCTTACCCAAATGAACCGTTGGAAAATAACAAAATGAAACAAATTCTAACAAAGTTTGCAACTCCCGTGATAAAACGATTTCATGTACTTTCAAAACCATAGTTCGAAATCTTGTGTGTGTGCTGAACATTTCCCAAAATTCCAAAACACAATCCATAAAAGGATTGGAAACACAAGAATTAGTTAATGCAATTTATTTTCAAAATAAACTTGTGCATGACTCAGTCGGCATTCGACGTCTCGACTCATACCCCTCCAAAACTCTCTGATCCACAAACGTCATCCGGACATTTAAACCTCTTAGGCAAGTTGGGAAATTACGTCAGATAATCCTTACGGGTTTTCCTCAATTCAAGGTCGGCTCTATAAGCCTATGATTCTAGCACAATCATCCATCTTGGCCCGAAATGGTCTACTTAAAACAAACATCATCCTTATCGTCACTCCAAGTGATTAATACTAGAATCGTCCTTCTATTCCCACGACTACTAGATTAGAACCTTCATCATTACCCCCCAACGATCATCACATCAAAGCAAATCAAGTACACACCTGTACTAGCAGGTTTACTATAGTTGTTCCTCCTTGTGATGGCTATTCTGGGTAGATATTACAACGAGTTATTAGCACATAATAAATCACACTAACAACGCTCACGCTCAACTCCTTGGATTCCTCGTGACTTTCCCCGACTCGAGCACGGATCCTGTGCTTCAGATAGTAGGAGCTCTACTACTACCTTCCACACCTATCCTCACTCGTTTCGAGTCCCGTCCCGAAGTGCCCAAGTAGTTCCTTACCGAAAAACTATACACATATGCTCGCACCGGCATATGTACACACTCTTCCTAGCTCCCTAGGAATTCCACCCAATTCCACTACCCTTGCTATGACGAAATCTCCACTAGTCATGACGAGTCGCCTCGCGAATGCACTGTCGCACACAGTGTAAAACCAGATAGGCATTCGAATATAAGATTCTATCCTACAACGGTTGGACTCAAACAAGAGCTGCGCAATAGAACTAAATCCGACATT
This sequence comes from Saussurea involucrata, assembly GCA_033807775.1. Lineage (NCBI taxonomy): Eukaryota > Viridiplantae > Streptophyta > Magnoliopsida > Asterales > Asteraceae > Saussurea > Saussurea involucrata. Next base: position 136,772,890 of record CM066322.1, read on the forward strand.
CTTAGGCTATTCGGTTCCTACCGCGTACAACCTATAGTGCATTCACTTAACAACCTATCAAGGCTAGCATAAACTCCTATTAGCAAGCAACAAACATGCAGTACAGTGTAATAAGCACCAAGCAATCTAGCATACATACTCCTATGTTCTAGAAAGCAATCTAGCATACATACTCATATGTAAACACTCTTCCCAGCTCACTAGGAATTTCATCTCATCCCACTACCCTTGCTACAACGGAATCCCTATTAGCCATAACGAGTTGCCTCGCGAATACCCAGTCGCATGCAGCGTGGATCAAATAGACATTCGAATACAAGATTCTATCCTAGAACGGTTGGACTCAAACAAGAGCTGCGCAATAGAACTAAATCAAATATTCTAAGGCTATGTGATTCTTACTGCATACAACGTATAGGGCATTCACTTAACAACCTTTTATAATTAGTATTAATTCCTACTAGCAAGCACTCATCATACAGTACCGTATAACCAACATAGGCAATCTAGCATGCCTACCCTATGATCTAGAAAGCAATAAATACACTAAGTACTGTACCTTTTCCTTTGGCTCCGGCTGACTGTACACACTGCGCCCTCGATAACCGTTTCTCAAACGGGTTTTCCTTTCTTTTATTTTCCAAAAATTTTAAGAGAATAATTTCATAGCCGCAACTTGAGATCAAACACACCGAGATGTGTTTGATTCACTCAAGCTGTGCTCTGATACCAAGTTGTAACACCCCGCTTACCACGACACAATATTGTCCGCTTTGCCCCACTGGCTCACGGCTTTGTTCTTGACGACCTGGCAAGGACTTCGCAAGGACTTCCCAGGAGGTCACCCATCCTGGTACTACTCCCACCCAAGCACGCTTAACCATAGAGTTCCCAAGGAACCCGCATGCTTGTGGCCCCAAAACGCGTTGTGTCTGGTAAGGCCAAGGTTTACTAATATACCCAGCATCTCTCCTGTCCACGGCCGATGTGGGATATGCCTAAGGTGTTACAGATGATGATGACGACATAGTAAAACTTAGGCAAAAGTGTACTTAGTTACTAATCGCAATAAGTGTAAAGTCTATCCTATGCAATGTCTACGCACTACGCATGCTACTAGAGAGTGCAAGTAAAAGTTGACATACTCCTACTATAACTATTTCTAGTCTCGCATTAACCTTCCTTAATCGAACATAGGTGATCAAGCTATGTTTAATTAAAGTCTGTTAATGCCATTCTAGACTTAGTTATACTAGTAGTAGGTTCAGTTGTTTTCATGTCAGTTTTGGATTTTTTGTTGTAGTTGGGTTTTTCTAATGAAAGACCGGTATTCTCTATAACCTTCGGCTCTGATACCACTTCTGTCACACCCCGCAAAAGCGGAAGTACGGGATGTCACAGTTCAAGGTTTCATTGCGTAAGGTAGAAGACAACACATAATCATCATATCATAAAAGTTTACAAAAGTACATCTTGTTCCAAAATACAAACTTGTCCAAAAACATAAATTGACATGATAAAGAAAAATGTTGGATGCCGCTACTTGTGGTGTCTTCTAAAGTTCAACCTTATTTGCTATTTCCTGAAAAGCATGTAAAGGAGAGGGTCAACTATTGAATAGTTGGTGAGTTCATAGGTTTTCGGTATGCATAACAGTTTTAATGCAAGTTTGTAAATCCGCACAGTGGATTGAGTATTCGGTTGTAGTTATAAAGCAGTTTTGTAAACCCGTACAATGGATTAAGAGTTCGTTTGTCAACATGCGCAAGGTATACTATCGTATGCAAATATGTTAAAGTAATGAGCCCACTACCCAAACCTACTGACCGTACACGCCCCAAAGACACATGTTCCTCACAAACATGATAAGTTAGTCGGCAATTATGCACTCGCGAGGTGAGTGGGGTGTCAACCAAATAACGTTATCCATAATATACCAAGCGGCTTGCACAATGAGCTAATGGGTAATGTAGTTCGTACCGGGGACTTTCAAATAAATGTGAAACTCAGAATCAACTAACATAAGCATATATACCATAGCGCATAAAAGTTCGTAGTAATGTAAATCAGTTTGAGTAAATGATACAACCGATGCGTAAGTAATTTGTAACATGTTTTTCACCCCAAAATGTACAAAATAGTAAAAAGAGGTTGTGAAAACTCACGGTGGTAAGCGAAGATGTTTCCAAGAGGTTCACAATGCAACGCGCACAACGATCCTACTTCGATCCTACGAAAGTAAGGACACTAGTAAGATTCTATGCTTAAGCCTTAGTCCTTGATATCGCTTAGTTATCCAAATCATCATAAAATGCCTTTGTTGGGATTAAGTTTATGTGTTATAAGGAATTAATCGAAGTTAGTAATCAATATATAATACATTACATATGTTAGGTTGAAGTTACCGCAATTTCGTCATAACGAGTGACGAAAAGGGTCTAGAGTTGGAAGTTACATATAGTATATATATATATACCGTAATTTCATCACAAGAATGATGAAAAGGGTTCAAAATGAAAAGTTAAAATATATAAAATGCATATACATATGGTATGTAGGTTATATTAACTTAAATATGTTAGCATCACCGCAATTTCATCACAAGAAGTGATGAAAAGGGTCTAAGAGTTAGTTTTTAACCATAGCAGAAAGTTATCCTTTGCTGTCCAGAATTTATTGTCACTTTCAGTTCGTTTTTGGATATCTTCCAAAGGCATTTAGGTTAAGATATTTTATGTCCATATAACTTAATGTGTTAGGAAACTTTTGACATAAGGTTCATTATTTTTAGAGGTGATTAAGTACCTGAAATAATTCTTGACGTAAAATCACTACAGAAAGCTTTGCTGTTTGCGCACTGTTTTTGTGAAAAATGTTTGAAGGTCGAAATCTTGGAGTTTTTGAGTGAAACCACTTGGGTTAGAATATTAACACATAAAATTTAATTCCAGAAACGTTTCATCTTGTTTGGATAATTTTTGAGTGAGATATGGCTTTGAAAAGTCAGAGGAAGATTCTGGCAGATTGCTATCAATGTATAGCTTCTAGGAAATTGCATATAACTTTAAGTTTTGCAATAATTTTGTTCCATTTGCCTTGAATCCGATTTGACACTTCCCCATACAGATATTTTCAGTTTTAAAACATATTTTTAAGCCATTTAAACCACATGCATGCTATCTATCAAACTCATCTTTTGTAGAAATTGAAGATGGGTCTTTTTGAAGATTTCTTGGGTGTTTATGCCAAGAACTTCTCCATGCAACTTAAAATAGTAACTTTTTGGCACATGCATGTTGATTAAAACATGTTTTTAGTGAAGTCCAAGAGCTCTTCATACAACTTTTGGATCAAAAAGTATAGATCTTTTAAGAAAACTTTATGCATGTAAGTTAAATGCCCATCTTTGATCTTAACTTGGGTTTGGTCATGGATTCATCCCCTTTTTAATAACATACAAGATGTTAAGGTGATGAATCTACAAACATCAAGATTCAAAGATATGTTTAGCAAAACAACATGTAAAACTAGTGTAGAAGTAGAAGAACTTTAAAGAAAATGAAAGAACAAAAACAAAGGATGTGTAGGCTTTGCACTACATATGAGTTTACCTTGAAGTTCTTGTGTTCTTGAAGATTCTTGAGCCTAAAATGGCTGGATACTTGAGAGAGTTTTAGTGAGAAAGAAGAGAGAAAATCGAGAGAAGGATTGTTAGCTTCAATCTTCCTAATCATAGAAGTATTTAGAAGTAGTGAAAAATAGGCTAAGTGAAGAAAGCCTCTTACAGAGGCTCTGCCGACATTACCAAGAAATCAAGGTCAAGAAGCTACAGAAGCAGCAGAGGCTTCCTACAGAACATCTGCTGTACTCAAAGAAGACCCAAGACTCGGAAACAAAGGTGGACTACTCCACAGAGGACCAGACCACAGAACCTCTGTAACTCATTACAGAGCCTCCGTGGTCCTCACTGAGACTTGAAGATATTTATAATATCTTGCTACTGTTACAGGACCCGTTCATCAACTTGCATGGTAGCATGCCCTGTCCAACGTCGACGTGTCAAACTCTGATTGGACTCAGTAGGGCTTAGTACATATTAGACGTTTGCTTCATTAAATGCAATACAGCACGTCTGACTGTTCATGCCATCCTTGCAACTGTTCACGACATCCTCTCTACTATTCATACGTACCTTTTGAATAGTAGCATATGCTTTATGGTCCCCTTTAGAGTAGTATATAAGGAAGACTCATGTTGAGTTCTTCCTTACACAAAAAAAAATTACACACACACACACAACTTCAATCGAACATCAAGAACACAAAAGCTTATTCACCTTAAAAGTCATATCTGTTTTAAAGCTTTTTCTTACTCACGGTTCATAAACCTGTTCTTGATATATATTCAGTAAACTTTGAGATATAATATTTTGTTCACTGTTTATTTATATTTTGTTCTAAATCTATCAAACTTATCTGTTAGTTCTTTAAATACGCTTCCGCATCAAACCTTAAACTTGAACTAATAGATCTGATAATCTTGTTTAAGCAAAACGGGAACCAACAATTGGTATCAGAGCAAAGCTTGATTTTCAATATCAAGTGATCCTCGTTTTACAACTTTTATTTGATAGATTATTTTCTCTCTTCATCACCATATTTCTAGATATTAGTCGTACCCAGAAAACCTTCCAGATCTTCATACTTAGAAATCCTCCATCAGATTATCCTTTCCTCAAAATGACAAATACAAATAACTTTTTCACTGCTGGCTCACTAACCAAACCTCCTACTCTTCTTAGAGATGAGTATCCTCAATGGAAGATAAGAATGGTTCATTTCTTTGAGGGTACTGAAAAAACTCTCAAACAATATCTTTACAATCTTCCTCCAGTTCCGATGATAACTATGCCACGTGTACCAGCTACTGCTGAATCTGCTGAAATCCCTGAACATAAAAAACCTAAGCCAAGAGAAGAATGGTCAAATGAAGATAAGGCAGAAGATGAAGTTGCACAGAAAACAAAGAGAATATTGATCATGGCAATCCCCAACGAACTTTTTCAATCCTTAGATGCATGCGAAACAGCGCACGATCTCTGGAAAGAATTAGAAAGACAGTTGGAAGGGGGTGCTAAAACTCAGAAGAACCGAAGGGCACAATACATAAATGAATATCATGCTTTCAGAGCCTCTGCAACAGAATCTCTGCAAACAACATACGACCGGTTCAACTCTCTCATAAACAAATGCAAAAAGTCTGGTATTCACAGAACCACGGAAGAAAATAACGTCATGTTTTTAAAGAGCCTGAACGATGAGTGGCTTCAGTTGTTTATGTCTTTACAAACAAATCAAGATCTAGACTCCTGGACACTCTCTGATCTCTATGGAACACTTGCTGCACAAGAGCCTCAAATAGCCCAAGCTAAAACACTAACCATTGTGCCATACGCATTGGTTAGTAAATCTACAGAGGCTGCAGACAGACCAAGAAATGAGAGATCTACAGAGGAGAAAAAGAAGCAGAAAAATAAGATGGTAATGGTTGATAGCGAAGAAGACGAGCTGATAGAGGAAGAGATAACTCTTGCGTCATTAGCTAAATCAATGGCTCTATTGACAAGAGAGTTTAGAAATAACCAAAGGAATTCTGGTAGAAGAGATGATGGAAGAAGAGAAGAATCAAGTGACCGACAGAGGTCAGACTACAGAAATGATGACCTACAGAGGTCGAGCGACAGAAGCTACAGAGGAAATGATCGACAGAGATCAGATGACAAGGTAGGCCACACACAAGAATGCTACAAATGTGGTAAACCCGGTCATTACGCAAACGAATGCCGAACAGAGAAAGGTGGAGACCTACAGAAGTCTGACGACGGAACTGGAAACATCTCCCAAGGTTGTTTCAACTGCGGCAAGCCAGGTCATTTCGCAAAAGAATGCAGAAGTAGACCAAATCGCCCACAGAAGGACTCAGCTTTTTACAAAAAGAAGGCCGAGTATTACGCACAAAAATCTCTAATGGCGAACAAAGGGCATTCTGAGGCAAACAAAGAAGACTTCGAATCAGACTCTACCTCTGATGATGAATTTCCCACAAATGCCCTGTTCTGTGGCATGGCAGAAGTTGACTCCGGCACTGACAATGAGGTATCCATTTCAATCTCTACCTCAAGTACTAATTCTGTAGATGATGATTTATTTAAACTTAACATTGAACTGAAAGATATAATTGAAAGCATTCAGAAAAAGCTGACCTTTAATGAGAGAGAAGTAAGGCTTCTCACTCAAGAAAAAGCCAAAATCTTTGAAGAAAAAGGAAAAGTCGAAAAATATTGGAGCAAAAGGCAAATTTCTGATTTAACCCATGCTTTAAAAATAAAAACAAAAGAACTTTCAGTTTCAAGAAGTGAAACTACAGACATAAGAGTTCTCAAAGAATACTTTCAAAAGGAAAGAGAGGTACTTTGGAAAGATCTTTTAAGAAGAGAAGTTTTAATTAAAAACTATAAAGATGCACAGAAGGTGTATGAAAAGGTAAACTCTCAAATAGCAAGACGAGGTATAGGGTACAGTGATATTACCTTAGGAGTTGAAAATAAACGACTAAAACCTCTGTCCTCTCTATTTGTTTTGGGAAAAACTAACAAACCAAACTTTCCAAACTTACTCTCTGTAAGTAAAAGGGTTAAAATCTCTGCAGAACCTCACTTGAGGAAACATACAAAGATGATCAATGTGTGGTTTGAAAACACAGATTCATCATCTTCAACCTCTGTCAATAGAGAAATCAAACCAAAGAAATATCTGAAAACACAAGATCAGATTGGTATCTTTAAGTTTGGTAAACCAGAGACTCAAACACAGGTCGCTTTTGTCTGTATGATAAATGTCGAAAAGAAATTGTCAGCAGAAGCTCCTGAGTTTAAATCCATCTTTTCAGAAGAAAAACTTGAAGAATCTATTGAAAAAGAAATTTTGGAAGTTTTGAAATCAAATATTTTAGAAAATCTCTGTACATCTTCTATAGATCAAAAACTCGCTGAAGAGATCTCATCAGAAACCTCTGCCATCTACGAAAGTTTTTCTACAGAGGAAGAAAGCTCGTATGATACATGCTCAGAAAATCCAGCCTCTGTCGAAAGAAATGACTCAACCTCTGCATATGAGGACGATTCATCCTCTGACGACTCAGAGACTGATTTCAAATCAGGGTTAATTCACTGTGACACAGAGGATGTCAAATTCTCCTCTGAAGTTCTTAACAGAACAATTTCTCCAAAAGAGAAAATCACAGAGATACCTATCCATCCAGATTTTCTCAAAATGTGTATACAAGTCAAAACCTCTACAGAGCTTGAAAATCTGAAAAAGGCCTCTGAAAATCCAAAAAGCTTAAAATTTTCAAAACCTTTAAGGAAAATCAAAGAGAATCCCACTTGGCAACAAAAGGGAAAATGGCCTGAAGCTAACAAATATTTTTCCTCTGTGACAGTGAAGAAAGATGTTCACCACAGAAGAGAGTCACAAAAGGCAGGAACTAAACAAGACTTTTGCAAACAACATTCTAGTATTCATAGATCTTCTTGTAATAGGAAATCTAATGTAAAGAAAGAGTGTAATGTCTCTGTGGCTCAGTTCAAAGAATTCAATGAAAAGTTCAAACAAATCACATCTCATATTCAATACTGTCATTGTTTTGATCTTATGTTTAAATTGAATAAACACTTCTCAAGTCCAGATTGCTTTCTCACCACTGAAATTCGAAAGTCAGAACCAAAAGAGAAACAATCTGATTCTTCTACAAAAGATAAAATGTATTTCAAGAATGCTAAGGCAAACCTGAAAAATTCTAACAATATTGGACCCATGTGGATATGGGTACCTAAATCTCTGTGATTGTCTTACAGAAGCAACATGTGCCAATTTGGTATCTTGACTCCGGATGCTCAAGGCACATGACTGGCAACAGAGGATTACTATCCACATACAAAGAAACACACGATGGTGGATCTGTAACTTTTGGAGACAACATGAAGGGACACATCAAAGGCTATGGAGTCATACAGAAAGAAAATGTCTCTGTATACAAAGTTGCATATGTGAATGGCCTCAAACACAACCTACTAAGCGTAAGTCAACTCTGTGATACAGGATTCGATGTGTTATTCAAAAGAACTTTCTGCTCTCTACAGAGTGAAAACACAGGAATGGAACTTCTGCGAGCTGAAAGAAGAGGTGATCTATACCTAATGAATTTTACTTCAAAATCCAAGGACAAAGTTTGCCTAGTAGCCTGCAAAAGTGAAGAAGCGTGGTTATGGCACAACAGGTTCTGTCACTTAAACTTTCACACCTTGGATAAACTAGTAAAACTCAATCTAGTTAAAGGTTTGCCAAATGTTAAATTCAATAAGGATCATTTGTGTTCGGCCTGTGAAATGGGAAAACACATAAGGGCTTCCCACAAAGGCAAAACTGACGTATCTTGCACTAGGCCTCTGTACATGCTTCATGTCGACCTCTGCGGTCCCATTGCCATACAGAGCCTAGGTGGCAAGAAATACATACTTGTCCTAATTGATGAGTATTCACGTTTCACATGGGTTGAATTTGTTAGAAAGAAATCAGATGTTCCAAATGTATTGATAAATCTAATGAAAAGAATCCAAGTTCTTTATGATTGCAGAATACAGAAGTTAAGAAGTGACAATGGCATAGAATTTAAAAACTCTGTCATTGAAGCCTATCTTACAACAGAAGGAATATCACAGAACTTCTCTGCAGCTCGCACTCCACAACAGAACGGTGTTGTTGAAAGAAAGAATCGAACACTTATGGAAGCCGCAAGAACTATGCTGTCAGCATGCAGATTATCAATGAACTTTTGGGCAGAAGCAATTTCTACTGCGTGTTATACTCAGAATCGTTCAACCGTTGTGAAAAGACACCTCAAGACGGCTTACGAATTGCTTAACAAAAGGCGGCCAAACATCAAATTTTTCCATGTATTCGGATGCAAATGCTTTGTCTTAAACGACAGAGATTCAAGAGGAAAGTTTGATGTAAAAGCTGATGAAGGCAAATTCATTGGATACTCTGCCACTTCCAAAGCCTACAGAACATTCCTTACAAAGTCTCACAAGATTGTAGAAAGCATCAATGTTTCTTTTGATGATTCATTCCAAATGACTTCTGAGCAAATAAGTTCAGAACTCAGAATTAAAGGGAAATCCTCTGACATCTCAAGAACAAAAGAAGATTTGGATCTTCTATTTTTGGAGATGTTCCACAATGACATTGATCCTTCTGTCGGAACCATTAGAGTTTCTGAAGAACCATCCTCTGTCGGACAAATTCCTACAGGTATGACTCTAACTGGTCCAAATAATGCTTCATCTTCTTCTATAAATACTACAGATGCAATTGCCGAAGCAGAAGAAAGTGCAGAAGATGAAACATCATGAAAAACGACCACAGAAGCTGCACAAACCACAGAAGAACCAATTACAGAGGAGATCGAGGACCAAGACTATACGTCCTCAGAGGAACAAACTCCACCACCACTCTTACCAATCATTCCACAAACGGTAGAATCAACTACCAAGGCACGAAGAACGACAGAGGCTACACAAGAAGAAACACAAGAAGCCTCTGAAGAAAGTTTTGATGACATTGATGATCATCTTCCACGCACAACTCAGTGGACAAAAAGCCATCCTCCAAGCTAAATAATTGGAGAACCTTCTGACTCAGTAAAAATAAGGTCTGCCACTGCTAATTTTTGTTTCTTTAAAATTTTTATTAGTGTGATAGAACCAAAGAAGATTTCTGAAGCCCTAGATGACCCAAACTGGGTAGACGCCATGCAAGAAGAACTTCTGCAATTTGAGCGTAACAGAGTATGGACTTTAGTACCTCTGCCAAGAGGGAAACATGCCATTGGGACTAAATAGGTCTACAGAAACAAGAAGGATGAAGATGGAGTGGTCGTCAGAAACAAAGCAAGATTAGTAGCAAAAGGATATAGACAAGAAGAAGGCATAGACTACGATGAGACTTTTGCCCCTGTCGCACGGCTCGAAGCAATAAGAATATTCTTAGCCTTCGCAGCCCACAGAGGTTTTAAAGTCTATCAGATGGACGTAAAATCAGCTTTTCTAAACGGTGAAATCCAAGAAGAGGTTTACGTAAATCAGCCACCAGGTTTTGAAAGCTCAAAGTTCCCAAGGGATGTATACTACCTTGAAAAGGCTCTATACGGACTAAAACATGCTCCAAGAGCATGGTACGAACGACTTTCTACCTTCCTTCTAGTCAATGGCTACAACAGAGGTACAACAGATACTACCTTATTCTATAAACGCAAAAATAGTGAGATAATGCTTGTACAAATATACGTAGATGACATAATTTTTGGGTCTACAAATTCAGAAGAGTGCAAAAATTTTGAAAAACTCATGCAGAGTGAGTTTGAAATGAGTATGATGGAAGAATTAACATTCTTCCTCGGACTTCAAGTCAAACAATCTTCAGAGGGAATTTTTATAAATCAAGCCAAATATGTCTCTGACATACTTTTAAAATATAATCTCTCTGATACCTCTGCAATGAAGACTCTAATGGCCACTGGAAATAAGTTATTCTTAGATCCAAATGGTATTTCTGTAGAATGTACTCTCTACAGAGGCATGATTGGATCTCTGTTATACTTAACAGCAAGCAGACCTGACATTATGCATGCCACATGTCTTTGTGCACGTTATCAAGCTAATCCAAAGAAATCACATTATGATGCTGTAAAGAGAATCTTTAGATACCTGAAGGGGACCAACAATCTTGGTCTCTGGTATCCATAGAACTCTGGTTTTAGTCTTAAAGCTTATACAGATTCAGACTATGGAGGATGCATGCTCGACAGAAAGAGTACCTCTGGGAGTTGTCAATTCCTAGGTGGTAAAGTAGTCAGTTGGACCTCCAAGAAGCAGAATTGTGTCTCCACATCCACTGCAGAAGCTGAATACGTTGCTGCTGCTAGCTGTTGTTCTCAGGTTCTATGGATGAAGACTCAGCTAAAAGACTACGGCCACATCCTGTTCAAAATACCCATCTTCTGTGATTCCAAAAGTGCCATTGCTATCTCTGCCAACCCTGTGCAGCACTCAAAAACCAAGCATATCGATATAAGGTACCATTTCTTGAAACATCATGTTGAATACGGTACAATCGAAATGCATTCCGTGCCCACAGAATATCAACTCGCTGACTTATTCACCAAAGCACTAGACGAGAAAAGATTCAACTTCTTGGTGGGTAAGTTAGGAATGATTAACATGGTGTGAAAATCCTCTGTAAGTATAGCTTTATCTTCTGTAAATAAGTATAAATATCTATTATTACTTAAGTTATTGCATTGATAAATTTATATCTGTATGTATTTTTTTGTTTGCAAAAATAATTCTTGGTTACAGAGCCTCTGTGGGTCCTCTCAGATCTTCTGATAACCCTTACAGAACCTCTGGTAAACATGATCTATGCTCAATACAAATATTACCATTTTTTTGAACCAAGCATAGATCAAGGGGGAGCAAAAGGAAAATTCTTGATCTACATAAGTGATTAGATCAAGGGGGAGCAAAAGGGACCCTGAAATGATCTACAGAGGTAAATCTTTCAAAGGAAAGCCAAAGAAGAATGTCGATAATTCTCCATCGACAGAAGTAAGACAAAACTGCCGAGAACAGAAGAACCAAAAGGTATGTCTCTCGCACAAAAGGTTTTTGGAAAACAGTTTTCTAGGACAAGAATTGTCAAATATGTCCTAAATATACTATGAATAACATTTCAAAAATCAAAAGTTCAAAAAGTTTAACAAAATTCGAAATAGGAGAAATTTAAGGTCATAGAGCTTCTGCTGAGCTCAACAGAGGTTCTGCAGGAAATATGCTCTGTGATCACAAATTAACCCTCTGTCGATCTTTTGGAATGTTATCTCGGAAACCGACAACACACACCATGACCTTCTCGAACAAAACGTTTATCAAAATAGTTTTCTCGGACACCAACTTTCAATAATGTGCGAAAAACATCTCTTAACACAGATCAAAAATTGGATGATCAGAAAGTTAATAGAATTCAAGTTATAAGATTTTTTCTCTCATAGAGCTTCTGCTGGCTCTCACAGGGCTTCTGCAAGTTCCATCAGAGCCACAAAACCTCTGTGAGTAAAATTTCTTGACAAAATCCTATTGATCCTCTCCAATGTCTTTACAAACGTTTTCGTTCAAAGAAGAACCTTCAGAGTCATGACAACAATGAGATATATGAGAAGAGGTTAAAACTCAAGATTTTCAAAATCACAGAGCTTCTGTAAAACACAAAAGTTCTGCCATTTTGTTATCTGGGCATTTCTGTAGTAATAACGGTTACTTTTACTGAGAGTGAAACTCATGTGGCTAAAAACAACCTCACGCGCCTAGCATTAATGGGCCGCGCACGACGTCCTGTCATATTCTGACAAGGCCTACGTGTCCCATTTTCATTGGGCGTACATGGAACGTTTTTATTTGGAAAGTTGAACCCGCCGCTCAAACTCGAGTACGAATTCCAAATTTTAATCCATTGCCATATATTTTACTCTTTCGAATACTACCGTTTTACCCTCCTATAAAAACCAAGCTTACCCTCTCATAAAACCTTTTACAAACTCTTATCTTCATCTCCGGCGAAACCCTGCAAAAGCTTGCAAAAACCTTGTTCTTAAAATCAAATGACTTCATCTTCTAAAGCTATCTCCCAAGAACTCTCTCCGGCAAACTCACCGGAACACTCCCCTGCCCATTCTGAACATTCAGAAAACCCCAACCTTGCAAGAGCTATTGAACAACAAGATTCCAGGGACTCAGCAGAATTTGCTCCGACGACACACCTGCAAAACTTCATAGCAAAAGATCACTTCGAAACCATACTTCCTATCAAATCCAACAACTGCTATTTGGTCCCCTCACCCACTGCTTTCGGCGAAGCCCATGCTATTCTTCTGAACATAATAGAAAATCACATCCTCTTCCCTCTACTCTCAAGAACCCCAAAGAAAATTCCAGTTCATTATCTGAACCAATTTTGGCAAAGCTGCCGATTTGATAAAGACGATTCTCTTATCAAAGGGTACATTTCAAGACCTGATAAATCTGAGCATCTTGAAATCAAGTTCAACAGAACAATGTTCTCACTTGAATTCAACCTACCAACAAGGGGTCTTCTGGGATTGAAGAGTTATGCAGAGCAACCAACAGACGAAGAGCTCTGACGCTTCGTAGAAATGCTTGGGTACAACACCCAACTACGGAAGAGAAATGACTTTCGCAGAGGAAGATTACCACCTCTGTGGAACACTTTGTTCTCTATTCTTAACAGATGCCTAACAGGGAAAATAGGGAGTATTGACCAGAGCTCACATCAAATCTTGAGCATCATGTATGGGGTTTACTATGATCTTCCACTAGATTATGCGACCATAATGATGCAAGAGATCATAAACACCATCGACAGAAAGAACAACACGAGAAGGGTCAAAGAGAACGATCCCAACTTTCTACCACCTCTGCAATTCCAAAGAATATTGGGAGTACTGTTCGAACCTCTACTGCTAATCCAAAACTGGCCAATGGAAGGACCAACTCCCAAACAGTTCCCGATGAACAAGAATACCCCCACTGATCATACTGATGGCTACTCACACTGCAGACCTCTGTCAAAGAAGCTTATGTGCTACGCATCGAATAAATCCCTTAAGAAAGAGTACATACGCGATCATAGAACTCCTAAACCGAGTCCTATGACACCCCGCGTTTAGGTGTCCCCCTAGGAACAATGATAGCAAAACCTCTTTCCACTCAAGAAGAAAAGGATCAGAAGTTAGCAAAGCACATGGCTATTCAACTCAGCTTTATAGCCAAACGTGCAGAACTTATGGGAAAGAAGTCTTCATCAAGAACCTCTGCATCTACTCCAAAAGCTAAGAAGAGAAAAACTGCAGAAGGCACCTCAACAAGCGCTGCAGAAGATCAACCTTCACCTCCTCATGCCACAGAAATTGATTCCTCTGCTCCTCCCTCTTCCCCAAAAATGAAGAAGAAAAGAAGATCGAAATCAACAGAGGAAGGGGCACCAAATCCTAAGAGAAGGAAAACCAAAAAGAAGCATGGTAAATCACTTGAAAAGTTGGTTACCATTGCAGAAGAGGAAACTGCTGAAGAAGAAGTTGCAGAAGAAGAAATGGCTACAGAAAAGTATCAATCACCCTATCAATCTCCAGATAGATTTGCTCACCAAGGAGACCTGAACGACTTCTTACAGAACCCTGACATTGCCAACACCCTAAATACAGCAGGGTGGACGGCACAACCTCTCGACCACCACTCTCCAGAAAAACAAGACTTCTTCATTTCTGGCATTGACACACATCTGCAAGAAGATGACACAACACCCAAAGATCAACCGGCCAAAACCCCTGTTATTTTACAAAACCATTTCATTCAAGGATTGGACGTCCACAGAAGAAGTCCAAACCCAGCTTCAGAAGAAATAGAACAACCAGAAGCTGAGTGGAATAGAGGTGAAATTACAGAGGTTTCTGAGAAAATGATGGAAGAAGAAAAAGAAAAAGGGGCCGAAGTTGTACAAAAAGAGGGATTTGCAACAACAGAGACAGGAATAGAGATCTTAGAGACAAATTCAGATGAAGAAGAAGCTGTCTGGATACGTAAAGGTCTCTAGCATCCACATGTCATGAGATTATTCGGATCTCATCAAATGTATGACTTCTTACGACCAGAGCAAGGAACTTCAACAGAACCTAGGGAAGAAGCACCAAGCCGTAGGATAGCTACAGAGGATGAAATGATAGACAATGATGTAGTGCTTGGATGCTTAACAGAGGAAGAAGCAAGAAAAGATGCCTGGATAAATAGAGGCACACAACCAAAACCAACTCCCAGTGCAACCCACATTTCTAACTCCGCAGGTCTAGCTGCAGAAGGAGTTATTGAAAAAGAGCAGCACAGCTCGATCCTAACCCAACCCATCCAGCCAGAGGTTACTCTTTCAACCTCTATGCCCACAGAAACCGGGGAATCCATTCCTAGGGAATCTCCTCAAAGAGACTCACCTATTGTTCGTGATCAGTCGCCCCAGATCACCCTAGAACACCCTACAGAGGAATTCGTTTCCTCTGCCACGCACACATTAGGACCAAAAATTCTTTCAGAGAGAAGTAGTGAGCACAGAGACGAAGAGACTCTAGACAAGTCTCCCAGTCAACAGAAGGACTTTCCAATAACCACCTCTGGAGTGGATTTGGACACTGTTCTTCACAGAACTTCTGTAGAGATCGAAACTCAGGTTTCTTATCAAGGATCAGAAGGAAATCCTTCCACCCCCATCGTACAAACAAGGGTGAACGAAGGTGTCCCAGGAACAGGGACTCACTCTGGAGACGAATGTGTTCCTCCAAAGGTTACACAAGGAACACAAGTATCAAGGGATGAGTTCCAAACCCTTGTCACCTCTGTGAACCAAACAATGAAAGAGTTGCAAAGCTCTTTCAAATCCTCTACAGAGACAACATCTACGGCTATCCTGAATCTGAACACCAAAATGGACAATCTGTCCACAGAGGTAAAAACCGCCATCTCAGAGATGAAGTCTTCTGCCGAAACTACTGCCAAAGCAACAACCACTTCTGCAGCTCAGGAATTCGGAACAACTGCAACTTCTGCTTTCAGGGACTCTGTCAAAAATTTTCTTGAACAAATGAATACGCAATCCAACAGAGCAGAGGGCATTACTCCTGCAGACTTACAGAATGCCCTATCACAAGTCCAAGCAGAGGCAATACGCAACACGACACTGATGCAACCAAAAGACTATATGACCAGAGCACAGCTTACAGAGCTCGGACAGAACGTCATTAACCAGGTCACAGAAGTCATTGTCTCCTTCACAACTGCAAATGCCAACTATGTCAAGGATTTCAGAAAGAGTGTCGGCAGAATGCGTTTCAAAACAGAAGCAGAGCTTGCGACATTGATTGGCCTCTGCGATGATGTCTGTGAAAAGTTGATGGCAACAGGAGCTGAATTACCAAAGAAGCCCAACACTTCTTGCAGAGCAGAGGGTACTTCTGGTAAAAGTCAGGATGATTCTGATGATGACCAACCTGGTCCATCAGATAATCCTGAGGGGGAGAATCTAAGAGAGAAAGCTACGAGCAGGGGAATACAAAGTCCACCAATCGCAGCAGAACCAATCAACCAAGCCCCTCCAGAACAAACCCAACAACAAACCCAAAAGACCAAAACTCCAGAAGCAGATCAGCAAACCACAGAGGCAACAACCGCCCCTGAGGTAATCATTTTGGAAGAAACAGATGAACAAACCACAGAGAAAACACCCACCTCTGTGGAAACACCCCAAACCATACCGAGAAGAAAGTCGATTCGATGCTTCTGCTTCTGACGTTCTGAAAAGAGCAACGACCTCTGCTTCTGACGTTCTGAAAAGGATGCACACAACAATGAGTGATCGTATGGCGCAGAGAGAAGAAGAAAGGCACAGGTTCACTTTAGCTTTCAAAATGGCAAGAAGATTCGATGTCAATACTTCATCAACAGAAACTGAGCTCACAGAAGAAGTCAACAAACAACCTCCAACAGAGGTTACAGAGCAACTCAAGCCAACAGAACCATCGCCACAAAAGTCCTCTAAATCACAAATGTCAAAACCCACAGAGGCAACCCCCATCAAGCCAACAAAAGTGCCAACCTCCAAACATACAGAAGCAACAGTTTCTGCCCCGCCAAAAGCCAAAGATAAGGGCAAAGGAATACTGACAGAAGAGCCTAAGAAGAAAACATTGCCAAAGCCAACAGAGAAACTAATGAAGAGTGCGTTTGATGCCTTTCAAACCCCAAAGCCTGAAGAAGTTGACTGGGCACATGGATTGAAGCCTCTGTCAGACATTCCTTTAACTGGTAGAGCCGCAGAAGTTGTTCAACAGATGGAGAGTCTCAGAAGACAAGTACCACAACCAGGTCCAACATATGAAGAAATGGAAGAAGTGGTATACAAATACCTCTATAAACAATCCTTTCAGACCAATTATCCAACAGATCATGTGACAGATCCAAGGACAAAGCCAAGAACCAAAGCAGATGTCTTCTCAATCTACAAGATCAAAAAGGTAATCTTCTGCAAATTCTCCCTCACAAGAACCTATCTAAGGGTCAGGTACAATCTGTACAAAGTCAGAAGAGAAGACAATTCAGAAACTACCTTCGCTGATGCTGATTTAAGAAATATCAATCCTTATGATCTACCTGACCTTCTGCAATGGACAAAGGACAACTACAACACAGAGGCAAACACCAGAGCCTATCAAGTGTTGAGAAAAGCGATGGGGGAAAAGCTTATGCTCTACAGCATGATAGATTTCCAGCTGGGAAAGGATCTTGGTCTCAAGCATCTGGATTTACGACCACCAGAGGATCGCTGCCCACCGGACGCCGTACCTAACTCAATCATCACAGAACCACGGTTTGGGTTAGTATTTCAAAACCCTCAAGGCAAAACTAAACTATTTGTATGCATGGACTGTCAGAAGTACGCAACAAGTACTCTGAACAAGTTCAGAGCAAGCCTTGTGAAATACAGAGGTTCAAAGAAAATGGATAAAGATGCTGCATATACTATCATGAGAGAGATTGACGCAACAATCCGCCTAAGAGAACTCTGCATCAGATTCTACAAAGAGATCAGAAGAGTCGGAAGAGACAACAGAAGCTACAATGATTTCAAAGATGCCAAAATCTGATTCTCAGACCTCCAATCTCTGCAAACAAAGTTAAAGTTTATCTTTCATTATACTCAAATGTAAAATGCCTCTGGCATATTTCTAAATGAAAGAAATTTTGAGGTATTATTTAACCTCTGTCTTATCTAACTTAGCCTAACTTAACTCAAGTTCAAATTTTTATGTTTCACTACTTAGGGGGAGATTGTTAGCTTCAATCTTCCTAATCATAGAAGTATTTAGAAGTAGTGAAAAATAGGCTAAGTGAAGAAAGCCTCTTACAGAGGCTCTGCCGACATTACCAAGAAATCAAGGTCAAGAAGCTACAGAAGCAGCAGAGGCTTCCTACAGAACATCTGATGTACTCAAAGAAGACCCAAGACTCGGAAACAAAGGTGGACTACTCCACAGAGGACCAGACCACAGAACCTCTGTAACTCATTACAGAGCCTCTGTGGTCCTCACTGAGACTTGAAGATATTTATAATATCTTGCTACTGTTACAGGACCCGTTCATCAACTTGCATGGTAGCATGCCCTGTCCAACGTCGACGTGTCAAACTTTGATTGGACTCAGTAGGGCTTAGTACATATTAGACGTCTGCTGCATTAAATGCAATACAGCACGTCTGACTGTTCATGCCATCCTTGCAACTGTTCACGACATCCTCTCTACTATTCATACGTACCTTTTGAATAGTAGCATATGCTTTATGGTCCCCTTTAGAGTAGTATATAAGGAAGACTCATGTTGAGTTCTTCCTTACACAAAAAAAATTACACACACACACACACAACTTCAATCGAACATCAAGAACACAAAAGCTTATTCACCTTAAAAGTCATATATGTTTTAAAGCTTTTTCTTACTCACGGTTCATAAACGTGTTCTTGATATATATTCAGTAAACTTTGAGATATATTATTTTGTTCACTGTTTATTTATATTTTGTTCTAAATCTATCAAACTTATCTGTTAGTTCTTTAAATACGCTTCCGCATCAAACCTTAAACTTGAACTAATAGATCTGATAATATTGTTTAAGCAAAACGGGAACCAACAAGGAGAGAATCTCTAGAGAGCAAAGTTGGAGAGAAAAGTGAGAGGATGAATGTGGGTTTGAAGTGTGATAAAATGAAAGAGAGAGAGGTTATGGGGAGTTATGATGGACGGTTTTGGGGGGAAAGAGAAGAGTGGTTGAGTGTTGCTTTAGGTAAAATAATTGTGTCTAGCTTTTATTTATTTATTTATTTTTTTGCAAACATATTCAAATTATTAGGCATTTTAATTAATTGTGCTAGTATTAATAATACTAGTTAAATTTGCTAGAATTAATTTTGTAAGGTTTATATATATAAATATAGATACATAGAATATTAGATTAGCATTTTATGAGATTTATGGATAATTCACTCATTTAGCCAAATGCTAGGCAAAATTCTCAAATTTTCCTAATAATACTGTTTTTACTGCTAAATTCGACTGTGTTGTCTAAGATATAGATAACTGCAATGTTTATTATAAATCTAACCTGAAACGAAATTTGACGGTTGTCATACAGGCCAACACCAAGAATACCTTTGGCATTGGAAATTGGAGGAACTATCAGTTCTTCGAATTTCTTACCAACTACATTTACTCTGATTCTAGGAGTAGATCGCTGAACGAATTCAGGGATCTTGTTCTTAGAAGTAGAGAGATGATTCGCTGATGGCTTAGAAGCATTCAGCTTAAGTACAAAGGTTCCCTTCTGAGGTTTTTGATTAAAAACGTTTTCTTTACCTTTAGAGTTTAAGGTAGGTTTTTCCTCAGGAATGGGAGTATTTGAAGAAGAACACTGAGACGAAGAAGTGTCAGGGATTGAGGATACGAACATTCCAAACTTGAGCATGGAACGATCAGTGGTTGGTTCTATAGTATCATCTTTATAACCAAGACCACTTTTATCACTCAGGGGAATCTGAGCACGAATTATCTCAGTGATCGTTGTTGAGGATTTACACCATCCTTTAACAGTATCCTTTTCAGCCTTTAATGCAGCGATAGCATCTTCTCGCTCAATATGAATGATTTGATTTATACAGACATGATCTTTCAAATTTTCTTCTATTTTAGAAATCTTTTCTATTTGCAATTGACAATTTTTAAGCTGTTCATCGAGATCAATATTTAGTTTTTCAGCTTTTGTCTTGCCATTCATGGCATCATATAAATCAACAGTCAAAAGAACGACGGTTCGATGTCTTTCGATGTCACTGAGGGCTGAAGTTTGAGTATTAGTGAGAGAGTTTGATACCTGAGAGGTGGAGGTAGAAGTGGAGGGAATTTCAGTTTGTTCTTCCTCTTTTTCTATTTGAGCCATGAGACAGAGATTAGCCTCATCATCATCTTCAGAGTCAGAGGATTCTTCATCAGAAAGAGCCCAGTCAAGATCTTCAACGATCATGCCTTTTCCTTTCTTCTTAAATCTTTTCAGCTTTGCATAATTTTCTTTCAGCTTCTTGTACTTGTCATTTCTAGCCTTGGGGTTAGAGGATTTCTTGTAGGAAGAAGATGAGGGTCTGAAGACTTTCTTTGACCTGCATTCACTAGCAAAGTGTCCTACTTTTTCACAGTTAAAGCAGGTAGCAGTTGCCTTATCTACAGGGGTTAAAGATCTTGGCTTATCAGTGAGGGAAAGAGGTTTATTTCTTCTGAAGTTACTCTTTCTGGCGAATCTCCTGAATGTATTAGTCAGGAGTGCCAATGACTCATCAATTTCTAAAGGATCAGCTTCTGATGATTCATTAGAGTTAGACTCCAACTCAGTGATAGTGACAGTAGATCGCTGAGTAGGCACCAACTCTGAAGATAGTAAAGCAACAAGTGTGCTTTTGGAATCCTTTACAAGATTCTTCTTAAGATGACACGACTGCTCATGATTGAGCATAGTGCCAAATAAGGTAGAAAGGGTCATTGATTTCAGATCCTTTGGGAGCTTAAGACACCTTGAATAACTGTCCCAGCTTTCAGGAAGACTTTCTAGAAACTTTGTCAAGATCTCAAAGTTAGAATATTCCTTACCAACAGTTTTTAAGTCAATGATTAAACAGTTAAACCATTGATGAACTTCAGAGAGGGTTTCATTCTTACCACAGATGAAACTTTCGTACTCTCTTACCAGGTTGATCTTTTTGAATCCTGGACTTAAGATGTACCTTCATATTGAACACATATTGTGTCCCACATAGCTTTAGAACTCTTCAGGTTCATGACGGGGTGGTAGACTTCATCAGGAAGAGCCATAGAGAGGATAGATCTGGCCTTAGTGTCAATGGCCACCTTCTTCTTGTCTTTATCAGTCCACGTGCTAACTGCCCTAGGAATGATTCTTTCAAAAATGGCAGCTCTAGTAGCAGTGCCTGGAACTTCTGGGTCTATCATGACAGGGACATATGGTCCATTTTCAATGTAGTAAGGCATAGTAGGATCTACACCTTCCAAGAAGAGCATCATCCTATTTTTCGATAGATTGAAGTTATCTTTGGAAAATGTAGGGGGTTTTGCAAGAGAACCATTATCGATATAGTTTGTGTTTGTGGAGTTTTCCATATTAAAGAAATAACAGGAAAAGAAAAGAAATTAGTATAAGCATGATCTTGTTTATTAGATTAAACAAACTGCTCTGATACCACTTGTTGGTCCCAAAGGGGTTATACAAGTTTGTAGAGGGGGGGGGGGGGGGGGGTTGAATACAAACACACGATTTTTATCTTTCTAAATTGTTTATTGATATATATCAGATAATTTACAGTTTGTTGCAGAACAAGATTAAGGAATAAACCTAATCTAAACAAACTATGAGAACACACAAATTTCTTGCACTAGAAATAAGAGAGAAAGGAGATTAAGAAAAACTAAGGATAATTTTTCTTTCACACAGTAGTTCAGCGAGCGAGGAAATGGCCGAGCACTTCAAAATGAAGTAGGGTTTTGTTTATATACTACATGCATTTAATGCAAGTCAGTATATCTTTACACATGGCAGCCTCTGATTGGTTGCATGATTTGACTTCAGTAGACAACCTAGTGGCCACATGATGAAAAGTGTAGAATCAGAGTTTGTTGAACGATTCTGGACCAAAGGGATGTCCGTTCTGACGAAATCGTACGAAGGCGTTCAAGGGGGATAAGACAAAAATTGCTTGTAGAGGAGGCTTCATGATCAGCGTTCACTGAATGACTCTTTATCAGCGAATGATAAAGTTCAGCGTTCGCTGAAGTCTTCTACTTGAAACTTCACATTGGATGGACAAGTCTTAGATTCGCTGATATCCGCATCAGGTCACTAGTAGACTTAGTCACTGGTTCTTTGGCTTGATCTTCGACTTCAGCGTAGAACATAGTTGACGTGAATCGTGTCTTCAGGGATCATAAGTAAACAACACAAATTATCAGGGATCGTCAGTGAGTCTGAACAGGCTCAGGGCTCACTGATGTACAATGTTCGCTGAAGTATTATTTTAAAGCGTATGTTTTTCATCAGCGATACTAAACAGACTTAGTATATTTTTTTAGATGGTGAAACACTGATACCTATTGTTTACTTACAGTTTTCACTAAGTAATTCTGAGAGTCATTATCAAATCACTGAAGGGTTTGGATCAACAATGTCCCCCTATTTGATGATGACATAACAATAAAAGAATATTGCTAAGTTAAAAACATAAGGATAAAAAGGACTCATAAAAAGTGTCCCATTTACTGTTTTCAGGGATCTTTTCTAGTACTGATGGAGTAAAGTACATTCACTGAAAATTTTCATTTACTTCGTAGAGATTACAAGGGGAAGTGGAAAAATTACATGTACAACAAATAATAATTACATGTACAAAAAGTTACAAGCTGATAAAGATAGAAGAATTACAAAAGGAGATCCTATCAGCTATTCAGGTTCATACTTGACGAGAAGTTCGTCAAGAGTATCAGTTTGAGGAATCATCCAATCAGGGATTTTCACTCCCTGATCTCTTTATTTCTTTGCTTCTTTGAAGATCAGGGGCTTCAGAAATATTGCTTGGAGATCCTTTATGTAGTCACACCAATAAAGTAAATATCTGATCTGTTCGATGGGAGCTTTGTGTAGCTCAGAGACTCGTTAAATACATGGGCGACCAGTGCACTCGTAGAAGAAAATGCCGTAAGGGTTACTGAGAACCTTACCAGGGGTGAATGTTTCAGCGGGAGGTAGGGAGACATCGAGTCCAGAGAGATCAGGATCAAGACCAAGAACTGCTTCATGAGAAAAGTCGATCCCCGTTTCATTCCTTATCGGAGGACCTGAAGTTGAGGGTTTCTTGTTCTTAGCAGTAGGTCACTTGGACTGGATTGGAGGAGGTTTTGGGATGTTAACAGCTGAAACTACCATGTTGATCAGCCTGTTAAGAGCTTTCTCGACATGGCTCTTGTATGTTGAGCGCGATTGTTGAATAGCTACCCTCATTTCCAACCATCCAGGGAAGCCAAGCTTATCAATATTTGACAGGTAGCGAGTTGACTTGATACCGTTTTCTCTGATGATTTCGACGTTGACTATTGGAACATTGCTTGCCATTCTCCCTTTCAGGAACACAGATTTAATCCTTGAAGCGTGACTTCTGTAATGGCATTTCTCTTTGCACAAGGCAGAGTGGAATCACTAATCTTTCTTTTCTTCTCACTGATCTTCTGTGCGTCACTGATAAGCTTTCGTTGGACAGCCACTAGGAACCTTTTCAGTTCTGGATCCTTGACTGAACTTTGAACAAGTTCTAAGGTGAATTCTTTGTCTTTTTGTTCAGCCTCCTTTCGTTCGGTCAGGATTTTTTCAGCCTTGAAAGACTCAACGATTTCCCTATTTGATAAAAACTATAGTTGAGGAGGGATAATGCGCTGATCTTCCAGCTTCTAGATTATCGCTGCTCTTTCATCTTCACTTGACTTTTTAAGAGTCAAGGAAGGTCTGTTGGGATGAGAGAGCAGTTCTTCTTCTTCATCAATATTTTCATCGGTCTCAACGAAGTTTAGGACTGAGATTATTTGTTGATCTTCAGCTCTAGAGACTGGGATTATTGGTGAAGTGTGGGGAGCTTCAGCTTGACCCTCAAGCACGGGAGAGGACTAGCTGAAACAAAACGATCACAGAGGTTAGATCATTTTGGAGAAGAGATAGAGAAAGGATGAGTTAAGTGTTTAGAGGTTTGAGAATGAGAAGGGTTGAGATTGAGAATGGATAGGGAAGGGATGCAGTGTAAGGGAATAAAATGTAACATACCTAACAAACTGGCTTTTTGAGTAAAATAGATAAGTTGTCCTCAGCGAGGCCTTTTTGTTTTCCAGAGTTGGCCGCTTTCGCTGGAGATTTGGGTTTGATCCCCTCCCCTTGTTCTTGTATAACGACTCCCTTTTGAGTAGGGATCGTTGCTTTCTTTCGCTGGAAGACGAAACCTCCATCGTCATCTTCATCATCATCTTTTGGTGATGATGCAGGTTCGTCATCTTTCAGATCGAGATCTTCGTCTTCATCAGCTTTAACATCTTCTTCCTCACTCTCTGAAGATAGATCCACAGCAGCAGTAAGAGAGTTAGTGAGGTCTTTGAGTTGCTCCCCCTCAAAGTGAGAGGAACTTTTCTCGGTTCCCTCAGGGTTCTTATCTCCCTGAGGTTCTTCAGTAATATCCCCCCCCCCCCTTAGAATCATGGGGAAGGTCTTCATCTTCCTTCTCCCCCTCTTCCTCATGATGAGTGGGAGAGGTAGTAGTTTTAGTGGCAGCAACAGGAGTCTTAGGGTCCCTGTCTTCTTGGCCAGGGATCCCAAGTTGTGTTTCCACTACTGCCATTATGTCTTCCAGGAAAGAAATAGCAAGGGTGCCTTGAAGTGTGAAGTCCACTGCCATCTCCATCTTTTCCCGGTCATCTTGGGATAAGTAAGATGTAGGTACAGTGGGAGCTTTGAGACGCTCGAGGATCTTGGTGAGCAGGGCTTTGACGTCAGTGAATTCTGTTGTGAGGCTGCTCACCTCACCTTGTAGACCGATGTTGTTGGTCTGTATACGTTTTACTACACCACTTAGAGATGAAACCTCAGTGGTTAGTTTAGTGACAGCGGCGGTCAACTTGTTGATGTTGGAGGTGTTGTTGGTCATGACCATTTTCACTGTAGTCAGGCCTCCATCCACTTTAGTGAAGTCAGTGGATGAATCCTTATCCTTGACAGCTGTTTCCATTTTTTTCAGAGTCTCTCCAGCGTCTGTAACCGCTGTAGAGTTATTTGAGTTGGTGGTGGTGAGTGTTTCCACCTTTTTAGCAATCTCCTTGAGGGAGTTGCTGATAATGCCCAAATTAGCACTTGTAACCCAAAAGAACTTATGAACAAAGGAAAGCTCAGAAGTTGGGGGTCTAGAGAGAGGAGTGTTTAGGATACCTGTAGGTAGGTCGGAGAAGTTGTGGATATCTGGATGAGTTGAGTAATAGGTTATGTCCATCTCCAGCGAGGAAGGTCTAGAAACACTTGCAGGTCCTTGGTTTTGCTGAATCATCCATTAGAGGTTAGCAGCAGCACTGTCATCTAGATGGATGACGTTTGTAGTCGAGGCAGTAGGGAAGATGAATTGTGTGTAGAAACCAGGATTCAATCTTACAATCAATTATGAACAATTAGGAACAAACAAATAGAGAATTGGATCAAACAGACTTGTATTCAATCAAGAATAGATTACAGATCTAGAGAGAGAATCTCTCTAAGATTACAAAAGTGAATACAAAGACATCAGTGAAATGTTAGTTAGCTTAACAGTGCTAACTTCTATATATACTGGAAAGGAAGTCTAAAGCTACAGTACATATGTATGACAAACCAATAGAACTCATACACGTGTTCTATGGTGTAACAGAATTTAACTGAAAATATCTAAGACCTATGTTCTGAACAACATGTTCTGAACTTCTGAACAATCTTCTGATTAAGTACATCAGAACTTCCATCAAGCACTTGAGACATTTTCATCTTCATCTTCAGAAGTTCTGAGTCTCCTACTCAGAACTCTGAACCTTCAACTCAGACTTTCATACTTGTAATCTTTTCGAGATTCTCCGATCAGAACTTCTGAGTCTTCTTACTCAGAACTCTGAGTCTTCTGTCCAGATCTTAATACTTGACTTTTTGACAAAACTTAAGATCTAACAATCTCCCCCTTTTTGTCAAATAAGCTTGTACTTTTCATCATCAAGTTCTTTTAACACATGCACAATTTTCAGAAAAAGTACATTTCTCAGAGTAAGTCTTCTATCAATCTTTTCTATGATCTTTTGTATCTCTTCAATTTGTTTTCCTTTTTGTATCTTTTTCTCCAGGCTGTGTTTCATGAACCTTGGAGTTCCAGAACAATATTTTGCCACTTCATCTGGTTTGAAGAAGATCTTTTCTCTTTTGTTGTTTTTTTCAAGAAAACTCCCAACTCTTTATATCCATACCATCTCAGAATATAAAACATAGCATCTCTTACCACAGCCAATGCTCCTCTCTCCTTTTTATATTTACTACAGTCTTTATTTGCCAAAAGACTATACAGCCTGTAGAAATCTGTTACTGAAATCTTGTCAAAATCAACCTCAGTGAAATAATAAACTTTTCCATCTTCTCTCAGAACCTCAAAAGCATAATACTCATGCTTCTTGTATTTCTTGACAATTAATTCTCTTATTCCAGTAATCAAGAAATCTGAATATACTGCTTGTTTTGGTTTTCCTAAGCATCTTGACATTTCTCCAAGAAGCCATTGAGAGAATTCTGGCTTGTCATGATACACACTTAGAAAGTTAACTTCTCTTGGTTGAAAGAAATTAGGTAGATCATATTCCAGAAACATACCATTGACATCAACAGGTATTTCTTCTTCATTAGCCTCAGATTTTTCTGGTTGATCTGTATCTTGCATTTGAACATCTTGTGAAGACAACACATCTGGAATATCTTTTTCAACCTCATCTGAATAAACCCCAATTACCTCATACTCAGCAGGAAAAACAAAGTCTATATGTAACAACTTCTTTGGATTTTCTTCTGACAACATCCATTCACCGCATTCCTTTATTCTGGTTCTGAGATCCAATCCTTCTTTGATGTGTCTTATACATTTTTCCCTCAGTATTGCTCTCTGATCTTTAACAATCCTTTCCATTTCTTCCAATAACCATTGCAGTGTAGCATCACTGTATTTCACAAGATCATTCAGCTTGAAAAACATAAGTCTTTCAGTATCTTTGTAGATGAACCCTTCATTCTCCATTCCTTCATTTACAAACCCACGAGAACTGATGTTATGTACTGGATCTCTGACTGGACAACTTAGATTGCACTTGTCTTTTCTTGATTCTATTGCCAACTGAAAGTCATACACATGCATATTTCTGACATAGATCCCCAGAATTCTTCTGCACTCAAGTTCTACCCAAGTTTCTTCTGTGCAAGCAAAGAATTTCACCAAGAAAATTTCATCATCCAAAAACAATCTATGGAAGTCAAAACTTGTCATAATTACTTTCAGATTCCCTTCCTTCAGAACTTCCATACTGATATATTTCAAGCCATCAAACTCTTCAGTTTTAAACATCAGTACCTTTTCTATTCTTTTCTGAACATGTAACATTTCATCAGGTTTTCTCAGTCTATTTGAAGCTTCCACATAAATCATCTGTAATCTTTCATCCATAAAGCCATCAATAAAATTCTCTAAGTCAACATATTTACCTTTTGTGTAGTAGAGATTCTCATAGGTTTCTTCCGGAAAAATTTCTCTATAAAAATGTTTAGTTAGAGGAGCGTCACTCTGATTAATGATGAAATCACACAAAGGTTCTTCTAGCACTGGTAATTCAAATCTTGGAATCACAATGGGTCTTTTGTACACATACTCCAAAAGCATGAAGTAGTTTTCAACTCTTTCATATTCTTCATTAAGTACATTCAACTCATCCAGAAAATGAAGTTCAAAAATCATCTTGAAACTTGCTTGAGTATCCAACTGAGTGATCCTCTTCTCCCAACAAGTCAATAGGCCTCACCATTCTGATAGTCTTTTGAACTTTCTGAACATTAAGAGCTCTAACCATTTCACTGTGCATAGTCCTTATCAGAACCTCATTCAACCTTCTTTCTTCCATCTCAGAGTTAAAGAGTTCACTTCTTGTATAAGGAACAATCTCTAAGCATGTACTTACCTCAGATCTTTCCATTAAAATTTCTTCAGAAACATCTGCCATACTTATCTCATAACCTTCTTTAGAAGAATCAGTCATCATTTCCTCTTCTGCCATAACATTTTCATCATTCAAAGTAACTTCATCAGATCCAAAAATACTCACTGCCTTAACATTTTGATCTGCCATAACTACATCATCTGTCAAAAGTACTTCAGTTTCATCAGAATTCACTTCCAATTCAGTATTTAATTCCAATTCCTCTGTTTTGTCAAAATTTTCATTTCCTACATTCTCACTTTCCATAGCTTCCTCAGTGTCTGAACTTATTGTCTGAACCTCCACTAACTTCTCAACTTCTGCTGATTCTTCAACAACATCCAATTTTTCAACATCTGCTGAATTCTGAACCTTTTCTGAGTTCTAAACATCTGTAACTCAACATCTGCTGATTCAACTTTTTCTAACTCATCAGTGCTTTGCTTTTCTAACTCAGTACTTTGCTTTTGCCTTTTCTCCCCCTTTTGATGATCATGAGGATCATTATCATCAAACTTTCTTTTTAAGGACTGAGTAGATTCTGATTCAGGTTCTGCAACAGACACAGGCATAATGGCTAGAGGCTTTGACACAGTTGCCAGATGTGAACTAAAAGCTTGCAACAAGGGTGATTTCATATCATTCATATTCTTTAATAACTCCTTTTGAAATTCTGACAGATTATCCTTGATCTCCTTTTTGTGAGATTCCAAGGATTCTTTCACTGTATCTACCTTTGATTCAACAGACTTTGCTCTGCCTTCCAACATAATTTTGAGTTCCTTTACCTCATTTTTCAAAGAATCAACTGTACTTTCCAATTTCTCAACTTTCTCTCCAAGAACATGATTTTGTTTCTTAATCTTTTCAAATTCAGAAGGTTCTAACGGTAATCCTGGATCAACAAATGACCCAGTTTTCATGTGTTAAGAGAACTCATGGCTTGTAGGTGTCACAAAGTCACCATGTACAACAGATGCACTGTGTAATGAAGTTTTTAAGATGTTCACTTCACCAGGACTTCCATCCAATCCTTGACAACCAGTAATAGGAATGTCTATGGATGTTGATACAGGAATACGAAATTCTTGTGATGTGCATGTGTTTAATGGAATTTCAGGCTCAAATTGAATTTTACTGTGTAATCCAGACTCTAAGTGTTAAAGAATATCTTGGGATTTATCACCTCCCTCCAAATGAGTTTGGGATGGTTCCCCTTTATGAAGTGAAACAGTAACATGTTTGAATGCTTCTGAGTGGCTAGGGATGGGTTGTTCAAGTTCCACCACGGGCTCCATGGTGTTTTCTTCAATATTGGTCACCAAGAGTTGTGAACCAATAGTAGATGTGGTTGCCCGGATTAATTCGGCTGGATCAGAATTATCTCTTTCTGTTTCTAATTCTGTTAACATTCTCTCATCCTCAACTCTCTCTTTCTGTTTTTCACTTTCCATGCTAACCAATCTCTCTGAATTTTCCCTCTCAATTCTCTCAGAATGTTCTCCCTCCTGAACATTCTCCCCCTCTTTAACTGCACTAGACCCCTCACCTCTCCTCTCAGGGTTGTCCTCATGGGTAGGGATCTGAGGTTGTTCAAATCCCATAGGGGTGCAATAAGTTTTTAATATCTTACTATTCCCTGGAATATATTGCCTAAGTGACCTTGGAAAGGGTCTGTGATTTGGAAAATTTTCAAGTTTAAGAGCAGAAATCATTTTACCCATGTAGAAGATTGGCCCATGCTCCTCATTTGATCTTCTTGGAATGTTTCTATCTTGATCCATTGCATACCAGATTACCAATTGCCAATACCTCTGATAAGGTATATATGTAAGTATCTTATCCTTTGTTTTCCCTTATTTTGCCTTCTGATTCCTCTCAAAAGTATTCTTCATATCTTCCCATAGAATAGAAGCATAATCATAATTCCTATTATTCACTAACCCATGAAAGATCTGCAAAATTTGCCTTGAACCTTGATCTAGAGAATTGTTCTTCCCAGATAGACATTTGTTGATTATATTGAAGAAACATGCCCAGATTGGTGGCAACTTGTTCTTTCTGAATAAGCTTAGATTTTTCAATTCATCATTATACCCTAATCTTCTGAATTTAACTATTAATTCCTCTGTCAATGGAGAATCTTCAAAATCTGATCTCCCTTGTAAATCATCCTTTTCTGGTAGCCTCAGCATTGTTCTCATAAACTGTACATTCAAAGTTACAGTAACTCCCCCTATTTCAGATACAAATTTGTTACCTTGTAACTCCAAATGCTTCCACCACTGTTGTATATATTGTACATGAACATATTTCTTCATTGTAAACCACTTCTTGAAAGGATGATACTTCAGCAACTCTATGATTATCCTATGTTCTTCCTTGAACCTAGTTTCATCAAGCACCAACACACAGTTGTTTTCAATCAAATCCAAATACTCACTCTCAGGTACAACTCTCTTCAACGAATTTGATCTTCCTGACATTACAGACCTAACCGCACTCTGTTCATGTGGTATATTTTCATTTCCCCCATCTGCGTTTCCTTCAGATTCTGCCATTTCCTCATCCCATGCATTTCCCCCGTCATTTCCTCCTAAAACAATGTTCTCACCTAAAACCCCTTCTTCTACAGCTCTATTTTCTGGCATACGAACTTCATCATCATCATCTGAATCCGATTCCATCAATGTTTTCGAAGAATGTAATGATATAGGTTTACTTCTTCTCGAACCAGACATGATTGTAATGTGGAATTTTTGAAAGAAAACAGAATCGAAGAACTCTGGATTTACGAGTATCTCACTTTTCACTCTTGGAATTCGAATAAATTTGAAAGAGGGATTTCAAGGTCTATTTAAAATCCGCGAAGCTGAAAGGTTTCAAACGATGAAAAGTTGCTTTTTGTCAGAGTTATAACGGATTCGAACACTGTGAAGTACCACAAAAGATATTAAATGAAACGTGGCATCATCAATTGAATAAGAAGCTGACACGTGTTACTTGATAGAAATTAACACAAGTTAAAAGTTCTGAATAACACGCTCAGAGTTCTGATAATGCATACTCAGAAGTTCTGAGTACACAGTTCAGAAGAAAATTCCATTAGAACCAAAATTCATTTAAATTTCAACTTCTGATTATATAAAACATTTAATCATCCAGAAGTAGTTTGAACAGATACAAAATTATTTTATCATCAAAATTCTGTCCATCTTTTGATGATTTGATATTTTTGAAAATCATTTAAAATCTAACATCTGACCTTGAAAATCTTTTTAAGGATTCAGAAGTAGTTTGAACAAGTGAAATTATTTTATCATTGAAAGCTTGTTCCCCTTAGAATGATTAGTGATAAGAACGAAAATACAAACCTTATAAGCACCTCAGAATGATTTCTGAAAAATATCAATGCTCCCCCTTGACTTAAGCATATACTAAAGCACAAATTGAACATAAGGAATATGAATTTTTTTATAGAAAACATATAATCAACAAAATTGAAACATTTGTACTTCTCAGAAATGAGTTCTGAAAGATAGTCAGAAGTTCTGATTTATCTACTCAAAAAATTTGAAGTCAGATTTCTGAAGTACTGACTCAGAAGTTCTGAACTCAAAGTCTCTGAAGTTCTGAACTCAAGTGTCGGAATTCTGAACAAGAGAGTTAGAGTTCTGAGTACACTACTCAGAAAATCGTACTTAGAAAAATATTCATTTCTGATAAATAACAAATATCATCAATTAGTCAGATTAAGCATTCCTATTTTACATATGAGAAAAGTAAACCTTTTTTGATCAAGAGGCTTTGTGAACAAGTCAGCCAACTGATACTTTGTATGCACAAAGTGCATTTCTATAGTTCCCTTTTCCACATAGTCTTTAATAAAATGATACCTTACATCAATGTGTTTGGTCTTTGAGTGCTGAACAAGATTCTGAGTGATGGCAATTGCACTTTCTGAATAACAGTATATGGGAATTTTGTTGAGTTGATATCCATAATCCATGAGTTGTGTTCTCATTCACAGAGTTTGGGAACAGCAAGCAGCAACAGCTACATACTCTGCTTCAGCAGTTGATGTGGACACACAATTTTGCTTCTTTGAAGCCCAACTCACTATTTTATCTCCCAAAAAGGGACAAGCACCCGAAGTACTTTTCCTGTCCAATCTGCTTCCTGCATGATCAGCATCAGTAAAACCAGTTAGTTTGAAATCAGTTTCTTTTGGATACCAAAGGCCCAAATCAGGTGAACCTTTAAGATATCTTAAGATCCTTTTAACAGCTAGCAAATGAGATTCTTTTAGATTAGATTGAAATCTAGCACAAAAACATGTAGCAAATATGATATCTGGCCTACTTGCAGTTAGATAAAGCAAAGATCCAATCATGCCCCTATAAACCTTGTTATCTACTGAAACTCCAGAGGGGTCAGCATCTAACTTGATGTTTGTTGCCATTGGTGTTCTCATAGCAGCACAATCAGACATCTTTTACATATTTTCCTTGATTTATGAAAATTCCATTTGACAATTGTTTTACTTGAAGACCAAGGAAAAAATTCAATTCTCCCATCATGCTCATTTCAAATTCTGATTCCATGACTTTTGAGAATTCATTACACAACTCTGCACTTGTAGAACAAAATATGATATCATCTACATATATCTGAATCAAGATCAAATCATCACCTTTTTTCTTTAGAAACAAAGTAGTGTCAATTTTACCTTTCTTGAAGCCAGATTTTAATAAATGTTGAGTTAGAGTGTCATACCAGGCTCTTGGTGCTTGTTTCAGACAATACAATGCTTTATCTAAAACATAAACATGATCTGGAAACTCAGGATCAACAAAACCTTCTGGTTGATAGACATAAACCTCTTCATTAAGTATACCATTCAGAAAAGCTGATTTGACATCCATTTGGTACACTTTGAAGTTCTTGTGTGCAGCATATGCCAAGAATATTCTGATTGCTTCTATTCTTGCTACATGTGCAAATGTCTCATCATAGTCTATTCCTTCTTGTTGAGAATATCCCTTTGCAACCAATCTAGCCTTGTTTCTGACTACAACACCTGATTCATCTTTCTTGTTTCTGAATACCCATTTTGTTCCAATTATAGATTTTCCTTTAGGTTTTGGAACAAGTCTCCAGACTTTGTTTCTTTCAAACTGTAGCAATTCATCTTGCATTGCTAAAATCCAATCTGGATCCTCTAGGGCTTCATTGGCTTTCTTGGGTTCAATCATACTTAAAAATCCTGGAAACATTGCTTCATTTACTGTTGTTGATCTAGTCTGCACTCCCACTGATGGATCTCCTATCACTTGATGAATAGGATGGTCTTTTGTCCATTTGTTTAACTAGGAAGCACATCAATCTATGGAAAATTGTTGTTTGTATCATTCTCATCAATAATGGCTTGTAATTTTGAACTATCCCTTTGTTCTGAGACTTGTTGAGGTGTAACATCCAAGTTTGGATTCTGAGTAGTAGACTCAGAATTCTGAATGACTTGTTCAGAGTTCTGAGTACCCTGACCAGAAGTCTGAGTACCTTGACCAGAAGTCTGAGTACCTTGTCCAGAATTCTGATTGACTTGTCCAGAATTCTAAGTACCTTGTCCAGAATTCTGTGTACTAGGCTCAGAATTTTCATCATTTGTATTGATCAAAGTTGGACAATCCTCAGATGGACCAGTATCAGAAATTACAGTTGTGTGAACCTCTGAAGTTGCCTTTTTCATTTCTTGAACCATTTTAGGATTCTCAAAATCTGCATAAGATTCAGAAGTTAGTTCCAGAAATGCATCCTTAAACAATAAATTGAGTTCTGAACAGTTAGGATTAGAATCTGATTCAGAAGTCATTTTTGTCTTATCCTGTTTGAGTTCTGAACTTTTTTGTTCAGAAGTCTTCATTCTTGACTCATCAAATGTGACATTGATGCTTTCCATTATTCTCTTGGTTCTTCTGTTGTAGATTATGAATGCTTTGGAAGTTAATGAATAACCAACAAAGTATCCTTTATCTGCCTTTTTATCAAATTTACCAAGATTTTCTCTGTCTTTGAGAACATAGCATCTGCATCCAAAAATATGAAAAAATTTAATCAGTGGTTTTCTTTTGTTAATCAGTTCATAAGCAGTTTTATTTAATCTCTTATTTATCAAAGTTCTGTTATGTGTAAAACAAGCAGTGGCCATTGCTTCAGCCCATAGGAAGGTTGGAAGTTTTGAGTAAGCCAACATGGTTCTTGCAGCTTCAACTAGGGTTCTGTTCTTTCTTTCAACAACACCATTTTGTTGAGGAGTTCTGATAGCAGAAAAATTATGAGAGATTCCAGAGCTTTGCAAAAAGTTCTGAAGAGTCTCATTTCTGAACTCTGTTCCATTGTCACTCCTTATTTTCTGAACTGGAAGTTGTAAGAACACTTGAATTTTTTTGATGAAATTAATCAGTGTTTCAGCAGCCTCAGATTTTGCTCTTAAGAATTCAACCCATGTGTATCTTGAATACTTATCAACAATGACAAGTATATACTTCTTTCCTCCCATTGATTGAACTGAAATAGGACCACACAAATCTGTATGTAGCATCTCTAATGGTGACATGCATGAAGAATCCATTTTCAACTTGTGATAACATTTTTCTTCATCTTGCCCATTTCTCATGCTGAACAGAATGATTCCTTCTCAAACTTGATCTTTGGTAGTCCTTTGACCAATTGCTTGCCAACAAGATTGTTCAGATCCTTGAAATTCAAATGAGAACACCTTCTATGCCATAGCAAACATTCATTTGCAGTTGCATTTGACAATAGACATACTGGGGTTAATGCTCTGATACCAATTGTAGAAACCAGGATTCAATCTTACAATCAATTATGAACAATTAGGAACAAACAAATAGAGAATTGAAACAAACAGACTTGTATTCAATCAAGAACAGATTACAGAACTAGAGAGAGAATCTCTCTAAGATTACAAAAGTGAATACAAAGATATCAGTGAAACATTAGTTAGCTTAACAGTGCTAACTTCTATATATACTGTAAAGAAAGTCTAAAGCTACAGTACATATGTATGACAAACCAATAGAACTCATACACGTGTTCTATGGTGTAACAAAACTTAACTGAAAATATCTAAGACCTAAGTTCTGAACAACATGTTCAGAACTTCTGAACAATCTTCTGATTATGTACATCAGAGCTTCCATCAAGCACTTGAGACATTTTCATCTTCATCTTCAGAAGTTCTGAGTCTCCTACTCAGAATTCTGAACCTTCAACTCAGACTTTCATACTTGTAATCTTTTCGAGATTCTCCGATTAGAACTTCTGAGTCTTCTTACTCAGAACTCTGAGTCTTCTATCCAGATCTTAATACTTGACTTTTTGACAAAACTTCAGATCTAACATTGGGAAGAGACCAAAGAATGTGAGGGAGAAGCAAAGGTTGTGAAGAGGGTGGTGGTAGCAGTGCCAGCATTGGATCCACTGGAAATAGTCTCTGCAGCGCTTTGAGGTGCTGAGGTTTGGTGGTTCTCATCCATGAAGGTTTCAGTTAACTGAGGCACTGAAATGGGTATGGAATTGGTTGGTTCAACGGATGTGGCGGAGTGTACCACGAAACATTCCATCATCGTCTGCAGAGGGACCGACGTAGAGTCTTCAGCCTGGGAAGTCTTGGGGTGCTCCTTTAAGGTCTTCTTGGACTTATGGGTGCCAAGGGTGGATTCAGAATGTTTCCTCTTTTTGGAAGAGGTGGTGGTTGCAGTGTGGGTACCAGCGGTTGGGGGTTCGACCGCTGCCGTTGAGGTAGCTGCAGAAGTAGAAGAAGGAGAGCGAAGGAGAGTAGAGAGACGTACCTCATTGGAGACAGGATTGAAATCAAGCATCTTCGGGCCAAACTGAGAGAGTTTCAGGTCACCAACATTGGGGTATTCGTCCTTCAGGCCATGAGCAAAAATGGTGCTGAGAAAGCGAGGGTAAGGAACCATCGCTGGTGTTTCAGGCATCTCCACTATCTCCAGCAGATCGTCGAAGATCATCTTGGCCCAATCGACGTGAAGACCTTTCAGCAAGGCGTATGTGTGACAACTGTCAAATTTACACCTCAGGTTAGAACTGCACTGAATATTTCAGTTATGCACGTCATTGTTCACACAGTGCAATTTTAGCAGTAAACTCAGTACGGTAGGAAAATTTGAGAAATTTTGCCTAGAAACCCCTTAATTTAGGGAATTATCCATAAATCTCATAAAATGCCAACTTAAGCTACATTTACATCACAAGTATATATATAATTAGTAACCTAAATTACTTCAACTAAATTTTATATAAATACTTTACCTTATATAATTATTGTGTTATTTAAAATTTAAAAGAAAATACTTCATGTTTTAAAATAAATCAAAAAGACAAGAATAGACATTTTTTTTAGCAACACACCATCACCCCCCCCCCAATGGTGAGGCCGGCCCCCCTCACTACCCTCTTTATGTATTTTTATTAAACCATTTTCACTCACTTGCAACTACTCACTCTCTCTCTAAATTCTCTCACACTAGAGTTCTTTTTTTCTCTCTCCATCTTCATCCATCTTCATCCAAGTAAATCCATAAAACTTCAGCCCCTAAACACATCTCCTTCAAGAGATCAAAGTGTTCAAGGTAACTACAAGTGTGTTGGATGAAATCCACACACTCCCTTTTGTCTAGTTTTCATTTCTTTGCATTTTTCTTATGAATGTTCTTCATCTTCTTCTACATTTCTTTAATCTTGTTAAAAATCATCTCTACACATCTTAATGTTTGTAGATTTACCACCATAACACTTGCATGTTATTAAAAAGGTGGTGAATCCATAATCAAACCCATATTATGATCAAGGATGGACTTTTAACACACATGCATGTAGTTTTCTTGAAAAATCCATACCCCTTTGGTACAAAGATTTCACGAGTGGATCTTTGAATCCACTAAAAACATGTTTAAACCAACATGCATGAGCTAAAAATACACAATTTTAAGTTGCATGAAGAAGTTCTTGGCATAAACACCAAGCATTCTTCAAAAAGAACCATTTTCAAAGTTTTATAAAAGATGAGATGATGAATAGCATGCATGTAGTTTAAATGGTTTAAAAACCTGTTTTAGAACTGAAAATAATTGTATGGGGATGAGTCAAATCGGATTGCATGCAAAAAGGAATAAGAATTTTGGGTAAAAAAACAAAGATAGATGCACATGCATAAAGGGTGGTTTTGACAGCTTGCTGCCAGATTCCACACCTCTCTTCAAAAGGTCATATCTCACTCAATAATACTCCAAATTAAGTGATTCTTTTTCTGGAATTTATTTTCATGGGTTAGGATTGTTAGGGCAGGTTTTATAGTTGATTTAAAGTTCAAGGGTTGAATTGTAATAGTTTAATTTGAGCCTGATTAGTGAACGGGTCGTGGGCTTGTTAACCACGGGCCCATAGTATTTAATGTAAGATTAGCTTGGAAAAACAAGCTAATCATCTCTTATACTTTCAACATTGTATTGCTAAATTCTCTCTGAAAGATTAATGAAAGGGATGACCATTGGAAATCATTGTTCTTATTGATTCATCTATTTGATTTCTATATTGTTGCACGGATCTGGATTTATCAATTGGTATCAGAGCAGACGGACGGATTCGATTCACAGATTCATTCACTGGTTTCTGGTTAGTTTGACTTTTTCACGTCTGACCATTCTTGAATTTTCAAATCTTTGATTCTGGCTAAATTGTTCAATTCTGTTTATTGGGTTGTGTTAGCATTATACTTGTTAGTAATTCTGCAAATTTTCGCATTCCAATTCGATCGTTTGAGTGATTAATTTAGCAATTTAAGATCAAAAGTTTTGGTAGTGTTCTTGACAAAAATCCGATTTTTAACCATCAAAACTTGTTGTTTTTGCATTGAAATCGATTGGATTAGTGTTACTTTTGTGTTTGGCATTATTACTAATCTTCCAGGATCGATTTTGGGCAACCCTAATCGAAAATTCGATCGAGTTGAGCAAACAGCCGTGTTTTCCGGATAACCCAGCCGTGGTTTCCGGACAAGTTGATAGTTCCCGGATAATTGTGTTATTACATCCGGACTCCTCATCTTTCCGGGTAAGTTCTGCAATCCGGGTAAGTCACTTTTCCTTATACAATCTGGGTAACATTTGTATCCGGAAAACCAGTGTTTCCGGACATATCTTATCCGGACAATCCATTGTACCCGGAAACTTCATTGCATCCGGAAACCCCAAAGTGTCCGGTAAAGCATTTTTCCCGGATAACTCAAGGTTCTGGAAACCCTCATATCCGGTAAGCTTAGTTTTCCGGATTCCTTATCCGGAAACCACCCGGACACACAATCCGGGGGCTTTCTGAAACCTCAATTCTCAAGGGCGTTGCCCCTTGACCCCACCCGCTAACCGGGTAGCGGGACCCCCGTGCTAAGTCGCAGGAGGGGGACATTTAAGTATCCTTGGTACTGTTCCACTTTGAATCGAACCATCGTCTGACGATCACTCCAGTGCAACTGAAGATGTCTCCTGCTGAAGAAGACATGACAAAGCCGTGTCAGGTATGTGAACCTATCTTTTCAGAACTTTATGACCGAATGAAACCTCTTGCTGAACGGGTAGATTCCTTTAAGGCCACCTCTAATGAACAACTGCTTGAGATTAGATCACTATCTGAAAAGCTAGATGTTCAAAGGAGAATAACTGAAAAATATAAGTCTGAAAATGCTAATCTAAAAGACAAATGCAAAAATCTTTCATTAGCACCTAAGGACTTAAGGGCCAAGTTATCTGATCTTCAGTCTCAGTTTGATTAGTGCTTGAATGAGAAAGAAGAAATTGCTTATCAATGTTCTTCTCTTCAAATTCAACACAAGGAGTTTGTGACTAAAATCCTTAATCTTGAAAACAAACTCCACAAAAGGGGTCAAACTGATCAAACCATCTTTCTGAATAAACCTAAAGAGTTCACATACTTTAACAAATAGTGGGGAATCGGATATGATAACCCACACTATTTGAAAAAGGGAAGATGGCATGTACCCACTCTGTATGATTTTGCTTGTTTTGGATTAGATAAAAAGTATCCAGAATATGCAATTCAATGGACTGATCCTCTTGAACCCAAAAAAAGAGAAGGACACTGAGGAACATAAGCGCACACACAAACGAGGAATTCAACTCCCATTTTGTTATGAACCTTTAAACTACTCGTATCAAAAGGACAAAAAGTACCTTTCCAATGACTACTTCGATCCCTACAAGGTAGCTACACCCAAGGATTCCTCCAAAAAGGATGAGGATCTAGTACCTGCAACCAAGACTGAGACGGATGAGTTTAAACTCTATGTTCCCCCTCTCATCTTGGAAGCAAAGATAGTCGAGTTGGAGGAGTCCATTAAGAAAGAAAGGTCAATGTTTCAAATGGAAAAGCAAGTCTTACTTACAAAGCTTGAGAATCTATAACCGGTCAAAACCGAAGTTGTGTCTGGTGAAGGACAGGAAATCCTTCGGAATGAAATCAATCGACTCACATCACAACTGTCTGCCTTGGCAACAGAAAAGATGGAATAGTACACGAGAAATGGTCAGCTTCAAGAGCAAATTGACCAACTGCTATCTGAAAAGCAGATCTCACCCGAACTTTCCTCAAATTCATCCGACACGTCTTCGTGCAAAGCTTTCCTAGGCAAGATTTCTAGTTCGCAAGACGGTCAAGATTCTCAAGACGAGAGTGTTTTAAGGAATTTGAACTCGGAGTTTTTCTTAGCTTTCGCACCAAATTCTCCAAAGCACACAAGCACAAAGAGTTCCTCGCCTTCCTCACCTGATCCAAGTCCAGTAATTCCCGAGATAGATTTTTCAGAGTACATGAACTCCGAAGGTAATTGTGAAAAAGATTTCGAGTCGTTCCCCTTCGACAAACCTCTTCCGAGTCATACTGATTTTCTGTCACCAGTAGTCAATCGGCCGGTCAAAATTTTAAAGGGTGATTGTTCTAAAATAAAGGACCCAGCTGTGATTAAGATTTCAAAATCAAAGCCTGTTTCACAAAAACAATCACAGCCGAGGCAAAAGACCGGCCAATCACCTGCTAAGATTCCTGTTTCCTCAAAAGTCACTGACCGCAATGTCCCTGTTGTTTCGGATAAAAACGGTCGCACTAAACAAGAAAAACCAAAGTGGCTAGCCAAGGAATCTGTCAAAGATGCAGCATCAAAGTCTTTCAATACTGTGTTTTACCCTAGAATGAACAAAAACAATTGTGCTTGGAATCATAGGAATGATTTTGTTAAAAGAGATGTTAATTTTCCGATGAAAATTTATTCCACTCAACAATTGATTCAATTGTCGCATGATTGCTTATGTTGCTCTAGTTGTGGTTGGAATGACTTTGATGATATCCATAACAATGATTGGTTTGGGTCATATCACATGTATAATTCGACACCCAAACGTAAACCCCGTAATAACAAAAGAAAATACTATAAACAACGGGGTTTCCAATCAGAGGTTAAACCACAGCGGGAGACCAAACCCATTCCAAAACGGGCTTCTTTTACTGAGGTTAGACCGGAACCCAGGTGGAAAGCTGCTACAAGATTTGTTCCTCCAAAAGGTGTAAATTCTGCACCGAAGAGGAAACAAGTGCCAAAACCAGTTCCCTCCACCGGTGTAAATCCTACACCTAAAGGGAAAGCTGGGACAAAGCAAGCTTCCCCAAATGGTGCCAAACCTAACTCTCCCGGACCCAGGCAAATCTGGGTACCGAAGGTCCGCTAAACTTGTTTTGCAGGACGGTCATGTGTGGTCCTTAGACACTGGATGCTCCACACACATGACCGCAAGGAGGGAGCTGCTCACGATCTACAAGGAACAATATTAAGAAGACGTGAGGTTTGTCTATACCTGTGCTTTAACAAGCTGCTCATGTGTTTAGGGGGAGCATAATATGCTATCAGGTATGTTATTCTACTGTTGAGGGGGAGTGTCACACACATTTTTTCTTAAATATGTTAAAAAGTTTTTTGTGTGTGTGGATACTCCCGTGTGCACTTCACTCTACGCGCACATTCTAAGGGGGAGCATGTCATCTAATGCTCATCATTTGATGGGGAGCGACACAAATT
This sequence comes from Saussurea involucrata, assembly GCA_033807775.1. Lineage (NCBI taxonomy): Eukaryota > Viridiplantae > Streptophyta > Magnoliopsida > Asterales > Asteraceae > Saussurea > Saussurea involucrata. Next base: position 136,814,190 of record CM066322.1, read on the forward strand.
TTTCTTTAAATATCTAAAGTTTTTGTGTGTCAGACTCTCCATTGCACATCCCTATACACTATCCGACGGGGAGCAAGTTTTTCCCCATTCTCAGTTTGAGGGGGAGCGAGAGATCCATTTTTTCAAAATTCTACAGGTTTCATCTCTTTGAAAAATGGAATTATTCTTTAAAGTGTAAAAGTGTTCGGACACCCATCAGTCCGGATGACTTTCCGGACCGGATGGGTATCCGGGTAGGACTATCCGGAATCCCTACTCTGACCGGAAACACCCTTTGTCCGGATACTTTGTTTAGACCGGAAAGGTTTGCCATTCCGTCCTCTTTCATCCGGAGACCATGTTTGTCCGGAAACTCTATTTGTCCGGGAAGTATGGTCTGTCCGGGATGTTCTACATATCTTCATTATGTCCGGACTCCTATGTATTTGTCAATTCAGCACCTGCCATCACACTACCAGTACTCAATCTGTCTCAGATTGATCCATTTACAGCAAAGGTACGCGCTGGAACTTGTTTATCTGTGTTGTTTACTAACTTTGGATCTTTTACAGATATTCCATGGCGGATCAACAACCTCAACAAAATCCGAGGGGAAGCTTCACCCTGTTTTTCTTAAACGTCTAAATGTTTTTTTTGTGTTGATCTGTTAGACCTAGAGTTTTGTCAAAAACACAAGTGTTGGTTTCTGAATTGAAGACTCAGAGTTCTGAGTAGAAGACTTAGACTTCTGAATAGAGGAGTCTAGAAAAGATTCTAAGTGTTGGGATTTGGTCAGAAGACTCAGAAGTTCTGAGTAGGAGACTCAGAAGTTCTGAGTGAGAGGTCTAAAAAAGATAAGTGTTGGATTCTGACTAGAAGGTTCAGAGTTCTGAGTGAGAGACTCAGAACTTCTGACTATGAAGATAAATGTTCTGAAGTGCTTAATCAGAAGAATGTTCAGAAGTTCTGAATATGTTATTCAGAACTTATGTCTTGGATACTTTATGTTATATTCAGTTACTAATTAGGACACGTGTAATTGTTCTATTAGTCTGTTTCTTATATGTACTGTAGCTTTAGCTTTACATTTCAGTATATATAGGAGTTAGCAACAGTTAGCTAACTAATCTTTGATATAACTCTTCACGCATAACTTTGTGAGATCTATTGAGAGAGAAATTCATTGTAATATCTTGTAATTCACAGATTGTTAATAAATCATATGACCAGTTGCTGTGAATACGATCTTGAATGTTCATTCTATATTGAATCTTGATTATCAGTGACGATTACGGAACCTACAATTGGTATCAGAGCTAAACAACAAAAACCCTAGTTATTCCAAGAACTCGACAGAATCAATAACATTCTGATCTGCTGATTAATTTTCGAAATTAGACAGAGATCACAGGTATGTTTTCCAATTTCTTGATTGGTTTCTTGATCAAAGTGATTCTTTCCGCTGCATGTTGATTTCAAATTCAATTTGATCGAGATTTTTGGGTTTTATTGTTGTAAAGATCGCATTTCACTAGTTTTCAAGATTTTCAAGTTCTCAAGATCACTTTCAAGATTATCGGATTTTATTGTTGATATAATTCTTGATTGATTCATTAATTCATTCATTCTTGAAGATTCTTTGTTGAAAAGAAGATTTTATCAGTTTATATACTCTAACTGTTTGATGAAATGTCTGTGACAGATTTGATCTATTCTTGCATGTTCTAGATCTGTGTTGATTCTCATTTTTTTTCATAATTCATAGTTGATATCTGAATTTGTCATTTCATCATGCCTGAGATTGTTGAAGTTTTTGTGAGACCTGCAAGTTCTATAACAAGTTCAGACAATTTACAAAAATCAAGTCCTGTAAAAGCAAAGGAAACAATTTTCTTCACTCCAAAAACTGAGATTGTTCATTTTGAAAGCAAGATTGCTAATCTTGAAGCCAAATTTGATGAAAGTACAAAAGTTGTTGTAAATTTGCAAAAAGATAAATCCGATCTTCTAGAGGATTTTGAAAAGGTTCAAGAAAACATAAAGTTGTTAGAAAAAGAGAATGTTGATTTGAAAGAGAAAATCAATTTTGAAAGAAAGATGTTGACAGATTTTGAAAATAGAATCAAATCATGTGAAATGAAAAATGGTCAACTCTTGAAACATATATCTGATTTTGAAAAAGTATTATTTCTTGAAAAAGAAAAATTGGAGAAGGAAAGGGCTGAATTTGAAGCTAAAAATGTGAAAATGTCGAAGAAAATATCTGAACTTCAAGAAGAATTAAATATAGAAAGACAAGAGCTAGAAAAGAGGAAGGTTGCTGAATTTCAGGCTAGGAGCGTTAAAGACGAATTTTATATTGAAAGGAAGATATTTCAGCAGGAAATACGTAAGATGACAAGAAATTTGAATGTGTTATCGACTGATATCATGAAAGAGAAGAGGGTTAAATCTGATATTCAAAAGAAGCTTGATTTTGTGACCAAGGAACGAAATGACTTATATTACAAAGTGAAGTCACTTAATAAATCCAAAAGCTATGCAGAAAGTCCGATTCGACCTTCTAATCTCTTCTATGATCACTCAGTGGAAAATTCTTTCAAATATCAATCTGCTGATCTTCCTTCATATAAGAAAGTCAAATTGGAATGGAAAGTTAAAGGGTCAACTTCCAAGAAAGAAGTGCCAAAATCAAAGGTTCCTAATTCAAATGTCAAGAAGAACAATACTTTTCAAAGAAAATCTTTTGTTAAACCTGACGTGATTTATTCTGTAAATCAATTAGTCAGAATTGCACAAAAGAAACTTTGTTGTTCATATTGTAGGACTAATGATTTTGTGAACAAGTATTTAATTCAGCATTGGTATGGTTCTTATAGAATATCTGCATATGCCACTGCACCTAACAGACCTGGACCCAAGTTCATATGGGTACCAAAGACAACCTAATCTGTTTTGCAGGTTATTCATGTGTAAAGCTGAATGATCATACTGACACATGACTGAAAACAGATGTTGTGCTTAAGTTGAGAATATTGACTTTTGGATAATTCAGTCCAAAACTCGGTCTGAATGTGATTATGGATTTCTGATTCATATAGATCAATTTGTTGATTTTGAAGAATTTTTTTTCGAAAAAGTTCTGTTTACTATGGGGTTATCGAAATCATAGGTGTTGGTGTTTTTGGTAGAAAACATTTCAGAGAATATGCTCAGAATCACATTCTGAGCAATCCTGCAAATTTTGGTTGAAAAATTCTGATTTTTGAGCAAGTTATGGTGATTTGAAGTTCAGAATGTTCAAAAATCACAAAATCCAAACATTTTTCTAAGGTATTTTCACTGGATAGTTTTATCAGAATTCTGACTCTGTTACTCAGAAGTTCTGACTCTACTACTCAGAATTCTGACTCAACTAATCAGAATTCTGACTCTGATACTTAGAATTTTGAACAAGTTACTCAGAATTCTGACTCTTCTAATCAGAATTCTGACTTTACTACTCAGAATTTGGATTTTTGATATCTAATGAGGAATCATCGTAGATGATTACCAAAATCTCTTGATTTTGCAGGATTATCTTGATTTCAGAGGGAGTATTGTCTCAAAATTTGATCTGATTATCTCAAGATAAAGTTCAAAACTCGTGCTTCAACGTTTCAGGTTTTTGAACATATCAATTCAAAAGCCGTACTTAAATGACTATGGCTTCTGAATAATTCAGTTCAGGACCCGTACTTCAAAGAGTAAGACTTCTAAATAAATCAGTTTAGAACTCATTCTTATCAGGTGATATCCTTAACTGTCATATCTTTTTGTTTCAAGGAACAAGTGGTGAAAGGTAACATTGCATTATGTTTTATTTCTATTGCTTTGAATGTTTGAATCTTAAGAAATTTAATTCAATGATGTGATTTTTTTTTAATTTTCATTCAATGAATAAAATGCGTGTCAAGGATGATTTTACAAGTATTTTTGTATTATCTGAGATATATTTGTTTCAACTTTCATTTTTGAAATAAATCGAAAGGTCAGCAAAACATGAATGAAATTATGCTGAATGCTCAATGTTATGTAAATCTAGGCTTATATAGAATATAATGCTCAAAAAGCCTAAATGTCAGAAAGATGGATGGAAACAAAAATATGGGGGAAGTACTACGTTTTAGAACCAAGTGATTGAGATGCAATAAATATATATAAAATCATTTAGTTTGAAAGTTTGTACTTGTGGCCTTTCTAGTTTGGGAGAGTAAGTCCTAAGGGGTGCTAGTCACCTAGTCCCTAAGACCAACTGGTCTGGGATCGGCTGACCCAAATCCTGCAATAGAACTAGATAGAAAGCCATGTTCTACTGGTACAAATGGGTTTAAGATATATCGATGTGGCCTTTCTGGTTTGGGAAAGTAAGTTCCAAGGGGTGCTTGACACCTAGCACCTAAGACCAACTGGTCTGGGATTGGCTGACTCAAATCCTGCTATAGAACCAGATAGAAAGTCATGTTTAACGGTGTATCTTATTCTTACTAAACTTTTTGATTAAAAGATGCCAATGTGCACAAAATTAAAAGATGCCAATGTGCACAAAATTAAAAGATGCCAATGAGCACACATCTCTTGAAACTTTGGGAAAATACAAAGTCACAATAAACCTGTAAATTTGTGAAAATCCTGATTTTGGACAAATAGTGTGAGTAGAGGAAAGTATTCTTATATGTTTTTGAATTGCATATGCTTGAAGCTAATCATATTTCGCATGCTAAGCACGCCAAATAGATTTAATAAAGGGATTGAAACTGAACATTTTTAACTTGATATGCAATGATGACTTGTATTTGAATCCAAACACATGCATTTGATTTCATTTGATTGAAAAATCTGTTAAATTTCATTAAGTTGGATTTCTTTTGTAAAGTTTTCAAATGATCAAATGTTAGTAGTTATCAAGTGTAGTTCAGTGAATCTTATTTTCCTTGTATAAATGTTTTCATTAAAGCACTGTATTTGAAATGAATAATTTTAATGAAATATATGCATATTTTCAGGGGAAGAAAACAAATTGCTCCAGAATTCTTATTTTGAGGCGGAGCAAGGTTATTCATTAAGGAGGAGAAAAAGCATAGATCTCATTCGAAGAAAAAGCATCGCTAAAGTTTTGAAAATCAAGGGGGAGAAAAGCTAAAGATTTTGAAGATGATTTTGCTTTCCAAAACTTTAGGGGGAGAAAAGCTAAAGATTTTGAAGATGATTTTGCTTTCCAAAACTTTAGGGGGAGAAAAGCTAAAGATTTTGAAGATTGAATAAAAGCCAAAACATGGAGATGAGAATTGTCATTTCAAGGGGGAGCAAAGAAAAAGCAAAAGTTGTCAAAGCATTTAGAAGAGATCCTTCTGAAGATTGTTCCTGCTCTAAAAATTTGATGATGAAAAGTACAAGTGTGTTTGACAAAAAGGGGGAGATTGTTAGACCTAGAGTTTTGTCAAAAACACAAGTGTTGGTTTCTGAATTGAAGACTCAGAGTTCTGAGTAGAAGACTCAGAACTTCTGAATAGAGAAGTCTAGAAAAGATTCTAAGTGTTGGGATTTGGTCAGAAGACTCAGAAGTTATGAGTAGGAGACTCAGAAGTTCTGAGTGAGAGGTCTAAAAAAGATAAGTGTTGGATTCTGACTAGAAGGTTCGGAGTTCTGAGTGAGAGACTTAGAACTTCTGACTATGAAGATAAATGTTCTGAAGTGCTTAATCAGAAGAATGTTCAGAAGTTCTGAATATGTTATTCAGAACTTATGTCTTGGATACTTTATGTTATATTCAGTTACTAATTAGGACACGTGTAATTGTTCTATTAGTCTGTTTCTTATATGTACTGTAGCTTTAGCTTTACATTTCAGTATATATAGGAGTTAGCAACAGTTAGCTAACTAATCTTTGATATAACTCTTCACGCATAACTTTGTGAGATCTATTGAGAGAGAAATTCATTGTAATATCTTGTAATTCACAGATTGTTAATAAATCATATGACCAGTTGCTGTGAATACGATCTTGAATGTTCATTCTATATTGAATCTTGATTATTAGTGACGATAACGGAACCTACATGATCACTCCCAAGTAAGTAACACTCTCACTCTGAGATGACGCAAGTCAATCTCCATGTATGTTTTGAGGGGGAGCAGGATAATATCAGTGTTTTGCATATGCCTGAAGCCCTACCTGTGATAGCATATAAACGAGAGTTAGGGAATCCCATGGTCCAGCCAGCGCCGGAGGGTCCTTCCCAGGGACATAGAACATGTGAGAAGGAGGGAGTTAAGGTCGAAAACGAACCAAGAATGATCGAGCCGTAAAGATAAAGAGGCTTATGAGCGAACCCAGCCACGTGATATCCGGGTAGCCACATCTGCTATCCCGCCTCATACGTTGGGACGGGATATTGAAGAAGACTCTGTGGACCCAGCGGAGCAATTGCACGACCCCCTCATCCCCCCATCCGTCTCTCAAAAGACGGATGTTTCAGTACATCACGGGGATATAGCACAACTTCCACCGGTCTCTCACTCGGAGAGTACTGGTGTTGAAACAAGAGACCAGCAACCCCCGGTCTCGACTTCTTTCAGTGCACCATCGAGTCTAGATCCACTTATTATTGAATATTCTTTGACTAGGACACTTGATGCGGAACAACACCAAGTCGCGACTCTAAGTGACTCGACCGGAACGTCTATAGTGTCTCCGTCTGCCGGAACACGAGGATCGGACGGAAATCCTACCACAACTATTATCACGCCAACTGTGAACGTAGGTGGCTCTACCCCCGCGGTAGATGCCTCAACGGGTAACCTAAGTGGTGCCAGAGTTAGTAACCTAGACTTTGTGTCACCAGGGTCCCTGGACAGCACCCTTAAGGCTGTCCGCCAGGATATGGAGCAACAAATGCAGCAACATGTAGCCGCTGAACTTGCCAAAGCTATGCACGCTATCAAAGGTAAAGGCCACCTCGTCGAAACTGAAACCGCCCCTGTACCTCCACCGATTCAACCGTAACCTATCTATTCGGTGGACACCCTGAAGACGATGCTATTGGCCCAACTGCTCCAGGAATCAGATACAACCGCCTCTACTGAAGCAGACCTGATCTCAGTTCTCCGATCACAGGTCACTGCTCCATCTTCATCTATTACCACTCGCTTAGACGCCATTGACTCGACTCTCAAGGACTACAACCTAGCACTCACAACGCTGTCCGAGAGAGTCCGCTCACTCGAAGATACCTGCAAGAGTCAAGCAGGCGGTCTGAAGCGGAAACACGATGACCAGGATGATCCTGATCACCGTGAGGGGGGAGAAAAGACAACGTTTGACCGAGACCGCCTCCCTGATCCAGACTGAAGCTACAACTGTGGTTCATCAGGAACCCCCAACTGCGGTAGCTACAACAGAAGCACAAGAAGCCGAGTTGCCTTTAGCAGACATGGTTATAGACATGGAGATATCAGATGAAAAAGACCCGATGGTTGAAAAGACCGAGGGTTCAACACAGGAACTGATTGATTTTGACTCATCAAACATACCGATTCTGGACATGATAGATCCAGACTGTGAAGCCAACCCGGAGACCGAAGATGCATGGTACGAAAAAGCCGCCAGTGCCGTAAATCTCCAGGTAAATTTGGTCTTCCCCACTGATGAGGACGACAACATTGATTATGATCAGTTCCTGCTCCAAAATTTGTATGGAACATCCCCCGTTCACTATGCTCAACCCGCCGGAACATCATCAACAAGACCCGAGTCTACTACTTCCGATCTTCCGACAACTACTCATCCCACGACAGCTTCTGATCTTCCTCCTCCTCCTCAACAGCAACAAATCCGTTGGGAGAAGATCACTGTACTTATCCCTCATCTGGAGGAATCCCTGAAAAAGCTGTTCGTATACAAGTTTTGCCCGATCGAGCCGACCTTCTGTATGGGTATTTACAACTTTAGCCAAGAATTTCAACGCCGATATATACTAGCAATGCAGCGATGTCTTCCAGTCAACCAAGTCAGAACCAAACTTCGGATCACAGAGGTAATCAGTATCTATTCAAGACGCATTATGAGGATCGTCTACCCAGTTTTAATTGTTCGACGTGAAGATGGGAACGAATGGAGATTTTCAGAAGCTGACTTCAAGAACCTCCGACCGCTTGACTTTCTGGTTATTCTGAAAGACTTACGTACAAGAACGATCCGACCGCTAGAGATTACTAAGGCGCTCGAAGCTGTTCGTCGATACCTGGTCCGCACCATCATGATGTCTTATCTAACAGACTTCCAAATGGCTATCGAGAACAAGGCGAAGAAGGTAAATCTGATCAAGCCGAATCTGAAAGCACCTGAGTTAAATATGTATCCCAAGAATGCTATGTTTCTGGAACCTGAATTCGGGATTGTTTATCTCAACGAACAGAACGAAAAGAAGTTTCTGCGTTTCAGTCAGGTAGACAGATTTTGTGACGGCAAGCTTCTATAGGTCAGAGATGCTCTTCGAAAGGTTATTCAGCACGAGTCTGAGAATCCGAAGCGTTCGTATGTTCCGAATCCGAATGAAGTAACTGTTCGGAATGCCTTAGAAATAGTTGAAGATCGCATCGACTACCGCCGTGCAATCAGATGGTTCGAGGTACACTTCGCACTTCGCAAAAGATATGTCTTTAACTGGAGAGATCTAGAGCGCCAACTCGAACTTCAAATCAAAGGGGGAGATTGTTAGGGCAGGTTTTATAGTTGATTTAAAGTTCAATGGTTGAATTGTAATGGTTTAATTTGAGCCTGATTAGTGAACGGGCCGTGGGCTTGTTAACCACGGGCCCATTGTATTTAATGTAAGATTAGCTTGGAAAAACAAGCTAATCATCTCTTTTACTTTCAACATTGTATTGCTAAATTCTCTCTGAAAGATTAATGAAAGGGATGACCATTGGAAATCATTGTTCTTATTGATTCATCTATTTGATTTCTATATTGTTGCACGGATCTGGATTTATCAAGGATTTAAACCCAAGTGGTTTCACTCTAAAACTCAAAGTTTTCGTCTACCAAACAGTCTTCACAAAAACAGTGCGCAAACAACAAAACTTTCTGCAGTGTTTTACGTCAAGAATTATTTCATGTATTTAACCACCTCTAAAAATTATGAAACTTATGTCAAAAGTTTCCTAACTCATTAAACTACTTGGACATAAAATATCTTGACCTAAATATGCCTGGAAGTTATCCAAAAATGGACATAAAGTGACACCAAAATCTGGACAGCAAGGGACAACTTTCTTATTATGATTAAAAGCTAACTCTTGAACCCATTTCATCATTCTTATGATGAAATTGTGGAATATATATATATACTATATATTTATATATTTATGCATTTTATATACTCTAAACCCTTTTCATCATTTTTATGATGAAATTGTGGTATATATATATATACTATATATTTATATATTTATGCATTTTATATACTTCAGCTTTATAGTTTGAACCCTTTTCATCATCCTTATGATGAAATTGCGGTATATACATATATTATACATAAATTCTTTTGACCCTTTTCGTTACTTATTATGACGAAATTGCGGTAACGTTAACCTAACAAGAATGAAGTATACATATGTTACGATTACTAATTTCCGTAACTCTTTATGATTTATAATAATTAAATCACAACAAAGGCATTTTATGACGATTTGGATAGTTAGTACCGAACCTTTGAGATTAAAACTCACTAGTGACCTTACGTTCATAGGTTTGAAGTAGGATCACACCGAAGTATCGTGTGGGAGATTCCCGGATTTCTATCGCGTATCAAGTGAGTTATCACAGCCCCTTTTTCAATATTTTACATATTTTGGGGTGAAAAGCATGTTGTTACTACAATCATTTTACGCACCGGTTGTCTCGTTTTCTTGGAAATACGAACTTGCTATACTTGTTTATGCTCTATGGTATCTATGTTTTGCGAATGTTGTAAGTTTGAGTTTTCTTTTGCTATCGTTCAAAAGTACCTGTTTATTTCTCACGTTACCTGTTTAACTCATGGATTGATCCGTTGGTAATTATGGATAACGTTATTTGGTTGACATTCCACTCACAAGTAGCGCTTGTTTGAGTGCATAATTATTGTTTGTACGTGCGCATTGTTGGCGATAGAACATGCGTTGGGGCATCCTGTCATTATAAGTCGGGTAGCGGGCTCATAACTTAAACATTATACATACGATTACCTTGAGCAATTGTTTTTATAACCGGTTGACTTATCCACTTGTGCGGATTTAAACTATTTTCTATGGCAAACATCGTTGTACTCGTTAAACCTGTGATCTCACCAACTAGTGCATTAGTTGACCTTTTCATTTACATGTTTTTCAGGAAATACCATGTAATGTTGGAACTTAGGAAGGCTACACGTGTTGAAGCTTTCTACGTTATCTTTTGAATATGTTTTTTTTAAGTATATGATATTCATATACGGCAAATGCAACAATTAAACTCACACACCCTCCTCACCTTTGGTGAGGTTTGAACCCCTGACCTCCTACGAGGACAAAGGTTCCCATACCGCTAGGCCAAAGTATCTTTTGAATATGTTCATTTCCCTTTTTCGTAAAACGTTGGTAAAAGACAATGTTGTAAGCTTTTGAATGTATTTTGATAGTTGGTGTGATCTTGTAACGTTTGCTATGAAACTTGAGTTGTACATCCCGTGTTTCCGCTTTAACGGGGTGTGACAGATTTGGTATCAGAGCTAAAGGTTATAGAGAATACCGGTTTTCGTTTGGAAAACTGCAACTATAGCCACAAATGGGAAATAACACTCAAATTACTAAACATATTGCTAGTATAACTAATTCGGGTATTGCATCATCGGTCTTTAATTAAACAAAGCCTGATCACCTATGTTTAATTAAGGAAAGAGTAATGCGAGACCAGAAATGGATATACTAGGGACATGTGTGTTTTCTCACTTAAGTGCTTCAAGTAGCCTGCATAGTATGAGCGTAGTTATTGCCTATAAAATGCAATAGTATAGTACGTTTAGCCTTTATAATTGCGCGACAGTAATGTTATGCACTCTTACTTCAGTATCACTATGTCATCATCATCATCACACTCTTACTTCAGTACCACTATGTCATCATCGTCATCTTCAAGCTCTCAACCCTCCTACACGCCGTCGAGCGAACGAACATCGGAAGGCGAACGAGACCCGTATGATGGACCGAGGATACCACCGACCAGGGTTCCACCACAACCCACTCCTATAATAGTACAACCAAACTCTAGAGGGCCACGTACTAGGCTGACCGCTAGGAAGAGTGTTCCCATTCCTAGGCGAGTGTCATTGAGGTCCGATCGTCCGGATACGCCGGAACCACCGCGAGTCATCACGGGAGTACCCGTTGGTCGTGCGTCTGGCATGACATGTGCGGAAGAGCAGCATTTTCGGGCTATGACAGCGGAGTTGCATAGTTGTCAGGCGCGGGTTAGTCATCAAAGTCAAGTTGTGACAAAGCTATCTGAGTTGAGTCATCTCTTGACTAACATGTCGACCGAAGCCCTGGATAGAGCGAAGGTAGCTCGGAGGATTTCCTTAAGGGCTGAGATAGCTTCCATAGCCATGGTGATGTTACTGTCGATGTTGGTGTTGTGGGTTCTGATCGAGGTGTATCGGGGAGGATATTGATGCGGATGGTAGAAGGTTTTAGAAAAAATGCCACCAAGAAGATCCACACGTCGCACGAGAGTAAATCCTGAAGAACAAAACCCCGATATTGCCCAGATCATAGCTCAGCGCATTCAAGAGGCAATACCCGACATTGTAACTCAAGTCACCGCGGGCATCAATGAGCGTCATAGGAATGTTAATGTGGGAGGAGGGAATCCCAATAACGTTAATGACAGTAGATGATGCAGTTACAAGACGTTTATGTCTTGCAAGCCTAAAGAATTTCACGGAAAAGAGGGTGCTGTAGGATTGCTTTTGTGGTTTGATAGCATGGAGTCGGTGCTCCATATCAGCAAATGTTTAGAAGACCGCATGGTGGAGTATGCGGCGTATAAGCTTCAAGGACGACCTTTGACTTGGTGGAACATTCAAGTCCAAACCCGTGGAAGGGAGGATGCATACAAACTTTCTTGGGAGGAGTTTAAGAAGTTGCTCACTGAAGAATACTGTCCCAAGAGTGAAATTCAGAAGTTGGAGGCTGAATTTTGGGATCTCACCATTGTTGGTTCAGGGATAGACCGATACACCGCTCGTTTTCATGAACTCGCAAAGTTAGTACCCCACATGGTTACCCCGGAGAGCAAAAGGATTGACCGATACTTGTATGGATTGGCCCCGGAGATCCGAGGGATGGTTACGTTGGCAAGTCCGACCACGATCCAAGCCGCAGTGGCATTAGCAACTAGTCTTACCAACGATGCGGTCAGGGCAAGAACTTTGACTCAGAAAGGTGTTGGTAGTAAGAGGAGGCCAGAGAGCCAGTCAGGAAAAGCGATTGGTAGTAATTCAAGTAGGAATAAGAAAGTAGTAGGGAATTTTGGGATGAATGCTAAGGAAGTAGGGCGTTACAATGGACCCCATCCGAAGTGCAACCAATGCAATCTGCATCATGAGGGAACCTGTCCCATCTGTGGCGTTTGTAAACAAAAGGGTCATTTCTCCCGGTATTGCAAGATGGGAAAGAATGTAAAGGAGGAAGGAAGGGCATGCTATGAGTGCGGAAGTCTGGATCACTTCCGGAATGTGTGCCCGAAGTTGAAAAGGGGACCGATCAATAACAACGCTGGGTACCAGGCAAGGCAAGCCAATCAGGGAAACCAAGGAGGACAAGCTTGAGGACGAGCGTTTGTTTTAGGAGAGGAAGAAGCACGCCGAGACCCCAATGTAGTGACAGGTACGTTTCTCCTAAACGATTTTTATGCGTCAGTATTATTTGACACTGGAGCCGATAAGAGCTTTGTTTCGTTAGAATTTAGGCCTTTGATCAATCTAGAATCTAAGAAAATGACGAATGCTTATATTGTTGAGGTTGCTAATGGATATGAATTAGAGGCTAAGGATGTAATCTTAGGCTGTACCTTGAACTTAACAGATAAGCTATTTAGCGTTGATCTTATTCCAATTGAATTGGGGAGTTTCGACGTAGTGATAGGCATGGATTGGTTATCCAAGAACCGAGCAGAAGTTAGTTGTTTTGAAAAGACTGTCAGGTTACCATTACAAGGCGGAGAAACCCTTGTTGTGCAAGGAGATAGAGCTGGAAAGGAACTAAGGATAGTATCGTGCATGAAGGTCCATAAGTATTTGAGAAAGAAGTGTGTTGCATTTTTGGCACACGTAGTAGATAAGAAGTCCGAAGAGAGGCGAATCCAAGATATTCCTGTGGTAAAGGATCACCCAGAAGTGTTCCCAGACGATTTGCCTGGACTTCCCCCGCCGAGACAAGTTGAATTTCAGATTGACCTTATACCCGGAGCGGCGCCTGTAGCCAAGGCCCCATATCGCTTAGCACCTGCCGAGATGCAAGAGTTGTCGAATCAACTCCAAGAACTTTTGGATAAGGGATTAATTCGACCAAGTTCATCACCCTGGGGAGCCCCGATTCTTTTCGTCAAAAAGAAGGATGGATCGTTTCGAATGTGCATCGATTATAGGGAGCTAAATAAGATAACAATCAAGAACCGATATCCTCTCCCTCGAATAGACGATTTGTTCGACCAGTTGCAGGGTGCAACTTATTTCTCGAAGATTGACCTTCGATCGGGATATCATTAGTTGAGAGTCCGAGAGGAAGACGTTCCTAAAACAACTTTTAGAACTAGCTATGGACACTACGATTTTTTAGTTATGCCATTCGGATTGACGAACGCGCCAGCTGTGTTTATGGACCTAATGAATAGAGTATGTAGACCATACCTTGATAAGTTTGTGATTGTATTCAGCGATGATATATTGATCTATTCTCGGAGTAAGAAGGATCACGAGCAGCATCTAAAAGTGATTCTAGAACTTCTCTAGGAGCAGAAACTGTATGCCAAATTCTCTAAGTGTGAATTTTGGATTCGAGAAGTACATTTCTTAGGTCACGTGATCGGAGAGAAAGGGATTCACATGGACCCGGCTAAAGTGGAAGCCATTCGGAAATGGGAAGCCCCAAGGACTCCGACGGAAATTCGCCAATTTCTAGGTTTGGTAGGTTATTATCGGCGTTTCATCGAGAATTTCTCTAGGATTGCTAAACCCCTCACCGCGTTAACCCAAAAGGATAGGGAATTCGTTTGGGGAGTTTCACAAGAAGAAGCGTTCCAACTTTTGAAGAAAAAGTTGTGCGATGCACCGATTCTAGCTTTACCGGAAGGGACGGAAAATTTTGTGGTATATTATGACGCATCACATCAAGGATTAAGTTGCGTATTAATGCAAAATGATAAGGTGATAGCATACGCCTCGAGATAATTAAAAGTTCATGAAAAGAACTATACCACGCACGATCTGGAGCTCGGAGCTGTGGTATTCGCCCTAAAGATATGGAGACGTTATCTATATGGTACCAAGTGCACTATATTCACTGATCACAAGAGTCTTCAGCATATTTTTGATCAAAAGATGCTTAATATGAGGCAAAGAAGATGGGTAGAACTGCTCAGCGACTACGATTGTGAGATACGTTACCACCCAGGTAAGGCTAATGTGGTAGCCGATGCCCTGAGTAGGAAAGAAAGGGTAAAACCTTCACGAGTCTGAGCGTTAGGAGCGCTGGTTCAAACAATTTTGAAGACCCGGATTTTTGAGCTCAGATCGAAGCAATGAAGTCTGAAAACCTGAAGGACGAGAGTCTTCATGGTTTAGAGGCTAGATTTGAAACTAAGACTGATGGAGTACGTTACTTTAAGGGCAGAGTATGGATCCCATTGGCTGACAACCTACGGGAAATGATTTTGGAAGAGGCTCATAAATCTAGGTACTCAATTCACCCATGAGCAGATAAGATGTACAAGGATTTAAGGGAGTACTATTGGTGGCCAGGAATGAAGAAGGATATTGCCATATATGTAGGGAAATGCATAACTTGCTCAAAGGTCAATGTTGTTTATCAAAATCCATCGGGACTGTTGCAACAACCGGAGATTCCCCAGTGGAAATGGGAGCAAATCACTATGGATTTTATAACCAAACTCCTGAGAACTGCCAAAGGACACGACTCGATTTGGGTTTTAGTAGATCGATTTACGAAGTCTGCACATTTCTTGCCTATTCGGGAAGACTATAAGATGGAGAAACTTGCTCAGATCTACATCAAGGAAATTGTCACGCGACATGGTGTCCCAGTTTCCATCATATCAGATAGAGATAGCCGCTTCACATCTTGGTTTTGGCAGTCACTTCAAAAGGCGTTGGGTACGCAGTTGAATTTAAGCACGACCTATCATCCTCAAACGGGTGGTCAGAGTGGGTGAACCATTCAGACGTTAGAGGACATGCTTCGGGCATGTGTGATAGACTTTGGAGGAAGTTGGGATAACCACTTGCCGTTAGTAGAGTTTTCCTACAACAATAGCTATCCCACTAGTATTCAGCGTGCACCATATGAAGCTCTGTATGGACGCAAGTGTCGATCACCTCTTTGTTGGTTAGAGATTGGAGATAGACAACTATCTAGTCCTATCTAGTCCGGATATTGTTCAAGAAACTACCGACAAGATTGCAATCATCAGGGATAGGCTTAAAGCAGCTCAAGATCGTCAAAAGAGCTATGCAGACAATCGTAGGAAGCCTTTAGAATTTCAGATTGGAGACAGAGTTGTGAAATCCCAAATCTAGCAAGAAATCAAGAATGATGTAGAGAGAGAATCTAGAGAGAACTTGTCATCCATATATTGATCTCTAAAGTGTAAATGACAAAATGATCAAGAAGTTCATAAAAGGTTACTACCTAATGATCTGGACAAACCTATTTATACCCATAACATACAAGGTATAAAGGCACAACTAACTAATGCAGTACATTGACTTTACAGTAAATCTTGAATACAACAATGCTCTAACAATCTCCCCCTTTGGATTCAAGATTTAAAAAATATGACAGCAGTCTTCAGCTCTTTGTAAAGTCAATCTTCTCAAACAGACACTCTATCAAACCATCTTCAAATAGCTTTATCTCCACTAGTTCACAGCGAACTATATGCTTTTACACTCTTTAAGAACTCAGCTTTGAAGAATCTTCAGACAAACATGAAAAGTCATTGTCTTTTTCTTTGAAAAATCAACCTTCTTCAATACAATCTTCAACAGATTGTCTTCAAGTCTTGAACATGGATTTCATATCTTTATATAGAACCATCAATTCGGAACAAGATAAATCAGAAACGATTAGAGTTTGGATCAGAAAGATGTGAAACCATCCACATTGTTGAACTTTTAGGTGTAAGCGCATTCCGAGAACCACTCAGAACTAAGATAACCAAATATGGTGTAAGCGCATTCCGAGAACCACTCAGAACTAAGATAACCAAATTCGGTGTAAGCGCATTCCGAGAACCACTCAGAACTAAGATAACCAAATTCAGCAACATTTGGACTTCACATGATCCTTCTCCCCCTAATCTTCAGTCTTTGTTCACGAATCTTGGACTTGAAATATCTTTGATTTGAAAGCTCTTTGACATGAAATTGAAATTAAAATTTTCTCCCCCTTTTTCGATGATGGTGAGCATCATAATCATCGAAAACCATTTTCAATTTCAGTCGTGTTTTTGAGTATTGCTAACAATCTCCTCCTTACAGAATAACCTTGCTCCCCCTCAAAATAAGAATTCTGGAGCAATTTATTTTCTCCCCCTGAAAGTATGCATATATTTCAATAACGTACAATATTTGAAATTGTAGCACAAATTTTAAAACAAATTTACACAAGGAAAATAAAATTCATTGAATTTCATTTTATAACTACTAACATTTGATCATTTGAATGCTTTACAAAAGAAATTCAGCTTAATGAAATTTAACAATTTTTTCAATCAACTGAAATCAAATGCATGTGTTTGGATTCAAGAACAAGTCATCATTGTATATCAAGTTATAAACGTTCAGTGTCAACCCCTTTATCAAATCTATTTGGTGTGCTGGCATGCAAAATATGATTAGCATAAAGCTTATGCAATTCTAAGACATATAAGAATACTTTGCTCTACTCACACTATTTGTCCAAAATCAGAATTTCATAAATTTACGGGTTTATCGCTACTTTGTATTCCCCAAGTTTCAAGAGATGTGTGCTCATTGGCATCTTTTCTTTTGTGCTCATTGGCATCTTTTGATTTTGTGCACATTGGCATCTTTTGATTTGTGCACATTGACATCTTTTAATCAAAGAGTTTTAGTAAGAATAAGATACACCGTTAAACATGACTTTCTATCTGGTTCTATAGCAGGATTTGGGTTAGCAGATCCCAGACCAGTTGGCCTTAGGTGCTAGGTGTCGGGCACCCCTTAGAACTTAATTTCCCAAACCAGAAAGGCCACATCGATATATCTTAACCCCATTTGTACCAGTAAAACATGGCTTTCTATCTGGTTCTATTGCAGGATTTGGGTCAGCCGATCCCAGACCAGTTGATCTTAGGGACTAGGTGTCGAGCACCCCTTAGGACTTACTCTCCCAAACCAGAAAGGCCACAGGTACAAACTTTCAAACTAAATGATATTCTATATAAGTTCGGATTTCCATCACAAAATATGAATGATATCTCAATCACTTGGTTCTTAAACATAGTGCTTCCCCCATATTTTCGTTTCCATTCATCATTCTGATAAATAGGCTTTTTGAGCATTATATTCTATATAAGTCCAGATTCACATAACTTTGAGCATTCAGCATAATTTCATTCATGTTTTGCTGACCTTTCGATTTATTTCAGAGGTGAAAATTGAAGCAAATCCAACTCAGATAATACAAAGTTTCTTGTAAAATCATCTTTTAGCACACTTTTAATTCATTGAGTGAAGATTGAAAATTTCATGTCATTGAATTAAATTTGTAAAGTTTCAAGTTTTCAAAGTAGTAGAAACAAAATATAATCCAATGTTATCTTTCACCACTTGTTCCTTGAAGTAAAAAGACATAACAGTTAAGGATATTACCTGAGAAGTGTGAGTTCTAAACTGATTTGTTTAGAAGTCTTAGTCTTTGAAGTACGGGTCCTGAACTGAATTGTTCAGAAGCCATAGTCGTTGAAGCACGGGTTTTGAACTGATATGTTCAAAAGCCAAAAATATTTGTCTCCCCCTCAATGGTACAAATATTTTTCAAAAAAAATACGCCACTTCTCTTCTGTTTTCAGTCATGTGTGTGGTATATATCTACAATTCAGTACACCACATGAAGAACCTGCAAAACATATTAAGCAGATTTTGGTACCCAATGGCACTTGGGTCCTAGTGGGTTAGGATATGATCATAGATTTAAGTAAACAAGAACACGAACTCCCCCTCAATGTTTTAAGGATTCAACATTCCTAGTTTGCTGATTAAAAAATTTAACCTCTTTTCATCTAAAGGTTTTGTGAAAAGATCAGCAAGTAAAAGTTCTGTTGTTACAAAGTGCATTTCTATAGTTCCCTTCTCAACATGGTCTTTGATAAAATGGTACCTGACATCTATGTGTTTCGTTTTGGAATGCTGAACAGGATTTTCAGTAATTGCAATTGCGCTTTTGGAATCACAATAAATGGGGATCTTGTTGAAGATATATCCATAATCCTTTAGCTGAGTTTTCATCCAAATTACTTTTGAACAGCAACTAGCGGCGGCCACATACTCTGCTTCAGCCGTAGATGTTGATACACAAGTTTGCTTCTTTGATGACCAGCTTACAAGTTTATCTCCCAAGAATTGACAAGCACCGGATGTGCTTTTCCTGTCCATCATATTTCCCGCATGATCTGCATCTGTGTAAGCAGTTAGTTCAAACCCAGAATCCTTAGGATACCAAAGACCCAAATTTTTTGTGCCTTTGAGATATCTAAATATTCGCTTTACAGCCACAATGTGAGATTCCTTCGGGTTTGCTTGGAAACGTGCATAAAAAGATGTTGCAAACAAAATATCCGGTCTACTTGCCGTTAGATACAGTAAAGATCCAATCATGCCTCGGTATAACTTTTGATCGACTGATATACCAGATGAATCAGCGTTCAAAAGCTTACCGGTAGCCATGGGAGTTTTCATGGTGGAAGAGGAATTTAAGTCAAATTTCTTAAGCATATCATTTATATATTTTGATTGATTAATGAAAATGCCTTCATTTGACTGTGTCACTTGGAGACCAAGAAATTTTTTTAACTCTCCCATCATACTCATTTGAAAGCGGCTTTTCATCACCTCTTCAAAATCTTTACACATATCGGGATTTGTAGATCCAAATATAATGTCGTCAACATATATTTGTACTAACATTAAATCTTTACCTTCTCTTTTGAGAAAAAGAGTTGTATCTATTGTACCTTTGGTGTATCCATTTTTAAGCAGATGAATAGTCAGAGTCTCATACCATGCCCTCGGAGCTTGTTTCAAACCGTAGAGTGCTTTATCCAAAACATAGACATGGTTGGGATATTTTGGATCTACAAAACCCTCAGGTTGACTTACATAAACGTCTTCATGAAGTATTCCGTTCAGAAACGCAGACTTGACGTCCATTTGAAATACCTTCATGCTTTTATGTGCGGCGTATGCAAGAAAAATTCTGATGGCTTCAATTCTTGCTACTGGTGCATAGGTTTCATCATAATCTATTCCTTCTTGTTGATTATACCCTTTTGCAACCAGTCTTGCTTTGTTTCTGACTATAATTCCTGCTTCGTCTTTCTTGTTCCTAAACAACCATTTAGTTCCAACAATGGTCTTGTCTTTAGGACGCTTCACCAAATGCCAAACTTCGTTACGCTTAAACTCATTTAACTCCTCTTGCATGGCGTTTATCCAATCTGGATCTTGTAAAGCTTCAGATGCTTTCTTGGGTTCTAACGTGCTTAGAAAGTTGACATACAAACATTCGTTGGTAGTCGCAGATCGTGTCTTTACTCCATCATTGAGATCATCGATAATATCTGCTGGGGGTGTGCTTTTGTCCACTTATGTATACTGGGAAGAGTTGAAATCTCTACATGAGTGTTCGATGAATCATTCTCATCCATAACTGCAATAATCTCTTCAGTAGATTCAGCTGAAGATACATGTGTTGGTTCTGGTACATTAACTTCTGGTTGTTGTATTTCATGTATAGGAATCTCCGATGATGTGTTTACTGAAACCGGAACTTCAGGCTGAATTTCAGGTTCAGAAACTGGAATAGTTGTAGGTACACTTGGAGTTTCGTTGGTTGTCCCAGAAGTACTAGCACCGACATCGTCAGATGGACCAGAGACATTCACACTATTTCCTCTCTATCATTCGTTTCCTCTCTTTCCTTTTTCTCAACTCTCTCCTCTTTCTCCTCTTTCTCTTCCTCCTTGTTCTCATATTTCTTCTCAAATCTTTTATACTTGTTAGCTTTGTTGTATTCAGGTTTGGTTTTTGAATAAAACTTCTTTTTGCCAAACTTGTTTTGAAATCTGTTTGTTAACAAAGCCAACTTCTCAGCTATATCAGTCATTTCATCTCCAGAACTGCCACTATCATCATCATCAGAACTTATCTTCTTCTTGCTCATCCCAGAAATCAAAGCTTTTGTTTTCATAGCTTCACTCTTCTTATGTTTACTCAGAAGGGCTAAAGATTCTTCGACCTTTTTATCCTTTTCCTTAACAGCTTTTACTTTTTCTTCGTGTTGACCTAGAATACTGAAAATGTCGGTCAACTTTTCATCATCCATATCCCTTGACATTTGGAGCTGAATGGAGTAGGAATCCCATTCTGGTAGAAGATTCTTGACAAATTTGTAATTTATTTCTGATTCTGATTTGTCGACTCCATTTCTTCTCAAATTATTAAGGATGATATTGTATCTATTGTAGGTCTCTTTCAAAGGTTCGCCTTCTCTTGCTTTAAACCCTTCATAAGCATTGATGCTTTGATTCCTTTTGGTCTTCTTAGACTTTGATGATCCCTCAAACTGCCTTTCTAGCTCATCCCATATCTCTTTCGCTGAGTCACGACTATCTACTCGATTGTAGATATCATTTGGAATTGCCATAGTCAAATAAGTCAAAGCCAGTTCATCAATTGCAATCCTATCTTTGTCATATTGATTAAAAAATCTGGGTTCTTTTTCAATTCTTCTAGGGGCAACATACTGACTTGTAGCAGTTTCAGCTTGACCACCAACATCCATTTGTGGTATGTGAGGACCTTCTTTGATTGAAGCAATTAAATCTCTGTTCTGATGATTTAGAAATTGAGTCATTCTCTTCTTCCATTGGGCATATTTTTCCACTAGAAGAACTGGAGGCTTACTCTTTGATCCCATACTCATTAAATCTCTCGACATCTTTTCAAATAGCTAGGATAATTGATCGTTCAGAAGATCAAGCAGTAAGTGTAACAGAGATTACACTTAGAATAAACTGTTCAAGAAAGAAATCAGCACTTGGGTCCGAAACCAACACTTAGACAAATTCTGAGTGGTGCGAAACCTTCAGATTTCGGATGCTTTAGAATTCGAAACCTTCAGATTTCGGATGTAGTACGGTGCGAATTCCCTGAATTCGAATGCAACTGAGTGCGAATTCCCTGAATTCGGACTTAGCTTGGTCCGAAATCAATACTTAGCCAAAATCAAAACCAATTACACACTACAACTTAGAATTCGGATGTAGATGACTGCGGAACCACGTAATTCGAACTTAACAGATACGAAACCAACACTTGTACAACAATTCGAAATCACCGGAATTCGGACTTAACTATGTTCAAAACCTCAAGAATTTGTATTTAACTGGGTGCGATGCCACGGATTTCGGACTTAACTGGATCCGAAACCAATACTTGAGCACTTTGAAAATCTTGAATGATGCGAAATCCGTATGAATGATCCGAATTCACCAAGAATAATCCGAATTCTACACTTCGAACTTCAAAATCACTGAATCTTGCATATCTTCCTCAATTCTTGATCAATTAACACGAAATTTGTACTGGTTTGCTCGAAATCAAAATCCACACACTTTCTTAGTTAATCACAAGATCTAATTCGATCAATTTAATCGAATTAAAGTCTAAAACAGTGAATTAGGGTTTTCGAATAAAAATCCAAAGAAATGATAAAATCTAATGATTCTGTTTAGAAAATAATGATGATCCAAGAATTAATGCTGTTCAGATATCAATTCCGAGTTCAGTGATGCCAAGAATTGATCCAAGAAATCAGAATCTAGAAAAAATTCTATGTCTGAATGAAAAGTGATAAGATGAATAGTGATGAGTGCTTGGTCCGAATTCTTCAAATCAGTGCAAAAAATCTTCAATTTGGTCTTTGATCTGCTTGAATCTCCTGTTTAGCTCTGATACCAAATGTGAAATCCCAAATCTAGCAAGAAATCAAGAATGATGTAGAGAGAGAATCTAGAGAGAACTTGTCATCCATATATTGATCTCTAAAGTGTAAATGACAAAATGATCTAGAAGTTATACAAAATAACAAAGGAACTCCTTTATATAGTAGGACATGACAAGCCCATGCCTCTACCAAGGAGAAACAGTACAAAGATTTAATACTGACTTGATAGCTACAAATAGTGCCCTAACAATAGTCTTTTTAAAAGTATCCCCTTGGAAGGGAACAGTCCGGTTTGGGAAAAGAGGAAAGTTGAGTCCACGGTATGTTGGACCATTCAAGATCACGGAAAGAATTGGACCAGTAGCTTATAAGCTGGATTTGCCAATAGAGTTAAGTGCTATTCACAACACGTTTCATGTGTCAAACTTGAAGAAATGTTTAGCCGACGAAGCAGTAACCGTGCCTTTGTAAGAAGTCCAAATCAACGATAAGCTGCACATCATAGAGGAACCAATTGAGATACTTGATAGAGAGGTCAAGCGTCTGAAGCGAAGCAAGATTCCGATAGTAAAAGTCCATTGGAACACAAGGAGTGGGCCTGAGTACACTTGGGAACGAGAGGATTACATGATGCATAAGTATCCTCATCTTTTCGCTAGCAAACCTGTTAAAGCTAGTAACTCTTGAATTTCGGGACGAAATTCTTTTAACCGGGGGAGACTGTGACAACTGTCAAATTTACACCTCAGGTTAGAACTGCACTGAATATTTTAGTTATGCACGTCATAGTTCACACAATGCAATTTTAGCAGTAAACTCAGTACGGTAGGAAAATTTGAGAAATTTTGCCTAGAAACCCCTTAATTTAGGGAATTATCCATAAATCTCATAAAATGCCAACTTAAGCTACATTTACATCACAAGTATATATATAATTAGTAACCTAAATTACTTCAACTAAATTTTATATAAATACCTTACCTTATATAATTATTGTGTTATTTAAAATTTAAAAGAAAATACTTCATGTTTTAAAATAAATCAAAAAGACAAGATTAGACATTTTTTAGCAACACACCATCACCCCCCCATGGTGAGCCCCCCCCCCCCCCCCCCCTCACTACCCTCTTTATGTATTTTTATTAAACCATTTTCACTCACTTGCAACTACTCACTCTCTCTCTAAATTCTCTCACACTAGAGTTCTTTCTTTCTCTCTCCATCTTCATCCAAGTAAATCCATAAAACTTCAGCCCCTAAACACATCTCCTTCAAGAGATCAAAGTGTTCAAGGTAACTACAAGTGTGTTGGATGAAATCCACACACTCCCTTTTGTCTAGTTTTCATTTCTTTGCATTTTTCTTATGAATGTTCTTCATATTCTTCTACATTTCTTTAATCTTGTTAAAAATCATCTCTACACATCTTAATGTTTGTAGATTTACCACCATAACACTTGCATGTTATTAAAAAGGTGGTGAATCCATAATCAAACCCATATTAAGATCAAGTATGGACTTTTAACACACATGCATGTAGTTTTCTTGAAAAATCCATACCCCTTTGGTACAAAGATTTCACGAGTGGATCTTTGAATCCACTAAAAACATGTTTAAACCAACATGCATGAGCTAAAAATACACAATTTTATGTTGCATGAAGAAGTTCTTGGCATAAACACCAAGCATTCTTCAAAAAGAACCATTTTCAAAGTTTTATAAAAGATGAGATGATGGATAGCATGCATGTAGTTTAAATGGTTTAAAAACCTATTTTAGAACTGAAAATAATTGTATGGGGATGAGTCAAATCGGATTGCATGCAAAAAAGAATAAGAATTTTGGGTAAAAAGACAAAGATAGATGCACATGCATAAAGGGTGGTTTTGACAGCTTGCTGCCAGATTCCACTCAATAATACTCCAAATTAAGTGATTCTTGTTCTGGAATTTATTTTCATGGGTTAGGATGTAAACCCAAGTGGTTTCACTCAAAAACTCAAAGATTTCGTCTACCAAACAGTCTTCACAAAAACAGTGCGCAAACAGGAAAACTTTCTGCATTGTTTTACGTCAAGAATTATTTCATGTATTTAACCACCTCTAAAAATTATGAAAATTATGTCAAAAGTTTCCTAACTCATTAAACTACTTGGACATAAAATATCTTGACCTAAATATGCCTGGAAGTTATCCAAAAATGGACATAAAGGGACACCAAAATCTGGACAGCAAGGGACAACTTTCTTATTATGATTAAAAGCTAACTCTTGAACCCATTTCATCATTCTTATGATGAAATTATGGAATATATATATATACTATATATTTATATATTTATGCATTTTATATACTCTAAACCCTTTTCATCATTTTTATGATGAAATTATGGTATATATATATATACTATATATTTATATATTTATGCATTTTATATACTTCAGCTTTATAGTTTGAACCCTTTTCATCATCCTTATGATGAAATTGCGGTATATACATATATTATACATAAATTATTTTGACCCTTTTCGTTGCTTATTATGACGAAATTGCGGGAACATTAACCTAACAAGAATGAAGTATACATATGTTACGATTACTAATTTCCGTAACTCTTTATGATTTATAATAATTAAATCACAACAAAGGCATTTTATGACGATTTGAATAGTTAGTACCGAACCTTTGAGATTAAAACTCACTAGTGACCTTACGTTCATAGGTTTGAAGTAGGATCATGTTGGTTCCCGTTTTGCATTAAACAAGATTATCAAATCTATTAGTTCAAGTTAATGTTTGATGCGGAAGCGTATTTGAAGAACTAACAGATAAGTTTGATAGATTTAGACCAAAATATAAATAAACAGTGAACAGAATATTATATCTTAAAGTTTACTGAATATATAAAATAAGAACATGTTTAAGAACTATGAGTAAGAAAAGCTTCAAAACAGATATGACTTTTAAGGTGAATAAGCTTTGTGTTCTTGTGATGTTTTATTTATATGTGATAAGGAAGAACTCAACATGAGTCTTCCTTATATACTACTCTAAAGGGGACCATAAATCATATACTACTATTCAGACGGTACTGATGAATAGTTGAACGGATGTCGTGAACAGTTGCAAGTGTGGCATGAACAGTCAGACGTGCTGTATTGCATTTAATGCAGCAGACGTCTATTATGTACTAAGCCCTATTGAATCCAATCAGAGTTTGACACGTTGAAGTTGGACAGGGCATGCTACCATGCAAGTTGATGAACATGTTCAGAAACAGTAGCAAGATATTATAAATATCTTTGAAGTCTTTGTTGAAGACCGCAGAGGCTCTGTGAAGTGTCACAGAGGTTCTGTGGTTTGGTCCTTTATAGAGCAGTCTTCACCGAATTCCGAGTCTTTGGTCTTCTTTGCGCGTATGACAGAGCTTCTGTAGGACGCCTCTTTAGCTTCTGTAGCTTCTTGACCTTGTTCTCTCGGTAAGTTCGGCAGAGCCTCTGTAAGATGCTTTCTTCACTTGGCCTATTTTTCACTACATCTAAATACTTCTATGATTAGGAAGATTGAAGATAACAATCTCCCCCTAAGTAGTGAAAAATAAAAAATTGAACTTGAGTTTAGTTAGGCTAAGTTAGATAAGACAGAGGTTAAACAATACCTCGAAAGTTCTTTCATTCAGAAATATGCCAGAGGCATTTTACATTTGAGTACAATGAAAGATAGACTTTGACTTGGTTTGCAGAGATTTGAGGTTTGAGAATCAGATTTTGGCATCTTTGAAATCGTTGTAGCTTCTGTTGTCTCTTCCGATTCTTCTGATCTCTTTGTAGAAACTGATGCAGAGTTCTCTTAGGCGGATTGTGGCATCAATCTCTCTGATGAAAGTATCTGCAGCATCTCTATTCATTTTCTCTGTATCTCTGTATTTTACAAGGCTTTCTCTGAACTTGTTCAGAGTACTAGTTGCGTACTTCTGACAGTCCATGCACACAAACAGTTTAACTTCGCCTTGTGGGTTTTGAAATACTAACCCAAACCGTGGTTTTGTGATGATTGAGTTAGGTACGGCGTCCGGTGGGCAGCGATCCTCTGGTGGTCGTAAATCCAGATGTTTGAGACCAAGATCCTTTCCCAGCTGGAAATCTATCATGCTGTAGAGCAGAATCTTTTCCCTCATCGCTTTTCTCAACACTTGATAGGCTCTGGTGTTTGGCTCTGTGTTGTAGTTGTCTTTTGTCCATTGTAGAAGGTCAGGTAGATCATAAGGATTGATATTTTTTAGGTCAGCATCAGCGAAGGTGGTTTTTGAATTGTTCTCTCTTCTGACTTTGTAAAGATTGTACCTGACCCTTGGATAGGTTCTTGTAAAGGAGAACCTGCAGAAGATTACCTTTTTGATCTTGTGGATTGAGAAGACATCTGCTTTGGTTCTTGGCTTTGTCCTTGTGAAGATGTTCTCAAATTCTTCTCTGATCCTTGGATCTGTCACATGATCTGTAGGATGATTGGTCTGAAAGGATTGTTTATAGAGGTATTTGTATACCACTTCTTCCATATTTTCATGTGTTGGACTAGGTTGTGGTATTTGTCTTCTGAGACTCTCCATTTTTTGAACAACTTCTGTAGTTCTACCAGTTAGAGGAATGTCTGACAGAGGCTTCAATCCATATGCCCAGTCCTCTTCTTCAGGCTTTGGAGTTTGGAAGGCATCAAAGGCGCTCTTCATCAATTTCTCTGTAGGCTTGGGCAATGATTTCTTTTTCTTGGGCTCTTCTGTCAGTATTGCTTTGCCCTTATCTTTGGCTTTTGGAGGTGCAGAACCTGTTTCTTCTGTAGGTTTGGAGGTTGGTGCTTCTGTTGGCTTGATGGGGGTTGCCTCTGTAGGTTTTGACACTTGTTTTTGAGAGGACTTTTGTGGCGTTGGTTCTGTTGGCTTTCTTTGCTCTATAACCTCTGTAGGAGGTTCTTTGGTGACTTCTTCTGTAAGCTCGGTTTCTGTGGATTGAGGTATGTCGAATCTTCTTGCCATTTTGAAAGCTAGTGTGAACCTGTGCCTTTCTTCTTCTCTCTGTGACATTCGATCAGTCATTGTATTGTGCATCTTTTTTAGAATATCAGAAGCAGAGGTCGTTGCTCTTTTTGGTTTGGTGGCAATTGACTTTCTTCTTGGTATGGTTGGGGGTTTTTCTGTTGATTTTGTTGAAGGACTTTCTTCCAAAATGATTACCACAGGGGTGGTTGTTTCCTCTGTGGGTTGCTGATCAGCTTCTGGAATATTTGTTTCTTCAGGACTTGATTCCACAGAGATGGGTGTTGTCTCTGTGGGCTGTTGAGTTTGTTGTTGATCTTGGGTTTGTTCTGGAGGAGCTTGACTGATTGGTTTTGCTGCGATTGGTTGAGTTTGTATTCCTCTGCTCGTAGCGTTCTCCCTTGTATTCTCCCCCTCAGGATTATCTGATGGACCAGAATGGTCATCATCAGAATCATCATGACTCTTATCAGAACTACCCTCTGCTCTGCAAGAAGCTTTGGTTTTCTTCGGTAATTCTGCTCCTGCTGCTATCAACTTTTCACAGACGTCATCACAGAGGCCAAGTAGAGTCGCAAGCTCTGCCTCTGTTTTAAAACGCATTCTGCCAACACTTCTTCTGAAATCCTTGACAAAGTTGGCATTTGCTGTTGGGAAGGAGACAATGAATTCTGTGATCTGGTTTATGACGTTCTGTCCTAGCTCTGTTAGCTGTGCTATGGTCATGTAGTCTTTTGGCTGCATCATTGTCGTGTTGCGCATTGCCTCTGCTTGTACTTGTTTTAGGGCATTCTGTAGATCTGCAGGAGTAATGCCCTCTGCTTTGTTGAATTGCGTATTCATTTGTTCAAGGAAGTTTTTGACAGAGTCCTTGAACGCAGAAGTTGCAGTTGTTCCGAATTCTTGAGCGGCAGAAGTGGTTGTTGCTTTGGCAGTAGTTTCGGCAGAAGACTTCATTGCTGAGATGGCAGATTTCACCTTTGTGGACATATTGTCCATTTTGGTGTTTAGTTTCACGATAGCCGTCGATGTTGTCTCTGCAAATGATTTGAAAGAGCTTTGCAACTCTTTCATTGTTTGGTTCACAGAGGTGACAAGGGTTTAGAACTCATCCCTTGATACTTGTGTTCCTTGTGTAACCTCTGGAGGAACACATTCGTCTCCAGAGAGAGTCCCTGTTCCTGGGACACCTTCGTTCACCCTTGTTTGTACGATGGGGGTGGAAGGATTTCCATCTGATCCTTGAGCAGAAGCATCTAGTGCTTCAGACTCTACAGAAGTTCTGTGAATGACATTGTCTAGATCCACTTCAGAGGTGGGTACTAGATTATCCTTCTGTTGACTCGGAGACTTGTCTAGAATCTCTTCGTCGTTGTGCTCACTACTTCTCTCTAAAAGAAGGGTTGGTCCTATTTCGTGCGTGGCAGAGGAAACGAATTCCTCTGTAGGGTGTTCTAGTGTGATCTGGGGCGATTGATCACGAACTATAGGTGAGTCTCTTTGAGGAGACTCCCTAGGAATGGATTCCCTGGTTTTTGTGGGCGCAGAGGTCGAAAGAGTGACTTCTGGCTGGTTGGGTTGGGTTTGGATCGAGATGTGCTGCTCTATTTCAATAACTCCTTCTGCAGCTAGACCTGCGGAGTTAGATGTGTGGGTTGCACTGGGAGGGGGTGAGGGATGTGTGCCTTCTTCATCTTCGTCATCTTTTTCTTTTACATTTTCTTTTCCTCCAGATGTTTCTACCCTATCCTCTGTTGAAGTTCTTTGCTCTGTGCCTAAGAAGTCATACATTTGATGAGAGCCGTATAACTTCATGACATGTGGATGATAGAGACCTTTTCGTATCCAGACAGCTTCTTCTTTATCTGAATCTGTCTCTGAGATCTCCTCTCTTGTCTCCCATGTTCTGAATCTCTCTTCTTGTGCAACTTCTGTCTCTTTTCCTTTCTCTAAAGTCTCTGTTACTTCATCTCTATTCCACTCAGCTTCTGTTTGTTCTCTTTCTTCTGAAGCTGGGCTTGGACTCCTTCTGTGAAATCCAATCCTTGCTGAATGAAGGGGTTCTGTAGAATAATAGGTGTCTCAGTTGATTGATCTTTGGGTGTTTGATCGTCTTCTTGCAGATGTGTGTCAATGCCGGAAATAGAGAAGTATTGTTCTTCTGGGAAATGGTGGTCGAGAGGTTGTGCCGTCCACCCTGCTGTATTTAGGGTGTTGGCAATTTCAGGGTTCTGTAGGAAGTCGTTCAGGTCTCCTTGGTGAGCAAATCTATTTGGAGAT
Organism: Saussurea involucrata; assembly: GCA_033807775.1. NCBI lineage: Eukaryota > Viridiplantae > Streptophyta > Magnoliopsida > Asterales > Asteraceae > Saussurea > Saussurea involucrata. The sequence continues at coordinate 136,844,022 of CM066322.1, forward strand.
TGATAGGGTGATTGATATTCTTCTGTTGCCATCCCTTCTTCTGCATCTTCTTCTGCAGTTCTTTCTTCTGCGATTTCTTCTTCTTCTGCAATGGTAACCAACTTTTCAAGTGATTTACCATGCTCCTTTTGGGTTTTCATCCTCTTGGGTTTTGGTGCCCATTCCTCTGTGATTTTCGATTTTCTTTTCTTCCTCTGTTTTGGGGAAGATGTAGGAATAGAGGAGCCAATTTCTGTGGCATGAGGAGGTGAAGGTTGATCTTTGGCAACGCTTGTAGAGGTGCCTTCTGCAGTTTTTCTCTTCTTTGCTTTTGGGGTAGATGCAGAGGTTTTTGAAGAGGACTTCTTTCCCATGAGCTCTGCACGTTTGGCTATGAAGCTAAGTTGAATAGCCATGTGTTTTGCTAATTTGTTATCTTTTTCCTCTTCAGTGGAAAGAGGTTCTGCAATCATTGTTCCTAGGGGGACACCTAAACGCGGGGGTGTCATAGGACTCGGTTTAGGAGTTCTATGATCGCGTATATACTCTTTCTTAAGGGTTTTATTCGAGGAATACTTCAGAAGTTTCTTTGACAGAGGTCTGCAGTGTGAGTAACCATCTACATGATCAGTGGGGGTATTTTTGCTCATTGGGAACTGTTTGCAAATTTGCCCTTCCATTGGCCATTTCTGTATCATCAACAGAGGTTCAAACAAGACTCCCAGTATTCGTTGGAATTGCAGAGGTGGTAGAAACTTTGGATCATTTTCTTTGACCCTTCTGGTGTTGTTCTTTCTGTCGATGGTGTTGATGATCTCTTGCATCATTATGGTCGCGTAATCCAATGGTAGATCATAGTAAACCCCATACATGATGGTTAATATCTGATGTGAGCTCTGGTCAATACTGCCTATCTTCCCTGTCAGGCATCTGTTAAAAATAGAGAACAAAGTGTTCCACAGAGGTGGTAATCTTCCTCTGCGGAAGTCATTTCTCTTCCGTAGTTGTGTGTTGTACCCAAGCATTTCTACGAAGCGACAGAGCTCGTCGTCTGTTGGTTGCTCGGCATATTTCTTCAAACCAAGAAGACCCCTTATGGGTAGGTTGAACTCAAGTGAGAACATTGTTCTGTTGAACTTGATTTCAAGATGTTCAGATTTGTCGGGTCTTGAAATGTACCCTTTGATAATAGAATCGTCTTTATCAAATCGACAGCTTTGCCAAAACTGGTTCAGATATCTGACTGGTATTTTGTTTGGGGTTCTTGAGAGTAGAGGGAAGAGGATGTGATTTTCCATTATGTTCAGAAGAATGGCATGGGCTTCACCGAAAGCAGTGGGTGAGGGGACCAAATAGCAGTTGTTGGATTTGATTGGTAGTACCTTTTCGAAGTGATCCTTTGCTATGAAGTTTTGCAGATGTGTTGTCGGAGCAAAGTCTGCTGAGTCGCCGGAATCTACTAGTTCAATGTTTTGGGCAGGGTTGGGGTTTTCTGAATGTTCAGAATGAGCCGGTGAATGTTCTGGTGAGGTCGCCGGAGATTGTGCAGGGGAGATATCTTGAGAAGATGAAGCCATTTGGTACTGAGAATAAGAAACTTGCAGGTTTTTGCAGGGTGTCGCCGGAGAAGAATGAGAGTTTGTAAAAGGTTTATGAGAGGGTAAGCTTGGTTTTTATATGAGGGTAAAACGGTAGAATTCGAAAGAGTAAAATATATGGCAATGGATTAAAATTTGGAATCCGTACTCAAGTTAGAACGGCGGGTCCAACTTTCCACAGAAAACGTTTCATGTACGCCCAATGAAAATAGGACACGTAGGCCATGTTAGAGGATGACAGGATGTCGTGCGCGCCCCATTAATGCTAGGAGCGTGGGGTTATTCTTAGCCACATGTAATTCACTCTCAGTAAAAGTAACCGTTATTACTACAGAGATGCCCAAGTAACAGATTGACAGAGCTTCTGTAGTTTACAGAGGCTCTGTGATCTTGAAAATCTTTGATGTTTAGCCCTTTTTCATATATCTCATTGTTATCATGACTCCTGTGGGGTTCTTCTTTAACCAAAACGTTTGTAACGATATTGGAAAGGATCAAATAGGATTTTTTTTGTCAAGAAATTTGCTCGTAGAGGTTTTGTGGCTCTGTTGGAACTTGCAGAAGTTCTGTGAGGGCCAGCAGAAGCTCTATGAGGGAAAAAATCTCATAACAAAAATTTTATTAAATTTTCTGATCATCCAATTTTTGATTTGGTTTAAGAGATGTTTTTCGGACATATTTGAAAGTTTGTGTCCGAGAAAACTGTTATGAAAGAACGGTTTGTTCGAGAATGTCATGGTTTGTGTTTTCGGTTTTCGAGATAACATTCCAAAAGATCGACAGAGGGTTAATTTGCGATTACAGAGCATATTTCTTGCAGAACCTCTGTTGAGCTCAACAGAAGCTCTATGACCTTAAATTTCTCCTAATTCGAATTTTGTGTAACTTTTTGAGCTTTTGATATTTGAAATGTTATGCACAGTATATTTAGGATATATTTGACAATTCTTGCCCTAGAAAACTGTTTTATAATACCTTTTGTGCGAGAGACATACCTTTTGGTTCTTCTTTTCTCTGCAGTGATGTCTGACTTCTGTCGATATGGAGTCATCGACATTCTTCTTTGGCTTTACCTTGAAAGTTTTATCTCTTTAGATCATTTCATGGTCCCCTTTTGCTCCCCCTTGATCTAATCACCTCTGTAGATCAAGTAATTTCCTTTTGCTCCCCCTTGACCTATGCTTGGATCAAAGAATGATAAGTTTTGCATAGAACATAGGTCATGTTTTCCAGAGGTTCTGTAGGAGTCGTCAGAGGTTCTGAGTAGACTTACAGAAGCTCAGTGATTTTAAGATTGAGAACTTACATACAGAAATAAATTAATTTAAAGCAAAAATAAAGGAAATTTGTACATATTTACAGAATATAAAGCTATACTTACAGAGGATTGTTACGTCATATTGATCATTCCTAACTTACCCACCAAGAAATTGAATCTTTTCTCGTCTAAAGCTTTGGTGAATAAGTCCGCGAGTTGGTATTCTGTGGGCACGAAATGCAGCTCGATTGTACCGTATTCAACATGATGTTTCAAGAAATGGTACCTTATATCGATATGCTTGGTTTTTGAGTGTTGCACAGGATTGGCAGAGATAGCAATGGCACTCTTGGAATCACAGAAGATGGGTATTTTGAATAGGATGTGGCCGTAGTCTTTTAGCTGAGTTTTCATCCATAGAACCTGAGAACAACAGCTAGCAGCAGCAACGTATTCAGCTTCTGCAGTGGATGTTGAGACACAATTCTGCTTCTTAGAGGTCCAACTGACTAGTTTACCACATAGGAATTGACAACTTCCAGAGGTACTCTTTCTGTCGAGCATGCATCCTCCATAGTCTGAATCTGTATAAGCCTTAAGACTAAAACCAGAGTTCTGTGGATACCAGAGACCAAGATTTTTGGTCCCCTTTAGATATCTAAAGATTCTCTTTACGACATCATAATGTGATTTCTTTGGATTAGCTTGATAACGTGCACAAAGACAAGTGGCATGCATAATGTCAGGTCTGCTTGCAGTTAAGTATAACAGAGATCCAATCATGCCTTTGTAGAGAGTGCTTTCTACAGAGATGCCATCTGGATCTAAGGATAACTTATTTCCAGTGGCCATTGGAGTTTTCATTGCAGAGGTATCAGAGAGGCTATGTTTGAAGAGAATGTCAGAGACATATTTGGCCTGATTTATAAAAATTCCCTCTGATGATTGTTTGACTTGGAATCCGAGGAAGAATGTTAATTCTCCCATCATACTCATTTCAAACTCACTCTGCATGAGTTTTTCAAAACTTTTGCACTCTTCTGTATTAGAAGACCCAAAAATTATGTCGTCCACATAGATTTGTACAAGCATTATTTCACTGTTTTTGCGTTTATAGAATAAGGTAGTATCTGTTGTACCTCTGTCGTATCCATTGACTAGAAGAAAGGTAGAAAGTCGTTCGTACCATGCTCTTGGAGCCTGTTTAAGTCCGTACAGAGCTTTTTCAAGGTAGTATACATGCCTTGGGAACTTTGAGCTTTCAAATCCTGGTGGATGATTTACGTAAACCTCTTCTTGGATTTCACCGTTGAGAAAAGCTGATTTTACGTCCATCTGATAGACTTTAAAACCTCTGTGGGCTGCGAAGGCTAAGAATATTCTTATTGCTTCGAGCCGGGCGACAAGGGCAAAAGTCTCATCGTAGTCTATGCCTTCTTCTTGTCTATAACCCTTGGCTACCAATCGTGCGTTGTTTCTGATGACCACTCCATCTTCATCCTTCTTGTTTCTGTAGACCCACTTAGTCCCAATGGCCTGTTTCCCTCGTGGCTGAGGTACTAAAGTCCATACTTTATTACGCTCAAACTGCAGAAGTTCTTCTTGCATGGCGTCTACCCAGTTTGGGTCATCTAGGGCTTCAGAAATCTTCTTTGGTTCTATCACACTGATAAAGTTAGTAAAGAAACAAAAATTAGCAATGGCAGACCTGGTTTTTACTGAGTCAGAAGGTTCTCCGATTATTTGGCTTGGAGGATGGCTTTTTGTCCACTGAGTTGTGCGTGGAAGATGATCATCAATGTCATCGAACCTTTCTTCAGAGGCTTCTTGTGTTTCTTCTTGTGTAGCCTCTGTCGTTCTTTGTGCCTTGGTAGTTGATTCTACCGTTTGTGGAATGATTGGTATGAGTGGTGGTGGAGTTTGTTCCTCTGAGGACGTATAGTCTTGGTCCTTGATTTCCTCTGTAATTGGTTCTTCTGTGGATTGTGGAGTTTGTTTTTCAGCAGCTTCTGTGGTCGTTTTTCTTGATGTTTCATCTTCTGCATTTTCTTCTTTGGCATTTGCTTCTGTAGTATTTATAGAAGAAGATGAAGCATTATTTGGACCAGTTAGAGTCATACCTGTAGGATTTTGTCCGACAGAGGATGGTTCTTCAGAAACTCTGATGGTTCCAACGGAAGGATCAATGTTATTTTGGAACATCTCTAAAAATAGAAGATCCAAATCTTCTTTTGTTCTTGAGATGTCAGAGGATTTCCCTTTAATTCCGAGTTCTGAACTGATTTGCTCAGAAGTCATTTGGAATGTATCATCAAAAGAAACATTAATGCTTTCTACAATCTTGCGAGACTTTGTAAGGAAGGTTCTGTAGGCTTTGGAAGTGGCAGAGTATCCAATGAATTTGCCTTCATCACCTTTTACTTCAAACTTTCCTCTCGAATCTCTGTCGTTTAAAACAAAGAATTTGCATCCGAATACATGGAGAAACTTGATGTGTTAGATCTGAAGTTTTGTCAATAAACCAAGTGTTGAAGATCTGATAAGAAGACTCAGATGTTCTGAGTAGAGGAGTCAGAGGGCTGACTGTGAAAGCTCAGAAGTATTGCTGAGAAATATTACCAAGTCTGATAAGAGAAGTCAGAGGTCTGGGAAGAGAAGTCAGATGTCTGAGATAAAGAGTCAGAAGATCTGAGAAGCGTTATCAGAAGAATGTTCAGAAGTTCTGAACAACCTGTTTAGACCTTATGACGAGATACTTTACTTAGTATTTTGTAAAATAATTAGGACACGTGTTATGTTCTTATTAGTCTTTCTTATTTGTACTGTAGCTTTAATATTTCCGTTGCAGTATAAATAGTAGTTAGCACTACGTTGCTAACTGATTGATTTTCTCGAAATTCTTGTATTCATTCTTTGTAATCTTTGAGATTCTCTCTCTCTTAGATCTGTATTTCTATTCATCATTGAATACAATTGGGCTCGATCATACAACTTCTCAATTACTGCTTTCTATATTGATTGTAAGATAAGATCCTGTACTTTCAATTGGTATCAGAGCTAATCAACAAACAAATTCGTTCAAGATTGTGATCGCGAAGATCGATTGATCAATTTCTTGAAGATTTCTTGATTCGTTCAAAAATCGATTCCGCTGCTAGGGCTAGTTCTTGAATTCTTGGCAATTCTTGAATTACCTGTTACTTTTCGATCAAGAAACTCAAATTTGTCTTTCTGTTGAATTTTCTTACAATCATGTCTTCTAAAGAATATCTAGCCATGGGATCTGAAACCAAACCGCCTGTTCTTATACCAGAAGAGTATCAGTAATGGAAAATTCGTATGATCCAATTCCTAGACAACATTGATGAAAATCTTATGGTCTCTATTCGAGAAGGTCCAATTGAAGTGTATATCGATGTTGCTGCAACCCCTGCTACAGAGACAACTCCAGAAATTCCAGCGACCAGGGTAAAGAAGAATTATTCCCAATACACAGCTGAACAGAAGAATAGGCATGCTATCGACAAAAGAGCAATTACTTTGATGACTTTGGCTGTCCCAAATGAGGTTCTTAACAGGATTGACAGTGGATCATCAGCTAAAGAAATGTGGGACAAATTGGAAAGCCAGATGTTAGGAACTGTGAGATCTATTCAGGCAAAGTTAAATCAAAGCATAAATGCTTATGAAAGGTTCAAAGCAAAAGAGTCAGAAAGTTTGACACAGACATATAGTAAATTTTGCACTATTCTAAATGATTTGAGAAGAAATGGACTGAAGAAAACGAAGTCAGAAATAAATTACAAATTTCTGAACAGTCTAAATTCAGAATGGTCATCATTTGCCATAAGTCTGCAAATGAACAAGGATATGTGTGAAGAAGACTTAAATGATCTGTTCTGTGTTCTTAATCAACATGAAGACTCTGTCAAGTTAGTTGTGGAAGAGAAGAAAAATGTTGCTGATCAGTTAGCATTCTTATCAAAATCCAAAGCAATCAAAGCACCCAAAAAGACTGCATATCTATCAGAGATACCAAGTCTGCATATCTAAAAGGTACTAATGTTAAATCCAATGACAAAGCTAACAAAGATGGACCCATTCCAAAATGGGTACCTAAAACTAACTGATCCTTTTGCAGGGCTGTCATGTGTGGTTTTTAGATTCAGGAGCTTCAAGACACATGACAGGGCAGAAGTCTTTTCTATCAAACTTCACAGAAAAGGCTGGAGGAGCAGTAAACTTTGGAAATAATAGCAAAGGACAAGTCAAAGGTTATGGGGATTTAACTAAAGGGGATCTGACTATCCAAAAGGTTTTCTATGTTGAAGGATTACAACATAATCATTTCAGCATAAGTCAGTTTTTAGACAGTCTTTGTCAAATAAAATTTCAAATAACAGGTTGCATGATTTTAACTGAAAATGATGTTAAAGTCTTCTGGGCCAAAAGACATATGGACTTATTTGTGGTAAATTTTTCAAAATTAAAAAACATTAAATACAGTTTGTCTTTTATCAAACTCGACTGCAAATGAATGCTGGCTTTGCCACAGAAGATGTTCTCATCTGAATTTCAAAGATCTTAATAATCTTGTTGTAAAACATCTGGTTAAAGGTTTACCAAAGATTAAATTTGAAAAAGAATCGTTATGCTCAGCTTGTGAAATGGGCAAGATGAAAAAGAGTTCTCACAAATTAAAAATGGACTCATCTTGCAAAGCACCATTAGAAATGATTCATACTGATCTTTGTGGTCCTATTTCAGTTCAGTCTATGGGAGGAAAGAATTATATACTTGTGATTGTTGATGAATACTCCAGATACACATGGGTTGAATTCCTAAGAGTCAAGTCAGAAGCTGCTACAACACTGATAAACTTTATCAAGAGGATTCAAGTTCTCTTACAACTCTCAGTTCAGAAAATCAGAAGTGATAATGGAACAGTGTTCAGAAATGAGACTCTTCAGAATTTTTTAGAAAGTTCTGGAATTTCTCACAATTTTTCTGCTGTCAAAACTCCTCAACAAAATGGTGTTGTTGAAAGGAAAAACAGAACTCTAGTTGAAGCTGCGAGAACAATGTTGGCTTATTCAAATCTTCCTACCTTCCTATGGGCTGAAGCAATTGCAACTGCTTGTTTTACACAGAATAGAACTTTAATTAATAAGAGATTAAATAAGACTGCTTATGAACTAATAAACAAAAGAAAACCATTAATCAAATTCTTTCATGTTTTTGGTTGCAGGTGCTATGTTCTTAGAGACAGAGAAAATCTTGCCAAATTCGATAAAAAGGCAGATGAAGGATACTTTGTGGGTTATTCTTTAACTTCCAAAGCATTCAGAATCTACAATAGAAGAACCAAGAGGATGATGGAGAGCATAAATGTAACTTTTGATGAAGCCAGAATGAGGACTTCTGAACAAGACAGTTCAGAACTCATGCAGAACAAGACAGTTCAGAACTCATGCAGAACAAGACAAAAATGACTTCTGATACAAATTCTAATCCTATTTGTTCAGAACTCAATTTACTGTTTAAGGATGCTTTTATTGAACTAATTTCTGATTCTTATGCAGAATATGAAAACCCAAAGATGGTAAAAGAAATGAAAAATAGGAATCCAGAAATAGGTCAATCAACTGTAATTTCTGACAAAGGTCCATCAGAGGAATGTCCAAATCTGATAAATACAAGTGGTGAAAATTCTGAACCTTGTAATCAGAATTCTGATTCTTGTACTCAGAACTCTGCACAAGTCACTCAGAATTCTGACTTCATTGCTCAGAATCCAAACTTGGATGCAACTTCTACTCATACATCAGAACAAGGGGACAGTTCAAAATTACAAGCAATCATTGTTGAGAATGATGCAAACAACAATTATTCAGAGATTAATGTACTCCCTAGTGCAAATAAATGGACTAAAAATCATCCTATTCATCAAGTAATAGGTGATCCATCAGCAGGAGTAAAGACCAGATCAGCTACAGCAAATGAAGCAATGTTTGCTGGTTTCTTAAGTGTGATTGAACCAAAGAAAGATAATGAAGCTCTAGAGGATCCAGACTGGATTTCAGCAATGCAAGAGGAATTGCTCCAATTTGAAAGAAATAAAGTTTGGAGACTCATTCCAAAGCCTGAAGGTAAATCTATTATTGGAACTAAATGGGTGTTCAGAAACAAAAAGGATGAGTCAGGTGTTGTCATCAGAAACAAGGCAAGATTGGTTGCTAAGGGATACTGTCAACAAGAGGGAATTGATTATGATGAGACATTTGCACCAGTGGCAAGAATAGAGGCAATCAGAATATTTTTGGCCTATGTTGCACACAAGAACTTCAAGGTGTATCAGATGGATGTCAAATCAGCCTTTCTAAATGGCAAACTTAATGAAGAGGTGTATGTCCATCAACCTGAAGGTTTTGTTGATCCAGAATTCCCTGATCATGTTTATATTTTAGACAAAGCTTTATATGGTCTAAAACAAGCACCACGAGCCTGGTATGACACTCTTACTAAACACTTGTTAGGTTCAGGGTTCAAGAAAGGTAAGATTGACACAACTTTGTTTTTAAAGAAACAGGGTGATGATTTAATTCTTATTCAGATTTATGTTGATGACATAATATTTGGTTCTACCAGTCCAGAATTATGTGACAATTTTTCAAAAATCATGTCATCTGAATTTGAAATGAGCATGATGGGTGAGCTAAATTTTTTCCTTGGTCTTCAAGTCAAACAATTACCAAAAGGTATTTTTATAAATCAAGGAAAATATGTCAGAGACATTCTGAAAAAGTTCAAAATGTCTGATTGTGCTTCTATGAGAACACCTATGGCAACAAACATAAAGTTAGATGCTGATCTCAAAGGTGTTTCAGCAGATATCAAACTCTATAGAGGTATGATTGGATCATTACTTTATCTGACTGCAAGTAGACCAGATATCATGTTTTCTACCTGTTTCTGTACTAGATTTCAATCTAACCCAAAAGAATCACATATGTTGGATGTCAAAAGGATTTTAAGATATCTCAAAGGATCACCTGATCTAGGTTTATGGTATCCAAAAGAAACTGATTTCAAATTGACTGCCGTCACTGATGCTGATCATGCAGGAAGTAGGTTGGACAGAAAGAGTACATCTGGTGCTTGTCACTTTTTGGGAGATAAAATAGTGAGTTGGGCATCAAAGAAATAGAATTGTGTGTCCACTTCAACTGCTGAAGCAGAGTATGTTGCTGCTGCTGCTTCATGCTCTCAAACCTTGTGGATGAGAACACAACTCATGGACTATGGATATCAACTCAACAAAATTCCTATCTATTGTGACTCAGAAAGTGCAATTGCCATTACTCAGAATCATGTTCAACATTCAAAGACTAAGCATATAGATGTGAGGTATCATTTTATAAAGGACTATGTGGAAAAAGGAACTATAGAGATGCACTTTGTGCATACAAAGTATCAATTGGCTGATTTGTTCACAAAGCCTCTTGATCACAAAAGGTTTTCTTTTCTCATATGTAAAATAGGAATGCTTAATCTGACTAATTGAAAATATTTGTGTTTCTTAAAAACAATAAATTTTTCTAAGTAAAATTTTCTGAGTAGTGTACTCAGAACTTCTGACTCTTGAGTTCAGAAAGTCTGAGTCTTGACTTCAGATCTTCTGAGTCTTGACTTCAGAACTTCTGAGTCCTATAATCAGATATTCTGGGTCTACTTCAGAAATTTAACTTTCAAAATTTATTTTTGAGAAATTCAAATACTTAAATTTTGTGAATTAATTTTTTTTTTCTATTATCTTTTTATCTCATCTTTATGTATCATAAATAATCAAATGCATGCTCAAGTCAAGGGGGAGCATCAAAATATTTTTTTGGAAATCATGTTATGATGCTTAAAAGGTTTGTTTTCATTTCTTATCTCTGATCATTGTAAGAAGAACAAGCTTTTAATGATAAATTTTTTTCTTCTTGTTCAAACTATATATGAATTTCAAACATTTTCATATTCAGATATAAGACTTTAAATTTTTTAATCATCATAATATGAACAGAATTTTGATGATAAAATATGTTTCTATCTGTTCAAACCTCTTCTGAATAATCAAAATGTTTTATATTTGTCAGAACTTGATTTTTAAATAAAATTTTAGTTACAAGGTAAAATTCTTCTGAATCATGGCAAGATATCTGATAAAGGAAAGTCAAAACATCTGAGCGTGTTATTCAGATCTTTGACTTGAGTCAAATTTCTATCCACTAACACGTGTCAGCTTCATATTTGTTTGATTATGCCACGCATTTCATTTAAATCTTTTATGGCATTTCAAATGTGTTGACTCCGTTATAACTTTGATTTCGTTTTTTTCCGTCAAACCTTTCAACTTCGCGGATTTTAAATAGGTCTTAAAATCCCTGTTTCAAATCTTTTCAAATTCCAGAGCGAAACGTGAGATACGAATCAAATCCAGAGTTCTTTGAGTTTGTTTTCTTCTTAAAATCATGTTTGGAATACGAAGGAGTGGTCCAATTTCTCTACATTCTACAAAATCGATAATGGATTCATCTGATTCGGAAAATGATGAAGTACAGAATAGAGCTGTAGAGGAAGGGGCAATAAGAAATGATGGAGAAGATGAACAAATGGATGAATCTGAAGGAAATGCAGATGAGGTAAACGTTAATATTGAACATGAACAGAGTGCTGCAGGTTCTATTATGTCAGATAGACCTATTTTAGTGGAAAGAGTTGTTCCTGAGAGTGAATGGCTGAAATTATCTGAAAATAACTGTGTTATATTATTTGAGGAAAGTCGTTTTAAGCCTGAACACAGAATTATCATGGAGTTATTCAAACACCATCCGTACAGAAAATGGTTTACATGAAGTAAAAATGTCCTTGTTCAGTACATACAACAATGGTGGAAACATCTTAGGTTAGAAGATAATAAGTTTGTGTCTGAAATTGGAGGAGTGACATTTGCCTTATCTATCTCTGCACTAAGAGAAATGCTGAATCTACCAGAGAAAGATGATGTACAAAGAAGGACAGATTTTGAGGACTCACCCTTAACAGAGGAATTAATAGCTGAATTTATGAAATTGGGATACAATGAAGGATTGAGGACTCTCAGTTTGTTCAGAAGAAACAAATTACCACCTATTTGGGCTTGCTTCTTTCATGTGGTAAATAAATGTTTGTCAGGGAAGAATAGTTCTGCTGATCAAGGTTCTAAACAAATTCTTCAGATCTTTCAGGGCTTAGTGAAGAATAGGCATTATGACTATACTTTAATACTTTGGGAAGACATGAAGAATACATTTGAGAAGAATCAGAAAGCAATTCAGAGGAAAACAAAGGATGCTCCACTGACATACATTCCTTATATAAGGTACTGGCAAATTATTATTTGGTATGCCATGTAGGAAAACAGAACAATCTCAAGAAGAACAAATGAAGAGCATGGTCCCACATTTTATTTGGGTAAGATGACCTCAGTAACAAGACTTGAAAATTATCCCAATCATAAACTATTGCCAAAATCACTTAGGAGTTATATTCCAAGGGAGAGTGAGATTTTAAAAGCTTATTGCACCTCTATGGGAATTGAATTACCTCAAATCCCTACCCAAGAGGACCAACCTGAGAAGAGAGGTGAGGGGTCTAGTCGAATTAGAGATGGGGAGGATGTTCAGATGGGTGAACATTCTGAGAGACTTAAGGGGCAAAATTCTGAGAGCTTGGTTAGACTCAGTAAGGAAAAACAGAATGAGAGTGGTGAGGATGAGAGATTGTCAACAGAGGTTCAAACAGAAAGAGATGCCTCTGAACCAGCTAATCTTGACCAGGTAACCACAACTGCTATTGGTTCACAATTCTTGGTGTCCAATATTGAAACAAACACCATGGACCTAGTGGTGGATCTTGAACAACCCATCCATACCCACTAAGAAGCATTTCAACATGCTACTGTTTCACACAAATCCGGGGAACCATCCCAAACTCATTTGGAGGGAGGTGATCAATCCCAACCTATTTTTCAACACATTGAGTCTGAATATCACAGTCCTATTCATATTGAACCTGAAATTCCTTCTGACACTTGCACAAATCAGGAATTTCGTATTCTTGAAACAACATTCATAGACATACCTAATGTTGGGTGTCGAGGATTGGATGGAAGTCCTGGTGAGGTGAACATTACAAAAGCCTCATTCAAACGTGCATCTGTTGTACAAGATGACTTTGTGTTATCTACAGGCCATGAGCCCTCTGGGCACATGAAAACTGGACCATCTGTTGGTTCAGGTTCACAGTTAGACTCTTCTGAATTTGAAAAGATTCAGAAACAAAACAAGGAGATAAGGGAAAAAGTAGAAAATTTGGAGAAGATGGTGGAGGATTTGGATGATGAAGTGTCAGATTTGAAAGTTGTGTTGGAGAAAAAGTTGATTTCTGTTGAAACCAAAGTAGATGATGTAAAGAAATCCTTGGATTTTCACAAAAAGGAGATCATGGATATAATGTCTGGTTTTCAAAAAGATATGTTAAAACAAATGCAAGGTATGCAGGAATCTATACTAAAAGCACTGAGTGTATCAATGGCTTCTACTTCAAAGCCTCTTGTGCCTGTTCCTGTTGCAGAAACTGAACCTGAAGGTACTTCCAATCAGAACTTGAAAAGAAAGTTTGATGATAATGAACCTCATGATCATCAAAAGGGGGAGAAAAGACAGAGGTTAAGTTCTGATGATGACATTGGCATAGAAGATTTTGAGATAGCAGATATGCACTTAGCCAGTACAAAAAGTTCAGAAGATCAGACACAGGAAAATTTAAAGGAAATGATTCAGATAGTTCATATTGATAGCTCAGATACAGAAGAAATGGATTTGGGGAGTATTGATGGTAATGACACAGATAAAACAGAGGAATTAAACTTGGATACAGAAATGGAAGGAAATTCTGTTGAAACTGAAACTGTTGAAGAATCTGTATTGAGATCAGAAGAAACAGTGGAAAGTGAAGTGGTAAACAGGTGTACATATATCATTGTTTATAACAAAAGAAGGATAAGTGAAGAATTGATAAGTACTGAATCAGAAGAAAGGAGGTTAAGTGAAGAGTTGATCAGAAGGATGCATAATAATTTAATCAGAGCTTTGAATGTTCAAAAAGTTCAGCAAGGAATAAAAATGGTAAGACCTATTGATCTAATGGGAGAAGAAGACAGAACTGTGAATTATACTCAGGATTTTGAAGATGAGTTTAGATTTAACTTTTGTGATGAGTTAAATACAGAAGAAGAGTATGTGAAAGTGAAAGACTACTTTATGCCTTCTGAATATGTATTCAGAAAACCAATTGAGATCCCAAATATTAACTTGCAGAGACTAGAAGAACCTGTATGTGATTTCATCCTAGAGTTAAGTGATGTGCCATTAGCCAGACAATTTCATGATGATATTTTTCCTGAGGAAATGTATAATAATCTCTACTACACAGATGGAGAGTATGAGCTTTTGGAAAGTAACATTGATGGTTTTATGGATGACAGAGCTCAGATAGTCTACTCAGAAGCTTCTAACAGATTCAGAGTTCCTGACTCAAGACTGCATATCCAGAAAAGAATTGAGAAAGTTTTGATGTTTCAACAAGAAGAATTCAGTGGGTTAATGATTGTTAGAATGGAAGTGCTGAAAGAAAGAAATACAAAGGTTTCCATGTCTACTTTTGATTTTCACAGATTGACTCTTGATGATCAGATCTTTCTAGTCAAGTTCTTTGCCAGTACTGAAGAAGCCTTAATGGAAATTGAATGCAGAAGACTTCTGGGTATCTATGTCAGAAATATACACTTGTATGATTTCCAATTAGCCATTGAAGGAAGAAAAGAGAAGTGTAATCTGAGTTCTCCCACAAAGAAAACAGGAACTGGTATAGATCTGAAGGGATTTGTGAATGAAGGAATGGAGACGGAAGGGTTCACATATACAGTTCACGGAAGGCTTGAAATGTTCAGATTAACAGAGTTGGTGAAGTACAGTGATGCAACTCTAAATTGGTTATTGATTGAAATGGAAGTAAGTGTGGAAACTGAAAGAAAGAGTTTAAAGAAGAGATGTATGAACTCTGTGAAGAGAAGGTTGGATCTTAGAAGAAAAATCAGAAACTCTAGTGAATGGTTGTTATCTGAGGTGAATCCTAAAAAGATTATACATAATGACTTTGTGTTTCCTGCTGAGTATGAAGTGAATGAAATTTTGTCAGATGAAGTTGAAGAAGTTCAGGACACAACACCTCAGAATGTGCAGATAACTAGTTTTGATCAAGCTAAACAGTCTGAACCCAAAGAAGATGAAATATCCATTGATCTAAATGGATACTTTCTTGAATTTGATCTGCCTGAGTTCTTCAAACCAAAAGAAGTACAATTCTTGGAGGTGTATTATGATAGACCTAAGGAGACTCAGATCTGGTTGGCTGAAAAATCAAGATGTCTTGGCAAAACAAAGCAAGCTGTTTACTCAGATTTTCTGATCACTGGAATCAGAGAATTGAAGGTTAAGAAATTCAAAAAGTTGGAGTATCTATCTTTTGAAGTTCTGAGAGAGGATGGCAAGGTATATTATTTCACTGATGCAAATTTTGAAAAATTATCAGTGGTTGACTTCTATAGATTACACAGTTTTCTATGCTTCAAAGAGTCAAGTAAAGACAGAAATGAAAGGAAGGCTAGAAGTGTGGTGATTGAGACTATGTTTTACATCTTGAGGTGGTATTGTTATATAGATTTTCAAATTGCTCTGTATCTACAAAGGCCATGTGTTTATCTGGCAAATCCCAACACAGAGCATGATCAGAAAAAGGTGTTAAAGACTGGAAATGTTCTCAAACATCCAGATTTGGGAGTCTTTTTGAAAAACAAAAGTGGTAAGGTTTTCTTCAGAGCAAAGGAAACTGGAAAATATTGTTCTAGAACTTTAAGGATCATAAAGCACAATTTGGAGAAAAAGATGCTGAAAGTGAAGGAAGCAAACATGACTCAAGAAGTAATCAATCAGCGAGTTGAAATTATTCAAGAAATCATTGTCAAAATTGATAAGAGGCTTAATCTGAGAAATGTGCTACTTCAGAAAATTGTTCCTGCTCTGAAAGAACTGGATGATGCAAAGTTTAAGTTTATTTGACAAAAAGGGGGAGATTGTTAGATCTGAAGTTTTGTCAATAAACCAAGTGTTGAAGATCTGATAAGAAGACTCAGATGTTCTAAGTAGAGGAGTCAGAGGTCTGACTGTGAAAGCTCAGAAGTATTGCTGAGAAATATTACCAAGTCTGATAAGAGAAGTCAGAGGTCTGGGAAGAGAAGTCAGATGTCTGAGATAAAGAGTCAGAAGATCTGAGACGCGTTATCAGAAGAATGTTCAGAAGTTCTGAACAACCTGTTCAGATCTTATGACGAGATACTTTACTTAGTATTTTGTAAACTAATTAGGACACGTGTTATGTTCTTATTAGTCTTTCTTATTTGTATTGTAGCTTTAATATTTCCGTTGCAGTATAAATAGTAGTTAGCACTACGTTGCTAACTGATTGATTTTCTCGAAATTCTTGTATTCATTCTTTGTAATCTTTGAGATTCTCTCTCTCTTAGATCTGTATTTCTATTCATCATTGAATACAATTGGGCTCGATCATACAACTTCTCAATTACTGCTTTCTATATTGATTGTAAGATAAGATCCTGTACTTTCATGATGTTTGGCCGCCTTTTGTGAAGCAATTCGTAAGGCGTCTTGAGGTGTCTTTTCACAATGGTTGAACGATTCTGTGTATAACACGCAGTAGAAATTGCTTCTGCCTAAAAGTTCATTGATAATCCGCATGCTGATAGCATAGTTCTTGCGGCCTCCACAAGTGTTCGATTCTTTCTTTCGACTACACCGTTCTGTTGTGGAGTGCGAGCGGCAGAGAAGTTCTGTGATATTCCTTCTGTAGAAAGATAGGCTTCAATGACACATTTTTTAAATTCTGTGCCATTGTCACTTCTTAACTTCTGTATTCTGCAGTCATAAAGAACTTGGATTCTTTTCTATAGATTTATAAATATAATTGGAACATCTGATTTCTTTCTAATAAATTCAACCCATGTGAAACGTGAATACTCATCAATTAGGACAAGTATGTATTTCTTGCCACCTAGGCTCTGTATAGCAATGGGACCGCAAAGGTCGACATGAAGCATGTACAGAGGCCTAGTGCAAGATACGTCTGTTTTGCCTTTGTGGGAAGCCCTTCTGTGTTTTCCCATTTCACAGGCCGAACACAAGTGATCCTTATTGAATTTAACATTTGGCAGACCTTTAACTAGATCGAGTTTTACTAGTTTATCCAAGGTGTGAAAGTTTAAGTGACAGAACCTGTTGTGCCATAACCAAGCTTCTTCACTTTTGCAGGCTACTAGGCAAACTTTGTCCTTGGATTTTGAAGTAAAGTTCATTAGATATAGATCACCTCTTCTTTCAGCTCGCAGAAGTTCCATTCCTGTGTTTTCACTTTGTAGAGAGCAGAAAGTTCTTTTGAATAACACATCGAATCCTGTATCACAGAGTTGACTTACACTTAGTAGGTTGTGTTTGAGGCCATTCACATATGCAACTTTGTATACCGAGAGATTTTCTTTCTGTATGACTCCATAGCCTTTGATGTGTCCCTTCTTGTTGTCTCCAAAAGTTACAGATCCACCATCGTGTGTTTCTTTGTATGTGGATAGTAATCTTCTGTCGCCAGTCATGTGCCTTGAGCATCCGGAGTCAAGATACCAAATTGGCACATGTTGCTTCTGTAAGACAATCACAGAGACTTAGGTACCCATATCCATATGGGTCCAATATTGTTAGAATTTTTCAAGTTTGCCTTAGCATTCTTGAAATACATTTTATCCTTTGTAGAAAGATCAGATTGTTTCTCTCTAGGTTTTGACTTTGGAGTTTTAGTGGAGAGTAAGCAATCTGGATTTGAGAAGTGTTTATTCAATTTGAACATAAGATCAAAACAATGACAGTATTGAATATGAGACGTGATTCGTTTAAACTTTTCATTGAATTCATTGAACTGAGCCATAGAGGCATTACACTCTTTCTTTACATTAGATTTCCTATTACAAGAAGATCTATGAATACTAGAATGTTGTTTGCAAAAGTCTTGTTTAGTTCCTGCCTTCTGTGACTCTGTTCTGTGGTGAACATCTTTCTTCATTGTCACAGATGAAAAGTATTTGTTAGCTTCATGCCATTTTCCCTTTTGTTGCCAAGTGGGATTTTCTTTAATTTTCCTTAAAGGTTTTGAAATTTTTGAACTTTTAGGATCTATAGAGGTCTTCTTTAGTATATCAAGTTCAGCAGAGGTTTTGACTTTTAAATAGATGTTCAGAAAATCTGGGCAGATAGGTATCTCTGTGATTTTCTCTTTTGGAGAAATAGTTCTGTTAAGAACTTCAGAGGAGATTTTAACATCCTATGTGTCATAGTGAACTATCCCTGATTTAGAATCAGTCTCTGAGTCGTCAGAGGTTGAATCGTCCTCATATACAGAGGTTGAGTCATCTATTTCGACAGAGGCTGGATTTTCTGAGAAAGTATCGTACGAGCTTTCTTCCTCTGTAGAATGACTTTCATAGATGGCAGAGGTATCTGATGAGATCTTTTAGCGAGAATTTGATCTATAGAAGATGTACTGAGATTTTCTAAAACATTTGATTTCAAAACTTCCAAAATTTATTTTTCAATAGATTTTTCAAGTTTATCTTCTGAAAAGATGGGTTTAAACTCAGGAGCTTCTGCTGATAATTTCTTTTCATCGTTTATCATGCAGACAAAAGCTACCTGTGTTTGAGTCTCTGGTTTACCAAACTTAAAGATACCAATCTGATCTTGTGTTTTCAGATATTTCTTTGGTTTGATTCCTCTATTGACAGAGGTTGAAGATGATGAATCTGTGTTTTCAAACCATACATTGATCATCTTTGTATGTTTCCTCAAGTGAGGTTCTGCAGAGATGTTAACCCTTTTACTTACAGAGAGTAAGTTTGGAAAGTTTGGTTTGTTAGTTTTTCCCAAAACAAATAGAGAAGACAGAGGTTTTAGTTGTTTATTTTCAACTCCTAAGGTAATATCACTGTACCCTATACCTCGTCTTGCTATTTGAGAGTTTACCTTTTCATACACCTTCTGTGCATCTTTATAGTTTTTAATTAAAACTTCTCTTCTTAAAAGATCTTGCCAAAGTACCTCTCTTTCTTTTTGAAAGTATTCTTTGAGAGCTCTTATGTCTGTTGTTTCACTTCTTGAAACTGAAAGTTCTTTTGTTTTGATTTTTAAAGCATAGGTTAGATCAGAAATTTGCCTTTTTAAAGGATCTATATTTTTGCTCCAATATTTTTCGTTTTTTTCTTTTTCTTCAAAGATTTTGGCTTTTTCTTGAGTGAGAAGCCTTACTTCTCTCTCATTAAAGGTTAGCCTTTTCTGAATGCTTTTATTTACTTCTTTCAGTTCAATGTTAAGTTTAAATAAATCATCATCTACAGTATTAATACTTGAGGTAGAGTTTGAAATGGATACCTCAGTGTCAGTGCCGGAGTCAACTTCTGCCATGCCACAGAACAGGGCATTGGTGGGGAATTCATCGTCAGAGGTAGAGTCTGACTCGAAGTCCTCCTTGTTTGCCTCAGAATGCCCTCTGTTCGCCATTAGGGATTTTTGCGCATAATACTCAACCTTTTTTTTGTAAAAAGTTGAGTCCTTCTGTGGGCGATTTTGTCTACTTCTGCATTCTTTTGCGAAATGACCTGGCTTGCCGCAGTTGAAACAATCTTGGGAGGTGTTTCCAGTTCGATCTTCGGACTTCTGTTGGTCTCCACCTTTCTCTGTTCGGCATTCGTTTGCATAATGACCAGGCTTACCACATTTGTAGCATTCTTGTGTGTGGCCTACCTTGTCATCTGATCTCTGTCGGTCATTTCCTCTGTAGCTTCTGTCTCTCAACCTCTGTTGGTCATCATTTCTGTAGTCTGACCTCTGTTGGTTACTTGATTCTTCTCTTCTTCCATCATCTCTTCTACCAGAATTCCTTTGGTTATTTCTGAACTCTCTTGTCAATAGAGCCATTGATTTAGCTAATGATGCAAGAGTTATTTCTTCTTCTATCAGCTCGTCTTCTTCGCTATCAATCATTACCATCTTCTTTTTCTCCTTCTTTTTCTCCTCTGTAGATCTCTCATTTCTTGGTCTGTCCGTAGCCTCTGTTGATTTACTAACCAATGCGTATGGTACATTGGTTAGTGTTTTAGCTTGAGCTATTTGAGGCTCTTGTGCGGCTAGTGTTCCTGTTGGTTCCCGTTTTGCTTTAAACAAGATTATCAGATCTATTAGTTCAGGTTTAAGGTTTGATGCGGAAGCGTATTTAAAGAACTAACAGATAAGTTTGATAGATTTAGAACAAACTATAAATAAACAGTGAACAGAATATTATATCTCAAAGTTTACTGAATATATATCAAGAACAGGTTTATGAACCGTGAGTAAGAAAAAGCTTTAAAACAGATATGACTCTTAAGGTGAATAAGCTTTTGCGTTCTTGATGTTCGATTGAAGTGTTGTGTATTGTGTGTGTTTGTGTAAGGAAGAACTCAACATGAGTCTTCCTTATATACTACTCTAAAGGGGACCATAAAGCATATGCTACTATTCAAAAGGTACGTATGAATAGTTGAGAGGATGTCGTGAACAGTTGCAAGGATGGCATGAACAGTCAGACGTGCTGTATTGCATTTAATGCAGCAGACGTCTAATATGTACTAAGCCCTACTGAGTCCAATCAGAGTTTGACACGTCGATGTTGGACAGGGCATGCTACCATGCAAGTTGATGTACGAGTCCTGTAACAGTAGCAAGATATTATAAATATCTTCAAGTCTCAGTGAGGACTACATAGGCTCTGTAATGAGTTACAGAGGTTCTGCGGTCTGGTCCTCTGTGGAGCAGTCTTCGCCGGATTCCGAGTCTTTGGTCTTCTTTGTGCGTATGACAGAGCTTCTGTAGGAAGCCTCTGCTGCTTCTGTAGCTTCTTGACCTTGATTTCTCGGTAATGTCGGCAGAGCCTCTGTAAGAGGCTTTCTTCACTTAGCCTATTTTCACTACTTCTAAATACTTCTATGATTAGGAAGATTGAAGCTAACAATTTCCCCCTAAGTAGTGAAAAATAAAAAATTTGAACTTGAGTTAAGTTTGGCTAAGTTAGATAAGACAGAGGTTAAAAAATACCTCGAAATTTCTTTCATTTAGAAATATGCCAGAGGCATTTTACATTTGAGTACAATGAAAGATAAACTTTAACTTTGTTTGCAGAGATTGGAGGTCTGAGAATCAGATTTTGGCATCTTTGAAATCGTTGTAGCTTCTGTTGTCTCTACCGACTTTTCTGATCTCTTTGTAGAATCTGATGCAGAGTTCTCTTAGGCGGATTGTTGAGTCTATTTCTCTGATGAAAGTATCTGCATCATCTCTATCCATTTTTTCTGTACCTCTGTATTTTACAAGGCTTGCTCTGAATTTGCTCAGAGTACTGGTTGCGTACTTCTGACAATCCATGAGTACAAAAAGTTTAACCTGGTGTTGTGGGTTTTGAAATACTAACCCAAATCTTGGTTCTCTGATGATTGAGTTGGGCACAGCGTCTGGTGGGCAGCGATCTTCTGGTGGTCGTAGATCTAGATGTTTGAGACCAAGATCCTTTCCCAGCTGAAAATCTATCATGCTGTATAGCAGAAGCTTTTCCCTCATCGCTTTTCTCAACACTTGATAGGCTCTGGTATTAGGCTCTGTGTTGTAGTTGTCTTTTGTCCATTGCAGAAGGTCAGGTAGATCGTAAGGATTGATGTTTCTTAAGTCAGCATCAGCGAAGGTAGATTCTGAATTGTTCTCTCTTCTGACTTTGTAAAGATTGTACCTGACCCTTGG
Source organism: Saussurea involucrata (assembly GCA_033807775.1). Lineage (NCBI taxonomy): Eukaryota > Viridiplantae > Streptophyta > Magnoliopsida > Asterales > Asteraceae > Saussurea > Saussurea involucrata. The sequence continues at coordinate 136,865,888 of CM066322.1, forward strand.
ATAGGTTCTTGTGAATGAGAATCTGCAGAAGATCACCTTTTTGATTTTGTGAATTGAGAAGACATCTGCTTTGGTTCTTGGCTTTGTTCTTGTGAAGATGTTCTCAAATTCTTCTCTGATCCTTGGATCTGTCACATGATATACTGGATGATTTGTCTGATAGGATTGTTTGTAGAGGTATTTGTATACCACTTCTTCCATCTCTTCATGTGTTGGACCAGGTCGTGGAATTTGTCTTCTGAGACTCTCCATCTGTTGAACAACTTCTGCAGCTCTACCAGTTAGAGGAATTTCTGACAGAGGCTTCAATTCATGTGCCCAGTCAACTTCTTCGGGTTTTGGGGTTTGAAAGGCGTCAAACTCACTCTTCATTAGTTTTTCTGTTGGCTTTGGCAATGTTTTCTTCTTCTTTGGCTCTTCTGTCAGTATCCCTTTGCCCTTATCTTTTGCTATTGTCGTGGCAGAACCTGTTGCTTCTGTGGGTTTTGAGGTTGGCACTTCTGTTGGTTTGATGGAGGTTGCCTCTGTGGATTTTGACGATTGTGATTTAGAGGACTTTTGTGGCGATGGTTCTGTTGGCTTGACTTGCTCTGTAACCTCTGTTGGAGGTTGTTTGATGACTTCTTCTGCGAGCTCAGTTTCTGTTGATGAAGTATTGACATCAAATCTTCTTGCCATTTTGAAAGCTAAAGTGAACCTGTTCCTTTCTTCTTCTCTCTTTGCCATTCGATCACTCATTGTTGTGTGCATTCTTTTCAGAACATCAGAAGCAGAGGTCGTTGCTCTTTTTGGTTTGGTGGCAATCGACTTTCTTCTGGGTATGGTTTGGGGTGTTTCCACAGAGGTGGGTGTTTTCTCTGTGGTTTGTTCATCTGTTTCTTCCAAAATGATTACCTCAGGGGCGGTTGTTGCCTCTGTGGCTTGCTGATCTGCTTCTGGAGTTTTGGTTTCGTCAGGAGATGATTCCACAGAGATGGGTGTTGTCTCTGTGGTCTTTTGGGTTTGTTGTTGGGTTTCTTCTGGAGGGGCTTGGTTGATTGGTTCTGATGCGATTGGTGGACTTTGTATTCATCTGCTCGTAGCTTTCTCTCTTAGATTCTCCCCCTCAGGATTATCTGATGGACCAAGTTGGTCATCATCAGAATCATCCTGACTTTTATCAGAAGTACCCTCTGCTCTGCAAGAAGTGTTGGGCTTCTTCGGTAATTCAGCTCCTGCTGCCATCAACTTTTCACAGACATCATCGCAGAGGCCAATCAATGTCGCAAGCTCTGCTTCTGTTTTGAAACGCATTCTGCCGACACTCTTTATGAAATCCTTGACATAGTTGCCATTTGCAGTTGTGAAGGAGACAATGACTTCTGTGACCTGGTTAATGACGTTCTGTCCGAGCTCTGTAAGCTGTGCTCTGGTCATATAGTCTTTTGGTTGCATTATTGTCGAGTTGCGTATTACCTCTGCTTGTACTTGTGATAGGGCATTCTGTAAGTCTGCAGGAGTGATGCCCTCTGCTCTGTGGGATTGCGTATTCATTTGTTCAAGGAAATCTTTGACAGAGTCCCTGAAAGCAGAAGTTGCAGTTGTTCCGAATTCCTGAGCTGCAGAAGTGGCTGTTGCTTTGGCAGTAGTTTCGGCAGAAGACTTCATCTCTGAGATGGCGGTTTTTACCTCTGTGGACAGATTGTCCATTTTGGTGTTCAGTTTCAGGATAGCCGTAGATGTTGTCTCTGTAAAGGATTTGAAAGAGCTTTGCAACTCTTTCAATGTTTGGTTCACAGAGGTGACAAGGGTTTGGAACTCATCCCTTGATACTTGTGTTCCTTGTGTAACCTCTGGAGGAACACATTCGTCTCCAGAGTGAGTCCCTGTTCCTGGGACACCTTCGTTCACCCTTGTTTGTACGATGGGGGTGGAAGGATTTCCTTCTGATCCTCGAGAAGAAACCTGAGTTTCGATCTCTACAGAAGTTCTGTGAAGAACAGTGTCCAAATCCACTCCAGAGGTGGTTATTGGAATGTCCTTCTGTTGACTAGGAGACTTGTCTAGAGTCTCTTCGTCTCTGTGCTCACTACTTCTCTCTGAAAGAAGTTTTGGTCCTAATGTGTGCGTGGCAGAGGAAACGAATTCCTCTGTAGGGTGTTCTAGGGTGATCTAGGGCGACTGATCACGAACAATAGTTGAGTCTCTTTGAGGAGACTCCCTAGGAATGGATTCCCCGGTTTCTGTGGGCACAAAGGTTGAAAGAGTAACCTCTGGCTGGATGGGTTGGGTTAGGATCGAGCTGTGCTGCTCTTTTTCAATAACTCCTTCTGCAGCTAGACCTGCGGAGTTAGAAATGTGGGTTGCACTGGGAGTTGGTTTTGGTTTTGTGCCTCTATTTATCCAGGCATCTTTTCTTGCTTCTTCCTCTGTTAAGCATCCAAGCACTACTTCATTTTCTATCATATCATCCTCTGTAACTATCCTATGGCTTGGTGCTTCTTCCCTAAGTTATGTGGAAGTTCCTTGCTCTGGTCGTAAGAGGTCATACATTTGATGAGATCCAAATAATCTCATGACATGTGGATGATAAAGACCCTTACGTATCCAGACAGCTTCTTCTTCATCTGAATCTGTCTCTAAGATCTCTATTTCTGTCTCCGTTGTTGCTAATCCCTCTTTTTGTACAACTTCGGCCCCTTTTTCTTTCTCTTCTTCCATCATGTTCTCAGAAGCCTCTGTAATTTCACCTCTGTTCCATTCAGCTTCAGTTTGTTCTATTTCTTCTGAAGCTGGGTTTGGACTTCTTCTGTGGACATCCAATCCTTGAATGAAAGGGTTTTGTAAAATAACAAGGGTTTCGGCTGGTTGATTTCTGGGTGTTGTGTCATCTTCTTGCAGATGTGTGTCAATGCCAGAAATGAAGAAATCTTGTTCTTCTGGAGAGTGGTGGTCGAGAGGTTGTGCCGTCCACCCTGCTGTATTTAGGGTGTTGGCAATTTCAGGGTTCTGTAAGAAGTCGTTCAGGTCTCCTTGGTGAGCAAATCTATCTGGAGATTGATAGGGTGATTGATACCTTTCTGTAGCCATTTCTTCTTCTGCAACTTCTTCTTCAGCAGTTTCCTCTACTGCAATGGTTACCAACTTTGCAAGTGATTTACCATGCCTCTTTTTGGTTTTCCTCCTCTTAGGATTTGGTGCCCCTCCTTCTGTTGATTTTGATCTTTTCTTCTTCATTTTTGGGGAGGAGGGAGGAGCAGAGGAGCCAATTTCTGTGGCATGAGGATGTGAGGGTTGATCTTCTGCAGCGCTTGTTGAGGTGCCTTCTGCAGTTTTCCTCTTCTTAGCTTTTGGAGTAGATGCAGAGGTTCTTGATGAAGACTTATTTCCCATTAGTTCTGCACGTTTGGCTATAAAGCTGAGTTGAATAGCCATGTGCTTTGCTAACTTCTGATCCTTTTCTTCTTGAGTGGAAAGAGGTTTTGCTATCATTGTTCCTAGGGGGACACCTAAACGCGGGGGTGTCATAGGACTCGGTTTAGGAGTTCTATGATCGCGTATATACTCTTTCTTAAGGGATTTATTCGATGCGTATTGCAGAAGCTTCTTTGACAGAGGTCTGCAGTGTGAGTAGCCATCAGCATGATCAGTGGGGGTATTCTTGTTCATCGGGAACTGTTTGGGAATTGGCCCTTCCATTGGCCAATTTTGGATTAGCAGCAGAGGTTCGAACAGTACTCCTAATATTCTTTGGAATTGCAGAGGTGGTAGAAAGTTGGGATCGTTCTCTTTGACCCTTTTCGAGTTGTTCTTTCTGTCGATGGTGTTTATGATCTCTTGCATCATTATGGTCGCATAATCTAGTGGAAGATCATAGTAAACCCCATACATGATGCTCAAGATTTGATGTGAGCTCTGGTCAATACTGCCTATCTTTCCTGTCAGGCATCTGTTAAGAATAGAGAACAAAGTGTTCCACAGAGGTGGTAATCGGCCTCTGCGGAAGTCATTTCTCTTCCGTAGTTGGGTGTTGTACCCAAGCATTTCCACGAATCGACAGAGCTCTTCGTCTGTTGGTTGCTCTGCATAACTCTTCAATCCCATAAGACCCCTTGTTGGTAGGTTGAATTCAAGTGAGAACATTGTTCTGTTGAACTTGATTTGAAGATGCTCAAATTTATCAGGTCTTGAAATGTACCCTTTGATAAGAGAATCGTCTTTATCAAATCGGCAGCTTTGCCAAAATTGGTTCAAATAACGGACTGGAATTTTGTTCGGGGTTCTTGATAGTAGAGGGAAGAGGACATGATTCTCCATGATGTTCAGAAGTATGGCATGGGCTTCGCCGAAAGTAGTGGGTGAGGGGACCAAATAGCAGTTGTTGGATTTGTTAGGAAGAATGGCTTCGAAATGATCCTTTGCTATAAAGTTTTGCAAGTGTGTCGTCGGAGCAAAGTCTGTTGAGTCCCCAGAATCTTGTTGTTCAATGTTTCTTGCAAGGCTGGGGTTTTCAGAATGTTCTGAATGTGCAGGGAAGTGTTCCGGTGAGTTCGCCGGAGAGAGTTCAGAGGATGTAGCTCGAGAAGATGAAGCCATTTGATTTTAAGAATAAGATTTTTGCAAGCTTTTTGCAGGGTTTCGCCGGAGAAGAAGATGAGAGTTTGTAAAATGTTTTATGAGAGGGTAAGCTTTGTATTTATAGGATGGTAAAACGGTAGAATTCGAAAGAGTAAAATATATGGCAATGGATTAAAGTTTGGAATCCGCACTCGAGTTTGAGCGGCGGGTTCAACTTTCCAAATAAAAACGTTCCATGTACGCCCAATGAAAATGGGACACGTAGGCCTTGTCAGAATATGACAGGACGTCGTGCGCGGCCCATTAATGCTAGGCGCGTGAGGTTGATTTTAGCCATATGAGTTTCACTCGCAGTAACAGTAACCGTTATTACCACAGATAACAAAATGGCAGAACTTTTGTGTTTTACAGAAGCTCTGTGATTTTGAAAATCTTGAGTTTTAACCTTTTCTCATATATCTCATTGTTGTCATGACTCAGAAGGTTCTTCTTTGAACGAAAACGTTTGTAAAGACATTGGAGAGGATCAATAGGATTTTGTCAAGAAATTTTACTCACAGAGGTTTTGTAGCTCTGATGGAACTTGCAGAAGCTCTGCGAGAGCCAGCAGAAGCTCTATGAGAGAAAAAATCTTATAACTTGAATTCTATTAACTTTCTGATCATCCAATTTTTGATCTGTGTTAAGAGATGTTTTTCGCACATTTTTGAAGGTTGGTGTCCGAGAAAACTATTTTGATAAACGTTTTGTTCGAGAAGGTCATGGTGTGTGTTATCGGTTTCCGAGATAACATTCCAAAAGATCGACAGAAGGTTAATTTGTGATCACAGAGCATATTTCATGCAGAAGCTCTGTTGAGCTCAGCAGAAGCTCTATGACCTTAAATTTATCCTATTTCGAATTTTGTTAAACCTTTTGAACTTTTGATTTTTGAAATGTTATTCATAGTATATTTAGGACATATTTGACAATTCTTGTCCTAGAAAACTGTTTTCTAAAAACCTTTCGTGCGAGAGACATACCTTTTGGTTCTTCTGTTCTCGGCAGTTTTGTCTTTCTTCTGTCGATGGAGAATTATCGACATTCTTCTTTGGCTTTCCTTTGAAGGATTTACCTCTGTAGATCATTTCAGGGTCCCTTTTGCTCCCCCTTGATCTAATCGCTTCTGTAGATCAAGAATTTTCCTTTTTCTCCCCCTTGATCTATGCTTGGTTCAAAGAATGGTAAGATTTGTATTGAGCATAGATTATGTTTACCAGAGGTTCTGTAAGGGTTATCAGAAGATCTGAGCGGACCCACAGAGGCTCTGTAAACAATTTATTTTATATATATAAAAAAATATAAACTGAAATAAATTTATCCACACAATAACTTAGTAATAATAGATATTTATACTTATTTACAGAAGATAAAGCTATACTTACAGAGGATTTTCACACCATGTTTATCATTCCTAACTTACCCACCAAGAAGTTGAATCTTTTCTCGTCTAATGCTTTGGTGAATAAGTCAGCGAGTTGATATTCTGTGGGCACGAAATGCATTTCGATTGTACCGTATTCAACATGATGTTTCAAGAAATGATACCTTATATCGATATGCTTGGTTTTTGAGTGTTGCACAGGGTTGGCAGAGATAGCAATAGCACTTTTGGAATCACAGAAGATGGGTATTTTGAACAGAATGTGGCCGTAGTATTTTAGCTGAGTCTTCATCCATAGAACCTGAGAACAACAGCTAGCGGCAGCAACGTATTCAGCTTCTGCAGTGGATGTGGAGACACAATTCTGCTTCTTGGAGGTCCAACTGACTAGTTTACCACCCAGGAATTGACAACTCCCAGAGGTACTCTTTCTGTCGAGCATGCATCCTCCATAGTCTGAATCTGTATAAGCTTTAAGACTAAAACCAAAGTTCTGTGGATACCAGAGACCAAGATTGTTGGTCCCCTTCAGGTATCTAAAGATTCTTTTTACAGCATCATAATGTGATTTCTTTGGATTAGCTTGATAACGTGCACAAAGACATGTGGCATGCATAATGTCAGGTCTGCTTGCTGTTAAGTATAACAGAGATCCAATCATGCCTCTGTAGAGAGTACATTCTACAGAAATACCATTTGGATCTAAGAATAACTTATTTCCAGTGGCCATTGGAGTCTTCATTGCAGAGGTATCAGAGAGATTATATTTTAAAAGTATGTCAGAGACATATTTGGCTTAATTTATAAAAATTCCCTCTGAAGATTGTTTGACTTGAAGTCCGAGGAAGAATGTTAATTCTCCCATCATACTCATTTCAAACTCACTCTGCATGAGTTTTTCAAAAAATTTGCACTCTTCTGAATTTGTAGACCCAAAAATTATGTCATCTACGTATATTTTGACAAGCATTATCTCACTATTTTTGCGTTTATAGAATAAGGTAGTATCTGTTGTACCTCTGTTGTAGCCATTGACTAGAAGGAAGGTAGAAAGTCGTTCGTACCATGCTCTTGGAGCCTGTTTCAGTCCGTATAGAGCCTTTTCAAGGTAGTATACATGCCTTGGAAACTTTGAGCTTTCAAAACCTGGTGGCTGATTTACGTAAACCTCTTCTTGGATTTCACCGTTTAGAAAAGCTGATTTTACGTCCATCTGATAGACTTTAAAACCTCTGTGGGCTGCGAAGGCTAAGAATATTCTTATTGCTTCGAGACGTGCGAGAGGGGCAAAAGTCTCATCGTAGTCTATGCCTTCTTCTTGTCTATATCCTTTTGCTACTAATCTTGCTTTGTTTCTGACGACCACTCCATCTTCATCCTTCTTGTTTCTGTAGACCCATTTAGTCCCAATGGCCTGTTTCCCTCTTGGCAGAGGTACTAAAGTCCATACTCTGTTACGCTCAAATTGCAGAAGTTCTTCTTGCATGGCGTCTACCCAGTTTGGGTCATCTAGGGCTTCAGAAATCTTCTTTGGTTCAATAACACTAATAAAATTTGTAAAGAAACAAAAATTAGCAGTGGCAGACCTTGTTTTTACTGAGTCAGAAGGTTCTCCAATTATTTGGCTTGGAGGATGGCTTTTTGTCCATTGAGTTGTGCGTGGAAGATGATCATCAATGTCATCAAAACTTTCTTCAGAGGGTTCTTGTGTTTCTTCTTGTGCAGCCTCTGATGTTCTTCGTGCCTTGGTAGTTGATTCTACCGTTTGTGGAATGATTTGTACGAGTGGTGGTGGAGTTTGTTCCTCTGAGGATGTATAGTCTTGGTCCTCGATCTCCTCTGTAATTGGTTCTTCTGTGGTTTGTGCAGCTTCTGTGGTCGTTTTTCTTGATGTTTCATCTTCTGCACTTTCTTCTGCTTCGGCAATTGCATCTGTAGTATTTATAGAAGAAGATGAAGCATTATTTGGACCAATTAGAGTCATACCTGTAGGATTTTGTCCGACAGAGGATGGTTCTTCAGAAACTCTGATGGTTCCGACAGAAGGATCAATGTCATTGTGGAACATCTCCAAAAATAGAAGATTCAAATCTTCTTTTGTTCTTGAGATGTCAGAGAATTTCCCTTTAATTCCGAGTTCTGAACTTATTTGCTCAGAAGTCATTTGGAATGAATCATCAAAAGAAACATTGATGCTTTCTACAATCTTGTGAGACTTTGTAAGGAATGTTCTGTAGGCTTTGGAAGTGGCAGAGTATCCAATGAATTTGCCTTCATCTGCTTTTACATCAAACTTTCCTCTTGAATCTCTGTCGTTTAAGACGAAGCATTTGCATCCGAATACATGGAAAAATTTGATGTTTGGCCGCCGTTTGTTAAGCAATTCGTAAGGCGTCTTGAGGTGTCTTTTCACAATGGTTGATCGATTTTGAGTATAACACGCAGTAGAAATTGCTTCTGCCCAAAAGTTCATTGATAATCCTCATGCTGACATCATAGTTCTTGCGGCTTCCACAAGTGTTCGATTCTTTCTTTCGACAACACCGTTCTGTTGTGGAGTGCGAGCTGCAGAGAAGTTCTGTGAAATTCCTTCTATTGAAAGATAAGTTTCAATGACACAGTTTTTGAATTATATGCCGTTGTCACTTCTTAACTTCTGTATTTTGCAGTCATAAAGAACTTGGATTCTTTTCATTAGATTTATCAATATAATTGGAACATCTGATTTCTTTCTGATAAATTCAACCCATGTGAAACGTGAATACTCATCAACTAAGACAAGTATATATTTCTTGCCACCTAGGCTTTGTATTGCAATGGGACCGCAGAGGTCGACATGAAGCATGTACAGAGGCCTGGTGCAAGACACATCTGTTTTGCCTTTGTGGGAAGCTCTTTTGAGTTTTCCCATCTCATAGGCAGAACATAAATGATCCTTATTGAATTTAACATTTGGCAAACCTTTAACTAGATCAAGTTTGACCAGTTTTTCCAATGTGTGAAAATTCAAGTGACAGAACCTGTTGTGCCATAACCAGGCTTCTTCAATTTTGCAGGAAACAAGGCAAACTTTGTCCTTGTTCTTTGAGTTGAAGTTCATTAGATATAGATCACCTATTCTTTCAGCTCACAGAAGTTCCATACTTGTTTCTTCACTTTGTAGAGAGCAGAAAGTTCTTTTGAACAACACATTGAATCATGTATCACAAAGTTGACTTATACTGAGTAGGTTGTGCTTAAGGCCATCCACATATGCAACTTTGTATACAGAAACGTCTTCTTTCCTTATGACTCCATAGCCTTTTATGTGTCCTTTCTTGTTGTCTCCAAAAGTCACAGATCCACCATCTTGTGTTTCTTTGTACGTGGATAGTGCACTTCTGTCACCAGTCATGTGCCTTGAGCATCCGGAGTCTAGATACCAGATTGGCACATACTTCTTCTGCAGGACAATCACAGAGATTTAGGTACCCATATCCATATGGGTCCAATATTGTTAGAGTTTTTCAAGTTTGCTTTGGCATTCTTGAAATACATTTTGTTTTCTGCAGAAAAGTCAGATTGTTTCTTTGTGGGATTTGACTTTTGAATTGGCGTAGAGAGTAGACAATCTTGATTTGAAAAATGATTATTAAGTTTAGACATAAGATCAAAGCAATGACAGTATTGAATATGAGATGTAGTTTGTTTGAACTTTTCATTGAACTTTTTAAACTCAGCCACAGAGGCATTACATTCTTTCTTTACATTAGATTTCCTATTACTAGAAGATCTATGAATACTCGAATGTTGTTTGCAAAAGCTCTGTTTAGGACCTGCCTTCTGTGGGTTGCTTCTGTGGTGAGCTTCCTTTATCACTGTCACAGAAGAAAAAGATTTATTAACCTTGGGTTTTGAAAATCTAGAACTTATAGGATCAATAGAGGTCTTCTGTAACATTTTAAGCTCAGCAGAGGTTTTGACATGTAGATTCAAATTTAGAAAATCTTGGCAGATTGGAATCTCTGTGAGTTTCTCTTTTGGAGAAATAGTTCTATGAGGAACTTCAGAGGAGTATTTAACATCCTCTGTGTCATAGAGAGTTATCCCAGATGTAACATCTGTCTCTGAATCGTCAGAAGATGAGTCGTCCTCGTATACAGAGGTTGAGTCAATTCTTTCAATAGAGGTTGAATTTTCCGAACATGCATCATACAAGCTTTCTTCCTCTGTAGAATAGTTTTCATAGATTGCAGAGGTTTCTAATAAGATTTCTTCAGTGAGAGATTTATCTATAGAAGATGTACAAAATTTTTCTAAAACGCTTGATTTCCATATTTCCAAAATTTCTTTTTCAATTAAGTTTTTAAAGTTTTCTTCTGAAAAAATGGGTTTAAACTCAGGAGCTTCTGCTGATAACTTCTTTTCAACGTTTATCAAACAGACAAAAGCAACCTGTGTTTGGGTCTCTGGTTTACCAAACTTGAAGATACCAATCTGATCTTGTGTTTTCATATATTTCTTTGTTTTGATACCTCTATTGACAGAGGTTGAAGATGATGAGTCTGTGTTTTCAAACCACACGTTAATCATCTTCTTATGTTTCTTCAAGTAAGGATCCACAGAGATTTTCGCCCGTTTGCTTACAGAGATTAGATTTGGAAAATCTGGTTTGGTTGTTTTTCCAATCACAAATAACGAGGACAGAGGTTTGTTTCTTTTGCCTTCAACACCTAGGGTGATATCATCATACCCTATACCTCGTCTCCCTATTTGTGAGTTTATTTGTTCATAAACTTTCTGTGCATCTTTATAGTTTTTAAGCAAAACTTCTCTTCTGAGTAAATCTTGCCATAATACCTCTCTTTTTTTTTGAAAATATTCTTTAAGAGCTCTTATGTCAGTAGTTTCGCTCCTTGAAACTGAAAGTTCTTTTGTTTTATCTTTTAAAGTATTGGTTAATTCAGAAATTTGTTTTTTTAAAGGATCTAGAGTTTTGTTCCATTTCTTTTCTATTCTCTCTTTTTCCTCAAAAATCTTTGCCTTTTCTTGAGTGAGAAGCCGTACTTCTCTCTCATTGAAAGTGAGTCTTTTCTGAATACTTTGATTTATCTTTTTCAGTTCAATTAATTCAATGTTAATTCTAAGTGTATTATCATCTACAGAGGTAATACAAGAGTTGGAATTTGAAGTAGATACCTCAGAGTCAGTGCAGGAGTCGACTTCTGCCATGCCACAGAAGAGGGCATTGGCGGTATGTTCATCGTTAGAAGTAGAGTCTGACTGGAAGTCTTCTGTGTTCTCCTCAGAATGTCCTTTTGCCATTAAGGATTTTTGAGCATAATATTCGGCTTTCTTTTTGTAGAAAGCAGAGTCCCTCTGTGGGCGATTTGATCTGCTTCTGCATTCATTCGTAAAATGGCCTGGTTTTCCGCAGTTAAAACACCCTTGAGGAGTGTTTCCTGTTCGATCATTGGACTTCTGTAGGTCTCCGCCTTTCTCTGATCTACATTCATTTGCATAGTGACCAGGTTTGCCGCACTTGTAGCATTCTTGCTGCGTGTGGCTTACCGAGTCATCTGACCTCTGTCGGTCATTCCCTCTGTAATTTCTATCGCTTGACCTCTGTCGGCCACTTGATTCTTCTCCTCTTCTGTCATCTCTTCTGTTGTCTCTTCTGTCATCCTGGTTATCTCTATCATATCTTTCATTTCCGGAACCTCTTATGTTTCCTCTGAACTCTTTTGTCAATAGAGCTAAAGATTTAGCTAGTGACGCAAGAGTTATTTCCTTTTCTGCTTGCTCTTCTTCTTCACTGTCAATTATCACCATCTTCTTCTTCTCCTTCTTCTTCTCCTCTGTGGCTTTATCATTTCTTGGTCTCTGTGCATCCTCTTTAGTTTTACTAACCAATGCATATGGTGCAATGGTTAGTGTTTTAGCCTGTGCTATCTGAGGTTCTTGTGCGGCTAATGTTCCGTAAAGATCAGAGAGAGTCCAGGTGTCTAGATCCTGATTTGTCTGTAGGGACATAGACAGCTGGAGCCATTCTTCATTTAGACTTTTTAAAAACATGACATTGTTTTCTTCAGAAGTTCTGTCAATGCCTGATTTTCTGCACTTGTTGATTAGAGAGTTGAATCTGTCGTATGTTGTTTGCAGAGATTCTGTTGCAGAGGCTCTGAATGCATGATATTCATTGATGTACTGTGCTCTTCGGTTTTTTTTGTGTTTTAGCACCTCCCTCCTTCCAACTGTCTTTCCAGTTCTTTCCACAGATCATGCGCTGTTTCACATGAATCCAAGGATTGAAAGAGTTCGTTGGGTATTGCCATAATTAATGTCCTCTTGGTTTTCTGAGCAACTTCATCTTCTGCTTTATCTTCGGTTGACCACTCCCCTTTTGGCTTTGGTTTTTGATTATCGGGGATTTCGGCAGATTCAGCAGTAGCAGGTACACGAGGTACTACTGTCATGGGAATAGGAGGAGGATTGTACAGATATTGTACTAGATTTCTTTCAGTGCCCTCGAAAAAATGGACCATTCTTATTTTCCACTGAGGATACTCATCTCGAAGGAGAGTAGGAGGTTTAGTGAGAGAACCAGTAGTAAAGAAATTATTTGTATTTGTCATTTTTGAAGATTTTAGAAAGAAAGTATGACTAAAGAGTTACTTCGATGAACTTGAAGATTTTCTGGGTTTAAGCAGTTTCCAGACACAATTTTAAATCTCAATAATATCTATCACGAATCTTGATAAGTGGATTACTTGATATTGAAAATCAAGGAAGGCTCTGATACCAATTGTTGGTTCCCGTTTTGCTTTAAACAAGATTATCAGATCTATTAGTTCAGGTTTAAGGTTTGATGCGGAAGCGTATTTAAAGAACTAACAGATAAGTTTGATAGATTTAGAACAAACTATAAATAAACAGTGAACAGAATATTATATCTCAAAGTTTACTGAATATATATCAAGAACAGGTTTATGAACCGTGAGTAAGAAAAAGCTTTAAAACAGATATGACTCTTAAGGTGAATAAGCTTTTGTGTTCTTGATGTTCGATTGAAGTGTTGTGTATTGTGTGTGTTTGTGTAAGGAAGAACTCAACATGAGTCTTCCTTATATACTACTCTAAAGGGGACCATAAAGCATATGCTACTATTCAAAAGGTACGTATGAATAGTTGAGAGGATGTCGTGAACAGTTGCAAGGATGGCATGAACAGTCAGACGTGCATTTAATGCAGCAGACGTCTAATATGTACTAAGCCCTACTGAGTCCAATCAGAGTTTGACACGTCGATGTTGGACAGGGCATGCTACCATGCAAGTTGATGTACGAGTCCTGTAACAGTAGCAAGATATTATAAATATCTTCAAGTCTCAGTGAGGACCACAAAGGCTCTGTAATGAGTTACAGAGGTTCTGCGGTCTGGTCCTCTGTGGAGCAGTCTTCGCCGGATTCCGAGTCTTTGGTCTTCTTTGTGCGTATGACAGAACTTCTGTAGGAAGCCTCTGCTGCTTCTGTAGCTTCTTGACCTTGATTTCTCGGTAATGTCGGCAGAGCCTCTGTAAGAGGCTTTCTTCACTTAGCCTATTTTCACTACTTCTAAATACTTCTATGATTAGGAAGATTGAAGCTAACAGTTCCATAGAGATCAGAGAGTGTCCAGGAGTCTAGATCTTGATTTGTTTGTAAAGACATAGACAACTGAAGCCACTCATCGTTCAGGCTCTTTAGAAACATGACGTTATTTTCTTCCTTGGTTCTGTGAATACCAGACTTTCTGCATTTGTTTATGAGAGAGTTGAACGGATCGTATGTTGTTTGCAGAGATTCTGTTGCAGAGGCTCTGAAGGCATGATACTCGTTTATGTATTGTGCTATTCGGTTCTTCTGTGTTTTAGCACCCCCTTCCAGTTGTCTTTCTAATTCTTTCCAAAGATCGTGCGCTGTTTCGCATGCATCTAAAGATTGAAATATTTCGTTGGGGATAGCCATGATTAATATTCTTTTCGTTTTCTGTGCAACTTCATCTTCTGCCTTATCTTCATCTGACCAGTCTACTTTTGGCTTAGGTTTTTTTTGTTTAGGGATTTCAAGAGATTCATCAGTAGCTGGTACACGTGGCATAGTTATCATAGGAACCGGAGGAAGATTATAAAGATATTGTTTGAGATTTTTTTCAGTACCCTAGAAAAAATGAACCATTCTTATTTTCCATTGAGGATACTCATCTCTAAGAAGAGTAGGAGGTTTAGTTAATGAGCCAGCAGTAAAAAAGTTATTGGTATTTGTCATTTTGAGAAAAGGATAATCTGATGGAGGATTTATGTGTATGAAGATCTGAAAGTTTTTCTTACAACTAATATCCAGAAATATGGTGATGAAGAGAGAAAATAATCTATCAGATAAAAGTTGTAAAACGAGGATCACTTGATATTGAAAATCAAGCTTTGCTCTGATACCAATTGTTGGTTCCCGTTTTGCATTAAACAAGATTATCAGATCTATTAGTTCAAGTTAATGTTTGATGCGGAAGCGTATTTGAAGAACTAACAGATAAGTTTGATAGATTTAGACCAAAATATAAATAAACAGTGAACAAAATATTATATCTTAAAGTTTACTGAATATATAAAATAAGAACAGGTTTAAGAACTATGAGTAAGAAAAGCTTCAAAACAGATATGACTTTTAAGGTGAATAAGCTTTTGTGTTCTTGTGATGTTTTATTTATATGTGATAAGGAAGAACTCAACATGAGTCTTCCTTATATACTACTCTAAAGGGGACCATAAAGCATATGCTACTATTCAGACGGTACTGATGAATAGTTGAACGGATGTCGTGAACAGTTGCAAGTGTGGCATGAACAGTCAGACGTGCTGTATTGCATTTAATGCACAGACGTCTATTATGTACTAAGCCCTATTGAATCCAATCAGAGTTTGACACATTGAAGTTGGACAGGGCATGCTACCATGCAAGTTGATGAACAGGTTCAGAAACAGTAGCAAGATATTATAAATATCTTTGAAGTCTTTGTTGAAGACCGCAGAGGCTCTGTGAAGTGTCACAGAGGTTCTGCGGTTTGCTCCTTTGTAGAGCAGTATTCACCGGATTCCGAGTCTTTGGTCTTCTTTGCGCGTATGACAGAGCTTCTATAGGACGCCTCTTTAGCTTCTGTAGCTTCTTGACCTTGATCTCTCGGTAAGTTCGGCAGAGCCTCTGTAAGAGGCTTTCTTCACTTGGCCTATTTTTCACTACTTCTAAATACTTCTATGATTAGGAAGATTGAAGCTAACAGATCACACCGAAGTATCTTGTGGGAGATTCCCGGATTTCTATCGCGTATCAAGTGAGTTATCACAACCCCTTTTTCAATATTTTACATATTTTGGGGTGAAAAGCATGTTGTTACTACAATCATTTTACGCACCGGTTGTCTCATTTTCTTGGAAATACGAACTTGCTATACTTGTTTATGCTCTATGGTATCTATGTTTTGTGAATGTTGTAAGTTTGAGTTTTCTTTTGCTATCGTTCAAAAGTCCCCGTTTATTTCTCACGTTACCCGTTTAACTCATATTGAGCCGTTGGTAGTTATGGATAACGTTATTTGGTTGACACCCCACTCACAAGTAGCGTTTGTTTGAGTGCATAATTATTGTTTGTACATGCGCATTGTTGGCGATAGAACATGCGTTGGGGCGTCCTGTCATTATAGGTCGGGTAACGGGCTCATAACTTAAACATTATACATACGATTACCTTGAGCAAGTGTTTTTATAACCGGTTGACTTATCCACTTGTGCGGATTTAAACTATTTTCTATGGCAAACATCGTTGTACTCGTAAAACCTGTGATCTCACCAACTAGTGCATTAGTTGACCTTTTCATTTACACGCTTTTCAGGAAATACCATGTAAGGTTGGAACTTAGGAAGGCTACACGTGTTGAAGCTTTCTACTTTATCTTTTGAATATGTTCATTTCCCTTTTTCGTAACACGTTTGTAAAAGACAATGTTGTAAGCTTTTGAATGTATTTTGATGGTTGGTGTGATCTTGTAACGTTTGCTATGAAACTTGAGCTGTACATCCCGTGTTTCCGCTTTAGTGGGGTGTGACAGTATGCCATGCCTGTCTGAGGTTTGGAGGCCTGATCACGCGAGCCCGTCTTGGTAGACATGCAGCTGATGACGTGATTGAAAATAAAATTCAGCTCAGAGGGCATCTTGTTCTTCAAAACGGTGGTGATTTTCTTCTCAGGGTTGCCTTCACGGTCAGGGTTCCATGTGTACCTCATGCACTCGAGGAAATGGATGAGTTCAGCCTTTCCTTATGTAGAGTTGGGGTCAGGGGATGGGACGAATTGGTGGGCTTTTGATCGACAGCGAAATTCAGCGCTGAGCGGACCACTGCAGGGGTGATTTCAGCTTCGCCAAGTTCGGTTTCGAAGGTTATAATGTCATACTTACGGTTAGGGTTTTTGGTGGATGTGGCAGTGGTACGATGAGTTGTATACCAAAATTGGTGTAGAAGCCTTTGTGGGCTGGGGGCTTAATGGCCATAGGTTTTGAGAGAGGGAAGGTCTTGATGAAGTTGACTCCCTCATCAATATGTGTGCCATTCTTTTTCTTGGGAAATTTCAAGGGAGCGTAGGGGTTATTGGATTGGAAAGTGATCTGGCTCATCGACAGCTTCATGTTTGCAGCTTTTTTAAAGAGAGGGACAGAGGGTGCAGTGGTTGCATCAACAGTAGTGGAAGCCATTTCTGTTCAGAGTAACAAAAGATGTAGAAGAAGATGAAACAAAAGCTTAAAATGGAAAAAGTTTCCAAAATAAGGGTTTTAGGGTTTTCTAGTTTCCATTTTGGAAAGATGGTAAAAAGGGTTTCTAGTTTTGAAAAGAAATACAAAAACTAGTGAAGTTTCTTATTTTTACAGTTTCCTTTTAAGGAATGGATTCTGGAAAACCGTATAAAAGGCATAAGTTTAACATTTTTGTTTTAAACTTACAAGAACAACTTGTAAACAGATTGTGTTCATGAAATTTTGAAGAAGAAGATTTCATGTTTTTAGAAAGTGCATTTGTTTGATCTTTTTAGAACAAGAATAAGATCAAAAACAAGTTTTAAAAGGATTAAAGGTAGAAAATGTGAACCTGTTTTGTTGAAATACGAGGTGATGGATCACAAGTTCGTAGAAATCCAAAGCTTAGAGATGCAAGAAGATTCTTTTGCATTTAGAGAGTTCGAGAGCGTAAAAGGTAAAAATATAAACTCGGAAGGTTTATATAGTGAGAGTAGAGAGAGAAACTAATGAGCGGGAAAAGTTTCTCATGATGACACGTGACACGCCCCTTGAATCTTATTGGACAAGGAAAGGAAACGGCGAACGCGTCAGATGAAAGCTCGTGCCGAGGGTTATCCAAAGTATGACGTCACAAACGTCCTTTCACATTTTAAGTTGTCTCTGAGGGTTTTTGGAAAAACTCAGGGACATTTTAAAACACTTGAGAAACACTGATTGGAAATATCAGTGAGATTTTAGAGTTTCAAAAGAATCACTGAAAGGAAGAGATATTCAGCGATGTAATTTATTTTGAAATTCTGCATGCTGAAGCGAACTTCAACGTTTAAGAGATAGAACGTACCTTGATATCAGTGAATCAGTTTTGTTCGGAGATTAGATGAGGAATGAGTGAATAAAAATTTATTTATCACCGATCCAATACTTTACTGTTGAAGATTTTATTCTTCCAGGTTCAGCATTCCAAGCTCGCTGATGAGAAAGTTGAATCTTGTCTCATCAAGAGGTTTAGTGAATAGATCAGCTAACTGAAAATCAGTTGGGATAAAATTAAGTTCTATACCACCATTCATCACATGATCTCTGATAAAATGATACCTGATCTCAATGTGTTTGGTCTTTGACTGTAGCACTGGATTGTTTGCTATAACGATGGAACTAGTGCTGTCGCAATAGAATGGAACTTTGGAGAGCTAAAGGTCATAGTCCAATAGTTGATTTCTCATCCATAACACCTGAGAACAACAGCTTCCAGCGGCTACATACTCAGCTTCAGCGGTTGAGGTGGACACCGAATTTTGCTTTTTACTTGTCTAACTCACCAGCTTTCCACCCAAGAGCTGATAGTTTCTTGTGGTGCTTTTCTTATCCAATTTGCATCCTGCAAAATCACTATCTGAATAGGCGATTAGATCAAACCCTGAGTCTTTGGGATACCAAAGACCTAGGTTAGGAGTACCCTTAAGATATCGAAAAATATGCTTTACATCGATCAATTGAGATTCCTTAGGTTCAGATTGATATCGTGCACATAAACAAGTTGCATACATAATATCAGGACGGCTAGCTGTAAGATATAGAAGAGAGCCGATCATCCCACGGTACGCTGTGACATTAACAGGCTTCCCTGAAGGATCTTTGTTAAGTGTCAGCGGCGGTGCCATTAGGGTTTTCATATATGAGCTTTGAGTTAAATCAAACTTTTTCAGCATATCTTTAACATACTTACCTTGGTGAATGAAAGTACCTTTTTCATTCTGCTTGATTTGAAGACCAAGGAAATATGTTAGTTCACCCATCATACTCATTTTATATTCATCTTTCATTCTTTCAGCGAAACGAGTACATAATTCAGGGTTAGTAGAACCAAATATAATACTATCGACATATATTTGAACAAGAATGATATGACATTTTACTTTCCTGAAAAATAGAGTTTTATCGATTTTACCACGCTCAAACTTTTCAATATGGAGATAAGTTGAGAAAGTGTCATACCATGCACGAGGAGCTTCCTTTAAGCCATAAAGTGACTTATCCAGCTTATAAACATAACCTAGATGCTTAGGATAAGTGAATCCTGGATGTTGCTCAGCATAGACTTCTTCATTCAGTCTTCCATTAATGAATGCTGATTTCACATCCATTTGATATACTTTGAAGTCTCTGTTAACAGCGTATGCTAAGAATAGACGAATGGCTTCGAGTCTTTTCACTGGGGCAAATGTTTCGTCATAGTCTATGCCTCCCTCTTGTCTGTATCCCTGAGCAACAAGACGAGCCTTGTTGCGAGTTACAGTTCCATGTTCATCCAACTTGTTTCGATAGACCCACTTAGTGCCTATCACTGACTTGTCAGATGGTCTTGGAACGAGATTCCAAACTTTGTTTCGTTCAAATTCTGTCAGCTCTTCTTGCATAGCGCTGACCCAATTTGGATCTCTGAGGGCATCATCTGTTTTCTTTGGTTCAATCAGAGAAATAAAGTTAACAAATAAACAAATGTTACCTGAACCTTGTCGAGTCTGAACACCAGCGTTTGGATCACCAAGAATCTGATCAATGGGGTGATTGATAGTCCATCGCTGAGACGGAGCATGATTCGCTGACTGAATTTGAACTTCTAGAGGAGCTGAAGAAGAGGCTTCAGCAACTTCAAGTGTTTCAAGCAAAGGAGGAAGAGGTTTAGATGGCATTTCATTCACTGATTGCTGAGAAGTAGATGGGATATTTTAGGTTGATGGTTCAGAAGCAGGCATAGTGTTTAGAGAAACAGCTGAAACCCATGACGATTCAGTTTCACTTGTCTGCATTCTTAGGATGATGGTAGGATCATCATCAACGGTAGGGACGTTGACCTGAGGATTGGGAATGCTTTCCGAGTCTCCAAGATGAGAAAACATCCATTGATTGAGTTCATCAGTATCAGCAGAAGGTCTTGAATTTGCTGAACGGGATTCGTCAAAAGTGACATGGATTGTTTCTTCTACAGTTTTTCTTCTACGATTGAAGACTCTGTAGGCTTTGGAGATTAAAGAATATCCAAGAATTATTCCATCATCAGCCTTCGGATCAAACTTTCAAAAGGCATCCCTGTTGTTCAATATGAAACCCTGACATCCAAAGATGTGAAGAAAACTAATAGAAGGCTTTCTTCCATGGAAAAGTTCGTAGGTTGTTTTCTTGAATCTTTTGACAATCAGCGACCTGTTTTGAGTAAAACAAGCAGTGTTGACATCTTCTGCCCAGAACTGAGTAGGTAGATGAGAATCGCTGAGCATTGAACGTGCAGCTTCGATGATCGTTCGATTTCTTCTTTCAACGACTCCATTTTGTTGCGATGTTCTCACTGAAGAAAAGTTGTGAGAAATGCCCTTGCTTTCAAAGAAGTTTTCAAGGGAACTGTTTTTGAATTCAGTCCCATGATCACTCCTTATAGAGCGAACGGTCATATTATTCAGGACTTCCATTTTCCTGACAAAAGAGATGAGTTATTCAGGGGTGTCACTCTTAGAACGGAGAAACATAACCTAGGTGTAGCGAGAGAATTCATCAACAATGAACATTGTATATTTCTTTCAAGCGATGGATTGTTTGTTGATAGGACCAAACAAATCCATGTGAAGAAGTTGAAGAGGAGATGAAACTGAGGAAACTTGCTTTGACTTGAAGCTTGCTTTGGTTTGTTTCCCTTTTTCACACGTTGAACATAGAGATTCCTTAGCGTATGAATGTTGAGGAAGACCAGTGACCAACTCTTTTGAAGAAAGAGTATTCAGTGTCTTGAAGTTGAAATGAGAGAGTCTCTTATGCCATAGCCAATTGACATCAGATGAGGCTTTGGAGAAGAAACAGGAATTCTCAGTGGTTTTCGAGTCCATGTTTATAACATAAATATTTTCCAAACGGTATCCGATGAGAGCGACTTTCTCCTTTTTGTCAGTGACAAAGCAGGATTCCTTAGTGAAATACACTTTGTAATCCTTGTCACATAGCTGACTGATGTTTAGAAGATTGTGCTTCAGCCCTTCAACATATGCGACTCTTCTGAAGGTAGTTATACCATTAGAGAGTACACCAAACCCTCGGGTATAGCCTTTTCAATTTCCACCAAAGGTCACAGAGGGACCTTTCTCTTCCTTGTACTCGGCGAGCAGGTTCCTTTTGCCAGTCATATGTCTAGAGCATCCGCTATCGAGATACTAGATACCCTTCAGGACCTGCAGACAAAGGAAGATTAGTTTGATTTGGGTACCCATTTTACTATGGGTTTACATTTGTCAATGGTGGTAGAGGAAGTGGAAGGTTCAGAAATCTTCGCAGCATTTGAAGATTCAGCTTCAGTGACATTCTTCACTTTGGTTAATTTCTTAACCTTAGTGGTTGTTTTCACCTTAACCTGATTTGCACCAGGGTTGGTCTTCTTTGCCTTGGGGGCAGTGATCTTCACCTTTGCTAATTTCACAGCTTTGGTGGGTGTGGAGCACTTACTAGCAATATGATCGGTAAGTCCACAGTGATAACATTTCCTATAGATAAAAGTAGCTGTAGGACCATTTGCATGCTTAGCAGAGATTTTTAAATGGGCAGGGCCAACACCAAGAATACCTTTGGCATTGGAAATTGGAGGAACTATCAGTTTTTTGGATTTCTTACCAATTACATTCACTCTAATTCTAGGAGTAGATCGCTGAACGAATTTAGGGATCTTGTTCTTAGAAGTAGAGGGATTGTGAGTTCCAGATCAGTGCAATGAACAATAGAAATAAATAATATGAAGCAAATCAGTATGATTTCAATTGGTCATCCATATAACTTTCAATACGCAGAGAATTACAATAAGCGTGTGAAAGTTCAATATTGACAACTAGCTTAATTTCAAAAGCTAATACACATTAAATACCATGGGCCCATAACATTCAAGCCCATGGTCTATTACACAATATAGGCTCAAAATGATAAATAACAATTTAGTCCTTGAACTTCTATTCCACCTGATTTTGACCCTAACAATCTCCCCCTTTGAATTGAAGTTCGAGTTCGTGCCAGTTTTCGACGTATCTCTTTCGGAGCGCAAAGTGTATCTCGAACATTCGGATGGCTCGGCGGTAGTCGATGCGGTCTTCTATCACTCCTAAAGCATTTTGAGCGGTTATCTCGTTTGAATTGGGAACAAACAAATACTTTTGGTTTTCAGATTCATAAGTGATGATGTTTCGAAGAGCATCTCTGACTTTAAGGAGTGTGCCATCGCAGAATCTGTCGACCTGGCTGAAGCAAAGAAACCTCTTTTCTTTCTGATCGTTGAGGTATACTATCCCAAATTCTTTAGTTCGGGTGGTTTCAGATTCGAATTCAGCAGGTTTACCTTCTTTGCTCTATTCTCGATTCCCATTTGAAAGTCTGTGAGGTATGATATCATGATTGTGTGAATCAGGAATCGACGTACAGCCTCGAGTGCTTTTGTTACTTGAAGCGGTCGGATGGTTCTGGTACGGAGGTCTTTCAGTATAGCGAGGAAGTCGAACGGTCTAAGGTTCTTAAAGTCAGCTTCAGAAATTCTCCATTCATTACCGTCTTCGCGGTGGATGGTGAAAACTGGAAACATGACTCTAAGGATTTGGCCAGTTTGGATGTTGAGCACTTCAGAGATCTTGTGCTTGGTTCGGACTTGGCTAACTGGTAGACACCGCTTCATGACATTTATGTACTGACCTTGGTATTCCTTGTCGAAATGAGAAATCCCAAGGCAGAAAGTTGGCTCAATGGGGCGTAACATGTGAACGTATAGCTTCTTCAGTGATTCCTACAGGTGAGGAATAAGGATCATGATCTTCTCCCATCGGATTTGTTGCTGTTGAGGAGGAGGATGATCTGAAGCTGTTGGTTGTTGAGGAGATGTCGAATTTGCAGCAATTGAGGTTTCGGGTATCGTAGAAGTCTCGGGGGCCTGAGTAGTGTGAACGGGTGTACCATACAGGTTTTGTAGCAAGAACTGGTCATAATCAACGTTGTCGTCTTCATCAGTAGGAAAGATCAAGTTTACCTGGAGATTTATTGCACTAGCAGCTTTTTCGTACCATGTATTTTCAGTCTCGGGGTCGATCTCGGAATCTGCATCAATCAGTTGCAGTACGGGCCTATCTGATGCATCATAAGTGACCAATTCCTGTGTTTCTCCCTCGGGCTTTTCAACCGTTGGGTATTCGTCGTCTGAGATGTCCATGTCTATGACCATCTCGGCTAAGCTCAACTGGGCTTCAGGTTCGTCTTCGGATGCAGTTGCCACAGTTGATGGTTCCGGTTGAACCACGGTTGTTTCAGGGATGATTGGGGCGGACTCAGACAATCGTTGTCTCTTGTTCTCCCCCTCACGGTGATCAGGATCATCCTGGTCATCGTGTCGTCTCTTGAGTCCGCCAGCTTGACTCTTGCAGGTGTCTTCGAGTGAGCCGACTCTTTCGGATAGCGTTTTGAGCGCTTGTTGAACGTCCTTGAGAATCATGTCAAGATGGTCCAATCTAGTGGTTATGGATGATGAAGGAGCAGATACCTGTGATCGTAGAGCTGAGATCAGGTCTGCTTCGGTAGAGGCATCAGTGTCGGTGTGCTGTTGCAACTGAGCTGGAAGCATAGTCTTGAGCGTATCCACCGAATAAGATGGCTGAGCGTGAGCTGGTGGATGTGTTGGTGTGGATGCGGATTCGACAACCTTCTCTTTACCTTTGATCAGGCTCTTGAGTTTGTTGAGCTCGGTGGTGAACTGCTGCTCCATTGTCTCGTGGACAGCCTTTAGGGCACCGTCCAAATATTCCCTTGACATTACGTTGGGTGACTTAACTCCGGGATCACTTAGATTAACCGTTTAGGCATCTACCTTAAGGGTAGAGCCACATACGTTCACGGTTGGCGATGGTGTGGCCATGGTAGGATTTCCTTCCGATCCTCGCGTTCCGCTTAAAGGCGGAGACAATACGGAAGTTCCGATCGGGTCACGAAGAGCACCGATTTCTAGAATCTCATCTTGTGTCCTAGCCGAAGAATGTACTATTTCAAGTGGCTCTAGACTCAATAGTGCATCCAAAGAAGTTGAGACCGGGGGTTGCTGGTCTCTTGTTTCATTACCAATACTCTCCGAGTGAGAGATCGGTGGAAGATGTGCTAAGTCCCCGTGCAATATTGAAACATCCGTCTTTTGAGAGACGGATGAGTGGTTATGGAGGTCGTGCAATTGCGTCGCTAGGTCCACGGCGGATTCTTCAATACCCCGTCCCAATGGATGAGACGGGATAGCAGATGTGGCTACCTGGTCGACACTGAGCTGGATGTGCTCTGAAGCATCTTTATTTTTACGGCTTCTCTCTCTTGATTCTTTTTACTCCCTCCGTTCTGCTTGTATCTCCCGTAATAGGCTGGGTGGTAGGGATTAGAGGGGGTGCGGGTGAGTCAGATGGGGTTCCTTCGGTCAACGGTGGGTGTGGTCCGATACGGGGTGGTATTAGGGATATGTGTATGGCACGGTCCGTATCGTATTCGGTGGAGTCGAATTCCATGTCTTCAACCTGTCTGGTAGGCGAAGGAGGGTCAGAAATGTAGACCTCCGTATCACGGTGAAGCGAAGGTCTTTTGAATTCAGTGACGACCGGGACTTCCTGTAGTCTAGTCCACGGTCCTGCTTCGGCCGTGGTTCGGGTGGAGGGAATGGAAGGTTGGTGGCTTGTTTCGGCTTGGCTGTAGTGGGTAGTACTGGCTTGCGTATCCAATGCACCACCCGCGCCTGTTCTCCTCCCATGGACTCTCAACACACCCCGTCCGGGAGCCCCAGCTACCCAGACTCTACCACCTCTCGTCCGTGGACCCTCACGTCACTCTGATCTATGTCCCTTGGGAGGTCCCTCCGGCTCTGGCTGGACCATGGGATTCACTAACTCTCACCTGTACTCTAACACACTCGGTGCATTGGGGTCCGCGTGTGCCAGTAGGTGTTCTGGGATAGGCATGGCTGGGGTATCAGGTGGATTGCGAATTACTAAGTACTGCAAGTTAAACTGAGGACATACCGGATGATTGATACGCCTCGGGATAAGTGGATTCGCCTCCATGTGTTGTCGGATGGTTAGAGAGAAGAAGTGCGGAAATGGAAGGAACTTCTTTTTGGATCCGCCAGACTGTCGGATGGCTTGCACCAGTTCACGCCAAATGATTGCTGAGTAGTCTATGTGCCGGTTGTAGGACACAACGTGAAATAAGCGTAGGAAGTCTATGGTGCACTGGTCTATCCCCTTCCATCGGGAGGATAGACACATGTTCAGGATCGAGAACAGAGTGTACCAGACCGGGGCGATGTACTTCCGGTTGAATGCGGATGGACGGTCGAGAGCGTGTTGGTATCCAAGTGCATGGATATCGGCACAGAGAGTGATGTCATCGACGGCGGGGGCGTATGCGACATTGCCTCCGTAAGTGGGTTCCGGAAGGGACAACAGTTGGCTAAAGGACTCCGGTGTGAGGGTGAAGGGATGGTTGTCGATGCTTGCCAAAATCGTTTGAGTATTGTTTGCAGTGACAACTCTCGTCGTGTGCCATACTTGGTATACATACAAGACATGTACGTCTGTTTTCGCGGTCAATGCTCGGCGAAGCGGGTGGCCGAGCATTATATCAACGGCCACTCGGTGGGCGGGTCGGAATGCAACAGCGTCGAGATGGTGGTTGTTCGGTGAGATCTCAATGCCATGGTCCTCGAGAACCAAGGCATTGTCGGCCGCCTCGTCAATAAATTCCTCTGGAGGAGGAATGTTCTGCTGTGGTTGCTCCATTTGATCCGCCATAGAACCTGAGAAAAACAGTGTTAGAGCTTGGATGCGATTAAATCGAAAATTATGCGTACCTTAGCTTTTGAATGGCCCAAGCGGCGGTTGATTGAGGACTGGCAGTTAGAGCAGGACATTGGGAATGCCAATGTTTGAAAATTGGCAAAGGTACAGGACTCAAGCAGTGTCCGGATAAACAGGGTATCCGGACAGATAGGACTTACTGGATAAAACAGTGGTTACCGGGTGAAGGAATTGTCCGGGTAACACATTGTTACCGGATATTGGACTTACCGGATAATGCAAAGATACCGGACAAAGAGGTACTTATCGGGTGAGGCAAGGTTACCGGTTAAAATAGGTTACCGGATGTTGTTAACTTACCGGATACACAACGGTTACCGGACACTGATCTTACCGGATTGTCGAACTTACCGGATACAAAGGTATCCGGACGACATGGGTTATCGGGAATCAAGGTGTCCGGGTGGGAAAGAGCTTACCGAATGAATATAATGGTTACCGGTAAACTTGCAAGTTACCGGGTAACATGAATGTTACCGGGTAAAAGCAGGTTACCGGACGAAGCAATTTCAAACTCAATCGGCCCAAATAGCAACGTAATCACAGATCTAAGCAAAATCCACAAACCTAAATAAGTAAGATGCTCGATTGTACTAAATATGGAGCCTAAACAACCCGAACAAGGCGAAAATAACCCGAAAATCGGGCGACGTGAAACGGGTTTTCCGGAAAACCCTATTCGGATCGATTTCTCAGTCAAATCGTGTGTGTGTGGTATCGAAAAGTATGAGATGCGATAGATGGATCATACCTGTGATTTTGGATTCTAAAATCGACCGAGAAAAGCGAGAGCTGGAGTGTCCGAGTGTGTGAGGTCGCGAGAGAGAGTATAGAAGTGTTTAGGAATATTTCGGGTAAAGTGAATAGGTAGGTGTCCGGATTGTCTTATATATGGACGCTCTTACCGGATAAGTTACCCGGTAACTTACCCGGTCCGATAAGATTACCCGGTAACAATGGTTACCCGGTAACTTACCCGGTCCGGTAAGATTACCCGGTAACTTACCGGGTAAGTGTCCGAGAAGCCTAAAAAATGAGAAATTTAACCCTTTCTTAAAAGAATTTCCTGCTCCCCCTCGACCTTAGCACGAGTATTACCCTGCTCCCCCTCGGAACAGGAATGTAAGTGGGTTAGGAGACGTCAATCACACAAAAAAACTTTTACACTTTAAAAAAATTTGGCGCTCTCCCTCAAATGATGAACAACTCTGATTAAGCTCCCCCTCGGAACATGCACGGAGTGTGATGTTGTTAGATCTAAAGTTTTGTCAAATCACTAAGTGTTGGTTCTGGATAGAAGACTCAGAGTTCTGAGTAAGAAGACTCAGAAGCTCTGGCTGAGAAGTCTCGAAAAGATTACAAGTATGAAAGTCTGAACAGAAGGATCAGAGTTCTGAGTAGGAGACTCAGAACTTCTGAAGAAGAAGTTAAAAAGACCCAGTGCTTTAAAGGAAGTTCTGATATGCTTAGTCAGAAGATTGTTCGGAAGTTCTGAACAACATGTTCAGAACTTATGACAGGATACTTTCCTTTGTATTCTGTTAGTTAATTAGGACACGTGTAATATTTCTATTAGACAGTACATAGACTTTCATGTATATGTACTGTAGCTTTAGCTTTTCCTTACAGTATATATAGTTGTTAGCAACTGTAAGCTAAAAAATATTTGGCATAACTTTCCGCATATCTTTGTATTAACTTTTGTAATCTTTGACAGATTCTCTCTCTAGATTTGTAATCTGTTCTTGATTGAATACAATACTTTTGGATCCAATTCTCTATCATTTACTGTTTGATTGATCTTAATTGATTGTAAGATTGAATCCTGATTTCTACAATTGGTTAGGACATTTTATGTTAGAATGTTTTGTAAAGCAAAGGGCTTGGGCCTAATGGGCTTAAGCGACTTATGGGCTTGGGCTTTATTGTGTAACAAGGGAGAGGGAGTATAAATAGGACTTGTTATGTAGATTTGTAAGTAACAATTTCATAATTCAAAATGTAGCCTTCAAACAAACTTGTGTTCTCTCTAGATTAGATTTACTTTTCAATAATAAATAGTTCTCTCCTATCTCAATCTTGTTACTAGATCTTGAATTGTTGTAGATCATAGGCCTCACAATTGGTATCAGAGCCACTCAACAAACAAATTCGTTCAAGATCGTGTTCTTGAAGATTTCTTGATCAATTCAAAAATTGATTCCGCGCTACTCGCAATTCTTGAATTCTTAGTAATTCTTGAATTCATTCTGATTTTGTTCAAGAAATTCGAATTTGTCTTTCTGTTGATTCGATTCTATTCATTTTACAATCATGTCTTCTAAAGAATTTCTATCGATGGAGTCTGAGACAAAAGCTGTTTAATGGAAGATCAGAATAGTTCAAATTAGACAGAGATCACAGGTATGTTTTTGAATTTGCTGAAAAGAAGATTTTATTAGTTCATGTACTCTAACTGTTTGATGAAATGCCGGTGACATATTTGATCAATTCTTGCATGTTCTAAATCTGTGTTGGTCTTCATTTTTTTTCTTCATAATTCATAGTTGATATCTGAATTTGTCATTACATCATGCCTACTTATGATAAAAATGGAAATGAGACTTATTCAAGAAGAGAAACAACTATTTTGTATATGCCTGAGATTGTTCATTTTGAAAGCAAGATTGCTAATCTTGTAGCCAAATTTGATGAAAGTGCAAAAGTTGTTGTAAATTTGCAAAAAGACAAATCTGATCTTCTAAAGGATTTTGAAAAGGCTCAAGAGAACACCAAGTTGTTAGAAAAAGAGAATGTTGATTTGAAAGAGAAAATCAATTTTAGAAAAAAGATGTTGACAGACTCTGACAATAGAATCAAATCATGTGAAATGAAAAATGGTCAACTCTTGAAACAAATATCTGATTTTGAAGAAGTTCTTATACTTGAAAGAGAGAAATTTGAGAAAGAGAGAAGAGACTTTGAAACTGAGAGGAAAGGTTTTGAAACAAAGTTTGTTGAATTCACTCTGAAAATTTCTGATTTGGAGAAAATTCTTGCAAAAGAAAGAAAAGAGTTTGAATGCAAGAAAAATGTTTTTCAAAAAGAAAAGAATGACTTTGAGAAAAAGAAAACAGGAATGTTAATGAGTTTTCTGTGAAAATCAATGAATTGGAGAAAGAGTTAGAAGATGGAAGAAAAGAAACTGAAAAGAAGAAGGTAAATGGTTTTAAAGAAAAATGCTTAAAAGAAAATTTTTCAGATGAACGAAAGATTTTTCAAAATGAGATAAAGAAGCTAACAAAGAAATTATCTGGTTTATCAACATATATTATGAAGGAGCAAATGGTAAAATCTGATCTTCAAAAGAAATATGTTCTGATTTTTAAAGAAAATAATGTTTTAATCAACAAGGTGAAAGAACTTGAAGATATTGTTTTTAAAGTTGGTGTTTCAAAACAAGCAAGTTCTAATACAATTGATCAGACTCCGCTTGTAAACCCAACTAACTCTGAATGTTCATTTAAAACAGCTTCAAGTTCAATTTTTAAAAACATTTCTTTAGAAGAATTAAAAAGATCAAATGATTTCTCAAAGGATCAGATTCATCCTTCCAATCTTTTCTATAATTCTCTGTTTGATAAATTAGATAATAATTCGCATGTACCTAAAGTGAATACTTCTTCTAAGTCTAAAGATAATCTTATCTTCAAAAGAGTTAAGATGGAATGGAGAGTTAAAGGAACAACTTCCAAGAAAGAAGTGCCAAAATCAAAAGTTTCTAATTCAAATGTCAAGAAGAACAATACATTTCAAGGCAAATCTTTTGTTAAACCTGATTCTGTAAATCAATTAGTCAGAATTGCACAAAAGAAACTTTGTTGTTCATATTATGGGACTGATGATTTTGTGAACAAGAATTTTAGTCAGCACTGGTTTGGTTTTTACAGAGTGTCTGCATATGCCACTGCACCTAACAGACCTGGACCCAAGTTCATATGGGTACCGAAGTCAACTTAATCTGTTTTGCAGGTTATTCATGTGTAGAGCTGAATGAATGATCATACTGACACATGACTGAAAACAGATGATGTGCTTAAATTGAGAATATTGACTTTTGGATACTTCAGTCCAAAATTCGGTCTGAATGTGATTATGGATTTCTGATTCATACAGATCAATTTGTTGATTTTGAAGAATCTTTTTTTTCGAAAAAGTTCAATTTACTGAAGTATGATCGAACTCATTGTTGTGGGTGTTTTTGGTAGAAAACATTCCCAGAGAATGTGTTCAGAATCACATTTTGAGCAACCCTGCAAATTTTGGTTGAAAAATTCTGATTTTGAGCGAGTTATGGTGATTTGAAGTTCTGAAAGTTCAAAAATCACAAAATCCAAACATTTTTCTAAGGCATTTTCTCTGGATAGTCTTATCAGATTTCTGAACAGGGTACTCAGAATTCTGACTCTACTACTCAGATTTCTGACTCTACTACTCAGAATTTGGATTTTTGATATCTAATGAGGAATCATCGTAGATGATTACCAAAATCTCTTGATTTTGCAGGATTATCTTGATTTGAAAGAGAGTATTGACTCAAAATTTGATCTGATTGTTTCAAGATAAAGGTAAATTTCTAAACCTCATACTCAAATCATGTTTAAAGAAGAACACTTTAAAAATGATAAAAAAAAAATCAAATGTTCAAACCACTTCTACTGTTCTAAAAGATTTTTCTTATATAGAAGTTGGATTTTAAATTTTTTTTTATCTCAATCTGACTGGTTGTTTTCAAAGATAAATACTTGTGTATTATCTTTTCTATCATTTCAAGTATTCGTACACACCAGTTCAGTTTTTCTTTTAACCTTGTTATTACCATGTATCAAATAGATTCATTTTTTCGATGGTAATACACTTCTCTTGTATTCTTTACATGAATTTATCCATTAAGTTTGTCTTATGGATAAAATTTCGGATCTTGATCAGATTTAATCTTTCTGAAATTCATTCATACTTCCTGGTTCATTCAAAGTCATTTTCTTATCTTGTGGAAGTAATAATAATAAAAAAAAACGGCTGATATATGTGCACTCAAAATTAAAAGTGCATAATACTTCAATGGACAACATTGAAGTGGTGAGAATATTTTTTTATTTTCTTCCTCTATGGATCCACAAGAACCTGTGGAACCTACCCATGAGGTCATCCATGAGTATTTGAGGGGTGAGGGGTCACAAATCATAAAAGAGAGGGGGAGAATGTTCATGGGTATGAACAAACTCAAAGTGATGAGTGGTAAAATTCTGAGAGTGGGTAGTGGTAAGGCTAAAAACAAATTGAGTGAATGTTAACAGAGTTAGAAAATTGAGATATCTCTGATCTAGCCATTTCAAGAAGGGCACCCACATAAACTATTAATTCACACTTTTTGGTGATTAATATTGAAAAAGGCAGTTGGCCCATGTCAAATCTTGATATAACCCCACTCATCCACTCATTATCTTCTTAAAAAGATGGTGTTTCATTTGATTTGGTGACGTAGCATATATTCTATCTAATCTTCATTCGGAAGGTTTGGATATTGAAAAAGAAGGAAGTTTCCCCACCTTCGCTCTTCATTCATGCACATTGAGTCCGTGGAAAATTATTTTTGTCTCAACAGTTTACACACTTTGAGCCTATTATTCAAGCATATGTTGCTTTATTCTTTCTACACATGCACAAACACACAGAAAATATGTTTTCTGTCAGAACTTCTATAGAATTGCTTTATGCTACTCAATGATTAGAAGGAAGTCCTGGAGAGTGAAAATCACTCAAGCTCTTTAATTAGATATATCTGTTGTATCTAGTGGCTTTGTGCTACAAACAGGCCATGCTTTTCTTCAATGGCTTGAAAACAAGATCATTTGTTGATTTTGGGTTACACTTATATGAATTGACGGCTGGTTCAAATTCCGGAAGATTTCTCTAAATGCTAGATTGGTACATTACAAATCCGTTTCATTATCATTTTGATGATCATGGTCATGATAATCAAAAGGGGAGAAGAGGAAAAGGAAACTGATTTGTACAGAAACTACAAAAGAGAGAAATGTTATTTTAAGGGGGGAGAAGAGGAAAAGGAAATTGATTTGTTGTTCTTATAAAGAAAAAGGAATTATTCAGATTGTTGTTGTTGTTCAGATTATTGATTCAAGGAGGAGAAAATATGAAAGCTGATTGATTGATTCAAAAGGGAGAAGAAAGTCAGAAAAAGACAGAAATATAATTTGATCAGATAAAGATGAGAATTGTCATTTCAAGGGGGAGCAGAGAAAAAGCAAATTTGAAAACTAATCTGATCACAACCTGCTGTTTGTAGGGGGAGTAAAGAAAGAAAGTCTACATGATCAAGATCAAACATATGATATTTCTAATCTTCAGACCTTCTGCTGCTACTGCTATTTCAAACAGATTTCAAAACGTATGCAAAGTTGTTGCTACTGTGTTACTTGTCCAGAAAATTTGTTTGCTGTCGAAGCGTTATGATAAAAGGCTGTCCAGAAGTTGCATTCATGTGTTTTCAGATTATGTGCAGCAAAATATGATTGCTAATGTACTCAGAGCTTATTCAAGGTTATTCAGAATTCTGATCAAGGCTACTCAAAATTTTTACTTAGCTTATTTCAGAATAAAGATGCATTTTCAGAAGTATTTTCCAGCTTTGCGCAACTGTCGTATTTTACTCAGAACTCACTACTTATAGCTTCAAATTTGATGAGTCCAGATGCGGTGGATTCGAATGAAACAGATGAACATTTTTCATGTTTTGAGTTTGTTCTGAATTGATGTGCTTATTGGTCAGATTCTGTGTCAAAGTCAGTAAATTTATAATTTGTCCAGAAACTGCACAAGCGTTCAAAGAAGAAAGTTGAAAGAAGATTATCTCTGAGAAATTTAATTCTTCTCAAGTTCGTTATTGATTTCAAAGAATTCAACGTTGATAAGTACAGAAGTGTTTGACAAAAAGGGGGAGATTGTTAGATCTAAAGTTTTGTCAAATCACTAAGTGTTGGTTCTGGATAGAAGACTCAGAGTTCTGAGTAAGAACACTCAAAAGCTCTGGCTGAGAAGTCTCGAAAAGATTACAAGTATGAAAGTCTGAACAGAAGGATTAGAGTTCTGAGTAGGAGACTCAGAACTTCTGAAGAAGAAGTTAAAAAGACCAAGTGCTTTAAAGGAAGTTCTGATATGCTTAGTCAGAAGATTGTTCAGAAGTTATGAACAACATGTTCAGAACTTATGACATGATACTTTCCTTTGTATTCTGTTAGTTAATTAGGACACATGTAATATTCCTATTAGACTTTCATGTATATGTACTGTAGCTTTAGCTTTTCCTTACAGTACATATAGTTGTTAGCAACTGTAAGCTAAAAAATCTTTGGCATAACATTCCACATATCTTTGTATTCACTTTTGTAATCTTTGAGAGATTCTCTCCCTAGATTTGTAATCTGTTCTTGATTGAATACAATACTTTTGGATCCAATTTTCTATCATTTACTGTTTGATTGATCTTAATTGATTGTAAGATTGAATCCTGATTTCTACAGATGTGAAGTGCACTCGGAAATGTCCACACTCAAAAACATTTGGAACATGAAAAAAAAATTGTGTGACTCCCCCCCTTCAAAATTAGAGTATACTTACCTGATACTTGTTCGTGCTCCCCCTGAACACATGAACAATTCGTGAAAGCACCAATATGAGCAAAAATTGAATAAGACGACAGTATTTAAACAATAGGAAACACACGTGGAAAGAAAACAAACAAGCGAAATCCACCTAATAAATACAGAGATTGAACCTAACTATGGAACGGATACAAATAGAATACAGATGCGAGAGAGTGTATACTCACTCATCTAGAGTGAGAACAGTAGATGATGATTAGACAGTTTCTCATAGATGTATGGAACTTGTATCGGGCACACAATCAGATCAAGTCTTCAGATTTAGCATACCTAACCTAGACACTAGATAATTAAAGCGTTTTTCGTCCAGGGGTTTTGTAAACAGGTCTGCTAACTGATGTTTTGTATTTACAAAGTAGAGTTCGACTGTACCTCTTCCAACGTGATCCTTGATAAAATGGTACCGAACATCTATGTGCTTCGTCTTTGTATGCTGGACCGGATTGCTGGATATTGCAATAGCGCTCTTCGAGTCGCAGTAGATGGGCACCTTGACGTATGTGAAACCGTAGTCCTTGAGTTGCGTGCGCATCCATATTACTTGTGAACAGCAGCTTACGGCAGCCACGTATTCCGCCTCGACAGTCGACGTAGAGACACACTGCTTCTTCTTGGATGCCCAACTCACCAGACTGTCGCCCAAGAACTGCATATGACCCGATGTACTCTTCCGATCCATCATGCTGCCCGCGTGATCAGCATCAGAGAACGCAGACAGCTCAAAACCTGTCTCTTTCGGGTACCACAAGCCAAGATCAGCAGTACCGCGTAAATAATGAAAAATTCGTTTGATAGCGATTAAGTGAGACTCTCTCGGTTTTGACTGAAACCGGGCGCAAAGAAATGTTGAAAACATGATGTCCGGTCTACTAGCAGTTAGGTACATTAAAGAACCAATCATTCCCCGGTACATTTTAGTGTCCACATCCTTTCCGTTAGGATCGGCGTGTAACTTTGAACCGGGTGCCCTTGGAGTTTTCATCGGTGAGGACTGTTCCATCTGGAATTTCTTAAGAATATCCCGGATGTACTTAGCCTGATTTATGAATATCCTGGTCGACAGTTGTTTAACTTGAAGACCAAGGAAGAAATTCATCTCACACTGCATACTCATTTTAAAAAAAATTCCCATTAATTTGGCAAAGTTCTTAGCAAACTGTGGGTTAGTAGAACCGAAAATTATGTCATCGACATACACCTGAACTAACACTATATGACCTTTTTCCTTTTTAATAAAGAGAGTTGTATCGATTTTACCTCGTGAAAATTCCGACTTTATTAAAAACTTTGATAACTTATCATACCAGGCCCGTGGAGCTTGCTATAAACCGTAGAGCGCCTTGTCTAGTATGTAGACATGGTCAGGCTTCTTTTCGTCCACGAACCCGTCCGGTTGCGATACGTACATTTCTTCCTTGAGTTCGCCATTGAGGAATGCGGTCTTCACATCCATTTGGAAGACCGTGAAGTTCTTGTGTGTGGCGTTTGCAAGGAACATATGTATTGCTTCGATTCTCGCCACCGGAGCATATGTCTCGTTATAGTCTATCCCTTTTTGTTGACGGTATCCCTTGGCCATGAGACGCGCCTTGTTTCGTACGATGATGTCGTCCTCGTCCTTCTTGTTCTTGAAGATCCATTTAGTGCCGATCACCGTTTTGAGATATGGACGTGGGACAAGTCGCCATACTTTGAGGGCCTCGAATTGGTTAAGCTCCTCTTGCATGGCCATGACCCAGTCCAGATCTTCGAGTGCTTCGCGGACGGTGGTAGGATCGATCTTACTCAGGAATCCAGAGAAGAGGCAGAAATTGGCTGATGCGCCTCGTGTTTGTACTGGAGTACTCGGATCACCGATAATTTGGTGCAGGGGATGAGATCTTGTCCATTTGGTGGTGTGTTGAAGCGGCTGCTGAGTGGAGTGTGATGTGTCCAGATCCACGTATCCACCAGTGGGAAGGTCTTGAACAACTTCAAGTGTAGCGGGTTGGTTTCTCGGAGGATTCGTCGAAGGTTGAGCAACTTTTGGTTCCGAGGAATGCAGAGGCTGATGAATGAGTGTAGTAGAGGACGAATCTCCAGGAGCGATCTCCGTGTTTTGTACTGGTTCCTCTGGGGGGATGGTTGTATCAGATGATGTTGGTTGAGTTGTCTCCACTGTGATTGTTGGTGTGCTGGTCGAAGGCGGCAGACCAGAGAGATTCGCCGAATCCTCAATTTGAGCAGCTTCAATACGTGGTTGCGCTGAGACACAAGGGGTAGCAGTGTTAAACATGTCATCATAGAAGTATTGAAACAGTAAGTCTAAATCAGAAAGATTAGCTTTCGACGTAGATACGTGATTCGGATTTACTGCTGTTTGTACAGATCCTGTAGAATCCAGATCCGTGCAACGATTATGTTTGTGAATAAGAAAATAAGAACATTTGATATGATTCACAAAGGCTGTCCACTTAGCTATTAATTTAGAGAGAATTACAGTGTAAAGCAGAAAAGCTAAATGAGACAACTAGCTAATTTTCTAAGCTAATTGCACTTTAAATACGCTGGGCCCGTGGTAACAAGCCCACGGCCCGTTCACAATGGACTAAGTTTAATCAATTACAATTCAAACCCTTGAACTTAAAATCAACATAAAATCTACCCTAACAATCTCCCCCTTTGATTTGAAGTTCGAGTCCGCGCTCGGTCTCTTGCCAGTTGAATACGTATCGTTTGCGCAACGCGAAGTGAACCTCAAAGAATCTGATGGCGCGGCGGTAGTCGAGACGTTCTTCAACCATATCCAAAGCAGTCTGAGCAGTTCTTTCATTCAGATTGGGTACATAGGATACCTTTGGATTTCGGATTCGTGCTTGATGATTTTCCGAAGAGCGTCTTAAACTTTGAGCAGTGTGCCGTCGCAAAATCGATCTACCTGACTGAACCTCATAAACTTCTTTTCTTTCTGAGCGTTGAGGAAGACAATCCCAAATTCCGGTTGAAGCAGCATTGCATTCTCGGGATACATTGACAGTTCAGGAGCATTCAGATTCGGTTTGAGCAGATTTACCTTCTTCGCACGGTTCTCGATTGCATTTGAAAGTCCGTAAGATAAGAGATAATAATAGAACGGACGAGGAATCGACGACCCGCTTCGAGCGCCTTTGTTACAGCAAGCGGTCGGATGGTTCTGGTGCGAAGGTCTCTCAGAATAACCAGGAGGTCGAACGGATGGAGATGCTTAAAGTCAGCTTCAGAAAAAATCCATTCTTTTCCGTCTTCACGTTGAACAGTGAACACGGGAAAGACAATCTTCATAATTCGGTTTGACTGAATCTTTAGCACCTCTGAAATTTTATGTTTGGTTCGAACCTGGTCTCTCGGGAGACACCGCCTCACGGGTTCTACGTATCGGAGTTGGCGTGCTGGATCAGGACTGTAGATGCCAAGATAGAAGGTCGGCTCGATCGGGCGAATTCTGTGTATAAACAGCTTCTTCAGAGATTCCTCCAGATGAGGAATGAGGACCTTGATCTTCTCCCAACGATTTTGTTGCTGAGGAGGGGGAGGAAGATCAGGAGCTGTCGTTTGCTGAGGAGATGTCGGGATTTCTGCATTTGAGCTTTCGGGTTGATCTGAAGTCGTAGCGGGTTGAGTCGAGTGAACGGGAGGCGTACCATAGAAATTCTGAAGCAGAAACTGGTCGTAATCTACGTTGTCGTCTTCATCAGTGGGAAACACCAGGTTTACTTCGAAGTTTACGGCTCTGGCAGCTTTTTCGTACCATGCGTCTTCGGTTTCCGAGTTGGTTTCACATGCAGGATCAATCATGGTAAGCGTCGGCATGTCTGATGGTTCTTGTGCGACCAATTCCTGTGTTGTACCCTCAGGCTTTTCAACCGTTGGGGCTTCGTCATCTGAAATATCCATGTCGATGACCATCTGTGCTAATGGCAACTCGGCTTCGGGTGTTGCTGTTGAAGTTGCCGCAGTTGGGGGTTCCTGTTGAACCACTGTTGTAGTTTCGGCAGTCACGATCTGGACGGTCTCGATTTGGCGTAGACGCTTCTCCCCCTCACGGTGATCAGGATCATCCTGGTCATCGTGCTTGCATTTGAGACCGCCGGCTTGACTCTTACAAGTGTCTTCTAGTGAGCGGACCCTCTCAGACAGCGTGGCAAGCGCTTTGTTGTAGTCGTTGAGGGTCGAGTCAATGGCGTCAAGGCGTGAGGTGATGGACGAAGATGGAGCAGTGACCTAGGATCGAAGAACTGAGATCAGGTCTGCTTCGGTAGATGCGGTTGTGTCGGATTCCTGGAGCAGTTGGGCTAAGAGCATCGTCTTTAAGGTATCCACCGAATAAATAGGTTGAGCAAATGTCGGTGGATGTGGTGGTGCGGTTTCGGCTTCAACGAATTTTGCTTTACCTTTGATGGCTTTGGCGATCTCGTCGGTGACATGCTGTTCCATTGCCTCGCGGACAGCCTTGAGGGTGCTGTCCAGGGACCCTTGCGACACAAAGTCGGGGTGAATAACTCCGGGTTCACTTAGATTACCCGTTAAGACATCTACCACAGAGGTAGAGCCACCTACGTTCACAGCTGGCGTGATATTAACTGTGGTAGGATTTCCGTCCAATCCTCGTGTTCCGGAAGTCGGAGACACTATAGACGTTCCGGTCGGGTCACTAAGAGCCGCGATTTGGTGTTGTTCCGCATCAAGTGTACTAGGCGAAGAATGTTCAGTAACAATAGGCTCTAGACTCGATGGTGCACGCAAAGAAGTCGAGACCGGGGGCTGCTGGTCAATTATTTCAACACCAACACTCTTCGAATGAGAGGCCGGTGGAAGTTGTGCTTGTTCCCCGTGTAATATTGAAACATCCGTCTGTCGTGAGACGGATGAGTGGATGAGGGGGTCGTGCAATTGCTCCGCTGGGTCCACGGAGTCTTCTTCAATACCCTATCCCAACTCATGAGACAGGATAGCAGATGTGGGTACCCGGGTGACATGTGGCTGGGTTCGCTCAGGAGCCTCGTTATCTTTACGACTCAATCTTTCTTGGTTCGCGTTCGACCTTAACACCCTCCTTTTCACATGTTCTATGTCCCGGGGAAGGTCCCTCCGGCTCTGGCTGGACCATGGGATTCCCTAACTCTCGTCTATATGCTATCACAGGTAGGGCTTTAGGTATATGCATAGCTAGGGTATTATCTTGCTCCCCCTCAAAACATACATGGGGATTGAGTTGCTCCCCCTCGAAGTGAGAGGTTGTTGATCCGCCATGGAATATCTGTAAGAGACCCAAAGTTAGTAAAGCGGACGGATAAACAAGTTCCAACGCGTACCTTTGCAATAAATGGCTCAATCTGAGACAGATGGAGGACTGGCAGTGATGAAACAGGTACTGAGTTGACAAAGCAGGGGTATCCGGATAAAGGATGGAAAAATATTCCGGACAAACCA
Organism: Saussurea involucrata; assembly: GCA_033807775.1. Taxonomy (NCBI): domain Eukaryota; kingdom Viridiplantae; phylum Streptophyta; class Magnoliopsida; order Asterales; family Asteraceae; genus Saussurea; species Saussurea involucrata. The sequence continues at coordinate 136,904,734 of CM066322.1, forward strand.
AAGTATCCGGATAACATGTGTCTGGACAGCAAAGGTTTCCGGACATAGTTGGGATTCCGGATAGTCCTACCCGGATACCCATCCGATCTGGAAAGTCATCCGGACACTTTTACACTTTAAAGAATGATTCCATTTTTCAAAGATATGAAACCTGTAGAATTTTGAAAAAAATGGATCTCTCGCTCCCCCTCAAACTGAGAATGGGGAAAAACTTGCTCCCCCTCGGATAGTGTATAGGGATGTGCAATGGAGAATCTGACACACAAAAACTTTTAGGCATTGAAAGAAAAACACTGTGTCGCTCCCCCTCAACTGATGAACATCCAGTTGGATGCTCCCCCTCAGAATGTGCGCGTAGTGTGAAATGCATACGGGAGTATCCCCACACACAAAAACTTTTTAACATATTTAAGGAAAAAGTGTGTGTGACGCTCCCCCTCAACAGTAGAATAACATACCTGATAGCTGATCATGCTCCCCCTAAACACGTGAGCAGCTTGTTAGAGCACATGTATAGACAAACCTCACGTCTTCTTAATATTGTTCCTTGTAGATCGTGAGCAGCTCCCTCCTTGCAGTCCTGTGTGTGGAGCATCCAGTGTTTAAGGACCACACATGACCGTCCTGCAAAACAAATTTAGCGGACCTTCGGTACCCAGATTTGCCTGGGTCCGGGAGGGTTAGGTTTGGCACCGTTTGAGGAAGCTTGCTTTGTCCCCGCTTTCCCTTTAGGCACTGGTTTCCTCTTCGGTGCAGAATTTACACCTTTAGGAGGAACAGATTTTGTAGCAGCTTTCCACCTGGGTGCCGGTTTAACCTCAGTAGGAGCAACCCATCTAGGAGCAGGTTTGGTCTCCCGCTTTGGTTTAACCGCTGATTGGTAACCCCGTTTTTTATAGTGTCTTTGCTGGTTATTACGGGGTTTGCGTTTGGGTATATGATTAAACCTTTGATATGACCCAAACCAATCATTATTAGCAATGTCATCAAAATCATTCCAACCACAACTAGAACAACACAAATGATCGTGTGATAATTGAATCAATTGCTGAATGGAATAAATTTTCATCGGAAAATTAACATCTCTATTAACAAAATTATGCCTATGATTCCAGGTGTTAGCTTTAATTAGCTCCTAATTTAATGAATGTTTTATAAAGATATTTTAATGTTTTAGATATTTTGTAATAGATATTTACTTAGATATTTTTGTCTAGATTTTAGATATCTTAAATATCTAATGTAAATATGGCCCTATATAAGAGGTGTCCATATGTCTTTTTAAGAAGAGAGAAATTTTGGAGAGCACACAAAAACACACATAGACTAGATGAGAGTCGGTTTTACATGTTAAGTGTGGTGTTCTTCATGTTTTCTCCTCTCCATATTTAATCGTCAATGAATATGAGATAAGTTTCTTTATAATTGTTCTTCATGCATATCTTATCTCTATATTTAAATATGGATTCTATATTTCTTCTATTGTTGCTCATAAACGGGACCAACAATTGGTATCAGAGCAAATTGAAGAAACGTTTCTTCAAAATCGGTCATCATGGCAACAATAGAAGTTTTTCTTTTTTTTGAAAGATTTGGTGTTGTGCTACATGTTCAAAGTCTGATCTGAAAATTTTTTATAACTTTGAGTATTTTTAATTAGTTCTCTGACCTGATCAATTAGAGATCTGAGTATTTGCACTAACGGTTCTAAAAGTTATATGGAGATCGTCTTGTTTTTCTACATCAAATCAGGTTTAATAACAGCATACTGGCAGATTTGTGATGCTGTAGTAAAATGGTCATATCTCACTGCTCAAGACTCCGATTGATGCGATTCAAAAGGCCCTGGATTCCTAAGACACAGATGAACAATTTCTGTGTTTTGAGAATTCAGAGATTCGAAATTTATAAGGGTCATATGCATCGTTGAAGTAGACATCAGTGTGCTGATGGAAAGCTGATGGACAGATCTGCGCAACTGTGGGAAATCAACCATATCTTTGTCGTACGAGCTCGAAAAGAGGTGATTCAAGATGATCTGAACTGCTAACAAACAAATTCAAGTTGTTTGTGTTTTGCATTCTTGCAAAATCCAGAGGTAAAATGGTCTAAATCAATGTCAAAGTAAGTATAACACTTATGTTATGCTTCTGCCGAGCGGCGACCAAGCTTCTACCGCATGCGACCAAGCTTCTGCCGCACGCGACCAAGCTTCTGCCGCACGCGACCAAGCTTCTGCCGCACGAGACCAGCTTCTGCAGAGCCGCGACCAAACTTCTGCAGAACCTTTGTCAAACGTTTGTCAAGCAACGATCACTTTTGTCGACCACTCAGACCGATTTCTGGCGACAACTCGTACTTTGGCTCGGATTTTTGGCGACCACCTTCTGTGGTACTGTTCACTACAGAACTTCTGTGAAACCCAGCAGAGCTTCTGTGGACCGAACTTCTGCAACCGAGCCTAAGAGCCCAAAGCGCAACGTTTTAGTGTTCTTGCTGTCAGCTTTGCGCATCTGTCGTATTTTCAACATAACCTTTTCATCGAAGCTCTAAATTTGATGAATCCAGATGCGTTAGATTCCTAAGACATAGATGAACACTTTTCGTGTTTTGATCTTGGTCTGAATCGGTGTTATTCTTGGTCAGAATCTCTGTTAAAGACAATATACTTCTGCTGGACAGAAAGTTGAGTTTGACAAATCATCATCAGAGCTCTATCGGCAGTACGAGCAACTTCTGCCGACCAACTTCTGCCGACTAACTTCTGTGGTACTGTTCACCACAGAACCTCTGTGAAATCCGACAGAACCTCTGTGGATTGAACCTCTACGACTCAACCTAAGAGCCCGATTTGTGTTTGTTTGACAGATTTGCGCTGCTTCAGAAAAATGCGCATAACTTTTGACTCGGTGCTCCAAATTACTCGATTCCAGCAGCATTGGAAAGATAATTCCCAGACGCACGACTTTGATGTTTTGAGTTTTCTTAAATTATGTGAGCTGATATGCCGAAATCTGCTTCAAAGTCTGCTGTAAAGTGCTGGACCGAAAGCATTGCAATTAATTCATGCTCTTTCCGCTTTCAAGAGCGGTGTTCTCTCAACGGTTCTTCATGGTGTCAAGCTACATTTGTCACATTTTAAATGTCACTCCATCCTCTGTTATTCACGTTTAAAGCTTGGTGGATGAGCCTACATTTGAGGGGGAGCACATGATGCTTTGAAGACTTGAAGAACGGAACATCAAAGGTTCTAAAGAAAGCAAGGGGAGACTATAAGATGATGCTTTCTTTATAAAACATTAGGAGGAGATTGTTAGCTTTAATTAGCTCCTAATTTAATGAATGTTTTATAAAGATATTTTAATGTTTTAGATATTTTGTAATAGATATTTACTTAGATATTTTTGTCTAGATTTTAGATATCTTAAATATCTAATGTAAATATGGCCCTATATAAGAGGTGTCCATATGTCTTTTTAAGAAGAGAGAAATTTTGGAGAGCACACAAAAACACACATAGACTAGATGAGAATCGGTTTTACATGTTAAGTGTGGTGTTCTTCATGTTTTCTCCTCTCCATATTTAATCGTCAATGAATATGAGATAAGTTTCTTTATAATTGTTCTTCATGCATATCTTATCTCTATATTTAAATATGGATTCTATATTTCTTCTATTGTTGCTCATAAACGGGACCAACACCAGGCACAATCGTTTTTGTTCATCCTAGGATGAAAGACAGTATTGAACGACTTTGATGCATCATCCTTGACAGATTCCTTGGCTGGCCACTTTGGTTTTGTTTGTTTAGCTAGACCGGTTTTATCCGAAACAACAGGGACAGTGCGGTCAGTGACCTTTGAGGAAACAGGAATCTTAGTGGTCGGTTGTTCGGTCTTTTGCTTCGGCTGTGATCCTTTTTGAACATTTGAAGCATTTTTAAGAATCTTGATCACAGCCGGAGTCTTGGATTGAGAACAGTCGCCCTTTTGAAAATTGACCGGACGATTAACCACTGGAGACAAAAAGTCAGAATGACTTGGAAGAGGTTTGTCGAAAGGGAACAACTCAAACTCTCTATCAGAATTACCTTCGGAGTTCATGTATTCTGAAAAATCTATCTCCGGAATTTCAGGACTTGGATCGGTAGAGGAAGGCGAGGAACACTTTGTGCTCGTGTGTGTCGGGGAACTTGGTGCGGAAGCTAGGAAAAAATCAGAGTTCAAGTTCCGTGAAACACTCTTATCTTGGGAATCTAAATCGTCTTGTGTTGAAAAAGTTTTGCTAATAAAAGCTTTGCACGAAGACGTGTCAGATGAACTTGAGGAAAGTTCGGGTGAAATCTGCTTTTCAGTTTCGAGTTGGTCAATCTGCACTTGAAGCTGACCATTACTCACTTTCTCTTGCATCACTTCTGTTGCCAAAGCAGACAATTGTGATGTGAGTCGATTGATTTCAGACCGAAGAATCTCCTGTCCTTCATCAGATATAACTTCGGTTTTGACCGGTTGTTGATTCTCAAGTTTTTCAAGTAAAGCTTGCTTTTCCATTTGAAAATTGGACCTTTCTTTCTCTAATGACTCCTCCAACTCGACAATCTTTGCTTCCAAGATGAAAGGGGGAACATAGAGTTTGAACTCGTCCGTCTCATTCTTGGTTGCTGGTGCTTGGTCCTCATCCTTTTGGGAGGAATCCTTGGGCTTGGCAACCTTGTAGGGGTCGAAGTAGTCATTCGAGAGGTACTTCTTTGGATTTTTCTGATAAGAATAATTTAAAGGCTCATAACAAAATGGAAGTTGTATTCCGCGTTTGTGTGTGCGCTTATATTCCTCGGTTTCCTCTTCCTTTTCAGGTTCAAGAGGACCAGTCCATTGGATTGCATATTCCGGATACTTTTTATCTAACCCAAAGCAAGCAAAATCATACAAAGTTGGTGCAAACCATCTTCCCTTTTTCAAATAATGTGGGTTATCATATCCGATTCCCCATTCTTTGTTGAAATAGGTGAACTCTTTGGGTTTATTCAGAAAGATGGTTTGATCAGTTTGACCCATTTTGTGGAGTTTGGTTTCAAGATCAAGAATTTTCGCAACAAACTCCTTGTGCTGAATTTGAAGAGCAGAGCATTGATAAACAATTTCTGCTTTTTCATTCAAGCACTGATCAAACTGTGACTGAAGTTCAGATAATTTGGCCCGTAGGTCTTTAGGTGCTATAGAAAGATTTTTGCATTTCTCCTTTAAAATAGCATTTTCAGACTTATATTTTTCAGTTATTTTCTTTTGAACATCTAGCTTTTCGGTTAGAGACCTAATCTCAAGCAGTTGTTCTTTAGAAGTGGCCTTAAAGGTACCTACCCGTTCAGCAAGAGGTTTCACTCGGTCATAAAGTTCTGAAAAGATAGGTTCACATACATGACACGGCCTTTTCATGTCTTCTTCAGCAGGAGACATCTTCAGTTGCACTAGAGTGATCGTCAGACGTGTAGATTGATTCAAAGTGTAAACCTAACGCAAGGCACTAAGAGTGGAATCCTAACGCAGGTTCTATGACTGGTATGAACTAAGAGTGATCTTACTGGATAGGAATCCAAGTAAGGGTCTGACCAGGAAGTGTCCGGGTAAAACAAAGAATCCGGATAATGAATCCGGGTGGTTTCCGGATAGAGAATCCGGAAAAACCAGGAATCCGGATGATATAGTCCGGATAGGTGAAGGAATCCGGATGTACTAAGTTTCTGGATAACAATGAAGTTTCCGGGTACAATGGATTGTCCGGATAACATATGTCCGGAAACACTGGGTTTCCGGATACAAATGTTACCCGGATAGTATAAGGAATAGTGACTTACCCGGATTGCAGAACTTACCCGGAAAAATGACTTACCCGGAAAAACTTGATTGTCCGGAAAAACTGGAAGAATCCGGATGGAAACACAAATGTCCGGACACTATCAACTTGTCCGGAAAACGCGGCTGTTTTATTCGGACTCTGCGGCTGTTTTATCAGTTCGATCGATTTCTCAACTAGGGTTACTCAAGATTGTTCCTGAAAGATTAGAAACAATACCAAGCACAAAAACAACACTAATCCAATCGATTTTAGAGCAAAAACAACACCTTTTGATGTCAAAAATCCGATTTTTAAATAAGAACACAACTAAAAGTTTCTGAACTTATTATGCGAAATTGACCAATCAAACGAACGAATTTGGATGTGAAAATTTGCAGAAACATTTATAATGATAATGCTAACACAACCCAATAAGCAAAAACAATCAATTTACGCAGAATCACAGAATCAAAAATTCAAGAAAAGTCAGACGTGAAAAAGTCAAACTAACCAGAAATCAAAGAATGATACTTTGAATCGAATCCGTCTGTCTGCTCTGATACCAATTGTAGAACCCAGATCCGTACAACGATTATGTTTGTGAATAAGAAAATAAGAACAGTTGATATGATTCACAAAGGCTGCCCACTTAGCTATTGATTTAGAGAGAATTACAGTGTAAAGCAGAAAAGCTAAATGAGACAACTAGCTAATTTTCTAAGCTAATTGCACTTTAAATATGCTGGGCCCGTGGTAACAAGCCCACGGCCTGTTCACAATGGACTAAGTTTAATCAATTACAATTCAAACCCTTGAACTTACAATCAACATAAATTCTACCCTAACAGATCCCGAACGCGAAAGTTCGGAAGCTAGCACACCAGTTAAACCGGTTTCTGAACTGATATGTTCAGAAGCCAAATTTGCGGCTTCGTCGAATGTCACGTTTACACTCTCAGTAACGGTTTTAGTCCTTTTGTTGTAAACACGATACGCCCTAGCCTGCATGGAGTATCCTATGAAAACTCCTGCATCTGCCTTTGGACTGAATTTGCCGAGATCATCTTTGTCATTGAGGATGTAGCCCGTGCATCCGAATGTGTGGAAATACTTGATGTTCGGAACGCGGTTGTTGATGTTCTCGTACGGTGTCTTGTTGAACCGCTTGTTGATGATAGAGCGGTTTTGCGTGTAGCATGCAGTTGACACCGCTTCGGCCCAGAGAAAAAAAGGTAGCTTGGACTGTGACAACATCGTATGAGCGACTTCGACGAGGGTACGGTTGCGTCTCTCCACCACTCCAGTTTGTTGAGGAGTGTGTGCGGCCGAGAAGGTTTGCGAGATACCGACTGAAGTCAGGTATTCGTTCACCGTTTGATTTTTAAACTCCATCTCGTTGTCGGTCCTGATGGTCTGAACTTACTGTCGAAGGTTCAGTTGGATAGTCTTCAGATGGTTGATAATCAGCTCCGGGGTTTTGTCCTTCGAGCGTAGAAACTTGACCCAAGTATAGCGTGAGAAATCATCCACCATCACCAGAACGAACTTGCGTTTGTAGATGCTCTGAACACGAATCAGTCCACACAGGTCCATATGGATAAGTTTAAGGGACCGGGACGTGCTCAGAGCGGCCTTCGGTTTGTGTGTCGCTTGCTTCATATTTCCCATTTCGCATGCCGCGCAGAGTCGGTCCTTCACGAATTGAAGGTCGGGCATGCATTTCACGTATCCGCCAAGCACAAGTTTGTTGATACTCTTGAAGTTCAGATGCGAGAGACATCGATGCCAAATCCACGCTTGTTGGGAATTGTCCTTTGACATCAGGCATACAGAATTATCGGTCTTCAGGGCTACAAGGTCGATGGTGTAGAGGTTGGTCTTTCGCGTTCCAACCAGTAGCTCCTTTCCGGCGTCAGTACGTACGCTACACCTTTTTGCTTTGAATCTGACCTCTAGATCTTTATCGCAGAATTGGCCGATACTGAACAAGTTGTGTCCCAATCCCGCGACGTATGAAACTTTCTTGATGGTGATCTTGTCTTGGACAATGTCGTCGTAGCCCAAAATCGGCGCCTTGTCATCGTTTCCAAATCTCATGTCTCCGCAATATTTTTCCTTGTAGTTCGTGAGAAGCTCCCTCATTCCGGTCATGTGCTTGGAGCATCCAGAATCTAAGTACCACACATGACCGTCCTGTAAAACGAGATTAGCGGACTTTAGGTACCCATTTTTAAATGGGTCCTGGAGGGTTAGGTTTTACACCTTTCGGAGGAACCTGTTTTGAAGCAGGTTGCCTCTTGGGTGTAGGTTTAACCTCAGTAGGAGGAACGCGTTTTAAAATGGGTTTCCTTTCTTGCTTAGATTTAACCTCTGATTGGAAACCCCGTTTTGTATTTGGTTTCTTTTTGTTTTTACGGGGTTTGCATTTGGGTGCAGAATTATAGACATGGTAGGACCCAAACCAATCAGGAGAATTTCTAATGTCATTGAAGTCATTCCAACCACAACTAGAACAACACAAGCAATCATGCGATAACTGAATTAATTGCTGAATAGAATAGAGTTTAATCGGAAAATTAACACCTTGTTCAACAAAACCATTCTTATGGTTCAAAGCACAATCATGCATGTTCATTCTAGGATAAAAAACAGTATTAAATGACTTCGACGCCCCTTTCTCGATAAATTCCTTAGCTAGCCACTTTTGTTTGTCCTGTTTAGCTCGACCGGTTTTATCTGAAACAGCATTGACAGCACAGTCAGTGGATTTTGATGAAACATGATTCTTATCAGTCAATCGATCGGTCTTTTGCCTCGGTTGTGATTGTTTTTGAGAAGGTGACTCAGTTTTAGAAAGCTTAATCACAGCCGGGGTCTTTGGTTTGGAACATTCGCCCTTTTGAAAATTGACCGGTCGATTAACTACGGGTGAAAGAAAGTCAGTATAACTTGGAACACGTTTGTCGAAGGGGAACGATTCAAACTCTTCATCAGAATTACCCTCGGAGTTCATAAATTCTTAAAAATCTATATTTGGAATAGGTGGACTTGGATTGGTCGAGGAAGGTGAGGAACACTTTGTGCCTGTGTGTGTCGGGGAATTCGGTGCGGAAGCTAGGAAAAAATCAGAGTTTAAATTCCTTAACACACTCTTATCTTGAGACTCTTTCTCGTCTGGTGAAAAGATTTTTCCAATGAAAGCTTTACACGAGGATGTTTCAGATGAGTTGGAGGAAAGTTCGGGTGAAATCTGCTTTTCATTTTGGAGTAGGTCAATCTGCTCTTGGAGTTGACCATTTCTCGTATGCTCATTCATCGCTTCTGTTGCCAAGGCAAATAGTTTTGATGTGAGCTTATTGATTTCACACCGAAGGATTTCTTGTCCTTCATCCGACATAACTTCGATTTTAACGGATTTGAGATTCTAAAGTTCTGTGATAAGCGCTTGCCTTTCCTTTTGAAAGTTGGACCTTTCCTTCTCGAGTGACTCCTCAAACTCGACTATTTTTGCTTCCAAAACGAGAGGGGGAACATAGAGTTTAAACTAATCCGTCTCAGTTTTGGAGGAATCCTTGGGCGTTACAACCTTGTTGCAGTCAAAGTAGTCATTCGAGAGATACTTCTTTGGATTTTTCTCATAATAATAGTTCAAAGGCTCATAATAAAAAGGAAGTTGCATTTTGGTCGTTTGTTTGTGTTGGGATTTTATGTTCAAAACATGGGTTTCAAAAACTCATAAGAGATAAAAAATTTACGCAACGGAAGCAAAATAAAACATTTGAACAAAAACATAAAACCATTTTATTCCCACCAAGGATCTTGTTACATGCATGAAAAGATAAATAAAATAATGTAGCAAGAAAGTTCAAGATTACAACCTTTGTAGTCCTTTGGTTCAGCTCTCTCTTGGGTTCTACATTCATCACCAACATCCAACCTCAAGCAACGACACCTTCCGGAATGCTAGTTCCTCTTCTAACTTGATGCAAGAATGAAGCTTTTAATCAAGTCTACAATGGACTTGAATAACCAAAACACAAAACACACACCCTTTGTGTGTGTTTCGGCCAAAAGGAGAGGAGAGGGGAGAGTGAGAGCAAAAACAAATGTTGTGTTATTTTTCCAAGTCTTCTAGCATGCTTATTCAAAACACAAGACCACACATGGCAATTTCTATTGGACCACAAAAGGGTCCAATGAGGTTTGAGCCTCCCGTGCATATTTTCACTTAAGCCCCCTCTAGTTTAAATTAGTTAAAATCATTATTTTAACTATTTAAACTTACTACATATAGTCCCTCCTTTTAACTTCTAGTTAAATATTAACTCACCTTATTTTAATAAATAAGAATCTTTATTTGCATCAAATTATTATGGATCATATTCAATAATAATTTTAGAATTAATAATGTTTATCAAGAATCAAAATTCATATAAACATTAATTCGGTGTCTACTTGTTGTTCGGTGTGACCCTATAGGATCATATATTACCGATAATATTATTTTATAATCATTCTTGAGCATATATAGAACCAACAATCTCCCACTTGCTCAAGATTGCATTATAGAATGATATAGACAGTGGTGGATGTCTAGCAACATCTCACTGCCCCCAACAATGTATGACTGTAAGTGCCATTCAACAACATCCAATTCCCATAAGTTCATAGCTTCAATTGATATATAAGGTGTGGTATCAGTTATCCCTTTGTTCGGACATCATGTTGAACATGAGACATGGATCACTATCATTCTCATCTATTGTTCAACTTTTGCTAAGGCGCCTTAGATGTCTCACTCTTAAATTATTTAGAGGAACAAATCCCCTCTTGAATACATACGCCTCTTATGTAGTTCATACTATACGTAATGATGGCCTTTATAACTGCCTTGTTAAAGATCAGTGTTTAACCATATCAAAGCACAATACTCCCTACACTCAAGTCCCTCATATGCATCTCAGGTTTAAGGATACAAAGATACTACCTGTATTCAAGAATCACTTATGACGACGATCCATGAAGTGATCTTGAAACGGGTTAGGTCCAGTACTTGTTCCCTTAACAAGTACCTATGAACTTGGTTGCAACACCTTGCCACTTTTACCTTTAAAAGTCAACCAATCCAATTCATATTAGTCTTACTTCATGGTTGTTCCGACAACTATGATCGACTATGGACATTTAGAATAACTGGTTTATTCAAGGATTAAACATGATAATATAGAACACAACGAGTATGAAAAAGATCATATCTTATCTAACTAAATACTATACTTGTTGCTTAAATGTTCCAATATCCAAATACTAAATCCAATTCAAATCCCATCACTAGAATAACGAAGTCCTATAGCTCAAACATGACCCTTCAAGTTTAGCTTATGAAAAGAGCTTCGTGAATGGGTCCACAAAAAACATGATTTGTGTGAACTTTGTGAATACTAACATCTCCATTTTTAACTTTATTCCGAATATAGTTAAACATTTGGAGTAGATGCTTGGTACTCTGATGTGACATCGGGTCCTTTAGCTTGCGTAATGGCACCCACATTGTCACAAAATATTTCTAGGTGATCCTGAATGGGAGGCATCTACCTAGCTTTTCAATGAACTCTTTCATCCAAACATCTTTCTTTTGTAGCTTCAAAAGCAGCAGTGTATTCTTATTTTGTAGTGTATTATGTAATTTTACTTTCGCTTGGAACCTTTTCAAACGAACTACTTCTTCATTCATAATGAAGACATTCCCCTTTTATGGTCGAGAACTTTCTCGATCTTTATAGAAGTTATCATCAGTGTAACATTTTACTATGATTTTCTTCCAACCCTTAGTTAAGGAACACTTCCTTGGTTTTTCGTAAGTACCTTAAATTGTTCTTTATGATCATCCAATGACCTTTCCTCGTATTTCGTTGGTATCTTCTTCTAATACTCTAAAGCATTATGATACACTCGATCTAGTGCATGTCACGGCATATATGATAGATCCAATTGCCGAAGCATATGGAATACCAATCAATTTATCTAGCTCAGCCTTTGTGCTAGAACATTGAGACATGTTCAAAATGATGTCATATAATACTTGCAAGAAACTACCTTTAGAGCCTTGCATCTTGAACCTCTCATGATCATGTCAACATATGCACTTTGACTTAAACCTATAAGTCGTCTTGATCCAACTTTAAAGATCTCTATTTCAAGAACAAAATTTGCCTTTTCTAAGTCTTTTATTAAGGAAAGACTGTCTGAGTCAAAACATAATGTTTTGCTAAGTCGGAAAGTTAATTTCCAAATACTAGTATGTCTTGCACATACAACATTAGGAATTTTACTGCGCTCCCACTAGCCTCTTAGTAAATGCATGAATCATCTTTTATTTTGGTGAAAATTAAAACTTTTAATTTTCCTGTCAAAATGAAGATTCCAGCTTTGTGATACTTGTACTAATCCATGAATAGATTGCATCTCAGTGTTCATGATTCTAAGGCACTCATCAGATTCAGAATCTGATATAGCACTTTAGTGGTTTGTGAGTCTCAGATCCGTGCAACGAACAATGAAATCAATAGAATAGACAATATGTTTACGATTTCAACTGGTCATCCATATATTGCTTTCAGAGAGAATTTACAATACGAGAAAGAAAGCAAATGAACAACTAGCCTATTTTCTAAGGCTAATGCACATTATATATAACGGGCCCGTGGTTAACAAGCCCACGGCCCGTTCACTAACTAAGCTCAAATTCAACTATTACAATACAGACCCTTGAACTTTAAATCAACATAAATTGACCCTAACAATCTCCCCCTTTGATTTGAAGTTCGAGTTCGCGCTCTAGTTCTCGCCAGTTATAGACGTATCTTTTACGGATCGCAAAGTGTACCTCAAACATTATGATAGCACGGCGACAGTCGATGCGTTCTTCAACCACTTCTAAGGCGTTTTGTTCAGTTATCTCATTCGAGTTAGGAACATACGAAACCTTCTGATTTTCTGATTCATAGGAAATGGTTTTGCGAAGAGCATTTTATACTTTAAAGAGCGTGCCGTCGCAGAATCTGTCTACCTGGCTGAAGCGCAGAAATTTCTTCTCATTCTAATCGTTGACGAAGACAATCCCAAATTTCGGTTGTAGAAGAAGAGTGTTCTCGGAATACATCTTCAACACAGGAGCTTTCAGATTTGGCTTTATCATATTTACCTTCTTTGCCCTATTCTCGATTGCCATTTGGAAATCCGTGAGATATGACATCATAATAGTACGGACCATGAATCGATGAACAGCTTCGTGCGCCTTTGTGACAGGTAGCGGTCGGATGGTTCTTGTACGAAGGTCTTTCATAATTGCCAGGAAGTCGAACGGTCGGAGGTGCTGGAAGTCGGCTTCGGAAAATTTCCATTCATTCCCATCTTACGTCGGACAGTGAATACAGGATAAACGATTTTCATAATGCGGCTTGAATGGATGTTGAGTACCTCAGTGATCTTATGCTTGGTTCTGACTTGGCTGACTGGAAGACACCGCTTCATTGCGCTGATGTACAGGCGTTGGTATTCGGGGTTGAAGTTGTAAATACCAAGGGAGAAGGTCGGCTCGATCGGGCATAGCTTGTGAACAAACAACTTCTTCAGGGATTCCTCCAGATGAGGAATAAATATCGGGATCTTCTCCCAACGGATTTGTTGTTGTTGAGGAGGGGGAAGATCTGAAGTTGTCGGTTGTAGAGGAGATATCGGAATATCGGCAGTTGTGGTCTCGGGTCTTGTTGAAGTTTCAGCGGGTTGAGCAGAGTGAACGGGGGTTCCATAAAAATTCTGGAGCAGGAACTGATCATAATCAATATTGTCATCTTCATCAGTAGGGAAAACCAAATTAACCTGGAGATTTGCGGCACTGGCGGCTTTTTCATACCATGCATCTTCGGTCTCCGGGTTGGTCTCGCAGTTTGGGTCAATCATATCCAGTATCGGCATATCTGATGAGTCGAAATTAACCAGTTCGTATGTTGACCCCTCAGGCTTTTCAACCGTCGGGTCTTCATCATCTGAGATGTCCATGTCTATTACCATCTCGGCTAAGGGCAACTCGGCTTCAGGTTCGGCGTCGGTTGTTTTTGCCGCGGTTGCTGGTTCCAGATGAACCACAATTGTTGTTTCGGTGAGGATAGAGGAGGTCTCGGTAGGTCTTAGTCGTTTCTCCCCCTCACGGTGATCGGGATCATCTTGGTCATCGTGCTTGCGCTTCAGACCGCCTGCTTGACTCTTGCAGGTATCTTCGAGTAAATGGACTCTATCGGTCAGCGTTGTCATCGCTTGTTGGAAGTCCTTGAGAGTCGAGTCAATGTTATTCAATCGAGTGGTAATGGATGATGAAGGAGCAGTGACCTGTGATTTCAGAACGGTTATCAGGTCTGCTTCGGTAGAGGCGTTGGTTTCGGATTCTTGGAGCAGTTGGGCTAGAAGCATCGTCTTTAGGGTGTCCACCGTATAGATAGCTGAACAGGAGCCGGTGGAGGTGTAGGTGTGGTTTCAGTGTCGACGATATGCCCTTTGCCTTTGATTAATCGTTTGACGGTGTCGATCTCGGCGGCGACGTGCTGCTCTATTGCCTCGTGGACAGCCTTAAGGGTGCTGTCCATGGACCCTGGTGACACAAAGTCGGGTAACGTAACACCGGGATCACTTAGAATACCCGTTGAGGCATCTACCGTAGAGTCAGGGCCACCTACGTTCACAGTTGGCAATTCGGTAGTTGTGGTAGGATTTCCTTCCGATCCTTGTGTACGCCAGACGGAGACACTACGGAAGTTCCGATCGGGTCACGAAGAGCCTCTATTTGTTGTTCCTCATCATGTGTCCTAGCCGAAGATTGTTCATTTTCAAATGGCTCTTGACTCGATTGTGCACGAAATGAAGGCGAGACCGGGGGTTGCTGGTCTCTTTTTTCAACACCAGTACTCTCCGAGTGAGAGACCGGTGGAAGTTGTGCTTGATCCCCGTGTGAGACTGAAACATCCGTCTTTTGAGAGACGGATGAGTGGATAAGGGGGTTGTGCAATTGCTCCGCTGGGTCCACAGAGGCTTTTTCAATATCCTGTCCCAACAAATGAGACGGGATAGTAGATATGGCTACCCGGATATCACTCGGTTAGGTTCGCTCAGGAGCCTCGTTATCTTTACGGCTCAATCTTTCCTGGTTTGCTTTCGAACGCAGTTCCCTCCTTCTCACATGATATAATTCATCACCTAATACTCCCTTGGTTCTATGTCCCTGGGGAGGTCCGTCCGGCGCTGGCTGGACCATGGGATTCCCTAACTCTCGCCTATAAGCAACTACACTCGGTGCAGCAGGATCTGCGTGTGCCAGAAGGGCTTCAGTTGACAAATTCCGGATAGTGATGAAGAATCTTTCCGGACCCCTTATATATGGGACAAAGTTTCCGGATGGGACATCCGGATATCCATCCGGATAGATGGGTTTCCGGATACCTGTCCTGATACTTTAGGGATTTTGTTAAAAAAGGATCCATGTTGTTCCATTTTCAAGAAAAACTGGGACAATTTGAATTAATGAAAGAACCTTCTCTTGCTCCCCCTCAAACTAAGCATGGGGATGGCTTTGCTCCTCCTCGAATGGTGCAATGGAGAGCCCGACACATAAAAACTTTTGAGCATTTAAAGAGAAACATTGTGTCGCTCCCCCTCAAATGATGAACAATAGTTGAAAAACACACAGGAGTGCCCACACACACACAAAAACTTTTTGACAGAAGAAAGAAAAAAACTGTGTGTGACGCTCCCCCTCAACAGGTGAGTAAACTTACTTGATACCTGATCATGCTCCCCCTAAACACATGAGCAGCTCGTGAAAGCACAGGTATAGACAAACCTCACGTCTTCATAATATTGTTCCTTGTAGATCGTGAGCAGCTCCCTCCTTCCAGTCATGTGTGTGGAGCATCCAGTGTCTAAGAACCACACATGACCGTCCTGCAAAACAAGTTTAGCGGACCTTGGGCACCCAGATTTTCCTGGGTCCCGGAGGGTTAGGTTTCACACCTTTTGGAGGAGCCTGTTTTGACGCAGGTTGCCTCTTAGGTGTAGTTGTAACCTTAGTAGGAGGATCTGGTTTTGGATTAGGTTTCCTCTCCTGCTTTGGTTTAACTTCTGATTGGGCCCCCCGTTGAAAATGATGTTTCTTTTTGTTTTTACGGGGTTTGCGTTTGGGTGTATGATTATATATGTGATATGACCCAAATCAATCATTATTATTTATCTCATCAAAGTCATTCCAACCACAACTAGAACAACACAAACGATCGTGCGATAATTGGATCAATTGCTGAATGGAGTAAATTTTCATCGGAAAATTAACATCCCTTTTAACAAAATCAGTCCTATGATTCCAAGCACAATCGTTTTTGTTCATTCTAGGGTAAAACACAGTGTTAAATGACTTCGACGCTTCTTTGTCAATAGATTCCCTAGCTGGCCTCTTTGGTTTATCTTGTTTAGACTGGTCGGTTTTATCTGAACCCACATTGACAGCATAGGCATTGACTTTTGAAGAAACAGGATTTTTGATAGGCAATCGCTCGGTCATTTGCCTCGGCTGTGATTGGTTTTGAGGAACAGGTTTAGATTTGGGAATCTCAATCATAGCTGGGGCCTTCGTGTTAGAACATGTACCCTTTAGAAAGTTGACCGGTCGATTGACTACGGGTGATAGAAAGTCAGTGTGGCTCGGAAGAGGTTTGTCGAAGGGGAACGACTCAAACTCTCCATCAGAATTGCCTTCAGAGTTCATATATTCTGAAAAATGGACATCCGGAATTACTGGACTTGGATCGGTCGAGGAAGGCGAGGAACACTTTGTTTCAGTGTGTGTTGTGGAATTTGGTGCGGAAGAGTTTGAAAAATCAGAGTTTAAATTCCTTATACCACACGCATCTTGAGATTCTTTACTTTCTTGAGAGGAGATATTTCCTATGAAAGCTTTACACGAAGATGTGTCTGAAGAGTCGGAGGAAAGTTCGGGTGAAATCTGCTTCGCATTTTGGAGCAGGTCAAGCTGCACTTGGAGTTGACTATTTATCATATGCTCTTTCATCGTTTCTCTTGTCATATCAGACAGTCTCGATGAGAGCTTAGTGATTTCACACCGAAGAGTTTCCTTCTCCTCGTCCGACACAGCTTCGGTTTTCTCAGATTTGAGTTTCTCAAGTTCCTGAATTAGCGCTTTCTTTTCGTTTTGAAAAACAGACCTTTCTTTCTCAAGTGACTCCTCCAGCTCGACAATCTTTGCTTCCAAAATGAGAGGAGGGACATAGAGTTATAAACTCGTCCGTCTCAGTCTTGGTTGCGGTTACTTGGACCTCATCCTTTTTGGAGGAATCCTTGGGCGTAGCAACCTTGTATGGGTCGAAGTAGTCATTTGAGAGATACTTTTTGTTCTTTTGATAGGAATAGTTCAAAGGTTCATAACAAAACGGAAGTTGTATTCCTCGTTTGTCTGTGTGCTTATATTCCTCGGTTTCCTCTTCCTTTTCAGGTTCAAGAGGACCAGTCCATTGAATTGCATATTCCGGATACTTTTTATCTAATCCAAAACAACCAAAATCATACAAAGTAGGAGTTTGGTATCTTCCCTTTTTCAAATAGTGTGGGTTATCATATCCGATTCCCCATTCTTTGTTAAAATAGGAGAACTCTTTGGGTTTATTCAGAAAGATGGTTTGATCAGTTTGACCCCTTTTGTGGAGTTTGGTTTCAAGATCAAGAATTTTAGCAACAAACTCCTTCTGCTGAATCTGAAGAGAGGAACATTGATAAACAATTTCTTCTTTCTCATTCATGCACTGATCAAACTGAGACTGAAGATCAAATAATTTGGCCCTTAAGTCTTTAGGTGTTATTGAAATATTTTTGCATTTATCTTTTAAATTAGCATTTTCAGACATATATTTTTCAGTTATTCTCTTTTGAACATCTAGCTTTTCGGTTAAAGATCTAATCTCAAGCAGTTGTTCTTTAGAGGTGGCCTTAAAGGAATCTACCCGTTCAGTATGTGATTGCACTTGATTAAGGAGATCTTGTTGGTTGGATTCACATACCTGACTTGTCTTTTCCTTTGACTGAGGTGAATAAGACATCTTCAGTTGCACTGGAGTGATCGTCAGACGAGTTGATTGATTCAAAGTGTAAACCTAACGCAAGGCACTAAGAGTGGAATCCTAACGCAGGTTCTATGACAGATTTAAACTAGGAACTGGTAAGATTTCAACAAATTGAACTCACTGGATAGGAATCCGTATGAGATATCTGATCTGGAAGTGTCCGGATCAGAATTGAGTGAATACAGTTCAATTCAAACAGAAGTATCCGGAAAAGCAGAAGAGTCCGGACAACTTAATGTTTCCGGATAAGTAGAAGTGTCCGGACAGCTCGAGGTCTCCGGATAACAGAGGTTACCGGAAGGCAAAAGTGTCTGAATGAAACAAAATAAAAAAAAACAATACTTACCGGATGATTAACTTACCGTGTGCTAAGAGTTTCCGGATGATAGTACTTACCGGGTGATGGAATATCCGGGAAGATTGGTTAACGGGAACTTTGGGTTTCCGGAACTAATTTACCCGGAAAGAATAAAGTTTCAGTGACTTACCCGGAAAGGAGGACGTACCCGGAAAGAATAACACACTCGTCCGAAAAGTGAAGATTTGTCCGGAAAGCGCGAACTGACCTATCCGGGAACTACGGCTGTGGGTTTCCAATTGATTGGGAATCGACTAGGGTTGCTCAAAAATGTTCCTGGAAGATTAGAAACACTACCAAACACAAAAATAACACTGACCCAATCGATTTTGAAGCAAAAACAATACGTTTTGATGGTAAAAATTTGATTTTTAATGAAGAACACACTCAAACTTTTGACTTTTAATTTGCTTCCAAAAACACTCAAATGGTCGAATTAGGATGTGAAAATTTGCAGAATCAATAATAACAATGATACTAACACAACCCAATAAACCAAATCGAACAATTTTACCAGAATCAAGATTTTAAATTTTCAAGAAGAACACAGACGTGAAAAAGTCAATACTTACCAGAAATCAATAGGAAGGCTTTGAATCAATTCTGTCCGCCTGCTCTGATACCAATTGTGAGTCTCGGATCCGTGCAACGAACAATGAAATCAATATAATAGAAAATATGTTTACGATTTCAACTGGTCATCCATATATTGCTTTCAGAGAGAATTTACAATACGAGAAAGAAAGCAAATGAACAACTAGCCTGTTTTCTAAGGCTAATGCACATTATATATAACGGGCCCGTGATTAACAAGCCCACGGCCCGTTCACTAACTAAGCTCAAATTCAACTATTACAATACAGACCCTTGAACTTTAAATCAAAATAAATTGACTCTAACATGGTTGATGGGCTTGCTAGAAACCTATCATACATCATTCTTCATTAGTCATGAGAAATCGATATTTCTCGAATTTCTGAATGATTCCACTAGATTTGCGAACACTTGGTGTTTTTACTAAGTTTCTGAACAATCAAATTACTCAGTTTCAACAACCTTTGTTTGATAACTAGTGCCAACCAATAAGTGCATGAGGTTCTTGATTTCCTTCAAGTTCCTTAAATCTCCCATTTGCCTTGCCCATTAAAACTTGCTTTCTAAGAACTTGGCTTTGGAACAATAAACAATTTTATTGTTTGTGGGATTGCAGAATCGGTATCTTAAACAATTTATAGTATATTCTACAATATATGCATTTGGTAGATTTTGGGTTGAGTTACTTGAAGCTTATTGTCTTACATGAGCTTCATTAACCCACACCTTCAACTAAGACTAAGGATGAAAAACTTTCATACGAAATCTTATAAGGTGTCTTGTCTACTTTTTGGTTGTTATCATAAAATACGGTTTACAGTAAATAGGGCAGAATTCCGAATTGATATCGGAATAGTACTTCTACTCATCATAGAGCGAACCATATTTAATAAGGTTCAGTTCATCCTTTCGGATATACACAATTTCTAAGATGATCCAAGAGTTCTTGGTTTAGTTACTATCCTATATCAGAAAAGACTTTAATGGTCCTGCTGAGTTGTTTTCTTAATCTTCACTTTGAAACAACTTGAATCAGCATCAAATGCTTCATGCTTATGTTTCATAAACATAACTTCAACGTTTGAAATCGTCAGTGAAGATATGTATTATCTATCACCATATCTAGACTTGGTTTTTAAAACCATATACATCAATATGTATCATCTTAACCAAAGACTTTTCTCTTTTACTACAATAACTAGAGAGAATAGCTATATTCAACTTATCAAAACTCGCATATGTCAAATGAAACATTATCATTTGCCTTCAAAATACCACACTTTTGAAGTTGAGATATGCGTTTAATGTTACTTTGTCAGGATCGAATCTTAACAAGATTAACAATACTTAGAATTCAGAATTAAAGAATCTGCGGAATAGAACTTTAATTCCCACAATCAAAGAACAATATATCAGAAAATACACAGTTGTTTGTATTCACTGTTTCGACTCACAAGATTAACAACCAAACCTCAATCTTGATGAACAGGCTCAACAAGACGACTTATACTTCTCTAGAAATAGGGTTCTTAAACCTTGAGGTTAATTCTCTCTAAAACACAATCGAATTCTAATTGTATTTGTATATCGTATTATTTTCTCTTGTTTTCGTCTCCTTAATAGCTATCTATCAACAAATATATATACTGAATAATTACAAGATAACTATCAAAATAAGATTGATCTTCAGAATATTCTTTTAAGTATATCTTCAATCGTTCCATCTTTATCTCCTTCAATCTCGCATTCCATGTTCTGATCCCAAGAAGTATTAACTTCATTCTTCTCAAGCAGTACTAATAATCTTCCAACAGTAGTAATCTTCGATATGCCCAAGCAGTACTAACAGTTTTCGTAAGACATCAGCAGTACTAACTTTTGTTCAGCAGTATTAACCATGTACCAGCAGTAGTAACTTGTCTAGCAGTACTAATCATGTTCTTGCAGCATTAATGACTCAGCAGTACTAACCTTGAACTAGCAGTAGTATCTTTGTTCTGGCAGCACTAACATTGATCTGGCAGTAGTAATGTTGTTCTGGCAGTACTAACCATACTTAGCATATCTTCAGTTCCCAACAATCTCCCCCTAACTTGACTTTTCAGGATGAGAAGTTAAGTTCTTCAGATGATGCTTCCAAAACCTAATCATCAACGCATAAATTTGGATCCAATCCCAGACTTTAATTGAGAATCCTTTTTACAAGGTATCTTGCCATCTTAGAGTCTTTGTCACTCACCAACTTAGCATGCAGCATTCCATTCAACTTTTTCATGCTGTGTTTGTATACAACATCCACCAAATAATATTCATGAAATGTATTGTCAAGAGAGATGACATACACTCCACAATTCTCAATGAGCATCCAGTTGGTAATGACTTGAAAATTCCTTGCCATCAAATACTGAACTGCTTCTGGTTTGAACATTAAGCACAAGTATTCAAGAACCATCTTGGTGATAGACATACCTTGCTCTGTCAGCATGTTTCCATATAGCCTCATTCCAACCTTGAACATCTCTTCCAAGTCTGATCTATAGCATGTTCTGATAAGTTTTCCCCAAGTAGGACAAACTTCAAACTTTCCATCTGCCCTTTTGATTCTGATGAACTCCTTTCTTCCATCTTTCAATGTGTCCTAGAAGATGATCTCAGGAGGCATGGAAGACAATGGTTTAGCCTTGATTGGATTAGTATCAACCACAGTTATATACATATCACATTGAGCATTTGGAAGTGATTGTACAT
Source organism: Saussurea involucrata (assembly GCA_033807775.1). Lineage (NCBI taxonomy): Eukaryota > Viridiplantae > Streptophyta > Magnoliopsida > Asterales > Asteraceae > Saussurea > Saussurea involucrata. The sequence continues at coordinate 136,926,446 of CM066322.1, forward strand.
TGCTTGGTTGGCCTGAGGGAGTTGCCACTTCTTCTTCAGCAACTTTTGGATCAGATTTCTCTTTCACTGCTTCCTCCTGGGCTTCTTCTACAGTTGGATCCACCCTTGGCTTCTTTACATCTTTCTTCTTTGAAGCTATGGAGTTTGTTCTTGGCCTTTTGGTTGACATCATCTTTGTTCTTTTAAAAGATTTAACAGCTTCAGGAGTGGTTTCAGCTATTTCTTCTTTGTGGCTCTCAGCAACACTAACAGTTTCTGCTGCCTTTTGTTTTTCAGCAGCAGTAACCATTTCTACTGCTATAGCTGTTACTGCTTCTTTTATGACCTTTAATACTGCTGCTTCGACACTGTCCTTCACAATCCAATATATCTCTTCATCAATCTCTGTTTTAGTTACTGTAGGAACAAATTCTGCTTTCTCCTCACTTTCAATTACTGCTGCCTCCACAAGATTCTTCAAAATTTCAGTTACTGCTGCTTCAGTTTCAGACACTGCAGCATTATCTGTTTCTACTTCTTTTGCAACCTCAGCAGCAGTAACCGTTTCTGCTGCTGGTTCTGTTTCTGCTTCCTTTGTAATATCTGCAGCCTCCTCAGTCTCCCCCTCAATCTTATACTCATACTCCCCCTCAATGTTTGCATCCTCCATGTTTAGATCAGAGTCTGACTCCCCCTTTTTGGAAGCATCATTGGTAGGGTTTATTCTCCTAAGGACAAACTGAGCTTTCTTCTTTCTGTGCATCAACTTAGTGATCATCTTCCTTTGCTTCTCAAGCTGTGAGTTTTGATAGAGGACCACTTTCTTGAGTTCATCAATTTCCTTTTTCTGACTGACCACATCTGTGTTTATGTTTGCAATAGTGTCCATCAATTCCTCATAAGTGTATCTATCCTCACCTGGTTTAGAAGTGTTTACCTTCCTTACAGGATCATTGGAAGTTTTAGTAGGTGTCTCTTGCCTAGCAAAAGCACTACCTACCCCCTTGGTTTCTTGGCACCTAGGACCTCTGGATGATTTCTCACCCTGAGTTGCCGTGAGGAAGGGCTTAGTTATTTTACCACTGGCCTTCTCTTTGCTAGCAGAAGTAGTGGCAGCCTTGGACTCACATGCTCAACCTTCTCCTTAGTGAGCACCTTCTTGGGGTTGGGAGACACCCCTGTGGTTTCCCTTTCGATATTCTCCATTGGAGAATGCTCCAACAGAGGGCTTAAAGGCTTCGGGCTCTTAGGAGATACAGCAAGGGAAGGAACCTTGTGTACCTTTCTTCTTTCAAACTTTTTGGTAATTTTGGGAGTGGGTCGTTCAAGAATGGACTGAGGGATTACTTTTGTGATGGAAGGTTGGGATTGGTCATCAGTGGGTGTGTCCAATGTGGGCCTTGACCCTGATGCCATACCTTCAATGGTGTGGGACACAACCATCATTGTAGAGAACAATGGTGTGTCAACTCCTTCCGAGTCCCTAGGAAGTCTTCTCATATTTGAGAAAACCTTCCCTTTAGGGGATTTTGGCACATATACCTCAGCAGACTGAGGTAAATCCGTCAATTCCTTAGTTATCACTTCTTGAACAAACCTTGGATACATATAAAACCGCTTTTTGGATTCCAGGTTTGATACAAGATCATTGAAAATCATTTGTGAAAAATTAAACTTCCTGGCAGTGGCCAAGCAGACCAGGGCATAAGCAATGGTACTGCTAAACTCACTTCATCCAGTAGTTTTCTTTGACATGCAATGCATTAAGGTATGAACAAAGAATCGCCATTGTGTATGAAATTTAGACTTGTAAAACTTAAAAACTCCAATGGGACCGTCATACCCCATTCTTGTTAAAGTTGAGTATAGTTCTTCATTAGGAATAGAAGTTATACCTGAGGCATCATCTAATCGAAGAGTGATGCGAAGGAGTACTTCTGAAACTTTCAAGGGTTTGTCACATACCCTTGTTTGGATGACTTTCTGTCCATCTTCGGATTCTACGGTGGCATTGGCCCAGAATTGTGTCTGATGTTCGATGTAGATAGTTGGATTTACCGTTAGGGCATAAGAAATATGAGTGGACTTGAGAAAATCCACAATGTCGTGAAATCCTGCGGCCTACTTTGGCTTCTGAAGCATCGCAATCTCATTATGCTCGTCGACAAACTCCATAATCGTTGTGCTTCCTGAGGATTTGTATAGAAAACACAGAGATTCTAGGGAGAAGAGGTTAGAACGAGAGAGAGAAGAAGTTAATGCGAAGAGTCGTTATGAACTTTGGCGGGCAAACAGGGGTATTTATAGCAGTATTTGCCCTAGATTTTCAAAAGCAGTATTAACGACATATGCAGTATTAACCACGAAGCAGTATTAACTACTTAAGCAGTATTAACGACTGAGCAGTATTAACTACACAAGCAGTATTAACTGCTAAGCAGTATTAACTACTCATTGGCAGTATTAACTGTGCACTGGCAGTATTAACTACTGAGCAGTATTAACAACGGAGCAGTATTAACTACTTAAGCAGTATTAACGACTCATTGGCAGTATTAACTGTGCACTAGCAGTATTAACTACTGAGCAGTATTAACTGCAAAGCAGTATTAACTACTGAGCAGTATTAACTGCAAAGCAGTATTAACTACTGAGCAGTATAAACTGTAAAGCAGTATTAACTACTGAGCAGTATTAACTGCAAAGCAGTATTAACTACCAAGCAGTATTATTGGCTAGAACACTGGCAGTAGTAACTACACTTACACTTTTCAGCACTTGTCAATCTGAGGTACACAGAAGATTCTGAGAAAGAGAGTTAGTAGCACCAAATATATGAAGAAATACAGGTATAAAAACAGAAAATCATGAATTTATTCAAGGTTGATCATGCCCACACGTGTTACCAAAAAGGTGAATCTACCCACATCAAAAGCTTTTGTGAATAGATCAGCAAACTGGTCATTTGTATGAACTTTAGCAACTTGAGTTAATTTCTTTTCATTGCAATCTCTAATAAAGTGATACCTGATCTCTATATGCTTTGTTTTTGAGTGTTTGACTGGATTATTAACAATGCTAATAGCACTGTTGTTGTCAATGAAGATTGTAGTGTGAAGGAATGTTACCCCATAGTCCAACATCTGATTCTGAATCCATAGAACCTGAGAGCAGCAGCTTGCAGCATCTATATACTCAGCCTCTGTGGTAGATAATGACACTGTGGTTTGTTTCTTACACTGCCAAGATACTAGTCTTGTACCCAAAAACTGACATCCACCTGAAGTAGACTTCCTATCCATGTTAGCTCCACCTAAGTCACTGTCTGAGTATGCAAGTAAGTCAAATGAAGAATCATAAGGATACCAAAGACCTAATCTAGGTTGCCCTCTTAGGTATCTAAAAATTCTTTTGACTGCATGAAGGTGTGATTGCTTAGGTGTAACCTGAAATCTGGCACAAACACATACTGGAAACATAATATCTGGTCTAGAGGCTGTGAGATACATGAGTGATCCAATCATAGATCTGTAATGATGGACATCCACATCCTCCCCCTCAAGATCTGCAGTGATCTGTTTGTGTGTTTCCATTGGTGTGCTTGCTGGCTTTGAGTCTGTTAAACCATACTTGTCCAGGATGTCTTTCACATATTTGGATTGACTTATGAAAATCCCATCTTTCCTCTGTTTCACCTGAAGCCCAAGAAAGAAAGTAAGTTCTCCCATGGAACTCATCTTGAAGCTCTTGTGCATTAATTCTTCAAACTCTTTACACATGTGATCATTTGTGGATCCAAAGATGATGTCATCCACATAGATCTGAACAAGTAGTGTGCCTTTCTTTCTCCTCTTAATGAACAAGGTCTTGTCTATAACTCCTCTTTCAAAGTCATTGTCTAAGAGATAGGTAGACAGGGTGTCATACCATGCTCTTGGGGCTTGTGGTAAACCATAAAGTGCCTTCTTCAACTTGTACACTCTGTCAGGGTGCAATGGATTCTCAAATCCAGGGGGTTGACAGACATATACTTCTTCATCAATACTTCCATACAGAAATGCACTTTTGACATCCATTTGGTAGACCTTGAACTTCATGTATGAGGCATAGGCTAGAAATAGCCTAATTGCTTCAATCCTTGCCACTGGAGCAAAGACTTCCTCATAGTCTATTCCCTCTTCCTGAGTATACCCCGGTGCAACCAGCCTTGCTTTGTTTCTGATCACTATTCCTCTGTCATCCTTCTTGTTTCTGAAAATCCACTTGGTGCCAATTGCTCTATGACCTTTTGGAAGGTCCACCAAGTCCCACACATCCTGTAATTTAAACTGTAGCAGCTCCTCTTGCATTGCTTCTATCCAACTTGGATCTTTCATAGCATCATAAGCCTTTTTGGGCTCAATTTGGGATAGAAAGCAAGTAAGGGCAGTATTAACTGTATTCTGCTGCTCTTGTAGCTCTTGAAGCCTGCTTTGCTTCCTAGTCATCATGGGAGATGCAATATCTCCAATTACCAACTCAGGAGGATGATTTTTCTGAGTTCTTGTTGGATGACCTGCTTCCTCTTGTAAGTTCACATCCAGATTTGACTCATTTAAGTCTGGATTTGCTTCAGCTTCTTCAGTCACTTCAGATTCTCTAGAATTTGGACTTGAAGACTGATTTTCCTCTGCTCTTCTCTCTTCTTCAATCTGAATTGGTTCAGCTACCTTTTCTTGTTCACAGAAACCAACAGGATCAATGGTAGGGAGAGGAAATATCACAGACTGAATTCTGTGATCTGATGGAAGTGCATCCCTTTGTCCTGCATTTACATCATTACTGAAACCCAAAGAATTAGAGAGTGCATCAATGTCAAATAGCCAATCAGGACCTGAACCAATAGGATTTGGTGTGTTCTCATTGCATTTGACATTGGCACTTTCTTCAATTATTCTAGAAGAGGTATTAAAAACTCTGTAGGCCTTACTCTGAGATGAGTAACCAACAAGAAAGCCATCATCTGCTTTGCTATCAAACTTACCTAAGTGAGATTTGGTATTGAGAATTGTACAAGGACATCCAAATGGTTTGAAAAATCCAATAAATGGTTTCTTTTTATGAAAAAGCTCATAAGGTGTCTTGTTTTTAGGCTTTATTACTAAAGCTCTGTTTTGAACATAACAGGCAGTATTAACTGCTTCTGCCCAGAAAGTAGTTGGTAATTTGGAATCTGCTAACAAAGATCTAGCAGCCTCAATCAGTGTCCTATTCCTTCTCTCAGCAACACCATTTTGTTGTGGAGTCCTAGGAGCACTGTATTGCCTCTCAATGCCTTTTTCCTCACAAAAGGTGTTTAGATCAAAGTTTTTAAATTCAGTCCCATTATCTGATCTAATGACTTTTACTTTTTGATTTGATTGGTTTTCAATTCTAAGAATAAAAGATTTGATCAGTCCACTTGTCTCATCTTTGGTCCTCAGAAAATATACCCAAGTAAATCTAGAGTAATCATCAAAAATAACTAAACAGTATGATTTCTTGCCAATACTCATCACATTTGTAGGGCCAAACAGATCCATATGCAACAATTGAAGAGGATTTGAAATAGTGTTTATCTCTTTGGACTTATGAGAAGTTTTGTGTTGTTTACCTTTGAGACAAGCAACACAATGATCATCACATGAATATACTTTTGATGGTAAACCTCTAACAAGATTGTTTTTGACAAGTTTATTCATTGTTTTAAAGTTCATGTGACACATCCTTCTGTGCCAAAGTGATGATTCATCCAATGAAGCTTTTGACACCAAACAGTTTAGGGATGAATCAGATGAAAGACTTTCTAAATCTAAACAATATACATTGTCCTTTCTAGGAGTTCTCAATAGTATCATGTTTTCATCAACTACCTTGAATCCAGGAGCAAGAATAATGCATTCAGAATCAGTAAATAATATACTATGCTTCTTATCACAGACCTGTGATACACTTAACAGGTTGTATCTTAATTGCTCAACATAGTACACATCCTCAAAGGTCATCTTACCTTTTGACACATCACCTTTACCACTGATCTTACCTCCTGCTGGATTATTACCGAAAGCAACATGTCCTCCATCAATTCTTTTGAAATTCTTGAGGCAGGCCATGTTACCTGTCATGTGCCTGGAGCAACCACTATCAACATGACAAATGCTCTTCCCCTTGAGCTGTTGATTGCCCTGCACATTAGATAAAACAATTAGTTTTTATTGGGAACCCAAGCCAAAGTGGTCTTGGGTCTCCCTTGCTCATCAAAGTACTTACATTTAGTTTGAATGAGCTTTTCAACCTGAGGAACTGCAGTACTGGAATACTTTGTCAAAATGATGGGTTTAGCAGCACAAACAGTGTTAGCAGCACTAACTGAGTTAGCAGTATTAACACTGGAAGCAGTATTAGCAGCACTAACATAGTTAACACTGCTAGCAGCAGTACTATCTTTAGAAGAAGCACTAACAGAGTTAGCAGTACTAACACTGTTAGCAGTATTAACTTTTGAAGAAGTACTAACAGTGTTAGCAGCACTAACTGAGTTAGCAGCATTAACTGAGTTAGCAGCACTAACAGAGTTAGCAGCACTAACAGAGTTAGCAGCACTAACTGAGTTAGCAGCACTAACAGAGTTAGCAGCACTAACAGAGTTAGCAGCACTAACAGAGTTAGCAGCACTAACACTGCTAGCAGCATTATCTGAGGCTGCAGTACTTTTAGGAACCCACATTGTGACACATTCTTTTTCAGGCTTTTTCTTCATGTGGCTTGTGGCTTTAGTTTGTTTCTTAGCCACATGGTTCCTAACAGGTTTCCTATAACCAGAGGATTTTTGAAAACTTCTTTGAAAATTCATTCTTTGGTTAACAGGATTAAAATAACAGTGTTTGGCAAGATGATTCAATTTGCCACAGATAAAACAAGGCTTTGGTCTGTTAATCCTTTGCAGATCAACTCCTTGCTTTTGTGCCCACTGATTATTCCAGTTTCTTTGATTTCCCCTCTTATTATCATGTTTTTGGGGCTTAGTCTTTTGAGAAAACTTGCAAGAACAATGTTCACAGGTATTGGATTTCACAACAGTGGTCTGTGTATAATGAACTCCCTTTCTTTTTCAGATATTTTCATCTCATTGTTCTTGTCCCAAGGACTTCCACCATCCTCATTAGTCTTGATGTGATTTTCTAATGGGATCTCATCACTGACAGTCTTGTTCTTTTTCTTAGACTCTTCTTTTTCAGTCTTATCTTCAACAACAACTTCATCTAATGGGTCTACTTTAGTAGCTCCTTCAGATAAGTCCTTACTATCCATGGTTTCTAACAGGTCTGATTTAGGAGGGATGTAAGTGTTGTTGTAGGGTGGGGGTGTGGCATTGTACCCTAGTCCTGTTTTCATCTTATTGTGGACTTGAGCATTTATTATGGTGTCCATAGCTTTAGAAGCTTTTGAAAACTTTTCAACATCAAGTTTACCTTTCTCAAGCTCTCCTTTTAGTTTCTCACACTCTTCCCTAGACTCTTTTAGTTGGAACTCCAGACCACCCTTTTCCCACTTCCAGTAATTTGTATCATATGAGTGTTGAAGTTCATTGGCTTGAAAAGCCTTAATTTGTTCTTCAAACCTCTCAACAATCAACACATAGTCTCTTCTATCCTTTTCTAGTCTCTTAAGGTCATCACACATTCCCTGATTGTGATCTCTATACCTTTTAATAGTGTCTATACAAGCTTGAGAACAGAGTTTAGATTGTACCTCAGTGGGAAGATCTGAAACTTCAGCCATAAGTGCTTGATTTTGGATGGCCTCTTCTTCTTGATCACTCCAATCAAATCCCATTCCTTGTTGAGAGACAAGAGCTTGAATAGAGTTTCTGTTTTGATTGGAACTTCCAGCCTGAGTTTGTTGATGGCTGTTGTGAGATGATCCACCTCTGCATTCCTTGGCAAAGTGTCCCATCTTGTGACACTTGTAGCATTCAACTTTAGACTTATCAAAGCCAGCACCATCTTCTCTTCTTTGGGAAAAGTTGTTTCTCCCAGTCCTTTTTATGAACTTCTTCACCCTCATAGACAGCATAGCCATCTGCCACTTGATATCCATCTCTTCAAGATCATCAGCATTAATCTGTTCTAAGTCATCATTAATTAAAGATGAGTTAACATGACTAGAAAAGAAAGCTTCAAGTACAGAGTCAGTGGCCTTTTCTTGATTGACACCTCCAGCAGCACTAACTGATTCAGGGTTAGCAGTAGAATCAGGTGATGCTGAAAGGAGTGCAGCATTATGTACATATCCAGAGGGCTTCTTTTTGGCTTCAACCTCTGTTTCAAAGATTCTAAGATCATTGTAGAGATCATCAAGCTCTTTATCTTCCAATTGGTCATTCTGTCTGAATGACACAGTATACATGGTCCACTCTTCACCTAATGATCTTAAGAACTTTCTGTTAACATCATCAGCCTCCATCTTGACTCCTACTGTGGCTAATTCTCCAATCAGCTTATTAAATCTATTAAAAGTTTGAGTCATAGACTCATTCTTAGTAGAAGTAAAGTTTTCATACAGCTGCTTGAGAATTGCCTTCTGATTCCTCTTGGTGCTTTTAGTACCAGTGAACCTCTTTTCCAATGCATTCCACAGAATATGAGCATCAGTGCAGTGATGAAATTGATGCTGATATTCATTGGGGATAGCCAAAAGCAGAGTGCTTAAGGCCTTCATCTCTATTTGTCTGACTTTTCTCTCTGCATCAGTCTTTGGAGGAGGTCTTTTGCCATCTGGTCCAGTTCTTCCTTCAGCACATGGACTATTCTCTATGATATCCCAGATGGAATAATCAGTAAGCAGAATGTACTGCTTGATTCTAATTTTCCACATGTCAAATTCATTGGGTCTGAGCATGGGAACCTTAGAAACAAGAGTACTGTTTGATTCAAAAGAATTTTCCATAATGATTGTAGAATTCTAAGAAACACAAGCTCTGATACCACTTGTCAGGATCGAATCTTAACAAGATTAACAATACTTAGAATTCAGAATTAAAGAATCTGCGGAATAGAACTTTAATTCCCACAATCAAAGAACAATATATCAGAAAATACACATTTGTTTGTATTCACTGTTTCGACTCACAAGATTAACAACCAAACCTCAATCTTGATGAACAGGCTCAACAAGACGACTTCTACTTCTCTAGAAATAGGGTTCTTAAACCTTGAGGTTAATTCTCTCTAAAACACAATCGAATTCTAATTGTATTTGTATATCGTATTATTTTCTCTTGTTTCCGTCTCCTTAATAGCTATCTATCAACAAATATATATACTGAATAATTACAAGATAACTATCAAAATAAGATTGATCTTCAGAATATTCTTTTAAGTATATCTTCAATCGTTCCATCTTTATCTCCTTCAATCTCGCATTCCATGTTCTGATCCCAAGCAGTATTAACTTCATTCTTCTCAAGCAGTACTAATAATCTTCCAGCAGTAGTAATCTTCGATATGCCCAAGCAGTACTAACAGTTTTCGTAAGACACCAGCAGTACTAACTTTTGTTCAGCAGTATTAACCATGTACCAGCAGTAGTAACTTGTCTAGCAGTACTAATCATGTTCTTGCAGCATTAATGACTCAGCAGTACTAACCTTGAACTAGCAATAGTATCTTTGTTCTGGCAGCACTAACATTGATCTGGCAGTAGTAATGTTGTTCTGGCAGTACTAACCATACTTAGCATATCTTCAGTTCCCAACATACTTGATTAAGTTGACTATTTCATGTGTAGATTTGATTCAAATCACATTTGAGTCTTATGGTGTTTATATAGAACTATGGTTTAGAAGGCTTTTGAGATTCACTTTATTATTCAATTAAGAGGACTAGTTCTCGAAATGGAATAATTCATTTTTTAATATGAATATAATCGTTTCCAAAACGGTTAAGTGAATTTCTTTCAATCCACAAACATGTGACTGAAAAATAATAATTTAGTCAAACTAAATTTAAACATTGTTCGAAACAAACTTGTTTAACAATACAAGCCATATGGTTTCATAATAAAATCTCCTATAAGCTTGGTACACAATCTTGCTTCCTTGCTTATATGGATCACCATTTTGCTTGTCTTTCAGTCACTTACCTTTCTTGATCATATGTAACATATTACAAAAGTGAGTTCTACACTTAGTATCAAATACACAAGTGTAAGATAGAAAGGTAAAAGTTCTATCTAAAATATAGATACCTGAAGGACTTTCCTTTGTTAGAAAATATTTATTTCTCAGAAGGACAATCTCCTCTTCTATGACCAATGTTGCCACATCTATCGTATGTAACTGTTACCATGGGAAGATTCCTTTCAGCAGTTTCTAGCATCGTATGCAATTCTGGAACTGAAATCTTCTCGAGGTCTATATTCAGATTCTCGACAAAAACATCAAATGCTTTGGTCAGAGATTTGAGGATCACATCTACGGCTCTCCCATTGGAATAAGGATAGCCAAGTCTATCCAAATAGTCAAGGTGCGTCCTCATTTATGAATACGAGAGCTTACATCTTGGCCTTCCTCCATCTTTGTCCTGTGAAGTACCCCAATAGTATCGAAGCATTCACGGACCATATACATTTGGTAATATTCCCGTAATCGGTTTATCATGTCAAATGCCCTCAGTGGTAATGTTTCCATTCTTTCTAGTAAGGATGGAAGCATGGTTTCAAGCATAAGACGTGATACATCGATTGAATCATCATTATGTTCCAATCAAGTATCGTGTTCTTATATGGAGGTAAGAGGAGGTTCTTGAGGAAGAGGTACGATAAGTATGTATGATTTGTTTTTATGTCTGAGAACGTGTCTCAATTTTTTGAAACCAAATCGGGAAGTTCTGAGTGGTTAACTTTTCTTCCAAAAGAAAAGCTCTTAGGGATATGTTAATTGTAGTGTTTGCATTTTGGGCCGTTTACAAAATTTAACAAAGTTAATATAGTATTTTCAATATTAATTTTAGCAAATTAATTACCCTTTAGTTTTCTAAAAAACATTAATTTTCATAAAATCTAGGATTCAACGTTGCAAAACAAATGAAACGGTTAGGTGACCTTTATCCCGTCCATTTAATCCAACAAGGTAGATAACGTTTATCGATTACATCGAATGTAATTCCTAGCGTTATGGGATCCCTTAACAAGTTGTTTGTTAATTGGCATGTTTGATCCCATCTATGCCTTGGGTTTCTAATGCTTAGGTGACCTTTATCACAAAAGATTCCCAATCAAGTCATCCTACTTGTAACAACGTGTGAAACTCACATCCATGCGATTAGGTGACCTTTTTCCCACAAGGACATAAGAATCACCTCATCCATCTCAAGACAATCCAAGTGGTTAGGTGACCTTTATCCCACAAGGGTGTCATAGTGACGTATTGAGTGTTTCTCAAAAGGACGGCATAGACTTGCATTTTTAAAAGGGATTTAAATGTTTTACAATTCTAGTTTTGCAAACATTTTAGTATCATGTGTTATTGCAGTATTTAATAAAATATGGTACTTTAATTAAAATCTTATTTCTCATCAAATGGCTCATTTTAGTTAAATGAAATCTTTATTTTATCATCTAATTGATTGTGGTCAATTATTAATATCATGTATTAACGTTTGAGTTTGATCACTATAAGAACCACTTATAGTCTCTTAATAAACACTTTTATTATTTAGACTATGAGTTAGTATGAGTTTTGAAATCTCCATTTAAACTCTTTCTATAAAATTCAAAATCTCAATTTTAGTCTTAAAACTCATAGTACCATATTATTGCATGCATCCAATAATTTGGTTCAATAAAAATCTCCATTTTAAATAATTTGGTTCAATAAAAATCCAATTTTAAAGTTACGTCGTTTTTAAATAAACAATTTTATATAAAACGTATTTGAACCAATTTGCATGTCATTAATTTAAAATCTCCATTTTAAATATTGGTTGATATAAAAACTCTATTTTAAAACTTGGTTCATTTAAAATCTAATTTTAAAATTTGCCGCTTCAACTTTAAACAATTTTTAAATAAGCGTGTTTGAACCAATTTTATGTTCTTTACTAGCATGCAATATCCTATATTTTAACGCATCAAAAAGAACATAATCAACCATAAACATGCAAAAGAATGTGCATAAAACAAAGCCATTTCTAATGACATTTCTTGTGAGCCAAAACAAGAAATGCCAAGTCCATTCCTAAGGGACAAAAATAAAAAACTTCAAGCTCCCACTTGTTTTAGTATCTCCATGCATACAAGACATCAAGCTCCATCTTCAAGCTCCATGTTGGTCTTCATCTTGTTACGTTTTATAAATAAAAAAAACTAGTTATAACAACTAATCTAATACTTACAAAATGAACAAGAGAACATGAAATAATAAAACCTATTTACTATTACAAACCAACATGAATAATAATAAAAATTATAAACAAAATTAAAAGAACAACACAACAACCAACACATTGGTCCATGGCTTGTTTATGCGCATATTTCTCATAAATAACATAAAACAACATTTTGTTTTTCTAAGGCAACTTTTATGTAACAAAAATGCATGTTAAAATTTTGTTACATAAAATATAAAAACTAGCACAAGCAAGTTGCCAAGGAAACCATGCATGAACTTTTCATACAAAAAAATGAAATTTTACCCATGGCTTCCAAAAACCAAGTTTTATCTAAATAAAACTTATTATCTAATCATGCATTATAACCTGGCTCTGATACCACTTGTTGGGATTTTATGTTCAAAACATGGGTTTCAAAAACTCATAAGAGATAAAAAATTTACGCAACGGAAGCAAAATAAAACATTTGAACAAAAACATAAAACCATTTTATTCCCACCAAGGATCTTGTTACATGCATGAAAAAGATAAATAAAATAATGTAGCAAGAAAGTTCAAGATTACAACCTTTGTAGTCCTTTGGTTCCTCATGGGAGGTTGGATATTGGTGATGAATGTAGAACCCAAGAGAGATCTCCTCTAGCGGTATCCACCACAAGCAACGACACCTTCCGGAATGCTAGTTCCTCTTCTAACTTGATGCAAGAATGAAGCTTTTAATCAAGTCTACAATGGACTTGAATAGCCAAAACACAAAACACACACCCTTTGTGTGTGTTTCGGCCGAAAGGAGAGGAAAGGGGAGAGTGAGAGCAAAAACAAATGTTGTGTTATTTTTCCAAGTCTTCTAGCATGCTTATTCAAAACACAAGACCACACATGGCAATTTCTATTGGACCACAAAAGGGTCCAATGAGGTTTGAGCCTCCCATGCATATTTTCACTTAAGCCCCCTCTAGTTTAAATTAGTTAAAATCATTATTTTAACTATTTAAACTTACTACATATAGTCCCTCCTTTTAACTTCTAGTTAAATATTAACTCATCTTATTTTAATAAATAAGAATCTTTATTTGCATCAAATTATTATGGATCATATTCAATAATAATTTTAGAATTAATAATGTTTATCAAGAATCAAAATTCATATAAACATTAATTCGGTGTCTACTTGTTGTTCGGTGTGACCCTATAGGATCATATATTACCGGTAATATTATTTTATAATCATTCTTAAGCATATAGAACCAACAATCTCTCACTTGCTCAAGATTGCATTATAGAATGATATAGACAGTGGTGGACGTCTAGCAACATCTCACTGCCCCCAACAATGTATGACTGTAAGTGCCATTCAACAACATCCAATTCCCATTGAAAGATTTATGCATTTTTCTTTTAAAATAGCATTTTCGGACTTGTATTTTTTAGTTATCCGATTTTGAACATCTATCTTTTCAGTTAGTGATTTAATCTCAAGCAGTTGTTCATTAGCGGTGGCCTTATAGGAATCTATCCTTCCAGCAAGAGATTGCATTTGATTAAAAAGATCTTGGTGGATAGGTTCACATACCTGACACAGCTTTGTCCTTTCTTCATCAGCAAGAGAGTGGTAGCCCATAAAAGGATCAGCACCTTCAGAGTCGCTCTCACTATCAGATCGACCCAGCCAATAGTCATCTTCAACAAATAGAGCCTCTCCTGCTTCTTTTTGTTCTGCCAATGCGAGCTTTGCCTTGTAATAATGTGCATTCTTCACAACAGGCTTTCTACAGTCTTTGGCAAAATGACCCAACTTCCCGCAGTTGTAGCATGTCACGGGTTCATCTTTCTTCTTTTCTGGCTTGCGGTCATCTTCTTCAGTCTTCTCCTTCTTATCAGAACGGTTGTGCTCATCGGACTTCTTCTTGCCGTCGTATTTATCCTGATAATCATGGCGCTTGTTGGAGGAGGTGGAATAGCGTTGATTATTGGATGTGGGCTTCTTGTAGAACTTCTGTTGTTGGAAAGATTTAGAGAGCAGAGCAATTGCCTTCTTAATGGCTGTTAATTCAGGATCAGAATCACTGTCCCCATTTTCCTCAGCTTCTGGCTCAGATTCACTTTGCTCTTAAACACGTTTGGAATGATGGCCAGAACATTTGCCTCGTTTAGAAGACATAAGAGCTAGAGGATCAGCAGGTGGCTTTGAGGAAGACTTCTTATCGCTCAGAATCTCCATTACTTCATCTTCGTCCTGGAGAAGCATCTCGTAAAGCTTTTGGATGCCAACGTTCTCCATCAGGTGGTGGTGCTTGACGTGAGATGCGAATACTTTCCATTCAGGAAAGAGGTTGTTGAGGAACTTGAGCGCATTTTCCGTGTTCGATCGAGTGATGTGGTTTTTGTGAAACTCGTTGAGAGGGAGACAAAAACGTTCATATGTCTGGGAGAGGGATTCACCGGTGCCCTGTTTAAACCCATCAAACTTGGTTATGCAGCTGTTGATTTTCAGATGATTCCCGACTTTGCTCCCGTGCATCATTTTCTCCACCTGATCCCACATGCCTTTTGCTGTATGTTTGTAGCTGTCTATGGCTGTGTAGATCGTGTTAGGTAGAGCCTGAACAAGGTACCTCTTGGCATGCTTTTCTCCCTCAATCATGCCTCTTTCGTCCTCAGTCATTTCTGTGAGTGTCTTGTCCTCAGTGTGAGATTGACCTCCTGCTGCAGTAGCTTGAATGGTCTTTACGGGTGTAGGGATTGGCCCATGAGATAGCGCTCGCCAGATGAACTCAAAGTTGTCTTTAGATTCGATGAAGATTATGAATCTGTCTCGCCACTGACTATATTCACCATGGTAGAGGCAAGGCGGCTTGGAGTTGGTTCCAATAGCAAGAGCGTCACGCGAAGTCATCTTAAGGTTGCACAAAATGATCGTCAGACGATGGGTTCAATTCAAAGTGAGATCCTAACGTAAGGCACTAAGAGTGATGTCCTAACGCAGTTTCTAAGAGTGTTTTATGCTAAAACACGTAAGAAATCAACTAGAATGAACTTACCGGATAGGCATCCGAATATAAGATGTCTAATCTAGAAGTGTCCGGATCAGATTGTGTATGTAAGTGTTCAATCAGCAGAGGAATCCGGGTAAACACAGGTTACCGGATGAGTCAACAAAAGCAAAGACTTACCGAATGCATATAAAGCAAGTAACAAACTTACCGGGTGTAAATGTTTACCGGATGAAAAGCTTACCGGGTGACTGGATGTTACCGGATGATAAGCTTACCGGATGAAACAATAATAAACAAAAACTAAAACTTATGTTAGAACTGAAGTTTGTCAAAAAGCCTAAGTGTTGAAGTCTAAATTGAAGACTCAGACTTCTGAGAAAGAAGGCTCAGAAGTTCTGAATGGAAAGTATCAAAGTTGCTAAGTGTGAGTTATGATAAGAAGGTTCAGAGTTCTGAGTAGAAGACTCAGAAGTTCTGAAGATGAAGATGAAAATGTCATGTGCTCTAAGTGTATGTTCTGAGTATGCTTATCAGAAGAATGTTCAGAAGTTCTGAACATGTTGTTCAGAACTTATGTCTTAGACATTTTCAGTTATATTCTGTTATTCATTAGAACACGTGTAATTGTTCTATTGGTTTGTCATGTTTATGTACTGTAGCTTTAGATTTTCTTTACATTATATATAGGAGTTAGTAACTGTAAGCTAACTAACTTTCGCATAACTTTTAAATAGCTTTCGTATTCACTTTGTAATCTTTGAGAGATTCTCTCTCTAGATCTGGAATCTGTTCTTGAATGAATACAAAGTTTTTGGATCCAATTCTCTATTATTCTACTGTTTGATTGTGTTCTTAATTGTATAATTGGTTGTAAGATCGAATCCTGGTTTCTACAATTGGTATCAGAGCCAATCAACAAACAAATTAGGTCAAGATCGTGTTCTTGAAGGTTTCTTGATCGTGTTCTTGAAGATTTCTTGATCAATTCGATAATTGAATTCCGCTGCTACTCGTAATTCTTGAATTCGTTCTGTTTTCGATCAAGAAATTCGAATTTGTCTTTCTGTTGAATCGATTCAATCCATCTTACAATCATGTCTTCTAAAGAATTTCTCTCGATGGGGTCTGAGACGAAGCCACCTGTTCTAATTCCTGAAGAGTATCAACAATGGAAGATCAGGATTATTCAATTCTTGGATAATATTGATGAGAATTTGATGATCTCAATTAGTGAAGGTCCAATTGAAGTTTTTGTTGAAGTTGCTGCTACTCCTGCAACAGATACAACTCCTGAAATTCCTGCTTCTAGAGTCAAGAAAGCTGTATCACAATATACATATGCGTAGAAGAAGAGACATGCAATTGATAAACGGGTTGTTACATTGTTGACTTTGGCAATTCCGAATGATATCTTCAATCGAATTGATAGTGGAACATCTGCAAAAGAAATGTGGGATGAACTGGAGAAGCAGATGCTTGGTACAACCAAATCAATTCAGGCAAAACTGAATCAATGCATCAATGCATATGAAAGATTCAAAGCAAAGGAATGTGAGAGTCTAACTCAAACATACAACAAGTTTTTCACAATATTGAATGATCTTAGAAAGAATGGGCTAAAGAAAACCAAGTCAGAGATCAACTACAAATTTATGAATTGTCTTAATTCAGAATGGTCATCTTTTGGTATAAGTCTTCAGATGAACAAGGATATGTGTGAAGAAGATCTGAATGATCTGTTCCGTGTTCTGAATCAGCATGAAGATTCTGTTAAATAAGTTGTTGAAGAAAATCAAAGATCAACAAGACAACAAAGAAATCTGTGTTTCTGTCTGAAATTCCAAAGTTAGAGGAAGAATCTGCTGAGGAAGAAGGATCTGATGAGGATGCAGATATCAAGTTGATTGATGAGAAACTGGCCTTGTTGACTAACACCTTCAATAAAAGGTATGGAAAGAAGAAATTTGAGGGTAAATTCAAAAGAGATGGACATGGGAGCTCAGAAGAGAGATATAAGAAGAAAATAAGTATGAGAAGAAAGAAGAGAAGGAAGAGAGAAAAGAGAAGGATCTATGTTTTAAATGTGGAAAACCTGGTCACTATGCAAGGGATTGTAGAGTGAAGGTTGTAAAAGACTATGAGTATTATGCAAAGAAAGCTCAGTTGGCCAAAACCAAAGACAGTGGGATTGCACTCCTAGCAGAACAAGAGAATTGGCTGTATTATTCATCTGATAAAGAGGATTGCATTCACTTCTCACAAATGCAAAGTTACATGGCCAAAATGGGTGATGAAGATGATTCCGACTATGAAGAAGGAGGTTCTGAGTCTTCTGCTGAGGTACATTCTAATCTTGAAATTGATTTAGTGATTCAAATGGGCAAGATGAAGAAAAGTTCTCACAAGTTGAAAATGGACTCTTCATGCATGTCACCATTAGAGACGATTCACACTGATTTGTGTGGTCCAATGGTAGTTCAGTCAATGGGTGGGAAGAAATATATGCTTGTCATTGTTGATGAGTATTCTAGATATACATGGGTTGAATTCTTAAGAGCAAAATCTGAGGTTGCTGAAACATTGATTAACTTCATCAAAAGAATTCAAGTACTCTTACAACTTCAAGTTCAGAAAATAAGGAGTGACAATGGAACAAAATTCAGAAATGAGACTCTTCAGAACTTTTTACAAAGCACTGGGATTTCTCATAATTTTTCTGCTGTCAGAACTCCTCAACAAAATGGTGTTGTTGAAAGAAAGAACAAGACTCTAGTTGAAGCTGCAAGAACCATGTTGGCTTATTCCAATCTTCCAACTTTCTTATGGGCTGAAGCAATTGCCACTGCTTGTTTTACTCAGAACATGAATTTGATTAATAAAAGACTAAATAAAACTGCTTATGAACTGATTAATAAAAGAAAACCACTGATTAAATTCTTTCATATTTTTGGATGCAAATGCTATATTCTCAAGGATAGAGAAAATCTTGGAAATTTTGACAAGAAAACAGATGAAGGAGACTTTGTTGGTTATTCTCTAACTTCCAAAGCATTCAGAATCTATAATAGAAGAACCAAGAGAATAATGGAAAGCATCAATGTCACATTTGATGAGTCAAGATCAAAGACTTCTAAACAAAACAGTTTAGAACTCAAACAGGATAAGACAAAAATGATGACTTCTAAATCAGATTCTAATCCTAACTGTTCAGAACTCAATTTATTGTTTAAGGATGCATTTCTGGAACTAACTTCTGAAAATTATACAGATTTTGAAATGCCTAAAATGGTTCAAGAAATGAAAAAGGGAAGTTGTTAGCTCCAACTTCTATGTAAAGAAGTATTGAAAAATAGGCTAAGTGTAAAGACATCGACAGAGCCTCTGCCAAGACACCGATAGAAGATCGAAGTGAAGACTCTTCAGAAGACATTCATAGAAGACAAGGCCACAGAGCCTCTGTCATACTTGACAGAGCCTCTGTGGTATAAAGACTGAAGACTTAGAAGATTATTTGAGGATAAAAAAAGGATCGTGCCTCTCACGTTTTCTGCACATTCCACGTGTCAACCTCTGATGGGTTTCAACCTTTGCAGAAAACGGCGCACTACATTAACGTTGTACCTGTAGCTGTCCCACGATCGTGTCTTTGTACGCTTAGTCCTTATTGTCTAAAGCTTGTTCCCTAATGAACAGTATAAATAGAAGGCTAATGTTGAGCTCTTCTATTAACTTTGCTCAAAAACACACACCTTTAGAGAAGAATTCTTGTTATACCTTCGGTGTTCTTGGTGTTCTTATTCAATCAATACAAAGTGAATCTTTGAGTTAATCTCGTGTTTATTTATACTTTGTTTAATTGATTTCGTGTGTTTTACTACCTAAGAATATCTATTTGGTTCGTTAAAACGCTTCCGCACCATTACTTGTTTGAACTAATAGATATAAATATCATTGTTAAGTTAAATCGGGATCAACAATTGGTATCAGAGCCATCCTGGATTTTCTATATCAAGAGATCCTCTCTTACAATGATTTCTGGTAGAAACTTGGTTTGATTTTAACCTGTTCTTCGCTTATTTCAAACAGACTCTGTTTTCTGCCATTCTCGACCAGTTCGACTTTGGTAAACTTACAGAACCTGTTTTCTCGGTTAAAACTCTCCATTTTAGTGCATCGTTCAAGGTTTTCAAGCTTGTAAGCTCTTTTTAAAAATCTGACCATCATCTGAAAGTTTTCAGTTCACATTCTGTTTTCCGGTATTTCCAAACCATTTTAAAATGGCGAACACCAACAACTACTTCACTGTCGGTTCCTTAACATAACCACCCACTTTGCTCAGAGATGAGTACCCTCAGTGGAAGATACGAATGATTAACTTCTTCGAGGGCTCTGACAAAGAACTTCTGAAATATGTTTACAATCCTCCTTTTGTTCCTATAATCACAGTACCACGTGTACCTGCGACAGACGACACTCCAGAGATTCCTGAGCACGAGAAACCTAAAACAAAAGATAAATGGTCTACACCTGACTGGGAGCAATACGAATTCGCTCAAAAGGCCAAGAGACTTCTGATAATGGCCATCCCCAATGACCTCTTCCAATCCCTAGATGCGTGTGAATATGCATACGATCTATGGAAGGAATTGGAGAAACAATTGGAAGGAGGGGCTAAAACTCAGAAAAATCGCAGAGCCCAATGTATCAGTAAATATTACTCATTCAAAGCTCTGCCGACAGAGTCTCTGCAGTCAACTTATGATAGGTTTAACTCTTTGATAAACAAGTGCAGGAAGTTTGGGATCCACAGAACTTCTGAAGAAAACAACGTCATGTTCCTAAAGAGCCTCAATGAAGAATGGCTCCAGCTATCTATGTCCCTACAAACAAATCAGGACTTAGACAACTGGAGCTTATCAGATCTTTATGGAACTTTGGCAGCCCAAGAACCCCAAATCGCCCAGGCAAAAGCTCAAACTGCAGGGCCCCTGGCACTTGTTGGGAAGACTACAGAGGCAAAAGAGAAGCCCAAGAAGGACAAAGTTGTGGAGGAAAAGAAGGAAAAGAAGAAGAAAGTGGTGGTTGTTGATAGTTCTGAGGAGGAATTGGTAGAGGAGGAGGAGGCAACGATGGCCTCGATAGCTAAATCGTTAGCTCTGTTGACGAAAGAGTTTGGTAGAGGAGGATATACAGGAAGAAGGGATATGAACGTGATGGAAGGGATGATAGAGGAGAGAAGTACGAGTCACGAAACCAGGGAAGAGATGGTTTGAACGACCAACAGAGGTCGAATGACAGAGGAGACAGAGGTGGTGACCGACAGAGGTCAGACGATAGAGCTGGCAACGCTTCCCAGAACCAGGGATGTTTCAATTGTGGCAAGCCAGGCCACTATGCTGCTGACTGCAGGAGCAAACCAAACCGCCCTCAGGGGGATTCTGCTTTCTACAAAAAGAAAGCATAATTTTATGCTCAGAAGTCGCTCATGGTGGAGCAGGAAAACTGGCAGTCAGATACATCCTCTGACGAAGGTGAAAAGAAGAATGCCCTGTTCTACGGGATGGCAGAAGTCAGCTCCTCCGAATCTGACAGTGAGGTATCCACTTCTGACTCATACTCTAATCAAGCAGAAGCTGATTTACTTAAACTAACAATTGAATACACTGAACTCAAAAAGACTTGCGAAAGTGTCCAGAAAAAACTTGTATTTTTTGAAAGAGAAGCTAGACTTCTCACTCAAGAAAAGGCTAAAATATTTCAAGAAAAGGAAGATATTGAAACTAATTGGCCTTAAAAGCTAAATCTAAAGAACTTATGGATGTTGAGAGCGACAGAATGAATATTCTTGCTCTTTAGCACTATTTTCAAAAGGAAAGAGAAGTCCTTCATCAAGACCTACTCAGAAGAGACCTTTTAATAAAAAATATCAAAATGCATGAAAAGATAAATACACAAATAGGGAGACGGGGAATTGGCTTCTGTGATATAGATCCATACACTGGAACAAAAAGAGACAAGTCTCTGTCCTCTCTGTTCTGTATAGGAGATACAAGAAAACCTGGATTTCCAAACTTGCTCTCAGTAAGCAAAAGGCAAAAAGTCTCTGGGGAACCTCACAAGAGGAAACCACTGAAGATGATAAATGTGTGGTATCAAAACACAGATTTATCTACTTCAACCTCTGTCAAAAGAGAATCCAAACCTAATAAATATCTGAAAACTCAAGATCGGATAGGAATCTTCAAGTTTGGTGACCCCGAGACTCAAACACTGGTTGCTTTTGAATGCATGATAGACTCTGAAAAGAAATTATCGGCAGAGGCACCTGAATTCAAGCCTGCCACTTCAGAAGAAAAACTTAATCATATTTCTGAAACTGAGGTAATGGAAATCGGTAAAAGCATATTTTATGAGAACCTCTGTACATCTTCTGAAAAACAAAATCTCTCTGAGGAAATCTAGATAAATACTTCTGTTGACTTGGAAGATAGTCCCAAAGAAAAGGAAGAAAGTGAGTATGGCACATGCTCTGAAAGTCCAGCCTCTGTCGACAGAGATCTTAGTGACTCAACCTCTGTATATGAGGACGATTCATCCTCTGACGAATCTGAGACTGACTCAAATGAGTCAGAAATAGTTCCTTGTGCTTTAGAAGGATTTACACTTCTCTCTGCAATTCTTAACAGAACCATTCCTTCTAAGGAGAAAAGCACAAGTGTTCCTATTTTCCTGGACTTTTTGGACATGTGTATACAAGCCAAAACCTCTCTTGAGCTTGAGAAAATCAAACAACAGAAGGAAATGTCTTCTCAAAATACAACAAGTTCAAAAACTTCAAAACCCTTAAGGCCTCTTAAAGAAAAAATAACTTGGCAACAAAAGGGTAAGTGGGTTAAAAATAACAAATCGTTTTCTTCCGTGACAGTGAAAACTGCAGAAGTTCACCACAGAATGGGACCACAGAAGGCTACTCTCCACAGAGATTTTCCAAACAAACAATCTAGTGTACATAGGTCTTCTTGTAATAGGAAGTCAGATGTTAGAATAGACTGTAATAAAGCCTCTGTACCCTGTTTCAATGTTTTTAATGAAACGTTCAAGCAAATTTGTTCGCATATTAATTACTGTCATTGCTTTGATCTCATGTATCAATTGAATCAACACTTCTCAAGCCCACACTGTTTCCTCTCTTTGCCCAAAAAGAATGCTAAATTCAAGGGAAAGAAGAAACAAAATGGTTCTTCAACAGAAGTTAAAACCAAACCCAAGGATGCTAAGGCAACCTTGAAGAGCTCTGACAAAAAGGGACCCATTTGGATATGGGTACCTAAAAATCTCTGATTGTTTACAGAAGTAGTATGTGCCGATCTGGTATCATGACTCCGGGTGCTCGTGGCACATGACTGGCGACAGAGGTGTACTATCCTCTTACAAAGTTAAACTCGATGGAGGATCAGTAACCTTTGGCGACAACAAGAAGGGATATATTAAAGGCTATGGAGTCATCAAAAAGGAAAACATATCAGTTTGCAAAGTTGCTTATGTGGATGGCCTTAAGCATAATCTTCTAATCGTTAGCCAACTTTGCGATACTGGTTTTGATGTAATGTTCAAAAGGACTTTCTGCTCTCTGCAAGGAGAAGATACATGAGTAGAACTTCTGCGGGCTAAACGAAAGGGAGATCTGTATCTTATGAACTTTAGCGTCCAAAACAAGAAAGACAACCTCTGCCTTGTAGCCTGCAAAAACGAAGAAGCCTGGTTATGGCATAACAGGTTCTGCCATCTGAATTTCCATACTCTAGATAAGCTTGTGAAACTTGATCTTGTTAAAGGTCTGCCAAATGTTAAATTCAGTAAAGATCATTTGTGCTCAGCATGTGAAATGGGTAAGCTTAAGATAGCTTGCTTCAAAGGCAAGACCGATGTGTCTTGTCTTAGGCCTCTGTACATGCTTCACGTTGACCTTTGCGGTCCAATAGCTACGCAGAGCCTAGGAGGCAAGAAATACATACTAGTGGTGATCGATGAATACTCAAGGTATACATGGGTGGAATTCGTCAGAAAGAAATCAGATGTTCCTAACATTCTGATAAACCTAATGAAGAGGATCCAAGTTCTGTATGAGTGCAAAATTCAAAAGTTGAGGAGCGACAATGGCATAGAATTCAAAAACTCTGTCATTGAAGCCTATCTCACAAAAGAAGGCATTTCTCAGAACTTCTCTGCCGCACACACTCCACAACAAAACGGCGTAGTTGAATGAAAGAACAGAACGCTTGTGGAGGCCGCAAGAACCATACTAACAGCATCTGGATTGCCAATTTCCTTCTGGGCAGAAGATATATCAACCGCGTGCTATATCCAAAATCGATCTACCATAGTCAAAAGACACATCAAGACTCCTTACCAATTGATCAATCAAAGGAGACCAAACATCAAGTTCTTCCATGTATTTGGTTGCAAGTGCTTCGTTCTAAACGACAGAGAAGCTAGAGGGAAATTCGATGTGAAAGCAGATGAAGGAAAGTTTATTGGATACTCTGCCACTTCAAAGGCTTACAGAGTTTACCTTCTGCGGTCTCGATCCATTGTGGAAAGTATCAATGTCTCTTTTGACGATTCTTTTCAGAAGACTTCTGAACAAATCAGTTCAGAACTCGACCTGAAAAAGAAATCCTCTGGCATCTCCCATACAAGAGAAACATAACTAAATCTATTATTTGAAGAGATGTTCCACGATGATATTGATCCCTCTGCCGGAGCCGTCATGGCCTCTGGAGAAACATCTTCTATAAACCAGACTGAGTCAGGTATATCTCTAATTGGTCCATTAAATACTTCATCCTCTTCTGTGAATCGTACAGATGCAGGTGCTGAGGGGGAGCGAACAGAAGATGATACAACAAAGGATTCTACTATAGAGGCACTGGAAATACCAACTCCAGCATCTACAGAGGAACCAATACCAGAGGAAAACGAGGATTCAGTCTCTATAACCTCAGAGGAACCAATTCCAACTCTCATCCCCATACTTCCGCAAGCTGAAGAACCAACTTCAAGCACATAAGTACCTTCCACTACAGAGGTTGCACCAGAACCACAGTGTGCAACCACAGAGGTTCAACTAGATGATGCTAATGACCATCTTCTAAGGACGACAAAGTGGACGAAGAGCCATCCTTAGAGCCTAATAATCGGCGATCCTTTCGAAAAGGTCAAGACAAGATCGACCACTGCTAACTTTTGTTTCTTTACAAATTTTATCAGTGTGATCGAACCAAAACAAATTTCTGAAGCCCTGGATGATCCAAACTGGGTAGATGCAATGCAAGAAGAGCTTCTACAGTTTGAGAGAAACAAGGTATGGACCCTAGCTCCCCCGCCAAAAGGGAAACAAGCAATAGGGACTAAATGGGTCTTCAGAAACAAGAAGGATGAGGATGGGGTGGTCATTAGATATAAAGCGAGATTGGTGGCTAAGGGATATTGCCAAGCAGAAGTCATTGATTATGATATGACTTTTGCCCCTGTCGCACGGCTCGAAGCAATAAGAATCTTCTTAGCCTTCGCAGCCCACAGAGGTTTCAAAGTTTTTCAAATGGATGTAAAATCTGCCTTTCTGAATGGTCAAATCCAAGAAGAAGTATACGTCCAGCAACCACCAGGGTTTGAAAATGCCAAGTACCCAAACTACGTCTATTATCTAGACAAAGCTCTGTATGGACTGAAACAGGCTCCAAGAGCATGGTACGAACGACTTTCAACCTTTCTTCTCAATAATGATTTCGACAGAGGTACAACCGATACTACTTTGTTTTATAAAAGAAAAGGTGATGAGATTATGCTTGTACAGATCTATGTGGATGACATTATTTTTGGTTCTACAAATGCACAACAATGCACAGATTTTGAAAAACTCATGCAGAGTGAGTTTGAAATGAGTATGATGGAAGAACTAAACTTATTCCTAGGACTCCAAGTCAAACAATCATCAGAGGGCATTTTCATAAATCAAGCTAAATATGTCTCTGACATTCTTTCAAAATTCAGGCTCTCTGATGCCTCTGTAATGAAGAACCCCATGTCCACTGGAAATAAGTTACACTCAGATCCAGGTGGTAAATCTGTAGAGTGCAAGCTCTACAGAGGCATGATCGGTCCCTTTTATACTTAACAACAAGTAGACCTGATATAATGTATGCCACATGCCTCTGTGCAAGATATCAAGCTAACCCAAAGGAATCCCACCTTCTTGCTATAAAGAGGATCTTCAGATACCTTAAGGGAACCAAAAATCTTGGGCTCTGGTATCCGAAGAACTCTGGCTTTGATCTTAAGGCCTTCGCAGATTCAGATTATGGAGGATGCAAGCTTGACCGCAAAAGTACCTCTGGGAGTTGTCAATTCATGGGTGGGAAACTAGTCAGCTGGACTTCAAAGAAGCAGAACTGTGGGTCGACATCTACGGCAGAAGCTGAATATGTTGTTGCTGCTAGCTATTGCTCCCAAGTTCTGTGGATGCGAACTCAACTAAAGGACTACGGGTACAACATATACAAGATACCCATCCTCTGTGACTCAAAAAGTGCCATAGCGATCTCTGCAAATCCTGTACAGCACTCCAAAACAAAGCATATCGATATCCGTTACCACTTTCTGAAGCATCATGTTGAACTAGGCACAATCAAGATGTACTTTGTGTCAACTGAATTTCAGCTTGCAGACTTATTCACCAAGGCACTCGATGAGAAAAGATTCCTCTTCTTGGTGGGTAAGTTGGGTATGATAAACATGAGTTGATTTCTATAAGTGAGACTTGATCCTCTTGTATATATGTACATATTTATACTCTTCAGTATGTAAATTCTTTATCACCAAGAGTTCTGTACCCAACAGAGATTCTGGGGCTGTTTACCAAATTTTTCATTAAGTCCTTTATGGATAAATTTGTCTTCCTGGATAAATGTGTCTGTTTGCATAAAAATATGGTGTTGTTTACTTTTGTATTCTGAATAAAATTCTTAATGATTGAAATGACACTTTTACCCTTCTTCATCATATTCACTATTGGCATCTCTCAACATCAAAAAAAGTAAAAAGAAACCAAGCAACTGTAGTTCATCGAAAGCTACTGAACTTTTTGTTCTTCAATATCAAAAAAATCAACCTACTGGATAAAGATGATAAATAAGACAGGGAAGAGGCCAGAGGGTTTTGATTAAGGAAGAGGGATCTTGGATCTGGTATTAGTTAGAGAAGAGGGTTCTTGGAGCTTGTTTCGATTAGGGAAGAAGGTTTTTGGATCTGCTTTCGATTAGGGAATAGATGAAGGTTTCGATGTCACCGGTTTGCTCACCATAGGGTTTCGATGTCGCCGGTAAGCTGACCTGAGGGTTTCGATGTCGCCGGTAAGCTAACATGAGGGTTTCGATGTAGTCGGTAAACTGACCTGAAGGTTTTGATGTCGTTGATTTGCTTACCTGAGAGTTTCCCGTTGAAGAGAAGAGAGGAGGTCTTGCTGGTTGTAGGAGAGAAGAGAGGTTAAATTTTCATGGAAAGTGAGAAAGGGTTTCCGATAAGAGAGAGGGGTTTGAATCTGTAGGAGAAAAGAGAAGCTGACACGAGAAGAGAGTTTCTCTAGGGTTGTCTTGAGCCTTTTTACCAGGGGTAGTACTTGTCATTTTGTTGGCTTAATCTGGACAAGTGAGGTTTTTCATCTGTGCGATTAAGTCACTTTCTGTATGAATAAGCCACAAGTAAACAGCCTAAAATGGCTGTGCGAATAAGCCAGTTAAACCATTAAGCTCATTAAGTCACAAGTAAACAGCCCCTCTGTGGGATTGTTCAGAGCCTCTGTCGATCTCCACAGAACCTCTGGTGAGTTTGACCTATGTTCTATGCATTACTTATCTTAATTGATCCAAGCATAGGTCAAGGGGGAGCAGGTGGAGACCTTGAATTAATCGACATAAGTGGTTAATTAAAAGGGGAGCCAAAGAAGAGTTGTGATCAACTAAATCCACATAAGTCATGTAAGTTTGCCGAGCAAAAGTAAATCAAAAGGAGAATGTCTCGCACAAAACCTTTTTACAAAACAGTTTTCTAGGACACCAATCTCCAAACATGTCCTAAAAACAATGTATAAAACAATGAAAACTTTGGATGATCAAAAAGGTTTATGAATTGTTAGTTATTAGAAATTTCCACTCATAGAGCCTCTGCTGGCTTCAACAGAGCCTCAAAGCCTCTGTGGATGCAAATTTCGTACTAAAGTTCTATCGATCATTTCCAATGTATTTTCAAACGTTTTTGGTAAAGGTGCACGCTTAGAGGAGATAAAAAGTAGGTTTCAGACCACATAACTCATTCCACCACAGAGCTTCTGTCGTTCTGATACTTGGCTTTTTTTTGGAAATTCTGTAACATACGGGTTATTTATGAAAGTGACAGTCATCCAGATGTAGAAACGCCCACGCGCCAAGCATTAATGGGCCGCACAAGACGTCTAATCGTGCTTTGACACCCCTGACGTGGCAAATTTTCATTGGACGTGCATGCCACACGTTCCTCTGAAACGTTGCTCCAGTTGTAGAACTCGAGTGCGGACCCCAAGCCAACATTGAATTCACTTTTTAACCACGAAATTCTATCCGTTTCTACCCCACTATATAACCCCGTTTACCTTCATTCCCATTCCTTTTACGAATTTCTTACTACCTTCTTCTCCGGCGAACCTTGCAAAACATGCAACTTCTCTTTCTTCTCTCATTCTTCAAGATTAAAGCAATGGCTTGCACCTTCAACTCTCCGGCGAACTCCCCAGCCCATTCTGAGCACTTACAAAACCCAACCATGGCCGGAAACTTAGAACAAGACAACTCAGGTGAATCAGTGGCCTTTTCTCCGACAACCCACCTTCAAAACTTTCTGGAACATGAACACTTTGAACGTGTTCTTCCCCTGAAACCCAATAATCACTTCCTTGTTCCCTCAAGAACTGCATTTGGGGAAGAACACGCCATCTTATTAAATATTCTGGAAAACCACTACCTCTTCCCTCTGCTAACAAAGAACGTTAAAATGATCCCTGCCAGATACCTCAACCAGTTCTGGCAGAGCTTCTTTTATGACCAAGGCAATAGGCAAATAAAGGGCTACATTTCCAAACCTGGCCAATCTGAATACCTTGAAATCAAGTTCAACAGAACTATGTTCTCCTTTGAATTTGGCCTACCAACAAGAGGACTTCTGGGAATCAAAAAGTACGCAGAGGAACCTTCGGACAAAGACCTCTGTGACTTTGCAGAGATGTTAGGCTACAACACCAAGCTGAAAAGGAGAAACGACTTTAGAAGGGATAGATTCCCCCCTCTATGGAATACCCTCTTCTCTATCCTGAACAGGTGCCTGACTGGGAAAGTAGGTAGTCCTGACCAATCATCTCACCAGATCATGGCAATCATGTACTATGATTTGCCTCTGGACTATGGCACCCTTATGCTGCAGGAGATAGTCAACACCATCGACCACAGAATCTCATCACAGAGGGCAAAGGGACCCAACACCAAAGATCTTCCCCCCCACTACAATATAAGAGGATCCTAGGTGTACTTCTAGAACCCCTGCACCTCATCGAAAAATGGCCAATGGAGGGACCAGTTGTGAAAACCTATCCCATGGCAAAGAACTCCCCAACAGAGAACTTGGAAGGATACAACTTCTGCAGACCTCTACCAACCGCCCTTCTGACATATGCTTCTGATGAGCAACTTAGGTTAGAATACATACGCGATCACAGGACTCCAGAACCGAGTCCTATAACACCCCCGCGTTTAGGAGTCCCTATAAGAACCCAGATAGTTATTAGGATGAGCGATGAGGAGTGGGCAGTGGCCTATGTAAAACACCAACAAATACAGGAACAATTCCATCTTCAGAGAAGCCAACTAAAAACCTCTGCTTCCAAGAGCAAAACCTCTGTCACTCCCCCCCAAAACGAACAAGGCCCACAAGGCAAAGAAAACTACAGAGGGCACCTCTACCAGTGCTGCACAAACCCAAGAATCACCACCACATGCAACAGTGGTTGAATCCTCTGCACCTCCCCCTCCTCCTAAAGATAAAAAGAAGAGAAAACACAAGTCTTCTGAGGAGGGTGCCCCCAAACTAAAAAGAAAGAAGAGCAAGAAGAAAACCAAGAAGCCACACACGCCTCTGCAGACAATTACAGAGGAGGCAGAAATGGTAGAAGAAACCCGTGAACAACCTGTGCAATCCCCAACTCCTATCAACTATGCAAATCAGGGCGACTTCTCTGCCTTTCTTCAATGACCGGACATTGCTGGCTCTTTAGATACATCAGGGTGGACCCCAGAAGCCATCACCAACTGGGACACCACACACCCATCTGTCACAGTCTTAGAGGTTGACTCTGATATGGAGGAGGAAAATACAACCCCTGAGGATATTCAGGGAAACACTCCAGAAGGTCTTCTGCACCCAGACGTACATTCTTTACTTGGCACTCACCCTTGCTATGATGTACTAAGGAAAGCCCACAGGATATGGTCGACTTCGCAGTGATAGAGGCTAGCAGAGAGACCTTTAGGTTAGGATTCTTAACAGAGGGAGAAGCCCAAAAAGATGCCGTAGATAGTAGAGGCACACAACCCCAACCATCTCCCAGTGCAACCCACATTGCTAACACCGCCAGTCTAGTGGCAGAAGGTGTTATTGAAAAAGAGCCGCACAGCTCGAGCCCAACCCCTACAAACCGGACAGAGGAACTTCTTTCCTTCTCTGTGCCATTAATTACCGGGGAAACCATTCCAAGGGTGTCCTCTCCAAAGGACTCACCTTTAGTTCGTGATCCTTCGCCCCAGATCATAACAGAAATCCCCGCAGAGGAATTTGTTTCCTCTGCTACACGCACACAATTAGGACCCCAAGGCTCTTTAGAGGAGCTTAGTGCGCACAAAGATGAAGGGACTCTAGACAAGTCCCCAAGTCACCCTTAGAATATTCCTGTACCCATCTCTGGAGTGGATCAGGATAATGTTCTTGACAAAACCTCTATAGAGTCTGAGGCCAATAAAGCCTCTGCTCAAGGATTAGAGGGAAATCCTTCCGTCCTCAACCTCAATACAGGGACGAAAAAAGGTGTCCAAGGAACAAGGACAAACTCTGGGGAAGAATGTGTTCCCCTAGAGGTTACACCGAGTTCACATGTCTCAAGGGACGAGTTCCAAACCCTTGTCACCTCTGTGGACAACATGTTGAAAGAGTTGAAAAGCTCTTTTGACTCTTTTGCAGATTCTACAAAAAGGGCAATCTCTAAACTGACCACCAAAGTGGACAACCTGTCCACAGAGGTGAGAACTGCCTGCGCCCAAATGAAAACAACTGCAACAACCTCTGCTGCAACTGCCGCTTGTGAATTCGAAAAAGCCACAACCTCTGCATTTGAAGCTTCTGTCAGAGATCTCCTTGCACAACTGAAGAAGGAACAAACCCCTACCTCTACGGGCCTAACTCCAAAAGACTTAAAGAAGGCCCTAGAGCAAGTCCAAGAGCACACCACAAAAGAAACTCAGGCCATGAAGCCCTCCGACTACATGACTAGAGCACAACTTACAGAGCTTGGACAAGAGGTACTAGATCAAATGACCGAATTTATCAGAGCCTTCACCACAACTAATGCAAATTACGTGAAGGAGTATCAGGAAAGTGTGGGTCGTCTGAGGTTCAACTCAGAGGCAGAGGTAGCTTACCTTCTGGGCATCTGCGATGATTTGTGTGCTAAGATGATAGCTGCAGGTGCCACACAACCCAAAAAGCTAGATACTACCTGCAGAACAGAAGGTACAAGAGACAAGGGTCGGGATGACTCTGATGATGATTCTGATG
This sequence comes from Saussurea involucrata, assembly GCA_033807775.1. Taxonomy (NCBI): domain Eukaryota; kingdom Viridiplantae; phylum Streptophyta; class Magnoliopsida; order Asterales; family Asteraceae; genus Saussurea; species Saussurea involucrata. Next base: position 136,957,740 of record CM066322.1, read on the forward strand.
GATCATCAGGTCATCCTGAGGGGGAGAAACATAGACAAGACAAAGCTGCAAATAGAGGTTTACCTGCACCACCAATATCAGCAGAACCTCTAAACCAAGCACCCCTAACTGAAACCCAAGGACCCAACTAAAACCCAAGGAGGAACCCAACAGAAGACCACAGAGGCAATACCTACCTATGTGGAAACAACCCTCATAACTGAAGAAATCCAAACCCAACTACCTTCAACCCCTGAAGCTCAACAACATACACAAACCATAGAGGAAATACCCACCTCTGTGGAAACTACTCAAGAGGAGAATCTCCCAAAGACTACAGCTGAGCATGTTCAAATCCTTACATCTTCTGAAGAAGACCAACCATCCTAATCACCAAAATCAACAGAAGACAAACTACCATCCCCTACACCAGAAGCTAAAAAGACCAAACCTCCATCTCCCACACCCAAAACCAGAACCAAGTCTATTGCTCACAAACAAAGGAAATATCTGAGCAAAACCATAGAAGCCTCACCAACCAAACCCACATCACCAAATAAGTCCCGTGTAAAACCAACAAAGGCAACCCCTACAAAAATGATAGAAGCACCCCCATCCAAGCCCTCAGAAACTCCAAAGCAAAACCCAACAGAGGCAACCCAACTAGCAGAAGTACAACAGCCTAAGGAAAAGGCCAAGGGAAAGGGAATAATGACAGAGGAACCGAAAAAGAAGAAGCCAAAGCATCAACTCACAGAGAAACTGATGAAAAGCGCCTTCGACGCCTTTGTCACCCCGAAGGCTGAAGAAGAAGGCTGGGATTTCGGTTTCGACACTCTGTCAAACAAGCCAATACTAGACCCAAAGGCTAAGCCAACAGAAGATCGAGTGGCCTAAGTAATCAAAAATCTTGATGCTTTGCGGAAACCTATGCCACCACCTCCTGTTCAGCAAAGGAAAATGGAAGAGGTGGTGCATAAATACTTATACAGCAGAGCAGTCAACGAACCTCTGCCACCATCTAAACTGCACCCTGACTTTCTGAAAGAGCTACGAGATCAATTCTATAGAAAGAAAGCCAAACCCGTAAACCAAGTGTTCTCAAACTCCAAAATAGACAAGGTCATCTATTGCAAGCTATCTCATACCCACGGAAGAGAGGTTTACTACAACCTCTACAGAGTCAAGAGAGTAGACATATCAGAAACCACATTCTCATATGCAGGTCTGAGAAATCTAAACCTCTATGATCTACCTGATCTTCTAAGTTGGGCAAGGCAGAACTACAACCACAGACTGGAAGTCCAAGGAGTTTACCGTGAAATCAGGATGGCCATGCACGAAAGACTTCTGATGTATAGCATGACCGACTTCCAACTAGGACTCAACCTTGGAGTAAGAGGTTTGAGTATCCCACCACCAGAAGATGACTGCCCATCCTCTGCCAGACCAAACTCTATCATCACTTTTCCAAGGATTGGGTATGTCTATCAAGATCCAGCTGGAAAGTCGAAGTTATTCCTAGAGGTTGACTGCCAAAAATATGCAACAAGTACTCTGGTGGAGTTCAGAGCCAACCTCTTGGAGCATAGAGGAACTGAGTTCATGGATCAAGCTCTCGCAGACAGATTGATAGAGGTCATTGACTCCGTCATCAACTTCAGAAACCTCTGCGTCCAAATATACCGTGAGCTCAAAGGTGGAGGAATCGGAGGACACAAAGTCGACGACTTCCCAAATGCCAGAATCTGACTTCCTCAACCTTCCTCTGCTTACTTTTCGTGTCATACTGTAATCAAATGTAAGTGCCTCTGGCATAACTTTATATGAAAAGTAAACTTTCAACAGAGGTCAAATACCTCTTGTCGTGTACTTAGCCTAGAAAACCATGCGTTTTTCAATTTTTTATTTTTCAATACTTAGTGGGAGATTGTTAGCTCCAACTTCTATGTAAAGAAGTATTGAAAAATAGGCTAAGTGTAAAGACATCGACAAAGCCTCTGCCAAGACACCGATAGAAGATCCAAGTGAAGACTTTTCAGAAGACATTCACAGAAGACAAGGCCACAGAGCCTCTGTCATACTTGACAGAGCCTCTGTAGTATAAAGACTGAAGACTTAGAAGATTATTTGAAGATCAAAACAAAGACGATCATGCCTCTTACGTTTTCTACTGTACGAAGATCCTGAATATCATTCGTACAAGGCGTGCCCTACACATTCCACGTGTCAACCTCTGATGGGTTTCAGCCTTTGCAGAAAACGGCGCCCTACATTAACGTTGTACCTGTAGCTGTCCCACGATCGTGTCTTTGTACCCTTAGTCCTTACTGTCTAAAGCTTGTCCCCTGATGAACAGTATAAATAGAAGGCTCATGTTGAGCTCTTCTATTAACTTTGTACAAACACACACACCTTTAGAGCAGAATTCTTGTTATACCTTCGGCGTTCTTGGTGTTCTTATTCAATCAATACAAAGTGAATCTTTGAGTTAATCTCGTGTTTATTTATACTTTGTGTAATTGATTCCGTGTGTTTTACTACCTAAGAATATCTATTTAGTTCGTTAAAACGCTTCGGCACCATTACTTATTTGAACTAATAGATATAAATATCATTGTTGAGTTAAATCAGGATCAACAGAAGTTCAGAGGTTCAAACAACTGTAATTTCTGATTATGGTCCATCTGAGGAATGTCTAATTTTGGTAAACACAAGTGATTTATCTGAGTCTTATACTCATAATTCTGACCAAGGTACTCAGAATTCTGAACAAGGTACTCAGAATTCTGAACAGGTTATTCAGAACTCTAAACAAGTTATTCAGAATTCTGACTCAACTACTCAGAATCCGAATTTAGATGTGACACCTCAACAATTCTCAAAGCATAGAGATAGTTCAGAATTACATGCTGTTACAGATGAGAATGATACAAACAACAATCTATCAGATATTGATGTGCTTCCAAGTTCAAACAAATGGACAAAAGACCATCGTATTCATCAAGTAACAGGAGATCCATCAGTGGGAGTTCAGACAAGGTCAGGAACAACATATGAAGCAATGTTTGTAGGATTTCTAAGTATAATTGAACCTAAGAAAGCCACTGAAGCCCTAGGGGATCCAGACTGGATTTTAGCAATGCAAGATGAGTTGCTACAGTTTGAAAGAAATAAAGTTTGGAGACTCATTCCAAGGCCTGAAGGAAAATCAATTTTGGAACAAAATGGGTGTTTAGAAACAAGAAAGATGAGTCAGGTGTTGTAGTCAGAAATAAGGCTACATTGGTTGCTAAGGGATATTCACAACAAGAAGGAATTGATTTTGATGAGACATTTGCACTAGTTGCCAAAATTGAAGCAATCAGAATATTTTTGGCATATGCTGCACATAAGAACTTCAAAGTATACCAAATGGATGTCAAATCAGCATTTTTAAATGGTATACTGAATGAAGAAGTTTATGTCTATCAACCTGAAGGGTTTGTTGATCCTGAGTTTCCAGGTCATGTGGGAGATTGTTAGCTCCAACTTCTATGTAAAGAAGTATTGAAAAATAGGCTAAGTGTAAAGACATCGACAAAGCCTCTGCCAAGACACCGATAGAAGATCCAAGTGAAGACTTTTCAGAAGACATTCACAGAAGACAAGGCCACAGAGCCTCTGTCATACTTGACAGAGCCTCTGTAGTATAAAGACTGAAGACTTAGAAGATTATTTGAAGATCAAAACAAAGACGATCATGCCTCTTACGTTTTCTACTGTACGAAGATCCTGAATATCATTCGTACAAGGCGTGCCCTACACATTCCACGTGTCAACCTCTGATGGGTTTCAGCCTTTGCAGAAAACGGCGCCCTACATTAACGTTGTACCTGTAGCTGTCCCACGATCGTGTCTTTGTACCCTTAGTCCTTACTGTCTAAAGCTTGTCCCCTGATGAACAGTGTAAATAGAAGGCTCATGTTGAGCTCTTCTATTAACTTTGTACAAACACACACACCTTTAGAGCAGAATTCTTGTTATACCTTCGGCGTTCTTGGTGTTCTTATTCAATCAATACAAAGTGAATCTTTGAGTTAATCTCGTGTTTATTTATACTTTGTGTAATTGATTCCGTGTGTTTTACTACCTAAGAATATCTATTTAGTTCGTTAAAACGCTTCGGCACCATTACTTATTTGAACTAATAGATATAAATATCATTGTTGAGTTAAATCAGGATCAACAGAAGTTTAGAGGTTCAAACAACTGTAATTTCTGATTATGGTCCATCTGAGGAATGTCTAATTTTGGTAAACACAAGTGATTTATCTGAGTCTTATACTCATAATTCTGACCAAGGTACTCAGAATTCTGAACAAGGTACTCAGAATTCTGAACAGGTTATTCAGAACTCTGAACAAGTTATTCAGAATTCTGACTCAACTACTCAGAATCCGAATTTAGATGTGACACCTCAACAATTCTCAAAGCATAGAGATAGTTCAGAATTACATGCTGTTACAGATGAGAATGATACAAACAACAATCTATCAGATATTGATGTGCTTCCAAGTTCAAACAAATGGACAAAAGACCATCGTATTCATCAAGTAACAGGAGATCCATCAGTGGGAGTTCAGACAAGGTCAGGAACAACATATGAAGCAATGTTTGTAGGATTTCTACGTATAATTGAACCTAAGAAAGCCACTGAAGCCCTAGGGGATCCAGACTGGATTTTAGCAATGCAAGATGAGTTGCTACAGTTTGAAAGAAATAAAGTTTGGAGACTCATTCCAAGGCCTGAAGGAAAATCAATTTTGGAACAAAATGGGTGTTTAGAAACAAGAAAGATGAGTCAGGTGTTGTAGTCAGAAATAAGGCTATATTGGTTGCTAAGGGATATTCACAACAAGAAGGAATTGATTTTGATGAGACATTTGCACTAGTTGCCAAAATTGAAGCAATCAGAATATTTTTGGCATATGCTGCACATAAGAACTTCAAAGTATACCAAATGGATGTCAAATCAGCATTTTTAAATGGTATACTGAATGAAGAAGTTTATGTCTATCAACCTGAAGGGTTTGTTGATCCTGAGTTTCCAGGTCATGTGTATGTTTTAGATAAAGCATTGTATGGTCTGAAACAAGCACCAAGAGCCTGGTATGACACTCTAACTCAATACTTATTAGAAAATGGCTTCAAGAAAGGTAAAACTGATACTACCTTATTTTTAAAGAAAGAAGGTGATGATTTGATTTTGATTCAGATATATGTAGATGACATAATATTTGGTTCTTCAAATGCAGAATTATGCGATGAATTCTCAGACATCATGAAATCCAAGTTTGAAATGACCATGATAGGAGAATTGAACTTTTTCCTTGGTCTTCAAGTAAAACAATTACCAAATGGGATTTTAATAAATCAAGGAAAATATGTAAACGATATTTTGAAAAAGTTTAAGATGTCTCATTGTGCTGCTATGAGAACTCCAATGGCTATAAATGTCAAGTTAGATGCTTATCTATCTGGAGTTTCAGTAGATAACAAGGTTTATAGGGGAATGATTGGTTCTTTATTTTATCTGACTGCAAGTAGACCAGATATGATGTTTGCTACATGTTTCTGTGCTAGATTTCAATCTAATCCAAAAGAATCTCAGTTGCTAGCTATTAAAAGGATCTTAAGATACCTCAAAGGTTCACCTGATTTGGGCCTTAGGTATCCAAAAGAGACTGATTTTAAGTTAACTGCCTTTACTGATGATGATCATGCAGGAAGCAGATTGGACAGGAAAAGTACTTCTGGGGCATGTCACTTCTTGGGAGATAAGATAGTGAGTTGGGCTTCAAAGAAGCAAAATTGTGTGTCCACATCAACTGCTGAGGCAGAATATGTAGTTGTTGCTGCTTGCTATTCTCAAACTCTGTGGATGAAAACACAACTCATGGATTATGGCTATCAGCTTAACAAGATTCTCATTTGCTGTGATTCAGAAAGTGCCATTGCTATTACTCAGAATCTTGTTCAACATTCAAAGACCAAACATATTGATGTAAGGTATCGATTTATTAAGGATTTTGTGGAAAAGGGAACTATAGAAATGCATTTTGTGCACACAAAGTATCAATTGGCTGACTTGTTCATAAAGCCTCTTGATCAATAAAGGTTCAGTTGTAACGTCCCAAAAATTACAATGAATTTAAAATGTTAAAAATAATGCATTTCGTTACAATCAAACCATAAGTTAACAAATCCCATTACAATAAAAATAAACGTCGTTAATTAAAACCGTCAAATGAAATTTAAGCAGCGGAAAAGTTATATAATTAAATCCCCATTTAAAAAGTTAAACTTAAACAGCCTTCGCCTTGCGCCCGTGTGTACCGTCATGCCCGACTGCTACTCGCACCTGAAATCATAAGATATTGGGAAGGGGTAAGCACGAAGCTTAGTGAATTCCATCACATGCGCAGATAGGAATTATATACACATCACCCCTATCCGCACATAAGCAACAACATCACAGTTACATAAAACGAGTAAACATCTACAAGTAATTATGTATCCAACACCTCGGTCCCACCGAGCCCTCGGTCCCACCGAGTTGTAATGTAACACACTCGTCACACCGAGTTCCCACAACGTTTCCTTCCACTTCCTCGGTCCCACCGAGCCCTCGGTCCCACCGAGTTGTAATGTAACACACTCGTCACACCGAGTTCCCACAACGTTTCTTTCCACTTCCTCGGTCCCACCGAGCCCTCGGTCCCACCGATCCCTCGGTCCCACCGAGTTGTAATGTAACACACTCGTCACGCCGAGTTTCCACAACGTTTCTTTCCACTTCCTCGGTCCCACCGAGGTGTAATGTAAAACATTTATACTAAGCATTTAAACCAATCAAATATTACACACCACAAACAACTAGTTCACACCACAAAGACAGTAGTACATACAAACTACTATGACATGCATACAACCCCTAACTACACAGTGAGAGAACACACCTTAAAGCAACGCGAGTATCCGCAACCGCAATCACAAGCCGGCCAACTTCACTCACCTTCTCCCACCTAATTACGTGTTAACAAATGTCAAAGTGACGCCCCAACCCAAAACCACGACTACTAAATTATAACATACACATTCCAACTTTTACTCTAAAAACACAGGTCTGTTCGGGACCTGTTTAACCCCTTGTAAACTGATAAATCCAGAAATATTAATCCATAATCACAAAGTCCCATGTCTTAGGGTTCCAGGGACATATCGCACGCGCTCTAACGATTTTTCTACAATTTATTATGGATTTTACAAAACCGGTTAACTGCACAGCGAAAAACAGCACCTTTCATTACAAAACAGCGGTTTGACATGAGCTACGTTCCGAACTGGTTTTTCCGCAAAACATAAGAAACTTACTAGACTCATAAAGGGAACTTTTGGCACTGGTTTCATCGCAATCCGACATTCCTAGCAGAAGTTATACTCGATACAAAAACAGGGACAGAAACTGCAGTTTCACATAAAATGACAAATAATGCTTAGTAACCCATTAAGCCATAGCTTAACCCAAACAGACCCGAATGAACCTTTGAGGATGCAAACAAATAGGGTATTCTAAGTGCAAGTAAAAACAACCCCCAAACATACAATCAACAACCACAATGAGACCCCAAAATTTTAGCGTGGAAAACCCCTCAAAATCGAGAGTAAAAACCACGGGACTACTAGAGCCACTTCAAATCCACTACCACCAATATTAGAGCAATAAAAAGTCTTCTCTAGATTATACTAGAGGCATACAAAACCATCATACACTTGGAAATAAGCACATCAAGATGTATGGAACCAAAATAGAGCAAGAATGGAGAAAAATCACCACAAAGTTACTGCTGTGCAGAACCCCACGAAACCATGACCTCCGGACCCCAAAACCACTATCCCACCGTCCAGAATGTTGATGAAGATGTCGTGAAGCTGCTCACCAAAAATCACGACGATCCGACCGCTCAATCTCCGGAAAACAGAAGTTTTCTGCAGCTAGGTTTTCAAAATACGAAAATATTGAGCTCCATCCCTTTTTTCTTGTTACTCACGAACACCACACCAAAAAAATGATACAAGGGTTTGGTTTGGGTTGCATGGGCCGAAACTCTCACTTTTTGGCCCCTTAACAATTTTGGTCCCTCACTACATCCTTCTCGCAAACTAACCACGTCTTGACATATTTAACTATTAGGTCCAATTCGTCTAACCCCGCTAACGGAAACCATGATAAATAAAACTTTTTAAAAAAGAATTAAAACAAAGAAATTACATACCGGGATACGGGCTTTACAACTCTCCCCCACTTGGATTAGACTTCGTCCTCGAAGTCTACGTCCGCAAACAGCTCTGGATAGCTTTACCACATCCCAACCTCGGGTTCCCAAGTCCACTCGGAGCCCTTTCTGTGTTGCCACTGGACTTTCCTCAACTAGAATCTAAATTTCTCACCCCGTCTAGAATTTCTCGAATACTTTTCTTACTAACAAAACTCCTTCACGGACATTGGAAATATGATCGGAAGAACACTCCAACAACTGAATTCATTCCTAGTCAAACGACTTCGGTTGCCTCCCAACCTTAGATGTTCCATACATCCCGATTCAACTTGCAAGCTCTAACCATCCTAAAGGTGCTCACCAACATACCCTACAGGATACTCGAATCCGATAATTCCTACCATTACTGCCGGTTAACTTCCACGAGTTCTAATAGACTCCCAAAATTATTTCACACAGATCATCAAACCAGTAAACTTATAATCACCCACGCAGGTCATTCCACCATAACCATTCATCACAAATAAGCATCTCAGGGTTACTACTACCATCATCATAATTATTTTCAAATCGGCTACAAATCTCCGATTACACTAAAGGTGTTTGGCCTCAAGCCCAAAAGTCGACACCTAAATATACTACTTACTTCAAAACGGTTATTGCGCATTTATTCTCTTAATTACAAAGGGCATCCTTCCCTTAACCGACACTATTCGGCCTACCATATTAACACGTGTGGAATACCCAATCCTCCACCGTCTACTTATCCCACACGCTCGCTCTAGGAAACCTAGTTACACTGTATCAAAATACTCTTTAACGCCTACCTCCCAGGTACGTCTCAAGGCCCGGCGTATCGGAACTACATCCCAGGTAAGTGCTCAAGACTATATCTTCCTAGTGCCTACTAGAAAGTCAAGGTCATAACACAAGAATACCGGGGTCCCACCCCGAGATACCCAACCGACCATTACCAACGACTGACTGTCATGACCAAGGATCCAAAGCAAACAGTCTACCAACAACATGCCTATCCCGGAATGACTCACTCACCCAAACATGTAAATACTCAACGTGCAATAAATGCAAAACTGTGAAACAAAAACAATCCAACAACAAGACTCCCCATCGAGCCATTAGAACCGTGCAATTGACCCCTGACTATCTCAAAGTCAAAACCGAGCAAAATGCTCCACGCTTGCTAGACCCATAGTCGGTCAAAACGCGTTTAAATAAAGTTTAAGCAAGCAATACTCTAAAATCAACATTAGTCCCAAACTCAACACGGGTTAAACAAAAGAGTTTTCCAAAAGGACTCACACCCTTAAAATTCTCAAAATGACATATAACACTTAAAAGCGCATTGCCCAAATGGTTTACAATATATTTTCAACGTCAAGATTTTTTTTTATTTATTTTTTATTTATTTTTATTTTTTTTTATTTTTTTTTTCATTTCAAAAAGACCGTAAGCAATAAAACTACTATTACCAGGTCGGTAGTTACGCAAAAATGGACACGCTTGTCCCACATATGAAAATCATGTTGAAAACTATTTCATTGCAGCTTAGTTTACTCACAGAACGTAAAGCGAAATAAATAATTTATTTGAAAATGAACCGTCATGGTTCTAGCATGAATTGACTCATGACATGTATTTAAAGTAACCACTCGACCTTACACCGGGTGCGACAAAAGTGTGCACATAATTTCAAAATCAGTTCCACGACATTTGACCCCAAAATTTCTCTTTTTCAACATTCAATGTCGTGGCACAGGGTTCACCAACAAATCTTGCGCGCGCCGGCTAGTCATACAAAACGATGAAACGGTTTACAAATATATTTTTGTTAAAACACAACTGTCTCGTGTAAGTTTCAAACTTAAAGATAAAAACCAATCCGTTTCCATCATTTGAAAATATCGACTAAAACCTCATTAAATCTCAAAAGGTGGGGTTCTTTAAATTGATTTCCAAGATTTCTCCAAATGGTCACATAAACAAATAAGATATGCACCTCGTGAAATTAAACCCACACGACTCAACATGCCGTAAAACAAAACTTATTTAACGAAATCACTCAAATAGCTTTATACAGACATCGTGGAATGTAACTTTCCGTCTCAACTCTAACATATGTGGAGGAATTCCAATGTTAAAGTCACAAGCCGTAGTCACTTGCCCAACATTTTAAACACCACAAAACACGGATATCATCTTACCCGAAAGAACCGTTGGAAAAATAACGAAATGAGACAAATTCTAACAAAGTTTGCACTCCCGTGATAAAACGATTTCATACACTTTCCAAAACCATATTTCAAAATCTTGTGTGTGTGCTGAACATTTCCCAAAATTCCAAAACACCATCCATAAAATGATTTGAAACACGAGAATTTGTTAATGCAATCTATTTCAAAGTCAAACTTTGTGAATGACTTAGTCGGCATTCTACGCCTCGACTCCTACTCCTTCAAATCTCTCCGGTCCACTAACGTCATCCGGACATTTAAACCTCTTAGGCAAGTTAAGAAATTACGTCAAATAATCCCTACGATTTTTCCTCAAATCAAAGTCGGCTCTATAAGCCTATGATTCTAGCACAATCGTCCATCTTGGCCCGAAACAAACATCATCCTTATCGTCACTCCAATTGATCAATACTAGAATCGTCCTTTTATTCCAAAAACTACTAATTTTATAACCTTCGACACTACCCCAGCGATCATCCCATCAAAGCAAAACAAGTACACACCTGTACTAGTAGGTTTACTATAGTCGTTCCTCCTTGCGATGGCTATTCCGGGTAGATATTACAACGAGTTATTAGCGCATAATAACTCACACAAACAACGCTCACGCTCAACTCCTTGGATTCCTCGTGACTTTCCCCGACTCGAGCATTGATCCTGTGTTTCCAATAGTAGGAGCTCTACTACTACCTTCCACACCTATCATTACTCGTTCCGAGTTCCATCCGATGGGTCCAACTAGTTTCTCGCCGATAACTACACACATATGCCCGCACCGGCATATGTACACACTCTTCCTAGCTCCCTAGGAATTCCACCCAACTCCACTACCCTTGCTATGACGAAATCCCCACTAGTCATGACAAGTCGCCTCGCGAATGCACAGTCGCACACAGTGTAAAACCAGATAGACATTCGAATATAAGATTCTATCCTACAACGGTTGGACTCAAACAAGAGCTGCGCAATAGAACTAAATCCGACATTCTAAGGCTATTTGGTTCCTACCGCATACAACCTATAGTGCATTCACTTAACAACTTATCAAGGCTAGCATGAACTCCTATTAGCAAACAACAAACATGCAGTACAGTGTAATAAGCACCAAACAATCTATCACACATACTCCTATGTTCTAGAAAGCAATCTAGCATACATACTCATATGTAAACACTCTTCCCAGCTCACTAGGAATTTCATCTCATCCCACTACCCTTGCTACAACGGAATCCCTGTTAGCCATAACGAGTTGCCTCGCGAATTCCCAGTCGCATGCAGCGTGAATCAAATAGACATTCGAATACAAAATTATATCCTAGAACGGTTGGACTCAAACAAGAGCTGCGCAATAGAACTAAATCAAATATTCTAAGGCTATATGATTCTTACTGCATACAACCTATAGGGCCTTCACTTAACAACCTACTATAACTAGCATTGATTCCTACCAGCAAGCAGTCATCATACAGTACAATGTAAACAACATAGGTAATCTAACATGCATACCCTATGCCTAGAAAGCAATAAATACACTAAGTACCGTACCTTCCCAAATAGCGTCGGCTGACTGTACACACTGCGCCCTCGATCACCGTTTCCCAAACGGGTTTTCCTTTTCCCTTTATTCTAAAAGATTTTAGTAAAAGAAATTGAAATTTCATAGCCGCAACTTGAGACCAAACACACCGAGATGTGTCTGATTCACTCAAGCTGTGCTCTGATACCAAGTTGTAACGTCCCAAAAATTACAATGAATTTAAAATTTTAAAAATAATGCATTTCGTTACAATCAAACCATAAGTTAACAAATCCCATTACAATAAAAATAAACGTCGTTAATTAAAACCGTCAAATGAAATTTAAGCAGCGGAAAAGTTATATAATTAAATCTCCATTTAAAAAGTTAAACTTAAACAGCCTTCGCCTTGCGCCCGTGTGTACCGTCATGCCCGACTGCTACTCGCACCTGAAATCATAAGATATTGGGAAGGGGTAAGCACGAAGCTTAGTGAATTCCATCACATGCGCAGATAGGAATTATATACACATCACCCCTATCCGCACATAAGCAACAACATCACAGTTACATAAAACGAGTAAACATCTACAAGTAATTATGTATCCAACACCTCGGTCCCACCGAGCCCTCGGTCCCACCGAGTTGTAATGTAACACACTCGTCACACCGAGTTCCCACAACGTTTCCTTCCACTTCCTCGGTCCCACCGAGGCCTCGGTCCCACCGAGTTGTAATGTAACACACTCGTCACACCGAGTTCCCACAACGTTTCTTTCCACTTCCTCGGTCCCACCGAGCCCTCGGTCCCACCGAGTTGTAATGTAACACACTCGTCACGCCGAGTTTCCACAACGTTTCTTTCCACTTCCTCGGTCCCACCGAGGTGTAATGTAAAACATTTATACTAAGCATTTAAACCAATCAAATATTACACACCACAAACAACTAGTTCACACCACAAAGACAGTAGTACATACAAACTACTATGACATGCATACAACCCCTAACTACACAGTGAGAGAACTCACCTTAAAGCAACGCGAGTCTCCGCAACCGCAATCACAAGCCGACCAACTTCACTCACCTTCTCCCACCTAATTACGTGTTAACAAATGTCAAAGTGACGCCCCAACCCAAAACCACGACTACTAAATTATAACATACACATTCCAGCTTTTACTCTAAAAACACAGGTCTGTTCGGGACCTGTTTAACCCCTTGTAAACTGATAAATCCAGAAATATTAATCCATAATCACAAAGTCCCATGTCTTAGGGTTCCAAGGACATATCGCACGCGCTCTAACGATTTTTCTACAATTTATTATGGATTTTACAAAACCGGTTAACTGCACAGCGAAAAACAGCACCTTTCATTACAAAACAGCGGTTTGACACTAGCTACGTTCCGAACTGGTTTTTCCGCAAAACATAAGAAACTTACTAGACTCATAAAGGGAACTTTTGGCACTGGTTTCATCCCAATCCGACATTCCTAGCAGAAGCTATACTCGATACAAAAACATGGACAGAAACTGCAGTTTCACATAAAATGACAAATAATGCTTAGTAACCCATTAAGCCATAGCTTAACCCAAACAGACCTGAATGAACCTTTGAGGATGCAAACAAATAGGGTATTCTAAGTGCAAGTAAAAACAACCCCCAAACATACAATCAACAACCACAATGAGACCCCAAAATTTTAGCGTGGAAAACCCCTCAAAATCGAGAGTAAAAACCACGGGACTACTAGAGCCGCTTCAAATCCACTACCACCAATATTAGAGCAATACAAAGTCTTCTCTAGATTATACTAGAGGCATACAAAACCATCATACACTTGGAAATAAGCACATCAAGATGTATGGAACCAAAATAGAGCAAGAATGGAGAAAAATCACCACAAAGTTACTGCTGTGCAGAACCCCACGAAACCATGACCTCCGGACCCCAAAACCACGATCCCACCGTCCAGAATGTTGATGAAGATGTCGTGAAGCTGCTCACCAAAAATCACGACGATCCGACCGTTCAATCTCCGGGAAACAGAAGTTTTCTGCAGCTAGGTTTTCAAAATACGAAAATATTGAGCTCTATCCCTTTTTTCTTGTTACTCACGAACACCACACCAAAAAAATGATACAAGGGTTTGGTTTGGGTTGCATGGGCCGAAACTCTCACTTTTTGGCCCCTTAACAATTTTGGTCCCTCACTACATCCTTCTCGCAAACTAACCACGTCTTGACATATTTAACTATTAGGTCCAATTCGTCTAACCCCGCTAACGGAAACCATGATAAATAAAACTTTTTAAAAAAGAATTAAAACAAAGAAATTACATACCGGGATACGGGTTTTAAAACTTTTCTCATATGTAAGATAAGAATGCTTAATCTGACAAATTGATTATATTTGTTATTTTTAGAAATAAATGTTTTTCTAAGTAAGATTTTCTGAGTAGTGTACTCAGAATTATGACTCTCTTACTCATATGTTCTGAGTCTTGAGTTCAGAACTTCTGAGTCAATACTTCAGAAATCTGTCTTAATTTTTACTTCTGATTAGGTTACCCAGATCTTCTGACTGTACCTTTTAGAACTTATTTCTAGAAATTTACAAGTATTTCAATTTGTTGTTAAGTTCTTTCTGTTTTATCCTTTTCATATTCCTTTATGTCTAATATGTATTTAAGTATATGCTTAAATCAAGGGGGAGCATTCATATCTTTCAGAAATCATTCTGAGTTGTTTACAAGGTTTGTATTCTTTTCTTATCTCAAATCATTATAAGATGGAAAAGCTTTTAATGATAAATTATTTTACACTTGTTCAAACTATTTCTGAATTCTTAAAAAGGTTTTCAATATCAGAAGTTAGATTTTAATTATTTTTCAGAAATCACAAATCATCTCAAGAGAGACAGACTTTTGATGATAAAAACAATTTTGTATCTGTTCAAACTACTTCTGTGTGATTAAATGATTTATATTATCAGAGATTTTAAATGAATTTTGAATTTCAAGGGTACTTTTCTGAATTGTGTACTCATAACTTCTGATTGCATTCTCAAAATTTTGAACGTGTTATTCAGAACTTTAACTTGTGTTGATTTCTATCAAATAACACGTGTCAGCTTCTTATTCATTTGATAATACCACGTTTCATTTAACATCTTTTGTGGTATTTCACAGTGTTTGAAACCGTTATAACTCTGACATAAAGCAGTTTTTTCACCGTTTGAATCCTTTCACCTTCGCAGATTTTAAATAGACCTTAAAACCCCTATTTCAAATTCATTCAAATTCTAAGAGTGATAGGTGAGATACGCAAAACTCTTGAGTTCATCGATTCTGTATTTTTTCATAATTCTTGAGTGATAATCATGTCTGCTGCACGTAGAAGTGTTAATCGATCTTTGCACACTGCAAAGACCTTAATGTCATATTCGGATTCAGATGATGAAGTTCGAATGCCTAATAGAATAGTCGCACATGAAGAGGCTTTAGGAGGAAATGTTGGAGGAAATGCATAGGATGAACAAATGGATGAGTCTGAGGGCAATGTAGAGGAGCGAAATACAAATATTGAACACCAACAAAGTGCTGTAAGGTCTGTAATGTCTTCTAGACACATTTCAATGGAAAGGTCAGTACCAGAGGATGAATATTTGGATTTTTTAGAAAACAATTGTGTCTTAGTGCTTGATGAAACAAATTTCAAAGAAGAACATAGGATTGTAATAGAGTTATTGAAATATCATCCGTTCAAGAAGTGGTTTACTCTCAAAAAGACTGTTCCAATTCAGTATATTCAACAGTGGTGGAAGAATTTGGAGTTACAAGGAAATAAGTTTGTGTCTAATGTAGGGGGAGTTTCTTTAACTTTGACTGTTAGTTTCTTAAGAATCATGTTGAGGTTGCTTGAAAAGGATGACTTGGAATGGAGGTCTGATTTTGAAGATGAACCTACTTCAACAGAGATGACAACTGAATTTAAGAGATTAGGATATTGTGATGAGTTGAGGAATCTTAGTTCATTCAGAAGAAACAAACTACCACCAATCTGGGCCTGTTTCTTTACTATTGTCAACAAATGCTTAGCTGGAAAGCACAGTTCATCAGATCAAGCATCAAGGCAGATTATGAAAATTTTTCATGGTTTGGTAAAGAACATACACTACAACTATGCTTCTATTTGTATGGGAAGATATGAAGAATACCTTTGAAAGAAATCAGAAGGCACTAAGGGGAGAAACAAGAGATAATACTTTGACATATATACCTTATCAGAGGTACTAGCAGATGGTGATTTGGTATGCAATGAGGCAAGATTCTCAAATTCCAAGGAGAGCTAATGAGGAGCATGGGCCAGTCTTCGACATGGGTAAAATGACATCATCTCTTAAACTTGCAAATTTTCCTAATCACAAACCTTTGACAAAAGCACTTAGGTCATACATTCCAAGGGAGAGTGAGATTTTAAAAGCATATTGCACCTCAATGGGACTTGAACAACCTCAGGTCCCTACCCATGAGGAAAACACAGAGAGGAAAGGTGAGGGGTCAAATGCAGTAAGAGAGGGGGAGGATGTTCAGGTGGTAGAACATTCTGAGAGAATTGAGAGGGAAAATTCTGAGAGATTGGTTAGAAGTGAGCATGAAAAACAGACAGAGAGTGGTGAGGATGAGAGAATGTCACTAGAGTTAGAAAATAGAGATAACTCTGAACCAACTGATCTAATCTAGGCATCCACGTCTGCTATTGGTTCACATTTCTTGGTGACCAATATTGAAAATACCATTGAGCCCATGGTAGAATTTTAACCCATCCACTCAGAAGCATCTCCACATGCTACTGTTTCAATTCAAACAGGGGAACCATTGCTTACTCATTTGGAGTTTGGCAATCAATCCCAACCTTTTATTCATCACACTGAGTCAGGATTTCACAGTAATATTCTATTTGGGTATGATTTTTCTTTTAACACAAGCACATCATAGGGAATTCGTTTTCCTGTTTCAACTTTCATAGACATACCTAATGTTGGGTGTCAAGGATTGGATGGAAGCCCTGGGGAGGTGAACATTTTAAAAGCTTCCTTACAAAGTGCATCTGTTGTACCAGGTGACTCTATGACACCTACAGGCCATATGTTCCCTGAACATATGAAAACTGGTTCATCAGTTGTTCCAGGATTACCGTTAGCACCTTCTGAATTTGAAAAGATTCAGAAACAAAATCATGATTTAGGAGAAATGGTTCAGAAATTGGAAAACACAGTAACTTCTTTGAAAGATGAAGTAAAAGATCTCAGAACCATGTTGGATGAAAAGGCTAAGCTTGTTGAGTAGAAAGTGGTTGATGTTAAAGTTTCTGTGGAATCTCATCAAAAGGAGATCACAGATAAATTTTCAAATTTTCAAGAGGATATACTCAAAAGTATGGATGCCATGAAGTCTTCTCTGCTTCAAGCATTCAGTTCACATTTGGCTGGTGTCTCAAAGCCTTTAGCAATCATGCCTATGTCTGTAGCTGCAAATGAATCAACTTCAACTCGGTTATTGAAAAGAAAGTTTGATGATAATGAGTCTCATCATCATCAAAAGGGGGAGAAAATGCAGAAGCAAAGCACTGAGTTGATATGTGTACCATGTACTAGTTCTGAGAGTCAAAGTTCTGATGAGGAAATGAAGTCAGAAGAAGTGGAAATTGAAAAGTCTTCTGAAATGGTTACTGATAAAGTACTGCAGATCACAGGTTCTGAAATGGATGTGATGGATAGTTCTGAAACTAATATGGTCATTACTTCTGAAGAGGAGTTGGCAGATAGTTCTGAAATGGATAGAGTGAATACATGTTCAAGTATTATTCTTTATACTGGAGGAAATCTTATTTCTGAGTTTGAAGAAAGGAGGATGAATGATATTATGATAAGGAGAATACACAGTATGTTCGTAAATGATCTTAATGCTCAGAGTGTTCACAATATTCTCAGAATGGTAAGGCCAATTGATTTGATGGGAGAGTATGATTGCACAATCAACTATTCAAGGGATTTTGAAAGGGATATTACAGAGCATTATCTTGATGATGTATTAGAAAAAGATCTAGTAAGAATTGCAGAATTCTTTTTGCCTCCATTGTTTACATACAGAAACCCAATTATCATTCCTAGAGTTGATTTACCAATCCTAGAAGAACCTATCTGTGATTTCATTGTGGAAATGGAAGATGTTCCTTTAGTAAGAAATTTTCACTTTGATATTTTTCCTGAAGACAACTATGAGCATCTTTACTGCAAAGAAGATGAATATGTTGATGTTGAAAACTTTATTGATGGGTTTATGGATGAGAAAATTCAGATGGTCTATGTTGAAGCTTCCAACAGATTCAGAAAACCGGATGAAAGGTTACTTGTTCAGAAAAGGATTGAGAAAGTGTTGGAATTTCAAATAGAAGAGTTTGATGGTCTCAAATATGTCAGCATGGAATTTCTGAAAGAAGGGAACATGAAAGTGAATCTTACTAGCTTTGAATTTCACCGATTATTCCTGGATGATCAAAATTTTCTTTTGAAGTTCTTTGCAAGTACTGAAGAAACATGGGTGGAGATTGAATGCAGAAGGATATTGGGCATCTATGTCAGGAATATGCATGTATATGATTTTCAGTTGGCCATTGAATCAAGAAAAGACAAGTGTAATTTGAGTTGTCCAACCAGAGAGCCAAAACATGGAATATGTGTTTGTGGGTTTATAAATGAAGGAATGGAAAATGAAGGTTTCTTCTACATAGCTTCTGGTAAACCAATGTTCTTTAAACTAAATGATCTTGTGAGATATAGTGATGCTACACTGCAATGGTTGTTGAATGAAATGGAGGTAATTGTTGAAGGTGAGAAAGCAGTGTTGAGAGACAAGTGCACAAGGCATATAAAAGAAAGATTGGATCTCAGAACAAGGGTCAAGGAATGCTGTGATTGGATGTTATCAGAAGAAAACCCAAAGAAACTCTTACACATTGACTTTGTATTTCCTTCTGAATATGAAGTTAATGGTGTATTTTCTGATTAGGTTGAAGAAGCTATTCCTGAAGTATTTGCATCTACATAAGAAGATGTTCAGATGTAAGATGCTGAACAAGCAGAAAAGTCTGAAGCTAATGAATAACAAATATCAGTTGATCTAAATGCTATGTTTCTGGAATATGATTTACCAAATTACTTTCAACCAGGGGAAGTTCAATTTCTGAGTGTTTATCATGATATGTCTGAGTTTTCTCAAAGATTCCGTGCTGAACTGACAAGATGCATAGGAAAACCAAAACAGTCTGTATATTCTGATTTTATGATCACTGGAATCAGAGAAATATGTGTTAAGAGATTTATGAAGAATGAATACTATGGGTTTGAGGTTCTGAGAGAAGATGGAAAAGTGTACTACTTCACTGAGGCTGACTTTGGAAAGATCTCTGTATTTGATTTCTATCGTCTGTATTGTCTTTTGGAGAACAAAGAATCTAGCAAGTACAAGAAGGAAAGAGGAGCTTTGGCAACTATAAGAGAAGCAATGTTTTATATTCTGAGGTGGCATGCTTATACTGACTTTCATGTTGCTCTGTATGTACATAGACCATGTGTTTATCTTTCCAGACCAAACAATGAGCATGAACAACTAAATGTATTGAAGGGTGGATACATATGTACAAATCCAGAATTGGGGATCATGCTGAAAAATAAACGAAGTGAGAAAATCTTCTTCAGAGTTAGTGAAGTTGCCAAGTACTGCTCTGGAACTCTCAGATTCATCAAACATAGTTTGCAGAAAAAGTTGTTAAAAGGAACTCAAGTTAAAGAGACACAAGAAATCATGTCAAAAAGCCTAAATGTTGAAGTTTGAATTGAAGACTCAGACTTCTGAGAAAGAAGGCTCAGAAGTTCTGAATGAAAAGTATCAAAGTTGCTAAGTGTGAGTTCTGATAAGAAGGTTCAGAGTTCTGAGTAGAAGACTCAGAAGTTCTGAAGATGAAGATGAAAATGTCATGTGCTCTAAGTGTATGTTCTGAGTATGCTTATCAGAAGAATGTTAAGAAGTTATGAACATGTTGTTCAGAACTTATGTCTTAGACATTTTCAGTTATATTCTATTATTCATTAGAACACGTGTAATTGTTCTATTGGTTTGTCATGTTTATGTACTATAGCTTTAGCTTTTCTTTACAATATATACAGGAGTTAGCAATTGTAAGCTAACTAACTTTCGCATAACTTTTGAATAGCTTTCGTATTCACTTTGTAATCTTTGAGATATTCTCTCTCTAGATCTGGAATCTGTTCTTGAATGAATACAAAGCTTTTGGATCCAATTCTCTATTATTCTACTGTTTGATTGTGTTCTTAATTGTATAATTGGTTGTAAGATCGAATCCTGGTTTCTACAACTAATCGGGTGGGAAGAGAACTTATCGGATGAAGAGTGTTTACCGAGTGAGAGAGCACTTACCGGGAACTTGTCCGGATTGAAGTGCTTACCGGATGCGAGGGCTGACCGGTATCCGGGTACTGATCCGGATAGATGTCCAGAAAGTAAATTAACCGGTAAGCGGTAAAGTTACCCGGTAACTTGGACTTACCCGGTAACAAGTGATGAATTAGAAAACTTACCCGGTATGGTGATGATAATACCCAGTAACCACGGTTGTGGTGTCCGGTAAGTGCGGCTGTGGTTTCCAAAATTGATGGAATTCGACTAGGGTTGCTGAAACTTGTTCCTGAAAGGTTAGGAACTTGACAAAACACAATACTAACAATACCCAAATCGAATTTGAAGTAGATTAACACAATTTTGACAGAAAAATTCGATGTTTGTGATGAACAGAAACCAAAAACTAAGAACTTAAGCATGGAACGATCTGTGGTTGATTCTTCAGCGTCAGCTTTGTAACCAAGACCACGTTAGTCACTAAGGGGAATCTGAGCACCTAATATCTCAGTGATCGTTGTTGAGGATTTACACCATCCTTCAACAGTAGCCTGTTCAGCCTTTAATGCAGTGATAGCTTCTTCTCGCTCAATATTGATGATTTGATTTGAATAGACCTGATCTTTCAAATTTTCTTCTATTTTACAAAGCTTCTGAATTTGTAAGTGACAGTTTTGAAGCTGTTCAGCGAGATTAATATTTTGTTTTTCAGCTTTGGTCTTGCCATTCACGGCATCATAAAAAGCAACAGTTAATAGATCGATGGTTCGGTGTCTATCAATGACATTAACGACTGAAGTAGAAGTATCAGTAGAAAGATTTGATACCTGAGAGGTGGAGGTAGAAGTAGAGGGAATTTCAGATTTTTCTTCCGCTTCTTCTATTTGAGCCGTGAGGTAGAGATTGGCCTCATCATCATTATCAGAGTCAGATGATTCTTCATCAGAAGCAGCTCAGTCATGATCTTCAACGATCAGACCTTTTCCTTTCTTTTTGTATGCTTTCAGCTTAGCATACTTATGTTTCAGCTTCTGGTATTTGTCATCTCTAGCCCTGGGGTTAGAGGATTTCTTGTAGGAAGAAGATGAAGGTTTGAAGATCTTTTTTGACCTGCATTCACTAGCAAAGTGTCCTACTTTTTCACAGTTAAAGCAGGTAGTAGTGGCCTTATCTAGAGAAGTTGAAGATTTATGCTTGTCAGTGAGGGAAAGAAGTTTATTTCTTCTGAAGATACTCTTTCTGGAAACTTTCCTGAAAGAATTAGTCAGGAGTGCCAGAGATTCATCAAGTTCTGAAGGATCAGCGTCTGATGAATCATTAGAGTTAGACCCCAACTCAGTAATAGTGGCAGTAGAACACTGAGTGGGCACCAACTCTAAAGAGAGTAAAGCAACAGGTGTGCTTTTTGAATCTTTTACAAGATTCTTCTTAAGTTGACACGACTGCTCATAATTGAGCATAGTGCCAAATAAGGTTGAGAGGGTCATGAATTTAAGATCCTTAGAGAGCTTAAGACACATGGAATAATTGTCCCAGCTTTCAGGAAGACTTTCCAGAAACTTTGTCAGGATCGCAATAGTTAGCTCGGCCATTTCAAAACAAGAGGTGATCCGGAATTGAGGTATACCGGATCCGGAGTTGGCCTTCCGGAAGTGAACAGAACCGGTTCCGGAATTGGATTATACCGGAACACAAACATTTTGAAGAATTCTGGAACTAAGTAAAATTAATACCGGAACATCCATCTTATGGAGCACATTCCGAAACTAGGTGGAAATAAATCCCAGAACTTAGGAAAGACGAATTCCGGAACTTGACATCTTCCGGAACGTGGTCATGACTTATAGTTTCTGGAATCATAAACACAAAACAGATACCGGAACTCGAAAAGTAGCAATACTGGAACTTAGTGACTCCGAATCTTCAAGAACACCGGAACTCGATTCCATCACAGAAACATGCAAACTCAAACTTAAACACCTTAAACACCAAATCGATCACCCACAAAGCATTTGTATATCATATTTAAGACTCAATCGATGGTTAGAGTGCGATTGCAGATCGAAGAACATGAACCGAAGGGGTTATGTAAACCCTAACAGCCGCAATCATATAAATCGATCAAATCGATCGAGATTGATGCATCTGATTTGATTCCAAGGTGTGTAAAGCTATAAGGTGAAGAGAGGAACACATACCTGAATTTGGATGAAAGACTGAGTTCGATCTGATGCAAAATCGCAAGGTTGAAGAACACTTGAGAAAAGCTGGTTGAGAGAGTTTGGCGCGAGAAAAATTTATAAAATTGAGACTTTTCCTAGTCAAACTCCGGTATATATACCGGTCGATACCGGAAGCTAGTTCAGTACCGGATGCCTTAAACTCTCTCGGAACCAATTTATCGCAATTTTGGGCAATTAGCAAAATTTACCCCTTACTTTTGAAAAACTTTCAAATTTTCCCCTGAACTTAAAATTGACACTTTTAGCCCTTCAGGTTTGAAAAATTCACTTCTCCCCCTCAACAGTTCGAAAGAAATACTCTCCCCCTCAAGATTTTAAAATTAGCGCTGCTCCCCCTCAACGTGCCAAATTAAAGTCCCCAATTTTTTCATTTTCTCTTTTTCTTTTTCTTGTTGTGTGTGTGTTTTTTTCATAAAAAAATACTTAAACACACAATTTAAACAAAACTAATTTTTTTTTCGAAAGAATGACAAAAACTCCCCCTCGACTTGTCAAACTGACATTTCTCCCCCTCAATTTCTAAAAAATTGCACTTCTATCCTCACAGAGACGAAACACGTACCTTTGGGACTTGGCATTCGAGGAAACAGCTTGAATAGAAAACGTTTAGTAGCACGGGAATAAGAAAGACTAGACGGATAACAATAAAGAAACAAAGAAAACTGAAAAACGAAAGAAACACTAAACACGAAAATTCAGAGAACGTGTCATCGATGTGCTTGAAACACCTAAACCATGCTGCGAGACAAGTGTAACTGCTAAAGAGACAGTTATCCCGTAGTGTAGGAAAGGTGTGACAAGTACAACCGGGACTCAAACTTTCAGATTGAGCATACCAAGCTTGGAAACGAGTTCATGGAACCGTTTTTCGTCCAACGCCTTGGTAAACAAATATGCCAGTTGATTTTCCGTACACACGAAGTAGAGTTCTACCGTACCTTTTTCCACATTATCTTTGATGAAGTGGTAGCGCACGTCTATATGTTTCGTCTTTGTATGCTGCACCGGATTGCTTTTGATGGCTATAGCACTTTTGGAGTCGCAATAGATCAGGATGTTTGAGTAGTTATACCCATAATCCTTCAGTTGTGTCCGCATCTAAATCACCTAGGAACAGCAGCTAGCCGCATCCACGTACTCCGCTTCCGCGGTGGAGGTGGAGACGCAAGTCTGCTTCTTAGAGGCCCAGCTAACTAGTTTGTCGCCCAAGAACTGGCCGTGACCTATAGTGATTTTGCGGTCGACCATACTTCCCGCATGATCAGCATCAGAATACGCCATAAGATCGAAACCTCTATCCTTCGGGTACCAAAGGCCAAGATTAGAAGTACCTTTCAAATAACGAATAATACGCTTAACTGCTATCATATGTGACTCTTTAGGATTAGACTGAAACCTAGCACACAGAAAGGTTGAAAACATTATATCCGGCCGACTTGCCGTCAAATACATCAGCAAACCAATCATTACTCGATAGGTAGCAGTGTTCACGGCCTTTCCGTCAGGATCGGCGTGCAACTTCGTACCCGGTGACATTGGAGTACGCATGGGTGAACACTGTTCCATCTTGAATTTCCGAAGAATATCCGCGATGTACTTAGATTGATTGATGAATATCCCGATCGACAGTTGTTGAATTTGAAGACCGAGAAAGAAATTCATCTGACCCATCATACTCATTTTAAAATATTCTTTCATGAGAAGTGAAAAGTTGCGACAATATTGAGGATTCGATGAGCCGAAAATAATGTCATCGACATATACTTGAATTAAAAGAATATGCTCACCTTCCCTTTTAATGAAAAGCGTTGTGTCGATCTTACCTTTCGAGAAGCCAGAATTGATCAGAAAAGTAGAGAGTTTATCATATCAGGCCCTAAGTGTTTGCTTTAGTCCGTATAAGGCTTTGTCGAGTCGATACACATGATTGGGGTGATCTGGATCTATGAAACCTTCCGGCTGGGAGACATATAGTTCCTCTTTTAGATCTCCATTCAGAAACTCCGTTTTCACATCCATTTGATACACGGTGAAGTTTTTGTGAGTGGCATACGCGAGCAACATCCGAATAGCTTCAATTCGGGCAACAAGTGCGAACCTCTCTTCATAGTCGATCCCCTCTTGCTGTCGATACCCCTTAGCTACCAAACGAGCCTTGTTTCTAACCACGACACCATTCTCGTCCTTTTTATTCTTGAAAATCCATTTCCTGCCGATGATGGTTCGGTTCTTCGGGCGAGGGACCGGGCGCCATACTTTAAGACACTCGAATTCGTTCAGTTCTTCTTGCATGGCCAGTATCCAGTCCGGGTCGTGTAAGGCATCTTTCACCGTCGTTGGTGCGACATTGCTCGGGAAAATGGAGAAGAGGCACTCATTTCTGATTTCTGCCCATATTTGAGTATTACTCAGCAGTGCAGGGGCGGCTTCGTCTTCAACTTCCGTCGTTGCTCTAGTTTGAACAGATGTTGACGGATCTCCAATAATCTACTCAGATGGGTGCGCTCAAGTCCATTTCCTGGTGTGAGGTAGTGGGTCCGATAGAGGTTCTGAATTATCCGCATCGATGTAGGACCCTAAGGGTAGATTCTGAACTGCTTCAAGTGATGGAATCAGATGTAGACGTGTGGTGGCCACAGGTTGGGAAACAACAACGATTGACGATGATGTGGCAGTTTCGTCAGTACCGTTGCTGGATCCGGGGGTATATGGGGTGGATTGAACCACTGGTGAGGGAGACGTGGTCACTGTTTGAGTACTTGAAGATGGCGTCACTGCTAATACAGGTGAAGTGGGCGAGTCCTCCGATGATGTAACATTGGGGATTGGAAGAGGACCAGATATGTTGGTCGACACCACTATAGCTCCATCTGCATTCAAAGAAGCATCAGTAGTAACTTGGGGAAGATAAAAATTCTTAAACAGTAGATCTAACTCAGATGGTTGGGACTTCGACGTATTGGACGATGAAGAATCTACTGTTGTGTGCATGGGTTCCGATCTAGAGAAATCAGAAGCCAGCACTCTAGTAAGCGCGGGTTCTGAACTGTTATGTCCAGAAGCCAAATCGACCAATTCGTCAAAGGTCATATTAATACTCTCGATCACGCTCTTAGTCCTCTTATTGTAGACTCGGTATGCTTTGGAAGAAGTTGAGTAGCCAATAAAGATCCCGATCGTCCGCCTTCGGCTTGAGCTTGCCGAGATCATCCTTATCATTCAGTACGAAGCACTTGCACCTGAACGCACGAAAATAGCTGATATTGGGGGTGCGCTTGTTGATGACATCGTATGGCGTCTTGTTGAAGCGCTTGTGGATGATGGATCTATTCTGGGTGTAGCACGCCGTCGCTATAGCTTCAGCCCATAAAAACACAGGAAGCCCATATTGTGTCAGCATAGTGCGCACCGCTTCCACCAAAGTGCGGTTACGCCGTTCCACCATGCCGTTTTGTTGTTGAGTCCTGGATGTCGAGAAGTTGTGCGAAATCCCCGCCGATGTGAGAAAACCGCCGAGTATGCGATTCTTGAATTTCGTTCCATTATCCGTGCGAATCGCGATGACGGTCAGCTGTAGATTGTTCTGAACTTCTTTTAGATGGTTGACTATTACACCCGGAGTCTCGTCCTTTGAACGAAGGAACTTGACCCCTGTGTACCTTGAAAAGTCGTCCACCATCACCAACACGTACTTCTTGTGACTAATACTTTGAACGCGCATTGGGCCGCAGAGATCCATATGGATCAGCTCTAATGGTCGTGACGTGCTAGGAACCGGCTTCGGCTTGTGGGACACCTTCTTCATCTTACCCATCTCGAATGTGGAACATAGATGTTCTTTTGCGAATTTGAGTTCTGGCATACCCTTGACGAGTCCACCCAACACCAGCTTATTGATGTTCTTGAAGTTTAAATGCGATAGCCGTCCATGCCATAGCCAGTTCTGTTGAGTAGTGGCTTTGGACATAACGCATACGGCTTTGTCCGGGTTGACGGTTGCAAGGTTGATGGTGTACAGGTTCGTCCGTCTAGTGCCGGCAAGAATCTTCGTTCCATCATCAGGGCGAATACTGCATCTCTTCGCATTAAACCGGACTTTAAGATTCTTGTCACAAAATTGGCCGATGCTGAAGAGGTTGTGACCAAGACCTTCAACCTAGGACACCCGTATGATCGTGAGGTCGTCCTGAACTAAGTCGCCGTAGCCCATGATCGGGGCCACGTTATCGTTGCCAAATCGTACATCACCGCAGTACTTCTCCTTGAAGTTGGTGAGTAGCTCCCTTTTACCAGTCATGTTCTTGGAGCATCTAGAGTCAAGAAACCACACATGATCGGGCTGCAAAACAGAGATTAAGGATGTTTAGGTACCCATCTGTAAATGGGTCCTTGGGTGTTAGGTGCAGCACCTTTGTTTGAGACCCGTTTAGAGTTGGGTCTTTTTCGTTTGGATTTACGTGTAACATTAGAATTAAAGACATGATATGTACCAAACCAATCAGATGCATGTTTAGAGTCAATCAAGTCATTCAAACCACAAACAGAACAACAAACATAATCACGCGAAAAATCAATCAATTGATGAACATTGTCAAGTTTAACTGGAAATTTAAAACCATGTTCAACAGAGTTATTCAAACCAAAACTATGTTTATTCCTATTATTCAAAGCAGAATTAAATGACTTGTTCTTCTCAAGGCGCGTCTTAGCATTCTTCTCTACCCACTCTCTTAGAACCGCTTTCCCCCGACCCGTACTATCTGAAATTACATTAGATTTATCGTCAGAGGAGGTTGAGTAAACTGTTTGTTTCGAAGAGCTCTTACCGGTTTTAGCGCGTTTCTTAGACCGACGTTTAGATTTGGTTTTAGCAGTGGTATTAGAAACGGTTTTAGAATTCGAACATTTGCCCTTTTCAAAATTAACCGGTTCGGGCATTTTTTTTCTAAAAATTGAGTGTGACTAGTAAGCTTAGGAGCAAAATCAATCTTAGAAAAATCATCGTCATGACAAGGAATGGAATTCATAAACTCAGAAAATCTTCGTGCAGAATCAGGTGGAGTATCACCATCAGACTCAGATGAGGGGTTATCCGCAAACGGATTGTCAAAAATCGGAAAAAGATTCTTTTGAACAGAATCGGGTTCAATGGCCTTACCTTTATCCTTAAAGCTCTAAACATTCCCATTTGTGTCATTAGACACTCCAATAAAAGCTTTGCACGAGGAACTATCCGAATAGATCGGAACGTCGTCAAACGAGATTGTTTCAGGAGTGACCGGCGTCATAGGAGTATCCACAGAATTCTCCTTAGCCATTCTCAGCGTTAAAGCTTATGTCGCTAACGCGGATAGTTGAGAGGTCAACTTGGCAATTTCGTTTCGATAAGTAACTCTTTCAGATTCGGGTAGTGTCTCGGTTTTGGTCTGTTTGAGCTTTTCGATAGAATCTAAAAGTACAATCCTTTCGGTTTCATAAATGACCTTATCTCTCTCAATCGATTCTTCAAGTTTAAAAATTACATTTTCCAAAATCAGAGGTGGAACATAACGTTTTAGCTTTGATTTATCGTCAGAATCTGCATCTGTTGTTGCCGGAACGGGAAGTGGAGTTTCAACCGTTTTAGCGAGCGAAAAGATGTCGAAGTAATTATTGGGGAGATAAGAAAATTTTCTTTTTAAATATGTTGCATTAAGGGTTTCGTACACGAAAGGGATCTGTACATTTATGTTCTTCCTAGGCGGCGCATCATCCGATTTCGTGTTATGTTCAGAAGTAGGATTATCAGTTTTAGGTTTTGCCTCTATTGGTGGTAGAGGTATACTTGTTTTTCGTATAAAATCCTCAAACTCCTCATCTTTCGGAGATGCCTTAGTCCACTTAATTTTGTACTCGGGATATATCTTGTCTAGGACCATGAAATCAAATTCATAAAGAGTGGGGACCTTAGACAAGACTTTCTTTAGGTATCCCGGATTATCATATCCGAGTCCCCAAAGTGAGTTGTAATATTTGAACTCCTTAGGCTTGTTCAAGTGGATGGTTTGTTCAGATTGACCAAGTTTGTAAAGTTTGGATTCAAGATCGTTAAGCTTAGTGGTCAACTTCTCATTTTCTTTTAAAACATATTCTTGAACTAGAACGCTCTTAGAATACTCCTCTTGTGATTTCTCTTAACTTTTGAGTATATTCGGATATTTGGTCTCGAGGAGTTCAGCTCGTTTTGAAATGGCTGAGCACTCAGTTTGATAGTTTTCTATCACACATCTGTCCTCAGCCTTTTCAATAGTTAGCTTTCCTATGGTGAGTTCAGCTCGTTTTGAAATGGCCGAGCACTCAGTTTGATAGTTTTCTATCACACATCCGTCCTCAACCTTTCCTTTCTACGGCTACATTGTTAGCTTTCTGTTCATCTAATTCAAATATTTATGACATCATACTGATTTGTGTTTGATTCATTGTGATTTGATTGTTAATCTGGGATCCACATCCTTTTAGGGCTACGTGGAAAGTGCGGCTACTTGTCTATCACTTAGAGATTTCTACGAGACTTTGGCTTCACAGAGGTCTTCATTCACCATAGGTCATATGCCAGAGCTCTGAATGTCTTCTGGCGAACTTGTTCTCTGATGGTCTATCAGAGGTCTTCTGCCAGAGCTCTGACGATCTTTGATGGTCTTCTGTTTGTTCTTATGCTAAGTCTTCAGCTTGATCTCTGGCGTCCTGTTCTCTGGCGTCCTTCTGACTTGTGATATTTTCAATACTTTTACATTGGTATTATTGGGGCTAACGGTAATCAAATCCAATGAACACACCACACCCAATAATACATACATATCGCTTTCAAATACTTCTTTAATCCCTAATTTGTTCAACACACTACCAGAAACTACGTTCTTTCGGATTTTCGGTAAAAATAAAACATTATTAAGAGTTAATAAATTCCGAGAGCTAAAACTAAGATCCACATGACCACGACCCAAGATTGGAGCACTAGACTCGTTGCCCATATGCAAGACCAATCCATCGTCCACCGGTTCGAATTTCTTGAACCATCTTCGATCCTTGCATACATGACTCGTGGAACCCGAGTCTATCCACCATGCGATATCATCATTCTATACATAAAATGCATAGGAAACTAGTGGTACATAATTCTCGATTGAATTATAAGAAAAGATCGAATTTTGACCTGTTTGAGGGGGAGAAACGACTTAGAATGAATTCAGCAAATGGATCTAGACTCGTATGTGCACTGAAGGAAGTCGAGAACCGGGGCTGGTGTTCTCTTGTTTCAACACCGGAACTCTCCAAGTGAGAGACCGGTGGCAGTTGTGCTGAATCCCCGTGTGAAGTTGAAACAGTTTCCTTTTTAGAGGAAACTGAGTGGCTAGTTGGGGTGTGCAATTGCGTCGCTAGGCCCACGACGTCTTCTTCAATACCCTGTCACAACGGATGCGATGGGGTAGCAGATGTGGCTGCCTGGCTAGGTGGAGGCTGGTTGGGAGCAACCTGGGAAGATTGCTCCATCACTCGCTCTCTCTCGTTGTTTTTCTTACTCCTCCTTTCACGCACATGCTCACCTTCTATTTATTTTTAAACTAAAATACCCTCTGCTCTCCTTGTCTCTCCAGTTATGGCTTCGGTTCGGGGTGTGTCATCATCATCGTTATTGTCCGACTTGGTGGATTCATCATTGGTGCGGGATGCCGAGGACACAGACTCAGACCCGGACGCCGAACCTGATTCAGAACCAGATTCGGAACCCGACCCTGAGTCGGAGCCTGACTCGTAGCTGGAAGAGGAGGATGCCTCTTCTTGGGGTTGTTCGCGTGTAACGCCTTCCATTTCCACGTCGTGAAACTCTAGATCATCGTCTCTAGGTGGCGTAGGAGCACGTAGTGGAGTGGGTGGTTGTCTTGAAGAGCTAGCATCGTGGGTTGACCTACCGGCACTGCCTACGCCTGTTCCCCTCACAATATTTTCTCTCGTCACGCCCCGTCCGAGAGCCCCTGCTCGTCGGACCCTTCCGCCTCTCGTACGTGGACCCTCACGTCTCTCGGGTCGTGCTCCTTGGGGAGGTCCTCCCGGATCTGACTGGACCATCGTAGCGACTAGGTTGTTCTCTCTTGTATAAGCTATCACACTCAGTGCCGATTGGTCTGCGATAGCTAGCAAGTCATTTGGTATTACCATGGGGACTAGGTCTGGAATGACTTGCTTGTTCTGGATCCTAGTCATGCGAGTTGAAAGGAGTACCTCATGATCGGCGCGGCGAGGAATCGTTAGGTCTGTCGTCATGAAGTGGGCGACGATTAGCTGTAAAAAGCGCGGGAACGACATAAATGTGAGGCGTTTGTTGCCTTGCTTCTTCTGGACCTTCTCGATCAGTTCAGTCCAAAATGTAGACGCGTAGTCGAAGTGGCGGTTTTACATGACACCGTGGAGTATTCTGAGCATGGTGACGGTTGTCTGATTTATGCCTTTGTTGATTGCTAATAAGCACCTGTTCAATATTGTGAACAAGGTGTACCATACAAGCTGAAGATGAATTCTCGAGAAGTGCGATGGCTGATCGAGCGCAGCTGCGTAGCCGAGGGCGCTCACATCCCAACAGAGGACTGTATCAAAAACCTGAGCATTGTAGGTAACTCGTCCTGGTATAGCTGTCGCTTTTGGCAGTTCAACGATCTGACGGAAGATATTACGGGTGATTAGCACTTGGGAATCGCCAATGCGACTTTGAAGGAAGAATTGTTGGCCGCGTGCGACATGTGTAAGTGAGCGCCACAGTTGATGCACATAAACTCCTGGAACTGGAGCGGTGGCCGTCAATACTCGATTGAGCGTGTGGCGCTTCAGAATTTCCCCGATGACTGGACATTGTCATATAAGGTTTGACGTGTCCAGGTGGAAGTTGTTGGCACTGAGGGGTTGGTTTGGACCTACTGGAAGTAGTGAAGCATCGCCCTGGGGTGGATTCGGTTGTGCCATGATGTACCTGTTTCAAAAACAATAAGGTGTTGAGTGATCATGGCTAATGGACACAAAAAAAGGTTTGTTCCGGGGTGCGAATTCTCGGATTTGGAAATACCGAGAGTCGGTGACGGTCCGAAACAAGTTACTACTCGGGACTTAATGAGCCCAGAGTGGGTGCACACATTTAATTGTGACTGAGAGTATCAAACACCAAATTCAGGCAATGGAACAGTAGTCCCGGAGTGGATATGATCCGGATCCGGAATAGAGTCCGGAACCCAAGATCCGGTGTGGAGTCCGGAACCCTAAAGGATCCAGAACCGGAATGCATTCCGGAACCACATAGGATCCGGAACCTAATAGGGACCGAATCCGGAACACAATGTACCAGAATCAAGAGGGATCCGGAACCGGTATACCGGAACTCCATATCAGGACTTGAGAATACCGGAATGCATTCCAGAACCTTCATATTCTGGAACCGAAATCATTCCGGATCTCTTGAATTACGGAACCAAGTCCGGAAACCTAATTGGGACACAATCAACTTAACAGACACGAATTTAAACAATCACTTTGAGACGTTTGTGCTCGCAATCGATTATAGATGTTAATTGTGTAGTTAAAACAAGCACACATCGCGATTTGATCCATTGAATTTGCGAGTCGAAGGTTTTTAACCCTTGTCGGCGCTGATTGAATCAAATGTGAATAAAATCGATCGATTTGTTGATCATCCATGGTCGATTTCAAGTAGCAGACATCAAATCGATAAAGGTTAGAAACATACCTGGATTTGGGATGTAGATCTGAGACCGGATGATGCAAAAACACAAGTAGTAGAGGAAGTGAGAAGAAGTTGGGTCTGAGAGAGTTTGGGCGTGAAAATTTGAAGTGGTGAGGTCTTTAGAGACAAAATCCGATATTTATATACCGGTCGATACCGTGAGTGAACCCAGTACCGGTAGCCTTAACTCCCCGTTCCAACTTTGTCTCAACTTTTGAGAATTTGCGAAACATTACACCTTAAGTTTGAAAAACTTTTAAAATTTTCCCTAAGTTTAAAAAATTTCACTTTAGCCTCTCAGGTTTAAAAAATTTCACTTCTCCCTCTCAACTTTCCGAAAAACAACTCTCCCCCTCGAGTTTTCAAGAAATGCGATGCTCCCCCTCGACTTTTCAAACTGATACTTCTCCTCCTCAATTTCTAAAAATTTGTAAGGCTCTCCGCACAGAAACAAGAGACGTACCTTAGGGACTTGGCAGTCGAGGAAACACTTTATCGTGCAAACGGTTAGTAGTACGGGATATAAATGGAAACACAAAGACAAGACAAAGATAATTAAAGAAACAAGTAAGAACAGAAAAACGAAAGAAACACTAAAACGGAAATTCAGAGTACATGTCACCGATGTGCTTAAAACACCTAAACTACGCTTCGAGACAAATGTAACCGATTAAGGTACAGTTATCCCGTAGTGAAGAAAAGGTGTGACAAGTACAGCAGGGACTCAAACGTTCAGATTGAGCATACACAGCTTGGACACGAGTTCATTGAACCATTTTTGTCCAAAGGCTTGGTAAACATATCTGCTAGTTGATTTTCTGTATTTACGAAGTAGAGTTCCATCGTACCTCTTTCCACATGGTCTTTAATGAAATGGTAGCGCACGTCAATATGCTTTGTCTTCGTATGTTGAACCGGATTGCTCGTGATTGCGATGGCACTCTTGGAGTCGCAGTAGATCGGGATGTTCGAGTAGTTGTACCCGTAGTCCTTCAGTTGCGTTCGCATCCAGATCACTTGGGAACAACAACTAACCGCTGCCACGTACTACGCTTCCGCCATGGAGGTGGAGACGCAAGTTTGCTTCTTGGAGGCCCAGCTAACCAACTTATCACCAAGGAACTGGACGTGACCTGTGGTGCTCTTTCGGTCGAGCATACTCCCCGCATGATCAGCATCAAAAAATGCTGTTAGCTCGAAACATGTGTCCTTGGGGTACCAAAGGCCAAGATTAGGAGTACCTTTTAAATAACGAAGAATACGCTTAACTGCTATCAGGTGGGACTCTTTAGGTTTAGATTGAAACCTAGCACACAAAAAGGTTGAGAACATTATGTCCGGCCTACTTGCCGTTAAATACATCAACGAACCTATCATTCCTCTATAGGTAGTGGTATTCATGTCCTTTCCGTCAGGATCAGCGTGTAACTTCGTACCCGGTGACATAGGAGTTTTCATGGGTGTACATTGTTCCATCTTGAATTTCCAAAAAATATCCGCGATATACTTTGATTGATTGATGAATATCCCGGTCGACAGTTGTTTAACTTGAAGTCCGAGAAAGAAATTCATCTGACCCATCATACTCATTTTAAAATGGGCTTTCATGAGGACTGAAAAATTGTAACAGTATTAGGGGTTCGTAGAGCCGAAAATAATGTCATCGACATAGACTTGAATTAAAATTATATCCTCACCTTCCCTTTTAATGAAAAGAGTTGTGTCGATCTTACTTTTCAAGAAGCCGAAAGCAGTTATAAAAGTTGATAATTCATCATACCAGGCTCTCGGTGCTTGCTTGAGTCCATACAATGCTCTGTCGAGGCGATACACATGATTGGGGTGTTCTTGACTAACGAAACCTTACGACTGGGAGACGTAGACTTCCTCTTTGAGTTTTCCGTTTAGAAACGCCGTCTTCACATCCATTTGAAAGACGGTGAAGTTTTTGTGAGCGGCGTAGGCAAGGAACATCCGAATAGCTTCAATTCAGGCAACTGGTGTGAACGTCTCTTCGTAGTCGATCCCCTCTTGTTGGCGATACCTTTTCGCTACCAAGCGAGCCTTGTTCCGTACAATGATCCCATTCTCGTCCTTCTTGTTCTTGAAGATTCATTTCGTGTCGATAATGGTCTTGTTCTTCGGGCGGGGGACCAGGCGCCATACTTTGAGGCTTTCAAATTCGTTCAGCTCCTCCTGCTTGGCCATTATCCAGTCCGGGTCGTGTAGGGCGTCGTTAACCGTCGCTGGTTCAACATTGCTAAGGAAGATGGAGAAGAGGCACTCATTTCCCATAGCCGCCCATATTTGAGTATTGCTCAGAAGTGCAGGGGCGGCTTCGTCTTTATTTTTCGTCGTTGCTCTAGTTTGAATGGGAGCAGACAGATCTCCAATGATTTGCGCATGAGGGTGCGCTCGAGTCCACTTCTGGGTGTGAGGTAGCGGGTCCATGAGAGGTTGAGAATTGTCAGCATCGATGTAGGGCCCTAAGGGTAAGTGTTTAACCGCTTCTAAGGATGGAACCAGATGTAATATGTCGGCAGTCGCAGGTTGGGAAACAACAACAGTTGACGAAGATTCGGAAGTTGCGTCCGTACTGTTGCTTGTTCCGGGGGAAGACAGAGTTGGTTGAACCACTAGGGAAGGAGTCGCAGTCACCATAGCTGTACTTGATGATGGCGTCATCTCTAACATAAGTGAAGAGGGCGAGTCCTCCGAAGATGTAGTGTTGGGGTAGGTGGAGGACCAGAGATGAGTGTTGACACCACTACAGCTCCATCTGTATTCAAAGAAGCATCAGTAGATACATCGTCCGCTTTTGGCTTGAGCTTGCCGAGATCATCTTTGTCGTTCAGTACGAAGCACTTGCACCCGAACGCGTGAAAGTAGCTGATGTTGGGAGTGCGGTTGTTGATGAGCTCGTATGGCGTCTTGTTGAAGCGCTTGTGGACGATGGACCTATTCTGAGTGTAGCACGCTGTTGCGATAGCTTTGGCCCATAAGAACATCGGAAGACCGTACTGAGTCAGCATGGTGCGTGCCTCTTCCACTAAGGTGCGGTTGCGTCGTTCCGACACGCCATTCTGTTGAGGAGTCCTAGCTACCGAGAATTTGTGTGAAATTCCATCTGATGTGAGAAAATCACTAATAATGCGATTCTTGAACTCGGTTCCGTTATCCGTGCAAATCGAGATGACGGTCAGCTGCAAGTTGTTTTAGAATCCCTTCAGGTGGTTGACTATGACCCCAGGAGTCTCGTCCTTTCAACGGAGAAACTTGACCTAGGTGTAGCGCGAGTAGTCGTCCACCATCACTAATACATACTTCTTATGGCTTATGCTTTGGACGTGCATAGGGCCGCAGAGATCCATGTGGATCAGCTCTGAAGGTCTGGACGTGCTAGGTACCGGCTTCGGCTTGTGTGAAACCTTCTTCATCTTGCCCATCTCTCATGCGGAGAAGAGATGTTCTTTTGCAAACTTTAGATCAGGCATACCCTTGACGAATCCACCCAACACCAGCTTGTTGATATTCTTGAAGTTCAAATGCGAGAGCCGTCGATGCCACAACCAGTTCTGTTGAGTAGTGGCTTTTGAAAGGAGGCATACAACTTTATCGATCTTCACAGTGGCAAGATTGATGGTGTAGAGGTTCATCCTTCGAGTACCGGCAAGGATCTCTGTTCCATCGTCGTCACGAATACTGCACCGCTTCGCCTTGAATTTGACTTCAAGATTTTTGTCGCAAAACTGGCCGATGCTGAAGAGGTTGTGACCGAGGCCTTCGACGTAGGATACACGCTTGATGGTGAGGTTGTCCTGAACGAGGTCGCCATAGCCCATGATCGGGGCCACGTTATCATTCCTAAATCTAACGTCACCACAATACTTCTCCTTGAAGTTGGTGAGTAACTCCCGTTTACCAGTCATGTGTTTGGAGCATCCGGAGTCTAAAAACCACACATGACCGGGCTGCAAATCAAAATTAAGGTTGTTTAGGTACCCATCTGTAAATGGGTCCTTGGGTGTTAGGTGCAACACCTTTGTTTGAGACCCGTTTAGATCTGGGTCTTTTCCTAGAAGACTTACGGAAGCATTGGAATTAAAGACATGATATGTACCAAACCAATCAGATGCATTATTAGACACGACAAAATCATTCAATCCACATAAAGAACAACAAACACAATCACGGGAAATTTCAATCAATTGCTGAACAGTATCAAGTTTAACTGGAAATTTAAAACCATGTTCAACAGAGTTATTCAAACCAAAACCATGATTGTTGTTATGTTTCCTAATAAGCGAAAAAGACTTAAATGACTTGGTCTTCTCTGGTTGTATCTTAGCCTTCTTCTCCACCCACTCTCTGCGAACTGCTTTCCCCCGACCCGTTCTATCTGAAATTACATTAGAGTTATTGTCAGAGGAGCTTGAGTAAAATGGTTATCTTGTAGAGATCTTACCGGTTTTAGTACGTTTCTTGGACCGACGTTTAGATTTAGATTTTGAAATGGTCTCAGAAACGGTTTTAGAATTAGAACACTCACCTTTTTCAAAATTAACCGGTATGGGCATTTTTTCTAAAATTGAGTGTGACTAGCAAGCTTAGGAGCAAAATCAATCTTAGAAATATCATCATCATGACAAACCGAGGAATTCATGAACACAGAAAACCGTCGTGCAGAGTCAATTGGGGTTTCGCCTTCAAAGTCGGACGAGGAGTTATCCGCAAAGGGATTATCAAAAACTGGAAAAAGATTCATTTGAACAGACCAGGTTGAATCGCCTTACCTTTATCTTTAAACCTAAAGTTTTTATCATTTATGTCATCAGACACTCCTATAAAACCTTTACACGAGGAATTATTCAAAAAGAAAGGGGACGAGTCAACCGAGATGGTGTCAGGAGTGACAGGCTTCATTGGAGTATCCACTAGATTTTCCTTAGCCATTCTCAGTGTTAAAGCTTCTATCGTCAAAGCGGACAGTTGAGAAGTCAACTTAGCAATCTCGGTTCGATAATTCGCTCTTTCAGAGTCGGATAGTGACTCAGTGTTGTTCTTTTTGAGTTTATCAATAGTGGATAAGAGTACAATCCTTTCGGTTTCATAAATGACCTTATCCCTCGCAATCGATTCTTCAAGTTTAAAAATGATGTATTCCAAAATCAGAGGTGGAACATAACGTTTGAACTCTGATTTATCGTTAGAATCTACATCTGGTGTTACCGGAACGGGAACCGGAGTTTCCATCGTTTTGGCAAGCGGACAGATGTCGAAGTAATCATTGGAGAGACAAGGAGTTTTGCTTTTTAAATAAGACGCATTTAGCATTTCGTACACGAAAGGTATTTGTACATTTATGTTTTTCCTAGGCGGCTCATCTTCCGATTTTGTGTTATCTTCAGAATTAGGATTACCAGTTTTAGGTTTTGCCTCTATTTTGGTAGAATAATACTTGTTTTTCGTTTAAAGTCCTCTTTCTCCTCATCTTCCGGAGATGGCTTAGTCCACTTGATCTTGTACTCGGGATATTTCTTATCCAGGCCCATCAAATTGAACTCATAAAGAGTGAGAACCTTAGACAGGATTTTCGTTAGGTAACACGGATTATCATATCTGAGTCCCCATTGTGAGTTGTAGTACTTAAATTCCTTGGGTTTGTTCAAGTGGATGGTTTGTTCCGATTGACCAAGTTTGTAAAGTTTGGATTCAAGATCCTTAAGCTTAGTAGTCAATAACTCATTATCTTTTTGAACTTTCTCCTGAATTACAATGCTATTAGAATACTCCTCCTGAGACTTTTCTAACTTTTGTGTATAGTCCGATATTTGAGTCTTGAGGATTTCAGCTCGTTTTGAAAAGGCGGAGCATTCTATTTGATAGTTTTCTATCACACATTTGTCCTTAGCCTTTTCAATCGCTAGCTTCCCTATGGGATCATACTTAGTCTTTGCATCGGCTTCTAGCTTAGAGATTTGGGCGTCCTTGGTTTTAATCTTTTGTTTAAAGGTAACTAAGGTACACACCATAACTTGCATCTGATTAATTAAGTCAGCATTAGAAGAGCTACATACCTGGCATTCACTTTTGTCCTTCTTCTCTCCGGAAGAGTCATCTTCAGATTCGGATTCTTCCGGGTTGAGGCCAGTATAGCACATGTGAGCTTCCTCGTCGTTGTCTTCTTCATCAGTCAATTGGAGCTGTAGAAACCAGGATTCAATCTTACAATCAAATATGAACAATCAAACAGTAATTGATAGAGATTTCGATCAACGCACTTGTATTCAATTAAGAACAAATTACAGATCTAGAGAGAGAATCTCTCAAAGATTACAAAAGTTGAATATAAAGATATGCGGGAAAGTTATGCCAAAGATTAGTTAGCCTACAGTGCTAACTGCTATGTATACTGTAAAGGAAATACTAAAGCTACAGTACATATGAGAAACAGACTAATAGAACAATTACACGTGTCCTAATTAGTAACTGAATATAACTGAAAATATCCTAAGACATAAGTTCTGAACAACATGTTCAGAACTTCTGAACATTCTTCTGATCAAGCACTTCAGAACTTCCTTCAAGCACTTATGATATTTTCATCTTCATCATCAGAAGTTCTGAGTCTCCTACTCAGAACTCCGACCCTTCTATTCAGAATTCCACACTTGTAATCTTTTCGAGACTTCTCTGATCAGAACTTCTGAGTCTTCTAACTCAGAACTCCGAGTCTTCTATTCAGATCCAACACTTGTAACTTTTGACAAAACTTCAGATCTAACAATCTCCCCCTTTTTGTTAAATAGTCCTGTACTTTTC
The DNA here is from genome assembly GCA_033807775.1 of Saussurea involucrata. NCBI lineage: Eukaryota > Viridiplantae > Streptophyta > Magnoliopsida > Asterales > Asteraceae > Saussurea > Saussurea involucrata. The sequence continues at coordinate 136,997,123 of CM066322.1, forward strand.
AACATCATATTCTCTTAGTGTTGGAACAATCTTCAAAACCAGTACATTTCTCAGAGTAAGCCTTCTGTTAATCTTTTCTATGATCTCCTAAATCTCTTCAACTTGTTTTCCCTTTTGTAACCTTTTCTCCAGACTGTGTTTGATGAACCTTAAAGTTCCTGAACAATATTTTGCCACTTCTTCTGGTCTGAAGAAAAACTTTTCTTTTCTGTCATTTCTTAAGAAGACTCCCAACACTGGATATCTTGTAACATTTCCACTTTTCAGAAGATTGAGATTTTCATTATCATTATTTGTCTTTGAGAGATATACACATGGCCTTTGTAAATACAGATAAATTTGAAAATCTGTATATGCATGCCATCTAAAAATATAAAACATACCCTCTCTCACTGCAGCCAATGCTCCTCTCTCCTTTTTCAGTTTACTGCAGTCTTTATTTGACAAAAGACTATACAATCTGTACAAATCTGTCACTGAGATCTTGTCAAAATCTGCCTCAGTAAAGTAGTAGACTTTTCCATCTTCTCTTAAGACTTCAAATGAGTAATATTCATGTGTCATGAACTTCTTCTCTTTCAATTCTCTAATCCCTGTGATTAAGAAATCTGAATATACTGATTCTTTTGGTTTTCCCAAGCGCTTTGACATTTCACCACGAAGACATTGATGTATCTCTGTTCTATCATGATAAACACTTAGAAAGTTTACTTCTCTTGGTTGAAAGAAATTAGGAAGAGCGTACTCCAGAAAATAACCATTAACATCAACAGATATTTCTTCTTCATTAGCCTCAGACTTTTCTGGTTGATCAGCATCTTTCATTTGAACATCTTGTGAAGACACATCTGGAATATCTTCTTCAACTTCTTCTGAGTAAACACCATTTACTTGATATTAAGCTGGAAAGACAAAATCTCTGTGTAACAACTTCTTTGGATTTACTTCTGAAAGTAACCATTCATTGCAATTTCTGATTTTGTTTCTGAGTTCAAGTCTTTTAGTGACACATCTGATACATTTTTCTCTCACAGAAACTCTGACATTCTCAACATAAGCTTGCATCTTTATTACTGTCTTCTACAGAGTAGCATCACTATACTTTACTAGATCATTCAATCTGAATAGAATGACTTCGTTGAATTCTGAATGAATGAATCTTTCATTTCCAACTTCTTCACTCACAAAGACATCAAAGTTGCTTATTCCTTCAAGAGTTCTGATTGGACTTGTCAAGTTACATTTCTCTTTCCTTGACTCAATTGCCAACTGAAAATCATACAAATACAAATTTCTGACATATATTCCCAGAACACTTCTATATTCAAGTTCTATTCAAGTTCTATCCAAGCATCCACAAAGTTTGAGAGCAGCAGGCAGCAACAACAACATACTATGCTTCAGCAGTGGATGTGGATACTGTTAGTGCATAAAAATGTATTCAAGATTTAATATGTAATTGTATTATTTGTAAGAGTCTAAACCATAGTCAAAGTCCAAGATAGAGGTGTTGAGAGTCAAAGTCAACACACTTAAGGGAAAGTCAAAGTTGTATAAATAGGAAGTTTGTAATAGAATTAGGACTCTCACAATTGTAATCCAATACGTGTGTTGGTAGAGAGGTGAGCATAGATAGAGGGATGACTAGTTAGAGAGAGGTTTTAGAGAGAGAAAGTAGATCTCATTCCTATTCTTGTATCTTTCTCTAAATCTATGAAGTGTTCTTGGATTCAAACATTGTTACGTGATTAGATCTGGGATTACAAGTGGTATCAGAGCTAGATCAGATCAGATTATGCACAATTTGAAGAATTATTGAAGATTTTTTGGGCATTATTGAAGATTTTCGGATTTCTTCTTTTTCTGTGATTTTCGAGGTGTTTTGGAATAGGATTTTGTCTCAGACTTGTTTGAATTGATACTCTGGATCAATTCATGCAAAAAGACCCGATCAGAACACATATTTAGACGTAATTTCGCAGATTTGAGAAGGTTTTTGAGGTTTTATTGTGGAAATTCGAAGAATGGATTTCTACTAAGTTTTTGATGTTTGTTTCTGAACAAGATGTGTTCAGATAGTGTTCGTGAAGTGATCTGCAAAGTTTCAAATCATTTGGTTATGTTTTGAGTGATTTAGAGCACTTAGAAATTTTTGGATCTCGAAAACTCATAACTGTCGTACGAAGAAGTGTTCATAGATTCATAACTGTCGTACGCAACTAGATTCATAACTATCATACGCAACTAGACTCATAACTGTCGCACACTTCTTGCCCGACTACTTCTAGTCGTACAAGTATCATACGACAGTTAGCCCGACTACTTCTAGTCGTACGTGTACCATACGACAGTTACTGTTCACAAGTGTCATACGACAGTTACTGTTCACTATCCAAGTCGCACCGTGTCATACGACAGTTACTGTTCATACACGACAGTCGCACGACTCGTATACGACAGTTACTGTTCACACACGACAGTCGCCTGACTCGTATACGACAGTTACTGTTCATATACGACAGTTACTGTTGTACCCAACTGTCTATTCCGCATTAATTTTTCGGAATTAATTTTTGAACGACAAATTTTATAATTTGTTTTTCAAAATTTGATTTTTGAAAATTTTTCTGACTTTAATCGAATTTTCTCTGATTATCGTGTGTGCATATTCTACTTCTCACGAAGTATCTGACAACGATCATTTTTTATCTTTTCAGGTAACAATGGATGATGATGAATATTATGGTTGGAATGAGTCAATTAAGGACAGAGAAAATAGAATACAGATCCAAGATCTTAAACAAAAAGAAGTCAATTATAGAACAACAATTGAAAAGTTGAACAAAAGATTGAGTGAGTTGGAGAACTCAACGACTAATCAAGATCTCAAAAGCAAGGATGCTGAAATCAGTGATCTAAAGAAAAAGAATAGTGAGAGCGAACTTTATTTGAAAAATATAACCTCTCAAAACACAGAATTTTTGGACAAAATCAAAGATTTGGAAAAGAAGCTTTATTTGAGAGATCAAACAGAACAAACAATTCACATGAACAAGCCAAGGTTAGTGAATTCTGTTAACAAGTATTGGGGACTTGGTTACGAAAATCCAAAACATTTAGCCAAAGCTAGTTGTGCGTTGCCAACATTGTATAATTTCGAATGCTTGAGATATGCACGCTATTGGCCTGAATTTGAAATTTTTTGGACTGGTGAAAAGGAAACACAATTAGAGGAACATGGAAAAAGATGTTCAACAACTCATATTCAACTTCCATTTTGCTATACTAATGAGACGGAGAAGATTCTAAAAAATCTGAATAAACCACTTCCAGATAACTATTTTGATATATGTGCTACAAAGCCAGTTACCAACAATCAAGTTGTTGAAACAAAGAAATATGTTCCTACATTAGTTCTTGAAGGGAAAATTGTTGAACTGGAAATCTCTCTTTTGCAGAACAAAGGATCAAATATGATTATGAAAATGATCTCCTTTCAACTATTTTCTCAACTACTTTTAAGGAAATATCTTCTTGTTACAATGACGAAGTGAAAAGGGAAACTGGTAGAATTGAACATTCTTTGATCAAAAAGTTTTCTGAATCTACCAAAAACATCTTTGATGGAAAACAAAAGGTTGATCAAAAATGTCTCAAACTATCAAAGAAAGTGGTAGATCTTGAGAATATTCTTCTCTCCGAGCATACGCAATTTGAGAATGAAAAGGTCAATTTCATGAATGAAACAAATTGTTTCGAAGAAAAGATTCGTGAACTCTCTCAAAAGATCATGATATTAGAATCTGAATTGGAAAATGAAAGAAATTCTTCCAATGAAGAAAGAAAAATATCTGATATTGAAAAAGTTTTAAATCTTGAACGCGGACAATTTGAAAACAAGAAAGTTGACTTTGAAAATGAAAGACAATCTTTTGAAGAGAAGATCAGTGAACTTTCAAAGAAAGTAATTGATTTAGAGATTGTTTTGGGAAATGAAAGAAAAGAATTTACTCCGAGAAAATGATTTAATCTTGAATGCTCTTCTTTTGAAAAGGATTTCAAAGTTCAACCTACCCCTGTTTGTAAAGAGAATTCAAAGCCTGGAGTTTGTGACAAAGGAACATCTTGTGAATTTGATGTCTCAAAGAAGCTTCCTGACCATAATGCTTTGATTGATGAAAAGATAAGTGTTTTGGAGAACGAAAAGAAAGTTCTTGAACTTAAATGCATAAAACTTTCAAAACAAATCAATGATTTGGAGAAAGTTTTATTTCTTGAAAAGGAAAAGCTTGAGAAGGAAAAAGCAGATTTTGATATAGAAAGAAAAGCTTTTGTATCAAACAATGCCGAGCTTTCAAAGAAAATATCTGACTTGGAAAAAGATTTTGAATCGGAACGCAAATATTTTGAAGATGCGATTCTTAATCTTACCAAAAGATTATCTGGTTTATCAACTGACATTGTGAAGGATCAAATGATCAAATCGGATCTCCAAAAGAAATCTGATCTATTTTCTAAAGAGAAAAATGTTTTGATAAACAAAGTTAAAGAACTTGATGACATCATTTTTAAAATTGATGTTTCAAAGCAGGTCAGTCCTGAAATTATCATTCTGACTCCGTTTGTTGATTCAAATGATTCTGAATGCTCTTTTAAAACTGCTTCAAGTTCGAGTTTTAAAAACATTTCTTCTAAACAATGTAATAGATCAAATGATTTCTTTAAAGGTCAGATTCGTTCTACTAATCTCTTCTATAATCCTCTGCTTGATAAATTAGATAATAAACCAAAAATGCCTAAAGTTTATACTTCCAATCTTAAAGAAGTTCCAGTCTTCAAGAAGGTGAAGATGGAATGGAGAGTTAAAGGCACAACAGTTCCAAAGAATGATGTACCAAAATCATCTGCTTCCACGTCATATGCCAAGAAGAACAACACTCCAAAAGGTAAATTTTCTTCTACTAAACCTAATCCTATTCATTCTGCAAATCATCTGATTAGGTTGGCACATAAGAAAATTTGTTGTTCTTACTGTGGATTAAATGATTTTGTGCATAAATATTATATTTCTTATTGGTACGGTACTTATAGTTTTCCTTCAAAGAGATCTGCACCTAACACACTAGGACCCAAGTCCCATTGGGTACCAAAATCAGCTTAATCTGTTTTGCAGGTTCATCATGTGTTGTGCTGAATGTTACATATATATCACACACATGACTGAAAACAGAAGAGAAGCGGTGCAAATCTTTGAAGAGTATATATACCATTAAGGGGGAGAAAAAGGAAATTATGGTTTCTAAACACATCAATTTAGAACCCGAGCATAAAAGACAATGGTTTCTAAACACCTCAGTTTAGAACCCGAGCATAAAAGATAATGGCTTCTAAACATATCAGTTTAGGACCCGTACTTCAACGAGTTTGTCTTCTAAACACATCAGTTTAGAACTCGTATTTCATTATTTTATACTTTGACTGTTTCATATACTAATTTTGTTTCATTAAGATCTTTTGCAGATTTTGAGGGGGAGCTTATCTGATTGTTAATCAGTCTATCATGATTTGAGGGGGAGCTTAAACATATCACTGTAAGTATCTTCTGAATTTAATCTGAGATTGTTTGAAAGAAGAACGACTTTCAAGCATGGAAAACGTGTTCTTAAATGTTCAAACCACTTCTCGATTCTCAAACAGATTTTATGAATTTTAGAAGTGCGATTTTAAATGTTTTTCTTATATATTCATATATATATATATATATATCTCGGATTCTCGTTACAACATTTCTGACCGTGTGTTTCTAAAGATTAATACTTGTGTATTATCTTTTCTATACTTTCAAGTATTCACACACTCCGGTTCAGCTTCATATTGACTTAGTTATTACCATGTCTCAAAAAGAAACAATTTTTCGATGGTAATACTCCCGTTCGTAATTCAAATTTTGTTGAGCATCATATTCATTTCAGCGTTAGAACTTAAGCGTTTCATTCAAAGATTGTTTATATTTGTTCATATAAACAAAATATCCAATTCTTTGATACCCTAAACCATACATGATTATCATTCATGTTATTTGATCTGATTGATACATTGTCAGATTCTCAAACAAGTCTTTCGAATTCATTTCATTCTTTCAATATTCTTGTTTTGAGAAATCTTAAAAGATCAAATGCTCAAATCTTCATGATATTATTCAGAAGCATACATTCTGATAGCAATGTTAATCAAATGCCGATATGCATACATGTTCAAGCTAACCTGTTGACCAACACACCATTTTAGGACAAAATTTCATGGGAATCAGTGTGAGCTATTAAAACTTCTATGGATCCACGTTAACCAGTGTTTCCTACCCAAGAAGTTATCCTTGAGTGATTGAGGGGTGAGAGATCAAAATCAAAGAGTGGGGGAGATTACTCATCCAGTTGAGTATCTCATTGTGCTGAGGTAAAATGTAAATGAGAGTTTGGTTAGAAGTGAGCGGATTAAAAACAGAAAGAGGGTGTGAGAACAGAGTTAAAAGAATAAGAGAACTCTGCACTATCCATTTTCTGAGCCGGGCAGCCACATTACTGATTGGTTCACATTCTTTGGTGACCATCATTGAAACAGGCAACTAGCCCATGGCAACTCTTGCATTAACCCCACCAGCTACTCGTTTCTTTCTTAACAAAGGAATGTTACATTTTTCTTGGGGACGCAGCATATCATCTATCTGATCTTCACTCGGAAGGTCTAGATATTGAAAAAGAAGGAAGTTTGCCCCACCTTCGCTCTTCATTCATGCACATTGAGTCTGTGGAAAACTTGTTGCTGTCTCAACAGTTTACACACTTTGAGCCAATAATTTTCAAGCATATGTTGCTTCATTCTTTCCACACTTGCACGTACACACAAGGAATATGTTTTCTTGTCATAACGTTCATAGAAATTCCTTTGTGGTTTTTCGATAATTGAATGGAAGCCCTGGAGGAGTGAACATCAAAAAGCTGCTTTCCAAAGTGCATTCGTTGTACTAAGTGGCTCCGTGCAACTTACAGGCATTATAACTGATTCATTCGTTGTTTCAGGGTTACCACTTTATTTTGTCTGAATTTGAAAAGATTTGGATAAATATTTTTGGAATTGACGGTTATTCAGATCAGAAGGAGGACATTATTATTGATATATTCAAGGATTGCTGAAATTGAAAAGAGGATTTTGATGATCATGATGCTCACAATCATCAAAAAGGGGGAGAAACTATGAAAGTTTCAATTTCAAGATAAAAAGAAGTCAAGAAGCTCGAGATAAAGTGTCAAGATGTTTTCAAGATGTTTCGAGATGATTCGACAAAGATTCAAAGTTCGAAGTTTGTTATTGTTGAAGAAATGAAGATACGCAGTTCAAGATATTCAAAGCCCGTTAAAGCTCAAGACCACAGTAAAGCTCAAAAGCCGTTTCATGTTCATAGACCGAAGATATATTTCAAATCTCAAAGATGCAAACATCCATGCTACAATGATTCAAAGACCAGTGATACGAAGATTCAAAAAGATGAAGATTCTATTTGAAGACTTTGACCAACACCGCAAAGATATGAAGTTTGCATTTCAAGACTTTGATGACTATTTGTTTTTGAAGATTCAGTTGAAGACTAAAACAGTCATATTGGATTTCTGAAGACAACGCCTACTTGAAGATTCTTCAGAGTTATTTTTTCAAAGATTGATTTTCCTTCAAAGCGAAGAAGGAGATTGTTCAAAGAGTTAAAGTGTTGAAGATATGAAGATACAAAGAGCTGAAGACTATTGTCATCATTTTTTTTAAATCTTGAATCAATAGGGGGAGATTGTTAGTGCATAAAAATGTATTCAAGATTTAATATGTAATTGTATTATTTGTAAGTCTAAACCATAGTCAAAGTCCAAGATAGAGGTGTTGAGAGTCAAAGTCAACACACTTAAGGGAAAGTCAAAGTTGTATAAATAGGAAGTTTGTAATAGAATTAGGACTCTCACAATTGTAATCCAATACGTGTGTTGGTAGAGAGGTGAGCATAGATAGAGGGATGACTAGTTAGAGAGAGGTTTTAGAGAGAGAAAGTAGATCTCATTCCTATTCTTGTATCTTTCTCTAAATCTATGAAGTGTTCTTGGATTCAAACATTGTTACATGATTAGATCTGGGATTACAGATACACAGTTTTGCTTCTTTGAAGCCCAACTCACAATCTTATCTCCCAAAAAGTGACAAGCACCAGATGTACTTTTCCTGTCCAACCTGCTTCCTGCATGATCAGCATCAGTAAAACCAATTAATTTGAAATCAGTCTCTTTTGGATACCAAAGGCCCAAATCTGGTGAACCTTTCAGATATCTTAAGATCCTCTTAACACCTAGCAAATGAGATTCTTTTGGATTTGATTGAAATCTAGCACAAAAACAAGTAGCAAAGATAACATCTGGTCTACTAGTAGTTAGGTAAAGAAAAGATCCTATCATGCCTCTATAAATCTTGTTATCTGCTGGAACTCCATTGAGATCAACATCTAACTTGACATTTGTTGCCATTGGTGTTCTCATAGAAGCACAATCAGACATCTTAAACTTCTTTAAAATATCTTTAACATATTTTCCTTGATTTATAAAAATACCAGTTGGTAATTGTTTTACTTGAAGAGCAAGAAAAACGTTCAATTCTCCCATCATGCTCAATTCAAATTCTGATTCCATTACTTTTGAGAATTCAGTACATAACTCTGCACTTGTAGAACCAAATATTATGTCATCTACATATATTTGAATCAGAATTAAATCATCACCCTTTTTCTTTAAGAACAAAGTAGTGTCAATTTTACCTTTCTTGAAGCCAGATTTTAATAAGTGTTGAGTTAGAGTGTCATACCAGGCTCTTGGTGCTTGTTTTAGACCATATAAGGCTTTATCTAAAGCATAAACATGATCTGGAAATTCAGGGTCAACAAAACTTTCTGGTTGATAGACATAAACCTCTTCATTAAGAATACCATTTAGAAAAGCTGATTTGACATCCATTTGGTACACTTTGAAGTTCTTATGTGCAGCATATGCCAAGAATATTCTGATTGCTTCTATTCTTGCCACAGGTGCAAATGTCTCATCATAATCTATTCCTTCTTGTTGAGAATATCCCTTTGCAACCAATCTAGCCTTATTTCTGACTATAACACCTGACTCATCTTTCTTGTTTCTGAATACCCATTTTGTTCCAATAATAGATTTTCCTTCAGGTTTTGGAACAAGTCTCCAGACTTTGTTTCTTTCAAACTGTAGCAATTCATCTTGCATTGCTAAAATCCAATCTGGATCCTCTAGGGATTCATTGGCTTTCTTAGGTTCAATCACACTTAAAAATCCTGCAAATATTGCTTCATTTGCTGTTGCTAATCTGGTCTTATCTCATGCTGATGGATCTCCTATCACTTGATGAATAGGATGGTCTTTAGTCCATTTGTTTGAACTAGGAAGCACATCAATTTCTGAAAAATTGTTGTTTGTATCATTCTCATCAATGATTGCTTGTAATTCTGAACTGTCCCCTTGTTATGATACTTGTTGAGATGAAACATCCAAGTTTGGATTCTGAGTAGTAGAGTCAGAATTCTGAATGACTTGTTCAGAGTTCTAAGGCACTTGTTCAGAAATCTGAGTAACTTGGTCAGAATTCTGATTGGCTTGCCCAGAATTCTGAGTACTAGGATCAGAAGTTTCATTACTTGTATTGATCAAAGTTGGACATTCCTCAGATGGACCTGTATCAGAAAATACAGTTGTTTGAACCACTTCTGAAGTTCCCTTTTTCATTTCTTGAATCATTTTTGGATTTTCAAAATCTGCATAAGATTCAGAAGTTAGTTCCAGAAATGCATCCTTAAACAATATATTGAGTTCTGAACAGTTAGGATTAGAAGCTGTTTCAAAAGTCATTTTTGTCTTATTCGGTCTGAGTTCTGAACTGTTTTGTTCAGAAGTCTTCATTCTTGACTCATCAAAGGTGACATTGAATCTTTCCATAATTCTCTTGGTTCTTCTATTGTAGATTCTGAATGCTTTGGAAGTAAGTGAATACCCAACAAAGTATCGTTCATCTGCCTTTTTATCAAATTTACCAAGATTTTCTCTATCTTTGAGAACATAGCATCTGCATCCAAAAACATGAAAAAATTTAATCAGTGGTTTTCTCTTGTTTATCAAAGTTCTGTTCTGTGTAAAACAAGCAGTGGCTATTGCTTCAGCCCATAGGAAGGTTGGAAGATTTGAATAAGCCAACATGGTTCTCGCAGCTTCAACTAAAGTTCTATTCTTCCTTTCAACAACACCATTTTGTTGAGGAGTTTTGACAGTTGAAAAGTTATGAGAAATCCCCAGGCTTTGCAAAAAGTTCTGAAGAGTCTCATTTATGAACTCTGTTCCATTGTCACTCTTGATTTTCTGAACTGGAAGTTGCAAAAGGACTTGAATTCTTTTGATGAAGTTAATCAATGTTTCAGCACCTTCTGACTTAGCTCTTAAGAATTCAACCCATGTGTATCTTGAATATTCATCCACAATAACTAGGATATACTTCTTTCCTCCCATAGATTGAACTGAAATAGGACCACAAAGATCTGTATGTAGCATTTCTAATGGTGATTTGCAGGATGAGTCCATTTTTTTCTTATGAGAACTTTTCTTCATCTTGCCCATTTCACATGCTGAACATAATAATTCCTTTTCAAACTTGATCTTTGGTAATCCTTTGACTAGATGTTTGCCAACCAGATTGTGCAGATCCTTGCAATTTAAATGAGAACATCTTTTGTGCCAAAGCCAACATTCATTAGCAACTGCATTTGATAATAGACAAACAGGGGTTAAAGCTTGAATTTTTGAAAAATTAACCACAAATAAGTCCATATGTCTTTTGGCCCAGAAGACTTTTATGTCATTATCAGTTAAAATCATGCAACCTGTTATGCAGAATTTAATCTGACAGAAACTGTCCAAAAACTGACTTATGCTGAATAGATTATGTTGTAATCCTTCAACATAGAAAACCTTCTGAATGGTTAGATCTCCTTTTGTTAAATCTCCAAAACCTTTGACTTTTCCTTTGCTGTTATTCCCAAAATTAACTGCTCCTCCAGCCTTTTCTGTGAAATTAGTCAGAGAAGACTTATGACCTGTCATGTGTCTTGAAGCTCCAGAATATAAAAACCACACATGACAGCACTGCAAAAACAATCAGTTAGATTTTGGTACCCATTTTGGAATGGGTCCATCTTTGTTAGTTTTGGTATCTGATTTAACAAAAGTTCCTTTGACTTTCCATTTAAAATCTTCTTTTAAGCACCACTTTCCTTTTACTTTTATGAAGTCAGAACATTTTCTGTTCAAAAAATTGTTTCTTTTCTTTTTGAAAACTTTTGGTTGAGACTGAGAAACATTTTCAGTCTTCTTTTCTTTAGTTTGAAACATATTTTCAATCTTCTTTCCTTTTATCTGAGTTTGAGGAAACAACTTAGTCTTCTTTTCTGAATTCTGATTTGCTTTGTTTATATAGGAAACAGAAGTTATTAATATCATATTTTTCTGAGGGGATTGAAATGAATGACTACCACACTGAACACATTCAAGATTCTTTCTTGCAAGTGACAATAAATCTGAAACATAAGTCTTTTCATTTTTATTGATATTATTCAGAGTACAGTTGCACTTATTACAAGAATTTCTAGCTTTGGGTTCAGAAGTAGTATTCAATCCAATCTTCACAGAATTCTTTTTCAGACCATCTTTCCTTTTGCTTTCTTCTTTTTCTGAAACATTCAACTTTTCAGAATTAGCAGATGATTAAGATGATTCACCATTTTCAAATGTACTTAATTCATTAAAGAATTTATATCTTCTTTTAAGGCATTAATTTTGAAAAGATCATATTCATCCTTTAACTTCTCAAGCTCTGTTATTTTCTGGACATAAGTGTTGTTTTCTTTTAAAACTTGGTCCAGTTTAAAATCTACATCACAATAATCATTTTCAAGATCATCAAATGTTTTTCTTAAGTCCTCAAGTTCTTGACTAACAAGTTTAAATCTCTTTTCAAGTTCTGAAAAGCTTTCTGAAGTGAATTGAGAATTAACAGTTGAATCAGAACTTTGACTAACAGTTTCAGAATTCTGGCCTTCAGACTCAGAATTCTGACTTGTGGAGTCAGAATTATGACTAGAAGACTCAGACTTCTGATTGACTGTTTCAGAAACCTTACTTGCATCAAATATACTTTCAATGTCAGAATATGAAAAACTTGGTTGTTTGTTTTTGTAACTGACATTCAAAGAATCATATTTGAATTTAGTATCATTATATTTTGGTTTCCCTTCTGTTGGTTTAGAAATCTATTTCTTAACCTTGTCTTCTGAAGATTCTGACTTCTCAGTTTTTGGTTCAGGAATTGTTTCTTTTTCTTTTACAGGACTTGATTTTTGTAAATTATCTGAACTTGTTATAGAACAAGCAGGTCTTACAAAAACTTCAACAATTTCTGGGATTTTTGGTTTAGGAACCTGTAATTTATCAAAATCATAAAGATTTATTGGAGCTCTTTTCAAAACAACATTTTCTTCCAAACCTAATCCCATTTTAGGATTATAAAATCTTGTATCTTTAACATTGCTAGTGAGAAGATTCATGGTTTGTTGAGTTTGACCTCTTTTCAAATTAAGGTCTTCCAACTCTTTGATTTTTGTGTACAACTTCTTGCTTTCCTCAAGTAACATATCATATTTAATTTGTAAATCAACCTTTTCATCTTTTATTTCTGAAAATTGAGTTTTTAATTCAGAAATCTTCTTTAAAAGATCAGAATTCTCATTTTTTACTTTTTGTTTCTCTACTTCAGATTCTTCAAACTGTTCTTTAATTATCTCTTTTTCTGTTATGAACTTGTTAACCAGAATTCTTTCACCTTTTATTTGTTTTCTGAGTTTAACAAATTCAGAATTCATATTGCCAATTTGAGTCATTAAATCAATTTCAAGGGCAGAATGTACCTCAGCAGAAGATTCAGAATCAGCATCTTCATAATCAGAATCATCCTCATTCTTCATATTGGCTATATAACTTTGCATTTGAGAAAAGTGAATGCAATCCTCTTCATCTGAAGTATAATACAGCCAGTTCTTCTGTTCTGCCAACATTGCAATCTCATTATCTCCTTTCATAGCCAGCTGAGCCTTCTTTATGTAGTATTCATAATCTTTTACTACTTTCACTCTGCAGTCTCTGGCAAAGTGACCAGGTTTTCCACACTTAAAACACAAATCCTTATCTTTTCTTTCTTCCTTCTCTTCTTTCTTCTCAAACTTACTTTCTCTATCTTCTTTCTTCTTATATTTCTCTTCTGAACTCCCCTGTTCTCTTCTGAACATACCCTGAAACTTGTTCTTTCCATATCTCTTGTTGAAAGTGTTAGTCAACAAGGCCAAATTTTCTTGCACTCAGCTTGATATCAGCATCTTCCTCTGATCCTTCCTCCTCATCATATTCTTCTTCTAACTTTGGTATTTCAGACAAAAATACCGATTTCTTTGCTGTTTTGATCACCTTAGATTTTCTTTCTGAAAGTAAGGCTAGTTAATCAGAAACACTTTTCTTCTCCTCCACTACTTGCTTAATCGAATCCTCATGTTGATTTAGAACACAAAATAGATCATTTAAATCTTCTTCACACATATCTTTATTCATTTGAAGACTAATTGCAAAAGGTGACCATTCTGAATTAAGAGAATTCAAAAATTTGTAATTAATCTCAGACTTTGTCTTTTTCAACCCATTCCTCCTGAGGTCATTCAAAATAGTGCAAAACTTTTCATAAGTTTGATTTAAACTTTCACACTCTCTTGCTTTGAATCTTTCATAAGCATTGATGCATTGGTTTAACTTTGCTTGAATTGATTTTGCAGTGCCAAGCATTTGCTTTTCAAGTTCATCCCACATTTATTTTGCGGATGTTCCACTATCAATTCTATTAAAAACCTCATTGGGAATTGCCAAAGTCAACAGCGTAACAGCTATTTTGTCAATTGCATGTCTGGCTTTCTGTGCTTCTGAGTACTGTGAAAATTTCTTCTTCACCTTAGTAGCAGGAATCTCTGGAGTTATATCAGTTGCAGGTGTAGCTTGAACATCGACATAAACTTCAATTGGACCTTCTTGTATTGAGATCATCAAATTCTCATCGATATTATACAAGAATTGTATCATTCGAATCTTCCATTGCTGATATTCGTTAGGAATAAGAACATGTGGCTTCGTTTCAGATCCCATCGAGAGAGATTCTTTCGAAGACATGATTAGTAAAATTGAATTTAATCGATTCAACTGAAAGCCAAATCGAATTTCTTGAACAAACGTAAAACGAATTCAAGAATTACAAAGAATTCAAGAATTGTGAGTAGCAGCGGAATCAATTGATGAATTGATCAAGAAATCTTCAAGAACGCGATCAAGAAACCCTCAAGAACACGATCTTGAATGAATTTGTTTGTTGATTGGATCCGATACCAATTGTAGAAACCAGGATTCAATCTTACAATCAAATATGAACAATCAAACAGTAATTGATAGAGATTTGGATCAAGGCACTTGTATTCAATTAAGAACAGATTACAGATCTAGAGAGAGAATCTCTTAAAGATTACAAAAGTTGAATACAAAGATATGCGGGAAAGTTATGCCAAAGATTAGTTAGCTAACAGTGCTAACTTCTATATATACTGTAAAGGAAATACTAAAGCTACAGTACATATGAGAAACAGACTAATAGAACAATTACACGTGTCCTAATTAGTAACTGAATATAACTGAAAATATCCTAAGACATAAGGTCTGAACAACATGTTCAGAACTTCTGAACATCCTTCTGATCAAGCACTTCAGAACTTCCTTCAAGCACTTGTGATATTTTCATCTTCATCATAGGAAGTTCTGAGTCTCCTACTCAGAACTCTGACCCTTCTATTCAGAATTCCACACTTGTAATCTTTCGAGACTTCTCTGATCAGAACTTCTGAGTCTTCTAACTCAGAACTCTGAGTCTTCTATTCAGATCCAACACTTGTAACTTTTGACAAAACTTCAGATCTAACAGGAGCCAATGATCATCTTCCACCAGAAGTGCTTTACCAACTTCATTTTGCCTTGATAGAAGCATCTTGTTCTTGTAGTACTCAGCTGTTGATCCAAACCCTCAGTGATTTGATAATGACCCTCTCTTATATACTTAGTGAAAATTGTAAGTAAACAATATGTATCAGAGTTTCACTATCGCTGATAAGTACTAAGATCCTCCAGTACCGCTGATAGGAACTCTCGCTCTTTAGATTAAACATTCAGCGAAACTGTTCACCATAATACTCTGAGTCTGTTCAGTACTTATGGTGATCGCTGATAAGTTAGTTGTTTACTTATGATCCCTGAAGACAAGTTTCACGTCAACATAGGTTCTACGCTGAAGTCGAAAATCAAGCTCAAGAACCAGCGACAAGTCTCCTAATGAACTGATGCGGATCAGCGAAGACTCAGATTTGTCCACTCAACGTGAAGTATCAAGTACAGGACTTTGGCTATCGCTGAATTCTATCATTCGCTGATAAAGAATGATAGATCGCTGAATCAACGAAAAGCTGATCATGAAGTCCTCCGTACAAAGTATTTTTGTCTTAACCACCCTTGCACGACTCCGTACGATATGTCAGAAAAGAACCTCCTTATTGTCTGAATTCGTACAACCACCCTGATACTACACTGTTCAAACATGCGACTACTTAGGTTGTCAACAAAGGTCAATGACATGCAACCAATCAGCTGCTGCCACGTGTAAAGTGTATACTGCCATGCATTAAATGCATGCAGTATATAAGAAGATGAACTCACTTCATTTTGAAGTAACTTGCTAACTCTGGACAAGTTCATCCTTCTTATCTTGAGATAGGTTATTATTAGTAATTTCCTCCTCTTTCTTAGTGCAAGAAACTTAGTGTTCCAACTTGTTTAGATTTAGGCTTACCCTTAATCTTGTTTCCGCAACAAGCTGTAAATTGTTAATGATTTATCAATAAATAATTTAGAAAAGTAAAATCTGTGTGTTTGTATTCAACCCCCCCCCCCCCCCCTTCTACAAACTTGTATAGCCCTTCAGGACCAACAAGTGGTATCAGAGCGGATTTGTTTAATCTCATAAACAAGATCTAATCTATACTAAGATTTCTCTTCCTTGCTATTTCTGAAAATGCCTACCAACACAAACACAAATTATATCGACAATGGTTCTCTTGCAAAACCCCCTAGATTTTCTAGAGATAATTTTAATATATGGAAAAATAGGATGACTCTCTTCCTAGAAGGTGTAGACCCTACTATGCCTTATTATCTTGAAAACGGCCCCTTTATTCCTGTTAGAATTGATGCCGCAGTACCCGCCGCTAAGAATAGACCTGCTATTCCAGAATGGCTGGTACCCAAAGAAGTTCATACGTGGACTGATGAAGATAAGAAGAAAGTGGCTATCGACACAAAAGCCAGATCCATACTATC
Organism: Saussurea involucrata; assembly: GCA_033807775.1. Taxonomy (NCBI): domain Eukaryota; kingdom Viridiplantae; phylum Streptophyta; class Magnoliopsida; order Asterales; family Asteraceae; genus Saussurea; species Saussurea involucrata. The sequence goes on from CM066322.1 coordinate 137,013,721, forward strand.
CATGGCTCTTCCTGACGAAGTCTACCATTCCTTCATGAACCTGAAATCCTCAAAAGCCATGTGGGACACAATATGTGTTCAGTATGAAGGTACTGCTGAAGTCCAGGACTCTCGAAAGATTAACCTGGTAAGACAGTATGAATGTTTTATTTGTGGTAAGAATGAGACTCTCTCTGAAGTTCACCAACGTTTTAATTGCTTAATAATAGATCTGAAAACTGTTGGTAAGGAATATTCTAACTTTGAAGTGCTGACAAAGTTTCTAGAATGTTTACCTGAATGCTGGGAAAGTTATTCTAGGTGTCTCAAGCTGTCAAAAGATCTAAGATCAATGACCCTTGCTACCTTATATGGCACAATGCTGAATCATGAGCAATCAAGCCATCTTAAGAAGAATCTTGTAAAAGATTCCAAAAGCACCCTTGTTGCTTTAATCTCAGAGGAACCTTCTACTCAGCGACCCTCGGTCACTATCACTGAGTTAGAGAGTAACTCTGAAAGGTCATCAGATTCTGACTCTTCAGATGATGATGAATCTTTGGCTCTCCTAACTAAAAAGTTCAGGAGATTCGCCAAAAAGAAAATGTTCAGAAAGAACAAACCTCTTTCTATAACTGATAAGCCAATATCATCAGCTACTGTTGATAAGGCTACTACTACTTGTTTTAACTGCGAAAAGATTGGACATTTCGCTAACGAGTGCAGGTCCAATAAAGCATCGAGAAACTCAGCGTTTCCCAAGAAATCCTATATTCCCAGGAATAAAGATGACAAATATTCTAAGCTGAAAAAAAAATATGCAAAGCTGAAAAGCTTCAAGAAGAAAGGCAAAGGCCTGATGGTTTACGATTGGGCTGCCTCTGAAGAAGAAGAATCATCATCTGACTCTGAGGATGATGAAGCCAATCTCTGTCTTATGGCAAAGATTGAAGATGAGGAAGAAAGTTCAAACATTCCCTCTACTTCAACCTCTGCTATTCAGGTATCACTTTCCTTCTTTACAAATATTGCAAATATTGATGAAGCTGATAGTCCCCGCAAAATCGATCTCTTGACTAGAAGCTTATATGAAGCCATGAATGGCAAAACTATAGTTGAAAACCAAAACCTTGATCTCGCTGAACAGCTTAAAAACTGTCACCTTCAAATAGAAAAGCTTTCTAAAATTGAAGAAGATTTCAAAATCGAACGAGCAGAAGTTATCGCTGCTTTGAAAGCTGAAAAAGCTACTGTTGAAGGATGGTGTAACTCTTCAACAAAGATCACTGAGATAATTACGTCTCAGATACCCCTGAGTGATAAATTTGGTCTTGGTTACAAATATGAAACTAAAGAACCAACCACTGATCGTTCCATGCTCTTATTTGGAACTTTCGTATCCTCGGTCGCTGACACTTCATCTTCTCAGTGTTCGTCCTCTAGACCGCCTATCCCTGAGGAAATCTCTGCCTCTTCAAAAGGTAAAGAGAAAATGGTTTATCCAAAACCTACCTCTGTCTTTAAGATAAAGGTAAAGGAATTGCGTTGAACCAAAATCCTCAGAAGGGTACTTTAGTACCAAAGCTGAATGCTTCTAAAGCTTTAGTGATTTATTCCTCTGGATCAAGGAATCAGATCTCTGGATCTACTCAGCGTGGGTCTATGCAGCGATCTACTCCTAGACTCAGATGGATGTCCTTGGTAAGAAATCGGAAGAACTAAATGTTCCTCCCATTTCTAAAGCCAAAAGCTTATTTGGTGCTGGTCCTTCAAATTCAAAATCAAAAGCTCAACATTCAAAAAATCCTAGAACTACTTTTAGTTATAGGAAATGTTATCACTGTGGACTTACTGATCATATTGCTAGTAAGTGTCCATCAGCCACCAAAGATGAAAAGATAGCTAAGGTGAAGATTGCCCCCAAGGCAAAGAAGACCACTGAGGTTAAGAAATTAACCAAAGTGAAGACTGACAAAGCTGAATCTTCAAATGCTGCGAAGATTGCTGAACCTTCCATTCCAACTACTTCCACTGACAAACGTGTACACATGGTTAAGTGGGTTCCCAAGAAAAACTGATCTTCCTTTGTGATGCAGGTTAAGAAGGGTATCTGGTATCTCGATAGCGGATGCTCTAGACACATGACTGGAAAGAAAATCCTGCTCGCTGAATACAAGGAAGAGAAGGGTCCCTCTGTGACTTTCGGTGGAAATGGAAAAGGACATACCCGAGGGTTTGGTGTACTATCTAATGGTACAACCACCTTCAGAAGAGTCGCATATGTTGAAGGGCTGAAGCATAATCTCTTAAGCATCAGTCAGCTTTGCGACAAGGATAACAAAGTAATCTTTACTAAGGAATCCTGCTTTGTCACTGACAAAAAGGAGAAGATAGCTCTCAGCAGTTATCGTTTGGAAAATGTTTATGTAATAAACATGGACTCAACAACCACTGAGAACTCCTGTTTCTTCTCAAAAGCCTCATCCGATGTCAACTGGCTATGGCATAAGAGGCTATCTCATCTGAATTTCAAGACACTGAACACTCTTTCTTCAAAAGAGTTAGTCACTGGTCTACCTCAACACTCATACGCCAAAGAGTCTTTATGTTCAGCGTATGAGAAAGGGAAGCAGACCAAAGCAAGCTTTAAATCAAAGCAAGTCTCCTCAGTGTCATCTCCTCTACAACTACTCCATGTGGATTTGTTTGGCCCTGTTAACAAACAATCCATCGCTGGAAAGAAATATACACTGGTCATAGTTGATGAATTCTCACGTTATACATGGGTTATGTTTCTCCGTTCCAAGAGTGACACCCCTGAAGAACTCATCACCTTTGTTCGGAAGATGGAAACCCTGAACAATTTGACCGTTCGCTCAATAAGGAGTGATTATAGGACTGAATTCAAAAACAGTTCACTTGATTCCTTCTTTGAGAGTAAGGGTATTTCTCACAACTTTTCATCAGTGAGAACACCGCAACAAAATGGAGTAGCTGAAAGAAGAAATAGAACAATTATTGAAGCTGCACGTTCAATGCTCATCGATTCTCACCTGCCTACTCAGTTTTGGGCAGAAGCTGTCAACACCGCTTGTTTTACGCAAAACAAGTCGCTGATTGTTAAAAGATTCAATAAAACAGCCTATGAACTCTTTCATGGGATGAAGCCTTCAATCAGCTTTCTTCACATCTTTGGATGTCAGTGTTTCATACTGAACAACAGAGACACCCTTGGAAAGTTTGATCCTAAGGCTGATGATGGAATCTTTCTTGGATACTCCTCAGTCTCCAAAGCCTTCAGAGTCTTCAATCGAAGAAGACAAACTGTTGAAGAAACAATTCCCGTCACGTTTGACGAATCCCGTTCAGCGAACTCTAAACCGTCCGCTGATACTGAAGAACTGAATCAATGGATGTTTTCTCATCTTGGTGATTCAGAAGATATCCCCACTCCTCGTGCTCATACCGTTGAAGATGATGGTCCTACTATCATTCCAAATATGCAGAATAGTGAAGCTGAAACTTCATGGGTCTCAGCTGTTCCTATAAACACTATACCTACTTCTGAACCCAATGTCTCAGACATTTCATCTACTTCTCAGCAATCAGTGAATATAATGACAACTGCATCCATTCCTCTCTTGGCTGATACTCCAGACATCGCTGAAGCCTCATCTTCAGCTCCTCCAGTTCAGGTTGAGTCAGCATCTCACGCTCCGGCTCAGTGATGGACTATAAATCACCCAATTGATCAAATTCTTGGTTTTTCCAAACGCTGGTATTCAGACTCGACGAAGTCCAGGTAATATTTGTTTATTTGTTAATTTTATTTCACTAACTGAACCAAAGAAAGAAGATGATGCCCTCAAAGATCCAAACTGGGTCAGCGCCATGCAAGAAGAGCTGACTGAATTCGAAAGAAACAAAGTTTGGTAACTTGTTCGAAGACCAACTGACAAAACAGTGATAGGCACTAAATGGGTCTATCGAAACAAGTTGGACGAACATGGAACTGTAACCTGCAACAAGGCTCGTCTTGTTGCTCAGGGATACAGACAAGAGGAAGGCATAGATTATGACGAAACATTTGCTCCAGTAGCAAGATTAGAATCTATTCGTCTATTCTTAGCATACGTTGTACACAAAGACTTCAAAGTATATCAGATGGATGTTAAGTCAGCGTTTCTAAATGGAAAGCTGAATGAAGAAGTCTATGTGGAACAACCTCCAGGATTCTCAGATCCTAAGCGTCCATGTTATGTTTATAAACTGGATAAGGCACTTTATGGCTTAAAGCAAGCTCCACGTGCATGGTATGACACTCTTTCTACTTATCTCCATATTGAAAAATTTGAGCGAGGTAAAATTGACAAAACTCTATTTTTCAGGAAAGTAAAAGGTCATATCATTCTTGTTCAAATATATGTTGATGATATTATATTTGGCTCTACTAACCCTGATCTTTGTACTCATTTCGCTGATAGAATGAAAGATGAGTATAAGGTGAGCATGATGGGTGAACTAACATATTTCCTTGGTCTTCAGATAAAACAAAATGAAAAAGGAACTTTCATTAATCGGGGAAAGTATGTTAAAGATATGCTGAAGAAATTCGACTTAACTGAAAGTTCAGCTATGAAAACCCCTATGGCACCACCGCTGACACTTGATAAGGATACTAACGGTATTCCTGTAAATGTCACTCTGTACCGTGGGATGATCGGCTCTCTTTTGTATCTAACAGCTAGCCGACCCGATATTATGTTTGCAACATGCTTGTGTGCACGATATCAAGCTGAACCTAAGATATCTCATATGAAAGCTGTAAAGCGAATTTTTCGATATCTTAAGGGTACAGCGAATCTAGGTCTTTGGTATCCCAAAGACTCAGGATTCGATTTAATCGCCTATTCAGATAGTGATTTTGCAGGTTGCAGAATGGATAGGAAAAGCACCACAGGAGGATGTCAGCTTCTGGGTGGAAAACTGGTAAGTTGGACAAGTAAAAAGCAAAACTCAGTGTCCACTTCCACAGTTGAAGCTGAGTATGTAGCCGCTGGAAGCTATTGTTCTCAGGTCCTGTGGATGAGAAATCAACTACTGGACTATGACCTTCAACTTTCAAATATTCCAATCTATTGCGACAGCACAAGTGCCATCGCTATAGCCAATAATCCAGTGCTACACTCAAAGACAAAACACATCAAAATCAGGTATCACTTTATCAGAGATCATGTGATGAATGGTGATATAGAACTTCACTTTATCCCAACTGATTATCAGTTAGCTGATCTGTTCACCAAACCTCTTGATGAGACAAGATTCAACTTTCTCATCAGCGAGCTTGGAATGCTGAACTTTGAAGAGTAAAATCTTCAGCGGTTCACAGTTGATCAGCGATAGGATAAAATCAACTTGTATAACCCATTCTATCATCTTCTCTCTGAATAAACTTGATTCGCTGATATCAAGGTATGTTTTTCTCTCACTGACAAATTGCATGTAAATGCAAGATTTCAAAACAAATCACATCGCTGAATATCTCTTCCTTATCAGCGATACTTTGAAATTTCTAAAACCAACACTGATATTTCTATTCAGTGCTTCATGTTTTCAAAAGTGTCCCTGAGTTTTCAAAACCTCAGAGACAACCAAGAATATGAAAGGACAGTTGTGACGTGATTACAACGGATAAGCCCCGACACGTTCTACTTTCTGACACACGTTTGCACGTTTCGTTTACTCGCCAATCAAATGCAAACACGTGTCCGTGTCATGATGAAAATCTTTTCCCGCTCAAAATTTTCTCTTTCTAACCTCTCTATATAAACAATTTCTTGGTTTATATTTTCCTTTTACGCGAACTTCTCCTCCACGCAAAGAAAGAATTCACTGTTGCATTTTGCTCTCGAATTTCTCAAGAACAACTGTTCATCTTCTTCAAACATCAAAGGTTAATATGTTCTTATTATTTACCAAATGCAAATAACTTGTTTCTGATCTTCTCATTGTTTTAACAATATCAAACAAAAGAACTTCTTAAAAATGAAATCATTTTCTTTCATGGTTTTATGAACACAACCATTTCATGGTTGTTCTTCAAGTTTAAATGCAAAAATCTTAAACTTGTTCTTCACACATTCGTTTTTCAGAATCCCAATCTTCAAAGGAAACTGGAAACAAGATTTTTATTGGGTTTGCAGTTCGTTTTTCAAAAACAAGAAAAATCCTAATCTTCATTAAGACATTTTTGTCTGAATGAAATGGACAAAATTCGAACCATCTTATTAGAAAAACCCTTTCCACATTAAGATTATTCTTATTTGTTAATCTTTGGTTGAACTGATAATACAGAAAATGGCATCTTCTGACATTCCCAAGAACACCATCGCTGAAAACACTGCTGCTGATGATACTGCTGAGGAAGTGGATATCCTCAAGGCTCCTCAGGTCAAGTTCTTTCTTGACAAACTGGATTGGACTAAGGTAAATAACCTCTATGCGCTTCTCGAGTTTCCTCCTGGAAAGCAAGTCACGCATCTAGATGATGCTGTGAACTTTCTGAAGAATTGCTGCATCTCCACAGCCCTGACCATAACACCTCCTGCACATCAGCTCTTGCTATCACAATTCTGGTACTCTGCCAGACACTCTCAGCTACCATCAGCCAAAGACCCCTCCAAAACAATTAACTGCATCCTCTGCGATATCGAATATGGCACCATGAAGATCACCCCTGCCATCATTCGCAAAGCCCCCAGCCTTCCCATCGCAACCAAAGAAAAACCCTTCGTTCCCCTCCCTGACCCCAAGAAAAACTCAGACAGGGAAGCCATCATTGCATTCTTTAATGCAATGGGCTATGTATGGGAAACAGGAAGGGACATGAAGCCCGAGAAGAAGCTGACCATTATCAAGAAATCGAAAATGCCCAGCGAGATGAATTTCATCTTCCCCCATTTGATCAGCTGCATGACTGCCAAGAGCGGCTCCTCTGACCAAGGCGCTAAGCCTCAGCAAGCAATGGGATATGCATTGCTGAAAGGTCTACATATAGACTGGGCATCGATTATCTATGATGACCTGGTACTCAGAGTGGACACCGTCGCTGACAGATCTCCACGGGTTCCCTATCCTCGATTCATCAGCGCTGTTTTCCAAAGAGGCCTGAAAGACAGCTAACCAACAGAGGGTGACCTGAAACTCTCTCAGGTCGGCCCTAAGATTCTCGACTTCAAACCGGTAGAAAATGAGGTTTGTCTCTCTACCCTCTTAACTCTTCTAAATCCTTCTACTTCTTCTACTTCTGCAGCTCCTTCAGCGGACAAACCCACCGCTGCTACCTCCATTCCTCTTAAAAGGAAACATTTTGACACCCAACTTGGTTCCAAAAGAACTAAGAAAACCAAGGAGCAACCCCAGCAATCTATTGCTAAAGACTCCTCAGCTCCTCCTGTTGGGCTGAAGAAAAGTTCAGTGGTACGCTCTGCAACAGCTGAACAAGCCACCCACTCTATCCCGACTTCAGCGTCTCCAAACGCTGAGGTTACAAACTTGGAAACTACCCAATCTCCCTCAGTCTCTCAAAAGACTGATGAAGTGATTCTCAGCGAATCCAACGCTGAACTCAGTAACCAACCTCCCGTCTTATCCTTCGCTTCTCCCTCTACTCATTTGGACACCACTCCAGTTATCACTGAAGCACCTGTCATTCCTCCAGAAGCTAAAGAAAATACTCTTCAAGGAGTGATGGGCATAGGACCTGCAGAGCTGTCCATACGTCCACGTACTCTCGCTGATGATATGGAACTTTACTCAGGAACCCGTGATTTTGATGAATTCGCCAATCCTCCTGCAGGTACTCACCAATCCCTATACACTGTTACTAAACCCCAAACTTCTGAGCTTTCCTCTGTTCACAAGTTTTTATATGTTACAGGTCCTAATTTGGGAGACATCAACGCGTCTCTGAAGACAGTAGAGACAAAGCTGACAGGTCTCACGTCTACTCTTTCCGGCAACTCTTCAGCTGTAAAAATCGCTGGAGAAAATCTTACAAAGCTTACAACCGTTGTCAAAAAGAATGCCTCCAAAGCTGACGTGGAGAAGGTTGATAAATCACTCGATGATTTTGCCAAAGTTCTAGCTGACATCTACACAGACTACCTCGACATTAAGAAATCAGTTGACACCATGTCCAGCGAAGTCACAACGCTGAAGACATCGGTTGGCACACTCGAATGTGATATGTCTGCTGTAAAGGCTGATGTCAGTTCAGTAAAAACTGATATGAGTTCTGTGAAGACTGATGTCAACACGATGAAGAATGACATCTCTTCTATTCAGAACTTGTTGCAGCAGATCCTGACCAACACAACCGCCCCTGCACCTGCCCCTGCTCCTGCACCTGAGCATTTTACTCCGGCAGATCGTGCTGAACTCGTCAAAATCAATCCTGGTATTTCTGCTCTTCAAACTAGATTATCAATGATTGAGACTTATGTCGGGGTCCCTGGCCAAGAAGACAGGGAGAAAACCACAGCTGCTGAATCGTCATATTCCTCCCCCAGTCATCATGAAAAAAGAGGGGGAGAAGAGCGCTGAAGACCCTTCCAAGAGCGCTGAAGACCTTTCCCATGATGGATCTATCAGGGGAGAGAAGACCGAAGACCTCACCTTCACTGAAGAGGGTTAGAAGACAATTGAAGCTGAAGTAGCCGCTGGACCTCAGGGAGATGAACACCCTGAGGGAACCGAGAAGCTCGCCTCTGTATCTGAGGGGGAGCAACTCGAAGAAGAAGCTGAAGAATCTGAGTCTGAAACTGAAGATGAAGAAGCCATCGACTTGTCTGATGATGAACCATCCTCTTCTCCGAAGAATGATGATGATGAAGATGATGATGATGATGACTCTTTTATCGTCAAGCCTGCTCAGAGAACTAAAGCTCTTAAAGGTATTATGATAAATGAACCTTCAGGGGAGCGGACAAAGACAAAGCCATCAGCATCTGAAGCTGACAAAAGCAAAGGAAAAGGTGTCGCTAAAGATGAAAATCTGACGATCTTGCTTAAAAAGCCGGTTTGTCAGGTACACTAACTCCTTACTCCACATCCCTCCTCTATACACGTTATCAGCTCTACTTCCACAAACCTCTATACACTATCCCATTCTTTCCATCTCTGTTCTACCCATGTTCTTACTTGTAAGATCACTGCGTTTCAGCTAGTCCTCTCCCCTGTTTGAGGATATCGCTGAAGTTCCCACAGCTGCGACTTCAACAATAATCCCAGCTCCCAACGCTGAAGAAATAATCCCAGTCTTAGATTTAATCTCTGAGACTGATGAACATGAAGAACAGATGCTCTCTCACAAAAACAGACCTTCCTTGGCTCCTCAAAAGCTAAGTGAATAGGATCAAGAAAAGAGAGATGCAATGATAAAGAGACTCGAAGATCAGCGAATCATTCTAAAGCGTGATCAACTTCCTACCGTTCCTCCAAAGTTCAGAATTTCCCAAAAGGAATACAAGGAACACCTCAGAGCTGAACGCCTAATCGCTGAAAGAAAGGAAGCTGAAGAAAAAGACAGAGAATACGCCATCCAGCTTACTCAACGATAAATAAAAGACCCCAAGCTGAAAAGAGTTCCCATTGATGTTCAACGTCATCTATGGGATGATGCTCAAGAGATCGTTAGAGAAAAGACTAAGGTCTCTGATACGACTTTGGAATGGGCTAAAAAAATGCTGACCTATCGATCTAGACCATCCAAAATCATCAAAGTAAACATCAGAGGAAGACTGTACGCCGACGTTCCTGTTGTTGAAGTGGATGTCTACAGAGAAGACAAGACCAAGCAAACCTTCTATGCTGCTACCTTAGAAAAGTTTGGTCTCTCTGAATGGTTAGAAACGAAATTAGCCATTCAGGGATCGCGCTCAAAGTTCAAAAGCCATGTCGAGAAGATCTCAAACAAACAGATCGACATTCTTTCCTCTACTGTGGATATTCCTCCTACTCTTCCTCCTCAACAAAGAAAAGTCTCTGCTAATGAAAAGAAAGTCTCAGACTCAGGCCCTCCTATACGGAATGAAACGGGTATTGGTTTCTCTCGTGCTGAAGTTCTAGGCCCTGATGCTGATCTCTCAGTGCTTGATACCTCCCTACCACCTGGAGAAACTTTCATTCCTGGCACAGTTGTAAGTGATCCATATGGTATATTCTTTCTAGAATATGATGGAAACCATCACTTTCAACGTATCTCTGAGCTCCATATCGCTCCCATCGAACAACTCAGAGATCTCATGTACTGGTGTGAAGTCAGACGCGACATCAAAGCTAGACACTTGAAGCCCTTGATTTTTGAAGAAGCTCTGAAGAAAAAGAATCAAGGAGTAGATGTCCCTGATTGGATGATTGCCACATCAATGACCCTTGATGAACAACTCATTAAGGAAGAACCTTTTGACGTATAGGATCGCCTTGTAATTCTTTCTATCCTTATCTGTCTACATCTTTTGTACTTGTAATTTTATTCGCTGTACTTGTAATTTTTCAACTTCCCTCTGTAATCTTTACAAAGTTTAAAGAAAAATTTCAGCGAACGTACTTTACTCCATCAGTACAGAAAAGATCCCAGAAAACAGTAAAAGGGACAAATATTTTATGAGTTCTTTTTATCCTTATGTTTTCATTATATACCAATTTTCTCTATTGCTATGTCATAATCAAATAGGGGGAGATTGTTGATCCAAACCCTCGGTGATTTGATAATGACCCTCTCTTATATACATAGTGAAAATTGTAAGTAAACAATATGTATCAGAGTTTCACTATCGCTGATAAGTACTAAGATCCTCCAGTACCGCTGATAGGAACTCTCGCTCTTTAGATTAAACATTCAGCGAAACTGTTCACCATAATACTCTGAGTCTGTTCAGTACTTCTGGTGATCGCTGATAAGTTAGTTGTTTACCTATGATCCCTAAAGACAAGTTTCACGTCAACATAGGTTCTACGCTGAAGTCGAAGATCAAGCTCAAGAACCAGCGACAAGTCTCCTAATGAACTGATGCGGATCAGCGAAGACTCGGATTTGTCCACTCAACGTGAAGTATCAAGTACAGGACTTTGGCTATCGCTGAATTCTATCATTCGCTGATAAAGAATGATAGATCGCTGAATCAACAAAAAGCTGATCATGAAGTCCTCCATACAAAGTATTTTTGTCTTAACCACCCTTGCATGACTCCGTACGATATGTCAGAAAAGAACCTCCTTATTGTCTGAATTCGTACAACCACCCTGATACTACACTGTTCAAACATGCGGCTACTTAGGTTGTCAACAAAGGTCAATGACATGCAACCAATCAGCTGCTGCCACGTGTAAAGTGTATACTGCCATGCATTAAATGCATGCAGTATATAAGAAGATGAACTCACTTCATTTTGAAGTAACTTGGTAACTCTGGACATGTTCATCCTTCTTATCTTGAGATAGGTTATTATTAGTAATTTCTTCCTCTTTCTTAGTACAAGAAACTTAGTGTTCCAACTTGTTTAGATTTAGGTTTACCCTTAATCTTGTTTCCGCAACAAGCTGTAAATTGTTAATGATTTATCAATAAACAATTTAGAAAACTAAAATTTGTGTGTTTGTATTCAACCCCCCCCCCCCCCCCCCTTCTACAAACTTGTATAGCCCTTCGAGACCAACATCAACATTGCATACTACAGGTTTCCGGCAGTCTTTGGCGAAGTGACCACGCTTTTCGCAGTTGTAGCATTTCACTGGTTCATCATCAGCTCGGTCATCAGACTTTCCTTCAGATCGCTTTCCTTCATCGTTCTTCTTTCTTCCTATATCCGACTTGCGCTTGCCGTCGTACTTATCTCGGTAATCCCGACACTTTGTATTGGTGGAGTATCGCTGGTTGTTATTGGATGGCTTCTTGAAGAATTTCTTCCTAGCGTACTCTCGGGACAATAAAGCAACGGCTTTCTTTATACTGTCGAGCTCGGGATCAGAATCACTTTCAGGTTCTTCATCTTTACGTTCAGACTCACTTTGAGCTTCCTCTCTATACGAACTGCGTTGTGTTTGCTTGTCTTTCTTGTAAGACATGAGGGCAAGAGGTTCTTCTTTCGTCTTTTCACTAGACTTCTGATCTCCCATTAGCTCACGAACATCATCTTCGTCTTGGCGCAACATTTCATAGAGGTCATGCAGCGGAACACTTTCTAAAGATCGGTTGTGACGAACGTGTAGAACAAATCCCTTCCATTCAGCTTGAACGTTGTTAAGGAAATTGATGTTGCACTTGAGGTTCGACTTGAAGATGTTGTTCTTGTGCAGGTCGTTGAGAAGTGTGCAGAAACGCTCCTAGGTTTCAGTGAGTGATTCCCCTCGTTTGGCTTTGAAGGATTCATAGCGGGTGAGGCAGTTGGTAATCTTCAGCTGATTACCCTCTCGACTGCCTTGCATGATCTTCGCTAGCTGGTCCCACATACCTTTAGCTGTGTCCTTGTGACTGTCGATGCTGCAGTAGATATTGTTGGGAAGACTGTATACTAGATAAGTCTTTGCCAGCTTATCTCCATCGGCTTTCCTCTTTTCATCAACCGACAGCTTGTCGTATGGCTTGGACACCTTATCCGCTGGAGGCCCGCCTTCTTGTGCTGGAACGTCCATCAAAGGAGGAATAGTAGGTCCTTCCGTCAGCGATCGAAGAATCTCGTCATATAGCTGCTTGGTTTTGATGAAACACATAAAACGATCCTTCCAGACATTATACTCCCCTCGGTACAAGATCGGAGTTTTGAGTTCCTAGCCGATGGCTAATGCGTCTTGAGCATTCATTGTGAGCACTTGTGTGTGATCGTAAGACGAGTAGGATGATTCAAACGTAAAGGAGTGATCTAACGCACAAACTAACGCAAATTCCTAAGGGAGTGGTAACCTAACGCAATTCCTATAAAGGATCAAGAATAAACAGAAAGGAACACTGGAAAAATAGGACCAAACATAAACTGAAAGAAAATTAAGTGTGCAGAGGGAAGATCCGTAGTGACTAGATCCGGAGTGCAAGATCCGGAATAGTAGTTGGGGAATTATGGGATCCGGTATGTAAGAACCGGAACCGGAACAAGGATCCAGAATGTGACAGATTCGGAATCAAATTTGGAGTGTAAGTAAAATAAGGATCGGATCCGGAATTGGATACCAGAATTGTAGGAACCGGAACTTGGAGGATCCGGAACCAAAATAAGTTTCGGTACTAGGAACCCGGTATGATACCGGAACCGAAATGTGATCCGGTACTATTTCTGGATCCGGAATGTAAAGTGGAACCGGAACTCAAGAACCGAGTCCCGTATTCGAACACTGGAACACGAAAAAACTTACCTGGAAATCGAATATGCACCTCTTTTGACTTGGAAACTTTCTGCAACCACTTTAGAACCAAAACAAGCAAGTAGGGAAAGCAAAAGCAACTGGCCAAATCGATTAATCAAGCACTTTTGAAACAAAAATTGAGTTTTTGTCAAGAACAGAGTGAATAAAAACCCAGAAACCAAAAATCTCAAAATTAATGATTGAATGCTTAACCAAAGCAACTCAAAACTTGATATGACTCTAGAAACACACCAAAGATGATTTCTTAAGCCTCAGTTTCAAGTTTTACACTCAAATCAAAGCAAAGAAAAATCCTTTTCAATGAAACAGTCGACTAAAGCTTTTGAATGACCAGAATAACAATTTTACATTTGAATCAATCGTCTTTCTGCTCTGATACCAATTGTGGATCCCAGATTAACAATCAAATCACAATGAATCAACACAAATCAATATGAAGTCATAAATCTCACTTTGAATTAGATGAACAAAAAGCTAACAATGTAGTCGTACAAAGGAAAAGTAATCTGCAAAAGTAATAATGATCATTAACCCTAATCTAGGAATTAAGCAAACTATTTATACCCTAGATAGGAAATTTACAAGATATTGACATAAAAGGTCCCTATACTTCTATTCCACCAACATGAGACCTAACAAAGGACGAAGACATGCTTTCCACGTGTCATCACAGCGTTTGATAGTACATTATCTATTGTTTTATCGAGCTATAAATAGAACGTTAGTGGAACAAACAATAGTGTGCATTTTGTGAGAATTGTAAGAATCGCTGTTAGAATAGTGAGTGCACTAACACTGCACAATTTCATTCCACTACTAGTGTACGATTTGTAGCCTGAGAGATTTCAAAATACACACACACACACACAAGAAAGTGTTATTAGTGTTATTCTTATTTCAATATACGAGTAGTTTGTTATTCAATATTGTTATCTATTACTGTTCATTATATTGTTATTCTCTCATGTTTTATGCTACACACAATCACTCATACACAAACAGATTTATTATGCTTCCGCTATCTTTGATCTTTCTGTTTGTATGAGACGAGGTGAATCTGGGAACCTACAATTGGTATCAGAGCAGATTGATTTTCTTAAATCAAATCGATCCAATCTTACCAGGTTGATTCACTCTTGTTGATTGTGCTTTGTTTTTCAAGATTTAAGGTATACCCTGTTTTTGTTTAAAGTCTAAAACTCCTTTGTTAAAGCTTTTGATACGTGTTTAAGTGTTCCAGCATGTTTGGAAATCATTTCTACATCGTTTACTGTTCCATTGCTTTACTGTTCATCTACTTACTGTTCAAAACTCTTTCAAAATCTTCATACTCTATTTTTCTTAAAATGGCGAACAACAACATAAATGTTATTTATACGGCCGGTTCTTTAACCAAACCTCCTACTCTTCTGAGGGATGAATACCCTCAATGGAAAATCAGGATGGTTAACTTCTTCGATGGCATGGATAAAGATCTTATGCGATCTATCACAAATGGACCATTCCAACCCATGGTATTGGTTCCTCGTGTTCCTGCTACACAAACAACTGAAGAGATTCCTGCTCCCTTCGAGCCTAAAACCACTAGTTTTACGGAAGAAGAAAAGCTTAAAATGGAAAATGATCTTAAAGCAGTTAGACTCTTGATTATGGCCATTCCAAACGATATTTTCCAAGAATTAGACTCTTGTGTTACTGCTAAGGAAATATAGGATCAACTTCTTAACCAACTCAAAGGGGGTATTAAAACCCAACAGAATAGAAGGACCCAATGTATCAATGAATACAATGATTTCAAAGCTCTTCCCGAGGAAACTTTACAACAGGCCTATAACAGATTCAACATTCTGATAAACAAATGTATGAAATCTGGGGTTGTAAGGTCGAAGGAATATAACAATGTCTTGTTCTTGAAAAGTTTGAATGGTGAATGGTTAAATCTGTCTATGTCTCTACAAGCTAACCAAGATCTAGATACATGGTCATTAATTGATGTGTATGGCACTTTAGTTGCACAAGAAAAGGATGTTGTCAAGCAAAAAGGAAAATCCACTACTGCAGGTCCACTAGCATTGATCTCTGAATCAAAAACATCCTCAAAAAGGAAATCTAACAGAGACAATGCTGCCAGAGACAAGAAGAAGGAGAAAGCCGTGAAGAAGAAGGGAAAGAAAAGCCTCATAGCAGATAGTGATGATGAGGAAAGTCAGTCAGAAGATGATGATGATGATTGTTGGATCCCGTTTTGCTTTAAACAAGATTATCAGATCTATTAGTTCAGGTTTAAGGTTTGATGCGGAAGCGTATTTAAAGAACTAACAGATAAGTTTGATAGATTTAGAACAAACTATAAATAAACAGTGAACAAAATATTATATCTCAAAGTTTACTGAATATTAATCAAGAACAGGTTTATGAACCGTGAGTAAGAAAAAGCTTTAAAACAGATATGACTCTTAAGGTAAATAAGCTTTTTGTGTTCTTAATGTTGTTGTGTTGTGTATTTTTGTGTAAGGAAGAACTCAACATGAGTCTTCCTTATATACTACTCTAAAGGGGACCATAAAGCATATGCTACTATTCAAAAGGTACGTATGAATAGTTGAGAGGATGTCGTGAACAGTTGCAAGGATGGCATGAACAGTCAGACGTGCTATATTGCATTTAATGCAGCAGACGTCTAATATGTACTAAGCCCTACTGAGTCCAATCAGAGTTTGACACGTCGACGTTGGACAGGGCATGCTACCATGCAAGTTGATGTACGAGTCCTTTAACAGTAGCAAGATATTATAAATATCTTCAAGTCTCAGTAAGGACCACAGAGGCTCTGTAATGAGTTACAGAGGTTCTGCGGTCTGGTCCTCTGGAGCAGTCTTCGCCGGATTCCGAGTCTTTGGTCTTCTTTGTTCGTATGACAGAGCTTCTGTAGGAAGCCTCTGCTGCTTCTGTAGCTTCTTGACCTTGATTTCTCGGTAATGTCGGCAGAGCCTCTGTAAGAGGCTTTCTTCACTTAGCCTATTTTTCACTACTTCTAAATACTTCTATGATTAGGAAGATTGAAGCTAACAATCTCCCCCTAAGTAGTGAAAAATAAAAAATTGAACTTGAGTTAAGTTTGGCTAAGTTATATCAGACAGAGGTTAAACAATACCTCGAAATTTCTTTCATTTAGAAATATGCCAGAGGCATTTTACATTTGAGTACAATGAAAGATAAACTTTAACTTTGTTTGCAGAGATTGGAGGTCTGAGAATCAGATTTTGGCATCTTTGAAATCGTTGTAGCTTCTGTTGTCTCTTCCGACTTTTCTGATCTCTTTGTAGAATCTGATGCAGAGTTCTCTTAGGCGAATTGTTGCGTCAATCTCTCTTATGATAGTATCTGCAGCATCTTTATCCATTTTCTTTGAACCTCTATATTTCACAAGGCTTGCTCTGAACTTGTTCAGAGTACTTGTTGCATACTTCTGACAGTCCATGCATACAAATAGTTTAGTTTCGCCTTGAGGGTTTTGAAATACTAACCCAAACCGTGGTTCTGTGATGATTGAGTTAGGTACGGCGTCCGGTGGGCAGCGATCCTCTGGTGGTCGTAAATCCAGATGTTTGAGACCAAGATCCTTTCCCAGCTGGAAATCTATCATGCTGTAGAGCAGAAACTTTTCCCTCATCGCTTTTCTCAACACTTGATAGGCTCTGGTGTTTGCCTCTGTGTTGTAGTTGTCCTTTGTCCATTGCAGAAGGTCAGGTAGATCATATAGATTGATATTTCTTAAATCAGCATCAGCGAAGGTAGTTTCTGAATTGTTTTCTCTTCTGACTTTGTAAAGATTGTACCTGACCCTTGGATAGGTTCTTGTGAAGGAGAATTTGCAGAAGATTACCTTTTTGATCTTGTGGATTGAGAAGACATCTGCTTTGGTTCTTGGCTTTGTCCTTGTGAAGATGTTCTCAAATTCTTCTCTAATCCTTGGACCTGTCACATGATCTGTTGGATAATTGGTCTGAAAGGATTGTTTATAGAGGTATTTGAATACCACTTCTTCCATTTCTTCATATGTTGGACCTGGTTGTGGTACTTGTCTTTGGCAATGTTTTCTTCTTAGGCTCTTCTGTCAGTATACCTTTGCCCTTATCTTTGGTTTTTGGCGGGGCAGAAACCGTTGCTTCTGTAAGTTTGGAGGTTGGCACTTCTATTGGCTTGATGGGGGTTGCCTCTGTGGGTTTTGACATTTATGATTTAGAGGACTTTTGTGGCGATGGTTCTTTTGGCTTGAGTTGCTCTATAACCTCTGTTGGAGGTTGTTTGTTGACTTCTTCTGTGAGCTCAGTTTATGTTGATGAAGTATTGGCATCGAATCTTCTTGCCATTTTGAAAGCTAAAGTGAACCTGTGCCTTTCTTCTTCTCTCTGCGTCATACGATCACTCATTGTTGTGTGCATCCTTTTCAGAACGTCAGAAGCAGAGGTCGTTGCTCTTTTTGGTTTGGTGGCAATCGACTTTCTTCTGGGTATGGTTTGGGGTGTTTCCACAGAGGTGGGTGTCTTCTCTGTGGTTTGTTCATCTGTTTCTTCCAAAATGATTACCTCAGGGGCGGTTGTTGCCTCTGTGGTTTGCTGATCTGCTTCTGGAGTTTTGGTTTCGTTAGGAGATGATTCCACAGAGATGGGTGTTGTCTCTGTGGTCTTTTGGGTTTGTTGTTGGGTTTCTTCTGGAGGGGCTTGGTTGATTGGTTCTGCTGCGATTGGTGGACTTTGTATTCCTCTGCTCGTAGCTTTCTTTCTTAGATTCTCCCCCTCAGGATTATCTGATGGACCAGGTTGGTCATCATCAGAATCATCCTGACTTTTATCAGAAGTACCCTCTGCACTGCAAGAAGTTTTGGGCTTCTTTGGTAATTCAGCTCCTGCTGCCATCAACTTTTCACAGACATCATCGCAGAGGCCAATTAATGTCGCAAGCTCTGCTTCTGTTTTGAAACGCATTCTGCCGACACTCTTTCTGAAATCCTTGACATAGTTGGCATTTGCAGTTGTGAAGGAGACAATGACTTTTGTGACCTGGTTAATGACGTTCTGTCCGAGCTCTGTAAGTTGTGCTCTGGTCATATAGTCTTTTGGTTGCATCATTGTCGTGTTGCGTATTGCCTCTGCTTGTACTTGTGATAGGGCATTCTGTAAGTCTGCAGGAGTGATGCCCTCTGCTCTGTTGGATTGCGTATTCATTTGTTCAAGGAAATCTTTGACAGAGTCCCTGAAAGCAGAAGTTGCAGTTGTTCCGAATTCCTGAGCTGCAGAAGTGGCTGTTGCTTTGGCAGTAGTTTCGGCAGAAGACTTCATCTCTGAGATGGCGGTTTTTACCTCTGTGGACAGATTGTCCATTTTGGTGTTCAGATTCAGGATAGCCGTAGATGTTGTCTCTGTAAAGGATTTGAAAGAGCTTTGCAACTCTTTCATTGTTTGGTTCACAGAGGTGACAAGGGTTTGGAACTCATCCCTTGATACTTGTGTTCCTTGTGTAACCTCTGGAGGAACACATTCGTCTCCAGAGTGAGTCCCTGTTTCTGGGACACCTTCGTTCACCCTTGTTTGTACGATGGGGGTGGAAGGATTTCCTTCTGATCCTCGAGAAGAAACCTGAGTTTCGATCTCTACAGAAGTTCTGTGAAGAACAGTGTCCAAATCCACTCCAGATGTGGTTATTGGAATGTTCTTCTGTTGACTGGGAGACTTGTCTAGAGTCTCTTCGTCTCCGTGCTCACTACTTCTCTCTGAAAGAAGTTTTGGTCCTAATGTGTGCGTGGCAGAGGAAACGAATTCCTCTGTAGGGTGTTCTAGGGTGATCTGGGGCGACTGATCACGAACAATAGGTGAGACTCTTTGAGGAGACTCCCTAGGAATGGATTCCCCGGTTTCTATGGGCACAGAGGTTGAAAGAGTAACCTCTGGCTGGATGAGTTGGGTTAGGATCGAGCTGTGCTGCTCTTTTTCAATAACTCCTTCTGCAGCTAGACCTGCGGAGTTAGAAATGTGGTTTGCACTGGGAGTTGGTTTTGGTTGTGTGCCTCTATTTATCTAGGCATCTTTTCTTGCTTCTTCCTCTGTTAAGCATCCAAGCACTACTTCATTGTCTATTATTTCATCCTCTGTAACTACCCTATGGCTTGGTGCTTCTTCCCTAAGTTCTGTTGAAGTTCCTTGCTCTGGTCGTAAGAAGTCATACATTTGATGAGATCCGAATAATCTCGTGACATGTGGATGATAAAGACCCTTACGTATCCAGACAGCTTCTTCTTCATCTTAATCTGTCTCTAAGATCTCTATTTCTGTCTCTGTTGCTAATCCCTCTTTTTGTACAACTTCGACCCCTTTTTCTTTTTCTTCTTCCATCATATTCTCAGAAGCCTCTGTAATTTCACCTCTGTTCCACTCAGCTTCTGTTTGTTCTATTTCTTCTGAAGCTGGGTTTGGACTTCTTCTGTGAACGTCCAATCCTTGAATGAAAGGGTTTTGTAAAATCACAGGGGTGTCGGCTGGTTGATTTTTTGGTGTTGTGTCATCTTCTTGCAGATGTGTGTCAATGCCAGAAATGAAGAAATCTTGTTCTTCTGGAGAGTGGTGGTCGAGAGGTTGTGCCGTCCACCCTGCTGTATTTAGGGTGTTGGCAATATCAGGGTTCTGTAAGAAATCGTTCAGGTCTCCTTGGTGAGCAAATCTATCTGGAGATTGATAGGGTGATTGATACTTTTCTGTAGCCATTTCTTCTTCTGCAACTTCTTCTTCAGCAGTTTCCTCTTCTGCAATGGTAACCAACTTTGCAAGTGATTTACCATGCCTTTTTTTGGTTTTCCTCCTCTTAGGATTTGGTGCCCCTTCTTCTGTTGATTTCGATCTTTTCTTCTTCATTTTTGGGGAAGAGGGAGGAGCAGAGGAGCCAATTTCTGTGGCATGAGGAGGTGAAGGTTGATCTTCTGCAGCGCTTGTTGAGGTGCCTTCTGCAGTTTTCCACTTCTTAGCTTTTGGAGTAGATGCAGAGGTTCTTGATGAAGACTTCTTTCCCATTAGTTCTGCACGTTTGGCTATAAAGCTGAGTTGAATAGCCATGTGCTTTGCTAACTTCTGATCCTTTTCTTCTTGAGTGGAAAGAGGTTTTGCTATCATTGTTCCTAAGGGGACACCTAAACGCGGGGGTGTCATAGGACTCGGTTTAGGAGTTCTATGATCGCGTATATACTCTTTCTTAAGGGATTTATTTGATGCGTAGCGCAGAAGCTTCTTTGACAGAGGTCTGCAGTGTGAGTAGCCATCAGTATGATCAGTGGGGGTATTCTTGTTCATCGGGAACTGTTTGGGAGTTGGTCCTTCCATTGGCCAGTTTTGGATTAGCAGTAGAGGTTCGAACAGTACTCCCAATATTCTTTGAAATTGCAGAGGTGGTAGAAAGTTGGGATCGTTTTCTTTGACCCTTCTCGTGTTGTTCTTTCTGTCGATGGTGTTTATGATCTCTTGCATCATAATGGTCGCATAATCTAGTGGAAGATCATAGTAAACCCCATACATGATGCTCAAGATTTGATGTGAGCTCTGGTCAATACTTCCTATTTTCCCTGTGAGGCATCTGTTAAGAATAGAGAACAAAGTGTTCCACAGAGGTGGTAATCTTCCTCTGCGAAAGTCATTTCTCTTCCGTAGTTGGGTGTTGTACCCAAGCATTTCTACGAAGCGACAGAGCTCTTCGTCTGATGGTTGCTGTGCATAACTCTTCAATCCCAGAAGACCCCTTGTTGGTAGGTTGAATTCAAGTGAGAACATTGTTCTGTTGAACTTGATTTCAAGATGCTCAGATTTATCAGGTCTTGAAATGTACCCTTTGATAAGAGAATCGTCTTTATCAAATTGGCAGCTTTGCCAAAATTGGTTCAAATAACGGACTGGAATTTTGTTTGGGGTTCTTGAGAGTAGAGGGAAGAGGATGTGATTTTCCATTATATTCAGAAGAATAGCATGGGCTTCGCCGAAAGCAGTGGGTGAGGGGACCAAGTAGCAGTTGTTGGATTTGATAGGAAGTATGGTTTCGAAGTGATCTTTTGCTATGAAGTTTTGCAAGTGTGTCGTCGGAGCAAATTCTGCTGAGTCCCCGGAATCTTGTTGTTCAATAGCTCTTGCAAGGTTGGGGTTTTCTGAATGTTCAGAATGGGCAGGGGAGTGTTCCGGTGAGTTTGCCGGAGAGAGTTCTTGAGAGATAGCTTTAGAAGATGAAGCCATTTGATTTTAAGAACAAGGTTTTTGCAAGCTTTTGCAGAGTTTCGCCGGAGAAGAAGATAAGAGTTTGTAAAAGGTTTTATGAGAGGGTATTGCTTGGTTTTTATAGGAGGGTAAAACGGTAGTATTCGAAAGGGTAAAATATATGGTAATGGATTAAAATTTGGAATCCGTACTCGAGTTTGAGCGGCGGGTTCAACTTTCCAAATAAAAATGTTCCATGTACGCCCAATGAAAATGGGACACGTAGGCCTTGTCAGAATATGACAGGACGTCGTGCGCGGCCCATTAATGCTAGGCGCGTGAGGTTGTTTTTAGCCATATGAGTTTCACTCGCAGTAACAGTAACCGTTATTACCACAGATAACAAACTGGCAGAACTTTTGTGTTTTACAGAAGCTCTGTGATTTTGAACATCTTGAGTTTTAACCTCTTCTCATATATCTCATTGTTGTCATGACTCTGAAGGTTCCTCTTTGAACGAAAACGTTTGTAAAGACATTGGAGAGGATCAATAGGATTTTGTCAAGAAATTTTACTCACAGAGGTTTTGTAGCTCTGATGGAACTTGCAGAAGCTCTGCGAGAGCCAGAAGAAGCTCTATGAGAGAAAAAATCTTATAACTTGAATTCTATTAACTTTCTGATCATCCAATTTTTGATCTGTGTTAAGAGATGTTTTTCGCACATTTTTGAAAGTTGGTGTCCGAGAAAACTATTTTTATAAACGTTTTGTTCGAGAAGGTCATGGTGTGTGTTGTCGGTTTCCGAGATAACATTTCAAAAGATCGACAGAGGGTTAATTTGTGATCACAGAGCATATTTCCTGCAGAACCTCTGTTGAGCTCAGCAAAAGCTCTATGACCTTAAATTTCTCCTATTTCGAATTTTGTTAAACTTTTTGAACTTTTGATTTTTGAAATGTTATTCATAGTATATTTAGGACATATTTGACAATTCTTGTCCTAGAAAACTGTTTTCCAAAAAGCTTTTGTGCGAGAGACATACCTTTTGGTTCTTCTGTTCTCGGCAGTTTTGTCTTACTTCTGTCGATGGAGAATTATCGATATTCTTCTTTGGCTTTCCTTTGAAAGATTTACCTCTGTAGATCATTTCATGGTCCCTTTTGCTCCCCCTTGATCTAATCACTTCTGTAGATCAAGAATTTTCCTTTTTCTCCCCCTTGATCTATGCTTGGTTCAAAGAATGGTAAGATTTGTATTGAGCATAGATTATGTTTACCAGAGGTTCTGTAAGGGTTATCAGAAGATCTGAGCGGGCCCACAGAGGCTCTGTAAACAATTATTTTTGCATAAAAAAAACATACTGAAATAAATTTATCAACGCAATAACTTAGTAATAATAGATATTTATACTTATTTACAGAAGATAAAGCTATACTTACAGAGGATTTTCACACCATGTTAATCATTCCTAACTTACCCACCAAGAAGTTGAATCTTTTCTCGTCTAATGCTTTGGTGAATAAGTCAGCGAGTTGATATTCTGTGGGCACGAAATGCATTTCGATTGTACCGTATTCAACATGATGTTTCAAGAAATGATACCTTATATCGATATGCTTGGTTTTTGAGTGTTGCACAGGGTTGGCAGAGATAGCAATAGCACTTTTGGAATCACAGAAGATGGGTATTTTGAACAGAATGTGGCCGTAGTCTTTTAGCTGAGTCTTCATCCATAGAACCTGAGAACAACAGCTAGCGGCAGCAACGTATTCAGCTTCTGCAGTGGATATGGAGACACAATTCTGCTTCTTGGAGGTCCAACTGACTAGTTTACCACCTAGGAATTGACAACTCCCAGAGGTACTCTTTCTGTCGAGCATGCATCCTCCATAGTCTGAATCTGTATAACCTTTAAGACTAAAACCAGAGTTCTGTGGATACCAGAGACCAAGATTGTTGGTCCCCTTCAGGTATCTAAAGATTCTCTTTACAGCATCATAATGTGATTTCTTTGGACTAGCTTGATAATGTGCACAAAGACATGTGGCATGCATAATGTCAGGTCTGCTTGCTGTTAAGTATAACAGAGATCCAATCATGCCTCTGTAGAGAGTACATTCTACAGAAATACCATTTGGATCTAAGAATAACTTATTTCCAGTGGCCATTGGAGTCTTCATTGCAGAGGTATCAGAGAGATTATATTTTAAAAGTATGTCAGAGATATATTTGGCTTGATTTATAAAAATTCCCTCTGAAGATTGTTTGACTTGAAGTCCGAGGAAGAATGTTAATTCTCCCATCATACTCATTTCAAACTCACTCTGCATGAGTTTTTCAAAAAATTTGCACTCTTTTGAATTTGTAGACCCAAAAATTATGCCATCTACGTATATTTGTACAAGCATTATCTCACTATTTTTGCGTTTATAGAATAAGGTAGTATCTGTTGTACCTCTGTTGTAGCCATTGACTAGAAGGAAGATAGAAAGTCGTTCGTACCATGCTCTTGGAGCCTGTTTCAGTCCGTATATAGCCTTTTCAAGGTAGTATACATGCCTTGGAAACTTTGAGCTTTCAAAACCTGGTGGCTGATTTACGTAAACCTCTTCTTGGATTTCACCGTTTAGAAAAGCTGATTTTACGTCCATCTGATAGACTTTAAAACCTCTGTGGGCTGCGAAGGCTAAGAATATTCTTATTGCTTCGAGACGTGCGACAGGGGCAAAAGTCTCATCGTAGTCTATGCCTTCTTCTTGTCTATATCCTTTTGCTACTAATCTTGCTTTGTTTCTGACGACCACTCCATCTTCATCCTTCTTGTTTATGTAGACCCATTTAGTCCCAATGGCCTGTTTCCCTCTTGGCAGAGGTACTAAAGTCCATACTCTGTTACGCTCAAATTGCAGAAGTTCTTCTTGCATGGCGTCTACCCAGTTTGGGTCATCTAGAGCTTCAGAAATCTTCTTTGGTTCTATAACACTAATAAAATTTGTAAAGAAACAAAAATTAGCAGTGGCAGACCTTGTTTTTACTGAGTCAGAAGGTTCTCCAATTATTTGGCTTGGAGGATGGCTTTTTGTCCACTGAGTTGTGCGTGGAAGATGATCATCAATGTCATCAAAACTTTCTTCAGAGGCTTCTTGTGTTTCTTCTTGTGTAGCCTCTGTTGTTCTTCGTGCCTTGGTAGTTGATTCTACCGTTTGTGGAATGATTGGTACGAGTGGTGGTGGAGTTTGTTCCTCTGAGGACGTATAGTCTTGGTCCTCGATCTCCTCTGTAATTGGTTCTTCTGTGGTTTGTGCAGCTTCTATTATCGTTTTTCTTGATGTTTCATCTTCTGCACTTTCTTCTGCTTCGGCAATTGCATCTGTAGTATTTACAGAAGAAGATGAAGCATTATTTGGACCAGTTAGAGTCATACCTGTAGGACTTTGTCCGACAGAGGATGGTTCTTTAGAAACTCTGATGGTTCCGACAGAAGGATCAGTGTCATTGTGGAACATCTCAAAAATAGAAGATCCAAATCTTCTTTTGTTCTTGAGATGTCAGAGGATTTCCCTTTAATTCCGAGTTCTGAACTTATTTGCTCAGAAGTCATTTGGAATGAATCATCAAAAGAAACATTGATGCTTTCTACAATCTTGTGAGACTTTGTAAGGAATGTTCTGTAGGCTTTGGAAGTGGCAGAGTATCCAACGAATTTGCCTTCATCTGCTTTTACATCAAACTTTCCTCTTGAATCTCTGTCGTTTAAGACAAAGCATTTGCATCCGAATACATGGAAAAATTTGATGTTTGGCCGCCTTTTGTTAAGCAATTCGTAAGGCGTCTTGAGGTTTCTTTTCACAATGGTTGATCGATTTTGAGTATAACACGCAGTAGAAATTGCTTCTGCCCAAAAGTTCATTGATAATCCGCATGCTGACATCATAGTTCTTGCGGCTTCCACAAGTGTTCCATTCTTTCTTTCGACAACACCGTTCTGTTGTGGAGTGCGAGCTGCAGAGAAGTTCTGTGATATTCCTTCTGTTGAAAGATAGGCTTCAATGACAGAGTTTTTAAATTCTGTGCCATTGTCACTTCTTAGCTTCTGTATTCTGCAATCATAAAGAACTTGGATTCTTTTCATTAGATTTATCAATATATTTGGAACATCTGATTTCTTTCTAACGAATTCAACCCATGTGAAACGTGAATACTCATCAATTAGGACAAGTATGTATTTCTTGCCACCTAGGCTCTGTATGGCAATGGGACCGCAGAGGTCGACATGAAGCATGTACAGAGGTCTAGTGCAAGATACGCCAGTTTTGCCTTTGTGGGAAGCCCTTCTGTGTTTTCCCA
The DNA here is from genome assembly GCA_033807775.1 of Saussurea involucrata. Classification (NCBI taxonomy): domain Eukaryota; kingdom Viridiplantae; phylum Streptophyta; class Magnoliopsida; order Asterales; family Asteraceae; genus Saussurea; species Saussurea involucrata. The sequence goes on from CM066322.1 coordinate 137,039,695, forward strand.
TTTCACAGGCCGAACACAAATGATCCTTATTGAATTTAACATTTGGCAAACCTTTAACTAGATTGAGTTTTACTAGTTTATCCAAGGTGTGAAAGTTTAAGTGACAGAACCTGTTGTGCCATAACCACGCTTCTTCACTTTTGCAGGCTACTAGACAAACTTTGTCCTTGGATTTTGAAGTAAAATTCATTAGGTATAGATCACCTCTTCTTTCAGCTCGCAGAAGTTCCATTCCTGTGTTTTCACTCTGTAGAGAGCAGAAAGTTCTTTTGAATAACACATCGAATCCTGTATCACAGAGTTGACTTACGCTTAGTAGGTTGTGTTTGAGGCCATTCACATATGCAACTTTGTATACAGAGACATTTTCTTTCTGTATGACTCCATAGCCTTTGATGTGTCCCTTCATGTTGTCTCCAAAGGTTACAGATCCACCATCGTGTGTTTCTTTGTATGTGGATAGTAATCTTCTGTTGCCAGTCATGTGCCTTGAGCATCCGGAGTCAAGATACCAAATTGGCACATGTTGCTTCTGTAAGACAATCATATGGATTTAGGTACCCATATCCACATGGGTCCAATATTGTTAGAATTTTTCAAGTTTGCCTTAGCATTCTTGAAATACATTTTATCTTTTGTAGAAGAATCAGATTGTTTCTCTTTTGGTTCTGACTTTCGAATTTCAGTGGTGAGAAAGCAATCTGGACTTGAGAAGTGTTTATTCAATTGAAACATAAGATCAAAACAATGACAGTATTGAATATGAGATGTGATTTGTTTGAACTTTTCATTGAATTTTCTGAACTGAGCCACAGAGACATTACATTCTTTCTTTACATTAGATTTCCTATTACAAGAAGATCTATGAATACTAGAATGTTGTTTGCAAAAGTCTTGTTTAGTTCCTGCCTTCTGTGACTCTCTTCTGTGGTGAACATCTTTCTTCACTGTCACAGAGGAAAAATATTTGTTAGCTTCAGGCCTTTTTCCCTTTTGTTGCCAAGTGGGATTCTCTTTGATCTTCTTTAAAGGTTTTGAAAATTTTATGCTTTTTGGATTTTCCGAGGCCTTTTTCATATTTTCAAGCTCTGTAGAGGTTTTGACTTGTATACACATTTTGAGAAAATCTGGATGGATAGGTATCTCTGTGATTTTCTCTTTTGGAGAAATTGTTCTGTTAAGAACTTCAGAGGAGAATTTGACATCTTCTGTGTCACAGTGAATTATCCCTGATTTGAAATCAGTCTTTGAGTCGTCAGAGGATGAATCGTCCTCATATGTAGAGGTTGAGTCATTTCTTTCGACAGAGGCTGGATTTTCTGAGCATGTATCATACGAGCTTTCTTCCTCTGTAAAAAAACTTTCGTAGTTGGCAGAGGTTTCTAATGTGATCTCTTCAGCGAGTTTTAGATTTATAGAAGATGTACAGAGATTTTCTAAAATATTTGATTTCAAAACTTCCAAAATTTCTTTTTCAATATATTCTTCAAGTTTTTCTTCTGAAAAGATGGGTTTAAACTCAAGAGCTTCTGCTGACAATTTATTTTCAACATTTATCATACAGACAAAAGCGACCTTTGTTTGAGTCTCTGGTTTACCAAACTTAAAGATACCTATCTGATCTTGTGTTTTCAGATATTTCTTTGGTTTGATTTCTCTTTTGACAGAGGTTGAAGATGATGAATCTGTGTTTTCAAACCACACATTGATCATCTTTGTATGTTTCCTCAAGTGAGGTTCTGCAGAGATTTTAACCCTTTTACTTACAGAGAGTAAGTTTGGAAAGTTTGGTTTGTTAGTTTTTCCCAAAACAAATAGAGAGGACAGAGGTTTTAGTCGTTTATTTTCAACTCCTAAGGTAATGTCACTGTACCCTATACCTCGTCTTGCTATTTGAGTGTTTACCTTTTCATATACCTTATGTGCATCTTTATAGTTTTTAATTAAAACTTCTCTTCTTAAAAGATCTTGCCAAAGTACCTCTCTTTCCTTTAGAAAGTATTCTTTGAGAGCTCTTATGTCTGTAGTTTCACTTCTTGAAACTGAAAGTTCTTTTGTTTTGATTTTTAAAGCATAGGTTAAATCAGAAATTTGCCTTTTTAAAGGATCTATATTTTTGCTCCAATATTTTTCGACTTTTCCTTTTTCTTCAAAGATTTTGGCCTTTTCTTGAGTGAGAAGCCTTACTTCTCTCTCATTAAAGGTCAGCTTTTTCTGAATGCTTTCAATTATATTTTTCAGTTCAATGTTAAGTTTAAATAAATCACCATCTACATAATTAGTACTTGAGATAGAGTTTGAAATGGATACCTCATTGTCAGTGCCGGAGTCAACTTCTGCCATGCCACAGAACAGGGCATTTGTGGGAAATTCATCGTCAGAGGTAGAGTCTGACTCGAAGTCTTCTTTGTTTGCCTCAGAATGCCCTTTGTTCGCCATTAGGGATTTTTGTGCGTAATACTCGGCCTTCTTTTTGTAAAAAGCTGAGTCCTTCTGTGGGCGATTTGGTCTACTTCTGCATTCTTTTGCGAAATGTCCTGGCTTGCCGCAGTTGAAACAACCTTGGGAGATGTTTCCAGTTTGGTCGTCGGACTTCTGTAGGTCTCCACCTTTCTCTGTTCGGCATTCGTTTGCATAATGACCGGGTTTACCACATTTGTAGCATTCTTGTGTGTGGCCTATCTTGTCATCTGATCTCTGTCGATCATTTCCTCTGTAGCTTCTGTCGCTCGACCTCTATAGGTCATCATTTCTGTAGTCTGACCTCTGTCGGTCACTTGATTCTTCTCTTCTTCCATCATCTCTTCTACCAGAAATCCTTTGGTTATTTCTAAACTCTCTTGTCAATAGAGCCATTGATTTAGTTAATGACGCAAGAGTTATCTCTTCCTCTATCAGCTCTTCTTCTTCGCTATCAACCATTACCATCTTCTTTTTCTCCTTCTTTTTCTCCTCTGTAGATCTCTCGTTTCTTGGTCTGTCTGCAGCCTCTGTAGATTTACTAACCAATGCGTATGGCACCGTGGTTAGTGTTTTAGCTTGAGCTATTTGAGGCTCTTGTGCAACAAGTGTTCCATAGAGATCAGAGAGTGTCCAGGAGTCTAGATCTTGGTTTGTTTGTAAAGACATAGACAACTGAAGCCACTCATCGTTCAGGCTCTTTAGAAACATGACGTTATTTTCTTCCGTGGTTCTGTGAATACCAGACTTTTTGCATTTGTTTATGAGAGAGTTGAACCGGTCGTATGTTGTTTGCAGAGATTATGTTGCAGAGGCTCTGAAAGCATGATATTCATTTATGTATTGTGCCCTTCGGTTCTTCTGAGTTTTAGCACCCCCTTCCAACTGTCTTTCTAATTCTTTCCAGAGATCGTGCGCTGTTTCGCATGCATCTAAGGATTGAAAAAGTTCGTTGGGGATTGCCATGATCAATATTCTCTTTGTTTTCTGTGCAACTTCATCTTCTGCCTTATCTTCATTTGACCATTCTTCTCTTGGCTTAGGTTTTTGATGTTCAGGGATTTCAGCAGATTCAGCAGTAGCTGGTACACGTGGCATAGTTATCATCGGAACTGGAGGAGGATTGTAAAGATATTGTTTGAGAGTTTTTTCAGTACCCTCAAAGAAATGAACCATTCTTATCTTCCATTGAGGATACTCATCTCTAAGAAGAGTAGGAGGTTTGGTTAGTGATCCAGCAGTGAAAAAGTTATTTGTATTTGTCATTTTGAGGAGAGGATAATCTGATGGAGGATTTCTAAGGATAAAGATCTGGAAGGTTTTCTGGGTACGACTAATATTTAGAAATATTGTGATGAAGAGAGAAAATAATCTATCAAATAAAAGTTGTAAAACGAGGATCACTTGATATTAAAAAATCAAGCTAGGCTCTGATACCAATTGTTGGATCCCGTTTTGCTTTAAACAAGATTATCAGATCTATTAGTTCAGGTTTAAGGTTTGATGCGGAAGCGTATTTAAAGAACTAACAGATAAGTTTGATAGATTTAGAACAAACTATAAATAAACAGTGAACAAAATATTATATCTCAAAGTTTACTGAATATTAATTAAGAACAGGTTTATGAACCGTGAGTAAGAAAAAGCTTTAAAACAGATATGACTCTTAAGGTAAATAAGCTTTTTTGTGTTCTTGATGTTGTTGTGTTGTGTATTTTGGTGTGTAAGGAAGAACTCAACATGAGTCTTCCTTATATACTACTCTAAAGGGGACCATAAAGCATATGCTACTATTCAAAAGGTACGTATGAATAGTTGAGAGGATGTCGTGAACAGTTGCAAGGATGGCATGAACAGTCAGACGTGCTATATTGCATTTAATGCAGCAGACGTCTAATATGTACTAAGCCATACTGAGTCCAATCAGAGTTTGACACGTCGACGTTGGACAGGGCATGCTACCATGCAAGTTGATGTACGAGTCCTTTAACAGTAGCAAGATATTATAAATATCTTCAAGTCTCAATAAGGACCACAGAGACTCTGTAATGAGTTACAAAGGTTCTGCGGTCTGGTCCTCTGGAGCAGTCTTCGCCGGATTCCGAGTCTTTGGTCTTCTTTGTTCGTATGACAGAGCTTCTGTAGGAAGCCTCTGCTGCTTCTGTAGCTTCTTGACCTTGATTTCTCGGTAATGTCGGCAGAGCCTCTGTAAGAGGCTTTCTTCACTTAGCCTATTTTTCACTACTTCTAAATACTTCTATGATTAGGAAGATTGAAGCTAACAGAAAGATTGTTAGAATAGTTTATCTGTTCTTTTCCGCAATAGTCTTTATATTCTATGTGTAATTCTGGTTGAAAGTCTTTCAATAATAGAATTAAATATGTGAAAATTTGAGTATTGTATTCAACCCCCCCCCCCCCCCCCCTTCTACAATACTTGTTAAGCCATCCGGGACTAACAAGTGGTATCAGAGCAGAATGTTTAATTCATATACTTGATATGCGATGGCTGCCTCTTCCTCTTCAACAAATGAAAACTCTTTTCAAAACAACTTTTCTGAAAATGGCTCCATAGCCAAACCTCCTAAGTTTAACCCTAACAACTTTTCTCTTTGGAAAAGTCGTATGATGCTGTTCATGGAAGGAATGGATACTAGATATCCTACCATTCTCAAAGAGGGGCCTATTATCCCTAGAGTCTGGGCTCGCTATGAAACGCAGAGGCATGGTAAAGAAACCATTGATAAGGAGGACTCTAGTGACTCCGATGATCCTGATGAGCTTTCTGACAAAGAAAAGTCCAAAGCTACTGGTCGTTACATCCTCAAAAACCCAAAGAAATATACTGATGAGGAAAAACGTTTGGTTTCTCTTGATTCTAAGCTCAGGGCAATTATTGCTCTTTCTCTTCCAGATGAGGTCTATCATTCTCTTGTTAACTTTGAAACTGCTAAAGAGATGTGAACCACACTGTGTGTACTGTACGAAGGTACAAATAAAGTGAAAAAAAAGTAAAAAGATCGGTCTCATTAGAAAGTATGAACTCTTTGCTCATGAAAAAGGTGAATCTCTTCCTAGCTACTATAATCGTTTCAACTCTCTTCTAAATGATCTGAAGTTATTGGGCAGAGTCTATGATAATGAGGAAGTCTTATGCAAGTTCATGGATTGTCTCCCTGAATTTTGGGAGAATATATGTACTTGTATCAAGACTACCAAGGACCTTGAGTACATGCCCTTAACTATCTTGTATGGAACTCTCTTCAACTTTGAACAAACCAAGTTACAAAGGAAATCTTTCATCAAAGAGATAAAGGGCTCTTCTATAGCCCTTGTCAGTGAAAATCCCAAGAAAACTCAAAGTGTTCCTCCAATCACCTATCCTTCATCAGACTCTGACAATGACAGCCAAAACAACTCTACTCACAAAACGGAGGCATATCTAAGTGATGCTGATGATTAAGGTGAGGAAATCTCGGTTGAGCAGTTGTCTGATAAAATGGCTATGATGGCTGGTTTCAAGAACAAGTCTCGTCCTTTTAACAAATCTAGAAATTTTAGAAAACCCTCTACTTCCACAAGAACTCCCTCTTCTGATAAGTCAAATGAGGAGTGCTTTAATTGTGGTAAGAAAGGACATTTTGCTTCTGAGTGCAGAAGCAAGCGCGTTGCAAAATCTAGGACCACATCCTCTGGCAAATATTCTTCTAAGTATGAGAAACCCAAAAACAACTCCTTCAAACCAACCTTTTCCAAGAAAGATACTCAATCATCTTCCCAAGACCATCAGGAACGTGCTGAGAAGTACAAGGCAAAGTACAAGAAAGAGAAAGAAAGAAGTGAGGGTCTACTAAGAAAAGGAAAAGGTCACATGGCAGAAATTCATGATTGGGATGAATAAGAAACATCTGACAGTGATTCTCCCAACATGTGTTTCATGTCCATATCTGAAGACATGGAAGATTCTGAAAAAGCTGTATCTCCAATGGCTCTAGTGTCAACTGGGTGCTTGACATCATACTCTCAGGTCTTTGATGAGCACCATCAAATCTGGTATTTGGATAGTCGGTGCTCACGTCACATGACGGGAAACAAATCTCTTCTCATTAACTATTTGTCTGAAAAGGGTCCATCTGTAACTTTTGGAGAGAATTCTAGAGGCTACACCAAAGGATATGGAACTCTCACCAACGGATCTGTCACCTTCAATAAAGTGGCATTTGTTGAAGGCCTCATGCATAATCTTCTAAGTATCAGCCAACTTTGTGACTTAGGATATAAAGTTATCTTTGAACTTTGTATCTGTACTGTTGTTGACAAAAACATGAAAGTGCTTCTCTCTGGGAAAAGAATGGAAAATGTCTATATCATTGATATGGGACAAAATAATAACTCATCCAACGTATGCTTTGTGTCAGATGACACAGCCAAAAGGAACTGGTTGTGGCATAAACGTCTATCTCCTCTCAACTTCAAAACTCTCCACAAAATTTCAAACAAATAGCTGGTGACTGGGATGCCAAAGTTAAACTTTGTCAAAGAAAAGCTGTGTGATGCATGTGAAAAAGGAAAACTCACTAAAACTTCCTTCAAGACCAAGCAATGCTCTTCCATCACTCTTCCACTACAAATGCTGCATATGGATCTATGTGGACCAGTCAGCACTCCCAGCCTAGGTGGCAAAAGGTACATTCTTGTAATTGTTGATGAATTTACTAGATATACTTGGGTCTCTTTTCTCAGGTATAAAAGTGATGCAACTGAAGAAATCATCAACTTTGTCAAGAAAAATGAAGTTCTGAATGGACAACTTGTACGGTCGGTGACAAGTGATAATGGCACTGAATTCAGAAACAGTGCTCTTGAAGACTTCTTCAATAAGAAAGGAATTTCTCAAAATTTCTCTGCTGTCAGGACTCCTCAGCAGAATGGAGTCGTGGAAAGGAAAAACATAACTCTATGTGACGCTGCAAGATCTATGCTAAGTGAATCAAATCTTCCCACCTATTTTTGGGCTGAAGCTATTAACACTGCTTGCTTTACCCAAAATAGGTCGGTGATCTCCAAAAGGCATGATAAGACTCCTTATGAAGTGTCAGGATCGATTCTTAACAAGAATTAAACTTCTTAGAAACAGAATTTAGAGAATCTTGCGGAATAGAACTCTAAATCAATTAAAGAACAATCAATAGAATTCAACACACTGTATATATCAAACAGTATTATTCACAAGCTTTACACCAAACCTCAATCTTGATGAACAAATCTCACCAAGACGACTTCTACTTCTCTAGAAATAGGATCTATGATCTTGAGGTTAATTCTCTCTAAATGGCTAAAACAACTTTTTTTTTTAAAAACTGTTCTCTCTTTGATGTATCGTGTATCTTCTATTTTATGTATTATTCTAATAGCTATCAATACTATTTATACAAAAGTAATTACAAGATAACTATCAAAAGTAAATTGATCTTCTGAATCTTCGTTAAACATATCTTGATCAATTCCTTCTTTGTCTCCAAAAGTATCGCATACCAAACTTATCAAGTCAGCAGTATTAACAATGATTTGGCTCAGCAGCATTAACGAACCTTCAGCAGTATTAACCTTCACAGTCTTCTAGCAGTAGTATCTCAGCTCAGCAGTACTAACCATGTCTAGCAGTAGTAATTTGGTCTAGCAGTACTAACCGTGTCTAGCAGTAGTAACTTGGTCTAGCAGTACTAACCGTGTCTAGCAGTAGTAACTTCGTCTAGCAGTAGTAACCTTGTCTAGCAGTAGTAACGAAGAACTGGCAGTAGTAAAATTGTCTTGGCAGTACTAACCATACTTAGCATATCTTCAGTTCCCAACAATCTCCCCCTAACTTGACTTTTAGGAAAAGAAGTCAAGTTCTTCAGATGATGCTTCCAAAACTTAGTCATGCATGCCTAGATTAGGATTCAATCCCAGACTTTGATTCTGAATCCTTTTTACCAAGATTCTACTCATAGCAGAGTCTTTGTTGCAGACCAATTTTACAAGTAACATCCCTTTCAGTCTTTTCATGCAGTGTTTGTATATTTCATCCACCAGATAATACTCCTGATATGTGTTGTCAATTGATATAACATACACTCCACAATTTTCATAGAGCATCCAGTGGGTTACTGCTTGAAAAGGTCTTGCTGTTATGTGCTGAACTACTTCTGGTCTGAACATTAGGCATAGGTATTCTAACACCATCTTTGTGATAGACATACCTCTTTCTGTCAACATGTTACCATAGATCTGCATGCCTACTTTGAACATCTCTTCCAAGTCAGATCTTGAGCATCTTCTTATAAGTTGTCCCCATGTTCTGTAGACTTCAAACTGCCCATCAGCTCTCTTGAGTCTGATATACTCCTTTCTCTCATCTATCAAAGTATCACAGTGACTGATTTCAGGAGCTTTAGACGATATTGGTACAGCCTGAATTGGGTTAGAGTCAACAACAGTAATATACAAATCACATTGGGCATCAGTTTGTGATTGTACATTGCTTGATTGCCCTGATGGAGTTGCCACTTCTTCTTCAGCAACTTTTGGATCAGATTTTTCTTTCACTGTTTCCTCCTGGGCCTCTTCTGCAGTTGGTTCCACCCTTGGCTTCTTTTCATTTTTCTTCTGTGAAGTTGTGGGCTTGGTTCTTGGTCTTTTCTTTGACATCATCTTGGTTCTTTTAAGAGTTTTAACAGCTTCAGGAGTTGGTTCAGCTGTTTTAAGTTTTTCAGCAGCAATAACCATTTCTGCTGCTATGGCTGTTACTGCTTCTCTTAGAACATGTAATGATGCTGCTTCAACACTGTTCTTCACAATCCAGTATACTTCTTCATCAATTTCAGCTTGAGATGTAGTTACTGCTTCCTGCTCAGTTTCTGCTGCTTTTTCTGTTTGGCCTTCAGCAGCATTAACTGTTTCTGCTGCTTGTTCAAACTCAGCAGCATTAACAGTTTCTGCTGCTGTGGTTTCTGCTGCTGTTGTAGTTTCTGCTGCTGCATTGACAGTTTCTGCTGCTGTGGTTTCTGCTGCTGTTGTAGTTTCTGCTGTTGTCGTAGTTTCTGCTTCTTTTGGAACTTCAGTTACTGCTGCCTTTACAGTTTCTGCTTCTTTAACAAGCTCTTCCACTTTTTCTGTCTCCCCCTTATTCTGTGCACTGGACTCCCCCTTAAACTGTGCATTATCAATTTCCATCTCAGTCTCCATCTGAACTGTCTCCCCCTCAACTTGTAGACCCTCCATATTCAGTTCTGCTTCTGATTCTGACTCTGACTCCCCCTTTTTGGGAGCATCATCAGTTGGAATTCTTCTTCTCAGCATAAATCTTGCCTTTTTCTGTCTGTGCAACAACTTGGTGACCATCTTCTTGTGCTTCTCAATTTGAGACTGTTGGTAGGTGACCACAGTCTTCAGTTGCTCAATCTCCTTCTTCTGTGCCATAACATCCAAGTTGACATTTCCAAGGGTTTCCATCAATTCATCATAGTTATATCTATCCTCACCTTGTTTAGAAGTGTTTACCTTCTTTAAGGGATCACTGGAAGTAGCCATCAATTCCTCTTTGTTATGTCTATCCTCACCCTTTTTAGAAGTTTTTACCTTCTTTAAGGGATCCTTGGAAGTTTTAGCAGAAGCCTTCTGCCTAGCAGAAGCACTAACTTCCCCCTTGGTTTCTTGGCACCTGGGTCCTCCTAATGATTTCTCATTTAGAGTTGCCATGGGGAAGGTCTTATTTATGTTACCACTGTCCTTCTCTGTGCTAGCAGAAGTAGTGGCAGCCTTAGCACCCATATGCTCATCCTTCTCCTTAGAGAGCACCTTCTTGGGGTTGGGAGACACCCCTGTGGTTTCCCTGTTGATATTCTCAATTGGAGAATGCTCCAACTGAGGGCTTAAAGGCTTAGGGCTCTGAGTAGGTACATTAAGGGAAGGAACCTTGTGCACCTTTCTTCTTTGAAACTTGTTGGATAACACAGGAGTGGGCTTTTGAAGTATGTGCTGAGGGATATTTATAGTGAGTGAAGGTAGGGGTTGGCCATCAGTGGGATGATCTAATAAGGGCCTTGATCCTGATGCCATACCTTAAGAGGGGTGGGACACAACCATCATTGTAGAGAACAATGGTGTGTCAACTCCTTCCGAGTCCCTAGGAAGTCTTTTCATATTTGAAAAAACCTTCCCTTTAGGGGATTTTGGTACATATACCTCATCAAACTGAGGTAAGTCCATCAATTCCTTGTTAATAACTTCTTGCACAAACCTTGGATACATGTAAAAGCTCTTTTTGGATTCCAGGTTTGATACAAGATCATTAAAGATCATAGCTGAAAAATTGTACTTTCTGGCAGTGGATAAGCAGACCAAGGCATATGCAATGGGACTGCTGAACTCACTCCATCCAGTAGTTTTCTTGGAAATACAGTGCATCAGGGTGTGAACAAGAAATCTCCATTGGTTGAAAAATTTTGACTTGTAGAATTTAAAAACACCAATGGGACCTTCATACCCCATTCTTTGTAAAGTCGAGTATAGGTCATCAGAAGATAGAGAGGTTATACCTGAGGCATCATCCAAGTGAAGAGAGATGCGAATAACCTCCTCTGTGACTTTCAAGGGTTTATCACAAACCCTTGTTCGAATGGTTTTCTGCCCTTCTTCGAAACTAACAGTGGCATTCTCCCAAAATTGCGTCTGATGTTCGATATAGATGGTTGGGCTCACCGTTAGGGCATAAGAGATGTGCGAGGATTTAAGAAAATCGACTATATCGTGGAATCCCGCAGCTTGTTTCGGCTTCTGAAGCATGGCTATTTCATTGTGCTCATCAACAAACTCCATGATTCCTGAGGATTCTTGAAAGAAAAACACAAAGATTCTGGGGAGAATAGGTTAAAACGAGAGAGAAGAAGTTAATGCGAAGAGTCGTTATGAACTTTGGCGGGCAACCAGGGGTATTTATAGCAGTAGTTGCCCTAGATTTTCAAAAGCAGTATTAACTGTGCATTAGCAGTATTAACTACTGAGCAGTATTAACTGCAAAGCAGTATTAACTGTGTACTAGCAGTATTAACTACTGAGCAGTATTAACTATAAATCAGTATTAACTACTGAGCAGTATTAACTGCAAAGCAGTATTAACTACTGAGCAGTATTAACTACTGAGCAGTATTAACTGCAAAGCAGTATTAACTACAAAGCAGTATTAACTACTGAGCAGTATTAACTACTGAGCAGTATTAACTGCAAAGCAGTATTAACTACTGAGCAGTATTAACTACTGAGCAGTATTAACTGTGCACAAGCAGTAGAAACTATGCACTAGCAGTAGTAACTCTGCACTACTTGTCAAATCCTCAAATGTCATCTTACCTTCTGACACATCACTTTTACCATTTCTCTTACCTCCTGCAGGATTATTTCCAAGTGTAACATGTCCTCCATCAATTCTTTTGAAGTTCTTGAGGCAGGCCATGTTACCTGTCATGTGCCTGGAGCAACCACTATCAACATGCCAGATGCTCTTCCCCTTGAGCTGTTGGTTGCCCTGCACATCTGATAGATCAATTAGTTTTATTGGGAACCCAAGCCGAAGTGGTCTTGGGTCTCCCATGCTCATCAAAGTACTTACATTCTGTTTTGATGAGCTTATCAAAGTGAGGAACATCAGTGCTTGAGTACTTTGTTTTGATGATAGGTCTAGAAGCAGTACTAACTGATGCAGAAGTACTAACTTTGTTAGCAGCACTAACATTGTTAGCAGTATTATCTTTTAAGGAGGCATTAACAGTGTTAGCAGCACTAACACTGCTTCCAGAAGTACTAGCCTTCTCAGCAGTATTAACTAACTTAGCGGTACTAACACTAGAAGCAGTATTAATTGTTGAAGAGGTACTAACTGTGTTAGCAGTACTAACACTGCTAGCACCATTATTGCTTCCTGCAGTACTAACATTGTTAGCAGTACTAACTGAGTTGGCAGTATTATCATTAGTACCTTTAGGCATCCATACTCTAACACTTTCTGTTTCTGCCTTTTTCATGTGGCTTTTGGTTTTAACTTGTTTCTTTGCCACAACTTTCCTCACAGACTTTTTATAGCCACCATTCTTTCTGTAACCACCAGGTTTTTGAAAAAATCTTTGAGCATTAAACCTTTGGTTAACAGGATTGAAATAACAGTGTTTGGCTAAATGATTTAGCTTACCACAGATGAAACAAGGTTTTGGCCTGTTAATTCTGTTCAGATCAACTCCTTGTCTCATAGCCCACTGGTTATTCCAGTTCCTTTGATTTCCCCTCTGATTATCATGTTTTTGGGGCTTGTTCTCTTTAGATTTCCTGCAAGAACACTGTTTACAAGTATTAGAGTTCACAACTTTGGGCTGTGTGGAATGAACTCCCTTTTCCTTTTCAGTCCTTTTGATCTCAGTGTTCTTAACACATGGACTTTCAGATTCCTCATCAGAGTCTACTTTGTCAGTCTCATCCTCAACAACTACTGTTTCTTCACAAGGATCTATATTAATCTTTAATTCAGGATCCTTCCTATCCTTGGTCTCTAACAAATCAGACTTAGGAGGTATGTAGTTGTTATTGTAGGGTGGAGGTGTGGCATTGTACCCTATCCCTACTTTCATCTTGTCATGGATTTGAGCCTTAATGATGGTATCCATGGTTTTAGAAGCACGGGTAAACTTTTCAACATCAAGTTTAACCTTCTTAAGCTCTTCTTTTAATTTCTCATTCTCCTCCCCAGACACTTTCAGCTTAATCTCATACTCATTCTTCTCCCACTTCCAATAGTTAGTATCATAGTGGTGTTGAAGTTCATTAGCTTGAAAAGCTCTAATCTGTTCCTCAAAACTTTCTACAATCCTAACATAATCTTTCACATCTTTCTCTAGCCTCTTAAGGTTATCACACATACCTTGATTGTGATCCCTATATCTTTTAACAGCATCAATGTAAGCTTGAGAACAGAGTTTAGATTGTACCTCAGTGGGAATATCAGATACTTCTGCCATAAGAGCTTGATTCTGACAGGCTTCCTCTGCTTGATCACTCCAATCAAAAGTACTGTTTGATTCAATAGAATTTTCCATATTGACTGTAGAATTCTAAGAAAACCTTGCTCTGATACCACTTGTCAGGATCGATTCTTAACAAGAATTAAACTTCTTAGAAACAGAATTTAGAGAATCTTACGGAATAGAACTCTAAATCAATTAAAGAACAATCAATAGAATTCAACACACTGTATATATCAAACAGTATTATTCACAAGCTTTACACCAAACCTCAATCTTGATGAACAAATCTCACCAAGACGACTTCTACTTCTCTAGAAATAGGATCTATGATCTTGAGGTTAATTCTCTCTAAATGGCTAAAACAACTTTTTTTTTAAAAACTGTTCTCTCTTTGATGTATCGTGTATCTTCTATTTTATGTATTATTCTAATAGCTATCAATACTATTTATACAAAAGTAATTACAAGATAACTATCAAAAGTAAATTGATCTTCTGAATCTTCGTTAAACATATCTTGATCAATTCCTTCTTTGTCTCCAAAAGTATCGCATACCAAACTTATCAAGTCAGCAGTATTAACAATGATTTGGCTCAGCAGCATTAACGAACCTTCAGCAGTATTAACCTTCACAGTCTTCTAGCAGTAGTATCTCAGCTCAGCAGTACTAACCATGTCTAGCAGTAGTAATTTGGTCTAGCAGTACTAACCGTGTCTAGCAGTAGTAACTTGGTCTAGCAGTACTAACCGTGTCTAGCAGTAGTAACTTCGTCTAGCAGTAGTAACCTTGTCTAGCAGTAGTAACGAAGAACTGGCAGTAGTAAAATTGTCTTGGCAGTACTAACCATACTTAGCATATCTTCAGTTCCCAACATGAAGTGTTCCATGGCAGAAAACCAAATATAGGTTTTCTTCATGTCTTTGGCTGTGTGTGCTTCGTCTTGAATGATCGTGACAATCTTGGGAAAATTGATCCCAAAACTGATGAAGGAATCTTTGTTGGATACTCTTTATCCTCCAAAGCATATCGTGTATATAATCTCATGAGAAAATGTATTGATGAGTCCATTCATGTAAAATTTGATGACCTAATATCCTCATCTCTCTCAAATGATGATGATGAATTACATAGGTGGATCTCATCATGCATTGGTGATACTCCCATAGTTAATCCTACCGATGCATCTTCCACTCCTTTCCCTACTTCAAATCCTTCTTCCTCAAATATCCAAGTTGGGTCACCCTCAATAGTGCCCGACACTTCCCCCACCGAAATTGATCCATCTGCCACCGAAATTAACCCATCTCCCACCGATCCTCTTCCTTCCACCTACATTCCCGATCACACTCCTATTCATCAAAATCTTCCTTCAACCTCAACACAAAATATTCCATCACATTTACCTCCTGCCACCAAATGGACCAAAGATCACCCCATAGATCAAATCATTGGCGATCAACAAGTTGGAGTCCAAACACGAAGAGGAGTTGGAAATATTTGTCTTTATGTGAACTTTCTCTCTCTTATTGAGCCCAAGAAGATTGATGAAGCTCTAGCAGATCCCTGTTGGATCACTGCCATGCAAAAGGATCTTTCTCAGTTTGAAAGAAACAAAGTTTCGAGATTGGTTCCCAGACCTCCAAAGAAGACAATCACTGGGACCAAATGGATCTTCAGAAACAAAATGGATGAAGAAGGTACAGTTGTCATAAACAAGGCCAGACTGGTAGCTCAAGGATACAGACAGGAAGAAGGCATTGACTACGATGAAATATTTGCTCCTGTTACAAGACTTGAAGCCATAAGAATCTTTCTGGCTCATGCTGCCTACCAAAATTTCAGGGTCTTTCAGATGGATGTCAAAAGTGCCTTCCTCAATGGGGAAGTTGCAGAGGAAGTCTATGTGAAACAACCACCTGGTTTTGAAGACCCAACACATCCAGACTATGTGTACATATTAGACAAGGCTCTCTATGGTCTCAAGCAAGCTCCATGTGCTTGGTATGACACACTTGCTGATTTTCTTCTAAAGAATGGATACTCCAGAGGAAAAATAGACAACACTCTCTTTATCAAGAAGACCTCAGGTAATCTCATTCTTGTTCAAATTTATGTAGATGACTTCATCTTTGGTGCCACTGATGAATCACTGTGTGATGAGTTTGCCTCTCTCATGATGAGTGAATATGAGATGAGTATGATGGGAGAACTTACATTCTTTTTGGGCCTTTAGGTAAAACACACTTCAGAAGGGATTTTCATAAATCAAAGCAAATATATTTGTGACTTTCTGAATAAATTTAACTTCGTAGATAGCTCTCCCATGAAAACTCCCATGGCACCACCTATGAAAATTCATGCTGATCTGGATGGTAAATCTGTTGATGTAACGAATTATCGAGGATTGATTGGTTCTCTTCTTTATTTAACTGCTAGCAGACCGGATATTATGTTTTCTACCTGTCTATGTGCCCGTTATCAAGCCAATCCAAAAGAATCACATTTGGCCGCTGTAAAACGGAGTTTCCGGTATCTTAAACGTACCTTGCATATGGGTCTTTGGTATCCCAAAGACTCAAATTTTGAGCTAATCGGGTATTCAGATTCGGATTATGCAGGTTCCAAAATTGACAGGAAAAGTACCACGGGTAGCTGTCAACTTCTTGGTGGCAAATTAGTCAGCTGGTCCAGCAAGAAACAAAACTCTGTATCAACCTCTACTGCTGAGGCTGAATATGTTGCTGCTGGAAGTTGCTATGCTCAAATCCGGTGGACTAAAAATCAACTCAGAGACTATGCTCAAGTCTACTCTAAAGTCCCAATTCTGTGTGACAATTCAAGTGCAATAGCTATTGCAAATAATCCAGTCCTTCATTCCAGATCCAAGCACATAGATATCAGATATCACTTCATCAGAGATCAGATTTCCAAATGTGACATTGAGCTGCATTTTATCCCAACTTATCTTCAGCTTGCAGACTTGTTCACCAAACCCTTGGATGAAACCAGGTTCAATTTTCTAATAAGTGAACTTGGAATGTTGTATCTTGATAAGTAAAAAAAATTAAAAAAAATTTGTTCATCTCACCGATGATAACAACCTAATCGGTGGACTTCAGTCATTCCACCGATCCCTCTACCCTGATACTTTCCACCGATTTGACCGGAACCTTGGAATCGGTGGACTCTCTTCACAAATACCGATTGTATCATCCCACCGAACTTCGACCTCACCGATTCCTCTAAATCAATGACTTCATCTTCCTCGATGAAATCCTTTCACACCTATCCCTTTACACCGACGTCATTAATAAACAAACATCGGTGAACCTTTTCTACACCGACACTTCTGCAAATCGGTGTGCCTATCCAACCGATTGTCCTCCATCGGTAAAACCCAAACCACCGACAAGAGATCCCCGATATCATTCCTCTATCAATCGGTAAACCTTTCTTACCTTGAGCCTTCTCTTCGGTGAGCCTTTCCCACCGACAAGTATCATCATCGGTGAATCCATCACATCGTTCACCGATACTCATCGGTATGCCTTTCTACCGAAACCTTTTGCAATTCTTATCCAACTCGATTCCCCAAGCTTACATCACCCCTACTACTATGTGTCAGACTCCTTTAACCCTTCCCATTCCTTGAAACGGCTTATGACCACACCTTCGATTTCTCTTCTGTTACTAAGTTCCTCACTCGATCTCCTCTCCTTCATGCTTTCACTTGCAACCCAAAAATGAGCAAAATGCTCATTGGCAACTTTTGGCTCACTGCTATGTATGATCCCTCCAATGAGGCTGTTCACGCTTCAATTCTCACTGACGAGGAAGGTGATCACGATCTCACATTTGGAGTAGATGATGTTCGTCGTGCTCTTAAGATTGAAGCATTCTCTGAATATGAAGACATGCACGTCGACACCTTTCATGAAGACGTGGTTAATACTTTTGGTTACATTCACCAGTCTGACGACAAATCCTCAAAATCTAACAAGGGTCCAGGTACACTCACTCACAATAAAATGGGAGGGGTTTGGAACTTTCTTTTTGCTCACGTGATCTACTGTCTGTCTCGAAAGACAAGTGGTCAGGATCAATCCCCATCCTATATTACTAAGCTTATCCATACCCTCATTTTTCAACGTAAAGTTAATTTTGCCCAGTACTTCTTCACTGAACTGACTGAGGTTGTAAAACACCTGTAGAATCCAGATCCGTGCAACGATTATGTTTGTGAATAAGCAAATAAGAACAGTTGATATGATTCACAAAGGCTGCCCACTTAGCTATTGAATTAGAGAGAATTACAGTGTAAAGCAGAAAAGCTAAATGAGACAACTAGCTAATTTTCTAAGCTAATTGCACTTTATATATGCTGGGCCCGTGGTAACAAGCCCACGACCCGTTCACTATGGACTAAGTTTAAACAATTACAATTCAAACCCTTGAACTTAAAATCAACATAAATTCTACCCTAACAATCTCCCCCTTTGATTTGAAGTTCGAGTTCACGCTCAATCTCTTGCCAGTTGTAGACATAGCGTTTGCGAAGTGCGAAATGAACCTCGAAGAATCTGATGGCGCGGCGGTAGTCGAGACGTTCTTCAGCCATATCCAAAGCAGTCTGAGCAGTTCTTTCATTCAGATTGGGTACATAGGATACCTTTGGATTTTCGGATTCGTGCTTGATGATCTTCCAAAGAGCGTCTTGAACATTGAGCAGTGTGCCGTCGCAAAATCGATCTACCTGACTGAACCTCATAAACTTCTTTTCTTTCTGAGCGTTGAGGAAAACGATCCCAAATTCCGGTTGAAGCAGCATTGCATTCTCGGGATACATTGACAGTTCAGGAGATTTCAGATTCGGTTTGAGCAGATTTACCTCCTTCGCTCGGTTCTCGATTGCCATTTGAAAGTCCGTGAGATAAGAGATCATAATAGAACGGACGAGGAATCGACGAACCGCTTCGAGCGCCTTTGTTACAGCAAGCGGTCGGATGGTTCTGGTGCGAAGGTCTCTCAGAATAACCAGGAGGTCGAACGGATGGAGATGCTTAAAGTCAGCTTCAGAAAAAATCCATTCATTTCCGTCTTCACGTCGAACAGTGAATACGGGAAAGACGATCTTCATAATTTTGTTTGACTGAATCTTTAGCACCTCTGAAATTTTATGCTTAGTTCGTACCTGGTCTCTCGGGAGACACCGCTTCATGGCTTCTACGTATCGGAGTTGGCGTACTGGATCAGGACTGTAGATGCCAAGACAGATGGTCGGCTAAATCGGGCGAATTCGGTGAACAAACAGCTTCTTCAGAGATTCCTCCAGATGAGGAATGAGGACCTTAATCTTCTCCCAACGGTTTTGTTGCTGAGGAGGGGGAGAAAGATCAGAAGTTGTCGTTTGCTGAGGAGATGTCGGGATTTCTGTATTTGATCTTTCGGGTTGATCTGTAGTCTTAGCGGGTTGAGTCGAGTGAACGGGAGGCGTACCATAGAAATTCTGAAGCAGAAACTGGTCGTAATCAATGTTGTCGTCTTCATCAGTGGGAAACACCAAGTTTACCTCTAAGTTTACGGCTCTGGCAGCTTTTTCGTACCATGCGTCTTCGGTTTCCGGGTTGGTTTCACATGCTGGATCAATCATGGTGAGCATTGGCATGTCTGATGGTTCTTGTGCGACCAATTCCTGTGTTGTACCCTCGGGCTTTTCAACCGTTGGGGCTTCGTCATCTGAAATATCCATGTCGATGACCATCTGTGCTAATGGCAACTCGGCTTCGGGTGTTGCTGTTGAAGTTGCCGCAGTTGGGGGTTCCTGTTGAACCACTGTAGTAGTTTCGGCAGTCACGATCTGGACGGTCTCGGTTTGGCGTAGACGCTTCTCCCCCTCACGTTGATCAGGATCATCCTGGTCATCGTGCTTGCGTTTGAGACCGCCGACTTGACTCTTACAAGTGTCTTCTAGTGAGCGGACCCTCTCAGACAGTGTGGCAAGCGCTTTGTTGTAGTCGTTGAGGGTCGAGTCAATGGCGTCAAGGCGTGAGGTGATGGACGAAGATGGAGCAGTCACCTAGGATCGAAGAACTGAGATCAGGTCTGCTTCGGTAGATGCGGTTGTGTTGGATTCCTGGAGCAGTTGGGCTAAGAGCATCGTCTTTAAGGTATCCACCGAATAAATAGGTTGAGCAAATGTCGGTGGATGTGGTGGTGCGGTTTCGGCTTCAACGAATTTTGCTTTACCTTTGATTGCTTTGGCGATCTCGTCGGTGACATGCTGTTCCAGTGCCTCGCGGACAGCCTTGAGGGTGCTGTCCAGGGACCCTTGCGACACAAAGTCGGGGTGAATAACTCCGGGTTCACTTAGATTACCCGTTAAGACATCTACCGCAGAGGTAGAGCCACCTACGTTCACAGCTGGCGTGATATTAACTGTGGTAGGATTTCCGTCCAATCCTCGTGTTCCGGAAGTCGGAGACACTATAGACGTTCCGGTCGGGTCACTAAGAGACGCGACTTGGTGTTGTTCCGCATCAAGTGTCCTAGGCGAAGAATGTTCATTAACAATAGGCTCTAGACTCGATGGTACACGCAAAGAAGTCGAGACCGGGGGCTGCTGGTCTCTTATTTCAACACCTTGACCCTCTGAATGATGGTCCGGTGGAAGTTGTGCTGAATCCCCATGTAATATTGAAACATCCGTCTGTTGTGAGACGGATGAGTGGATGAGGGGGTCGTGCAATTTCTCCGCTGGGTCCACGGAGGCTTCTTCAATACCCGGTCCCAACAAATGAGACGGTGTAGTAGATGTGGCTACCCGGATATCGCTCGTTTGGGGTCGCTCATGAGCCTCGTTATCTTTACGGCTCAATCTTTCTTGGTTCGTGTTCGACCTTAACACCCTTTTTCTCACATGTTCTATATCCCGGGGAAGGTCCCTCCGGCTCTGGCTGGAGCATGGGATTCCCTAACTCTCGTCTATATGCTATCACAGGTAGGGTTTCAGGCATATTTATAGCACGGATATTATCCTGCTCCCCCTCAAAACATACATGGGGATTGACTTGCTCCCCATCGGAGTGAGTGTGATATCAACACAAGAAAAAAAAATTAGACTTTGTTAGAAAAACAGTGTGACTTCTCCCCTCGGATTGAGGTTGTGGATCCGCCATGGAATATCTGTAAAAAGACCCAAAGTTAGAAACTAAGGCGGAGAAACAAGTTCCGGTGCGTAACTTTGCATTAAGTGGCTCAATCTGATACAGATTTAGGACAAGTAGTGATGAAACAGGTACAGGACTGAAAGTAGTAGGGGCGTCCGGACATAATGATGAAATTGCAAGACATTCCGGACAACACAGGTATCCGGACAAAAGGTGTCCGGACAAAAGAGCATACCGGAGATGATGAAAGTTTCCGGATAAAATAAGCAATCCGGACAAAAAAGAATCCGGATGACATTTAAGAGAGACCAAGAGTCCGGATATGGTACCCGGGTTCCCGTCCAATCCGGATAAGGACCCGGTCCGAAAACCTATCCGGATACTTCTGGATTTTCAAGAATTTCCCTGATTCTTGACATTTTGCAAAAATAAAGCTATATGGATTTCAGAAACGAACCTTCTCTTGCTCCCCCTCCAACGGAGCATGGGGAAGAATTTGCTCCCCCTAGGATAGTGCAATAGAGAGTCCGACACACATAAAAACTTTTAGGCATTGAAGGAAAAACACTGTGTCGCTCCCCCTCAGAATGTGCGCGTAGTGTGAAATGCACACGGGAGTATCCCCACACACAAATTTTTTTAACATATTTAAGGAAAAAGTGTGTGTGACGCTCCCCCTCAACAGTAGAATAACATACCTGATAGTTGATCATGCTCCCCCTAAACACGTGAGCAGCTTGTTAGAGCACATGTATAGACAAACCTCACGTCTTCTTAATATTGTTCCTTGTAGATCGTGAGCAGCTCCCTCCTTGCGGTCATGTGTGTGGAGCATCCAGTGTTTAAGGACCACACATGACCGTCCTGCAAAACAAATTTAGCGGACCTTCGGTACCCAGATTTGCCTGGGTCCGGGAGGGTTAGGTTTGGCACCGTTTGGGGAAGCTTGCTTTGTCCCAGCTTTCCCTTTAGGTATAGGAATTACACCGTTAGAGGGAACTGGTTTTGGCACTTGTTTCCTCTTCGGTGCAGAATTTACACCTTTAGGAGGAACAGATTTTGTAGCAGCTTTCCACCTGGGTACCGGTTTAACCTTAGTAGGAGCAACCCATCTAGGAGCAGGTTTGGTCTCCCGCTGTGGTTTAACCGCTGATTGGTAACCCCGTTTTTTTATAGTGTCTTTGCTGGTTATTACGGGGTTTGCGTTTGGGTGTATGATTAAACCTTTGATATGACCCAAACCAATCATTATTAGCAATGTCATCAAAATCATTCCAACCACAACTAGAACAACACAAACGATCGTGTGATAATTGAATCAATTGCTGAATGGAATAAATTTTCATCGGAAAATTAACATCTCTATTAACAAAATTATTCCTATGATTCCAGGCACAATCGTTTCTGTTCATCCTAGGATGAAAGACAGTATTGAACGACTTTGATGCATCATCCTTGACAGATTCCTTGGCTGGCCACTTTGGTTTTGTTTGTTTAGCTAGACCGGTTTTATCCGAAACAACAGGGACAGTGCGGTCAGTGACCTTTGAGGAAACAGGAATCTTAGTGGTCGGTTGTTCGGTCTTTTGCTTCGGCTGTGATCCTTTTTGAACATTTGAAGCATTTTTAAGAATCTTGATCACAGCCGGAGTCTTGGATTGTGAACAGTCGCCCTTTAGAAAATTGACCGGACGATTAACCACTGGAGACAAAAAGTCAGAATGACTTGGAAGAGGTTTGTCGAAAGGGAACGACTCAAACTCTCTATCAGAATTACATTCGGAGTTCATGTATTCTGAAAAATCGACATCCGGAATTACTGGACTTGGATCGGTCGAGGAAGGCGAGGAACACTTTGTGCTTTCTGTAGTGTGCTTTGAGGAATTTGGTGCGGAAGCGTTTGAAAAATCAGAGTTTAAATTCCTTGTAACACATTCATCTTGAGAAACTTGACTTTATTGAGACGAGATATTTCCTATGAAAGCTTTACACGAGGATGTGTTAGATGAGTTGGAGGAAAGATCAGGTGAAATCTGCTTTTGAGCCTGGAGAAGGTCAATCTGTTCTTGGAGTTGACCATTTCTCAGGTGCTCTTTCAACGTTTCTCTTGTCATTTCAGACAGCTTAGATGAGAGCGTATTGATTTCCCACTGAAGTTTTTCCTTTTCCTCACTTGACACACCGTCGGTTTTCTCAGATCTGAGTTTCTCAATCTCAGAGATTAGCACTTTCTTTTCGTTTTGAAAAATAGACCTTTCTTTCTCAAACGACTCCTCCAACTCGACAATCTTTGCTTCCAAGATGAGAGGGGGAACATAGAGTTTAAACTCGTCCGTCTCATTCTTGGTTGCTGGTGCTTGGTCCTCATCCTTTTGGGAGGAATCCTTGGGCTTAGCAACCTTGTAGGGGTCGAAGTAGTCATTCGAGAGGTACTTCTTTGGATTTTTCTTATAAGAATAATTTAAGGGCTCATAACAAAATGGAAGTTGTATTCATCGTTTGTGTGTGCGCTTATATTCCTCGGTTTCCTCTTCCTTTTCAGGTTCAAGAGGACCAGTCCATTGAATTCCATATTCAGGATACTTCTTATCTAACCCAAAACAAGCAAAATCATACAGAGTGGGTGTATGCCATCTTCCTTTTTTCAAATAATGTGGGTTATCATAACCGATTCCCCACTCTTTGTTAAAGTACGTGAACTCTTTAGGTTTATTTAGAAAGATGGTTTGATCAGTTTGACCCCTTTTGTGGAGTTTTGTTTCAAGATCAGTGATTTTATTTACAAACTCCTTGTGCTGAATTTGAAGAGCAGAGCATTGATAAACAATTTCTGCTTTTTCATTCAAGCACTGATCAAACTGTGACTGAAGTTCAGATAATTTGGCCCGTAAGTCTTTAGGTGCTATAGAAAGATTTTTGCATTTCTCCTTTAAAATAACATTTTCAGACTTATATTTTTCAGTTATTTTCTTTTGAACATCTAGCTTTTCGATTAGAGACCTAATCTCAAGCAGTTGTTCTTTAGAAGTGGCCTTAAAGGAACCTACCCGTTCAGCAAGAGGTTTCACTCGGTCATAAAGTTCTGAAAAGATAGGTTCACATACCCGACACGACCTTTTCATGTTTTCTTCAGCAGGAGACATCTTCAGTTGCACTGGAGTGATCGTCAGACGTGTAGATTGATTCAAAGTGTAAACCTAACGCAAGGCACTAAGAGTGGAATCCTAACGCGGGTTCTATGACTAGTATGAACTAAGAGTGATCTTACTGGATAGGAATCCAAGTAAGGGTCTGATCAGGAAGTGTCCGAATCATATCAATTAAGAACAGTTCAATAAATCCCAAAGTGTTCGGGTAAAACAAAGAATCTGGATGGCACAGATTCACGAATACTTAAATGTCCCCCTCCTGCGACTTAGCACGGGTGGTTTCCGGATAAGGAATCCGGAAAAACAAGGTTACCAGATACAGTATTTACCGGATAGAATCTACCGGATAAACAAAGTTTACCGGATGCAATAGAGTCCGGAAAGTATGAGATTTCCGGGTACTTTGAAGTTTCCGGAAACTGTGAAGTGTCCGGATACTATGAAGATTCCGGGTAAACGAGGATTTCCGGATAAAATGAATTTCGGATACTTTGAATTATCCGGAACAAAATTTACCCGGAAAGATTGAGATTAAGGAGAACTTACCCGGATGACTGACTTACCCGGATGATTGACTTGTCCGGAAGAATTGAACTAGTCCGGATGGAACCACAAACGTCCGGACACCTTGATCTGTTCGGAAAACGCGGCTGTTTTATCCGGACACCGCGGCTGTTTTGGTAAAATCGATCGAGAACGCAACTGGGGTTACTCTAATGTGTTCCTGAAAGATTAGAAACAATACCAAGCACAAAAACAACACTAATCCAATCGATTTTAGAGCAAAAACAACACCTTTTGATATCAAAAATCCGATTTTTAAATAAGAACACAACTAAAAGTTTCTGAACTTATTATGCGAAATTGACCAATCAAACGAACGAATTTGGATGTGAAAATTTGCAGAAACACTTATAATGATAGTGCTAACACAACCCAATAAGCAAAAACAATCAATTTACGCAGAATCACAGAATCAAAAATTCAAGAAAAGTCAGACGTGAAAAAGTCAAACTAACCAGAAATCAGAGAATGATACTTTGAATTGAATCCGTCTGTCTGCTCTGATACCAATTGTAGAATCCAGATCCATGCAACGATTATGTTTGTGAATAAGCAAATAAGAACAGTTGATATGATTCACAAAGGCTGCCCACTTAGCTATTGAATTAGAGAGAATTACAGTGTAAAGCAGAAAAGCTAAATGAGACAACTCGCTAATTTTCTAAGCTAATTGCACTTTATATATGTTGGGCCCGTGGTAACAAGCCCACGGCCCGTTCACTATGGACTAAGTTTAAACAATTACAATTCAAACCCTTGAACTTAAAATCAACGTAAATTCTACCCTAACAACACCTAAAGAGACGACATGTTGCCTACCCCCGCTTTATCTCTATGATAGTTCAACACAAACTGGGTTCCGCTTTGGATGCTGATCGAAAGGCTAAAACTCCAAAGTTCAAATAGGATTGGTCTTCTCCAATTATCGGCCAAAAGACACTTGATGTCGGCTCCCTTGCCACCGACTAGCCGCTCCGACCAGGTATGCTCTCGTTTGCTTATTCTCCCGATCTCCACTGGGGTGATGCGGAAATTCCTGGGTTTAGACACCCTAAAATTCCCGTGGACCTCCCAGCTGTAGTGGCCCCATCTCCCCATCCCCGAGTGAAGTCGGGTGGTGCCAAAAAGAAACAACCTCGGGCTACCGACACCTCCGTGTCTGCTTCCAAGACTATGCCTCCGAAAGATCCTTCGGAGGCTACCCAAGTCTCATCCCGTTCTCACAAGCGGAGGCACTCCAAAACCCCTCTGAGATCTCCTTTAAAGAGGTCTCGGACACCTTCGGCCACACCTCTTAGGCCAACTACCGATTCTCCACAATCGGTGGCTAAAGTTGTCCCTACCAGGCCAGGGAAATCTGAATTAACCCATACCGACTCCTCTGTTGCCTCTCAAAAGGCCTCGGTTGAATTTCAGGAGAATCTTATTATTTCCACCTCGCCTACTTCCTTGGGTGGTGGTGATGACTTCGGGGTCTCTCCCCTCGAAGGCACCGAATTCTCACTCCATAGCCTATCACTCGATCTAGAGATCGATGATGCACACCTGTTAAATAAAACACTGGGGAATTTATTGATTTTCTGTTGGAAGATACCGGTTCACCCCAAAAAGATGCCACCGACGACATCATGGTCACCGATCCATCTCCTTCACCGACACATCAATCACCGAGGTACCCATCCCCAACCACGTTTCACCGAAGCAAACCACTCCACGACCTTCTCCCTCACCAACAAAAGTTCTCGCACCCTGACACTCACCCTCACCGACAAAAGTTCCCACACCCCGACGTACACCCTCACCGACGGAATCTCCACACCGTTTCCCAACTCCCACCGATCAGTCTTCTGTGGCTAGCTCTTCTTGTTAGGACAAATATGTCTTCAAGGACAAAGTTAGCTTATTACCTTAGTTTGTATTGAGGTATATATAGCTTTGTTTAATAGAGGGATGACACAACTATTACAGAGAGGAATACGCATAACTCACATCTTGTAATATTGAGAGCAACCCCTAATAGATCTACTTTCTCTCTCTACTCTCTCTCTCTAGATTCTCTCTCTAATTTTGATAGATCATGGTTTAACAATTGGTATCAGAGCTGGAACAAGATTGAGAGATGGAATTCTATTGATCAAACATAAGAATTTGGTGATTTCACAAGCAAATTTGATTGATTTTCTTGAATTTTTTCAAGAAAATCTCGTTTTCTTGAGATTTTATCAAATTTTGGTGATTTTTGATCGAATTTGTTCGTGAATTGGTTCTTTGGATTCGTTTTTGTGTGGAGAACAATTCTTATTCAATAATCAAAAGCTAATTTCAAAGATTTGGAGGTCAATTTTGAAGAAATTTGAGTTTTCGGTTCGGTTCGTTCGTATCATCTGATCAACCATTCAGATTTTGAATCAGAGATTTTCAGTGAAATTGGATTACATCATTGTGTTAGAAACTTGTTTTCTAACATATCTTCAAATTTTGGTTGATTAATTTCAAGTTTTTGAGAGTTAATTTGAAGATTTAGAAAACTTTTGTGTTATTGAGAAAACTTGTCTGTGAAATTTTTTGAAGAGTGATTTTGCAATTTATTGTTGTTTTGATCCGTTTTTGTGCAAAATCGTTTCCAAAAACAAGTTTTAGACATGATTCTATCAAAGATTTCAAGTTTTAATCTCAAAATCTAAGTTTTGAATTTTTTTTGATCTTCATGTGTTCTTGAGGTGTTCTTGGTGAAAATTGTTTAAATCTGAAATTTTGATCCAATCTTGTTATTCAGATGTGATTAGAAGTTGTTTGTGATTTATTTTGATTCATAACTCAAGAGATTTAGTTTGGTTGTTGAGTTTGTGATATTGCAGAAACAAAATTCGCAAGCCACTACAAATATTTCGCAAGTCATCTGATATACATTTCGCAAGCAATTAATGAAAGATTTCGCAAGCAGCTTAAGTCAATATCTCGCAAGAAATTCAGCTGTGTGTGTGTATGTTTGTGATGTATGTGTGTATGCTTAAGGTGTGTGTATGTGTACTTATTGTGTGTGTCTCGTAACTGGATAAGTATTTCGCATCAGAATTCGCAAGCAACTAAAGAGAATTGCGCAACATTTAATATTCAGCTACTAGCTTGCTTGCTTCGAATTAATTTCAGCTACTAGCTTATTAATTTCACCTACTAGCCCGCTTGCTTAATTAGTTTAAGCTACTTGCTTGCTTGCTTCCTACCGAGTTGCACTATTTTCAGAAAAGTTTCAGAGTTTCATTGTTTTCCAAGTGAACTTTGCGCCAAGCTTTTCGCAACCAACTGTCGCGAGTTGTGAAGTATTTCGCAACCCACTATCACGAGATTTGAAACTTTTCGCTACCTTCTTTTGCGATTTCTGAACTTCTCGCCACCCACTGAAGTCTCTCAGATTCTCATAATTTTCTAAGTCTACTTTGCGCTACTGTTACTTGCGAAATTCTCACATTGCGCCTCTTTGGCTTGCGCATTTCTGACTTAGAATTTTTTTTTCGAGTTTTTACTAGTTGTTAATTTTTTGAATTTTTCAGATTAGTTTTTCAAACATGAAGCGGCTTTCAGTGCTGATCAAAGAATCTGATTTTGAACGATGGAGAGTCTCGTTCATCGATTTTATTGAAAGTAGAGAAAATAGTGAATATATGATAAAATCTTTCTCCGAAGGTCCGATGATCAGATATAAAACGGAGAGTGATTTTACTGAAGAAGAGATTAAAAGAATGAAAGCCGACAAGGAAGCTTCATCCAACTTGATCTTCGTAATTTACAAACTTCCGCAACACATCTACAAACGCGTTGAATGTTTCAAAAACAATCCAATACTTATGTGGAACGAGTTAACAAAGCAAATGCTTGGATCTGAAGTTGCGTTTAAGAAAAAGGAAGAAGAAAAGAAAGCTGAAAAAGAGGATGCGGAACAGAAATCATCAAATGTTGAAATTGAAGAACTTAAGGAAAAGGTTATAGAGCTTACAAAGAGACTTTCTGACACGGAAAAGTTGCTAAAAGAGGAAAGAGCGAATCGTACAAATGACAAAATGTGCTATGAAAAGCAAATTTTGTCTCTTTCACAGAAAGTTTCTGAAATTGAAAAGAATGAGAAGACGGAGAAGAAAGGAAATGAATAAAAGAAAGCCCTTGAACTCAAATGCATAAAACTTTCTAAACAAAACTTATATTTTGAGAAAGTTTTATTTCTTGAAAAAGAAAAACTAGAAAAGGAAGGGGTTGAATTTGAAGATAAAAGGAAAGAGTTTGAAGCGAAGAATGCGAAACTGTCAAATAAAATTTCTGATCTTCAAAAGGATTTAGAAAAGGAAAGACAAGAGCTAGATAAGGAAAGTCATGAGCTAGAAAATATGAAGAAAGCTGACTTTCAGGCTAGGAGGGCTAAAGAAGAATTTTCTAGAGAACGGAAGATATTTCAGCAGGAAATTCGTAAGCTAACAAAGAATTTGGCTGTGTTATCGACTAATATCATGAAAGAGCAGTTGGATAAGTCTGATATTCAGAAGCAACTTGATTTGGTAACCAAGGAACGGAATGACTTATCTTACAAAGTGAAGTCACTTAACAAATCCAAAAGCTATGCAGAATGTCCGATTCGTCCGTCGAATCTTTTCTATGATCACTCAGTGGATAATTCTTCCAAGTATCAATTTGCTGATCTTCCTTCATACAAGAAAGTCAACATGCAATGGAGAGTCAAAGGTACAATTCCTGAAAAAGATGTACCAAAATCATCGGTTTCCAACAAGAACACTAAACTGAAAGGTAAATCTTTTGTTAAACCTGATTCAATATATTCCGCAAATAATTTAATCAGGTTTGCACAAAAGAAAATTTGTTGTTCTTATTGTGGAACTAACGATTTTGTTAAAAATGATAATGTTCAATATTGGTATGGTACTTATCATTTTCCTTCTTATAGAGCTCCGCTTAACAAGTCAGGACCCAAGACTCGTTGGGTACCAAAATCTACTTAATCTGTCTTTGCAGATTTAGAAGCAAAGCGTTGAACTCTTGAAAGAAGATGTATTTGTGCTTCATAGATGGTTTCTAAACACATCGGTTTAGAACCCGGATTTCAAAGTTTTTGGTTTCTGAGTACATCAGTTCAGGACCCGTGCGTCAACGACAATGGCTTCTGGACAAATCAGTTCAGGACCCGTACTTCAATGGCTAAGACTTCTAAACAAATCAGTTTAGAACTAGTACTTATCAGGTTAAATCTTTTACCGCATGATCATACTACTCAGGTAATATCCTTAACTGTCACATCTTTCTATTTCAAGGAACAAGTGGTAAAAGGTAACATTGCATTATGTTTTATTTCTACTGCTTTGAATGTTTGAATCTTTACAAATTTAATTCAATGAAGTGAAATTTTTTCAACTTTCATTCAATGAATGAAATGTGTGTCAAGGGTGATTTTACAAGCGTTTTTGTATTATCTGGGTTACATCTGTTTCATCTTTCACTTCTGAAATAAATCGAAAGGTCAGCAAAACATGAATGAAATTATACTGAATGCTCAAAATTATGTGATTCTAGATTTATATAGAATATAATGCTCAAAAAGCCTTTTTGTTAGAATGATGGATGGAAACGAAAATATGGGGAAAGCACTATGTTTTAGAACCAAGTGATTGAGATGCTCTAAGTTTTAAATCTAATCATTTAGTTTGAAAGTTTGTGTCTGTGGCCTTTCTGGTTTGGGAGATTAAGTCCTAAGGGGTGCTCGACACCTAGTCCCTAAGACCAACTGGTCTGGGATCGGCTGACCCAAATCCTGCTATAGAACCAGATAGAAAGCCATGTTCTACTGGTACAAATGGGTTTAAGATATATATCGATGTGGCCTTTCTGGTTTGGGAAAGTAAGTTCTAAGGGGTGCTCGACACCTAGCACCTAAGGCCAACTGGTCTGGCATCCGCTGACCCAAATCCTACTATAGAACCAGATAGAAAGTCATGTTTAACGATGTATCTTATTCTTAATAAACTTTTTGATTAAAAGATGCCAATGCGCACAAATTAAAAGATGCCAATGAGCACAAAATCAAAAGATGCCAATGAGCACAAAATCAAAAGATGCCAATGTGCACAAAATCAAAAGATGCCAATGAGCACACATCTCTTGAAACTTGGGAAAAATACAAAGTCGCGATAAACCTGTAAATTTGTGAAAATTCTGATTTTGGACAAATAGTGTGAGTAGAGCAGAGTATTCTGATATGTTTTAGAATTGCATATGCTTGTTGCTGATCATATTTCTCATGCTAGCACACCAAATAGATTTAATAAAGGAGTTGAAACTGAACATTTTTAACTTGATATGCAATGATGTCTGGTATTTGAATCCAAACACATGCATTTAATTTCATTTGATTGACAAATCTGTTAAATTTCATTAAGTTGAATTTCTTTTGTAAAGTTTTCAAATGATCAAATGTAAGTAGTTATAAAATGTAGTTCAATGAATTTTATTTTCCTTGTATAAAATTTCAAATACTGTATTGTAATGAAATATATGCATACTTTCAGGGGGAGAAAACAAATTGCTCCAGAATTCTTATTTTCAGGGGGAGCAAGGTTATTCATTAAGGAGGAGATTGTTAGTGAGAATTAGAGACGCGACTGAAATTGAAGAAGGTTTTCGATGATCATGATGAACACTTTCATCGAAAAAGGGGGAGAAATGTTTAGTTCAATTTCAAGTCAAAGCTTTCAAGTCAAAGATTCGATTTCATGACAGGGGGAGAAATGTTTAAAGAAGACTTCGTCTCAAGAAAGGAAAGGGGGAGATTTCTTCTTCAAGAGTTTAAGAGAAATCGATTGATCATATTGTGATCTCTTTTTCTTAAACTTGTGCTATATCGTGAATATCCTTACTGAAGTTTGAAGTTCTCAAGTCAAAGAAAGAAAAAGGAGGAGAATTCTTCAAGAGTTTAGGAAAAATCGATTGATCATCTTGGTTTCTCAAGAATATCTATTTTTCTTAGATTTGCGCTACATTGTATCAAAATGCCTTGTGTGAAGAAACAAATTCTCCATATCAAAGAAACAAAATCTCCGTCAGTTCCCCGTCTGAAGATTTTGTGACGATTTGACTTTGACAAACCTTGATAAAGACCGAAGTTTTGAAGATTCAAGAAGCCGAAGAAATGCTGTTCTCAAATGTTTAAATCTTGAATCCAAGGGGGAGATTGTTAGGACAAATATGTCTTCAAGATTTAATCTTGTTTAATAAAGTCAAAGTCAATGTAATAGAAAGTCAAAGTTAGCTTATTACCTTAGTTTGTATTGAGGTATATATAGCTTTGTTTAATAGAGGGATGACACAAATATTACAGAGAGGAATACGCATAACTCACATCTTGTAATATTGAGAGCAAACCCTAATAGATCTACGTTCTCTCTCTCTAGATTCTCTCTCTAATCTTGATAGATCATGGTTTAACACTTCTACATCTGATTTACCGCCTCCACCACCACCGAGGGTGTTGTACCCTGATCCTCTAGGTGATCCACCCTCCTCATTACCGATACCAAAGGACCGATTACTCCCCCATACGCCGATGTCACCAACTGCTCCCCGATTCCAACTTCCTCAAGTTGGTTCCGCCTCCACCACCGACGTCCGTCTACCGAGTGGCCTAATTGCCGACATTCAGGAGGGTGCCCGACAATGTCGGTTAGTGGGCACTCAGTTTGAAAGTTTCAAACAAGCTACTCTTTCTATGATTGCTCAGATGAACGACAGGGTCATGGTCTTGGAAACCAGGCAACCTCAGTTTGTGACAACATGCTTCGAAACTTACTACAACCCCTCACCGACAGTATGGTCACCTCTACTCAGCAGTTAGAAAATATGAAATCCTCCCACAATGATTTACCTGTATCGGTGGCTGCTATCAAGGCCTCTACCGATTTCAAGGACTCTGAAATCGGTCCCCTCATCACTCGAGAAACTCGGCATCACAATCTTCGCTCCTCTCTCACCGATTCCCTTCAACAGCTTCATCGAAATGTTGGCTCCCTCAACAACAACCTCGATTGGGATTTTGACTTGGGTGACTTCGCCTTTGATACTTCTGACAGGGGTCGACTTCATCATATTCATGAATCGGTGGACCGAATCCTCACTCACTTGGGTCTGGAATCTGTTCCTGTTGCGGAGGGGGAGAAAAGCCTTCCAAAGTCCCCTAAACGGCCTTCTGTTAGGCATCTTGGCAGCAACAGGCCTCCATCAGACCCCACCGATAAATCTACCATCAGATTCTTTAAACCGAAACTCCCCACATCGGTGGTCACTGCAGTTGTACCAACACCGACCACCTCTCCTACACCGACAACATCACCGACCACCACTCCTACACCGACAGCATCACCGACCACCACTCCTACACCGATAACATCTTCGGTACCAACTTCATCACCACCGATCACTACGACCGAATTCCCATCGGTGGAGAAACCCACACCGAAGGAAGCAGTTAAGGGGTAGCAAACTTCTTCGACCTCCATTCCAAAAGACAAAGGTACGAAAATAATTTCGGCGGAGGAAGAGGCCAAAGAAGAGAAAAAAAGAAAGAGCTAGTGAAATATGGAGTTCGTTGGCCGATGCCCAATCTTTAAATCTCAAAACCCCCCACACCTAGAACCACCACCGATTTTGGTCTAACTCCTCAAGAAATTGAGGAAGCTAGACTTGCTCAAAAAGCCCTAGATGATTCTAACGCTTTATCTTTGAAAGTAGCAAAAGAGGAAGCAATCAAAGCCAAATCCACCGATCCAATTCTTGCCCAAAAATCTGAGTTGGGCACTATAGAAGAAGAAAAGGATGAAGAAATTAGATGGTACAAAAAGACCATGCACTACCGAACCAACAGGACCCCGATCACAGGTGTCAAGATAGCCACCTCAAAGCAAAACCCCTCCGACATCAGGCTGATCATTGAATGGGAAGATGGACTATCAAGGAGCATTAGAGATTACAACCTTCGGCAATTCGGTCTCTCCGAATGGTTCGAAATTTCTAGGCTATTGGTAAATTGCACTAATCCCAAGAAAGACATATTCATTAAGTTCATCGATGGGTTAATGGACAAGATGAAAATGATAAAGAAGAAACACAACATCGTACTCTCCACCGACGAACGAGCCTCTCTTCAATTATTGAAAGAAGATGTTCGACTCCCAATGACTAAAACTAAATCGGTAAAAGACACGATATTCAAAGAAATGGCTTCGAAGGGAAAACCCCCTATGTGGAAAATCTCAACCTGTCCATCCCAACATCAATCACGTATACCTCTACCACATTGTGCATCGCACGGATTCCAGGCCTATTCTTCAATGATGCTCTTGGTCACCGACGATTTTTCAGATTTACTCAAATCCATCTCGCCGACATCAACTTTCTTCATGGCATCTCCAACCTTATGCTACATATCCCCGAAGCTCATAATCACTACAAGAACATCATCGATGAAATCAAACGCCACCTTCATAGACCAAAGAAATAATCTAAGTGTTTATTTCTCTTTATAAATACTTGTATTTTTTCTATTCTCGAATGTATGAAAACTTTACTTGAATACAAGTATTTTTTCATCTATTTGAATTTCTGTGCTGCACATATTTATTTTTCCTTACTTGTAAATATTGTTTATATTGTACAAACTCATACAAAGAAAAATAGATCAAAAAGAACAAAAAGAATGCTCTATGTGAAAAGAACCCAAAAAGAGTAAAAAGGGTCAAATTGCAATTTATTCTTAGATACTCTTTAATATTCTAAGTATAGAGCTCAAATTCAAATAGGGGGAGATGGTTGGGTCACCAAAGATTTGAAATTGACTCACCGATGTCTCTCCTAGATCTTACTTAGAATATTTTAGAATGGTTCTTTAAGATGACTTGTACAAGATAGCAATTGTTCGGTGAAGTCGAAGATCAATCGAAACCAAGCTTGAAGATATTCTCATTGTGGAAATGAGAATAGCTATCTCAACAATCAACAAGTGTTAATCCAAACCCTCAGTGATTTGATAATGACCCTCTCTTAAACACTTAGTGAAAATTGTAAGTAAACAATATGTATTAGAGTTTCACTATCGCTGATAAGTACTAGGACTTTACAGTACCGCTGATAGGAACTCTTGTTCTTTAGATTAAGACACTCAGCTAACACTATTCATCCAGTAGCTCTGAACCTGTTCAGTCTCTGTGATGATCGCTGATAAGTTATAGTTGTTTACTTATGATCCCTGAAGACAAGTCTCACGTCAACATAGGTTCGACGCTGAAGTCGAAGATCAAGCCCAATAACCAGCGACAAGTCTACTAATGAACTGATGCGGATATCAGCGAAGCAAGACCTGTCCATTCAACGTGAAGTATCAAGTAGAAGACTTCAGCAATCGCTGAGCTTTATCACTCGCTGATAAAGTACTGTTCAACGAACGCTGATCGTGAAGTCTTCCTCTACATGTTACTTTTGTCTTACCCCCTTGCACGTCTCCGTACGAAATGTCAGAACGGACCTCCCTTCTGTCTAGAATCGTACAACAAACTCTGATTCTACACTGTGCACCATGCGGCTACTAAGGTTGTCTACAAAGGTCAAAACATGTAACCACTTAGCTGCTGCCACGTGTAAAGTAACATTGTCATGCATTAAATGCATGTAGTATATAAAGAAGAACCCTACTTCAAAATTGAAGTGCTCAGACATCTTCTTCTTTCTCTCTTAGTGTTAGAATATTATTCGTAATATTCTTATCTCCTCTCTATCTTATTTCTAGTGCAAGAAACTTAGTGTTCTTAACTTGTTTAGATTAGGTTTATCCTTAATCTTGTTCCGCAACAAGTTGTAAATTGTTTTAAGATTTATCAATAAACAACTTAGAAAGTAAAAATCGTGTGTTTGTATTCAACCCGCCCTTCTACAAACTTGTATAACCTATCGGGACCAACAAGTGGTATCAGAGCAGATTTGTTTAATCTCATAAACAAGATCTTATCTATACTAATCTCTTCTTCATTGCTATTTCTTAAAATGGCTACCAACACAAACACTAACTATATTGACAACGGTTCTCTTGCAAAACCCCCTAGATTCTCCTGAGATAACTTTAATATGTGGAAAAATAGGATGATTCTTTTCTTAGAAGGTGTAGACCCTACTATGCCTTATTATCTTGAAAACGGCCCATATATTCCTATTAGAATTGATCCTGAAGTTCCAGCCGCTGAGAATAGAGCTGCTATTCCAGAAAGGTTGGTTCCCAAGGAAATTCATATGTGGACTGATGAAGATAAGAAGAAAGTGGCTATCGACACCAAAGCCAGATCCATTCTTTCCATGGCTCTTCCTGACGAAGTCTACCATTCCGTCATGAACCTGAAAACCTCCAAAGCCATGTGGGACACAATATGTGTTCAGTATGAAGGTACATCTGAAGTCCAGGACTCACGTAAGATCAACCTGGTAAGACAGTATGAAAGCTTCATTTGTGGTAAGAATGAATCTCTCTCTGAAGTACACCAACGTTTTAACTGCTTAATAATAGATCTAAAAACTGTTGGTAAGGAATATTCTAACTTTGAAGTACTGACAAAGTTCTTAAAATGTTTACCTGAAAGCTGGGACAGTTATTCAATGTGTCTCAAACTATCAAAGGATCTAAAATCCATGACTCTTTCTACCTTATATGGCACGATGCTTAATCATGAGCAATCGAGTCATCTTAAGAAGAATCTTGTAAAAGATTCCAAAAGCACCCCTATTGCTTTAATCTCAGAGTCACCTACCACTCAGCGATCTACTATCACTATCACTGAGTTAGAGACTAACTCTGAATGCTCATCAGATCCTGACTCTTCAGATCTTGATGAATCCATGGCTCTCCTTTCTAATAAATTCAGGAGATTCGCCAATAAGAAAAATTTCAAAAAGAACAAACCTGTTGCTATTACTGACAAGCCAAGATCATCAACTCCTATTGATAAGGCTACTGCTACTTGCTATAACTATGAAAAGATAGGACATTTTGCTAGCGAGTGTAGGTCAAAGAAAGTCTCTAGATCCTCAGCTTTTCCCAAGAAAAACTTTACTCCCAAGACTAGAGATGAAAAATACAAAAAGCTGAAAGAAAGGTATTCAAAGCTGAAAACCATTAAGAAGAAAGGCAAAGGCCTGATGGCTGACTATGATTGGGCTGCCTCTGACGAAGAATAATCATCTGACTCTGAAGATGATGATGAAGCCAATCTCTGTCTCATGGCCAAAATCGAAGATGAGG
Source organism: Saussurea involucrata (assembly GCA_033807775.1). Lineage (NCBI taxonomy): Eukaryota > Viridiplantae > Streptophyta > Magnoliopsida > Asterales > Asteraceae > Saussurea > Saussurea involucrata. The sequence continues at coordinate 137,076,417 of CM066322.1, forward strand.
AAGAAAAGTCTGGCATTCCCTCTACTTCAACCTCTGTTACTAAGGTATCACCTTCCTTCTTTACCAATATTTTGAATATTGATGAAGCTGATAGTCATCGAAAAATCGATCTGCTGACCAGAAGTTTTTATGAAGCCATGAATGGCAAAACTGTTATTGAAAATCAAAACCTTGATCTCGCTGAACAGCTTAAAACTGTCACCTTCAAATAGAAAATGTTTCTAAAATTCAAGAAGATTTTAAAGATCAAGTTCATATAAATCAGCTAGTCAAAATCGAGCGCGGAGAAGCTATCGCTGCATTAAAAGCTGAAAAAGCTACTGTTGATGGATGGTATAAATCCTCAACAACGATCACTGAGATAATTAAGTCTCAGATTCCCCTGAGTGATAAACGTGGTCTTGGTTACAAAGATGAAACTCTAGAACCAACCACTGACCGTTCCATGCTTAAGTTTGGAATGATCGTATCCTCTATCCCTGACACTTTCTCTTCTCAGTGTTCCTCTTCAAAACCTCCCATCCCTGAGGAAATCTCTACCCTAACTTCTAAAGGTAAATAGAAAATTGTTTATCCAAAACCTACCTCAGTATCTAAAGACAAAGGTAAAGGAATTGCTTTTAACCAAAAACCTCAGAAGGGTACCTTTGTACCTAAGCTGAATGCTTCTAAAGCTTCAGTGACTTATCCCTCTACTTCTAAGAACAAGATCCCTGGATTTATTCAGCGATATACTCCTAGACTTAAAGTGGATATAATTGGTAAGAAATCTGAAGAACTGATAGTTCCTCTCATTTCCAATGCCAAAGGTATACTTTAACGGCTAAGCATGCAAATGGTCCTAATACTACTTTTAGTTATACGAAATGTTATCACTGTGGACTTACAAATCATATTGCTAGTAATTGCCCTACAGCCACCAAAGCTGAAAAGATAGCTAAGGTGAAGATCAATGCCCCCAAGGCAAAGAAGACCACTGAGGTTAAGAAATTAACCAAAGTGAAGACTGAAAATAAAGCGGAATCTTCAAATGCTGCGAAGACTGCTGAACATTCCATTCCATCTACCTCCACTGACAAGTGTGTACACATGATGAAATGGGTGCCCAAGTCAAACTAATCTTCCTTTGTTTGCAGGTTAAGAAGGGTATCTGGTATCTCGATAGCGGATGCTCTAGACATATGACTGGTAAGAAGAACCTGCTCACTGAGTATAAGGAAGAGAAGGGTCCCTCTGTGACTTTCGATGGAAACGGAAAAGGATATACCCGAGGGTTTGGTGTACTCTCTAATAGTACAACAACCTTCAGAAGAGTCGCATATGTTGAAGGGTTGAAGCATAATCTTCTAAGCATCAGTCAGCTTTGCGACATGGATAACAAAGTAATCTTTACTAAGGAATCCTGCTTTTGTCGCTGACAAAAAGGAGAAGATAGCTCTCAGCGGTTATCGTTTGGAAAATGTTTATGTAATAAACATGGACTCAACAACCACTGAGAACTCCTGTTTCTTCTCAAAAGCCTCATCTGATGTCAACTGGCTATGGCATAAGAGGCTCTCTCATCTAAACTTTAGGACACTGAATACTCTTTCTTCTAAAGAGTTAGTTACTGGTCTACCTCAACACTCATACGCCAAAGAGTCCTTATGTTCAGCGTGTGAGAAAGGCAAGCAGACCAAAGCAAGCTTTAAGTCAAAGCAAGTCTCCTCAGTGTCATCTCCTCTACAACTTCTCCATATGGATTTGTTTGGCCCTGTTAACAAACAATCCATCGCTGGAAAGAAATATATACTGGTCATAGTTGATGAATTCTCTCGCTATACCTGGGTAATGTTTCTCCGTTCTAAGAGTGACACCCCTGAAGAACTCATCACCTTTGTCAGGAAAATGGAAGTCCTGAACAATATGACCGTTCGCTCAATAAGGAGTGATCATGGGACTGAAATCAAAAACAGTTCTCTTGATTCCTTCTTTGAGAGTAAGGGTATTTCTCACAACTTCTCTTCAGTGAGAACACCGCAACAAAATGGAGTCGCTGAAAGAAGAAATAGAACTATCATTGAAGTTGCACGTTCAATGCTCAACGATTCTCACTTGCCTACTCAGTTTTGGGCAGAAGCTGTCAACACTGCTTGTTTTACGCAAAACAGGTCGCTAATAGTCAAAAGATTCAAAAAGACACCCTATGAACTTTTTCATGGGAGAAAGCCTTCAATTAGCTTTCTTCACATCTTTGGATGTCAGTGTTTCATACTGAACAACAGAGATGCCCTTGGAAAGTTTGGTCCTAAGGCTGATGATGGAATCTTTCTTGGATATTCTTCAATCTCCAAAGCCTTCAGGGTCTTCAATCGTTGAAGACAGACTGTAGAAGAAACGATTCACGTCACCTTTGACGAATCCAGTTCAGCGAATTCTAGACCTTCTGCTGATACTGAAGAACTGAATCAATGGATGTTTTCCCATCTTGGTGATTCAGAAGACATTCCCACTCCTCATACTCATCCCGTTGAAGATGATGGTCCTACTATCATTCCAAACATGCAGTCTAGTGAAGCTGAAACTTCATGGGTCTCAGCTATTCCTCTAAACACTATGCCTGCTTCTGAACCTTCTGTCTTAGACATGCCATCTACTTCTCAGCAATCAGTGAATGAAATAATATCTGAACCTCGTCCTCTATTGGCTGATATACCAGAACTTGCTGAAGCCTCATCTTCAACCCCTCAAGTTCAGGTTGAGTCAGCGACTCATGCTCCGGCTCAACGATGGACAATAAATCACCCTATTGATCAAATTCTTGGTGATCCAAACGCTGGTGTTCAGACTCGATGAAGTGTAGGTAACATTTGCTTATTTGTTAACTTTACTTCTCTGATTGAACCAAAGAAAACAGATGATGCCCTCCAAGATCTGAACTGGGTCAGCGCTATGCAAGAAGATCTGACTGAATTTGAAAGAAACAAAGTTTGGAAGCTTGTTCCTCGTCCATCTGACAAGTCGGTGATAGGCACTAAATGGGTCTATCGAAACAAGTTGGATGAACATGGAACTGTAACCCGCAACAAGGCTCGACTCGTTGCTCAGGGATATAGACAAGAGGAAGGTATAGATTACGACGAAACATTTGCTCCAGTGGCAAGACTAGAAGCCATTCGTCTATTCTTAGCTTACGCTGTACACAAAGACTTCAAAGTTTATTAAATGGATGTTAAGTCAGCGTTCCTAAATGGAAAACTAAATGAAGAAGTCTGCGTGGAACAACCTCCAGGATTCTCAGATCCTAAGCATCCAGGTTATGTTTATAAACTGGATAAGACACTTTATGGCTTAAAGCAAGCTCCTCGTGCATGGTATGACACTCTCTCTACTTATCTCCATATTGAAAATATTTGAGCGTGGTAAAATCGATAAGACTCTATTTTTCAGGAAAGTAAAAGGTCATATTATTCTTGTTCAGATATATGTTGATGACATTATATTTGGTTCTACTAACCCTGACCTCGTTTCTCTGAAAGGATGAAAGTAGAGTATAAAATGATTATGATGGATGAGCTAACATATTTCCTTGGTCTTCAGATAAAACAAAATGAAAAAGGAATTTCATTAATCAGGGAAAGTATGTTAAAGACATGCTGAAGAAATTTGATTTAACTCAGAGTTCAGCTATGAAAACCCCTATGGCACCACCGCTGACACTAAATAAGGATCCCTCTGGAATACCTGTTAATGTCACGACGTACCATGGGATGATCGGCTCTCTTCTATATCTTACAGCTAGCCGACCTGATATTATGTACGCAACATGTTTGTATGCACGATATCAAGCTGAACCTAAGGAATCTCATATGATCGTTGTAAAGCGAATCTTTCGTTACCTTAAGGGTACTCCTAACCTAGGTCTTTGGTATCCCAAAGACTCAGGGTTTGATCTAATCGCCTATTCAGATAGTGATTTTGCAGGTTGCAAGATGGATAGGAAAAGCACCACAAGAGGCTGTCAGCTCCTGGGTGGAAAGCTGGTGAGTTGGACAAGCAAGAAGCAAAACTCAGTGTCCACCTCCACCGCTGAAGCTGAGTACGTAGCTGCTGGAAGTTGTTGTTCTCAGGTCTTGTGGATGATAAATCAACTACTGGACTATGAACTTCAGCTCTCGAAAATTTCAATCTATTGCGACAGCACAAGTGCCATCGCTATAGCCAACAATCCAGTGCTACACTCAAAGACTAAACACCTCGAAATCAGGTATCATTTCATCAGAGATCATGTGATGAATGGTGATATAGAACTTCACTTTATCCTAACTGATTTTCAGTTAGCTGATCATTTCACCAAACCTCTTGATGAGACAAGATTTAACTTTCTCATCAGCGAGCTTGGAATGCTGAACTTTGAAGAATAAAATCTTCAGCGGTTCGCATTTGATCAGCAAAAGGATAAAACCAACTTATATAACCCATTCTATCATTTTCTCTCTAAACAAACTTGATTCGCTGATGTTAAGGTATGATCTCTCTTTACTCGCTGACGTTCGCAAATGAATGCAAGATTTCAAAACAAATTATATCGTTGAATATCTCTTCCTTATCAGCGATACTTTGAAATTTCTAAAACCTAACACTGATATTTCTATTCAGTGCTTCATGTTTTCAAAATGTCCCTGAGTATTTCAAAAACCTCAGAGACATCCTAAAATGTGAAAGGACGTTTGTGACGTAATCAAACGGATAAACCCTGGCACGTTCTTTTTCTGACACACGTTTGCACGTTTCGTTTTCTCATCCAATCAAATGCAAACACGTGTCCGTGTCATGATGAAAAACTTTCCCGCTCTAGTTTTTCTCTCTCTCTACTCTCACTATATAAACACTTTCAAGTTTATATTTTTCCTTTAGGCGAACAACTTCTTTTTCAAGAAAAGAATTACTGTTGAATCTCGAACTCTCGTTTCAAGAACTGTTCATCTTCTTCAAACTTCGAAAGGTTAATATTCTTATTATTTACCTTTTATTAACTTGTTTTTGATCTTATTCTTGTTATTAACAGATCAAACAAAATAAACCTTTTTAAAATAAAATCATTTTCTATTCGTGATTTTATGAACACAACCTTCATGGTTGTTCTTCAAGTTTGAAACAAAACTCTTAAACTTGTTCTTCATATGTCTTTCCAGAATCTCTTCTTCAACTAGAAACTGGAAAACACGTACTCTCCATCTTTTGTATTTCTTTTTCAATACAAAGAAAAACCCTAATCTTCATTAAGACATCTTTGGTCTGAATGAAATGGACAAAACTCAACAACATATTATTGGAAAATCTTTCCACATTAAGACATTGTTCTTTATCTCTTCTTCATGTTTATATGTGATTAACAGAAATGGCATCTACTACTAAATCTCTTGCTGATAAGACCTCCATTGCTGCTGAGGTCACTGAAATCACAAAGGCTCCCCAGGTTAAGTTTGATCTCAAGAAGGTTACTTGTCAACATAATAATCCTTATGCTCTCTTCGACTTCCCTGAAAACAAACCTGTCACACATCTTGATGATGCTGTGAACTTTCTTAAAAATTGCCCCATTTCATACGCTCTCACCATTGCACCCCCTGTTTATCGTTCTCTACTCGCTCAGTTCTGGTATACTACCAGACGTGCTCAGGTTCCTTCACCCAAAGACCCAAAGAAAATGGTCGATGTCATTCTCTGTGACACAGACCATGGTACTTCCAAGATCACCCCCAACCATATCAGACGTGCTCTAAAACTCCCTACCAGCACCAGAGAAAACCGTTTTGTCCCTCTACCAGATCCCAAAAAGAACCCTACTGATAGAGCAACCCTGATTGCATTCTTTGATGCAATGGGTTACGCATGGGACACAGGGAGAGACAAAAACCCTGACAAAAAGCTAACTGCCATCAAGAAGTCGATGATGCCCAGCGAGATGAATTTCATCTACGCTCATCTGATCAGCTGTCTAACAGCTAAAGTCGGGTTAACTGACCAAGCATCCCAACCCCAACAAGCCACGGGATATGCTCTGCTGAAGGGACTCCACATTGATTGGGCGTCAATCATCTACGATGACTTGATGTTCAGGGTGAACATGGCTGAAAGACCAACTTGCGTTCCTTATCCAAGGTTTATCAGCGCCGTCTTTCAACACGGACATGGGGATGAATACCCAAAGGTAGGAGACCTGAGACTCTCTCAGGTTGGCGCTAAAGTTCTAGATTTCAAGCCCCTGCCAAACGAGGTACGTCTCTCTGCACTCTTATCTTTTCTTAATCCTCCTTCTTCTACTTCTGCTGCTACTTCAGTGGTAATCCCAACCGCTGATACCCAGGCTGCACCATCCACTCCTTCTCGTAAAAGGAAACACTCATCTTCCCAACTTGATTCCAAAAGGATCAAGAAAACCAAGGAGCAACCCTCCAAGCCATCAACGACTGAAGACTCCACGACTCATCTTATACAAGAGTCGCTGGATAGTTTCGTGGTACGCTCTGCCACAGCTGCTCAAGCCACCCCTTCCATCCCAACCTCAGCGTCTCTAAATGTTGATGTTATAAACTTGGAACTGAACCCACCTCCTTCAGCCTCTCTACAGACTGAAGTGATTGTCAGCGGATCCAACGCTGAACTCCGCACCCAACCAATCTTCTCATCCTTCACTCCTCCCACTCTTTCTTTGGACACTCCACAAATTTTCGCACCGTTCTCAGGAACCAACGTCATCGTTCATGATTCAGCTGCTGATACTCTACATGCGATGATGGAAACAAACTTAGGATCTGTAGGCACCTCCATGCGCCAAGGCACTCTCGAAGGCGACATGGAATACCATTCAGGGTTACAAGGTTTCGACAACTTCGCCAACCCGCCTGCTGGTCTACACATAACTCAACCTACTCCTCTCTTAAAATCCCAAACTTCTGAGCTTTCCTCTGTTCATAAGTTAATAACTGTTTCATGTCCTAATTTGGGGGATATCAACACCTCCCTGAAGGCCCTGGAAACAAAGGTGGAATCCCTCACCACAACTCTCTCAGCAAATTCTTCAGCGGTTACAAACGCTGGAGAGAACCTCAATTCGCTGACTGCTGAGGTCGGAAAGAAGGCCTCCAGTGCTGATCTGGAGAAGGTGGGAAGCAACATTGCCCAATTCGCTACTACTATTGCTGACCACTCCACAACCAACAACACTCTCTCCACAAACTTCACATTTCTGTCCAATGAAGTAACATCATTGAAGACAGAGTTTGGAGATCTTAAGGGAGAAGTGTCCTTCTTAAGGACCGATGTCAGCGCTGCCACCAATCTACTACAGCAAATCCTCGACCGCCTGAATGCTGCCACTTGTACTCCTTCGCACTTTACTCAGGTGGACCGAGAAGATCTTCAAAGACTCACTCTTGCTATATCTGGCCTAGAAGACAGATTAAGCAAGATTGAAAACTGTGTTGGGATCTCTGGCCTGGAAGAAAAATAACCAACGCATGCTGCTGTTGATGCTGAGAATATCATATCCTCCCCCATCCATCATCTGGAAGAGGGGGAGAAGGATCAAGACCTTTCCCATAATGTTTAGGGGGAGAAGAAAACTCTTGAAGACCTTCCCCTAGCTGAGGGGGAGACGAGTTCTACTACTGCTGCTGCTGGACAACCTCGGGGAGTTGAAAACCCTGAGGAAACCGAGAAAACTCCCTCTGCTCTTGAGGGGGAACAACTCGATGAGGAAACTGAAGCTGTTGCTGACGTGACCGAACCTTACGCTGATGATGTCGAGTCTGAAGAAGAAGCTGAAGACGATGAAGCTATCAACATCTCTGACGAAGAACCATCATCATCCTATAAAAACGATGATGATGGTGATTCCTTCTTCGTTCATCCCAAGAAGGTCCCTGCTCTAAAAGGGATTTCAATAAAAGAACCATCAGGGGAGACGACCAAGACAAAGCCTGCAGCGTCTGAAGCTGACAAAGGCAAAAACAAAGGCCTCGCTGCAGAAGGCAATCTGGCCATCCTTCAGATAAAGCCAGTTTGTCAGGTACAATATCACTTATTCCCTTACACTGCATCCCTCCTCTATCCCTTCTCAATCTTAATCCTCCTCTCCATAAAACCTCTATACACTTAATCAAATTCTTTTCTCTATCTCTTTCTTCCCCAACTCTTCTTACTTAAACAATCGCTGATTTTCAGCTAGTCCTCTCCCCTGCTTGAGGATCCAGCTGAAGTCGCCACTGCTGCACCAACAATAATCCCAGCCACAAGAGCTGAAGAAATAATCCCGGTCTTGGATTTAATCACTGACACCGATGAACCTGAAGAACAACTTCTCTCTCACAAAAACAGACCTTCCTTAGCTCCTCAAAAGCTAAGTGAAGAGGATCAGAAAAGGAGAGAAGAAATAATCAAGAAGTTCGAAGATCAGCGAATCATCCTCCCTCGCTCCAAAGTCACTCCTGTTCCCATAAAGTTCAGGTTGTCAAAGAAAGAGTTCGCTGATCACCTAAAAGCCAAAAGATTACTCGCCGAAAAGAAGGAAGCTGAAGAAAAAGATAAGGCCCTCGCCATCCATCTTGCCCAAGAATCGGTGAATGACCCCGCACTGAAAAGGACTCCCATCGAAGTCCAACGTCAGTTGTTGGAAGACGCCCAGAAGATCATCGAGAAGAAGACCAAGGTATCTCAATCTACCTTGAAATGGTGTAAAGAGAAAGTACACTTTCGATATCGTGCTGCCAGAATTAACAAGGTTCACATCACTGGAAGAACGACCATCAAAGTTCCAATTGTTGAAGTCAAAATATTCAGAGAGAACGATACCACTGAATCCTTCTACGTTGATGCTATCACGAAGTATGGTCTCTCTGAATGGTTGGAGATCAGAATAGCCATTCAGAAGTCACATTCTAAATACAAGGATCATGTCGAGAAACTTATAAATCGACAGATCGACTTAGTGTCTTCTGCTGTGGATATTCCTCCTCCCACTCCTCTTGTGACTCAACAAAGAAAGGCCTCTGCTAAGAAAAAGTTCAAACCATCAGATTCAGGTCCTCCTATCCGGAACGAAACAGGTATTGGTTTTTCACGTGCTAAAGTACTTGGTCCTGATCCTGATCTCTCAGCGCTGGATACCTCTCTGCCACCTGGTGAACGTTTCGTCCCTGGTAAAGTCATAAGCAATCCTTATGGTATCTTCTTTCTCGACTATGATGAAGGACAACATTTTCAACGTGTCTCGGAGCTTCCCATCACTCCCATTGAACAGCTCAGGGATCTCATCTATTGGTGTGAATTCAGACGCGATCTTCAGGCACGATATCTCAAGCCCCTGATCTTCAAAGAAGCACAAGAAAGAAGAAATCGGGGAAAAACTGTCCCTGACTGGATGATCCCTACAACAAAGACCCTTGATGAACTTCTCATTAAGGAAGACCCTTTTGAAGGCTGATAGGATTTCCTTGTAATCTTTCTATCTTTATCAGCTTACCTCTTTTGTACTTGTAAGTTTATTTGCTATACTTATAATTTTTCCACTTCCCTTTGTAACCTTATACAAAGTTAAAAGAAAATTTTCAGCGAATGTACTTTACTCCATCAGTACTTAAAAGATCCCAGAAAACAGTAAAAGGGACAAATATTTTATGAGTTCTTTTTATCCTTATGTTTTCATACTTAGCAATTTTCTTTGTTGCTATGTCATAATCAAATAGGGGGGGATTGTTGATCCAAACCCTCAGTGATTTGATAATGACCCTCTCTTAAGCACTTAGTGAAAATTGTAAGTAAACAATATGTATTAGAGTTTCACTATCGCTGATAAGTACTAGGACTTTACAGTACCGCTGATAGGAACTCTCGTTCTTTAGATTAAGACATTCAGCGAACACTGTTCATCCAGTAGCTCTGAACCTGTTCAGTCTCTGTGATGATCGCTGATAAGTTATAGTTGTTTACTTATGATCCCTGAAGACAAGTCTCACGTCAACATAGGTTCTACGCTGAAGTCGAAGATCAAGCCCAAGAACCAGCGACAAGTCTACTAATGAACTGATGCGGATATCATCGAAGCAAGACCTGTCCATTTAACGTGAAGTATCAAGTAGAAGACTTCAGCAATCGCTGAGCTTTATCACTCGCTGATAAAGTACTGTTCAACGAACGCTGATCATGAAGTCTTCCTCTACAAGTTACTTTTGTCTTACCCCCTTGCACGTCTCCGTACGAAATGTCAGAACGGACCTCCCTTCTGTCTAGAATCGTACAACAAACTCTGATTCTACATTGTGCACCATGCGGCTACTAAGGTTGTCTACAAAGGTCAAAACATGCAACCACTTAGCTGCTGCCACGTGTAAAGTAACACTGCCATGCATTAAATGCATACAGTATATAAAGAAGAACCCTACTTCAAAATTGAAGTGCTCGGCCATCTTCTTCTTTCTATCTTAGTGTTAGAATATTATTCGTAATATTCTTATCTCATTTCTATCTTATTTCTAGTGCAAGAAACTTAGTGTTCTTAACTTGTTTAGATTAGGTTTATCCTTAATCTTGTTCCGCAACAAGTTGTAAATTGTTTTAAGATTTATCAATAAACAATTTAGAAAGTAAAAATCGTGTGTTTGTATTCAACCCCCTTCTACAAACTTGTATAACCCTTCGGTGGACATCTCCCACCGACCATCCATTGATCGGCCAACTCTAAGATCCACCGATGGTTGTGTCACACATCGGTGGACATCCTTCACCGATCTTTCTGATGATCGGCCAAATATGGGTCCCACCAATGTGACCTTTAAATCGGTGGGATCTCAAGTATCTTCGCAGATGTTCTCAATTGGAATTTCCAAGGCACTCATATAAGTGGAAGTGCATTGGAAAACATATCAAGAAGATCTTCTATTTTTGGAAAATATCTAGTGGTAGGTAAAAGTGACCTTTTGGCGCTTTATCCACTTTTAGATAACGTCTCAATCAGCGTGGGTATTCTTCCTGGTTCCAAGGAAAAAGGTCATAAGGACACATCAACTTTTCAGAGATCAACACCTTCTAGCCAATCTCTTGATGACAAGTGTCATAAGCATTTAATGCCCATCACACTATAAAAGGAGGAAGAAGCTCCCATGCAAATTACGCTTACTGGAATTTTTTCTGAGTGCAAGAATTCTCCATCTGCTCAAGAACTTTATAGCTTTGTTCTAAGTGTTCTAAGTTGTTTTGTTTTAGTATACTTTGTGAAAGATTGTTAGAATAGTTTAATTGTTCTTTTCCGCAACAGTCTTTAGATTCTATGTGTAATTCTTGTTGAAACTCTTTCAATAATAGAATTAAAATTGTGAAAATTTGAGTATTGTATTCAAACCCCCCCCCCCTCTACAATACTTGTTAAGCCATCTGGGGCTAACAATAGGTACTCTTCTTCAAATATTGCACACTTCTCTTCTATTTTCCAGTCAAGTGTTTGTTATATTTCTGACATTCAGAACTACACATGATGAAGCTGCAAAACAGATTAAGTAGATTTTGGTACCCAACGGAACTTGGGTCCTGACTTGTTAGGTGCAGTTCGATTTGAAGAAATTCTGTAAGTACCGTACCAGTACTGAACATAATTTTTATGAACAAAATCATTAGTTCCATAGTAAGAACAACGAATTTTCTTTTGTGCCAACCTGATTAAATGATTTACGGAATAAACTAAATCAGGTTTAACAAAAGACTTATCTTGAGGAACACTGTTCTTTTTGGCAGTTGGTTTGGGAACATATGATTTTGGGGCATCTTTCTCAGTAGTAGATCCTTTCACTTTCCATACCATCTTTACACTCTTGAAAATAGGAGAATCTGAACTTGTAGCAGCATGGTTGTAGAAAAGATTAGAAGGATGCATCTGATCTTTTGAAATATTGCTTGATTTGACAGACTTTATCGAAGAAATATGTTCTTGAACTGAACCAGAAGCAGTCTTGAACGAACATTCCGAATCAGTTGAATCATCATACGATGATTGAACAATAGTATCAACACTAAATTGTTCAGATAATTCAACTTTGAAGTTAATTGCTGCTAGTTTCGGAACTCTATCGGACAAAACATTTTTTTCTCGAACAATCAGGTCAAATTTCTTCTGTAGATTAGATTTGATCTTATGCTCTTTCATAACTTCCGTTGCTAAAGCAAACAACTCCCTTGTTAGCTATGAGATTTCAGCCTCAAAGATTTTTCTCTCCTCCTCCAACAAAAACTTCAATTCAGATATTTTCTTTGAAAGCTCAACATTTTTTGCTTCAAAAGATTTTCTTTCAACATCAAACTTATATCTCTCTTTCTCAAGCTTTTTCTTTTACAAAAATTAAACTTTTTCAAAATCAGAAACTTGCTTTAGAAGTTTAAAACATTTAAGCTCTACGGCTTTCTTTCTTCAAAACACTTATTTGAAAACTCAGAAAATTTCTTTCCAAAGCTTCCTTTTTCATTTGCAAACTTTATCTTTCAAAGATTGTAAATTCTTCCTATAACCATCAGCATAGTCATAAAATTTATATTTCTCAGTTGTCAAATCCTTGATAATTTTCTCCTTTTCCTGAATTGTATACCGACCTTTGCCAATTTCTTTTTCTAAATGTTCTATCTTCCTTGAATCACTCCACCAATCTGGATATAGCGACATTGTTACCTAAAAAATAAAAAATGTAAGATCATTAACAAATATTTCGTGAGAAGTTGAATTTGTGTGTTTTTAAACAATCAGAAAAACACGATTAAAGTAAGAAAATTCTCAAAATTAAAATCTGAAAAATAAATTGTAAATTTGTCTCTCAAAAATTATCTCTGAAAATGTAACGCGGAATATTGGAACTTTAATCGGCAAACCTGCAAAACACGAGAAAAATTTATCAGTTACGAGCGATTACAGGTAAAAATTGATAAAATTGACAAAAATGAAAAATAACGAAGAAAAGGGACTAAAATTGACAACTTATGAAACTGAAATGAAAAACAAGGACTAAAGTTGACAAACACTAAAAGTTGACAAAAAACAAGGACTAAAAAAGAAAAATTCTAAAATTTAAAACTAAAAGGACTAGAAGTGATAAAACCTGAAACTCTAATAAATAGACAAACAGTACTAACGACACAACTAACAGAAGGACCAAATTTGAAACAAATCTAACGGAGCTAACAAACTAACGGACTTAACAGGATAAGTACTAAAATTGTCACAAAATTAACGCAGTACTAACGGGATCCGTTAGCACTGTTCATCATCACCGCTTCGACGGGATTTACAATCTGAGATTTTCAGCCTTGATTTGCTTCGATGTCTCACGTTCAAATTTAAGTTTGTTTATGATCTTAGATCACTAGAATAAGGAATGCAACGATTAAACACACATCATGCAACAAAAATAGAATAAATCACAACAAAAATTCAAACTCCGGCGAACATGAATTTTTCCGGCGAGTAGGTTGACGTGCGATAAGATTTTGATCGCACACTAGGTTTTGACGCACAAGTAACACGCGATAAGTTTGAACAGTGAATCGTGCGATAAGTTTGAACACGCGATAAGTATGAACGTGCCACAACTTTGAACACTTTTCCGGCGTGAATATGAACTCTGATCTGTCGACTTGCAGAAACTACAAAACACTGATTTCGATGTGTTTTTCAGATTTGTAAGTAGAAATCTGTTTGAAATCGAAAACAAAATCGATTTGTGAGCATTTTAGTGTTCAATCTACAACCAAATTTCCAAAATGTAGATCGATTATCACCTTCCACAAAGAATATCGAAGAACAAAGTTGTCAACACAAAAACTTTTAAACACACTGACTTTGTTTGAAATCACCAATTAAGTCGATTTGTGTGGTTCAAAACCATCAAAATTGTACCAAACTAAACCTTGATCTGCTTATTTCACGAGAAACTCCGATGAACACCGTCGACTTGCAAGATTTCAAAAACATATTGACTTGTTAATGAAATTCTAATCTGGAAGCTATAATCTGATCGAAATTACCAGAGAAAGAGATCTATGATCTTCTACACAATCAAACACAAAAAACTAAGAAGATCGATCATCATTTTCATTAAACCTTCGAAGTAACCAAGAACTCTCTGTTGAGATTTTATATTTTCAAAAAACAAAATTTGTTGATGAAATCCAAAATTTTCAATTGAAATGTGTTAAAACTTTAAATGATTTTAAATTTAAAAAGTTTTATTTTAATGAATTATAAAAATATGAAAAGGAATCAAATTTGAACTTGGGACTCATTTTACGAAGGAAATGAAAGGGAGGAAAAGGGGAGGAAAAGGGGAGGAAAGTAAAAAAAACTCGTGTTCTCGAAACTTTTTTAGGAGAAAAAGAAAAGGAAACGGAAGAAAAATAATGATAAGTTTTCTTGCAAAACTTTCCTCCCAAAAGTGGGAGGAAAAGGAAGGAAAGGAAAGGAAAAGAAAGGAAAGGAAAGAAAGGAAAAACATTTAAAAAATTACTAAAATTACTAAAATTACAAAACTACCCGATTTTTCATTATAAAAGATATATTTTTAAGGGTATATTAGTAAAAATAACGTCTTTCCTACCCTTTCTCTCATGTACAAGAACACGAAAAAATATTTTCTTTCCTTTCATTTCCTTCCTTTTCCTTCACTTTCGAGAACACAAATGAAAAAAATATTTTTCCTTCCTTTCTTTTCCCTCCCATTTTTTTCCATCCATTTCTTTTCTTTTCTTTTCTCTCCTGATTAGAGAACACAGCGTGTCTTGTAGACTTGGTAGTCCATGCATGGATACCTCCTAAAAAGTAGTCACGTTTGATTCTTTACTAATTAGTTTTATTTTTTAAAGCAAAAAGAAAATAGAGAAAAAATATCTCATTAAGTGTGTATATATATAAAGCTACGGCTGATGGTAGAAAAAAAACACACAACTTTTCTTGTTTTTTCTCTTTAAGAATACACTTCTTAATTCTTCGAGGTTCCGAGCAAGTAACGGTGGGTGTAAGTATTTTCCGATATTCTTGAGTGCACAAGAGATCCGAGACAAATTTGCTGGGCTGTTTTATCCTGGGGACGGCGTGGTGGATAGTCTGCTTGCACGAGTCTGGGCAGTGCCGCGAACGTCTTAAAGAGAGCGACCTAGTCCGCGACTCAACCCAGAACATCATTCGGTCAACTCGTTTCATTTTATTTTGCATCAACAATTTTAAGACGATTTTCGTTTCTGCCATGACTATGGATGATGTTTCTGGTACCGTCGACATTAACAAACCTTTTCGTTTTGAGGGTGCTCACTTTAAAAGATGGAAACAAAAAATGTTCTTTTTCCTCACCATGAAAAAGGTTGCCACGGTTTTGTCCTCTCTTCTACCCGTGGTATCCGAAACAGCAAAGGATGATGAGAAAAAGAAACAAGCCGTTGAACTAGAAAAATGGACCGAAAACGATTTTTTGTGCAAAAACTACATTTTAAATGGTTTGTCCGATGATCTCTACGACTACTACAATGAGGAGAAGAAAAGTGCAAAGGATATTTGGGAAGCTCTACAAAAGAAATATGACACCGAAGAAGCCGGAGCCAAAAAATATGTCGTGAATCGTTATCTCAAGTTTCAAATGACCGACGACAAATCGGTCGAGGCTCAATGTTAAATCCTAGATTGATCAGTTAACAACGGTTCAATGATAAAATAACAAGAATGGTTGATGATTTCAACTTGTCATCTCTCTCGTATTCATTCAAAGTATTAATCGTTCAACAAGATTACAATGGAAGTAAAGGAACGACTTTTTCTCTCTAAGCCTAATGAATGATAATGAATCGTCTAACAAAAGGCTAACCTAATTCTAAGGTTAACATAACCTTATATACTTAGGCCTTAAGTAAACAAGGCCCAAGCCCATAAAACAATTAAGCCCATTTAAATAAACTAAGGGCTTTTACAAATAATAATAAATCTAATTAAGCTCTATTTAATTATTTATATATCTTTCTAATATGTAGGACATTTATGGTACTAACAATCTCCCCCTAAAGATATATAAATAAAAATCGGTCTTGAAATCTTCAGATCTTGATCTTCTCTCCTTCTTTTGAATCATTGGAAGACTTCGGTGTTGCTTGTCTTCAAGTCTTTTCAGCGCTCCCCCTTGAATAAAGCTCTTATCTTCATATCTTCAACGAATCTTTCTTTGAACCGCGAGTTGAATTTGCTTTCAGCTTCAGCTTTAAGAACTTGTAGAACCGATATGCTCGATGGAGGAAATAATTTGAAACGAACACCACTTGATAAGGAATGAGAAGAGTTGATCACTTGTAAGCACTTTGAAGTCTTTTCGGATTTCGGAACTTGACCGTTACTCCCCCTTGGCTTTTGTATGGGGACTTCTTTACTCTCCCTCGACTTTACTCCCCCTCGGCTTTTGCTAACTCCCCCTCAACTTGATATTCCATGTCTTTGAATTTGTACCCTTTCTCCCCCTCATGATGAGTAGGAGCATCCGGAGCATCATGCATGTTCAAAGACATAGTGACGAGTAGCAAAAAAAATCAGATCAAACGTTAAGTAACCAGAATGGGGTAATCAACTAACACAGAAACACGTTAGTAACTGTTATCACAACAATTAAAAAATTGTGTCGCCTATGTTCAGAGTTGGCAAAGGTGAATCTCTGATAGGACTTCCAGTTATCACTGAAGTAAAATTATAAAAATTTAACTTCTCAAACTGTTCCAGCAATATCACGAAGATATGCAAATGGAATCACAAAGACTCGTGCATGTGTGAAAGAATCAAGTTATGTCGATTTGGCTCAAATATTGATTTAACTTGGGACACAAGTTAGAAATCAATTGACACAGTGATTAGAATATGAAGTTCGGAGACCGAAGCTGAAGTCTTCCTTTTTCAATATCTAAGACCTCCGAGTGAGGAATAGATAGAGTATGTGCTAATTCTCCGTGAATATGTGAAACAAGCATCTGTTGTGAGATACTTGAGTGGCTGGGTGGGGTGACACGAGTTATCGACACTGGGTCCATGTCTGTTTCAATATTCATCTCCAAAGAACGAGAATGAATAGATTGTGTGGTTACCCGGATAACTGACTCAGTTTGGTAAGGACCAATAATTCTTTGAAGTCCTGTCACCGCCTCACCATATTCTTTTCTCTCCAAACTCATCTATCATCCAGACCCCTCACTGATGTCTATAATGGATGTGTTTCTTGGGTAGGTCCTTCCGGTTCAGGATAGACCATAGAAACGATGTTAATCCTAACACTCCTTTCATGCATCGAGTAAAGCATTTAAGTAAACAGTGAAATACGAGTTCTAAACTGAAATGTTTAGAAGTCAAACCTTTTAAAAACGAGTCCTGATCTGAGTTGATCAGAAGTCATAAAAAATAAGGTCGAGTTCTGATTTGAAGTAATCAGAAGTCATGGTTGAAATACCAGAATTTCAAGAAACAAAATCAAGCGCAGAACAGATTGACTTAGTAAGCACAGTATTTGCGAAAATGAAACAATGATTAGAAAGTTTAATTGTGAAGAACAAGTCACAATTAACATATCAAATAAGAATTGAATAATTGATGTGAACTGATGAACTATGAACACAAAGTGGAATTCAAAAACGAGTGTATTTCCATCGAAAAATCAACAAACATTTGAGACATAGAAATAACTAAATCAAGAGAGTTTTGAACATGGCAATCATGGAAGTTAAACTTAGATAATAACAAACGCAAGTAAGTTATTCAGAATGAATTGCCAATGTTTTTGAATTCAGTTAGAAGTTCACTTACTTTTCATACGATAGTACTCCCCCTCAAAATTGGCATAACCTTTGAATGATGTCATGTGAAAAATTGTTCATAACTGAGCGCACATGACATACCTGCAAAACAGGTTAGACAGATTTTGGTATCCATCCTTTGATGGATCCTTGACGGTTAGATGCCCTATTATAGTGAGGACCGGGGATACTATAAGTACCATACCAATAGTTGGCACGATCTTTAATCACAAACTCACTTGTTCCACAATAAGAGCAACACAGTTTCTGTGTAGATAAACTGATCAGGTTATTAACAGAGTAAACTCGATCAGTTTTCACAAAAGGTTTAGCGTGGAAAGCTGTGTTGTTCTTTTCACTCTTAACAGGGACAAATGGCTTTGGAGCAGGAGTGGTTCCTTTAAATCTCCACTCCATTTTTACTTTCTTGAAAAATTGATTATCTGATTTGTCAACACGAGAATTATAGAAAAGATTCGGTCAACTCGTTTCATTTTATTTTGCATCAACAATTTTAAGACGATTTTCGTTTCTGCCATGACTATGGATGATGTTTCTGGTACCGTCGACATTAACAAACCTTTTCGTTTTGAGGGTGCTCACTTTAAAAGATGGAAACAAAAAATGTTCTTTTTCCTCACCATGAAAAAGGTTGCCACGGTTTTGTCCTCTCTTCTACCCGTGGTATCCGAAACAGCAAAGGATGATGAGAAAAAGAAACAAGCCGCTGAACTAGAAAAATGGACCGAAAACGATTTTTTGTGCAAAAACTACATTTTAAATGGTTTGTCCGATGATCTCTACGACTACTACAATGAGGAGAAGAAAAGTGCAAAGGATATTTGGGAAGCTCTACAAAAGAAATATGACACCGAAGAAGCCGGAGCCAAAAAATATGCCGTGAGTCGTTATCTCAAGTTTCAAATGACCGACGACAAATCGGTCGAGGCTCATTGTTAAATCCTAGATTGATCAGGTAACAACGATTCAATGAGAAATAACAAGAACGGTTGATGATTTCAACTTGTCATCTCTCTCGTATACATTCAAAGTATTAATCGTTCAACAAGATTACAATGGAAGTAAAGGAACGACTTTTTCTCTCTAAGCCTAATGAATGATAATGAATCGTCTAACAAAAGGCTAACCTAATTCTAAGGTTAACATAACCTTATATACTTAGGCCTTAAGTAAACAAGGCCCAAGCCCATAAAACAATTAAGCCCATTTAAATAAACTAAGGGCTTTTACAAATAATAATAAATCTAATTAAGCTCTATTTAATTATTTATATATCTTTCTAATATGTAGGACATTTATGTTCCTAACACTCAATCTCATGAACTTCAGAAAATTTCCCATGAAATAATTTCTGAAGCTATGTCTCTTGATGAACAATTTCAAGTTGCGGTTATTATTGATAAATTACCTCTTTCGTGGAAGGATTTTAAAAATGTTCTCAACCACAAAACAAAGGAATTTTCTTTAGAAAGTTTGATCACTCGCCTTCGCATTGAGGAAGAAGCTCGTAAGCAAGACCGGAAAGAAGAAGTGCTTGTTGTTTCCAACAACACTAAAAGATCCACCGCTTTTCTGAAACCTAATCAAAAGAATTTTAAAAATCAAAATAGAAAAATGAATCCAAACCGCAACTTCCAACCTCGTAAAATGACTCAGAATTGGAACCTTCAATGGAACCAAAACAATCCATCGCAACAACCCCCTAAGAATGACCA
Source organism: Saussurea involucrata (assembly GCA_033807775.1). Lineage (NCBI taxonomy): Eukaryota > Viridiplantae > Streptophyta > Magnoliopsida > Asterales > Asteraceae > Saussurea > Saussurea involucrata. The sequence goes on from CM066322.1 coordinate 137,095,979, forward strand.
AAAATTTCTTTGTTACAATTGTGGCAAACCCGGTCATATGGCACGTAAGTGTCGGAAAAGGCCAAGCGCTACTCCAAGTGCTAACCTGACTGAAAAGTTACCTTTGGTAGCTATGATTTCTGAGATCAACCTTGTTGGTGGATCTGAAGGGTGGTGGGTAGATATTGGTGCTACACGCCATCTCTGCTATGATCGAAATATGTTTAAAACATATACCGTTGCTACCGATGATAAAAAAGTGTTGTTGGGAGATTCTCACACCACTAAGGTTCCAGGTATTGGAAATGTGGAATTGAACTTCACCTCTGGAAAAACTGTGATTCTGAAAGATGTCTTGCACACTCCGGAGATGAGGAAGAATCTGGTCTCGGGCTATCTTCTCAACAAGGCGGGATTTACTCAAACTATTGGTGCCGATGTGTTTACTTTAACTAAGAATAATATGTTTGTTGGAAAAGGTTATGCTACTAAGAGTATGTTTAAGTTGAACGTTGAAGTTAATAAAGTGAATGTTTCTGCTTACATGTTGTGTACTTTTAATATTTGGCATGCTCGACTTTGTCATGTTAATAAGCGTATTATTAAAAATATGAGTACTTTAGGCTTAATTCCTAAATTGTCAATAAATGAATTTGAAAAATGTGAATTTTGTAGCCAAGCAAAAATCACAAAATCACCTCATAAATCCGTGACTAGGGAATCAGAACCTTTAGATTTAATTCATTCAGATATTTGTGAACTTGATGGAACGTTGACTAGAAACGGCAAACGTTATTTTATCACTTTTATAGATGATTGATCGGACTACACTTTTGTGTATTTGATGAAAAATAAAAGTGACGCTCTTGATATGTTTAAAATATTTGTTACTGAAATTGAAAATCAATTTAATAGAAAAATTAAGAGACTTCGTAGTGATAGAGGCACTGAATACGACTCTAGTAATTTTATTGAATTTTATAATTCACATGGATGTTAGGGTCAATTTATGTTGAATAGAAGTTCAAGGGCTGAATTGCAATTTATTATTTTGAGCCTTTATTGTAAACGGGCCGTGGGCTTGTTACCACGGACCCAGAGTATATAATGTTGTGTTTAGCTTAGAATTAAGCTAGTTGTCAATTTCCACTTTCATGAATCTATTGTAAACTCTCTCAATATTGAAAGTGGATTGGATGACCAGTTGAAATCATACAAACTGTTTCGTATCTATTGATTTCTTCTATACGTTGCACGAATCTGGAACTCACAATTGGTATCAGAGCAAACAGACGAATCGATTCAAAGTTTTTTTCTTGATTTCTGGTAAGTTTTCTAAAACAGACGATTGTGTTCTAGGCTTGAAAATCCATATTTTGATTATATGAAAATTGATAGTTTTCGTTTATTACATTCCGTTAACATCATTATTATAATCGATTCTGCAAGTTTTCATAGCCTAATTCGATCATCTTAGGTGGTTTTAAGCAAAATCAAGTTCATAAGTTTTTGGTTGTGTTCTTGCAAAAATCCAATTTTTATCATAAAAAACTTGCTGTTTTGCTTCAAAATCGATTTGGGTATTGTTATTATTGTGTTTGGTCGAGTTCCTAACCTTTCAGGAACGATTTTGAGCAACCCTATCGATTTCCAATCGACGTAGAAACCACAGCCGCAGTTACCGGATACCACAGTCGTGGTTACTGGGTACATCAGCTAGTTACCGGGTAAGTTCCTATTCCCTCGATTGTTACCGGGTAACTCCAAGTTACCGGGTAACATATCTTTTACTGGATAAACTTCACACTTACCGGACAAGTTCCCGGTAAGCTCATCCGGTAACATACCTTCTCATCCGGTAAGTCATCTCATCCGGTAAGCTTTACATCTGTTTTATATTGTTATCGGTAACCTTTTTGATTGAGTTGTTTCATCTGGTAACTAACTACGTCCGGTAACTTCCTCCATACCCGGTAAGTCCTGTCATCCGGTAAGCTCTTCTACCAGGTAAGTTTTATATTTGCTCAATTTTATTTCATCCGGTATCTTGTCTCACCCGGTAACCCTCTGTTACCCGGTACCTCAAGATCATCCGGTAACTTCTGAAAATTTACCTGTTTTTCATAATCTGATCCGGACACTTCCAGATCAGATATCTTTCATCCGGATTCCTATCCGGTAAGTTCTGCTTAGCCGATTTCTTACCTGATTTACCATAGTCCACTCTTAGAACCTGCGCTAGGATATCACTCTTAGTGCCTTGCATTAGGTTATCACTTTGAATCGAACCAATCGTCTGACGATCACTCTAGTGCAACTTAAGATGTCTTCACGCGACGCTCTTGCTATCGGCACCGATTACAAACCACCTTGCCTCTACCAAGGTGAGTACGGCCTGTGGCGGGACAGATTTATAATCTTCATTGAGTCAAAGGACAACTTCGAGTATATTTGGCGATCTTTAGAAGACGGGCCAATTTCTGAACCCACGAAGACTATACCAGCAACTGAAGCAGATGGTCAAGCTCGTGTCGAGAAAAAGGCACTCTCCGAGATGACTGCCGACGAAAGAGGCATGATTGAGGGAGAAAAGCATGCTAAAAGGTACCTTGTTCAAGCTCTACCCAACATGATCTACATAGCCATCGACAGCTACAAAAAGACAGCAAAGGGCATGTGGGATCAAGTGCAGAAAATGATGTGCGGGAGCAAAGTCGGGAATCAACTGAAGATCAACAGCTCCATAACCAAGTTTGATGGGTTTAAGAAGCGCACCGGCGAATCCCTCTGTCAGACCTATGAACGCTTCTGTCTCCTTCTCAACGATCTTCACAAGAACCAAGTCACTCGTTCTAACACGGAGAACGCACTCAAATTTCTCAACAACCTATTGCCTGAATGGAAAGTATTCGCATCTCATGTCAAGCACAACCACCTGATGGAAAAAGTTGGCATCCATGAGCTCTAGGAGATGCTTCTCCAAGACGAAGATGAAGTGGATGAAATTCTGAGCGAGAAGAAGTCTGCATCCAAACCAGCTGCTGATCCATTAGCTCTCATGTCTTCAAAGCGAGGCAAATCTTCTGGCCGTCATTCCAAACGTGCTCAAAAGCCTAGTGAATCTGAATCTGAATATGAGGAAAAAGAAGATTGTGATTCTGATCCTGAATTAACAGCTTTTAAGAAATGAATGGCTTTGATATCCAGATCCTTCCAACAACAAAAGTTCTACAAGAAGCCGACGTCCAATAATCAGCGCTACTCCACCTCCTCCAACAAGCGCCATGATTATGAGGACAAATACGAAGGTAAGAAGAAGTCCGATGACCAGTTTGACAAGAAGGAGAAGACAGAGAAAGATGACCGCAAGTCTGAATCAAAGAAGAAAGACGAACCTGTGACTTAATACAACTGCAGGAAGTTAGGTCACTTTGCCAAAGACTGTAGAAGATATGTCGTGAAGAATGCACATTATTACAAGGCAAAGCTTGCATTGGCAGAGCAAAAATAAGCAGGAGAAGCCCTACTTGTTGAAGATGACTAGTGGCTGGGTCGATTCGATAGTGAAAGCGAATCTGATGGTGCTGATGTGTTTATAGGCTACCACTCTCCTGCTGATGAAGAAAAGGCAAAGCCATGTCAGGTATGTGAACCTATCCATCAAGATCTTTTTACTCAAATGCAATCTCTTGCTGAACGGATAGATTCCTACAAGGCAACCTCTAACGAACAAATTCTTGAAATTAGATCACTATCTGAAAAGCTAGATGTTCAAAAGCGAATAACTGAAAAACACAAGTCCGAAAATGCTAATTTACAAGAAAAATGCAAAAATCTTTCAATAGCACCTAAGGACTTACGGGCCAAAATATCTGAACTATAGTCACAGTTTGGTCAGTGTATGAATGAGAAAGCAGAAATTGCTTATCAATGCTCTGCTCTTCAAATTCAGCACAAGGAGTTTGTCGCTAAAATACTTGATCTTGAAACCAAACTCTACAAAAGAGGTCAAACTGATCAGACCATCCATATCAATAAACCCAAGGAATTCACTTATTTTAACAAGGAATGGGGAATCGGATACGATAACCCACACAACTTGAAAAAGGGTATATTCAAAAGACCTACACTGTATGACTTTGGCTGTTTTGGAATAGATAAAAAGTATCCATAATATGCGATAAAATGGACTGGTCCTCTTGAACCTGAAAATGAAGAGGAAACTGAGGAATATAAGAGAAAGCACACGACAAAAATGCAACTTCCTTTTTGTTATGAGCCTTTAAACTATTATTATGAGAAAAATCAAAAGAAGTACCTCTCGAATGACTATTTTGATTGCTATAAGGTTGTGACGCCCAAGGATTCCTCCAAAAAGCATGAGGTCCAAGCAACCGAAACCAAGACTGAGACGGATGAGTTCAAACTCTATGTTCCCCCTCTCATCTTGGAAGCAAAGATAGTCGAGTTAGAGGAGTCACTCGAGAAAGAAAGGTTAAGTTTTCAAAAGGAAAAGCAAGCGCTTATCACTGAACTTGAGAATCTAAAATCCGTCAAAACCCAAATTGTGTCTGATGAAGGACAGGAAATCCTTCGGTGTGAAATCCACAAGCTCACATCAAAACTGTCTGCCTTGGCAACAGAAGCGATGACGGAGCATACGAGAAATGGTCAGCTCAAAGAGCAGATTGACCTACTCCAATCTGAAAAGATGACTTCACCCGACTCTTCCTCTAACTCATCGGACACGTCTTCGTGTAAAGCATTCATTGGCAAAATCTCTTCTACACAAGATGGTAAAGAATCTCAAGACGAGAGTGTTTTAAGGAATTTGAACTCTGATTTTTTCCTAGCTTCCACACAAAATTCCCCAAAGCACACTGACACTAAGTGTTCCTCGCCTTCCTCGGCCGATCCAAGTCCTGTAATTCAGGATATTGATTTTTCAGAATTTATGAACTCCGAAGGCAATTCTGATGAAGAGTTTGAGTCCTTCCCCTTCGACAAACCTCTTCCAAGTCATACTAATTTTCTGTCACCAGTAGTCAATCGACCGGTCAATTTTCTAAAAGGTAATTGTTCCACAACAAAGACCCCGGCTGTGATTAAGATTTCTAAAACTAAGCCTGTTTCTCAAAAACAATCACAGCCGAGGCAAAAGATCGATCGATCGACTGCCAAAAATCTTGTTTCCTCAAAAGCCACTGACCATGCTGTCCCTGTTGTTTCAGATAAAACCGGTCGCGCTAAACAAGATAAACAAAAGTGGCTAGCCAAGGAATCTATCGAGGATGCTGCATCAAAGTCATTTAATACTGTTTTTTTATCCTAGAATGAACAAAAACGATTGTGCTTGGAATCATAGGAATGATTTTGTTAAACAAGATGTTAAGTTTCCGATTAAACTTTATTCCATTCAACAATTGATTCAGTTATCGCATGATTGTTTGTGTTGTTCTAGTTGTGGTTGGAATGACTTTGATGATATCAATAATAATGATTGGTTTGGGTCATACACCCAAACGCAAGCCCCGTAAAAACAAAAAGAAACACTATAAACAACGGGGTCCCCAATCAGAGGTTAAACATACGCAGGAAAGGAAACCCATTTCAAAACGGGTTCCTCCTACTGAGGTTAAACCTACACCCAAGAGGCAAACTGCTTCTAAACAGGTTCCTCCGAAAGGTGTAATGTAATACCCCGGGTAAGTTCGTTAGTTAAATTCTTTTTCCGTTAAATTTAGTTAACTTTAAAGTTGGATGTTTAGGGTAAGATTGAGTTAATTTATAAGTTTAGGGGTGTTTGGGTCATTATTGAATAGTTTAAGCTAAGATTGTAATTTAGGTCTAAAATATATATACCCTTTTTGATTCCAGATATTTTCAAACAGAAAATATCCAGATATTGTGAGTGTGTGTGTGTGTTTTGGGAAGAAAGGAAGAAGAAAAAGAAGAGAAAGGTTAAGGCTTCAAATAGGAATCATTGGAAGTGATTTGAGGTATGTTCCTTTGCAATTTATGTGTGTAATTGTTAGTAGTAAATTCCTATCGGTTTAGATTTCGCAAGTTTTCGATTTGTAGCAGATTAATCGATTTCTGGGTAAAAAATTGGATAAACCGACAGTGGTTTCCGGACACAATTTGAATGTGTCCGGTAGTATTTTTGATAGTGTCCGGTAGTCCCTTTTCGATGGTGTCCGGACGAGTCTCATCCGGTAAGTTCCTCTTTTCATTAAGTTTCCGGTTGAAATTAGATACCGGATGGTGTCCGGATTACTTTGGTTTCTGGATGTCGTCCGGATCGTTTGTGTTGTCCGGAAAGTTGTATTGTCCGGATTGTATAGGTTGTCCGGAAAGTTGTGTTGTCCGGATAGTATTGTAGTATCCGAAAACTTTAGCTGTTTGGCCATTTTTGAGATTTCAGATACTTTTTGAGTATCCAGTAGCTTTGTGTTTTGTCGACTCTTGGATAGAATATGTATGAGGACTGGAAATATTGTTGACTCGACTTAAGTTCGGGTTTGGGGGAAACATTTGAGGATAAGAGTTAGATAGATTTATCTAGAGTTCTTTGCCTTAGTAAGTCTTATGTGTTCCATTTGGTAAAGAGATGTTTGTATCTAATTGTTTCAGATTCTGTGAATTTGGGGTGAAAGCTGAATCGTTTTGAGAAAAGCTTGGGAGCGTTTTGATAAGAAAACAGGTGAGTTTTACTTTAAAATGTTTTCAAACTGGAATTCATATATGTGGATTGAAAATGTGATAATTGGTGTAATTATGTGCATATGTATAAAGTATGATATATTGAAGTGTGTATTATATTTATACAAGTATTACACTACACGAGAGCACATTGGCCGGGCTTAGGACCGGTGGAGTTGGCTGTACGGAGGGACAACGGTGTTGGCTGTATTTTAGTACAGCGGAGTATATTATTAGTTGGCTCGCAACCATCTAATATGGCCATGGAAATGAGACAGGAAAGTACACAATGCATGAGTCATAATTGGTATTTATATTTGAATGATGTATATGGTGTTTGTGCAAATGGTTTTGAACTAACAGGGATTTTCTCATTTAGACCACTTGGTCTAACCCTCATTTTGTTTTAAAATATGTATTCCAGGTCGGGGAACAAGTAAGAGCAAGTGAAAAGGGTAATCCGGGACTAGCCTTGGAAGATTCATGTTTTTGAAGATTATGACGTATTTTGTAGTTACAACTTTGTTATTAGTCATGATGTAAATTAATCAGCAAAAAGTTTGTAATGAAGTATCTACTATGATTGTAAAGACTAAGGGACCGTACATGTTATATGATGTACCTTTTGTTATGTAACGACGTTATGCAATATATGATATTTGATGTATGTTTGAGAACCGGGTTGTTACAGATGGTATCAGAGCCCTAGTTTAATTGATTTAGGTATTCGAATCTATACCTATACTTAAACTGCATGTGAAGTAGGATGTCCCTATTATGTTAGTCCCTTGGGATGCTAAATATAAAAGGTAGAAGGAACATCATGTAAGGTAATTTCAAATTACATTTGGCCAGTGTAATCATGAACTTACAGGTGCATGTTTGAACTGGAAAACCTTATTATATAGGGTATGTGCTTATGTGTATATTAACCTTGTTGAAATCAACAGAATGGCAAGTGGTACTCGACGTACAAATAGGGAGGAAGAAGGAAACCCTAGTAGAACTAATCCAACAGTCGGGACAAGGGGAAGAGGAGGAGAAAGAGGCCTGGGCAGAACTGGAGGCAGAGTTCAGCCTCGGGGTGATGAATTTGTTACAAGAAACTACTTGACGGCTGAAATGGGAAGACTGCAAGCAAGTATACAGGCTATGTTCGACCGAACTCGTAATACTGAAACTGAAATACCAGATCCTAATCTGGAAGACGAGATGCCCATTACACCTACTGTCATACCGGTGCCAAGGAAGTGTGATTACAAGATGTTCTTAAGCTGCAAACCTCCAACCTACGCAGGAGAAAGAGATCCAGTGAAGGCCATGAGGTGGCTAAAAGAGATAGAAGATGTCTTCAAGACCAGCAAGTGCGCTGAAGAAGATAGAGTGCTATACGGAACCGCGATGTTGAAAGCAGATGCTCTATACTGGTGGGAAGCTCGCATTACCTCTAGAGGATCTGATGTATATTCTACTTTTTCTTGGGACGAATTCACAACAGCTTTCAAAAGACAGTTTTGTCCTCAAGCAGCAGTTAGACAACTGGAAGAGGAATTTATGAATCTGCAACAGGGTAGTTTATCGGTTAGGGATCATACTGCTCGTTTCCTGGAGAAGTCTCGTTTCGCAGAGTACTATGTTTCCACGGAGGCACAGAAGATGGAAAGGTTTATCTTCGGGTTAAAGTCAGAAATCCGAAGTCTAGTGATTGCAAAGGGACCGGAAACCTTCTCAGCCGCAGTAGATGCCGCAGGAAATGTGGAACGGGATAGAGGAAGAGATGCTGGTGATAAGAGTACTGGGAAAAGAAAATGGGAAGGACCACAGTATGATCCAAAGAAGTCCAGATTTCAGAGATTTGATAGTCATACACCTTTCAGACCAGCTGAAAGACCTTGTCCAAAATGCAATCGTATTCATCAAGGAAATTGTCAAGTTGATCCTCGAGTTTGTTACAAGTGTGGAAAGACCGACCATATTGCTAAAGACTGTCGGGTAACTCGATTTTGTTTCACATGTAATTCTCCTGATCACATTCAGTCTGATTGTCCACGAGGGAGAGTACAGCAGGGTGGTACGTCAGTAAGACCAATGGGTGTTAGACCGATAGTACCAAGACCAGAGTTACCAAGAGCTTGGGGCTGTGCCTTTCAGATGACAGCACAAGAAGCGGAGGAAACCCCTGATGTGGTTACAGGTACATTCTTAATAAACTCTACACGTGCTAAGGTGTTATTTGACTCCGGTGCAAACCGATCGTTTGTGTCTCCTTCCTTTGCTGCTTTTATGCATTTAAAGCCTAAAGTGTTACACCATGCTTTATTGGTAGATACTGCAAATGATAATCAAGTATCGGTTAAAGAGGTATTTGATAGTTGTGTGATAAATATAGATGGGTGTGGAGTACCTATCCAGTTGTTTCCTATCGCTTTGATCGAGTTTGATGTGGTAGTGGGAATGGATTGGTTAGCCGAAAATCAGGCTAGTATAGTTTGCGATAAGAAGTTGATTAATGTTGTCTTACCTGAGAAGGGACCAGTAGTGATTTATGGTGACCGTAGAAATCATCAGTCTTGCCTTATCTCTATGATGAAAGCTCGTAAGTGTGTTAATAAAGGCTGTCTGAGTTACTTAGCATATGTGATAGATACGAAGCTATAAAAGAATAAGTTGGAAGATATTCCTGTTGTTAGTGAATTTCCGGAAGTTTTCCCAGAAGATTTGAATAGTCTTCCGCCCGTTAGACAAGTAGAGTTTGGCATAGATCTGATTCTTGGAGCCGCTCCTGTTGCCCGTGCATCGTATCTTTTGGCACCTCCAGAGATGAAAGAAATGATGACGCAACTGCAAGATCTATCCGATAAGGGCTTCATCAGACCCAGTTCTTCACCGTGGGGTGCACCGGTTCTGTTTGTGAAAAAGAAGGATGGTTCGATGAGGATGTGCATTGATTATTGGGAACTGAATAAGCGCACGATCAAGAACAAGTATCCGCTCCCCAGAATTGATGACCTCCTCGATCAATTAGTTGGAGCTTGTTATTTCTCCAAGATTGATCTAAGATCTGGTTATCACCAACTGAAGGTTAAAGAGAAGACGTTCTGAAAACTGCTTTCCGCACAAGTTATGGCCACTACGAATTCTTAGTGATGCCCTATGGTCTGACGAATGCCCTAACTGCTTTTATGGATTTAATGAATCGGGTATGTAAGCCGTATCTCGATAAATTTGTTATTGTGTTTATCGATGATATCCTTATCTACTCCCGATCCAAAGAAGAGCACGCACAACATCTTCGTTTGATTATGGAATTATTGAAAAAGGAACAATTGTATGCTAAATTTTCTAAATGTGAATTCTGGCTACGGGAAGTTCAATTTCTGGGGCATGTAGTTTCCGAGAAGGGCATCCAAGTTGATCCGACGAAAGTAGAAGCAATTGAAAAGTGGGAACCGCCGAAAACTCCAACGGAAGTACGAAGTTTTCTGGGTTTAGCCGGCTACTATCGAAATTTTATACAAGACTTCTCTCGTATCGCTACGCCTTTGACCAAGCTGACCCAAAAGAATATAAAGTTCGACTGGAAAGCAGAACAGGATGTAGCATTCCGAATATTGAAAGAGAAACTCTGTAGCGCGCCGATACTGTCACTACCTGAAGGTTCCAACGACTTCGTTGTTTACAGTGATGCTTCCAAACTAGGATTGGGATGTGTACTAATGGAGCGTGGGAAAGTTATAGCTTATGCTTCTCGTCAACTGAAGGATCATGAACGACAATATCCTACACATGACATGGAACTTGCAGCAGTTATTTTCGCGCTAAAGATTTGGAGACATTATTTATACGGTTCTAAGTGTCAAATTTATACCGATCATAAGAGTCTCCAACATCTTTTCGATCAGCGGGAATTGAATATGAGGCAAAGAAGATGGTTAGAACTGGTGAATGACTATGACTGTTAAATTCTTTATCATCCGGGAAAGGCGAATGTGGTAGCTGATGCACTGAGTCGTCAAGAAAGGAGTGGAACAATAAAAGCCATTGCACTACGAGATGAACTCCTACCTAACATCTTTGACGAATTGAAGAAGTGTCAAGTAGAAGCTTTTCAAGAGGAAAACTTGAAACCAGAACGGTTAGTAGGAATATCAACAACACTTATAACGGATGATTGTGGGTTACTGTGTCTGGGAAACAGAATTTGGGTACCTCGTTTGGGTGGTTTACGTGATCGGGTACTACAAGAAGCTCATCAATCTCGTTTCACTATTCATCCAGGTACGAATAAGATGTATAAGGATCTACGACAATTTTACTGGTGGCCGGGAATGAAAAGAAGTATCGCCCAGCATGTGGAAGGTTGTACCACTTGTAAGAAAGTAAAGATTGAACATCAAAAGCCTTTTGGTCAGTTACAACGTTTGGAAATACCAATGTGGAAATGGGATCAGATTACTACAGATTTCATCACGAAGTTACCAAGAACTCCGAAAGGGTTTGACGCTATTTGGGTAATCGTTGATAGGTTGACAAAGTCTGCTCACTTCCTACCGATAAAAGAAACCTATCCGTTAGAAAGACTAGCCAAATTGTACATCGACGAAGTAGTAACTTAACATGAAGTTCCAATCTCGATTATCTCTGATCGTGATAGTCGTTTTACTTCAAGATTTTGGAGAAGTTTTCAAAAAGAAATGGGAACCCAGATAAAACTAAGTACAGCGTATCATCCTCAAACTGACGGTCAGAGTGAACGAACGATTCAGACTTTGGAAGATATGTTACGGTCCTGCATTGTTGATTTTGGGGGATCGTGGGATAAGCATTTGCCGTTGATTGAATTTGCCTACAATAACAGTTATCATTCCAGCATACAAGCGACACCGTTCGAAGTTCTGTATGGTAGAAAATGTCGAACTCCTCTGTGTTGGAACGAAGTGGGAGAGAAACAATTAGCAGGGCCAGATATAGTTCAGTTGACCGCGGATAAGATTACTCAGATTCGGGAAAGATTGAAAGTAGCTCAAGACAGACAGAAAAGCTACGCTGACCGACGCCCGAAAACCGTTAGAATTTCAAGTTGGAGATTTCGTAATGTTAAAAGTCTCGCCTTGGAAAGGAGTCATTCGATTTGGGAAACAAGGTAAACTGAGCCCAAGGTACATTGGACCGTTTGCAATTACAGAAAGAATCGGAGAAGTAGCTTACAGGTTAGATCTCCCGCCAGAGTTAAGCTGTATCCACAACGCTTTTCACGTATCAAATTTCTGAAAGTGTTTAGTTACGCCAGAGCAGGCAGTTTCTTTACCAGATATACAAGTTGATGAAAAGCTGAATTACGTAGAGGAACCTGAAGCCATTGTAGACAGTAAAGTCAAAGTCTTGCGAAGTGGTAAGGAGATCAAGCAAGTAAAAGTTCAGTGGCGACATCATAAAGGGCAGGATGCTACTTGGGAATCAGAATCAGAAATGAGAACTAAGTACCCGAACCTCTTTGTGTGATCCCAGATCTAATCAAGTAACAATGATGTAAAACTCCATGATCTTCATTAGATGAGAAAGAATACAAATTGGGAGTTAAGATCTACTTTCTCTCTCTAACTTCTCTCTCTAAAAAGTCATCCCTCTCACAATACAATTCTCATATATGAATAAGATCTCTTGCTAATTCTCTACACAAGGTATCTATTTATACCTTTGACTATCACTTTAGTAACTTTGACTTTATCCTTTAAGCCTCTACTTTGACTTTTACAATGCTTTGACCATTTACAAATAAACACTAAATCTTGAATACATTTTATGCACTAACAATCTCCCCCTATGGATTCAAGATTTAAAAAATTGATGACGATAGTCTTCAGCTCTTTGTAATCTTCAGATCTTCAACACTTTAGCACTTTGAACAATCTCCCTCTTCGCTTTGAAGAAAGATCAACCTTTGAAAAATAGCTCTGAAGAATCTTCAAGTAGACGTTGTCTTCAGATATCCGATCTGACTACTTTAGTCTTCAACTGGATCTTCAAAATCAGATAGTCATCAAAGTCTTGAAGCACAAACTTCATATCTTTGTGGTGTTGGTCAAAGTCTTCAAACAAAATCTTCATCTTTTTGAATCTTCGTATCACTGGTCTTTGTAACACGAATCTTTGAAACATTTTATCACGGATCTTTGTATCTTTGAGAAATATCTTCAGTCTTTGTTTATGAACAGGTATTTGAGTTTTAACTGGGTTGAGCTTTAACGGGCTTTGAATGTCTTGAACTGTATATCTTCACTTCTTCAACAATAACAATCTTTGAACTTTTGAATCTTTGCCGAATCATCTCGAAACATCTTAAAACATCTTGAACTTTTTAACTCGAGCTTGTTAGCTTTTATTTTATATTGTATTCAAGATTACTTGGTTAAATTGTAAAAGCCCAAATTAAATATGTGGGCTTTAGTTGCTAATGGGCTTAGGCCATAAAGCCTTAGTACTTAATGTGTATCTTTGTTAGATTTTAGGTTAAGCCTCTAAGTCTCATTTTTACTTTCATACGTGAAGAGAGAAAGCTTCAATTGAGAGAATTGTTCTTCAAGCTTACTTTGTAATTTCTCAATCATTTCAACATAGAGCATCATTTCTATTATTGGTGCTTGAATTTGGAACCAACAGAGCTTCTTGACTTCAATAAAACTTCACTCTATCTTGAAATTGAAACTTTCATATCTTCTCCCCCTTTTTGATGATTGTGAGCATCATGATCATCAAAATTCTTTTCAATTTCAGCAGTCTTTGAATATATCAATAACAATCTCCTCCTTTTGATCTGAATATCCATCATTTCCAAAAATATTTATCCAAATCTTTTCAAATTCAGACAATCGTAACGTGGTAACCCTGAAACAACTAATGAATCAGTTAAAATGCCTGTAAGTTGCACGGAGCCATTTAGTCCAATGAATGCACTTTGGAAAGGAGCTTTTTGATGTTCACTCCCCCAGGGCTTCCATTAAATCACCGAAAAACCACAAAGGAAATTTCTATGAACGTTATGACAAGAAAACATATTCCTTGTGTGTACGTGCTAGTGTAGAAATGATTGAAGCAACTTATGCTTGAAAATTAGGCTCAAATTGTGTAAACTGTTGAGATAGCAACAAATTTTCCACGGACTCAATGTGCATGAATGAAGAGCGAAGGTGGGGCAAACTTCCTTCTTTTTCAATATCTAGACCTTCCGAGTGAAGATCAGATAGATGATATGTTGCGTCCCCAAGAAAAATGAAACATTTCTTTATTAAGAAAGAAATGGGTAGCTGGTGGGGTTTAATGCAAGAGTTGGCATGGGCTAGTTGCCTATTTCAATGAAGGTCACCAAAGAATGTGAACCAATCAGTAATGTGGCTTCCCGTATCAGAAAGTGGCTGGTGCAAAGTTCTCTTATTCTTTTAACTCTGTTCTCACACCCTCTTTCTGTTTTTAATCCGCTCACTTCTAACCAAACTCTCATTTACATTTTACCTCAGCACAATGAGATACTCACCCGTATGAGTAATCTCCCCCACTCTTTGATTTTGACCCCTCACCCCTCAATCACTCAAGGATAACTTCTTGGGTAGGAAACACTGGTTAACGTGGATCCATAGAAGTTCTTTAATATCTCACACTGATTCCTATCATGAAGATTTGAGCATTTGATCTTTGAAGAATTCTCAAAACAAGGATAGTGAATGAATGAAATGAATTCGAAATACTTGTTTGAGAATCTGACAATGTATCAATCAGATCAAATATGAATGATAATCATGTGAGGTTTAGGGTATCAAAGAATTGGATATTTTGTTTATATGAACAAATATAAACATCTTTGAATGAAACGTTTAAGCTCTTACGCTGAAAGAATATGATGCTCAACAAACTGTGAAATCAAACGGGAGTATTACCATCGAAAAATGTTTCGTTTTGAGACATGGTAATAACAAAGTCAATGTGAAGCTGAACCGGTGTGTGTGAATACTTGAAAGTATAGAAAAGATAATACACAAGTATTAATCTTTAGAAACACACGGTCAGAAATGATGTAACGAGAATCCGGGGTATATATATGTATATATATATATATATATATATGAAAAACATTTAAAATCGCACTTCTAAATTCATAAAATCTGATTGAGAATCGAGAAGTGGTTTGAACATTTAAGAAAACGTTTTTCATGCTTGAAAGTCGTTCTTCTTTCAAACAATCTCAGATTAAGTTCAGAAGATACGTACAGTCAAATGTTTAAGCTCCCCCTTAAATTATGATAGAATGATTAACAATCAGATAAGCTCCCCCTCAAAATCTGCAAAAGATCTTAACAAAACAAGATTAGTATGTTTGACAATCAAAGTCTAAGACAATAAAGTACAAGTTCTAAACTGATGTGTTTAGAAGTCAAACACTTTGAAGTACGGGTCCTAAACTGAGGTGTTTAGAAACCAACAACATCATTGAAGTTCGGGTTCTGAACTGAATTATTCAGAAACCACAAATTCTTTGCTCCCCCTTAATGGCACATATACTCTTCAAAACATTTGCACCGCTTCTATTCTGTTTTCAGTCATGTGTGTGATATATATGTAGCATTCAGCAAAACACATGATGAACCTGCAAAACAGATTAAGCAGATTTTGGTACCCAATGGGACTTGGGTCCTGGTTTGTTAGGTGCTTTTCTTTTTGAAGGAATATTATAAGTACCATACCAAAATTGAACATTTTCTTGCTTAATGAAATCATTAGTTCCATAAAAAGAACAACAAAGTTTCTTTTGTGCCAACCTAATCAGATGATTTGCAGAATATCTAGGATTAGGTTTAGCGAAAGATTTACCTTTATGAGCATTGTTCTTTTTGTTCACCGTAGGTGGACGAACAGATGATTTTGTTGCATCGTTCATAGGTGTAGAACCCTTTACCTTCCATTCCATCTTTATAGGCTTGTAGATAGGTATATCAGAACTTGTAGCATCACGGTTGTAGAAAAGATTAGAAGGTCGCATCTGATCTTTTGATTTGACAGACGTTGTCGAAGAAACAGAAGAACGTTCATGAACAGAACCAGAAGCAGTCTTTGATGAATCAGTTGAACCATCATTCGGCGATTGTTCAGATGATTTATCATGAATCTTAGTTGCTTCCAAATTCTGAACTTTATCAGACAGAACATTCCTTTCTTGAACAGTCAGATCAAGTTTCTTTTGTAAATCAGATTTGAGCTTCTGCTCTGTTGACTTTATTTTTATGTTGTATTCAAGATTACTTGCTTAAATTATAAAAGCCCAAATTGTATTTGTGGGCTTTAGTGGCTAATGGGCTTAGGCCTTAAAACCTAAGTATTTAATGTGTAATTTGTTAGAGTTTTAGGTTAAGCCTCAAAAAGTCTCATAGCCTCAATCTTGAAAGAGTCATACGTATAGAGAGAAAGAGAGCTTCAAAGAGAGAGTGTTCTTAATTCCTATCTTGTAAACTCCTCTTTATTAGTCAATATACAAAGATTATTGTTATTATTATTGTTACTTGTTGTATCTGGGATCCTACAATTGGTATCAGAGCCAAACATATTAGAATTTGTACTTCAATCCATTGATTTTTATCAATTTTTGAGAGGTTATTGTGTTTTTGTGCAAAGTTGAGAGTTCTTCAAGTTCTTTATCTTTTTGGTTGGTTTTGGCCATTAGAGTTCTTCTACTGGTTTAGAATCGATCAAGGGTTGTTAGTAGATAATACATGAGTGTTTTATTCCGCAAAATCACTAGGTTTGTAGTTCAGTTTGTGCATTTACTCAATTTTCGGAGTTTTAAACTTTTATTTTTCTGCACTCTGTTTTGCTTCGAAAAACCACTTTCTATTGGGTTTTGGACAAAACACCAAGCATTAAAGTTTCCCAGAATAGTGTCACGAACATGCGTACCAAATTTCAGCTCAATCCGATCATTTTTGAAAAAAGTTGACTCAAAAACATTTGAATCTTCATCCTTAACTTTTGTTTTGCTGCACACGTTTTTGCTTCGAAAAACCATTTTCTGTTGGTTTTTGGACAAAACTCGTAGAATTAAAGTTGTCCATAATATACTCGTGCATCTACCTACCAAATTTCAGCTCAATCCGATAAGATTTGAAAAACTGACTCAAGCACACAAATTCTACTTCTCACGAAGTATCTGTTAACGATCCGACATTTTTAAATTTTCAAGTAACAATATGTCAAGACTAAGATTTAGTGCTGATGCTGATTCTCATTATTATTCTAAACTCAGTACTAATTTTCGCAAAATTATTCCTATTCTTGAGAAAGAGTTGGAGGAAAAGAACAAAAGCATTCTGATTGATTCAGAAAAGATTGCTAAGCTTGAAGAATCAGGTAAACTCTTAACCTGTGAGAATCTCGATCTTAAGAGAAAATTATGTGAGTTTGAAAACATTTTTGAAGAAGAGAAAAAAAGACTTGAACTTAAATGTTTAAAATTTTCTAATTTGGTTTCTGATTTAAAAAAACTTGTGATCTGTGAAAGAGAAAAGTTTGAAAAGGAGAAAACTATTTTTGAAACAAAGTATGTGGAGTTTTCTTGCAAAATCTCAGAATTACAGAAAACTCTTAAAAATGAGAGGAAAGAGTCTGATCTTGAAAGAAAAGAGTTTGAGAAGAAGAAGATGGAAGGATTTCAAACAAAATGTTTGAAAGATGATTTTGAGAGAGAAAGAAAGGTTTTTAAAGTTGAAATGTCCAAATTGACAAAAAGAATATCTGTTTTGTCAACCAAGATTATGTTGGAGAAGATGTATAAATCAGATCTTCTAAAGAAGTTTGATTTGAATCTTAAAGAAAAATACGTTTTAGCTAAAAGGCTTAAGGAATTTGACTTAGAAAACTCTCGTGTTGATAATACAGATAATCTTGTTTTCCAAAGAGTGAAAATGGTTTGGAAAGTCAAAAGCTCTACTCTTGTCAAAAATGCTACAAAGCCTTTTGTTTCTGTTTCCTCTCATCACTCATATAACTGTAAATGCTTTAATCTTCTGTTTACATTAAAGAACCATTTGTCTAGATCAAACTGTGTTCAAAATGGGTCATTTCAAAAGAAAATTCCAAAGACCCAAAGTGAGAAAAGTCATAGAAAGGAACCTGGAAAACCAGCTAAACTTGGCAAACCAGAGGACCTTAAAACAGATCCTAATCTCAACAGAAAAGGACCCATTTGGAAATGGGTACCAAAATGTCTTTAATCTGTTTTGCAGGTACATGGACTCCTTAATACATCTGTTAAGGACTCACACTTCAGTGGACAATGGACTCTTAAACACTCAGTTTAAGACTCATCCTTCAATAGGCAATTGATTTTTGTGCACAACAGTACAGAACTCAGTCTTAAATCAGATTTAATAACAGCATGCTGACAGATTTGTGATGCTGTAGTAAATTGATCATATCTCACTGATCAAGACACCAATTGATTCAATTCAAAAGGCCATGGATTTAAAACACATTGGTGAACAGCTTTCGTGTTTTGAGATTTCAGAGATTCAAAATTTAGAAGGGTCATATTCATCATCGAAGTAGACAACAGTGTGCTGACACAAAGCTGTTGGACAGATCTGCGCGACTGTGGTAAATCTACCATATCTTTTTCGTACGATCTCGAAAAGAGGTGATTAAAGATGATCTAAACATATAACAAACAAATTAAAATTGTTTGTGTTTTGAGTTTTTGCAAACTCCAGAGCTATAATGGTCTAAATCAGTGTCAAAGTTGGTGTAACACTGCTGTTAAGCTACTGTTTGCTGCAGAATTAAGTCGCGACCAAACCTATGTCGAGCCGCGACCAACCTGTGCCGAGCGGCGACCAACCTCTACCGAGCGGCGACTAAACCTCTGCCGAGCGGCGACCAAACCTCTGCCGAGCCGCGACAAACCTATGTCGAGCCTTTGTCAATCGTCTGTCAAGCCGTTATCTCAGACCAACTTCTGGCGACAACATAAGCTTTGGCACAGCCTTTTGCGACCAACCTCTGCGGTACTGTTCACCATAGAGCCTCTGTGAAATCTGACAGAGCCTCTGTGGACTGAACCTCTGTGACTGAACCTCAGAGCCCGTAGCCCAACTTCTTAGTACTTGCTGTCAGTTTTGCGCACCTGTCGTATTTTCAACAGAACTCCCTCATCGACACTCCAAATTTGATGACTCCAGATGCGTTGAATTCCTAAGACAATGATGAACAATTTTTGTGTTTTGAGCTTGGTCTGAATCAGTGATCTTCTTGGTCAGAATCTCTGTTAAAGTCGGTATATATCTGCTGGACAGAAAGTTGTACTTCTCTGAACACATCTACCAGAGCTCTGGGGATTTTTCAGAGACATCTACCAGAGCTCTGTTGATTTTTTTTTACATCTACCAGAGCTCTGTTGATTTGTCAGAGGTTGTCCAAAAGTATTAAGCCATCAAAACAAGCCAAAAGCCCAGAGCCCGACAATTGTCAGTTTGTTTGACAGCTTTGCGCTGCTTCAGAAACATGAGCATAACTTTTGACTCGACGCTCCAAATTACACGAGTCCAGTTGCACTGGAAAGATAATTCACAGACGCACGACTTTGATGTTCTGAGTTTTCTCAAATTATGTGTGATGATATGCCAAAATCAGCTTCAAAGTTTGCTGTAAGTTGCTGGACCCAAAGCATTGCATTTAATTCATGCTCCTTCCGCTTTCAAGAACGGTGCTCTCTCGACTTTTCTACATCCAAAGGGTGGAACCAGTGCTCAAAAGGAGAAAATCGTGCTTCTACACACAACAATGTAGAACCAGTACCTCATCAGAATTATTGCTTCTACATAACTCAGTGTAGGACCAGTACCTCAGATATGTTCAGTTTAGAGTTTTTACTAGTATTTCTAAACTCTGACCCCCTGCAATTTTTTTTAATTTGAATTATCAGAGCTGTTGGATATTCCAAACAAATGAGGAATCATCAAAGATGATTACCAACACCTTTTTATTTTTACAGGATATCTGATTTCAAATTGCGCTTAAATGAGATTTAATGCTCAGTTTGAGGGGGAGAATGCCAATCTGACCATGTACATCCAAAGGTAAATTTCTAAATCTTTAAACTCATCATCATTTTTAAAGAAGACTAACTTTAAAATGATAAAACCTTTCTAAAATGGTCAAACCACTTCTAGGTGCTAAATGCTTTTTCTGATATAGAAGTTGGATTTTAAATGCTTTTCTGAGACTAAAAATAGTCAGTGTGTGGAACAATACAATCTTTAGGACAACAATTTCATGGGATCATTGTGTGAGCTTTATAGTACTTCTATGGATCACTTAAACCTGTGTTTCCTACCTAAGAAGTAAACCTTGAGTGTTTGAGAGGTGAAGGGTCTACATCAAAGAGTGGGGGAGATAACTCATCTGAGTTTTTCTCATTGTGCTTAAGTGGTAAAAATTGAAAAGAGAGTTTGGTTAGATGTG
The DNA here is from genome assembly GCA_033807775.1 of Saussurea involucrata. Classification (NCBI taxonomy): domain Eukaryota; kingdom Viridiplantae; phylum Streptophyta; class Magnoliopsida; order Asterales; family Asteraceae; genus Saussurea; species Saussurea involucrata. The sequence continues at coordinate 137,116,160 of CM066322.1, forward strand.
AGCTACATGATAAAAAGAAAGAGAGTGTGAGAACAGAGTCAAAAGAATTATATAACTCTGCACTAACTTTTTCTGAGCCGGGCAAGCCACATTACTGATTTATCACGATTCTTTGGTGATTATCATTGAAACAGGCAGTGAGCCCATGCCAACTCTTGTCTTAACCCCACCAGCTACTTATTTCCTTCTCAACAGGGAAATGCTTCACTTTTCCACGGGGAAGCAACATATATGCTATCTGATCTTTATTTGGAAGGTTGGATATTGAAAAGAAGGAAATCTGCCCCACCTTCACACTTCATTCATGCACATTGAGTCTGTGGAAACCTATTATGACCAAACAAGTTTACACACTTTTGAGCCCAACATATCATATACATTTTTTTCCACACAATATCACGAATCTTTGTGATTCCCCATGCATATCTATGTGATATTGCCAGAACAGTTTGAGAAGTTTAATTTTTATAATTTTACCTCTATGATAACTGGAAGTCCTATCAGAGCTTCATATTTGTCAACTCTGAACATAGGCCACACAATTATTTTAATTGTTGTGATAACAGTTGCTATGTGCTTTTGTGTTAGATGATTACCCCTGGTTACTTATTCATTAATGCAGATTCTCATGAGCCGAATGTGTTCCCTACTCTTCTTCTCCTAGCTGTTTATCTACCATCGATTATTACTCAAACTGGTTATACAAGCTTCCGCACATCAAATCATTCTCTGATTGTTTGAGTTTAATCTTTGGGAGACAACCGAGATAAAAAAGGTAAAGCAATAGTCAAGGGGGAGTATGCAACGATCAAGGGGGAGTTAAAGAAGGAATTGAAGCAACTGACTTTGTGGAAGATCGGGCTATTTTTAATCTTGGATACAAAGGGGGAGATTGTTGACTTTATTTTTATGTTGTATTCAAGATTACTTGCTTAAATTATAAAAGCGCAAATTGTATTTGTGGGCTTTAGTAGCTAATGGGCTTAGGCCTTAAAACCTAAGTATTTAATGTGTAATTTGTTAGAGTTTTAGGTTAAGCCTCAAAAAGTCTCCTAGCCTCAATCTTGAAAGAGTCATACGTATAGAGAGAAAGAGAGCTTCAAAGAGAGAGTGTTCTTAATTCCTATCTTGTAAACTCCTCTTTATTAGTCAATATACAAAGATTATTGCTATTATTATTGTTACTTGTTGTATCTGGGATCCTACATGCTCTTTCATAGCTTCCGTTGCTAAAGCAGATAACCTCCTTGTTAGCTTTAAAATTTCACCCTTAAAGATATTTCTCTCCTCTTCAAAGTTCTTCTCTAAATCATATATTTTCTTTGAAAACTCAGCAGACATTGTTTCATAAGATTTTCTTTCAGTATCAAAATCTGCTCTTTCCTTTTCAAGCTTTTCTTTTTCTAAGAATAACACCTTCTGAAAATCAGAAACTTGTTTTGAAAGATTTATGCATCTAAGTTCAAGAACTTTCTTTTTGTTCTCCAAAACAGTTATCTTTTCATCAATCAAAGCATCATGGTCAGGAAGCTTCTTTGAGACATCAAATTCAGAAATTGTTCCTTTATCACAAACTTCAGGCTTTGAATTCTGTTTGGAAACATGCTTAGACTGAAAATCACCATCGTAATCTTTTTCAAAAGAAGAATTTTCAAAAATAACCCACTTGTTCTTTGCAAATTCTTTTCTTTCTTTTTCCAAAACATTTTCCAAATTAATTACTTTCTTGGAAAGCTCACTTATCTTTGCTTCAAAAGATTTGCATTCAGTTGCAAAATTTTCCTTTTCACTTTCAAATTGGTTATGCTCAGAGAGAAGAATATTCTCAAGATCTGCCAATTTCTTTGAAAGTCGGAGACATTTATGATCAATCTTTTGTTTAGCATCAAAAATGGCTTTTGATGAAACCGAAAACTTTTTGATCAAAGAATGTTCAATTTTAACAGTCTCGTTTTCCACCTCATCTTTGAAACCAGAAGAAATTTCCTTAAAACTATTTGAATAAACAGTTGAAAGGAGATCATTTTCATATTCAAATTTGATCATTTGTTCTGCAAGGGAGATTTCAAGTTCAATAATTTTCCCTTCTAGAATCAATGTAGGAACATATTTCTTAGGTTCAAAGACTTGGTTTTGGTTATTGACTGGCTTTGTAGCACAAATGTCAAAATAATTTTTTGGAAGTGGTTTATCTAGATTGTTGAGAATCTTCAACGTCTCATTAGTATAGCAAAATGGAAGTTGGATATGAGTTGTTAAAGCTCTTTTTCTTTGTTCTTCTCTTTGTGTTTCCTTTTCATCAGTCCAAAAAACTTCATAATCGGACCAATATCGTGCGTACCTTAAACATTCAAAATTATACACTGTCGATACTGCTTTGATAGCTTTGGCTCCATATTTTGGACATTCATAAACAAGCCCCCAATATTTATTGACATTGCTTACATGTCTTGGCTTGTTCATGAAAATTGTTTGATCAGTTTGATCTCTCAAATAAAGCTTCTTTTCCAAAACTTTGATTTTGTCCAAAAATTCTGTGTTTTGAGAGGTAATATTTTTCAAAGAAAGTTCGCTCTCACCATTCTTTTTCTTTAGAATAACGTTTTCAGCTTCCAAATAAGTTTATTTTTCCTCAATCTCCTTGAAAACACCTCGTGATGATAATTCGGAGATCCTCTTTTTCAGCTCAATGTTTTCAGTTTCCAAGATCTTTGCTTTTTCCTCAGATTTGTCAAGTTTCACAGAACATTCAGATGTTTGAAATTTCGGTTTTTGAAGATCTTTAAGACACGTTCTAAGAGCACTTTCAGACATCTCAATACGTCGTGTGAGTTCTTCATTTTGCTTTTGTAAATGGCATATCTTTTGTAAATCAGACCACCAATATTGAAATTTAGTCATTGTTACCTGTAAAAGATTAAAAATTGATCGTAGTCAGATACTTCGTGAGAAGTAGAATTATGCACACACGATAATCAGAGAAAACAATAAATCGATTAAAATCAGAAAAATTTTCAAAATCAAATTTTGAAAAACAAATTATAAATTTGTCGTTTAAAAATTAATTCCGAAAAATTAATGCGGAATACTTGACTTTAAATCGGAAAACCTGCAAAAAATAAGAGAAATATATCAGTTATGAGCAAAAGCAGGTAAAAATGGATAAAACGAACAAGAAATGAAAAAAATACTAAAAATAGGGACTAAAAATGACAAAATACGAAACTAAAACGAAAAATACGGACTAAAAGTGTAAAACACTAGCACTTCTAAAAGATAAGACTAAAAATGACAAAAATCTAAAACTTAAGACTCAAAGGACTAAAAATGAAAAATTCTAAAAATACTAAGTACAAGGACCAAAACTGTTAAAAATCTAAACTTAAACTACAGGGGTAAAAAATGACACAAACTAAAACTCTAAACTATAAGGGCTAAAACTGTGAAACTCTAAAAGATTAACTACAGGGGTTGAAAAGGTAATAAACTCAAACTACTAAGTACAGGGACTTAATCTGCCAATTCCTAAACCTCACTAACGACTCTAACAGAGACTTAACGAAAAAAGGACTAACATTGTTAACAAACTAACGGACAACTAACAGAACAGTTAGTACTGTTCATAATCTCTCCAAATGACGATCTGATGGTTTCAAACTCGGTTTTCTTTGTCAAACCTCAACCAAATTCAATGATTTTTCTTGCAATGCGATCCTTAAAAGAATAAAAATCGAATGGAATCAAAGTTATTTGATCATGCAACTAAGAACAATCGTGGGCAAAGTTTGAACAAACACCGACGAGCACTACGTTTTTCCGACGAGAGAGTGTTTCAGGTGAAGAAAACTTAGTTTTGTACGACTAAGAGATCTTGTCCGACTACCAGGTGTGTACGACTACCAGACCTGTACGAGAGTTGTCCGACTAGAATAGTGTACGACTAAGAGTTATGTACGACTAGGTCGATCGTCCGACAAGAAAAATTCAACGGTGTCCGACTAGAATAGTGTAAGTATCGTACGAGAGTTGTACGACTACAAGATCTGTGCGACTAGCAGAGTTGTACGACAGTTATGGAGATCAAGTCGGACAATATGTGTGCGACAGTTATGAACGTCCGAGAGTTATGAACTCCGGCGAGATTTCCAGAAACCGGCGATGTACAACTTTTCTCCGGCGAACACTTTTCACACTTCAAACTTACTCAAAATTCATCATTTTTCAAATCTGTAAATTGTATGTTGCTCGATTTTCAAAATCGAACAGATCTGGACTAGTTTCAGGAAGCAAATCTCAACAAAAATGTAGATCGATCACCATTTCGAAGAACACTTCACGAAGAAAAGTAGTACATGTCGATTTGCTTTTTTCTTGATGAAATTTAATCCTGAAATTTGCAAAATGATCAGAAATTCAAAACAAACAAGTCTTTGATATTGATTTAAGAAAAACAACTCTTCAATTTAGTAATCGATCATCACAGGTAAACAAAAGTCTCGATGAACATATGATATGAACTTCACTGTTCATAAAAAAAATTCCAAAGAAATTTATTTTGTTGTTTAAAACCAACACATATGATTTAAAACGTTTCAAACAGCAAAACAAATCAATTTGAGAAATTGAATCAATCAAAACACAAACAAACTCCAAATTCTTGAAGATTTAAGAAAAATCTCAAAAACTCAAGAACATCAAATTTCTTCAAAAATTGACAAAAAATTCTTCAATTTGGACTGATTTGTGCATAAATCGATCTGATTAAGCTCTGATACCACTTGTGATCCCAGATCTAATCAAGTAACAATGATGTAAAACTCCATGATCTTCATTAGATGAGAAAGAATACAAATTGGGAGTTAAGATCTACTTTCTCTCTCTAAAAAGTCATCCCTCTCACAATACAATTCTCACGTATGAATAACTTCTACTAAGATCTCTTGCTAATTCTCTACACAAGGTATCTATTTATACCTTTGACTATCACTTTAGTAACTTTGACTTTGACCTTTAAGCCTCTACTTTGACTTTTACAATGCTTTGACCATTTACAAATAAACACTAAATCTTGAATACATTTTATGCACTAACACTTTGCCTAACCGAATTCCGGGACGGAATTCGTTTAAGGGGGAGATGATGTAATACCCCGGGTAAGTTCGTTAGTTAAATTCTTTTTCCGTTAAATTTAGTTAACTTTAAAGTTGGATGTTTAGGGTAAGATTGAGTTAATTTATAAGTTTAGGGGTGTTTGGGTCATTATTGAATAGTTTAAGCTAAGATTGTAATTTAGGTCTAAAATATATATACCCTTTTTGATTCCAGATATTTTCAAACAGAAAATATCCAGATATTGTGAATGCGTGCGTGTGTGTTTTGGGAAGAAAGAAAGAAGAAAAAGAAGAGAAAGGTTAAGGCTTCAAATAGGAATCATTGGAAGTGATTTGAGGTATGTTCCTTTGCAATTTATGTGTGTAATTGTTAGTAGTAAATTCCTATCGGTTTAGATTTCGCAAGTTTTCGATTTGTAGCAGATTAATCGATTTCTGGGTAAAAAATTGGATAAACCGACAGTGGTTTCCAGACACAATTTGAATGTGTCCGGTAGTATTTTTTATAGTGTCCGTTAGTCCCTTTTCGATGGTGTCCGGACGAGTCTCATCCGGTAAGTTCCACTTTTCATTAAGTTTCCGGTTGAAATTAGATACCGGATGGTGTCCGGATTACTTTGGTTTCCGGATGTCGTCCGGATTGTTTGTGTTGTCCAGAAAGTTGTATTGTCCGGATTGTATAGGTTCTCCAGAAAGTTGTGTTGTCCGAATAGTATTGAAGTATCCGGAAAACATTAGCTGTTTGGTCATTTTTGAGATTTCAGATACTTTTTGAGTATCCAGTAGCTTTGTGTTTTGTCGACTCTTGGATAGAGTATGTATGAGGACTGTAAATATTGTTGACTCGACTTAAGTTCGGGTTTGGGGGAAACATTTGAGGATAAGAGTTAGATAGATTTATCTAGAGTTCTTAGCCTTAGTAAGTCTTATGTGTTCCATTTGGTAAAGAGATGTTTGTATCTAATTGTTTCAGATTCTGTGAATTTGGGGTGAAAGCTGAATCGTTTTGAGAAAAGCTTGGGAGCGTTTTGATAAGTAAACAGGTGATTTTTACTTTAAAATGTTTTCAAACTGGAATTCATATATGTGGATTGACAATGTGATAATTGGTGTAATTATGTGCATATGTATAAATTACGATATATTGAAGTGTATATTATATTTATACAAGTATTACACTACACGAGAGCACGTTGGCCGGGCTTTGGACCGGTGGAGTTGGCTGTATGGAGGGACAACGGTGTTGGCTGTATTTTAGTACAACGGAGTATATTATTAGTTGGCTCGCAACCATCTAATATGGCCATGGAAATGAGACAGGAAAGTACACAATGCATGAGTCATAATTGGTATTTATATTTGAATGATGTACATGGTGTTTGTGCAAATGGTTTTGAACTAACAGGAATTTTCTCACTTAGACCACTAGGTCTAACCCTCATTTTGTTTTAAAATATGTATTCCAGGTTGGGGAACAAGTAAGAGCAAGTGAAAAGGGTAATCCGGGACTAGCCTTTGAAGATTCATGTTTCTGAAGACTATGACGTGTTTTGTAGTTACAACTTTGTTATTAGTCATGATGTAAATTAATCAGCAAAAAGTTTGTAATGAAGTATCTACTATGATTGTAAAGACTAAGGGACCGTACATGTTATATGATGTACCTTTTGTTATGTAACGATGTTATGCAATATATGATATTTGATGTATATTTGAGAACCGGGTTGTTACATGTAAAACCTAACCCTCTAGGACCCATGCGTATATGGGTACCTAAAGTCTGCTAATCTCGTTTAGCAGGACAGTCATGTGTGGTAGTTAGACTCTGGATGCTCCAAGCACATGACCGGAAGGAGGGAGCTTCTCACGAACTACAAGGAACAATATGGCGGAGACGTGAGATTCGGGTACAAAGAAAAAGCACATAGACGTTCGGTACCACTTTATCAAGGATCACGTCGAAAGAGGTACAATCGAACTCTATTTTGTGAATACAAAACATCAGCTAGCAGACCTGTTTACAAAACCCCTGGACGAAAAACGCTTTAATTATATTGTGTCCAGGTTAGGTATGTTATATCTGATGACTTGATCTGATTGTGTGCCCGATACAAGTTCCATACATCTACGAGAAACTGTCTACTCATCATCCGTTGTTCTCACACCTGATGATTTAGCATACACTTTCTCACACCTGTATTCTACTTGTATCAGTTACACAGTTAGGCTGAGTCTCTGTATTTATTAGATAGATTTCGTTTGTTTCCTTTCTTTCCACATGTGTTTCTTTTATTTCATACTGTCGTCTAGTTTAATTGGTTTAATATATGTGCTTTCACAAGTGTTCATGTGTTCAGGGGGAGCACGAGCAGCTATCAGGTATGTTACATCTACTGTTGAGGGGTAGTGTCACACACGTTTTTCTTTAACTGCTAGAAAAGTTTTTGTGTGTGTGGGCATTCCCGAGTGCACTTCACATCACACATTGTGCACATTCTGAGGGGGAGCAAAATCATTGTGTTCATCATTTGAGGGGGAGCGTCACATTTTTTCTTAAAACAATAAAAGTTTTTTTTGTGTTGGCGTCTTCCAAACCACTCACATTCCTGTTCCGAGGGGGAGCAAAGTAATACTCGTGCATAAGTCGAGGGAGAGCAGGGAATATTTTTCACTTAGGGGCAAAATGGTCAAAACACTTTCATTTTGGACTACCCGGATAGCTTCCCGGTAAGTGTCCGGTAACCATAAGTTACCGGGTCAACTTACCGGCCCCCGTAGGTTACCGGGTAACCAACCCGGGAAGTGTCCCCTTAAAAATAAGAACCCGAGAACCTCATTCATTTCACAATTACCCGGAAACTCTAAAAACCCTTTCAAAAACCTCTCTCGACTCCCTCACTTGGTGACCCCGATTTTCACCCAGATTCATATTTGACAGACCCCATAATCACAGGTAATCCTTCTCTCCTACTTGTGAATGCTTTTCGATCACTATCACACGCACACATTCACGCATCGATGACGATTCGAACGAAACAGTGATCGAACCGGGTTTCCAAAACCCCACTTGTACAGATCGATCTTTGGTCTCTAAATCATGGGTTGTGGCATATTTTTCATGTAGAACAATCTACACCGAGTAGATTTCATTTTGGTGCCTGTTTTGGGTTGATTTGAGTCTCACAGGGGTTCGTCCGGTAACCCTAGTTTACCCGGTAACATTCATGTTACCCGGTAACTAGCATGTTACCCGGACACGTTCAACAGACCCGGTATACTTTATCCGACCCGGACACATTGATCCCCGGTAACCTATGTCGTCCGGATACCTTGTATCCGGTAAGTTCGACATCCGGTAAGATCGGTGTCCGGTAACCTATTTGAATCCGGTAAGTAATGTCAATCCGGTACACTTTTTTTCCGGTAGGCTTACCTCACCCGGTAAGCCCCATTTTGTCCGGTAACTATTAGTTACCCGGTAACCTTTGCTTACCCGGTAACCCCTATCTGTCCGGTAAATGTTGTTTGTATGGATACCCTGTTTATCCGGACACTGCTCGAGTCCAATACCTTTGCAATTTTCCAACATTGGCAGTCCCAATGTCCTGCTTTTTAAAGCCAGTCCTCGATCAATCGCTGATTGAGCCATTCAAATGCTAAGGTACGTGTTGAAATTGATTTTATCCCGTCCATAATCTGACACTGTGCTTTACAGGTATTCTAAATGGCGGAACAACAAGAGAAACATCTGCAAAATGTTCCTCCACCTGAGGAAATTATATACGACGCGGCGGACGAAGCCTTGGTTCCCGATGACCATGGCATTGAGATCAATCCGAACAACCATCATCTTGACGCGACTGCATTCCGACCCGGTCACCGAGTGGTTGTTGATATAATACTTGGCCACCCGCTTCGCCGAACACTGATCGTTACAACGGACGTGCCTCTCATATATGTACACCAAGTATGGCACACGGCGAGGGTGGTTACCATCAACAACATCCAGACCATTACCACCAGCATCGACCACTACCCATTCACACTAACACTGGAATCCTTCCGCCGACTACTGTCCCTTCCAGAACCGAATGCTGGAGGCCATGCCGCATACGCACCCACCATCGATGACGCCACACTCTGTGCTGAGGTTCGTGCACTTGGATATCGTCACGACCTCGACCGCCCGTCCGCATTCACCAGGAAATACATCGCCCCGGTCTGGTACACTCTATTTTCTATCCTAAACCGGTGTCTATCCTCCCGATGGAAGGGGATAGACTAATGCACCGTCGACTTCCTATGTTTATTTCACGCGGTGTGCTACAACCGGCACATAGACTACGCATCAGTCCTTTGGCGTGAAATGGTGCAAGCCATCCGACAGACCGGAGGAACCAACAAGAGGTTCCTCCCGTTTCCGCGCTTCTTTGCCCTGGCCGTTCGACAGCATATGGATGCGAATCCCCTGATTCCGAGACGGATCAACCATCCGGTATGTCCTCATCACAATTTACAATACTTGGTGATTCGTAATCCACCCAATACCCCAGCCATGCCTATACCTGAACATTTACTGGCACACGCGGACCCCAATGCACCGAGTGTGATAGAATATAGGCTAGAGTTAGGGAATCCCATGGTCCAGCCAGCACCGGAGAGACCTCCCCCAGGACATAGATCCGAGCAGCGTGAGGGTCCTAGGACAAGAGGAGGAAGGGCCCGGGCAGCAGGGGCTCCCGGGCGGGGTGTGTTAAGATTACATGGGAGGGGAACAGGCGAGGGCGGTGCATTGGATACGCGAACCAGTACTACCCAAGCCGGACCAAGCCATCAACCCATTCTCACCACCCAACCGACGGGCGAAGCAGGTACATCGTCAAGACCAATGCTTCAGCATGACCCGGAGCCTTACATATATGATCCTCCCTCACCGACCAGACAAGTTGTAGACGTGGAATCTGCCTCCACCGAATCCGATACGGATCGTGCTATACGCACATCCTTGATACCTACCCGTATCGGACCAAATACAGACTTGACCGAGGGAATTCCATCTGACTCACCCTCAACCCCCTTATCCCTACTGCCCAGCCTGATACGGGAGACATAAGGAGAACGGAGGGAGTTTTAGTTGAAAATCAAGAAGTGGTGAGACTGAGTGAAGTCAGGTCTAAAAAGAATCAAGAGCGAATAAGAAGAAAAAATAAAGAGGCTTCAGAGCGAATCCAAACCGGTGTCGCCCAGGTAGCCATATCTGATACTTCGTCTCATTTGTTGGGACGAGGTATTGAAGAAGCCATCGTGGACCTAGCGGCGCAAGTGCACGACCTCCCTGGCCACTCATTCGTCTCTCAAAAGACGGATGTTTCAACTTCGCACAGGGACTTAGCACTAAATCAACTGGTCTCTCACTCGGAGAGTACTGGTATTGAAACAAGAGACCAGCCTCCCCCGGTCTCGCCTTCTTTCAAAGCAGCATCGAGTCTAGAGCCACTTGAAATAGAACATTCTTCAGCTAGGACACAAGATGAGATCCAACAAATCGATGTTCTTCGTGACTCGATCGGAACTTCCGAAGTGTCTCCGCCCTTAAGCGGAACACGAGCATCGGAAGAAAATCCTACCACGGCCACACCATCGCCAACCGTGAACGTAGGTGGCTCTACCTCTAAGGTAGATGCCTCAACGGGTAATCTAAGTGATCCCGGAGTTACTTTACCCGACTTTGTGTCACAGGGTTCTCTGGACAACACCCTCAAGGCTGTCCGCGAGGCAATGGAGTAGCGCCTCACCACCAAGCTAGATAAAATTAAAAGCTTGATCAAAGGTAAAGAGAAGGTAGTCGATTCTATAACCGCACCAACAACTCCACCGGCTCCAGTTCAGCCAAATTATTCGGTGGATACTTTGAAGACTATACTTATGGCTCAGCTGCTATAGAACACCGAAACCGATGCCTCTACCGAAGCAGACCTGATCTCCGTTCTACGATCACAGGTATCTGCTTCTTCGTCATCCGTAACTACAAGATTGGACCAGCTTGACATGACTCTTAAGGACGTTCAACAAGCGCTCAAAATGTTGTCCGAGAGTGTCGTCTCACTCGAAGAAACTTCCAAGAGTCAAGCTGGCGGACTCAAGAGAAGGCACGATGACCAGGATGATCCTGATCATCGTAAGGGGGAGAACAAGAGACTATGTTTGTCTGAGTACGCTCCAATCATCCCTGAAACTACTGTGGTTCAACCGGAACCATCAACTACGGCAACTGCAACCGAAGACGAACCTAAAGCCTAGTTGAGCCTCGTCTAGATGGTTATAGACATGGACATCTCAGACGACGAAGACCCAACGGTTGAAAAACCTGAGGGAGAAACACAGGAATTGGTCACACATTCTGCATCAGATAGGCCCGCACTGCAACTGATTGATCCAGACTCCGAGATCGACCTCGAGACCAAAAATGCATGGCACGAAAAAGCCGCCAGTGCGATAAATCTCTAGGTAAACTTGATATTTTCTACTGATGAAGACGACAACGTTGACTACAACCAGTTCCTGCTGCAAAACCTATATGGTACACCCGTTCACACTGCTCAGGCCGCCGAGACTTCTACGATACCCAAAACGTCAACTGCTGAAAATCCGACATCTCCTCAACAACCGACGGCTTCTGATCGTCCTCCTCCTCAACAGCAGCAAATCCTATGGGAGAAAATCATGATCTTTATTCCTCACCTGGAGGAATCTCTGAAGAAGCTGTATGTTCACAGGTTACGCCCTATCGAGCCGACATTTTGCCTTGGGATTTCTCACTTCGACAAAGAATACCAAAGTCAGTATATAAATGCCATGAAGCGGTGTCTGCCAGTTAGCCAAGTCTGAACCAAGCACAAGATCACTGAAGTGCTAAACATCCAAACCGGCCGAATCCTTATAGTCATGTTTGCAGTTTTCACTGTTCGACGCGAAGACGGTAATGAATGGAAACTTTCTGAAGCTGACTTTAAGAATTTTAGACCGTTCGACTTACTTGTTCTACTCAAAGACCTCCGAACCAGAACCATCCGACCGCTTCAAGTGACAAAGGCGCTCGAAGCTGTTCGTCGATTCTTGATTCAGTCAATCATGATGTCCTATCTCACAGACTTTCAAATGGGAATCGAGAACAGAGCAAAGAAGGTAAACCTGCTGAAACCGAATCTGAAAGAAAAGAGGTTTCTTCGCTTCAGCCAGGTAGACAGATTCTGCGATGGTACTCTCTTCAAAGTTCAAGATGCTCTTCGAAAAATCATCACTTTTGAATCCGAAAATAAAAGGTATTCGTATGTTCCCAACCCGAATGAGACAACTGCTCGAAAAGCCTTAGAAGTGATTGAAGAACGCATCGACTACCGCCGAGCCATCAGAACGTTCGAGATCCACTTTGCGCTCCGAAAGAGATATGTCAAGAACTGGCACGAACTCGAACTTCAATTCAAAGGGGGAGATTGTTAGGGTCAATTTATGTTGAATAGAAGTTCAAGGGCTGAATTGCAGTTTATTATTTAGAGCCTTTATTGTGAACGGGCCGTGGGCTTGTTACCACGGGCCCAGAGTATATAATGTTGTGTTTAGCTTAGAATTAAGCTAGTTGTCTATTTCCACTTTCCTGAATCTATTGTAAACTCTCTCAATATTGAAAGTGAATTGGATGACCAGTTGAAATCATACAAACTGTTTCATATCTATTGATTTCTTCTATACGTTGCACGAATCTGGAACTCACAATGGAATTATTCATGAAAAAACTGTGCCATATTCACCTGAAATGAATGGAAAGGCTGAAAGGAAAAATAGAACATTTACTGAATCTGTCGTTGCCATTCTGCTTAATTATGGGGCCACATCTCATTGGTGGGGTGAAATTTTATTGACTGTATGTTATGTGCTTAATAGAGTCCCTAAATCCAAGAGTAAAGTTTCTCCTTACGAGGTCTTGAGAAATAAAACCCCTAATTTGTCTTATTTTAAAACTTGGGGTTATTTGGCATATGTTAGAATTCCTGATCCCAAAAGGATTAAACTTGCAAGTAGAGCTTATGAATGTGTGTTTATTGGATATGCTATAAATAGTAAAGCATATAGATTCTTTGATTTGAATGCTCGTGTTATTTTAGAATCTAATGATGCTGATTTTTATGAAAATAAATTTCCATTTAAATTAAGAAATAGTAGTGGTGCATCAAATAGTACATTGCATATGTTTACAAATAATGAGCACGATGATAGTATGGAAATTGAACCTAGGAGAAGTAAGAGACCTAGAATTTCTAAAGAATTTGGTCCTGATTTTTGTTCTTATACTTTAGAGGAGGATCCTTCTAGCATCCAACAAGCTTTAACCTCATTAGATGTTGACTTATGGCAAGAAGCGATTAATGATGAAATGGACTCTTTAGAGTCAAATAAAACATGGCACTTAGTCGATCTACCACCTGGTTGTAAAACTATTGGATGTAAATGGATTGTTAAAAAGAAATTGAAACCTGATGGCACAGTTGATAAATTTAAAGCTCGTCTTGTTGCCAAAGGTTTTAGACAACGAGAAAATGTAGATTTCTTTGACACTTACTCACCTATCACTAGAATTACATCTATTCGTGTTTTGATTGCTCTTGCTGCTATACATGATCTTATTGTGCATCAAATGGATGTTAAAACTTCTTTTTTAAACGGAGAACTAGAAGAAGAAATATATATGGACCAGCCTGAAGGATTTGTGATCCCTGGTCAAGAACATAAAGTGTGCAAACTAGACAAATCCTTGTATGGCTTAAAACAAGCTCCTAAACAATGGCATGAAAAATTCGACAATCTAGTTATCTCACATGGTTTTAAAGTTAACGACAGTGACAAGTGCATTTATTATAAATATGAAAATGGTATTTGTACTATTATATGCTTATATGTGGATGACTTGTTAATATTTGGATCTAATATTCATGTCGTAAATAAGATAAAATCTTTCTTGTGTGAAAACTTCGATATGAAAGATTTGGGAGAAGCCAATGTAATTCTTGGTATACAAATCACTAGGTCTAAGGAGAGACTTTTTTTGGATCAATCTCATTACATTGAGAAGATCTTAAAGAAATACAATTACTTTAACTGTAAACCTACATGTACACCTTATGATCCAAGTGTAAAGCTATTTAAGAACACTGGCGACAGTGTAAGACAAGATGAATATGCGAGCATCATTGGCAGCCTTCGGTATTCCACTGATTGTACTAGACCCGACATTGCCTATGTTGTGGGATTATTATGCAGGTTTACTAGTAGACCTGGTATTGAGCATTGGCATGCTATTGAAAGGGTAATGAGATACCTTAAAAGAACCATGAACCTTGGATTACATTATTATAAGTTTCCAGTTGTCCTTGAGGGATACGGCGATGCTGATTGGAATACTTTGTCGGATGATTCCAAGGCAACCAGCGGCTATATTTTTAGCATAGCTGGTGGAGCTGTTTCATGGAAGTCAAAAAAACAGACCATTTTAGCTCAATCAACTATGGAGTCAGAAATGATAGCATTAGCCACGGCTAGTGAAGAAGCAGGTTGGTTGAGAGGTCTGTTAGCTGAGATCCCTCTATGGGAAAAACCGATTCCGTTAGTATTGATCCATTGCGATAGTACCGCGACTATTGCAAAAATTCAGAATCGTTATTATAATGGTAAAAGAAGACAAATTCGTCGTAAGCACTGTACTATTATAGTGTTTCTCACTACAGGTGCTGTGAGAGTGGATCATGTACATACCGATGACAACTTAGCCGATCCTTTGATGAAAGGATTAGCTAGAGAGAAAGTCCATAACACTTCAAAAAGAATGAGACTTATGCCCTTAGATTGACGAGTCACACATAATGGTAACCCGACCTATAGACTGGAGATCCCAAGAAATAGGTTCAATGGGTAATAACAAGTTATGATGTGATATGAGATAGATCATACTAACATAGAGTATGAAATCCCAAAGCGATGAGGTTGAGTTAATAAAAACTCTTAATGAGATCTATACCCTATTTGGGGTGGAGTACCGAGCTATGGGAGTACTCTTGATGGACTCACCTATGTGAATGTGGAAGTAGGTCGCTTCCTATGAAATTAAGGGCAAACTTCTAATACATTCACTATACCGGGATAGACGTGCATGGCCATCAAAAGCACGGGCTTTTTAGACTACACCCTGAAAAGGTTGAACGTGGTACGATGTTAGAGATAGAGTTCAAGACTACGAGTCACTCTAGTTAAATCTAAATTGTGATCACTACGCAAAAGTTCAAGTTGAAAGACACTTTTGTTTATGTTCATCCTTGTGATTTAAGAGTACTGCTCGATGAAAAAAAAATTATTTTTAAAATTCAAGTGGGGGATTGTTAAAACTTTAAATGATTTTAAATTTAAAAAGTTTTATTTTAATGAATTATAAAAATATGAAAAGGAATCAAATTTGAACTTGGGACTTAGTCTTGTAGACTTGGTAGTCCATGCATGGATACCTCCTAAAAAGTAGCCACGTTTGATTCTTTACTAATTAGTTTTATTTTTTAAAGCAAAAAGAAAATAGAGAAAAAATATCTCATGAAGTGTGTATATATATGAAGCTACGGCTGATGGCAGAAAAAAAACACACAACTTTTCTTGTTTTTTCTCTTTATGAATACACTTCTTAATTCTTTGAGGTTCCGAGCAAGTAACGGTGGGTGTAAGTATTTTTTACGGTTTTCTTGAGTGCACAAGAGATCCGAGACAGATTTGCTGGGCTGTTTTATCCTGGGGACGGCGTGGTTGATAGTCTGCTTGCACGAGTCTGGGCAGTGCCGCGAACGTCTTAAAGAGAGCGACCTAGTTCGCGACTCAACCCATAACATCATTCGGTAAACTCGTTTCATTTTGTTTTGCATAAACAAAATGTATTCCAAACAACAAACTAAACAAATCTGTGAACAAGAATCGATCCAAACTCCAAACGCTTTCCGAATGCTTGAACTTTTTTTTCAAGAAAAACTCAAAAAAAATCTTTCAATTTCTTCAAAAATTGACGAAAAATCTCTGATTCGATGCACAAATTCGAACTGTTAGACTCTGATACCAATTGTGAATTCAACTAACAATGGATTTGCAATGGAATATTGTATAGATTGGGAGAAAGTTACAATATGTGAGTTTAGATCTACTTTCTCTCTCTAGATTCTCTCTCTAGTCATCTCTCTACAAGATACTAATCTCGCGTATGCTTTTGACTCTCTTTCATAACTCACTTAGACAAAGGTATTTACATTTACTTTGACCATTTGCACCTATTACATGACTTTGACTAACAACTTTAAATCTTGAATACATTTAATGCACTAACAGTTTGAGAAAAAAATGTAATTTGAGTTTTTTTGATGGATAAATCTTAACTATTGATATTTTAAATGATTTATCTTACGATTGTTAATCTTTTGGTATAAATGCACTTTGATGCGTACTTTAGAAAATGACGTGTCTTAATTTAAGAGTTGTGGTGAGTTACTCGTTCCTATGGAGCATGTTTCGCATAAACGTAGGTTATATACGTTTAATGAATTATTTGACTCTAATGAGTGATTTATTGGTTTTGGTTGAGCTTATGGCTCGGTTTATGACTTTATTGAGTCTTGAGGACTTTTGTCCAGGTTTTTAAAATTGAATACGGAGCTTTGGTCGTCAGTTGCATTTATTTGGAGAATACATGTTTTGAGTGCGTGTGTCATTCAAGTGGAGTGGTGTAATGCTTGAATTTAATGCATTGGATCCATAGGCATATGAGTCGGTCATATTTATATAGTGGTGAGTCTTGGTATTCTCACTTTGGGACGTATGCCATTTTGGCATTTTTTGTCCCGGCGTTGTGGGGAGGAACTGTATTGGGTTGTACACCGGGATTTTGGTTTTATAGTTGATGTTCTAGCACTTGTGCACAAGGGTTGAACATCTTGAGTTATCAAGTAAGGAGTCGAGACTCCAATTCTTGAATGCTAGTAAGTAGGCAATGAAGATTTAATGAAAACCTTGAGGTGTAGCTTACTAGAGAAAGAACAAGCAATGAGATCGTGTATCCTTGAGGTGTAGCTGGGTACAACAGGCAATGGAGGATACGGTGGTGTCATCCGTTGCTGGGTGTGGGACTTGATGTGTAGCTCTATTTATAGCAGGAAATGGAGTCCGACTTGAGTTGGAGCATATTAAAGCAGACAATAGAGTCACGATCTAAGGTGTAGTTTAATAACATGGTTATGCGGCTTAACTTTGTGTTCCGCCATATACCAGGGAATATGGTCTCCCCGTCACTGAAATGTGTTGTTTGGGTATTTATTTTTATCCATGTTTTCGGTGACGTATTATATTTATATGGATTGTTTTCCATATTTTATGGGTTGTGATTTATGCCTCATCCGTTTTTGGGATGTTTGAAATATTAGAGATTTATTAATGTTTTAATAATTTTGGAAATCAATTACTATTTCACTTTTCAAGTGGGTTTTGGGTTGAGTCCATTTCGAGAATCGTTTTATATTTGGAGCTTTCGTCAAGGGATTTGTGTGCGTTGGAAAACGGGTTGTTTGCATTTAAAGTAAATAATTCTTAAACTCATGATTTAAATTGCACCAATTTCGTCTTACGAATTATATGACCATGATAAAAACTCTTGAACTCACTAGGCGTTAGCCTAACCTTTTTATTTGTCGGCATGTGCAACAGGTTCCGGTTAGAATATAGTTCTAGTGACAATGTGAAGGGTGGAGAGCTAGTTGTGTGCTCAAGAAGTAAGTGGCTTGGTGAAGTCTTCCGCATTTGGAGAGTAGCAACTTGATTTTGGGTTGAGTAACACCCGGCCTTTTGTAGCCTTAGGGTATGACTTACGTGTTGAATGTTGAAGTTATTATGTTTTTAATATTGTGGTAGTTCCAAGGATGGTTTGTACAAAGGACCTTACCATAATTTGGTTATTTAACGAAAGATTTATTTGTTGATTTTTTTCCAATTTTGAGGGTGTTACAGAAGTAAACAAGGAAGGATTGAGAAATATTTTGGTCCCCACTTTCAACTATACTTAGTTGAAGGTTCACGAGATGAAAATGGATCTCAATATGCTTATTATTATAACATATAGGAAGATCCATGAACCTATGATGAGGCTATGTCGTCTCAAGACGTTGCCTTTTGGAAAGAGGCAATAAATGATGAGATGTAGTCTATCATGGGGAATAACACGTGGGTGTTGCCCGAATTACCACCAGGTTGCAAACCTTTGGGTTGCAAGTGGATTTTTGAGAAGAAAAAGAAAGTCGATGGTACTATTGATAAGTTCAAAGCATGGTTGGTAATTCAACGATTTCGTCAAAAAGAATATATTGATTATTTTGATTCCTATGCACCGATTGCTCGAATCTCCACCATTCGACTACTAATAACAATGGCAGTTACTAATAATTTGGTAATCACCAAATGGATGTCAAGACGATATTCCTTAAAAGTGATTTAAAGGAGGAGGTTTAGATGAAGTAACCGGAAGGCTATGTGATGCCGGTGAATGAACATAACTGTGTAAATTAATTACTTCACTTTATGATTTGAAACAGCCCCAGGCATCAAAAGTTCGATGAAGTGGTTTTGTCTAATGGTTTTCATTTAAACCAATCGGACAAATATGTGTATAGCAAATTTGACGATTCCGGTAGAGGCGTCATAACTTGTTTATATGTTGACGACATGTTAATCTTTGGCACGAACCAAAGACAAGTAGACTTGACAAAAGAATTTTTGTCATCCCAATTCTCGATGAAGGATTTGTGGGAGGCCGAAGTGATCTTCGAGATAAGGATTAAACGGGGGAACAAAGGTTTGGCATAATACAATCTCACTATGTCGAGAAAGTGTTGAAGAAGTTTAATATGTTAAATTGTTCACCCGTGAGTACTCTGATGTATCCAAGTGAAAAGCTTATGCCCAACGATGGTGAAGAAGTTTTACAATTAGAATACTCTAAAGCAACCGGGTGCTTGATGTATGCCATGACAAGTACATGCCCGGATATTGCCTATTCCATTAGTAGGTTGTCGGTTTACTTGTAGACCAAGTACTCATCATTGGCAAGCGGTAAAAAGGGTATTTAAATATTTGAAGGGACCATGAATTATGGTATAACATATATTGGGTTTCCTTCTGTGATCGAAGACCACACGAATGTAAGTTGGATATCCAATGTCGAGGATCATTCTTCTACTAGTGGATGGGTATTCTTGCTCGGTGGAGGTGTCATCTCTTGGGCTTCAAAGAAACAAACTTGCATCACAAATTCCACCATGGAATCTGAATTTGTAGACTTGGCGGCCGTCAGTAAAGAGGCAAAGTGGCTAAGGAATTTAATTTACGAGATTCCTTTGTGGTCGAAGCCAATATCACCAATATGTATTCATTATGATAGTGCCGCAACCTTGGCTAAGTAATATAGCCCAGTATATAATGCCAAGTCAAGGCACTTGGGAGTGAGACATAACATGGTTAGAAAATTAATCATGAATGGGGTGATATCCGTAGAGTTCGTTAGAACTCAAAACAATTTAGCCGATCATCTAACAAAAGTGTTGGCTAGGGACTTAGTGCAAAAGTCCGTGATCGGGATGGGTTTAAAGTCCATATAGATTTTTGAGTAAATTACAAATTTCGTCCATGTGGTTTGTTGAAATTTTGGATCAGGTCCCTCAATTGAAATAATTACAGGGATGGTTATGGGTTTTATTTTTGTTTTGGATCAGGCCCCTCTTATTAACAGTCATTTTAAATTCCGTTAACTTTGAAATATTTTCATGTTTTTACTATCTCAAGAAATTTATAATTGTCTAAAGGACCTGTTTTGCCAACTTTTTAAACTCAATAACAAATACCAAATGATAATAATAAAAAGAAAAAAAACAAAAACTAATAACAAACCCCCATTCAACAAAGTTTTCGACTTCAATTTCTATACGTTCATGTGTGTTATATAGATTTGTACGAACATATGTATATATTATCTTCATGTATTCAAATGGGTTGATGGGTTCAATTCTTTGAACACCCCGATTCTCGAGTATATTTGGAATGTGTAATATACTATTATGAAAATTCAATCTTCGTGACATTTTCATTTATGTATCTGATTGAATTTTACATATTTATGTTTCATGGTGAATCAAAGGATTACACTGAAATAGGGAGGAATGTTGGTGATTTTAGTGTCATCAAACATTTTGGCATAATTGTGATTTATTTGAGATCGATTAAGACAATAAGGAAAACATACATAAGTTAGGAGGTGCGGAGTGCACACTTACAAATGTTGCCTCTATCATCTTAGATCGCCATAAAGCGGGGTTGAAGTTCTAGAAGACATTAAAAATTTTCTAAGTTGCATTTTTCAGCAATTATCAAGCTATCGCAGAAACTTGAAAGTTGTCGCTGAAAAATGAAAGTTGAAAGTTGTCGCTGAAAACAGAAAGTTGAAAGCTGTCAGCCATCGCTGAAGGCTGTCAGCCGTCACTACAAAAGGCTTTTAGCTAGTGATCAGCTTATCGTTGAAAATCTTGTCGTCCAAAACTTGATTTCGGTTATAACTACCTTTTGACCTTATCCATTAACTGTTATAACCGTTTTTACAACCGTGTAACCGCATATAACCGTCGATCTCTCATTTAAATATGTAAATTGAGAATTTGGGTGTATATATCATTTTTCACAGCCTGTGGAGTGAGAATATCTTAAGAATTATCCCAATATAACGTTCGTGAACCTAAAGCTTATAAGGTCGAATTTTTGTATTCGGAAAGTGCTTTCCGACACGATTCTTAAGATTATCCGGTTCCGACACCATCTCAAATTGACACAGTACCTAACAGAAGGTGTATAAGCCTCGTTAAAGATGTGTTCCGCGATAAAGGATCTAGGACTGGAAACTTATATCCTTGGTATAAAAGGATCTATCGTGACAGATTGAAGGCTTGAAGCACTTGATTGGCTTAAGCCAAAGTACACATATTGACAATATCTTAAAACGCTTCAAGATGGAGGGTTCTAAGAGAGAAAACTTGCCAATGGTACATGGTGTACATCTGACCAAAAATCATATTCCTAACTATAAAGAGTACATGAATCACATGAAGGGTATTTCCTATGCTTCGATCATCAGTTCAATTATGTACGCCATGTTATGTACCAAACCGGATGTCTCGTATGCCCTAAGCAAGAAGAGAAGATATCAGTCAAACCCAACTGATGCTCACTAGGTAGTAGTGAAGAACATTCTGAGGTGTCTGAGAAGAACTAAAGATATGTTCTTATAGTACGACGGTCAGGAAAGAGACCTGTGCATTTAAGTATACAAAGATGCTAGTTTCCAAACCGACCGATATGACTATAAATCACAGCCAGGATAAGTGTTCGTGTTAAATGGGGGTGTTGTGAGCTGGATGAGCTACACACAAAGCACAATAGTGAATTCAACTATAGAATCAGAGTACGTTGCAGCATCGGATGCCACATAGGATGTTGTTTAGATGATGAAATTCATCATAGACTTGGGAGTAGTCCCTAGCATATGTGACCCTGTCGAGGTCTATTACGACAATGAGGGTGTCAGTGCTCAGGAAAAAGAGCCAATGTCACATCAGCACTCTAAGCATATCATGAGACGATATCATCTAATTCGAGAGATTATTGAAAGAGGTGACATGAAGATATGCAAAGTTCAATCATAAGACAATCCAACAGATCATCTTACCAAGCCCTTGAGTTAAAGCAAGCATGATGCTCACATTAGTTCAATAGGCTTGAGGTTTTGTAGTAATTTAGTCTGATCTGTAAATTTTAGTAACCTTTACTTTCGATCATTAATACAATTATGTTTTACATGTTATGGCATATTAGATATGGGTATTTTCATTAAGCATTTATTTGTTCTTTTTAGCACGTTTAAATATCCTTAAATAAATATGATGATCAAAATTTTTTAAATAGTCCTTGATCGATTATTACTAAGGGGACTAGTAACAAATATGTTATTCCCATATTCAAGTTAATTGATCAAGAACAATAATAATCAACTCAAATGTCATATTATTATCTAGTGAGAGAAAGTTACATGAAGATCTCTCTAATATTTCTCTCTCTCTAGATCTATCACTTTAATCTCACAAATGAAAAACTTACTTACAAATTAATCTAAGTAAGTTCGATTTATACCTTGAAGGTATTTTACAAAAATACCCTTACAACCATGTAATCTTGAATACAAATATGGTCATAACATTCTCCTCCTTATTCAATATTACAACAAAATCGAAATACATCGGTGAAAGCTCTAAAATCAATTCTTCTTTAATGAATATTCTCTTCAAAGGAAATATTTTCTTCAACAAATTGTCTTCAACATACATCTTTCTCGGATAACATTCTCCTCATTTTATCTCAATCATCAATCTTCTTTAGATGTTGAAATTACCTCTTCAAAGGAAAATTATTTTCACCAATATATTTGAAATGAAGTTGACAAGATGTCTTCAAATGAAATTTGTCTCCCCTATTTGGATTCAAGCAATTGAAAGTTATCAGTCTTCTTCAAAAACAACAAAATCTTCTCATCTTGAAATACAATCTTCTTTGTTTGAAAAACTTTGGCATTAGCTTTAACAAAATCCTTTCCAACTGAACTTTGAACGTTAAATCTTATATTCATTCATCTCTCTCAAAACGTCATCATAATCACAGAAATCTTTTAAACAGAATATCTTCTCCCCATCACAAGATTTACTTGAAAATCATCTCTCTTGAATTCTTTGCAACTGATGTCATCTTCTCCCCATAAAATAACTTGTATTGCTTCTCCACCTTTTTGATGATCATGAGCATCTTGAACATCAAAACCATTATCTTTAACATGTCAAACATTGTTCTTGAACATTCATCCACAAAAAACAAGCATCACCTAACATTCTCCCTAAAAGTGATTAATACAATCTTCTTCAAACACTAGGATGGATAAGAACCTCCATATTCTCCAAAGTAGAAACATATGAACAATCATTCAATTCCTTAATGTTTCTAAAAAATTTCAAATTTAGAATAAGTGGTAAACCTGTATCAACAAAATGATTCAGTTAAAAATTCTTCTTAGAAGAATTTGCATGTAAGTTGTACGAAACTACTTAGTACAACAAATGTACTTTATAAAGGAGTTTTAATGATGTTCACTCCCCTAGAGCTTCCATCCAATCGTTGAGAAACACAAGGGAATCTCAATAGATGTTAAAACAGGAAAACATATTCCTTGTGTGAAGTGTAAGTGATAGAAATAAATTTTAGCACTTTATGCTTAATAAGGCTCAAAATGTGTAAACTGTTGAGACACAAAAAGTTTTCCACAGACTCAATGTGCATGATTGAAGTGCAAAGGTGGGGAAGACATCCTTCTTATTTCAATATCTAAACCTTCTGAATGAAGATTAGATAGATACACCTATTTGTTGACAAAAAAGTGAGTATATGGTGGGGTTAAAACAAGAGTTGGCATGGGCTAATTGCCTATTTCAGTGATGGCCACGAAAGAATTGTGAACCATAATTAGTATGGATGCCCGACTTAGAAGTGGTTGGTGCAGAGTTCTTTTACTGTTCCCACACCTTTTGTCTCTACTTCCACTCCAAGAAATAGGCATAAAGTAGATTGTAATTTCTTGGACATGACCAATGATCTAGAATCCGTGGTGATTCGTAGTAGGCTCTCGAACATGATGCAATAACTCGCTTAGTGTTTGTCATATTCATGGAATCGGGTGTATTCCCGTAATCGAAAGATGTTATGAGTACGGTAAGAATGATGGCAAATCAGGTTTGTTTATATGCTTTGCTTACATTTGGTTTCAAAGCTTATAAAGTGCGTAAGCCTAATCTTTTCAAATTAACTTTTCTTACCAGGTAATAGTTCGGGAATGGATAAGTAGGGATGAGTGTCGAGAAGTTCTAGAGCTATGCTTTTGGTTACGTAATGGAGAAGTTAGGCAAAGCATTGATGTTTTGGAGATTTGTAGACAACCCTTATAATCTGATCGTGCGCGTTATGGATTACATTAGTAGGTTGTTTACAGTAGTTGGATTTATATACGAACCTTGTTATGACTTATCCATTTATGTATAAAATATTTGGTAATAGTTGCTTTGGACCTTATAAAATTAAGGTTTAAATTTGTTGTGATTTTTGGATGTTTCAGTTTGGTATCAGAGCCGTAGTTTAAGTGAACTAGGTATGATAGTGAGATACCTAGACTTAAGTTGAGATGAATTAAGTTATGATATATGAGATTTGGGTAGAAGTACTAAGACGGGATAGTCTTAGAGTCAACGAAAATACGTGAATTATGAACTGTGATGATGGTAACGAGGATTCTTATGTATAGTATGTTCATAAATCCAATTAGCTACTGTTATTATGAAAATATTGTTATGTAAGACTACTTGTTTCTAAATTGTTATGGCAATTAATGAACGTTATAGTACGTTTCCTATGTTTGAGTATGTATAGCCATTTCTTATGGTTATCTTTTTTATATCTCAGAATACGATGGTGAATACACTAACCAGATCCCCTAATTCTACGGAAGAGAGGGCAGTGAGTGAATAAGTGGTGGAGAAGATACCTGAAAGGGTTGGAACTTACGAAAGTTCACCAAGGCTACCTATAATAGGAGGAGGAGAAAGTCAAACGCAAAGAACGAATGCCGATACCTCTAATCCGGTGACGACGGAATCCACCATGGAGTCTAGAATGATGGAAAATATGATGCGAGGGATGAATGCGGCACTGGCACCTCAATCAAAAATGTTCATGAAGGTGTTATATGACAGAAGTGCCGAGTCACGAAGACCTGAGGCGGGAACTGGTGTTGTAACTCTGACTAGTGGAGAGAGTTTGCTCGTATAAAACGTTTCTGAGTTGCAAGCCACCGTGTGGATCCCAGATTCAATAGCAATCACAATGTAATCAACAAAATTAGCAATCAATCTTAAATCTCACTTGCATTAATGATGAACAAAAAGAGTTTCATAGGCGTAGCCGTACACTGTAAACCAAATATTAGATTATGATCATTAACCCTAACAAAGAGATTAAAGCAAACTATTTATATGAGCAAACTAATATTACAAACTGTTATATTCAGCCCATGTACTTCATATTCCACTAACGTGACATAACAATCTCCCTCTTGGAATTGAAGTTCAATGTCACGCCAGTTAGGGACATATCGCTTTCGGATAGCGAATAACACTTCAAAACGACGAATGGAGTTTCTGAATTCTAACCGGTCTTCAATAGCTTTGAGAAGCTCTTTGACTAGATACTTTCTGATACTGGCAATGATTCTTGGCGACGCTTTGTTCTCTTCTTCTATGATCTTCTTCAGCTCTGTCTGTACGTTCATCAGCGTACCCTCACTGAACTTGTGCACCTCGCTAATTCTCATGAACCGTTTCTCCCCTTGGCCGTTCAGATAGAAAAAACCTGTTTCTGGTTTGGATAAAATAGAATGTACTTGTACGTCTTCGGGAAGATTCAGATTGGGCTTCAATATGTTGATCTTTTTCTGGGTACTTTCGTGGCCCAACTGAAAGTTGTTGATGTAGGCGAACGTTATTGTGCACTTCATGAATCTTTTGATCGTCTCGAGGGCTTTGGTTATCGGTAGCGGTCGGATGGTGCGGGTCTTCAAGTCGTTTAGTAGAACCGGGAAGTCGTCCAGGTATAGATTCCTGAAGTCGTCTTCCGAGAATACCCATTCTTTACCGTCTTCCCGCTTGACTGTGAAAACTGGAAACCAAATGCTGACAATCCTTTCGGACACGATCTCCACAACTTATGTAATCCTGTGTCTCGTGCGGACATGGTGGACTGATCTGCTACCCTTCATTACCTCCAAATACTGTTTGCGGACTGAATCTTTTAGAAATGAAACCACGTGAACCTTTACCGGGTCTAGAGGCCTGATCCAGTGGGCAAATAACTTCTTCTGAGATTCCTCCAGATAAGGAACCAGTATCCGGATTCGTTCCCAATGGGCTGGAAGAGCAGGTTTAGCCGGAGCCGGTGCTGGAGCTGGAGTTGGAAGTTTTTGAAGTACTGGCAGTGTCATGTATATCTGGCTGAGAGATCGATATCTGTTCGCTTTGAAGAAGAATTTGATCGTAGTCGGCATCATCCATAACCTCATCTTCGCCAGTGAAATCCCACAAAGCTTCTGTTTCAGACTGGATGGCTATTATAGCTTTCTGTCTCCATTCTGTCTCAAGTTCCGAATCGCCGGCGGAGTCCTCATCAATCAACTCTAGGAAAGGCCGCTCCGGAACCGTCAGCACTAAGATATCTTCTGATTGATCCTCGGGATTTTCAACCGTTGGATCTACTGACTCTGTTGTCGTTTCCCTGACCGGTGTAGATATCTCCATGTCTTGAACCATTTCGGACGCTGAAGGCTGTTGATGTTGCTGTGGTTCAGTTGGAGTTACGGTTGTAGCTTCTGTCGTTGCGGTTGACAGCTCGGTCAGTCTCATTCTCTTCTCCCCCTCATGTTGATCAGGATCATCCTGATCATCATGTCTTCGTTTAAAACTCTGTACCTGACCCGTACAGGTGTCTTCAAGGCTGGAAACCCTCTCGGATAGCTTATCGAGGGCCTTCTTTACTTCAGATAATGTAGCTGTAAGTGAATCAAATCGGAAATCTGTCGGTGTGGCCGGGGGCGGTGGTTGGGATTGTGAGCGGAGAATGCTCACTAAGTCAGCTTCGGATGAGGTGTCGACATTGGATTGAGACTGCAGTTTATCCAGTAAGGCGGCTTTGAGAGCCTCGACGCTCATGTTCAGAATACTCGGGGTTAGAGTAGGCGGTGGCATTCTGATCTGTGGTTGCACTGGGGGGACTTTGGTAGCCACACCTTTACCCGCGACGGCCCTTTTGATGAAGGCCATATCATCTGAAAGCTGCTTCATGATCGCTGTTTGGACAACCTTTAAGGCGTCGTCCATTTGCTCCTTGGTGACGAACACCAAGTGAGTAACATCGGAGGCACTTAGCCTTTCCATTGTAGTAGCTGTGGTGGATTGCACCACAGTACCACCTACGTTCACGGTTGGCGTGATGGTAGCCGTGGTAGGTCTTCCGCTTTGTCCTTGCGAGCTACCGGGAGGTAGACTCACTTTGGGCGTTCCGGTCGAGGCACCAAGACTCTTGACATTAGAAGTAGTAACGACCTGTGTCCTAGCCAAATAAATATTCGCAAAAGGATCTAGACTTAATAGTGCATCCAATGAAGTCGAGAACGGGGGAGGCTGTTCTCTTGTTTCAACACCAGTACCCTCCGAGTGAGAGACCGGGGGAAGATGTGCTGAATCCCCGTGAGAAGATGAAACCGTTTCCTTTTGAGGGGAAACGGAGTGGCTAGGTGGGGTGTGCACTTGCGTCGCTAGGCCCACGACGTCTTCTTCAATACCCCGATGCAACGGATGCAAAGGGATAGCAGATGTAGCTTCCTTACTCGGTGTAGGCTGGTTGGGAGCAACCTGTGAAGATTGCTCCATCACACTTGCACTCTCATGTTTTTGCTTGCTTCGCCTTTCTCTCACCTCACTTGTCTTTTCTTTTTCAACTATAACTCCCTCCGCTCTCCTTTTCTCTCAAGATAAGGCTTCGGGGTTTGGAGTTTCATCATCATCATCGTCGTCGTCCGACTCGGTTTCCTCACTGCCGGATTCCTCTGGCCCTTCTTGGGAACAGAAAGCCGAGCCTGATTGAGACTCGGAATCGGACCCGGATCGGGAGCCAGAAGAGGAACCGGAAGCTGTTCCGGAGGCTGATCTAGACTCAGAGCTGGAAGAGGAGGCTGCCTCTTCCAGGACATGTTCTCGAGATATACCTGCAACCTCCACGTCATGCAGAGCTGATTCTTTGGCTCTTGGTGGAGTCGGTGAACGTAGTCGGGATCGGGACGAACTAACACCGTATGTGGACCTCCTGGCACTTCCTAAGCATGTTCAACTCACAATATTTTCACTCAACACGCCTTATCCGACAGCCCCTGCTTGTCGGACCCCTCTTTCTCGCATACGTGGACCTACTCTCCTCGCGGGTTGCGCTCCACGGGCAGGTCCAGCCGGATCTGGCTGGTCCATAGGAGCGTCTAAGTGGTTCTCTCTCCTATAGTCTATAACACTCTGTACCGTTTGGTCCACGATGGTTAGTAGGTCTGCTTCACCATAGGGACTAGGTCTTCTATGACTTGAATGTTTTGAATTATAGTCATGCGTGTAGATAAGAGTACCTCATGATCGGCGTGTCGAGGTATTATGGGCTTGGTCGCCATGAAGTGCGCGACTAACAGCTGGAGAAACCGTGGATAAGGCAGAAAGGTGAGGTGTCGGATGCGTGCTTGCTTCTTTTGAACTTGGGCAACGAGCTCCGTCTAGAGTATCATTGCATAATCAACATGTCAGCTGTAGATAACTGCATGGATAAAGCCGAGTAGGTTGCCTGAAGTTTGATCGATTCCTCTATTCACGGCTGATAAACACCTGTTCAATATGGTGAACAGAGTGTACCAGAATGGCTGAAGGCGAACTCTGGAGAAGTGCGAGGGTTGTGTTAGGCGGTCTTGATATCCGAGAGATCGAATGTCTCGGCAAAGAACGCCGTCGGTGACTTGAGCGTCGTATGCATCTCGTCCTTGAATTGCATTCGCTTCCGGCAGTTCGAGGATGCGTCAGAAGTTGTGGCGAGTGATAACGATATTGGTTTAGCCAATGCGGCCTCGAAGTACGTAATGCTGGCCGTGTTCGACAGGTGCGAGTGAACGCCATAGTTGGTGGACGTACACAGCTGGAACTGGAGCGTGAGCCGTTAGTGCTCTGTTTAGTGCATGGCGCTTCAAGATTTCCACAATCACCGGACATTGGCAAATGAGGGTCGCCGTGTCCAGGTGATAGTTGTTTGGGACTAATGGAAGGTCCGGACCTTCGGGAAGGAGCGAAGCATTGCCTTGAGGCAGATTGGGATTCGGTTGAGCCATGTTCCTGTTAAAAGGCAGTACGTGTTGAGTATGCATGGCTTGTGAAAGGCAAACACAAGTTTCGGGGCCCGTGGTCTCGGATTTGAAAAACCGAGAGTCGGTACGGTCCAAAACTTATTACCACTCGGAACTTAGCTAGTCCGAGTTAAGTATTGTGCATATGAGTGCATACAAGTGTAACCAAAACCTCAATGTAGGCAAATAGAAGCATGAACAGTAGCAAAAACAATAGCACATTGACACATGAGCAGTGGTTCCGGAACATGGGAGTTCCGGAAATTGATGTTTACTGGATGTAAGTGAGTTCCGGAACTGACTAAAATAAACACACATAACTTTCGGAACTATGAAAGCGAGACTTCCGGAACTGATAAAAAAAAACGCATACCAGAACCAAGTCAAATGCATTCCGGAACAATGAGACAAAAACGAAGTCCGGAACATAGAAATTCCGGTACTAGTAACAATGGAATTCCGGAACTCAAACCTTTTAAGGATTACCGGAACTACCCAACATCGGAACACTATAGATACCGGAACCCAAAGAAGATGTATCAATACCGGAACTTGAAGATTCTGGAACTTAGAAATATATGAATACCGGAACTACCACTTCCGGAACATAAGTTTCGGAACTTAAGAACACATATCTGGAACTCTGAATCGAACACAACCACTAATTAAGTTCAAAATTAATCAATCGAAATAGAAAAACGATGTTTGATAACACATAGCATGCATTTTTTAAGACAAAATCGACACTTTATGGGTCACGTTGAGAAACAACATCGAAGCCGAAGGGTGTAAAAC
The DNA here is from genome assembly GCA_033807775.1 of Saussurea involucrata. Lineage (NCBI taxonomy): Eukaryota > Viridiplantae > Streptophyta > Magnoliopsida > Asterales > Asteraceae > Saussurea > Saussurea involucrata. The sequence continues at coordinate 137,146,244 of CM066322.1, forward strand.
CCTAACAGCCGCACTCACTATGAATCGATCAAATCGATCGATTTGAGGTACTGATTTGAACGAAATCAAGCAAATAAACCATAGAGTAGAGATTAGAAACCGTACCTGAAGAAATAGATGATATCCTAGTCCGGAATGATGCAAACACACGAGGGAAGAACATGTGAGAAGAGTTGGATTGAGAGAGATTTGGGCGCGAATTTTGAAAATAATGAAGTCTTTGTAAAGAAAAACCGGTTTTTATACCGGTCGATACCGAAAGCGAGTTCGGTACCGGATGCCTTAAAATCTCCCGGAAACCAATTTGTCTCAACTTTTGACAATTTGGCAAAATTGACCCCTGAAGTTTGAAAAACTTTCAAATTTTCCCCTGAACTTAAAATTTACTCTTTTAGTCCCTCAGGTTTGGAAAAATTCACTTCTCCCCCTCAACAGTTCGAAAACTGACTCTCTCCCTTAAGATTTGAAAATCAGCACTGCTCCTCCTCAACTTTTCAAATTAAAGTCCCCGATTTTTTTTTCAGTAATAAAAAATAAAAAAAACTTAAACACACAATTTAGACGCAATTAAACAAAACTGTGAACGAAATGACAAAAACTCCCCTCGACTTGTCAACCTGCCATTTCTCCCCCTCAATTTCGCAAAAATTGCTAACATTACCCCGCAGACTAGTCACGAAAACATACATTCGGGACTTGGCATTAGAGGAAACAACTTGAATAGTAAACGGTTAGTAGCACGGGAATAACAAAGACTAGACGAATAAAAATAAAGAGACATGGAAAACTGGAAAACGAAAGAAACACTAAACCCGAAAATACAGAGAACGTGTCACCGATGTGCTTGAAACACCTAAACCACGTTGCAAGACAAGTGTATCTGCTAAGGATACAATTATCCCGTAGTGTAGGAAAGGTGTGACAAGTACAACAGGGACTCAAACTTTCAGATTGAGCATACCAAGCTTGGACACGAGTTCATGGAACCGTTTCTCATCCAACGCCTTGGTAAACAAATTTGCAAGTTGGTTTTCTGTACAAACGAAGTAGAGTTCTACCGTACCTTTTTCTACATGATCCTTAATGAAGTGATATCGTACGTCTATATGTTTCGTCTTCGTATATTGCACCGGATTGCTGGTGATGGCAATCACACTCTTGGAGTCACAATAGATTGGGATGTTGGAGTAGTTGTACCCATAATCCTTCAGTTGTGTCTGCATCCAAATCACCTGGGAACAGCAGCTAGCCGTGGCCACGTACTATGCTTCCGCCATGGAGGTTGAAACGCAAGTCTGCGTCTTTGAGGCCCAACTGACTAACATGTCGCCCAAGAACTGTACGTGACCCGTAGTGCTTTTCCGGTCGAGCATCCTTCCCACATGATCAGCATCAGAATACGCCGTAAGCTCGAAACCTGTATCCTTCGGGTACCAAAGGCCAAGATTAGCAGTACCTTTCAAATAACGAATAATCCATTTGACTGCTATCATGTGTGACTCTTTAGGATTAGACTGAAACCTAGCACACAGAAAGGTTGAGAACATTATATCCGGCCGACTTGCCATCAAAGACATCAGCGGACGAATCATTCCTCGATAGGTAATAGTATTCACGGCCTTTCCGTCAGGATCGGCGTGTAACTTCGTACCCGATGACATGGGAGTACCCATTGGTGAACACTATTCCATCTTGAATTTCCGAAGAGTATCCGTGATGTAGTTAGATTGATTGATGAATATCCCGATCGACAGTTGCTGAACTTGAAGACCGAGAAAGAAATTCATCTGACCCATCATACTCATTTTAAAATATTGTTTCATGAGGAGTGAAAAGTTGCGACAGTATTGAGGACAAGAAGAACCGAAGATAATGTCATCGAAATAGACTTGAATTAAAAGAATATGCTCACCTTCCCTTTTGATGAAAAGGGTTGTGTCGATCTTACCTTTCGAGAAGCCGGAGTTGATGAGAAAAGTAGATAGTTTATCATACCATGCTCTCGGTGCTTGCTTGAGTCCGTATAGCGCTTTGTCAAGTCGGTACACATGATTTGGGTGATCCGGATCTACGAAACCTTTCGGCTGGGAGACGTACACCTCTTCTTTGAGATCGCCATTCAGAAACGCCGTCTTCATATCCATTTGATACACGGTGAAGTTCTTGTGAGCGGCGTATGCGAGAAACATCCGAATAGCCTCGATTCAGGCAACCGGGGCGAACGTCTCTTCGCAGTCGATCCCCTCTTGCTGTCGATACCCCTTAGCGACCAACCGAGCCTTGTTTGGCACCACAACACCATTCTCGTCCTTTTTGTTCTTGAAAATCCATTTCGTGCCGATGATGGTTCGGTTCTTCGGGCGAGGGACCAGACGCCATACTTTAAGACTCTTGAATTCGTTCAGCTCTTCTTGCATGGCCATTATCCAGTCCGGGTCGTGTAAAGCATCTTTCACTCTCGCTGGTTCGACATTGCTCAGGAAAATGGAGAAGAGGCACTCATTGACGGTTGCCGCCCATTGTTGAGTATTACTCAGCAGTACGGGGGTGACTTCGTCTTCAGCTTCCATCGTTGCTCTAGTCTAAACAGGAGCTGACGGATCGCCAATGATTTGTTCCAGGGGGTGCGCTCGAGTCTATTTTCTTGTGTGGGGTAGCGGGTCCAATAGAGGTTCTAAATTATCCGCATCGATGTAGGACCCAAGGGGTAGATTCTGAACCTCTTCAAGTGATGGAACCGTATGAAGACATGTGGTGGCCGCAGGTTGAGAAACAACCGCGGTTGACGAAGATGTGGCAGTTGCGTCAGAACTGTTGCTTGCTCCGGGGTTAGATGGAGTGGATTGAACCACTGGTGAGGGAGACGCGGTCACAGTTTTAGTACTTGAAGATAGCGTCGTCACAATCATGGGTGAAGTGGGTGAGTCCTCCGATGATGTAACATTGGGGGTTGGAGGAGGACCGGAGATGTTGGTCGACACCACTATAGTTCCATCTACATTTAAAGAAGCATCAGAAGAAACTTGGGGAAGATAAAAGTCATTGTAAAAATTTTCAAACAATAGATCTAACTCCGATGGTGGTGACTTCGACGTATTGGACGACGAAGGATCTACTATTATGTGCTTGGGTTCCGATCTAGAGAGATCAGAAGCCAGCACTCCAGTAAGCGCGAGTTCTGAACTGTTATGTCCAGAAGCCAAATCGACCAATTCGTCGATGGTCACATTAATACTCTCGATCACGCTCTTAGTCCTCTTGTTGTAGACTCGGTATGCTTTGGAAGATGTTGAGTATCCGATGAAGATCCCTTCGTCTGCCTTCGGCTTGAGCTGTCAGAGATCATCCTTATCATTCGTACGAAGCATTTGCACCCGAACACGTGAAAATAACTGATATTGGGGGTGCTCTTGTTGTTGACCTCGTATAGCGTCTTATTGAAGGGCTTGTGGACTATAGATCTGTTCTGAGTGTAGCACGTCATCACAATAGCCTCGACCCATAGAAACATAGGAAGCCCGTATTGAGTCAGCATAGTGCGCGCCGCTTCCACCAAAGTGCGGTTGCATCGTTCCACTTCACCGTTTTGTTGTGGAGTCCTGGCTGCCGAGAAGTTGTGCGAAATCCCCGCCGAAGTGAGAAAATCGCCGATATTGCGATTCTTGAATTCTGTTCCGTTATCCATGCGAATCGCGATTACGGTCAGCTGTAGGTTATTCTGAACTCCCTTCAGGTGGTTGACTATGATACCCAGAGTCTCGTCCTTCGAACGGAGAAAATTGACCCAGGTGTATCGGGAATAGTCGTCCACCATCACCAACACGTACTTCTTGTGACTGATACTTTGAACGCGCATCGGGCCTTAGAGATCCATATGGATCAGCTCTAGTGGTCTGGACGTGCTTGGAACTGGCTTCGGCTTGTGGGACACCATCTTCATCTTACGTATCTCGCATGCGGAGCAGAGATGTTCTTTTGCGAATTTCAGCTCAGGCATACCCTTGACGAGTCCACCCAACACCAGCTTATTGATGTTCTTGAAGTTGAGATGCGATAGCCGTCGATGCCATAGCCAGTTCTGTTGAGTAGTAGATTTGGACATCAGGCAAACGGCTTTGTCGGTCTTGATGGTGGCAAGATTGATGGTGTACAGGTTTGTTCGTCGAGTACCGGCAAGAATCTCCGTTCCATCGTCAGCTCGAATACTGCATCTCTTCGCCTTGAACCGTACTTCAAGATTCTTGTCACAAAACTGGCCGATGCTGAAGAGGTTGTAACCAAGACCTTCAACGTAGGACACCCGCTTGATCGTGAGGTCGTCCTGAACTAAGTCGTCGTAGCCCATGATCGGGGCCACGTTATCGTTGCCAAATCGTACATCACCACAATACTTCTCCTTGAAGTTGGCGAGTAGCTCCCTTTTACCAGTCATGTGCTTGGAGCATCCAGAGTCGAGAAACCACACATGACCGGGCTACAAAACAGAGACTAAGGATGTTTAGGTACCCATCTGTAAATGGGTCCTTAGGTGTTAGGTGCAGCACCTTTGTTTGAGACCCGTTTAGAGTTGGGTCTTTTTCGTTTGGATTTACGAGAATGATTAGAATTAAACACATGATATGTACCAAACCAATCAGATGCATGTTTAGAATCAATCAAGTCATTCAAACCACACACATAACAACAAACATAATCACGCGAAAAAGCAATCAATTGATGAACATTGTCAAGTTTAACTGGAAATTTAAAACCATGTTCAACAGAGTTATTCAAACCAAAACTATTTTTGTTGTTATTATTCCTATTATTCAAAGAAGAATTAAATGACTTGTTCTTCTCGGGGCGCGTCTTAGCATTCTTCTCTACCCACTCTCTCCGAACCACTTTCCCCCGACCCGTACTATCTGAAATTACATTAGATTTATCGTTAGAGGAGTTTGAGAAAACAGGTTGTTTAGGCGAGCTCTTACCGGTTTTAGCGCATTTCTTACACCGACGTTTAGATTTGGTTTTAGAAGTGGTCTTAGAAACGGTATTAGAATTCGAACATTCGCCTTTTTCAAAATTAACCGGTTCGGGCATTTTTTTCTAAAAATTGAGTGTGACTAGTAAGCTTAGGAGCGAAATCAATCTTAGAAAAATCATCCTCATGACATGGAGTGGAATTCATAAACTCAGAAAATCTTCGTGCAGAATCAGGTGGAGTGTCGCCATCAGAGTCAGATGATGAGTTATCCGCAAACGGATTATCAAAAGCCGAAAAAAGGTTCTTTTGAACAGACTCGGATTCGATGGCCTTACCTTTATCCTTAAAGCTCAAATCTTTATCATTTGTGTCATCAGACACTCCTATAAAGGCTTTGCACGAGGAACTATCCGAATAGATCGGAGCGTCGTCAAACGAGATTGTTTCAGGAGTGACCGGCGTTATTGGAGTATCCACAAAATTCTTCTTAGCCATTCTCAGCGTTAAAGCTTATGTCGCTAATGCGGACAGTTGAGAGGTCAACTTGGCAATCTCGGTTTGATAAGCCGCTCTTTCAGATTCGGGTAATGTCTCGGGTTTGGTCTGTTTGAGCTTTTCGATAGAATCTAAAATTACAATCCTTTCGGTTTCATAAATGACCTTATCTCTCGCAATCGATTCTTCAAGTTTAAAAATTATATTTTCCAAAATCAGAGGTGGAACATAACATTTTAGCTCTGATTTATCGTCATAATCTACATCTGTTGGTGCCGGAACGGGAAGTGGAGTTTCAACCGTTTTGGTGAGCGAACAGATGTCGAAGTAATTATTGGGGAGATAAGGAATTTTGATTTTTAAATATGACGCATTAAGCGTTTCATACACGAAAGGGATTTGGACATTTATGTTTTTCCTAGGCGGCGCATCATCCGATTTCATGTTATTTTCAGCAGTAGGATTATCAGTTTTAGGTTTTGCCTCTATTGGTGGTAGAGGTATTGCTGTTTGTCTTTAAAAATCCTCAAACTCCTCATCTTCTTGAGATTCCTTAGTCCACTTAATTTTGTACTCGGGATATATCTTATCTAGGCCCATGAAATCGAATTCATAAAGAGTGGGGACCTTAGACAAGACTTTCTTTAGGTAGCACGAATTATCATATCCGACTCCCCAAAATGAGTTGTAGTATTTGAACTCCTTAGGCTTGTTCAAGTGGATGGTTTGTTCAGATTTACCAACTTTATAAAGTTTGGATTCAAGATCCTTAAGCTTGGTGGTCAACTTCTCATTTTCTTTTAAAACATTTTCTTGAACTAAAACACTATTAGAATACTCCTCATGAGACTTCTCTAACTTTTGAGTATATTCAGATATTTGATCTTAGCCTCGGCTTCTAGCATAGAGATGTGGGCGTCTTTGGTCTTAACCTTATGTTTGAATGAATCTAAAGTATGCACCATTTCAGGCATTTGATTAATCAAGTTAGCATTGGATGAACCACATACCTGGCATTCGTGCTTGTCTTTCTTCTTGTCGGAAGAATCATCTTCGGAATCAGATTCTTCTGGATTGAGGCCAGTATAACACATGTGTGCTTCCTCATCTTCAGTCTCGTCATCAGTCTTTAGTAGCCAATGATCGTCTTCCACTAGTAGCGCTTTGCCCGCTTCTTTCTGCCTTGACCGGAGCATCTTATTCTTGTAGTACTCAGCATTGCGTACTACAGGTTTTCGGCAGTCTTTTTCGAAGTGGTCACGCATTCCACAGTTATAACATTTAACTGGTTCATCATCAGCTTGGTCATCGGATTTACCTTCCGATCGCTTCCCTTCTTCATTTGTCTTTCTCCCATCATCAGTCTTTCGCTTTCCCTCGTACTTGTCCTTTTAGTCCATACGCTTGGTGTTTGTGGAGTACCGCTGGTTGTTATTCATCGGCTTCTTGAAGAACTTTTTCCGTGCGTACTCCCGGGATAACAAGGCGATAGCTTTCTTGATGCTATCGAGCTCAGGATCCGAAAAAAAATTGGATCTTCATCTTCTTGTTCAGCATCACTCGGCGCTTCCTCTCTATGCGAACTGCGTGAAGCTTGCTTGTCCTTCTTGTGAGTCATCAGGGCAAGAGGATCTTCCTTGGTCTTCTCATTGGACTTTTTATCTCCCATCAGCTCACTTACATCATCTTCGTCTTGTAGCAACATCTCATAAATCTCATGCAGCGGAACATTCTCTAAAGATCGGTTGTGGCGGACATGAAGAACAAATCCCTTCCACCCAGGTTGAAGATTGTTGAGAAACTTGTTGTGGCATTCTAGATTGGACTTAAAGATGTTGTTCTTGTGCATGTCGTTCAGTAGAGTACATAAACGCTCGTATGTCTCCGTGAGTGATTCTCCTTTCTTGGCTTTGAAGGATTCGTAGCGGGTAAGGCAGTTGGTGATCTTCATCTGATTACCTTCACGACTGCCTTGCATTATTTTAGCAAGCTGATCCCACATTCCTTTATCCATGTCCTTGTAGCTGTCGATGCTACAGTAGATGTTGTTGGGAAGACTGTATACCAGATAGGTCTTCGCCAATGTATCTCCATCGGCAAACCCCTTTTCTTCAACTGTTAACCTATTGTATGGTTTGGGCACCTTATGTGCTGGAGGTCCACCTTCTTGTGCAGGAACATCAATCAGAGGTGGAACATATGGACCTTCCTTCAGCGAACGAAGAATAACTTCATATAGCGGTTGAAGCATAGAAACCTGTCCTTCCAGACATTGTACTCCCCGCGGTATAGAATCGGTGGCTTGAACTCATATCCGATAGTTGTTAATGCCAAAAATCACATCAAAGGGACAACTTAAGGTCGATGTGGACTTAAACAACTAAAGAAAGAATCTTTCGACGAGGCGTGCTACGATAAATAAAATAAGGAAACAAGGGATTTGATGACGCAGGAAAAACCTCAATCGAGGAAAAAACCTGCGGACGACAGGGGGTGTCGTCGCTGCACTATGGTCGCCAATCAGGGGCGATGTCCTTGGATACTGGTGTCGATCGTACAGTGATTACAATACAAATGAAGAAAATGCTTCGAAATGTAAAGTACAAGTGTTTGAATGTAAAAATAGGTGTTTATCGTGTATGAAACAAAGTGTGAACTGCTGGTCGAGGGCTGTTGTCGTGCGTCGAGAGCGATACTTAGAATAATGGTTCTTCACTTCAGGTGTTCTTGAATATTGCTTCGGTTGTTAATCGCCGGATATTCGATGTCCTGAAATGTTGATTGAGCTTGATATTTATAGTCTTCGTGTCCTTAACTTCATCCATGAATGCTCCTTTAATGGCCTTAACGGTTGGAAACGGTCGCCGGAGTAATGATCTTCGTCCGTTATGGTCACCGGCTGTTTAATGATTGCGTCGGTTATAGTCGTTGCTCCTTAATGACTTTGACTCCTGCATTAAAAACTTAACAAACGGTTATGGTTAACGTTAGCTTTGGTCGAGGTCGCACGTCCTTATATAATAGTCGTGCGGATCGGGCGACGTTATGGTCGAGCGTCGTAAGGAACTCTCGACTTATCTTTTATGAGGGACGACGATGGTGTTCTGGATCTTTGTCGAGGCCTTATCTTAATACAAGATATAGTCCCTAATCATACGTCTTACCTGTTCTGGTCGTGGTCAAGCGACGTGATTTTTTGCCCAAACAGTTTGCCCCCAAAATTTGAAAATTGAATGTCAAATTTAAGTTTTAAATTTTGCTTGTCGAACGCTTAGACTTGTGACCTGGGTTGAGGGACTTACCTGGTTGTCGTGGAACTAGACCGGTTCGCCTTTAACTGAATGAGAAGTTGAAAAATTGTGACGTCACACCGACGCACGATGATGCTTACCAGCTGTCGAGGGCAGGTGTCGAAGATCCGGGTGGGTATACGAAAGGGCATTGATGCGTGTTGATTTATCGACACATTCATCCTGATATGATCGGTTGCATAAATAGAGATCACGACGGATCTTTTCTTGATACGTTTTCAAAGTGTTTTTTGGGAAGGGATTTTGTTCTGATTTCTTACCAATTATCACTCGAACTTATTCGAATCTTTGCGAATCTTCGGCTAGCATTTTAGAGCGTATATATAAGATCTTGTTCTGTCCTCCGATTCACAATGTCTACGGAACCTGTTAGCCTTATCATGAATCACGTAGACTTAGACGCTTTTAGGAGTTTGGCAAAAATTCCGGCAAATATAGAGTTGCGGTGTCCGGGGATTGTTCGTTCTATGGACTGCCCCGAGGGATATATTGCTTTGTATGAGTATCCTTTTAAGATAGGGTTTCAGTGGCCGTTTTCTGGTTTATCTAAGTCATTCATGCAGGATTTCGATGTGTCGCCGGGACAATTGATGCCCCAACTTTGGCGAGTTCTACTGGTTATTGAGCGAGCGTCCGCAAAATGGGAGTCTCCTATGATCATGAATGATTTCCTGGTGGCGTATCAAGTAAAAAAGGATAAGAACTGGCGTTATAGTCCTTATTCTAAGTTCAAGGGTGATCGTTCTTTGGTTTTGGGAACTGGTGTTAATGATCGTGGGTGGAAGTCGAGGTATGTGTTTGTTCTTACCGATTCACTGGATTCCAGCAGCGATTGGATGCGGTCAGGCTGGAATAAGACAGGTATGCTTCGCCATTTTCTGAGTTTCATTTTTATGGCTTTTACTTACCATTCTTCTCCTGTTATCCTCAGAGATTCAGTTTGACGAAGTGAAACCGACTGCGGATTCCCAGGCTAAGATCAACAAGTTCTTGAGTCTTAGCGTTGACGAACGATCTTTCGTTACGTGGCAATTGGTGGCCGAAGACGAGGACGTGGTGGTGGACGCTGAACGAGAGGAAACGACCGGTAAACATTTTACGATTGTTGATTTTCACCATTTATATTTTCCATCTGATATTTTATGTATTTCCTGGTTAGTGTCGACTGAGAGGAAATCAGTCTCTAAGGCGAGAGGGAAGAAGATCATGCGTGCCCTTCGAGGTGAAGACGTTTCGACAGCTGGGTCTAGCCAAAAGAGAACCAGGAAGACATTCCCGAGGGAACCGTCATCGAGAGTCTCGGCGCTTCATCGAGAGTTGTTCTGCCTAAAAAGGCGAAGGCGTCATCTAGCCGTCCTGGCGCGATGGACGCGACACCGGAAAGTTCGGCGCTTCCGACGACAATGACGAGACCGGTGTTCAAGATGTCAACCCCATCATCTGCCGTTAGGGGCGAGGGGTCCTCGATCGAAGTCGCGACGGTTAATTTTTCATTGCCGTCGGACTTTATGGCGGATGGTGTCCTAGACGGGACGACGTTGTTTCCTCACTTGGAGAGGTGTTTGCTTCCATCTTTCAGGGAGCGTTTTCACGGGGTTCCGGCCGGAGAGATAGGATATCAGGTTCCCAGTCTGGCGTTCTCAGTAAGTGTCAATCTTTCATGACTTGTATCAACGTTCGATGTCGTTCATTGTCTAACACTTTTTCGTGTATTTTTAGACGTTCCAATCGTCTCTGGCATTGTACGTCGAGATGTCGAAGGCCGAAGAGTTGGTGGCGTCTGCATTGAAAATGGAGGAGGCGGCGTTGGAGAGGGAGAGGTTGGCTTTGGCACGCGCCGATGAGTTAGCTATTCAGCTTTTCGATGCTCAGTATGAACTGCAAGCCCTAAGTGGAACGAGGGAAATGGTAGATGATGATCCTCAGATCGGGACCTCAGGCAATAATGCGATGGATGCTCCTCCTGCAGTTTAGGAATTTTTACTTCCTTTGTTTTTGCTGGTCGTTGGTGGTCAATTTTTTGGATGTAACATATTGACCTGATGAAATGGAAGTTGTTTTTTTTATCGAATTGACAATCTCATCACATAAATGTTGTTAGTTATGTAACTGATTGTGGAATACATGATAGGTCATGCAACTACGTCGCCTATTGTTAGAGCAAGAGTAAGAGCGTAATATGAGAACATGCGATTAAAGCACCCATTGACACATAAATCGTAAGGTTTTTTTATTACGCTGACAAACATAAATACATGCGACTAAGGCATACATTTAAAACTCGAAGTTTTTCTAAGTTAAGAAACTCAGACTGCAAAGTCGTTTAGACTATAAGATCGTGCGATTAAGTCGTTCGACGAGCTATGAGGCGTGATCAAGTCATGGACCTGATCATCTATGTCGTGCGATCCTGCGATAAAGCGATGTCGGGGGTTTGGTCGTTGGCTAACCAACGACCCTCCGATGCTTAAGTCAGTAATTGTCTTGGTAAATAATCATATGTAAAAAATGAAAAAGGGTAAGGAACGTACCTTCTTGTCGAGTGTTCTGAAATACTTTGAATTTTTGGTTTTCATGCTGGACCTCTGGATATATTGTATCATCTTGCCCCCTTGTGGTGGCTTTGAGACGATATGCTAGATCTGGGACATGTCGTCGCAAATCACCACAATATACGCGTCGCACGACCTGGCAAACCTGTTATTTCACGTGACTCTTATGATCGTGTTTTGCCTTGGGTTGAAGTTACGTTCTTGACGGCCTATTTTCGCGGCTTCAAGGTGGCTTTATAGCAATCTCGAGCGACTTTTTGCTCGCTTCTGATCTCTTGGATTCCCCACGACGTAGGGAATTTCATGATTTGATGATATGTCGAGGGAACAGCTTTCATTTCATGAATCCATGGTCGACCTAAGATGATGTTATAGGCTGACGCACAGTCGATAACACTAAACTTAGTCTGCTTATTGACTCCTCCGACATTGACGGGCAAAATTATCTCTCCAAAGGTGCTCGTCGCTTCTCCATTGAAACCGACCAAAGTTGTCGAACGTCGGGTGATTTCTGAGCGATCAATTCCCATGGCTTTGATAGTGTTGAGAAAAATGACGTTTGCTGAACTGCCCCCGTCTACCAATACTCGACGCGTCAAACAATTACCGACCGTGAGTTTAATGATCAACCCGTCGTGATGCTTTTGGTACGAGTCGCCGAGGTCGACTTGGTCGAACACGATCTTCATGGCTTCTAGTTCCAAATCTCCTTTGGGTCTGGATGAACGAGGAATAGACCGGTCGTCGGGCGCTTGACTGGCATGACGCTTAGCTACGGAGTACGTCAGACCACACATGTCCGAACCACCAGTGATGCAATTGATGATCTTTGCAAGCTTGGGCACTGACGATCGGTGGCTACTAGCTGGAAGAACGACATCATCAATAATATCTTTGAGATTTCCTTATGGAACATGATATGCCAATTCCTTCATGAGTGCGATACAGTCATCTGTTGCATGACCATGGTCGACGTGGAAGTCGTACCACTTTGATTTATCCTTCTTAGCATCGTCCAAGTCAGACTTCTTCGGCCACCGGATGGTTGCTTGGGTGGTCTTTAGAGCTCGACTAAGTCTTTCGCTGACCCTTTGAACCCATAAGAGGAGATTTTGGGGTACACGGGGAATTTAGTCGTGGTTTTAGCTTATGCCTTTGTCTTGAAACGAACGTTTGAAATCTGACGCGTTGGTTCTGGATATGGCTTTCGGCTTGAATTCTGGCTTCTTGACACCTAACGGCTTCTTGTCGTCAGTGTGTTTGCGACGAAAGGCTGCATCGTCTTCGACCCTCATATATGCTAAGGTTCGAGCTCGGACGTCTTCGAAAGTCTCTGGGGGATACTTGGTCAGATCGATATATAGACCTGAACTATCGTCTAGATCACGCTTATAAGCTTCGATCGCAGTTTTGATGTCACAATTGCAGATACTGATCATTTCAGCATTGAATCTATTGAAATAACTTTGAATAGACTCATTGGTCTTCTGCACGACATAGTACAGATCACTAGTCTGCTTTTCCATCTTACGACTGCTGGCGAATTGGCAGGAGAATTGGTTGACCAATTCGGCGAACGACCCGATAGATTTGGGTTTGAGATTGATCAACCACTGGAGAGCTGGGCCAGTGAGAGTCGCCCCAAAACTCTTGCACATGCATACTTCCTAGTACATATATGGAATCGAGATTGTCCACATGAGCTGCTTATACTGCGCGACATGCTCGGTTGGATCGGTCACAACCGAATACTTGGTGTGAAGGCAGGAATGTTATACTTCTTTGGGACCTCGACGGTGGCGATCTCGTCGATGAAGGGCGACGCCTGATACCCCGAGCAAGGCTCGACGTCGACAGGCACGGCTGCCCCAGGCAACTTGGCAAGCAAGGACAGGATGCGCTCATTTTGGTCTTCTAACATCTTCAAACGCTGGGCGACGGGATCGTTAAGATCAGGATTTGCCCCTGTCGAGGGATTGGTCCCTGGACTAGTGCCATTACCATGCGACGAACCATTGGTGTCCCCGTTGAACGGAACAAAATATGGCTGCGATCCATAGTGGAATTGATGCGGACCACTCTGAAACGATTGTGGTCCATGCTGAAATGGCTGCGATCTCTGCTGGAAAGATTGCGATCCTTGCTGGAAAGGTTGCGGACCACTTTGGAACGGCTGGGAAAACGGCTGGGATCCATTCTGAAATGGCTGGGCACCACCTTGCAATGGTTGGGATCCATTGTTCAAGGGTGGTGGTCGGATGTGCTGAGGGGGAATCTGCCCAGACTGGGGATTCAGAATGAACGGACCCGGCTGCTGATTCTGCATGAATGGACCTGGATGCTGATTCTGTGCGGACGGGCCTGGTCTCGGACCTGGATTCTGGATGAATGGTCTAGGACCATTCTGGGGTCCAAAAGGATTCCTTAGTCGCGCGATCTCTTCAGCTGCTCTGCGATTCTGCTCTGCCATTGCATTGAGTTGATTCCTGGCAACCTCGAGCTCCTGATACATCTGAGCGACGGCTTGCAGCGGATTTCCAGGGGCTGCCATTTTCCAGCAACAAAAAATAGAAGAAACTCCAAGAAACTATTAGTAGAATGCACGTTCGTCGAGGATTTTCTCTAGATGTGGTCCCACGGATGGCGCCAAACTGTTAATGCCAAAAATCGCACCAAAGGGACAACTTAAGGTCGATGTGGACTTAAACCACTAAAGAAATAATCTTTCGACGAGGCGTGCGACGATAAATAAAATAAAGAAACAAGGGATTTGATGACGCAGGAAAAACCTCAATCGAGGAAAAAACCTGCGGACACCAGGGGGTGTCGTCGCTGCACTATGGTCGCCAATCAGGGGCGATGTCCTTGGATACCGGTGTCGATCGTACAGTGATTACAATACAAATGAAGAAAATGCTTCGAAATGTAAACTACAAATGTTTGAATGTAAAAATAGGTGTTTATCGTGTATGAAACAAAGTGTGAACTGCTGGTCGAGGGCTGTTGTCGTACGTCGAGAGCGATACTTAGAATAATGGTTCTTCACTTCAGGTGTTCTTGAATATTGCTTCTGTTGTTAATCGCCGGATATTCGATGTCCTGAAATGTTGATTGAGCTTGATATTTATAGTCTTCGTGTCCATAACTTCATCCATGAATGCTCCTTTAATGGCCTTAACGGTTGGAAACGGTCGCCGGAGTAATGATCTTCGTCCGTTACGGTCGCCGGCTGTTTAATGATTGCGTCGGTTATAGTCGTTGCTCCTTAACGACTTTGACTCCTGCATTAAATACTTAACAAACGGTTGTGGTTAACGTTAGCTTTTGTCGAGGTCGCACGTCCTTATATAATAGTCGTGCGGATCGGGCGACGCTATGGTCGAGCTTCGTAAGGAACTCTCGACTTATCTTTTATGAGGGACGACGATGGTGTTCTGGATCTTTGTCGAGACCTTATCTTAATACAAGATATAGTCCCTAATCATACGTCTTACCTGTTCTGGTCGTGGTCGAGCGACGTGATTTTTTGCCCAAACAATAGCGAGTGCGTCTTGTGCATTCATTGTGAGAAATTGGTGATCGTAGGACGTGTAGAGTGATTCAAAGGCAATTGAGTGGTCTAACGCACAATCTAACGCAAATCTAACGTAAGATCCTAATGTAGTGGAAGCCTAATACAATTCCTATGTGAGATCAGGAATGGACAGAACGAAATACCAGAAGAATTGAAAGTAACAGATTGGAACTGAAAGAAAACAAACTAATAAGTGTGCAGAGCAAAGAAGATCCGGAATAGGAGTTCCGGAGTATGGGATCCAGAATCCAAAAACTCAGGTTCCGGAATTGGAGTCAAGTACCGGAATTCCAATGTTCCGGAATCAAGATCCGGAATTTTATATACCGGAAGATGTACGATCCGGAATTTGTCAGAGGATCCGGAAAATTAAGGAGTTCCGGAATCTGAGATTAGATCTGGAAACTTTCAAGTTCCGGAATTTGCAAGCCGATCCGGAATTATCACAAGCAGTACCGGAAATTAAAGTGTTCCGGAATTAAGGATCCGGAAATGTGTGTTCCGGAATTGAAAACCAATGGTACCGGAAATTGTGTTCCGGAATTTATGTTCAGGATCCGGAATTAACACAATAAATCAAGAACTCGAATTAGAATTTCGGAAACCGAGAACCAAAACTAAGGATCCAGAACCAATGATGGTCCCAGAAGGGTTATACAAGTTTGTAGAAGGGGGGGGGGGGGGGGTTGAATACAAACACACATATTTTACTTTTCTGAATTGTTTATTGATATATATCAAACAATTTACAACTTGTTGCGGAACAAGATTAAGGAGTAAACCTAATCTAAACAAGTTAAGAGAATCACTAAGATTTCTTGCACTAGAAATAAGATAGAATGGAGATAAGAATATTAAAGAGTAATATTCTAACACACCGAATTAGTAAGAAGGAGATGGCCGAGCACTTCATTTCTGAAGTAGGGTTTCCTTTATATACTGCATGCATTTAATGCATATCAGTACAACTTTACACGTGGCAGCAGTTGATTGGTTGCATGTTTTGACCTTTGTAGACAACCTAGTAGCCTCATGATGAACAGTGTAGAATCAGAGTTGGTTGTACGATTCTGGACAAAAGGGATGTCCATTCTGACATTTTCGTACAAAGGCGTGCAAGGAGGAAAGACAAAAGTAACTTGTAGAGGAAGACTTCATGATCAACGTTCACTGAATCGATCTTTATCAGCGAGTGATGAAGTTCAGCGTTCGCGGAAGTCTTGTACTTGAAACATCACGTTGAGTGGACAAATCTTGGCTTCGCTGATATCCGCATCAGTTCATTAGTAGACTTGTTGCTGGTTCTTTGCCTTGATCTTCGACTTTAGCGTAGAACATAGTTGACGTGAAACTTTTCTTCTGGGATCATAAGTAAACAACTAAGATTATCAGCGATTATCAACAAGACTGAACAGGCTCAGGGCTTATTGATGAACAGTGTCGCTGAACTTAACAAATAACTAGAGTTTCCTATCAGCGGTACTGAAACAGACTTAGTACTTTATCAGCGATAGTGAAACACTTATACATATTGTCTACTTACAATTTTCACTAAGTGATTCTTAGAAAGTCATTATCAAATCACTGAGGGTTTGGATCAACAATCTCTCCCTATTTGATTATGACATAGAAACAAAAGAAAATTGCTAAGTATGAAAACATAAGGATAAAAAGAACTCATAAAATATTTGTCCCTTTTACTGTTTTCTGGGATCTTTTATGTACTTATGGAGTAAAGTACATTCGCTGAAATTTTTCTTTAAACTTCGTATAGGTTACTGAGGGAAGTAGAAAAATTACAAGCACAGCAAATAAAGTTTACAAGTACAAAAGATATAAGCTGATAAAGGATAGAAGAATTACAAGGAATCCTATCAGCTATACAGGTTCATCCTTAACAAGAAGTTCATTAAGGGATTTTGTGGTAGGGATCATCCAATCAGGGACTTCTTGTCCGAGATCCCATCTTCGCTTAGCTTCTGTAAAGATCAGGGGCATGAAGAAGTATCCGAGAATATTATCTCTAAAACCACACCAATAGACGAGATCCCTGAGCTGTTCGACATGGGCAATGGGTAGCTCAGAGACGCGTTGGAAGCATTCTCGTCCATCATAGTCTCCGAAGAAGATACCATAAGGTTCGCTTAAGACTTTACCAGGGATAAAACGTTCACCAGGGGGTTGGGAGATGTCAAGAGCTGAGAGATCAGGTTCAGGACCAAGGACTTCTTCGCGTGAAAAGCCGATTCCGGTTTCGTTTCTTATAGGAGGACCTGAGTCTGAAGGTATTATATTTTTCTTTGCAGAGGCCATTCTACGTTGAACTGGATTGGGAGGAGGAGGAGGAATATCCATAACAGATGTCACCAAGTCGATCTGTTTGTTCAGAGCGTTTTCGACATAGGATTTGAGTTTTTATTGTGACCGCTGAATGGCTATCCGCATTTCCAACCATTCTGATAAACCGAATATGTCAATCCATGAAGTATAGATGGTCTGCTTATGACCATTCTCTCTGAAGATGTCGATATGAATCATTGGAACGTCTAAGGACATCTTTCCCCTGATGTTCACCTTGTTGATTCTGGAAACATGACTTCGAAAGTGAATTCGTTCTTTGCATCATTCCAAGGTAGAGTCAAGGACATTGATTTTCTTTTCGACGATCTTTTTGGCGTCCTTCCACAGTTGTCGTTGAACAACAATGGGAGTCTTCTTCAGATCAGGGTCTTTCACCGATTGTTGAATGAGCTCAATAGCATAAGCTTTATCTTGTTCTTCAGCTCTTCTTCTATCGGCCAGTAGTTTTTCAGCTTCGAGGTGTTCATTGACTTCATTTCTTGTTATTTTGAAACGAGGGGCAGGAATGAGTCGCTGATCCTCAAGCTATTTGATCATTGCTTCTCTCCTTTTCGATGCTTCTTCACTTAGCCTTTAAGGAGCCAAGGAAGGTCTTTTGTTATTGTTATCCCCGAATGTACAAGATGTAAAAGTATTGAAAATATTACAAGTCAGAAGACCACCAAAGATCCGGCAGAAGACTTAGAAGAATTCAACCAGAAGATCATCAGAGTTCGACAGATCTCTGGCAGAAGACTTCTTCTGTTCAACCAAAAGAACTGTTCACACCATAAGACCATCAGAGCTCTGGCGTAAGAGCTCTGGTGAATGAAGACCTCTATGAAGCTTAAGTCTCGTAGAAATCTCTAAGTGTTAGACACATGTCCGTACATTCCATGTAAACCCTAAAAGGACGGAGACACACTTTCCACGTGTCACCTGAGGGTTAGATAGTACACTGTCTTTCACTTTATCATGCTATAAATAGAAGGGTAGTGGAACACACATTTGTAAGCTTTTAGAAGAATTTTTTTCCACATTTGTGAGAGCACACACTGCTACATTCTATTCCACTATCACTGTACGATTTGTTTCCTGAGAGATTTCAAAATACACACACTTGAACGTGTTCTTGGTGTTATACAAATATCAATATACGAGCAGCTTATTTATTTGATCTTGTTATCATTTACTGTTCACTATTGATACTCTCATTGTTACATTATCGTTTACACAATCACTCATATTTAATAGCTTTATATTATACTTCCGCTATCTATTTTATGCTATTTATATGAGACAACTTGAATCTGGGAACCTACAATTCGTATCAAAGCAGATTGATTTGCTAAAATCAAACGATCCAATCTAACCAGGTTGATTCGTTGTTGTTGATTGTGTTTAGTTTCAAAAGCTTCCTAGAATACTCTGTTTTTACTGTTCATAGTTTAAAACAAGTTTTCAGAGTTCTTTAATCCCTGTTTAAAGCTTTCTAGTTAGTCTGAATATCTTCGCTATTCAAGTTACTGTTTCATTGGTTACTGTTCATCTACTTTCAGTTTAAAACCCTTTTAAAATATTTCGAAACCTTCGTACTCTGTTTTCTGAAAAGATGGCTAATAACAACATCAATGCTATCTACACGGCTGGTTCTCTGACCAAACCGCCTACTCTTTTGAGAGATGAATATCCTCAATGGAAGATTAGGATGGTTAACTTCTTTGATGGAATGGATAAAGACCTTTAGCGATCTGTCACTGGTGGACCATTCCAACCTATGGTCTTGGTTCCTCGTGTACCCGCTACAGAAACTACTGCTGAGGTTCCAGCTCACTTCGAGGTTAAAACCACTGGGTTTACTGATGAAGAAAAGCTAAAAATGGAAAATGACCTCAAGGCAGTTAGACTTCTGATTATGGCCATTCCCAACGATATTTCCAAGAACTAGACTCATGCGTTACAGCTAAAGAAATCTGGGATCAACTTCTAAATCAACTCGAAGGTGGTATAAAAATCCAAAAGAATAGAAGGACCCAATGTATTAATGAATACAATGATTTCAAAGCACTTCCTGAGGAAACCTTACAACAGACCTACAACAGATTCAATGTTTTAATAAACAAATGTAAGAAGTGTGGGGTTGTTCGGTCGAAGGAAGATAACAATGTCCTGTTCTTGAAAAGTTTAAATGATGAATGGTTGAATCTATCCATGTCTCTAAAAGCTAACCAAGATTTGGATGCATGGTCTCTTACTGATGTGTATGGCATTCTTGCTGCACAAGAGAAGGATGTTGTCAAACAAAAGGGAAAATCCGCCATTGCAGGTCCAATAGCTTTGATCTATGACTCCAAAACCCCCCACTGAAGGAAAATCCAAAAGAGAAAGCTCTAGCAGAGAGAAGAAGAAAGAGAAAGTCGTGAAAAAGAAGGGAAAGAAAAGTCTAGTTGCTGAAAGTGATGCAGAGGAAAGTTCATCAGAGGATGATGATATAAATGCTTTCGCCCAATCTCTTGCCTTAATAACTCAAAAGTTTAACAAGAGATTTGGTAACAAAGTATTTGATAGGAGAGGAAGATACGAGAGAGAAGAGAAAGACGAGAAGAGAGGTTATGCTGCACCTCACCATCAGAATAACAACAGAGCTCCACAAGAGCAAAGACCACAACAGACGTACAATCCTCCAGCCCCCCAGAAGCAAGCCGATGCTGCCCAACCCATCAACCAGAATGATGGATGATGTTTTAGATGTGGCAAACCCGGCCATTTCTCTGCTAATTGTAAGGGTAGACTGGTAAAAGACCAGGACTACTACAAGAACAAGTACAAGTACAATTACAGAGAGAGAAGCTATGTTGCTGAGATGGAAGCCAATTTTTGCGGGGTTGCTGTTGATGACGAGAGTTTAGAAGAGGTAGCTGATTGCATGACTGGAGAGATGCCTGAAAGAACAACAGAGGCAGACGTATCTCAGAATGCATGTGCTATTTTAGTAACAGAGCCAAATGACAGAGCGCTGGAGACCATCAAACCTAGTGCCAAGGTATGTTCTACTTCTGAATAAAAATCAGACTCTGAACTGGAGATGCATGTTTCTTTACTAACTGAGGAATTTCAACTGTTGAAGCAAAAGCTTTCAGAAGAAAAAGAGGTAAGAAAGCTAGCTCAGAAGGATATGTCCTTCTACAAGAGAGAGAAAACTCTCTTGGAACAGGAGAAGGAAGAGATCTTCAAAGAAAAAGTTGAGCTAGAAGTCTTACAAAAAACAGAAATAAAATTCTTTTTTCTAAACAAGTTAAGGAATATTAGGAAGTGTTAAAGCAAAAGGCTGAAGAGGTTAAGAAATCTGAATATGAAAGGCTTAACTCTGTTGCTCTAAAGGACTATTTTAGGGTTTAGGGTTCATTCATGATCAAGGAAGAGCCGAGGTCAAATTTCCTGAGTCTGTCAAAAGTCCTGATCCAAAAGAAATTTTCCACTTCAACTCTTTCAAGGGCCAGAAGTCTGTTACTTCTATGGCTGAGTCCTCTGGTGTTAAAACACAGAGTGAGCTCAACCATGAAACCCCAGTCTTCTCCCCTACCTCTGAATCAATAAGAACGTCTTTTGAAGAGGATCTTAAGAGAGTTATTGAGGAAAATGTTGCATCTGATGCTTTAAAACCAAGATTAAGAAAGTTCAAGTCCACCAGAGCAAATTTCTCTGAATTACCCAAAGAGTCTCACACCTCTACCAGAGCCACCAGAGACTTTCTAGACTCTGTTTCTGACTCTGATTCTGAGGTGGATGAGCGGATTTTCTGTGCTCAAGAGAACATCTTGCACAAACCCAAGCAGGTACTAGTTGGATCTGGAGATTTGAAAACTGTCTCATTTTTTAAGAAACAATCCAGATTTATACCAGTTCCTAAGTTCAAAAACAAGGGTATCATGATTCTTTCTTCTGATGAGGTAGAAGAGAAGAGCAGAGAAAAAGCTAAGAGTATTCCAGTGAACCACACTTCAGTTCCCTTTACTTATAAACCAATCAGATTTACTCCAGAGCAAAAGGGCAAATGGATAGTCAATGACAAACCTTTGGTCAAGTGAATTTGTTCCCAAGAACAATGGTAATTTCAAGAAACCAAACCAGGACAAAATGTATGAAAAGACATCTGGTCCTAAAGTTTTTCAATCTCAAGTGCCATTCAATCAACAGATGTTGAATAAAAACAGCAATATGCATAAATCATCTTCATGTTCTATTAACTGCAATTGCATTCAACTGTTGTTAAAGTTGCAAAATCATTTGAACGGTCCACACTGTGTTCTGAATCAGTCCTTTCAAAGGAAAAATCCTAAGACAGTTCAGAATACGCAGAGAAAACCCTCTGGCACACCATCATAGAATGGAAATCCAGCAGGTAAGTCTAACACCCCCAAGCCTAACCAGAAAGGACCCATTATGAAATGGGTACCTAAAAAGAACTAATCTGTCTTGCAGAAGCCTCATGTGCAGATTTGGTATTTAGATTCAGGATATTCCAGGCACATGACAGGCAATAAGGAGCTGCTGACTTCATTCAAGACAAAATGGGAAGTGCAGTGACCTTTGGAGGCGATGGACGGGGACATATTAGAGGTTATGGTGTGTGGAATAATGGTGGTCTTTCAGTTTTGAAGGTTGCTTATGTTGAAGGTTTAAATCATAATCTACTCAGCAAAAGTCAACTATGTGATCATGGATTCGATGTCAATTTTAAGAAGAAATATTGTTCTTTGTTGCTTTCCGAGTCTGGTCAAGAACTTTTAAGAGCCGACAGAAAAGGCAATCTGTATAAAATGAATTTTAATCCAAATCAAAGTACTAAAACAGAAAAACTCTGTTTAGTTTCTTTGAAAAAGGAAGATGCCTGGCTCTAGCATAAAAGATTTGATAATTTAAAATTTTCAAATCTTGACAAGCTCGTGAAACTCAACTTAGTGAATGGTCTGCCTTCACTTAAATTTGACAAAGACCATCTCTGTTCTGCTTGTGAACTGGGCAAAATGAAAAGAACTTCACACAGAACAAAGAGTGATCACAATTGCCCCAGACCTTTGCATATGTTTCATGTGGATCTTTGTTGTCCAATTTCTGTGCAAAGTCCAAAAGTTGAGAAGTGATAATGGGATAGAGTTTAAGAATGCCAGAATTGATGCCTACCTATCAGAGGAAGGAATTTCCTAGAACTTCTCAGCTGCCAGAACTCCCCAACAAAATGGTGTTGTGGAGAGAAAGAACATAACTCTGGTAGAAGCTGCCAGAACCATGTTGGCCGGATCTATTCTTCCTATCAACTTCTGGGCAGAGGCAGTCTCAACAGCCTGTTTTACCTAGAGCAGAGTTGTAATAGTGAAGAGATTCAAAAAGACTGCTTATGAACTCATCAACAACCGAAGGCCAAATGTGAAATACTTTCATGTTTTTTGCTGCAAATGCTATATCTTGAATGCCAGAGATCAGCTGGGCAAATTTGACAAGAAGGCTGACGAAGGAATCTTTATTGGTTATTCCTTAACCACTAAAGCCTACAGAGTCTACAATACCAGAACCAGGTCCATTCAAGAGAGCATAAATGTATCCTTTGATGAAAATTCATCAAGTTCCTCTGATCGCAAATCACCAGAGGAGATACAGACTAAAGAAAACTCACCATCTCATTGTATGAAAACTCACCATCTCAGAGCCCTGTTGGTACATCACAAAGCAATGAAGCCACTCTCCAGAGCTGTGTGCCTCAGAGCCCTTGTGCCAATCTTCAGAGCTCTGATGCTAAGATGTGTCTTTTGCCATCAGAAGCACAGACTCTACCTGTTGTCCATGCTCCAATGAACAGATGGACAAAGGATCACCCCCATCATCTAATTATAGGTGCTGCTGAAGATGGTGTAAAGACTAGATCAACAACAATCAATAAGGATTTCTTTGTAAATTTTCAAAGTATGATTGAACCAAAGAAGATTTCTGAAGCCCTTGAAGACCCAAACTGGATTGAAGCCATGCAAGAGGAGCTTCTGGAGTTTGAAAGAAATAAAGTTTGGTCCTTGGTTCCACTTCCTGAAAACAAAGCTGCTATTGGAACCAAGTGGTGTTCAGAAATAAGAAAGATGAGGACGGTATTATCATCAGAAACAAAGCTCAGTTGGTTACAAAGGGATATTGCCAAGAAGAGGGCATTGATTATGACGAAACCTTTACACCTGTGGCTAGGCTAGAAGCCATCAGAATCTTCTTAGCCTATGCTGCCCATAAAGGTTTCAAGGTCTACCAAATGGATGTGAAATCTTCTTTTCTGAATGGCAGACTGCAAGAAGAAGTCTACATCCAACAACCACTTGGTTTTGAAAGCTCAGAGTTTCCAGACCACGTATACAAGTAGATAAAGCTCTGTATGGCCTTAAAAAAGCTCCCAGAGCCTGGTATGAAACTCTATCAAATTTTCTGTTGGTCAACCATTTCGAGAAAGGTACTGTCGATACAACCTTATTCATTAGGAGGTACAAAAATGATATTCTTCTGGTCCAAATATATGTTGATGACAGTATCTTTGGGTCTACTAGGCAGGAATACTGTGATAGGTTTGAGGATTTGATGAAAAGTGAATTTAAAATGAGCATGATGGGATAACTTTCTTTCTTCCTTGGTTTACAAGTTAAACAAGCCATCAGAGGCACTTTTATAAGTCAATCACAATACGTCTCTGATATTTTGAAAAAGTATAAGCTCAATAATTCAAATCCTATGAAAACTCCTATTGCCACTGGAGTCAAACTTGATCATGATCCTCAAGGTCAATCTGTGGATATCAAGAACTACAGGGGCATGATAGGGTCACTTCTGTATTTAACTGCAAGCAGACCTGATATAATGTTTACAACCTGTCTTTGTTCTAGATTTCAAGAAAATCCTAAGGAATCCCATTTGTCTGCTGTCAAACGTATCTTTAAATAAAAGGGACTCAATTTTTGGGTCTCTAGTATCCTCTTAATTATGGTTTCGAGCTTGTAGCATACATAGATTCAGATTATGGAGGATGCAGGAATGACAGAAAGAGTACTTCTGGTAGCTGCCAATTGCTTGGAGACAAACTGGTGAGTTGGATATCTAAGAAACAGAACTGCGTATCAACCTCTACAGCAGAAGCAGAGTATGTTGCTGCTGCTAGTTGTTGCTCTCAAATGATCTGGATGAAAACACAACTCAAAGATTATGGCATGGAGTATAACAAAATCCCAATTCTGTGTGACTCCAAGAGTGCAGTAGTGGTTCGTGGGAAATATATCCCTAAAATCAACAATGGAATAGCACACAAGTATACATGCCAAACCAATATCGTTTTGAAAAACAAGTAATAAAGTGGTACTAAGTACCAAGTATCGATCCCCCAGAGACAAACAAAGTAAGCGGTTAGTCTTAAGCCAAACTTAAAATAAGATCTCGAGAACAGAATTCGAAGGAATAATATTTGAGTGAAGTAACAGCTTTGAAAACGTTTGTAAAACAGTAAAAGAAATGCAAGGGTGTAAGTTCTGGCTGGATTACAGCAACATTATGCTTAGGAAGAATGCTACAGCATGGTGCTGCAGCATTGGTTCTCAACTTTGCTACTGAATAGATTAGCCCCTTTGCAGAGTTCAGATCGGACTATCTACTGGCAGCTCCACAAAAGAGGGAGACCTAACCAGTAAGGGTAGCTCACGCAAATGGGAGACCCAACCCGTGTAGTATAATTCACTAATCCATTCATATAAGTCACAATTTACAAGAAATTGATATTACAACATCTCAGAGTTCTAAAGACTTACGATGGCTTGCATTCAAGACCAACTCACTTAAGTAGAACAACATGCGTCACTTTGTCAAGAAAACTACTTAAATGAAGCTTAGAATACAAGGGATGAATAGCAAGGTTGATATCCAATAGCGAAAACATTCTTCCACTACATAAGGGCCTTTATTTCCCAACCATTACTTACACCCAAGCTCGGGAATTAGCCCCTCATCGCTTTTAAACACATATAAATCATGGTGATCAAACAGAAATATAAATGTTAAAAACAATAGATGTGCCAACGATTTTGGATTAAAACAAGAAAGGAAATAACAATTGCTTCTAAGTAGCTATATGAACTACCTAGCTAGTTTACTTGTTAGGAGAAACTAGAATTAAAGTAAAGTAAACTACAATTTAGAACTAGACTAAAGAACTACTTGCTTAAGGCAAGAAGTGGGGTGCTAAATAACAGGGAGCTCGGCTCCTATTTATACAATGGGAAAGCATCAAAAGTTAACTTAGCTAGTACAAGATTCCTTAACCAAAGGTTTTTATCAAAAAGCTAAAAAGATTATATGATGCTCTTGTTGAGGTGATCTCTATCAAGAATATATTCTTCTGCAGATGCCCCTGCCTTCCAGCTTGCAAAAAGGGCTGAAGAGATTGCCACAAGATTCCCCAACCAAAAAGCTTATGAAGTGTTGTCTTTGACTTTTCTGGATCTGCGAACCATGCTGTAGCATCCTGCTGCAGCATACCGAACTGTTAGATTTTCCACAAAATAAGCACAAACAAACCCATTTCTCCTACTTAGCTCCAAACTATAATAAAAGATAAAACCAAACTAAAAGATTCAATTAAGGGGATTGGGAAACTAAACTAGGACTAAATATCTATAAAATAAGTGCTTAGAATGTGATAAATTATGCACTTATCACACCCCCACACTTGAATTGTTGCTTGTCCCCAAGCAACACAAATGACAAATTAAAAGACTCAATTTGAAAGGTAAAAATTAAAATAAGAAGTAATAAAATTAGCTAACATCAAACAATTAACATAGCCTTTCATAAATCAACGTTTGTTCAACTTTCTCAATGCAACACCATAGGCCATGGCACATGTTCCGCTTGTCAGGCAAAAGTCAAATCTGAACTAAGGATCAATAGGGCTTTTTGGGTTTACACAATTCAGGGCTTCTCTCATTTTCTCTCACTTTCCTTGCTTTCTGTTTTCATGTTGCAGCACATACTGCAGTAACTACCTTCTGTCAGATTTATTATATATATATATATATATTTTAAAGGCTTTTGACTGAGCCTTTATACCAATATCATGACAGCAAGGTATTTGATTGAGCCGATATACCAATATCACAAAGGATGCATGATTGAGCCAGAATGCCAATATCACAAGGGTGTTTTTTCTATTGGACAAGACAACAAGACTATGTCCTCTATCTTTTCTGCCTTAAAACAGATTACACAACCCTCCCCCACACTTGAATGAAACAATGTCCTCATTGTTGATTGAGGGACATTTTTAGGCACAAAGGGCTAAGGGTGCAAAGGGGTGTGTTTGCCAGGCTTAGTGTTTGAGAAAAAATGGCCTAAATCCTTTCCAAGAGTTCAAAATTTGTTGCCTAGTTGCTGCCCTGAATGCATGGCTTGGTTCTAGCATTGACATTTTGAAAGTAAACATGCAACAAATGAATTATTATGGCTATGTCATGTTAGACTCAACTAATTATCACACGAATACATCAAATATTCCCAGACACAAATTGACTAAAAAAATAATGAAAAATAACAAAGTGTAAAATCTACTTGGAGCTAAGGAAAAGAAATGAACCTGCCTACTCATGATGAGTAGGTGCTGCATCAGTTTTCTTGAGCAGCTCCGCATCTCTGGTACTGAGCTCCTGAGGGTATGGTGGTATGTTGGTGGCAGCCTCTAGGTGATCAGTTTCCCATTCTGCCATTACCACATCTTCTTTGCGTTTCTCCCATTGCCTGTGAAAGGCAAGGTCCTTCCTCAGCTCAGCCAGCTCTCTTTCTTGCCTCTTGATTCTTCTTCCCATGGCTATCTCCTTCTCTTCAAACTCAGCCACGATGTAATCTCTTTGGGTAGGTATTCAGCTTCTCTTCCCAAAAACTCTCCTGATCATCCAGCTTTGCCATAAACTTCTGCTGGTTTTCCTCCATCATCTTAACTAGTAGTGTAAAAGCAGTAGCATCCAGACTGCTTGAGCTGGGATCCAATGCTGCAGCAGATGCTACAGCACGATCCCAGTAGCTCTCTTGGTTAGACCAGCTTCATCTCTCTTCCTCTTCACCTGATTCCTCATGATCCTATCAATTGCTATGATATCCATAGCAGCCTTCTTGGTTACCAACTCGTAATCATCAAGCTTTGGAACTTTGGCTTTCTCGATTAAGCTATCGATTAAGGCAGGATGATACCTTTGGGCTTTGTAGCACAGGCCTTTATACTTTTGTTGACAAGCTGACCGACATCAAACGGCTTCCTCTCCATAATGCAGTAAATGAGCATACATCGTTCAAATGCAATGCTGGTGTCATGTGATGTGGGCAGTATGGTATGCCTAATCAGATGAAACCAAACATTGGCTTGTGGCTTCAAGCAATGAGTTTCCAACACCCTGGTGCCCTCTTTACCATCTTTCCAATCTGCACCAGGCTTGGCAATTACTCCAAGAATCCTCTTAGCATCAGCCGCATATTCCCTTCTCATTAGCTTTGTGTAGACAGAATCTGCAGGTGGGGTTAGCTCATACAAATTGTTTACCTTTTCAGCAGTAAACGACACCTTTTTACCTCTAACCTTCACCTCATTTCCTTTATTGATAGCCACTTCTGCATAGAACTCCCTTACCCAATCTATGTTATGCCTGGGTGGGACTTTGCACAACTCTTCCCATCCTAATTCATTTATGACCTCAGCAATAAATGGTGATTTCTCAATGTCTTTGGGACTGAAGCCTTTGTCTAGATGACCATGCTTCCTCAGAACTGAAATTTCTTTCCCCCATTTGCCTGCTAGTCATCCCCTCATCATCCTCTTCTACTTCAGTTTCCACAGCTTCCTCCTCTTCTACAATGGTCTCCTCTATGACAGGCCTAGATGTTGAGGCTTGCTTTTTGGAGGACCTAGTGTTTCTCTTAGTAGATGTCTTCTTGGTATCCTTAGTCTTGACTCTACCCTTTTTAGCCACACTCTTCTTCCTAACCAGATCCTGGACAGTAGGATCTTCAGTCTCTTGTTCTACATTTCCCCATCCAGAATCTCCCTCCCTAACACCAGCATCATCAACTACTATCTCTTCTACAAGTCTGTCTTCCTCCTCCCTTCTATCTAGTTCTGCCTCTTCCTCTCTTTTGGCCTGTTCTACCCTTCTGGCCTCTTCTTCAATCTCTTGATTGCCAGTGTTTAACAATCTGTCCAAATCATCATCATGGAGGAATTGCATTACCAGGGGTGGGGGTTGTTGTATCACAGATGTTGTCACAGCATCATGCTATGACACAGGGATGTTTATGGTTATGGTTTGTGGGATGATTGTGTCAAACACAGAAATGTCTAAAACAGTTGTTGGTGATTCTGAGAGTGGGTTTAGGGTATTTGGTGTGGGTTGAGGTGGTTGTGCGGGTGGCATATTCATATCAAAGTCTTCACGTGTTCTTACCCTCAAAGCTTCGGTTTGGCTCTGAGCATCATGAAAAACAGAGGAGTCTTCCTCTTGGGTTAATGGGGTATTTGGGTTAGTTCTATTTAGGTTCAGAGAGTGTAGGGTGCTGTGGGTTTCGATATTTGTGGGGATGGGTGGGTTTTGAGTTTCTGGTACAGTAGCTTCCTCCACATTGGGGTTTGGGTTTATTTCTTCAGATACAGATGGAGATTGAGTAGCAGTGGACTTACCTTTTCCTTTGCCCTTCTCTGTGGTTTTCTGGCGTTTGCTCGTCACCGGCGAAGTTTCCGGTGATCGGAAAACAACACCAGCAGCTTTCTTCGTCGTCTCCGGTGTCTTCTTCTGACTAGAGGATCGAGTTTTCCTTCGTTGATAGATGGCAGAGGCAAGCTTCTATGGAGAAGCACCTTTGTCTTCTTCGTTTGCCATGGAATCCGTTGATGAGAGTGGAGTTTACACACACACACAAAATATCTCTGTTGAAAGAGAAGAAACTGGAGGGTCGGTTTCTTAAAACAACCACCGCCCAAATCGCTTTCCAGTGTGTTTTCAAAAATAGTTGGGTTTTTTTTAGTCATAAAGGAACTAAAAATGAACCATGGTAAGAGATTAGTTAGGGTCTTGAGGTGAAATAAGGTTCTTTTAAAGACAAGAGTACAGTACTTTAATGTATTTGACTTGCAAACCCATAATGACAAAGGTTTTGATATGACCAAAACTTTTATGTACTATTCCTCTTTTAAAATATGATTCTCTGCTTTTATCTTAAAAACACTCTTCACACCCTATTGTCATGTTATTAATTTATTTCTTTTCCCTTTTCTTTTTAAACCGATTTTTAAATAACAAAGACATTGACCCTCAAATCCGATTTCTTGCATTAAACAGGCTGTAGCATCTCCTCTCATTCACTGTTAGCTCCAAATATTCATAATATTAGAAGTATTGAAAAATAGGCTAAGTATGAAAGAGTTCCATAGAAGCTCTGCGGTGTTCCACAGAAGCTCTGCCAAAGCAAACGGTCATTCAAGGAACACCAAGTCCCAAGAAGAATCTACAGAAGACTACTCACAAAGGACCAAAGAAGGATCTACAGAAGAATGCTCACCAAGGACCGAGACGCAAAACCTCTGTCACCTTTGACAGAGGCTCTGCGGTTCAGACTGAAGACTTGGAAGATATTTATAATATCTTGCCACTGTTGAAGAAATATCTTGCTACTGTTCCAGGGTCCGTCCATCAACTTGTACAAGGCATAGTCCGACAACAAACACGTGTCAAACTCTGATAGGAATCCTCGCAAGTTGATATTAGCGCATTTAATGCATGCAGATTTCCAACTGTTCATGCCATCCCTTCTTTCCTGTAGCATTAGTCCTTTTGTCTAGAATAGTTCTTTTATTGTAGTATAAAAGGAAGACTCATGTTGAGTTCTTCCTTACCAGTTGAGATACAAGAAAAACACACACACAAGTAACGTCAAATCTATTATTCGTGTTCTTCATCAAATACAGGAAAACTTTGAGATATTCATCTGTTATTCATATACTGTTTATTTGATATTCTGTATTGTTTCTATACAAACTTATCTGTTAGTTCTTCAAATACGCTTCCGCATCAAACATAAACTCGAACTAATAGATCTGTTAATCTTGTCTAAGCAAAACGGGAACCAACAATTGGTATCAGAGCAAAGCTTGGTTTTTCAATATCAAGCGATCCTCGTTTAAACAAGATCATTGATAGAAACATGGTCTGATTTTAACCTGCTATTCATTTTGTCAAACAGATTCTACCTTTCAGCCATTTTCGATTTATTAAATATTTGGCAAATCTATAGAAACTATTTCTTCAGTTAAAACTCCATAAAAGTGCATTGTTAAGAGCTTTCAAACCCAGAAAATCTTTCCAGATTTTTCTTTCGTACTTTTTCGTGTCATATCTTCATTCTAAATATTTCCACTCTTAAAATGGCAAACGCACAAAATTTCTTCTCAGCTGGTTCATTAACCAAACCACCATCTCTTCTTCGAAATGAGTATCCTCAATGGAAAATAAGAATGATCCATTTTTTTGAAGGTACTGATAAAGAGCTCGTACAATACCTTTATAATCCTCCTCATGTTCCTATGTTAATAGTACCTCGTGTACCAGCTACAACTGACACTCCTGAAATCCCTGAGCATCAAAAACCTAAAACCAGGGATGGTTGGTCAAATCAAGACAAGATAAAAGATGAACTTGCGCAGAAAACAAAAAGAATTCTGATTATGGCAATCCCAAATGAACTCTTCCAGTCCTTGGATGCATGCGAATCTTCGTATGATCTTTGAAAAGAACTGAAAAAACAACTTGAAGGGGGAGCTAAAACTCAAAAAAATCGAAGGGCTCAATACATAAACGAGTATTACGCTTTTAAAGACCTGACAAATGAATCTCTGCAGACAACATATGACAGGTTCAACTCTTTGATCAACAACTGCAAAAAATTCGGCATCCACAGAACTTCTGAAGAGAATAATGTCATGTTTCTCAAAAGTCTGAACGAAGAATGGCTCCAGCTATCTACGTCTTTACAAACCAATCAAGATTTAGACTCCTGGACTCTTTCAGACCTCTACGGAACAATAGCTGGTCAAGAGCCTCAAATCGCACAAACAAAGACACTGACCACTGCACCTCTTGCTTTGGTTGGCAAAACTACAGAAGATACAGAGAGGCCGAGGAAAGAAAGAACTACAGAGGAAAGGAAGAAGGAGAAAAAGAAAAAGATGATAGTGGTTGACAGCGAAGATGAAGAGATTGTGGAAGAAGGGGAAATTACGCTGGCATCAATAGCTACATACTTAGCTCTATTGAGAAGAGAATTCAGAGGAAACCATAAGAGTTCTGGAAATGATAGATATGGCAGAGATAATAGAGAGAGAAGAGAATATTGGAGTAGAAAGGATCAAGGAAGTAGACAAGAATCAGCTGACCGACAGAGGTCAGACGACAGAAGTAACGACCAACAGAGGTCGAGTGAAAGATACAACAGAGGAAATGACCGACAGAGGTCAGATAACAAGACAAGCTACACACCACAAGAATGCTACAAGTGTGGCAAGCCTGGTCATTATGCAAATGAATGCAAATCAGAAAAAGGTGGTGACTGACAGAAGACTGACGATCGTACGAGTAATAACTCCCAGAACCAAGGTTGCTACAACTGTGGGAAGCCAGGCCACTTTGCCAATGAATGTAGAAGCAGATCAAATCGCCCAAAGAAGGACTCCGCTTTTTACAAAAAGAAAGCCGAGTATTATGCTCAAAAATCTCTCATGGCAAACAAAGTGGTGAACAAGGAATATTGGGAGTCAGATACAACCTCTAATGAATAATTCACCAAAAATGCCTTGTTTTGTGGCATGGCAGACATCAGCTCCGACTCTGACACTGAGGTATCTACTTCAAACTCCATCTCTAGTACTACAGAATTTGATTTGCTTAAATTTAAAACTGAAAATGTTAAACTGAAAAAGACTTGTGATGATATTCAGAAAAAGCTCACTTTTTATGAAAGAGAAGCTAGACTTCTCACTGAAGAAAAAGCAAAGATTTTCAAAGAAAAGGACGACTTAGAAGCACACTGGAACAAGAATCTTTTTCCTTTAAAAGAGAAAATTTCTGAATTAAATACATCACTAAAATCCAAAACAAAAGAACTTTCAGATTCTGAGAGCGACAGACTTAACATTTTAGCTCTTAAAGAATATTTTCAAAAGGAAAGAGAAGTTCTTTGGCAAGATCTACTTAGAAGAGATGTTTTAATCAAAAATTATCGTGATGCTCAAAAGGTGTATGAGAAAATAAATACTCAAATAGGAAGGCGAGGTATTGGGTACAGTGATATTAATCAAGGTACAGAAAACAAGAAACATAAACCTCTGTCATCTCTATTTACAGTAGGAAAAGTCAACAAACCAAATTTTCCAAACTTAATCTCTGTAAGTAAGAGAGTAAAAATCTCTAGTGAACCTCACTTAAGGAAACCCATGAAGATGATAAATGTGTGGTATGAAAACACAGACTTATCACCTTCAACCTCTGTCAAAAGAGGATCCAAACCAAAGAGATATCTAAAAACTCAAGATCAGATAGGAATCTTTAAGTTTGGTAAACTAGAGACTCAAACTCAAGTTGCCTTTGTCTGCACAATAGATTCTGAAAAGAAATTATCTGCAGAATCACTTGAGTTTAAACCAAACCTTTCAGAAGAAAAACTAAGAAATATAATTGAAAAGGAAATTATGGAAATTGGAAAAATAGATATGTTGAAAAATTCATATACACCTTCTGTAAATCAAAAACTTTCTGAAGAGATCTTGTCAGACACCTCTGTTGACTTATAAAGTAATCTTTCAGAGGAAGAAAGCAAGTATGACACATGCTCGGAAAGTCCAGTCTCTGTCGAAAGAAATATTGATGACTCAACCTCTGTATATGAGGACGATTCATCATCTGACGAATCAGAGGCTGACAGAATAGAAAAGTTTCCTTGTGACACAGAGGTTGTTAAACAAACCCCTGAAGTTCTTAACAGAACTATTTCTCCAAAAGAGAAAATCACTGGAATTCCTATCTGTCCTGACTTTATGAATATGTGCATACAAGCCAAAACCTCTATTGAGCTTGAAAAGTTGAAACAAAAGAAGTTAATGTCCTCTCAAAATCTAAAAGATTCAACATTTTTAAAACCCTTAAAAATAAAAGAAAAACCAACATGGCAACAAAAGGGTAAATGGACAAAACCTAACAAATCTTTTTCATTTGTGACAGTGAAATCAACAGAAGTTCACCACAGAAGGGACTCACAGAAGGCTGCTACAAACAAAGATTTTTGCCAACAATCTAATCCACATAAATCTTCTTGTAATAGGAAGCCATATGCTAGAATAGAATGTAATGCCTCTGTGGTCCAGTTTAAAGCTTTCAATAAAAATATCAAGCAAATCACCTCTAATGTTCAATATTGTCATTGCTTTGATCTAATGTTCAGGTTAAATAATCATTTCTGTAGTTCAAATTGTTTTCTCTCTGCAGCTAAATCAAATATGAAAGAGAAACAAACTGATTCTTCAACAAAAAATAAAATGTATTTCAAGAATGAGCAAGGCAAACTTGAAAAATTCTGACGAAACTGGACCCATGTGGATATGGGTACCTAAATCTTTGTGATTGTTTTGCAGAAGCAGTTTGTGCCAATATGGTTGTTGGTCCCGAAGGCCTATACAAGTTTGTAGAAGGGGGGGGGGGGGGTTGAATACAAACACACAGATTTTACTTTTCTAAATTGTTTATTGATAAATCATTAACAATTTACAACTTGTTGCGGAAACAAGATTAAGGATAAACCTAAATCTAAACAAGTTGGAATACTAAGGTTTCTTGCACTAAGAGAGATAAGGAAATTACTAATAAAAACCTATCTTGAGATAAGGGGATTGAACTAGTCCAGAGTTAGAAAGTTACTTCAAATGAAGTGAGTTCATCTCTTTATATACTGCATGCATTTAATGCAAGTCAGTATACACTTTACACGTGTCATTAGCTGGTTGGTTGCATGTCATTGACCTTTGTTGACAACCTTAGTAGCCGGATGGATGAACTGTGTAGTATCAGAGTGGTTGTACGATTTCAGACAGTCGGAGGTTCTTTTCTGACATTTCGTACGGAGTCGTGCAAGGGGGGTTAAGACAAAAGTACTTTGTACGGAGGACTTCATGATCAGCTTTTCGTTGATTCAGCGATTATCATTTTCTATTCAGCGAATGATAAAGTTCAGCGATAGCTGAAGTCTTGTACTTGATACTTCACGTTGAGTGGACAAATCGGAGTCTTCGCTGATCCGCATCAGTTCATTAGGAGATTTGTCGCTGGTTCTTGAGCTTGATCTTCGACTTCAGCGTAGAACCTTTGTTGACGTGAAACTTGTCTTCAGGGATCATAAGTAAACAACTAACTTATCAGGGATCATCATAATGACTGAACAGACTCAGAGCATTAATGGTGAACAGTGTTCGCTGAATGTTTATTTTAAAGAGCGAGAGTTCCTATCAGCGGTACTGTAAGATCTTAGTACTTATCAGCGATAGTGGAACTCTGATACATATTGTTTTACTTACAATTTTCACTAAGTATATAAGAGAGGGTCATTATCAAATCACTGAGGGTTTGGATCAACAATGGTATCTAGACTCCGGATGCTCAAGGCACATGACTGGCAACAGAAGTCTTCTATCCACATTCCAAGAAAAACAAGATGGTGGATCAGTGACTTTTGGAGATAACAAAAAGGGGCATATCAAAGGCTATGGAGTCATAAAGAAAGAGAATATCACAGTACACAAAGTTGCATATGTGGATGGCCTAAAACACAACCTACTCAGTGTAAGCCAACTTTGTGACACAGGATTCGATGTACTGTTCAAAAGAACATTCTGCTCTCTACTAAGTGAAGACACAGGAATTGAACTTCTGCGAGCCAAAAGAAAAGGTGATCTGTATCTAATGAACTTCAATGCCAAAAACAAGGACAACATTTGCCTTGTTGCAAGCAACAATGAAGAAGCCTGGCTATGGCACAACAGGTTCTGTCACTTAAACTTTCACACTCTAGATAAACTAGTAAAACTTGATCTGGTCAAAGGCTTACCAAATGTTAAGTTCAATAAGGATCATTTATGCTCTGCCTGTGAAATGGGAAAACTCAAAAGAGCTTCCCACAAAGGCAAATCTGATGTGTCTTGTCCTAGACCTCTGTACATGATTCACGTTGACCTCTGCGGTCCAATCGCTATACAGAGCCTAGGTGGCAAGAAATATATTCTGTCTTAATTGATGAGTTTTCACGTTTTACATGAGTTGAATTTGTCAAAAAGAAATCAGATGTTCCTTACATCTTGATTAATCTTTATGAGTGCAGAATTCTGAAGTTACGAAGTGACAATGGCACAGAATTCAAAAACTCTGTTATTGAAGCCTATTTCACAGAAGAAGGAATATCTCAGAACTTCCCTGCCGCTCGCACCCCACAACAAAATGGCGTGGTCGAACGAAAGAACCGCACGCTAGTGGAGGCTGCAAGAACCATGCTTTCTGCATGTGGATTACCAATGACCTTTTGGGCAGAAGAAATTTCAACAGCTTGCTATACCCAAAATCGTTCAACAATCGTGAAAAGACACATCAAAACATCTTATGAACTGATCAACAAACGACGACCAAACATCAACTTTCTCCATGCGTTTGGACGCAAATGCTTGGTCTTAAACGATAGAGACTCAAGAGGAAAGTTTGAAGAAAAGGCTGACAAAGGCAAGTTCATCGGGTACTCTGCCTCTTCCAAAGCCTACAGAGTTTACCTTCTGAAGTCACGCACGATAGTAGAAAGCATCAATGTGTCCTTTGATGACTCATTCCAAAAGACTTCTGAACAACTCAGTTCAGAACTCGGGCTAAACATAGAAACCTCCGGCATCTAAAAAACAAATGAAGATTTAAGTCTTCTATTTCAAGAGATGTTCAACAACGACGTTGATCCCTCTGATGGAACAAAAAGCACCTATGCAGAATCACCTGTAAACGAAGTAAGTATCTCTCTGTCTGATCCATTTAATCCCTCATCCTCTACTACAAATTCTACAGGTACTGAAAATCTAACAGAAGATACAACGACAAAAGATTCTACAACAGAGGTTATCCAAATTCTAAATCCAATAGAGGAAGCAACAACAGAAGGAACGCCAGAGGGAAGTGAAGATGAAACCACAATACCTACAGAGAAGGAAATCCCAACCATAATACCCATTCCTACAAAAGCTGAACCATCAACCACTTCAACTACAGAAGTTCAACTTGATGACTCAAATGATCATCTTCCACGAACAACTCAATAGACAAAAAGCCATCCTCAAACACAAATCATCGGTAATCCCTCCGATAAGGTAAAAACAAGATCAGCTTCTGCAATTTTTTGTTTCTTTACCAACTTTATTAGTGTTATCGAACCGAAAGATATTTCTGAGGCCCTGGACGACCCAAACTGGGTGGATGCTATGCAAGAAGAGCTTCTGCAGTTTGAACGAAACAAAGTATGGACTCTAGTACCTCTGCCACGAGGGAAACAGGCCATAGGAACTAAGTAGGTCTTCGGAAACAAAAAGGATGAAGATGGAGTGATCATTCGAAATAAAGCAAGACTGGTGGCCAAGGGATATCGCCAAGAAGAGGGCATCGATTATGATGAAACTTTTGCACCTGTTGCACGGCTCGAAGCAATAAGAATTTTCTTAGCCTTC
Organism: Saussurea involucrata; assembly: GCA_033807775.1. Classification (NCBI taxonomy): domain Eukaryota; kingdom Viridiplantae; phylum Streptophyta; class Magnoliopsida; order Asterales; family Asteraceae; genus Saussurea; species Saussurea involucrata. Next base: position 137,183,325 of record CM066322.1, read on the forward strand.
GCAGCCCACAGAGGTTTTAAAGTATATCAAATGGATGTAAAATCTGCCTTTCTCAATGGTGAAATTCAAGAAGAAGTATACGTCCAACAACCACCAGGATTTGAAAGCTCAAAATACCCAAGGTATGTCTATCACCTCGACAAAGCTCTATATGGACTGAAACAGGCTCCAAGAGCATGGTACGAAAGACTTTCCACTTTTCTTCTCAATAACGGCTACAACAGAGGTACCACTGATACAACTCTATTCTTTAAAGGTGAAGGAAATGAGCTTATTCTTGTACACGTATATGTAGATGATATTATTTTTGGGTCTACAAATACACAAAAATGTAAAGATTTTGAAAAACTCATGCAGAGTGAGTTTGAAATGAGTATGATGGGAGAATTAACCTTTTTCCTCGGACTTCAAGTCAAACAAACATCAGAAGGAATTTTCATAAACCAATCAAAATATGTCTCTGATATACTTGAAAAATACAGCCTCTCTGATGCCTCTGTCATGAAAACCCCAATGGCCACTGGAAATAAACTTTTTTCAGATCCAAATGGCATCTCTGTCGAGTGCACACTTTATAGAGGAATGATTGGGTCTTTATTATACTTAACAGCAAGTAGACCTGACATAAAGCATGCCACATGTCTTTGGGCAAGATATCAAGCTAATCCTAAAAAGACACATTATATTGCTGTAAAGAGAATCTTCAAATATCTCAGAGGGACCAAAAATCTTGGCCTCTGGTATCCGCAGAACTCTGGTTTTGGACTAAAGGCATACACAGATTCAGATTATGGTGGATGCAAACTCGACAGAAAGAGTACCTCTGGGAGTTGTCAATTCCTAGGTGGGAAATTAGTAAGCTGGACTTCAAAGAAACAGAATTGTGTCTCAACATCTACGGCAGAAGCTGAATACGTTGCTGCTGCTAGCTGTTGCTCTCAAGTTCTGTGGATGAAAACTCAGCTGGAAGACTTTGGTCACATCATCTGCAAAATCCCCATCTTCTGTGATTCCAAAAGTGCGATTGCCATCTCTGCAAATCCAGTACAACATTCAAAGACAAAGCACATAGATATCAGGTATCACTTTCTGAAGTATCATGTTGAAAATCAAACCATCGAGATGCATTTTGTACCAACAGAATTTCAGCTTGCTGATTTATTCACCAAAGCACTTGATGAGAAAAGATTCCTTTACTTGGTGGGTAAATTAGGAATGATAAATATGGATTAACCTCTGTAAGTATCCTTATCTTTATATTATAAAGTATGTATATTTTCTGTTCTGTTTATTACTTTGTATGTAAATTCTACTAAACTCCTTTCTAAAAAGCAACAGAGATTCTATAAATCTCCTCAGAACCTCTGACGATCCTTACAGAACCTCTGATACACAACCTATGTTATATACATTCACTTCTAATAATTTGAACCAAGCATAGGTCAAGAGGGAGCAGAGGAAAACGAACTTGATCTACAGAGGATGATTAGATCAAGGGGGAGCAAAAGGAAACCTTGCATAATCTACAGAGATTTATAAGTCAAGGGGGAGCAGAGGAAGAGATGACAACAGCAAAAGAAAAGAACATTGCCGGACAAAGAAGAACAAAAAGGTTAGTATCTCGAACAAATTCTTTTTGAAAATAATTTTCTAGGACACGAATTTCTAAATATGTTCTAAAAACATTATTAAACACATTCCAAATAAAATTTGATCAAAAAGAATGTTGAGTTTTCCATTATTAGAAATTTAAGGTTACAGAGCTTCGGCTGAGTCCAACAGAGGTTCTGCAGGCAAAAGCTCTGATCTTAAATCAATAATTCTTGGAAACTCTGTAAATCTTTTTAGGTATCAAAATCAAAAAGAATCATAACATGCAAACACTGCAGAAGAAGTCATCGGTTACATAGTTCTCTCAACAAGAAATAACTTCTGTAGACCAACACTTGTTTTAAAAGGACTTTTTGCTGCACAAAACCTTTTTCAAAAACAATTTTCTAGGACACCAGCTTTCAAAAAGGTCCTAAAACATTGTTAAAAACAATCAAAAACTTGGATGATCAAAAATATTTATAACTTATTAGATATGAGAAATTTCTTGTCTCAGAGCCTCTGCTGGCTCTAACAGAAGTCCAAAAACCTCTGTAAAGGAAATTCTATGCTAATAACTTATCGATCCTCTCCATGGTCTTTTTAAACTTTTCTTTGTAAAAAAACAAACAACAGAGGCAAGAAAAACAATGTTTTCAAATCACAGACCCTCTGTCAGTTTTTTTTTCTTTTCTTCTTTGGGCATTTCTGTAACAGTAACGGTAACTTTTCTGCGAGTAAAAATCATGTGGAGGTAAAGTGGCCCACGCGCCTAGCATTTAATAAGGCCGCCCATGACGTCTCGTCATAACTGACACAGAGGACGTGTCATCTTTTCATTGGACCTACATGCAACACGTTCCTATGGAAAGTTGAACCAGCCGTAACAACTCAAGTGCGGACCCCAAAATATTATTTACCTCAAAATATTAACCCTTTCAGATTCTACGGCAACAAACTCAGTATAAAACCCAAGTTACCTTCCCTCATAAAAACTTTACTCACTCTCTTCTCCGACGAACCTGCAACTATATTCAAATCATCATTGTACGTTGCAAAATGGCTTACAGTTCCCACGCTGCTCAAAACTCTCCGGCGAACTCTCCTCAACACTCTCCGGTGCATTCAGAGCACTCCCAAAACCCTAACATCGCCGCAAATGCTGAAAAAGAAAACTCCGGCGACTCTGCAAACTTTGCACCAACCACCAACCTTCAACACTTTCTGAACAAAGAACATTTTGAAGATGTTCTACCTTTAAAATCCAACAACTGCTACCTGGTACCCTCACCAACAGCGTTCGGCGAAGCCCATGCCCTTCTCCTAAATATCGTAGAAAATCATTTCCTATACCCTCTCCTTTCCAAAACCCCAACCAAAATCCCTGCACGATATCTGAATCAATTTTGGCAAAGTTGCCGTTTTGATTCAGATGATTCTTTGATAAAGGGCTACATTTCAAAACCAGACAAGTCTGACTACATAAGACTCATTTTTAACTGAACCATGTTCTCACTGGAGTTCAACCTACCAACCAGAGGTCTTCTTGGAATCAAGAAATATGCTGAGATTCCTACAGACGAGGAGCTCTGTCGATTTGTCGAAATGTTAGGATATAACACAACCCTGAGGAAACGCAATGATTTTTGCAGAGGCAGACTACCACCTCTGTGGAATACCCTGTTCTCTATCTTGAATCGTTGCCTTACAGGAAAAACCGGTAGTCCTGGCCAAAGCTCATTCCAGATCCTGACCATCATGTATGGAATCTATTACGATATTCCACTTGACTATGCGACCATCATGATGCAGGAATTAGTGAACACAATCGACAGAAAGCTCGCAACTCAAAAGGCCAAGAGGAACACACCAGGGTATCTACCTCCTATGCAATACCAAAGAATTCTAGGAGTCATTTTTGAGCCTCTACTTCAAATGCAGAAGTGGACAATGGAAGGGCCATCTGTAAAGCTTTACCCGATGAATAAAAATACTCCTACAGAGCATGAAGACAGTTACCCCCACTACAGACCTCTGTCGAAAAACCTTCTGACTTATGCAACTGATGAGAATAGGAAATTAGAGTATATACGCGCCCACAGGACTCCAGAACCAAGTCCTGTGACACCCCTGCGTCTAGGAGCCCCCATAGGTGTAGATATAGTTGAGAGGATGACAGAAGATGAATGGGCTAAAGCTTTGGAGAAACACTATTCAGTACAAGGCCGATTCAAAACCCAAAGAGAAAGCATTTACACCTCTTCTCCGAAAAGAAAAACCTCTGCAACAACACTCAAGAAGAAGACAAAGAAAAGAAAACCCACAGAGGAAACTACAACCTATGTAGTTCAAACCACTTCACCACTTGCTATAGAGACAAGAACTTATGCACCTCCCTCACCTCCAAAACAAAAGAAAAGGAAATCCAAATCCACAGGAGAGGGAGCTTCTAAGCCAAAGAAGAGAAATTCAAAAAAAAAAGAAACCAAGTTCACCTCTGCAGGTCATCACAGAGGATGTCGAACAAGAAGAGGAAGACCAGGCTATACATCTGCAATCTCCCTCTCCAATAGCTTATGCAGACCAATAGGGAGATTTCAACCCCTTCCTCAACAATCCAGACATTACTCAAACCTTAGATCCGTCAGGATGGGTCGCAGAACCATTGGATCAACATACAGAAGCTATGCACACAACAGAAGTCATTTCTGCTGCTCAAGGTACACAAACCATGCACCCTCACGTACGACAACTCATAGGATTTCACTTCATTTATGATTCCTTAAGAGAAGCGACAGAAACTGTAGCGCCTACAGAGGAAACCTCAGAAGAAGAGATAAACGTAGAAATAGAGGAAGAGGTTAGGATAAAAACAACAGAGGGTTCTGCAGAAAAAGATGCGGAAGAAGAAGATGGCACACATCCCAAACCACCTCCTAGTGCAACCCACATTTCTGATACCGCCGGTCTAGCGGCAGAAGGTATCATTGAAATAGAGCAGCACATCTCGATCCCAACCCCTCCCAGCCAGCCAGATGTTACTCTTTCAACCTCTGTGCCTAATATAACCGGGGAAACCATTCCTGGGGAGTCCTCTCAAAAGGACTCACCCATAGTTCGTGATTTGTTGCCCCAAATCACATCTGACATCCTAGCAGAGGAATTCGTTTCCTCTGCCACACACACCACAATAGGTCCCAACATCCCTTTAGAGGGGATTAGAGAGCACAGAGACGAAGAGACTCTAGACAAGTCTCCAAGTCAACCGAAGGATATTCCAATACCCACATCTGGAGTGGATTTGGACAAAGTTCTTCACAGAACTTCTGTAGAGGTTGAAAATCATATTTCTCCGCGAGGATCAGAAGGAAATCCTTCCACCCTCAACATACAAACAGGGGTGAAAGAAGGTGTCCAAGGAACAAGGACAAACTATGGAGATGAATGTGTTCCTCCAGAGGTTACCACGAGTTCACACGTATCAAGGGGTGAGTTCCAAACCCTTGTCACCTCTGTGAACCAAACATTGGAAGAGTTGAAAAGCTCTTTGAAATCTTTTATAGAAGTTACATCCAAGGCCCTCTCAGAACTAAACACCAAAATAGACAACTTGTCCACAGAGGTGCAATCTATAAAGACTGCTGCCACAACTTCTGCCACCACACCTACCTCTGCTGCTACTGATTTTGAAAAAGCTGCAACTTCTGCCTTCAACAACTCGATCAACGTATATCTGGAAAAGATAAAAGAACAAGTGTCATCAAAAGTTATTACTCCAGAAGAACTGCAGAAGGCTATACGACAAGTGCAGGAACAAACAACAGAAGCTACTCTAGCCATGAAGCCTACCGACTACATGACCAGAGCACAGTTGACAGAACTTGGGCAAAGAATCTTGAACCAAATGACAGAATTTATCAGAGCTTTCATAATAGCCAACGCTTCTTACGTAAAAGACTTCAAGGCTAATGTGGGAAAGATGCGGTTCAACACAGAGGCCGAAGTTCAAACTCTTCTTGGTCTTTGTGATGATCTCTGTGCCAAAATGATGGCAGCTGGGGCAAAGAAACCTAAAGCTACTTGCAGAGCAAAAGGTAACGAAGATAAGGGTCAGGATGATTCTGATGATGATGATTGTTAGCTTTATTAGCCCCTAATTTATATAAATGTTTTATAAAGAATAGTGTCAAGGACTTATTTGTATTTGGTGAGTGTCAAGGGCTAAAATTGTAAATAACCAATTGTCGTATTGGTTATAAAGGCATGTTTTAGAGTAATTTTAGGTTAAGCCTCCTAGCCTCCATATTGAAAGAGTCAGACGTATAGAGAAAGAGAGCTTCAAGAGTGAGTTGTGCTTATTTCATATATTGTAAACTCCTCTTTATCAATCATATACAAAGATTATTGCTATAATTATTGTTACTTGTTATATCTGGGTTCCAACAATTGGTATCAGACCCGAACAGATTCGAATTTGTGCTTCAATCCATTGATTTTATCAATTTTTGAGAGATTATTGTATTTTTGTGCAAAGTTGAGAGTTCTTCAAGTTCTTCATCTTTTTGGTTGGTTTTGGCCATTAGAGTTCTTCTACTGGTTTAGAATCGATCAAGGGTTGTTAGTAGATAATACCTGAGTGTTTTATTCCACAAAATCACTAGGTTTGTAGCTCAGTTTGTTCATTTACTCAATTTTCGGAGTTTTAAGCTTTTATTTTTCTGCACTCTGTTTTGCTTCGGAAAACCACTCTCTGTTGGTTTTTGGACAAAACACCAAGCATTAAAGTTTCTCATAATAGTGTCACAAACCTGTGTACCAAATTTCAGCTCAAGCCGATTAATTTTTGAAAAACTTTGACTCAAGAACATTTGAATCTTCATCCTTAACTTTTATTTGCTGCACACTTTTTTGCTTCGAAAAACCATTTTTTGTTTGTTTTTGGACAAAACTCGAAGAATTAAAGTGGTCCAGAATATCCTCGTGCACCTACCTACCAAATTTCAGATCAATCCGACAAGTTTTGGGCTGAGACAGGTTAGTGCATTGAGACAAAAGACTGTGTAACAATTAATTCTTTTTCGCACAAAGTATCTGTTAACGATCTTTCAAGTAACAATATGTCAAGACTAATATTTAGTGTTGATGCTGATGCTCATTATTATTCTAAACTTAGTACTAATTTTCGCAAAATTATTCCTAATCTTGAGAAAGAACTAGAAGAAAGGAACAAGAGCATTCTTATTGATTCAGATAAGATTGCTGAACTTGAAAAGTCAGGTAAACTCCTATCCTCTGAAATCATCGAGCTTAATAGAAATTTATCTGAGTCTGAAAAAGAGAAGAAACGACTTGAACTTAAATGTTTAAGTTTTTCTAAACTGATTTCTGATTTTGAAAAACTTGTGATTTGTGAAAGAGAGAAGATTGAAAAGGAGAAAACTACTTTTGACACAAAATCTATGGAGCTTTCTTGCAAAATCTCAAAATTACAGAAACTCTTGAAAAAGAGAGGAACGAGTCTGATTTTGAAAGAAAAGAATCTGAACAGTTGAAGGTTCAAAGATTTCAAGAATTAAGTCAAAAAGAGAATTTTGAAAGAGAGAGATAGTATCTTAAATCTGAAGTGAAGAGACAGACAACAAGGTTCATTGACTTATCTGCTGAGATTAGGAAAGAGCGGAAGTTGAAATTTGATTTACTATCACAGTTTGATTTGTGCAACAAAGAACGGAATGCTTTGGTTTTCAAAATAAATTCTGAAAGTTCTGTTAAAACAAAAGAGTTCATTAAGCCAAACAAGCTTTCAACAAATCAGATTTCTACTTCTCATTCTTTCTATGATAGTAAGATAGATCGATCAGTTAATCAAGGTTTTAAAAGAGTGAAAATGGTTTGGATTGTCAAAGACTCTTCACTTGTTCAAAATGTTCAAAAGCCATTCATTTCTGTTGAGTATGACAAGATCAACAAAGCATTTCATTCAAATTCTAACAAAATAGGACTCATTTGGAAATGGGTACCAAAAATTGTTTGATCTGTCTTGCAGGTACATGGACTCCTTAATACATCTGTTAAGGACTCAGGCTTCAAAGTTCAATATGGACTCTTAAACACTCAGTTTAAGACTCATCCGTCAAAGGCAATTGATTTTGGTGCACAACAATCAAGTACAATGACAGCATGCTGGCAGATTTGTGATGCTGTAGTAAATTGATCATATCTCACTGATTAAGACACCAATTGATGCGATTCAAAAGGCCCCGGAATCCTAAGACACAGATGAACAATTCTCGTGTTTTGAGAATTCAGAGATTCGATATTTATAAGGGTCATATGCATCGTTGAAATAGACATCAGTGTGCTGATGGACAGATCTGCGCGACTGTGGTAAATCAACCATATCTTTGTCGTACGAGCTCGAAAAGAGGTGATTCAAGATGATCTGAACAGATAACAAACAAATTCAAATTGTTTGTGTTTTGAGTTTTTGCAAACTCCAGAGGTAAAATGGTCTAAATCAGTGTCAAAGTAAGTGTAACACTTCTGTTATGCTTCTGCCGAGCGGCGACCAAACCTCTGTCGCACGCGACCAAACCTCTGCCGCACGCGACCAACCTCTGTGTTACTGTTCATCACAGAGCCTCTGTAAAATTCCACAGAGCCTCTGTGAAATCCGATAGAGCCTTCGAGCCTTTGTCAAGCGTTTGTCAAGCCGCGATCATTTTTGTCGACCACTCAGACCAACTTCTGGCGACAACTCATACTTTGGCTCAGATTTTTGCGACCACCCTCTGTGGTACTGTTCACCACAGAGCCTCTGTGAAACCCGACAGAGCCTCTGTGGACTGAACCTCTGTGACCGAACTTCAGAGCCCATAGCGCAACGTCTTAGTTCTTGCTGTCAGATTTGCGCACCTGTCGTATTTTCAATATAACTCCCTCCTCGAAGCTCCAAATTTGATGAGTCCAGATGCGTTGGATTCCTAAGACACAGATGAACAATTCTCGTGTTTTGAGATTGGTCTGAATCAGTGTTCTTCTTGGTCAGAACCTCTGCTAAAGTCAGTATACATCTGCTGGACAGAGGTGTTTCACGAAAATCATCATCAGAGCTCCGTCGGCACTACGATCAACCTCTGCCGCCAAACCTCTGCCGACCAACCTCTGTGGTACTGTTCACCATAGAGCCTCTGTAAAATCCGACAGAGCCTCTGTGGACTGAACCTCTGCGACTCAACCTCAGAGCCCGATTTTTGTTTACTTGCTGTCAGCTTTGCGCTGCTTCAGAAACATGCGCATAACTTTTGACTCGGTGCTCCAAATTACTCGATTCCAGTTGCGTTTTCTCAAATTATGTGTGCTGATATGCCGAAAACAGCTTCAAAGTCTGCTGTAAGGTGCAGGACCGAAAGCATTGCATTTAATTCATGCTCCTTCCGCTTTCAAGAACGGTGTTCTCTCGATGCTTCTACACACAGCAATGTAGAACCAGTACCTCATCAGAATGTTTGTTTCTACACACAAAAGTGTAGGACCAGTACCTCAACAGATCAGACTTTGACTGGTATTTCTTATCTCTAACCCCCAGCACCATGTTTCCTTTTAATTTGAATTAACTGTGCTTCTGGATATTCCTAACAAATGTGGAATCATCAAAGATGATTACCAACACTTTTTTCTTACAGGATATCTGATTACAAATTGAATCTAAATGAAATTTACTACTCAATTTGAGGGGGAGAAAACAAATCAGATTTGACCATGTTCGTGTAAAGGTAAAATTTCTAAACCTTTAAACTCATCATTTTTAGAGAAAGGCCATCTTTAGAATGATAAAACCTCTTTCAAATGGTCGAACCACTTCTACATGCTAAAATGCTTTATCTGCTATAGAAATTTGGATTTTAAATGCTTTTCTGAGACTACAAGTAGTCAGTGTGTGGAACAATCCAACCTCTAGGACAACAATTTCATGGGATCAATGTGTGAGCTTTATAGAACTTCTATGGATCACTTAAACCTGTGTTTCCTACCCAAGAAGTAAACCTTGAGTGGTTGAGAGGTGAAGGGTCTACATCAAAGAGTGGGGGAGATAACTCATCTGAGTTTTTCTCATCGTGCTTAAGAGGTAAAATTTAAAAAGAGAGTTTGGTTAGATGTGAGCTACATGATAAAAAGAAAGAGGGTGTGAGAACAGAGTCAAAAGAAATATACAACTCTACACTATCTTTTTCTGAGTCGGGCAAGCCACATTACTGATTTATCACGACTCTTTGGTGATTATCATTGAAACAGGCAATTAGCCCATGCCAACTCTTGAATTAACCCCACCAGCTACTCACTTCCTTCTCCACAAGGAACTGTTTCACTTTTCCACGGGGAAGCAGCCATATGTTATATGATTTTTCTTTGGAAGGTTAGATATTGAAAAGAAGGAAAGTTGCCCCACCTTCACACTTCACTCATGCACATTGAGTCTGTGGAAACCTGTTATGTCCAAACAGTTTACACACTTTTGAGCTTAATAGATAATATTCTATTTTCTTCCACACAATATCACGAATCTTTGTGATTCCACATGCTTATCTATGTGATATTGCCAAGAACAGTTTGAGAAGTTTATTTTTTAATTTACTTCAATGATAACTGGAAGTCCTGTCAGAGCTTCATCATTGCCAACTCTGAGCATAGGCCACACAATTTTTTTAATTGTTGTGATAATAGTTGCTATTGTGCTTCTATGTTAGATGATTACCCCTGGTTACTTATTCTTTAATGCAGATTCTCATGAGCCGAATATGCTTGCTACTTAACCATCTTATCAGTTTATCTACCAACGACTATTACTCAAACTGGTTATACAAGCTTCCGCACTTTAAATCGTTCTCTGATTGTTTGAGTTTAATCTATGGGAGATAACTGGGATCTGAAAAGCAAAGTAACATTCAAGGGGGAGTGAAAGAAGAAATTGAAGCAACTGACATTGTGGAAGATCAGGAAAAGAAGACTCTCACAAGACTTGAAGATTGACACTCCAACGCCTCTAAAGAAAGCAAGGGGGAGACTACAAGATGATGCTTTCTTTATAAAACATTAGGGGGAGATTGTTAGCTTTATTAGCCCCTAATTTATATAAATGTTTTATAAAGAATAGTGTCAAGGACTTATTTGTACTTGGTGAGTGTCAAGGGCTAAAATTGTAAATAACCAATTGTTGTATTGGTTATAAAGTCATGTTTTAGAGTAATTTTAGGTTAAGTGTAAAGCCCGTGTCCCGGTATGGTTTATAGAATCCTTAATGTATTTATTTTTTTAAAAAGCGAGTCTCTTTAACGGAAGTTGTCAAAGGGACCTCGAATGTTATGTATGGCAAACCTTACTCTCTTTTGCATTTTTATGGAAATTCAGGGACCAAAAGGTGTCAAAGTGTTGAGCATAGGGGTCAAATGTGGACAAAGGGGATTGTGGTGGTTTGAACGGCCAAAGAAGGGGGACCGACCCCCCCCCCTTTTCTCTTCTCGTCGGTTTCCAAACGGCAGCAGCAAAACAGCCCCTTTTGTTTTTTTGTTGTTGTGGTTTTCTTTTGGTTTCAATTGCCGAAGTAGGAAGGAGAGAGAGAGAGAGATCGTGAGATAGAGAGGACCGGAGAAGAAGAGAGAGAGTGGAGTCGCCGGAGGGCTTTGTTCCAGTCGCCGGAGATCGCCACCACTACCACCAGTCGCCGGAGAAGTCAAGGGAGGAGGAGCAAACATGGAAAGGTAAGCCGTTCCCCTTGTTCCGTATCGTTTTCTCTCCTTGTTCGTTTTTCCGGCGAGGCAACCACCGCCGCCCGCCGCCGCTACGGCGGCCGTGGGTGGACGGCGGTGGCTGTGTATGTGTGTATGTGTCGGTTTGGTTTGGCAATCGAGAGTAAAGAGGGAGGTGGTGCGAGAATGGGGTGGTAAGTGCGTGCGGAGAACCGTCGCCGGAGAGCCGCCGCCGCCGCCGCCGTGCCCCACTGCCGGAGGTGGCAGTGGGCGGGGCTAGACCCTAAGTCCTCCACGGCGGAACCCTAACGCCACCGGAGTTGCGACCCTAAACCGCCGAGCCCATTGTAGAAGCCGCTTTATCATTTTATGTAAAAATTCTGGAATCTGCCTTGTTATTGTATGAACCATAACTTTCTGCTCGTAACTCCGATTGAGCCACACTTGCTACCCACGGTTCCAGTACGGGGTCGGCCACGTTTTCCGTGTTTTAGCGGAAAACTGGTTCAGCCTCTAGCTAGGTGAAAAAGCGGTCGCAAGTTGGTGATTTGTCATTTTATGTGAATGTCGATTTTCTGCCACTGTTTTGTTATGGCCGTAACTTTTTACTCATAGGTCGGATTGAAATTAAATCGGTGGCCAAAGTTCACTAATCGAGTCAGGAAAGTTTTTCGTGTTTTGCCGAAAGTCCGTTTAGGCCCGTAGCTGGGCCGTATGGGGCTGTTTATACAGCCTGGTCCGAAAAACTTCCAGCTTTCTGTCCCTGTTTTGTTTTACGCATAACTTTTGCTTGGAATGTCGGGTTGGGATGAGACTGGTGCCAAAAGTTTCGTTTCGGAGTCTATTAAGTTTCCTCTGTTTTGTGGAAAGACCAATTCGGACCATAGCTAGGGCGAAGTTGCCATGATGTACTGAAAGGTCCGGGTGTTCGCTGTTCTGCGAAGCATTTTGGTAAAATCTATAGTAAATTATAGAAAAATCGTTAGGACGCGTGCGATACGTCCCTGAAACCGTAAGACTTAGAACTTCGTAATTATGAATTTTAATTTCTGTATTTATCAGTTTTAAGGGGGTAAATCGGGTCCCGAACAGACCCGTAATTTCTAATAAAAAGCTGGAATTTTTAGTCGTTTGAAAACTAGTAAACGTGTTATGGGTCGGGACTTTCCTTTGACTTTTTATACGTATTTAGGTGGGAGAAAGTGAAGAAGATTGCCGGGTTGGTGTTGCGTTTCGTGAGCACGTTGCTTAGCCTTGAGGTGAGTTCTCTCACCGCGTAGTTAGGAATTTCATGTATGTCGTTATTTTGTGTTACGTGTGATTACGTGTATTTATGTGCTTACGTGAACTAGATGGGATGTGATAACTGGTTGTGATTTATTAAATTCGTATGTGGAATATATATATATGCATGTGTACACCTCAGTGGGACCGAGGGCTTGGTGGGACTAAGCTAGTACAGCAATTTTTACTCGGTGGGACCGAGGGCTCGGTGGGACTGAGCTTGTATTAATGTATTTTGTGTACTCGGTGGGACCGAGGTTCGTGCTCATATAATAATCATTATGTGGTATGATATTCGTGGTAATGGTGATGTTGCCTACTTGCGAGTAGGGGCGATATGCGTGGGGTTGCTACCTATGTGCGTGGTTGGATTCACTAAGCGTTTAGCTTACCCTTTCCCAATATGTTGTTATTTCAGGTGCGGGCGGCAGTCGGGCTTGACCGTACACACATGGAGCGCGGAGTGTCAACTATTGTTAAACTCTCACTAACAAACCCTTTGAATTTAATTATGTAATTTTCCGCTGCATAAACTTTGTTGATGGTTTGAAGTAACGACGTTAATTTTATTTAAGACGTGGATTATTAAATTATGGTTGTTTTATAATGAAAAGTATGATTTAAAAATTTTAAATTTCCTTGTAATTTTTGGGACGTTACAACTTGGTATCAGAGCACAGCTTGAGTGAATCAAGCACACCTCGGTGTGTTTGGTCTCAAGTTGCGGCTAAGAGATTTTTAAATTCTTTTACTAAAATCTTTTAAAAATTAAATGAAAAGAGAAAACCCGTTTGGGAAACGGTGATCGTGGGCGCAGTGTGTACAGTCAGCCGACGCCAACTGGGAAGGTAAGGAACTTAGTGTAAATATCGCTTTCTAGGCATAGGGTATGCATGCTAGATTGCTCATGTGAACTGTATGGTACTGTATGCTTGTTACTTGCTTATAGGAACTCATGCTAGCTTTGATAGGTTGTTAAGCGAATGCAATTTAGGTTGTATACAGTAGGAACTGAATAGCCTTAGAATATTGGATTTAGTTCTATTGCGCAGCTCTTGTTTGAGTCCAACCGTTCTAGGATAGAATCTCTTATTCGAACATCTATCTAGTTTTACACTGTATACGACTGTGCACTCACGAGCCGACTCGTCAAGGTTAGTGGGGTTTCCGTCCTAGCAAGCGTAGTGGGGTGATATGACTTTTCTAGGGAACTAGGAAAAGTGTTAGCATTTACTAGAATGGACATATGTGTTTGTTTGTGGTAACCAACTACTTGGACGTCACGGGACAGGACTCGAAACGAGTAAGGATAGGTGTGAAGGGTAGTAGCAGAGCTCCTACTATCTGAAGCACATGATCCGTGCTCGAGTCGGGGAAGGTCACGGAGAATCCGAGGAGTTGAGCGTGAGCGTAGTTAGCTAGAGTTGTTGTATGCTACTTTGACCTGGGAGGAGTTCGTTGTACGTTTTCGTGCGGGGTATGTGCCTCTAGTGGAGATGGAGAGGATAGCTAAAGAGTTCTGGGAGCTCACTCAGACTACAAAGACGGTGAAGGAGATGGCACTATTCTGTCCTCAGTATGCTTCTTCAGAGGACATGAAGATGACGCGGTACAAGGATATGTTACGTACCGAGATTAAGGAGTTCATGAGTACTGCGCAGTATGCTTCACATGCTGCGGTGCTGGAGGCGGCCTGATGTAGAGTTCATCAACTGAGAGTGGAGGAGGCACAAGCTACACATAAAGTGGTGTTAGGTACATTCCTAGTTAACTCGGTGCCTGCAGTTGTGATGTTTGATAGCGGGGCTACTCACTCTTTTGTGTCCCGCGCTTTTAGCGAGGGTTTAGGCCGAGTTGTAGGACGCTTGAGTTATCCTCTTGTTGTCGAGGTGGCTGATGATAGGACCTTGACGGTCACAGACGTGTTTCGCGGGTGCACCTTAGAGATCTCAGGGGTGAGGTTTCCCATCGACCTGATCCCGATTGCTATGCGGGAGCTTTGTGTGATTGTGGGCATGGATTGGATGGATAAGTTCGACGCGGAGATCGTTTGCCGTCACAAGCAAGTGCGAGTTCGAACCCCAAGCGGGGGAGAACTGTTAGTGCAGGGAGATTCGTCTAGACGGTCTACGGCCATATGTTCCGCGGCGAGGGCTCGGAGACACCTTCGGCATGGTGGTCAGGGGTACTTAGCGTACGTGATAGATACGCGTGTTGACGAGGCGAAGAAGACTGCCGAAGATGTGCCAGTCGTGAGGGAGTTTGCCGATGTGTTTCCCGACGAGTTACCGGGGATACCTCCTGAACGACAGGTAGAGATTCGAATCGATCTGATTCCGGGTGCTGCTCCGGTGGCCAAGGCACCCTACCGCCTGGCTCCACCGGAAATGAAAGAACTGTACGCCCAGCTGCAAGAACTACTCGAAAAGGAGTTCATTAGACCGAGCTGTTCGCCGTGGGGGGCACCTATCTTGTTCGTGAAGAAGAAGGATGGATCACAGCGGATGTGCATAGACTATCGAGAGCTGAATAAGCTTACGGTAATGAATCGTTATCCTTTGCCAAGGTTGACGATTTGTTCGACCAGCTTCAGGGGGCCTCATGGTTCTCCAAGATTGATCTGCGATCGGGGTACCACCAGATGCGGGTCAGGAGTGAGGACACGGAAAAGACGGCTTTCCGTACGCGATACGGTCATTACGAGTTTGTGGTGATGCCTTTTGGACTCACCAATGCACCTGCAACGTTCATGGACCTCATGAACCGAGTGTGTAGTCCGATGTTGGACCGTTCGGTGATTGTGTTCATCGATGATATTCTTGTGTAATCGAAGTCGAAGGAAGAGCATGAGATGCATTTGCGAGAAGTTTTGGAAGTTTTGAGGCGGGAGAAGCTGTATGCTAAGCTCTCCAAGTGCGAATTCTGGTTACGATAGGTCCAGTTCCTAGGACATGTCGTAAACCAGGATGGTATTATGGTTGACCCAGCTAAGATTGCAGTTGTGATGCGGTGGGAGGTGCCGAAGACTCCTACTGAGGTGCGAAGCTTTCTGGGATTAGCGGGGTATTATCGAAGGTTTATTCAGGATTTCTCTAAGATCGCGTTACCCATGACGCGATTGACAAAGAAATCTGCGGCTTTCAGTTGGGGTGAGGATCAACAGAAGGCGTTCGAAGAGCTACGCAGGCGGTTGTGTGAGGCTCCTGTGTTAACCTTACCCGAAGGCATGGAGGATTTGGTGGTATATTGTGACGCCTCACATCAGGGTTTGGGTGCCGTGCATATGCAGCGCGGCAAGGTCATAGCCTACGCTTCTAGACAGCTGAAGCCTCACGAAGCAAATTACCCGACTCATGACCTGGAGTTGGGAGCGGTAGTTTTTGCCCTTAAAATTTGGAGGCACTATCTCTATGGTGTCAAGTGTACGATCTACACTGACCATAAGAGTCTCAAGTACTTGATGGACCAGCAGAACCTTAATATGCGTCAGCGAAGGTGGCTCGATGTGGTTAAGGATTATGACTGCGAAATACTTTACCACCCAGGTAAGGCGAACGTGGTCGCGGACGCACTCAGCCGACATCCGGTCGGTGAGCCACTGAGGGGTTATTGTCAGCGATTGACAGTGATTACACCTATCCTGGAGTCGATAGGAAGCGCCCAAGAGGTGGCTGTCTTGGAGGAAAATGCAAAGCGGGAAAGAGTGTCGGGGGAAATCTTGAATTTTGTTCGTGATAGTCGGGGGTTGTTAACTCGACATGGTCGGGTGTGGGTTCCATTCATCGGTGGGAACCGGCAGGTACTAATGGATGAGGCGCATAAGTCCAAGTTCTCGATTCACCCGGGGGCTACAAAGATGTACAGGGACTTGCGCGAAGGTTACTGGTGGCCTGTCATGAAGCGGGATGTGGCTAGATGTGTGGAGGTATGTATGACCTGTCGGAAGGTCAAAGCGGAACATCAACGACCTCATGGGAAATTGCAACCGTTGGAGGTCCCGGTTTGGAAATGGGAAGAGATTACCATGGACTTCATAACGAAACTCCCGAGGAATCCCCGTGGGAATGATGCCATTTGGGTGATTGTTGATCGTCTGACCAAGAGTGCTCACTTCTTGGCCATCAGGGAGAGCTCATCGGCGGAGAAGCTTGCGGAGGTGTTTGTGCGTGAGATCGTGGCCAGGCACGGGGTGCCAGTTTCGATTGTCTCCGACAGGGATACTCGTTTTACCTCTCGGTTTTGGGAGAAGTTCCAGTCGGAGATTACACTTTAGCACGGCCTTTCATCCACAGACGGACGGACAGAGCGAGCGAACTATTCAGACCCTCGAGGATATGCTTCGAGCTTGTGTCATCGATTTTGGAGGTAGTTGGGATCAGTACCTACCCTTGGCGGAATTTCCTACAACAACAGCTACCACTCTAGTATTGGTATGCCGCCATACGAGTTGTTGTACGGTAGGAAATGCAGGACGCCCGTTTGTTGGGGCGAGGTTGGGCATCGGGTGTTAGGGAGTACTGACATCGTGCTGAAGACGACCGAGACAATTCAGATGGTGCGGGATCGTTTGGTTACTGCACAGAGTCGGCAGAAGAGCTACGCCGACAAAAGGCGATCCGACTTGGAGTTTCAGGTGGGTGATTATGTATTGTTGAAGGTTTCACCCTGGAAAGGGGTGATCCGGTTTCGTAAGCGGGGGAAGCTAGGGCCTCGCTATATTGGGCCTTACCGGATCATCGCCCGCATGGGGAAAGTGGCTTACCGGTTGGAGCTACCGGAGGAACTGAACTTGATTCACAACACCTTCCACGTTTCGCAATTGCGGAAGTGTGTGATGGATGAGTCCGCAGTAGTACCGCTCGAAGATATTCAGATCGATGAGCGGCTTAATTACGTGGAAAAGCCAGTTGCTATTCTTGACAGGAGGACGAGAACCCCGCGGAACAAGGTTGTTGGTTTGGTGAAGGTTCAATGGAGACACCGAAAGGGTTCCGAGTGGACTTGGGAACCTGAAGCGGAGATGCGAGAGAATTATCCGGAGCTGTTTGAAGGAGTAGACTTCGGGGACGAAGTCTAATTCAAGCGGGGGAGAGTTGTAAAGCCCGTGTCCCGGTATGGTTTTTAGAATCCTTAATGTATTTATTTTTTTAAAAAGCGAGTCTCTTTAACGGAAGTTTTCAAAGGGACCTCGAATGTTATGTATGGCAAACCTTACTCTCTTTTGCATTTTTATGGAAATTCAGGGACCAAAAGGTGTCAAAGTGTTGAGCATAGGGGTCAAATGTGGACAAAGGGGATTGTGGTGGTTTGAACGGACAAAGAAGGGGGACCGACCCCCCCCCCTTTTCTCTTCTCGTCGGTTTCCAAACGGCAGCAGCAAAACAGTCCCCTTTGTTTTTTTTTGTGGTTTTCTTTTGGTTTCAATTGCCGAAGTAGGAAGGAGAGAGAGAGAGAGATCGTGAGATAGAGAGGACCGGAGAAGAAGAGAGAGAGTGGAGTCGCCGGAGGGCTTTGTTCCAGTCGCCGGAGATCGCCACCACTACCACCAGTCGCCGGAGAAGTCAAGGGAGGAGGAGCAAACATCGAAAGGTAAGTCGTTCCCCTTGTTCCGTATCGTTTTCTCTCCTTGTTCGTTTTTCCGGCGAGGCAACCACCGCCGCCCGCCGCCGCTACGGCGGCCGTGGGTGGACGGCGGTGGCTGTGTATGTGTGTATGTGTCGGTTTGGTTTGGCAATCGAGAGTAAAGAGGGAGGTGGTGCGAGAATGGGGTGGTAAGTGCGTGCGGAGAACCGTCGCCGGAGAGCCGCCGCCGCCGCCGCCGTGCCCCACTGCCGGAGGTGGCAGTGGGCGGGGCTAGACCCTAAGTCCTCCACGGCGGAACCCTAACGCCACCGGAGTTGCGACCCTAAACCGCCGAGCCCATTGTAGAAGCCGCTTTATCATTTTATGTAAAAATTCTGGAATCTGCCTTGTTATTGTATGAACCATAACTTTCTGCTCGTAACTCCGATTGAGCCAAACTTGGTACCCACGGTTCCAGTACGGGGTCGGCCACGTTTTCCGTGTTTTAGCGGAAAACTGGTTCAGCCTCTAGCTAGGTGAAAAAGTGGTCGCAAGTTGGTGATTTGTCATTTTATGTGAATGTCGATTTTCTGCCACTGTTTTGTTATGGCCGTAACGTTTTACTCATAGCTCGGATTGAAATGAAATCGGTGGCCAAAGTTCACTAATCGAGTCAGGAAAGTTTTTCGTGTTTTGCCGAAAGTCCGTTTAGGCCTGTAGCTGGGCCGTATGGGGCTGTTTATCCAGCTTTCTGTCCCTGTTTTGTTTTACGCATAACTTTTGCTTGGAATGTCGGTTTGGGATGGGACTGGTGCCAAAGGTTTCGCTTCGGAGTCTATTAAGTTTCCTCTGTTTTGTGGAAAGACCAATTCGGACCATAGCTAGGGCGAAGTTGCCATGATGTACTGAAAGGTCCGGGTGTTCGCTGTTCTGCGAAGCATTTTGGTAAAATCTATAGTAAATTATAGAAAAATCGTTAGGACGCGTGCGATACGTCCCTGAAACCGTAAGACTTAGAACTTCGTAATTATGAATTTTAATTTCTGTATTTATCAGTTTTAAGGGGGTAAATCAGGTCCCGAACAGACCCGTAATTTCTAATAAAAAGCTGGAATTTTTAGTCGTTTGAAAACTAGTAAACGTGTTATGGGTCGGGACTTTCCTTTGACTTTTTATACGTATTTAGGTGGGAGAAAGTGAAGAAGATTGCCGGGTTGGTGTTGCGTTTCGTGAGCAGGTTGCTTAGCCTTGAGGTGAGTTCTCTCACCGCGTAGTTAGGAATTTCATGTATGTCGTTATTTTGTGTTACGTGTGATTACGTGTATTTATGTGCTTACGTGAACTAGATGGGATGTGATAACTGGTTGTGATTTATTAAATTCGTATGTGGAATATATATATGCATGTGTACACCTCGGTGGGACTGAGGGGCTCGGTGGGACCGAGGGCTTGGTGGGACTAAGCTAGTACAGCAATTTTTACTCGGTGGGACCGAGGGCTCGGTGGGACTGAGCTTGTATTAATGTATTTTGTGTACTCGGTGGGACCGAGGTTCGTGCTCATATAATAATCATTATTTGGTATGATATTCGTGGTAATGGTGATGTTGCCTACTTGCGAGTAGGGGCGATATGCGTGGGGTTGCTACCTACGTGCGTGGTTGGATTCACTAAGCGTTTAGCTTACCCTTTCCCAATATGTTGTTATTTCAGGTGCGGGCGGCAGTCGGGCTTGACCGTACACACATGGAGCGCGGAGTGTCAACTATTGTTAAACTCTCACTTACAAACCCTTTGAATTTAATTATGTAATTTTCCGCTGCATAAACTTTGTTGATGGTTTGAAGTAACGACGTTAATTTTATTTAAGACGTGGATTATTAAATTATGGTTGTTTTATAATGAAAAGTATGATTTAAAAATTTTAAATTTCCTTGTAATTTTTGGGACGTTACATTAAGCCTCCTAGCCTCCATTTTGAAAGAGTCAGACGTATAAAGAAAGAGAGCTTCAAGAGTGAGTTGTGCTTATTTCATATATTGTAAACTCCTCTTTATCAATCATATACAAAGATTATTGCTATAATTATTGTTACTTGTTATATCTGGGTTCCAACAATTGGTATCAGAGCCGAACAGATTCGAATTTGTGCTTCAATCCATTGATTTTATCAATTTTTGAGAGATTATTGTGTTTTTGTGCTAAGTTGAGAGTTCTTCAAGTTCTTCATCTTTTTGGTTGGTTTTGGCCATTAGAGTTATTCTACTGGTTTAGAATCGATCAAGGGTTGTTAGTAGATAATACCTGAGTGTTTTATTCCACAAAATCACTAGGTTTGTAGCTCAGTTTGTTCATTTACTCAATTTTCGGAGTTTTAAGCTTTTATTTTTCTGCACTCTGTTTTGTTTCGGAAAACCACTCTCTGTTGGTTTTTGGACAAAACACCAAGCATTACAGTTTCTCAGAATAGTGTCACAAACCTGTGTACCAAATTTCAGCTCAATCCGATCATTTTTGAAAAACTTTGACTCAAGAACATTTGAATCTTCATCCTTAACTTTTATTTGCTGCACACGTTTTTGCTTCGAAAAACCATTTTTGTTGGTTTTTGGACAAAACTCAAAGAATTAAAGTGGTCCAGAATATCCTCGTGCACCTACCTACCAAATTTCAGCTCAATCCGACAAGTTTTGGGCTGAGACAGGTTAGTGCATTGAGACAAAAGACTGTGTAACAATTAATTCTTCTTCGCACAAAGTATCTGTTAACGATCTTTCAAGTAACAATATGTCAAGACTAAGATTTAGTGCTGATGCTGATGCTCATTATTATTCTAAACTTAGTACTAATTTTCGCAAAATTATTCCTAATCTTGAGAAAGAACTAGAAGAATGGAACAAGAGCATTCTTATTGATTCAGGTAAGATTGCTGAACTTGAAAAGTCAGGTAAACTCCTATCCTCTGAAATCATCGAGCTTAATAGAAATTTATCTGAGTTTGAAAAAGAGAAGAAACGACTTGAACTTAAATGTTTAAGTTTTTCTAAACTGATTTCTGATTTTGAAAAACTTGTGATTTGTGAAAGAGAGAAGATTGAAAAGGAGAAAACTACTTTTGAAACAAAATCTATGGAGCTTTCTTGCAAAATCTGAAAATTACAGAAAACTCTTGAAAAAGAGAGGAACGAGTCTGATTTTGAAAGAAAATAATCTGAACAGTTGAAGGTTCAAAGATTTCAAGAATTAAGTCAAAAAGAGAATTTTGAAAGAGAGAGATAGTATCTTAAATCTGAAGTGAAGAGACTGACAACAAGGTTCATTGACTTATCTGCTGAGATTAGGAAAGAGCGGAAGTTGAAATCTGATTTACTATCACAGTTTGATCTGTGCAACAAAGAACGGAATGCTTTGGTTTTCAAAATAAATTCTGAAAGTTCTGTTAAAACAAAAGAGTTCATTAAGCCAAACAAGTTTTCAACAAATCAGATTTCTACTTCTCATTGTTTCTATGATAGTAAGATAGATCGATCAGTTAATCAAGGTTTTAAAAGAGTGAAAATGGTTTGGATTGTCAAAGGCTCTTCACTTGTTCAAAATGTTCAAAAGCCATTCATTTCTGTTGAGTATGACAAGATCAACAAAGCATTTCACGCAAATTCTAACAAAATAGGACTCATTTGGAAATGGGTACCAAAAATTGTTTGATCTGTCTTGCAGGTACATGGACTCCTTAATACATCTGTTAAGGACTCAGGCTTCAAAGTTCAACATGGACTCTTAAACACTCAGTTTAAGACTCATCCGTCAAAGGCAATTGATTTTGGTGCACAACAATCAAGTACAATGACAACATGCTGGCAGATTTGTGATGCTGTAGTAAATTGATCATATCTCACTGATTAAGACACCGATTGATGCGATTCAAAAAGCCCTGGATTCCTAAGACACAGATGAACAATTCTAGTGTTTTGAGAATTCAGAGATTCGATATTTATAAGGGTCATATGCATCGTTGAAGTAGACATCAGTGTGCTGATGGAAAGCTGATGGACAGATCTGCGCGACTGTGGTAAATCAACCATATCTTTGTCGTACGAGCTCGAAAAGAGGTGATTCAAGATGATCTGAACAGATAACAAACAAATTCAAATTGTTTGTGTTTTGAGTTTTTGCAAACTCCAGAGGTAAAATGGTCTAAATCAGTGTCAAAGTAAGTGTAACACTTCTGTTAAGCTTCTGCCTAGCGGCGACCAAACCTCTGCCGCACGCGACCAACCTCTGTGTTACTGTTCATCACAGAGCCTCTGTAAAATTCCACAGAGCCTCTGTGAAATCCGATAGAGCCTTCGAGCCTTTGACAAGCGTTTGTCAAGCCGCGATCATTTTTGTCGACCACTTAGACCAACTTCTGGCGACAACTCATACTTTGGCTCAGATTTTTGCGACCACCCTCTATGGTACTGTTCACCACAGAGCCTCTGTGAAATCCGACAGAGCCTCTGTGGACTGAACCTCTGTGACCGAACTTCAGAGCCCATAGCGCAACGTCTTAGTTCTTGATGTCAGATTTGCGCACCTGTCGTATTTTCAACATAACTCCCTCCTCGAAGCTCCAAATTTGATGAGTCCAGATGCGTTGGATTCCTAAGACACAGATGAACAATTCTCGTGTTTTGAGATTGGTCTGAATCAGTGTTCTTCTTGGTCAGAACCTCTGCTAAAGTCAGTATACATCTGCTGGACAGAGGTGTTTCACTAAAATCATCATCAGAGCTCCGTCGGCACTACGATCAACCTCTGCCGCCAAACCTCTGCCGACCAACCTCTGTGGTACTGTTCACCATAGAGCCTCTGTAAAATCCGACAGAGCCTCTGTGGACTGAACCTCTGCGACTCAACCTCAGAGCCCGATTTTTGTTTACTTGCTGTCAGCTTTGCGCTGCTTCAGAAACATGCGTATAACTTTTGACTCGGTGCTCCAAATTACTCGATTCCAGTTGCATTGGAAAGATAATTCACAGACGCACGACTTTGATGACTTGCGTTTTCTCCAATTATGTGTGCTGATATGCCGAAAACAGCTTCAAAGTCTGCTGTAAGGTGCTGGACCGAAAGCATTGCATTTAATTCATGCTCCTTCAGCTTTCAAGAACGGTGTTCTCTCGATGCTTCTACACACAGCAATGTAGAACCAGTACCTCATCAGAATGTTTGTTTCTACACACAAAAGTGTAGGACCAGTACCTCAACAGATCAGACTTTGACTGGTATTTCTAATCTCTAACCCCCAGCACCATGTTTCCTTTTAATTTGAATTAACTGTGCTTCTGGATATTCCTAACAAATGTGGAATCATCAAAGATGATTACCAACACTTTTTTCTTACAGGATATCTGATTACAAATTGAGCCTAAATTAAATTTACTACTCAATTTGAGGGGGAGAAAACAAATCAGATTTGACCATGTTCGTGTAAAGGTAAAATTTCTAAACCTTTAAACTCATCATTTTTAGAGAAAGGCCATCTTTAGAATGATAAAACCTCTTTCAAATGGTCAAACCACTTCTACATGCTAAAATGCTTTATCTGCTATAGAAATTTGGATTTTAAATGCTTTTCTGAGACTACAAGTAGTCAGTGTGTGGAACAATCCAACCTCTAGGACAACAATTTCATGGGATCAATGTGTGAGCTTTATAGAACTTCTATGGATCACTTAAACCTGTGTTTCCTACCCAAGAAGTAAACCTTGAGTGGTTGAGAGGTGAAGGGTCTACATCAAAGAGTGGGGGAGATAACTCATCTGAGTTTTTCTCATCGTGCTTAAGAGGTAAAATTTAAAAAGAGAGTTTCGTTAGATGTGAGCTACATGATAAAAAGAAAGAGGGTGTGAGAACAGAGTCAAAAGAAATATACAACTCTGCACTATCTTTTTCTGAGTCGGGCAAGCCACATTACTGATTTTTCACGACTCTTTGTGATTATCATTGAAACAGGCAATTAGCCCATGCCAACTCTTGAATTAACCCCACCAGCTACTCACTTCCTTCTCCACAAGGAACTGTTTCACTTTTCCACGGGGAAGCAGCCATATGTTATCTGATCTTTCTTTGGAAGGTTAGATATTGAAAAGAAGGAAAGTTGCCCCACCTTCACACTTCACTCATGCACATTGAGTCTGTGGAAACCTGTTATGTCCAAACAGTTTACACACTTTTGAGCTTAATAGATAATATTCTATTTTCTTCCACACAATATCACGAATCTTTGTGATTCCACGTGCTTATCTATGTGATATTGCCAAGAACAGTTTGAGAAGTTTATTTTTTAATTTACTTCAATGATAACTGGAAGTCCTGTCAGAGCTTTATCATTGCCAACTCTGAGCATAGGCCACACAATTTTTTTAATTGTTGTGATAATAGTTGCTATTGTGCTTCTATGTTAGATGATTACCCCTGGTTACTTATTCTTTAATGCAGATTCTCATGAGCCGAATATGCTTGCTACTTAACCATCTTATCAGTTTATCTACCAACGACTATTACTCAAACTGGTTATACAAGCTTCCGCACTTTAAATCGTTCTCTGATTGTTTGAGTTTAATCTATGGGAGATAACTGGGATCTGAAAAGCAAAGCAACATTCAAGGGGGAGTATGCAACGATCAAGGGGGAGTTAAAGAAGAAATTGAAGCAACTGACATTGTGGAAGATCAGGAAAAGAAGACTCTCACAAGACTTGAAGATTGACATTCCAACGCCTCTAAAGAAAGCAAGGGGGAGACTACAAGATGATGCTTTCTTTATAAAACATTAGGGGAAGATTGTTAGCTTTATTAGCCCCTAATTTATATAAATGTTTTATAAAGAATAGTGTCAAGGACTTATTTGTATTTGGTGAGTGTCAAGGGCTAAAATTGTAAATAACCAATTGTTGTATTGGTTATAAAGTCATGTTTTAGAGTAATTTTAGGTTAAGCCTCCTAGCCTCCATTTTGAAAGAGTCAGACGTATAGAGAAAGAGAGCTTCAAGAGTGAGTTGTGCTTATTTCATATATTGTAAACTCCTTTTTATCAATCATATACAAAGATTATTGCTATAATTATTGTTACTTGTTATAACTGGGTTCCAACAATGATTCATCAGATCATCCTGTGGGGGAAAAACAAAGGGAAAATCAAAGAGAAACAACTGCAAATAATCCTCCAATATCTGCAGAACCAATTTCCTCTGCACCACCAACCCAAACCCAAACTAAGGAAACACAACAGAGACCCACAGAGGAAACACCAGCCTCTGTGGAAACCACCTCTGTCCTTGAAAAAGATGTCCCTGAAGTTCAAATCCTGACATCTTCAACCTCAGAAGAAACATCAACAGAACCCAAATCTCCAATCAAACCAAAATAACCATCCCCACCAAAGTCCTCAGAAACTGAAGTGTCAAAAACTATAGAGGCAATCCCCATCATACCCACAGAAACCTCAACACCCAAACCAACAGAAGCAATCCCACAGAGTCCAAAACAGACAATAGGTTCTGACCCTTCCCAAACCAAAGATAAAGGTAAAGGAATCATGACAGAAGAACCACAGAAGAAAAAGCAAAAGCCACAGACGGCAGAGAAGTTGATGAAGAGCTCATTCGATGCCTTTGTCACACCTAAACCTGAAGACGACTGGGCAACAGAAGGTAGGGTTGCAGAGATAAAACGACAAATGGATGCTCTGCGAAGACCAATACCACCACCAGATACACGACATGCAGAAATGGAAGAAGTGGTGTATAGGTACCTTTACAAACAACAATATCAGAACAACCCCATACCACACATCGAAGATCCTCAACTCAGAGCTGACCTTGACAACACCTTCAGCAGAACAAAGCTAAAATCAAGGGCAGAAGTCTTCTCAGAATATAAAATAGAAAAGGTAATATACTGCAAATTCTCTCACACGAGAACCTTTCCAAAGATCAGGTACAACATTTACAAAGTCAAAAGGGAGAACAAGTCCGAAAATCAATTTGCAGATGCCGATATAAGGAACTTGAACCCCTACGATGTGCCAGATCTTCTACTTTGGACGAAAGAAAACTTCGACAACGATGCCAATAGAAGGGCCTATCAAGTGTTCAGGAAAACAATGAGAGAAAAGCTTCTGTTGTATAGCATGATAGACTTTCAACTGGGAAGAGATCTTGGAGTCAGAAACCTGAGTCTGAGACCACCAGAGGATCACTGCCCACCTTCTGCAATACCCAACTCAATCATAACAACACCAAGGTACGGGTTAGTGTATAAGGATCCTGCTGGTCAAGTGAGACTTTTTGTGGAAATGGACTATCAGAAGTATGCAACTAGTACTCTGAACAAGTTCAGATCAATCTTACAAGAGAACAGAGGTACTGAGCTTATAGATCAAGAATCAGCAGAAAGAATGATCAGAGAAATAGATGCTACAATCGGCTTGAGAGAACTCTGCATCAATTTCTATCACGAGCTCAGAGAAGTAGGATTCGACAACAGAAGTTTCAATGACTTCAAAGATGCAAATGTCTAAATCTCTTTTACATATCTCTGTAATAGTAAAAAAAGGAAATGAAATGAACCTTTTGAGGTATTGTTTAAACCTCTGTCTACTTTACTTAGCCTAATTATGCATAAAGTCAAATTTTCATTTTTCAATACTTAGGGGGAGATTGTTAGCTCCAAATATTCATAATATTAGAAGTATTGAAAAATAGGCTAAGTATGAAAGAATTCCACAGAAGCTCTGCGGTGTTCCACAGAAGCTCTGCCAAAGCAAACGGTCATTCAAGGAACACCAAGTCCCAAGAAGAATCTACAGAAGACTACTCACAAAGGACCAAAGAAGGATTTACAGAAGAATGCTCACCAAGGACCGATACGCAAAACCTCTGTCACCTTTGACAGAGGCTCTGCGGTTCAGACTGAAGACTTGGAAGATATTTATAATATCTTGCCACTGTTGAAGAAATATCTTGCTACTGTTCCAGGGTCCGTTCATCAACTTGTACAAGGCATAGTCCGACAACAAACACGTGTCAAACTCTGATAGGAATCCTTGCAAGTTGATATTAGCGCATTTAATGCATGCAGATTTCCAACTGTTCATGCCATCCCTTCTTTCCTGTAGCATTAGTCCTTTTGTCTAGAATAGTTCTTTTATTGTAGTATAAAAGGAAGACTCATGTTGAGTTCTTCCTTACCATTTGAGAAACAAGAAAAATACACACACAATTAACGTCAAATCTATTATTCGTGTTCTTCATCAAATACAGGAAAACTTTGAGATATTCATCTGTTCTTCATATATTGTTTATTTGATATTCTGTATTGTTTCTATACAAACTTATCTGTTAGTTCTTCAAATACGCTTCCGCATCAAACATAAACTCGAACTAATAGATCTGTTAATCTTGTCTAAGCAAAACGGGAACCAACATTCACCAACTTCGAATTCATGCACATTACCACGCACATTAACATACCTGCACTATTAAAAATTAAAAACACTATTTACATATTTACATTGGACTGTTGGGATTCTCTAGACAAAAGGATTATTGGGGTTGGAGTTGCACTACAGAGGTTGACCCTGTAGTTGCTGCAGCATCCAAGTAAGACTTAATCCTTTGTCCATTCACTCTGAAAGATGATCCATTATTTGGATCAATTAGTTCGACTACTCCATAAGGAAAAACATTTTTCACTTCAAAAGGTCCAGTCCATTTGGACCTTAGTTTTCCAGGAAAGAGTTTCAATCTAGAGTTAAACAAGAGAACTTTTTGACTAACTTGAAAATTCTTTTGCATAATCCTCTTATCATGCCATTTTTTGGTTTTATCTTTGTAGATCTTGGCATTCTCGTAGGATTGGTCCCTTAGTTCTTCTAACTCATTGATTTGCAGTTTTCTCCTTTCACCTGCATCATTAATATCCATGTTAAGCTCTTTTAAAGCCCAACAAGCTTTATGCTCAAGTTCTAATGGCAACTGACAAGCTTTTCCAAAGACAAGCTTATAGGGAGACATCCCAATTGGAGATTTATAGGCAGTCCTATAAGCCCAAAGAGCATCATCTAGTTTAAATGACCAATCCTTTCTTGTAGGTTTGACCACCTTTTCTAGAATACTCTTGATTTCCCTATTTGAGAGTTCAGCTAAGCCATTGGTTTGAGGATGGTAGGCTGTAGCAACTCTATGACTGATGTTATACTTTTCTAAAACATCTTTCATCATTTTGTTCACAAAGTGTGTTCCTTCATCACTAATTATGGCCCTATGAGTACCAAAACTAGTGAATATGTTTTTGTGAAGAAATTTGACCACTGTCTTTGCATCATTGCTATGGCAAGCTGCAGCCTCTACCCACTTAGAGACATAGTCTACAGCTACCAAGATGTATTGACAGTTCCCAGAAATAGGAAATGGTCCCATGAAATCTATT
Source organism: Saussurea involucrata (assembly GCA_033807775.1). NCBI lineage: Eukaryota > Viridiplantae > Streptophyta > Magnoliopsida > Asterales > Asteraceae > Saussurea > Saussurea involucrata. Next base: position 137,211,981 of record CM066322.1, read on the forward strand.
CCCCAAACATCAAATAGTTCAACTTCTAAAATGCCATTTAAGGGCATCTCATGTCTTTGGGAAATAGATCCCGTTCTTTTACATTCATTACATCTTTTAACAAAACTATCACAATCATGGAAGAGTGCAGGCCAAAAGAATCCAGATTGGAGTACTTTTGCTGCAGTTCTTTGGCCACCAAAGTGACCACCATATGCAGAAGCATGACAATGCTTGAGCACTGCAGGTACATCTTCTTAAGGTATACACCTTCTCAAATTTTGTTGAACCCCTAATTTGAACAAAAAGGGGTCATCCCAAAGATAATGTTTAACATCAGAAAGCAACTTTTTCTTTTGGTTCTTGGTGAGTTCAGGTGCAATGATTCCAGCAGCTAGATAGTTTGCAATATCAGCAAAGCATGGTGTTGCAGCATGATGTTGTAGCCTTAAAATATGTTCATCAGGAAACTTTTCATTAATTTCAACAAGAGGGTCCTTTCCTTTTTCCAATCTAGACAAGTGATCTGCAACTTGGTTTCCAGTACCTTTCCTATCTATTATTTCTAGATCAAACTCTTGTAGTAACAACACCCACCTAACCAGTCTTGGCTTTGCATCTTTTTTAGAAATCAAATATTTAATGGCTGCATGGTCAGTGTGAACTGTAACCTTGGTCCCCATCAGATAAGATCTAAATTTTTCAAAAGCAAAAACAACAACCAATAATTCCTTTTCAGTAGTGGTGTAGTTTACTTGTGCTTCATTTAGAGTTTTGCTAGAGTAATAGATAGGATGAAAAACTTTTTCTCTTTTCTGTCCCAAGACTGCACCAACTGCCTAATCACTTGCGTCACACATAAGTTCAAAAGGTTTTGTCCAATCCGGTGAGATTACAATTGGTGCTGAAATTAAATCTTCTTTTAATGTTTTGAAAGCCTTCCTACAATCATTATTGAAATCAAAAGGTTGGTCATGCTGGAGTAACAGACAAAGTGGTTTTGAAACCTTTGAAAAGTCCTTTATAAATCTTCTGTCAAAACCAGCATGGCCAAGAAAACTTCTAATTCCTTTAACATTTGTAGGTTCTGGAAGTTTTTCAATGACTTCCAGTTTTGCTTTATCAACCTCTATTCCTTTGTTTGAAATTAAGTGTCCCAAAACAATACCTTCTTTGACCATGAAGTGACATTTTTCCTAATTTAAAACTAAATCAGTCTCTTCACATTTTTTAAGACTTTGTTCCAGATTTTTCAAACATACTTCATATGAAGATCCATAGACAGAAAAGTTATCCATGAGTATTTCCATAGAAGTTTCCAACATATCAGAGAATATGGACATCATGCACCTTTGAAATGTGGCAGGGGCATTGCATAGTCCAAAAGGCATTCTCCTAAAAGAAAAAGTACCAAAAGGATAAGTGAAAGTGGTTTTCTCTTGGTCCTCAGGTGCTATAGCAATTTGGTTGTAGCCAGAATATCCATCCAGAAAACAGTAATATTCTTTACCTGCAAGTCTATCCAACATTTGGTCAATGAAAGGCAATGGAAAATGGTCCTTTTGAGTGGCTTTGTTAAGCTTCCTATAGTCCATACAGATTCTCCATCCTGACACTACCCTAGTTGGGATCAACTTATTCTTTTCATTCTCAACAACTGTCACACCTCCCTTCTTAGGAACACATTGAACAGGACTTACCCAAGAACTACTAGCTATGGGGTAAATAATTCCAGCATCTAACCACTTAAGGATTTCTTTCTTGACTACTTCTTTCATCACAGGGTTTAGTCTTCTTTGTGGTTATACAGATCTGAAGTATTTGTCCTCTAAAATGATTTTGTGTTGACAGATTGATGGACTAATGCCTCTTAAGTCAGAAATCGTCCAACCTATGGCCTTGGTATGGGCTTGAAGTACTTTGACCAACTCTTCTTCCCATTTTTGGTCTAAAGAGGCAGAGATAATTACAGGTAATTTTTCTCCATCTCTTAGAAAAACATATTTAAGATGGGCAGGAAGTGGTTTTAATTCAAGAGTTGGTGGTGCTTCAACAGATGGTAGGGGATTTTCCTTAGTGGTCTGTTCCAATGATTCATATGCTGCGACAACAGGCTGCAACATACTGGCAGATTGGAGGTCATCACTATCCTCTAAATCATCATCATCATCATATTCCTCATCTTCTAGGTCATCTACATTCAGGTCATCCTCATCAAACTCATCATCTTTTGCCTCATCCTCTAAGGTTCCTCCAAGACACAAGGACTCTATAGTACTTAGGCCATAACACTCTTCTTTCTCATCGGGGTATTTCATGGAATTAAAGACATTGAAGGTGACTTTCTGGTCGTGAACTCTCATGGTCAACTCTCCTTTTTGGACATCTATGATGGTTCTACCAGTAGCTAAGAAAGGTATTCCTAGCAAAAGAGGTGTGTCCTTATCGGCTTCAAAGTCTAAAATGATGAAATCCACGGGAAATATGAATTTGACTACTTGGACCAATACATCTTCTATCTTTCCCTTAGGATATGCTATGGATCGGTCAGCTAGTTGTAAGGTAACTGTGGTAGGTCTAGCTTCTCCTATTCCGAGAGTGTTAAAAATGGACAAGGGCATAAGATTGATGCTAGCACCCAAATCACATAAGGCTTGTCCAACCGCTTTACCTCCTATAGAACAGGGTATTGTGAAACTACCTGGGTCCTTTTGCTTAGGAGGGAGTTTGTTGGTTACAAGGGCACTATAACCTTCAGTTAAGGCTACAGTTTCATATTCAACTAGTTTCTTTTTCCGGCTTAAAATATCCTTAAGGAATTTAGCATAGGTAGGCATGCTCTCAATTGCTTCAACCAAGGGGATGTTGAAATGCAATTGTTTGAACACATCTAGAAACTTCTTGAATTGTTCCTTCTCCTTTTCATTTCTCATCCTTTGGGGATAAGAAACATAAGGTGGAACAGGGGTGACAACAGCCTTCTTGGGATCAGAAGTGGATGAAACAGTAGGTGTAACCTGTTCAGTTGCTGTTTGAGGTGTTTTGGTTTTGTCAGTTGGTGCTCAAGCATGTGCTGTAGCATCAACTACAGTGGTCTTGACTTTGTTATTATCAACAGGGGATAACACAGATAAGTCAGGCTTGGTACTCTCTGTTTCAGGAGTTGGTTTAGGTCCAAGGACTGAGTCAGAAGATGAGACAATGATAGGGGGTACCTTTGTAACATCTTGTCCTTCGTTTGTGGCACTGACAGTCTGTGGTTCCTTCGGTATGGTGTTCACTAAATCTTTTCCACTCTTAAGGGACACAGCCTTCACTTGCTCTTTGACTATGTTTTTGGGAGTCTCAATATCACTAGGTAGAGTTCCAGCAGGTCTATTTTTCAACTCATTAGCAATCTGACCAATCTGAGTTTCCATAGCCCTTAAGGCTATGTTTTGGTTGTTGATAGCTGAGTTGGTGTGATTTATGAATCCCTTAAACACTGATTCCAAAGAAGCAGGTGATTAACTTTGTAAGTTTTGTCTTCGTTGGTTGGATTGTTGACCTTGTTGGAACATGGGCTGTTTTTGAAAGTTAGAACTTTTCTGTTCTTGTGCGTCGGATGGTTGCAAACAGGGACTTTTCCAAGAGAAATTGGGATGGTTCTTCCAACTTGAGTTATAATTGTTAGAGAACTGTCCATTTCTGTTTTGCAAATAGTTTACAGATTCGGTGTTTTGATTGCATTGGTCATATGTACGAGGTCCACTACTTAGTACGCATTGGTCCGACAAATTTTCAGAAATAAATGCTGCAGCAACAGTGCTGGATTGACCAGACATGTTTTTAACCATGTTGGTAAGTGCAGCAAGCTGTGCAGTAAGAGCAGTATAAGTATCTACTTCATGAACACCTGCAGGTTTTCTAGGTACTAATGCACGAGAATCAGACCATTGACCGTTGTTACTCGCAATCTTTTCCAGAATAGCTAAACCATCATTATAGGTACTAAGGGTGAAGGCACCTCCTGCTGTAGCATCGAGCATTCCTTTAGAAGTGGTACTTAAACCATTGTAGAATGTCTTTAGCTGTATGCAAAAAGGTATGCCATGGTGAGGGCATTTCCTTAACAGATCCTTAAACCTTTCCCAAGCATCCGGAATAGCTTCATCGTCCAATTGTCTAAACATGCTTATTTCATTTCTGGACTTGGCATTCCGTGTTGGTGGAAAATACTTTTTCAAAAACTTTTCAGCCATTTGATTCCAAGTTTCAACAGAGTTAGGTTCCAATGAATTAAACCATGCTCTTGCTCTATCTCTAAGTGAAAAAGGGAATAACTTCAACCGTAAGGCTTCATCAGTTACTCCACTGAAATCAAAACAATAAGTGATTTCCATAATAGTTTTATGATGCAAATGAGGGTCCTCGGTTGGTAGGCCTGCGAACTGTCCACTAGATTGTAACATATTAAACATGACAGGTTTTAGTTCAAAGTGGGCACATTCCAACTGTGGTCTAACTATGCCAGCATGCAACTGATCAAGCATGGGCATAGCATAGTCCATAATCCTCCCCTCTTTAGAGTTTGCAATACTGATGATGCTTTGGGGTTCAGGCCTTACATGGGGTCCATATACAAGGACATCCATTTCAACAGTTTCAAAAATTGGTGATAAAGTTCTTTGTATCCTTCTCCTTCTATGAAATGTTCTTTCAATATCCGGATCTAGTTCAAATATATCACCGTGAAACAAACGTGGCATGTAACCCAAAATTCTTTTAACAAGTTGACTAGAAAAATCAAATTAAAAGTGACTTAAGAAAATTCTTGCTTTGGCTTTGTCCACGGCAACGGCGCCAAAAACTTGGTTCGTGGAAAATATATCCCTAAAATCAACAATGGAATAGCACACAAGTATACATGCCAAACCAATATCGTTTTGAAAAACAAGTAATAAAGTGGTACTAAGTACCAAGTATCGATCCCACAGAGACAAACAAAGTAAGCGGTTAGTCTTAAGGCAAACTTAAAATAAGATCTCGAGAACAGAATTCGAAGGAATAATCTTTGAGTGAAGTAACAGCTTTGAAAACGTTTGTAAAACAGTAAAAGAAATGCAAGGGTGTAAGTTCTGGCTGGATTACAGCAACATTATGCTTAGAAAGAATGCTACAGCATGGTGTTGCAGCATTGGTTCTCAACTTTGCTACTGAATAGATTAGCCCCTTTGCAGAGTTCAGATCGGACTATCTACTGGAAGCTCCACAAAAGAGGGAGACCCAACCAGTAAGGGCAGCTCACGCAAATGGGAGACCCAACCCGTGTAGTATAATCCACTAATCCATTCATATAAGTCACAATTTACAAGAAATTGATATTACAACATCTCAGAGTTCTAAAGACTTATGTTGGCTTGCATTCAAGACCAACTCACTTAAGTAGAACAACATGCGTCACTTTGTCAAGAAAACTACTTAAATGAAGCTTAGAATACAAGGGATGAATAGCAAGGTTGATATCCAATAGCGAAAGCATTCTTCCACTACATAAGGGCCTTTATCTCCCAACCATTACTTACACCCAAGCTCGGGAATTATCCCCTCATCGCTTTTAAACACATATAAATCATGGTGATCAAACAGAAATATAAATGTTAAAAACAATAGATGTGCCAACGATTTTGGATTAAAACAAGAAAGGAAATAACAATTGCTTCTAAGTAGCTATATGAACTACCTAGCTAGTTTCCTTGTTAGGAGAAACTAGAATTAAAGTAAAGTAAACTACAATTTAGAACTAGACTAAAGAACTACTTGCTTAAGGCAAGAAGTGGGGTGCTAAACAACAGGGAGCTTGGCTCCTATTTATACAATGGGAAAGCATCAAAAGTTAACTTAGCTAGTACAAGATTCCTTAACCAAAGATTTTTATCCAAAAGCTAAAAAGATTATATGATGCTCTTGTTGAGGTGATCTCTATCCAGAATATATTCTTCTGCAGATGCCCCTGCCTTCCAGCTTGCAAAAAGGGCTGAAGAGATTGCCACAAGATTCCCCAACCAAAAAGCTTATGAAGTGATGTCTTTGACTTTTTTGGATCTGCGAACCATGCTGTAGCATACCGAACTGTTAGATTTTCTACAAAATAAGCACAAACAGACCCATTTCTCCTACTTAGCTCCAAACTATAATAAAAGATAAAATCAAACTAAAAGACTCAATTAAGGGGATTGGGAAACTAAAATAGGACTAAATATCTATAAAATAAGTGCTTAGAATGTGATAAATTATGCACTTATCACACCCCCACACTTGAATTGTTTCTTGTCCCCAAGCAACACAAATGACAAATTAAAAGACTCAATTTGAAAGGTAAAAATAAAAATAAGAAGTGATAAAATTAGCTAACATCAAACAATTAACAAAGTCAAATCTGAACTAAGGATCAATAGGGCTTTTTGGGTTTATACAATTTAGGGCTTCTCTCATTTTCTCTCACTTTCCTTGCTTTCTGTTTTCATGCTGCAGCACATACTGCAGTAACTACCTTCTGTCAGATTTATTATATATATATATTTTTTTGAAAGGCTTTTGACTGAGCCTTTATACCAATATCATGACAGCAAGGTATTTGATTGAGCCGATATACCAATATCACAAAGGATGCATGATTGAGCCAGAATGCCAATATTAAAAACTGATTGAGCTAGTGATGCCAATATCACAAGGGTGTTTTTTCTATTGGACAAAACAAGAAGACTATGTCCTCTATCTTTTCTGCCTTAAAACATATTACACAACCCTCCCCCACACTGGAATGAAACAATGTCCTCATTGTTGATTGAGGGACATTTTTAGGCACAAAGGGCTAAGGGTGCAAAGGGGTGTGTTTGCCAGGCTTAGTGTTTGAGAAAAATGGCCTAAATCCTTTCCAAGAGTTCACAAATTTGTTGCCTAGTTGCTGCCCTGGAATGCATGGCTTGGTTCTAGCATTGACATTTTGAAAGTAAACATGCAACAAATGAATTATTATGGCTATGTCATGTTAGACTCAACTAATTATCACACGAATACATCAAATATTCCCAGACACAAATTGACTAAATAAAAATAATGAAAAATAACAAAGTGTCAAATCTACTTGGAGCTAAGGAAAAGAAATAAACCTACCTACTCATGATGAGTAGGTGCTGCATCAGTTTTCTTGAGCAGCTCCTCATCTCTGGTACTGAGCTCCTGAGGGTATGGTGGTATGTTGGTGGCAGCCTCTAGGTGATCTGTTTCCCATTCTGCCATTACCACATCTTCTTTGCGTTTCTCCCATTGCCTGTGCAAGGCAAGGTCCTTCCTCAGCTCAGACAGCTCTCTTTCTTGCCTCTTGATTCTTCTTCCCATGGCTATCTCCTTCACTTCAAACTCAGCCATGATGTAATCTCTTTGGGTATTCAGCTTCTCTTCCCAAAAACTCTCCTGATCATCCAGCTTTGCCATCATTTTCTGTTGGTTTTCCTCCATCATCTTAACTAGTAGTGCAAAAGCAGTAGCATCCAGACTGCTTGAGTTGGGATCCAATGCTGCAGCAGATGCTGCAGCACGATCCCCAGTAGCTCTCTTGGTTAGACCAGCTTCATCTCCCTTCCTCTTCACCTGATTCCTCATGATCCTATCAATTGCTATGATATCCATAGCAGCCTTCTTGGTTACCAACTCGTCATCATCAAGCTTTGGAACTTTGGCTTTCTCCATTGAGCTGTGGATTAAGGCTGGATGCCATAATCCACCTTTGGGCTTTGCAGCACAAGCCTTTATACTTTTGTTGACAAGCTGACCGACATCAAACGGCTTCCTCTCCATAATGCAGTAAATGAGCAGACATCGTTCAAATGCAATGCTGGTGTCATGTGATGTGGGCAGTATGGTATGCCTAATCAGATGAAACCAGACATTGGCTTGTGGCTTGAAGCAATGAGTTTCCAACACCCTGGTGCCCTCTTTACCATCTTTCCAATCTGCACCAGGCTTGGCAATTACTCCAAGAATCCTCTTAGCATCAGCCGTATATGCCCTTCTCATTAGCTTTGTGTAGACAGAATCTGCAGGTGGGGTTAGCTCATACAAATTGTTTACCTTTTCAGCAGCAAACGACATCTTTTTACCTCTAACCCTTACCTCATTTCCTTTATTGATAGCCACTTCTGCATAGAACTCCCTTACCCAATCTATGTTATGCCTGGGTGGGACTTTGCACAACTCTTCCCAGCCTAATTCATTATGACCTCAGCAATGAATGGTGATTTCTCAATGGCTTTAGGACTGAAGCCTTTGTCTAGATGACCATGCTTCCTCAGAACTGAAATTACTTTCCCCCATTTGCCTGCTAGTCATCCCCTCATCATCCTCTTCTACTTCAGTTTCCACAGCTTCCTCCTCTTCTACAATGGTCTCCTCTATGACAGGCCTAGATGTTGAGGCTTGCTTTTTGGAGGACCTAGTGTTTCTCTTAGTGGATGTCTTCTTGGTAGCCTTAGTCTTGACCCTACCCTTTTTAGCCACACTCTTCTTCCTAACCAGATCCTGGACAGTAGGATCTTCAGTCTCTTGTTCTACATTTCCCCATCCAGAATCTCCTTCCCTAACACCAGCATCAGCAACTACTATCTCTTCTACAAGTCTGTCTTCCTCCTCCCTTCTATCTAGTTCTGCCTCTTCCTCACTTCTGGCCTATTCTACCCTTCTGGCCTCTTCTTCAATCTCTTGATTGCCAGTGTTTAACAATCTGTCCAAATCATCATCATGGAGGAATTGCATTACCAGGGGTGGGGGTTGTTGTATCACAGATGTTGTCACAGCATCATGCTGTGACACAGGGATGTTCATGGTTATGGTTTGTGGGATGATTGTGTCAAACACAGAAGTGTCTAAAACAGTTGTTGGTGATTCTGAGAGTGGGTTTAGGGTATTTGGTGTGGGTTGAGGTGGTTGTGCGGGTGGCATATTCATATCAAAGTCTTCACGTGTTCTTACCCTCAAAGCTTCGGTTTGGCTCTGAGCATCATGAAAAACAGAGGAGTCTTCCTCTTGGGTTAATGGGGTATTTGGGTTTGTTCTATTTAGGTCCAGAGAGTGTAGGGTGCTGTGGGTTTCGACATTTGTGGGGATGGGTGGGTTTTGAGTTTCTGGGACAGTAGCTTCCTCCACACTGGGGTTTGGGTTTACTTCTTCAGATACAGATGGAGATTGAATAGCAGTGGACTTACCTTTTCCTTTGCCCTTCTCTGTGGTTTTCTGGCGTTTGCTCGTCACCGGCGAAGTTACCGGTGATCGGAAATCAACACCAGCAGCTTTCTTCGTCGTCTTCGGTGTCTTCTTCTGAACAGAGGATCGAGTTTTCCTTCGTTGATAGATGGCAGAGGCGAGGTTCTTTGGAGAAGCACCTTTGTCTTCTTCGTTTGACATGGAAGCCATTGATGAGAGTCGAGTTTACACACACAAACAAAATATCTCTGTTGAAAGAGAAGAAACTGAAGGGTCGGTTTCTTAAAACCACCACCGCCCAAATCGCTTTCCAGTGTGTTTTAAAAAATAGTTGGTTTTTTTAGTCATAAAGGAACTAAAAATGAACCAAGGTAAGAGATTAGTTAGGGTCTTGAGGTGAAATAAGGTTATTTTAAAGACAAACGTACAATACTTTGATGTATTTGACTTGCAAACCCATAATGACAAAGGTTTTGATATGACCAAAACTTTTATGTACTATTCCTCTTTTAAAATATGATTCTCTACTTTTATCTTAAAAACACTATTCACACCCTATTGTCTTGTTATTAATTTATTTCTTTTCTCTTTTCTTTTTAAACCGATTTTTAAATAACAAATACAATGACCATCAAATCCGATTTCTTGCATTAAACAGGCTGTAGCATCTCCACTCATTCACCACATTACCACGCACATTAACATACCTGCAATATTAAAAATTAAAAACACTATTTACATATTTACATTGGACTATTGGGATTCTCTAGACAAAAGGATTATTGGGGTTGGAGTTGCACTACAGAGGTTCACCCTGTAGTTGCTGCAGCATCCAAGTAAGACTTAATCCTTTGTCCATTCACTTTGAAAGATGATCCATTATTTGGATCAATTAGTTCGACTACTCCATAAGGAAAAACATTTTTCACTTCAAAAGGTCCAGTCCATTTGGACTTTAGTTTTCCATGAAAGAGTTTCAATCTAGAGTTAAACAAGAGAACTTTTTGACCAACTTGAAAATTCTTTTGCATAATCCTCTTATCATGCCATTTTTTGGTTTTATCTTTATAGATCTTGGCATTCTCGTAGGATTGGTCCCTTAGTTCTTCCAACTCATTGATTTGCAGTTTTCTCCTTTCACCTGCATCATTAATATCCATGTTAAGCCCTTTTAAAGCCCAAAATGCTTTGTGCTCAAGTTCTAATGGCAAGTGACAAGCTTTTCCAAAGACATGCTTATAGGGAGACATCCCAATTAGAGATTTATAGGCAGTCCTATAAGCCCAAAGAGCATCATCTAGTTTAAATGATCAATCCTTTCTTGTAGGTTTGACCACCTTTTCTAGAATACTCTTGATTTCCCTATTTGAGAGTTCAGCTAAGCCATTGGTTTGAGGATGGTAGGCTGTAGCAACTCTATGACTGATGTTATACTTTTCTAAAACATCTTTCATCATTTTGTTCACAAAGTGTGTTCCTTCATCACTAATTATGGCCCTATGATTACCAAACCTAGTGAATATGTTTTTGTGAAGAAATTTGACCACTGTCTTTGCATCATTGCTATGGCAAGCTGCAGCCTCTACCCACTTAGAGACATAGTCTACAGCTACCAAGATGTATTGACAGTTCCCAGAAATAGGAAATGGTCCCATGAAATCTATTCCCCAAACATCAAATAGTTCAACTTCTAAAATGCCATTTAAGGGCATCTCATGTCTTTGGGAAATAGATCCCGTTCTTTGACATTCATTACATCTTTTAACAAAACTATCAGCATCATGGAAGAGTGCAGGCCAAAAGAATCCAGATTGGAGTACTTTTGCTGCAGTTCTTTGGCCACCAAAGTGACCACCATATGCAGAAGCATGACAATGCTTGAGCACTGCAGGTACATCTTCTTGAGGTATACACCTTCTCAAATTTTGATCAACCCCTAATTTGAACAAAAAGGGGTCATCCCAAAGATAATGTTTAACATCAGAAAGCAACTTTTTCTTTTGGTTCTTGGTCAGTTCAGGTGCAATGATTCCAGCAGCTAGATAGTTTGCAATATCAGCAAACCATGGTGCTGCAGCATGATGCTGTAGCCTTAAAATCCGTTCATCAGGAAACTTTTCATTAATTTAAACAAGAGGGTCCTTTCCTTTTTCCAATCTAGACAAGTGATCTGAAACTTGGTTTTCAGTACCTTTCCTATCTATTATTTTCTAGATCAAACTCTTGTAGTAACAACACCCACCTAACCAGTCTTGGCTTTGCATCTTTTTTAGAAATAAAATATTTAATGGCTGCATGGTCAGTGTGAACTGTAACCTTGGTCCCCATCAGATAAGATCTAAATTTTTCAAAAGCAAAAACAACAACCAATAATTCCTTTTTCAGTAGTGGTGTAGTTAACTTGTGCTTCATTTAGAGTTTTGCTAGAGTAATAGATAGGATGAAAAACTTTTTCTCTTTTCTGTCCCAAGACTGCACCAACTGCCCAATCACTTGCGTCACACATAAGTTCAAAAGGTTTTGTCCAATCTGGTGTGATTACAATTGGTGCTGAAATTAAAGCTTCTTTTAAAGTTTTGAAAGCCTTCCTACAATCATTATTGAAATCAAAAGGTTGGTCATGCTGGAGTAACAGACAAAGTGGTTTTGAAACCTTTGAAAAGTCCTTTATAAATCTTCTGTAAAAACCAGCATGGCCAAGAAAACTTCTAATTCCTTTAACATTTGTAGGTTCTGGAAGTTTTTCAATGACTTCCAGTTTTGCTTTATCAACCTCTATTCCTTTGTTTGAAATTAAGTGTCCCAAAACAATACCTTCTTTGACCATGAAGTGACATTTTTCCCAATTTAAAACTAAATCAGTCTCTTCACATCTTTTAAGACTTTGTTCTAGATTTTTCAAACATACTTCATATGAAGATCTATAGACAGAAAAGTCATCCATGAATATTTCCATAGAAGTTTCCAACATATCAGATAATATGGACATCATGCACCTTTGAAATGTGGCAGGGGCATTGCATAGTCCAAAAGGCATTCTCCTAAAAGCAAAAGTACCAAAAGGATAAGTGAAAGTGGTTTTCTCTTGGTCCTCAGGTGCTATAGCAATTTGGTTGTAGCCAGAATATCCATCCAGAAAACAGTAATATTCTTTACCTGCAAGTCTATCCAACATTTGGTCAATGAAAGGCAATGGAAAATGGTCCTTATGAGTGGCTTTGTTAAGCTTCCTATAGTCCATACAGATTCTCCATCCTGACACTACCCTAGTTGGGATCAACACATTCTTTTCATTCTCAACAACTGTCACACCTCCCTTCTTAGGAACACATTGAACAGGACTTACCCAAGAACTACTAGCTATGGGGTAAATAATTCCAGCATCTAACCACTTAAGGATTTCTTTCTTGACTACTTCTTTCATCACAGGGTTTAGTCTTCTTTGTGGTTCTACAGATCTGAAGTCTTTTGTTAGCTTCAATCTTCCTAATCATAGAAGTATTTAGAAGTAGTGAAAAATAGGCTAAGTGAAGAAAGCCTCTTACAGAGGCTCTGCCGGACTTACCGAGGGATCAAGGTCAAGAAGCTACAGAGGCAGTAGAGGCTTCCTACAGAAGCTCTGTCATACGCGCAAAGAAGACCAAAGACTCGGAATCCGGTGAAGACTGCTCCACAGAGGACCAAACCGCAGTACCTCTGTAACTCATTACAGAGCCACTGTGGTCCTCACTGAGACTTGAAGATATTTATAATATGTTGCTACTGTTACAGGACCCGTACATCAACTTGCATGGTAGCATGCCCTGTCCAACGTCGACGTATCAAACTCTGATTGGACTCAGTAGGGCTTAGTACATATTAGACGTCTGCTGCATTAAATGCAATACAGCACGTCTGACTGTTCATGCCATCCTTGCAACTGTTCACGACATCCTCTCAACTATTCATACGTACCTCTTGAATAGTAGCATATGCTTTATGGTCCCCTTTAGAGTATTATATAAGGAAGACTCATGTTGAGTTCTTCCTTACATAAAAACACACAAAAAAACATTAAGAACACAAAAGCTTATTCACCTTAAGAGTCATATCTGTTTTAAAGCTTTTTCTTACTCACGGTTCATAAACCTGTTCTTGATATATATTCAGTAAACTTTGAGATATAATATTTTGTTCACTGTTTATTTATATTTTGTTCTAAATCTATCAAACTTATCTGTTAGTTCTTTAAATACGCTTCCGCATCAAACCTTAAACCTGAACTAATAGATCTGATAATCTTGTTTAAGCAAAACGGGAACCAACAATTGGTATCAGAGCAAAGCTTGATTTTCAATATCAAGTGATCCTCGTTTTACAACTTTTATTTGATAGATTATTTTCTCTCTTCATCACCATATTTCTAGATATTAGTCGTACCCAGAAAACCTTCCAGATCTTCATACTTAGAAATCCTCCATCAGATTATCCTTTCCTCAAAATGACAAATACAAATAATTTTTTCACTGCTGGCTCACTAACCAAACCTCCTACTCTTCTTAGAGATGAGTATCCTCAATGGAAGATAAGAATGGTTCATTTCTTTGAGGGTACTGAAAAAACTCTCAAACAATATCTTTACAATCCTCCTGCAGTTCCGATGATAACTATGCCACGTGTACCAGCTACTGCTTAATCTGCTGAAATCCCTGAACATCAAAAACCTAAGCCAAGAGAAGAATGGTCAAATGAAGATAAGGCAGAAGATGAAGTTGCACAGAAAACAAAGAGAATATTGATCATGGCAATCCCCAACGAACTTTTTCAATCCTTAGATGCATGCGAAACAGCGCACGATCTCTGGAAAGAATTAGAAAGACAGTTGGAAGGGGGTGCTAAAACTCAGAAGAACCGAAGGGCACAATACATAAATGAATATCATGCTTTCAGAGCCTCTGCAACAGAATCTCTGCAAACAACATATGATCGGTTCAACTCTCTCATAAACAAATGCAAAAAGTCTGGTATTCACAGAACCACGGAAGAAAATAACGTCATGTTTCTAAAGAGCCTGAACGATGAGTGGCTTCAGTTGTCTATGTCTTTACAAACAAATCAAGATCTAGACTCCTGGACACTCTCTGATCTCTATGGAACACTTGTTGCACAAGAGCCTCAAATAGCTCAAGCTAAAACACTAACCATTGTGCCATACGCATTGGTTAGTAAATATACAGAGGCTGCAGACAGACCAAGAAATGAGAGATCTACAGAGGAGAAAAAGAAGGAGAAAAAGAAGATGGTAATGGTTGATAGCGAAGAAGACGAGCTGATAGAGGAAGAGATAACTCTTGCGTCATTAGCTAAATCAATTGCTCTATTGACAAGAGAGTTTAGAAATAACCAAAGGATTTCTGGTAGAAGAGATGATGGAAGAAGAGAAGAATCAAGTGACCGACAGAGGTCAGACTACAGAAATGATGACCTACAGAGGTCGAGCGACAGAAGCTACAAAGGAAATGATCGACAGAGATCAGATGACAAGGTAGGCCACACACAAGAATGCTACAAATGTGGTAAACCTGGTCATTACGCAAACGAATGCCGAACAGAGAAAGGTGGAGACCTACAGAAGTCTGACGACCGAACTGGAAACATCTCCCAAGGTTGTTTCAACTGCGACAAGCCAGGTCATTTCGCAAAAGAATGCAGAAGTAGACCAAATCGCCCACAAGAGGACTCAGCCTTTTACAAAAAGAAGGCCGAGTATTACGCACAAAAATCTCTAATGGCGAACAAAGGGCATTCTGAGGCAAACAAAGAAGACTTCGAATCAGACTCTACCTCTGATGATGAATTTCCCACAAATACCCTGTTCTGTGGCATGGCAGATGTTGACTCCGGCACTGACAATGAGGTATCCATTTCAAACTCTACCTCAAGTACTAATTCTGTAGATGATGATTTATTTAAACTTAACATTGAACTGAAAGATATAATTGAAAGCATTCAGAAAAAGCTGACCTTTAATGAGAGAGAAGTAAGGCTTCTCACTCAACAAAAAGCCAAAATCTTTGAAGAAAAAGGAAAAGTCGAAAAATATTGGAGCAAAAATATAGATCCTTTAAAAAGGCAAATTTCTGATTTAACCTATGCTTTAAAAATCAAAACAAAAGAACTTTCAGTTTCAAGAAGTGAAACTACAGACATAAGAGCTCTCAAAGAATACTTTAAAAAGGAAAGAGATGTACTTTGGCAAGATCTTTTAAGAAGAGAAGTTTTAATTAAAAACTATAAAGATGCACAGAAGGTGTATGAAAAGGTAAACTCTCAAATAGCAAGACGAGGTATAGGGTATAGTGATATTATGTTGGGAACTGAAGATTTGCTAAGTATGGTTAGTACTGCCAGAACAACGTTAGTACTGCCAGAACAGCGTTAGTACTGCCAGAACAACATTAGTACTGCCAGAACAACGTTAGTACTGCCAGAACAACGTTAGTACTGCCAGAACAACATTAGTACTGCCAGAACAACAATACTACTGCCAGAGCAAAGTTAGTACTTCAAGTAAAAGTTAATGCTGCTGGAACAATGTTAGTACTGCTTGTGCATAACGATGTTAATACTGCTAGTGATCATAATTATGGAATGCGAGAATGTTGGAGATAAAGATGGAATGATTGAAGATAAGCATGAAAGAATATTCTGAAGATCAATTTTGTTTTGATAGTTATCTTGTAATTATTCAGTATAAATAGTTTTTGATAGATAGCTATTCGGTACGAGAGATTTCAGAATTCGTTTTTGTTTTAGAGAGAATTAACCTCAAGGTTTAGAACCCTATTTCTAGAGAAGTAGAAGTCGTCTTGTTGAGCATGTTCAACAAGATTGAGGTTTGGTTGTAAACTTGTGAGTTGAAGTATTGAATACAAACAGATTGTGTTTTCTGATTAGTTGTTCATCGAGTGTGTTTGAATTAAAGTTTTATTCCGCAAGATTCTTTAATTCTGATTTCTAAGTATAATTATTCTTGTTTGGAATCGATCCTGACAAGTGGTATCAGAGCAAGGTTTCTTAGAAATCTACAATCATTATGGACAACACAGTTGAATCAAACAGTACTCTTGTTTCAAAGGTTCCCATGCTCAGGCCTAATGAGTTTGACATGTGGAAGATTAGAATCAAGTAGTATATTTTGCTTACTGATTATTCCATCTGGGATATTATAGAGAATGGTCCATGTGCTGAAGGAAAGGTTGGACCAGATGGCAAACGACCCCCTCCAAAGACGGATGCAGAAAGAAAGGTTAGACAAACAGAGATGAAAGCCTTAAGCACTCTGCTTTTGGCTATTCCCAATGAGTATCAGCACCAATTTCATCACTGCACTGATGCTCAGATTTTATGGAATGCATTGGAAAAGAGATTCACTGGTACCAAGAGCACCAAGAGGAACCAGAAGGCAATTCTTAAGCAACAATATGAAAATTTTACTTCTACAAAGAATGAGTCTATGACTCAAACTTTTGATAGATTTAATAATTTGATTGGAGAATTGGCTACAGTTGGAGTTCGTATGGAGGCTGATGATGTAAACAGGAAGTTTCTAAGATCATTAGGTGAGGAATGGACAATGTATACTGTGTCTTTCAGACAGAATGACCAGTTAGAAGATAAAGAGCTTGATGATCTTTACAATGATCTTAGGGTATTTGAAGCAGAGGTTGAAGCCAAGAAGAAGCCCTCAGGATATGTGTATAATGCTGCACTCCTATCAGCATCAACTGATTCTACTGCTAACCCTGAATCAGTTAGTACTGCTGGTGGAGTCAATCAGGAGAAGGCCAATGATTCTGTACTAGAAGCTTTCTTTTCTAGTCATGTTAACTCCTCATTAATTAATGATGACTTAGAACAGATTAATGTTGATGATCTTGAGGAGATGGATATCAAGTGG
Source organism: Saussurea involucrata (assembly GCA_033807775.1). Taxonomy (NCBI): domain Eukaryota; kingdom Viridiplantae; phylum Streptophyta; class Magnoliopsida; order Asterales; family Asteraceae; genus Saussurea; species Saussurea involucrata. The sequence goes on from CM066322.1 coordinate 137,229,139, forward strand.
CAGATGGCTATGCTTTCTATGAGGGTGAAGAAGTTTATAAAGAGGACTGGGAGAAACAACTTTTCCCAAAGAAGAGAAGATGGTGCTGGGTTTGACAAGTCTATGGTGGAATGCTACAAGTGTCATAAGATGGGACACTTTGCCAGAGAATACAGAGGAGGAGTATCTCAAAACAACCATCAACAAGCTCAGACTGGAAGCTTCAACCAGAACAGAAACTCTGTTCAAGCCTTTGTTTCTCAACAAGGAATGGGATTTGATTGGAGTGATCAAGCAGAAGAGGCAATTCAGAATCATGCACTCATGGCAGAAGTCTCAGATCTTCCTACTGAGGTAAAATCTAATCTCTGTTCTCAAGCTTGTATAGACACTGTGAAAAGGTATAGAGATCACAACTAGGGAATGTGTGATGACCTTAAGAGATTAGAAAAGGATAGAAGAGATTATGTAGTGATTGTTGAGAGGTTTGAAGAACAAATTAAGGCTTTTCAAGCCAATGAACTTCAACACTCATATGATACAAACTACTGGAAGTGGGAAAAGAATGGTCTGGAGTTCCAACTGAAAGAGTCTAGGGAGGAATGTGAGAAATTAAAAGGAGAACTTGAGAAAGTAAAACTTGATGTTGAAAAGTTTTCATGTGCTTCTAAAGTCATGGACACCATAATAAATGCTCAAATCCACAGTAAGATGAAACCAGGCATAGGAAGGATTTACCTGAAGGAGCTACTAAAGTAGATCCATTAGATGAAGTTGTTGTTGAGGATAAAACTGAAAAAGAAAAGTCTATGAAAAGGAACAAGAATGTCAGTGGTGAGATCCCCTTAGAGAATTACATCAAGACTAATGAGGAAGGTGGAAGTCCCTGGGATAAGAACAATGAGATGAAAAGATCTGAAAAAAGAAAGGGAGTTCATTATACACAGACCACTGTTGTGAATTCCAATACTTGTGAACATTGTTCTTGCAAGAATTCTCAAAAGAATGAGCCCCAAAAACATGATAAAAAGAGGGGAAATCAAAAAAACTGGAATAATCAGTGGGCTAAAAAACAAGGACTTGATCTGCAAAGGATTAACAGACCAAAACCTTGTTTTATCTGTGGCAAATTGAATCACCTTGCCAAACACTGTTATTTCAATCCTATTAACCAAAGGATAAATTTTCAAAGAACTTTTCAAAAATCAAATGGTTATAGGAAGCCTGTAAGAAACCATGTGGCTAAGAAACAAGCTAAATCCAAAAGCCACATGAGGAAAAAGACTGAAAAAGAATGTGTCACAATGTGGGTTCCTAAAAGCACTAGTTTTAGTACTGCTGCCTCTGATAGTACTGCTGCTAGCAGTGTTAGTGCTTCTAACACTGTTAGTACTGCTGCCTCAGATAGTACTGCTGCTAGCAGTGTTAGTGCTTCTAACACTGTTAGTACTTCTTCTAGAAGCAATACTGCTGCTAGCAGTGTTAGTACTGCTAACACTGTTAGTACTTCTTCTAAAGATAATACTGCTTCTAGTGTTTGTGCTGCTAGACCAATTATCTTGACAAAGTACTCCAGTACTGAAGTTCCTCAGGTTGAAAAACTTATCCAAACTAAATGTAAGTACTTTGATGAGCAAGGGAGACCCAAGACCACTTTGGCTTGGGTTCCCAATAAAAACTAATTGATTTATCTTATGTGCAGGGCAACAAACAGCTCAATGGAAGAGCATCTGGCATGTTGATAGTGGTTGCTCCAGGCACATGACAGGTAACATGGCCTGCCTCAAGAATTTCAAAAGAATTGATGGAGGACATGTTGCTTTTGGGAATAATCCTGCAAGAGGTAAGATAAGTGGTAAAGGTGATGTATCAAAAGGTAAGATGACATTTGAGGATGTTTACTATGTTGAGCAATTGAGATACAACCTGTTAAGTGTATCACAGGTCTGTGACAAGAAACATAGTATATTATTTACTGATTCTTAATGCATTATTCTTGCTCCTGGATTCAAAGTAGTTGATGAAAACATGATACTATTGAGAACTCCTAGAAAGGATAATGTGTATTGTTTAGATTTAGAAAGTGTTTCATTTGATTCATCCCTAAACTGTTTGGTATCAAAAGCTTCAATGGATGAATCATCACTTTGGCACAGAAGGATGTGTCACATGAATTTTAAAACAATGAATAAACTTGTTAAACATAATCTTGTTAGGGGTTTACCATCAAAAGTTTATTCATGTGATGATCATTGTGTTGCTTGTCTCAAAGGCAAACAACACAAAACTTCTCATAAGTCCAAAGAGATAAACACTATCTCAAATCGTCTTCAGTTGTTGCATATGGATCTGTTTGGCCCTACAAATGTCATGAGCATTGGCAAGAAGTCATACTGTTTAGTTATTATTGATGATTACTCTAGATTTACTTGGGTATATTTTCTGAGAACTAAAGATGAGACAAGTGGACTGATCAAATCTTTTATTCTTACAATTGAAAACAAATCAAATCAAAAAGTGAAAGTCATTAGATCAGATAATGGGACTGAATTTAAAAACCTTGATCTAAACACCTTTTGTGAGGAAAAAGGAATTGAGAGACAATACAGTGCTCCTAGGACTCCACAACAGAATGGTGTTGCTGAGAGAAGGAATAGGACACTGATTGAGGCTGCTAGATCTCTGTTAGCTGATTCAAAATTACTCACTACTTTTTGGGCAGAAGCAGTTAATACTGCTTGTTATGTCCAAAACAGAGTTTTAGTAATAAAGCCTAAAAACAAGACACCTTATGAGCTTTTTCAGAAAAAGAAACCATTTATTGGATTTTTCAAACCATTTGGGTGTCCTTGTACAATTCTCAATACCAAATCTCACTTAGGTGAGTTTGATAGCAAAGCAAATGATGGTTTTCTTGTTGGTTACTCATCTCAGAGTAAGGCTTACAGAGTGTTTAATACCTCTTCTAGAATAATTGAAGAAAGTGACAATGTCAAATGCAATGAGAACACACCAAATCCTATTGGTTCAGGTCCTGATTGGCTATTTGACATTGATTCACTCACTAATTCTTTGGGTATCAGTAATGATGTAAATGCAGGACAAAGGGATGCACCACCATCAGATCACAGAATTCAGTCTGTGATATTTCCACTCCCTACCATTGATCCTGTTGACTTCTGTGAACAAGAAAAGGAAGCTGAACCCATTCAGAATGAAGAAGAGAGAAGAATAGAGGAAAATCAGCCTTCAAGTCCAAATTCCAGAGAGTCTGAAGTGACTGAAGAAGCTGAAGAAAATCCAGACTTAAATGAATCAAATCTGGATGTGAACTTACAAGAGGAATCTGGTCATCCATCAAGAACTCAGAATAATCATCCTCCAGAGTTGGTAATTGGAGACATTGCTTCTCCCATGATGACTAGGAATCAAAGCAGACTTCAAGAGCTACAAGATCAGCAAAATACAGTTAATACTGTACTCACTTGCTTTCTATCCCAAATTGAGCCCAAAAAGGCTTATGATGCTATGAAAGATCCAAGTTGGATAGAAGCAATGCAAGAGGAGCTGCAACAGTTCAAGCTACAGAATGTTTGGAACTTGGTGGAACTTCCAAAAGGTCATAGGGCAATTGGCACCAAGTGGATTTTCAGAAATAAGAAGGATGAGAGAGGAATTGTGATCAAGAACAAAGCCAGGCTGGTTGCACAAGGGTATACTCAGGAAGAGGGTATAGACTATGAGGAAGTCTTTGCTCCAGTTGCAAGGATTGAGGCGATTAGGTTGTTTCTAGCCTATGCCTCATATATGAAGTTCAAGGTCTACCAGATGGATGTAAAAAGTGCTTTTCTATATGGGACTATAGATGAAGAAGTGTATGTATGTCAACCCCCTGGATTTGAGAATCCATTGTATCCTGACAGAGTGTACAAGTTAAAGAAGGAACTTTATGGTCTACATCAAGCCCCAAGAGCATGGTATGACACCCTGTCTACCTATCTCTTGGAAAATGAATTTGAAAGAGGAATCATTGATAAGACCTTATTCATTAAAAGGAAAAAGAAGGACATCCTACTTGTTCAGATCTATGTGGATGACATCATCTTTGGATCCACAAATGATCACATGTGTAAAGACTTTGAGGAGTTAATGCACAAGAGATTCAAGATGCGTTTCATGGGTGAACTTACTTTCTTCCTTGGGCTTCAGGTGAAACAGAAGAAGGATGGGATTTTCATATGCCAATCCAAATATGTGAAAGACATCCTGGATAAGTTTGGATTATCAGACTCAAAGCCAGCAAGCACACCAATGGAGACACACAAACAGATCAATGCTGATCTTGAGGGGGAGGATGTGGATGTCCATCATTACAGATCAATGATTGGATCACTCATGTATCTCACAGCCTCTAGACCAGATATTATGTTTCCAGTATGTGTATGTGCCAGATTTCAAGTTACACCAAAGCAATCACACCTTCATGCAGTCAAGAGGATATTTAGATACCTAAGAGGGCAACCTAGATTAGGTCTCTGGTATCCTTATGAATCATCTTTTGATCTACTTGCATACTCAGATAGTGACTTGGGCGGAGCTAACATGGATAGGAAGTCTACTTCAGGTGGATGTCAGTTTTTGGGTGCATGACTAGTATCTTGGCAGTGTAAGAAACAAACCACAGTGTCCTTATCTACCACAGAAGCTGAGTATATAGCTGCTGCAAGCTGCTGCTCTCAGGTTCTATGGATACAGAATCAGATGCTGGACTATGGGGTAACATTTCTGCACACTCCAATCTTCATTGACAACAACAGTGCTATTAGCATTGTTAACAATCCAGTCAAACACTAAAAAAAAGCACATAGAGATCAGGTATCACTTTATTCGAGATTGTAATGAAAAGAAACTAATTCAAGTTGCTAAAGTTCATACCAATGACCAGTTTGCTGATCTATTCACAAAAGCTTTTGATGTGGGTAGATTCACCTTCTTGGTAACAAGTGTGGGCATGATCAACCTTGAATAAAGTCATGATTTTCAGTTTTTATACCTGTATTTCCTTCTATATTTGGTACTACTAACTCTTTTTCTCAGGATCTTCTGTATGACTCAGATTGACAAGTGCTGAAAAGTGCAAGTATAGTTACTACTGCCAGTGGATAGTTACTACTGCCAGTGTATAGTTACTACTGCTAGTGCATAGTTACTACTGCCAGTGGATAGTTACTACTGCCAGTGCATAGTTACTACTGTCAGTGCATAGTTACTACTGCCAGTGGATAGTTACTACTGCCAGTGCATAGTTACTACTGCCAGTGCATAGTTACTACTGCCAGTGGATAGTTACTACTGCTAGTGCATAGTTACTACTGCCAGTGGATAGTTACTACTGCCAGTGCATAGTTACTACTGCCAGTGCATAGTTACTACTGCCAGTGCATAGTTACTACTGCCGGTACATAGTTAATACTGCTTCGTACTTAATACTGCATGTGTCGTTAATACTGCTTTAAAAGGAAAATTAGGGCTACTACTGCTATAAATACCTCTTTTAGCCCGCCAAAGTTCATAACGTCTCTTTAAATTCTATTCATCTCTCTCTCTTTCTAACTATTCTCTCCCAAGAATCTCTGTTTTCTGTCAAGAATCCTCAGGTACAATGGAGTTTATCGACGAACACAACGAGATAGCCATGCTCCAGAAGCCAAAACAATCCGCAGGTTTTCACGACATTGTGGATTTCCTCAAATCCACGCATATATCCTATGCCCTAACGGTGACCCCGACAATCTACACCGAGCATCAGAAGCAGTTCTGGGAAAATGCCACCGTGGTGTCTGAAGATGGGCAGAAAATCATAAAAACAAGGGTGTGTGACAAACCCTTGAATGTTACAGAGGAGCTTATTCGCATCACTCTTCGATTGGATGATGCCTCGGGTATGACGTCTATTCCTAATGACGATCTATACTCAAATTTAACGAGAATGGGGTATGAAGGTCCCATTGGAATCTTTAAGTTTTTCAAGTCTAAATTTTCTACACAATGGCGATTCTTTGTTCATACCTTAATGCATTGCATTTCAAAGAAAACTACTGGATGGAGTGAGTTTAGCAGTACCATTGCTTATGCCCTGGTCTGCTTGGCCACTGCCAGGAAGTTTAATTTTTCACAAATGATTTTCAATGATCTTGTGTCAAACCTGGAATCCAAAAAGCGTTTTTATATGTACCCAAGGTTTGTGCAAGCAGTGATTACTCAGGAATTGACGGATTTGCCTCAATTTAATGAGGTATATGTACCTAAACCCCATAAAGGAAAGGTATTCTCAAATATGAGAAGAACTTCCAGGGACTCGGAAGGAGTTGACACTCCATTGTTCTCTACAATGATGGGTGTGTCCCACACACAAGAAGGTATGGCATCAGGGTCAAGGCCCTCATTAGACCAACCCACTGATAGCCAAACCCCACCTTCAATCACCAAAGAAATTCCTCAGTCCATTCTTCAAAGACCCACTCCTCTCATAACCAAAAAGTTTACAAGAAGAATGGTACACAAGGCTCCTTCCCTTGATGTACCTCCTACAAGCCCAAAGCCTTTAAGCCCTCTATTGGAGCATTCTCCAAAAGAGAATATCGAAAAGGAAACCACAGGGGTGTCTCCCAACCCCAAGAAGGTGCTCACTAAGGAGAAGGTTGAGCATGTGAGTAGCAAGGCTGCCACTACTTCTGCTAGCACAGAGAAGGACAGTGGTAACATAACTAAGACCTTCCTCACGGCAACTCGGAATGAGAAATCATTCAGAGGTCCCAGGTGCCAAGAAACCACGGGGGTAGGCAGTGCTTTTGCTAGGCAAAAGACACCTACTAAAATTTCCAGTGATCCTTTAAAGGAAATAAAAACTCCTAAACAATGTGAGGATAGATATACATATGAGGAATTGATGGAAACCATTGCCAATATCAACACGGATGTTGTAAGTCAGCAAAAGGAGATAGATGGACTCAAGAAAGTGGTCCTATATCAACAAACACAGCTTGAGAAGCATAAGAAGCTGATTACAAAGTTGATGCACAGGAAGAAGAAAGCTCAGTATGTTCTTAAAAGAAGAAGCCGTAACAATGATGCTCCCAAAAAGGGGGAGTCAGAAGCTGAATTCAACATGGAGAGTGCACAGGAAAAGGGGGAGAATGAACGTGTTTAAGAAATTGCAAAAGAAGCAGAAACTGATCATGCAGCAGAAAAGGTTAATGCTGCTGAAATTCAAAAAGAAGCAGAAACTGATCATGCAGCAGAAAAGGTTAATGCTGCCGAAATTGCAAAAGAAGCAGAAACTGATCTAGCAGCAGAAAAGGTTAATACTGCTAAAATTCAGAAAGAAGCAGAAACTGAACCAACAGTAGAAACGGTTAATGCTGCTGAAATTCAGAAAGAAGCAGAAACTGAACCAACAGCAGAAACGGTTAATGCTGCTGAAATTCAGAAAGAAGCAAAAACCATTCCAGAAACAGCAGAAACAAAAGAAGCAGCAGAAACCATGCAAGAAGCAGTATCTACAAAGGAAGAAGCAGCAGAAACAAAGGAAGCAACAGAAACTAAAAAGCCTACTTTGGAAGAAGTTGAAGTTGTAGAGGCTTTGATTAAAGCCAAACATGACACTCCTAAAAAGCAAGAAGAAACCCTGGGTGAAAAGCTGGAGTCACTGAAAAGAACAAGAACCAAGTCTATAGCTACCAAGAGGAAAGTTGTCAAGAAACCTAGGGTAGAACCAGTGGTAGAAGAAGAAAAAGAAGAGGATGTTCCAGAAAAGAAAGATGATACAAAGGTTGCTGAAGAAGAAGTAGCAACTCCATCAGGTCAACCAAGTAATGCTCAATGTGATATGTATATCACTGTGGTTGATCCAATCAAAGTTGACCCATTATCTTCCATGCCTCCTGAGATCATCTGCTGGGATACCTTGGTAGATCAGAGAAATGAGTACATTAGAGTCAAAAGAGCAGATGGGAAGTTTGAGGTCTATTCTACATGGGGAAGACTTATCAGAATGTGCTCTAGATCTGACGTAGAGGAGATGTACAAGGTTGGAATGAAGCTGTATGGAAATATGCTGAATGAGAAAGGGATGTCTATCACCAAAATGGTTCTTGAATACCTGTGCCTAATGTTCAAACCAGAAGCAGTTCAGTATATGATAGAAAGAAATTTTCAAGCCATTACCAACTGGATGCTCATTGAAAAATGCGGAGTGTATGTCATCACACTTGACTATACATATCATGAGTATTATTTGGTGGATGTTGCATACAAGCACAGCATGAAAAGGTTGAATGGAATGCTACATGCTAAGTTGGCTTGCAACAAGGATTCTGAAATGGGAAGATACTTGGTGAGAAGGATTATCAATCAAAGTCTGGGTTTGAATCCTGATTTATGTGTTCATGATTAGGTTTTGGAAGCATCATCTGAAGAACTTGACTTCTCAACCTAAAAAGTCAAGTTAGGGGGAGATTGTTGGGAACTGAAGATTTGCTAAGTATGGTTAGTACTGCCAGAACAACGTTAGTACTGCCAGAACAACGTTAGTACTGCCAGAACAACATTAGTACTGCCAGAACAACGTTAGTACTGCCAGAACAACGTTAGTACTGCCAGAACAACATTAGTACTGCCAGAACAACAATACTACTGCCAGAGCAAAGTTAGTACTTCAAGTAAAAGTTAATGCTGCTGGAACAGTGTTAGTACTGGTTGTGCATAACGATGTTAATACTGCTTGTGATCATAATTATGGAATGCGAGAATGTTGGAGATAAAGATGGAATGATTGAAGATAAGCATGAAAGAATATTCTGAAGATCAATTTTGTTTTGATAGTTATCTTGTAATTATTCAGTATAAATAGTTTTTGATAGATAGCTATTCGGTACAAGAGATTTCAGAATTCGTTTTTGTTTTAGAGAGAATTAACCTCAAGGTTTAGAACCCTATTGAAAGTGCAGGATCTATTCTTACAATCAAATATGAACAATTAAGATCGTATTAATAGCAACTGGTCATATGATCTATTAAAGATATTACAATGAATTTCTCTCTCAATAGATCTAACAATTTATGCGTAAAGAGTTATCCAAAAGGTTAGCCAAAGATTCAGTTAGCTACAGTTGCTAACTCCTATATATACTGTAGATAATAGCTAAAGCTACAGTACATATGAGAAACAGACTAATAGAACAATTACACGTGTCCTAATTAGTAACTGAATATAACAGATAATATCCCAAGATATGAATTCTGAACATACTTCTGAATAAGCGCTTCAGAACATTTGTCTTCATAGTCAGAAGTTCTGAGTCTCCTACTCAGAACTCTGAACCTTCTAGTCAGAATCCAACACTTTTGAGATTTCTCACTCAGAACTTCTGAGTCTTCTACTCAGAACTTCTGAGTCTTCTGAGTCTTCTTTAGTCTTCTTACTCAGAACTCAACACTTGTGTTTTTGACAAAACTCTAGACCTAACAATCTCCCCCTTTTTGTCAAACACACTTGTACTTTTCACCATCAAATTCTTAGAGCAGGAACAATCTTCAGAAGGAGCTCTTCTGAATGCTTTGACAACTTTTGCTCAGAATTCTGAATAATCTGAGTTAACAACTTTTGGTCAGTCTTTAATCAGCAGCAGCAACGATTTCCAAATTGATTTCTGTTATATATTTGCTTTTTCTTTGCTCCCCCTTGAAATGACAATTCTCATCTTCATTTCAGCTTTCATAAGATTTCTTTATAAGAAACAACCGATCAGTTTCCTTTTCCTCTTCTTCTTCTTAAAATAACATTTCTCTCTTTTGTTATTTCTGTACAAAAACCATATCAATCTTCAAAATCTTTAGCTTTTCTCCCCCTAAAGTTTTGGAAAGCAAAATCATCTTCAAAATCTTTAGCTTTTCTCCCCCTTGTTTTTCAAAACTTTAGCGATGCTTTTTCTTCGAATGAAGTCTATGCTTTTTCTCCTCCTTAATGAATAACCTTGCTCCCCCTCAAAATAAGAATTCTGTAGCAGTTTGTTTTCTCCCCCTGAAAGTATGCATATATTTCATTAAAATTATTCATTTCAAATATAGTGCTTTAATGAAAACATTTATACAAGGAGAATAAGATTTACTGAACTACACTTAATAACTACTAACATTTGATCATTTGAAAACTTTACAAAAGAAATCCAACTTAATGAAATTTATCAGATTTTCAATCAAATGAAATCAAATGCATGTGTTTGGATTCAAATACAAGTCATCATTGCATATCGAGTTAAAAATGTTCAGTTTCAATCCCTTTATTAAATCTATTTGGTGTGCTTAGCATGCGAAATATGATTAGCTTCAAGCATATGCAATTCTAAAAACATATAAGAGTACTTTGCTCTACTCACACTATTTGTCCAAAATCAGGATTTTCACAAATTTACAGGTTTATTGCGACTTTGAATTTTCCCAAAGTTTCAAGAGATATGTGCTCATTGGCATCTTTTAATTTTGTGCACATTGGCATCTTTTAATTTTTTTTTTTTTTTTTTTTTTTTTTTTTTTGATCAAGCCCAATTGTATTCAATGATGCACAGAATTACATATCTAAGAGAGAGATCACCTCAAAGATTACAAGGAATGAATACCAATTGAAAGTGCAGGATCTATTCTTACAATCAAATATGAACAATTAAGATCGTATTAATAGCAACTGGTCATATGATCTATTAAAGATATTACAATGAATTTCTCTCTCAATAGATCTAACAATTTATGCGTAAAGAGTTATCCAAAAGGTTAGCCAAAGATTCTTCAAAAGATTTTCCAAAGATTCTCAAAAAGATTCTCCAAAGATTTTTTTTTAGCTACAGTTGCTAACTCCTATATATACTGTATAAGAAAGGCTAAAGCTACAGTACCTATAAGAAACAGACTAATAGAACAATTACACGTGTCCTAATTAGTAACTGATTATAACAGAAAATATCCCAAGATATGAATTCTGAACATACTTCTGAATAAGCGCTTCAGAACATTTGTCTTCATAGTCAGAAGTTCTGAGTCTCCTACTCAGAACTCTGAACCTTCTAGTCAGAATCCAACACTTAGAATCTTTTTGAGATTTCTCACTCAGAACTTCTGAGTCTTCTACTCAGAACTTCTGAGTCTTCTGAGTCTTCTTTAGTCTTCTTACTCAGAACTCAACACTTGTGTTTTTGACAAAACTCTAGACCTAACACCTATTTTTAGAGAAGTAGAAGTCGTCTTGTTGAGCCTGTTCAACAAGATTGAGGTTTGGTTGTAAACTTGTGAGTTGAAGTATTGAATACAAACAAATTGTGTTTTCTGATTAGTTGTTCATCGAGTGTGTTTGAATTAAAGTTCTATTCCGCAAGATTCTTTAATTCTGATTTCTAAGTATAATTATTCTTGTTTGGAATCGATCCTGACATATTACCTTAGGAGTTGAAAATAAACGACTAAAACCTCTGTCCTCTCTATTTGTTTTGGGAAAAACTAACAAACCAAACTTTCCAAACTTACTCTCTATAAGTAAAAGGGTTAAAATCTCTGCAGAACCTCACTTGAGGAAACATACAAAGATGATCAATGTGTGGTTTGAAAACATAGATTCATCATCTTCAACCTCTGTCAATAGAGAAATCAAACCAAAAAAATATCTGAAAACACAAGATCAGATTGGTATCTTTAAGTTTGGTAAACCAGAGACTCAAACACAGGTCGCTTTTGTCTGTATGATAAATGTCGAAAAGAAATTGTCAGCAGAAGCTCCTGAGTTTAAACCCATCTTTTCAGAAGAAAAACTTAAAGAATCTATTGAAAAAGAAATTTTGGAAGTTTTGAAATCAAATATTTTAGAAAATTTCTGTACATCTTCTATAGATCAAAAACTCGTTGAAGAGATCTCATCAGAAACCTCTGCCATCTACGAAAGTTTTTCTACAGAGGAAGAAAGCTCGTATGATACATGCTTAGAAAATCCAGCCTCTGTCGAAAGAAATGACTCAACCTTTGCATATGAGGACGATTCATCCTCTGACGACTCAGAGACTGATTTCAAATCAGGGATAATTCACTGTGACACAGAGGATGTCAAATTCTCCTCTGAAGTTCTTAACAGAACAATTTCTCCAAAAGAGAAAATCACAGAGATACCTATCCATCCATATTTTCTCAAAATGTGTATACAAGTCAAAACCTCTACAGAGCTTGAAAATCTGAAAAGGCCTCTGAAAATCCAAAAAGCTTAAAATTTTCAAAACCTTTAAGGAAAATCAAAGAGAATCCCACTTGGCAAACAAAAGGGAAAATGGCCTGAAGCTAACAAATATTTTTCCTCTGTGACAGTGAAGAAAGATGTTCACCACAGAAGAGAGTCACAGAAGGCAGGAACTAAACAAGACTTTTGCAAACAACATTCTAGTATTCATAGATCTTCTTGTAATAGGAAATCTAATGTAAAGAAAGAGTGTAATGTCTCTGTGGCTCAGTTCAAAGAATTCAATGAAAAGTTCAAACAAATCACATCTCATATTCAATACTGTCATTGTTTTGATCTTATGTTTAAATTGAATAAACACTTCTCAAGTCCAGATTGCTTTCTCACCACTGAAATTCGAAAGTTAGAACCAAAAGAGAAACAATCTGATTCTTCTACAAAAGATAAAATGTATTTCAAGAATGCTAAGGCAAACTTGAAAAATTCTAACAATATTGGACCCATGTGGATATGGGTACCTAAATCTCTGTGATTGTCTTACAGAAGCAACATGTGCCAATTTGGTATCTTGACTCCGGATGCTCAAGGCACATGACTGGCAACAGAAGATTACTATCCACATACAAAGAAACACACGATGGTGGATCTGTAACTTTTGGAGACAACATGAAGGGACACATCAAAGGCTATGGAGTCATACAGAAAGAAAATGTCTCTGTATACAAAGTTGCATATGTGAATGGCCTCAAACACAACCTACTAAGCGTAAGTCAACTCTGTGATACAGGATTCGATGTGTTAATCAAAAGAACTTTCTGCTCTCTACAGAGTGAAAACACAGGAATGGAACTTCTGTGAGCTGAAAGAAGAGGTGATCTATACCTAATGAATTTTACTTCAAAATCCAAGGAAAAAGTTTGCCTAGTAGCCTGCAAAAGTGAAGAAGCGTGGTTATGGCACAACAAGTTTTGTCACTTAAAATTTCACACCTTGGATAAACTAGTAAAACTCAATCTAGTTAAAGGTTTGCCAAATGTTAAATTCAACAAGGATCATTTGTGTTCGGCCTGTGAAATGGGAAAACACAGAAGGGCTTCCCACAAAGGCAAAACTGACGTGTCTTGCACTAGGCCTCTGTACATGCTTCATGTCGACCTCTGCGGTCCCATTGCCATACAAAGCCTAGGTGGCAAGAAATACATACTTGTCCTAATTGATGAGTATTCACGTTTCACATGGGTTGAATTTGTTAGAAAGAAATCAGATGTTCCAAATGTATTGATAAATCTAATGAAAAGAGTCCAAGTTCTTTTTGATTGCAGAATACAGAAGTTGAGAAGTGACAATGGCACATAATTTAAAAACTCTGTCATTGAAGCCTATATTTCAACAGAAGGAATATCACAGAACTTCTCTACAGCTCGCACTCCACAACAAAACGGTGTTGTCGAAAGAAAGAATCGAACACTTGTGGAAGCCGCAAGAACTATGCTGTCAGCATGCGGATTATCAATGAACTTTTGGGCATAAGCAATTTCTACTGCGTGTTATACTCAGAATCGTTCAACCGTTGTGAAAAGACACCTCAAGACGCCTTACGAATTGCTTAACAAAAGGCGGCCAAACATCAAATTTTTCCATGTATTCGGATGCAAATGCTTTGTCTTAAACGACAGAGATTCAAGAGGAAAGTTTGATGTAAAAGCTGATGAAGGCAAATTCATTGGATACTCTGCCACTTCCAAAGCCTACAGAACATTCCTTACAAAGTCTCACAAGATTGTAGAAAGCATCTAAGCTTATGATGATTCATTCCAAATGACTTCTGAGCAAATAAGTTCAGAACTCGAAATTAAAGGGAAATCCTCTGACATCTCAAGAACAAAAGAAGATTTGGATCTTCTATTTTTGGAGATGTTCAACAATGACATTGATCCTTCTGTCGGAACCATCAGAGTTTCTGAAGAACCATCCTCTGTCGGACAAAATCCTACAGGTATGACTCTAACTGGTCCAAATAATTCTTCATCTTCTTCTATAAATACTACAGATGCAATTGCCGAAGCAGAAGAAAGTGCAGAAGATGAAACATCAAGAAAAACGACCACAGAAGCTGCACAAACCATAGAAGAACCAATTACAGAGGAGATCGAGGACCAAGACTATACGTCCTCAGAGGAACAAACTCCACCACCACTCATACCAATCATTCCACAAACGGTAGAATCAACTACCAAGGCACGAAGAACAACAGAGGCTACACAAGAAGAAACACAAGAAGCCTCTGAAGAAAGCTTTGATGACATTGATGATCATCTTCCACGCACAACTCAGTGGACAAAAAGCCATCCTCCAAGCCAAATAATTGGAGAACCTTCTGACTCAGTAAAAACAAGGTCTGCCACTGCTAGTTTTTGTTTCTTTACAAATTTTATTAGTGTGATAGAACCAAAGAAGATTTCTGAAGCCCTAGATGACCCAAACTGGGTAGACGCCATGCAAGAAGAAGTTCTGCAATTTGAGCGTAACAGAGTATGGACTTTAGTACCTCTGCCAAGAGGGAAACATGCCATTGGGACTAAAAAGGTCTACAGAAACAAGAAGGATGAAGATGGAGTGGTCGTCAGAAACAAAGCAAGATTAGTAGCAAAATGATATAGACAAGAAGAAGGCATAGACTACGATGAGACTTTTGCCCCTGTCGCACGACTCGAAGCAATAAGAATATTCTTAGCCTTCGCAGCCCACAGAGGTTTTAAAGTCTATCAGATGGACGTAAAATCAGCTTTTCTAAACGGTGAAATCCAAGAAGAGGTTTACGTAAATCAGCCACCAGGTTTTGAAAGCTCAAAGTTCCCAAGGCATGTATACTACCTTAAAAAGGCTCTATACGAACTAAACCAGGCTCCAAGAGCATGGTACGAACGACTTTCTACCTTCCTTCTAGTCAATGGCTACAACAGAGGTACAACATATACTACCTTATTCTATAAACGCAAAAATAGTGAGATAATGCTTGTACAAATATACGTAGATGACATAATTTTTGGGTCTACAAATTCAGAAGAGTGCAAAAATTTTGAAAAACTCATGCAGAGTGAGTTTGAAATGAGTATAATGGGAGAATTAACATTCTTCCTCGGACTTCAAGTCAAACAAACTTCAGAGGGAATTTTTATAAATCAAGCCAAATATGTCTCTGACATACTTTTAAAATATAATCTCTCTGATACCTCTGCAATGAAGACTCCAATGGCCACTGGAAATAAGTTATTCTTAGATCCAAATGGTATTTCTGTAGAATGTACTCTCTACAGAGGCATGATTGGATCTCTGTTATACTTAACAACAAGCAGACCTGACATTATGCATGCCACATGTCTTTGTGCACGTTATCAAGCTAATCCAAAGAAATCACATTATGATGCTGTAAAGAGAATCTTTAGATACCTGAAGGGGACCAACAATCTTGGTCTCTGGTATCCACAGAACTCTGGTTTTAGTCTTAAAGCTTATATAGATTCAAACTATGGAGGATGCATGCTCGACAGAAAGAGTACCTCTGGGAGTTGTCAATTCCTAGGTGGTAAACTAGTCAGTTGGACCTCCAAGAAGCAGAATTGTGTCTCCACATCCACTGCAGAAGCTGAAAACGTTGTTGCCGCTAGCTGTTGTTCTCATGTTCTATGGATGAAGACTCAGCTAAAAGACTACGGCCACATCGTGTTCAAAATACCCATCTTCTGTGATTCCAAAAGTGCCATTGCTATCTCTGCCAACCCTGTGCAACACTAAAAAACCAAGCATATCGATATAAGGTATCATTTCTTGAAACATCATGTTGAATACGGTACAATCGAAATGCATTTCGTGCCCACAGAATATCAACTCGCTGACTTATTCACCAAAGCATTAGACGAGAAAAGATTCAACTTCTTGGTGGGTAAGTTAGGAAAGATTAACATGGTGTGAAAATCCTCTGTAAGTATAGCTTTATCTTCTGTAAATAAGTATAAATATCTATTATTACTTAAGTTATTGCACTGATAAATTTATTTCTGTATGTATTTTTTGTTGTGTGCAAAAATAATTCTTAGTTACAGAGCCTCTGTGGGTCCGCTCAGATCTTCTGATAACCCTTACAGAACCTCTGGTAAACATGATCTATGCCCAATACAAATCTTACCATTCTTTGAACCAAGCATAGATCAAGGGGGAGCAAAAGGAAAATTCTTGATCTACAGAAGTGAATAGATCAAGGGGGAGCAAAAGGAAAATTCTTGATCTACAGAAGTGAATAGATCAAGGGGGAGCAAAAGGGACCCTGAAATGATCTACAGAGGTAAATCTTTCAAAGGAAAGCCAAAGAAGAATGTCGATAATTCTCCATCGACCGAAGTAAGACAAAACTGCCGAGAACAGAAGAACCAAAAGGTATGTCTCTCACACAAAAGGTTTTTGAAAACAGTTTTCTAGGACAAGAATTGTCAAATATGTCCTAAATATACTAAGAATAACATTTCAAAAATCAAAAGTTCAAAAAGTTTAACAAAATTCGAAATAGGAGAAATTTAAGGTCATAGAGCTTCTGATGAGCTCAACAGAGGTTCTGCAGGAAATATGCTCTGTGATCACAAATTAACCCTCTGTCGATCTTTTGGAATGTTATCTCGGAAACCGACAACACACACCATGACCTTCTCGAACAAAACGTTTATCAAAATAGTTTTCTCGGACACCAACTTTCAATAATGTGCGAAAAACATCTCTTAACACAGATCAAAAATTGGATGATCAGAAAGTTAATAGAATTCAAGTTATAAGATTTTTTCTCTCATAGAGCTTCTGCTGGCTCTCACAGAGCTTCTGTAAGTTTCATCAGAGCCACAAAACCTCTGTGAGTAAAATTTCTTGACAAAATCCTATTGATCCTCTCCAATGTCGATACAAACGTTTTCGTTCAAAGAAGAACCTTCAGTCATGACAACAATGAGATATATGAGAAGAGGTTAAAACTCAAGATTTTCAAAATCACAGAGCTTCTTTAAAACACAAGTTCTGCCATTTTGTTATCTGGGCATTTCTGAAGTAATAACGGTTACTTTTACTGAGAGTGAAACTCATGTGGCTAAAAACAACCTCACGCGCCTAGCATTAATGGGCCGCGCACGACGTCCTGTCATATTCTGACAAGGCCTACGTGTCCCATTTTCATTGGGCGTACATGGAACGTTTTTATTTGGAAAGTTGAACCCGCCGCTAAAACTCCAGTACGGATTCCAAATTTTAATCCATTGCCATATATTTTACTCTTTCGAATACTCCCGTTTTACCCTCCTATAAAAACCAAGCTTACCCTCTCATAAAACCTTTTACAAACTCTTATCTTCTTCTCCGGCGAAACCCTGCAAAAGCTTGCAAAAACCTTGTTCTTAAAATCAAATGGCTTCATCTTCTAAAGCTATCTCCCAAGAACTCTCTTCGGCAAACTCACCGGAACACTCCCCTGCCCATTCTGAACATTCAGAAAACCCCAACCTTAAAAGAGCTATTGAACAACAAGATTCCGGGGACTCAGCAGAATTTGCTCTGACGACACACTTGCAAAACTTCATAGCAAAAGATCACTTCGAAACCATACTTCCTATCAAATCCAACAATTGCTATTTGGTCCCCTCACCCACTGCTTTCGGCGAAGCCCATGCAATTCTTCTGAACATAATGGAAAATCACATCCTCTTCCCTCTACTCTCAAGAACCCCAAACAAAATTCCAGTCCGTTATTTGAACCAATTTTGGCAAAGCTGCCGATTTGATAAAGACGATTCTCTTATCAAAGGGTACATTTCAAGACCTGATAAATCTGAGCATCTTGAAATCAAGTTCAACAGAACAATGTTCTCACTTGAATTCAACCTACCAACAAGGGGTCTTCTGGGATTGAAGAGTTATGCAGAGCAACCAACAGACGAAGAGCTATGTCGCTTCGTAGAAATGCTTGGGTACAACACCCAACTACGGAAGAGAAATGACTTTCGCAGAGGAAGATTACCACCTCTGTGGAACACTTTGTTCTCTATTCTTAACAGATGCCTAACAGGGAAAATAGGGAGTATTGACCATAGCTCACATCAAATCTTGAGCATCATGTATGGGGTTTACTATGATCTTCCACTAGATTATGCGACCATAATGATGCAAGAGATCATAAACACCATCGACAGAAAGAACAACTCGAGAAGGGTCAAAGAGAACGATCCCAACTTTCTACCACCTCTGCAATTCCAAAGAATATTGGGAGTACTGTTCGAACCTCTACTGCTAATCCAAAACTGGCCAATGGAAGGACCAACTCCCAAACAGTTCCCGATGAACAAGAATACCCCCACTGATCATACTGATGGCTACCCACACTGCAGACCTCTGTCAAAGAAGCTTCTGCACAACGCATCGAATAAATCCCTTAAGAAAGAGTATATACGCGATCATAGAAATCCTAAACCGAGTCCTATGACACCCCCGCGTTTAGGTGTCCCCCTAGGAACAATGATAGCAAAACCTCTTTCCACTCAAGAAGAAAAGGATCAGAAGTTAGCAAAGCACATGGCTATTCAACTCAGCTTTATAGCCAAACGTGCAGAACTTATGGGAAAGAAGTCTTCATCAAGAACCTCTGCATCTACTCCAAAAGCTAAGAAGAGAAAAACTGCAGAAGGCACCTCAACAAGCGCTGCAGAAGATCAACCTTCACCTCCTCATGCCACAGAAATTGGCTCCTCTGCTCCTCCCTCTTCCCCAAAAATGAAGAAGAAAAGAAGATCGAAATCAACAGAGGAAGGGGCACCAAATCCTAAGAGGAGGAAAACCAAAAAGAAGCATGGTAAATCACTTGCAAAGTTGGTTACCATTGCAGAAGAGGAAACTGCTGAAGAAGAAGTTGCAGAAGAAGAAATGGCTACAGAAAAGTATCAATCACCCTATCAATCTCCAGATAGACTTGCTCACCAAGGAGACCTGAACGACTTCTTACAGAACCCTGACATTGCCAACACCCTAAATACAGCAGGGTGGACGGCACAACCTCTCGACCACCACTCTCCAGAAGAACAAGATTTCTTCATTTCTGGCATTGACACACATCTGCAAGAAGATGACACAACACCCAAAAATCAACCAGCCAACACCCCTGTTATTTTACAAAACCCTTTCATTCAAAGATTGGACGTCCACAGAAGAAGTCCAAACCCAGCTTCAGAAGAAATAGAACAAACAGAAGCTGAGTGGAACAGAGGTGAAATTACAGAGGCTTCTGAGAATATGCTGGAAGAAGAAAAAGAAAAGGGGGCCGAAGTTGTACAAAAAGAGGGATTAGCAACAACAGAGACAGGAATAGAGATCTTAGAGACAGATTCAGATGAAGAAGAAGCTGTCTGGATACGTAAAGGTCTTTATCATCCACATGTCATGAGATTATTCGGATCTCATCAAATGTATGACTTCTTACGACCAGAGCAAGGAACTTCAACAGAACCTAGGGAAGAAGCACCAAGCCGTAGGATAGCTACAGAGGATGAAATGATAGACAATGATTTAGTGCTTGGATGCTTAACAGAGGAAGAAGCAAGAAAAGATGCCTGGATAAATAGAGGCACACAACCAAAACCAACTCACAGTGCAACCCACATTTCTAACTCCGCAGGTCTAGCTGCAGAAGGAGTTATTGAAAAAGAGCAGCACAGCTCGATCCTAACCCAACCCATCCAGCCAGAGGTTACTCTTTCAACCTCTGTGCCCACAGAAACCGGGGAATCCATTCCTAGGGAGTCTCCTCAAAGAGACTCACCTATTGTTCGTGATCAATCGCCCCAAATCACCCTAGAACACCCTACAGAGGAATTCGTTTCCTCTGCCACGCACACATTAGGACCAAAACTTCTTTCAGAGAGAAGTAGTGAGCACAGAGACGAAGAGACTCTAGACAAGTCTCCCAGTCAACAGAAGGACATTCCAATAACCACCTCTGGAGTGGATTTGGACACTGTTCTTCACAAAACTTCTGTAGAGATCGAAACTCAGGTTTCTTCTCGAGGATCAGAAGGAAATCCTTCCACCCCCATCGTACAAACAAGGGGGAATGAAGGTGTCCCAGGAACAGGGACTCACTCTGGAGACGAATGTGTTCCTCCAGAGGTTACACAAGGAACACAAGTATCAAGGGATGAGTTCCAAACCCTTATTACCTCTGTGAACCAAACAATGAAAGAGTTGCAAAGCTCTTTCAAATCCTTTACAGAGACAACATCTACGGCTATACTAAATTTGAACACCAAAATGGACAATTTGTTCACAGAGGTAAAAACCGCCATCTCAGAGATGAAGTCTTCTGCCGAAACTACTGCCAAAGCAACAGCCACTTCTGCAGCTCAGGAATTCGGAACAACTGCAACTTCTGCTTTCAGGGACTCTGTCAAAAATTTCCTTGAACAAATGAATACGCAATCCAACAGAGCAGAGGGCATAACTCCTGTAGACTTACAAAATGCCCTATCACAAGTACAAGCAGAGGCAATACGTAACACGACAATGATGCAACCAAAAGACTATATGACTAGAGCACAGCTTATAGAGCTCGGACAGAACGTCATTAACCAGGTCACAGAAGTCATTGTCTCCTTCACAACTGCAAATGCCAACTATGTCAAGGATTTCAGAAAGAGTGTCGACAGAATGCGTTTCAAAACAGAAGCAGAGCTTGCGACATTGATTGGCCTCTGCGATGATGTCTGTGAAAAGTTGATGGCAGCAGGAGCTGAATTACCGAAGAAGACCAACACTTCTTGCAGAGCAGAGGGTACTTCTGGTAAAAGTCAGGATGATTCTGATGATGACCAACCTTGTCCATCAGATAATTCTGAGGGGGAGAATCTAAGAGAGAAAGCTACGAGCAGAGGAATACAAAGTCCACCAATCGCAGCAGAACCAATCAACCAAGCCCCTCCAGAACAAACCCAACAACAAACCCAAAAGACCACAGAGACAACACCCATCTCTGTGGAATCATCTCCTGACGAAACCAAAACTCCAGAAGCAGATAAGCAAACCACAGAGGCAACAACCGCCCCTGAGGTAATCATTTTGGAAGAAACAGATGAACAAACTACAGAGAAAACACCTACCTCTGTGGAAACACCCCAAACCATACCGAGAAGAAAGTCGATTGCCACCAAACCAAAAAGAGCAACGACCTCTGCTTCTGACGTTCTGAAAAGGATGCACACAACAATGAGTGATCGTATGGCGCAGAGAGAAGAAGAAAGGCACAGGTTCACTTTAGCTTTCAAAATGGCAAGAAGATTCGATGTCAATACTTCATCAACAGAAACTGAGCTCACAGAAGAAGTCAACAAACAACCTCCAACAGAGGTTACAGAGCAACTCAAGCCAACAGAACCATCGCCACAAAATTCCTCTAAATCACAAATGTCAAAACCCACAGAGGCAACCCCCATCAAGCCAACAGAAGTGCCAACCTCCAAACTTACAGAAGCAACAGTTTCTGCCCCGCCAAAAGCCAAAGATAAGGGCAAAGGAATACTGACAGAAGAGCCTAAGAAGAAAACATTGCCAAAGCCAACAGAGAAACTAATGAAGAGTGCGTTTGATGCCTTTCAAACCCCAAAGCCTGAAGAAGTTGACTGGGCACATGGATTGAAGCCTCTGTCAGACATTCCTCTAACTGGTAGAGCCACAGAAGTTGTTCAACAGATGGAGAGTCTCAGAAGACAAGTACCACAACCAGGTCCAACATATGAAGAAATGGAAGAAGTGGTATACAAATACCTCTATAAACAATCCTTCAGACCAATTATCCAACAGATCATGTGACAGATCCAAGGATCAGAGAAGAATTTGAGAACATCTTCACAAGGACAAAGCCAAGAACCAAAGCAGATGTCTTCTCAATCTACAAGATAAAAAAGGTAATCTTCTGCAAATTTTCCTTCACAAGAACCTATCCAAGGGTCAGGTACAATCTTTACAAAGTCAGAAGAGAAGACAATTCAGAAACTTCCTTCGCTTATGCTGATTTAAGAAATATCAATCCTTATGATCTACCTGACCTTCTGCAATGGACAAAGGACAACTACAACACAGAGGCAAACACCAGAGCCTATCAAGTGTTGAGAAAAGCGATGAGGGAAAAGCTTCTGCTCTACAGCATGATAGATTTCCAGCTGGGAAATGATCTTGGTCTCAAGCATCTGGATTTACGACCACCAGAGGATCGCTGCCCACCGGACGCCGTACCTAACTCAATCATCACAGAACCACGGTTTGGGTTAGTATTTCAAAACCCTCAAGGCGAAACTAAACTATTTGTATGCATGGACTGTCAGAAGTACGCAACAAGTACTCTGAACAAGTTCAGAGCAAGCCTTGTGAAATACAGAGGTACAAAGAAAATGGATAAAGATGCTGCAGATACTATCATGAGAGAGATTGACGCAACAATCCGCCTAAGAGAACTCTGCATCAGATTCTACAAAGAGATCAGAAAAGTCGGAAGAGACAACAGAAGCTTCAACGATTTCAAAGATGCCAAAATCTGATTCTCAGACCTCCAATCTCTGCAAACAAAGTTAAAAGTTATCTTTCATTGTACTCAAATGTAAAATGCCTCTGGCATATTTCTAAATGAAAGAAATTTCGAGGTATTGTTTAACCTCTGTCTTATCTAACTTAGCCTAACTTAACTCAAGTTCAAATTTTTATTTTTCACTACTTAGGGGGAGATTGTTAGCTTCAATCTTCCTAATCATAGAAGTATTTAGAAGTAGTGAAAAATAGACTAAGTGAAGAAAGCCTCTTACAGAGGCTCTGCCGGACTTACCGAGGGATCAAGGTCAAGAAGCAACAGAAGCAGCAGAGGCTTCCTATAGAAGCTCTGTCATACGCGCAAAGAAGACCAAAGACTCGGAATCCGGTGAAGACTGCTCCACAGAGGACCAGACCGCAGAACCTCTGTAACTCATTACAGAGCCTCTGTGGTCCTCAATGAGACTTAAAGATATTTATAATATCTTGCTACTGTTACAGGACCCGTACATCAACTTGCATGGTAGCATGCCCTGTCCAACGTCGACGTGTCAAACTCTGATTGGAATCAGTAGGGCTTAGTACATATTAGACGTCTGCTGCATTAAATGCAATACAGCACGTCTGACTGTTCATGCCATCCTTGCAACTGTTCACGACATCCTCTCAACTATTCATACGTACCTCTTGAATAGTAGCATATGCTTTATGGTCCCCTTTAGAGTAGTATATAAGGAAGACTCATGTTGAGTTATTCCTTACATAAAAACACACAGAAAAACATTAAGAACACAAAAGCTTATTCACCTTAAGAGTCATATCTGTTTTAAAGCTTTTTCTTACTCACGGTTCATAAACCTGTTCTTGATATATATTCAGTAAACTTTGAGATATAATATTTTGTTCACTGTTTATTTATATTTTGTTCTAAATCTATCAAACTTATCTGTTAGTTCTTTAAATACGCTTCCGCATCAAACCTTAAACCTGAACTAATAGATCTGATAATCTTGTTTAAGCAAAACGGGAACCAACATCTTTGTCCTCTAAAATGATTTTGTGTTGACAGATTGATGGACTAATGCCTCTTAAGTCAGAAATCGTCCAACCTATGGCCTTGGTATGGGCTTGAAGTACTTTGACCAACTCTTCTTCCTGTTTTTGGTCTAAAGAGGCAGAGATAATTACAGGTAATTTGTCTCCATCTCTTAGAAAAACATATTTAAGATGGGCAGGAAGTGGTTTTAATTCAAGAGTTGGTGGTGCTTCAACAGATGGTAGGGGATTTTCTTTAGTGGTCTGTTCCAATGCTTCATATGCTGCGACAACAGGCTACAGCATACTGGCAGATTGGAGGTCATCACTATCCTATAAATCATCGTCGTCATCATATTCCTCATCTTCTAGGTCATCTACATTCAGGTCATCCTCATTAAACTCATCATCTTTTGCCTCATCCTCTAAGGTTTCTCCAAGACACAAGGACTCTGTAGATTCCCAGATTCACGTTGTATCATATTAATGGTAGTGAAATAGACAGCGGAAGCATATTAAATAAAGCCATTAAAATGAGTGATTGTGTAAACGATAAATGAACTATGAGAATCAAATATTGAACAGTAAAATGATAACAGGATCAGATATAAAAGCTGCTCATATATTGATAATGATTCACACCAAGAACATGTTCGAGTGTGTTCGGAAATCTCATAGGACAACAATATCGTACGGAGGTAGTGCTCGGGATTGCTGAAGTGTGTGCTTAAACAATTGTGGAAAAACTACTCTTCCCAAAGCTTACAATTGTTTGTTCCACTACCTCTCTATTTATAGCCTTGGAAAAGTGAAGGCAGTGTACTATCGTACCCTAGAATGACACGTGGAAAGTGTGTCTCCTATTTTTAGGGCATACGTGGAAAGTATGGACACTTGTCTAACACTTGGGATTTCCTACGAACTTAGGCTGACAGAGGTCTTCACTTCACCAGAGCTCTTTCGCAAGAGCTCTGTTGGTCTTCTGTTAAACACTTGTTCTTCTGTTGGAAGTCTTCGACAAAGCTCTGTTGAGCTCTGTTGGTCTTCTGACTTGAACTTCTTCCGAATCTTCTGTCTGATCTCTGTTGGTCTTCTGACTTGAACTATTTTCAATACTTTTACATAACAGATACTTGGGGCCAACAATCTCCCCCTAAGTATTGAAAATAAAAATTTACAATTGACAAGAGATTAAACAAAAGAACAGAGAACTTGTACCTCTGTCGAAGCCTTTCACTAATCTTTTGGAATATTACATTGAGATTTAAAAGATTAGTACATTTAAGCATAATCATCTCCCCTAAGAATTCTGTCGAATCTTCTGATTAGAGTACGAAAGTCCAGCATCAGATCAATCTGGTCGATGAAGAGTTTATGCTGTTCTTCTGGACACTTGTTTCTTGGGAGATCTTGGATTATGTTCTTGAGGTATACTAGCGACTCACTTGAGTACTTGTGGGCTTCAGCTGCTCTGATGGCCTTCTTTGTGCCCTTCTGTCGGCAGACAAAGACTGGAGGATCTTCTACTACGGTTCCAGTTCTGTGATGGCCATAACCCTCAAGGTTTTCATTTGGTGGTGCAATCGCTAGTTTCTCTACTTCAAACTCTATGCCTAGCTGATAATCAATCTGTATTCTGAGATTGATGTGCTCTTGCATAGCGAATCTGACTTCTGGTAGTGCAGTTCTGGCCGGTGTGTATCTTTCTGAGAAGTTCAAGCAATATGCGTGGAGTAAGATCAGGTCATATGGGTTCATAAGGACGAGATCATTGTCATTGAAGATTTCATTTCTGCCTTCTGTTGATTCCACAGTATACTCATGGTATGTGACCCTGTCGTGTTGAAACTTCTTGTGCTTATTGTCCAGAATTCTGCGGATACCGAAGTTTATATTGATGGCTCTGTTCTGATTTGACTTGGTTTGGATGAACTTTAGCCTTGCATCAGAAATGGTGTTTATTCTGATTGGGTTGAGGTATGGGTTAATGGGTACGGCATTTACAGGGATGATGTCTCTGTCAGCATATAGAAATGCAAATACCGTTTCTAAGGCAGGTTTTTCGGTATGAAAGGTAGAGGTTTCTGGGTTCTGTTCTGTTACCGTTGGGTTTGGGTCATCATGGGTTTCTGCCATAAGAGTGTCGATGTGAGCAGATTTCTGAGTAGCTTGAGGTTGAGCTTGACTTGTTTGTCCTTCAGCAGAGGATGGGTCTGTCCTCTCTGGTTCTTTTATTGGAGAAGTAGGAGGGGTATCTAGGCAGATGATCTTTGGTGGTTCTTGCGTTGACTCTTCTATCGGTTTGATGACTCTGTTTTTGAACATGTAGTCAAATGCCACTTCGGTCATATTTGTCATGATTTCCTCTGTTATCCCCTTTTCTCCTTTTGTAGTCTCTTCCTCAGTTGCTTCCGTGATTTTCCCTTTACCCCTGGCTTCTCTTTCTTTTTCAACCTCTTTCTCCTTCCCTGCCTCTTTCTTCTTCTCTCTCTCTTTCTCCTTCTCCTTCTCCTTCTCCTTCTCCTTCTCCTTTTCCTTTTCCTTCTCCTTCTCCCCCTTTTGTTGTTCTGAGGACTCACCCAGTTGATCGTCTGATTGACCTTCTTGAGCATCCTCAAAATCATCATCATCATCACCAGAGGAGTCAATTCGAGCTTCTGGTGAGGACTGAACAACAAACTTCAGACCAGCTTTGTGTCTCTTGCTTGATGGTTCGTCTGTGGGTGCTTCTTCTGCAGGTCTTTTTGATGTAGAGGTAGCCTGTAAAATAATATCAGTAAAGTTTGAGGCTGCCTTTGTCATCACATCTTCTACCTCTGTTGCAGCACCTCTGATCTCTTCTACTTGAGCCTCGAAGTTGACCTTGTGAGTATCAAGAGACGCTTTCACATGTTTTTCTGTTGCCTTAGCTTTCATTACAAATTTTGATGAGATCGTCATCATTCGGCTAAGAATTGATTTTCTGAAGTCTCCCATTTGTCCAACTGTCATGGGTAGGTCATTTGGGTTAGGGCTGGAGATGTTGAGTGGAGTAGCAGATGAGGTGGTTGCTTCTTTTATGGATTCCTTAACAGAGTTGGTAATTATCTCTGTCAAGGTTCTGACGTTAGATTCTGAAAGAATAACTGTGGGGATGGGAAGGGTTCTGTTCATATGCGCTGTGTGGTTCTCTGTTATGAGTCGCTTTATCTCGGCAAGATCTGTCGAAGTCTTTTTAACTTCCTCTGATCTAATTGATCTTAGGTCGGCTATCTCTGTTGTCAGCTTTCCAATCTCTTCTCCTCTGACCCGTTCAGACTCTGTTCTGAGTGCTTCAGCTTCGGCATATTTTCGAGTTATTTCAGCATGCTTGTTTGAGATGTTCAGCACTTCTTCCCTAAGAGAAGCATTTTCCTTGCGGATCAGCTCCTCCTTTTGTTCATTGATAAGTTTATACTCATTCAAAGAGTTGTTGATACTGTCACAGAAGCTTTCGAACTCTGCTCTTGTGACAGTGTCAACGGGTGTCTCCTTGGTTCCAACACATGGATCCAATTCTGCCTCGAGTTCAGAGGCGCCTCCGTCAAGAGTTGTGTTGATGTTGGCTCTTGGAGGACTTCCACCTGATCCTTGATGTTCCCTTAGAGGGGAAACAACTACAGGTGTTCTGACCAAAGTTTCCTCTTCCAGCTCAGGTTCTGAAGAAGGAAATCTGGTGTGATGAGAAGCATTTGGATCAAGCATTGTCTTCCCTTGTTCTACTATGGTCTCCCATTGTCCCTGAGTCGGACAGATGCTACGTGAGATTACAAAGATCTCTGGTCTATTTTGTGTGGAGTCTAAATGAGCCACAGAGGCATCATCGTGTGGAGGTGACCTATTGATGTTCTGGGGCGAATGAACATCACTACCAAAGATAGTTTCCCCGACTTCGTGCGTACCAGAGGCATGAAGAGGTGCCTCTGATGGTATAGGCTGGTTGGGGTTCGAGGTGTGCACCTCTGTTTCAATAATCCTTTGGTCTTGATCACCAGGATTAGATTGTGTGGAAGCACTGGGATTTTGGTTAAGGTTACCCTCAGATGTGCTCTGTTGAGCATCTTTTTATATTCTCTCATTATCCTCGGCTTCTATGGCTGTAGAACTCTCTGGATTCTCTCTGATGTTTCCCCCTTGCTCATCACTATCAGAAGATATAGTTTCTACCTATGGTGTTTCTTGTACTTCCTCATGGACAACCTCTCTAGGAGATGCTCTGTCCTCTACTTCCTCTCTTCTAGAGGAAGACCCCACTTCGGGTACTCTTGCCTCTGGTCTGTTAATTTCCTCACCAATCTTCTCACTCAAGCTCTCCAAGGAAGGCTCAGATCCTAAGTATGCTGGGGTTCTCACCTCAGGTTCTTGAGGTTGAGCAGCACTCTGATAGTTTTGGATAGAGATGTGGTCAGGGGCGATAAGAGCAAGCATTGTACCTGGAATTCTTCTTATGAAGTGGTATTCGCCAGAAGTGGTGGGGAGGAATTTTGACATCGCCCAAACAGGTGTTGAGCGACCCTGATGAGTTAGTTCCAGTCGGTGGAAGGCTCTTCTGATCACCAGACTGATAAAGCGTGGAAACTTGATCATCTTCAAGAACTTGTGAGATCCAACGACTCCTCCTCTTGCGATGGATGAGGTTTTTGTGTTTACAGCCGTAAGAAGATCGTTGTAGAGAATGCTGGCGTAGTCAAAGTTTCGATTGAAGAACAATCCATACATGATTTGTAGGATTTCTGTTGTGGCTTGGTCTTGACTACCAGATTTGCTGGTAAGGGTTCTGTTTAAGGTGGAGAACATGAAATTCCACATAGTGGGTAGATTCTGTCGCTTGAACTCTCCAATCCTATTCATATCCTTGTTGTAACCCAGAAACTTTATGAAATCAAGAAGAACAGCTGTTTTTGGTGGTTTCTCATAGGCGTCTATTCCTAGCTGTCGTTTGGTTTTCATTCGGAAGATTCTTCTTAAGGTACTTACTCTAATGCGGATTGTTCCCGCTCCTCCATTACTCGCGTTGACGCTCCCAACTATCCCGTCTTGTTCTTCGATGTATTGGCATGTGGTCCACCATTGTTGAACATAGATCGCTGGAAGGTGGTCATCGAACTCTGTTAGGGCTCTGAAGATGTCAGAGTTTCTAAAGAACTCAATGAAAACGTGATACAGGGGGAGATAGAGTCCTGGAGTGGGATCGAATCTGTAGTTGTTGTCAGCAAACTCGTATGGAAGAACAATGATATCATCGGTGGGTTCTATTCTGCTTGAATCAGCAGAGTTTTGGGGTTCCGCCATTGTTGCAGGTTTGGGTTTTCTTGAAGAACACTGAGGATTCAAATAAAAGAGGGAAAGGTGAAAGGTTTAGGAAGTTTAGAAAAGAAATGGGTCAAGGTTATGGATATTTATAGTCAGAACTTGTGGCTGGGTAATCGCCAGAGATACTGTAGGCACTCGAGTGTCAGAAGGTGGAGTGGCCTGAATTATGTATCGTGGGGACAGCTAGTGGTTTAGCTTTCAATTAGAGAGTGCCACGTGGATTTGTTCTGACCACTGTTGTGCAAGTAAACCGTCGCGGTTAGAGATGTGTGGTTAACAAGTGGTTGACGCTTAGAAATAACCCGCACCTCTGATGACGTTACTTCTGATGACATGGCATAAAACTGACAGAGTTCTGTTCGAGCTTTGCAAGTTTTTTTTTTGCTTCTGATGAGTGACCCCTTGTCCAAAATTACCTTATCCAAAAAAAAACATTTAAAAATCTGTATCTGATGAGGAAATGGTCAAAGAACAATAACAGAACTGACTTTGAAAAAAATTCACAGAGTTCTGGTGAGAAACAACAGAGGCTCTGGTGAACTATCAGAGTTCTGTTGGGTTCTTGACTTCATCAAAGGATTTTCATCAGAACAGGTTTTCCCTCTTTCTTCAAAAAGATTTGTCAATGATAAAAAAAAGCAAAGTCAATTTGGATTTGGAAATATGAGTACTGACTTGCTCCCCCTAAAACTATGCATTGTCCTTCTTTTAAGCTCCCCCTAGAAAATTGAGCTTAAATCCAAAAAAAACTTTTGTACAAACAAAATTTTATATACAAACAGATTGTTCACCGAAAGCATGTTGAAAAAGTATGCTTGACAGAGTTCTGGTGAACAACAGAAGCTCGGTTGAACTATCCTACCCAACTGTTTGACAGAGCTCTGGTAGGATCATCAGAGGCTCTGTTGAGTTGAACAAAGTTAGGAGGATAAGTTCAGCATACCCAGTTTGCTGATTAAGAAGCTAAACCCCCTTTCATCAAGGGATTTTGTAAACAAGTCAGCAAGGTGAAGATCAGTTGAAACAAAATACATTTCAATAGTCCCTTTTTCAACATGATCCTTTATGAAGTGGTACCTTATGTCGATGTGCTTAGTTTTCGAGTGTTGAACTGGATTGGCTGTTATGGCAATGGCACTCTTGGAGTCGCATAGAATAGGAATTTTACCATACTCCAAGCCATAATCTTTGAGTTGTGTTTTCATCCATATCACTTGAGAGCAACAACTAGCAGCAGCAACATATTCTGCTTCTGCTGTAGAGGTTGAAACACAGTTATGTTTCTTTGATGTCCAACTCACCAACTTTTCTCCAAGCAGTTGGCAGCTACCAGAAGTACTCTTTATGTCATTCTTGCATCCTCCATTGTCTGAGTCTGTATATGCTACAAGCTCGAAACCAGAGTTAAGAGGATACCAGAGACCCAAAAATTGAGTCCCTTTCAGATATTTAAAGATACGCTTGACAGTTGTTAAATGAGTTTCTGTAGGATTTGCTTGAAATCTGGCACAGAGACAGGTTGCAAACATTATATCAGGTCTGCTGGCAGTTAAGTACAGAAGTGACCCTATCATGCCTCTATAGTACTTGACATCTGTTGGTTCACCATTAAGATCAGAGTCAAGCTTAACTCCAGTGGCAATAAGAGTTTTCATTGGTTTTGAATCATTGAGCTTATACTTTTTCAACATATCAGAGATGTACTTAGACTGACTTATGAAAGTCCCTCTGTCTGATTGTTTAACTTGTAAACCAAGGAAGAAAGAATGTTCTCCCATCATGCTCATTTTGAATTCGCTTTTCATTAAACTTTCAAAGTTATCACAGTACTCCTGCCTTGTAGACCCAAAGATAATATCATCAACATATATTTGTACCAGAAGTATATCATTCTTATATCTTCTAAAGAATAGAGTTTTATCGACTGTACCTTTCTCGAAGTGATTGACCAACAGAAATTTGGACAGAGTTTCATACCAGGCTCTGGGAGCTTGGTTAAGGCCGTATAGAGCTTTGTCTAACTTGTAAACGTGGTCTGGAAACTCTGAACATTCAAAACCAGGTGGTTGCTGGACATAAACTTCTTCTTGCAGTTTGCCATTTAGAAAGGCAGACTTGACATCCATTTGGTAGACCTTAAAACCCTTATGAGCAGCATAGGCTAGGAAGATTCTGATGGCTTCTAGCCTAGCCACATGTGCAAAGGTTTCGTCATAGTCAATTCCATCTTCCTGTCTGTATCCCTTTGCAACCAGACGGCCTTTGTTTCTGATGATAATCACATCTTCATCCTTTTTGTTTCTAAACACCCACTTGGTTCCAATGGCTGTTTTGCTTTTTGGGAGTGGAACCAAGGACCAAACTTTATTTCTTTTGAATTCCAGAAGCTCTTCGATATAGTACTTTGG
This sequence comes from Saussurea involucrata, assembly GCA_033807775.1. NCBI lineage: Eukaryota > Viridiplantae > Streptophyta > Magnoliopsida > Asterales > Asteraceae > Saussurea > Saussurea involucrata. Next base: position 137,260,759 of record CM066322.1, read on the forward strand.
CCACTCTCCTTGAGTATTTCATGGAATTAAAGACATTGAAGGTGACTTTCTGGTCGTGAACTCTCATGGTCAACTCTCCTTTTTGGACATCTATGATGGTTCTACCAGTAGCTAAGAAAGGTCTTCCTAGCAAAAGAGGTGTGTCCTTATCGGCTTCAAAGTCTAAAATGATGAAATCCACGGGAAATATGAATTTATCTACTTGGACCAATACATCTTCTATCTTTCCCTTAGGATATGCTATGGACCGGTCAGCTAGTTGTAAGGTAACTGTGGTAGGTCTAGCTTCTCCTATTCCGAGAGTGTTAAAAATGGACAAGGGCATAAGATTGATGCTAGCACCCAAATCACATAAGGCTTGTCCAACCGCTTTACCTCCTATAGAACAGTGTATTGTGAAACTACCTGGGTCCTTTTGCTTAGGAGGGAGTTTGTTGGTTACAAGGGCACTACAACCTTCAGTTAAGGCTACGGTTTCATATTCAACTAGTTTCTTTTTCCTGCTTAAAATATCCTTAAGAAATTTAGCATAGGTAGGCATGCTCTCAATTGCTTCAACCAAGGGGATGTTAATATGCAATTGTTTGAACACATCTAGAAACTTCTTGAATTGTTCCTTCTCCTTTTCATTTCTCATCCTTTAGGGATAAGAAACATAAGGTGGAACAGGGGTGACAACAGCCTTCTTGGGATCAGAAGTGGATGCAACAGTAGGTGTAACCTGTTCAGTTGCTGTTTGAGGTGTTTTGGTTTTGTCAGTTGGTGGTGCAGCTTGTGCTGTAGCATCAACTACAGTGGTCTTGCTTTGTTATTATCAACAGGGGATAACACAGATAAGTCAGGCTTGGTACTCACTGTTTCAGGAGTTGGTTTAGGTCCAAGGACTGAGTCAGAAGATGAGACAATGATAGGGGGTACCTTTGTAACATCTTGTCCTTCGTTTGTGGCACTGACAGTCTGTGGTTCCTTCGGTGTGGTGTTCACTAAATCTTTTCCACTCCTAAGGGACACAGCCTTCACTTGCTCTTTGACTGTGTTTTTGGGAGTCTCAGTATCACTAGGTAGAGTTCCAGCAGGTCTATTTTTCAACTCATTAGCAATCTGACCAATCTGAGTTTCAATAGCCCTTAAGGCTATGTTTTGGTTGTTGATAGCTGAGTTGGTGTGATTTATGAATCCTTTCAACACTGATTCCAAAGAAGCAGGTGATTCATTTTGTAGGTTTTGTCTTCCTTGGTTGGATTGTTGACCTTGTTGGAACATGGGCTGTTTTTTAAAGTTAGAACTTTTCTGTTCTTGTGCGTCAGATGGTTGCAAACAGGGACTTTTCCAAGAGAAATTGGGATGGTTCTTCCAATTTGAGTTATAATTGTTAGAGAACTGTCCATTTCTGTTTTGCAAATAGTTTACAGATTCGGTGTTTTGATTGCATTGGTCATATGTACGAGGTCCACTACATAGTACGCATTGGTCCGGCAAATTTTCAGAAGTAAATGCTGCAGCAACAGTGCTGGATTGACCAGACATGTTTTTAACCATGTTGGTAAGTGCAGCAAGCTGTGCAGTAAGAGCAGTATAAGTATCTACTTCATGAACACCTGCAGGTTTTCTAAGTACTAATGCACGAGAATCAGACCATTGACCGTTGTTACTCGCAATCTTTTCCAGAATAGCTAAACCATCATTATAGGTACTAAGGGTGAAGGCACCTCCTGCTGTAGCATCGAGCATTCCTTTAGAAGTGGTACTTAAACCATTGTAGAATGTCTTTAGCTGTATGCAAAAAGGTATGCCATGGTGAGGGCATTTCCTTAACAGATCCTTAAACCTTTCCCAAGCATCCGGAATAGCTTCATCGTCCAATTGTCTAAACATGCTTATTTCATTTCTGGACTTGGCATTCCGTGTTGGTGGAAAATACTTTTTCAAAAACTTTTCAGCCATTTGATTCCAAGTTTCAACAGAGTTTCAAAAATTGGTGATAAAGTTCTTTGTATCCTTCTCCTTCTATGAAATGTTCTTTCAATATCCGGATCTACTTCAAATATATCACCGTGAAACAAACGTGGCATACAACCCAAAATTCTTTTAACAAGTTGACTAGAAAAATCAAATTAAAAGTGACTTAAGAAAATTCTTGCTTTGGCTTTGTCCCCGGCAACGGCGCCAAAAACTTGGTTCGTGGAAAATATATCCCTAAAATCAACAATGGAATAACACACAAGTATACATGCCAAACCAATATCGTTTTGAAAAACAAGTAATAAAGTGGTACTAAGTACCAAGTATAGATCCCACAGAGACAAACAAAGCAAGCGGTTAGTCTTAAGACAAACTTAAAATAAGATCTCGAGAACAGAATTCGAAGGAATAATCTTTGAGTGAAGTAACAGCTTTGAAAACGTTTGTAAAACAGTAAAAGAAATGCAAGGGTGTAAGTTCTGGCTAGATTACAGCAACATTATGCTTAGGAAGAATGCTACAACATGGTGCTGCAGCATTGGTTCTCAACTTTGCTACTGAATAGATTAGCCCCTTTGCAGAGTTCATATAGGACTATCTACTGGCAGCTCCACAAAAGAGGGAGACCCAACCAGTAAGGGCAGCTCACGCAAATGGGAGACCCAACCCGTGTAGTATAATCCACTAATCCATTCATATAAGTCACAATTTACAAGAAATTGATATTACAACATCTCAGAGTTCTAAAGACTTACGTCGGCTTGCATTCAAGACCAACTCACTTAAGTAGAACAACATGCGTCACTTTGTCAAGAAAACTACTTAAATGAAGCTTAGAATACAAGGGATGAATAGCAAGGTTGATAGTCAATAGCGAAAGCATTCTTCCACTACATAAGGGCCTTTATCTCCCAACCATTACTTACACCCAAGATCGGGAATTAGCCCCTCATCGCTTTTAAACACATATAAATCATGGTGATCAAACATAAATATAAATGTTAAAAACAATAGATGTGCCAACGATTTTGGATTAAAACAAGAAAGGAAATAACAATTGCTTCTAAGTAGCTATATGAATTACCTAGCTAGTTTCCTTGTTAGGAGAAACTAGAATTAAATTAAAGTAAACTACAATTTAGAACTAGACTAAAGAACTACTTGCTTAAAGCAAGAAGTGGGGTGCTAAACAACAGGGAGCTCGGCTCCTATTTATACAATGGGAAAGCATCAAAAGTCAACTTAGCTAGTACAAGATTCCTTAACCAAAGGTTTTTATCCAAAAGCTAAAAAGATTTTATGATGCTCTTGTTGAGGTGATCTCTATCAAGAATATATTCTTCTGCAGATGCCCCTGCCTTCCAGCTTGCAAAAAGGGCTGAAGAGATTGCCACAAGATTCCCCAACCCAAAAGCTTATGAAGTGATGTCTTTGACTTTTCTGGATCTGCGAACCATGCTGTAGCATCCTGCTGCAGCATACCGAACTGTTAGATTTTCCACAAAATAAGCACAAACAGACCCATTTCTCCTACTTAGCTCCAAACTATAATAAAAGATAAAATCAAACTAAAAGACTCAATTAAGGGGATTGGGAAACTAAAATAGGACTAAATATCTATAAAATAAGTGCTTAGAATGTGATAAATTATGCACTTATCAAGTAGCAATTACAGCTAATCCAGTTCAGCACTCAAAGACAAAGCATATCGATATAAGGTACCATTTTATAAAAGATCATGTTGAAAAAGGGGCGATTGAAATGTACTTTGTTTAAACCGACTTCCAACTTGCTGATTTGTTTATAAAAGCCCTTGATGAAAGGAGATTTAACTTCTTAATCAGCAAGATGGGCATGCTGAACATGTCCTCCTAACTCTATTTAAAACTCAACAGAGCCTCTGATGTTCATACCAGAGCTCTGTCAAAATAGTTAGGTAGGATACTTCACCAGAGCCTCTGATGATCATCTCAGAGCTCTGCCAGCATACTTTTTCAATGTTTTCTTCTATAAATTCCAAATCTGTATATACTCTTGTTTTCTTTTTGTAAATATTGTTGCAAGAAAAGAGAAAAGGTGAAAAGAAAAATCTGTCAATTAAGCTCATGTTTTTAGGGGGAGCTTAAAAGAAAGATAAGCATGGTTTAAGGGGGAGCAAGTCAAAACAATTTCAAATCTAAATGACTTTGCTCGTTGAACAAAAAGGAAAAATCATTTTAAGGAAGGGAAAACCTGTTCTGATGAAAACATTTTTGATAATGTCAAGAACATACCAGAACTTTGACATTTCACCAGAGCCTCTGATGATTTTCACCAGAACTCTGTGAAATCTTTGAGACAATTTTGCTTTCGTTCTTTGACTATTTTCACATCAGATTCAGGATTTTTTAAATGGTTTTAAGGGTAAAGGTGAAACGATTTGGGTTACTTGAAAGAATGAAAAGGTCACTCAACAGATGTAAAATTGTGTTGAGTTCCACCAGAGCTCTGCTAGTTTTCTTCCACGTCATCAGAAGTACTGTCATCAGAGGTGCGGGTTATTCTTAATCGTCAACCACTTGTCAACCACATATCTCTAACTGTGACGGTTCCGTAGCCAGAAAACTGTCAGACCCAAAATCTACGTGGCGCTCTCTGATTGATAAACCAACCGTTAGCTGTTTCCACCTTCCACTGTAGAGGTCGTTCCACTATCTGATACTCGAGTACCTACAGTACCTACGATGGTTATCCAGCCACAAATTTCGAGTATAAATACCCATTCCCATGACCCATTTCATTTCTTACGACTTCTAAGTATTCAAACCATCATATTCTTCCCTCTTTTGTTCAAATATCCTTGTGTTCTGTATAAACCCAGAAACCTGCAACAATGGCGGAACAAGCTAACTCGACAGAATCAAGCAGAATATTACCTGTTGATCATATAGTGATCCAACCCTACGAGTTTGTAGACAACAACAGCAGATTCGACGCCAATCCAGCCAACTATTTACCCATTTACCATGTGATCGCTGAGTTTTTCAGAAACTCCGAACTCTTTCATTCCTTCACAATGTTCGATGATGACCTTCCAGAGCTTTATGTCCAACAATGGTAGACAAATTGTCAGTACATTCCAGAAAGGAAAGGAATTATTGGGAAAGTTGATTAAGGAAGACAGGGCGGAGCAGGAACAATACGCATTCGCGACAAAACACTTCGAAGAATCTTTGGAATGCAAACCAAAGAACAGCTAGGAATCCCTGCATTTGAAAACCCCCCCAAAACCCCTGTTCTTCTTGCATTTGCAAAGTTCTTAGGCTACAAGAATGACCTAACCTTGATTGGGAAATTCAAGAGAGGTAATCTACCCCCAATCTGGAACTTCATGTTTTCAATCCTAAACCGAACCCTAACGTGCAAAAGTGGTAGCCAAGACCAAGCTAGCACTGAAATCCTTCAGATTATGTATGGCCTATACTTCAGAAGACATTTTGATTATGCCAAAATCCTCTACAAAGAGATTCTGAGCACTGTGAACACAAACACTTCAACTCTGGCAAGAGGAGGAGAAGTGGGTGTGCATAGGTGTAATAACCAGGTATTTTATTTTGTTAATTGACCAGTAGTATTTTAGTATTTTAGAAATTAGAAGTTTATTTATATAAGTTTTATTTTAGTTAGTTATGGAAAAATAAGTTAAGGGTTAGTCTTTTATATTATAAGAAAGTTAGAGGGTTATTTTTGGTCTTTTTAAGAGAAAGTGTGGTTGTTGGGGGAGGAGTATGAAGGTGTTCCCTCCATACCGTCCTTTTTTGGATGATTAGGAGGTGGTGTCTCCTTTCGTTTTTTCATTTGAAAGCAAAACAAGAGTGTGTGTGTGTGTGTTTACCTTCGGCTAGGTGAAAAGAGAGAAAAAGAGAGTGAAATCGAAGAAGGGTCAAGAAGAAGAAGAAAGAATATGATCTCCATAGCTGGGATTTTAGTGTTATGCAGTAAACTATTCAGGTGATCATCTGATTCCTTTCCCTTTTATATATTTAAGTTTTTAGAAGTTTATATGTGGGTTTTAAGTAATTTTAGAAAGGTATATGGGTCTTTGGTTATGTTTAGAATGTCAATAAGAGTCTAAAAATCATTTATGGGTAAATATTGGACTGAAAAGTCGTTTTTGGCTGAGCTTAATTAAAAAGACGATGAACAGTAATTTTTCAGGTTTTCGCAACAGTAGGTTGCGAGAAGCGAGGTTTTCGCAATAGTGGGTTGCGAGTTCTAAGGTTTTCGCAATAGTGGGTTGCGAGTTCTAAGGTTTTCGCAATAGTGGGTTGCGAGTTCTTAGGTTTTCGCAATAGTGGGTTGCGAGTTCTTTGGTTTTCGCAACAGTAGGTTGCGAAAAGTGAGGAATTCGCAAGCTGTGGGTTGCGAAAAGTGTTAAAATACAGATTTATTAATGAGGTGTATTCTTGTTAATTAACTATTTCAGATAGTAAAATTCAAAGATAAAAGTGGGACTTGTTGAAAAGATTTTTGGAGAACATGGAAAAGCATTCAGGTGAGTTTTATTTTAAAAACATTTTTCAACTGGAATATATATATATGTGATTTTCCTTCGTCATACCTTCTTCACCGGCTTCCTTCCCCTTATCTCTATTCTTTGACATTTCACTCTCTATCTCCTCGTCTACCTTGATGGGACCCATTTTAGTACCTTTAGCTTTAGTGTCATCAGTTAAAGGTTCTCGGGTAGGGTCTATAATCAACTCCTTTCCACTTCTCAGATAAATAGCCTTGCATTCCTCTCTTGGTATTCGTTCAGTCTGACTAGGGAATTGACCTTGAGTCCGGGATTGTAGTGCTTCAGCTATTTGTCCGACTTGTCTTTCTAGCATTCTGATTGAGGCAGTATTTTGGTCAGTTGTCGCCTTCACATTACCCACTGTACTTGTCAATCCTTCAACCACACCTTCCATCTTTGACATGAATTTCATCATCATGTCTTCTAAACCTGGCTTCTTTTCTGATGATTGCCCCTCTTCATTTCTCCTCTGATTGTAACCTGGGGGACGATAAACATTGTTAGACGAAAAAGAATTCGAAGAGTTAGAATGGTTACCATACTGCTGCTGCTGTTGCTGCTGTCCCATTGTTTCTTTAGCTGGGCCTTGTTGAGGTTGACTCCAAGAAAAGTTAGGATGTCGCTTCCATCCCTCGTTATAGGTGTTAGAGAATGGTTCATTCCTCGGCCGATTATTCTGATTCTGAACGAACTGGACTTGTTCCGGCGATTGATAGTCTTGAGAATTATGAACATTCGGTTGCATAGTCGCTCCTCTCATTTGATTAGTCAACGTAGTCAACTGTGCCTTTATAGCCTTCAACTCTTCTGTTTCTTGCACGCTTGCTACTTTTCTAACAGCGGATCTTGGAGTGGAATAGCTATGTTCTGCCAAATTTTCTATCAACTCAACCGCTTCTTCATAGGATTTGTTCATTAAGGCTCCACCTGCAGCAGCTGTGAGGTCATTCTTAAATTAAGGGTTCAATCCCACATAAAATGTTTGTATAACCATCCACTCTTGTAACCCATGATGTGGACACTTCTTGAGCATTGCTTTATATCTTTCCCATGCTTCGTACAACGACTCTTGATCCCATTGGGCGAAATGGGTGATATCCGAAAGCAATTGGGCCGTTCGCCCCGGTGGAAAGAACTTGTTGAGAAAAGCCGTCACCATATCATTCCATGTTCGAATCGACCCCGGTGGAAGGTTCTCTTCCCAAGTAGTGGCTCGATCCCTCAATGAAAATGGGAACAAACGTATCTTGATCGAGTCTTGATCCGCCCCATTTACCTTGAAGGTATTGCATATCTTTTCAAATGAGCGCAAATGTGCATGAGGGTCTTCAGTCGCTGCACCTCCAAACATGTTCGATTGCACCAATTGGATGGTACCAAGTTTGATTTCAAAGTTGTTTGCAGCTATCGGTGGTGCGTATCCACGTTGTGCAGCCCCCATGTTTGGATTGGCGAAATTTCTCATGGGTACCCTTGGTGTTGGTGGTGGTTGATTGACATTATGATGGATACCATGATTGGCGTTATGATTGAGATTATGATTGATCCCATTTTTGACACCATTATTGACGTTGTCATTGACGTTGTTTAGACCGTGATTGGCGTTATTGTGGTTCTGATTGTTCGCATTTGCATTCGCATTTGAAATTGGTTGACCATTACCCATGGGCAACCCTTCTCCCCAATCTTCCCCAACATTGATGTTGTTGTCGGCCATTCTGTTCCGTGCTTGTCTCCTCAGATTTCTTGCAGTCTGTTCTATCTCCGGGTCAATCGGTAGTAATTCCCGAAATAGTCTCCTTCTTGGCATAAACCAGGAAGTAACCTGAAACGGAGAAAAGAGAATCTCAAAACCCAAATATAAATGAACTTTCAAAGAAAAGATAAAATAAAGACAGGGTGTCTAATGTAATAACTTCTACAGCTAGTAGTGATATTCACACAAAACAGGTTCCCCGGCAACGGCGCCAAAAACTTGATAGGCGGGTTTACACCCCCCTAAATCTACCGCAAGTGTATGGGTCGAATCAAGTATTAACGTACGGTAAGTACGAGTATCGAACCAAAGGAACCAGGTGTCAAGTACCACAATGACTGTATAGATTATTAACTAGACTATCGCAAATTGATTTGGGTTGTTGAAAATCGGAACACGATTAAAAACATTAATTAATTTAGCTAAGACAAGGAGTTGGAGGGTTGGATTCTTCAGGTAAACAATTACTTAACTCACAGATTTGACACGATTGACATAACTCCAAGATGACTGGTAAAATCACAATCCATCACTATACTCTATCAAGCTATAGCAACATTCATTCAACACTCTGTATCATCATTCGATCTCAACAAAGCTAATTGAACAAACAATGATTAAAAACCCACAAAGTAAGAATTATCATATTTCTATCTCAAATTCGACTAAGACATGAAGGATTAGATAAACCTCAAAACTTTTCTCAAACGTTAAAAGATTCATTAAATCAAATAATAGATGATCGGACTATTACAAGCATTAAGAACAATCCCACATGTTTCATCCATAAGAATCAAATCGATCGTATCTACTGTAAACCTAAATAATCATCCAACCATGATTCAAACCAACCCCCCAACATGAACGGATTAGTTCATATTGGGGGTTTCACAACTCAGAAAAGAATTAATAAAAACGAAAGTAAACATGTTGGTTCTTAAAAGAAATGAAATCTAAAACTCCCTGAAAAGCTTAATCCTTCGATGAATGAACTCGATTCGCCTTTTGATTCTCGTTGATTGATGTTTCTTGCCTTCTATTCGTCTTCAAGAATCGCCCTCGTGCTCCCAAAATCGCCCAGAAAGAGTCTACGGCCGTAACTAAGATCAGATCCCAACCCTAGGTGAAAAAAAGGCTTTTAAAACGTATCAGGTCTTCTGCGCGTTTGTGGGCGCGTTTGGAGGCGCGCGCAGAGGCGAGCAGAGCACTGGAATGTTTGCGAAAATAAGCCTGCGCGTTTGTGGGAGCGTTTGGAGGCGCGCTCAGAGGCGCGCAGAGCACTGATTGGTCCAAAAATCTGATTTTTCTCCTTTTTGCACCGGACTGTTGTAGCCTTGCTCCGATTGCTCCAAAACTCTTCCAACATCATTCTTCCATATAAACCTGTACTTTCTCATAAAAACCATTAAATTCTACTATTTTTACTCGGGAACTTACAACAAACAGAACAACTTCGGGATCAAAATAATGTCGGAAAACGACATTATCAGTCACTTTGTCAAGAAAACTACTTAAATGAAGCTTAGAATACAAGGGATGAATAGCAAGGTTGATAGCCAATAGCGAAAGCATTCTTCCACTACATAAGGGCCTTTATCTCCCAACCATTACTTACACCCAAGCTCGGGAATTAGCCCCTCATCGCTTTTAAACACATATAAATCATGGTGATCAAACATAAATATAAATGTTAAAAACAATAGATGTGCCAACGATTTTGGATTAAAACAAGAAAGGAAATAACAATTGCTTCTAAGTAGCTATATGAATTACCTAGTGAAAGTGCAGGATCTATTCTTACAATCAATATAGAAAGAAGTAATTGAGAAATTGTATGATCAAGCCCAATTGTATTCAATGATGCACAGAATTACAGATCTAAGAGAGAGATAACCTCAAAGATTACAAGGAATGAATACAAGTAATATGGGAAAATCAATCAGTTAGCAACGTAGTGCTAACCACTCTATTTATACTGTAACGGATATATTAAAGCTACAGTACAAATAAGAAAGACTAATAAGAACAAAACACGTGTCCTGATTAGTTTACACATTACTAAGTAACGAAACTCGTCATAAGTTCTGAACAGGTAGTTCAGAACTTCTGAACATTCTTCTGATCACGCTTCTCAGAACTTCTGACTTCTCTTTCTCAGATCTCTGACTCTTCTTCTCAGAACTTCTGACTCTTCTTCTCAGAACTTCTGAACCTTCTTATCAGATCTTCAACACTTGGTTTATTGACAAAACTTCAGATCTAACAATCTCCCCCTTTTTGTCAAATAAACTTAAACTTTGCATCATCTAATTCTTTCAGAGCAGGAACAATTTTCTGAAGTAGCACATTCCTCAGATTAAGCCTCTTATCAATCTTGTCAATAATTTCTTGAATAACTTCAACTTGCTGATTTATTGCTTCTTGAGTTATGTTTGCTTCCTTTACTTTCAGCATCTTTTTCTCCAAATTGTGCTTTATGATCCTTAAAGTTCCAGAACAATATTTTGCAGTTTCCTTTGCTCTGAAGAAGATCTTTCCACTTTTGTTCTTCAAAAATACTCCCAGATCTGGATACTTGTGAACACTTCCAGTCTTTAACACCTTTTTCTGCTCATGATCTGTATTGGGATTTGCCAGATAAACACATGACTTTTGCAAATACAGAGCTATTTGGAAATCTGTATAGCAATGCCACCTTAAGATATAGAACATGGCCTCAATCACCACACTTCTTGCCTTCCTTTCATTTCTGTCTTTACTTGACTCTTTAAAACATAGAAAGCTGTGTAATCTGTAGAAGTCAACCACTGACAGTTTCTCAAAATCTGCATCAGTAAAATAATAAACCTTGCCATCTTCTCTCAAAACTTCAAAGGATAAGTACTCCATCTTTCTGAATTTCTTAACCTTCAATTCTCTGATTCCAGTGATTAGAAAATCTGAGTAAACAGCTTGCTTTGTTTTGCCAAGACATCTTGATTTTTCAGCCAACCAGATCTGAGTCTCCTTAGACCTATCATAATACACATCCAAGAATTGTACTTCTTTTGGTTTGAAAAACTCAGGCAGATCAAATTCAAGAAAGTATCCATTCAGATCAATGAATATTTCATCTTCTTTGGGTTCAGACTGTTCAGCTTGGTCAATATTAGTTATCTGCACATTCTGAGGTGTTGTGTCCTGAACTTCTTCAACTTCATCTGACAAAATTTCATTCACTTCATACTCAGCTGGGAACACAAAATCATTATGTAGAATCTTTTTGGGATTCACCTCAGATAGCAACCATTCACTACTGTTTCTGATTTTTCTTCTAAAATCCAACCTCCTCTTCACACAGTTTATGCATCTCTTCTTTAAACTCTCTTTTTCAGCATCCATACTTACTTCCATTCTAATCAACAACCAATTCAGAGTTGCATCACTGTACTTCACCAACTCTTTTAATCTGAACAATTCAAGTCTTTCGTGAACCATATATGTGAACCCTTCTGTCTCCATTCCTTCATTCACAAAACCCTTCACATGCAGATCAACTTCTGTTTTCTTTGTGGGAGAACTCAGATTGCACTTTTCTTTTCTTTCTTCGATAGCCAACTGGAAGTCATACAAGTATGTATTTCTGACATAAATACCCAGAAGTCTTCTGCATTCAATTTCTATCAAGGCTTCTTCAGTGCTAGCAAAGAACTTGACTAGAAAGATCTGATCATCAAGAGTCAATCTGTGAAAATCAAATGTAGACATGGAAACCTTTGTATTTCTTTCTTTCAGTATTTCCATTCTAACGAACATTAAACCATTGAATTCATCTTGTTGAAACATCAGAACTTTCTCGATTCTTTTCTGAATATGCAGTTTTGAGTCAGGAACTCTGAACATGTTAGAAGCTTCTGAGTAGACCATCTGAGCTCTGTCATCCATAAAACCATCAATGTTACTTTCCAAAAGCTCATACTCTCCTTCTGTGTAGTAGAGATTATCATATATTTCCTCAGGAAAAATATCATCTTGAAATTGTCTGGCTAATGGCACATCACTTAACTCTAGAATGAAGTCACACACAGGTTCTTCTAGTCTTTGCAATTTAATCTTTGGAATCTCAATTGGTTTTCTGAATACATATTCAGAAGGCATAAAGAAGTCTTTCACTTTCACATACTCTTCTTCTGTATTTAACTCATCACAAAAGTTAAACCTAAAATCATCTTTAAAATCCTGAGTGTAATCCACAGTTCTGTCTTCTTCTCCCATTAGATCAATGGGTCTTATCACTTTTATTCCTTTATGAATTTTCTGAACACTCAAAGCTCTGACTACTTCATTATGCATTCTTCTGATCAATTCTTCATTCAACCTCCTTTCTTCTGATTCAGACTCCATTGCCCTTTCACTGTTATAAACCACAATATCTGTACACCTGTTTACCACTGTACTTTCCACTATTTCTTCTATTCTCAAATCAGATTCCTCAATAGCTACAGTTTCATCTGAGTTTCCTTCCATCTCAGTATCCAAGTTCAATTCCTCTGTTTTATCTGATTCATTACTATCAATACTTCCCAACTCCATTTCTTCTGTATCTGAACTGTCAAGCTGTACTATCTGAATCATCTCCTTTAAATTTTCCTGTGTCTGATCTTCTGAACTTTTTGTATTGGCTAAGTGCATGTCTGCTATCTCAAAATCTTCTATGCCAATATCATCATCAGAACTTAACCTTTGTCTTTTCTCCCCCTTTTGATGATCATGAGGATCATTATCATCAAACTTCCTTTTCAAGTTCTGATTAAAAGCAACTTCAGGTTCAGCTTCTGCAATAGGAACAGGATCAAGAGGCTTTGAAGTAGAAGCCAAAGATACACTCAGTGCTTTCAGTATAGAATCCTGCATATCTTGCATTTGTTTCAACATATCTTTTTGAAAACCAGACATTATATCCATGATCTCCTTTTTGTGAGAATCCAAGGATTTCTTTACATCATCTACCTTGGTTTCAACAGAAATTAACTTTTTCTCCAACACACCTTTCAAATCTGATACCTCATCATTCAGATCCTCCATCCTCTTCTCCAAATTTTCTACTTTTTCCCCCATCTCCTTGTTTTGTTTCTGAATCTTTTCAAATTCAGAAGTTTCTAACAGTGAACCTGAACCAACAGATGGTCCAGTTTTCATGTGCCCAGAGAGCTCATGGCCTGTAGATAACACACAGTCATCTTGTACAACAGATGCACGTTTGAATGAGGCTTTTGTAATGTTCACCTCACCAGGACTTCCATCCAATCCTCGACACCCAACATTAGGCATGTCTATGAATGTTGTTTCAGGAGTACGAAATTCCTGATCTGTGCAAGTGTCAAAAGGAATTTCAGGCTCAATATGAATAGGACTGTGATATTCAGACTCAATGTGTTGAAAAATAAGTTGGGATTTATCACCTCCCTCCAAATGAGTTTGGGATGGTTCCCCGGATTTGTGTGAAACAGTAGCATGTTGAAATGCTTCTGAGTGGGTATGGATGGGTTGTTCAAGATCCACCACTAGGTCCATGGTGTTTGTTTCAATATTGGACACCAAGAGATGTGAACCAATAGCATGTGTGGTTACCTGGTCAAGATTAGCTGGTTCAGAGGCATCTCTTTCTGTTTGAACCTCTGTTAACAATCTCTCATCCTCACCACTCTCATTCTGTTTTTCCTCACTGAGTCTAACCAAGCTCTCAGAATTTTCCCCCTCAAGTCTCTCAGAATGTTCACCCATCTGAACATCCTCCCCCTCTCTAATTCGACTAGACCCCTCACCTCTCTTCTCAGGTTGGTCCTCTTGGGCAGGGATTTGAGGTAATTCAATTCCCATAGAGGTGCAATAAGCTTTTAAAATCTCACTCTCCCTTGGAATATAATTCCTAAGTGATTTTGGCAACAGTTTATGATTGGGATAATTTTCAAGTCTTGTTACTGAGGTCATCTTACTCAAATAAAATGTAGGACCATGCTCTTCATTTGTTCTTCTTGAGATTGTTCTGTTTTCCTGCATGGCATACCAAATAACAATTTGCCAGTACCTTATGTAGGGAATGTATGTCAGTGGAGCATCCTTTGTCTTCTTCTGAATTGCTTTCTGATTCTTCTCAAATGTATTCTTCATATCTTCCCAAAGTATTAAAGTATAGTCATAATGCCTATTCTTCACTAAACCTTGAAATATCTGAAGAATTTGTTTAGAACCTTGATCAGCAGAACTATTTTTCCCTGACAAACATTTATTTACCACATGAAAGAAGCAAGCCCAAATAGGTGGTAATTTGTTTCTTCTGAACAAACTGAGAGTCCTCAATCCTTCATTGTATCCCAACTTCATGAACTCTGCTATTAATTCCTCTGTTAGGGGTAAATCCTCAAAATCTGTTCTTCTTTGTACATCATCTTTCTCTGGTAGATTCAGCATTTCTCTTAGTGCAGAGATAGATAAGACAAATGTCACTCCTCCAATTTCAGACACAAACTTATTATCTTCTAACCTAAGATATTTCCACCATTGTTGTATGTACTGAACAGGCACATTTTTACTTCTTGTAAACCATTTTCTGTACGGATGATGTTTGAATAACTCCATGATAATTCTGTGTTCAGGCTTAAAACGACTTTCCTCAAACAATATAATACAGTTATTTTCAGATAATTTCAACCATTCACTCTCAGGAACAACTCTTTCCACTAGAATAGATCTATCTGACATAATAGAACCTGCAGCACTCTGATCATGTTCAATATTAACGTTTACCTCATCCGCATTTCCTTCAGATTCATCCATTTGTTCATCTTCTTCATCATTTCTTATTGCCCCTTCCTCTGCAACTCTATTTTGTACTTCATCGTTTTCCGAATCGGATGAATCCATTATCGATTTTGTAGAATGTAGAGAAATTGGACCACTTCTTCGTATTTCAGACATGATTTAAGAAGAAAACAGATTCAAAGAACTCTGGATTTGATTCGTATCTCACGTTTCGCTCTGGAATTTGAAAGAAATTTGAAATAGGGATTTTAAGACCTATTTAAAATCCGCGAAGTTGAAAGGTTTAACGGAAAAGCGAAATCAATGTTATAACGGAGTCAACACATGTGAAATACCACAAAGGATTTAAATGAAATACGTGGCATTGTCAAACAAATATGAAGCTGACACGTGTTAGTGGATAGAATTTTGACTCAAGTCAAAGATCTAAATAACACGCACAGATGTTCTGATTCCATGACTCAGAAGAATTTTGCCTTGTAACCAAAATGTCTTTTAAAATCAACTTCTGACCAATATAAAACATTTTGATTATTCAGAAGAGGTTTGAACAGATAAGAAATGAAAACAAATCTTTTAAGCATCACAAAATGATTTCCAAAAGAATTTTGATGCTCCCCCTTGACTTGAGCATGCATTTGAGTATTAATGATACATAAAGATGAGATTAAAAGATAATCAAAGAAGCATAATCCATACAGTTGAAGTTATTTGTATTTCTCAAAAGTAAATTTTTGAAAGTTAGATTGCTGAAGTATTGACTCAGAATTTCTGACCTTAAGATTCAGAGGTTCTGATCTCAGGACTCAGAAGTTCTGAACTCAAGACTCAGAGGTTCTGAACTCAAGATTCAGAGGTTCTGAACTCAAGACTCAGAAGTTCCGAACTCAAGACTCAGAAGTTCTGAATACACTACTCAGACAAGTTTACTTAGAAAAATTTAGCATTTTTAAGAAAAAAATATTTTCAACTAGGCAGATTAAGCATTCCTATTTTACATATGAGAAAAGAAAACCTTTTGTGATCAAGAGGCTTAGTGAACAAGTCAGCCAATTGATACTTTGTATGCACAAAGTGCATCTCTATAGTTCCTTTTTCCACATAGTCCTTTATAAAATGATACCTCACATCTATATGCTTAGTCTTCGAATGTTGAACAGGGTTCTGAGTAATAGCAATTGCACTTTCTGAGTCACAATAGATGGGAATCTTATTAAGCTGATATCCATAGTCCATGAGTTGTGTTCTCATCCACAATGTTTGAGAGCATGAAGCAGCAGCAGCAACATACTCTGCTTCAGCAGTTGAAGTGGATACACAGTTCTGTTTCTTTGATGCCCAACTCACTATTTTATCTCCCAAAAAGTGACAAGCACCAGATGTACTCTTTCTGTCCAACCTACTTCCTGCATGATCAGCATCAGTGAAAGCAGTCAATTTGAAGTCAGTTTCTTTTGGATACCATAAACCTAGATCAGGTGTTCCTTTGAGATATCTTAAAATCCTTTTGACAGCCAACACATGTGATTCTTTCGGGTTAGATTGAAATCTAGCACAGAAACAGGTAGAAAACATGATATCTGGTCTACTTGCAGTCAAATAAAGTAATGATCCAATCATGCCTCTATAAAGTTTGATATCTGCTGAAACACCTTTGAGATCAGCATCTAACTTTATTTTAGTTGCCATAGGTGTTCTCATAGAAGCACAATCAGACATTTTGAACTTTTTCAGAATATCTCTGACATATTTTCCTTGATTTATGAAAATACCTTTTGGTAGTTGTTTGACTTGAAGACCAAGGAAAAAATTCAGTTCACCCATCATGCTCATTTCAAATTCAGATGACATGATTTTTGAAAAATTATCACATAATTCTGGACTGGTAGAACCAAATATTATGTCATCAACATAAATCTGAATCAGAATCAAATCATTACCCTGTTTCTTTAAAAACAAAGTTGTGTCAATCTTACCTTTCTTGAATCCTGAACCTAACAGGTGTTTAGTAAGAGTGTCATACCAGGCTCGTGGTGCTTGTTTTAGACCATATAAAGCTTTGTCTAAAATATAAACATGATCAGGGAATTCTGGATCAACAAAACCTTCAGGTTGATGGACATACACCTCTTCATTAAGTTTGCCATTTAGAAAGGCTGATTTGACATCCATTTGATACACCTTGAAGTTTTTATGTGCAGCATAGGCTAAAAATATTCTGATTGCCTCTATTCTTGCCACTGGTGCAAATGTCTCATCATAATCAATTCCCTCTTGTTGACAGTATCCCTTAGCAACCAATCTTGCCTTGTTTCTGATGACAACACCTGATTCATCCTTTTTGTTTCTGAACACCCATTTAGTTCCAATAATAGATTTACCTTCAGGCTTTGGAATGAGTCTCCAAACTTTATTTCTTTCAAATTGAAGCAATTCCTCTTGCATTGCTGAAATCCAGTCTGGATCCTCTAGGGCTTCATTAGCTTTCTTTGGTTCAATTACACTTAAGAAACCAGCAAACATTGCTTCATTTGCTGTAGCTGATCTTGTCTTTACTCCTGCTGGTGGATCACCTATTACTTGATGAATAGGGTGATTTTTAGTCCATTTATTAGCACTAGGGAGTACATCAATCTCTGAATAATTGTTGTTTGCATCATTCTCATCAATGATTGCTCGTAATTCTGAACTGTCACCTTGTTCTGACGTATGAGTAGGAGTTGCATCCAAGTTTGAGTTCTGATTAATGAAGTCAGAGTTCTGATTGACTTGTTCAGAGTTCTGAGTACAAGAATCAGAATTCTGATTACAAGGTTCAGAGTTTTCACCACTTGTATTTATTAGATTTGGGCACTCCTCTGATGGACCTTTGTCAGAAATTACAGTTGATTGAACTATTTCTGGAGTCTTATTTTTCATCTCTTTGACCATCTTTGGGTTTTCATATTCTGCATAAGAATCAGAAATTAGTTCACTAAAAGCATCCTTAAACAGTAAATTGAGTTCTGAACAAATAGGATTAGAATTTGTATCAGAAGTCATTTTTGTCTTGTTCAGCATGAGTTCTGAACTGTCTTGTTCAGAAGTCCGCATTCTGGCTTCATCAAAAGTTACATTTATGCTCTCCATCATCCTCTTGGTTCTTCTATTGTAGATTCTGAATGCTTTGGAAGTTAAAGAATAACCCACAAAGTATCCTTCATCTGCCTTTTTATCGAATTTGGCAAGATTTTCTCTGTCTCTGAGAACATAGCATCTGCAACCAAAAATATGAAAGAATTTGATTAATGGTTTTCTTTTATTTATCAGTTCATAAGCAGTCTTATTTAATCTCTTATTGATTAAAGTTCTATTTTGTGTAAAACAAGCAGTTGCAATTGCTTCAGCCCATAGGAAAGTAGGAAGATTTGCATAAGCCAACATTGTTCTCGCAGCCTCAACTAGAGTTCTATTCTTCCTTTCAACAACACCATTTTGTTGAGGAGTTCTGACAGCAGAAAAATTGTGAGAAATCCCAGAACTTTCTAAAAAATTCTGAAGAGTCTCATTTCTGAACTCCGTTCCATTATCACTTCTGATTTTCTGAACTTGAAGTTGTAAGAGAACTTGAATCCTTTTGATAAAATTTATCAATGTAGTAGCAGCTTCTGACTTAGCTCTTAGGAACTCAACCCACGTGTATCTGGATAATTCATCAACAATCACAAGCATATATTTCTTTCCTCCCATCGATTGAACTGAAATTGGACCACAAAGATCAGTATGAATCATTTCTAATGGTGCTTTGCAAGATGAGTCCATTTTTAATTTGTGAGAACTCTTTTTCATCTTGCCCATTTCACAAGCTGAGCATAATGATTCTTTTTCAAATTTAAGCTTTGGTAAGCCTTTAACCAAATGTTTTGCAACAAGATTATTAAGATCTTTGAAATTCAGATGAGAACATCTTCTGTGCCAAAGCCAGCATTCATTTGCAGTTGATTTTGATAAAAGACAAACTGTATTTAATGTTTTCAATTTTGAAAAATTAACTACAAATAAGTCCATATGTCTTTTGGCCCAGAAAACTTTGACATCATTTTCAGAGAAATTACAAAGAATCTTCAAGAATGAATGAATGAATTAATTAATCAAGAATTAAATCATCCAATTGAAAATGATCTTGAAAACTTGAAAATCTTGAAAATTAGTGAAATGCGATCTTTTCAACAATAAAACCCAATAATCTCGATCAAATTGAATTTGAAATCAACATGCAGCGGAAAGAATCACTTTGATCAAGAAACCAATCAAGAAATTCGAAAACATACCTGTGATCTCTGTCTAATTTCGAAAATTAATCAGCAGATCAGAATGTTCTTGATTCTGTCGAGTTCTTGGAATAACTAGGGTTTTTGTTGTTCTGCTCTGATACCAATTGAAAGTGCAGGATCTATTCTTACAATCAATATAGAAAGAAGTAATTGAGAAATTGTATGATCAAGCCCAATTGTATTCAATGATGCACAGAATTACAGATCTAAGAGAGAGATAACCTCAAAGATTACAAGGAATGAATACAAGTAATATGGGAAAATCAATCAGTTAGCAACGTAGTGCTAACCACTCTATTTATACTGTAACGGATATATTAAAGCTACAGTACAAATAAGAAAGACTAATAAGAACAAAACACGTGTCCTGATTAGTTTACACATTACTAAGTAACGAAACTCGTCATAAGTTCTGAACAGGTAGTTCAGAACTTCTGAACATTCTTCTGATCACGCTTCTCAGAACTTCTGACTTCTCTTTCTCAGATCTCTGACTCTTCTTCTCAGAACTTCTGACTCTTCTTCTCAGAACTTCTGAACCTTCTTATCAGATCTTCAACACTTGGTTTATTGACAAAACTTCAGATCTAACACCTAGCTAGTTTCCTTGTTAGGAGAAACTAGAATTAAATTAAAGTAAACTACAATTTAGAACTAGACTAAAGAACTACTTGCTTAAGGCAAGAAGTGGGGTGCTAAACAACAGGGAGCTCGGCTCCTATTTATACAATGGGAAAGCATCAAAAGTCAACTTAGCTAGTACAAGATTCCTTAACCAAAGGTTTTTATCCAAAAGCTAAAAAGATTTTATGTTGCTCTTGTTGAGGTGATCTCTATCAAGAATATATTCTTCTGCAGATGCCCCTGCCTTCCAGCTTGCAAAAAGGGCTGAAGAGATTGCCACAAGATTCCCCAACCCAAAAGCTTATGAAGTGATGTCTTTGACTTTTCTGGATATGCGAACCACGCTGTAGCATCCTGCTGCAGCATACCGAACTGTTAGATTTTCCACAAAATAAGCACAAACAGGCCCATTTCTCCTACTTAGCTCCAAACTATAATAAAAGATAAAATCAAACTAAAAGACTCAATTAAGGGGATTGGGAAACTAAAATAGGACTAAATATCTATAAAATAAGTGCTTAGAATGTGATAAATTATGCACTTATCAAGTAGCAATTACAGCTAATCCAGTTCAGCACTCAAAGACAAAGCATATCGACATAAGGTACCATTTTATAAAAGATCATGTTGAAAAAGGGGCGATTGAAATGTACTTTGTTTCAACCGACTTCCAACTTGCGGATTTGTTTATAAAAGCCCTTGATGAAAGGAGATTTAACTTCTTAATCAGCAAGATGGGCATGCTGAACATGTCCTCCTAACTCTATTTAAAACTCAACAGAGCCTCTGATGTTCATACCAGAGCTCTGTCAAAATAGTTAGGTAGGATACTTCACCAGAGCCTCTGATGATCATCTCAGAGCTCTGCCAGCATACTTTTTCAATATTTTCTTCTATAAATTCCAAATCTGTATATACTCTTGTTTTCTTTTTGTAAATATTGTTGCAAGAAAAGAGAAAAGGTGAAAAGAAAAATTTGTCAATTAAGCTCATGTTTTTAGGGGGAGCTTAAAAGAAAGATAAGCATGGTTTAAGGGGGAGCAAGTCAAAACAATTTCAAATCTAAATGACTTTGCTCGTTGAACAAAGAGGAAAAATCATTTTAAGGAAGGGAAAACCTGTTCTGATGAAAACATTTTTGATAATGTCAAGAACATACCAGAACTTTGACATTTCACCAGAGCCTCTGATGATTTTCACCAGAACTCTGTGAAATCTCTGAGACAATTTTGCTTTCGTTCTTTGACTATTTTCACATCAGATTCAGGATTTTTTAAATGGTTTTAAGGGTAAAGGTGAAACGATTTGGGTTACTTGAAAGAATGAAAAGGTCACTCAACAGATGGAAAATTGTGTTGAGTTCCACCAGAGCTCTGCTAGTTTTCTTCCACGTCATCAGAAGTACTGTCATCAGAGGTGCGGGTTATTCTTAATCGTCAACCACTTGTCAACCACATATCTCTAACTGTGACGGTTCCATAGCCAGAAAACCGTCAGACCCAAAATCTACGTGGCGCTCTCTGATTGATAAACCAACCGTTAGCTGTTTCCACCTTCCACTGTAGAGGTCGTTCCACTATCTGATACTCGAGTACCTACAGTACCTACGATGGTTATCCAGCCACAAATTTCGAGTATAAATACCCATTCCCATGACCCATTTCATTTCTTACGACTTCTAAGTATTCAAACCATCATATTCTTCCCTCTTTTGTTCAAATATCCTTGTGTTCTGTATAAACCCAGAAACCTGCAACAATGGCGGAACAAGCTAACTCGGCAGAATCGAGCAGAATATTACCTGTTGATCATATAGTGATCCAACCCTACGAGTTTGTAGACAACAACAGCAGATTCGACGCCAATCCAGCCAACTATTTACCCATTTACCATGTGATCGCTGAGTTTTTCAGAAACTCCGAACTCTTTCATGCCTTCACAATGTTTGATGATGACCTTCCAGAGCTTTATGTCCAACAATGGTGGACAAATTGTCAGTACATTACAGAAAGGAAAGGCATTATTGGGAAAGTTGATTAAGGAAGACAGGGCAGAGCAGGAACAATACGCATTCGCGACAAAACCCTTCGAAGAATCTTTGGAATGCAAACCAAAGAACAGCTAGGAATCCCTGCATTTGAAAACCCCCCCAAAACCCCTGTTCTTCTTGCATTTGCAAAGTTCTTAGGCTACAAGAATGACCTAACCTTGATTGGGAAATTTAAGAGAGGTAATCTACCCCCAATCTGGAACTTCATGTTTTCAATCCTAAACCGAACCCTAACCTGCAAAAGTGGTAGCCAAGACCAAGCTAGCACTGAAATCCTTCAGATTATGTATGGCCTATACTTCAGAAGACATTTTGACTATGCCAAAATCCTCTACAAAGAGATTCTGAGCACTGTGAACACAAACACTTCAACTCTGGCAAGAGGAGGAGAAGTGGGTGTGCATAGGTGTAATAACCAGGTATTTTATTTTGTTAATTGACCAGTAGTATTTTAGTATTTTAGAAATTAGAAGTTTATTTATATAAGTTTTATTTTAGTTAGTTATGGAAAAATAAGTTAAGGGTTAGTCTTTTATATTATAAGAAAGTTAGAGGGTTATTTTGGTCTTTTTAAGAGAAAGTGTGGTTGTTGGGGGAGGAGTATGGAGGTGTTCCCTCCATACCGTCCTTTTTTGGATGATTAGGAAGTGGTGTCTCCTTTCTTTTTTTCATTTGAAAGCAAAACAAGAGTGTGTGTGTGTGTGTGTTTACCTTCGGCTAGGTGAAAAGAGAGAAAAAGAGAGTGAAATCGAAGAAGGGTCAAGAAGAAGAAGAAAGAATCTGATCTCCATAGCTGGGATTTTAGTGTTATGCAGTAAACTATTCAGGTGATCATCTGATTCCTTTCCCTTTTATATATTTAAGTTTTTAGAAGTTTATATTTGGGTTTTAAGTAATTTTAGAAAGGTATATGGGTCTTTGGTTATGTTTAGAATGTCAATAAGAGTCTAAAAATCATTTATGGGTAAATATTGGACTGAAAAGTCGTTTTTGGCTGAGCTTAATTAAAAAGACGATGAACAGTAATTTTCAGGTTTTCGCAACAGTAGGTTGCGAGAAGCGAGGTTTTCGCAATAGTGGGTTGCGAGTTCTAAGGTTTTCGCAATAGTGGGTTGCGAGTTCTAAGGTTTTCGCAATAGTGGGTTGCGAGTTCTTTGGTTTTCGCAACAGTGGATTGCGAAAAGTGAGGAATTCGCAAGTTGTGGGTTGCGAAAAGTGTTAAAATACAGATTTATTAATGAGGTGTATTCTTGTTAATTAACTATTTCAGATAGTAAAATTCAAAGATAAAAGTGGGACTTGTTGAAGAGATTTTTGGAGAACATGGAAAAGCATTCAGGTGAGTTTTATTTTAAAAACATTTTTCAACTGGAATATATATATGTGATTTATATATCTATATGAAATGGATATGTATTGGATTGAGAATGTGATACATAATGTGATTATGTGTTTTATTGAAATGTTTATATACATGATGGCATACAGAAATTTTATGAGTATTCTGCGAGAATACGGGGCCGGGATACGAGGTGCGGACCGGTGTGTTGCCGGGTTCCGGTAAGCGGACAGGCGTGTTTACTGTAGATGTTGTACAGCAGAGTGAATTGACTAGTTGGCTTGCAACCACTAGTTTGGCCAATTGTGGAGGAATAAGGGGGAATGTGTGGATACGAATCGCAAGTCTTGGTTGGTATTTAATTACGTGTAATATATGTGTGTTTGTATAAAAAGGTTTTATTAATTGGATTCTTAGCAAGTTTCAACTGACAGGGATTTTCTCACTGGACCATTAGGTCTAACCCTCATTTTTCTGTTTTAAAAATATGTATTCCAGGTGGTGGATCGGGTAAGGGCAAGTGAAAAGTTTATGCCGTGGATGTCTCTTGTGAAGACTTTTGTGTTGATGACATAACTATGTTTTGAACCCATGACTCTGTTATTAATCAACATGTATTGTATTCCGTGAAAAATTTGTACTCGTTTATTTTTATGTTACCAAGACTTTGGGACCGAATGTGTTATATATAATGTATCTTTTGATGATATTATGGCATGAATATATGTTATTTGTATATTGGGAAATCGGGGTCGTTACAGTTGGTATCAGAGCCTTAGTTTAAGGGATTTAGGTATAAATATTCGTACCTAGACTTAAACTGCATGTGAAGTAGGATGTCCCTATTATGATAGAACCTGGGGATTGCTAAGTATAAAAGGTAGAAAGAACATCATGTAAGGTAATTTCGAATTACACTTGGCCAGTGTAATTATGTTTTTACAGGTGCATGTTTGAACTGGAATACCTAGTTATATGGGGTATATGCTTATGTGTATATTAACCTTGTTCGAATCTACAGAATGGCGAGTGGCACTAGACAGAGGATTCGGAGGGGAGGAGGGAATCCGGTTGAAGAAAACCCACCAGTAGGAATAGGGGGAAGAGGAGGAGATCGTGGTAGAGGCAGAACTGGAGGTAGAACTGGAGGTAGAACTGGGGGTGGAACAGGGGGCCAAACCGGGGGAAGGACTCAAGGTACAGAGTTTGTTACGTGAGAAGACCTGACTGCTGAAATGGGAAGGTTACAGGCTAGTATACAAGCAATGATTGAAAGAAGTCGAAACAGTGAAGCTGATCCACCAGGTCCGGAACAAGAAGTCGAAATGCCAATCACCCCTACTGTCTTACCAATAACGAAGAAGTGTGATTATAAGATGTTTCTTGGTTGCAAACCCCCTACGTATTCAGGAGACCGGGATCCAGTGAAAGCAATGAGGTGGCTGAAGGAAATGGAAGCTATATTCAAGACAAGTAAGTGTGCTGAGGAGGATAGAGTACTGTATGGAACAGCAATGTTGAAGGGTGAAGCCTTGTATTGGTGGGAGGCTCATATGGAATCCGAAGGAGCAGACATATATTCTACTTTCCCTTGGGAAGAATTTGTTCTAGTTTTCACACAACACTTCTGTCCACAAGCAGCTGTCAGACAACTGGAAGAGGAATTTATGAGTCTTCAACAAGGGAATTTGTCAGTTAGAGACTATACCGCTAGGTTCTTAGAGAAATCTCGTTTTGCGGGATATTATGTTGCTACAGAGAAATTGAAGATGGACAGATACATCTATGGGCTCAATTCGGAGGTCAGAAGATTGGTTACTGCAACAAGGCCAGATACCTTTACAGCCGCAGTGGACGCTGCTGAAAATGTAAAACGAGATGACAGAAGAGATGCCAGTGATAGGAGTATGGGGAAAAGAAAATGGGAAGGACCACCTCACGATCCGAAAAAGTCCAGATTTCAGAAGTTCGATAACCATGCACCTTTCCGACCAATGGAAAGACCTTATCCGAAGTGCCACCGTGTTCATCAAGGAAACTGTCAGAGTGAATCGCGGGTTTGCTATAGGTGTGGGAAGACCGGGCATGTTTCTAAAGATTGTCGCGTTACGCGGTTTTGCTACACATGTAATTCTCCGGATCATTTTCAGCCACATTGTCCGCAAAGAAGAATACAACAGGGTGGATTGTCAGGGAAACCAGCAATTGCCAGCCCCGTAATTCCAAGGATAGAACAGCGAAAAGCAAGGGGTCGTACGTTCCAAATGACCGCTAAAGAAGCGGAGGAAACTCCGGATGTGGTTACAGGTACATTTTTCATAAACTCTACACGTGCTAAGGTGTTATTTGATTCTGGTGCAAACCGATCCTTTGTGTCGCCTTCGTTTGCTGCTCACATGAATTTAGAGGCTAAAATGTTAAAACATGCTTTGCTGGTAGACACTGCGAATGATAATCAGGTGTCGGTAAAAGAAGTATTTGATGGTTGTGTGATTGATATAGAGGGTTATGGTGTACCAATACGATTGTTTCCTATAGCCTTGATCGAATTTGATGTGGTGGTAGGAATGGATTGGTTAGCTAAGAATCAGGCTAGCATAGTTTGTGATAAGAAGATAATTAATGTTGTTTTACCTGATAAGAGATCAGTGGTGATTTATGGTGATCATAGCAATCATCAGTCTTGTCTTATTTCTATGATAGAAGCCCGTAAGTGTGTCAGCAAGGGTTGCCCGAGTTACTTAGCCTATGTGATAGATAGTAGGACTGAAAAGAATAGGTTGGAAGATATTCCTATTGTTAGTGAGTTTCCAGAGGTTTTCCCTGAGGACTTGAATAGTCTCCCTCCTGATAGGCAAGTAGAGTTTGGCATAGACCTGATACCTGGAGCCGCTCCTATTGCTCGTGCACCTTACCGACTTGCTCCTCCAGAGATGAAAGAGATGATGACGCAACTGCAAGACCTATCCGATAAAGGCTTCATCAGACCTAGCTCTTCGCCGTGGGGTGTACCAGTGTTGTTTGTGAAAAAGAAAGACAGCTCAATGAGAATGTGTATCGACTACCGGGAACTGAATAAGCGCACGATCAAGAACAAGTATCCGCTTCCTAGAATTGATGATCGCTTCGATCAGTTAGTTGGAGCTTGCTATTTCTCCAAGATTGATCTCAGGTCTGGCTACCATCAGTTGAAGGTTAAAGAAGAAGATGTTTTAAAGACTGCTTTTCGTACGAGGTACGGTCACTACGAGTTCTTAGTAATGCCATTTGGATTGACGAACGCTCCAGCCGCTTTTATGGATCTGATGAATCGGGTATGTAGGCCTTATCTCGATAAATTTGTAATTGTATTTATCGATGATATACTTATCTATTCCCGATCCAAAGAGGATCACGCACAACATATTCGTTTGATTTTGGAGCTACTGAAGGAGGAAAAATTATACGCTAAATTCTCAAAGTGTGAGTTCTGGTTGCGAGAAGTTCAGTTCTTGGGGCATGTTGTTTCAGAGAAAGGCATTCAAGTAGATCCGACGAAAGTGGAAGCGATTGAAAGATGGGAACCGCCGAAGACGCCGACTGAAATACGTAGTTTTCTGGGTTTAGCTGGGTATTACCGAAAGTTTATAAAGGACTTCTCTCATATTGCTACACCTCTTACTAAGTTGACTCGAAAGAATCTGAAGTTTGAATGGAAAGCAGAACAGGATGGAGCATTCAGGATACTGAAGGAGAGACTCTGCAGCGCGCCGATTTTAGCATTGCCAGAAGGTTCAGAAGATTTTGTTGTCTACAGTGATGCTTCTAAACTAGGATTAGGATGTGTACTTATGCAGCGTGGGAAGGTGATTGCGTATGCTTCTCGTCAGTTGAAAGATAATGAACGGCAGTACCCTACACACGATATGGAATTAGCAGCAGTGGTGTTCACGTTGAAGATTTGGAGACATTATCTTTATGGTACCAAATGTCAGATTTTTACTGATCACAAGAGTCTCCAACATCTTTTCGACCAGAAAGAATTGAATATGAGGCAAAGGAGATGGATGGAATTGGTGAATGATTACGATTGTGAAATTCTCTATCATCCGGGAAAGGCGAATGTGGTGGCCGATGCCTTGAGTCATCAGGAAAGGAGTGGAACAATAAGAGTTATTTCGTTAAGGACTGAACTTCTACCGAGTATCTTTGAAGAATTGCAAAAGTGTCAAATAGAAGCGTTTCAAGAAGAACATCTGAAGTCAGAACGATTAGTGGGGTTATCAGAATTACTAGAAAAAGATGATCGCGGGCTGTTGTGTTTGGGGAGCAGAATTTGGGTGCCTCGTTTGGGTGGGTTACGCGATCGTGTACTACAAGAAGCTCATAAATCTCGTTTCTCTATTCATCCAGGTACGAATAAGATGTATAGAGATTTGAAACAATTTTATTGGTGGCCATGGATTAAGAGAAGTGTTGCTAAGCATGTGGAAGATTGTAATACGTGCAAGAAGGTAAAGATTGAACATCAAAGGCCGTTTGGTCAGTTGCAGCGATTGGAAATACCGATGTGGAAATGGGAGCAGATTACTACAGACTTCATAACTAAGCTACCAAGGACTTCGAAGGGATTTGATTCTATTTGGGTAGTTGTTGACAGATTGACGAAGTCTGCTCATTTCTTACCAATAAAGGGAACTGATTCGATGGAACGCTTAGCCAAATTATATATTGATGAAATAGTAACTCCACATGGGGTTCCAATCTCGATTAATTCTGATCGGGATAGTCGTTTTACTTCGAGATTTTGGAGAAGCTTTCAAAGGGAGATGGGGACGCAGATGAAGTTAAGTACAACATACCATCCTCAAACCGACGGTCAGAGTAAAAGAACAATCCAGACTTTAGAAGATATGCTCCGTGCTTGTATAGTTGATTTTGGGGGATCGTGGGATAAACATCTACCGTTGATCGAATTTGCCTACAACAACAGTTATCATTCCGGCATTCAAGCGGAACCGTTTGAAGTATTGTATGGTAGAAAATGTCGAACGCCTCTGTGTTGGAATGAAGTGGGAGAGAAACAATTAGCGGGACCAGAAATAGTTCAACTAACCGCGGATAAGGTTACTCAGATCCGAGAAAGTTTGAAAGTGGCTCAAGACAGACAGAAAAGCTACGCAGATCGACGCCGGAAACCGTTAGAGTTTCAAGTTGGGGATTTCGTGATGTTGAAAGTCTCGCCTTGGAAAGGAGTCATTAGATTTGGAAGGCAACGTAAACTTAGCCCGAGGTATATTGGACCGTTTGCAATTACAGAAAGAATTGGTGAAGTAGCTTACCGATTGGATATACCGATAGAGTTAAGCCGTATCCACAACGCGTTTCATGTATCGAACTTTCGGAAATGTTTGGTTACGCCAGATCAGGCTGTCTCCCTACCAGATATTCAAGTTGATGAAAGATTGAACTACGTGGAGGAACCGGAAGCCATAGTTGATCACAAAGTTAAAGTGTTGCGGAACAAAGAGATCAGGCAAGTGAAATTTCAGTGGAAACATCATAGAGGTCAGGATGCGACATGGGAATCGGAGTCGGAGATGAGAGCCAAATACCCTCATCTTTTCGCTTGACTGAATTCCGGGACAGAATTCTTTTAAGGGGGAGATGTTGTAATAACCATGTATTTTATTTTGTTAATTGACCAGTAGTATTTTAGTATTTTAGAAATTAGAAGTTTATTTATATAAGTTTTATTTTAGTTAGTTATGGAAAAATAAGTTAAGGGTTAGTCTTTTATATTATAAGAAAGTTAGAGGGTTATTTTGGTCTTTTTAAGAGAAAGTGTGCTTGTTAGGGGAGGAGTATGGAGGTGTTCCCTCCATACCGTCCTTTTTTGGATGATTAGGAGGTGGTGTCTCCTTTCTTTTTTTCATTTGAAAGCAAAACAAGAGTGTGTGTGTATGTGTTTACCTTCGGCTAGGTGAAAAGAGATAAAAAGAGAGTGATATCGAAGAAGGGTCAAGAAGAAGAAGAAAGAATCTGATCTCCATAGCTGGGATTTTAGTGTTATGCAGTAAACTATTCAGGTGATCATCTGATTCCTTTCCCTTTTATATATTTAAGTTTTTAGAAGTTTATATTTGGGTTTTAAGTAATTTTAGAAAGGTATATGGGTCTTTGGTTATGTTTAGAATGTCAATAAGAGTCTAAAAATCATTTCTGGGTAAATATTGGACTGAAAAGTCGTTTTTGGCTGAGTTTAATTAAAAAGACGATGAACAGTAATTTTTCAGGTTTTCGCAAAAGTAGGTTGCGAGAAGCGAGGTTTTCGCAATAGTGGGTTGCGAGTTCTAAGGTTTTCGCAATAGTGGGTTGCGAGTTCTTAGGTTTTCACAATAGTGGGTTGCGAGTTCTTTGGTTTTCGCAACAGTGGGTTGCGAAAAATGAGGAATTCGCAAGCTGTGGGTTGCGAAAAGTGTTAAAATACAGATTTATTAATGAGGTGTATTCCTGTTAATTAACTATTTCAGATAGTAAAATTCAAAGATAAAAGTGGGACTTGTTGAAGAGATTTTTGGAGAACTTGGAAAAGCATTCAGGTGAGTTTTATTTTAAAAACATTTTTCAACTGGAATATATATATATATGTGATTTATATATCTATATGAAATGGATATGTATTGGATTGAGAATGTGATACATAATGTGATTATGTGTTTTATTGAAATGTTTATATACATGATGGCATACTGAAATTTTATGAGTATTCTGCGAGAATACGGGGCCGGGATCCGAGGTGCGGACCGGTGTGTTGCCGGGTTCCGGTAAGCGGACAGGCGTGTTTACTGTAGATGTTGTACAGCAGAGTGAATTGACTAGTTGGCTTGCAACCACTAGTTTGGCCAATTGTGGAGGAATAAGGAAGAATGTGTGGATACGAATCGCAAGTCTTGGTTGGTATTTAATTACGTGTAATATATGTGTGTTTGTATAAAAAGGTTTTATTAATTGGATTCTTGGCAAGTTTCAACTGACAGGGATTTTCTCACTGGACCATTAGGTCTAACCCTCATTTTTCTGTTTTAAAAATATGTATTCCAGGTGGTGGATCGGGTAAGGGCAAGTGAAAAGTTTATGTCGTGGATGTCTCTTGTGAAGACTTTTGTGTTGATGACATAACTATGTTTTGAACCCATGACTCTGTTATTAATCAACATGTATTGTATTCCGCGAAAAATTTGTACTCGTTTATTTTTATGTTACCTAGACTTTGGGACCGAATGTGTTATATATAATGTATCTTTTGATGATATTATGGCATGAATATATGTTATTTGTATATTGGGAAATCGGGGTCGTTACAATAGGAATCTGAAGCAAATCAGATTTCCAAGGTTCATTAGCCTTGTCGTCAGAGAAGCATTCCAAGCCCTGCAACTAACTCAACATGGAAATCCAACTCCGGGATGGGTGATGTCCAGATTCAATCCGACAACCACAGGTGAGTATCCTAACACCAGAAGGATCCCAAGAACTATGCTCTCTCTTATAAGTCCAAACCATATCTCTCTACAAATCTATAATCATGCTGCTCTACCTCAAGAACCTGAGGTGAGATCCCCATCATACATAGGTCCTGAACCTTCGTTAGAGTCTGTGAGTGCTGTAAGAGAAGAGGAAGAAATAGAAAGACACGAGGTAAGAGTACCCGAAGTGGGGTCTTCCTCTGCCCATGTTGAGGAGGAGGAAGTAGTGGACAGAGCATCCCCTCTGGAGGTTATCTAAGAGGGTGTAAGGGAAACTGCAGAGGAGGTAGCAGAAAATTCGTCCTCCTCTGGCAGTAGTGAGGAAGAGGATAGTGAGGGTGAGACATCTGAGTCTTCTACGTCCCTATAAACCGAGGGCAATGTGAGTTTAGAAGAAGATGTTCAAATGAACACACATGTGCGTTTCCATAGCCCAACTCCCAGTGCAACCACACAACCTATCCTTGGTAATCAAGACCAAATGAATATTGAATCAGAGGTGCACACCTCGAACCCAAACCATCTTAAACCACCATAGGCAACTCTGAATGCCTCTGGCATGCACGAAACCGGGGAATCCATTTTTGGTACAGATGTCCCCATGCCCCAGGACATTAGCAGGTCACCTACACACGCTGAAGCCTCTGTGGCTTGCATAGATTTGACACAAACTAGCCCTGAGATCTTTCGTATCTCACGTAGGCTCTACCCAACTCAGGGGCAGTGGGATGACTTAGTATCACAAGGGAAAACCTGTCTTGATCTCAGGTCCTCCCAACACATCAGATTTCCTTCTCCAGAACCTGAGCTGGAAGAGGAAACTCTGATCATAAGACCCAGAGATGTATCCCCTGAAAAGGAGTATCATGGATCGGGTGGAAGTCCTCAAAGAGCCAAAATTAAAACAACTCTTGAAGGAGGCGTCTCTGAGCTCGAGACTAACTTGGATCCATGTGTTGGAACCCAGGTTACCCCCGCTGACACTGTCACCAGAGCAAGGCTCAAAAGCTTCTGTGACAGTATTAGCAACTCCTTGAATGAGTATAAACTTATCAATGATGGCAAAGAGGAGTTGATCCGCAAGGAGAATGCTTCTCTCAGAGAAGAGCTGCAACAGATTACAAGGAAATATGCAGAGACTTCTCAAAAGTTTGTTGATTCTGAAAGGGCCAGAGCAGAGGAGACACAGAAACTGACAACATAGCTCGTTGATCTAAAGAGAACAATGGCAGAGAATCACACAGCGGCAATGAACAGAACCCTGCCAATCCCCTCGGTCATTCTGTCGGAGAGCAACATCAGATCCTTGACAGAGATGATCAACAACTCTGTTAAGTATGAAATCAAAGACGCTACAACATCTTCTACCACTCCACTCAATGCTTTTGGTCCAAGCCCCAATGAACTACCTATGACAGTTGGCCAGATAGAAGAATTCAGCAGAAACGTTGTAAGCAGATGATGACCATCTCGTCCAAGTTCGTCATGAAGGCCCAAGCGACAGAAAGACATGTACACACATCTCTTGACTCTCACAAATTTAACTTTGAGAGTCAAGTAGATGAGGTCAGAACTGCTGCAACAGTGGTTGAAAATGCTTTGAAGAAGGCAGTGGATATCTTCATAGATGCTATCTTACAAACTGCCACTCACAAAAGGCCTGCAGAAGGACCCCCAGAAGGAGAACCTTCAAGCAAGAAGGGTAAGTTTGTTGTTCCGGCCTCACCCGATGCCGGCATTGCAGCTTCTAATGATGATGATGACTTCCAAGACGCTGCAGAAGGGCATTCAGATAATCAGATGGGTGAGTACTTAGAACAACAAAAATGGGAGACAGAGAAAGAGAAAGAAAAAGAGACAGAAGCAGAGAAAGAGAAAGAAGCAGAGAAGGGGAAAGAGAAAGAGACAGAGAAAGAAACAATAGAGACACTTGGGGAGACAGAGGCAACTCCAACAGAGACTATGATGGTTGAGTTCGACTACATGTACAAAGACTTAATGTTCAAAGCACCAGAAGGAGCGTCGACATCTCAACCACCAGAGATCATCATCTTAGATACTCCTCTCCAATACCCTAGGACTGAACCATAGAGAACAGACTCATTCTCTGCTGAAGAATAGATAAACCAAACCCAAACTGCAGAACAGCCACAGAACCAATCTGATACACTCATGGCTGAAAACCAACCCCAAAACCCACCTGAGCAAAATCCTCAACAGAATCCAGAATCTTCAACCCAACACGCAGACAAACCTTCTCTAGAAGATGTGTTTGCACATGTCTATGCTGACAGAGATATTATCCCCATAAACGCCATACCCAACAACCCTTACCTTAACCCCAGCAGAGCAAACAGACTTAATAATGATAGGCGAAGGTTCATTACAACCAAATCACAACTGAACAAAGCCATCAACTCATCATTCACCTTCATCAGAATCCTGAAGATTGAACAAAGAAAGTTCGCTCATAACAGAATTGTGTACCATGTCTACACAGTGGAGACAGAGAACAATAAGATAGAAATGTTCAACGACAACGATCTTGTTCTTCTGAATCCCTACGATCTGATAACTCTACATACCCACTGTGTTAACAATAGTGACAGGTACACATCTGCAAGAACCGAACTGGTTGAAGTTCAGTATGCTATGCAAGAGCACGTAAACCTCAGAACACAAGTTGACTTCCAGCTTGGCATATATTTTTGAACTTGAGAGACTGGCGATTGCACCTCCAAATGAAAGTCTTGAGGGACTCGGCCAACACAGAAAAGGAACCGTGATTGGAAATCCACCAATATTTATCTACCGACAGAAGCGCATCAAGAAGGCCATCAGATCTTCTGAAACCCACAAGTACTCAAGTGAATCGCTGATGTACCTCAGGAACATCATCGCAAATCTACCAAGAGAAAAATGTCTAGAAGATGCGATGAGGTTCTACATCAACGAGAATGACCTCATGTTAGAATTCAGAGACCTGATCAGAAGATTCGACATAATTCTAAGAGGAAATTACTATGATTAGTATACTATTTCTTCGTTCTGTATTGTAATATTTTAAAGAATAGTATCAAGTTTCACAGAGGATGATCTTCTCCTCTTTGTCTTTTGTTTACATCTCTGTAGATAGATTTATTTGTATTTTCAATACTTAGGGGGAGATTGTTAGCCCCAAATGTACAAGATGCAAAAGTATTGAAAATATTACAAGTCAGAAGACCACTAGAGATCCGACAGAAGACTTAGAAGAATTCAACCAGAAGATCATTAGAGCTCGACAGAGCTCTGGCAGAAGACTTCTTCTGTTCCACCAGAAGAACTGTTCACACCAGAAGACCATCAGAGCTCTGGCGTAAGAGCTCTGGTGAATGAAGACCTTTGTGAAGCTTAAGTCTCGTAGAAATCTCTAAGTTTTAGACACATGTCCGTACTTTCCACGTAAGCCCTAAAAGGACGGAGACACACTTTCCATGTGTCACCTCAGGATTAGATAGTACACTATCTTTCACTTTATCAGGCTATAAATATAAGGGTAGTGGAACACACATTTGTAAGCTTTTGGAAGAATTGTTTTCCACATTTATGAGAGCACACACTGCTACATTATATTCCACTATCACTATACGATTTGTTTCCTGAGAGATTTCAGAATACACACACTTGAAAATGTTCTTGGTGTTATTCACATATCAATATACGAGCTACTTATTTATTTGATCTTGTTATTATTTAACGTTCACTATTGATACTCTCATTGCTACATTATCGTTTACACAATCACTCATATTTAATAGCTTTATATTATGCTTCCGCTATCTATTTTATATTATTTATATGAGACAACTTGAATCTGGGAACCTACAGTTATGAGAGAGCAGTTCTTCTTCTGGTTCATCAGTCTCAGCGAAGTCTAAGACTGGGATTATTTCTCTAGCACTTGGAGCTGGATTTATTGTAGATGCAGCACGAGGAACTTCAGCTGGATCCTCAAGCAGGGGAGAGGACTGGCTGAAACACAGCGATCGTTTAAGTAAGATCATTTAAGAAAGAAAGAGATAGAGAAAAGAATGAGGTTTAAGTGTATAGAGGTTTTATGGAGGGGAGAATTGAGGTTGAGAAGGGATAGAGGAGGGATGCAGTGTAAGGGAAGAAAATATATTGTACCTGACAAACTGGCTTTCGAAGCAAGATCGTCAGATTGCCTT
Organism: Saussurea involucrata; assembly: GCA_033807775.1. Taxonomy (NCBI): domain Eukaryota; kingdom Viridiplantae; phylum Streptophyta; class Magnoliopsida; order Asterales; family Asteraceae; genus Saussurea; species Saussurea involucrata. The sequence goes on from CM066322.1 coordinate 137,295,881, forward strand.
CTGTAGCGACGCCTTTGTTTTTGCCTTTGTCGGCTTCGGTCACTGCAGGCTTTTTCTTGGTCCCCTCCCCTGAAGTTTCTTTGAAGACTACCTCTTTGAGAGCAGGGGTTCTTTTGATCGGCTGGAAGGAGCAGTCGATATCTTCATCATCGTCATCATCATCATCATCTTTAGGGGATGATGATGGTTCATCATCAGCGATATCGACGTCTTCATAGTCTTCTTCTTCTTCTTCAGATTCTTCCTCACCAGCATAAGGTTCAGTGATATCAGCTTCAGCTTCAGTTTCCTCATCGAGTTGCTCCCCCTCAAATTCAGAGGGAGGTTTCTCGGTTCCCTCGGGGTTTTCAACTCCCTGAGGTTTATCAGCAGCATCAGAAATAATGCCCCCCCCCTCAGAGTTATGGGGAAGGTCTTCTTTAATTTTCATCTTCCCCTCAACACTTGGAGAGTAGCAAGTAGAAAAACTATGAGCGGGAAAGTTTTTCATGTTGACACGGACACGTCCATTGAATTTGATTGGTCAAGGAAAACAAAACGGGCGAACGTGTCAGAGAAAAGGCGTGCCATGGTCTATCCGTTGTGATGATGTCACAAACGTCCTTTCATATTTTAGGATATCTCTGAGGATTTTGAAAACTCAGGGACATTTTGAAAACATGAAGCACTGACTTGAAATATCCGTGATAGGTTTAGAAATTTCAAAGTATCACTGAAGGGAAGAGATATTCAGCGATGCAATTTGTTTTGAAATCTTGCATCCATAGGCGAACGTCAACGAGTAAGAGAGAACATACCTTGATATCAGCGAATCAATTTTGTTCAGAGAGTATATGATTAATAGGGTTATACAAGTTCATTTTTATCACTGATCAAATGTGAACCACTGAAGATTTTACTCTTCTAAGTTCAGCATTCCAAGCTCGCTGATGAGAAAGTTGAATCTTGTCTCATCAAGAGGTTTTGTGAAAAGATCAGCTAACTAAAAGTTATTTGGGATAAAATGAAGTTCTATATCACCATTCATCACATGATCTCTGATAAAATGATACCTGATTTCGATGTGTTTGGTCTTTGAATGTAGCACTCGATTGTTGGCTATAGCGATGGCACTTGTGCTGTCGCAATAGATTGGAATTTTGGAGAGCTGAAGGTTATAGTCCAGTAGTTGATTTCTCATTCACAAGACCTGAGAACAACAACTTACAGCGGCTACGTATTCAGCTTCAGCGGTTGAGGTGGACACTGGGTTTTGATTTTTACTTGTCCAACTCACCAGCTTTCCACCCAGGAGCTGACAGCCTCCTGTGGTGCTTTTCCTATCCAATTTACAACCTGTAAAATCACTATCTGAATATGCGATTAGATCAAACCCCGAGTCTTTGGGATACCAAATACCTAGGTTAGGAGTACCCTTAAGGTAACGAAAGATTCGATTTACAGCGATCAAATGAGATTCCTTAGGTTCAGCTTGATATCGTGCACACAAACAGGTTGCGTACACATTATCAGGTCGGCTAGCTATAAGATACAGAAGAGAGCCGATCATCCCATGGTACGCTGTGACATTAATAGGTTTTCCAGAAGGATCCTTGTTTAGTGTCAGCGGCGGTGCCATAGGGGATTTCATAGTTGAGCTCTGAGTTAAATCAAATTTCTTCAGCATATCTTTAACATATTTTTCTTGGTGAATGAAAGTCCCTTTTTCACTCTGTTTGATTTGAAGACCAAGGAAATAGGTTAGCTCACCCATCATACTCATTTTATATTCATCTTTCATTCTTTCAGCAAAATGAGTACATAAGTCAGGGTTAATGGAACCAAATATAATATCATCGACATATATTTGAACAAGAATGATATGACCTTTTAATTTCCTGAAAAATAGAGTTTTATCGATTTGACCACGCTCAAATTTTTCAATATGGAGATAAGAAGAGAGAGTGTCATACCATGCACGAGGAGCTTGCTTTAAGCCATAAAGTGCCTTATCCAGTTTATAAACATAACCTGATGCTTAGGATCTGAGAATCCTAGGGGTTGTTCCACGTACACTTCTTCATTCAGCTTTCCATTAAGGAACGCTGATTTAACATCCATTTGATATACTTTGAAGTCTTTATGTACAACGTAAGCTAAGAATAGACAAATAGCTTCTAGTCTTGCCACTGGGCAAATGTTTCGTCGTAATCTGTACCTTCCTCTTGTCTGTACCCCTGAGCAACAAGGCGAGCCTTGCTGCGGGTTACAGTTCCATGTTCATCCAACTTGTTTCGATAGACCCATTTAGTGCCTATCACTGACTTGTTAGATGGTCTAGGAACGAGCTTCCAAACTTTGTTTCTTTCAAATTCTGGCAGCTCTTCTTGCATAGCGCTGACCCAGTTTGGATCTCTGAGGGCATCATCTGTTTTCTTTGGTTCAATTAGAGAAAAAAAGTTAACAAATAAACAAATGTTAGTTGCACTTCGTCGAGTCTGAAAATCAGCATTTGGATCACCAAGAATTTTTTCAATAGGGTGATTAATAGTCCATCGCTGAGCCAGAGCATAGGTCACTGACTCATTCTGAACTTGAGGAGCTGAAGATGAAGCTTCAGCAACTTCCGGTATATCAGCCAAGAGAGGAAGAGGTTTAGATGTCATTTCATTTACTGATTGCTGAGAAGTAGATGGTATGTCTGAGATAGAAGGTTCAGAAGCAGGCATAGTGTTTAGAGGAACAGCTGAGACCCATGAGGATTCAGCTTCACTTGTCTGCATGCTTGGGATGATAGTAGGATCATCATCTTCAGCGGGATGAGTATGAGATGGAGGAGTGGGAACATCTTATGAATCACCAAGATGAGAAAACATCCATTGATTCAGTTCTTCAGTATCAGCAAAATGTCTAGAATTCGCTGAACAGGATTCGTCAAAAGTGACGTGGATTGATTCTTCTTCGATTGAAGACTCTGAGGGCTTTGGAGACTGAGGAGTATCCAAGAAAAATTCCATCATCAGCCTTAGGATCAAACTTTCCAAGGGCATCTCTGTTGTTCAGTATGAAACACTGACATCCAAAGATGTGAAGAAAGCTAATTGAAGGCTTTCTCCTATGGAAGAGTTCATAGGCTGTCTTCTTGAATCGTTTGACAATCAGCGACCTATTTTGAGTAAAACAAGCAGTGTTGACAGCTTCTGCCCAAAACTGAGTAGGTAGATGAGAATCGCTGAGCATTGAACGTGCAACTTCGATGATAGTTCGATTTCTTCTTTCAGCGACTACATTATGTTGTGGTGTTCTCACTGAGGAAAAATTGTGAGAAATACACTTGCTTTCAAAGAAGGAATCAAGAGAACTGTTTTTGAATTCAGTTCCATGATCACTCCTTATAGAGCGAACGGTCATGTTGTTCAGGACTTCCATTTTCCTGACACAAGTGATGAGTTATTCAGGGGCGTCACTCTTAGAACGGAGAAACATTACCCAGGTATAGCGAGATAATTCATCAACTATAACCAAACTATATTTCTTTCCATCGATGGATTGTTTGTTAACAGGGCCAAACAAATCCATATGGAGAAGTTATAGAGGAGATGACACTGAGGAAACTTGCTTAGATTTGAAGCTTGCTTTTGTTTGTTTCCCTTTCTCACACGCTGAACATAGAGACTCCTTAGCATATGAGTATTGAGGTAGACCAGTGACTGTTTGGGCAAAAAATCTAGTCGCCCGACCACGACCAAAACACGTAAGACGCATGTCCTAAGCTATATCTTGTATTAAGATAAGGTCTCAACAAGAACACAGAAAACATCAGTCGTCTCCCGTAAAAGGTAAGTCGTACGTCCCCCATGACGCTCGACCATAGCATCGTCCGTCCCGTACGACCATCGCGTAAGATCACTGCACCTTCGACCAAAGCTAACGTTAACCTTGACTGTTACATTTGTTAAGTATTTAATGCAGGAGTCAAAGCCATTAACAGCAAGCAGCCGTAACGGACGAAGAACATTATGGATAATAACTCCGGCAACCATTTCCAGCCATTGTAGCCGTTGATCAAAGCATTAATGGAGCTAATTAATGACGTGAAGACTATAAATACCAAGCTAAGTCTTCACATCAAGGATCATCAGTTAACATCCGATACAAATCAGCAATCATCAGCGAACATCACCGAACAACAGAGAAAAACATTCAAGCTCATAGCTAAGAACCCTCAAACTCTGGAAATCAAGTATTGAAAGCCAGAACCCTACAGCGAACTTAAGAACAACAGAAGTGAAGAACTTAATCTCGAAGAATCGCTCTCGACGCACGCCAACAGCTTTCGACCAACAGTTGTTTACACTTGTATTCACACGGCAAACACCTGTTTTACACTTTAAACATTTGTACTTTACATTTCGAAGCATTTTATTCATTTGTATTGTAATCACTGTACGATCGACACCAGTATCCAAGGACATCGCCCATGATTGGCGACCATAGTATAGCGACGACACCCACTGTCGTCCGCATGTTTTTTCCTCGTTTGAGGTTTTTCCTGCGTCATCAAATCCCTTGTTTCTTTATTTTATTTATCATCGCACGTCTCGTCGAAAGATTCTTTCTTTAGTTGTTTAAGTCCACATCTACCTTATGTTGTCCCTTTGGTGCGATTTTTGGCATTAACAGTTTGGCGCCATCCGTGGGACTACATCTAGAGAAAATCCTCGACGAACGTGCATTCTACTAATAGTTTCTTGGAGTTTCTTCTATTTTCTGTTGCAGGAAAATGGCAGCCCCTGGAAATCCGCAGCAAGCCGTCGCTCAGATGTATCAAGAGCTCGAGGTTGCCAGGAATCAACTCAATGCAATGGCAGAGCAGAATCGCAGAGCAGCTGAAGAGATCGCGCGGCTAAGGAATCCTTTTGGACCCCATAATGGTCCTAGACCATTCATCCAGAATCCAGGTCAGGGACCAGGCCCGTCCGCGCAGAATCAGCATCCAGGTCCATTCATGCAGAATCAGCAGCCGGGTCCGTTCATTCCGAATCCCCAGTCTGGGCAGATTCCCCCTCAGCACATCCGACCACCACCCTTGAACAACGGATCCCAACCATTGCAAGGTGGCGCCCAGCCGTTTCAGAATGGATCCCAGTCGTTTTCCCAGCCGTTCCAAAGTGGTCCGCAACCTTTCCAGTCAGGATCGCAATCTTTCCAGCAGAGATCGCAACCATTTCAGCAGGGACCACAATCATTTCAAAATAGACCGCAGCAATTCCACTATGGGTCGCAGCCATATTTTGTCCCGTTCAACGGGGACACCAATGGTTCGTCACATGGTAATGGCACTAGTCCAGGGACCAATCCCTCGACAGGGGCAAATCCTGATCTTAACGATCCCGTTGCCCAGCGTTTGAAGATGTTAGAAGACCAAAATGAGTGCGTCCTGTCCTTGCTCGCCAAGTTGCCTGGGGCAGCCGTGCCTGTTGACGTCGAGTCTCGCTCGGGGTATCAGGCATCGCCCTTCATCGACGAGATCACCACCGTCGAGGTCCCAAAGAAGTATAACATTCCTTCCTTCACTCCGAAGTATTCGGGTGTGACCGATCCAACCGAGCATGTCGCGCAGTATAAGTAGCTCATGTGGACAATCTCGATTCCTCACATGTACCAGGAAGTATGCATGTGCAAGAGTTTCGGGGCGACTCTCACTGGTCCAGCTCTCCAGTGGTTGATCAATCTCAAACCCAAATCTATCGGGTCGTTCGCTGAATTGGTCAACCAATTCTCCCGGCAATTCGCCAGCAGTCGTAAGATGGAAAAGCAGACTAGTGATCTGTACTATGTCGTGCAGAAGACCAATGAGTCTATTCGAAGTTATTTCAATAGATTCAATGCCAAAATGATCAGTATCCGCAATTGTGACATCAAAACTGCGATCGAAGCTTATAAGCGTGGTCTAGACGATAGTTCCGGTCTATATATCGATCTGACCAAGTATCCCCCAGAGACTTTCGAAGACGTCCGAGCTCGAACCTTAGCATATATGAGGGTCGAAGATGATGCCGCCTTTCGTCACTAGCACACTGACGACAAGAAGTCGTTAGGCGTCAGAAAGCCAGAGTTCAAGACAAAGGTTGTTTCCTGAATAGAGCCAGCGCGCCAAATTTCAAATGTTCGTTTCAAGACGAAAGCAGAGGCCAAGACCGCGACTAAGTTCACTCAGTACCCCAAGATATCCTCTTACGGATTCAAAGGATCTGCAAAGGACTTAGTCAGAGCTCTAAAGACCGCTCAAGCTACCATTCGATGGCCAAAGAAGTCTGACCTGGACGATGCTAAGAAAGACAAATCAAAGTGGTGCGACTTCCATGCCGATCATGGTCATGCGACAGACGACTGTATCGCATTGAAGAAAAAACTAGCATATCATTTTCCGAAAGGAAATCTCAAAGATATCATCGACGATGTCGCTATTTCAGCTAACAGACATCGAACGACGACCCCCGAGCATGCAAAGGTCATCAATTGCATCACCGGTGGTTCAGATGTGTGTGGTCTGACGTATTCAGCGGCCAAGCATCATGCCAGTCAGGCGCCCGATGATCGGCCTATTCCTCGCTCGTCTAGACCCAAAGGAGATTTGGAGCTAGAAGCCATGAAGATTGTGTTCGACCACGTCGACCTTGGCGACTCGTATCAGAAGCATCACGACAGGTTGATCATTCAGATAACGGTCAGTAACTGTCTAACGCGTCGAGTCTTGATCGACGGGGGCAGCTCAGCAAATGTTATTTTTCTCAACACCATCAAAGCTATGGGAATCGATCGCTCGGAAATCACCCTACGTTCGACGACTTTGGTCGGTTTCAATGGAGAAGCGACTAGCACCTTCGGAGAGATAATCTTGCCCGTCTACGCCGGAGGAGTCAACAAGCAGACCAAGTTCAGTGTCATCGATTGTGCGTCGGCCTATAACATCATCTTAGGACGACCATGGATCCATGATATGAGAGCCGTTCCCTCGACGTATCATCAAATGTTGAAATTCCTTACGCCATGGGGAATCCAGGAGATTAAAAGTGAGCCAAAAGTCGCTCGTGAGTGCTACAAGTCTACCTTGAAGCCGCGAAAATAAACCAAAGTCACAAGATCAGGCTCTCGACAGGTTCGTTCCTCTATCCCTAAATTAATATCTTTTTCACAGAGATAAGTCTACTATGGTGCCCGGTCGCACGACAACATAGTCATCGCATGACAATATTTCTCCGTTTCATTCTGTCATTTAAAACCTATCTTTTCCTCCCAAAAAGAATAAGGTAATAAATGACAGGGGGCAAATAGAGAGAGTCTGAAATGGTACGTTCTCTAACTCTTTTTCTGAAAGTTTCAGGTTACACTCTTACAATCAAATATGAACAATTAAGATCGTATTAACAGCAACTGGTCATATGATCTATTAACAATCTGTGAATTACAAGATATTACAATGAATTTCTCTAAATGGATTCACCAAAGATTATATCAAAGATTCTTTAAAGATTAGCCAAAGATTTAGTTAGCTACAGTTGCTAACTCCTATATATACTGTAGAGAATAGCTAAAGCTACAGTACATATAAGAAACAGACTAATAGAACAATTACACGTGTCCTGAATGTAACAGAATATCCAAGTCATAAGTTCTGAACATGTTGTTCAGAACTTCTGAACATACTTCTGAATAAGCGCTTCAGAACATTTGTCTTCATAGTCAGAAGTTCTGAGTCTCCTACTCAGAACTCTGAACCTTCTAGTCAGAATCCAACACTTAGAATCTTTTTGAGATTTCTCACTCAGAACTTCTGAGTCTTCTACTCAGAACTTCTGAGTCTTCTGACCAACTTCCATACTTGTAATCTTTTCATTATTCTCTGATCAGAACTTCTGAGTCTTCTTACTCAGAATTCTGATTCTTCAGATCAGATCTTAATAGTTGTGTTTTTGACAAAACTCTAGACCTAACAATCTCCCCCTTTTTGTCAAACACACTTGTATTTTTCACCATCAAATTCTTAGAGCAGGAACAATCTTCAGAAGGAGCTCTTCTGAATGTTTTGACAACTTTTGCTCAGAATTCTGAATAATCTGAGTTAACAACTTCTGGTCAGTCTTTAATCAGCAGCAGCAACGATTTCCAAATTGATTTCTGTTATATATTTGCTTTTTCTTTGCTCCCTCTTGAAATGACAATTCTCATCTTCATTTCAGCTTTCATAAGATTTCTTTATAAGAAACAACCGATCAGTTTCCTTTTCCTCTTCTTCTTCTTAAAATAACATTTCTCTCTTTTGTTATTTCTGTACAAAAACCATATCAATCTTCAAAATCTTTAGCTTTTCTCCCCCTAAAGTTTTGGAAAGCAAAATCATCTTCAAAATCTTTAGCTTTTCTCCCCCTTGATTTTCAAAACTTTAGCGATGCTTTTTCTTCGAATGAAGTCTATGCTTTTTCTCCTCCTTAATGAATAACCTTGCTCCCCCTCAAAATAAGAATTCTGGAGCAGTTTGTTTTCTCCCCCTGAAAGTATGCATATATTTCATTAAAATTATTCATTTCAAATATAGTGCTTTAATGAAAACATTTATACAAGGAGAATTAGATTTACTGAACTACACTTAATAACTACTAACATTTGATCATTTGAAAACTTTACAAAAGAAATCCAACTTAATGAAATTTATCAGATTTTCAATCAAATGAAATCAAATGCATGTGTTTGGATTCAAATACAAGTCATCATTGCATATCGAGTTAAAAATGTTCAGTTTCAATCCCTTTATTAAATCTATTTGGTGTGCTTAGCATGCGAAATATGATTAGCTTCAAGCATATGCAATTCTAAAAACATATACGAATACTTTGCTCTACTCACACTATTTGTCCAAAATCAGGATTTTCACAAATTTACAGGTTTATTGCGACTTTGAATTTTCCCAAAGTTTCAAGAGATGTGTGCTCATTGGCATCTTTTAATTTTGTGCTCATTGACATCTTTTAATTTTGTGCTCATTGACATCTTTTAATTTTGTGCACATTGGCATCTTTTAATCAAAAAGTTTAGTAAGAATAAGATACATCGTTAAACATGACTTTCTATCTGGTTCTATAGCAGGATTTGGGTCAGCATATCCCAGACCAGTTGGTCTTAGGTGCTAGGTGACAAGCACCCCTTGGAACTTAATTTCCCAAACCATAAAGGCCACATCGATATATCTTAAACCCATTTGTACCAGTAGAACATGGTTTTCTATCTGATTCTATTGCAGGATTTGGGTCAGCCGATCCTAGACCAGTTGATCTTAGGGACTAGGTGTCGAGCACCCCTTAGGACTTACTCTCCCAAACCAGAAAGGCCACAGGTACAAACTTTCAAACTAAATGATTTTGTATATATATATTGCATCTCAATCACTTGGTTCTAAAACGTAGTACTTCCCCCATATTTTCGTTTCCATCCAACATTCTGACAAATTATGCTTTTTGAGCATTATATTCTATATAAGTCTAAATTTCATAACATTGAGCATTCAGCATAATTTCATTCATGATTTGCTAACCTTTCGATTTATTTCAGAAGTGAAAGTTGAAACAAATATAGCTCAGATAATACAAAAATACTTGTAAAAGCACCATTGACACACATTTTATTCATTGAATGAAAAATAAAAAAAATCATATCATTGAATTAAATTGTTAAGATTCAAACATTCAAAGCAATAGAAATAAAACATAATACAATGTTACCTTTCACCACTTGTTCCTTGAAACAGAAAAATATGACAGTTAAGGATATCACCTGAGAAGTATGAGTTCTAAACTGATTTGTTTAGAAGTCTTAGTCTCTGAAGTACGGGTCCTGAACTGAATTATTCAGAAGCCATAGTCATTTAAGTACGGGTTTTGAACTGATATGTTCAAAAACCTAAAACGTTGAATCACGGGTTTTGAACATTATCTTGAAACAATCAGATCAAATTTTGAGTCAATACTTCCTCTGAAATCAAGATAATCCTGCAAAATCAAGAGATTTTGGTAATCATCTACGATGATTCCTCATTAGTTATAAAAAAAATTCTGAGTAGTAGAGTCAGAATTCTGATTAGAAGAGTCAGAATTCTGAGTAACTTGCTCAAAATTCTAAGTATCAGAGTCAAAATTCTGATTAGTTGAGTCAGAATTCTGAGTAGTAGAGTCAGAAGTCTGAGAGACTTGTTCAAAATTCCAAGTATCAGAGTCAGAATTCTGATTAGTTGAGTCAGAATTTTGAGTAGTAGAGTCAGAACTTCTGATTAAGAGAGTCAGAATTCTGATAAAACTTTCCAGAGAAAATTCCTTAGAAAAATGTTTGGATTTTGTGATTTTTGAACATTCTGAATTTCAAATCACCATAACTTGCTCAAAAATCAGAATTTTTCAACCAAAATTTGCAGGGTTACTCAAAATATGATTCTGAACACATTCTCTGGAAATGTTTTCTACGAAAAACACTCACATCTATGAGTTCGATAACCTCATAGCAAACAGAACTTTTTCAAAAAAAATCTTCAAAATCAACAAATTGATCTATATGAATCAGAAATCCATAATTACATTCAGACCGAGTTTTGGACTGAATTATCCAAAAGTCAAAATTCTCAATTTAAGCACAGCATCTGTTTTCAGTCACGTGTCAGTATTAGCTCAGCTCATTAGTAGACTTAGTCGCTGGTTCTTTGGCTTGATCTTCGACTTCAGCGTAGAACATGTTTGACGTGAATCTTGTCTTCAGGGATCATAAGTAAACAACATAAGGTATCAGCGATCATCAGTGAGACTGAACAGACTCAGGGCTCACTGATGAACATTGTTCGCTGAATGTATAATTTAAAGCGTATGTTTTCATCAACGATACTAAACAGACTTATTATATTTTCTTTGATGACAAAACATTAATACATATTGTCTATTTACAATTTTCACTAAGTGTTTCTCAGAGTCATTATCAAATCACTAAGGGTTTGGATCAACAATCTCCCCCTATTTGATGATGAGATAGCAATAAAGGAAAATTGATAAGTAAGAAAACATAAGGATAAAAAGGACTCATAAAATATTTGTCCCATTTACTATTTTCGGGGATCTTTTTAAGTACTGATGGAGTATAGTACATTCACTGAAAATTTTCATTTAACTTCGTATAGATTACAGAGGGAAGTGGAAAAATTACAAGTACAACGGATAATAATTACAAGTGCAAAAAGTTACAAGCTGATAAAGATAGAAGAATTACAAAAGATGATCTTATCAGCTACTCAGGTTCTTTCTTGACAAGTTCATCAAGAGTATCAGTCTTTAGAATCATCCAATCAGAGACTGTGACTCCCTGTTCCCGTCTTTTCTTAGCTTCGCGGTAGATGTGGGGTTTTAGGAGTGATCCAAGTAGACTTTTTCTGTATTCGCACCAGTAGAGTAAATCTTTGAGTTGTTCGATTGGAGTTTTGTATAACTCAGAGATGCGTTGAAAGCATTCGCGACCTGAAAAGTCATAGAAGAAAATGCCATAAGGATCGTTGATAACCTTACCAGGGACGAAATCTTCAGCGGGAGGTAGAGATATGTCGAGTCCAGAGAGATCAGGGTTGGGGCCAAGAACTGCTTCACGAGAGAAATCAATCCCTGTCTCGTTTCTTATTGTCTGGCCTGGAGAGGAAGGAGTCTTCTTCTTCTTTGGAGCAGCTCGTTTTTTCTGAATTGGTGGAGGAGGAATATCAACCGCTGAGGTTACCAAGTCGATCAGCCTGTTTATGGCTTTTTCAACTTCGGTCTTGAAAGTAGAGCGGGATCGCTGAATTGTGATTCTCATTTCCAACCATTTAGGGAAACCGAATTTATCCAGGTCTGACATGTAGCAAGTTCTGAAGTGGCCGTTTTCTCTGACTACTTGGACATGAACCATTGGTACCTTTTTAGCAGATTTTATAGCATATCTCCCTTTTATGTTTACAGCGCTTATCCTTGATGCATGATTTCTGTAGTGACACATCTTCTTGCACCAGTACAGTGTGGTGTCATTGACTTTGGTCTTTTCCTAGCTGCTCTTCTGTGCGTCCTTTATCAGTTTTCTTTGAACAACAACATGGAATTTCTTCAGGTCTGGATCAACAACAGAACGCTGAGCAAGTTCTAAGGCATATTCTTTATCTTTTTCTTTAGCCTTCTTTCGTTCATCCAGAAGTTTCTCAGCACCGAAGGATTCAACGATATCCCTTTTTGATAGGATGTTGAGATAAGGAACGATGCGTTGATCCTCAAGCTTTTGAATCATGGTTGCTCTCTTTTTCAGTTCTTTTTCACTTGGCTTTTGAGGAACCAAGGAAGGTCTTTTCTTGTGTGAGAGTAGTTCTTCTTCTTGTTCAGGTTCATCAGTCTCAGCGAAGTCTAAGACCGAGATTATTTCATCAGCACTCGGGGCTGGGATTATTGGTGATGTAGGAAGAGCTTCAGCTTGACTCTCAAGCAGGGGAGAGGACTAGCTAAAAAAACGATCACAGAGGTAAGATCATTTGGGAGAAAGAGATAGAGAAAGAGTGGGTTAAGTGTTTAGAGGTTTGATGGAGAGTAGAACTGAGGTTGAGAATGGATAGAGGAGGGACGCAGAGTAAGGGAAAAGAGTATATGTTACCTGACAAACTGGCTGTCTGAGAAGGATAGTCAGATTGTCTTCAGCGGCGATGCCTTTGTTTTTGCCTTTATCGACCGCAGTCGCTGGAGGCTTTGTTCTGGTCTCCTCCCTTGATTCTTTGATAACGACCCCTTTCAGAGCTGGAGTCTTGTTGGGCTTGGGCTGGAGGACGAAGCCATCGAAGTCATCATCATCATCGTCATCATCATCATTTTTGGGTGATGATGATGGTTCATCCTCCTGAAGATCTAGGTCTTCATTGTCTTCTTCTCCTTCTTCCTCAGATTCAGCATTGTCGTCCGAGTCAACAAGCACTGGAGAGTTTGCTTGTTCTTCGACATTCTCCCCCTCAGAATTTGTAGGGTCAGAGAATTCGGTTCCCTCAGGGTTTTCAACCCCCCGAGGTTTATCAGCATTTTCCTCCCTCTCAGAGTCATGGGAAAGGTCTTCTTGAGTCTTATCCCCCTCTTCCACATGATGGATGGGGGAGGCATCAGCAGTAACAACAGCAGTATCCGTGGAGGTTGTAGCAGCATCAGCGGTCTTAGGTTCCCTGTCTTTGTGGCCAGGGATCCCAAGCTGAGTTTCCACTTCTACCATTCTGGCTTCCAGGCCAGAAATAGCAGGAGTGATCTGGACGATAAAATCCACTGCCATCTCCACCTTTTCCCGGTTATCCTGAAAAAAGTGAGATAGAGGCACAGTGGAATCGTTCAGTCGATCCAAAATCTATTGCAGCAGATCGTTGGAGGAGCCAACCTTATTTTTGAGCGTGTCCATTGCAGTCTTCAAGGTACCCATCTCTCCCTGAAGGTTTGTAACCACTGTCTTCAGCGATGTGACTTCGTTGGACATGGTGTTGAAATTGTTGGAGAGATCGGTGTTGGTGTTGTTGAGAGCGCTGAGTGTGGAGGAGTTGGTTGATAGAGCCTCATCAACAGAAGACAAGATGCCTTCGACGTTTGACATTGCAGCCTTGGAGGCTTTATCAGCAACAGTTTCAACCAGCTTCTTTAAAGTCTCCCAGCATTTGTAACCGATGTGGAGTTCGAGGAGATGGCGGTGGTGAGAGATTCCACCTTATTTGCTAATGGTGCCTAAATTAGGACCTGTAACAGAGAAAAACTTATGAACAAAGGAAAGCTCAAAAGTTGGGGTTCAGAGATAGGAGCGTTATGTATACCTGGGGGCGGGTTGGAGAAGGTGTGGAAATCAAGGTGACCAGTAAACGTCTCCATATCGTCTTCCATGGTTGGTTGACGCAGAGAGCCCTCAGGTCCTTGATTCTGATCCATCATATATTGAAGATCAGCAGCCGCTGTGTCGCTTAGATGAATGACGCCTGAGGTTAAGAGTGGCGGAATTATGAAGTTTGGAGTGACCAAAGAAGATGAGGGAGGAACAACGGTTGAGAAGTGAGTGTGGGTAGCAGATTCAACGTTGGATCCGCTGAGGAAAATCTCTTCAGTACTTAGAGGTACTGAGAGTGGGGGTTCCTGATCCATGGTAACTTCAGTGTCTTGAGGCACTGAAGTGGGAATGGAAGGGATGGGTTCAGTAGATGTGGCGGAGCATAACAGAAAACTGTCCAACGTCTTCTGTAGAGAGACAGACGCGGAGTCTTCAGCCTGGGAAGGCTTGGGGGTTGCTCCTTGGAAATCTTCTTGGTCTTATGGATGCCAAGTGAAAATTCAGATTGTTTTCTCTTTCGAGATGGAGTGGTTGTTGCGGCCTAGGTACCAGCGGTTGGGACGACCGCTACCGAGCAGGGAAGAGGTACAGAAATAGAAGAAGTAGAGGGGCAGAGAAGAGGTAAGAGAGTAGAGAGACGTACCTCATTTGCGAGCGGTTTGAAGTCGAGTACCTTAAGGCCAACCTGAGAAAGTCTCAGGTCTCCCCCGATGGGATATCTTTCTTTCAGCCTAAGCATGAATAGGGCACTGAGAAATCGAGGGTATGGAACATTCGCTGGCCGAGTAGGGGCTTCGAGGCGTTCCATCAGGTCTTCAAAGATTGGACGAGCCCAGTCCACGTGCAAGTCTTTCATTAATGCACAACCCATGGCGGTTTGGATCTTTGAGGCCTGATCAGTTGACCCAACTTTAGCTGTCATGCAGCTGATGAGATGAGCAAAGATGAAGTTCATCTCGCTGGGCATCTTGCTTTTCAACACAGTGGTTATCTTCTTCTCAGGGAGGTCATCTCTCCCTGTGTTCCATTTGTAGTTCATCGCGTCCAAGAATGCGATGATTTCAGCCTTACCTTCGTGGGTGTTTGGGTCAGGGAAGAAAACGAACTTGTTTCCTTTGAGTTTGAGGGAAGGTTCAGGGCATGTCAGATCACGCCAGGGGTAATCTTTGCTTCGCCAAAATCAGTCTCGAAGGCAGTGGCATCAATCTTCTTCTTTGGGTTGTTGGGAGAAGGGATCTGGGTACGATGAGCCGTGTACCAGAATTGAGCTAGAAGGTTTTTATGAGCAGGGGGCTTGATAGTCAGTGCTGTCGCCAGAGGACAGGTTTTGATGAAGTTCACTGCATCATTCAGATGAGTGACCATCTTCTTTGGAGGGAATTCCAGCAGAGCATATGGGTTGTTACCATGGAACGTAATCTGGTCCATTGAGAGTTTCATCATTGGAGCTTTTGTAAGTTCAGCCTTGTCAGAAGTAGTAGGAGATGCAGTGTTGGTACTATCAGTGGTTGCCATTTCTGTTCATAATACACAAAGATGAAGAAGATGAAGAAAATTTATTAAAATGGATAAGTTTCCAAAATAAGGGTTTTTAGGGTTTTCCAGTTTTGAAAAGAAGTATAAAACTAGTGAAAATTCTTGTTTTCCAGTTTCCTTTTATGGAAAGGATTCTGGAAAAACATATGAAAGTGTCAAGTTTAAGATTTTAGTTAAAAACTTGAAGAACAATCTGTAAACAGATTGTGTCTTTTAAAACCATGAAAAAGATGATTTTAAACTTTAGAAATGTACATTGTTTGATCTTGTAATAACAAGAATAAGATCAAAAATGTTGTTTAAGATGGATTTAAGATGAGAAATGTAACCTGTTTTGTGAATGGAGATGAAGATTAACACGAGTTCTTGAAAAATCCGAATGTAAAGAAAATATGAGAATTCTTTTTGCCTTAAGAGAGTTCGTATGCGTAAAAGGTAAAAATATAAACTCAAAGGGTTTATATAGTGAGAGTAGAGAGAGAAAAACTAAAAGCGGGAAAAGTTTTTCATGATGACACGTGACACGTCCCTTGAATCTGATTGGACAAGGAAACGAAACGAGCGAACGTGTCAGACGAAAAGGCGTGCCATGGATTATCCAAAAGATGACATCACAAACGTCCTTTCATATTTTAAGGTGTCTCTAAGGGTTTATAGAAAAGCTCAGGGACATTTTGAAAAATAGAGAAGCACTGAATAGAAATATCAGTGTGATTTTGAGTTTCAAAAGAATCACTGAAAGGAAGAGATATTCAGCGATGTAATTTATTTTGAAATCTTGCATGTTGAGGCAAACGTCAGCGATTAAGAGAGAACATACCTAGATATCAGCGAATCAATTTTGTTCAGAGATTAGATGACTAATAGGGATATACAAGTTCATATTATTACTGATCAAATGCTAACCACTAAAGATATTACTCTTCTAGGTTCAACATTCCAAGCTCGCTGATGAGAAAGTTGAATCTTGTCTCATCAAGAGGTTTGGTGAAAAGATCAGCTAACTGAAAATTAGTGGGAATAAAATGAAGCTCTATATCACCATTCATCACATGATCTCTGATAAAATGATACATGATCTCTATGTGTTTGGTCTTTGAGTGTAGCACTGGATTGTTTGCTATGGCGATGGCACTAGTGCTGTCGCAATAGATTGGAATTTTGGAGAGCTGAAGATCATAGTCCAATAGTTGATTTATCATCCATAAGACTTGAGAACAACAGCTTCCAGCGGCTACGTATTCAGCTTCAGCGGTTGAGGTGGACACTGAGTTTTGCTTTTTTACTTGTCCAACTCACCAGCTTTCCACCCAGGAGCTGACAGCCTCCTGTGGTGCTTTTCCTATCCAATTTGCATCTTGCAAAATCACTATCTGAATAGGCGATTAGATCAAACCCTGAGTCTTTGGGATACCAAAGACCTAGGTTAAGAGTACCCTTAAGGTATCGAAAAATATGCTTTACAGCGATTAAATGTGATTCCTTAGGTTCAGATTTATATCGTGCACATAAACAAGTTGCATACATAATATCAGGACGACTAGCTGTAAGATACAGAAGAGAGCCGATCATCCCACGGTACGCTGTGACATTAACAGGTTTCCCTGAAGGATCTTTGTTAAGTGTCAGCGGCGGTGCCATTGGGGTTTTCATAGCTGAGCTTTGAGTTAAATTAAACTTTTTCAGCATATCTTTAACATACTTACCTTGGTGAATGAAAGTACCTTTTTCATTCTGCTTGATTTGAAGACCAAGGAAATATGTCAGTTCACCCATCATGCTCATTTTATATTCAGCTTTCATTCTTTCAGCGAAATGAGTACATAAATCAGGGTTAGTAAACCAAATATAATATCATCGACATATATTTGAACAAGAATGATATGACCTTTTACTTTCCTGAAAAATAGAGTTTTTATCGATTTTACCTCGCTCAAAATTTTCAATATGGAGATAAGTAGAGAGAGTGTCATACCATGCACGAGGAGCTTGCTTTAAGCCATAAAGTGTCTTATCCAGTTTATATACATAACCTGGATGCTTAGGATCAGTGAATCCTGGAGGTTGTTCAACATAGACTTCTTCATTCAGCCTTCCGTTGAGGAATGCTGATTTCACACCCTCTTGATATACCTTGAAGTCTTTGTGAACAGCGTAAGCTAAGAATAGATGAATAGCTTCGGGTCTTGCCACTGGGGCAAATGTTTCATCGTAGTCTATGCCTTCCTCTTGTCTGTATCCCTGAGCAACAAGACGAGCCTTGTTGCGGGTTACAGTTCCATGTTTATCCAACTTGTTTCGATAGACCCATTTAGTGCCTATCACTGACTTGTCAGATGGTCTTGGAACGAGATTCCAAACTTTGTTTCTTTCAAATTCTGTCAGCTCTTCTTGCATAGCGTTGACCCAGTTTGGATCTCTGAGGGCATCATCTGTTTTCTTTGGTTCAATCAGAGAAATAAAGTTAACAAATAAACAAATGTTACCTGCACTTCGTCGAGTCTGAACACCAGCGTTTGGATCACCAAGAATTTGATCAATGGGGTGATTTATAGTCCATCACTGAGCCGCAACATGACTTGCTAGCTCAATTTGAACTTCTGGAGGAGCTGGAGAAGAGGCTTCAGCAACTTCTGGTATTTCAGGCAAGAGAGGAAGAGGTTCAGATGTCATGTCATTCACTGATTGCTGAGAAGTAGATGGTATATCTAAGGTAGATGGTTTAGAAGCAGGCATAATGGTGAGAGGAACAACTGAAACCCATGAAGATTCAGCTTCACTTATCTGCATGCTTGGGATGATGGTAGGATCATCATCAGCGGTAGGGATGTTGTCTTGAGGGATAGGAGCAGCTTCTGAATCACCAAGATGAGAAAACATCCATTGATTTAGTTCTTCAGTATCAGCAGAAGGTCTTGAGTTCGCTGATCGGGATTCGTCAAAAGTGACGTGGATTGTTTCTTCTACAGTTTGTCTTCTACGATTGAAGACTCTGCAGGCTTTAAAGATAGAAGAATATCCAAGAAATATTCCATCATCAGCCTTGGGATCAAACTTTCCTAGGGCATCCCTGTTGTTCAGTATGAAACACTGACATCCAAAGATGTGAAGAAAGCTAATTGAAGGCTTTCTCCCATGGAAAAGTTCATAGGCTGTTTTCTTGAATCTTTTGACAATCAGCGACCTGTTTTGAGTAAAACAAGCAGTGTTGACAGCTTCTGCCCAGAACTGAGTAGGTAGATGAGAATCACTGAGCATTGAACGTGCAACTTCGATGATCGTTTGATTTCTTCTTTCAACGACTCCATTTTGTTGTGGTGTTCTCACTGAAGAAAAGTTGTGAGAAATACCCTTGCCTTCAAAAACGTTTTCAAGAGAACTGTTTTTGAATTCAGTCTCATGGTCACTCCTTATTGAGCGAACGATCATGTTATTCAGGACTTCCATTTTCCTGACGAAAGTGATGAGTTCTTCAGGGGTGTCACTCTTAGAACGGAGAAACATAACCCAGGTGTAGCGAGAGAATTCATCAACTATGACCAGTGTATATTTCTTTCCAGCGATGGATTGTTTGTTAACAGGGCCAAACAAATCTATGTGAAGTAGTTGAAAAGGAGATGACACTGAGGAAACTTGCTTGGATTTGAAGCTTGCTTTGGTTTGTTTCCCTTTCTCACACGCTGAACATAGAGATTCTTTAGCGTATGAGTGTTGAGGTAAACTAGTGACCAACTCTTTTGAAGAAAGAGTGTTCCGTGTCTTGAAGTTTAGATGAGAGAGCCTCTTATGCCATAACCAGTTGACATCAGATGAGGATTTTGAGAAGAAACAGGAATTCTCAGTGGTTGTCGAGTCCATGTTTATAACATAAACATTTTCCAAACGATATCCGCTGAGAGCAATCTTCTCCTTTTTGTCAGTAACAAAGTAGGATTCCTTGGTGAAACACACTTTGTAATCCTTGTCACATAGCTGAATGATGCTTAGAAGATTGTGCTTCAGTCCTTCAACATATGCGACTCTTCTGAAGGTAGTTGTACCATTAGAGAGTACACCAAACCCTCGGGTATAGCCTTTTCCATTTCCACCAAAGGTCACTGAGGGACCTTTCTCTTCCTTATATTTAGTGAGCAGGTTCTTTTTGCTAGTCATACGTCTAGAGCATCCGCTATCAAGATACCAGATACCCTTCAACACCTGCAAGCAAAGGAATATTAGTTTGATTTAGACACCCATTTTACTATGGGTCCACATTTGTCAGTAGTGGTAGAGGAAGTGGAAGGTTCAACAATCTTCACAGCATTTGAAGATTCAGCGTCAGGACAAGTCTTCACTTTAGTTAATTTCTTAACTTCAGTGGTTGTTTTCACCTTAACCTGATTTGCACCAGGATTGGTCTTCTTTGCCTTGGGGGCAATCTTCTTTACCTTAGCTAATTTCTCAGCCTTGGTAGTTGTAGGGCACTTACTAGCAATATGATCAGTAAGTCCACAGTGATAACATTTCCTATAGCTAAAAGTAGCTTTAGGACCATAGGCATTTTTATTTGAAATTTTCAAATGAGCAGGGCCTGTACCAAGAATACCTTTAGCATCAGATCTTGGAGGAACCTTAGGTTCATCAAGATTCTTAGCTAAGAAATTAATCCTAATCCTAGGAATTGATCGCTGAGCATGCTCATTAATCATATCCTTAGAAGTTGAGGATTGATTAGCTGAGGGTTTGACATTCTTCAGCTTAGGTACTTTGGTACCCTTATGAGGTTTTTGATTAAAAACTTTTTCCTTACCTTTAAAAATTAAGGTAGGTTTATCCTCAGGGATGGGAATTTTAGAAGAGGAACACTGAGACGAAGAGGTGTCAGGGATAGAGGACACGAACATTCCAAACTTAAGCATGGAACGATCAGTGATAGGTTCTTTAGCATCAGCTTTATAACCAAGACCACTTTTGTCACTCAGGGGAATCTGAGCACGAATTATCTCAGTGATCGTTGTTGAGGATTGTTGGTCCCGAAGGGTTATACAAGTTTGTAGAAGGGGGGGGGGGTTGAATACAAACACACGATTTTTACTTTCTAAATTGTTTATTGATAAATCTCAAACAATTTACAACTTGTTGCGGAACAAGATTAAGGATTAACCTAATCTAAACAAGTTAAGAACACTAAGTTTCTTGCACTAGAATTAAGACAGGAAGGAGATAAGAATACTACGAGTAATATTCTAACACTAAGAGGGAAAGAAAAGGATGGCCGAGCACTTCATGTTGAAGTAGGGTTTCTCCTTATATACTGCATGCATTTAATGCATTTCAGTATTACTTTATACGTGGCAGCAGCTGATTGGTTGCATGGTTTGACCTTTGTAGACAACCTTAGTAGCCGCATGATGTACAGTGTAGAATCAGAGTTGGTTGTACAATTCTGGACAAAAGGGATGTCCATTTTGACAGTTCGTATGGAGACGTGCAAGGGGGAAAGACAAAAGTAACTTGTAGAGTAAACCTCATGATCAGCGTTCGTTGAACAGTACTTTATCAGCGAGTGATAAAGCTCAGCAAACGCTGAAGTCTTCTACTTGAAACTTCACGTTGAGTGAACAGGTCTTGCTTCGCTGATATCCGCATCAGCTCATTAGTAGACTTGTCGCTGGTTCTTGGGCTTGATCTTCGACTTCAGTGTAGAACCTTTGTTGACGTGAAACTTGTCTTTAGGGATCATAAGTAAACAACTAAACTATCAGCGATCATCAATAGAACTGAACAGGCTCAGAGATCTATTGATGAACAGTGTTCGCCGGATGTTAAATTTTAAAGAGCATGAGTTTCCTATCAGCGGTACTGTAGAGACATAGTAGTTATCAGCGATAGTGAAACTCTAATACATAATGTTTACTTACAATTTTCACTAAGTGTTTCTTAAAGAGTCATTATCAAATCACTGAGGGTTTGGATCAACAAGGATTTACACCATCCTTCAACAGTATCCTTTTCAGCCTTTAACACAGCAATAGCATCTTCTCGTTCGATTCTAATGATTTGATTTATGCATACCTGATCTTTCAAATTTTCTTCTATTTTAGAAAGCTTTTCTATTTGTAAATGACAGTTTTTAAGCTGTTCAGCGAGATCAATATTTAGTTTTTCAGCTTTGGTCTTGCCATTCATGGCATCATATAAATCAACAGTCAAAAGATCGATGGTCCGACGTCATTCGATGTCACTGAGGGCTGAAGTATGAGTATCAGTAAGAGAGTTTGATACCTGAGAGGTGGAGGTAGAAGTAGAGGGAGTTTCAGCTTGTTCTTCCTCTTCTTCTATTTGAGCCATGAGGCAGAGATTGGCTCATCATCATCAGAGTCAGAGGAATCATCATCTGATGCAGCCTAGTCATGATCTACAGCGATCATGCCTTTTCCTTTCTTCTTAAATCTTTTCAGCTTTGCATATTTCTCTTTCAGCTTGTTGTATTTGTCATCTCTAGCCCTGGGGTTAGAGGATTTTTTGAATGAAGAAGATGAGGGTTTGAAGACTTTCTTTGACCTGCACTCACTAGCAAAGTGACCTATCTTTTCACAGTTATAGCAAGTGGCAATTGCCTTATCTACATGAGTAGAAGATTTTGGCTTGTCAGTGAGGGAAAGTGGTTTATTTCTTCTGAATTTACTCTTTCTAGCGAATCTCCTGAATGTATTAGTCAGGAGTGCCAGTGACTCATCAATTTCTGAAGGATCAGCTTCTGATGATTCATCAGAGTCAGACTCCAACTCAATGATACTGACAAAAGATCGCTGAGTAGGTACCAACTCTGAAGAGAGTAAAGCGACATATGTGCTTTTGGAATCTTTTACAAGATTCTTCTTAAGATGACACGACTGCTCATGATTGAGAATAGTGCCAAATAAGGTAGAAAGGGTCATTGATTTCAGATCCTTTGAGAGCTTAAGACATATAGAATCACTGTCCCAGCTTTCAGGAAGACATTCTAGAAACTTTGTTAGGATCTCAAAGTTAGAATATTCCTTACCAACAGTTTTTAAGTCAATGATTAAACAGTTAAACCGTTGATGTACTTCAGAGAGAGTTTCATTCTTACCACAAATGAAGCTTTCGTACCGTCTTACCAGGTTGATCTTTCTTGAATCCTGGACTTCAGATTTACCTTCATATTGAACACATATTGTGTCCTACATGGCTTTAGAACTCTTCAGGTTCATGATGGAGTGGTAGACTTCATCAGGAAGAGCCATAAAGATTATAGATCTGGCCTTAGTGTCAATGGCCACCTTCTTCTTGTCTTCATCAGTCCACGTACTAACTTCCCTGTGAATGATTCTTTCAGGGATAGCAGCTCTAGTAGCAGTGCCTGGAACATCAGGGTCTATCATGAAAGGGATATAGGGTCCATTTTCAATGTAGTAAGGTATAGTAGGATCTACACCTTCTAGGAAGAGCATCATCCTATTTTTCCATAGATTGAAGTTATCTTTGGAAAATCTAGGGGGTTTTGCAAGAGAACCATTATCGATATAGTTTGTATTTGTAGGATTAGCCATTATGAAAAATAGCAAGGAAGAGAAAAGAATATAGTATAAGCAAGATCGTGTTTATTAGATTAAACAAACTGCTCTGATACCACTTGTTGGTCCTAAGGGGTTGTACAAGTTTATAGAAGGGGGGTTGAATACAAAAACACGATTTTTATCTTTCTAAATTGTTTATTGATATGTATCAAACAATTTACAGTTTGTTGCGGAACAAGATTAAGGAATAAACCTAATCTAAACAAACTATGAGAATCACTAAGAGTTCTTGCACTAGAAATAGAGATTAAGAAAATCTAGAATACTAAGGAGAGTATTCTAACACACAGTAGTTCAGCAAGAGAAGGAATGGTCGAGCTTCTTCAAAATGAAGAGGAGTTTCCTTTATATACTGCATGCATTTAATGCATGTCAGTATACGTTTACACGTGTTATAGGAGTCAAAGTTATGAGTAAAAGTGTATTTTGGGTTATATAACCGTATGGGCTAGTATAGTTAGCCAAACGTTTGCTTTGCCTATCTGGGCTTAAATCATACTCAAACAAGTCTCGGGGCACTTGCCCAGTTTTAATAGCTCGAGATGGAGCTTTGGATGTGTTATGCACCTTATTGCATTTTAAATGGGAGGTTACATGTTTTGAATGCATTAGTTCGTTCGTTTTGAGTCATGTAACGTTTTTAGACTGTATTGCATTGGATCCATAGGCATGTAAGTCAGTCATATTTAATAGTGACGAGTCTTGATATTCTCACTTTGGGGCTTATGCTTGGGGCTTATACCGAACTAGCGTTGTTGATGTCTCGTTCTTTTGTGGAGAGGAACCGTTATGGGTTGTACTCCGGGATTATGAGTTATTTTGGTGTCTATCTCTTTGTGCACGAGGAATGGACTATTGGAACGCATGGTTATATGTGATAGGCCGCTCGGGACCACTAGCGAGTAGGCAATAAGGGACATTGAAGTCCTTGAGGTGTAACTCGTCTAGATTGGATAGGCAATGTGGTCCCATAAGTCCTTGAGGTGTAACTCGACGGAGTAGGCAATGGAGGCATGTATATGGTTTGAGGTTGTGATGTCTTTATGGCATGGGAACTAAAGCTGGGACTTGAGGTGTAATCCAATAACATCATAAGTGACCTAACTTTGTATGCCCGTCACATTTGATGGAACCGGGTCTCCCCCGTCACCGAAAGGTGTTGTTTTGGGGTATTTACTTTTATCCATATTTTCGGTGACGTATTATATTTAAATGAATTGTTTCCATGGCTTGTTGGCAGAGTACTATGCCTTATCCTTATTGGATGTTTTTAAATATTGGGGTTTTATTCACGTTTATAGTACTCGGGATATTTAACGTCAAAGCACATTTTGAGTGATTTGTGGAGTAAGTTTATTTTGGAAAATGTTTAATATGAAATGAAAGTTTCAGGATACACTCTTACAATCAAATATGAACAATTAAGATCGTATTAACAGCAACTGGTCATATGATCTATTAACAATCTGTGAATTACAAGATATTACAATGAATTTCTCTCTCAATAGATCTAACAATTTATGCGTAAAGAGTTATCCAAAAGGTTAGCCAAAGATTCAGTTAGCTACAGTTGCTAACTCCTATATATACTGTAGATAATAGCTAAAGCTACAGTACATATGAGAAACAGACTAATAGAACAATTACACGTGTCCTAATTAGTAACTGAATATAACAGATAATATCCCAAGATATGAATTCTGAACATACTTCTGAATAAGCGCTTCAGAACATTTGTCTTCATAGTCAGAAGTTCTGAGTCTCCTACTCAGAACTCTGAACCTTCTAGTCAGAATCCAACACTTAGAATCTTTTTGAGATTTCTCACTCAGAACTTCTGAGTCTTCTACTCAGAACTTCTGAGTCTTCTGACCAACTTCCATACTTGTAATCTTTTCATTATTCTCTGATCAGAACTTCTGAGTCTTCTTACTCAGAATTCTGATTCTTCAGATCAGATCTTAATAGTTGTGTTTTTGACAAAACTCTAGACCTAACAATCTCCCCCTTTTTGTCAAACACACTTGTATTTTTCACCATCAAATTCTTAGAGCAGGAACAATCTTCAGAAGGAGCTCTTCTGAATGTTTTGACAACTTTTGCTCAGAATTCTGAATAATCTGAGTTAACAACTTCTGGTCAGTCTTTAATCAGCAGCAGCAACGATTTCCAAATTGATTTCTGTTATATATTTGCTTTTTCTTTGCTCCCTCTTGAAATGACAATTCTCATCTTCATTTCAGCTTTCATAAGATTTCTTTATAAGAAACAACCGATCAGTTTCCTTTTCCTCTTCTTCTTCTTAAAATAACATTTCTCTCTTTTGTTATTTCTGTACAAAAACCATATCAATCTTCAAAATCTTTAGCTTTTCTCCCCCTAAAGTTTTGGAAAGCAAAATCATCTTCAAAATCTTTAGCTTTTCTCCCCCTTGATTTTCAAAACTTTAGCGATGCTTTTTCTTCGAATGAAGTCTATGCTTTTTCTCCTCCTTAATGAATAACCTTGCTCCCCCTCAAAATAAGAATTCTGGAGCAGTTTGTTTTCTCCCCCTGAAAGTATGCATATATTTCATTAAAATTATTCATTTCAAATATAGTGCTTTAATGAAAACATTTATACAAGGAGAATTAGATTTACTGAACTACACTTAATAACTACTAACATTTGATCATTTGAAAACTTTACAAAAGAAATCCAACTTAATGAAATTTATCAGATTTTCAATCAAATGAAATCAAATGCATGTGTTTGGATTCAAATACAAGTCATCATTGCATATCGAGTTAAAAATGTTCAGTTTCAATCCCTTTATTAAATCTATTTGGTGTGCTTAGCATGCGAAATATGATTAGCTTCAAGCATATGCAATTCTAAAAACATATACGAATACTTTGCTCTACTCACACTATTTGTCCAAAATCAGGATTTTCACAAATTTACAGGTTTATTGCGACTTTGAATTTTCCCAAAGTTTCAAGAGATGTGTGCTCATTGGCATCTTTTAATTTTGTGCTCATTGACATCTTTTAATTTTGTGCTCATTGACATCTTTTAATTTTGTGCACATTGGCATCTTTTAATCAAAAAGTTTAGTAAGAATAAGATACATCGTTAAACATGACTTTCTATCTGGTTCTATAGCAGGATTTGGGTCAGCATATCCCAGACCAGTTGGTCTTAGGTGCTAGGTGACAAGCACCCCTTGGAACTTAATTTCCCAAACCATAAAGGCCACATCGATATATCTTAAACCCATTTGTACCAGTAGAACATGGTTTTCTATCTGATTCTATTGCAGGATTTGGGTCAGCCGATCCTAGACCAGTTGATCTTAGGGACTAGGTGTCGAGCACCCCTTAGGACTTACTCTCCCAAACCAGAAAGGCCACAGGTACAAACTTTCAAACTAAATGATTTTGTATATATATATTGCATCTCAATCACTTGGTTCTAAAACGTAGTACTTCCCCCATATTTTCGTTTCCATCCAACATTCTGACAAATTATGCTTTTTGAGCATTATATTCTATATAAGTCTAAATTTCATAACATTGAGCATTCAGCATAATTTCATTCATGATTTGCTAACCTTTCGATTTATTTCAGAAGTGAAAGTTGAAACAAATATAGCTCAGATAATACAAAAATACTTGTAAAAGCACCATTGACACACATTTTATTCATTGAATGAAAAATAAAAAAAATCATATCATTGAATTAAATTGTTAAGATTCAAACATTCAAAGCAATAGAAATAAAACATAATACAATGTTACCTTTCACCACTTGTTCCTTGAAACAGAAAAATATGACAGTTAAGGATATCACCTGAGAAGTATGAGTTCTAAACTGATTTGTTTAGAAGTCTTAGTCTCTGAAGTACGGGTCCTGAACTGAATTATTCAGAAGCCATAGTCATTTAAGTACGGGTTTTGAACTGATATGTTCAAAAACCTAAAACGTTGAATCACGGGTTTTGAACATTATCTTGAAACAATCAGATCAAATTTTGAGTCAATACTTCCTCTGAAATCAAGATAATCCTGCAAAATCAAGAGATTTTGGTAATCATCTACGATGATTCCTCATTAGTTATAAAAAAAATTCTGAGTAGTAGAGTCAGAATTCTGATTAGAAGAGTCAGAATTCTGAGTAACTTGCTCAAAATTCTAAGTATCAGAGTCAAAATTCTGATTAGTTGAGTCAGAATTCTGAGTAGTAGAGTCAGAAGTCTGAGAGACTTGTTCAAAATTCCAAGTATCAGAGTCAGAATTCTGATTAGTTGAGTCAGAATTTTGAGTAGTAGAGTCAGAACTTCTGATTAAGAGAGTCAGAATTCTGATAAAACTTTCCAGAGAAAATTCCTTAGAAAAATGTTTGGATTTTGTGATTTTTGAACATTCTGAATTTCAAATCACCATAACTTGCTCAAAAATCAGAATTTTTCAACCAAAATTTGCAGGGTTACTCAAAATATGATTCTGAACACATTCTCTGGAAATGTTTTCTACGAAAAACACTCACATCTATGAGTTCGATAACCTCATAGCAAACAGAACTTTTTCAAAAAAAATCTTCAAAATCAACAAATTGATCTATATGAATCAGAAATCCATAATTACATTCAGACCGAGTTTTGGACTGAATTATCCAAAAGTCAAAATTCTCAATTTAAGCACAGCATCTGTTTTCAGTCACGTGTCAGTATTAGCTCAGCTCATTAGTAGACTTAGTCGCTGGTTCTTTGGCTTGATCTTCGACTTCAGCGTAGAACATGTTTGACGTGAATCTTGTCTTCAGGGATCATAAGTAAACAACATAAGGTATCAGCGATCATCAGTGAGACTGAACAGACTCAGGGCTCACTGATGAACATTGTTCGCTGAATGTATAATTTAAAGCGTATGTTTTCATCAACGATACTAAACAGACTTATTATATTTTCTTTGATGACAAAACATTAATACATATTGTCTATTTACAATTTTCACTAAGTGTTTCTCAGAGTCATTATCAAATCACTAAGGGTTTGGATCAACAATCTCCCCCTATTTGATGATGAGATAGCAATAAAGGAAAATTGATAAGTAAGAAAACATAAGGATAAAAAGGACTCATAAAATATTTGTCCCATTTACTATTTTCGGGGATCTTTTTAAGTACTGATGGAGTATAGTACATTCACTGAAAATTTTCATTTAACTTCGTATAGATTACAGAGGGAAGTGGAAAAATTACAAGTACAACGGATAATAATTACAAGTGCAAAAAGTTACAAGCTGATAAAGATAGAAGAATTACAAAAGATGATCTTATCAGCTACTCAGGTTCTTTCTTGACAAGTTCATCAAGAGTATCAGTCTTTAGAATCATCCAATCAGAGACTGTGACTCCCTGTTCCCGTCTTTTCTTAGCTTCGCGGTAGATGTGGGGTTTTAGGAGTGATCCAAGTAGACTTTTTCTGTATTCGCACCAGTAGAGTAAATCTTTGAGTTGTTCGATTGGAGTTTTGTATAACTCAGAGATGCGTTGAAAGCATTCGCGACCTGAAAAGTCATAGAAGAAAATGCCATAAGGATCGTTGATAACCTTACCAGGGACGAAATCTTCAGCGGGAGGTAGAGATATGTCGAGTCCAGAGAGATCAGGGTTGGGGCCAAGAAC
Organism: Saussurea involucrata; assembly: GCA_033807775.1. Lineage (NCBI taxonomy): Eukaryota > Viridiplantae > Streptophyta > Magnoliopsida > Asterales > Asteraceae > Saussurea > Saussurea involucrata. The sequence goes on from CM066322.1 coordinate 137,324,533, forward strand.
TGCTTCACGAGAGAAATCAATCCCTGTCTCGTTTCTTATTGTCTGGCCTGGAGAGGAAGGAGTCTTCTTCTTCTTTGGAGCAGCTCGTTTTTTCTGAATTGGTGGAGGAGGAATATCAACCGCTGAGGTTACCAAGTCGATCAGCCTGTTTATGGCTTTTTCAACTTCGGTCTTGAAAGTAGAGCGGGATCGCTGAATTGTGATTCTCATTTCCAACCATTTAGGGAAACCGAATTTATCCAGGTCTGACATGTAGCAAGTTCTGAAGTGGCCGTTTTCTCTGACTACTTGGACATGAACCATTGGTACCTTTTTAGCAGATTTTATAGCATATCTCCCTTTTATGTTTACAGCGCTTATCCTTGATGCATGATTTCTGTAGTGACACATCTTCTTGCACCAGTACAGTGTGGTGTCATTGACTTTGGTCTTTTCCTAGCTGCTCTTCTGTGCGTCCTTTATCAGTTTTCTTTGAACAACAACATGGAATTTCTTCAGGTCTGGATCAACAACAGAACGCTGAGCAAGTTCTAAGGCATATTCTTTATCTTTTTCTTTAGCCTTCTTTCGTTCATCCAGAAGTTTCTCAGCACCGAAGGATTCAACGATATCCCTTTTTGATAGGATGTTGAGATAAGGAACGATGCGTTGATCCTCAAGCTTTTGAATCATGGTTGCTCTCTTTTTCAGTTCTTTTTCACTTGGCTTTTGAGGAACCAAGGAAGGTCTTTTCTTGTGTGAGAGTAGTTCTTCTTCTTGTTCAGGTTCATCAGTCTCAGCGAAGTCTAAGACCGAGATTATTTCATCAGCACTCGGGGCTGGGATTATTGGTGATGTAGGAAGAGCTTCAGCTTGACTCTCAAGCAGGGGAGAGGACTAGCTAAAAAAACGATCACAGAGGTAAGATCATTTGGGAGAAAGAGATAGAGAAAGAGTGGGTTAAGTGTTTAGAGGTTTGATGGAGAGTAGAACTGAGGTTGAGAATGGATAGAGGAGGGACGCAGAGTAAGGGAAAAGAGTATATGTTACCTGACAAACTGGCTGTCTGAGAAGGATAGTCAGATTGTCTTCAGCGGCGATGCCTTTGTTTTTGCCTTTATCGACCGCAGTCGCTGGAGGCTTTGTTCTGGTCTCCTCCCTTGATTCTTTGATAACGACCCCTTTCAGAGCTGGAGTCTTGTTGGGCTTGGGCTGGAGGACGAAGCCATCGAAGTCATCATCATCATCGTCATCATCATCATTTTTGGGTGATGATGATGGTTCATCCTCCTGAAGATCTAGGTCTTCATTGTCTTCTTCTCCTTCTTCCTCAGATTCAGCATTGTCGTCCGAGTCAACAAGCACTGGAGAGTTTGCTTGTTCTTCGACATTCTCCCCCTCAGAATTTGTAGGGTCAGAGAATTCGGTTCCCTCAGGGTTTTCAACCCCCCGAGGTTTATCAGCATTTTCCTCCCTCTCAGAGTCATGGGAAAGGTCTTCTTGAGTCTTATCCCCCTCTTCCACATGATGGATGGGGGAGGCATCAGCAGTAACAACAGCAGTATCCGTGGAGGTTGTAGCAGCATCAGCGGTCTTAGGTTCCCTGTCTTTGTGGCCAGGGATCCCAAGCTGAGTTTCCACTTCTACCATTCTGGCTTCCAGGCCAGAAATAGCAGGAGTGATCTGGACGATAAAATCCACTGCCATCTCCACCTTTTCCCGGTTATCCTGAAAAAAGTGAGATAGAGGCACAGTGGAATCGTTCAGTCGATCCAAAATCTATTGCAGCAGATCGTTGGAGGAGCCAACCTTATTTTTGAGCGTGTCCATTGCAGTCTTCAAGGTACCCATCTCTCCCTGAAGGTTTGTAACCACTGTCTTCAGCGATGTGACTTCGTTGGACATGGTGTTGAAATTGTTGGAGAGATCGGTGTTGGTGTTGTTGAGAGCGCTGAGTGTGGAGGAGTTGGTTGATAGAGCCTCATCAACAGAAGACAAGATGCCTTCGACGTTTGACATTGCAGCCTTGGAGGCTTTATCAGCAACAGTTTCAACCAGCTTCTTTAAAGTCTCCCAGCATTTGTAACCGATGTGGAGTTCGAGGAGATGGCGGTGGTGAGAGATTCCACCTTATTTGCTAATGGTGCCTAAATTAGGACCTGTAACAGAGAAAAACTTATGAACAAAGGAAAGCTCAAAAGTTGGGGTTCAGAGATAGGAGCGTTATGTATACCTGGGGGCGGGTTGGAGAAGGTGTGGAAATCAAGGTGACCAGTAAACGTCTCCATATCGTCTTCCATGGTTGGTTGACGCAGAGAGCCCTCAGGTCCTTGATTCTGATCCATCATATATTGAAGATCAGCAGCCGCTGTGTCGCTTAGATGAATGACGCCTGAGGTTAAGAGTGGCGGAATTATGAAGTTTGGAGTGACCAAAGAAGATGAGGGAGGAACAACGGTTGAGAAGTGAGTGTGGGTAGCAGATTCAACGTTGGATCCGCTGAGGAAAATCTCTTCAGTACTTAGAGGTACTGAGAGTGGGGGTTCCTGATCCATGGTAACTTCAGTGTCTTGAGGCACTGAAGTGGGAATGGAAGGGATGGGTTCAGTAGATGTGGCGGAGCATAACAGAAAACTGTCCAACGTCTTCTGTAGAGAGACAGACGCGGAGTCTTCAGCCTGGGAAGGCTTGGGGGTTGCTCCTTGGAAATCTTCTTGGTCTTATGGATGCCAAGTGAAAATTCAGATTGTTTTCTCTTTCGAGATGGAGTGGTTGTTGCGGCCTAGGTACCAGCGGTTGGGACGACCGCTACCGAGCAGGGAAGAGGTACAGAAATAGAAGAAGTAGAGGGGCAGAGAAGAGGTAAGAGAGTAGAGAGACGTACCTCATTTGCGAGCGGTTTGAAGTCGAGTACCTTAAGGCCAACCTGAGAAAGTCTCAGGTCTCCCCCGATGGGATATCTTTCTTTCAGCCTAAGCATGAATAGGGCACTGAGAAATCGAGGGTATGGAACATTCGCTGGCCGAGTAGGGGCTTCGAGGCGTTCCATCAGGTCTTCAAAGATTGGACGAGCCCAGTCCACGTGCAAGTCTTTCATTAATGCACAACCCATGGCGGTTTGGATCTTTGAGGCCTGATCAGTTGACCCAACTTTAGCTGTCATGCAGCTGATGAGATGAGCAAAGATGAAGTTCATCTCGCTGGGCATCTTGCTTTTCAACACAGTGGTTATCTTCTTCTCAGGGAGGTCATCTCTCCCTGTGTTCCATTTGTAGTTCATCGCGTCCAAGAATGCGATGATTTCAGCCTTACCTTCGTGGGTGTTTGGGTCAGGGAAGAAAACGAACTTGTTTCCTTTGAGTTTGAGGGAAGGTTCAGGGCATGTCAGATCACGCCAGGGGTAATCTTTGCTTCGCCAAAATCAGTCTCGAAGGCAGTGGCATCAATCTTCTTCTTTGGGTTGTTGGGAGAAGGGATCTGGGTACGATGAGCCGTGTACCAGAATTGAGCTAGAAGGTTTTTATGAGCAGGGGGCTTGATAGTCAGTGCTGTCGCCAGAGGACAGGTTTTGATGAAGTTCACTGCATCATTCAGATGAGTGACCATCTTCTTTGGAGGGAATTCCAGCAGAGCATATGGGTTGTTACCATGGAACGTAATCTGGTCCATTGAGAGTTTCATCATTGGAGCTTTTGTAAGTTCAGCCTTGTCAGAAGTAGTAGGAGATGCAGTGTTGGTACTATCAGTGGTTGCCATTTCTGTTCATAATACACAAAGATGAAGAAGATGAAGAAAATTTATTAAAATGGATAAGTTTCCAAAATAAGGGTTTTTAGGGTTTTCCAGTTTTGAAAAGAAGTATAAAACTAGTGAAAATTCTTGTTTTCCAGTTTCCTTTTATGGAAAGGATTCTGGAAAAACATATGAAAGTGTCAAGTTTAAGATTTTAGTTAAAAACTTGAAGAACAATCTGTAAACAGATTGTGTCTTTTAAAACCATGAAAAAGATGATTTTAAACTTTAGAAATGTACATTGTTTGATCTTGTAATAACAAGAATAAGATCAAAAATGTTGTTTAAGATGGATTTAAGATGAGAAATGTAACCTGTTTTGTGAATGGAGATGAAGATTAACACGAGTTCTTGAAAAATCCGAATGTAAAGAAAATATGAGAATTCTTTTTGCCTTAAGAGAGTTCGTATGCGTAAAAGGTAAAAATATAAACTCAAAGGGTTTATATAGTGAGAGTAGAGAGAGAAAAACTAAAAGCGGGAAAAGTTTTTCATGATGACACGTGACACGTCCCTTGAATCTGATTGGACAAGGAAACGAAACGAGCGAACGTGTCAGACGAAAAGGCGTGCCATGGATTATCCAAAAGATGACATCACAAACGTCCTTTCATATTTTAAGGTGTCTCTAAGGGTTTATAGAAAAGCTCAGGGACATTTTGAAAAATAGAGAAGCACTGAATAGAAATATCAGTGTGATTTTGAGTTTCAAAAGAATCACTGAAAGGAAGAGATATTCAGCGATGTAATTTATTTTGAAATCTTGCATGTTGAGGCAAACGTCAGCGATTAAGAGAGAACATACCTAGATATCAGCGAATCAATTTTGTTCAGAGATTAGATGACTAATAGGGATATACAAGTTCATATTATTACTGATCAAATGCTAACCACTAAAGATATTACTCTTCTAGGTTCAACATTCCAAGCTCGCTGATGAGAAAGTTGAATCTTGTCTCATCAAGAGGTTTGGTGAAAAGATCAGCTAACTGAAAATTAGTGGGAATAAAATGAAGCTCTATATCACCATTCATCACATGATCTCTGATAAAATGATACATGATCTCTATGTGTTTGGTCTTTGAGTGTAGCACTGGATTGTTTGCTATGGCGATGGCACTAGTGCTGTCGCAATAGATTGGAATTTTGGAGAGCTGAAGATCATAGTCCAATAGTTGATTTATCATCCATAAGACTTGAGAACAACAGCTTCCAGCGGCTACGTATTCAGCTTCAGCGGTTGAGGTGGACACTGAGTTTTGCTTTTTTACTTGTCCAACTCACCAGCTTTCCACCCAGGAGCTGACAGCCTCCTGTGGTGCTTTTCCTATCCAATTTGCATCTTGCAAAATCACTATCTGAATAGGCGATTAGATCAAACCCTGAGTCTTTGGGATACCAAAGACCTAGGTTAAGAGTACCCTTAAGGTATCGAAAAATATGCTTTACAGCGATTAAATGTGATTCCTTAGGTTCAGATTTATATCGTGCACATAAACAAGTTGCATACATAATATCAGGACGACTAGCTGTAAGATACAGAAGAGAGCCGATCATCCCACGGTACGCTGTGACATTAACAGGTTTCCCTGAAGGATCTTTGTTAAGTGTCAGCGGCGGTGCCATTGGGGTTTTCATAGCTGAGCTTTGAGTTAAATTAAACTTTTTCAGCATATCTTTAACATACTTACCTTGGTGAATGAAAGTACCTTTTTCATTCTGCTTGATTTGAAGACCAAGGAAATATGTCAGTTCACCCATCATGCTCATTTTATATTCAGCTTTCATTCTTTCAGCGAAATGAGTACATAAATCAGGGTTAGTAAACCAAATATAATATCATCGACATATATTTGAACAAGAATGATATGACCTTTTACTTTCCTGAAAAATAGAGTTTTTATCGATTTTACCTCGCTCAAAATTTTCAATATGGAGATAAGTAGAGAGAGTGTCATACCATGCACGAGGAGCTTGCTTTAAGCCATAAAGTGTCTTATCCAGTTTATATACATAACCTGGATGCTTAGGATCAGTGAATCCTGGAGGTTGTTCAACATAGACTTCTTCATTCAGCCTTCCGTTGAGGAATGCTGATTTCACACCCTCTTGATATACCTTGAAGTCTTTGTGAACAGCGTAAGCTAAGAATAGATGAATAGCTTCGGGTCTTGCCACTGGGGCAAATGTTTCATCGTAGTCTATGCCTTCCTCTTGTCTGTATCCCTGAGCAACAAGACGAGCCTTGTTGCGGGTTACAGTTCCATGTTTATCCAACTTGTTTCGATAGACCCATTTAGTGCCTATCACTGACTTGTCAGATGGTCTTGGAACGAGATTCCAAACTTTGTTTCTTTCAAATTCTGTCAGCTCTTCTTGCATAGCGTTGACCCAGTTTGGATCTCTGAGGGCATCATCTGTTTTCTTTGGTTCAATCAGAGAAATAAAGTTAACAAATAAACAAATGTTACCTGCACTTCGTCGAGTCTGAACACCAGCGTTTGGATCACCAAGAATTTGATCAATGGGGTGATTTATAGTCCATCACTGAGCCGCAACATGACTTGCTAGCTCAATTTGAACTTCTGGAGGAGCTGGAGAAGAGGCTTCAGCAACTTCTGGTATTTCAGGCAAGAGAGGAAGAGGTTCAGATGTCATGTCATTCACTGATTGCTGAGAAGTAGATGGTATATCTAAGGTAGATGGTTTAGAAGCAGGCATAATGGTGAGAGGAACAACTGAAACCCATGAAGATTCAGCTTCACTTATCTGCATGCTTGGGATGATGGTAGGATCATCATCAGCGGTAGGGATGTTGTCTTGAGGGATAGGAGCAGCTTCTGAATCACCAAGATGAGAAAACATCCATTGATTTAGTTCTTCAGTATCAGCAGAAGGTCTTGAGTTCGCTGATCGGGATTCGTCAAAAGTGACGTGGATTGTTTCTTCTACAGTTTGTCTTCTACGATTGAAGACTCTGCAGGCTTTAAAGATAGAAGAATATCCAAGAAATATTCCATCATCAGCCTTGGGATCAAACTTTCCTAGGGCATCCCTGTTGTTCAGTATGAAACACTGACATCCAAAGATGTGAAGAAAGCTAATTGAAGGCTTTCTCCCATGGAAAAGTTCATAGGCTGTTTTCTTGAATCTTTTGACAATCAGCGACCTGTTTTGAGTAAAACAAGCAGTGTTGACAGCTTCTGCCCAGAACTGAGTAGGTAGATGAGAATCACTGAGCATTGAACGTGCAACTTCGATGATCGTTTGATTTCTTCTTTCAACGACTCCATTTTGTTGTGGTGTTCTCACTGAAGAAAAGTTGTGAGAAATACCCTTGCTTTCAAAAACGTTTTCAAGAGAACTGTTTTTGAATTCAGTCTCATGGTCACTCCTTATTGAGCGAACGATCATGTTATTCAGGACTTCCATTTTCCTGACGAAAGTGATGAGTTCTTCAGGGGTGTCACTCTTAGAACGGAGAAACATAACCCAGGTGTAGCGAGAGAATTCATCAACTATGACCAGTGTATATTTCTTTCCAGCGATGGATTGTTTGTTAACAGGGCCAAACAAATCTATGTGAAGTAGTTGAAAAGGAGATGACACTGAGGAAACTTGCTTGGATTTGAAGCTTGCTTTGGTTTGTTTCCCTTTCTCACACGCTGAACATAGAGATTCTTTAGCGTATGAGTGTTGAGGTAAACTAGTGACCAACTCTTTTGAAGAAAGAGTGTTCCGTGTCTTGAAGTTTAGATGAGAGAGCCTCTTATGCCATAACCAGTTGACATCAGATGAGGATTTTGAGAAGAAACAGGAATTCTCAGTGGTTGTCGAGTCCATGTTTATAACATAAACATTTTCCAAACGATATCCGCTGAGAGCAATCTTCTCCTTTTTGTCAGTAACAAAGTAGGATTCCTTGGTGAAACACACTTTGTAATCCTTGTCACATAGCTGAATGATGCTTAGAAGATTGTGCTTCAGTCCTTCAACATATGCGACTCTTCTGAAGGTAGTTGTACCATTAGAGAGTACACCAAACCCTCGGGTATAGCCTTTTCCATTTCCACCAAAGGTCACTGAGGGACCTTTCTCTTCCTTATATTTAGTGAGCAGGTTCTTTTTGCTAGTCATACGTCTAGAGCATCCGCTATCAAGATACCAGATACCCTTCAACACCTGCAAGCAAAGGAATATTAGTTTGATTTAGACACCCATTTTACTATGGGTCCACATTTGTCAGTAGTGGTAGAGGAAGTGGAAGGTTCAACAATCTTCACAGCATTTGAAGATTCAGCGTCAGGACAAGTCTTCACTTTAGTTAATTTCTTAACTTCAGTGGTTGTTTTCACCTTAACCTGATTTGCACCAGGATTGGTCTTCTTTGCCTTGGGGGCAATCTTCTTTACCTTAGCTAATTTCTCAGCCTTGGTAGTTGTAGGGCACTTACTAGCAATATGATCAGTAAGTCCACAGTGATAACATTTCCTATAGCTAAAAGTAGCTTTAGGACCATAGGCATTTTTATTTGAAATTTTCAAATGAGCAGGGCCTGTACCAAGAATACCTTTAGCATCAGATCTTGGAGGAACCTTAGGTTCATCAAGATTCTTAGCTAAGAAATTAATCCTAATCCTAGGAATTGATCGCTGAGCATGCTCATTAATCATATCCTTAGAAGTTGAGGATTGATTAGCTGAGGGTTTGACATTCTTCAGCTTAGGTACTTTGGTACCCTTATGAGGTTTTTGATTAAAAACTTTTTCCTTACCTTTAAAAATTAAGGTAGGTTTATCCTCAGGGATGGGAATTTTAGAAGAGGAACACTGAGACGAAGAGGTGTCAGGGATAGAGGACACGAACATTCCAAACTTAAGCATGGAACGATCAGTGATAGGTTCTTTAGCATCAGCTTTATAACCAAGACCACTTTTGTCACTCAGGGGAATCTGAGCACGAATTATCTCAGTGATCGTTGTTGAGGATTGTTGGTCCCGAAGGGTTATACAAGTTTGTAGAAGGGGGGGGGGGGTTGAATACAAACACACGATTTTTACTTTCTAAATTGTTTATTGATAAATCTCAAACAATTTACAACTTGTTGCGGAACAAGATTAAGGATTAACCTAATCTAAACAAGTTAAGAACACTAAGTTTCTTGCACTAGAATTAAGACAGGAAGGAGATAAGAATACTACGAGTAATATTCTAACACTAAGAGGGAAAGAAAAGGATGGCCGAGCACTTCATGTTGAAGTAGGGTTTCTCCTTATATACTGCATGCATTTAATGCATTTCAGTATTACTTTATACGTGGCAGCAGCTGATTGGTTGCATGGTTTGACCTTTGTAGACAACCTTAGTAGCCGCATGATGTACAGTGTAGAATCAGAGTTGGTTGTACAATTCTGGACAAAAGGGATGTCCATTTTGACAGTTCGTATGGAGACGTGCAAGGGGGAAAGACAAAAGTAACTTGTAGAGTAAACCTCATGATCAGCGTTCGTTGAACAGTACTTTATCAGCGAGTGATAAAGCTCAGCAAACGCTGAAGTCTTCTACTTGAAACTTCACGTTGAGTGAACAGGTCTTGCTTCGCTGATATCCGCATCAGCTCATTAGTAGACTTGTCGCTGGTTCTTGGGCTTGATCTTCGACTTCAGTGTAGAACCTTTGTTGACGTGAAACTTGTCTTTAGGGATCATAAGTAAACAACTAAACTATCAGCGATCATCAATAGAACTGAACAGGCTCAGAGATCTATTGATGAACAGTGTTCGCCGGATGTTAAATTTTAAAGAGCATGAGTTTCCTATCAGCGGTACTGTAGAGACATAGTAGTTATCAGCGATAGTGAAACTCTAATACATAATGTTTACTTACAATTTTCACTAAGTGTTTCTTAAAGAGTCATTATCAAATCACTGAGGGTTTGGATCAACAAGGATTTACACCATCCTTCAACAGTATCCTTTTCAGCCTTTAACACAGCAATAGCATCTTCTCGTTCGATTCTAATGATTTGATTTATGCATACCTGATCTTTCAAATTTTCTTCTATTTTAGAAAGCTTTTCTATTTGTAAATGACAGTTTTTAAGCTGTTCAGCGAGATCAATATTTAGTTTTTCAGCTTTGGTCTTGCCATTCATGGCATCATATAAATCAACAGTCAAAAGATCGATGGTCCGACGTCATTCGATGTCACTGAGGGCTGAAGTATGAGTATCAGTAAGAGAGTTTGATACCTGAGAGGTGGAGGTAGAAGTAGAGGGAGTTTCAGCTTGTTCTTCCTCTTCTTCTATTTGAGCCATGAGGCAGAGATTGGCTCATCATCATCAGAGTCAGAGGAATCATCATCTGATGCAGCCTAGTCATGATCTACAGCGATCATGCCTTTTCCTTTCTTCTTAAATCTTTTCAGCTTTGCATATTTCTCTTTCAGCTTGTTGTATTTGTCATCTCTAGCCCTGGGGTTAGAGGATTTTTTGAATGAAGAAGATGAGGGTTTGAAGACTTTCTTTGACCTGCACTCACTAGCAAAGTGACCTATCTTTTCACAGTTATAGCAAGTGGCAATTGCCTTATCTACATGAGTAGAAGATTTTGGCTTGTCAGTGAGGGAAAGTGGTTTATTTCTTCTGAATTTACTCTTTCTAGCGAATCTCCTGAATGTATTAGTCAGGAGTGCCAGTGACTCATCAATTTCTGAAGGATCAGCTTCTGATGATTCATCAGAGTCAGACTCCAACTCAATGATACTGACAAAAGATCGCTGAGTAGGTACCAACTCTGAAGAGAGTAAAGCGACATATGTGCTTTTGGAATCTTTTACAAGATTCTTCTTAAGATGACACGACTGCTCATGATTGAGAATAGTGCCAAATAAGGTAGAAAGGGTCATTGATTTCAGATCCTTTGAGAGCTTAAGACATATAGAATCACTGTCCCAGCTTTCAGGAAGACATTCTAGAAACTTTGTTAGGATCTCAAAGTTAGAATATTCCTTACCAACAGTTTTTAAGTCAATGATTAAACAGTTAAACCGTTGATGTACTTCAGAGAGAGTTTCATTCTTACCACAAATGAAGCTTTCGTACCGTCTTACCAGGTTGATCTTTCTTGAATCCTGGACTTCAGATTTACCTTCATATTGAACACATATTGTGTCCTACATGGCTTTAGAACTCTTCAGGTTCATGATGGAGTGGTAGACTTCATCAGGAAGAGCCATAAAGATTATAGATCTGGCCTTAGTGTCAATGGCCACCTTCTTCTTGTCTTCATCAGTCCACGTACTAACTTCCCTGTGAATGATTCTTTCAGGGATAGCAGCTCTAGTAGCAGTGCCTGGAACATCAGGGTCTATCATGAAAGGGATATAGGGTCCATTTTCAATGTAGTAAGGTATAGTAGGATCTACACCTTCTAGGAAGAGCATCATCCTATTTTTCCATAGATTGAAGTTATCTTTGGAAAATCTAGGGGGTTTTGCAAGAGAACCATTATCGATATAGTTTGTATTTGTAGGATTAGCCATTATGAAAAATAGCAAGGAAGAGAAAAGAATATAGTATAAGCAAGATCGTGTTTATTAGATTAAACAAACTGCTCTGATACCACTTGTTGGTCCTAAGGGGTTGTACAAGTTTATAGAAGGGGGGTTGAATACAAAAACACGATTTTTATCTTTCTAAATTGTTTATTGATATGTATCAAACAATTTACAGTTTGTTGCGGAACAAGATTAAGGAATAAACCTAATCTAAACAAACTATGAGAATCACTAAGAGTTCTTGCACTAGAAATAGAGATTAAGAAAATCTAGAATACTAAGGAGAGTATTCTAACACACAGTAGTTCAGCAAGAGAAGGAATGGTCGAGCTTCTTCAAAATGAAGAGGAGTTTCCTTTATATACTGCATGCATTTAATGCATGTCAGTATACGTTTACACGTGTTATAGGAGTCAAAGTTATGAGTAAAAGTGTATTTTGGGTTATATAACCGTATGGGCTAGTATAGTTAGCCAAACGTTTGCTTTGCCTATCTGGGCTTAAATCATACTCAAACAAGTCTCGGGGCACTTGCCCAGTTTTAATAGCTCGAGATGGAGCTTTGGATGTGTTATGCACCTTATTGCATTTTAAATGGGAGGTTACATGTTTTGAATGCATTAGTTCGTTCGTTTTGAGTCATGTAACGTTTTTAGACTGTATTGCATTGGATCCATAGGCATGTAAGTCAGTCATATTTAATAGTGACGAGTCTTGATATTCTCACTTTGGGGCTTATGCTTGGGGCTTATACCGAACTAGCGTTGTTGATGTCTCGTTCTTTTGTGGAGAGGAACCGTTATGGGTTGTACTCCGGGATTATGAGTTATTTTGGTGTCTATCTCTTTGTGCACGAGGAATGGACTATTGGAACGCATGGTTATATGTGATAGGCCGCTCGGGACCACTAGCGAGTAGGCAATAAGGGACATTGAAGTCCTTGAGGTGTAACTCGTCTAGATTGGATAGGCAATGTGGTCCCATAAGTCCTTGAGGTGTAACTCGACGGAGTAGGCAATGGAGGCATGTATATGGTTTGAGGTTGTGATGTCTTTATGGCATGGGAACTAAAGCTGGGACTTGAGGTGTAATCCAATAACATCATAAGTGACCTAACTTTGTATGCCCGTCACATTTGATGGAACCGGGTCTCCCCCGTCACCGAAAGGTGTTGTTTTGGGGTATTTACTTTTATCCATATTTTCGGTGACGTATTATATTTAAATGAATTGTTTCCATGGCTTGTTGGCAGAGTACTATGCCTTATCCTTATTGGATGTTTTTAAATATTGGGGTTTTATTCACGTTTATAGTACTCGGGATATTTAACGTCAAAGCACATTTTGAGTGATTTGTGGAGTAAGTTTATTTTGGAAAATGTTTAATATGAAATGAAAGTTTCAGGATACACTCTTACAATCAAATATGAACAATTAAGATCGTATTAACAGCAACTGGTCATATGATCTATTAACAATCTGTGAATTACAAGATATTACAATGAATTTCTCTCTCAATAGATCTAACAATTTATGCGTAAAGAGTTATCCAAAAGGTTAGCCAAAGATTCAGTTAGCTACAGTTGCTAACTCCTATATATACTGTAGATAATAGCTAAAGCTACAGTACATATGAGAAACAGACTAATAGAACAATTACACGTGTCCTAATTAGTAACTGAATATAACAGATAATATCCCAAGATATGAATTCTGAACATACTTCTGAATAAGCGCTTCAGAACATTTGTCTTCATAGTCAGAAGTTCTGAGTCTCCTACTCAGAACTCTGAACCTTCTAGTCAGAATCCAACACTTAGAATCTTTTTGAGATTTCTCACTCAGAACTTCTGAGTCTTCTACTCAGAACTTCTGAGTCTTCTGACCAACTTCCATACTTGTAATCTTTTCATTATTCTCTGATCAGAACTTCTGAGTCTTCTTACTCAGAATTCTGATTCTTCAGATCAGATCTTAATAGTTGTGTTTTTGACAAAACTCTAGACCTAACAATCTCCCCCTTTTTGTCAAACACACTTGTATTTTTCACCATCAAATTCTTAGAGCAGGAACAATCTTCAGAAGGAGCTCTTCTGAATGTTTTGACAACTTTTGCTCAGAATTCTGAATAATCTGAGTTAACAACTTCTGGTCAGTCTTTAATCAGCAGCAGCAACGATTTCCAAATTGATTTCTGTTATATATTTGCTTTTTCTTTGCTCCCTCTTGAAATGACAATTCTCATCTTCATTTCAGCTTTCATAAGATTTCTTTATAAGAAACAACCGATCAGTTTCCTTTTCCTCTTCTTCTTCTTAAAATAACATTTCTCTCTTTTGTTATTTCTGTACAAAAACCATATCAATCTTCAAAATCTTTAGCTTTTCTCCCCCTAAAGTTTTGGAAAGCAAAATCATCTTCAAAATCTTTAGCTTTTCTCCCCCTTGATTTTCAAAACTTTAGCGATGCTTTTTCTTCGAATGAAGTCTATGCTTTTTCTCCTCCTTAATGAATAACCTTGCTCCCCCTCAAAATAAGAATTCTGGAGCAGTTTGTTTTCTCCCCCTGAAAGTATGCATATATTTCATTAAAATTATTCATTTCAAATATAGTGCTTTAATGAAAACATTTATACAAGGAGAATTAGATTTACTGAACTACACTTAATAACTACTAACATTTGATCATTTGAAAACTTTACAAAAGAAATCCAACTTAATGAAATTTATCAGATTTTCAATCAAATGAAATCAAATGCATGTGTTTGGATTCAAATACAAGTCATCATTGCATATCGAGTTAAAAATGTTCAGTTTCAATCCCTTTATTAAATCTATTTGGTGTGCTTAGCATGCGAAATATGATTAGCTTCAAGCATATGCAATTCTAAAAACATATACGAATACTTTGCTCTACTCACACTATTTGTCCAAAATCAGGATTTTCACAAATTTACAGGTTTATTGCGACTTTGAATTTTCCCAAAGTTTCAAGAGATGTGTGCTCATTGGCATCTTTTAATTTTGTGCTCATTGACATCTTTTAATTTTGTGCTCATTGACATCTTTTAATTTTGTGCACATTGGCATCTTTTAATCAAAAAGTTTAGTAAGAATAAGATACATCGTTAAACATGACTTTCTATCTGGTTCTATAGCAGGATTTGGGTCAGCATATCCCAGACCAGTTGGTCTTAGGTGCTAGGTGACAAGCACCCCTTGGAACTTAATTTCCCAAACCATAAAGGCCACATCGATATATCTTAAACCCATTTGTACCAGTAGAACATGGTTTTCTATCTGATTCTATTGCAGGATTTGGGTCAGCCGATCCTAGACCAGTTGATCTTAGGGACTAGGTGTCGAGCACCCCTTAGGACTTACTCTCCCAAACCAGAAAGGCCACAGGTACAAACTTTCAAACTAAATGATTTTGTATATATATATTGCATCTCAATCACTTGGTTCTAAAACGTAGTACTTCCCCCATATTTTCGTTTCCATCCAACATTCTGACAAATTATGCTTTTTGAGCATTATATTCTATATAAGTCTAAATTTCATAACATTGAGCATTCAGCATAATTTCATTCATGATTTGCTAACCTTTCGATTTATTTCAGAAGTGAAAGTTGAAACAAATATAGCTCAGATAATACAAAAATACTTGTAAAAGCACCATTGACACACATTTTATTCATTGAATGAAAAATAAAAAAAATCATATCATTGAATTAAATTGTTAAGATTCAAACATTCAAAGCAATAGAAATAAAACATAATACAATGTTACCTTTCACCACTTGTTCCTTGAAACAGAAAAATATGACAGTTAAGGATATCACCTGAGAAGTATGAGTTCTAAACTGATTTGTTTAGAAGTCTTAGTCTCTGAAGTACGGGTCCTGAACTGAATTATTCAGAAGCCATAGTCATTTAAGTACGGGTTTTGAACTGATATGTTCAAAAACCTAAAACGTTGAATCACGGGTTTTGAACATTATCTTGAAACAATCAGATCAAATTTTGAGTCAATACTTCCTCTGAAATCAAGATAATCCTGCAAAATCAAGAGATTTTGGTAATCATCTACGATGATTCCTCATTAGTTATAAAAAAAAAATTCTGAGTAGTAGAGTCAGAATTCTGATTAGAAGAGTCAGAATTCTGAGTAACTTGCTCAAAATTCTAAGTATCAGAGTCAAAATTCTGATTAGTTGAGTCAGAATTCTGAGTAGTAGAGTCAGAAGTCTGAGAGACTTGTTCAAAATTCCAAGTATCAGAGTCAGAATTCTGATTAGTTGAGTCAGAATTTTGAGTAGTAGAGTCAGAACTTCTGATTAAGAGAGTCAGAATTCTGATAAAACTTTCCAGAGAAAATTCCTTAGAAAAATGTTTGGATTTTGTGATTTTTGAACATTCTGAATTTCAAATCACCATAACTTGCTCAAAAATCAGAATTTTTCAACCAAAATTTGCAGGGTTACTCAAAATATGATTCTGAACACATTCTCTGGAAATGTTTTCTACGAAAAACACTCACATCTATGAGTTCGATAACCTCATAGCAAACAGAACTTTTTCAAAAAAAATCTTCAAAATCAACAAATTGATCTATATGAATCAGAAATCCATAATTACATTCAGACCGAGTTTTGGACTGAATTATCCAAAAGTCAAAATTCTCAATTTAAGCACAGCATCTGTTTTCAGTCACGTGTCAGTATTATCATTCAGCTCTACACATGAATAACCTGCAAAACAGATTAAGTTGACTTTGGTACCCATATGAACTTGGGTCCAGGTTTGTTAGGTGCAGTAGCATATGCATATATTCTATAAGAACCATACCAGTGCTGAATAAAATTCTTGTTCACAAAATCATTAGTCCCACAATATGAACAACAAAGTTTCTTTTGTGCAACTCTGACTAATTGATTTACAGAATAAATCACATCAGGTTTAACAAAAGATTTTCTTTGAAATGTATTGTTCTTCTTGACATTTAAATTAGGAACTTTTGATTTTGGCACTTCTTTCTTGGAAGTAGTTCCTTTAACTCTCCATTCCATTTTTATCTTTTTAAAAGAACAATTATAAGATTTATCAATAGCAGAATCATAAAACAGATTAGAAGAACGAATCTGATCTTTTGAACTATGATTTGATTTGTCAACAACTTTCGTTTCAAATTCCCTAAACTTTTTAACATACAAATCAAACCTTGACTGCAAATCAGATTTGGACTTCCTCTCTATCATGATTTTAGTTGATAAATCAGATAATTTCTTAATAAGCCTCCTTATCTCCAAATGAAAAACTTTCTTTTCCTTCTCAAACTCATCTTTTAAGCATTTTTCTTTAAAGCCATTTACCTTCTTCTTTTCAGTCTCTTTCCTTCCATCTTCTAACTCTTTCTCCAACTCATTGATTTTTACAGAAAACTCATTTAACATTCTTGTTTTCTTTTTCTCAAAACCATTCTTTTCTTTTTGAAAAACATTTTTCTTGCATTCAAACTCTTTTCTTTCTTTTGCAAGAATTTTCTCCAAATCAGAAATTTTCAAAGATAATTCAACAGACTTTGTTTCAAAACCTTTCCTCTCAGTTTGAAAGTCTCTTCTCTCTTTCTCAAATTTCACTCTTTCAAGTATAAGAACTTGTTCAAAATCATAGATCTGTTTCAAGAGTTGACCATTTTTCATTTCACATGATTTGATTCTATTTTCAGACTCTGTCAACATCTTTCTTCTAAAATTGCCTTTCTCTTTCAAATCAACATTCTCTTTTTCTAACAACTTTATGTTTTCTTGAACCTTTTCAAAATCCTTTAGAAAATCAGATTTCTCTTTTTGCAAAATCTTTATAACTTTTGCATTTTCGTCTTGTTTTGCTTGAAGATTAGCAATCTTGCTTTCAAAATGAACAATCTCAGTTTTTGGTTCAGAAATTGTTTCTTTTTCTTTTACAGGACTTAATTTTTGTAAATTGTCTGAACTGGTTATAGAAATTGCAGGTCTCACAAAAACTTCAATAATCTCAGGCATGATGAAATGACAAATTCAAATATCAACTATGAATTATGATAAAAAAATGAGAATCAACACATATCTAGAACATGCAAGAATTAATCAAATCTGTCACGTGCATTTCATCAAACAGTTAGAGTACATGAATTAATGAAATCTTCTTTTCAACAAAAAATTTGAATACTAATCAACATGCAGCAGATATAATCACTTTGATCAAGAAACCAATCAAGAATTTCGAAAACATACCTGTAATCTCTGTTTAATTTCGAGAATTAATCAGCATAGAGAGAAAATCTTTGGATGACTTGATTGTAAGATATCGATTCAACAGAAAGACAAATTCAAATTTCTTGAATCAATGATATAAACGAATTCAAGAATTGTTAGGAATTCAAGAATTGTTAGCATCAGCGGAATCAATTGTCGAATTGATCAAGAAACTTCAAGAACGCGATCAAACACACTCTTGGACGAATTTGTTTGTTGATTGGCTCTGATACCAATTGAAAGTTTCAGGTTACACTCTTACAATCAAATATGAACAATTAAGATCGTATTAACAGCAACTGGTCATATGATCTATTAACAATCTGTGAATTACAAGATATTACAATGAATTTCTCTAAATGGATTCACCAAAGATTATATCAAAGATTCTTTAAAGATTAGCCAAAGATTTAGTTAGCTACAGTTGCTAACTCCTATATATACTGTAGAGAATAGCTAAAGCTACAGTACATATAAGAAACAGACTAATAGAACAATTACACGTGTCCTGAATGTAACAGAATATCCAAGTCATAAGTTCTGAACATGTTGTTCAGAACTTCTGAACATACTTCTGAATAAGCGCTTCAGAACATTTGTCTTCATAGTCAGAAGTTCTGAGTCTCCTACTCAGAACTCTGAACCTTCTAGTCAGAATCCAACACTTAGAATCTTTTTGAGATTTCTCACTCAGAACTTCTGAGTCTTCTACTCAGAACTTCTGAGTCTTCTGAGTCTTCTTACTCAGAACTCAACACTTGTGTTTTTGACAAAACTCTAGACCTAACATTTTCATATGATTTTTTCTCACAAAACGTTTACTGACTTAAGCATCGGAGGGTCGTTGGCTAGCCAACGACCAACACCCCCGACATCTTTTTATCGCAGAATCGCACGACAGATTATCGCAGAATCGCACGACAGATTATCGCAGAATCGCACGGCAGTAATCATTAAGTCTAGTAGATGACTTTAAATTCGCAGAATCGCACGACATAAACAATCAGGATTTTCTTCCCTGACCATCCCTCCACAGGGGCATACGACGCAAATTCCTCGTACGATCTCGTCGTACAATCGCAAAGCCTAAATAACTTACATCTAAGTTTCTTAGCTTTTATACCCTGAATGGATGCTTTAATCGCGTGTTTTTATTTGTTTTACGTTCTTATAATCGTATTACAATGAGTGCCTTAGTCGCATGATTTCATATGTATCTTATGTTCGACTTTATAATCAAATGTGAATCGAATAAAGCATAAGCAAAAGATATATTCATTAAGTAAACCATTATATACATACTCGATCTCTGATTGGTCGAATGGCAAAACAAACTGTAAGTTCAGGATCTTATCTTACAATCAATGTAGAAACCAGTAATTGAGAATTTGTATGATCAAGCCCAATTGTATTCAATGATGAACAGAATTACAGATCTAAGAGAGATAGAATCTCAAAGATTACAAAGAATGAATACAAAGTTATACGGGAAAAATCAATCAGTTAGCAACGAAGAACTAACTACTATTTATACTGCAACAGACATCTTAAAGCTACAGTACAAATAAGAAAGACTAATAAGAACATAACACGTGTCCTAATTAGTTTATAAAATACTAAGTAAAGTATCTCGTCATAAGTTCTGAACAGGTAGTTCAGAACTTCTGAACATTCTTCGGATAACGCATCTCAGATCTTCTGACTCCTTAACTCAGACATCTGACTTTTCTTCCCAGACTTCTGATTTCTCTTATCAATACTTTTGAGCTTTCACAGTCAGACCTCTGACTTCTCTACTCAGAACATCTGAGTCTTCTTATCAGATCTTCAACACTTGGTTTATTGACAAAACTTCAGATCTAACAATCTCCCCCTTTTTGTCAAATAAACTTAAACTTTGCATCATCCAGTTCTTTCAGAGCAGGAACAATTTTCTGAAGTAGCACATTTCTCAGATTAAGCCTCTTATCAATTTTGTCAATGATTTCTTGAATAATTTCAACTTGCTGATTGATTACTTCTTGAGTCATGTTTGCTTCCTTCACTTTCAGCATCTTTTTCTCCAAATTATGCTTTATGATTCTTAAAGTTCCAGAACAGTATTTTGTAGTTTCCTTTGCTCTGAAGAAGATCTTTCCACTTTTGTTTTTCAAAAATACTCCCAAATCTGGATATTTGTGAACACTTCCAGTCTTTAACACCTTTTTCTGTTCATGATCTGTGTTGGGATTTGCCAGATAAACACATGACTTTTGTAAGTACAAAGCTATTTGAAAATCTGTATAACAGTGCCACCTTAAGATGTAGAACATGGCCTCAATTACCACACTTCTTGCCTTCCTTTCATTTCTGTCTTTGCTCGACTCTTTGAAGCATAGAAAGCTGTGTAATATGTAGAAGTCAACCACTGATAGTTTCTCAAAATCTGCATCAGTGAAGTAATAAACCTTGCCATCTTCTCTCAGAACTTCAAAGGATAAGTACTCCATCTTTCTGAATTTCTTAACCCTCAATTCTCTGATTCCAGTAATTAAAAAATCTGAGTAAACGGCTTGCTTTGTTTTGCCAAGACATCTTGATTTTTCAGCCAACCAGATTTGAGTCTCCTTAGGTCTATCATAATACACATCTAAGAATTGTACTTCTTTTGGTTTGAAGAACTCAGGCAAATCAAATTCAAGAAAGTATCCATTTAGATCAATGGATATTTCATCTTCTTTGGGTTCAGACTGTTCAGCTTGATCAAAACTAGTTATCTGCACATTCTGAGATGTTGTGTTCTGCACTTCTTCAACTTCATCTGACAGAATTTCATTCACTTCATACTCAGCAGGAAACACAAAATCATTATGTAGAATCTTTTTGGGATTCACCTCAGATAGCAACCATTCACTACTGTTTCTGATTTTTCTTCTAAGATCCAACCTCCTCTTCACACAGTTTATACATCTCTTCTTTAAACTCTCTCTTTCAGTTTCCACACTTACTTCCATTTTAATCAATAACCAATTCAGAGTTGCATCACTGTACTTCACCAACTCTTTTAATCTGAACAATTCAAGCCTTTCGTGAACTGTATATGTGAACCCTTCTGTCTCCATTCCTTCATTCACAAATCCCTTCAAATGCAAACCAACTTCTGTTTTCTTTGTGGGAGAACTCAGATTACACTTTTCTTTTCTTTCTTCAATAGCTAATTGGAAGTCATACAAGTATATATTTCTGACATAGATACCCAGAAGTCTTCTGCATTAAATTCCCATCAAGGCTTCTTCAGTGCTGGCAAAGAACTTGACTAAAAAGATCTGATCATCAAGAGTCAATCTGTGAAAATCAAAAGTAGACATGGAAACCTTTGTATTTCTTTCTTTCAGTACTTCCATTCTAACAAACATTAAACCATTGAATTCATCTTGTTGAAACATCAGAACTTTCTCAATTCTTTTCTGAATATGCAGTTTTGAGTCAGGAACTCTGAACCTGTTAGAAGCTTCTGAGTAGACCATCTGAGCTCTGTCATCCATAAAACCATCAATGTTACTTTCCAAAGGCTCATACTCTCCTTCTGTGTAGTAGAGATTATCATATATTTTCCCAGGAAAAATATCATCATGAAATTGTCTGGCTAATGGCACATCGCTTAACTCTAGAATGAAATCTCATACAGGTTCTTCTAGTCTTTGCAAGTTAATCTTTGGGATCTCAATTGGTTTTCTGAATACATACTCAGAAGGCATAAAGAAGTCTTTCACTTTCACATACTCTTCTTCTGTATTTAACTCATCACAAAAGTTAAATATAAAATCATCTTCAAAATCCTGAGTATAATTCACAGTTATGTCTTCTTCTCCCATTAGATCAATAGGTCTTACCATTTTTATTTCTTGCTGAACTTTTTGAACATTCAAAGCTCTGACTAAAATATTATGCATTCTTCTGATCAACTCTTCACTTAACCTCCTTTCTTCTAATTCAGAATCCGTCATATTTTCTTTGTTATACACCACAATATCTGTACACATGTTGACCACTTCACTTTCCACTGTCTTTTCTGATCTCAATACAGATTCCTCAATAGCTTCAGTTTCATCTGAGTTTCCCTCCTTTTCTATCTCTAAGTTCAATTCCTCTGTTTTATCTTAATCACCACCATCTGTACTTTCCAACTCCATTTCCTCTGTATCTGAGCTATCAATCTGAACTATCTGAGTTATTGCCTTTAAATTTTCATGTGTCTGATCTTCTGAACTTTTTGTACTAGCTAATTGCATATCTGCCATCTCAAAATCTTCTAGGCCAATATCATCATCAGAACTTAACCTTTGTCTTTTCTCCCCCTTTTGATGATCATGAGGCTCATTATCATCAAACTTTCTTTTCAAGTTCTGATTAAAAGTAACTTCAGGTTCAGCTTCTGCAATAGGAACAGGATCAAGAGGCTTTGAAGTAGAAGCCAATGATACACTCAGTGCTTTCAGTATAGATTCCTGCATACATTGCATTTGTTTTAACATATCTTTTTGAAAACCAGACATTATATCCATGATCTCCTTTTTGTGAGAATCCAAGGATTTCTTTACATCATCTACTTTGGTTTCAACATAAATCAACTTTTTCTCCAACACAACTTTCAAATCTGACATCTCATCATTCAAATCCTCCACCTTCTTCTCCAAATTTTCTACTTTTCCCCCATCGCCTTGTTTTGTTTCTGAATCTTTTCAAATTCAGAAGTTTCTAACAGTGAACCTGAACCAACAGATGGTCCAGTTTTCATGTGCCCAGAGGGCTCATGGCCTGTAGATAACACACAGTCATCTTGTACAACAGATGTACGTTTGAATGAGGCTTTTGTAATGTTCACCTCACCAGGACTTCCATCCAATCCTCGACACCCAACATTAGGTATGTCTATGAATGTTGTTTCAGGAATACGAAATTCCTGATTTGTGCAAGTGTCAGAAGGAATTTCAGGCTCAATATGAATAGGACTGTGATATTCAGACTCAATGTGTTGAAAAATAGATTGGGATTTATCACCTCCCTCCAAATGAGTTTGGGATGGTTCCCCGGATTTGTGTGAAACAGTAGCATGTTGAAATGCTTCTGAGTGGAAATGGATGGGTTGTTCAAGATCCACCACTAGGTCCATGGTGTTTGTTTCAATATTGGACACCAAGAGATGTGAACCAATAGCATTTGTGGTTACCTGGTCAAGATTAGCTGGTTCATAGGCATCCCTTTCTGTTTGAACCTCTGTTGACAATCTCTCATCCTCATCACTCTCATTCTGTTTTTCCTCACCAAATCTAACCAAGCTCTCAGAATTTTCCCTCTCAAGTCTCTCAGAATGTTCACCCATCTGAACATCCTCCCCCTCTCTAATTCGACTAGACCCCTCACCTCTCTTCTCAGGTTGGTCCTCTTGGGTAGGGATTTGAGGTAATTCAATTCCCATAGAGGTGCAATAAGCTTTTAAAATCTCACTCTCCCTTGGAATATAATTCCTAAGTGATTTTGGCAACAGTTTATGATTGGGATAGTTTTCAAGTCTTGTTACCGAGGTCATCTTACCCAAATAAAATGTAGGACCATGCTCTTCATTTGTTCTTCTTGAGATTGTTCTGTTTTCCTGCATGGCATACCAAATAACAATTTGCCAGTACCTTATATAAGGAATGTATGTCAGTGGAGCATCCTTTGTTTTCTTCTGAATTGCTTTCTGATTCTTCTCAAATGTATTCTTCATGTCTTCCCAAAGTATTAAAGTATAGTCATAATGCCTATTCTTCACTAAACCCTGAAAGATCTGAAGAATTTGTTTAGAACCTTGATCAGCAGAACTATTCTTCCCTGACACACATTTATTTACCACATGAAAGAAGCAAGCCCAAATAGGTGGTAATTTGTTTCTTCTGAACAAACTGAGAGTCCTCAATCCTTCATTGTATCCCAACTTCATAAACTCTGCTATTAATTCCTCTGTTAAGGGTGAGTCCTCAAAATCTGTCCTTCTTTGTACATCATCTTTCTCTGGTAAATTCAGCATTTCTCTTAGTGCAGAGATAGATAAGGCAAATGTCACTCCTCCAATTTCAGACACAAACTTATTATCTTCTAACCTAAGATGTTTCCACCATTGTTGTATGTACTGAACAGGCACATTTTTACTTCGTGTAAACCATTTTCTGTACGGATGGTGTTTGAATAACTCCATGATAATTCTGTGTTCAGGTTTAAACCGACTTTCCTCAAATAATATAACACAGTTATTTTCAGATAATTTCAGCCATTCACTCTCAGGAACAATTCTTTCCACTAAAATAGGTCTATCTGACATAATAGAACCTGCAGCACTCTGTTCATGTTCAATATTAACGTTTACCTCATCCTCATTTCCTTCAGATTCATCCATTTGTTCATCTTCTCCATCATTTCTTATTGCTTCTTCTTCTACAGCTCTATTCTGTACTTCATCATTATCCGAATCAGATGAATCCATTATCGATTTTGTAGAGTGTAGCGAAATTTGACCACTCCTTCGTATTCTAGACATGATTTAAGAAGAAAACAAATTCAATGAACTCTGGATTTGATTCGTATCTCACTTTTCGCTCTGGAATTTGAAAAGATTTGAAATAGGGATTTTAAGACCTATTTAAAATCCGCGAAGTTGAAAGGTTTAACGGAAAAGCGAAATCAATGTTATAACGGAGTCAACACATTTGAAATGCCACAGAGGATTTAAATGAAATGCGTGGCATAATCAAACAAATATGAAGCTGACACGTGTTAGTGGATAGAATTTTGACTCAAGTCAAAGATCTGAATAACACGCTCAGATGTTTTGACTTTTCTTTATCAGATATCTGATTGTTCTTCTCAGAAGAATTTTACCTTGTAACCAAAATGTCATTTAAAATCAACTTCTGACAAATATAAAACATTTTGATTATTCAGAAGAGGTTTGAACAGATAGAAACACTTTTTATCATCAAAATTCTGTTCATATTATGATGAATTAAAAAATCATTTAAAATCTTATATCTGAATATGAAAAAAAAAAATTAATTCAGATATAGTTTGAATAACAACAAAATTTATCATGAAAAGCTTGTTCTTCTTAGAATAATCAGAGATAGAAAATGAAAGCAAATCTTTTAAGCATCACAAAATGATTTCCAAAGGAATTTTGATGCTCCCCCTTGACTTGAGCATGCATTTGACTATTAATGATACATAAAGATGAGATGAAAAGATAATAGAAGAAGCATAATCCACACAGTTGAAGTATTTTTATTTTTAAATAAATTTTTTTGAAAGCTAGATTGCTGATGTATTGACTCAGAATCTCTGACCGTAAGATTCAGAGGTTCTGATCTCAAGACTCAGAAGTTCTGACCTCAAGACTCAGAAGTTCTGACCTCAAGACTCAGAAGTTCTGAACTCAAGACTCAGAAGTTCTGAACTCAAGACTCAGAAATTCTGATTCTTAAGACTCAGAGTTCTGAGTACACTACTCAGACAATTTTACTTAGAAAAATTTAGCATTTTTAAGAAAAAAAAAATATTTTCAATTAGGCAGATTAAGCATTCCTATTTTACATATGAGAAAAGAAAACCTTTTGTGATCAAGAGGCTTTGTGAACAAGTCAGCCAATTGATACTTTGTATGCACAAAGTGCATCTCTATAGTTCCTTTTTCCACATAGTCCTTTATAAAATGATACCTCACATCTATATGTTTAGTCTTCGAATGTTGAACAGGGTTCTGAGTAATGGCAATTGCACTTTCTGAGTCACAATAGATG
The DNA here is from genome assembly GCA_033807775.1 of Saussurea involucrata. NCBI lineage: Eukaryota > Viridiplantae > Streptophyta > Magnoliopsida > Asterales > Asteraceae > Saussurea > Saussurea involucrata. The sequence goes on from CM066322.1 coordinate 137,349,969, forward strand.
GGAATCTTATTAAGCTGATATCCATAGTCCATGAGTTGTGTTCTCATCCACAATGTTTTAGAGCATGAAGCAGCAGCAGCAACATATTCTGCTTCAGCAATTGAAGTGGACACACAATTCTGCTTCTTTGACAAGCACCAGATGTACTCTTTCTGTCCAACCTACTTCCTGCATGATCAACATCAGTGAAAGCAGTCAATTTGAAGTCAGTTTCTTTTGGATACCATAAACCTAGATCAGGTGTTCCTTTGAGATATCTTAAAATCCTTTTGACAGCCAACATATGTGATTCTTTCGGGTTAGATTGAAATATAGCACAGAAACAGGTAGAAAACATGATATCTGGTCTACTTGCAGTCAAATAAAGTAATGACCCAATCATGCCTCTATAGAGTTTGATATCTGCTGAAACACCTTTGAGATCAGCATCTAACTTTATGTTAGTTGCCATAGGTGTTCTCATAGAAGCACAATCAGACATTTTGAACTTTTTCAAAATATCTCTGACATATTTTCCTTGATTTATAAAAATACCTTTTGGTAATTGTTTGACTTGAAGACCAAGGAAAAAATTCAGCTCACCCATCATGCTCATTTCAAATTCAGATGACATGATTTTTGAAAAATTATCACATAATTCTGGACTGGTAGAACCAAATATTATGTCATCAACATAAATCTGAATCAGAATCAAATCATCACCCTGTTTCTTTAAAAACAAAGTTGTGTCAATCTTACCTTTCTTGAATCCTGAACCTAACAAGTGTTTAGTAAGAGTGTCATACCAGGCTCGTGGTGCTTGTTTTAGACCATATAAAGCTTTGTCTAAAATATAAACATGATCAGGGAATTCTGGATCAACAAAACCTTCAGGTTGATGGACATACACCTCTTCATTAAGTTTGCCATTTAGAAAGGCTGATTTGACATCCATTTGATACACCTTGAAGTTTTTATGTGCAGCATAGGCCAAAAATATTCTGATTGCCTCTATTCTTGCCACTGGTGCAAATGTCTCATCATAATCAATTCCCTTTTGTTGACAGTATCCCTTAGCAACCAATCTTTCCTTGTTTCTGATGGCAACACCTGATTCATCCTTTTTGTTTCTGAACACCCATTTAGTTCCAATAATAGATTTACCTTCAGGCTTTGGAATGAGTCTCCAAACTTTATTTCTTTCAAATTGAAGCAATTCCTCTTGCATTGCTGAAATCCAGTCTGGATCCTCTAGAGCTTCATTAGCTTTCTTTGGTTCAATCACACTTAAGAAACCAGCAAACATTGCTTCATTTGCTGTAGCTGATCTGGTTTTTACTCCTGCTGATGGATCACCTATTACTTGATGAATAGGATGATTTTTAGTCCATTTATTAGCACTAGGGAGTACATCAATCTCTGAATAATTGTTGTTTGCATCATTCTCATCAATGATTGCTTGTAATTCTGAACTGTCCCCTTGTTCTGATGTATGAATAGGAGTTATATCCAAGTTTGGGTTCTGATTAATGAAGTCAGAATTCTGAGTGACTTGTTCAGAGTTCTGAGTACAAGAATCAGAATTCTGATTACAAGGTTCAGAATTTTCACCACTAGTATTTATTAGATTTGGACATTCCTCTGATGGACCTTTGTCAGAAATTATAGTTGATTGAACTATTTCTGTAGTCTTATTTTTCATCTCTTTGACCATCTTTGGGTTTTCATATTCTGCATAAGAATCAAGAATTAGTTCACTAAAAGCATCCTTAAACAGTAAATTGAGTTCTGAACAAATAGGATTAGAATTTGTATCAGAAGTCATTTTTGTCTTGTTCAGCATGAGTTCTGAACTGTCTTGTTCAGAAGTCCGCATTCTGGCTTCATCAAAAGTTACATTTATGCTCTCCATCATCCTCTTGGTTCTTCTATTGTAGATTCTGAATGCTTTGGAAGTTAAAGAATAACCCACAAAGTATCCTTCATCTGCCTTTTTATCGAATTTGGCAAGATTTTCTCTGTCTCTAAGAACATAGCACCTGCAACCAAAAACATGAAAGAATTTGATTAATGGTTTTCTTTTATTTATCAGTTCATAAGCAGTCTTATTTAATCTCTTATTGATTAAAGTTCTATTCTGTGTAAAACAAGCAGTTGCAATTGCTTCAGCCCATAGGAAAGTAGGAAGATTTGCATAAGCCAGCATTGTTCTCGCAGCTTCAACTAGAGTTCTATTCTTCCTTTCAACAACACCATTTTGTTGAGGAGTTCTGACAGCAGAAAAATTGTGAGAAATCCCAGAACTTTCTAAAAAATTCTGAAGAGTCTCATTTCTGAACTCTGTTCCATTATCACTTCTGATTTTCTGAACTGGAAGTTGTAAGAGAACTTGAATCCTTTTGATAAAATTTATCAATGTAGTAGCAGCTTCTGACTTAGCTCTTAGGAACTCAACCCATGTGTATCTGGAGAATTCATCAACAATCACAAGCATATATTTCTTTCCTCCCATAGATTGAACTGAAATTGGACCACAAAGATCAGTATGAATCATTTCTAATGGTGCTTTGCAAGATGAGTCCATTTTTAATTTGTGAGAACTCTTTTTCATCTTGCCCATTTCACAAGCTGAGCATAATTATTCTTTTTCAAATTTAAGCTTTGGTAAGCCTTTAACCAAATGTTTTGCAACGAGATTATTGAGATCTTTGAAATTCAGATGAGAACATCTTCTGTGCCAAAGCCAGCATTCATTTGCAGTTGATTTTGATAAAAGACAAACTGTATTTAATGTTTTCAATTTTGAAAAATTAACTACAAATAAGTCCATATGTCTTTTGGCCCAGAAGACTTTAACATCATTTTCAGTTAAAATCATGCAACCTGTTATTTGAAACTTAATTTGACAAAGACTGTCTAAAAACTGACTTATGCTGAAAAGATTATGCTGTAATCCTTCAACATAGAAAACCTTTTGGATAGTCAGATCCCCTTTAGTTAAATCCCCATAACCTTTGACTTGTCCTTTGCTGTTATTTCCAAAGTTTACTGCTCCTCCAGCCTTTTCTGTGAAGTTTGATAGAAAAGACTTCTGACCTGTCATGTGTCTTGAAGCTCCTGAATCTAAAAACCACACATGACAGCCCTGCAAAAGGATCAGTTAGGTTTAGGTACCCATTTTGGAATGGGTCCATCTTTGTTAGCTTTGTCATTGGATTTAACATTAGTACCTTTTACTCTCCACTCAAAATCTTTCTTCAAACACCATTTTCCTTGAACTTTTATGAAGTCAGAACATTTTCTGCTTACAAGCTTGTTCAAATTCTTTTTGAGAGTTGTAACTTTTGGTTTTGCTATATTTTCAACTTTCTTTTCTTTTATCTTTTCTTTCTTCCGAGTCTGAGGAACATAAATTTTCTTTTTTTCTGTATTTTGAGGAACTGAAACTTTCTGAATATCTTTTCTTATGTATGAAACAGAAGTTATTTTGACTTGACATTTATGAGAATATTGGAATGAATCATTTTTACATCTAACACAAACAAGATTTTTCTTTGCAAGTGACAATAAATCTGAAACATAGGTCATTTCATTTTTATTGATACTGTTCAGAGTACAATTGCCCTTATTACAAGAATTTCTAGCTTTGAGTTCAGAAGTAGATTTCATTCTAAGCTTCTCAAGATCCCTTTTCAGATCATTCAACTTTGCAAGATCATCTTTCCTTTTGCTTTCTTCTTTTTCTGAAAAAGTCAAGTTCTTTTTGTCAGAAGAATTGGATGATTCACCTTTTTCATATGTACTTGATTCATTAAAGAATTTATCATTTTCTCTTGAAGCATTAATTTTAAAAAGATCATACTCAGTCTTCAGTTTTTCAAGCTCTGTTATTTTCTGAATAAAAATATTCTTTTCTTTCAAAGCTTCTTCAAGTTTAATATCCACCTCACAAAAATCATTTTCAAGTTCATCATAAGCTTTCCTTAAGTCCTCAAGTTCTTGACTCACAAGATTAAATCTCTTTTCAAGTTGCAAAAATTCATCTGATTTTGTTTCAGAAAATCCAGTTGAATCAGACTTCTGACTACCTAAGTCAGAGTTCTGATTTACAGACTCAGATGTCTGATCTTTAGACTCAGAGTTCTGACTACAAAGTTCAGAATCCTGACTAGAAGTTTCAGACTTCTGATTGACTGTTTCAGAATTTTTACTTGTGTCAAATATGCTCTCAATGTCATGATATGAAAAACTTGGTTGTTTATTTTTGTAGCTGACATTTAAAGAATCATACTTGAATTTAGTATCATTGTATCTTGGCTTCTCATCTGTTGGTTTAGAAACTTCTTTCTTAACCTTTTCTTCTGAACCAACTGACTTTTCTGTTTTAGACTCAGAAATTTTCTCATCTGACTTTTTAGAGTTTGGTCTTTGCAAATTGTCAGAACTTGTTATAGAACTAGCAGGTCTTATGAAAACTTCAACAATTTCTGGGATTTTTGGCTTAGAAACTTGAAGTTTTTCATACAAGTTTATTGGAGCTCTTTTTAAAGTGACATTTTCTTCCAATCCCAATCCCTTCTTTGGGTTGTAAAATCTTGTATCTTTAACATTGCTTAATAAAAGATTTAGTGTTTGCTGAGTCTGACCCCTTTTCAAATTCAGATCTTATAATTCTTTAATTTTGGTGTATAAATTCTTTCTTTCTTCAAATAACATATCAAATTTTATTTGTAAATCACCTTTTTCATCCTTTATTTTTGAAAACTCAACTTTTAGTTCAGAAAGCCTTTTCATCAATTCAGAATTTTCATCTTTAACTTTCTGTTTCTCAGCCTCAGATTCTTCATATTGTTCTTTTATTACTTCTTTTTCAATTCTGAATTTGTTAACCAAATTTCTTTCTCCTTTTATCTGTTTTCTTAGATTAGCAAATTCAGTTTTCATTTCACCAATCTGTGTCATTAACTCTAATTCAAGTGAAGAATGTACCTCAGCAGATGACTCAGAATCAGCATCTTCAAAATCAGAATCATCCTCATTTCTCATTTTTGCCATATAGCTCTGCATCTGTGGAAAGTTGATATGATCATCATCATCAGAAGTGTAGTACAACCAATTCTCCTGTTCAGCCAACAAAGCAATTTTATCATCTCTCTTCTTTGCAAGCTGAGCCTTCTTGGTGTAGTACTCATAGTCTTTCACAATTTTAACTCTGCAATCCTTAGCATAGTGGCCAGATTTTCCACATTTGAAACACAGATTCTTTTCTTTTCTCTCATCTTTCTCTTCTTTGTTTTCTTCACTTCTCTCTACTCTCTTTTCAAACTTATTTTCTTCTCTGTCTTCTTTCTTCTTATAATCTGAACTCCCAATTCTCTTATAATTTCCTTGAAATCTACCCTTCCCATACCTTTTGTTGAAAGTATTTGTCAACAAAGCTAGTTTCTCAGCCATTATCTTGATATCTTCATCATCTTCTGATCCTTCTTCCTTGTCAGATTCTTCCAGATTAGGTATCTCTGATATATATGCAGTCTTTTTGGGTGCTTTGATTGCTTTGGACTTTGATAAGAATGCTAACTGATCAGCAACATTTTTCTTCTCTTCCACAACTAACTTGACAGAATCTTCATGTTGATTAAGAACACATAACAGATCATTTAAGTCTTCTTCACACATATCCTTGTTCATTTGCAGACTTATGGCAAATGATGACCATTCTGAATTTAGACTGTTCAGAAATTTGTAATTTATTTCTGACTTCGTTTTCTTCAGTCCATTTCTTCTCAAGTCATTTAGAATAGTGCAAAATTTACTGTATGTCTGTGTCAAACTTTCTGACTCTTTTGCTTTGAACCTTTCATAAGCATTTATGCTTTGATTTAACTTTGCCTGAATAGATCTCACAGTTCCTAGCATCTGCCTTTCCAATTCGTCCCACATTTCTTTAGCTGATGATCAACTGTCAATCCTGTTAAGAACCTCATTTGGGACAGCCAAAGTCATCAAAGTAATTGCTCTTTTGTCAATAGCATGCCTATTCTTCTGTTCAGCTGTGTATTGGGAATAACTCTTTTTCACCCTGGTCGCTGGAATTTCTGGAGTTGTCTCTGTAGCAGGAGTTGCAGCAACATCGATGTACACTTCAATTGGACCTTCTCGAATAGAGATCATAAGATTTTCATCAATGTTGTCTAGGAATTGGATCATACGGATTTTCCATTGCTGATACTCTTCTGGTATAAGAACAGGCGGTTTGGTTTCAGATCCCATGGCTAGATATTCTTTAGAAGACATGATTGTAAGAAAATTCAACAGAAAGACAAATTCGAGTTTCTTAATCGAAATGTAACAGGTAATTCAAGAATTGCCAAGAATTCAAGAACTAGCCCTAGCAGCGGAATCGAATTTTGAATGAATCAAGAAATCTTCAAGAAATTGATCAATCGATCTTCGCGATAACAATCTTGAACGAATTTGTTTGTTGATTAGCTCTGATACCAATTGTAAGTTCAGGATCTTATCTTACAATCAATGTAGAAACCAGTAATTGAGAATTTGTATGATCAAGCCCAATTGTATTCAATGATGAACAGAATTACAAATCTAAGAGAAAGAGAATCTCAAAGATTACAAAGAATGAATACAAAGTTATACGGGAAAAATCAATCAGTTAGCAACGAAGAGCTAACTACTATTTATACTGCAACGAACATCTTAAAGCTACAGTACAAATAAGAAAGACTAATAAGAACATAACACGTGTCCTAATTAGTTTATAAAATACTAAGTAAAGTATCTCGTCATAAGTTCGGAACAGGTAGTTCAGAACTTCTGAACATTCTTCGGATAACGCATCTCAGATCTTCTGACTCCTTAACTCAGACATCTGACTTTTCTTCCCAGACTTTTGATTTCTCTTATCAATACTTCTGAGCTTTCACAGTCAGATCTTCAACACTTGGTTTATTGACAAAACTTCAGATCTAACACAAACAAGGAAAGGAAAATTCTAGACGGCAGGGGGAACATCGGTCGTATCCCTGCTCGAAGTCTCGACCCGAGGACCTTCATCTGCCACATCTCCCGCACGAATCTCCTGCAGTTCATACTGAGCATCGAAAAGCTGGATGGCTAGCTCGTCAGCACGCGCCAAGGCAAACCTCTCCATATCTAAAGCCGCCTTCTCTCTCTCCAACGCCACAGCTTCTCTTTCAAGGGCAGACGCCATCAACCCTTCAACTTTCGACATCCCAACGTGTAATTCCAAAGACGACTGGAACGTCTGAAAAATAACACAAGAAAATATTAGATGACTAAACGAACGAGACAAGTCATGAAAGATTGACACTCACCGTGAACGCCAGACTGGCAACTTGAGATCCAATCTCTCCGGCCGGAACTCCACGAAAACGCTCCCCGAAAGACGGGAGCAAATACTTCCCCAGATGAGGGAACGACGTCATCCCGTCTAGGACACCATCCGCCATAAAGTCAGACGGCAATGTAAAATTGACCATCATAACTTCGGCCGATGATCCCTCGCCCCTGTCAGCAGACGTTGGGATCGACACTTTGGACATCGGCTTCGTCACCGTAGCCGGAAGCGCAGAACTTGCTGGTGTCGCGTCCGTTACGCCAAAACGGCTAGATGACGCCCTCGCCTCCTTAGACAGAATAACTCCCGGTGAGTTATCAACCCTAGACGACGGTTCCCTCAGGACTGTCCTTCGGGTTCTCTTTTCGCTCGACCCAGTTGTCGAAACATTTTCACCCCGAAGGGCACGCATAACCTGCTCCCCTCTCGCCCTAGAGACCGATTTCCTCTTGGTCGGTACTGATCAGGAAATACATGAAGCGTCAGGCGGATAGAGTAAACAAAGTAAAATAAAAACTACGGTACGTTTACCAGTCGCTTCTTCCCTCTCATCCTCCTCTCCCTCTTCTTCAGAATCTCCCATCGCGTCCTCGTCCTCGGCCGCCGGTTGCCACGTGACCAAAGATCGATCATCAGTACTATAACTCAGGAATCTGTCGACCTTGGCTCGAGAACCTTCGTTCGGGTGCAAGGCGTCATACTGAATATCTGAAGACGACAAAAAGCAATGAGTAAATAGAAAGCGGAAGAACCAAACAGTGACATATATCGAAAACCCATACCTCCCATGTTCCAGTCAGGATGAATCCATTTGCTATTGATGTCAAGCGAGTCAGTACGCACGAATACATACCTCGATTTCCACCCATGATCATTGATTCCAGTTCCCAAAACCAGGGTGCGGTCACCCTTAAACTTGGAATACGGACTGTAACGCCAATTCTTGTCTCTCTTAACATGATAAGCCAACCAGAAATCATTCAGGGTCATAGGTGGATCCCACTTTGCAGACAATCGCTCGAAAACCAGAAAAACCCGCCAAAGTTGGGGCATCAACTACCCTGGTGACAGGCCAAAATATCGCATGAAATTCTTAGATAAAACCAAATACGGCCACTCAAACCCTATTTTGAAGGGATACTCGTATATCACGAAGCATCCTTCGGGACAATTCTCAGGACGTATATCCCCTGGAATGGTTAACTCTACTTCCGCAGGGATCTTCGCTAGACGCCTAAAGGCATCTAAATCCTCCTGACTCACGTTGGAACTCTCTGGTTCAATCGACATTGTTTATCAAACGAAGGAGACGATCGATAAAAACCAAAGCGGAAGAGCAATGCGTTATATAAACACTCTAAACCTCGAACAATCTCTACTAGGCCGAAGATTTGCAACGATTCGAGTAAGTTCGGACGAAGAATGGAAAGGAATCAAGGAGAAATCTCTTCCCAAATAAACACTTCGAAATATAGCAAGAAAAGATCCGTCGTGATCTGTTTGGGCAAAAAATCACGTCGCTCGACCGCGACCAGAACAAGTATGACGTATGATTAAGGACTATATCTTGTATTATGATAAGGTCTCGACAAAGACCTAGAACACCATCGTCATCCCTCCTAAAAGGTAAGTCGAGAGTTCCTTACGACGCTCGACCATAGCGTCGCCCGATCCGCACGACTATTACATAAGAACGTGCGACCTCGACCAAAGCTAACGTTCACCATGACCGTTTGTTAAGTGTTTAATGCAGGAGTAAAAGTCATTAAGGAGCAACGACTATAACCGATGCAATCATTAAACAGCTGGCGACCGTAACGGATAAAGATCATTACTCCGGCGACCGTTTCCAACCGTTAAGGCCATTAAAGGAGCATTTATGGATGAAGCTAAGGACGCGAAGACTATAAATATCAAACTCAATCAACATTTCAAGACATCGAATATACGGCGATTAACAACCGAAGCAATATTCAAGAACACCTGAAGTGAAGAACCATTATTCTAAGTATCGCTCTCGACGCACGACAACAGCTCTCGACCATCAGCTCACACTTTGTATTCACATGACAAACACCTGTTTTAACGTTCAAACACCTGTACTTTACATTTCGAAGCATTTTCTTCATTTGTATTGTAATCACTTTACGATCGACACCAGTATCCAAGGACATCGCCCCTGATTGGCGACCATAGTATAGCGACGACACCCACTGTCGTCCACAGGTTTTTTCCTCGTTTGAGGTTTTTCCTGCGTCATCAAAATCCCTTGTTTCTTTATTTTTATCCTCGTCGCACGTTTCGTCGAAAGATTCTTTCTTTAGTTGTTTGAGTCCACATCGACCTTAAGTTGTCCCTTTGGTGCGATTTTTGGCATTAACATGATCTTTATTTATACAAACAATCGCATCAAATTGAATCCCTGGATGACCGCCGCACATCCCCGTCTTTCGCAAGCCCGCCCGGATCTTCGACACCTGTCCTCGACAGCTGGTAAGCATCATCTTACGTCAGCATGACGTCACGACCTCGTTCCTCTTTCGACTTCTCGTTCAGTTAGAAGCGGACTAGTCTAGTTCCAAGACGATTAAAGGTAAATTTCCCTTGCCTTATTTTCTCACGCGTCTGATTGACAAAATTTAAACTCGAATTTGCCATCCTTCTTTCAAATTTTGGGGGCAAACTGTTTGGGCAAAAAATCACGTCGCCCGACAACGACCAAAACAGGTAAGACGCATGTCCTAAGCTATATCTTGTATTAAGATAAGGTCTCAACAAGAACCCAGAAAACATCCGTCGTCTCCCGTAAAAGGTAAGTCGTACGTCCCCCATGACGCTCGACCATAGCATCGCCCGTCCCGTACGACCATCGCGTAAGATCACTGCAGCTTCGACCAAAGCTAACGTTAACCTTGACTGTTACGTTTGTTAAGTATTTAATGCAGGAGTCAAAGCCATTAACAGCAAGCAGCCGTAACGAACGAAGAACATTATGGATAATCACTCCGGCAACCGTTTCCAGCCGTTGTAGACGTTGATCAAAGCATTAATGGAGCTAATTAATGACGCGAAGACTATAAATACCAAGCTAAGTCTTCACATCAAGGATCATCAGTTAACATCCGATACACATCAGCAATCATCAGTGAACATCGCCGAACAGCAGAGAAAAACATTCAAGCTCATAGCTAAGAACCCTCAAACTCTGGAAATCAAGTATTGAAAGCCAGAACCCTACAGCGAACTCAAGAACAACAGAAGTGAAGAACTTTTTCTCGAAGAATCGCTCTCGACGCACGCCAACAGCTTTCGACCAACAGTTGTTTACACTTGTATTCACATGACAAACACCTGTTTTACACTTTAAACATTTGTACTTTACATTTCGAAGCATTTTCTTCAGTTGTATTGTAATCACTGTACGATCGACACCAGTATCCAAGGACATCGCCCCTGATTGGCGACCATAGTATAGCGACAACACCCACTGTCGTCCGCAGGTTTTTTCCTCGTTTGAGGTTTTTCCTGCGTCATCAAATCCCTTGTTTCTTTATTTTATTTATCGTCGCACGTCTCGTCGAAAGATTCTTTCTTTAGTTGTTTAAGTCCACATCGACCTTAAGTTGTCCCTTTCGTGCGATTTTTGGCATTAACAGTTACCAACTCTTTAGAAGAAAGAGTATTTAGTGTCTTGAAGTTTAGATGAGAGAGCCTCTTATGCCATAACCAGTTGATATCAGATGAGGCTTTTGAGAAGAAACATGAGTTCTAAGTGGTTATAGAGTCCATGTTTATAACATAAACATATTCCATACGGTATCCGCTAAGAGCTATCTTCTCCTTTTTATCAGTCACAAAGCAGGATTCCTCGGTGAAAATCACTTTGTTATCCTTGTCACATAGCTGACTGATGCTTAGAAGATTATGCTTCAGTACTTCAACATATGCGACTCTTCTGAAGGTTGTTGTACTATTAGATAGTACACCAAACCCTCGGGTATATCCTTTTCCATTTCCACCGAAGGTCACTGAGGGACCCTTCTCTTCCTTGTATTCAGTGAGCTGGTTTTTCTTTCCAGTCATGTGTCTAGAGCATCCGCTATCAAGATACCAGATACCCTTCTGAACCTGCAAACAAAGAAAGATTAGTTTGTTTTGGGCACCTATTTCACCATGGGCCCACACTTGTCAGTGGTCGTAGAGGAAGAGGAAGGTTTAGCAATCTTCGCAGCATTTGAATATTCAGCTTCAGAACTAGTCTTCACTTTGGTTAATTTCTTAACCTCAGTGGTAGGTTTCACCTTAACCTGATTTGCACCAGGGTTGGTCTTCTTTGCCTTGGGGGCATTGATATTCACCTTAGCTAACTTTTCAGCTATGGTGGTTGTGGGGCACTTACTAGCAATATGATTTGTAAGTCCACAGTGATAACATTTCCTATAGCTAAAAGTAGCTTTAGGACCATTTGCATGCTTATCCGTTAATTTTAAATGAGCGGGACCAGCACCAAGTATACCTTTGGCATTGGAAATAGGAGGAACAGTCAGTTCTTCAGATTTCTTACCAATAATATCCACTCTGATTCTAGGAGTAGATCGTTGAATAAATCCAGGGATCTTGTTCTTAGAAGTAGAGGGATAAGTCACTGAAGATTTAGAAGCGTTCAGCTTAGGTACAAAGGTACCCTTCTGAGGTTATTGGTTGAAAACTTTTTCTTTTCCTTTACCTTTATAGATTAAGGTAGGTTTTTCTCTCAGGGATGGGAGTTTTAGAAGAGGAACACTGAGATGAGGAAGTGTCAGGGATAGAGGACATGAACATTCCAAACTTAAGCATGGAATGATCAGTGGTTTGTTCTTCAATGTCAGCTTTGTAACCAAGACCACGTTTGTCACTCAGGGGAATCTGAGACTTTATTATCTCAGTGATCGTTGTTGAGGATTTACACCATCCTTCAACAGTAGCCTTTTCAAATTTTAATGCAGTGATAGCTTCTTCACGTTCGATTTTGACTAGTTGATTTATATGAACCCGATCTTTTAAATCTTCTTCAATTTTAGAAAGCTTTTCTATTTGAAGGTGACAGTTTTTAAGCTGTTCAGCGAGATCAAGGTTTTTATTTTCAGCTATGGCTTTGCCATTCATGGCATCATATAAATTCATAGTCAGAAGATCGATTTTCCGAAGACTATCAGCTTCTTCAATATCTGAAATATTAGTAAAGAAATAAGTCGATACCTTAGTGGTAGAGGTTGAAGTAGAGGGTATGTCAGAATTTTCTTCCTCTTATTCGATTTTTGCCATGAGGCAGAGATTGGCCTCATCATCATCTTCAGAGTTAGATGATTCTTCTTCATCTGAGGCAACCCAGTCAAAGGCAGCCATCAGGCCTTTGCCTTTCTTCTTAAAGCTTTTCAGCTTTGCATACTTTTCTTTCAGCTTTTGATACTTGTCATCTCTAGCCCTGGGGTTAGAGGATTTCTTGGAGAAAGCTGAGGGTTTAAAGACTTTCTTTGACCTGCATTCACTAGCAAAGTGCCCTACTTTCTCAGAGTTAAAGCAGGTAGCAGTAGCCTTATCAACAGGGGTTGATGATTTTGGCTTGTCAGTGAGTGCACGGGGTTTGTTCCTTCTGAAGTTACTCTTTCTAGCGAATCTCCTAAACTTATTAGCCAGGAGTGCCAGAGACTCATCATGATCTGAAGAGTCAGCATCTGATGAGCATTCAGAGTTAGTTTCCAACTCAGTGATAGTGATAGATGATCGCTGAGCGGAAGGTGACTCTGAGAGTAAATCAACAGGTGTGCTCTTGGAATCTTTTACAAGATTCTTCTTAAGATGACACGACCGCTCATGATTGAGCATAGTGACAAATAAGGTAGAGAGAGTCATAGATTTTATATCCTTTGATAGCTTGAGATACATTGAATAACTGTCCTAGCTTTCAGGTAAACATTCTAGAAACTTTGTCAGGATCTCAAAGTTAGAATAGTCCTTACCAACGGTTTTCAGATCAATAATTAAACAGTAAACCACTGTTGTACTTCAGAGAGAGATTCATTCTTACCACAAATGAAGCTTTCATACTGTCTTACCAGGTTGATCTTTCTTGAGTCCTGGACTTCAGACGTACCTTCATATGGAACACAAATTGTGTCCCACATGGCTTTGGAGGTTTTCAGGTTCATGACGGAATGGTAGACTTCGTCAGGAAGAGCCATGGAAAAATGGATCTGGCCTTAGTGTCAATAGCCACTTTCTTCTTGTCTTCATCAGACCAATTGTGAATTTCCTTAGGAATGATTCTTTTAGGTATGTCAGCTCTAGTAGTAGTGTCTGGAACTTCAGTATCAATTCTAACAAGAATATATGGACCATTTTCTATGTAACGGGGCATAGTAGGGTGTACACCTTCTAAGAAGAGTAGCATCCTATTTTTCCACAGATTAAAGTTATCTCTAGAAAATCTAGGGGGTTTTGCAAGAGAACCATTGTCAATGTAGTTTGTGTTTTTGTTATTAGCCATTATGGAAAATAGCAAGGAAGAGAAAAGATTAGAGTATAAGCAAGATCTTGTTTATGAGATTAAACAATCTGCTCTGATACCACTTGTTGGCCCCGGAAGGGTTATACAAGTTTGTAGAAGGGGGGGGGGGGGGGGGGGGTTGAATACAAACACACATATTTTACTTTTCTAAATTATTTATTGATATATATCAAACAATTTACAACTTGTTGCGGAACAAGATTAAGGAGTAAACTTAATCTAAACAAGTGAAGAGAATCACTAAGATTTCTTGCACTAGAAATAAGATAGAAAGGAGATAAGAATATTAAAGACTAATATTCTAACACACAGAAATAGTAAGAAAGAGATGGCCGAGCACTTCATTTCTGAAGTAGGGTTTTCTTTATATACTGCATTCATTTAATGCATATCAGTACAACTTTACACGTGGCAGCAGCTGATTGGTTGCATGTTTTGACCTTTGTAGACAACCTAGTAGCCGCATGATGAACAGTGTAGAATCAGAGTTGGTTGTATGATTCTGCACAAAAGGGATGTCCATTCTGACATTTTCATACGGAGGCATGCAAGGAGGAAAGACAAAAGTAACTTGTTGAGGAAGACTTCATGATTAGCGTTCACTGAATAGATCTTTATCAGCGAGTGATAAAGTTCAGCGTTCACTGAAGTCTTCTACTTGAAACTTCATGTTGAGTGGACAAATCTTGGCTTCGCTGATATCCGCATCAGTTCATTAGTAGACTTGTCGCTGGTTCTTTGGCTTGATCTTCGACTTTAGCGTAGAACATAGTTGACGTGAAACTTGTCTTCAGGGATCATAAGTAAACAACTAAGATTATCAGCGATTATCAACAAGACTGAGCAGGCTCAAGGCTTGTTGATGAACAGTGTCGCTGAACTTAACAAATAACTAGAGTTTCCTATCAGCGGTACTGAAACAGACTTAGTACTTTATCAGCGATAGTGAAACACTTATACATATTGTCTACATACAATTTTCACTAAGTGATTCTTAGAGAGTCATTATCAAATCACTGAGGGTTTGGATCAACAACCAAATAGGATCCGGAATCAATCAGATCCGGAACTCAAGAACACAGTTCCGAATAAGCTTCTGGAAATCGAATTACTAACCTAGATGACGAATTTCTGCACTTTTTGACTCGGGAAACAATCTGCAAATACTTAAGAACCAAACGAAACACGAAGACAATGCAAAAATAACTACCAAGATGGATTTGATGAGCACTTTTTGAAGAAAAAATGGTTTTTATCAAGAACAGGGAGTAAGAACCCAGTAACCAAAAATCTCTAAAAAATAATGATTTTTACTCAATCAAACCAACCTAAAACTCGATATGATTTCTGAAACGCAATAAAGAAGATTCTTCAAGCCTCAAATTCCGTTTTTAACACCCAAATCAAAGCGAAGAAAATTCTTATGAATTGAAACAGTCGCACGAAAAACTTTGAATGATCAGAAAATAAATTACCTTTGAATCAGACGTCCTTCTACTTTGATATCAATTGGGGATCCCAGATTCAATAGCAATCACAATGTAATCAACACAATTAGCAATCAATCATAAATCACTTGAGTTCGGTCTACCCACCAGAGGTCTTCTAGGCATAAAGAAGTACGCCGAAGACCCCACAGACACAGAGTTCTGCAGATTTGCTGAAATGTTGGGCTACAATACCACACTGAAGAAACGAAATGACTTCAGAAGAAGCAGGTTCCCACCTCTGTGGAATACACTCTTCTCCATTCTCAACAGATGTCTAACTGGGAAAGTGGGTAGTCCAGACCAAACTTCTCACCAAGTCATGGCTATTATGTACGGGGTGTACTACGATCTACCTCTGGATTACGCCACCCTAATGATACAGGAAATGGTTAACACCATTGATCGAAGAATCTCCTCCCAGAGGGCCAAAGGACCCACGATAGAAGATCTTCCCCCACTTCAATACCAGCGAATTCTAGGTGTCCTCCTAGAACCTCTGCTACTATTAGAGAAAAGGCCAATGGAGGGACCAACCGTCAAAATATACCCAATGGCAAAGAACACCCCAACAGAGCACTTGGACGGATACAAATTCTGCAAACCTCTGCCAACCGCACTTCTGGGATATGCCACTGATGAGACCCTTAAGTTAGAATACATACGCGATCATAGGACTCCAGAACCGAGTCCTGTGACTCCCCCGTGTCTAGGAGTCCCCTTAGGATCTAAGGTTGTAGATAGGATGACTGACGAAGAATGGGCAGTGGCCTTTGCTAAGCGTGAACAAGTACAAGGGAATTTTCATGCTCTGAGAAATACAATTCTCTCCCATACTCCTAAGAGCAAACCCTCTGCCACAACCCCCAAGAAGAAGCAGGCCCTCAAATCAAACAAGACAACAGAAGGCACTTCTACAAGCATCCAGCAAACCCCACAATCACCACCACATGCCATAGTGGTTGAATCCTCTGCACCTCCCCCTCCTCCCAAAGACAAAAAGAAAAAGAGAAAACACAAGTCTTCTAAGGAGGGTGCCCCAAAGCCAAAAATAAAGAAGAGCAAGAAGAAATCCAATAAACCCCACAATCCTCTGCAAACCATTGCAGGGGGAGTTGAAACGGAAGAAGAAACAGCAGAAGAAACCCGTGAACAGCCCCTGCAATCCCTAACTCCCATAAATTATGCAGATCAGGGTGACTTCAATACCTTCCTCCAACGCTCCGATATAGCTGACTTCTTAGACACTTCTGGCTGGAACGCAGAAGCCCTCTCCAATCAATCAGCAGAAGAACCAGACTTCAGAATCTCTGAAATTGATTCTGACTTGGATGAAGATGATCAAACTCCCAGGGATATTCAGGCTGCGACACCAGAAGTACTACAGAACCCCTTCCTCCATCCAGGATATGATGTCCTAAGAAAAAGTCCAGAGGAAGCGGTAGCCACAGTGGATAAGGTCATTCCTAATGCAGAGGAAGATGACCAAATATACGAAGGACCTCTGCACCCAGATTTAAGACACTTGTCTTTCTTCCATCCTATGTACGCCATACTCGAACAAGAAGCCAAATGCACTAGAGTAGAGGTAGCCACAGAGGAGATGGCTGATTTTGACCAAATACAGGCTACCAGAGAAACTGTTAGGTTAGGGTGTATGGCAGAGGCTGAGGCCCCAAAAGATGCCGAAGTTGGAAGAGGCACACAACCCCAACCAACTCCCAGTGCACCCCACATTTCTATTACCGCCAGTCTATTGACAGAAGGTAATATTGAACAAGAGCAGCATAGCTCGACCCCACCCCAAACTGACCGGGCACATGTAACTCTTTTAACCTCCGAGACTCACTCTGGTGATAGATTCGTTCACCCAGAGGTCACACCTAGTCCATAAGTATCAAGAGATGAGTTCCAAACCCTTGTCACCTCTGTGGACAACACATTGAAAGAGTTGAAAAGCTCTTTTGATTCTTTTGCAGATTCGACAAAGAGGGCCATCTCTGAACTAACCACCAAAGTGGATAACTTATCCACAAAGGTGAAACAGGCTTGCGCTCAAATGAAAGAAACTGCAACAACCTCTGCTGCCTCTGACTTCGAGAAGGCAACAACCTTTGCCTTCCAAAGCTCTGTAAAGGATCTACTTGAAAAGCTGAAGAAAGAGCTATCCCTAACCTCTACGGGCATTACTCCAGAAGATCTTAAGAAGGCCCTTGAGCATGTCTAAGAACAAACAACCAGAAAAACTCTGGCCATGCAGCCCTCCGACTACATGACCAGAGCACAACTCACAGAACTTGGACAAGGGGTGCTCGATCAGGTCACAGAGTTCATCAGAGCCTTCACCGCTGCCAACGCTAACTATGTCAAGAATTTTCGAGCAAGCGTGGGCAAAATGCGCTTCAATACAGAGGCAGAGGTCCATAATCTTCTAGGCGTCTGCGATGACTTGTGCACAAAGATGATAGCCGCAGGTGCCACACCACCCAAAAAGCCAGAAACATCGTGCAAAGCAGAGGGTACGTCAGATAAGAGTCACGATGACTCTGATGATGATTATGATGGATCATCAGGTCATCATGAGGGGGAGAAACGAAGGGAAGAAACTGCAAACAGAGGCCTACTTGCACCACCAATACAAGCAAAACCCCTAAGCCAAGCACCCCCAACTGAAACCTAAGGAGAAACCCAACACAAGTCCACAGAGGTAACAACCACCTCTGTGGAAACAACACCTGAAGAAATCCAAACCCAAACAACAGAAACAACCCATGTAATCATAGAAGATCTACCAACTCCAACCCCCAAACCATCTGAACAAGTACAAATCCTCACATCCTCCGAAGAAGACCAACCAACACCAACAACACCTAAACCAACAGAAGACAAACCCCTTTCACCAACACCAAAAACACCAGAAGAATCCAACTTACCATCCCCCACACCAGAAGCTGAAACAACAAAACCTCCATCTCCCACACCCAAAACCAGAACCAAGTCAATTGCTCATAAACAAAGGAAATATCTGAGCAAAACCACATAAGCCTTACCAACCAAACCTACATCACCAACTAAGTCCCCTGTAAAACCAATAGAGGCATCAACACCAAAACCAGCAGAAGCTCCTCCATCCAAGCCCTCAAAAGCTCAACCGCTAAAACAAACAGAGACAACCCATTATGTACAAAAGGAAGATCTCCAACCGAAGGCAAAAGACAAAGGCAAGGGAATACTGACAGAGGAACCAAAGAAGAAAAAGCCGAAGCATCAACCTGTAGAGAAACTGATGAAAAGCGCCTTCGATGCATATGTGACACCAAAACCAGAAGAAGAAGAAGACTGGGCTTTTGGTGTTACTCCTCTGTCAAACATACAAGTTCTGGATCCGAAGGAAAAACCTACAGAAGATCGAGTGACCCAAATTAAAAAGCAAATGGATGCTCTGCGCAGACCCATGCCTCCACCTGGTGCACCTCCACGACAAATGGAAGAAGTGGTGTATAGGTACCTATACAACAGAACTATCAGAGATCCTCTGGCACCATCTATTCAAGACCCCAACTTCCGTGCTGAGCTCGAAAACATCTTCAACAGAACAACACCCAAGCCTGTCAACCAAGTCTACTCAATCTCCAAAATCAACAAGGTCGTATACTGTAAGTTCTCTCACACCAGAACCACACCTAAGATCTCCGACAACATCTATAAGGTCAAAAGAATGGACAGAACCGAGAACCAATTCTCAGATGCTGATCTTAGGAACTTAAGCCCCCTACGACCTACCTGACCTTCTAAACTGGACAAAACAGAACTTCACAAAAGGAGATGCAGTTCGAAGGGCATACAGGGTGATCAGAAAGGCCATGCGCGAGAAACTTCTGTTATATAGCCTAGTTGACTTCCAAGTAGGACGAGATCTCGGAGTGAGAAACCTAAGCCTTAGACCACTAGAAGATGACTGCCAAAAATATGCAACAAGTACTCTCACAGAGTTCAGAGCCAACCTCATGGAGCACAGAGGAATGGAACTGATGGATAAGGCATCCGCCGATAGATTGATAGAGGTCATTGACTCCGTCATCAACTTCAGAACCCTCTGCATCAGAATCTATCATGATCTCAAAGAAGTAGGACTCGACAACAGAAGTTTCAACGACTTCCAAAATGCCAACGTCTGAGTTAGTCTACAAATCTCTGCCACTTTTTCTTTCATCATGTAATCAAATGTAAATGCCTCTGGCATAATCTTATATGAAAAGAAAATATTTTACAGAGGTTAAATACCTCTTGTCGTGTACTTAGCCTAGAAAACCATGCACCTTTCAATTTTTTATTTTTCAATACTTAGGGGGAGATTGTTAGCTCCAATCTTTATTGTTTAAGAGGTACTAAAAAATAGGCTAAGTATAGAAGTATTCGACAGAAGCCTCTGTCGAGTCTCCGAGAAGACCGAAGGGAAGAATCGCCAGAAGACTCTTCTCAGAGGACAAGGCCACAGAGCCTCTGTCATAATTGATAGAGCCTCTATGGTATGAAGAGTGAAGTCTTAGAAGAATACTTGAAGATCAAGACAAAGACGATAGTGCTTCTCACGTTTACTGTTGTACGAAGATCTTGAAGATCATTTGTACAAGGCTCTCACTACTGCCTCCACGTGTCAACCTCTGATGGGTTGCAGCCTTTGTAGAGTGCGGCGCACTACAGCAACGTTGTACATGTCACTGTTCCATGATAGTGTCTTTGTACCTTAGTACTTGTTGTCTCCACCTTATCCCCTTTAGAAGTAGTATAAATAGAGGGCTCATGTTGAGCTCTTCTATTAAGCTTTGCATGACACACACACCATAAGAGCAGAATTCTTGTAATACCTTCGGTGTTCTTGGTGTTCTTATTATATCAAATACAGTGAATCATTGAGTTAATTATCAGTGTTATTTCCATTTCACGTATTTGATATTGTGTGTTTATATATCAAGTATTACCTCTTTAGTTCGCTAAAACGCTTCCGCACCCTAATCTGTTTGAACTAATAGGTTTATATATCATTGTTAAGCAATATAGGAACCAACATTAACCCTAACAAAGAGATTAAAGAAAACTATTTATATGAGCAAACTAATATTACAAACTGTCATATTCAGCCCATGTACTTCATATTCCACTAACGTGACCTAACACACCGGAGTTTGCTGGATCAGATAATCCAGTTGCTTGTATGAATTAGATTAGGGAAATGGAGCAAGCCTTTAGATCTTGCGAGTGTGATGAAGAATCGAAGGTCAGCTTCGGTTCTTAAATGTTACGGGGCAATGCCTTGACCTGGTGGAACGTTGTGACATCGATAGTAACGGCTCCGGTTTTGGCCACCATGACATGGGAGTCGTTTAAAAGAACGAGTTTAGAAGAATATTGTAATGAGAATGAAATGGATCGGATTGAAGAAGAGTTTCGGACTCTGAAGAAAGGTACTTCTTCAGTAAGGGAATACACCAGTACATTCCTAGAGAAGCTAAACTTAGTGGGACATGTGGCTCCAACTGAAAAAGAAAAGATTAAAGCCTACCTGAAATGCTTACCAGCTGACATGATGTCAAGAGTTCGGAATTCTAAAGCCTTGACGTTGAGGGAAACGATAGAAGAAGCCAAAATAATAGAAGAAGTGTATGCCAGAGATAAGGAAGAAAAGGCACAAGGGGGAGAGAAACGAAAATGGGAAGTTCGGTCGGAATCTACTCAGAAATCCAAATCATTTGGCAAGAATGTTTGCTTTGAGTCTCGACGGGAACCGAACTGGTGCCAGAAATTCCGAATCAAACATTTTGGCCCGTGCCGAGTAATTCAAATGAATGTTTCAAATGTGGAACGAGTGGTCACCAGATTGCAAACTGTCCCATCCAAGGGCTAACTTGTTTTGAGTGTAAACAACCCGGTCACTTCCGAAAAGACTTTCCAAAGCTAAGGAAGGGTGGAGATCAAGGAAGGAAGCCATATACTCCTATGCCAACGGGCCGGGCATTTCATATGACGGCTAATGAAGCAAAAGAATCGAAGGATGTGGTTTCTGGTACATTTCTTGTTAACTCTATTCCTGCACGAGTATTATTTGATTGTGGTGCCAATCTATCTTTTGTATCAAAGTCGTTTTATCAAAAGTTAGCTATACCTGTCACTACCTTGGAAGATGCCTTAGTAGTTGAAATAGCTAACGGGGGTCAAGTCTTAGTTAGAGAAAGGCTTGAGGGTTGTATGATTGGGATAGAAGAAAAGAAGTATCCGATTGACTTGATGTTGATGGAAATTGGGGGATTTGATCTAGTCATGGGTATGGATTGGTTGACAATCAATCAGGCAGAAATTCTTTATGCCAAGAAATTAACTCGGATCCCTATGCCCGAAAATGATGCTGTATTCATCAATGGGGAAAAGAAAAGGGGGAGGTTCCGCTAATTTCTATTGCCAAGGCACGTAAATGTATAGTAAAAGGATGTTTATCCTATCTAGCATATGTTATAGATGCTAAAGGAGAAAAAAAAATCAAGTGGAAGACATAAAGACAGTAAACGAATTTCCAGAAGTGTTCCCTGATGATCTTTCAGGTTTACCGCCAGAACGACAAGTAGAGTTCCGAATTGATCTTGTTCCAGGAGCGGTACCGATAGCGCGTGCACCGTACCATTTAGCACTGGCCGAAATGAAAGAGATTATGTCTCAACTACAAGAGTTGCTAGAAAAGGGATTTGTTAGGCCAAGTTCTTCACCGTGTGGAGCTCCGGTATTATTTTTCAAGAAGAAGGATGGCACTATGAGAATGTGCATTGACTACCGGGAGCTGAATAAGGTGACTATTAAGAATAAGTATTCCACTTCCAAGGATTGATGATTTATTTGATCAACTCCAAGGTGCGAGATGTTTTTCAAATATTGATCTGAGGTCAGGGTATCACCAAGTACGAGTAAGGGATGAAGATGTTCCCAAGAAAACATTTAGAACGAGGTATGGGCATTACAAATTTCTGGTCATGCCTTTTGGGTTGATGAATGCTCCAGTTGTGTTCATGGATTTAATGAACAGAGTGTGTCGACCATTCTTAGATAAGTCTGTCATCGTGTTCATTGATTACATACTTGTTTATTCAAAGAACGAAGCCGATCATGAATGTCACCTTCGTGAAGTATTAAATGTTTTGAGAAATGAGAAATTGTACGCCAAATTTTCAAAGTGTGTATTTTGGTTAAAAGAGATACAATTTCTTGGGCATGTGATTACTTCTGAAGGGGTCAAAGTGGATCCGGCAAAGATAGAGGCAATGACGAACTGGGAAACGCCAAAGAACACATCAGTGATACAGAGTTTCTTGGGTCTGGCAGGTTATTACCGGAGGTTTATAAAAGATTTCTCAAGGATCGCTTATGCCTTGACCATTCTGACACGGAAGAATGTAAAGTTTGTATGGACTGAAAATCAAGAATCAACCTTTAGAACTTTACAAAAGAAGTTATGTGAAGCACATGTTCTTGCACTACAGGGAGGAACAGGAGATTTAGTTGTTTATAGTGATGCGTCAAAAATGGGTTTGGGGTGTGTATTGATGCAACGTGGCAAAGTGATTGCTTACGCATCACGACAACTCAAAGAACATGAAAAGAATTACCCTACCCATGATTTGGAACTGGCAGCAGTGGTGTTTGCATTGAAGTTGTGGCGACATTATCTATACGGAACGAAGTTCACGACAAGAAACTCGAAAAAGTATATATGACTTAAGTATATGAATCCCTCGAAATGAAAGACGTCTTTTAGGCTCAAAACTCGCTATTGGGTGGTCTCCACTAATGTCCCTAGTCATGTCCTTTCCCAGTCCTTCCCTAATGGTCACGTCACTATCACGAGATTCTCCCCACAATAGTCGGTCTCAATCATTCAAAACAAAAATTTTAGCTAAAGTGATCTAAGTACTCAGAAGTGCAGGAAATCTACGTGCATAACGTGGGCCCGATTGGGCAACCCCAAACCTTACCCACACATTGTCCCCAATGTGCAAGTGTCGGCGTAGGCGATACTAAAACAAGTATCGTTGTATGGTTATTACAGGTATCAGACAGGCAAAACATAACATTAAGCACAAGCATCAAAGAGCTATTCTCATTAAACTATGGCCACCCCAAACCTAGGTCGTGGCCTAGGTTTGTCAAATAACGCCAACCCCAAACCTCGGTGAAACCGAGGTTTGCACAGGGTTAAAAGTGAGTGTGTAGATGTTTGAAAAGATGAGGCACCCCAAACCTAAGTGAAACTTAGGTTTGTTGCATCTCGTTAACTAATAGGAACACAAAACATCATACACCACTCGTTAACTACAGAGTTTAGAACATACCTGTTTGCCCGGACGGAGAAAATTCTCTTGAAAGATTGGAGCGACCTCGGATGAGAGATATCGGAGAAAAAGGGAGAGAGAGAATGCAAAAGCAAAGAAAACAAAGCAGAAAGCGAAAGAAAACAAAGAAATTGTTATTCCAAGATCACACAAGAATAGAGATAGAAATCTACAGAGAGAAGTACGTCATCTATTACTCTCAATTATGAACTGTTAGATACAAAAGCTTAACACAAGGGTTTATATACCCCTTGACTAGATAAAGTCAAACCTACACTTATTACAAAAGCATTACATAATTAGCCTTGATTACAACATAAAAGTAGCATTAAAAATCTCCCCCTTTGTAATCAAGGGCGCTCGAATCTTCTGTGTTGGCGATTCTTGCCAATCAAAATTTCCAAGCGTCTTAGAGTCTTCCGGAAGTTCAGCCTTGTGTCGATTGTTTCTATTGTTGTCCTCAAAAGTCTGATCTCAGCATTCTCAACTTGGTAAGAAAATCTTCTTGTTTCTATGAACTTCTTTATAACTTCATCCAGTCTGTGATCTAACTGTAATCGAATAATCTTCAAAGTTCCATCAGAATACTTGCCAATTTCTTCAAATCTGAGAAAACGTCTGACTCTTGATTGATCTCTATACACGATTCCATAAGGGTTTTCTACAATGGAAAATAAAGGGTAGCTGTCAATATTTGGCAAATCTCTATCAGGTCTTCTCACATTTACAACTGGCTGGAAGCTTTCAACAGCAAGCTGGAAGTCAAAGCATCTGTAAAATCTGACTTGACGGCGTAAGAAACGCTTGACTGCTTCCAGAGCCCTGAGGATATCATCAGTGCGAATAGGCATGTCTCGAAATTGATGATAGATTACCTCCAAGTCATCAATAGATAGATCATTAAAGTTTGCTTCAGAAAACCGATATCTTTGACAATCTTGACGTTCAACATAAAATATTGGATACCAAATTCTGACAAAATTAGCTATCTCCACCTTAAGTACCCTTACGATTCCATGCTTTGAGAACACCAGAAGTCTTCCTTGACGAATACACTTGATGAACATCAGATATTCGTACTGATACCAATTAGGCTCTTTTTCAATACACAGAATTGCATGAATATTCACTCTTCTTCTTTTCTTGACATAAAAAATTCGTTCAGTATCTTCAAGAAAAGCAGACCTCATTCTGGTTACTTGGTATCTTTCTTCAAGTCTTTGCATACGTTGCTGTCTATTCAAAGCTGGACCTGGTTGAAGAATGCTAGGTGGAACATTTAAAGGTTGATCAGGAATTTCTGAGTTAGCTCTAGACGACTCACCCTGAATAAATGTTCTTTCTGAAGTAGTGGTGGTCGGAGCTGGAACAACAGGAACAATCGGAGAACTTGGTTGAACTGAAACTTCTGGAACTTGAACAGCAGAATGTGCTAAAGGAGATTGGTGACCAAAATCTTCATTGTCTGACAAATCTCCATAAAGCATGTTGACAACATCATTATCTTTCTCATCAACTTCAACATCAACTTCTGAGTCAGATATAACTATGATATCATCTTGATCTTCTTCTTTGATCTTCCAAAACTTGTCAAATTTCCTTTGAACATCGTCATCAGAATCAATCTCAACATAGTTGGAGAAGAAATTACGCATATCATCAAAGTCTTCAGACTCATGCACGTTTGAAGTCTTCGGACATCCAATCGATACAGGTGCAGAATCTGGATCAACATATACAACTAGTTGCAAATTGTTTATGTTCAGGGGCTCAACATAGTTAATATCTGAAGCCATAGCCATCAAATCCACTTCATTTAATAACTCATCAACTAGATTTCTCGGATCAACTTCTTCATCTCTTTCCTCATTAGCCCTTTCCTCACTTGCCCTTTCCTCATTCACCCTTTCCTCATTCACATCTTCAGTTGCCTCTTCATTCACATTTTCTTCAACTCTTCGTCTCTTAGAATTCTCCCCCTCATGAGCTTGATGACCCGGATCATCTTGATCATGTCTACGTTTAAGAGACGAGTCAGCAACAGATTTGCAAGTTTCTTCATGTAAAGCCACTCTTTCAGAAAGAGTAGAAAGGGCATTTGTCATCAACTTTAAGCCCTTCTGAATTTCAGTAAAACCATCTCTAACCTTAGTTCTGAAAGATTGGAACTCATTCACCAATGTAGATACGCGAGGATCATAAACTGGCATCGGGGTAGGAGTAGAAGACGGAGGCGGAGTTGGTTGACAATTGCGAAGCAGAGAAAGAAGATCTTTATCTTGATGCTCCGGAGAAGACATTGATAATAATCGCGCCTAGAGCATATCAGAAAGTTCTGAAACCGAAATATCCTGAATACTCTGTTGCGATGTAAGTGGAGCTTGAACTGAAGGCTGAATTGGCGGTTGAGTTGGCGGTTGAGAAACAGGTCGACTCGAAGGCTCCCGAATAATATCAACAGGAATCTCAGGAATATCTGATGCTTTTCCTTTACCCTTCAGCATCGCCTTCATCTTGAGTAACTGTTCATTCTTTTCGGCATCCATTCGGTCATTCATTGACTTCAATAGCTCTTCAAGAGTCATTGTGCCCGACGTCATAGTTGCTTCTTAACCTATGATATTTCTATCAGATGCTCTAGTTGCTTGAAGATCAAGTTCATCTACCTCAATATGTGCCACATTTGTATCTATCGGAACTGTATCCGAAGTGTCAACCGTATTACCTTCCGATAAATTTCTTCTAGAAACATGTGTGACCTCAACTGTAGATTCTCGAAAAACTGATTCACCAAAATCCATATCTCCACCATTTCTACCATTATCATCATCATCAACATCTTCATCACCCGCTTCGTCATCATTATCATCACTTTTAGTGCTACTTGAGTCAGCATCTTCTTCACTTTGAAGTTGTTGTTCTTCTTGTTCAGATTCTGCTTGAACATCTTGCACTTTAAGTTCTATTCCATGTTCGTCACAGTAATCAATAACCGCTTCATCTTCTGGATCTGCATATGTCTGAATAAGCTCCGGTGGAATAGGCATAAAATGATCAAATGAACGTTTCTGCTTGTTGATATAACTCATTTCAAAATCAGGAGCTTGAACCCAGTTATGTCTTCTCAGAATGTCTCTATTACTCCTTAGCATGCTCCAGACAATTAGCTCCAAAATCGAATAAAAGGTATGAACTTCCGTTCCTTGAACGTGCCTTTAGAATACACAAGTTCACACAGCTCGGTCCAAAAGATAAGGGCATAATCCACATGCAGATCATGTATAATGGCATGAAAGAGACGTAAGTAGTGAAGACTGGCGTTATCTGTACCAGAATGTTTGGAAGTCAAACATCTGTTGATGACTGAACACAACGCATACCAGACTGGTGGAAGACGTGCCTTTTCGAATTGACTAACCATAGTCAAAGGGCCAACATATCCTAAATCTCGAATCTCAGCTAAAATCTATTCTTCCGGAGGATAATCATCAAAATCTGTGCGTCCCGGTCTCGAATCAGCTTCTGGAAGATGGAGTATCAAACGAAGACGACGATAATCCAGAAAAGTCTCAAACTGATCTATCTGAATCGAGAATCGAGGTAGTGAAGCATTATCTATCTTTCTAATCGAGTTCCAGGCTTGTTGCAGATAAACTTCAGAAATTCCATGACGTGCCGTTAACGCATAACTGATTGGATGACCTCGAAGAATAGACAGAATAATCGGATGGATTCTCACTCTGTCAAGATTTACAAAGTGATTGTTCGGATTGTAAGGCAAGATATACAATCCATGTGAGAAAATATCTTCCGGAGAACTCCTTCTGGCAGACAAATCAGCACCCGAAGAAGGAAAATAAGGAAGAGGTCGATCTCGAGAAGCATGATCAGATGGTTGATTCTAATCTTCCTGAACTTGATCATCTGGATTGTCGTTAGAAGCCATATCTCTCCTAAGGAATATACAAACCAGAAGTAATTAGTAAGAAAGAAACACTATGAAAGAAAATAGAAAACAAAACAAAAAAAAATTTGAAAAGAAAAAAAAATCCTAAGTCTAAAATTCGCCAAGGACAGAGGCGCAAAGCTGGAAATGCGCCATAGGCTGAGGAGCAATTCGGAGATAGACAAAATCTAGAAGAAACTCGCCAAAGGCACTAGCGCAAAGTGAGAATTGCACTACTAGCAGTGGCGCAAAGTGAGAAATTGTGCTATAGGCAGTGGCGCAATTCTCACTTGTTAGCAGATATGCAAAACGCGATATTTGTCAAACCAACTCAAATCAAAAAATAAGCAATCTACAAGTGTTTATGGACATCGATATTATATATATAC
This sequence comes from Saussurea involucrata, assembly GCA_033807775.1. Lineage (NCBI taxonomy): Eukaryota > Viridiplantae > Streptophyta > Magnoliopsida > Asterales > Asteraceae > Saussurea > Saussurea involucrata. Next base: position 137,378,070 of record CM066322.1, read on the forward strand.
ACATCCTAAGCATAAATCTATCCTAAACACATTCGAATGAAATCCTAATTTCAACTAACTAAAAAAATTGAAATCAAAGAACATAGCTCAAAACCGAGTCGATTATTAGAAATCGATTGAAATGTTTGAGCACTGGAATGGAATCGATCATGAACACAAGAAGAGAGAATCGAAAAACACACCTGGTATCGATGAACAGTAGCCACAATCAGAAATTGAATTGAACAGGAGTCGAGAGATACACCAGAGAGAAATCGCAAGTGAAGGTCAAACAAAAAGGTCAAAACCCTTATAAACCCTTTGAAAAACATTCTCTTTTAAAAATTCAAAAATACTGAATTTAAGTAATTTGCGCCATCTAAGGTCGCGCAAATCTTGATTTGCGCCACTAAGGGTAGCGCAAATTAGACTTAATCGTATTTTTGCATTTTTCAAAAAAATTGAGTTTTCTCATTTTAGACTTCTTTCACTCCCCCTACACAAATGCATTAGATAAACTCAGATTGAAATAGCATTTGGAGAACTTACCTGAAGAAAATCTCAGAAACCCATTACCTGTTCAATCTTTGTACTCACAGATACGTACCATTCAGCAGAGTGTGTTCCCCCTCAAATATGGAACTTATGATATCTCTTCCCTTGAAGATAGCAACTCATGAACTTTCTCCCCCTCAGAATTAGCTTAGCTTTTGAAATTTCTCCCCCTCAAAATCACACACAGTATAACTCCACACATCACAGTATGAAACATTTCACGTAAAACATCAGTTAATGGAAACTGAAATACATTAAATTATATAACATAACTACTAACTATAGAATGTTTGAACACCGAACAAATAAAATTCAACTCAGTGAACGTAGACATGTTTTTCAAACAAATGACATCAAATGCATGCTTTTGGATTCAGAAACAAGTCATGCTTGCATATCAAGTTCCAATTTGTTCAGTTTCAACCACTTATTAAATCTATTTGGTGTGCTAGCATGTGAAATATGATTAGCAACAATAAAATGCACTTCTGAAACCTATAAGAATACTTTGCTCTTACTCACACTATATGACTGAAATCACAATTTCCACAAATTTATAAGTTTATCGCGACATCGTAATTTCCCCAAGATTTAAGAGATGTGTGCTCATTGGCATCTTTTATTTTGTGCACATTGGCATCTTTTTATCAAAAAGTTTATTAAGACTAAGATACACCGTAAACGTAACTTTCTATCTGGTTCTATAGCAGGATTTGGATCAGCCAATCCCAGACCAGTTGGCCTTAGGGGCTAGGTGTCAGGCACCCCTTGGAACTTACTCTCCCAAACCAGAAAGGCTACATCGATATATCCTAATCCCATCTGTACCAGTAGAACATGGCATTCTATCTGGTTCTATAGCAGGATTTGGGTCAGCCAATCCCAGACCAATTGATCTTAGGGACTAGGTATCGAGTACCCCTTAGGACTTAATCTCCCAAACCAGATAGGCTACAGGCACAAACTTTCAAACCTAATAAGTTTTTTTTTTTATTGCATCTCAATCACTTGGTTATAAAACTTTGTGCTTCCCTCATATTTTCATTTCCATTCATCATTCTGACAAATAGGCTTTGTGAGCATCGTATTCTATATAAGTCTAGATTTACACAGTTTTGCGCATATATCAATAATTTCATTCATGTTTTACTGACCTTTCGATTTATTTCAGAAGCGAAAGATGAATCAAATAAAACTCAGATATCACAAAACTTATGTAAAATCACCCTTGACACACATTTTATTCATTGAATGAAAATAGAAATATTTTCACTTCATTGAATTAAATTTGTGAAGGTTCAAACTTTCAAGTTCAACATGCCGAGTTTTGATAAAAGAAAATTAAAACGCTTTTCATCCAATGCCTTGGTGAAAATATCGGCAAGTTGATAGTCAGTAGGTACGAAATATAATTCGATTGTACCATTCTTCACATGATGTTTTATGAAATGATATCGCATGTCGATGTGTTTAGTCTTTGTGTGCTGAACCGGATTCACTGAGATGGCGATTGCGGATTTGCTATCACAATATATCGGAATTGTCTTGTACAGCAACCCATAATCTTGTAACTGTGTCTTCATCCAAAGAACCTGAGAACAGCAACTGGCGGCGGCCACGTATTCAGCTTCGGCCGTTGAAATTGATACACAGTTCTGTTTCTTTGACGCCCAACTAATCAGCCTATCTCCTAGTAATTGTACATGACCCGATGTACTTTTCCGGTCCAGTTGACTTCCACCATAATCTGCATCAGAATAAGCAGTTAGTTTATAATCTGAACTCTTTGGATACCACAAACCTAAATATGGAGTTCCTTTCAGATATCTAAAAATTCTCTTGACTGCCATCCGATGAGATTCTTTGGGTTTTGCTTGAAATCTGGCACACAAACATGTAGAAAACAAGATGTCTGGCCAACTAGCTATTAAGTACATTAACGATCCAATCATTCCTCGGTATTCTCGAACATCAACTTCTTTACCATCTGGATCTAAACCAAGCTTTGCACCATGAGCCATCGGAGTGCGAATTGTAGTGCTCTTATCCATTTTGAAATTCTTCAAAATATCAAAGACATACTTTGACTGGTTGATAAAGATTCCATCAGGTAATTGCTTGACTTGAAGTCCAAGGAAGAAATTAATTTCCCCCATCATGCTCATTTTAAACCTGGAAGTCATGAGATCAGAAAACCATGTACTCAAAGATTTGTTAGTAACACCAAATATAATATCATATACATAAATTTGTACTAAGCAGATATCATGATTTTCACGATAAATGAATAAAGTTGTGTCAATAGTTCCCTTGATAAATCCGGATTCTAGCAAAAAGGTTGACAATTCGTCGTACCATGCGCGCGGTGCTTGTTTCAGACCATACAATGCCTTATCAAGACGATACACAAAATCAGGTTTATCTTGATCAATAAACCCCTCTGGTTGAGATACATAAACTTCTTCTTTAAGTCACCCATACAGAAAAGTTGTCTTGACATCCATCTGATATACGGTAAAGTCTCGATAAGATGCAAAAGCCAGAAACATTCTGATAGCTTCTAATCTTGCAATCGGCGCGTATGTCTCATCGTAATCTATACCTTCTTGTTGTCGATAACCCTTCGCTACCAAAGGAGCTTTATTTCTCACAACAATACCATCTTTATCCTTTTTGTTCTTGAAAATCCACTTAGTGCCAATTATGCTTTTTCCTTTCGGCCTTGGAACAAGTCTCCACACCTTCAATGCTTCAAACTGATTTAGCTCTTCCTGCATGGCAATAATCCAATCCAGATCATTCAATGCTTCAGACACCTTCGATGGTTCAACGTTGCTTAAAAAGCAAGCGAATAAGCATTCACCAAAATCCATATCTCCACCATTTCTACCATTATCATCATCATCAACATCTTCATCACCCGCTTCGTCATCATTATCATCATTTTTAGTGCTACTTGAGTCAGCATCTTCTTCACTTTGAAGTTGTTGTTCTTCTTGTTCAGATTCTGCTTGAACATCTTGCACTTTAAGTTCTATTCCATGTTCGTCACAGTAATCAATAACCGCTTCATCTTCTGGATCTGCATATGTCTGAATAAGCTCCGGTGGAATAGGCATAAAATGATCAAATGAACGTTTCTGCATGTTGATATAACTCATTTCAAAATCAGGAGCTTGAACCCAGTTATGTCTTCTCAGAATGTCTCTATTACTCCTTAGCATGCTCCAGACAATTAGCTCCAAAATCGAATAAAAGGTATGAACTTCCGTTCCTTGAACGTGCCTTTAGAATACACAAGTTCACACAGCTCGGTCCAAAAGATAAGGGCATAATCCACATGCAGATCATGTATAATGGCATGAGAGAGACGTAAGTAGTGAAGACTGACGTTATCTGTACCAGAATGTTTGGAAGTCAAACATCTGTTGATGACTGAACACAACGCATACCAGACTGGTGGAAGACGTGCCTTTTCGAATTGACTAACCATAGTCAAAGGGCCAACATATCCTAAATCTCGAATCCCAGCTAAAATCTCTTCTTCCGGAGGATAATCATCAAAATATGTGCGTCCCGGTCTCGAATCAGCTTCTGGAAGATGGAGTATCAAACGAAGACGACGATAATCCAGAAAAGTCTCAAACTGATCTATCTGAATCGAGAATCGAGGTAGTGAAGCATTATCTATCTTTCTGATCGAGTTCCAGGCTTGTTGCAGATAAACTTCAGAAATTCCATAACGTGCCGTTAACGCATAACTGATTGGATGACCTCGAAGAATAGACAGAATAATCGGATGGATTCTCACTCTGTCAAGATTTACAAAGTGATTGTTTGGATTGTAAGGCAAGATATACAATCCATGTGGGAAAATATCTTCCGGAGAACTCCTTCTGGCAGACAAATCAGCACCCGAAGAAGGAAAAGAAGGAAGAGGTCGATCTCGAGAAGCATGATCAGATGGTTGATTCTAATCTTCCTGAACTTGATCATCTGGATTGTCGTTAGAAGCCATATCTCTCCTAAGGAATATACAAACCAGAAGTAATTAGTAAGAAAGAAACACTGTGAAAGAAAATAGAAAACAAAACAAAAAAAAAATTGAAAAGAAAAAAAAATCCTAAGTCTAAAATTCGCCAAGGACAGAGGCGCAAAGCTGGAAATGCGCCATAGGCTGAGGCGCAATTCTGAGATAGACAAAATCTAGAATAAACTCGCCAAAGGCACTAGCGCAAAGTGAGAATTGCGCTACCAGCAGTGGCGCAAAGTGAGAAATTGTGCTATAGGCAGTGGCGCAATTCTCACTTGTCAGCAGATATGCAAAACGCGATATTTGTCAAACCAACTCAAATCAAAAAATAAACAATCTAGAAGTGTTTATGGACATCGATATTATATATATACACATTCTAAGCATAAATCGATCCTAAACACATTCGAATGAAATCCTAATTTCAACTAACTAAAAAATTTGAAATTGAAGAACATAGCTCAAAACCGAGTCGATTATTAGAAATCGATTGAAATGTTTGAGCACTGGAATGGAATCGATCATGAACACAAGAAGAGAGAATCGAAAAACACACCTGGTATCGATGAACAGTAGCCACAATCAGAAATTGAATTGAACAGGAGTCGAGAGATACACCAGAGAGAAATCGCAAGTGAAGGTCAAACAAAAAGGTCAAAACCCTTATAAACCCTTTGAAAAACATTCTCTTTTAAAAATTCAAAAATACTGAATTTAAGTAATTTGCGCCATCTAAGGTCGCGCAAATCTTGATTTGCGCCACTAAGGGTAGCGCAAATTAGACTTAATCGTATTTTTGCATTTTTCAAAAAAAATGAGTTTTCTCATTTTAGACTTCTTTCACTCCCCCTACACAAATGCATTAGATAAACTCATATTGAAATAGCATTTGGAGAACTTACCTGAAGAAAATCTCAGGAACCCATTACCTGTTCAATCTTTGTACTCACAGATACGTACCATTCAGCAAAGTGTGCTCCCCCTAAAATATGGAACTTATGATATCTCTTCCCTTGAAGATAGCAACTCATGAACTTTCTCCCCCTCATAATTACCTTAGCTTTTGAAATTTCTCCCCCTCAAAATCACACACAGTATAACTCCACACATCACAGTATGAAACATTTCACGTAAAACATCCGTTAATGGAAACTGAAATACATTAAATTATATAACATAACTACTAACTATAGAATGTTTGAACACCGAACAAATAAAATTCAACTCAGTGAAAGTAGACATGTTTTTCAAACAAATGACATCAAATGCATGCTTTTGTATTCAGAAACAAGTCATGCTTGCATATCAAGTTCCAATTTGTTCAGTTTCAACCACTTATTAAATCTATTTGGTGTGCTAGCATGTGAAATATGATTAGCAACAATAAAATGCACTTCTGAAACCTATAAGAATACTTTGCTCTTACTCACACTATATGACTGAAATCACAATTTCCACAAATTTATAAGTTTATCGCGACATCGTAATTTCCCCAAGATTTAAGAGATGTGTGCTCATTGGCATCTTTTAATTTGTGCACATTGGCATCTTTTTATCAAAAAGTTTATTAAGACTAAGATACACCGTAAACGTAACTTTCTATCTGGTTCTATAGCAGGATTTGGATCAGCCAATCCCAGACCAGTTGGCCTTAGGGGCTAGGTGTCAAGCACCCCTTGGAACTTACTCTCCCAAACCAGAAAGGCTACATCGATATATCCTAATCCCATTTGTACCAGTAGAACATGGCATTCTATCTGGTTCTATAGCAGGATTTGGGTCAGCCAATCCCAGACCAGTTGATCTTAGGGACTAGGTATCGAGTACCCTTTAGGACTTAATCTCCCAAACCAGATAGGCCACAGGCACAAACTTTCAAACCTAATATGTTTTTTTTTATTGCATCTCAATCACTTGGTTATAAAACTTTGTGCTTCCCTCATATTTTCATTTCCATTCATCATTCTGACAAATAGGCTTTGTGAGCATCGTATTCTATATAAGTCTAGATTTACACAGTTTTGCGCATATATCAATAATTTCATTCATGTTTTACTGACCTTTCGATTTATTTCAGAAGCGAAAGTTGAATCAAATAAAACTCAGATATCACAAAACTTATGTAAAATCACCCTTGACACACATTTTATTCATTGAATGAAAATAGAAATATTTTCACTTCATTGAATTAAATTTGTGAAGGTTCAAACTTTCAAGTTCAACATGCCGAGTTTTGATAAAAGAAAATTAAAACGCTTTTCATCCAATGCCTTGGTGAAAATATCGGCAAGTTGATAGTCAGTAGGTACGAAATATAATTCGATTGTACCATTCTCCACATGATGTTTTATGAAATGATATCGCATGTCGATGCGTTTAGTCTTTGTGTGCTGAACCGGATTCACTGAGATGGCGATTGTGGATTTGCTATCACAATATATCGGAATTGTCTTGTACAGCAACCCATAATCTTGTAACTGTGGCTTCATCCAAAGAACCTGAGAACAACAACTGGCGGCGGCCACGTATTCAGCTTCGGCCGTTGAAATTGATACACAGTTCTGTTTCTTTGACACCCAACTAATCAGCCTATCTCCTAGTAATTGTACATGACCCGGTGTACTTTTCCGGTCCAGTTGACTTCCACCATAATCTGCATCAGAATAAGCAGTTAGTTTATAATCTGAACTCTTTGGATACAACAAACCTAAATATGGAGTTCCTTTCAGATATCTGAAAATTCTCTTGACTGCCATCCGATGAGATTCTTTGGGTTTTGCTTGAAATCTGGCACACAAACATGTAGAAAACATGATGTCTGGCCTACTAGCTATTAAGTACATTAACGATCCAATCATTCCTCGGTATTATCGAACATCAACTTCTTTACCATCTAGATCTAAACCAAGCTTTGCACCATGAGCCATCGGAGTGCGAATTGTAGTGCTCTTATCCATTTTGAGTTTCTTCAAAATATCAAAGACATACTTTGACTGGTTGATAAAGATTCCATCAGGTAATTGCTTTACTTGAAGTCCAAGGAAGAAATTAATTTCCCCCATCATGCTCATTTTAAACCTGGAAGTCATGAGATCAGAAAACCATGTACTCAAAGATTTGTTAGTAGCACCAAATATAATATCATATACATAAATTTGTACTAAGCATATATCATGATTTTCACGATAAATGAATAAAGTTGTGTCAATAGTTCCCTTGATAAATCCGGATTCTAGCAAAAAGGTTGACAATTCGTCGTACCATGCGCGCGGTGCTTGTTTCAGACCATACAATGCCTTATCAAGACGATACACAAAATCAGGTTTATCTTGATCAATAAACCCCTCTGGTTGAGATACATAAACTTCTTCTTTAAGTCCCCCATATAGAAAAGTTGTCTTGACATCCATCTGATATACGGTAAAGTCTCGATAAGCTACAAAAGCCAGAAACATTCTGATAGCTTCTAATCTTGCAATCGGTACGTATGTCTCATCAGAATCTATACCTTCTTGTTGTCGATAACCCTTCGCTACCAAACGAGCTTTATTTCTCACAACAATACCATCTTTATCCTTTTTGTTCTTGAAAATTCACTTAGTGCCAATTATGCTTTTTCCTTTCGGCCTTGGAACAAGTCTCCACACCTTCAATGCTTCAAACTGATTTAGCTCTTCTTGCATGGCAATAATCCAATCCAGATCATTTAATGCTTCAGACACCTTCGATGGTTCAACGTTGCTTAAAAAGCAAGCGAATAAGCATTCATTTGGAGTCGCGGACTTGGATCTTGTAGAAACACTTGAAGATGGATCACCAATGATTTGATGAATTGGATGTGCTTGTGTCCATTTTTTTGTGTGAGGGAGAGGATCAACTGTCTCTTGAACACCTTCCAAAACTTGAGAAGGAGGTTCAGGTATTTCTGCTTCACTTGAAGAAACAGGTATCACTTCTGGAGTTGGAGGAGATAACTCAACGACACTCTCAGATTCAGATTCTAGAACTGACGGATGATCAACAATCGGATTTTGGATCACTCCTACATTAGGTTGAACAACAGCAGTTTCTTCTTGAGTCTGTGGTGAATTGATTTCATCGTTTGTCACTTGCTCCACAACTTCAGGAATCACTTGTGGTTCTTCAGTAACCACTGTTTGAATTTCAGGAACAGTTGTCTCGTGTTCAGGAACGACTGGAACTACATCATTGACAGAGTTAGTTGCAGCGGAATTAGAAGTAGATGCATTCACAGTTTCCTGATTTGACACATTAGAAATAACATCAGTATTAGTAGGAGGCACATCATTATAAAAATACTCAAATAACAAATCAAGATCAGAAAGTGTATTAGAAATCAAATTCGGATCCTGAGTTATTGATTGTGGAATAGGTTCTGAACCGATTTGTACAGAAGCTAAAATTCCTGTTAAATTGGGTTCTGGTTCTGTTTGACCGGAAACCATCTCTTCAGATTCATCAAATTTGACATTTACGCTTTCCACCACCTTTCAAGCTGAAGTTAGATACACTCTGTATGCGGCTGAAGTAAGAGCATAACCAAGAAAAATTCCTTCATCTGCTTTCGGACTGAACTTGTTCAGATTTTCCCGATCATTCAACACAAAACATTTACACCCAAAAGCTCGGAAATATTTGACATTCGGTTTGATGCCATTCATAAGCTCATAAGGAGTTTTGTGGAATCGTCGATGAAGGATAGATCTGTTTTGTGTGTGACATGCTGTAGATACTGCCTCAGCCCAATGAGATAAAGGAAGACCGGAATAAGCAAGCGTAGTACGAGCAGCTTCAACCAAGATTCTATTTCGTCTCTCCACAATACCATTCTGTTGAGGGGTTCTTGCGACAGAAAACTGTTGAGAAATACCATTTTCTTCATAGAACGCTTGTAGAACACTGTTCTTGAATTGAGTACCGTTGTCGAATCTGACGACTTTCACTGCCTTTTGCTTATTAGTCTGGATGGTCTTGATGAGACTGATAAGGATTGCTGGAGTTTCATCTTTTGACTTCAGAAACTTCACCCAAGTATATCGTGAGTAATCATCAACCACCACCAACACGTACCTTTTCTTCCCAATACTTTTAGTCTTCATTGGCCCACACAAATCAACGTGTAAAATATCAAGAATATCCTTCGTGCAAAAATCAGGTTTCGGCTTATGAGGAACTTTCTTCATTTTGCCCTTTTCACAATCTTGACAGAGATGATCTTTTTCAAATCTCAGTGATGGAAGACCTCGAACCAATTCATTCTTGGCTAACTTATCCATGTATCGAAAATTGAGATGAGCCAGTCTTCGATGCCATAGCCAGCTTTGTTGAGTTGTTGCTTTTGACAAAAGACAGATATCGGAAGGGGTGTTAATAGTTGAGAAATCAATGGTGTATAAATTAGATTTCCTTTTTCCAACTAATAACTATTTTCCGTTGTCATTCTTCACATCAACTCTTTTGGACTTGAAGCTAACTTCTAAATCTTTGTCGCAAAACTGTCCAATGCTGAATAAATTGTGGCTTAGACCTTCAACATAGCTCACTCTTTTCACAATGATGTTTCCTTGAACGAGATCTCCATATCCAAGAATGGGTGATGTTGCGCAATTACCAAACTTGACACGTCCACATGACTTTTCTTTAAAGTTAGATAATAAAGACTTATTGCCAGTCATATGTTTGGTGCATCCAGAATCAAGATACCACAAACGACTTGGCTGCAATTAAGCACATCAAACAGATTTAGGTACCCATATAGATTTGGGTCCTTTCTTGTTAGTTCTTTTCTTTTTAAAGTCTTTATTTTTATAATATGCATGTGAATTATAAAACGAATCGTAAACAGAATCAGAATCGGAATTATAAAAATTACCACCAGAATCAGAACTTGATGAGTAACACAAACCATCATTTGCAATTTGAATCATTTGCTTTATTGAATAACGCAAAGAATTATTACAATTCTTATTATTACAAGCAAATGAATTCTTATTACAAACATTGTCATCTATGTCACTCGAGTCAGTAGTTGAACATTCGGGAGGTATGCTTTTGATTTTCCAGATTTGCTTTTGCCGCTTGTTCACACCCCTATCTGAAAAAGTAGAAGAAGAAGAATCAGAGACATTTTCAGAAATAGGGGTTTGATTTTTTGACTTCTTTGACTTTCTTCTTTTACGACAATTAGAATTATAAAAATTTGTATTTAACGTAAAAGAATCATCTATTTTCTCCGATTTAATTACAGATTCAGAAGAAAGAATTTTATTTAAAAAATCAATCTTTGAAACAGTTTCCTTCTCTTTTTCCTCGGAGTTATCTTCTTTCTCATTTTCAGATTTATTGGTCTCAGATTCAGTTTCAATATTAGAAGAGGAAAGATTTTGGTTTTGATCAACATCCATTTTATCATCTTTAGAATCTGCTTGTACATTTCTTTTATTTAAAATTTCTAGCTTAGATTCAAGATCAACGATTTTATTTTCAAAACTAACGATTTTAGCTTCTAATACTAAAGGAGGAATATATCTTTTAGTATCATACAATACTTCGGATTTATTCTCCTTATTAGTATTAATAGCATATATATCAAAATAATCGTTTGATAAAGAATCTTTGTTAGAATTTTTAGACTTAGAATTGTACTTCGCATTTTCTCGAGTATAAACAAATGGAAGTTGCATTTTAGTAGTAAGTTTCCTTTTCTCTTCTTCTATTTTTGAAACTTCCTCTTCATTTGTCCAATTAATCTTAAATTGAGGAGCATATCTAACAAGATGTAAAAAATCAAATTCATATAAAGTGGGAACTTTCGTTTTAGTCTCATCTAAAAAATGAGGATTTTCAAATCCGAGTCCCCATTTCTCCTTTATAGACGTATAACTCCTTGGTTTATTTAAATAAACTGTTTGTTCCGATTGACCTCTTACATACAATTTCTCTTCTAATTCTGAAATTTTGTCAGAAAAAATATCTTTCATTTCGGTCATAGTCTTCAAAGATTCAATACACGATCTGTTTGTCTCTTCTAATTCTTCTATTTTCTTTTGCATTTTATCTTTTGTGTCAACCAAAATCATCTTTTCATCTTGCAGATTTTCATTAAGCTTTTTAATTGATTTTGATTGATCATTATTAATTTCTTTTTCAGAAATAAGTTTTGAACGAAGCGTACGAATAGCATTTACGATCATGTTCATTTGAGATAAAAGAAAGTCATAATAAAACATAGAAGGTACCTCAGATTCATCGTTTGAGCTCTCTTGATCATCCACCTCATCATCACTTGCATCATCTCCAATAAAGCACAAATCGGCCGTTTCCTCATTTTGGGTTTCATCATCAGAATAATCCAAGAGGTATTCTTCTTCAACAAGCAAGGTTGTTCCATTCTCCTTCTTCTCGGCCAATTCCAACTTCTTCTTGTAATAAGATGAGTCACGAGCCACTTTGATTTTGCAATCTCTAGCCATATGCCCCGTTTTGCCACATTTAAAACAAGTAACTACCTTTTTCTCATCTTCCTTCCTTTTCTCAGACTGATTGATAGTATCGAATTTTGGGACATAAGGTTTTGCATTACCACTCTCTTGACCAAACTTCCTTGAACCCGAAGTATATCTCAGATTGTTCGATCCCGATCTATTTTGATACTTCTTCTGAAAGTGTTGAGTAAGAAGTATCATGGCTTTCTCTAGCTCTTCACCATCATCTTCGACATTCCCATCATAAGCACTTTCCATCAAACTCTTTTCGGCTAACTGACTTGCTAGTAAAGCAATCGGGTCAATCGTCTTTCCTTTGTTTTTCTTATCCATCTTAGCCTTTCTTTCACTTGACCATCTCTTCATCAGTCATCAGAATCTAGTATAACTCTTGAATCTGCATTGTTGAAATCCTCACATCATTTCGAAGTCTATGACAAAGCAGGAAAAGAAAACAAAGCGCGAAAACAGAAACAGGGGAGCCGCGCGGTTTCCCACGCGGTTTGCAGACCGCGGGATAGACCGCGTAAGCTTCTGTTTGGAAAACCATCCAGAAACCCCCGCGACTTGTCACGCGGCTTGTAAGCCGCGGCATAAGTCGCGTAAGCTTCTGTTTCAGCTTTTTTTTGATTTTTTATTTTTATTGTTTTTCGTAACTAAGAACACACTCAAAAACTGGAAATTAAAAGAAAACTAACCTCGGTGGGTTGCCTCCCACCCAGCGTCGTAGTTAAAGTTGTGGCACTACTATGTGGATCTCAACTTGGCTCGGTATCCGCGGAATCGAATCGCCCACACTTGCGGTTCTTCGCGGTTTCTTCCACATCTGGCCTTCCATGACCATCGGCCTCCTTACACCTTCTACTCTCGAACATCTTGAAAATAACCTTTTCTCCGCCAACCCTGAAGGTCATCTCACCTTCTTCCATGTCTATCAGCGCTCTGCTCGTAGCCAAGAATGATCTACCCAAAATCAGTGGGACCTCTACATATTCATCGATATCTAACACCACGAAGTCCACCGGAAAATAGAACTTGCCGACTTTGATCAATACGTCCTCGACGACTCCATATGGATACACTATCGACCTATCCGCGAGCTGAAGGGTCATGTTTGTCGGCTTCACTTCTTCGAGGCCAAGTTTCCTGAAAGCAGATAAAGGCATTAGGTTAATACTAGCTCCTAAATCGCATAATACCTTATCAAAATTAAAACTCCCAATTTGGATAGGGATCGAAAAACTCCCTGGATCCTTAAGCTTCGGGGGAAGCTTGTTATGAATTATAGCACTGCACTCCTTAGTAAGTGCAATTGTGGCCTGATCCTCAATCTTCCTCTTCTTGGATAAGATGTCTTTCATAAATCTAGCATATGAGGGCATTTGTGCCAAAGCGTCTGCAAAAGGAATGTTAATATGCAGCTTTTTAAATATATCAAGAAACTTAGAAAAATTAACATCATCCTTATGCGATTTAAGTCTGCTCGGATAGGGCACTCTCGGTACTACCGGCTTGACCGGTGATTGCTTTGGCTTCGTCGCTTCACTATTCTTGCTCTATTCAATCACAACCTCTTCATCAGCCTCCAGCTCATCCATGTCCACAATCTCGACCTCTTTCTCTTTAGGATCGGTCTCCCTTGATGACGGTTCTCTTGTAAGATCTCCATTCATCTCCTTGCCACTTCTCAGATAAATGGCATTACATTCTTCCCGGTGTTTCTTTTCGTTCATACTCGGGAATGTTCTGGGAGGTCGGTTTTGTAGGGCTTCCAAAATCTGCCCCACTTGCCTTTCGAGGATCTTGATCGATGCGGTGTTCTGATCAGTTGCCGCCTTGATTGTGCTAACCATGCTCGCTAACTCTCCAACCGTGCCATCCATCTTTTCCATAAACTTCATCGTCATGTCTTCTAACCCCGGCTTCTTCTCCATAGATGGTCCTTCATTGAAATTCCTTTGGTTGAAACCTGGAGGACGGTAAACATTGTTAGCATTCGAAGAATTTGAAAAGTTAGAGTTATTACCTTGTGGCTGCCCTTGAGGTTGACTCCAAGAGAAGTTCGGGTGCTTTTTCCACCCCTCATTGTAGGTATTTGAGAAAGGATCGTTTCTTGGCTGGTGATTCCGGTTCTGTAGGAACTGAACTTGCTCGGGCTCTTGTGGACTACCTCCTTTCAGATGGTTCGTGATTGCTGCTAGTTGAGCTTTTATTTCTTTCAGCTCGTCCGACTCTTGAGCACTCGCAATTCTTCTAACAGCTGATCGTGGAGTAGAGAAGCTATGTTCGGCCAAGTTCTCGATCAAGGTGACCGCTTCTTCATATGATTTCTCCATTAAGGCTCCACCTGCTGCAGCTGTGATGTCATTCTTGAACTGCGGGTGAAGGCCTCCAAAGAAAGTCTGGATGATGACCCAACCTTGCAATCCATAGTGAGGGCACTTCTTGATCATATCCTTGTATCTCTCCTATGCTTCATATAAGGTCTCTTGATCCCATTGCGCGAAGTGAGTGATGTCAGCCATTAATTGAGCGGTTCTTCCCGGTGGAAAGAATTTCTGAAGGAAGGCCGCTTTCAGTTGTGCCCATGTAGTGATCGAGTCCGGTCGGATACTCTCGGTCCATGTTTCGGCTCTACCTTTGAGTGAAAAGCTGAACAGCCTCATCTTGATGGCATCCTCTTCCATCCCATTAATCTTGAATGTATTGCAAATCCTCTCAAACGCCCGGAGGTGTGCATGCGGATCTTCTGTTGGTGTTCCTCCATACTGATTTTATTGTACCATCACGATGGTACTCGATTTAAGCTCGAACGAGTTTGCTGCAGTGGCAGGTGCTTGAATGCCTATGCGTGTCGCTGCCACATTCGGATTGGCAAACGACTTCATAGGGCGTTGCTCAGGAGGTGGTGGAGGTGGGTTGTGGAAAGGTGGTCTATTGACGGGTATTTCGTCACCCATCTTCAACTGTCTTTGCGCTTTAGATGCTTTTCGTAGTTGGCGGACGGTTCTTTCGATCTCCAGATCAAGTTGTTCGATTTCCTTCCCTCGGTTCGTCCTTGGCATAAACCAATTAGTACCTGAAAAGAAAGTAAGTAAGATTAGTGATCCAGAAACTGAAAGTGATGGAACAAAGTAAATAAAAAAAGTTGTTCAATCTAATAGCGCTTATAGCTGGTAGTGCTATCAGTTGCAACTAGTTCCCCGGCAACGACGCCATAAACTTGATAGGCTGGTATCACCCACCTAAATCTAACCGCAAGTGTACGGTGTCGAAATCAAGTAATACGTACGGAAGTACGAGTATCGAATCCACAGGAACTAGGAACTAAGTATCACAATTACTATAAACTCTATTAACTGAATGATAGTAAATTGAGTGGTTGGTATTAAACTACTAATTGCAAATAAACTAAATCAAACACACAAACAGTAAACAGCTTAAGAACTTCAAATAGAGAAAACAGTTGAGGGTTGGAAATCCTAAGACTTTCACATACAAACACTTGACTCAAAACAGTTACCCGTTATTCCGTATAATGAATACCCAATCATGTAAAAATCAACGTTGTTCTCTTTCGAGCAACAACGGGTTTTATCTTGAAAAGCACAAGTTTTATCTCTCGATCTCACCTATGGAATTCAAAACACATTAAGCTCAAGATTTTAACGGGACTAAGGCTTACTCGGAATATCTCTATCTCCTTTCTCACCTTAGGCATGCGATTCCTAGTTCTAGTTACATTTAATTCTCTCGAACTCAATTAGAAACAACAATTCAATTGTAAATTGGCCAAATTCACAAAAGCATTAAAATCCAAATCACATGCTTCATTAATATAGGAAAAACTGATAAAAGTCTCAAGTTACATGTTCATATGCTTAAATCAAATTCATTCCAACCCCCAACATCTAAAGATTAGTTCATGATGTTGGGGGACAAAAACTCAAGAAAAGGGGATGAAAAACTGTATGTAAACATGATAAACGTGAATGTGAAAGATGTAGTGATAAACTCCCTTCTCCCGGCTCTAATCTGCGTCGCGTCGTGACTTCCTCTTCGATTGATCCTCTCTCGTGGCTCCAAAAGACGTGAAAAGTCTCCAGAAATCGCCCCTAAGTCGCTGCCGTTCGTCGTGTGTGAGTCGTCTCGAGAATGCCCTAAAATCAGAAAAATCGCCAAAGTTATAATCTGGAACAGGAGGTCCCGCGACCTGTCACGCGACTTGCAAGTCGCGTGGCAAGTCGCCCGCTTTTCTGAAGCTTGTTTGGGTCAGGTTCGGGTCCTGGTTCGGGCGCGGGTCTTGGGCTTGGATCTTGGGCTTCTGTTGGGCTTCGTTTTGGCTCTTTTTGGGCTCTTTTTAGCTTCTTTTCTCGATGAATGCTGTCTTTTAGATAACCTACAGAATTCACTCGATAAACCATAAAATCCACGCCTTTTTGCTAGAATACAAGCCAATCTCATTGGTTTGAGAACTGAAAATAACGCCAAAAAGTGGCGTTATCAGGAAGCTGAAGAGGATATGAAGATTAGATATCCTCATCTATTTACCTAACTTTGATTTCGGGGACGAAATAATTTTCAAGTTGGGCAGATTTGTAACACCTCGAAATTTCCAAAATCAATGTACTTTTATTTTGGGATGAATGTTTAAAATGATGGAAATGTTATTTTTAAACAGAATATCGAGAAGGGGTAAATTGGTAATTGACACAAAGTTTAAGTTAATTGTGGAACTTGAAACTTAGAGGTTGGTTTGGTCATTTAAGGAAAGTTGTGTATGTATTTAAAGTTGGAGTCTCCTTATAGTGATAATCATCTCATTTCTATTTGGTGAAGTCGTTCACGCAGTGGGTTAGCAAGTTTGATGTGGTAAGAAATTCAACCCATTCTTGCAATTTCGTTCTTTAAGATTTGTTGGCTCAAAGCAAATCCATTCTTTAATTAGGTTATGATTCGTGTGGGTGAAAGAAAGACTGAAGTTTAGATTTCTGATTTGGGTTCGTCAAGTTTCGATATTGCAGGTGAGTTCATCCTATATTTTAAATTGATGTCTTTTATCAAATTAAACTGTAAATTGGTATTGGTAAGGGTATTGGAAATGAATGGCTAATAGCATAATAAGATGGTTGAAATAGATATAGAACTGGGTTGAGAATTTGATGTGCAGGTCGCCAGTATCTGGGTAAGTCTTGGGTGTTCGGAAGTCTTTATTTCAGTAGTGTCCGGTAAAGTGTTAAGGGTGAAATCATCCGGTAAGCACATGAGTTTCCGGATAACTAGTTACCGGATGGTATCCAGATTACTTTGATTTTCGGACGCCATCCGGATTGTATGTGTTCCCGGATTCTGATGGTTTCCGGGTATGAGTTCCGAACAATTGACCGGATAGTATTGTTATCCGGTAACTTTTGATGTTCCGGATACTTTTGATGTCCGATAACTTTTGATGTTCCGGATACTCCTGAGTTCCTGTAACTAAGGGCTTCTGATTACATTTGGCAGGGGATGGTTAATTAATCGAAATTCAATCCTAGCAGTATGAACATACTTATAACATGATGTTAGTATGTTATGCTTTGATGTATGATTTGGTTTGATACCATGCACGACAGCTAGGAAGTGTAATGGATCCATAGGCACTAGCATTATTTGATAATGTGGAATAGGCATGAGTTAATTGTAATTCACGTTGACGTGAAATGAAGAATACGCATGAGTTAATTGTAATTCCCATTTCGTATAGTGACGTGAAATCTTGGAATAGGCGGTCTTGACAAGTGGTCAGCCACTTGATTATTTCCCTTTCTATCAACAATTTCCAAATCAAATTCTTGCAACAACAAGACCCACCTGATTAGCCTAGGTTTTGCATCTTTTTTGGAATTAAGATACTTGATGGCAGCATGATCAGTGTACATAGTTACTTTGGCACCCATCAAGTATGATCTAAAATTTTCAAATACAAAAACCACAGCTAATAATTCTTTTTCAGTGGTGGTGTAATTGATTAGAGCTTCATTGAGGGTTTTACTAGCATAGTATATGGAATGAAAAACTTTATTCTTCTTTGGTCCGAGAACAGCTCCTACAGCCCAGTCACTAGCATCACTCATGATTTCAAAAGGTAAGGACCAATCAGGTGCCACTATTACAGGAGCAGTGACTAATGCTTCCTTTAAGATTTTAAAAGCCTTTTTACAGTCTTCATCAAAGTTGAAAGCATGGTCATGTTGTAGTAGTGAACACAGAGGTTTGGATATTTTGGAAAAATATTTTATGAACCTCCGGTAAAAACCTGCATGTCCTAAAAACTTCTGATCCCTTTCACAGTGGTTGGTTCCGGAAAATTTGCAATTACTTCCAACTTTGCCTTATCAACCTCAATACCTCTATTGGAAATGAGATGTCCTAACACAATGCCCTCCTTAACCATAAAGTGACATTTTTTCCAGTTTAAAACCAGATATGTTTCTTCACATCTTTTAAGACTTTTTTCAAGGTTTTCTAAACACAGATCATATGATGTACCATAAACAGAAAAATCATCCATGAAAACTTCCATGGACTGTTCAAGCATATCTGAAAAAATAGACATCATACATCTTTGGAAAGTAGCAGGAGCATTACAAAGTCCAAAAGGCATTCTTCTAAATGCAAAAGTGCCATAAGGGAAAGTAAAAGTGGTTTTCTCTTGGTCTTCTGGTGCAATGGCAATTTTATTGTAACCTGAGTAACCATCTAAGAAATAATAAAACTTTTTTCCCGCTAGTCTGTCTAACATTTGGTCTATAAAAGGTAATGGGAAATGGTCTTTTTGGGTTGCTTGGTTAAGCTTCCTGTAGTCCATACATATCCTCCAACCTGACACTACTCTAGTGGGTATAAGTTCATTTTTCTCATTTGTAACTACAGTTACTCCACCCTTCTTGGGTACACATTGCACTGGACTGACACATGTACTACTAGCAATATGATAAATTATGCCAGCATCAAGCCATTTTAAAATCTCTTTTTTCACAACCTCTTTCATCATAGGATTGAGTCTTCTTTGAGGCTCAACAGAGGTTAAATCTTTGTTTTCTAAAATGATTTTATGTTGACAAATGGTAGGGCTTATACCATTTAAATCAGCTATGGTCCATCCTATGGCTTTGGTTTTTTGTTTTAACATACTAACCAACTTTTCCTGTTTATCTAATTCAAAGGATGATGAAATAATGACTGGTAACTTCCCTGGTTCTCCTAAAAAGTCATATTTCAAATGTGAGGGAAGTTGTTTTAACTCTAAGTCTGGAGCACATTCTAAAGAAGGAACAAGAGTTTTCCTATCCTTATTCTCTAAAACTTCAACAGCAGAGGTGACTTGTACGTCTTCTAAGTCATCAAACTCTGCTATATCATCGTCACTATCAAATTCTCCAATTCCCATGACCTCCCCAAAACTTTGGTCTTGACACCAAGATTCAATTAAACCTAAGGTAGAACATTCATCTCTGTCTTCAGGATATTTAAGGGAATCCAACACATTAAAAGGTACCTATTGGTCTTGAACTCTCATAGTGAGTTCACCTTTCTAGACATCTATCAGAGTTCTGCCTGTATGGACTTATCTACTAATAAGTGTAGGATCCCAGATAGAACAAGTAACAATAATAATAGCAATAATCTTTGTATTAACTGGTAAAGAGGAGTTTACAAGATAGGATTGATGAACACTCTCTCTCTTGAAGCTTTCTCTCTATACGTATGAATAGAAATTAGAGGCTAGGAGACTTGTAGAATCCAGATCCGTGCAACGATTATGTTTGTGAATAAGCAAATAAGAACAGTTGATATGATTTACAAAGGCTGCCCACTTAGCTATTGATTTAGAGAGAATTACAGTGTAAAGCAGAAAAGCTAAATGAGACAACTAGCTAATTTTCTAAGCTAATTGCACTTTATATATGCTGGGCCCGTGGTAACAAGCCCACGGCCCGTTCACTATGGACTAAGATTAATCAATTACAATTCAAACCCTTGAACTTAAAATCAACATAAATTCTACCCTAACAAGACTTAGAGGCTTGGAGGCTTGACCTAAAATCTCTCTAAACAAGACTTTATAACCAATACAACAATTGGTTATTTACAATTTTAGCCCTTGACACTCAACAAATACAAACAAGTCCTTGACACTATTTCTTTATAAAACATTCATATAAATTAGGGGCAAATTAAAGCTAACAATGTCCCCCTAATGTTTTATAAAGAAAGCATCATCTTGTAGTATCCCCCTTGATTTCTTTAGAGGCGTTGGTGTGTCAATCTTCAAGTCTTGTGAGAGTCTTCTTTTCCCGATCTTCCACAATGTCAGTTGCTTCAATTCCTTCTTTAACTCCTCCTTGATCGTTGCATACTCCCCCTTGACTGTTGCTTTACCCTTTTTTTATCTCGCTTGTCTCCCAAAGCTTAAACTCAAACAATCAGATAACGATTTGATGTGTGGAAGCTTGTATAACCAGTTTGAGTAATAACCGATGGTAGATAAACAGCTAAGAGATGAAGAGTAGCGAACACATTCGGCTCATGAGAATCTGCATTAAAGAATATGTAACCAGGGGTAATTATCTAACACAAAAGCACATAGGAACTGTTATCACAACAATTAAAATAATTGTGTGGCCTATGTTCAGAGTTGACAAATATGAAGCTCTGATAGGACTTCCAGTTATCATAGAAGTAAAATTATAAAAATTAAACTTCTCAAACTGTTCTGGCAATATCACATAGATATGCATGGGGAATCACAAAGATTCGTGATATTATGTGGAAGAAAATGTATATGATATGTTGGGCTCAAAAGCATTGATGTAATATGGACAGCAGATTATCAATCAATAGACACAGTGCATTGAATATGAAGTTCGGAGACCGGAGATGTTGTCTTCCTTTTTCAATATCTGAAACCTTCAAGTAAGGAATAGATAGATTATGTGCTAATTCTTCGTGTATTTGTCAAACAAATATCCTTTAAGGGATATTGAGTAGCTTGGTGGGGTGACACGAGTTATTGACATTGGGTCCATGTCTGTTTCAATATTCATCTCCAAAAAAATGAGAATGAATAGATTATGTAGTTACCCGGATGACTAACTCAGTTTGGTAAGGACCAATTAATTCTTTTAAGTCCTGTCACATTCTTACCAGTCACTCTTTCACTCCGAATACTTCTTTTTCTTTTAAGATCTCACTGACATCTATGAAAGGATGTGTTTCTTGGGTAGGTTCTTTCGGTTCTAGATGAACCATAGAAACATGAAAATGCCTAACACACTCCTTGTATTATTTCATATGAACCAGGTTCTGAATTGTAATATTCAGAAGCTTTAAAACATTAAAAACGAGTTCTAAACTGATTTGTTTAGAACTCAAATTCATTTGAAGTACGAGTTATGATCTGAAGTAACCAGAAGTCACTATCATTTGATATGGAGTTTTAATGAACAAATTCAAACATTAAACGGATTGACTCAGTAAGCACAAGTGTTTTCAAGAAATTAATCAATGATTAGAAAGTTTAATTATGAAGAACAAGTCACAATTATTAGTCAGAATAAGAATTGAATCATTGAAACGAAATGACGTTCATTGAAATCAAATGAGAATCCAAACGAGTGTATTTCCACCAAAAAATTCAACTAATATATGAGACGTGGAAATAACTGTTTCAACAAAAATGTAACACGTGGCAATTTTGGAATTTATATATGGGAAAAACAAACACGAGTAAGTTTTTCAGAATAAACTACCACCGTTCTTTGTTATGCACAAAACCATTTAAAATCAACTTCTAAAGCATGAAATACATTTGAGCACATAGAAGTAGTTTGAACATTTGAAAGATTTGAATCATTCTAAAGTTGTTCTTCTTTTAAATGATGAAGGTTTAAAATTCAGAGATTTTACCTTTGTATTTAGCGTGATTAGATTGGCATTCTCCCCCTCAAATTGAGCATTAAATCTCATTTAAGCTCACTTTGAAATCAGATATCCAGTAAAAAATCTGAACTGAACATATCCGAGGTACTGGCAGAGGGTGCGACAGAGGTTGATCGCAGTGCCGACAGAGGCTGATCTCGTGTCGACAGAGGCTGATCTCGTGTCGACAGAGGTTGATCAAGTGCTAACAGAGGTCTTCTTAATGATCTGCATGAACTTTGATCTTCAAGACTGCTTCTGATCTTTTGAGTCTCTGAAAACTCCACAGAGCTCTGATGATGATTTTAGTGAAACACAACTTTCTGTCCAGCAGATGTATACTAACTTTAGAAGAGATTCTGATGAAGAATAACACTGATTCAGACCAATCTCAAAACAAGAACATTGTTCATCTTTGTCTTAGGAATCCAACGCATCTGGACTCATCAAATTTGGAGCTTCGAGGAGGGAGTTCTGTTGAAAATACGATAGGTGCGCAAAGCTGACAGCAAGTACTAAGAAGTTGGGCTACGGGCTCTGAGGTTCAGTCCTTAGAGGCTCTGTCAGATTTCACAGAGGCTCTGTGGTGAACAGTACCACAGAGGGTGGTCGCAAAAGGTTGAGCCAAAGCTTGTGTTGTCGCCAGAAGTTGGTCTGAGTAGTCGACAAAGAATGATCACCGCTTGACAGACGCTTGACAAAGGCTCGGCAGAGGTTTGGCAAGCCTTGGTAAAGCTTGGCAAGGCATGAAAGCGGTCTGGTCAGTTTGGTCGCGGTCGGCAGAGGTTTGGTCGCGGCTCGGCAGCAGCTTAACAGAAATGTTACACTGACTTTGACACTGATTTAGACCATTATAGCTCTGGAGTTTGCAAAAACTCAAAACAAAAAAAAATTTAACTTGTTTGTTATCTGTTCAGATCATCTTGAATCACCACTTTTCGAGTTCGTACGAAAAAGATATGGTTGATTTACCACAGTCGCGTAGATCTGTCCAACAGCTTTGTGTCAGCACACTGTTGTCTACTTCGATGATGAATATGACCCTTCTAAATTTTGAATCTCTTAAATCTTAAAACACGAAAACTGTTCATCAATGTGTTTTCAATCCAGGGCCTTTTGAATCGCATTAATTGGTGTCTTGATCGGTGAGA
This sequence comes from Saussurea involucrata, assembly GCA_033807775.1. Classification (NCBI taxonomy): domain Eukaryota; kingdom Viridiplantae; phylum Streptophyta; class Magnoliopsida; order Asterales; family Asteraceae; genus Saussurea; species Saussurea involucrata. The sequence continues at coordinate 137,401,256 of CM066322.1, forward strand.
TATGATCAATTTACTACAACATCGCATGTCTGTCAGCATGCTGTCATAGTACTTGATAGATGTATTAAGGAGTCCACTGCCTTTGAGAACTGAGTTTCTGGACTTATGTGTCTCAGAAGTCATTTAGATGAAGCTTGAGTCTTAAACTGACTTGTTTAAGAGTCCATATTGAACTTTGAAGCCTGAGTCCTTAACTGATGTATTAAGGAGTCCAGGTACCTGCAAGACAGATTAAAGACATTTTGGTACCCATTGCCAAATGGGTCCTATTTTGTTAAGATTTGTAGTTGTCTTCAGGTCCTCTGGTTTTCCAGTCTTTGCTGGTTTGCCAGGTTCCTCCCTATGATATCTCATACTATGGGTCTTTGAATTTTCCTTTTGAAATGACCCATTATGAACACACTTTGAATTAAAGAAATGGTTCTTCAATTGAAACAGAAAATTAAAGCATTTACAGTTATATGAGTGATGAGATGAAACAGAAACAAATAGCTTTGGAGCATTTTTTACAGGAGTAGAGCTTTTGACTTTCCAAACCATTTTCACTCTTTTTAAAACATGATTATCTGAATTATCAACACGAGAGTTTGTTGCGTCAAATTCCTTAAGCCTTTTAGCTAAAACATCTTTTTCTTTAAGATTCAAATCAAACTTCTTTAGAATATCTGATTTACACATCTTCTCCAACATAATCTAGGTTGACAAATCAGATAGTCTTTTTGTCAATTTGGACATTTCAGCTTTAAAAGCCTTTCTTTCTTTCTCAAAATCATCTTTCAAACACTTTGTTTGAAATCCTTCAACCTTCAACCTTTCAGACTCTTTTCTTTCAAAATCATGCTCTTTCCTCTCCTTTTCAAGAGTCTTTTCTAAATCAGATAATTTGTTAGAAAGCTTAACAAACTTTGTTTCAAAAGATTTTCTTTCATTTTCAAAGTTCTCTTTTTCACAAATTACAATCTTTTCAAAATTAGAAATTAGATTAGAAAAATTTAAACATTTAAGTTCAAGTCTTTTCTTCTCATCTTCAAAAATCTTTTCAGACTCACATAATTTTCTCTTAAGATCGAGATTTTCACAGGTTAAGAGTTTACCTGATTCTTCAAGCTTAGCAATCTTTTCTGAATAATTCAGACTGCTTTTGTTCATTTCCTCCAATTGTTTCTCAAGATTAGGAATTATATTGCGAAAATTAGTACTAAGTTTAGAATAATAATGAGAATCAGCATCAGCACTAAATGGTAGTCTTGACATATTGTTACTTGAAAATTAAAAAAAAATCGGATCGTTAACAGATACTTCGTGAGAAGTAGAATTTGTGCACTTGAGTAAAATTTCAAATCTTATTGGATTGAGCTGAAATTTGGTAGGTAGGTGCACGAGGATATTCTGGACAACTTTAATTCTTCGAGTTTTGTCCAAAGAGAACAGAAAGTGGTTTTCCGAAGCAAAACAGAGTGCAGAAAAATAAAAGTTTAAAACTCCGAAAATTGAGTAAATGCACAAACTGAGCTACAAACCTAGTGATTTTGCGGAATAAAACACTCAGGTATTATCTACTAACAACCAATGATCTATTCTAAACCAGTAGAAGAACTCTAATGGCCAAAACCAACCAAAAAGATGAAGAACTCTCAACTTTGCACAAAAACACAATAATCTCTCAAAAATTGAAAAAAATCAATGGATTGAAGCACAAATTCTAATCTGTTTGGCTCTGATACCAATTGTAGGATCCCAGATACAACAAGTAACAATAATAATAGCAATAATCTTTGTATTGACTGATAAAGAGGAGTTTACAAGATAGGATTGATGAACACTCTCTCTCTCTCTCTCTTGAAGCATTCTCTCTATACGTATGAATAGAAATTAGAGGCTAGGAGTCTTAGAGGCTTGGAGGCTTGACCTAAAATCTCTCTAAAACAAGACTTTATAACCAATACAACAATTGGTTATTTACAATTTTAGCCCTTGACACTCAACAAATACAAACAAGTCCTTGACTCTATTTCTTTATAAAACATTCATATAAATTAGGGGCTAATTAAAGCTAACAATAAGAGTGAGACAGTTGTGGGTCTAGCTTCACCTATGCCTAAAGTGTTAAAAACAGATAGAGGCATAAGTTTTACACTGGCACCTAAGTCACACAGTGCTTGTCCTACTTCTTTTCCTCCTATAGAACATGGGATTGTAAAACTTCCAGGGTCTTTCATCTTTGGACGGATTTTATTGGACAACATAGAACTACAGCCTTCAGTCAAAGCTACAGTTTCATACTCATTCAACTTTTTCTTTTTGCTCAAAATGTCTTTCAAAAACTTTGCATAGGTTGCCATTTGTTCAATGGCTTCAACCAAAGGTATGTTTATATGCAGCTGTTTAAAAACATCTAAAAACTTTTTGAATTGCAATTCTTCTTTCTCATTTCTCATTCTTTGAGGATAAGGAATGTAAAGAGGAACTGTGGTAGGAGGTGTAATCTTTTGAAGAGTAGGTGCTGATGTTAATGGTAAGATTTTGTCTGTCTTAGTATCACTAGGAACTTTGGGACTGTCACCAGCTTGTGACACATCCACAATAGGCTTTTCTTTGGTTTGTGAATCTTTCTTGGGTTCATCAAGGATTAACAATGGGATGGTTAGAATGGTAGTGGAACTATTGGGCATAACAGTGTTATCTAGCCCAACAATTCCACTAGACTGAGAAGGGCTTGAAACTGTATTTTTCTTTTCTGGTTCTGCTTTGTCTGGCTTTATAAAATCTTTTTGTAAATTTTCTGGTAAATCCTTACCACTCCTCAAAGTTACAGCTTTTACATGTTCTTTTCGATTCTTGGGGGTGTTTCAATATCACTGGGCAAAGAACCGGGAGGACGTTTCCTCATTACTAAAGCCATTTGACCTATTTGGGTCTCCATATTTTTAATGGATGCCTGAGTTTGGGACATGAATCCCTTCATCATTGTTTCCAAGGAAGTAGATGACTCGGCATGATGGTTGGACTTTTGAAAAGCATGTTGATTGTTTTGAGAATTTGCGTGCCGGTTATTTTGAGGTCTGTGCTGAAATTGTTGGTTTTGTGTAACACCCCGAATTTTCAGGTAATGTTAAGAAAAGAAATTTCCAACCTTCTACCTTAATATTCTCGTTTTGTTATCATGACCCTCGATCGTATGTTTATTTGTATCATCGGTCAACCTTGATGTGAGAAATCTTTTTATCTAATTGCCATGCATGCATGCGGGACGTCCATTTTCTTGTATAAATATTTGGGCATAAAGTTAGCAACTTAAACTCTCATTTGGACAACATGAGATCATTTTATCGGTTCAGCGAGTGGGATTATCTCAACGCGTCGTCACGAAGACCATCTGCAACTTGAGAATGCTCTCGGTACCTAGACGGAGAGAGTGCCATGGTCACTCTCGCTGAGTGTCATAATCGCCATCCATCCACTGCAAGTTCTGTTTTGGTTCTCGGTACACTTCAGGCGAGAGTGCCACGGCGAGAATGCCATGGTCACTCTCGCACCAGTCACTCTCGCACCAGTCACTATCGTCGAATCCTTGCAGCCTCTTCGAAAAACTTTCGGTACATTTCAGGCGAGAGTGCCCGGCGAGTATGCCGGGGGCACTCTCGCGGTGTCATAGTCGCCGGCGAGGAGCTGGGTACTTAAATAGTGCAGCGTCGATTTTTTTAGGGCAACTCTCACATTTTCTGTTTTATGGCCGACACTTCCCTCTCATTGGCTCATTTTTACCTATCTCTCTCTCTTCCATAAATCCTCTTTACATTTATGAGTTACGGTAATCATTGTTAGCATTTAAGGTTTCTAAGTACTTGTTTCCAAACATTTAAGAAGGCCTCCAAGATTCAAGGAAACTGATCAAGAAAAGCTAGGGTTTTTTTAAATTCTAGGGTTTCCTCTTTAATCATCTAGGTAAGTTGATTCATCCCTAAAACCCCTACTTGTGTTTGATTTACCTAACCATGGAGTCTAATTGTTGGTTTTGCTAAATCTAGGGTTTCCACCATTTCTTGGGGTTTTCTCTCTACAAACCCTAATTGGTGAGTGTTTCTACAACTTTATTTGACTACTAAATCTCTTGTTAACAAACTGAAAACTTACTTATGTGGTTGTGACCTTGTCCAAGGGACTAGGGTTAACTAAATGTTTGGGCTTGGTTAATGTACCTAAATGTGTATACTTGTATGTTCCCCATGTATAAAAGTGATATGCATATATATATGTACCCATATATATATACATATATACTCTTATTCATATATGTACCTATATATATATATACATATATGTTTAGGTGTATGTGTAAATATATAGACACATAGGCATACTCACACATATGTATATACATATATAATACTAATGCATACTTGTAGGTATTGGTTATCATGAATTAAGAGTTACATGCTAAATATGATGATGTGTGGAAATCGTTATGATATTATAACTTGTGGAAATCTAATTATATGTTTTCTTTATCATGGGATGGGATTTTGTTGTATCTACCTCCTTGTGCACGAGGATTTAGACCCTTTCGGAATTTGATGTATGTATTGGTTAAGCCATTGGTGGCTACTAGCGAGTATGCAATAAGGGACAATCGTCCTTGAGGTGTAACTTGTCTAGGATGGGTATGCAATATGGTCCCCGTAAGACCTTGAGGTGTAACTCGACGGGGTATGTAATAAAGGCAATTTATCTATGGTTTGAGGTTGTGATGTCTATATGGCATGGGAACTAAGACCGGGACTTGAGTTGTAATCCATCAACATCAAGGTGACCCCATTCACGTGTTCTCGTCACCTAGATGGTAACGGGTCTCCCCCGCTTTGGAGAATTGTCTCTCTTATTTTATGACAGGTGTGGATCACAATAACTTGTGAAGAATTGGTAATGTGGAAAATTAAATGGAGTCGGTATCTTTACTTATGGCGTTATTATAATTCTTTGATATTACGTCTATAATTCGAATCCTATTAAACTCTTGGTTTTGACACTTGGGTGTACGTTGTGGATTACAGGTTCCACCTAGTGACGTCTAGTTCGTCGTGTCGCCAACCATGCTTAGGAGCTTGGGAAGGTCAGGCTTTTTGGGGAAACAAGATGACAGACACTTTTGGAGACATAGTTACACCCGGATTAATCTAGTTAATTATAGTCTAGATTAATAGGTTGTTGTATGTTATGTCTTAATACTCCTTAAATTGTACATTGTCAAAACTACCCATTGTATTAAGTGTTTTAGTTGGCTTATATTTTGAGGTTTAAATTTACCTATTTTCCGGAATTGTTACTTATATTTAATGTTTAAATTTTAGGGCGTTACATTTTGACCTTGCAATTTTGGTGGTGGGGGATTTAAAGATGGATTGTGCCATGAAAAATTAGGATGGTTCCTCCATTCAGGATTGTAAGTCGGAGAAAAGGGACCTCCTTTGTTATTGTTATTATTATAATTTTGATTATTGTGACCAGCATAGTTGATACGCTCAGGATTTCCAAGACAATGTTCAAAATTATGGCCATCACCACAATATGTAGACTGTATAGATTGAACAGTAGGAGGTGGTGCAACAGGGTTGAGTGTCACAGCATTGAGGTTTTTAATCAAAGATGCCATGTCACTTAGCTGTGTAGATATTAATGCATACGCATCAGGATCTTGCACACCCACTGTCTTCCTTGGTGGTAATGCACGTGGATCAGCCCATTAACCATTGTTGTTAGAAATTCTTTCAAGGATATCATATCCTTCATTATAGGTACAAGATGTAAAAGCTCCGTTTGCAGTAGCATCGAGCATTTGTTTTGCAGTAATATTTAAACCACTGTAAAACGTCTCTAACTGTATGCAGTATGGAATGCCATGGTGAGGGCATTTTCTCAAAAGCTCCTTGTACCTATCCCATGCATCAGAAACTGCCCCATCGTTCATTTGTCTAAAAGTACATATTGCATTTCTGGACTTAGTATTCCTCGTGGGTGGAAAATATTTTTTTTAAATTTCTCCGCCATTTAGGCCCATGTCACTATAGAATCTGGCTTCAGTGAGTTGTACCAAGACCTTGCACTATCTCTTCACGAATATGGAAAAAGTTTTAATTTTAGTGCATCGTCTTCTACACCTGGAAGCTTAAAAGAATCTGTAATTTCCATGAAAGACCGTAAGTGAGAATGAGGATCTTCAGTGGCCATACTAGAGTATTGACCGTTAGTTTGTAACATATGAAACATTATCGGGTTTAATTCAAAGTGGTGGGTTTGCAAAGTTGGTTTAAGAATTCCTGAATGTAACTGGGTTAAAACAGGAACAGTGTATGACATAATGCCACCATCTTTGGAATTAGCTAACCGAAAAATGTTTTGTTCCTCATCATCAATATTATTTATTACTGGCGGGTTTTCAGGATTTTCATCATTATTAGGTTTCCCATCAGGATTGACAAACGGCGGAACTTCATCCTCACTGTCCGTCATATACTCTCGTTCAGACATCTCGGGAGAATGTAAGACTCGATTAGCTCTTTGGATTCTTCTTCGTTGTCTAAACGTTCGTTCAATGTCGGGATCAAATTGGAATAATTCACCGTGAGGCAATCTTGGCATGCACTATTTTTTTGTTTTCTAAAAGATGGTAGAAAAACTTGCTTTTAAAAACTTTACTTTAAATAAAAGAAAAACTTCTAGCGTGTTTCCCCGGCAACGGCGCCAAAAACTTGTTGACGGATTTATGCAATCGGTTTAGAGATTCATTTAAAATAGAACTCAGCGCAAGTATACACCTCGAACTACTATCGTCTCAAACAAGTAATAATGGTACTAAGTACCGAATATCGATCCCACAGGGAAGCGTGCAAAAGTTTTTCTTTAAAAGTCCAGTTCGTAAAAGCGAGTTTCAGATGGCGAATTCGAAAACAATATTTTGGAGGTTTGATTACCAACTAATGACATAAATCAGTTATAAAAAGAAGCACAGGGTATAAAGATCTGTTGGGATGAAATTAACAGTTGGATAAAAAGATGAGACGGCATTCCTTGGTTATCTCAAGTGTCGACTATTTTATGATACAACGTACCGGGTGTCAATTGGTCAATTGTGATCCACCATAAAATATAACATTGATTTCAATAACTTTGGACAATCATGTAATACGATACACCTCTTTATTTTAATATCAATTTCAATCCCCACTTCGTTTTATACCCCGAACTAGGACACTTAGCCCATCATCGTTCGGTTTCTTATTATAAAGGATGTGTAAATTTGGATAGAAAATAATGGAGATGGACAATACATAAATAACAATAAAAATACGTAACTTGTTATGCAAGTAACGATGGGTTTATCTAATGAGAAGTTAACGACAGCTTGAAAATTAGGTGGAAAATCTTGTTTTAAATGTGAACTTTAAAACAGAAGGGACCTTTAAGTAAACAACCACCGGTTACGTTTGGAATAAATTCCAAACGTCAAGCTAATGATTTGGTTACTTAAAAAGCCCGAAGTTTACTTAACGATTGTTTAATTAAAATACTTGCTTAAAACAATTAATTATAGGAACATAAATTATAGTAACAAGATTTAAGTGACTAAAAGAAAGGTTTTACACTTGGAAACTTAACAAGGTCGCCAAACACAATTAACCGTGAACCAATGGAATTGGGAACCCGAAAGTATTAGTCGGACTTCCGGTTAACATTGATAACGAAGTTGTTTTATAACCAAAGTATCGAAACCGTGAATAGGATTTTGTAGCAAAAACCATGAGTTGGAAAAGATGGACACTAGTAACAATTAACAAGCTAAAATCATGAGTTTGCAAGGGAAGAGAAAATCGATGGTAACAAGTAATTAGAACCATGAGTTTATAAGAGGATATGATTAGTAACAAGTAACAAACTACAACCGTAAGCAAGATAAGAAAATTAATGACGACAAGATTATAAGAAAGCGAAAAACGAGAGATTAGTAACAAGATTAAGGTAACGAAATGAGATTAAAACATAAGTGAACACGTAATCAATAAGTTAACAAAACGAAGAGTGTCGATATCGTAACGGAACCTAACTATGATTGAACCCGAGAGGTTCGAACCGTGAGCTAGAGACTCGGTTGTGAGAACCGGCTCTATACTCACTATGAGATTACAACTACACTACAAACTAAACTAAACATTAAGTAGTATCAAGTGGTGTTTTTTTGAGGTTACAAGAGCATTCATATATATAGCAACACATATACTTGGAGAGGAGGAAAACTCCATGGGTTATACCTATGGATCAAAGTGTAGCCCACAAAAAAGATCCATGGGCCGAGAGCATAAGGGCCGAAAGTGTAGCCCACAAAAATGGCAATCCAAAGCCCATGTAGTTAGTTTGTCTAGCCCATGTAGTTAGTTTGTCTAGCCCAAGTACTCGGTCCAAAAGAGGGGTGTTCGGTCGGCCCAGTTCGAGATGCTCCACAAAACCAAAGCCCGGTCTTCAAAAGTTAGAGTTTCCGTTTCCGTTCCCAAGAGTTGCTATCCGCATTCTTCATTAAAGTAGAACTCTAAACGACAGTCTTTTTACACGAAGAATACATAAAGCACGTAATAAGCTTTTTGGACGATTTTTATGTGTTTTTGGCCAACTTAATACCCAAGGGCATAAATTGCTTATTTTACGTAAATGCTACTAAAATTAATTAAAATTGACTCAATGGGATAACAAAATGGCTCAAAAAATTGGAATTATATGGCTAAAATAGGGTTAAATAAATAACCCTATCAATGGTTAATTAATCGAAATTCAATCCTAGCGGTATGAACATACTTATAACTTAATGTTAGTATGTTATGCTTTTATGTATGATTTGGTTTGATACCATGCACGAATGCTAGGAAGTGTAATGGATCCATAGGCACTAGCATTATTTGATAACGTGGAATAGGCATAAGTTAATTGTAATTCACGTTGACGTGAAATGAAGAATAGGCATGAGTTAATTGTAATTCCCATTTCGTATAGTGACGTGAATCTTGGAATAGACGTGAGTTAATCATAATTCCTGATTTCTATGGGAAGATAAGAGATAGGCATGAGTTTAATTGTAATCTCTACTTCCACTATAAGAAATAGGCATAAATTAGATTGTAATTTCTTGGACATGAGCAATGATCTAGAATCCGTGGTGATTCGTAGTAGGCTCTCGAACATGATGCTATGACTCACTTAGTGTTTGTCATATTCATGGAATTGGGTGTATTCCCGTCATCGAAAGATGTTATGAGTACGGTAAGAATGATGGCAAATCAGGTTTGTTTATATGCTTTTCTTACATTTGGTTTCAAAGCATATAAAGTGTTAATTTGGAAAAGTGGATGTTCTCACTAGGCGTAAGCCTAATCTTTTCAAATTAACTTTTCTTACCAGGTAATAGCTCGGGAAGAAATAAGCAGGGATGAGTGCCGAGAAGTTCCAGAGCTATGCTTTTGGTGACGTAATGGAGAAGTTAGGGAAAACATTGATGTTTTGGAGATTTGTAGACAACCCTTATAATCTGATCGCGCACGTTATGGATTAGATTAGTAGGTTGTTTATAGTAGTTGGATGTATATACGAACCTTGTTATGACTTCTCCTTTTATGTATAAAACTAGATAAGTACCTGCGCGCGATGCGGCGCGAAGTATCTCAAATTTAAAGACGACAATTCGAAAAAATAATTTTGTTTCATGTTCATATTTATACGCTTTTAAATCACATATCAGATGTATAAAATTAAAGGTCAATATGGTTAATTGGTCAAAAAAATTAGTGGAAATAATATAATCATGATTAAAAAAGTATAAATAATTAAATATACTATACTAAAATAATTGCATATTATATTTTTGAAAAATGTTCGAATTCATAATCCAAAAGTCAGTTGATAAGTGATATCTTTTTTTTCCAAGTAATTAAATCTCTTGTGATAATTCTAAGGGTGTTTCGTTGACAGAATGAAATTTGATAGAATTGTAATTCGTCGAAGGAATTCTACTTTGAAGTAAAAATTGATATGAAATTGCAAAAAGAAAATCATGACAATTTAGTGATTATTTGTATCAAATCCCATACTAATTTCAACAAATCTCATACTAATCACGACACATTAATTCGTATATATTTATGATATTTAATAATATAATTAAATCAAAAAATATTCAATATTGGGCTCATTTCGAAGGTATTGACGAAGCGATTACAATGGTATAATTTGTAAAAAATAGAAATGTTTTTTTAATGCATTATAGTTCATATACATTATTTATGTTTATATGATACGAGTCTAAAATGAAAAATAAAAAAGTAAGAGATTAAAAGTAAACTACATACCTAATTATAAGGGTAGTAAATGTAACGTATAAATTAAAAAAGTTGAATTAAGGAGAGATTTAAAGATGAGTGAATGTGTGTGTGCTAATTGAACTTATAATGTAAACTGCGTCCAGATACATGTTTAGGCGGGAAAATACTGTAGTCGGCTCACCAGAAGACGACACGTGGCGTGCTAGTTACTTATTTATTATATTTATAGATATTTGGAAATAGTTGCCTTGGACCTTATAAAATTAAGGTTTAAATTTGTTGTGATTTTTGGATGTTTCAGTAGGATCCACAGGTTGTGGTTAAGCCATAGAAGTACAGTTAATCTCACACATTGATCCCATGAAATTCTTAATGATGTTCAATAATTTGTTTTTGAACAATATAAGTCTCAAACAATATGAAATGCATCAGAATAAATGCTTCTCGAAAATATCATCCATATTTGAGAAAGTAGACTTCTCAAAACAATTGTAAGGTTGTGTTGAGCCGCATATTAAGAATCGAAAGAATAAGCTCAAATAGCAGTTTTGAAATGCTAGGGTTTATGAAAGAATTGAATGATGTTTATATGAACAATTATATAAACAATTCTTGAATGAACCGATTAAGTCGAAAGAATATTTGATGCTCACGTAAAAAAAAGGATTAGAATACAATAAAGAATACAAACGAGAGTATTACCACCGAAAAGATTTTCGTTATGAGAAGTGGTAATAACAAATCCAATATGAAGTTGAACCGTGGTGTAAGAATATTTGAAAAAATAGAAGAGAAAATACACAAGTATTAACTCTAGAACACACGGTCAAAAATTTGTAAATATGATCTCATATGAAAATATTTAAAATCTCACATCTAAATTCATAAAATCAAATTGAGAATAGAGAAGTAGGTTGAACATTTAGGAAAATATGTTCATATGCAACTCCCCCTCAAATTTTGATAAAATCAGATTAAGTTCCCCCTCAAAAGATGAGTTCTGAAAAACAAATATAAATTTTGAGAGGTTAAATTATTAGCAAAATGAAATTTGCATTCCCTCCATTAAATGACGAACTTCTTTAAAAATTCAACCATTCTTCTTATAACTGAAGGTTGAGTCCTAATGTGAAATAATCAGAAGTCATAACACTGAAGTATGAGTCCTGAACTGTTATGTTCAGAAGTCGATTTTTCGAGTCGTAGACTGAATTATTCAGAAATCCAAATTGTTGAAATGATTCATATCAATTTAATTTTAATGAACAAATTTAAAAGCTAAACAAAATAACTCAGTTCGTGCAGTGTTTAGAACAAATGAATCAATGATAAAATTTAATTATGAAGAACTAGTCACAATTATTATTGCAGATAATAATTTAATCATTAAGCTGAATTGACGTCAACTGAATATAAGCAAAGCAAAGAGATTTCAAATGAGTGTATTTCCACCGAAAATGTAACAAATATTTGAGATGTGGAAATAACTGTTTAAGAAAAATATAACATGTGACGATTCTAGAATTGATGTATTATCAAAGAAAAACAAAACACGAGTAAGTTTTTCGGATTGAACTTCCATGGTTCTTTGAAGAATTAAAAAAAATATGGTACTTGCCCTCAAATATAGCATAACCTACCTTTGTTTGTCAGTCATGTGACGTGAATATTCTGAATAAGCTCACCATGACATTCCGACAAAACAAATTAAAAAGATTTTGATATCCATGCTTTGATGGATCCTTGACGGTTAGATGTCGGGGATACTATAAGTACCATACCATCTATTTACATACCTTTGATTTAAAAAATCATTTGTTCCACATGTACAACAACAGATCTTCTCTCGACTAAGACTGATCAATTTTGCTCTAAATAGATAAAACAAGATATATCACTCTTGGAACCAAATGATTTTGTATCAATTATAGGAGATTTATGTAACTTGTCTCCACCACACTTCTTTGTAGTTGATTTTCTTTTCCATGCCATCTTAACTAGCTTAAAAACTTGAATATCTGAACCATCAACAAGATCATTGTAGAAAAGATTAGAAGTATGAGTCTGATATTTTGAAAATTCATCTGATTAGTAGTTGTTCGAATAATTGTTTGATTTGACACTTGAAGAATAGTTATTCTCATAGAACCTACGTGAAGAAATAGATTCATCTTCATGAATTAAACTTGAAGCAGTTTTGTAAGAAACTACAGAATCAGTTGAATTGTCATAAGGAGATTAAACAATAGTATCTGGAATATATTGTTCACATGATTCAACTTTTTCTACATTTTCTTTGAACATTTGGGTATTTTGGAAGTTATCTCTTCAAGTTCCTTGATTTCATCATTCAATGTAATTCTTTCTTCAAAAATAAGATTATATTTCTCTTGTAAATCATAACTCATATTCTTATTAGTCACAAAATTTGTTTTTAGTTCAAATATTTGCTTTGAAATCTCAACAATTTTCCTCCCAAATGATATTCTTTCATTTTCAATAATATTCTCTAAACATTTCATTTCATTATATAGTTGCTTGAAAACCTCAATATATTTCTTCTTAAAAAATTCTCTTTTAGTTTCACGAACTTTCGGTTCATTTTCTTTCATTCTCAAATTCTTTTCTTACTTTTATAATCAACTTCTCAAATTTGGAAATCTTTTGTTTGAGTTCGAGATTGCTTTTCTCTACAACACTTATTTCAGCTTTCAAAGAATCTGTCGTCTCTTTTCAAGCTCATCCAGCTCTTTCTGAAAATTAGCTTTCCTAGCGCTCACACACTGTCAATAACTTGCAAGTTGTACTTTTCTCTTTGTTCAAAACCTACAATGTTTTTCTTTAGATTAGCAATTTCCTCTCGTGTATAAACAGGTATATAAAAATATGACATTAAATATGACATTGTTACCTGGCCAAAATGACCGTTAATCAGTATTGATTTGAAAATATGACACTTAGATAAAAAAATCAAATATTGAACAAAATTCAAACTCAGACAAACAAATTCAATAAAGAAACAATACATGTTTTTTTGTCTCTTGATATATTAAAAATCAACTCGCAAAAATTTAATTCTGAAAATCAAGATCATTATGAAGCGTAGTAAAGAGAAATTGATTTAACTAGTCATTTTAGCCCTCTAAATTGATTTCCTAATCATTTCTTTCCTAAATTTACCGAAATAACACTATATCCGTTAGGGGTGAGCAAAACCCGATTAACCCGAAAAACCCGACCGACCCGTTACCCGATCAACCCGAACTTCACTTACCCGATGAACCGAAACCCGATTTGGCCCGAACCCGATATACCCGAACTTCACTTATGGTTCGGTTTGGGTTGGGTTTTTCCAAACCCGAAGCCGTCCGAAACCCGAAAATTTTAAAAATATATTTTTTTATTTAATAAATCCTAAATATATATTTCTAATTTCTAATTTTTAATTTCTCTTGGAAATAATTGTTGCAGATTAGCTGATATCTCTCATGGTGTTGCAATCCTTAGTCGAACCAGTGGACCAAATGTAGTTGAGCTTTTCTTAGGTTGCATTGGATGTAGGACACTCAAATTTCATTAATTGTGGATGGAATTTTATCCGTTTCTTGATAGATTGTGGTTGCATGTTGCTTACCGAAAAACAGGGTCGAAATCTGGGCTGAAAAACTCGAAAAAAGAGCTAAAAACATGGCCGAAAAACTGGGCTGAAAATGGGCTTGGATAAGGCCCAACCCGTTGAACCCGGCCCGATGAACCCGAAACCCGATTAGACCCGAAGTCCGAAACCCGAACTTTACTTAGGACGGGTTTCGGGCCTGTTTTGTCCACCCGACGAAACCCGATCGGGTTGGGTGGTTTTCGGCCCGACCCGACCCGACCGATGCTCACCCTATTATTCGTAAGATTTATGTCCGTAATTTGCGGACCTAGCTAAATGTAAATATGTCACTAGGTATAAAGTGCAAAAGAATAACTGAGACGATCAAATTCCAAGAGACAAATTATAAATATTTTTATACAACAATGGTTTGTTATGATAGAATGCAAATATGGATGAGCAATTAACATAAATAGTTATATTGGGTTAATTTTTAATCTAGCCACTAAAATTACTTTTTTTAAATGTCTAGAATTCCGCATGCAAGTATGACACCGAGAATCACCTCTTGCGGTGTCCGATTTCTGATAAATTATGAGAAAACGTTGTTTATGTCCCTCAAGTCAAAACCACAAGTTACATACCACAGTTTGCGAACTGCAAGACCGTAACTTGTTGATCGCAAGCCGCACAATTTGCCGTTTTTCTAAAAATTGCTATTTTCGTAGGAAAAATCTAATACCCTAAGGAAAAGATGGCTTGCAATACCTTACATTTTCAAAATTTAATAGTTTTGATGACTAACTTTTAAAATATTACGTTAAGTAGGTTAACTATATATATGGGCATTGTAGTCATTTAACTTTTTTCATATTTTTATTAAAAAGTTTAAAAAACCACAAGGTTTATAATTTTACTGTATTATATATATATATATATAGGGTCAGATTCAAGGGAAAACTCTAAATAACTGGAAAACCGGAAAACCACAAAAATACGGAGGAAAAAGTATACCAATATGGATGTCAAATTAACGAGAAAAATATGATCGTTTATTTGGTGTAATTTATTTCGTTCCAATTTTGTTTATATTTCGTATTTTTCCGAATAAAAAATAGGGGGGGTGAGGTTTTTTAATTTAATTAATATGGTTGTAACCGCCCGTCTAATCACATCCATCAAATCATCTAATTTGACGGTTGATAAAGTGTTTTTTAGTTTTCCATTTATTTGAGGTTTTCCCCTGAACCTCCCTCTATATATATATATATATATATATATATATATATATATATATATATATATGGTGCAAGTTCAAACGAGAATCTAAACCTTATGCGAGAATGCAAGGAGTGTTTAATCATATATGATACACAACCTTAATCGTATATGATTAAACACATGTTACATTGGCATAACCTAGACGTTTAATCATATATGATTAAACACACCCACAAGCCGTGCAATCATATATGATATCACACTTCTCGCGTTCTCGCATAATGTTTAACTTCTCGCTTGATCCTTCCTCATATATATATATATATATATATATATATATATATATATATATATATATATATATATATATATATATATATATATATATATAGGCTGGGTATCAAATACAAACCAACTAGTTTGTACGAGTTTGTACAAACTAGTTGGTTTGTACGAGTTTGTACAAACTAGAGAGAGAGAGAGAGAGGTTCAAACTAGAATGCTAACTATTTAAGAAAACACGAGAATGGCCGTCCATGTACAAAATCATATGTGATTTTACACTAACAGCAAAAAAAACTACACGCGGACGACTTTTGCCGCGATTAAAAGTCCCGGGGCAAGTCGCATGAATCATATATGATTTTGTACGTAAATCATGTTTGAATTTGTACATGGACGACCATTCTCATGTTTTCTTAAAAAGTTAACTTCTCGTTTGACCCACACTTCCTCTCTCTCTCTCTGTCTCTCCCTCTCTCTCTCTCTCTCTCTCTATATATATATATATATATGGAGAGGTTCAAATAAGAAATACTAAGTGTTTGAGAAATACAGAAATGATCCTAGCCTTCATCTGGTCAACATTTGCTGGTTTGACTGTGAAACACCGGATAATTCCTCGCGTGGTCTACAGAAGATAGAGCGGTAGTTTCGTAAAATACACGGGACGAGTTCATATGTGAACCTATGTGATTCACATATAAACTATACATTCATATGTGAATAAGTTAATTAGTTCATGTGATAGGTTAATTAGTTCATATGTGAATCTGTTAATTAGTCTAACTGGTTCACATATGAACCTACAGTTAATTAGTTCATATGTGAATTAGTTAATTAGTTCATATATAAATAACAAAGCTTCATATGTGAATTAATTAAAACGTGTTCATATGTGAATTACACGGGTTCACATATGAACATATAGTTCATATGTGAATCAGATATATTCACATATGAACTCGTCCCGTGTATTTGTAAAAATTACAAAACTGTCATTCTATTTTTGGAGTAGCCACAACTTTTTACCAGTCAAAGCGGCAATTCTTGATCAGTCAAATCCGATATTGACCGTGTGAATGACTAGGGTTACTTCTATATTTCTCACACACTTAACATTTCTCATTTGAACCTATATATATATATATATATATATGGTGTCATTTAAGAGAGAACTGTGTTGTTTGTGATAACTATGAGATTCATTTTCAACCACAACTCAAAGTATAAATTAGGAAATTAACAATTTTGATAGTTTTAACTTAAACATTTATTTAGAGGAAATTTTAGGTATTTTAAAAAAATATTATCTTCTTTCTCCTCTCTCCTCTCTCCATTATTCCAATGAATCACAAGATACACAATGTGAAACACTTTCCTATGATACCAAGATATACAATGTGGTGCCCAAAAAAAAATTACAAAATGCATTGTGATACCCATTGTGTTACATCCTAGCCCTAAATCAAAATCAAACCTACAATGATACACAATGTAATACCCATTGTGTTACACTCAAACCTTAAAATCAAACTCAAACCCACAAATTAGGGGTGTACAAAAAACCGTCAACACGCGAAACCCGACCAACCCAGCCCGCTAACAACCCAACCCGTTGAGCCGTCGAACCGTCAAACCGCTAATTATAAGGGTTGAAATTGGGTTAGGAAAACTCAACCCAACCCAAACCACCAACCCGCCACTAATACTTTTTATTTTAATAAAAAAAAATATTATATATATATATATATATATACATGTACTTGCAGGTTGAGCCCAAATTAAAAAAAAAGTTAATAATTGTTAACTAGTATAATTCATGAGGTTGAGCCCAAATAAAAAAAAAAGTTAATACTTGCAGTGGCACAAATAATACACACTATGATTCATTTCCAAAAATACACACTATGATTGATACCCAATGTGATACGCACTATATTCTCGTTGTGATACCCGAAGATACAGATGTGATACCTACGTAATACCTTCCATTAATTTTAGGGTTTTAGCAAATGCTTGTGAATTCATTTTAAGTAATAATATATATAGAAGTGGGTTCAAACGAGAACGCTAATAATTTAAGTAAACACGAAAAAGGTCGCCCGTGTACAAAATCACATGTGATTTTACACTACACACGTACAAAATCACATGTGATCGCGCGACTTGCCACGCGACTTGTAAGTAGCGGCCTAGGTCGCGCGTCTCCAGGCAGTGTAAAATCACATGTGATTTTGTTCATAAACGGTCTTTTTCTTGTTTTCTTAAATAGTTAGCGTTCTCGTTTGAACATTTCTCTCTCTCTCTCTCTCTCTCTATATATATATATAATAGAATAAAATGAAATTAGCAACTTATTTTTAGGACATTTAAACCACTCCATTCAAAAGATTATGTGAGTTATAAAAAAAAGATGTTACCATATTATCCTTTCATGTCAATTAAAAAATAAAACTAATTATATTAAATATATGACTCATATTGAATCTCACAGTTATTTCAAACCAGTCTTTCTCTCTCTCTCTCTATATATATATATATAGGGGTGGGTTCAAATGAAAACTCATTTTCAATTGTGAACATGAGGACAAGTCACAACCATTGATCAAGATTTGGAAAACTAATCAATGGTTAAAACTTAATGAAACCAATTGAGAAGTGATTAGGGACAAATATGGAAATTTGAATCAGCGCCTACCATCTTTGACTTTTTATTTTCTTTTTTAAATAAAAAACTTTTACCCCCTTAAAGTTTAAAATAAATTATCTTAAAAATTACTAATATTTTAATCAAACAAATTACATAAAAAAACGAGAATTTTGTGCTCTTCGATATGACATCCATCTCGATATAGTTTTTTCTTCATTTTAATCGTTTTTACGTGAAATGCTATGTATGTGTTATATTCAGTATAAATATGTATGCACGTTTCCTGTTGTCCATATTCAGTATGAATAACAAAGGGGAACGTTCATTTACTATTCATGATGAATAACACAGTATTCAAAATGAATAATACACGAATTCCCGATTCAAGTATTATTAAACATGAATCATGTATTATTCACCTTGACTGATTCAATTATTCATCCTGAATGATACATTATTCATGATGGATAATATATGAATGACCCGTGAAGGTGTGTGAACACATGACGCACTCTCTTTTGTTTTCCGATTCACAACCGCAACTTGGTTTTATTCTTTATGAATATGTATGCACATCTCCAGGTGTCCACATTCAGTATGAATAACAAAGGTGAACATTCATTCACTATTCATGATGAATAATACAATATTCAGGATGAATAATACAGTATTCAGTATGAATAATACATCATTCAGGGTGAATAATACACGATTCATGAATCGTGTATTATTCACCCTGAATGATACATTATTCATGAAGAATAATACATGAGTGACCCGTGAAGGTGTGGAGACGTGACACACTCTCTTTCGTTCCTCGGTTCGCAATCGAAACTCGATAGGTTCCCGATTCATCTCGATGGGTGTTGGGTTACGGTAATGAAGAACACGATGCCTTAGGACGTTGAAGAAAGTGTTGTAGAAGGTGATGTCGAGATGTTATAAACATTTGAATACATAAATATTCATAATGAATATAACACATATATGACATTTCACGTAAAAACGGTTAAAACAAAAAAAACTATATCGAGATGGATGTCATATCGAAGAACACGGAATTCTCGTTTTTTGATGTAATTTATTTGATTAAAATATTAGTAATTTTTAAGATAATTTATTTTAAACTTTAAGGGGGGTAAAAGTTTTTAATTAAAAAAGAAAATAAAAAGTCAAATATGGTAGGCATGAGTTTATATTATCTTCCAATTTTACTTCTAATCACCTTAATTAATAATTTCAATTAAAAACTCTATTTAATATGAGTTATTGGATCAATAGAGATGGAAGGGTCAAGATTCGTCCTCACGTTCACAATTGAATTTGAGTTTTCATTTGAACTTTCCTCTCTCTCTCTCTCTCTCTCTCTCTATATATATATATATATAGGGAGGTTCATTTGTTAACCTCCCATTTTGTGTTAACTTTATTAACTTCATCTTAGTCATTCATTTTCTTGTTAATGGTTGAGATTAAAACCATTTATTAATTAATTAAGAAATTAAGTCGTGTAATTAATTCTCCCATTGAACACACATGAAGAGGGTAATTTTGAAATTTGACACAACCTACTTTTTCCATTAAATAAGTCGTGTAATTAATGTTCCTATAGTTGAACATATTGATCCTATGTTCAATCCAATGTTCCTAATTGTTCAATTATATGTTCATATTTGTTCAATCATATGTTCATATTGGTTTAATTATATGTTCATATTTGTTCAAATATATGTTCATAATTGTTCAATTATATGCAAACAACAGATTGTTCATATATGAGCAACTATATGTTCATTCATGTTCGATTACTCCGAAAATTACATGGTGTTACTTACTAGTTAATTATTATTCCATTTAGAGCATGTAATATTGATGTCACATCATGTATGATGTGCAATATTAAGGCTATGCATGAACAAGGATGAAATATAAGCCTAAGTGAACATATATGAACACTATATATTCTTTATATTTATTCATGTTCAAATGAGCATCTACGTCTACTCTCTCTTCAACGTCGTTGAAAACACCTTGATCACTCATGTTCATGATGCAACAATAGGAATTCAAACACTAATTTGATGTAAAAGACTATAAAATATTTGAGAAATAATAATATAGCTAGAATCAAGGAGATTTTGATTTTTGTAACTCCCTTAATAAATCAATGTAATAAAACAAAAACATGGAATTCCATCTATGCCCCTATTTAATGGTGATATATACATTTGAAACCACCTACTAAAATGGATTCCTATTGGTTGAATGAATTTAATAAAGTTAACACAAAATAAAAGGTTAACAAACGAACTCAACCATATATATATATATATATATAGAGAGAGAGAGAGAGAGAAAGGTTTAAACGAGGAGTGTAACAATTTACGAGAAACGCGAGGAGCACCGCCCATGTACAAAATCACATGTGATTCACAACAAAATCATATGTGATTAAAAAATGCAAAGCACGCGGTTTGCCCCGCGGTTTGCAAAGCGCGCGGTTTGTCCCACGGTTTGTGCTGTGAATCACATGTGATTTTGTACATGGGTGGTGCTCCTATATATATATATATATAATATCACAGACACACGTCGGAACATGAACTCGCCTCCGGCTTTCCCTCACCCCACATTGACACGTGAACTCCGACGGTTTCTTTGGTTTCGTCATATGTGTTATTAATGAAAAATTAAAATAAAAAATATAAATTTCAAAACAAAATAGCAATTTAAATGTTTTAGAACGACGTTCTCCACACCTTTTTTCCCGGCAAAGATTTGACAAATATAGTCAAAATGCATTTCAAAACCATTGCTTTAAATTACATTTTAATGATGAGAAATAG
Organism: Saussurea involucrata; assembly: GCA_033807775.1. NCBI lineage: Eukaryota > Viridiplantae > Streptophyta > Magnoliopsida > Asterales > Asteraceae > Saussurea > Saussurea involucrata. Next base: position 137,422,211 of record CM066322.1, read on the forward strand.
GCTAATCGTTGCCAATTCCCAGAATATTACACTGAATTTACAAACTAAATAAGGTTGTCAAATCATGACATACGGTTATGCAAAATTATTCAAAACTATTTCGCAAACATTCTTTTTGTCACACAAAATCATCGGAGGCCTGTGTGAATATTTGAACCGGACCAGTTGGAGTTCCGGATTAACCTAGACCGGGGGAAAATCAAGTTAGGCTTTTTGGAGAACTGACCCAGATCGGACTGTATAATCGGTGACATAAATTTAACAAAACTCTCATTGTAACTTAATATATATAGGGTAACATTTATTTTTCAAAATCCTTCCTTAAGCAAGACAAAGGATGACCTTTATTATTCAAACAATCACTGTAGCATGACATACGTTGATATTTATTTTTTCAAAACCGTCACCGTAGTATGATATACGGTGATAATTTATTTTAAACTTTAAGGGGGGTAAGAGTTTTTAATTAAAAAAGAAAATAAAAAGTCAAATATGGTAGGCGTGAGTTTAAATTATCTTCCAATTTTACTTCTAATCACCTTAATTAATAATTTCAATTAAAAATTCTATTTAATATGAGTTATTGGATCAATAGAGATGGAAGGGTCAAGATTCGTCCTCACGTTCACAATTGAATTTGAGTTTCCATTTGAACTTTCCTCTCTCTCTCTCTCTCTCTCTCTCTCTCTCTCTCTCTCTCTATATATATATATATATATATATATATATATATATATATATATAGGGAGGTTCATTTGTTAACCTCCCATTTTGTGTTAACTTTATTAACTTCATCTTAGTCATTCATTTTCTTGTTAATGGTTGAGATTAAAACCATTTATTAATTAATTAAGAAATTAAGTCGTGTAATTAATTCTCCCATTGAACACAAATGAAGAGGGTAATTTTGAAATTTGACACAACCTACTTTTTCCATTAAATAAGTCGTGTAATTAATGTTTCTATAGTTGAACATATTGATCCTATGTTCAATCCAATGTTCCTAATTGTTCAATTATATGTTCATATTTGTTCAATCATATGTTCATATTGGTTTAATTATATGTTCATATTTGTTCAAATATATGTTCATAATTGTTCAATTATATGCAAACAACAGATTGTTCATATATGAGCAACTATATGTTCATTCATGTTCGATTACTCCGAAAATTACATGGTGTTACTTACTAGTTAATTATTATTCCATTTAGAGCATGTAATATTGATGTCACATCATGTATGATGTGCAATATTAAGGCTATGCATGAACAAGGATGAAATATAAGCCTAAGTGAACCTATATGAACAATATATATTCTTTATATTTATTCATGTTCAAATGAGCATCTACGTCTACTCTCTCTTCAACGTCGTTGAAAACACCTTGATCACTCATGTTCATGATGCAACAATAGGAATTCAAACACTAATTTGATGTAAAAGACTATAAAATATTTGAGAAATAATAATATAGCTAGAATCAAGGAGATTTTGATTTTTGTAACTCCCTTAATAAATCAATGTAATAAAACAAAAACATGGAATTCCATCTATGCCCCTATTTAATGGTGATATATACATTTGAAACCACCTACTAAAATGGATTCCTATTGGTTGAATGAATTTAATAAAGTTAACACAAAATAAAAGGTTAACAAACGAACTCAACCATATATATATATATATATATATATATAGAGAGAGAGAGAGAGAGAGGTTTAAACGAGGAGTGTAACAATTTACGAGAAACGCGAGGAGCACCGGCCATGTACAAAATCACATGTGATTCACAACAAAATCATATGTGATTAAAAAATGCAAAGCGCGCGGTTTGTCCCGCGGTTTGCAAAGCGCGCGGTTTGTCCCACGGTTTGTGCTGTGAATCACATGTGATTTTGTACATGGGTGGTGCTCCTATATATATATATATATAATATCACAGACACACGTCGGAACATGAACTCGCCTCCGGCTTTCCCTCACCCCACATTGACACGTGAACTCCGACGGTTTCTTTGGTTTCGTCATATGTGTTATTAATGAAAAATTAAAATAAAAAATATAAAATTCAAAACAAAATAGCAATTTAAATGTTTTAGAACGACGTTCTCCACACCTTTTTTCCCGGCAAAGATTTGACAAATATAGTCAAAATGCATTTCAAAACCATTGCTTTTAATTACATTTTAATGATGAGAAATAGGCTAATCGTTGCCAATTCCCAGAATATTACACTGAATTTACAAACTAAATAAGGTTGTCAAATCATGACATACGGTTATGCAAAATTATTCAAAACTATTTCGCAAACATTCTTTTTGTCACACAAAATCATCGGAGGCCTGTGTGAATATTTGAACCGGACCAGTTGGAGTTCCGGATTAACCTAGACCGGGGGAAAATCAAGTTAGGCTTTTTGGAGAACTGACCCAGATCGGACTGTATAATCGGTGACATAAATTTAACAAAACTCTCATTGTAACTTAATATATATAGGGTAACATTTATTTTTCAAAATCCTTCCTTAAGCAAGACAAAGGATGACCTTTATTATTCAAACAATCACTGTAGCATGACATACGTTGATATTTATTTTTTCAAAACCGTCACCGTAGTATGATATACGGTGATAATTTATTTTAAACTTTAAGGGGGGTAAGAGTTTTTAATTAAAAAAGAAAATAAAAAGTCAAATATGGTAGGCGTGAGTTTAAATTATCTTCCAATTTTACTTCTAATCACCTTAATTAATAATTTCAATTAAAAATTCTATTTAATATGAGTTATTGGATCAATAGAGATGGAAGGGTCAAGATTCGTCCTCACGTTCACAATTGAATTTGAGTTTCCATTTGAACTTTCCTCTCTCTCTCTCTCTATATATATATAGAGGGAGGTTCATTTGTTAACCTCTCATTTTGTATTAACTTTATTAACTTCATCTTAGCCATTCATTTTCTTGTTAATGGTTGACATTAAAATCATTTATTAATTAATTAAGAAATTAAGTCGTGTAATTAATTCTCCCATTGAACACAAATGAAGAGGGTAATTTTGGAATTTGACACAACCTACTTTTTCCATTAAATAAGTCATGTAATTAATGTTCCTATAATTGAACATATTGTTCCCATGTTCAATCCAATGTTCCTAATTGTTCAATTATATGTTCATATTTGTTCAATCATATGTTCATATTGGTTTAATTATATGTTCATATTTGTTCAAATATATGTTCATAATTGTTCAATTATATGCAAACAACAGATTGTTCATATATGAGAAACTATATGTTCATTCATGTTCGATTACTCCGAAAATTACATGGTGTTACTTACTAGTTAATTATTATTCCATTTAGAGCATGTAATATTGATGTCACATCATGTATGATGTGCAAATATTAAGGCTATGCATGAACAAGGATGAAATATAAGCCTAAGTGAACCTATATGAACAATATATATTCTTTATATTTGTTCATGTTCAAATGAACATCTACGTCTACTCTCTCTTCAACGTCGTTGAAAACACCTTGATCACTCATGTTCATGATGCAACAATAGGAATTCAAACACTAATTTGATGTAAAAGACTATAAAATATTTGAGAAATAATAATATAGCTAGAATCAAGGAGATTTTGATTTTTGTAACTCCGTTAATAAATCAATTTAATAAAACAAAAACATGGAATTCCATCTATGCCCCTATTTAATGGTGATATATACATTTGAAGCCACCTACTAAAATGGATTCCTATTGGTTGAATGAAGTTAATAAAGTTAACACAAAATAAAAGGTTAACAAATGAACTCAACCATATATATATATATATATATATATAGAGAGAGAGAGAGAGAGAGAAAGGTTCAAACGAGGAGCGTAACAATTTACGAGAAACGCGAGGAGCACCGCCCATGTACAAAATCACATGTGATTCACAACAAAATCATACGTCATTAAAAAATGCAAAGCACGCGGTTTGTCCCGCGGTTTGCAAAGCGCGCGGTTTGTCCCGCGGTTTGTGCTGTGAATCACATGTGATTTTGTACATGGGTGGTGCTCCTATATATACAGACACACGTCGGAACATGAACTCGCCTCCGGCTCTCCCTCACCCTACATTGACACGTGAACTCCGACAGTTTCTTTGGTTTCATCATATGTGTTATTAATGAAAAATTAAAATAAAAAATATAAATTTCAAAACAAAATAGCAATTTAAATGTTTTAGAACGACGTTCTCCACACCTTTTTTCCCGGCCAAGATTTGACAAATATAGTCAAAATGAATTTCAAAACCATTGCTTTAAATTACATTTTAATGATGCGAAATAGGCTAATCGTTGCCAATTCCCAGAATATTACGCTGAATTTACAAACTAAATAAGGTTGTCAAATCATGACATACGGTTATGCAAAATTATTCAAAACTATTTTCGCAAACATTCTTTTTGTCACACAAAATCATCGGAGGCCTGTGTGAATATTTGAACCGGACCAGTTGGAGTTCCGGATTAACCTAGACCGGGGGAAAATCAAGTTAGGCTTTTTGGAGAACTGACCCAGATCGGACTGTATAATCGGTGACGTAAATTTAACAAAACTCTCATTGTAACTTAATATATATAGGGTAACATTTATTTTTCAAAATCCTTACTGAAGCAAGACAAAGGATGACATTTATTATTCAAACAATCACTGTAGCATGACATACGTTGATATTTATTTTTTCAAAACCGTCACCGTAGTATGATATACGGTGATAATTTATTTTAAACTTTAAGGGGGGTAAAAGTATTTAATTAAAAAAGAAAATAAAAAGTCAAATATGGTAGGCGTGAGTTTAAATTATCTTCCAATGTTACTTCTAATCACCTTAATTAATAATTTCAATTAAAAATTCTATTTAATATGAGTTATTGGATCAATAGAGATGGAAGGGTCAAGATTCGTCCTCACGTTCACAATTGAATTTGAGTTTCCATTTGAACTTTCCTCTCTCTCTCTCTCTCTCTCTCTCTCTCTCTATATATATATATATATATATATATATATATATATATATATATATATATATATATATATATATATATATATATATATTGTAACGTCCCTCATTTCCTAAGAGGCAAACAACCATAAAAAAAAGCATTCGAATTACATAAAACCTTGTCTTTACATCATCAATAATTCATACTAGACAAAATTGACAGCGGAAGTCTCTAAATCCACAGCCGAGAGCTATTCTATAGACATCATAGCCAAACCTTGAAGTTACTCTAAGCTTCAAGCCCTTCTTATCGCCTCCTAGTTCTTACTTGAAAAACCCTTAACATGCTTACCTGAAAATGGTTTAGTTTTTTGAAAAGCGAGGGTTAGACCAAAGGTCTAGTGAACTCCCTCCGAAAACAACATGTAAACCAGTATAAAGACATTTATAAAACATTCAACGTAAATGTTAACATACAACAAGCATGGCACCGCACTGTGTATAGGATCACATAAACATTCTGCGATCGGGGCCCAAGCAGACTCCCCTTTCGCCCTCTCGTATCGGGGCCCAAGTAGACTCCCCGATACCCGCCTAGGAGGAAACGAATTCCAACCTACCGTCTCGTCATAAATATCCAAGGGGTCATCAGACCCCGAGGATCCCTCTCTGATCCCACAGTGCAGGCCGACTCCACGTAGCACATCATTCATTTTCATAAAACATGCACCTTTAAATCCTTTAAATCATCATTCTCATTTCATCATACATAATAAGCTTTCTCAAGTAAAACATGGAGTTCATGGGTAAACATGCGTGATTGTTACCAACAGTTCATGCTCGTAAATGAAACCAAATTCAGTTAAAACATTTAACACTTTGCGTCGTAAAAAGGTTTAGGGAACTCACCTGAAAAGCAATCTTCTTCTTAGCCTCTTGTCTCGCTACGCTGGTACACCTAAGAATTAATTCATAATTCAATTAGGCACGTCTCCAATTCTGATCCTAAGTCCCTCTCTTAATTTGGTCGCAACTAACACATTTAGGCCCATCTATACATTCTTGGATTTCTTTTATCCTTTACTAAGCCCATGGGACTTAAGCTAAACTCTAAGTCCATCGGCCCAAGTAGCTCGATACTGCAGCCTGGCAGACGAAGCCCAGACCAACAGTCCCGGTAGGTCCGACTCCCGGTACCCCTACTCCCGGTACCGGTGACTCCCGGTACGGACGACTCCCGGTACGGGCGACTCCCGGTACCCGAACAGACGACGAAAACTCCTCATTTCTAACGTCGAAGCTTCCTATCCTTCTCAATTTATGCGGCCAATGACCAAAACATTTTACTCAAACTGCTACATTTTTTTCCCTACACCCAAAACCTTTAATCTATCACATTTCCTTGAATAGAAATCCAATATTTTATTACATACCCTTCAGAGTGTTCTTAAACTCTACCCAGATACAAAATCAAGCAATCAAGACCAACCAGAGGCTTACTGTAAATTCTATAAGTAGGATTTATACTGAGAGATTGGATACTTACAACGATTTGGGCTCTTCTTCTCACGTTTGCTGCTACACCTCGTCACCTCGCTTTCTCCTGATGCGTTACTCAGCCGCCAACCAAAAGAATGAAACAGTATACAATACCTAGATTTCTGGTCCTTATAGGTAGTTTTCCTCTAATTGCAAAAAGGTCCTTAGCTAACTTTCCATCTTTTCATTCTTGACACTTAACTTCCAACCTATTAGAATATGGGTTGTTACATATATATAGAGGGAGGTTCATTTGTTAACCTCCCATTTTGTATTAACTTTATTAACTTCATCTTAGCCATTCATTTTCTTGTTAATGGTTGAGATTAAAATCATTTATTAATTAATTAAGAAATTAAGTCGTGTAATTAATTCTCCCATTGAACACAAATGAAGAGGGTAATTTTGGAATTTGACACAACCTACTTTTTCCATTAAATAAGTCGTGTAATTAATGTTCCTATAGTTGAACATATTGTTCCTATGTTCAATCCAATGTTCCTAATTGTTCAATTATATGTTCATATTTGTTCAATCATATGTTCATATTGGTTTAATTATATGTTCATATTTGTTCAAATATATGTTCATAATTGTTCAATTATATGCAAACAACAGATTGTTCATATATGAGCAACTATATGTTCATTAATGTTCGATTACTCCGAAAATTACATGGTGTTACTTACTAGTTAATTATTATTCCATTTAGAGCATGTAATATTGATGTCACATCATGTATGATGTGCAAATATTAAGGCTATGCATGAACAAGGATGAAATATAAGCCTAAGTGAACCTATATGAACAATATATATTCTTTATATTTGTTCATGTTCAAATGAACATCTACGTCTACTCTTTCTTCAACGTCGTTGAAAACACCTTGATCACTCATGTTCATGATGCAACAATAGGAATTCAAACACTAATTTGATGTAAAAGACTATAAAATATTTGAGAAATAATAATATAGCTAGAATCAAGGAGATTTTGATTTTTGTAACTCCGTTAATAAATCAATGTAATAAAACAAAAACATGGAATTCCATCTATGCCCCTATTTAATGGTGATATATACATTTGAAGCCACCTACTAAAATGGATTCCTATTGGTTGAATGAAGTTAATAAAGTTAACACAAAATAAAAGGTTAACAAATGAACTCAACCATATATATATATATATATATATATATATATATATATATATATAGAGAGAGAGAGAGAGAGAGAGAGAGAAAGGTTCAAACGAGGAGCGTAACAATTTACAAGAAACGCGAGGAGCACCGCCCATGTACAAAATCACATGTGATTAACAACAAAATCATACGTGATTAAAAAATGCAAAGCGCGCGGTTTGTCCCGCGGTTTGCAAAGCGCGCGGTTTGTCCCGCGGTTTGTGCTGTGAATCACATGTGATTTTGTACATGGGTGGTGCTCCTATATATATATATACAGACACACGTCGGAACATGAACTCGCCTCCGGCTCTCCCTCACCCCACATTGACACGTGAACTCCGACGGTTTCTTTGGTTTCATCATATGTGTTATTAATGAAAAATTAAAATATAAAATATAAAATTCAAAACAAAATAGCAATTTAAATGTTTTAGAACGACGTTCTCCACACCTTTTTTCCCGGCAAAGATTTGACAAATATAGTCAAAATGCATTTCAAAACCATTGCTTTAAATTACATTTTAATGATGCGAAATAGGCTAATCGTTGCCAATTCCCAGAATATTACACTGAATTTACAAACTAAATAAGGTTGTCAAATCATGACATACGGTTATGCAAAATTATTCAAAACTATTTTCGCAAACATTCTTTTTGTCACACAATATCATCGGAGGCCTGTGTGAATATTTGAACCGGACCAGTTGGAGTTCCGGATTAACCTAGACCGGGGGAAAATCAAGTTAGGCTTTTTGGAGAACTGACCCAGATCGGACTGTATAATCGGTGACGTAAATTTAACAAAACTCTCATTGTAACTTAATATATATAGGGTAACATTTATTTTTCAAAATCCTTACTGAAGCAAGACAAAGGATGACCTTTATTATTCAAACAATCACTGTAGCATGACATACGTTGATATTTATTTTTTCAAAACCGTCACCGTAGTATGATATACGGTGATAATTTATTTTAAACTTTAAGGGGGTAAAAGTTTTTAATTAAAAAAGTCAAATATGGTAGGCGTGAGTTTAAATTATCTTCCAATTTTACTTCTAATCACCTTAATTAATAATTTCAATTAAAAACTCTATTTAATATGAGTTATTGGATCAATAGAGATGGAAGGGTCAAGATTCGTCCTCACGTTCACAATTGAATTTGAGTTTTCATTTGAACTTTCCTCTCTCTCTCTCTCTCTCTCTCTCTCTCTCTCTCTCTCTATATATATATATATATATAGAGGGAGGTTCATTTGTTAACCTCCCATTTTGTGTTAACTTTATTAACTTCATCTTAGCCATTCATTTTCTTGTTAATGGTTGAGATTAAAACCATTTATTAATTAATTAAGAAATTAAGTCGTGTAATTAATTCTCCCATTGAACACACATGAAGAGGGTAATTTTGGAATTTGACACAACCTACTTTTTCCATTAAATAAGTCGTGTAATTAATGTTCCTATAGTTGAACATATTGTTCCTATGTTCAATCCAATGTTCCTAATTGTTCAATTATATGTTCATATTTGTTCAATCATATGTTCATATTGGTTTAATTAATGTTCATATTTGTTCAAATATATGTTCATAATTGTTCAATTATATGCAAACAAAAGATTGTTCATATAAGAGCAACTATATGTTCATTCATGTTCGATTACTCCGAAAATTACATGGTGTTACTTACTAGTTAATTATTATTCCATTTAGAGCATGTAATATTGATTTGCACATCATGTATGATGTGCAAATATTAAGGCTATGCTTGAACAAGGATGAAATATAAGCCTAAGTGAACCTATATGAACAATATATATTCTTTATATTTGTTCATGTTCAAATGAACATCTACGTCTACTCTCTCTTCAACGTCGTTGAAAACACCTTGATCACTCATGTTCATGATGCAACAATAGGAATTCAAACACTAATTTGATGTAAAAGACTATAAAATATTTGAGAAATAATAATATAGCTAGAATCAAGGAGATTTTGATTTTTGTAACTCCCTTAATAAATCAATGTAATAAAACAAAAACATGGAATTCCATCTATGCCCCTATTTAATGGTTATATATACATTTGAAACCACCTACTAAAATGGATTCCTATTGGTTGAATGAAGTTAATAAAGTTAACACAAAATAAAAGGTTAACAAATGAACTCAACCATATATATATATATATATATATATATATATATATAGAGAGAGAGAGAGAAAGGTTCAAACGAGGAGCGTAACAATTTACGAGAAACGCGAGGAGCACCGCCCATGTACAAAATCACATGTGATTCACAACAAAATCATATGTGATTAAAAAATGAAAAGCGCGCGGTTTGTCCCGCGGTTTGTGCTGTAAATCACATGTGATTTTGTACATGGGTGGTGCTCCTATATATATATATATATATATATATCACAGACACACGTCGGCACATGAACTCGCCTTCGGCTCTCCCTCACCCCACATTGACACGTGAACTCCGACGGTTTCTTTGGTTTCGTCATATGTGTTATTAATGAAAAATTAAAATAAAAAATATAAATTTCAAAACAAAATAGCAATTTAAATGTTTTAGAACGACGTTCTCCACACCTTTTTTCCCGGCAAAGATTTGACAAATATAGTCAAAATGCATTTCAAAACCATTGCTTTAAATTACATTTTAATGATGCGAAATAGGCTAATCGTTGCCAATTCCCAGAATATTACACTGAATTTACAAACTAAATAAGGTTGTCAAATCATGACATACGGTTATGCAAAATTATTCAAAACTATTTTCGCAAACATTCTTTTTGTCACACAAAATCATCGGAGGCCTGTGTGAATATTTGAACCGGACCAGTTGGAGTTCCGGATTAACCTAGACCGGGGGAAAATCAAGTTAGGCTTTTTGGAGAACTGACCCAGATCGGACTGTATAATCGGTTACGTAAATTTAACAAAACTCTCATTGTAACTTAATATATACAACAAAATCCTTGCCAGATACCTTAATCAATTCTGGCAGAGCAGCAGGTATGACCCAGAAGATAGACAGATCAAGGGCTACATCTCAAAACCTGACAAATCCGAACACCTTGAACTCAAGTTCAACAGAACCATGTTCTCACTTGAGTTCGGTCTACCCACCAGAGGTCTTCTAGGCATAAAGAAGTACGCCGAAGACCCCACAGACACAGAGCTCTGCAGATTTGCTGAAATGTTGGGCTACAATACCACACTGAAGAAACGAAATGACTTCAGAAGAAACAGGTTCCCACCTCTGTGGAATACTCTCTTCTCCATTCTCAACAGATGTCTAACTGGGAAAGTGGGTAGTCCAGACCAAACTTCTCACCAAGTCATGGCTATTATGTACGGGGTGTACTACGATCTACCTCTGGATTACGCCACCCTAATGATACAGGAAATGGTTAACTCCATTGACCGAAGAATCTCCTCCCAGAGGGCCAAAGGACCCACGACAGAAGATCTTCCCCCACTTCAATACCAACGAATCCTAGGTGTCCTCCTAGAACCTCTGCTACTATTAGAGAAAAGGCCAATGGAGGGACCAACCGTCAAAATATACCCAATGGCAAAGAACACCCCAACAGAGCACTTGGACGGATACAAATTCTGCAGACCTCTGCCAACTGCACTTCTTGGATATGCCACTGATGAGACCCTAAAGTTAGAATACATACGCGATCATAGGACTCCAGAACCGAGTCCTGTGACACCCCCGTGTCTAGGAGCCCCCTTAGGATCTAAGGTTGTAAATAGGATGACTGACGAAGAATGGGGAGTGGCCTTTGCTAAGCATGAACAAGTACAAGGGAATTTTCATGCTCTGAGAAATACAATTCTCTCCCCTACTCCTAAGAGCAAACCCTCTGCCACAACCCCCAAGAAGAAGCAGGCCCTCAAATCAAACAAGACAACAAAGGGCACTTCTACAAGCATCCAGCAAACCCCACAATCACCACCACATGCCACAGTGGTTGAATCCTCTGCACCTCCCCCTCCTCCCAAAGACAAAAAGAAAAAGAGAAAACACAAGTCTTCTAAGGAGGGTTCCCCAAAGCCAAAAAGAAAGAAGAGCAAGAAGAAATCCAATAAACCCCATAATCCTCTGCAAACCATTGCAGAGGGAGTTGAAATGAAAGAAGAAACAGCAGAAGAAACCCGTGAACAGCCTCTGCAATCCCCAACTCCCATCAATTATGCAGACCAGGGTGACTTCAATACCTTCCTCCAACGCTCCGATATAGCTGACTCCTTAGACACTTCTGGCTGGAATGCAGAAGCCCTCTCCAATCAATCAGCAGAAGAACCAGACTTTAGAATCTCTGAAATTGATTCTGACTTAGATGAAGATGATCAAACTCCCAGGGATATTCAGGCTGTGACACCAGAAGTACTACAGAACCCCTTCCTCCATCCAGGATATGATGTCCTAAGAAAAAGTCCAGAGGAAGCGGTAGCCACAGAGGATAATGTCATTCCTAATGCAGAGGAAGATGACCAAATATACGAAGGACCTCTGCAACCAGATTTAAGACACTTGTCTTCCTTCCATCCTATGTACGCCACACTCGAACAAGAAGCCAAAGGCACTAGAGTAGAGGTAGCCACAGAGGAGATGGCTGATTTTGACCAGATACAGGCTACCAGAGAAACTGTTAGGTTAGGGTGTATGGCAGAGGCTGAGGCCCCAAAAGATGCCGAAGTTGGAAGAGGCACACAACCCCAACCAACTCCCAGTGCAACTCACATTTCTATTACCGCCAGTCTAGTGGCAGAAGGTAATATTGAACAAGAGCAGCACAACTCGACCCCACCCCAAACTGACCGGGCAGAGGTAACTCTTTTAACCTCCGTGCCATTAGAAACCGGGGAAACTATTCCAAGGGAGTCCTCTCCAAAGGACTCACATTTAGTTCGTGATCCCTCGCCCTGGATCACATCTGACATCCTTGCAGAGGAATTTGTTTCCTCTGCCACACGCGCACAACTAGGACCCCAAGGCTCTTCAGAGGAGCTTAGTGCGCATATAGACGAAGGGACTCTAGACAAGTCCCCAAGTCAACTTGAGAATACTCCTGTCCCCGTCTCTGTAGCGGATCAGGACAATGTTCTCAACAGAACCTCTATAGAGTCTGAAGCTGATAAAGCCTCTTCTCGAGGATTAGAGGGAAGTCCTTCCGCTCTCAACATACAAACAGGAGCGAAAGAAGGCGTCTCAAGAACCGAGACTCACTCTGGGGATAGATTCGTTCACCCAGAGGTCACACCTAGTCCACAAGTATCAAGGGATGAGTTCCAAACCCTTGTCACCTCTGTGGACAACACATTGAAAGAGTTGAAAAGCTCTTTTGATTCTTTTGCAGATTCGACAAAGAGGGCCATCTCTGAACTAACCACCAAAGTGGATAACCTATCCACAGAGGTGAAACAGGCCTGCGCTCAAATGAAAGAAACTGCAACAGCCTCTGCTGCCTCTGACTTCGAGAAGGCAACAACCTCTACCTTCCAAAGCTCTGTAAAGGATCTACTTGAAAAGCTGAAGAAAGAGCTATCCCTAACCTCTACGGGCATTACTCCAGAAGATCTAAAGAAGGCCCTTGAGCATGTCTGTAGATTACAAGATCAATGAAGAAGAAAGTGAATTTGATAGAGAGAAAATGTAGAAATTGTATATCTCTGATATTAGCAAAAGTTGTACAAAACAAGGAAGGAAAGGGTATTTATACCCATGACTTAGAAAGTCAAACTAACTAAAAGAAAGCTACAAGCTTACTTAAATACACATTGATTACAACATAAAATGTTCTAACAATCTCCCCCTTTGTAATCAATGGCGCTGGAACAGAGTTCTTTGACGATTTAATCCAATTATAACTTCCAAGCGTCTTAGAGTTCTTCTGAACTCCAATCTGGTTTCAAGAGTCTCAAAAACTCTTCGAAGAAGAGAGATCCTTGGAGTTTCAGTTCCGTATCTTTGTTGAGCATCCGAGAGTGTCTTCAAGGCATCATTCAGACGACGTTCTACTTGCAACCGAATAACCATCAAAGTACCGTCCGAATATTTGCCGATCTCATCGAATCTCAAGAAAAGACGTTCTCTTTGCTGATTTTGATAAACTATCCCATAAGGATCTTCAACGATCGTGAACAGAGGAATGACATCGAGGTTGGGAAAACGTCGATTTGGACGAGTAACATTAACCACAGGTTGATGGCTTTCCAAGGCCATCTGGAAATCAAATACTCGATAGAACCGAATAAGACGCCTAATAAATCTTCTTAGTGCATCCATCGCCCTGAGTGTGTCGTTGTTCCGAATCAGCATCTCCCGAAATTGTTGAAACATGACTTCAATATCATCAATGTTCAGATCATCTAGATCAGCTTCGCTGAATTGATAAGTCTTGCAGTCACGTCTTTCCACAAAGAAAACCGGATAGAATATCCTAACAAATGTACGCATCTCGACTCTTAATATTCTAACAATACCATGCTTAGAATATGTAGCAAGTCTACCTTGACGAAGATGTCTGATGAACATAAAGAATTCATATTGAAACCATTCCTTTTCTTTTTCAACTCCAAGAATGGCAAAGAGATTCATGTGTCTTCATTTCCTGACAAAGAATTTGAGTTCAGAATCTTCAAGAAAAGCAGAACGGATTCTTGTAGCTTGATGCCTAGCTTCTAACTGTTCAAGTCGATCTACACGATCCAAACCAGGACCAGGATGAAGAATTCGAGGAGCGATACCAGAAAGATCAAGAACTTCTGCAGCTGCCCTTTGTCTAGCTCTTTCCCAAGCTTCAGATCTAGAAGATTTTCTACGAGGTCTCGATGACTCTCCACTTTCGAAAGTACTCGGAGGAACAGTGGAAGTCGGAGCATCAGAAGAAGGATCAACAGAAGGAGTAGCCGTTTCAGGCACTTCAGGAACTTCTGTATAAGCAGGAGCTTCAAAGGAGGCAGGTACCGTAGATTCAGGAATAGGATATCTAGGAATAGACAGATCAGGAAGATCTTCATAAAGAAATTCTGATTTCTCTAAATCTTTCTGATCCACAAAAGACTCACTTTGATCAGAATCTTCAGAATCTGAAATGACCACAATGTCATCTAAATCTTCTTCTTTTACTTTCCAAGCTTTCTCAAACTTTGTATTGTCATCATCATCCGAATTGATCTCTATGAAGTTAGCAAAGAAACTCCGCATTTCTTCTCTAGATTCATTATCTGTCGCTTTAGGAACTTCCATAGAAATTGGCTCAGTATCTGGATTTAAATGAATAACCATCTGAAGATGATTAACATTTTCTGGTTCAGTATAGTTTAGCTGAGAAGCTAAGATAGCCGGATCAATCCTATTCATCATTTCTTCAAGAATAAGCTCTGGATGTGCTTCTCGTTGTCTTTCTACTTCAGCTTCGTCCTGACTATTAACAACACAGTCCAGAAGTATATCAAGCATATCATTTACAATTTCAAATACATCATCATCTTCTACTCCAAATTCATCAATATCATCATCTTCAACAACAGCAACAGATTCAACAACATCAGCCTGCTCAGCATCGGTTCTTTCTCTTTCTTGAGTAGCTTGAACAGCAGAATCAACAATAACTTCAGCAATAGTTACACTTTCTACTCTTTGTCTCTTTGAGCTCTCCCCCTCATGGCCTTGATGATCCGGGTCATCACGGTCATGTCGCCGTTTAAGAGACGAAATAGCAGCAGTCTGACAGGTTTCTTCATGCTTTGCTACGCGATCAGAAAGCGACGATAGCGCGTCTGTCATTAAAGAAATTCCCTTTTCGATGCTGGAAAGACTTTGCTGAATAGTAGACGTGAAAGTATGAAATTCAGTAGAAAGAGAATCAACTCGAGCTTCAAGACGCGAAAAGCTAGTTTCTGAAGGAGGGGAGGTGGAGGCGTAGGCTGAGTTTGATGAGGCTGAAAATTTCTCAGTAGAGACATGAGATCTAAATCTTGCTGATCTGGCGGAGAAACAGATAATAATCTGGCATAAAATGCATCTGATAGCTCTGTGAGAGAAGAATCTTCAAGAAACATACCTTGAGTACCGTGAGGAGCTGATTGATCTCTGAAAGAAGGGCGAACAGACATAGAAGGCGGAGGCTGACTGACTGGAGGTGGAGTGGAAATAACAGGACGACCCGACGGCTGATCAGATGGTTCTCGGATAATAACCCCTGTCGGACGTCTGAAAGGAGGCACAACTGGAATGTTCTGAGCCTCGGATAGCTTACCTTTACCTTTCAAGAAGGCTCTTGCCTTAGCTAACTGATCCTGCTTTTCCTTTTCCATTTGTTCTTCCATTTGTCTAACAATATCTGCCCCAGATATCATATCAGTACCTTCGATAATATCAATCACTTGTTGTATATTTTCCCTTGGAGAAACCACAGAAGCAGTAACATGTGCAGAAGCAATACCCGTTTCCTGAGCTGCCCGAATATCAAGTTCATCCACTTCTAAGTGACCAACATGAGAATCTATGGGTATCGTTTCGGAAGACTCAGCAGTATGAGTTACTGAAATCCCTTCTACAATAGGTTCTCTAAAAGAATAATCTCCAGTATCCATCCTATTTCCCCCATGTCCTTCATCATCATCACCACCATCATCATCATTACCCTCAGAACCATCACCATTATCATCTGTGTCTTCTTCATCTGCACTATCTAACTCAGAGCTACTAGACTCAGCATGTTCTTCTTCAGCTGGATTCTCTTGCTCTGCTTCTTCATTCACATCTTGAGCAACTCTAGATGGAATCACAATCCCGTGCTCTTCACAATAAGATTTAACAGCATCATTTTCTGGATCAGCGTAATTCTGAATAAGTGCAGGAGGAATAGGCATACAAACATCAAACGATCGCTTCAGCTTTTGTATATAAGCCATTCTGTAGTCTGGTGCAATGGGCCAATTGTTTCTGCGAGGAATCTCTCTGTTGCTTCTAAGCATACTCCTCACAATTAAGGACAAGAATCTGATGTTTGGTAAGAAATTTCTGGACTTGTTAGTCACCTTCCAATGAACTATCTCACTGAGCTCGGTCCAAAAAATGATGGCGTAATCAACATGAAGATCATAGATGACAGCATGAAATAAACGAAGAAAATGCAAGCTTGCATTATCTGTACCCGTAGCCTTGGCTGTCAAACATCTAATGATCACAGAGAAAAGCGTGTACCATGGAAGTGGTAATTTGTTCTTCCTGAAATGACTAACCATAGATAACTGTCCGTCATACCCCAATGCTCTAATCCCAGCTAGAACTTCTTCCTCAGGTGGATACTCTTGAAATCCCGTCATTCCTGCTCTGGAATTTGCTTCTGGAAGATTAAGTATCAGACGAAGACGTGCGTAATCCAGATATGTCGTGAACTGGTCAATCTCAATGCTAAATCTGGGAGGCGAGACATTCACAATCTTCGTAATTGAATTCCATGCCTGTTGAACATAAACTTCCGGTACGTCGCATCGAGCCGATAAAGCATATGAAAGAGGATGCCCTAGAAGAATCGAACGAATGATCGGATGAATATCTATCCGATCAAGTTCCACATAATGATTGTTCGGAAGATAGTTGATGTAGTTGTCTCTTGGAAAAACATCATTCGGAGTACTTCTTATGGAAGAAAGATCAGCACCAGAAGATCTTTGAGAAGGAAGAGGTCTCTCCCTCGAAATTTGTTCTGAAGGATCATGCTCTCCTTCCTGAACCTCCTGTTCATGTTCTTGAACATCATCAGAAGCCATCAAATCTGTGAAAGATATTCATTTAAGACAAGAAATATTAGTAAAAACAGATAAAAGAAACAAAGTGTAAAACAAATTGCCTAAAAATAAAAAAAATCTGAAAAGAAAAAAAAAACAAGAAAAATTTCCTAAGTGTAGGTTTTCGCAGTGCACTGTGGCGAAAAGAGAAGTTTTCGCAATTAACTGTTGCGAAAAATAGAGATTTTCGCAAGTAACTGTTGCGAAAAGTGAAGTTTGCGCAATGAACTGCTGCGAAAACTTAGACTTAGAAAAATTTCAACACACACACAAGGAATTCGCAAAGGACTATTGCGAAAAGTGAGGTTTTCGTAATAGGTAATTGCGAAAAGTGAGGTTTTCGTAACTGCCTATTGCGAAAAGTTGAGTTTTCGCAATAGATCATTGCGAGTTCTTGAGTTGAATGATGCGAAAAGTAAACGAACAGATCAAAAACTCAAAATTATGCTAAAATTAAAGAAGTACTCAGATCGAAAACTATTCTAAATGCTTTTAAACACTAAAACGAACATTAAAACACACTTTTAAGCATCTAATTTGAGTTAAACCCTAGAAAATGAAAAATGATCATGCGAACAGATGATAAAACAGATTTTAATGGATGAAATTGAATACAAAATCGAACATAAACGGATGTGATACCAAAGATTAATGGTACGAAAACTTACCTGATATGAGTCGTATACGGGATCACACTGAAGAAAAGAAGATCAGAAACCGAATTCGCACAAAATGAGAGAAGATGAACAGTAAGAAAATTCAAAACCGGGAAACTAAAGTCAAAATTGGTCAAACTTTCTTTTAAACCCTTTTTCTAAAAAAAATCATTATTTTATAAAATACCAAAATACAATTATATTTATAATTTTTAGTATTTCAAATAAAAATAAATTTTCTTATTTAAAGAAAACTTATTAATTTTCAAAATATCAAAAATTATTAATATATTTGATTTTGAAATCTTATATAAAAATAATGACTATGTTCAATAAAATCCCTTTTTACCTGTTTTCTCCCCCTACACAAATGCATTAAAAATTTTACAATTAACATCTGCATTTAGAAAACATACCTGAATGATATCTCAGAGATTTATACCTGAATTGATATTTGACGATGAAAAAAATTATCAGATATAAATCAGATATCCAGATTCTCTCCCCCTCAAATGAAGAACTATTCTCTTCTTCTTTCAGTTTCAGATGCAAAGAAGTCTCTCCCCCTCAAAATTTGCTTATCAAAACAATCTGTGTTCTCCCCCTCGAATAAAGCAGAGACTCCACACATGACAGTTAATTACTTCAAATAAAAGAGTCAACTATGATCAAAGAAATACAAAGATTTATATTTAATATCTACTGAATAAAAATGTTTGAACACTTAACAAATGAAATTCAAATCAGTGAAAATAATCATATTTTTCAATCACAGATGATATCAAATACATGCTTCCAGATTGAAAACCAAGTCATGCTTGCATACCAAGATGATATAAGTTCACTTTCAATCCCCTTAGATAATCTAATTGGTGGGTTAGCATGTGAATTAAGATTAGCAACAAGCAAATGCATTTCATAGACATAAAAGATTACTTTGCTCAGACTCACACTATTTATCTGAAAAACTGAATTTCCACAAATTTATAAGTTTATCGCGACATTGTAATTTTCCCAAAGCTTATAGAGATGTGTGCTCTTTGGCATCTTTTATTGTGTGCACATTGGCATCTTTTAATCACAAGGTTTATTAAAATCCAGATACATCGTAAACGTAACTTTCTATCTGGTCCTATAGCAGGATTTGGGTCAGCCGATCCCAGACTAGTTGGCCTTGGGGCTAGGTGACGAGCACCCCTTGAGACTTACTTTCCCGAACCAGAAAGGCTACATCGATATACCTAAATCTCATCTGTACCAGTAGAACATGGCTTTCTACCTGGTTCTATAGAAGGATTTGGGTCAGCCAATCCCAGACCAGTTGGCCTTAGGGGCTAGGTGACAAGCACCCCTTGGAACTTAATCTCCCAAACCAGATAGGCCACAGGTACACACTTTCAAACCAAATGATGTTTTTTTTTTATTGCATCTCTTTTCACTTGGTTCAAAAACTCTGTGCTTGGCTCATATCTTCATTTCCATTCAATTAACAAAATCATAGGCATTTTGAGCATTATAATCTTAAAACGTCTAGATTTACACTAAATTGCGCTTATATCTATGTTTCAATCATGTGTCACTTACCTTTCGATTTGACTTAGAAGCGAAATATGAAACATAATATATCTCAACATATCACAAGACTACTTGACTAACAATCCTTAACATATATTTTATTCAATGAATTGAAAATAGATAAATTTTCACTTCTTTGAATAAAATTTGTTAAAGATCAAACTTTAAAATTCAACATGCCGATCTTTGAAAGTAGAAAATTGAACCTCTTTTCATCCAAAGCTTTGGTGAAAAGATCGGCAAGTTGATATTCAGTAGGTACAAAATATAACTCTATTGTACCTTTTTCCACATGATCCTTTATGAAGTGATAACGCATGTCAATGTGCTTTGTCTTGGTGTGTTGGACCGGATTCACGGAAATAGCGATCGCCGACTTGCTGTCACAGTATATCGGAATCGTTTTGTAAAACAAGCCGTAATCCTTCAATTGTGTTTTCATCCATAGGACTTGAGAGCAGCAACTAGCCGCGGCAACATACTCCGCTTCGGCAGTTGAAATGGATACACAATTTTGCTTCTTGGAAGCCCAGCTGATTAATCTATCTCCGAGAAACTGGATATGGCCTGAAGTGCTTTTCCGATCCAATTGACTTCCTCCATAATCTGCATCAGAATAAGCAGTTAGTTTGTAATCAGAACTCTTAGGATACCATAAGCCTAAGTACGGAGTTCCTTTTAAATATCTGAAAATCCTCGTCACTGCTGATCGATGCGATTCTTTGGGATTTGCCTGAAAACGCGCACATAAGCATGTAGCAAACATTATGTCCGGTCTACTTGCTGTAAGATACATTAGTGAACCGATCATGCCTCGATATGAGCGAACATCCACAGCTTTACCATCCGGGTCTAAACCAATCTTCGATCCATGAGACATCGGCGTTCGCATAGTCGTGCTTTTGTCCATCTTGAATTTCTTCAAAATGTCAAATACGTACTTGGATTGATTGATAAAGATGCCATCCGGAAGCTGTTTTACTTGAAGTCCAAGGAAGAAATTAATTTCTCCCATCATGCTCATTTTAAACCTTGAAGACATAAGATCTGAAAACCAATAAGATAAAGCTTTGTCAGTAGCACCAAATATAATGTCATCTACATAAATTTGTACTAAGCAAATATCCAGATTTTTACGAAAAGTGAACAAAGTAGTATCAATTGCTCCCTTGGTAAAACCATTTGTCAACAAGAAGGTTGACAATTCATCATACCACGCCCGTGGTGCTTGTTTCAAACCATATAGAGCCTTATCGAGAACGTAGACGTAATTTGATTTGTTTGGATCGACAAACCCTTCAGGTTGAGATACGTAAACCTCTTCCTTGAGTGCTCCATATAGAAACGCGGTTTTGACATCCATTTGAAATACTTTGAAGTTCCGAAAGGCAGCAAAAGCAAGAAACATCTGAATAGCTTCAAGGCGAGCCACTGGCGCGTATGTCTCATCATAATCGATACCTTCTTGTTGTCTATAGCCTTTTGCAACAAGACGAGCTTTATTACGAACCACAATACCATCCTTGTCCTTCTTGTTCTTGAATATCCACTTAGTGCCTATGATACTCTTTCCCTTTGGCTTAGGCACAAGTCTCCACACCTTTAAGGCTTCAAACTGATTGAGTTCCTCTTGCATCGCAATTATCCAATCCGGATCCATGAGAGCTTCTGAGACTGTAGATGGTTCTATGTTACTCAGAAAACATGCAAACAAACATTCGTTTGGTGTCGCGGATTTGGATCTAGTTGAAACACTAGCCGATGGTTCCCCAATAATCTGATGAACAGGATGAGCTTTTGTCCATTTGGCCTTGTGAGGAAGAGGATCAATTGTTTCTTGAGTACTTTCTAAAATCTGAGGTGGAGGATCTGGAATGTCACCTTCGGAAGAAGAAATAGACACGATTTCTGTTATCGGAGGAGAAATCTCATTAATACTCCCTGATTTTGATATTTCGACTAAAGGAGGATCAACAGATGTAATTGGAACAACAACTTCAGATTGTTGAACAACTTCAGTTTGTTCTTCTTCTTGAACAAGTGGTGACTGGATGTCATCATTTGTCACCGGTGATTCAACCTCAGATACAACGAGATGTGGTGTTTCAGAAACCACATTTTGTACTTCTATAACTGGTGCCTCTTGTTCAGGAACAGGTGGAACAACATCTTCTGTTGATTGAGTTGTAGCAGAAGTGTTTGTAGATGTGTTCACATTTTCCTGATTCATCAAGTTAGAATCATTATTAGATTTAGGCACATCATCATAGAAATTTTCAAATAATAAATCAAGATCAGTAAGAATAACAGAGTTAGAAAGATGATCCTGATTTGACATTTGAGAAGCATGTTCTGAACTGACTTGTTCAGAAGCTAAAACCCCTGAAAGATCGGGTTCCGGTCCTGATTGGCCGGAAGCCATTGCTTCAGATTCATCGAAATGAATATTAACGCTTTCAATCACTTTTCTTGGATCTAAAAGGAACACACGATATGACGCAGAATTTGAAGAATATCCCAAAAAGATTCCCTCATCAGCTTTCGGACCAAACTTGTTTAGATTGTCCCGATCATTCAACACAAAGCAC
The DNA here is from genome assembly GCA_033807775.1 of Saussurea involucrata. Taxonomy (NCBI): domain Eukaryota; kingdom Viridiplantae; phylum Streptophyta; class Magnoliopsida; order Asterales; family Asteraceae; genus Saussurea; species Saussurea involucrata. The sequence continues at coordinate 137,444,578 of CM066322.1, forward strand.
TTGCAACCAAAAGCCCTAAAATATTTCACGTTTGGCTTTATCCCATTCATGATCTCATACGGAGTCTTGTTGAAGCGCCTATGAATGATTGACTGGTTCTGAGTATGACATGCTGTGGAAACCGCTTCAGCCCAGAGAGATAGAGGAAGTCCCGAATAAGCAAGCATCGTTCTGGCCGATTCTACAAGTGTTCTATTCCGTCTCTCCACGATCCCATTTTGCTGAGGAGTTCTCGCGGCAGAGAATTGCTGAGTAATTCCATTTTCTTCAAAGAACTCTTGTAGAACACTGTTCTTGAATTCTGTACCGTTGTCAGAACGGACAGTCTTAACCGGTTTCTGCTTATTGGTTTGAATAGTCTTGATAAGAGTGATGAGAATCTCCGGGGTTTCATCTTTAGATTTGAGAAATTTGACCCACGTGTAACGAGAATAGTCATCAACTACCACCAAAACATATCTTTTCTTCCCAATGCTCCTAGTCTTCATCGGTCCGCACAAGTCAACATGTAAAATATCAAGTATGTCCTTTGTGCAAAAATCAGGATTCGGTTTGTGGGAGGCTTTCTTCATCTTTCCTTTTTCGCAGTCATGACATAAATGATCCTTTTGGAATTTCAAAGACGGAAGACCTCGAACCATATTACCTCTTGCAAGTCTGTCCATATAATTGAAGTTGAGATGAGCTAGTCGTCGATGCCAAAGCCAACTTTGATAAACATAAGCTTTCGAGAGAAGACAAATATCTGATGGAGAGTTCACCATATTTAGATCTATCGTATACAAATTGCATCTCCTCTTTCCAACAAGAAGTTCCTTGCCATCTTCATTCTTTACAACAACTCTCTGTTTCTTGAAGCTCCCTTCCAGGTCTTTATCACAAAACTGACCAATGCTAAAAAGATTGTACTTTAGCCCGTCGACATAGTTTACTCTCTTGACAGTAACATTCCCTTGCACAATGTCTCCGTATCCAAGAATTTGTGATGTTTCACAATTACCAAATCTTACCTTTCCACATGCCTTTTCCTTAAAATTAGATAACAGAGATCTATTGCCAGTCATATGTTTGGTGCATCCAGAATCCAGATACCACAAACGACTTGGCTGCATATAAGCACATCAAACAAGTTTAGGTACCCATATAGATTTGGGTCCCTTTTTGTTAGTCCTTTTCTTTCTATTATCTTTGTTCAAGTAAAAATAGGCATCAGTCATATTTAAATCTCCATGATTAACTTTAATGTCGTTTTTAGAAAGATAACTGTTAGAATGACAACACTCCGAGCAACACATACCAACATTTGCAATATGAATCATTTGCTTTATTGAATATCTGACAAGACTATTACAATCTTTATTCATACAAGCAAATGTATTCTTGTTCCAAATGTCAGATTCTATGTCACTACAAGAAGAAGTTGATGATTCCATCGGTTTGCATTTGGGAATCCACATAGGCTTTCCTTTCTCTTTTAAAGCCCTATCTGAAAAAGAAGAAGTAGAAGAGTCAGATATATTTCCAAAATTAGAAACTTGAGCCTTTGACCTTTTCTTTGATCTTCTTCTTTTACGACGCTTTTTAATATGAATATTTGAATTTGTCGTAAATGAATCGTCTAAAATTTCAAATTTAATCTCTGACATTGAAGACAATCTATCATCGGTAGAATCAAACTTCACATTAGTTTCCTTTAAACTTTCCTTGGAGTTATTCTGTTTTGAAAAATCAGATAAATCGGACTCAGAAGTAGTTTCAAAAATAGAATCAGAAGAAACTTCCTTAAAATCATATTCAGAAACCACATGTACATTTCTTTTATTTTCCAAATCCTCTAACTTAGATTCCAAATCCTTGATTTTATTTTCAAGACAAACTATCTTAGTTTCTAACACTAACGGAGGAATATACCTTTTAGTATCATACAATACTTCAGATTTATCCTTACTGTCAGTGTTAGTCACATAAGTATCAAAGTAATCATTGGATAAGAAATCTTTATTAGAATCTTTTGGTTTCGAAATGTACTTTGCGTTTTCTCTTGTATACACAAATGGAAGTTGCATTTTGGTAGTAAAATATCTTTTCTCCTTTTCTACTTCCAAAGCTTCCTCTTCATTTGTCCAATTTATTTTAAATTGGGGGGCATATCTTCCTAGATGTAGAAAATCAAAATCGTAAACCGTTGGAACTTTTTCTTTCGCATCATCTAGAAAATGCGGATTTTCAAAACCTAAACCCCATTTTTCTTTAATAGCATTATAACTCCTCGGTTTGTTCAAATAAACAGTTGGTTCCGTTTGACCCCGAACATACAGTTTTTCCTCAAGTTCATTGATCTTATCTGAAAATTCATCTTTTTGGTTGGTCATAAGTCTCAAAGATTCCTCTTTCATTTTTATGATATATTCTGAATCTTCTATTTTCTTTTTAAACATATTTTCCATGTTAATCAAAATTATTTTATTATCTTCGATTTGAACATTAAGCGATTTGATTAACTTTGATTGATCATGAATAATGTCTTTTTCAGATAGTCTTTTAGATCGGAGAATCCGGATAGCTTTAACGACATTTTCCATTTGAGATGATATGAAGTTATAATCAAAATTAGAATGTACCTCAGATTCATCTGATGAAGTATCATCCTCCTGCTTTTCATCATCTGAAGCATCTTCTCCCACAAAGCACATAGCGGCCGTCTCCTCATTGTTAGATTCATCATCAGAGAAATCAAGAAAGTACTCTTCTTCCACAAGCAGAATGTTTCCATTTTCTTTCTTCTCAACAAGATCCAATTTCTTCTTGTAGTACTGAGAATCTCTGACAACTTTGACTCTACAGTCTTTGGCCATGTGCCCAGTCTTACCACATTTGAAGCAAGTGATGATTGGCTTCTTCAATTCTTCAGCCTTTGGAATATACTTCTTTGGAGGATCAACTTGAGGAGTGTAGGAAGAGCTTTCATTGAACTGTTTTCTTGGCCCTGAAGAGAAACGTTGATTATTGTTGCCTGACTTGTATTTCTTCTGAAAGTGTTGTGTCAACAATATCATTGCCTTTTCCAACTCTTCTCCGTCATCATCCACATTTCCATCAAAAGCATTTTCTACCAGCGACTTCTCAGCAAGTTGCTTGGCCAGCAAAGCAATCGGATCTTCTGTTTTACCTTTAGATTTCTTATCAATCTTTGCCTTCTTCATTAGAACCAAATCCTCATCCACCATCAGTAATTCATACAGCTCTTGAATCTGCATCTTAGAAATCCCAACATCATTTCTTAACCTATGACATGTCTTACTCCATTCCGGTTGAAGAGAATTCAGAAACTTCAGATTGACTTCCAATTCTGATTTAACCACCTTGATCTTGTACAGATTATTGATGACTCCCCAAAATCTATCAAATGTGCTCTTTAACGACTCATTCTCCAATGCTTTGAAACTTTCAAAACTGTTCATGTAACGAGTTTGTCGCACGTGAGTAGAAACGACAGATCCCAACATTATCTTCTCTAATTGAGCCCACATCAAAGTAATGTTATTTCGATAGCAGTCAATCCTGTTGTATATGAAATTTGGTAAAGAAAGGATCAGGTATGACTTGGCATCTTTATCTGCTTGCTGTCTAAGGATTTCCTCCGGTGTGTAATCAGTCTCTTTCTTTTCTTCACGAGTTGCCGGAGTAGTAGCTGTAGCAGGAATCTCAACAACAGGTTTAACAAACGGGCCTTCCATCAAAGACTTCATTATATTCACACCGTTGCTTTGAAACTCGATAAAGTTGAGAAATCTATCACGCCATTGAGAAAACTCGTTTTCATTTATGAGCACCGGTGGCCGAGTGTTAGAGCCCAAAGTCATCATTATGTCATTCTTGAACATCATATATTGATTTTCCATTGTAAAACAGAGGTTTGGGTTAGAAACGAAAGGATTCGGAAAAAATGACAAAGGAACAGTTTTCGCAACCAACTAATGCGAAAACCACAAAGTTTTCGTAAGCAAAGGACACGAAAAGTCGAAGTTTTCGCAATTGACAGATGCGAAAACTAGACTTAGAAAGAAATTGAAGATCACTGAGGTTTTCGGGACAAAGGATTGCGAGAAGTGACAGTTTTCGTGACAAAGGAATGTGAAAAGATACTGTTTTCGTGAAAACGGAATGCGAGAAGTCACTGTTTTCGTAACAGTGGCTTGCGAAAAGATACTGTTTGCTTAACAGTGGCTTACGAAAAGTCACACTTGGTTCCTGAAGAAGATCACGGATGATGAACTTGCGAGAACCTGATGAATCTTGCGAAAACCTGAGATCTTGCGAAAACCGAACGAAAAATCCCAAACACGTCTGAAATCTGAACGGATTAGCACGAAAATTCACAGATATGCTCGAAAATGCAATCTAATCACTTACTCTCTTTTACACAAACTCTGAAAACCTCTGAATCAATAATACGCAGATCGAACAGAAGCCAAAAACGATAAACCAAAATCTGATGAAATCTTCAAAATTGAAGATCAAAAACACGATTAATCGAGAAACTTCCTTCACAAACAATGTTCTATATCTGAATCCGAATCAAATGAACCTAATCCCCAAGCAATTCGATCAGAAAATCGGATGTTTGAAAAAAAATCTCAAGAAAACGAGATTTCTTGATGAAAATCAAGAAATCAATCAAATTTCCTTGACAAATCTCTGCAAAAATCGATCACTGATAATCAAATACACTCTCGATTCTTCACACTGCTCTGATACCAATTGTAGATTACAAGATCAATGAAGAAGAAAGTGAATTTGATAGAGAGAAAATGTAGAAATTGTATATCTCTGATATTAGCAAAAGTTGTACAAAACAAGGAAGGAAAGGGTATTTATACCCATGACTTAGAAAGTCAAACTAACTAAAAGAAAGCTACAAGCTTACTTAAATACACATTGATTACAACATAAAATGTTCTAACAATGTCCAAGAACAAACAACCAGAAAAACTCTGGCCATGCAGCCCTCCGACTACATGACTAGAGCACAGCTCACAGAACTTGCACAAGGGGTGCTCGATCAGGTCACAGAGTTCATCAGAGCCTTCACCGCTGCCAACGCTTACTATGTCAAGGATTTCCGAGCAAGCGTGGGCAAAATGCGCTTCAACACAGAGACAGAGGTCCATAATCTTCTAGGCGTCTACGATGACTTGTGCGCAAAGATGATAGCCGCAGGTGCCACACCACCCAAAAAGCCAGAAACATCGTGCAGAGCAGAGGGTACGACAGATAAGAGTCAGGATGACTCTGATGATGATTCTGATGGATCATCAGGTCATCATGAAGGGGAGAAACGAAGGGAAGAAACTGCAAACAGAGGCCTACCTGCACCACCAATACAAGCAGAACCCCTAAGCCAAGCACCCCCAACTGTAACCCAAGGAGAAACCCAAAAGAAGTCCACAGGGGTAACAACCACCTCTGTGGAAACAACACCTGAAGAAATCCAAACTCAAACAACAGAAACAACCCATGTAATCATAGAAGATCTACCAACTCTAACCCCCAAACCATCTGAACAAGTACAAATCCTCACATCCTCCGAAGAAGACCAACCAACACCAACAACACCTAAACCAACAGAAGACAAACCCCCTTCACCAACACCAAAAACACCAGAAGAATCCAACTTACCATCCCCCACACCAGAAGCTGAAACAACAAAACCTCCATCTCCCACACCCAAAACCAGAACCAAGTCAATTGCTCATAAACAAAGGAAATATCTGAGCAAAACCACATAAGCCTCACCAACCAAACCTACATCACCAACTAAGTCTCCTGTAAAACCAACAGAGGCATCAACACCAAAACCAGCAGAAGCTCCTCCATCCAAGCCCTCAGAAGCTCAACCGCTAAAACAAACAGAGGCAACCCATTATGTACAAAAGGAAGATCTCCAGCCGAAGGCAAAAGACAAAGGCAAGGGAATACTGACAGAGGAACCAAAGAAGAAAAAGCCGAAGCATCAACCTGCAGAGAAATTGATGAAAAGCGCCTTCGATGCATATATGACACCAAAACCAGAAGAAGAAGACTGGGCTTTCGGTGTTACTCCTTTGTCAAACATACAAGTTCTGGATCCGAAGGCAAAACCTACAGAAGATCGAGTGACCCAAATTAAAAAGCAAATGGATGCTCTGCGTAGACCCATGGCTCCACCTGGTGCACCTCCATGACAAATGGAAGAAGTGGGGTACAGGTACCTATACAACAGAACTATCAGAGATCCTCTGCCACCATCTATTCAAGATCCCAACTTCCGTGCTGAGCTCGAAAACATCTTCAACAGAACAACACCCAAGCCTGTCAACCAAGTCTACTCAATCTCCAAAATCGACAAGGTCGTATACTGTAAGTTCTCTCACACCAGAACCACACCTAAGATCTCCTACAACATCTATAAGGTCAAAAGAATGGACAGAACCGAGAACCAATTCTCAGATGCTGATCTTAGGAACTTAAGCCCCTACGACCTACCCGACCTTCTGAACTGGACAAAACAGAACTTCATAAAAGGAGATACAGTTCGAAGGGCATACAGGGTGATCAGAAAGGCCATGCGCGAGAAACTTCTATTATATAGCCTAGTTGACTTCCAAGTAGGGCGAGATCTCGGAGTGAGAAACCTAAGCCTTAGACCACCAGAAGATGACTGCCAAAAATATGCAACAATTACTCTCACAGAGTTCAGAGCCAACCTCATGGAGCACAGAGGAATGGAACTGATGGATAAGGCATCCGCCGATAGATTGATAGAGGTCATTGACTCCGTCATCAACTTCAGAACCCTCTGCATCAGAATCTATCATGAGCTCAAAGAAGTAGGACTCGACAACAGAAGTTTCAACGACTTCCAAAACGCCAACGTCTGAGTTAGTCTACAAATCTCTGCCACTTTTTCTTTCATCATGTAATCAAATGTAAATGCCTCTGGCATAATCTTATATGAAAAGAAAATATTTTACAGAGGTCAAATACCACTTGTTGTGTACTTAGCCTAGAAAACCATGCACCTTTCAATTTTTTATTTTTCAATACTTAGGGGGAGATTGTTAGCTCCAATCTTTATTGTTTAAGAAGTACCAAAAAATAGGCTAAGTATAGAAGTATTCGACAGAAGTCTCTATCGAGTCTCCGAGAAGACCGAAGTGAAGAATCGCCATAAGACTCTTCTCAGAGGACAAGGCCACAGAGCCTCTGTCATAATTGACAGAGACTCTATGGTATGAAGACGGAAGACTTAGAAGAATACTTGAAGATCAAGACAAAGACGATCGTGCTTCTCACGTTTACTGTTGTACGAAGATCTTGAAGATCATTCGTACAAGGCTCGCCCTACTGCCTCCACGTGTCAACCTCTGATGGGTTGCAGCCTTTGTAGAGTGCAGCGTACTACAGCAATGTTGTACATGTCACTGTTCCATGATAGTGTCTTTGTACCTTAGTACTTCTTGTCTCCACCTTGTCCCCTTTAGAAGTAGTATAAATAGATGGCTCATGTTGAGCTCTTTTATTAAGCTTTGCATGACACACACACCATAAGAGCAGAATTCTTGTAATACCTTCGGTGTTCTTGGTGTTCTTATTATATCAAATACAGTGAATCATTGAGTTAATTATCTGTGTTATTTCCATTTCACGTATTTGATATTGTGTGTTTATCTATCAAGTATTACCTCTTTAGTTCGCTAAAACGCTTCCGCACCCTAATCTGTTTGAATTAATAGGTTTATATATCATTGTTAAGCAATATAGGAACCAACATTAACCCTAACAAAGAGATTAAAGCAAACTATTTATATGAGCAAACTAATATTACAAACTGTCATATTCAGCCCATGTACTTCATATTCCACTAACGTGACCTAACACACCGGAGTTTGCTAGATCAGATAATCCAGTTGGTTGTATGAATTGGATTAGAGAAATGGAGCAAGCCTTTAGATCTTGCGAGTGTGACGAAGAATCGAAGGTCATGTTCGGTTCTTAAATGTTACAGGGCAACGCCTTGACCTGGTGGAACATTGTGACGTCGATAGTAACGGCTCCGGTTTTGGCCACCATGACATGGGAGTCGTTTAAAAGAAAGAGTTTAGAAGAATATTGTAATGAGAATGAAATGGATCGGATTGAAGAAGAGTTTCGGACTCTGAAGAAAGGTACTTCTTCAGTAAGGGAATACACCAGTACATTCCTAGAGAAGCTAAACTTAGTGGGACATGTGGCTCCAACTGAAAAAGAAAAGATTAAAGCCTACCTGAAATGCTTACCGGCTGACATGATGTCAAGAGTTCGGAATTCTAAAGCCTTGACGTTGAGGGAAACGATAGAAGAATCCAAAATAATAGAAGAAGTGTATGCCAGAGATAAGGAAGAAAAGGCACAAGGGGGAGAGAAACGAAAATGGGAAGTTCAGTCGGAATCTACTCAGAAATCCAAATCATCTGGCAAGAATGTTCGCTTTGAGTCTCGACGGGAACCGAACTGGTGCCAGAAATTCCGAATCAAACATTTTGGACCATGCCGAGTAGTTTCAAATGAATGTTTCAAATGTGGAAAGAGTGGTCACCAGATTGCAAACTATCCCATCTAAGGGCTAACTTGTTTTGAGTGTAAACAACCCGGTCACTTCCGAAAAGACTTTCCAAAGCTAAGGAAGGGTGGAGATCAAGGAAGGAAGCCAAATACTCCTAAGCCAACGAGCCGGGCATTTCATATGATGGCTGATGAAGCGAAAGAATCGAAGGATGTGGTTTCTGGTACATTTCTTGTTAACTCTATTCCTGCACGAGTATTATTTGATTGTGGTGCCAATCTATCTTTTGTATCAAAGTCGTTTTATCAAAAGTTAGCTATACTAGTCACTACCTTGGAAGATGCCTTAGTAGTTGAAATAGCTAACGGGGGTCAAGTCTTAGTTAGAGAAAGGCTTGAGGGTTGTATGATTGGGATAGAAGAAAAGAAGTATCCGGTTGACTTGATGTTGATGGAAATTGGGGGATTTGATCTAGTCATGGGTATGGATTGGTTGACAATCAATCAGGCAGAAATTCTTTATGCCAAGAAATTAACTCGGATCCCTATGCCCGAAAATGATGCTGTATTCATCAATGGGGAAAAGAAAAAGGGGAGGTTCCGCTAATTTCTATTGCCAAGGCACGTAAGTGTATAGTAAAAGGATGTTTATCCTATCTAGCATATGTTATAGATGCTAAAGGAGAAAAAAAGCAAGTGGAAGACATAAAGACAGTAAATGAATTTCCAGAAGTGTTCCCTGATGATCTTTCAGGTTTACCGCCAGAACGAAAAGTAGAGTTCCGAATTGATCTTGTTCCGGGAGTGGTACCGATAGCGCGTGCACCGTACCATTTAGCACTGGCCGAAATGAAAGAGATTATGTCTCAACTACAAGAGTTTCTTGAAAAGGGATTTGTTAGGCCAAGTTCTTCACTGTGGGGAGCTCCGGTATTATTTTTCAAGAAGAAGGATGGCACTATGAGAATGTGCATTGACTACCGGGAGCTGAATAAGGTGACTATTAAGAATAAGTATTCCACTTCCAAGGATTGATGATTTATTTGATCAACTCCAAGGTGCGAGATGTTTTTCAAATATTGATCTGAGGTCAGGGTATCACCAAGTACGAGTAAGGGATGAAGATGTTCCCAAGAAAACATTTAGAACGAGGTATGGGCATTACAAATTTCTGGTCATGCCTTTTGGGTTGACGAATGCTCCAGCTGTGTTCATGGATTTAATGAACAGAGTGTGTCGACCATTCTTAGACAAGTCTGTCATCGTGTTCATTGATGACATACTTGTTTATTCAAAGAACGAAGCCGATCATGTATGTCACCTTCGTGAAGTATTAAATGTTTTGAGAAAGGAGAAATTGTACGCCAAATTTTCAAAGTGTAAATTTTGGTTAAAATAGGTACAATTTCTTGGGCATGTGATTACTTCTGAAGGGGTCAAAGTGGATCCGGCAAAGATAGAGGCAATGACGAACTGGGAAACGCCAAAGGACATATCAGTGATACAGAGTTTCTTGGGTCTGGCAGGTTATTACCGGAGGTTTATAAAAGATTTCTCAAGGATCACTTCTGCCTTGACCATTCTGACACGGAAGAATGTAAAGTTTGTATGGACTGAAAATCAAGAATCAACCTTTAGAACTTTACAAAAGAAGTTATGTGAAGCACCTGTTCTTGCACTACCGGGAGGAACAGAAGATTTAGTTGTTTATAGTGATGCGTCAAAAATAGGTTTGGGGTGTGTATTGATGCAATGTGGCAAAGTGATTGCTTACGCATCACGACAACTCAAAGACACATGAAAAGAATTACCCTACCCATGATTTGGAACTGGCAGCAGTGGTGCTTGCATTGAAGTTGTGGTGACATTATCTATACGGAACGAAGTGCACTCTTTTTACTGATCATAAAAGTTTAAAACATGTATTTATTCAGAAAGAGTTAAATATGAGGCAAAGGTGTTGGTTAGAACTACTTAAGGACTATGATTGTGAATTGCATTACCATCCTGGTAAAGCAAATATTGTGGCTGATGCTTTAAGTATAAAAGAATATAGTGGATGCTTGAAAATGACTAACGCCAGGATTGATGTGACGTCAAGTCTGATTGAAAGAATCAAAGTGGCACAAGCGGAAGCATTATTGGAAGAAAATCTGAAAGAGGAAGTCATGGTCAAACAACGTCTTCAACTGACTGAAGATGGTGGTGGGGTCAAACTGTTCCAAGGTCGCGTTTGGGTGCCAAACATGGGAGGAAATCGAGAGTTAATTCTCGAAGACGTCCACAAGTCTAAATATTCTATACAACCCTGAAGTACTAAAATGTATAGAGATCTGAATCTACACTATTGGTGGCCATCTATGAAATTAGATATGGCACAATGTGTAGAAAAGTGTGTGACGTGTTCGTTAGTAAAAGCTGAACATCAATGGCCTTATGGAAGTCTATAGTCTTTGGAGATTCCGGAACGGAAGTGGGATAAGATTACCATGGATTTTGTGACTAAGTTACCAAAGACGTTGAAAGGTAACGATACTATTTGGGTAATAGTGGATCGGTTAACCAAAAGTGCTCACTTCTTGGCAATGAAAGAAGCATCACCGATTGATAAGCTAGCCAAGCTTTATATTAATGAAGTGGTATCAAGACACGGGATACCTGTGTCTATAGTTTCTGACCATGACAACCGATTCACTTCAAGGTTTTGGCAGTCACTACAAGAAGAACTGGGTACAAGAGTGAATTTGAGCACTGCCTATCATCCACAAATGGACGGGCAAAGTGAAAGAACTATTCAGACTTTGGAATACATGCTCAGGTCATGTGTGATTGATTTTAGAGGTAACTGGGATACACATTTACCCTTAGTGGAGTTTGCGTACACCAATAGTTATCATTCCAGTATTGTAAGAGCACCTTTTGAAGCCTTGTATGGACGGAAATGTAGAACTCCACTGTGTTGGTTAGAAGCTGGAGAAAAACAATTTGTTGGTCCTGAAATTGTACAACAAACGACCGATAAAGTGAAAGAGATTCGGAAGCACATGAAGGCGGCTCAAGATCGACAAAGAGTTACGCCGATCCGAAAAGAAGGCTGAAAGAATTCCAATTTGGGGAGCGGGTGATGCTAAAGGTATCCCCGTGGAAGGGTGTGATAAGTATTGGAAAACATGGAAAGCTGGGTCCTCGTTTTCTTGGACCTTTCACTAGAACCAAGCGAGTAGGGCTTCAAGCATATCAGTTGGATCTTCCACCTGAATTGGAAGGAATCCATAATACCTTTCATGTCTGTTATCTTCGAAAATGCTTAGCCAAAGAAGAAAATGTTATACCACTTTCTGAAGTAAGAGTGGCTGAGAAGAGTCATTGTGTGGAGGAACCGGAAGCAATTTTAGAAAGGACGACTAAGAAGCTACGACATAAGGAAGTGATTATGGTGAAAGTACAATGGAAACATCACAGAGGTGCTAACGTGACGTGGGAAGTGATAGGCTGGTATCACCCCCCTAAATCTAACCGCAAGTGTACGGTGTCGAAATCAAGTAATACGCACGGAAGTACGAGTATCGAATCCACAGGAACTAGGAACTAAGTATCACAATTACTATAAACTCTATTAACTGAACGATCGCAAATTGAGTGGTTGGTATTAAACTACTAATTGCAAATAAACTAAATCAAACATACAAACAGTAAACAGCTTAAGAACTTCAGACAGAGAAAACAGTTGAGGGTTGGAAATCCTAAGACTAACACATACAAACACTTGACTCAAAACAGTTACCAGTTATTCCGTATAATGAATACCCAATATTGTAAAAATCACCGTTGTTCTCTTTCGTGCAACAACGGGTTTTATCTTGAAAAGCACAAGTTTTATCTCTCGATCTCACCTATGGAATTCAAAACACATTAAGCTCAAGATTTTAACGGGACTAAGGCTTACTCGGAATATCTCTATCTCCTTTCTCACCTTAGGCATGCGATTCCTAGTTCTAGTTACAATTAATTCTCTCGAACTCAATTAGAAACAACAATTCAATTGTAAATTGGCCAAATTCACAAAAGCATTAAAATCCAAATCACATGCTTCATTAATATAGGAAAAACTGATAAAAGTCTCAAGTTATATGTTCATATGCTTAAATCAAATTCATTCCAACCCCAACATCTAAAGATTAGTTCATGATGTTGGGGGATAAAAACTCAAGAAAAGGGGATGAAAAACTGTATGTAAACATGATAAACGTGAATGTGAAAGATGTAGTGATAAACTCCCTTCTCCCGGCTCTAATCCGCGTCGCGTCGTGACCTCCTCTTCGATTGATCCTCTCTCGTGGCTCCAAAAGACGTGAAAAGTCTCCAAAAATCGCCCCTAAGTTGTTGTCGTTCGTCGTGTGTGAGTCGTCTCGAGAATGCCCTAAAATCAGAAAAATCGCCAAAGTTATAATCTGGAACAGGAGGTCCCGCGACCTGTCACGCGACTTGCAAGTCGCGTGGCAAGTCGCCCGCTTTTTTGAAGCTTGTTTGGGTCAGGTTCGGGTCCTGGTTCGGGCGCGGGTCTTGGGCTTGGATCTCGGGCTTCCGTTGGGCTTCGTTTTGGCTCTTTTTGGGCTCTTTTTAGCTTCTTTTTTCTCGATGAACGTTGTCTTTTAGATAACCTGCAGAATTGACTCGATAAACCATAAAATCCACGCCTTTTTGCTAGAATACAAGCCAATCGCATTGGTTTGACAACTGAAAATAACGCCAAAATGTGGCGTTATCAACAACCCCAAACCGAGCGTTGCTTGTCCCCAAACAAATTAGCGATAAAATAGAGTAAAAGCACATATCAGTGAAATAATAACTGCACAACTCCCAATTGGTACCACATGATGCACTAGTGATTTCCTATACCCGTGAATGCTTATCTCACTCTCGCCTCATCCTTATTCTGTTTGTCTATGACCTTCCATTGTAAGTTGAACTCATGACTGCTCCGATTACACTAAGGTTGTTCTAGGTCCAGACATACTAGGGAAAACATTTTTCCTCGACCCTACCTCACGGGATACTCTCGTTTCACTCGAACCTAGGTTGTCGCACATGTTGTCATGTTTAGGGAATTTATGTACAAGAATACTCAAATATTACATGACAATTCTAATGAAAGACGCACAAATGTCCAAAAATTGATCTCAGAAAGGAATCAAGTAGCAAGACAGGGACTATCAGCAAAGGTGGTCGTATACCCTAATCACATTTTCTAGAAGATCATCCAGGTCTTTGCAAGGGTTGTAACGGGGCTAGGGTTTTGGTTAAGAAGCGAAGGGTAAAAGGATCAAAAATCCTTGGCGTGTCAATCATTAGCAGTTCGGAACTTTTCTAACTTCACTTTCTATCTTTTGGCCCTCTTTATCACTACTGGAGTCGCCTTGACTCACTTATTTAGCTGCTGTAAAGCTATCTAAATAACTGTAATTTTTTTTGGGACTTCATTAGTCCTCTTTATTCGATTGGGGCTGCATTGGCCCTCTTTTCTATTTATTCTCATGATTGGCTTGTATCCGTTTCTTTTCCGCTCTATCTTCTCTATTCATTACCGCCTCTGTTTGACACACTTTCGGATAAGGTTGGCTAAGGCTTTTGGCTCAGGTTTAAAGGTGGGTCTGGAATGAACATGGTGAGTGTTTGGCTACAACGGGGTTATGGTTACACACAAATGGGTAAAAGGGTTTGATAGCTAAAAACAGGGTTAAACAAACACACAATGCTTGGAATCATCTCTTAAGGTCCACACGAAATGGTCTACTACACCCTTACCTAATATCCCGATGGTCGTCTTTGCTACTCAATGCAATAATATAGCGAGATCATTCTATGTTCAAGACAAGGAACTCGAAAAAGTATATATGACTTAAGTGTATGAATCCCTCGAAATGAAAGACGTCTTTTAGGCTCAAAACTCGCTATTGGGTAGTCTCCACTAATGTCCCTAGTCATGTCCTTTCCCAGTCCTTCCCTAATGCTCACGTCACTATCACGAGATTCTCCCCATAATAGTCGGTCTCAATCATTCAAAACAAAAATTTTAGCTAAAGTGATCTAAGTACTCAGAAGTGCAGGAAATCTACGTACATAACGTGGGCCCGATTGGGCAACCCCAAACCTTACCCATACATTGTCCCCAATGTGCAAGTGTCGGCGTAGGCGATACTAAAACAAGTATCGTTGTGCGGTTATTACAGGTATCAGACAGGCAAAACGTAACATTAAGCACAAGCATCAAAGAGCTATTCTCATTAAACTATGGCCACCCCAAACCTAGGCCGTGGCCTAGGTTTGTCAAATAACGCCAACCCTAAACCTCGGTGAAACCAAGGTTTGCACAGGGTTAAAAGTGAGTGTGTAGATGTTTGAAAAGATGAGGCACCCCAAACCTAAGTGAAACTTAGGTTTGTTGCATCTCGTTAACTAATAGGAACACAAAACATCATACACCACTCGTTAACTACAGAGTTTAGAACATACCTGTTTGCCCGGACGGAGAAAATTCTCTTGAAAGATTGGAGCGACCTCGGACGAGAGATATCGGAGAAAAAGGGAAAGAGAGAATGCAAAAGCAAAGAAAACAAAGCAGAAAGCGAAAGAAAACAGAGAAACGAAACACACAAACCAGGAAAAGAAACAAAGCGTGAAAACAGAAACAGGTTTCCCACGCGGTTTACAGACCGTGGGATAGACCGCGTAAGCTTTTGTTTGGAAAACCATCCAGAAACCCCCGCGACTTGTCACACGGCTTGTAAGCCGCGACATAAGTCGCGTAAGCTTCTGTTTAAGCTATTTTTTGATTTTTCGTTTTTATTGTTTTTTCGTAACTAAGAACACACTCAAAAACTGGAAATTAAAAGAAAACTAACCTCGGTGGGTTGCCTCCCACCCAGCGCCGTAGTTAAAGTCGTGGCACGACTATGTGGATCTCAACTTGGCTCGGTATCCGCGGAATCGAATTGCCCACACTTGCGGTTCTTCGCGGATTCTTCCACATCTGGCCTTCCATGACCATCGGCCTCCTTACACCTTCTACTCTCGAACATCTTGAAAATAACCTTTTCGCCGCCAACCCTGAAGGTCATCTCACCTTCTTCCATGTCTATCAGCGCTCTGCTCGTGGACAAGAATGATCTACCCAAAATCAGTGGGACCTCTACATATTCATCGATATCTAACACCACGAAGTCCACCGGAAAATAGAACTTGCCGACTTTGATCAATACGTCCTCGACGACTCCATATGGATACACTATCGACCTATCCGCGAGCTGAAGGGTCATGTTTGTCGGCTTCACTTCTCCGAGGCCAAGTTTCCTGAAAGCAGATAAAGGCATTAGGTTAATACTAGCTCCTAAATCGCATAATACCTTATCAAAATTAAAACTCCCAATTTGGATAGGGATCGAAAAACTCCCTGGATCCTTAAGCTTCGGGGGAAGCTTGTTCTGAATTATAGCACTGCACTCCTCAGTAAGTGCAATTGTGGCCTGATCCTCAATCTTCCTCTTCTTGGATAGATGTCTTTCATAAATCTCGCATATGAGGGCATTTGTGCCAAAGGGTCTGCGAAAGGAATGTTAATATGCAGCTTTTTAAATATATCAAGAAACTTAGAAAAATTAACATCATCCTTATGCGATTTAAGTCTGCTCGGATAGGGCACTCTCGGTACCACCGGCTTGACCGGTGATTGCTTTGGCTTCGTCGCTTCACTCTTCTTGCTCTATTCAATCACAACCTCTTCATCAGCCTCCAGCTCATCCATGTCCACAATCTCGACCTCTTTCTCTTTAGGATCGGTCTCCCTTGATGACGGTTCTCTTGTAAGATCTCCATTCAGCTCCTTGCCACTTCTCAGATAAATGACATTACATTCTTCCCGGTGTTTCTTTTCGATCATACTCGGGAATGTTTCGGGACGTCGGTTTTGTAGGGCTTCCGAAATCTGCCCCACTTGCCTTTCGAGGATCTTGATCGATGCGGTGTCCTGATCAGTTGTCGCCTTGATTGTGCTAACTGTGCTCGCTAACTCTCCAACCGTGCCATCCATCTTTGCCATAAACTTCATCATCATGTCTTCTAACCCTGGCTTCTTCTCCATAGATGGTCCTTCATTGAAATTCCTTTGGTTGAAACCTGGAGGACGGTAAACATTGTTAGCATTAGAAGAATTTGAAAAGTTAGAGTTATTACCTTGTGGCTGCCCTTGAGGTTGACTCTAAGAGAAGTTCGGGTGCTTCTTCCACCCCTCATTGTAGGTATTTGAGAAAGGATCGTTTCTCGACTGGTGATTCCGGTTCTGTAGGAACTGAACTTGCTCGGGCTCTTGTGGACTACCTCCTTTCAGATGGTTCGTGATTGCTGCTAGTTGAGCTTTTATTTCTTTCAGCTCGTCCGACTCTTGAGCACTCGCAATTCTTCTAACAGCTGATCGTGGAGTAGAGAAGCTATGTTCGGCCAAGTTCTCGATCAAGGTGACCGCTTCTTCATATGATTTCTCCATTAAGGCTCCACCCGCTGCAGCTGTGATGTCATTCTTGAACTGCGGGTGAAGGCCTCCAAAGAAAGTCTGGATGATGACCCAACCTTGCAATCCATGGTGAGGGCACTTCTTGATCATATCCTTGTATCTCTCCCATGCTTCATATAAGGTCTCTTGATCCCATTGTGCGAAGTGAGTGATGTCAGCCATTAATTGAGCGGTTCTTCCCGGTGGAAAGAATTTCTGAAGGAAGGCCGCTTTCAGTTGTGCCCATGTAGTGATCGAGTCCGGTCGGATACTCTCGGTCCATGTTTCGGCTCTACCTTTGAGTGAAAAGCCAAACAGCCTCAGCTTGATGGCATCCTCTTCCATCCCATTAATCTTGAATGTATTGCAAATCCACTCAAACACCCGGAGGTGTGCATGCGGATCTTCTGTCGGTATTCCTCCATACTGATTTTGTTGTACCATTACGATGGTACTCGGTTTAAGCTCGAACGAGTTTGCTGCAGTGGCAGGTGCTTGAATGCCTATGTGTGCTGCTGCCACATTCGGATTGGTAAACGACTTCATAGGGCGTTGCTCAGGAGGTGGTGGAGGTGGGTTGTGGAAAGGTGGTCTATTGACGGGTATTTCGTCACCCATCTTCAACTGTCTTTGCGCTTTAGATGCTTTTCGTAGTCACCGTACGGTTCTTTCGATCTCCGGATCAAGTTGTTCGATTTCCTTCCCTCGGGTCGTCCTTGGCATAAACCAATTAGTACCTGAAAAGAAAGTAAGCAAGATTAGTGATCCAGAAACTGAAAGTGATGGAACAAAGTAAATAAAAAAAGTTGTTCAATCTAATAGCGCTTATAGCTGGTAGTGCTATCAGTTGCAACTAGTTCCCCGACAACGGCGCCAAAAACTTGATAGGCTGGTATCACCCCCCTAAATCTAACCGCAAGTGTACGGTGTCGAAATCAAGTAATACGCACGGAAGTACGAGTATCGAATCCACAGGAACTAGGAACTAAGTATCACAATTACTATAAACTCTATTAACTGAACGATCGCAAATTGAGTGGTTGGTATTAAACTACTAATTGCAAATAAACTAAATCAAACACACAAACAGTAAACAGCTTAAGAACTTCAGATAGAGAAAACAGTTAAGGGTTGGAAATCCTAAGACTTTCATATACAAACACTTGACTCAAAACAGTTACCAGTTATTCCGTATAATGAATACCCAATCTTGTAAAAATCACCGTTGTTCTCTTTCGAGCAACAACGGGTTTTATCTGGAAAAGCACAAGTTTTATCTCTCGATCTCACCTATGGAATTCAAAACACATTAAGCTCAAGATTTTAACGGGACTAAGGCTTCCTCGGAATATCTCTATCTCCTTTCTCACCTTAGGCGTGCGATTCCTAGTTCTAGTTACAATTAATTCTCTCGAACTCAATTAGAAACAACAATTCAATTGTAAATTGGCCAAATTCATAAAAGCATTAAAATTCAAATCACATGCTTCATTAATATAGGAAAAACTGATAAAAGTCTCAAGTTACATGTTCATATGCTTAAATCAAATTCATTCCAACCCCCAACATCTAAAGATTAGTTCACGATGTTGGGGGACAAAAACTCAAGAAAAGGGGATGAAAAACTGTATGTAAACATGATAAACGTGAATGTGAAAGATGTAGTGATAAACTCCCTTCTCCCGGCTCTAATCCGCGTCGCGTCGTGACCTCCTCTTCGATTGATCCTCTCTCGTGGCTCCAAAAGACGTGAAAAGTCTCCAGAAATCGCCCCTAAGTCGCTGTCGTTCGTCGTGTGTGAGTCGTCTCGAGAATGCCCTAAAATCAGAAAAATCGCCAAAGTTATAATCTGGAACAGGAGGTCCCGCGACCTGTCACGTGACTTGCAAGTCGCGTGGCAAGTCGTCCACTTTTCTTAAGCTTGTTTGGGTCAGGTTCGGGTCCTGGTTCGGGCGCGGGTCTTGGGCTTGGATCTCGGGCTTCCGTTGGGCTTCGTTTTGGCTCTTTTTGGGCTCTTTTAGCTTCTTTTCTCGATGAACGCTGTCTTTTAGATAACATGCAGAATTCACTCGATAAACCATAAAATCCATGCCTTTTTGCTAGAATACAAGCCAATCTCATTGGTTTGAGAACTGAAAATAACGCCAAAAAGTGGCGTTATCAAGAAGCTGAAGAGGATATGAAGAATAGATATCCTCATCTATTTACCTAACTTTGATTTCGGGGACGAAATCATCTTCAAGTTGGGCAGATTTGTAACATCTCTAAATTTCGAAAATCAATGTACTTTTATTTTGGGATGAATGTTTAAAATGATGGAAATGTTATTTTTAAACAAAATGTCGAGAAGGGGTAAATTGGTAATTGACCCAAAGTTTATGTTAATTGTGGAACTTGAAACTTGGAGGTTGGTTTGGTCATTTAAGGAAAGTTGTGTATGTATTTAAAGTTGGAGTCGGCTGATAGTGATAATCATCTCATTTCTATTTGGTGAAGTCGTTCAAGCAGTGGGTTAGCAAGTTTGATGTGGTAAGAAATTCAACCCATTCTTGCAATTTCATTCTTTAAGATTTGTTGTCTCAAAGCAAATCCATTCTTTAATTAGGTTATGATTAGTGTGGGTGAAAGAAAGACTGAGTTGAGAATTTGGGTTCGTCAAGTTTCGATATTGCAGGTGAGTTCATCCTATCTTTTAAATTGATGTCTTTTATCAAATTAAACAGTAAATTGGTATTGTTAAGGGTATTGGAAATGAATGGCTAATAGCATAATAAGATGGTTGATATAGATATAGAACTGGGTTGAGAATTTGATGTGCAGGTCGCCAGTATCTGGGTAAGTCTTGGGTGTTCGGAAGTCTTTATTTCAGTAGTGTCCAGTAAAGTGTTAAGGGTGAAATCATCCGGTAAGCACATGAGTTTCCGGATAACTAGTTACCGGATGGTATCCAGATTACTTTGATTTCCGGACGCCATCCAGATTGTATGTGTTCCCGGATTCTGATGGTTTCCGGGTATGAGTTCCGAACAATTGACCGGATAGTATTGTTATCCGGTAACTTTTGATGTTCCAGATACTTTTGATGTCCGATAACTTTTGATGTTCCAGATACTCCTGAGTTCCGGTAACTAAGGGCTTCTGATTACATTTGGCAGGGGATGGTTAATTAATCGAAATTCAATCCTAGCAGTATGAACATACTTATAACATGATGTTAGTATGTTATGCTTTGATGTATGATTTGGTTTGATACCATGCACGAATGCTAGGAAGTGTAATGGATCCATAGGCACTAGCATTATTTGATAATGTGGAATAGGCATGAGTTAATTGTAATTCACGTTGACGTGAAATGAAAAATACGCATGAGTTAATTGTAATTCCCATTTCGTATAGTGACGTGAAATCTTGGAATAGGCGGTCTTGACAAGTGGTCAACCACTTGATTATTTATACCCTTTCTATCAACAATTTCCAAATCAAATTCTTGCAACAACAAGACCCACCTGATTAGCCTAGGTTTTGCATCTTTTTTGGAATTAAGATACTTGATGGCAGCATGATCAGTGTGCACAGTTACTTTGGCACCCATCAAGTATGATCTAAAATTTTCAAATGCAAAAACCACAGCTAGTAATTCTTTTTCAGTGGTGGTGTAATTGATTAGAGCTTCATTGAGGGTTTTACTAGCATAGTATATGGAATGAAAAACTTTATTCTTCTTTGGTCCGAGAACAGCTCCTACAGCCCAGTCACTAGCATCACTCATGATTTCAAAAGGTAAGGACCAATCAGGTGCCACTATTACAGGAGCAGTGACCAATGCTTCCTTTAAGATTTTAAAAGCCTTTTTACAGTCTTCATCAAAGTTGAAAGCATGGTCATGTTGTAGTAGTGAACACAGAGGTTTGGATATTTTGGAAAAATATTTTATGAACCTCCGGTAAAAACCTGTATGTCCTAAACACTTCTGATCCCTTTCACAGTGGTTGGTTCCGGCAAATTTGCAATTACTTCCATCTTTGCCTTATCAACCTCAATACCTCTATTGGAAATGAGATGTCCTAACACAATGCCCTCCTTAACCATAAAGTGACATTTTTTCCAGTTTAAAACCAGATATGTTTCTTCACATCTTTTAAGACTTTTTTCAAGGTTTTCTAAACACAGATCATATGATGAACCATAAACAGAAAAATCATCCATGAAAACTTCCATGGACTGTTCAAGCATATCTGAAAAAATAGACATCATACATCTTTGGAAAGTAGCAGGAGCATTACAAAGTCTAAAAGGCATTCTTCTAAATGCAAAAGTGCCATAAAGGAAAGTAAAAGTGGTTTTCTCTTGGTCTTCTGGTGCATTGGCAATTTTATTGTAACCTGAGTAACCATCTAAGAAATACTAAAACTTTTTTCCCGCTAGTCTGTCTAACATTTGGTCTATAAAAGGTAATAGAAAATGGTCTTTTGGGTTGCTTGGTTAAGCTTCCTGTAGTCCATACATATCCTCCAACCTGACACTACTCTAGTGGGTATAAGTTCATTTTTCTCATTTGTAACTACAGTTACTCCACCCTTCTTGGGTACACATTGCACTGGACTGACACATGTACTACTAGCAATAGGATAAATTATGCCAGCATCAAGCCATTTTAAAATCTCTTTTTTCACAACCTCTTTCATCATAGGATTGAGTCTTCTTTGAGGCTCGGCAGAGGTTAAATCTTTGTTTTCTAAAATGATTTTATGTTGACAAATGGTAGGGCTTATACCCTTTAAATCAGCTATGGTCCATCCTATGGCTTTGGTTTTTTGTTTTAACATACTAACCAACTTTTCCTGTTGATCTAATTCTAAGGATGATGAAATAATGACTGGTAACTTCCCTGGTTCTCCTAAAAAGGCATATTTCAAATGTGAGGGAAGCTGTTTTAACTCTAAGTCTGGAGCACATTCTAAAGAAGGAACAAGAGTTTTCCTATCATTATTCTCTAAAACTTCAACAGCAGAGGTGACCTGTATGTCTTCTAAGTCATCAAACTCTGCTATATCATCGTCACTATCAAATTCTCCAATTCCCATGACCTCCCCAAAACTTTGGTCTTGACACCAAGACTCAATTAAACCTAAGGTAGAGCATTCCTCTCTGCCTTCAGGATATTTAAGGGAATCCAACACATTAAAAGTTACCTGTTGGTCTTGAACTCTCACAGTGAGTTCACCTTTCTGGACATCTATCAGAGTTCTGCCTGTAGCTAGGAAAGGCCTTCCTAATATAATAGGAATGTCTTTGCCATCTTCAAAGAATAAGATAATAAAATCTTCAGGGAAAATAAACTTATCAACCTGAACAAGGACATCTTCAATCTTACCTTTGGGCCAAGCTATGGACTTATCTGCTAATAAGTGTAGGATCCCAGATACAACAAGTAACAATAATAATAGCAATAATCTTTGTATTGACTGATAAAGAGGAGTTTACAAGATAGGATTGATGAACACTCTCTCTTGAAGCTTTCTCTCTATACGTATGAATAGAAATTAGAGGCTAGGAGACTTAGAGGCTTAGAGGCTTGACCTAAAATCTCTCTAAAACAAGACTTTATAACCAATACAACAATTGGTTATTTACAATTTTAGCCCTTGACACTCAACAAATACAAACAAGTCCTTGACACTATTTCTTTATAAAACATTCATATAAATTAGGGGCTAATTAAAGCTAACAATCTCCCCCTAATGTTTTATAAAGAAAGCATCATCTTGTAGTCTCCCCTTGCTTTCTTTAGAGGCGTTGGTGTGTCAATCTTCAAGTCTTGTGAGAGTCTTATTTTTCTGATCTTCCACAATGTCAGTTGCTTCAATTCCTTCTTTAACTCCCCTTTGAGCGTTGCATACTCCCCCTTGACTGTTGCTTTACCCTTTTTTTATCTTGCTTGTCTCCCAAAGATTAAACTCAAACAATCAGAGAACGATTTGATGTGCGGAAGCTTGTATAACCAGTTTGAGTAATAACCGATGGTAGATAAACAGCTAAGAGATGAAGAGTAGCGAACACATTCGGCTCATGAGAATCTGCATTAAATAATAAGTAACCAGGGGTAATTATCTAACACAAAAGCACATAGGAACTGTTATCACAACAATTAAAATAATTGTGTGGCCTATGTTCAGAGTTGACAAATATGAAGCTCTGATAGGACTTCCAGTTATCATAGAAGTAAAATTATAAAAATTAAACTTCTCAAACTGTTCTGGCAATATCACATAGATATGCATGGGGAATCACAAAGATTCGTGATATTCTGTGGAAGAAAATGTATATGATATGTTGGGCTCAAAAGCATTGATGTAATATGGACAACAGATTATCAATCAATAGACACAGTGCATTGATTATGAGGTTCGGAGACCGGAGATGTTGTCTTCCTTTTTCCATATCTGAAACCTTCAAGTAAGGAATAGATAGATTATGTGCTAATTCTCCGTGTATTTGTCAAACAAATATCCTTTAAGGGATATTGAGTAGCTTGGTGGGGTGACACGAGTTATTGACATTGGGTCCATGTCTGTTTCAATATTCATCTCCAAAAAAATGAGAATGAATAGATTATGTAGTTACCCGGATGACTAACTCAGTTTGGTAAGGACCAATTAATTCTTTTAAGTCCTGTCACATTCTTACCAGTCACTCTTTCACTCCGAATACTTCTTTTTCTTTTAAGATCTCACTGATATCTATGAAAGGATGTGTTTCTTGAGCAGGTTCTTCCGGTTCTAGATGGACCATAGAAACATGAAAATGCCTAACACACTCCTTGTATTATTTCATATGAACCAGGTTCTGAATTGTAATATTCAGAAGCTTTAAAACATTAAAAACGAGTTTTAAACTGATTTGTTTAGAAGTCAAATTCATTTGAAGTACGAGTTCTGATCTGAAGTAATCAGAAGTCACTATCATTTGATATGGAGTTTTAATGAACAAATTCAAACATTAAACGGATTGACTCAGTAAGCACAAGTGTTTTCAAGAAATTAATCAATGATTAGAAAGTTTAATTATGAAGAACAAGTCACAATTATTAGTCAGAATAAGAATTGAATCATTGAAATGAAATGACGTTCATTGAAATCAAATGAGAATCCAAACGAGTGTATTTCCACCGAAAAATTCAACGAATATATGAGACGTGGAAATAACTGTTTCAACAAAAATGTAACACGTGGCAATTTTGGAATTTATATATGGGAAAAACAAACACGAGTAAGTTTTTCAGAATAAACTGCCACGGTTCTTTGTTATGCACAAAACCATTTAAAATCAACTTCTAAAGCATGAAATACATTTGAGCACATAGAAGTAGTTTGAACATTTGAAAGATTTGAATCATTCTAAAGTTGTTCTTCTTTTAAATGATGAAGGTTTAAAATTCAGAGATTTTACCTTTGTATTTAGCATGATTAGATTGGCATTCTCCCCCTCAAATTGAGCATTCAATCACATTTAAGCTCACTTTGAAATCAGATATCCAGTAAAAACTCTTAACTGAACATATCTGAGGTACTGGCAGAGGGTGCAACAGAGGTTGATCGCAGTGCCGACAGAGGCTGATCTCGTGTCGACAGAGGCTGATCTCGTGTCGACAGAGGTTGATCAAGTGCTGACAAAGGTCTTCTTAATGATCTGCATGAACTTTGATCTTCAAGACTGCTTCTGATCTTTTGAGTCTCTGAAAACTCCACAGAGCTCTGATGATGATTTTAGTGAAACACAAATTTCTGTCCAGCAGATGTATACTAACTTTAGCAGAGATTCTGACCAAGAATAACACTGATTCAGACCAATCTCAAAACACGAACATTGTTCATCTTTGTCTTAGGTATCCAACGCATCTGGACTCATCAAATATGGAGCTTCGAGGAGGTAGTTATATTGAAAATACGATAGGTATGCAAAGCTGACAGCAAGTACTAAGAAGTTAGGCAACGGGCTCTGAGGTTCAGTCACAGAGGTTCTGTCCTCAGAGGCTCTGTGAGATTTCACAGAGGCTCTATGGTGAACAATACCACAGAGGGTGGTCGCAAAAGGTTGAGCCAAAGCTTGTGTTGTCGCCAGAAGTTGGTCTGAGTGGTCGACAAAGAATGATCACGGCTTGACAGACGCTTGACAAAGGCTCGGCAGAGGTTTGGCAAGCCTTGGCAAAGCTTGGCAAGGCATGAAAGCGGTCTGGTCGGTCTGGTCGCGGCCGGCAGAGGTTTGGTCGCGGCCGGCAGAGGTTTGGTCGCGGCTCGGCAGCAGCTTAACATAAATGTTACACTGACTTTGAAACTGATTTAGACCATTATAGCTCTGGAGCTTGCAAAACCTCAAAACAAAAACAAATTTAATTTGTTTATTATCTGTTCAAATCATCTTGAATCACCTCTTTTCGAGTTCGTACGAAAAAGATATGGTTGATTTACCACAGTCGCGTAGATCTGTCCAACAGCTTTTTGTCAGCACACTGTTGTCTACTTCGATGATGAATATGACCCTTCTAAATTTTGAATCTCTTAAATCTTAAAACACGAAAGCTGTTCATCAATGTGTTTTCAATCCAGGGCCTTTTGAATCGCATTAATTGGTGTCTTGATCAGTGAGATATGATCAATTTACTACAACATCGCAAGTCTGCCAGCATGCTGTCATAGTACTTGATAGATGTATTAAGGAGTCCACTGCCTTTGAGAACTGAGTTCTGGACTTATGTGTCTCAGATGTCATTTAGATGAAGCTTGAGTCTTAAACTGACTTGTTTAAGAGTCCATATTGAACTTTGAAGCCTGAGTCCTTAACTGATGTATTAAGGAGTCCAGGTACCTGCAAGACAGATTAAAGACATTTTGGTACCCATTGCCAAATGGGTCCTATTTTGTTAAGATTTGGAGTTGTCTTCAGGTCCTCTGGTTTGCCAGTCTTTGTTGGTTTGCCAGGTTCCTCCCTATGATATCTCATACTACGTGTCTTTGAATTTTCCTTTTGAAATGACCCTTTATGAACACACTTTGAATTAGAGAAATGGTTCTTCAATTGAAACAGAAAATTAAAGCATTTACAGTTATATGAGTGATGAGATGAAACAGAAACAAATGGCTTTGGAGCATTTTTTACAGGAGTAGAGCTTTTGACTTTCCAAACCATTTTCACTCTTTTAAAAACATGATTATCTGAATTATCAACACGAGAGTTTGTTGCGTCAAATTCCTTAAGCCTTTTAGCTGAAACATCTTTTTCTTTATGATTCAAATCAAACTTCTTTAGAATATCTGATTTACACATCTTCTCCAACATAATCTTGGTTGACAAATCAGATAGTCTTTTTGTCAATTTGGACATTTCAGCTTTAAAAGCCTTTCTTTCTTTCTCAAAATCATTTTTCAAACACTTTGTTTGAAATCCTTCAACCTTCAACCTTTCAGACTCTTTTCTTTCAAAATCATGTTCTTTCCTCTCCTTTTCAAGAGTCTTTTCTAAATCAGGTAATTTGTTAGAAAGCTTAACAAACTTTGTTTCAAAAGATTTTCTTTCATTTTCAAAGTTCTCTTTTTCACAAATTACAAGCTTTTCAAAATTAGAAATTAGATTAGAAAAATTTAAACATTTAAGTTCAAGTCTTTTCTTCTCTTCTTCAAAAATCTTTTCAGACTCACATAATTTTCTCTTAAGATCGAGATTTTCACAGGTTAAGAGTTTACCTGATTCTTCAAGCTTAGCAATATTTTCTGAATCAATCAGACTGTTTTTGTTCATTTCCTCCAATTGTTTCTCAAGATTAGGAATTATCTTGCGAAAATTAGGACTGAGTTTAGAATAATAATGAGAATCAGCATCAGCACTAAATGTTAGTCTTGACATATTGTTACTTGAAAATTAAAAAAAAGTCGGATCGTTAACAGATACTTCGTGAGAAGTAGAATTTGTGCACTTGAGTCAATTTTTCAAATCTTATCGGATTGAGCTGAAATTTGTTAGGTAGGTGCAGGAGGATATTCTGGACAATTTTAATTCTTCGAGTTTTGTCCAAAAACCAACAGAAAGTGGTTTTCCGAAGCAAAACAGAGTGCAAAAAAATAAAAGTTTAAAACTCCGAAAATTGAGTAAATGCACAAACTGAGCTACAAACCTAGTGATTTTGTGGAATTAAACACTCGGGTATTATCTACTAACAACCCATGATCGATTCTAAACCAGTAGAAGAACTCTAATGGCCAAAACCAACCAAAAAGATGAAGAACTTGAAGAACTCTCAACTTTGCACAAAAACACAATAATCTCTCAAAAATTGTTAAAAATCAATGGATTGAAGCACAAATTCTAATCTGTTTGGCTCTGATACCAATTGTAGGATCCCAGATACAACAAGTAACAATAATAATAGCAATAATCTTTGTATTGACTGATAAAGAGGAGTTTACAAGATAGGATTGATGAACACTCTCTCTCTTGAAGCATTCTCTCTATACGTATGAATAGAAATTAGAGGCTGGGAGACTTAGAGGCTTGGAGGCTTGACCTAAAATCTCTCTAAAACAAGACTTTATAACCAATACAACAATTGGTTATTTACAATTTTAGCCCTTGACACTCAACAAATACAAACAAGTCCTTGACACTATTTCTTTATAAAACATTCATATAAATTAGGGGCTAATTAAAGCTAACAATAAGAGTGAGACAGTTGTGGGTCTAGCTTCACCTATGCCTAAAGTGTTAAAAACAGATAGAGGCATAAGGTTTACACTGGCACCTAAGTCACACAGGGCTTGTCCTACTTCTTTTCCTCCTATGGAACATGGGATTGTAAAACTTCCAGGGTCTTTCATCTTTGGACGGATTTTATTGGACAACATAGAACTACAGCCTTCAGTCAGAGCTAGGTTTCATACTCATTCAACCTTTTCTTTTTGCTCAAAATGTCTTTCAAAAACTTTGCATAGGTTGGCATTTGTTCAATGGCTTCAACCAAAGGTATGTTTATATGCAGCTGTTTAAAAACATCTAAAAACTTTTTGAATTGCAATTCTTCTTTCTCATTTCTCATTCTCTGAGGATAAGGAATGTAAAGAGGAACTGTGGTAGGAGGTGTAATCTTTTGAAGAGTATGTGCTAATGTTGATGGTAAGATTTTGTCTGTCTTACTATCACTAGGAACTTTGGGACTGTCACCAGCTTGTGACACATCCACAACAGGCTTTTCTTTGGTTTGTGAATCTTTCTTGGGTTCATCAGGGATTAACAATGGGATGGTTAGAATGGTAGTGGAACTATTGGGCATAACAGTGTTATCTAGCCCAACAATTCCACTAGACCGAGTAGGGCTTGAACCTGTGTTTTTCTTTTCTGGTTCTGCTTTGTCTGGCTTTATAAAATCTTTTTGTAAATTTTCTGGTAAATCCTTACCACTCCTCAAAGTTACAACTTTTACATGCTCTTTTCCGATTCTTGGGGTGTTTCAATATCACTGGGCAAAGAACCGGGAGGACGTTTCCTCATTTCTAAAGCCATTTGACCCATTTGGGTATCCAGATTTTTAATGGATGCCTGAGTTTGGGACATGAATCCCTTCATCATTGTTTCCAAGGAAGTAGATGACTCGGCATAATGGTTGGGCTTTTGAAAAGCATGTTGATTGTTTTGAGAATTTGCGTGCCGGTTATTTTGAGGTATGTGCTGAAATTGTTAGTTTTGTGTAACACCCCGAATTTTCAGGTAATGTTAAGAAAAGAAATTTCCAACCTTCTACCTTAATATTCTCGTTTTGTTATCATGACCCTCGATCGTATGTTTATTTGTATCATCGGTCAACCTTGATGTGAGAAATCTTTTTATCTAATTGCCATGCATGCATGTGGGACGTCCATTTTCTTGTATAAATGTTTGGGCATAAAGTTAGCAACTTAAACTCTCATTTGGACAGCATGAGATCATTTTATCGGTTCAGCGAGAGGGATTATCTCAATGCGTCGTCGCGAAGACCATCTGCAACTTGAGAATGCTCTCGGTACCTGGACGGAGAGAGTGCCATGGTTACTCTCGCTGAGTGTCATAATCGCCATCCATCCACTGCAGTTCTGTTTTGGTTCTCGGTACACTTCAGGCGAGAGTGCCACGGCGAGAATGCCATGGTCACTCTCGCACCAGTCACTATCGCCGAATCCTTACAGTCTCTTCGAAAAACTTTCGGTATATTTCGGGCGAGGGTGCCCGACGAGTATGCCGGGGGCACTATCGCGGTGTCATAGTCGCTGGCGAGGAGCTGGGAACTTAAATAGTGCAGCGTCGATATTTTTAGGGCAACTCTCACATTTTCTGTTTTGTGGCCGACACTTCCCTCTCATTGGCTGATTTTTACCTATCTATCTCTTCCATAAATCCTCTTTACATTTATGAGTTATGGTAATCATTTTTAGCATTTAAGGTTTCTAAGTCCTTATTTCCAAACATTTAAGAAGGCCTCCAAGATTCAAGGAAACTGATTAAGAAAAGCTAGGGTTTTTTTTTTAAATTCTAGGATTTCCACTTTAATCATCTAAGTAAGTTGATTCATCCCTAAAACCCCTACTTGAGTTTGATTTACCTAACCATGGAGTCTAATTGTTGGTTTTGCTAAATCTAGGGTTTCCACCATTTCTTGGGGTTTTCTCTCTACAAACCCTAATTGGTGAGTGTTTCTACAACTTTATTTGACTACTAAATCTCTTGTTAACAAACTGAAAACTTACTTATGTGGTTGTGACCTTGTCCAAGGGACAAGGGTTAACTAAATGTTTGGGCTTGGTTAATGTACCTAAATGTGTATACTTGTATGTTCCCCATGTATAAAAGTGATACGTATATATATATATGTACCCATATATATATATACATATATACTCTTATTCATATATGTACCTATATATATATATATATATAGACATATATGTTTAGGTGTATGTGTAAATATATAGACACATATGCACACTCACACATATGTATATACATATATAATACTCTTGCATACTTGTAGGTATTGGTTATCATGAATTAAGAGTTACATGCTAAATATGATGATGTGTGGAAACCGTTATGATACTATAACTTGTGGAAATCTAATTATATGTTTTCTTTATCATGGAATGGGATTTTGTTGTGTCTACCTCCTTGTGCACGAGGATTTAGACCTTTTCGGAATTTGATGTATGTATCGGTTAAGCCATTGGTGGCTACTAGCGAGTATGCAATAAGGGACAATCGTCCTTGAGGTGTAACTTGTCTAGGATGGGTATGCAATATGGTCCCCGTAAGACCTTGAGGTGTAACTTGACGGGGTATGCAATAAAGGCAATTTATCTATGGTTTGATGTTGTGATGTCTATATGGCATGGGAACTAAGACTGGGACTTGAGTTGTAATCCATCAACATCAAGGTGACCCCATTCACGTGTTCTCGTCACCTAGATGGTAACAGGTCTCCCCCGTTTTGGAGAATTGTCTATCTTATTTTATGACAGGTGTGGATCACAATAACTTGTGGAGAACTGGTAATGTGGAAAATTAAATGGAGCCGGTATCTTTACTTATGCCGTTATTATAATTCTTTGATATTACGTCTATAATTCGAATCGTATTAAACTCTTGGTTTTGACACTTGGGTGTATGTTGTGGATTACAGGTTCCACCTAGCGGCGTCTAGTTCGTCGTGTTGCCGACCATGCTTAGGTGCTTGGGAAGGTCGGGCTTTTTGGAGAAACGAGATGAGAGACACTTTTGGAGACATAGTGACACCCGGACTAATCTAGTTAATTATAGTTTAGATTAATAGGTTGTTGTATGTTATGTCTTAATACTCCTTAAGTTGTACATTGTCCAAACTACCCATTGCATTAAGGGTTTTAGTTGGCTTATATTTTGAGGTTTAAGTTTACCCATTTCCGGAATTGTTCCCTATATTTAATGTTTAAATTTTAGGGCGTTACAAGTTGGTATAAGAGCTCTAGTTTAAGTGAACTAGGTGTGCTAGTGTGGTGCCTAGACTTAAGCTGAGACCATTAGGGGATGAAATGTGAGGAAATTGGGTAGAAACACTAAGATGGGATGTTTTGGAGTCAACGGAAATTACATTATTGTGAATTATGAAAGTGGTAATGAGAATTCTTATGTGTAGTATGTTCATAATTTCAGTTAGCTACTGCTATTATGAATATACTGTTACATGAGCATGCTTGGTTGCTGTGATTATGAGGATCAATGATTGTTCTAGTACGTTTCTTTATGTATATCTCATAGTCTATGTTCTTATTCTTATTCTCGGATGTGACAGATTGAAATGGTAAATACGCGGGGTAGAACTCAGGAAGATAATGTCGTGAACGAATCCATGGCCGATCAACCGAACATCGATACATCAGCTTTGCCTCCTTCGCTTCCGCCTCTGTTAGGCAGGAGAGTGGAGCAGATCCCAAGGAGGAATATTGCCTCTACCAATCCGGTCATAACGGAAGTGACCCCTCAAACTCAGATGATGGACATGATGCGGGCCATGAACGATACTATGGCTAAGCAACAAGAGTTGTTCATGAAACTTTTGGAAGATAGAGATGCACAACCGCGCCGTCATGAGACAATTGAAGAAAATATGGGTGGAGGTTCCGGGGGAATCGGTGACGAAAACTGGACTGATGGGTTGGTTACTTTGGAGACAAGGCCGACGGGAAGGGCATGCTCCTATAAAACCTTCTTATGTTGTAAACCGTCGGAGTTTGCCGGTTCTGACAATCCAATTGCTTGCATGAATTGGATTCGGGAGATTGAGTAGGCCTTCCGAGCTTGTGACTGTGAAGAAAATCAGAAAGTGAAGTTTGGTTCTCAAATGCTTCGAAGCTCGGCTTTGATTTGGTGGAATGTCTACACTTCCACCATGTAGACTTCTGTTTTGACCAAGATGACTTGGGCTACTTTAAGAAAAAGATCTTATAAGAATATTGCAACGAACAAGAGGTGGATTTGATCGAGGAAGAGTTCTGGTCAATCAAGAAGGGAAGTTTGTTGGTTAAAGAATATACCCGACTCTTCATGGAGAAACTGAATTATGTGTGGCACGTGGCCCCGACTGAGAAGGAAAAGATGAAAGCATATTTGAAAGGATTGCCTGCTGATATGATGGCAATGGTTCGGAACTCCAAAGCTACGAATCTTCGAGAAACGATAGAAGAGGCCAAAGTTATGGAAAGAGTCTATGCGAGAGACAAAGAAGAGAAAGCAAAGGTGGGAGAGAAGAGGAAGTGGGAGATCCCACAAAGTTCGTTCAAGAAGCCGAGATTTCAACCAAGTGGTAGAGGAGGGGACAACTGCCGGTAGGCAAGGTGGTGTCCTAAGTGCAAGAGCAAGCACTTCGGGTCCTGCAATCCGGGTCAAATTAGTTGTTACAAGTGCGGAAAGACGGTGCACACTAGTCTGGAGTGCCATATTAGAGGAACAGTTTGTTTTGAGTGCAAGAAGATGGGGCACGTGAAGCGGGATTGTCCTAAGATGAAAGGAGACTCTAGACGGACCGGTTCGGGAAGTCAACCGAGATGGGAGGCCATTCCTAAACCGCAAGGAAGGGCTTTCCAAATGACGAAGGAAGAAGTGAAGGAAACCGCCTACGTGGTGTCGGGTACGTTCTTACTCAACTCTTTACCCGATAGAGTATTGTTTGATTCGGGTGCAAATTGTTTGTTTGTTTCGAATGTGTTTTGCAAGTCTTTGAATGTGCCTAGTAGTACACTACAAGATGCTTTATTCATTGAGGTAGCAAATGGGGAAAAGGTAGTGTTGTGGGAAATCTTGGAAAAGTGTTGCCTTGAGCTTAGTGGCGAAAACATTGAAGTGGACCTACTCCCTATGTCTATTGGAAGTTTTGACGTGGTGATTGGAATGGATTGGTTGGCCAAGCACAAAGCGGATATTTTGTGCTCAAAGAAGATTATAAGGATACCTCTCCTAAGTAGAGACTTTGTCCCGGTGTGCGGAGAAAAGCGTAAGGGCGAGGTGGCTATTATCTCTTCTATCAAGGCAAGGAAGTGTCTAATGAAGAAGTATCCGAAGTTTTTAGCCTATGTGGGGGACACTAAACTAGAGAAAAAGAAAGTGGAATATGTAAAAGTCGTCAAAGAATATTCGGACGTTTTCTCCGACGACTTGCCGGGTTTGCCACCCGACCGTCAAGTAGAATTCAAGATCGACTTGGTTCCGGGAGCGGCACCGATAGCATGCGCACCTTACCGTCTCGCTTCGACAGAAATGTAAGAAATGATGACACGACTGCAAGAACTCATAGAGAAAGGTTTTGTAAGGCCAAGCTCGTCACCTTGGGGAGCCCCGGTGCTGTTTGTCAAAAAGAAAGATGGGTCGATGCGGATGTGTATCGACTATCGGGAGTTAAACAAAGTGACCGTGAAGAACAGGTATCCACTTCCCCGAATAGATGACCTCTTTGATCAACTTCAAGGAGTCGGATGCTTCCCCTAAATCGACCTTCGATCCGGTTACCACCAAGTAAAAGTTAAAGAGGAAGATGTTCCAAAGATGACATTTAGGACTCGGTATGGGCACTACGAGTTCCTAGTCATGCATTTTGGTTTAACGAACTCCCCGACAATTTTTATGGATTTGATGAATCGGGTGTGACGACCGTTCTTGGATAAGTCAGTTATCGTGTTCATCGACGATATTTGGTGTACCCCAAGAATGAAGAAGAGCATGAGCAACACCTTTGGGAAGTTTTGGAGGTGTTAAGGAAGGAGAAGTTGTATGCTAAATTCTCTAAATGCGAATTTTGGTTGCGGGAAGTACAATTCCTCGGTCATGTGGTGACTCGGGAAGGTGTAAAAGTGGATCCCGTAAAGATTGAGGCAATGATGAATTGGGAGCCTCTAAGGAGTCCTACGGAAATTCAAAGCTTTTTGGGGTTAGCCGGGTACTACCGAAGATTCATACAAGACTTCTTGTTAGTCCTAGATTGATCAGGTAACAACGATTCAATGAGAAATAACAAGAACAGATAATGATTTCAACTTGTCATCCCTCTCATATTCAATAATCAAGATAGTTACAAAGGTTAGAATGAAAATCCTAACTATCTCTCTCTAAACAATTAAGCTCTCATGAATGATAATGAATCGTCTAACCTAATTCAAGGTTAACACTAACCTTAAATACCTAGGCCTTAAACACAATGGCCCATGGCCCAACAATCTAATCTAAGCCCAATTAATAATAATTAAGGCTTTTACAATAATTAACCACTATAATTAAACTAATTACGCTTTATATAATTATTTATATATCTTTCTAATATGTAGGACATTTATGGTCCTAACAATCTCCCCCTAAAGATATATAAATAAAAATCGGTCTTGAAATCTTTAGATCTTGATCTTCACTCCTTCTTGAAACTTTGAAACGCAATGATGTTGCTTGTCTTCATGTTTTTCGACGCTCCCCCTTGAATAAAGCTCTTGAATTTGATTTCAGCTTTAAAAGAACTTGTGGAACCAGTATGCGTGATGGAGGAAATAATTTGAAGCGAACACCACTTGATAAACGATGAGAAGAGATGATCACTTGTATGTACTTTGAGCCTCTTTGGACCTCGGAACAGATCAATCATTCGAAAACAGTTACTCCCCCTCGGCTTTTGCATGGGGACTTCTTTACTCCCCCTCAACTTGATATTCGGTGTCTTTGAATCTGTACCCTTTCTCCCCCTCATGATGAGTAGGAGCATCCGGAGCATCATGCACGTTCAAAGACAATAGTGACGAGTAGCAAAAAAATCCAGATAAAACATTTTAGTAACCAGAATGGGGTAGAATTCTAACACAGAAACATAAAAGTAACTGTTATCACAACAATTTTAAAAAAAATGTGTGGCCTATGTTCAGAGTTGGCAATGGGTATCTCTGATAGGACTTCCAGTTATCACTGAAGTAAAATTTTAGAAAATTACTTCTCAAACTGTTCCGGCAATATCACGAAGATATGCAATTGGAATCACAAAGAATCGTGCATGTGTGAAAGAATAAATTTATATTTGTTTGGCTCAAAATATTGATTTAACTAGGGACGCAAGTTAAAAATCAATTGACACAGTGAGTAGAATATGAAGTTCGGAGACCGGAGCTGATGTCTTCCTTTTTCAATATCTAAGACCTCCGAGTGAGGAATAGATAGATTATGTGCTAAATCTCCGTGAATATATGAAACAAGCATTTGTTGTGAGATACTTGAGTGGCTGTGTGGGGTGACACGAGTTATCGACACTGGGTCCATGTCTGTTTCAATATTCATCTCCAAAGAACGAGAATGAATAGATTGTCTGGTTACCCGGATAACTGACTCGGTTTGATAAGGACCAATAATTCTTTTAAGTCCTGTCACAGCCTCACCATATTCTTTTCTCTCCAAACTCACTATCAAGCTAGACTCCTCACTGTTGTCTATAAAGGATGTGTTTCTTGGGTAGGTCCTTCCGGTTCTGGATTGACCATAGAAACGGTATAATTCCTAACACTCCTTTCATGCATCGAGTAAATCAGTGTAGTAAACAATGATGTATGAGTTCTAAACTGAATTGTCTAGAACTCAATGCATTTTAAGTCCGAGCTCTGATCTAAGGTAATCAGAAGTCATGATTGAATTACCAGAATTTCAAGAAACAGATTCAATCGCAAAACAGAATGACTCAGTAAGCACATCATGTTCAAAAATCAATCAATGATTAGGAAGTTTAATTGTGAAGAACAAGTCACAATTATTATATCAGATAAAAATTGAATCATTACTATGAAATGATGAACGGTGAACACAAAGTGGAATTCAAAACGAGTGTATTTCCATCAAAAATTCGGCAAACATTTGAGACATGGAAATAACTAAGTAAAAAAAGCTTTGATCATGGCAATCATGGAAGTTAAACTTAGATAATAACAAACGCAAGTAAGTTATTCAGAATGAATTGCCATGGTTTTTGAATTCAGTTAGAGTTCACATACCTTGCATACGATAGTACTCCCCTTCAAAATTGGCCTAACCTTTGAATGCTCGTCATGTGAAAAGAATCTTCTAATTTAAATGCACATGACGTTCCTGCAAAACAGATTAGAGGGATTTTGGTATCCATTTTGGGATGGATCCTTGTCGGTTAGATGCCCTATGAGGACCAGGGATACTATAAGTACCATACCAATACTTCGCATGGTCTTTCTTTACAAACTCACTTGTTCCACAATAAGAGCAACACAACTTCTGTGTTGATAAGCTGATCAGTTTATAGACAGAGTAAACTCGATCAGTTTTCACAAAAGGTTTAGCGTGGAAAGCTGTGTTGTTCTTTTCACTCTTAACAGGGGAAAATGGCTTTGGAGTAGGAGCGGATCCTTTAACTCTCCAAACCATGTTTACTTTCTTGAAAGATGGATTAACTTTATTGTGAAAACGAGAATTATAGAAAAGATTGGAAGGTCGAGTCTGATCTTTTGAAAAAACATTTGATTTGACAAAATTCTTTGAATCAGATTTAACCTTTTGTTTCTTCAAAGTCTCGGTTGCTAATCCAGATAATCTATGTGTAAGTTTAGAAATCTCAGTCTGAAAGATCTTTCTTTCTTTTGCAAAATCATCTTTCAAACATTTAGTTCTAAAGCCTTCAACCTTCATTTTCTCAGTCTCTTTGCTTAGAATGTCTAATTCTTTCTCCAGATCGGATATTTTCAAAGAAAGTTCTCCACTCCTTTTAGAAAAAGATTTGCGCTCAGTTTCAAACTTTTCTCTTTCTAAAATCAAAACCTTTTCAAAGTCGAAGATTTGTGTTGAAAGTTTTAGACATCTAAGCTCAAGACTTTTCTTTTCTTCAAGAGATTTGGTTGAAAAGCAGATTGCTTTTGTAAAAGCAATTGTTTTTCTTTTTCAAAACTTTCTTTCTTCTTTTCAAAAACCTTTTCTAAAACAGATAGTTTACTTTTAAGCTCAAGGTTTTCACAGTTCAGGAGTTTACCTTTCTCTTCTTCTTTTGCAAGCTTCTCAGAACTGTTCCAGATTTGAGATTTTAGTTCCTTCAGCTCCTTGATGTACTTGCTGCACAAATCATCTGCTCGCCTGATATTCTTTTCACATAGTCTTTGATGTGCTTTCTTTTCCAGTGCCTTTATCTCGTCTAGTGATGGCAATTCAGAAAGCTTCTTTTTCAGCTCCGTGTTTTCGGACTCTAAGGTTGTTGCCTTTTCTTCAGATTTAGCAAGCTTATCAACACTTTCAGATATTTGCAATTTCTGTTCCTTCAGTTCTTTGATGTACTTGCTGATCAAATCAATTTTCTGCTTGATATTCTTTTCATATAGTCTTGTTTGCTCTTTTTCAGTTTTCTCCTTCTCATCAGGCTCCTTGTGCTCATCTACCTTCTTCTTGCCTTCGTGTTTACCATGGCAATGCTGCTGGAAGGAACTGGAGAGCTCAGCTAGTGCTTTCATAAAGGCTCTGATACCAATTGTTAGTCCTAGATTGATCAGGTAACAACGATTCAATGAGAAATAACAAGAACAGCTAATGATTTCAACTTGTCATCCCTCTCATATTCAATAATCAAGATAGTTACAAAGGTTAGAATGAAAATCCTAACTATCTCTCTCTAAACAATTAAGCTCTCATGAATGATAATGAATCGTCTAACCTAATTCAAGGTTAAAACTAACCTTAAATACCTAGGCCTTAAACACAATGGCCCATGGCCCAACAATCTAATCTAAGCCCAATTAATAATAATTAAGGCTTTTACAATAATTAACCACTATAATTAAACTAATTACGCTTTATATAATTATTTATATATCTTTCTAATATGTAGGACATTTATGGTCCTAACACTTCTCCAAGATTGCTTCATCACTAACGGCATTGACTCGAAAGAATGTGAAATTTGTGTGATCTGGCGCGCAAGAGGAAGCATTTCGGACCTTGCAACGAAAACTTTGTGAAGCTCCAATCTTATCCTTACCCGAAGGAACCGAGGACTTCATCGTGTATAGTGATTCATCCAAGATGGGTTTGGGTTGTGTCTTGATGCAAAGGGGGAAGGTGATAGCATACGCATCGAGGCAATTGAAAGAGCACGAAAAGAATTACCCAACTCATGATGTCGAGTTGGCAGCGGTTGTTTTTGCATTGAAGTTATGGCGACACTACTTGTATGGCACGAAATGCACACTCTACACCGATCATAAAAGTTTGAAATATGTCTTCGATCAAAAGGAGTTGAACATGTGTCAACGAAGATGGCTCGAGTTGCGTAAGGACTACGACTGCGAACTACTATAGCACCCGGGCAAGGCAAATGTGGTAGCAGATGCTTTGACTCGGAAGGAGTATAGCGGGAAAATGCAAACTTCGTTGGCAAGAATTGAAATCGTCTCGAGCTTGTTGGATATGATCAAGACCGCCCAATCCGAAGCACTACTTGAGGCAAACCTCAAAAATGAATCTATGGTGAAACACCATCTTTTATTGACGGAAGATGGTAGGGGATTGAAACTTTTCCAAGGAAGGACTTGGGTGCCTAAAATCAGAGGGTGTCGGCAGTTGCTTATGGAAGAAGCTCACAAGTCAAAGTAATTTATACATCCCGGAAGTACCAAGATGTATAGATATTTGAAATTGAATTATTGGTGGCCGGTCATGAAGCTTGATGTGGCCGGTGTTGTGGAAAAGTGCACCACATGCTCTTTAGTGAAAGCCGAGCATCAACGACCTTATGGCAGTTTGCAATCACTTGAAATACCGAAATGGAAGTGGGATCACATTACAATGGACTTTGTGACGAAACTACCAAAGACTTTGAAGGGTCACGACACCATTTGGGTAATTGTGGATCGGATGACCAAGACCGCTCACTTTTTGGCTATGCGGAAAACACTACCATTGGACAAATTGGCAAGATTGTATATCAACGAAGTGGTCTCGAGGCATGGGGTGCCATTGTCTATTGTATCCAACTGGGATAGTCGCTTTACTTCTCACTTTTGGAATGCCTTCCAAAGGGAATTGGGAACAAAGGTAAAATTGAGCACGACTTACCACCCTCAAACTGACGGACAAAGCGAGCGGACAATCCAGACTTTGGAATATATGTTGAGGGCGTGTGTAATCGACTTTGGGGGAAATTGGGACTCTCATCTCCCATTGGTAGAATTTGCTTACAATAGCAGTTACCACTCGAGTCTTGGTGTGGTGCCATTTGAGGTTTTGTACGGGCGAAAATGTAGAACCCCCCGTTTGTTGGCTTGAGGCAGGTGAAAAGCAGTTTGTTGGACCCGAGCTTGTGCAAGAAACGGCCTAAAAGGTGAAAGGCATTCGAGAGCGGTTGAAAGCCGCTTAAGACCGTCAAAAGAGTTACGCCGATAAGAAAAGACGACCGATTGAGTTCCAAGTGGGGGATCGTGTATTTTAAAGGTTTCTCCTTGGAAAGGGATAATTAGGTTTGGAAAGCGTGGGAAGCTTAGTCCCCGTTTTCTTGGACCTTTTCCAATCGTTGAGCATGTGGGCCTCCAAGCCTACAAGTTGGAACTACCGCCCGATATGAGTGGGATTCACCCTACGTTCCACGTTTGCTACTTACGGAAGTGTTTAGAGGAAGAATCAGACGTTATTCCTTTATCGGAAATCCATGCGGTACCCTGATCTTTTCGGGTAGTGCCAAATTTCGAGGACGAAATTTTCTTCAAGGAGGGAAGGATTGTAACACCCCGAATTTCCAGGTAATGTTAAGAAAAGGAATTTCCAACCTTCTACCTTAATCTTCTCGTTTTGTTATCGTGACCCTCGATCGTATGTTTATTTGTATCATCGGTCAACCTTGATCTGAGAAATCTTTTTATCTAATTGCCATGCATGCATGCGGGACGTCCATTCTCTTGTATAAATGTTTAGGCTTAAAGTTAGCAACTTAAACTCTCACTAGGACAACATGAGATCGTTTTATCGGTTCAGCGAGTGGGATCATCTCAACGCGCCATCGCGAAGACCATCTGCAACTTGAGAATGCTCTCGGTACCTGGACGTCGAGAGTGCCATGGCGGAAGTATCATGGTCACTCTCGTTGAGTGTCACAATCGCCATCCATCCACTGTAGTTCTGTTTTGGTTCATGGTACACTTCAGGCGAGAGTGCCATGGCGAGAATGCCATGGTCACTCTCGCACCAGTCACTATCGTCGAATCCTTGCAGCCTCTTCGAAAAACTTTCGGTACATTTCAGGCGAGAGTGCCCGGAGAGTATGTCGGGGGCACTCTCGCGGTGACATAGACGCCGGCGAGGAGCTGGGTACTTAAATAGCGCAGCGTCAATTTTTTTAGGGCAACTCTCACATTTTATGTTTTGTGGCTGACACTTCCCTCTCATTGGCTCATTTTTACCTATCTCTCTCTCTTCCATAAATCCTCTTTACATTTATGAGTTATGGTAATCATTGTTAGCATTTAAGGTTTCTAAGTACTTGTTTCCAAACATTTAAGAAGGCCTCCAAGATTCAAGGAAACTGATCAAGAAAAGCTAGGGTTTTTTTTTTTAATTCTAGGGTTTCCTCTTTAATCATCTAAGTAAGTTGATTCATCCCTAAAACCCCTACTTGAGTTTGATTTACCTAACCATGGAGTCTAATTGTTGGTTTTGCTAAATCTAGGGTTTCCACCATTTCTTGGGGTTTTCTCTCTACAAACCCTAATTGGTGAGTGTTTCTACAACTTTATTTGACTACTAAATTTCTTGTTAACAAACTGAAAACTTACTTATGTGGTTGTGACCTAGTCCAAGGGACTAGGGTTAACTAAATGTTTGGGCTTGGTTAATGTACCTAAATGTTTATACTTGTATGTTCCCCATGTATAAAAGTGATATGCATATATATATGTACCCATATATGTTAAATCCAGATCCGTGCAACAATAATGAAATCGAAAATATCAAACAATGAAAGAGAATGATTTCAACTGGTCATCCCTGTATTATGCTTTCAGAGAGAATATTACAATGAGTTTTGAAAGCTAAAAGGATGATTAGTTGAAATCATTCTCTTTCATTGTTTGATATTTTCGATTTCATTATTGTTGCACGGATCTGGATTTAACAATTGGTATCAGAGCCGAATCGGTGATTTGAAGAGACGAAAGAAGACGAACGAAAGAAAGAAAAAGCAAGATTTTTCGCAGAAAATTTTCTGGAAAATTACAGCCGGCCGTTTCGCCTATTTCTGAAGATTGAACCGTCGGATCGTCGCGATTTTTGGACAGCAGCTTCGGGACACCTTGTTTCACATTTTGACCGGCTGGATTGGTCGTTCGACGACCATAAAGGTCCCAGAATGTTTTCGAACTACAGCAGATTTTTGAAGAAAAGTGCAGTTTTTCTTGTTCAAAAATCGTTCTTCAATCGGGTTAGAAAAGCTTTTCGTTGATTTTTAATTTGTTTGTTTGATCTCGATTGTTTACTTGCGTTTATCTGTTGTTTATCTGCGTTTACATCGAATCTCAAAGGTTTTAATCGTTCAATTTAAAAATCAAGTCTTGAGATTTTTGGGTGTTCTTGAATTTTTGTGGTGATTTTTGATAAAGAGGACATAATTTGCTTAGAAATCGATTTGTGTGTGTTTGTTTTTGTGTTTTCGTTCAAAATCTAACCCTACAGGAGTGGAATCAAGCAACCCTATCGATTTTCGCAATCACAGCCGCAGTGTCCGGACGTTTCTCATTGTTTCCGGGTAAGTTTCTTAATTTCCTAAAGTGTCCGGTTGAATCCACTTGTCCGGATGAAATAACCTTCCCGGATAGTTTTTTTTTTTTCCGGACAACCTCTTTTCCCCGATACCTCACTTTTCCGGGTATCACGTCAGTATCTTTCTGCATACATATATCTATTTAAAGCATGACATAGTTGACCAC
The DNA here is from genome assembly GCA_033807775.1 of Saussurea involucrata. Classification (NCBI taxonomy): domain Eukaryota; kingdom Viridiplantae; phylum Streptophyta; class Magnoliopsida; order Asterales; family Asteraceae; genus Saussurea; species Saussurea involucrata. The sequence goes on from CM066322.1 coordinate 137,486,695, forward strand.
AATTGCATCTTCACGATAGCACACACATACACACCCGTGTTCCTTTTGTTTTGATTTTATTTGTTGTCTCATCTCATGCATTCATACGTAAGACATATATATATAGATATTTATTTATCATGCATACATAGTTAAATAAGGTCAATTTTGTTTGTTTCTATTATTTTTTCCAATCGTTTCGCAACCGAGGTTTGATTTTGATCGAGAAACAAGATTTTCATCCGGTAAGTTCAAGCTCATCCGGTAAGCTGTCTATCACCCGGTAAGTGCAATTTTCTTCCGGTAACACCATTCATCCGGTAAGTCTCATTTTTGTTGTCCGGTAAGCATCTCCCGGACTCTCTCACGCCCGGTCACCTCAGATTTTTACCCGGTAAGTCCACTTGCTTTTTAATTTTATCCGGGAACCAATCGCATCCGGTAAGTCTCAATTCTTTTTACCCGGTAAGTTCTCTTTAATTCCATCCGGTAAGTTGAATTGTTGTGCAGTTTCCGGTAAGCTTCATAACACCCGGTAAGCCATTTTTACCCGGACTCCATCCGAATCTTCGTGCCCGGTAAGTATTTGCTTATCTATTATCCGGTAATCTCATCTCATCCGGTAAGTTGTGTTTGGCAATTATTGATTGGTTTCACTCTCGAAGTTGATTTCGTTCGTTCCTATAATAATCAGATTTTGAATTTTTAAAACGAATTTATTTTATAAATTTGTTTTTCAAATTTAATTTTTGATTTTCTTCCGCATTTTTGATTCTTCAAATCAACACCGATTAACGATCATTTTTCAGGTAACAATGTCGTATTGTTTTAATCGTCAATGTAAAGCCGATAAAGAAATGTATGATTTCAATATCAAGTCTGCAGATGAATTTAAAGACAAGATCCTCAAAGAACGGGAGGAACTCAAATTGCAAACAATTGAAGGTTCTAAGAAGCTTGCCAAATCTGAAGAAAAGGCAACAGCATTAGAGTATGAAAACTCTGAGCTGAAAAGGAAGATTTCTGAATTGCCATCACCAGACGAGATAAAGGCACTTGAAAGGAAAGCACATCAGAGACTATGTGAAAAGAATATCAAGCAAGCAGATGACTTGTGCAACAAGTACATCAAGGAGCTGAAGGAACTGAAATCTCAAATCTGGAACAATTCTGAGAAGCTTGCAAAAGAAGAAGAGAAAGGTAAACTCCTGAACTGTGAAAACCTTGAGCTTAAAAGTAAACTATCTAATTTTGAAAAGGTTTTTGAAAAGGAGAAAGAATTGCTCATACAAAAGCAATCTGGCTTTTCAACCAAATCTCTTGAAGAGAAGAAAAGTCTTGAGCTTAGATGTCTAAAACTTTCAACACAAATCTCCGACTTTGAAAAGGTTTTGTTTTTTGAAAGAGAAAAGTTTGAAACTAAACGCAAGTCTTTTTCTAAAAGGAATGGAGAACTTTCTTTGAAAATATATGAGTTGGAGAAAGAACAGTTTGATCAGGTAACAACGATTCAAAGAGAAATAACAAGAACGATTGATGGTTTCAACTTGTCATCCCTCTCATATTCATTCAAAGTATTAATCGTTCAACAATATTACAATGGAAGTAAATGAACGACTTAATCTCTCTAAGCTCTAGAATGATAATGAATCGTCTCTCTAATGAATCTCTAGGAATGGCTAATCAATTGCTTATGAATCTCTTAACCTAATTCTAAGGTTAACTAACCTTATATACTTAGGCCTTTAGACATACAAGGCCTAAGCCCATTATCAATAAACTAAGCCCATTCATCATTAAAGGCTTTTACAAGAAGATTAATTAAGCTAATTAATCTAATTAAACACTATATACTTATTTATATATCTTTCTAATATGTAGGACATTTATGGTCCTAACAATATATATACATATATACTCTTATTCATATATGTACCTATATATATATATATAGAAATATATGTTTAGGTGTATGTGTAAATATATAGACACATACTCATACTCACACATATGTATATACATATATAATACTAATGCATACTTGTAGGTATTGGTTATCATGAATTAAGAGTTACATGCTAAATATGATGATGTGTGGAAATCGTTATGATATTATAACTTGTGGAAGTATAATTATATGTTTTCTTTATCATGGGATGGGATTTTGTTGTGTCTACCTTCTTGTGCACGAGGATTTAGACCCTTTCGGAATTTGATGTATGTATCGGTTAAGCCATTGGTGGCTACTAGCGAGTATGCAATAAGGGACAATCGTCCTTGAGGTGTAACTTGTATAGGATGGGTATGCAATATGGTCCCCGTAAGACCTTGAGGTGTAACTCGACGGGGTATGCAATAAAGTCAATTTATCTATGGTTTGAGGTTGTGATGTCTATATGGCATGGGAACTAAGACCGGGAGTTGAGTTGTAATCCATCAACATCAAGGTGACCCCATTCACGTGTTCTCGTCACCTAGATGGTAACGGGTCTCCCCCATTTTGGAGAATTGTCTCTCTTATTTTATGACAGGTGTGGATCACAATAACTTGTGAAGAATTGGTAATGTGGAAAATTAAATGGAGCCGGTATCTTTACTTATGGCGTTATTATAATTCTTTGATATTACGTCTATAATTCGAATCCTATTAAACTCTTGGTTTTGACACTTGGGTGTACGTTGTGGATTACAGGTTCCACCTAGTGACGTCTAGTTCGTCGTGTTGCCAACCATGCTTAGGAGCTTGGGAAGGTCAGGCTTTTTGGGGAAACAAGATGACAGACACTTTTGGAGACATAGTGACACCCGGATTAATCTAGTTAATTATAGTCTAGATTAATAGGTTGTTGTATGTTATGTCTTAATACTCCTTAAATTGTACATTGTCCAAACTACCCATTGCATTAAGTGTTTTAGTTGGCTTATATTTTGAGGTTTAAATTTACCCATTTTCCGGAATTGTTCCTTATATTTAATGTTTAAATTTTAGGGCGTTACATTTTGACCTTGCAATTTTGGTGGTGGGGGATTTAATGATGGATTGTGCCATGAAAAATTAGGATGGTTCCTCCATTCAGGATTGTAAGTCGGAGAAAAGGGACCTCCTTTGTTATTGTTATTATTATTATTATGATTATTGTGACCAACGTAGTTGATACGCTCAGGATTTCCAAGACAATGTTCAAAATCATGGCCATCACCACAATATGTAGACTGTATAGATTGAACAGTAGGAGGTGGTGCAACAGGGTTGAGTGTCACAGCATTGAGGTTTTTAATCAAAGATTCCATGTCACTCAGCTGTGTAGATATTAATGCATACGCATCGGGATCTTGCACTCCCACTGTCTTCCTTGGTGGTAATGCACGTGGATCAGCCCATTGACCATTGTTGTTAGAAATTCTTTCAAGGATATCATATCCTTCATTATAGGTACAAGATGTAAAAGCTCCGTTTGCAGTAGCGTCGAGCATTTGTTTTGCAGTAATATTTAAACCACTGTAAAACGTCTCTAACTGTATGCAATATGGAATGCCATGGTGAGGGCATTTTCTCAAAAGCTCCTTATACCTATCCCATGCATCAGAAATTGCCTCATCGTTCATTTGTCTAAAAGTACATTGTTGATCCAAACCCTCAGTGATTTGATAATGACCCTCTCTTAAATACTTAGTGAAAATTGTAAGTAAACAATATGTATCAGAGTTTCACTATCGCTGATAAGTACTAAGATCTTCCAGTACCGCTGATAGGAACTCTCGCTCTTTAAATTAAACATTCAGCGAACACTGTTCATCATTAATGCTCTGAGTCTGTTCAGTCATTATGATGATCGCTGATAAGTTAGTTGTTTACTTATGATCCGTGAAGACAAGTTTCACGTCAACAAAGGTTCTACGCTGAAGTCGAAGATCAAGCTCAAGAACCAGCGACAAGTCTCCTAATGAACTGATGCGGATCAGCGAAGACTCAGATTTGTCCACTCAACGTGAAGTATCAAGTACAAGACTTCAGCTATCGCTGAACTTTATCATCTGCTGAATAGTAAATGATGATCGCTGAATCAACGAAAGCTGATCATGAAGTCCTCCGTACAAAGTACTTTTGTCTTATCCACCCTTGCACGCCTCCGTACGAAATGTCAGAAAAGAACCTCCGAATATCTGAAATCGTACAACCACTCTGATACTACATTGTTCATCCATACGGCTACTAAGGTTGTCAACCAAGGTCAATGACATGCAACCAACCAGCTGATGACACGTGTAAAGTATATACTGACTTGCATTAAATGCATGCAGTATATAAAGAGATGAACTCACTTCATTTGAAGTAACTTGCTAACTCTGGACAAGTTCAAATCTCTTATCTCAGATAGGTTATTATTAGTAATTTCCTTATCTCTCTTAGTGCAAGAAACCTTAGTGTTCCAACTTGTTTAGATTTAGGTTTATCCTTAATCTTGTCTCTTCAACAAGCTGTAAATTGTTAATGATTTATCAATAAACAATTTAGAAAAGTAAAATCTGTGTGTTTGTATTCAACCCCCCCTTCTACAAACTTGTATAGGCCTTCGGGACCAACAAGTGGTATCAGAGCGGATTTGTTTAATCTCATAAACAAGATCTAATCTAAGATATTTCTCTTCCTTGCTATTATCTGAAAATGGCCACCAACACAAACACAAATTATATAGACAATGGTTCTCTTGCAAAACCCCCTAGATTTTCCAGAGATAACTTCAACTTATGGAAAAATAGGATGATACTCTTCTTAGAAGGTGTAGACCCTACTATGCCTTACTATCTTGAGAATGGTCCATTCATCCCTGTAACTATTGACCCTGCAGTTCCAGCCACTGCGAATAGACCTGCTATTCCAGAAAGGCTGATTCCTAAGGAAATCTTTCAGTGGACCGACGAAGATAAGAAGAAAGTGGCTATAGATACAAAAGCCAGATCCATACTATCCATGGCTCTTCCTGACGAAGTCTACCATTCCATCATGAACCTGAAAACATCAAAAGCCATGTGGGACACAATATGTGTTCAGTATGAAGGAACGTCTGAAGTCCAGGACTCAAGAAAGATCAACCTGGTAAGACAATACGAAAGCTTCATTTCTGGTAAGAATGAAACTCTCTCTGAAGTTCACCAACGTTTTAATTGCTTAATTATAGATCTAAAAACTGTTGGTAAGGAATATTCTAACTTTGAAGTGCTGACAAAGTTTCTAGAATGTTTACCTGAAAGCTGGGACAATTATTCCATGTGTATCAAGCTATCAAAGGATCTTAAATCAATGACCCTTTCAACCTTATATGGTATATTGCTGAATCATGAGCAATCTAACCATCTTAAGAAGAATCTTGTAAAAGATTCCAAAAGCAACCCTATTGCTTTAATCTCAGAGGAACCTTCTACTCAGCGACCCTCGGTCACTATCACTGAGTTAGAAAGTAACTCTGAAAGATCATCAGACTCTGATTCTTCAGATGATGATGAATCCTTGGCTCTCCTAACTAAAAAGTTCAGGAGATTCGCCAAGAAGAAATTGTTTAGAAAGAACAAACCTCTTTCCATAACTGACAAGCCAAAATCATCAGCTTTTGTTGATAAGGCTACTGCTACATGTTTTAACTGCGAAAAGACAGGTCATTTAGCTAATGAGTGCAGGTCTAAGAAAGTTTCTAGACCCTCAGCTTTTACAAAGAAATCCTTTGTTCCAAGGAATAAAGATGACAAATACTCAAAGCTGAAAGAAAAATATGCGAAGCTGAAAAGCTTTAAGAAGAAAGGCAAAGGCCTGATGGCTGACTATGATTGGGCTGCTTCTGATGAAGAAGCATCATCATCTGATTCTGAAGACGATGAAGCAAATCAATGTCTCATGGCCAAGATTGAAGAAGAGGAAGAAAGTTCAGACATTCCCTCCACTTCAACATCTGCCATTCAGGTATCACCATCTTTCTTTACCAATATTGCAAATATTGATGAAGCTGATAGTGTCCGTAAAATCGATCTATTGACTAGAAGTTTATACGAAGCCATGAACGGCAAAACTGTGGTTGAAAACCAAAACCTTGATCTCGCTGAACAACTTAAAAACTGTCACCTTCAAATAGAAAAGCTTTCTAAAATTGAAGATGATTTTAAAGATCAAGTATATTTAAATCAGCTAGTCAAAATCGAACGAGCAGAAGCTATCGCTGCATTAAAGGCTGAAAAGCTACTGTTGAAGGATGGTGTAATTCTTCAACAAAGATCACTGAGATAATTAAGGCTCAGATTCCTCTGAGTGATAAACGTGGTCTGGGTTATAAATATGATACTTTAAAACCAACCACTGAGCGTTCAATGCTTAAATTTGGAACATTCGTATCCTCAGTCGCTGACACTTCATCATCTCAGTGCTCCTCGTCCATTACACCAATCCCTGAGGAAACTTCTACCTCCTCAAAAGGTAAGGAGAAAATGGTTTATTCAAAACCTACCTCTGTCTCTAAAGACAAAGGTAAAGGAATTGTTATTTATCAAAATCCTCAGAAGGGTACCTTAGTACCAAAGCTGAATGCTTCTAAATCCTCAGTGACCTACCCCTCTGGATCTAGAAAGCAGATATCTGGATTTATTCAGCGATCTACTCCTAGACTCAGATTGGATGTCCTTGGTAAGAAATCTGAAGAACTGAATGTTCGTCCCATTTCTAAAGCCAATAGTTTACTTGGTGCTGGCACTTCTAATTCTAAATTAAAAGCTCAGCATACAAGTGGTCCTAGAACTACTTTTAGTTATAGGAAATGTTATCACTGTGGACTTACCGATCATATTGCTAGTAAGTGCCCCACAGCCACCAAAGCTGAAAAGATAGCTAAGGTGAAGATTGCCCCCAAGGCAAAGAAGACCAACCCCGATGCAAATCAGGTCAAGGTGACTCCTACCACTGAAGTTAAGAAATTAACCAAAGTGAAGAAAGACAAAGCTGAATCTTCAAATACTGCGAAGACCGCTGAACCTTCTATTCCAACTAGCTCCACTGACAAATGTGTATACATGGTTAAGTGGGTACCCAAGCAAAACTAATCTTCCTTTGTATTGCAGGTTAAGAAGGGTATCTGGTATCTCGATAGCGGATGCTCTAGACACATGACTGGAAAGAAAAACCTGCTCGCTGAATACAAGGAAGAGAAGGGTCCCTCTGTGACTTTCGGTGGAAATGGAAAAGGACACACCCGAGGGTATGGTGTACTTTCAAATGGTACAACCTCCTTCAGAAGTGTCGCATATGTTGAAGGGCTGAAGCATAATCTTCTGAGTATCAGTCAGCTTTGCGACATGGATAACAAAGTGATTTTCACTAAGGAATCCTGCTTTGTCTCTGACAAAAAGGAGAAGATAGCTCTCAGCGGTTATCGTTTGGAAAATGTTTATGTAATAAACATGGACTCAACAACCACTGAGAACTCCTGTTTCTTCTCAAAGGCATCTTCTGATGTTAACTGGCTATGGCACAAGAGGCTCTCGCATCTAAATTTCAAGACACTGAATACTCTTTCCTCCAAAGAGTTAGTCACTGGTTTACCTCAGCATTCATACGCCAAAGAGTCGTTATGTTCAGCGTGTGAAAAAGGGAAGCAGACCAAGGCAAGCTTCAAGTCAAAGCAAGTCTCCTCAGTGTCATCTCCTCTACAACTACTCCATATGGATTTGTTTGGCCCTGTTAACAAACAATCCATCGCTGGAAAGAAATATACGCTGGTCATAGTTGATGAATTCTCTCGTTACACATGGGTAATGTTTCTCCGTTCTAAGAGTGACACCCCTGAAGAACTTTTCACCTTTGTTCGGAAGATGGAAACTCTGAAAAATATGACTGTTCGCTCAATAAGGAGTGATCATGGAACTGAATTCAAAAACAGTTCTCTTGATTCCTTCTTTGAGAGTAAGGGTATTTCTCACAACTTTTCGTCAGTGAGAACACCGCAACAAAATGGAGTCGTTGAAAGAAGAAATAGAACAATTATTGAAGTTGCACGTTCAATGCTCAGCGATTCTCACCTGCCTACTCAGTTTTGGGCAGAAGCTGTCAACACTGCTTGTTTTACGCAAAACAGGTCGCTGATAGTTAAAAGATTCAAAAAGACAGCCTATGAACTTTTTCATGGGAGAAAGCCCTCAATCAGCTTTCTTCACATCTTTGGTTGTCAGTGTTTTATACTGAACAATAGAGATGCTCTTGGAAAGTTTGATCCTAAGGCTGATGATGGAATCTTTCTTGGATACTCCTCAGTCTCCAAAGCCTTCAGAGTCTTCAATCGAAGAAGACAAACTGTAGAAGAAACTATTCACGTCACGTTTGACGAATCCCGTTCAGCGAACTCTAAACCGAACGCTGATACAGAAGAACTGAATCAATGGATGTTTTCTCATCTTGGTGATTCAGAAGATATTCCCACTCCTCATGCTCACACCGTAGAAAATGATGGTCCTACTATCATTCCAGATATGCAGAATAGTGAAGCTGAAACATCATGGGTCTCAGCTGTTCCTATAAACACTATACCTGCAGTTGATCCAAATGTCTCAGAAATTCCATCTATTTCTCAGCAATCAGTGAATGAAGTGACAAATGCAAACATTCCTCTCTTAGCTGATAATCCAGAAGTAGCTGAAGCCTCATCTTCAGTTTCTCCAGTTCAGAATGAGTCAGCGACGTACGCTCCGGCTCAGCGATGGACTGTAAATCACCCAATCGATCAAATTCTTGGTGATCCAAACGCTGGTATTCAGACTCGTAGAAGTGCAGGTAATATTTGTTTATTTGTTAACTTTATTTCTCTAACTGAACCAAAGAAAATAGATGATGCCCTCAGAGATCCAAACTGGGTCAGCGCTATGCAAGAAGAGCTGACTGAATTTGAAAGAAACAAAGTTTGGAAACTCGTTCGTAGACCAACTGACAAAACGGTGATAGGCACTAAATGTGTCTATCGAAACAAGTTGGACGAACATGGTACTGTAACTCGCAACAAAGCTCGTCTTGTTGCTCAGGGATACAGACAAGAGGAAGGCATAGATTATGACGAAACATTTGCTCCTGTAGCACGACTTGAATCTATTCGTCTATTTTTAGCATATGCTGTACACAAAAACTTCAAAGTACATCAGATGGATGTTAAGTCAGCGTTTCTAAATGGAAAGCTGAATGAAGAAGTTTATGTGGAACAACCTCCAGGATTCTCAGATCCTAAGCGTCCAGGTTATGTTTATAAACTGGACAAGGCACTTTATGGCTTAAAGCAAGCTCCACGTGCATGGTATGACACTCTTTCCACTTATCTCCATATTGAAAAATTTGAGAGAGGTAAGATTGACAAAACTCTATTCTTTAGAAAAGTGAAAGGTCATATCATTTTAGTTCAAATATATGTTGATGACATTATATTTGGTTCTACTAACCCTGATCTTTGTACTCGTTTCGCTGATAGAATGAAAGATGAGTATAAAATGAGCATGATGGGTGAACTAACATATTTCCTTGGTCTTCAGATTAAGCAAACTGAAAAAGGAACTTTTATAAATCAGGGAAAATATGTTAAAGATATGCTGAAGAAATTCGACTTAACTGAAAGTTCAGCTATGAAAACCCCTATGGCACCACCGCTGACACTTGATCGGCTCACTATTGTATCTTATAGCTAGCCGACCCGATATTATGTTTGCAACATGCTTGTGTGCACGATATCAAGCTGAACCTAAGATATCCCATATGAAAGCTGTAAAGCGAATCTTTCGATATCTTAAGGGTACAACGAATCTAGGTCTTTGGTATCCCAAAGATTCAGGATTCGATCTAACTGCCTATTTAGACAGTGATTTTGCAGGTTGCAAAATGGATAGGAAAAGCACCACAGGAGGATGTCAGCTCCTGGGTGGAAAGCTGGTAAGTTGGACAAGTAAGAAGCAAAACTCAGTGTCCACTTCCACAGCTGAAGCTGAATATGTAGCTGCTGGAAGCTGTTGTTCTCAAGTCTTGTGGATGAGAAATCAGCTACTAGACTATGATCTTCAGCTCTCCAAAATTCCAATCTATTGCGACAGCACTAGTGCCATCGCTATAGCAAACAATCCAGTGCTACACTCAAAGACAAAACACATAGAAATCAGATATCATTTTATCAGAGATCATGTGATGAATGGTGATATAGAACTTCATTTTATCCCAACTGATTATCAGTTAGCTGATTTATTTACCAAACCTCTTGATGAGACAAGATTCAACTTTCTCATCAGCGAGCTTGGAATGCTGAACTTTGAAGGGTAAAATCTTCAGCGGTTCACATTTGATCAGCGATACGTTTATACAAACTTGTATAGCCTTCGGGATAAAATCAACTTATATAATCCATTTCATCATCTTCTCTCTGAATAAACTTGGTTAAACTGATATCCAGGTATGTTTTCTCTCTCTGACAAACGCATGAAAATGCAAGATTTCAAAATAAATTGCATCGCTGAATATCTCTTCCTTAAACAGCGATTTTTTTGAAATTTCTTAAAACCTTCACTGATATTTCTATTCAGTGCTTCATGTTTTCAAAGAGTCCCTGAGTTTTTCAAAACCTCAGAGACAACAAAGAATGTGAAAGGACAGTTGTGACGTCATTGCAACGGATAACACTAGGCACGATTTCTTTCTGACACACGTTTGCACGTCTCGTTCATACTTCCAATCAAATGCAAACACGTGTCCGTGTCATGATGAAAACCTTTTCCCGCTCAAGGTTTTCTCTCTCTAAAACTCCCTATATAAACAAACTCTTGGTTTATATTTGTCTTTTACGCGATCAAATCTTCCTCTGCAAGAAAGAATCCTCTGTTGCATTTGTGCTCTCAAATCTTCAAAGAACTGTTCATCATCTTCTTCATCAAAACATCAAGGTTAATATGTTCTTATTTTATTACCAAATGCGTATAACTTGTTTCCGATCTTCTCATTGTTTTAACAAGATCAAACAAAAGAACTTTGTAAAATGAAATCATTTCTTTCATGGTTTTATGAACACAACCATTTCATGGTTGTTCTTCAAGTTTTAAATCTTAATCTTAAACTTGTTCTTCATTCGTATCCAGATTTTTTTAAACTGGAATACAAGACTTTATGGGTTTTACATTTCGTTTCAAAATCAAGAAAAACCCTAATCTTCATTAAGACATTTTTGTCTGAATGAAATGGACAAAATTCGAACCATCTTAATGGAAATTCTTCCAACAAATAAGAAAATTCTTATTTGTTAACATCTTTGGTTGAACTGATAATACAGTGAAATGGCAACTTCAAAGATCAATGTTACCGCTGAGAACATCTCCGCTGACTCTGAGGAAGTGGATATCATCAAAGCCCCTCAGGTTAAGTTCAAGCTGGATCAACTAGATTGGACTAAGGTGAACAACCTCTATGCGCTTCTCGAGTTTCCTCCTCGAAAGCAAGTCACACATCTGGATGATGCTGTGAATTTCCTGAAAAACTGCTGCATTTCAACAGCCCTGACCATCACACCTCCTGCAAGTCAGCTACTACTATCCCAGTTCTGGTACTCTGCCAGACACACTCAGCTACCCTCTGCTAAAGATCCCTCCAAAACCATCGATTGCATACTCAGCGATACTGAGTATGGCACAATTAAGATAACCCCCGCAATCATTCGAAAAGCCCTAAACTTTCCCAATGCTACCAAAGAAAAACCGCTTGTTCCATTCCCTGACCATAAGAAGCATGCTGACAGAGAAGAAATCATTGCTTTCTCGACGCAATGGGTTACATCTAGGAAACTGGAAGGGACAAGAAGCCCGAGAAGAAGCTGACGCTGATAAAGAAGTCCAAAATGCCTAGCGAGATGAATTTCATCTTCGCACACCTGATCAGCTGCATGACAGCGAAGACCGGCTCCTCTGATCAAGCCGCTCAACCTCAGCAGGCTATGGGATACGCACTGCTGAAAGGTCTACATATTGACTGGGCATCTATCATTTATGATGACCTAGTACAAAGAGTAGATTCTGCTGCTGACAGACCTGCATGGGTTCCCTACCCCCGTTTCATCAGCGCCATCTTCCAATATGTCCTGAAGGACAGCTATCCTCAAGAGGGTGACCTGAAACTCTCTCAGGTTGGCCCTAAGGTGCTCGATTTCAAACCTGTCGACCATACCCATCGCTGATACCCCGGCCACACAATCCTCTCCTTCTAAGAAAAGGAAACACTCTTCAATCCAACTTGGTTCCAAAGGTATCAAGAAAACCAAGGAGCAACCCCAGCAATCCCATGCTGAAGACTCCTCAGCTCATTCTGACGAGCTGAAGGAAAGTTCCGTGGTACGCTCTGCCACACCCATTCAATCCATCCCTTCAATCCCAGCCTCAGCGTCTCTAAACGCTGAGGTTAGAAACTTGGAACCTACCCAACCTCCCTCAGTCTCTCAAAAGACTGATGAAGTGATTTTCAGCGAATCCAACGCTTAACTCAATACCCGAACCCAATTCTTATCCTTCGCTTCTCCCTCCACTCACTTGGACACTCCTCCAAAGAACACTGGAGATGCCATCATTCCAGAAGCCACCGCTGACGCTTCTCAACGAATGATGAAGACAGGACCTGCAGAGATCACCATACCTCACCGTACTTTTGAGGAAGATATGGAACATTTTTCAGGAATCCGCAACTTTGACGATTTCATCGATCCTCCTGCAGGTACAAATCAACCCATATACACTGTAACTAAACCTGAAACTTCTGAGCTTTCCTTTGTTCACAAGTACTTATGTGTTACAGGTCCTAATTTGGGAGACATCAACGAGTCTCTGAAGTCCGTAGAAACAAAGCTGACCGGTCTCACCACCACACTCTCCAACAACTCTACAGCTGTAACAAACGCTGGAGAGAATTTGACAAAGCTAACTATGGTGGTGGAGAAGAAAGCTTCCACAGATGACATTAAGGGCCTTGATAAGACTCTCAGCGATTTCGCTAAAGTGCTCGCTGATATCTACACAGACTACACCTCACTCAAACAATCAGTTTCCTCCATGTCCGGCGAAGTAACAACGCTGAAGACATCGGTTGGAGCACTAGAGGGTGATATGTCTGCTGTGAAGACAAATGTTCAAACTATGACGACTGACTTAGGCTCTGTAAAGACCGACGTTGGTTCGATGAAAACAATGATTGAAGAGCTGCTCAACAAGGCGAGAACTCCTGCTCCTGCTCCTGCCCCTGCCCCTGCCCCTGTATTGGAAACTTTCACAGCGGCGGATCGCAAAGAGCTGGAAAAGATCATTCCTGCTATATCTGGCCTTGAAGACAGATTAGCAGCGATTGAAAGTTGTATTAAAATATCTAGCCAAGAAGACAGAGAAAATACATGTTGGTCCTGAAGGCCTATACAAGTTTGTAGAAGGGGGGGTTGAATACAAACACACAGATTTTACTTTTCTAAATTGTTTATTGATAAATCATTAACAATTTACAGCTTGTTGCGGAGACAAGATTAAGGATAAACCTAAATCTAAACAAGTTGGAACACTAAGGTTTCTTGCACTAAGAGAGATAAGGAAATTACTAATAATAACCTATCTGAGATAAGAGATTTGAACTTGTCCAGAGTTAGCAAGTTACTTCAAATGAAGTGAGTTCATCTCTTTATATACTGCATGCATTTAATGCAAGTCAGTATATACTTTACACGTGTCATCAGCTGGTTGGTTGCATGTCATTGACCTTGGTTGACAACCTTAGTAGCCGTATGGATGAACAGTGTAGTATCAGAGTGGTTGTACGATTTCAGATATTCGGAGGTTCTTTTCTGACATTTCGTACGGAGGCGTGCAAGGGTGGATAAGACAAAAGTACTTTGTACGGAGGACTTCATGATCAGCTTTCGTTGATTCAACGATCATCATTTACTATTCTGCAGATGATAAAGTTCAGCGATAGCTGAAGTCTTGTACTTGATACTTCACGTAGAGTGGACAAATCTGAGTCTTCGCTGATCCGCATCAGTTCATTAGGAGACTTGTCGCTAGTTCTTGAGCTTGATCTTCGACTTCAGCGTAGAACCTTTGTTGACGTGAAACTTGTCTTCACGGATCATAAGTAAACAACTAACTTATCAGCGATCATCATAATGACTGAACAGACTCAGAGCATTAATGATGAACAGTGTTCGCTGAATGTTTAATTTAAAGAGCGAGGGTTCCTATCAGCGGTACTGGAAGATCTTAGTACTTATCAGCGATAGTGAAACTCTGATACATATTGTTTACTTACAATTTTCACTAAGTATTTAAGAGAGGGTCATTATCAAATCACTGAGGGTTTGGATCAACAATCTCCCCCTATTTAATTATGACATAGCAACAAAGAAAATTGCTATTTAATGAAAACATAAGGATAAAAAGAACTCATAAAATATTTGTCCCTTTTACTGTTTTCTGGGATCTTTTCTGTACTGATGGAGTAAAGTACATTCACTGAAATCTTTCTTTAAAACTTTGAATCAGGTTACAATGAAGAACAGAAAGATTATAAGTACGAGCGAAATAAATTACAAGTACAGAAGGATAACTGATACAATAGAGAAAAAGGCGATTATATCAGTTTTCAAAGGGTTCTTCCTTAATGAGAAGTTCATCAAGGGTCTTTTTAGTGGGGATCATCCAGTCAGGAACATTTACTCCTTGATTCTTTAACTTCAGAGCAGCTTCAAAAATCAAGGGCTTCAGGTGTCTAGCTTTGATGTTGCGTCTGATTTCACACCAGTATACGAGATCTCTGAGTTGTTCGATGGGAGCGATGTGGAGCTCAGAGACACGTTGAAAGTGATGATTTCCATCATAGTCTAAGAAGAGTATACCATATGGATCACTTACCACTGTGCCAGGGATGAACGTTTCTCCAGGAGGTAGGGAGGTGTCAAGCATTGAAAGATCAGCATCAGGGCCAAGAACTTCAGCACGAGAGAAACCAATACCTGTTTCATTTCGAATGATTGGACCTGAATCAGAATCTTTCTTCTTCTTAGCAGAGGCTTTCTTCGGTTGAGGAAGAGTAGGAGGAATATCCACAGCAGATGAAAGCAAGTCGATCTGTTTGTTTAAGATCATCTCAACATGGCTTTTGAATTTTGAGCGTGATCCCTGAATGGCTAATTTCGTTTCTAACCATTCAGAGAGACCGAACTTTTCTAATGTTGCAGCATAGAAGGTTTGCTTGGTTTTGTCATCTCTGTAGACATCCACTTCAACAACAGGAACATCAGCGTACATTTTGCCTTTGATGTTGGCTTTGATTATTTTGGATGGTCTTGATCGATAGGTCAGCATTTGTTTAGCCCATTCCAAAGTTGTATCAGAGACCTTTATCTTTTCTCTAACGATTTCTTGAGCATCATCCCAGAGCTGACGTTGAACATCAATGGGAACTCTTTTCAGCTTGGGGTCTTTGATTGATCGTTGAGTAAGCTTGATGGCGTATTCTCTGTCTTTCTCTTCAGCTTCCTTCCTTTCAGCGATGAGGCGTTTAGCTCTAAGGTGTTCCTGGTATTCAGCTTTGGAGATTCTGAACTTTGGAGGAACTGAAGGAAGTTGATCACGCCTTAGAATGATTCGCTGATCCTCGAATCACTTTATTATTTCCTCTTTTCTCTTTTGATCCTCTTCACTCAGCTTTTGAGGTGCTGAAGAAGGTCTGTTTCTATGTGAGAGAGGTTGTTCTTCTGGTTCATCAGTCTCAGAGATCAAATCTAAGACTGGGATTATTTCATCAGCGACAGCTGGCTTTATTAGTGAAGTCGCAGTTGTGGAGCCTTCAGCGATATCCTCAAACAGGAGAGAGGACTAGCTGAAACACAGCGATCTTACAAGTAAGAACTTGGGTAGAAACAGATAGAGAGAATTGGTTTAAGTGTATAGGCTTGGGTAGAGGAACTGATAGTGTATGATAGAGGAGGGATGGAGTAAGAGATGTTTAGTGTACCTGACAAACCGGCTTTTCAAGCAAGATCGTCAAATTGTCATCTTCAGCGACGCTTTTGCCTTTTCCTTTCTCAGCACCAGAGGCTGAGGGCTTTGTATTTGTCCGCCCCCCTGAAGGTTCATTTATCGAGATTCCCTTAAGAGCTTTGATCCTTGGGGCAGGTTTGACGATAAAGAAATCATCGTCATCTTCGTCATCATCATCATCATTCTTTGGAGAAGAAGATGGTTCATTATCAGGGATGTCGATGTCTTCATCATCTTCTGCTTCGGATTCTTCAGCGTCTTCTTCGAGTTGCTCCCCCTCAGATACAGAGGCGAGCTTCTCGGTTCCCTCAGGGTTTTCATCTCCCTGAGGTCCAGCGGCTGCTTCCGCTTCAATAGTCTTCTCACCCTCTTCAGCGAAGGTGAGGTCTTCGTTCTTCTCTCCCATGATAGATTCATCATGGGAAAGGTCTTCAACGCTCTTTTCAAGATTTTCAGCGCTCTTCTCAAGATTTTCAGCGCTCTTCTCCCCGGTATGTTCAGCGCTCTTCTCCCCCTCTTTTTCATGATGACTGGGGGAGGAATGGGTAGACTCAGCATTGAACATAGTATTTCTGGACTTAGTATTCCTCGTGGGTGGAAAATATTTTTTTAAAATTTCTCCGCCGTTTGGGCCCATGTCACTATAGAATCTGGATTCAGTGAGTTGTACCAAGACCTTGCACTATCTCTTCAAGAATATGGAAAAAGTTTTAATTTTAGTGCATCGTCTTCTACACCTGGAAGCTTAAAAGAATCTGTAATTTCCATGAAAGGCCGTAAGTGAGAATGAGGATCTTCAGTGGCCATACTAGAGTATTGACCGTTAGTTTGTAACATATGAAACATTATCGGGTTTAATTCAAAGTGGTGGGTTTGCAAAGTTGGTTTAAGAATTCCTGAATGTAACTGGGTTAAAACAGGAACAGTGTATGACATAATGCCACCATCTTTGGAATTAGCTAACCGAAAAATGTTTTGTTCCTCATCATCAATATTATTTATTATTGGCGGGTTTTCAGGATTTTCATCATTATTAGGTTGCCCATCAGGATTGACAAACGGCGGAACTTCATCCTCACTGTCCGTCATATACTCTCGTTCAGACATCTCGGGAGAATGTAAGACTCGATTAGCTCTTTGGATTCTTCTTCGTTGTCTAAACATTCGTTCAATGTCGGGATCAAATTGGAATAATTCACCGTGAGGCATTCTTGGCATGCACTATTTTTTTGTTTTCTAAAAGATGGTAGAAAAACTTGCTTTTAAAAACTTTACTTTAAAAAAAAGAAAAACTTCTAGCGTGTTTCCCCGGCAACGGCGCCAAAAACATGTTGACGGATTTATGCAATCGGCTTAGAGATTCATTTAAAATAGAACTCAGCGCAAGTATACACCTCGAACTACTATCGTCTCAAACAAGTAATAATGGTACTAAGTACCGAATATCGATCCCACAGGGAAGCGTGCAAAAGTTTTTCTTTAAAAGTCCAGTTCGTAAAAAGAAGCACATGGTATAAAGATCTGTTGGGATGAAATTAACACTTGGATAAAAAGATGAGACGGCATTCCTTGGTTATCTCAAGTGTCGACTATTTTATGATACAACGTACCGGGTGTCAATTGGTCAATTGTGATCTACCATAAAATATAACATTGATTTCAATAACTTTGGACAATCATGCAGTACGATACACCTCTTTATTTTAATATCAATTTCAATCCCCACTTCGTTTTATACCCCGAACTAGGACGCTTAGCCCATAATCGTTCGGTTTCTTATTATAAAGGATGTGTAAATTTGGAAAGCAAATAATGGAGATGGACAATACATAAATAACAATAAAAATACTTAACTTGTTATGCAAGTAACGATGGGTTTATCTAATGAGAAGTTAACGACAGCTTGAAAATTAGGTGGAAAAATCTTGTTTTAAATGTGAAATTTAAAACAGAAGGGACCTTTAAGTAAACAACCACCGGTTACGTTTGGAATTTAGCTAATGATTTGGTTACTTAAAAAGCCCGAAGTTTACTTAACGATGGTTTAATTAAAATACTTGCTTAAAACAATTAATTATAGGAACATAAATTATAGTAACAAGATTTAAGTGACTAAAAGAAATGTTTTACACTTGGAAACTTAACAAGGTCACCAAACACAATTAACCGTGAACCAATGGAATTGGGAACCCGAAAGTATTAGTCGGACTTCCGGTTAACAATGATAACGAAGTTGTTTTATAACCAAAGTATCGAAACCGTGAATAGGATTTTGTAGCAAAAACCATGAGTTGGAAAAGATGGACACTAGTAACAATTAACAAGCTAAAATCATGAGTTTGCAAGGGAAGAGAAAATCGATGGTAACAAATTAGAACCGTGAGTTTATAAGAGGAAATGATTAGTAACAAGTAACAAACTACAACCGTAAGCAAGATAAGAAAATTAATGACGACAAGATTATAAGAAAGCGAAACACGAGAGATTAGTAACAAGATTAAGGTAACGAAATGAGATTAAAACATAAGTGAACACGTAATCAATAAGTTAACAAAATGAAGAGTGTCGATATCGTAACGGAACCTAACTATGATTGAACCCGAGAGGTTCGAACCGTGAGCTAGAGACTCGATTGTGAGAACCGGCTCTATACTCACTATGAGATTACAACTACACTACAAACTAAACTAAACATTAAGTAGTATCAAGTGGTGTTTTTTTGAGGTTACAAGAGCATTCATATATATAGCAACACAAATACTTGGAGAGGAGGAAAACTCCATAGGTTATACCCATGGATCAAAGTGTAGCCCACAAAAAAGTTCCATGGGCCGAGAGCATAAGGGCCGAAAGTGTAGCCCACAAAAATGGCAATCCAAAGCCCATGTAGTTAGTTTGTCTAGCCCAAGTACTCGGTCCAAAAGAGGGGTGTTCGGTCGGCCCAGTTCGAGATGCTCCACAAAAACAAAGCCCGGTCTTCAAAAGTTGGAGTTTCCGTTTTCGTTCCCAAGAGTTGCTATCCGCATTCTTCATTAAAGTAGAACTCTAAACGACGGTCTTTTTACACGTAGAATACATAAAGCACGTAATAAGCTTTTTGGACGATTTTTATGTGTTTTTGTGTGTTTTTGGCCAACTTAATACCCAAGGGCATAAATTGCTTATTTTACGTAAATGCTACTAAAATTAATTAAAATTGACTCAATGGGATAACAAAATGGCTCAAAAAATTGGAATTATATGGCTAAAATAGGGTTAAATAAATAACCTTATCAATGGTTAATTAATCGAAATTCAATCCTAGCAGTATGAACATACTTATAACTTGATGTTAGTATGTTATGCTTTTATGTATGATTTGGTTTGATACCATGCACGAATGCTAGGAAGTGTAATGGATCCATAGGCACTAGCATTATTTGATAACGTGGAATAGGCATAAGTTAATTGTAATTCACGTTGACGTGAAATGAAGAATAGGCATGAGTTAATTGTAATTCCCATTTCGTATAGTGACGTGAAATCTTGGAATAGATAAGAGATAGGCATGAGTTTAATTGTAATCTCTACTTCCACTGCAAGAAACAGGCATAAAGTAGATTGTAATTTCTTGGACATGAGCAATGATCTAGAATTCGTGGTGATTCGTAGTAGGCTCTCGAACATGATGCTATGACTCACTTAGTGTTTGTCATATTCATGGAATCGGGTGTATTCCCGTCATCGAAAGATGTTATGAGTACGGTAAGAATGATGGCAAATCAGGTTTGTTTATATGCTTTGCTTACATTTGGTTTCAAAGCTTATAAAGTGTTAATTTGGAAAACTGGATGTTCTCACTAGGCGTAAGCCTAATTTTTTCAAATTAACTTTTCTTACGAGGTAATAGCTCGGGAAGAAATAAGCAGGGATGAGTGCCGAGAAGTTCCAGAGCTATGCTTTTGGTGACGTAATGGAGAAGTTAGGGAAAACATTGATGTTTTGGAGATTTGTAGACAACCCTTATAATCTGATCGCGCACGTTATGGATTAGATTAGTAGGCTGTTTATAGTAGTTGGATGTATATACGAACCTTGTTATGACTTCTCCTTTTATGAATAAAACTAGATAAGTACCTGCGCGCGATGCGGCGCGAAGTATCTCAAATTTAAAGCCGACAATTCGAAAAAATAATTTTGTTTCATGTTCATATTTATACGCTTTTAAATCACATATCAGATGTAGAAAATTAAAGGTCAATATGGTTAATTGGTCAAAAAAATTAGTGGAAATAATATAATCATGATTAAAAAAGTATAAATAATTAAATATACTATACTAAAATATTTGCATATTATATTTTTGAAAAATGTTCGAAGTCATAATCCAAAAGTCAGTTGATAAGTGATATCTTTTTTTTCCAAGTAATTAAATCTCTTGTGCTAATTCTAAGGGTGTTTCGTTGACAGAATGAAATTTGATAGAATTGTAATTCGTCGAAGGAATTCTACTTTGAAGTAAAAATTGATATGAAATTGCAAAAAGAAAATCACGACAATTTAGTGATTATTTGTATCAAATCCCATACTAATTTCAACAAATCTCATACTAATCACGACACATTAGTTCGTATATATTTATGATATTTAATAATATAATTAAATCCAAAAATATTCAATATTGGGCTCATTTCGAAGGTATTGACGAAGCGATTACAATGGTATAATTTGTAAAAAATAGAAATGTTTTTTAATGCATTATAGTTCATATACATTATTTATGTTTATATGATACGAGTCTAAAATGAAAAATAAAAAAGTAAGAGATTAAAAGTAAACTACATACCTAATTATAAGGGTAGTAAATGTAACGTATAAATTAAAAAAATTGAATTAAGGAGAGATTTAAGGATGAGTGAATGTGTGTGTGCTAATTGAACTTATAATGTAAACTGCGTCCAGATACATATTTAGGCGGGAAAATACTGTAGTCGGCTCACCAGAAGACGACACGTGGCATGCTAGTTACTTATTTATTATAGGTATAGATATTTGGAAATAGTTGCCTTGGACCTTATAAAATTAAGGTTTAAATTTGTTGTGATTTTTGGATGTTTCAATAGGATCCACAGGTTGTGGTCAAGCCATAGAAGTACAGTTAATCTCACACATCGATCCCATGAAATTCTTAATGATGTTCAATAATTTGTTTTTGAACAATATAAGTCTCAAACAATATGAAATGCATCAGAATAAATGCTTCTCGAAAATATCATCCATATTTGAGAAAGTAGACTTCTCAAAACAATTGTAGAGTTGTGTTGAGCCGCATATTAAGAATCGAAAGAATAAGATCAAATAGCAGTTTTGAAATGCTAGGGTTTATGAAAGAATTGAATGATGTTTATATGAACAATTATATAAACAATTCTTGAATGAACCGATTAAGTCGAAAGAATATTTGATGCTCAAGTAAAAAAAGGATTAGAATACAATAAAGAATACAAACGAGAGTATTACCACCGAAAAGATTTTCGTTATGAGAAGTGGTAATAAAATCCAATATGAAGTTGAACCGTGGTGTAAGAATATTTGAAAAAATAGAAGAGAAAATACACAAGTATTAACTCTAGAACACACAGTCAAAAATTTGTAAATATGATCTCATATGAAAATATTTAAAATCTCACATCTAAATTCATAAAATCAAATTGAGAATAGAGAAGTGGGTTGAACATTTAGGAAAATATGTTCATATGCAACTCCCCCTCAAATTTTGATAAAATCAGATTAAGTTTCCCCTCAAAAGATGAGTTCTGAAAAACAAATATAAATTTTGAGAGGTTAAATTATTAGCAAAATGAAATTTGCATTCCCTCCATTAAATGACAAACTTCTTTAAAAATTCAATCATTCTTCTTATAACTGAAGGTTGAGTCCTAATGTGAAATAATCAGAAGTCATAACACTGAAGTATGAGTCCTGAACTGTTGTGTTCAGAAGTCGATTTTTCGAGTCGTGGACTGAATTATTCAGAAATCCAAAATGTTGAAATGATTCATATCAATTTAATTTTAATGAACAAATTCAAATGCTAAACAAAATAACTCAGTTCGTGCAGTGTTTAGAACAAATGAATCAATGATAAAATTTAATTATGAAGAACTAGTCACAATTATTATTGCAGATAATAATTTAATCATTAAGCTGAATTGACGTCAACTGAATATAAGCAAAGCAAAGAGATTTCAAATGAGTGTATTTCCACCGAAAATGTAACAAATGTTTGAGATGTGGAAATAACTGTTTAAGAAAAATATAACATGTGACGATTCTAGAATTGATGTATTATCAAAGAAAAACAAAACACGAGTAAGTTTTTCGGATTGAACTTCCATGGTTCTTTGAAGAATTAAAAAAAAAAATGGTACTTGCCCTCAAATATAGCATAACCTACCTTTGTTTGTCAGTCATGTGACGTGAATATTCTGAATAAGCTAACCATGACATTCCGACAAAACAAATTAAAAAGATTTTGATATCCATGCTTTGATGGATCCTTGACGGTTAGATGCCGGGGATACTATAAGTACCATACCATCTATTTACATACCTTTGATTTAAAAAATCATTTGTTCCACATGTACAACAACAGATCTTCTCTCGACTAAGACTGATCAATTTTTCTCTAAATAGACAAAACAAGATATATCACTCTTGAAACCAAATGATTTTGTATCAATTACAGGAGATTTATGTAACTTGTCTCCACCACACTTCTTTGTAGTTGATTTTCTTTTCCATACCATCTTAACTAGCTTAAAAACTTGAATATCTGAACCATCAACAAGATCATTGTAGAAAAGATTAGAAGTATGAGTCTGATATTTTGAAAATTCATTTGATTAGTAGTTGTTCGAATAATTGTTTGATTTGACACTTGAAGAATAGTTATTCTCATAGAACCTACGTGAAGAAATAGATTCATCTTCATGAATTAAACTTGAAGCAGTTTTATAAGAAACTACAGAATCAGTTGAATTGTCATAAGGAGATTAAACAATAGTATCTGGAATATATTGTTCACATGATTCAACTTTTTCTACATTTTCTTTGAACATTTGGGTATTTTGGAAGTTATCTCTTCAAGTTCCTTGATTTCATCATTCAATGTAATTCTTTCTTCAAAAATCAGATTATATTTTTCTTGTAAATCATAACTCATATTCTTATTAGTCACAAAATTTGTTTTTAGTTCAAATATTTGCTTTGAAATCTCAACAATTTTCCTCCCAAATGATATTCTTTCATTTTCAATAATATTCTCTAAACATTTCATTTCATTATATAGTTGCTTGAAAACCTCAATATATTTCTTCTTAAAAAATTCTCTTTTAGTTTCACGAACTTTCGGTTCATTTTCTAAACCTTTTTAAAGTTCAGAAAAATCGTTTGAAAGTTCAACATTTTTAAGCTTAAATTGTTTTCTTTCATTTTCAAAAACATTTCTTTCATAAATTTCTTTTATTTGAATGATCAATAATTTTTCTATCAAAACCTTTTCTCTCACTTGCAAAACCATTTCTTTCATTCTCAAATTCTTTTCTTACTTTTACAATCAACTTCTCAAATTTGGAAATCTTTTGTTTGAGTTCGAGATTGCTTTTCTCTACAACACTTATTTCAGTTTTCAAAGAATTTGTCGTCTCTTTTCAAGCTCATCCAGCTCTTTCTTAAAATTAGCTTTCCAAGCGCTCACACACTGTCAATAACTTGCAAGTTGTACTTTTCTCTTTGTTCAAAACCTACAATGTTTTTCTTTAGATTAGCAATTTCCTCTCGTGTATAAACAGGTATATAAAAATATGACATTGTTACCTGGCCAAAATGACCGTTAATCAGTATTGATTTGAAAATATGACACTTAGATAAAAAAAATCAAATATTGAACAAAATTCAAACTCAAACAAACAAATTCAATAAAGAAACAATACATGTTTTTTTGTCTCTTGAAATATTAAAAATCAACTCGCAAAAATTTAATTCTGAAAATCAAGATCATTATGAAGCGTAGTAAAGAGAAATTGATTTAACTAGTCATTTTAGCCCTCTAAATTGATTTCCTAATCATTTCTTTCCTAAATTTACCGAAATAACACTATATCCGTTAGGGGTGAGCAAAACCCGATTAACCCGAAAAACCCGACCGACCCGTTACCCGATCAACCCGAACTTCACTTACCCGATGAACCGAAACCCGATTTGGCCCGAACCCGATATACCCGAACTTCACTTACGGTTCGGTTTGGGTTGGGTTTTTCCAAACCCGAACCCGTCCGAAACCCGAAAATTTTAAAAATATATTTTTTTATTTAATAAATCCTAAATATATATTTCTAATTTCTAATTTCTCCTGGAAATAATTGTTGCAGATTAGCTGATATCTCTCATGGTGTTGCAATCCTTAGTCGAACCAGTGGACCAAATGTAGTTGAGCTTTTCTTAGGTTGCATTAGATGTAGGACACTCAAATTTCATTAATTGTGGATGGAATTTTAGCCGTTTCTTGATAGATTGTGGTTGCATGTTGGTTACCGAAAAACAGGGTCGAAATCTGGGCTGAAAAACTCGAAAAAGGGCTAAAAACATGGCCGAAAAACTGGGCTGAAAATGGGCTTGGATAAGCCCCAACCCGTTGAACCCGACCAGATGAACCCGAAACCCGATTAGACCCGAAGTCCAAAACCCGATCTTTACTTAGGACGGGTTTCGGGGCCTGTTTTGTCCACCCGACGAAACCCGATCGGGTTGGGGGTTTTTCGGCCCGGCCTGACCCGACCGATGCTCACCCTATTATTCGTAAGATTTATGTCCGTAATTTGCGGACCTAGCTAAGTGTAAATATGTCACTAGGTATAAAGTGCAAAAGAATAACTGAGACGATCAAATTCCAAGAGACAAATTTTAAATATTTTTATACAACAATGGTTTGTGATAATAGAATGCAAATATGGATGAGCAATTAACATAAATAGTTATATTGGGTTAATTTTTAATCTAGCCACTATAATTACTTTTTTTAAATGTCTAGAATTCCGCATGCAAGTATGACACCGAGAATCACCTCTTGCGGTGTCAGATTTCTGATAAATTATGAGAAAACATTGTTTATGTCCCTCAAGTCAAAACCACAAGTTACATACCACAGTTTGCGAACTGCAAGACCGTAACTTGTTGATCGCAAGCAGCACAATTTGCCGTTTTTCTAAAAATTGCTATTTTCGTAGGAAAAATCTAATACCCTAAGGAAAAGATGGCTTGCAAACTGTTTCGGCCAAAAGCCCCGCGAAGCCCCCCAACTTTGCCCGCGTTGGCAAGTTTCGTCCCTGCCCGCGATCGCAGCCCGCGATAGGTCAAAAAAAATTTACATTTTTGGTCCATGTTTTTTGTGTCTTTGTTAAGTAAAAAAAATACAAACTTTCCAAAAGAAATTTTAGCAAAACCGAGCTGCATGAGCACGAGATTTTGGAGCTGTATTCGTGTCCGCAGGTCGCGCTCGCACACAAGTTCGACGATTTTAGCTTGCGAAATCGTCAATCGGCACCCCCCCTGCGTGCGGGTAGGTGTTGGAGTAAAACCATGCAAGGAGCTTGTCAACTCCTCTCACTTCTTTGCTTATAAACCAATGAAAGTTTATTCCTTCTACCTATGTGGGACACATTCCCACACCCAACTTGATTTTTACTAATTTCATGGTTTTTACTTAACTTTGAGTATCGATATCTCATTCACACATACTCCGTTTTCGACGCATTATATATCGTTTTGAAGCTCTCATATAGGAGAACATAAACCCACTAAGAGTT
Organism: Saussurea involucrata; assembly: GCA_033807775.1. Taxonomy (NCBI): domain Eukaryota; kingdom Viridiplantae; phylum Streptophyta; class Magnoliopsida; order Asterales; family Asteraceae; genus Saussurea; species Saussurea involucrata. The sequence continues at coordinate 137,512,578 of CM066322.1, forward strand.
AATTATATATACCACATATATATATATATATATATATATATATATATATATATATATATATATATATATATATTTAAATGTGTCTAAAGTTCCCTAAAAACCATTAAATATAAGAACTTTAGACACATTTAAATATATGTGTATTTAATTAGCTTTCTTTATTCTAATTCATAGTAAACCTGTTCTAATTCATCAATCTATACTCTCTTTAATAAAGTGATAATGTGTGATTTGAAGGCAAACAAGGATTAAAATCTAACAAAATAAGCAATAAAAAACCATGGCAACAGATCTTACATGAGGATATTGAGTGGAAGACCTGATGACTTGAAATCTGATGCAAAATTGTTTATTGATGCTATGGAACTGAGATCCAGCTCCATGGCATCCACTTTGGCAGTTGGGTTTTGCTTCTTTCACATCTTTCCCTGCTGACATATTTCTGACCGCCATAACTACATGAACCCCACGAAGTGCAAGAACCCGTGCAGTTTCGGTCCCAATGCCACTAGAACTTTAAATTGTATCCCTAGAATAAAGAAAGCTAATTAAATACACATATATTTAAATGTGTCTAAAGTTCTTATATTTAATGGTTTTTAGGGAACTTTAGACACATTTAATATATATATATATATATATATATATATATATATATATATATATATATATATATATATATATATATATATATATATATATATATATATGTGGTATATATAATTAACTCTTAGTGGGTTTATGTTCTCCTATATGAGAGCTTCAAAACGATATATAATGCGTCGAAAACGGAGTTTGTGTGAATGAGATATCGATACTCAAAGTTAAGTAAAAACCATGAAATTAGCAAAAATCAAGTTGGGTGTGGGAATGTGTCCCACATAGGTAGAATGAATAAACTTTCATTGGTTTATAAGCAAAGAAGTGAGAGGAGTTGACAAGCTCCTTGCATGGTTTTACTCCAACACCTACCCGCGCGCAGGGGGAGGTGCCGATTGTCGATTTCGCAAGCTAAAATCGTCGAACTTGTGTGCGAGCGCGACCTGCAGACACGAATGCAGCTCCAAAATCTCGTGCTCACGCAAATCGGTTTTGCTAAAATTTCTTTTGAACAGTTTGTATTTTTTTTACTAAACAAAGACACAAAAAACAGGGACCAAAAATGTAAATTTTTTCTGGCCTATCGGGGGCCCATCGCGGGCTGCGATCGCGGGCAGGGACGAAACTTGCCAACGCGGGCAAAGTTGGGGGGCTTCGCGGGGCTTTTGGCCGAAACAGTTTGCCACGTGGGCCTGGGCCCGCGATCGCGGGCCCCATCGCGGATTTTTTGGGTATTTTTGTAAACTGTGAGAGATTTATGGTATTTCAGTAAGAGATAGTTTGACTTAGGGTATTTTAATTAATTTCCCTATATCTTATCTCTTGAACAACATCTTATAATAGAATATAGAGTAAATTATATAATTGGTCCATGTGGCTTACATAAAATTATATTGTGGGTCTTTAAATTGAAATAATTATAGAAATGTACCTATAGTTTACATTTTTATACGTTATTGGTCCCTGCATCCTAACACCGATAAAATATTACGTTAAGTAGGTTAACTATATATATGGGCATTGTAGTCATTTAACTTTTTTCATATTTTTATTAAAAAGTTTAAAAAACCACAAGGTTTATAATTTTACTATATATATATATATATATATATATATATATGCGCGTGTGTGTGGTGCAAGTTCAAATGAGAAGCTAAACCTTATGCAAGAATGCAAGAAATGTTTAATCATATATGATATACAAGCTTAATCATATATGATTAAACACATGTTACATTGGCAATACATAGACGTTTAATCATATATGATTAAACACACCCACAAGTCGTGCAATCATATATGATATCACACTTCTCGCGTTCTCGCATAATGTTTAACTTCTCGCTTGATCCTTCCTCATATATATATATATATATATATATATATATATATATATATATATATATATATAGAGAGAGAGAGAGAGAGAGAGGTTCAAACTAGAATGCTAACTATTTAAGAAAACACGAGAATGGTCGTCCATGTACAAAATCATATGTGATTTTACACTAACAGCAAAAAAACTACACGCGGACGACTTTTGCCGCGATTAAAAGTCCCGAGGCAAGTCGCATGAATCATATATGATTTTGTACGTAAATCATGTTTGATTTTGTACATGGACGACCATTCTCATGTTTTCTTAAAAAGTTAACTTCTCGTTTGACCCACACTTCCTCTCTCTCTCTCTCTCTCTCTCTCTCTCTATATATATATATATATATATATATATATATATATATATATATATGGAGAGGTTCAAATGAGAAATACAGAAATGATCCTAGCCTTCATCTGGTCAACATTTGCTGTTTTGACTGTGAAACACCGGATAATTCCTCGCGTGGTCTACAGAAGATAGAGCGGTAGTTTCGTAAAATACACGGGACGAGTTCATATGTGAACCTATGTGATTCACATATAAACTATACATTCATATGTGAATAAGTTAATTAGTTCATGTGATAGGTTAATTAGTTCATATGTGAATCAGTTAATTAGTCTAAGTGGTTCACATATGAACCTACAGTTAATTAGTTCATATGTGAATTAGTTAATTAGTTCATATATAAATAACAAAGGTTCATATGTGAATTAATTAAAACGTGTTCATATGTGAATTACACGGGTTCACATATGAACATATAGTTCATATGTGAATCACATATATTCACATATGAACTCGTCCCGTGTATTTGTAAAAATTACAAAACTGTCATTCTATTTTTGGAGTAGCCACAACTTTTGACCAGTCAAAGCCGCAATTCTTGATCAGTCAAATCCGATATTGACCGTGTGAAGGACTGGGTTACTTCTCTATTTCTCACACACTTAACATTTCTCATTTGAGCCTATATATATATATATGGTGTCATTTAAGGGAGAACTGTGTTGTTTGTGATAACTATGAGATTCATTTTCAACCACAACTCAAAGTATAAATTAGGAAATTAACAATTTTGATAGTTTTAACTTAAACTTTTATTTAGAGGAAATTTTAGGTATTTAAAAAAAATATTATCTTCTTTCTCCTCTCTCCTCTCTCCATTATTCCAACAAATCACAAGATACACAATGTGAAACACTTTCCTATGATACCAAGATATACAATGTGGTGCCCAAAAAAAATTACAAAATGCATTGTGATACCCATTGTGTTACATCCTAGCCCTAAAATCAAAATCAAACCTACAATGATAAACAATGTAATACCCATTGTGTTACACTCAAACCTTAAAATCAAACTCAAACCCACAAATTAGGGGTGTACAAAAAACCGTCAACCCGCAAAATCCGACCAACCCAACCCAATTAAACCCAACCCGTTGACCCGCCGAACCGCCAAACCGCTAATTATAAGGGTTGAAATTGGGTTAGGAAAACTCAACCCAATCCAAACCGCCAACCCGCCGCTAATACTTTTTATTTTAATAAAAAAAATATTATATATATATATATACATGATACTTGCAGGTTGAGCTCAAATTAAAAAAAAAGTTAATAATTGTTAACTAGTATAATTCATGAGGTTGAGCCCAAATAAAAAAAAAGTTAATACTTGCAGTGGCACAAATAATACACACTATGATTCATTTCCAAAAATACACACTATGATTGATACCCAATGTGATACGCACTATATTCACGCTGTGATACCCGAAGATACAGATGTGATACCTACGTAATACCTTCCATTAATTTTAGGGTTTTAGCAAATGCTTGTGAATTCATTTTAAGTAATATATATATAGAAGTGAATTCAAACGAGAACGCTAACAATTTAAGTAAACACGAAAAAGGTCGCCCGTGTACAAAATCACATGTGATTTTACACTACACACGTACAAAATCACATGTGATCGCGCGACTTGCCACGCGACTTGTAAGTAGCGGCCTAGGTCGCGCGTCTCCAGGCAGTGTAAAATCACATGTGATTTTGTTCATAAACGGTCTTTTTCTTGTTTTCTTAAATAGTTAGCGTTCTCGTTTGAACATTTTTCTCTCTCTCTCTCTCTCTCTCTCTCTCTCTCTCTATATATATATATATATATATATATATAATAGAATAGAATAAAATGAAATTAGCAACTTATTTTTAGGACATTTAAACCACTCCATTCAAAAGATTATGTGAGTTATAAAAAAAAGATGTTACCATATTATCCTTTCGTGTCAATTAAAAAATAAAACTAATTATATTAAATATATGACTCATATTGAATCTCACAGTTATTTCAAACTAGTCTCTCTCTCTCTCTCTCTCTCTATATATATATATATATATATATATATATATATATGGGTGGGTTCAAATGAAAACTCATTTTCAATTGTGAACATGAGGACAAGTCACAACCATTGATCAAGATTTGGAAAACTAATCAATGGTTAAAACTTAATGAAACCAATTGAGAAGTGATTAGGGACAAATATGGAAATTTGAATCAGCGCCTACCATCTTTGACTTTTTATTTTCTTTTTTAATTAAAAAACTTTTACCCCCTTAAAGTTTAAAATAAATTATTTTAAAAATTACTAATATTTTAATCAAACAAATTACATAAAAAAACGAGAATTTCGTGCTCTTCGATATGACATCCATCTCGATATAGTTTTTTCTTCATTTTAATCGTTTTTACGTGAAATGCTATGTATGTGTTATAATCAGTATGAATATGTATGCATGTTTCCTGGTATCCATATTCAGTATGAATAACAAAGGGGAACGTTCATTTACTATCCATGACGAATAACACAGTATTCAAAATGAATAATACAACATTCAGGATGAATAATACACGAATTCCTGATTCAAGTATTATTAAACATGAATCATGTATTATTCACCTTGAATGTTTCAATTATTCATCCTGAATGATACATTATTCATGATGGATAATATATGAATGACCCGTGAAGGTGTGAACACATGACACACTCTCTTTTGTTTTCCGATTCACAACCGCAACTTGGTTTTATTCTTTATGAATATGTATGCACATCTCCAGGTGTCCACATTCAGTATGAATAACAAAGGTGAACATTCATTCACTATTCATGATGAATATTACAATATTCAGGATGAATAATACAGTATTCAGTATGAATAATACATCATTCAGGGTGAATAATACACGATTCATGAATCGTGTATTATTCACCCTGAATGATGTATTATTCATACTGAATGATACATTATTCATGAAGAATAATACATGAGTGACCCATGAAGGTGTGGATACGTGACATACTCTCTTTCGTTCCTCGGTTCGCAATCGAAACTCGATAGGTTCCCGATTCATCTCGATGGGTGTTGGGTTACGGTAATGAATAACACGATGCCTTAGGATATTGAAGAAAGTGTTGTAGAAGGTGATGTCGAGATGTTATAAATATTTGAATACATAAATATTCATAATGAATATAACACATATATGACATTTCACGTAAAAACGGTTAAAACAAAAAAAACTATATCGAGATGGATGTCATATCGAAGAGAACGGAATTCTCGTTTTTTGATGTAATTTGTTTGATTAAAATATTAGTAAATTTTAAGATAATTTATTTTAAACTTTAAGGGGGGCAAAAGTTTTTAATTAAAAAAGAAAATAAAAAGTCAAATATGGTAGGCGTGAGTTTAAATTATCTTCCAATTTTACTTCTAATCACCTTAATTAATAATTTCAATTAAAAACTCTATTTAATATGAGTTATTGGATCAATAGAGATGGAAGGGTCAAGATTCGTCCTCACGTTCACAATTGAATTTGAGTTTTCATTTGAACTTTTTTTTTCTCTCTCTCTCTCTATATATATAGAGGGAGGTTCATTTGTTAACCTCCCATTTTGTATTAACTTTATTAACTTCATCTTAGCCATTCATTTTCTTGTTAATGGTTGAGATTAAAACCATTTATTAATTAATTAAGAAATTAAGTCGTGTAAGTAATTCTCCCATTGAACACAAATGAAGAGGGTAATTTTGGAATTTGACACAACCTACTTTTTCCATTAAATAAGTCGTGTAATTAATGTTCCTATAGTTGAACATATTGTTCCTTTGTTCAATCCAATGTTCCTAATTGTTCAATTATATGTTCATATTTGTTCAATCATATGTTCATATTGGTTTAATTATATGTTCATATTTGTTCAAATATATGTTCATAATTGTTCAATTATATGCAAACAACAGATTGTTCATATATGAGCAACTATATGTTCATTCATGTTCGATTACTCCGAAAATTACATGGTGTTACTTACTAGTTAATTATTATTCCATTTAGAGCATGTAATATTGATGTCACATCCTGTATGATGTGCAAATATTAAAGCTATGCATGAACAAGGATGAAATATAAGCCTAAGTGAACCTATATGAACAATATATATTCTTTATATTTGTTCATGTTCAAATGAACATCTACGTCTACTCTCTCTTCAACGTCGTTGAAAACACCTTGATCACTCATGTTCATGATGCAACAATAGGAATTCAAACACTAATTTGATGTAAAAGACTATAAAATATTTGAGAAATAATAATATAGCTAGAATCAAGGAGATTTTGATTTTTGTAACTCCCTTAATAAATCAATGTAATAAAACAAAAACATGGAATTCCATCTATGCCCCTATTTAATGGTTATATATACATTTGAAACCACCTACTAAAATGGATTCCTATTGGTTGAATGAAGTTAATAAAGTTAACACAAAATAAAAGGTTAACAAATGAACTCAACCATATATATTTATATATATATAGAGTGAGAAAGGTTCAAACGAGGAGCGTAACAATTTACGAGAAACGCGAGGAGCCCATGTACAAAATCACATGTGATTCACAACAAAATCATATGTGATTAAAAAATGCAAAGCGCGCGGTTTGTCCCGCGGTTTGCAAAGCGCGCGGTTTGTCCCGCGGTTTGCAAAGCGCGCGGTTTGTCCCGCGGTTTGTGCTGTGAATCACATGTGATTTTGTACATGGGTGGTGCTCCTATATATATATATCACAGACACACGTCGGCACATGAACTCGCCTCCGGCTCTCCCTCACCCCACATTGACACGTGAACTCCGACGGTTTCTTTGGTTTCGTCATATGTGTTATTAATGAAAAATTAAAATAAAAAATATAAATTTCAAAACAAAATAGCAATTTAAATGTTTTAGAACGACGTTCTCCACACCTTTTTTCCCGGCAAAGATTTGACAAATATAGTCACAATGCATTTCAAAACCATTGCTTTAAATTACATTTTAATGATGCGAAATAGGCTAATCGTTGCCAATTCCCAGAATATTACACTGAATTTACAAACTAAATAAGGTTGTCAAATCATGACATACGGTTATGCAAAATTATTCAAAACTATTTTCGCAAACATTCTTTTTATCACACAAAATCATCGGAGGCCTGTGTGAATATTTGAACCGGACCAGTTGGAGTTCTGGATTAACCTAGACCGGGGGAAAATCAAGTTAGGCTTTTTGGAGAACTGACCCAGATCAGACTGTATAACCGGTGACGTAAATTTAACAAAACTCTCATTGTAACTTAATATATATAGGGTAACATTTATTTTTCAAAATCCTTACTGAAGCAAGACAAAGGATGACCTTTATTATTCAAACAATCACTGTAGCATGGCATACGTTGATATTTATTTTTTCAAAACCATCACCGTAGTATGATATATGGTGATAATTTATTTTTCAAAACCAACAATGTAGCATGAGATATGGTAACATTTATTATTGCAAAATCATTACTGTAGCATGACGTACAATGATATTTACATTTCAAAATCGTCACTGTAGTATTATATACGTTGATGTTTATTATTCAAAACGTCCCCGTAGCATGAAAAAGATGATATTTATTTTATAAAACCGACGCCAAATCACTACATATGATACGTTTATTTTTTTAAAAATGACAACGTAACATGATATACGGTGACGTTTATTTTTTAAAAACCGCAACTGTACCATGACATACGATGCCGTTCATTCTTCAAAACCGTCACCGTGCCATGACGTACCAGGACATTCTTTTTCTAAACCGTCTCCAGCCCATGGTGTACAGTGACATTTATTTTTCTAAATTGACATTGTACCTTGATCTACAATGACGTTTATTATTCAAAATGTCACCGTAGCATGATATACTAGGACGGTTTATATTTGAAAAGGGTCACCGTAACATTATTTATAGTGTCATTTTAATTAAAAAAATGTAGCATGACATATAGTGACGTTTATCATTCAAAACCGTAAACTTAATATCTGAACATAGCGATTTATTTTTCTAAACCGTCACCGTAGCATTACTTAAGGTGACGTTTATTGTCCAAAATCATCACCGTAAATGACATAAGCTGACATTTATCTTTCAAAATTTTATGGTGATGAAATCAAAACCGTCACCATAACATGAAATATGGTGAAGTGAAAATTTGTAAACTGTCACGTTGCATGACATATGGTGACTTAAAGGTTCTAAAACCGAATAGCATGGCCTATGTTGACATAAGTTTTTGGTGAGACAAAATTTTCTAAACCATTACGAACTGTAAATGCATGAATGTGATGTACCAAAAAGTAGTTGGGTCATCTTACGTCCTTGAACCGATAACCATCTTTCGACCAACCTAGCCTCTTCTTTCTTTCGGGACCCGAGAGAAGTAATGAGAACAATAATAGAATGGATTCTAACAACCCTCACTTTTGGAAACGGTTTGCAATTAAACGTTACTATTTATTTATTAGTATTGGTAACAATTTTCAGAAATCGTTACAGCATAAAGAAACAGTTTAGACAAAAACCATTACTAAATGATTCCCTATGGAAATGGTTTACAAAAACTGGCACAACATAAAGCAACAGTTTTCAAAACCGTTATTATATGGGGTCTGTTTGTTATGGTTTTTTCTGAACTGTTACTTTATGTTTCTAGGTGTTTGATAACGATACCGTTTCTTATAAAAACCGTTACTAAAACAACTCTTTAATATTTTTTTCTACTACTTTTTGTAACGGTTTTTTACCAGAGCATTACGAACCTTTTTTTTACAAAACCGTCACAAAAAATCATTTATGTACTAATGTCAGCAAGTTGGGTATGTTCAGTATATCTACTTAACTTCAAATAAAAAATCAGAGATTATTGTACTATCTAGATTCTCTAAAGTAATGAATAACTATATTTCCAAAGCCTCTAGCTATACTGTAATCCCAAGATTCAAGTATATGATAACAGCATTAATATTAAGATCAAGAAATCAACAATGGATAACAAGTTGTCATATGTATTGAGAGAGAAAATAGTTTTACACCGCGAGAAACATACACTTAAACTCTAGAATAAATACAATGGTTAACAGAACAAACTAACTCAAAATTATTTATACCGCAAGGGTATTTACACATTTAGCTCCTCTATTTGAATACAACATTTAAGCTCTAACATTGTCCCCCTTTCGATTCAAGCAACAAATCAAATAAATCTTTTTCTTCTTTTCGGAAACCCAAAGTGAGTTTCAGATCTCTTGATGGCATTACAGTAACTTGATATGTCTTGAATTGTGTCAAAGGCTCTGATGATCAATTTTCTATCTTTGTTATCCATCATTGCTTTCTCTTCCTTGTCAATAGGTAATTTGTTATTTAGCTTGAGTTTGATCGTCTTTAAAGTATCGTCTGAATACTTTTCTATATCACCAAATCTAAGAAAGCATCTTTCACCTTTGGTATCCTGGTAAACCACTCCAAATTATGGTTCTTTTAAAATCATCATCACTAGAAACATTTATGTGCCTGGTAAGCTCTGATCAGGATTTAGCAAATTTACTTTCCTTTGATTGCTCTCACATCCAATATGTAGATCAGAAATATAGGAGTACTTCACCTGCATTCTCATAAACCTTGTAATTGCCCTCAAATCAATCATAATATCTTTAGGTCTGAGGGTTCTTCGTCGGAGTTCAAAATAAAGATATTTAAGATCTTCTAACTCTACTAATGAGAATTCTGCTTTAGAGAGCATCCAATCTTTCCTGTCTTGTCTTATAACATAGAAAACTGGATACCACATATGAATCAGCTTTTTCATATAGACTTGTTTGTGAGTTCCAGATTAGTGCATACAATCAATGAAATCAATAGAATAGATAACAAATCAATATGATTTCAACTGGTCATCCATATCACTTTGATTAATCTTCAGAGAATTTACAATATGAATGATAATGAATGATTAAGACGATTGTAACGATTAACCTGTTTTCTAAACAAAATAAGCTATTTATATCAAGGGCCTAATCTATCAAGCCCATGGCCCATTTAAACAATTAAGCCCAAATAACAACAATTGCATAATAAACCCTTTAACTTCTATTCAATAAGATTTATCCCTAACAATCTCCCCCTTTGAATTGAAGTTCAAGATCTTTCCAGTTCAGAACGTATCTCTTCCGGAGTGCGAAGTGAATCTCGAAGCTTCAGATGGCTTTGGTAGTCGATGCGGTCTTCAACTATTTCCAAGGCTTCTCGGGCGTTTGATTCATTTTGGTTTGCCGAAAACGCTTTCCGAAGATCTTTTTCCCTGGAGATGATATCTCTGAGTGCATCTCTGACCTTTAGCAATGTACCATCGCAGAATCTGTCGACTTGGCTGAATCGGAGAAACTTCTTTTCCTTTTGCTCGTTGAGATACACTATTCCAAATTCTGGTTCAAGAAGTAGTGAGTATTCGGGATACATCTTCAACTCGGGTGCATTCTGATTCGGTTTTAGCAGGATTATCTTCTTAGTACGGTGCTCGACTCCCATTTGAAAATCTGTGATGTAAGGAATCATGACTTTGTGGAGCAGGAATCACCTGACCGCCTCGAGCGCTTTGGTGACATGAATCGATCGGATAGTTCTGGTTCGGAGGCCTTTCAGAAGAGTGTGGAAGTCATTCAGTCTGAGGTTCTTAAAGTCTGCTTCGGAGAATCTCCATTCATTTCCATCTTCGCGACGGACGGTGAATACAGGAAACATGACTCTAAGAATTCGGCCGGTTTGGATGTTGAGCACTTCGGTGATTTTATGCTTTGTTCGGACTTGGCTGACTGGTAAACACCTCTTCATTACCTTTATGTATTGACTCTGGTAGTCTTTGTCGAACTTCGATATCCCAAGGCAGAAAGTTGGCTCGATCGGGCGTAACCTGTGAACGAATAACCTCTTCGGGGAGTCCTCAAGATAAGGAACGAGAATGATGATTTTCTCCCATCTGATAGGTTGTTGTTGTTGTGGATGTTGATCAGAAGCTTGTTGTTGATGAGAAGTCGGATGTATAGCAGTAGAAGTCTCGGGGGGGGCCTGATTAATGTGGGCTGGTGTGTTGTAGAGATTTTGCAGCAGGAACTGGTCGTAGTCGATTTCATCATTGGCATCGATGGGAAAGATCAGATTGACCTCGAAGTTCATTACACTGGCGGATTTTTGATACCATGCTTCTTCAGTCTCCGGGTCGATTTCTGTATCTGGATCTATCAGGTCGAGAGTATCCCTTTCCGGTGCAGTATATACGATCACCGCCTGTGAAACTCCCTCGGGCTTTTCAACCGTTGGGCCTTCGTCGTCTGAGATATCCATGTTGATTTCCATCTCAGCTAAGCTCAACTGGGCTTCAGGTTGGTCTTCGGTTTCGGTTTGTGCCACAGTTGATGGTTCTGGTTGAACCGTTGTTGTTTTTTTGGTGAGGATTGGCTCGGACTCAGATAATCTCTGTCTCTTGTTCTCCCCCTCATGGTGATCAGGATCATCCTGGTCATCGTGGTGTCTCTTGAGTCTGCCAGCTTGACTCTTGCATGTGTCTTCGAGTTAGGTGACTTTTTCGGACAGAATGGTAATCGCTTTCTGAACGTCCTTAAGAGTCAAATCAAGTTGGTCCAATCGGCCTGTCATGGATGACGGTGGAGCAGATACCTGAGAGCGAAGTACTGAAATCAGGTCTGCTTCAGTGGAGGCGTCGGTGTCAGTGTGCTGGAGCAGTTGGGCCAGAAACATAGTCTTAAGAGTGTCCACCGAGTAAACTGGTTGTACGAGAGCCGGTGGAGGTGTTGGTGTGGTTTCGGTTTTGACTATCTTATCATTCCGTTTGATCAAGCTCTTTACCTTTTTGAGCTCTGTAGTGAACTATTGTTCTAGTGCCTCGCGGACAGCCTTTAGGGCGCTGTCCAGATAATCCCTTGACAAAATGTCGGGTAAGTTAACTCCGGGATCACTTAGATTTCCCGTTGAGGTAGCTACCATAGAGGTAGTACCACCTACATTCACGAATGGCAATTAGGTGGTCGTGGTAGGATTTCCTTCCGATCCTCGTATTCCGCTCAAAGACAGAGATACTACGGAAGTCGAGAACGGGGGAGGCTGTTCTCTTATTTCAATACCTAGACTCTCCGGGTGAGATAATGGTAGATTATGTGCTAAGTCCCCGTGAGAAAATGAAACACTCAACTGTTGAGAGCTGAGTGAGTGGCTAAGGGGAGTGTGCAATTGCGCCGCTAGGTCCACGGAGGCTTCTTCAATACCTCGTCCCAACGGATGAGACGAGATAGCAGATGTGGCTACCTGGCTGACGCTTGGCTGGATTCGCTCACGAGCTTCTCTAGTTCTTATGCTCGTTCTCTCTTCATTCTTTTTTGATCTCAATTCTCTCCAGCTCGCTTGATCTAATTCTTCAACTAATTCTCCCTCCTCTCTCCTTGTGTCTCCCGAAATAAGCTGATATGTAGGGATGTTAGAGAGTGTGGGTGAGTCGGATGGAGATCCTTCGGTCATCGGTGGTCGACGTCCGATACGGGGTGGAATCAGTGATGCTCGGATGGTTTGATCAGTATCGATGTCAGTGTCTTCGGATTCGACGACTTCGGCTTGGGTGAATGGAGAGATCGGTTCAGTAGTGTCCGTTCCGGGGTCTTCTTCTAGGAGTAGGGTAGTGACAACTAGGACCTCGTGTAGGCTAGTCGACGGTCCGACGTCAGTCGTGGTTCGGGTGGTTGGTATGCGGGGTTGATGTACTCTCAACACACCCCGTCCGGTCGCCCCAACTACCTGGACTCTACCTCCACGAGTCCTCGCACACTCATGCCTCTCTGTTCTATCTCCCTAGGGAGGTCCCTCCGGTTCTGGCTGGACCACAGGAGCACCTAACGCTCGTCTATAGTCTATCACACCCGGTGCATTGGGGTTCGCATGTGCCAGTAGGGCTTCATGTAAAGGCATGGGTTGGGCGTTGGACGGGTTTCGAATCACTAGATAACGTAAGTGAAAAGAAGGACATACCGGGTGATTCATTCGCCGCGGTATGTTGAGATTCGCGTCCATGTGCTGACGGACGGCCAGCGAAAGGAATCGTGGGTACGAAAGGAATTTCTTCTGCTTTGTTCTGCCGATTTGATGGATTTCCTGAACAAGTTCGCGCCAGATGATCATCGTGTAGTCGATGTGGCGGTTATAGCAGATGGCATGGAAGAGTCGCAGAAAGTCGCCGGTGCACTGATCTATTCCCTTCCATTTGGATGAAAGACACCTATTCAGAATTCTGAACAGCGTATACCAGATGGGCGCCAGGTACTTTCGATTGAAGGCAGATGGGCGGTCGAGTGCGTGGTTGTAGCCAAGTGCGCGGATTTCAACGCAGAGGGTGGTGTCGTTGACCGCGAGGTCGTAAGCTGCATTGCCGCCGGCAGTGGCCTCATTCAAAGATAGTAGACGGCGGAAAGAATCAGGTGTGAGTGTGAACGATTGATTATCGATCCTCTCCGTGATCGTCGGAGTGACCGGACAAGAGGAGTGACCAGACAACCATCAGAACCCAGAATGTTGAACTTACCGGAAACCATAAGGTTTCCGGACAACAGGTGTTACCGGGTGAGATGGTTCCCGGATGAGGTAGCTTTCTGGGTAAATGACGTACCCGAATAAAATATCTAGATTCATGAGAGTATCCGGATGCGATTGAATGTGTCCGGATAGTTTGAATACTATCCGGACATCATCCGGGCGAATCTAACATTAGCCAAAATGGGTTCAAAACCCAGATCTATGCATTGTTGCAGCTAGTAATCGATCAAATATGTAACAAACTACCAAGTAACGGGCCTAAACACCAGGGTTCTAGGCCGATTTTGAATCGACACTCATTCAGGGTTCGTAAACCCCTGTCGATCCCAAATCGAATGATTCTACAGTTGAAAAACATTTTACGGGTGCAAGAATCAAATGGAGATAGATCGGAGAACACGTACCTGTGATTTTGAGAGAAATGGATCGAAATCGATTGAAATCCAAGAGTGTCCGAGCACGAGAGAAAACGAGAGGGTTCCGAGGTTTTGAATATCCAAAAAAATTGAGAAAGTGGGATCCGGGTTGCTTTTATAGGGGAAAAACTTACCGGGTGGGTTTACCCGGATACTGTTAATGCCAAAAATCGCACCAAATGGACAACTTAAGGTCGAAGTGGACTTTAACAACTAAAGAAAGGAATCGTTCGACAAAGGCGTGCGACAAAGATAAAAATGTAAATGAGACAGAGGATTTGATGATGCAGGAAAATTCTCAACGAGGAAAAAACCTGCGGACGACAGTGGATGTCGTCGCTTCACTGTGGTCGCCAATTAAGGGCGATGTCCTTGGTGTTCCGGGTGTCGATCGTACAAAGATTACAATACAAATGAAGGGAAAGACTTCGAAATGTAAAGTACAAGTGTTTGAAATGTAAAAACAATGTGCATCGTGTGTGAAAACAATGTGTAAACTGTTGGTCGAGAGTGAAAGTCGTGCGTCGGGAGCGATTCTTCGAGTGAGAGTCGTTTGCTTGTAGTGTTCTTCTGTGTTGGGATGCTTATCTTCTATTGTTCGATGTTCGGTACTGAAGTTTAACTTGATCTTTTATAACCTTTGGGTGCTTTGATTTGCTCATTGATTGCTTTGATAACAGCCATAACGGTCGCCAGTTGTAACTCTTCATAATTGCTCTTCGTCGGTTATGACCGTTGCCCATTAATGACTTTGACTCCTACATTAATCATTGAACAAACGTAACAGTCGTATATTGAGTTAGTCAAGGTCGTATGGTCTTGTGCGACGGTCGTGCGGAACGGGCGACGTCGAGGTCGAGTGTCGTGAGGAACTCTCGACTTACCTTTTAGGAGGGACGACAGAGGTTTTTTGGGTCTTTGTCGGGGCCTTATCGTAATACAAGATACAGTTCATAACATGAGTCTTACCTTTTCTGGTCGTGGTCGAGACATGTGAAATTTTGCCCAAACAGTTTGCCCCCAAAATTTGAAAGTAGGATGGCAAATTCGAATTTTAAATTTTGTCAGTCGGACGCATAAGATTATGACACGTGTCGAAAGTTACCTTGGTTGTTTTGGAACTGAATCGGTTCAATTCAAACTAGAGAGGGAAATCGAAGAGAGGATAAAGCTGTGACGTCATGCCGACGCACGATGGTGCTTACCAGCTGTTGATGACAGGTGTTCGATGATCCGTGTAGTCATACGAAAAGACGGGGACGCGTGTTGATCATCAAAGGATTCGATCTGACGCGATTTCTTGCATAAATAGAAATCAGAATGGATCATTTGTTATGGTTTTTCAGAAAGTTTTTTTTAAAGCAATATTTCTTGCTATTCTTTGTTTTTCTTTGCTCAGAAAATTTTTGAAGCTTTTGTATAAGGCCTAGTTTCTCGATCTTTTTCAAGTCAGAGATACCTCGAGAATAATTATATCTGAGCTGGTGAAGGCCTGGATTGCGATAGACGCGACGTTCGTGGATCCTGCGCATCTGGCGACGATGTTCTCTATATCCTCGTCGACCCTTTCGTCAGCCGCCGGGGGCAAGGGTGTAAAGACGGGAGAGGATGAGGAGGAAGTCATGATGATCAACTTTACGTTGTCGACGATCCTCCTGACTGAGTATGTCCTTGACGGGCAAAGTCATTTCCGTATCTGGGGAAATATCAGCTCTTATCTTTCAAGGAGCGTTTTCAAGGGACCTCTATCGAAGAGATGGGATCGCGTTTAGCTGGACTAGCGTTTTTTGTGAGTTTTTCTTTCGAAACTCGTGTTCCTAATGTTTTCGCTGAATGTTTGTGTAACAGACTTCTTTTGTATTTTACAGACGTTTCAATCTTCTTTTGTTAGATACGCGAAGATAGAGAAGATGTTGGACTGGAAGTCGACCGTCGAGAAGATCATATTCCTTCCTCTTACCTTAACATTAATCTTAAGAGCCGCATTCTAAAAGTGTTGCGGCGTAGGGCGTCAGAAAACTCCTATTATACTCGTTTGATCCTTACATTAGCTTCTTAGCGTGTTTTTGGGTATGACGAGGACTCGAAGGTCGAGACTGAGCATACGATCGACACTCCTCTCTAGATTTAGGAGATGCTATGTTTTTTCATGTCTCGATCGTTGGTGGTCGAGCCATTTTAACTTTGTATATTCGACCGTCGGTCGCTCCTATGTAATCGTTCGTTTCGTAAATGAATTTCATCCTTTTATCGAATTTTTATTTCGATTTACATATGTCGTAGATAGATGTAATGTCAACCGTATAACTTTGTTAAGTGTAGAACGAGCGAAGAATTGTGCGACTTAGGCATTCATAGCAATATAACTATTGAAATATCATACGTTTGACTTGTATTGATAGGCTCAACTATACGTTATTGACGTGTTAGAACGTACAAAATTTTTCTGAATCTAGAGACTCAGATCGAGAGGTCGCTCAAACCTTATGATCGTGTAACCAAATTTCATGATGAAATTTGAATCATGTGCCCCTGTGATAAAATAATTAAGTTGCATGAGAGGAAGGTCATTTTAGAAAAAATACATTTTCAAGTGCGTCGCATTCCAACTGCGTGGGATTTCTTGATTGTCGAGAGTCTGGAGTCGATAGGCTCCTTTACCAACGACTTCGGAGATGCGGTAAGGACCTTCCCATTTAATAAAAAGCTTGCCGACATTGAGTTGTTGAGTATTTTGGAACACTCGACGGAGGACCTAATCGCCTTCATGAAAGACTTTGACTTTGACGTGTTTACTGAAATGTCGCTCGACTGCTTGCTTCTGAGATGCCATTCTGATCAAGGCTGATTCTCTAAGCTCCTCGAGGGCATCGATATCATAATTTAAATCAATCAAGTTGTCGTCGACGGAAGTATGCCTCGAAGTTGGGAGCTGGACTTCGATTGGCAGGACTACTTCGCAACCGTAGACGAGAGAGAAAGGGGTTTGTCCTGTGGACGTGCGCGGTGTCGTGCGATTTGCCGGTAGGACTGAAGGGAGTTCTTCGACCTATCTTCCTTTTGCAGCTTTTAACATTTTCTTGATCGAAGCTATAATGGTCTTATTACTTGATTCAGCAAGTCCGTTCGCCTGAGGGTATCTGGGAGTCGAGGTTGTTAACTTGATACTCCTGTCTTCGCAAAATTGTTGGGTCCTGTCGCTTATGAATTGGGATCCGTTGTCACAGACGATTTCGGATGGAATCCCAAATCTGCATATGATGTTAGTCTGGATAAAAGAGATGACTTCCTTGTCCCTTATTTGGGAAAAAGCAGCCTCTTCAACCCACATGGAAAAATAATCGGTGAGTACGAGGAGGAATACCTTTTGCCCCGGGGTCGGGGGTAGCTTGCCGAAAATATCCATTCCCCACCTCATGAAGGGCCATGGGATAAGTGTCGAGTGCAAGGGTTCAGAGGGTTTATGAGACATACCTGCATGTCGCTAACAAGGGTCACAGTTCTGGACGTACTTGATGGCGTCTTGTCGCAATGTTGGCCAAAAATACCCTTGTCGAGAGATACGATTAGCCAAACTGCGACCACCGGAATGATTGCCACATTCGCCGTCGTGCATCTCGTGAAGGATTTTTTGGACCTGACTCTTACTAATGACGCATCTTAGGTTTAATCCTGTCGATGATCGTCGATAGAGCTTATCTCCAATTATGGTATATTTAGATGCTTTGAATCTGATCTTCCGGGCTTCCATCTTGTCTTCTGGGAGTTGGTCGTGCATAAGGAAATTTCGGATGTCGCACGACCAATCATCTTTTTCGTCCT
Source organism: Saussurea involucrata (assembly GCA_033807775.1). Classification (NCBI taxonomy): domain Eukaryota; kingdom Viridiplantae; phylum Streptophyta; class Magnoliopsida; order Asterales; family Asteraceae; genus Saussurea; species Saussurea involucrata. The sequence goes on from CM066322.1 coordinate 137,530,824, forward strand.
CGATCTGGACGACATCGATGTTTTCGAAAGACGATGTCGCCAGATGGATCATGGGAATAACGTCGAATATGGGTTCGACTAAAGCAGACCCGAGATTTGCTAAAGCGTCGGCTTGAGTATTCTGGTCCCTTGGAATTTGTTCAATCGAAAAAGATTTAAATTTTTCGGTAATTTCTTTTGCTACCTTTAGATATGCTGTCATTTTTGAATCTTTGGCTGCGAATTCTCCGTTCATCTGGTTCACCACCAGGAGCGAGTCGGTCTTGACATGCAACGCGGTTGCCCCCGAGTCGTGGGCCATATTCATTCCCACGATCAGGGCTTCATATTCAACTTCGTTGTTGGTAGTCTTGAAATCGCATCGAACTGAGTATACCATCTTGCCCCCCTGTGGCGACTTTAAGACGACACCTAGTCCTGAGCCTCTAATGTTGGATGACTCATCGACGTGTAAGATCCAGGGCACGTCGTCGTGAGTCGCCACAGTCAATACCTCGAGCTCTGCTTCTTTCTCTAATTCAGGGCTGAAGTCAGCAATGAAGTCTGCCAAGGCTTGCGACTTGATCGCGGTCCTGGGCTTGAAGTCAATGTCGTAGCTGCTGAGATATATGCTCCATTTTGCTAAGCGACCTGTCAACTCAGGTTTTCTTAAGACAGACTTAAGAGGGAAGTTAGTTATGACAGTAATGGGATGCGACTCAAAATAGTGTCGTAATTTTTTAGCAGCTGTGACTAGCGACAAGAGCAATTTTTCCATAGAGGAATACCTGGTTTCTGCGTCCAGAAGAGATTTACTTACATAGTAGATTGGCAGTTGCTGTTTTTCATCTTCTCGTGTTAGGACAACACTTACCGCGTTTAGACTAACAGCCAGATATAGATGCAAGATTTCATGATCGCGAGGTTTCGACAATAAGGGAGGTGACGTCATGTATTCTTTGAGCTTTTGCAATGCCTGTTCATGATCGTCGGTCCAGTCGAAGCCTCTGTTTTTCCTGAGGACGTTGTAAAACAGATTGCATTTATCTGAGGATCGAGAGATAAACCTGTTCAAGGCAGCTACTCGACCAGTAAGCTTCTGAACCTCCTTGAAATTTCTAGGGGATTTAATTTTGATAATCGCCTTGATCTGGTCTGTATTAGCTTCAATTCCTCGACGAGTGACCATATAGCCCAGGAATTTCCCAGCGCTGACACCGAAAGAACATTTCGTCGGGTTAAGCTTCATGCTGTATTTTCGAAGGATGTCGAACGACTGCCTTAAATGCTCGACGTGGCAATAGCTTGCCTTGACTTGACCAACATATCGTCGATGTATACTTCCATCGTGTCGCCAAGACGGTCTTTGAACATCTTGTAAGTAGATCCTGCATTTTTTAGTCCGAAAGGCATAACTTTATAACAATAAACACCTCGGTCCATCATAAATGCAGTTTTTTCTTGGTCCTCGACGTGCATTAAGATTTGATTGTATCCGGAATAGGCATCCATGAACGTCAGTAGTTCGTGCCCCGCTGTCGCGTCGACCATGGCGTCAATATGAGGTAATGGAAAAGGATCTTTTGGACAGGCTTTATTGAGGTATGTGAAGTCGATACCGACCCTCCACTTTCCATTCTTCTTCGCTACAACCACGACGTTAGCAAGCCAATCGGGGAATTTTACCTCTCGAATTTTCCCTGTTTTGAGAAGGTTGTCGACTTCGTCATTTATCACCTTATTCCTTTCAGGAGCAAATTTCCGTCGCTTCTGCTTGATAGGTTTGAACGATGGGTTGACGTTGAGCATGTGAGAGATGACGTCAGGATCTATGCTGACCATATCTTCATGCGACCAGGCGAAACAATCAGCATGTTCCTGCAAAAAAGATATTAACTTTTCCCTGAGGCAAGGATTGAGAGACGACCCGATTAAGACTTTTTGGTCAGGCTTGCTTGAATCTAGAATGACTTCCTCCAGGCGATAATCGTTGACTGCTTTAAGTGCATCTTGTGCATTTTCGAGTCCCTCATGTGCTGGGTCAGCGGATTGTTCGTTATTCGCCATTTTCCTGAAACAGAGAACAGAAGAAACTCCAAGAAAACGTAAGTAGGACACACGTTTGTCGAAGATTTTCTCTAGATGGGGTCCCACGGATGGCGCCAAACTGTTAATGCCAAAAATCGTACCAAAGGGACAACTTAAGGTCGATGTGGACTTTAACAACTAAAGAAAGGAATCGTTCGACAAAGGCGTGCGACAAAGATAAAAATGTAAATGAGACAGTGGATTTGATGACGCATGAAAAACCTCAACGAGGAAAAAACCTGTGGACGACAGTGGATGTCGTCGCTGCACTATGGTCCCCAATTAGGGGCGATGTCCTTGGTGTTCCGGGTGTCGATCGTACAGAGATTACAATACAAATGAAGGGAAAGACTTCGAAATGTAAAGTACAAGTGTTTGAAATGTAAAAACAGTGTGCGTCGTGTGTGAAAAAAATGTGTAAACTGTTGGTCGAGAGTGAAAGTCGTGCGTCGGGAGAGATTCTTCGAGTGAGAGTCCTTTGCTTGTAGTGTTCTTCTGAGCTGGGATGCTTATCGTCTATTGTTCGATGTTCGGTACTGAAGTTTAACTTGATCTTTTATAACCTTCGGGTGCTTTGATTTGCTCATTGATTGCTTTGATAACAGCCATAACGGTTGCCAGTTGTAACTCTTCATAATTGCTCTTCGTCGGTTATGACCGTTGCCGATTAATGACTTTGACTCCTGCATTAACCATTGAACAAACGTAACAGTCGTATATTGAGTTAGTCAAGGTCGTACGGTCTTGTGCGACGGTCGTGCGGAACGGGCGACGTCGAGGTCGAGTGTCGTGAGGAACTCACGACTTACCTTTTAGGAGGGACGACGGAGGTTTTTTGGGTCTTTGTCGGGGCCTTATCTTAATACAAGATATAGTTCATAACATGTGTCTTACCTTTTCTGGTCGTGGTCGAGACCTGTGAAATTTTGCCCAAACAGATACCTATCCGATCCGGGTAGGTGTCCGGTCCGGAAACCTATCCGGATAGGGGTATCCAGGAACCTGTCCGGACACTTTGGGAAGTTGGCAAAAATTGCCCATGAACTTTCCAAACTCCTTAAAAAGATTTCTTTTCAGTTTTGTGAAAATTAACTGTCCCGCTCCCCCTCGAACGAAGAGTACGGAAACTCTTGCTCCCCCTCGGTTCGTGCAAGTGAGTGTCTTTGAGAAGCGAGCACACATAAAAAACTTTTTGACACATTTAAAGAAAAAACTGTGTATCGCTTCCCCTTAACTGATGAACAAGTAGAAACATGCTTCCCCTCAGATTGTGCAAGTGGTGTGAAATGAAGAACACTTGGGAATGGCCACAAAAAAAAAATTGGAAGTTAAAAAAAACAGTTGTGTGACACTCCCCCTCAAAAGTAGAATATACTAACCTGATACTCTGATGTGTTCCCCCTGAACACATGAACACTTTCTGAAAGCACAGGTAGAACCAAATATAAAGCAGACGACAGTAAAGGAACAAAAAAGGAAACACACGCTAAACGAAAGCATACAAACGAAATCTTCCTAATTAATACAGAGATTTAACCTAAACGAGTATCCGATACAAGTAAAATACAGATGCGAGAAAGTGTGTACTCAATCATCTGGAGTTTAGACAACAGATGATGTATAGACAGTTTCTCGTAGGTGTATGGAACTTGTATCGGGCGCACGATCTGATCAAATCTTCAGATTTAGCATACCTAGCTTGAACACAAGATAATTAAAGCTTTTTTCGTCCAAGGGTTTTGTAAACAGGTCTGCTAACTGATGTTCAGTATTAACAAAGTAGAGTTCGACTATACCTCGTTCGACGTGATCCTTGATAAAGTGGTACCGAATGTCAATGTGTTTCGTCTTCGTATGCTGGACCGGATTGCTTGATATGGCAATGGCGCTCTTCGAGTCGCAATAGATGGGCATTTTGGTGTATGTGAAGCCGTAGTCTTTGAGTTGTGTGCGCATCCAGATAACTTGCGAACAGCAGCTCGCGGCGGCGACGTATTCTGCCTCAGCAGTCGATGTAGAAACACACTGCTGTTTCTTGGATGCCCAACTCACCAGACTGTCACCCAAGAACTGCACATGTCCCGATGTGATCTTCCGATCCATCATCCTACCCGCGTACGCTGAGAGTTCAAAACCTGTCTCTTTCACGTACCACAAGCCAAGATCAGCAGTACCTCTCAAATAACGAAAGATGCCTTTAACAATAATTAAATTAGACTTTTTGGGTTTTGACTGAAAACGGGCACAAAGAAAGGTTGAAAACATAATATCCGGTTTACTCGCAGTCAAGTACATTAAAGAACCAATCATTCCCCAGTACGTTTTGGTGTCCACATCCTTTCCGTTAGGATCGGCGTGTAACTTTGTACCGGGTGCCATGGGAGTTTTCATTGGTGAGGACTGTTCCATCTGGTATTTTCGAAGAATGTCTCGGATGTACTTTGTTAGAGCAGGTTTTAATGTTGATTTAAAGTTCAAGGGTTAAACTGTATTTGATTAAAATAGAGCTTATTAGTAAACGAGCCATGGGCTTGTTAACCACGGACCCATTGTATTTAATGTTGATTAGCTTGGAAAAACAAGCTAATCATCTATTTTACTTTCAACTTTTATTGTAATATTCTCTCTGAAAGATTAATGAAAGGGATGACCAGTTGAAATCATTACTTATTGCATATCATTCATCGATTTCTATATTGTTGCATGGATCTGGATTCAACAATTGGTATCAGAGCAGACAGACGGATTCGATTCAAAGCTTCATTCATCAATTTCTGGTTAGTTTGACTTTTACCCGTCTGACCATTCTTGAATTCTTGAATATTTGATTCAGTCGAAATTGGTTATTTTTGCTTATTGGGTTGTGTTAGAATTATCGTTATAAGTGTTTCTGCAAATTTTCACACCCTAATTCATTCGTTTGATTGGTCAATTTAGCAATTTAAGATCAAAGTTTTTGGTAGTGTTCTTCAACAAAAATCGATTTTTTACCATCGAAACATGTTCTTTTTGCTTAGAAATCGATTGGGTTAGTGTTAGTTTTGTGTTTGGTATTATTTCTAATCTTTCAGGAACAATTTTGAGTAACCCTAGTTGAGAAATCGATCGAACTGAGTAAACAGCTGAAGTGTCCGGACAAACCCAGCCGCAGTTTCCGGACAAGTTCATTTTGTCCGGACGTTTGTGGTTCCATCCGGATTCTTCCAATTTTTTCGGACAACCAGTTTCTTCTGGGTAAGTCATCCATCCGGGTATGTATCTTATAATCTCAAACCTATCCGGGTAATATTGTTCCGTGTTGGTCCCAAAGGCCTATACAAGTTTGTAGAAGGGGGGGGGGTTGAATACAAACACACAGATTTTACTTTTCTAAATTGTTTATTGATAAATCATTAACAATTTACAGCTTGTTGCGGAAACAAGATTAAGGATAAACCTAAATCTAAACAAGTTGGAACACTAAGGTTTCTTGCACTAAGAGAGATAAGGAAATTACTAATAATAACCTATCTGAGATAAGAGATTTGAACTTGTCCAGAGTTAGCAAGTTACTTCAAAAAGAAGTGAGTTCATCTCTTTATATACTGCATGCATTTAATGCAAGTCAGTATACACTTTACACGTGTCATCAGCTGGTTGGTTGCATGTCATTGACGTTTGTTGACAACCTTAGTAGCCGTAAGGATGAACAGTGTAGTATCAGAGTGGTTGTACGATTTCAGATTTTCGGAGGTTCTTTTCTGACATTTCGTACGGAGGCGTGCAAGGGTGGTTAAAACAAAAGTACTTTGTACGGAGGACTTCATGATCAGCTTTCGTTGATTCAGCGATTATCATTTTCTATTCGGCGAATGATAAAGTTCAGCGATAGCTGAAGTCTTGTACTTGATACTTCACGTTGAGTGGACAAATCTGAGTCTTCGCTGATCCGCATCAGTTCATTAGGAGACTTGTCGCTGGTTCTTGAGCTTGATCTTCGACTTCATCGTAGAACCTTTGTTGAAGTGAAACTTGTCTTCAGGGATCATAAGTAAACAACTAACTTATCAGCGATCATCATAATGACTGAACAGACTCAGAGCATTAATGATGAACAGTTTCGCTGAATGTTTAACTTAAAGAGCGAGAGTTCCTATCAGCGGTACTGGAAGATCTTAGTACTTATCAGCGATAGTGAAACTCTGATACATATTGTTTACTTACAATTTTCACTAAGTATAAGAGAGGGTCATTATCAAATCACTGAGGGTTTGGATCAACAATCTCCCCCTATTTGATTATGACATAGCAACAAAGAAAATTGCTATTTAATGAAAACATAAGGATAAAAAGAACTCATAAAATATTTGTCCCTTTTATTGTTTTCTGGGATCTTTTCAGTACTGATGGAGTAACGTACATTCGCTGAAATCTTTCTTTAAAACTTTGAATCAGGTTACAAAGAGAAATGGAAAGATTACAAGTACGAGCGAAATAAATTACAAGTACAAAAGGATAACTGATAAAATAGATGAAAGAGGCGATTTTATCAGCTTATAGAGGTTCTTCCTTAATGAGAAGTTCATCAAGGGTCTTTTCAGTGGGGATCATCCAGTCAGGAACCGTTACACCTCGTTTTCTTTTGTTCAGCGCTTCTTCAAAGATCAAGGGTTTTAGGTGTCGTGCCTGAATGTCTTTTCTGAAGTCACACCAGTAGATGAGATCTCTGAGCTGTTCGATTGGAGTGATTGGAAGCTCAGCGATCCGTTGAAAACATTTACGTCCGTCGTAGTCGAGAAAGAATATTCCATAAGGATTACTGATGACTTTACCAGGGACGAAAAGTTCACATGGTGGCAAAGAAATGTCAAGGGCAGATAGATCAGGGTCAGGACCAAGCACTTCAGCGCGAGAGAAACCAATTCCAGTTTCATTTCGTATGACAGGACTTGAGTTTGAATCTTGACGTTTCTTCTTTGGAGAGGCCCTTTTTCTTTTCAGCTTAAGATCAGGAAGAGGAGGAATGTCCACACAAGAAGATATCAAGTCGATCTGTCTGTTTATCAGCTCTTCGAAATGATCCTTGTACTTAGATTGTGACGATTGGATAGCTAACCTCATCTCTAGCCATTCAGAGAGACCATACCTTTTTACAGTGCCAGCGCGAAAGGTTTCAGTTTGGCCATCTTCTCTGAAAAGTTTGATGTCAACAATAGGTACTCCGATAGAGGTTCTTCCAGAGATGAATACCTTGTTGATCTTCGCTAGACGATATCTGAAGTGTATTTTCTCTTTACACCAGATCAGGGTGGTCTGAGAAACTTCAGTTTTCTTTTCCATGATCTTCTGGGCTTCTTCCCAAAGCTTTCGTTGGACTTGAATGGGAACACGTTTCATCTTGGGGTCTTTGACAAATTCTTGAGTAAGCTTGATGGTGTATTCTCTGTCTTTTTCTTCAGCTTCCTTTCTTTCAGCGATTAGGCGTTCAGCTCTGAGGTGTTCCTTGTATTCAGCTTTTGGGATTCTGAACTTTGGAGGAACTGAAGGAAGTTGATCACGCCTCAGAATGATTCGCTAATCCTCGAATCGCTTTATTATTTCTTCTCTTTTCTTTTGTTCCTCTTCACTTAGATTTTGAGGAGCTAAGGAAGGTCTGCGGTTGTGAGAGAGAGTCTGTTCCTCAGGTTCATCAGTCTCAGAGATCAAATCCAAGACTGGGATTATTTCTTCAGCGGCAGCTGGTATTATTGGTGAAGTCGCAGTTGTGGAGCCTTCAGCGATATCCTCAAACAGGGGAGAGGACTAGCTGAAACACAGCGATCTTACCAGTAAGAACTTGGGTAGAAACAGATAGAGAGAATTGGTTTAACTGTATAGGCTTGGGTAGAGGAACTGATAGTGTATGATAGAGGAGGGATGGAGTAAGAGATGTTTAGTGTACCTGACAAACCGGCTTTTCAAGCAAGATCGTCATATTGTCATCTTCAGCGACGCTTTTGCCTTTGCCTTTCTCAGCTCCAGAGGCTGAGGGCTTTGTCTTTGTCCGCTCCCCTGAAGGTTCATTTATCGAGATTCCCTTAAGAGCTTTAATCTTTGGAGCAGGTTTGACGATAAAGAAGTCATCGTCATATTCGTCATCATCATCATTCTTTGGAGAAGAAGATGGTTCATCATCAGGGATGTCGACGGCTTCATCATCTTCTGCTTTGGATTCTTCAGCGTATTCTTCGAGTTGCTCCCCCTCAGATACAGAGGCGAGCTTCTCGGTTCCCTCAGGGTTTTCATCTCCCTGAGGTCCAACGGCTGCTTCCGCTTCAATAGTCTTCTCACCCTCTTCAGCGAAGGTGAGGTCTTCGTTCTTCTCTCCCCTGATAGATTCATCATGGGAAAGGTCTTCAGCGCTCTTGGAAGGCTTTGTTTCCACGGACTTCAGAGAAGCGTTGATGTCTCCCAAATTATGACCTGTAACACATAAGTACTTGTGAACAAAGGAAAGCTCATAAGTTTCAGGTTTAGTTACAGTGTATATGGGTTGATTTGTACCTGCAGGAGGATTGACGAACTCGTCAAAGTTGCGGATTCCTGAAAAATGTTCCATATCTTCCTCAAAAGTTCGGTGAGGAATGGTGATCTCTGCAGGTCCTGTCTTCATCATTCTTTGAGAAGCGTCAGCGGAGGCTTCTGGAATGATGGCATCTCCAGTGTTCTTTGGAGGAGAGTCCAAGTGAGTAGAGGGAGAAGCGAAGGATAAGAATTGGGTTCGGGTAGTGAGTTCAGCGTTGGATTCGCTGAAAATTGCTTCATCGGTCTTTGGAGAGACTGAAGGAGGTTGGGTAGGTTCCAAGTTTCTAACCTCAGCGTTTAGAGACGCTGAAGTCGGGATTGAAGGGATGGTTTGAATGGGTGTGGCAGAGCGTACCATAGAACTTTCCTTCAGCTCTGCAGAATGAGCTGAGGAGTCTTCAGCAAGAGATTGCTGGGGCTGCTCCTTGGTTTTCTTGATACTTTTGGAACCAAGTTGGATTGAAGAGTGTTTCCTTTTCTTAGAAGGAGAGGATTGTGTGGCCGGGGCATCAGCGATGGGTATTGTCGCTGAAGGAGCCACAAAAGTCGAAGAAGTAGGGTTGAGAAGAGTGAGAAGGGTAGAAAGACGTACCTCATTTTCGACAGGTTTGAAGTCGAGCACCTTAGTGCCAACCTGAGAGAGTTTCAGGTCACCCTCTTTCGGGTAGCTGTCCTTCAGGCAATATTGAAAGATGGCGCTGATGAATCTTGGGTATGGAACCCATGCAGGTCTGTCAGCAGCAGAATCTACTCTTTGTACTAGGTCATCATAAATGATAGATGCCCAGTCAATATGTAGACCTTTCAGCAGTGCGTATCCCATAGCCTGCTGAGGTTGAGCGGCTTGATCAGAGAAGCCGGTCTTCGCTGTCATGTAGCTGATCAGGTGTGCGAAGATGAAATTCATCTCGCTGGGCATTTTGGACTTCTTTATCAGCGTCAGCTTCTTCTTGGGCTTATTGTCCCTTCCAGTTTCCCAGATGTAACCCATTGCGTCAAGGAAAGCAATGATTTCTTCTCTGGCAGCATGCTTCTTATGGTCAGGGAATGGAACAAATGGTTTTTCTTTGGTAGCATTGGGAAAGTTCAGGGCTTTTCGAATGATTGCGGGGGTTATCTTAATTTTGCCATACTCAGTATCGCTGAGTATGTAATCGATGGTTTTGGATGCATCTTTGGCGGAGGGTAGCTGAGAGTGTATGGCAGAGTACCAGAACTGGGATAGCAATAGCTGACTTGCAGGAGGTGTAATTTTCAGGGCTGTTGAAATGCAGCTATTCTTAAGGAAATTTACAGCATCATCTAGATGTGTAACTTGCTTTCGAGGAGGAAACTCGAAAAGCGCAGAGAGGTTGTTTATCTTGGTCCAATCAAGTTGATCCATAGAAAACTTAACCTGTGGAGCCATGATGATATCCACTTCTTCAGAGTCAGTGGAGAAGTTCTCAGCGGTGGCATGAGTCTTGGAAGTTGCCATTTCTCTGTATTATCAGTTCAACCAAAGATGTTAACAAATAAGAATTATCTTAATGTGGAAAGAAATTTCCATTAAGATGTTTCGAATTTTATCCATTTCATTCAGACAAAAATGTCTTAATGAAGATTAGGGTTTTTCTTGATTTTTGACAGAAATGTAAAACCCATTGAATCTTGTTATCCAGTTTTCTATGAAGAAATTAGATTCTGGAAACGAATGAAGAACAAGTTTAAGATTTTTGCATTTAAACTTGAAGAACAACCATGAAATGGTTGTGTTCATAAAACCATGAAAGAAATGATTTCATTTTACAAAGTTCTTTTGTTTGATCTTGTTAAAACAATGAGAAGATCGGAAACAAGTTATACGCATTTGGTAATAAATAAGAACATATTAACCTTGATGTTTGATAAAGAAGATGATGAACAGTTCTTGAGGTTTTTGAGAGCACAAATGCAGCAGAGGATTCTTTCTTGCGGAGGAAGATTTGATTGCGTAAAAAAACAAATATAAACCAAGAGTTTGTTTATATAGAGATTTTAGAAAGAGAAAATCTTTGAGCGGGAAAAGATTTTCATCATGACACGGACACGTGTTTGCATTTGATTGGAAGTTTGAACGAGACGTGCAAACGTGTGTCAGAAAGAGAAAACGTGCCGGGGTTTATCCGTTGCAATGACGTCACAACTGTCCTTTCATATTCTTGGTTGTCTCTGAGGTTTTGAAAAACTCAGGGACTCTTTGAAAACATGAAGCACTGAATAGAAATATCAGTGAAGGTTTTAAGAAATTTCAAAAAGTCGCTGTTAAGGAAGAGATATTCAGCGATGCAATTTATTTTGAAATCTTGCATTTACATGCGATATGTCAGAGAGAGAAAACATACCTTGATATCAGCGAATCAAGTTTATTCAGGGAGAAGATGAGAGAAATGGATTATATAAGTTGATTTTATCCTATCACTGATCAATGTGAACCGCTGAAGATTTTATCCTTCAAAGTTCAGCATTCCAAGCTCGCTGACGAGAAAGTTGAATCTTGTCTCATCAAGAGGTTTGGTAAACAGACCAGCTAACTGATAATCAGTTGGAATAAAATGAAGTTCTATATCACCATTCATCACATGATCTCTGATAAAATGATATCTGATTTCGATGTGTTTTGTCTTTGAGTGTAGCACTGGTTTGTTGGCTATAGCGATGGCACTTGTGCTGTCGCAATAGATTGGAATTTTGGAGAGTTGAAGATCATAGTCTAGTAGCTGATTTCTCATCCACAAGACCTGAGAACAGCAGCTTCCAGCGGCCACATACTCAGCTTCAGCTGTGGAAGTGGACACTGAGTTTTGCTTCTTACTTGTCCAACTTACCAGCTTTCCACCCAGGAGCTGACATCCTCCTGTGGTGCTTTTCCTATCCATTTTGCAACCTGCAAAATCACTATCTGAATATGCAGTTAGATCGAATCCTGAGTCTTTGGGATACCAAAGACCTAGATTCGCTGTACCCTTAAGATATCGAAAGATTCGCTTTACAGCTTTCATATGGGATATCTTAGGTTCAGCTTGATATCGTGCGCATAAGCATGTTGCAAACATAATATCGGGTCGGCTAGCTGTTAGGTATAATAGTGAACCGATCATCCCACGGTACAACGTAACATTGACAGGAACACCCTTTGTGTCCTTATCAAGTGTCAGCGGTGGTGCCATAGGGGTTTTCATAGCTGAACTTTCAGTTAAGTCGAATTTCTTTAGCATATCTTTAACATATTTTCCCTGATTTATAAAGGTTCCTTTTTCAGTTTGCTTAATCTGAAGACCAAGGAAATATGTTAGTTCACCCATCATGCTCATTTTATACTCATCTTTCATTCTATCAGCGAAACGAGTACAAAGCTCAGGGTTAGTAGAACCAAATATAATGTCATCAACATATATTTGAACTAGAATGATATGACCTTTCAATTTTCTAAAAAATAGAGTTTTGTCAATCTTACCTCGCTCAAAATTTTCAATATGGAGATAAGTGGAAAGAGTGTCATACCATGCACGTGGAGCTTGCTTCAAGCTATAAAGTGCCTTATCCAGTTTATAAACATAACCTGGATGCTTGGGATCTGAGAATCCCGGAGGTTGTTCCACATAGACTTTTTCATTCAGCTTTCCATTTAGAAATGCTGACTTAACATCCATCTGATGTACTTTGAAGTTTTTGTGTACAACATATGCTAAGAATAGACGAATAGATTCAAGTCTTGCTACATGAGCAAATGTTTCGTCATAATCTATGCCTTCCTCTTGTCTGTATCCCTGAGTAACAAGATGAGCTTTGTTGCGGGTTACAGTACCATGTTCGTCCAACTTGTTTCGATAGACCCATTTAGTGCCTATCACAGTTTTGTCAGTTGGTCTTCGAACAAGTTTCCAAACTTTGTTTCTTTCAAATTCAGTCAGCTCTTCTTGCATGGCGCTGGCCCAGTTTGGATCTTTGAGGGCATCATCTACCTTCTTTGGTTCAGTTAGTGAAATAAAATTTACAAATAGACAAATATTACCTGCACTTCGTCGAGTCTGAATCCCAGCGTTTGGATCACCAAGAATTTGATCAATTGGGTGATTTATGGTCCATCGCTGAGCCGGAGCGTGAGATGCTGACTTAACTTGATCTTGTGAAGATGAAGCTTTAGCGACGTCGGGAGTATCAGCCAAGAGAGGAATGGATGCAGTTGTCATTATATTCACTGATTGCTGAGAAGTAGATGGAAGGTCTGAGACATTTGGATCAACTGCAGGTATAGTGTTTATAGGAACAGCTGAGACCCATGATGTTTCAGCTTCACTATTCTGCATGTTTGGAATGATAGTGGGACTATCATCTTCTACGGTGTGAGCATGAGGAGTGGGAATATCTTCTGAATCACTAAGATGAGAAAAAATCCATTGATTCAGTTCTTCTGTATCAGCGTTCGGTTTAGAGTTCGCTGAACGGGATTCGTCAAACGTGACGTGAATAGTTTCTTCTACAGTTTGTCTTCTTCGATTGAAGATTATGAAGGCTTTGGAAACTGAGGAGTATCCAAGAAAGATTCCATCATCATCCTTAGGATCAAACTTTCCAAGAGCATCTCTATTGTTCAGTATAAAACACTAACAACCAAAGATGTGAAGAAAGCTGATTGAGGGCTTTCTCCCATGAAAACGTTCATAGGTTGTTTTATTGAATCTTTTGACTATCAGCGACCTGTTTTGCGTAAAACAAGCAGTGTTGACAGCTTCTGCCCAGAACTGAGTAGGCAGGTGAGAATCGCTGAGCATTGAACGTGCAACTTCAATAATTGTTCTATTTCTTCTTTCAGCGACTCCATTTTGTTGCGGTGTTCTCACTGACGAAAAGTTGTGAGAAATACCCTTACTCTCAAAGAAGGAATCAAGAGAACTGTTTTTGAATTCAGTTCCATGATCACTCCTTATTGAGCGAACGGTCATATTGTTCAGGGTTTCCATCTTCCGAACAAAGGTGATGAGTTCTTCAGGGGTGTCACTCTTAGAACGGAGAAACATTACCCAAGTGAAGCGAGAGAATTCAACAACTATGACCAGCGTATATTTCTTTCCAGCGATGGATTGTTTGTTAACAGGGCCAAACAAATCCATATGGAGTAGTTGTAGAGGAGATGACACTGAAGAAACTTGCTTTGATTTAAAGCTTGCTTTGGTCTGCTTCCCTTTTTCACACGCTGAACATAATGACTCTTTGGCGTATGAATGCTGAGGTAGACCAGTGACTAACTCTTTTGACGAAAGAGTGTTCAGTGTCTTGAAATTTAGATGAGAGAGCCTCTTATGCCATAGCCAGTTGACATCAGATGAGGCCTTTGAGAAGAAACAAGAGTTCTCAGTGGTTGTTGAGTCCATGTTTATTACATAAACATTTTCCAAACGATAATCGCTGAGAGCTATCTTCTCCTTTTTGTCAGAGACAAAGCAGGATTCCTTAGAAAAAATTACTTTGTTATCTATGTCGCAAAGCTGACCGATGCTTAGAAGATTATGCTTCAGCCCTTCAACATATGCGACTCTTCTGAAGGAGGTTGTACCATTTGAAAGTACACCATACCCTCGGGTATGTCCTTTTCCATTTCCACCGAAAGTCACAGAGGGACCTTTCTCTTCCTTGTATTCAGCGAGCATGCTTTTCTTACCAGTCATGTGTCTAGAGCATCCGCTATCGAGATACCAGATACCCTTCTTAACCTGCAATACAAAGGAAGATTAGTTTTTCTTAGGTACCCACTTAACCATGTATACACGTTTGTCAGTGGAAGTAGTTGGAATGGAAGGTTCAACAGTCTTCGCAGCATTTGAGGATTCAACTTTGTCTTTCTTCACTTTGGTTAATTTCTTAACCTCAGTGGTAGAATTCACCTTGACCTGATTTGCGCCAGGGTTGGTCTTCTTTGCCTTGGGGGCAATCTTCACCTTAGCTATCTTTTCAGCTTTGGTGGTTGTGGGGCACTTACTAGCAATATGATCAGTGAGTCCACAGTGATAACATTTCCTATAGCTAAAAGTAGTTCTAGGACCATTTGAATGCTGAGCTTTTAATTTTGAATTAGAAGTACCAGCACCAAGTAAACTATTGGCTTTAGAAATGGGACGAACATTCAGTTCTTCAGATTTCTTACCAAGGACATCCAATCTGAGTCTAGGAGTAGATCGCTGAATAAATCCAGAGATCAACTTCCTTGATCCAGAGGGATAATCCACTGAAGCTTTAGAAGCATTCAGCTTTGGTACTATGGTACCCTTCTGAGGATTTTGATAAATAACAATTCCTTTACCTTTGTCTTTAGAGACAGAGGTAGATTTTGAATAAATCATTTTCTCCATGCCTTTTGAGGAGGTAGGAGTTTCCTCAGGGATTGGTGTAATGGACGAGGAGCACTGAGAAGATGAAGTATTAGCGACTGAGGATACGAACGTTCCAAATTTAAGCATTGAACGCTCAGTGGTTGGTTTTGAAGTTTCATATTTGTAACCCAAACCACGTTTATCACTCAGTGGAATTTGAGACTTTATTATCTCAGTGATCTTTGTTGAAGAATTACACCATCCTTCAACAGTAGCTTTTTCAGCCTTTAATGCAGCGATAGCTTCTGCTCGTTCGATTTTGACTAGCTAATTTAAATATACTTGAACTTTAAAATCTTCATCAATTTTAGAAAGCTTTTCTATTTGAAGGTGACAGTTTTTAAGCTTTTCAGCGAGATCAAGGTTTTGGTTTTCAACCACAGTTTTGCCGTTCATGGCTTCGTATAAACTTCTAGTCAAGAGATCGATCTTACGGAGACTATCAGCTTCATAAATATTTGCAATATTGGTAAAGAAAGAAGGTGATACCTGAATAGCAGAGGTTGAAGTGGAGGGAATGTCTGAACTTTCTTCCTCTTTTTCAATCTTGGCCATGAGACATTGATTTGCTTCATCATCTTCAGAATCAGATGATGATGCTTCTTCATCAGAAGCAGCCCAATCATAGTCAGC
The DNA here is from genome assembly GCA_033807775.1 of Saussurea involucrata. Classification (NCBI taxonomy): domain Eukaryota; kingdom Viridiplantae; phylum Streptophyta; class Magnoliopsida; order Asterales; family Asteraceae; genus Saussurea; species Saussurea involucrata. The sequence goes on from CM066322.1 coordinate 137,546,456, forward strand.
CATCAGGCCTTTGCCTTTCTTCTTAAAGCTTTTCAGCTTCGCATATTTTTCTTTCAGCTTTGAGTATTTGTCATCTTTATTCCTTGGAACAAAGGATTTCTTTGTAAAAGCTGAGGGTCTAGAAACTTTCTTAGACCTGCACTCGTTAACAAAATGTCCTATCTTTTCGTAGTTAAAACAAGTAGCAGTAGCCTTATCAACAAAAACTGATGATTTAGGCTTGTCAGTTATGGAAAGAGGTTTGTTCTTTCTAACATTTTCTTCTTGGCAAATCTCCTGAACTTCTTAGTTAGGAGAGCCAAAGATTCATCATCTGAAAAATCATAATCTGATGACCTTTCAGAGTTACTCTCTAACTCAGTGATAGTGACCGAGGGTCGCTGAGTAGAAGGTTCCTCTGAGATTAAAGCAACAGGGGTGCTTTTGGAATCTTTTACAAGATTCTTCTTAAGATGGCTTGATTGCTCATGATTCAGCAACGTGCCATATAAGGTAGCAAGTGTCATTGATTTTAGATCCTTTGACAGCTTGAGACACATAGAATAATTGTCCCAGCTTTCAGGTAAACATTCTAGAAACTTTGTCAGCATTTCAAAGTTAGAATATTCCTTACCAACAGTTTTCAGATCTATAATTAAACAATTAAAACGTTGGTGAACTTCAGAGAGAGTTTCATTCTTACCAGAAATGAAGCTTCCGTATTGTCTTACCAGGTTGATCTTTCTTGAGTCCTGGACTTCAGACGTTCCTTCGTACTGAACACATATTGTGTCCCACATGGCTTTTGATGATTTCAGGTTCATGACGGAATGGTAGACTTCGTCAGGAAGGGCCATGGATAGTATGGATCTGGCTTTTGTATCTATAGCCACTTTCTTTATATCTTCATCGGTCCACTGAAAGATTTCCTTAGGAATCAGCCTTTCTGGAATAGCAGGTCTATTCGCAGGGGCTGGTACTGCAGGATCAATTGTTACAGGGATGAATGGACCATTCTCAAGATAGTAAGGCATAGTAGGGTCTACACCTTCTAAGAAGAGTGTCATCCTATTTTTCCATAAGTTGAAGTTATCTCTGGAAAATCTAGGGGGTTTTGCAAGAGAACCATTGTCTATATAATTTGTGTTTGCAAGGAAGAGAAATATCTTAGATTAGATCTTGTTTATGAGATTAAACAAATCTGCTCTGATACCACTTGTTGGTCCCGAAGGCCTATACAAGTTTGTAGAAGGGGGGTTGAATACAAACACACAGATTTTACTTTTCTAAATTGTTTATTGATAAATCATTAACAATTTACAGCTTGTTGCGGAAACAAGATTAAGGATAAACCTAAATCTAAACAAGTTGGAACACTAAGGTTTCTTGCACTAAGAGAGATAAGGAAATTACTAATAATAACCTATCTGAGATAATAGATTTGAACTTGTCCAGAGTTAGCAAGTTACTTCAAAAAGAAGTGAGTTCATCTCTTTATATACTGCATGCATTTAATGCAAGTCAGTATACACTTTACACGTGTCATCAGCTGGTTGGTTGCATGTCATTGACTTTTGTTGACAACCTTAGTAGCCGTAAGGATGAACAGTGTAGTATCAGAGTGGTTGTACGATTTCAGATTTTCGGAGGTTCTTTTCTGACATTTCGTACGGAGGCGTGCAAGGGTGGTTAAGACAAAAGTACTTTGTACGGAGGACTTCATGATCAGCTTTCGTTGATTCAGCGATTATCATTTTCTATTCAGCGAATGATAAAGTTCAGCGATAGCTGAAGTCTTGTACTTGATACTTCACGTTGAGTGGACAAATCTGAGTCTTCGCTGATCCGCATCAGTTCATTAGGAGACTTGTCGCTGGTTCTTGAGCTTGATCTTCGACTTCAGCGTAGAACCTTTGTTGACGTGAAACTTGTCTTCAGGGATCATAAGTAAACAACTAACTTATCAGCGATCATCATAATGACTGAACAGACTCAGAGCATTAATGATGAACAGTTTCGCTGAATGTTTAACTTAAAGAGCGAGAGTTCCTATCAGCGGTACTGGAAGATCTTAGTACTTATCAGCGATAGTGAAACTCTGATACATATTGTTTACTTACAATTTTCACTAAGTATAAGAGAGGGTCATTATCAAATCACTGAGGGTTTGGATCAACATTCCGGATAACTCAAAGTATCCGGAAATCAATTTATCCGGAAATCCATTTTTTACCCGGAAACTTCGTGGTATCCGGAAACTGCACAGTATCCGGAAACTCCATTGTACCCGGAAACTTCACATCCGGAATCAGTTCACATCCGGTAACCTCAGTTATCCGGAAAGTGTGTGGTATCTGCTATCCGGAAAGCTTACTCTGCCCGGATTCTTTCTGATATCCGGACTCTTACAGATATCCGGACAATTCTATTATCCGGTATCCTCATCTTATCCGGATACTTCTGTTTTTGGTTTTTGATCCATTTGCATCAAATCTGATCCGAACAATTTCAGATCAGATAACTTATTTGGATTCCTATCCAGTAAGTTCAGGTTAGTCAAATCACTCGTAGACCCTGCGTTAGGATTTCACTTTTAGTGCCTTGCGTTAGGTTTACTCTTTGAATCAATCTACACGTCTGACGATCACTCCGTTGCAACCGAAGATGTCTATTTCTCGTGATGCTCTCGCAATTGGCACTGACACCAAGCCACCGTGTCTCTATCCGAACGAGTACAACCAATGGCGAGATAGGTTCATGATCTTCATAGAGTACAAGGACAACTATGAGTACATCAAGAGAGCTCTGGATCATGGCCCAATTGCCGAGCCAATGAAGGACATAGCTGCAACTGCAACTGCAATAGCTCAACGTGAGAAGAAGACTCTTGCTGAGATGACAGAATTTGAAAGAGGCATGACTGAAAGTGAAAAGCATGCAAAGAGATATCTAATTCAAGCCCTTCCTAATTCTATCTACACTGCCATAGACAGTTACAAAGACACGGCTAAAGGCATATGGGACCAAGTAGCCAAAATGATGCGAGGGAGCGTTGTAGGAAATCAGCTGAAGATAAATAGCGCGATAACCAAGTTCGATGGGTTCAAGCAGCGCAACGGTGAATCCCTTACCCAGACCTATGAACGTTTTTGTCTACTCCTCAATGAACTGAACAAGAATAAAATTGTTCGTTCCAATACTGAGAATGAACTAAAGTTCCTCAACAACTTGCTACCTGAATGGAAAGTGTATGCTTCTCATGTCAAGCACAACAACTTGATAGAGAACATCAGCATCAATGAACTGTATGAGACACTTCTCCAAGACGAAGATGAAGTGAATGAGCTTCTGGGAGAGAAGAAGAATGAGCCAAAACCATCTGCTGATCCAATTGCCCTCATCACTTCCAAACAAGGGAAATCTTCAAGCAGTCAATCCAGACGCGGTCCACAGCAAAGCTCCTCCGAGTCAGAACCTGAAGACGAGAAAGACGTTAATGATGATGATGACGAAGCATCAAACTTAATGAAAGCTATTGCCCTTCTGACTAAATCCTTTCAACAACAAAAGTTTTACAAGAAGCCGTCTTCCAATAGTCAACGCTACTCCACCTCCTCCAATAAGCATCACGACTATAAGGACCGCTATGAAGGAAAGTAGAAGGTAGAAGAGCAAGATAGATCTGAGAAGAAGGAGAAGACAGAGAAAGGTGACCGGAAGAAGCGAGATGAACCTGTGAAATGCTACAACTGCGGGAAACTCGGTCACTTCGCTAAAGACTGCCGTCAACGTACAGTGAAGAACTCTCACTATTATGAGGCTAAGCTTGCACTGGCCAGACAGAAGGAGGCTGGGGAGGTAATGTTCGCTGAAAATGAGTACTGGCTAGGAAGATCTGATGATGAGGAAGATTATGAAGGTGCTGATGCTTTCATGGGATATCAATCGTCTATGGATGAAGACAAGGCAACAACAAATCAGGTATGTGACTCTTGCTTACAAAACTTCATACTTCAACTGCAAACCATCACAGAAAAGGAAAACTCCCTCAAGGCCACAAATGAAGAACAAAAGCTTGAAATTAATTCAATAACTGAAAAGCTTAATGTTCAAATGAAATTAACTGAGAAGTATAAGTCTGAAAATGCTGATTTAAAAGGCAGATGAAAAATCCTTTCATTAGCATCTAAAGACTTAAGGGCCAGATTATCTGATCTCCAACGTCAGTTTGATCAGTGCTTGAATGAGAAAGAAGACATTACTTATCAATGTTCTTCTCTTCAAATTCAACACAAGGAGTATGTAGCTAAAATTTTAGATCTTGAAACCAAACTCCACAAAAGGGGTCAAACTGATCAAACCATTTTTTTGAACAAACCCAAAGAGTTCACGTACTTTAACAAAGAATGGGGAATCGGATATGACAACCCACATTATCTGAAAAAGGGAAGATATCAAGTCCCTACTCTGTATGATTTTGCTTGCTATGGATTAGATAAAAAGTATCCAGAGTACACAATTCAATGGACTGGTCCTCTTGAACCAGAAAAGGAAGAGGAAACCGAGGAACATAAACGCACACACAAACGAGGAATTCAACTTCCATTTTGTTATGAACCTTTAAACTACTCGTATCAAAAGGACAAAAAGTATCTTTCCAATGACTATTTCGACCCCTACAAGGTAGCTACACCCAAGGATTCCTCCAAGAAGGATGAGGATGTAGCACCTGCAACCATGACTGAGACGGATGAGTTTAAACTCTATGTCCCTCTTCTCATCTTGGAAGCAAAAATTGTCGAGTTGGAGGAGTCGATTGAGAAAGAAAGGTCCACCTTTCAAAACGAAAAGAAAGTGCTCATCTCTGAGATTGAGAAACTCAAATCTGAGTAAACCGACGGTGTGTCAAGTGAGGAAAAGGAAAATTTTCAGTGGAAAATCAATACGCTCTCATCAAAACTGTCTGAAATGACAAGAGAAACGATGAAAGAGCATATGGTAAATAGTCAACTCCGAGTGCAGCTTGACTTGATCCAAACTGCGAAGCAATTTTCACCTGAACTTTCCTCTAACTCATCTTACACATCCTCATGTAAAGCCTTCATTGGAAAATATTAAAATAAATAAATCAAAAAATATTCAATATTGAGCTCATTTCGAACGTATTGAAGAGACGAGTACAATGGTGTAACTTGCTAAAATTAAAACGTATTTTTTAACGTATTTTAGTTAATAAACGATTATATGTGTTAAATGTAAAATTAAAATTAGGAAAGTAAAAGGTATAAAGTAAAGTTAGTAAATAAATATAGGGGTTGAAAGTGTAAATTTCAAATTATAAATCAATATGGAACGGAAATGTGGCGCAAGTGGTGGAAAACTATTAGTGGTTGAGAATGCTCCTCGCGTTCTCTTAAATAGGTAAGCTCCTCGTTTGAACCCACCTCTCTCTCTCTCTCTCTCTCTCTCTCTCTATATATATATATATATATATATATATATATATAAAGTTCATATAGGTACACTGAGACGATTAAAATTTATGGATATTGGAAAAAAGTGACACTTAGACCATGAGTACCGCCTACCCACGAACCCACTGAACCTTGATGTCACCTCAGCGCCACATCAGCTTTTCTATTTTCTACCATCCTTACCCTAAAGTGGAGTACCGACAACCCACGAACCTACTGAACCCGAATGCCACATCAGCTTTTTAATTCTTTTATTTATACATTTAATTATTTAACAAAATAAAAATATTCATATATTTTTAATAAATAAAAATAAGATAAGTAATAAAAATAAAAATTCATATCATTTATTAAAAAATTAAAAAATACAAAATACAAAACACTAAAAACTAATATTAAAAATTATGTAATTTTCTAATTCTCTATTTCTTCATTAAAGTAGCCCTCAAAATATCTCCCGTAAGGTGATCATGCGGGGCTATGAAAAACTCGAAGTCTTTATCAAATCGTTTTTCTAACTCGAGTTGCAACTGTCTTTCTTCGAGTTGCAAATGTTTTTCTTCGAGTTCAAGTTTTTTTAGTTTGTAATCCATTGTAGTGTCAATCTGCTCGTTGAACGAGCTTATGTGAGTGTATCCGAACTCCTCGATCGGTTACAACGGGATGTAGGTGTGGTGTTTGAATTCATGATGGAAGAAAGTATTGAATTTGGTGGAAGAAAGTATTGAATTTGGTGGAAGAAAGTATTGAAATGACAAAAGAAACGATGAAATAGCATATGGTAAATAGTCAACTCCGAGTGCAGCTTGACTTGATCCAAACTGCGAAGCAATTTTCACCTGAACTTTCCTCTAACTCATCTGACACATCCTCGTGTAAAGCCTTCATTGGAAATATCTCTTCTCAAGAAAGTAACGTCTCTCAAGACGAATGTGCTCAAAGGAATTTAAACTCTGATTTTTTAAACGCTTCCGCACCAAGTTCCCCTAAGCACACAAACACAAAGCATTCCTCGCCTTCCTCACCTGATCCTAGTCCAGTACTTCCCAAGATAGATTTTTCAGAGTACATGAACTCCGAAGGTAACTGTGATGAAGAGTTTGATTCGTTTCCCTTCGACAAACCTCTTCCAAGTCACACTGATTTTTTATCCCCCGTGGTCAATCATCCGGTTAATTCTTTAAAAGAAAGTTGTTCTTAAACAAAGGCCTCAGTTGTGATCAAGATTTCCCAGTCAAAACCAACCACGAAACCTGTTTCCAAAAGGCAATCACAGCCAAGGCAAGCTACCGGACCATTGACTGCCAACACTACTATTTCTCCAAGCCAACTTAATTTTTTGTCTTCAGTGGTTAATCGTCCGGTCAATTTTCTAAAGGGCGACTGTTCTCAACCCAAGACTCCGGCTGTGATCAAGATTCTTAACAATGTTTCCAACTCTCGTCACAGCCGAAACAAAAGACCGAACGACTGACCACTAAGACTCCTGTTTCCTCAAAAGTCACTGATCATACTATCCCTGCTGTTTCAGATAAAATGGTCGCGCTAATAAAGAAACACCAAAGTGGCTAAAGAAGGAATCTGTCGAGAAGGATGCGTCAAAGTCATCCCCACCTGTTTTCAATTCTAACATAGACAAAGACAATTATGCTTGGAATCATTGGAACCATTCTGATGTTTCTTTTCCTGTTAAAGTTAAATCACTTAATCAATTGATTCAGTTATCGCATGATTGTTTATGTTGTTCTAATTGTGGTTGGAATGATTTTGATGATATTCACAATAATGATTGGTATGCGCCTTACTTTGTTGGTAACCTATTTCATAAGCGCCAACCCCATAATAACAAGCAACAACATCATTTCAAAAGGGGTTTCAATCAAAAGGTTAAACCACAGCGGGAGACCCGACCCATTCCTACACGGGCTGCTCCTACTGAGGTTAAACCGGCACCCAGGTGGAAATCTGCCCCAAAATCTGTTCCTCCAAAAGGTGTAAATTCTGCACCCAAGAGGCAACAAGTGCCAAAATCAGTTCCCTCCAACGGTGTAAAATCTACACCTAAAGGGAAAGCTGAGTCAAAGCATATTTCCCCAGGCAGTGCCAAATCTAACCCCCAGGACCCAAACAAATTTGGGTACCTAAACGTCACTAATCTTGTTTTGCAGAACGGTCATGTGTGGTACTTAGATTCTGGATGCTCCAAGCACATGACCGGAAGAAGGGAGCTTCTCACGAATTACAAGGAAGAATACTGCAGAGACGTGAGATTTGGGAATAACGAGAAGTCGCCGATCGTGGGCTAGGGCGACATCGTACAAGACAAGATAACAATCAAGAAGGTATCCCACGTCGCAGGATTAGGACACAATCTATTCAGCATCGGTCAATTCTGTGACAAGGATCTCGAGGTCAGCTTTAAAGCCACAAGGTGTAGAATCCTCAACAACGACGGAGATGAACTTCTGGTTGGAACCCGCAAGACCAATCTCTACACCTTTGACCTCGCCGCTCTCAAGACAGACAAACCAGTATGTCTCTTGTCAAAAGCCGACTCCGACCAAGTTTGGCTCTGGCATAGACGTCTTTAGCACCTCAACTTCAGAAGTATAAATCAACTGGTGCTAGGCAAACACGTCAGAGGCGTGCCCCAACTTCCATTCATGAAGGATCGTCTCTGTGGGGCATGCGAAAAGGGAAAGATGACACGCGCATCACATCCGCCGAAGGCAACTCCGAGCACGACCCGGACTCTCGAACTCATTCATATGGATTTGTGTGGTCCAATGCGTATTCCGAGCATCAATAAATGCAAATACGTGCTCGTGATGGTGGATGACTACTCGTGCTACACTTGGGTGAGGTTCTTACGCTCGAAGGACGAAACTCCGGAGCTCATCATTGATCACCTGAAGACTGTCCAGCATAACAAGCTTCAACACGTTCAGTCCATCAAAACTGACAACGGGACGGAGTTCAAGAATCAAAAGGTGGATGACTATCTGCAAACGGTGGGCATCACACACACTTTCTCTGCAGCACGCACTCCACAACAAAACGGAGTGGTGGAAAGACGGAACCGTACCCTCGTTGAAGCTGCTCGAACAATGCTATCCCAAGCAAATCTACCGCTATATCTCTGGGCTGAGTCGGTGTCTACGGCATGCTACACGCAAAACCGCTCTATCCTTTTCAAGCGGTTCAACAAGACACCGTACGAGATCATGAATAATCACGTTCCAACCGTCGGCTACTTCCATGCATTTGGATGCACTTGCTATGTGCTAAATGACAAGGATGATCTCGGGAAATTCAGCCCCAAGGCGGACGAAGGAGTTTTCATCGGATACTCCATGCAGGCTAAGGCGTATCGCATTTACAACAAACGGACCAAATCCGTTGTTGAAAGCATAAACGTGACATTCGACGAAGCCGCAGATTTGGCTTCTGAACAACTCAGTTCAGAACCCGGTTTAACTGGAGTGCTAACTTCCGGACCTTCAAGTTCGGGATCTGCACAAGCCACAGTAAATCCGAATCATGCATCTTCATCGAATGCTGACTCTTCTGATTTAGATTTACTGTTTCAATATTTTTATGATGACACTATTAATTCTACCACATCTGTCTCAGCGCAACCGCGACTTGAGGTTGCTCGCAATACGGATTCGGCCGCTTTATCTGGTCTGCCCCCGTCTACGAGTACGCCGTCAACATCTATAGAGACAGCTCAACCGTCATCACCTGATACGACTGCACCTGGTACTGTAACCCCCCCCGGAGGAACCCATACTCTCGGAGATCGCTCCTACTGATTCGTCATCTGCTACAACCGATGCTCAACCTCTGAAGTCCTCGGAACCAGAAGTTGTTCAATCATCGACGAATCCTCCCCCACTTCCTCCAAGAAACACGACTGCTACTCTTGAACAAGTTCAAGACCTTCCATCAGGTTCATACGTGGATCCGGACACATCTCACTCTACCCAGCAGCCGCTTCCGCACTCCACCAAATGGACGAAGGCCCATCCCCTACATCAGATCATCGGTGATCCCTCGACTCCTGTTCTTACACGAGGCGCTTCCGCCAACTTCTGCCTATTCTCCGGCTTCTTGAGCACAATTGAGCCGATGAGCGTACGTGAAGCGCTCGAAGATCGAGACTGGATCATCGCCATGCAAGAAGAGCTAAATCAATTCGAGGCTCTAAAGGTATGGCGACTGGTTCCACGTCCTAAGCACAAGACGGTAATCGGGACCAAATGGATCTTCAAGAATAAAAAGGACGAAGATGGTATCGTTGTTCGCAACAAGGCGCGTCTTGTGGCTAAAGGGTACTGCCAACAAGAGGGGATCGACTATGATGAGACCTACGCTCTGGTAGCACGAATCGAAGCAATCCGTATGTTTCTCGCTTATGCCGCGCACAAGAACTTCACAGTCTTCCAAATGGATGTGAAGACAGCCTTTCTTTACGGCGACCTCCAAGAAGAAGTTTACGTGTCGCAACCCAACGGATTTGTGGATGACTCGAAGCCTGATCATGTCTACATCTTAGACAAGGCACTATATGGCTTGAAGCAAGCACCGCGAGCATGGTACAACACACTATCAAAGTTCTTGTTAGAAGCCAAGTTCACTCGAGGTGCAATTGATTCTACACTGTTTATCAAGAACGAAAAGGGCCACATAATTCTAGTCCAGGTATATGTCGATGACATCATTTTCGGTCCCACTAGTCCTTTATACGCAAAGAACTTTGCCACTCTCATGGGAATTTTTTTTAAAATGAGTATGCTTTGTGAGATGAACTTTTTCCTTGGTCTTCAAGTTAAACAACTGTCGACAAGAATTTTCATAAACCAGTCCAAATACATTCGGGATATTTTTCGGAAATTCCAATTAGACCAGTCCTCACCAATGAAAACTCCTATGGCAACCAATACAAAGCTTGACGCCGATCCTAACGGAAAGGCTGTCAACGCCAAATTGTATCGGGAATGATCGGTTCTTTAATGTACCTCACTGCCAGTAGACCGGACATCATGTTCTCGACATTTCTTTGCGCCCGTTATCAGTCAAACCCTAAAGAGTCTTATTACAATGCTGTTAAATGAATTTTTTGTTATTTACGTGGTACTGCTGATCTTGGCCTTTGGTACCCGAAAGAGACAGGTTTTGGCCTATCCGCTTACTCTGATGCGGATCACGCGGGATGCATGTTGGACCGCAAGAGCACCTCGGGACACATTCAGTTCTTGGGAGATAGCCTGGTAAGTTTGACGTAGTTGGCATTTGCAGTAGTGAAGGAGACAATGACTTCAGTGACCTGGTTTATGACATTTTGGCCGAGCTCTATTAGCTGTGCTCTGGTGATGTAATCTTTAGGCTGCATCAGTATTGTGTTGCGCATTGCTTCTGCTTGAACGTTTTGCAGAGCCTTCTGTAGATCTGCGGGTGTGGTTGCTTGTTCATTTGTTCAAGGAAATGTTTTACTGATTCCTTGAATGCAGAAGTTGCGGTAATTCCAAAATCTTTAGCAACAGAAGTGGCTGTAGTTGTTGCAGTTGTTTGCGCAGAAGATTTCATCTCTGTGATGGCTGTTTTCACCTCTATGGACAGATTGTCCATTTTGGTGTTCAGATTCAGCATGGCCGTTGATGTTTTCTCTGCAAAAGATGTGAAAGAGCTTTGCAACTCTTTCATGGTTTGGTTCACAGAGGTGACAAGGGTTTGGAACTCATCCCTTGATACTTGTGTCCCTGGTGTAACCTCTGGAGGAACACATTCGTCTCCAGAGTGAGTCCCTGCTCCTGGGACACCTTCGTTCACCCTTGTTTGTACGTTGGGGGTGGAAGGATTTCCACCTGATCTTCGAGCAGAAGCATCTAGTGCTTCAGACTCTACAGAAGTTCTGTGAACGACATTGTCTAGATCCACTCCAGAGGTGGGTACTAGATTATCCTTCTGTTGACTCGGAGACTTGTCTAGAGTCTCTTCGTCGTTGTGCTCACTACTTCTCTCTGAAAGAAGGGTTGGCCCTAGTTGTGTGTGTGTGGCAGAGAAAACGAATTCCTCTGTAGGGTGTTCTGTTGTGATCTGGGGCGATCGATCACGAACTATATGTGAGTCTCTCTGAGGAGACTCCCTAGGAATGGATTCCCCGGTTTCTGTGGGCGCAGAAGTCGAAAGAGTGACTTCTGGCTGGATGGGTTGGGTTTGGATCGACCTGTGCTGCTCTATTTCAATAACTCCTTCTGCAGCTAGACCTGCGGAGTTAGATGTGTGGGTTGCACTGGGAGTTGGTTTTGGTTGTGTGCCTCTATTAATCCAGGCATCTTTTCTTGTTTCCTCTGCTGTTAAGCATCCAAGCACTACATCATTGTCTATCTTTTCAGCTTCTCTAGATATTCGATGGCTTGGAGCTTCTTCTCTATCTTCTATTGAAGTTCCTTGCTCTGTGCCTAAGAAGTCATACATTTGATGAGAGCCGTATAACCTCATGATGCATGGATGATAAAGACCTTTTCGTATCCAGACAACTTCTTCTTCGTCTGAATCTACCTCTGAGACTTCCATTCTTGTCTCTGTTACTTCATCTCTATTCCACTGAGCTTCTGTTTGTCCTATTTCTTCTGAAGTTGGGCTTGGACTCCTTCTGTGAACGTCTAATCCTTGCTGAATGAAGGGGTTCTGTAGAATAATAGGTGTCTCAGCTGATTGATCTCTGGGTGTTTGATCATCTTCTTGCAGATGTGTGTCAATGCCAGAAATAGAGAAGTATTGTTCTTCTGGGGAATGGTGGTCGAGAGGTTGTGCCGTCCACCCTGCTGTATTTAAAGTGTTGGCAATGTCGGGGTTCTGTAGGAAATCTTTAATGTTTCCTTGGTGAGCAAAACGATCTGGGGATTGATGGGGCGATTGATATCCCTCTTCTGTCATTTCTTCTTCTGCATCTTCTTCTTCTGCAGTTCTTTCTTCTGCGATTGCTTCCTCTTCTATGGTAACCAATTTTTCAAGTGGTTTACCATGCTTCTTTTTGGATTTCCTCCTCTTTGGTTTTGGTGCCCCTTCCTCTGTGGTTTTTGATTTTCTTTTCTTCTTCTGTTTTAGAGAAGAGGGAGGAGCAGAGGAGCCAATTTCTGTGGCATGAGGAGGTGAAGGTTGATCTTCTGCAGCGCTTGTAGAGGTGCCTTCTGCAGTTTTCCTCCTTTTTGATTTTGAAGAGGACTTCTTTCCCATGAGCTCTGCACGTTTGGCTATGAAGCTAAGTTGAATAGCCATGTGTTTTGCTAATTTGTTATATTTTTCTTCTTGAGTGGAACGAGGTTCTGCAATCATTGTTCCTAGGGGGACACCTAAACGCGGGGTTGTCATAGGACTCGGTTTAGGAGTTCTATGATCGCGTATATACTCTTTGGGAACTGTTTGGGAATTGGCCCTTCCATTGACCATTTATGTATTAGCAACAGAGGTTCGAACAAGACTCCCAGTATTCTTTGGAATTGCAGAGGTGGTAGAAACTTAGGATCGTTCTCTTTGACCCTTCTTGTGTTGTTCTTTCTGTCGATGGTGTTAATGATCTCTTGCATCATTATGGTCGCGTAATCCAGTGGGAGATCATAGTAAACCCCATACATGATGGTCAATATCTGATGTGAGCTCTGGTCAATACTGCCTATCTTCCCTGTCAGGCATCTGTTAAGAATTGAGAACAAGGTGTTCCACAGAGGTGGTAATCTGCCTCTACGGAAGTCATTTCTCTTCCTCGGTGGTGTGTTGTACCCAAGCATTTCTAGGAAACGACAGATCTCGTCGTCTATTGGTTGCTCTGCGTACTTCTTTAATCCAAGAAGACCCCTTGTTGGTAGGTTGAATTCAAGTGAGAACATTGTTCTATTGAACTTGATTTCCAGATGCTCAGATTTGTCGGGTTTTGAAATGTATCCTTTGATAAGAGAATCATCTTTATCAAATTGGCAACTTTGCCAAAACTGGTTCAGATATCTTACTGGAATTTTCTTTGGGGTTCTTGAGAGTAAAGGGAAGAGGATATGATTTTCCATTATGTTTAGAAGAATGGCATGGGCTTCGCCGAAAGCAGTGGGTGAGGGGACTAAATAGCAATTGTTGGATTTGATTGGTAGTACTTTTTCGAAATGATCCTTTGCTATGAAGTTTTGAAGATGTGTGGTTGGAGCAAAGTCTGATGAATCGCCGGAATCTTCTAGTTCAATGTTTTGGGCAGGGTTGGGGTTTTCTGAATGTTCAGAATGAGCAGGTGAATGTTCTGGTAAGGTCGCCAGAGAGTGTACAGGGGAGATAGCTTGAGAAGATGAAGCCATTTGGTACTGAGAATAAGAAATTTGTAGGTTTCGCCGGAGAAGAATGAGAGTTTGTAAAAAGTTTATGAGAGGGTGAGCTTGGTTTTTATAGGAGGGTAAAACGGTAGAATTCGAAAGAGTAAAATATATGGTAATGGATTAAAATTTGGAATCCGAACTCAAGTTAGAACGGCGGGTTCAACTTTCCACAGAAAACGTTTCATGTACGCCCAATGAAAATGGGACAAGTAGGCCATGTCAGAGGATGACATGACGTCGTGCGCGGCCCATTAATGCTAGGCGCGTGGGGTTATTCTTAGCCACATGTAGGTCACTCTCAGTAAAAGTAACCGTTATTACTACAGAAATGCCCAAGTAACAGATTGACAGAACTTCTGTAGTTTACAGAGGTTCTGTGATTTTGAACATCTTTGATGTGTATCCCTTTCTCATATATCTCATTGTTATCATGACTTCTGTGGTGTTCTTTTTTAACCAAAAACGTTTTGTAAAGGCATTGGAGAGGATCAAATAGGATTTTTTTTTGTTAAGAGTTTTTACTCGCAGAGGTTTTGTGGCTCTATTGGAACTTGCAGAAGCTCTGGGAGGGCCTGCAGAAGCTCTGTGAGGGAAAAAATCTCATAACGAAAATTCTACTAACTTTTCTGATCATCCAATTTTTGATCTGTTTTAAGAGATGTTTTTCGGACATATTTGAAAGTTGGTGTCCGAAAAAAATTGTTATGGAAAAAGTTTTGTTCGAGAAGGTCATGGTGAGTCTGTTTGGTTTCCGAGATAACATTCCAAAAGATCGATAGAGGTTAAAGTTGCGATCTCAGAGCATATTTTTGGCAGAGCTTCTGTTGAGCTCAGCAGAAGCTCTATGACCTTAAATTTCTCATAACTCAAATTTTATGAAACTTTTCGATCTTTTGATTTTTGAAATGTTATCCACAGTATTTTTAGGACATAATTGACAATTTGTGTACTAGAAAACTGTTTTCAAAAACCTTTTGTTCCAGAGACATACCTTTTGGTTCTTCTTTTCTCGGTATTGATGTCTGACTTCTGTCGATATAGATTCATTGACATTCTTCTTTGGCTTTCCCTTGAAAGTTTTACCTCTGTAGATCATTTCAGGATCCCTTTTTGCTCCCTCTTGATCTAATCACCTCTGTAGATCAGGAATTTTCCTTTTGCTCCTCCTTGACCTATGCTTGGATCAAAGAATGATAAGTTTTGCATAGAACATAGGTCATATTTTCCAGAGGTTCTGTAGAGGTTGTCAGAGGTTCTGAGTAGACTTACAGAAGCTCTGTGATTTTAAGAACTATTTAAGATTGAGAATTTACATACAGAAATAAATTAATTAAAGCAAAAATAATTAGAAATATATATATATATTTACAGAAGATAAAGCTATACTTACAAGGGATTTTTACGTCATATTGATCATTCCTAACTTACCCACCAAGAAATTGAATCTTTTCTCGTCTAAAGCTTTGGTGAATAAGTCCGCGAGTTGGTATTTTGTGGGCACGAAATGCATCTCGATTGTACCGTATTCAACATGATGTTTCAAGAAATGGTACCTTATATCGATATGCCTGGTTTTTGAGTGTTGCACAGGATTGGCAGAGATAGCAATGGCACTCTTGGAATCACAGAAGATAGGTATTTTGAATAGGATGTGGCCGTAGTCTTTTAGCTGAGTCTTCATCCATAGAACCTGAGAACAACAGCTAGCAGCAGCAACGTATTCAGCTTCTGCAGCGGATGTTGTGACACAATTTTGCTTTTTGGAGGTCCAACTGACTAGTTTACCACCTAGGAATTGACAACTCCCAGAGGTACTCTTTCTGTCGAGCATGCATCCTCCATAGTCTGAATCTGTATAAGCTTTAAGACTAAAACCAGAGTTCTGTGGATACCAGAGACCGAGATTTTTGGTCCCCTTTAGATATCTAAAGATTCTTTTCACAACATCATAGTGTGATTTCTTTGGATTAGCTTGATAACGTGCACAAAGACATCTGGCATGCATAATGTCAGGTCTGCTTGCAGTTAAGTATAACAGAGATCCAATCATGCCTCTGTAGAGAGTGGATTCTACAGAGATGCCATCTGGATCTAAGGATAACTTATTTCCAGTGGCCATTGGAGTTTTCATTGCAGAGGTATCAGAGAGGCTATACTTGAAAAGAATGTCAGAGACATATTTGGCCTGATTTATAAAAATTCCCTCTGATGTTTGTTTGACTTGGAGTCCGAGGAAGAATGTTAGTTCTCCCATCATACTCATTTCAAACTCACTCTGCATGAGTTTTTCAAAACTTTTGCACTCTTCTGTGTTAGAAGACCCAAAAATTATGTCGTCCACATAGATTTGTACAAGCATTATTTCACTGTTTTTACGTTTATAGAATAAGGTAGTATCTGTTGTACCTCTGTTGTAGCCATTTACTAGAAGAAAGGTAGAAAGTCGTTCGTACCATGCTCTTGGAGCCTGTTTCAGTCCGTACAGAGCCTTTTCAAGGTAGTATACATGCCTTGGAAACTTTGAGCTTTCAAACCCTGGTGGCTGATTTACGTAAACCTCTTCTTGGATTTCACCGTTGAGAAAAGCTGATTTTACGTCCATCTGATAAACTTTAAATCCTCTGTGGGCTACGAAGGCTAAGAATATTCTTATTCCTTCGAGCCGTGCGACAGGGGCAAAAGTCTCATCGTAGTCTATGCCTTCTTCTTGTCTATATCCCTTGGCCACCAATCGTGCTTTGTTTCTGATGACCACTCCATCTTCATCCTTCTTGTTTCTGTAGACCCACTTAGTCCCAATGGCTTGTTTCCCTCGTGGCAGAGGTACTAAAGTCCATACTCTGTTACGCTCAAACTGCAGAAGTTCTTCTTGCATGGCGTCTACCCAGTTTGGGTCATCTAGTGCTTCAGAAATCTTCTTTGGTTCTATCACACTAATAAAATTTGTAAAGAAACAAAAATTAGCAGTGGCAGACCTGGTTTTTACTGAGTCAGAAGGTTCTCCGATTATTTGGCTTGGAGGATGGCTTTTTGTCCACTGAGTGGTGCGAGGAAGATGGTCATCAATGTCATCGAACCTTTCTTCAGAAGCTTCTTGTGGATCTTCTTCTTGTATAGCCTCTGTCGTTCTTCTTACCTTGGTAGAAGATTCTACCATTTGTGGAATGATTGGTATGAGTGGTGGTGGAGTTTGTTCCTCTGAGGACGTATAGTCTTGGTCCTCAATTACCTCTGTAATTGGTTCTTCTGTGGATTGTGGAGTTTGTTTTTCTGCAGCTTCTGTGGTCGTTTTTCTTGATGTTTCATCTTCTGCATTTTCTTCTTCGGCATTTGCATCTGTAGTATTTATAGAAGAAGATGAAGCATTATTTGGACCAGTTAGAGTCATACCTGTAGGATTTTGTCCAACAGAAGATGGTTCTTCAGAAACTCTGATGGTTCCAACAGAAGGATCAATGTCATCGTGGAACATATCTAAAAATAGAAGATTTAAGTCTTCTTTCGTTTGCGAGATGCCAGAGGTTTCTCTTTTAAGTTCGAGTTCTGAACGGATTTGCTCAGAAGTCATTTGGAAAGAATCATCAAAAGAAACATTGATACTTTCTATGATTTTGCGAGATCTTGTAAGGTATACTCTGTAGGCTTTGGAGGTGGCAGAGTATCCAATGAATTTTCCTTCATCAGCTTTTACTTCAAACTTTCCTCTTGAATCTATGTCGTTTAAAACAAAGCATTTGCATCCAAACACATGGAAAAACTTGATGTTTGGCCGCCTTTTGTTGATCAGTTCGTAAGGAGCCTTGATGTGTCTTTTCACAATGGTTGACCGATTCTGTGTGTAACAAGCGGTAGAAATTGCTTCTGCCCAAAAGTTCATCGGTAATCCGTATGCTGATAGCATAGTTCTTGCGGCCTCCACGAGCGTTCGATTCTTCCTTTCGACTACGCCATTCTGCTGTGGAGTGCGTACGACAGAGAAGTTCTGTGATATTCCTTCTGTAGAAAGATAGGCTTCAATGACAGAGTTTTTAATTCTGTGCCATTGTCACTTCTTAACTTCTGTATTCTGCATTCATAAAGAACTTGGATTCTTTTCATTAGATTAATCAAGATGATTGGAACATCCGATTTCTTTCGAACAAATTCAACCCATGTGAAGCGCGAATACTCATCAATTAAGACAAGTATATATTTTTGCCACCTAGGCTCTGTATGGCAATGGGACCGCAGAGGTCGGCATGAAGCATGTACATAGGCCTAGTGCAAGACACATCTGTTTTGCCTCTGTGGGAAGCTCTTCTGAGTTTTCCCATTTCACAGACAGAACACAAGTGATCCTTATTAAATTTAACATTAGGCAAACCTTTAACTAGATCAAGTTTGACCAGTTTATCCAAGGTGTGAAAGTTCAAGTGACAGAACCTGTTATGCCATAACCAGACTTCTTTACTTTCGCAAGCTACAAGGCAAACTTTGTCCTTGGTTGTTGAACAAAAGTTCATTAGATACAGATCACCTTTTCTTTCGGCTCGCAGAAGTTCCATTCCCGTGTCTTCACTTTGCAGAGAGCAGAAAGTCCTTTTGAACAAGACATCAAATCCTGTATCACAGAGTTGACTTACACTGAGTAGGTTGTGTTTAAGGCCATTCACATATGCAACTTTGTATACAGAGACGTTTTCCTTCTGTATGACTCCATAGCCTTTGATGTGTCCCTTCTTGTTGTCTCCAAAAGTTACAGATCCACCATCGTGTGTTTCTTTGTACGTGGATAGTAAACTTCTGTCACCAGTCATGTGCCTTGAGCATCCGGAGTCAAGATACCAAATTGGCACATACCGCTTCTGTAAGACAATGACAGAGACTTAGGTACCCATATCCATATGGGTCCAATATTGTTAGAATTTTTCAAGTTTTCCTTAGCATTCTTGAAATACATTTTAATTTTTGTAGAAAGATCAAATTGTATCTCTCTAGGTTTTGACTTTAGAGTTTGAGTTTTAGTGGAGAGTAAGCAATCTGGACTTGAGAAGTGATTTTTCAATCTGAACATAAGATCAAAACAATGACAGTATTTAATATGAGACGTGATTTGTTTGAACTTTTCATTGAATTCATTAAACTGAGTCACAGAGGCATTACATTCGTTCTTAACATTAGATTTCCTATTACAAGAGGATCTATGAATACTAGAATGTTTTTTGCAAAAATCTTGTTTAGGTCCTGCCTTCTGTGAGTCTCTTCTGTGGTGAACGTCTGTCTTCACTGTCACAGAGGAAAGATATTTGTTGGCTTCAGGCCTTAAAGGTTTTGAAAATTTTGAGCTTTTAGGATTTTCAGAGTCCTTTTCAAATTATCAAGCTCTGTTGAGGTTTTGACTTGTATACACATTTTTAGAAAATCTGGACAGATAGGTATCTCTGTGATTTTCTCTTTTGGAGAAATTGTTCGTTTAAGAACCTCAGAGGAGAATTTAACATCCTCTGTGTCACAGTGAATTATCCCTGATTTAGAATCCGTCTCTGAGTCGTCAGAGGATGAATCGTCCTCATATATAGAGGTTGAGTCATTTCTTTCGACAGAGGTTGGATTTTCTGAGCATGTATCGTACGAGTTTTCTTCCTCTGTAGAAAAACTTTCATAGATGGCAGAGGTTTCAGATGAGATCTCTTCAGCGAGAATTTGATCTATAGAAGATGTACAGATATTTTCTAAAACATTTGATTTCAAAACTTCCAAAATTTCTTTTTCAATTGATCTTTTAAGATTTTCTTCTGAAAAGATGGGTTTAAACTCAGGAGCTTTTGCAGATAATTTCTTTTTGACATCTATCATACAGACAAAAGCGACCTGTGTTTGAGTCTCTGGTTTACCAAACTTAAAGATACCAATCTGATCTTGAGTTTTCAGATATTTCTTTGGTTTGATTCCTCTGTTGACAGAGGTTGAAGATGATGAATCTGTGTTTTCAAACCACACATTGATCATCTTCGTATGTTTCCTTAAGTGAGGTTCTTCAAAGATTTTAACCCTCTTACTTACAGAGAGTAAGTTTGGAAAAATTGGTTTATTTGTTTTTTCTACCACAAACAGAGAAGACAGAGGTTTAAGTCTTTTGCCTTCAACACCTAGAGTAATATCATCGTACCCTATACCTCGTCTTCCTATTTGTGAGTTTACTTTCTCATACACCTTCTGTGCATCTTTATAGTTTTTAAGTAAAACCTCTCTTCTGAGTAGATCTTGCCAAAGTACCTCTCTCTCTTTTTGAAAGTATTCTTTGAGAGCTCTTATGTCAGTTGTTTCACTCCTAGAAACTGAAAGCTCTTTAGTTTTGACTTTTAAAGCAGAGGTTAATTCAGAAATTTGCCTTTTTAAAGGATCTACATTTTTGCTCCAATATTTTTCTACTCTTTCCTTTTTTTCAAAATTTTTGGCTTTTTCTTGAGTGAGAAGCCTTACTTCTCTCTCATTAAAGGTGAGTCTTTTCTGAATACTTTCATTTATATTTTTGAGTTCAATCAATTCAATGTTAAGTCTAAGTGAATCATTTTCTACATATTTAATACCAGAGGTAGAGTTTGAAATGGATACCTCATTGTCAGTGCCCGAGTCGACTTCTGCCATGCCACAGAACAGGGCATTGGTGGTGAATTCATCATCAGATGTAGAGTCTGACTCGAAGTCCTCTTTATTTGCTTCATAGTGCCCTTTGTTCGCCATTAGGGATTTTTATGCATAATATTCAGCCTTCTTTTTGTAAAAAGTTGAGTCCTTCTGTGGGCGATTTTGTCTACTTCTGCAATCTTTTGTGAAATGGCCTGGCTTGCCGCAGTTGAAGCAACCTTGGGAGGTGTTTCCAGTTCGATCGTCGGACTTCTGTTGTTCTCCACCTTTCTCTGTTCGGCATTCGTTTGCATAATGACCAGGCTTACCACATTTGTAGCATTCTTGTGTGTGGCCTACCTTGTCATCTGACCTCTGTCGGTCATTTCCTCTGTAGTTTCTGTCGCTCGACCTCTGTCGGTCACTTCTGTAGTCTGACCTCTGTCGGTCACTTGATTCTTCTCTTCTTTCATCATCTCTTCTATCTCTCTGGTTGTCTCTGCTATATCTGTCATTTCCAAAATTTCTTTGATTACCTCTGAACTCTCTTGTCAATAGAGCCAATGATTTAGCTAATGACGCAAGAGATATTTATTCCTCTATCAGCTCGTCTTCTTCGCTATCAACAATCACTATCTTCTTTTTCTCCTTCTTCTTTTCATCTGTTGCTCTCTCATTTCTTGGTCTCTCTGTAGCCTCTGTTGTTTTACTAACCAATGCGTATGGTGCAATGGCTATTGTTTTAGCCTGTGCTATTTGAGGCTCTTGTGCAGCTAGTGTTCCATAGAGATCAGAGAGTGTCCATGAGTCTAGATCTTGGTTTGTTGGTAAAGACATAGACAGTTGAAGCCACTCATCATTCAGACTCTTTAGAAACATGACGTTATTTTCTTCCGAGGTTCTGTGAATGCCAGACTTTCTACATTTGTTTATGAGAGAGTTGAACCTGTCGTACGTTGTTTGCAGAGATTCTGTTGCAGAGGCTCTGAATGCATGATATTCATTTATGTATTGTGCCCTTCGGTTCTTCTGTGTTTTAGCACCCCCTTCCAACTGTCTTTCTAATTCTTTCCGATGATCGTGCGCAGTTTCGCATGCATCTAAGGATTGAAAAAGTTCGTTGGGGATAGCCATTATCAGGATTCTTTTTGTTTTCTGTGCAACTTCATCTTCTGCCTTATCTTCATTTGACCATTCTTCTTTTGGTTTTGTTTTTTGATGTTCAGGGATTTCTGGAGATTCAGCAGTAGCTGGTACTCGTGGTACTGCTATCATGGGAACAGGAGGAAGGTTGTAAAGATATTGTACTAGATTTTTTTCAGTACCCTCAAAGAAATTAACCATTCTTATCTTCCATTGAGGATACTCATCTCGTAGGAGAGTAGGAGGCTTGGTGAGTGAACCAGCAGTAAAAAAGTTATTTGTATTTGTCATTGTAAAGGTTCTGAAAAGATAGTATGATTAAAAAGTATGAGTCTGAATATCTGGAAAGTTTTCTGGGTTTGAACAGTTCTCAGAGTATACTTTAATGGAGTTTTAACCTTGAGATGAAGAATAGAAAAAAATGATTTCTATCACTAATCTTGTAAAAACGAGGATCACTTGATATTGAAGATCAAGCTTTGCTCTGATACCAATTGTTGGAACCCAGATATAACAAGTAACAATAATAATAGCAATAATCTTTGTATTGATTGATAAAGAGAAGAGTTTACTTGATAAGATTGATGAACAGTCTCTCTTTGAAGCTCTCTTGCTTTCTGCGTATGTATGAATATTGAAAATATAGGCTTAACCTAAAATTACTCTAAAACATGACTTTATAACCAATACAACAATTGGTTATTTACAATTTTATCCCTTGACACTCAACAAATACAAATAAGTCCTTGACACTATTCTTTATAAAACATTTATATAAATTAGGGGCTAATAAAGCTAACAATCTCCCCCTAATGTTTTATAAAGAAAGCATCATCTTGTAGTCTCCCCCTTGCTTTCTTTAGAGGCGTTGGAGTGTCAATCTTCAAGTCTTGTGAGAGTCTTCTTTTCCTGATCTTCCACAATGTCAGTTGCTTCAATTTCTTCTTTAACTCCCCCTTGATCGTTGCATACTCCCCCTTGAATGTTGCTTTGCTTTTCAGATCCCAGTTATCTCCCATAGATTAAACTCAAACAATCAGAGAACGATTTAAAGTGCGGAAGCTTGTATAACCAGTTTGAGTAATAGTCGTTGGTAGATAAACTGATAAGATGGTTGAGTAGCAAGCATATTCGGCTCATGAGAATCTGCATTAAAGAATAAGTAACCAGGGGTAATCATCTAACATAGAAGCACAATAGTAACTATTATCACAACAATTAAAAAAATTGTGTGGCCTATGCTCAGAGTTGGCAATGATGAAGCTCTGACAGGACTTCCAGTTATCATTGAAGTAAATTAAAAAATAAACTTCTCAAACTGTTCTTGGCAATATCACATAGATAAGCATGTGGAATCACAAAGATTCGTGATATTGTGTGGAAGAAAATAGAATATTATCTATTAAGCTCAAAAGTGTGTAAACTGTTTGGACATAACAGGTTTCCATAGACTCAATGTGCATGAGTGAAGTGTGAAGGTGGGGCAACTTTCCTTCTTTTCAATATCTAACCTTCCAAAGAAAGATCAGATAACATATGTGCTGCTTCCCCGTGGAAAAGTGAAACAGTTCCTTGTGGAGAAGGAAGTGAGTAGCTGGTGGGGTTAATTCAAGAGTTGGCATGGGCTAATTGCCTGTTTCAATGATAATCACCAAAGAGTCGTGATAAATCAGTAATGTGGCTTGCCCGGCTCAGAAAAAGATAGTGCAGAGTTGTATATTTCTTTTGACTCTGTTCTCACACCCTCTTTCTTTTTATCATGTAGCTCACATCTAACTAAACTCTCTTTTTAAATTTTACCTCTTAAGCACGATGAGAAAAACTTAGATGAGTTATCTCCCCCACTCTTTGATGTAGACCCTTCACCTCTCAACCACTCAAGGTTTTCTTCTTGGGTAGGAAACATAGGTTTAAGTGATCCATAGAAGTTCTATAAAGCTCACACATTGATCCCATGAAATTGTTGTCCTAGAGGTTGGATTGTTCCACACACTGACTACTTGTAGTCTCAGAAAAGTATTTAAAATCCAAATTTCTATAGCAGATAAATCATTTTAGCATGTAGAAGTGGTTTGACCATTTGAAAGAGGTTTTATCATTCTAAAGATGGCCTTTCTCTAAAAATGATGAGTTTAAAGGTTTAGAAATTTTACCTTTACACGAACATGGTCAGATCTGATTTGTTTTCTCCCCCTCAAATTGAGCAGTAAATTTCATTTAAGCTCAATTTGAAATCAGATATCCTATAAGAATCAGAAAGTGTTGGTAATCATCTTTGATGATTCCACATTTGTTAGGAATATCCAACAACACAAATAATTCCACTTAAAAAAAATACAAGGTGCGGGGGATCAGAGTTTAGAAATTACCGGCCAAAAACTCTGATTTGAACATATCTGAAGTACTGGTCCTACACTGAATTACGTAGAAGCAATGAGAACACCGTTCTTGAAAGCGGAAGGAGCATGAATTAATTTGCAATGCTTTCGGTCCAGCACCTTACAGCAGACTTTGAAGCTGATTTTGGCATATCAGCACACATAATTTGAGAAAACTCAAAACATCAAAGTCGTGCGTCTGGGAATTATCTTTCCAATGCAACTGGAATCGAGTAATTTGGAGCACCGAGTCAAAAGTTATGCGCATGTTTCTGAAGCAGCGCAAAGCTGATTGCAAGTAAACATAAATCGGGCTCTGAGGTTGAGTCGCAGAGGTTCAGTCCACAGAGGCTCTGTCGGATTTCACAGAGGTTCTGTCGTGAACAGTACCACAGAGGTTGGTCGGCGGAGGTTGCTCGTAGTGCCGACAGAGCTCTGATGATGATTTTTGTGAAACACAACTTAATTTCTGTCCAGCAGATGTATACTGACTTTAGCAGAGATTCTGACCAAGAAGAACACCGATTCAGACCAAACTCAAAACATGAAAAAGTTTCATCTTTGTCTTACGAGTTCAACACAACTGGACTCATAAAATATGGAGCTTCGAGGAAGGAGTTCTGTTGAAAATACGACAGGTGCGCAAAGCTGACAGCAAGTACTAAGACGTTGGGCTACGGGCTCTGAGGTTCTGTCGCAGAGGTTCAGTCCACAGAGGCTCTGTCGGGTTTCACAGAGGCTCTATGGTGAACAGTACCACAGAGGGTGGTTGCAAAAATCTTATCCAAAGCTTATGTTGTCGCTAGAAGTTGGTCTGAGTGGTCGAGAAAGAATGATCGCGGCTTGACAAACGCTTGACAAAGGCTCTGCAGAGGTTTGGTCGCGGCTCGACAGAGGTTGTCGCTGCTCGGCAGAGGTTGGTCGCGTGCGGCAGAAGTTTGGTCGTGTGCGGCAGAGGCTTGGTCGCGTGCGGCAGAGGCTTGGTCACGTGCGGCAGAGGTTTGGTCGCCGCTCGGCAGAAGCTTAACAGAAGTGTTACACTTATTTTGACACTGATTTAGACCATTTTACCTCTGGATTTTGCAAGAACTCAAAAGACAAACATTTTTTATTTGTTTGTTATATATTTAGATCATCTTGAATCACCTCTTTTTGAGCTCGTACGACAAAGATATGGTTGATTTTTCACAGTTGCGCAGATCTGTTCATCAGCTTTCCATCAGCACATTGTTGTCTAATTCAACGATGCATATGACCCTTATAAATTTCGAATCTCTGAATTCTGAAAACAGGAAAATTGTTCATATATGTCTTAGGAATCCAGGGCCTTTTGAATCGCATCAATCGGAGTCTTAATCAGTAAGATATAATCAATTTACTACAGCATCGCAAATCTGCCAGCATGCTGTCATTTTACTTGATTGTTGTGCACCGAAATCAATTGCCTTTGACGGATGAGTCTTAAACTGAGTGTTTAAGAGTCCATATTGAACTTTGAAGCCTGAGTCCTTAACAGATGTATTAAAGAGTCCATGTACCTGCAAGACAGATCAAACAATTTTTGGTACCCATTTCCAAATGGGTACTATTTTGTTAGGATTTTCATGAAGTGCTTTGCGGATCTTGTTATGTTCAACAGAAACATATGGCTTTTGAACATTTTGAACTAGTGAAGAGCCTTTGACTATCCAAACCATTTTTACTCTTCTAAAAACTTGACTAACTGATTGATCAGCACAAGAGTTTGCTAAGTCAAAATCCTTAATCCTTTTAGCTAAAACTTCCTTTTCTTTTAAATTCATATCAAACATCTTTTGAAGATCAGATTTATACATCTTCTCCAACATGATCTTAGTTGACAAAAGAGAAAGTCTTTTTGTCAATTTGGACATTTCAGCTTTAAAAACCTTTCTTTCTTTCTCAAAATCATCTTTCAAACACTTTGTTTGAAATCCTTCAACCTTCAACTTTTCAGACTCTTTTCTTTCAAAATCATGCTCTTTCCTCTCCTTTTCAAGAGTTTTCTGTAATTTTGAAATTTTACAAGAAAATTCCATAGATTTTGTTTCAAAAGTAGTTTTCTCCTTTTCAATCTTCTCTCTTTCACAAATCACAAGTTTTTCAAAATCAGAAATCAGTTTAGAAAAACTTAAACATTTAAGTTCAAGTCGTTTCTTCTCTTTTTCAAAAACAGTCGTATCTTCGTCAAACTTCTCTTTCTTCTTTTCACAAAACTTTTCAGACTCAAATAGTTTCCTTTTCAGTTCAATATTCTCATTGGTTAAGAGTTTACCTGCCTCTTCTAGCTTGGTAATTTTATCAGAATCAATAAGAATGCTCTTGTTCCTTTCTTCCAACTCTTTCTCAAGATTAGGAATAATTTTGAGAAAATTAGTACTGAGTTTAGAATAATAATGAAAATCAGCATCAGCACTAAATTTTAGTCTTGACATATTGTTACTTGAAAAAAATGATCGTTAACAGATACTTTGTGAGAAGTAGAATTTGTGCACTTGAGTCAAATTTTCAAATCTTATCGGATTGAGCTGAAATTTGGTAGGTAGGTGCACGAGAATATTCTGGGCAACTTTAATTTTTTGAGTTTTGTCCAAAAACCGACAGAAAATGGTTTTTCGAAGCAAAAACGTGTGCAGCAAATAAAAGTTAAGGATGAAGATTCAAATGTTCTTGAGTCAAATTTTTCAAAAATGATCGGATTGAGCTGAAATTTGGTACACAGGTTCGAGACACTATTCTAAGGAACTTTATTGCTTGGTGTTTTGTCCAAAAACCAACAGAAAGTGGTTTTCCGAAGCAAAACAGAGTGCAACAAAATAAAACTCCGAAAATTGATAAAAACAATGGATTGAAGCACAAATTCGAATCTGTTTGGCTCTAATACCAATTGTTGGAACCCATATATAATAAGTAACAATAATAATAACAATAATCTTTGTATTGATTGTGTAAAGCTCGTGTCCCGGTATGGTTTTAAATTACGTTTTTACTTATTTTAATTTTTCTTGTATGGTAACGGAATGTGACGGAAAAGCCAAAGGTTAAAAGTGGTAGTTAAGGGGCCTAATGTGGAAAAAACTCTAACCTCAGGGGCTGTTTGTGCATTTGGGGTAAGTAATGCATGGGATCGGCCCATAGACCGATCCCTCCTTCTCCTTGGCTCACATTCACGTTAAATCAGCCTCTCAACACAAAAATCACCCCAAAAACCCTACTATTCTCTTCTCCTTGTTCACGACCATCGCTGCCATCATCCAAGCCGTTCTCTTCCTTGCCGCTGCCGTCGCGCACCGCGAAACCAACAGCAGCCGCCGCTAGCAATCTCCGGCGAGAGAGGGAGGGAAGGTGAGAACGAATCGGAAGCCGGAGTCCAGTCGGAGTGCTGCTGGGCCGTCGCCGATCGGTACGTTCCTATGTTTTTTTTCTTCTTTTCTTTCGCTGTCACGGAGTCACCACGAAACCACCACCGCCGCAGCGGCCATGGCTGCCGGCAGCGTGTGTGGCCGCCGTACACCACCGCTGCAGTGGCTGGAGGGTGCAGGTGGGTCGGGGCTGAGTCGGGGGTGGGGGAGGGCGTGCGTTGTTTATTCTCGTCGGTTTAGGCACCGAACCGCCACCACCACCGGGGTGGCTGCCGCCTGCTCGCCGCCGCCGGCCACCGCTGCCTGAGATGGCAGTAGGTGGTACTTGGGTTAGTTTAGCCATTGATTGTTTAGTTGGTTAAACCTTAGTGGTAAATCTAAACGCGAAGAACTTAAAATCGAATCCAAAATCGTCATTTTAGGTAAATTCTAAGTTTGCTGTCTAGTTTTCGTTTGATCATAACCTTTCCGTCGTAACTCCGTTTGAGCCGAAACTGGCGCCCACGGTTCAAGTTCGGGGTCGGGCACGTTTTCCGTGTTTTAGCGGAAAACTGGTTCGGTCTCTAGCTGGGCGAAAACGTGGTCGCAAGTTCGGTGATTCGTCATTTCATGCGAAAATTTCTGGAATCTGCCTTGATCTTGCGAAAGCCTTAACTTTTCACTCGTAACTAGTTTTGACGTGAAATTGGTGCCCAAAGTTCCCATTTTGAGTTGGGGAGGTTTTTCGTGTTTTGCCGAAAGTCTGATTAAGCCCGTAGCTAGGCTTTTTGGGCTGTTTGCGCAGCTGGTGCGAAAACGGACAGTTTTTGTG
Organism: Saussurea involucrata; assembly: GCA_033807775.1. NCBI lineage: Eukaryota > Viridiplantae > Streptophyta > Magnoliopsida > Asterales > Asteraceae > Saussurea > Saussurea involucrata. The sequence goes on from CM066322.1 coordinate 137,574,590, forward strand.
GTAGTTCGTAATTAATTCATAATAAAATGTAGAAAAATCGTTAGGAGGTGTATAATACGTCCTTGGAACCCTATCTCATAGTACTTTCTGACCATGTAATAATATTGAGGATTTACTGGGTTTAAGGAGGTCGAAACAGGTCCCGAACAGACCTGTTTGGCGAGACCGGGAAGTAGTTTTAGTGACGGTTTAAGCGGGCGTCGTGTCGTAGGGTCCGGGTCTCGTATTGATACGTTTTAACGTGCGTTTAGGTGCTGGGAAGTGACCGTAATTGGGAAGCTTGAAATTGTATTGTTGAGCTAGGCGCGCATTCGAGGTGAGTTCTCTCACTATAACTAATGTCGGTTATTTTTACATTACGTTGTGTATGTATGTGGTAGTTCTATTTGCTTTTGATGCGGGGTTAACTAGTGGGGTGTCTAGTCGGACCTTTATTGTTGTGACTACGCAGGTGGCGTAGGAGTTCGGCGGGGCCGAGGGTCACATACGCGGGTGGCGTAGTAATTCGGTGGGACCGAAGGTTGTATACGCGGGTGGCGTAGTAATTCGGTGGGACCGAAGGTTGTATACGCGGGTGGCGTATGAACCCGGGGGTGCCGGGTTGCGTTTGAACGATTGTCGTGTGATCGGTGGGACCGACGTATGCCTATTAGGTGGGGTGGTGTGAGTATGCATGTTTATGATTTGTTCATAGACTTGTATGCTGTTTATGTGCAATTATCTGTTTATGGTGGTGTGGAAATAACTGTGTTACTTATGGTGTTGAATTCACTAAGCTTCGTGCTTACCCTTTCTCAATAAACTGTGGTTTCAGGTACGGGCGGCTCCAAGGCGTGACGAGTACACACTGGCGCGCGAGGAGAGCTGGTTGCTTTATGGTTTTTAATAATTAAACGTTTATTCCGCTGGATGTTATTATGAAGATATTAATTATGAGTTTACAAACGAAACGTTGGGATCATTTAATGAGTTGTTATAAATGAAATGTTTATTTAAAATTTTAAATTTGCTTGTAATTTTTGGGACGTTACAACTTGGTATCAGAGCCGGGAACCGGACTGGTGTGCCAGCGAGGACGCTGGGCTCCCAAGGGGGTGGATTGTAAGATCCCACATTGGTTGGGGAGGGGAACAAAGGTTGCCTTATAAGAGGAACTTGATACCTCCCCTATCAGACGCGTTTTAAAACCGTGAGTCCAGGTGTGCGGACAAAGCGGACAATATCTGGTACGGTTAGCCTGGGATGTCACAGCTTGAGTGAATCAAACGCACCTCGGTGTGTTTGGTCTCAAGTTGCGGCTGGGAAAATTTTCAAATTCTTTATTAAACCTTTTTGGGAATAAAAGAAAAGGGTAAAAACCCGTTCGAGGAACGGTGATCGAGGGCGCAGTGTGTACAGTCAGCCGGAGCCGAAGGGAAAGGTACAATGCTTAGTGTTTTATTGCTTTCTAGATCATAGAGTATGCATGCTAGATTGCCTGTTGTTGACACTATGCGGTATGTTGGACTGCTTGCTATTAGGAATTTTATGCTAATTATGATAGGTTACTACGTGGATACCATCTAGGTTATATGCAGTAAGAGACTTATAGCCTTAGAATATTCGATTTAGTTCTATTGCGCAGCTCTTGTTTGAGTCCAACCGTTCTAGGATAGAATCTTGTATTTGAATGTCTATTTGTTTCGCACTGCATGTAATCGGGTATTCGCGAGGCCACTCTTTATGATTAGTGGGGATTCGGTAGTAGCAAGGGTAGTGGTTGGGATGGAATTCCTAGGGAGCTAGGAAGAGTGAGTATATATGCCGGTGCGGGCATATGTGTGCAGTTGCGGCGAGAAACTACTTGGACCCCTCGGGATGGGACTCGGAACGAGCGATGATAGGTGTGGAAGGTAGTAGTAGAGCTCCTACTACCGGAAGCACAGGATCAGTGCTCGAGTCGGGAAAGTCGCGAGGAATCCAAGGAGTTGAGCGTGAGTGTTGTTGGTGTGAGTTATTAGGTACTAATAACTCGTTGTATTTTCTTCTCTCTAGAATGGCCATCACAAGGAGGAACAACGATGTTGAACCGAATGCTAGTATTGAACTCACTATTGAGCAGATGCGTGAGTTGATCGCGGCTGAAGTAAAGCATGCTATTAGGGAGGCAATCCCCGAGATTATTACCGCCGTTCGTGATGAGGTAGTAATGATGTTGGAGACTGCTCGGGGACAAGGACTCGAGTTAGAGGGACATACTAAGAAGAGGAAAATGGCGCAGACCGTTGCATCAGAATCGGCGGTTCCAAAGAGAACGAGGTTCTCGGACTCGCTCTTGAACCAAAGGAGCGGTGGGTTTAAAACCAAGGATGGTAGCGGAAGGAGAAATGACAAATGCTTCCAGTGTGGCCAGGTGGGGCACTACGGTCGCGACTGCAGGGAACCACAAAGGGTCTGTTTTAACTGCAACCAGATGGGTCACGTGAAGGCCAGCTGCCCGAATCCGAGGGCTACTGATGGGGATGAGGCACAGGCCACGCTCAAAACGGTGACAGGTACGTTCTTAGTTAACTCGGTGCCCACCGTGGCAATGTTTGATAGCGGGGCTACCCATTATTTCGTGCCTCATACTTTTAGTGAGCGTTTGGGCCGTAGTATGGGACGGTTAGGCTGTCCACTTGTGCGTGAGGTTGCTGATGTAATGTTTGTTTTAAGTAGACCATTTCGGGTCAAGAGGGAGGATTGTGCTAGGATCATAGGCTTATAGAGCCGACTTTGATTTGAGGAAAAATCGCAGGGATTATTTGGCGTAATTTCCCAACTTGCCTAAGAGGTTTAAATGTCTGGATGACGTTAGTGGACCGGAGAGATTTGGAGGAGCAGGAGTCGAGACGTAGAATACCGACTAAGTCATGCACAAAGTTGATTTTGAAAATAAGATTGCATTAACAAATTCTTGTGTTTCAAATCATTTTATGGATGGTGTTTTGGAATTTTGAGAAATGTTCAGCACACACACAAGATTTTGAAATATGGTTTTGGAAGTGTATGAAATCGTTTTATCACGGGAGTGCAAACTTTGTTAGAATTTGTCTCATTTCGTTATTTTTTTTTCAACGGTTATTCCGGGTAAGATGATATCCGTGTTTTGTGGTGTTTAAAATGTCGGGCAAGTGGCTACGGCTTGTGACTTTAACATTGGAACTCCTCCACATATGTTAGAGTTGAGGCGGAAAGTTACATTCCACGATGTCTGTATAAAGCTTTTCGAATGATTTCGTTAAATTAAGTTTTATTTTACGGCGTGTTGAGTCGTGTGAGTTTAATTTCACGAGGTGCATATCTTATTTGTTTATGTGACCTTTTGGGGAAATCTTGGAAACCAATTTAAAGAACCCCACCTTTTGAGATTTTATGAGGTTTTAGTCGATATTTTCAAATGATGGAAACGGATTGGTTTTTATCCTTAAGTTTGAAACTTACACGAGACGGTTGTGTTTTGACAAAAATATATTTGTAAGTCGTTTCATCGTTTTGTATGACTAGCCGACGCGCGAAAAATTTGTCGGTAAACCCTGTGCCACGACATTTTATGTTTAAAAAGAGAAATTTTGGGGTCAAACGTCGTGGAACTGACTTTGAAATCATGTGCACACTTTTGTCGCACCCGGTGTAAGGTCGAGCGGTTACTTTAAATACATGTCATGGGTCAATTCATACTAGAACCGTGACGGTTCATTTTCAAAGAAATTATTTATTTCGCTTTTCGTTTGTGAGTAAACTAAGCCGCAATGAAATGATTTTCAACATGATTTTCATATGTGGGACGAGCGTGTCCATTTTTGCGTAACTACCGACTTGGTAATAGTGGTTTTATTTCTTACGGTCTTTTTGAAATGAAAAAAAAAATCTTGACGTTGAAAACATTTTGTAAACCATTTGGGAAATGCGTTTTTTTTAAGTGGTATGTGTCATTTTGAGAATTTTAAGGGTGTGAGTCCTTTTGGAAAACTCTTTTGTTTAACCCGTGTTGAGTTTGGGACTAATGTTGATTTTAGAGTATTGCTTGGTTAGACTTTATTTAAACGCGTTTTTGACCGACTTATGGGTCTAGCAAGCGTGGAGCATTTTGCTCGGTTTTGACTTGGAGTTAGTCATGGGCTAATTGCCCGGTTTTAATGACTCGAGGTGGAGTCTTGTTGATGAATTGTTTTGTCGCACCGTTTGGCATTCATTGCACGTCGAGTATTTACACGTTTGGGTGAGGGAGACAATCCGAGATAGGCACTTGTGGGTAGGATGTTTTACTTTGGATCCTTAGGCACGTTAGTCAGTCGCTGGTAGTGGTCGGTTGGGTATCTCGGGGTGAGGCCCCGGTGTTCAGGTGTTATAGCCTAGGCTTTCTAGTAGGTGCTAGGAGGATATAGTTGTGGGCACTTACCTGGGAGGTAATTCCGATGTGAGGGGCCCTGAGGCGTTACCTGAGAGGTAGGCGTCAGGGTGTATCCTCGGTTCAGATAAATTAGCTTTGTAGAGCGAGTGTGGGGGATACGTCAACAGTGGGAGGTTGGGTATTCCACACGTGTTGGTAATGTAGGCCGGGTAGTATCGGTTAAGGGAATGACCTACGTGTGTGTTAGTTGACTTGATTGTGGGGGATATCTAATTGTGTTAGTGTCTAGGATAATACCACGCTTATGTGATTTATTATAATCGGTTGGACCGATGTTCGGCGGGTGGCCGATGTTTGTTATTGTAATCAGTTGGACCGATGTTCGGCGGGTGGCCGATGTTTGTTATTGTAATCGGTTGGACCGATGTTCGGCGGGTGGCCGATGTTTGTTATGGTAATCGGTTGGACCGATGTTCGGCGGGTGGCCGATGTTTGTTATCGTAATCGGTTGGACCGATGTTCGGCGGGTGGCCGATGTTTGTTATCGTAATCGGTTGGACCGATGTTCGGCGGGTGGCCGATGTTTGTTATCGTAATCGGTTGGACCGATGTTCGGCGGGTGGCCGATGTTTGTTATTGTAATCGGTTGGACCGATGTTCGGCGGGTGGCCGATGTTTGTTATTGTAATCGGTTGGACAGATGTTCGGCAGGGGGTCGATGTTTTGTTAATATAAGTTATTGAAAATCTTTGGAGTCTATTAGAATTCGTGGAAGTTAATCGACAGTTAAGGGTAGGAATGATCGTAGTCGAGTATCCTGTAGGGTATACTGTTAGCAGCCTTAGAAGGGTTAGAGTTTGAAATTGACTCGGGGTGTATGGAATATCTAAGGTTGGGGGACAACCGAAGTCGCTTGGCTAGGAATGATTTCAATTAGTGAAGTGTTCTATCGATCAAAATCTCAGTGTCCTAGAAGGAGTACGTTAGTAAGGAAAGTATTCGTGAAGTTTTAGAAGGGGTCTCAAGTGAACCTAGGAACCTGAGGTTGAGATGAGGAAGAACTATCCGGAGCTATTCGTAGGCAGAGACTTCGAGGACGAAGTCTAATCCAAGTGGGGGAGAGTTGTAAAGCCCGTGTCCCGGTATGGTTTTAAATTACGTTTTTACTTATTTTAATTTTTCTTGTATGGTAACGGAATGTGACGGAAAATCCAAAGGTTAAAAGTGGTAGTTAAGGGGCCTAATGTGGAAAAAACTCTAACCTCAGGGGCTGTTTGTGCATTTGGGGTAAGTAATGCATGGGATCGGCCCATGGACCGATCCCTCCTTCTCCTTGGCTCACATTCACGTTAAATCAGCCTCTCAACACAAAAATCACCCCAAAAACCCTACTATTCTCTTCTCCTTGTTCAAGACCATCGCTGCCATCATCCAAGCCGTTCTCTTCCTTGCCGCTGCCGTCGCGCACCGCGAAACCAACAACAGCCGCCGCTAGCAATATCCGGCGAGAGAGGGAGGGAAGGTGAGAACGAATCGGAAGCCGGAGTCCAGTCGGAGTGCTGCTGGGCCGTCGCCGATCGGTACGTTCCTATGTTTTTTTTCTTCTTTTCTTTCGCTGTCACGGAGTCACCACGAAACCACCACCGCCGCAGCGGCCATGGCTGCCGGCAGCGTGTGTGGCCGCCGTACACCACCGCTGCAGTGGCTGGAGGGTGCAGGTGGGTCGGGGCTGAGTCGGGGGTGGGGGAGGGCGTGCGTTGTTTATTCTCGTCGGTTTAGGCACCGAACCGCCACCACCACCGGGGTGGCTGCCGCCTGCTCGCCGCCGCCGGCCACCGCTGCCTGAGATGGCAGTAGGTGGTACTTGGGTTAGTTTAGCCATTGATTGTTTAGTTGGTTAAACCTTAGTGGTAAATCTAAACGCGAAGAACTTAAAATCGAATCCAAAATCGTCATTTTAGGTAAATTCTAAGTTTGCTGTCTAGTTTTCGTTTGATCATAACTTTTCCGTCGTAACTCCGTTTGAGCCGAAACTGGCGCCCACGGTTCAAGTTCGGGGTCGGGCACGTTTTCCGTGTTTTAGCGGAAAACTGGTTCGGTCTCTAGCTGGGCGAAAAAGTGGTCGCAAGTTCGGTGATTCGTCATTTCATGCGAAAATTTCTGGAATCTGCCTTGATCTTGCGAAAGCCTTAACTTTTCACTCGTAACTAGTTTTGACGTGAAATTGGTGCCCAAAGTTCCCATTTTGAGTTGGGGAGGTTTTTGGTGTTTTGCTGAAAGTCTGATTAAGCACGTAGCTAGGCTGTTTTGGGCTGTTTGCGCAGCTGGTGCGAAAACGGACAGTTTTGTGGTAGTTCGTAATTAATTCATAATAAAATGTAGAAAAATCGTTAGGAGGTGTATAATACGTCCTTGGAACCCTATCTCATAGTACTTTCTGACCATGTAATAATATTGAGGATTTACTGGGTTTAAGGAGGTCGAAACAGGTCCCGAACAGACCTGTTTGGCGAGACCGGGAAGTAGTTTTAGTGACGGTTTAAGAGGGCGTCGTGTCGTAGGGTCCGGGTCTCGTATTGATACGTTTTAACGTGCGTTTAGGTGCTGGGAAGTGACCGTAATTGGGAAGCTTGAAATTGTATTGTTGAGCTAGGCGCGCATTCGAGGTGAGTTCTCTCACTATAACTAATGTCGGTTATTTTTACATTACGTTGTGTATGTACGTGGTAGTTCTATTTGCTTTTGATGCGGGGTTAAATAGTGGGGTGTCTAGTCGGACCTTTATTGTTGTGACTACGCAGGTGGCGTAGGAGTTCGGCGGGGCCGAGGGTCACATACGCGGGTGGCGTAGTAATTCGGTGGGACCGAAGGTTGTATACGCGGGTGGCGTAGTAATTCGGTGGGACCGAAGGTTGTATACGCTGGTGGCGTATGAACCCGGGGGTGCCGGGTTGCGTTTGAACGATTGTCGTGTGGTCGGTGGGACCGACGTATGCCTATTAGGTGGGGTGGTGTGAGTATGCATGTTTATGATTTGTTCGTAGACTTGTATGCTGTTTATGTGCAATTATCTGTTTATGGTGGTGTGGAAATAACTGTGTTACTTATGGTGTTGAATTCACTAAGCTTCGTGCTTACCCTTTCCCAATAAACTGTGGTTTCAGGTACGGGCGGCTCCAAGGCGTGACGAGTACACACTGGCGCGCGAGGAGAGCTGGTTGCTTTATGGTTTTTAATAATTAAACGTTTATTCCGCTGGTTGTTATTATGAAGATATTAATTATGAGTTTACAAACGAAACGTTGGGATCATTTAATGAGTTGTTATAAATGAAATATTTATTTAAAAATTTAAATTTGCTTGTAATTTTTGGGACGTTACAGATTGATAAAGAGAAGAGTTTACTTGATAAGATTGATGAACATTCTCTCTTTGAAGCTCTCTTGCTTTCTGCGTATGTATGAATATTGAAAATAGAGGCTTAACCTAAAATTACTCTAAAACATGACTTTATAACCAATACAACAATTGGTTATTTACAATTTTATCCCTTGACACTCAACAAATACAAATAAGTCCTTGACACTATTCTTTATAAAACATTTATATAAATTAGGGGCTAATAAAGCTAACAACTGATGATCTTGGCCTTTGGTACCCGAAAGAGACAGGTTTTGGCCTATCCGCTTACTCTGATGCGGATCACGCGGGATGCATGTTGGACCGCAAGAACACCTCGGGACACATTCAGTTCTTGGGAGATAGCCTGGTAAGTTGGGCTTCGAAGAAACAACAATGCGTTTCAACATCAACTGTTGAGGCGGAGTATGTAGCCGCCGTAAGTTGCTGTTCCCAAGTAATATGGATGAGGACGCAACTCAAAGACTACGGCTTTACGTATGTCAAAGTCTCGATCTACTGTGACTCGAAGAGTGCAATTGCCATATCAAGCAACCCAGTCCAACACACCAAGACGAAGCACATCGACGTTCGGTATCATTTTATTAAGGATCACGTCGAAAGAGGTACAGTCGAACTCTATTTCGTAAATACGGAACATCAGTTAGCAGACCTTTTTACCAAAGCCTTGGACGAAAAACGCTTTAAAACTCTTGTGTTCAAGCTAGGTATGCTAAATCTGAAGACTTAATCCGACTGTGTGCCCGTTACAAGTTCCATACATATACGAGTAACTGTCTTCTCATCATCCGGTGTTTACCCTCTTGATGCATGAGCACACACTTCCTCGCACTTGTATTCTACTTGTTCTAGTCACACCGCTAGATTTAGTCTCTGTATTTATTAGGTAGATATCGATTGTTTTTCATTCTTTCTCCGTGTGTTTCTATTTTCTAATAATGTCGTCTATATTTTCTTTCGCTATCTCTGTGCTTTCACCAAATGTTCTCATGTTCAGGAGGAGCACCTTGCGGTATCAGGTAAGTTCTCTCATACTTTGAGGGGGAGCGTCACACACATTTTTTCTCTTAAATGTCAAAAGTTTTTTGCGTGTGTGGGCACTCCTGTGTGCATGTTATGGTCATCGTTTGAGGGGGAGCGGCACAAGTGTTTTCTTGACAAGTCTAAAGGTTTTTGTGTGTCGAACTCCTCCACTACACTCTATTGCACTATCCGAGGGGGAGCGATAAATCCCCATGCTCAGTTTGAGGGGGAGCAACAAAAAGTTCTCTTCCAGTTCAAATTCCTGAAAATCTTCACGGAACAGGACTGTTCAGAGTTATCCGGAAACCTTTAGTATCCGGACAACTCTCGCATCTGGACAACTCTCGCATCCGGACACCTCTAGTATCCGGACTGATTCCGGACCGGGTAGATATCCGGGTCGGCTAAGTACTCGGACTCCACCCGGGTATATATTGGTATCCGGGCTTCTCATACTTCATTTATCCGGATTTCGCAAAAACCCTAAACCCTCCTCTCTCTCTCTCTCTCTCGCACACGGACTCCTCTCACGTAGCCGATTCACGGTGGTTTTAGTCCCCATCTTCAGATTATCTATGGCGGATCAACAACAACCTCTTCCCGGACAACATGGAGACCCATAACCACCTCCTCAAGAGCAAATACCTCAAGAGGAGGATATTATTGACGACGCAGCCGATGCTCCCTTGGTTGATCCTGACCATGGTACTGAACTGGAGGCCAACAATCACCACTTGGACCCGACACTGTTTAGACCTCAACCACTTCATCAGGTGCTCCTAGACATTCTCATGAATCACCCACACCGTGAGGCCCTTACCAGCACAGCCGATGTCCCAGTCCTGTACGTTCTGTAGATATGGCTCACCGCCCCAGTTGTCACAGCCGGTAACTCGCAGTCGATCACCGCTCAGATCGATAATCAACCTTTCATGCTCACACCGGACTCATTCCGCCATCTTCTATTACTTCCGGAGGCCACCGCCAACAATCATGAACGGTACGATCCTGCCGTAAATGATGACACACTTTGCGCTCAAATCCGCGCACTTGGCCACAACCATGACCTCAACCGGCCGTCCGCATTCAATCGCAAGTACATGGCTCCGATATGGTACACTCTCTTTATGATCCTAAACCGTTGTCTTTCCTCGCGATGGAGAGGCATTGATCAGTGCACCGGCGACTTCCTTCGCCTAGTTCATGCTGTGTGCTATAACCGCCACATCGACTTCGCAATGATCATCTGGAGGGAGCTCGTCACCGCTATTCGCCACATCGGAGGGTCCAAACAGAAGAAGTTTCTTCCGTATCCGCGTTTCCTTTCGCTTGCGGTGCGTCAACACATGGACGCGAATCCTGCCATTCCTCGCCGCCTGAACCATCCGGTATGTCCCCATCACCACTTACAGCTCATGGTTATACGCAATCCATTTGATGCGGTAGCCATGCCCATCCCTGAAGCACTACTAGCCATTGCCGATCCCACTGCACCAAGGGTAGTAGCATACAAGGAAGCGTTAGGAAATCCCCTGGTCCAGCCAGAGCCGGAGGGACCTGCCCAGGGAGTTAGACCCGAGAGACGTGAGGGTCCGAGAGTAAGAGGTGGAAGGGCCCGACAAGCAGGGGCTGTCGGGCGGGGAACGTTAGTTGTGAGAGGAAGGGGAACGAGAGTAGGTGGTGCAGTGGAATCACATCCCGGTTCCAGCTCAGCCCAAGTTGGTCCATCCTCTAGACCGAGACTACATCACTCAATCGAGCCATACATCACCGAACCCCCCTCTCCCAGTACACATGTTGAAGACGTGGAATCTGACTCTACGGACTCCGATACCGACCGAACCGTACGCCTGAGACAAATACCTCTCGGTATCAGACCCAACCTTGATTTTACCGTTGGAATCCCACTTGACTTACCTCCACATACTGGAACCGAACCTATTAGGACATCTGAGGGAGAACAAGTAGAGGAGTTAGGATACGCGGGCCGGAGAGAACTGCGTTCAAAGTTGAACCAGGAAAGATTGAGCCGTAAAGATAACGAGGCTCCTGAGCGACCCCAAACGAGCGATATCCGGGTAGCCACATCTACTACACCGTCTCATATGTTGGGACGGGGTATTGAAGAAGACTCCATGGACCCAGTGGAGCAATTGCACGACCCCCTTATCCACTCATCCGTCTCACAACAGACGGATGTTTCAATATTACACGGGGAACAAGCACAACTTCCACCGACCTCTCATTCGGAGAGTGCTGGTGTTGAAATAAGAGACCAGTAGCCCCCGGTCTCGACTTCATTTCGTGCACCATCAGTCTAGAGCCACTTGTAATAGATCAATCTTTGGCTAGGACACTCAAAGATGAGCAACACCAAGTCGAGACTCTTCGTGACTCGACCGGAACAACCGTAGTGTCTTCACCTCTTGGTGAAACACAAGGATCGGCGGGAAATCCTACCACAGCTAACATCGCGCCAACTGTGAACGTAGGTGGCTCTACCCCTGTGGTAGACACCTCAACGGGTAACCTAAGTGGTCCCGGAGTTATTCACCCCGACTTTGTGTCGCAAGGGTCTCTGGACAGCACCCTCAAGGCTGTCCGCGAGGCACTGGAACAGCATGTCACCGACGAGATAGCCAAAGCCATCAAAGGCAAAGCTAAGATCTTTGAAGCCGAAACCGCACCACCACATCCACCGACATTTGCTCAACCTATCTATTCGGTGGATACCTTAAAGACGATGCTATTAGCCCAACTGCTCCAGGAATCAGATACAACTGCCTCGACTGAAGCAGACCTGATCTCAGTTCTTCGATCCCAGGTCACTCCTCCATCTTCATCTATCACATCACGCCTTGACGCCATTGACTCGACCCTCAACGACTACAACAAAGCCCTCGCCACGCTGTCTGAGAGGGTCCACTCACTAGAAGACACTTGTAAGAGTCAAGCCGGCGGTCTCAAACGCAAGCACGATGACCAGGATGATCCTGATCACCGTGAGGGGGAGAAGAGTCTACGCCAAACCGAGACCGCCTAGATCATAACTGCCGACACTACAACAGTGGTTTAACAGGAACCCCCAACTGCGGAAACTACATCAGAAGCACCCGAAGGCGAGTTGCCACTAGCAGATATGGTCACAGATATGGAGATTTCAGATAAAGAAGACCCGACGATTGAAAAGCCTGAGGGTTCAACACAGGAACTGGTCGATTTTGACTCGTCAGACAGACCGATACTGGACATGATAGATCCAGAGTGTGAGACCAACCCGGAGACCGAAGACGCATGGTACGAAAAAGCCGCCAGTGCCGTAAATATCCAGGTAAATTTGGTCTTCCCTACTGATGAGGACGACATTATTGACTACGATCAGTTCCTGCTCCAAAATTTATATGGAGCAACCCCCGTTCACTATGCTCAACCCGCCAGAATATCATCGACAAGACCCGAGTCTACTACTTCCGATCTTCCGACAACTGCTCCTCCCACGACAGCTTCTGATCTTCCTCCCTCTCCTCAACAGCAACAAATCCGTTGGGAGAAGATCATGGTACTTATCCCTCATCTGGAGGAATCTTTAAAAAAGATGTTCGTACACAAGCTTCGCCCGATCGAGCCGACCTTCTGTCTGGGTATCTATAACCTTGACCCAGAATTTCAACGCCGATATATCAGCATAATGCAGCGGTATCTTCCAGTAAACCAGGTCAGAACCAAACTTCGAATCACAGAGGTAATCAGTATCTATTCAAGACGAATTCTGAGGATCGTCTACCCAGTTTTCATTGTTCGACGTGAAGATGGGAACGAATGGAAATTTTCAGAAGCTGATTTCAAGAACCTCCGACCACTCGACTTTCTGGTTATTCTGAAAGACTTACGTACAAGAACCATCCGACCGCTAGAGATTACAAAGGCACTCGAAGCTGTTCGTCGATACCTGGTCCGCACCATCATGATGTCTTATCTAACGGACTTCTAAATGGCTATCGAGAACAAGGCGAAAAAGGTAAATTTGATCAAACCAAATCTGAAAGCACCTGAGTTAAACATGTATCCCGAGAACGCTATGCTTCTGGAACCAGAATTCGGGATTGTTTACCTCAACGAGCAAAAAGAGAAGAAATTTATGCGCTTCAGTCAGGTAGAAAGATTTTGTGACGGCACGCTTCTAAAGGTCAGAGATGCTCTTCGAAAGATTATTCAGCACGAGTCTGAGAATCCAAGGTATTCTTATGTTCCGAATCCGAAAGAAGTAACTGCTAGGAATGCATTGGAAATGATTGAAGATCGCATCGACTATCGCCGCGCCATCAGATTGTTCGAGGTACACTTCGCGCTCCGCAAAGACATGTCTTCAACTGGAGAGATATAGAGCGCCAACTCGAACTTCAAATCAAAGGGGGAGATTGTTAGAGCAGGTTTTAATGTTGATTTAAAGTTCAAGGGTTAAACTGTATTTGATTAAAATAGAGCTTATTAGTGAACGGGCCGTGGGCTTGTTAACCACGGGCCCATTGTATTTAATGTTGATTAGCTTGGAAAAACAAGCTAATCATCTCTTTTACTTTCAACTCTTATTGTAATATTCTCTCTGAAAGATTAATGAAAGGGATTACCAGTTGAAATCATTACTTATTGCATATCATTCATCGATTTCTATATTGTTGCACGGATCTGGATTCAACATACTTGGCCTGATTTATGAATATCCCGGTCTACAGTTGTTTAACTTGAAGACCAAGGAAAAAATTCATCTCACACAACATGCTCATTTGAAAATATTGTCCCATTAGTTTGGCAAAGTTCTTACAATATTGCGGGTTAGTAGAACCGAAAATTATGTCGTCAACATACACTTGAACTAACACTATGTGACCAACTTCGTTTTTAATAAACGGGGTTGTGTCGATTTTACCTTTTGAAAATCATGATTTTAATAAAAACTTGGACAAAGCATCATACCAGGCCCATGGAGCTTGCTTCAAACCGTATAGCGCCTTGTCTAGAATGTAGACATGATTAGGTTTCTTGTCTTCCACGAACCCGTCCGGTTGCGATATATACACCCTTCCTTGATCTCATCGTTGAGAAATGCGGTCTTCACATCCATTTGGAAGACCGTGAAATTCTTGTACACGGCGTATGCAAGGAACATACGTATGGCTTCGATTCTGGCAACCGGAGCGTATGTTTCGTCGTAGTTGATCCCTTCTTGTTGGCGATATCCTTTGGCCATGAGACGCGCCTTGTTCCGAACGACGATGCCATCTTCTTCTTTCTTATTCTTGAAGATCCATTTCGTGCCGATGACCGTCTTGTGTGATGGACGTGGGACGAGTTGCCATACTTTGAGGGCCTCAAATTGATTGAGTTCCTCTTGCATAGCCATGACCCAGTCCGGATCGTCGAGTGCTTCGGAGACGGTTGTTGGCTCGATCTTGCTAAGAAATCCGGAGAAGAGGCAGAAGTTGGCCGATGCGCCTCGCGTTCGAACAGGAGTAGATGGATCACCGATTATTGGTGTAGGGGATGAGCCTTGGTCCATTTGGTGGTGTGTGGAAGCGGTTTTTGTGTAGAGTGAGAGGTGTCCGGATCCACATAACCACTGGTCGGAAGGTCTTGAACAACTTCAAGTGTTGCTGGTTGATTTCTCAGAGGAAGGATAACGTGATTCGTCGAAGGTTGAGCAACTTCTGGTTCCGGGGAATTTAGAGGTTGGTCGTTGAGTGTCGTCGAGGACGAATCTTCAATAGTGATTTCCAGGGTTTGTACAGGTTCCTCTGAGGGAATGGTCGTATCAGTCGATGATATGTCTTTTGAGGTCTAAGGGGATTCCAGAGTGAATGTTGGAGTGCTCGTTGAAGGCGGCGGACCGGAAAGATTCTCCGAGTTCTCGATCTGAGCAGCTTCTATTCTGGGTTGCACAATTACCTGAGGGTTAGGCACATTGAAAAATTCATCGTAAAAATGTTGAAACAGTAAATCTAAATCAGAAAGATGAGCATTTGACGTAGATGCATGATTTGGATTTACTGTGGTTTGTGTAGATCCCGTACGTGAAAGTTCGGAAGCTAACACTCCAGTTAAATCGGGTTCTGAACTGAGTTGTTCAGAAGCCAAATCCGCGGCTTCGTCATATGTCACGTTTACACTCTCGATAACGGTTTTTGTTCGTTTGTTGTAAACGCGATAAGCCTTAGCCTGCATGGAGTATCCTATGAATACTCCTTCGTCTGCTTTCGGACTGAATTTCCCGAGATCATCCTTGTCATTCAAGACGTAGCACGTGCATCCGAACGCGTGGAAGTACTTGATGTTCGGGATGCGGTTGTTGATGATCTCGTACGGCGTCTTGTTGAACCGCTTGTTGATGATGGAGCGGTTTTGCGTGTAGCAAGCAGTTTGTACCGCTTCAGCACAGAGAAATAGTGGTAGCTTGGATTGCGACAGCATTGTGCGAGCGGCTTCGACAAGGGTACGGTTGCGTTGTTCCACCACTCCATTTTGCTAAGGAGTGCGTGTGGCAGAAAAGGTTTGCGAGATACCGAAGGATGTCAGGTATTCATTGATCGTTTGGTTCTTAAATTTCGTTCCGTTGTCTGTCCTGATCGTCTGAACTTGCTATCGAAGGTTTAGTTTGATGGTTTTCAGATGGTTGATTATCAGATCCGGGGTTTCGTCCTTCGAGCGCAGAAACTTCACCCAAGTATAGCGTGAGAAGTCATCAACCATCACCAGGACATACTTCCGTTTGTTGATTCTTTGAACACGCATCGGTCCACACAAAGTCCATAAGGATGAGTTCGAGGGACCGAGATGTGTTCGGAGCGGCCTTTGGCTTGTGTGTCGCTCGCTTCATTTTCCCCATCTCGCATGCCCCGTAGAGTTTGTCCTTCACGAATTGGAACTCGGGCATGCCTTTCTCGTGTCCGCCTAGCACCAGCTTGTTGATGTGGTTGAAGTTGAGGTGCGAGAGACGTCGGTGCCAAATCCACGCTTGCTGTGAGTTGGCCTTGGACATTAGGCAGACTGAGTCATCGGTCTTCAGGACAGAGAGGTCGATGGTGTAGAGGTTGGTCATTCGCGTGCCAACCAGTAGCTCCGTTCCGTCGTTAGTGCGGACGCTACACAGTTTTGCTTTGAATCTGACCTCTAGATCTTTATCGCAGAATTGGCCGATGCTGAACAAATTGTGTCCCAATCCCGCGATGTATGATACCTTCTTTATCGTGATCTTGTCTTGGACAATGTCACCGTAGCCCAAAATCAGCGCCTTGTCATCATTCCCAAATCTCACGTCTCCGCAGTATTTCCCGGTGTAGTTCGTGAGCAGCTCCCTCCTCCCGGTCATGTGCTTGGAGCATCCTGAGTCTAAGTACCACACATGACCGTCCTGCAAAAACGAGATTAACTAATTTTAGGTACCCATTTGAAAATGGGTCCTGGAGGGTTAGGTTTACCTCCTGGCTGAGGAACCTGTTTTGAAGCAGGTTTCCTCTTGGGTGTAGGTTTAACCTCTGATTGAGGAACCCGTTTTGAAATGGGTTTCCTTTCGTGTTTAGGTTTAACCGCTGATTGTGGAACCCGTTTTGAAATGGGCTTCTTTTTGTTTTTACGGGATTTCTGATTAGGTTTAGAATGATAAACATGATAAGAACCAAACCAATAATTTGTTTTTCTAATTTCGTCAAAGTCATTCAATCCACAATTAGAACAACATAAACCATCATGGGATAATTGAATCAATTGCTGAATTGAATAAAGTTTAATCTGAAAATTAACACTTTGTTCAACCATATCATTTTTGTGATTCAAAGCACAATCATTAATGTTCATCCTAGGATAAAAAAACAGTATTAAATGACTTCGATGCCGAATTGTTCTCGATAGATTCCTTGGCTACCCACTTTTGTTTGTCTTGTTTAGCCCGACCATTTTTATCTGAAACACCATTAACAGCATGGTCAGCATAGTTTGAGTAGACAGGGTTTTTATCAGTTGATCGACCGGTCTTTTTCCGCGGATGTGAATGTTTTTGAGAACTAGAATCAGTTTTAGAAACCTTATTCACAGCCGGGGTCTTGGGTGTTGAAGAACATTCGCCTTTTTGAAAGTTGACCGGGCGATTTACCGCTTTTGAAAGAAAGTCGGTATGACTTGGAAGAGGTTTGTCAAATGGAAACGATTCAAACTCTTCATCTGAACTACCCTCGGAATTCATGAATTTAGAAAAGTCAACATCGGGAATTGATGGACTTGGATTGGTCGAGGGAGGTGAGGAACACTTTGTGTCTGTGTTTTTAGGAGAATCTAGTGCGGAAGCTAAGAATCTTGAGAATCTTTACCGTTTAGAGAAGATGTTTTGCCAATGAAAGCTTTGTACGAAGATGTGTCAGACGAGTCTGAGGAAGGTTCGGGTGAAATCGTCTTTTCGTTTTAGAGTAGGTAAAGGTGCTCTTGAAGTTGACCATTTCTCACGTGCTCCTTCATCGCTTCTGTTGCCAAAGCAGACAGTTTGGTTGTAAGCTAATTGATTTTGTCCCGAAGGATTTCTTGTCCCTCATCCGACACAGATTCGGTTTTTACGGTTTTGAGATTCTCAAGTCCTGTTTTGAGCGCTTGCTTTTCCATTTGAAAACTGTTTCTTTCCGTCTCGAGTGTCTCCTCTAATTCGACTATTTTTCTTCCAAAACGAGAGGAGGGACACAGAGTTTAAACTTGTCCGTCTCAGTTTTGGGTTCAGGTGCTTGGGCGTCATCCTTTTTGGAGGAATCATTGGGTGTTGCAACCTTATAGCCGTTAAAGTAGTCATTCGAGAGGTATTTTTTTGGGTTTTTCTTGTACATGTAGTTCATTGGTTGGTAGCAAAAAGGGAGTTGCATCTTAGTGGTGTGTGCACGCTTGTATTCCTCAGTTTCCTCTTCTTTCTCCGGTTCAAGAGGACCTGTCCATTTGATTTTATATTCAGGATACTTTTTGTCTAGACCGAGAAAACCAAAGTGATAAAGAGTTGGTCTTTTGGTCAAAATCTTTTTCAAGTACTGTGGGTTATCGTAACCTATTCCCCATTCCTTGTTGAAGTATGTGAATTCCTTGGGTTTGTTCATGTGAATGGTCTGATCAGTTTGACCTCTTTTGTGGAGTTTGGTTTCAAGATCTGTTATTTTAGAAACAAACTCCTTGTGTTTGATTTGGAGAGAGGAACATTGATAGACAATCTCTGCTTTCTCGTTCTCACACTTATTAATCTTTAAAGTCAATTCAGATATTTTGGCCCTTAAGTCCTTAGGTGCTATTGAAAGATTTATACATTTTTCTTTTAAATTAGCATTTTTGGACTTGTATTTTTCAGTTATGCGTTTTTGAACATCTAGCTTTTCTTTTAACGAGTTAATTTCAAGCAGTTGTTTATTAGTGGTGGCCTTGTAAGAATCTATTTGTTCAACAAGAGGTTCCAGCTGTTTGATTAAGCCTTGATGAATAAGTTCACATACCTGACACAGATTTGCCTTTTCTTCTGGAGGAGAATGGTAGCCCATGAAAGTATCAGCACCTTCAGAATCGCTTTCACTATCAGAATGAGCCAGCCAGTGGTCATCTTCAACAAATAGAGCTTCTCCTGCCTCTTTCTGTTATGCTAGAAGCATTTTGGCTTTGTAGTAGTGTGCATTTTTCACGACAGGCTTTCTACAATCCTTGGCGAAGTGACCCAATTTCCCGCAGTTGTAGCAAGTGACGGGTTCGTCCTTCTTCTTTGTCTCGGGCTTGCGATCTTCCTTCTCATTCTTCTCCTTCTTGTCAGGCTGCTTATGGTCATCTGCCTTTTTCTTTCCTTCATATTTATCCTGATAATCATGGAGCTTGTTGGAAGAAGTGGAGTAGCGCTGATTATTGGATGAAGGTTTCTTGAAGAAGTTCTTCTGCTGTAAAGATCTGGAGAGCAGGACCATTGCTTTCTTTACAGCAATCAATTTAGGATCAGAATCACTTTCCTCTTCTTCTTCTGATTCTGGTTCAGATTCACTCGACTCTTGGGCTTGTTCGGATCGACGGCTGGAGGATTTGCCTCGTTTTGAAGAAACAAGAGCGAGTGGATCAGCAGGTGACTTGGACGTGGACTTCTTGTTGCTCAGAATCTCCATGACTTCATCCTCGTCCTGGAGAAGCATCTCGTAGAGTTCATGGATTGGAACGTCTTCCGTCAGGTGGTTGTGTTTGATGTGAGAAGCAAACACTTTCCAATCAGGTAAGAGGTTGTTCAGAAACTTGAGCGCATTCTCCTTGTTAGATCGATTGATCTTGTTCTTGTAGAGCTCGTTCAGTAGGAGGCAAAATCGTTCATAAGTCTGGGAGAGTGATTCGCCAGAGCACTGCTTAAAGCCATCAAATTTGGTTATGCAGCTGTTGATTTTCAGTTGGTTGCCGACTTTGATCCCACTCATCATCTTCTCTACTTGATCCCACATGCCCTTTGCTGTGTGCTTGTAGCTGTCTATGGCTGTGTAGATCTGAGTTGTTAGAGCCTGAACCAAATATCTCTTGGCATGCTTTTCGCCATCAAACATGCCCTTTTCGTCCTCGCTCATTTCCAAATATTTCTTGGCCTCATATCGAACTTGACCACCTTCTTCTTGTGCTGGAATGACATTCATGGGTTCAGCTTGTGGGCCATCAGTTAGAGCATGCCAGATGTACTCGTAGTTGTCCTTCGATTCGATGAATATGAGGAATCTGTCCACCATTGGCTATATTCTCTCTGGTAGAGGGTCGGTGGCTTGGAATCGGTGCCGATAGCAAGAGCATCGCGAGACATATTTGTTGATTTGCACTAATGTGATCGTTAGACGTTTATTCAATTCAAATTAGAATCCTAACATAAGGCACTGAGTGGAAGTCCTAACGCAGGTTCTAAGAGTGATGTAGACTAAAACTGGTAAGAAACTAGCTAACGGAACTTACCGGATAGGAATCCGGATGAAATGGTGTCTGATCTGGAAGTGTCCGGATCAGATGTGTGTGAATTGTTCAGATAGCAGAAGTGTCCGGACAAGCTAAAGTTACCGGATAACAAAGAGTTACCGGATAGAAATTAGCTTACCGGATAGAAATTGGATACCGGATAACTTGGTTACCGGATAAGATAAGAAACACAAACTTACCGAATGAAATTGAAAACACTTACCGGATGATTGTACTTACCGGATAGCTGAGTGTCCGGGAAGAATTGGGTTACCGGAAAGAATTGTGTCCGGAAAGAAAAATCAATCGGAAACTTTGAGTTACCTGGAAAAATGAGATTTACTGGGAACTTTAGGTTACCGGATGAGTTTTATCCGGAAAGTAGCGTGCAAATTGAACTTACCCGGGAAGTTTATGCGATGTTCCGGAAACTGCTGCTGTTATCCGGAAAGAGCGGTTGTGACTAAAAAGTTCGACTGGAATGCGATTAGGGTTGCCCAAAGTGACTCTTGAAAGATTAGAAACCTTACAAAACAACGAAATAACACTACCCTAATCAATTTGGAAGCAAAACAACAAGATTTGGACGAAAAAAATTTGATTTTTCCAATGAACATAGACCAAAAACTTGTATATTTGATTTTGCTTAAAACCTATTCAAATGATCAAATTAAAACCTATTCAAATGTATATTTGATTTTGTATAAAGATGATGTTAATCGAATGCAATACGCGAGAATAATCAATTTTATCAGAATCAAAATATGGGTTTTTGAATACAAGAACACAGTCGATAAACTTAATAAGAAACTTACCAGAAACCTTATGAATCACCTTGAATTGAGTCGTCCGTATGCTCTGATACCAATTGGGAGTTCCAGATTAGTGCATACAATCAATCAAATCAATAGAATAGATAACAAATCTATATGATTTCAACTGGTCATCCATATCACTTTGATTAATCTTCAGAGAATTTACAATATGAATGATTAAGACGATTGTAACGATTAACCTATTTTCTAAACAAAATAAGCTATTTATATCAAGGGCCTAATCTATCAAGCCCATGGCCCATTTAAACAATTAAGCCCAAATATCAACAATTACATAATAAACCCTTTAACTTCTATTCAATAAGATTTATCCCTAACATTGTTTGATATATATAGAGTTTTGTGCTTGGTCTTCACTAAACGTTCAGTCTAGATCTAAGATTTTATTATGTAGAGATACTCAAAATGAGAATCTTTGTTGTACTGAGTTATCCTAACACTTTTACTGAATCAAGATCCTCGATTCTTCTGACAAATATCTTGTTTTCGATGTCTTCAAGAAATGCAACTCTAATAACACTGTGCTCCCATCTGGTAATATATTCTGACTATGCCGGTGCATTGTCAGATCGTTTTTGGATGATTCAACATGGGTTATGCCACATGAGGTTCCGTTCATAGTTTCTCTCTTTGAGTTGATTCAGGAACTTGTTCTGCTATCAGATTTAACATATCAAAGTCCCCTTGTTCTTCAAACTCATCGTCAGAGACAGTGAGGATTTCTTCTATTTCTTCTTTTATTTTGACCTTTTAAGACTCTGACTGCCCTTGATGTGAATCAATATTAATCATCTCAACAATCATGTTATCAGCCATTCTTACATCTTCGGCCCTTGTGTAACACCCCGTTTCCCAATTTACGTGATTTAACTGTCTCTTTTGGGGCTGAGTTAATTTTTGGGTCGTTATGTACGTGTCCAGGAATCTAGGGGCCAGTTTATCAATTTTGTAAGATGAG
Source organism: Saussurea involucrata (assembly GCA_033807775.1). Lineage (NCBI taxonomy): Eukaryota > Viridiplantae > Streptophyta > Magnoliopsida > Asterales > Asteraceae > Saussurea > Saussurea involucrata. Next base: position 137,596,170 of record CM066322.1, read on the forward strand.
GGTGTGTTTTGGCATGTATGTAAAGGGGATGGAAACCCTAAACACCCTCATTTGCAGCCATTTGTTTCTTTAGCAAAGAAGAGAGAAAAGAGAAAAGGATTTTCGGAGTTCTTGTGAGCTGCTGTGAAAGACCGACCGATTCTCCTTCGTTAACCGTTGGATCGTCGTGAAATTTGGACAGCGACTTCACGACCCTCTAATCTACATTCTGACCGGAGGGATTTGGCATCGGAGTTCCCAGTAGAGAGAACCAAGTGTCCGAAGTTGCTGTGAAAGGGGTTTTCGGAGTTCTTGTGAGCTGCTGTGAAAGATCGACCGATTCTCCTTCGTTAACCGTTGGATCGTCGTGAAATTTGGACAGCGACTTCACGACCCTCTAATATACATTCTGACCGGAGGGATTTGGCATCGGAGTTCCCAGTAGATAGAACCAAGTGTCCGAAGTTGCTGTATTTTCCAGGCGAAAGATTTGGTGATTTTGGAAGATTCAAGTTGTGAAAGGTTCTAGGAGGATTGTTGTTCGTGGTCTAGAATTGCAAGGTATGTGTATTATGTTTAGAAATCAATTGAAATGGGGTGTATGAAATGGGATGCTTGGCAAAGTTTTATGGTATTTGGACTATCCTAGCTATGTCATTTCGGGATGAGAGTTGGGATAGAATTAGAGTTCCATTTTTGGGCTTGTTATGATATGTGTATGTATGAATGTTATAGGTGGTACGAGGTGATTATTATACACTGTGAAGTACTTGGTAATTGACATCTTGACAGGTGAGTACTCTACCTATATTATGTAAGTTATGTGTATGTAGTTGGATTGCATGTGTGATTATGTGTATGTTGGCTTTGCCAAAGGAAAGAGTACCTATGGTGGTAGTAATACCCCTAGGGAATATGTTATGTATGAAGAGGCCTGGTACCAGTGTCTAGTTATGACCTTCCTTATTGGCTTTGTGCCTTGAGGAATGGAAGGATGTTACATGTATGTGATTGCTATGTTTATGCGAGTATGTATGCATGATGATATGTGGTATAGGTGCGTGCTCACTAAGCGAAAGCTTACCCCGTTGTTATTCATCTTTTAGTGGCAGGTACATCTTCGAAGAATAAAGGAAAGGCTCCAGCTTGAAGCTTTTGGATTTGCGGCAGCTCAGCAGCTTATATTTTCTTTTGATGAATGATAGTTTTGGATTCTCTAAGCTTTTCAGTTGAATATTGTTTGTCTCAAACTTATTGGTTTTAAGTTGCAAACTTGTACTCTTTTCTATAAGATTATGGGATTTTATCTAAATGTTTTAATTACAAATCTTCCGCTGTATTTTAAGGTTACTTTCCGTTAAATGAGTGTTTTAAAGATAAGGGATGTTACAGTTGGTATCAGAGCCTTGGTTTAAGGGATTCGGGCATTCACAAGTGGTGAGTGTTTGAACTTAAACCCAAGTGCTCAAGTTTTCAAATAAGTAACCTTTAAAAAAAAAACTGTTTCGTGTAAGAAAATGGTTTATAAGGAAAGGGTGTTTTAAAAGAAAAAGTTTTCACGGCTGAGCTGCGGTCCAGAGCATCAAGACGGGGGTGAGCACACTATTCCATATTAGGATTTATGATAAAGCATGTTCAGTTTTTGTGAAAGACCAGTTTTATAACTGTATTGGATGAGTAATTATGTTTATGTATGCTAGATATGGTCAATGTGACAAGGTTATGATTTCAAGTATGTTTTGTTGATGCATAATGTGAATTAGAATATGATTATAATGTTTATATGATAAGTGGTAGATATGGAAAATGTTGTGATATATATGTTAAAGGTACCAACTAAGCTGGGAATTGGAACCTTAGTGACGGTGTTGAGTCTAAACATGGAGGGTGTAATTATAATGGTATAAGGGCCCATACCATTGCAATTACATTGTACATGCCGGGACTTGATATAGTTGCAAAAGAATTCTATGAACCAGACAAGGTTGAGGGTTGGGTAGTAACATGCTAGAAAGGGATTTTGTTAAGAGAGTATAAGCAGAAGGTTTCTAAGGAGCATGTTAGAAAGAAAGACAACTAAGCTAGGACCTCTGGACTATGCTAGGAGTTTGCTCAGGGGGGGGGGGGGATGTAGATGAATTATTCTAAAGTATCATGTTTATGTATCAGAATGGTGAACACTAGAAGGCAAGGCAAGAGACCGATTATTGAAGAGGATCAGGAAATTCCTGATCTGAGAGGTGTGATCGCTGCTGAGGTCGGGGAGGTTCTTCACGAGTTACTCCCAAGTCTCTTTGAGCAGGTAAAGCAGGAACTGGCTAATGAAATTCGTAGTCAGGTAGAGGCAGCTGTGGCCAGCAGGGCCAGTGGATCAGGGGGCTTGTCAGGCGTACAACCACGGCGGAAAAGCTACAGAGATTTCTCGGCCTGTCAGTCGCCACAGTTTGAGGGGCAGAAGGACCCCGTAACCAGCACTCGTTGGATAGCTGAGGTGGAGGGTGCTTTCCGCACCAGTTTTTGTACCGAGGAAGTCAAGGTTCGCTACGCATCGAACCTTCTGAGGAAGGCAGCGAAAGACTGGTGGAACCTTATTGTTCGTGCTCGGACGCCAGAACAAGTGGATAGCATGACTTGGGAACAGTTCAAGGAACTGTTCATGGAACAGTATGTGCCCCAAATTGAGGTAGAGAGACTCACAAATGAGTTTCTATCTATGGAGCAAACTACGGAGTCGGTGAACGAGATCACTGACAAGTTTTTGGAGCGGTCCCTTTTCTGTCCTGAGTATGTCAGGAATGAAAAGGCCAAAATGTACAGATATGGGAGAGTTTTGAAACAGGAGATTAGAGAATTTGTTGTTATGGCAAGGTGCACTGATTTTCAGCAGATGCACGAGGCGGCTCGGGCTAGAGAGCTCGAATTAGAGAGCCAAAGAAAGACAAGAAGGGCATAAACGGTTCAGACTCAACCTCAGCAGACTAAGGGGTTCAAAACTGGGAGTCATAAACCGGAGGTAAAGAAAGAGTTCAAGAGAGAGCATCCCCGCTGTGGGAAGTGTGGACGACAGCATCCGGGAGAATGCCGTATGGGCTCCGGAACCTGTTACAAATGCGGGCAACCGGGTCATATCAGTCGAGACTGCAAGGCGACCGCAAAGATATGTTTTAAGTGCTACAAGCCGGGCCACTTTGCTGACGAGTGCCCAATGAATACCGGGTCGGTCCAGAACTCGGGAACCGCACCGGTGAAGATGCTAGAGGGTGGGTTGGGAAAGAAGAACGACGCACCCAGGACTCGGGGGCGAGTGTTCCAGATGACCGTAGATGAAGCAAAGGAGGAGCCAGATGTCGTGACAGGTATTTTTTCTGTTAATGCATCACCTGCCCTTGTCTTATTTGACTCGGGAGCTACTAAATCTTTTGTTTCTTTATCGTTTTGTAAAGACTTTGCTATTGTAAAGGACAAGTTAGAGAGTCCGCTAGAAGTAGAAATAGCGGACGAGGAGTTTCGTTTTGTGAGTGATGTGTATAAAGGTAATGTAATAGAGATAGCCGGAGTGAAGTTTAGTATAGATCTTATTCCTTTTGCGATGAGGGAAATAAATGTAGTAGTTGGGATAGATTGGCTTAGTCGGAATGGAGCGCGCATTGATTGTGAAAAACAGCAGGTAGTGATTCGAACCCCAAGTGGGGGAGAATTAACTATCTCGAGTGAAGGAAGAAAAGGGGTACCAAAGGTGTGCACTTTGGCCAAAGCTAGAAGATATGTGCACCATGGTGGTAGCAGTTACTTGGCGTATATTGTTGATGAACGGGAGGAGAAAAAGAAGAGAACAGTGGCAGATGTACCAGTGGTCAGCGAGTTTCCGGATGTTTTCCCGGATGACTTGCCTGGCATTCCTCCCGGGAGGCAAGTGGAGTTCCGAATAGACTTGATTCCGGGGGCGGCACCGGTAGCAAAGGCTCCTTACCGTTTGGCACCTCCGGAGATGCATGAACTGTCTAAGCAGCTGGAGGAACTGTTGGATAAGGGTTTCATCCACCCCAGTAGTTCACCTTGGGGAGCCCCTATCCTTTTCGTGAAAAAGAAGGACGGGTCGATGCGGATGTGCATCGACTATAGAGAGCTTAACAAGCTTACGGTGAAGAACAGATACCCGTTGTCGAGGATCGACGATCTCTTCGATCAACTTCAGGGAGCCGTTTGGTTCTCTAAGATAGATCTTCGCTCAGGGTACCACCAGTTGAAGGTCAGGGAAGAGGATGTTCACAAGACAGCGTTCAGAACCAGGTACGGGCATTTCGAGTTCATCGTGATGCCATTTGGACTGACGAACGCACCGGCGGCATTCATGGATCTTATGAATAGAGTTTGCAGACCGATGTTGGATAGGTCAGTCATCGTGTTTATAGACGATATACTGATCTACTCCAAGTCGAAGGAGGATCATATGGAGCATCTACGAGAGGTTTTGGAGATTTTGCGTAAGGAGCAGTTATATGCAAAGTTCTCCAAGTGTGATTTCTGGTTACAAGAGGTTCAATTTCTTGGACATCTTGTGAACCGAGAGGGTATCAAGGTAGACCCAGCGAAGGTGGAGGCAGTGATGAAGTGGGAAACCCTGAAGACTCCCACTGAGATTAGGAGTTTCCTTGGATTAGCCGGGTACTACCGCCGGTTCATCCAGGATTTCTCCAAGATAGCAGTTCCGTTGACGAAGCTGACGAGGAAGAACGAACGTTTCGTTTGGGGAGAGGAACAGAAAACAGCGTTCGAAACCTTAAGGAGAAAGTTATGCGAGGCTCCGGTGTTGACACTACCGGAGGGAGTTGAAGACATGACAGTCTACTTTGATGCGTCTTATCACGGGCTAGGCTGCGTTCTTATGCAGAGGGGAAGGGTGATTGCCTATGCGTCTCGTCAACTGAAGACGCATGAGGTGAATTACCCGACTCACGATTTGGAGCTTGCGGCAGTGGTGTTCGCTCTCAAGTTATGGCGGCACTACCTGTATGGGGTGAAGTGTACTATCTATACGGACCACAAGAGTCTTCGTTATTTCATGGATCAACAGAATTTGAACATGAGACAGCGGAGGTGGTTGGATGTGGTGAAGGATTATGATTGCGAGATTCTTTATCACCCGGGGAAGGCAAATGTCGTAGCGGATGCCTTGAGTAGAAGAGCGAGTAGTGTTCTACTTCGGGTACCGTTGATGAGACTAACAGTATCAACGTCGCTTCACGACTTGGTAAGAAGGTCTCAAGAGGAAGCGATCAAGGGTGAGAACCAGAAGAAGGAACGGATAAAGGGACAGGTGGATCAGTTAGTGCCCGACAGTCGAGGTCTATTGACTCGGTACGGTCGGGTATGGGTTCCAGTATCGTGTGAGGCAAGGCAGACACTTCTGGACGAGGCGCATAAGTCAAGGTTCTCTATCCATCCCGGTGCTACTAAGATGTATAGAGATCTAAAGACTGACTACTGGTGGCCGGGGATGAAGAGGGACGTGGCTAAGTACGTGGAGAAATGTTTGACTTGTTTAAGGGTCAAAGCAGAGCATCAGAGACCGCACGGGAAGTTACAGCCATTAGAGATACCAGAGTGGAAGTGGGAGCATATAACAATGGATCTAATTACCAAGTTGCCTCGAACACCTAGGAATCATGATGCCATTTGGGTGGTTGTAGATAGGCTGACAAAGAGTGCCCATTTTATCGCGATCCGTGAAAGTTCATCTGCAGAAAAGTTAGCTGACATCTATGTCAGTGAAATTGTAGCAAGGCATGGGGTACCGGTAACAGTGATATCAGACAGGGATGTTCGGTTTACGTCGCGGTTTTGGGGGAAGTTCCATGAAGATTTGGGTACGAGACTTCAGTTCAGTACAGCCTTTCACCCACAGACGGACGGGAAAAGCGAGAGAACAATTCAGACTCTTGAGGATATGTTGAGAGCCTGTGTTTTGGATTTTGGGGGCAGCTGGGATACGTATTTACCGTTGGCTGAGTTCTCATACAACAACAGTTTCCATGCCAGTATTGGCATGCCTCCGTATGAGATGTTGTACGGGAGAAGATGTAGGACTCCTATCTGTTGGGGAGAGGTAGGCCAGCGGGAGTTAAGCAGCACAGAAGTGGTTCAGAAAACGACGGAAAGTATTGAGATGATTCGGGATAGGCTACGAACCGCACAGAGTCGTCAAAAGAGTTACGCCGACAAGCGAAGGTCGGATTTGGAGTTCAACGTGGGAGATAATGTTTTGTTGAAGGTATCACCTTGGAAAGGGGTGATCCGATTCCGGAAGAGGGGCAAGCTAGGCCCTAGGTTTATCGGACCTTTCAAGGTGATAGCACGGGTTGGGAAGGTTGCGTACCGGCTGGAGCTTCCGCCGGAACTCAGTCTGATACACAACACCTTCCACGTGTCTCAGTTGAGGAAGTGTTTAGCTGACGAGTCGGCGCATGTCCCTATAGATGACATACAGGTCGACGAACGGTTGAATTATATTGAGAGACCGATAGCAATCTTGGAAAGGAAGACCAAATCCTTGCGAAACAAGGAGATCAGCTTAATGAAAGTTCAGTGGGAACACCGAAAAGGATCAGAATGGACATGGGAACCGGAAGCTGAGATGAGATCGAATTATCCGGAACTCTTCCAAGTCTGATCGATTTCGAGGACGAAATACTGGTAAGTGGGGGAGAGTTGTAACACCCCGTTTCCCAATTTACGTGATTTAACTGTCTCTTTTGGGGTTGAGTTAATTTTTGGGTCGTTATGTACGTGTTCAGGAATCTAGGGGCCAGTTTATCAATTTTGTAAGATGAGGGTGTGTTTTGGCATGTATGTAAAGGGGATGGAAACCCTAAACACCCTCATTTGCAGCCATTTGTTTCTTTAGCAAAGAAGAGAGAAAAGAGAAAAGGATTTTCGGAGTTCTTGTGAGCTGCTGTGAAAGACCGACCGATTCTCCTTCGTTAACCGTTGGATCGTCGTGAAATTTGGACAGCGACTTCACGACCCTCTAATCTACATTCTGACCGGAGGGATTTGGCATCGGAGTTCCCAGTAGAGAGAACCAAGTGTCCGAAGTTGCTGTGAAAGGGGTTTTCGGAGTTCTTGTGAGCTGCTGTGAAAGATCGACCGATTCTCCTTCGTTAACCGTTGGATCGTCGTGAAATTTGGACAGCGACTTCACGACCCTCTAATATACATTCTGACCGGAGGGATTTGGCATCGGAGTTCCCAGTAGATAGAACCAAGTGTCCGAAGTTGCTGTATTTTCCAGGCGAAAGATTTGGTGATTTTGGAAGATTCAAGTTGTGAAAGGTTCTAGGAGGATTGTTGTTCGCGGTCTAGAATTGCAAGGTATGTGTATTATGTTTAGAAATCAATAGAAATGGGGTGTATGAAATGGGATGCTTGGCAAAGTTTTATGGTATTTGGACTATCCTAGCTATGTCATTTCGGGATGAGAGTTGGGATAGAATTAGAGTTCCATTTTTGGGCTTGTTATGATATGTGTATGTATGAATGTTATAGGTGGTACGAGGTGATTATTATACACTGTGAAGTACTTGGTAATTGACATCTTGACAGGTGAGTACTCTACCTATATTATGTAAGTTATGTGTATGTAGTTGGATTGCATGTGTGATTATGTGTATGTTGGCTTTGCCAAAGGAAAGAGTACCTATGGTGGTTGTAATACCCCTAGGGAATATGTTATGTATGAAGAGGCCTGGTACCAGTGTCTAGTTATGACCTTCCTTATTGGCTTTGTGCCTTAAGGAATGGAAGGATGTTACATGTATGTGATTGCTATGTTTATGCGAGTATGTATGCATGATGATATGTGGTATAGGTGCGTGCTCACTAAGCGAAAGCTTACCCCGTTGTTATTCATCTTTTAGTGGCAGGTACATCTTCGAAGAATAAAGGAAAGGCTCCAGCTTGAAGCTTTTGGATTTGCGGCAGCTCAGCAGCTTATATTTTCTTTTGATGAATGATAGTTTTGGATTCTCTAAGCTTTTCAGTTGAATATTGTTTGTCTCAAACTTATTGGTTTTAAGTTGCAAACTTGTACTCTTTTCTATAAGATTATGGGATTTTATCTAAATGTTTTAATTACAAATCTTCCGCTGTATTTTAAGGTTACTTTCCGTTAAATGAGTGTTTTAAAGATAAGGGATGTTACACCTTGTATCTGCAACCTCACGCTTTTCAACCGTCGGTTCAATTACGGATCATCATAAACAACCATCTGCATATTGTTCTCATCAACATTTGTACCAAAATCTTTCACAACATCAACTTCTTGTACATCATCAGTAGCTTGTACATTACCAACATCTTCATTTATATCTATACCTTCAATAGATACAACCCAGTACCCAATTCTTGTCGGTTAATGAAATCTAGGAATGTCTCCTTCCACTGAAGGTAATCACCTTTAAACTGAACTGGTGGTTTCTGGTCCGAGCCTATACCCATTGCTTCTCTTGAAGACATATTCATATACACGAAGTGATCGTAAAATAGTAGGATTTGAAATAACCTAATAAGTCAACACTCGTAAGTCAACCTTTGAAAAGTCAAAGATTGAAGAATTCAAACTGTCAAAGTCAACTAACAGATTCGAATCTTAACTTTCTAAAAACACCAAAACTTTGATTTTTTTTTGAATTAGGATCAAAATGTGATTACAAACACAGTTAAAACAAGTTCTATTACCAAATTCGGATAAAATTTCTTAAATTTTACACAAAACTTTCAAGAACTTCAAGAACAGTTCGTGAAAAACCAAACTTCAAAATTATTCAACATTCTTGGTTAATTGTTGAAGTCGCAGAAAGAAATCAACTCAGAACAATTCCAAATACAATCCGAGATGATTAGAATCACAAAAACAATCAAGAATCGTCAAAATCACAAAATTCTTCAAAATCCCAGTCGACTTTTTCTCGAACAGAACATTTGAAGAAATCTTCCAAATTCTTCGCTGATGTTTGGATCAAATCAAATCACCGTTTCTTTGCTCTGATACCAACTGTTATCCCAAGATTCGTGTATATGATAACAACATTAATATCAAGATCAAGAAATCAACTATGGAAAATAAGTCGTCATATGTATTGAGAGAGAAAAGAGTTTTACACTGTGAGAAACACATATTTAAGATCTAGAATGAATACAATGGTTAACAAAACTAACTAAATCAAAACTATTTACCCGAAGGGTATTTACACCTTTTGTTGGGAATAAATTAGATTGAATAGAAGTTCAAGGGTTTACTTTGTAACTTTCTTAATGGGCTAATTCTTGTTATGGGCCATGGGCCATGGGCCTTAGTTATCTAGGCCTTAGTATATAACGTTGTGTTAGCCTAATTTTGTAGGCTAATCATCCTATAACCATTGTAATTGTACTTTGAAAATTCTCAGAATGGTTTATGAAATAGAGGGACGACATATTGAAATCATATTGTGTTCATTGCTTATTGTTCATTGATTTCCATTGTATTGCCCCAATTTGGGATCCACAATTGGTATCAGAGCATACAAACAATCGATTCAAGGTTTCTGGTAAGTTTCTGAAAGACATTCTGTCGACTGTTCTTGATAAGTTTTTTCATTCCAGTGAATTAGGCAAAATTGTTCTTTTTTGTTCGTTTCAATCACATCGTAATAGTTATGCCAGTGTTTCTGCAAAATTTCAGAATCCAATTCAATCGTTTGAAGTGTTTTTAAGCAAAATAAATTTTCTAAATCAAGTCTCTGTTCTTTAAAAGGTTCAAAAAGTTTGCCTCAAAATCATTGTTTTTTGCTTAGAAATCAATTGGGTTTGTTTGTTTTCGTGTTTTTGGTCGAAATCTAACCTTTCAGGAAAGAAATCGAGCAACCCTAGTCAGAAATCGATCTGATTTTGTCGACCTAGCCGCACTATCCGGAACATCGCTAATTTTCCCGGTAAGTTTCTTCAGTTCTGCTACTTCCCGGACACTCCTTATCCGGATTCTCCAAAGTATCCGGAACACTATCCGGTTAGCTCAAGTATCCGGTGAACTTACCTGGATTTCACTCTATCCAGACAATAAAGTCTCCGGTAAATCTGTCCGGGTACTCTTATCCGGTCACCTTCCCTTTCCGGTCATTCCATCCGGTAAGTGTCGCTATCTGGTCTCCTATATCTTTCCGGTAAGTTTCTTTTATTATTCGGTCACTTTCCTTCTTCCCGGTAACTTACCTCACCTGATCAGTTTGACTTTATTCGGTAACCCGTATCCGGACACTTCTTGATCTGGACACATTTATCCGGATTCCTATCCGGTAAGTCTGATTTGATCTTATAATCTTACCTGTTTAGTTAAAATCACTCTTAGACCTTGCGTTTGGACTGTCACTTTTAGTGCCTTGTGTTAGGTTTCAACCTTGAATCGACACTACTGTCTGACGATCACCTTAGTCCATACTTCACAATGTCTCACGACGCTCTAGCCATGGGTACCGACACCAAGCCTCCGATTCTCTATCGAAGCGAATACACATAGTGGCGAGACCGATTCCTCATCTTTATCGAGTCCAAGGACAACTTCGAATACATCTGGCAAGCTCTCACGGAAGGTCCTCAACCTACTCCAATGGACACTGTACCAGCTTAAGCAGACGGTACTTAGGCTCAACCAACGGCCAAAACTTATAGCCAGATGACCGACGAGGAAAAGAACAGATTTGATGGAGAAAAGCATGCTAAGAGATACTTGGTTAAGAGTTTGCCGAACGAGATCTACACGGCCATTGACAGCTACAAGGATACTTCTAAAGGCATGTGGGATCAAATTGAGAAGATGATGAGCGGGAGTAAAGTGGGAAATCAGTTGAAGGTTAACAGCTGCATTACTCGATATGACGGATTTAAGCAGCGAAAGGGTGAATCGATAACTTAAGCATACAAACGATTCTGCCTTCTTCTGAATGAGCTGCACAAGAACAAGATAACTCGATCTAACACGGAAAATAGGCTCAAGTTCTTGAATAATCTCCTGCCAGAATGGAAAGTGTTTGCTTCTCATATCAAACACAACCATATTATTGAGAACGTTCCGATCAATGAGATTTATGAGATGCTCATGCAAGACGAAGACAAAGTCATGGAGACGTTGAGCACTCAGAAATCTTCTTCAAAACCACAATCTGATCCTCTCGCCCTTGTATCTTCAAAAAGCGGCAAGTCATCCAGCCGTAATTCCAAGAGAACCCAAGTGTCCAGTGAGTCAGAGTCAGAAGCTGAAGAAATAGAGGAAAGTGACTCTGACCCCGAGTTGACCGACATAAAGAAAGCAATGGCCTTCATCACCAAGTCTTTTCAAAAGAAGGGGTTCTTCAAGAATCCGTCCTCTAATAATCAGCGTTACTCCACTACTCCCAACAAGCGCCATGATTATAAGGAGAAGTATGAAGGAAAGAGAAAGTCTGACGAGCACAAACATTCAGATGAGCCAGTCATGTGCTATAACTGCGGTAAATTGGGACACTTTGCAAAGGATTGCCGAAAGCCCGTTGTTCGTAACGTGGAATACTACAAGGCAAAGTTGTTGTTAGCACAACAGAAAGAAGCAGGAAAGGCACTGATGGTTGAAGACGACCACTGGCTAACTCATTCCGACGACGAAAGCGATACTGAAGATGCCGATGCTTTCATGGGCAATCATTCTCCTCCGTCAGATCAAGGAGATCTATGTCAGGTATGTATCCCTATCCATCAAGGCTTAGTCGATCAGATGCAAATACTTGTTCAAAGAATAGACTCCTATAAGGCTTCCGCTGATGAACAACTGCTTGAAATTAATTCTTTAAAAGAAAATCTAGATGCTCAAAAGAGAATCATTGATAAATATATGTCTGACAATGCTATTCTTAAAGAAAAATGTACAAATCTTTCACTAGCACCAAAGGACCTTAGGGCCAAGACATCTGAGTTAAACTCAAAGCTTGGTCAGTGTGAGGATGAGAAAGCAAAGATTATCTATCAATACTCCTCTCTTCAAATTCAACAAAAAGAATTTGTTTCTAAAATAACTGATCTTGAACTTAAACTTCATAAACGAGGTCAAACTGATCAAACGATTCATATGAACAAACCTAAGGAATTCACTTATTTCAATAAAGAATGGGGAATTGAGTATGACAACCCACAATACTTGAAAAATATTTTGACAATGAGACCCACTCTTTACAAATTTAACTTCTTTGGTCTCGAGAAAAGATATCCCCAATATAAAATCAAATGGACGGGACCACTCGAAGAGAAGGAAGAGGAAACTGAGGAATATAAACGCAAACATACTACTAAAATGCAACTTCCCTTTGCGTATGAAGTTCTTAACACATCATATACGAAGAAGAAATCCAAATACTTATCAAATGACTACTTTGACGGCTACAAATTTGCAAAGCCTAAGGATTCCTCCAAAAAGGATGAGGTCCCTGCAACGGAAACCACAACAGAGACGAATGAGTTTAAATGCTATGTTCCACCTCTCGTTTCGGAAATGAAAATAGTCGAGTTAGAGGAATCATTTGAACATGAAAGGATCAAGTTTCAACAAGAAAAACAAGAGCTTTTAACTGAACTTGAGAAACTCAAATCCACCAAAACCGAATCTATATATGGTGAGGAAAAGGAACTCCTTCGGGTAGAAATCAATCGGCTCATATCCAAACTGTCTGCCTTGGCAACAGAAGTGATGCACGAGCAAGTGAGTAAAGGTCAACTCCAAGAGAAGTTTGACCAACTCCAAAAGAAAAAGGTGAATCTACCCGAACCTTCCTCGGAGTCCTCAGATATATCTTCGTGTAAAGCTTTTATTGGCAAAACAATGTCTAGAAAAGGAAAAGAGTCTCAAGAAAGCTGTGTTCCAAAGAATCTTAACTCTGAATTTCAAAAAGCTTCCTTAATAGATTCTTCCAATAACACAAATTCAAATTGTTCCTCATCTTCCTCAACCATTACTATTCCATCTGTGGATGAAATTGATTTTTCAGCTTTTATGAATTCAGATGTAAGTTCAGATGAGGAGTTTCCTAAGTTTGAATTCAACAAATCTCTTCCAAATGACACCGACTTTCTTTCAAAAGCAGTAAATCGACCGGTCAAATTTCTGAAAGGCGAATGTTCTACAAAAATCAAAAACCGGCCTGTGATCGAAGTTTCCAAAACCGATTCAAATTCTCAAAAGCGTTCACAGACGCGACAACAGACCGGTCGACCAAATGATAGAAATCCTTCCTACTCAAACCCTGCTAACCATGCCGTTAATGATTTTTCAGATAAAAATGATCGGGCCAAACAACACAAACAAAAGTGGGTAGCCAAAGGATCTAACAAGAGCAAGTCGGAGTCAAAGTCGTTTAATTCTGCTTTCAATTCTAGGAAAGACATTAATAATTGTGGTTTGCATGATTCAAATAATTCTGTTGAACAAAGTATTAATTTTCCGTTATGAATTTATTCAATACAACAATTGATTCAATTATCCCATGAATGTTTGTGTTGTTGTAATTGTGGATTGAATGACTTTGGTGATAATCGGTATGCATCTGATTGGTTTGGTTCTTATCATGTCTTTAATTCTAAACCTAAACGTAATTCAAAATGGGTTCCAAAGACAGGTGATAAACCTAACCCTCCAGGACCCATTTTCAAATGGGTACCTAAAAATGCCTAAACTCGTTTTTGCAGAACGGTCATGTGTGGTACTTAGACTCAGGATGCTCCAAGCACATGACCGGAAGGAGGGAGCTGCTCACGAACTTTACCGAGAAATACTGCGGGGACATGAGATTTAGGAACGACGACAAAGCGCCAATTATGGGCTACGGCGACATCGTTCAAGACAAGATTACCATCAAGAAGGTGTCATACGTCGCGGGAATGGGACACAACCTGTTCAGCATCGGACAGTTTTACGACAAAGATCTCGAGGTTAACTTCAAAGCAAAAAGGTGTAGCATCCGTACTGAAGACGGAGAGGAGCTGCTGGTTGGAACGCGAAAAACCAACATCTACACGATCGACCTCTCCTCAATGAAGACTGATGACGCCGTCTGCCTGATGTCGAAGGCCAACTCTCAACAACCTTGGATCTGGCATCGACGTCTTTCGCACCTCAACTTCAAGAACATCAACAAACTGGTGCTAGGCGGACACGTCAAAGGCATGCCCGAGCTCAAATTCAAGAAGGATAGACTATGCGGGGCATGTGAAATGGGAAAGATGAAGCGACCTACTCACAAGACGAAGGCTGCTTCGAGCACATCCCGGTCCCTCGAACTCATCCATATAGATTTGTGTGGACCGATGCACGTTCAGAGCATCAACAAAAAGAAATATGTCGTGGTCATGGTCGACGACTTCTTGCGCTACACATCGGTGAAGTTCCTGCACTCGAAAGACGAAACTCCAGAGCTGATCATCACCCATTCGAAGACCATCCAGTTAAACCTTCGACAGCTGGTACAAACCATCAGGACGAACAATGAGACGGAATTCAAGAATCGTACTCTTGACGAATACCTCACCTCAGTAGGTAATTCTCACAATTTCTCTGCCGCAAGGACTCCTCATCATAACGGAGTCGTGGAAAGGCGGAACCGTACCCTCGTGGAAGCGGCTCGCACTATGTTATCTCAATCGTAGCTGTCGTTATTTCTTTGGGCTAAAGCAGTTGCAACCGCTTGCTACATGCAAAACCGTTCCATCATCAACAAACGGTTCAACAAAACCCCGTACAAGATCTTCAACAACAGAATCACGAACATCAAGTATTTTTGCGCGTTCAGGTGCACGTGCTACATTCTGAACGACAAGGATGACCTCGGCAAATTCAGTCCCAAGGTAGATGAAGGAGTTTTCATCGGATACTCCATGCAGGCTAAAGAATTCCGCATTTACAATAAACAGACCAAAACCGTCTTTGAAAGCGTAAACGTGGCGTTTGATGAAGCCATGGATTTGGCTTTTGAACAACTCCGTTCAGAACCCACATTAACTGGCGTGTTAGCTTCCGAACACTCTCGTTCGGGATCTACACAAACCCCAGTAAATCCAAATCATGCATCTACGTCAAAATCACATGTTTCTTATTTAGATTTACTGTTTGAGCATTTTTATGATGAATTCTTTAGTATGCCTAATCCTCGTGTAATTGTGAAACCTAGGGATGGAGCTGCTCAACTCAAAAACTCAGTGAATCTCACCGGTCCGCCGCCATTAACAAGCACTCCAACTTTAACTCTGGAAACCCCTCAAAGTTCAACGGACACAACTACTGAAACGACCATTCCCTCGGAGGAACCTGTGCCCAATCCAAAGATCACTCCAGATGATTCGTCCTCTACAACTCACAAGGATCAACCTCTGGACTCCCCGGAAGTTGCCCAACCAACGGCGAATCCCGCACAATCTCCTCCAAGGAACCGTCCCTCATCTCTTGATGCCGTTCAAGACCTCTACCCCTGGTGCATATGTGGACCCGGACACCTCTCATGCGACTCATCAACCGCTTTCACACACCACCAAATAGACACGAGCACACCCTCTCCATCAGATAATCGGCGATCCTTCCACACCGGTTCAGACGCAAGGTGCATCCGCCAAATTTTGTATCTTCTCAGGCTTCCTAAGCAAGATCGAGCCCACCACCATCTCCAAAGCTCTCAATGATCCAGAATGGGTAATCGCGATGCAAGAGGAACTCAACCAGTTTGAGGCCCTCAAGGTATGGCGACTTGTCCCACGTCCAACTAACAAGACGGTTATCGGCACGAAGTGGATTTTTAAGAACAAAAAGGATAAAGATGGCATCGTCGTACGCAACAATGCATGCCTCATGGCCAAAGGATACCACCAATAAGAGGGGATAGACTACGACGAGACATACGCTCCGGTAGCAAGAATTGAAGCAATACGTACGCCGCGAACAAAAACTTCATGGTCTGCCAGATGGACGTCAAGACCACCTTCCTTAACGGTGTACTCAAGGAAGAAGTTTACGTCTCCCAACCGGGCGGATTCATGGATGACTAGAAGCCAAACCAGCTATACATCCTCGAGAAGGCTCTGTATGGTCTTAAACAAGCTCCACGTGCCTGGTATGATGCTCTGTCCAAATTCTTAATCAAAGCTGGTTTTTCAAAAGGTAAAATCGACACCACTTTGTTTATTAAGAATGAAAATGGTCATATTATTTTAGTCCAAGTTTACGTTCATGATATAATTTTTGGTTCTACAAACCCACAATACTGTAAGAACTTTTCAAAACTCATGAGTAAATATTTTCAAATGAGCATGATGGGTGAAATGAATTTGTTCCTCCGTCTTCAAGTTAAGCAACTGTCGACCTGGATATTCATTAACTAGGCCAAGTACATTCGGGATATTAACCTGGTACGTGGTTACACGCCGATCCTAACGGAAAGGATGTAGACACCAAAACCTACCGAGAGATGATATGTTCTTTAATGTACTTGATGGCTAGTAGGCCAGATATCATGTTTTCAACATTTCTATGCGCCCATTTTCAATCAAATCCAAAAGAGTCTCATTTAATTGTTGTCAAACGAATATTTCGTTACTTAAAAGGTACTGCTGATCTTGGCTTGTGGTACCCGAAAGAGACAGGTTTCGAGCTTACAGCATATTCGGACGCGGACCATGCGGGCAGCATGCTGGATCGGAAAAGAACTTCGGGACACATGCAGTTCCTGGGCGACAGGTTAGTCGATTGGGCATCCAAGAAGCAGCAGTGCGTCTCCACATCTACTACTAAGGACGAGTATGTGGCCGCAGCGAGCTGCTGTTCTCAAGTGATCTGGATACGCACCCAACTCAAGGACTATGGATTCACCTACTCGAAGGTACCCATCTACTGTGACTCAAAGAGTGCTATTGCGATATCAAGCATTCTGGTTCAACACACTAAAATGAAGCATATAGACGTTCGGTATCATTTCATCAAGGATCATGTCGAAAGAGGTATAATCGAACTCTATTTCGTTAATACAGAACATCAGATAGCAGACCTTTTTACAAAACCCTCGGACGAAAAATGCTTTAACTATCTAGTGTCCAAGCTTGGTATGCTTAACCTGAAGGTTTAACGGGTATGTGTGCCCGGTACATTTTTCACACAATTACGTGGAACTATCTCTTAATCATCTGGTGTCTAATCTCCAGATGATCGCGTACACACTTCCTCGTCTCTGTATTCTAATTGTATCGCGCACATCTCTAGTTATCCTCTATATTAGTTAGGCAGATTTCGTTTGTTTGCTTTACATTTCAGTTCTGATTTCCTTTAATTTTATTTCCTCGTCTATTATGTTCTCTCTTACCGCACTTGCATTTCACAAATCTGTTCATGTGTTCACGGGGAGCACATCCAAAAGAATGCGCCAAGTAAGTCTACTCTTTGTTTGAGGGGGAGCGTCACACACTTTATCTTAAAATAACAAGTTTTTGTGTGTGTGTGTTCTCATTTTTCAAAATGCACAAATCTTGCACATTCCGAGGGGGAGCAAGTTATTTTTTGTGCACAATCCGAGGGGGAGCATTTTTTTTGCTTATCTTAAAAAGTTCATTATCTTTGGGATTGAAAAAGTCAATTTTACAAGTCCAGAGTCCAATTTTTGAAAAGTCCTCAAAGTTCCCGGACAGGTATTCGGACAAGTTACCCGAAAACATACCTATCCGGATAGGTATCCAGACCCGGTAGTCTCCGGATACCTTATCCGGACACACTATCCTGACCGGGTAGGTTTCTGGATAACCCACCCAGTAACCTCGTCCCCGTATAAATATCTGGACTCTATCCTCATTTCATTTATTCGGAAACTTGCGACTAAAACCCGTGCAATCGACCCTCGGATTCATCTCCTACTCGACCATTTCACTTGTTTTTCGTCTCGAATCTCAGGTATGTTCCTCTATCTACTCTCTTATAGACATTTCATTCACTATCGCACTCTATCACACAAAATCGCACACTAAATCGATAGATTTCTCGATCGATTGGGGTTTTTCGGTGACCGAACCCTTGTCGATTCGACTTCCGGTCATTTTGAGGCAATTTCTTACATATCTTTGGTCGATAGTCATTTTTGCACGAACTCACAACACTGTGATGTGTCTTGATTTGCTTATTGTCACATATGTTGGTCAATTGGACTTATCCGGATCCCGTCCGGATAGTTTCAAACTATCCGAATACTCTCATTTTTCCTGGACACCTCCATCATCCGGTAAGTATGTTGTCCGGTCACTTTAGGTCATCTGGTAACCTTTTGTGTCCGGATAAGTTTCTTTTGTCAGGTGTACCCCTTATCCGGTAAGTGCCTCATCCGGATACCTTCGTGTATCCGGTAACCTGTGTTTGTCCGGTAAGTTGCGTTATTTCCGGATACCAATACATCCGATAACTTTGTTATCCGGTGACTATTGTATCCGGACACTCCCTCTATCCGGACACTTTGCCAATTTCACTTCTTGCCTCACTTCCACTCCTCAATCTATTCCAGTTTGAGCCGATTATTGCCAAGGTACGCACCGACATTTTTGCAAGCAGCCATATCCTAATACTTTGTCTTTCAGGTAATCAAATGGCTGAACAACAACACCATTGCGACCAACACCAAGAGGAATTTATTGACGAGGATGCCAACAACGCCCTCGTCTCTCTCGATGACATCTCCGAAATCGAGGGTAACAACCTTCACCTCGATGCTGCCGAGTTCCGACCACAACATCGTGTGGTCGCGGACAACCTCCTCGGCCACCCACTCCGTCATGCACTCACCGCGACCACTGACATCTCAGTTCTATACTTACAGCAAGTCTGGAACACCATCCGAGTTGTCACCGGAGACAATACCCAAAAGATTGAAGCCACAATTGACCGGTACCCGTTCGTACTCACGCCAACTTCCTTCGCCTTTTCCATGCCGTTATCTATAACCGCCACGTGGACTTCTCCACGATCATCTGGCACGAACTGGTATAGACGTTTCGCGCCATCGGCGGAACCAAAGAGCGCAAGTTCATCCCGTACATCCGATTCCTACAACTTGCCATCCGCCATCATATGGACGCTAACCCGGACATTCCACGCCGCGCTAATCACCCGGTATGTCCTACTTTCATCTTGCATTACCTTGTTATTCGCAACCCATCCAATGCACAAGCCATGCGTATCCCTGAAGCCCTACTGGCATATGCGAATCCGCAAGCATCGAGTGTGATAGCATATAGACAATCGCTAGCGTTAGGTGCTCCTATGGTCCAACCAGAACCGGATGGACCTCCCCGAGGAGCTAGGACTGAGAGACGTGAGGGTCCTAGAGTAAGATGAGGTAGAGTTCGGGTAGCTGGGGCTCCCGGACGGGGCGTGCTGAGAGTACAAACTGTGAGGGGAACTGAAGCGGGAAGTGCTGAGGATTCGCATGCCGGTACTAGCCATACCCGACCTTCCTCAAGCCAACCATCTCGACCATCTACAAGCCGACCACCTACTCCCCCACATATTACCTCAACCACCCGTACCACCGATGACGCCGGACCATCGGCTACTCTACACGAGGTCTCCGTCGTCACTGCTCAACTACTTGACCAAGACCCCAGAACCGATACCACTGAACCCATATCACCGTTCACCCAAACCGGTGCCTTGGATTCTGAAACAACCGACTCCGATATGGATCAAGCCATCCGCATATCCATGACACCTCCCCGTATCGGACGTCGCCCTCTCGTGACCAAGGAAACTCCATCCAAGTCACCTACACCCTCCGAAATCCCTAACCCCAAGCCGAATACGGGAGACATAAGGAGAGAGGAGGGAGAATTAGTTGAAAATTTGGAACAGGTGAGGCGGAGAGAATGGAGATCTAAAAAGAACAACGAGAGAGCGAGTCTACTAAATAGAGAGAAGAAA
Organism: Saussurea involucrata; assembly: GCA_033807775.1. NCBI lineage: Eukaryota > Viridiplantae > Streptophyta > Magnoliopsida > Asterales > Asteraceae > Saussurea > Saussurea involucrata. The sequence continues at coordinate 137,616,139 of CM066322.1, forward strand.
GAGCGAAACCGAGCCCGTGTCGCCCAAGTTGCCACATCTACCGCCTCGTCTCATCCGTTGGGACGAGACATTGAAGAAGCCGTCGTGGACCTAGCGACGCAACTGCACATCCCCCTTAGCCACTCAGGTGACTCTCAACAGTTAGTTGTTTCAACTATGCACGCGAAATTAGCACAAAATCTATCGTTCTCTCACTCGGAGAGTTTCGATATTGAAAATAGAGAACATCTGCCCCAGTTCTCGCCTTGTTTCAGCGCACCATCGAGTCTAGAGCCACTTGACATATTATTAAATCCTTTGGCTAGGACACAGATACCTACAGCTACTATCGGTGAATTAAGTGAACCGATCGGAACATCCGTAGTAAGTCTGCCCTTGAGCGGATTACGAGGATCGGATGAAAATCCTACCATAGCTAACATCACGCCAACTATGAACGTAGGTAGCACTTCTATTTCTTCAATAGTTGTGACCTCAACGGGTAATCAAAGTGATCCCGGTGGTGCCTTACCCGACTTCGTGTCAAGGAAGTATTTGGACGGTGCCTTAAAGGCTATCCGGGAGGCGATGACCCAATAGTTTAAGACGGAGCTCGAAAAGGGCAAGAGTTTATTAAAAGGGAAGGAGAAAATGGTAGAACCCGAACCACACCAACACCTCCACCGACACCTGCTCAGCCATCCTACTCGGTGGATAACCTAAAGACCATGCTTCTCGCCCAACTACTCCAACATACCAACTCTGACTCCTCAACCGAAGCAGATTTAATTTCCATGCTCCGATCACAGGTAACTTCACCACTTGCTTCGCTCAACACCAGAATGGACCGACTTGACTCGTCCCTAAAGGACGTTCATGACGCCCTTACAACTTTGTCTGACAGGGTCGCCTCACGCGAAGAAACCTGTAAGAGTCAAGCTGGTGAACTCAAACGCTCGCACGATGACCAGGATGATCCTGATCACCGTGAGGGGAAGAACAAGCATCAAAGATTATCAGAGTCCGAGCCAATCACCATCGACACTACTCCAATGGTTCAACTGGAACCATCAGAAGATCAGCCACAAAACCGGTTAAGTCTAGTCGATATGGTTATCGACATGGACATCTCAGATGAAGAAGACCCAACGGTTGAAAAGCCCGAGGAAGAAAACCAAGCACTGATCGAATGTTCAACAACGAAATGGCCATTATTTGAAATGATCGATCTAGAATCAGAAGTAGACCCGGAAACCGGGAACGCATGGTACGAAAAAGCCGCCAGTGCAATTAACTCCGAGTTAAACCTGATCTTCCCGACCGAAGCTTACGATTATTTTGATTATGATTAGTTCCTTCTTCACTCCATTTAGAGTACCCCTGCTTATGCTCAATTGTTACCCGAGACTTCTACAACAGCTCAACCGACATCTCCTCAGACCGATACAGGTTAAGATCAACCACCACAACCTGTAAGATGGGAGAAAATAATAATCCTGATTCCTTTGCTAGAAGACTCCCTAAAGAGGTTGTTCGTCCCCAAGCTACGACCACTCGATCCAACCTTCTGCCTCGGATTATCTAAGTTCGACGACGTCTATAAGAAGCAATACTTAGAGGTCATGAAAAGGTGTTTACCGGTCAGTCAGGTCCGAACAAAGCACAAGATAACCGAAGTCATCAACATCAGGTCTGGCCGTATTCTGAAGATCTGGTACCCAATCTTTACCGTCAAAAGAGAATATGGGAATGAATGTATATTTTCTGAAGCAGACTACAAGAATCTCAGACTGAACGACTTCCACGCCATCCTCAAAGACCTCTGAACCCGAACTATCCGACTGCTCCACATCACAAAGGCACTTGAAGTGGTAAAGCGATTACTGAAATACACGGTAACGATGTCTTACAACACCGATTTTCATATGGGATTCGAACACAGGACGAAGAAGCTCAATTTGCTGAAACCCGATCAAAGAGCTCCAGAGTTGAAGATATATCCAGTCAACACAATGCTGATGCAACCCGTGTTCGGAATCATCAATCTCAACGAACTGAATGAAAAGAAGTTTCTCCGTTTCAGCCAAGTTGAAAGATTTTGCGACGGAACTTTAATGAAGGTCAGAGATGCTTTGAAAGAAATAATTACCAAGGAAAAGAAAATCTAGAAGTCATTTTTCGTAAGTCTCAACAAGATAAATGCCCGAGAAGCCATGGAAATTGTTGAAGACCGTATCGAGTTCCACAAAGCCATCCGAATCTTCGAGATCCTCTTTGCCCTCCGAAAGAGATATGTTCCGAACTGGCGTGAAATTGAACTTCGATTCAAAGGGGGAGATTGTTGGGAATAAATTAGATTGAATAGAAGTTCAAGGGTTTACTTTGTAACTTTCTTAATGGGCTAATTATTGTTATGGGCCATAGGCCTTAGTTATCTAGGCCTTAGTATATAATGTTGTGTTAGCCTAATTTTGTAGGCTAATCATCCTATAACCAGTGTAATCGTACTCTGAAAATTCTCTGAATGGTTTATGAAATAGAGGGATGACATATTGAAATCATATTGTGTTCATTGCTTATTGTTCATTGATTTCTACTATATTGCACTAATCTGGGATCCACACCTTTATCTCCTCTAGTCGAATACAACATTTAAGCTCTAATATATACTATGCCAACCGTCTAAAGTTAAATAAGTAGCATGTGTACATTCTTTTAGTGTAATCTCGGTTGTACTATCCAGAGCCTCTAACATTCTTATATGATCATATTCAATAATTTTTTCTAACTAACTTTGTTTATGGTAATCTTAACGTATCTCTGATATCTTTTAAGCATATCTGATTTATCACATCTCTAATTTAGTCTTCAATTTAGAAGATATGTTTTCTAAAGAGATGATCTCAAGGAGAAGTAACTCTGGTTTCTAAAAGAAAACCACCTCCGGTTACAAAATGTTTTGAAAAGTTTGCTTAACTTTGACTTTTCTAATCAGAGTCTCTACTCGTACTATCCAGAGACTCTGATAAGACTGTCTCAAGGTTGATTGAAAATATTTCTTGATCAGAGATGGATTTAAAACGTTTTTGTAACCTTCTCTGGAAACACATGTTCAAAATTCACATATACCCTTCAAAAAACACTTGTGTTTCTGAATCAATTGATATAACAAATACTTCATTGAGAAAGCTCCAATGTGCCTTTTTTCTGGGAGATCACTTGCCATGTGTCAAAATCCTACAGTTTTTTACAAATAAACCTTTTTCGCTTCTTGTCAAATCAACGTCATTTGAAAAACTCTCAAATGCATTTTTATAAAAATGCATAGTTTGAACCCACTTTTATTTTACTCTTAATAAATCTTCAATACTTTTATCAAAGCTTCCTTGACCTCCAAGAACCAGCTACAACGACACTACCTACTAACTCGAACAACTCTAACCATTCAATAAGAGCCATTCACTCCAATGAAGTCGTATCGAATGTATTAAACTTTCTACCCATTTCAACTAACAATTTCTATGTGGACGTAAGTTTTTACATATTATTGTTAGTCTTAGGAACATAAGTGTTTGTAGAAGGGGAGGGGGTTGAATACAAACACAATGTATTTTCACTTTTTAATTCTTCTTCCATATTTCTGTATGAAAACAAAAATTGAAGATTTGTTACGAAAGATAGAAAGGTAAGAGCTATGATCCTAAACAATCTGACTGGTTACAATTTTGCTAACTGGAAGAGAGGAAGGAAAAGCGTTCTCTTCCAGATCTGAAGTCTAGGGAAGTTCCTCAGACGATGACACTGAATTAACTTCAGAAACACACCAAGGATGTTCTTAGATAAAATTGGGTGATTTGCATTTAATGTTGGTCCCGAGGGGTTATACAAGTATAAGTTTGTACAAGGGGGGTTGAATACAAACATACAATATTTATGGTTTTATAAATCGTTTATTGATAAATCAAAACAATTTACAGCTTGTTACGAAATAAGATTAAGTACAAGACCTAATCTAAACAAACTTGAGAATCACTAAGTATTCTTGCACTAAGAAATAGAGAGAAGGAAATCTTAGAAAATAAAGATATTTTCTAAGTCACTAAGTAGACAAGGAGAGACCACCTTCAAACTGAAGGGGTATTCCTCGTATTTATACCCCATGTATTTAATGCATATCAGGAGGACTTTACACGTGTCATCATTTGATTGGGTGCATGCTTTCTGACATTTGCAAGACATGCTTTGGGCTGCATGGTGAACAATAGTGTGGCAGAGTGGTTGTACGATTCTAGACAAAGGGATGTTCCTTCTGACAAATCATACAGGTTTGTGCAAGATAGATAAGACAAACATTTCTTGGAGAGTAGGCTTCATGATCAGCGATCGCTGAGTTGATCTTACATCTGAGAAGACCTGATGTAAGTCATTTATCGCTGAAGTCTTCTTCTTGAAACGTCGTGTGTGTGGACTTGTCTTGGTTTCACTGATGTTCGCATCATATTATTAGTAGACTTGTTACTTGTTCATCAAGTTTGTCTTTGATGTCAGCGATGAACTCTTTGTCGCGAAACTTGTCTTCAGAATTACAAACAAGATTGATTACAAATGAACAATCAGCGATCATCAGTGATAAGTGAATATGCTCAGGTTATCACTGATGTACCTTTGTCATTGAGGAATAATAAAGAACAATGGTGACCATCAGCGAAACTGAACAGGCTCAGTATGAATATCACTGATTGTGAAACACTAATACATACAGATGTTATTCATAATTTTCACTAAGTAATTCTAAGGGTCATCATCAAATCACTGAGAGGGTTTGGATCAACATTTAATGATAAAGGTTACTTTTTATTGCCATCAAAGCATTAAATGCACTTTGTCTAACTTCAATGCATGTCTTCTTCTGAGTGGCTGATCCATGCAACCTAGTAATATTTATTCCACCCTTTAGTCTATGACGTAGACACCATTTTATCTTATTTCATATTTAATAAACCGAGGGAATAGTAAAGCAAAAACGGTACCAAGTAAATGGTGCTTTTATACTAGCTTAGGTTGACATGTTCTACATGATCTCATATAAAAGAAAAGAGGTAAGCCAGATGGTGAGCCAAACTTGATGGCCAAGTATGCCCTTCAAGATTCATCTTGCCTAGTAGTAGTATTTGTCAGACTACTATTTGAGTTTTTACCTTGAACTAGTCTTCTTTTGGCCAGATGATAAACCAATGACGATCATACCTCACTTCAGCTAATCTTCGTTTTTCCTTCAGTTTTTTTTTTGCTTTTTGATCAGTACTCTTAGCCCAAGTATCTATATGTAAAAGTATTGAAAATATTCTAAGTTCTGAAGACCAGGGGTAGCTCTAAATGTGAAAGCTACATTAAACTATAGGCAACCTAGAAGGTTCTCAACTAGAGGTGTGCTTAACCAGAAGATGATCAAGACAACTAGATCCCCCAGACACCCTCTGATTATACCTATGTGTTCAACTAAGTGCTCAACTCTCTAAGTGTGGCATTCCTATTGAAGTCTGCTACATTAGCAAAAAGCGGTAATTTCACCTTTCAACGTGGAGCTTCAACAATGGGCAATGGTTGGACTATCCAAATTTAGGCTATAAATAAGAGATACATTTCTTACATCACACATGCCTTTCTACCACTTTTTTCATATCTTGTGCAATTCTTGTAACAACTTAGAGAGGAAGAATTCTGGTGAGAGATTTACGCACACACACTAGGTGTGTTCTTGGTGTTCTTCACTGTATCACAAGATTGTCAATCAGTACATATGACTACGATGGCTTCTTGATAATGTCGGTTTTCGACATTATTTTGACTCTCGAATCAGTTAAGTGTTGGGTGTTTTCAAGGGAAATAGAGACTTTTTCTAATGCATTTCATGAGATTTTACATTTCATCGAATGTTTGGTGGAAACAAGATGATCACTATTAATTCAAGGCAAATCACGCAAATCTGGATAAAAGCCAAAGTTGGGATGATGTGCGCGATTTCCTGAAGAGGTGTGAAACAGAGGCTCGCGCGACATGAGGTGCGACCCAGACTGTGTGGTAATGTGTGCGGGGCTATGGAGGATTACTTAAACAGAGCGCGGACGACTTGTGGCGTGATCCAAGCCGCGGTGAAATGAGCGCCGAATCCAGGAAATTGTACTCCAGAAGATGGAGCGACTTGTGGCACGAGTTCACTAGCGCCAAGTCTAGCGCCACATACCTGTTGGTTTTTATTGTCTACCTTTTCATTTTAGGGTTATCGCTGGATCTAGGGAGGCAGCTGCAGGGTAGAGGACAAATTTTGGAGAAGAAAGGGAGATTACGAAGGCAGAGGTAACGGGAGATAATAGATCTTATCGGCGGGAATCGAAGAACACAACGAGTACGTAAAAGTGAAGGAGTGCTTCTCAGGGAGTTTTATTTACAGCATAGTTTTTATCAAACAATGGTTTTAACCTCTATTTACTCCATTTACAGTTTGTCTTCCATGAGTCCCAACATGAGCTAACTTGCGAATGTCGGGGGTTTGATGGATTTTTGAGTTTTCTTCTTGTAAACAGTGGAACAGTTGTGATTTTTGGGTTTAATCTCTAATGAAGCTTATGAGTTGTTTTTAACGCTTTTAATAGCCTGATCAACTATTGAATTATCCGATAAATCTTGATCATTTTCGAGATAAAGGTTAAGATTGAGAGTGACTTATATGCCATAGATGGGAATTGGATAGAGAAATACCAACTCCATTTATGTTGTTAGCTAATCTTCAAAATCAAGGAAATTGAATGTTGAGGTTGAAAAACAAAACATGTATTTTCTTAGATAAAATCGTTATAGCCTGGAAAGGAATAATGATAAATAAAAGATTTATCAATTCATTAAATTAAATCCATTTGATAGCCGTTTTCCAAATATGCAAGAATTAATTTTTAAAGACATCAAACCCCTGACAATTTTACTTTCTTCAATTTAATTTCTTATCGAAGTCGTCGTATGTTTTGTGGTTTTCTTTCAGTTATATATTCTAGTTTTCAAAATGCCAAATCAAACCAATTTCGATCGTCCAGTTAATAGTTAATACAGTCATTGTGGTACTTAATACCTTGTTCCTTTGGTTCGATACTCGTACTTCCATACGTATTACTTGAGACGATACCGTACACTTGCGGCCAGTCAAAGGTGGGTGTAAACCCGCCTATCAAGTTTTTGGTGCCGTTGTAGGGGAACTTGTTTTGCGTTGATATCACTACTAGCTGTAGGAATTATTCCATTGAACACTTTCTTTTAACTGTAATTTTTCTTAATTTTTATTTACAATCTCTATCTTTTGAAACCGAATCTGACTGTTTCACTTTTTCCTTGTTCCAGGTCACTTCTAGTTTATGCTGAGGAGGAGGTCCTCTGCTGAACTAGAGCCATTTGATCTAGACATCGAGAGAACTGCAAGAAGACTAAAGAGACAAGCTAGAATCAGACAGCTGCAAGAGATGGAGAACATCAACAATGATATCCCGATCAACCAGGAGATCCCTATCAATAACGAGATTCCGATCAATCATGAGGCTCCTATCAATAACGAGATTCCGATCAACAACAAAATTCCAGTTAACCACAATCTCAATAACCGGAATCCTAACAACAATGTACCACCGCCACGAGGGCCTATAAGGGCCTTTTCCAACCCGAACATGGGGGCTGCATAACGCGGACCATACGTACCTCTGGTAGCAGCAAATAACTTTGAAATCAAGACTGGTACCATTCAATTGGTGCAGAAGAACATGTTCGGGGGCTCAGCAGCTGAAGATCCACCCAGCCACTTGAGAACGTTCGAGAAAATCTGCAACACTTTTAAGGTGAATGGTGCGAATCAAGATGCGATCAAGTTACGCCTGTTCCCATTTTCGCAGATGGATCGGGCAACCACTTGGGAGGAGAAATTTTTGGTCGGGCAAATTCGAACATGGGATGATATGGCGACTGCTTTCCTCAACAAGTTCTTTCCACCGGGGCGAACTGCCCAACTGCTTTCCGACATCACTCACGTCTCTCTGTGGGACCAAGAATTACTTTACGAGGCTTGGGAAAGGTATAAGGGGATGCTCAAGAAGTTCCCCCATAATGGGTTGCAATACTGGATGATCATCTAGACTTTCTTCGGGGGATTGCATCCACAATTCAAGAATGATATCACGGCCGCAACTGGTGCAGCATTGTTGATTAAGTCGTTTGAGGAAGCGTATGAGCTTATTGAAAATCTTGATGAACATAGTTATGCCACACCTCGGGCAACCACTAGAAGGGTGGCAAGTGTACAAGAGGCGGATGAGCTGAAAGCGATCATAGCACAATTGGCGGCTATTACTAATCAGTTGAAAGGAACGATGATTCAACCGACTTTCCAAGGAGATATGGGTTGCCAAGAGCCATTTGGTGCATCTCAAGAACTTCCACCGCCGGAGCAAGTGCAATTTCTGCAAAACCGAAACAACCGATCGATGAACGATCCGCTTTCTAATACATACAACGAGGGATGGAAACGACATCCTAATTTCTCATGGAGCCAACCACAAAACGGACAGAAAGAAACCATGTTCCAGCAACAGCAAAATCAATTCGCTAATAACTCTAACCCTCCTACTCAATCTAACAATGTTTACCATCCTCCAGGTTTTAATAAAAGAAGACAAGAGGAAGGACAAGGAGGGGAGAAAAAGTCTGGATTGGAGGAGATGATGATGAAGCTGGTCTCGAAGATGGATAACACGGTTGGGGAGTTGGCATTATCGGTTGGAACATTAGCAACTTCGGTCGGGACGATTAAATCTGTGACGGATCAGAATACCGCTTCGATCCGAATTCTGAAGGGGCAAGTGGGACAGATAGCGGACGCGTTGAGTGTACGAGATCAAGGAGAGTTTCCGAGCCATTCTGAAAGGAAGACGCGAGAGGATTGCAAGGAAATTCAGCTGAGGAGTGGGAAAGAGTTAGATAAAGACCCACGACTAGAGCCAATAGAGGTGGTGAAGGAACCCAATGATTAGATGGTGGAGGAAGAAGATGAAGAGAAGGCGAGAAAGAGAGAAATATCAGAAGCGGTAGCAGGCGCACTTTACGGTGCGACCTAACTAGCGCTGCAACTCGCGGCAAACCCTGGAATGAGCACAAGTCAGTGCTTAGTGTGCATCGTGGAGCGGCCCAACTAGCGGCCCATCTCGCACCGTGCCCAAATTCAAAATATGATCCGGTAGCCGGCGCACCTTGCGACGCGGCCCAGGTAGCAGTTGTTAGCTTCAATCTTTCAGTTTATGAAAGTAGTTAAAAATAGGCTAAGTATAGAAGTGTTCGACAGAGGCTCTGCCGAGTAGCCAAGTAACCGAGAAGACAGAAGTCTTCGACCGAGGCTCTGCCGGGTTAACCAAGAAGACCGAAGTAAAGAAGCAACAGAAGACACTTCTAAGCAGACAAGACCACAGAGCTTCTGTCATACTTGACAGAGCTTCAATGGTAAAAAGAAGATCTACGCAAAAGATCTTAACAAGGACAAAAATGCTTCTTACAATATCTACCATTCGAAGGTTCTAAAGATCAATCGTACAAAGGCGTGACCTGACAAATCCACGTGTCAAACTCTGATAGGTTTCCGCCTAAAGCTGAAAACGGAGCATTTAATGAACATTGTATCTACAACAGTTCCAGAATAGTATTTTATACCTTCCAGCTACTATTAGTCAACAGTGTCTTTGTACCTTCAGTCCTTATTGTCCCCTTTAGAAGTAGTATAAATAGAAGGCTCATGTGAGCTCTTCTATTAAGCTTAATACCACGAAAATACACATATATCATTAAGCTTTGCACTTCTCACACACACCATTAACTACAGGTTTCTTGTTAATCCTTTGAAGTTCTTGGTGTTCTTAATATATATCAAATACAGTAATCTTGGAGATATTCATCTGTTCTTACATACTGTTTATTTGATATTGTGTGGTCTACCTTACATTATCTTTCAGTTCTTAAATACGCTTCCGCACCATATCTAAATATGAACTAACTGAAAGTTAAGATCATTGTTTAAGCAAAATAGGAACCAACAATTGGTATCAGAACAAACCTTGATTTTTAATATCAAGGGATCCACTCTAAACTATGATCTTTGGTAGAAACTTGGTTTTTTTAACCTATTCTTCATATTAATCAAACAGTTTCTGTTTTTCTTCCATTTTCGATTCATTCGAACTTTGGTAAACTTATAGAATCTGTTATTTTGGTTAAAAACACCATTTTAGTGCTCAGCTTAAAGCTTTTAAGCTTAAAAACTTCATACGAAGCATCCACTTCATACTCTGAAAAGTTTGTTGTTCAAACCCTTTTCTGGATAATTTTATCTCTCTTAAAATGACTAATACAAACAACTTCTTATCTTCTGGTTCCTTAACCAAACCTCCCACTCTTCTTAGAGAAGAATACCCTCAATGGAAGATTCGAATGATTCATTTCTTTGAGGGTACTGACAAAGAATTGGTTTATTATATCCGTAACCCTTCTTTCGTTCCCATGATAACTGTACCTCGTGTTCCTGGCACAGACGACACACCAGAAATCCCAGAACACACGAAACCAAAGACCCAGGATAATTGGTCTGATCCTGATTGGGCTAAATACGAAGTTGCTCAGAAAACTAAGAAAATTCTGATTATGGCCATTCCAAATGACCTTTTCCAGTCCATGGATGCATGTGAATCTGCATATGATCTATGGAAAGAACTGGAAAAACAACTAGAAGGAGGAGTCAAAACCTAGAAGAACCGCAGAGCTCAATACATAAATGAATACTATGCCTTTAAATCTCTGCCAACCGAATCTCTGCAAACTACGTATGATAGGTTCAACTCTCTAATAAACAAGTGCAAGAAGTTCGGCATCCACAGAACCTCTGAAGAAAACAACTTTATGTTCCTGAAGTCTCTGAATGAAGAATAGCTTCGGTTATCTATGTCTCTGCAAACAAATCAAGACTTAGATTCCTGGACCCTATCAGACCTCTATGGAACATTGGCAGCACAAGAGCCTCAGGTAGCACAAGCAAAAGCCCAGATCATTGCACCTCTTGCATTGGTTGGTAAGACTACAGAGGCTAGAGAGAAACCAAAGAAAGAGAAAGCAATAGAGGAAAGAAAGGAGAAGAAAAAGAAAAACATGATGGTGGAAAGTGAAGAAGAAGGGGAAGCAGCAGCAGAAGAAGAAATGACCCTGGCTTCGATAGCTAAATCTTTAGCTCTCTTGACTAGGGAATTTAGCAGAGGATACCAGAAGAAATCTGGTAATGAACGATATGAAAGAGATAATCGAGAAAGAGAAGGGTCAAACGACAGAAGTGGTGACCGACAGAGGTCAAGTGATAGAAATGACAGAGGAAATGACCGACAGAGGTCGGAAGATAAAGCTGGCAACACTCCACAGATTCAAGAGTGTTACAAATGTGGTAAGCCAGGCCACTACGCAAATGAGTGCCGAACCGAAAGAAGTGGTGACCGACAGAGGTCAGACGACAGAGCTGGAAACTCCACACAGAACCAAGGATGCTACAACTGTGGAAAGCCAGGTCACTTTGCCAACGAATACAGGAGCAAGTCAAATCGCCCTCAGAGGGATGTAGCTTTCTACAAAAAGAAAGCTGAATACTATGCTCAGAAGTCACTAATGGTGAACAAAGAAATTTGGGAGTCAGACACATCCTCTGACGAAGGCGAAACAACGAATGCTCTATTCTGTGGCATGACAGAAGTCAACTCCGACTCCGACAGTGAGGTATCCACTTCTACCTCTAACTCTAATACTACAGAAGATGACTTGATTAAACTTAACATTGAATACACTGAAATGAAAAAGACATGTGAAAATATTCAGAAAAAACTCACTTTCTATGAGAGAGAAGCTAACCTTCTCACTCAAGAAAAAGCTAAAATCTTTAAAGAAAAAGAAGAAATTGAAATGGACTGGAACAAAAAGTTAAGTCCTTTAAAAGAAAAGATTTCTGAACTTAATTCTTCTTTGAAAGCAAAGTCTAAAGAACTAATGGACGTTGAGTGCGACCGAATGAACATCCTAGCTCTTAAAAATTATTTTCAAAAGGAAAGAGAAATCCTCTGTCAAGATTTACTCAGAAGAGATCTTCAAATTAAGAAATTTCAAGATGCTCAGAAGGTGTACGAAAAAATAAACACACAAATAGGGAGACGTGGAATTGGCTTCTGCGATATAGATCCTTATACGGGAACCAAAAGAAACAAGTCTCTGTCCTCTCTATTTCACATTGGAGATACAAGAAAACCTGAATTTCCAAATCTTCTCTCTGTAAGTAAAAGGAAAAAAGTCTCTGGGGAACCTCACAAGAGGAAACCTCTGAAGATGACAAATGTGTGGTTTGAAAACACAGATTTGTCACCTTCAATCTCTGTCAAAAGAGAATCCAAACCTAAGAGGTATCTGAAAACTCAAGATCAGATAGGAATCTTCAAGTTTGGTAATCCCGAGACTCAAACTCAAGTTGCATTTGTCTGCATGATGAATTATGAAAAGAAATTATCAGCAGAGGCACCTGAGTTCAAGCCAAAAATTACAGAATAAAAACTTGATATCTCTGAAGAAAACCCCTATACATCTTCCAGCAATCAAGATCTCTCTGAAGAAAACTTAACAGATACTTCTGTTAACTTAGAAGATAGTTCCTTAGAAAAGGAAGAAAGTGAGTATGACAAATGTTCTGAAAGTCCTGCCTCTATCGAAAGAGAACCAAGTGACTCAACCTCTGTATACGAGGACGATTCATCCTCTGACGAATCAGAGACTGACTCTAAGTCAGAGATCGGACCTAGTGACCCAGAGGTTTTTAAACAAACCTCTGAAGTTCTTAACAGAACTATTCCTCCCAAGGAGAAAATCACTGGAATTCCTATTTGTACAGACTTTTTGAATATGTGCATACAAGCCAAAACCTCTCTTGAGCTTGAAAATTTCAAACAACAGAAGTTAATGTCCACTCAAATTCCAACGAGTTTAAAGATTTTAAAGCCCTTAAAACCTGTTAAAGAAAAACTAACATGGCAACAGAAGGGTAAATGGACTAAAATTAACAAATCTTTTTCTTCTGTGACAGTGAAATCTACAGAAGTTCACCGCAGAAGGGGAACACAGAAGGCCGCACTCAACAAAGGATTTTGCAAACAACGATCTAGCCTACATAAACCTTCTTGTAATAGAAAGTCTAATGTTAGGATAAATTGTAATGCCTCTGTGCCCCCATTTAATGTATTTAATGAAAAGTTCAAGCAAATCTCTTCGCACATTCAATACTGTCATTGCTTTGATCTTATGTTTAAAATAAACCAACATTTCAAAAGTCCACACTGTCTTCTCTCAAAACCAACATTTTAAAATAAACCAACATTGCATACGGTGGTGGATCTGTGACCTTTGGAGATAATAAAAAGGGGTACATCAAAGGCAACAGAGTCATAAAGAAGCAAAATATAACCGTATGCAAAGTTGCATATGTTGATAGCCTTAAACACAATCTTCTCAGTGTTAGTCAACTCTGCGATGCGGGATTCGACGTAATGTTCAAAAGAACCTTTTGCTCTCTACAGAGCGAGGACACAGGAATTGAACTTCTGCGAGCCGAAAGAAAAGGAGATCTATATCTCATGAACTTCAATGCAAAGAACAAGAAAGACAAAATCTGCCTTGTTGCATGCAAAAGCGAAGAATCCTGGTTATGGCACAACAGGTTCTTCCATTTAAACTTTCATACTCTTGATAAACTTGTAAAACTTGATCTAGTCAAAGGTCTACCAAACGATAAATTAAATAAAGATCATTTATGCTCTGCCTGTGAAATGAGAAAACTCAAAAGAGCTTCCTATAAAGGCAAAACTGATGTATCTTGCCCTAGACCTCTGTACATGCTACATGTTGACCTCTGCGGTCCAATATCTACCCAGAGTCTAGGTGGCAAGAAATATCTGCTTGTTTTGATCGATGAATTCTCAAGATTTACATGGGTTGAATTTGTCAGAAAGAAATCAGATGTTCCAAACATACTGATAAATTTAATGAAAAGAATCCAAGTTCTGTATGAGTGCAGGATTCAGAAACTGAGAAGCGACAATGGCACAGAATTCAAAAACTCTGTCATTGAAGCCTATCTTACAGAAGAAGAAATTTCACAGAACTTCTCTGCTGCACGTACCCCACAACAGAATGGCGTGGTCGAACGAAAGAATCGCACGCTTGTGGAAGCCGCCAGAACTATGCTAACCGCATGTGGATTACCAATGACATTTTGGGCTGATGCAGTATCAACCGCTTGCTATACCCAAAATCGATCAACCATCGTAAAGAGACACATCAAAACACCATATCATTTGATCAACAAAAGACGACCAAACATCAAATTCTTCCATGTATTTGGATGCAAGTGCTTCGTCTTAAATGACAGAGAAGCAATAGGAAAGTTTGAAGTAAAGGCAGATGAAGGCAAGTTCATAGGATACTCTGCAACTTCCAAGGCCTACAGAGTTTATCTTCTGCGGTCTCGAACGATCGTAGAAAGCATAAATGTTTCTTTTGACGACACATTCCAAAAGACTTCTGAACAAATCAGTTCAGAACTCGGTCTAAAAGGGGAATCCTCTGGCATCTCAAAAACAGGAGAAGAAGACTTAAATCTTCTATTTCAAGAGATGTTCCATGACGACATTGATCCCTCTGCTGGAGCCGTCAGAGCCTCTGGAGAATCATCTTCTGCCAGCCAGAACGCAATAGGTATCTCTCTAACTGGTCCCTTAAATAATTCATCTTCCTCTGTTAATCATTCAGATGCAAATACCGAGGGGGAGCCAACAGAAGATGATACAACAAGGAAAACAACCACAGAAGCTACTAAAGAACCAACTCCAGAAACCACAGAGGAACCAATAACAGAGGAACAAGAAGGCTCATGTGAGCTCTTCTATTAAGCTTAATACCACGAAAATACACATATATCATTAAGCTTTGCACTTCTCACACACACCATTAACTACAGGTTTCTTGTTAATCCTTTGAAGTTCTTGGTGTTCTTAATATATATCAAATACAGTAATCTTGGAGATATTCATCTGTTCTTACATACTGTTTATTTGATATTGTGTGGTCTACCTTACATTATCTTTCAGTTCTTAAATACGCTTCCGCACCATATCTAAATATGAACTAACTGAAAGTTAAGATCATTGTTTAAGCAAAATAGGAACCAACAATTGGTATCAGAACAAACCTTGATTTTTAATATCAAGGGATCCACTCTAAACTATGATCTTTGGTAGAAACTTGGTTTTTTTAACCTATTCTTCATATTAATCAAACAGTTTCTGTTTTTCTTCCATTTTCGATTCATTCGAACTTTGGTAAACTTATAGAATCTGTTATTTTGGTTAAAAACACCATTTTAGTGCTCAGCTTAAAGCTTTTAAGCTTAAAAACTTCATACGAAGCATCCACTTCATACTCTGAAAAGTTTGTTGTTCAAACCCTTTTCTGGATAATTTTATCTCTCTTAAAATGACTAATACAAACAACTTCTTATCTTCTGGTTCCTTAACCAAACCTCCCACTCTTCTTAGAGAAGAATACCCTCAATGGAAGATTCGAATGATTCATTTCTTTGAGGGTACTGACAAAGAATTGGTTTATTATATCCGTAACCCTTCTTTCGTTCCCATGATAACTGTACCTCGTGTTCCTGGCACAGACGACACACCAGAAATCCCAGAACACACGAAACCAAAGACCCAGGATAATTGGTCTGATCCTGATTGGGCTAAATACGAAGTTGCTCAGAAAACTAAGAAAATTCTGATTATGGCCATTCCAAATGACCTTTTCCAGTCCATGGATGCATGTGAATCTGCATATGATCTATGGAAAGAACTGGAAAAACAACTAGAAGGAGGAGTCAAAACCTAGAAGAACCGCAGAGCTCAATACATAAATGAATACTATGCCTTTAAATCTCTGCCAACCGAATCTCTGCAAACTACGTATGATAGGTTCAACTCTCTAATAAACAAGTGCAAGAAGTTCGGCATCCACAGAACCTCTGAAGAAAACAACTTTATGTTCCTGAAGTCTCTGAATGAAGAATAGCTTCGGTTATCTATGTCTCTGCAAACAAATCAAGACTTAGATTCCTGGACCCTATCAGACCTCTATGGAACATTGGCAGCACAAGAGCCTCAGGTAGCACAAGCAAAAGCCCAGATCATTGCACCTCTTGCATTGGTTGGTAAGACTACAGAGGCTAGAGAGAAACCAAAGAAAGAGAAAGCAATAGAGGAAAGAAAGGAGAAGAAAAAGAAAAACATGATGGTGGAAAGTGAAGAAGAAGGGGAAGCAGCAGCAGAAGAAGAAATGACCCTGGCTTCGATAGCTAAATCTTTAGCTCTCTTGACTAGGGAATTTAGCAGAGGATACCAGAAGAAATCTGGTAATGAACGATATGAAAGAGATAATCGAGAAAGAGAAGGGTCAAACGACAGAAGTGGTGACCGACAGAGGTCAAGTGATAGAAATGACAGAGGAAATGACCGACAGAGGTCGGAAGATAAAGCTGGCAACACTCCACAGATTCAAGAGTGTTACAAATGTGGTAAGCCAGGCCACTACGCAAATGAGTGCCGAACCGAAAGAAGTGGTGACCGACAGAGGTCAGACGACAGAGCTGGAAACTCCACACAGAACCAAGGATGCTACAACTGTGGAAAGCCAGGTCACTTTGCCAACGAATACAGGAGCAAGTCAAATCGCCCTCAGAGGGATGTAGCTTTCTACAAAAAGAAAGCTGAATACTATGCTCAGAAGTCACTAATGGTGAACAAAGAAATTTGGGAGTCAGACACATCCTCTGACGAAGGCGAAACAACGAATGCTCTATTCTGTGGCATGACAGAAGTCAACTCCGACTCCGACAGTGAGGTATCCACTTCTACCTCTAACTCTAATACTACAGAAGATGACTTGATTAAACTTAACATTGAATACACTGAAATGAAAAAGACATGTGAAAATATTCAGAAAAAACTCACTTTCTATGAGAGAGAAGCTAACCTTCTCACTCAAGAAAAAGCTAAAATCTTTAAAGAAAAAGAAGAAATTGAAATGGACTGGAACAAAAAGTTAAGTCCTTTAAAAGAAAAGATTTCTGAACTTAATTCTTCTTTGAAAGCAAAGTCTAAAGAACTAATGGACGTTGAGTGCGACCGAATGAACATCCTAGCTCTTAAAAATTATTTTCAAAAGGAAAGAGAAATCCTCTGTCAAGATTTACTCAGAAGAGATCTTCAAATTAAGAAATTTCAAGATGCTCAGAAGGTGTACGAAAAAATAAACACACAAATAGGGAGACGTGGAATTGGCTTCTGCGATATAGATCCTTATACGGGAACCAAAAGAAACAAGTCTCTGTCCTCTCTATTTCACATTGGAGATACAAGAAAACCTGAATTTCCAAATCTTCTCTCTGTAAGTAAAAGGAAAAAAGTCTCTGGGGAACCTCACAAGAGGAAACCTCTGAAGATGACAAATGTGTGGTTTGAAAACACAGATTTGTCACCTTCAATCTCTGTCAAAAGAGAATCCAAACCTAAGAGGTATCTGAAAACTCAAGATCAGATAGGAATCTTCAAGTTTGGTAATCCCGAGACTCAAACTCAAGTTGCATTTGTCTGCATGATGAATTATGAAAAGAAATTATCAGCAGAGGCACCTGAGTTCAAGCCAAAAATTACAGAATAAAAACTTGATATCTCTGAAGAAAACCCCTATACATCTTCCAGCAATCAAGATCTCTCTGAAGAAAACTTAACAGATACTTCTGTTAACTTAGAAGATAGTTCCTTAGAAAAGGAAGAAAGTGAGTATGACAAATGTTCTGAAAGTCCTGCCTCTATCGAAAGAGAACCAAGTGACTCAACCTCTGTATACGAGGACGATTCATCCTCTGACGAATCAGAGACTGACTCTAAGTCAGAGATCGGACCTAGTGACCCAGAGGTTTTTAAACAAACCTCTGAAGTTCTTAACAGAACTATTCCTCCCAAGGAGAAAATCACTGGAATTCCTATTTGTACAGACTTTTTGAATATGTGCATACAAGCCAAAACCTCTCTTGAGCTTGAAAATTTCAAACAACAGAAGTTAATGTCCACTCAAATTCCAACGAGTTTAAAGATTTTAAAGCCCTTAAAACCTGTTAAAGAAAAACTAACATGGCAACAGAAGGGTAAATGGACTAAAATTAACAAATCTTTTTCTTCTGTGACAGTGAAATCTACAGAAGTTCACCGCAGAAGGGGAACACAGAAGGCCGCACTCAACAAAGGATTTTGCAAACAACGATCTAGCCTACATAAACCTTCTTGTAATAGAAAGTCTAATGTTAGGATAAATTGTAATGCCTCTGTGCCCCCATTTAATGTATTTAATGAAAAGTTCAAGCAAATCTCTTCGCACATTCAATACTGTCATTGCTTTGATCTTATGTTTAAAATAAACCAACATTTCAAAAGTCCACACTGTCTTCTCTCAAAACCAACATTTTAAAATAAACCAACATTGCATACGGTGGTGGATCTGTGACCTTTGGAGATAATAAAAAGGGGTACATCAAAGGCAACAGAGTCATAAAGAAGCAAAATATAACCGTATGCAAAGTTGCATATGTTGATAGCCTTAAACACAATCTTCTCAGTGTTAGTCAACTCTGCGATGCGGGATTCGACGTAATGTTCAAAAGAACCTTTTGCTCTCTACAGAGCGAGGACACAGGAATTGAACTTCTGCGAGCCGAAAGAAAAGGAGATCTATATCTCATGAACTTCAATGCAAAGAACAAGAAAGACAAAATCTGCCTTGTTGCATGCAAAAGCGAAGAAGCCTGGTTATGGCACAACAGGTTCTTCCATTTAAACTTTCATACTCTTGATAAACTTGTAAAACTTGATCTAGTCAAAGGTCTACCAAACGATAAATTAAATAAAGATCATTTATGCTCTGCCTGTGAAATGAGAAAACTCAAAAGAGCTTCCTATAAAGGCAAAACTGATGTATCTTGCCCTAGACCTCTGTACATGCTACATGTTGACCTCTGCGGTCCAATATCTACCCAGAGTCTAGGTGGCAAGAAATATCTGCTTGTTTTGATCGATGAATTCTCAAGATTTACATGGGTTGAATTTGTCAGAAAGAAATCAGATGTTCCAAACATACTGATAAATTTAATGAAAAGAATCCAAGTTCTGTATGAGTGCAGGATTCAGAAACTGAGAAGCGACAATGGCACAGAATTCAAAAACTCTGTCATTGAAGCCTATCTTACAGAAGAAGAAATTTCACAGAACTTCTCTGCTGCACGTACCCCACAACAGAATGGCGTGGTCGAACGAAAGAATCGCACGCTTGTGGAAGCCGCCAGAACTATGCTAACCGCATGTGGATTACCAATGACATTTTGGGCTGATGCAGTATCAACCGCTTGCTATACCCAAAATCGATCAACCATCGTAAAGAGACACATCAAAACACCATATCATTTGATCAACAAAAGACGACCAAACATCAAATTCTTCCATGTATTTGGATGCAAGTGCTTCGTCTTAAATGACAGAGAAGCAATAGGAAAGTTTGAAGTAAAGGCAGATGAAGGCAAGTTCATAGGATACTCTGCAACTTCCAAGGCCTACAGAGTTTATCTTCTGCGGTCTCGAACGATCGTAGAAAGCATAAATGTTTCTTTTGACGACACATTCCAAAAGACTTCTGAACAAATCAGTTCAGAACTCGGTCTAAAAGGGGAATCCTCTGGCATCTCAAAAACAGGAGAAGAAGACTTAAATCTTCTATTTCAAGAGATGTTCCATGACGACATTGATCCCTCTGCTGGAGCCGTCAGAGCCTCTGGAGAATCATCTTCTGCCATCCAGAACGCAATAGGTATCTCTCTAACTGGTCCCTTAAATAATTCATCTTCCTCTGTTAATCATTCAGATGCAAATACCGAGGGGGAGCCAACAGAAGATGATACAACAAGGAAAACAACCACAGAAGCTACTGAAGAACCAACTCCAGAAACCACAGAGGAACCAATAACAGAGGAACAAGAAGACTCAATCTATACTTCCTCAGAGGAACAAATACCGCCACTCATTCCAATCATTCCACAATCTGTAGGATCAAGCACGAAAGTAAAATCTACAACAGAGGCTACACCAGAACAACAAATAGAAACCTCTGAAGATCAACTTGATGAAATCGATGACCATCTCCCAAGAACAACAAAGTGGCCAAAGAGCCATCCTCCAAGTCTTATAATCGGCGAACCTTCTGAAAAGGTAAAAACACGATCTACCACTGCTAACTTTTGTTTCTTTACAAACTTTATTAGTGTGATCGAGCCAAAAAGGATCTCTGAAGCCCTTCACGACCCAAACTGGGTAGATGCTATGCAAGAAGAGCTTCTACAGTTTGAACGAAACAAAGTCTGGACTTTAGTTCCTCTGCCACGAGGAAAACAAGCCATATGAACTAAATGGGTCTTCAAAAATAAAAAGGATGAAGATGGAGTGGTCATAAGAAACAAAGCAAGATTGGTGGCCAAGGGATATCGCCAAGATGAAGGCATAGATTACGATGAAACTTTTACCCCTGTCGCACGGTTCGAATCCATAAGAATCTTCTTAGCCTTCGCAGCCCACAGATGTTTTAAAGTATTTCAAATGGACGTAAAATCTGCTTTTCTAAATGGCGAAATCCAAGAAGAAGTATACGTCCAAGAGCCACCAAGGTTTGAAAGCTCTAAGTACCCAAAATACGTGTACTACCTCGACAAAGCTCTGTATGGACTAAAACAGGCTCCAATAGCATGGTACGAAAGACTTTCTACCTTTCTTCTCGATAATGGTTACGACAGAGGTACAACGGATACAACTTTGTTTTATAAACGAAAAAGTGATGAAATTATGGTTGTACAAATATATGTGGACGACATAATTTTTGGGTCTACAAATACAGAAGAGTGCAAAAAGTTTGAAAAACTCATGCAGAGTGAGTTTGAAATGAGTATGATGGGAGAATTAACTTTCTTCCTCGGACTCCAAGTAAAACAATCATCAGAGGGAATTTTCATAAATCAAGCTAAATATGTCTCTGACATACTTTCAAAATACAGTCTCTCTGATGCCTCTGTAATGAGAACTCCAATGGCTACAGGAATTAAGTTAGACTTAGATCCAAATGGCATACCTATATAGTGCACGCTCTACAGAGGAATGATTGGGTCTCTGTTATACTTAACTGCAAGTAGACCTGACATAATGCATGCCACATGTCTCTGTGCAAGATATCAAGCTAACCCTAAGGAATCCCATTATAATGCTGTAAAGAGGATCTTCAGATACCATAAAGGGACCAAAAATCTTGGCCTCTGGTATCCGAAGAACTCTGGTTTTGGTCTTAAAGCTTATACAGATTCAGATTATGGAGGATGCAAGCTCGACAGAAAGAGTACCTCTGGGAGTTGTCAATTCCTAGGTGGTAAACTAGTCAGCTGGACCTCTAAGAAGCAGAACTGCGTATCCACATCTACAGCAGAACCCGAATACGTTGCTGCTGCTAGTTGTTGCTCCCAGGTTCTGTGGATGAAAACTCAGCTTAAGGACTATAGCCACATCATATTCAAGATTCCCATCTTCTGTGACTCAAAGAGCGCCATAGCCGCCATCTCTGCCAATCCAGTACAGCACTAAAAAACAAAGCATATCGATATCTGTTACCACTTTCTAAAACACCATGTTGAATATGGGACAATCGAAATGCACTTCGTGTCTACAGAGTACCAGCTTGCAGACTTATTCACCAAGGCACTTGATGAGAAAAGATTTCTTTTCTTGGTGGGTATGTTGGGAATGATAAACAAGAGTTAAAACCTCTGTAAGTATAACTTAAATTTCTGTAAATATGTATATACATGTTTCTGTTGTTTTATTTCATTTCTATATGTAAATTCTCAATCACCGAATGTTCTGCACAAAAACAATGCTTCTGTAGGATTGTTCAGAACCTCTGACAATCTTTACAGAACCTCTTAGAAACTTGATCTATTCCCTAAGCATTACTTATCAAATTTTGACCCAAGCATAGATCAAGGGGGAGCAGAAGGAGACCTTGAAATGATCTACAGAAGTTGATCATTCAAGGGGGAGTCAAAGAAGAGAAGTGATCACTCATGATTCACAAAAATCAGGTATTATACCAAGCAAGAGAGAGCCAAAATATAAGTATCTCGAAACAAATCCTTTTTGAAAACAGTTTTCTAGGACAAACATTTCTAAATATGTCCTAGAAACATTGTTTAAAATATACCAAACAAGTTTTGATCAAAAAGATTTACGAGACTTCTGTTATGAGATTTTTAGTGTAATAGAGCTTCTCTTGATCTCAACAGAGCCTCTGTATGCAGAATCCTCTATAAAACTACAAATCTCATACAAGAACTCTACCGATCAAACTCAAATGTTCTCTTTAAGGATTTACTTGAACAAAAGGTTACAGAAGAAGGTCTTTTGGGACGACGAGCTCATTCCATCAAAAAGTATCTGTCAACCAATCTAGACACTCAAAAAGGAGCATCACGCACATAAACTTTTCCAGAACAGTTTTCTAGGACAAAAAATTTCAAATATATCCTAAAAATAGATTATAAAGCAGTGAAACTTTGGATGATTAAAATATATTATAAATTTTTAGTTATGAGAAATTCCATCTCATAGAGCTTCTGCTAGCCCTGACAGAGCTCCAAAACCTCTGTGAATACAATTTCTTCTCTAAAAATCTATCGATCCTCTCTAATGCTTTTCAAACGTTTTTGGTAAAGGTGCAAGCAACAGAGGATACAAAGAGAGTTTCAAACAACACAGCTCTATCTCAACAGAGCTTCTGTCATTTTCAAAATTGGGAAACTCTGTAACACAAACTCTGTAACGGTAACGGCTATTTTTACTGCGAGTGAAAATTATGTGGAGGAAAGGAAACCCACACGCCAAGCATTAATGGGCCGCGCACGTTGTCCTGTCATACTCTGACACTGCTGACGTGTCTCATTTTCATTGGGCGTACATGGCACACGTTCTTCTGGAAAGTTGAACTAGCCGTTTACACTCGAGTACGGATTCCAAATTTTATTCACTTCCATATATTTACCTCTTCAGAATTCTAACCATTACCTCTCACTATAAAACCCAAGTTACCACTCCTCATAAACCTTTACGAACTCTCATCGTCTTCTCCGGCGAACCTTGCAAAACCTGCAACCTACCTATTTTTCATTCTCTTTCTTCAAGATAAACAACAATGGCATCATCCTCCAACATTCCTGAAGACTCCCCTGTTCAAGAAAACTCACCTGCTCAATCTGAGCATTCCCAAAATCCAAATATAGCCGCGGACCTTGAAAAAGACAACTCTGGCGATGAAGCTAATTTCTCTCCAACCACACACGAGAAAAACTTCATCGCAAATGAACACTTTGAAAGTGTTCTTCCTCTCAAACCCAACAACTATTATCTTGTTCCTTCAAGAACCACTTTTGGGGAATCTCATGCCATTCTCCTTCACATTTTGGAGAAACATTACCTCTTCCCTCTGTTGACAAAAACCGTCAGCAAAATACCAGCAAGATATCTAAACCAATTTTGGCAAAGCAGCAAATATGATCCAGCGGACCGACAGATCAAGGGCTACATTTCTAAACCTGATAAAACCCAACACATGGAACTCAAGTTCAATAGAACGATGTTCTCACTTGAGTTCAGTCTTCCAACCAGAGGTCTGTTAGGGTACAACACAACCCTAAGAAAAAGGAACGACTTCAGAAGAGGTCAATTACCCCCTCTGTGGAATACCCTCTTCTCAATTCTAAACAGATGCCTCACTGGCAAAATCGGTAGTCCAGATCAAACCTCCCATCAGATTCTATCCATAATGTACGGGGTATATTATGATCTGTCTCTGGACTACTCGACCTTGATGATGCAAGAAATGATAAATACCATTGACAGAAAAATCTCCACCCAGAAAGCCAAAGAACGCTCAAAACCATCTCTACCTCCTCTGCAGTATCAACGAATTCTTGGAGTACTTCTGGAACCCATACTCCTTCTAGAAAAATGGTTTTTAGAAGGTCCAACTGCCAAAATATATGCCATGACAAAAAACAATCCAACTGAACACGTCGATAGATATCCTTTCTACAGACCTCTGCCATCAAGACTTCTGGGATATGCTACAGATGAAACTCTAAGGTTAGCTTACATACGCGATCATAGGACTCCAGAACCGATCCCTGTGACACCCCCGCGTTTAGGTGTGCCTTTAGAAACTAGGGTAGTTGAAAGAATGACATATGAAGAATGGGCTAAGGCTTTCCAGAAGCATGAAGAAGTTCAAACCAAATTCCTTGCTCAGAGGAAATCCATCTACTCTGCCTCAACTCCTAAAAGGAAACCAAAGAGGAAAACCACAGAGGGTACTTCAACTTCTGCTGTCGAAGCTCAACAATCTCCACCTCATGCAACAGAGGTTGTATCATCTGCACCTCCCTCTCCTCCAAAGCACAAAAAGAAGAGACAATCCAAAGCCTCAGAGGAAGTGGCACCTAAACCCAAGAGGAGAAAGAGCAAGAAAGAAAACTGGGAAACCTCTGTCTCCTATGCAAACAATTGCAAAGGAAGGAGTAACAGAAGACGTAGAGGAACAGGTGACAGAAGAAGTCACAGAAGAACAAACACAAAAATCACCTGTGCATTCCCAGACTTCCTCCAACGACCTGAATTTGCCAACACTCTTGACACTGCTGGATGGACTGCAGAAGCTCTGTCACATGAAACCACAGAAGCCACAGAAGATCCAGATTTCACAATCTCTGGAGTTGATTCTGATCTTGATGATGATGATCAAACTCCAAGGGATAATCCGGCTGAGACCCCAGAGATACTACAGAACCCTTTCCTTCAACCTGGCCTTGATATTCACAGAAGTAGCCCAGAGCAAGTAATCTCTGCCTCTGACGGTACACAGGTTATGCACCCCCAAGTACAACAACTTTTTGGTACTCATCCTGTGTACGACTCCCTAGGTCAAAGGGAAGAAGAGGTAATAGAAGAAGGGGAGACTTGGGTAGAAGTCTCAACCCATATGGTAGCAACAGAGGTTGAGACCATAGATGGAGAACAAGAGGTTGGATGCTTCACAGAAGCAGAAGCAAGAAAAGATGCCTGGATCAATAGAGGCACACAACCAAAACCAACTCCCAGTGCAACCCACACTTCTTTTGCCGCCAGTCTAGTGGCAGAGGGCAATATTGAAAAAGAGCAGCACGGCTCGACCCCAACCCAAACCATCCGGACAGAGGAAATTCTTTCATCCTCTGTACCATTAATAACCGGGGAAACCATTCCAGGGGAATCCTCTCTAAAGGATTCATCCGTAGTAAGTGATCTATTGCCCCGGATCACAACAGAAATCCTTGCAGAGGAATTTGTTTCCTCTGCCACACGCACACAATTAGATCCAAACATCTCTTCAGATGAGATTAGAGTGCACAAAGACGGAGAGACTCTAGACAAGTCTCCGAGTCAACAGAAGGATAATCTAGTACCCACCTCTGGAGTGGATCTAGACAATGTCATTCTCAGAACTTCTGTAGAGTCTGAAGCACTAGATGCTTCTGCTCAAAGATCAGAAGGAAATCCTTCCGTCCTCAACATCAAAACAGGGACGAAAGAAGGTTTCTCAGGAACAGAGACTCACTCTGGGGACGAATGTGTTCCCCCAGAGGTTACAACTAGTTCACATGTATCAAGGGATGAGTTACAAACCCTTGTCACCTCTGTGAACAATACATTGAAGGAGTTACAAAGCTCTTTCAAATCTTTTGGAGAAACATCATCCAGGGAAATTCTTGATCTGAACACCAAAATGGACAAACTGTCCACAAAGGTGCAAAATGCCATAACCCAGATGAAGTCAACTGCTACCACCACTACTACCTCTACAGCAACTGAATTTGGAAAAGCCGCAACCTCTGCATTCAAATAATCTATCAAGCACTTTCTTCAACAACTAAAAGAGCAATCCTCAAAATCTAAGGGTCTTACATCTGAAGACCTGAAGAAGGCCTTAGACGAAGTTCAAGAGCAAACAACTAAAAATACTCAGGCCATGAAGCCTTCTGACTACATGACAAGAGCTCAAGTGACAGAACTCGGCCAAGGAATACTTGATCAGACGACCAAATACATCAAAGATTTCACCGCTGCCAACGCAAACTATGTCAGAGAACTTCAAGCAAGCGTCGGCAAAATGCGCTTCAACACAGAAGCAGAGGTTGAAACACTGCTCGGACTCTGTGATGACTTATGCACAAAGATTATTGCTGCAGGGGCTGTTCCACCAAAGAAACTAGATACATCTTGCAGGGCAGAAGGTAAAACAGATAAGGGTTAGGATGGCTCTGATGATGATTCTGACGATTCATCAGGTCATCCTGAGGGGGAGAATCAAGGGGATAAACAAAGGGAAGTAGCTGCAAGCAGAGGTCTACCAGAACCACCAGTATCCGCAGAACCCCTGAACCAAATTCCCCCAACTCAAAACCAAGGAGGAAACCAACAACAGTCCACAAAGGCAACAACCACCTCTGTGGAAATGATCTCTGAAGAAACCTCTGCTAAAACCCAAAAACCTGAAACCCAAAGCAGAAACAAAACCACAAAGACAACAACCATCTCTGTGGAATCCATTACTGAAGAAACCCAAGTACCCAAAACAGTTCAACAGAAAACCACAGAGGCAACACCCACCTCTGTCGAATTTTCTTCTGTATTTGGAAAAGATGTCCAAATCCAAGAAGAGGTCCAACTTCTGACATACTCCGAAGATGAACTACCTTCCACAACACCCAAAACCAACCCAAAAACCAAAACCATTGCTCACAAAAGAAAATATATGAGCAAAACACCTGAAGCCTCTCCAACAGAACCCAAATCACCAATCAAGCCCTTTGAAACTCAAGTATCAGAACCAACAGAGGCAATCCCCAAACCAACAAAAACATCAACAACAAAGCCCTCTGAGACTCAAGCGTCAAATCCTACAGAGGCAACCCCATCTTAACAAGCAGAATAGCCGAAGGCAAAAGACAAGGGAAAAGGGATTATAATAGAAGAACCGCAGAAGATAAAGCCCAAGCATCAACCTTCGACAGAAAAACTGATGAAGAGCTCTTTCGATGCGTATAAGACACCAAAGCCTGAAGAAGAAGAAGTCTGGGCTTTCGGCACTACACCTCTGTCAAATATTCCTGTTCTGGATCCAAAGACAAAACCTTCAGAAGATCGAGTGGCAGAAGTCAAGAACCAATTAGATGATCTGCGCAGAACCATACCTCAACCACCACCACCACAAATGGAAGAAGTGGTATACAGGTACTTATACAGCAGAATGGGCATAATGGATCAATCAGAACCAACCATTCAAGACCCTGACTTCCGTGCTGACCTCAAAAACCTCTTCACTAGAACAAAACCCAAGCCTAAACACGAAGTCTTCTCAACATCCAAGATCGTCAAACTCGTATATTGTAAGTTCTAAAGAACCAAAACCTGGCCTAAACTCTCTTACAACATCAACAAGGTCAAAAGAGAGGACAGATCAGAGAACCAATTTGCAGATGCAGATCTTAGAAATCTCAATCCTTATGATCTACCTGATCTTCTGGAATGGACGAAAGAGAACTTCACAACCGACGAAGTTCACAGAGCCTACATGGTAATTAGAAAGGCCATACGCGAAAATCTTCTGCTATACAGCATGGTAGATTTCCAATTGGCTCGAGATCTTGGAGTGAAAAGCTTAAACGTTCAACCACCAGAAGACTACTGCCCTCCCTCTGCTACACCAAACTCAATCATCACAAATCCAAGGGTCGGGTTAGTATTTCTAGATCCTTCTGGTAAATCAAAGTTGTTCGTAGAGATGGACTGTCAGAAGTACGCAACAAGTACTTTGACAGAGTTTTGAACGATCCTAGTAGAGCACAGAGGAACAAAGCTCATGAATCAAAGTCTTGCTGACAGACTGATAGAGGTTATCGATGCAACAATCAACTTCAGAACTCTCTGCATCAGCTTCTATCACGAGCTCATACAAGAAGGACTCGACCGCAGAAGTTTCAATGACTTCAAGGATGCCAACGTCTGAGTCAGTCAATCAGATCCTCTGTAATATTTTCTTTTCAATACAATCATATGTAAATGCCTCTGGCATAATCAAATGTGAAAAGAAAAGTGTTCTTAGTATGTACTTAGCCTAAAAATCCATGTACTTTTCAAATTTTCATTTTTCACTACTTAGGGGGAGATTGTTAGCTCCAATCTTTTAGTTTATGAAAGTAGTGAAAAATAGGCTAAGTATAGAAGTGTTCGACAGAGGCTCTGCCGAGTAGCCGAGTAACCGAGAAGACAGAAGTCTTCGACAGAGGCTCTGTCGGGTGAACCAAGAAGACCGAAGTAATGAAGTAACAGAAGACACTTCTAAGCAGCCAAGACCACAGAGCTTATGTCATACTTGACAGAGCTTCTATGGTAAAAATAAGATCTACGCAAAGGATCTTAACAAGGATGAACATGCTTCTTGCAATATCTACCATTCGAAGGTTCTAAAGATCAATCGTACAAAGGCGTGACCTGACAACTCCACGTGTCAAACTCTGATAGGTTTCTGCCTAAAGCTGAATACGGAGCATTTAATGAACGTTGTATCTACAACAGTTCCAGAATAGTGTTTTGTACCTTCTAGCTACTATTACTCAACAGTGTCTTTGTACCTTCAGTCCTTATTGTCCCCTTTAGAAGTAGTATAAATAGAAGGCTCATGTGAGCTCTTCTATTAAGCTTAATTCCACAAAAATACACATATATCATTAAGCTTTGCACTTCTCACACACACCATTAACTGCAGATTTCTTGTTAATCCTTTGAAGTTCTTGGTGTTCTTAATATATATCAAATACAATAATCTTGGAGATATTCATCTGTTCTTACATACTGTTTATTTGATATTGTGTGTTCTTCTACCTTACATTATCTTTCAGTTCTTAAATACGCTTCCACACCATATCTAAATCTGAACTAACTGAAAGTTAAGATCATTGTTTAAGCAAAATAGGAACCTACAGCAGTGTTAACCGCGCGGGTTGTGCAGGGACTATAAATAGAGGGTATTCAGTTTCCTCTTCATTCTTTGCAACCCTAATTATGTAAACCACCGCCAACCCCTTTCTCCTCGCTAAGTTTGGCCATTGAAATCTATTTTCCCTCACTTTTTCTTTCTTAAATCCGATTCCTCAAGCGTCAAGGTATGTTTTCTTGCCCTAATTTCTTAGTTAGGTGGTTGGTGTAGGTTCCCAGATTCACGTTGTATAACATAAACAACATAAAACAGATAGCAGAAGCATTATATAAAGCCATTAAATGTGAGTGATTGTGTAAACGATAATGTAATAGTGAGAGTATCAATAGTGAACAGTAAATGATAACAAGATCAAGTAAAATAAGTTGCTCGTATATTGATATTTGAATAACACCAAGAACACGTTCAAGTGTGTGTATTCTGAATCTCTTAGGAAACAAATCGTACAGTGGTAGTGCTATGGAATATTGCAGTGTATGCTTTTATAATTGTGGAAAACAATTCTTCCAAAAGTTTTTTTTTAATTGTGTGTTCCACTACCACTCTATTTATAGCCTGATAAAGTGAAGACATTGTACTATCTAACCCTGGAATGATACATGGAAAGTGTGTCTCCGTCCTTTTAGGGCTTACGTGGAAAGTACGGACACGTGTTTAACAGTTATAGATTTCTACGAGACTTAAGCTTCATAGAGGTCTTTATTCACCAGAGCTCTTACGCCAGAACTCTTATGGTCTTCTGGTGTGAACAGTTCTTCTAGTGGAACAGAAGAAGTCTTCTGCCAGAGCTCTGTCGAGCTCTGATGGTTCTGCCAGAGCTCTGTCGAGCTCTGATGGTCTTGTTGATTTTCTTCTAAGTCTTCTGCAGGATCTCTGGTGGTCTTCTGACTTGTAATATTTTCAATACTTTTACATAAGAGATACTTGGGGCTAACAATCTCCCCCAAGGTATTGAAAATACAAATGACAATAATTTACAGAGATGTAAACAAAAGACAAAGAGGAGAAGATCATCCTCTGTGAAACTTGATACTTTTCTTTTAAGAGTATTACAATACAATGCAAAGAACAAGTATACTAAGTATAGTAATTTCCCTTTAGAATTCTGTCAAATCTTCTGATCAGCTCTCGGAAATCTAGCATGAGGTTTATCTGGTTGATGTAAAGCCTTAGTTGCTCTTCTGGGAACTTTTCCCTTGGAAGATTCAGAATCACGTTCTTGAGATACTGCAGCGACTCACTTGAGTACTTGTGGGTTTCAGCAGATCTGATGGCGTTCTTGTTGCCCTTCTGTCGGCAGATAAAGATTGGAGGATTTCCAACCACGGTTCCAATTCTGTAATGGCCATAACCCTCAACGTTTTCATTTAGAGGTGCAATCGCCAGTTTCTCAATTTTGAATTCTATGCCAAGCTGAAAGTCTATTTGCGTCCTTAGGTTGACGTGCTCTTGCATAGCGTGCTGAATCTCTCTCATTGCAGTTCCTGTGCCTCTGTATCTGTCGATTTGGTTTTCACAGTAGCCATGAAGAGTTATCAAGTTGTAGGGATTCAGAAGAACAAGGTCGTTGTCATTGAAAGTTTCGATCTTCTTGTTTTCTGTCTCCACTGTGTAAACATGGTATAGAACTCTGTCATGGGAAAACTTCTTTGCTTCGATCTTCAGAATTCTGTTGAATGCAACGGATGAGTTTATGGCTTTGTTCAGATGAGATCTGGTTGAGATGAACCTTCGCCTTTCATCCGTAAGTTTATCGGCTCTGGTGGGATTGAGGTAGGGGTTGATAGGTACGGCATTGATTTGAGTGATATCTCTATCAGCATAGAGATATGCAAACAACTCTTCTAATGACGGGTTCTTGGTGTGTCGGGTTGAGGATTATGGGTTTTGCTCTAGTTGTGTTGGGTTCAGATCGTCATGAGTTTCAGCCATAAGGACGTCAACATGATGTTCAGGCTCTTGTTCAGTTTGGGTTTGAACTTGGGGTTGGTCTTGGTTTATTTGTTCATCAGCAGAGATTGGGTATGTTCTCTCTGGTTCAGGCCTTGGAGATTGGGGAGGGGTGTCAAGTATGATTATCTCTGGTGGTTGACATGTCGATGTTTCTGGTTCTCTGATGGTTCTGTCTTTGAACATGTAGTCAAACTCTACCATTGTCATCTCTGTTGAAGTGTCTTCTGTCCCCTTTTCTCCTTGTGTTTCTTCTTCTTTCTCTGCCTCTGCCTCTTTCTCTTTCTCTTTCCCCTTGTCTCCCTTGTTTATCTCCCCCTTTTGTTTCACAGAGGGCTCTCCTTCTTGAGCATCTGAAGGCTCTGTGGCATCTTTGTGGGTGTCATCATTGTTATCATCATCATCATTGTCATTACCACTGGCAGAGGTTGCCATAGTTCGTTTGGGAGAGTCCGGGGCAACAAACTTAGCCTTCTTCAGTGAAGGTTCTCCCTCTGGTGGCCAGTCTGCAGCTCTCTTATTTGACATGGACTCGAAGATAGCAGCTTTGAAATCAGTCACTGCCTTTTTCAGAACATCTTCCATCTCTGTCGCTGCAGCTCTGGCCTCATCTACTTGATTGTTGAAGTTA
This sequence comes from Saussurea involucrata, assembly GCA_033807775.1. Classification (NCBI taxonomy): domain Eukaryota; kingdom Viridiplantae; phylum Streptophyta; class Magnoliopsida; order Asterales; family Asteraceae; genus Saussurea; species Saussurea involucrata. The sequence continues at coordinate 137,648,063 of CM066322.1, forward strand.
AACTTGTGCGAGTCAAAAGTGCTTGTACGTGTTTCTCTGTCGCTTGAGCTTTCATGAAATTTTTTGAAGATATGGTCATCATTCGGATCAAGACAGATTTGCTGAATCCACTCATGTATGCTCTGTCGATAGGCTGATTGTTGGGAAATGGTACGGGTGCCTCTGGTGTTGTGGCCTCCTTAATAGCATTCTTGACAGAGGTATTGATCATCTCTGTTAAGGATCTGATGTTGGAGGCAGAGAGGAGAATGGAAGGTATTGGCAGGGTTCTGTTCATTACAGCCGTGTGGTTCTCTGCCATGGTTGTGTTCAGCTCAGATAGCTCTGTTATCAGTTTCCGTGTCTCCTCTGCTCTGGCTCTTTCCCCATCCACAAGTTTCTGGGAAGTCTCTGCATATTTTCTGGTGATCTATTGCAGCTCAGACTTCAGAGTTGCATTCTCCTGACGGATCAGCTCCTCTTTGGTTTCATTGATAAGTTTATACTCATTCAAAGAGTTTCTAATACTGTCACAGAAGCTTTTGAGCTCTGCTCCAGTGACCGTGTCAGCGGGGGTAACCTTGTCTCCAATAAATGGATTCAAGTCAACCTCGAGCTCAGAGGTGCCTCCATCAAGAGTTGTTTTTAGGTTGGCTCTTGGAGGACTTCCACCCGATCCTTGATGTTCCTTTGAGGGGATACATCTACAGGCGTTCTGATCAGAGTTTGCTCTTCCAGCTCACGTTCTGGAGAAGGAAATCTGATGTGTTGAGAAGATTTGTGATCAAGACAGATCTTCCCTTGTGCAACTAGGTCATTCCACTATCCCTGAGTTAGACAGAGCCTACGCGAGATACGAAAGATCTTAGGGCTAGTTTGTGTCAAATCTATGCAAGCCACAGAGGCTTCAGCGTGTGTAGGTGACCTATTCATGGCCTGGGGCGATTGGTCATCATTACCGAAAATGGATTCCCCGGTTTCGTACATACCAGAGGCGTGAAGAGTTGCCTCTGGTGGTTCAAGCTGGGTTGGGTTCGAGGTGTGCACCTATGATTCAATATCCCTCTGGTCTTGATCACCAGGGATAGGTTGTGTGGTTGCACTGGGAGTTGGGCTTCGGAAATGCACATGTGTGTTCACTTGAACATCTTTTTCTAAGCTCGCATTTCCCTCGGCTCCTAGGGATGTAGAAGACTCAGATTCTCCCTCACTATCTTCTTCCTCACCACTGCCAGAGAAGGACGATATCTCTTCCACCTCTGCAGTTTCCCTTTCTTCCTCTTGGACAGTCTCCAAAGGGGATGCTCTGTCCACTACTTCCTCTTCTACCACATGGGCAGAGGAAGACCCTACTTCGGGTACTCTTACCTCTGGTCTGTTAACTTCTATCACTTCTCTTTCCTCACTCATAGACTCTAACGAAGGCTCAGGACCTAAGTATGCTGGGGATCTCACCTCAGGTTCTTAAGGTAGAGCAGCATGTCTATAGTTTTGGAGAGAAATATGAGTTGGGTTTATTAAGGAAAGCATTGTTTGTGGGACTCTTCTTGTGTTGGGATACTCACCTGTAGTTGTTGGAGAGAATCTGGACATCAACCAAACAGGAGTTGGATTTTCCTGTTGAGTTAGTTGCAAGGTTGGGAAGGCTTCTCTGATGACTAAACTGATGAATCGTGGAAATTTGATATGCTTCAGATTTTTGTGGACTCCTACTACACCTCCTCTAGCTATGGTTGCGGTCTTGGTATTTACAGCAGATAGAAGGTCCTTGTAGAGGATCTTGGCATAGTCAAAAATTCTCTTGAAGTATAGGCCATACATAATCTGAAGGATTTCAGTGCTAGCTTGGTCTTGGCTACCATTTTTACATGTTAGGGTTCTGTTAAGTATGGAAAACATGAAGTTCCACACTGGGGGTAAGTGACCTCTTCTGAAGTCTCCTATCTTGGTCAAGGTATCGTTGTAGCCCAAGAAGCGAATGAAGTCAAGAAGAACAGGAACCTTTGGGGGTTTCTCATACGCAAGAATCCCCAACTGTCTTTTGGTCTGCATCCCAAAAACTCTTCTGAGGGTCTTATCACGGAGGCGTATTGTGCCTGCTCCTCCCTGTCTTCCAGAATCAACGTTGCCGATGATCCCTTTCTGTTCTGGAATGAACTGACATGTAGTCCACCATGTTGCACATAAAGTTCTGGAAGGTCATCGTCGAACATTGTGAGGGCACGGAAAATTTCTGAGTTTCTAAAAAACTCCACAAACACATGATAAGCTGGAAAATAGTTGCCTGGATTGGCATCAAAACGGTAATTGTTATCTACAAAATTGTAAGGTATGATTACGATTTGGTCGACAAGCCCAATTCTTCTCGATTCTGCGGAGTGAGCTTGTTCAGCCATTGTTGCAGGTTTAGGGTTTTTGAAGAACTCAAGAGGTTTTGAACGAAGGAGGGAAAGATTGAAGGTTTTGAATATTCAGTAAGCGTAAGAAATGAAATGGGTCATGGGAATGGGTATTTATACTCAAAACGTATGGCAGTATTACCATCGTAGGTACTGTAGGTACTCGAGTATCAGATAGTGGAGCGACCTTATCAGTGGAACGTGGAAACAGCTAACAGTTGGTTTCTCAATCAGAGAGTGCCACGTGGGTTTGGGTTCTGACAACTTTTGGGCTATCAAACCGTCACGGTTAGAGATATGTGGGTGACATGTGGTTGACGCATAATAAATAACCCGCATCTTTGATGACAGCTCATCTGATGACGTGGCAGAGAACTGGCAGAGCTCTGGTGGAACTCAGCACAATTTTGCCTCTGTTGAGTCACCTTTTTCACGGAGTTCTGGTGAAAAACATCAGAGGCTCTTGTGAAATGTTAGAGTTCTGGTAAGTTCTTGATATTATCATAAATGTTTTCATCAGAACAGGTTTTCCCTTCCTTAAAAAGATTTTTCATGTGTTCAACGAGCAAAGTCATTTAGATTTGAAATTGTTTTGACTTGCTCCCCCTTAAACCATGCTTATATTCCTCTTAAGCTCCCCCTTAAATGGTGAGCTTAATTGACAAATATTTCTTTTTAGCTTTTATCTTTTGTTGCAACAATATTTACAAAAAGGAAAACAAAAGTATATACAGATTTGGAATTCACAGAAGAAAATATTGAAAAAGTATGATGGCAGAGCTCTAGTGTTAACATCGAAGGCTCTGATGAAGTATCCTACTTAACTATTTTGACAGAGCTCTAGTATGAACATCAGAGGCTCTGGTGAATTTTGAATAGAGTTAAGAGGACATGTTCAGCATACCCATCTTGCAGATTAAGAAGTTGAATCTCCTTTCATCAAGGGCTTTTGTAAACAAATCAGTAAGTTGGAAGTCGGTTGAAACAAAGTACATTTCAATCGTCCATTTTTCAACATGATCCTTTATAAAATGGTACCTTATATCGATATGCTTTGTCTTCGAGTGCTGGACTGGATTAGCTGTAATTGCAATTTCACTTTTGGAGTCACATAGAATTGGGATTTTGTTGTACTCCATGCCATAATCTTTGAGTTGTATTTTCATCCAGATCACTTGAGAGCAACAACTAGCAGCAGCAACATACTCTGTTTCTGCTGTAGAGGTTGATACGCAGTTCTGTTTCTTGGATGTCCAACTCACCAGTTTGTCTCCAAGCAATTGGCAGCTACCAGAAGTACTCTTTATGTCATTCCTGCATCCTCCATAATCTGAATCTGTGTATGCTACAAGCTCGAAACCAGAATTAAGAGGATATCAGAGACCCAAAAATTGAGTCCCTTTAAGATATTTAAAGATACGTTTGACAGCAGACAAATGGGATTCTTTAGGATTTGCTTGAAATCTGGCACAAAGACAGGTTGCAAACATTATATCAGGTCTGCTTGCAATTAAATACAGAAGTGACCCTATCATACCCATGTAGTTCTTGATATCCACATATTGACCTTGAAGATCATGATCAAGTTTAACTCCAGTGGCAATAGCAGTTTTCATAGGATTTAAATTGTTGAGCTTGTACTTTTTCATAATATCAGAGATGTATTTTGATTGACTTATGAAAGTGCCTCTGATAGAGTGTTTAACTTGTAAACCAAGGAAGAATGAAAGTTCTCCCATCATGCTCATTTTAAATTCACTTTTCATCAAATCCTCAAACCTATCACAGTATTCCTGCCTAGTAGACCCAAAGATAATATTATCAACATATATCTGTACCAGAAGAATGTCATTCTTATACCTTCTAAAGAATAGAGTTGTATCGACAGTACCTTTCTCGAAATGATTAGTCAACAGAAAGTTTGACAGATTTTCATACCAGGCTCTGGGAGCTTGTTTAAGGCCATACAGAGCTTTGTCTAGCTTGTATATGTGGTCTGGAAACTCTGGCCTTTCAAAACCTGGTGGTTGCTGGACGTAGACTTCCTCTTGCAGTCTCCTATTCAAAAAGGCAGATTTCACATCCATTTGGTAGACATTGAAACCTTTATGGGCAGCATAGGCTAAGAAGATTCTGATGGCTTCTAGCCTAGCCACAGGTGCAAACGTTTTGTCATAATCAATGCCCTCTTCTTGGCAATATCCATTGGCAACCAACCGAGCTTTGTTTCTGATGATAATTCCATCTTCATCCTTTTTGTTTCTGAACAACCACTTGGTTCCAATGGCAGCTTTGTCTTCAGGGAGTGGAGCGAAGGACCAAACTTTATTTCTTTCAAACTCCAAAAGCTCCTCTTGCATGGCTTCGATCCAGTTTGGGTCTTCCAGCGCTTCAGAAATCTTCTTCGGCTCAATCATACTTAGAAAATTAACAAAGAAAGCCTCATTGATTGTTGCAGACCTTGTCTTTACACCATCTTTAGCAGCACCTATGATTAGATGATGGGGGTGATCCTTTGTCCATCTGGTCATTGGAGCATGGTCAACAGGTGGAGTATGTGCTTCTGATGGGACCAGGGCTCTGAGGCACACAGCTCTAGAGAGTGGCCTCATTGCTCTGTGATGTACCAACAGGCCTCTGAGAGGGTGAGCTTTCAAACAGGGAACTTCTCCCAATATGAGTCAGAAGGGGTGATGATGGCTCTTGTTCAGGTTCTCTTACGTCTGATTGTGGTTCCTCATTTCTATGAATTACACCTGTAGACAGAGAAGTAGATGGTGAAGAATTGGAGGGACCTGTAAGGGTTGTACCTGTTAGATTTTGTTCAGTAGAACTCTGAGCTTGATTGCCTCTGGTGATATCGATAGAGGAATCATCATCGAGGAAGAAGTCGTTGAATATTAGATTGATGTCTTCTTCCCTTGACTTTGAAGAACTGGGCTTCTCTTTTGTCTGTGTCCCCCTGGTGATTTGCTATCAGAGGAACTTGATGAATTTTCATCAAAGGACACATTTATGCTCTCTTGAATGACCCTGGTTCTGGTATTGTAGACTCTATAGGCTTTAGAGGTTAAGGAATAACCAATAAAGATTCATTCATCAGCCTTCTTGTCAAATTTGCCCAGCTGTTCTCTGTCATTCAAGATGTAGCATTTGCAGCCAAAAACATGAAAATGTTTCACATTCATAGGAAGTCTTCTTGAATATTTTCACTATTACAGCTCTGTTTTAGGTCAAACATGCTGTTGAGACTGCCTCTGCCTAAAAGTTGATTGGGAGAATAGAACCAGCCAACATAGTTTTGGCGGCTTCTACCAGAGTTTTGTTGTTTCTCTCCACAACACCATTCTGTTGGGGAGTTCTGGCAGCTGAGAAATTCTGGGAGATTCCTTCCTCTGATAGGTAGGCATCAATTTTGGCATTCTTAAATTATGTCCCATTATCACTTCTCAACTTTTGGACTTTAAGACCTAACAGAACTGGAATTCTCTTCAACAAACTTATCAGAATTTCTGGGACATCAGATTTTACTCTGATGAACTCAATCCAACTATATCTAGAATATTCATCAATAAGCACAAGAATATACTTTTTACCTGACATACTTTGCACAGAAATTGGACCACAAAGATCCACATGAAGCATATGCAAAGGTCTGGGGCAATTGTGATCACTCTTTGTTCTGTGTGAAGTTCTTTTCATTTTTCCCAGTTCACAAGCAGAACAGAGATGGTCTTTGTCAAATTTAAGTGAAGGCAGACCTTTCACTAAGTTGAGTTTCACGAGCTTGTCAAGATTTGAGAAATTCAAATAAGCAAATCTTTTATGCCAGAGCCAGGCATCTTCGTTTTCAAAGGAACTAAACAGAGTTTTCTGTTGTAGTACTTTGATTTGGATTAAAATTCATTTTATACAGATTGCCTTTTCTGTCGGCTCTTAAAAGTTCTTGACTAGACTCGGAAAGCAACAAAGAACAATATTTCTTCTTAAAATTGACATCGAACCCATGATCACATAGTTGACTTATGCTGAGCAGGTTATGATTTAATCCTTCAACATAAGCAACCTTAGAAACTGAAACACCACCATTATTTAGAACACCATAACCTCTAATCTGTCCCTGTTGATCTCCTCCAAAGGTTACTGCATTTCCCATTTTGTTCTTGAATGAAGTTAGCAGCTCCTTATTGCCTGTCATGTGCCTGGAACATCCTGAATCTAAATACCAGATCTGCACATGAGACTTCTGCAAGACAGATTAGTTCTTTTTAGGTACCCATTGCATTATGGGTCCTTTCTTGTTAGACTTGGGGGTGTTAACGGGTTTACCTGCTGGCTTTCCATTATGTGATGGTGTGCCAGAGGGTTTTCTCTGTGTATTTTGAACAGTCTTAGGATTTTTCCTTTGAAATGACTGATTCAGAACACAGTGAGGACCATTTAGGTGATTCTGCAACTTTAACAACAGTTGAATGCAATTGCAGTTGGTAGAACATGAAGATTGGTGCACATTGTTGTTTCTTTTAAAAAACTGTTGATTATATGGCATTTAAGATTGAAAAACTTTAAGACCAGATGTCTTTATATACATTCTGTCCTGGTTTGGTTTCTTGAAATTAGCATTGTTCCTTGGAACAGATTCTTTAGACCAAAAAGAGCCTTTTCTTTGATTTACTGCAGACTTGGGAACAAGTTTGTCATTGACTATCCATTTGCCCTTTTGCTTTGGAGTAAATCTGATTGGTTTATAAGCAAAGGGAACTGAAGTATGGTTCATAGAAACATTTTTAGCTTTCTCTCTTCTCTTCTCTTCTATCTCATCAGAAGAAAGAATTCTGATACCCTTGTTTTTAAAATCAGGAACTGGTATAAATCTGGATTGGTTCTTAAAGAATGAAACATTTTTCAAAACTCCAGATTCAACAGATGCCTGCTTGGGTTTGTGAAACACAGTCTCTTGAGCACAGAAGATCTACTCATCCACCTTAGAATCAGAGTCACTGTCAGAGCCTAGAAAGTCTCTGGTGGCTCTGGTGGAGGTGTTAGACTCTTTGGGTATCACAGAGATATCAGCTTTGGTAGACTTGAACTTTCTCTACTTTGGTTTTAATGCATCAGATGCAGCATTTTCCTCAAGAACTCTGTTAAGATCCTCTTCAAAAGATGTTATAATTGATTCAGAGGTAGGAGAGAAGTCTGGGGCTTCAGGGTTGAGCTCACTCTATGTTTTAACATCAGAGGATTCAGCCACAGAAGTGACAGACTTCTGTCCCTTAAAAGAGTTAAAGTGAAAAATCTTTTTAGGATCCAGACTTTTAACAGAATCAGGGAATGTGATCTCACCTTTTCCTTGATCATGAATGAACTTTTCAGATGGTTTTGTAACCTTTTCATGATCCAATGAGTCATGGCTGGCATTCCTAAAGTTCAGTCTTCTTGTTTTAGAAACATCTGAGGTTTTGGCTCTTTTGAAAACTGCGGTACCAGAGATCACATTTTCTTGGATTTTCCCAACACAGAAGGCAGAGGACAGAGATGTCTTCTTCCTTCCAGTGTAGGGAGCAAGGTCACTGAAACCTAGACCTTGCGTATCCTTTTGAGAATCAAAATCTCTTTCCTCTGTAGAGACTGGTGCAGAACCTCTCTCTCCCTTTGAAAATAGTCCTTTAGAGCAACAGAGTTAAGCCTTTCATATTCAGATTTCTTAACCTCTTCAGTCTTTTGCTTTAGAACTTCCTCAAATTCTTTACACTTTTCAGAAAACTAGTTTTCTTTCTGTTTTTGCAAAAATTCCAGCTCAGATTTTTCTTTGGCTATCTCTTCCTTCTCCTGTTCCAAGAGAGTTTTCTCTCTCTTATAAATGGAAAGATCCTTCTGAGCTAGCTTTCTTAACTCCTTTTCTTCTGAAAGCTTTTGTTTTAAAAGTTGAAATTCCTCTATTAGTAAAGAAACGTGCATCTCCATTTCAGAGTCTGATTTTGATTCAGAAGTAGAACATGCCTTGGCACTGGGTCTGGTGGTCTCCAGCGCTCTGTCAGATGGCTCTGTCACGGAAAGAGCACATTCATTCTAAGATACGTATGACTCTGTTGAACTTTCAGGCATCTCTCCTGTCATCCAGTCATCTACCACTTCCAAACTCATATCATCTACAGCAACCCCGCAAAAATTGGCTTTCTCTGGTTCGCAACATAGCTTCTCTCTCTTTAATTGTACTTGTACTTGTTCTTGTAGTAGTCCTGTTCTTTTACCGGTCTACCCTTATAGTTAGCAGGGAAATGGCCGGGTTTGCCACATCGAAAGCATCTTCCAACATTCTTGTTGATGGGCTGGGCAGCATCTGCTTGATTCTGGGGGACTGGAGGATTGTACTTCTGTTGTGGTCTTTGCTCTTATGGAGCTCTGTTTTTATTACTCTGATGGTGAGGTGCAGCATAACCTCTCTTCTCGTATTTCTCTTCTCTCTCATACCTTCCTCTTCTATCAAAAACTTTATTACCAAATCTCTTGTTAAATTTTTGTGTTATTAATGCTAAAGATTGGGCGAAAGCATTAATATCATCATCCTCTGATGAAATTTCCTCAGCATCACTTTCAGCAACAAGACTTTTCTTTCCCTTCTTTCTCACAACCTTCTCTTTCTTCTTCTCTTTGCTAGAGCTCTCTCTGTTTGACTTCCCTTCAGTGGGAGTTTTTGAGTCAGATATCAAAGTTATTGGTCCTGCGATGGTGGATTTGCCCTTTTGTTTGACAACATCCTTCTCTTGTGCAGCAAGAGTGCCATACACATCAGTAAGAGACCATGCATCCAAATCTTGGTTAGCTTGTAGAGACATGGATAGATTCAACCATTCATCATTTAAACTTTTCAAGAACTGAACATTGTTATCTTCCTTCGACCGAACAACCCCACACTTTTTACATTTGTTTACTAAAACCTTAAATTTGTTGTAGGTCTGTTGTAAGGTTTCCTCAGGAAGTGCCTTGAAATCATTGTATTCATTAATAAATTGGGTCCTCTTGTTCTTTTGGGTCTTGATACCACCCTCAAGTTGATTAAGAAGTTGATCCCATATTTCCTTAGCTGTAACGCAAGAGTCTAGTTCGTGGAAGATATCGTTGGGAATGGCCATAATCAGAAGTCTAACTGCCTTGAGGTCATTTTCAATTTTTAGCTTTTCTTCATCAGTAAACCCAGTGGTTTTAACCTCGAAGTGAGCAGGAACCTCAACAGTAGTTTCTGTTGCGGGTACACGTAGAACCAAAACCATGGGTTGGAATGGTCCATCAGTGACATATCGCATTAAGTCTCTATCCATTCCATCAAAGAAGTTAACCATCCTAATCTTCCATTGAGGATATTCATCTCTCAGAAGAGTAGGAAGTTTGGTCAGAGAGCCAGCTGTATAGATAGCATTGATGTTGTTATTAGCCATCTTTTCAGAAAACAGAGTACGAAGTTTTTGAAAGATTTAAAAGGGTTTTAAACTGAAAGTAGATGAACAGTAACCAATGGAACAGAAACTTGAGTAGAGAAGATATTCAGACTATTTAGAAAGCTTTAAACAGGGATTAAAGAACTCTGAAAACTTGTTTTAAACTTTGAACAGTAAAAACAGAGTATACTTTGAAGCTTTTGAAGATAAACACAATCAACAACAATGAATCAACCTGGTTAGATTGGATCGTTTGATTTAAGCAAATCAATCCGCTCTGATACCAATTGTAGGTTCCCAGATTCACGTTGTATCACATAAACAACATAAAACAAATAGCGGAAGCATTATATAAAGCCATTAAATGTGAGTGATTGTGTAAACGATAATGTAATAGTGACAGTATCAATAGTGAACAGTAAATGATAACAAGATCAAGTAAAATAAGCTGCTTGTATATTGATATTTGAATAACACCAAGAATACGTTCAAGTGTGTGTATTCTGAAATCTCTCAGGAAACAAATCGTACAGTAGTAGTGCTATGGAATGTTGCAGTGTGTGCTTTTACAATTGTGGAAAACAATTCTTCCAAAAGATTTTTTTTAATTGTGTGTTCCACTACCACTCTATTTATAGCCTGATAAAGTGAAGACAGTGTACTATCTAACCCTGGAATGACACGTGGAAAGTGTGTCTCCGTCCTTTTAGGGCTTACGTGGAAAGTACGGACACGTGTCTAACACTTAGAGATTTCTACGAGACTTAAGCTTCACAGAGGTCTTCATTCACCAGAGCTCTTACGCCAGAACTCTGATGGTCTTCTGGTGTGAACAGTTCTTCTGGTGGAACAGAATAAGTCTTCTGCCAGAGCTCTGTCGAGCTCTGATGGTTCTGCCAGAGCTCTGTCGAGCTCTGATGGTCTTGTTGATTTTCTTCTAAGTCTTCTGCAGGATCTCTGGTGATCTTCTGACTTGTAATATTTTCAATACTTTTACATAAGAGATACTTGGGGCTAACAGTTGGTTTGCAAAGTAAGTGTACATTTCGTCACCCATGTTAAATAGACACAATGTTTATGGTTTATACCTATTTTTCTCATGAGATTTTGGTGATATGTCCTTTATCTTCGAAATTACTTTAGATGTTCACTTGTTTGTGTTTAGTGCATTAAAGCTATGAGATTCTTGAGTAATAATAGTGTGTTTTCTCTTGGTATGCTTGATCTGTTGCTGTGATTATGTGGGGATATGTGTATGGTATGCGAATTTTAGGGATTTTAATGCAATTGTTACATTATCCCTACCATGTGTGATGAATTCTCATTTTTGATGTTAATGGGTAACATGATATTTCTGACTTTGCATTTTGGGCTTATTGTCAACATGATCTTCCATATTTTTTATTATTTTGAGTCCATTGCATGAAACATCACCCAACCTTGGTCTTACCAAGGTTTGGGGTGTTTTTTCTTTAGGATTGTGGGATAATAGTATTTCTTCAAGATGCATGCAAGAGTTGTTTTGATTTTGGTGGGTAGCTATGTGCTTAACGATTAAGCTATGATGTTGGGAAGTTGATTTAGATGATTTTTGTGGTATTATTGTCGTGTGTGGTTTATGTGTGTTTTCATTGGACTAATGAGGCGAAACGAACCTAAGTGTTCACTTAGGTTTGGGGTGCCCACCATTGATTTCTGCACACACACCATTGCAAACCTCAGTTTTACTGAGGTTTGGGGTGCCCTTTTCTGCTCAAATGAATGAATTCTAGTTGAGTGACAAACCTAATCCAAGGATTAGGTTTGGGGTGGCTTTCAATAAACAAGTAAAGTGCTAATTTACTGATTTCTTTTGTAGGAACATGGTCCATACTAACCCAAATGTTGTTGGAAGATTTTTCCACTACTATCACCTGACCCAAGCTGAAAGGGAAGCTTGGAGCCAAAGACGGAACCCATCTTATGGGTCTCGCAAGCGCAAGTTTGCTGTCCGATCGATACTAGCAGAACGGGGATTGAAGTTGGACGAAATCCCCAACGAACGAACAGTAGATATTGCTGAAGAGAGAGGATGGCTGAACTACGTTAGGAGTCCGGAACAGTACGATCCAGCTTTAGTGCTGGTGTTTTATGTCACGATGGTTCCGACATCCTTTGAAGAGTTTTCAACGGTCACAGTCCAGGGTCGGCGCATCAGGCTGACAAATGATGACATATGGGCGCACTTCGGGGTCCCGAGGCCCCAAAATCTGGCCGCCACGTTTGGTATACCACCGATCCCCGAAGTAGAACAGGATAAGACACACAGCCCAGTTATTGTTTGGGCAAAATTTCACCAGTCTCGACCACGACCAACACAAGGAAAACATTAATTACACTTCTCCATAATAAGATAAAGTCACAAAACGTTTTTATCTACAGTCCGAAGTTTAAAACAAAACTTACTCTCGACCTCGACCGTCATTCAGAACCTCACGACCTCGACCGACTAACATGCTGTATTACTGTTACTTTTTCATTGTTTAATGCAGGGTCAATGTCATTGATGACCAACGACTATAACCGACGAAGGCCATTAACAACATTAAACTCAGCGTCCGTTACAACTGTTACACGAAGCTTTTATGGATTCAATAAAGGCATTCGAAGACTATAAGTACAAGGATTCCATCCTTATTTGCGGATCATCAAAAAATATCTAAGCACAACCGAACTTCCGAGAACACTAAAAGCAAAGAACTCTCTCTCAACAGATCGCTCACGACGCACGACATACACGCACGACGTATAGTTTATACACACGATACACTTGTTACTTTACATTTAAAGTCTTTCTTTCATTTGTATTGTAATCATTGTACTTTCGACACCCGAAACATAAGGATATCGCCCCTGTTTGGCGACCATAGTGCATCGACGACCCCCAAAGTCATCCGCGGGTTTTTTCCTTGTTGAGGTTTTTCCCGCGTCACCAAAATCTCTGTCTCCTTTATGTTTTTTTGTATTCGTCGCACGGTTTGTCGAGTGATTCCTATTCTTTAGTTGTTAAGCTCCGCAATCAACCTTGAGTTATCCTTCTGGACGATTTTTGGCATTAACAGTTTGGCGCCCACCGTGGGGCCCATCTAGAGAAAATCTTCGACAAACGTGCGCCTTACTAACGGTTTCTTGGAGTTTCCACTTTTCTCTGTTTCAGGAAAATGGCAGCTAATGGAAATCATGAACAGCTCATTGCTCAGATGTATTAGGAGTTGGAAGCTGCTCGAAATCAAATCAATGTCCTTGCTAATCAAAGTCGGAGGGCAGCTGAGGAAATCGCGCGGCTAAGAAATCAAAATCCAAATGGATCGTTCGGACCGCAAAACGGTCCTAGACCATTCGTTCAGAATACAGGTCCAGGATCGTTTGGTCAGAACCCTGGGTCCATTCCATTTGGTCAGAATCCTGGGTTTGTTCCTTTCATTCAGAATCCAGGACCAGGGTCGTTCATGCAGAATCAGCAGCCATGTCCATTCATGCAGAATCAACAGCCGGGGTCGTTCATCCCAAATCCCTAGTTCGGGCCAATTCCTCCTCAGCATCTTATACCACCACCCATGAACAATGGGTCCCAACCGTACTTCGTCCCTTTCAACGGGGACGCTAATGGCTCGTCGTACGGAAATGGCACCAGTTTGGGGCTTGATCCATTGATAGGCGCGAATTCCGATCCTAACGACCCCGTCGGCCAGCAATTGAAGTTGTTAGAAGATCAGAATGAGTGTGTCCTATCCTTGCTCGCAAAGCTACCGGGGGCAGCCGTGCCAATTGATGTTGAGACTCGCTCAGGGTTTCAGGCATTGCCCTTCATCGACAAGATCGCGACAGTCGACGTCCCGAAGAAATACACTATCCCTGCCTTCATGCCCAAGTATTCGGGGGTGACCGATCCGACAAAGCACATCGTGCAATATAAGCAGGTAATGTGGACGGTCTCGATCCCACATATGTATCAAGAAGTCTGCATGTGCAAGAGTTTCGGGGCGACCCTCACAGTTTGTTCCCTCCAATGGTTGATCAACCTCAAACCCAAATCCATCGGGTCGTTCGCTGAGTTGGTCAACCAATTCTCCCAGCAGTTCGCCAGTAGTAGCAAGATGGAGAAGCAGACCAGTGATTTGTACTATGTCGTGCAAAAAGCTGAAGAGCCGATCCGGAGTTATTTCAATAGATTCAACGCAGAGATGATCAGTGTCCACAATTGTGACATCAAGACCGCGATCGAAGCCTACAAACGTGGTCTAGACGACAGTTCGGGTTTGTATACCGATCTGACCAAGTATCCCCCAGAGAATTTCGAAGACGTCCGAGCTTGAACCCTAGCGTATATGAGGGTAGAGGACGATGCTGCCTTTCGTCGTAAGCACACCGATGACAAAAGGTCATTGAGTTTGAGGAAGCCAGAGTTCAAGACAAAGGTCGTACCCAAACCAGAGCCGGCGCGACAAATCTTGAATGTCCGATTCAAGACGAATGCGGAGTTCAAGACCGCGACTAAATTTCCTCAGTACCCTAAGATATCCTCCTATGGTTTCAAAGGGACTGCTAAGGATTTGGTTGAGGCTCTGAAGACCATCCAGGCGACCATCCGGTGGCCAAAGAAGTCCGACCAAGCTGACGATAAGAAGGATAAATCGAAGTGGTGCGACTCCCATGTCGACCTTGGTCATGCGACAGATGATTGCATAGCTCTCAAAAAGGAGCTAGCATATCACATCCCGAAGGGCAATCTCAAAGATATCATCGACGACGTCGTTACAACAGCTAACGACGTTCGACCGCCGACTACTGATCATGTGAAGGTCGTCAACTGCATAACTGGTGGTTCCGACGTATGCGGTCTGACGTATTCCGTGGCCAAACGTCATGCCAGCCAAGCACCTGACGATCGTCCTATCCCATGTTCATTGAGACCTAAAGGAGATCTGGAGTTAGAAGCCATGAAAATCACGTTCTACCAAGATGACCTCGGTGACTCGTATCAGAAGCATCATGACGGGTTGATCATTCAACTCACAATTGGTAATTGTTTAACCTGGCGAGTCTTGGTCGATGGAGGCAGTTCAGCGAACGTCATCTTCCTTGACACCATCAAGGCCAAGGGAATCGATTGATCGGAAATCACCTGACGTTCGACAACCTTGGTCGGTTTCAATGGGGAAGCGACGAGTACCTTTGGAGAGATCACCTTGCTCGTCTATGCTGGAGGAATCAACAAGCAGACCAGGTTCAACGTCATTGATTGCTCGTCAGCCTATAACATCATCTTAGTTCGACCGTGGATCCATGAAATGAAAGTCGTCCCCTCGACGTACCACCAGACCATGAAGTTTCCTACGCCATGGGGGGTCCAGGAGATCAAAAGTGAGCCTAAAGTCGCCCGTGATTGCTATAAGACCACCTTGAAGCCGCAAAAAAGTCGTAGGTAAAGATGTCTATCGACTCTGAACCCTCGACAATCGAGGTATCCCACACAGCTGTAATGCAACACGTCTGGAAAGGTATGTCTTCTAAGTCCTTTTCTATCTTTCATACGATTTTTTACCGCGACGATTACTGACTTAAGCATCGAAGAGTCGTTGGCTAGCCAACGACCAATCTATAACATTGTTTTATCGCAGATCGCACGACATAAGATTGCTAAGTCTACTACACGACTTTAATCTCGCAAGGTCGCATGACATAAGTGTTCAGGTCTATGACTTGATTATTCTATCAAAGGGGCACATGGCTCGAGTTTCGTCGTATGATCTAAATGTATGATCACCAGGTCTAGCGATCCCATGGTCTGAGTTTCTTAACTTAGAAAAGTTTCGTGTTCTGAATGAATGCTTTGGTCGTGTGTGCTTATGTTTGCCAACACGATCTGAAAGACCAAAAGTCTTATGACTTGTATGCTAATCGTTGTACTTGCAATGGATGCCTAAGTCGCATGATTCCTTGTTTGTTCTATACTTAATGAATTCTGCAATTGATGTTATACTTATCCACACCACGTATGAGTCGAAACAACACATGAGTTCATCAGAAAGGTAAGGTTTCATTCACGAAATAGACGATTACATATAAGTAGCTCGACCACCAACGGTCGAGCAATCAAAAACAAAACTAAAGATACAAAATTTTCTAAGGCAAA
Source organism: Saussurea involucrata (assembly GCA_033807775.1). Taxonomy (NCBI): domain Eukaryota; kingdom Viridiplantae; phylum Streptophyta; class Magnoliopsida; order Asterales; family Asteraceae; genus Saussurea; species Saussurea involucrata. Next base: position 137,664,052 of record CM066322.1, read on the forward strand.
GGAGGATCAACACTCGCTTCTTTGCCCGAGGCTTCACCCTGTAAGCCCTCGTCCACCTCTTCTTCCTCGGCCTCCTTCTCATCGTCAGAGTCGAGATCTCTCTCAGACCCGACTTTGGCCAAAAAGAAGGATAGCTCGTCGGTAGCGGGAGCGAGGGGATTCTTCCCCGACAGGTGTTGTCGCATGATCATCGCCCGAGCTGTCAATCGAGCTAGGGCAAAAGTGGATGCAGCCTCGTCCTTGAGCTCCCTCACCTTCTTCTCCAGACCCACCACCTTGGACTTGGACTCCTCGACCTCTCTATCCTTCATGGCCAAGGATTCCTTCGTCCTTTCCAGCTCCTCCCTCTGGTCTGCGATAAGAGACAGGGATTGCACCAGACGAGAGTTCACCTCATCCTTAGCGTGTCCGACAGCTTCTAGCTCGTTCAGAGCATCGTCGAGTCGTACCGATATGTCCTCGGCATGCGCCAAAGTGGACTTCTCCCTCTCCAATGCCGCGTCCTCTCTATTAAGAGCGGAAGACACTAAGCCTTCTATCTTCATTGTCTCTGCATGTAGGGCCAGAGAAGACTGAAACGTCTGAAACACATAAAAACATGTTAGTAAATACTCGACAACGACAACGTAAAATAAGTCTTGAAAGAGAGACTTACCATAAATGCCAGTCCGGCAACATAGGACCCCGCACATTCGACAGATACGACGTTGAAGCGCTCCCTGAAAGAGGGGAGCTGAAACTTATCCAAGTGAGGGAACAAGTTCGTCCCGTCCAGGACATTATCAACCATGAAATCCGACGTCAACGTGAAGTTTACCATCATGACTTCTTTCTCGCCCTCTCCCGTCTACGCGGCCTTGCCCTTGTCGGCCAACGAGGGGCCCGACGTGGCAGCAGGAGACACCGTCGATTTCGCCGGATGCGCAGGGTCGACGAGTGTCGTATCGATCGTGTCGGAAGTCTTCTCGACGGATACGGTCGACGCCTTCGCCTTCTCAGACGTAACGACTCTCGACGAGCCGCCCGTCTTCAAATACGGTTCCTTCGGAACAGACATCCTTGTCCTCTTGAGGACTCCCGACCCAGCTGTCGGGACCTCTTTTCTCTTTAGGACCCTCGACCCAGCTGTCGGGGCCTCCTCCTCTTTCTCCTCTTCCTCTGTCTTCTCTTCTTCCTCCTCTGTCTTCTCTTCTTCCTCCTCTTCCTCTCGACTCTCCTGACGTCTCTCGCTCAAGAAGACTAAGTCGTCGTCTTCGTCTATCAGATGACGCGTGACAAACGATCGATTGTCAGTGTTGATCTCCAGGAACTTTTCGATCTTGGCCTTGGAATCTTCGTTGGGCTTCACTTTGTTGAAGTCGATATTTGAAGGCGCATAAGGAAGACGATTGGTCAAAAATAAATAAACAAATACAATAAAAACGCTCGACCAAAGCTAAAGCTCACCCGCCATGTTCCATCCGGACCTGATCCAATCGTTGTCGGGGTCCAGCGTCGCTACCCGCACAAAGACGTACCTGGTCTTCCATTTGCGGTCATTGACCGTAGTCTTCACAACCAAGGTACGATCGCCCTTATACCTAGAAAAAAGGCTATAACGATGGTACGTGTCCACCTTGACTTGATAAGCGGTCAAGAGATTTTTCACGTTCATCGGGAACTCCCAGTTCTTGGTAAGTCGCTCGACAACCTGGATGACCCTCTAGAACTAGGGCATCAGTTGCCCCAGCGAGAGGTCGAACTCGCACATAAAGGACTTCTCTAGAGGAGAGTAGGGCCATTCGAAACCTATCTTGAAGGTATACTCGTATATCACGACGTATCCCTTGTGGCACATTTCCGGTCGAATCTGAATGGCCTTGCTCACTGAAATCCCTGCAGGGATTTTCGCTAGGTTTCTAAAGCTATCGAGATCATCTTGATCTTGAATGGTACTCCTAGGCTATGTCGACATCGCTAATCCTGTTGGCCAAATTTGTAGGTCTAAAAAACCCCAAATGTCCCAGTTCTTCCTAGGTTTCCTAGCAATCGACTTACGACGCATACAAAGACTGAGAATCGTACCTTATATGGGCGCTCTAAAACCTCGAGAGTCCTAAACAAGTCGAAGATCTCTTGCAGGTTTAAAAAGGATTTGGCGAAGAGCAATAGGAAATTAAGAAGAAATCTTTGTCTTAAAACTCTCTGAAATCGTAAAATGGAAAAGATCCGTCGTGGGTCGATATTTATGTAAAAGATCGTGTCAGGTCATATCGGCCGATGATCGACACGTGCCCTCGCCTTTTTGAATACTCGACAGATCGTCGACACCTGGCGCTTACAGCTGTTAGGCATGATCGCACGACATCATGACGTCACGATCTTATCCACTTTTCGACTTCTTCTTTAGTTGGAATTGGACTGATCCAGTTCCAAGGCAATTGAAGAGACTTTCGACATGTGTCACGACCCTAGACGTCCGACTAACAAAATTTAAAAACTTTTTGAAACTTGAATTTGCCACTCCATTTTTAAATTTTGGGGGCAAACTGTTTTGGCAAAATTTCACCAGTCCCGACCACGACCAACACAAGGAAAACATTAATTACACCTATCCATAATAAGATAAAGTCACAAAACGTTTTTATCTACAGTCCGAAGTTTAAAACAAAACTTACTCTCGACCTCGACCGGCGTACGGAATCTCATGACCTCAACCGACTAACATGCGATATTACTGTTACTTTTTCATTGTTTAATGCAGGGTCAATGTCATTGATGACCAATGGCTATAACCGACGAAGGCCATTAACAGCATTAAACTCAGCGTCCGATACAACTGTTACACGAAGCTTTTATGGAGTCAATAAAGGCATTCGAAGACTATAAGTACAAGGATTCCATCCTCATTTGCGGATCATCAAAAAATATCTCAGCACAACCAAACTCCCGAGAACACTAAAAGCAAAGAACTCTCTCTCAACAGATCGCTCACGACGCACGACATACACGCACGACGTATAGTTTATACACACGATTCACTTGTTTTCCACACACGATACACTTGTTACTTTACATTTAAAGTCTTTCTTTCATTTGTATTGTAATCATTGTACTTTCGACACCCAAAACATAAGGATATCGCCCCTGATTGGTGACCATAGTGCAGCGACGACCCCCAAAGTCGTCCGCGGGTTTTTTCCTCGTTGAGGTTTTTCCCACGTCACCAAAATCTTTGTCTCTTTTATGTTTTTCTGTATTCGTCGCACGGTTTGTCGAGTGATTCCTATTCTTTAGTTGTTAAGCTCCATAATCAACCTTAGGTTATCCTTCTGGAGGATTTTTGGCATTAACAGTTATCGCATCCTCTCTCCGTACGAACGGTAGGGGACACTGGGTAGTGCGGGAGTCGGAGATTAAGAAGAGTGAGATGTCGCCAGAGTTGGGCCTTTGGATTTTGTTTTTAAAAGGAAGCCTGACACCGTCTACTCACAACACGACCCTTGACTCATACATGGCTCGGATCATGTATTGCATCCAACATAACCTGCCGTTGGACATCGGCCACATGATCGATGCAGCAGCGGAGGTATTCTCTCGTTTCCATGTTTGATTACCCAATTTTGCAGGAATACAGGGATCAAGATTGGACCGACTCTTCCACCATTCGCCCAATATAATCGTCGTGCTTATCGAGACCAAGTGACTGCGGCCTAGAAAATGACAAGACTAGAAGCCATGGAGAATGAAGATATGAATGTGCCTCAAGGAGTCGATGACGTAGATGCCGACGATGTAGATTACGATCCCAGAGCGGATGAGGGCGATCAACCCATTAATGTGGATGTTAGAGCCTTGATGCGACACTTTGATACGCGCTTCAATGCACTCCATAATGAGATGAGAACGGGGTTCAATGACTTGTGCAGGCTTGTCACAGGCGAGTCGGCCCCGGCTGCAGGCACGTCTAATCAGCAAGCGGAACACAAAGTGAGGAGGCGTCAGCCTGGGGCTAGTTCATCATTCAGACGCCACAATCAAGACGAATGAAGACGGGTTTGATAGCTCTCATTTTAAATTTCTGAAAGTTTTTCTTTGGTTATGTTTTTGTGATCGTTATTTGTGTTCTTTTACAATTCGGATGACTGTACGTAACTAAATTCGCATTTTTGGATGACTGTAATTCACATTGGGGACAATGTGTTAGCTAGGTTTGGGGTGGTTAGTCGGTTGTTATCAGTATATTTTAATATTCCTGCAGTTGGGTCTTGTTTATGCAAAATGTGTTGTTTTCGTATTAGCCAAACTGTAACGCACTACCACTAGCGAGCTAGGTACCGATATTAGGGGAATGAAGTCGTAAGGGATAATATAGCGGCAAAGAGGACTTTAGGGACTGCATGTCTAAGGAACATTAGCGGAGATCACCCGTGAGGTTGTTGATTCAAGAATTACATACGATTTTTTTCAAGAGGGAGCATTACATTAAGTCTTATACACTATCTCGATTCTTTGTCGCAAGTTATAGCATGATCTCACTATAATGTTGTTCTGAGTAACAAAGATGGTCATAGGAATACTGAGTGGAACACTGTCTTAAAAGGATGTGTAAATCTTAAGAGATGATTCCAGGCGTGTGTGTGTGAATAAATAATGTTTTTAGCTTGCGTACCCTTTTCGAATGCGTGATCCAATGCCTTTTTGAAGCCATACACTGAACTTGTTTAAGGTCTTAGCCCATTCATTAAACCCTAGCCTGATTTGAAGCCTACCTTTATCCGAAGAAGTGTAGTAACGAAGGACCGGTAAGGGAAAGTAGAAAAGTGAGGATGGACTAGGAAAGAAGCATTCAAGTGAAGTGCCAAGGGTAATGACTTACATAGTTTGGGTACCAAAAAAATCGATGAAATGATGAGAAATGAGGGGAGAACCCCAGGAAAAAAAAGAAAGATATCTAGATATAATTTGAGAGGATAAATGAGTTGAATTTATGTTTTGGGAAAGTGGAAAGAAAAGGTTTGAATCGGAATCTTCGTTACAAACACTCGAAGGATCTTTGTACCTTTTGACCTTCGTTTCTTAGCCATGACCCTAGCCCCATTACAACCCGTTAAAAAGACCTAGATGATCTGATAGATAGCACAGAAGGAGAGACAGAGTGACGCTAGTAGTTCCAGTCTTGTTACTTGGTTCTTTTTGAGATCCCAATCTTGTACAATTGTGCGTTTTTCATTGTTGTTGTTCATGCATTTACTTGGTGTATTATTGGACATAACCTCTTAAAGCATTAACAATATGAGTGACAGCCTAGGAATAGAGTGCAAAGAGTGTTCCCGTGAGGTAGGATCAAAGCTAAATCCTTCCTAAGCATGAATAACTGAAGTCTAATTTGTTGTGGTGTAGTCCTGTGCGGTTCTATTTTCAATTATGAGGTATCTTGGACCCACTTTGTGTTAGTAGTTCCGTTGACAGTCTGATTCTTCATACTAGCAACATCCCAACTGTAAAATGTGATCAATGATAACACCGACTTGGCAAATATGCGAATTTTTTAGTATTGTCCCCTTTTGATAGAACTGTTCTTTTTGTTATTTTAGTCGCTATTTTGCTTGAGGACAAACAACGCTTGGTTTGGGGTTGTTGATAATGTCGGTTTTCGACATTATTTTGACTCACGAATCAGTTAAGTGTTGGGTGTTTTCAAGGGAAATAAAGACTTTTTCTAATGCATTTCATGAGATTTTACAGTTCATCGAATGTTTGGTGGAAACAAGATGATCACTATTAATTCAAGGCAAATCGCGCAAATCTGGATAAAAGTCGAAGTTGGGATGAACAGAGGGTGTCGCGACCCATGGAGCGACTTATGCCGTGGCGCAATGCGCGCGGTTCCCTAAAGATGTGTGAAACAGAAGCTCGTGCGACAAGAGGCGCGACCCAGACCGCGTGGTAATGCATGCAGGGCTCTGGAGGATTACTTAAACAGAGCGCGGAGCGACTTGTGGCGTGATCCAAGCTGCGGTGGAATGAGCGCCGAATCCAGGAAACTGTACTCCAGAAGATGGCGCGACTTGTGGAGCTGTTTCACTAGCGCCAAATCTAGCGCCGCGTACCTGTTGGTTTTTATTGCCTACCTTTTCATTTTAGGCTTATCATTGGATCTAGGGAGGAAGCTGCAGGGCAGAGGACGAATTTTGGCGAAGGCAAAGGTGACCGGAGGAATCGAAGAACACAACGAGTACCTGAAAGTGAAGGAGTGCTTCTCAGGGAATTTTATTTACAGCATAGTTTTTATCAAACAATGGTTGTAACCTCTATTTACTCCATTTACAGTTTGTCTTCCATGATTCCCGACATGAGCTAACTTGCGAATGTCGGGGGTTTGATGGATTTTTTAGTTTTCTTCTTGTAAACAGTGGAACAGTTATGGTTTTTGGATTTAATCTCTAATGAAGCTTATGGGTTGTTTTTAACGCTTTTAATAGCCTGATCAACAATTGAATGATCCGATAAATCTTGATCATTTTCGAGAGAAAGGTTAAGATTGAGAATGACTTATATGCCATATATGGGAAGTGGATAGAGATATACCAACTCCATTTATGTTGTTAGCTAATCTTCAAAATCAAGGAAATTGAATGTTGAGGTTGAAAAACAAAACATGTATTTTCATAGATAAAATCGTTATAGCCTGGAAAAGTATAATGATAAATAAAATATTTATCAATTCATTAAATTAAATCCATTTGATAGCCATTTTCCAAATATGCAAGAATTAACTTTCAAAGACATCAAACCCCTGGAAATTTTACTTTCTTCAATTTCATTTCTTATCGAAGTCGTCGTATGTTTTGTGGTTTTCTTTCAGTTGTATATTCTACTTTTCAAAATACCAAATCAAACCAATTTCGAGCGTTCAGTTAATAGTTAATACAGTCATTGTGGTACTTAACACCTTGTTCCTTTCGTTCGATACTCGTACTTCCGTACGTATTACTTGAGACGATACCGTACACTTGCGGTCAGTCAAAGATGGGTGTAAACCCGCCTATCACTTCTTTACTTTCATAGTTTACTGTTTAATTGTTTTATCTGTGATATATCTTTATTGCATCCGCTCATCTTCTGTATATCACAATCTAGTAGACTCTGGGTTCCTACCAGTATCAGAGCAAATTGATTAGATATTAATCAAATCGATCCAATCTGTACAGATTGATTCTACTTTTTAAGCTATTTCCTCTTCTTAAATCTATTCTTCATTCTAAATCATGTTTCCATGTTTTTGTATTTCACTCATAGTGTATTGATTCCTCAATCAGTTCAGTTTTTGAAAGATCTTCAGTCTATCTGTTCTCGTTTTTTTTTCATCCATATTCCATCTTCATCATCTTAAAATGGAAACTCAAAACTCTAATGCACTCTACACTGCAGGTTCTCAAACCAAGCCTCTAACTATACTCCTTGAGGAATATCCTCAATGGAAAATACGTATGCTTAATTTCTTTGAAGGAATTGATAATAATTTATTTAAAGTTGTAGAACATGGTTAATTTGTTCCAATGGTCACTGTCCCTCGTGTACCTGCAACAGCAACAACTGAAGAAGTTGTTGCGCACCAAGTCCCAAAACCCCCTTATTCTGGATAACCGATAAGGCTAAAATGGAGAATGATGATAAGGACAAAAGGCTACTGATCATGGCAATCCCCAATGATTTATTTCAACAGTTAGATTCAATGATTTGATAATGACCCTGAGAAACACTTAGTGTAAATTGTAAGTAGACAATATATATTAGTGTTTTGCCATCAAAGAAAATATACTAAGTCTGTTTAGTATCGCTGATGGAAAACATGCTTTAAATTATACTTCAGCGAACATTGTACATCAGTGAGCCCTGAGCCTGTTCGATCTCACTGATGATCGCTGAATGTTCATCATGTAATTGTTTACTTATGATCCCTGAAGACAAGATTCGCGTCAACCAAGTTCGAAGCTGAAATCGAAGACCAAGCTGAAGAACAAGTGATTAAGTCTAATAGTGACCTGATGCGGATATCAGCGAAGACAAGACTTGTCCATTCCACGCGAAGTTTCAAGTAGAAGACTTCAGTGAATGCTGAACTTTATCATTCGCTGATAAAGATTCATTCAGCGAACGCTGATCATGAAGCCTGTTTAACAAGAAACTTTTGTCTTATCTCCTTGCACGCCCCCGTATGATGTTGTCAGAACGGACATCCCTTTTGTCCAGAATCGTACAACCAACTCTGCAACAGCACTGTTCATCATGCGGCCACTAGGATGTTTGCTGAAGTCAAATCATGCAACCAATCAGAGGCTGCCATGTGTAAAGGTATACTGGTGTGCATTAAATGCATGCAGTATATAAAGGAAACCCTGCTTCACATTTGAAGTGCTCGGCTTTTCTTCCTCGCTGAACTACTGTGTGATTAGAAAACTCTTCTTAGTTTTCTTATTTCTTTTCTCTCTATTTCTAGTGCAAGAAATATGTGTGTTCTCATAGTTTGTTTAGATTAGGTTTTTAAGTTGATCTTATTCTGCAACAAACTTTAAATTGTTTGATTATATCAATAAACAATTTAGAAAGATAAAAATTTGTGTTTGTATTCAACCCCCCCCCCCCCTTCTACAAACTTGTATAACCCTTCAGGACCAACAAGTGGTATCAGAGCAGACTGTTTAATCTCATAAACAAGATCTTGCTTATACTATCTCTTTTTCTCTTCCTTGCTAATTTTCTAAAATGGCAAATCATCAGAATACAAATTACATAGATAATGGCTCTCTTGCCAAACCTCTTCGATTTAGCAAAGATAATTTCAATCTATAGAAAAATCGAATGATGCTCTTCCTAGAAGGTGTAGATCCCACTATACCTTACTATGTGGAAAATGGACCTTATGTTCCATATGTGGTCCATAGTGATGTTCCTGCCACTGCTACTACCCCCGCCATCCCTAAGAGAACTCTTATCAGAGAAGTTTCTGAGTGGACTGAAGAAGATAAGAAGAAGGTGGCCATTGATACAAAGGCCAGATCTATCATCTCTATCGATCTTCCTGATGAAGTCTACCACTCCATCATGAACCTGGAAAGCTCAAAAGCCATGTGGGACACTATATGTGTTCAATATGAAGGTACTGCTGAAGTCCAGGATTCTAGAAGAATAAACCTGGTAAGGCAATACGAAAGTTTCATCTCTGTTAAGACTGAAACTCTCTCTGAAGTTCACCAACGTTTTAACTATTTAATTATTGATTTAAAAACTGTTGGTAAGACCTACTCTAACTCCGAGATCCTGACAAAATTCTTGGAATGTCTTCTTGAAAGCTGGGATAATTATACCATGTGTCTTAAGCTCTCTAAGGATCTAAAACTCATGACCCTTGCTACCTTATTTGGCACTATGCTCAATCATGAGCAGTCGTGTCAACTTAAGAAGAATCTTGTAAAGGTTTCCAAAAGCACACATGTTGCTTTACTCTCCTCAGAGTTGATACCGGCTCAGCGATCAACTGTCACGATCACTGAAATGGATTCTAACTCTGATGATTCATCAGACGCAGATCCTTCAGAACTTGATGAGTCACTGGCACTCCTGACAAATTCTTTCAAGAGGTTCGCTAGAAAGAGTAACTTCAGAAGAAGTAACCCTCTCACTATCACTGACAAGCCTAAATCTACTCCTGTTGATAAGGCTACTGCTACCTGCTATAACTGTGAAAAAATAGGACACTTTGCTAGTGAATGCAGGTCAAAGAAAGTCTTCAAACCTTCATCTTCCTCCTTAAATAAATTCTCTAACCCCAGGGCTAGAGATGACAAATACCAAAAGCGGAAAGAAAAGTATGCTAAGCTGAAAGCATACAAAAAGAAAGGTAAAAGTCTGATCGTTGAAGATCATGACTGGGCTGAATCTGATGAAGAATCATCCGACTCTGAAGAAGATGAGGCTAATCTCTCCCTCATGGCCTAAATACAAGAAGAGGACGAAAAAGCAGAAATTCCCTCTACCTCCACTTCTACCTCTCAGGTATCAAATTATTCTACTGCTACTTCTGCCTTCCCTGAAGCTGGTAGTCTTCGTGCTATCGATATACTGACTATTGATTTATATGATGCCATCAATGGCAAGACCAAAGCTGAACAACTAAATCAAGATTTAGCTGAACAGCTCAAACAATGTCATTTAAAAATTCAAGAGCATTCGAACATTGAAAATAATTTGAAAGATCAGGTCTATGTAAATCAAGTTATCAGTATCAAGCGTGAACAAGCTATCGTTGAACTGAAAGCAGAAAAAGATACTGTTGAAGGATGGTATAAATCCTCAGCAAAGATTACTGAGATAATAGGTGCTCAAATTCCTCTTAGTGACAAACGTGGTCTTGGTTACAAAGCTGACGCTGAAGAACAAACCATTGATCGTTCCATGCTTAAATTTGGAATGTTCGTGTCATCTATCCCTGACACCTCTTCATCTCAATGCTCATCTTCTAAAACTCCCATCCCTGATGACAAACCTACCTTGATTTCTAAAGGTAAAGAAAAAGAAATTCAAAAACCTCATAAGGGTACCAAAGTACCTAAGCTGAAAGTCTCTAAAACTTCAGCGAGCCATCCCTCTGATTCTAAAACTAAGATCCCTGAATTCATTCAACGATCTACTCCTAAACTAAGAGTGGATGTAATTGGTAAGAAATCCGAAGAACTGATAGTTCCTCCAATTTCCAATGCCAAATGTATTCTTGGTGCTGGCCCTGCCCATTTAAAAATCTTTGTTAAGCATGCAAATGGTCCTAAAGCTACTTTTAGCTATAGGAAATGTTATCACTGTGGACTTACCGATCATATTGCTAGTAAGTGCCCCACATCTACCAAGGCTAAGAAATTAGCCAAGGTAAAGAAGACTGCCCCCAAGGCAAAGAAAACCATCCCTCATAAAAATCAGGCCAAGGTGAAAAACACCACTGAGGTTAAGAAATTAACCAAAGTAAAGAATGTCACTGAAGTTGAATCTTCAAATGATGCGAAGATTGCTGAACCTTCTACTTCCTCTACCACCACTGACAAATGTGGTCCCATAGTTAAGTGGGTACCTATTCTAAACTAATCTTCCTTTGTTTGCAGGTCTCGAAGGGTATCTGGTATCTTGATAGTGGATGCTCTCGACATATGACTGGAAACAAAAACATGCTCACTGAATATAAGGAAGAGAAAGGTCCCTCTGTGACCTTTAGTGGCAATGGAAAAGGCTATACTCGAGGGTTTGATGTACTCTTTAATGGTACAACAACCTTCATAAGAGTCGAATATGTCGAAGGGCTGAAGCACAATCTTCTTAGTATCAGTCAGCTATGTGACAAGGACTTCAAAGTTTGCTTCACTAAGGAAGCATGCTTCGTCACTGACAAGAAGGAGAAAGTCTCTCTTAGTGGATATCGTTTGGAAAATGTTTATGTAATAAACATGGACTCAACAACTACTGAGAATGCTTCTTTTTTCTCCAAAGCCTCTCTTGATGTCAACTGGATATGGCATAAAGGGCTCTCTCATCTCAACTTCAAGACACTTAATACTCTTTCTACAAATAAGTTAGTCACTGGTCTTCCTCAACACTCATACGCTAAGTAATCTCTCTGTTCAGTGTGTGAAAAAGGAAAACAAACCAAAGCTAGCTTCAAGTCAAAGGAAGTTTCCTCAGTGCCATCTCCTCTTCAACTTCTCCACATGGATCTGTTTGGCCCTGTCAACGTTCAATCCATCGCTGGAAAGAAATATATGCTGGTTATCGTAGACAAATTCTCTCGTTACACTTGGGTTATGTTTCTCCATGCTAAGAGCGACACCATAGAAGAACTGATATCTTTCGTCAGGAAAATGGAAGTCCTGAATAATCTCACTGTTCGCTCAATAAGGAGTGATCATGGAACTAAATTCAAAAACAGTTCCCTTGATAGCTTCTTTGACTGTAAAGGTATTTCTCACAACTTTTCCTCAGTGAGAACACCTCAACAAAATGGAGTCGCTGAAAGAAGAAATCGTACGATCATCGAAGCTGCTCGTTCAATCCTCAGTGATTCTCATCTACCTACTCGGTTCTGGGTTGAAGCTGTCAACACTGTTTGCTTTACGCAGAATAGATCGCTGATCGTCAAAAGATTCAATAAGACTGCCTATGAACTTTTCCATGGAAGAAAACCATCTATCAGTTTTCTCCACATCTTTGGTTGTCAGTGTTTTATCTTAAACAACAGAGATGCTCTTGGAAAATTCGATCCCAAAGTTGACGACAGAATATTTCTTGGATATTCTTCTATATCCAAAGCCTTCAGGGTCTTCAATAAAAGAAGACAGACTGTAGAAGAAACCATTCATGTCACCTTTGACGAATCCCGTTCAGCGAACTCAAGACCTTCTACTGATAACGAAGAACTCAATCAGTGGATGTTTTCTCATTTTGGGGATTCATAAATTGTTCCTAACCCTGACCCTCAGGTCAACACTCCAACCGCTGATGATGATCCTATCATCATTCCTAGCGTGCAGACAAGTGAAGCTGAATCATCTTGGGTTTCAGCTATTCCCACCAACACTATGCTTGTTTCTGAACCATCATCTGATATTCCATCAACCTCTCAGCAGTCAATGAATGAAGTTTCATCTGTGCTGCCAATCGTGCCTCTACTACCTAACGTCGCTGAAGCTTCCTCCTCAGTGATTCCAGAGTTCCATTCTGAGTCAGTGGCTCATCCTCTTGCTCAGCGATGGACCATAAATCACCCTATTGATCAAATTCTTGGTGATCCAAACGCAGGTGTTCAGACTCGACGAGTGCAAGTAACATTTGTCTTTATGTAAATTTTATTTCACTAACTGACCCAAATAAAGTTGATGATTCCCTCAGAGATCAAACTGGGTCAGCGCTATGCAAGAAGAGCTGACTGAATTCGAAAGAAACAAGGTTTGGAATCCTATTCCAATACCATCTGACAAATCAGTGATAGGCACCAAGTGGGTCTATCGAAATAAGTTGGATGAAAATGGAACTGTAACCCGCAACGAAACTCGCTTAGTTGCTCAGGGATACAGACAAGAGGAAGGTATAGATATGACGAAACCTTTGCCCTAGTGGCAAGACTCGAAGCTATTCGTCTATTTCTGGCTTACGATGTTCATAGAGACTTCAAGGTATATCAAATGGATGTGAAATCAGTGTTCCTAAATGGAAGGCTGAATGAAGAAGTCTATATTGAACAGCCTCCAGGATTCACTAATCCTAGGCATCCAGGTTATGTTTATAAGCTGGATAAGGCAGTTTATGGACTGAAACAACCTCCATGTGCTAGGTATGACACTCTATCCTCTATTCTTCTCATCGAAAAAATTGAGCGTGGTAAAACTGATAACACTCTATTTTTTAGGAAAGTTAAAGGTCATATTATTCTTGTTCAAATATATGTTGATGACATTATATTTGGTTCTACTAACACATCTCTTTGTACTCGTTTCGCTGAAAGAATGAAATATGTATATAAAATGAGTATGATGGGTGAGTTGAACTACTTCCTTGGACTCCAAATTAAGCACATCGATAAGGGTATGTTTATCCACCAAGGTAAGTATGTCAAAGATATGCTGGAGAAGTTTGATCTGACTCAAAGCTCAGCTATGAAAACCCCTATGGCACCGCCGCTGACACTTAACAAAGATCCTTCAGAGAAAACTGTTAATGTCACCGCATGGCTTGGGATGATCGGCTCTCTCCTTTATCTTACAGCTAGCCATCTTGATATTATGTATGCTACTTGTTTGTGTGCACGATATCAATCTGAACCTAAAGAATCCCATCTGATCGCTGTAAAGCGAATTTTCAGATATCTGAAGGGTACTCCCAACCTAGGTCTATGGTATCCCAAGGACTCAGGGTTCGATCTAGCTGCCTATTCAGATAGTGATTTTGCAGGTTGCAAGCAGGATAGGAAAAGCACCACGGGAGGCTGTCAACTCCTGGGTAGAAAGCTGGTGAGTTGGACAAGCTAGAAGCAAAGTTCAGTGTCCACCTCTACAGCTGAAGCTAAGTATGTAGCCGCCAGAAGCTGTTGTGCTCAAGTCTTATAGATGAGAAATCAACTATTGGACTATGATCTTCAGCTCTCCAATATTCCAATCTATTGTGATAGCAGTAGTGCCATCGCTATAGCCAATAATCCAGTGCTACACTCAAAGACCAAACACATCGAGATCATGTATTACTTTATCAGAGATCATGTGATGAATGGTGACATAGAACTTCACTTTATCCCATCTGAATTTTAGTTAGCTGGTCTTTTCACCAAACCTCTTGATGAGACAAGATTCAACTTTCTCATCAGCGAGCTTGGAATGCTGAACCTTGAAGATTAAGTCTTCATCGGTATAGCATTGGATCAGTGATAAAGAAAATTTTATTCACTCATTCCTCATCTAATCTCTGAACAAAAATGATTCGCTGATTTCAAGGTATGTTCTCTCTCTTTAAACGCTGAAGTTTACTTCAGCATGCAGAATTTCAAAATATTTTGTATCGCTGAATATCTCTTCCTTCAGTGATTCTTTTTGAAATAACTATGCTCACTGATATTTCTCATCGGTGATTTCTTTTAAATTGTCCCTGAGTTTTTCAAAACCACCAGAGACAACTTAGAAGTGTGAAAGGATGATTGTGACGTCATCAAAACGGATAACCTATGGAACGCTTTTTTTAACTGACATGTTCGTCTGTTGAAATTCTTGACCAATACGCTTCATGGGACGTGTCCGTGTCATGATGAGCAACCTTTTTCCCGCTCATCACTTTCTCTCTCTATTTTCACTATATAAACAACCCTCGTTTATATTTTTACCTTTTACGATCTTAAACTCTCCTAAAGCAGAAAGACTATCTTGCATTCCTTAGCATTTGATCTTTGATTTCCAAGAACTTGTGTTTGTATCTTCAAACATTCAACAAACAGGTTTTTGTTTCTACTGTTTAAATACTTTCTTTTACTTGTTTTGATCTTCTTCTTGCTTATACAAGATCAAACAAATGTGTTTTTATACAATGAAATCATCTTCTTCATGATTTTATGAAAAAAACTTGTTAAAAGTTTTTCCATTAAGTTAAACAAAAAATATTAAACTTAAGCTTCATATGTTTTTCCAGAATCCTTTCCTTAAAAGGAAACTGGAAAACAAGAATTTTACTAGTTTTGAACTCTTTTTCAAACTAGAAATCTTTTTTTTTACATTTTCTTTCCCTAAAAGGCAATTGTAAAACCCTTAAAATCCTTATTCTGGAAATCCATTTCCATTTTAAGACGTTATTTCATCTTCTCTACTTATGTTGTAAAACAGAAATGGCCGCTACAAACGTTGATTCTGCTACTGACGTTGTCACCTTGACAAGGGCTGACAATATGATGCATGAACTCCACGAGATCACCTTCACGACCAACAATCCCTATGCCCTTCTTGATTTCCCCAAGAAGAAACCATCCCCCCATCTCACTGAAGCCGTTAACTTCATCAAAACTTGCCTATTAGCCACTGCTATGACCATCGCCCCTCCAGCTCACAAAAGACTCCTACAGCAGTTCTGGTACACTGCTCATCGTACCACTGCTGTCTCTGCCAAATCAAAGAAGGAATACTCTGTCATCGGTTTTGAGACCGAGCTAAGTCATCGATCCATAACCCCTGCAGCTATATGGGCAGCCCTGAACCTACCTGCTGGCCCGAAAACCCATCTCTTTGTCACTTTCCCTGACCTCAACACCCCTGAAGGAAAGGAAGAAATAATCTCTTTCCTTGACAAAATGATGTACATCTAGAACGTTAGTCGCAATGGCCCTGAGAAGAAGCTCACCGTTGTCCTCAAAAACAAGATGCCATAGGAGATCACCTTCATCTTCGCACACGTGATAAGCTGCATGACAGCGAAGCACGGCTCCACTGATCAGGCATCGAAGCCTCAGTACCTGATGGCCTACGCTCTCCTTAAAGGCCTCCATGTTGATTACACCCGTGTAATCTTTGAAGATATGATGGAAAGAGTGGAGATGCCAGACCGCCCAACCGCTTTTCCTTATCCCCGATTCCTCAGCGCCATCTTCGCATATGGCCTAAAGGAAGACTACCCCAAACAGGGAGACCTGAAGCTCTCCCAAGTCGGCCCTAAAGTGCTCGACTTCAAACATGTGAAGAATGAGGTGCGTCTTTCTACCCTACTCTCTCTTCTCCGCACTCCCTCTTCTTCTTCTACTTCAGTGGCTAATGCTACAGCAGCGGTAATCCCAACCGCTGATACCCAGGCCACTACACCCTCTTCTCTTAAAAAGAGAAAACATTCTGACACCACTCTTGGCAGCCGTAAGACCAAGAAGCCCTCACATGAGATCCCCAAGCCTTCTCAGGCTGAAGACCCCATGTTCGCCTCTTCACAGGGAACGATGGAAGATTATGTGCTCCACTCCACCACAACCGCTGAAGCCACCCCTTTCATAACCACTTCAGAGACTCAGTTCTCTGAATCTTTCTTGGATGAGAACCCCCGAATCTCAGCACCTCAGAGTGCTGCAGAGGGTTTTCTTAGCAGATCCAACGCTGAAGTTATTATAACCCCACCTTTCTCAACCTTCGCTTCTTCAAATCCTTTTCTCTATACCATGGCACCAACCATGCCATCGATCATGCTGACGGACTCAGCCGCTGCAACCCTCCAACATATGATGCAGCAGAACGTCACTGGACCTGTAGGGTCGTCTATCCCTGCTGGATCTTTTGAAGACGACTTGGAACATCACTCAGGGTATCGATACATCCACTCCTTCTCCAACCCTCCTACAGGTATCCCAACACCATCCACTTCTCTCTTTGCACCCCTAACTTCTGAGCTTTCCTTAGCTCCCAAGTTGTTTACTTTTTCAGGTCCAAATTTGGGCACCATCAGCACTTCCCTCAAGGAAATCGCTGATAAAGTGACAAATCTCACCACCGCTATCTCCAATAACTCTTCAGCGGTTACAGATGCTGGAGAGACACTGTAGCAGCTCTCCACTGCTGTCAAAGACAAAGCATCCTCTGCTGACTTCACCAAATTCGATGGAGGACTGACAACTGTGAAGACCGCCATCACCAACAACACCTCCAATATCATCAAACTCACCACCGCTGTCATTGATCTCTCCAAAAGCTTCTCAATCCTCAGCGGTGAGGTAAGTTCTCTGAAGACCAACTACATCGGTCTACAAGGTGAGGTGAGCAGCCTTACCAAACAGGTCTCTGACACTAAAGACCTGCTCACCAAGATCCTAGAAAGGTAGGAAGCTCCCATTGTTCCTACATCTCACTTCTCCCAGGATGAGCGGGAAAAGATGGAGATGGCAGTGGATTTTTTTCTAAAAAGTACACCTGCTATTTCTGGCCTAGAAGACATAATGGCAGTGATCGAACAACGTTTAGGGAATCCTGGCCTAGAAGACAGAATCCTGGCCCAGAAGGCCTTCCCCAAAATGTTGAGGGGGTGGAAAAGAATGAAGACCCTCGGGAATCTCATCATCCTGAGGGAACCGCTGAAAGTCCCTCTCCATCTGAGGGGGAGTAAGGCAAAGACCCTCCTCATGCCTCACTAAACGACGTTGTAGATCTCTCTTCTGAGGATGAGGAAGGGTAAGAAGCCGAGGAAGACGAAGATGTGGATATTGTTGACGAAGAACCATCATCATCTTCAAAAGATGATGATGATGATGATGATAACGACGACGATTTCTTCTTTCAACCTGCAGCGATCAAAGCCCCTGAGCTTAAAGGGGTTTTCATAGACGAACCAGGGAAGGGACCAAGGCGAAATCCCCAGCGAAGACGGCTACAAAAGAAAAACAAAATAGTCTCGCTGCTGACAACTTGGCTATTCTCCTTAAAAAGCCAGTTTATCAGGTATGTATATTCCCATACACTGCATCCCTCCTCTTCCCCTTTTCAATCTCAATCCTTCTTACTCTTAAACCTCTAAACACTTAGCTCTCTCCTTTCTCTATCGTTTCTCCTCAAATGATTTAACTCTATCGATCATTTTGTTTCAGCTAGTCCTCTCCCCTGCTTGATGCTATCGCTGAAGCTCCTCAATAGCAAATAATCCCAGCGCTCAACGCTGAAGAACAAATAATCCCGGTCTCTGCACTGGAAGAGATTGAAGCTCAAGCTGAAGAAGAAGAACTGCTCTCACATCCACGAAGACCTTTATTGCCTCCTTAAAGGCCAAGTGAAGATGAACAATGAAGGAGAGCAACGATGATTAAAAAACTTGACAATCAGTGCCTGGTTCCTCCTCATCTTCGCTGCTTAACCTCAAGGGAATTTGTCGAAGCTTTGAAAGCTGAAGAAATCCTCACTGAGAAAAAGAAGGTTGAGCTTAGTGACAAAAACTATGCTCTCGAAACTAGCCCAAAATTTAGTGAAGGATCCACAGTTGAAGAAGTTTCCCCTGGAAGTTCAACAAAAGTTGCTGAAAGATGTGCAGAAGATCAGTCAAGAGAAAACCAAGGTCAACGACTCCACATTGACCTGGTGCAAGTAAAAGTGCCACTACAGAAGTCATGGATCAAGGATAAGCGTTGTGAACATACGAGGGAAAGTACTCAACAAGGTACCGATTGTTGATGTCCAAATAGTCAGAGAAAACGGCTACAACAGAACTTGATACATGTCAGACCTGGATAAACTTGGTTTCCTTGAATGGTTGGAAATAAGAATCGCAATTCAGCGATCCCGCTCAACTTTCAAGACTTGTGTTGAAAAAGTCATAAACAGGCTGATCGACATGGTATCCTCAGTGGTTGATATTCCACCTCCTCCACCAATTCAGAAAAAATGAGCTGCTCTAAAGAAGAAGACTTCTTCCTCTTCAGGCCCGACAATAAGAAACGAGACAGGGATTGATTTCTCTCGTGAAGCAGTTCTTGGCCCCAATCCTGATCTATCCAATCTCGACATCTCCTTACCTCCAGCTGAAGACTTCATCCCTGGTAAAGTTTTGAGTGATCCCTACGGCATATTTTTCTATGACTTCACTGGTCGCAGATGCTTTCAACGTATCTCTAAGTTATACAAAACTCCAATCGAACAACTCAGAGATCTGCTCTATTGGTGCGACTACAGAGGTGACCTCCTTGGATCATTTTTGAAGCCCTCAATCTATTGCAAAGCAAAAGTTAGAAGGGATCAGGGAGTCACAGTCCCTGATTGGATGATTCCAGAGACTGATACTTTTGATGAACTTCTCGTCAAGAAAGAACCTGAGAAGCTGATAGGATCATCTTTTTGTATTCTTCTATCTTATCAACTTGTATCTTTTTGTACTTTTAATTATTTTTCATTATACTTGTAATTTTTCCACTTCCCTTGTAATCTTATACGAAGTTAATGAAAATTTTCAATGAAAGTACTTTACTCCATCAGTACTAAGAAAAGATCCCCGAAAAATAGTAAATGGGACAAGTATATTATGAGTCCTTTTTATCCTTATGTTTTTAACTTAGTAGTTTTCTTTTATTGCTATGTCATCATCAAATAGGAGGAGATTGTTGATCCAAACCCTCAGTGATTTGATAATGGCCCTGAGAAACACTTAGTGAAAATTGTAAGTAGACAATATGTATTAATGTTTTGCCATCAAAGAAAATATAATAAGTCTGTTTAGTATCGCTGATGGAAAACATGCTTTAAATTATACTTCAGCGAACACTGTACATCAGTGAGCCCTGAGCCTGTTCGGTCTTACTGATGATCGCTGAATGTTCATCATGTAATTGTTTACTTATGATCCCTGAAGACTAGATTTGCGTCAACCAAGTTCAAATCTGAAATCGAAGACCAAGCTGAAGAACATGTGACTAAGTCTACTAGTGACCCGATGCGGATATCAGCGAAGACAAGACTTGTCCATTCCATGCGAAGTTTCAAGTAGAAGACTTCAGCGAACGCTAAACTTTATCATTCGCTGATAAAGATTCATTCAGCGAACGCTGATCATGAAGCCTGTTCTACAAGCAACTTTTGTCTTATCTCCTTGCACACCTCCGTACGATTTTGTCAGAACGGACATCCCTTTTGTCCACTAGGATATTTGCTGAAGTCAAATCATGCAACCAATCAGAGGCTGCCATGTGTAAAGGTATACTGACATGCATTAAATGCATGCAGTATATAAAGGAAACCCTACTTCACATTTGAAGTGATTGGCTTTTCTTCCTCGTTGAACTACGGTGTGATTAGAAAACTCTCCTTAGTTTTCTTATTTCTTTTCTCTCTATTTCTAGTGCAAGAAATCTGTGTGTTCTCATAGTTTGTTTAGATTAGGTTTTTAACTTGATCTTATTCCGCAACAAACAGTAAATTGTTTGATTATATCAATAAACAATTTAGAAAGATAAAAATATGTTTTTATATTCAACCCCCCCCCCCCCCCCAGCCTTCTACAAACTTGTATAACCCTTCGGGATCAACAGATTCATTTAAAACTGCTATGGCTCTTTAGGATCAATTTCTTAATAAATTGGAATGGTGAATTAAGACTCAAAAGATCCTAAGGGCTTAGTGTATTGATAAATACAACAATTTTGCTACTTTTCCTAATGAACCTTTGCAGCAAACACATCACAAGTTCAATACATTGATCAACAAGTGCAGGAAGTGTGAGGTTTATCACACTCAAGAAAAGAACAATGTACTATTCTTGAAGAGTCTGAACGATGAGTTGATGTAGGTGTCAATGTCCCTTCAAGTAAGCCAAGATCATGAGGCCTATACACTCCATGACATTTATATAGAACCTTAGTTGCACAATAGAAAGACGTATGCAAGCAGAAGGCATCAATTGGAGGACCTTTTTCCCTAGTCTCTGAGTCAAAAGGCAAAAATACCTCTGGCGGAGCAACAAGAGACATGTCTACCAAAGAAAGTGAGAGGAGAAGAGATAAAAAAACCATGTTGGCTGAGAGTGAAGATGAAATGAGCTATCAGAATTTGAAATTGATGATGATCTTAGTTCATTTGCACAATCCTTAGCTTTGAACACTCAACAGTTTTCAAAGATATTTGCTAAGAGAACGTTTGAACCCTCAGAACCAACATGATTAGAGACAAGTCCACTTTTAGGATCAGAGACAAGTGCAAGAACCAAAAAATTTCACACTAATAAATGCTCTAAAGATGGAGATAACTGTGAACCCTCAGAACCAACATGATGGAAGATGCTATAGATGTGGCAAACCAGGTCACTTCTCTGCCAACTGCAAATGACATTTGATCAAGGATCAAGAATACTACATGAACAAGTCCAATAAATCAAATGGGTATGCTCGGAAACAAAATCAAAAGTTCAGAAGTTTTCAAAAGTGCATTCTTACTACTCGAGCAGTGCTGATTATAACTGTCTTGGTAATTCAGATATTCATTTTAAGAGATTTAAACAAGTTTGGATAGTGAAGAATTCTCCTGAAGATGTAAATATTGCAAAGTCATTTATTCACAACTCTAATATGAAAAAGAACAAAGTTTCTCTTGCTTCTTTTGTTATACCTGATGTTGTATATTCTTTACATTAACTGATCAGGTTATCTCAAAAGAAATTTTGTTGTTCTTACAATGGAATAAATGATTTTGTTCATAGAATCATGCTCAATATTGGTATGGTACATATAGAATCTTCTCAAATAAAGTGTCCACCCCTAACAAGCAAGAACCCATGTTCAGGTGGGTACCAAAATATGTTTTATTTGTTTTTACGGGTGTGTCATGTGTTATACTTAATTTCCGAATGCTCAAACACATGACTATGATAATAGAAGAGAAGTGTGCAAAACTTGAAGGGGAGTATCAATGTTTTCGAGTCATATGATTCTTTTATAAAGATAATTCATTTTGTTGAAACCTTTTCATTTTTTACATTCAAATAATATTTATTTGATTGTTAAACTTTATGAAATTTCATCATATCTGAAATTTCATTATTTTGATTCATATATTTCAAAACTTAACTCTAGGACTTGTGTTCTGATTGTTTTATCTACTACTAATATGTATGATTGTTTTCAAGGGGAGCAATTTTGTTTGTGAATAATATTTTGAGGAGGAATTATTCAAAATTTGTGCTAATTGATATATTTTTATGCATATTTGTAGGGGGAGAAAAAAATAATTCTGGACACAGCAGTTCAGGAGTCGTACTTCAGATATTTGACTTTTGATCATTTCGGACTCAATGTAGCTCAGAGTTTATAGTTTTTTTTTTAATTCAACTTCTAATATCAAAGACTTTAACTATTTTCATAAAAAATGTTCTTATTTCTGACAGTGTGTTTCGAGAGTTAATACTTGCATATTTTCTCTTCTATACTTTTAGAGTAAGTACACACCATGGTTTAACGAACATCTTTTACGTGGTAATACTCCCATTTGCATTATTTGTTGTATTCTAATCCTATCTTTTTGACGTGAGCATCACATATTCTTTCAACATAAACGGTTTATGATTTTCGTTCAGAATTTGTTTATATAATTGTTCATATAAACAACATTTCAATTCTTTCATGAATCCTAGCCTTTCTTGTCGACACACAATGTTATCTAATCTTATTCTTTTGATTCGTAACAATATCTCACAATTAAGGAAGTCTAAAGACATCATTTCTTTCTTTCAGTTCTTTCATTCGTTCTGATATTGATATTTTCAAGGTTATCATTAAGCTAATGTGCATCATATTGATGAGACTCGTTTTGTTCAAATACATATTGTTGAACAATAACAATGTTATTTTTTGGCATATATTCATGGGGATAATGTGCGTTTGAGCGAATTTTGGACTTCTATGGATTCACCACAACATGTGAATCATAACCAAGAAGTAATCCCAGCGTGATTGAGGGGTGAGGGTCATACAATATAGAGTGGGGGAGGAAGCTCAAAGGCAAAAGTATCCTCTTTGTGCTGAGCAGTAAAATGAAAATGAAAGTTTGGTTAGAAGTGAGGATATACAAAAAAAGACAAAGTGTGTGAGAACAGAGTTAAAAGAATAAAAGAACTCTGCCCCAACCACTTCTAGATGGGCAACCACATCTTTGAAACACTAAGTGAGCCCATGCGAACTCTTGCTATAAACCCCATCAGCTACTAATCTCTTTCTCAACAAAGAGTTGTTTCATAATTTCATGGGGAAGCAACATATAATATATCTAGTTTTCAATTGGAAGACTTGTATATTGAAAAAGAAGGAAGTTTGTTCCACCTTCGCACTTCAATCATGAACATTTAGTCTGTGGAGAACATGTTGTGTCTCAACAGTGTACACATTTTGAGCCTTATTGAGCATAAAGTGCTAAAATTTCTTTCAAACACAGACATAAACACACAGGGAATAAGTTTTTCTGTCTTAACATCTATAGAGATTCCCATGTGTTTTTCAATGATTGGATGGAAGCCTTGGGGAGTGACATCACTAAAAATCCTTTACAAAGTACATATGTTGTACTAAGTGGTTTTGTACTACTTGCATGCCAAGTCTTCTCACAAGGATTTTCAACTGAATCACTAGTTGTTACAGGGTTACCACTTATTCTGAATTTGAAAATACTTAGAAACATCTTATGGGATTGACAGATTGTTCTTATGTTTCTACTTTGGGGAATAAAGGGGTTCTTATCCATCTTGGAATTCCAAAAGGAGTCTGGTGTTTGTTGTTTGGGGGGAATTGTTCATTGTTTATCAATTGTCTAAGATTGTTGAAGATTGTGAAAGAGACATGGAAGGCAATATCAAATGTTCAAAGAGAAACTTTGAGGTATTCAAGATAAAGTTTTGATGCTCATCATCATCAAAATGGGGGGGGGGGATGAGATTACAAGTCATCAATTGAAAAGAACTGTAGGGAGATAATATATATATATATATATATATATATATATATATATATGACAGTTCAGTGGAGAAGAGATAAACAAATTGATTATATTCAGTGACGAGATAGATGAATGATGAATCAATGGGAGATGAATTGGAGAAGAATGATGATAAAAGATAAGATCAATTAAGAATGATTACGTGACGAAAAGATGCATGATGATGGAGACTTGGTGATAATGTTCAATTCAAAAATATCTGATCAAATCAATTTTTGGAGAGATTGTTTTTTAAAGTTTGTTGAATGGAAAGTTTGTTAAAGCTAAAGCGGAAGATATTCAAAGAATGAAGATTGTTTTAAAGAAAAGAGGATTTTGCTGTATTTGAAGCGATAATCTACTTAAATCCAATGGAAAAAGAAAGTTCATTTCAAGATTGTTTATTCAGCTAATTTTGAAATAGATTGGAAAAGATTGTTGTACAAGAGAAATTCATCCAAAGGAGAGTTTGTTAGATCTTTAATTGTTGTAATCTTGAATAAGAGGGAGAATGTTAGGTCTAGTTATTTTTTATTAATGATTAACAGCTTTTGTGATATCTTTGGAAGTATAAATAGTCTTAGTGCATTTGTTTTGTAACACTTGTAGGAGAGCTTATTAGTTTTAGAGAGAGAATTCTTGAGATATTTGATTCTAATATTTATCTCTCTCTATAATCATATGAGATTCCTGATTTCTTCTTGTTGATTTGATCATATTACTTGAAACAGGAATTAACAGGCACTTACCCAACCTGGATCCACAATGAAACTTTCAATTCTTTTAGATTGGCGATTTTACCGGATCATAAGGATTTATTGGTGTTTTTGGGATCAAGCAAAATGTTGTATAATCTATCTAATAGTAGCATGCCAAGAGGAAGTTGACGTACAGACACATATGTGCCGATCTTCTGGTTTTAACTGTTGTGTGGTGATCTCGTGATTTGGTCAATGGGGTGAGTTGTTTTCCACTTAGTGGCAGGGGGAGATATGGGAGGGAGAGGGGTTGTGAGAAGTGGTGTGAAGTGGATTTATGAAGATTTCAAATGAGGAGTTAAGAGTATTGGTAGCAAGCTTAGTGGTGTAGGGTTCTTGGTCTTCAGATTTATGAATGATAGGTTCATAAGGAGTTGAGGGATTCAAAGATGATACCTAAAGAGGGTTTGAGGACGATAGTTGAAAGGAATTCATTAGACAGGAAGATATCTAGTCATTTAACTCTTCTTCATTGTAGGTATCAGTGGAGGTGGAAGATGCGGTGCTAGTTTCGTCGAAGTGAACATGTATTGACTCATCAATGCATTGTATACTTTTATTGTAAATTCAGAATGATTTTGAAAACATAGAATATTCGGGATCAAATTTTCCAACATGGTCTCTATCGTTTAACACATAGCATACACATTCAAAAGTAGGAAATAATTCAATGTTTGGTTTCCTTCCATGGAAGAGTTCATAAGGTGTCTTCTGATGTCTTCTTACTATAGTAGCATGATTTTGAGTGAAGAAAGCAGTGTTAACAGTTTCGGATCAAAAGTAAGTGGGTCAGAATGCATGTAGGATCCCATATGTCATATTAAATCAATGATCTAAACGAAATATGTAAAGCGGAAGCTAATTTAGATCAAAACATTTTATAAATGGAAGAACGATTAATCAAAAGGAATAACCGCATGATCATACAATCATAGTCATATGATTAATTGTGGCCATAAATCTTAAATGGTCCAATAAAAGACCTCGAAACCACCAAGTGTGTAACTCTGAGATCCCTGCAGTGAGATCAAAGCATGATAATTAGACTTAGAAATTTTTTGATCCTTCACAAAATTTCAACAGCCTATTTTGAGTTGCAAGAAGCTATCTCTGATGATGTGTTTGTTCTGAACGGTACTTCTTGATCCTTGGTTGTTCATGAGCATTTACTTGTGAAGAAAGGATGCAGAACTAAGATGAACTAAAAATGTGGCCATTTTGAACTCCAAAAATATATTTGATGTGAGTGTTAAACAATACATATTGGAGTTGGATGTGTCTTAGTGCAAGCCACAATACCACCCATCATTTTCCAAAAATACTTGACAACAAAGAAGACTATTGTCCAACACCATTGTACTGACTTCTATGATACTTTTGACCATGAAACATCTAGATTTTGGGAAAACAAAAAACATACACATTGTATATTAGTTTGTTAGGTTTTCATATAACTTAAACGCCAAAGGTGCAAAAAATTGTCAACAACTTATTATTTAATACCTCCAGCTTCGTATCCACCTTCTGGTATATGTGCCTCCTCTGATTGGCTTATCCAGAGGTATCCCTATATCTGCTAAGTTTTTCCAGAGCACACTGGTACCTCCGGAAACGAATACATAGCTACCTCTAGTCTTTGAAACTCAAATTAGCAAAGGATACTATCCAACGACATTACACCAGCTTTGACACTAATTTACACCATGATATCTCTGGATTTTGCAAAAACTCAAAACATAAAAAGTGTAGAGTGGTCTGTTATCTATTCATAGAATATGTACGCACCTAATTGATGCTCGAAAGACCAAGATAAGATCATAGTACCACAATCATGCAGATCTGTCCAACAGCTTTTGGTTCAATGTGTTGGCTCCTAATTAAGTACCCGTTCTGCTATAAAGCACACAATTCTTTAGAGGACTTGGCGTGCATTCTAGAGGCTCTGAACCTACATTCCACAGGCTTTGGACCTTAATATCAGAGGCTCTAGACGTTCTATTAAGAAGTTGATCTGACTCGATGCATAACAGTTTTGCCTCAATACACTGTCGTCCACTTCAACGAAATGTATGACCCTTCTACATTTCGAATCTCTAAAAAATCAAAACGTGAAACTTGTTTATCTATCTGTTTTATACACAGGGCTTTTAAAAATGCTTCAATTTGTGCCTTAATGAGTGAGATATGAACATTATAGCACAACATCGCAAATCTGTCAGCATCTTGATTTTCAGTAATCGTAATAAAACTGAATCACGTTTTGCACGACCAAATCACAATCAAAGTGTTGATTTCAAAACTTTGATTCTTGACATAAATTGTTTTTCATCATATCATTTCGAGAACCCAAATCTCTCATAAGTATTTCGTCAAACACCTTTTGTGCATAATCAATTTTTAACAATTTGGCTATGTTTTTTTAACAACTACCATCCTCCTTTCAAATGTGACCAATATATACTTTCTGAATAGAACATGAGCATAATAAAAATGAATTTGAATCCAATGGAGAAGGGCGGCGACTTGGCGAGGATGAAAATCGATATTGTGATGCATCTCATACATTGATATATTATTGGTCCTTGTAGTGTTAATTAAAATAAATAAATGACTAAAATACCTCCACTAAACTAATCGATTTACGGAATTGTTTTAGGAATCCAATACACTAGGTAATTTTACCGCGCATCGCGCGGTCATTGTTGATCGATAAAGAAAAATATCGGTAAAGATATCATAATAACCATTGTAGAAATTTATGTTTGAATGTTTTATTTTGTAAGAATAAAGTGAGTTGCATTGGTCATCGAAAAATGAATATGTAGCGTAATAGAAGTTAAAGGTCGTGATGGAGGAGTCGATTTAACAACCCAAACAAAATATATACAAACATACCATTCATAGATAAAATAACATCTGCCAAAACCTGGCTACACCAAAATTTAATAATATTCAACGAGGGTTTATGCGGAAAATAACCCTATTACAGCTGAGAATAATTCTAAGTTGCCAAAAATGGAGGTCTTCTACACCTAAGATGCAAGCTCCAGCTCACACCTTCCCTTTCCCTTTGCCCGAGCCTTCCGCCTGATTTCCTAAAAGGTTTTTAGTTTTGAAAGCGAGGGTTAGACCACGAGGTCTAGTGAGTTTCTTCAAAAGCCACACCATAAAATAGTACAGTTTAAGTAAAAACTTTCAGTAAAGATAATTGCACAAGAGATTTGTTATGAATACACATAATGGCCAGCACACTATGACAAGCTAATGGCTCACACTAAGGTCACACACACCGTGACAATGAACAAGGGCACACACCGCCCATATATGAAACACATTCATATATCCACACATACGGGACACACCCCCATCTCACACCATTGCCATAGCTCGTCCACACGTAATTAACTTTCCATCCACACAATTTAAATCACACTTTTCATACATGAACATTTGATAAAACGAACACTTACCATTTAATTATGCATATGGTTCCACACTTTAAAAGGAGTTAGGATTAGAAAAACTCACCTGTCGCCCCGCTTAATCCCCTCACTTAGTCTGATTCTCCCTTCAACTGCACCTATAGGGTACACACTACCACGATAAGTCACTTGGTTGAATTACCCATTCACACGGTTAACCCCTCTGACTAATAGCCTGCACTACTGTGTCACACAGTACTTTCCGGACACCTTATCCGGACAGCCAAAGCTTTTCCGGGTGACCACACTATCCAAAAGACTTATCCGGATATCCCTATTATCCGGAAGATCTTACCCGGGTAGTAGGAACTATCCGGACGACAAAACTATCCGGAAGAAATGATCCGGAACTCCTGGATTCCATGGGTTTCCGGGTAATTACCGAGAACTGTACAACCCGGACACTGTCCATATCCGGACACCTCCAAACATCCGGACACTACCCTGAACTGAGGGTTTCCGGACGCAACGGAAAAACCCAAAAACGCAGAAAATTGCATATTCCATGTCCTAATTGCCTCGACACCTCCAGATTAGCAATATGGGTCGATAGTTACACAATATCCCAAACTACAGCACCCCTTACTCAGATTAAATGAGGAAACACAATAAACCCATAAAATCTACGTTTCTTTTCCAATTTCCCACAATACACACACTAACTTAAAGAGGGATAGGATTTAATTTACCTGGATGATTCTGGAGTTCTTCCCAAAACTCAGCTGAAGATCGCAGCTCCTTCTTCCTCTATTGCCAAAATCCCTTTTCTTATTCTTTCTCCCAGCCACACACACAACACACACTAGACAAATGCTTAATGAGAAAACAGGGTTTCATTTCCTCTTTATATATTTCCTCAAAAGAACACAAAACTTCCAATTCTTCGCACTTGGACCACAAATCTCTTAAATTCCGAAAATCCAACCCAAACTTCCAAATATCGACTTACTTGGATCTCGGTTATTACAATATCCACCCCTCAAAAGAATTTTGTCCCCGGAATTCCATTTTCAAATAAACGAGGATATCGAGTCCTCATGTCTGACTCCAATTCCCAAGTTGCCTCATGCCCCTTATGGAATTGCCACTGAACTTTCACTAGAGATACCTCTTTATTCCTCGTCTTTCGAACCTTGCGATACAAGATTTACAACGGTTCTTCTTCATAACTTAGCTTCTCATCCACACTGATGTCTTCCAGTGGTACCGCCATACTTTCTTCGGCCAGGCACTTTCTTAAATTTGACACATGAAAGGTCGGGTGTACTTCCCGAAGTTCATCAGACAAATCTAACTTGTACGCCACCTCACCCACATGCTCGGTGATGGCGAACGGCCCAACGTACCTAGGCCTTAGCTTCCCTCTCTTCCCAAAACGTACAACTCCTTTCCACGGTGACACCTTGAGCATCACTCTATCTCCTACCATAAACTAAATCGGTTTTCTTCTTTTATTCGCATAAGCCTTCTGTCGATCTTGAGCCACCTTCAACTTATCTCTTATCACACTGGTTTTATCGGCCGTCAGCTGCACTAACTCCGGCCCAGCTAATTTCTTCTCTCCCACCTCAGTCCAACACAACGGTGTCCTGCACTTACGCCCATACAATGCCTCAAACGGTGCTGCCTGAAGACTGGCATGATAACTATTGTTATATGAAAACTCGATCAACGGCAGATGATATTCCTATGAGCCCTTGAAATCGATCACACAAGCACGCAACATCTCTTCCAAGGTTTGTATAGTTCTCTCGCTTTGCCCATCCGTCTGAGGATGATAGGAAGTGCTCATCAATAGCTGCGTTCCAAGCTCTCGCTGAACACTTTTCTAGAAAGAGGACGTGAAACGGCTATCGCAATCCGAGACTATAGACGAAGGCACCCCGTGCCTCGTTACTATCTCATTCACGTACAGCCTTGCTAACCTTTCTAGCGAATCCTTCTCCCGAATTGGTAGAAAGTGAGCCGACTTGGTGAAACGGTCCACGATCACCCAAATGGCGTCATACCCTTTCGGGGTCCTTGGTAACTTCGTGATGAAGTCCATAGTGATACAATCCCATTTCCACACAGGGATCTTTAAGGGTTGTATCTCCCCGAACGGCCTCTGATGTTCCGCTTTGACCTTCAAACACGTTACACACCGCTCGACAAGGTAAGCGATGTCCTTTTTCAATCCCGGCTACCAATACATTTGTCTCAGATCTCGATACATCTTATTGGTTCCTGGATGAACCGAATACCGCGCTCTATGAGCCTCCTCCAAAATACACTCCCGTAAGCCTCCCAGCTTAGGAACCCACACTCGGTTCCCCAAACACCTCACATAACCAACAATTCTCACTTTTCCACTTCTCGTCCTTTAAAGATTCCTCTTGGAACTTCTTAATCTCTTCCAACAGGTCAGGAATTACGTTGATTCGAAAGGCTACCACTTTAGTTGGTTCTCTCCTTTCCTTCCGGCTCAACGCGTCGGCCACGACGTTTGCCTTTCCTGGATGGTAGAGGATCTCACAATGTTTAGTTCCTTTTGATCGAACAAATGCTTGAGATGTTTAGTTCCTTTACTTCTGGCTCAACGCGTCGGCCACGACGTTTACCACTTTAGTCGCTTAACAATTCCACCCAACGACGTTGCCTCATGTTTAGTTCCTTTTGATCGAACAAATGCTTGAGACTTTTGTGATCAGAATAGATCTGACACTTAACCCCGTAGAGGTAGTGTCTCCAAATCGTAAGCGCAAAAACCACCGCTGCTAACTCCATATCGTGCGTGGGGTAATTCTTCTCACGCTCTTTCAATTGACGAGATGCATACGCGATTACCTTTCCATTCTACATTATCACACATCCTAAACCCAGCTTGGACGCATCGCTGTAGATTACGAATCCCTCCGACCCGTTAGGCAAGGACAAAATCGGAACACTGCTCAGCTTGTCCTTCAGTTTGCTAAACGCTTCTTCTTGAGCCTCCGTCCACTCGAACTTAGTACTCTTCTTGGTTAAGGCGGTCAATGGCGTAGCTATCCAGGAAAAATCCTGGATAAACTTCCGATAGTAGCCCGCTAAACCAAGAAAACTCCTAACTTCCGATGGCGACCTTGGTGGCTCCCACTCTTTAATGGCCTCCACCTTGGCTGGATCAACTTTGATGCCTTCCCCTGACACTACATGGCCCAAAAATTGGACTTCTCGAAGCCAGAATTCGCACTTGGAAAACTTTGCATACAGCTTTTCCCGCCGTAGCAATTCTAACACCACACGAAGATGCTCTTCATGCTCACTCTGGGATCGAGAGTAGATGAGGATGTCATCAATGAACACTATCACACACTTATCCAACCACGCGCTGTACACACGGTTCATTAAATCCATGAAGACTGCCGGAGCATTAGTCAAACCAAATGGCATGACTAAAAACTCATAGTGGCCATACCTCGTGCGAAACGCCGTCTTTGGCACATCTTCTTCCCTCACCTTCAATTGGTGATACCCGGACCTTAGATCTATCTTCGAAAAGAAGCTCGCTCCTTGTAACTGGTCAAGCAGATCATCGATCCTTGGAAGTGGGTATCTGTTCTTAACGGTTACCTTCTTAAGCTCACGATAGTCTATGCACATCCACATAGACCCATCTTTCTTTTTGACGAAAAGCACTGGCGCTCCCCAGGGTGAGGAACTAGGGCGTATAAACCCCTTATCCAACAACTCTTGTAGTTGCGTCATCAGTTCCTTCATTTCCACCGGTGCTAACCGATACGGCGCACGCGCTATCGGGGCCGCACCCGGCATCAAATCGATTCTGAATTCAACTTGACGATCCGGGGGTAAACCTGTCAGGTCATCAGGAAACACCTCCGGAAATTCTCTCACCATATGGACATCTTCTAGTCCCTTCTTCTCCTTCTTAGCATCTAACACATACGCCAAAAACCCCTGACACCCTTTCTCTAGACAATGCCTCGCTTTCATTACAGAAATAAGACAAGACTTACGCTCTCGTCTATCCCCATAGATTACCACCTCCGACAAGTCCGGCAAGGTCATATGAATCATTTTCTTATTGCACACAATGTTAGCATTATTACTAGCCAACCAATCCATTCCCACAATAATGTCAAACTCTCCCATGCCCATGGGGTACAAACGCAATGGGAAAGAGTGACCCTCAACCTCTATATTACATCCAACATACATCTCTCTA
This sequence comes from Saussurea involucrata, assembly GCA_033807775.1. Classification (NCBI taxonomy): domain Eukaryota; kingdom Viridiplantae; phylum Streptophyta; class Magnoliopsida; order Asterales; family Asteraceae; genus Saussurea; species Saussurea involucrata. Next base: position 137,696,456 of record CM066322.1, read on the forward strand.
ACCAAAACCCGCCTATCGTCAGCAATCTCAACTTCAAACCCACACTCCAACCCTTTAGGCTTAACACCCAATCGTCGGGCAAAATCCGATACAAACGAACGGTTTGCACCCGAATCAAATGACACTTTGGCAAGAACAGAATTTACAAGAAAGGTACCTGTCACCACATCAGGTATCTCCACTGCCTCATCAGCCGTCATTCGAAAAGCCCTTGCCCTGGTCTGAGCCGATTCCACTTTTCTTTCTCCCCCTCTTCCTCCTTGTTTACCACCGAAACCACCCGAATCCCCTCTTTTCAGTTGAGGGCAATCCGGCCTCAGATGATCCACATACCCACACTGATAACATGCTCGGGGGTTCCGACAGTCGCACGCCATATGCCCCAACTTTCCACACTTAAAACACCCCTCAGGTTCAGCACATTCTCCACGGTGGACTCGGTTACACTTTCCACACGGTTTTTCCCCAAATTTCGACCCTCCCCGGAACTCCGGTTTGAACACTTTAGCCCATTTCGAGTCACGTGCTGGTACTTCCCACTTTCTCTTTTCTTTACCCTTTTCCACATCTTGACGGTTCTTTTCCTTTTCAACCATTTCCGCTGCATTGATGGCTGCCTGAAAAGTAGTTGGGTTTCTAGCCGTAACCAGTTCCCGCACACTACTTTTTAACCCGAAAATGTACCTCTTAACTTGGCGCTCTTCGTTCGGTACATATAGCTCAGCAAATCTCGCCTTCTCCATAAACTTTGTGGTATATTCCCTTACCGACATCCCACCATGTTCTAAGCCCATGAACTCTTCCTCCAATCGCTTCACTGCCGCCAGAGGGCAGAACGATGCTTTAAATTTTGAGACAAATGTCTCCCACGACATACTCTTTGCAATCTTTGACCCTTCTCCCGCGGTCTCCGCATCCCACCAAAACACTGCTTCTGACTTTAGCATGGATAGAGCATACATCACCCTGTCGCTATCGGCACACTTACAAGTGTCGAACGCTAGTTCCATTTCTCTGATCCATTTCATTGCCAACACAGGATCGCATTCTCCCTTGAAAGTGGGCGGTTTACAAGAAGCGAATGCCTTGTAGCTACAACCTCCACCCAGCACCCGATCATTTACCGCCAACGGATTGGACTGAATAGGACTTCCCGAAGCAGAACCATGAAAACTAGTCGCCCCTTCTTTACTACCACTTGGCTCTTTACTCCCAGATGCCGACTCGTCTTGCTTTGCCAACAACGCCTTCAACGTATCCTGGATTTGACCCAAAGCAGTGGCGAAATTTTCTTGAGTCACAAAAGCCTGAGCGCCGCCACGCCCATGACTTCCACCTCGACTCGCTCCCCATCTGGACGCAGAGCTCTCCTGATGAGATGCCTCTCGTTCTTGTTTAACTCCCGCGCTCCTTGTCCCACGGGTAACACGTGCCCTTACTACAGCTCTTTCCACATTCTCAATCACCTGAGTAGCCGCTTGTCGGGGTGCTCCTACTCGCCCCCTTCCTCGGCCCCTACCCCTACCGCGGGTTGCCGCCGGCACAGGTGGTGCTTCCATTTCAATTTCCTCGTCAACGGGTTCCGATGCACCCCTCATGGATCTGCTCAACATGATTACTTACTGACAAGGAAAACACACAAAAATATTAAATCTACTGATCCAAATTAATAAGGCAATTAAGCACATACATGTACCTGTAAGTTCGTAATTACACTGGCCAGGTGTAATCGCCAACTTACCTTACATGACAGTTCTCACTACCCCATTAATCATTCTACCCAGTATTGCTAAGGACCTCCTAGTTCTCAGCTGTACTACTTGACTCCTACAGTTTAAGTTTAGGCCCGACCGGTCACCTAAATCCCTTAAACTAAGGCTCTGATACCATCCGTAACATCCCAGGCCAACCGTACCAGATATTGTCCGCTTTTTCCACACACCTAGACTCACGGTTTTAAAACGCGTCTGATGGGGGAGGTATCAAGTCCCTCTTATAAGGAAACATTTGTTCCCCTCCCCAACCAATGTGGGATCTTACAATCCACCCCCCTTGGGAGCCCAGCGTCCTCGCTGGCACACCAGTCCGGTTGCCGGCTCTGATACCAACTGTAACAACCCAAACAAAATATAGACAAACATACCATTCATAGATAAAATAACATCTGCCAAAACCTGGCTACACCAAAATTTAATAATATTCAATGAGGGTTTATGCGGAAAATAACCCTATTACAGCTGAGAATAATTCTAAGTTGCCAAAAATGGAGGTCTTCTACACCTAAGATGCAAGCTCCAGCTCACACCTTCCCTTTCCATTTGCCCGAGCCTTCCACCTGATTTCCTGAAAGGTTTTTAGTTTTGAAAGCGAGGGTTAGACCATGAGGTCTAGTGAGTTACCTCAAAAGCCACACCACAAAATAGTACAGTTTATGTAAAAACTTTCAGTAAAGGTAATTGCACAAGAGATTTGTTATGAATATACATAATGGCCAGCACACTATGACAAGCTAATGGCTCACACTAAGGTCACACACACCGTGACAATGAACAAGGGCACACACCGCCCATATATGAAACACATTCATATATCCACACATATGGGACACACCCCCATCTCACACCATTGCCATAGCTCGTCCACACGTAATTAACTTTCCATCCACATAATTTAAATCACACTTTTCGTACATGAACATTTGATAAAACGAACACTTACCATTTAATTATGCATATGGTTCCACACTTTAAAAGGAGTTAGGATTAGAAAAACTCACATGTCGCCCCTCTTAATCCCCTCACTTAGTCTGATTCTCCCTTCAACTGCACCTATAGGGTACACACTACCACGATAAATCACTTGGTTGAATTACCCATTCACACGGTTAACCCCTCGAACTAATATCCTTCACTACAGTGTCACACAGTACTTTCCGGACACCTTATCCGGACAGCCAAAGCTTTTCCGGGTGACCACACTATCCGGAAGACTTATCCGGATATCTCTATTATCCAGAAGATCTTACCCGGGTAGTAGGAACTATCCGGACGACAAAACTATCCGGAAGAAATGATCTGGCACTCTCGGATTCCATGGGTTTCCGGGTAATTACCGAGAACTGAACAACCCGGACACTGTCCATATCCGGACACCTCCAAACATCCGAACACTACCCTAAACTGAGGGTTTCCGGACGCGACGGAAAAACCCAAAAACGCAGAAAATTGCATATTCTCATGTCCTAATTCCCTCGACACCTCCAGATTAGCAATATGGGTCGATAGTTACACAATATCCCAAACTACAGCACCCCTTACTCAGATTAAATGAGGAAACACAATAAACCCATAAAATCTATGTTTCTTTTCCAATTTCCCACAATACACACACTAACTTAAAGAGGGATAGGATTTAATTTACCTGGATGATTCTGGAGTTCTTCCCAAAACTCAGCTGAAGATCGCAGCTCCTTCTTCCTCTATTGCCAAAATCCCTTTTCTTGTTCTTTCTCCCAGCCACACACACAACACACACTAGACAAATGCTTAATGAGAAAATAGGGTTTCATTTCCTCTTTATATACTTCCTCAAAAGAACACAAAACTTCCAATTCTTCGCACTTGGACCACAAAACTCTTAAATTCCGAAAATCCAACCCAAACTTCCAAATATCGACTTACTTGGATCTCGGTTATTACAAAGATTATTGGATGTGAAGCTTAGAGCTTCGGTTCTGTTACAAATACACTATTAATTTGTGAAATGGTAGAAAATACATTCGATAAATGTGGAACAAAAATAAAAGTACAACGTACAAAAACTGTCAATTCGGTATATTATGGTTTGAGAGAGCTGAATATTACTTTCTATCATGAACAATCCAATGAAATTGTGAGATGCTTAAAAAATCAATTGCTAGATGGCAGACTCGTTTTCTTGTAGAAGAAGTCATGAAATAAAAACTATTAGTTTATTAATATTACTATTGAGACAATGAATCAAAACTCTAAATTTCATGTATATACACATGTTGATAGATACGCTCCTCGTTTGAACCTTCCTCTATATATATATATATATATATATATATATATAAGTTTTCTGAACTTCTTCATTAAATTGGAAATAGAATGAAAGTTAAATAAATGCATAGTTAAAGTATTGGATACAAATAGAGATAGAAATGATCTTTTATTCGTCACATAAATGATCTTTTAGTTGCCAAAACGTTTCTCGTTATCCTCAATTACTTTCTTCTTGGTCGATGAATGTATTATATCATCTCTTGTCATCTCATCCTCCACGACAGTAGTAGCATTCCAGGGGTGCTTAGCCTCCCTCCAACTAACTGGCCAACTCTTTCATTGCAATTCTTCTTTTGTTAATACCTTTCATATTATTATAATTAAAATTTCAAGCTTTCACTTTTGATCTTTATTTTATCATTTTTATATCGGTTTACTTGTCAGGTTCATGAAAAAATAAACCGATAGATATAATCCTTATAATTGTTTTTCAACTTTTTTTGTAAAAGATATGAAAACAAACATAAAATTACAACAAATTAAGAAAGATGATATCAAATCACATTATTGAAAGCCTTAGACTATGTGTTTTGGCAACCAAGGCTCAAATATGTACATTTATATCGACAAAAGGGATCAAACACCGCCAAGGTTGCAAACATTAATTGTGTGTTTCAACATGACATACCATTGGCATTGCACTGCCAAGGTACAGTCTCATTTACACCAAAAGATTGATAAAGACGATGCTCAAGATATGTTCAGAATACGATTGCACCATCACGTCAAAATACTTTTTTGTACCAAGATGTTATGACAGGTGCCTTCAAATTTCAATACCATCAAATCAAAAGGTTGTGGAATGGGGAGATCCCAACAACAAAACCTTTTTAACATAAATATATTAAATTATCTCCACAATCCAAACTCATTTCAGTCGGGCACAACCAGAAAATAATGTGACAAAATTGTTGGAGATAATAACCATATTTTGGGCAAAATTATGTTCCAGACCCAACCTTGATTTGAGCAAAAGACCACACTTCTCGCATATGAGGAAGAAAAGTTCTCTTTTGAAAGAATTGTTTTTGGGCTCTTACAACGATTGCAAATGACGTACTCGTTGACGTATCGCCGTAGAATTCCTTCAAAAAAAATTGGTGCAATTCTTCCCTTAACCACCAATCTTGGTTGTCAATCAAGAGAACTACTTGTACCCAATTCAGCTAGCAAGAAGGTCATAGCATGCTCTGGTTGCCTATGCATCGATTTGCAGAGGTCCATGAAATTCACAAAGACAGTCTTATTTGTTCCTTCATGAAGAACTTATGGTGGTCTCGTGACTATTCGACGCCTATGTGCAGCAAGCTCAGGATTATTTTCACGAAGAATATGGAAGATATAGAAGACTGGGCCTAAAAGATCCTCATACTTGTAGTCATGACCAGTACCTTCCCATGGAAGTTTCTGTTGTTGCAACACAATTCCTTCTCCTCCTCATCTTCTTCAATGGGATAATCTATATCTTCACCGGCATTCTTGTTGTCATCATCCAGAAGATCTGTCTGCAGCTGTTTCTTCTTAGTCAAACCAGTAAAAGTGGGTTCAAGGCCATCAGAAACAGAAAGTGTTTTCTCAGTTAGCTGCTCCATGGAAACATCAGCTGGGCTTGAATGACAACCTTCTTTTTCTTCTTCTTTTTGACAGATCAAACGACGCAAGATTGACCGCTTCATCCTTCACATCTTCCTTCATCTCAAGTTAATATTCTTCGTCTGCCATTGTATCAAATCTCAATAGTCTCTATTTCAAACTTCTCTCTTGAGATCAAATCTTCAACGTTTGTACAGCTAAGGCCGATGCTGAGATTTATGTAGAGAACTCTTTTTCTGTCCTTAATGTTTAGCTTCTTCTTTACTGGAGTGTATACTACGTAGACCTGCACGAATCGCGTCAAGATACTTTTGGGCCCGAAAATGCTTTAAATGATTAATGTAAACAACAACAATATTTATGGTCGTTTCCAAATCCCCTGACTTATATTTCTAGTTCCACCCCTGTCCAGAGAAGCTACAAAAGTAACTTCTAAATCCTACAATATAATTATACAGGGAACAAAGAATTTTGTTGCAAAAACAAAAGTAATTAGAAAACATGGTTATTGCACAAAATAAAAAGAATGTGAACATGGTGGGAAAAATATGGTTATTTACACAAAGTAAATGAATAAGTTTGCTTTATTACAAACATGCAATTCCACGTTTTGTGTATTCTGCCTCATGGTCATGGAGATATTAATTGGGTTATCCGAGTGGTTTCCCCGGAAAGAAGAGAGAAATAAAACACATTGGAAGCTTCTTATGTGCTAATTTTGCCAAATATTTTGTTCCTCTCATGTAATATATTAAAGTAAATATTGATTCCCTTTCTTCCTTGTACTATGATCAATCTTTCATATTGGTTTATACAGTTTTCCATCTTTCATCTTGAAGCTACATCACTACCTATCGATTCTAACATGTCTTGTGGTCAGCTAGAATGTAATACTCAAGTCCATCCACTAAATAGGATAATATGCTTGCATTGGTAGAGCTCATGATGAAAAAAAATATAATATTTAATACTGAATATAAGTAATTACTCGAATAATTACCGGTAATACATGGTTAGAGAGGAGAACCTTTTGAACAACCTATATGCAAGTCTTGATAATTTTTCAGCTGACATTTAGCTTTAAAACCATTAGGGATGAGCTCCTCCCTCGTCTTCTTTTGCTCTGTCTTCTTCAACTCACTTCTAGTTTATTTCCCAAACATAAACTTTTTTATTGAACAAACATTCCAATAAAGTCATCTGGTTAAAAATGGAAGAGTAATAGTAGTTGTGAGTTTAACTATTTATCTCACATTATGTGATATCTATTGAATGATCATCAAGATCCGCTTCGATAAATAGGACAATACATGATGTAAGTGGTTGAAACTCTCTTGGTTCTCTTGCATAATCTACAAATGGTAGGCTGATCACATTTTTATGCACAATATCCAAAATACTTTATTAAAATGGTTGAGACGTGAATGGAAGAGTTACAATGCTTTCTTTATCATGAATTTTTTAATACTTCTGTCAAACTATAAAATTTAAACATCAAATATATGTAGAAAGTGACTGAATGGTACACATGGGCATCTGAAGAGTTGTATCATTCACTTGCAAACCATTGATATGTTAGTCACAAAATGAAAATTACTGCAAATTTTATTCCTCGGATGGAGTATATGATTAGGAATGGAGGTTCAAAAAAAAAATCTCAGGTTGATAATGAGAAAATTATGACCCTAATCTACCCTTGAACCTAATATCATTCCTCACAAAATTCACATAAATAGTATGAAAAGACTTGAAAATATAAAAAATGAGTTACATTTAGAAAGGAAAAAAAAAACTTGCATTGATCTCATTGTAGATCCACAATTAATCAAATCGAGAAAGTACCTACAAATATCAAATGGTGTAGATTTCATAGCAAAAGTTGGATCCGCAATTGTTTTTGCACAACTGCCAATATGCAAACACCAATTTTTGTACTTGAAATTTTGAACTCATAAGAATAAAATACGAGTATAACATACCTTGATGAAATTCTTACACAGGAACTTGTTACGGTGTTTGTGTGTTTGAGAAGGATGGTGGGAGTACTTTTGTGAGCTTGACTGAGTGATTGATAGGGAATGCTTGAATGGTCCGTACCACTTAGAATAGCTTGTATTGCGTTTAAATGCCATCTCTAAAGCCACACAAAAGAAACCACACAATAATCAAAGATGTCGACTTTTCATCGTCGGATAGACAACAAACTATCAAGAAAAGAAAAACGGTTTCTCTAATCGCCTTTAGTTTGCTTCTAATGGCACTCCACAAATCTACCCAAGAAGTTGTATTATGTGAATCGACGGATAATGTCAACAGGGTAACCGAGAAAACACAGTAGGAGATCTTGAAAAGAGAGTAACAAAACCCAATATATGCATAGAAAAATAGAGGCTTACCAGGTATACTATCAATCCACAATTTTTTGATCGAGAGATGGAGAAGATGAAAAAAAGAGCCGTACCATATATACTATCCATCAACAATTTTCTTATCGCGTTTGATCGAGAGACGGAGAAAGAACAGAAAAGTCGAGAGGTGGAGAAGACGAAAGAAAGAAAAAGAGAGACGGAGAAGATGAAAGAAAGAGAAACTGTAACAGTAGAAGACGATGGGTTTTTTTTGGAGATAAAAAGTAAAGCCTAAAAAAAGAAAAACAGATCAATCAAGAAAAAAAGGAATATTCGAATACCGGATGGAGGAGACGCCACGTCATCGGTGTATGATCCTGCTTTATATAGATATATAGATATAGATTATAAAATGCAAACCATAATATCAATTTCGACAATCAATGATATATTTTTCTATAGTAAACATGTGCGAATAACTAGTTTATATTATACTAGATATTTATTTGTGTGTGATGTTGTACATATCATTTTGAATTTAAGGTCGAGAACTCGAAATAAATAATCTTGTTTCATGTTCAATTTTATTATCCATCACATGATGTCAATTTTATAGTTTTATATGTTTTTAAATCGCATATAAAGTCAAGGTTAGTATGGTCAATCGATCAAAAAAATTGAAAAAGATTTGCTCGATAGTAGGGTCTTCAAGCCTCTCAGTTGAGCTCATTTTGAAGATTTTAATGAGACGATTATAATGGTATAATTTATGGAAAAAAAACATTTTTTAATGCATTTTAGTTTATATATGATGACGTATGTTAATATGATAAGGGTGTAAAAAGAATAATGAAAAATGAAAAGATAAGAGATATAAAGTAATTAAATAACTAATTATAAGGGTATAAGGTGTAATTTAAAAATAAAAAATAATTATATTTTTAGTTAGAGTAAATTACACCAGAGGTCCTTGTAGTTTGGTTCAAATCTGGATCTAGTCCCTAAAATGAAATATTTACACCAGACATCCGTGTGATTGTAATTTTGTTTCACGTCAGATCCCTGTGGTTGTCATTTTGTTTCAAGTTACTCTTTTTTTATCTAAAATCACATGGACCAAAATTGAAACAAAATGACAACCACGGGGATTTGACGTGAAACAAAATGACAACTATAGGGACGTCCGGTGTAATTATTTTAAAAGAGGGACCAAATCCATATTTTGATCAAACCACAGGACCTATGGTGTAATTTACTCTTTTAGTTATCATGTTGAACGTCGAGGTTTTGAAACTTTTAAACTTGTACATGATTTAATTGAGATTGGTACCTCATAAAAATAATTTTTTATTGAAATATAAAACTTTAATTACCACCATAATTTTTCACTTTTTTTTATCTTTGGATTTTAACATTTTAAATAAATAAAAACACTAAAAATATTTTGATATGCTTTTTTTTAATGTGATTGTCTTGATTCCAATTTCAAGATGCAAATATTAAATTTTAGTGAAAGAATAACTTACTTTTATTTATTATCTCTATATTACTTTAAAGATTGCTATTTTATGATTGGGTTGAATATATAACCAATTAATTTGGGTTTGTTAAGTTAAAACACAAGTTTTTATTGACGAACCAAATCTATTATAAAAATGAAAGTATAGGAAGGAACCAAGTTTGTTATAAAAATAAAAGTAGATGGAGGAATCGAAAGGGTTTATGGACAAAATATGCGTTATTTGAGGGATCATATATGTTAAAAAAAATGAAACCATAGGGATGTCCTCCGTTAAAGGTTCCTTTTAGAAACCCTACTAATTAATTTATGTAAACCATAGGGACCAAAGATTCATTTATCTCCCATATTTAGATCAATAAATAGAAGGCGATGAAGCTGCCGACTAGAAGCAAAGGAAAAATAGCCATGGTGTTAGTAAACATCCTACACATGAATACTAGCAATGGAGAATCAAGCTATTCCAAGAACTCATTTCTACAGGTCTCTCTTACTCTCTAGCATTAAACTCACCATAATGAAAATTTGTTTGTTTTTACATCCCCTCATCCCCCATACAAGATACTATAACAAAATATAAATTATAGGATGACAAAAATGTCTAAGTATCTGGCCTAATAGACTATGTTATAAGAGTGATCACGCAATAAAATGTTCTATCTAGAAGTGTTATAGGATGCTTGTGCGTCTTAGTTAACATTTTCAAACTAAAGTGTCGTATTAGCTATTTTACATGACACTATTTGAAAAAGTGTCTATAAAAATACTTGTTTTTCGTACCTCCTACAAGCTTAAGTATTATTACGCATTCTATTATAACAATTCCATGTATTTAGCCTCCTCTAAACTCGATTTTATTATAGTCGTATTATATTTGAGCATATGGTGTAGTGAGAGGAAATGCAAATAATAAAACCATACTATAAATTGTTGAAGCTTTTGTCTTTAACAATTGTCATTGAAGGGTTGTGGTCATATTTTTCCTCTAGGAAATTGTGATACGAAAAGCAATTCCGATTTTAAAGCATACGATCAAGGATATGGCTAATATTGACGTCATCTTAGGCCGGTGTTTCAAGATAGCAGATTTGGGTTGTTCCTCTGGCACAAATACACTCTTGGTTGCAACAACAATTATGGACATAGTCGATGAAGTGTGCAAAGAAAATAATCTAAATGCACCACAAGTTCAAGTGTGCTTAAATGACCTTTACAGTAATGATTTCAATACCATTTTCAAAATGTTACCCAATTTTTTTTCAAAGCTTAAGAAAGAGAAGGGAAATTTTTTTGGCCCTTCTTTTGTTTCAGCAGTTCCAGGATCGTTTTATGACAGACTCTTTCCGGACCAAACTTTGCACCTAGTCCACTCCTCTTATAGTGTTCATTGGCTTTCTCAGGTTTGCAACTACTCTACTCTTGTAACTATTTTTTTCATATATATATATATATATATATGAAAAATCGTGAGAACGATATAAAAAATATTTTTTTACATGCTTTTTTTTCATCAAATGCTAGGATTTATTATATTTTGATTCACGTATATTTGTTTCATAATATCATGGTTTCACATGAACTTGTTTCACCATGTGAATATTTCTTACGTGAATTTTCCATTTAACTAGGTGAATCAAAATTTGTTTTTCACATGTTTTCTTTTCACAAGGTGAAAACGAACATATATGTGTAACAATATCTTAAATAATAAGTTTTGATGAAAAGAAATCATGTAAACAAATATTTTTATATTGGTTCTCACGGGTTGGTAACATATTTATGGTTCTCATATATATATATCCTATTTTAATTACTAGATATGTAGCCTATTTTATTGAGATGAGATCGCCTCCGTGTGGTTCATCCTAAGTAGCTAATCGAGCTTTTGTCTCTTGGAATCGTATCATCTTTGTATTGTTTAGCCGTGTTTTTTTTATTTGTATTTTTTATTGTGTAACCGTTGCATATCTTATATATATGAGTGACCCGGTGTCCAGACTCATAAGGCCGGAGTGAGCCTTGTTTTTATAATCCCTATAAAATGTGATAGGTACCTGAAGGCGTTAACAACAACAAAGCGAATATATACATTTCAAAAACAAGTCCTCCAAATGTGTCTGAGGCGTATCGAAAGCAATTTTATTCATATTTTACAAAGTTCTTAAAATTACGGTCCGAGGAAATAGTATGTGATGGACGCATGGTATTAACATTTCTTGGTCGGAGTATTGCTGATCCAACTAGTGATGATTGTTGTAAACTCATGGAGCTACTAGCACAATCACTCCTCGATATGGTTAAAGAGGTATATATATATATATATATGGTTTGTATATCTCTAAATTTCTTCTCGATCTAAAAAGCTATCATATTTGATTGAGAGCTTCTAGTTATTCTAATTTATTTCCACCACTAACCATTTTGGCTATAAAAAAATATTACAGGGGCTAGTTCGAGAATCAGATATTAACACGTTCAATCTTCCATATTATACTCCTTCTGAGGATGAAGTTAGGAGCATTATTCACAATGAAGGGTCGTTTTCTCTTGATACCATGAATGCATTTCAAGGTAACTGGGATCCATGGGATACGGATTACACAAATACGAGTTGTTTAAAGGAGCATAGCCATATCCATGGTATAAACACAGCACAAATGCTTAGAGCTGTTACAGAACCATTGTTGACATCTCATTTCGGAAATTCCATAATGGATGTGCTGTTTAAGAAGTTTGAAAAGCATGTGGCGGAACATCTGGCAAATAAGAAAACAAGATTTCTTAATATACTCATTTCACTGACAAAAAGATGAACAATATGTGTTTCGAGTCACTATATAGGTTGTTTTAAGTTTTCTTAAGATTGTTGCTAAGCATGTTATTCATATGGTCGAACTGAATTGTAGTGAAAGATTTGATATGGTCTATTTATGGTTGATTGTGATACAGTGAGATTACACCCCCTAGAATCTAAAAGCTGGTGTACAATGTCAAATCAATTAGTATGTCCGTTATTACGGACAACGAACCACGAATCTAGAGATCAAGTATCATAATGACTATGAGGACTAATAACCAGACTGTTGATTAAGTGATTGGTTTTAGATAATTAACTTTTTACTTTAATTTAATAGTGAATCTTAGACAATTTAGAAAACAACAAAGGTGAGAAAGAAAACATTTGGGAGTGGGAATCCAATTGCTATTTGAATTAGGGCCTGTTTGGTAATGGCTTAATGGGCTTAATAGCCTATATAGCTTACCGAATAAGCCATATAAGAGTGTTTGGTTGTGGCTTAATCACTAAAAAACTAACTTATTCGCTAAGATCCAAGTATCACTGATATGAAAGAGGTTTTCTTTGTTGTGGAGATGTATTGTAAATATGTTATGTTTTTTTTATGCTCATAAGGTATTTGATAAAATGTCTCACAAAAATGTTATTACTTGAAAATGTCTTGTGATGTTAATAAGTGTTTAATATACAATTAGGGGTAAAATAGTCATTTCTGACATTCAAACCGTTAGTTCAGCACAACAAACAAACAACAAGATATCTTCATCCATACAGACACATATATCCATACAGTCAGTTTTATCCATACATGACTTAATAGAAAACCAACCAAACAACCCCTTAGAGTCCTCAAGTTGCCATAATTACATGTTATATATACCTAGAAATACACTTGTGCAATGCACCGTGATACATTTCGATATTAACTTTTCGTTTTATATTTTGTATTTGTCAATTTTATTATCCAATTTTGTGTGGTTTTGAGAAAGCGATAATGTTTTTCTTATAAAAATGTTTAATTTTAAATTTATTTTAGGTTTAATTAATGTAATTGATTTTAGGTTTGTTAAAATAATGTTTTTATGAAGAAATAATTAGGTGTCCTCTTAGAATTTAATGATTATATTAATTATATTAATTATATTTAAAATGAGATGTTTATCCTGTATTTGATTATGTTTATCCATTAGTGTTGGTCCCGAAGGGCTATACAAGTTTGTAGAAGGGGGGGGGGGTTGAATAGAAACACACATTTTTACTTTTCTAAGTTGTTTATCGATAAATCAATACAATTTACAACTTGTTGCGGAACAAGATTAAGGATAAACCTAATCTAAACAAGTCTTGAGAAACACTAAGTTTCTTACACTAGAAAGAGTTAAAGAAATTACGAATAATAACTTAACAATAAGAGAGAAATAAGAAGATGGTCCGAGCACACTTCAAAACTGAAGTAAGGTTCTTCTTATATACTGCATGCATTTAATGCATGGCAGTATGGCTTTACACGTGGCAGCAGCTGAGTGGTTGCATGTCATTGACCTTTGTAGACAACCTTAGTAGCCGCATGGTGCACAGTGTAGAATCAGAGTTGTTGTACGATTACAGACAAAAGGGATGTCCGTTCTGACAGTTCGTACGGAGACGTGCAGGGGAGGTAAGACAATAGTAACATGCAGGGAGACTTCATGATCAGCTTTCATTGAATCAGATCTTTATCAGCGAATGATAAAGTTCAGCGATTGCTGAAGTCTTCTACTTGATACCTCACGTTGAATGGACAGGTCTTGCTTCGCTGATATCCGCATCAGTTCATGAGTAGACTTGTCGCTGGTTCTTGAGCTTGATCCTCGACTTCAGCGTAGAACTTTGGTTGACGTGAAACTTGTCTTCAGAGATCATAAGTAAACAAACTAAACTACCAGCGATCATCAATAGAACTGAACAGGCTCAGAGCTATATGATGATGAACAGTGTTCGCTGAATATCTAATCTAAAGAGTGAGAGTTCCTATCAGCGGTACTGTAAAGTCTTAGTACTTATCAGCGATAGTGAAACTCTAATACATATTGTTTACTTACAATTTTCACTAAGTGTTTAAGAGAGGGTCATTATCAAATCACTGAGGGTTTGGATCAACAATCTCCCTCTATTTGATTATGACATAGCAACAGAGAAAATTGCTATTTAATGAAAACCTAAAGATAAAAAGAACTCATAAAATATTTGTCCCTTTTGCTGTTTTCTGGTATCTTTTGCTGTTTTCTGGTATCTTTTCATTACTGATGGAGTAAGTATATTCGCTGATATTTTTCTTTAAACTTCGTAAAGATTACAGAGGGAAGTGGGAAAATTACAAGTACAACAAATAAAATTACAAGTACAGAAGATGTAGACAGATAAGGATAGAAAGAATTACAAGGCGATCCTATCCGTCAAAAGGTTCTTTCTTGATGAGAAGTTCATCGAGGGTCTTTGATGTGGGAATCATCCAGTCAGGGACCGTTACACCTTGATCCTTTTTGTTCTTTGCTTCTTCAAAGATCAGGGGTTTGAGGTGACGTGCCTGAATGTCGCGTCTGACTTCACACCAGTATATGAGGTCTCTGAGCTGTTCGATGGGAGTGATTGGAAGCTCAGAGATGCATTGAAAATGTTGATTTCCATGGCAGTCTAGAAAGAATATACCATAAGGATCACTTATGACTTTGCCAAGGATGAAAGTTTTACCAGGTGGTAGGGAGGTGTCAAGCGCTGAGAGGTCAGCATCAGGACCAAGAACTTCAGCACGAGAGAAACCAATACATGTTTCATTCCGTATAGGAGGACCTGAGTCTGAGGTTTTCTTTTCCTTTGCAGAGGCTCTTCTTTGTTGAGGAGGAAGAAGAGTGGAAGGAGGAATATCCACAGCAGAAGAAACCAAGTCGATCTGAGAATTTAAAATTTTCTCGACATGGCTCTTGAACTTTGAGCGAGATCGCTGAATGGCTAATTTCACTTCCAACCATTTAGAGAAACCAAATTTCTCTAAAGTAGCAGCATAGAAGGTTTGCTTGGTTTTGTCTTCTCTGAATACATCAACTTCAACAACAGGAATGTCTACGAATAGTTTTCCTCTGATATTTACCTTGATGATTTTGGATGGTCGAGATCGATAGTTCAGCATTTCTTTACACCATTCCAAAGTCGAATCAGATACTTTAGTCTTTTCTTCAACGATCCTTTGGGCATCATCCCATAGCTGACGTTGGACATCAATGGGAGTTCTTTTCAGCGCGGGGTCTTTCACCGATTGTTGGACAAGCTAGATGGTGAGAGCCTTATCTTTTTCTTCAACTTCCTTCTTTTTGGCGAGTAATCTTTCAGCTCTTAGATGATCCTCGTATTCTTTCCTTGAAATCCTGAACTTTGTTGGAGCAGGGATTTTGTTACGAGGAAGAATGATTCGCTGATCTTCAAGCTGTTTGATCATTGCATCTCTCTTTTCTTGATCCTCTTCACTTAGCTTTTGAGGAGCCAAGGAAGGTCTGATTTTGTGAGAGAGCAGTTGTTCTTCAGGTTCATCAGTCTCAGTGGTTAAATCCAAGACTGGGATTATTTCTTCAGCTCTTGTGGCTGGGATGTTTTTTGGTGTAGATGTGGGAGCTTCAGCGTGATCCTCAAACAGGGGAGAGGACTAGCTGAAACACAACGATTGTTTAAGTAAGAATATGGGAAGAAAGAGATAGAGAAAAGAATGTGGTTAAGTGAATAGAGGTTTTAAGGATAGAAGGATTGAGATTGAGAAGGGATAGAGGAGGGATGCAATGTAAGGGAATTGAAGGTAGTGTACCTGACAAACTGGCTTTAGAAGCAAGATCGTCAGATTGTCTTCTTTAGGGAGGCCTTTGTGTTTGCCTTTGTCAGCTTCAGACGCTGCAGGCTTTGTCTTGGTCCGCTCCCCTGAAGGTTATTTTATCTCGATCCCTTTTTGAGCTGGGGCTTTTGCAACAGGCTGGACGTAGAAGAATTCGTCATCATCATCGTCATCATCATCATCTTTGGGGGATGATGATGGTTCTTCATCAGAGATGTCGACAGGTTCATTATCTTCAGCTTCTTCTTCAGACTCGACCTCTTCAGCATAATGTTCGATCACGTCAGCAGCAGTTTCCTTAAGTTGCTCATCGAGTTGCTCCCCCTCAGATACAGAGGAAGGTTTCTCGGTTTCCTCAGGGTTTTCAACTCCCTGAGGTTGTGAAGTAGAAGTAGCAGCAGCAGCAGTTTCAATACCCTCCCCCTCAGCATTATGGGGAAGGTCTTCTTTAGTCTTCTCCCCCTCTTCCACAGTATGGTTGGGGGAGGTAACAGATTGTTCAGCACCAGCAGTGAGTATTTGGTCTCTGTCTTCCAGACCAGAGATCCGACACAGTTCTCAATCTTTGCTAATCTGACTTCCAGGCCAGTTATAGCAGGATTGATCTTTTGCATAGCTTCTCGATTGACCTGAGTAAAATGAGAAGTTGGGGCGTTCAGGCGATCGAGTACTTTCTGAACAATTTCTTTGACGGCGGAGACGTCAGCCTTGATCGTGGAGACTTCACCCTTAATAGAACCAACCTCTGTCTTTAATGATGTGACTTCATTGGACAGAGTGGTAAAGTTTGTTGAAAGAGAGGTGGTGGCGGTTGAATTGTCAGCGAGGGTGGTAGCAAATTGAGCAATGCTACCATCCACCTTCTCCAGATCAGTTTTGGAGGTGTTGATATCCCCCAAATTAGGACCTGAAACAGTTATTAACTTATGAATAGAGGAAAGCTCAGAAGTTTGGGGTAGAGAGAGAGGGGTGTTTTGGATTGTGTTTATACCTGCAGGCGGGTTGGCGAAGTGGTCGAACCCTTTGTGTCCTGAATGATATTCCATGTCGCCTTCAAGAGTACCTTGGCGCATGGAGGTGCCTGCAGATCCTAAGTTTGCATCCATCATCGTATTTAGAGTGTCTGCAGCTGAGTCATGTACGATGAAGGGTGTCCCTGAGAAAGTTGGGAAAATTGGTGGAGAGACCAACGATTGAGTAGGAGGAATGAGGGATGAGAATGATGGTTGGGTGCGAGGTTCAGCGTTGGATCCACTGTCAATCACTTCAGTCTGTAGAGAGGCTGAAGGAGGTGGGTTCATTTCCAAGTTTATAACTTCAGCGTTTAGAGACGCTGAAGCCGGGATGGAAGGGGTGGCTTGATCAGTTGTGGCAGAGCGTACCACGGAACTTTCCATCAGCTCTTCAAGATGAGCTGTGGAGTCTTCAGCGTGTAATTGCTGGGGGGTTGCTCCTTGGTTTTCTTGATTCTTTTGGAACCAAGTTGGGAAGATGAGTGTTTCCTTTTTCGAGAAGGAGTGGAGGGTGCAGCGTGGGTATCAGCGGTGGGGATTTCCAGGGAATGAGCTGCAGAAGTAGAAGAAGGAGGATTGAGAAGAGATAAGATAGTAGAAAGACGTACCTCGTTTTCCAGCGGCTTGAAGTCGAGCACCTTAGGGCCAACCTGAGAGAGTCTCAGATCACCCTCTGTTGGGTACCTCTCGCCAAGTCCTTGTTGAAAGACGGCGCTGATGAATCTGGGATAAGGAACCCATGAAGGTCTTTCAGCCATATCCACTCTGAACGCAAGTTCGTCGTAGATGATTGAGGCCCAGTCAACATTTAGACCTTTCAGCAATGCATAGCCCATTGCTTGCTGAGGTTGAGCAGCTTGATCAGAAGAGCAACTTTTCGCTGTCATGCAGCTTATCAGATGTGCGAAGATGAAGTTCATCTCGCTGGGCATTTTGGACTTCTTGATCAAAGTCAGTTTCTTCTCAGTCTTCTTGTCCCTTCCAGTGTCCCATGCGTAACCCATTGCATTGAAGAATGCAGTGATGGCTTCCCTATCAGCATGGTTTTTGTGGTTTGGGAGAGGGAAAAAGCGGTTTTCTTTGGTAGAGGTAGGAAGACTCAGTGCTTTCCTAATAATAGCAGGGTTGATTTTGGTGGTGCCAAATTTGGTGTCACGCAGAATGGAGTCAACGATCTTCGTTGGGTCTTTGGCATGGGGTACTTGAGCTCTTCTGGCAGTATACCAGAACTGAGATAGTAGGAATTGATGAGCAGCGGGTGTAATAGTCAGTGCTGTAGATAAGCAACATGTTTTGAGGTAGTTCACAGCATCATCCAGATGTGTGACTTGCTTTCGAGGAGGAAACTCGAAAAGCGCATGAAGGTTGTTTGATTTTGAAAAATCGATTTCCTCAAGCTTGAACTTGACCTGAGGAGCTTTGACGAGAGTCAGTTTCTTTGTAGCAGAGGATTTATCAATGGTAGGAGCAGGAGTAGAAAATGCCATATCTGTTTAACATATAAACCATGAATCATAAAAAAATACAGTCTTAATGTGAAAGATTTTCCAATAAGATGTTTTCCGATTTTTTTGTCCATTTCATTCAGACAGAAATGTCTTAATGAAGATTAGGGTTTTCTTGTTTTGAAAAAGAAAAACAAACCCATCAAAAGTCTTGTTTTCCATTTTCCTTTAGATAAGGATTCTGGAAAAACGAATGAAGAACAAGTTTAAGATTTTGAGTTTTAAACTTGAAGAACAACCATGAAAAGGTTGTGTTCATAAAACCATGAAAGAAATGATTTCATTTTAGAAAAGGTTTCTTTTGTTTGATCTGTTAAAAGCAATAAGAAGATAAGAAACAAGTTATGCAGGTAAATACTAAAAATATAACCTGGTAATCAAAGAAGAAGATGAACAGATTTATGGAAATAAGCAACAGTAAATCTTTTCTTTCTTGGAGGAGAAGTATTGTTCGCGTAAAGGAAAAATATAAACTCGAAATAGTTTATATTGAGAGATTTGAGAGAGAGAAAAACTAGAGCGGGAAAGTTTTTCATCATGACACGAACACGTGTTTGCATTTGATTTGATGGTAAATGAAACGTGCAAACGTGTGTCAGAAAAAGAACTTTCCAGGGTTTATCCGTTGTGATGATGTCACAAACGTCCTTTCATATTTTAGGATGTCTCTGAGGTTTTGAAAGCTCAGCGACTATTTTGAAAAACATGAAGCACTGAATAGAAATATCAGTGTTAGTTTAAGAAATTTCAAAGTATCGTTGTTAAGGAAGAGATATTCAGCGATGCAATTTGTTTTGAAATCTTACATTCGTATGCGAACGTCAGCGAGCAAGAGAAAAAACATACCTTGATATCAGCGAATCAATTATGTTCAGAGAGAGAATGATAGAATGGGTTATATAATTGTTTTATCCTATCGCTGATCAAATGTGAACCACTGAAAATCTTTACTCTTCAAAGTTCAGCATTCCAAGCTCGCTGATGAGAAAGTTGAATCTTGTCTCATCAAGAGGTTTGGTGAACAGATCAGCTGACTGATAGTCAGTTGGGATAAAATGAAGTTCTATATCACCATTCATCACATGATCTCTGATAAAATGATACCTGATTTCGATATGTTTGGTCTGTGAGTGTAGCACTGGATTGTTGGCTATAGCGATGGCACTTGTGCTGTCGCAATAGATTGGAATTTTCGAGAGCTGAAGGTCATAGTCTAGTAGTTGATTTCTCACCCACAAGACCTGAGAACAACAACTTCCAGCGGCTACATACGCAGCTTCAGCAGTTGAGGTGGACACTGAGTTTTGCTTTTTACTTGTCCAACTCACCAGCTTTCCACCCAGGAGCTGACAGCCTCCTGTGGTGCTTTTCTTATCCAATTTGCAACTTGCAAAATCACTATCTGAATAGGCGATTAGATCAAACCCTGAGTCTTTGGGATACCAAAGACCTAGGTTCATAGTACCCTTAAGGTAACGAAAGATTCGCTTTACAGCGATCATATGAGAATCCTTAGGTTCAGCTTGATATCGTGCACACAAACAGGTTGCGTACATAATATCGGGTCGGCTAGCTGTAAGATACAAGAGAGAGCCGATCATCCCATGGTACAGCGTGACATTAACAGGTATTCCATTTGAATCCTTGTTTAGTGTCAGCGGTGGTGCCATAGGGGTTTTCATAGCTGAACTCTGAGTTAAATCGAATTTCTTCATCATATCTTTAACATACTTTCCCTGATTAATGAAAGTTACTTTTTCATTTTGTTTTATCTGAAGACCAAGGAAATATGTTAGCTCACCCATCATGCTCATTTTATACTTTTCTTTCATCCTTTCAGAGAAACGAGTACAAAGATCAGGGTTAGTAGAACCAAATATAATGTCATCAACATATATCTGAACAAGAATGATATGACCTTTTACTATTCTGAAAAATAGAGTTTTGTCGATTTTACCTCGCTTAAAATTTTCAATTAGGAGATAAGAGGATAGAGTGTCATACCATGCACGTGGTGCTTGCTTTAAGCCATAAAGTGCCTTATCCAGTTTATAAACATAACCTGGACGCTTAGGATCTGAGAATCCTGGAGGTTGTTCCACATAGACTTCTTCATTCAGCTTTCCATTGAGAAATGTTGACTTAACATCCATTTGATATACTTTGAAGTCTTTGTGTACAGCGTATGCTAAGAATAGACGAATAGATTCTAGTCTTGCTACGGGAGCAAATGTTTCGTCGTAGTCTATACCTTCCTCTTGTCTGTATCCCTGAGCAACAAGTCGAGCCTTGTTGCGGGTTACAGTTCCATGTTCGTCCAACTTGTTTTGATAGACCCATTTAGTGCCTATCACTGTCTTGTCAGTTGGTCTTCGAACAAGATTCCAAACTTTGATTCTTTCGAATTCAATCAGCTCTTCTTGCATGGCGCTAACCCAGTTTGGATCTTTGAGGGCATCATCTATTTTTTTTGGTTCTATCAGAAAAATAAAGTTAACAAATAAACAAATATTACCTGCACTTCGTCGAGTCTGAACACCAGCGTTTGGATCACCAAGGATTTGATCAATTGGGTGACTTACAGTCCATTGCTGAGCCGGAGCATGAATCGCTGACTCAAATTGAACTGGAGGAGCTGAAGATGAGGCTTCAGCAACTTCTGGAATATCAACCAAAAGAGGAGTAGGTGCAGATGTTATCTCATTTACTGATTGCTGAGAAGTGGATGGAATGTCTGAGACATTTAGTTCAGAAGCAGGTATAGTGTTTAAAGGAACAGCTGAGACCCATGATGTTTCAGCTTCACTATTCTGCATGTTTGGGATGATAGTAGGACCATCATCTTCAACGGTATGAGTATGAGGAGTAGGAATATCTTCTGAATCACCAAGATGAGAAAACAACCATTGATTCAGTTCTTCAGTATCAGCAGAAGGTCGAGAATTCGCTGAACGGGATTCGTCAAAAGTGACGTGAATAGTTTCTTCAACAGTTTGTCTTCTTCGATTGAAGACTCTGAAGGCTTTGGAGATTGAAGAATATCCAAGAAAGATTCCATCATCAGCCTTAGGATCAAACTTTCCAAGGGCATCTCTGTTGTTCAGTATGAAACACTGACATCCAAAGATGTGAAGAAAGCTAATTGAAGGCTTTCTCCCATGAAAAAGTTCATAGGCTGTTTTATTAAATCTTTTGACTATCAGCGACCTGTTTTGCGTAAAACAAGCAGTGTTGACATCTTCTGTCCAAAACTGAGTAGGCAAATGAGAATCGCTAAGCATGAACGTGCAGCTTCAATAATAGTTCTATTTCTTCTTTCAGCGACTCCGTTTTGTTGCGGTGTTTTCACTAAAGAAAAGTTGTGAGAAATACCCTTACTCTCAAAGAAGGAATCAAGAGAACGGTTTTTGAATTCAGTCCCATGATCACTCCTTATTGAGCGAACGGTCAAGTTGTTCAGGGTTTCCATCTTCCTGACAAAGGTGATGAGTTCTTCAGGTGTGTCACTCTTAGAACGGAGAAACATTACCCATGTATAGCGAGAGAATTCATCAACTATGACCAGTGTATATTTCTTTCCAGCGATGGATTGTTTGTTAACAGGGCCAAACAAATCCATATGGAGAAGTTGTAGAGGAGATGACACTGAGGAAACTTGCTTTGACTTAAAGCTTGCTTTGGTCTGCTTGCCTTTCTCACACGCTGAACATAAGGATTCTTTGGCGTATGTGTGCTGAGGTAGACCAGTGACTAACTCTTTTGAAAAAGAGTGTTCAGTGTCTTGAAGTTGAGATGAGAGAGCCTCTTATGCCATAGCCAGCTGACATCAGATGAGGCTTTTGATAAAAAACAGGAGTTCTCAGTGGTTGTTGAGTCCATGTTTATTACATAAACATTTTGCAAACGATAACCGCTGAGAGCTATCTTCTCCTTTTTGTCAGCGACAAAGCAGGATTCCTTAGTAAAGATTACTTTGTTATCCTTGTCGCAAAGCTGACTGATGATTAGAAGATTATGTTTCAGCCCTTCAACATATGCGACTCTTCTGAAGGTTGTTGTACAATTAGAGAGTACACCAAACCCTCGGGTATGTCCTTTTCCATTTCCACCGAAAGTTACAGAGGGACCCTTCTCTTCTTTGTACTCAGTGAGCAGGTTCTTCATACCAGTCATATGTCTAGAGCATCCGCTATCGAGATACCAGATACCCTTCTTAACCTGCATTACAAAGGAAGATTGGTTTTTCTTGGGTACCCACTTAACCATGTGTCCACACTTGTCAGTGGGTGTAGAAGAGGAAGTAGAAGGTTCAGCAGTCTTCACAGCATTTGAAGATTCAGCTTTGTCAGTCTTCACTTCGGTTAATTTCTTAACCTCAGTGGTCTTCTTTGCCTTGGGGGCAATGATCTTCACCTTAGCTATCTTTTCAGCTTGGGTGGCTGTGGGGCACTTACTAGCAATATGATTGGTAAGTCCACAATGATAACATTTCCTATAACTAAAAGTAGTTCTAGGACCATTTGCATGCTGAGCTTTTGATTTTGAATTAGAAGGACCAGCACCAAGTAAGCTATTGGCTTTTGAAATGGGAGGAACATTCAGTTCTTCGGATTTCTTACCAATAATTTCCACTTTGATTCTAGGAGTAGATCGCTGAATAGATCCACGCTGAATAAATACAGGGATCTTATTCTTTGAACCAGAGGGATAAGTCACTGAAGCTTTAGAAGCATTCAGCTTTGGTACAGAGGTACCCTTCTGAGGATTTTGGTTAAAAGCAATTCCTTTACCTTTGTTTTTAAAGACTGAGGTAGGTTTTGGATAAACAACTTTTTCTTTACCTTTAGAAGTTAAGGTAGAGATTTCCTCTGGGATAGGCGGTTTAGAAGAAGAACACCGAGATGAGAAAGTGTCAGGGATAGAGGATACAAACATTCCAAACTTAAGCATGGAACGGTCAGTGGTTGGTTCTAGAGTATCAGCTTTGTAACCAAGACCACGTTTATCACTCAGGGGAATCTGAGACTTAATTGTCTTAGTGATCTTTGTTGAGGAATTATACCATCCATCAACAGTAGCTTTTTCAGCTTTTAATGCAGCGATAGCTTCTTCGCGCTCGATTTTGACTAGCTGATTTAAGTGAACTTGATCTTTAAAATCTTCTTCAATTTTAGAAAGATTTTCTATTTGAAGGTGACAGTTTTTAAGCTGTTCAGCAAGATCAAGATTTTGATTTTCAACAATAGTTTTGCCATTCATGGCTTCATATAAACTTCTAGTCAAGAGATCGATCTTTTGTAGACTATCAGCTTCATCAATATTTAAAATATTGGTAAAGAAGGAAGGTGATACCTTAGTAGCAGTGGTTGAAGTGGAGGGAATGTCAGAATTTTCTTCCTCGTCTTCAAATTTTGCCATGAGACATAGATTGGCTTCATCATCATCTTTAGAGTCAGATGATTCTTCTTCGTCAGAGGCAGTCCAATCATAGTCAGCCATAAGGCCTTTGCCTTTCTTCTTAAAGGTTTTCAGCTTTGAATACCTTTCTTTCAGCTTTTTGTATTTTTGATCTCTAGTCCTGTGAGTAAAGTTTTTCTTGGGAAAAGCTGAGGGTCTAGAGACTTTCTTTGACCTGCACTCGCTAGCAAAATGTCCTATCTTTTCACAATTATAGCAAGTAGCAGTAGCCTTATCAACAGGGGTTGATGATCTTGGCTTGTCAGTAATAGCAAGAGGTTTATTCTTCTTGAAATTACTCTTTCTAGCAAATCTCCTGAACTTATTAGCTAGGAATGCCAGAGTTTCATCATTATCTGAAACGTCAGAGTCTGATGATCTTTCAGAGTTAGTTTCCAACTCAGTGACAGTGATAGTCGATAGCTGAGTGGAAGGTGACTCTGAGATTAAAGCAACAGGGGTGCTTTTCGAATCTTTTACAAGATTCTTCTTAAGATGACTCGATTGCTCATGATTCAGCATCGTGCCATATAAGGTAGAAAGGGTCATTGATTTTAGATCCTTTGACATCTTGAGACACATAGAATAACTGTCCCAGCTTTCAGGTAAACATTCTAAGAACTTTGTCAGTACTTCAAAGTTAGAATATTCCTTACCAACAGTTTTCAGATCTATTATTAAACAGTTAAAACGTTGGTGTACTTCAGAGAGAGTTTCATTCTTACCACAAATGAAGCTTTCATACTGTCTTACCAGGTTGATCTTTCGAGAGTCCTGGACTTCAGAAGTACCTTCATACTGAACACAGATTGTGTCCCACATAGCTTTTGAGGTTTTTACGTTCATGACGGAATGGTAGACTTCGTCAGGAAGAGCCATGGAGAGTATGGGTCTGGCTTTGGTGTCGATAGCCACTTTCTTCTTATCTTCATCAGTCCACATATGAATTTCCTTGGGAATCAGCCTTTCTGGAATAGCAGGTGTATTCTCAGCGGCTGGAACTGCAGGATCAATTCTTATAGGAATATATGGGCCGTTTTCAAGATTGTAAGGCATAGTAGGGTCTACACCTTCTAAGAACAGAATCATCCTATTTTTCCATAGATTAAAATTATCTCTGGAGAATCTAGGGGGTTTTGCAAGAGAACCGTTGTCAATATAGTTGGTGTTTGTGTTGGTAGCCATTTTAAGAAATAGCAAGGAAGAGAAATCTTAGTATAGATCAGATCTTGTTTATGAGTTTAAACAAATCTGCTCTGATACCACTTGTTGGTCCCGAAGGGCTATACAAGTTTGTTGAATACAAACACACGTTTTTACTTTTCTAAATTGTTTATTAATAAATCAAGACATTTTACAACTTGTTGCGGAACAAGATAAAGGATAAACCTAATCTAAACAAGTCTTGAGAAACACTAAGTTTCTTGCACTTGAAAGAGTTAAAGAAATTATGAATAATAACTTAACAATAATAGAGAAATAAGAAGATGGTCCGAGCACACTTCAAAACTGAAGTAAGGTTCTTCTTATATACTGCATGCATTTAATGCATGGCAGTATGGCTTTACACGTGGCAACAGCTGAGTGGTTGCATGTCATTGGCCTTTGTAGACAACCTTAGTAGCCGCATGGTGCACAGTGTAGAATCAAAGTTGTTGTACGATTACAGACAAAAGGGATGTACGTTCTGACAGTTCGTACGGAGACGTGCAAGGGAGGTAAGACAATAGTAATATGCAGGGAGACTTCATGATCAGCTTTCGTTGAGTCATATATTTATCAGCGAATGATAAAGTTCAGCGATTGCTGAAGTCTTCTACTTGATACCTCACGTTGAATGGACAGGTCTTGCTTCGCTGATATCCGCATCAGTTCATGAGTAGACTTGTCGCGGGTTCTTGAGGTTGATCTTCGACTTCAGCGTAGAACTTTGGTTGACGTGAAACTTGTCTTCAGAAATCATAAGTAAACAAACTAAACTATCAGCGATCATCAATAGAACTGAACAGGCTCAGAGCTATATGATGATGAACAGTGTTTGCTGAATATCTAATCTAAAGAGTGAGAGTTCCTATCAGCGGTACTGTAAAGTCTTAGTACTTATCAGCGATAGTGACCCTCTAATACATATTGTTTACTTACAATTTTCACTAAGTGTTTAAGAGAGGGTTATTATCAAATTACTGAGGGTTTTGATCAACAATTAGTTAGTTATGAATTCAAATATGTAATTTTTAGAAGTTGTACTTAGGCATCAATTACTTGTAATCCTGAATTTTAAGTAATATATATCAATAAACAATACTACTATGATGCATAAAAATTTGTTTCTAAGGGTTTTTCTCAAATGCTTTATAATATAGTATAGATTAAAGGAATAACAATCCAAAATTACCTATTAGTTATAAAAAGTTTATAACTAAAAATGTAGGTTTTATTTCTCTAGTTACACAAAGGAATAGGAAATTCGTAGAACATAGAAGATACATATCCATATATCTTGACGACCAAGAGACATAAAGCAAAGATGTTCATACAACTAGTTCTCATGAACATAAAATTGAATACAAACCCTGATTTTTTGCTTTCTTGATGTAATGTTTTGTTAAATCAACTATATAGTCAATCCTTCCTATTACTACATGTGGGAATCACTACAATTTTTTAAATAAATTAGATGCCTCTTGATTATGTTTCTTATAACATTGTTTAACGTAATTGAACTAATGAAATTGAATATATATATATATATAGGGTGTGTTTCTTTTGCAAACCAAGCAATTCGTACAAACTATACAAACCAATCTTAACCGTTCATCAAGTCTAATAAATATTTGATTTTATTATGTTTCCTAATATAAAGTCATGATCATAATTAATGAACTTAATCATCTTCCATATATATCACAATCATTATTAATGAATGATAATAATTACCATAAATATATATGTTGTTGCCTATTATAGTGGTTTGCAAAGTTTGTACAAATTGTTTGGTTTGCAAAAGAAACTCACCCTATATATATATAAGATCAAAGGGCCTTTGGTTTAGTGGCATCGGAGCCTCTCACCTTATAGGAGGTTTAGAGGTTCAAACCTCACCAAAGGTAAGGAGGGCGTGTGAGTTTATTTGTTGCATTTGTCGTATATAAATATTATATACTTAAAATATATATATATATATATATGATAACATTAATTATTTGGTATATCTACTGGGATTCCGCTTCTTTTTTCCTGCAATAGTCTGTTTCAAGCCGATTGTATGTCCGACTGCCCTGGTGCGACCTGGGTGCTCGGGTCCTAGCACGACTGTAAGTATATCCTCTCCTGGCCCAGGGACCCAAAGACCTTCTGAAACTTGATTATCTTTCTCAATCTATTAATGCAAATAGTATCATTGTGAGAACAATTAGTTAATAAACTAATTTAAATGAAGCTTATAAATAAAATAAAATATAGAACTTTCTCTTACAATCTCGTCTACTAATGGTTGAAGGTACGTTGGGATGATCTTTCTCCCATCAGCTGCTTTCACACTCCTGGCCAACAAAAAATTTCTTGCTCGAGGGTCCTTGAGACCGAATATTTTAGACAGTTCTCCTGGATCTTTCCCCTCTTTTTTCCACGGGTCTTTCATCGAACGATACCCACGTACGCCTAATCGTGGCAAATTTGTGGCTAGCATTGCATGTTTTCTCCCTTCTTCGCTTTTTTCCTTCACACAAGAATAACCAACATAAGTAAAACATGAGAATATAATAATAAATATCATAAAAAGGCAACGAGTTTCAACAAACCAGAAATTCCTTCGTTGTTTTCTTGACACAAAACTCTCCCCATGCTTTCTGATCAAGATATGGGTAAACATCACAAGGATTACGACCGGTCTTTAGGAACTTGGACCTAAGTCTCTTCTTGAAGTTCTTCCATGCATGGTTGGCTACTTTAAGCACCGGATCTCTGTATTTGTCATCCTTGATGTTCCAATGGTCCTGTGTTTTACACAATAAGTATGTAAGTGATCATCAAGTTATATAAATAAAACTATATCCACATGTAAGAAGTCTCGGATATCATACCTTGATAGCCAACCACAACATATCCTTGTACTTTTTTCATCCTGTCGTTCGGTGTATAATGTATATCCATTAATGTCATAGCCTTGGTATGAAGACACAACATATCGCGGACCGAACCCCAACCATTCCACGACCTGATCAACTTTTCCCCCTCAGAACTTGTTGTCACTCTTTCATTTAACCATTGGGAAAATGTTTTGTTGTGCTCAGTTGCTAACCATTTTTCGCTCCTCGATCTATTCTTTTCTCGTAACATTGTCATGTGCTCATGTATGTAGGGTGAAATAGCTGTCATGTTTTGTAGAATGGAAAAATGTGCTTGTTGTAATTGGTTCCGATCTGGAACAATCCTTTTAAATCCAATTGTCCCAACCCCTGCAAGTCTACCCTCATGTCGAGATAGCGGAATGCCAACATTCTTTACACTCGCCAAATAATCTGTACAAAAATCAATCACCTCCTCAGAGGCATATCCTTCAACGATGCTGCCCTCTGTTCGATTTCGATTCCTTACATATCCTTTTAAGAAACCCATATATCTCTCGAATAGATACATATACCGTAGAAAAACAGGACCACATGCCTTTATTTCTCTTACAATATGCGATATCAGGTGAACCATGATATCGAAAAATGAAGGCGGAAAGTACATCTCGAGTTGACATAGAGTGAGGATAATGTCCCTTTGCCATGAATCCAACACCTCAGGATCAATCACTTTTGATTTCCCACGAATTGCATTGGGAATCATATGTGTCATTAATACGTGACAATCGTGGGATTTCATACCAAGCAATTTCAAGTCTTTCATTGACACTAACTTTTTAATATTAGCTGAATATCCGGATGGAACCTTAATACCATGCAAACATTGACAAAATCTAGTTTTCTCAACCCTCGACAACGTATAGCATGCTGGTGGTAGATACATGCGACTTCCACTCTCAACAGGAGCAAGTTGTGATCGAATCCCCATTTCTACCATGTCTTTTTGAACTTTTACCCCATCTTTCGTCTTCCCTGGAATGTTCAACAACAAACCTAACAAGCTGTCACATACATTTTTCTCAATATGCATAACATCAAGACAGTGTCGAACTTGCAAGTGCTCCCAATATGGCAAATCCCAAAAAATAGACCTTTTTTCCAAATATTCTTAGGAGGAGTTATACCGCCTTTTCCGAGCACAATATTTAGATCTTCAACTCGAGAGTAGGTAGTTGGTCCATCTAATGGCGGCCTTATCACTCCATGCTCAGTTTTCCCATCAAACTCGTTCTTCAACTTGCGATATGGGTGACTCTTTGGAAGCGATATTCGATGACCCATGAACGCGTTTTTCATACAGTTTCTCAACCTCAAGGAATGTGTGTCATCCTCACAAACAAGACGCACTTTTGCTCCTTTTGTGCTATATCCTGACAAATTTCCGTATGCGGGGAAATCATTTATGGTGCAAAATATCATGGCCCGTAATCGGAAATCCTCTTTACCATACGCAACATAGACTTGGACGCCCGGATTCCATAATTCTTTCAAGTCATCAATTAAAGGAGCCAAATACACATCAATGTCGTTCCCTAGTTGTTTCGGACCTTGAATTAACAATGACATCATGATGTATTTTCGTTTCATACACAACCAAGGTGGAAGATTGTAGATACATACAAGAACTAGCCATGTACTGTGACGACTACTCATATTCCCAAATGGATTAATTCCGTCTGAACTTAGCCCAAAACGAATATTTCTGATCTCCTCACCAAATTCTTCAAAATCAGAATCGATATTCCTCCATTGAGGAGAATCTGCCACGTGTCTTATTTTCCCGTCTCTTTTACGCTCCTCGGCATGCCAACGCAACAATTTTGCATCTTTGGCGTTTGCAAATAACCGTTTCAACCTTGGCACAATAGGCAAATACCACAATAGTTTAGCAGGGGGGCCATTCTTTATCTCATCATTGTTTTCTGTCGAGCGTTTTTTCCGCTTATACCCCGACGTACCACATCTAATACATTCATCAAGGTTTGCATACTCGTTTCTGTACAATATACAATCATTTGGACATGCATGTATTCTTTCAATTTCCAATCCCATTGGGCACATAAGTTTTTTAGCGTGGTATAACGAAACAGGCAACTCATTATGTTCGGGAAGCGTTTCATGCAAAATCTCTAATAGACTAGTGAAACTAGTATCACTCCAACCATTGTTTGCTTTTAGGTTAAATAGTTTCAGCACAGCAGAAAGTTTGGTAAATTTTGTACAACCAAGATACAACGGTTTTTCAGAGTCAACAAACAATTGTTGAAAATTTTCATAATGTTTATCCGCAACAGTATCCTCCACATCATGCAACATATCATCAAAATTATCACGACTACTATTATCTGAATCATTGTTGTCATCGTCATTACAATAAGGAGCAATCATGTTATCACCATCAAATACTTCACCATGTCTTGACCAAATGGTATACCCTTCCATAAACCCACAGCATATCAAATGTCCTTTAATTACATGATAATCATTAAACTTATAAAAATTACGACAATCTTTACAAGGACACCAAATGTTACTTTCTCCATTGTTCATTCGATTAGCCTCAACAACTTTTAAAAACTCCTCCAAATTGGCAAAATATTCAACGGTAGCACGTGGTATTTTGTACATCCAAGTATTTCGATCCATTTGTAATGTAAAAATATAATATTAATAAAATGCATGCAATGTATGAATAGAACAAATGACAGGTGGTCAATCCTAACCCACTTTTTAAATACTTTGTCTCATATGTGAACGAGTATTAGCGGACTAAGTATTTTAAAAAAAATCGGCAGCATTTCCCTTTGACTCCCTAAATATGCGTTATGGAACACATACTCGTGGGAGCAATGAGAAATGTCTACCGAATTTTTCTAAAATACTTAACCCACTAATACGCATCCACATCCTAAATGAGACAAAATATTCAAAAGGCAGTCCCAAAACGGGGACTATCCGAAATTAATCTCGGACGGGTATAAATCTAACGGCACATGCATTATATTAAACTAAAGGAATATTATTATGGTGTAGAAAATTATATATGTTTGTATAATAGTAAAAATAAATTATGAAATGACAAGAAAATACCTCCATCGAGTTTACTAATCAAATGATCGAAGTGATCCTTGTAATTCGATTGCTCAAATGGTCCTATATATAACATTCACAAAAAAGCAAAATCAACAAATTAGATCATATATATATCTATATATATATATATATATATATTTATATTTGATCAATCATGATTGGTATATTATAGGAATTAAAATTAATTACCTTTTAATATGGAAGTAATTTAGAAGAAAGGCAGAAATGTGAATCTGTTTGCCGATTAGAAGTATTAATGGTGCATGCATGGATAATGATCATAAAAAAATTTATCGTGATTGCCGGCTCTCTGAATGCATGGCGGCCGATAGAATTAATTGAGATACCTACAATTCAATTCAAATTGCAGTGGCTAATACCTAATTGAGAGATACCTAATTGTAGTGGACGATCGAATTAATTGGGCTTAAATGTGATTCAACTTAATTCAAATTGAAAGATACATATAATTAATTCAAATGTGATTCAAATTATAGTGGGCCTATTTTTTAATTAATGGAAAATTAGTTGGCCTTAAACCCTAATTAAATTTTCTTATTAAATTTATATTAAAACCCATATATTAATAAAATATTTTTAATGGTATCCGGGTTTTTTTAAACAACTGGATAGGATCTTTATCGGAATGGTTCATAAATAAAACCCTGTTAATGGTGCCCGGTTTCTTTAAAGAACTGGGTACTATGTTCATTTTTAATAAATCCCCCCGAACAAAACTAGTTGCCTTTCAGGAACCGGGTAGCATTCATGAAAAAGGCTAATAGAACCCGGTTGTTTGAATTCATGGGGTCTATTTGGAGGGTACTATTAGTCTTTTTTGTACTAGTGAAATACGTTCATGTTTTTGGTAAAATATCAACTTCAACAATCAATGCTATATTTTTCTATAAAAAACATGTGCGAATAACTAGTTTATATTATACTAGATATTTATTTGTGTGTGATGTTGTACGTATCATTCTGAATTTAAGGTCGAGAACTCGAAATAAATAATCTTGTTTCATGTTCAGTTTTATTATCCATCACATGATGTCAATTTTATAGTTTTATATGTTTTTAAATCGCATATAAAGTCAAGGTTAGTATGGTCAATCGATCAAAAAAATTGAAAAAGTTTTGCTCGATAGTAGGGTCTTCAAGCCTCTCAATTGAGCTCATTTTAAAGATTTTGATGGGACGATTATAATGATATAATTTATGAAAAAAGAAACACATTTTTAATGCATTTTAGTTTATATATGATGATGTATGTTAATATGATAAGGGTGTAAAAAGAATAATGAAAAATGAGAAGATAAGAGATATAATGTAATTAAATAACTAATTATAAGGGTATAAGGTGCAATTTAAAAATAAAAAATAATTATATTTTTAGTTAGAGTAAATTACACTTGAGGTCCTTGTGGTTTGGTCCAAATCTGGACCTGGTCCCTAAAATGAAATATTTACACCAGACATCCGTCCGTGTGGTTGTTATTTTGTTTCACGTCAGATCCTTGTGGTTGTCATTTTGTTTCAAATTACTCTTTTTTTTTTATCTAAATCACAAGGACCAAAATTGAAACAAAATGACAACGACATGAATCTGACGTGAAACAAAATGACAACTATAGGGACGTCCGGTGTAATTATTTCAAAAGAGGGACCAAATCCATATTTTGATCAAACCACAGTGACCTATGGTGTAATTTACTCTTTTAGTTATCATGTTGAACGTCGAGGTTTTGAAACTTTTAAACATGTACATGAGTTAATTGAGATTGGTACCTCATAAAAATAAATTTTTATTGAAATATAAAACTTTAATTACCACCATAATTTTTCACTTTTTTTTATCTTTGGATTTTAACATTTTAAATAAAAAAACACTAAAAATATTTTGATATGCTTTTTTTAATGTGATTGTCTTGATTCCAATTTCAAGATGCAAATATTAAATTTTAGTGAAAGAATAACTTACTTTTATTTATTATCTCTATATTACTTTAAAGATTGCTATTTTATGATTGGGTTGAATATATAACCAATTAATTTGGGTTTGTTAAGTTAAAACACAAGTTTTTATTGACGAACCAAATCTATTATAAAAATGAAAGTATAGGAAGGAACCAAGTTTGTTATAAAAATAAAAGTAGATGGAGGAATCGAAAGGGTTTATGGACAAAATCTGCGTTATTTGAGGGATCATATATGTTAAAAGAAAATGAAACCATAGGGATGTCCTCCGTTAAAAGTTCCTTTTCGAAACCCTACTAATTAATTTATGTAAACCATAGGGACCAAAGATTCATTTATCTCCCATATTTAGATCAATAAATAGAAGGCGATGAAGCTGCCAACTAGAAGCAAAGGGAAAAATAGCCATCTTATTAGCAAACATGCTACACATGAATACTGGCAATGGAGAATCAAGCTATTCCAAGAACTCATTTCTACAGGTCTCTCTTACTCTCTAGCATTAAATTCACCATAATCAAAATTTGTTTGTTTTTACATCCCCTCATCCCTCATACAAGATACTATAACAAAATATAAATTATAGGATGCTTGTGTTATGTTATAAGATACTACAGGTCTCTCTTACTCTCTGGCCTAATAGATTATGTTATAAGAGTTACGTTTATAAGATCACGCAATAAAATGTTCTATCTAGAAGTGTTATAGGATGCTTGTGCGTCTTAATTAACATTTTCAAACTAAAGTGTCGTATTAGCTATTTTACATGACACCATTTGAAAAAGTGTCTATAAAAATACTTGCTTTTCGTACCTCCTACAAGCTTAAGTATTATTACGCATTCTATTATAACAATTACATGTATTTAGCCTCCTCTAAACTCGATTTTATTATAGTCGTAATATATTTGAGCATATGGTGTAGTGAGAGGACATGCAAATAATAAAACCATACTAAAAATTGTTGTAGCTTTTGTCTTTAACAATTGTCATTGAAGGGTTGTGGTCATATTTTTCTTCTAGGAAATTGTGATACGAAAAGCAATTCCGGTTTTAAAGCATACGATCAAGGATATGGCTAATCTTGACGTCATCTTTGGACGGTGTTTCAAGATAGCAGATTTGGGTTGTTCCTCTGGCACAAATACACTCTTGGTTGCAACAACAATTATGGACATAGTCGATGAAGTGTGCAAAGAAAATAATCTAAATGCACCACAAGTTCAAGTGTGCTTAAATGACCTTTACAGTAATGATTTCAATACCATTTTCAAAATGTTACCCAATTTTCTTTCAAAGCTTAAGAAAGAGAAGGGAAATTTTTTTGGCCCTTCTTTTGTTTCAGCAGTTCCAGGATCGTTTTATGACAGACTCTTTCCGGACCAAACTTTGCACCTAGTCCACTCCTCCTATAGTGTTCATTGGCTTTCTCAGGTTTGCAACAACTCTACTCTTGTAACTATTTTTTTCATATACATATATATATATATATATATGAAAAATCGTGAGAACGATATAAAAAATATTTTTTTAAATGCTATTTTTTCATCAAATGCTAGGATTTATTATATTTTGATTCACGTATATTTGTTTCATAATATCATGGTTTCACATTAACTTGTTTCACCATGTGAATATTTCTTACGTGAATTTTCCATTTAACTTGGTGAATAAAAATTCGTTTTTCACATGTTTTCTTTTCACAAGGTGAACACGAACATATGTGTAACAATATCTTAAATAATAAGTTTTGATGAAAAGAAATCATGTAAACAAATATTTTTATATTGGTTCTCACGGGTTTGTAACATATTTATGGTTCTCATTTTATTATTGTCCTATATATATATATAGCCATAGGTTCAAAAGAGAAGTGCAAATATTTTGAGAAATAAAGAAGTGATCTTGGCCATTTATTCGGTTAAGATCGGTTATAATTGGTCAAAAGTTGCGGCTTTGACTGGTCAATAGTTGCGGCTGTTCCAAAAATAGAAGAGCAATTTCGTAACTTTTACAAAAAACACGGGCTGGGTTCATATATGAATCTGTGTGATTCACATATGAACTATAGGTTCATATATGAACCTTTGTAATTCACATATGAACTCTTTATAACGAATTCATATATGAATCTTGTGATTCATATATGAACCTTTGTATTTCATATATGAAACTAATTAACCGTAGGTTCATATATGAATCAGTTGAACCAATTAACTGATTCATATATGAATCTTTGTGTTCATATATGAACCTTTGTGATTCATATATGAATTTTTTTAACTAATTCATATATGAACCTTTGTGTTCATATATGAACCTTTGTGTTCATATATGAATCTTTGTGATTCATATATGAATTTTTTTTAACCACTTCTCATATGAACAAATTACCTGATTCATATATGAATCACAAAGGTTCATATATGAATCACAAAGGTTCATATATGAATCACAAAGGTTCATATATGAATTAGTTAAAAAGAGTTTATATGTGAATAACAAAGGTTCATATATGAACACAAAGGTTCATATATGAATCACACAGATTCATATATGAACTCGTCCCGTGTATTTTTTTACGAAACTACCCTTCTATCTTGTGCAGACCATGCGAGAAATTATCGACTGCTTCTCGGTCAAAGCCGCCGATCTTGACCGAATAAATGGCCAAGATCACTTCTCTATTTCTCAAAATATTTGCACTTCTCTTTTGAACCTCTCCCTATATATGTATATATATATATATAAATTATTTTTTTACATGCTATTTTTTCATCAGATGCTATGATTTATTATATTTTGATTCACGTATATTTGTTTCATAATATCATGGTTTCACATGAACTTGTTTCACCATGTGAATATTTCTTACGTGAATTTTCCATTTAACTATGTGAATCAAAATTCGTTTTTCACAAGGTGAACACGAACATATGTGTAACAATATCTTAAATAATAAGTTTTGATGAAAAGAAATCATGTAAACAAATATTTTTATATTGGTTCTCACGGGTTTGTAACATATTTAATTATGGTTCTCACATGATTATCGTCCTATATATATATACTATTTTAATTACTAGATATGTAGCCTATTTTTTTGAGATGAGATCGCCTCCGTGTGGTTCATCCTAAGTAGCTAATCGAGCTTTTGTCTCTTGGAATCGTATCATCTTTGTATTGTGTAGCCGTGTTTTTTTATTTGTATTTTTTTTATTGTGTAACCGTTGCATATCTTATATATATGAGTGACCTAGTGTCCGGACTCATAAGGCCGGAGTGAGCCTTGTGTTTATAATCCCTATAAAATGTGATAGGTACCTGAAGGCGTTAACAACAACAAAGCGAATATATACATTTCAAAAACAAGTCCTCCAAATGTGTCTGAGGCGTATCGAAAGCAATTTTATTCAGATTTTACAAAGTTCTTAAAATTACGGTCCGAGGAAATAGTATGTGATGGACGCATGGTATTAACATTTCTTGGTCGGAGTATTGCTGATCCAACTAGTGATGATTGTTGTAGACTCATGGAGCTACTAGCACAATCACTCCTCGATATGGTTAAAGAGGTATATATATGGTTTTTATATCTCTAAATTTCTTCTCGATCTAAAAAACTATCATATTTGATTGAGAGC
The DNA here is from genome assembly GCA_033807775.1 of Saussurea involucrata. Classification (NCBI taxonomy): domain Eukaryota; kingdom Viridiplantae; phylum Streptophyta; class Magnoliopsida; order Asterales; family Asteraceae; genus Saussurea; species Saussurea involucrata. The sequence goes on from CM066322.1 coordinate 137,733,472, forward strand.
TTCTAGTTATTCTAATTTATTTCCACCACTAACCATTTTGGCTATAAAAAAATATTACAGGGGCTAGTTCGAGAATCAGATATTAACACGTTCAATTTTCCATTTTATACTCCTTCTGAGGATGAAGTTAGGAGCATTATTCACAATGAAGGGTCATTTTCCCTTGATACCATGAATGCATTTCAAGGTAACTGGGATCCATGGGATACGGATTACACAAATACGAGTTGTTTAAAGGAGCATAGCCATATCCATGGTATAAACACAGCACAAATGCTTAGAGCTGTTACAGAACCATTGTTGACATCTCATTTCGGAAATTCCATAATGGATGTGCTGTTTAAGAAGTTTGAAAAGCATGTGGCGGAACATCTGGCAAATAAGAAAACAAGATATCTTAATATACTCATTTCACTGACAAAAAGATGAACAATATGTGTTTCGAGTCACTATATAGGTTGTTTTAAGTTTTCTTAAGATTGTTGCTAAGCATGTTATTCATATGGTCGAACTGAATTGTAGTGAAAGATTTGATATGGTCTATTTATGGTTGATTGTGATACAGTGAGATTACACCCCCTAGAATCTAAAAGCTGGTGTACAATAATGTCAAATCAATTAGTATGTATATTATTACGGACATCGAACCACGAATCTAGAGATCAAGTATCATAATGACTATGAGGACTAATAACCAGACTGTTGATTAAGTGATTGGTTTTAGATAATTAACTATTTACTTTAATTTAATAGTTAATCTTAGACAATTTAGAAAACAACAAAGGTGAGAAAGAAAACATTTGGGAGTGGGAATCCAATTGCTATTTGAATTAGGGCCTGTTTGGTAATGGCTTAATGGGCTTAATAGCCTATATAGCTTACCGAATAATCCATATAAGAGTGTTTGGTTGTGGCTTAATCACTAAAAAACTAACTTATTCGCTAAGATACAAGTATCACTGATATGAAAGAAGCTTTCTTTGTTGTGGAGATGTATTGTAAATATGTTATGTTTTTTTATGCTCATAAGGTATTTGATAAAATGTCTCAGAAAAATGTGATTACTTGAAAATGTCTTGTGATGTTAATAAGTGTTTAATATACAATTAGGGCTAAAATAGTCATTTCTGACATTCAAACCGTTAGTTCAGCACAACAAACAAACAACAAGATATCTTCATCCATATAGACACATATATCCATACAGTCAGTTTTATCCATACATGACTTAATAGAAAACCAACCAAACAACCCCTTAGAGTCCTCAAGTTACCATAATTACATGTTATATATAACTAGAAATACACCCGTGCAATGCACCGTGATACATTTCGATATTAACTTTTCGTTTTATATTTTGTCTTTGTCAATTTTATTATCCAATTTTGTGTGGTTTTGAGAAAGCGATAATGTTTTTCTTATAAAAATGTTTAATTTTAAATTTATTTTAGGTTTAATTAACGCAATTGATTTTAGGTTTGTTAAAATAATGTTTTTTATGAAGAAATAATTAGGTGTCCTCTTAGAATTTAATGATTATATTAATTATATTATTTATATTTAAAATGAGATGTTTATCCTGTATTTGATTATGTTTATCCATTAGTGTTGGTACCGAAGGGCTATACAAGTTTGTAGAAGGGGGGGGGGGGGTTGAATACAAACACACGTTTTTACTTTTCTAAATTGTTTATTGATAAATCAAGACAATTTACAACTTGTTGCGGAACAAGATTAAGGATAAACCTAATCTAAACAAGTATTGACAAACACTAAGTTTCTTGCACTAGAAAGAGTTAAAGAAATTACGAATAATAACTTAACAATAAGAGAGAAATAAGAAGATGGTTCGAGCACACTTCAAAACTGAAGTAAGGTTCTTCTTATATACTGCATGCATTTAATGCATGGCAGTATGGCTTTACACGTGGCAGCAGCTGAGTGGTTGCATGTCATTGACCTTTGTAGACAACCTTAGTAGCCGCATGGTGCACAATGTAGAATCAGAGTTGTTGTACGATTACAGACAAAAGGGATGTCCGTTCTGACAGTTCGTACGGAGACGTGCAAGGGAGGTAACACAATAGTAACATGCAAGGAGATTTCATAATCAGCTTTCGTTGAGTCAGATCTTTATCAGCGAATGATAAAGTTCAGCGATTGCTGAAGTCTTCTACTTGATACCTCACGTTGAATGGACAGGTCTTGCTTCGCTGATATCCGCATCAGTTCATGAGTAGACTTGTCGCTGGTTCTTGAGCTTGATCCTCGACTTCAGCGTAGAACTTTGGTTGACGTGAAACTTGTCTTCAGAGATCATAAGTAAACAAACTAACCTATCAGCGATCATCAATAGAACTGAACAGGCTCAGAGCTATATGATGATGAACAATGTTCGCTGAATATCTAATCTAAAGAGTGAGAGTTCCTATCAGCGGTACTGTAAAGTCTTAGTACTTATCAGCGATAGTGAAACTCTAATACATATTGTTTACTTACAATTTTCACTAAGTGTTTAACAGAGGGTCATTATCAAATCACTGAGGGTTTGGATCAACAATCTCCCCCTATTTGATTATGACATAGCAACAGAGAAAATTGCTATTTAATGAAAACATAAGGATAAAAATAACTCATAAAATATTTGTCTCTTTTACTGTTTTCTGGGATCTTTTCAGTACTGATGGAGTAAAGTACATTCGCTGAAATTTTTCTTTAAACTTCTCAAATATTACAGAGGGAAGTGGAAAAATTACTAGTACAACAAATAAAATTACAAGTACAGAAGATGTAGACAGATAAGGATAGAAAGAATTACAAGGCGATCCTATCCGTCAAAAGGTTCTTCCTTGATGAGAAGTTCATCGAGGGTCTTTGATGTGGGAATCATCCAGTCAGGGACCGTTACACCTTGATCCTTTTTGTTCTTTGCTTCTTCAAATATCAGGGGTTTGAGGTGACGTGTCTGAATGTCGCGTCTGACTTCACACCAGTATATGAGGTCTCTGAGTTGTTCGATGGGAGTGATTGGAAGCTCAGAGATGCGTTGAAAGTGTTGATTTCCATGGCAGTCTAGAAAGAATATACCATAGGGATCACTTAGGACTTTGCCAGGGATGAAAGTTTCACCAGGTGGTAAGGAGGTGTCAAGCGCTGAGAGGTCAGCATCAGGACCAAGAACTTCAGCATGAGAGAAACCAATACCTGTTTCATTCCGTATAGGAGGACCTGAGTCTGAGGTTTTCTTTTCCTTTGCAGAGGCTCTTCTTTGTTGAGGAGGAAGAAGAGTGGAAGGAGGAATATCCACAACAGAAGAAACCAAGTCGATCTGAGAATTTAAAATTTTCTCGACATGGCTCTTGAACTTTGAGCGAGATCGCTAAATGGCTAATTTCACTTCCAACCATTCAGAGAAACCAAATTTCTCTAAAGTAGCAGCATAGAAGGTTTGCTTGGTTTTGTCTTCTCTGAATACATCAACTTCAACAACAGGAACGTCTACGAATAGTTTTCCTCTGATATTTACCTTGATGATTTTGGATGGTCGAGATCGATAGTTCAGCATTTCTTTACACCATTCCAAAGTCGAATCAGATACTTTAGTCTTTTCTTCAACGATCCTTTGGGCATCATCCCATAGCTGACGTTGGACATCAATGGGAGTTCTTTTCAGCGCGGGGTCTTTCACCGATTGTTGGACAAGCTGGATGGCGAGAGCCTTATCTTTTTCTTCAGCTTCCTTCTTTTCGGCGAGTAATCTTTCAGCTCTTAGATGATCCTCGTATTCTTTCCTTGAAATCCTGATCTTTGTGGGAGCAGGGATTTTGTTACGAGGAAGAATGATTCGCTGATCTTCAAGCTGTTTGATCATTGCATCTCTCTTTTCTTGATCCTATTCACTTAGCTTTTAAGGCGCCAAGGAAGGTCTGTTTTTGTGAGAGAGCAGCTGTTCTTCAGGTTCATCAGTCTCAGTGGTTAAATCCAAGACTTGGATTATTTCTTCAGCTCTTGTGGCTGGGATTATTTTTGGTGTAGACGTGGGAGCTTCAGCGGGATCCTCAAACAGGGGAGAGGACTAGCTGAAACACAACGATTGTTTAAGTAAGAATATGGGAAGAAAGAGATAGAGAAAAGAATGTGGTTAAGTGTATAGAGGTTTTAAGGATAGAAGGATTGAGATTGAGAAGGGATAGAGGAGGGATGCAGTATAAGGGAATAGAAGGTAGTGTACCTGACAAACTGGCTTTAGAAGCAAAATCGTCAAATTGTCTTCTTCAGCGATGCCTTTGTTTTTGCCTTTGTCAGCTTCAGACACTGCAGGCTTTGTATTGGTCCGCTCCCCTGAAGGTTCTTTTATCTCGATCCCTTTTTGAGCTAGGGCTTTTGCAACAGGCTGGACGTAGAAGAAATCGTTATCATCATCGTCATCATCATCATCTTTGGGGGATGATGATGGTTCTTCATCAGAGATGTCGACAGGTTCATCATCTTCAGCTTCTTCTTCAGACTCGACCTATTGAGCATAAGGTTCGATCACGTCAGCAACAGCTTCCTTAAGTTGCTCATCGAGTTGCTCCCCCTCAGATACATAGGAAGGTTTCTCGGTTTCCTCAGGGTTTTCAACTCCATGAGGTTGTGAAGTAGAAGTAGCAGCAGCAGTTTCAATACCCTCCCCCTCAGCATTATGGGGAAGGTCTTCTTTAGTCTTCTCCCCCTCTTCCACATTATGGTTAGGGGAGGTAACAGATTGTTTAGCAGCAGCAGTGAGTATTTGGTCTCTGTCTTCCAGACCAGAGATCCCGACACAGTTCTCAATCTTTGCTAATCTGACTTCCAGGCCAGTTATAGCAGGATTGATCTTTTGCAGAGCTTCTCGATCGACCTGAGTAAAATGAGAAGTTTGTTGAAGGAGAGGTGGTGGCGGTTGAATTGTCAGCGAGGGTGGTAGCAAATTGAGCAATGCTACAATCCACCTTCTCCAGATCAGTTTTGGAGGCTTTCGTATCAACGATCTCGGTCAACTTTTTGAGTTTCTCTCCAGCGTCTGTAACCGCTGAAGAGTTCGTGGAGAGAATGGTGTTGTAATTTTCCACCTTTGTTTCCAGGGCCTTTAGGGAGGTGTTGATATCCCCCAAATTAGGACCTGAAACAGTTATTAACTTATGAACAGAGGAAAGCTCAGAAGTTTGGGGTAGAGAGAGGAGTGTTTTGGTTTGTGTTTATACCTGCAGGCGGGTTGGCGAAGTTGTCGAACCCTTTGTGTCCTGAATGTTATTCCATGTTGCCTTCAAGAGTACCTTGGCGCATGGAGGTGCCTGCAGATCCTAAGTTTGCATCCATCATCGTATTTAGAGTGTCTGCAGCTGAGTCATGTACGATGAAGGGTGTCCCTGAGAAAGTTGGGAAAATTGTTGGAGAGACCAACGATTGAGTAGGAGGAATGAGGGATGAGAATGATGGTTGGGTGCGAGGTTCAGCGTTGGATCCGCTGCCAATCACTTCAGTCTGTAGAGAGGCTGAAGGAGGTGGGTTCATTTCCAAGTTTATAACTTCAGCGTTTAGAGACGCTGAAGCCGGGATGGAAGGGGTGGCTTGATCAGCTGTGGCAGAGCGTACCACAGAACTTTCAATCAGCTCTTCAAGATGAGCTGTGGAGTCTTCAGCGTGTAAATGCTGGGGGGGTTGCTCCTTGGTTTTCTTGATTCTTTTGGAACCAAGTTGGGAAGATGAGTGTTTCCTTTTTCGAGAAGGAGTGGAGGGTGTAGCGTGGGTATCAGCGGTGGGGATTTCCACTGAATGAGCTGTAGAAGTAGAAGAAGGAGGATTGAGAAGTGATAAGATAGTAGAAAGACGTACCTCGTTTTCCAGTGGCTTGAAGTCGAGCACCTTAGGACCAACCTGAGAGAGTCTCAGATCACCCTCTGTTGGGTACCTCTCGCCAAGTCCTTGTTGAAAGACGGCACTGATGAATCTGGGATAAGGAACGCATGAAGGTCTTTCAGCCATATCCACTCTGAACGCAAGGTCGTCGTAGATGATTGAGGCCCAGTCAACATTTAGACCTTTCAGCAATGCATAGCCCATTGCTTGCTGAGGTTGAGCAGCTTGATCAGAAGAGCCACTTTTCGCTGCCATGCAGCTTATCAAATGTGCGAAGATGAAGTTCATCTCGCTGGGCATTTTGGACTTCTTGATCAAGGTCAGTTTCTTCTCAGGCTTCTTGTCCCTTCCAGTGTCCCATGCATAACCCATTGCATCGAAGAATGCAGTGATGGCTTCCCTATCAGCATGGTTTTTTGTGGTTTAGGGGAGGGACAAAGCGGTTTTCTTTGGTAGAGGTAGGAAGACTCAGTGCTTTCCTAATAATAGCAGGTGTAATACCCCTGGTAAGTCCGTTAGATATTTTACCTATCCGTCAAATTAATTTAACCATAAGATATAATGATTTGGTTAAGTTTGAGATAAGTTATAAGGTTAAGGGTGTTTTGGGTCATTTTGGAATAGTTTGAGCCAAGAAGGTAATTTTGTCCTATATTATCTCTTAAGCCTCGTATACTCATCATATACCTAAAATAGAAAGAGTGTGTGTGTGCGGGAGTTCTGGAGGCGAAAAGAAGCAGTGGACGAAACCTACGGTTAGAGCATCAATCGATTGGGTTAGAGGCGATTTTGAGGTAAGTTTCTTTACAGTATGTATTTGTAATCACGAATAGAAGATATCTATCGGTTTAGAATTTCTAATTTCGCGTCTTGATTAGATTTCAATCGATTTCTGGGTAAGTGGAAACCGACTGTGTTCTTGAAGACTCCCGGTGGAGTCCCGGTACTGTCGACTCCCGGTGGACTCCCGGTAAAGTGAACTCCCGGTATTGTTAACTCCTGGTGATCGAGACTCCGGGTACCAAGGAGTCCCGGTACTGCGAAGTCCCGGTACTCGGTGTAGTCCTGGTAGTTTGCTAAGTTTAGTGGTACAGTTGAGAACAGGAACTCGTAGGCTTTATATGTTTGGCTAGTAAAGCGGTGTATGTATCTTAAATTGTTTCAGATTCTGTGGAGTCGTGATAAGAGATAAGACCATTTTGAAAGGAGATTGCGAGCTGTGTAATAATCAAAACAGGTGAGTTTTACTTTAAAAATATTTTTACTGGAATACATATACGTATGGTTTGTGAATGTGATAATTGGTGATTATGTGTTTATATGTGCGATATATGTGAATTATAACATATTGAGGTATTATATTTACATGAGTATTATAATGTGTTATAATACGTTAGCCGGGCTTAGGACCGGTGTGTTTGGCTATAGAATCTGTATAGCGTTGTTTGGCTGTAGATGTTGTACAGCGTTGTAAATTTATTAGTTGGCTTGCAACCAACTAATATGGCCAGGAGGAATGAGAAGGGAAGGTATATGATGTGTGAGTTCAAATTGATATACTTGATCGTGCTGTGTGATTTATATAATTAAGGTTTATATAAATGATTTCAAACTAACAGGGATTTTCTCACTTAGACCCTTAGGTCTAACCCTCATTTTGTTTTAAAAGAATGTATTTTAGGTGGTGGATCGAGTAAGGGCAAATGATTAGAGTAATCGATGGATAGCTTTTGTGAAGGAATGCATGATGTAGATTTTAGCATGTTTAGCAGTTGTATTATAATAATTAAATGTTATGTATGTATTTAGTAAAAAGTTTGTAGTAGAATGGCTTTTTCTGATTGTAGAAGACTACGGGACCGTACTTGTAATATGATGTTTCGTTTGTCATATCAATGTTATGTTACATTATGTGACCTGTTGTGTATATGGGAATTGGGTTGTTACAAATGGTATCAGAGCCCTAGTTTAAGGGATTTAGGTATTTGTATCTGTACCTAGACTTAAACTACATGTGAAGTAGGATGTCCCTATTATTGTAGAACCTTGGGATGATGAAGTATAAAAGGGAAGAAGGAACATCATGTAAGGTAATTTCAAATTACACCTGGCCAGTGTAATTGTGATCTTACAGGTACATGTATGAACTGGAATACCTTGTTATATGGGTTATGTGCTTATGTGTATATTAACCTTGTTTAAATCTATAGAATGGCAAGCGGTACACGAAATTTGAATCGAGGAGGAGGAAGAAATCCGAATAGTACGAATCCGCCAATAGGAACAGGGGAAAGGGGGGGGCAGAACTGGAGGCAGAACCGGGGGCAGAACTGGAGGTCGAACAGGGGGCAGAGCTTAGCCACGAGGTACAGAGTTTGTTACAAGGGATGACTTGATGGCAGAAATGGGAAGACTGCAAACTAGTATACAAGCAATGTTTGATCAAAGTCGTCACAATGAAGCTGAAACACCGGATCCCGGACTAGAAGATGAAAGGCCAATTACACCAACTGTTGTACCAATCAAAAGGAGGTGCGACTACAAAATGTTTTTAAGCTGTAGACCTCCGACCTACTCAGGAGACAGGGATCCCGTGAAAGCAATGAGATGGATGAAGGAAATAGAAGCTATTTTCAAGACAAGCAAGTGTGCGGATGAAGATAGGGTATTGTACGGGGCAGCAATGTTAAAAGGGGATGCTTTGTATTGGTGGGAATCTTTTATTCATTCTAAAGGATCTGATGTTTATTCTACCCTCTCTTGGGAAGAATTTATGATAGCCTACGGGAAACAATTTTGTCCCCAAGCAGCCGTCAAACAACTGGAAGGGGAATTTATGAACTTACAACAAGGAAACTTATCCGTTCAAGACTACACCGCTAGCTTTCTGGAAAAGTCTCGGTTCGCAGAATACTACGTTGCTACGGAGACGATGAAGACGGAAAGGTTTATCTTTGGGGTGAACTCACAAGTCAGAAGGCTAGTGACTGCAAAAGGACCCGATACCTTCTCAGCTGCAGTTGATGCCGCGGAGAATGTTGAAAGAGATATTAGAAGGGATGCTGGCGATAACAGTATCGGGAAGAGAAAGTGGGAAGGACCACAACACGATCCGAAGAAGTCCCGATTTCAGAGGTATGATAGCCGTCCGCCGTTTCGACCGGCGGAAAGACCATGTCAGAAGTGCAACCGTGTCCACCAAGGAAATTGCCAAGGTGATTTACGAGCGTGTTATAAGTGTGGGAAGACCGGACATGTCATTAAATATTGTAAGGTAATGCGGTTATGTTTCTTATGCAATTCTCCGGATCACCTTCAGTCGGACTGTCCGCGGGGGAGGATACTGCAAGGTGGGTCATCGGGCAGGCCAGCGATTGTTAAACCAGTAATACCAAGACTGGAACCGCCAGTAACCCGAGGTCGTGCATTTCAAATGACCGAGAAAGAAGCGGAGGAAACTCCGGATGTGGTCACAGGTACATTTTTAATAAACTCTACACGTGCTAAGGTGTTATTTGATTCCGGTGCAAACCGATCGTTTGTGTGTCCTGCATTTGCTGCTTGCCTGTGTTTGAAACCTAAAATGCTAGAACATGCTCTATCAGTAGATACGGCAAATGATAATCAAGTGTCAGTTATAGAAGTATTTGATGGCTGTGTGATAAATATAGAGGGGTGTAGAGTGCAGATACAATTGTTTCCTATAACTTTAATAGAGTTTGACGTCATAGTGGGAATGGACTGGTTAGCCGAGAATCAGGCTAACATAGTGTGTGATAAGAAGTTAATACATGTGGTATTACCTGAGAAGGGACCAGTAGTGATTTATGGTGATCGTAGGAATCATCAGTCTAGCCTTATATCTATGATAAAAGCCCGTAAGTGTGTGAATAAGGGTTGTCAGAGGTACTTGGCTTATGTGATAGATATTAAGCCAGAAAAGAATAGGATGGAAGATATTCCTATTGTTAGTGAATTCCCTGAAGTATTCCCCGAAGACTTGAATAGTCTTCCGCCCACTAGACAAGTAGAGTTCGGTATAGACCTGATTCCTGGAGCCACTCCTGTAGCCCGTGCACCTTATCGTCTGGCACCTCCAGAGATGAAAGAGATGATGGCACAACTACAAGACCTATCCGATAAAGGCTTCATCAGACCTAGTTCTTTGCCGTGGGGAGCACCAGTGATATTTGTCAAAAGAAGGATGGTTCGATGAGGATGTGCATCGACTATCGGGAACTGAATAAGCGCACGATAAAGAACAAGTATCCATTACCCTGAATTGATGACCTCTTCGATCAGTTAGTTGGAGCTTGCTATTTCTCCAAGATTGATCTAAGATCCGGTTATCACCAGTTGAAAGTTAAAGAAGAAGACCTTCTAAAGACTGCTTTTTGAACAAGGTATGGACATCACGAATTCTTAGTGATGCCGTTCGGGCTGACGAACGCTCCAGCTGCCTTTATGGATTTAATGAATCGGGTATGTAAGCCGTATCTCGATAAATTTGTTATTGTATTTATCGATGATATACTTATCTACTCCCGATCCAAAGAAGAACATGCGCAACATCTTCGTTTAATTCTGGAGCTATTAAAGAAGGAGAAGTTGTAGGCTAAATTCTCGAAATGTGAATTTTGGTTACGAGAAGTTCAGTTTCTGGGGCATGTAGTTTCCGAAGAAGGTATTCAAGTTGATCCAATGAAAGTGGAAGCGATTGAAAAGTGGGGACCTCCGAGGACGCCAACCGAAGTACGTAGTTTTCTGGGTTTAGCCGGCTACTATCGGAAATTCATAAAAGACTTCTCTCGTATCGCAACGCCTTTGACTAAGCTGACCCGGAAGAACTTGAAATTTGAATGGAAAGAAGAACAGGACGAGGCATTCCGAATATTGAAAGAGAAACTGTGCAGTGCGCCGATTCTATCACTACCTGAAGGTTCGGAAGACTTTGTTGTTTATAGTGATGTGTCAAAACTGGGATTGGGATGTGTACTTATGCAGCGTGGAAAGGTTATTGCTTATGCTTCTCGTCAATTAAAGGATCATGAAAGACAGTATCCTACGCACGACATGGAGCTTGCAGCAGTCGTCTTCACGTTAAAGATTTGGAGACATTATCAGTATGGTTCCAAATGTCAGATTTATACCGATCATAAGAGTCTCCAACATCTCTTTGAACAGAGGGAACTAAATATGAGACAAAGAAGATGGCTAGAATTGCTGAATGATTACGACTGTGAAATCCTTTATCACCCGGGAAAGGCAAATGTGGTAGCTGATGCATTGAGTCGTCAAGAAAGGGGTGGAACAATAAAAGTTATTTCGCTACGAACTGAACTCCTACCCAACATATTTGACGAATTTCAGAAGTGTCAAGTGGAGGCTTATCAGGATGAACATCTGAAATCAGAACGGTTAGCGGGGATGTCAGCATTGCTAGTAAAAGATGATCGTGGGTTATTGTGTCTGGGAAGTAGAGTGTGGGTACCTCGTTTGGGTGGGTTACGTGATCGTGTTTTACAAGAAGCTCATCAATCCCGTTTCTCTATTCACCCCGGTACAAACAAGATGTATAGAGATCTTAAACAATTCTATTGGTGGCCAGGGATAAAAAGAGGAATTGCTCAGTATGTGGAAAGATGTGATACTTGTAAGAAAGTGAAGATCGAACACCAAAAGCCGTTTGGGTCAACTACAACGGCTAGAAATACCTATGTGGAAATGGGAGCAGATTACCACAGATTTCATCACGAAGCTACCAAGAACTCCGAAAGGATTTGATTCTATTTGGGTGATCGTCGACAGATTGACAAAGTCTGCACATTTTCTACCGATAAAGAAAACCGATTCGATGGAACGATTAGCTAAACTGTACATTGACGAAATAGTAACTCGGCACGGAGTTCCAATCTCGATTATTTTTTATCGTGATAGTCGTTTTACTTCAAGATTCTGGAGAAGTTTTCAAAGGGAAATGGGGACACAGATAAAGTTAAGTACGACGTATCATCCCCAAACAGATGGGCAGAGTGAATGAACGATTCAGACCTTAGAAGATATGCTCCGGGCTTGCATTGTTGATTTTGGGGGATCATGGGATAAGCACTTACCGTTGATCGAGTTTGCATATAACAACAGTTATCATTCCAGCATACAAGCGGCACCGTTTGAAGTACTGTATGGTAGGAAATGCCGAACGCCTCTATGTTGGAACGAAATGGGAGAGAAACAGTTAGCGGGGCCGGAAATAGTTCAATTAACTGCCGATAAGGTTACCCAAATTAGATAAAATATTGAAAGTGGCTCAAGATAGACAGAAGAGCTACGCTGACCGACGCCGAAAGCCATTGGAATTTCAAGTTGGGGATTTCGTAATGTTAAAAGTTTCTCCATGGAAGGGAGTCATCCGATTTAGGAGACAAGGTAAACTTAGCCATAGGTATATCGGACCGTTTGCAATTATAGAAAGGATCGGTGAAGTAGCTTACCGATTAGATCTTCCACCGGAATTGAGCAGCATCCATAATGCATTTCACGTATCGAACTTCCAAAAGTGTTTGGTTACTCCAGATCAGTCAGTCTCCCTACCAGAGATACAAGTAGATGAAAGATTGAATTATGTGGAAGAACCAGAAGCAATAGTTGATCATAAAGTCAAAGTGCAGCGGAATAAGGAAATCAAGCAAGTAAAGGTTCAATGGAAGCATCATAGAGGTCAGGATGCTACGTGGGAATCCGAATCGGAAATGAGAGCCAAATGCCCTCATCTTTTTACTTAACTGAATTCTGGGACGGAATTCTTTTAAGGGGGAGATGATGTAATACCCCGGGTAAGTCCGTTAGATATTTTACCTATCCGTCAAATTAATTTAACCATAAGATATAATGATTTGGTTAAGTTTGAGATAAGTTATAAGGTTAAGGGTGTTTTGGGTTATTTTGGAATAGTTTGAGCCAAGAAGGTAATTTTGACCTATATTATCTCTTAAGCCTCGTATACTCATCAGATACCTAAAATAGAAAGAGTGTGTGTGTGCGGGAGTTCTGGAGGCGAAAAGAAGCAGTGGACGAAACCTACGGTTAGAGCATAAATCGATTGGGTTAGAGGCGATTTTGAGGTAAGTTTCTTTACAGTATGTATTTGTAATCACGAATAGAAGATATCTATCGGTTTAGAATTTCTAATTTCGCGTCTTGATTAGATTTCAATCGATTTCTGTGTAAGTGGAAACCGATAGTGTTCTTGAAGACTCCCGGTGGAGTCCCGGTACTGTCGACTCCCGGTGGACTCCCGATAAAGTAAACTCCCGGTATTGTTAACTCCCGGTGATCGAGACTCCCGGTACCAAGGAGTCCCGGTACTGCGAAGTCCCGGTACTCGGTGTAGTCCTGGTAGTTTGCTAAGTATAGTGGTACAGTTGAGAACAGGAACTGGTAGGCTTCATATGTTTGGCTAGTAAAGCGGTGTATGTATCTTAAATTGTTTCAGATTCTGTGGAGTCTTGATAAGAGATAAGACCATTTTGAAAGGATATTGCGAGCTGTGTAATAATCAAAACAGGTGAGTTTTACTTTAAAAATATTTTTACGGGAATACATATACGTATGGTTTGGGAATGTGATAATTGGTGATTATGTGTTTATATGTGCGATATATGTGAATTATAACATATTGAGGTATTATATTTACATGAGTATTATAATGTGTTATAATACGTCGGTCGGGCTTAGGACCGGTGTATTTGGCTATAGAATTTGTATAGCGTTGTTTGGCTGTAGATGTTGTACAACGTTGTAAATTTATTAGTTGGCTTGCAACCAACTAATATGGCCAGGAGGAATGAGAAGGGAAGGTATATGATGTGTGAGTTCAAATTGATATATTTGATCGTGTTGTGTTATTTATATAATTAAGGTTTATATAAATGATTTCAAACTAACAGGGATTTTCTCACTTAGACCCTTAGGTCTAACCCTCATTTTGTTTTAAAAATATGTATTCCAGGTGGTGGATCGAGTAAGGGCAAATGATTAGAGTTATCGATGGATAGCTTTTGAGAAGGAATGCATGATGAAGATTTTAGCATGTTTAGCAGTTGTATTATAATAATTAAATGTTATGTATGTATTTAGTATAAAGTTTGTAGTAGAATGGCTTTTTCTGATTGTAGAAGACTACGAGACCGTACTTGTAATATGATGTTTCGTTTGTCATATCAATGTTATGTTACATTATGTGATCTGTTGTGTATATGGGAATTTGGTTGTTACAGCAGGGTTGATTTTGGTGGTGCCAAATTTGGTGTCACACAGAATGGAGTCAGCGATCTTCGTTGGGTCTTTGGCATGGGGTACCTGAGCTCTTCTGGCAGTATACCAGAACTGAGATAGTAGGAATTGATGAGCAGGGGGTGTAATAGTCAGTGCTGTAGATAAGCAACATGTTTTGAGGTAGTTCACAGCATCATCCAGATGTGTGACTTGCTTTCGAGGAGGAAACTCGAAAAGCGCATGAAGGTTGTTTGATTTTGAAAAATCGATTTCCTCAAGCTTGAACTTGACCTGAGGAGCTTTGACGAGAGTCAGTTTCTTTGTAGCAGAGGATTTCTCAGCGGTAGGAGCAGGAGTAGAAGATGCCATTTCTGTTTAACATATCAACCACGAATCATAAAAAAATACAATCTTAATGTGAAATATTTTCCAATAAGATGTTTTCCGATTTTTTTGTCAATTTCATTCAGACATTAATGTCTAAATGAATATTAGGGTTTTCTTGTTTTGAAAAAGAAAAACAAACCCAGTAAAAGTCTTGTTTTCCATTTTCCTTTAGATAAGGATTATGGAAAAACGAATGAAGAACAAGTTTAAGATTTTGAGTTTTAAACTTGAAGAACAAACATGAAAAGGTTGTGTTCATAAAACCATGAAAGAAATGATTTCATTTTAGAAAAGGTTTCTTTTGTTTGATCTGTTAAAAGCAATAAGAAGATCAGAAACAAGTTATGCAGGTGAATAATAAGAATACTAACCTGGTAATCGAAGAAGAAGATGAACAAATTTCTGGAAATAAGCAACAGTAAATCTTTTCTTTCTTGGAGGAGAAGTATTGTTCGCGTAAAGGAAAAATATAAACTCGAAATAGTTTATATAGAGAGATTTGAGAGCGAGAAAAACTAGAGCAGGAAAGTTTTTCATCATGACACGGACACGTGTTTGCATTTGATTTTATGGTAAACGAAACGTGCAAACGTGTGTCAGAAAAAGAACGTGTCAGGGTTTATCCGTTGTGATGATGTCACAAACGTCCTTTCATATTTTAGGATGTCTCTGAGGTTTTGAAAGCTCAGGGACTATTTTGAAAAACATGAAGCACTGAATAGAAATATCAGTGTTAGTTTAAGAAATTTCAAAGTATCGTTGTTAAGGAAGAGATATTCAGCGATGCAATTTGTTTTGAAATCTTACATTCATATGCGAACGTCAGCGAGCAAGAGAGAAAACATACCTTGATATCAGCGAATCAATTATGTTCAGAGAGAGAATGATAGAATGGGTTATATAATTGTTTTATCCTATCGATGATCAAATGTGAACCACTGAAAATCTTTACTCTTCAAAGTTCAGCATTCCAAGCTCGTTGATGAGAAAGTTGAATCTTGTCTCATCAAGAGGTTTGGTGAACAGATCAGCTAACTGATAGTCAGTTGGGATAAAATGAAGTTCTATATCACCATTCATCACATGATCTCTGATAAAATGATACCTGATTTCGATATGTTTGGTCTTTGAGTGTAGCACTGGATTGTTGGCTATAGCGATGGCACTTGTGCTGTCGCAATAGATTGGAATTTTCGAGAGCTGAAGGTCATAGTCTAGTAGTTGATTTCTCATCCACAAGACCTGAGAACAACAGCTTCCAGCGGCTACATACTCAGCTTCAGCAGTTGAGGTGGACACTGAGTTTTGCTTTTTACTTGTCCAACTCACCAGCTTTCCACCCAGGAGCTGACAGCCTCCTGTGGTGCTTTTCCTATCTAATTTGCAACTTGCAAAATCACTATCTGAATAGGCGATTAGATCAAACCCTGAGTCTTTGGGATACCAAAGACCTAGGTTCATAGTACCCTTAAGGTAACGAAAGATTCGCTTTACAGCGATCATATGAGATTCCTTAGGTTCAGCTTGATATCGTGCACACAAACAGGTTGCGTACATAATATCGGGTCGGCTAGCTGTAAGATACAAGAGAGAGCCGATCATCCCACGGTACAGCGTGACATTAACAGGTATTCCATTTGAATCCTTGTTTAGTGTCAGTGGTGGTGCCATAGGGGTTTTCATAGCTGAACTCTGAGTTAAATCGAATTTCTTCATCATATCTTTAACATACTTTCGTTGATTAATGAAAGTTCCTTTTTCATTTTGTTTTATCTGAAGACCAAGGAAATATGTTAGCTCACCCATCAAGCTCATTTTATACTTTTCTTTCATCCTTTCAGAGAAACGAGTACAAAGATCAGGGTTAGTAGAACCAAATATAATGTCATCAACATATATCTGAACAAGAATGATATGACCTTTTACTATTCTGAAAAATAGAGTTTTGTCGATTTTACCTCGCTCAAAATTTTCAATTAGGAGATAAGAGGATAGAGTGTCATACCATACACGTGGAGCTTGCTTTAAGCCATAAAGTGCCTTATCCAGTTTATAAACATAACCTGGACGCTTAGGATCTGAGAATCCTGGAGGTTGTTCCACATAGACTTCTTCATTTAACTTTCCATTGATAAATGCTGACTAAACATCCATTTGATATACTTTGAAGTCTTTGTGTACAACGTACGCTAAGAATAGACGAATAGATTCTAGTCTTGCTACGGGAGCAAATGTTTCGTCGTAGTCTATACCTTCCTCTTGTCTGTATCCCTGAGCAACAAGTCGAGCCTTGTTGCGGGTTACAGTTCCATGTTCGTCCAACTTGTTTCGATAGACCCATTTAATACCTATCACTGTCTTGTCAGTTGGTCTTCGAACAAGATTCCAAACTTTGTTTCTTTCGTATTCAGTCATCTCTTCTTGCATGGCGCTGACCCAGTTTGGATCTTTGAGGGCATCATCTATTTTCTTTGGTTCAATCAGAGAAATAAAGTTAACAAATAAACAAATATTACCTGCACTTCGTGGAGTCTGAACACGAGCGTTTGGATCACCAAGGATTTGATCAATTGGGTGACTTACAGTCCATCGCTGAGCCGGAGTATGAATCGCTGACTCAAATTGAACTGGAGGAGCTGAAGATGAGGCTTCAGCAACTTCTGGAATATCAGCCAAAAGAGGAGTAGGTGCAGATGTTATCTCATTTACTGATTGCTGAGAAGTGGATGGAATGTCTGAGACATTTGGTTCAGAAGCAGGTATAGTGTTTAAAGGAACAGCTGAGACCCATGATGTTTCAGCTTCACTATTCTGCATGTTTGGGATGATAGTAGGACCATCATCTTCAACGGTATGAGTATGAGGAGTGGGAATATCTTCCGAATCACCAAGATGAGAAAACATCCATTGATTCAGTTCTTCAGTATCAGCAGAAGGTCGAGAATTCACTGAACGGGATTCGTCAAAAGTGACGTGAATAGTTTCTTCAACAGTTTGTCTTCTTCGATTGAAGACTCTGAAGGCTTTGGAGATTGAAGAATATCCAAGAAAGATTCCATCATCAGCCGTAGGATCAAACGTTCCAAGGGCATCTCTGTTGTTCAGTATGAAACACTGACATCTAAAGATGTGAAGAAAGCTAATTGAAGGCTTTCTCCCATGAAAAAGTTCATAGGCTGTTTTATTAAATCTTTTGACTATCAACGACCTGTTTTGCGTAAAACAAGCAGTGTTGACAGCTTCTGCCCAAAACTGAGTAGGCAAATGAGAATCGCTGAGCATTGAACGTGCAGCTTCAATAATAGTTCTATTTCTTCTTTCAGCGACTCCGATTTGTTGCGGTGTTCTCACTGAAGAAAAGTTGTGAGAAATACCCTTACTCTCAAAGAAGGAATCAAGAGAACTATTTTTGAATTCAGTCCCATGATCACTCCTTATTGAGCGAACGGTCAAGTTCTTCAGGGTTTCCATCTTCCTGACAAAGGTGATGAGTTCTTCAGGTGTGTCACTCTTAGAACGGAGAAACATTACCCATGTATAGCGAGAGAATTCATCAACTATGACCAGTGTATATTTCTTTCCAGCGATGGATTGTTTGTTAACAGGGCCAAACAAATCCATATGGAGAAGTTATAGAGGAGATGACACTGAGGAAACTTGCTTTGACTTAAAGCTTGCTTTGACTTAAAGCTTGCTTTGGTCTGCTTGCCTTTCTCACACGCTGAACATAAGGATTCTTTGGCGTATGAGTGCTGAGGTAGACCAATGACTAACTCTTTTGAAGAAAGACTGTTCAGTGTCTTGAAGTTGAGATGAGAGAGCCTCTTATGTCATAGCCAGTTGACATCAGATGAGGCTCTTGAGAAGAAACAGGAGTTCTCAGTGGTTGTTGAGTCCATGTTTATTACATAAACATTTTCCAAACGATAACCGCTGAGAGCTATCATCTCCTTTTTGTCAGCGACAAAGCAGGATTCCTTAGTAAAGATTACTTTGATTCTAGGAGTAGATCGCTGAATAGATCCACGCTGAATAAATCCAGGGATCTTATTCTTTGAACTAGAGGGATAAGTCACTGAATCTTTAGAAGCATTCAGCTTTGGTACAAAGGTACCCTTCTGAGGATTTTGGTTAAAAGCAATTCCTTTACCTTTGTTTTTAACGACTGAGGTAGGTTTTGGATAAACAACTTTTTCTTTACCTTTAGAAGTTAAGGTAGAGATTTCCTCTGGGATAGGCGGTTTAGAAGAAGAACACCGAGATGAGAAAGTGTCAGGGATAGAGGATACGAACATTCCAAACTTAAGCATGGAACGGTCAGTGGTTGGTTCTAGAGTAATAGCTTTGTAACCAAGACCACGTTTATCACTCAGGGGAATCTGAGACTTAATTATCTCAGTGATCTTTGTTGAGGAATTATACCATCCATCAACAGTAGCTTTTTCAGCTTTTAATGCAGCGATAGCTTCTTCGCGCTCGATTAGGACTAGCTGATTTAAGTGAACTTGATCTTTAAAATCTTCTTCAATTTTAGAAATATTTTCTATTTGAAGGTGACAGTTTTTAAGTTGTTCAGCAAGATCAAGATTTTGATTTTCAACAATAGTTTTGCCATTCATGGCTTCATATAAACTTCTAGTCAAGATATCGATCTTTCGAAGACTATCAGCTTCATCAATATTTAAAATATTGGTAAAGTAGGAAGGTGATACCTTAGTAGCAGAGTTTAAAGTGGAGGGAATGTCAGAATTTTCTTCCTCATCTTCAAGTTTTGCCATGAGACATAGATTGGCTTCATCATCATCTTCAGAGTCAGATGATTCTTGTTCGTCAGAGGCAGCCCAATCATAGTCAGCCATAACGCCTTTGCCTTTCTTCTTAAAGGTTTTCAGCTTTGAATACCTTTCTTTCTGCTTTTTGTATTTTTCATCTCTAGTCCTGTGAGTAAAGTTTTTCTTGGGAAAAGCTGAGGGTCTAGAGACTTTCTTTGACCTGCACTCGCTAGCAAAATGTCCTATCTTTTCACAATAATAGCAAGTAGGTGTAGCCTTATCAACAGGGGTTGATGATCTTGGCTTGTCAGTAATAGCAAGAGGTTTATTCTTCTTGAAATTACTCTTTCTAGCAAATATACTGAACTTATTAGCCAGGAATGCCAGAGTTTCATCATTATCTGAAACGTCAAAGTCTGATGATCTTTCAGAGTTAGTTTCCAACTCAGTGACAGTGATAGTCGATCGCTGAGTGGAGGTGACTCTGAGATTAAAGCAACAGGGGTGCTTTTGGAATCATTTACAAGATTCTTCTTAAGATGACTCGATTGCTCATGATTCAGCATCGTGCCATATAAGGTAGAAAGGGTCATTGATTTTAGATCCTTTGACAGCTTGAGACACATAGAATAACTGTCCCAGCCGTCAGGTAATAATTTCTAAGAACTTTGTCAGTACTTCAAAGTTAGAAAATTCCTTACCAACAGTTTTCAGATCTATTATTAAGCAGTTAAAACGTTGGTGTACTTCAGAGAGAGTTTCATTCTTACCATAAATGAAGCTTTCATACTGTCTTACCAGGTTGATCTTTCGAGAGTCCTGGACTTCAGAAGTACCTTCATACTGAACACAGATTGTGTCCCACATAGCTTTTGAGGTTTTCAGGTTCATGACGGAATGGTAGACTTCGTCAGGAAGAGCCATGGAGAGTATGGATCTGGCTTTGGTGTCGATAGCCACTTTCTTCTTATCTTCATCAGTCCACATATGAATTTCCTTGGGAATCAGCCTTTCTGGAATAGCAGGTCTATTCTCAGCGGCTGGAACTGCAGGATCAATTCTTATAGCAATATATGGGTCGTTTTCAAGATAGTAAGGCATAGTAGGGTCTACACCTTCTAAGAAGAGAATAATCCTATTTTTCCATAGATTAAAATTATCTCTGGAGAATCTAGGGGGTTTTGCAAGAGAACCGTTGTCAATATAGTTGGTGTTTGTGTTGGTAGCCATTTTAAGAAATAGCAAGGAAGAGAAATCTTAGTATAGATCAGATCTTATTTATGAGTTTAAACAAATCTGCTCTGATACCACTTGTTGGTCCCGAAGGGCTATACAAGTTTGTAGAAGGGGGGAGGGTTGAATACAAACACACGTTTTTACTTTTCTAAATTGTTTATTGATAAATCAATACAATTTACAACTTGTTGCGGAACAAGATTAAGGATAAACCTAATCTAAACAAGTCTTGAGAAACACTAAGTTTCTTGCACTAGAAAGAGTTAAAGAAATTATGAATAATAACTTAACAATGAGAGAGAAATAAGAAGATGGTCCGAGCACACTTCAAAACTGAAGTAAGGTTCTTCTTATATACTGCATGCATTTAATGCATGGCAGTATGGCTTTACACGTGGCAACATCTGAGTGGTTGCATGTCATTGACCTTTGTAGACAACCTTAGTAGCCGCATGGTGCACAGTGTAGAATCAGAGTTGTTGTACGATTACAGACAAAAGGGATGTCCCTTCTGACAGTTCGTACGGAGACGTGCAAGGGAGGTAAGACAATAGTAACATGCAGGGAGACTTCATGATCAGCTTTCGTTGAGTCAGATCTTTATCAGCGAAGGATAAAGTTCAGCGATTGCTGAAGTCTTCTACTTGATACCTCACGTTGAATGGACAGGTCTTGCTTCGCTGATATCCGCATCACTTCATGAGTAGACTTGTCGCTGGTTCTTGAGCTTGATCTTCGACTTCAGCGTAGAACTTTGGTTGGCGTGAAACTTGTCTTCAGAGATCATAAGTAAACAAACTAAACTATCAGCGATCATCAATAGAACTGAACAGGCTCAGAGCTATATGATGATGAACAGTGTTTGCTGAATATCTAATCTAAAGAGTGAGAGTTCCTATCAGCGGTACTGTAAAGTCTTAGTACTTATCAGCGATAGTGAAACTCTAATACATATTGTTTACTTACAATTTTCACTAAGTGTTTAAGAGAGGGTCATTATCAAATCACTGAGGGTTTGGATCAACAATTAGTTAGTTATGAATTCAAATATGTAATTTTTAGAAGTTGTACTTAGGCATCAATTACTTGTAATCCTGAATTTTAAGTAATATATATCAATAAACAATACTACTATGATATTTTTCCATTGTCAATTAAAAACTTAAATAGTGTAACAAAACAACCAATATAGAGAGAATCAAAAGTCGTCAATTCTCATTAACAAGGAGCCCTTTAAATAGGGATGAGTTTACAAGGAAAAGGAAACATACAATATGTTAACTCTTAATACTTAGAAATTATTTCTTCAATCACTTCCTTTTTGTGCCGAGTCAAAGGGATGATGGTGCATAACTCTTCCCTCATCAAAACCTTATGCCGGAAAAATGAAAACCGTAGATGAAGGAAAGAGTACAAAGCACCAGTAAATAATTCATTTAGTTTAGTATCATCCTTGATTCATTTATTTTAGAAAACGAGATGGTATAAGACTGTTGCCTCACTAAAACCTTACACCAAGGAGCAAAACCCAGTGGGAAAAATAAAACCTTGGCCAAATGAAAGAGCACAACCCATCAATCGCACATGTGTAATAGACACCTTCCTTAGTCCATTACTCCCTCTGATTCATATAGTAATCAGGGGAGTTTGGAAAGTCTTTGCATTCCAATGCTTTCCACATGTTTCAAATGTGGCCTTAGGAAGTAATGTCGTGAACAAATCAGCCACATTCTCCTCAGACCTTACTTGATTCACTTGAATCTTAAGTAGAGTCTATTGTTGCTGATTATAGAAAAACTTCGGCGAAATATGCTTTGTATTATCTCCCTTGATATATCTTACTTTCATTTGTTCGATACAAGCTGCATTATCTTCATAAATGCATGTAGGATTTTTAGTGGTAGAACTTAAACCACTAGCCCTTCTAATATGTGTAATGATAGACCTTAGCCCTATACACTCCCGAACCGCCTCGTGTAGAGCAATCCTCTCAGAATGGTTCGATGAGGCAGCTACAAGGGTTTTGTGAGGTTGATTTCCAAGAAATTGTCGTGTTCCCAATTGTAAAAACATATCCTGTTTGGGAACGACCTTTGTGTGGGTCAGAGAGATACCCAACATCGACAAAACCTACTAATATATCGTTTGGGGTTTCACTATACGAGATAATATTTTCTTTGTTAATATCTTTAACAGATATTGTAACCCTGTTTTTCTCTCTGTAGGGAAGGAATAAGCCCATGTCAATGGTTCCTTTTAGATATCAAAATATATTCTTGATACCATTTCAATGACGTTGTGTTGGCACCGAGCTAAATCTAGCTAACAAGTTCATTAAGAATGCAATATCTAGTCGAGTACCTTTTGCTAAGTACAATAATGCGCCTATTGCCCTTATACAGGAAATTTCAGCTCCCAACGCCTCCTCGTCTTCATCCTTTGGACGAAATGGATATTTCCTTGTATCCAAGCTTCGACCGACCATGGGAGTGCTAGCCGGATGCGCTTTATCCATATTAAATCACTTGAGCACTTTCTGGATATAAGCGGATTGGTGGATAAGGACTCCACAAGCTCGATGTTCTAGTTCTATACCTAGACAAAATTGAGTTTTCCCAAGATCTTTCATCTGAAATTCAGATTTCAAATAGCTTGCCGTATCTCTTATTTCATCAAGAGTACATATTATGTTCATATAATCAACATACACAACTATGATTGAAAATCCAGAACTTATCTTCTTTATAAAAACGCAAGGGCACAGTTTATCGTTCTTACATCGCTTCCCAATCAAGTATTCACTTAGACGGGTATACCACATCCGTCCGAATTGTACTAAAAAAATTATGTATTAGACAAAACCAATAACGAAATAATTTGTTTTTAAATATATTGAGAGGGATTACGTTTAAGAGTTCCCATCTAAATGGTCTTGGTTTATCTGTATCACACACCCCTCCTCTTCATGATACCTTGCAACAGCCTACACGAAACGTATGCAAGTCATTTCAGAAATTATATAAAGAGAGAAAATTTTAACCAACTTTAGAATTGCTTACGATTCCACATGTTCTTTTATAATGTAGAAATCCATGGTCTTCTCTTCATACATTAGCGAATCCAATATATATGCAGTGCGACGGCGATGAAAAATATGAAGCAGACTCCAATGGTGACTAGTGATGTTTAGAGTTGTAAGTATAAACAGATACACCATAAACATTATAACAATAAAAATAGTAGCATATCGTACCTCTGTAGGTAAGGTGCGAGAAAAAACCATAGTTCTCTATTGTGAGACAACGCGCTAGAGATGTTACTTACGACACCCTTTGGGTTTAATAGACATTCGTGGGCATGAAAATGAGCTGGACATATGAAACCACATCGATTTTTCTCCTTCGTTTGCATAATCCCATGTAAAAACCTAAAAAAAACAACATGATAAAGTAGAATATTGGGAACATAAGTTTAAATGTGTTGTATTCACCGACTTACATTTGGAACCAAGCAATAATGGTATGATCGAGCCATGCATTCTTCACTAAACAATGTATGTCATCACGGAAAATCATAAACTCAACTGATTGAGCTCCAAACACCCCAGACTTGGCATCTACTTTAATCCCTTCTTTCGAATCCGAGCGTGACTCCCAACGTTTATATAGTGATTGTAGTTCTTTCGGCCTCTTACTCAAAATTTGCAATGAGATCACACTTTTCACAGTCCCAGTTTGCTTTTTAGAAGTAGTGTTTTTGTTCGTTCCATTCAACGATTGTGAACTCTTAGTCGACACATGTAGTTGTGTGGAAGATTCCATATTATGAATTGGCACACTCTTAGCAAACCCATTTGATTGTCCAGAATTCCCTTCATTGTGTATCATATGTTGACTTTTGGAGACCTATCAACAACTTCATAAGAAAAATATGTAACGGATTAAATAAAGAGAATTATAATGAATTTGTACTTGGGTGAGAACAATCGCATTACGTGGCCATTGGATAAAACTATTTCGTGCTTCACCTAGTTCCTTCATTTCTTCATTCGGCACAGGAAGAGGAAAATTCACAAACATACTTTTGACTTGATCTACATGCACCTTTACATAATCTGCTTTCACACGAACTGAATGACATAATCCATCCCCTATAGAATGAACCATCCCTTTCGCACAAGGAAACTTATACTCACCGTCTACTGCCAATAAGTCGCAATGGCGGGTAACTGCGAATAGTTATGTATGTAAGTAGGTGTATCTATACATGTAAGTATGTATAATGTATGTTAGTATGAGATAAGTTACTTGTATGCCATCAAATTCGTCGAAATATGCCACCGAGCTATAAGTTCTCTTCCCAATCCCCAGGCTTGGGATTCCATCATATATGTCATCGTGCTTAGACTTCATTTGCGTGAGCATGTTAATCTTAGCATCAACTAACTTATTCTTTTCTTCAATGTCAGCATCAAAGACTCGTTTTTTCTCATCAAAGTGAGCATCAATTAACTTGACTTTCTCCTTACACATGGCATCTAAGTTCGCTTTCCTCTGCTCCCAATCAATATCTACTGGGATTCAGCTTTTTCTTTTTTATCCTGCAATAGTCTGTTTCAAGCCGATTGTATGTCCGACTGCCCTGGTGCGACCTGGGTGCTCGGGTCCTAGCACGACTGTAAGTACATCCTCTCCTGGCCCAGGGACCCAAAGACCTTCTGAAACTTGATTATCTTTCTCAATCTATTAATGCAAATAGTATCGTTATGAGAACAATTAGTTAATAAACTAATTTAAATGAAGCTTATAAATAAAATAAAATATAGAACTTTCTCTTACAATCTCGTCTACTAATGGTTGAAGGTATGTTGGGATGATCTTTCTCCCATCAGCTGCTTTCACTCTCCTGGCCAACAAAAAATTTCTTGCTCGAGGGTCCTTGAGACCAAATATTTTAGACAGTTCTCCTGGATCTTTCCCCTCTTTTTTCCACGGGTCTTTCATCGAACGATACCCACGTACGCCTAATCGTGGCAAATTTGTGGCTAGCATTGCATGTTTTCTCCCTTCTTCGCTTTTTCCTTCACACAAGAATAACCAACACAAGTAAAACATGAGAATATAATAATAAATATCATAAAAAGGCAACGAGTTTCAACAAACCAGAAATTCCTTCGTTGTTTTCTTGACACAAAACTCTCCCCATGCTTTCTGATCAAGATATGGGTAAACATCACAAGGATTACGACCGGTCTTAAGGAACTTGGACCTAAGTCTCTTCTTGAAGTTCTTCCATGCATGGTTGGCTACTTTAAGCATCGGATCTCTGTATTTGTCATCCTTGATGTTCCAATGGTCCTGTGTTTTACACAATAAGTATGTAAGTGATCATCAAGTTATATAAATAAAACTATATCCACATGTAAGAAGTCTCGGATATCATACCTTGATAGCCAACCACAACATATCCTTGTACTTTTTTCATCCTGTCGTTCCGTGTATAATGTATATCCATTAATGTCATAGCCTTGGTATGAAGACACAACATATCGCGGACCGAACCCCAACCATTCCACGACCTGATCAACTTTTCTCCCTCAGAACTTGTAGTCACTCTTTCTTTTAACCATTGGGAAAATGTTTTGTTGTGCTCAGTTGCTAACCATTTTTCGCTCCTCGATCTATTCTTTTCTCGTAACATTGTCATGTGCTCATGTATGTAGGGTGCAATAGCTGTCATGTTTTGTAGAATGGAAAAATGTGCTTGTTGTAATTGGTTCCGATCTGGAACAATCCTTTTAAATCCAATTATCCCAACCCCTGCAAGTCTACCCTCATGTCGAGATAGCGGAATGCCAACATTCTTTACACTCGCCAAATAATCTGTACAAAAATCAATCACCTCCTCAGAGGCATATCCTTCAACGATGCTGCCCTCTGTTCGATTTCGATTCCTTACATATCCTTTTAAGAAACCCATATATCTCTCGAATGGATACATATACCGTAGAAAAACAGGACCACATGCCTTTATTTCTCTGACAATATGCGATATCAGGTGAACCATGATATCGAAAAATGAAGGCGGAAAGTACATCTCGAGTTGACATAGAGTGAGGATAATGTCCCTTTGCCATGAATCCAACACCTCAGGATCAATCACTTTTGAATGAATCAAGTTAAAAAATCAAACAAAGCTTTGTGATTGTGTGTCGGATGCGTTCCGGTAAAATCCCACGAATTGCAATGGGAATCATATGTGTCATTAATACGTGACAATCGTGGGATTTCATACCAAGCAATTTCAAGTCTTTCATTGACACCAACTTCTTAATATTAGCTGAATATCCAAATGGAAACTTAATACCATGCAAACATTGACAAAATCTAGTTTTCTCAACCCTCAACAACGTATAGCATGCTGGTGGTAGATACATGCGACTTCCACTCTCAACAGGAGCAAGTTGTGATCGAATCCCCATTTCTACCATGTCTTTTCGAACTTTTACCCCGTCTTTCGTCTTCCCTGGAATGTTCAACAACAAACCTAACAAGCTGCCACATACATTTTTCTCAATATGCATAACATCAAGACAGGGTCGAACTTGCAAGTGCTCCCAATATGGCAAATCCCAAAAAATAGACCTTTTTCCAAATATTCTTAAGAGGAGTTATACCACCTTTTCCGAGCACAATGTTTAGATCTTCAACTCGAGAGTAGGTAGTTGGTCCATCTAATGGCGGCCTTATCACTCTATGCTCAGTTTTCCCATCAAACTCGTTCTTCAGCTTGCGATATGGGTGACTCTTTGGAAGCGATCTTCGATGACCCATGAACATGTTTTTCATACAGTTTCTCAACCTCAAGGAATGTGTGTCATCCTCACAAACAGGACACGCTTTTGCTCCTTTTGTGCTATATCCTGACAAATTTCCGTATGCGGGGAAATCATTTATGGTGCAAGATATCATGGCCCGTAATCAGAAATCCTCTTTACCATACGCATCATAGACTTGGACGCCCGGATTCCACAATTCTTTCATGTCATCAATTAAAGGAGCCAAATACACATCAATGTCGTTCCCTAGTTGTTTCGGACCTTGAATTAACAATGACATCATGATGTATTTTCGTTTCATACACAACCAAGGTGGAAGATTGTAGATACATATAAGAACTGGCCATGTACTGTGACGACTACTCATATTACCAAATGGATTAATTCCGTCTGAACTTAGCCCAAAACGAATATTTTTGATCTCCTCACCAAATTCTTCAAAATCAGAATCGATATTCCTCCATTGAGGAGAATCTGCCACGTGTCTTATTTTCCCGTCTCTTTTATGCTCCTCGACATACCAACGCAACAATTTTGCATCTTTGGCGTTTGAAAATAACCGTTTCAACCTTGGCACAATAGGAAAATACCACAATAGTTTAGCAGGGGGCCATTCTTTATCTCATCATTGTTTTCTGTCGAGCGTTTTTTCCGCTTATACCGCGACGTACCACATCTAATACATTCATGAAGGTTTGCATACTCGTTTCTGTAAAATATACAATCATTTGGACATGCATGTATTCTTTCAATTTCCAATCCCATTGGGCACATAAGTTTTTTAGCGTGGTATAACGAAACAGGCAACTCATTATCTTCGGGAAGCGTTTCATGCAAAATCTCTAATAGACTAGTGAAACTAGTATCACTCCAACCATTGTTTACTTTTAGGTTAAATAGTTTCAGCACAACAGAAAGTTTGGTAAATTTTGTACAACCAAGATACAACGGTTTTTCAGAGTCAACAAACAATTGTGGAAAATTTTCATAATGTTTATCCGCAACAGTATCCTCCACATCATGCAACATATCATCAAAATTATCACGACTACTATTATCTGAATCATTGTTGTCATCATCATTACAATAAGGAGCAATCGTGTTATCACCATCAAATACTTCACCATGTCTTGACCAAATGGTATACCCTTCCATAAACCCACAACATATCAAATGTCCTTGAATTACATGATAATCATTAAACTTATAAAAATTACGACAATCTTTACAAGGACACCAAATGTTACTTTCTCCATTGTTCATTCGATTAGCCTCAACAACTTTTAAAAACTCGTCCAAATTGGCAAAATATTCAACGGTAGCACGTGGTATTTTGTACATCCAAGTATTTCGATACATCTGTAATGTAAAAATATAATATTAATAAAATGCATGCAATGTATGAATAGAACAAATGACAGGTGGTCAATCCTAACCCACTTTTTAAATACTTTGTCTCATATGTGAACAAGTATTAGCGGACTAAGTATTTTTATAAAAATCGGCAGCATTTCCCTTTGACTCCCCAAATATGCGGTATGGAACACATACTCGTGGGAGCAATGAGAAATGTCTACCGAATTTTTCTAAAATACTTAACCCACTAATACGCATCCACATCCTATATGAGACAAAATATTCAAAAAGCAGTTCCAAAACGGGGACTATCCAAAATTAATCTCGGACGGGTATAAATCTAACGGCACATGCATTATATTAAACTAAAGGAATATTATTATGGTGTAGAAAATTATATATGTTTGTATAATAGTAAAAATAAATTATGAAATGACAAGAAAATACCTCCATCGAGTTTACTAATCAAATGATCGAAGTGATCCTTGTAATTCGATTTTCTCAAATGGTCCTATATATAACATTCACAAAAAAGCAAAATCAAAAAATTAGATCATATATATATATCTATATCTATATATATATATCTATATATATATATATATATGTATATTTGATCAATCATGATTGGTATATTATAGGAATTAAAATTAATTACCTTTTAATATGGAAGTAATTTAGAAGAAAGGCAGAAATGTGAATCTGTTTGCCGATTAGAAATATTAATGGTGCATGCATGGATAATGATCATAAAAAAATTTATCGTGATTGCCGGCTCTCTGAATGCATGGCGGCCGATAGAATTAATTGAGATACCTACAATTCAATTCAAATTGCAGTGGCTAATACCTAATTGAGAGATACCTAATTGTAGTGGACGATCGAATTAATTGGGCTTAAATGTGATTCAACTTAATTCAAATTGAAAGATACATATAATTAATTCAATTGTGAGTCAAATTATAGTGGGCCTATTTTTTAATTAATGGAAAATTAGTTGGCCTTAAACCCTAATTAAATTTTCTTATTAAATTTATATTAAAACCCATATATTAATAAAATATTTTTAATGGTATCCGGGTTTTTTTAAACAACTGGATAGGATCTTTATCGGAATGGTTCATAAATAAAACCCTGTTAATGGTGTCCGGTTTCTTTAAAGAACCGGGTACTATGTTCATTTTTAATAAATCCCTTTTAGGAACCGTGTAGCATTCTTGAAAAAGGCTAATAGAACCCGGTTGTTTGAATTCATGGGGACTATTTGGAGGGTACTATTAGTCTTTTTTGTACTAGTGAAATACGTTCATGTTTTTGGTAAAATATCAACTTCAACAATCAATGCTATATTTTTCTATAAAAAACATGTGCGAATAACTAGTTTATATTATACTAGATATTTATTTGTGTGTGATGTTGTACGTATCATTCTGAATTTAAGGTCGAGAACTCAAAATAAATAATCTTGTTTCATGTTCAGTTTTATTATCCATCACATGATGTCAATTTTATAGTTTTATATGTTTTTAAATCGCATATAAAGTCAAGGTTAGTATGGTCAATCGATCAAAAAATTTGAAAACGTTTTGCTCGATAGTAGGGTCTTCAAGCCTCTCACTTGAGCTCATTTTAAAGATTTTGATGGGACGATTATAATGATATAATTTATGAAAAAAGAAACACATTTTTAATGCATTTTAGTTTATATATGATGATGTATGTTAATATGATAAGGGTGTAAAAAGAATAATGAAAAATGATAAGATAAGAGATATAAAGTAATTAAATAACTAATTATAAGGGTATAAGGTGCAATTTAAAAATAAAAAATAATTATATTTTTAGTTAGAGTAAATTACACCAGAGGTCCTTGTGGTTTGGTCCAAATCTGGACCTGGTCCCTAAGATGAAATATTTACACCAGACATCCGTGTGGTTGTTATTTTGTTTCACGCCAGATCCCTGTGGTTGTCATTTTGTTTCAAATTACTCTTTTTTATCTAAATCACAAGGACCAAAATTGAAACAAAATGACAACGACACGAATCTGACGTGAAACAAAATGACAACTGTAGGGACGTCCGGTGTAATTATTTCAAAAGAGGGACCAATTCCATATTTTGATCAAACCATAGTGACCTATGGTGTAATTTACTCTTTTAGTTATCATGTTGAACGTCGAGGTTTTGAAACTTTTAAACTTGTACGAGATTTAATTGAGATTGGTACCTCATAAAAAAATTTATTGAAATATAAAACTTTAATTACCACCATAATTTTTCACTTTTTTTATCTTTGGATTTTAACATTTTAAATAAAAAAAACACTAAGAATATTTTGATATGCTTTTTTTTATTGTGATTGTCTTGATTCCAATTTCCAGATGCAAAAATTAAATTTTAGTGAAAGAATAACTTACTTTTATTTATTATCTCTATATTACTTTAAAGATTGCTATTTTATGATTGGGTTGCATATATAACCAATTAATTTGGGTTTGTTAAGTTAAAACACAAGTTTTTATTGATGAACCAAATCTATTATAAAAATGAAAGTATAGGAAGGAACCAAGTTTGTTATAAAAATAAAAGTAGATGGAGGAATCGAAAGGGTTTATGGACAAAATCTGCGTTATTTGAGGGATCATATATGTTAAAAAAAATGAAACCATAGGGATGTCCTCCGTTAAAAGTTCCTTTTAGAAACCCTACTAATTAATTTATGTAAACCATAGGGACCAAAGATTCATTTATCTCCCATATTTAGATCAATAAATAGAAGGCGATGAAGCTGCCGACTAGAAGCAAAGGGAAAAATAGCCATCTTATTAGCAAACATGCTACACATGAATACTGGCAATGGAGAATCAAGCTATTCCCAGAACTCATTTCTACAGGTCTCTCTTACTCTCTAGCATTAAACTCACCATAATCAAAATTTGTTTGTTTTTACATCCCCTCATCCCCCATACAAGATACTATTACAAAATATAAATTATAGGATGCTTGTGTTATGTTATAAGATACTACAGGTCTCTCTTACTCTCTGGCCTAATAGATTATGCTATAAGAGTTACGTTTATAAGATCACGCAATAAAATGTTCTATCTAGAAGTGTTATAGGATGCTTGTGCGTCTTAATTAACATTTTCAAACTAAAGTGTCGTATTAGCTATTTTACATGACACTATTTGAAAAAGTGTCTATAAAAATACTTGTTTTTCGTACCTCCTACAAGCTTAAGTATTATTACGCATTCTATTATAACAATTACATGTATTTAGCCTCCTCTAAACTCGATTTTATTATAGTCGAATTATATTTTAGCATATGGTGTAGTGAGAGGACATGCAAATAATAAAACCATACTATAAATTGTTGTAGCTTTTGTCTTTAACAATTGTCATTGAAGGGTTGTGGCATATTTTTCTTCTAGGAAATTGGGATACGAAAAGCAATTCCGGTTTTAAAGCATACGATCAAGGATATGGCTAATCTTGACGTCATCTTTGGCCGGTGTTTCAAGATAGCAGATTTGGGTTGTTCCTCTGGCACAAATACACTCTTGGTTGCAACAACAATTATGGACATAGTCGATGAAGTGTGCAAAGAAAATAATCTAAATGCACCACAAGTTCAAGTGTGCTTAAATGACCTTTACAGTAATGATTTCAATACCATTTTCAAAATGTTACCCAATTTTCTTTCAAAGCTTAAGAAAGAGAAGGGAAAATATTTTGGCCCTTCTTTTGTTTCAGCAGTTCCAGGATCGTTTTATGACAGACTCTTTCCGGACCAAACTTTGCACCTAGTCCACTCCTCCTATAGTGTTCATTGGCTTTCTCAGGTTTGCAACAACTCTACTCTTGTAACTATTTTTCATATATATATATATATATATATATATATATATATATATATATGAAAAATCGTGAGAACGATATAAAAAATATTTTTTTACATGCTATTTTTTCATCAAATGCTAGGATTTATTATATTTTGATTCACGTATATTTGTTTCATAATATCATGGTTTCACATGAACTTGTTTCACCATGTGAATATTTCTTACGTGAATTTTCCATTTAACTAGGTGAATCAAAATTCGTTTTTCACATGTTTTCTTTTCACAAGGTGAACACGAACATATGTGTAACAATATATTAAATAATAAGTTTTGATGAAAAGAAATCATGTAAACATATATTTTTATATTGGTTCTCACGGGTTTGTAACATATTTATGGTTCTCATTTTATTATTGTCCTATATATATATATATATATAGCCATAGGTTCAAAAGAGAAGTGCAAATATTTTGATAAATAGAGAAGTGATCTTGGCCATTTATTCGGTCAAGATCGGTTATAATTGGTCAAAAGTTGCGGCTTTGACTGGTCAATAGTTGCGGCTGTTCCAAAAATAGAAGGGTAATTTCGTAACTTTTACAAAAAACACGGGCTGGGTTCATATATGAATCTGTGTGATTCACATATGAACTATACGTTCATATATGAACATTTGTAATTTACATATGAACTTTTTATAACGAATTCATATATGAATCTTGTGATTCATATATGAACCTTTGTATTTCATATATGAAACTAATTAACCGTAGGTTCATATATGAATATGTTGAACCAATTAACTGATTCATATATGAATCTTTGTGTTCATATATGAACCTTTGTGATTCATATATAATTTTTTTTAACTAATTCATATATGAACCTTTGTGTTCATATATGGACAAATTAACTGATTTATATATGAATCCCAAAGGTTCATATATGAATTAGTTAAAAAGAGTTTATATGTGAATTTCAAAGGTTCATATATGAACACAAAGGTTCATATATGAATCACACAGATTCATATATGAACTCGTCCCGTGTATTTTTTACGAAACTACCCCTCTATCTTGTACAGACCATGCGAGAAATTATCCGCTGCTTCTCGGTCAAAGCCGCCGATCTTGACCGAATAAATGGCCATGATCACTTCTCTATTTCTCAAAATATTTGCACTTCTCTTTTGAACCTCTCCCTATATATGTATATATATATATATATAAATTATTTTTTTACATGCTATTTTTTCATCAGATGCTATGATTTATTATATTTTGATTCACGTATATTTGTTTCATAATATCATGGTTTCACATGAACTTGTTTCACCATGTGAATATTTCTTACGTGAATTTTCCATTTAACTATTTGAATCAAAATTCGTTTTTCACATGTTTTCTTTTCACAAGGTGAACACGAACATATGTGTAACAATATATTAAATAATAAGTTTTGATGAAAAGAAATCATGTAAACATATATTTTTATATTGGTTCTCACGGGTTTGTAACATATTTATGGTTCTCATTTTATTATTGTCCTATATATATATATATATATATAGCCATAGGTTCAAAAGAGAAGTGCAAATATTTTGATAAATAGAGAAGTGATCTTGGCCATTTATTCGGTCAAGATCGGTTATAATTGGTCAAAAGTTGCGGCTTTGACTGGTCAATAGTTGCGGCTGTTCCAAAAATAGAAGGGTAATTTCGTAACTTTTACAAAAAACACGGGCTGGGTTCATATATGAATCTGTGTGATTCACATATGAACTATACGTTCATATATGAACATTTGTAATTTACATATGAACTTTTTATAACGAATTCATATATGAATCTTGTGATTCATATATGAACCTTTGTATTTCATATATGAAACTAATTAACCGTAGGTTCATATATGAATATGTTGAACCAATTAACTGATTCATATATGAATCTTTGTGTTCATATATGAACCTTTGTGATTCATATATAATTTTTTTTAACTAATTCATATATGAACCTTTGTGTTCATATATGGACAAATTAACTGATTTATATATGAATCCCAAAGGTTCATATATGAATTAGTTAAAAAGAGTTTATATGTGAATTTCAAAGGTTCATATATGAACACAAAGGTTCATATATGAATCACACAGATTCATATATGAACTCGTCCCGTGTATTTTTTACGAAACTACCCCTCTATCTTGTACAGACCATGCGAGAAATTATCCGCTGCTTCTCGGTCAAAGCCGCCGATCTTGACCGAATAAATGGCCATGATCACTTCTCTATTTCTCAAAATATTTGCACTTCTCTTTTGAACCTCTCCCTATATATGTATATATATATATATAAATTATTTTTTTACATGCTATTTTTTCATCAGATGCTATGATTTATTATATTTTGATTCACGTATATTTGTTTCATAATATCATGGTTTCACATGAACTTGTTTCACCATGTGAATATTTCTTACGTGAATTTTCCATTTAACTATTTGAATCAAAATTCGTTTTTCACAAGGTGAATACGAACATATGTGTAACAATATCTTAAATAATAAGTTTTTATGAAAAGAAATCATGTAAACAAATATTTTTATATTGGTTCTCACGGGTTTGTAACATATTTAATTATGGTTCTCACATGATTATCGTTCTATATATATATATATATATATATATATATATATATCCTATTTTAATTACTAGATATGTAGCCTATTTTTTTGAGATGAGATCGCCTCTGTGTGGTTCATCCTAAGTAGCTAATCGAGCTTTTGTCTCTTGGAATCGTATCATCTTTGTATTGTGTAGCCGTGTTTTTTTATTTGTATTTTTTTTATTGTGTAACCGTTGCATATCTTATATATATGAGTGACCTAGTGTCCGGACTCATAAGGCCGGAGTGAGCCTTGT
Organism: Saussurea involucrata; assembly: GCA_033807775.1. Lineage (NCBI taxonomy): Eukaryota > Viridiplantae > Streptophyta > Magnoliopsida > Asterales > Asteraceae > Saussurea > Saussurea involucrata. The sequence goes on from CM066322.1 coordinate 137,768,984, forward strand.
TTTTATAATCCCTATAAAATGTGATAGGTACCTGAAGGCGTTAACAACAACAAAGCGAATATATACATTTCAAAAACAAGTCCTCCAAATGTGTCTGAGGCCTATCGAAAGCAATTTTATTCAGATTTTACAAAGTTCTTAAAATTACGGTCCGAGGAAATAGTATGTGATGGACGCATGGTATTAACATTTCTTGGTCGGAGTATTGCTGATCCAACTAGTGATGATTGTTGTAGACTCATGGAGCTACTAGCACAATCACTCCTCGATATGGTTAAAGAGGTATATATATATGGTTTTTATATCTCTAAATTTCTTCTCGATCTAAAAAACTATCATATTTGATTGAGAGCTTCTAGTTATTCTAATTTATTTCCACCACTAACCATTTTGGCTATAAACAAATATTACAGGGGCTAGTTCGAGAATCAGATATTAACACGTTCAATCTTCCATTTTATACTCCTTCTGAGGATGAAGTTAGGAGCATTATTCACAATGAAGGGTCGTTTTCTCTTGATACCATGAATGCATTTCAAGGTAACTGGGATCCATGGGATACGGATTACACAAATACGAGTTGTTTAAAGGAGCATAGCCATATCCATGGTATAAACACAGCACAAATGCTTAGAGCTGTTACAGAACCATTGTTGACATCTCATTTCGGAAATTCCATAATGGATGTGCTGTTTAAGAAGTTTGAAAAGCATGTGGCGGAACATCTGGCAAATAAGAAAACAAGATTTTTTAATATACTCATTTCACTAACAAAAAGATGAACAATATATGTTTCGAGTCACTATATAGGTTGTTTTAAGTTTTCTTAAGATTGTTGCTAAGCATGTTATTCATATGGTCGAACTGAATTGTAGTGAAAGATTTGATATGGTCTATTTATGGTTGATTGTGATACAGTGAGATTACACCCCCTAGAATCTAAAAGCTGGTGTACAATGTCAAATCAATTAGTATGTACGTTATTACGGACATCGAACCACGAATCTAGAGATCAAGTATCATAATGACTATGAGGACTAATAACCAGACTGTTGATTAAGTGATTGGTTTTAGATAATTAACTATTTACTTTAATTTAATAGTGAATCTTAGACAATTTAGAAAACAACAAAGGTGAGAAAGAAAACATTTGGGAGTGGGAATCAAATTGCTATTTGAATTAGGGCCTGTTTGGTAATGGCTTAATGGGCTTAATAGCCTATGTAGCTTACCGAATAAGCCATATAAGAGTGTTTGGTTGTGGCTTAATCACTAAAAAACTAACTTATTCGCTAAGATCCAAGTATCACTGATATGAAACAGGTTTTCTTTGTTGTGGAGATGTATTGTAAATATGTTATGTTTTTTTTATGCTCATAAGGTATTTGATAAAATGTCTCACAAAAATGTGATTACTTGAAAATGTCCTGTGATGTTAATAAGTGTTTAATATACAATTAGGGGTAAAATAGTCATTTCTGACATTTAAACCGTTAGTTCAGCACAACAAACAAACAACAAGATATCTTCATCCATACAGACACATATATCCATACAGTCAGTTTTATCCATACATGACTTAATAGAAAACCTACCAAACAACCCCTTAGAGTCCTCAAGTTACCATAATTACATGTTATATACAACTAGAAATACACCTGTGCAATGCACCGTGATACATTTCGATATTAACTTTTCGTTTTATATTTTGTCTTTGTCAATTTTATTATCCAATTTTGTGTGGTTTTGAAAAAGCGATAATGTTTTTCTTATAAAAATGTTTAATTTTAAATTTATTTTAGGTTTAATTAATGTAATTGATTTTAGGTTTGTTAAAATAATGTTTTTTATGAAGAAATAATTAGGTGTCCTCTTAGAATTTAATGATTATATTATTTATATTTAAAATGAGATGTTTATCCTGTATTTGATTATATAATTTAAATATAAATAATATAATCATTAAATTCTAAGAGGACACCTAATTATTTCTTCATAAAAAATATTATTTTAGCAAACCTAAAATCAATTACGTTAATTAAACCTAAAATAAATTTAAAATTAAACATTTTTATAAGAAAAACATTATCGCTTTCTCAAAACCACACAAAATTGGATAATAAAATTGACAGAGACAAAATATAAAACGAAAAGTTAATATCGAAATGTATCACGGTGCATTGCACGGGTGTATTTCTAGTTATATATAACATGTAATGATGGTAACTTGAGGACTCTAAGGGGTTGTTTGGTTGGTTTTCTATTAAGTCATGTATGGATAAAACTGACTGTATGGATATATGTGTCTGTATGGATGAAGATATCTTGTTGTTTGTTTGTTGTGCTGAACTAACGGTTTGAATGTCATAAATGACTATTTTACCCCTAATTGTATATTAAACACTTATTAACATCACAAGACATTTTCAAGTAATCACATTTTTGTGAGACATTTTATCAAATACCTTATGAGCATAAAAAACATACCATATTTACAATACATCTCCACAACAAAGAAAACTGTAACATCCCAAATTTCATAAGAGGCAAACAACCATAAATAAGCATTTAAATTACATAAACCTTGTCTTTACATCATCATTAAATGTACTAAACAAAACATTACAGCGGAAGTCTCTAAACTCACAGCCGAGTACTAACTAATCATTATCTCATAACAGAATCTGGAGATATCTAAGCTCCAAGTTCTCTTTACCTCCTTCCCTAGTTCTTATTAGAAGAACTTGATGTACGCTTACCTGAAAATGGTTTAGGTTTGAAAGCGAGGGTTAGACCAAAAGGTCTAGTGAATTCCCTCCGAAAACAACATGTAAAAACAATACGATATCGTTTTATTAAAAGGCATCATAAATCTTAAATCATCACATATGGTACTGCACTGTGTAATGGATCACTTAACCATTCGCGATCGGGGCCCAAGCAGACTCCCCTTTCGCCCTCTCGTATCGGGGCCCAAGCAGACTCCCCGATACCCGCCCAGGAGGAAACGAATTCCAACATATCGTCTCGTCATACATAACCAAGGGATCATCAGATCCCGAGGCTCATTGATCCCACAGTACAGACCGACATCACATAACATGCACATACGTTTTATAAAAACATTTAACTCTTCATAAATCATGCGCATCATTTCAACATGTCAAACATTCCTTTCTTTCCATACATACCAGATCATAAATATTTCATGCTTGATAAAACCATATTCAGTAAAAGAATCATTTAACATTTACGTCATGAAAGAGGGTTAAGGAACTCACCTGAAAAGCAAACTTCTTCTTAGCCTCTTGTCTCGTTACGCTGGCACACCTAAGAATTAATTCATAATCCAATTAGGCACGTCTCCAATTCTGATCCTAAGTCCCTCTCTTAATTTGGTCGCAAATAACTCATTTAGGCCCATCTATAACATATTGGATCCCTTTTATTCAAGAGACTTAAGCTAAAATCTAAACACGTCGGTCCAATGGCTAGACACTATGGGCCTGACAAACGAAGCCCAAGCGAAGCCCAAACCAACAGTCCCGGTACCCCGAACTCCCGGTACCCCGAACTCCCGGTACCCCGAACTCCCGGTACCCCGACTCCCGGTACCCCGAACTCCCGGTACCCCGAACTCCCGGTACCCCGACTCCCGGTCTGGCGAACAGGGACGAACCTTATACGATTCAATACTCGAATTCTTCCTAGGGAGTCTAGTAACCTGAGATTTTAACACAACATTCTTACCCAAGTTGTTCTATTGTAATGCCTTAGACAACACAAGTTCCTAGTCCATTGATTTCATTAGATTACAATCCCAATCGAGAACCAAAACTCTCCACAGTGTTCTTATCCAACAAACCCAGCTAAAACATGGAATACAGTCTGGAATTTGACTTATCTAACTATTAGATTACATGGAAATTAACAGGGAATGAAAGATTTCTCACCTGATAGAGTCTCTTCCTCAAGAAATCGCAATCCCAGCCTTCCTTTCACTGCTTCTCCTCTTCCAGTATTCAGCCGCCAACAAACAATACAGTCACAAACCCTAGGGATCTGTTCCTATTTATACTTTCCACACTTTACAATTTAGTCCTTGGCTACAACTTTCTTTTTCCACTATGACACTAAACTTCCAAGCCTTTACAATTTTGGGTTATTACAACACTCCCCCCTTAAAAGAATTCCGTCCCCGGGATTCCTTATTGGAAAAGCTGCGGGTACCTTGGCTTCATAACCGACTCTAATTACCACGTAGCCTCCGGACCCTTGTGGTGATGCCATTGCACCTTGACCAGCCTGGTTTCATTGCCAATTTCTCCTATTCAGTGAACTCTCTATGTGCCAAGGTGTTTATGTTGTCGGAATCCCCCACTACAACACAAAACTTGTTTACTAAGAACCACTCACACACTTGACAGCTTGGCACAAGGCCACCCTGTACGTCCCGACAACTCGCAACCCGGAGTTCCTTCACCAAACATCTATGTAATTAACATTTCCCTTCTCTCGGACTACCTAGACCACAATTCGTCAAACTTCTCTCACATTCTCACTACTTCACCACCCCATCCTTATACGTAACTAAGAGTAGGAACCTCCAAACCCATCGTTAAAGTGTTCACTTACTCAATTGAGCTTATCCTGAAACACCTCAGTTCCTCGTTGATTGCCACGATCGTTCCGTCATATGAAACATAACTCCGGTTATCCTCACTCCACTGGGAGGAGTAACCATGGTCACGCCATACTAATCTCACTAGCTTAAACATTACACGACCAAATCGTTTAAACATTTCTCACAAGGTCACTAACTTAACCCATTCAACTGTCTTATCCACTCCCTTCCTGCACCAAAATCATACACAATTCCCTTCCTCAATATTCTTTCTAACGGTTCGCACACTTCTCAATATCCCTCTGCACCACCCTTTACCTTTCGGCATTACTGTCAAGTTTATTACTTTCGACCTACTAACTTCACCTCTTCACGCTAGCGTGGGGCACTGCCCACCAACCATTACTAGCTCCTCTCCTCCGACCTTTCCAAATGCTGATAACACTTTCTTATTATTCACATAACCAAACAGTTACATCACTATCCTAACCCAAACATTCCACCGAGTCGTCTTGGAGCGACACTAGTGTTCATCGTCACTACTCATTCTTTGATCTCCAACTTTTACTTACATAGATCCTCCTCTCACACATAAGCAACTTTAACTCGACCAATTCATTTCAATTGTAATTAGCAACTTATTTCAAATGATAAACTCCGATTTAGATGCAATTCGTTTCCTTCTATCAACCATATACATTATCATATTTAATCATTTAATATCATAACTTAGCATCACATCTCGCTATGCTGGTATTCACAAAATCCATCAGTCAAAACTGATTTCTTAACCAACAACTCCACCGAGTAAATCAACCAATCAAAGGCTTATACATCTATCGTGACATTTCAAATCACTAATGATCATACTACCACTCCGACTCATATTCATCATCCTGTCATTCTTTAATCGTAACCGAACTTCCCACTTGCTCCTTCTATCTCCCTTCTAGGGTTACTCCCTTTCACATAAGAAACAATTCACGATCTACAAAGATCTAGCATTTATTATAACACATTTGGGTAGTCCACTCTTCATCCTCTTTAAACTTCCAATGATTCCAACATGCACCTACTTAGCGACTCTTACCACCAAAATAATTGGTTTCTCCTTTGGGTAGTCTCACACCATAAAGTCAGCTTACACCCTATGTACCCCAACAATCTGGTTAATAGATCGTACATCTCATCTGTAGACCCCAAAAGCTTCTATCTGATACTTTCTTTCTCTCTAACATCACCTCACTACGATGCTAGCCGGTACATTTAACTTGGCAACTAATGCAGTTACATAAGTGTACATTCTTCACTTATAACATCACACTGCAGACCACATCTCTCATGGTCATTCATACACAACTCACACTTTCCTTCATATTCTCCTGAATACTACAATCGAGTCTGTCTCGCTACTTAGTTCTCTCCCAACTTGTTGAACTATGACTCACGAGTCACACTTAGCTCAATCACAAACATCCTAGCTAGCTCTTTATGACCCGAGTCCTGTCTCAGACATGGCACATTTTCTTACTGACTGTATAGTCTACACTCACTCCGCTTGTGTTACACATCTTGTCCTTCTACGGACCCTCCTCACCTCGTAAAATAGAACGCTTAAATCAAACAATAACTTCTCATCCCCTTAGCACTACTACAAGGTGTTCTATCACTCTCACTTTCTGGTTCAAGTCTTCGGCCTCGGCCACCGTACACACTTGTCGGCTTCTACATTAACTGGCAACCTGTAACTACTTTCTTAACTTATTCTTAACATGGGTTCCCTTACGGAACCTAATCCTACCATCATAACATAATCACTTCATAATACGCCATCCTCCTTTCGGGAGTTACTCCTGTAACATCAGTATTACCCGCTTACCGCAAAACGCATACCCAACACCGTGGGCATTTCGCCTACGCCTCAACACTACTCGTAACGAGTTTCTAATACTAACACTTCGATGACTTCTACTCTTTCCCCTGGACCCAACCGTCCCTCGATAATTGTACGTCCAGATACCGAACAAGGGTACATACCCTAACACAATCATCCCTATAATTCACTTCTGACTCTTCCACCGTTCACCTTTCCTCTTGCACACAAATACTAAGTTTACAACATTCTTTTCTGATTTGTCCGACACTTCTCCATTCTTGCAGTCCTTCCTTAGCTTAACATATACTAGAATATGACCTAGTGAGTTCATAGCCTTCATGCATGACAATACAGTAAATAAATCTTTTCGTACATTTCCTCATTTTAAATAAACAACGTTTGAAAAATGAAACACTTGGGTACACATGGCCCCATTACTCTTATACTTCAACGCCCTGCACAACGACTCGAGAATCGTTTGCATGCGTCTTTCCGCGAACTTTAATCTTACTCAGTTCCGAACGATGTCATTACGACAGTAACACGTTGGGTGAAAACCCTTTCATACGACACAATTTCGAAAGAATTTACTGACACCAAGTAAACCGGTCGGTTCTCACACTCATTTGTATGATATCAACAAACTACTACTCATTTGATTGTAAAAGTTTTGCTGGCGAACATTCTCTTGACCTTTTTGTTAATAAAAGAATTTAACTTATCATTAAAAGTGTGAAATACTTCGCAAATCGTTAACCTCAAAATTTCAATGCGCAATGCAAAGGAAATCATCTTTTCCTTAAACATACGTTTGTACGCTCTCACCCCTTTTCGATCAAAATTTGATATTTGCACATTAATCTTACATCGTGAGAATTTCATGTTACATAAAAGATCGCCATGCATGAGACTCTACTTGCCATTGAAGGCTACTCACCCTAACAAGGTCAGACGCTTTACTTACGCAACTTATCCTTAACACTCCTCCTACAACTAACGGTCGCCCTCTCGGTCAAGCAACTGCTTACTGAACACGCCTTTCACATTTCACTTGCTCAACCCTTCCATACTAATCGTTTTGATCATCTACTTCACTTCCCACTTCTACACAGTTCCAAATCACTATAGGTCTCTTACTTCGTTTATCCTACCATAGAAAAGCTTGACTACAAAAGTCAGGGCTCTATTGATACTTTCAAGGTTCTGACACTGTCCTTCCTTACCATTCTGACTGATCTATTCCATGGTTTCAAGAACTGAGACTCTCCCGACTGGAGTCTTACTTAAACTCAACGTTCATCCTCTCCGAATCTACGAAGAGCTACCTCTAGACGACTCATAACACTCTATCCAACGTTTCTTTCCTACGAAGTGTACACACCTCACAACATAAGCGACTTCTCATGACACCTCCCCAACTAGGGGCCTCAGTCTACCCCGCAGGGATCATACTGACATTCTAAAGTACTGGGACTCGACATAAACACTATTTTCCGACTACTACTTCGGAACAATACGGTAGGTTAAGCATGCAATAGAGTCACAGATCAGTCTGGCAAGGTTGCTTCGTCCCATCATTCAGTACCTCCTCATCTAAATTTCTTGAAACATCCGATACTTTCCTGTCCCTCGGGGTTCTCCCAGTCATAGTACTAAACTGAAAGAAACCGAAAATTTGTTCTTGCTAGACATGACACCGTAGATTTGCTATAAGTAAGGTATTGTAAGCACGCACATGTACCTGTAAGTTTGTAATTACACTGGCCAGGTGCAATCCCAAACTTACCTTACACGTTTGTCCTTGGCACCTTATTCCTAAGCGCATTTATAGTGATATTTCCTAGAGGCTATCCTATGTCTCGGCTGTGTTCCTCATCTTACAGTTTAAGTTTAGGCCCGACTGGTCACCTAAATTCCTTAAACTAAGGCTCTGATACCATTTGTAACATCCCAAATTTCATAAGAGGCAAACAACCATACATAAGCATTCAAATTACATAAACCTTGTCTTTACATCATCATTAAATGTACTAAACAAAACATTACAGCGGAAGTCTCTAAACTCACAGCCGAGTACTAACTAATCATTATCTCATAACAGAATCTGGAGATATCTAAGCTCCAAGTTCTCCTTACCTCCTTCCCTAGTTCTTATTAGAAGAACTTGATGTACGCTTACCTGAAAATGGTTTAGGTTTGAAAGCGAGGGTTAGACCAAAAGGTCTAGTGAATTCCCTCCGAAAACAACATGTAAAAACAATATGATATCGTTTTATTAAAAGGCATCATAAATCTTAAATCATCACATATGGTACTGCACTGTGTAATGGATCACTTAACCATTCGCGATCGGGGCCCAAGCAGACTCCCCTTTCGCCCTCTCGTATCGGGGCCCAAGCAGACTCCCCGATACCCGCCCAGGAGGAAACGAATTCCAACCTATCGTCTCGTCATACATAACCAAGGGATCATCAGATCCTGAGGCTCATTGATCCCACAGTACAGACCGACATCACATAACATGCACATACGTTTTATAAAAACATTTAACTCTTCATAAATCATGCCCATCATTTCAACATGTCAAACATTCCTTTCTTTCCATGCATACCAGATCATAAATATTTCATGCTTGATAAAACCATATTCATTAAAAGAATCATTTAACATTTACGTCGTGAAAGAGGGTTAGGGAACTCACCTGAAAAGCAAACTTCTTCTTAGCCTCTTGTCTCGTTACGCTGGCACACCTAAGAATTAATTCATAATCCAATTAGGCACGTCTCCAATTCTGATCCTAAGTCCCTCTCTTAATTTGGTCGCAAATAACTCATTTAGGCCCATCTATAACATATTGGATCCCTTTTATTCAAGAGACTTAAGCTAAAATCTAAACATGTCGGTCCAATGGCTAGACACTACGGGCCTGACAAACGAAGCCCAAGCGAAGCCCAAACCAACAGTCCCGGTACCCCGAACTCCCGGTACCCCGAACTCCCGGTACCCCGAACTCCCGGTACCCCGAACTCTCGGTACCCCGACTCCCGGTCTGGCGAACAGGGACGAACCTTATACGATTCAATACTCGAATTCTTCCTAGGGAGTCCAGTAAGCTGAGATTTTAACACAGTATTCTTACCCAAGTTGTTCTATTGTAACGCCTTAGACAACACAAGTTCCTAGTCCATTGATTTCATTAGATTACAATCCCAATCGAGAACCAAAACTCTCCACAGTGTTCTTATCCAACAAACCCAGCTAAAACATGGAATACAGTTTGGAATTCGACTTATCTAACTATTAGATTACATGGAAATTAACAGGGAATGAAAGATTTCTCACCTGATAGAGTCTCTTCCTCAAGAAATCGCAATCCCAGCCTTCCTTTCACTGCTTCTCCTCTTCCAGTATTCAGCCGCCAACAAACAATACAGTCACAAACCCTAGGGATCTGTTCCTATTTATACTTTCCACACTTTACAATTTAGTCCTTGGCTACAACTTTCTTTTTCCACTATGACACTAAACTTCCAAGCCTTTACAATTTTGGGTTATTACAAAAACCTGTTTCATATCAGTGATACTTGGATCTTAGCGAATAAGTTAGTTTTTTAGTGATTAAGCCACAACCAAACACTCTTATATGGCTTATTCGGTAAGCTATATAGGCTATTAAGCCCATTAAGCCATTACCAAACAGGCCCTAATTCAAATAGCAATTGGATTCACACTCTCAAATGTTTTCTTTCTCACCTTTGTTGTTTTCTAAATTGTCTAAGATTCACTATTAAATTAAAGTAAATAGTTAATTATCTAAAACCAATCACTTAATCAACAATCTGGTTATTAGTCCTCATAGTCATTATGATACTTGATCTCTAGATTCGTGGTTCGATGTCCGTAATAACGTACATACTAATTGATTTGACATTGTACACCAGCTTTTAGATTCTAGGGGGTGTAATCTCACTGTATCACAATCAACCATAAATAGACCATATCAAATCTTTCACTACAATTCAGTTCGACCATATGAATAACATGCTTAGCAACAATCTTAAGAAAACTTAAAACAACCTATATAGTGACTCGAAACACATATTGTTCATCTTTTCGTTAGTGAAATGAGTATATTAAGAAATCTTGTTTTCTTATTTGCCAAATGTTCCGCCACATGCTTTTCAAACTTCTTAAACAGCGCATCCATTATGGAATTTCCGAAATGAGATGTCAACAATGGTTCTGTAACAGCTCTAAGCATTTGTGCTGTGTTTATACCATGGATATGGCTATGCTCCTTTAAACAACTCGTATTTGTGTAATCCGTATCCCATGGATCCCAGTTACCTTGAAATGCATTCATGGTATCAAGAGAAAACGACCCTTCATTGTGAATAATGCTCCTAACTTCATCCTCAGAAGGAGTATAAAATGGAAGATTGAACGTGTTAATATCTGATTCTCGAACTAGCCCCTGTAATATTTTTTTATAGCCAAAATGGTTAGTGGTGGAAATAAATTAGAATAACTAGAAGCTCTCAATCAAATATGATAGTTTTTTATATCGAGAAGAAATTTAGAGATATAAAAACCATATATATATACCTCTTTAACCATATCGAGGAGTGATTGTGCTAGTAGCTCCATGAGTCTACAACAATCATCACTAGTTGGATCAACAATACTCCGACCAAGAAATGATAATACCGGGCGTCCATCAAATACTATTTCCTCGGACCGTAATTTTAAGAACTTTGTAAAATCTGAATAAAATTGCTTTCGATACGCCTCAGACACATTTGGAGGACTTGTTTTTGAAATGTATATATTCGCTTTGTTGTTAACGCCTTCAGGTACCTATCACATTTTATAGGGATTATAAAAACAAGGCTCACTCCGGCCTTATGAGTCCGGACACTAGCTCACTCATATATATAAGATATGCAACGGTTACACAATAAAAAAAATACAAATCAAAAAACACGGCTACACAATACAAAGATGATACGATTCCAAGAGACAAAAGCTCGATTAGCTACTTAGGATGAACCACACGGAGGCAAATCTCATCTCAATAAAATAGGCTACATATCTAGTAATTAAAATAGGGTCAGGTTCAGGGGAAAACCCTAAATAACTAGAAAACCGGAAAACCACAAAATTACGGAGGAAAAAGTATATCAACATGGATCTCAAATTAACGAGAAAAATATGATCGTTTATTTGGTGCAATTTATTTCGTTCAAATTTTGTTCATTTTTCGTATTTTTTCAAATAAAAAACAAGGGGGTGGGTTTTTTTAATTAATTTAATATTGTTGTAACCGCTCATTTAATCGCATCCATCAGATCATCTAATTCAACGGTTAATAAAGTGTTTTTTAGTTTTCCATTTATTTGAGGTTTTCTCCTGAACCTCCCTCTATATATATATATCTATATATAAATATATATATAGGACGATTATCATGTGAGAACCATAATTAAATATGTTACAAACCCGTGAGAACCAATATAAAAATATTTGTTTAAACGATTTCTTTTCATCAAAACTTATTATTTAAGATATTGTTACACATATGTTCGTGTTCACTTTGTGAAAAACGAATTTTGATTCACATAGTTAAATGGAAAATTCACGTAAGAAATATTCACATGGTGAAACAAGTTCATGTGAAACCATGATATTATGAAACAAATATACGTGAATCAAAATATAATAAATCATAGCATCTGATGAAAAAATAGCATGTAAAAAAATATTATATATATATATATATACACATACATATATAGGGAGAGGTGCAAATATTTTGAGAAATAGAGAAGTGATCTTGGCCATTTATTCGGTCAAGATCGGCGGCTTTGACCGAGAAGCAGCGAATAATTTCTCGCATGGTCTGCACAAGATAGAGGGGTAGTTTCGTAAAAAATACACGGGACGAATTCATATATGAATCTTTGTGTTCATATATGAACCTTTGTAATTCACATATAAACTTTTTTTAACTAATTCATATATGAACCTTTGTGATTTATATATGAATCAGTTAATTTGTTCATATGAGAAGTAGTTAAAAAAATTCATATATGAATCACAAAGATTCATATATAAACACAAAGGTTCATATATGAATTAGTTAAAAAAATTCATATATGAATCACAAAGGTTTATATATGAACACAAAGATTCATATATGAATCAGTTAATTGGTTCAACTGATTCATATATGAACCTACGGTTAATTGGTTTCATATATGAAATACAAAGGTTCATATATGAAATACAAAGGTTCATATATGAATCACAAGATTCATATATGAATTCGTTATAAAGAGTTCATATATGAACGTATAGTTCATATGTGAATCACACAGATTCATATATGAACCCAACCCGTGTTTTTTGTAAAAGTTACGAAATTGCCCTTCTATTTTTGGAACAGCCGCAACTATTGACCAGTCAAAGCCGCAACTTTTGACCAATTATAACCGATCTTGACCGAATAAATGGCCAAGATCACTTCTCTATTTCTCAAAATATTTGCACTTCTCTTTTGAACCTATGGCTATATATATATATATAGGACAATAATAAAATGAGAACCATAAATATGTTACAAACCCGTGAGAACCAATATAAAAATATTTGTTTACATGATTTCTTTTCATCAAAACTTATTATTTAAGATATTGTTACACATATGTTCGTGTTCACCTTGTGAAAAGAAAACATGTGAAAAACGAATTTTGATTCACCTAGTTAAATGGAAAATTCACGTAAGAAATATTCACATGGTGAAACAAGTTCATGTGAAACCATGATATTATGAAACAAATATACGTGAATCAAAATATAATAAATCATAGCATCTGATGAAAAAATAGCATGTAAAAAAATATTTTATATATATATATATATATACATACATATATAGGGAGAGGTACAAATATTTTGAGAAATAGAGAAGTGATCTTGGCCATTTATTCGGTCAAGATCGGCGGCTTTGACCGAGAAGCAGCGAATAATTTCTCGCATGGTCTGCACAAGATAGAGGGGTAGTTTCATAAAAAATACACGGGACGAGTTCATATATGAATCCTTGTGTTCATATATGAACATTTGTAATTCACATATAAACTTTTTTTAACTAATTCATATATGAACCTTTGTGATTTATATATGAATCAGTTAATTTGTTCATATGAGAAGTAGTTAAAAAAAATTCATATATGAATCACAAAGATTCATATATGAACACAAAGGTTCATATATGAATTAGTTAAAAAAATTCATATATGAATCACAAAGGTTCATATATGAACACAAAGATTCATATATGAATCAGTTAATTGGTTCAACTGATTCATATATGAACCTACGGTTAATTAGTTTCATATATGAAATACAAAGGTTCATATATGAAATACAAAGGTTCATATATGAATCACAAGATTCATATATGAATTCGTTATAAAGAGTTCATATGTGAATTATAAAGGTTCATATATGAACGTATAGTTCATATGTGAATCACACAGATTCATATATGAACCCAACCCGTGTTTTTTGTAAAAGTTACGAAATTGCCCTTCTATTTTTGGAACAGCCGCAACTATTGACCAGTCAAAGCCGCAACTTTTGACCAATTATAACCGATCTTGACCGAATAAATGGCCAAGATCACTTCTCTATTTCTCAAAATATTTGCACTTCTCTTTTGAACCTATGGCTATATATATATATATATATATAGGACAATAATAAAATGAGAACCATAAATATGTTACAAACCCGTGAGAACCAATATAAAAATATTTGTTTACATGATTTCTTTTCATCAAAACTTATTATTTAAGATATTGTTACACATATGTTCGTGTTCACCTTGTGAAAAGAAAACATGTGAAAAACGAATTTTGATTCACCTAGTTAAATGGAAACCATGATATTATGAAACAAATATATGTGAATCAAAATATAATAAATCCTAGCATTTGATGAAAAAATAGCATGTAAAAAAATATTTTTTATATCGTTCTCACGATTTTTCATATATATATATATATATATGTATATGAAAAAATAGTTACAAGAGTAGAGTTGTTGCAAACCTGAGAAAGCCAATGAACACTATATGAGGAGTGGACTAGGTGCAAAGTTTGGTCCGGAAAGAGTCTGTCATAAAACGATCCTGGAACTGCTGAAACAAAAGAAGGGCCAAAACATTTTCCCTTCTCTTTCTTAAGCTTTGAAAGAAAATTGGGTAACATTTTGAAAATGGTATTGAAATCATTACTGTAAAGGTCATTTAAGCACACTTGAACTTGTAGTGCATTTAGATTATTTTCTTTGCACACTTCATCGACTATGTCCATAATTGTTGTTGCAACCAAGAGTGTATTTGTGCCAGAGGAACAACCCAAATCTGCTATCTTGAAACACCGGCCAAAGATGACGTCAAGATTAGCCATATCCTTGATCGTTTGCTTTAAAACCGGAATTGCTTTTCGTATCCCAATTTCCTAGAAGAAAAATATGACCACAACCCTTCAATGACAATTGTTAAAGACAAAAGCTACAACAATTTATAGTATGGTTTTATTATTTGCATGTCCTCTCACTACCCCATATGCTAAAATATAATTCGACTATAATAAAATCGAGTTTAGAGGAGGCTAAATACATGTAATTGTTATAATAGAATGCGTAATAATACTTAAGCTTGTAGGAGGTACGAAAAACAAGTATTTTTATAGACACTTTTTCAAATAGTGTCATGTAAAATAGCTAATACGACACTTTAGTTTGAAAATGTTAATTAAGACGCACAAGCATCCTATAACACTTCTAGATAGAACATTTTATTGCGTGATCTTGTAAACGTAACTCTTATAACATAATCTATTATGCCAGAGAGTAAGAGAGACCTGTAGTATCTTATAACATAACACAAGCATCCTATAATTTATATTTTGTTATTGTATCTTGTATGGGGGATGAGGGGATGTAAAAACAAACAAATTTTGATTATGGTGAGTTTAATGCTAGAGAGTAAGAGAGACCTGTAGAAATGAGTTCTTGAAATAGCTTGATTCTCCATTGCCAGTATTCATGTGTAGCATGTTTGCTAATAAGATGGCTATTTTTCCCTTTGCTTCTAGTCGGCAGCTTCATCGCCTTCTATTTATTGATCTAAATATGGGAGATAAATGAATCTTTGGTCCCTATGGTTTACATAAATTAATTAGTAGGGTTTCTAAAAGGAACTTTTAACGGAGGACATCCCTATGGTTTCATTTTTTTTAACATATATGATCCCTCAAATAACGCAGATTTTGTCCATAAACCCTTTCGATTCCTCCATCTACTTTTATTTTTATAACAAACTTGGTTCCTTCCTATACTTTCATTTTTATAATAGATTTGGTTCATCAATAAAAACTTGTGTTTTAACTTAACAAACCCAAATTAATTGGTTATATATTCAACCCAATCATAAAATAGCAATCTTTAAAGTAATATAGAGATAATAAATAAAAGTAAGTTATTCTTTCACTAAAATTTAATATTTGCATCTTGAAATTGGAATCAAGACAATCACAATAAAAAAAAGCATATCAAAATATCTTTAGTGTTTTTTTATTTAAAATGTTAAAATCCAAAGATAAAAAAAGTGAAAAATTATGGTGGTAATTAAAGTTTTATATTACAATAAAAATTTATTTTTATGAGGTACCAATCTCAATTAAATCATGTACAAGTTTAAAAGTTTCAAAACCTCGACGTTCAACATGATAACTAAAAGAGTAAATTACACCATAGGTCACTTTGGTTTGATCAAAATATGGATTTGGTCCCTCTTTTGAAATAATTACACCGGACGTCCCTATAGTTGTCATTTTGTTTCACGTCAGATTCCTGTCGTTGTCATTTTGTTTCAATTTTGGTCCTTGTGATTTAGATAAAAAAGAGTAATTTGAAACAAAATGACAACCACAGGTATCTGACGTGAAACAAAATAACAACCACACGGATGTCTGGTGTAAATATTTCATTTTAGGGACCAGGTCCAGATTTGGACCAAACCACGAGGACCTCTGGTGTAATTTACTCTAACTAAAAATATAATTATTTTTTATTTTTAAATTGCACCTTATACCCTTATAATTACTTATTTAATTACTTTATATCTCTTATCTTTTCATTTTTCATTATTCTTTTTACACCCTTATCATATTAACATACATCATCATATATAAACTAAAATGCATTAAAAATGTGTTTCTTTTTTCATAAATTATATCATTATAATCGTCCCATCAAAATCTTTAAAATGAGCTCAAGTGAGAGGCTTGAAGACCCTACTATCGAGCAAAACTTTTTCAATTTTTTTGATCGATTGACCATACTAACCTTGACTTTATATGCGATTTAAAAACATATAAAACTATAAAATTGACATCATGTGATGGATAATAAAACTGAACATGAAACAAGATTATTTATTTCGAGTTCTCGACCTTAAATTCAGAATGATACGTACAACATCACACACAAATAAATATCTAGTATAATATAAACTAGTTATTCGCACATGTTTTTTATAGAAAAATATAGCATTGATTGTTGAAGTTGATATTTTACCAAAAACATGAACGTATTTCACTAGTACAAAAAAGACTAATAGTACCCTCCAAATAGACCCCATGAATTCAAACAACCGGGTTCTATTAGCCTTTTTCAAGAATGTTACCCGGTTCGTGAAAGGGATTTATTAAAAATGAACATAGTACCCGGTTCTTTAAAGAAACCGGGCACCATTAACAGGGTTTTATTTATGAACCATTCCGATAAAGATCCTATCCAGTTGTTTAAAAAAACCCGGATACCATTAAAAATATTTTATTAATATATGGGTTTTAATATAAATTTAATAAGAAAATTTAATTAGGGTTTAAGGCCAACTAATTTTCCATTAAATAAAAAATAGGCCCACTATAATTTGACTCACAATTGAATTAATTATATGTATCTTTCAATTTGAATTAAGTTGAATCACATTTAAGCCCAATTACTTCCATATTAAAAGGTAATTAATTTTAATTCCTATAATATACCAATCATGATTGATCAAATGTACACATATATATATATAGATATATATATGATCTAATTTGTTGATTTTGCTTTTTTGTGAATGTTATATATAGGACCATTTGAGCAATCGAATTACAAGGATCACTTCGATCATTTGATTAGTAAACTCGATGGAGGTATTTTCTTGTCATTTCATAATTTATTTTTACTATTATACAAACATATATAATTTTCTACACCACAATAATATTGCTTTAGTTTAATATAATGCATGTGCCGTTAGATTTATACCCGTCCGAGATTAATTTTGGATAGTCCCCGTTTTGGGACTGCTTTTTGAATATTTTGTCTCATATAGGATGTGGATGCGTATTAGTGGGTTAAGTATTTTAGAAAAATTCGGTAGACATTTCTCATTGCTCCCACGAGTATGTGTTCCATAACGCATATTTGGGGAGTCAAAGGGAAATGCTGCCGATTTTTTTTTAAAATACTTAGTCCGCTAATACTCGTTCACATATGAGACAAAGTATTTAAAAAGTGGGTTAGGAATGACCACCTGTCATTTGTTCTATTCATACATTGCATGCATTTTATTAATATTATATTTTTACATTACAGATGGATCGAAATACTCGGATGTACAAAATACCACGTGCTACCGTTGAATATTTTGCCAATTTGGACGAGTTTTTAAAAGTTGTTGAGGCTAATCGAATGAACAATGGAGAAAGTAACATTTGGTGTCCTTGTAAAGATTGTCGTAATTTTTATAAGTTTAATGATTATCATGTAATTCAAGGACATTTGATATGCTGTGGGTTTATGGAAGGGTATACCATTTGGTCAAGACATGGTGAAGTATTTGATGGTGATAACACGATTGCTCCTTATTGTAATGACGATGACAACAATGATTCAGATAATAGTAGTCGTGATACTTTTGATGATATGTTGCATGATGTGGAGGATACTGTTGCGGATAAACATTATGAAAATTTTCAACAATTGTTTGTTGACTCTGAAAAACCGTTGTATCTTGGTTGTACAAAATTTACCAAACTTTCTGCTGTGCTGAAACTATTTAACCTAAAAGCAAACAATGGTTGGAGTGATACTAGTTTCACTAGTCTATTAGAGATTTTGCATGAAACGCTTCTCGAAGATAATGAGTTGCCTGTTTCGTTATACCACGCTAAAAAACTTATGTGCCCAATGGGATTGGAAATTGAAAGAATACATGCACGTCCAAATGATTGTATAATGTACAAAAACGAGTATGCAAACCTTCATGAATGCATTAGATGTGGTACGTCGCGGTATAACCGGAAAAAAATGCTCGACAGAAAACAATGATGAGATAAAGAATGGCCCCCTGCTAAACTATTGTGGTATTTGCCTATTGTGCCAAGGTTGAAACGGTTATTTGCAAACGCCAAAGATGCAAAATTGTTGCGTTGGCATGCCGAGGAGCGTAAAAGAGACGGTAAAATAAGACACGTGGCAGATTCTCCTCAATGGAGGAATATCGATTCTGATTTTGAAGAATTTGGTGAGGAGATCAGAAATATTCGTTTTGGGCTAAGTTTAGACGGAATTAATCCATTTGGGAATATGAGTAGTCGTCACAGTACATGGCCAGTTCTTCTATGTATCTACAATCTTCCACCTTAGTTGTGTATGAAACGAAAATACATCATGATGTCATTGTTAATTCAAGGTCCGAAACAACTAGGGAACGACATTGATGTGTATTTGGCTCCTTTAATTGATGACTTGAAAGAATTGTGGAATCCGGGCGTCCAAGTCTATGATGTGTATGGTAAAGAGGATTTCCGATTATGGGCCATGATATTTTGCACCATAAATGATTTCCCCGCATACGGAAATTTGTCAGGATATAGCACAAAAGGAGCAAAAGCGTGTCCTGTTTGTGAGGATGACACACATTCCTTGAGGTTGAGAAACTGTATGAAAAACGTGTTCATGGGTCATCGAAGATCGCTTCCAAAGAGTCACCTATATCGCAAGTTGAAGAACAAGTTTGATGGGAAAACTGAGCATGGAGTGATAAGGCCGCCATTAGATGGACCAACTACCTACTCTCGAGTTGAAGATCTAAACATTATGCTCGGAAAAGGTGGTATAACTCCTCCTAAGAATATTTGGA
This sequence comes from Saussurea involucrata, assembly GCA_033807775.1. Lineage (NCBI taxonomy): Eukaryota > Viridiplantae > Streptophyta > Magnoliopsida > Asterales > Asteraceae > Saussurea > Saussurea involucrata. The sequence goes on from CM066322.1 coordinate 137,788,754, forward strand.
AAAAGTTCTATTTTTTGGGATTTGCCATATTGGGAGCACTTGCAAGTTCGACACTGTCTTGATGTTATGCATATTGAGAAAAATGTATGTGACAGCTTGTTAGGTTTGTTGTTGAACATTCCAGGGAAGACGAAAGATGGGGTAAAAGTTCGAAAAGACATGGTAGAAATGGGGATTCGATCACAACTTGCTCCTGTTGAGAGTGGAAGTCGCATGTATCTACCACCAGCATGCTATACGTTGTTGAGGGTTGAGAAAACTAGATTTTGTCAATGTTTGCATGGTATTAAGGTTCCATTTGGATATTCAGCTAATATTAAGAAGTTGGTGTCAATAAAAGACTTGAAATTGCTTGGTATGAAATCCCACGATTGTCACGTATTAATGACACATATGATTCCCATTGCAATTCGTGGGATTTTACCGGAACGCATCCGACACACAATCACAAAGCTTTGTTTGTTTTTTTAACTTGATTCATTCAAAAGTGATTGATCCTGAGGTGTTGGATTCATGGCAAAGGGACATTATCCTCACTCTATGTCAACTCGAGATGTACTTTCCGCCTTCATTTTTTGATATCATGGTTCACCTGATATCGCATATTGTCAGAGAAATAAAGGCATGCGGTCCTATTTTTCTACGGTATATGTATCCATTCGAGAGATATATGGGTTTTTTAAATGGATATGTAAGGAATCGAAATCGAACAGAGGGCAGCATCGTTGAAGGATATGCCTCTAAGGAGGTGATTGATTTTTGTACAGATTATTGGGCGAGTGTAAAGAATGTTGGCATTCCGCTATCTCGACATGAGGGTAGACTTGCAGGGGTTGGGACAATTGGATTTAAAAGGATTGTTCCAGATTGGAACCAATTACAACAAGCACATTTTTCCATTCTACAAAACATGACAGCTATTGCACCCTACATACATGAGCACATGACAATGTTACGAGAAAAGAATAAATCGAGGAGGGAAAAATGGTTAGCAACTGAGCACAACAAAACATTTTCCCAATGGTTAAAAGAAAGAGTGACAACAAGTTCTGAGGGAGAAAAGTTGATCAGGTCGTGGAATGGTTGGGGTTCGGTCCGCGATATGTTGTGTCTTCATACCAAGTCTATGACATTAATGGATATACATTATACACGGAACGACAGGATGAAAAAAGTACAAGGATATGTTGTGGTTGGCTATCAAGGTATGATATCCGAGACTTCTTACATGTGGATATAGTTTTATTTATATAACTTGATGATCACTTACATACTTATTGTGTAAAACACGGGACCATTGGAACATCAAGGATGACAAATACAGAGATCCGGTGCTTAAAGTAGCCAACCATGCATGGAAGAACTTCAAGAAGAGACTTAGGTCCAAGTTCCTTAAGACCAGTCGTAATCCTTGTGATGTTTACCCATATCTTGATCAAAAAGCATGGGGAGAGTTTTGTGTCAAGAAAACAACGAAGGAATTTCTGGTTTGTTGAAACTCGTTGCCTTTTTATGATATTTATTATTATATTCTCATGTTTTACTTATGTTGGTTATTCTTGTGTGAAGGAAAAAAGCGAAGAAGGGAGAAAACATGCAATGCTAGCCACAAATTTGCCACAATTAGTCGTACGTGGGTATCGTTCGATGAAAGACCCGTGGAAAAAAGAGGGGAAAGATCCAGGAGAACTGTTTAAAATATTCGGTCTCAAGGACCCTCGAGCAAGAAATTTTTTGTTGGCCAGGAGAGTGAAAGCAGCTGATGGGAGAAAGATCATCCCAACATACCTTCAACCATTAGTAGACGAGATTGTAAGAGAAAGTTCTATATTTTATTATATTTATAAGCTTCATTTAAATTAGTTTATTAACTAATTGTTCTCACAATGATACTATTTGCATTAATAGATTGAGAAAGATAATCAAGTTTCAGAAGGTCTTTGGGTCCTTGGGCCAGGAGAGGATGTACTTACAGTCATGCTAGGACCCGAGCACCCAGGTCGCACCAGGGCAGTCTGACATACAATCGGCTTGAAACAGACTATTGCAGGAAAAAAAGAAAAAGCCGAATCCCAGTAGATATTGATTGGGAGCAGAGGAAAGCGGACATAGATGCCATGTGTAAAGAGAAAGTCAGGTTAATCGATGCTCACTTTGATGAGAAAAAACAAGTCTTTGATGCTGACATTGAAGAAAAGAATAACTTAGTTGATGCTAAGATTAACATGCTCATGCAAATGAAGTCTAAGCACAATGACATACATGATGGAATCCCAAGCCTGGGGATTGGGAAGAGAACTTATAGCTCGGTGGCATATTTCGATGAATTTGATGGCATACAAGTAACTTATCTCATACTAACATACATTATACATACTTACATGTATAGATACAAATACTTACATACATAACTATTCGCAGTTACCCGCCCATTGCGACTTATTGGCAGTAGACGGTGAGTATAAGTTTCCTTGTGCGAAAGGGATGGTTCATTCTATAGGGGATGGATTATGTCATTCAGTTCGTGTGAAAGCAGATTATGTAAAGGTGCATGTAGATCAAGTCAAAAGTATGGTTGTGAATTTTCCTCTTCCTGTGCCGAATGAAGAAATGAAGGAACTAGGTGAAGCACGAAATAGTTTTATCCAATGGCCACGTAATGCGATTGTTCTCACCCAGGTACAAATTCATTATAATTCTCTTTCTTTAATCCGTTACATATTTTTCTTATGAAGTTGTTGATAGGTCTCCAAAAGTCAACATATGATACACAATGAAGGGAATTCTGGACAATCAAATGGGTTTGCTAAGAGTATGCCAATACATAATATGGAATCTTCCACACAACTACATGTGTCGACTAAGAGTTCACAATCGTTGAATGGAACCAACAAAAATACTACTTCTAAAAAGCAAACCGAGGCTGTGAAAAGTGTGATCTCATTGTAAATTTTTAGTAAGAGGCCGAAAGAACTACAATCACTATATAAACGTTGGGAGTCACGCTCGGATTCGAAAGAAGGGATTAAAGTAGATGCCAAGTCTGGGGTGTTTGGAACTCAATCAGTTGAGTTTATGATTTCCGGTGATGACATACATTGTTTAGTGAAGAATACATGGCTCGATCATACCATTATTGCTTGGTTCCAAATGTAAGTCGGTGAATACTACACATTTAAACTTATGTTCCCAATATTCTACTTTATCATGCTTTTTTTTAGGTTTTTACATGGGATTATGCAAATGAAGGAGAAAAATCGATGTGGTTTCATATGTCCAGCTCATATTCATGCCGACGAATGTCTATTAAACCCAAAGGGTGTCGTAAGTAACATCTCTAGCGCATTGTCTCACAATAGAGAACTATGGTTTTTTTCTCGCACCTTACCTACAGAGGTACGATATGCTACTATTTTTATTGTTATAATGTTTATGGTGTATCTGTTTATACTTACAACTCTAAACATCACTAGTCACCATTGGAGTCTGCTTCTTATTTTTCATCGCCGTCGCACTGCATATATATTGGATTCGCTAATGTATGAAGAGAAGACCGTGGATTTCTACATTATCAAAGAACATGTGTTTGAATCGTAAGCAATTCTAAAGTTGGTTAAAATTTTCTCTCTTTATATAATTTCTGAAATGACTTGCATACGTTTCGTGTAGGGCTGTTGCAAGGTATCATGAAGAAGGAGGGGTGTGTGATACAGATAAATCAAGACCATTTAGATGGGAACTCTCAAACGTAATCCCTCTCAATATATTTAAAAACAAATTATTTCGTTATTGGTTTTGTCTAATACATAATTTTTTTAGTACAATTCGGACGGATGTGGTATACCCGTCTAAGTGAATACTTGATTGGGAAGCGATGTAAGAACGATAAACTGTGCCCTTGCGTTTTTATAAAGAAGATAAGTTCTGGATTTTCAATCATAGTTGTGTATGTTGATTATATGAACATAATAGGTACTCTTGATGAAATAAGAGATACGGCAAGCTATTTGAAATCTGAATTTCAGATGAAAGATCTTGGGAAAACTCAATTTTGTCTAGGTATAGAACTAGAACATCGAGCTTGTGGAGTCCTTATCCACCAATCCGCTTATATCCAGAAAGTGCTCAAGTGATTTAATATGGATAAAGCGCATCCGGCTAGCACTCCCATGGTCGGTCGAAGCTTGGATACAAGGAAATATCCATTTCGTCCAAAGGATGAAGACGAGGAGGCGTTGGGAGCTGAAATTTCCTGTATAAGTGCAATAGGCGCATTATTGTACTTAGCAAAAGGTACTCGACTAGATATTGCATTCTTAATGAACTTGTTAGCTAGATTTAGCTCGGTGCCAACACAACGTCATTGAAATGGTATCAAGAATATATTTTGATATCTAAAAGGAACCATTGACATGGGCTTATTCTTTCCCTACAGATAGAAAAACAGGGTTACAATATCTGTTAAAGATATTAACAAAGAAAATGTTATCTCGTATAGTGAAACCCCAAACGATATATTAGTAGGTTTTGTCGATGTTGGGTATCTCTCTGACCCACACAAAGGTCGTTCCCAAGCAGGATATGTTTTTACAATTGGGAACACGATGATTTATTAGAAATCAACCTCGCAAAATCCTTGTAGCTGCCTCATCGAACCATTCTGAGAGGATTGCTCTACACGAGGCGGTTCGAGAGTGTATAGGGCTAAGGTCTATCATTACACATATTAGAAGGGCTAGTGATTTAAGTTCTACCACTAAAAATCCTACATGCATTTATGAAGATAATGCAGCTTGTATCGAACAAATGAAAGTAAGATATATCAAGGGAGATAATACAAAGCATATTTCGCCGAAGTTTTTCTATAATCAGCAACAATAGACTCTACTTAAGATTCAAGTGAATCAAGTAAGGTCTGAGGAGAATGTGGCTGATTTGTTCACGACATTACTGCCTAAGGCCACATTTGAAACATGTGGAAAGCATTGGAATGCAAAGACTTTCCAAACTCCCTTGATTACTGTATGAATCAGAGGGAGTAATGGACTAAGGAATGTGTCTATTACACATGTGCGATTGATGGGTTGTGCTGTTTCATTTGGCCAAGGTTTTATTTTTCCCATTGGGTTTTGCTCCTTGGTGTAAGGTTTTAGTGAGGCAACAGTCTTATACCATCTCGTTTTCTAAACTAAATGAATCAAGGATGATACTAAACTAAATGAATTATTTAATGGTGCTTTGTACTCTTTCCTTCATCTAAGGTTTTCATTTTTATGGCATAAGGTTTTGATGAGGCAAGAGTTATTCACCATCATCCCTTTGACTCGGCACAAAGGGGAGTGTTGAAGGATATTGTGCCTTCATAAAAAAGGAAGTGATTGAAGAAATAATTTCTAAGTATTAAGAGTTAACATATTGTATGTTTCCTTTTCCTTGTAAACTCATCCCTATTTAAAGGGCTCCTTGTTAATGAGAATTGACGACTTTTGATTCTCTCTATATTGGTTGTTCTGTTACACTATTTAAGTTTTTAATTGACAATGGAAAAATATTAAATGTAAAACATCCCTAATTTAATGGAGATTAAGGTTAGGCTAGGAACCTAATCTATAACAAAAGTAAAACTAGGATGACTATACATGTAGTTGTCTCGTTTGGAGGACCCAATCCAAATTTTCAAATTAGTACATGAACGAAATTTGTAATTTACTCTTGAAATTATCAATGAATGCTTGTAGGAGTAGGTGGAGACTTAAATATTGGTATATCAGATTTTTTGTGAATTGATGCAAATGTACTCACATAACCCTCAATTAGTTACTCCATACACGTTCAACAACATTTAAAGAGCAGCATGTAGATTTCTTATCCCAAATAATTAATGTTCTCATATATATATATTTTTAAGTATATAATATTTATATACGGAAAATGCAACAAATAAACTCACACGCCCTCCTCACCTTTGGTGAGGTTTGAACCTCTAAACCTCCTATAAGGTGTGAGGCTCCGATGCCACTAAACCAAAGGCCCTTTGATCATATATATATATATATATATATATATATATATATATATATATATATATTCAATTTCATTAGTTCAATTACGTTAAACAATGTTATAAGAAACATAATCAAGAGGCATCTAATTTATTTAAAAAATTGTAGTGATTCCCACATGTAGTAATAGGAAGGATTGACTATATAGTTGATTTAACAAAACATTACATCAAGAAAGCAAAAAATCAGGGTTTGTATTCAATTTTATGTTCATGAGAACTAGTTGTATGAACATCTTTGCTTTATGTCTCTTGGTCGTCAAGATATATGGATATGTATCTTCTATGTTCTACGAATTTCCTATTCCTTTGTGTAACTAGAGAAATAAAACCTACATTTTTAGTTATAAACTTTTTATAACTAATAGGTAATTTTGGATTGTTATTCCTTTAATCTATACTATATTATAAAGCATTTGAGAAAAACCCTTAGAAACAATTTTTTATGCATCATAGTAGTATTTTTTATTGATATATATTACTTAAAATCCAGGATTACAAGTAATTGACGCCTAAGTACAACTTCTAAAAATTACATATTTGAATTCATAACTAACTAATTGTTGATCCAAACCCTCAGTGATTTGATAATGACCCTCCCTTAAACACTTAGTGAAAATTGTAAGTAAACAATATGTATTAGAGTTTCACTATCGCTGATAAGTACTAAGACTTTACAGACCGCTGATAGGAACTCTCACTCTTTAGATTAGATATTCAGCAAACACTGTTCATCATCATATAGCTCTGAGTCTGTTCAGTTCTATTGATGATCGCTGATAGTTTAGTTTGTTTACTTATGATCTCTGAAGACAAGTTTCACGTCAACCAAAGTTCTACGCTGAAGTCGAAGATCAAGCTCAAGAACCAGCGACAAGTCTACTCATGAACTGATGCGGATATCAGCGAAACAAGACCTGTCCATTCAACGTGAGGTATCAAGTAGAAGACTTCAGCAATCGCTGAACTTTATCATTCGCTGATAAAGATCTGACTCAACGAAAGTTGATCATGAAGTCTCCCTGCATGTTACTATTGTCTTACCTCCCTTGCACGTCTCCGTATGAACTGTCAGAACGGACATCCCTTTTGTCTGTAATCGTACAACAACTCTGATTCTACACTGTGCACCATGCGGCTACTAAGGTTGTCTACAAAGGTCAATGACATGCAACCACTCAGCTGTTGCCACGTGTAAAGCCATACTGCCATGCATTAAATGCCAGCAGTATATAAGAAGAACCTTACTTCAGTTTTGAAGTGTGCTCGGACCATCTTCTTATTTCTCTCTTATTGTTAAGTTATTATTCTTAATTTCTTTAACTCTTTCTAGTGCAAGAAACTTAGTGTTTCTCAACACTTGTTTAGATTAGGTTTATCCTTAATCTTGTTCCGCAACAAGTTGTAAATTGTCTTGATTTATCAATAAACAATTTAGAAAAGTAAAAACGTGTGTTTGTATTCAACACCCCCCCCCCTTCTAAAAACTTGTATAGCCTTTCGGGACCAACAAGTGGTATCAGAGCAGATTTGTTTAAACTCATAAACAAGATCTGATCTATACTAAGATTTCTCTTCCTTGCTATTTCTTAAAATGGCTACCAACACAAACACCAACTATATTGACAACGGTTCTCTTGCAAAACCCCCTAGATTCTCCAGAGATAATTTTAATCTATGGAAAAATAGGATGATTCTCTTCTTAGAAGGTGTAGACCCTACTATGCCTTACTATCTTGAAAACGGCCCATATATTCCTATAAGAATTGATCCTGCAGTTCCAGCCGCTGAGAATAGACCTGCTATACCAGAAAGGCTGATTCCCAAGGAAATTCATATGTGGACTGATGAAGATAAGAAGAAAGTGGCTATCGACACCAAAGCCAGATCCATACTCTCCATGGCTCTTCCTGACGAAGTCTACCATTCCGTCATGAACCTGAAAACCTCAAAAGCTATGTGGGACACAATCTGTGTTCAGTATGAAGGTACTTCTGAAGTCTAGGACTCTCGAAAGATCAACCTGGTAAGACAATATGAAAGATTCATTTGTGGTAAGAATGAAACTCTCTCTGAAGTACACCAACGTTTTAACTGCTTAATAATAGATCTGAAAACTGTTGGTAAGGAATATTCTAACTTTGAAGTACTGACAAAGTTCTTAAAATGATTACCTGAAGGCTGGGACAGTTATTCTATGTGTCTCAAGCTGTCAAAGGATCTAAAATCAATGACCCTTTCTACCTTATATGGCACGATGCTGAATCATGAGCAATCGAGTCATCTTAAGAAGAATCTTGTAAATGATTCCAAAAGCACCCCTGTTGCTTTAATCTCAGAGTCACCTTCCACTCAGCGATCGACTATCACTGTCACTGAGTTGGAAACTAACTCTGAAAGATCATCAGACTCTGACGTTTCAGATAATGATGAAACTCTGGCATTCCTGGCTAATAAGTTCAGGAGATTTGCTAGAAAGAGTAATTTCAAGAAGAATAAACCTCTTGCTATTACTGACAAGCCAAGATCATCCACCCATGTTGATAAGGCTACTGCTACTTGCTATAACTGTGAAAAGATAGGACATTTTGCTAGCGAGTGCAGGTCAAAGAAAGTCTCTAGACCCTCAGCTTTTCCCAAGAAAAACTTTACTCACAGGACTAGAGATGAAAAATACAAAAAGCTGAAAGAAAGGTATTCAAAGCTGAAAACCTTTAAGATGAAAGGCAAAGGCCTTATGGATGACTATGATTGGGCTGCCTCTGACGAAGAAGAATCATCTGACTCTGAAGATGATGATGAAGACAATCTATGTCTCATGGCAAAACTTGAAGATGAGGAAGAAAATTCTGACATTCCCTCCACTTCAACCTCTGCTACTAAGGTATCACCTTCCTTCTTAACCAATATTTTAAATATTGATGAAGCTGATAGTCTTCGAAAGATCGATCTCTTGACTAGAAGTTTATATGAAGCCATGAATGGCAAAACTATTGTTGAAAATCAAAATCTTGATCTTGCTGAACAGCTTAAAAACAGTCACATTCAAATACAAAATCTTTCTAAAATTGAAGAATATTTTAAAGATCAAGTTCACTTAAATCAGCTAGTCAAAATCGAGCGTGAATAAGCTATCGCTGCATTAAAAGCTGAAAAAGCTACTGTTGATGGATGGTATAATTCCTCAACAAATATCACTGAGATAATTAAGTCTCAGATTCCCCTGAGTGATAAACGTGGTCTTGGTTACAAAGCTGATACTGTAGAACCAACCACAGACCGTTCCATGCTTAAGTTTGGAATGTTCGTATCCTCTATCTCTGACACTTTCTCATCTCGGTGTTCTTCTTCTAAACCGCCTATCCCTGAGGAAATCTCTACCTTAACTTCTAAAGGTAAAGAAAAAGTTGTTTATCCAAAACCTACCTCAGTCTTTAAAAAGAAAGGTAAAGGAATTGCTTTTAACCAAAATCCTCAGAAGGGTACCTCTGTACCAAAGCTGAATGCTTCTAAAGCTTCAGTGACTTATCCCTCTGGTTCAAAGAATAAGATCCCTGGATTTATTCAGCGTGGATCTATTCAGCGATCTACTCCTAGAATCAAAGTGGAAACTATTGGTAAGAAATCTGAAGAACTGAATGTTCCTCCCATTTCAAAAGCCAATAGCTTACTTGGTGTTGGTCCTTCTAATACAAAATCAAAAGCTCAGCATGCAAATGGTCCTAGAACTACTTTTAGTCATAGGAAATGTTATCATTGTGAACTTACCAATCATATTGCTAGTAAGTGCCCCACAACCACCCAAGCTGAAAAGATAGCTAAGGTGAAGATCATTGCCCCCAAGGCAAAGAAGACCACTGAGGTTAAGAAATTAACCAAAGTGAAGACTGACAAAGCTGAATCTTCAAATGCTGCAAAGACTGATGAACCTTCCACTTCCTCTTTTACACCCACTGACAAGTGTGTACACATGGTTAAGTGGGTACCCAAGAAAAACTAATCTTCCTTTGTAATGCAGGTTAAGAAGGGTATCTGGTATCTCGATAGCGGATGCTCTAGACCCAACACTGGTATGAAGAACCTGCTCACTGAGTACAAAGAAGACAAGGGTCCCTCTGTAACTTTCGGTGGAAATGGAAAAGGACATACCCGAGGGTTTGGTGTACTCTCTAATTGTACAACAACCTTCAGAAGAGTCGCATATGTTGAAGGGATGAAAGATAATCTTCTAAGCATCAGTCACCTTTGCGACAAGGATAACAAAGTAATCTTTACTAAAGAATCCTGCTTTGTCGCTGACAAAAAGGAGAAGATAGCTCTCAGCGGTTATCGTTTGGAAAATGTTTATGTAATAAACATGGACTCAACAACTACTGAGAACTCCTGTTTCTTCTCAAAAGCCTCATCTGATGTCAACTGGCTATGGCATAAGAGGCTCTCTCATCTCAACTTCAAGACACTGAACACTCTTTCTTCAAAAGAGTTAGTCACTGGTCTACCTCATCACTCATACGCCAAAGAATCCTTATGTTCAGCGTGTGAGAAAGGCAAGTAGACCAAAGCAAGCTTTAAGTCAAAGCAAGTTTACTCAGTGTCATCTCCTCTACAACTTCTCCATATAGATTTGTTTGGCCCTGTTAACAAACAATCCATCGCTGGAAAGAATATACACTGGTCATAGTTGATGAATTCTCTCGCTATACATGGGTAATGTTTCTCCGTTCTAAGAGTGACACACCTGAAGAACTCATCACCTTTGTTAGGAAGATGGAAACCCTGAACAACTTGACCGTTCGCTCAATAAGGAGTGATCATGGGACTGAATTCAAAAACAGTTCTCTTGATTCCTTCTTTGAGAGTAAGGGTATTTCTCACAACTTTTCTTCAGTGAGAACACCGCAACAAAACGGAGTCGCTGAAAGAAGAAATAGAACTATTATTGAACCTACACGTTCAATGCTCAGCAATTCTCATTTGCCTACTCAGTTTTGGGCAGAAGCTATCAACACTGCTTGTTTTACGCAAAATACGTCGCTGATAGTCAAAAGATTTAATAAAACAGCCTATGAACTTTTTCATGGGAGAAAGCCTTCAATTAGCTTTCTTCACATCTTTGGATGTCAGTGTTTCATACTGAAGAACAGAGATGCCCTTGGAAAGTTTGATCCTAAGGCTGATGATGGAATCTTTCTTGGATATTCTTCAATCTCCAAGGCCTTCAGAGTCTTCAATCGAAGAAGTCAAACTGTTGAAGAAACTATTCACGTCACTTTTGACGAATCCCGTTTAGCGAATTCTCGACCTTCTGCTGATACTGAAGAACTGAATCAATGGATGTTTTCTCATCTTGGTGATTCAGAAGATATTCCCACTCCTCATACTCATACCGTTGAAGATGATGGTCCTACTATCATCCCAAACATGCAGAATAGTGAAGCTAAAACTCATGGGTCTCAGCTGTTCCTTTAAACACTATACCAGCTTCTGAACCAAATGTCTCATACATTCCATCCACTTCTCAGCAATCAGTAAATGAGATAACATCTGCACCTACTCCTCTCTTGGCTGATATTCCAGAAGTTGCTGAAGCCTCAACTTCAGCTCCTCCAGTTCAATTTGAGTCAGCGATTCATGCTCCGACTCAGCGATGGACTGTAAGTCACCCAATTGATCAAATCCTTGGTGATCCAAACGCTGGTGTTCAGACTCGACGAAGTGCAGGTAATATTTGTTTATTTGTTAACTTTATTTCTCTGATTGAACCAAAGAAAATTGTTAGATCTGAAGTTTTGTCAATAAACCAAGTGTTGAAGATCTGATAAGAAGGTTCAGAAGTTCTGAGAAGAAGAGTCAGAAGTTCTGAGAAGAAGAGTCAGAGATCTGAGAAAGAGAAGTCAGAAGTTCTGAGAAGCGTGATCAGAAGAATGTTCAGAAGTTCTGAACTACCTGTTCAGAACTTATGACGAGTTTCGTTACTTAGTAATGTGTAAACTAATTAGGACACGTGTTTTGTTCTTATTAGTCTTTCTTATTTGTACTGTAGCTTTAATATATCCGTTACAGTATAAATAGAGTGGTTAGCACTACGTTGCTAACTGATTGATTTTCCCATATTACTTGTATTCATTCCTTGTAATCTTTGAGGTTATCTCTCTCTTAGATCTGTAATTCTGTGCATCATTGAATACAATTGGGATTGATCATACAATTTCTCAATTACTTCTTTCTATATTGATTGTAAGAATAGATCCTGCACTTTCAATTGGTATCAGAGCCAATCAACAAACAAATTCGTTCAAGATTGTGATTGCGAAGATCGATTGATCAATTTCTTGAAGATTTCTTGATTCATTCAAAATTCGATTCCGCTGCTAGGGCTAGTTCTTGAATTCTTAGCAATTCTTGAATTACCTGCTACTTTTCGATCAAGAAAATCGAATTTGTCTTTCTGTTGAATTTTCTTACAATCATGTCTTCTAAAGAATATCTAGCCATGGGATCCGAAACCAAACCGCCTGTTCTTATACCAGAAGAGTATCAGCAATGGAAAACTCGTATGATCCAATTCCTTGACAACATCGATGAAAATCTTATGATTTCTATTCGAGAAGGTCCAATCGAAGTATATATCGATGTCGCCGCAACCCCTGCTACAGAGACAACTCCAGAAATTCCAGCGACCAGAGTAAAGAAGAATTATTCCCAATACACTGCTGAACAGAAAAATAGGCATGCTATTGACAAAAGAGCAATTACTTTGATGACTTTGGCTGTCCCGAATGAGGTTCTTAACAGGATTAACATGTGGTATCAGAGCAGGTCACGGGTTCGAATCCCATGGAGTGCATTATAATGCCAAAGGCATGCTGTGCTGGCAGATGCTGGGGGGGGGGGGGGGGGGGGGGTTGTTGGGTCATTGACCAGCATCTCCCTAAATCGAAACGTGGCGCTGGCTGCTACGCTATATGGAAATAAGTTGCGCCTTCTCCACCAGCAATTGCTTTTGGCGTAGTGGTAAGCGCTTGGATCCTAACATGTGTCTGCTATCTCAAAATCTTCTATGCCAATATCATCATCAGAACTTAACCTTTCAACAAACAAATTCATTCGAGTCTTGAGATCAGAACTTCTGAGTCTTGAGTTCAGAACTTCTGAGTCTTGAGATCAGAACCTCTGAATCTTAAGGTCAGAAATTCTGAGTCAATACTTCAGCAATCTAACTTTCAAAAATTTATTTTTGAGAAATACAAATAACTTCAACTGTATGGATTATGCTTCTTCGATTATCTTTTTATCTCATCTTTATGTATCATTAATACTCAAATGCATGCTCAAGTCAAGGGGGAGCATCAAAATTCTTTTGGAAATCATTTTGTGATGCTTAAAAGATTTGTTTTCATTTCTTATCTGTTCAAACCTCTTCTGAATAATCAAAATGTTTTATATTAGTCAGAAGTTGATTTTAAAAGACATTTTGGTTACAAGGCAAAATTCTTCTGAGTCATGGAATCAGAACATCTGTGCGTGTTATTCAGATCTTTGACTTGAGTCAAAATTCTATCCACTAACACGTGTCAGCTTCATATTTGTTTGACAATGCCACGTATTTCATTTAAATCCTTTGTGGTATTTCACATGTGTTGACTCCGTTATAACATTGATTTCGCTTTTCCGTTAAACCTTTCAACTTCGCGGATTTTAAATAGGTCTTAAAATCCCTATTTCAAATTTCTTTCAAATTCCAGAGCGAAACGTGAGATACGAATCAAATCCAGAGTTCTTTGAATCTGTTTTCTTCTTAAATCATGTCTGAAATACGAAGAAGTGGTCCAATTTCTCTACATTCTACAAAATCGATAATGGATTCATCCGATTCGGAAAATGATGAAGTACAAAATAGAGTTGCAGAGGAAGGGGCAATAAGAAATGATGAAGAAGATGAACAAATGGATGCATCTGAAGGAAATGCGGATGAGGTAAACGTTAATATTGAACATGAACAGAGTGCTGCAGGTTCTATTATGTCAGATAGATCTATTCTAGTGGAAAGAGTTGTTCCTGAGAGTGAATGGTTGAAATTATCTGAAAATAACTGTGTTATATTGTTTGAGGAAAGTCGTTTTAAGCCTGAACACAGAATTATCATGGAGTTATTCAAACATCATCCGTACAGAAAATGGTTTACAAGAAGTAAAAATGTGCCTGTTCAGTACATACAACAATGGTGGAAATATCTTAGGTTAGAAGATAATAAGTTTGTGTCTGAAATTGGAGGAGTGACATTTGTCTTATCTATCTCTGCACTAAGAGAAATGCTGAATCTACCAGAGAAAGATGATGTACAAAGAAGAACAGATTTTGAGGATTTACCCCTAACAGAGGAATTAATAGCAGAGTTTATGAAGTTGGGATACAATGAAGGATTGAGGACTCTCAGTTTGTTCAGAAGAAACAAATTACCACCTATTTGGGCTTGCTTCTTTCATGTGGTAAATAAATGTTTGTCAGGGAAAAATAGTTCTGCTGATCAAGGTTCTAAACAAATTCTTCAGATATTTCAAGGTTTAGTGAAGAATAGGCATTATGACTATACTTTAATACTTTGGGAAGATATGAAGAATACATTTGAGAAGAATCAGAAAGCAATTCAGAAGAAGACAAAGGATGCTCCACTGACATACATTCCCTACATAAGGTACTGGCAAATTGTTATTTGGTATGCCATGCAGGAAAACAGAACAATCTCAAGAAGAACAAATGAAGAGCATGGCCCTACATTTTATTTGGGTAAGATGACCTCAGTAACAAGACTTGAAAACTATCCCAATCATAAACTATTGCCAAAATCACTTAGGAACTATATTCCAAGGGAGAGTGAGATTTTAAAAGCTTATTGCACCTCTATGGGAATTGAATTACCTCAAATCCCTACCCAAGAGGACCAACCTGAGAAGAGAGGTGAGGAGTCTAGTCGAATTAGAGAGGGGGAGGATGTTCAGATGGGTGAACATTCTGAGAGACCTGAGAGGGAAAATTCTGAGAGCTTGGTTAGACTCAGTGAGGAAAAACAGAATGAGAGTGGTGAGGATGAGAGATTGTTAACAGAGGTTCAAACAGAAAGAGATGCCTCTGAACCAGCTAATCTTGACCAGGTAACCACACATGCTATTGGTTCACATCTCTTGGTGTCCAATATTGAAACAAACACCATGGACCTAGTGGTGGATCTTGAACAACCCATCCATACCCACTCAGAAGCATTTCAACATGCTACTGTTTCACACAAATCCGGGGAACCATCCCAAACTCATTTGGAGGGAGGTGATAAATCCCAACTTATTTTTCAACACATTGAGTCTGAATATCACAGTCCTATTCATATTGAGCCTGAAATTCCTTTTGACACTTGCACAGATCAGGAATTTCGTACTCCTGAAACAACATTCATAGACATGCCTAATGTTGGGTGTCGAGGATTGGATGGAAGTCCTGGTGAGGTGAACATTACAAAAGCCTCATTCAAACGTGCATCTGTTGTACAAGATGACTGTGTGTTATCTACAGGCCATGAGCTCTCTGGGCACATGAAAACTGGACCATCTGTTGGTTCAGGTTCACTGTTAGAAACTTCTGAATTTGAAAAGATTCAGAAACAAAACAAGGAGATGGGGGAAAAAGTAGAAAATTTGGAGAAGAGGATGGAGGATCTGAATGATGAGGTATCAGATTTGAAAAATGTGTTGGAGAAAAAGTTAATTTCTGTTGAAACCAAGGTAGATGATGTAAAGAAATCCTTGGATTCTCACAAAAAGGAGATCATGGATATAATGTCTGGTTTTCAAAAAGATATGTTGAAACAAATGCAAGATATGCAGGATTCTATACTGAAAGCACTGAGTGTATCACTGGCTTCTACTTCAAAGCCTCTTGATCCTGTTCCTATTGCAGAAGCTGAAGCTGAAGGTACTTCTAATCAGAACTTAAAAAGAAAGTTTGATGATAATGAGCCTCATGATCATCAAAAGGGGGAGAAAAGACAAAGGTTAAGTTCTGATGATGACATTGGCATAGAAGATTTTGAGATAGCAGACATGCACTTAGCCAATACAAAAAGTTCAGAAGATCAGACACAGGAAAATTTAAAGAAGATGATTCAGATAGTACAGCTTGACAGTTCAGATACAGAAGAAATGGAGTTGGGAAGTATTGATAGTAATGAATCAGATAAAACAGAGGAATTGAACTTGGATACTGAGATGGAAGAAAACTCAGATGAAACTGTAGCTATTGAGGAATCTGATTTGAGAATAGAAGAAATAGTGGAAAGTACAGTGGTAAACAGGTGTACAGATATTGTGGTTTATAACAGTGAAAGGGAAATGGAGTCTGAATCAGAAGAAAGGAGGTTGAATGAAGATTTGATCAGAAGAATGCATAATGAAGTAGTCAGAGCTTTGAGTGTTCAGAAAATTCATAAAGGAATAAAAGTGATAAGACCCATTGATCTAATGGGAGAAGAAGACAGAACTGTGGACTACACTCAGGATTTTAAAGATGATTTTAGGTTTAAATTTTGTGATGAGTTAAATACAGAAGAAGAGTATGTGAAAGTGAAAGACTTCTTTATGCCTTCTGAATATGTATTCAGAAAACCAATTGAGATTCCAAAGATTAAATTGCAAAGACTAGAAGAACCTGTGTGTGACTTCATTCTAGAGTTAAGTGATGTGCCATTAGCCAGACAATTTCATGATGATATTTTTCCTGAGGAAATATATGATAATCTCTACTACACAGAAGGAGAGTATGAGCTTTTGGAAAGTAACATTGATGGTTTTATGGATGACAGAGCTCAGATGGTCTACTCAGAAGCTTCTAAAATGTTCAGAGTTCCTGACTCAAAACTGCATATTCAGAAAAGAATCGAGAAAGTTCTGATGTTTCAACAAGATGAATTCAATGGTTTAATGTTCGTTAGAATGGAAATACTGAAAGAAAGAAATACAAAGGTTTCCATGTCTACATTTGATTTTCACAGATTGACTCTTGATGATCAGATCTTTCTAGTCAAGTTCTTTGCTAGCACTGAAGAAGCCTTGATAGAAATTGAATGCAGAAGACTTCTGGGTATTTATGTCAGAAATATATACTTGTATGACTTCCAGTTGGCTATCGAAGAAAGAAAAGAAAAGTGCAATCTGAGTTCTCCCACAAAGAAAACAGAAGTTGATCTGCATGTGAAGGGTTTTGTGAATGAAGGAATGGAGACAGAAGGGTTCACATATATGGTTCACGAAAGACTTGAATTGTTCAGATTAAAAGAGTTGGTGAAGTACAGTGATGCAACTCTGAATTGGTTGTTGATTAGAATGGAAGTAAGTATGGATGCTGAGAAAGAGAGTTTAAAGAAGAGATGCATAAACTGTGTGAAGAGGAGGTTGGATTTTAGAAGAAAAATCAGAAACAGTAGTGAATGGTTGCTATCTGAGGTGAATCCCAAAAAGATTCTACATAATGATTTTGTGTTCCCTGCTGAGTATGAAGTGAATGAAATTTTGTCAGATGAAGTTGAAGAAGTTCAGGACACAACACCTCAGAATGTGCAGATAACTAATATTGACCAAGCTGAACAGTCTGAACCCAAAGAAGATGAAATTTTCATTGATCTGAATGGATACTTTCTTGAATTTGATCTGCTTGAGTTTTTCAAACCAAAAGAAGTACAATTCTTGGATGTGTATTATGATAGGTCTAAGGAGACTCAGATCTGGTTGGCTGAAAAATCAAGATGTCTTGGCAAAACAAAGCAAGCCGTTTACTCAGATTTTCTAATCACTGGAATCAGAGAATTGAAGGTTAAGAAATTCAGAAAGATGGAGTACTTATCCTTTGAAGTTTTGAGAGAAGATGGCAAGGTTTATTATTTTACTGATGCAGATTTTGAGAAACTGTCAGTGGTTGACTTCTACAGATTACACAGCTTTCTATGTTTTAAAGAGTCAAGTAAAGACAGAAATGAAAGGAAGGCAAGAAGTGTGGTGATTGAGGCCATGTTCTATATCTTAAGGTGGCATTGCTATACAGATTTCCAAATAGCTCTGTATTTGCAAAAGTCATGTGTTTATCTGGCAAATCCCAATACAGATCATGAGCAGAAAAAGGTGTTAAAGACTGGAAGTGTTCACAAGTATCCAGATCTGGGAGTATTTTTGAAGAATAAAAGTGGAAAGATCTTCTTCAGAGCAAAGGAAACTGCAAAATATTGTTCTGGAACTTTAAGGATCATAAAGCACAATTTGGAGAAAAAGATGCTGAAAGTAAAGGAAGCAAACATAACTCAAGAAGCAATAAATCAGCAAGTTGAAGTTATTCAAGAAATTATTGACAAGATTGATAAGAGGCTTAATCTGAGGAATGTGCTACTTCAGAAAATTGTTCCTGCGCTGAAAGAATTAGATGATGCAAAGTTTAAGTTTATTTGACAAAAAGGGGGAGATTGTTAGATCTGAAGTTTTGTCAATAAACCAAGTGTTGAAGATCTGATAAGAAGGTTCAGAAGTTCTGAGAAGAAGAGTCAGAAGTTCTGAGAAGAAGAGTCAGAGATCTGAGAAAGAGAAGTCAGAAGTTCTGAGAAGCGTGATCAGAAGAATGTTCAGAAGTTCTGAACTACCTGTTCAGAACTTATGACGAGTTTCGTTACTTAGTAATGTGTAAACTAATTAGGACACGTGTTTTGTTCTTATTAGTCTTTCTTATTTGTACTGTAGCTTTAATATATCCGTTACAGTATAAATAGAGTGGTTAGCACTACGTTGCTAACTGATTGATTTTCCCATATTACTTGTATTCATTCCTTGTAATCTTTGAGGTTATCTCTCTCTTAGATCTGTAATTCTGTGCATCATTGAATACAATTGGGATTGATCATACAATTTCTCAATTACTTCTTTCTATATTGATTGTAAGAATAGATCCTGCACTTTCAAAAATAGATGATACCCTCAAAGATCCAAACTGGGTCAGCGCCATGCAAGAAGAGCTGACTGAATTCGAAAGAAACAAAGTTTGGAATCTTGTTCGAAGACCAACTGACAAGACAGTGATAGGCACTAAATGGGTCTATCAAAACAAGTTGGACGAACATGGAACTGTAACCCGCAACAAGGCTCGACTTGTTGCTCAGGGATACAGACAAGAGGAAGGTATAGACTACGACGAAACATTTGCTCCCATAGCAAGACTAGAATCTATTCGTCTGTTCTTAGCATACGCTGTACACAAAGACTTCAAAGTATATCAAATGGATGTTAAGTCAACATTTCTCAATGGAAAGCTGAATGAAGAAGTCTATGTGGAACAACCTCCAGGATTCTCAGATCCTAAGCGTCCAGGTTATGTTTATAAACTGGATAAGGCACTTTATGGCTTAAAGCAAGCTCCACGTGCATGGTATGACACTCTACCCTCTTATCTCTTAATTGAAAATTTTGAGCGAGGTAAAATCGACAAAACTCTATTTTTCAGAATAGTAAAAGGTCATATCATTCTTGTTCAGATATATGTTGATGACATTATATTTGGTTCTACTAACCCTGATCTTTGTACTCGTTTCTCTGAAAGGATGAAAGAAAAGTATAAAATGAGCATGATGGGTGAGCTAACATATTTTCTTGGTCTACAGATAAAACAAAATGAAAAAGGAACTTTCATTAATCAGGGAAAGTATGTTAAAGATATGCTGAAGAAATTCGATTTAACTCAGAGTTCACCTATGAAAACCCCTATGGCACCACCACTGACACTAAACAAGGATTCAAATGGAATACTTGTTAATGTCACGTTGTACCGTGGGATGATCGGCTCTCTCTTGTATCTTACAGCTAGCCGACCCGATATTATGTACGCAACCTGTTTGTGTACACGATATCAAGCTGAACCAAAGGAATCTCATATGATCGCTGTAAAGTGAATCTTTCGTTACCTTAAGGGTACTATGAACCTAGGTCATTGGTATCCCAAAGTCTCAGGGTTTGATCTAATCGCCTATTCAGATAGTGATTTTAAAGGTTGCAAATTGGATAGGAAAAGCACCACCGGAGGCTGTCAGCTCGTGGGTGGAAAGCTGGTGAGTTGGACAAGTAAAAAGCAAAACTCAGTGTCTACCTCAACTGATGAAACTGAGTATGTAGCCACTGGAATCTGTTGTTCTCAGGTCTTGTGGATGAGAAATCAACTACTAGACTATGACCTTCAGCTCTCGAAAATTCCAATCTATTGCGACAGCACAAGTGCCATCGCTATAGCCAACAATCCAGTGCTACACTCAAAGACCAAACATATCGAAATCAGGTATCATTTTATCAGAGATCATGTGATGAATGGTGATATAGAACTTCATTGTATCCCAACTGACTATCAGTTAGCTGATTTGTTCACCAAACCTCTTGATGAGACAAGATTCAACTTTCTCATCAGCGAGCTTGGAATGTTGAACTTTAAAGAGTAAAGATTTTCAGTGGTTCACATTTGATCGGTGATAGGATAAAACAATTATATAACCCATTCTATCATTCTCTCTCTGAACATAATCGATTCGCTGATATCAAGGTATGTTTTCTCTCTTGCTCGGTGACGTTCGCATATGAATGTAAGATTTCAAAACAAATTGCATCGCTGAATATCTCTTCCTTAACAACGATACTTTGAAATTTCTTAAACTAACACTGATATTTCTATTCAGTGCTTCATGTTTTTCAAAATAGTCCCTGAGCTTTCAAAACCTCAGATACATCCTAAAATATGAAAGGACGTTTGTGACATCATCACAATGGATAAACCCTGGCACGTTCTTTTTCTGACACACGTTTGCACGTTTCGTTTACCATCAAATCAAATGCAAACACGTGTCCGTGTCATGATGAAAAACTTTCCCGCTCTAGTTTTTCTCTCTCTCAAATCTCTCTATATAAACTATTTCGAGTTTATATTTTTCCTTTACTCGAACAATACTTCTCCTCCAAGAAAGAAAAGATTTACTGTTGCTTATTTCCAGAAATCTGTTCATCTTCTTCTTCGATTACCTGGTTAATATTCTTATTATTCACCTGCATAACTTGTTTATGATCTTCTTATTGCTTTTAACAGATCAAACAAAAGAAACCTTTTCTAAAATGAAATCATTTCTTCCATGGTTTTATGAACACATCCTTTTCATGGTTGTTCTTCATGTTTAAAACTCAAAATCTTAAACTTGTTTTTCATTCGTTTTTCCTGAATCCTTATCTAGAGGAAAATGGAAAACAAGACTTTTACTGGGTTTGTTTTTCTTTTTCAAAACAAGAAACCCCTAATCTTCATTAAGACATTTCTGTCCGAATGAAATGGACAATAAATTTGGAAAACGTCTTATTGGAAAATCTTTCACATTAAGACTCTATTTTTTATGATTCATGGTTGATATGTTAAACAGAAATGGCATCTTCTACTCCTGCTCATACCGCTGAGAAATCGTCTGCTACAAAGAAACTGACTCTCGTCAAAGCTCCTCAGGTCAAGTTCAAGCTTGAGGAAATCGATTTTTCAAAATCAAACAACCTTCATGCGCTTTTCGAGTTGCCTCCTCGAAAGCAAGTCACACATCTGGATGATGCTGTGAACTACCTCAAAACATGTTGCTTATCTACAGCACTGACTATTACACCCCCTGCTCATCAATTCCTACTATCTCAGTTCTGGTATACTGCCAGAAGAGCTCAGGTACCCCATGCCAAAGACCCAACGAAGATCGTTAACTGCATTCTGTGTGACACCAAATTTGGCACCACCAAAATCAACCCTGCTATTAGGAAAGCACTGAGTCTTCCTACCTCTACCAAAGAAAACCTCTTTGTCCCTCTCCTAACCACAAAAACCATGCTGATAGGGAAGCCATCACTGCATTCTTCGATGCAATGGGTTACGCATGGGACACTAGAAGGGACAAGAAGCCTGAGAAGAAACTGACCTTGATCAAGAAGTCCAAAATGCCCAGCGAGATGAACTTCATCTTCGCACATCTGATAAGCTGCATGACAACGAAAAGTGGCTCTTCTGATCAAGCTGCTCAACCTCAGCAAGCAATGGGCTATGCATTGCTGAAAGGTCTAAATGTTGACTGGGCCTCAATCATCTACGACGACCTTGCATTCAGAGTGGATATGGCTGAAAGACCTTCATGGGTTCCTTATCCCAGATTCGTCAGTGCCGTCTTTCAACAAGGACTTGGCGAGAGGTACCCAACAGAGGGTGAGCTGAGACTCTCTCAGGTTGGCCCTAAGGTGCTCGACTTCAAGCCGCTGGAAAACGAGGTACATCTTTCTACTATCTTATCTCTTCTCAATCCTCCTTCTTCTACTTCTGCAGCTCATTCAGTGGAAATCCCCACCGCTGATAACCACGCTGCACCCTCCACTCCTTCTCGAAAAAGGAAACACTCATCTTCCCAACTTGGTTCCAAAAGAATCAAGAAAACCAAGGAGCAACCCCCCAGCATTTACACGCTGAAGACTCCACAGCTCATCTTGAAGAGCTGATGGAAAGTTCCGTGGTACGCTCTGCCACAGCTGATCAAGCCACCCCTTCCATCCTGGCTTCAGCGTCTCTAAACGCTGAAGTTATAAACTTGGAAATGAACCCACCTCCTTCAGCCTCTCTACAGACTGAAGTGATTGACAGCGGATCCAACGCTGAACCTCGCACCCAACCATCATTCTCATCCCTCATTCCTCCTACTCAATCGTTGGTCTATCCACCAATTTTCCCAACTTTCTCAGGGATACCCTTCATCGTACATGACTCAGCTGCAGACACTCTAAATACGATGATGGATGCAAACATAGGATCTGCAGGCACCTCCATGCGCCAAGGTACTCTTGAAGGCGACATGGAATATCATTCAGGACACAAAGGGTTCGACAACTTCGCCAACCCGCCTGCAGGTATAAACACAATCCAAAACACTCCTCTCTCTCTACCCTAAACTTCTGAGCTTTCCTCTGTTCATAAGTTAATAACTGTTTCAGGTCCTAATTTGGGGGATATCAACACCTCCTTGAAGGCCCTGGAAACAAAGGTGGAAAATTACAACATCATTATCTCCACGAACTCTTCACCGGTTACAGACGCTGGAGAGAAACTCAAAAAGTTGACCGAGATCGTTGATACGAAAGCCTCCAAAACTGATCTAGAGAAGGTGGATTGTAGCATTGCTCAATTTGCTACCACCCTCGCTGACAATTCAACCGCCACCACCTCTCTTTCAACAAACTTCACCACTCTGTCCAATGAAGTCACATCATTGAAGACAGAGGTTGGTTCTCTTAAGGGTGAAGTCTCCACGATCAAGGCTGACGTCTCCGCCGTCAAAGAAATTGTTCAGAAAGTACTCGATCGCCTAAACGCCCCAACTTCTCATTTTACTCAGGTCGATCGAGAAGCTCTGCAAAAGATCAATCCTGCTATAACTGGCCTGGAAGTCAGATTAGCAAAGATTGAGAACTGTGTCGGGATCTCTGGTCTGGAAGACAGAGACCAAATACTCACTGCTGCTGCTGAACAATCTGTTACCTCCCCCAACCATAATGTGGAAGAAGGGGAGAAGACTAAAGAAGACCTTCCCCATAATGTTGAGGGGGAGGGTATTGAAACTGCTGCTGCTGCTACTTCTACTTCACAACCTCAGGGAGTTGAAAACCCTGAGGAAACCGAGAAACCTTGCTCTGTATCTGAGGGGGAGCAACTCGATGAGCAACTTAAGGAAGCTACTGCTGACGTGATCGAACCTTATGCTGAAGAGGTCGAGTCTGAAGAAGAAGCTGAAGATGATGAACATGTCGACATCTCTGATGAAGAACCATCATCATCCCCCAAAGATGATGATGACAATGATGATGACAATTTCTTCTACGTCCAGCCTGTTCCAAAAGCCCCAGCTCAAAAAGGGATCGAGATAAAAGAACCATCAGGGGAGCGGACCAAGACAAAGCCTGCAGCGTCTGAAGCTGACAAAGGCAAAAACAAAGGCCTCGCTGAAGAAGACAATCTGACGATCTTGCTTCTAAAGATAGTTTGTTAGGTACACTACCTTCTATTCAATTACACTGCATCCCTCCTCTATCCCTTCTCAATCTCAATCCTTCTATCCTTAAAACCTCTACACTTAACCACATTCTTTTCTGTATCTCTTTCTTCCCATATTCTTACTTAAACAATCGCTGTGTTTCAGCTAGTCCTCTCCCCTGTTTGAGGATCCCGCTGAAGCTCCCACGTCTACACCAAAAATAATCCCAGCCACAAGAGCTGAAGAAATAATCCCAGTCTTGGATTTAACCACTAAGACTGATGAACCTGAAGAACAACTGCTCTCTCACAAAAACAGGCCTTCCTTGGCTCCTCAAAAGCTAAGTGAAGAGGATCAAGAAAAGAGAGATGCAATGATCAAACAACTTGAAGATCAGCGAATTATTCTTCCTCGTAACAAAATCCATGCTCCCACAAAGTTCAGGATTTCAAGGAAAGAATACGAGGATCATCTAAGAGCTGAAAGATTACTCGCCGAAAAGAAGAAAGCTGAAGAAAACGATAAGGCTCTCGCTATCCATCTTGTCCAACAATCGGTGAAAGACCCCGCGCTGAAAAGAACTCCCATTGATGTCCAACGTCAGCTATGGGATGATGCCCAAAGGATCGTTGAAGAAAAGACTAAAGTATCTGATTCGACTTTGGAATGGTGTAAAGAAATGTTGAACTATCGATCTCGACCATCCAAAATCATCAAGGTAAATATCAGAGGAAAACTATTCATAGACGTTCCTGTTGTTGAAGTTGATGTATTCAGAGAAGACAAAACCAAGCAAACCTTCTATGCTGCTACTTTAGAGAAATTTGGTTTCTCTGAATGGTTGGAAGTGAAATTAGCCATTCAGCGATCTCGCTCAAAGTTCAAGAGCCATGTCGAGAAAATTTTAAATTCTCAAATCGACTTGGATTCTTCTGCTGTGGATATTCCTCCTTCCACTCTTCTTCCTCCTCAACAAAGAAGAGCCTATGCAAAGGAAAAGAAAACCTCAGACTCAGGTCCTCCTATACGGAATGAAACAGGTATTGGTTTCTCTCGTGCTGAAGTTCTTGGTCCTGATGCTGACCTCTCAGCGCTTGACACCTCCCTACCACCTGGTGAAACTTTCATCCCTAGCAAAGTCCTAAGTGATCCCTATGGTATATTATTTCTAGACTGCCATGGAAATCAACACTTTCAACGCTTCTCTGAGCTTCCAATCACTCCCATCGAACAGCTCAGAGACCGCATATACTGGTGTGAAGTCAGACGCGACATTCAGGCACGTCACCTCAAACCCCTGATCTTTGAAGAAGCAAAGAACAAAAAGGATCAAGGTGTAACGGTCCCTGACTGGATGATTCCCACATCAAAGACCCTCGATGAACTTCTCATCAAGGAAGAACCTTTTGACGGATAGGATCGCCTTGTAATTCTTTCTATCCTTATCTGTCTACATCTTCTGTACTTGTAATTTTATTTGTTGTAGTTGTAATTTTTCCACTTCCCTCTATAATCTTTACGAAGTTTAATGAAAAATTTTAGCGAATGTACTTTACTCCATCAGTACTGAAAAGATCCCAGAAAACAGTAAAAGGGACAAATATTTTATGAGTTCTTTTTATCCTTATGTTTTCATTAAATAGCAATTTTCTCTGTTGCTATGTCATAATCAAATAGGGGGAGATTGTTGATCCAAACCCTCAGTGATTTGATAATGACCCTCTCTTAAACACTTAGTGAAAATTGTAAGTAAACAATACGTATTAGAGTTTCACTATCGCTGATAAGTACTAAGACTTTACAGTACCGCTGATAGGAACTCTCACTCTTAAAATTAGATATTCAGCGAACACTGTTCATCATCATATAGCTCTGAGCCTGTTCAGTTCTATTGATGATCGCTGATAGTTTAGTTTGTTTACTTATGATCTCTGAAGATAAGTTTCACGTCAACCAAAGTTCTACGCTGAAGTCGAGGATCAAGAACAAGAACCAGCGACAAGTCTACTCATGAAGTGATGCGGATATCAGCGAAGCAAGACCTGTCCATTCAACGTGAGGTATCAAGTAGAAGACTTCAGCAATCGCTGAACTTTATCCTTCGCTGATAAAGATCTGACTCAACGAAAGCTGATCATGAAGTCTCCCTGCATGTTACTATTGTCTTACCTCCCTTGCACGTCTCCGTACGAACTGTCAGAACGGACATCCCTTTTGTCTGTAATCGTACAACAACTCTGATTCTACACTGTGCACTATGCGGCTACTAAGGTTGTCTACAAAGGTCATTGACATGCAACCACTCAGCTGCTGCCACGTGTAAAGCCATACTGCCATGCATTAAATGCATGCAGTATATAAGAAGAACCTTACTTCAGTTTTGAAGTGTGCTCGGACCATCTTCTTATTTCTCTTTTATTGTTAAGTTATTATTCGTAATTTCTTTAACTCTTTCTAGTGCAAGAAACTTAGTGTTTCTCAAGACTTGTTTAGATTAGGTTTATCCTTAATCTTGTTTCGCAACAAGTTGTAAATTGTCTTGATTTATCAATAAACAATTTAGAAAAGTAAAAACGTGTGTTTGTATTCAACCCCCCCCCCCCCCCCCTTCTACAAACTTGTATAGCCTTCGGGACCAACACTAATGGATAAACATAATCAAATACAGGATAAACATCTCATTTTAAATATAAATAATATAGTTAATATAATCATTAAATTCTAAGAGGGCACCTAATTATTTCTTCATAAAAAACATTATTTTAACAAACCTAAAATCAATTACATTAATTAAACCTAAAATAAATTTAAAATTAAACATTTTTATAAGAAAAACATTATCGCTTTGTCAAAACCACACAAAATTGGATAATAAAATTGACAAAGACAAAATATAAAACGAAAGGTTAATATCGAAATGTATCACGGTGCATTGCACGGGTGTATTTCTAGTTATATATAACATGTAATTATGGTAACTTGAGGACTCTAAGGGGTTGTTTGGTTGGTTTTCTATTAAGTCATGTATGGATAAAACTGACTGTATGGATATATGTGTCTGTATGGATGAAGATATCTTGTTGTTTGTTTGTTGTGCTGAACTAACGGTTTGAATGTCAGAAATGACTATTTTACCCCTAATTGTATATTAAACACTTATTAACTTCACAAGACATTTTCAAGTAATCACATTTTTGTGAGACATTTTATCAAATACCTTATGAGCATAAAAAACATAACATATTTACAATACATCTCCACAACAAAGAAAACCTGTTTCATATCAGTGATACTTGGATCTTAGCGAATAAGTTAGTTTTTTAGTGATTAAGCCACAACCAAACACTCTTATATGGCTTATTCGGTAACCTATATAGGCTATTAAGCCCATTAAGCCATTACCAAACATGCCCTAATTCAAATAGCAATTGGATTCCCACTCCCAAATGTTTTCTTTCTCACCTTTGTTGTTTTCTAAATTGTCTAAGATTCACTATTAAATTAAAGTAAATAGTTAATTATCTAAAACCAATCACTTAATCAACAGTCTGGTTATTAGTCCTCATAGTCGTTATGATACTTGATCTCTAGATTCGTGGTTCGATGTCCGTAATAACGTACATACTAATTGATTTGACATTGTACACCAGCTTTTAGATTCTAGAGGGTGTAATCTCACTGTATCACAATCAACCATAAATAGACCATATCAAATCTTTCACTACAATTCAGTTCGACCATACGAATAACATGCTTAGCCACAATCTTAAGAAAACTTAAAACAACCTATATAGTGACTCGAAACACATATTGTTCATATTTTTGTCAGTGAAATGAGTATATTAAGAAATCTTGTTTTCTTATTTGCCAGATGTTCCGCCACATGCTTTTCAAACTTCTTAAACAGCACATCCATTATGGAATTTCTGAAATGAGATGTCAACAATGGTTCTGTAACAGCTCTAAGCATTTGTGCTGTGTTTATACCATGGATATGGCTATGCTCCTTTAAACAACTCGTATTTGTGTAATCCGTATCCCATGGATCCCAGTTACCTTGAAATGCATTCATGGTATCAAGAGAAAACGACCCTTCATTGTGAATAATGCTCCTAACTTCATCCTCAGAAGGAGTATAAAATGGAAGATTGAACGTGTTAATATCTGATTCTCGAACTAGCCCCTGTAATCTTTTTTTATAGCCAAAATGGTTAGTGGTGGAAATAAATTAGAATAACTAGAAGCTCTCAATCAAATATGATAGTTTTTTAGATCGAGAAGAAATTTAGAGATATAAAAACCATATATATACCTCTTTAACCATATCGAGGAGTGATTGTGCTAGTAGCTCCATGAGTCTACAACAATCATCACTAGTTGGATCAGCAATACTCCGACCAAGAAATGTTAATACCATGCGTCCATCACATACTATTTCCTCGGACCGTAATTTTAAGAACTTTGTAAAATCTGAATAAAATTGCTTTCGATACGCCTCAGACACATTTGGAGGACTTGTTTTTGAAATGTATATATTCGCTTTGTTGTTGTTAATGCCTTCAGGTACCTATCACATTTTATAGGGATTATAAAAACAAGGTTCACTCCGGCCTTATGAGTCCGGACACTAGGTCACTCATATATATAAGATATGCAACGGTTACACAATAAAAAAAATACAAATAAAAAAACACGGCTACACAATACAAAAATGATACGATTCCCAGAGACAAAAGCTCGATTAGCTACTTAGGATGAACCACACGGAGGCGATCTCATCTCAATAAAATAGGCTACATATCTAGTAATTAAAATAGGATATATACATATATATATATATATATATATATATATATATATATATATATATATATATATAGGACGATAATCATGTGAGAACCATAATTAAATATGTTACAAACCCGTGAGAACCAATATAAAAATATTTGTTTACATGATTTCTTTTCATCAAGACTTATTATTTAAGATATTGTTACACATATGTTCGTGTTCACCTTGTGAAAAACGAATTTTGATTCACATAGTTAAATGGAAAATTCACGTAAGAAATATTCACATGGTGAAACAAGTTCATGTGAAACCATGATATTATGAAACAAATATACGTGAATCAAAATATAATAAATCATAGCATCTGATGAAAAAATAGCATGTAAAAAAATAATTTATATATCTATACTACCTTAATATTCATCTTGATCAAAACTCTTAATTACAATCCTTGAAGCATAATGTACAACATTTTATGCAAGAATTTTAAAAAACTCTTAATTACAAGTTGTAAAACATAGTGTACAAGCTAATGATGCATGCAATTATCTTAATTACAACCATTTATGCATGATGTACAATCATTTTATGCATCAAAATTGAAAAGTTCTTAAATACAAGTGAGAATGCACAATGTGCAGACTTTTAACTCCTGCAAAGCTTCTCCTAAAACTGGTATTTGAAAAGTTCTCTTTCTTCCCTGCAAAAGTTGTCCACTTCCATCTCCATGAATAACTTTTACAATTTCATTTCATCAGGTATGCACAAGAGTTCTCTTTCTTCTCTCTACAAAGTCTTCCTCCTATTTTCAGCTTTTATGGTTTTCTATCAGATCTTTAACCTGTTCATCATCAAACATGGAAGGTCAATAACGTTCTTTCATAAGCCAACTTTTTCTTCTAACCCAATTTCATGTATATATGTCTCCAACATCAGATCAATCGAAGAGGCTCTCATCTATGTATAAATCTGGTAGAAGGTTTTCTATCCTCCATTTTAGGTTATGGAAGCAGACGAACAAACAAAAAAAGGGAATCAGTGAAGGTATTCTGTGTTCTTTGTTTTTTATGCTTTCATTTAACATTCTTTTGCTACAACCCAAAAGCTCAATTTCTTTATTAGCTGATCTGCTTTCAATCGATGTTTTTTTTTCCTGATCTGCTCTCAATCGAATGGGGTTGCTGTTTAGTTTGATTTTGGAATCAAATTTGGTATTTTCTTTGTTTTAATTAGTGGTTTGATATGGTTTCTGATTGCTAGCTTGTGGTTTGATAGTTTCAAGAATAAGTTGCATTCTAGGTATTCGATAATACGTCTGAATGAAGCTGAACCTTTCTCTTTGTATTCAGTAGCAATTTGATTTCTAGAGATTACTTCTTGGGGGTCCTCTCTATATTCAACAACAATTTATCTATAGAGATTACATTTCATTCATGTTTGTTACATAAGTCATCAATCATGACTTCTGTTAATTACCATCCTGTAATACTTGCAGCACTGGATGCAACAACAAAGGGCAGTCGATACATAAATTCATGTCTCAGGTATTTATTATATGTCATGCTTTTTTCTGGTTTTCATAGAGGAATTACATAAGATCGAAAAAAGAAACAAAATAAATATTTCCATGTGTTTTATAATTAGTGTTTGATTTTGGATTCATGCTGTTTTTTAGATCAACAGTTGGATTGATGATGGGAGACGAATTGCATAAGTTTGGTTATTGTCAGTCTGATCTGAACGACTTTGCAGCATACGACAGGGAATTCGAATTCGTGTTCTCGACTAATTATGCTATGTATTCTTCTACTAAGAGCTCTTACTTCTCATATTTTCACCTTCGTTCTTGTTTCTCAAGCGATTTGTTGTTATGGTTAATTTACACAAACGATGGATTTTTTGAATGAAATACGTGGTAAGCTCGAAAGAGGAAGCAAACGAGTATGATGAAAAACGGTAATCGTCTTGATAAAGTGTCCATTCATTGTTTGGCAATCGTATCAACCAATTTCGTCGACTTTGTTTTTGAGGAAGACATTTACCAAGATTGTAGTCTTGAGTTTACATAATTACCATCTTTTTTTTTGTACTAAAAAAAACATCTTGTAGCGAGGTTACTCAAATGATAATATGTGGATTGTCGAGAACAGTTGTCAACCCGAAGATTCATGAGGCATCGCTTAAAAATGGTATTTGCTTTCCATATGGTTGTGGATCAATGGTTTTATGTTGGTCCATATCTCTTGATATAGTGTCTTATTCAGATTTTGTGCTTCACTGCTTCTGTTTAGCTTTGGATCTGTTTTTTTGTCTAAAGGGATCAAGGTTGTTTATCTTAATTTTAGAATATGGTTCTCCTTACCCTGTTGGTTTGATGATTATTAATAATATGCTCTTGGATTATATGGCTACATATTCTTTGTTTGTTCTACAACAACAGTTAGATGTGTGATATTGAATTGGTAGATCTTTCTAATAAGATGTGAAGTTCCTTATTATGTTATATGGCTACTTGTTTCGGTATTGCAATGGCCATTGGCCAAGTTGCAATTTTTATTTTGAATTTGTGCTTTTTGTTAATCAGATGGTATGGGGGAATTAATGATTTTTGTTCACAAAAGAGACTACTATTGTTGAATCTGTTTTTGGGTAGTTCAAAGCATTATTATGGCTTTAATCTATTTGAGAAATGCTTTTTGGGAGAAATAAGGTGAAGTTTCGAAAGAACCTGTTATCCTTTTTTTTGATATAGTATTTTTGTGGATTAGGACTTGGTTTACACTTGAAGTCTCTATTTTTGAAGTTATTGGATGGGCTTTTGTTGTCTACATTTATTTGAAGTAGCGAGAGGTAGTTGAGTTGTAAATTCGATATTCCAACCTATAGCTTTTCATTTTGAATTTGGGCATCTAATCTATCGACTTGTAATAAGTAGATTTTTGTTGAATATAGAGGTTGATTTTGATTTCATGTTCATTTTGATTTTGCTTATTGGATTTTGTTGTTTCTTGATTTCTTCATAGAACTTTTTTTATGATTATGAATAAAACTCTAAAAACAAATAATTCAAATGCTAAGCATTTATCTACTAGAATTGTTATTTTTGAACAAATTTTAGTAGTTGTTTAAACGGATTTCATGTGCCTTTTTTCTTACATTTTAGACGAGTTTTACATCTCCGTTGCAACGCACGGGTACACAACTAGTATATACATATATAGGGAGAGGTTCAAAAGAGAAGTGCAAATATTTTGAGAAATAGAGAAGTGATCTTGGCCATTTATTCGGTCAAGATCGGCGGCTTTGACCGAGAAGCAACGGATAATTTCTCGCATGGTCTGCACAAGATAGAGGGGTAGTTTCGTAAAAAATACACGGGACGAGTTCATATATGAATATGTGTGATTCATATATGAACCTTTGTGTTCATATATGAACCTTTTTAATTCACATATAAACTCTTTTTAACTAATTCATATATGAACCTTTGTGATTCATATATGAATCAGTTAATTTATTCATATGAGAAGTTGTTAAAAAAATTTCATATATGAATCACAAAGATTCATATACGAACACAAAGGTTCATATATGAACACAAAGGTTCATATATGAATTAGTTAAAAAAGTTCATATATGAATCACAAAGGTTCATATATGAACACAAAGATTCATATATGAATCAGTTAATTGGTTCAACTGATTCATATATGAACCTACGGTTAATTAGTTTCATATATGAAATACAAAGGTTCATATATGAATCACAAGATTCATATATGAATTCGTTATAAAGAGTTCATATGTGAATTACAAATGTTCATATATGAACGTATAGTTCATATGTGAATCACACAGATTCATATACGAACCCAGCCCGTGTTTTTTGTAAAAGTTACGAAATTGCCCTTCTATTTTTGGAACAGCCGCAACTATTGACCAGTCAAAGCCGCAACTTTTGACCAATTATAACCGATCTTGACCGAATAAATGGCCAAGATCACTTCTCTATTTCTCAAAATATTTGAACTTCTCTTTTGAACCTATGGCTATATATATATATATATAAGACAATAATAAAATGAGAACCATAAATATGTTACAAACCCGTGAGAACCAATATAAAAATATTTGTTTACATGATTTCTTTTCATCAAAACTTATTATTTAAGATATTGTTTCACATGTGTTCGTGTTCACCTTGTGAAAAGAAAACATGTGAAAAACGAATTTTGATTCACCTAGTTAAATGGAAAATTCACGTAAGAAATATTCACATGGTGAAACAAGTTCATGTGAAACCATGATATTATGAAACAAATATACGTGAAGCAAAATATAATAAATCCAAGCATTTGATGAAAAAATAGCATGTAAAAAAATATATTTTATATCGTTCTCACGATTTTTCATATATATATATATATATGTATATGAAAAAATAGTTACAAGAGTAGAGTTGTTGCAAACCTGAGAAAGCCAATGAACACTATAGGAGGAGTGGACTAGGTGCATAGTTTGGTCCGGAAAGAGTCTGTCATAAAACGATCCTGGAACTGCTGAAACAAAAGAAGGGCCAAAAAATTTTCCCTTCTCTTTCTTAAGCTTTGAAAGAAAATTGGGTAACATTTTGAAAATGGTATTGAAATCATTACTGTAAAGGTCATTTAAGCACACTTGAACTTGTGGTGCATTTAGATTATTTTCTTTGCACACTTCATCGACTATGTCCATAATTGTTGTTGCAACCAAGAGTGTATTTGTGCCAGAGGAACAACTCAAATCTGCTATCTTGAAACACCGGCCAAAGATGACGTCAAGATTAGCCATATCCTTGATCGTATGCTTTAAAACCGGAATTGCTTTTCGTATCCCAATTTCCTAGAAGAAAAATATGACCACAACCCTTCAATGACAATTGTTAAAGACAAAAGCTACAACAATTTATAGTATGGTTTTATTATTTGCATGTCCTCTCACTACACCATATGCTCAAATATAATTCGACTATAATAAAATCGAGTTTAGAGGAGGCTAAATACATGTAATTGTTATAATAGAATGCGTAATAATACTTAAGCTTGTAGGAGGTACGAAAAACAAGTATTTTTATAGACACTTTTTCAAATATTGTCATGTAAAATAGCTAATACGACACTTTAGTTTGAAAATGTTAATTAAGACGCACAAGCATCCTATAACACTTCTAGATAGAACATTTTATTGCGTGATCTTATAAACGTAACTCTTATAACATAATCTATTAGGCCAGAGAGTAAGAGAGACCTGTAGTATCTTATAACATAACACAAGCATCCTATAATTTAGATTTTGTTATAGTATCTTGTATGGGGGATGAGGGGATGTAAAAACAAACAAATTTTGATTATGGTGAGTTTAATGCTAGAGAGTAAGAGAGACCTGTAGAAATGAGTTCTTGGAATAGCTTGATTCTCCATTGCCAGTATTCATGTGTAGCATGTTTGCTAATAAGACGGCTATTTTTCCCTTTGCTTCTAGTCGGCAGCTTCATCGCCTTCTATTTATTGATCTAAATATGGGAGATAAATGAATCTTTGGTCCCTATGGTTTACATAAATTAATTAGTAGGGTTTCTAAAAGGAACTTTTAACGGAGGACATCCCTATGGTTTCATTTTTTTTAACATATATGATCCCTCAAATAACGCATATTTTGTCCATAAACCCTTTCGATTCCTCCATCTACTTTTATTTTTATAACAAACTTGGTTCCTTCCTATACTTTCATTTTTATAATAGATTTGGTTCATCAATAAAAACTTGTGTTTTAACTTAACAAACCCAAATTAATTGGTTATATATTCAACCCAATCATAAAATAGCAATCTTTAAAGTAATATAGAGATAATAAATAAAAGTAAGTTATTCTTTCACTAAAATTTAATATTTGCATCTTGAAATTGGAATCAAGACAATCACAATAAAAAAAAAGCATATCAAAATATTTTTAGTGTTTTTTTATTTAAAATGTTAAAATCCAAAGATAAAAAAAAGTGAAAAATTATGGTGGTAATTAAAGTTTTATATTTCAATAAAAAATTATTTTTATGAGGTACCAATCTCAATTAAATCATGTACAAGTATAAAAGTTTCAAAACCTCGACGTTCAACATGATAACTAAAAGAGTAAATTACACCATAGGTCACTGTGGTTTGATCAAAATATGGATTTGGTCCCTCTTTTGAAATAATTACACCGGACGTCCCTATAGTTGTCATTTTGTTTCACGTCAGATTCCTGTCGTTGTCATTTTGTTTAAATTTTGGTCCTTGTGATTTAGATAAAAAAAAAGAGTAATTTGAAACAAAATGACAACCACAGGATCTGACGTGAAACAAAATAACAACCACACGGATGTCTGGTGTAAATATTTCATTTTCATTTTAGGGACCAGGTCCAGATTTGGACCAAACCACAAGGACCTCTGGTGTAATTTACTCTAACTAAAAATATAATTATTTTTTATTTTTAAATTGCACCTTATACCCTTATAATTAGTTATTTAATTAATTTATATCTCTTATCTTTTCATTTTTCATTATTCTTTTTACACCCTTATCATATTAACATACATCATCATATATAAACTAAAATGCATTAAAAATGTGTTTCTTTTTTCATAAATTATATCATTATAATCGTCCCATCAAAATCTTTAAAATGAGCTCAACTGAGAGGCTTGAAGACCCTACTATCGAGCAAAACTTTTTCAATTTTTTTGATCGATTGACCATACTAACCTTGACTTTATATGCGATTTAAAAACATATAAAACTATAAAATTGACATCATGTGATGGATAATAAAACTGAACATGAAACAAGATTATTTATTTCGAG
The DNA here is from genome assembly GCA_033807775.1 of Saussurea involucrata. Taxonomy (NCBI): domain Eukaryota; kingdom Viridiplantae; phylum Streptophyta; class Magnoliopsida; order Asterales; family Asteraceae; genus Saussurea; species Saussurea involucrata. The sequence continues at coordinate 137,824,584 of CM066322.1, forward strand.
TTCTCGACCTTAAATTCAGAATGATACGTACAACATCACACACAAATAAATATCTAGTATAATATAAACTAGTTATTCGCACATGTTTTTTATAGAAAAATATAGCATTGATTGTTGAAGTTGATATTTTACCAAAAACATGAACGTATTTCACTAGTACAAAAAAGACTAATAGTACCCTCCAAATAGACCCCATGAATTCAAACAACCGGGTTCTATTAGCCTTTTTCAAGAATGCTACCCGGTTCGTGAAAGGGATTTATTAAAAATGAACATAGTACCCGGTTCTTTAAAGAAACCGGACACCATTAACAGGGTTTTATTTATGAACCATTCCGATAAAGATCCTATCCAGTTGTTTAAAAAAACCCGGATACCATTAAAAATATTTTATTAATATATGGGTTTTAATATAAATTTAATAAGAAAATTTAATTAGGGTTTAAGGCCAACTAATTTTCCATTAATTAAAAAATAGGCCCACTATAATTTGAATCACAATTGAATTAATTATATGTATCTTTCAATTTGAATTAAGTTGAATCACATTTAAGCCCAATTAATTCGATCGTCCACTACAATTAGGTATCTCTCAATTAGGTATTAGCCACTGCAATTTGAATTGAATTGTAGGTATCTCAATTAATTCTATCGGCCGCCATGCATTCATAGAGCCGGCAATCACGATAATTTTTTTATGATCATTATCCATGCATGCACCATTAATACTTCTAATCGGCAAACAGATTCACATTTCTGCCTTTCTTCTAAATTACTTCCATATTAAAAGGTAATTATTTTTAATTCCTATAATATACCAATCATGATTGATCAAATATACATATATATATATATATATATAGATATATATATGATCTAATTTGTTGATTTTGCTTTTTTGTGAATGTTATATATAGGACCATTTGAGCAATCGAATTACAAGGATCACTTCGATCATTTGATTAGTAAACTCGATGGAGGTATTTTCTTGTCATTTCATAATTTATTTTTACTATTATACTGTAATACCCCGAGTAAGTTCGTTAGTTAAATGTTAGTTCCGTTAAATTTTGTTAACTTTAAAGTGTGAAGTTAAAGGTAAGTTTGGGTAGATTTATAAGTAAAGGGTGTATTTGGTCATTAGTGAATAACTTAAGGACTAAAGTGGTATATTGAATTGGATATTACCCTTAATGGATTTTGATATTTCCTAAATCAGTATTATCCAGAAAAACATCAGTGTGTATGTGTGTGTTTGAGAGCAAAAGAGGAAAAGAGGAAAAGCTAGGTTAAGACATCATTTGATTTGCTTGGAAGCAATTTAAGGTATGTTCCTTGTATGTTTTATGTCTGTAATTGCCAATAAATAGTTTCTATCGGAGTAAAATAACCGATTACACGTCCAGTAGTAATTTCTGTTGATTCTGGGTCGAAATTGAAGAAACCGAGAGAGGTGTCCGGACACCGTATGAAGGTGTCCGGGTGGTTTGTTGATAGTGTCCGGGTAAATTAGCTGGTGGTGTCCGGGTGGTATTATAAAGGTGTCCGGGTGGTATTATAAAGGTGTCCGGACGGGTTCTTTATCCGGGTAAGTTCCTTTTTCCTATGTTTTCCGGATAGAATAAGATACCGGATGGTATCCGGATTACTTTGGTGTCCAGATGACGTCCGGATTGTATAGATTGTCCGGAAAATTCATGTTGTCGAAAAAAGTCATGCTGTCCGGAAAAGTGGTGTTGTCCGGATAACTTATGGTATCCGGATACTTTTGCTGTTTGGTCAATATTGAGAGTTTAGATGTTGTCGAGTATCCAGTAACCTGTATTTTGTTAACCACTAGATAGGGAAAGAATGAGAACTGACTATTCTATGGTCTTGACTTGAGTACGGGTTTGGGGGCAACATTTGAGGAATTGAGTTCTTTAGAGTTCTTAGCCTTAGTAAGACTTATGTGTTTTATGTGGTAAAGAGATATCTGTATCTATTTGTTACAGATCCTGTGAATTCTGGGTAAAGGACTGAACCTGTTTAGAAGGCTTGGAAACGTGTTGATAAGCAATCAAGAGAGTTTTACTTTAAAATGTTTTGAAACTGGAATACATATATGCGTGTATAGGATATGTGATAAATGGTGTGACTATGTTTATATGTGAATTATAATATGTGGAGATATTGTAATTACGTGAGTATTATATTATGTTATAATACGTTGGCCGGGCATAGGACCGGTGTGTTGGCTGTAGTTGTTGTACAGTGTTGATTGGCTGTAGTTGTTGTACAGCGTTGTTTATTAGTTGGCTTGCAACCAACTAATATGGCCATGGGAAGGAGACAGAGAATTACACGATGAGGGAGTTATGATTGATAATTGTGTTTGTATTATGTGAATGTTGGTGTGCAAAGGATTTTCAAAGAAACAGGGATTTTCTCACTTAGACCATTAGGTCTAACCCTCATTTTTGTTTTAAATATGTATTCCAGGTCGAGGATCAAGTAAGAGCAAATAAGGAGGTTAAACCGAGAATAGCTTTTGGGAAGACTATGTAGTGGAAGACTATGATGTGTTTAGTAGATATGGCATGTTGTTATTAATGTCAATTACTATGTAAACGTTGTAAAGATGAAATGAATGTTTGTAAAAGACTAGGGGACCGAATTTTTTATATAATGTATCTCTTGTTTTAACGACGTTATGCAATATATGCTATTTGAACTATGTATGGGAGTACGGGTCGTTACAGATGGTATCAGAGCCTTAGTTTAAGGGATTTAGGTATTAGTATCTGTACCTAGACTTAAACTGCATGTGAAGTAGGATGTCCCTGTTATTGTAGAACCTTGGGATGTTAAATATAAAAAGGTAGAAGGAACATCGTGTAAGGTAATTTCATTATTACACCTGGCCAGTGTAATTGTGATCTTATAGGTACATGTTTGGACTGGAATGCCTTGTTATATGGGGTATGTGCTTATGTGTATATTAACCTTGTTTGAATCAACAGAATGGCAAGTGGTACGAGACAAAAAAATCGGGAAGGAGGAGGAAACCCGAATAGAACCAATCCAATAGCCGGAGGAAGGGGAAGAGGGGGAGAAAGAGGCAGAGGCAGAACTGGGGGCAGAGTCCAGGGGCGTGGTACGGAGTTTGTTACAAGAGACGACTTAGCGGCCGAAATGGGAAGATTATAGAAAGACCAAATCCTTCACATGAAGAAGAGATGCCTATTACTCCTACTGTTGTACCAGTAATGAAAAAGTGTGATTATAAAATGTTTCTCAGTTGTAAGCCTCCGACCTATTCAGGAAACCGGGATCCAGTGAAAGCTATGCGATGGCTGAAGGAGATAGAAGCTATCTTCAAGACTAGTAAGTGCGCGGAAGAGGATAGGGTACTTTATGGGGCCGCAATGTTGAAAGGTGACGCTTTATACTGGTGGGAAGCTCATATTTCTTCGGGAGGTTCTGACATATATTCTACCTTCTCGTGGGAAGAATTTGTGATAGCTTTTAGGAAGCAGTTCTGTCCTCATGCATTGGTTAAACAACTAGAGGGTGAGTTTATGAACTTGCAACAAGGAAATTTATCTGTTCGGGACTACACTGCTCGTTTTCTGGAAAAATCTCGTTTTACAGAATATTATGTTGCCACGGAGGCCATGAAGATTAAAAGGTTTATCTTCGGGTTGAATGCAGAAGTCAGGAGTTTGGTAATTGCTAAAGGACCCGAAACTTTCTCCGCTGCAGTAGATGCCGCAGAAACCGTGGAACAGGATAAAGGAAGAAATACTAGCGACAAAGGTACAGGAAAAAGGAAGTGGGAAGGACCACAACACGATCCAAAGAAGTTCAGGTTTCAGAGATACGATAACCGTCCACCTTTCCGACCAACGGAAAGACCTTGTCTGAAATGCAACCGTGTCCACCAAGGGAATTGTCAGGGTGACTCGCGGGTCTGTTATAAGTGTGGGAGGACTGGGCATGTTGTAAAGGATTGTCGTGTCACGCGGTTTCTGTTTTTCATGTAATTCTCTGGATCACATACAGTCTGATTGTCCGAAGGGAAGAATACAACAAAGGGGTACGTCAGGGAAACCAGCGGTTGTCAGACCGGTAGTACCAAGACTAGAGCCACCAAGAACAAGAGGCCGTGCTTTCCAGATGACAGAGCAAGAGGCAGATGAGGCTCCCGATGTGGTTACAGGTACATTCTTAATAAATTCTACACGTGCTAAAGTGTTATTTGATTCCGGTGCAAACCGATCGTTTGTATCGCCTTCTTTTGCTGCCTATTTGCATTTAAAGCCTAAAGTGTTAGATCATGTGTTAATGGTAGATACGGCTAATGATAATCAAGTACCGGTTAGTGAGGTATTTGATAGTTGTGTGATAAACATAGATGGGTGTGGAGTGCCTATTCAGTTATTCCCTATAGCCTTGATCGAGTTTGATATGGTGGTGGGAATGGATTGGTTAGCCGAGAATCAGGCTAGTATAGTTTGCAATAAGAAGTTGATAAATGTTGTTTTACCTGAGAAAGGACCAGTAGTGATTTATGGTGATCGTAGAAATCACCAGTCTTGCCTTATCTCCTTGTTGAAAGCTCGTAAGTGTATCAATAAAGGTTGTTCAAGTTACTTAGCTTATGTGATAGATGTTAAGCTCGAAAAGAATAAGTTGGGAGATATTCCGGTTGTTCGTGAATTTCCGGAAGTTTTTCCAGAAGATCTGACTAGCCTTCCACCCGTTAGACAAGTAGAGTTTGGTATAGATCTTATTCCTGGAGCCGCTCCTGTTGCCCGTGCACCGTATCGTTTGGCACCTCCAGAGATGAAAGAGATGATGACACAACTGCAGGATTTTTCAGATAAAGGCTTCATCAGACCTAGTTCTTCGCCGTGGGGAGCACCAGTTCCGTTTGTGAAAAAGAAGGATGGATCGATGAGAATGTGTATTGACTACCGGGAACTGAATAAGCGCACGATCAAGAACAAGTATCCGCTTCCCAGAATTGATGACCTCTTCGATCAATTAGTTGGAGCTTGTTATTTCTCCAGGATTGATCTAAGATCTGGTTATCATCAGCTGAAGGTTAAAGTAGAAGACATTCTGAAAACTGCTTTTCGCACAAGGTATGGTCATTATGAATTCTTAGTGATGCCGTTTGGACTGACGAATTCTCCAGCTGCCTTTATGGATTTAATGAATCGGGTATGTAAGTCGTATCTCGATAAATTTGTTATTGTATTTATCGATGATATACTTATCTATTCCCGATCCAAAGAGGATCACGCACAACACCTTCGTTTAATTCTGGAATTGTTGAAGATTGAACAGTTATACGCAAAATTCTCTAAATGTGAATTCTGGTTACGGGAAGTTCAGTTTCTCGGACATGTAGTTTCTGAGAAAGGTATTCAAGTTGATCCGGCGAAGATTGAAGCAATTGAAAAGTGGGAACCGCCGAGAACGCCAACGGAAGTACAAAGTTTTCTGGGTTTAGCCGGGTATTATCTAAAGTTTATAAAAGACTTCTCTCGTGTCACGACGCCTTTGACTAAGCTGACTCGGAAGAATCTAAAGTTTGAATGGAAAGCAGAACAGGATGAAGCATTCCAGATATTGAAAGAGAAACTGTGCAGCGCGCCTATTTTGTTATTACCAGAAGGTTCCGAGGACTTTGTTGTTTACAGTGATGCTTCCAAACTGGGATTGGGGTGTGTACTAATGCAGCGTGGAAAGGTGATAGCTTATGCTTCTCGTCAACTAAAGGATCATGAAAGACAGTACCCTGCACACGACATGGAGCTTGCAGCAGTTGTATTCGCGTTGAAGATTTGGAGACATTATCTTTATGGTTCTAAATGTCAAATTTATACCGATCATAAGAGTCTCCAACATCTTTTCGATCAGAAGGAACTAAATATGAGGCAAAGAAGATGGCTAGAATTGGTGAATGATTACGACTGTGAAATTCTTTATAATCCGGGAAAGGCGAATGTGGTGGCCGATGCACTGAGTCGTCAAGAAAGAAGTGGAACAATAAAAGCTATCTCACTACGAGCTGAACTCCTACCTAATATCTTTGAAGAATTGCAGAAATGTCAAATGGAAGCTTTTCAAGAAGAACACTTGAAACCAGAACGGTTAGTGGGGTTATCAGCATTGCTAGTGAAAGATGATCGTGGGTTATTGTGTTTGGGGAACAGAATTTGGGTGCCTCGTTTGGGTGGTTTACGTGATCGTGTACTACAAGAAGCTCATCAATCTCGTTTTTCTATTCATCCAGGTACGAATAAGATGTATAAAGACCTGAAACAATTTTATTGGTGGCCTGGAATAAAAAGGAGTATTGCTCAATATGTGGAAGGTTGTACTACTTGTAAGAAAGTAAAGATTGAACATCAAAAGCCGTTTGGTCAGTTACAACGATTAGAAATACCAATGTGGAAATGGGATCAGATTACTACAGATTTCATCACAAAGCTACCAAGGACTCCAAAGGGATTTGATGCCATTTGGGTGATCGTTGACATATTGACGAAGTCTGCTCACTTTCTACCGATAAAAGAAACTGATTCGTTGGAACGATTAGCCAAGTTGTACACCAATGAAATAGTAACTCGACATAGGGTTACAATCTCGATTATTTCTGATCGTGACAGCCATTTTACTTCAAGATTCTGGAGGAGTTTTCAAAAAGAAATGGGTACGCAGATAAAATTAAGTACAGCGTACCATCCTCAAACTGACGGCCAGAGTGAATGAACGATCCAGACTTTAGAAGATATGCTACGGGCTTGCATTGTTGACTTTGGGGGATCATGGGATAAGCACTTGCCACTGATAGAATTTGCCTACAACAACAGTTACCATTCCAGCATACAAGCGGCACCGTTTGAAGTTCTGTATGGTAGAAAATGTCGAACGCCTTTGTGTTGGAACGAAGTGGGAGAGAAATAGTTAGCAGGGCCAGATATAGTCCAGTTGACCGCGGATAAGATTACTCAGATTCGGGAACGTTTGAAAGTAGCGTAAGACAGACAGAAAAGCTACGCCGACCGACGCCGAAAACCGTTAGAGTTCCAAGTTGGAGATTTTGTGATGTTAAAAGTCTCGCCTTGGAAAGGAGTCATTCGGTTTGGAAAGCAAGGTAAGCTGACCCCGAGGTACATTGGACCGTTTGCAATTACAGAAAGGATTGGAGAAGTAGCTTACAAGTTGGATCTTCCGCCAGAGTTACGTAGGATTCACTACGCGTTTCACGTATCCAATTTCCGAAAGTTTTTAGTTACGCCAGATCAGGCAGTGTCTCTACCCGAAATACATGTTGATGAAAAGTTGAATTATGTAGAAGAACCAGAAGCCATTGTTGACCACAAAGTTAAATAGTTGCGGAACAAAGAGATCAGACAAGTGAAAGTTCAGTGGAGACATCATAGAGGGCAGGATGCTACTTGGGAATCGGAATCCGAAATGAGAACCAAATACCCTCATATTTTTGCCTAACCGAATTCCGGGACGGAATTCTTTTAAGGGGAGATGATGTAATACCCCGGGTAAGTTCGTTAGTTAAATGTTAGTTCCGTTAAATTTTGTTAACTTTAAAGTGTGAAGTTAAAGGTAAGTTTGGGTAGATTTATAAGTAAAGGGTGTATTTGGTCATTAGTGAATAACTTAAGGACTAAAGTGGTATATTGAATTGGATATTATCCTTAATGGATTTTGATATTTCCTAAATCAGTATTATCCAGAAAAACATCAGTGTGTATGTGTGTGTTTGAGAGCAAAAGAGGAAAAGAGGAAAAGCTAGGTTAAGGCATCATTTGATTTGGTTGGAAGCAATTTAAGGTATGTTCCTTGTATGTTTTATGTTTGTAATTGCCAATAAATAGTTTCTATCAGAGTAAAATAACCGATTACACGTCCAGTAGTAATTTCTGTTGATTCTGGGTCGAAATTGAAGAAACCGACAGAGGTGTCCGGACACAGTATGAAGGTGTCCGGGTGGTTTGTTGATAGTGTCCGGGTAAATTAGCTAGTGGTGTCCGGGTGGTATTATAAAGGTGTCCGGACGGGTTCTTTATCCGGGTAAGTTCCTTTTTCCTATGTTTTCCGGATAGAATAAGATATCGGATGGTATCCGGATTACTTTGGTGTCCGGATGACATCCGGATTGTATAGATTGTCCGGAAAATTCATGTTGTCCAAAAAAGTCATGCTGTCCGGAAAAGTGGTGTTGTCCGGATAACTTATGGTATCCGGATACTTTTGCTGTTTGGTCAATATTGAGAGTTTAGATGTTGTCGAGTATCCAGTAACCTGTATTTTGTTAACCACTAGATAGGGAATGAATGAGAACTGAATATTCTATGGTCTTGACTTGAGTACGGGTTTGGGGGCAACATTTGAGGAATTGAGTTCTTTAGAGTTCTTAGCCTTAGTAAGACTTATGTGTTTATAATAATGCATGTGCCGTTAGATTTATACCCGTCCGAGATTAATTTCGGATAGTCCCCGTTTTGGGACTGCTTTTTGAATATTTTGTCTCATTTAGGATGTGGATGCGTATTAGTGGGTTAAGTATTTTAGAAAAATTCGGTAGACATTTCTCGTTGCTCCCACGAGTATGTGTTCCATAACGTATATTTGGGGAGTCAAAGGGAAATGCTGCCGATTTTTTTTAAAAATACTTAGTCCGCTAATACTCGTTCACATATGAGACAAAGTATTTAAAAAGTGGGTTAGGATTGACCACCTGTCATTTGTTCTATTCATACATTGCATGCATTTTATTAATGTTATATTTTTACATTACAGATGGATCGACATACTTGGATGTACAAAATACCACGTGCTACCGTTGAATATTTTGCCAATTTGGACGAGTTTTTAAAAGTTGTTGAGGCTAATCGAATGAACAATGGAGAAAGTAACATTTGGTGTCCTTGTAAAGATTGTCGTAATTTTTATAAGTTTAATGATTATCATGTAATTCAAGGACATTTGATATGCTGTGGGTTTATGGAAGGGTATACCATTTGGTCAAGACATGGTGAAGTATTTGATGGTGATAACATGATTGCTCCTTATTGTAATGGCGATGACAACAATGATTCAGATAATAGTAGTCGTGATAATTTTGATGATATGTTGCATGATGTGGAGGATACTGTTGCGGATAAACATTATGAAAATTTTCAACAATTGTTTGTTGACTCTGAAAAACCGTTGTATCTTGGTTGTACAAAATTTACCAAACTTTCTGCTGTGCTGAAACTATTTAACCTAAAAGCAAACAATGGTTGGAGTGATACTAGTTTCACTAGTCTATTAGATATTTTGCATGAAACGCTTCCCGAAGATAATGAGTTGCCTGTTTCGTTATACCACGCTAAAAAACTTATGTGCCCAATGGGATTGGAAATTGAAAGAATACATGCATGTCCAAATGATTGTATATTGTACAGAAACGAGTATGCAAACCTTCATGAATGTATTAGATGTGGTACGTCACGGTATAAGCGGAAAAAACGATCGACAGAAAACAATGATGAGATAAAGAATGGCCCCCCTGCTAAACTATTGTGGTATTTCCCTATTGTGCCAAGGTTGAAACGGTTATTTGCAAACGCCAAAGATGCAAAATTGTTGCGTTGGCATGCAGAGGAGCGTAAAAGAGACGAGAAAATAAGACACGTGGCAGATTCTCCTCAGTGGAGGAATATCGATTCTGATTTTGAAGAATTTGGTGAGGAGATCAGAAATATTCGTTTTGGGCTAAGTTCATACGGAATTAATCCATTTGGGAATATGAGTAGTCGTCACAGTACATGGCCAGTTCTTCTATGTATCTACAATCTTCCACCTTGGTTGTGTATGAAACGAAAATACATCATGATCTCATTGTTAATTCAAGGTCCGAAACAACTCGGGAACGACATTGATGTGTATTTGGCTCCTTTAATTGATGACTTGAAAGAATTGTGGAATCCGGGCATCCAAGTCTATGATGCGTATGGTAAAGAAGATTTTCGATTACGGGCCATGATATTTTGCACCATAAATTATTTCCCCGCATACGGAAATTTGTCAGGATATAGCACAAAAGGAGCAAAAGCATGTCCTGTTTGTGAGGATGACACACATTCCTTGAGGTTGAGAAACTGTATGAAAACGTGTTCATGGGTCATCGAAGATCGCTTCCAAAGAGTCACCCATATCGCAAGTTGAAGAACGAGTTTGATGGGAAAACTGAGCATGGAGTGATAAGGCCGCTATTAGATAGACCAACTACCTACTCTTGAGTTGAAGATCTAAACATTGTTCTCGGAAAAGGTGGTATAACTCCTCCTAAGAATATTTGGAAAAAGGTCTATTTTTTGGGATTTGCCATATTGGGAGCACTTGCAAGTTCGACACTGTCTTGATGTTATGCATATTGAGAAAAATGTATGTGACAGCTTGTTAGGTTTGTTGTTGAACATTCCAGGGAAGACGAAAGATGGGGTAAAAGTTCAAAAAGACATGGTAGAAATGGGGATTCGATCACAACTTGCTCCTGTTGAGAGTGGAAGTCACATGTATCTACCACCAGCATGCTATACGTTGTCGAGGGTTGAGAAAACTAGATTTTGTCAATGTTTGCATGGTATTAAGGTTCCATCCGGATATTCAGCTAATATTAAGAAGTTGGTGTTAATGAAAGACTTGAAATTGCTTGGTATGAAATCCCACGATTGTCACGTTTTAATGACACATATGATTCCCATTGCAATTCGTGGGATTTTACTGGAACGCATCCGACACACAATCACAAAGCTTTGTTTGTTTTTTAACTTGATTCATTCAAAAGTGATTGATCCTGAGGTGTTGGATTCATGGCAAAGGGACATTATCCTCACTCTATGTCAACTCGAGATGTACTTTCCGCCTTCATTTTTCGATATCATGGTTCACCTGATATCGCATATTGTCAGAGAAATAAAGGCATGTGGTCCTGTTTTTCTACGGTATATGTATCCATTCGAAAGATATATGGGTTTCTTAAAAGGATATGTAAGGAATCGAAATCGAACAGAGGGCAGCATCGTTGAAGGATATGCCTCTGAGGAGGTGATTGATTTTTGTACAGATTATTTGGCGAGTGTAAAGAATGTTGGCATTCCGCTATCTCGACATGAGGGTAGACTTGCAGGGGGTTGGGACAATTGGATTTAAAAGGATTGTTCCAGATCGGAACCGATTACAACAAGCACATTTTTCCATTCTACAAAACATGACAGCTATTGCACCCTACATACATGAGCACATGACAATGTTACGAGAAAATAATAGATCGAGGAGCGAAAAATGGTTAGCAACTGAGCACAACAAAACATTTTCCCAATGGTTAAAAGAAAGAGTGACAACAAGTTCTGTGGGAGAAAAGTTGATCAGGTCGTGGAATGGTTGGGGTTCAATCCGCGATATGTTGTGTCTTCATACCAAGGCTATGACATTAATGGATATACATTATACACCGAACGACAGGATGAAAAAAGTACAAGGATATGTTGTGGTTGGATATCAAGGTATGATATCCGAGACTTCTTACATGTGGATATAGTTTTTTTATATAACTTGATGATCACTTACATACTTATTGTGTAAAACACAGGACCATTGGAACATCAAGGATGACAAATACAGAGATCCGGTGCTTAAAGTAGCCAACCATGCATGGAAGAACTTCAAGAAGAGACTTAGGTCCAAGTTCCTTAAGACCGGTCGTAATCCTTGTGATGTTTACCCATATCTTGATCAGAAAGCATGGGGAGAGTTTTGTGTCAAGAAAACAACGAAGGAATTTCTGGTTTGTTGAAACTCGTTGCCTTTTTATTATATTTATTATTATATTCTCATGTTTTACTTATGTTGGTTATTCTTGTGTGAAGGAAAAAAGCGAAGAAGGGAAAAAAGAGGGGAAAGATCTAGGAGAACTGTCAAAAATATTCGGTCTCAAGGACCCTCAAGCAAGAAATTTTTTGTTGGCCAGGAGAGTGAAAGTAGCTGATGGGAGAAAGATCATCCCAACATACCTTCAACCATTAGTAGACGAGATTGTAAGAGAAAGTTCTATATTTTATTTATAAGCTTCATTTAAATTAGTTTATTAACTAATTGTTCTCACAATGATACTATTTGCATTAATAGATTGAGAAAGATAATCAAGTTTCAGAAGGTCTTTGGGTCCCTGGCCAGGAGACGATGTACTTACAGTCGTGCTAGGACCCGAGCACCCAGGTCGCACCAGGGCAGTCGGACATACAATCGTCTTGAAACAGACTATTGTAGGGAAAAAAAGAAAAAGCCGAATCCCAATAGATATTGATTGGGAGCAGAGGAAAGCGGACTTAGATGCCATGTGTAAGGAGAAAGTCAGGTTAATCGATGCTCACTTTGATGAGAAAAAATGAGTCTTTGATGCTGACATTGAAGAAAAGAATAAGTTAGTTGATGCTAAGATTAACATGCTCACGCAAATGAAGTCTAAGCACGATGACATACATGATGGAATCCCAAGCCTGGGGATTGGGAAGAGAACTTATAGCTCGGTGGCATATTTCGACGAATTTGATGGCATACAAGTAACTTATCTCATACTAACATACATTATACATACTTACATGTATAGATACACATACTTACATACATAACTATTCGCATTTACCCGCCCATTGCGACTTATTGGCAGTCGACGGTGAGTATAAGTTTCCTTGTGCGAAAGGGATGGTTCATTCTATAGGGGATGGATTATGTCATTCAGTTCGTGTGAAAGCAGATTATGTAACGGTGCATGTAGATCAAGTCAAAAGTATGTTTGTGAATTTTCCTCTTCCTGTGCCGAATGAAGAAATGAAGGAACTAGGTGAAGCACGAAATAGTTTTATCCAATGGCCACGTAATGCGATTGTTCTCACCCAGGTACAAATTCATTATAATTCTCTTTCTTTAATCCGTTACATATTTTTCTTATGAAGTTGTTGATAGGTCTCCAAAAGTCAACATATGATACTCAATGAAGGGAATTCTGGACAATCAAATGGGTTTGTTAAGAGTGTGCCAATTCATAATATGGAATCTTCCACACAACTACATATGTCGACTAAGAGTTCACAATCGTTGAATGGAACGAACAAAAAGACTACTTCTAAAAAGCAAACCGGGGCTGTGAAAAGTGTGATCTCATTGCAAATTTTGAGTAAGAGGCCGAAAGAACTACAATCACTATATAAACGTTGGGAGTCACGCTCGGATTCGAAAGAAGGGATTAAAGTAGATGCCATGTCTGGGGTGTTTGGAGCACAATCGGTTGAGTTTATGATTTTCCGTGATGACATACATTGTTCAGTGAAGAATGCATGGCTCGATCATACCATTATTGCTTGGTTCCAAATGTAAGTCGGTGAATACTACACATTTAAACTTATGTTCCCAATATTCTACTTTATCATGTTGTTGTTTTTTTAGGGTTTTACATGGGATTATGCAAACGAAGGAGAAAAATCGATGTGGTTTCATATGTCCAACTCATATTCATGCCGACGAATGTCTATTAAACCCAAAGGGTGTCGTAAGTAACATCTCTAGCGCGTTGTCTCACAATAGAGAACTATGGTTTTTTCTCGCACCTTACCTACAGAGGTACAATATGCTACTATTTTTATTGTTATAATGTTTATGCTGTATCTGTTTATACTTACAACTCTAAACATCACTAGTCACCATTGGAGTCTGCCTCTTATTTTTCATCGCCGTCGCACTGCATATATATTGGATTCGCTAATGTATGAAGAGAAGACCGTGGATTTCTACATTATCAAACAACACGTGGAATCGTAAGCAAGTCTAAAGTTGGTTAAAATTTTCTCTCTTTATATAATTTCTGAAATGACTTGCATACGTTTCGTGTAGGGCTGTTGCAAGGTATCATGAAGAAGGAGGGGTGTGTGATACAGATAAATCAAGACCATTTAGATGGGAACTCTCAAACGTAATCCCTCTCAATATATTTAAAAACAAATTATTTCGTTATTGGTTTTGTCTAATACATAATTTTTTTAGTACAATTCGGACGGATGTGGTATACCCGTCTAAGTGAATACTTGATTGGGAAGCGATGTAAGAACGATAAACTGTGCTCTTGCGTTTTTATAAAGAAGATAAGTTCTGGATTTTCAATCATAGTTGTGTATGTTGATTATATGAACATAATAGGTACTCTTGATGAAATAAGAGATACGACAAGCTATTTGAAATCCGAATTTCAGATGAAAGATCTTGGGAAAACTCAATCTGAATTTTGTCTAGCACTCCCATGGTCGGTCGAAGCTTGGATACAAGGAAATATCCATTTCGTCCAAAGGATGAAGACGAGGAGGCGTTGGGAGCTGAAATTTCATGTATAAGTGCAATAGGCGCATTATTGTACTTAGCAAAAGGTACTCGACTAGATATTGCATTCTTAATGAACTTGTTAGCTAGATTTAGCTCGGTGCCAACACAACGTCATTGAAATGGTATCAAGAATATATTTTGATATCTAAAAGGAACCATTGACATGGGCTTATTCTTTCCCTACAGAGAGAAAAACAGGGTTACAATATCTGTTAAAGATATTAACAAAGAAAATGTTATCTCGTATAGTGAAACCCCAAACGATATATTAGTAGGTTTTTTCGATGTTGGGTATCTCTCTGACCCATACAAAGGTCGTTCCCAAATAGGATATGTTTTTACAATTGGGAACACGACGATTTTTTGGAAATCAACCTCGCAAAACCCTTGTAGCTGCCTCATCGAACCATTCTGAGAGGATTGCTCTACACGAGGCGGTTCGAGAGTGTATAGGGCTAAGGTCTATCATTACACATATTAGAAGGGCTAGTGGTTTAAGTTCTACCACTAAAAATCCTACATGCATTTATGAAGATAATGCAGCTTGTATCGAACAAATGAAAGTAAGATATATCAAGGGAGATAATACAAAGCATATTTCGCCGAAGTTTTTCTATAATAAGCAACAATAGACTCTACTTAAGATTCAAGTGAATCAAGTAAGGTCTGAGGAGAATGTGGCTGATTTGTTCACGACATTACTGCCTAAGGCCACATTTGAAACATGTGGAAAGCATTGGAATGCAAAGACTTTCCAAACTCCCTTGATTACTGTATGAATCAGAGGGAGTAATGGACTAAGGAAGGTGTCTATTACACATGTGCGATTGATGGGTTGTGCTCTTTCATTTGGCCAAGGTTTTATTTTTCCCACTGGGTTTTGCTCCTTGGTGTAAGGTTTTAGTGAGGCTACAGTCTTATACCATCTCGTTTTCTAAACTAAATGAATCACGGATGATACTAAACTAAATGAATTATTTACTATTGCTTTGTACTCTTTCCTTCATCTAAGGTTTTCATTTTTACGGCATAAGGTTTTGATGAGGCAAGAGTTATGCACCATCATCCCTTTGACTCGGCACAAAGGGGAGTGTTGAAGGATATTGTGCCTTCATAAAAAGGAAGTGATTGAAGAAATAATTTCTAAGTATTAAGAGTTAACATATTGTATGTTTCCTTTTCCTTGTAATCTCATCCCTATTTAAAGGGCTCCTTGTTGATGAGAATTGACGACTTTTGATTCTCTCTATATTGGTTGTTCTGTTACACTATTTAAGTTTTTAATTGACAATGGAAAAATATTAAATGTAAAACATCGGAGATTAAGGTTAGGCTAGGAACCTAATCTATAACAAAAGTGAAACTAGGATGACTATACATGTAGTTGTCTCGTTTGGAGGACCCAATCCAAAATTTCAAATTAGTAGATGAACGAAAATTGTAATTTACTCTTGAAATTATCAATGAATGCTTGTAGGAGTAGGTAGAGACTTAAATATTGGTATATCAGATTTTTTGTGAATTGATGTAAATGTACTTACATAACCCTCAATTAGTTACTCCATACACGTTCAACAACATTTAAAGAGCAGCATGTAGATTTCTTATCCCAAATAATTAATGTTCTCATATATATATATATATATATATATATATATATATATATTTAAGTATATAATATTTATATACGGCAAATGCAACAAATAAACTCACACGCCCTCCTCACCTTTGGTGAGGTTTGAACCTCTAAACCACCTATAAGGTGAGAGGCTCCGATGCCACTAAACCAAAGGCCCTTTGATCATATATATATATATAGGGTGAGTTTCTTTTGCAAACCAAACAATTTGTACAAACTTTGCAAACCACTATATTAGGTAACTACATATATATTTATGGTAATTATTATCATTCATTAGTAATGATTGTGATATATACGGAAGATGATTAAGTTCATTAATTATGATCATGACTTTATATTAGGAAACATAATAAAATCAAATATTTATTAGACTTGATAAACGGCTAAGATTGGTTTGTATAGTTTGTACGAATTGCTTGGTTTGCAAAAGAAACGCACCCTATATATATATATATATATATATATATATATATATATATATAGGACGATAATCAAATGAGAACCACAAAAAAGTTGAAGACCGTGAGAACCGATCTAAACCATTATCTAGTTTTGATTATATGGTTTTAATTGAAAGTTTTTTCACCACATGAAAAGAGCATAATGGTCATTTTGGTAACAAGATTCACCATATGAAACACATATTCACCATCCCATTTCACCTCATGAAGTAAAATACAATTTTCATTTATTTTCTATTCACCACATGAATCCAACATAATTATCATATTTCACCACATGAATCCAACATAGATGAATCCAACATAATTTTCATATTTCACCATATGAATCCAACATATTTTCATATTTCACCATATGAATCCAATATAATTTTCATATTTCACCACATGAATCCAGCACAATTCTCTTCTATGTGTTATTTCACCACATGAATCAAACACAAATCTGGAAAACAAAAAACCCCTAAATTTGTTACTTTACTATGGAATCGACTATGAGTTCGATTTCACCATACGAAACCAAACACAAATTTGGGAAACAAAAACATCAAATCTGTTACAAAGCTAACTTATCGATTTATGTAGTAAACAAAAAAAGGATATGAACAAACCCTAGATGAAAAGTAAAATCAACTCACACATAACTTCCTGCTACTTCATTATATCAGTATCACTAAACAAAATCAAAACACTTAAACCAAATCGTCTCTGAAGTTCAGATCTAAGGAAACCAGATCTCGGCTTGGGTTGAAATCGATGATTACTCGGAAGAAACGGAACAATGTCGAAAAGCTTCGATAATAACTCGTCATCGTTCAAATCACCGTTCTTTTAGCTAGAACTGATGCTTTTTCTGGTGTTGTCGATGGAGATGGTCGTCGGTGATGGAGATGGTCGTCGACAATGGAGATGGTTCTTGGTCCTAGGATGTGTGAGTATGGGGGAGAAGATGAAGAGATGAAGGATAAGAGGAGACCTTGTGAAAGAGACTTGTAAATACAAGTTTACCCTGGAATTTTTTAATTAGATGTGGGATTAGACCCCATTTTCACAAATATTACAAAAACTGCCACCATGTTTAATAGCCTTTGATTAAAACCCTTTGATGCTTGAGATTGGTCCTTACGGTTCTCAATCTTTTTTTGGTCCTTACATGATTTAACCCCTATATATATATATATATATATATATATATGATCAAAGGGTTTTTGGCTTAACGGTATCCGAGCCTCTCACCTTATAGGAGGTTAGAGGTTCAAACCTCACCAAAGGTGAGGAGGGTGTGTGAGTTTATTTGTTGCATTTGCCGTATATAAATATTATATACTTAAAATATATATATATATATGAGAACATTAATTATTTGGGATAAGAAATCTACATGCTGCTCTTTAAATCTTGTTGAACGTGTATAGAGTAACTAATTGAGGGTTATGTAAGTAGATGTTTAACTATTGAATCTGAATGATTTTTTTTTAATTCAATTAAATGTAGTTTTATTGAATGATATTATGTTGAAGTAGATGTATGCCTCGTTCAAGTCCATCAACCGGAAGGATTTAGTGTGCGCTTAGGTTTAGTTTGGAGACTGTCTAGTTACATTAAGAAATTATACTGTTATTGTAAATAATTGTTCATTTATAAAGAATTTTCATTGTTATTGGTTTTCAACAAACTATTGTTATTGTTATTATTTATAAAATTACATGTTTCTCTCAAAACTTTCCTTCCAAATGTGGGAGGAAAGGAAGGAATTTAATTTTTAAAAGAATTAATTAAAAATATTTGAGTAAATTACATTTTTCGTCCCTGTGGTTTGTTTAAAATTTCTCTTTTCGTCCTTGGTCTTTGTTAATTACACTGGTGGTCATTGTGGTTTGTATATTGTTTCTTTTTTCGTCCTTGGCCCAAGACAACCCTTTGATGAATCTGTCACCTAAAGGGTGTTTTAGTCATTTTTAGCCTTTACATTATTTTATTAAAAATTAAACAATTATATTATTGTTATATGTTATATAATTTACTCTTTATTTTTTTTATCATATACTTTATTGTTTTTATGCACTCTCTCTCCATACTCATCTTTTCTCTCCACAACACACAGGTGAAGTCCTTAACTTCCTCACACACCTCACATTCTCAAGTGCGACCTACTCTCTCGTTTTCGAACATACATATACACATCAATCATTTATGTGTCTGTATAAGTATAACTGTGTTCGGAAGACCCATAAACACATCGATCATCTCTTGATTTCCATCTCTGTGTGACTGTCTCGTGTGTTTTAAGTTTTAACTTTTGCAGAGTTAGTTTGTGTTTTTTGCAGAGTGTGTGGTGTGTGTTTGTCTTTCTGTACATAGAGTGTGCAACTATGCATTAACAACAACCGAGAGACAGTGTGTGTGTGTTTCACCGGTTACAGATCCAGGGGGTCAAGAACTTTAATTTCTCAAGTCCATCTCTTTCTCTTTTGTAAACACGTACAAGGTACCCGATAGGCCGATAACAATGGAGAACAAGTTTCAGGACTGCGTAGATCTTTTCACCCAACTAGATTGTTGCAAATATCGATCACACCACACTCGACCCGACCCAGAAAAATGTAGTCGAAACCTAGTAGAAACTTCATCGAAATCGTCAAATATAAACTCAAACTTGTTCGTATGCGGAAACGATAAACTCGAACTCTCAACGAAACATTAGTCAACCACAAAATAATAAACATAACTTGACGAAAATAACGAGAGATAGAAAATGACACCGAATTTATGTGGAAAATCCAAAATTTGAAAAACCATGGGTGGAGGAGAGAAGTCCATTGTACTTGATCGATGTTTGAAATACTTGAAAAACGGAGGAATCGATGAACATAATTTACACATTTAATGCTATCGTAACTAGTCTAAAAAATTCGTTGGGAGAGAGCAGTGAAAATGATATGAAGAGTAATGGATCGTGGCTGGAAATTAATAGAAACTGCTTCAAAACCCACTGCATCCCTTGGGGCGACTATCTGGCGGGTTAGAAAGCATCAAAGTCGCCTGGCCATTCCAAATATGTAAACAAACAGTGGTAAAGGTGGCATGCATGCTAGCTTAGAAGCTTGATCACCGCTTTAGCATCATCATTCGTCATTATTGATGGAGCATCCATCGTTAAGAACTCAAAGCGGATCATCGCACCATGATTGCCCATCGAAATAGGATTACGGAGGTGGCAACACCGACTTTCTTCATGTTGTTTCCAATGGATTTGCTGGAAGAGGCGAGGCTGTGAGGTTGATCGGGACTCGAGACAAAGAGAGATGGGAGAGAGTTATTATATAACATATAATAATAATATAATTGTTTAATTTTTAATAAAATAATGTAAAGGCTAAGAATGACTAAAACACCCTTTAGCTGACAGATTCATCAAAGGGTTGTCTTGGGCCAAGGACGAAAAAAGAAACAATATACAAACCACCAGTGTAATTAACAAAGACCAAGGACTAAAAGAGAAATTTTAAACAAACCACAGGGACGAAAAATGTAATTTACTCAAAATATTTATAAAATTACATGTATACCGATTAATTATATTTCATTATGAAATAAATAAAGGTATATTGATAAACGGGACATCTGTACTTTTCCTTTTCTCTCATATCTAAGAACATGAAAATTTACTTTATTATTTTCTTTTCAATCTCAAAAGCATAAATACAAATATTTCTTTTATTCTCTACCCCTTGATTTTCTTTTATTTTTCTTCCCTTTCTTTTCTTTTCTTTTCTTTTCTCTTCTTTTCTTTCCTTCCAAAAAGGCAGCAAGAACACAACATTATAGTCAATTACTATCGTTGTAAGAGAACTTCTCTTACACATTTGCATCAATTCACAAAAAATCTCATATACCAATATTTAAGTCTCTACCTACTCCTACAAGCATTCATTGATAATTTCAAGAATAAATTACAAATTTCGTTCATGTGCTAATTTGAAAATTTGGATTGGGTCCTCCAAACGAGACAACTACATGTATAGTCATCCTAGTTTCGCTTTTGTTATTGATTAGGTTCCTAGCCTAACCTTAATCTCCATTAAATTAGGGATGTTTTACATTTGATATTTTTCCATTGTCAATTAAAAGCTTAAATAGTGTAAAAGAACAACCAATATAGAGAGAATCAAAAGTCGTCAATTCTCATTATCAAGGAGCCCTTTAATTAGGGATGAGTTTACAAGGAAAAGGAAACATACAATATGGTAACTCTTAATACTTAGAAATTATTTCTTCAATCACTTCCTTTTTTATGAAGGCACAATATCCTTCAACACTCCCCTTTGTGCCGAGTCAAAGGGATGATGGTGCATAACTCTTGCCTCATAAAAACCTTATGCCGGAAAAATGAAAACCTTAGATGAAGGAAAGAGTACAAAGCACCAATAAACAATTCATTTAGTTTAGTATCATCCTTGATTCATTTAGTTTAGAAAACGAGATGGTATAAGACTGTTGCCTCACTAAAACCTTGCACCAAGGAACAAAACCCAGTGGAAAAAATAAAACATTGTCCAAATGAAAGGGTACAACCCATCAATCGCACATGTGTAATAGACACCTTCCTTAGTCCATTACTCCCTCTGATTCATACAGTAATCAAGGGAGTTTGGAAAGTTTTTGCATTCCAATGTGATAAACTCAGATCTAGCAATGTAAATCAATATCTACTTGAGAGAATCTAGAGAGCAAATGTGTCATCCATATATTGAACAAAGATTACAAATGACATTAAGCATGAAAGTGTTCTAGATTGTTAAATGCTAATGAACTAGAGATGCCTATTTATACCCATAACATACAAGGTATAAAGGCAAAGCAATACAACATATACTCATTATAGTACATTGACTTTACAGTAAATCTTGAATACAATAATGCTCTAACAATCTCCCCCTTTGGATTCAAGATTTAAAAAATATGACAGCAGTCTTCAGCTCTTTGTAAAGTCAATCTTCTCCAACAGACACTCTATCAAACCATCTTGAAGTCTTGTACATGAAAATTAGATCTTTGCAGCTTTATCAGTCTTTGACAAACAGTAACTTCTCGTATCCTTCTTGATGCAAGAACCTTAGTTCTCATACTAACTTTATCATATTAAAAGGATCTGAAACCATCAATTCGGATGTAGGCAGATCTTAGGGACTAGGTGACAAGCACCCCTTGGAACTTAATTTCCCAAACCAGAAAGGCCACAGGTACAAACTTTCAAACTAAATGATTTTGTATATATATATTGCATCTCAATCACTTGGTTCTAAAACGTAGTACTTCCCCCATATTTTCGTTTCCATCCAACATTCTGACAAATTATGCTTTTTGAGCATTATATTCTATATAAGTCTAAATTTCATAACATTGAGCATTCAGCATAATTTCATTCATGATTTGCTAACCTTTCGATTTATTTCAGAAGTGAAAGTTGAAACAAATATAGCTCAGATAATACAAAAATACTTGTAAAAGCACCATTGACACACATTTTATTCATTGAATGAAAAATAAAAAAATCATATCATTGAATTAAATTGTTAAGATTCAAACATTCAAAGCAATAGAAATAAAACATAATACAATGTTACCTTTCACCACTTGTTTCTTGAAACAGAAAAATATGACAGTTAAGGATATCACCTGAGAAGTATGAGTTCTAAACTGATTTGTTTAGAAGTCTTAGTCTCTGAAGTACGGGTCCTGAACTGAATTATTCAGAAGCCATTGTCATTTAAGTACGGGTTTTGAACTGATATGTTCAAAAACCTAAAACGTTGAATCACGGGTTTTGAACATTATCTTGAAACAATCAGATCAAATTTTGAGTCAATGCTTCCTCTGAAATCAAGATAATCCTGCAAAATCAAGAGATTTTGGTAATCATCTACGATGATTCCTCATTAGTTATCAAAAAAAATTCTGAGTAGTAGAGTCAGAATTCTGATTAGAAGAGTCAGAATTATGAGTAACTTGCTCAAAATTCTAAGTATCAGAGTCTGAATTCTGATTAGTTGAGTCAGAATTCTGAGTAGTGGAGTCAGAATTCTGAGTAGTAGAGTCAGAACTTCTGAGTAACAGAGTCAGAATTCTGATAAAACTATCCAGAGAAAATTCCTTAGAAAAATTTTTGGATTTTGTGATTTTTGAACATTCTGAATTTCAAATCACCATAACTTGCTCAAAAATCAGAATTTTTCAACCAAAATTTGATCAACAAATTGATCTATATGAATCAGAAATCCATAATTACATTCAGATCGAGTTTTGGACTGAATTATCCAAAAGTCAATATTCTCAATTTAAGCACAGCATCGGTTTTAAGTCATGTGTCAGTATTATCATTCAACTCTACACATGAATAACCTGCAAAACAGATTAAGTTGTCTTTGGTACCCATATGAACTTGGGTCCAGGTTTGTTAGGTGCAGTGGCATATGCAGATATTCTATAAGAACCATACCAGTGCTGAATAAAATTCTTGTTCACAAAATCATTAGTCCCACAATATGAACAACAAAGTTTCTTTTGTGCAATTCTGACTAATTGATTTACAGAATAAATCACATCAGGTTTAACAAAAGATTTTCTTTGAAATGTATTGTTCTTCTTGACATTTGAATTAGGAACTTTTGATTTTGGCACTTCTTTCTTGGAAGTTGTTCCTTTAACTCTCCATTCCATTTTTATCTTTTTAAAAGAACAATTATAAGATTTATCAATAGCAGAATCATAAAACAGATTAGAAGAACGAATCTGATCTTTTGAACTATGATTTGATTTGTCAACAACTTTCGTTTCAAATTCCCTAAACTTTTTAACATACAAATCAAACCTTGACTGCAAATCAGATTTGGACTTCCTCTCTATCATGATTTTAGTTGATAAATCAGATAATTTCTTAATAAGCCTCCTTATCTCCAAATGAAAAACTTTCTTTTCCTTCTCAAACTCATCTTTTAAGCATTTTTCTTTAAAGCCATTTACCTTCTTCTTTTCAGTCTCTTTCCTTCCATCTTCTAACTCTTTCTCTAACTCATTGATTTTTACAGAAAACTCATTTAACATTCCTGTTTTCTTTTTCTCAAAACCAATCTTTTCTTTTTGAAAAACATTTTTCTTGCATTCAAACTCTTTTCTTTCTTTTGCAAGAATTTTCTCCAAATCAGAAATTTTCAAAGATAATTCAACAGACTTTGTTTCAAAACCTTTCCTCTCAGTTTGAAAGTCTCTTCTCTCTTTCTCAAATTTCACTCTTTCAAGTATAAGAACTTGTTCAAAATCATAGATCTGTTTCAAGAGTTGACAATTTTTCATTTCACATGATTTGATTCTATTTTCAGACTCTGTCAACATCTTTCTTCTAAAATTGCCTTTCTCTTTCAAATCAACATTCTCTTTTTCTAACAACTTTATGTTTTCTTGAACCTTTTCAAAATCCTTTAGAAAATCAGATTTCTCTTTTTGCAAAATCTTTATAACTTTTGCATATTCGTCTTGTTTTGCTTGAAGATTAGCAATCTCTAAAATTGCCTTTCTCTTTCAAATCAACATTCTCTTTTTCTAACAACTTTATGTTTTCTTGAACCTTTTCAAAATCCTTTAGAAAATCAGATTTCTCTTTTTGCAAAATCTTTATAACTTTTGCATATTCGTCTTGTTTTGCTTGAAGATTAGCAATCTTGCTTTCAAAATGAACAATCTCAGTTTTTGGTTCAGAAATTGTTTCTTTTGCTTTTACAGGACTTAATTTTTGTAAATTGTCTGAACTGGTTATAGAAATTGCAGGTCTCACAAAAACTTCAATAATCTCAGGCATGATGAAATGACAAATTCGAATATCAACTATGAATTATGATCAAAAATGAGAATCAACACAAATCTAGAACATGCAAGAATTAATCAAATCTGTCACATGCATTTCATCAAACAGTTAGAGTACATGAATTAATGAAATCTTCTTTTCAACAAAAAATTTGAATACTAATCAACATGCAGCAGATATAATCACTTTGATCCAGAAACCAATCAAGAATTTCGAAAACATACCTGTGATCTCTGTTTAATTTCGAGAATTAATCAGCATAGAGAGAAAATCTTTGGATAACTTGATTGTAAGATATCGATTCAACAGAAAGACAAATTCAAATTTCTTGAATCAATGATAGACACGAATTCAAGAATTGTTAGGAATTCAAGAATTGTTAGCAGCAGCGGAATCAATTGTCGAATTGATCAAGAAACTTCAAGAACGCGATCAAACACACTCTTGGTCGAATTTGTTTGTTGATTGGCTCTGATACCACATGTTAGGATCCAAGCGCTTACCACTACGCCAAAAGCAATTGCTGGTGGAGAAGGCGCAACTTATTTCCATATAGCGTAGCAGCCAGCACCACGTTTCGATTTAGGGAGATGCTGGTCAATGACCCAACAATCCCCCCCCCCCAGCATCTGCCAGCACTCTTGGCTGCACAGCATGCCTTTGGCATTATAATGCACTCCATGGGATTCGAACCCGTGACCTGCTCTGATACCAATTGAAAGTCCAGGTTACACTCTTACAATCAAATATGAACAATTAAGATCGTATTAACAGCAACTGGTCATATGATCTATTAACAATCTGTGAATTACAAGATATTACAATGAATTTCTCTCTCAATAGATCTAACAATTTATGCGTAAAGAGTTATCCAAAAGGTTAGCCAAAGATTCAGTTAGCTACAGTTGCTAACTCCTATATATACTGTAGATAATAGCTAAAGCTACAGTACATATGAGAAACAGACTAATAGAACAATTACACGTGTCCTAATTAGTAACTGAATATAACAGATAATATCCCAAGATATGAATTTTGAACATACTTCTGAATAAGTGCTTCAGAACATTTGTCTTCATAGTCAGAAGTTCTGAGTCTCCTACTCAGAACTCTGAACCTTCTAGTCAGAATCCAACACTTAGAATCTTTTTGAGATTTCTCACTCAGAACTTCTGAGTCTTCTACTCAGAACTTCTGAGTCTTCTGAGTCTTCTTTAGTCTTTATACTCAGAACTCAACACTTGTGTTTTTGACAAAACTCTAGACCTAACAAGATCAGAAACCAATAGAATTCGGATGTAGACAGATCCGAAACCAATAGAATTCGGATGTAGACAGATCCGAAACCAAGAGAATTCGGAACAAGAAGGATGCGAAACCATGTGAATTCGGATAAAGGCAGATGCGATACCATCAATTCGGATCAAGTTGGATGCGAAATCTCCATATTTTTGAACTTTTAGGTGTAAGCACAATCCGAGAATAATACCTCTCAGATCTAAGATTCAGCAACATTTCAGACTTCACATGATCCGAAACCAATGCATGTTTGAACAATCCGAATCCAGCATGCGAATTTTGGACTTCTTGTATTTTGAATGATTTCTTGAAATTAGTATCTTCATCTCTTTGATCTTGAATTATCTTTGACATGAAATTGAATTAAACATTTCTCCCCCTTTTTCGATGATTGTGAGCATCATAATCATCAAAAACCTTTTTCAATTTCAGTCGCATCTCTGAGTATCACTAACAATCTTCTCATTAATGAATAACCTTGCTCCCCCTCAAAATAAGAATTCTGGAGCAATTTGTTTTCTCCCCCTGAAAGTATGCATATATTTCATTAAAGCATAGTATTTGAAATTTTAGCACAGATTTAAAAAAAAATTATACAAGGAAAATAAAATTGATTGAACTACATTTTATAACTACTAACATTTGATCATTTGAAAACTTTACAAAAGAAATCCAACTTAATGAAATTTAACAGATCTTTCAATCAAATGAAATCAAATGCATGTGTTTGGATTCAAATACAAGTCATCATTGCATATCAAGTTAAAAATGTTCAGTTTCAACCCCTTTATTAAATCTATTTGGTGTGAAAGCATGCGAAATATGATTAGCTTCAAGCATATGCAATTCTTAAACATATAAGAATACATTGCTCTACTCACACTCTTTGTCCAAAATCAGGATTTTCACAAATTTACGGGTTTATCGCGACTTTGTATTATCCCCAAGTTTCAAGAGATGTGTGCGCATTGGCATCTTTTTATTTTGTGCTCATTGGCATCTTTTAAACAAAAAGTTTAGTAAGAATAAGATACACCGTTAAACATGGCTTTCTTTCTGGTTCTATAGCAGGATTTGGGTCAGCCGATCCTAGACCAGTTGGCCTTAGGTGCTAGGTGTCGAGCACCCCTTGGAACTTACTCTCCCAAACCAGAAAGGCCACATCGATATATCTTAAACCCATTTGTACCAGTAAAACATGGCTTTCTATCTGGTTCTATAGCAGGATTTGGGTCAGTCGATCCCAGACCAGTTGGCCTTAGGGATTAGGTGTCGAGCACCCCTTAGGACTTACTCTCCCAAACCAGAAAGGCCACAGGTACAAACTTTCAAACTAGATGTTTTTTTTATCTCAATCACATGGTTTTAAAACATAGTGCTTCCCCTATATTTTCGTTTCCATTCATCAATTTGACAACTAGGCTTTTTGAGCATTATATTCTATATAAGTCCAGATTTCCATAATTTTGAGCATTCAGCATAATTTCATTCTTGTTTTGCTGACCTTTCGATTTATTTCAGAAGTGAAAGATGAAACAAATATAACTCAGATAATACAAAAACACTTGTAAAACCACCCTTGACACACATTTCATTCATTTAATGAAAATTAAAAAAAAATTCATCTCATTGAATTAAATTTGTTAAGATTCAAACATTCAAAGCAGTAGAAATAAAACATAATGCAATATTACCTTTCACCACTTGTTCCTTGAAACAGAAAGATGTGACAGTTAAGGATATCACCTGAGAAGTATGAGTTCTAAACTGATTTGTTTAGAAGTCTTAGTCTTTGAAGTACGGGTCCTGAACTGAATTGTTCAGAAGCCATTATCTCTTTACTCCCCCTTAATGGTAGATGTACTCTTCAATAAATTTCACCGCTTCTCTTCTGTTTTCAGTCATGTGTGAGGTATATGTTTCCAAATCAGCACCACACATGACGAACCTACAAAACAGATTAAGCAGATTTTGGTACCCAATGGCACTTAGGTCCTAGTGTGTTAGGTGTAGATTTCTTAGAAGGAATACTATAAGTACTGTACCAATAAGAAGTATAATCTTTATGCACAAAATCATTTGAACCACAGTAGGAACAATAAATTTTCTTATGTGCCAGCCTAATCAGATGATTTGTAGAGTAAACAAGATTAGGTGGAACAGAAGATTTACCTTTCGGAGCATTGTTCCTCTTTGCTTTTGATGTGGAAGCAGATGATTTTGGTACATCTTTCTTTAGAGGTGTTGTACCTTTGACTCTCCATTCCATCTTCACCCTTTTGAAGACTGGAACTTCTTTAAGATTGGAAGTATTAACTTTGGGCACTTTTGAATCCTTATCCGATTTATCAAGCAAATGATTATAAAAGAGATTTGTTGAACGAATCTGATCTTTTGAGAAATCAGTTGATCTATTAATTTGTTTAGAAGAAATGTTTTTAAAACTCGAACTTGAAGCAGTTTTAAAAGAGCATTCAGAATCATTTGAATCAACAAATGGAGTGTGAAAGATAATATCTGGACTAACCTGCTTTGAGACATCAAATTTAAAAATGACGTCTTCAAGTTCTTTAACTTTGTTTATCAAAACATTTTTCTCTTTAAAAATTAGATCAAATTTCTTTTGGAGATCAGATTTGATCAATTGATCTTTCGCAATATTAGCTGATAAACCATATAATCTTTTGGTAAGATTAAGAATCGCATTTTCAAAATATTTGCGTTCCGATTCAAAATCGTTTTCTAAAAACTTTCTTTTATCAGTAATTTCTTTGAAAGTTTCCATATTTTTCTTTTTAAGAGTTTTATTTTCCTGTTCAAAGAGATTTTTCTTTTCCGCAAAATCTTTTCTTTTCTTTTCCAAAAGATTTTCTAAATCAGAGATTTTCACGGAATGTTCAGAACTTTTAATTTCAAAAGATTTTCGTTCAGTTTCAAAATCAGCTCTTTCTTTTTCGAGCTTCTCTTTTTCAAGAAATAAAACTTTCTCAAAGTCAGAGACTTGTTTTGAAAGTTTTATACATTTCAGTTCAATTACTTCATTTTCTTTAAAAACTTTCTTTGAAGAAGGTGACTCTGTTTCACGTTCTGAAAGCTTCTTTTTCAAATCAACGTTTTCTCTTTCCAACGTTGTTTCCTTTTCTTGAACTCTTTTTATTTGATCTCGTAGATATGAGTTCCCCTTCTCTCTTTTGTCTTCAATGCTCTTCAGATCAGCATTTTCTTTTTGAAAGATTGTTACTTTCTCTTGAAGTTTTTTGATTTGATCGTGCAGACTCGAGTTGTCTCTCTTTGCTTCAAGATCTGCAATATAAACTTCAAAATCAGTAATTCTTTTAGTAAGTTTAGCATTTGAAGAAGAAATGTTTAAAATCTGTCTCTTCAAATCAGCATTTTCTTCCTCTTTATTTGAAACAGGAGTTGAAGGATTTGAAGCAATATCTTTAACAAAAGTTTGTTTCAAACTTTCATTATTTGATTTAACAAAAGTTTGTGAGATTTGAGGTATCTCCTTTGTAAGAATTTGCTTCAAACTTTCATTGTTTGATTTAACAAAAGTTTTATATTGAACAATATCTAGTAGAGAGAATCTAGAGAGCTAATGTGTCATCCATATATTGAACAAGGATTACAAATGACATTAAGCATGAAAGTGTTCTAGATTGTTACATGCTAATGAACTAGACATTCCTATTTATACCCATAACATACAAGGTCTAAAGGCAAAGCAATACAGCATAGACTCATTACAGTACATTGACTTTACAGTAAATCTTGAATACAATAATGCTCTAACAATCTCCCCCTTTGAATTCAAGATTTAAAAAATATGACAGCAGTCTCCAGCTCTTTGTAAAGTCAATCTTCTCCAACAGACACTTTATCAAACCATCTTCAAGTCTTGTACATGAAAATCATATCTTTGCAGCTTTATCAGTCTTTGACAAACAGTAACTTTTCGTATCCTTCTTGATGCAAGAACCTTAGTTCTCATATTAACTTTCTCATATTAAAAGGATCCGAAACCATCAATTCGGATGTAGGCAGATCAGAAACCAATAGAATTTGGATGTAGACAGATCCGAAACCAATAGAATTCGGATGTAGACAGATCCAAAACCAAGAGAATTCGGAAGAAGAAGGATGCGAAACCATCAATTCGTATCATGTAGGATGCGAAACCATGTGAATTCGGATCAAGGAAGATGTGAAACCATCAATTCGGATCAAGTTGGATGCAAAATCTCCATATTTTTGAACTTTTAGGTGTAAGCACAATCCGAGAATAATACCTCTCAGATCTAAGATAACCAAATTTAGAAACATTTCAGACTTCACATGATCTGAAACCAATGCAATTTTGAACAATCCGAATCCAACATGCGAATTTTGGACTTCTTGTATTTTGAATGATTTCTTGAAATTAGTATCTTCATCTCTTTGATCTTGAATTATCTTTGACATGAAATTGAATTAAACATTTCTCCCCCTTAATCTTTCATTGACCAAACTCTTTTTTTTCAGGGTATTATTTCTCCCCCTTTTCTTCATTATACTATTTATCCCCCTTTTTGATGATTGTGTGCTTCATGATCATCAAAACCTTCATCAAGTTCAGCACACTTTTTGTACACCACAAGTAACATTCTCCTTTGTTAGCTTCAATCTTCCTAATCATAGAAGTATTTAGAAGTAGGGAAAAATAGGCTAAGTGAAGAAAGCCTCTTACAGAGGCTCTGCCGACCTTACCGAGAGATCAAGGTCAAAAAGCTACAGAAGCTAAAGAGGCGCCCTACAGAAGCTCTGCCATATGCGCAAAGAAGACCAAAGACTCGGAATCCGGTGAAGACTGCTCTTCTAAGGACCAAACCGCAGAACCTCTGTGGTACTTCACAGAGCCTCTGCGGTCTTCAACAAAGACTTAAGATATTTATAATATCTTGCTACTGTTACAGGACCTGTTCATCAACTTGCATGGTAGCATGCCCTGTCCAACTGCAACTTGTCAAACTCTGGTTGGATTCAATAGGGATTAGTACATAATAGACGTCTGCTGCATTAAATGCAATACATCACGTCCAACTATTCATGCCATCCGTCCAACTATTCATACCGTCCTTTGTGAATAGTAGCATATGCTTTATGGTCCCCTTAGAGTAGTATATAAGGAAGACTCATGTTGAGTTCTTCCTATTAATCTATCAATCCATCGATCGATCAATCAAACACTTTGAGAGAAAAACATCACAAGAACACACAGCTTAAACACTTTGAGAGTCATATCTGTTTTAAAGCTTTGCTTACTCACTGTTCTTGAATTTGGTCTTAATATATATATATATATTCAGTAAACTTTGAGATATTATTTCCTGTTCACTGTTTATTTATATTGTGTTCTAAATCTATCAAACATATCTGTTAGTTATTCAAATACGCTTCCGCATCAAACTCAAACTTGAACTAATAGATCTGATAATCTTGTTTAAACAAAACGGGAACCAACAATTGGTATCAGAGCAAAGCTTGAGTTTCAATATCAAGTGATCCTCGTTTTTACAAGATTAGTGATAGAAATCATTTTTTTATCTCAAGGCTAAAACTCCATTAAAGTGTACTCTGAGAACTGTTCAAACCCAGAAAACTTTCCAGATCTTCAGACTCATACTTTTTAATCATACTATCTTTTCGGAACCTTAACAATGACAAATACAAATAACTTCTTTACTGCTGGTTCACTCACCAAGCCTCCTACTCTCCTACGAGATGAGTATCCTCAATGGAAGATAAGAATGGTTCATTTCTTTGAGGGTACTGAAAAAAATCTAGTACAATATCTTTACAACCTTCCTCCTGTTCCCATGATAGCAGTACCACGAGTACCAGCTACTGCTGAATCTCCAGAAATCCCTGAACATCAAAAACCAAAGCCAAAAGAAGAATGGTCAAATGAAGATAAGGCAGAAGATGAAGTTGCACAGAAAACAAAAAGAATCCTGATAATGGCTATCCCCAACGAGCTTTTTCAATCCTTAGATGCATGCGAAACTGCGCACGATCTTTGGAAAGAATTAGAAAGACAGTTGGAAGGGGGTGCGAAAACACAGAAGGACTCAGCTTTTTACAAAAAGAAGGCTGAATATTATGCACAAAAATCCCTAATGGCGAACAAAGGGCATTCTGAAGCAAATAAGGAGGACTTTGAGTCAGACTCTACCTCTGATGATGAATTCACCACCAATGCCCTGTTCTGTGGCATGGCAGAAGTCGACTCGGGCACTGACAATGAGGTATCCATTTCAAACTCTACCTCTTGTATTAAATATGTAGAAAATGATTCAGTTAGACTTAACATTGAACTGATTGAACTCAAAGAGATAAATGAAAGTATTCAGAAAAGACTCACCTTTAATGAGAGAGAAGTAAGGCTTCTCACTCAAGAAAAAGCCAAAATTTTTGAAGAAAAGGAAAGAGTAGAAAAATATTGGAGCAAAAATGTAGATCCTTTAAAAAGGCAAATTTCTGAATTAACCTCTGCTTTAAAAGTCAAAACTAAAGAGCTTTCAGTTTCTAGGAGTGAAACAACTGACATAAGAGCTCTCAAAGAATACTTTCAAAAAGAGAGAGAGGTACTTTGGCAAGATCTACTCAGAAGAGAGGTTTTACTTAAAAACTATAAAGATGCACAGAAGGTGTATGAGAAAGTAAACTCACAAATAGGAAGACGAGGTATAGGGTACGATGATATTACTCTAGGTGTTGAAGGCAAAAGACTTAAACCTCTATCTTCTCTGTTTGTGATAGGAAAAATAAATAAACCAATTTTTCCAAACTTACTCTCTGTAAGTAAAAGGGTTAAAATCTCTGAAGAACCTCACTTGAGGAAACATACGAAGATGATCAATGTGTGGTTTGAAAACACATATTCATCATCTTCAACCTCTGTCAATAGAGAAATCAAACCGAAGAAATTTCTGAAAACACAAGATCAGATTGGTATCTTTAAGTTTGGTAAACCAGAGACTCAAACACAGGTCGCTTTTGTCTGTATGATAGATGTCAAAAAGAAATTATCTGCAAAAGCTCCTGAGTTTAAACCCATCTTTTCAGAAGAAAATCTTAAAAGATCAATTGAAAAAGAAATTTTGGAAGTTTTGAAATCAAATACTTTAGAAAATCTCTGTACATCTTCTATAGATCAAATTCTCGCTGAAGAGATCTCATCTGAAACCTCTTCCATCTATGAAAGTTTTTCTACAGAGGAAGAAAACTCGTACGATACATGCTCAGAAAATCCAGCCTCTGTCGAAAGAAATGACTCAACCTCTGTATATGAGGACGATTCATCCTCTGACGACTCAGAGACTGATTCTAAATCAAGGATAATTCACTGTGACAAAGAGGATGTTAAATTCTCCTATGATGTTCTTAACAGAACAATTTCTCCAAAAGGGAAAATCACAGAGATACCTATCTGTCCAGATTTTCTAAGAATGTGTATACAAGCCAAAACCTCTACAGAGCTTGATAATTTAAAAAAGGCCTCTGAAAATCCTAAAAGCTCAAAATTTTCAAAACCTTCAAGGCCTGAAGCTAAAATATCTTTCCTATGTGACAGTGAAGACAGACGTTCACCACAGAAGAGACTCACAGAAGGCAGGACCTAAACAAGATTTTTGCAAAAAACATTCTAGTATTCATAGATCTTCTTGTAATAGGAAATCTAATGTTAAGAACGAATGTAATGCCTCTGTGACTCAGTTCAATGAATTCAATGAAAAGTTCAAACAAATCACGTCTCATATTAAATACTGTCATTGTTTTGATCTTATGTTCAGATTAAAAAATCACTTCTCAAGTCCAGATTGCTTACTCTCCACTAAAATTCAAACTCCAAAGTCAAAACCTAGAGAGATACAATCTGATCTTTTTACAAAAGATAAAATGTATTTCAAGAATGCTAAAGCAAACTTGAAAAATTATAACAATATTGGACCCATATGGATATGGGTACCTAAGTCTCTGTGATTGTCTTACAGAAGCGGTATGTGCCAATTTGGTATCTTGACTCCGGATGCTCAAGGCACATGATTGGTGTCAGGATCGATTCCAAACAAGAATAATTATACTTAGATATCAGAATTAAAGAATCTTGCGGAATAGAACTTTAATTCAAAACACACTCGATGAACAACTAATCATAAAACACAATCTGTTTGAATTCAATGCTTCAACTCACAAGTTTACAACCAAACCTCAATCTTGTTGAACAGGCTCAACAAGACGACTTCTACTTCTCTAGAAATAGGGTTCTAAACCTTGAGGTTAATTCTCTCTAAAACAAAGACGAATTCTGAAAACTCTCGTGTGTATCTTCTTAATATCTATCTATCAAAAACTATTTATACTGAATAATTACAAGATAACTATCAAAACAAAATTGATCTTCAGAATATTCTTTCATGCTTATCTTCAATCATTCCATCTTTATCTCCAACATTCTCGCATTCCATAATTATGATCACAAGCAGCATTAACATCGTTATGCTCAAGCAGTACTAACATTGTTCCAGCAGCATTAACTTTTACTTGCAGTACTAACCTTGTTCCAGCAGCATTAACTTTTACTTGCAGTACTAACCTTGCGCTGGCAGTAGTATTGTTGTTCTGGCAGTACTAATGTTGTTCTGGCAGTACTAATGTTGTTCTGGCAGTACTAACGTTGTTCTGGCAGTACTAACCATACTTAGCAAATCTTCAGTTTCCAACAATCTCCCCCTAACTTGACTTTTTAGATTGAGAAGTCAAGTTCTTCAGATGATGCTTCCAAAACCTAATCATGAACACATAAATCAGGATTCAAACCCAGACTTTGATTGATAATCCTTCTTACCAAGTATCTTCCCATTAGAGAATCCTTGTTGCAAGCCAACTTAGCATGTAGCATTCCATTCAATCTTTTCATGTTGTGCTTGTATGCAACATCCACCAAATAATACTCATGATATGTATGGTCAAGTGTGATGACATACACTCCACATTTTTCAATGAGCATCCAGTTGGTAATGGCTTGAAAATTTCTTTCTATCATATACTGAATTGCTTCTGGTTTGAACATTAGGCACAGGTATTCAAGAACCATTTTGGTGATAGACATCCCTTTCTCATTCAGCATATTTCCATATAGCTTCATTCCAACCTTGTACATCTCCTCTAAGTCAGATCTAGAGCACATTCTGATAAGTTTTCCCCACGTAGAACAGACCTCAAACTTCCCATCTGCTCTTTTGACTCTAATGTACTCCTTTCTCTGATCTACCAAGGTATCCCAGAAGATGATCTCTGGATGCATGGAAGATAATGGGTCAACTTTGATTGGATCAGTATCAACCACAGTGATATACATATCACATTGAGCATTTCTTGGTTGACCTGATGGAGTTGCTACTTCTTCTTCAGCAACCTTTGTATCATCTTTCTTTTCTGGAACATCCTCTTCTTTTTCTTCTTCTACCACTGGTTCTACCCTAGGTTTCTTGACAACTTTCCTCTTGGTAGCTATGGACTTGGTTCTTGTTCTTTTCAGTGACTCCAGCTTTTCACCCAGGGTTTCTTCTTGCTTTTTAGGAGTGTCATGTTTGGCTTTAATCAAAGCCTCTGCCACTTCAACTTCTTCCAAAGTAGGCTTTTTAGTTTCTGTTGCTTCCTTTGTTTCTGCTGCTTCTTCCTTTGTAGATACTGCTTCTTGCATGGTTTCTGCTGCTTCTTTTGTTTCTGCTGCCTCTGGAATGGTTTCTGCCGCTTCTGCTTTTTGACTTTCATCAACATTAACCGTTTCTGCTACATGATCAGTTTCTGCTTCTTTTGCAATTTCTTCGACACACTCATTCTCCCCCTTTTCCTGTGCACTCTCCATGTTGAATTCAGCTTCTGACTCCCCCTCTTTGGGAGCATCATTGTTGGGGATTCTTCTTTTAAGAACATACTGATCTTTCTTCTTCCTGTGCATCAACTTTGTAATCAGCTTCTTATGCTTCTCAAGCTGTGTTTGTTGATATAGGACCACTTTCTTGAGTCCATCTATCTCCTTTTGCTGACTTACAACATCTGTGTTGATATTGGCAATGGTTTCCATCAATTCCTCATATGTATATCTATCCTCACCTTGTTTAGGAGTTTTTACTTCCTTTAAAGGATCACTGGAAATTTTAGTAGGTGTCTTTTGCCTAGCAAAAGCACTGCCTACCCCCGTGGTTTCTTGGCACCTGGGACCTCTGAATGATTTCTCATTCTGAGTTGCCGTGAGGAAGGGCTTAGTTATGTTACCACTGTCCTTCTCTGTGCTAGCAGAAGTAGTGGCAGCCTTGCTACTCACATGCTCAACCTTCTCCTTAGTGAGCACCTTCTTGGGGTTGGGAGACACCCCTGTGGTGTCCCTTTCGATATTCTCTTTTGGAGAATGCTCCAATAGAGGGCTTAAAGGCTTTGGGCTTTTAGGAGGTACATCAAGGGAAGGAGACTTGTGTACCTTTCTTCTTGTAAACGTTTTAGTTACTTTTGGAGTGGATCTTTGAAGAATGGACTGAGGGATTTATTTGGTGATTGAAGGTGGGGTTTGGCTATCAGTGGGTTGGTCTAATGAGGGCCTTGACCCTGATGCCATACCTTCTTGTGTGTGGGACACACCCATCATTGTAGAGAACAATGGAGTGTCAACTCCTTCCGAGTCCCTGGAAGTTCTCCTCATATTTGAGAAGACCTTTCCTTTAGGGGGTTTAGGTACATATACCTCAGTAAATTGAGGCAAATCCGTCAATTCCTGAGTAATCACTGCTTGGACAAACCTTGGGTACATATAAAAACTCTTTTTGGATTCCAGGTTTGACACAAGATAATTGAAAATCATTTGTGAAAAATTAAACTTCCTGGCAGTGGCCAAGCCGACCAGAGCATAAGCAATGGTACTGCTAAACTCACTCCATCCAGTAGTTTTCTTTGACATGCAATGCATTAAGGTATGAACAAAGAATCGCCATTGTGTAGAAAATTTAGACTTGAAAAACATAAAGATTCCAATGGGACCTTCATACCCCATTCTCGTTAAAGTTGAGTATAGTTCGTCATTAGGAATAGACGTCATACCTGAGGCATCATCCAATCGAAGAGTGATGCGAATAAGCTCCTCTGTAACATTCAAGGGTTTGTCACACACCCTTGTTTTGATGATTTTTTGCCCATCTTCAGACACCACGGTGGCATTTTCCCAGAACTGCTTCTGATGCTCGATGTAGATTGTCGGGGTCACCGTTAGGGCATAGGATATATGCGTGGACTTGAGGAAATCCACAATGTCGTGAAAACCTGCGGACTGTTTTGGCTTCTGGAGCATGGCAATCTCGTTGTGTTCGTCGATAAACTCCATTGTACCTGAGGATTCTTGACAGAAAACAGAGATTCTTGGAAGAGAATAGTTAGAAAGAGAGAGAGATGAATAGAATTCAAAGAGACGTTATGAACTTTGGCGGGCTGAAAGAGGTATTTATAGCAGTAGTAGCCCTAATTTTTCTTTTAAAGCAGTATTAACGACACATGCATTATTAAGTACGAAGCAGTATTAACTGGCACTGGCAGTAGTAACTATGCACTACCAGTAGTAACTATCCACTGGCAGTAGTAACTATCCACTGGCAGTAGTAACTATGCACTGGCAGTAGTAACTATCCACTGGCAGTAGTAACTATGCACTGACAGTTGTAACTATGCACTGGCAGTAGTAACTATCCACTGGCAGTAGTAACTATGCACTGGCAGTAGTAACTATACTTGCACTTTTCAGCACTTGTCAATCTTAGTCATACAGAAGATCCTGAGAAAAAGAGTTAGTAGTACCAAATATAGAAGGAAATATAGGTATAAAAACTGAAAATCATGACTTTATTCAAGGTTGATCATGCCCACACTTGTTACCAAGAAGGTGAATCTACCCACATCAAAAGCTTTTGTGAATAGATCAGCAAACTGGTCATTGGTATGAACTTTAGCAACTTGAATTAGTTTCTTTTCATTACAATCTCGAATAAAGTGATACCTGATCTCTATGTGCTTTGTTTTTGAGTGTTTGACTGGATTGTTAACAATGCTAATAGCACTGTTGTTGTCAATGAAGATTGGAGTGTGCAGAAATGTTACCCCATAGTCCAGCATCTGATTCTGTATCCATAGAACCTGAGAGCAGCAGCTTGCAGCAGCTATATACTCAGCTTCTGTGGTAGATAAGGACACTGTGGTTTGTTTCTTACACTGCCAAGATACTAGTCTTGCACCCAAAAACTGACATCCACCTGAAGTAGACTTCCTATCCATGTTAGCTCCACCCAAGTCACTATCTGAGTATGCAAGTAGATCAAAAGATGATTCATAAGGATACCAGAGACCTAATCTAGGTTGCCCTCTTAGGTATCTAAATATCCTCTTGACTGCATGAAGGTGTGATTGCTTTGGTGTAACTTGAAATCTGGCACATACACATACTGGAAACATAATATCTGGTCTAGAGGCTGTGAGATACATGAGTGATCCAATCATTGATCTGTAATGATGGACATCCACATCCTCCCCGTCAAGATCAGCATTGATCTGTTTGTGTGTCTCCATTGGTGTGCTTGCTGGCTTTGAGTCTGATAATCCAAACTTATCCAGGATGTCTTTCACATATTTGGATTGGCATATGAAAATCCCATCCTTCTTCTGTTTCACCTGAAGCCCAAGGAAGAAAGTAAGTTCACTCATGGAACTCATCTTGAATCTCTCGTGCATTAACTCCTCAAAGTCTTTACACATGTGATCATTTGTGGATCCAAAGATGATGTCATCCACATAGATCTGAACAAGTAGGGTGTCCTTCTTTTTCCTTTTAATGAATAAGGTCTTATCAATGATTCCTCTTTCAAATTCATTTTCCAAGATATAGGTAGACAGGGTGTCATACCATGCTCTTGGGGCTTGATGTAGACCATAAAGTGCCTTCTTTAACTTGTATACTCTGTCAGGATATAATGGATTCTCAAATCCAAGGGGTTGACAGACATACACTTCTTCATCTATAGTCCCATATAGAAAAGCACTTTTTACATCCATCTGGTAGACCTTGAACTTCATATATGAGGCATAGGCTAGAAACAACCTAATTGCCTCAATCCTTGCAACTGGAGCAAAGACTTCCTCATAGTCTATACCTTCTTCCTGAGTATACCCTTGTGCAACCAGTCTGACTTTGTTCTTGATCACAATTCCTCTCTCATCCTTCTTATTTTTGAAAATCCACTTGGTGCCAATTGCCCTATGACCTTTTGGAAGGTCCACCAAGTTCCAAACATTCTGTAACTTGAACTGTAGCAGCTCCTCTTGCATTGCTTCTATCCAACTTGGATCTTTCATAGCATCATAAGCCTTTTTGGGCTCAATTTGGGATAGAAAGCAAGTGAGTACAGTATTAACTGTATTTTGCTGATCTTGTAGCTCTTGAAGTCTGCTTTGATTCCTAGTCATCATGGGAGAAGCAATGTCTCCAATTACCAACTCAGGAGGATGATTTTTCTGAGTTCTTGATGGATGACCAGATTCCTCTTGTAAGATCACATCCAGATTTGACTCATTTAAGTCTGGATTTTCTTCAGCTTCTTCAGTCACTTCAGACTCTCTGGAATTTGGACTTGAAGGCTGATTTTCCTCCATTCTTCTCTCTTCTTCATTCTGAATGGGTTCAGCTTCCTTTTCTTGTTCACAGAAGTCAACAGGATCAATGGTAGGGAGTGGAAATATCACAGACTGAATCCTGTGATCTGATGGTGGTGCATCCCTTTGTCCTGCATTTACATCACTACTGAAACCCAAAGAATTAGTGAGTGAATCAATGTCAAATAGCCAATCAGGACCTGAACCAATAGGATTTGGTGTGTTCTCATTGCATTTGACATTGTCACTTTCTTCAATTATTCTAGAAGAGGTATTAAACACTCTGTAAGCCTTACTCTGAGATGAGTAACCAACAAGAAAACCATCATCTGCTTTGCTATCAAACTTACCTAAGTGAGATTTGGTATTGAGAATTGTACAAGGACACCCAAATGGTTTGAAAAATCCAATAAATGGTTTCTTTTTCTGAAACTCTGTTTTGGACATAGCAAGCAGTATTAACTGCTTCTGCCCAAAAAGTAGTGGGTAATTTTGAATCAGCTAACAGAGATCTAGCAGCCTCAATCAGTGTCCTATTCCTTCTCTCAGCAACACCATTCTGTTGTGGAGTCCTAGGAGCACTGTATTGTCTCTCAATTCCCTTTTCCTCACAAAAGGTGTTTAGATCAAAGTTTTTAAATTCAGTCCCATTATCTGATCTAATGACTTTCACTTTTTGATTTGATTGGTTTTCAATTCTAAGAATAAAAGATTTGATCAGTCCACTTGTCTCATCTTTAGTTCTCAGAAAATATACCCAAGTAAATCTAGAGTAATCATCAACAATAACTAAACAGTATGACTTCTTGCCAATGCTCATGACATTTGTAGGGCCAAACAGATCCATATGCAACAACTGAAGAGGATTTGAGATAGTGTTTATCTCTTTGGACTTATGAGAAGTTTTGTGTTGTTTGCCTTTGAGACAAGCAACACAATGATCATCACATGAATAAACTTTTGATGGTAAACCCCTAACAAGATTATGTTTAACAAGTTTATTCATTGTTTTAAAATTCATGTGACACATCCTTCTGTGCCAAAGTGATGATTCATCCACTGAAGCTTTTGATACCAAACAGTTTAGGGATGAATCAGATGAAACACTTTCTAAATCTAAACAATACACATTATCCTTTCTAGGAGTTCTCAATAGTATCATGTTTTCATCAACTACTTTGAATCCAGGAGCAAGAATAATGCATTCAAAATCAATAAATAATATACTATGTTTCTTGTCACAGACCTGTGATACACTTAACATGTTGTATCTTAATTGCTCAACATAGTAAACATCCTCAAATGTCATCTTACCTTTTGATACATCACCTTTACCACTTATCTTACCTCATGCAGGATTATTCCCAAAAGCAACATGTCCTCCATCAATTCTTTTGAAATTCTTGAGGCAGGCCATGTTACCTGTCATGTGCCTGGAGAAACCACTATCAACATGCCAGATGCTCTTCCCCTTGAGCTGTTGGTTGCCCTGCACATAAGATAAATCAATTAGTTTTTATTGGGAACCCAAGCCAAAGTGGTCTTGGGTCTCCCTTGCTCATCAAAGTACTTACATTCAGTTTGGATAAGTTTTTCAACCTGAGGAACTTCAGTACTGGAGTACTTTGTCAAGATGATTGGTCTAGCAGCACAAACACTAGAAGCAGTATTATCTTTAGAAGAAGTACTAACAGTGTTAGCAGTACTAACACTGCTAGCAGCAGTATTGCTTCTAGAAGAAGTACTATCAGTGTTAATACTGCTAGCAGAAGTACTAACAGTGTTAATACTGCTAGCAGAAGTACTAACAGTGTTAATACTGCTAGCAGCAGTACTATCAGAGGCAACAGTACTAACAGAGGCAGCAGTACTAACACTAGTGCTTTTAGGAACCCACATTGTGACACATTCTTTTTCAGTCTTTTTCCTCATGTGGCTTTTGGATTTAGCTTGCTTCTTAGCCACATGGTTCCTTACAGGCTTCCTATAACCATTTGATTTTTGAAAAGTTCTTTGAAAATTTATCCTTTGGTTAATAGGATTGAAATAACAGTGTTTGGCAAGGTGATTCAATTTGCCACAGATAAAACAAGGTTTTGGTCTGTTAATCCTTTGCAGATCAACTCCTTGTTTTTGAGCCCACTGATTATTCCAGTTTCTTTGATTTCCCCTCTTTTTATCATGTTTTTGGGGCTCATTCTTTTGAGAATTCTTGCAAGAACAATGTTCACAAGTATTGGAATTCACAACAGTGGTCTGTGTATAATGAAGTCCCTTTCCTTTTTCAGATCTTTTCATCTCATTGTTCTTATCCCAGGGACTTCCACCTTCCTCATTAGTCTTGATGTAATTCTCTAAGGGGATCTCACCACTGACATTCTTGTTCCTTTTCTTAGACTCTTCTTTTTCAGTTTTATCCTCAACAACAACTTCATCTAATGGATCTACTTTAGTAGCTCCTTCAGGTAAATCCTTCCTATCCATGGTTTCTAACAGGTCTGACCTAGGAGGGATGTATGTGTTGTTGTAGGGTGGGGGTGTGGCATTGTACCCTATGCCGGGTTTCATCTTACTGTGGATTTGAGCATTAATTATGGTGTCCATGACTTTAGAAGCACATGAAAACTTTTCAACATCAAGTTTTACTTTCTCAAGTTCTCCTTTTAATTTCTCACATTCCTCCCTAGACTCTTTCAGTTGGAACTCCAGACCATTCTTTTCCCACTTCCAGTAGTTTGTATCATATGAGTGTTGAAGTTCATTGGCTTGAAAAGCCTTAATTTGTTCTTCAAACCTCTCAACAATCACTACATAATCTCTTCTATCCTTTTCTAATCTCTTAAGGTCATCACACATTCCCTGGTTGTGATCTCTATACCTTTTCACAGTGTCTATACAAGCTTGAGAACAGAGATTAGATTTTACCTCAGTAGGAAGATCTGAGACTTCTGCCATGAGTGCATGATTCTGAATTGCCTCTTCTGCTTGATCACTCCTATCAAATCCCTTTCCTTGTTGAGAAACAAGGGCTTGAACAGAGTTTCTGTTCTGGTTGAAGCTTCCAGTCTGAGCTTGTTGATGGTTGTTTTGAGATACTCCACCTCTGCATTCTCTGGCAAAGTGTCCCATCTTATGACACTTGTAACATTCCACCTTAGACTTGTCAAACCCAGCACCATCTTATCTTCTTTGGGAAAAGTTGTTTCTCCCAGTCCTCTTTATAAACTTCTTCACCCTCATAGAAAGCATAGCCATCTGCCACTTGATATCCATCTCCTCAAGATCATCAGCATTAATCTGTTCTAAGTCATCATTAATTAATGAGGAGTTAACATGACTAGAAAAGAAAGCTTCTAGTACAGAATCATTGGCCTTCTCCTGATTGACTCCACCAGCAGTACTAACTGATTCAGGGTTAGCAGTAGAATCAGTTGATGCTGATAGGAGTGCAGCATTATACACATATCCTGAGGGCTTCTTCTTGACTTCAACCTCTGCTTCAAATACCCTAAGATCATTGTAAAGATCATCAAGCTCTTTATCTTCTAACTGGTCATTCTGTCTGAAAGACACAATATACATTGTCCATTCCTCACCTAATGATCTTAGAAACTTCCTATTGACATCATCAGCCTCCATATGAACTCCAACTGTAGCCAATTCTCCAATCAACTTATTAAATCTATCAAAAGTTTGAGTCATAGACTCATTCTTTGTAGAAGTAAAATTTTCATATTGTTGCTTAAGAATTGCCTTCTGGTTCCTCTTGGTGCTCTTGGTACCAGTGAATCTCTTTTCCAATGCATTCCATAAAATCTGAGCATCAGTGCAGTGATGAAATTGGTGCTGATACTCATTGGGAATAGCCAAAAGCAGAGTGCTTAAGGCTTTCATCTCTGTTTGTCTAACCTTTCTTTCTGCATCAGTCTTTGGAGGGGGTCTTTTGCCATCTGGTCCAACTTTTCCTTCAACACATGGACCATTCTCTATAATATCCCAGATGGAATAATCAGTAAGCAAAATATACTTCTTGATTCTAATCTTCCACATGTCAAACTCATTAGGCCTGAGCATTGGAACCTTTGAAACAAGAGTACTGTTTGATTCGACTGTGTTGTCCATAATGATTGTAGATTTCTAAGAAGCCAAGCTCTGATACCACTTGTCAGGATCGATTCCAAACAAGAATAATTATACTTAGAAATCAGAATTAAAGAATCTTGCGGAATAGAACTTTAATTCAAAACACACTCGATGAACAACTAATCAGAAAACACAATCTGTTTGAATTCAATGCTTCAACTCACAAGTTTACAACCAAACCTCAATCTTGTTGAACAGGCTCAACAAGACGACTTCTACTTCTCTAGAAATAGGGTTCTAAACCTTAAGGTTAATTCTCTCTAAAACAAAGACGAATTCTGAAAACTCTCGTGTGTATCTTCTTAATAGCTATCTATCAAAAACTATTTATACTGAATAATTACAAGATAACTATCAAAACAAAATTGATCTTCAGAATATTCTTTCATGCTTATCTTCAATCATTCCATCTTTATCTCCAACATTCTCGCATTCCATAATTATGATCACAAGCAGCATTAACATCGTTATGCTCAAGCAGTACTAACATTGTTCCAGCAGCATTAACTTTTACTTGCAGTACTAACCTTGTTCCAGCAGCATTAACTTTTACTTGCAGTACTAACCTTGCGCTGGCAGTAGTATTGTTGTTTTGGCAGTACTAATGTTGTTCTGGCAGTACTAATGTTGTTCTGGCAGTACTAACGTTGTTCTGGCAGTACTAACCATACTTAGCAAATCTTCAGTTCCCAACAACTAGCGACAAAAGTTTACTATCCACGTACAAAGAAACACACGATGGTGGATCTGTAACTTTTGGAGACAACCAGAAGGGACACATCAAAGGCTATGGAGTCATACAGAAGGAAAACGTCTCTGTATACAAAGTTGCATATGTGAATGGCCTTAAACACAACCTACTCAGTGTAAGTCAACTCTGTGATACAGGATTTGATGTCTTGTTCAAAAGGACTTTCTGCTCTCTGCAAAGTGAAGACACAGGAATGGAACTTCTGCG
Source organism: Saussurea involucrata (assembly GCA_033807775.1). Taxonomy (NCBI): domain Eukaryota; kingdom Viridiplantae; phylum Streptophyta; class Magnoliopsida; order Asterales; family Asteraceae; genus Saussurea; species Saussurea involucrata. Next base: position 137,869,115 of record CM066322.1, read on the forward strand.
AGCCGAAAGAAAAGGTGATCTGTATCTGATGAACTTTTGTTCAACAACCAAGGACAAAGTTTGCCTTGTAGCTTGCGAAAGTAAAGAAGCCTGGTTATGGCATAACAGGTTCTGTCACTTGAACTTTCACACCTTGGATAAACTGGTCAAACTTGATCTAGTTAAAGGTTTGCCTAATGTTAAATTTAATAAGGATCACTTGTGTTCTGCCTGTGAGATGGGAAAACTCAGAAGAGCTTCCCACAGAGGCAAAACAGATGTGTCGTGCACTAGGCCTCTGTACATGCTTCATGTCGACCTCTGCGGTCCTATTGCCATACAGAGCCTAGGTGGCAGGAAATATATACTTGTCTTAATTGATGAGTATTCGCGCTTCACATGGGTTGAATTTGTTCGAAAGAAATCGGATGTTCCAATCATCTTGATTAATCTAATGAAAAGAATCCAAGTTCTGTATGAATGCAGAATACAGAAGTTAAGAAGTGACAATGGCACATAATTTAAAAACTTTGTCATTGAAGCCTATCTTTCTACAGAAGGAATATCACAGAACTTCTCTGCCGCACGCACTCCACAGCAGAATGGCGTAGTCGAAAGGAAGAATCGAACGCTCGTGGATGCCGCAAGAACTATGCTATCAGCATACGGATTACCGATGAACTTTTGGGCAGAAGCGATTTCTACCGCTTGTTACACACAGAATCGGTCAACCATTGTGAAAAGACACATCAAGACTCCTTACGAACTGATCAACAAAAGGCGGCCAAACATCAAGTTTTTCCATGTGTTTGGATGTAAATGCTTTGTTTTAAACGACAGAGATTCAAGAGGAAAGTTTGAAGTAAAAGCTGACGAAGGAAAATTCATTGGATACTCTGCCACTTCCAAAGCCTACAGAGTATACCTTACAAGATCTCGCAAAATCATAGAAAGTATCAATGTTTCTTTTGATGATTCTTTCCAAATGACTTCTGAGCAAATCCGTTCAGAACTCGAACTTAAAAGAGAAACCTCTGGCATCTCGCAAACGAAAGAAGACTTAAATCTTCTATTTTTAGAGATGTTCCACGATGACATTGATCCTTCTGTTGGAACCATCAGAGTTTCTGAAGAACCATCTTCTGTTGGACAAAATCCTACAGGTATGACTCTAACTGGTCCAAATAATGCTTCATCTTCTTCTATAAATACTACAGATGCAAATGCCGAAGAAGAAAATGTAGAAGATGAAACATCAAGAAAAACGACCACAGAAGCTGCTGAAAAACAAACTCCACAATCCACAGAAGAACCAATTACAGAGGTAATTGAGGACCGATACTATACGTCCTCAGAGGAACAAACTCCACCACTCATACTAATCATTCCACAAATGGTAGAATCTTCTATCAAGGTAAGAAGAACGACAAAAGCTATACAAGAAGAAGATCCACAAGAAGCTTCTGAAGAAAGGTTCGATGACATTGATGACCATCTTCCACGCACCACTCAGTGGACAAAAAGCCATCCTCCAAGCCAAATAATCGGAGAACCTTCTGACTCAGTAAAAACCAGGTCTGCCACTGCTAATTTTTGTTTCTTTACAAATTTTATTAGTGTGATAGAACCGAAGAAAATTTCTGAAGCACTAGATGACCCAAACTGGGTAGACGCCATGCAAGAAGAACTTCTGCAGTTTGAGCGTAACAGAGTATGGACTTTAGTACCTCTGCCATGAGGGAAACATGCCATTGGGACTAAGTGGGTCTACAGAAATAAGAAGGATGAAGATGGAGTGGTCATCAGAAACAAAGCACGATTGGTGGCCAAGGGATATAGACAAGAATAAGGCGTAGACTACGATGAGACTTTTGCCCCTGTCGCACGGCTCGAAGCAATAAGAATATTCTTAGCCTTCGCAGCCCACAGAGGATTTAAAGTTTATCAGATGGACGTAAAATCAGCTTTTCTCAATGGTGAAATCCAAGAAGAGGTTTACGTAAATCAGCCACCAGGGTTTGAAAGCTCAAAGTTCCCAAGGCATGCATACTACCTTGAAAAGGCTCTGTACGGACTGAAACAGGCTCCAAGAGCATGGTACGAACGACTTTCTACCTTTCTTCTAGTAAATGGCTACAACAGAGGTACAACAAATACTACCTTAATCTATAAACGTAAAAACAGTGAAATAATGCTTGTACAAATCTATGTGGACGACATAATTTTTGGGTCTTCTAACACAGAAGAGTGCAAAAGTTTTGAAAAACTCATGCAGAGTGAGTTTGAAATGAGTATGATGGGAGAACTAACATTCTTCCTCGGACTCCAAGTCAAACAAACATCAGAGGAAATTTTTATAAATCAGGCCAAATATGTCTCTGACATTCTTTTCAAGTATAGCCTCTCTGATACCTCTGCAATGAAAACTCCAATGGCCACTGGAAATAAGTTATCCTTAGATCCAGATGGCATCTCTGTAGAATGCACTCTCTACAGAGGCATGATTGCATCTCTGTTATACTTAACTGCAAGCAGACCTGACATTATGCATGCCACATGTCTTTGTGCACGTTATCAAGCTAATCCAAAGAAATCACACTATGAGGCTGTGAAAAGAATCTTTAGATATCTAAAGGGGACCAAAAATCTCGGTCTCTGGTATCCACAGAACTCTGGTTTTAGTCTTAAAGCTTATACAGATTCAGACTATGGAGGATGCATGCTCGACAGAAAGAGTACCTCTGGGAGTTGTCAATTCCTAGGTGGTAAACTAGTCAGTTGGACCTCCAAAAAGCAAAATTGTGTCTCAACATCCACTGTAGAAGCTGAATACGTTGCTGCTGCTAGCTGTTGTTCTCAGGTTCTATGGATGAAGACTCAGCTAAAAGACTACGGCCACATCCTATTCAAAATACCTATCTTCTGTGATTCCAAGAGTGCCATTGCTATCTCTGCCAATCCTGTGCAACACTCAAAAACCAAGCATATCGATATAAGGTACCATTTATTGAAACATCATGTTGAATACGGTACAATCGAAATGCATTTCGTGCCCACAGAATACCAACTCGCGGACTTATTCACCAAAGCTTTAGACGAGAAAAGATTCAATTTCTTGGTGGGTAAGTTAGGAATGATCAATATGACATAAAAATCCTCTGTAAGTATAGCTTTATCTTCTGTAAATATGTATATATTTCTAATTATTTTTGCTCTAATTTATTTATTTCTGTATGTAAGTTCTCAATCTTAAATAGTTCTTAAAATCACAGAGCTTCTGTAAGTCTACGTAGAATCTCTGACAACCCTTACAGAACCTCTGGAAAATATGACCTATGTTCTATGCAAAACTTATCATTCTTTGATCCAAACATAGGTCAAGGGGGAGCAAAAAGGAAAATTCCTGATCTACAGAGGTAATTAGATCAAGGGGGAGCAAAAAGGGATCCTGAAATAATCTACAGAGGTAAAACTTTCAAGGAAAAGCCAAAGAAGAATGTCAATGAATCTATATCGACCAAAGTCAGACATCACTGCCGAGAAAAGAAGAACCAAAAGGTATGTCTCTCGCACAAAAGGTTTTTAAAAACAGTTTTCTAGGACACAAATTGTCAAATATGTCCTAAATATACTGTGGATAACATTTCAACAATCAAAAGATCAAAAAGTTTCATAAAATGTGAGTTATAAGAAATTTAAGGTCATAGAGCTTCTGCTGAGCTCAACAGAAGCTCTGCCAGAAATATACTCTGAGATCGCAACTTTAACCTCTATCGATCTTTTGGAATGTTATCTCGAAAACCAAACAGACTCACCATGACCTTCTCGAACAAAACTTTTTCCATAACAATTTTTTTCGGACACCAACTTTCAAATATGTCCGAAAAATATCTCTTAAAACAGATCAAAAATTGGATGATCAGAAAAGTTTAATAAAATTTTCGTTATGAGATTTTTTCCCTCATAGAGCTTCTGCTGACCCTCACAGAGCTTCTGCAAGTTCCAACAGAGCCACAAAACCTCTGCGAGTAAAAACTCTTAACTAAAAATCCTATTTGATCCTCTCCAATGCTTTTACAAAACGTTTTGGTTAAAAAGGAACCCCACAGAAGTCATGATAACAATGAGATATATGAGAAAGGGATACACATCAAAGATTTTCAAATTCATAGAACCTCTGTAAACTACAGAAGTTCTGTCAATCTGTTACTTGGACATTTCTGTAGTAATAACGGTTACTTTTTCTGAGAGTGAATTACATGTGGCTAAGAATAACCCCACGCGCCTAGCATTAATGGGCCGCGCACGACGTCCTGTCATCCTCTGACATGGCCTACGTGTCCCATTTTCATTGGGCGTAAATGGAACGTTTTCTGTGGAAAGTTGAACCCGCCGTTCTAACCTGAGTTCGGATTCCAAATTTTAACCCATTGCCATATATTTTACTCTTTCGAATTCTACCAGTTTACCCTCCTATAAAAACCAAGCTTACCCTCTCATAAACTTTTTACAAACTCTCATTCTTCTCCGGCGAAACCTGCAAATTTCTTATTCTCAGTACCAAATGGCTTCATCTTCTCAAGTTATCTCCCCTGCACACTCTCCGGCGACCTCACCAGAACATTCACCTGCTCATTCTGAACATTCAGAAAACCCCAACCCTGCCCAAAACATTGAACTAGAAGATTCCGGCGATTCAGCAGACTTTGCTCCAACCACACATCTTCAAAACTTCATAGCAAAGGATCATTTCGAAAAAGTACTACCAATCAAATCCAACAACTGCTATTTAGTCCCCTCACCCACTGCTTTCGGCGAAGCCCATGCCATTCTTCTAAACATAATGGAAAATCATATCCTCTTCCCTTTACTCTCAAGAACCCCAAAGAAAATTCCAGTAAGATATCTGAACCAGTTTTGGCAAAGTTGCCGATTTGATAAAGATGATTCTCTTATCAAAGGATACATTTCAAGACCCGACAAATCTGAGCATCTGGAAATCAAGTTCAATAGAACAATGTTCTCCCTTGAATTCAACCGACCAACAAGGGGTCTTCTTGGATTAAAGAAGTACGCAGAGCAACCAACAGACGACGAGATCTGTCGTTTCCTAGAAATGCTTGGTTACAACACACCACTGAGGAAGAGAAATGACTTCCGCAGAGGCAAATTACCACCTCTGTGGAACACCTTGTTCTCAATTCTTAACAGATGCCTGACAGGGAAGATAGGCAGTATTGACCAGAGCTCACATCAGATATTGACCATCATGTATGGGGTTTACTATGATCTCCCACTGGATTACGCGACCATAATGATGCAAGAGATCATTAACACAATCGACAGAATGAACAACACAAGAAGGGTCAAAGAGAACGATCCTAAGTTTCTACCACCTCTACAATTCCAAAGAATACTGGGAGTCTTGTTCGAACCTCTGTTGCTAATACAGAAATGGCCAATGGAAGGGCCAATTCCCAAACAGTTTCCGATGAGCAAAAATATTCCCACTGATCATGTGGATGGCTACACACACTGCAGACCTTTGTCAAGGAAACTTCTGAAGTATGCCTCGAATAAAACCCTTAAGAAAGAGTATATACGCGATCATAGAACTCCTAAACCGAATCATATGACACCCCGCGTTTAGGTGCCCCCTAGGAACAATGATTGCAGAACCCCTTTCCACTTAAGAAGAAAAAGATAACAAATTAGCAAAACACATGGCTATTCAACTCAGCTTCATAGCCAAACGTGCAGAGCTCATAGGAAAGAAGTCCTCTTCAAAATCAAAAAGGAGAAAAACTGCAGAAGGCACCTCTACAAGCGCTGCAGAAGATCAACCTTCACCTCCTCATGCCACAGAAATTGGCTCCTCTGCTCCTCCCTCTTCTCCAAAACAGAAGAAGAAAAGAAAATCAAAAACTACAGAGGAAGAGGCACCAAAACCAAAGAGGAGGAAATCCAAAAAGAAGCATGGTAAACCACTTAAAAAATTGGTTACCATAGAAGAGGAAGCAATCGCAGAAGAAAGAACTGCAGAAGAAGAAGATGCAGAAGAAGAAATGACAGAAGAGGGATATCAATCGCCCCATCAATCCCCAGATCGATTTGCTCACCAAGGAAACATTAACGATTTCCTACAGAACCCCGACATTGCCAACACTTTAAATACAGCAGGGTGGACGGCACAACCTCTCGACCACCATTTCCCAGAAGAACAATACTTCTCTATTTCCGGCATTGACACACATCTGCAAGAAGATGATCAAACACCCAGAAATCAATCAGCTGAGACACCTATTATTCTACAGAACCCCTTCATTCAGCAAGGATTGGACGTTCACAGAAGGAGTCCAAGCCCAGCTTCAGAAGAAATAGGACAAAAAGAAGCTCAGTGGAATAGAGATGAATTAACAGAGACAAGAATGGAGGTCTCAGAGGTAGATTCAGAAGAAGAAGAAGCTGTCTGGATACGAAAAGGTCTCTATCATCCACACGTCATGAGGTTATACGGCTCTCATCAAATGTATGACTTCTTAGACACAGAGCAAGGAACTTCAACAGAAGATAGAGAAGAAGCTCCAAGCCATCGGATATCTACAGAAGCTGAAAAGATAGACAATGATGTAGTGCTTGGATGCTTAACAGCAGAGGAAACAAGAAAAGATACCTGGATTAATAGAGGCACACAACAAAAACCAACTCCCAGTGCAACCCACACATCTAACTCCGCAGGTCTAGCTGCAGAGGGAGTTATTGAAATAGAGCAGCACAGCTCGATCCAAACCCAACCCAACCAGCCAGAAGTCACTCTTTCGACTTCTGCGCCTACAAAAACCGGGGAATCCATTCCTAGGGAGTCTCCTCAAAGAGACTCACCTATAGTTCGTGATCAATCGCCCCGGATCACACTAGAACACCCTACATAGGAATTCGTTTCCTCTGCCACGCACGAAATAGGGCCAACCCTTCTTTCAGAGAGAAGTAGTGAGCACAACGACGAAGAGACTATAGACAAGTCTCCGAGTCAACAGAAGGATAATCTAGTACCCACCTCTGGAGTGGATCTAGACAATGTCGTTCACAGAACTTCTATAGAGTTTGAAGCACTAGATGCTTCTGCTCGAAGATCAGATGGAAATCCTTCCACCCCCAACGTACAAACAAGGGTGAACGAAGGTGTCCCAGGAGCAGGGACTCACTCTGGAGACGAATGTGTTCCTCCAGAGGTTACACCAGGAACACAAGTATCAAGGGATGAGTTCCAAACCCTTGTCACCCCTGTGAACCAAACCATGAAAGAGTTGCAAAGCTCTTTCACATCTTTTGCAGAGAAAACATCAACGGCCTTGCTGAATCTGAACACCAAAATGGACAATCTGTCTACAGAGGTGAAAACAGCCATCACAGAGATGCAATCTTCTACGCAAACAACTGCAACAACTACAGCCACTTCTGCTGCTGCTAAAGATTTTGGAATTACCGCAACTTCTGCATTCAAGGAATCAGTAAAACATTTCCTTGAACAAATGAACAAGCAATCCAACAAATCACAGAGCATCACACCCGCAGATCTACAGAAGGCTCTGCAAAACGTTCAAGCAGAAGCAATGCGCAACACAATACTGATGCAACCTAAAGACTACATGACCAGAGCACAGCTAACAGAGCTCGGCCAGAATGTCATAAACCAGGTCACAGAAGTTATTGTCTCCTTCACTGCAGCAAATGCCAACTACGTCAAAGAGTTCAGAAAAAGTGTCGGCAAAATGCGCTTCAACATAGAAGCAGAGCTTGCAACTCTTTTCGGCCTCTGTGATGATGTATGTGCGAAGTTGATGGTCGCAGGAGCAGAACTACCAAAGAAACCCAAAGCTTCCTGCAGAGCAGAGGGTACTTCTGATAAAAGTCAGGATGATTCTGATGATGACCATCCTGGTCCATCAGATAATCATGAGGGGGAGAATATAAGGGAGAATGCTACGACCAGAGGAATACAAACTCTGCCAATCGCAGCAGAACCAATCAATCAAGCTCCTCCAGAATAAACCAAAGATCAACCACAAAAGCAACAGACCACAGAGACAACACCCATCTCTGTGGGATCAAGTCCTGAAGAAACCAATATTCAAGAAGCTGATCAGCATACCACAGAGGCAACAACCACCCCTGTGGTAATCAACTTGGAAAAGAGTCCTTCAACAAAATCAACAGAAAAACCCCAAACCATACCAAGAAGAAAGTCGATTGCCACCAAACCAAAAAGAGCAACGACCACTGCGACCTCTGCTTCTTCTATTCTAAGAAAGATGCACAATACAATGTCTGATCGAATGTCGCAGAGAGAAGAAGAAAGGCACAGGTTCACATTAGCTTTCAAAATGGCAAGAAGATTCGATGTCCAATCTTCACCAACAGAAATAGAGCTCACAGAAGAAGTCACCAAAGAACCTCCAACAGAGGTTACAGAGGCAACCATCAAGCCAACAGAACCATCGCCACAAAAGTCCTCTAAAACACAAGTGTCAAAACCTACAGAGGCAACCATCAAGCCAACAGAAGCACCAACCTCCAAACCTACAGAAGAAACAGGTTCTGCACCTCCAAAAGCCAAAGACAAGGGCAAAGCAATACTGATAGAAGAGCCAAAGAAAAAGAAATCATTGCCCAAGCATACAGAGAAATTGATGAAGAGCGCCTTTGATGCCTTCCAAACTCCAAAGCCTGAAGAAGTTGATTGGGCATATGGATTATAGCCCCTATCAGACATTCCACTTACTGGCAGAGCTGCATAAGTTGTTCAACAGATGGAGAGTCTCAGAAGACAAGTACCACAACCTGGTCCAACACATGAAGAGATGGAAGAAGTGGTATACAAATACCTCTATAAACAAACCTTTCAGACCAATCATCCAACAGATCATGTGACAGATTCAAGGATCAGAGAAGAATTTAAGAACATCTTCACAAGGACAAAGCCAAGAACCAAAGCAGATGTCTTCTCAATCTACAAGATCAAAAAGGTAATATTCTGCAAGTTCTCCTTTACAAGAACCTATCCAAGGGTCAGGTACAATCTTTACAAAGTCAGAAGAGAAGACAATTCAGAAACCACCTTCGCTGATGCTGACCTAAGAAATATCAATCCTTATGATCTACCTGACCTTCTGCAATGGACAAAGGACAACTACAACACAGAGGCAAACACCAGAGCCTATCAAGTGTTAAGAAAAGCAATGAGGGAAAAGCTTATGATCTTCAGTATGATAGATTTTCAACTGGGAAAGGATCTTGGTCTCAAACATCTAAATTTACGACCACCAGAAGATCGCTGCCCACCCGACGCCGTGCCCAACTCTATCATTACAGAACTAAGATTCGGGTTAGTATTTCAAAACCCACAAGGCGAAATCAAACTATTTGTGTGCATGGATTGTCAGAAGTACGCAACCAGTACTCTGAACAAGTTCAGAGCAAGCCTTGTAAAATACAGAGGTACAGAGAAAATGGATAAAGATGCTGCAGATACTTTCCTCAGAGAGATTGATGCCACAATTCGCCTAAGAGAACTATGCATCAATTTCTACAAAGATATCAGAAGAATCGGAAGAGACAATAGAAGCTACAACGATTTCAAAGATGCCAAAATCTGATTCTCAAACCTCAAATCTCTGCAAACCAAGTCAAAAGTTTATCTTTCATTGTACTCAAATGTAAAATGCCTCTGGCATATTTCTGAATGAAAGAACTTTCGAGGTATTGTTTAACCTCTGTCTTATCTAACTTAGCCTAACTAAACTCAAGTTAAATTTTGTATTTTTCACTACTTAGGGGGAGATTGTTAGCTTCAGTCTTCCTAATCATAGAAGTATTTAGAAGTAGTGAAAAATAGGCTAAGTGAAGAAAGCCTCTTATAGAGGCTCTGCCGACCTTACCGAGAGATCAAGGTCAAAAAGCTACAGAAGCTAAAGAGGCGCCCTACAGAAGATCTGCCATATGCGCAAAGAAGACCAAAGACTCGGAATCCGGTGAAGACTGCTCTTCTAAGGACCAAACCGCAGAACCTCTGTGGTACTTCACAGAGCCTCTGCGGTCTTCAACAAAGACTTAAGATATTTATAATATATTGCTACTGTTACAGACCTATTCATCAACTTGCATGGTAGCATGCCCTGTCCAACTGCAACGTGTCAAACTCTGGTTGGATTCAATAGGGCTTAGTACATAATAGACGTCTGCTGCATTAAATGCAATACAGCACGTCCAACTGTTCATGCCATCCGTCCAACTATTCATACCGTCCTTTGTGAATAGTAGCATATGCTTTATGGTCCCCTTAGAGTAGTATATAAGGAAGACTCATGTTGAGTTCTTCCTATTAATCTATCAATCCATCGATCGATCAATCAAACACTTTGAGAGAAAAACATCACAAGAACACACAGCTTAAACACTTTGAGAGTCATATCTGTTTTAAAGCTTTGCTTACTCACTGTTTCCTGAATTTGGTCTTAATATATATATATTCAGTAAACTTTGAGATATTATTTCCTGTTCACTGTTTATTTATATTGTGTTCTAAATCTATCAAACATATCTGTTAGTTATTCAAATACGCTTCCGCATCAAACTCAAACTTGAACTAATAGATCTGATAATCTTGTTTAAACAAAACGGGAACCAACATCCTTCATTTTATCTGATAAATCGTCAATTCCGAAATATATTTATCCGAATCTTTTCAAATTCAGATAAATAGAGAGTGGTAACCCTGAAACAACGGATGAATCAGTTAAAATGCCTGTAAGTAGCACAGAGCCACTTAGTACAACTGATGTACTTTGCAAAGGAGCTTTTTGATGTTCGCTCCCCCAGGGCTTCCATTCAATCATCGAAAATCACAAAGGAAATTCTATGAATGTTATGACAAGAAAACATATTCCTTGTGTGAACGTGCTTGTGTAGAAAGAATAAAGCAACATATGCTTTGAATAATAGGCTCAAAGTGTGTAAACTGTTGAGACAACAACAATTTTCCACGGACTCAGTGTGCATGAATGAAGAGCGAAGGTGGGGCAAACTTCCTTCTTTTTCAATATCTAGACCTTCCGAGTGAATATCAGATAGATTATATGCTGCGTCCCCAAGAAAATGAAACATTCCTTTGTTAAGAAAGAAATGAGTAGCTAGTGGGGTTAAATGCAAGAGTTGGCATGGGCTAACTGCCTGTTTCAATGATGGTCACCAAAGAATGTGAACCAATCAGAAATGTGGCGTCCCGGCTCAGAAAATGGATGGTACAGAGTTCTCTTATTCTTTTAACTTTGTTCTCACACCCTCTTTCTGTTTTTAATCCGCTCACTTCTACCCAAACTCTCATTTACATTTTACCTCAGCACAATGAGATACTAAACCGGATGAGATATCTCCCCCACTCTTTGATGTAGACCCCTCACCCCTCAATCACTCAAGGATAACTTCTTGGGTAGGAAACACTGGTTAACGTGAATTCATAGAAGTTGTTTAATATCTCACACTGATCCCCTGAAATTGTCCTAAAATGATTTGTGTTGTTCAACAATTTAGCTTGAACAAATAAACTTCAGCATTTAAATGACATTGTCATCAGAATGTATGCTCCTCAGTATTTGAGCATTTGAACGATGAAGAATTCTCAAAAGAAGGATAATAAATGAATGAAACGAATTCGAAAAACTTGTTTGAGAATCTGACAATGTATCAATCAGATCAAATATTATTATTGATGATCATAAAAGGATAGGGTATCAAAGAATTGAAATTTGTTTATATGAACAAATATAAACAATCTTTGAATGAAACGTTTAAGTTCTTACGCTGAAATGAATGTATGATGGTCAACAAAGTTTGAAATGCAAACGGGAGTATTACCATCGAAAATTTGTTTCGTTTGGAGACGTGGTAATAACAAATTCAATATGAAGCTGAACCAGTGTGTATGAATACTTGAAATTATAGAAATGATAATACGCAAGTATTAATCTTTGGAAACACACGGTCAGAAAAATGATGTCACAATAATCCGAGATCTCCATGAAAAATATTTAAAATCACACTTCTAAATTCATAAAATCTGTTTGAGAATAGAGAAGTGGTTTGAACATTTAAGGAAAAATATTTTTCATGCTTGAAAGTCGTTCTTCTTTCAAACAATCCGAGATTAAGATCTGAAGATACGTACAGTTAAAATATTTGAGCTCCCCCTCAAATCATGATATAATGATTTATAAACAGATAAGCTCCCCCTTAACATGTGCAAAATATCTTTATATGTACAAAATCTGCACAAAGAACAAGATTTGAATTAAAATACCCTTAAACATGAAAATGAGTTCTGAATTACCAGGATTGAAGTAAATTCAGATGTCATAGTCGTTGAAGAACGAGTCCTGTTTCGATATGATCAGAAGTCATAAACTTTGAAGTACGGGTCCTAAAGTGATATGTTTAGAAGCCATTATTTCTTTGAAGAACGGGTCCTAAACTGATGTGTTTAGAAGCCATAATCTTTTCTTCCCCTTAATGGCACATGTACTCTTAAAAAAATTTTGCACCGCTTCTCTTCTATTTTCAGTCATGTGTGTGATATATATGTAACATTCAGCATAACACATGATGAACCTGCAAAACAGATTTAGCAGATTTTGGTACCCAACGGGACTTGGGTCCTAGTGTGTTAGGTGTGGATTTCTTAGAAGGAATGCTGTAAGTACCGTACCAATAAGTAGTATAATCTTTATGCACAAAATCATTTGATCCACAGTAAGAACAACAGATTTTCTTATGTTCCAACCTAATCAGATGATTTACAGAATGAATAAGATTAGGTTGAACAGAAGATTTACCTTTCGGCGTATTGTTCTTTAAGGCCTTTGATGTGGAGGCAGATGATTTTGGTATATCTTTCTTTGAAATTGTTGTGCCTTTGACTCTCCATTCCATCTTCACCTTCTTGAAGACTGGAACTTCTTCAGATTTAGAAGTACTAACTTTAGGCACTTTTGGTTTATTATCCGATTTATCAACCAAGGGATTATAGAAGAGATTTTTTGAACGAATCTGATCTTTTGAGAAATCAGTTGATCTATTAAATTGTTTAGAAGGAATGTTTTTAAAACTTGAACTTGAAGCAGTTTTAAAAGAACATTCAGAATCATTTGAATCAACAAATGGAGTCAGAAAGATAGAATTATGACTGGTCTGCTTTGAGACATCAAATTTAAAAATTACGTCTTCAAGTTCTTTAACTTTGTATATCAAAACATTTTTCTCTTTCGAAATTAGATCAAATTTCTTTTGGAGATCAGATTTGATCAATTGATCCTTCATAATATCAGCTGATAAACCATATAATCTTTTGGTAAGATTAAGAATCGCATCTTCAAAATGTTTGCGTTCCGATTCAAAATATTTTTCCAAAAACTTTCTTTTATCAGTAATCTATTTGAAAGTTTCCATATTTTTCATTTTAAGGGTTTTATTTTCCTTTTCAAAGAGATTTTTCTTTTCCGTGAAATCTTTTCTTTCCTTTTCCAAAATATTTTCTAAATCAGAGATTTTCACGGAAAGTTCAGAATTTTTAATCTCAAAAGATTTTCGTGCAGTTTCAAAATCAGCTCTTTCTTTTTCGAGCTTCTCTTTTTCAAGAAATAAAACTTTCTCAAAGTCAGAAACTTGTTTTGAAAGTTTTATACATTTCAGTTCAATTACTTCCTTTTCTTTAATAACTTTCTTTGAAGAAGGTGACTCTGTTTCACATTCTGAAAGCTTCTTTTTCAATTCAACGTTTTCTCTTTCCAACGTTGTTTCCTTTTCTTGAACTCTTTTTATTTGATCTCGTAGATATGAGTTCCCCTCCTCTCTCTTGTCTTCAATGCTCTTCAGATCAGCATTTTCTTTTTGAAAGATTGTTACTTTCTCTTGAAGTTTCTTGATTTGATCGTGCAGACTCGAGTTGTCTCTCTTAGCTTCAAGATCTGCAATATAAACTTCAAGATCAGTAATTCTTTTAGTAAGTTTAGCATTTGAAGAAGAAATGTCTAAAATCTGTCTCTTCAAATCAGCATTTTCTTCCTCTTTATTTGAAACAGGAGTTGAAGGATTTGAAGCATTATCTTTGACAAAAGTTTGTTTCAAACTTTCATTATTTGATTTAACAAAAGTTTGTGAGATTTGAGGTATCTCCTTTGTAAGAGTTTGCTTCAAACTTTCATTGTTTGATTTAACAAAATTCGTGAGATTTGAGGTATCTCCTTTGTAAGAGTTTGCTTCAAACTTTCATTGTTTGATTTAACAAAAGTTTGCGATATTGGAGGTATCTCTCTTTTAATAGTTTGCTTCAAACCCATTTCTCTCTTTGGTATTGCTAGATGTTGATCTTTCAGAAAATCAAGCAGAAAGTGTATGAAATACACTATAGAAAAAAAATTATATAATTTTTTTTGTTGAAAAGCTTTTAAAGTGTATAAAATAAACTATAGAAAAAATTTCGGAACAAAAAATTTTATCAACACGAATTCGGATAAAATACACTTGAAAAGCTCCTTTTTTTTAATCAACACGAATTCGGATCAAGTAGGATGCGAAACCAATGGATTCGGATGTAGTTGGATCCGAAACCAACAGATTTCGTATGTATAAGGATGCGAAACCAAGGATTTCGTATGCTTAATGATGCGAAACCAAGGATTTCGTATGCTTAAGGATGCGACACCAAGGATTTCGTATGCTTAAGGATCCGAAACCCAAACTTGTGAAAATTTTCAAAAGTAACAAATATCACTTCTCTTTGGGATCCGAAACCAAGCATGAATGATCCGAAACCCTCTTGAATGATCCGAAATCCTCATGAATGATCCGAAACCTTCACTTAAACAACAAAAATCACTAAATCATCCAAAACTTTTTCAGTTCTTGATCAATTGAAATGAATTTTGCATAGATTTGTTCGAAATCAGATTCCACACACTTTCTTAGTTAATCACAAATCATAATTCGATCAATTTAATCGAATTAAGATCCAAAACAGTAAGATTAGGGTTTTCGAACAAACAGATCTAAATCGCTCAAATTTGCAAATTCTGTGCAGATTTTGGTGTAGTTCTTTGAATTAAAGATGATCAGTGATGAAAAACGAG
Organism: Saussurea involucrata; assembly: GCA_033807775.1. Classification (NCBI taxonomy): domain Eukaryota; kingdom Viridiplantae; phylum Streptophyta; class Magnoliopsida; order Asterales; family Asteraceae; genus Saussurea; species Saussurea involucrata. The sequence continues at coordinate 137,884,273 of CM066322.1, forward strand.
TTCAATGGTGTCAAGAATCAGACCAAAAGATCAAAAATAGTAGAAAAGATGAATTCTGGATGAACAGTCAGAAATCATGATGAACAGTAAATGATGAAGGATCTGAAATCTTCAGAACAGTGTACAAATTCTTCAAAATGGTTCTTGATCTGCTTGAATCTTCTGTTTAGCTCTGATACCAATTGATAAACCCAGATCTAGCAATGTAAATCAATATCTAGTAGAGAGAATCTTGAGAGAAAATGTGTCATCCATATATTGAACAATGTGTTAGCTCCAATCTTTCTGTTTATGAAAGTAGTGAAAAATAGGCCAAGTATAGAAGTGTTCGACAGAGGCTCTGCCGAGTAGCCAAGTAACCGAGAAAACAGAAGTCTTCGACAGAGGCTCTGCAGAGTTAACCAAGAAGACCAAAGTAAAGAAGAAACAAAAGACACTTCTAATCGGACAAGACCACAGAGCTTCTGTCATACTTGACAGAGCTTCTGTGGTAAAAAGAAGATCTACGCAAAAGATCTTAACAAGGACGGACATGCTTCTGACAATATCTACCATTCGAAGGTTCTAAAGATAAATTGTACAAAGGCGTGACCTGACAACTCCACGTGTCAAACTCTGATAGGTTTCCGGCTAAAGCTGAATACGGAGCATTTAATGAACGTTGTATCTACAACAATTCCAGAATAGTGTTTTGTACCTTCCAGCTACTGTTCCAGAACAGTGTCTTTGTACCTTCAGTCCTTATTGTCCCCTTTAGAAGTAGTATAAATAGAAGGTTCATGTGAACTCTTCTATTAAGCTTAATACCACGAAAATACACATGTATCATTAAGCTTTGCACTTCTCACACACATCATTAACTGCAGATTTCTTGTTAATCCTTTGAAGTTGTTGGTGTTCTTTATATATATCAAATACAGTAATCTTGGAGATATTCATCTGTTCTTACATACTGTTTATTTGATATTGTGTGTTCTTCTATCTTACATTATCTTTCAGTTCTTAAATACGCTTCCGCACCATATCTAAATATGAACTAACTGAAAGTTAAGATCATTGTTAAGAAAACAGGAACCAACAATTGGTATCAGAGCAAACCTTGATTTTTAATATCAAGGGATCCACTCTAAAACTATGATCTTTGGTAGAAACTTGGATTTTTAACCTATTCTTCATATTATTCAAACAATTTCTGTTTTTCTGCCATTTTCGATTCATTCGAACTTTGGTAAACTTATAGAATCTGTTATTCTGGTTAAAAACACCATTTTAGTGCTCAGCTTAAAGCTTTTAAGCTTAAAAAAACTTCATACGAAGCATCCATTTCATACTCTGAAAATCTGCAGTTAAAACCCTTTTTCTGGATAATTTATCTCTCTAAAAATGACAAATACAAACAACTTCCTCTCTGCTGGTTCCTTAACCAAACCTCCCACTCTTCTTAGAGAAGAATACCCTCAATGGAAGATTCGAATGGTTCACTTCTTTGAGGGTACTGACAAAGAATTGGTTTATTATATACGTAACCCTCCTTTCATTCCCATGATAACTGTATCTCATGTTCCTAGCACAGACGACACACCTGAAATTCCAGAACACACGAAACCAGAGACCCAAGAAAATTGGTCTGATTCTGATTGGGCTAAATACGAAGTTGCTCAGAAAACTAAGAGAATTCTGATCATGGCCATCCCAAATGACCTTTTCCAGTCCATGGATGCATGTGAATCTGCATATGATCTATGGAAAGAACTGGAAAAACAACTAGAAGGAGGAGTCAAAACCCAGAAGAACCGCAGAGCTCAATACATAAATGAATACTATGCCTTTAAAGCTCTGCCAACCGAATCTCTGCAAACTGCGTATGATAGGTTCAACTCTCTAATAAACAAGTGCAAGAAGTTCGGCATCCACAGAACCCCTGAAGAAAACAACGTTATGTTCCTGAAGTCCCTAAATGAAGAATGGCTTCAGTTATCTATGTCTCTGCAAACAAATCAAGACTTAGATTCCGGGACCCTATCAGACCTCTATGGAACATTAGCAGCACAAGAGCCTCAGGTAGCACAAGCAAAAGCCCAGATCATTTCACCTCTTGCATTGGTTGGTAAGACAACAGAGGCTAGAGAGAAACCAAAGAAAGAGAAAGCAATAGAGGAAAGAAGGAGAAGAAGAAGAAAAACATGATGGTGGAAAGTGAAGAGAAGAGGAAGTAGCAGCAGAAGAAGAAACGACTCTGGCCTCGATAGCTAAATCTCTAGCTCTCTTGACTAGGGAATTCAGCAGAGAATACCAGAAGAAATCTGGTAATGAACGATATGAAAGAGATAATTGAGAAAGAGAAGGGTCAAACGACAGAAGTGGTGACCGACAGAGGTCGGAAGACAAAACTGGCAACACTCCACAGATTCAAGAGTGTTACAAATGTGGTAAGCCAGTCCACTATGCAAATGAGTGCCGAACCGAAAAAAGTGGTGACCGACAGAGGTCAGATGACAGAGCTGGAAACTCCACACAGAACCAAGGATGCTACAACTGTGGAAAGCCAGGTCACTTTGCCAACGACTACAGGAGCAGGTCTAATCGGCCTTAGAGGGATGCAGCTTTCTACAAAAAGAAAGCTGAATACTATGCTTAGAAGTCACTAATGGTGAACAAAGAAATCTAGGAGTCAGACACATCCTCTGATGAAGGAGAAACAAAGAATGCTCTATTCTGTGGCATGGCAAAAGTCAGCTCCGACTCCGACAGTGAGGTATCCACTTCTACCTCTAACTCTAATACTGCAGAAGATGACTTGATTAAACTTAACATTGAATACACTGAAATGAAAAAGACAAGTGAATATATTCAGAAAAAGATCACCTTCTATGAGAGAGAAGCTAGACTTCTCACTCAAGAAAAAGCTAAAATCTTTAAAGAAAAAGAAGAAATTGAAATGGACTGGAACAAAAAGTTAAATCCTTTAAAAGAAAAGATTTATGAACTTAATTCTTCCTTGAAAACAAAGTCTAAAGAACTAATGGACGTTCAGTGCGACAGAATGAACATCCTTGCTCTTAAAAATTATTTTCAAAACGAAAGAGAAGTCCTCTGTCAAGATTTACTCAGAAGAGATCTTCAAATTAAAAAATTTCAAGATGCTCAGAAGGTGTACGAAAAAATAAACACACAAATAGGGAATTGGCTTCTGTGATATAGATCCCTATACTGGAACCAAAAGAAGCAAGTCTCTGTCCTCTCTATTTCACATAGGAGATACAAGAAAACCTGGATTTCCAAATCTTCTCTCTGTAAGTAAAAGGCAAAAAGTCTCCAGGGAACCTCACAAGAGGAAACCTCTGAAGATGACAAATGTGTGGTTTGAAAACACAGATTTATCACCTTCAATCTCTGTCAAAAGAGAATCCAAACCTAAGAGGTATCTGAAAACTCAAGATCAGATAGGAATCTTCAAGTTTGGTAATCCCGAGACTCAAACTCAAGTTGCATTTGTCTGCATGATGAATTCTGAAAAGAAATTATCAGCAGAGGCACATGAGTTCAAGCAAAAAATTACAGAAGAAAAACTTGTTATCTCTGAAGAAAACCTCTGTACATCTTCCAGCAATCAAGATCTCTCAGAAGAAAAATTAACAGATACTTCTGTTAACTTAGAAGATAGTTCCTTAGAAAAGGAAGAAATTGAGTATGGCACATGTTCTGAAAGTCCAGCCTCTGTCGAAAGAGAACTAAGTGACTCAACCTCTGTATATGAGGACGATTCATCCTCTGACGAATCAGAGACTGACTCTAAATCAGAGATCGGACCTAGTGACATAGAGGTTTTTAAACAAACCTCTGAAGTTCTTAACATAACTATTCCTCCCAAAGAGAAAATCACTGGAACTCCTATCTGTCCAGACTTTTTGAATATGTGCATACAAGCCAAAACCTCTCTTGAGCTTGAAAATTTCAAACAACAGAAGTTAATGTCCACTCAAATTCCAACAAGTTCAAAGATTTTAAAACCCTTAAAACCTGTTAAAGAAAAACTAACATGGCAACAAAAGGGTAAATGGACTAAAATTAACAAATCTTTTTCTTCCGTGACAGTGAAATCTACAGAAGTTCACCACAGAAGGGGAACACAGAAGGATGCACTCAACAAAGGATTTTGTAAACAACGATCTATCCTACATGAACCTTCTTGTAATAGAAAGTCTAATGTTAGGATAAATTGTAATGCCTCTGTGCCCCCATTTAATGTATTTAATGAAAAGTTCAAGCAAATCTTTTCGCATATTCAATACTGTCAGTGCTTTGATCTTATGTTCAAATTAAACCAACACTTCAAAAGTCCACACTGTCATCTTACTGTACCCAAAGAAAAAGATAAATTCAAGGGTAAGAAGAAACAAAATGCTTCTTCAACAGAAGCTAAAACAAAGACCCCTGACAGAACTGGACCCATGTGGATATGGGTACCTAAAACTCTCTAATTGTCTTGCAGAAGCAGTATGTGCCAATCTGGTATCTAGACTCCAGATGCTCGAGGCACATGACTGGCAACAGAGGTCTTCTATCAACATACAAAGAAAAGAACGATGGTGGATCTGTGACCTTTGGAGACAATAAAAAGGGGTACATCAAAGGCCACGGAGTCATAAAGAAGTAAAATATAACCGTATGCAAAGTTGCATATGTTGATGGCCTTAAACATAATCTTCTCAATGTTAGTCAACTCTGCGATACGGGATTCGACGTAATGTTCAAAAGAACCTTTTGCTCTCTACAGAGCGAGGACACAGGACTTGAACTTCTACGAGCTAAAAGAAGAGGAGATCTATATCTCATGAACTTCAATGCAAAGAACAAGAAAGACAAAATCTGCCTTGTTGCATGCAAAAGCGAAGAAGCCTGGTTATGGCACAACAGGTTCTGCCATTTAAACTTTCATACTCTTGATAAACTTGTAAAACTTGATCTAGTCAAAGGTCTGCCAAATGTTAAGTTTAATAAAGATCACTTGTGCTCTGCCTGCGAAATGGGAAAACTCAAAAGAGCTTTCCATAAATCCAAAACTGATATATCTTGCACTAGGCCTCTGTACATGCTTCATGTTAGCTTCAATCTTCCTAATCGTAGAAGTATTTAGAAGAAGTGAAAAATAGGCTAAGTGAAGAAAACCTCTTACAGAGGTTCTGCCACTTCCGAACGATCAAGGTCAAGATACTACAAAAGCTACAGAGGTATCCTACAGAACCTCTGTCTTACGCATAAAGAAGACCAAGACTCGGAACCCGGTGAAGACTGCTCTACAGAAGACCAGACCTCATAATTTCTGTAACTCTTTACAGAGCCTCTGCGGTTCAGACTGAAGACTTGGATGATATTTATAATATCTTGCCACTATTGAAGAAATATCTTGCTACTGTTCCTGTACATCAACTTGCATGATAGAATGCCCTGTCCAACTTCAACACGTGTCAAACTCTGAGTGGACTTAATAGGGTTTAGTACAACATAGACGTCTGCGCCATTAAATGCAATACAGCACGTACAACTGTTCATGACATCCGTTCAACTATTCATGCCATCCGTTCTAACAGCAGCTAATGCTTTATGGTCCCCTAGAGTAGTATAAAAGGAAGTCTCGTGTTGAGATCTTCCTTAACAATCTTAAGGACTTATCTAAGAATCTAAATTTCATGCTTACACTTTATATCGTCAAACCTGTTAAGCATTACACTTTCACCAAACAGTTCTTAATCTGTTCTTGATGTTCTTATTATATATTGAAACTCAGTAATCTTTGAGATATCATATTCTGATCACAGTTTCTTTATATTATGTATTGTTTCTACACAAACTTATCTGTTAGTTCTTCAAATACGCTTCCGCATCAAACATAAACTCGAACTAATAGATTTGTTAATCTTGTTTAAACTAAACGGGAACCAACAATTGGTATCAGAGCCATCCTTGATTGTTAATATCAAGTGATTCTCTTTGTTACAAGATTTGTGATAGACATCATTCCGTTTTAACCTGTTCTTCATTTCTTTGTTTATTCAAAAGTGGTATTCTTAAAAGAAACAATTTTTTTCCAGGTTAAAACTCCTTTAAAGTACACTCTGGGGACTGTTAAAACCCAGAAAACCTTCCAGATCATCAGACTCATACTCTTTCGTCATATTATCTTTTCAGAACCTTCGAAACTCTTACAATGACAAATACAAATAACTTTTTCACTGCTGGTTCACTAACCAAGCCTCCTACTCTCCTTCGAGATGAGTATCCTCAATGGAAGATAAGAATGATCCATTTCTTTGAGGGTACTGAAAAAGCTCTCGTACAATATCTTTACAACCATCCTCAAGTTCCCATGACAATAGTCCCATGAGTACCAGCTACTGTTGAATCTCTTGAAATCCATGAACATCAAAAACCTAAGCCAAAAGGAGAATGGTCAGATGAAGATAGGGCAGAAGATGAAGTTGCACAGTAAACAAAAAGATTATTGATCATGGTTATCCCCAACGAACTTTTTCAATCCTTAGATGCATGCGAAACAGCGCACGATCTTTGGAAAGAATTAGAAAGACAGTTGGAAGGGGGTGCTAAAATGCAGAAGAACCGAAGGGCACAATACATAAATGAATATTATGCCTTCAGAGCCTCTGCAACAGAATCTCTGCAACCGACGTACGACAGGTTCAACTCTCTCATAAACAAATGTAGAAAGTCTGGCATTCACAGAACCTCGGAAGAAAATAACGTCATGTTTCTAAAAAGCCTGAATGATGAGTGGCTCCAGTTGTCTATGTCTTTACAAACAAACCAAGATCTAGACTCCTGGACACTCTCTGATCTCTATGGAACACTAGCCGCACAGGAGCCTCAAATAGCACAGGCTAAAACACTAACCATTGCACCATACGCATTGGTTAGTAAATCTACAGAGGGTGCAGAGAGACCGAGAAATGAGAGAGCAACAGAGGAGAAGAAGAAGGAGAAAGAGAAGATAGTGATAGTTGATAGTGAAGAAGACGAGCTGATAGAAGAAGAGATAACTCTTGCGTCATTAGCTAAATCCTTAGCTCTGTTAACAAGAGAGTTCAGAGGAAACCAGAGGGGTTCAGCAATTGATCGATATGGCAGAGACAACCGAGGTGAAAGAAGAGATGATAGAAGAAAAGAAGAATCGAGTGACCGACAGAGGTCAAATGATAGAAATGACCGACAGAGGTCAAGCGACAGAAACTACAGAGGTAATGACCAACAGAGGTCAGATGACAAGGTGAACCACAAATAACAAGAATGCTACAAGTGTGGCAAGCCTGGTCATTACGCAAACGAATGCCGAATGGAGAAAGGAGAAGACCGACAGAAGTCCGACGATCGTGCTGGAAACACTTCCCAAGGTTGTTTCAACTGCGGGAAGCCCGGCCATTTCGCAAATGAATGCAGAAGTAGACCAAATCGCCCTCAAAAGGACTCAGCTTTTTACAAAAAGAAGGCTGAGTATTATGCGCAAAAATCCCTATTGGCAAACAAAGGGCATTCTGAGGCAAACAAGGAGGACTTCGATTCAGACTCTACCTCTGACGATGAATACACCACCAATGCCCTATTCTGTGGCATGGCAGATGTCGACTCCGGCACTGACACTGAGGTATCCACTTCAAACTCTACCTCTTGTACTAATTCTGTAGATAATAATTTACTTAAACTTAACATTGAACTGATTGAACTAAAAGAGATAAATGAAAGCATTCATAAAAGACTCACCTTTAATGAGAGAGAAGTAAGGCTTCTCACTCAAGAAAAAGCCAAAATTTTTGAAGAAAAGGAAAGAGTAGAAAAGAATTGGAACAAAAATCTAGATCCTTTAAAAAGGCAAAATTTTGAATTAACCTCTGCTCTAAAAGTCAAAACAAAAGAACTCTCAGTTTCTAGGAGTGAAACAACTGACATAAGAGCTCTCAAAGAATACTTTCAAAGAGAAAGAGAGATACTTTGGCAAGATCTACTCAGAAGAGAAGTTATACTTAAAAACTATAAAGATGCACAGAAGGTATATGAGAAAGTAAACTCACAAATAGGAAGACGGGGTATAGGGTACGATGATGTTACCCTAGGTGTTGAAGGCAAAAGAATTAAACCTATGTCTTTTCTGTTTGTGTTAGGAAAAACGAACAAACCAGATTTTCCAAACTTACTCTCTGTAAGTAAAAGGGCTAAAATCTCTGTGGAACCTCACTTGAGGAAACATACGAAGATGATCAATGTGTGGTTTGAAAACACAGATTCATCATCTTCAACATCTTTCAATAGACGAATCAAACCAAAGAAATATCTGAAAACACAAGATCAGATTGGTATCTTTAAGTTTGGTAAACCAGAGACTCAAACGCAGGTTGCCTTTGTCTGTATGATAAATGTCGAAAAGAAATTATCGGCAGAAGCTCCTGAGTTTAAACCCACCTTTTCAGAAGAAAAACCTAAAGAATCAATTGAAAAGGAAATTTTGGATGTATGGAAAACAAACGTTTTAGAAAACTTCTGTACATCTTCTGTAGATAAAATTCTCGCTGAAGAGATCTTATCAGAAACCTCTGCCGTCTATGAAAGTAAATCTACAGAGGAAGAAAGCTCGTACGATACATGCTCAGAAAATCTAGCCTCTGTCGAAAGATATGACTCAACCTCTGTATATGAGGACGATTCATCTTCTGACAAATCAGAGACATATGTTACATCAGGGATAGTTCACTGTGACACAGAGGATGTTAAATTCTCCTCTGAAGTTCTTAACAGAACTATTTCTCCAAAAGAGAAAATCACAGAGATACCTATCTGCCCAGATTTTCTAAACTTGTACCTACAAGTCAAAACCTCTGCTGAGCTTGATATGTTAAATCCTAAAAATAAGACCTCCGTAGATCCTAAAAGTTCAAAATTTTCAAAACCTTTAAGGCAAATTAACGAAAATCCTACTTGGCAACAAAAGGGAAAATGGCCTAAAGTTAACAAATCTTTTTCCTCTGTGACAGTGAAGAAAGATGTTCACCACCGAAGAGACTCACAGAAGGCAGGAACTAAACAAAGATTTTGTAAACAACATTCTAGTATTCATAGATCTTCTTGTAATAGGAAATCTAGTGTTAAGAAAGAATGTAATGCCTCTGTGGCTCAGTTCAATGAATTCAATGAAAAGTTCAAGCAAATCACGTCTCATATTCAATATTGTTATTGCTTTGATCTTATGTTCAAACTAAAAAATCACTTCTCCAGTCAAGATTGTTTACTCTCTACTCAAACTCAAAAGTCAAAACCTACAAAGAAACAATCTGATTCTTCTACAAAAGATAAAATGTATTTCAAGAATGCTAAGGCAAACTTGAAAAATTCTAACAATATTGGACCCATGTGGATATGGGTACCTAAGTCTCTATGATTGTCTTGCAGAAGCGGTATGTGCCAATCTGGTATCTAGACTCCGGATGCTCAAGGCACATGACTGGCGACATAAGTTTACTATCCACGTACAAAGAAACACTCGATAGTGGATCTGTAACTTTTGGAGACGACAAGAAGGGACACATCAAAGGCTATGGAGTCATAAAGAAAGAAAACGTTTATGTATACAAAGTTGCATATGTGGATGGCCTTAAACACAACCTACTTAGTGTAAGCCAACTTTGTGAAACAGGATTCGATGTGTTATTCAAAAGAACTTTCTGCTCTCTGAGAAGTGAAGACACAGGAATAGAACTTCTGCGAGCCAAAAGAAGAGGTGATCTATATCTGATGAATTTCAGTTCCAAGAACAAGGACAAAGTTTGCCTTGTAGCCTGCAAAAGTGAGGAAGCCTGGTTATGGCATAACATGTTCTGTCACTTGAACTTTCACACCTTGGATAAACTGGTCAAACTTGATCTAGTTAAAGGTTTGCCTAATGTTAAATTTAATAAGGATCATTTGTGCTCTGCCTGTGAAATGGGAAAACTCAGAAGAGCTTCCCACAGAGGCAAAACAGATGTGTCTTGCACTAGGCCTCTGTACATGCTTCATGTCGACCTCTGCGGTCCCATTTCCATACAGAGCCTAGGTGGCAAGAAATACATACTTGTCTTAATTGATGAGTACTCGCGATTCACATGGGTTGAATTTGTCTGAAAGAAATCAGATGTTCCAATCATCTTGATTAATCTAATGAAAAGAATCCAAGTTCTTTATGAATGCAGAATACAGAAGTTAAGAAGTGACAATGGCACAGAATTTAAAAACTCTGTGATTGAAGCCTATCTTTCTACAGAAGGAATATCACAGAACATCTCTGCCGCACGCACTCCACAGCAGAACGGCGTAGTCGAAATAAAGAATCGAACGCTCGTGGAGGCCGCAAGAACTATGCTATCAGCATGCGGATTACCGATGAACTTTTGGGCAGAAGCGATTTCTACCGCTTGTTTTACACAGAATCGTTCAACCATTGTGAAAAGACACATCAAGACTCCTTACGAACTGATCAACAAAAGGCGGCCAAACATCAAGTTTTTCCATGTATTTGGATGTAAATGCTTTGTTTTAAACGACAGAGATTCCAGAGGAAAGTTTGAGGTAAAAGCTGACGAAGGAAATTTCATTGGATACTCTGCCACTTCCAAAGCCTACAGAGTATACCTTACAAAGTCTCGCAAGATCGTAGAAAGCATCAATGTTTCTTTTGATGATTCATTCCAAAAGACTTCTGAGCAAATCAGTTCAGAACTCGGACTTAAAGGGGAATCCTCTGGCATCTCACAAACAAAAGAAGACTTAAATCTTCTATTTTTAGAGATGTTCCACGACGACATTGATCCCTCTGTTAGAACAACCAGAGATTCTGCAGAACAATCTTCTGACGGTCAAAATCCTACAGGTATGACTCTAACTGGTCCAAATAATGCTTCATCCTCTTCTGTAAATACTACAGATGCAAATGCTGAGGAAGAGTCCACAGAAGATGAAACACAAAGAAAAACAACCACAAAAGCGGCTGAAGAACAAACTCCACAATCCACAGAGGAACCAATAACAGAGGATATAGAGGATCAAGTCTATACGCCCTCAGAGGAACAAACTCCACCACCACTCATACCAATCATTCCACAAACTGTAGGATCAACTACAAAGGCACGCACTATGATAGAGGCTACACCAGAAGAAGAAGAAGAAGAAGAACAAGAAGCCTCTGAAGAACAATTCGATGACATTGGTGACCATCTTCCACGCACAACTCAGTGGACAAAAAGCCATCCTCCAAGCCAAATAATTGGTGAACTTTCTGACACGGTAAAAACAAGGTCTGCCACTGCTAATTTTTTTTTCTTTACGAACTTTATTAGTGTGATAGAACCAAAGACGATTTCTGAAGCCCTTGACGACCCAAACTGGGTAGACGCCATGCAAGACGAGCTTCTGTAGTTTGAGCGCAACAAAGTCTGGACTCTAGTACCTCTGCCACGGGGGAAACAGGCCATTGGGACTAAATGGATCTACAGAAATAAGAAGGATTGTTGGGAACTGAAGATTTGCCAAGTATGGTTAGTACTGCCAGAACAACAATACTACTGCCAGAGCAAGGTTAGTACTACAAGTAAAAGTTAATGCTGCTGGAACAATGTTAGTACTGCTTGTGCATAACGATGTTAATGCTGCTTGTGATCATAATTATGGAATGAGAGAATGTTGGAGATAAAGATGGAATGGTTGAAGATAAGCATGAAAGAATATTCTGAAGATCAATTTTGTTTTGATTGTTATCTTGTAATTATTTAGTATAAATAGATTTTGATAGATAGCTATTCTGAGTGATTTTTTAGAATTCGTTTTTGTTTTAGAGAGAATTAACCTCAAGGTATAGAACCCTATTTCTAGAGAAGTAGAAGTCGTCTTGTTGAGCCTGTTCAACAAGATTGAGGTTTGGTTGTAAACTTGTGAGTTGAAGTATTGAATACAAACAGATTGTGTTTTCTGATTAGTTGTTCATTGAGTGTGTTTGAATTAAAGTTCTATTCCGCAAGATTCTTTAATTCTGATTTCTAAGTATAATTATTCTTGTTTGGAATCGATCCTGACAAGTGGTATCAGAGCATGGTTTCTTAGAAATCTACAATCATTATGGACAACATAGTTGAATCAAACAGTACTCTTGTTTCCAAGGTTCCCATGCTCAGGCCTAATGAGTTTGACATGTGGAAGATTAGAATCAAGCAGTATATTTTGCTTACTGATTATTCCATCTGGGATATTATAGAGAATGGTCCATGTGCTGAAGGAAGGGTTGGACCAGATGGCAAAAGACCCCCTCCAAAGACTGATGCAGAAAGAAAGGTTAGACAAACAGAGATGAAAGCCTTAAGCACTCTGCTTTTGGCTATTCCCAATGAGTATCAGCACCAGTTTCATCACTGCACTGATGCTCAGATTTTATGGAATGCATTGGAAAAGAGATTCACTGGTACCAAGAGCACCAAGAGGAACCAGAAGGCAATTATTAAGCAACAATATGAAAATTTTACTTCTACAAAGAATGAGTGTATGACTCAAACTTTTGATAGATTTAATAAGTTGATTGGAGAATTGGCTACAGTTGGAGTTCGTATGGAGGTTGATGATGTAAACAGGAAGTTTCTAAGATCATTAGGTGAGGAATGGACAATGTATACTGTGTCTTTCAGACAGAATGACCAGTTAGAAGATAAAGAGCTTGATGATATTTACAATGATCTTAGGGTATTTGAAGCAGAGGTTTAAGCCAAGAAGAAGCCCTCGGGATATGTGTATAATGTTGCACTCCTATCAGCATCAACTGATTCTACTGCTAACCCTGAATCAGTTAGTACTGCTGGTGGAGTCAATCAGGAGAAGGCCAATGATTCTGTACTAGAAGCTTTCTTTTCTATTCATGTTAACTCCTCATTAATTAATGATGACTTAGAACAGATTAATGCTGATGATCTTGAGGAGATGGATATCAAGTGGCAGATGGCTATGCTTTCTATGAGGGTGAAGAAGTTTATAAAGAGGACTGGGAGAAACAACTTTTCCCAAAGAAGAGAAGGTGGTGCTGGGTTTGACAAGTCTAAGGTGGAATGCTACAAGTGTCATAAGATGGGACACTTTGAGAGGTGGAGTATCTCAAAACAACCATCAACAAGCTCAGACTGGAAGCTTCAACCAGAACAGAAACTCTGTTCAAGCCCTTGTTTCTCAACAAGGAATGGGATTTGATTGGAGTGATCAAGCAGAAGAGGCAATTCAGAATCATGCACTCATGGCAGAAGTCTCAGATCTTCCTACTGAGGTAAAATCTAATCTCTGTTCTCAAGCTTGTATAGACACTGTGAAAAAGTATAGAGATCACAACCAGGGAATGTGTGATGACCTTAAGAGATTAGAAAAGGATAGAAGAGATTATGTAGTGATTGTTGAGAGGTTTGAAGAACAAATTAAGGATTTTCAAGCCAATGAACTTCAACACTCATATGATACAAACTACTGGAAGTGGGAAAAGAATGGTCTGGAGTTCCAACTGAAAGAGTCTAGGGAGGAATGTGAGAAATTAAAAGGAGAACTTGAGAAAGTAAAACTTGATGTTGAAAAGTTTTCATGTGCTTCTAAAGTCATGGACACCATAATAAATGCTCAAATCCACAGTAAGATGAAACCAGGCCTAGGGTACAATGCCAACACCCCCACCCTACAACAACACATACATCCCTCCTAGGTCAGACCTGTTAGAAACCAAGGATAGGAAGGACTTACCTGAAGGAGCTACTAAAGTAGATCCATTAGATGAAGTTGTTGTTGAGGATAAAACTGAAAAAGAAGAGTCTAAGAAAAGGAACAAGAATGTCAGTGGTGAGATCCCCTTAGAGAATTACATCAAGACTAATGAGGAAGGTGGAAGTCACTGGGATAAGAACAATGAGATGAAAATATCTGAAAAAGGAAAGGGAGTTCATTATACACAGACCACTGTTGTGAATTCCAATACTTGTGAACATTGTTCTTGCAAGAATTCTCAAAAGAATGAGCCCCAAAAACATGATAAAAAGAGGGGAAATCAAAGAAACTGGAATAATCAGTGGGCTCAAAAACAAGTAGTTGATCTGCAAAGGATTAACAGACCAAAACCTTGTTTTATCTGTGGCAAATTGAAACACCTTGCCAAACACTGTTATTTCAATCCTATTAACCAAAGGATAAATTTTCAAAGAACTTTTCAAAAATCAAATGGTTATAGGAAGCCTGTAAGGAACCATGTGGCTAAGAAACAAGCTAAATCCAAAAGCCACATGAGGAAAAAGACTGAAAAAGAATGTGTCACAATGTGGGTTCCTAAAAGCACCAGTGTTAGTACTGCTAACACTGTTAGTACTTCTTCTAAAGATAATACTGCTTCTAGTGTTTGTGCTGCTAGACCAATCATCTTGACAAAGTACTCCAGTACTGAAGTTCCTCAGGTTGAAAAACTTATCCAAACTGAATGTAAGTACTTTGATGAGCAAGGGAGACCCAAGACCACTTTGGCTTGGGTTCCCAATAAAAACTAATTGATTTATCTTATGTGCAGGGCAACCAACAGCTCAAGGGGAAGAGCATCTGGCATGTTGATAGTGGTTGCTCCAGGCACATGACAGGTAACATGGCATGCCTCAAGAATTTCAAAAGAATTGATGGAGGACATGTTGCTTTTGGGAATAATCCTGCAGGAGGTAAGATAAGTGGTAAAGGTGATGTATCAAAAGGTAAGATGAAATTTGAGGATGTTTACTATGTTGAGCAATTGAGATACAACCTGTTAAGTGTATCACAGGTCAGTGACAAGAAACATAGTATATTATTTACTGATTCTGAATGCATTATTCTTGCTCCTGGATTCAAAGTAGTTGATGAAAACATGATACTATTGAGAACTCCTAGAAAGGATAATGTGTATTGTTTAGATTTAGAAAGTGTTTCATCTGATTCATCCCTAAACTGTTTGGTATCAAAAGCTTCAATGGATGAATCATCACTTTGGCACAGAAGGATGTGTCACATGAATTTTAAAACAATGAATAAACTTGTTAAAAATAATCTTGTTAGGGGTTTACCATCAAAAGTTTATTCATGTGATGATCATTGTGTTGCTTGTCTCTAAGGCAAACAACACAAAACTTCTCAGATTCCAAGTTACACCAAAGCAATCACACCTTTATGCAGTCAAGAGGATATTTAGATACCTAAGAGGGCAACCTAGATTAGGTCTCTGGTATCCTTATGAATCATCCTTTGATTTACTTGCATACTCAGATAGTGACTTGGGTGGAGCTAACATGGATAGGAAGTCTACTTCAGGTGGATGTCAGTTTTTGGGTGCAAGACTAGTATCTTGGCAGTGTAAGAAACAAACCACAGTGTCCTTATCTAAAACAGAAGCTGAGTATATAGCTGCTGCAAGCTGCTGCTCTCAGGTTCTATGGATACAGAATCAGATGTTGGACTATGGGGTAACATTTCTTCACACTCCAATCTTCATTGACAACAACAGTGCTATTAGCATTGTTAACAATCCAGTCAAACACTCAAAAACAAAGCACATAGAGATCAGGTATCACTTTATTCGAGATTGTAATGAAAAGAAATTAATTCAAGTTGCTAAAGTTCATACCAATGACCAGTTTGCTGATCTATTCACAAAAGCTTTTGATGTGGGTAGATTCACTTTCTTGGTAACAAGTGTGGGCATGATCAACCTTGAATAAAGTCATGTTTTCAATTTTTATACATGTATTTCCTTCTATATTTGGTACTACTAACTCTTTTTCTCAGGATCTTCTGTATGACTCAGATTGACAAGTGCTGAAAAGTGCATAGTTACTACTGCCAGTGCATAGTTACTACTGCCAGTGCATAGTTACTACTGCCAGTGCATAGTTACTACTGCCAGTGCATAGTTACTACTGCCAGTACATAGTTAATACTGCTACGTACTTAATACTGCATGTGTCGTTAATACTGCTTTAAAAGAAAAATTAGGGCTAATACTGCTATAAATACCTCTTTCAGCCCGCCAAAGTTCATAACGTCTCTTTGAATTCTATTCATCTCTCTCTCTTTCTAACTATTCTCTCCCAAGAATCTCTGTTTTCTGTCAAGAATCCTCAGGTACAATGGAGTTTATCGACGAACACAACGAGATTGCCATGCTCCAGAAGCCAAAACAGTCCGCAGGTTTTCACGACATTGTGGATTTCCTCAAGTACACGCATATATCCTATGCCCTAACGGTGACCCCGACAATCTACACCGAGCATCAGAAGCAGTTCTGGGAAAATGCCACCGTGGTGTCTGAAGATGGGCAGAAAATCATCAAAACAAGGGTGTGTGACAAACCCTTGAATGTTACAGAGGAGCTTATTCGCATCACTCTTCGATTGGATGATGCCTCAGGTATGACGTCTATTCCTAATGACGATCTATACTCAACTTTAACGAGAATGGGGTATGAAGGTCCCATTGGAATCTTTATGTTTTTCAAGTCTAAATTTTCTACACAATGGCGATTCTTTGTTCATACCTTAATGCATTGCATTTCAAAGAAAACTACTGGATGGAGTGAGTTTAGCAGTACCATTGCTTATGCCCTGGTCTGCTTGGCCACTGCCAGGAAGTTTAATTTTTCACAAATGATTTTCAATGATCTTGTGTCAAACCTGGAATCCAAAAAGAGTTTTAATATGTACCCAAGGTTTGTCCAAGCAGTGATTACTCAGGAATTGACGGATTTGCCTCAATTTACTGAGGTATATGTACCTAAACCCCCTAAAGGAAAGGTCTTCTCAAATATGAGAAGAACTTCCAGGGACTCGGAAGGAGTTGACACTCCACTGTTCTCTACAATGATGGGTGTGTCCCACACACAAGAAGGTATGGCATCAGGGTCAAGGCCCTCATTAGACCAACCCACTGATAGCCAAACCCCACCTTCAATCACCAAAGAAATTCCTCAGTCCATTCTTCAAAGACCCACTCCTCTCATAACCAAAAAGTTTACAAGAAGAATGGTACACAAGGCTCCTTCCCTTGATGTACCTCCTACAAGCCCAAAGCCTTTAAGCCCTCTATTGGAGCATTCTCCAATAGAGAATATCGAAAGGGAAACCACAGGGGTGTCTCCCAACCCCGAGAAGGTGCTCACTAAGGAGAAGGTTGAGCATGTGAGTAGCAAGGCTGCCACTACTTCTGCTAGCACAGAGAAGGACAGTGGTAACATACCTAAGACCTTCCGCACGGCAACTCAGAATGAGAAATCATTCAGAGGTCCCAGGTGCCAAGAAACCACGGGGGTAGGCAGTGCTTTTGCTAGGCAAAAGACACCTACTAAAATTTCCAGTGATCCTTTAAAGGAAGTAAAAACTCCTAAACAAGGTGAGGATAGATATACATATGAGGAATTGATGGAAACCATTGCCAATATCAACACAGATGTTGTAAGTCAGCAAAAGGAGATAGATGGACTCAAGAAAGTGGTCCTATATCAACAAACACAGCTTGAGAAGCATAAGAAGCTGATTACAAAGTTGATGCACAGGAAGAAGAAAGATCAGTATGTTCTTAAAAGAAGAAGCCCCAACAATGATGCTCCCAAAGAGGGGGAGTCAGAAGCTGAATTCAACATGGAGAGTGCACAGGAAAAGGGGGAGAATGAGTGTGTTGAAGAAATTGCAAAAGAAGCAGAAACTGATCATGTAGCAGAAACGGTTAATGTTGATGAAAGTCAAAAAGCAGAAGCGGCAGAAACCATTCCAGAGGCAGCAGAAACAAAAGAAGCAGCAGAAACCATGCAAGAAGCAGTATCTACAAAGGAAGAAGCAGCAGAAACAAAGGAAGCAACAGAAACTAAAAAGCCTACTTTGGAAGAAGTTGAAGTTGCAGAGGCTTTGATTAAAGCCAAACATGACACTCCTAAAAAGCAAGAAGAAACCCTGGGTGAAAAGCTGGTGTCACTGAAAAGAACACGAACCAAGTCTATAACTACAAAGAGGAAATTTGTCAAGAAACCTAGGGTAGAACCAGTGGTAGAAGAAGAAAAAGAAGAGGATGTTCCAGAAAAGAAAGATGATACAAAGGTTGCTGAAGAAGAAGTAGCAACTCCATCAGGTCAACCAAGTAATGCTCAATGTGATATGTATATCACTGTGGTTGATACTGATCCAATCAAAGTTGACCCATTATCTTCCATGCCTCCTGAGATCATCTTCTGGGATACCTTAGTAGATCAGAGAAAGGAGTACATTAGAGTCAAAAGAGCAGATGGGAAGTATGAGGTCTGTTCTACATGGGGAAGACTTATCAGAATGTGCTCTAGATCTGACGTAGAGGAGATGTACAAGGTTGGAATGAAGTTGTATGGAAATATGCTGAATGAGAAAGGGATGTCTATCACCAAGTTGGTTCTTGAATACCTGTGCCTAATGTTCAAACCAGAAGCAGTTCAGTATATGATAGAAAGAAATTTTCAAGCCATTACCAACTGGATGCTCATTGAAAAATGTGGAGTGTATGTCATCACACTTGACTATACATATCATGAGTATTATTTGGTGGATGTTGCATACAAGCACAGCAAGAAAAGGTTGAATGGAATGCTACATGCTAAGTTGGCTTGCAACAAGGATTCTGAAATGGGAAGATACTTGGTGAGAAGGATTATTAATCAAAGCTTGGGTTTGAATCCTGATTTATGTGTTCATGATTAGGTTTTGGAAGCATCATCTGAAGAACTTGACTTCTCAACCTAAAAAGTCAAGTTAGGGGGAGATTGTTGGGAACTGAAGATTTGCCAAGTATGGTTAGTACTGCCAGAACAACAATACTACTGCCAGAGCAAGGTTAGTACTACAAGTAAAAGTTAATGCTGCTGGAACAATGTTAGTACTGCTTGTGCATAACGATGTTAATGCTGCTTGTGATCATAATTATGGAATGCGAGAATGTTGGAGATAAAGATGGAATGATTGAAGATAAGCATGAAAGAATATTCTGAAGATCAATTTTGTTTTGATAGTTATCTTGTAATTATTTAGTATAAATAGGTTTTGATAGATAGCTATTCTGAGTGATTTTTTAGAATTCGTTTTTGTTTTAGAGAGAATTAACCTCAAGGTATAGAACCCTATTTCTAGAGAAGTAGAAGTCGTCTTGTTGAGCCTGTTCAACAAGATTGAGGTTTGGTTGTAAACTTGTGAGTTGAAGTATTGAATACAAACAGATTGTGTTTTCTGATTAGTTGTTCATTGAGTGTGTTTGAATTAAAGTTCTATTCCGCAAGATTCTTTAATTCTGATTTCTAAGTATAATTATTCTTGTTTGGAATCGATCCTGACAAGGATGAAGATGGTGTGGTCATCAGAAACAAAGCACGATTAGTGGCCAAGGGATATAGACAAGAATAAGGCATAGACTACGATGAGACTTTTGCCCCTGTCGCACGGCTCGAAGCAATAAGAATATTCTTAGCCTTCGCAGCCCACAGAGGTTTCAAAGTCTATCAGATGGACGTGAAATCAGCTTTTCTCAACGGTGAAATCCAAGAAGAGGTTTACGTAAATCAGCCACTAGGGTTTGAAAGCTCAAAGTTCCCAAGGCATGTGTACTACCTTGAAAAGGCTATGTACGGACTGAAACAGGCTCCAAGAGCATGGTACGAACGACTTTCTGCCTTTCTTCTAGTCAATGGCTACGACAGAGGTACAACAGATACTACCTTATTCTATAAACGTAAAAACAGTGAAATAATGCTTGTACAAATCTATGTGGACGACATAATTTTTGGGGCTACTAATACAGAAGAGTGCAAAAGTTTTGAAAAACTCATGCAAAGTGAGTTTGAAATGAGTATGATGGGAGAATTAACATTCTTCCTCGGACTCCAAGTCAAACAATCATCAGAGGGAATTTTTATAAATCAGGCCAAATATGTCTCCGACATTCTTTCCAAGTATAACCTCTCTGATACCTCTGCCATGAAAACTCCAATGGCCACTGGAAATAAGTTATTCTTAGATCCAGATGGCATCTCTGTAGAATGCACTCTCTACAGAGGCATGATTGGATCTCTGTTATACTTAACGGCTAGCAGACCTGACATTATGCATGCCACATGTCTTTGTGCACGTTATCAAGCTAATCCTAAGATATCACATTATGATGCTGTTAAGAGAATCTTTAGATACCTAAAGGGGACCAAAAATCTTGGTCTCTGGTATCCACAGAACTTTGGCTTTTGTCTTAAAGCTTATACAGATTCAGACTATAGAGGATGCATGCTCGACAGAAAGAGTACCTCTGGGAGTTGTCAATTCCTAGGTGGTAAGCTAGTCAGTTGGACCTCAGGTTCTGTGGATGAAGACTCAGCTAAAAGACTACGGCCACATCCTATTCAAGATACCCATCTTCTGTGATTCCAAAAGTGCCATTGCCATCTCTGCCAATCCTGTGCAACATTCAAAAACCAAGCATATCGATATAAGGTACCACTTCTTGACACATCATGTTGAATACGGTACAATCGAGATGCATTTCGTGCCAACAGAATACCAACTCGCGGACTTATTCACCAAAGCTTTAGACGAGAAAAGATTCAATTTCTTGGTGGGTAAGATAGGAATGATCAATATGACGTGATCTTGAAATCCTCTGTAAGTATAGCTTAACTTCTGTAAATATGTATATAAATATATTACTTTATTTACTGCTTTGATTGATTTCTTTCTGTATGTAAATTCTCAATCTTAAATAGTTCTTGAAATCACAGAGCTTCTATGGGTCTGCTCAGAACCTCTGACGACCCCTACAGAACCTCTGGTAAACATGACCTATGTACTATGCAAAACTTATCTTATTTTGATCCAAGCATAGGTCAAGGGGGAGCAAAAGGAAATTACTTGATCAACATAAATTGTTAGATCAAGGGGGAGCAAAAGAAACCTTGAAAATGATCTACAGAGGTAAATCTTTCAAGGGGAGGCCAAAGAAGAGTGTCGATGAATCTATATCGCCAGAAGTCAGACATCACTGACGAGAAAAGAAGAACCAAAAGGTATGTCTCGTACAAAAGGTTTTTGAAAACAGTTTTCTGGGACAAAAATTGTCAAATACGTCCTAAAAATACTGGGAATAACATTTCAAAAATAAAATTATTAAAACTTTTAATAATTTTTGTGTTATGAGAAATTTGAGGTCATAGAGCTTCTGCTGAGCTCAACAGAAGTTCTGCCAGAACACTGCTCTGTAATCGCAAATTTAACTCGGAAACCAAATACGCACAAATACAAACACCATGACCTTCTCGCACAAAACTTTTCCCAAAACAGTTTTCTCGGACACCAACTTTCAAACATGTCCGAAAAACATTTCTTAATGCAAATCAAAACTTGGATGATCGAAATTGTTAATAGATTTTAAGTTATGAGGAATTTTCACTCAAAGAGCTTCTGCTGGCCCTGACAGAGCTTCTGCGAGTTCCTACAGAGCCTCAAAACCTCTGTGAACGAAATTTCTTCACTAAAATCGTATTAATCCTCTCCAATGCTTTTACAAATGTTTTGGTCAAAATAGAACCTACAGAGTCATGATAACAATGAGATATATGAGAAAAGGGTGAAAATCCAAGATCTTCAAAAACACAGATCTTCTGTAAACCACAGAGCTTCTGTGAATTTGGTATTTGGGCATTTCTGTAAGCAGTGACGGTTACTTTTACTGAGAGTGAAAATCATGTGGCTAAGAACAACCCCACGCGCCTAGCATTAATGGGCCGCGCACGACGTCCTGTCATCCTCTGACATGGCCTACGTGTCTCATTTTTATTGGGCGTACATGGCACGTTCTTTTTATGGAAAGTTGAACCTGCTGTTCTAACTCAAGTACGGATTCCAAATATTTATCCATTGCCAAATATCTTTACCCTTTCGAATTCTACCGTTTTACCCACCTATAAAACCCAAGCTTACCCTCTCATAAAATCTTTACGAACCCTCATTCTTCTCCGGCGAAACCCTGCAAAAACCTGCAAGTATCTTATTCTCATTACCAATGGCTTCATCTTCTCAAGCTATCTCCCCTGAACACTCTCCGGTGAACTCACCGGAACACTCCCCTGCTCATTCTGAACATTCAGAAAACCCCCACCTCGCCAAAAATGCCGAACAAGAAGATTCCGGCGACTCAGCAGACTTTGCTCCAACCACCCATCTCCAAAACTTTATCGCAAAGGAGCACTTTGAAAAGGTACTACCCATCAAATCCAATAACTGCTATTTGGTCCCCTCACCAACTGCTTTCGGCGAAGCCCATGCCCTTCTTCTACACATCATGGAAAACCATATTCTCTTTCCTTTACTATCAAGAACCCCAAAGAAAATACCTGTTAGGTATTTGAACCAATTTTGGCAAAGTTGCCGATATGATAAAGATGATTCTCTTATCAAAGGGTACATCTCAAAGCCAGACAAATCTGAACATTTGGAACTCAAATTCAATAGAACAATGTTTTCTCTGGAGTTCAATCTACCAACAAGGGGTCTTCTTGGACTGAAAAAATATGCAGAACAACCAACAGACGACGAGCTTTGTCGTTTTGTAGAAATGCTTGGGTACAACACCCACCTAAGGTGGAGAAATGACTTCCGCAGAGGCAGACTACCACCTCTATGGAACACCTTGTTTTCGATCCTCAACAGATGCCTTACAGGGAAGATAGGCAGCATTGACCAGAGCTCGCATCAGATCTTAACCATCATGTACGGGGTCTACTACGATCTCCCACTCGATTACTCGACCATCACGCTGCAAGAGATCATCAATACGATCGACAGAAAGAACAACACCAAAAAGGCAAGAGAGAACGATCCTAAGTATCTACCGCCCCTGCAATTCCAAAGGATATTGGGAGTCCTGTTCGAACCTCTGCTAATGATGCAGAACTGGCCAATGGAAGGGCCAACTCCCAAACAGTTCCCAATGAACAAAAACATCCCCACCGATCATATAGATGGCTACTCCCACTGCAGACCTCTGTCAAGGAAGCTTCTGAGCTATGCCAAGAACAAAACTCTTAAGTTGGAGTATATACGCGATCATAGGACTCCAAAACCGAGCCCTGTGACACCCCCGCGTTTAGGTGTCCCCCTAGGAACAATAGTTGCAGAACCCCTCTCTACAGAATCGAAGGAGCAAAAACTGGCAAAACACATGGCAATCCAACTTAGCTTTATAGCCAAACGAGCCGAGCTCATGGGAAAGAAGTCTTCTTCTAAAGCATCTGCCTCTACCCCACAAACAAAGAGGAAAACTGCAGAAGGCACCTCTACTAGCATTACAGAAGCTCAACCTTCACCTCCTCATGCCACAGAAGCTGGCTCTTCTGCTCCTCCCTCTTCTCCAAAACAAAAGAAAAGAAAATTAAAACCCACAGAAGGAGGGGCACCAAAACCCAAGAGGAGGAAAACCAAAAAGAAGCATGGGAAACCACTTGATCAAATGGTTACCATCGCAGAAGAGGCAACTGCAGAAGTTACTGAAGAAGAGGTCGCAGAGACCCGGGTCGAAGAAACTGCAGAGGAAGAAACTGCAGAGAAATGGACTGCAGAAGAAGAAATTGCAGGAGAGGGATATCAATCACCTTATCAATCCCCAGATCGATTCGCTCATCAAGGTAGCTTAAACGATTTCCTTCAACACCCTGATTTTGCTGACACCCTAAATACAGCTGGGTGGAATGCACCACCTCTTGACCACCACACCACAGACGAACAAGACTTCTCTATCTCTGGCGTTGACGCAAATCTGCAAGATGATGACCAAACCCCTAGAGATCAACAGCTGAAACTCCAAACATTCTACAGAACCCCTTCATCCAACAGGGATTGAACATCCAAAGAAGGAGTCCAAGCCCAGCTTTAGAAGAAGGCATAGAAGAAATCGATATGTCAGATGATGCCACTAGGGAAAGGATCAGGCTACAAGCAGAAGCTGAGTGGAACAGAGATGAGGTTATAGAAGCTGTAGAAAGAATGGGAGGAAAAGAAAAAGAAAAAAGAAAAAGATGCCGAAGTTGTAGAAGGCACACATCTCTCAACCCCTCCCAGTGCAACCCACACATCTAACTCCGTAGGTCTAGCTGCAGAAGGAGTTATTGAAAAAGAGTCGAACAACTCGATCCCTACCCAAACCAAACAGCCAGAGGTCACTCTTTCGACTTCTGCGCCCACAGAAACCGGGGAATCCATTCCTAGGGAGTCTCCTCAGAGAGACTCACCTATAGTTCGTGATCCATCGCCCCAGATCACACCAGAACACCCTACAGAGGAATTCGTTTCATCTGCCACGCACAATTTAGGGCCAAAACTTCTTTCAGAGAGAAGTAGTGAGCACAAAGACGAAGAGACTCTAGACAAGTTTCCGAGTCAACAGAAGAACATTCCAATACCCACCTCTGGAGTGGATTTGGACACTGTTCTTCGCAGAACTTCTATAGAGATTGAAACTCTTGTTTCTTCTCGAAGATCAGATGGAAATCCTTCCACCCCCAACGTACAAACAAGGGTGAACGAAGGTGTCCCAAGAGCAGGGACTTACTCTGGAGACGCATGTGTTCCTCCAGAGGTTACCACAGGAACACAAGTATCAAGGGATGAGTTCTAAACCCTTGTCGCCTCTGTGAACCAAACCATGAAAGAGTTGCAAAGCTCTTTCAATTCTTTTGCAGAGACAACATCGACGGCCTTACTAAATCTGAACACCAAAATGGACAATCTGTCCACAGAGGTGAAATCCGCCATTACACAGATGAAATCTTCTGCTGAAACAACTACCACTTCTCCCGCCAAAGAATTCGGGATAGCCGCAACTTCTGCGTTTAAGGAATCAGTCAAACATTTCCTTGAACAAATGAACAAGCAATCCAACAAACCAAAGGGCATTACACCTGCAGATCTACAGAAGGCCCTGAAAGACGTTCAAGAAGAAGCAATGCGCAACACTGTGCTGATGCAGCCTAAAGACTACATGACCAGAGCACAGCTAACAGAGCTCGGGCAGAATGTGATAAACCAGGTCACAGAAGTCATCACCTCCTTCACTACTGCAAATGCCAACTACGTTAAAGAGTTCAGAACTAGTGTCGGCAGAATGCGCTTCAACACAGAAGCAGAGCTTGCAACTCTATTCGGCCTCTGTGATGATGTATGCGAAAAGTTGAAGGCCGCAGGAGAAGAACTACCAAAGAAACCTAGCAGAGGGTACTTCTGATAAGGGTCAGGATGACTCTGATGATCACCATCCTGGTCCATCAGATCATCCTGAGGGGGAGAATACATGGGAGAAAGCTACGAGCAGAGGACTTCAAGCTCCACCAATAGCCGCAGAACCCATCAACCAAGCCCCTCCAGAACAAACCCAACAACAACAAACTCAACAGACCACAGAGACAACACCCATCTCTGTGGAATCAACTGCTGAAGAAACCCTTGTACCAGAAACTGCTCAAAAGACCACGGAGGCAACAACCACCCCTGTGGTAATCATCTTGGAAGAAAGTCCAACAAACCAACAACCCAGAGGAACAGAAGCTCAAAAGACAACAGAGGAAACACCCACCTCTGTGAAATTCCCTACAATGTCTGGAGTAGATGCTCAACATATGTCATCCTCTTCAGAAGAAGATCTTCCCTCCCCAACAACAAAACCAAAAGAAAAACCCCAATCCATCCCAAGAAGAAAGTCTATTGCCCACAAACCAAAAAGTGCAAAGACCTCTGGTTCTTCTGTTCTAAGAAATATGCACAAAACAATGACTGAACGAATGGCGCAAAGAGCAGCAGAAAGACAGAGGTTTACATCAGCTTTCCGAATGGCAAGAAGATTCGACATTCCTCAAACCACAGAAACCGAGCTCACAGAAGAAGTCACCAAAGAACCTCCAACAGAGGTTACAGAGCCAAACAAACCAACAGAACCAACGCCACAAACACAAGTGTTAAAACCTACAGAGGCAACACCCATCATTCCAACAGAAGCGCCAACACCCAAACCTACAGAGCTAACAGGTTCTGAACCTCCAAAGGCCAAAGACAAGGGAAAGGCGAAGCTGACAGAAGATCCCAAGAAAAAGAAATCATTGCCCAAGCCTACAGAGAAATTAATGAAGAGCGCCTTTGATGCCTTCCAAACTCCAAAGCCTGAAGAAGAGGACTGGGCATATAGATTGAAGCCACTGTCAGAAATTCCACT
Organism: Saussurea involucrata; assembly: GCA_033807775.1. Classification (NCBI taxonomy): domain Eukaryota; kingdom Viridiplantae; phylum Streptophyta; class Magnoliopsida; order Asterales; family Asteraceae; genus Saussurea; species Saussurea involucrata. Next base: position 137,910,586 of record CM066322.1, read on the forward strand.
AACAGGTAGAGCTGCAGAAGTTGTTCGACAGATGGAGAGTCTCAGAAGACAAGCACCACCACCTGGTTCAACATACGAAGAAATGGAAGAAGTGGTATACAAATACCTCTACAAACAACCCTTTCAGACCAATCATCCAACAGATCACGTCACATATCCAAAGATCAGAGAAGAATTTGAGAACATCTTCTCCAGAACAAAGCCAAGAGCCAGAGCAGAAGTCTTCTCAATCCACAAAATCAAAAAGGTAATCTTCTGTAGGTACTCCTTTACAAGAACCTATCCAAGGGTCAGGTACAATCTTTACAGAGTCAAAAGGGTAGACAATTCAGAAACCACCTTCGCTGATGCTGGCCTAAGGAATCTGAATCCCTATGATCTACCTGAACTTCTGCAATGGACAAAGGACAACTACAACACAGAGCCAAACACCAGAGCCTATCAAGTGTTGGGAAAAGCAATGAGGGAAAGGCTTCTGATCTACAGTTTGACAGACTTTCAGCTAGGAAAGGATCTTGGTCTCAAACATCTGAACCTTCGACCACCAGAGGATCGCTGCCCACCTGACGCAGTGCCCAACTCAATCATTACAGAACCAAGGTTCGGGTTAGTATTTCAAAACCCACAAGGCGAAGTCAAACTTTTTGTGACCATGGACTGTCAGAAGTACGCAACCAGTACTCTGAACATGTTCAGAGCCAACCTTGTAAAATACAGAGATACCGAGCAAATGGATAAAGAAGTTGCAGATGCTTTCATCAGAGAGATTGATGCTACAATCCGCTTAAGAGAACTTTGCGTCAGTTTCTACAACGAGATCAGAGAAGTCGGAAGAGACAACAAGAGCTACAACGATTTCAAAGACGCCAACATCTGATTCTTAAACAAAATCTCTGCAAACCATTTTATGTTTATCTTTCATAATACACAAATGTAAAATGCCTCTGGCATATTTCTGAATGAAAGAACTTTCGAGGTATTGTTTAACCTCTGTCTTATCTAACTTAGCCTAAAGTACTTCAATGTCAAATTTTTATTTTTCAGTACTTAGGGGGAGATTGTTAGCTTCAATCTTCCTAATCGTAGAAGTATTTAGAAGTAGTGAAAAATAGGCTAAGTGAAGAAAACCTCTTACAGAGGTTCTGCCACTTCCGAACGATCAAGGTCAAGATGCTACAAAAGCTACAGAGGTGTCCTACAGAACCTCTATCTTACGCACAAAGAAGACCAAGACTCGGAACCCGGTGAAGACTGCTCTACAGAAGACCAGACCTCGGAATTTCTGTAACTCTTTACAGAGCCTCTGCGGTTCAGACTGAAGACTTGGAAGATATTTATAATATCTTGCCACTATTGAAGAAATTTCTTGCTACTGTTCCTGTACATCAACTTGCATGATAGCATGCCCTGTCCAACTTCAACACGTGTCAAACTCTGAGTGGACTCAATAGGGCTTAGTACAACATAGACGTCTGCGCCATTAAATGCAATACAGCACGTACAACTGTTCATGCCATCCGTTCAACTATTCATGCCATCCGTTCTAACAACAGCTAATGCTTTATGGTCCCCTAGAGTAGTATAAAAGGAAGTCTCGTGTTGAGATCTTCCTTAACAATCTTAAGGACTTATCTAAGAATCTAAATTTCATGCTTACACTTTATATCTGTTAATCCAAGATCATTCAAGATAGAGAAGATAGAGAATTTGTCATCCAATTACATCAAGAACATGTTACAAGATATGAGTTTAGCACTGTTCTCTCTAAAGGTTCTCTCTTATAAATGATCAACGGACCTTCGGTGAAAGATTTTATCATGTTTTCACCATTTTCTCTACTTTCAATATAATCGATGAACGAGACTCTCCATAGTTCAAAATCAGATTCTTTGAACAACACTGGAAGCCGCTTCATGTTTGAAGAATTAATCTGGAAAAAAAAATATATAAAACTTTTTCTTGAAAAACTCTTAAAGTGTATGAAATACACTATAGAAAAAATTTCAGTATAAAAATTTTTCTCAAAAAAAAAATCTGACAGAAACTCTTAAAAAACTCTTAAAATCAGATTTTTTGAACAACACTGGAAGCCGCTTCATGTTTGAAGAATTAATCTGAAAAAAAAATATAAAACTTTTTCTTGAAAAACTCTTAAAGTGTATGAAATACACTATAGAAAAAATTTCAGTATAATTTTTTTTAATACTCCTCACGAGGGTACTGGAAAACGTCTGGAAAAAAAAATCAAGTCAGAAACTCACAACTGTGAGAAGCGAAAAGTAAGAAACTCGCAAGCCAAGGCTGCGAATAGTTGAAAAACTCGCAAGCAAGGGTTGCGCAAAGTGAAGAAATTCGCAAGCAAAGGTTGCGAAAAGTTGAGAAACTCGCAAGCAAGGGTTGTGCAAAGTGAAGAAATTCGCAAGCAAAGGTTGCAAAAAGTAGCCTTGGGCAAGGAATGAAATCTGACAGATCACTTTTCGCAAAAGAAGCTTGCGAAAAGTTATAGAATTCGAGTCAGTGGGTTGCGAAAAGCTGTAAAATTCGGGTCTTAAGGCTGCGAAATACTTTGCGAGAAGTAGACTTGAACTCAGATCGATGAAGCTTGCAAAAAGTAAGATGAATGTTGCGAGAAGTTTAGATCTTGCGAGATTCGTCCAAAACAACAAAAATCACTTAAATCCTCAAAATAACTGAAATCAAACTGTGCAGATCAGTTCGAAATATGAATTCGAACACTTCTTCTTCATACACAAACCTCTGAAAACCTCTGAATCAGAACATTGAAGATCGAACAGTAGCAACTTCGAACAAACCAAAAAACTCTGAAAATAGCAAAATTGATCTTGAAATCCTTCGAATTAGTTCTCAATCCTTGAATTAAAGATGCTCTTCAACATTCTCTTTTTCTAACAACTTTATGTTTTCTTGAACCTTTTCAAAATCCTTTAGAAAATCAGATTTCTCTTTTTGCAAAATCTTTATAACTTTTGCATATTCGTCTTGTTTTGCTTGAAGATTAGCAATCTTGCTTTCAAAATGAACAATCTCAGTTTTTGGTTCAGAAATTGTTTCTTTTGCTTTTACAGGACTTAATTTTTGTAAATTGTCTGAACTGGTTATAGAAATTGCAGGTCTCACAAAAACTTCAATAATCTCAGGCATGATGAAATGACAAATTCGAATATCAACTATGAATTATGATCAAAAATGAGAATCAACACAAATCTAGAACATGCAAGAATTAATCAAATCTGTCACATGCATTTCATCAAACAGTTAGAGTACATGAATTAATGAAATCTTCTTTTCAACAAAAAATTTGAATACTAATCAACATGCAGCAGATATAATCACTTTGATCCAGAAACCAATCAAGAATTTCGAAAACATACCTGTGATCTCTGTTTAATTTCGAGAATTAATCAGCATAGAGAGAAAATCTTTGGATGACTTGATTGTAAGATATCGATTCAACAGAAAGACAAATTCAAATTTCTTGAATCAATGATAGAAACGAATTCAAGAATTGTTAGGAATTCAAGAATTGTTAGCAGCAACGGAATTAATTGTCGAATTGATCAAGAAACTTCAAGAACGCGATCAAACACACTCTTGGACGAATTTGTTTGTTGATTGGCTCTGATACCAATTGAAAGTTCAGGATACACTCTTACAATCAAATATGAACAATTAAGATCGTATTCACAGCAACTGGTCATATGATTTATTAACAATCTGTGAATTACAAGATATTACAATGAATTTTTCTCTAAATGGATTCACCAAAGATTATATTAAAAATTAGTTAGCAAACTGTTGCTAACACTATATATACTGTAGAGAAAAGCTAAAGCTACAGTACATATGAGAAACAGACTAATAGAACAATTACACGTGTCCTAATTAGTAACTGAATATAACAGAGAATATCCCAAGATATGAATTCTGAACATACTTCTGAATAAGCGCTTCAGAACATTTGTCTTCATAGTCAGAAGTTCTGAGTCTCCTACTCAGAACTCTGAACCTTCTAGTCAGAATCCAACACTTAGAATCTTTTTGAGATTTCTCACTCAGAACTTCTGAGTCTTCTACTCAGAACTTCTGAGTCTTCTTTAGTCTTCTTACTCAGAACTCAACACTTGTGTTTTTGACAAAACTCTAGACCTAACAAAACCAGAAAAATTTGATCAAATTTCAAGAAAATGAGATTTTCTTGATAAATCCAGAAAATCAATCGAATTTTCTTGTAGAATTCACCAAAGTTTTCGTGATTGATCACAGAAAAACTCCTCTAAATCTTGAATCCTGCTCTGATACCAATTGTTAATCCAAGATCATTCAAGATAGGGAAGATAGAGAATTTGTCATCCAATTACATCAAGAACATGTTACAAGATATGAGTTTAGCACTGTTCTCTCTAAAGGTTCTCTCTTAACAGTTAGTGTAAGTGTTTTTATAACAAACACAAAACAAGCATATTTATACCTAGACACACAAGGTATAAACCACACAGTAACAACACAATAACATTGACTTTGACATTTGACTTTCTACATTAAACCTTGAAGACATATTAGCACTAACAATATCGTCAAACCTGTTAAGCATTACACTTTCACGAAACAGTTCTTAATCTGTTCTTGAAGTTCTTATTATATATTGAAACTCAGTAATCTTTGAGATATCATATTCTGATCACAGTTTCTTTATATTCTGTATTGTTTCTACACAAACTTATCTGTTAGTTCTTCAAATACGCTTCCACATCAAACATAAACTCGAACTAATAGATTTGTTAATCTTGTTTAAACTAAACGGGAACCAACACTTCATGTTGACCTCTGCAGTCCAATCGCTACACAGAGCCTAGGTGGCAAAAAATATATACTTGTTTTGATCGACGAATACTCAAGATTTACATGGGTTGAATTTATCAGAAAGAAATCAGATGTTCCAAACATTCTGATAAATTTAATGAAAAGAATCCAAGTTCTGTATGAGTACAGGATTCAGAAACTGAGAAGCGACAATGGCACAGAATTCAAAAACTCTGTCATTGAAGCCTATCTTACAGAAGAAGGAATTTCACAGAACTTCTCTGCTGCACGCACCCCACAACAGAATGGCGTGGTCGAACGAAAGAATCGCACGCTTGTGGAAACCGCCAGAACTATGCTAATCTCATGTGGATTACCAATGACATTTTTGGCAGAAGCAGTATCAACCGCTTGCTATACCCAAAATCGATCAACCATCGTAAAGAGACACATCAAAACACCATATCATTTGATCAACAAAAGACGACCAAACATCAAATTCTTCCATGTATTTGGATGCAAGTGCTTCGTCTTAAATGATAGAGAAGCAAGAGAAAAGTTTGAAGTAAAGGCAGATAAAGCCAAGTTCATAGGATACTCTGCAACTTCCAAAGCCTACAGAGTTTATCTTCTGCGGTCTCGAACGATCGTAGAAAGCATAAATGTTTCTTTTGACGACACCTTCCAAAAGACTTCTGAACAAATCAGTTCAGAACTCGGTCTAAAAGGGGAATCCTCTGGCATCTCAAAAACACGAGAAGAAGACTTAAATATTCTATTTCAAGAGATGTTCCATGACGACATTGATCCTTCTGCTGGAGCCATCAGAGCCTCTGGAGAACCATCTTCTGCCAGCCAGAACGAAATAGGTATCTCTCTAACTGGTCCCTTAAACAACTCATCTTCCTCTGTAAATCATACAGATGCAAATGCCGAGGGGGAGCCAACAGAAGATGATACAACAAGTGTTAGGTCTAAATATGTCTTCAAGATTTAATGATCAAGTCAAAGTCAAAGTCTTTGTATTAAGTCTTGTGAGAAAGTCAAAGTTGCTTATTAGCCTTTGTTAGTCTTAGGGTATATAAGGCTTTGTTTAGACTTTCTTTGTAAGGCTTTTGGACATAACTCTCATATTGTAATACAGAGCCGACATGAATACGATCTAAGCTTTCTCTCTCTACTCTCTCTCTCTAGAATTCATATGGAAATTCATGTTGCTTGATTGATTTGGGATTAACAATTGGTATCAGAGCAAGTTAATGAAGACCTGCTGAAGAAATTACACGAATCGAGATCAAAATTGGTAGGTTTTTGAGAGAAATCGATTGATTTTCTTGATTTTTTCAAGAAAATCTCTTTTTCTCAAATTCTTACATTTTTTTAGTTTGATTTGTCTGGATATCGAGTTTTTGGTGTTAGAAATCACATTTGGAACAATTCATATTCAAGAATCGAAGGCTAATTTCAGAGATTTGAGGGTCAATTTGAAGATTTTTGGGATTTTTGTACAATTCGATCGGTTCTGTCTGGTTGAACTTTCAGACATCAATTCAATGGTTTTCAGCGAAATTGGTTCACATAATCGTGTTAGAAACCTATTTTCTAACATCTCTGCAAAATTTGAAGCCTAATTCGAAGATTTGATAGAGATTTGTAGAGATTTTTGATTCTGATCATCACTTTGCGCCAGATCTACAGTTTGCGTCAGTTCATCAGATTCTGCCAAGTCTACTTTGCGCCACCAACGGGTAGCGCAAACTCTACTTTGCGCCACCAACGGGTAGCGCAAACTCTACTTTGCGCCATCAACGTGTAGCTCAAACCTCACTTTGCGCCATCAACGTGTAGCGCAAACCCCACTTTGCGCCAGCCACTACTTTGCGCCACTCAAGTCTAGCGCAAACCTCACTTTGCGCCACTAACGTCTAGCGCAAACCTCACTTTGCGCCACCCTCGTCTCGCGCAAACCTCACTTTGCGCCACTTGTGAGGAGTTAAAAAAAATTATACTGAAATTTTTTCTATAGTGTATTTCATACACTTGTTGGTCCCGAAAGGCCTATACAAGTTTGTAGAAGGGGGGGTTGAATACAAACACACTATTTTACTTTTCTAAATTGTTTATTGATAAATCATTAACAATTTACAGCTTGTTGCGGAAACAAGATTAAGGATAAACCTAAATCTAAACAAGTTGGAACACTAAGGTTTCTTGCACTAAGAAAGATATGGAGATTACTAATAAAAACCTATCTTGAGAGAGATTTGAACTTGTCCAGAGTTAGCAAGTTACTTCAAAAGAAGTGAGTTCATCTCTTTATATACTGCATGCATTTAATGCAAGTCAGTATACACATTACACGTGTCATCAGCTGGTTGGTTGCATGTCATTGACCTTGGTTGACAACCTTAGTAGCCGTAAAGATGAACAGTGTAGTATCAGATTTTCGGAGGTTCTTTTCTGACATTTCGTACGGCGGCGTGCAAGGGAGGTTAAGACAAAAGTACTTTGTACGGAGGACTTCATGATCAGCTTTCGTTGATTCAGCGATTACCATTTACTATTCAGCGAATGATAAAGTTCAGCGATAGCTGAAGTCTTGTACTTGATACTTCACGTTGAGTGGACAAATCTGAGTCTTCGCTGATCCGCATCAGTTCATTAGGAGACTTGTCGCTGGTTCTTGAGCTTGATCTTCGACTTCAGCGTAGAACCTTTGTTGACGTGAAACATGTCTTCAGGGATCATAAGTAAACAATTAACTTATCAGCGATCACCATAAGGACTAAACAGACTCAGAGCATTATGGTGAACAGTGTTCGCTGAATGTTTAATTTAAAGAGCGAGAGTTCCTATCAGCGGTACTGTAAGATCTTAGTACTTATCAGCGATAGTGAAACTCTGATACATATTGTTTACATACAATTTTCACTAAGTATTTAACAGAGGGTCATTATCAAATCACTGAGGGTTTGGATCAACAATCTCCCCCTGTTTGATTATGACATAGCAACAAAGAAAATTGCTATTAAATGAAAACATAAGGATAAAAATAACTCATAAAATATTTGTCCCTTTTACTGTTTTCTGGGATCTTTTCAGTACTGATGGAGTAGAGTACATTTGCTGAAATCTTTCTTTAAATCTTTGAATCAGATTACAATGAAGAACAGAAAGATTACAAGTACAAGCGAAATAAATTACAAGTACAGAAGGATAACTGATACAATAGAGAAAAAGGAGATTATATCAGTTTTCAAAAGGTTCTTCCTTAATGAGAAGTTCATCAAGGGTCGTCTTTTCAGTGGGAATCATCCAGTCAGGAACCGTTATACCTCGTTTTCTTTTATTCAGCGCTTCTTTAAAAATCAAGGGTTTTAGGTGTCGTGCCTGAATGTCCTTTCTGAAGTCACACCAGTAGATAAGATCTCTGAGCTGTTCGATTGGAGTGATTGGAAGCTCAGCGATCCGTTGAAAGCATTTACGTCCATCATAGTCAAGAAAGAATATTCCATAAGGATTACTGATGACTTTACCAGGGACGAAAAGTTCACATGGTGGCAAAGAGATGTCAAGGGCAGATAGATCAGGATCAGGTCCAAGCACTTCAGCGCGAGAGAAACCAATTCCAGTTTCATTTCGTATGACAGGTCCTAAGTTTGAATCTTGACGTTTCTTCCTTGGAGAGCCCCTTTTTCTTTTCGGCTTTAGATCAGGAACAGGAGGAATATCCACACAAGAAGATATCAAGTCGATCTGTCTGTTTATCAGCTTTTCGAAATGATTCTTGTACTTAGATTGTGATGGTTGGATAGCTAACCTCATCTCCAGCCATTCAGAGAGACCATACCTTTTTACAGTGTCAGCGCGAAAGGTTTCAGATGTGCCATCTTCTCTGAACAGTTTGATGTCAACAATAGGTACTCCGATAGAGGTTCTTCCAGAGATGAATACCTTGTTGATCTTCGCTGGACGATATCTGAAGTCAATTTTCTCTTTACACCAGATCAAGGTGGTCTGAGAAACTTCAGGTTTCTTTTCCACAATCTTCTAGGCTTCTTCCCACAACTTTCGTTGGATTTGAATGGGAACACGCTTCAGCTTGGGGTCTTTGACAGATTCTAGAGTGAGCTTGATGGCGTATTCTCTGTCTTTCTCTTCAGCTTCCTTTCTTTCAGCAATGAGGCGTTCAGCTCTAAGGTGGTCCTGGTATTCAGCTTTTGAAATTCTGAACTTGGGAGGAACTGAAGGCAGTTGATCAGGCCTTAAAATGATTCGCTAATCCTCGAATCGCTTTATTATTTCTTCTCTTCTCTTTTGATCCTCTTCACTCAGCCTTTGAGGAACTGAGGAAGGTCTTTTATTGTGCGAGAGAGGTTGTTCTTCTGGTTCATCAGTCTCAGAGATCAAATCCAAGACTGGGATTATTTCATCAGCAGCAGCTGGCTTTATTTGTGAAGTCGCAACAGTATAACCTTCAGCGACATCCTCAAACAGGGGAGAGGACTAGCTGAAATGCAGCGATCTTACAGATAAGAACTGGGTAGAAGAACTTGGGTAGAAAAGATAGAAAAAGAATGTGGATGTGTAGAGAGGTTGTTGAGTAGAGAACTTATTGAGTTGTTGAGAAGTTCAGGGAAGGAAAAGGTAAAGTTTTAGTGTACCTGAGAAACCGGCTTTTCAAATAGGATCGCTAGATTTTCATCTTCAGCGAGGCCTTTGTCTTTGCTTTTCTCAGCGCCAGAGGCTGAGGGCTTTGTCTTTGTCTTCTCCCCTGATGGTTTTTTTATCGAGATTCCTTTAAGAGCTTTGATCCTTGGGGCAGGTTTGACGATAAAGAAATCATCGTCATCTTCATCATCAACATCATCCTTTCTTGGAGAGAAGGATGGTTTGTCTTCAGGGATGTCAATGTCTTCATCTTCTTCTGCTTCGGATTCCTCAGCATCTTCTTCGAGTTGCTCCCCCCAGATACAGAGGCGAGCTTCTCGGTTCCCTCAGGGTTTTCATCTCCCTGAGGTCCATCGGTTAGATCTTCATTCCTCTCTCCCCTGATAGATTCATCATGGGAAAGGTCTTCAGCGCTCTTGTTCAGATCTTCAGCGCTTTTCTCAAGATTTTCAGCGCTTTTCTCCCTGGAATGTTCAGCGCTCTTCTCCCCCTCTTTCTCATGATGACTGGGGGAGGAATGGGCAGACTCAGCATTGGTGTTATCTCTGTCTTTTGGGCCAGAGATTTTCACACAACCTTCAAGCTTTGCTATTCTGTATTCTAGGCCAAAAATAGCAGGCGTGATTTTCCTCAGCTCTGTGCGATCCTCCTCTGTGAAAGATTCCAAAATAGGGACAGGGGCAGGAGCAGGAGCTGGACTATTTGCCTTGTTTACCAGCGTCTCGATCATCGTCTTCATAGAACCAACGTCGGTCTTTACAGAGCCTAAGTCAGTCTTGACCTCTGACATATCACCCTCAAGTTTTGCAACCGATGTCTTCAGCGTTGTTACTTCGCTGGACATGGTTGAAACTGATGTTTTGAGGCTTGTGTAGTCAGTGTAGATGTCACAGAGCACCTTGGCAAAATCGCTGAGCGTCTTATCAAGACTCTTGATGTCTTCAGTGGAAGCTTTCTTCTCCACCACCGTTGTCAGCTTTGTCAAATTCTCTCCAGCGTTTGTTACAGCTGTTGAGTTGTTGGAGAGTGTGGTGGTGAGACTGGACAGCTTTGTTTCCATGGACTTCAGAGAGGCGTTGATGTCTCCCAAATTAGGACCTGTAACATATAAGTACTTGTGAACAAAGGAAAGCTCAGAAGTTTCAGGTTTAGTTACAGTGTTTAAGGTGGGATTTGTACCTGCAGGAGGATTGATGAACTCGTCAAAGTTGCAAGTTCCTGAATAGTGTTCCATATCCTCTTCGAAAGTACGGTGAGGTATGGTGATCTCTGCAGGTCCTTTCTTCATCATTTGTTGAGAAGCATCAGCGGTGGCTTCTGGAATGATGGCATCTCCAGTGTTCGCTGGAGGAGTGTCCAAGTGAGTGGAGGGAGAAGCGAAGGTTAAGATTGGGGTTCGGGTTCTGAGTTCAGCGTTGGAATCGCTGACAATCACTTCATCAGTCTTTTGAGAGACTGAGGGAGGTTGGGTAGTTTTCAAGTTTCTAACCTCAGCGTTTGGAGACGCTGAAGTCTGGATTATAGGGATGGCTTGCACGGGTGTGGCAGAGCGTACCACGGAACTTTCCTTCAGCTCTTCAGAATGAGCTGAGGAGTCTTCAGCATGGAATTGCTGGGGTTGCTCCTTGGTTTTCTTGATCCTTTTGGAATCAAGTTGGGTGTGTGAGGGTTTCCTTTTCTTATAAGGAGAGGATTTTGTGGCCGGGGTATCAGCGATTGGTATTGTCGCTGAAGGAGCCACAGAAAGCGGAGAATTTAGAAGAGTGAGAAGAGTAGAGAGACGTACCTCATTGGCGACAGGCTTGAAGTCGAGAACCTTAGGGCCAATCTGAGAAAGTTTCAGATCACCCTCTTCAGGATAGCTGTCCTTCAGGCCATATTGAAAGATGGCGCTGATGAATCGTGGGTAAGGAACCCATGCTGGTCTGTCAGCGGCAGAATCGACACGTTGAATCAGGTCTTCATAAATAATGGAGGCCCAGTCAATATTTAGACCTTTCAGCAGTGCGTATCCCATGGACTGCTGAGGTTGGGCGGCTTGATCAGAAGATCCGGATTTAGCTGTCATGCAGCTGATCAGGTGAGCGAAGATGAAATTCATCTCGCTGGGCATCTTGGATTTCTTTATCAGCGTCAGTTTCTTCTCAGGCTTCTTGTCCCTTCCAATAACCCAGATATAACCCATTGCGTCAAGGAAAGCAATGATTGCTTCTCTGTCAGCATGCTTTTTATGGTCAGGGAATGGAATGAAGGGTTTTTCTTTGGTGGCATTTGGGAAGTTTAGGGCTTTGCGGATAATGGCGGGTGTAATCTTGATGGTGCCATACTCAGTATTGCTGAGTATGCAGTCTATGGTTTTGGATGGATCTTTGGCAGAGGGTAGCTCAGTGTGTCTGGCAGAGTACCAGAACTGGGATAAGAGCCGCTGACTAGCAGGAGGTGTTATGGTCAGGGCTGTGTAGATGGGGCTGTTCTTCAGAAAACTTACAGCATCGTCCAGATGTGATACTTGCTTCCGAGGAGGAAACTCGAGAAGAGCTGAGAGGTTGTTGGCCTTAGTCCAATCGAGTTGATCCAGCTCGAACTTAACCTGGGGGGCTTTGAAGATGTCCATTTCCTCAGAGTCAGTGGAGATGGACTCAGCGGTAACATTCATCTTTGAAGATGCCATATCACTGTATTATTCGTTCAACCAAAGATGTTAACAAATAAGAATTATCTTAATGTGGAAAGAAATTTCCGTTAAGATTTTTCGAATGTTGTCCATTTCATTCAGACAAAAAATGTCTTAATGAAGATTAGGGTTTTTCTTGATTTTTAAAAGAAAAGTAAAACCCATAAAGTCTTGTATTCCAGTTTCTAAAAGAAAAATGGATACGAATGAAGAACAAGTTTAAGATTTAGATTTAAAACTTGAAGAACAACCATGAAATGGTTGTGTTCATAAAACCATGAAAGAAATGATTTTATTTTATAAAGTTCTTTTGTTTGATCTTGTTAAAACAAAGAGAATATCGAAAACAAGTTATACACATTTGATAAAAGATAAGAACATATTAACCTTGAAGTTTTGATGAAGAAGATGATGAACAGTTCTTGAGGTTTTTGAGAGCACAAATGCAACAGAGGATTCTTTTCTTGCGGAGAAAGATTGTTCGCGTAAAAGACAAATATAAACCAAGAGTTGTTTATATAGGGATTTTTAGAGAGAGAAAACCTTGAGCGGGAAAAGGTTTTCATCATGACACGGACACGTGTTTGCATTTGATTGGAAGTTTGAACAAAACGTGCAAACGTGTGTCAGAAAGAAATCGTGTCGAGTGTAATTTGTTGCAATGACGTCACAACTGTCCTTTCACATTCTTTTAGGATGTCTCTGAGGTTTTGAAAACTCAGGGACTCTTTTGAAAAACATGAAGCACTGAATAGAAAATGTCAGTGAAGATTTAAAGAAATTTTCAAAATATCGCTGTTAAGGAAGAGATATTCAGCGATGCAATTTATTTTGAAATCTTGCATTTTCATGCGATTGTCAGAGAGAGAAAACATACCTGGATATCAGTTTAACCAAGTTTATTCAGAGAGAAGATGATGAAATGGATTATATAAGTTGATTTTATCCCGAAGGCTATACACGATTGTATAAACGTATCGCTGATTAAATGTGAACCGCTGAAGATTTTATCCTTCAAAGTTCAGCATTCCAAGCTCGCTGATGAGAAAGTTGAATCTTGTCTCATCAAGAGGTTTGGTAAACAAATCAGCTAACTGATAATCAGTTGGGATAAAATGAAGTTCTATATCACCATTCATCACATGATCTCTGATAAAATGATATCTGATTTCTATGTGTTTTGTCTTTGAGTGTAGCACTGGATTGTTTGCTATAGCGATGGCACTTGTGCTGTCGCAATAGATTGGAATTTTGGAGAGCTGAAGATCATAGTCTAGTAGCTGATTTCTCATCCACAAGACTTGAGAACAGCAGCTTCCAGCGGCTACATACTCAGCTTCAGCTGTGGAAGTGGACACTGAGTTTTGCTTCTTACTTGTCCAACTTACCAGCTTTCCACCCAGGAGCTGACATCCTCCTGTGGTGCTTTTCCTATCCATTTTGCAACCTGCAAAATCACTGTCTGAATAGGCGGTTAGATCGAATCCTGAGTCTTTGGGATACCAAAGACCTAGATTCGCTGTACCCTTAAGATATAGAAAGATTCGCTTTACAGCTTTCATATGGGATATCTTAGGTTCAGCTTGATATCGTGCGCACAGACATGTTGCAAACATAATATCGGGTCGGCTAGCTGTAAGATACAATAGTGAGCCGATCATCCCACGGTACAGCGTGACATTGACAGGAACACCCTTTGTGTCCTTATCAAGTATCAGCGGTGGTGCCATAGGGGTTTTCATAGCTGAACTTTCAGTTAAGTCGAATTTCTTCAGCATATCTTTAACATACTTTCCCTGATTTATAAAAGTTCCTTTTTCAGTTTGCTTAATCTGAAGACCAAGGAAATATGTTAGTTCACCCATCATGCTCATTTTATACTCATCTTTCATTCTATCAGCGAAACGAGTACAAAGCTCAGGGTTAGTAGAACCAAATATAATGTCATCAACATATATTTGAACTAAAATGATATGACCTTTCACTTTTCTAAAAAACAAAGTTTTGTCAATTTTACCTCGCTCAAATTTTTCAATATGGAGATAAGTAGAGAGAGTATCATACCATGCACGTGGAGCTTGCTTTAAGCCATAAAGTGCCTTGTCCAGTTTATAAACATAACCTGGACGCTTAGGATCTGAGAATCCTGGAGGTTGTTCCACATACACTTCTTCATTCAGCTTTCCATTTAGAAATGCTGACTTAACATCCATCTGATGTACAGTGAAGTTTTTGTGTACAGCATATGCTAAGAAAAGACGAATAGATTCAAGTCTTGCTACTGGAGCAAAAGTTTCGTCATAATCTATGCCTTCCTCTTGTCTGTATCCCTGAGCAACAAGACGAGCTTTGTTGCGAGTTACAGTACCATGTTCGTCCAACTTGTTTCGATAGACCCATTTAGTGCCTATCACCGTTTTGTCAGTTGGTCTACGAACAAGTTTCCAAACTTTGTTTCTTTCGAATTCAGTCAGCTCTTCTTGCATAGCGCTGACCTCAGATACCCTTCTGAGGGCATCATCTATTTTCTTTGGTTCAGTTAGAGAAATAAAGTTAACAAATAAACAAATATTACCTGCACTTCTACGGGTCTGAATACCAGCGTTGGGATCACCAAGAATTTGATCGATTGGGTGATTTGCAGTCCATCGCTGAGCCGGAGCATACGTCGCTGACTCAGTCTGAACTGGAGAAACTGAAGATGAGGCTTCAGCTACTTCTGGATTATCAGCTAAGAGAGGAATGTTTGCATTTGCCACTTCATTCACTGATTGCTGAGAAATAGATGGAATTTCTGAGACATTTGGATCAACTGCAGGTATAGCGTTTATAGGAACAGCTGAGACCCAAGATGTTTCAGCTTCACTATTTTGCATATTTGGAATGATAGAAGGACCATCATTTTCTACGGTGTGAGCATGAGGAGTGGGAATATCTTCTGAATCACCAAGATGAGAAAACATCCATTGATTCAGTTCTTCTGTATCAGCGTTCGGTTTAGAGTTCGCTGAACGGGATTCGTCAAACGTGACGTGAATAGTTTCTTCTACAGTTTGTCTTCTTCGGTTGAAGACTCTGAAGACTTTGGAAACTGAGGAGTATCCAAGAAAGATTCCATCATCAGCCTTAGGATGAAACTTTCCAAGGGCATCTCTGTTGTTCAGTATAAAACACTGACATCCAAAGATGTGAAGAAAGCTGATTGAAGGCTTTCTCCCATGAAAAAGTTCATAGGCTGTCTTTTTGAATCTTTTAACTATCAGCGACCTGTTTTGCGTAAAACAAGCAGTGTTGACAGCTTCTGCCCAAAACTGAGTAGGCAGGTGAGAATCGCTGAGCATTGAACGTGCAGCTTCAATAATTGTTCTATTTCTTCTTTCAGCAACTCCATTTTGTTGTGGTGTTCTTACTGACGAAAAGTTGTGAGAAATACCCTTGCTCTCAAGGAAGGAATCAAGAGAACTGTTTTTGAATTCAGTTCCATGATCACTCCTTATTGAGCGAACAGTCATATTGTTCAGAGTTTCCATCTTCCGAACAAAGGTGATGAGTTCTTCAGGGGTGTCACTCTTAGAACGGAGAAACATTACCCATGTGTAACGAGAGAATTCATCAATTATGACCAGCGTATATTTCTTTCCAGCGATGGATTGTTTGTTAACGGGGCCAAACAAATCCATATGGAGTAGTTGTAGAGGAGATGACACTGAGGAAACTTGCTTTGACTTAAAGCTTGCCTTGGTCTGCTTCCCTTTTTCACACGCTGAACATAAAGACTCTTTGGCGTATGAATGTTGAGGTAGACCAGTGACTAACTCTTTGGATGAAAGAGTATTCAGTGTCTTGAAGCTGAGATGAGAGAGCCTTTTGTGCCACAGCCAGTTAACATCAGAAGATGCTTTTGAGAAGAAACAGGAGTTCTCAGTGGTTGTTGAGTCCATGTTTATAACGTAAACATTTTCCAAACGATAACCGCTGAGAGCTATCTTCTCCTTTTTGTCAGAGACAAAGCAGGATTCCTTAGTGAAAATCACTTTGTTATCCATGTCGCAAAGCTGACTGATGCTTAGAAGATTATGCTTCAGCCCTTCAACATATGTGACTCTTCTGAAGGATGTTGTACCATTTGAATGTACACCATACCCTCGGGTGTGTCCTTTTCCATTTCCACCGAAAGTCACAGAGGGACCCTTCTCTTCCTTGTATTCAGCGAGCAGGTTTTTCTTTCCAGTCATGTGTCTACAGCATCCGCTATCGAGATACCAGATACCCTTCTTAACCTGCAATACAAAGGAAGATTAGTTTTGCTTGGGTACCCACTTCACCATGTATACGCGTTTGTCAGTGGAAGAAGTTGGAATGGGTTCAGCAGTCTTTGCAGCATTTGAAGATTCAGCTTTGTCTTTCTTCACTTTGGTCAATTTCTTGACCTCAGCGGTAGGAGTCACCTTGACCTGAATGGCAACTGGTTTGGTCTTCTTGGGTGCTATCTTCACCTTAGCTATCTTATCAGCTTTGGTGGCTGTGGGACACTTACTTGCAATATGATCGGTAAGTCCACAGTGATAACATTTCCTATAACTAAAATTAGTTCTAGGACCACTTGAGTGCTGAGCTTTTAATTTGGAATTAGAAGTGCCAGCACCAAGTAAACTATTGGTTTTAGAAATGGGATGAACATTCAGTTCTTCAGATTTCTTACCAAGGACATCCAATCTGAGTCTAGGAGTAGATCGCTGAATAAGTCCAGATATCTGCTTCCTTGATCCAGAGGGATGAGCCACTGAAGCTTTAGAGGCATTCAGTTTTGGTACTATGATACCCTTCTGAGGATTCTGGTAAATAACAATTCCTTTACCTTTGTCTTTAAAGACAGAGGTAGGTTTTGAATAAACCATTTTCTCCTTGCCTTTTGAGGAGGTAGGAGTTTCCTCAGGGATTGGTGTAACCAACGAGTACTGAGATGATGAAGTGTCAGCTACTGAGGATACGAACGTTCCAAATTTAAGCATTGAACGTTCAGTGGTTGGTTTTGGAGCATCATATTTATAACCCAGACCACGTTTATCACTCAAAGGAATCTGAGCCTTAATTATCTCAGTGATCTTTGTTGAAGAATTACACCATCCTTCAACAGTAGCTTGTTCGGCTTTTAATGCAGCGATAGCTTCTGCTCGTTCGATTTTGACTAGCTGATTTAAATAGACTTGATCTTTAAAATCATCTTCAATTTTAGAAAGCTTTTCTATTTGAAGGTGGCAGTTTTTAAGCTTTTCAGCGAGATCAAGATTTTGGTTTTCAACCACAGCTTTGCCGTTCATGGCTTCGTATAAACTTCTAGTCAGTAGATCGATTTTACGGAGACTATCAGCTTCATCAATATTTGCAATATTGGTAAAGAAGGAAGGTGATACCTGAATGGCAGATGTTGAAGTGGAGGGAATGTCTGAACTTTCTTCCTCTTCTTCAATCTTTGCCATGAGACATTGATTTGCTATATCATCTTCAGAATCAGATGATGAGGCTTCTTCATCAGAAGCAGCCCAATCATAGTCAGCCATCAGGCCTTTTCCTTTCTTCTTAAAGCTTTTCAGCTTTGCATACTTCTCCTTCAGCTTTGAGTATTTGTCATCTTTATTCCTTGGAACGAAGGATTTCTTTGTAAAAGCTGAAGGTCTCATGATTTTCTTTGACCTGCACTCGTTAGCGAAATGACCTGTCTTTTCGCAGTTGAAACAAGTAGCAGTAGCCTTATCAACAAAAGCTGATGACTTAGGCTTGTCAGCTATGGAAAGAGTTTTGTTCTTTCTAAACATTTTCTTCTTGGCGAATCTCCTGAACTTTTTAGTTAGGAGAGCCAAGGATTCATCATCATCTGAAGAATCAGAATCTGATGATCTTTCAGAGTTACTTTCTAACTCAGTGATAGTGACTGAGGGTCGCTGAGTAGAAGGTTCATCTGAGATTAAAGCAACAGGGGTGCTTTTGGAATCTTTTACAAGATTCTTCTTAAGATGGCTAGATTGCTCATGATTCAGCAATGTGCCATATAAGGTAGCAAGGGTCATTGATCTTAGATCTTTTGACAGCTTGAGACACATGGAATAATTGTCCCAGCTTTCAGGTAAACATTCTAGAAACTTTGTCAGCACTTCAAAGTTAGAATATTCCTTACCAACCGTTTTTAGATCTATAATTAAGCAATTAAAACGTTGATGAACTTCAGAGAGAGTTTCATTCTTACCAGAAATGAAGCTTTCGTATTGTCTTTCCAGGTTAATCTTTCTTGAATCCTGGACTTCAGACGTTCCTTCATACTGAACACATATTGTGTCCCACATGGCTTTTGATGATTTCAGGTTCATGACGGAATGGTAGACTTCGTCAGGAAGGGCCATGGATAGTATGGATCTGGCTTTTGTATCTATAGCCACTTTCTTCTTATCTTCATCGGTCCACATGTGTATTTCCTTTGGAATCAGCCTTTCAGGAATAGCAGCTCTAGTTGCAGTGGCTGGAACTAAAGGATCAATAGTTACAGGGATGTGTGGGCCGTTTTCAAGATAGTAGGTCATAGTGGGGTCTACACCTTCTAAGAAGAGCATCATCCTATTTTTCCATAAGTTGAAGTTGTCTATGGAAAATCTAGGGGGTTTTGCAAGAGAACCATTGTCTATATAATTTGTGTTTGTGTGGGAGGCCATTTTCAGATAATAGCAGGGAAGAGAAATATCTTAGATTAGATCTTGTTTATGAGATTAAACAAATCTGCTCTGATACCACTTGTTGGTCCCGAAAGGCCTATACAAGTTTGTAGAAGGGGGGGGGGGGGGGGTGAATACAAACACACTATTTTACTTTTCTAAATTGTTTATTGATAAATCATTAACAATTTACAGCTTGTTGCGGAAACAAGATTAAGGATAAACCTAAATCTAAACAAGTTGGAACACTAAGGTTTCTTGCACTAAGAAAGATATGGAGATTACTAATAAAAACCTATCTTGAGAGAGATTTGAACTTGTCCAGAGTTAGCAAGTTACTTCAAAAGAAGTGAGTTCATCTCTTTATATACTACATGCATTTAATGCAAGTCAGTATACACTTTACACGTGTCATCAGCTGGTTGGTTGCATGTCATTGACCTTGGTTGACAACCTTAGTAGCCGTAAAGATGAACAGTGTAGTATCAGAGTGTTTGTACGATCTCAGATTTTCGGAGGTTCTTTTCTGACATTTCGTACGGCGGCGTGCAAGGGAGGTTAAGACAAAAGTACTTTGTACGGAGGACTTCATGATCAGCTTTCGTTGATTCAGCGATTACCATTTACTATTCAGCGAATGATAAAGTTCAGCGATAGCTGAAGTCTTGTACTTGATACTTCACGTTGAGTGGACAAATCTAAGTCTTCGCTGATCCGCATCAGTTCATTAGGAGACTTGTCGCTGGTTCTTGAGCTTGATCTTCGACTTCAGCATAGAACCTTTGTTGACCTGAAACTTGTCTTCAGGGATCATAAGTAAACAATTAACTTATCAGCGATCACCATAAGGACTGAACAGACTCAGAGCATTATGGTGAACAGTGTTCGCTGAATGTTTAATTTAAAGAGCGAGAGTTCCTATCAGCGGTACTGTAAGATCTTAGTACTTATCAGCGATAGTGAAACTCTGATACATATTGTTTACATACAATTTTCACTAAGTATTTAAGAGAGGGTCATTATCAAATCACTGAGGGTTTGGATCAACAACACTTTAAGAGTTTTTCAAGAAAAAGTTTTATATAAATTTTTTCTGATTGTTCATTTTCCGCAGATTCAGTAGATTTTTCATTATAAAGATCCGTTATCTTTAAGCAATCATGAACCAACCACCTGTGCTAATCAAAGATTCTGATTTTGAATGATGGAGAATTACGTTCATCGACTTTATTGCAGGTAGAGAAAATGGAGAGAATATGATAAAATCATTCTCCGAAGGTCCAATGAGCAGAAATAAAATGGAGAATGATTTTACAGAAGAAGAGAAGAAAAGATTGAAAGCTGATACGGAAGCTTCGTCCAACTTGATTCTTGCACTTCCAAAACACATCTACAAAAGTGTTGATTGTTTCAAACACAATCCAATGCTTATGTGGAACGAATTATCTAAGCGAATGCATGGATCTGAAGTTGCATTTACAAAGAGAAAGGAAGAAGAAAAGAAAGTTGAGAAAGAGGATACTGAACTGAACATGTCAGAAGCTGAAAATGAAGATCTTAAGGAAAAGGTTATTGAGCTAACGAAGAAGCTGTCTAACATGGAAACGTTGCTAAAAGTAGAAAGAGAGGATTTCAGAAAAGAAAGAGCTAATCGTTTAAATGACAAAAATTGCTATGCAAAGCAAATTCTTTCTCTTTCTCAGAAAATTTCTGAACTTGAAAAGACTTCGATTTCTGATAAGAAAGAAAATGAAGAGAAGAAAGCTCTTGAACTCAGATGCATAAAACTTTCTAAACAAAATTCAGACTTTGAGAAAGTTTTATTTCTTGAAAAGAAAAATTAGAGAAGGAAAGAGTTGAGTTTGAAAATGAAAGGAAAATCTTTGAAGCAAAGAATGTGAAACTAACAAAGAATATATCTGAGCTTCAAAAGGAATTGGATATAGAAAGTCAAGAGCTAGAAAAGATGAAGAAAGCTGACTTTCAGGCTAGGAGCGTTAAAGACGAATTCTCTTTTGAAAGGAAGATATTTCAGCAGGAAATACATAAACTGACAAAGAATTTGGTTGTGTTATCGACTGATATCATGAAGGAGCAGATTGTTAAGTCTGATATTCAGAAGAAGCTTGCTTTTGTGACCAAGGAACGAAATGACTTAGCTTTCAAAGTGAAGTCATTTAACAAATCCAAAAGCTATTCAAAATGTCCTATTCGTCCTTCTAATCTTTTCTATGATCATTCAGTGGATAATTCTTCCATGTATAAATATGCTGATCTTCCTACATATAAGAAAGTCAACATGCAATGGAGAGTTAAAGGTACGTTTTCTCAAAAAGATGCACCAAAATCATCTGTTCCCAACAAGAACACTAACATGAAAGGTAAATCTTTTGCTAAACCTGATTCATTATATTCTGCAAATCATTTAATCAGGTTAGCACAAAAGAATTTTTGTTGTTCTTATTGTGGAACTAATGATTTTGTTAAAAATGATAGTGTTCAATATTTGTATGGTACTTATCATTTTCCTTATTATAGAGCTCCGCTTAACAAGCCAGGACCCAAGACACGTTGGGTACCAAAATCTACTTAATCTGTTTTTGCAGATTTAGAAGCAAAGCGTTGAACTCTCGGAAGAAGATTATTTGTGCCATTAAGGGGGAGTAAAGAGAATGGTTTCTAAACACATCAGTTTAGAACCCGTATTTCAAAGTTAATGGCTTTTGAACATATCAGTTCAAAACCCGTGCTTCAACGACTATGGCTTCTGGACAAATCAGTTCAGTACCCGTACTTCAATGGCTAAGACTTCTAAACAAATCAGTTTAGAACTCATACCTCTCAGGTGATATCCTTTAACTGTCATATCTTTTTATTTCAAGGAACAAGCGGTAAAAGGTAACATTGAATTATATTTTGTTTCTACTGCTTTGAAATTTTGAATCTTTACAAATTTAATTCAATGAGATGAAATTTTCAATTTTCATTCAATGAATTAAATGTGTGCTAAAAGATGATTTTACAAGTATTTTTGTATTATCTGAGTTACATCTGTTTCATCTTTCACTTCTGAAATAAATCGAAAGGTCAGCAAAACATGAATGAAATTATGCTGAATGCTCAAAATTATGGATTTCTAGACTTATATAGAATATAATGCTAAAAAAGCCTAGATGTCAGAATGATGGATGGAAACGAAAATATGGGGGAAGCACTATGTTTTAGAACCAAGTGATTGAGATGCTCTAAGTTTTAAATCTAATCATTTAGTTTGAAAGTTTGTGCCTGTGGCCTTTATGGTTTGGGAGATTAAGTCCTAAGGGGTGCTCGACACCTAGTCCCTAAGGCCAACTGGTCTGGGATCGGCTGACCCAAATCCTTCTATAGAACCAGATAGAAAGCCATGTTCTACTGGTATAAATGGGTTTACGATATATCGATGTGGCCTTTCTGGTTTGGGAAAGTAAGTTCTAAGGGGTGCTCGACACCTAGCACCTAAGGCCAACTGGTGTGGGATTCGCTGACCCAAATCCTGCTATAGAACCAGATAGAAAGCCATGTTTAACGGTGTATCATATTCCTACTAAACTTTTTGATTAAAAGATGCCAATGAGCACAAAATCAAAAGATGTCAATGATGACAAAATCAAAAGATGCCAATGAGCACAAAAGAAAAGATGCCAATGAGCACACATCTCGTGAAACTTGGGGAAAATACAAAGTCGCGATAAACCTGTAAATTTGTGAAAATTCTGATTTTGGACAAATAGCGTGAGTAGAGCAGAGTATTCTGATATGTTTTAGAATTGCATATGCTTGTTGCTAATCATATTTCGCATGCTAGCACACCAAATAGATTTAATAAAGGGGTTGAAACTGAATATTTTTTAACTTGATATGCAACGATGTCTTGTATTTTAATCCAAACACATGCATTTGATTTCATTTGATTGAAAAATCAGTTAAATTTCATTAAGTTGAATTTCTTTTGTAAAGTTTTCAAATGATCAAATATTAGTAGTTATAAAGTGTAGTTCAATGAATCTTATCTTCCTTGTATCAATTCTTTTAAATCTGTGCTAAAATTTCAAATACTTTCATTAATGAATTATATGCATATTTTCAGGGGGAGAATACAACATGCTCCAGAATTCTTATTTTGAGGGGGAGCAAGGTTATTCATAAAGGAGGAGATTGTTAGTGATAATCAGAGACGCGACTGAAATTGAAGAAGGTTTTCGATGATCATGATGCTCACTTTCATCGAAAAAGGGGGAGAAATGTTTATTTCAATTTCATGTCAAAGAGCTTTCAAGAAGATTCCGTCTCAAGATAGTAAAAGGGGGAGAGTTCTTCTTCAAGAGTTTAAGAGAAATCGATTGATCATCTTGGTTTCTCAAGAAGATATTTTTTTCTTAGATTTGCGCTACATTGTATCAAAATGCCTTGTGTGAAGAAACAAATTCTCCATATCAAAGAAAGAAAATCTCCGTCAGATCCCCGTCTGAAGATTTTGTGATGATTTGACTTTGACAAACCTTGATAAAGACCGAAGTTTTGAAGATTCAAGAAGCCGAAGACTGCTGTTCTCAAATGTTTAAATCTTGAATCCAAGGGGGAGATTGTTAGGTCTAAATATGTCTTCAAGATTTAATGATCAAGTCAAAGTCAAAGTCTTTGTATTAAGTCTTGTGAGAAAGTCAAAGTTGCTTATTAGCCTTTGTTAGTCTTAGGGTATATAAGGCTTTGTTTAGACTTTCTTTGTAAGGCTTTTGGACATAACTCTCATATTGTAATACAGAGCCGACATGAATACGATCTAAGCTTTCTCTCTCTACTCTGTCTCTCTAGAATTCATATGGAAATTCATGTTGCTTGATTGATTTGGGATTAACAACAAGGAAAACAACCACAGAAGCTACTAAAGAACCAACTCCAGAAACCACAGAGGAACCAATAACAGAGGAACAAGAAGACTCGATCTATACTTCTGAAGAGGAACAAACACCGCCACTCATTCCAATCATTCCACAATCTGTAGGATCAAGCACGAAAGCAAAATATACAATAGAGGCTACACCAGAACAACAAATAGAAACCTCTGAAGATCAACTTGATGAAATCGATGACCATCTCCCAAGAACAACAAAGTGGACAAAGAGCCATCCTCCAAGTCTTATAATCGGCGAACCTTCTGAAAAGGTAAAAACAAGATCTGTCACTGCTAACTTTTGTTTCTTTACAAACTTTATTAGTGTGATCGAGCCAAAAAGGATCTCTGAAGCCCTTGATGACCCAAACTGGGTAGATGCTATGCAAGAAGAGCTTCTACAGTTTGAACGAAACAAAGTCTGGACTTTAGTTCGTCTGCCACGAGGAAAATAAGCCATAGGAACTAAATGGGTCTTCAGAAATAAGAAGGATGAAGAAGGAGTGGTCATAAGAAACAAAGCAAGATTGGTGGCCAAGGGATATCGCCAAGAAGAAGGCATAGATTACGATGAAACTTTTGCCCCTGTCGCACGGCTCGAAGCCATAAGAATCTTCTTAGCCTTTGCAGCCCACAGAGGTTTTAAAGTATTTCAAATGGACGTAAAATCTGCTTTTCTAAATGGCGAAATCCAAGAAGAAGTATACGTCCAACACCCGCCAGGGTTTCAAAGCTCTAACTACCCAAAATATGTGTACTACCTCGACAAAGCTCTGTATAGACTGAAACAGGCTCCAAGAGCATGGTACGAAAGACTTTCTACTTTTCTTCTCGATAATGGTTACGACAGAGGTACGACGGATACCACTTTGTTTTATAAACGAAAAAGTGATGAAATTATGCTTGTACAAATATATGTGGACGACATAATTTTTGGGTCTACAAATTCAGAAGAGTGCAAAAAGTTTGAAAAACTCATGCAGAGTGAGTTTGAAATGAGTATGATGGGAGAATTAACTTTCTTCCTAGGACTCCGAGTAAAACAATCATCAGAGGGAATTTTCATAAATCAAGCTAAATATGTCTCTGACATACTTTCAAAATACAGTCTCTCTGATGCCTCTGTAATGAGAACTCCATTGGCCACAGGAAATAAGTTAGACTCAGATCCAAATGACATACCTATAAAGTGCACGCTCTACAGAGGAATGATTGGGTCTCTGTTATACTTAATTGCAAGTAGACCTGACATAATGCATGCCACATGTCTCTGTGCAAGATATCAAGCTAACCCGAAGGAATCCCGTTATAATGCTGTAAAGAGGATCTTCAGATACCTCAAAGGGACCAAAAATCTTGGCCTCTGGTATCCGAAGAACTCTGGTTTTGGTCTTAAATCTTATACAGATTCAGATTATGGAGGATGCAAGCTCGACAGAAAGAGTACCTCTGGGAGTTGTCAATTCCTAGGTGGTAAACTAGTCAGCTGGACCTCTAAGAAGCAGAACTGCGTATCCACATCTACAGCAGAAGCCGAATACGTTGCTGCTGCTAGTTATTGCTCCCAGGTTATGTGGATGAAAACGCAGCTTAAGGACTATGGCCACATCATATTCAAGATTCCCATCTTTTGTGACTCAAAGAGCGCCATAGCCATCTCTGCGAATCCATTACCGCACTAAAAAACAAAGCATATCGATATCCGTTACCACTTTCTGAAACACCATGTTGAATATGGGACAATCGAAATGCACTTCGTATCTACAGAGTACCAGCTTGCAGACTTATTCACCAAGGCACTAGATGAGAAAAGATTTCTTTTCTTGGTGGGTAAGTTGGGAATGATAAACATGAGTTAAAACCTCTATAAGTATAATTTAATCTTCTATAAATATGTATATACATGTTTCTGTTGTTTTATTTATTTTATTTTATTTCTGTATGTAAATTCTCAATCACCAAATGTTCAATACTCAACAGAGCTTCTATAAGATTTCTCAGAACCTCTGACAGTCCTTACAGAACCTCTGAAAATCTTGATCTATGCCTTAAGCATTACTTATCAAATTTTGACCCAAGCATAGATCAAGGGGGAGCATAAGGAGATCTTGAAATGATCTACAGAAGTTGATCATTCAAGGGGGAGCCAAAGAAGAGAAGTAATCACTCATGATTCACAAAAATCAGGTAAAATGCCGAGACAGAAAGAGCCAAAAGATAAGTATCTCGAAACAAATCCTTTTTGAGAACAATTTTCTAGGACAAAAATTTCTAAATATGTCCTAGAAACATTGTTAAAAATATACCAAACAAGTTTTGATCAAAAAGATTAACGAGACTTCTGTTATGAGATTTTTAGTGTAATAGAGCTTCTGCTGAGCTCAACAGAGCCTCTGTATGTAGAATCCTCTATAAAACTACAAATCTCATACAAAAACTCTACCGATAAAACTCAAATGTTCTCTGTAAGGATTTACTTGAACAAAAGATTACAGAAGAAGGTCTTTTGGGACGAAGAGCTCATTCCATCAAAAAGTCTCTGTCATCAAATCTAGACACTCAAAAAGGAGCATCAAGCACAAAAAAAAATTCAGAACAGTTTTCTAGGACAAAAATTTTCAAATATGTCCTAAAAACAGTTTATAAAACAGTAAAAACTTTGGATGATCAAAAAGTTTAATAGATTTTTAGTTATGAGAAATTTCCTCTCATAGAGCTTCTGCTGGCTCTGACAGAGCTTCATAACCTCTGTGAAAGAAATTTCTACTCTATAAATCTATCGATCCTCTCCAATGCTTTTCAAACGTTTTTGGTAAAGGTGCAAGCGACAGAGGATACAAAGAGAGTTTTCAAACTACAGAGCTCCATCCCTACAGAGCTTCTGTCATTTTCAAACTTGGGTAAATTCTGCAACAGTAACGGCTCTTTTACTGCGAGTGAAAATTATGTGGAGGAAAATAAACACACGCGCCAAACATTAATGGGCCGCGCACGACGTCAAGTCGTGCTCTGACACTGCTGACGTGTCACATTTTCATTGGACGTACACGACACGCGTTCTCCTGGAAAGTTGAACCCGCCGTTCACACTCAAGTACGGATTCTAAATTTTATTCACTTCCATATATTTACCTCTTCAGAATTCTAACCGTTTCCATTCACTATAAAACCCAAGTTACCACTCCTCATAAAACCTATACGAACTCTAATCTTCTTCTCCGGCGAACCTTGCAAAACCTGCAACCCACCTATTTTTCATTCTTTTCTTCAAGATAAATGATAAACCCAGAATCTAGCAATCAAATATAGAGAGAGAATCTAGAGAGCAAAAGTCATCCATATATAGATCAATGAGTACAAAATGACAAATGCTACAAGTGGTCTTAGATTGTTATCTAACTAATGAACTAGACAAGCCTATTTATACCCATAACATACAAGGTATAAGGGCATTATGAACTAATACAGTACATTGACTTTACAGTAAATTTTGAATACAATAATGCTCTAACAATCTCCCCCTTTGGATTCAAGATTTAAAAAATATGACAGCAGTCTTCAGCTCTTTGTAAAGTCAATCTTCTCAAACAGACACTCTATCAAATCATATTCAAGTCTTGTACATGAAAAACAGATCTTTGCAACTTTATCAGTCTTGGACAAACAGTAACTTCTCGTATCCTTCATATTAATTTTCTCATATTAAAAGGATCTGAAACCATCAATTTGGATGTAGACAGATCAGAAACCAATAGAATTCGGATGCAGACAGATCCGAAACCAAGAGAATTCGGAACAAGATGGATGCGAAATCATAGAATTCGTATCATGTAGGATGCGAAACCATATACATTCGGATCAAGGCAGATACGAAACCAACGGATGTCGGATCAAGTTGGATACGAAACCATGGAAGTCGTATCAATAAGGATACGAAACCATGAGGATTCGTACCAAGGCAAGTGCGAAACCATGAGAATTTGAATCAGAAGGATGCGAAATCATCTATATTGTTGAACTTTTAGGTGTAATCACATTCTGAAATGCTCAGAACAAGATAACCAAATTCAACAACATTTCAGACTTCACATGATCCGAAACCAATGCAATTTTGAACAATCCGAATCCAGCATGCGAATTTTGGACTTCTTGTATTTTGAATGATTTCTTGAAATTAGTATCTTCATCTCTTTGATCTTGAATTATCTTCGACATGAAATTGAATTAAACATTTCTCCCCCTTTTTTGATTAATGTGAGCATCATGATCATCAAAAACCCTTTTCAATTGCAGTCGCGTCTCTGAGTATTACTAACAATCTCCTCCTTAAAAAATAATCTTGCTCTCCCTCAAAATAAGAATTCTGGAGCAATTTGTTTTCTCCCCCCGAAAGTATGCATATATTTCATTAAAAATATTCATTTCAAATAAAGTGCATTAATGAAAACATTTATACAAGGAATATAAAATACATTGAACCACATTTTATAACTACTAACATTTGATCATCTGAAAACTTTACAAAAGAAATCCAACTTAATGAAATTTAACAGATTTTTCAATCAAATGAAATCAAATGCATGTGTTTGGATTCAAGAACAAGTCATCATTGTATGTCAAGTTAAAAATGTTCAGTTTCAACCCCTTTATTAAATCTATTTGGTGTGCTAGCATGCGAAATATGATTAGCTTCAAGTATATGCAATTCTAAAACATATAAGAACACTTTGCTCTACTCACACTATTTGTCCAAAATTAGGATTTTCACAAATTTACGGGTTTATCGCGACTTTGTATTTTCCCCAAGTTTCAAGAGATGTGTGCTCATTGGCATCTTTTGATTTTGTGCACATTGGCATCTTTTAATTTTGTGCTCATTGGCATCTTTTGATTTTGTGCTCATTGGCATCTTTTAATTTTGTGCACATTGGCAGCTTTTAATCAAAAAGTTTAGTAAGAATAAGATACACCGTTAAACATGACTTTCTATCTGGTTCTATAGCAGGATTTGGGTTAGCAGATCCCAGACCAGTTGGCCTTGGGTGCTAGGTGTCGAGCACCCCTTAGAACTTGATTTCCCAAACCAGAAAGGCCACATCGATATATCTTAAACCCATTTGTACCAGTAGAACATGGCTTTCTATCTGGTTCTATAGCAGGATTTGGGTCAGCCGATCCCAGACCAGTTGATCTTAGGGACTAGGTGTCTAGCACCCCTTAGGACTTACTCACCCAAACCAGAAAGGCCATAGGTACAAACTTTCAAACTAAATGATAGTGCATAATTTTATCTCAATCACTTGGTTCTAAAACATAGTGCTTTCCCCATATTTTCGTTTCCATCCATCATTTTGACAAATAGGCTTTTTGAGCATTATATTCTATATAAGTCCAGATTTCCATAATTTTGAGCATTCAGCATAATTTCATTCATGTTTTGCTGACCTTTCGATTTATTTTAGAAGTGAAAGATGAAACAAATATAACTCAGATAATACAAAAACACTTGTAAAATCACCTTGACACACATTTCATTCATTTAATGAAAATTAAAAAATTTCATCTCATTGAATTAAATTGGTTAAGACTCAAACATTCAAAACAGTAGAAGTAAAACATAATACAATGTTACCTTTCACCACTTGTTCCTTGAAACAGAAAGATGTGACAGTTAAGGATATCACCTAAGAAGTATGAGTTCTAAACTGATTTGTTTAGAAATCTTAGTCTTTGAAGTACGGGTCCTAAACTGAATTGTTTAGAAGCCATAGTCGTTGAAGCACGGGTTTTGAACTGATATGTTCAAAAGCCAAAAACGTTGAAGCACGGGTCCTGAACTGATGTATTCAGAAACCAATATCTTTGCTCTCCCTTAATGGCACATTTATTCTTCAAAAAAAATTCACCGCTTCTCTTCTGTTTTCAGTCATTTGTGTGGTATATATATAACATTCAGCACAACACATGAAGAACCTACAAAACAGATTAAGCAGATTTTGGTTCCCAACGGGACTTGGGTCCTAGTGTGTTAGGTGTAGATTTCTTACAAGGAATACTGTAAGTACCGTACCAATAAGAAGTATAATCTATATGTACAAAATCATTTGATCCACAAAAAGAACAACATATTTTCTTATGTGCCAACCTAATCAGATGATTTACAGAATGAATAGGATTAGGTTTAGCAGAAGATTTACCTTTTGGCGCATTGTTCTTCTTGGCATTTGATGTGGAAGCAGATGATTTTGGTACATCTTTCTTTGGAACTGTTGTGCCTTTGACTCTCCATTCCATCTTCACCTTCTTGAAGAATGGAACTTCTTCAGGTTTGGAAGTATTAACTTTAGGCACCTTTGTTTTGTTATCTGATTTATCAAGCAGAGGATTATAGAAGAGATTTGTAGAACGAATCTGACCTTTTGAGAAATCAGTTGATCTATTAAATTATTTAGAAGAAATGTTTTTAAAACTTGAACTTGAAGCAGTTTTAAAAGAGTATTCAGAATCATTTTATTTAACAAATGGAGTCTGAAAGATAGTATCATGACTGGCCTGCTTTAAGACATCAAATTTAAAAATGATGTCTTCAAGTTCTTTAACTTTGTTTGTCAAAACATTATTTTCTTTAAAAATTAGATCAAATTTCTTTTGGAGATCAGATTTGATCAATTGATCCTTCATAATATCATTTGATAAACCAGATAATCTTTTGGTAAGATTAAGAATCACATCTTCAAAATATTTGCGTTCCGATTCAAAATCTTTTTCCAAAAAATTTCTTTTATCAGTAATCTCTTTGAAAATTTCCATATTTTTCTTTTTAAGGGTTTTACTTTCCTTTTCAAAGAGATTTTTCTTTTCCGCAAAATCTTTTCTTTCTTTTTCCAAAAGATTTTCTAAATCAGAGATTTTCACGGAAAGTTCAGAACTTTTTATCTCAAAAGATTTTCGTTCAGTTTCAAAATCAGCTCTTTCTTTTTCGAGCTTCTCTTTTTCTAAAAATAAAACTTTCTCAAAGTCAGAAACTTGTTTTGAAAGTTTGATACATTTAAGCTCAGTTTCTTTCTTTTCTTCAAGAGAAAAATTAGACAGTTTTCTCTTTAGATCAGCATTTTCACTGTCCAAACTTTTTCCTTTATCTTGAACTTCTTTTAATTGAGCATGTTACTTTCTCTTGAAGATTCTCGATTTGATCTTGCAGACTTGAGTTGTATCTCTTTGCTTCAAGATCTGCAATATAAATGTCAAGATCAGTAACTCTTTTAATAAGTCTATCATTTGAAGAAGAAATGTCTAAAATTTGTCTCTTCAGATTAGCATTTTCTTCCTCCAATGCTTTTATACTTCCTTGAAGCTCCTTCATGTCATCTTGATGAGTTGAAGGATTTGAATTATTAGTTTTAACAAAATTTTGCTTCAAACCTTCACCACTGGATTTAACAATAGTTTGCTTCAAACTCTCATTATTAGAATAAACAAAAGTTTGTGGTGTTGAAGGTATTTCTGTTATAAGAACTTGTTGCAAAATTTCATTATTTGGTTTAACAACAACTTGTGGAGTTGGAGGTGTTTCTGTTATAATAGTTTGCTTCAAACTCATTTCTCTTTTTGGTATTGCTAGATATTGATCTTTCAGAAAATCAAGCAGAAAGTGTATGAAATACACTATTAGAAAAAAAATTATATAAATTTTTTTCTTGAAAAACTCTTAAAGTGTATGAAAAACACTATAGAAAAAATTTTGGAATAAAAAATTTTTTCAACACGAATTCGGATCAATAAGGGTGCGAAACCAATGGATTCGGACCAAGAAGGGTTCGAAACCAACAGATTTCGGACCAAGAAGGGGTCGAAACCAATGGATTCGGAACAAGAAGTTTTCGAAATCAATGGATTCGGACCAAGAAGGGTTCGAAACCAACAGATTTTGAATGTATAAGGATCCGAAACCAAAACTTAAACAAATTTCACTTCTCTTTGTGATCCGAAACCAAGCAACAGTAAACAATGAAGGATCCGAGACCAACAGTAAATGATGAATGATTCGAAACCAACAGTAATTGAAGAAAGATCCGAAACCATCTGATAAATCCCAAATCTCTAGCAATAAGATATGAATGTAGTGAGAGAGAATCTAGAGAGCAAATATGTCATCCATGTATTGAGCTCAAAGGATTACAAAAGGTTTCTAAAAGATTACTAAAGCTTTTTAACAAATGAACTAGACAAGCCTATTTATACCCATGACATACAAGGTATAAAGGCATTCACAATACTGTATAGACTCATACAGTACATTGACTTTACAGTAAATCTTGAATACAATAATGCTCTAACAATCTCCCCCTTTGGATTCAAGATTTAAAAAATTTGACAGCAGTCTTCAGCTCTTTGTAAAGTCAATCTTCTTCAACAGACACTTTATCAAACTATCTTCAAGTAGCTTTATCTCCACTAGTTCACGGCGAACTATATGCTTTGACACTCTTTAAGAACTCAGCTTTGAAGAATCTTCAGACAAACATGAAAAGTCATTGTCTTTTTCTTTGAAAAATCAACCTTCTTCAATACAATCTTCAACAGATTGTCTTCAAGTCTTGAACATGGATTTCATATCTTTATATAGAACCATCAATTCGGAACAAGATAAATCAGAAACGATTAGAGTTTGGATCAGAAAGATGTGAAACCATCCACATTGTTGAACTTTTAGGTGTAAGCGCATTCCGAGAATCACTCAGAACTAAGATAACCAAATTCGGCAACATTTGGACTTCACATGATCCTTCTCCCCAATCTTCAGTCTTTGTTCACGAATCTTTGACTTGAAAGCTCTTAGACATGAGATATCTTTGACATGAAATTGAATTAAACATTTCTCCCCCTTTTTCGATGAAAGTGAGCATCATTATCATCGAAAACCTTCTTCAATTTCAGTCGCGTCACTGAGTATTACTAACAATCTCCTCCTTAGTGGATAACCTTGCTCCCCCTCAAAATAAGAATTCTGGAGCAATTTGTTTTCTCCCCCTGAAAGTATGCATATATTTCAATAACGTACAGTATTTGAAATTGTAGCACAAATTTTAAAACAAATTTACACAAGGAAAATAAAATTCATTGAACTTCATTTTATAACTACTAACATTTGATCATTTGAAAGCTTTACAAAAGAAATTCAACTTAATGAAATTTAACAGATTTTTCAATCAAATGAAATCAAATGCATGTGTTTGGATTCAAGAACAAGTCATCATTGTATATCAAGTTAAAAAATGTTCAGTTTCAACCCCTTTATTAAATCTATTTGGTGTGCTAACATGCGAAATATGATTAGCATCAAGCATATGCAATTCTAAAACATATAAGAATACTTTGATCTACTCACACTATTTGTCCAAAATCAGAATTTTCACAAATTTACGGGTTTATCGCGACTTTGTATTTTCCCAAGTTTCAAGAGATGTGTGCTCTTTGGCATCTTTTGATTTTATGCACATTTGAATCTTTTGATTTTGTACTCATTGGCATCTTTTGAACAAAAAGTTTAGTAAGAATAAGATACACCGTTAAACATGACTTTCTATCTGGTTCTTTAGCAGGATTTGGGTCAGCAGATCCCAGACCAGTTGGCCTTAGGTGCTAGGTGTCGAGCACCCCTTAGAACTTAATTTCCCAAACCAGAAAGGCCACATCGATATATCTTAAACCCATTTGTACCAGTAAAACATGGCTTTCTATCTGGTTCTATTGCAGGATTTGGGTCAGCCGATCCCAGACCAGTTGATCTTAGGGACTAGGTGTCGAGCACCCCTTAGGACTTACTCTCCCAAACCAGAAAGGCCACAGGCACAAACTTTCAAACTAAATGATAGTGCAACTATTTTATCTCAATCACTTGGTTCTAAAACATAGTGCTTTGCCCATATTTTCATTTCCATCCATCATTCTGACATATAGGCTTTTTGAGCATTATATTCTATATATATCCAGATTCACATAACTTTGAGCATTCAGCATAATTTCATTCATGTTTTGCTGACCTTTCGATTTATTTTAGAAGTGAAAGTTGAAACAAATATAACTCGGATAAAACAAAAATACTTGTAAAATCATCTTTTAGCACACATTTAATTCATTGAATGAAAATTGAAAATTTTATCTCATTGAATTAAATTTGTAAAGATTCAAGTTTTCAAAGTGGTAGAAGCAAAATATAATCCAATGTTACCTTTTACCACGTTCCTTGAAAAAGAAAGATGTAACAGTTAAAGATATCACCTGAGAAGTGTGAGTTCTAAACTGATTTGTTTAGAAGTCTTAGTCTTTGAAGTACGGGTCCTGAACTGAATTGTTCAGAAGCCATTGACGTTGAAATCCGGGTTCTAAACTGATGTGTTTAGAAACCATTAATATTTGTCTCCCCCTTAATGGTACAAATATTTTTCAAAAAATACGCCGCTTCTCTTCTGTTTTCAGTCATGTGTGTGGTATGTATCTACAATTCAGTACAACACATGAAGAACCTGCTAAACAGATTAAGCAGATTTTGGTACCCAATGGCATTTGGGTCCTTGTGGGTTAGGTGTAGATTTCTTACAAGGAATACTGTAAGAACCATACCAATAAGAAGTATAATCTTTATGCACAAAATCATTTGATCCACAGTAAGAACAACAGATTTTCTTATGTGCCAACCTAATCAGATGATTTACAGAATGAATAGGATTAAGTTTAGCAGAAGATTTACCTTTTGGCGCATTGTTCTTCTTGGCATTTGATGTGAATACAGATGATTTTGGCACATCTTTCTTTGGAACTGTTGTGCCTTTGATTCTCCATTCCATCTTCACCCTCTTGAAGACTGGAACTTCTTCAGATTTGGAAGTATTAATTTTAGGCACCTTAAGAATATCATCCGATTTATCAAACAGAGGATTATAGAAAAGATTAGAAGAACGAATCTGACCTTTTGAGAAATCTGTTGATCTTTTAAATTGT
Source organism: Saussurea involucrata (assembly GCA_033807775.1). Classification (NCBI taxonomy): domain Eukaryota; kingdom Viridiplantae; phylum Streptophyta; class Magnoliopsida; order Asterales; family Asteraceae; genus Saussurea; species Saussurea involucrata. The sequence goes on from CM066322.1 coordinate 137,945,386, forward strand.
TTAGAAGGAATGTTTTTAAAACTTGAACTTGAAGCAGTTTTAAAAGAACATTCAGAATCATTTGAATCAACAAATGGAGTCTGAAAGATAGAATTATGACTAGCCTGCTTTGAGACATCAAATTTAAAAATGACGTCTTCAAGTTCTTTGACTTTGTTTATTAAAACATTTTTCTCTTTAGAAATTAGATCAAATTTCTTTTGGAGATCAGATTTGATCAACTGATCCTTCATAATATCAGCTGATAAACCAGATAATCTTTTGGTAAGATTAAGAATCACATCTTCAAAATATACACGTTCCGATTCAAAATCTTTTTCCAAAAACTTTCTTTTATCAGTAATCTCTTTGAAAATTTCCATATTTTTCTTTTTAAGGATTTTACTTTCCTTTTCAAAGAGATTTTGCTTTTCCGTGAAATCTTTTCTTTCCTTTTCCAAAAGATTTTCTAATTCAGAGATTTTCACGGAAAGTTCAGAACTTTTATTCTCAAAATATTTTCGTTCAGTTTCAAATTTAGCTCTTTCTTTTTCGAGCTTGTCTTTTTCTAAAAATAAAACTTTCTCAAAGTCAGAAACTTGTTTTGAAAGTTTTATACAATTAAGTTCAATTATTTCCTTTTCTTTAAGAATCTTCTCTCTCCTGTCTTCAATGCTCTTCAGATCAGCATTTTCCTTTTTAAGAGTTGTTACTTTCTCTTGAAGTTTCTCGATTTGATCGTGCAGACTTGAGTTGTCTTTGTCTTTCTTTGTTTCAAGACCTGCAATATAAACTTCAAGATCAGTTATTCTTTTAGTAAGTTTAGCATTTGAAGAAGAAATGTCTAAAATTTGTCTTTTCAGATTAACATTTTCTTCTTCCAATGCTTTATTTAAAATAGGAGTTGAAGAATTTGAAGCATTATCTTTAACAGGAGTTTCTGATATAGGAGATGTTTCTGATAAAATAACTTGTTGCAAAATTCCATTATTTGCCTTAGCTTTTTCAAGTGGCTTTGGAGGTGTTTTTGTTATTATGACTTGTTGCAACACTTCATTATTTGGTTTAACAGATACATGTGAATTAACAGATGTTTCTGTTATAATGACTTGTTGCAACTTTACATTTGGTTTAACAAAAACTTTTGCAATTGGAGGAATCTCCTTTTTCAGAGTTTGCTTCAAATCTTCACCACTGCTTTTAACAATAACTTGTTGTAAAACCATTTTGAATATTGCTAGAAATTGATCGTTCAGAAGATCAAGCAGACAGTGTATGAAAATACACAAAAAAAATATATAAAAATTTTTCTTGAAAAGCTCTTACAGTGTATGAAATACACTATAGAAAAATCCCAAATCTCTAGCAATAAGATATGAATGTAGTGAGAGAGAATCTAGAGAGCAAATATGTCATCCATGTATTGAGCTCAAAGGATTACAAAAGGTTTCTAAAAGATTACTAAAGCTTTTTAACAAATGAACTAGACAAGCCTATTTATACCCATGACATACAAGGTATAAAGGCATTCACAATACTGTATAGACTCATACAGTACATTGACTTTACAGTAAATCTTGAATACAATAATGCTCTAACACCATCTATGAATGATCCGAAACCATCAAGAACAATCTGAAACCTTCACTTCGAACTCGAAAATCACAGATTCAGCCATAACTTCTTCGATTTTTGATCAATTGAAATGACACTTACACCGATTTGTTCGAAATCAAATTTCACACACTTTTCTATTTGATTACAAATCCTAATTCGATCGATTTAATCGAATTAAGATCCAAAAAACAGTTGATTTAGGGTTTTTCGAACAAACTGTCAAAAATTATCAAATTCGATGACTTCTGTTAAGAATTTGGATGAGATCCAAGAATTAAAGATGCTCAGGAATGAATTTCGAGTGCTGTAATACCAAAGATCAATTCAAACGATCAAAAAATGATAGAAAATAAGAATTATGGATGAACAGTTGTCGATGAACAGTGATTGATGAATGGTCCGAATCCTTCAAGAACAGTGTAAAAAATCTTCAATTTGGTCTTTGAGCTGCTTGAATTTTCTGTTTAGCTCTGATACCAATTGATATAGAGAGAGAATCTAGAGAGCAAAAGTCATCCATATATTGATCAATGAGTACAAAATGACAAATGCTACAAGTGTTCTTAGATTGTTATCTAACTAATGAACTAGACAAGCCTATTTATACCCATAACGTACAAGGTATAAAGGCATTATGAACTAATACAGTACATTGACTTTACAGTAAATCTTGAATACAATAATGCTCTAACAATAAACAACAATGGCATCATCGTCCAACATTCCTGAAGACTCCCCTGTTCATGAAAACTCACCTGCTCAATCTGAGCATTCCCAAAATCCAAATATAGCCGCAGACTTTGAAAAAGATAACTCCGGCGATGAAGCTAATTTCTCTCCATCTACCTACGAGAAAAACTTCATCGCAAATGAACATTTTGAAAGTGTTCTTCCTCTCAAACCCAATAACTACTATCTGGTACCATCAAAAACCGCATTTGGGAAAGCAAATGCCATCCTTCTTAACAATTTGGAAAACCACTACCTTTACCCCCCTTTTATCCAAAACAGTCAACAAAATCCCGGCGAGGTACCTGAATCAATTCTGGCAAAGCAGCAGATTTGATTCTGAAGATAGACAAATCAAAGGCTACATCTCAAAACCCGACAAATCCGAGCATCTTGAACTCAAATTCAACAGAACAATGTTCTCATTGGAGTTCAGCCTACCCACCAGAGGTCTACTTGGGATAAAGGCATATGCAGAGGAACCAACAGACGAAGAGCTCTGCCATTTTGTTGAAATGTTGGGGTATAACACAACCCTAACCAAAAGGAAAAGTTTCAGAAGAAATCGACTTCCCCCTCTGTGGAATACCCTTTTTTCAATTCTTAACAGATGCCTAACAGGGAAAGTGGGCAGTCCAGACCAAACCTCTCACCAGATCTTGACCATAATGTACGGGGTAAATTATGATCTACCTCCGGACTACTCCACCATCATGATGCAGGAAATGGTCAATACCATTGACAGAAAAATCTCTTCTCAAAAGGCCAAGGGAAGATCGAAAGAAGCTCTACCTCCTCTGCAATATCAGCGAATCCTGGGTGTCCTACTAGAGCCTCTGCTACGTCTACAAAAATGGCCAATGGATGGACCGACGGCCAGACTATATCCCTTGAACAAAAACACCCCCAACAGAGCACGAAGTTGAATACCCATTCTGCAGACCTCTGCCAAAGCTACTTCTGGACTATGCTACCGACGAAACCCTTAAGTTAGAATACATAGGCAACCATAGGACTCCAGAACTGAGTCCTAAGACACCCCCGCGTCTAGGATCCCCATTAGGATCTAGGGTTGTAGAAAAAATGACAGATGAGCAATGGGCTGCAGCTTTGGCCAGACATGAGCTTGTACAGGCCAACTTTCACGCTTAGAGGGAAGAAATTCTCTCCCCTGCTAAGAAGAGAAAATCCTCTGCCACCTCTCCAAAGGAAAGCTTCAGAAGGCACCTCTGCAGAAGCTCAACAATCTCCACCTCATGCAATAGAGGTTGGATCATCTGCACCTCCCTCTCCTTCAAAGCACAAAAAGAAGAGAAAATCCAAAGCCTCAGAGGAAGGGGCACCTAAACCCAAAAGGAGAAAAAGCAAGAAGAAAACTGGGAAACATCTGTCTCCTATGCAAACAATTGCAGAGGAAGGAGTAGCAGAAGAAGTAGAGGAAAAGGTGACAGAGGAAGTCATAGATGATCAAACCCAAAAATCACCTCTGCAATCCCCCGATCCTCTCAACTATGTACATCATGGGAATTTCTCATACTTCCTCCAACATCCTAAATTTGCCAACACCCTTGACACTGCAGGATGGACTGTAGAAGCTCTGTCACATGAAACAGAAGAAGCCACAGAAGATCCAGACTTCACAATCTCTGGAGTTGATTCTGATCTTGATGATGATGATCTAACTCCAAGGGATAATCTGGCTGAGACCCAGAGGTTCTGCAGAATCCTTTCCTTCAACCTGGCCTTGATGTTCACAGAAGAAGGCCAGAGCAAGTAATCTCTGCCTCTGACAGTATCCAGGTTATGCACCCCTACGTACAACAATTATTTGGATCTCATCCTATGTACGACTCCCTAGGTCTAAGGGAAGAAGAGGTCGCAGAAGAAGGAGAGACTAGGGTAGAAGTCTCAACCCATATGGTAGTAACAGAGGTTGAGACCATAGATGGAGAACAAGTGGTTGGATGCTTCACAGAAGCAGAAGCAAGAAAAGATGCCTCGATTAATAGAGGCACGCAACCAAAACCAACTCCCAGTGCAACCCACACTTCTATTGCCGCCAGTCTAGTGGCAGAGGACAATATTGAAATAGAGCAGCACGACTCGACCCCAACCCAAACCATCCAGACAGAGGAAATTCTTTCATCCTCTGTACCATTAACAACCGGGGAAACCATTCCAGGGGAATCCTCTCTAAAGGATTCCTCCGTAGTAAGTGATCTATTGCCCCGGATCACAACAGAAATCCTTGTAGAGGAATTCGTTTCCTCTGCCACACGCACACAACTAGGTACAAACATCTCTTCAGAGGAGATTAGAGTGCACAAAGACGGAGAGACTCTAGACAAGTCTCTGAGTCAACAGAAGGATAATCTAGTACCCACCTCTGGAGTGGATCTAGACAATGTCATTCTCAGAACTTCTGTAGAGTCTGAAGCACTAGAAGCTTCTGGTCGAGGATCAGAAGGAAATCGTTCCGCCCCCAACATCAAAACAAGGGCGAAAGAAGGTGTCTCAGGAACAGAGACTCACTCTGGGGACGAATGTGTTCCCCCAGAGGTTACAACTAGTTCGCATGTATCAAGGGATGAGTTCCAAACCCTTGTCACCTCTGTGAACCAAACAATGAAAGAGTTGCAAAGCTCATTTAAATCTTTTGCAGATACTACATCCAAGGCAATCCTTGATCTGAACACTAAAATGGACACCTTGTCCACAGAGGTGCAAAACGCCTTAACCCAGATGAAGTCCTCTGCAACACACACTGCTACTACCACTGCCACCTCTGCAGTTGCTTAATTCGGAAGAGCCGCCACCACTGCCTTCAAAGACTCTGTCAAGCACTTTCTTCTGCAACTAAAAGAGCAATCCTCAAAATCTAAGGGCCTTACACCTGAAGACCTAAAGAAGGCCTTAGAAGAAGTTCAAGAGCAAACAACAAGAAATACTCAAGCCATGAAGCCTTCTGACTATATGACAATAGCTCAAGTGACAGAACTCGGCCAAGGTATACTTGATCAGATGACCGAATTCATCAAAGCTTTCACCATTGCCAACGCAAACTATGTCAGAGAGTTTCAAGCAAGCGTCGGCAGAATGCGCTTCAACATACAAACAGAGGTTGAAACACTGCTTGGCCTCTATGATGACTTGTGCGTAAAGATGATTGCTGCAGGGGCTGTTCCACCAAAGAAACCATATACATCTTGCAGGGCAGAGGGTACGACAGATAAACATCAGGATGACTCTGATGATGACCATCATGGTTCATCAGATCATCCCGATGGGGAGAATCGAGGGGAGAAACAAAGGGAAGAAGCTGCGAGCAGAGGTCTACCAGCTCCACCAATAGTCGCAGAACCCATCAACCAAGCACCCCCATCTCAAACCCAACAAAGAACACAACCGTCCACAGAGTCAACACCCACCTCTGTGGAAATAATCTCTGAAGAAACCCCTGCTAAAACCCAAACACCTAAAACCCAAAGAAGAAACCAAACCACCGAGACAACAACCATCTATGTGGAATCCATTCATGAAGAAGCCCAAATACCATAAACAACCCATGTTAAAAAATAGAAGACCACAGAGGCAACACCCACCTCTGTGGAATCTCCTTCTGTATTTGGAAAAGATGTCCAAATCCAAGAAGAAGTCCACCTTCTGACATCCTCCGAAGATGAACTACCTTCCCCCACACCCAAAACCAAAACCATTGCTCACAAAAGAAAATATATGAGCAAAACACCTGAAACCTCTCCAACAGAACCCAAACCCAAATCACCAATCAAGCCCTCTGAAACTCAAATGTCAGAACCAACAGAGGCAATCCCCAAACCAACAGAAACATCAACAACAGAGCCCTCTGAGACTCAAGAGTCAAATCCTACAGAGGCAACCCCATCTCAACAAGCAGAACAGCCGAAGGCAAAAGATAAGGGAAAAGGGATTATAACAGAAGAACCGCAGAAGAAAAAGCCCAAGCATCAACCTTCAACAGAAAAACTGATGAAGAGCTCTTTCGATGTGTATAAGACAGCAAAGCCTGAAGAAGAAGACTGGGCTTTCGGCACTAAACCTCTGTCAAATATTCCTGTTCTAGATCCAAAGACAAAACCTTCAGAAGATCGAGTGGCAGAAGTCAAGAATCAATTAGATGCTCTGCGAAGAACCTTACCTCAGCCACCACCACCACAAATGGAAGAAGTGGTATACAAGTACCTATACAGCTGAATGGGCATAATGGATCAATCAGAACCAACCATTCAAGACCCTGACTTCCGTGCTGACCTCGAAAACCTCTTCACCAACATCCGTGCTGACTTCCGTGCTGACCTCGAAAACCTCTTCTCAATATCCAAGATCATCAAAGTCCTATATTGTAAGTTCTCAAGAACCAGAACCTGGCCTAAACTCTCTTACAATATCTACAAGGTCAAAAGAGATGACAAATCAGAGAACCAATTTGCAGATGCAGATCTTAGGAATCTCAATTCGTATGATCTACCTGATCTTCTGGAATGGAGGAAAGAGAACTTCACAACCGACGAAGTTCGCAGAGCCTACAGGGTGATAAGAAAGGCCATACACGAAAAGCTTCTGCTATACAGCATGGTAGATTTCCAATTGGCTCGAGATCTTGGAGTGAAAAGCCTAAGCGTTCAACCACCAGAAGACTACTTCCCTCCCTCTGCTACACCAAACTCAATCATCACAAATCCAAGGGTCGGGTTAGTATTTCTAGATCCTTCTGGTAAGTCTAAGTTGTTCGTAGAGATGGACTGTCAGAAGTATGCAACAAGTACTTTGACAGAGTTTAAAGCGATACTAGTGGAGCACAGAGGAACAAAGCTCATGAATCAAAGTCTTGCCGACAGACTGATAGAGGTTATCGATGCAACAATCAACTTCCTAACTCTCTGCATCAGCTTCTATCACTAGCTCATACAAGAAGGACTCGACCGCAGAAGTTTCAATGACTTCAAAAATGCCAACGTCTGAGTCATTCAAACAGATCCTCTGTAATATTTTCTTTTTAATACAATCATATGTAAATGCCTCTGGCATAATCAAATATGAAAAGAAAAGTATTCTTAGTATGTACTTAGCCTAAAAATCCATGTACTTGTAAGTTTTTCATTTTTCACTACTTAGGGGGAGATTGTTAGCTCCAATCTTTCTGTTTATGAAAGTAGTGAAAAATAGGCCAAGTATAGAAGTGTTCGACAGAGGCTCTGTCGAGTAGCCAAGTAACCGAGAAAACAGAAGTCTTCAACAGAGGCTCTGTAGAGTTAACCAAGAAGACCAAAGTAAAGAAGCAACAAAAGACACTTCTAATCGGACAAGACCACAGAGCTTCCGTCATACCTGACAGAGCTTCTGTGGTAAAAAGAAGATCTACGCAAAAGATCTTAACAAGGACGGACATGCTTCTGACAATATCTACCATTCGAAGGTTCTAAAGATAAATCGTACAAAGGCGTGACCTGACAACTCCACGTGTCAAACTCTGATAGGTTTCCGCCTAAAGCTGAATACGGAGCATTTAATGAACGTTGTATCTACAACAGTTCTAGAATAGTGTTTTGTACCTTCCAGCTACTGTTCCAGAACAGTGTCTTCGTACCTTCAGTCCTTATTGTCCCCTTTAGAAGTAGTATAAATAGAAGGTTCATGTGAACTCTTCTATTAAGCTTAATACCACGAAAATACACATATATCATTAAGCTTTGCACTTCTCACACACATCATTAACTGCAGATTTCTTGTTAATCCTTTGAAGTTCTTGGTGTTCATTATATATATCAAATACAGTAATCTTGGAGATATTCATCTGTTCTTACATACTGTTTATTTGATATTGTGTGTTCTTCTATCTTACATTATCTTTCAGTTCTTAAATACGCTTCCGCACCATATCTAAATCTGAACTAACTGAAAGTTAAGATCATTGTTAAGAAAACAAGAACCAACACAAAGATTACAAATGACATTAAGCATGAAAGTGTTCTAGATTGTTACATGCTAATGAACTAGACATTCTTATTTATACCCATAACATATAAGGTATAAAGGCAAAGTAATATAGCATAGACTCATTACAGTACATTGACTTTATAGTAAATCTTGAATACAATAATGCTCTAACACAATGCTTTCCACATGTTTCAAATGTGGCCTTAGGCAGTGATGTCGTGAACAAATCAGCCACATTCTCCTCCGACCTTACTTGATTCACTTGAATCTTAAGGAGAGTCTGTTGTTGCTGATTATAGAAAAACTTCGGCGAAATATGCTTTGTATTATCTCCCTCGATATATCCTACTTTCATTTGTTCGATACAAGTTGCATTATCTTCATAAATGCATGTAGGGTTTCTAGTGGTAGAACTTAAACCACTAGCCCCTCTAATATGTGTAATGATAGACCATAGCCATATACACTCTTGAACCGCCTCATGTAGAGCAATCCTCTCAGAATGGTTCGATGAGGTAGTTACAAGGGTTTTGCTTGGTTGATTTCCAATAAATCGTCGTGTTCCCAATTGTAAAAACATATCCTGTTTGGGAAAGACCTTTGTGTTGGTCAGAGAGATACCCAACATCGACAAAACCTACTAATATATCGTTTAGTGTTTCACTATACGAGATAACATTTTCTTTGTTAATATCTTTAACAGATATTGTAACCCCGTTTTTCTGTCTGTAGGGAAAGAATAAGCTCATGTCAATGGTTCCTTTTAGATATCAAAATATCTTCTTGATACCATTTCAATGACGTCGTGTTGGCACCGAGCTAAATCTAGCTAACAAGTTCACTGAGAATGCAATATCTAGTCGAGTACATTGTGCTAAGTACAATAATGCGCCTATTGCACTTATATAGGGGATTTTAGCTCCCAACACCTCCTCGTCTTCATCATTTGTACGAAATGGATATTTCCTTGTATCTAAGCTTCGACCGATCATGGGAGTGCTAGCTGGATGCTCTTTATCCATATTAAAACACCTGAGCATTTTCTGGATATATGCGGATCGGTGGATAAGGACTCCACAAGCTCGATGTTCTAGTTCTATACATAGACAAAATCGAGTTTTCCCAAGATCTTTCATCTGAAATTCAGATTTCAAATAGCTTGTCCTATCTCTTATTTCACCAAGAGTGCCTATTATGTTCATATAATCAACATACACAACTATGATTGAAAATCCAGAACTTATCTTCTTTATAAAAACGCAAGGGCACAGTTTATCGTTCTTACATCGCTTCCCAATCAAGTATTCACTTAGACGGGTATACCACATCCGTCCGAATTGTTTTAATCCGTAGAGTAAGCGCTTCAGTTTAACTACAAACATACTTCGTGGTTTAGAGTTACTTGAATCGGGTAGTGGAAATCCATTAGGTACCTTCATGTATATCTCTGAATCAAGATCCATAAGCTCCATTTCCAGTCCATCGGAATCTACTAGGCTAATTAGATAGCGGAACTGTTAGTTCCAGATCCGTGCAACGATAATGAAATCAAACAGATAAACAATGTATGTAACGATTTCAACTGGTCATCTCTGATTAAGCTTTCAATATTGAGAGGATTACAATAAACGTGTAGGAAAGCTAATGAGACAACTAACTTAATTTTCTAAGGCTAAATTTCTTTATATACGGCGGGCCCGTGGTTAACAAGCCTACGGCCTGTTCACTAATAGAGCTCAAAATAAAGAATTATAATTTAAACCCTGAACTTTAAATCAACATAAAACGACCCTAACAATTCCCCATTTGATTTGAAGTTCGATTTGGCGCAAGTTCTCGACATATCTTTTTCGAAGCGCGAAGTGAATCTCGAACCATCTGATAGCACGGCGGTAGTCGATGCGATCTTCAACCAATTCCAAGGCATTCCGAGCAGTTATTTCATTCGGATTAGGAACATAAGAAACCCTTGGATTTTCAGACTCGTGTTGAATGATCTTTCGAAGAGCATCTCGAACTTTGTAGAGCGTGCCGTCGCAGAATCTTTTTACCTGACTGAACCGCAGAAATCTTTTCTCTTTCTGTTCATTGATGAAGACGATCCCAAATTCTGGTTCTAGAAGCATAGCGTTCTCGGGATATATATTCAACTCAGGAGCTTGCAGATTCGGCTTTATCAGATTTACCTTCTTCGCCCTGTTCTCGACAGCCATTTGGAAGTCCGTTAGATAAGACATCATAATTGTGCGGACCAGGAATCGACGAACAGCTTCGAGCGCCTTTGTGACAGTAAGCGGTCAGATAGTTCTTAAGCGTAGGTCTTTCAGAATTGCCAGGAAGTCGAACGGTCGGAGGTTCTGGAAGTCGGCTTCAGAAAATTTCCATTCGTTCCCATCCTCACGTCGGACAGTGAATACAGGATAGACAATTTTCATCATACGGCTTGACTGGATATTGATTACCTCTGAGATTTGATGCTTGGTTCTGACTTGGCTAACTGAAAGACACCGCTTCATTGCGCAGATGTATCGGCGTTGGTATTCGGGACTGTAGTTGTAAATGCCCAGGCAGAAGGTCGGCTCGATCGTACGTAGCTTGTGAATAAACAACTTCTTCAGGGTTTCCTCCAGATGAGGGATAAGTACGGTGATCTTCTCCCAACGGATTTGTTGCTGAGGTGGAGTTGGAAGATCATAAGCTGTCTGTTGTTGAAGAGGGGATGTCGGAATGTCGTCTTCATCAGTAGAGAAAACCAAATTTACCTGGAGATTTACGGAACTGGCGGCTTTTTCGTACCATACATCTTCGGTCTCCGGGTTGGCTTCGCAGTCTGGATCGATCATATCTAGTAACGGTCTGTCTGATGAATCAAAGTCAAACAGTTCCTGTGTTGAACCCTCGGGCTTTTCAACCGTCGGGTCTTTATCATATGATATGTCCATATCGATTACCATCTCGGCTAATGGCAACTCGGCTTCAGGTTGGACGTCGGTTGTTGTTGCCGCAGTTGCTGGTTCTGGATGAACCACAGTTGTAGATTCTGTGAGGATAGGGGCGGTCTCGGTAGGTCATAGTCGTTTCTCCCCCTAACGGTGATCAGGATCATCCTGGTCATCGTGCTTGCATTTCAGACCGCCTGCTTGACTCTTACAGGTATCTTCGAGGGAACGGACTCTCTCGGACAACGTTGTGAGTGGTTGATTGTAGTCCTTGAGAGTCGAGTCAATTCCATCCAGGCGAGTGGTAATAGATGATGAAGGAGCAGTGACCTGAGTTTTCAGAACGGAGATCAGGTCTGCTTCAGTTGAGGCGTCAGATTCAGATTGCTAGAGTAGCTGAGCCAAAAGCATCGTCTTCAGAGTATCCACCGAATAGAGTGGCTGAACGAATGTCGGTGGAGCTGTAGGTGGAGTTTCAGCTTCGACGATCTTTACTTTGCCTTTGATTAGTTTGGCGAGCACTCTTATCCACTCTCCCGTCTCTCAAAAGACGGATGCCTTTGATCGGTGGAGCACTCGGTTGGGTTCGCGCAGGAGCCTCGTTATCTTTACGGCTCAATCTTTCCTGGTTCGCTTTCGACCTTAATTCCCTCCGTCTCACATGTTCTATGTCCCAGGGAAGGTCCCTCCGGCGCTGGCTGGACCATGGGATTCCCTAACTCTCGTCTATATGCTGGCACACTCGGTGCAGGTAGGGTTTCAGGTATATGACAAAAAATGTAAGATTTTATGCTCCCCCTCAACTCTAGCACGGATATTATCCTGCTCCCCCTCAAAACATGCATGGGGATTGACTTACTCCCCCTCGGAGTGAGAGATTGTTGATCCTCCATGGAATATCTGTAAGAGACCCAAAGTTAGTAAACAAGACGGATAAACAAGTTTTGGCGCGTACCTTTGCTGTAAATTGATCAATTTGAGACAGATTGAGGACTGGCAGTGATGAAACAGGTACAGGATTGACAAACACAGAGGTGTCCGGACAACATATTGGAAAACAACAGTTTCTGGACAAGCCATTGTATCCGGACAAAAGGTGTCCGAACAGCAACAGTTTCCGGATGGCAACATATTTTTCGGATAACGAGGAGCATTCCGGACAAAAATAGGACTGTTCGGATACTTTGGGATTTTCACAAAAATTTCTCTGGCCTTGTAGATTTTGCCAAATTAGGGCTGTTTGGATTTAAAAATGAACCTTCTCTAGCTCCCCCTTAAACTGAGCATAGGGATGGCTTTGCTCCCCCTCAGAATGTGCGCGTATAGGAAATGCACACTTTGAATCGACACGGGAATGTCCACACACAAAAAACTTTTTCGAACATTTAAAGAAAAACGTGTGTGACACTCCCCCTTAATAGTAGAGTAAACTTACCTGATGGCTGATCATGCTCCCCCTAAACACATGAGCAGGTCGTGAAAGCATAGGTATAGACAAACCTCACGTCTTCATAATATAGTTCCTTGTAGATCGTGAGCAGCTCCCTCTTTCCGGTCATGTGCGTGGAGCATCTAGAGTGTAAGAACCACACATGACCGTCCTGCAAAACAAATTTAGCGGACCTTGGGTACCTAGATTTGCCTGGGTCCCGGAGGGTTAGGTTTGACACCTTTCGGAGGAACTTGTTTTGACACAGATTTCCCTTTAGGTGCAGAATGTACACCTTTCGGAGGAACGAGTTTTGTAGCAGGTTGCCTCTTGGGTGCCGGTTTAATCTCAGTAGGAGAAGTCCGTTTTGGAATGGGTTTGGGCTCCCGCTGTGGTTTAACCTCTGATTGGTAACCCCGTTTTTTATAGTATCTTTGCTGGTTATTACGGGGTTTGCGTTTGGGAAATAAATTACACATGTGATACGACCCAAACCAATCATTATTCTGAATATCATCAAAATCATTCCAACCATAATTAGAACAACATAAACAATCACGCGATAACTGAATCAATTGATTAAGAGAAATAAGTTTAATTGGAAAAGAAACTTCAAAATGATTCCAATGATTCCAAGCATAATTGTCTTTGTTTATCCTAGAATTAAAGACAGGAGGGAAAGACTTTGATGCAGCATCCTTGACAGGTTCCTTCTTTAGCCACTTTGGTTTTTCTTGTTTAGCGCGACCGGTTTTATCCGAAACAACAGGGACAGTGCGGTCAGTGACTTTTGAGGAAACATGAATCTTAGCAGGTGGTTGACCGGTCTTTTGCTTCAGCTGTAATTGTTCTTGAGAACTTGAAGAATTTTTGGAAATCTTAATCACAGCCGGAGTCTTTGATTGAGAACTATCACCCTTTAGAAAATTGACCAGTCGATTTACTACTGGTGATAGAAAATCAGTGTGGCTCGGAAGAGGTTTGTCGAAGGGAAATGACTCGAACTCTCCATCAGAATTGCCTTCAGAGTTCATATATTTTGAAAAATCAATCTCTGGAATTTCAGGACTTGGATCAGGTGAGGAAGGTGAGGAACACTTAGTGTCAGTGTGCTTTGGGGAATTTGGTGCGGAAGCTAGGAAAAAATCAGAGTTTAAATTCCTTTTAACACACTCATCTTGAGAATCGGTACCGTCTTGTGTGGTAGATATTTTACCAATAAAAGATTTACACGAAGACGTCTCAGATGAATTCAAGGAAGACTCGGGTGAAATCTGCTTCTCAGATTTGAGCTGGTCAATTTGCTCTTGGAGCTGACCATTTTTCGCATACCCTTGCATCGCATCTGTTGCCAAAGCAGCCATCTTTGATGTGAGTTTCGTGATTTCTTTTCGAAGGTTTTCCTGTCCTTCATCAGCCACAACTTCGGTGTGGACCGGTTGTAGGTTTGGTGATTATGAAAAGAAACACAAAATAAACATATATAATAACGCAGCGGAATAATCACCAAAAGGATCAACGTATTGCCAATATAATTAAACTAGAAATACAAATAACGATATACCTTTGTAGCGTGATTTGTACACCAATCGGGATCTACTTGTGTGCTCTTTTGGAACCAAGCATTCAATGGAGAATGCCTCTAGATTAGTCCACACTACACCTCCTTGATCACCACCGGATGCTAGTCCTCCTTAGTAACGGATCTTGTAGCTTCAATTAATCAAGAACGAAGCTAGAAGATCAAAGTGGAAAAACCCAAGAGAGGGCTAAGGGTGGGGCGCCGATTTTAGAGAGAGGAGAGGAAAAATTAGGTTAGCTTAATTAGGTCATTAACATTTCTATTTATTAATGAACCCTAAAGCTACCTTGGGCCTCTTAAAGGTTCTCCCTAGTAAATCTTCATGGGCCTTGAATTAATTAAGTTAATAGGCTAGCTATTAACTTAAATCCAATACAAACCCATTAATCCACTATTAATGATTTGTGCCCATTTAATTACCCCATGTTACTTAGGCTATTAATATAATGTAAATACAATAATTACATTATATAGTAAATGGTATCTCAGTGTATTGTGTGTGACCCTATAGGCCCATGTGTATCTACCCATATAATTATATATTATGACACGAGCGTATTCCAACAGCTCCCACTTGCACACGTCATAATAACAAGTAATTATACAAGCAAAGGTTAGCGTCTAGCAACACGCCAATGCCCCTAGAGACACATGAGGCTAGTTTCTTTAAACGTCTCATTTTAAATGGTTTATTAAATCAGTCATCCCTTTGTTACAGATACCTTGTTGAATACTAGACATGGATCATATGTCATTCTAATTATTCAACGATTATGTTTCTCGATTTGTTTGTTGAAGTAGATTACCAAATTAATCAAGCATCATCTTAATTACATTTGGGTACGACTGTACAAACATCTATTCAATTCATTGAGGGCCCCAGTAGTATCTAACTCCATTACATGTAGAGGAACAAATCCTATTTTGACTACACGTGCCTGTCATGTGCTTCATGTCACTCCTGAAGATGATTTTTATAGCAGCCTTATTCAGGACAGCGTTTACCAATATCAAAGACCGACATTCCACCCATACAAAACCTGCTTGCATCTCAATTCTAAGGACGAGTGACATAACCATTTGCGAGATTAACTGGTGACGTCGATCCATGCAGTGAACTCTCGTAGGTTGGGTCAATCCAATGTTCATCACCAATGAACAACATGTGAGTTTGGTGCCATCATCATTAATATTCATTCACTAATGAATATCACCAATACGCTCACATTTGCCTTAATTCGATGATACTCCCGTATCATCAACTAACAATGGACAATTTTGAACAAATAATTTATTCATGGATTAAACATGCAAATATAGAACACAGTTGATATAAATGAAAACGATCATACCAGGTACATCAATTCATTGTGAAAATAAAAACTGTTCAACGTTCCAATTATTCAATTACTAAAAACAGATCTACATGAGACTACTAGCTGGTCGAAGTCCAATGTTCCTAGCATGCTCGATATGTTTGGTACAAGACATTGGCTTCGTAAAAGGATCAGCTAAGTTGTCATCTGTGTGAACTTTGAGAAGACGAATATCACCCATCTCGATAGCCTCTCGAATGTAGTGAGCCTTCCGACGAAAGTGTTTGGCGCCCTTTTGAACTCCAGGTTCGTTGGCTATGATAATGGCACCAGAATTATCGCAGTACATATCCATGGGTCTTTCATTACTGGGGACAACGCCAAGCTCAGAAATGAATTTCCGTATCCAAACAGCCTCCATTGCAGCTTCGGAAGCAGCTATGTATTCAACTTCTGTAGAAGACATCGCAATAGTGCTTTGCTTAGCACTCTTCCAGTCAACAGCGCCTCCGTTCATGACGAAAACGTAGCCAGTCTGAGATCGAGAATCATCTCGATCTGTTTCGAAACTAGCATCAGTGTAGCAAGTAACACTGAGCTCTCTTTTAGTATGTTCTTAACAGCAGTCCAGTGACTTTCTCCTGGATTCTGTTGGTATCTACTCGTAAGGTCCTGAGAGAACGCTACATCAGGTCTAGTGCACCTCACTGCATACATGATGGATCTCACAGCCGAAGTGTTAGTCCCAAAGCATCTGATGTAAAAGTATTGAAAATAGTTCCAAGTCAGAAGACCAACCGAGATCAGACAGAAGACCTGGAAGATTTTCATCAAAGAAGACCAACAGAGCTCAACAGAGCTCTGACGGATCCAACAGAGCTCATCAGAGCTCTGTCGAAGAATTCCAACAAGAGAACAAGTATTCAACAGAAGACCAACAGAGCTCTTGCGACAGAGCTCTGTGAAGTTAAAGACCTCTGTCTGCCTAAGTCTCGTAGGAAACCTTAAGTGTTAGACACGTGTCCACAATTTCCACGTATGCCCTAAAGATTGGAGACACACTTTCCACGTGTCATTCAAGGGTACGATAGTACACTGTCTACACTTTATCAGGTCTATAAATAGCGAGGTAGTGGAACAACAATTGTAAGCTTTGGGAAGAGTAGTTTTCCACAATTGTTTAAGCACACACTGCAACAATCCCGAGCACCACCTCCGTACGATATTGTTGTCCTATGAGATTTCCGAACACACTTTAACTTGTTCTTGGTGTGATTCATTATCAATATATGAGCAGCTTTTATATCTGATCTTGTTATCATTTTACTGTTCAATATTTGATTCTCATAGTTCACTTATCGTTTACACAATCACTCATTTTAATGGCTTTATTTAATATGCTTCCGCTGTCTATTTTACTACCATTAATATGATACAACGTGAATCTGGGAACCTACAATTGGTATCAGAGCGACTTTGGTTTTCTTAAGCCAAACGATCCAATCTACCAAGGTTGATTCACTGTTGTTGATTGTGTCTGTGCGACTTTAAAAGCTTCATAATATACTCTGTTTTACTGCTTTCTAGTCTAACCAAGCCTTCAGAGCTCATATAACTGTGTTTAAAACTTTCTAGTTTAGCTTAAAATCTTCTCAAAAAGTTACTGTTCCATTGGTTACTGTTTGAAACTCTGTTTCTAGCCAAAAATCGTTTTGCAACAAATTGTACTCTGTTTTTCTTTCAAAATGGCTAACAACGGTATAAATGCTATCTATACTGCTGGCTCTTTAACAAAACCTCCTACTCTTCTGAGAGATGAATATCCTCAATTGAAAATTAGGATGGTTAATTTTTTCGATGGTATGGATAAAGACCTCATGCGATCTGTCACGGATGGACCATTCCAACCCATGGTTTTTGTTCCCCGTGTACCCGCAACAGGAACTACTGCTGAGATTCCAGCTCATTATGAAGTTAAAACCACAGGTTTTACTGATGAGGAAAATCTAAAAATGGAAAATGATCTTAAAGCAGTTAGACTACTGATTATGGCCATTCCAAACGAAATATTTCAAGAACTAGATTCATGTGTTACTGCTAAGGAAATCTGAGATCAACTTCTTAATCAACTTGAGGGTGGTATCAAGACCCAAAAGAACAGAAGGACCCAATGTATAAATGAATACAACGATTTCAAGGCACTTCCTGAGGAAACCTTACAGCAAACCTACAACAGATTTAATGTGTTGATCAATAAATGCAAAAAATGTGGGGTTGTTAGGTCGAAGGAAGATAACAATGTTCTGTTTTTGA
Source organism: Saussurea involucrata (assembly GCA_033807775.1). NCBI lineage: Eukaryota > Viridiplantae > Streptophyta > Magnoliopsida > Asterales > Asteraceae > Saussurea > Saussurea involucrata. The sequence continues at coordinate 137,963,266 of CM066322.1, forward strand.
AAAGTTTGAATGATGAATGGTTAAATCTGTCCATGTCTTTACAAGCTAATCAGGACTTAGACGTATGGTCTTTAACGGATGTGTATGGCACTTTGGCCGCACAAAAAAAGGAGGTTGTCAAGCAAAAAGGCAAATCCATCAGTGCTGGTCCAATCGCCTTAGTTTCTGATTCTAAGAAAACCACATCTGAAAGGTCCAACAGAGAGAGTTCAAGCAAAGAAAAAAAGAAAGAAAAGTCTGATAAAAAGAAAGGAAAGAAAAGTTTGATTGCAGAAAGTGAAACAGATGAGAGCTCATCAGAGGATGATGACATTCAAGCCTTTGCCCAATCTCTTGCTTTAATAACTCGGCAATTTAACAAGAGATTTGGCAATAAGTTCGACAGAAGAGGCAGATATGAGAGAGAAGGAAGGGAAGACAGAAGAGGATATACAGCACCAGAGCAAAGTTCCAACAGAGTTGCCACAGAATTAGGGAAACCTCCACAAAGAAGAGAAAATCCACCAGCACAACAGAAGGCCGATGCAGCCCAACCCATCAATCAAAATGATGGACGCTGCTTCAGATGCGGCAAACCTGGACACTTCTCTGTTAATTGTAGAGGCAAACTGGTAAAAGACCAGGACTACTACATAAACAAATACAAGTACAATTACAGAGAAAGAAGTTATGTTGCTGAAATGGAAAATTGGGTCTCTGACTCATCTTCTGATGATGAACCAGAACAAGTCAACTTCTGTGGAGTTGCTGTGGATGATGAAAGTTTAGAAGCAGCTGTTGACTAGATGACTGGAGAACCAGAAATAACGAAGGGAACAACAGAAGAAGAAGATCTAGCTCATGCATTTGCTCTTACCACGACAGAATCTGACGACAGAGCGCTGGAGACCACCAAACCCAGTGCCAAGGTATGCTCATCTGAATCTAAATCTGACTCAGAATTAGAAATGCATGTTTCCATGTTGAATGAGGAATTTCAGCTTCTAAAACAAAAACGTTCTGAAGAAAAGGAGCTAAGAAAACTAGCTCAGAAGGACCTATCTTTTTACAAGAGAGAAAAGACACTCTTGGAACAAGAAAAGGAAGAAATCTTCAAAGAAAAATCTGAGTTAGAAATCTTACAAAAGAAGAAGGAAAGTCTGTTTTCTGAAAAGATCAAAGTTTATGAAAATGATTTGAAACAGAAGTCTGATTATTTTCAAAGAGAAAGGGAAATACTTCATCAATCCCTACAAAAGAAAGAAATTCAGATTAAAAAGTACCAAGATGCACAAGATGTGCATATCAAGATAAATTCACAGATGGATACGCAAGGTCTTGGTTTCTCTGACCTTGCTCCCTACAACGAAAGGAAGAAGACATCTCTGTCCTCCGCCTTCTGTATTGGGAAAATTCAAGAGGACGTGATATCTGGTAATGCCGTTTTCAAAAGAACCAAAATCTCAGATGCTTTCTCAAAACCAAAACATCCTAACTATAGGAACGTCAGCTATGACTCCTCCGATCAAAAGAAGGTTTTAAAACCATCTTTAGAGTTTATTCTTGATCAAGGAAGAGCTAGAATCATACTTCCTAATTCTGTTAAGAACTTGGGCACTAAAGAGATCTTCAACTTCAATTCTTTCAAAGGACAGAAGTCTGTTACTTCTGCGACAGACCCCTCTGTTGAAATACCACAGAGCAAGCTGAATCCAGAAGCACCAGTTTTCTCTCCTACCTCTGAATCTATAAGAACATCTTTTGAAGAAGATTTGTTGAAAGTTATTGAAGAAAATGCTATCTCTGATTCTTTAAAGCCAAAGATGAGAAAGTTCAGATCTGTTAAAACAAATATTCCTGTCATACCCGTTGAATCAAATTCCTCCAACAGAGCCACTAGAGACTTTCTAGCCTCTAATTGTGACTCTGACTCCGAGGTAGATGAACAGATCTTCTGTGGTCAAAAGAACATCTTACACAAGTTAAAGCAACTACCGGTAGGATCTCCGGATCTAAAAGAGGATGTTTCTTTCTTTAAGAAACAGTCAAGATCTATACCAGTAACAAGCTTTAACAACAAAGATTTCAAGATTCTTGCTTCTAATGCAGTAGAAGTAGAGAAGAAAGAGAAAAACAAAAGTTTCTTTGTAAACTCAAATGTTCCTCTTGCTTTTAAACCTGTAAGATTCACACCAGAACAGAAGGGAAAGTGGATAGCTAAGTCTGTTCAGAATTCCGGTGTAAATCAAGGAAGAAATTCTTTTCGCTCAAATGAGTCCATTTCCAAGAATTTCATGTCAAAAGAGTCAAATTCAAAGAACCTCACATCAATCTAGTATGTTTTTTAAGAAACGAAGTCAGGACAGATTGTATGCAAAGACATCTGGTCCTAAAATCTTTCAGAATCAAGCTTCATCCAAACAGGTTTTGAATAAAAACAATGTGCATCAGTCATGCTCCATCAACTGCAATTGTATTCAACTGTTATTGAAATTACAGAATCATCTGAATGGTCCTCACTGTGTTCTGAGTCGTTCTGTTCAAAAGAAAAACTCCACGACCACTCCGAACACACAAAGGAAAACCTCTGACGCACCACCAAAACCTAACAAGAAAGGACCCATTATGAGATGGGTACCTAAAAAGAACTAATCTGTCTTGCAGAAACCTCATGTGCAGATCTGGTACTTGGATTCTGGATGTTCCAGGCACATGACGGGGAATAAGGAGCTGTTAACTTCTTTCAAAAACAAGATGGGAAGTGCGGTAACCTTCGGAGGAGACAATGGCGGACAAATTAAAGGTTATGGTACATTAGTAAATGGTGGTGTTTCAGTCTCTGAAGTTGCTTATGTTGAAGGATTAAATCATAATCTTCTCAGTATAAGTCAACTCTGTGATCACGGTTTCGATGTCAACTTTAGGAAGAAGTATTGTTCCTTGTTACTTTCCGAGACTGGTCAAGAACTCTTAAGAGCTGATAGAAAAGGCAATCTTTACAAAATGAATTTCAAACCAAACCAACACACTACAACAGAGAGACTCTGTTTAGTGTCTTTGAATAATGAAGATGACTGGCTCTGGCACAAAAGATTTGCTCATTTAAACTTTCGAAATCTTGACAAACTCGTGAAACTGAAGTTAGTAAAAGGACTTCCTTCTCTGAAATTTGACAAAGACCATCTCTGTTCTGCTTGTGAACTTGGAAAGATGAAAAGATCTTCACACAGAACAAAGAGTGATCATAGTTGTCCCAGACCTTTGCATATGCTTCATGTGGATCTATGCGGTCCAATCCTTGTGCAAAGTCTGTCGGGCAAGAAGTATATCCTTGTTTTAATTGATGAATACTCTAGATATACTTGGATTGAGTTCATCAGAGTAAAATCTGATGTCCCAGAAATTCTGATAAGTTTGTTGAAAAGGATACAGGTTCTGTTAGATCTAAAGGTACAGAAGTTGAGAAGTGATAACGGGACAGAATTCAAGAATGACAGAATCAATGCATACCTAACAGAGGAAGGCATCTCCCAAAACTTCTCAGCTGCCAGAACTCCACAACAGAATGGAGTTGTGGAAAGAAAGAACAGAACTCTGGTAGAGCCGCCAGAACCATGTTGGCTGGCTCTGTCCTTCCAATGAACTTCTGGGCAGAAGCAGTCTCAACAACATGTTTTACCCAAAACAGAGCTGTAATTGTAAAAAGATTCAAGAAGACTCCTTATGAACTCATTAACAACAGAAGACCAAATGTGAAATTCTTTCATGTCTTCGGTTGCAAGTGCTTCATACTGAATGACAGAGAACATCTGGGAAAGTTTGACAAGAAAGCAGACGAAGGAATCTTTATTGGTTATTCCTTAACCTCTAAAGCCTACAGAGTCTACAACACCAGATGTCGGGTCATTCAAGAGAGTGTAAATGTGTCCTTTGATGAAAGCATATCAAGCTCCTCTGATCGAAAATCAACAGAGGGGATATAGACAGAACAAGAGAAGATAACTTCCTCTAGATCAAGGGAAGAAGACATCAATCTCATGTTCAATGATTTCTTCGATGATGATTCCTATGATAACATTAACAGAGGAGATCAAGCTCAGAACTCAACAGATCAAAATCTGACAGGTACATCTCTCACTGGTCCCTCTAATACTTCACCATCTAATTCTCTGTCTACAGGAGTAATTCAGAGAAATGAGGAACCTCACCAGAATGAAAGAGAACCTGAACAAGAGCCTTCATCACCTCTGATGACAAACGTCGGAAGAAATTCCTTGTTTGAAAGTTCACCATCACAGAGCCCTGTTAATGACTCTCAGAGCAATGAGGCCACTCTCCAAAGTTGTGTGCCACAAAGCCCTGTCCAAACCTACAGAACTCTGATGCTGAAGTTCGTCTTTTCCCATCAGAAGCACAGACGTCACCCGTTGTCCATGCTCCCATGACACGATGGACAAAGGATCATCCTCATCATCTTATAATTGGTGATGCTGAAGATGGTGTAAAGACAAGATCGGCCACAATCAATGAAGCTTTCTTTGTAAATTTTCTAAGCATGATTGAGCCGAAGAAGATTTCTGAAGCCCTAGAGGACCCAAATTGGATCGAAGCTATGCAAGAAGAGCTTCTGGAATTTGAGAGAAATAAAGTCTGGTCCTTGGTTCCACTCCCAAAAGGAAAAACCGCCATTGGAACCAAATGGGTGTTTAGAAACAAAGCCCGTCTGGTTGCAAAGGGATATAGACAGAAAGAAGGGATTGACTATGACGAAACCTTTGCTCCTGTGGCTAGGCTAGAAGCAATCAGAATCTTCCTAGCCTATGCTGCTCATAAGGGTTTCAAGGTCTATCAAATGGATGTCAAGTCTGCATTTCTGAATGGCAAACTACAAGAAGAAGTCTATGTCCAGCAACCACCTGGTTTTGAATGCACAGAGTTTCCAGACCACGTTTACAAGCTAGACAAAGCTCTCTACGGTCTTAAGCAAGCTCCCAGAGCCTGGTATGAAACTCTGTCCAAATTTCTGTTGGTCAATCACTTCGAAAAAGGTACCGTCGATAAAACTCTATTCTTCAGGAGATATAAAAATGATATACTTCTGGTACAAATATATGTTGATGATATTATCTTTGGGTCTACACGGCAAGAGTACTGTGATAAGTTTGAAACTTTAATGAAAAGTGAATTCAAAATGAGCATGATGGGAGAACTCTCTTTCTTCCTGGGTTTACAAGTCAAACAATCTGACAGAGGGACTTTCATAAGTCAGTCCAAATACATCTCTGACATGTTGAAAAAATATAAGCTCAATGATTCAAAACCAATGAAAACTCCTATTGCCACTGGAGTTAAACTTGACTCTGATCCTAATGGTGAACCAACAGATGTCAAGCACTACAGAGGCATGATAGGGTCACTTTTGTACTTAACCGCCAGTAGACCTGATATAATGTTTGCAACCTGTCTCTGTGCCAGATTTCAGGCAAATCCTACCAAAACTCATTTTACAGCTGTCAAACGTGTCTTTAAATATTTGAAAGGGATTCAATTTTTGGGTCTCTGGTATCCTCTTAACTCTGGTTTCGAGCTTGTAGCTTACACAGACTCAGACTATGGAGGATGCAAGAACGACAGAAAGAGTACCTCTGGTAGCTGCCAAATGCTTGGAGAAAAGTTGGTGAGTTGGACATCCAAGAAACAGAACTGTGTTTCAACCTCTACAGCAGAAGCTGAATATGTTGCTGCTGCTAGTTGTTGTTCCCAAGTAATATGGATGAAGACACAACTCAGAGTTTATGGTCTGGAGTATGGTAAGATTCCAATTCTATGTGACTCCAAGAGTGCCATTGCCATAACTGTGAATCCAGTTCAGCACTCAAAGACCAAGCACATCGACATAAGGTATCACTTCATAAAGGATCATGTTGAAAAAGGGACTATTGAAATGTACTTTGTTTCAACAGACCTCCAGCTTGCTGATTTGTTTACAAAAGCCCTAAATGAAAAGAGATTTAACTTCCTAATCAGCAAACTGGGTATGCTGAACTTGTCCTCCTAACTCTGTTTAAAATCAACAGAAGCTCTGTTGTTTCTACCAGAGCTCTGTCAAAAGGTTGGGTAGGATAGCTCAACAGAGTTCTGTTGTACACAAGAATTCTGTCACGCATTTTTTCTCTCCATGGTCGTACAAAAGCGTTCTTTTGTTGATCAAAAAAAAAGAGGGAAGGGGGACTAATCTATCGAGGGGGAGCTTATAAAGGAAAATTGCATGGTTTTAGGGGGAGCAAGTCAATAATCAAATTTCCAAACCAAATTGACTTTGCTTTTTGACCTTAAAGCTAAATCTTTTGGAGAACCAGTCAGAACTCTGACATCTCATCAGAGCCTCTGTTGCTTCTCATCAGAACTCTGTTTAATCATGTAAAGTTCTGACCATCTCACATCAGAACAAGTTCTGGTAAAGGTAACGGTAAGAAATGAAGGCCACACAAAAGAAGCAACTTAACACAGCTCCATCAGAGCTCTGTTAGCTTGTTCTGCCACGTCATCAGAAACACGTCATCAGAGTGTGGGTCATTTCTAAACGTCAACCACTTGTAACCCACACATCTCTAACCACGACGGTTTACTTGCACAAAAAGTGGTCAGAACAAATCCACGTGGCAATCTCTGATTGAAAGACAAACCGCTAGCTGTTCCCACGTTCTCACTGTAGCAACCGTTCCACTATTCAACCCTCGAGTACCTACAGTACCTATGACCGTGATCTAGCCACACATTTCCCATATAAATACCCATTTCCTTTAAACATTTCCATTTCTTACGCCTTCTAAGTTATCTAAAACCCTGTTCATCTTTTCTCTTCATTCAAACCTTCAAAACCCAAACCTGCAACAATGGCAAACCCCCAACACTCAGCAGATTCAAGCCGTATTGGTCCCGTCGACCAAATTGTTATTCTTCCATACGAATTTGCTGAAAGCAACCATCGATTAGATCCAAACCCTGCTCTCTATCTACCCACATACCACATATTTTTGGAGTTCTTCAGAAACTCAGAAATCTTCAAAGCCCTAACAGACTTCGACGACAACATTCCTGAGCTCTACATCAAGCAATGGTGGACTACATGCCAACACGTAGAAGAGCTCAACGGAATAATCGGCAATGTGGATTATGGTCGAGATGGAGGTTCTGGAACGATCAGAATCAGAGCAACTACCCTGCGGAGAATCCTTGGAATGAAGAGCAAGCGACAGCTCAACATAGAAGCTTTCGAGAAGCCACCCAATACTGCTGTCCTTCTGGAGTTTGTACGATTTCTAGGCTACAACAAAGATATCACCCGAATCGGAGCATTCAAAAGACAGAATCTACCACCAGTGTGGAATTTCATGTTCTCTGCACTGAACCGAACCCTCACAGGAAAATCTGGTAGTCAAGATCAAGCCAGCATAGAAATCCTACAGATAATGTATGGATTGTTCTTTCAAAGAAATCTTGACTATGCCAGCATTCTCTACACCGACCTTCTCACTGCTGTCAATCTCAAGACCTCTGCCATTGCCAAAGGAGGAGAAGTTGGGCAACATAAATTCCTAAAGAACATCAAGTTTCCAAGGTTTATCGGGTTGGTGATCAGAAGAGCATTTCAGAGTCTGGAATTGACTCAACAAGGCAACACGTTCAGGAACTGGGTCATGACCAGATTCAATCCCACCACTTCAGGAGAATATCCCCTCATTCGACGCGTTCCAGGTACAATGCTCGCTCTGATAAGCCCAGACCACATTTCTATCCAAAACTATAGACATGCTGCTCAACCTCAAGAACCTGAGGTGAGAACCCCAGCATACTTAGGCTCTGAGCCATCTGAAGAGAGTACGAGTGAGGAAATAGGAGTGGAAGAAGAGGCAAGAGTACCCGAAGTGGGGTCTTCCTCTAGAGTGGAATTAGAGGACAGAGCATCTCCTAGAGAGGCTGTTCATAAAGTACAGGAGTCACCAGAGGTCGAAGTTCTTTCCTCTGATACTGGTGAGAAAGAGGATAACAGAGAGGAACCCGAGTGTTCTACAGCCATAGGATCCGAGGAAAATGTGAGGATAGAAGAAGATGTCCAAGATGACACATCTGAGAGAAATCCTAGCCCACATCCCAGTGCTTCCACACATGCTATCCCTGGTGATCAAGACCAGAGGGATATTGAAACAGAGGTGCACACCTCGAACCCCAACCAGCCTATACCATCAAAGGCAACTCTTCATGTCTCTGATATGCACGAAACTAGGGGATCCATATTCGGTAATGATGTCACTTTGCCCCACGACATCGATAGGTCACCTCCACACGATGATGCCTCTGTGGCTCATTTAGAGACTACACAAATTAGACCAGAGATATTTGTAATCTCACGTAGCATCTGTTCGACTCAGGGACAATGGGAGACCATAGTAGAACAAGGGAAGACAATGCTTGATCCAAATGCTTCCCATCACACCAGATTTCCTTCTTCAGAACCTGAGCTGGAAGAGGAAACTCTGATCAGAACACCTGTAGTTGTTTCCCCTCAAAGGGAACATCAAGGATCGGGTGGAAGTCCTGCAAGAGCCAACCTAAAAACAACTCTTGAAGCAGGCACCTCTAAGCTCGAGGTTAACTTGGAACCATGTGTTGGTACCAAGGATATCCCCGTTGACACTGTCACACGAGCAGAGTTCACAAGCTTCTGTGACAGTATCAACAACTCCTTGAATGAGTATAAACTTATCAATGATCAAAAGGAGGAGCTGACCCGCAAGGATAATGCTTCTCTCCAGGAAAAGGTTCAGACATTAACGACAGAAGTAGCCGCTCTGAAGACGCTCTTAGTAGAAAATCATACGGCTCAGATGAACAGAACTCTGCCAACCCCTTCTCTATCAGACTCCAACATCAGAACCTTGACAGAGCTGATCAACAACTCTGTTAAGACCGCCATCACAGAAGCCATGACTTCTTCTGCCGCACCTATCCAGCTCTCTGGCCCCAGACCCAATGACTTACCAATGACTGTCGGTCAGATGGGTGAGTTCAGCAGAAAAGTTCTAAGCAAAATGATGTCAATCTCCTCAAAATCCGTGACGAAGGCCAAATCAACAGAACAGCATGTGCAAGCCTCACTCGATACACACAAGGTCAACTTCGAATCTCAAGTGGAAGAAATCAGAGGTGCAGCAACAGAGGTAGAAGAGGTGATGCGAAAAGCAGCCTTAGACTTCACTAATATTATTTTACAGACCTCTACATCAAAACGACCTGCTGAAGAAGCACCTGCAGAAGAACCTTCGAGCAAAAGGCATAAGGCTAACCCAAAGTTTGTTGTTCCGCCCTCACCAAAAGCTCGAATTGAATCCTCTGACGATGATGATGACTTTGAGGACGCTACAGAAGATCAGTCAGACAATCAGATGGGTGAGTCCTCAGAACAACAAAAGGGGGAGAAGGAGGAGAAGGAGAAAGAGAAGGAGAAGGAGAAAGAGAAGGAAAAAGAGAAGGAAAAGGAACCTACAACAGAGGCTGAGGGATCTGTTAAGGGAAAAGAAAAGGTATCTGAGGCTGAGGCAACTAAAGTAGGAGACCAAGGGAATACTTCTGAAGACTTACCAGAGGTGACTATGGTGGTTTTTGATTACATGTTCAAAGACAGAATCATCAAGCCTACAGAATCCTCTCAACAACCACCTGAGGTTATTATCCTGGACACCCCTCCTACTTCACCAAGAACAGAACCAGAGAGAACCGACCCATTCTCTGCTGAAGAAACATTGAACCAAGCCCAACCTCAAGTCCAAACCCAAACAACACAAGAATCTGCCCACATTGACATACTCATGGCAGAAACTCATGAAGACCCAAATCCCATTCCAACAGAACAGAACCCCAAATCCTCAACTCAACATTCTGGCAAACCTCCACTAGAAGAAATCTTTGCCTATCTTTATGGTGATCATGACACCATCCCCACAAATGCTGTGCCCATCAATCCATACTTAAGCCCCTGCAGGATAAATACGATCTCTGACGTTAGACGGAAATTCATCGAAACCAAGTCCAGATTGAACAGAAATATAAACTCAAACTTTGGAATCTGCAGAATCGTAGACATCAAGCAGAAGACCTTTCGGCACAACAGAATACAAATGAGCTATCACGAGTTCATAGTTGAATCAAACGACAACAGTGTTGAGCACTTCAATGAAAACGACCTGGTACTTCTGAACCCTTATGATCTGATTCAACTCCATGCCTACTGTTACAACTTCAGTGACAGATACAAAGAGGCAAGAACAGCACTTCCTGAGGTACGCTTCGCTATGCAAGAGAACATAAATCTAAGAATTCAGATTGACTTTCAGCTAGGCATAGAGTTCGAAGTAGAAGAACTAGCGACTGATCCCCCAAATGAGAGCCTTGAAGGCTATGAGCACTACAGAACCGGAACCGTAGTTGGAGATCCTCCAGTGTTCATCTGCCGACAGAGAAAAATCAAGAAGGCCCTCATAGCTTCTGAAACCCACAAGTATTCATCAGAGTCGCTGGAGTACCTCAGAGACATCATTCAGAATCTCCCAAGAGACAAGTGTCCGGAAGAACAACAGAGAAGCTTCACCACCGAAATCAACCTTCTGCTGAACTTACGAGAACTTATCAGAAGATTTGACAGAATCTTAAGGGGAGATAATTTTGCTTAAACTTGTACTCATTCCTTTTTTTTGCATTGTAATATCTTGAAGGAATAGTACAAAGGCTAACAGAGGGAAAAGTTCTCTGTTCTTTTGTTTATATCTCTGCTACTTTGTATTTTCTTATTTTCAATACTTAGGGGGAGATTGTTAGTCCCAAAGTATCTGATGTAAAAGTATTGAAAATAGTTCCAAGTCAGAAGACCAACAGAGATCAGACAGAAGACCTGGAAGATGTTCATCAAAGAAGACCAACAGAGCTCAACAGAGATCTGACGGATCCAACAGAGCTCATCAGAGCTCTGTCGAAGAATTCCAACAAGAGAACAAGTATTCAACAGAAGACCAACAGAGCTCTTGCGACAGAGCTCTGTGAAGTAAAAGACATCTGTCAGCCTAAGTCTCGTAGGAAACCTTAAGTGTTAGACACGTGTCCACAATTTCCACGTATGCCCTAAAGATTGGAGACACACTTTCCACTTGTCATTCAAGGGTACAATAGTACACTGTCTACACTTTATCAGGTCTATAAATAGCGAGGTAGTGGAACAACAATTGTAAGCTTTGGGAAGAGTAGTTTTCCACAATTGTTTAAGCACACACTGCAACAATCCCGAGCACCACCTCCGTACGATATTGTTGTCCTATGAGATTTCCGAACACACTTTAACTTGTTCTTGGTGTGATTCATTATCAATATATGAGCAGCTTTTATATCTGATCTTGTTATCATTTTACTATTCAATATTTAATTCTCATAGTTCACTTATCGTTTACACAATCACTCATTTTAATGGCTTTATTTAATATGCTTTCGCTGTCTATTTTACTACCATTAATATGATACAACGTGAATCTGTGAACCTGCACGAAGCATAGGGGATTCCCTTCATCCGCTTCACCTCATCAGGTGTGGAGGGTCCCTGAGTCTTACTCAAGTTTACATTGTGTTGCATTGGAAGACTTCCACGTTTGGAAGCATCCATTCTAAACCGTTTTATAATTTTGTCAATGTACGCACTTTGACTTAAACCAATTAACCGCTTCGATCTATCTCGATAGATCTTGATTCCTAGGATGTACGCCGCTTCGCCTAAATCTTTCATGGCAAAACATTTTCCAAGCTAGGATTTGACATCTTTTAGCATTGGAACGTTGTTCCCCATGAGCAATATGTCATCAACGTATAAGATTAGAAAAACGACGATGCTCCCACTAGCTCTCGTATATACACATGGCTCATCAAGGTTTTGAGTGAAACCATACGTTTTGATTTCCTCATCGAACCTTATATTCCAACTTCTGGATGCTTGCTTCAGTCCATAAATGGATCTTTGAAGCTTGCATACTTTCTCGGGATGTTTCTGATTCACAAAACCCTCGGGTTGCACCATGTAAACATCTTCATCAAGGTGACCGTTCAAGAAAGCGGTTTTGACATCCATTTGCCAAATCTCATAGTCATGGTACGCTGCTATGGCTATAAGAATCCTAATAGCTTTAACGTCAGCAACAGGCGAGAAGGTTTCTTCATAGTCAACCCCATAGGTTTGAGTGTAACCCTTTGCTACTAGACGAGATTTTTAGGTGTGTACATTGCCATCCATGTTGGTCTTCTTCTTGAAGATCCACTTGCTTCCGACAGTCTTGCTGTTCGGAGGAAGATCAACCAAGTTCCAGACTTGATTGTCTTTCATGGATTGCATTTCAGCATTCATAGCTTCAAGCAATTTATCGGATTCTAGATCCAACAATGCAGCTTGATAGTTAGAGGGTTCACCATGATCCCCAAAATTCTGCTCCTCAGCATCGATATAATAACTATATCGTTTAGGTGCTCGAGGTGTCCTTGCAGATCTACGAATGGGAATTACATCATTCTGTGGTTCAACATCTGCATGTTCAACCTCAGCGTGATGTTCGCTAGTGTCACAAGGAGGTTGCGCATCTTCGCTTTGAATCTCGTCAAGGTCTACTGTGCTCCCACTTGCTTCTTGTAAAATGAGACTGTTCTCAAGAAACTCAGCATACCGAGCAACAAATATTTTGTTTTCGGGTGGGTAGTAGAAATAGTAACCCATTGTTTTCTTTGGGTACCCTACGAAGATACACTTGATAGATCTAGGCTCAAGTTTGTTCGGTGTGTCTCGTTTGACGAGAGCCTCACAACCCCAGACCTTCAAGTAAGACAGATTAGGGACTTTCCCGTGCCATATTTCATATGATGTCTTATCAACCTTCTTTGTCGGAACCATATTGAGTATGCGAGCAGCAGACTCTAGAGCACAGCCCCAAAAGGACAGTGGCAAAGTAGTTAGACTCATCATGGATCGAACCATGTCTAGCAAAGTTCGATTTCTCCTTTCAGATACACCATTATGTTGTGGAGTGTATGGAGGAGTTAATTGTAAGACAATCCCACACTTAGTCAGATGGTCTAAAAACTCTAGACTCATATACTCTCCTCCTCGATCAGATCGGAGAGCCTTAATAGTCTTGCCGAGTTGATTTTCTACTTCACTTTGAAAGGCTTTGAACGTTTCAAAGGCTTCATGTTTATGTTTAATCAAGTAAACATAACCATAGAGACTGAAATCATCAGTGAAAGTGATGAAGTAGTTAGCACCTTCCCTAGACACAGTTCTAAATGGGCCACATACATCAGTATGTATGAGTCCAAGAAGATCTTTGGCTCTTTCACCTACATGGGAGAAAGGTTTTCTTGTCATTTTCCCAGATATGCAAGAGTGGCATTTATCAAATGACTCATCATCGGATGACTTTAGAAGCCCATCGTGTTGCAGCTTTATAATGCGTTTCTTGCTTATGTGGCAAAGACGGCAGTGCCATAGGTAAGTTGAATCCAAATTACGTTTGGATTTCTTAGTGCTACACGTGTATATAGAACTATCGTTTGAAACAAGATTATCCATGTCAATTTCAAAAATATCATCACGAGGAATAGCATTAAAATAAAATATATTATCCTTAGAAACCCAAATGCCATAATCTGTAAAAACATGGATAAAACCATTTTTCTTCAAAGGAGAAAGCGAAACAATACCCCTAGTAATAGTAGGTGCATAATGACAATTGTCTAAAACAAGAATCAATCCATTAGGGAGGATAAGATTAAAGCTCCCTATAGCTTTAACAGCTGCACGCATTCCATTGCCTACGTACAGTTCCAAAGCTCCGTCGTTTAGCTTTCTACTTCCCCTTAGTCCCTGCACATTATTACAAATGTGAGTTCCACAACCGGTATCATAAACCCAGGATTTACTAGGAAAAGCATAGAGTTCTATAGTGAAGATACCTGATGTGCTAGCCGGGGTAGCTTTGTTCTTCTTCAACTCTGCCAGGTAAGTAGGACAGTTCCTCTTCCAGTGGCCTATCACTCCACAGTGATGGCAGGTGGCGTCCTTTGCAGGGTGCTCCTTTTTAGCAGGTGGGGGGATCTTAGGTTAGGTTTATAAACATGTTTACCCTTGCCACGACCCTTGCCCTGTGCTTGCGGTTTGGATTTCTGGATTTTTCCTTCCCTGATTGCTAGAACAGCAGGAGCTTTCTTTGGCATCCCTTGCTCTGCAAGCTTCAGCATAGCATGCAGTTCAGAGATAGTCTTCCCCATACTATGCATGTTATAGTTCATAACAAACTGGTCATAGTCCTTGGATAGTGAGGTAAGAATCAAGCTCACTCCAAGAACTTGTGGCATGGGGTAACCAAGACGCTCCATACGGTCAAGATAGCCTTTCATCTTCAAGACGTAAGAGCTAACTGACTGGCCATCCTCCTGTTTACAAGCGTGGAATGCTTTGACTGTTTCAAACAGTTCCTGTTCTGCCTGTTGTTGAAACATAGTTTTCAACTCTCGTAACATCTCAAATACTGTGAGTTCCTCCATGTTCTTTTGGATCTCGGGGGTCATGCTCACCAGCATGAGAGCAGCTACTTCTTGTTGTTCGTTAAACCTACGGGTGTAGGCTGTGCGAACTGCAGCAGAAGCAGTGGCAGGAGGTGCCTCAGGTAAGGCCTCTTCCAGATGGATCAACTTATTTTCAACTCTGAGGACGATCCTCAGATTTCGATACCAGTCGATAAAGTTGATTCCTGTCAGTTTCTCTTTTTCAAGAACTGACCTGATAGTTGAGTTGCTTAGGGTTTGATTTGTTGTTGACATCTACAGACATACAAAGTTCAAAATTAGTAATTTCAATAATTAATCTTTTTTTTTTAAATTAACTACCCAAGTTTTACTTTTAAAACAATTAATTTACGAAAAAGGCTAAGATCCTCATTGAGGTTCTATCATCACATCAGTTGATCTGCTAGCAATGATAGATTCAATAGGTAGGTGACGTTTACCAATTGCATTACAAGTGCAATTCTTAGATCCTTATGGGACCCATGGCATCTAGTGGCCGAGCAACTAGTGTCAAGCTGGCATGTTTAGTCCCATCCTTGCCTCGGGTTAAGGTCTCACCTGCTTAACTCGATTAAGTCATCCAATTTGAAATCATGTGAAAATAGATCTAGGTCTCACGCATAGACAATAATCACCTCGGGATTACAATTCAACCTAGGTCTCACGCATAGGCAAAAGGTAATGGCGAGGGATTTCAAGCTAATTGGACGGCATGACTTAAAATTGTGACGAGTATAGTATTTTGATAAAACGTGTCAAAAAAAATGTACGAAAGAAGCATGCATTCTTCATTCGTAGCATAAGTTAAAAACATTTCTTAACTTGGATTCTAATTTGTTTTATTTTATGTGTGTCGAGATGTCCATTTAATATATAACCTATATGAGATATTAATTAGCTTGGACATTACATAAATTAAATAACCGATAAAACTCTTTTAAGCGTTATTTATATAAAACAATAGATTTAAGTTTCAAATCCAATTTAAACTTATATTAACTAAATCTTTAGATTTAGTTTTAAAAGTGGTATGTGTTTAATTTTATGTTTGAAAATCCCATTTGCAAGTTATAATATCAAAGACATAGATAACAATGCAACATAAAAGAAAATAAACACACAACCAAAATGTGCAAAACCTCAACCGATGAACACCTATGCTTGATCTCGTGAGCCATCACACGGACCAAGAGGGCAACTAAGGACGGGCCAACATAAACCCTTTTTGGGCTCCCACTTGCTCCAAGACTATCAAGAGCAAGTAGAACCCACAAGAACATTCGAACACAAAACTGTCTGGAAAAACGCAGCAGCTTCGGGGTCCGAAACGACATGGAAGGAGTCTTCCCCAATCGAAACATCCTTTAGAAAAATTGTGCCCCTATGTCTTATGGAACTCCAGCAACAAGAATCAACCCAATCCAATGTGCCAAACTCCGGTAAATCCAGTTTTCGCGCCGGCTGTCCAGCAGCTCCGAAAAATGCTTCTCGTCTCTAACTTGTCGCCATTCGATTCCGAGCAATGGTTACAATATTTGATAAAATACATTTATCTACTACTAAATCAAGAAAAAAAATTGCCTAAACTATTACAACCCAAAAAGTCGACAAATAATTAAACAAAGCACACAAACGGTCAAGGTTTTCATCGGTTTTGCACATCAACATAATAATACAATATCATTAAGATTGTTGGCATGGTCCACGATAAAAATGCATGTTTTACCATGGATCTAAAACACTTACAATAAGTAAAAAAACAAGCCAACGAAAACGAAGAAAAACTACAATAATTAATCTACGATTAGTATATGTAACTTGTGGCTATAGGATCTTAAAATACATTATTTTAGACCCAACGATGGTCGAAATTTTCAGAAAAAAATACCTTAGTTTTAGCCACTTTTACATATACAAGTTAATCATATGGCACATACGATGGCTCTGATACCACTGTTGGTGATTATGAAAAGAAACACAAAATAAACATATATAATAACGCAGCGGAATAATCACCAAAAGGATCAACGTATTGCCAATATAATTAAACTAGAAATACAAATAACGATATACCTTTGTAGCATGATTTGTACACCAATCGGGATCTACTTGTGTGCTCTTTTGAAACCAAGCATTCAATGGAGAATGCCTCTAGAGTAGTCCACACTACACCTCCTTGATCACCACCGGATGCTAGTCCTCCTTAGTAACGGATCTTGTAACTTCAGTTAATCAAGAACGAAGCTAGAAGATCAAAGTGGAAAAACCCAAGAGAGGGCTAAGGGTGGGGCGCCGATTTTAGAGAGAGGAGAGGAAAAATTAGGTTAGCTTAATTAGGTCATTAACATTTCTATTTATTAATGAACCCTAAAGCTACCTTGGGCCTCTTAAAGTTCTCCCTAGTAAATCTTCATGGGCCTTGATTTAATTAAGTTAATAGGCTAGCTATTAACTTAAATCCAATACAAACCCATTAATCCACTATTAATGATTTGTGCCCATTTAATTACCCCATGTTACTTAGGCTATTAATATAATGTAAATACAATAATTACATTATATATTAAATGGTATCTCAGTGTATTGTGTGTGACCCTATAGGCCCATGTGTATCTAGCCATATAATTATATATTATGACACGAGCATATTCCAACAGTAGGTTCTCAAATTTCTCAGAATTGAGTTTTTCAATCTCAGAGATTAGCGCTTTCTTTTCGTTTTGAAAAACAGACCTTTCTTCTCAAACGACTCCTCCAACTCCACAATCTTTGCTTCCAAGATGAGAGGGGAACATAGATTTTAAACTCGTCTGTCTCAGTCTTGGTTATGGGTGCTTGGTCCTCATCCTTTTTGGAGGAATCCTTGGGCGTAGCAACCTTGTAGGAGTCGAAGTAATCATTTGAGAGATATTTCTTGTCCCTTTTATAAGAATAATTCAACGATCCATAACTAAATGGGAGTTGCATTTTTGAGGTGCGAGTGCGCTTGTATTCCTCGGTTTCCTCTTCCTTTTCAGGTTCAAGAGGACCAGTCCATTTAATGGCATATTCCGAATAATCTTTGGCTATTCCAAGACAATTAAAATCATACAGAATAGGCCTTTTGGCAATTCCCTTTTTCAAATAATGTGGGTTATCGTATCCGATTCCCCAGGCCTTGTTGAAATACGTGAACTCCTTTGGTTTATTCATATGGATAGTTTGATCAGTTTGACCTCTCTTGTGGAGTTTAGTTTTAAGATTTAGGATTTTAGCAACAAATTCCTTGTGCTGAATTTGAAGGGCAGAGCACTGGTAAACAATTTCTGCTTTCTCATTCATGCACTAATCAAACTGTGACTGAAGTTCAGATAGTTTGGCCCTTAAGTCTTTAGGTGCTATTGAAAGATTTTTGCATTTCTCCTTTAACATAGCATTTTCAGACTTATGTTTTTCAGTTATTCTTGTTTGGACATCTAGCTTTTCGGTTAGTGAACTAATCTTAAGCTTTTGTTCTTTAGTGGTGGATGTTGGTCCCGAAGGGCTATACAAGTTTGT
Organism: Saussurea involucrata; assembly: GCA_033807775.1. NCBI lineage: Eukaryota > Viridiplantae > Streptophyta > Magnoliopsida > Asterales > Asteraceae > Saussurea > Saussurea involucrata. The sequence goes on from CM066322.1 coordinate 137,981,431, forward strand.
AGAAGGGGGGGGGGGGGTTGAATACAAACACTAAGATTTTACTTTTCTAAATTGTTTATTTATAAATCATTAACAATTTACAGCTTGTTGCGGAAACAAGATTAAGGATAAACCTAAATCTAAACAAGTTGGAACACTAAGTTTCTTGCACTAAGAAAGAAAAGGAAATTACTAATAATAACCTATCTCAAGATAAGAAGGATGAACTTGTCCAGAGTTAGCAAGTTACTTCAAAATGAAGTGAGTTCATCTTCTTATATACTGCATGCATTTAATGCATGGCAGTTTACACGTTACACGTGGCAGCAGCTCATTGGTTGTACGTCATTGACCTTTGTTGACAACCTTAGTAGCCGCATGTTTGAACAGTGTAGTATCAGAGTGGTTGTACGATTTCAGACAATAAGGAGGTTTTTTTTCTGACATATCGTACGGAGTCGTGCAAGGGTGGTTAAGACAAAAGTACTTTGTACGGAGGACTTCATGATCAGCTTTTCGTTGATTCAGCGATCTATCATTCTATATCAGCCAATGATAGAGTTCAGCGATAGCTAAAGTCATGTACTTGATACTTCACCTTGAGTGGACAAATCTGAGTCTTCGTTGATCCGCATCAGTTCATTAGGAGACTTGTTGCTGGTTCTTGAGCTTGATCTTCGACTTCAGCGTAGAACCTATGTTGACGTGAAACTTGTCTTCAGAGATCATAAGTAAACAACTAACTTATGAGCGATCACCATAAGGACTGAACAGACTCAGAGTATTATGGTGAACAGTGTTCGCTGAATGTTTAATCTAAAGAGCGAGAGTTCCTATCAGCGGTACTGTAAGATCTTAGTACTTATCAGCGATAGTGAAACTCTAATATATATTGTTTACTTACAATTTTCACCAAGTATATAAGAGAGGGTCATTATCAAATCACTGAGGGTTTGGATCAACAATCTCCCCCTATTTGATTATGACATAGCAACAGAGAAAATTGCTATATAATGAAAACATAAGGATAAAAAGAACTCATAAAATATTTGTCCCTTTTACTGTTTTCTGGGATCTTTTCTGTACTGATGGAGTAAAGTACTTTCGCTGAAATCTTTCTTTAAACTTTGAATCAGATTACAAGAGGATGTGGAAAGATTACAAGTACAAGCGAAATAAATTACAAGTACAAAAGAATAACTGATACAATAGAAGAATAAGGCGATCCTATCAGTTTATAAAGGTTCTTTCTTAATGAGAAGTTCATCAAGGGTCTTTGATGTGGGAATCATCCAGTCAGGGACATTTACTCCTTGATTTCTTTTGTTCAGTGCTTCTTCAAAAATCAAGGGTTTAAGATGCCGTGCCTGAATGTTGTTTTTGAAATCACACCAGTAGATGAGATCTTTCAGCTATTCGATGGGAGTGATGGGTAGTTCAGAGATACGTTGAAAACGCTTTCGTCCATCCCAGTCAATGAATAATATCCCATAGGGTTTTCTTAAGACTTTCCCAGGGATGAAAGTCTCATCAGGAGGAAGAGATGTGTCAAGTGTAGAAAGGTCAGGTTCATGACCAAGGACTTCAGCTAGAGAAAAACCAATACCTGTTTCGTTTAGTATCTGAGGACCTTCTGAAGATTTAAACTTTTTCTTTGCAGAGGCCTTTCTTTTCTGACTTTCGAGAGGATGAGGAGGAGAAATATCCACACAAGAATAGACTAAGTCGATCTGTTTGTTTATCAGCTTTTCGAAATGATCCTTGTACTTAGACTGAGACTTTTGGATGGCTAATCTGATCTCCAACCATTCAGAGAGACCGTACTGCGTGATAGCTTCAGCATAGAATTTTTCGTACTGTCCATTCTCTCTGAATATCTCGATTTCAGTGATAGAAACTTTGAGGGTTGATCTTCCAGCGATGAGTACCTTGATTATTCTGGAAGGTCGATGTCTGAAGTGTACCTTTTCTTTGCACCATGCTAAGGTAGATTGAGACACAGTTCTCTTTTCTTCAACGATCTTCTTGGCTTCTTCCCATAGCTGACGTTGAACTTCGATTGGAGCTCTTTTCAGCTAGGGGTCTTTCACCGATTTTTGAGTAAGTTGGATGGCGATTTCTCTGTCTTTTTCTTCTACTTCTCTTCTTTCGGCGATTAGGCGTTCAGCTCTGAGGTGTTCCTTGTATTCCTTTTGAGAAATTCTGAACTTTAGAGGAACGGAAGGAAGTTGATCACGCTTCAGAATGATTCGCTGAGCCTCGAACTTCTTTATTATCTCTTCTCTTTTTCTCTGATCCTCTTCACTTAGCTTTTGAGGAGCCAAGGAAGGTCTGTTTTTGTGTGAGAGCATCTGTTCTTCGGGTTCATCAGTCTCAGAGATCAAATCTAAGACCGTGATTATTTCTTCAGCTTTGGGAGTTGGGATTATTGTTGTTGAAGTCGTAGCTGTAGGAACTTCAGCGATATCCTTAAATAAGGGAGAGGACTGGCTGAAACACAGCGATCGTACGAGTAAGAACTTGGGTAGAACAGAGATAGAGAAAATTGGTTTAAGTGTATAGGCTGAGGAGAGTAGAACTGATAAAGTGTATAATAGATAGAGGAGGGATGAGCGTAAGGAAGATTTAGTGTACCTGACAAACTGGCTTTGGAAGCGAGATCACCAGATTGTCATTGTCTTCAGCGACACCTTTTCCTTTGCCCTTGTCAGCTTTAGACGCTGAAGGCTTTGATTTAGTCCGCTCCCCTGAAGGTTCGTTTATCACGATCACTTTAAGAACTTTAGTCCTCTGAGCAGGCTTGACGATAAAAGAGTCATCATCATCATCATCTTCATCATCATCATTCTTTGGAGAAGAGGATGGTTCATCATCAGACAAGTCGATGGCTTCTTCATCTTCAGCTTCAGACTCAGATTCTTCAGCTTCTTCTTCGAGTTGCTCCCCCTCAGATATAGAGGTAAGCTTCTCGGTTTCCTCAGGGTTTTCATCTCCCTGAGGTCCAGCGGCTGCTTCTTCAATTGTCTTCTCACCCTCTTCAGCAAGGGTAAGGTCTTCAGTCTTCTCCCCCTTGACAGATTCATCATGGGGAAGGTCTTCAGCGCTCTTCTCCCCCCTTCCTCATGATGAGTGGGGGAGGAATGTGAGGATTCAGCTGTAGGGTTGGGTTCCCTATCTTCTTGGCCAGGGATCCCCACACAAATTTCAATCGCTGTTAGTCTATTTTCTAGACCAGAAATAGCAGGATTGATCTTTACGAGTTCAGCACGATCCGCCATAGTAAAATGCTCAGGTGCAGGAGCAGGGGCGTTCATGTTGTGCAGGATCTGCTGCATCATTGTCTTCATTGAACCTACGTCAGTCTTTACAGAACTAACTTCAATTTTTAAGGAACTTACGTCAGTCTTCAAGGAACTCACGTCGGTCTTTACAGCAGACATATCTCCTTCGAGTTTGCCAACCGATGTGTTCAGCGTTGTGACCTCGCTAGACATGGTGTGAACTGAGGTTTTGATGGAGAGGTAGTCTGTGTAGATGTCAGGGAGAACTTTGGCAAAGTCGCTGAGAGATTTATCAACCTTCTCCATGTCAGCTTTGGAGGCAATCTTTTCCACCACTGTTTTCAGCTTTGTAAGATTCTCTCCAGCGTTTGTTACAGCTGAAGAGTTGTCCGAAAGAGTAGTGGTGAGACCTGTCAGCTTCGTCTCTATTGTCTTCAGAGAGGCGTTGATGTCTCCCAAATTATGACTTGTAACATATAAGAACTTGTGAACATAGGAAAGCTCAGAAGTTTGGGGTTCAGTTACAGTGTATAGGGGTTGGTGTATACCTGCAGGAGGATTGGTGAATTCATCAAAATCTCGGTGTCCTGAGAAAAGTTCCATGTCGTCAGCTAAAGTGCGCGTACGCATGGTCATCTCTGCAGGTCCTACGTCCATCATTCCTTGAGTGTCAGCTTTAGCTTCTGGAGGAATGACAGGTGCTTCAGTGACAACTGGAGTAGAGTCCAATTGAGTAGAGGGAGGAGCGAAGGTTAAGAATGTTGGTTGGGTGCGGAGTTCAGTTTTGGATTCGATGAGAAATGTTTCTTCAGTCTGTGGAGAGACTGAAGGAGGTTGGGTAGGTTCCAAGTTTTATAACCTCAACGTTTAGAGACGCTGAGGTTGGGATAGAATGGGTGGCTTGTTCAGCTGTGGCAGAGCGTACCATTGAACGTTCCTTCAGCTCTTTGAGATGAGCAGAGGAGTCTTCAGCAAGAGATTGCTGGGGTTGCTCCTTGGTTTTCTTAGTTCTTTTGGAACTAAGTTGGGTGGAGTGTTTCCTTTTAAGAGAAGGAATGGAGGTTGCAGCTTGGGTATCAGCGGTGGGTTTGTCCGCTGAAGGAGCTGCAGAAGTAGAAGAAGTAGGGTTGAGAAGAGATAAAAGTGTAGAAAGACGTACCTCATTTTCCACGGGTTTGAAGTCGAGAACCTTAGGGCCAACCTGAGAGAGTTTCAGGTCACCCTCTTTTGGGTAGATGTCCTTCAGGTCTGTTTGGAAGACGGAGCTGATGAATCTTGGATACGGAACCCATGGAGATCGGTCAGCGGCGGAGTCTACTTTGAGTACCATATCATCGTAGATAATCGATGCCCAGTCTATATGTAGACCTTTCAGCAAGGCTTATCCCATTGCTTGCTGAGGCTGAGCGGCTTGATCAGAGGAGCCGGTCTTTGCAGTCATGCAGCTGATTAAGTGAGCGAAGATGAAGTTCATCTCGCTGGGCATTTTAGATTTCTTGATGGGGGTCAGCTTCTTCTCAGGCTTCTTGTCCCTCCCAGTTTCCCATACATAGCCCATTGCATTGAAGAATGCAGTAATGGCTTCCCTATCTGAGTGTTTCTTGTGGTCAGGGAGGGGAACAAAGGGTTTTTCTTTGGTGGCCAAGGGAAGGTTCAGGGCTTTGCGAATAATGGCAGGGGTGATCTTCATTGTGCCATAATCAGTATCACAGAGGATACAGTCGATTGTCTTTGAGGAGTCTTTGGTTGATGGTAGCTGAGAGTGTCTGGCAGAGTACCCAAATTGGGATAGCAGTAGCTGATGTGCAGGAGGTGTTATGGTCAGGGCTGTGGATAGATAACAATTCTTCAGGAAGTTCACAGCATCATCCAGATGTGTGACTTGCTTTCGAGGAGGAAACTCGAGAAGCGCATAGAGGTTATTTGACTTAGTCCAATCCAGTTCATCAAGAGAGAACTTGACCTGAGGAGCCTTGATTATATACAATTCCTCAGTAGCATCAGCAGCAGTGTTTTCAGCGGTGGTGTTCTTGGAAGTGGAAATGTCAGTAGATGCCATTTTCTGTATTATCAGTTCAACCAAAGATTAACAAATAAGAATAATCTTAATGTGGAAAGATTTTCCAATAAGATGGTTCTAATTTTGTTCATTTCATTCAGACAAAAAATGTCTTAATGAAGATTAGGGTTTTTCTTGTTTTTGAAAAACGAAAAGCAAACCCAATAAAAATCTTGTTTTCCAGTTTCCTTTGAGAATTAGGATTCTGGAAAAACATATGAAGAACAAGTTTAAGATTCTGCGTTTAAACTTGAAGAACAATCATGAAAGGTTGTGTTCATAAAACCATGAAAGAAATGATTTCATTTTAAAAAGTTCTTTTCTTTGATCTTGTAAAAACAATGAGAAGATCATTAACAAGTTTGAAGAAACAGGTAAAATACAAGAAATATTAACCTGGATCGTTGAAGAAGAAGAAGTTCTTGAAAATTTGAGAGCACAAATGCAACAGTAAATTTTCTTTTTCTTGCTTGGAGGAGAAGTTCGCGTAAAAGAGATATATAAACCAAGAATGAGTTTATATAGTGAGATTAGAGAGAGAGAAAATCTTGAGCGGGAAAAGATTTTCATCATGATACGGACACGTGTTTGCATTTGATTGGAAGGTAAACGAAACGTGCAAACGTGTGTCAGAAAAAGAACTTGCCGGGGCTTATCCGTTGCAATGATGTCACAACTGTCCTTTCATAATCTTGGATGTTTCTGAGGTTTTGAAAACTCAGGGACACTTTTTAAAACATGAAGAACTGAATAGAAATATCAGTTGGTTTTAGAAATTTCAAAGTATCGCTGATTAAGGAAGAGATATTCAGCGATGTAATTTGTTTTGAAATCTTTCATTTACATGCGATTGTCAGAGAGAGAAAAACATAACTTGATATCAGCGAATCAAGTTTATTCAGATAGAATGATAGAATGGGTTATACAAGTTGATTTTATCCTACTGCTGATCAAATGTGAACCGCTGAAGATTTTATTCTTCAAAGTTCAACATTCCAAGCTCGCTGATGAGAAAGTTGAATCTTGTCTCATCAAGAGGTTTGGTGAACATATCAGCTAACTGATAATCAGTTGGGATAAAGTGAAGTTATATATCACCATTCATCACATGATCTCTGATAAAATGATACCTGATTTCGATGTGTTTTGTCTTTGAGTGTAGCACTGGATTATTGGCTATAGCGATGGCACTTGTGCTGTCGCAATAGATTGGAATATTTGAGAGTTGAAGGTCATAGTCCAGTAGTTTATTTCTCATTCACAAGACCTGAGAACAACAGCTTCCAGTGGCTACATATTCAGCTTCAGCTGTGGAGGTGGACACTGAGTTTTGCTTTTTACTTGTCCAACTCACCAGCATTCCACCCAGGAGCTGACATCCTCCTGTGGTGCTTTTCCTATCCAATATGCAACCTGCAAAATCACTATCTGAATAGGCGATTAGATCGAATCCTGAGTCTTTGGGATACCAAAGACCTAGATTCGCAGTACCCTTAAGGTATCGAAAAATTCGCTTTACAGCGGTCATATGAGATACTTTAGGTTCAGCTTGATATCGTGCACACAAATAGGCTGCGTACATAATTCGGGTCGGCTAGCTGTAAGACACAAAAGAGAGCCGATCATCCCACGGTACAGCATGACATTAACAGGAATACCATTAGTATCCTTATCTAGTGTCAGCGGTGGTGCCATAGGGGTTTTCATAGCTGAACTTTGAGTTAAATCGAATATCTTCAGCATATCTTTAACATACTTTCCCTGATTAATGAAAGTTCCTTTTTCATTTTGCTTTATCTGAAGACCAAGGAAATATGTTAGTTCACCCATCATGCTCATTTTATACTCATCTTTCATTCTATCAGCGAAACGAGTACAAAGATCAGTGTTAGTAGAGCCAAATATAATGTCATCAACATATATCTGAACAAGAATGATATGACCTTTTACTTTCCTGAAAAATAGAGTTTTGTCGATTTTACCACGCTCAAATTGTTCAATATGGAGATAAGTAGATAGAGTGTCATACCATGCACGTGGAGCTTGCTTCAAGCCATAAAGTGCCTTATCCAGTTTATAAACATAACCTGGACGCTTAGGATCTGAGAATCCTGGAGGTTGTTCCACATAGACTTCTTCATTCAGCTTTCCGTTTAGAAACGTTGACTTAACATCCATCTGATATACTTTGAAGTCTTTGTGTACAGCATATGCTAAGAATAGACGAATAGATTCTAGTTTTGCTACTGGAGCAAATGTTTCGTCGTAATCTATGCCTTCCTCTTGTCTGTATCCCTGAGCAACAAGACGAGCCTTGTTGCGGGTTATAGTTCCATGTTCGTCCAACTTGTTTCGATAGACCCATTTAGTGCCTATCACTGTTTTGTCAGTTGGTCTTCGAACAAGTTTCCAAACTTTGTTTCTTTCGAATTCAGTCAGCTCTTCTTGCATGGCGTTGACCCAGTTTGGATCTTTGAGGGCATCATCTACTTTTATTGGTTCAGTCAGAGAAATAAAGTTAACAAATAAACATATATTACTTGCACTTCGTCGAGTCTGAACACCAGCGTTTGGATCACCAAGTATTTGATCAATTGGGTGATTTACAGTCCATCGTTGGGCTGGAGCGTGAGACGCTGACTCAAACTGAACTGGAGGAACTGAATATGAGGCTTCAGCAACTTCTGGAGTATCAGCTATGAGAGGAATGGGTGCAATTGTCATTATATTCACTGATTGCTGAGAAGTAGATGAATGTGTGAGACATTTGGTTCAGAAGCAGGTATAGTATTTAAAGGAACAACTGAGACCCATGATGTTTCAGCTTCACTATTCTGCATATTTGGGATGATAGTAGGACTATCATCTTCAACTGTATGAGTATGAGGAGTGGGAATATCTTCTGAATCACCAAGATGAGAAAACATCCATTGATTCTGTTGGTTCCCGTATTTGATTAACAAAGATTATCTAATCTATTAGTTCAAATAAGATGTTTTGCGGAAGCGTAGTTGAAGAACTAACAGATATGTTTGTATAGAAACAACACAAAATACCAAATAAACAGTATATGAAGAACAGATGAATATCTCAAAGTTTACTGTATTTGATGAAGAACACTAAGAACAGATTTGACGATAATTGTATGCAAGTGTTTTTGTGTGTGTTCGTTGTTGTATGGTGTTGGCTGGTAAGTTGTAAGGAAGAACTCAACATGAGTCTTCCTTTTATACTACTACAAAAGATCTATTCTAGACAAAAGGACTATTGCTACAGCAAAGAAGGGATGGCATGAACAGTTGGAAACCTGCATGCATTAAATACGCTAATATCAACTTGTAAGGATTCCTATTAGAGTTTGACACGTGTTTGTTGTCGGACCATGCCTTGTAAAAGTTGCTGAACGGACCCTGGAACAGTAGCAAGATATTTCTGTAACAGTGGTATCATATTTCTGTAACAGTGGTAAGATATTATAAATATCTTCCAAGTCTTCAGTCTGAACCGCAGAGGCTCTGTCAAGGGTGACAGAGGTTCTGCGGCTCGGTCCTTTGTGAGCATCCTTCTTTAGAACCTTCTTCTGTCCTTTGTGAGCAGTCTTCTGTCTATCTTGAGTCTTGGTGTTCCTTGAATGATCTTGCTCACTTCGGCAGAGCTTCTGTGGAACACCGCAGAGCTTCCGTGGAACTCTTTCATACTTGGCCTATTTTTCAATATTTCTAATATTATGAATATTTGGAGCTAACAATCTCCCCCTAAGTATTGAAAAAATGAAAATTTGACTTTATGCTTAATTTAGGCTAAGTAAAGTAGACAGAGGTTAAACAATACCTAAAAATTTCATTTCATTTCATTTTAAAGTTTACAGAGATAAGTAACTGAGATTTAGACATTTGCATCTTTGAAGTCGTTGAAACTTCTGTTGTCGAATCCCTCTTCTCTGAGCACGTGATAGAATTTGATGCAGAGTTCTCTTAAGCCAATTGTAGCATCTATTTCTCTGATCATTCTTTCTGCTGATTCCTGATCCATAAGCAAAGTACCTCTGTTCTCTTCTAAGATTGATCTGAACTTGTTCAGAGTACTGGTTGCATACTTCTGACAGTCCATTTCCACAAAGAGTCTTACTTGACCAGCAGGATCCTTATACACTAACCCGTACCTTGGTGTTGTTATGATTGAATTGGGTATGGCAGAAGGTGGGCAGTGATCCTCTGGTGGTCTTAGACTTAGATTTCTGACTCCAATATCTCTTCCCAGTTGAAAGTCTATCATGCTATATAGCAGAAGCTTTTCTCTCATCGCTTTCCTGAATACTTGATAGGCCCTTCTGTTAGCATCGTTGTGGAAGTTTTCTTTCGTCCAAAGTAGAAGATCTGGCAGATCGTAGGGGTTCAAGTTCCTTATATCAGCATCTGAAAATTGATTTTCGGACTTGTTCTCCCTTTTGACTTTGTAGATATTGTACCTGATCTTTGGAAAGGTTCTTGTTTGAGAGAATTTGCAGTATATTACCTTTTCAATTTGGACTCTGAGAAGACTTCTGCCCTTGATTTTGGCTTTGTTCTGCTGAAGGTGTTGTCAAGGTCAGGTCTGAGTTGAGGATCTTCAATGTGTGGCATAGGATTGTTCTGATATTGCTGTCTGTAAAGATACCTATACACCACCTCTTCCATTTCTACACGTCGTGTAGTCGGTGGTGGTATTGGTCTTCGCAGAGCATCCATTTGTTGTTTTATCTCTGCAACACTACCCTTTGTTACTTTTGCTTTTGGATCAAGTATTGGAATTTCTGACAGAGGATCTGAATTGAATGCCCAATCTTCTTTAGGTTTAGGAGTGACAAAGGCATCGAATGAGCTTTTCATCAACTTCTCTGTTGTCTGAGGCATTGGCATTTTCTTCTTTTGTTCTTCTGTCATGATACCATTTCCTTTATCTTTGGCTTGGGGAGGCTCAGAACCTGTTGCCTGTTTTGGACTCTGTGGGATTGCTTCTGTTGGTTTGGGTGTTGAGGTCTCTGTTGGTATGATGGGGATTGCCTCTGTAGTTTTTGACTTTTCAGTTTCTGAGGACTTTGGTGGGGATGGTTCTGTTGGTTTGATTGGGGATTTGGGTTCTGTAGATGTTTCTTCTGTGATCTCGGTTGTGGTTTGTGGAGGGATATCAAAACGTTTTGAAGCTCTGAAAGCAGATATGAAATCCATTCTCTTTAGGACATAAGTAGCAGAACGTTTAGATATTTTTGGTTTGTGGGCAATGGATTTTCTTCTTGGGTGTGTTTTGGGTTGGGATTTTGGTGGAGAATGGGGAAGTTCTTCTAAGGATGAAGAAGTAAGGATTTAAACTTCAGGGACATCTTTTTCAAGGACAGAGGTGGTCTCCACAGAGGCTGGTGTTTCCTCTATGGGTCTTTGTTGTGTTTCCTGAGTTTGGGTTTGGGTTGGTGGTGCAGAGGAAATTGGTACTGCTGATATTGGAGGACTGCTTGCAGCTGTTTCCCTTTGTTTCTCCCCTTGTTTCTCCCCCTCAGGATGATCTGATGGACCATGATGGTCATCATCATGGTCACCCTGATTTATTTCTGTCGTACCCTCTGCCCTGCATGTTGTATCTGACTTCTTTGGAGGTACAGCCCCTGCAGCTATCATTTTCGCGCACAAGTCATCACAGAGGCCTAGCAGAGTTTCAACTTCTGCTTCTGTGTTGAAGCGCATTTTTCCGACGCTAGCTTGAAATTCTTTGACGTAGTTCGCGTTGGCAGCTGTGAAGGCTCTGATGAACTCTATCATTTGATCAAGGATTCCTTGCCCAAGTTCTGTGAGCTGAACTCTTGCCATGTAGTCAGAAGGCTTCATGGCTTGAGTGTTCTGTAGTGTTTGCTCTTGAACTTCTTCTAAGGCCTTCTTTAGGTCTTCTGGTGAAAGTCCCTTGGAAGTAGAGGATTGATCTTTGAATTTTTGCAGGAAGGTCTTGATAGAGTCATTGAATGCAGAGGTTGCGGCTTTTTCAAGGTCAGTTGCGGCAGAGGTGGCAGTGTTTGATGCAGTGGACTTCATCTCTACTATGGCTTTTTGTACCTCTGTGGACAGATTGTCCATTTTGGTATTCAGTTTGGAGATGGTCGTCGATGTTGTTTCTGCAAAAGATTTGAAAGAGCTTTTCAACTCTTTCAATGTTTGGTTCACAGAGGTGACAAGGGCTTGGAACTCACCCCTTGACACGTGTGAACTCGTGGTAACCTCTGGAGGAACACATTCATCTCCAGAGTTTGTCCTTGTTCCATGGACACCTTCGTTCACCCCTGTTTGTACGTTTAGGGTGGAAGGATTTCCTTCTGATCCTCGAGGAGAAACTTGAGTTTCATCCTCTACAGAAGTTCTGTGAAAGTCAGTGTCCAAATCCACTCCAGAGGTGGGTATTGGAATGTCCTTCTGTTGACTTGGAGACTTGTCTAGAGTCTCTTCGTCATTGTGCTCTTTACTTCCCTCTGAAAGGAGGTTTGGCCCTATTGTTGTGTGCGTGGCAGAGGAAACGAATTCCTCTGCTAGGATGTCAGGTGTGATTTGGGGCATTAAATCACGAACATTGGGTGAGTCCTTTCGAGAGTACTCCCCAGGAATGGTTTCCCCGGTTATATTAGGCACAGAGGTTGAAAGAGTAACCTCTGGCTGACTGGGTGGGGTTGGGATCGAGCTGTGCTGCTCTTTTTCAATGATACCCTCTGTCGCTAGACCGATGGTATCAGAAATGTGGGTTGCACTGGGATGGGGTTGGGGATGTGTGCCTTCTACTTCTGCGGCATCTTTTTCTGCAGAACCCTCTGCGGTTTCTACCCTAACCTCTTCCTCTATTGTAAATTCTATGTCTACCTCTTCTTCCGAGGTTTCCAATCTAGTTTCTTCTGCTTCTGTTCTCAAGGAATCATATATAAAATGAGATCCTATGAGTTTACGAACGTGAGGGTGCATATGTTGTGTACCTTGAGCTGCAGAAATGACTTATATTTCGTGTTGAGGGGTTCAACGTTGGGTGTCAAAACCAGAATGAGGTAGGGAGATTTGTTCTGTTGTGCGCAGAACCTCTGTAGTCTGAATGTTCTGATCCAATGGTTCTGCGACCCATCCTGATGGATCTAATGTGTGAGCAATGTCTGGATTGTTGAGGAAGGCATTAAAATCTCCCTGTTGATCTGCATAGACTATTGGGGAGGAAGGTTGCAGAGGTATAGCCTGATCTTCCTCTTCTTGTTCGACATCCTCTGTGATGACCTGCAGAGGTGAAGTTGGTTTCTTCTTCTTTGTCTTCCTCTTCTTTGGCTTTGGGGCTCCCTCTTCTGTTGGTTTGGATTTTCGTTTCCTTTGTTTTGGTGGGGAGGGAGGTGCAGAAGATCTTGTCTGTGTAGCATGTGGTGGAGAAGAGGTTTGAGCTGCAGAGGTTGTAGTTTCCTCTGTGGGTTTTCTATTCTTGCTCTTCTTTTGGGGTGTTGTAGCAGAGGTTTTTCTCTTTGATGAAGAGGGGTATATTTCTTCTCTTTGAGCATGGAACCGTGCCTGTACTGAGTGATGTTTTTCCAAAGCTTTGGTCCATTCTTCTTCTGTCATCCTCTCTACTATATCTGAACCTAAGGGGGCTCCTAGACGCGGGGGTGTCACAGGACTTGGTTCTGGAGTCCTGTGGACGCGTATATAGTCTAACTTCCTATCTTCATCGCTTGCATATGACAGAAGGTTCTTTGACAGAGGTCTGCAGTGGGGGTAATTGTCTTCATGCTCTGTAGGAACGTTTTTGTTCATGGGATAGAGTTTTACAGTTGGCCCTTCCATTGGCCATTTTTGCAGAAGAAGCAGAGGCTCGAGTAAAACTCCCATTATCCTTTGGTATTGCAGAGGTGGCAAATATCCTGGTGTATGTTTTTTGGCTTTTTGGGTTGCAATCTTTCCGTCGATCGTATTTATCATCTCCTGAATCATGATGGTGGCATAATCAAGTGGAAGATCGTAATAAATCTCATACATGATGGTCAGGATCTGATGTGAGCTTTGGTCAGGGCTATCGGTTTTCCTTGTGAGACAATGATTTAAGATGGAGAAGAGGGTATTCCACAGAGGTGGTAGTCTGCCTCTGCGGAAATCATTTCGTTTCCTTAGGGTTTTGTTATACCCTAACATCTCTACAAATCGACAGAGCTCCTCGTCCGTAGGAACCTCAGCATATTTCTTTATGCCAAGAAGACCTCTGGTTGGTAGGTTGAACTCCAGCAAGAACATGGTTCTGTTGAACATGAGTTCGAGGTACTCAGACTTGTCTGGCTTTGAAATATAGCCCTTTATCAGAGAATCATCTGAATCAAATCGGCAACTTTGCCAACATTGATTCAGATATCGTGCAGGGATTTTGGTTGGGGTTTTGGAAAGGAGGGGGTATACGATATGGTTTTCCATGATGTTTAGGAGAAGAGCATGGGCTTCGCCGAAGGCTGTTGGTGAGGGTACCAGGTAGCAGTTGTTGGATTTTAAAGGAAGAACATCCTCAAAATGTTCTTTGTTCAGATAATGTTGAAGGTTGGTGGTTGGTGCAAAGTTTGCAGAGTCACCAGAGTTTTTTGTTTCAGCATTTACGGCGATGTTAGGGTTTTGGGAGTGCTCTGAATGCACTGGGGAGTGTTGAGGAGAGTTCGCCGGAGAGTTTTGAGCAGCGTGGGAACTGGAAGCCATTTTTGCAAAGTAAAATGAAGATTTGTGTATAGTTGCAGGTTCGTCGGAGAAGAAAGTGAGTAAAGTTTTTGTGAGGAAAGGTAACTTGGGTTTTATACTGAGTATGTAACCGTAGAATCTGAAAGGGTTAATATTTTGAGGTAAATAATATTTTGGGGTCCGCACTTGAGTGGTTACGGCGGGTTCAACTTTCCATAGGAACGTGTTGTATGTAGGTCCAATGAAAAGATGACACGTCATCTGTGTCAGTTATGACGAGACGTCGTGGGCGGCCTTATTAAATGCTAGGCGCGTGGGTTCATTTACCTCCACATGATTCTCACTCGCAGAAAAGTTACCGTTACTGTTACAGAAATGCCCAAAGTAAAAACTGACATAGGCTCTGTGATTTGAAAATCTTGTTTTTCTTGCCTCTGTAGGTTGTACCTTTACAAAGAATGGTTGAAAAGTCCATGGAGAGGATCGATAAATTATGTATAGAAACTCCTTTACAGAGGTTTTTGGACCTCTGTCAGAGCCAGCAGAGGCTCTGAGACAAGAAATTTCTCATAACTAACAATTTATAAACATTTTTTATCATCCAGGTTTTTGATTGTTTTTAACAATGTTTTTAGGACCTGTTTGAAAGCTGGTGTCCTAGAAAATTGTTTTGAAAAAGGTTTTGTGCAGCACAAAGTCTTTTTAAGACAAGTGTTGGTCTACAGAAGTTCTTTCTTTTGGGAAGAACTCTGTAACCAATGACTTTCGAGGTGATCGACAGAGTTGCCAACATTATTGATTTAAGATCATAGAGTTTTTGCCTGCAGAACCTCTGTTGGACTCAGCAGAGGGTCTGTGACCTTAAATTTGGAATGTTTTTAATAATGTTTCTAGAACATATTTAGAAATTTGTGTCCTAGAAAATTATTTTCAAAAAGAATTTGTACGAGATACCAACCTTTTTGATCTTCTTTGTGCGGTAGAGATCTTTCCTTCTGTTGATGTCATCTCTTCCTCTGCTCCCCCTTGACTTATAAATTTTTGTAGATTAAGCAAGGTCTCCTTTTGCTCCCCCTTGATCTAATCAACCTCTGTAGATCAAGTATTTCTCCTTTGCCCCCCCTTGACATATGCCTTGTTCAATGATTAGAAGTAATGCATATAACCTAGGTCATGTGTATAAGAGGTTCTGTAATGATCGTCAGAGGTTCTGAGGAGTCTGACAGAAGCTCTTTTGTTTTCAGAAAGGAGTTTTTAGAATTTACATACAAAAGTAAATTATTTTACTAGATTATATATAAATAATAAAAAAATTATTATTTTAATAATTTACAAAGAAATTTGTACAAAAATTTAAAATTGAAGATAAGATACTTACAGAGATTAAGTCATATTTATCATTCCTAATTTACCCACCAAGTAAAGGAATCTTTTCTCGTCAAGTGCCTTGGTGAATAAATCAGCAAGCTAAAATTCTGTTGGTACAAAATGCATCTCGATTGTTTGATTTTCAACATGATACTTCAGAAAGTGATAGTTGGTATCTATGTGCTTTGTCTTTGAATGCTGTACTGGATTGGCAGAGATGGCAATTCAACTTTTGGAATCATAGAAGATGGGGATTTTGCAGATGATGTGACCAAAGTCTTTCAGCTGAGTTTTCATCCACAGAACTTGAGAGCAACAGCTAGCAGCAGCAACTTATTCAGCTTCTGCCGTAGTTGTTGAGACACAATTCTGTTTCTTTGAAGTCCAGCTTACTAATTTCCCACCTAGGAATTGACAACTCCCAGAGGTACTCTTTCTGTCGAGTTTACATCCTCCATAATCTGAATCTGTGTATCCCTTTAGTCCAAAACCAGAGTTCTATGGATACCAGAGGCCAAGATTTTTGGTCCCTCTGAGGTATCTGAAGATTCTCTTTACAGCAATATAATGTGACTTCTTAGGATTAGCTTGATATCTTGCACAAAGACATGTGGCATGCATTATGTCAGGTCTACTGCTTGTTAAGTATAATAAGGACCCAATCATTCCTCTGTAAAGCGTGCACTCGACAGAGATGCCATTTGGATCTGAAAATAGTTTATTTACAGTGGCCATTGGGGTTTTCATGACAGAGGCATCAGAGAGGCTATATTTTTCAAGTATGTCAGAGACATATTTTGTTTGGTTTATGAAAATTACTTCTGATGTTTGTTTGACTTGAAGTCCGAGGAAAAAGGTTAATTCTCCCATCATACTCATTTCAAACTCACTCTGCATGAGTTTTTCAAAATCTTTACATTTTTGTGCATTTGTAGACCCAAAAATAATGTCATCTACATATATTTGTACAAGAATAAGCTCATTTCCTTCTCCTTTAAAGAATAGAGTTGTATCAATGGTACCTCTGTTGTAGTCGTTATTGAGAAGAAAAGTGGAAAGTCTTTCGTACCATGCTCTTAGAGCCTGTTTCAGTCCATATAGAGCCTTGTCGAGGTAATAGACATACCTTGGGTACTTTGAGCTTTCAAATCCTGGTGGTTGTTGGACGTATACTTCTTCTTGAATTTCACCATTGAGAAAGGCAGATTTTACATCCATTTGATATACTTTAAAACCTATGTGGGCTGCGAAGGCTAAGAAAATTCTTATTGCTTCGAGCCGTGCAATAGGGGCAAAAGTTTCATCGTAATCGATGCCCTCTTCTTGGCGATATCCCTTGGCCACCAGTCTTGCTTTATTTCGAATGATCACTCCATCTTCATCCTTTTTGTTTCTGAAGACCTATTTAGTCCCTATGGCATGTTTCCCTCGTGGCAGAGGTACTAGAGTCCAGACTTTGTTTCGCTCAAACTGCAGAAGCTCTTCTTGCATAGCATCCACCCAGTTTGGGTCGTCCAGGGCCTCAGAAATCTTTTTCGGTTCGATCACACTAATAAAGTTGGTAAAGAAACAAAAATTTGCAGAAGATGATCTTGTTTTTACCTTATCAGTGGGATTACCGATGATTTATGTTTGAGGATGACTTTTTGTCCATTGAGTTGTTCGTGGAAGATGATCATTTGAGTCATCAAGTTGAACTTCTGTAGTTGAAGTGGTTGATGGTTCAACTTCTGTATTTAGTTCAGCTTCTGTAGGAATGGGTATTAAAGTTGGGATTTCCTTCTCTGTAGGTATTGTGGTTTCATCTTCACTTCCCTCTGGTGTTTCTTCTGGTGTTGCTTCCTCTGTTGGATTTGTTAGCATTTGGATAACCTCTGTTGTTGAATCTTTTGTCGTCGTTTCTTCTGTTAGATTTTCAGTACATGTAGTAGTTGTAGAGGAGGATGAGGGATTAAATGGATCAGACAGAGAGATACTTACTTCGTTTACAGAAGGTGATTCTGCAGAGGTTCTATTGGTTCTAGCAGAGGAATCGACATCGTCGTTGAATATCTCTTGAAATAGAAGATCTAAATCTTTATTTGTTTTTGAGATGCCAGAGGATTCCTTGTTTAGCCCGAGTTCTGAACTGAGTTGTTCAGAAGTCTTTTCGAATGAGTCATCAAAGGATACATTGATGCTTTCTACTATCGTACGTGACTTCAGAAGGTAAACTCTGTAGGCTTTGGAAGCGGCAGAGTATCCGATGAATTTACCTTGGTCAGCCTTTTCTTCAAACTTTCCTCTTGAGTCTCTGTCGTTTAAGACAAAGCATTTGCATCCAAACACATGGAGAAACTTGATGTTTGGTCGCCGTTAGTTGATCAATTCATAAGGAGTTTTGATGTGTCTTTTCACGATCGATGAACGATTTTGGGTATAGCAAGCAGTTGAAATTGCTTCTGCCCAAAAGGTCATTGGTAATCCGCATGCAAAAAGCATGGTTCTTGCAGCCTCCACGAGCGTGCGGTTCTTTCGTTCGACCACGCCATTTTGTTGTGGGGTGCGAGCGGCAGAGAAGTTCTGGGATATTCCTTCTTCTGTGAGATAGGCTTCAATGACAGAGTTTTTGAATTCTGTGCCATTGTCACTTCGTAACTTCAAAATTCTGCACTCATAAAGAACTTGGATTCTCTTCATTAGATTAATCAGGATGCATGGAACATCTAATTTCTTTCTGACAAATTCAACCCATGTAAATCGTGAATACTCATCAATCAAGACGAGTATATATTTCTTGCCACCTAGGCTCTGTATAGCGATTGGACCGCAGAGGTCAACGTGAAGCATGTACAGAGGTCTAGGACAAGACACATCAGTTTTGCCTCTGTGGGAAGCTCTTTTGAGTTTTCCCATTTCACAGGCAGAACATAAATGATCCTTATTAAATTTAACATTAGGTAAACCTTTGACCTGATCAAGTTTTAACAGTTTATCTAGAGTATGAATGTTTAAGTGACAGAACCTGTTGTGCCATAGCCAGGCTTCTTCACTTTTGCTTGCTACAAGACAAATGTTGTCCTTGTTTTTGGCATTGAAGTTCATTAGATACAGATCACCTTTTCTTTTGGCTCGCAGAAGTTCTATTCCGGTGTCTTCACTTAGTAGAGAGCAGAATGTTCTCTTGAATAGTACATCGAATCCCGTATCACAAAGTTGGTTTACACTGAGTAGGTTGTGTTTAAGGCCATCAACATATGCAACTTTGTGTACGGTGATATTTTATTTCTTTATGACTCCATATCCTTTAATATGCCCCTTTTTGTTGTCTCCAAAAGTCACTGATCCACCATCTTGTTTTTCTTGGTACGTGGATAGAAGACTTCTGTTGCCAGTCATGTGCCTTGAGCATCCGGAGTCTAGATACCATATTGGCACATACTGCTTCTGCCAGACAATCATAGAGTTTTAAGTACCCATATCCATATGGGTCCAGTTTCGTCAGAATTTTTCAAGTTTGCCTTAGCATTCTTGAAATACATTTTCTCTTTTGTCGAAGAGTCAGTTTGTTTCTCTTTAATATTTGATTTAGGTGCAGAGAGAAAACAATTTGAACTACAGAAATGGTTATTCAACTTGAACATTAGATCAAAGCAATGACAGTATTGAACATCAGAAGTGATTTGCTTAAAATTTTCATTGAAAGCATTAAACTGGGCCACAGAGGCATTACATTCTATTCTAGCATATGGCTTCCTATTACAAGAAGATTTATGTAGATTAGATTGTTGGCAAAAATCTTTGTTTGTAGCAGCCTTCTGTGAGTCCCTTCTATGGTGAACTTCTGTTGATTTCACTGTCACAGATGAAAAAGATTTGTTAGGTTTTGTCCATTTACCCTTTTGTTGCCATGTTGGTTTCTCTTTTATTTTTAAGGGTTTTAAAAACTTTGAATCTTTTGGATTTTGAAAGGACATTAACTTCTTTTGTTTTAACTTTTCAAGATCAATAGAGGTTTTGGCTAGTATGCACATATCCATAAAGTCTGGACAGATGGGAATACCAGTGATTTTCTTCTTTGGATGAATAGTTCTGTTAAGAACTTCAGAAGTTTGTATAATAACCTCCGTGTCACATTGAATCTTTTCTAATCTGTCAGTCTCTAATTCGTCAGATGATGAATCGTCCTCATATACAGAGGTTGAGTCATCAATATTTCTTTCGACAGAGGCTGGAATTTCCGAGCATGTGTCATACTTGCTTTCTTCATCTGAAAAATTATTTTCTAAGTCAACAGAGATGTCTGACAAGATCTCTTTAGAGAGTTTTTGATCTATAGAAGGTGTACATAGATTTTTCAAAATATTTATTTTCCCGATTTCCATAATTTCCTTTTCAATTATATTTCTTAATTTTTCTTCTGAAAAGTTTGGTTTGAACTCAAGTGCTTCTGCAGATAATTTCTTTTCAGAATCTATTGTGCAGACAAAAGCAACTTGAGTTTGAGTCTCTGGTTTACCAAACTTGAAGATTCCCATCTGATTTTGAGTTTTCAGATATCTCTTTGGTTTGGATCCTCTTTTGACAGGGGTTGAAGGTGATAAGTCCGTGTTTTCAAACCACACATTTATCATCTTCATGGTTTTCCTTAAGTGAGGTTCCCCAGAGACTTTTACTCTCTTACTTACAGAGATTAAGTTTGGAAAATTAGGTTTGTTGACTTTTCCTAAAATAAATAGAGATGACAGAGGTTTATTCTTTTTGTTTTCTCTACCTTGATTAATATCACTGTACCCAATACCTCGCCTTTCTATTTGAGTATTTATTTTCTCATACACCTTTTGAGCATCACGATAATTTTTAATTAAAACATCTCTTCTAAGTAGATCTTGCCAAAGGACTTCTCTTTCCTTTTGAAAATATTCCTTAAGAGCTAAAATGTTAAGTCTGTCGCTCTCAGAATCTGAAAGTTCTTTTGTTTTGGATTTTAAAGATGTATTTAATTCAGAAATTTTCTCTTTTAAATGAAATAGATTCTTGTTCCAGTGTGCTTCTAATTCTTCCTTTTCTTTGAAAATCTTTGCTTTTTCTTCAGTGAGAAGTCTAGCTTCTCTTTCATAAAAAGTGAGCTTATTCTGAATATCATCACAAGCCTTTTTCAGTTCAACATTTTCAGTTTTAATTATAAGCAAATCAACTTCTGTAGTACTAGAGGTGGAGTTTGAAGTAGATACCTCAGTGTCAGAGTCGGAGCTGATTTCTGCCATGCCACAGAACAAGGCATTGTTGGTGTATTCTTCATCAGAGGTTGTATCTGACTCCCAATCTTCCTTGTTCACCACTTTGTTCGCCATTAGTGACTTTTGAGCATAATACTCAACTTTCTTTTTGTAAAAAGCTGAGTCCTTCTGTCGGCGATTTGACCTGCTTCTACATTCATTGGCAAAGTGGCCTGGCTTCCCACGGTTGTAGCAACCTTGGTTCTGGAAAGTATTACCAGCACGATTGTCGGACTTCTGTCGGTCACCACCTTTTTCCGATCTGCATTGATTTGCATAATGACCAGGCTTACCACACTTGTAGCATTCTTGTGGTGTGTAGCTTGCCTTGTCATCTGACCTCTGTCGGTCATTACTTCTGTTGTCTGACCTCTGTCGGTCAGCTGATTCTTCTCTTCTTCCTCGATTATCTCTGCCATATCTATCATTACCAGAACTCTTTTGGTTTCCTCTGAATTCTATTATCAATAGAGCTAAGGATGTTGCTATTGATGCTAGAGTGATCTCTCCCTCTCCCATAATCTTTTCGTCTTCGCTGTCAACTACCACCACCTTTTTCTTTTTCTCCTTCTTCTTTTCTTCTGTCGCTCTTTCTTTCCTCGGCCTCTCTGTTTCTTCTGTGGATTTACTAACCAAAGCAAGAGGTGCAATGGTTAGTGTCTTTGCTAGTGCTACTTGAGGCTCTTGACCAGCTAATGTTCCGTAGAGGTCTGAAAGAGTCCAGGAATCTAAATCTTGATTGGTTTGTAAAGACATAGATAACTAGAGCCATTCTTCATTCAGACTTTTGAGAAACATGACGTTATTCTCTTTAGAAGTTCTGTGGATGCCGAACTTCTTGCAGTTATTGATCAACGAGTTGAACCTGTCATACGTTGTCTGCAGAGATTCAGTTGTCTGGGCTTTAAAAGCGTAATATTCGTTTATGTATTGAGCCCTTCGGTTTTTCTGAGTTTTAGCTCCCCTTTCAAGTTGTTTCTCCAGTTCTTTCCAAAGATCATACGCAGATTCGCATGCATCTAAGGACTGGAAGAGGTCGTTGGGGATTGCCATGATCAGAATTCTTTTGGTTTTCTGCGCGAGTTCATCTTTTTCCTTATCTTGATCTGTCCAACCATCCCTGGTTTTAGGTTTTTGATGCTCAGGGATTTCAGGAGTGTCAGCTGTAGCTGGTACTCGAGGTACTGTTAACATAGGGACATTTGGAGGATTATAAAGGTATTGTACGAGCTCTTTATCAGTACCCTCAAAGAAATGGATCATTCTTATTTTCCACTGAGGATACTCATTTCGTAGAAGAGAAGGTAGTTTGGTTAATGAACCAGCTGTGAAGAAGTTTTGTGTGCTTGTCATTTTAAGAGTAGGAAGTTTCAGTATAAAGATATGATACGAAAAAAGTACGAAAGAATAATCTGGAAGGATTTTCTGGGTTTGGAAGTTCATAACAGTGCACTTTTATGGAGTTTTAACTAAAGAAACAGTTTTTCTAGATTTACCAGATATCGAATAAATCGAAAATGGCTGAAAAGTAGAATCTGTTTGAAGGAATGAATAACAGGTTAAAATCAGACCACGTTTCTACCAATAATCTTGTTAAACGAGGATCGCTTGATATTGAAAACCAAGCTTCGCTCTGATACCAATTGTTGGTTCCCGTATTTGATTAACAAAGATTATCTAATCTATTAGTTCAAATAAGATGTGTTGCGGAAGCGTATTTGAAGAACTAACAGATATGTTTGTATAGAAACAACACAAAATACCAAATAAACAGTATATGAAGAACAGATGAATATCTCAAAGTTTACTGTATTTGATGAAGAACACTAAGAACAGATTTGACGATAATTGTATGCAAGTGTTTTTGTGTGTGTTCGTTGTTGTATGGTGTTGGCTGGTAAGTTGTAAGGAAGAACTCAACATGAGTCTTCCTTTTATACTACTACAAAAGATCTATTCTAGACAAAAGGACTATTGCTACAGCAAAGAAGGGATGGCATGAACAGTTGGAAACCTGCATGCATTAAATGCGCTAATATCAACTTGTAAGGATTCCTATTAGAGTTTGACACGTGTTTGTTGTCGGACCATGCCTTGTACAAGTTGATGAACGGACCCTGGAACAGTAGCAAGATATTTCTGTAACAGTGGTAAGATATTTCTGTAACAGTGGCAAGATATTATAAATATCTTCCAAGTCTTCAGTCTGAACCGTAGAGGCTCTGTCAAGGGTGACAGAGGTTCTGCGGCTCGGTCCTTTGTGAGCATCCTTCTTTAGATCCTTCTTCTGTCCTTTGTGAGCAGTCTTCTGCCTATCTTGAGTCTTGGTGTTCCTTGAATGATCTTGCTCACTTCGGCAGAGCTTGTATGGAACACCGCAGAGCTTCTGTGGAACTCTTTCATACTTGGCCTATTTTTCAATACTTCTAATATTATGAATATTTGGAGCTAACAGATTCAGTTCTTCAGTATCAGCGGACGGTTTAGAGTTCGCTGAACGGGATTCGTCAATCGTGACGTGAATAGTTTCTTCTACAGTTTGTCTTCTTCGATTGAAGACTCTGAAGGCTTTAAAGATTGAAGAATATCCAAGAAAGATTCCATCATCAGCTTTAGGATCAAACTTTCCAAGGGCATCTCTGTTGTTCAGTATGAAACACTGACATCCAAAGATGTGAAGAAAGCTGATTGAAGGCTTTCTCCCATGAAAAACTTCATAGGCTGTTTTATTGAATCTTTTGACTATTAGTGACCTGTTTTGCGTAAAACAAGCAGTGTTGACAGCTTCTGCCCGAAACTGAGTAGGCAGGTGAGAATCGTTGAGCATTGAACGTGCAGCTTCAATAATTGTTCTGATTCTTCTTTCAGCGACTCCATTTAGTTGCGGTGTTCTCACTGATGAAAAGTTGTGAGAAATACCCTTACTCTCAAAGAAGGAATCAAGAGAACTGTTTTTGAATTCAGTCCCATGATCACTCCTTATTGAGCGAACGGTCAAGTTGTTCAGGGTTTCCATCTTCCAAACAAAGGTGATGAGTTCTTCAGGGGTGACACTCTTAGAACGGAGAAACATTACCCATGTATAACGAGAGAATTCATCAACTATGACCAGTGTATATTTCTTTCCAGTGATGGATTGTTTGTTAACAGGGCCAAACAAATCCATATGGAGAAGTTATAGAGGAGATGACACTGAGGAGACTTGCTTTGACTTAAAGCTTGCTTTGGTCTGCTTCCCTTTCTCACATGCTGAACATAAAGACTCTTTGGTGTATGAGTGCTGAGGTAGACCAGTGACTAACTCTTTTGAAGAAAGAGTGTTCAGTGTCTTGAAATTCAGATGAGAGAGCCTCTTATGCCATAGCCAGTTGACATCAGATGAGGCTTTTGAGAAGAAACAGGAGTTCTCAGTGGTTATTGAGTCCATGTTTATTACATAAACATTTTCCAAACGATAACCGCTGAGAGCTATCTTCTCCTTTTTGTCAGTGACAAAGCAGGATTCCTTGGTAAAGATTACCTTGTTATCGTTGTCGCAAAGCTGACTGATGCTTAAAAGATTATGCTTCAGCCCTTCAACATATGCGACTCTTCTGAAGGTTGTTGTACCATTAGAGAGTACACCAAACCCTCGGGTATGTCCTTTTCCATTTCCACCGAAAGTCACAGAGGGACCCTTCTCTTCCTTGTATTCAACGAGCAGGCTTTTCTTTCCAGTCATGTGTCTAGAGCATCCGCTATCGAGATACCAGATACCCTTCTTAACCTGCATCACAAAGGAAGATTATTTTTTCTTGGGTACCCACTTAACCATGTGTACACGTTTGTCAGTGGAAGTAGTTGGAATAGAAGGTTCAGCAATCTTCGCAGCATTTGAAGATTCAGCTTTGTCATTCTTCACTTTGGTTAATTTCTTAACCTCAGTGGTCTTCTTTGCCTTGGGGGCAATGATCTTCACCTTAGCTATCTTTTCAGCTTTGGTGGCTGTGGGGCACTTACTAGCAATATGATCAGTAAGTCCACAGTGATAACATTTCTTATAACTAAAAGTTCTAGGACCATTTGAATGCTGAGCTTTAGATTTTGAATTAGAAGTACCAGCACCAAGTAAGCTTATGGCTTTTGAAATGGGAGGAACATTCAGTTCTTCAGATTTCTTACCAGAGACATCCACTCTGATTCTAGGAGTAGATCGCTGAATAGATCCACGCTGAGTAGATCCGGAGATCTAATTCCTTGATCCAGAGGAATGAATCACTAAAGCTTTAGAAGCATTCAGCTTAGGTACTAAGGTACCCTTCTAAGGATTTTGGTTAAAAGCAATTCATTTACCTTTATCTTTAAAGACAGAGGTAGGTTTTGGATAAACCATTTTCTCTTTACCTTTTGAAGAGGTAGAAATTTCCTCAGGGATAGGCGGTCTGGACGAGGAACACTGAGAGGATGAAGTATCAGCGACTGAGGATACAAAAGTTCCAAATAAGAGCATGGAACGATCAGTGGTTGGTTCTGTAAAATCATCTTTGTAACCAAGACCACGTTTATCACTCAGGGGAATCTGAGACTTAATTATCTCAGTGATCTTTGTTGAGGAATTATACCATCCATCAATAGTAGCTTTTTCAGCTCTTAATGCAGCGATAGCTTCTTCGCGCTCGATTTTGACTAGCTGATTTAAGTGCACTTGATCTTTAAAATCTTCTTCAATTTTAGAAAGGTTTTCTCTTTGAAGGTGACAGTTTTTAAGCTGTTCAGCGAGATCAAGGTTTTGATTTTCAACTATAGTTTTGCCATTCATGGCTTCATATAAACTTCTAGTCAAGAGATCGATTTTACGAAGACTATCAGCTTCATCAATATTTGCAATATTTGTAAAGAAGGAAGGTGATACCTGAATAGAAGAGGTTGAAGTAGAGGGAATGTCTGAACTTTCTTCTTCATCTTCAATCTTTGCCATAAGACAGAGATTGGCTTCATCATCTTCAGAGTCAGATGATGATTCTTCTTCATCAGAGGCAGCCCAATCATAAGCCATCAGGCCTTTGCCTTTCTTCTTAAAGCTTTTCAGCTTCGCATACTTTTCTTTCAGCTTAGCGTATTTGTCATCTTTATTCCTGGGAATAAAGGATTTCTTGGGAAACGCTGAGTTTCTCGAAACTTTCTTAGACCTGCACTCGTTAGAGAAATGTCCAATCTTTTCGCAATTAAAACAAGTAGCAGTAGCCTTATCAACAATAGCTGATGATCTTGGCTTGTCAGTAATGGAAAGAGGTTTATTCTTTCTGAACATTTTCTTTTTGGCGAATCTCCTGAACTTTTTAGTTAGGAAAGCCAAAGATTCATCATCATCTGAAGAGTCAGAATCTGATGACCTTTCAGAGTTACTTTCCAACTCAGTGATAGTGACCGAGGGTCGCTGAGTGGAAGGTTCCTCTGAGATTAAAGCAACAGGGGTGCTTTTGGAATCTTTTACAAGATTCTTCTTAAGATGGCTTGATTGCTCATGATTCAGCATTGTGCCATATAAGGTATCAAGGGTCATTGATCTTAGATCTTTTGACATCTTGAGACACATAGAATAACTGTCCCAGCTTTCAGGTAAACATTCTAGAAACTTTGTCAGCACTTCAAAGTTAGAATATTCCTTACCAACTGTTTTCAGATCTATTATTAAACAGTTAAAACGTTGGTGAACTTCAGAGAGAGTTTCATTCTTACCACAAATGAAACTTCCGTATTGTCTTACCAGGTTGATCTTTCGAGAGTCCTGGACATCAGACGTACCTTCATACTGAACACAGATTGTGTCCCACATGGATTTTGAGGGTTTCAGGTTCATGACGGAATGGTAGACTTCGTCAGGAAGAGCCATGGATAGTATGGATCTGGCTTTTGTGTCGATAGCCACTTTCTTCTTATCTTCGTCAGTCCACATATGAACTTCCTTGGGTATCAGCCTTTCTGGAATAGCAGGTCTATTTTCAGCGGCTGGTACTGCATCATCAATTCTTACAGGAATATATGGGCCGTTTTCAAGATAGTAAGGCATAATAGGGTCTACACCTTCTAAGAAGAGAATCATCCTATTTTTCCATAGATTAAAATTATCTCTGGAGAATCTAGGGGGTTTTGCAAGAGAACCATTGTCAATATAATTTGTGTTTGTGTTGGAAGCCATTTTCAGAAATAGCAAGGAAGAGAAATCTTAGTATAGATTAGATCTTGTTTATGAGATTAAACAAATCTGCTCTGATACCACTTGTTGGTCCCGAAGGGCTATACAAGTTTGTAGAAGGGGGGGGGGGGGTTGAATACAAACACTAAGATTTTACTTTTCTAAATTGTTTATTGATAAATCATTAACAATTTACAGCTTGTTGCGGAAACAAGATTAAGGATAAACCTAAATCTAAACAAGTTGGAACACTAAGTTTCTTGCACTAAAAAAGAGAAGGAAATTACTAATAATAACCTATCTCAAGTTAAGAAGGATGAACTTGTCCAGAGTTAGAAAGTTACTTCAAAATGAAGTGAGTTCATCTTCTTATATACTGCATGCATTTAATGCATGGCAGTTTACACTTTACACATGGCAGCAGTCATTGGTTGTACGTCATTGACCTTTGTTGACAACCTTAGTAGCCGCATGTTTGAACAGTGTAGTATCAGAGTGGTTGTACGATTTCAGACAATAAGGAGGTTCTTTTTCTGACATATCGTACGGAGTCGTGCAAGGGTGGTTAAGACAAAAGTACTTTGTACGGAGGACTTCATGATCAGCTTTTCGTTGATTCAACGATCTATCATTCTATATCAGCGAATGATAGAGTTCAGCGATAGCTAAAGTCTTATACTTGATACTTCACGTTGAGTGGACAAATCTGAGTCTTCGCTGATCCGCATCAGTTCATTAGGAGACTTGTCGCTGGTTCTTTAGCTTGATCTTCGACTTCAACGTAGAACCTATGTTGACGTGAAACTTGTCTTCAGATATCATAAGTAAACAACTAACTTATCAGCGATCACCATAAGGACTGAACAGACTGAGAGTATTATGGTGAACAGTGTTCGCTAAATGTTTAATCTAAAGAGCGAGAGTTCCTATCAGCGGTACTGTAAGATCTTAGTACTTATCCGCGATAGTGAAACTCTGATATATATTGTTAATTACAATTTTCACCAAGTATATAGGAGAGGGTCATTATCAAATCACTGAGGGTTTGGATCAACAGTGGCCTTAAAGGAATTTGCCTGATCAGTAAGTGATTGCATTTGATTCATGAAATCTTGTTAGATAGAATCACATACATGGCTTGTCGTTGCCTTTTCTTCGTCAGCTGGATACATTTTCAGTTGCACTGGAGTGATCGTCGGACGATGGTTCGATTCAAAGTGGAACTGTATCAAGGATACTTAAATGTCCCCCTCCTGCGACTTAGCATGGGGGTCCCGGATTATGGAATCCAGGTGGTTTCCGGATAGGGAATCCGGAAAAATAAGGTTACCGGGTGGCTCTGAGTTACCAGATAAACTAGTTTCCGAATGAAAATTAAGCACAAACTTACCGGATGGAAAGAGTTTCCGGATGCAATGGGTTTCCGGGTAAAATCAATATAACCGGAAACTTCGGGTTATCCAGACAAAATAGGTTACCAGAAACGTTAGTTATCCGGACAAACTATTTTACCGGGAACTTTGGGTTTCCGGAACAAATATACCCGGAGAGTATGGAATTCGAAGACTTACCCGGAAAGTTTTGACGTACCCGGATAGATTTGAATGCGATTGTCCGGAAAGGTATGCAGTTATCCGGAAACGGCGGCTGGAGTGATAAACTCGATTGGGAATCGATTAGGGTTGCTTAAAATCATTCCTGAAAGGTTAGGAACTCGACCAAACACAAAAATAACACTACCCAAATTGATTTTGAAGCAAAAACAACAAGTTTTGATGATTAAAAATATGATTTTTCTCAAGAACACACTCAAAACTTTTGATCTTAATTTGCTTAAAAACACACTCAAACGATCGAATTAGAGCACGAAAATTTGCAGAATCACTAAGAGTAATGATGCTAACAATACCCAATAAGCGAAATCAATCAATTTTTCCAGAATCAAAATTTTGAGATTCAAGTAAGAATACAGCCGTATTTTTCAAGAAACTTACCAGAAATCGAATTTTGCACTTTGAATCGATGTAGTCCGTCTGCTCTGATACCAATTGTTAGTTCCAGATCCGTGCAACGATAATGAAATCAAACGATTAAACAGTAAAGTATACGATTTCAACTGGTCATCTCTGTATTAGCTTTCAATATTGAGAGGATTACAATAAAAGTGTAGGAAAGCAAATGAGACAACTAACTTAATTTTCTAAGGATAAATTGCTTTATATACGGCGAGCCCGTGGTTAACAAGCCCACGGCCCGTTCACTAATAGAGCTCAAAATAAAGAATTACAATTTAAACCCTGAACTTAAAATCAACATAAAACGACCCTAACAGGAACGTTATTACGTCCATTACCGGGGAGTACGTCTCCTCGTAGTCAATCCCAGGGTGTTGTGAGAAACCTTGGGCCACAAGGCGAGGCTTATATCTTATGACTTCATTATTCTCATTACGCTTTCTGACAAAGACCCATTTATGTCCTACATGCTTTACACTTGGTGGGGTTAGCACTACCGGACCAAATACCTGTTGCTTTGCCAAAGAATCTAGTTCTGCTTGGATTACTTCTTTTCATTTAGGTCAGTCTGCTCTTTGCTGACATTCTTCAACTGAGTGTGGTTCGATGTCATCGTGCTCTATGATCTCATGAGAAATAGTATTTGCACATATAACATCAATGAGTATGGATGATATTTCCATCAACTCGTATGCATTCCCATAATTCATTGAGATTTCTTTGTTCTCTGAAATCAATATTGACTTCAGAGCGTCCTCCGGTAATGATTCATTGACATAACTATAATCAGAGACAATCTCATGAGAAGGGTTTTCGTTATTGATGACAAGTGGATCAGATTGTGCCTTACTCTCCTTTTTTTTCTAGGATGAGTATCTATCGAACCAAGAGGTCTCCACCCTTTTCCTTTTGGGAACCATGGCCTCAACCACAGTTTCACTATCTGTGGTTGCAACACTCTTTCCGGCAGTGGTGTGCCCCTATTTAGGGACTTCTAACCTTGTGGGTACATTTGTAGCTGGTATATGTGATCTTGTCACTTTTGCAATATTAGTGAACGCATCAGGTATCGAGTCTGCTACGTTTTGAAGATTTAGTATTCGTTTCACTTCACTTTCACATTGTGAAGTGCGGGGATCAAAATGATATAGAGTGGGAACATTCACATTTCCTGTCGTTCCCTTGGAAAATCATTTTTCCTATCTCCCCCTAACGATGGCAAGACTGTCTCATCAAAGTGAGAAACCTTAAATCTTGCGGTAAATAGAACACCCGTCAAGGGTTCTATATAGCGTGTTGGTCCCGAAGGGCTATACAAGTTTGTAGAAAGGGGGGGGGGGGGTTGAATACAAACATACGTTTTTACTTTTCTAAATTGTTTATTGATAAATCAAGACAATTTACAACTTGTTGCGGAACAAGATTAAGGATAAACCTAATCTAAACAAGTCTTGAGAAACACTAAGTTTCTTGCACTAGAAAGAGTTAAAGAAACTACGAATAATAACTTAACAATAAGAGAGAGATAAGAAGATGGTCCGAGCACAATTCAAAAACTGAAGTAAGGTTCTTCTTATATACTGCATGCATTTAATGCAAGGCAGTATGGCTTTACACGTGGCAGCAGCTGAGTGGTTGCATGTCATTGACCTTTGTAGACAACCTTTGTAGACAACCTTAGTAGCCGCATGGTGCACAGTGTAGAATTAGAGTTGTTGTACGATTACAGACAAAAGGGATGTCCGTTCTGACAGTTCGTACGGAGACGTGCAAGGGAGGTAAGACAATAGTAACATGCAGGAAGACTTCATGATCATCTTTCGTTGAGTTAGATCTTTATCAGCGAATGATAAAGTTCAGCGATTGCTGAAGTCTTCTACTTGATACTTCACGTTGAACGGACAGGTCTTGCTTCGCTGATATCCGCTTCAGTTCATGAGTAGACTTGTCGCTAGTTCTTGAGCTTGATCTTCGACTTCAGCGTAGAACTTTGGTTGACGTGAAACTTGTCTTCAGGGATCACAAGTAAACAACTAACTTATCAGCGATCATCTCATAGACTTAACAGGCTCAGAGCTATAAGATGATGAACAGTGTTCACTGAATATCTAATCTAAATAGTGAGAGTTCCTATCAGCAGTACTGTAAAGTCTTAGTACTTATCAGCGATAATGAAACTCTAATACATATTGTTTACTTACAATTTTCACTAAGTATTTAAGAGAGGGTCATTATCAAATCACTGAGGGTTTGGATCAACAATCTCCGCCTATTTGATTATGACATAGCAACAGAGCAAATTGCTATTTAATGAAAACATAAGGATAAAAAGAACTCATAAAATATTTGTCCCTTTTACTGTTTTCTGGGATCTTTTCAGTACTGATGGAGTAAAGTACATTCGCTGAAATTTTTCTTTAAACTTCGTAAAGATTACAGTGGGAAGTGGAAAAATTACAAGTACAACAAATAAAATTACAAGTACAAAAGATGTGGACAGATAAGGATAGAAAGAATTACAAGGCGATCCTATCCGTCAAAAGGTTCTTCCTTGATGAGAAGTTCATCGAGGGCCTTTGATGTGGAAATCATCCAGTCAGGGACAGTTACACCTTGATCCTTTTTGTTCTTTGCTTCTTCAAAGATCAGGGGCTTGAGGTGACGAGCTTGAATGTCGCGTCTGACTTCACACCAGTATATGAGGTCTCTGAGCTGTTCAATGGGAGTGATTGGAAGCTCGGAGATACATTGAAAGTGATGATTTCCTTGGTAGTCTAGAAAGAATATACCATAGGGATCACTTACGACTTTGCCAGGGATGAAAGTTTCACCAGGTGGTAGGGAGGTGTCAAGCGCTGAGAGATCAGCATCAGGGCAAAGAACTTCAGCACGAGAGAAACCAATACCTGTTTCATTCCGTATAGGAGGACCTGAGTCTGAGACTTTCTTTTCCTTTGCAGAGACTCTTCTTTGTTGAGGAGGAAGAAGAGTGGAAGGAGGAATATCCACAGCAGAAGATACCAAGTCGATCTGAGAATTTAAAATTTTCTCGACATGGCTCTTGAACTTTGAGCGCGATCGTTGAATGGCTAATTTCACTTCCAACCATTTAGAGAAACCAAATTTCTCTA
Source organism: Saussurea involucrata (assembly GCA_033807775.1). Lineage (NCBI taxonomy): Eukaryota > Viridiplantae > Streptophyta > Magnoliopsida > Asterales > Asteraceae > Saussurea > Saussurea involucrata. The sequence continues at coordinate 138,013,393 of CM066322.1, forward strand.
AAGTAGCGGCATAGAAAGTTTGCTTGGTTTTGTCTTCTCTGAATACGTCAACTTCAACAACAGGAACGTCTACGAACAGTCTTCCTCTGATATTTACCTTGTTGATTTTGGATGGTTGAGATCGATAGTTTAGCATTTCTTTACACCATTCCAAAGTCGTATCAGATACTTTAGTCTTTTCTTCAACGATCCTTTGGGCATCATCCCATAGCTGACGTTGGACATCAATGGGAGTTCTTTTCAGCGCGGGGTCTTTCACCGATTGTTGGACAAACTGGATAGCGAGAGCCTTATCTTTTTCTTTAGCTTTCTTCTTTTCGGCGAGTAATCTTTCAACTCTTAGATGATCCTCGTATTCTTTCCTTGATATCCTGAACTTTGTGGGAGCAGGGATTTTGTCACGAGGAAGAATGATTCGCTGATCTTCAAGCTGTTTGATCATTGCATCTCTCATTTCTTGATCCTCTTCACTTAGCTTTTGAAGATCCAAGGAAGGTCTGTTTTTGTGAGAGAGCAGCTGTTCTTTAGGTTCATCAGTCTCAGTGGTTAAATCCAAGACTGGAATTATTTCTTCAGCTCTTGTGGCTGGGATTATTCCTGGTATAGTCCAAGGAGCTTCAGCGGGATCCTCAAACAGGGGAGAGGACTAGCTGAAACACATCGATTGTTTAAGTAAGAAAAGTTGGGAAGAAAGAGATAGAGAAAAGAATGTGGTTAAGTGTATAGAGGTTTTAAGGATAGAAGGATTGAGATTGAGAAGGGATAGAGGAGCGATGTAGTGTAAGGGAATAGAAGGTAGTGTACCTGACAAACTGGCTTTTGAAGCAAGATCGTCAGATTGTCTTGTTTAGCGAGGCCTTTGTTTTTTCCTTTGTCAGCTTCAGACGCTGCAGGCTTTGTCTTGGTCCGCTCCCCTGAAGGTTCTTTTATCTTGATCCCTTTTTGAGCTGGGGCTTTTGCAACAGGCTGGATGTAGAAGAAGTCGTCATCATCATCGTCATCATCATCATCTTTGGGGGATGATGATGGTTCTTCATCAGAGATGTCGACAGGTTCATCATCTTCAGTTTCTTCTTCAGACTCGGCCTCTTCAACATAAGGTTCGGTCACGTCAGCAGCAGCTTCGTTAAGTTGCTCATCGAGTTGGTCCCCCTCAGATACAGAGGAAGGTTTCTCGGTTTCCTCAGGGTTTTCAACTCCCTGAGGTCGTGAAGTAGAAGTACAAGCAGCAGCAGTTTCAATACCCTCCCCCTCAGCATTATGGGGAAGGTCTTCTTTAGTCTTCTCCCCCTCTTCCACATTATGGTTGAAGGAGGTAACAGATTGTTCAGCATTGGCAATGTGTATTTGGTCTCTGTCTTCCAGGCCAGAGATCCCAACACAGTTCTCAATCTTTGCTAATCTGACTTCCAGGCCAGTTATAGCAGGATTGATCTTTTCAAGAGCTTCGCGATCGACCTGAGTAAAATTTGAAGTTGGGACGTTCAGGCGATCGAGCAATTTCTGAACAATTTCTTTGGTGGTGGAGACGTCAGCCTTGATCGTGGAAACGTCACCCTTTAGAGAACCAACCTCTGTCTTCAATGATGTGACTTCATTGGACAGAGAGGTGAAGTTTGTTGAAAGAGAGGTGGTTGCGGTTGAATTGTCAGTGAGGGTGGTAGCAAATTCAGTGATGCTACCATCCACCTTCTCCAGATCAGTTTTGGAGGCTTTTGTATCGACGATCTCGGTCAGCTTTTTGAGTTTATCTCTAGCGTCTGTAACCGCTGAAGAGTTTGTGGAGAGAATGGTGTTGTAATTTACCACCTTTGTTTCCAGGGCCTTCAGAGAGGTGTTGATATCACCCAAATTTGTACCTGAAACAGTTATTAACTTATGAACAGAGGAAAGCTCAGAAGTTTGGGGTAGAGAGAGAGGAATGTTTTGGATTGTGTTTATACCTGCAGGCGGGTTGGCGAAGTTGTCGAACCCTTTGTGTCCTGAATGATATTCCATGTCGCCTTCAAGAGTACCTTGGCACATGGAGGTGCCTGCAGATCCTAAGTTTGCATCCATCATCGTATTTAGAGTGTCTGCAGCTGAGTCATGTACGATTAAGGGTGTCCCTGAGAAAGTTGGGAAAATTGATGGAGAGACCAAAGATTGAGTAGGAGGAATGAGGGATGAGAATGATGGTTGGGTCTGGGTTCAGCGTTGGATCCGATGTCAATCACTTCAACGTTTAGAGACGCTGAAGGAGGTGGGTTCATTTCCATGTTTATAACTTCAGCGTTTAGAGACGCTGAAGCTGGGATGGAAGGTGTGGCTTGGTCAGCTGTGGAAGAGCGTACCACTGAACTTTCCATCAGCTCTTCAAGATGAGCTGAGGAGTCTTCAGCATGTAAATGCTGGGGGGGTTGCTCCTTGGTTTTCTTGATTCTTTTGGAACCAAGTTGGGAAGTTGAGTGTTTCCTTTTTAGAGAAGGAGTAGAGGGTGCAGCGTGGGTATCAGCGGTGGGGATTTCCACTTAATGAGCTGCAGAAGTAGAAGAAGGAGGATTGAGAAGAGATAAGAGAGTAGAAAGACGTACCTCATTTTCCAGCGGCTTGAAGTCGAGTACCTTAGGGCCAACCTGAGAGAGTCTCAGATCACCCTCTGTTGGGTACCTTTCGCCAAGTCCAAGTTGAAAGACGGCGTTGATGAATCTGGGATAAGGAACCCATGCAGATCTTTCAGCCATATCCACTCTGAACGCAAGGTCGTCGTAGATGAGTGAGGCCCAGTCAACATTTATTAGACCTTTCAGCAATGCGTAGCCCATTGCTTGCTGAGGTTGAGCAGCTTTATCAGAGGAGCCACTTTTCGTTGTCATGCAGCTTATCAGATGTGCGAAGATGAAGTTCCTCTCGCTGGGCATTTTGGACTTCTTGATCATGGTCATTTTCTTCTCATGCTTCTTGTCCCTTCCAGTGTCCCATGCGTAACCCATGGCATCGAAGAATGCAATGATGGCTTCCCTATCAGCATGGTTTTTGAGGATTGGGAGAGGAACAAAGCGGTTTTCTTTGGTAGAGGTAGGAAGGCTCAGTGCTTTCCTAATAATGACAGGGTTGATTTTGGTGGTGCCAAATTTTGTGTCACACAGAATAGAGTCAACGATCTTCGTTGGGTCTTTGGCATGGGGTACCTGAGCTCTTCTGGCAGTATACCAGAACTGAGAAAGTAGGAATTGATGAGCAGGGGGTGTAATGGTCAGGGTTGTAGATAAGCAAGAAGTTTTGAGATAGTTCACAGCATCATCCAGATGTGTGACTTGCTTTCGAGGAGGAAACTCGAAAAGCGCATGAAGGTTGTTCGATTTTGAAAAATCGATTTCCTCAAGCTTGAACTTGACCTGAGGAGCTTTGACAAGAGTCAGTTTCTTTGCAGTCGTGGATTTCTCAGCGGTAGGAGCAGGAGTAGAAGATGCCATTTTCTGTTTAATATATCAACCACGAACATAGATAAAGAATAGTCTTAATGTGAAAGATTTTCCAATAAGATGTTTTCCGATTTTTGTCCATTTCATTCAGTCAGAAATGTCTTAATGAAGATTAGGGTTTTGGAAAAACGAATGAAGAACAAGTTTAAGATTTTGAGTTTTAAACTTGAAGAACAACCATGAAAAGGTTGTGTTCATAAAACCATGAAAGAAATGATTTCATTTTAGAAAAGGTTTCTTTTGTTTGATCTGTTAAAAGCAATAAGAAGATCAAAAACAAGTTATGTAGGTAAATAATAAGAATATTAACCTGGTAATCGAAGAAGGAGATGAACAGATTTTTGGAAATAAGCAACAGTAAATCTTTTCTTGCTTGGAGAAGAAGTTCGCGTAAAGAAAAAAAATATAAACCCAAAATAGTTTATATAGAGATATTTTAGAGAGAAAAAAACTCGAGCGGGAAAGTTTTTCATCATGACACGGACAAGTGTTTGCATTTGATTTGAAGGTAAACGAAACGTGCAAACGTGTGTCAGAAAAAGAACGTGCCAGGGTTTATCTGTTGTGATGATGTCACAAACGTCCTTTCATATTTTAGGATGTCTCTGAGGTTTTAAACTCATGGACTATTTTGAAAAACATGAAACACTGAATAGAAATATCAGTGTTAGTTTATAAACTTTCAAAGTATTGTTGTTAAGGAAGAGATATTCAGCGATGCAATTTGTTTTGAAATCTTACATTCACATGCGAACGTCAGCGAGCAAGAGAGAAAACATACCTTGATATCAGCGAATCAATTATGTTTAGAGAGAGAATGATAGAATGGGTTATATAATTGTTTTATCCTATCGCTGATAAAATGTGAGCCACTGAAGATTTTACTCTTCAAAGTTCAGCATTCCAAGCTCGCTGATGAGAAAGTTGAATCTTGTCTCATCAAGAGGTTTGGTGAACAGATCAGCTAACTGATAGTCAGTTGGGGATAAAATGAAGTTCAATATCACCATTCATCACATGATCTCTGATAAAATGATACCTGATTTCAATATGTTTGGTCTTTGAGTGTAGCACTGGATTGTTGGCTATAGCGATGGCACTTGTGCTGTCGCAATAGATTGGAATTTTCGAGAACTGAAGGTCATAGTCTAGTAGTTGATTTCTCATCCACAAGACCTGAGAACAACAGCTTCCAGCGGCTACATACTCAGCTTCAGCAGTTGAGGTGGACACTGGGTTTTGCTTTTTACTTGTCCAACTCACCAGCTTTCCACCCAGGAGCTGACAGCCTCCTGTGGTGCTTTTCCTATCCAATTTGCAACCTGCAAAATCACTATCTGAATAGGTGATTAGATCAAACCCTGAGTCTTTGGGATACCAAAGACCTAGGTTCATAGTACCTTTAAGGTAACGAAAGATTCGCTTTACAGTGATCATATGAGATTCCTTAGGTTCAGCTTGATATCGTGCACACAAACAGGTTGCGTACATAATATCGGGTCGGCTAGCTGTAATATACAAGAGAGAGCCGATCATCCCACGGTACAGCATGACATTAACAGGTATTCCATTTGAATCCTTGTTTAGTGTCAGCGGTGGTGCCATAGGGGTTTTCATAGCTGAACTCTGAGTTAAATCGAATTTCTTCAGCATATCTTTAACATACTTTCCCTGATTAATGAAAGTTCCTTTTTCATTTTGTTTTATCTGAAGACCAAGGAAATATGTTAGCTCACCCATCATACTCATTTTATATTCTTCTTGCATTCTATCAGCGAAACGAGTACAAAGGTCAGGGTTAGTAGAACCAAATATAATGTCATCAACATATATCTGAACAAGAATGATATGACCTTTCACTATTCTGAAAAATAGAGTTTTGTCGATTTTACCTCGCTCAAATTTTTCAATTAGGAGATAAGAGGATAGAGTGTCATACCATGCACGTGGAGCTTGCTTTAAGCCATAAAGTGCCTTATCCAGTTTATAAACATAACCTGGACGCTTAGGATCTGAGAATCCTGGAGGTTGTTCCACATAGACTTCTTCATTCAGCTTTCCATTGAGAAATGCCGACTTAACATCCATTTGATATACTTTGAAGTCTTTGTGTACAACGTATGCTAAGAATAGACGAATAGATTCTAGTCTTGCTACTGGAGAAAATGTTTCGTCGTAATCTATGCCTTCCTCTTGTCTGTATCCCTGAGCAACAAGAAGAGCCTTGTTGCGGGTTACAGTTCCATGTTCGTCCAACTTGTTTCGATAGACCCATTTAGTGCCTATCACTATCTTCTCAGTTGGTCTTCGAACAAGTTTCCAAACTTTGTTTCTTTCGAATTCAGTCAGCTCTTCTTGCATGGCGCTGACCCAGTTTGGATCTTTGAGGGCATCATCTATTTTCTTTGGTTCAATCAGAGAAATAAAGTTAACAAATAAACAAATATTACCTGCACTTCGTCGAGTCTGAACACCAGCGTTTGGATCACCAAGGATTTGATCAATTGGGTGATTTACAGTCCATCGCTGAGCAGGAGCATAAGTCGCTGACTCAAATTGGACTGGAGGAGCCAAAGATGAGGCTTCAGCAACTTCTGGAATTTCAGCCAAGAGAGGAGTAGGTGCAGATGTCATCTCATTCACTGATTGCTGAGAAGTAGATGGAATGTATGAGACATTTGGTTCAGAAGAAGGTATAGTGTTTAAAGGAACATCTGAGACCCATGATGTTTCAGCTTCACTATTCTGCATGTTTGGGATGATAGTAGGACCATCATCTTCAACGGTATGAGTATGAGGAGTGGGAATATCTTCTGAATCACCAAGATGAGAAAACATCCATTGATTCAGTTCTTCAGTATCAGCAGAAGGTCGAGAATTCGCTGAACGGGATTCGTCAAAAGTGACGTGAATAGTTTCTTCAACAGTTTGTCTTCTTCGATTGAAGACTCTGAAGGCTTTGGATACTGAGGAGTATCCAAGAAAGATTCCATCATCAGCCTTAGAATCAAACTTTCCAAGGGCATCTCTGTTGTTCAGTATGAAACACTGACATCCAAAGACGTGAAGAAAGCTAATTGAAGGCTTTCTCCCATGAAAAAGTTCATAGGCTGTTTTATTATATCTTTTGACTATCAGCGACCTGTTTTGCGTAAAACAAGCAGTGTTGACAGCTTCTGCCCAAAACTGAGTAGGCAGGTGAGAATCGCTGAGCATTGAACGTGCAGCTTCAATAATAGTTCTATTTCTTCTTTCAGCGACTCCGTTTTGTTGCGGTGTTCTCACTGAAGAAAAGTTGTGAGAAATACCCTTACTCTCAAAGAAGGAATCAAGAGAACTGTTTTTGAATTCAGTCCCATGATCACTCCTTATTGAGCGAACGGTCAAGTTGTTCAGGGTTTCCATCTTCCAAACAAAGGTGATGAGTTCTTCAGTGGTGTCACTCTTGGAACGGAGAAACATAACCCATGTATATCTAGAGAATTCATCAACTATGACCAGTGTATATTTCTTTCCAGTGATGGATTGTTTGTTAACAGGGCCAAACAAATCCATATGGAGAAGTTGTAGAGGAGATGACACTGAGGAAACATGCTTTGACTTAAAGCTTGCTTTGGTTTGCTTGCCTTTCTCACACGCTGAACATAAGGATTCTTTTGCGTATGAGTGCTGAGGTAGACTAGTGACTAACTCTTTTGAAGAAAGAGTATTCAGTGTCTTGAAGTTTAGATGAGAGAGCCTCTTATGCCATAACCAGTTGACATCAGATGAGGCTTTTTAGAAGAAACAGGAGTTCTCAGTGGTTGTTGAGTCCATGTTTATTACATAAACATTTTCCAAATGATAACCGCTGAGAGCTATCTTCTCCTTTTTGTCAACGACAAAACAGGATTCCTTAGTAAAGATTACTTTGTTATCCTTGTCGCAAAGCTGACTGATGCTTAGAAGATTATGCTTTAGCCCTTCAACATATGCAACTCTTCTGAAGGTTGTTGTACCATTATAGAGTACACCAAACCCTCGGGTATGTCCTTTTCCATTTCCACCGAAAGTTACAGAGGGACCCTTCTCTTCTTTGTACTCAGTGAGCAGGTTCTTCATACCAGTCATGTGTCTAGAGCATCCGCTATCGAGATACCAGATACCCTTCTTAACTTGCATTACAAAGGAAGATTAGTTTTTCTTGGGTACCCACTTAACCATGTGTACACACTTGTCAGTGGGGGTAGAAGAGGAGGTGGAAGGTTTAGCAGTCTTCGCAGCATTTGAAGATTCAGCTTTGTCCGTCTTCACTTTGGTTATATTCTTAACCTCAGTGGTCTTCTTTGCCTTTGGGGCAATGATCTTCACCTTATCTATCTTTTCAGCTTAGGTGGCTGTAGGGCACTTACTAGCAATATGATTGGTAAGTCCATAATGATAACATTTCCTATAACTAAAAGTAGTTCTACGACCATTTGCATGCTGAGCTTTTGATTTTGAATTAGAAGGACCAGCACCAAGTAAATTATTGGCTTTTGAATGGGAGGAACATTCAGTTCTTCTGATTTCTTACCAATAATTTCCACTTTGATTCTAGGAGTAGATCGCTGAATAGATCCACGCTGAATAAATCCAGGGATCTTATTCTTTGAATCAGAGGGATAAGTCACTGAAGCTTTAGAAGCGTTCAGCTTTGGTACAGAGGTACCCTTCTGAGGATTTTGGTTAAAAGCAATTCCTTTACCTTTGTTTTTAAAGACTGAGGTAGGTTTAGGATAAACAACTTTTTCTTTACCTTTAGAAATTAAAGTAAAGATTTCCTCAGGGATAGGCGGTTTAGAAGAGGAACACTGAGATGAGAAAGTGTCAGGGATAGAGGATATGAACATTCCAAACTTAAGCATGGAACGGTCAGTGGTTGGTTCTAGAGTATCTGCTTTGTAACCAAGACCACGTTTATCACTCAGGGGAATCTGAGACTTAATTATCTCAGTGATCTTTGTTGAGGAATTATACCATCCATCAACAGTAGCTTTTTCAGCTTTTAATGCAGCGATAGCTTCTTCACGCTCGATTTTGACTAGCTGATTTAGGTGAACTTGATCTTTAAAATCTTCTTCAATTTTAGAAAGATTTTCTATTTGAAGGTGACAGTTTTTGAGCTGTTCAGCGAGATCAAGGTTTTGATTTTCAGCCACAGTTTTGCCATTCATGGCTTCATATAAACTTCTAGTCAAGAGATCGATCTTTCGAAGACTATCAGCTTCATCAATATTTAAAATATTGGTAAAGAAGGAAGGTGATACCTTAGTAGCAGAGGTTGAAGTAGAGGGAATGTCAGAATTTTCTTCCCCATCTTCAAGTTTGGCCATGAGACATAGATTGGCTTCATCATCATCTTCAGAGTCAGGTGATTCTTCTTCGTCAGAGGCAGCCCAATCATAGTCAGCCATAAGGCATTTGCCTTTCTTCTTAAAGGTTTTCAGCTTTGAATACTGTTAGATCTGAAGTTTTGTCAAAAGTTACAAGTATTGGTTCTGGATAGAAGACTCAGAGTTCTGAGTAAGAAGACTCAGAAGCTCTGGCTGAGAAGTATCGAAAAGATTACAAGTATGAAAGTCTGAACAGAAGGATCAGAGTTCTGAGTAGGAGACTCATAACATCTGAAGAAGAAGTTAAAAAGACCAAGTGCTTCAAAGGAAGTTCTGATATGCTTAGTCAGAAGATTGTTCAGAAGTTCTGAACAACATGTTCAGAACTTATAACAGGATACTTTCCTTTGTATTCTGTTAGTTAATTAGGACACGTGTAATATTCCTATTAGACTTTCATGTATATGTACTGTAGCTTTAGCTTTTCCTTACAGTATATATAGTTGTTAGCAACTGTAAGCTAACTAATCTTTGGCATAACTTTCCGCATATCTTTGTATTCACTTTTGTAATCTTTGAGAGATTCTCTCTCTAGATTTGTAATCTGTTCTTGATTGAATACAATACTTTTGGATCCAATTATCTATCATTTACTGTTTGATTGTTCTAAATTGATTGTAAGATTGAATCCTGGTTTATACAATTGGTATCAGAGCCAATCAACAAACAAATTCATTCAAGATCGTGTTCTTGAGGGTTTCTTGATCACATTCTTGAAGATTTCTTGATCAATTCGTCAATTGATTCCGCTGCTACTCACAATTCTTGAATTCTTTGTAATTCTTGAATTTGTTTTACGTTTATTCAAGAAATTCGATTTGTCTTTCTGTTGAATTATCTTACAATCATGTCTTCGAAAGAATTTCTCTCAATGGGATCTGAGACGAAACCCCCTGTTCTTATTTCTAACGAATATCAGCAATGGAAGATTCGTATGATACAATTCTTGGATAATATCGACGAGAATTTGATGATCTCAATACGAGAAGGTCCAATTGAAGTTTATGTCGATGTTGCTGCTACACCTGCAACTGATACAACTCCAGAGATTCCTGCTACTAGGGTGAAGAAGAATTTTTCACATTACTCAGAAGCACAAAAAACCAGACATGCAATTGACAAAAGAGCTGTTACGCTGTTGACTTTGGCAGTTCCCAATGAGGTTTTTAATAGGATTGATAGTGGAACATCCGCAAAAGAAATGTGGGATGAACTTAAAAAGCAAATGCTTGGCACTGCAAAATCAATTCAAGCAAAGTTAAATCAATGCATCAATGCTTATGAAAGATTCAAAGCAAGGGAGTGTGAAAGTTTAAATCAAACTTATGGAAAGTTTAAATCAAACTTATGCACTATTTTGAATGACCTCGGGAGGAATGGGTTGAAAAAGACAAAGTCTGAGATTAATTACAAATTTCTGAATTCTCTTAATTCAGAATGGTCACCTTTTGCAATTAGTCTTCAAATGAATAAAGACATGTGTGAGGAAGATTTAAATGATCTATTTTGTGTTCTGAATCAACATGAGTATTCGGTTAAGCAAGTAGTGGAGGAGAAGAAAAGTGTTTCTGATCAACTAGCCTTACTTTCAGAAAGAAAATCTATGGTGATCAAAACCGCAAAGAAATCGGTATTTTTGTCTGAAATACCAAAGTTAGAAGAAGAATCTGATGAGGAGGAAGGATCAGAGGAAGATGCTGATATCAAGCTGATTGCAGAAAACTTGGCCTTGTTGACTAACACGTTCAACAAAAAGATATGGAAAGAATAAGTTTCAGGGTAAGTACGAAAGGGAACAGGGGAGTTCAGAAGAGAAATACAAGAAGAAAGAAGATAGAGAAGAAAGTAAGTTTGAGAAGAAAGAAGAGAAGGATTTATGTTTTAAGTGTGGAAAACCTGGTCACTTTGCCAGAGACTGCAGAGTGAAAGTAGTAAAAGATTATGAATACTACACAAAGAAGGCTCAGCTGGCTAAGAAAAGAGATAATGCGATTGCAATGTTGGCAGAACAGGAGAACTGGCTATATTATACTTCAGATGAAGAGGATTGCACTCACTTTTCTCAAATGCAAAGTTATATGGCCAAGATGAAGAATGAGGATGATTCTGATTATGAAGATGCTGATTCTGAATCTTCTGCTGAGGTACATTCTGCACTTGAAATTGATTTAATGACTCAAATTGGCAATATGAATTCTGAATTTGTTAAACTTAGAAAACAAATAAAAGGTGAAAGAATTCTGGTTAACAAGTTCAGAACAGAAAAAGAGATAATTAAAGAACAGTTTGAAGAATCTAAAGTTGAGAAACAAAAAGTCAAAAATGAGAATTCTGATCTTTTAAAGAAGATTTCTGAATTAAAAATCCAATTTTCAGAAATAAAAGACGAAAAGGTTGATTTACAAATTAAATATGATATGTTACTTGAGGAAAGAAAGAAGTTGTACACAAAAATCAAAAAGTTGGAAGACCTTAATCTGAAAAGAGGTCAAACTCAACAAACCTTGAATCTTCTCACTAGCAATGTTAAAGACACAAGATTCTATAATCCAAAAATGGATTTAGGTTTGGAAGAAAATGTTGTTTTGAAAAGAGCTCCAACAAATCTTTATGATTTTGATAAACTACAGGTTCCTAAACCAAAAATTCCAGAGATTGTTGAAGTTTTTGTGAGACCTGCTAGTTCTATAACAAGTTCAGATAATCTACAAAAATCAAGTCATGTAAAAGCAAAGGAAACAATTTCTGAACCAAAAATTGAGAAGTCAGAAGTTTCAGATGACAAGGTTAAGAAATAAATTTCAAAACCAACAGAAGAGAAACCAAAATATAATGATGCTAAATTCAAATATGATTCTTTAAATGTCAGTTATAAAAATAAACAACCAAATTTTTTCATATCCTGACATTGAAAATATATTTGATACAAGTAAGGTTTCTGAAACAGTCAGTCAGAAGTCTGAGTCTTCTAGTCAGGATTCTGACTCTATTAGTCAGAACTCTGAGTCTGAAGGTCAGAATTCTGGGTCAACTGAAAATTCTCAGTTCGCTTCAGAAATTTTTTCAGAACTTGAAAAGAGATTTAAACTTGTTAGTCAAGAACTTGAGGACTTAAGAAAAACCTTTGATGATCTTGAAAATGATTATTGTGATGTAGATTTTAAACTGGACCAAGTTTTAAAAGAAAACAACACTTATGTCCAGAAAATAACAGAACTTGAGAAGTTAAAGGCTGAATGATCTTTTCAAGGTTAATGCCTTAAAAGAAGATAAGAAATGCAATTGTAATCTGAAATCTTGCAATAAAAGTGAAAAGACTTATGTTTCAGATCTACTGTCTCTTGCAAGAAAGAATCTCATATGTGTTAAATGTGGTAGTCATTCATTTCAATCATCTCAGAAAAGTCCAATTTTAATAACATATATTTCTTATATAAACAAAGCATATCAGAATTCAGAAAAGAAAACTGTTTTGATTCCTCAAACTCAGATAAAAGGAAAGAAGATTGAAAACTTTTCTCAATCTAATCCAAAAGAAAAGAAGAAAGAACATATGTTTCAAACTAAAGAAAAGAAGACTGAAAATGTTTCTCAGTCTCAACCAAAAGTTTTCAAAAAGAAAAGAAACAATTTTGTGAACAGAAAATGTTCTGACTTCATAAAAGTAAAAGGAAAGTGGTGCTTAAAAGAAGATTTTGAATGGAAATTCAAAGGAACTTTTGTTAAATCAGATACCAAAGCTAACAAAGATGGACCCATTCCAGAATGGGTACCTAAATCTAACTGATTGTTTTTGCAGGGCTGTCATGTGTGGTTTTTAGACTCTGGAGCTTCAAGACACATGACAGGTCATAAGTCTTCTCTGACAAACTTCACAGAAAAGGCTGGAGGAGCAGTAAATTTTGGTAATAACAGCAAAGGACAAGTCAGAGGTTTTGAAGATTTAACAAAAGGAGATCTAACCATTCAGAAGGTTTTCTATGTTGAAGGATTACAACATAATCTATTCAGCATAAGTCAGTTTTTGGACAGTTTCTGTCAGATTAAATTCTGCATAACAGGTTGCATGATTTTAACTGAGAATGACATAAAAGTCTTCTAGGCCAAAAGACATATGGACCTATTTGTGGTTAATTTTTCAAAAATACAAGCATTAACCCTTGTATGTCTATTATCAAATGCAGTTGCTAATGAATGTTGGCTTTGGCACAGAAGATGTTCTCATTTAAATTTCAAGGATCTGAACAATCTGGTTAGCAAACATCTGGTCAAAGGTTTACCAAAGATCAAGTATGAAAAGTAATCATTATGTTCAGCATGCGAAATGGGCAAGATGAAGAAAAGTTCTCACAAAATAAAAATGTATTCTTCATGAAAATCTCCATTGGAGATGCTGCATACTGATTTGTGTGGTCCTATTTCAGTTCAATCAATGGGAGGAAAGAAATATATGCTTGTTATTGTGGATGAATATTCCAGGTACACATGGGTTGAATTCTTAAGAGCAAAGTCAGAGGCTGCTACAACACTGATTAATTTCATCAAAAGAATTCAAGTATTCTTACAACTTCCAGTCCAGAAAATTAGAAGTGACAATGGGACAGAGTTCAGAAATGAGACTCTTCAGAACTTTTTGCAAAGCCTGGGGATTTATCATAACTTTTAAGCTGCCAAAACTCCTCAACAAAATGGTGTTGTTGAAAGGAAGAACAGAACTCTAGTTGAAGCTGCAAGAACCATGTTGGCTTATTGAAATCTTCCAACCTTCCTATGGGCTGAAGCAATAGCCACTGCTTGTTTTACGCAGAACAGAACTTTGATAAATAAGAGACTAGATAAAACTGCTTATGAACTGATTAACAAGAGAAAACCACTGATTAAATTTTTTCATGTTTTTGGATGCAGATGCTATGTTCTCAAAGACAGAGAGAACCTTGGTAAATTTGATAAAAAGGCAGATGAATGATACTTTGTTGGTTATTCACTAACTTCCAAAGCATTCAGAATCTACAACAGAAGAACCAAGAGGATAATGGAGAGCATAAATGTAACATTTGATGAGTCAAAAATGAAGACTTCTGAACAAAACAGTTCAGAACTCAAACAGGATAAGACAAAAATGACTTCTGAAATAGCTTCTAATCCTAACTGTTCAGAACTCAATTTATTGTTTAAGGATGCATTTCTGGAACTAACTTCTGAATCTTATTCAAATTTTGAGAATCCTAAAATGATTCAAGAAATGAAAAAGCGAACCTCAGAAGTGGTTCAAACAACAGTAATTTATGATACTGGCCCATCAGCGGAATGTCCAACTTTAATCAACCCAAGTAATGAAACTTCTGAGCCTAGAACTCAGAATTCTGGACAAGTTAATCAGACTTCTGGTCAAGGTACACAGACTTCTGGTCAGAGTACTCATAACTCTGAACAAGTTATTCAGAATTCTGACTCCACTACTCAGAATTCAAACTTGGATGTTTTACCTCAACAAGTACCAGAACAAGGGGACAGTTCATAATTACTAGCTATTATTGATGAGAATGATACAAACAACAACTTTTCAGAGATTGATGTACTTCCTAGTTCAAATAAATGGACTAAAGACCATCCTATTCATCAAGTGATAGGAGATCCATCAGTGGGAGTACAGACCAGATCAACAACAGCAAATGAGGCAATGTTTGCAGGATTTTTGAGTGTAATTGAACCTAAGAAAGCCAATGAATCCCTAGAGGATCCAGATTAGATTTTAGCAATGCAAGATGAATTGAAACAGTTTGAAAGAAACAAAGTCTGGAGACTTGTTCCAAAACCTGAAGGAAAATCTATTATTGGAACAAAATGGGTATTCAGAAACAAGAAAGATGAGTCAGGTGTTGTGGTCAGAAATAAGGCTAGATTGGTTGCAAAGGGATATTCTCAACAAGAAGGAATAGATTATGATGAAACATTTGCACCTATGGCAAGAATAGAAGCAATCAGAATATTCTTGGCATATGCTGCACATAAGAACTTCAAAGTGTACCAAATGGATGTCAAATCAGCTTTTCTAAATGGTATACTTAATGAGTAGGTTTATGTCTATCAACCAGAAGGTTTTGTTGACCCTGAATTTCCAGATCATGTTTATGTTTTAGATAAAGCCTTATATGGTCTGAAACAAGCACCAAGAGCCTGGTATGACACTCTAACTCAACACTTATTAAAATCTGGCTTCAAGAAAGGTAAAATTGACACTACTCTGTTTCTAAAGAAAAAGGGTGATGATTTGATCTTAATTCAGATATATGTAGATGATATCATATTTGGTTCTACTAGTGCAGAATTATGTACTGAATTCTCAAAAGTCATGGAATCAGAATTTGAAATGAGCATGATGGGAGAACTGAATTTTTTCCTTGGTCTTCAAGTAAAACAATTGTCAAATGGAATTTTCATAAATCAAGGAAAATATGTAAAGGATATTTTAAAGAAATTTAAAATGTCTGATTGTGCTTCTATGAGAACACCAATGGCAACAAATGTCAAGTTACATGCTGATCTCTCTAGAGTTTCAGCAGATATCAAGATTTATAGAGGCATGATTGGTTCTCTACTTTATCTGACTGCAAGTAGACCAGATATCATGTTTGCTACATGCTTCTGTGCTAGATTTCAATCTAATCCAAAAGAATCTCATATGCTAGCTGCTAAAAGGATCTTAAGATATCTTAAAGGTTCACCTGATTTGGGCCTTTGGTATCCTAAAGAAAATGATTTCAAACTAACTGCTTTCACTGATGCTGATTATGCAGGAAGTAGATTGGACAGGAAAAGTACTTCTGGTGCTTGTCATTTTCTGGGAGACAAGATAGTGAGTTGGGCTTCAAAGAAGCAAAATTGTGTGTCCACATCCACTGCTGAAGCAGAGTATGTAGCTGCTGCTGCTTGTTGTTCTCAAACCTTATGGATGAGAACACAACTCATGGACTATGGATATCAACTCAACAAAATTCCCATATATTGTGATTCAGAAAGTGCCATTGCAATAACTCAGAATCCTGTCCAGCACTCAAAGACCAAGCATATTGATGTAAGATATCATTTTATTAAGGACTATGTAGAAAAGGGAACAATTAAAATGCACTTTGTGCATACAAAGTATCAATTGGCTGACTTGTTCACAAAACCTTTTGATCGCAAAAGGTTCACCTTTCTCATATGTAAAATAGGAATGCTTAATTTGACTAATTGAACATATTTGTTAGTTTTCAGAAATGAAAATTTTTCTAAGTGAGATTTTCTGAGTAGTGTTCCCAGAACTCTGACTCTCTTAATCAGAATTCTGACTCTTGAGTTCAGAACTTCTGAATCAATACTTCAGAAATCTAACTTCAAATTCTTTAATTCTGAATAGATTAATCAGAACTTCTGACTACCTTTCAGAACACATTTCTGAAAATTACAAATATTTCAATATGTTTTTAAGATTTTTTCTGTTTTATTTTTATATTCCTTATAATATGTGTTTGAGTATATGCAAAAGTCAAGGGGGAGCATTGAAATCATTCAGATATCGTTCTGAGGTGCTTATAAGGTTTGTATATTCTTTTCTCATCACTATTCATTCTAAGGGGAACAAGCTATCAATGATAAATGTTTTCACTTGTTCAAACTACTTCTGAATCCTTAAAATATTTTTTTTTCAAGATCAGATGTTAGATTTTAAATGCTTTCAGAAATTTCAAATCATCAAAAGAAGGACATAACTTTGATGATAAAATAATTTTCTATCAGTTCAAACTACTTTTGGATGATTAAATGTTTTTATATAATCAGAAGTTGATTTTAAATGAATTTTGGTTCTAAGGGAATTTCTTCTGAACTGTGTACTCGGAACTTCTGAGTATGCATTCTCAGAACTCTGAGCGTGTTATTCAGAACTTTTAACTTGTGTTAATTTCTATCCAATAACATGTGTCAGCTTCTTATTCAATTGAAATTACCACGTGTCATTTAATATCTTTTGTGGTATTTCAAAGTGTTTGACTCCGTTATAACACTGACAAAAGCAATGTTTTTCCGTTAAACCCTTCGGCTTCGCGGATTTTAAATAGTTCTTAAAATCCCTCTTTCAAAATTATTTGAATTCCAAGAGCGAAAACGTGAGATACGCACAAATCCAGTGTTCTTTGTTCTTGTTTTCTTTCAATCTTCGATTTTAAATCATGTCGGGTTCGAGAAGAAGTAAACCTATTTCCTTACATTCTGAAAAATCATTGATGGAATCCTCGTCCGATTCAGAGAATAATGAAGTACAGAGACATGAAAATAGAGCTGTAGAAGAAGGGGCAATAGGAGAAAACATTGTACTAGAAAATGTTGAAGAAGAAGCAGGGGATGAAAACATGGATGAATCAGAGGGAGACGCAGATGAGGGAAATGAGAATATTCAACACGAACAGAGTGCAGTTAGGTCAGTCATGTCTAGAAGAACTAATACTGGTGAGAGGATTGTTCCTGAGAGTGAATATTTGCAGTTGATTGAAAACAACTGTGTGTTAATACTTGATGAAACTAGGTTCAAGAAAGAACATAGGATAATCATAGAGTTACTGAAATACCATCCTTTTAAGAAATGGTTTACAATGAAGAAATCGGTTCCTATTCAGTATATCCAACAGTGGGGGAAGCATTTGGAGTTACAAGGTAACAATTTTGTATCTGAAATAGGGGGAGTCACTGTAACTCTAAATATACAGTTTATGAGAACAATGCCGAGGCTACCAGAAAAGGATGATTTACAGGGAAGATTAGACTTTGAAGATTCTCCATTAACAGATGAATTATTGGCTGAAATTAGAAGATTAGGGTATAATGAAGAGTTGAAAACTCTAATCTTGTTCAGAAGGAACAAATTGCCACCAATTTGGGCATGTTTTTTCAATATAATCAACAAATGTCTTTCTGGGAAGAACAGCTCTCTAGATCAAGGTTCAAAGCAGATTTTGCAGATCTTTCATGGATTAGTGAAGAATAGGCATTATGACTACACTTCTATTCTATGGGAAGACATGAAGACCACTTTTGAGAGGAATCAGAAGGCAAAAGAAAAGAGAACAAGGGATAAGGTACTCACATACATACCATATCAGAGGTATTGGCAGTTGGTAATTTGGCATGCAATGGATCAAGACAGAAACATTCCAAGAAGATCAAATGAGGAGCATGGACCAATATTCTATATGGGTAAAATGATTTCTACTCTGAAACTTGAAAAATTTCCAACTCATAGACCTCTTCCAAGGTCACTTAGACAATACATTCCAAGGGAGATTGAGATATTAAAGGCTTATTGCACTTCAATGGGACTTGAACAACCTCAAGCCCCTACCCATGAGGAACAACCTGAGTTGATAGGTGAGGGGTCTATTCAAAATAGAGAGGGGGAGAATGTTCAAGGGGAGAACATTCTGAGAGAATAGAGAGGGAAAATTTAGAGAGCTTGGTTAGAAATGAAAGTGAAAAACAGAAAGAGAGTGGTGAGAATGAGAGAATGTTAACAGAATTTGAAACAGAAAGAGATAATTCTGATCCAGCCAACTTAATCCGGGCAGCCACATCTGCTGTTGGTTCACAACCCTTGGTGACTAACATTGAAGAAAACACCATGGAGCCCGTGGTGGAACTTGAACAATCCATCCCTAGCCACTCAGAAGCATTTCAACATGCTACTGTTTCAAAACAAACAGGGGAACCATCCTAAACTCATTTGGAGGGAGGTGATAAATCCCAAGATTTCATTCAACACATAGAGTCTGAATTACACAGTAAAATTCAATTTGAGCCTGAAATTTTTTTCAACACAAGCACATCACAGAAATTTTGTATTCCTGTAACAACATCCATAGACACTCCTAATATTGGTTGTCAAGGATTGGATGGAAGTCCTGGTGAAGTGAACATCTCAAAAGCTTCATTACACAGTGCCTCTGTGGTACATGGTGTCTTTGTGGCACCTATAGGCCAAGAGTTCTCTGAACACTTGAAAACTGGATGAGGTGAAGGAGCTCAAGATTTGAAAAGATTTAGAAACAAAATCAATTGTTGGGGGAGAAAGTTGAAAAATTGGAGAGTACTGTTGACTCCTTACAAGATGAGGTGAAGAAGCTCGAGATTTTGATGGAAGGGAAAGCAAATTCTGTTGAGACAAAGGTGGATAAAATGAAAGTGTGACAACTGTCAAATTCACATCTCAGGTTAGAACTGTTTTGGATACCTCATTTTTATGGCATAGTTTACACAGTGCAATTGTAGCAGTAAACCCGGTACAATAGGAAAAATTGAGAAATTTTGCCTAAGAAATCCTTGAATTAGGAAATTATCCATAAATCTCATAAAATGCCAACCTAAAATATTTATATACTACAAGTATTTATGTAATTGATAATTTATATATTTCAATCATATTATATATGAAAGTACTTTGTTTTATAATTACTTGGTATTTTAAGTTTAGGAGAATACAAGTATTTTTATATCTAACCAATAATACAACATTTATCTTTAGTATTTATATTTTTTTTATTAATAACCCCCCCCCCCCCCCCCCCTCTCTCCCTATTTCTATAAAATAAACCTTACATTTCATTTTTTAATCATTTCTTTTACTTGCATTTTCTCTCAAGTATCATCCCTCTCTCTCTCTCCACCTTCAAATCTTCATATCTTCATCTTCAAACCTTCAAACCTTCATCACAACTCCAGCCCCTAAACTCTTATACTACAAGAGTCCAAGGCAATCTAAGGTAAACATAAGTGTGTTGGGTAAAATCCACACACATTCTTTTAAGTCTTTTTTCATATTCTTGCATTTTTAAAAGTATGATCTTCATCTTTTTGTTACACTTTCTTCACATCTTTTAAAATCATCTTTATGGGTCTTAATGTTTGTAGATTTACCATCATAACATCTTTTGTTAGTAAAAGATGGCGAATCCAAAATCAAACCAAAGTTAAGATCAAAGATGAACATTTTAAACACATGCATGTAGTAATCTTGAAAGATCCATCATTTTTGTTCAAGAGTCTTATGAATGTATCTTTGAAAACCACTAAAAACACATTTAAACCCACATGCATGAGCTCAAAATACTGAATTTTTGGTTGCATGTTGATGTTCTTGGCAAGAACATCAACAATCTTCAATATTGGGTCTTTTACAAAAAGTATTCAAAGCTTGAGTTGATGGTTGTTTTGCATGCATTTTAAATGGATCATAAATATGTTTGGGAACTGAAAATATTTGTATGGATGAGAGTCAAATCGGATTTTGCATGCAAAGGAATAAGAATTTTGGTTTAAAAGTCTAGTTGGGTGCACATGCACAAGGTGTTGATTGGACAGCTTGCTGCCAGAAATTACACCTCACTTCAAAGAGTCATATCTCACTCATTTTAACTCCAAATGGAGTGATTCTTTTTCTGGAATTCATTTTAGTGTGTTAAGATTCAAACCCAAGTGGTTTCATTTAAAAACCCGAAGATTTCATTTATCAAACAGTCCTCACAAAATCCGGATGCAAACAGCAAAGTATTCTGTCGGTTTATACATATATACGTACTATATATGTTTATGTTCTTTAAAACCCTTTTCGTTACTTATTGGGACGAATTTGTAGAAACTTTAATTTAAGAGAACAATGTATACATTTATTACGTTATAATATTAAAACACAACAAGGCATTTTATGATGATTTGGATAATTAGTACCGAACCTTCGAGATTGAGAACTCACTAGTGACCTTACGTTCATAGGTTTGAAGTAGGATCATCTCGGAGTATTTGTGGGAGATTCCTGGATTCTGTCACATATCAAGTGAGTATTCACAGCCCCTTTTTCAATGTTTTACATATTTTGGGGTGAAAAGCATGTGGTTACTACAACTATTTTACACACCGATTATTTCGTCTTCTTGAAAATACGAAGCTTGCTTATTTATGCTCTATGGTATCTATGTTGTTGCAAATGTTGTAAGTTTGAGTTTCTTTTGCTGTCATGTATAAAGTCCCCGTTCACGTATACGTTACCCGTTTAACTCACGAGTGTGAGCCGTTGGTAATTATGAATAACGTTATTTGGGTTGACACCCCCACTCACAAGTAGCGCTTGTTTGAGTGCATAATTATTGTTGTATTGCGTAATGTTGGTGATAGAACATGCGCATATGTGGAATGATTCCACCGTTGTGGTAGGGGCAAATTATGTCGGTATAGGTCGGGTAACGGGCTCAATAACTTAGCATTTTACATATGATTACCTCGAGCAAGTGGTTTTATAACCGTATTATTTTATCCCATGTGTGGATTTAAACTATTTTGTGATGGCAAACAATGTTATACTCATTAAACCTGTGATCTCACCAACTAGTGCATTAGTTGACACTCTCATTTACATGCTTTTCAGGAGAACGTCTTTAAGGTTGGAACTTAGGAAGGCTACATGTGATGAAGCTTTTCTTTACTATCTTTAAATTTCATGTTCATTTCCCTTCCATAAAAACAATTATAAAAGACAAGGTTTGACCTTTGAATGTATTTCGATGGTTGTTGTGATCGTGTAACTTTTGCTATGAAACTTGAGCTGCACATTCCGTGTTTCCGCTTTAGCGGGGTGTGACAGATTTGGTATCAGAGCTAAAGGTTATAGAGAATACCGGTTTTCCTTTGGAAAACTGCAACTATAACCAAAAACGGGAATGAACATTTAAATTGCTAAACATGTTGCTAGTATAACTGGTTCCGGTATTGCATCATCGGTCTTTAATTAAACAAAGCCTGATCACCTATGTTTAATTAAAGAAAGAGTAATGCGAGATCGGAAATGGATATACTAGGAATATGTGTGTTTTCACACTTGATGCTTCACGTTGTATGCCTAGTAGGAGCGTAGTTATTGCCTATAGTGTGCAATAGTTTAGTACGCTTAGTCTTTATCTTGCGCGGTAGTAATGTTATACACTCTTACTTCAGTATCACTATGTCAACACCCTCATCACACTCTTACTTCAGCAATACTATGTCGTCGTCATCATCATCAAGCTCACAACCTTCCTACACGCCATCAAGTGAGCGTACGTCTGACGAGGAACGAGACCCTTATGATGAGCCGAGGATGCCTCCGGTTGTGGCTCCTCCACAACCTATCCCAGTAGTGATGCCACCAAGGGGTTCACGTACGAGGCAAACCGCTAGGAAGAGCGTGCCAATACCTAGACGAGTGTCTTTTAGGTCTGATCAGCGAGACGCACCGGAACCCTCACGGGTGATCGAGGGAGTGCCGATTAGTCGAGCGCCTGGCATGACCTGGGCCGAAGAGCAACGCCTTAGGGCCGTGGCAATGGACTTGCACGGATGTCAAACAAGAGTCAGTCATCAGAGTCAAGTGATAACCGAGCTAGTGGAATTAAGCCACCTTTTGACCAACATGTCATCCGAAGCCGTGAGCGGAGCGAAAGTAGCTCGGAGGGTAGCTTTACGAGCCGAGTTAGTGAGCATAGTAGTAGTGATGCTGTTGACGCTATTGGTGTTATGGGTTTCGATTGAAGTGTATCGGGGCGGATACTGACGTGGACGGTGGAAAAATTTAGAAAATGGAACTTTTTAATTTCTAGTTATTTCAATCTTAAATCTCAGTTTGTAATTCTATACTGATGTGCGATGCACATCAGAAATTTTGAATCAAACGGCTATTATTAACGACTTCAATGAAAAGGCATTTTTGTGTTTTAAATTTATATGTGGAACATGCAATAGTTATTTATTTATTCTCCAACACTTCGAAGTTTCAAATGTATTCTTTACAAAAACATCCGCCGTTAATTACTCAAATTTTTAATCAACTCAATTTTTGCAATTGTGTTTTAGAAAAATGCCACCACGAAGATCCACACGGCACACGGGAGGAAATCCTGATCCGAACCCCGATATCGCCCAACTCATAGCTCAAGGTATCCAAGAGGCGATACCTAACATCATAGCTCAAGTTACCGCGGGTATTAATGAGAGTCAAAGAAATGTTAATGTAGGAGGAGGAACTCCTAATAACACTCAAGACCATAGGGGATGTAGCTACAAGACGTTCATGACTTGCAAACCCAAGGAGTTTCATGGAACGGAAGGTGCCATAGGATTACTCTCATGGTTTGATAGTATGGAGTCAGTACTTCATATCTGTAAGTGTTCGGAGGATCGCATGGTAGAGTATGCGGCCTGTCAGTTGCAAAAGCGAGCTCTAACTTGGTGGAATATTCAAGTGCAGACCCTTGGAAGGGAAGATGCGTACAAACTGACCTGGACTGAGTTTAAGGAATTGCTCATGGAGGAATACTGTCCCAAAAGCGAGGTTCAGAAATTAGAGACTGAACTTTGGGATCTTACTATGGTTGGTTCGGGCATAGATCGCTACACCGCTCGTTTTCACGAACTTGCGAAGTTAGTACCTCACATGGTTACCCCGGAGAGCAAACGGATTGACCGATATTTGTACGGATTAACCCCGGAGATTCGAGGAATGGTTAAGTCGTCAAGTCCGACCACAATCCAAGCCGCCATGGCACTAGCAACTAGTTTGACCCATGATGCGGTCAGAGTGGGAACTCTAACTCAGAAATGTGTCGGTATTAAGAGAAGGCCGGAGAATCAGTCAGGAAAAGCAATTGGAGGTAGTTCAAGTGGGAACAAGAAAGTAGTGGGAAATTTTGGGATGAATGCTAAGGAAGTAGGACGTTACAATAGGCCTCAACCAAAGTGTAACCAATGTAGTTCACATCACGAGGGAGCCTGTCTCATCTGTAGCATCTGTAAGCAAAAAGGTCATTTAGCCCGATTTTGTAAGACGGTGAAGAATGTGAAAGAGGAAGGAAGGGTATGCTATGAGTGCGGAAGTCCGGATCACTTCCGAAATATGTGCCCAAGGCTGAAAAGAGGACCAAACAATAACAACGCTAGGTATCAAGCAAGGCAAGCCAATTAGGGAAACCAAGGAGGACAAGCTCGAGGAAGGGCATTTGTCATAGGAGCAGAAGAAGCACGTCGAGACCCCAATGTAGTGACAGGTACGTTTCTTCTAAACGATTATTATGCATCCGTATTATTCGACACTGGTGCCGATAAGAGTTTTGTTTCGTTAGATTTTAGGCCTTTGATCAATCTAGAATCTAAGAAAATGCCGAATGCTTATATTGTTGAGGTTGCTAATGGATTTGAATTAGAAGCTAGGGATGTAATCTTAGGTTGTACTTTGAATTTAGCGGATAAACCGTTTAGTGTTGATCTTATTCCAATTGAATTGGGGAGTTTCGATGTAGTAATAGGCATGGATTGGTTATCTAAGCACCGAGCAGAGGTTAGTTGTTTTGAAAAGACGGTTAGGTTACCATTACAAGGCGGAGAAACCCTAGTTGTCCAAGGAGATAGAGCTGGAAGGAGTCTGAAGATAGTATCATGTATGAAGGTCCATAAGTATTTGAGGAAGAAGTATGTTGCGTTCTTGGCGCAAGTAATTGAGAAGAAGCCTGAGGAGAAGCGAGTTCAAGATATTCCTGTGGTGAAGGATCACCCAGAAGTATTTCCAGACGATTTGCTTGGACTCCCACCGTTTAGACAAGTCGAATTTCAGATCGATCTTGTACCCGGAGCGGCCCCCGTAGCTAAGGTCCCGTATCGCCTAGCACCTGCGGAAATGCAAGAGTTATCGAATCAACTTCAATAACTTTTGGATAAGGGATTTATTCGACCGAGTTCATCACCCTGGGGAGCACCGATTCTTTTTGTCAAGAAAAAGGATAGAGCATTCCGAATGTGTATCAATTATAGGGAGCTTAATAAGTTAACAATCAAGAACCGATATCCTCTCCCTAGAATAGACGATTTGTTCGACCAGTTGCAGGGTGCAACCTACTTCTCTAAGATTGATCTTCGATCGGGATATCATCAGTTGAGAGTCCGAGAGGAAGATATTCCTAAGACAGCTTTTAGAACTCGCTATGGACACTACGAGTTTTTAGTTATGCCTTTTGGATTGACGAACGCGCCAGCTGTGTTTATGGATCTAATGAATAGAGTATGTAGGCCATACCTTGATAAGTTTGTGATTGTGTTCATCGATGACATATTAATCTATTCTCGGAGTAAGAAGGATCACGAGCAGCATCTAAAAGTGATTTTAGAGCTCCTTAAGGAACATAAGTTATATGCCAAATTCTCTAAGTGCGAATTTTGGATTCGGGAAGTACATTTCTTAGGTCACGTAATCGGAGAGAAAGGGATTCACGTGGACCCGGCCAAAGGGGAAGCCATTAAGAAATGGGAAGCCCCAAGGACTCCAACGGAAATTCGCCAATTTCTAGGCTTGGCATGGTATTATCGACGTTTTATCGAGAATTTCTCTAAGATCGCTAAACCCCTTACCACGTTAACTCAAAAGGAGAAGGAATTCGTCTGGGGAGTTCCACAAGAAGAAGCATTTCAACTTTTGAAGAAAAAGTTGTGCAATGCACCGATTTTAGCTTTACCGGAAGGAACGGAAAATTTTGTAGTATATTGTGACGCATCACATCAAGGATTAGGTTGCGTATTGATGCAAAATGATAAGGTGATAGCTTACGCCTCGAGACAATTAAAAATTCATGAGAAGAACTACACCACGCACGATTTGGAACTCGGAGCTGTGGTATTCGCTTTGAAAATATGGAGACATTATCTATATGGTACCAAGTGTACTATTTTCACCGATCATAAAAGTCTTCAACACATCTTTGATCAAAAGATGCTGAACATGAGGCAAAGAAGATGGGTAGAACTGCTCAGCGATTACGATTGCGAGATACGTTACCACCCAGGTAAGGCCAACGTGGTAGCCGATGCCCTGAGTAGGAAAGAAAGGGTAAAACCTTCACGAGTCTGAGCGTTAGGAGCACTGGTTCAAACAAGTTTGAAAACCTGAATTTTTGAAGCTCAGATCGAAACATTGAAATCTGAAAACCTGAAGGAAGAGACTCTTCATGGTTTAGAGTCTAGTTTTGAAACTAAGATTGATGGAGTACGTTACTTTAAAGGCAGAGTATGGATCCCAAAGGCTGATAACCTACGGGAAATGATTTTAGAGGAGGCTCATAAATCGAAGTATTCAATTCACCCAGGAGCGGACAAGATGTATAAGGATTTAAGGGAATACTATTGGTGGCCAGGAATGAAGAAGGATATTGCCACATATGTAGGAAAATGCGTAACGTGTGCAAAAGTCAAGGCAGTTTATCAAAAGCCATAGGGACTGTTACAACAACCGGAGATTCCCCAGTGGAAATGGGAGCAAATCACTATGGATTTCATAACCAAACTCCCAAGAACTGCCAAAGGGCATGACACGATTTGGGTTATAGTAGATCGATTTACGAAGTCCGCACATTTCCTACCTATTCGAGAAGATTATAAGATGGAAAAGCTTTCTCAGATCTACATCAAGGAGATCGTTACGCGGCATGGAGTTCCAATTTCCATTATATCGGATAGAGATAGTCGTTTTACATCTCGATTTTGGCAATCACTCCAAAAAGCATTAGGAACGCAGTTAAACTTAAGCACGGCTTATCATCCTCAAACGGATGGTCAGAGTGAATGGACCATTCAGACATTGGAGGACATGCTTCGGGCATGTGTAATAGATTTTGGAGGAAGTTGGGATAACCATTTGCCATTAGTTGAGTTTTCCTACAATAATAGCTATCATACTAGTATTCAGTGTGCACCATATGAGGCTCTATACGGTCGTAAGTGTCGATCACCCCTTTGTTGGTTGGAAATTGGGGATAGACAACTATCTAGTCCGGACATCGTACAAGAAACCACCGACAGGATTGCAGTTATCAGAGATAGGCTTAAAGCAGCTCAAGATCGTCAGAAAAGCTATGCGAACAATCGAAGAAAGCCTCTAGAATTTCAAATTGGTGATAGAGTCTTTTTAAAAGTATCCCCTTGGAAGGGAACAGTTCGTTTTGGGAAAAGAGGAAAGTTGAGTCCACGGTATGTTGGACCATTTAAGATCACGGAAAGAATTGGACCGGTAGCTTATAAATTGGATTTGCCAATGGAGTTAAGTGCTATTCACAACACGTTTCACGTATCGAACCTTAAAAATTGTTTAGCTGATGAAGCAGTAACCGTGCCTTTGGAAGATGTCCAAATCAACAATAAACTGCACATTGTAGAGGAACCAATGGAAATACTCGATAGGGAAGTCAAGCGTCTTAAGAGGAGCAAAATCCCGATAGTAAAAGTCCATTGGAACACAAGGCGTGGTCCTGAATATACTTGGGAGCGGGAGGATTACATGTTACAAAAGTATCCTCACCTCTTCGCAAGCAAACCTGTTAACGCTAGTAACACTTGAATTTCGGGACGAAATTCTTCTAACCGGGGGAGACTGTGACAACTGTCAAATTCACATCTCAGGTTAGAACTGTTTTGGATACCTCATTTTTATGGCATAGTTTACACAGTGCAATTGTAGCAGTAAACCCGGTACAATAGGAAAATTTGAGAAATTTTGCCTAAGAAATCCTTGAATTAGGAAATTATCCATAAATCTCATAAAATGCAAACCTAAAATATTTATATACTACAAGTATTTATGTAATTGATAATTTATATATTTCAATCATATTATATATGAAAGTACTTTGTTTTATAATTACTTGGTATTTTAAGTTTAGGAGAATACAAGTATTTTATATCTAACCAATAATACAACATTTATCTTTAGTATTTATATTTTTTTTATTAATAACCCCCCCCCCCCCCCCCCATGTGAAATCCCCCCCCCCCCCCCCTCTCTCTCCCTATTTCTATAAAATAAACATTACATTTCATTTTTGAATCATTTCTTTTACTTGCATTTTCTCTCAAGTATCATCCCTCTCTCTCTCCACCTTCAAATCTTCATATCTTCATCTTCAAACCTTCAAACCTTCATCACAACTCCAGCCCCTAAACTATTATACTACAAGAGTCCAAGGCAATCTAAGGTAAACATAAGTGTGTTGGGTAAAATCCACACACATTCTTTTAAGTCTTTTTTCATATTCTTGCATTTTTAAAAGTATGATCTTCATCTTTTTGTTACACTTTCTTCACATCTTTTAAAATCATCTTTATGGGTCTTAATGTTTGTATATTTACCATCATAACATCTTTTGTTAGTAAAAGATGGCGAATCCAAAATCAAACCAAAGTTAAGATCAAAGATGAACATTTTAAACACATGCATGTAGTAATCTTGAAAGATCCATCATTTTTGTTCAAGAGTCTTATGAATGTATCTTTGAAAACCACTAAAAACACATTTAAACCCACATGCATGAGCTCAAAATACTGAATTTTTGGTTGCATGTTGATGTTCTTGGCAAGAACATCAACAATCTTCAATATTGGGTCTTTTACAAAAAGTATTCAAAGCTTGAGTTGATGGTTGTTTTGCATGCATTTTAAATGGATCATAAATATGTTTGGGAACTGAAAATATTTGTATGGATGAGAGTCAAATCGGATTTTGCATGCAAAGGAATAAGAATTTTGGTTTAAAAGTCTAGTTGGGTGCACATGCACAAGGTGTTGATTGGACAGCTTGCTGCCAGAAATTACACCTCACTTCAAAGAGTCATATCACACTCATTTTAACTCCAAATGGAGTGATTCGTTTTCTGGAATTCATTTTAGTGTGTTAAGATTCAAACCCAAGTGGTTTCATTTAAAAACCCAAAGATTTCATTTATCAAACAGTCCTCACAAAATCCGGATGCAAACAGCAAAGTATTCTGTCGGATTTTACGTCGTGTATTATTTCATGTGCTTATACTTCTCCAAAAATTATGAAACAGGTGTCAAAAGTTTCCTAACTCATTGAAATTAATGGACATAAAATTTCATGATTTAATTATACCTGGAAGTTACCAAAAGTTGAACACAAAGTGACATCAAATTCTGGACAGTAAAGGACAATTTATTATTTATTATAAGGACTATTTCTAATCCCATTTCATCATTTCATGATGAAATAGTGGAGTATATAAGTATATCTTTTATTTATGCAATTTATTTATGTCTTTTATTTATGCATTTTATTTATTCTTTATCCCTTTTCATCTTTATGATGAAATTGTGGAAGGTTTATATATATATAATATATTTATATATATTTATGCATTTTATTCTTGATCCCATTTCATCATTTTATGATGAAATAGTGGAGTATAAATATATATTATGTCTATATATTTATACATTTAAATATTTGTCATTTCGTTTACGACCCCTAATTTTATCATCGTTACGATAAAATTTTGGTTTATACATATATACGTACTATATATGTTTATGTTCTTTAAAACCCTTTTCGTTACTTATTGGGACGAATTTGTAGAAACTTTAATCTAAGAGAACAATGTATACGTTTATTACGTTATAATATTAAAACACAACAAGGCATTTTATGATGATTTGGATAATTAGTACCGAACCTTCGAGATTGAGAACTCACTAGTGACCTTACGTTCATAGGTTTGAAGTAGGATCATCTCGGAGTATTTGTGGGAGATTCCTGGATTCTGTCACGTATCAAGTGAGTATTCACAGCCCCTTTTTCAATGTTTTACATATTTTGGGGTGAAAAGCATGTGGTTACTACAACTATTTTACACACCGATTATTTCGTCTTCTTGAAAATACGAAGCTTGCTTATTTATGCTCTATGGTATCTATGTTGTTGCAAATGTTGTAAGTTTGAGTTTCTTTTGCTATCATGTATAAAGTCCCCGTTCACGTATACGTTACCCGTTTAACTCACGAGTGTGAGCCGTTGGTAATTATGAATAACGTTATTTGGGTTGACACCCCCACTCACAAGTAGCGCTTGTTTGAGTGCATAATTATTGTTGTATTGCGTAATGTTGGTGATAGAACATGCGCGTATGTGGAATGATTCCACCATTGTGGTAGGGGAAAATTATGTCGGTATAGGTCGGGTAACGGGCTCAATAACTTAGCATTTTACATATGATTACCTCGAGCAAGTGGTTTTATAACCGTATTATTTTATCCCATGCGTGGATTTAAACTATTTTGTGATGGCAAACAATGTTATACTCATTAAACCTGTGATCTCACCAACTAGTGCATTAGTTGACACTCTCATTTACATGCTTTTCAGGAGAACGTCTTTAAGGTTGGAACTTAGGAAGGCTACACGTGATGCAGCTTTTCTTTACTATCTTTAAATTTCATGTTCATTTCCCTTCCATAAAAACAATTGTAAAAGACAAGGTTTGACCTTTGAATGTATTTCGATGGTTGTTGTGATCGTGTAACTTTTGCTATGAAACTTGAGCTACACATTCCGTGTTTCCGCTTTAGCGGGGTGTGACAGAAAGAATCCTTGGATGCTCACAAAAAGGAGATCAAGGATGAAATGACAGAATTTCAAAAAGAGCTTTTCAACAGTATGAAGGATTTGAAATCTTCATTGTTACAAAATGTTAGTTCATCTTTGGCTAGTGTTTCAAAGCCATTAGTTATCATGCATGTATCTGAAGCTGAACCTGAATCAGAATCAACTCAGTCCAAAAGAAAGTTTGATGA
Organism: Saussurea involucrata; assembly: GCA_033807775.1. Lineage (NCBI taxonomy): Eukaryota > Viridiplantae > Streptophyta > Magnoliopsida > Asterales > Asteraceae > Saussurea > Saussurea involucrata. Next base: position 138,043,943 of record CM066322.1, read on the forward strand.
TAATGATCCTCATGATCATCAAAAGGGGGAGAAAAGGCTAAAGATATGTACTGAGTTAGAAAAACAAAGCACTGGTGAGTTTGAAAATATTGAAAAGTTAGCAGATATTGGAGTGACAGATTTTGAGTTTGCAGATATGGAGTTAGCAGATGCAGATGTTCAGAACTCAGAAAAGGTTGTTTTTGAAGAATCAACAATTGTTGAGAAATCAGCAGAGGTTCAAAAGGAAATAAGTATTCAGACAATAAGTTCAGATTCTGAAGATGATATGGAAACTGATAAAGTGGTAAAAGATAACTCTTCTGAAATTGTCACTGACAAAACAGAGGAACTGGATTTGAATACTGAAATGGAGGTAAATTCTGATGAAACTGAAGTTCTTATGGCAGATGTTGATGTTGTCATGGAAGTTCAGAATGTCAAGTAAGCAAGTATTTTTGGATCAGATGAGGCAGTAATGACATATCAGAATGCTATGACAGAAGAAGTAATGACAGATTCTTCTGAAGAAGATTGTGAGATCAGTATGGCAGATATTTCTGAGGAAAGTTTGACTAAAAGTTCTGAAGTAAACACTTGTAAAGAGATAGTTCCTTATGTCAGTGTGGAACTTCTAAATTCTGAGTTAGAAGAGAGAAGACTGAATGAAATTCTGATAAGAAGAATGCATGGTGAGTTGGTCAGAGCACTCAATGTTCAGAAAATTCAAAGAATTATGAAGACAGTGAGACCTATTGATTTGTTGGGAGAAGAGGATCATTCAGTTGGATACACAAGTAGTTTTCAAGATAATTTTGAACTTCATTTTCTGGATGAGTTAAATGTTCTAAGTGGAGAATTTGAAAGAGTTGAAAACTACTTCATGCCCTTGGAGTATGTGTACAGAAGACCCATTGTGATTCCTAGGGTTGAATTACCAGTATTAAAAGAGACTTTATGTGATTTCATTATCAGTCAGAGTGATACTCCTCTGGCTAATCATTTCTTTAAAGATATCTTTCCAGAAGAAACATATGAAAATATCTACTACGAAGAAGATAACTCAGTAATAATTGAGAATTTTATTGATGGATTTTTAGATGAAAGAGTTCAGATGGTTTGTGTGGAAGCTTCTAACAGATTCAGAAAGCCTGATGAAAGACTACATGTTCAGAGAGCAATTGTGAAAGTTCTGGAGTTTCAAACTGATGAATTTGATAGATTAAAATATGTGAGTCTATCAGTTCAGAAGGAAGGTAATCTGAAAGTAAGCATGACCAGTTTTGACTTTCATAGACTATTTCTAAATGATCAAGTATTTCTGGTGAAGTTCTTTGCTAGTACTGAAGAATCTTGGATAGAACTTGAATGCAGAAGAATTCTGGGGATTTATGTCAGAAATATGTACTTCTATGATTTTCAGTTGGCAATTGAAGCAGGGAAAGAGAAATGTAACCTGAGCAAACCAGTCAAAAAGCCTATTCATGAAATTGGAGGTCGAGGATTCATTACTGAAGGAGTTGAAAATGATGGTTTTGCATAAATAGTCTCTGGAGTAAGAATGTTTTTCAGATTAAATGATCTAGTGAAGTACAATAATGCTACTTTACAGTACTTGTTACTAGAAATGGCTGTAAATGCTGAGGGAGAGAAAGCAGTTCTGAAACAAAAATGCAAAATGCATATCAAAGAGAGGTTGGATCTCAAAACAAGAATCAAAGACTGCAGTGAATGGATGCTCTCAGAAGAAAACCCAAAGAAATTGTTACATAAAGATTTTGTATTTCCTGCTGAGTATGAGGTAAGTGAAGTTTATTAAAAAGAGATTGAAGAAGATACGACAGATGTGTCCTCACAAGATGTGAAAATGAAAGATACAGATCAGCCAGAAAAGTCTGAGGCTAATGAAGAAGAAATACATGTTGATGTTAATGGTTACTTTCTGGAGTATGCTCTTCCTTATTTCTTTCAACCAAGAGAAGTAAATTTTCTGAGTGTGTATCATGATAGAACAGATGTACATAAATGGCTTCGTGCAAGGATGGCAAGATACTTAGCAAAACCAAAAGAAGCAGTGTACTCAGATTTCTTAATCACTGGAATAAGAGAATTGAGTGTTAAGAAGTTCAGAAAACATGAGTATTATTCATTTGACGTATTGAGAGAAGATGGAAAAGTCTACTACTTTACTGAGGCATATTTTGACAAGATCTCAGTGACAGATTTCTACAGGCTGTATAGTCTTTTGTCAAATAAAGACTGTAGTAAACATAAGAAGGAGAGAGGAGCATTGGCTGTGGTAAGAGATGCTATGTTTTACATTCTGAGATGGTATGCATATACAGATTTTCAGATTGCTTTGTATATACAAAGACCATGTGTATATCTTTCAAAGCCAAACAATGGTCATGAACAGTTGAATCTTCTGAAGAGTGGAAATGTTGTAAGATATCCAGAATTGGGAGTTTTCTTGAGAAATGACAGAAAAGAGAAGATTTTCTTCAGACCAGATGAAGTGGCAAAATACTGTTCTGGAACTCTGAGATTCATTAAACATAGCTTGGAGAAAAAGTTAACAAGAGGATCTCAAGTTGAAGAAATACAAGAGATCATAGAAAAGATTAAAAGAAGGCTTAATTTGAGAAATGTAATTCTTTTAAAGATTGTACCTGATTTGAAAGAGTTCAATGTTGATAAGTACATGACTGTTTGACAAAAAGGGGGAGATTGTTAGATCTGAAGTTTGGTTAAAAGTTTCAAGTATTGGTTCTGGATAGAAGACTCAGAGTTCTGAGTAAGAAGACTCAGAAGCTCTGGCTGAAAAGTCTCGAAACGATTACAAGTATGAAAGTCTGAACAAAAGGATCAAAGTTCTGAGTAGGAGACTCAGAACTTCTGAAGAAGAAGTTAAAAAGACCAAGTGCTTCAAAGGAAGTTCTGATATGCTTAGTCAAAAGATTGTTCAGAAGTTCTGAACAACATGTTCAGAACTTATGACAGGATACTTTCCTTTGTATTCTGTTAGTTAATTAGGACACGTGTAATATTCCTATTAGACTTTCATGTATATGTACTATAGCTTTAGCTTTTCCTTACAGTATATATAGTTGTTAGCAACTGTAAGCTAACTAATCTTTGGCATAACTTTCCGCATATCTTTGTATTCACTTTTGTAATCCTTGAGAGATTCTCTCTCTAGATTTGTAATTTGTTCTTGATTGAATACAATACTTTTGGATCCAATTATCTATCATTTACTATTTGATTGTTCTAAATTGATTGTAAGATTGAATCCTGGTTTATACAATTGGTATCAGAGCTGACCTGCACTCGCTAGCAAAATGTCTAGAGACTTTCTTTGACCTGAGGGTCTAGAGACTTTCTTTGACCTGCACTCGCTAGCAAAATGTCCTATATTTTCACAGTTATAGCAAGTGGTAGTAGCCTTATCAACAGGGGTTGATGATCTTGGCTTGACAATAATAGCAAGAGGTTGATGATCTTGGCTTGTCAGGAATGCCAGAGTTTCATCATTATCTGAAACGTCAGAGTCTGATGATCTTTCAGAGTTAGTTTCCAACTCAGTGACAGTGATAGTCGATCGCTGAGTGGAAGTTGACTCTGAGATTAAAGAAACAGGGGTGCTTTTGGAATCTTTTACAAGATTCTTCTTAAGATGACTCGATTGCTCATGATTCAGCATCGTGCCATATTGTAACGACCCGACTTTTCCATACATAGTTAAAATAGCATACATAGCATAACGTCGTTAAAACAAAAGTTACATTGGATAACAAAAACGGTCCACTAGTCTTTTACAAACATTTAATACATCATTACAAACGTTTACATAGTAGATTAAATCATTCCTAACAACAGGCTCTCTACTAAACCCATCATAGTCTTCAACTACATAGTCCTCCAAAAGCTATTCGCAATTAACCTTCTTACTTGCTCTTACTCGATCAGCAACCTGGAATACATATTTTTAAAACAGAAATGAGGATTAGACCTAATGGTCTAGTGAGGAAATCCCTGTCAGTTTAGTAAACCTTTGTATCAAAACCATTTATATAAAACTTTTCATATACATCCATACATTACACATATATCAATACCATTCAAGACTCGTACAACTCATCCCACCTTATTCCCCCACAACTGGCCATACTAATTGGTAGCAAGCCAACTAATAATTATCAACGTTACCGGTCCGCACACCGGAACCCGGCTACTCACCGGTCCGCACACCGAAACCCGGCTACCCATCGGTCCGCACACCGGAACCCGACTAAAGTACACTTGCATAGTGTAATGCACATATGAATATAATACCTTACTATATTATAAACACATAATATTCACACCTTAATCATATATCCATTCCACGCGTATATGTATTCCAGTTTAAAAACATTTTCAAGTAAAACTCACCTGTTTGTTTAACAACACTCTTTTCAGTCCTCCACAAAGAATTCTGCTTTCACCTTCGATTCACAGTATCTGAAACAATCATGTACAAATATTGTTTTACCACCTTGAACACATAGAGCTTGCTTGGACTAAGAGCTTTAGATAACTCTATCTAACTCTTATCCTCAATTGTCTTCCCCAACCCGAACTTAAGTCAAGTCCACAGTATTTTCGGTCCTTATTCATTCCCTATCTATGAATTAACAAGACACGGGCTACTGGACACGTAAAAGCATCTAAACGTTTTAGCTTTAATTAGCCCCTAATTTATATGAATGTTTTATAAAGAAATAGTGTCAAGGACTTATTTGTATTTGTTGAGTGTCAAGGGCTAAAATTGTAAATAACCAATTGTAGTATTGGTTATAAAGTCTTGTTTGAGAGATATTTTAGGTTAAGCCTCTATTTCAATATATTCATACGTACAGAGAGAGAGAGAGAGAGCTTAAAAAGAGAGAGTGTTCATCAATCATATCTTGTAAACTCCTCTTTATCAGTCAATACAAAGATTATTGCTATTATTATTGTTACTTGTTGTATCTGGGATCCAACAATTCAAAGACCAGACACAATTTCAGTCGCACTCAACTCCAGTCAGACACAGCCTCTTCGAATTCAGCCCCTGATTAGTTCAAGAAACGAAGAAGTAAGAGGAAGCTCAATTCGATTTTTGCTATTTCATCACAAAATCTGCCTACAGCAGCCCTGGTAAGCCGATTTCCAGACTATTCGACTGCAGATACTAGCTTCATCAGGTTCTTAACTCTAATCGATCTCAGAATTTAAGAGTTAATCTGAACTGTTGTGTTTGACCTAACTGTGTTTAAAAATCAGAAATTAATCTGTGTTTGAACTGTGAATTTGAACCTTTGTGATATCAACATTATATCTGTGTTTTAAACCTTTGAATCACCATTAAAATTGTCTCACGATCTCTCAAGTAACATTTTTAAAAGAGTGCTTATCTTTTTATCCCTTGTTTTCATTTAAATGGCAGTCTCTAAATGCTCCACATTAGGTCGTTCTAATATTCTTTATCTCAATTTCTATATAAGAGGGTGTGGACTTTTGACTCAGGAGAAAGAAAAGCTTATTCTTGAAAAACCAAGCTTGTTCTTGAAAAAGACAAGAGGGATAAGATTAGACTTGCTGAAGTAAGTATGTCAAGACTAAGATTTAGTTGTGATGCAGATTATAAATACTATTCTAAACTTAGTTCCAGTTTTCGCAAAATTATTCCTAATCTTGAGAAAGAGTTGGAGGAAAAGAACAAAAGCATTCTGATTGATTCAGAAAAGATTGCTAAGCTTGAAGAGTCAGGTAAACTCTTAACCCGTGAAAATATTGAGCTGAAGAGAAAATTGTCTGAGTCAGAAAAGTTTTTTGAAAAAGAGAAGAATAGACTTGAACTTAAATGTTTAACATTTTCTAATCTGGTTTCTATTTTAAAAAGGTTGTGGTCTGTGAAAGAGAGAATTTTGAAAAGAAGAAAACTGTTTTTGAAACAAAATCTATGGAGTTTTCTTGAAAATTTCAGAGTTACAGAAAACTCTTGAAAAGGAGAGGAAAGAGTGTGATTTTGAAAGAAAAGAATCTGAACAGTTGAAGGTTCAAAGATTTCAAGAATTAAGTCAAAAAGATGACTTTGAAAGAGAAAGAAGGGTTTTTAAAACCGAAATATCCAAACTGACAAAGAGACTCTCTGTTTTGTCAACTGAGATCATGTTGGAGAAGAGATGTAAATCTGATCTCCAAAAGATGTTTGAGGTGAATTTAAAGGAAAAGAATGATTTGGCTAAAAGGCTCAAGGAATTTGACTTTGCAGACTCCAAGTGTTTACTTAAAACAACTTCAATTTCAATAAACAAGAACAGTTCTTCAAAAGGGTTCATTAAGCCAAATAAGTTTTCAAAAAATCAGATCTCCACTTCAAATTTTTTCCATGATCGTAGGCTAGACAACTCAGTTAATCAAGCTTTTAAAAGAGTGAAAATGGTTTGGATAGTGAAAGGCTCTAAACTCGTTCAAAATGTTCAAAAGCCATTCATTTCTGTTGAGTATGACAAGATCAACAAAGCATTTCATGCAAATTCTAACAAAATAGGACCCATTTGGATATGGGTACCAAAAATTGTTTGAACTGTCTTGCAGGTACACGGACTCCTAAACACATCAGTTTAGGACTCAATCTTCAGTTGAAATGGACTCTTAAACACTCAGTTTAAGACTCATCCTTCAAAGGCAATTGATTTTTCTGCACAACAGTACAGAACTCAGTCCTAAATCGCTTATTGGGTTTTTGCACATATCTGGATTCAGATCAAGACAGGGTTTTATTGTTCATAATTGTTAATAAATCAATTTGTTAATTTTGAAGGAATTTTTTTCAAAAAGTTCAGTTTACTGTGGCGTGATCGAACTCATAGTTCTAGGTGTTTTTAGTAGAAAACATTCCCAGAGAATGTGATTCTGAAAACATTTTGAGTAACCCTGTAAAATTTCATTGCAAAATTCTCATTTTTGAGCAAGTTATGGTGATTTGAAGTTCTGAAAGTTCAAAAATCACAAAACCCAAGTTGTAAAATTTCGTTGCAAAATGCTATTGTTTTCAGAATAAAAGAGCTTAATTGAAACCTGTTTGGATCTGTACAGATATGCTTGAATTTGTGTGCAGATCAGAAGCTATCCAGACCAGCTGACACTTCTTATGCAGACCTTTCAGGAGCCAGAATGCTCAAATAGCCAAACAGCAAGCTACTGTTTCAATCAAAACAGGATCTGAGTTCAAAACATCAAAAGTTGCTGCTGCTGTTAAGCCATTGTGGTTGCATCTGCTGTTAAGCTGTCCAGACACATTAAGCAGCCGTCCATAAGCTGCTCCTGCATATTCAGACGTCTAAAAGCTGTTCATTCAACAGATTGATGTTCTGTCCAGAGTTTCCCAATACTTGCGCAAATTGAAACAGAATGTTGCTGCTGTTTTGGTTAAAAACATGAAGTTTATTGCTGCCAAAACAAAATTTATGTGCAGAGGTTACGAACAGATCGAAAGAAGCTGTAGATCAAAATGTGTGTAGATGCTTATCAGAAAGAAAAGATCATGATGCTGCTGTTATTTCAGCTATGATTGAAGAACTTGCGTTCGAGCTTTGTGATTTCAAAAGTGTGCCAAAAAGAAAGTTTACTGTTTGTGCAGATTATGGAGTTGCAATGTTCTTTTGTAAGTTTATGTGCAGCATATCAGATCTTGGTTATGTTGATCAGAGATTGCCCAAAACAATTGAAAAGCTAAATGGGATCTCGTTTACAACCCTCTTCATATGCATGAACTATCAACATGTTTGAAAAGTTCAAGTATCTACAGTTTTTGGCTTGTTATGTACAGCAGCAGATTAAACATTTTCAATAGTCTCGCTGGTGTGTTTGATGTTCAACACAAAAAATCAGGATGCACTGTAGATAGAGATATTGATTCTTCTGGTTATTCTTGGAATAAGCTTGCAGCAGGTTCAAAATTTGCTGAATGAGATGATAAATGTCAGGCCTATGGAAATCAGAATCAATTAAGATATTCACAGCAAGCAGTACAGAATTACATGCTTGCAGAGCCGGTTCAAAGTCCAAAGATTGATTTCCATACAGAGATGTTCTCTGTGCTAAGCGGATTCCTACTGTCTAAGAGGAAATTGTCGACCTCTGTAGGTAGCTGAATAAGCCAGTGATCGTGGCTTCACAACAATTTGAATCCATGATCGAGTATCGTACACACACACGAGCTGAGGTTGCAGATGTTTTCGAGGAAGTGAGACAGTATGCGGATGCTTTGATGCTTTTACGTTGGTGCCACTAAAGACAGATCACAGGAGCTTCATGCAGTTGGTTAAGAGTTAATCCAAGGCAGCTCCTATTCCAGAATGCATACATGCTTACTTACATGCAGAAGACATGCAGAACTTAAGAATCAAACCAGAAAAACAGCCTATGTTAAGTCGGCTTCATAACAGAGAGTTTCTGTTAAACGAATTTGCTGCTGTCAGTTCAGTGTAGCAGCAGAATTCGAAAAATACAGAAGCACATTCAGAGCTCGATCAGAGACCTCTGAAACTCGTTAAGCTATTGTTTGCAACAGAAGTTTGCTGTTGTACTCGATATAAGCTGCCCACATATAGTGTCGATATCGTGAATGAAAAATCAAGAGGTGATTGCTCAAATGGTTCCATCATGACAAGCCACATAAGTGCGTAGAAGCTGCTGATCAGAAGCAGCAGATTTAAATAGTACATAGGTTGTGTATTAGACAGAAGTGCAGACCTGCAAGAAGGTTAGAGCTCTGATGCTTACAGAGATCAGATCAGAAAGGTGCAGAAGGATCATTCCATGATTTCGAGCAGTGGTCTCAGAAGTTGTTTCTGCTTATTTAGAAGCTGTTAAGATGTCCTCTTAGCAAAAGTTGCTGCTGTATTGTAGCTTGAAACAGAAACAACAGCAAAATGTCTTGTCCAGAAGTCGAAGACATGGATGGCGTTCAATGTGATGAGATTCCTACCTATTCTACAGAGGGTTCTATAAGCGATGCTCTTAATGTATAGAATGAAGAAGCTGGAACTGAAGAAATCATCAGCCAAAGAGATGATTATGAGATATGTTGCTGCTATCAATATGCTAGTCTCTCAAATTCATAAAGAACTCAGTCCAGAGATGAATCTGTAGAGTCGAAAGAGGTACTGAACCAAGGCTGTTGTCTAGATTAAGCACCTGATTAACAGCAACACTTGCCCAAATGAAACTTGTTTGAAAAAGTTGCTACTAGTTTATTCTTTGCTGTTGTTTGATGTTCATATTTATGGCAGAAGCAAGTCACAGAGCTTATCAGAGCTCTGATCATTGACATAAGGATCCGTGACAGAGGCAATTCACAGAGCTCTGAAGACTGGTCATTGTTAGCTTTTGTTCGTGTGCAGAGCTCTGATCTTCGACAGAGCTTATCAGAGTCGCTGTGACTTCTCAGAAGCCCGAAATTTACTACAAGCCTTGCCAAACCTCTGCCGAGCCACGACCAACCTCTGCCGAGCCTTTGTCAAGGGTCTGTCGGCACTGCGATCAACCTCTGTCGCACCCTCTGCTCACCAGAACCACCCTATATCGACACTACCTCTGTGAACTTGCACAGAGCCTCTGTGAAGTTGTGCAGAGCCTCTGCGATCCCAGAAATCCATTAAGCTGCTCATTGACTAAGCTGTTGTTGTCCTATGTTAGGCTGCAGCTGATTCATTAAGCGATCTGAACAGGTTCAAGGAGAACTACATGTAAGCTGTCAAGTAGCTGATTCTGCTGCTGATTGGAAAACAACAGAGGCAAATCAAAGCTAATCCAAAGCCTGTGCACGTGCAAAAGTTCAGAGTTGTTGTCTAGAAGAGATCTTAGAAGCTCTTATATGCTGCAGAAATCAAAATATACAGAGCTCTTATGCACAGAGCCTCTGAGGCAAACCACAGAGCCTCTGCGGCTATCCAGAAGCAGAAGTCGTCCAAACTGATGATTAAGCCGCTGCCATTAAGCTACTAAGCTGTTGTTGATGCTTTAAGCTGTCAAATGCTTAATTGGTACATAAATATTGTGCAAGAAGTGAACATAAGCTTTGTGAGGCTATCTAGAGCCTCTATAGGTTGTTAAGATGTGACTGTCCAGATTAAGCCATTGTTGGACAGAGCTTAATTGTGCTTAAATCATACGGATGTAATACATATAACTTCTATGCATGTTCAGAAGCTCAGAAGGTGTCACACAGGATATCCTAAGGGATGTACAGAGCCTCTGTAAGATGATCGAAAAGTATGCACAAGACGCATGCACAAAGCCTCTATTAGCCGCACAGAAGCATACACCTCTGTGGACCAAAATCTACGTTTTAAGATAAATGACCAGAAGGGACAGAGGTATTTCAATGCATGTCTATCAGAAGCTGATGGTCCAGAAGTCGCGATGAACCGAATGCCCGGAGACCGAAAATTTGGATTTTCTTGACAGCTTTGTGCTGCTTCAGAAAAACGCGCACATCTTTCTACTCGGTGCTCCAATCGACTCAAATCCAGTTGTATTAAATCCCTAACACAAATATGTACGACTTTGAAGTTCTGAGTTTTCTCAAAATCAGTGATCTGATATGCCTAATTCACTGTCAAAGTCAGTAGATACTTGCTGGATCGAAAGCATCGCTTCACTCTCTCTATTGCCATAATTAGATCAGAACTATGCTTCTACACACAACAGTGTAGGACCAGTACCTCAGTTGTTTCTACATAATTCAGTGTAGGACCAGTACTTCAGATATGTTCAAATCAGAGTTTTGGCTGGTAATTTCTAAACTCTGATCCCCCGCACCTTGTTTTTTTTAAGTGGAATTATTTGTGCTGTTGGATATTCCTAACAAATGTGGAATCATCAAAGATGATTACCAACACTTTCTGATTCTTATAGGATATCTGATTTCAAATTGAGCTTAAATGAAATTTACTGATCAATTTGAGGGGGAGAAAACAAATCAGATCTGACCATGTTCGTGTAAAGGTAAAATTTCTAAACCTTTAAACTCATCATCATTTTTAGAGAAATGCCATCTTTAAAATGATAAAACATTTCTAAAATGGTCAAACCACTTCTAGATGCTAAATGCTTTTTCTGATATAGAAGTTGGATTTTAAATGCTTTTCTGAGACTAAAAATAGTCAGTGTATAGAACAATACAATCTTTAGGACAACAATTTTCACGGGATCAATGTGTGAGCTTTATAGTACTTCTATGGATCACTTAAACCTGCGTTTCCTACCTAAGAAGTAAACCTTGAGTGTTTGAGAGGTGAAGGGTCTACATCAAAGAGTGGGGGAGACAACTCATCTGAGTTTTTCTCATTGTGCTTAAGAGGTAAAAATGAAAAGAGAGTTTGGTTAGATGTGAGCTAAATGATAAAAAGAAAGAGGGTGTGAGAACAGAGTCAAAAGAATTATACAACTCTGCACTAACTTTTTCTGAGTCGGGCAAGCCACGTTACTGATTTGTCACAATTCTTTGGTGATTATCATTGAAACAAGCAGTTAGCCCATGCCAACTCTTGAATTAACCCCACCAGCTACTCACTTCCTTCTCCACAAGGAACTGTTTCACTTTTCCATGGGGAAGCAGCACATATGCTATCTGATCTTTCTTTGAAAGGTTGGATATTGAAAAGAAGGAAAGTTGCCCCACCTTCACACTTCACTCATGCACATTGAGTCTGTGGATACATGTTTTGTCCAAACAGTTTACACACTTTTGAGCTTAATAGATAATATTCTATTTTCTTCCACACAATATCACGAATCTTTGTGATTCCACATGCATATCTATGTGATATTGCCAGAACAGTTTCAGAAGTTTAATTTTATAATTCTACTTCTATGATAACTGGAAGTCCTATCAGAGCTTCATATTTGTCAACTCTGATCATAGGCCACACAATTATTTTAATTGTTATGATAACAGTTGCTATGTGCTTTTGTGTTAGATGATTACCCCTGGTTACTTATTATTGTTAATGCAGATTCTCATGAGCCGAATGTGTTCGCTACTCTTCATCTCCTAGTTGTTTATCTACCATCGGTTATTACTCAAACTGGTTATACAAGCTTCCGCACATCAAATCGTTCTCTGATTGTTTGAGTTTAATCTATGGGAGATAACATTCAAGGTGGAGTAGGCAAAGATCAAGGAGGAGTTAAAAATGAACTAAAGCAACTGACATTGTGGAAGATCAGGAAAAGAAGACTCACAATACTTGAAGATTGACACACCAACGCCTCTAAAGAAAGCAAGGGGGAGACTACAAGATGATGTTTTCTTTATAAAACATTAGGGGGAGATTGTTAGCTTTAATTAGCCCCAATTTATATGAATGTTTTATAAAGAAATAGTGTCAAGGACTTATTTGTATTTGTTGAGTGTCAAGGGCTAAAATTGTAAATAACCAATTGTAGAATTGGTTATAAAGTCTTGTTTGAGAGATATTTTAGGTTAAGCCTCTATTTCAATATATTCATATGTACAGAGAGAGAGAGAGAGCTTAAAAAGAGAGAGTGTTCATCAATCATATCTTGTAAACTCCTCTTTATCAGTCAATACAAAGATTATTGCTATTATTATTGTTACTTGTTGTATCTAGGATCCAACAAAACTCGTCCATTTGACCAAACAGCAGAAGTATCCGGAAACCATAGTTTATCCGGACAACACTACTTTTCCGGACAGCATAACTTTTCCGGAGAGCACAACTAATCCGGACAGCACAACTAATCTGGTTACTATCCGGCAACCCATTTTTAACCGGAAACTTAATGAAAAGAAGACTTACCCGGATAAATAACTCGTCCGGACATCTGCAGAACACTATCCGGACACCACCAACAAAGCTACCCAGACACCTTCATATTGTGTCCGGACACCTCTGTCGGTTTGCCCTATTTCTACACAGATTCGACAGATTTTAACTTCAGGCATGAAATGGATGTTCCTACTCTGATAGAAACTATCTATAGGTAAATACAGACATAAAATACACCAGAAACATACCTTGAATCACCTCCAAGCAAATCAAATGAAGCTTTTAACCTAGTTTTCTTCTTTTGCTTTCTTTCTCCCCAAAACACACACTACACACCCACTGATCTTTTTGCTGGAACAATTATCTGATTTCTTAAAAGGGTTATATTAACCCTAAATTACCAATTTAGTCCCTAAGCTACATTCTAATAACCAAACCACCCCTAAACTTAATATTTATCCCAAACTTACCTTTAACTTCACACTTTAAAGTTAACAAAAGTTAACGGAACTAACTTTTAACTAACGAACTTACCCGGGGTATTACACATATAAGGTAGAAAGGGTCATTGATTTTAGATCCTTTGACAGCTTGAGACACATAGAATAACTGTCCCAGCTTTCAGGTAAACATTCTAAGAACTTTGCCAGTACTTCAAAGTTAGAATATTCCTTACTAACAGTTTTCAGATCTATTATTAAGCAGTTAAAATGTTGGTGTACTTCAGAGAGAATTTCATTCTTACCACAAATGAAGCTTTCAAACTGTCTTACCAGGTTGATCTTTCGAGAGTCCTGGACTTCAGAAGTACCTTCATACTGAACACAGATTGTGTCCCACATAGCTTTTGAGGTTTTCAGGTTCATGACAGAATGGTAGACTTCGTCAGGAAGAGCCATGGAGAGTATGGATCTGGCTTTGGTATCGATAGCCACTTTCTTTTTATCTTCATCAGTCCACATATGAATTTCCTTGGGAATCAGCCTTTCTGGAATAGCAGGTCTATTCTCAGCGGCTGGAACTGCAGCATCAATTCTTATAGGAATATATGGGCCATTTTCAAGATAGTAAGGCATAGTAGGGTCTACACCTTCTAAGAAGAGAGTCATCCTATTTTTCCATAGATTAAAATTATATCTGGAGAATCTAGGGGGTTTTGCAAGAGAACCGTTGTCAATATAGTTAGTGTTTGTGTTGGTAGCCATTTTTAAGAAATAGCAAGGAAGAGAAATCTTAGTATAGATCATATCTTGTTTATGAGATTCAACAAATATGCTCTGATACCACTTGTTGGTCCCGAAGGGCTATACAAGTTTGTAGATGGGGGGGGGGGGGGTTGAATACAAACACACGTTTTTACTTTTCTAAATTGTTTATTGATAAATCAAGACAATTTACAACTTGTTGCGGAACAAGATTAAGGATAAACCTAATCTAAACAAGTCTTGAGAAACACTAAGTTTCTTGCACTAGAAAGAGTACAAGAAATTACGAATAATAACTTAACAATAAGAGAGAGATAAGAAGATGGTATGAGCACACTTCAAAAACTGAAGTAAGGTTCTTCTTATATACTGCATGCATTTAATGCAAGGCAGTATGGCTTTACACGTGGCAGCAGCTGAGTGGTTGCATGTCATTGACCTTTGTAGACAACCTTAGTAGCCGCATGGTGCACAATGTAGAATCAGAGTTGTTGTACGATTACAGACAAAAGGGATGTTCGTTCTGACAGTTCGTACGGAGACGTGCAAGGGAGGTAAGACAATAGTAACATGCAGGGAGACTTCATGATCATCTTTCGTTGAGTTAGATCTTTATCAGCGAATGATAAAGTTCAGCGATTGCTGAAGTCTTCTACTTGATACTTCACGTTGAATGGACAGGTCTTGCTTCGCTGATATCCGCATCAGTTCATGAGTAAACTTGTCGCTGGTTCTTGAGCTTGATCTTCGACTTCAGCGTAGAACTTTGGTTGACGTGAAACTTGTCTTCAGGGATCATGGGTAAACAACTAACTTATCAGCAATCATCTCATAGACTGAACAGGCTCAGAGCTATAAGATGATGAACAGTGTTCGCTGAATATCTAATCTAAAGAGTGAGAGTTCCTATCAGCGGTACTGTAAAGTCTTAGTACTTATCAGCGATAGTGAAACTCTAATACATATTGTTTACTTACAATTTTCACTAAGTGTTTAAGGGAGGGTCATTATCAAATCACTGAGGGTTTGGATCAACATAGCGGATAATTGTTAGGGATTCATATCCAACATATATACTTAATCGTCTTTAAAGACCCATTTTAGTGCGTTGTGGGGGCGCAATTGACACATATACTACACTACCAAATATGCGTAAATGTGAAATATTAGGCTCATGACCAATTACAAGCCGGTATCCAGAAAATGGTTGGCTAGCAGTGGGTCTAAAGCAAATAAGTAAAGTTGCATGTGATACTGCATAACCCCAGGCAGAAGTGGGTAAATTGGTGCGCATAACCAATGCCCTAGCTATCATGTGTATCATTTTGATGGTAGATTTTATGAGACCATTTTATGTATGCACATGGGGTACATGATGTTCTACATCGACTCCAGTAGACATGTAGTAATCATCAAATGTTTGTAATGTAAATTCTCCAGCATTATCAAGTCGAATAGACTTAATAGGATTATCAGGGTGGTGAGCCCTCAAACGTATATTTTGTGCTAGGAGTTTTGAAAATGCAGCGTTTCGCATGGACAATAGTGCAACATGCATCCATCTTGTCTTAGCGTTAACCAGAACCATAAAATTCTTGAACGCCCCGCATTTTGGATGTATAGGTCCACAAATATCACCTTGTATACGTTGGAAGAAGGGAACAAGTAACAATGATTTAAATGCTAGAACTTGTATTCGATGAGGGAAAGATTCAATATTATGAGTGAGATCTACTTTCTCTCTCTGGACTCTCTCTCTCTCTCTCTCTCTCTCTCTCTCTATAGAGTCATCTCTCTTACAAGCTCTCTAGATACACAATGATACGTCTAACTTACAAACACCTTACACAAAGGTATTTATACCTTTGACTATACAACACAAGTACATTGACTTTGACCTCCTTTACACCTATTACAAGACCTTTGACTATTGTGTTGACCATTACAATTACATATATAAATCTTGAATACATTTTGGCACTAACAATCCCCCTCTATGGATTCAAGATTTTAAAAATTTATGACAACAGTCTTCAGCTCTTTGATCTTCAGATCTTCAACACTTTAAACTCTTTGACGAATCTTTAGATAAGTTGTAACTTCAAGAATCCACCCTGACAACTTTAATCTTCATTTGGCTCTTGAGAAATAAATAGTCGCAAAGTCTTGAAACATAAACTTCATATCTGTGTAGCATTGATCAAAATCTTGAAACAAAATCTTCATATCTTCGAATCATTGATCTTTGCAGGTTTGAGCTTTGACAAATATCTTCAGTCTTTGATCATGAACTGACTTTGAACTTTAACTGGGTTTAAGCTTTAAAACATTCTTGATTGATCATTAAGTATGAACTGTCTTTGTATCTTCAAACATTTGATCATCTCAAACTTCTTGAGTTGCCTTTCTTTGACATTGGCAAATATCTCCTTGACTCTCAGAAATTGAAATATTCAAATTGTCTCTCTCTTTTTGATGATTGTGTGCATCATGATCATCAAAACTCTTTTCAATTCTAGCATTCTCTTTGAGTACCAGAAACAATCTACTCCTTTTGATCTGTTTAACCGTCAATTCCAAAATATATGTATCCGAATATTTTAAAATTCAGATAAAATGAAAGTTCTAACCCTGAGTCAACGAATGAAACGGTTAAAATGCCTGTCAGTTGCACAAAGCCACTTAGTACAACGAATCTACTTTGGAAAGGAGCTTTTTGATGTCCATTCCTCCAGGGCTTCCATTCAATCATCAAAAAACACAATGAAATTTCTATGAATGTTATGACAAGAAAACATATTCCTTGTGTGTATGTGCATGTGTAGAAATGATTGAAGCAACTTATGCTTGATTATTAGGCTCAAATTGTGTAAACTGTTGAGATACAACAACAAGTTTTCCACGGACTCAATGTGCATGATTGAAGTGCGAAGGTGTGGCAAGCTTCCTTCTTTTTCAATATCCAAACCTTTCGAATGAAGATTAGATAGATTATATGTTGTGTCCCAAAGAAAAATTGAAACATTTCTTTTTGATAAAGAGATGAGTAGTTGGTGGGGTTAAAGCAAGAGTTGGCATGGGCTTACTTCCGGCTTCAATGATGGTCACCAAAGAATGTGAACCAATCAGTAATGTGGCTACCCGGCTCAGAAAGTGGTTGGTGCAGAGATCTGTTATTCTTTTAACTCCGTTCTCACACCCTCTTTCTGTTCTTAATCTATTCACTTCTACCCAAACTCTCATTTACATTTTACCTCAGCACAACGAGATTACTCAACCGTATGAGTTATCTCTTCCACTCTTTGATGTAGACCCCTCACTCCTCAATCACTCAAGGATAACTTCTTAGGTAGGAAACACTGGTTAACGTGGATACATAGAAGTTCTTTTAGCTCTCACACCGATTCCCATGAAATTTTATCCTAAAAAAGATGTGTTGTTCAACAGGTTAGCTTGAACAAATATAAATCTGAACATTTGAATAACATTGTCATCAAAATGAATGCTTTTGATATTCTTATGGAGAATTTGAACAATGAAGATTTCTCACAACAAGAATATTGAATGAATGAAATGAATTCGAAAGACTTGTTTTGGAATCTGACAATGTATCAATCATATCAAATATGAAAGATAATCATGAACGTTTAGGGTATCAAAGAATTGAATTTTCTTTATATGAACTAATATAAACAACCTTTGAAAGAAACGTTTAAATTCTTAAGTTGAATGAATATGATGCTCAACAACCTTTGAATTACAAACGAGAGTATTACCATCGAAAAAATGTTCATTTTGAGACATGGCAATAACAAAGTCAATAAAAAGCTGAACCGGTGTGTATGAATACCTGAAAGTATAGAAAAGACAATACACAAATATTAATCTTTAGAAACACAAGGTCATAAATAATGATGTAATCCGAGATATACATGAAAAAACATTTAAAATCACACTTCTAAAATTATAAAATCTTATTGAATTAGAGAAGTGGTCTGAACATTTAAGAACATATTTTTCATGCTTGAAAGTCGTTCTTCTTTCAAACAATCTCAGATTAAGTTCGGAAGATACTTACAGTCAAGTGTTTAAGCTCCCCCTCAAATTATTATAGACTGGTTAAAAAATAAGATAAGCACCCCCTCAGAATCTGCAAAAATATCTTAATTGAACAAAATTAGTACATGTAACAATCAAAGTCTAAAACAATGAATTACGAGTTCTAAACTGATGTGTTTAGAAGTCAAACACATTGAAGTATGTGTCCTGAGCTGAGTTACTCAGAAGTCAAATATCTGTGAAGAACGAATTCTGATCTGAAATACTCAGAAGTCAAATATCTGTGAAGAACGAATTCGGATCTTCAACACTTTAAACTCTTTGACGAATCTTCAGATAAGCTTTATCTTCAAGAATCCACCCTAACAGCTTTAATCTTCATTTGGCTCTTGAGAAATAAATAGTCGCAAAGTCTTGAAACATAAACTTCATATCTGTGTAGCGTTGATCAAAGTCTTGAAACAAAATCTTCATATCTTCGAATCATTGATCTTTGCAGCTTTGAGCTTTGACAAATATCTTCAGTCTTTGATCATGAACTGGCTTTGAACTTTAACTGAATTTAAGCTTTAAAACATTCTTGATTGATCATTAAGTATGAACTGTCTTTGTATCTTCAAACATTTGATCATCTCGAACTTTTTGAGTTGCCTTTCTTTGACTTTTGCAAATAACTCCTTAACTCTCGGAAATTGAAATCTTCAAACTGTCTCCCCCTTTTTGATGATTGTGAGCATCATGATCATCAAAACTCTTTTCAATTCCAGCATTCTCTTTGAGTACCAGAAGCAATCTCCTCCTTTTGATCTGTTTAACCGTCAATTCCAAAATATATGTATCCGAATATTTCAAAATTCAGTTAAAATGAAGTTGTAACCCTGAATCAACGAATGAAACAGTTAAAATGCATGTCAGTTGCACAAAGCCACTTAGTACAACGAATATACTTTAGAAATGAGCTTTTTGATGTCCATTCCTCCAGGGCTTCCATTCAATCATCGAAAAACACAATCGAATTTCTATGAACGTTATGACAAGATAACATATTCCTTGTGTGTATGTGCATGTGTAGAAATGATTGAAGCAACTTATGCTTGATTATTAGGCTCAAATTGTGTAAACTGTTGAGACAACAACAAGTTTTCCACGGACTCAATGTGCATGATTGAAGTGCGAAGGTGTGGCAAGCTTCCTTCTTTTTCAATATCCAAACCTTTAGAATAAAGATTAGATAGATTATATGTTGCGTCCCCAAGAAAAATTGAAACATTTCTTTGTTGAGAAAGAAATGAGTAGTGGGTGGGGTTAAAGCAAGAGTTGGCATGGGCTAACTTCCTACTTCAATGATGGTCACTAAAGAATGTGAACCACTCAGTAATGCGGCTACCCGGCTCAGAAAGTGGTTGGTGCAGAGTTCTGTTATTCTTTTAACTCTGTTCTCACACCCTCTTTCTGTTCTTAATCTACTCACTTCTACCCAAACTCTCATTTACATTTTACCTCAGCACAACGAGATTACTCAACCGTATGAGTTATCTCTCCCACTCTTTGATGTAGACCCCTCACCCCTCAATCACTCAAGGATAACTTCTTAGGTAGGAAACACTGGTTAACGTGGATCCATAAAAGTTCTCTTAGCTCTCACACCGATTCCCATGAAATTTTGTCCTAAAAAGGATGTGTTGTTCAACAGGCTAGCTTGAACAAATATAAATCTCCACATTTGAATAACATTGTCATCATAATTGTTGGTTCCCGTTTTGCTTTAAACAAGATTATCAGATCTATTAGTTCAGGTTTAAGGTTTGATGCGGAAGCGTATTTGAAGAACTAATAGATATGTTTGATAGATTTAGAACACAATATAAATAAACAGTGAGCAGGAAATAATATCTCAAAGTTTACTGAATATATATATATCAAGAACAGATTTAAGAACAGTGAGTATGCAAAGCTTTAAACAGATATGACTCTAAATGTGCATAAGCTATATGTTCTTGATGTTTGATTGAAGTGTTCTTGTTTTTCTGTTTTTGTGTGTGTTCTATATCTTAGGAAGAACTCAACATGAGTCTTCCTTTTATACTACTCTTAGAAGACTATGAAGTAGGTCACTGTTCCTTTTACTGCATGAATAGTAAACTGGATGGTGTGAACAGTGGACTGGATGGTGTGAGCAGTTGTTTGAGCCATGCGCATTTAATGGAGCAGATGTACTTTTGGTAAATGCATTAAATGGCGCAGATATCTATTTTGTACCTTGCCCTATTGAGTCCACTCAGAGCTTGACACGTGTTTTGACAATACTTTTCCATGCAAGTTGATGAACAGGTCTTGGAACAGTAGCAAGATATTATAAATATCTTCCTAGTCTTTTGAGGACCATAGAGGCTCTGTAATGTGTTACAGAGGTTCTGCGGTCTGGTCCTCTGTGGAGCAGTCTTTGCCGGATTCCGAGTCTTTGGTTGTTTACTTCTGCAGAGCTTCTGTCAAGGGTGGAAGAGGTTCTGAAGCTCGGTCCTCTAAGAAGTCTTCTTGGTTCCTTGTCTTCTGATGTTGTCCGCAGAGGCTCTGTTATTGGTAACAGAGGTTCTGCGGTCTTGGTCTTCTGAAAGCGTCCTTCTGTAGTTTCCTCGGTCTTTGATCACTCTTGATCAAAACTTCCTTTGATTCTCCTGAGATGCCCGGCAGAGCTTCTGTGGAAGTTCTTCTGTACTTGGCCATTTTTCAATACTTCTAATATTTCAGAATATTTGGAGCTAACAATCTCCCCCTAAGTATTGAAAAATAGAAGGTTGAATTTATGCATTTTAACCTAAGTAAAGAAGAGGTTAAACAATACCTCAGAAGATTATTTCATTCATTTTGGAATTTATGCCAGAGGCATTTACATTTAAGTACACAAAAATAAACGTTGACAGAGATTCTTTGAAGAGACTCAGATTTTTGCATTTGGGAAGTCGTCGAACTTTCTGTTGTCTTTTCCTACTTCCTTGAGTTCTTCATAGAATTTGTAACAGAGATTTCGTAAGCCGAGTGTAGCATCAATCTCTTTGATCATCATCAGAGCAGATTCTTCGTTCATAAGCTCTGTTGCTTTATTCTCCTCTAGTATCTTTCTGAACATGTTCAGAGTATGGGTTGTGTACTTCTGACAGTCCATTGTCACAAACAGTTTCAGTTGATCAGCAGGATTCTTGAATACTAACCCGTACCTTGGAGTTTTGATTATTGAATTGGGTATGGCATTGGGTGGGCAGAAATCCTCTGGTGGTCTGATACTTAGAGTAGTTATGCCCAGATCGATGGCTAGTTGAATATCGAGCATGCTGTAGATTAGGAGCTTTTCACGTATCGCCTTTCTGAGAACTCGATAAGACCTTTTGTGGCAGTCGTCATTGAAGTTGTCTTTTGTCCATTGCAGAAGGTCAGGTAAGTCATAGGGATTGAGGTTTCGGATATCAGCATCAGAGAATTGATTCTCTGATCTGTCAGACCTTTTGACTTTCCAGATGGTATACGCCGTATGAGGATAGGTTCTCATTTTGGAGTATTTGCAATAGATTACCTTCTTTATTTTGTGAATGGAGTAAACTTGATTGACTGGTTTTGACTTTGTAGAGGTGAAGATTGCATCGAATTCCTCTCTGAGCTTCTGATCTCGGACATGGCCTGGCAGATCGCTCTGGAAGTGTTGTCTGTAGAGATAACTGTAGACTTGTTCTTCCATTTGTTCAATGGTTGAAGTAGATCTTGGAATTGGTCTCCTTAGCTCATCCATCTTTCGAGTGATGTCTGCTACTCTACCTTCTGTTACCTTAGCTGTGGGATCTAGGGTTGGGTTTTCTGACAGAGGTTTCAAGTTGAATGCCCAGTCTTCCTCTTCGGGTTTAGGAGTGACGAAGGCATTAAAGGCACCTTTCATCAACTTCTCTGTTGCAACTGGCATCTTCTTCTTTGGCTCTTCTTCTGTCATTATTCCCTTTCCTTTATTTTTTGGCTTTGAAGTTTCAGATATTGGGTTTTGGATTTGTGTGGGTGGAACCTCTGTTGATTTGACAGTTGGAGGTTCTGTGGGTTTTGGGGTTGAATACTCTGATGTTTTGGTTGTTGCCTCTGAAGGTTTTGATACTTTGGGTTGTGAGATCTCTGTTGGTGAGGAGTCTTCGGGTCTTGGAGGTGGAATGTCAAAACGCTTTGCTGATTGAAAAGCAGATACAAATTCCATTCTGCGAAGAATGAACTCTGCAGAGCGTTTTGGTCTTTGGGGTTTTCGAGCTATGGTTTTGACTCTAGTTTTGTGCGGGATTGGTTGTGAGGTTGGTGTTGGTTCTTTGGGTGAGGGTGGAGTTTGTTCTGAGGATGAGGATGCAAGATTGATTACCTTAGGTTCTGTGGTTGGTGCATCCTCTGGTGAGATAGAGGTGTTTTGCCTCTGTTGTTTTCCCTTCTGGGTTTCTGTCGTAGAGGGTTCTGCAGATTTCTCTGTAGTTTTTGCAGAAGCAGCCTCTGTAGTTTCCTTTGTTTTCTCCCCCTCAGGATGACCAGATGCTCCATCATCAGGATCATCCTGCCTTCTTTTAGCAGTAACTTCTGTTCTGCAGGTGTCTTGAGCTGCTTGCCTTGCTGCATTTTTCTTCATTGTTTCAAAGTAGATTGCGATCGAAGTTTTGAAGGCTTTGGTCGCACTTTTCTCGAACTCTGCAGCGGTTGTTTTGGCAATGTTAGTGGCAGAGGCGATGGCAGCAGCAGCAGAAGTTTCTGTAGTTGACTTCATTTCTGCAAGGGCTGCTTTAACCTCTGTGGATAAGGTATCCACTTTGGTATTTAATCCTGTAAGCGCGCCTGAAGTTGACTCTGTAAAAGACGTGAATGAGCTTTGCAACTCATTCAATGTTTGAGTTACAGAGGTTACAAAGGCTTGGAACTCATCCTTCGTAACATGTTCCTCTTGGGTAACCTCTGGAGGAACAACTCCTTCTCCAGAGTGAGTCCCTGTTCCTGGGACACCTTCGTTCACCCTTGTTTGTACGTTGTGGGTGGAAGGATTTCCATCTGATCCTCGAGAAGAAACCTGAGTTTCAGTCTCTACAGAAGTTCTGTGAAGAATATTGTCCAAATCCACTCCAGAGGTGGGTATCAGAATATTCTTCTGTTGACTTGGAGACTTGTCTAGAGTCTCTTCGTCATGGTGCTCTCTACTTCTCTCTGAAAGAAGTTTTGGCCCTATATTGTGCGTGTCAGAGGAAACGAATTCCTCTGTAGGGTGTTCTAGTGTGATCTGGGGCAATGGATCACGAACTATAGGTGAGTCCCTCTGAGGAGACTCCCTAGGAATGGATTCCCCGGCTTCTGTGGGCACAAAGGTTGAAAGAGTAACCTCTGGCTGGATGGGTTGGGTGAGGTTCGAGCTGTGCTGCTCTTTTTCAATGACACCTTCTGCAGCTAGACCTGCGGTGTCAGATGTGTGGGTTGCACTGGGAGGGGCTGAGGGATGTGTGCCTTCTGCAACTTCGGCATCTTTTTCTTTTTCATTTTGTTTTCCTCCAGACGTTTCTACCCTATCCTCTAAACCTATTTGCACCTCTTCTTCTACAGTCTCTTGTCTTGGCAGAAGTGTATCACGACCCTCTGTAATTATTTGGGTTTGCAGAGGTGAAGGTTGAGGTTGTGATTTAGGTTGTTCTTCTTCGATTCCCTCTGAAATTGATTGCAGAGGAGAAGATGGTTTCTTCTTCTTTGATTTCCTCTTCTTTGGTTTTGGTGCTCCCTCCTCTGTAGATTTTGACTTTCTTTTTCTTTTAGAAGAGGGAGGGGCAGAGGGACCTTGGATTTGTGGTGGAGATGAGGGTTCTGTGGGATGTTCAGTGGGTGGAGAAGATGGTTCTACAGGAGTTTGTTGGATAGCAGAAGCAGAGGCAAGTTGTTCCTCTGTAGGGGTCTTGGTTTTCTTTCCCTTTTTCTTCTTCTTCTCTTTAGATCCCTCAGAAGACTTCATCTTTGAAGAGTAGAGGTCTTTCCTTATATCTCTGAAGTTCTTCTGGTTGGCCTTGTGTTTAGCCAATTTTATCTTCCATTCTTCTTCTGTAAGTTTCTCTACTACATTTCCTCCTATGGGCCTTGTGTCCGGACACCTCTGTCGGTTTGCCCTATTTCTACCCAGATTCGACAGATTTTAACTTCAGGCATGAAATGGATGTTCCTACTCTGATAGAAACTATCTATAGGTAAATACAAACATAAAATACACCAGAAACATACCTTGAATCACCTCCAAGCAAATCAAATGAAGCTTTTAACCTAGTTTTCTTCTTTTGCTTTCTTTCTCCCCAAAACACACACTACACACCCACTGATCTTTTTGCTGGAACAATTATCTGATTTCTTAAAAGGGTTATATCAACCCTAAATTACCAATTTAGTCCCTAAGCTACATTCTAATAACCAAACCACCCCTAAACTTAATATTTATCCCAAACTTACATTTAACTTCACACTTTAAAGTTAACAAAATTTAATGGAACTAACTTTTAACTAACGAACTTACCCGGGGTATTACATCATCTCCCCCTTAAAAGAATTCCGTCCCGGAATTCGGGTTAAGCAAAAAGATGCGGGTACTTAGTTCTCATCTCTGACTCCGATTCCCAAGTAGCATCCTGACCCCTCCCACTGAACTTTCACTTGTCTGATCTCCCTCCCACTACGTAAGATTTTAACTTTGCTGTCTAAAATGGCTTCCGGTTCTTCCACATAATTCAGCTTTTCATCCACTTGTATATCTGGTAGAGAGACGGCCTGATCTGGTGCAACTAAACAATTTCGAAGATTCGATACATGAAACGCGTTGTGAATCCTGCTTAACTCTGACGGAATATCCAATCTGTAGGCCACTTCATCGATCCTTTCCGTTATTGCAAACGGTCCAATATACCTTAGGCTAAGTTTACCTTGCTTTCCAAACCGAATGACTCCTTTCCAAGGTGAGACTTTCAACATTACAAAATCTCCAACTTGAAACTCTAACGGTTGCCGACGTCGGTCAGCATAGCTTTTCTGTCTGTCTTGAGCCATTTTCAATCTGTCCCGAATCTGAGTAATCTTATCTGCTGTTAACTGTACTATATCTGGCCCCGCTAACTGTTTCTCCCCCACTTCGTTCCAACATAACGGTGTTCGACATTTTCTACCATACAGAACTTCAAACGGTGCCCCTTGTATGCTGGAATGATAACTGTTGTTGTAAGAAAATTTTATCAGCGGTAGATGTTTATCCCATGATCCCCCAAAGTCAATAATACAAGCCCGGAGCATATCTTCTAAAGTCTGGATTGTTCTTTCACTCTGACCGTCCGTTTGAGGATGATATGTTGTGCTTAACTTTATCTGTGTTCCCATTTCTTTTTGAAAGCTTCTCCAGAATCTAAAAGTGAAACGACTATCTCGATCAGAAATAATCGAGATTGGTACTCCATGTCGCGTTACTATTTCATCAATGTACAATTTGACTAAGCGTTCCATCGTTCCATCGAATCAGTTTCTTTTATCGGTAAGAAGTGAGCAGACTTCGTTAATCTATTAACAATCACCCAAATAGTATCAAATCCTTTCGGAGTTCTAGGTAGCTTGGTAATGAAATCGGTGGTGATCTGATCCCATTTCCACATTGCTATCTCTAGACGTTATAACTGACCAAACGGCCTTTGATGTTCAATATTCACTTTCTTACAAGTATTACAATTTTCCACATACTGAGCAATGCTTATTTTTATCCCCGACCACCAATAAAATTGTTCCAGATCCTTATACATCTTGTTCGTACCCGGATGAATAGAAAAACGAGACTGATGAGCTTCTTGTAGTACCTGATCACGTAACCCACCCATACGAGGCACCCAAATTCTGCTTCCCAAACATAATAATCCACGATCATCTTTTTCTAGCAATGCTTATACCCCCACTAATCGTTCTGACTTTAGATGTTCTTCTTGAAACGCTTCTATTTGACACTTTTGCAAATCGTCAAAGATGTTCGGTAGCAGTTCAGCCCGTAGTGAAATAGCTCTTATTGTTCCACTCCTTTCCTGACGACTCAGTGCATCTGCTACCACGTTCGCCTTTCCCGGATGATAAAGGATTTCACAGTCGTAATCATTCACTAATTTCAGCCATCTTCTTTGCCTCATATTCAATTCCTTCTGATCGAAAAGATGTTGGAGACTCTTATGATCGGTAAATATTTGGCACTTTGAACCGTAAAGGTAATGTCTCCAAATTTTCAACGCGAAAACAACTGCTGCAAGCTCCATATCATGTGTAGGATACTGTCTTTCATGGTCCTTCAGTTGACGAGAAGCATAGGCAATCACCTTTCCACGTTGCATAAGTACACATCCTAATCCTAGTTTGGAAGCATCGCTGTAGACAACAAAATCATCAGAACCTTCTGGCAATGCTAATATTGGCGCGCTGCAGCGTTTCTCTTTCAATATTCTGAATGCTTCATCCTGTTCTTCTCTCCATTCAAACTTTAGATTCTTCCGAGTCAGCTTAGTCAATGGCGTCGCGATTCGAGAGAAGTCTTTTATGAATTTCCGATAATAGCCAGCTAGACCCAGAAAACTACGTACTTCGGTTGGCGTCTTTGGCGGTTCCCATCATTCAATCGCTTCCACTTTCATCGGATATACTTGAATGCCTTTCTCTGAAACGACATGCCCCAGAAACT
Organism: Saussurea involucrata; assembly: GCA_033807775.1. Classification (NCBI taxonomy): domain Eukaryota; kingdom Viridiplantae; phylum Streptophyta; class Magnoliopsida; order Asterales; family Asteraceae; genus Saussurea; species Saussurea involucrata. The sequence goes on from CM066322.1 coordinate 138,070,741, forward strand.
GAACTTCCCGCAACCAGAATTCACACTTCGAGAATTTAGCATACAACTTTTCTTTCTTCAACAACTCCAGAATCAAGCGAAGGTGTTGTGCGTGATCCTTTTTGGATCGGGAATAGATAAGTATATCATCGATAAATACAATGTCAAATTTATCGAGATAAGGCTTACATACCCGATTCATTAGATCCATAAAAGCGGCTGGAGCGTTCGTCAGTCCGAATGGCATCACCAAGAATTCGTAGTGACCGTACCTTGTACGAAAAGCAGTCTTTAGAACGTCTTCTTCTTTAACCTTCAACTGATGGTAGCCAGATCTGAGATCAATCTTGAAGAAATAACAAGCTCCAACTAATTGATCGAAGAGGTCATCAATTCTGGGAAGTGGATACTTGTTCTTGATCGTGCGCTTATTCAGCTCCCGGTAGTCAATACACATTCTCATTGAACCGTCCTTCTTTTTCACAAACAAAACTGGCGCTCCCCATGGCGAAGAACTAGGTCTGATGAAGCCTTTGTCGGATAGGTCTTGTAGTTGTGTCATCATCTCTTTCATCTCTGGAGGTGCCAGACGATACGGTACACGGGCAATAGGAGCGGCTCCAGGAATCAGATCTATTCCAAACTCTACTTGTCTAATGGGCGAAAGACTATTCAAGTCTTCAGGGAATACTTCAGGAAATTCACTAACAATAGGAATATCTTCCAACTTAATCTTTTCAGGCCTACTATCTATCACATAGGCTAAGTAACTCGAGCAACCCTTGCTGACACATTTACGGGCTTTTATCATAGATATTAGGCTAGACTGATGATTCTTACGATCACCATAAATCACTACTGACCTCTTATCAGGTAAAACGACATTGATTATTTTCTTATCACAAACTATGTTAGCCTGATTCTCAGCTAACCAATCCATCCCTACTACCACATCAAACTCGATCAAGGCTATAGGATATAGTTGTATCGGTACTCCACACCCCTCTATATTTATCACACAGCAATCAAAAATTCCTTTAACTGACACTTGGTTATCATTTGCAGTGTCTACCAGTAAGGCATGTTCTAACATTTTAGGCTCTAAATGCATGTGAGCAGCAAATGAAGGAGACACAAAAGATCGGTTTGCACCGGAGTCAAACAACACTTTAGCACGTGTAGAGTTTATGAAAAATGTACCTGTAACCACATCCGGAGTTTCCTCCGCCTCTTTAGCTGTCATTTCAAATGTACGACCCCTTGTTCTCGGCGGTTCTATTCTTGGAACTACTGGTCTAGCAATTGTTGGTTTCCCTGATGTGCCCCCTTGTTGTATTCTACCTCACGGACAATCTGACTGAAGGTGATCCGGAGAATTACACAAGAAACAAAACCGCGTTAATCGACAATCTTTAATAACATGACCGGTCTTCCCACACCTATAACAAACCCGCCATTCAATCTGACAGTTTCCTTGATGGATACGGTGGCACTTCGGACAAGGTCTTTCCATTGGTCGGAAAGGTGGACGATTATCGAATCTCTGAAATCTAGACTTCTTCGGGTCATGTGATGGTCCTTCCCATTTTCTCTTTCCCATACTTTTATCACCAGCATCCCTCCTATTATCCCGCTCTACATTTTTCGCGGCATTTACTGCTGCTGAAAAGGTATCAGGTCTCGTTGCAGTCACTAATTTTCGAATTTCCGAATTCAATCCAAATATGAACCTTTCCATCTTCATTTTCTCCGTGGCAACATAATATTCTGCAAAACGTGACTTCTCTAGGAAACGGGCAGTATAGTCTCTGACTGATAAATTCTCTTGTTGTAGGCTCAGGAATTCCTCCTCCACTTGTCTGACTGCTGCTTGAGGACAAAACTGTTCTTTGAATGCCCTTGAGAATTCACCCCAAGTAATGGTTGAGTATACATCAGATCCCTTGGAGTCAATAAGGGCCTCCCACCAATATAAAGCATCTGCCTTCAACATTGTAGTTCCGTATAACACCTTATCCTTTTCCGCACATTTGCTGGTTTTAAATACAGCTTCAATTTCCTTTAGCCAACGCATCGCCTTCACTGGATCTCTATCCCCTCCATAAGTTGGTGGTTTACAGCTTAAAAACATCTTATAGTCACATTTTTTGGGTACTGATACTACAGGAGGTGTGATAGGCACCTCGTCTTCCAAGTTAGGATCTGGTCTTTCCGTTTCAGTATTATGCGTCTGGTTAAACATGGCTTGAATATTGGCTTGTAATCTTCCCATCTCAGTAGCCAAGTCGTCTCTTGTAACAAACTCCGTGCCTCGCCCCTGTACTCTGCCTCCAGTCCTGCCCCTGCCTCTTTCTCCCCCTCTTCCCCTTCCTCCAGCTGTTGGATTGGTTCTATTCGGATTTCCTCCCCTTTCCCGATTCGTTTGTCTCGTACCACTTGTCATTCTGTTGATTCAAACAAGGTTAATATACACATAAGCACGTACCCCATATAATAAGGTATTCCAGTCCAAACATGTACCTGTAAGATCACAATTACACTGGCCAGGTGTAACTCTGAAATTACCTTACATGATGTTCCTTCTACCTATTTATATTTAACATCCCCAGGTTCTACAATAATAGGGACATCCTACTTCACATGCAGTTTAAGTCTAGGTACAAGTACTAATACCTAAATCCCTTAAACTAGGGCTCTGATACCATCTGTAACGACCCGACTTTTCCATACATAGTTCAAAAAGCATACATAGCATAACGTCGTTAAAACAAAAGTTACATTGGATAACAAAAACGGTCCACTAGTCTTTTACAAACATTTAATACATCATTACAAACGTTTACATAGTAGATTAAATCATTCCTAACAACAGGCTATCTACTAAACCCATCATAGTCTTCAACTACATAGTCCTCCAAAAGCTATTCGCAATTAACCTTCTTACTTGCTCTTACTCGATCAGCGACCTGGAATACATATTTTTAAAACAGAAATGAGGGTTAGACCTAACGGTCTAGTGAGGAAATCCCTGTCAGTTTAGTAAACCTTTGTATCAAAACCATTTATATAAAACTTTTCATATACATCCATACATTACACATATAGCAATACCATTCAAGACTCGTACAACTCATCCCACCTTATTCCCCCACAACTGGCCATACTAATTGGTAGCAAACCAACTAATAATTATCAATGTTACCGGTCCGCACACCGGAACCCGGCTACTCACCGATCCGCACACCGGAACCCGACTAAAGTACACTTGCGTAGTGTAATGCACATATGAATATAATACCTTACTATATTATAAACACATAATATTCACACCTTAATCATATATCCATTCCACACGTATATGTATTCCAGTTTAAAAACATTTTCAAGTAAAACTCACCTGTTTGTTTAAAAACACTCTTTTCAGTCCTCCACAAAGAATTCTGCTTTAACCTTCGATTCACAGTATCGAAAACAATCATGTACAAATATTGTTTTACCACCTTGAACACATAGAGCTTGCTAGGACTAAGAGCTTTAGATAACTCTATCTAACTCTTATCCTCAATTGTCTTCCCCAACTCGAACTTAAGTCAAGTCCACAGTATTTTCGGTCTATTCATTCCCTATCCATGAATTAACAAGACACAGGCTACTGGACACGTAAAAGCATCTAAACTCGTCCATTTGACCAAACAGCAGAAGTATCCGGAAACCACAGTTTATCCGGACAACACTACTTTTCCGGACAGCACAACTAATCCGGACAGCACAACTAATCCGGTTAGCATCCGGATACTATCCGGCAACCAATTTTTAACCGGAAACTTAATGAAAAGAAGACTTACCTGGATAAATAACTCGTTCGGACATCTGCAGAACACTATCCGGACACCACCAACAAAGCTACCCGGACACCTTCATACTGTGTCCGGACACCTCTGTCGGTTTGCCCTATTTCTACCCAGATTCGACAGATTTTAACTTCAGACATGAAATGGATGTTCCTACTCTGATAGAAACTATCTATAGGTAAATACAGACATAAAATACACCAGAAACATACCTTGAATCACCTCCAAGCAAATCAAATGAAGCTTTTAACCTAGTTTTCTTCTTTTTCTTTCTTTCTCCCCAAAACACACACTACACACCCATCGGTTATTACTCAAACTGGTTATACAAGCTTCCGCACATCAAATCGTTCTCTGATTGTTTGAGTTTAATCTATGGGAGATAACATTCAAGGTGGAGTAGGCAAAGATCAAGGAGGAGTTAAAAATGAACTAAAGCAACTGACATTGTGGAAGATCAGGAAAAGAAGACTCACAAGACTTGAAGATTGACACACCAACGCCTCTAAAGAAAGCAAGGGGGAGACTACAAGATGATGCTTTCTTTATAAAACATTAGGGGGAGATTGTTAGCTTTAATTAGCCCCAATTTATATGAATGTTTTATAAAGAAATAGTGTCAAGGACTTATTTGTATTTGTTGAGTGTCAAGGGCTAAAATTGTAAATAACCAATTGTAGAATTGGTTATAAAGTCTTGTTTGAGAGATATTTTAGGTTAAGCCTCTATTTCAATATATTCATATGTACAGAGAGAGAGAGAGCTTAAAAAGAGAGAGTGTTCATCAATCATATCTTGTAAACTCCTCTTTATCAGTCAATACAAAGATTATTGCTATTATTATTGTTACTTGTTGTATCTAGGATCCAACAAAACTCGTCCATTTGACCAAACAGCAGAAGTATCCGGAAACCATAGTTTATCCGGACAACACTACTTTTCCGGACAGCATAACTTTTCCGGAGAGCACAACTAATCCGGACAGCACAACTAATCTGGTTACTATCCGGCAACCCATTTTTAACCGGAAACTTAATGAAAAGAAGACTTACCCGGATAAATAACTCGTCCGGACATCTGCAGAACACTATCCGGACACCACCAACAAAGCTACCCAGACACCTTCATATTGTGTCCGGACACCTCTGTCGGTTTGCCCTATTTCTACACAGATTCGACAGATTTTAACTTCAGGCATGAAATGGATGTTCCTACTCTGATAGAAACTATCTATAGGTAAATACAGACATAAAATACACCAGAAACATACCTTGAATCACCTCCAAGCAAATCAAATGAAGCTTTTAACCTAGTTTTCTTCTTTTGCTTTCTTTCTCCCCAAAACACACACTACACACCCACTGATCTTTTTGCTGGAACAATTATCTGATTTCTTAAAAGGGTTATATCAACCCTAAATTACCAATTTAGTCCCTAAGCTACATTCTAATAACCAAACCACCCCTAAACTTAATATTTATCCCAAACTTACCTTTAACTTCACACTTTAAAGTTAACAAAAGTTAACGGAACTAACTTTTAACTAACGAACTTACCCGGGGTATTACACATATAAGGTAGAAAGGGTCATTGATTTTAGATCCTTTGACAGCTTGAGACACATAGAATAACTGTCCCAGCTTTCAGGTAAACATTCTAAGAACTTTGCCAGTACTTCAAAGTTAGAATATTCCTTACCAACAGTTTTCAGATCTATTATTAAGCAGTTAAAATGTTGGTGTACTTCAGAGAGAATTTCATTCTTACCACAAATGAAGCTTTCAAACTGTCTTACCAGGTTGATCTTTCGAGAGTCCTGGACTTCAGAAGTACCTTCATACTGAACACAGATTGTGTCCCACATAGCTTTTGAGGTTTTCAGGTTCATGACAGAATGGTAGACTTCGTCAGGAAGAGCCATGGAGAGTATGGATCTGGCTTTGGTATCGATAGCCACTTTCTTTTTATCTTCATCAGTCCACATATGAATTTCCTTGGGAATCAGCCTTTCTGGAATAGCAGGTCTATTCTCAGCGGCTGGAACTGCAGCATCAATTCTTATAGGAATATATGGGCCATTTTCAAGATAGTAAGGCATAGTAGGGTCTACACCTTCTAAGAAGAGAGTCATCCTATTTTTCCATAGATTAAAATTATATCTGGAGAATCTAGGGGGTTTTGCAAGAGAACCGTTGTCAATATAGTTAGTGTTTGTGTTGGTAGCCATTTTTAAGAAATAGCAAGGAAGAGAAATCTTAGTATAGATCATATCTTGTTTATGAGATTCAACAAATATGCTCTGATACCACTTGTTGGTCCCGAAGGGCTATACAAGTTTGTAGATGGGGGGGGGGGGGGTTGAATACAAACACACGTTTTTACTTTTCTAAATTGTTTATTGATAAATCAAGACAATTTACAACTTGTTGCGGAACAAGATTAAGGATAAACCTAATCTAAACAAGTCTTGAGAAACACTAAGTTTCTTGCACTAGAAAGAGTACAAGAAATTACGAATAATAACTTAACAATAAGAGAGAGATAAGAAGATGGTATGAGCACACTTCAAAAACTGAAGTAAGGTTCTTCTTATATACTGCATGCATTTAATGCAAGGCAGTATGGCTTTACACGTGGCAGCAGCTGAGTGGTTGCATGTCATTGACCTTTGTAGACAACCTTAGTAGCCGCATGGTGCACAATGTAGAATCAGAGTTGTTGTACGATTACAGACAAAAGGGATGTTCGTTCTGACAGTTCGTACGGAGACGTGCAAGGGAGGTAAGACAATAGTAACATGCAGGGAGACTTCATGATCAGCTTTCGTTGAGTTAGATCTTTATCAGCGAATGATAAAGTTCAGCGATTGCTGAAGTCTTCTACTTGATACTTCACGTTGAATGGACAGGTCTTGCTTCGCTGATATCCGCATCAGTTCATGAGTAAACTTGTCGCTGGTTCTTGAGCTTGATCTTCGACTTCAGCGTAGAACTTTGGTTGACGTGAAACTTGTCTTCAGGGATCATGGGTAAACAACTAACTTATCAGCAATCATCTCATAGACTGAACAGGCTCAGAGCTATAAGATGATGAACAGTGTTCGCTGAATATCTAATCTAAAGAGTGAGAGTTCCTATCAGCGGTACTGTAAAGTCTTAGTACTTATCAGCGATAGTGAAACTCTAATACATATTGTTTACTTACAATTTTCACTAAGTGTTTAAGAGAGGGTCATTATCAAATCACTGAGGGTTTGGATCAACATAGCGGATAATTGTTAGGGATTCATATCCAACATATATACTTAATCGTCTTTAAAGACCCATTTTAGTGCGTTGTGGGGGCGCAATTGACACATATACTACACTACCAAATATGCGTAAATGTGAAATATTAGGCTCATGACCAATTACAAGCCGGTATCCAGAAAATGGTTGGCTAGCAGTGGGTCTAAAGCAAATAAGTAAAGTTGCATGTGATACTGCATAACCCCATGCAGAAGTGGGTAAATTGGTGCGCATAACCAATGCCCTAGCTATCATGTGTATCATTTTGATGGTAGATTTTATGAGACCATTTTATGTATGCACATGGGGTACATGATGTTCTACATCGACTCCAGTAGACATGTAGTAATCATCAAATGTTTGTAATGTAAATTCTCCAGCATTATCAAGTCGAATAGACTTAATAGGATTATCAGGGTGGTGAGCCCTCAAACGTATATTTTGTGCTAGGAGTTTTGAAAATGCAGCGTTTCGCATGGACAATAGTGCAACATGCATCCATCTTGTCTTAGCGTTAACCAGAACCATAAAATTCTTGAACGCCCCGCATTTTGGATGTATAGGTCCACAAATATCACCTTGTATACGTTGGAAGAAGGGAACAAGTAACAATGATTTAAATGCTAGAACTTGTATTCGATGAGGGAAAGATTCAATATTATGAGTGAGATCTACTTTCTCTCTCAGGACTCTCTCTCTCTCTCTCTCTCTCTCTCTCTCTCTCTCTCTCTCTCTCTCTATAGAGTCATCTCTCTTACAAGCTCTCTAGATACACAATGATACGTCTAACTTACAAACACCTTACACAAAGGTATTTATACCTTTGACTATACAACACAAGTACATTGACTTTGACCTCCTTTACACCTATTACAAGACCTTTGACTATTGTGTTGACCATTACAATTACATATATAAATCTTGAATACATTTTGGCACTAACAATCCCCCTCTATGGATTCAAGATTTTAAAAATTTATGACAACAGTCTTCAGCTCTTTGATCTTCAGATCTTCAACACTTTAAACTCTTTGACGAATCTTTAGATAAGTTGTAACTTCAAGAATCCACCCTGACAACTTTAATCTTCATTTGGCTCTTGAGAAATAAATAGTCGCAAAGTCTTGAAACATAAACTTCATATCTGTGTAGCATTGATCAAAATCTTGAAACAAAATCTTCATATCTTCGAATCATTGATCTTTGCAGGTTTGAGCTTTGACAAATATCTTCAGTCTTTGATCATGAACTGACTTTGAACTTTAACTGGGTTTAAGCTTTAAAACATTCTTGATTGATCATTAAGTATGAACTGTCTTTGTATCTTCAAACATTTGATCATCTCAAACTTCTTGAGTTGCCTTTCTTTGACATTGGCAAATATCTCCTTGACTCTCAAAAATTGAAATATTCAAATTGTCTCTCTCTTTTTGATGATTGTGTGCATCATGATCATCAAAACTCTTTTCAATTCTAGCATTCTCTTTGAGTACCAGAAACAATCTACTCCTTTTGATCTGTTTAACCGTCAATTCCAAAATATATGTATCCGAATATTTTAAAATTCAGATAAAATGAAAGTTCTAACCCTGAGTCAACGAATGAAACGGTTAAAATGCCTGTCAGTTGCACAAAGCCACTTAGTACAACGAATATACTTTGGAAAGGAGCTTTTTGATGTCCATTCCTCCAGGGCTTCCATTCAATCATCAAAAAACACAATGAAATTTCTATGAATGTTATGACAAGAAAACATATTCCTTGTGTGTATGTGCATGTGTAGAAATGATTGAAGCAACTTATGCTTGATTATTAGGCTCAAATTGTGTAAACTGTTGAGATACAACAACAAGTTTTCCACGGACTCAATGTGCATGATTGAAGTGCGAAGGTGTGGCAAGCTTCCTTCTTTTTCAATATCCAAACCTTTCGAATGAAGATTAGATAGATTATATGTTGTGTCCCAAAGAAAAATTGAAACATTTCTTTTTGATAAAGAGATGAGTAGTTGGTGGGGTTAAAGCAAGAGTTGGCATGGGCTTACTTCCGGCTTCAATGATGGTCACCAAAGAATGTGAACCAATCAGTAATGTGGCTACCCGGCTCAGAAAGTGGTTGGTGCAGAGTTCTGTTATTCTTTTAACTCCGTTCTCACACCCTCTTTCTGTTCTTAATCTATTCACTTCTACCCAAACTCTCATTTACATTTTACCTCAGCACAACGAGATTACTCAACCGTATGAGTTATCTCTTCCACTCTTTGATGTAGACCCCTCACTCCTCAATCACTCAAGGATAACTTCTTAGGTAGGAAACACTGGTTAACGTGGATACATAGAAGTTCTTTTAGCTCTCACACCGATTCCCATGAAATTTTATCCTAAAAAAGATGTGTTGTTCAACAGGTTAGCTTGAACAAATATAAATCTGAACATTTGAATAACATTGTCATCAAAATGAATGCTTTTGATATTCTTATGGAGAATTTGAACAATGAAGATTTCTCACAACAAGAATATTGAATGAATGAAATGAATTCGAAAGACTTGTTTTGGAATCTGACAATGTATCAATCATATCAAATATGAAAGATAATCATGAACGTTTAGGGTATCAAAGAATTGAATTTTCTTTATATGAACTAATATAAACAACCTTTGAAAGAAACATTTAAATTCTTAAGTTGAATGAATATGATGCTCAACAAGCTTTGAATTACAAACGAGAGTATTACCATCGAAAAAATGTTCATTTTGAGACATGGCAATAACAAAGTCAATAAAAAGCTGAACCGGTGTGTATGAATACCTGAAAGTATAGAAAAGACAATACACAAATATTAATCTTTAGAAACACAAGGTCATAAATAATGATGTAATCCGAGATATACATGAAAAAACATTTAAAATCACACTTCTAAAATTATAAAATCTTATTGAATTAGAGAAGTGGTCTGAACATTTAAGAACATATTTTTCATGCTTGAAAGTCGTTCTTCTTTCAAACAATCTCAGATTAAGTTCGGAAGATACTTACAGTCAAGTGTTTAAGCTCCCCCTCAAATTATTATAGACTGGTTAAAAAATAAGATAAGCACCCCCTCAGAATCTGCAAAAATATCTTAATTGAACAAAATTAGTACATGTAACAATCAAAGTCTAAAACAATGAATTACGAGTTCTAAACTGATGTGTTTAGAAGTCAAACACATTGAAGTATGTGTCCTGAGCTGAGTTACTCAGAAGTCAAATATCTGTGAAGAACGAATTCTGATCTGAAATACTCAGAAGTCAAATATCTGTGAAGAACGAATTCGGATCTTCAACACTTTAAACTCTTTGACGAATCTTCAGATAAGCTTTATCTTCAAGAATCCACCCTAACAGCTTTAATCTTCATTTGGCTCTTGAGAAATAAATAGTCGCAAAGTCTTGAAACATAAACTTCATATCTGTGTAGCGTTGATCAAAGTCTTGAAACAAAATCTTCATATCTTCGAATCATTGATCTTTGCAGCTTTGAGCTTTGACAAATATCTTCAGTCTTTGATCATGAACTGGCTTTGAACTTTAACTGAATTTAAGCTTTAAAACATTCTTGATTGATCATTAAGTATGAACTGTCTTTGTATCTTCAAACATTTGATCATCTCGAACTTTTTGAGTTGCCTTTCTTTGACTTTTGCAAATAACTCCTTAACTCTCGGAAATTGAAATCTTCAAACTGTCTCCCCCTTTTTGATGATTGTGAGCATCATGATCATCAAAACTCTTTTCAATTCCAGCATTCTCTTTGAGTACCAGAAGCAATCTCCTCCTTTTGATCTGTTTAACCGTCAATTCCAAAATATATGTATCCGAATATTTTAAAATTCAGTTAAAATGAAGTTGTAACCCTGAATCAACGAATGAAACAGTTAAAATGCTTGTCAGTTGCACAAAGCCACTTAGTACAACGAATATACTTTAGAAATGAGCTTTTTGATGTCCATTCCTCCAGGGCTTCCATTCAATCATCGAAAAACACAATCGAATTTCTATGAACGTTATGACAAGATAACATATTCCTTGTGTGTATGTGCATGTGTAGAAATGATTGAAGCAACTTATGCTTGATTATTAGGCTCAAATTGTGTAAACTGTTGAGACAACAACAAGTTTTCCACGGACTCAATGTGCATGATTGAAGTGCGAAGGTGTGGCAAGCTTCCTTCTTTTTCAATATCCAAACCTTTCGAATGAAGATTAGATAGATTATATGTTGCGTCCCCAAGAAAAATTGAAACATTTCTTTGTTGAGAAAGAAATGAGTAGTGGGTGGGGTTAAAGCAAGAGTTGGCATGGGCTAACTTCCTACTTCAATGATGGTCACTAAAGAATGTGAACCACTCAGTAATGCGGCTACCCGGCTCAGAAAGTGGTTGGTGCAGAGTTCTGTTATTCTTTTAACTCTGTTCTCACACCCTCTTTCTGTTCTTAATCTACTCACTTCTACCCAAACTCTCATTTACATTTTACCTCAGCACAACGAGATTACTCAACCGTATGAGTTATCTCTTCCACTCTTTGATGTAGACCCCTCACTCCTCAATCACTCAAGGATAACTTCTTAGGTAGGAAACACTGGTTAACGTGGATACATAGAAGTTCTTTTAGCTCTCACACCGATTCCCATGAAATTTTATCCTAAAAAAGATGTGTTGTTCAACAGGTTAGCTTGAACAAATATAAATCTGAACATTTGAATAACATTGTCATCAAAATGAATGCTTTTGATATTCTTATGGAGAATTTGAACAATGAAGATTTCTCACAACAAGAATATTGAATGAATGAAATGAATTCGAAAGACTTGTTTTGGAATCTGACAATGTATCAATCATATCAAATATGAAAGATAATCATGAACGTTTAGGGTATCAAAGAATTGAATTTTCTTTATATGAACTAATATAAACAACCTTTGAAAGAAACGTTTAAATTCTTAAGTTGAATGAATATGATGCTCAACAACCTTTGAATTACAAACGAGAGTATTACCATCGAAAAAATGTTCATTTTGAGACATGGCAATAACAAAGTCAATAAAAAGCTGAACCGGTGTGTATGAATACCTGAAAGTATAGAAAAGACAATACACAAATATTAATCTTTAGAAACACAAGGTCATAAATAATGATGTAATCCGAGATATACATGAAAAAACATTTAAAATCACACTTCTAAAATTATAAAATCTTATTGAATTAGAGAAGTGGTCTGAACATTTAAGAACATATTTTTCATGCTTGAAAGTCGTTCTTCTTTCAAACAATCTCAGATTAAGTTCGGAAGATACTTACAGTCAAGTGTTTAAGCTCCCCCTCAAATTATTATAGACTGGTTAAAAAATAAGATAAGCACCCCCTCAGAATCTGCAAAAATATCTTAATTGAACAAAATTAGTACATGTAACAATCAAAGTCTAAAACAATGAATTACGAGTTCTAAACTGATGTGTTTAGAAGTCAAACACATTGAAGTATGTGTCCTGAGCTGAGTTACTCAGAAGTCAAATATCTGTGAAGAACGAATTCTGATCTGAAATACTCAGAAGTCAAATATCTGTGAAGAACGAATTCGGATCTTCAACACTTTAAACTCTTTGACGAATCTTCAGATAAGCTTTATCTTCAAGAATCCACCCTAACAGCTTTAATCTTCATTTGGCTCTTGAGAAATAAATAGTCGCAAAGTCTTGAAACATAAACTTCATATCTGTGTAGCGTTGATCAAAGTCTTGAAACAAAATCTTCATATCTTCGAATCATTGATCTTTGCAGCTTTGAGCTTTGACAAATATCTTCAGTCTTTGATCATGAACTGGCTTTGAACTTTAACTGAATTTAAGCTTTAAAACATTCTTGATTGATCATTAAGTATGAACTGTCTTTGTATCTTCAAACATTTGATCATCTCGAACTTTTTGAGTTGCCTTTCTTTGACTTTTGCAAATAACTCCTTAACTCTCGGAAATTGAAATCTTCAAACTGTCTCCCCCTTTTTGATGATTGTGAGCATCATGATCATCAAAACTCTTTTCAATTCCAGCATTCTCTTTGAGTACCAGAAGCAATCTCCTCCTTTTGATCTGTTTAACCGTCAATTCCAAAATATATGTATCCGAATATTTTAAAATTCAGTTAAAATGAAGTTGTAACCCTGAATCAACGAATGAAACAGTTAAAATGCCTGTCAGTTGCACAAAGCCACTTAGTACAACGAATATACTTTAGAAATGAGCTTTTTGATGTCCATTCCTCCAGGGCTTCCATTCAATCATCGAAAAACACAATCGAATTTCTATGAACGTTATGACAAGATAACATATTCCTTGTGTGTATGTGCATGTGTAGAAATGATTGAAGCAACTTATGCTTGATTATTAGGCTCAAATTGTGTAAACTGTTGAGACAACAACAAGTTTTCCACGGACTCAATGTGCATGATTGAAGTGCGAAGGTGTGGCAAGCTTCCTTCTTTTTCAATATCCAAACCTTTCGAATGAAGATTAGATAGATTATATGTTGCGTCCCCAAGAAAAATTGAAACATTTCTTTGTTGAGAAAGAAATGAGTAGTGGGTGGGGTTAAAGCAAGAGTTGGCATGGGCTAACTTCCTACTTCAATGATGGTCACTAAAGAATGTGAACCACTCAGTAATGCGGCTACCCGGCTCAGAAAGTGGTTGGTGCAGAGTTCTGTTATTCTTTTAACTCTGTTCTCACACCCTCTTTCTGTTCTTAATCTACTCACTTCTACCCAAACTCTCATTTACATTTTACCTCAGCACAACGAGATTACTCAACCGTATGAGTTATCTCTCCCACTCTTTGATGTAGACCCCTCACCCCTCAATCACTCAAGGATAACTTCTTAGGTAGGAAACACTGGTTAACGTGGATCCATAAAAGTTCTCTTAGCTCTCACACCGATTCCCATGAAATTTTGTCCTAAAAAGGATGTGTTGTTCAACAGGCTAGCTTGAACAAATATAAATCTCCACATTTGAATAACATTGTCATCATAATTGTTGGTTCCCGTTTTGCTTTAAACAAGATTATCAGATCTATTAGTTCAGGTTTAAGGTTTGATGCGGAAGCGTATTTGAAGAACTAATAGATATGTTTGATAGATTTAGAACACAATATAAATAAACAGTGAGCAGGAAATAATATCTCAAAGTTTACTGAATATATATATATCAAGAACAGATTTAAGAACAGTGAGTATGCAAAGCTTTAAACAGATATGACTCTAAATGTGCATAAGCTATATGTTCTTGATGTTTGATTGAAGTGTTCTTGTTTTTCTGTTTTTGTGTGTGTTCTATATCTTAGGAAGAACTCAACATGAGTCTTCCTTTTATACTACTCTTAGAAGACTATGAAGTAGGTCACTGTTCCTTTTACTGCATGAATAGTAAACTGGATGGTGTGAACAGTGGACTGGATGGTGTGAGCAGTTGTTTGAGCCATGCGCATTTAATGGAGCAGATGTACTTTTGGTAAATGCATTAAATGGCGCAGATATCTATTTTGTACCTTGCCCTATTGAGTCCACTCAGAGCTTGACACGTGTTTTGACAATACTTTTCCATGCAAGTTGATGAACAGGTCTTGGAACAGTAGCAAGATATTATAAATATCTTCCTAGTCTTTTGAGGACCATAGAGGCTCTGTAATGTGTTACAGAGGTTCTGCGGTCTGGTCCTCTGTGGAGCAGTCTTTGCCGGATTCCGAGTCTTTGGTTGTTTACTTCTGCAGAGCTTCTGTCAAGGGTGGAAGAGGTTCTGAAGCTCGGTCCTCTAAGAAGTCTTCTTGGTTCCTTGTCTTCTGATGTTGTCCGCAGAGGCTCTGTTATTGGTAACAGAGGTTCTGCGTTCTTGGTCTTCTGAAAGCGTCCTTCTGTAGTTTCCTCGGTCTTTGATCACTCTTGATCAAAACTTCCTTTGATTCTCCTGAGATGCCCGGCAGAGCTTCTGTGGAAGTTCTTCTGTACTTGGCCATTTTTCAATACTTCTAATATTTCAGAATATTTGGAGCTAACAATCTCCCCCTAAGTATTGAAAAATAGAAGGTTGAATTTATGCATTTTAACCTAAGTAAAGAAGAGGTTAAACAATACCTCAGAAGATTATTTCATTCATTTTGGAATTTATGCCAGAGGCATTTACATTTAAGTACACAAAAATAAACGTTGACAGAGATTCTTTGAAGAGACTCAGATTTTTGCATTTGGGAAGTCGTCGAACTTTCTGTTGTCTTTTCCTACTTCCTTGAGTTCTTCATAGAATTTGTAACAGAGATTTCGTAAGCCGAGTGTAGCATCAATCTCTTTGATCATCATCAGAGCAGATTCTTCGTTCATAAGCTCTGTTGCTTTATTCTCCTCTAGTATCTTTCTGAACATGTTCAGAGTATGGGTTGTGTACTTCTGACAGTCCATTGTCACAAACAGTTTCAGTTGATCAGCAGGATTCTTGAATACTAACCCGTACCTTGGAGTTTTGATTATTGAATTGGGTATGGCATTGGGTGGGCAGAAATCCTCTGGTGGTCTGATACTTAGAGTAGTTATGCCCAGATCGATGGCTAGTTGAATATCGAGCATGCTGTAGATTAGGAGCTTTTCACGTATCGCCTTTCTGAGAACTCGATA
Organism: Saussurea involucrata; assembly: GCA_033807775.1. Lineage (NCBI taxonomy): Eukaryota > Viridiplantae > Streptophyta > Magnoliopsida > Asterales > Asteraceae > Saussurea > Saussurea involucrata. The sequence continues at coordinate 138,086,556 of CM066322.1, forward strand.
AGACCTTTTGTGGCAGTCGTCATTGAAGTTGTCTTTTGTCCATTGCAGAAGGTCAGGTAAGTCATAGGGATTGAGGTTTCGGATATCAGCATCAGAGAATTTATTCTCTGATCTGTCAGACCTTTTGACTTTCCAGATGGTATACGCCGTATGAGGATAGGTTCTCATTTTGGAGTATTTGCAATAGATTACCTTCTTTATTTTGTGAATGGAGTAAACTTGATTGACTGGTTTTGACTTTGTAGAGGTGAAGATTGCATCGAATTCCTCTCTGAGCTTCTGATCTCGGACATGGCCTGGCAGATCGCTCTGGAAGTGTTGTCTGTAGAGATAACTGTAGACTTGTTCTTCCATTTGTTCAATGGTTGAAGTAGATCTTGGAATTGGTCTCCTTAGCTCATCCATCTTTCGAGTGATGTCTGCTACTCTACCTTCTGTTACCTTAGCTGTGAGATCTAGGGTTGGGTTTTCTGACAGAGGTTTCAAATTGAATGCCCAGTCTTCCTCTTCGGGTTTAGGAGTGACGAAGGCATTAAAGGCACCTTTCATCAACTTCTCTGTTGCAACTGGCATCTTCTTCTTTGGCTCTTCTTCTGTCATTATTCCCTTTCCTTTATTTTTTGGCTTTGAAGTTTCAGATATTGGGTTTTGGATTTGTGTGGGTGGAACCTCTGTTGATTTGACAGTTGGAGGTTCTGTGGGTTTTGGGGTTGAATACTCTGATGTTTTGGTTGTTGCCTCTGAAGGTTTTGATACTTTGGGTTGTGAGATCTCTGTTGGTGAGGAGTCTTCGGGTCTTGGAGGTGGAATGTCAAAACGCTTTGCTGATTGAAAAGCAGATACAAATTCCATTCTGCGAAGAATGAACTCTGCAGAGCGTTTTGGTCTTTGGGGTTTTCGAGCTATGGTTTTGACTCTAGTTTTGTGCGGGATTGGTTGTGAGGTTGGTGTTGGTTCTTTGGGTGAGGGTGGAGTTTGTTCTGAGGATGAGGATGCAAGATTGATTACCTTAGGTTCTGTGGTTGGTGCATCCTCTGGTGAGATAGAGGTGTTTTGCCTCTGTTGTTTTCCCTTCTGGGTTTCTGTCGTAGAGGGTTCTGCAGATTTCTCTGTAGTTTTTGCAGAAGCAGCCTCTGTAGTTTCCTTTGTTTTCTCCCCCTCAGGATGACCAGATGCTCCATCATCAGGATCATCCTGCCTTCTTTTAGCAGTAACTTCTGTTCTGCAGGTGTCTTGAGCTGCTTGCCTTGCTGCATTTTTCTTCATTGTTTCAAAGTAGATTGCGATCGAAGTTTTGAAGGCTTTGGTCGCACTTTTCTCGAACTCTGCAGCGGTTGTTTTGGCAATGTTAGTGGCAGAGGCGATGGCAGCAGCAGCAGAAGTTTCTGTAGTTGACTTCATTTCTGCAAGGGCTGCTTTAACCTCTGTGGATAAGGTATCCACTTTGGTATTTAATCCTGTAAGCGCGCCTGAAGTTGACTCTGTAAAAGACGTGAATGAGCTTTGCAACTCATTCAATGTTTGAGTTACAGAGGTTACAAAGGCTTGGAACTCATCCTTCGTAACATGTTCCTCTTGGGTAACCTCTAGAGGAACAACTCCTTCTCCAGAGTGAGTCCCTGTTCCTGGGACACCTTCGTTCACCCTTGTTTGTACGTTGGGGGTGGAAGGATTTCCATCTGATCCTCGAGAAGAAACCTGAGTTTCAGTCTCTACAGAAGTTCTGTGAAGAATATTGTCCAAATCCACTCCAGAGGTGGGTATCAGAATATTCTTCTGTTGACTTGGAGACTTGTCTAGAGTCTCTTCGTCATGGTGCTCTCTACTTCTCTCTGAAAGAAGTTTTGGCCCTATATTGTGCGTGTCAGAGGAAACGAATTCCTCTGTAGGGTGTTCTAGTGTGATCTGGGGCAATGGATCACGAACTATAGGTGAGTCCCTCTGAGGAGACTCCCTAGGAATGGATTCCCCGGCTTCTGTGGGCACAAAGGTTGAAAGAGTAACCTCTGGCTGGATGGGTTGGGTGAGGTTCGAGCTGTGCTGCTCTTTTTCAATGACACCTTCTGCAGCTAGACCTGCGGTGTCAGATGTGTGGGTTGCACTGGGAGGGGTTGAGGGATGTGTGCCTTCTGCAACTTCGGCATCTTTTTCTTTTTCATTTTGTTTTCCTCCAGACGTTTCTACCCTATCCTCTAAACCTATTTGCACCTCTTCTTCTACAGTCTCTTGTCTTGGCAGAAGTGTATCACGACCCTCTGTAATTATTTGGGTTTGCAGAGGTGAAGGTTGAGGTTGTGATTTAGGTTGTTCTTCTTCGATTCCCTCTGAAATTGATTGCAGAGGAGAAGATGGTTTCTTCTTCTTTGATTTCCTCTTCTTTGGTTTTGGTGCTCCCTCCTCTGTAGATTTTGACTTTCTTTTTCTTTTAGAAGAGGGAGGGGCAGAGGGACCTTGGATTTGTGGTGGAGATGAGGGTTCTGTGGGATGTTCAGTGGGTGGAGAAGATGGTTCTGCAGGAGTTTGTTGGATAGCAGAAGCAGAGGCAAGTTGTTCCTCTGTAGGGGTCTTGGTTTTCTTTCCCCTTTTCTTCTTCTTCTCTTTAGATCCCTCAGAAGACTTCATCTTTGAAGAGTAGAGGTCTTTCCTTATATCTCTGAAGTTCTTCTGGTTGGCCTTGTGTTTAGCCAATTTTATCTTCCATTCTTCTTCTGTAAGTTTCTCTACTACATTTCCTCCTATGGGCATTCCTATACGCGGGGGTGTTACAGAACTGGGTTCAGGAGTTCTGTAAACGCGTGTGTACTCACTAACTAGTTCTTCATCACTAGCATAACCTAACATTACCTTTGATAGTGGCCTGATGTGTGGGTAGCCATCCTCATGTTCTGTAGGGGTGTTCTTGGACATAGGAAATTGCTTAGGTTTGGGACCGTCCATTGGCCATTTTTGGATAAGAAGTAGGGGTTCGAAAAGTACACTGGGGATTCGCTGGAACTGTAGAGAGGGTAACCAGTTGTGATCAGACATTTTGGCTTTCTGGGAGGCGATTTTGCGATCGATGGTGTTGATGATCTCTTGCATCATTATGGTGGCATAATCTAAGGGTAGATCATAATACACACCATACATGATTGAGAGAATTTGAGGTGAGCTTTGATCGATGCTTCCGATTTTGCCCGTGAGGCAACGATTTAGGATGGAGAATAAGGTATTCCACACAGGGGGTAGTCTTGCTCTGCGGAAATCGTTCCTCTTTTTCAACTGTTTGTTGTACCCTAACATGTGCAGAAAGTCGATAAGTTCTTCATTTGTTGGTTGGGGTGCATACTTTTTGATTCCCATGAGTCCTCTTGTTGGAAGGCCAAATTCTAATGAGAACATGGTGCGATTGAACATCAGTTCAAGGCTCTTACTTTGGTCAGGTTTAGAAATGTAGCCTCTGATCAAATCGGTGTCAGCGTCATAACGGCAAGATTGCCAAAACTGATGTAGGTAACGTACTGGTATTTGTTCAACGGTTTTGCTCAGAAGAGGGTAAAGAAAGTGGTTCTCTAGGATGTTTAGTAGGATGGCATGTTCTTTGCCAAATGCCGTAGGAGAAGGAACAAGATAACAGTTGTTCGATTTAATGGGAAGGGTTTGCTCGAAATGGTCGTTTGAGAAAAATTGTTGCAGGTGGGTAGTGGGTACGAAGGATGCCTCGTCGCCGGAGTCATATCTGTCGGCATCGGCGGCGATGTGTGGGTTGTGGGAGTGCTCAGAATGCACTGGAGAGGATGTCGGAGAGTTCGTTGGTGAAACGTGAGCAGATTTGGAACTGGAAGCCATTTGTAGGTTTGAAAGTTCTAGATTTTCAGAAAGAAATAAGCAAGTTCGCCGGAGAAGATGAGAGAATAGTAAAGTTTTGAAAGTGATTTTAACTTGGGTTTTATACTGTGGTAACGGATAGAATTCGGAACGGTGAAAATGTGAGAAAGTTAATAAAATTTGAGGTCCACACTCGAGTTCATTCGGCGTGGTGCAAGTTTCTAGGACGACGTGATATGTACGTCAATGAAAACTTGACACGTCATCAATGTCAGTGACGACGAGACGTCGTGGGCGGCCACATTAAATGAAAAACGCGTGGGTTTTAAATTTTCACCACATAAAAGTTACCGTTACAGATACAGAAATTCCCAAGTGGAAATCTTTACAGAAGCTCTGTGGGTACAGAAGCTCTGTGATTTTGAAAAACGTTTATCTCTGTAGATTGTATCTTTAATGAAAATCGTTTGAAAAACACGGAGAGGATCAATAAATTTTTAGTAGAGAGAAATTATCCTACAGGTTTTTGGAGCTCTGTGACAGGAAATTTCTAATAACTAATAATTTATAAATATTTTTAATCATCCAAGTTTTTGATCAGTTTTAACAATGTATTTAGGACTTATTTGAAAGTTGGTGTCCTAGAAAATTGTAAATCTCAAAGATTTTGTGCAGCAGAAGTCATTTGAATGATTTGAGTGATCTACAGAGGTTCTTTGTTTGAAAGAACTCTGTGGCTTATGACTTCTGTGGCAAGATACCAACCTATTTCCTTTTGATCGGCGAATGTGATCTCTTCTGTCGCATTCTTTGCTCCCCCTTGACTTATGAATCTCTGTAGATTCAGCAAGGTCTCCTTTTCCGCTCCTCCTTGATCTAACAACCTCTGTAGGATTGATCTCTGTGGTTTGAAACCTGCCTTTTTATCTCTTGAAGCTTGTACTTTTACCAAAAACGTTTGAAAAACATTGGAGAGGATCGATAAATCTTTAGTAGAGAGAAATTATCCTACATATGTTTTTGGACCTCTGCCAGAGCCAGCAGAGGCTCTGTGATAGGAAATTTCTAATAACTAATAATTTATAAAACTTTTTGATCATCCAAAGTTTTTATGGTTTTAAACATTGTTTTTAGGACATATTTAGAAATTTTTGTCCTGGAAAATTGTTTTTGGAAAAAGATTTTGTGCGACACATACCTTTTAGAGTGTCTAGTTTGGACGACAGAAACTCTTGTTGATCATAATCCTCCTTTGGCTCCCCCTTGAATGATCAACCTCTGTAGATTAATTTGAGGTCTCCTTCTGCTCCCCCTTGACCTATGCTTGAATCAATAGAGATAAACAATGCACAGTACATAGGTCAACCTCATCAGAGGTTCTGTGGAGATTGTCATAGGTTCTGAGCAATTCCACAGAGGCTCTGTGAAGTATAGAATCTTTGAAGGATGAGTCTTAAACAAAGTGTTTAAGAGTCATAGTGTATTTTGAAGCCTGAGTCCTTAATAGAAGTATTAAGGAGTCCATTGTTTGCTGAAGAGTGAGTCCTGATCTGTAATGGTCAGAAGTCATTTTTCTTATGAAGCTCGAGTCTTAAACTGATTTGTTTAAGAGTCTATTTCACTAAAGTGTGAATCCTAAACTGATGTGTTTAGGAGTCCTCTATCTACTGTAAGACAGATCAAAGAACTTTTGGTACCCATATCCAAATGGGTCCTTTTTTGTTAGGATTTGGAGCTGTCTTTAGGTCCTCTGGTTTGCCAATCTCTGTTGGTTTGCCAGTTTTCTTTCTATCACTTTTCTCATTTTGGGTCTTTGGATTTTTCTTTTGAACTGACCCATTTTGTACACAGAAAGATTTAGAGAAAAGGTTTCTTAATTGAAACAGAAGATCAAAGCATTTATATGAATGAAAAGATGAAGGCTTTGTAGAGACAAATGGTTTTGGAGCATTTTTGTCAGGAATAGAGTTTTTGATTTTCCAAACCATTTTCATCTTTTTGTAAACAGGATTATTTGACTTTTTAGCACAAGAGTTTGCTAAGACAAGGTCTTTAAGCCTTTTAGCTAAAACATCTTTTTCTTTAAGGTTTAAATCAAATTTTCTTAGAAGATCTGATTTATACCTCTTCTCTAACATAATCTTGTTTGACAAATCGGATAGTCTCTTTGTTAAATATGACATTTCAGTTTTAAAGACCTTTCTTTCCTTCTCAAACTTGTCTTTCAAACACTTTGTTTGAAATCCTTCTCTCTTCACCTTTTCAGACTCTTTTCTTTCAAAATCTTGCTCTTTCCTCTCTTTTTCAAGTAATTTTGAGATTTTGAAAGAAAGTTCCATATTCTTTGTCTCAAGAAGAGTTTTCTCTTTTCCAAACTTTTCATTTTTACTGATTGTAAGTTTTTCAAAGTTGGAAATCAGTTTAGAAAAGTTTAGATACTTAAGCTCAAGGCTTTTCTTCTCTTCTTTAAAAACAGTCTTAATTTCCTCAAACTTCTCTTTCTCCTTTTTACCAAGCTCTTCTGACTCAGATAGTTTCCTTTTCAGTTCAAGATTTTCCCAGTTTAGGAGTTTACCTGATTCTTCAAGCTTGGCAATGTTGTCTGAGTTAATAAGAATATTCTTGTTTCTTTCCTCTAATTCTTTCTCAAGAGTAGGAATTATTTTCTTAAAATTTGTGCTGAGTTTGAAATAATAATGAAAATCAGCATCAGCACTAAATTTTAGTCTTGACATTTTGAATGAAGTTTTTAACGAAAGAAACAGTTTCTTGGATGTTACCAGATCGAATAAATCGAAAATGGCAATAAAACAGAATCTGTTTGATGGAATGAAGAATAGGTTAAGAACAGTCAGTTTCTATCAAGAATCTTGTCTAACCGAGGATCACTTGATATTGAAAACCAAGCTTTGCTCTGATACCAATTGTTGGTTCCCGTTTTGCTTTAAACAAGATTATCAGATCTATTAGTTCAGGTTTAAGGTTTGATGCGGAAGCGTATTTGAAGAACTAACAGATATGTTTGATAGATTTAGAACACAATCTAAATAAACAATGAGCAGGAAATAATATCTCAAAGTTTACTGAATATATATATATCAAGAACAGATTTAAGAACAGTGAGTATGCAAAGCTTTAAACAGATATGACTCTAAATGTGCATAAGCTATGTGTTCTTGATGTTTGATTGAAGTGTTCTTGTTTTTCTGTTTTTGTGTGTGTTCTATATCTTAGGAAGAACTCAACATGAGTCTTCCTTTTATACTACTCTTAGAAGACTATGAAGTAGGTCACTGTTCCTTTTACGGCATGAATAGTAAACTGGATGGTGTGAACAGTGGACTGGAGGGTGTGAGCAGTTGTTTGAGCCATGCGCATTTAATGGAGCAGATGTACTTTTGGTAAATGCATTAAATGGCGCAGACGTCTATTTTGTACCTTGCCCTATTGAGTCCACTCAGAGCTTGACACGTGTTTTGACAATACTTTTCCATGCAAGTTGATGAACAGGTCTTGGAACAGTAGCAAGATATTATAAATATCTTCCTAGTCTTTTGAGGACCATAGAGGCTCTGTAATGTGTTACAGAGGTTCTGCGGTCTGGTCCCTTGTGGAGCAGTCTTTGCCGGATTCCGAGTCTTTGGTTGTTTACTTCTGCAGAGCTTCTGTCAAGGGTGGCAGAGGTTCTGAAGCTCGGTCCTCTGAGAAGTCTTCTTGGTTCCTTGTCTTCTGATGTTGTCCGCAGAGGCTCTGTTATTGGTAACAGAGGTTCTGCGGTCTTGGTCTTCTGAAAGCGTCCTTCTGTAGTTTCCTCGGTCTTTGATCACTCTTGATCAAAACTTCCTTTGATTCTCCTTAGATGCCCGGCAGAGCTTCTGTGGAAGTTCTTCTGTACTTGGCCATTTTTCAATACTTCTAATATTTCAGAATATTTGGAGCTAACAATAATGAATGCTTTTGATATTCTTATGGAGCATTTGAACAATTAAGATTTCTCACAAGAAGAATATTGAATGAATGAAATGAATTCGAAAGACTTGTTTGGAAATCTGACAATGTATCAATCATATCAAATATGAAAGATAATCATGAACGTTTAGGGTATCAAAGAACTGAATTTTGTTTATATGAGCAAATATAAACAACCTTTGAAAGAAACGTTTAAATTCTTAAGATGAATGAATATGATGCTCAACAACCTTTGAATTACAAACGAGAGTATTACAATCGAAAAAATGTTTAATTTTGAGACATGGCAATAACAAAGTCAATAAAAAGCTGAACCGATGTGTATGAATACTTGAAAGTATAGAAAAGATAATACACAAGTATTAATTTTTAGAAACACACGGTCATAAATAATGATGTAATTCGAGATATACATGAAAAAACATTTAAAATCACACTTCTAAAATTATAAAATCTTATTGAATTAGAGAAGTGGTTTGAACATTTAAGAACATATTTTTCATGCTTGAAAGTCGTTTTTCTTTCAAACAATCTCAGATTAAGTTCGGAATATACTTACAGTCAAATGTTTAAGCTCCCCTCAAATTATTATAGACTGATTAAAAAATTAGATAAGCTCCCCCTCAAAATCTGCAAAAATATAATTGAACAAAATTAGTACATGTAACAATCAAAGTCTAAAACAATGAATTACGAGTTCTAAACTGGTGTGTTTAGAAGTCAAACACATTGAAGTATGAGTCCTGAGCTGAGTTACTCAGAAGTCAAATATATCTGTGAAGAACGAGTTCTGATCTGAAATCATCAGAAGTCAAATATCTAGTATAAAAATATATCAATAAGCACATATATAAACCAAAGTTAGAATTTCTCCCCCTGAAGTTATGCATATATTTCAGCATAGGTACTCTTCTTCAAATTGCACACTTCCCTTTTGTTATCCATGTGTTTGGTAGTAACTAGGCATTATGCACTACACATGATGAACCTGCAAAACAAATTAAGTAGATTTTGGTACCCAATGAAACTTGGGCCCTGGTTTGTTAATTGCATATCTTTTTCATGAAATATTATAAGTACCATACCAAGATTGAACATTTTCTTGCTTAACAAAATCATGAGTTCCACAGTAAGAACAACAAATTTGCTTTTGTGCTAACCAAATCAAATGATTTGCTGATAAACAAGATTAGGTTTCACAAAAGACTTACCTTGATAAACTTTGTTCTTCTTGACAGTTGGTTTGAGAACAGATGATTTTGTCGCATCTTTCTCAGGAGTAGAGCCTTTTACCTTCCAAACCATCTTCACATGCTTAAAAGTAGAAATGTCTGAACTTGTAGCAGCATGGTTATAGAAAAGATTAGAAGGGCGCATCTGATTTTTTGAAGGATTTCTTGATTTGACGGACGTTTTCGAAGAAATATGCTCATGAACTGAACCAGAAGTAGTCTTGAACGAACATTCCGAATCAGTTGAATCATCATACGGCGATTGAACAATAGTAACGACTCTAAATTGTTCAGATAATTCAACTTTGAAATTGATTGCTTCCAATTTCTGAAATTTGTCAGACAGAATATTCCTTTCTCGAAAAATCAAATAAAACTTCTTTTGTAGATCAGATTTGATCTTCTGCTCTTTCATAGCTTCTGTTGCCAATGCATATAACTTCCTTGTTAGCTTAACAATTTTAGCCTCAAAATATTTTCTTTCAGTCCCAAAATCCTTTTCCAAAACCTACCTCTTGTCAGATAAATTATTAAAGAATCCTACACTCTTCTTCTCAAAATGCTTTTTCTTTTTTTGTATATATATTCTTCTTTTCAGCAAACTCTTGTCTTTCCTTCTCCAACACTTTTTCCAAATCAGATATTTTCATGGAAAGCTCCACAATCTTTGCTTCAAAATATTTTCTTTCAACATCAAAATCCGCTATTTCTATCTTGTGGACCCCAGATTAGTGCAATAACAACGAAATCAGTAATCAATAAGCAATAACAATGTTTGATTTCAACTTGTCATCCATCTATCATTCATTCAAAGTGATAAACCATTCAGAGAGTATTACAATGCGTATCAAGAATGATTAACCTAATTCTAAAGCTAAAACAAACTATGTATACCCTTTAGAGGTATTTAATATTTCACCCTTGAACTTCTATTCAACATATATTTAGCCCTAACAATCTCCCCCTTTGAATTAAAGTTCGATGTCGCGCCAGTTCGAAACATATCTCTTTCTGATGGCAAAAAGGATCTTAAAGCTTCGGACGGATTTGCGGAACTCGAGACGGTCTTCAACAACCTCCAAGGCTTCTCTTGCATTTAGCTCTTTAAGACTTCCAAGAAATGTCTTCGGGATTAATTCTTCCTTGGCGATGATTTCTGTGAGTGCTTATCTGACCTTCATTAAAGTTCCATCGCAGAAACTGTCTGCTTGGCTGAATCGGAGAAACTTCTTTTCATCTTGGGCGTTGAGGTAGATAATTCCGAACTCTGGTTCGAACAACATTGTGTTGACCGGATACATCTTCAATTCTGGAGCTCTTTGATCGGGTTTCAACAAATTGATCTTCTTCGACCGGTGTTCGATTCCCATTTAAAAATCTGTGATGTAAGACATGGTTATGGTGTATTTCAGGAATCGTTTAACGGCTTTATGTGCTTTTGTGACATGAAGTGGTCGGATAGTTCTGGTTCACAAGTCTTTGACGATAGGATGGAAGTCATTCAGTCTCGGGTTCTTGAAGTCGGCTTTGGAAAACGTCTATTCTTTCCCATCTTCCCTTTTGACGGTGAAAACTAGGTACCAGATCTTCAGAATTCGGCCGGACTGAATGTTGGTGACTTCGGTTATCTTGTGCTTCGTCCTAACGTTGTTGACTGGTTGACACCTTTTCATAACTTCCAGGTATTGCCTTTTGTAGGTGTCATCGAACTTTGATAATCCAAGGCACAATGTCGGGTCGAGTGGTCTTAGCCTATGAACGAAGAGGTTCTTTAGGGAGTCTTCTAGATAAGGAATAAGAATTATGATCTTCTCCCATTTCACTGGTTGTCTTGGTTGATAAGGAGCGGTTTCGGGTTGAGGAGATGGCGGGTGAGCAGATGTAGAAGTCTCGGGCTGAAGGTGAGCATATGAAGGTGTACTCTGAACGGATTGAAGAAGAATCTGATCGTAGTCGAAATCTTCATCAGCTTCTGTTAGGACCATAAATGTCCTATAAAATAGAAAGTTATATAAAGAATTATAGCGTTTAATTAATTATTGTAAAAGCCCTTAATTGTGTTAATTGGGTTTAGTTTAGCCTAATGGGCTTGGGCCGTGTTTGTCTAAGGCCTAAGTATATAAGGTTTAGTCTTAACCTTGTTTAGGTTAGAGATCCACCATCGTTCCATTACTTTGAATTGTAATATTCTCTGAACGATACTTTGAATGAATACGAGATGGATGACAACTTGAAATCAACAATTGTTATTGTTATTGCTCATTGATTTTATTGTTACCTGTCAATCTGGGATCTACATGTGGTATCAGAGCGAAATCGGTGATTTGAAGATATAGAAGAAGTCAAACGAAAGCGATAAAAAGAAATAAAATTCGTATGGAATTTTCTGGAAAACGCGGCTGTGCCGTTTTGCCTATTCCCGGAGTTTGAACCGTCGGATCGTCGCGATATTTGGACAGTAGCTTCACGACATTCTGTTCTACATTCTGAACAGTGGGATTAGTCGTTTGAGGTCTAGAAGGCACTCTTATTATTTTTGACATAGTGCAATGTTTTGTTGGGGTAAATCGATCATCAATCGGGTTTGCAAAGTTTTTTCGTTGATTTTAGAATTCGTTTGTTAGATCTCGATTGTTTAATCGTTTTAATTTGGTTTTTATCTGCATCTATATCAATTCTCAAAGGTATCAATTTTTCAATTTAAAAATCAGTTCTTGAGTTTTGGTGTTCTTAAATTTTTGTGGTGATTATTGAAAAATAGAATATATTTTGCTTAGAAATTGATTTGGGTATGTTTGTTTTTGGATTTTTGGTGAAAATCTAACCCTACAGGAGTGAAATCAAACAACCCCATTGAACCTTGATCCGAATTTCTCGACCAGCCGCAGTATCCGGAAGTTCCTTAGTGTTTCCGGGTAAGTTTCCTAATTCTCGTCACTATCCGGACGAATTGTTTTTGGTTCCCGGGTAAATTTAATCGGACACCTCAATCTTTCCGGTTACCAATATTTCCCGGATAACTAATTCTATCCGGACAATTAATGTGTTTCCGGACAATTAATGTGTTTCCGGATAACACAATTCTTTCCGGACAAACTACGTTTCCGGCTAGCAATCCACTTTCCCGGAAAACTTTATTATCCGGAGACCATCGCTTTCCACAAACACACATACAATTCTCTATAGCCGCCAAAGTTGACTACCCACTTGTATACTTGGGTTTGCCCATCGTCTTTTTTTTTGTGTGCTTATTGTTTTACATCCATACTTACAATTCATGTTCCATACATAGCATGCATCACCATTTACTTTTCAATCATACATGAATTTTGCATGCACATCGCATTCATACCTGTTGATTTTTTTTCATTAGTTGCTAGCTTTTCATACTTTGCATACACTTATTTTGTTTCATCTATCTCATGCATGCATCCATAGTTGATCCACCGACTTTCAGTTACATCGTTCCATCTCATTCGGTAAGTTTTGATCATAAGTTTTTGATTGGTAAGTTTTGATCGGTAAACCCATTTTACCGCGAAACGTTTTTGAGATATATATATATATATAGATAGATATCGTGATAAACCATCTGTTCGATCGTACATCGCTTAGTTCGATCCTTTTTGCATCTATATTTCGCACGAAGTCGTCTCAATTTTTGAAAGTTAATCGCACGGAGCTGATTGGTACCCGAGTTACCACACGTCTCGTGATTAAGAGTCTTACGTAAGTTGCGAATTTTTTAACGATCGGTTTATGATTTTGTGCGACATCTTTGATCTTACTCGTGACGCTTATCATTTCATGTGATTTTGGTTGACGTCTTGACCTAACTTGGTTTGTTTATCTTGCAGGTTTTATTCTCGAAGTTTGATTTTGTTCGTTCCGGTTAACTAATCAGATTTTAAATTGTGAAAACAAATTTATTTTTTAGATTTGTTTTTCTGATTTAATTTTGATTTTCTTCCGCAATTTTTTATTCTTCAAAACAACACCGATTAACAGTCATAATTTTTCAGGTAACAATGTCTTATTCATCTCAGTCTGAAGCAACTTGTCAGGTATGTCTACCAACTCATAGTGCTTTAATCGATCAAATTCAACTGTTTGGTCAAAAGGTAGAGTCCTATAAGGCCACCACTAATGAACAACTGCTTGAAATTAACTCGTTAAAAGAAAAGCTAGATGTTCAGAGGCGCATAACTGAAAAGTACAAGTCCGAAAATGCTAATTTAAAGGAAAAATGTACAAATCTTTCAATAGCACCTAAGGACTTAAGGGCCAAGATATCTGAATTAAATCTTAAGCTTAATCAGTATGAGTGTTGGTCCAGCTATGGATTAGTAAAGATAAACAAGTATTGTAAAAGGGGGGTTGAATACAATACACAAAAAAATTCACTTACTTAATTCTTTATTGATTTAAAATCAAGAATTACACATAGAAACTTAAAGATTGGTGCGGAACAGAACAGATAAAATATGCTCAAAAAATCTAACACAAAGTCACACAGAGAATAAGAACAATTGTAAAACACTAAGTAAACAATGAACTTCTTGAGAGAGGAGAGAAATGCCAGCACTTGAGAGCTTGGAGAGTCTGTAAACTGGTTGAGGTTACAAGTTTGAAGATGATCCCTTTATATAGTGCCTCATGCATTAAATGCATGGACACCTGTCAAGCAATGGTAGGAGGGTAGGAAGACGTTGTCAAGCAATGGTAGGTGGGTAGGAAGACGTCTCTATCAGGGCAAGATATCCTATATATATTTTGCAGATAAAGTTGACTATACCTGCTGTAAACTGTCGGCCTAGGATCTCTTCAAAGATATCTTCAAGAATTCTTTCTTAAGGAATTCTCTGCCGATCATGTCTTCAACATCTTCAAGTTATCCTGTCGATCATGTCTTCAAGATTATCCTTGCTCTTCAAGTGTACTGGCCTAAGACCTTAGGAAGTCTCAAGTAGCAGCTTAATCTTTGGTTAAGAAGTATATCTTCAATCCGCTTTGAATATATACTTCTACTTTGTTTCTTCGGTTGATCTTCGATTTCACCGAACATTTTTATACAATTAAACTGCTTGTAAAGAACCTAAAAATTATTCTAAGTATGAACTGTGTAAAAATGAAAGACTGAGGTCATCTTCAAATTTTAAGTGACCCAACAATCTCCCCCTATCTGAGGATGACATCCATACATAGAATCTAAGGAGTAAATACTGAATAATTCGTTTTGACCCTTGTTTACTCTTTTTGGGTTCTTTTCACATAGTCCATTATTTTTGTCCTTTTTGGATTTTTTATTTATTTATTTATTGTATCCGATATTTAAAAGTAAAAAAAAATGGTAAAGTATACTGTACAAACTAATAACAAAAACGTACTTGTATTTGAAACTTTGAAAGAACAACAATTAAAGTTACAAGTACATATCAGAAACATATAAAATAAAAAGATGATCAATTCTTCCTTTTCTGAATTTCAGCTAGGATGGCGTGTTGTAGTCGAGAGGTTACAAATGTGTCAGGGGCAATGACAAGGATGGCTTCAAGGAAGATAGAGTCAGCCATAGATATCTGCTCATATCGGAAGAATTATTGTGTGCCTTGGGCATTGTTGAAGAAAATGCCCGGATACAGTCTGCGGATCACAGAAGGAGATTTTCTGATGGGGTTTGGGGGGAGCTTTAGGTTAAGGTTCTTAAGATCAGGAAGAATTCCTATAGCAGCAAGATCTTGGAAGATGGTTTGCTGGAATTCTTTCCTTATCTTCTTTAGATTGTCAAAAAGTCCTCTGATATATAGGTTTGCAGCAACTAGGTTTGGACTTTTTGAATCTTTAAGACATTCAGCAATTTCATACCATTCTGACATACCATAAGGATCAAGGTCATGAAATCTTACCGTTGTGATGGTGTTGTCGGCCCGAGTAAGTATCACATATACGTCCTGTGATTCTTTATGAGTAGCCAGTTTGGCTTCAGCGATTTTTGAGATGCTGGTCCTTCCAAGTAACCTCTTCTTGCACCATGCTAACTTTTTAGAGAACTCAGATTGCTCCCCCTCAACTAATGTACCTGCATGTTCAGTAGTTTGCTCCCCCTGAGCTTGTGGATCTGGTTATGCCGATTTTGATGGGTCAGATGGACCCGACATGTCAGATTGACCTGGTTGGTCGCTGGAAAGTCTTTCTGGACCTCTCTCCCCCACATCGACCGATCGTTCATGAGACTGGACAACATCAGCAAAGTGAGTGAGGACTCGAGCCTGTGCGGTTGGAAGAGCATAAAGTCTTTGGTGAAGAGAGACAAGACCAGCAAAGAGCTGATTATTTAGGTTTTGTTGGCTTTGAATTGCTGACTGGAGTGTAATTATTTCTTGATCACGAGCGTCGCAAGCAGCTTTCATAGGAGTCATAGAGAGGGTGAGACTGGCATTGGAGTCTAGGAGAGACTGAAGCTGAGAGTGTAAGCCAGAGAGGGAACCCTGGATGGATTCAAGTTGGCTTGCTGTTGAGTAGGTGTAGGAGGATGATGAGGAAGATACCTTGAAGATGGAGGAGAGGATGGCACCAGCATGTCAATGATAGGATCTCCAGAAGGTGGTAGACTTGTAGATGAGTTAGCAACATAAGAGCTTGAATGCTCAATTTCTTCATGTGGAGGGGGGCCAGGAGGCGTGAAGACAAGAGGAGAAGGTGAGCCATAGACACTTGCAGATGAGGTGTCTTTGGAAGAAGACAAGTGAACTTCTTCGGTGGTAGTTGGTGAGTGATGCCGATATGCAGAAGTGGGAAGAACCTCTGGAGAATCTTCAACAAGAAGATCAAGTAAACATGTATGACCCGTAGTTGGTCCTGTAGAAACATCATCGATCGCAGGACGATCGGGTGATAGGCCGTGCAGTGAGAAAGCAGTACCTTGGGCTGGAGAGTGGCCCAAGTCATCTTCAACCACCAACAAGTTGGTAGAAGAAGGAGCATTGTGGGTCTCCAAATTTTCAACCAAAACCTGTTGGGAGGAGACGGAAGAGCTAGCTATAGGGTCACCCGATTCCCTGGGCCTGGTTCGGACAATTTCAACAGCTTCAGATTGTTGAGAATCTGTTGCTGGATGGGTGGGTATGGCCCTCAAAGGATCATTAAGCCTCTTTGGATGATACTTAAGGGGGGATGAGGAGTGACTCCGCTTCTTGGAGTGGGTGTTGACTTGGGTAGCCACCAAAGGTGATTTTAGTGGCATAGTCATAGAAGCGAGTGCGGAGCTACCGGAAGCTTTTAATTTTTTGGTTTTGCTTGCCGGTTTCACTCGGGTAGGGGGAGGAGGGTCCACTACAGTGGAGGGAGCCACAATGGGACGAGGGTCCCGGGCATCTCCCCATTGCAGATTGGGAGAGTTAATGAAAGAAGACATACCTAGAAGAATGGTGGTTCCATCTGGTTCCCGTTGCAGAATTAGCTTGGTGACAGTTGGAGGAGAGTAATCATACACAAATTTCGGAGTAGCTGACTTTTGATCAGCTTCAAGAGCAGCAGCCATCTTGTGGGAAATGATGAGAGAGAGAAATCTGTGATAGGCGACATGTGGCCTCTTGGAACTGTCTATTACACCAACTATTTCATCAAAGAAATATTTAGCAAAATCTATCCTTCTTTGAAACAGAATTGCATGGGCAAGCTTGGTGGCATATGATGGAATTTGGTCATACCCTCCAGTTTTACAACTAAGGCACAAAAGAATATGAGTAAAGAAGAAATACCATATCGGACCCATATTTTTACGCATAAGAGTGCCAAGCCCTTTATCACCGTCTTTGTGTTCGTACAAGATTGCACGTACCACCTCACCATGTTCAATGTCCAAGAGAGATGTAGCATGTTCTTTGCCTAGAGGAAACTTTTCATAAGAAGGAAAAGTTAGAAGCTGTAGAGCAGACCGAATGTCTTCAACCCCAAAACTAAGATTCGGTTCAGCATCAGACAGGATGGAGGCCTTGATTGGTGCAGTAGCTTCATCATAGAAGCAAGAAATCCAAAAATTACCAAGAAGCATTTTGCTCATTTTGATGCTTTTGGTGAAGGCATATTGTAAAGGAGAGTTTTGAAGAAAAAAGGAGACTGGGTTGTGTTCTGGATGTTGGGGGTCATTAGCAAATCTTGCAAGTTGATTGCAAGGATTGAAGACCAATTTTTCATGGGTGTAAGTGGGAGGAGGAGAGGATGATGCCATGGTGAGAAAAGTAGAGGTGATAGATGAGAGAAAGTTGAGAGGTGTGAAAAAATGAGAAAAGTAGATGGGGTATTTCTAGAGAGGTAAGATAAGGGTAAGATGGGGTATTTATCAAAGCGAGGTTTGTTCTCAAACCCTGTTTTCGGTGGCAAAGCGAGGTTTGTTCTGGGAGAGGGGGAATTATTTTCGGTGGCAAAAAATTGGGGTGTGGGGTTTCGGCAGTATGCAAGTCGGTGGGGGGTCTATCGGCAAGATGGCAGTCGAAAGGGGTGGGGTGGGTTCGTTATCGGCAGTCGATAGGAGGTGTTTTGGATTTCTTCTCGGCAGCAAAAAAAGTATTTGTACGGTAAGGAGATAGCGACAAGGGTGTCGGCGGGAAGGGCAAATCGGCAGCGAGCAATCGGCTGGGGGGGGGGGGGGGGGGGGGTTCGTCGGCAGAAAAGTCAAAGGGAGGGGTTTTGGGCTTGGGTTTCGGTCGATGGGGATAATCAGCAGCAACCTTGGATGGTGTTATCGGCAGCAGCCAAAAAGGGTAGCCGATGTTGCTGTTTGGTGTTGGCTTTCGGCAGAAATCAAAGGGGTCGACAGCAGACCTGTCCGAAAGAGAGAGATGGATCGGCAGCTGTAGGTTCGGCCGATAAGGGGCTGTTTGGAGATGGTCTTCGGCAGGTGGGTGGCAGAAAGGAAATCGGCAAGATGCAAAAAGGGGTTGGTATCGGTGACGAGAGCAAACAGCAGAGGAGAAAGAAATGGATCGGCGGCTGGTAGTTTCGGCTTGACACCCCAATCGGCAAGGACAGCCGAAAAGTGGCTTCGTTTGGGTAGCTTGTCGGCAGCCGATATGGGCCGGCCGATGATGCCCTCATCGGCGGAGGCCTTTGATTTTTTTTTTATTGGTGGTGAGTTATGTGGGAGGTTTGAGAGATGTGAAGAGAAGAAGAGATGTAACCGAAAGTATATAGAAGTAAAGGGAAGTAGAGGATGGTTTTTAGAGGGAAGGGAAAGAGGTAGAGAATAGGTTGTGTTTGTAGTGGGTAAGTTGTGTTTGGTTAGATGAAAAAATGAGGGTGGAGATTAAAGGAGATTTGGATTGAAAGGAAGATGGATGGTTAGGATTAAAGTGATGTGGATTGAGGAGGGTAAAAATGTGTTTGTTGTATGAGGGAAAAAGTAAGTGGTTTATTGGGATATGTAAAAGTAGAAAAGAAGAGTAGAAATGTAGGAAATAGAAAGGGAAATAGGTGGAGTTTTCTTGTAACAATCAATTTATCAGTTCATGAAATTTTTAACTGATAAAATAATGAATACAGACTTTATATATATATATATATATATATATTAATTTTTTTTAAATGTCTAAATTTAACATACCAAGTTCTCCTAGAAGAAACTTGTATTGAGCTTCATTTAGAGGCTTTGTGAAGATGTATGCTAGTTGAAGATCGGTGGGGCAGAAATGCAACTCAATATCACCTTTGGAGATGTGATCTCTTATGAAGTGATATCTGATGTCAATGTGCTTGGACCTTGAGTGAAGCACCGGATTGTTTGCAATGGCAATTGCACTAGAGTTGTCACACAGGATAAGGACTTTGGAGTAGATTTGATTGTAGTCCCTCACTTTGTTCTTCATCCATAGTATTTGAGCACAACAGCTACCAGCAGCAACATATTCAGCTTCAGCAGTAGAGGTGGAGACTGAATGTTGCTTCTTGCTAGACCAGCTAACAAGTTTACCACCAAGGAGTTGGCAGCTTCCAGTAGTGCTTTTCCTATCAACTTTTGATCCTGCAAAGTCAGAATCTGAATAACCCATTAGATCAAAACCTGAGTCTTTGGGATACCAAAGACCCAGATTCATGATACCTTTCAGATACCGGAAGATGCGTTTAACCGCAGCCAAACGAGATTCCTTAGGATTGGCTTGGTAACACGCACACAGACAAGTAGCAAACATAATATCAGGTCTACTAGCAGTTAGATAAAGAAGTGACCCAATCATTCCTCTAAACATTGTTACATCAACAGGCACACCAGCTGGATCAGCATCAAGTTTTAGAGGTGGTGCCATAGGAGTTTTCATGGGAGAGCAGGTATCAAATTTAAACTTTTTCAAAAGATCACGAATGTATTTGCTTTGATTTATAAAAATACCTTCAGAAGACTGTTTTACTTGGATACCCAAGAAAAATGTTAGCTCCCCCATCATGCTCATCTCATATTGACTCATCATGAGAGAGGCAAACTCATCACACAGTGACTCATCTGTGGCACCAAAAATGATGTCATCCACACAAATTTAAACAAGAATAAGATTACCTGAGGTTTGTTTGATGAAAAGAGTGTTGTCAATCTTACCCTGAGTATACTTGTTCTTCAGAAGAAAGTCTGCTAGAGTATCATACCAGGCACGAGGAGCTTGTTTAAGGCCATAGAGAGCCTTATCCAATCTGTACACATAGTCAGGATGAGATGGATCTTCAAATCCAGGAGGTTGTTTCACATAGACTTCTTCAGCTAGTTCTCCATTTAGGAAAGCACTCTTGACATCCATCTGGAAGACTCTGAAATTCTTGTATGCAGCATGAGCAAGGAAGATTCGGATTGCTTTAAGTCTGGCAACTGGAGCAAATGTTTCGTCATAGTCAATTCCTTCTTATTGCCTGTACCCTTGAGCAACCAGTCTAGCTTTATTCCTGATGATAGTGCCTTCTTCATCCATCTTGTTTCTGAAGACCCACTTGGTTCCTATAATTGTTTTTCTAGGAGGGCGAGGAACCAATCTCCAGACATTGTTTCTTTCAAACTGAGAGAGTTCTTCTTGCATGGAAGTGATCCAACATGGATCGGCTAGAGCTTCTTCATCCTTCTTAGGCTCTATGATGGATAGAAAATTTACGTAGAGACAGATATTGCCTACTCCTCTTCTGGTTTGGACACCAGCCTGTTGATCACCAATTATTTGATCAATTGGATGATCCTTGGTCCATTTAATTGCAGGAGGCAAAGCTGGAGGAAGGGAAGGTTGTGAGTGAGATGTAGAAGGTAAATCTTCAGGAGGATTGAAGGAGGAAAGATTAGGTGATTTGTTGAAGAAGGTATATTTGAGGGATGAGAGAGAGAGTGTTGTTTTGAAGAGAATTTTGGTTTTGGGAAGTTTGGATCGGCAGAGGGTTTTCTTCTTGGTTTGAGGAAGGGTTTGAAGAAGTGGAAAGGTTATTATCTTGAGAGGTAGGATTTTGAGGAGAGGGTATGGAAATAGTTGTGTTAGGTGGAGAAGGAGAAACATCACCAATGCAAGAGGTGATCCAACTATTTAATTCATCATCATCTGAGGAGAGGGATGATACCTTGAGGTCATCAAACTTGACATGTATTGATTCATCAATACATTTTATCCGAAGGTTGTAGACCCTGAATGCTTTGGAGGTGAGAGAATAACCCATAAAGATGCCTTCATCTGCTTTAGGATCAAACTTGCCCAAGTTTTCTCTGTCATTTAAAATATAGCATACACACCCAAAGACATGAAGAAAGCTGATGTTTGGTTTTCTACCATAAAAGACTTCATAGGGAGTCTTATTATGTCTTTTTACAATAATGGACCTATTTTGGGTAAAGCATGCAGTATTAAACGCCTCAGCCCAAAAGTAGGTCGCCAGATGAGATTCACTCAGCATGGATCTGGCAGCTTCACACAGCGTCCTGTTCTTCCTCTCCACCACACCATTTTGTTATCGAGTCCGAACTGCTGAAAAATTCTGAGAGATGCCTTTTTCAGTGAAGAAGTCATCCAAAACATTGTTTTTGAATTCAGTGTCGTTGTCACTTCTTACTGATCTCGCCAGCTACCCATTCATCACTTCAGATCTTTTGATGAACTTTATGATTTCTTCAGAGGTATCACTTTTATACCTGAGAAAAAATACCCAAGTGTAACGTGTAAATTCATCAATAATAACAAGAATATACCTTCTTCCTCTAAGGCTTGGAGTGCTGACTGGTCCACACAGATCCATGTGCAGCATCTGAAGAGGTTGGGAGATGGAGAAGCATTGCTTGGATTTGAATGAGGATTTTGTGAGTTTTCCCTTCTCACAAGCAGCACACAGCTTTTCTTTCACAAAGGTCAGCTTTGGCATTCCAGACACGAGTTCTTTAGAGGAGAGAGAGTTCAAGGTTTTGAAGTTGAGGTGAGAGAGACGCTTGTGCCAAAGCCAACTGATCTTAGCATAGTTTTCAGAGACAAAACAGATGTTTGTTCCAAAAGATGAACTTTGTCCCATGTCTATAACATAGACATTTTCTTTTCGGTACCCGGAAAGTATAGTTTTCATGTCTTTGTCAACCACCGTGCAAATGGACAGTTCAAAGATTACTTTATAATCGAGATCACACAGCTGGCTTATGCTCAAGAGGTTGTGCATCAAGCCTTCAACATATGCTACTTTATTAAAGGTGACAGAACCATTAGAGAGAGTTCCGTAGCCTTTAGTACTGCCACGAGAATTATCGCCAAAGGTAACAGATGGACCTTTAGCCGACACGAAGTTTACAAGAAGAGATTTGTTTCCAGTCATGTGACGCGAACATCCACTATCCAGATACCAGATTTGATGATGTCCATAGACCTGCAGTTACAGAAAAATTAGTTCTTTGGTACCCACTTAGAGATGGGTCCTGTTGGGTTAGAAGAAAAAGTAGGGAGATCTTTAGAGATCCTATCCATTCTTTCAAGAGGACAATATTTAGCCATATGAAAAGTGTCACCACATTTATAGCATTTTATATAGATAAAAACCTTTTTAAAACCATGAACACTTTCCTTGTTTTGACCTTTCACATTGATTTTTATGATCTTGATTGAGGAGGATGAAGCAAGAGGATTGGATCCTAGAATTCCTTGGTAAGGGTTTAAGTTTGGTGAATGACAGGATTCTTTGGGATTTGACTTCTTCAGGAGCACAGACCGAGGAATGGGAAAAGTAGAAGATTTATCAGAATATTTCTTTGGAGCTTTTATTTTAGGATGGGAATCGGCTGCAGATTTTCCTTTGTTGGAAATGGGAGATCCTTTTGAATGAGATTGGGATTCTCTTTTGGGGATCTTTGAAGGCTTAGGTTCAGAGGAAGAGGCTTCATCTATGTGTAAAGATTTCATCAGCTCATGAATAGGTTTGGGAAGGTCATTAGAACCTTGGGCTTCTTCAACTTCAGAAGTTGAGGCATCACCTTTAGCTTTAATGAACATTCCAAACTTCAAGGCTTCAGAAAGGTCAAGAGAATTCATTGAATGAGTATCACTTGAATGGTGTTCAGAGGACTCATAGAAAGGAGGAAGCACAAAGGAAGTGGAAGCATGGACATTAGAAGATGAGTCAATGTCCATTTTGCCAAAGCCAAGTCCAGATTTGTCATCATAGTTCATTTGGTCTTGAAAAATCTTTTCTAAGTTCTTAGAAGAGCTACTCCATTTTTCACAATATCTTGTTCCTTTTTAAGCCTTTTGAATAGCTTATTTTTCTCTTTAGCAAATGTGAAATTTATGGTTTTCAGATCTTCAAGCTCGGCTTTGATTTTATCAAAGTGTTTTAGTTGAGAGAGACAAATTTGGAGTTGAGAGGAGAGAGATTTTATCTGAGCATTTGCCTTTTTCTTAGCATCTTTAGCGTCATGGAAGTCAACAGTTAAAGAGTCAAATGCATCAACCTTTTCAGCATCAGTAAGAGAGAAAAATGGATGTACCTGAGTGGATGAGGAAGAGCATCTTGTTGAGACTAGAACAAGAGTGGAAGGAGTTTCCTCACAATCACTCATGTCATCAATCTTTGCCATGAAACAAATATTGGCCATGTCCTTATCACTGTTAGATGTGGGTTCATCTGCCCAGTCATGAGACTCAGCCAGCAGACCCTTTCCCTTTTTGGAAAGCATTTCATTTCTCTCTTTTTCTCTTTTGTATTTAGCCTTGTACTTTTCAGCACTATCAGAGTTCGTAGAGGAAACAGATTTGCCAAATTTTTAAGAGGAAGAGGAATTTGAATCAGGTCTGGATCTGCTAGATTATGAAAGATAACGACCAGAAGAAGAGTTCTTAGATCTTTCAGAGAGTTTGCTTCTGCACTCAGAGGCAAAGTGACCTTTCTTCCCACATTTAAAGCATTCCTCATTTGATTTATCGGTTGAAGAGTGCTTGGGGAAATTTTGAGAAGATTTTCTAGAAAACTTAGATTTACCAGAAGAGAAACGGGATCAAGGTTTAGAATAACCTGCCAGCATGGCCATGCCATCTGACAGTTGGTCAACAGGGGTTTCCTCACCATCATCATCAGCATCACTAAGGTATGCCTCCGAATGATCATTGGTATCTTCCTGACTATCGTGATCAGAATCAGAAGGATATGTGATTCTAGGAACGCACACAGATCTTTTGGAAGAGTCACTCACAAGAGCTAGAGAAGAGCTCTTGATGTCTTTAATGACATACTTCCTTTGGAGCTTGGTTTGTTCAAAGTTAAAGAGAGTACCATAAAGAGCTGTGAGAGGCATATGATCAAGGTCCTTGGTTGTCTTAATGCATGTGCAAATGTTTTCCCAGAAATCAGGAAGACAATCTATAAATTTGCATAAGACTTCCTCATTATCATAAATGCATCCCAACATCTTAAGATCATTAAGCAGACCGTTAAAATGGTTATAGTAGTCAGAAAGAGATTCTCCTTTTTCATGAGAAAATAGTTCATATTTTCTAACAAGAGCGATCTTTTTGCTCTTTTTCACTTCGGAAGTACCTTCATAAAGAACACACAGGGTGGACCACATTTCCTTAGCAGTAGAGAAGTTTACAAGAGAGTGATAAACCTCATCAGGTAAAGAGAAGGCAATGATGGCTCTGACTTTAGTGTCAAGAGCTACAAGACGTTTATCTTCATCATTGTACTTACTAGGGTCCTTTACAATGTATCACCCAGTAACAGGTGTTCGTTCTTCCTCATCAGAAGAAGAAGAATTATCACCATCCTTATCTTTGTTTTTGGCATTATAACGATCCCAAACTCTAGGGACAAGAGGTCCTTCATTGAGTATGGTAGGATATCTGCTATCAACTCCTTCTAGTAGGATATCTGCTGTCAACTCCTTCTAGGAAGAGCATCATCCTCTCTCCAAATCAAACACAAGGAGTTTGTTTCTAAAATAACTGATCTTGAAACCAAACTCCACAAAAGAGGTCAAACTGATCAGACCATTCACATGAACAAACCCAAGGAATTCACATACTTCAACAAGGAATGGGGAATCAGATACGATAACCCTCAGTACTTGAAAAAGATTTTGACCAAAAGACCGACACTTTATCACTTTGGTTTTCTCGGTCTGGACAAAAAGTATCCTGAATATAAGATAAAATGGACTGGTCCTCTTAAACCTGAGAAAAAAGAGGAAACTGAGGAATACAAGCGTGCAAACACCACTAAGATGCAACTTCCTTTTTGCTACGAACCTATGAACTACTCGTACAAGAAAAACACAAAGAAATACCTCTCGAATGACTACTTTGATGGCTATAAGGTTGCGACGCCCAATGATTCCTCCAAAAAGGATGAGGCCCAAGCACCTGAACCCAAAACTGAGAAGGACGAGTTTAAACTCTATGTCCCTTCTCTCGTTTTGGAAGAAAAAATAGTCGAGTTAGAGGAGACACTCGAGAAGGAAAGAACCAGTTTTCAAAAGGAAAGGCAAGCGCTTAAAACAGAACTTGAGAATCTTAAATCCGTAAAAACCGAATCTGTGTCGGATAAGGGGATAAGGGACAGGAAATCCTTCGGAATGAAATCAATCGGCTCACATCAAAACTGTCTGCTTTGGCAACAAAAGCGATGAAGGAGCACGTGAGAAACGGTCAACTTCAAGAAAAGGTTGACCTACTCCAAGACGAAAAGATGATTTCACCCGAACTTTCCTCGGACTCGTCTGATACATCTTCGTGTAAAGCTTTTATTGGAAAAACGTTTTCACGAAACGGTAAAGAGTCTCAATATGAGTGTGTTTTAAAGAATCTAAACTCTGATTTTTTCTTAGCTTCCGCACAAGATTCTCCTAAAAACACCGACACAAAGTGTTCCTCACCTCCCTCGACCAATCCTAGTTCATCAATTCCTGATGTTGACTTTTCTAAATTCATGAATTCCGAGGGTAGTTCAGATGAAGAGTTTGAATCATTTCCATTTGACAAACCTCTTCCAAGTCACACCGACTTTCTTTCAAAAGCGGTAAATCACCCGGTCAATTTTCAAAAAGGCGAATGTTCTTCAAAACTCAAGACCAAATCTGTGAACGGCGTTTCTAAAACCGATTCTCCTTTTCAAAAACGTTCACAGCCGCAGCAAAAGACCGGTCGACCAAATGATAGACATCCTTCCCACTCACACTCTACTGATCATACCTTTGATGATAAGTCAGATAATAATGGTCGGAGAAAGAGGTTCAAACAAGTTTGGGTGGGGAAGAGGTCTAATGAAAGCAAAACGAATACAAAGTCATTTAAGCCAGTTTCGCATGTTAGGACATACAATCGCAATCATGATGTTTTTAATTCTCATACTTCTGTTGAACAAAAGGTGATGTTTCCCTTCAGAGTTTACTCAATTCAACAGTTGCTACAACTTTCTCATGATTGTATATGTTGTTCTACATGTATTTCGAATGATTTTGTTGATCGTAAATATGAATCTCATTGGTATGGTACCTATAGTATCCCCGGTCCTCACTATAATAGGGCATCTAACCGTCAAGGATCCATCAATGGATGGATACCAAAATCCTTCTAATTTATTTTGCAGGAACGTCATGTGCACTTAGTTCATAACATTCTTTTCACATGACGAACATTCAAAGGTTATGCCAATTTTAAGGGGGAGTATTATCTTATAAAAGGTAAGTGAACTTTAATTGAATTCAAAGACCTTGGTAATTCATTCTGGATAACTTACTTGTGTTTGTTATTCTCCAATTTTAAATTCCATGATTGCCACGTGTCAATTTTTTTGCTTTAGTTATTTCCATGTCTCACATATTCGTTGATTTTTCGATGGAAATACACTCGTTTGAATTCATAGTTGTTTTCCAAGTTCGCTATTTCATATTAATGATTCAATTCTTTTCTGATATATTAATTGTGACTTGTTCTTCACAATTAAACTTTCTGATCATTGTTTCATTTTTGAACATATGGTGTTTACTAAGTCATTATGTTTAGCGCTTGATCTTGTATCTTGAAATTCCATATTTCAAATGATTTTTTTGATGACTTCTGATTACCTCAGATCAGAACTCGAACTTCATTTTTATGACTTCTGATTACCTCAGATCAGGACTCGTTCTTAAATGTTTTGACTTCTAAACATTTCAGTTTAGAACTCGTACTTCACTGTTTACTTAACTGATTTACTCGATGCATGAAATGAGTGTTAGGAATTACATCGTTTCTATGGTCTATCCAGAACCAGAAGGACCTACCCAAGAAACACATCCCTTATAGACAACAGTGAGGGGTCTAGATTGATAGATGAGTTCGGAGTGAAAAGAATATGGTGAGGATGTGACAGGACTTAAAAGAATTATTGGTCCTTACCAAACCGAGTCAGTTATCCGGGTAACCACACAATCTATTCATTCTCGTTCTTTGGAGATGAATATTGAAACAGACATGAACCCAGTATCGATAACTCGTATCACCCCACCTAGCCACTCAAGCATCTCACAACAGATGCTTGTTTCATAAATACACGGAGAATTAGCACATAATCTATCTATTCCTCACTCGGAGGTCTTAGATATTGAAACAGGAAGACATCAGCTCCGGTCTCCGAACTTCATATTCTAATCACTAAGTCTATTGATTTTTAACTTGTGTCCCAAGTTGAATCAATATTTGAGCCAAACAGATATATAATCTAATTCTTTCACACCTGCACGAGTCTTTATGATTCCCATCGCATATCTTCGTGATATTACCGGAACGGTTTGAGAAGTAATTTTTAAAACTTTACTTCAGTGATAACTGGAAGTCATATCAGAGACACCCCATTGCCAACTCTGAACATATGCCACACAATTATTTTAATTGATGTGATAACAGTTACTATTGTGTTTCTGTGTTAGATATTTACCCCGTTCTGGTTACTTAATGTTTTGATCTAGTTTTTCGTCACTATTGTCTTTGAACATACATGATGCTCCGGATGCTCCTACTCATCATGAGGGGGAGAAAGGGTATAAATTCAAAGACACCAAATATCAAGTTGAGGGGGAGTTAGCAAAAGCCGAGGGGGAGTAACTGTTGATTGATCAGTTCCGTTATTTGGTTAGTTCCAAAATCCAAAAAGAGTTCAAAGTGTATACAAGTGATCAATTATTCTCATCCTTCATCAAGTGGTGTTCGCTACAAGTTATTAGTTTCTCCTTCAAGCGTTTGACAAGTTCTGAAATTTTTCAAAGCCAATTCAACTCGCGGTTCAAAGACAGATTCTTGATTTTAAACTGGAGATGCACTGTGGGATGTCACAAAACTCGCACATTATCATTCTTGTGTGCTTATCCTATGTGTTGAGTTCCTACAGTTGAAAACTGCTTTTTATGCACCCGGTCAAGGTTATTGTTCTCTGAATATGGTGATAAAAGTTGAAGATATGAAGACTAAGAGCTTTATCCAAGGGGGGGGCGTTAAAATACATGAAGACAAGCAACACCGAAGTGTTTCAATGATTCAAAAGGAAGAGAAGATCAAGACTTGAAGATTTCAAGACCTTTTTTCTTTATATAACTTTAGGGGGAGATTGTTAGGACAATAAATGTCCTATAAAATAGAAAGTTATATAAAGAATTATAGCATTTAATTAATTATTGTAAAAGCCCTTAATTGTGTTAATTGGGCTTAGTTTAGCCTAATGGGCTTGGGTCGTCTTTGTCTAAGGCCTAAGTATATAAGGTTTAGTCTTAACCTTGTTTAGGTTAGAGATCCACAATCATTCCATTACTCTGAATTGTAATATTCTCTAAACGATACTTTGAATGAATACGAGATGGATGACAACTTGAAATCAACAATTGTTATTGTTATTGCTCATTGATTTTATTGTTACCTGTCAATCTGGGATCTACAACTTCGGTCGGGAATATCAGATTTACCTCGGAATTGATTGTATTGGCGGCTTTTTCATGCCATACATTTTCTGTTTCCGGGTCAATCTTTGATTTTGTGTCTATCATTTCAAGTGCAGGTCGTTCCGTTGTTGTGAATTCGATAAGGTTTTGTTTTTCTTCATCGGGCTTTTCAACCATTGGGTCTTCTTCGTCTGATATTTCCATATCGACTACCATGTCGACTAAACTCAGCTGATTCTGTGGCTGGTCTTCTGAGGGTGCCACGGTAGATGGTTCCAGTTAAACCTCTGATGTAGTGTCGACGGTGATCGGCTCGGACTCAGATAAGCGTTGGCGCTTGTTCTCCCCCTCACGGTGATCAGGATCATCCTGGTCATCGTATGTGCGCTTGAGTCCGCCAGCTTGACCCTTGCATGTATTTTTAAGTGAAGCGACCCTGTCGGATAAGGTTGAAAGAACGTTCTGCGCGTTCCTAAGGTCGAGTCAAGCTTATCTAACCTGGTAGTGATACATGTGACCGGAGCAAGGAAAGTAGATCGGCTTCTAATGAGGAATCGGTGTTGGATTGCGGTGGTAGTTGGGCGAGGAGCATGGTTTTGAGCTCATCCACCGAGTAAGATGTTTGAGCGGTAGCGGTTAAAGGTGGTGTATGTGTTGGTGCGGGTTCGGCTTCGACCACTTTCTCCTTTCCTTTCAACATACTCTTGATTTTATCCAATTCCTCCTTGAACTCCTTGGTAAACTCTACTTGGACAGCCTTTAAGGCGCCGTCCATATACTTCCTTGAAATGAATTCGGGTAAGGTAACATCGGGATCACTTAGATTGCCCGTTGAGGTAATTACCATTGAGGTAGTACCACCTACGTTCACAATTGACATTTGGATAGCTGTGGTAGGATTTCCACCAGATCCTCGTATTCCACCTAATGGCAGAGATACTCCGGGTGTTCCGATCGGGTCACTTGATTCACCGATATTAGCATAACATATGACCTGTGTTCAGACAAAGAAGATATTAAAATATCAAGGGGCTCTAGACTCGATGGTGCACTGAAAGAAGGCGAGAATGGGGGCAGTTGTTCTCTATTTTCAATATCGAAACTCTTCGAGTGAGAGAACGGTTGATTATGTGATAAATCCCCGTGAGAAGTTGAAACAAGTAACTGTTGAGAGTCACTTGAGTGGCTAAGGGGGGTGTGTAATTGCGTCGCTAGGTCCACAACGTCTTCTTCAATATCTCGTCCCAACGGATGAGACGAGATAGTAGATGTGGCTACCTAGCTGACACGGGCTCGGGCTAGCTCATTCGCTTCTCTATTTAGTAATCTAGATCTCTCATGATTCTTTTTCGATCTCCATTCTATCCTCCTCACCTATTCTAAATTTTCAACTAAATCTCCCTCCGCTCTCCTTATATCTCCCGTATTAGGCTCAGGGGTAGAGGCGTTAGAGGGTGAGGTAGAAGGAGTTTCCTAGATCAAGGGTGGACGACGTTCGATACGGGCGGGTATTTTGGTTAAATGAATGGCTTGGTCCGTATCTGAGTCGGTGCTTTCAGAGTCCGACGAGGAGTGTTGGATGATTGGTGAGTGGGGTTTATTTGCATCGGTGTCGGTGTCCTTTTCAAGTAATGGGTGGTTGATTATCGGGGCCTCGTGTAAGGTAGTTGACGGTCCGGTGACATCTATGGTACGGGTGGTAGTTTGGGAAGGATTGGGTTGTTGGCTGGTTGAGGGTCGGGATGGTTGGCTTGTGGATGGTCGGGATGATTGGCTTGTACCGGTATGCAAACCCACAACACCGCCCGCTCCAGTTCCCCTTCCAATATCTTCTCTCATCACACCCCGTCCGAGAGCCCCAACTACCCGAACTCTTCCTCCTCTTGTTCTAGGACCCTCACGTCTCTCGAGTCTAGCTCCGCAGGGAGGTCCCTCTGGATCTGGCTGGACCATCGGAGCACCTAATCCTAATACTTGCCTATATGCTATCACACTCGGTGCTGCCGGATTTGCGTAGGCCAGTAGGGTATCAGGAATACGCATGGGTTGTATGTTTGTAGGGTTGTGGATAACGAGATAGTTAAGGCTAAAAGAGGGACATACCGGGTGGTGAGGTCGACGAGGTATGGCTGGGTTGGTGTCCATGTGTTGTTGGATCGCCAGCTGAAGGAAGCGGATGTATGGAGTGAATTTGTGCTCCTTCGTACCTCCGTTGTCGCAGATGTTCTTGACGAGCTCATGCCATATCAACGCGGCGTAGTTGACATGACGGTTGTAGGCGATGACATGGAAAATGCGGAGGAAGTTGCCGCTGCATTGGTCGATACCCTTCCATCTAGATGAAAGGCATCGATTGATGATCGTGAACATAGTGTACCACAGAGGAGCTAGGTACTTCCAGTTGAAAGCTGAAGGGCAGTTCAGGTCGTGGTTGTACCCCAAGGCCCGAATGTCGGCACAAAGGTTGTCATCGTCGATTGAAGGATCAAAGGCGGCACGGCCGTTGTGGGTGGCTTCCGGTAGGAGTAAGAGATGTCTGAACGACTCAGGTGTGAGGGCGAACGGATAATGATCCAATGTAGCTTCAATCCTCTGAGTGTTGTCGCCGGTGACCACACGGATGGTGTTCCAAACTTGTTGTAGGTAAAGGACAGGAACGTCCGTGGTGGCGGTGAGTGCATAGTGAAGTGGGTGACCAATGAGGATGTCAACGACCACTCGGTGTTGAGGTCGGAACTCGGTGGCGTCAAGGTGATGATTGTTACCTTCGATCTCGAGGATCTCATCGGAGGAGATAAGGGCGTTGTCGGCCGCCTCATCAATGAACTGTTCAGGGTGTTCGTCCCCGTGGTGTTGTTATTGGTCAGCCATTTGAGTACCTGATAGAGCCAGTGTTAGTACATAGTGGTGAGCAACATGTTTGTACGTACCTTGGCACAAAATTGCTCAATCGCGGAAAGTGTGAGAAATTGGCAGTGAGGCAAAGTATCCGGATTGGGCTTTGTTACAGGATTGGTGATAGTGTCCGGAAACAAAGGTGTATCCAGTAAAGTGGGGTGTCCGGATACAATGGTTACCGGATACATTAGGTATCCGGATACAACCAAGATTCCCGAAATATAGAACTTACCGGAGAGGGTTACCGGACACTAGGAACTGACCGGGTAGATTGGGTTACCAGACGCGAAGATAACCGGATAGATATACTTTCTGGATAAACAACAACTTACCCGATAGGATGGCTTTTCGGATACCTAGGGTTACCGGCAAACTATCCGGATAGTTTAAAACTATCTGGACGAGATTCGGTCGAATCAATACGCACAAATAGCCATCGATTGAGATCTATAACTAGAAAATAACAACATGATGAAGCATAGAAGCAAATATCGACTGTAGATTTTGCAAAATGGGGAACGAAATCGGCGGAATGTGAACTGTAGATGTGTGCGGTCGAACCAACCGGGAAGTCGATCGAGTAATCGATCGGAACCGGGATGATTGTGTGTGCAATCGTGATCGATAGTTAATATGGAGAGGGAATCGATGAACATACCTGAAAACGAAGTCGAAATCGTGAGATACACGAGGGAATGGAGTGCGCCAAGGGTTTTTTGGGGGGTTTTATGTAAAGCCCGTATCCCAATATGTATTTTCTTTTTATTAATTCTTTTCTCTTAAGTTTTATTTAACGTGGTTTCCGTTAACGGGGTTAGACGAATTGGACCTAATAGTTAATTATGTCAAATCGTTGGTTAGAGTGCGAGATGGAATTAGTTGAGGGATCAAATTGTTAAAGGGCCAAAACAATGTACATTTCGGCCCATGCACAACCCAAAACCGATTTCATGTTTCATTTTGAGGGGTTGGTTTCGTGGCTTGGCAAGGAATAAAAGAGGAAAGAAAGGGAGAAGGAAAAACCCTACGGCCCCTCCCTCCCCTTCTCTTGTGAGTTCGGCCGAGAGAGAGTAGCAACAAAAGAGAGAGTAGAGACAAACAAGAAAAAGTGAGAGAGCTCGTATTTGTAAACCAAGCTGCAGAAAACTTCTGTTTCCCGGAGATTGAACGGTCGGATCGTCGTGATTTTTGGTGAACAGCTTCACGACATCTTATTCAACATTCTGGACGGTGGGATCGTGGTTTTGTGGTCCGGAGGTCATGGTTTCGTGGGGTTCTGCACAGCAGTAACTTTGTGGTGATTTCTCTCAATTCTTGCTCTATTTTGGTTCCATACATCTTGATGTGCTTATTGTTAGACTAATCCCGTCCCTATGCAAAGAGAAGAAGCGACCGAACCATTGTGACTGTTCAAGAGGACATACCTGTTCACAAAGCAACGCACCTGTTCACGAAGCAACGCGATGGTTGGAAAATAACCGTCATCTTAGACTAGTATAAATAGGGTATTTATTTATGTTTTAACGTAGAACATACTTGTACAAATATTATTGTAACAAACTTATTTGATTCAATCAATTTACTTTCGTTATTACCTGTTCGTGTTTGATTGAAACCCCACTGGGCAACAAATTGGTATCAGAGCCTAGGGCTTCGATTTAGCACTGCAAGACCGGAAAGGAATCGAAGGAAGTAAGGGGCGATTTCTGTATATAAATTTTGGAACCCAAAACACAACTAGGGTTGATTTGTGGTTCGGACAGAAACGAAGAAGAACAGCGAGTTCTTTGGACAAACAGAACAGGGACGAAAGGGAAGAACATCAGGGGTGTTCTTGTTGGTTCGAAAAAAGGACGCGAGGAAGAGGGAACACCAGGGGGTGTTCGGCGTTCGTACAAGGAAGAAGAAGAACACATTTGTGTTCCTGCTGGTTCGTGAAGGCACAAGAAAAAGAAAAAAACCAGGAGTGGTTTTTGGTTTGAATTGTGGACTTCGATACACACAGACAAAAACAAAAGGGGTGCAATTTTCTTTGCAAAATCTGACAAAAGAAAAGAAAGACAAACAACTTTTCTTTATTTTACTTTTGACTTTTAAATTAACAAATAAAATATTTATTTTGTTAATTATTGTGCAAATACAAAGATTTTGTATTTGGCAAAAGTTTATAAAAGATCAAATTTGGGGTAGTGCGTGTTAGTTCGTATTAGCATTTGAATACCAAACGGATTCGGTATTCGGGGTGAGATCGCTTTCAAGGAACAAAGAGACCATCGAAGGGGTTTCGTGTTTAAAAAAAAAAACAAAGGAAGGTTTTGGGAATCGTTTTCTCAAGGAGTAGAAGTAAAACAGAGACAAGCCGGAAGAGCATTTGTCTAAGGACCGATTCTAGGAAGGAAAGCACATCTCATCAGAGGAATCATCAAAAATTCGGGTTTTTCGTTCTAACAAAATCTGAATTTCTTTTATTTTTAGTCTTATACATAGATAAGATTAGAAATTGTTTTTTGATTCCTAGTTGAACCTATAAATTTCCTATATTCCTAATTTAAGCCATACTTAGAATTAGGAATAGTTTTTAAGCACGATGAGTGGAGAAAAAAACAAGGAAATTATAGTTCACAAAGAGGTTATGTCATTCTCTCAATTTCAGTGCCCTGTTTTAAAACCTACAAATTATACAGTATGGGCTCTTCGTATAAAGACCATACTAAAGGCAAATGGACTTTGGGAAATGATAGAACCTGAGAATGATACAGAACTAGACTTAAAGAAAGATATGGCAACAACTGCATATCTTTTCCAGGCATTACCAGAAGATATGATTTTACAAGTTGCTAGTTGCAAAAGTGCAAAAGAAATTTTGGAAGCACTGCAAACTAGACACATAGGTGTAGATAGAGTGCAGAAGGCACGACTTCAAACACTCAAATCAGAATTTGAGATGTTAAAAATGAAAGAAGATGACAGTATTGATACTTTCTCAGCAAAGCTCAATAGTATTGTCACAAGGGCAAGTGGCTTAGGATCAACATTTGATCAGCAAACTCTAGTACGAAAACTTCTAAGTTCCGTACCTAAGAGATTTATACAGATTGTGGCAGCCATAGAACAATTTACTGATTTAGAGAAAACAACCTTAGATGAGACAATTGGTAGGCTGAAAGCCTTTGAGGAAAGGGTGAATCTGTTAAATGGAAGCCCGACTGACAATCAGGACAAACTTCTATTCACAAACCATGACAACAATTCAAGTCATGAGAAACGTTTTAAGAACGGTGGACAAGAGAAGTTTAGGTCATCTCAGGACAACAATCAAGACGAAAGAACCAAACAATTTAACAAAGGAAAGAAATCCTTCCACAAGTTCAAGAAGAATAACTTCCAGAAAAGTGTAAAGGATTCAAGCAAGGTTAAATGTTACAATTGTAACAAGTTTGGACACGTCAAGAGAAACTGCAAACTAAAGGATAGTGGACAAGAGCAATCAAATTTGGTTCAGGAAGACGTGGAACCAACGCTCTTGATGGCAGTTCAAGGAAAAGGAGATAAGGTTGAGGAAATCTTCTTAAATGAAAAAGGGATTGAACCTAAGAAGTACATAAGCACGGATGAAAGCTTATGGTACTTAGATAATGGAGCTAGTAACCATATGACCGGAGTAAGGACACACTTTAAGGAGATAGACGAAAAAATCTCAGGAAGAGTCCGTTTTGGTGATGGGTCATATGTAGAGATTAAGGGTAGAGGCTCTATATTACTCGAATGTAAAAACAAGGAACAAAGAATAATTCCTAATGTTTATTACATTCCTAGTCTGAAAAGTAATATTTTGAGCCTAGGACAATTAACAGAGAATGGGTGTAAGATCATTATGCAAAACAACGTATTGTTGCTATATGGTCAGGATCAAAAACTCCTTATGAGAGTTGAGAGATCAAGAAACCGACTTTACAAGATCAATTTGAAAGTTGGTATGCCTATCTGTTTATTGACTAATTTGGAAAACCATGCATGGCTCTGGCATGCTAGGTTGGGTCATTTGAATTTCGACTCAATTAAACAAATGACTCAGAAGAAATTAGTGGAAGGGATACCCAGTATAAGTCATAAGAATCAAGTATGCAACGCCTGCTTACTAGGAAAGCACAGTAGAGCTCCGTTTCCTAACCAGACAAACACTAAGTCAATAGAACCTTTGAAATTAGTATTTGGAGACTTATGTGGACCTATTTCCCCAGCAACAGAATCAGGAAAGAAGTACATGTTTTTGCTACTAGATGACTGTACTAGGTACATGTGGGTATACTTCTTGAATTCAAAAGATGAAGCATTCGAGACTTTTAAGGAATTTAAGTTGAAGGTGGAAAATGAGGTTGGGAAAAAGTTAAAGACTTTTAGGACAGACAGAGGTGGTGAATTCACATCAAGGGAATTCACACGTTACTGTAAGGAGAATGGCATACTTAGACAACTTACAGCACCATACTCTCCACAACAGAATGGCATAGTAGAGAGAAGGAATAGGTCTGTAATGTGTACGACAAGAAGTATGTTAAAGGCTATGCATATGCCACAAAATTTTTGGGCTGAAGCTATTAGACATGCGATATATGTCTTAAATAGAGTACCTACAAAAGCTCTGAAGGATTCTACACCTTATGAAGCATTAAAGGGTAGAAAACCGAATATGAGACACCTTAGAGTTTTTGGATGCAAAGCCTATGCAAAGGTAACCAAGCCACATCTAAAGAAGTTAGATGATAGGAGCAAGGAATTGGTTTACCTAGGAACTGACCCAGGGTCAAAAGCTTATCGCTTATTTGATCCTGTAACAAAGGATATTAATGTTAGTAGAGATGTAAAATTCAAAGAAGATGAAGGATGGGACTGGAAAGGTTACTTGGATAATATTGATCCAAAGGAACCAGAATGGAAGGACTTCATTATAAATGATATCCGAACATCAAGTTCAAAGATCATTAATGAAGTTAGCACTCAAGATTCGGAGAGAAATAATGAAGAAAGTGCACCAAGTCCCATGCAGAATAATGCTCAAGGTGATATGTCTGATGATGAGATTGTACAACCAATAGACAATCCATCAACACCTCCACCATATACCTATGAGCCTAATTCAGAAGAATCTGCTGGATATACATCTTCAATAGCAAGTTCATCAAGGCCGTTTGATCATACGCCAGTTCGAGGGTTCAGAAATTTATCTGAAGTCTATGATCAAGCACCAGAAGTTCAAAGTAATGAATTGCTACTACTAGAGGAAGAGCCTAGAAATTACAAAGAGGCTGCACGAGATAAGAAGTGGATCGAGGCAATGCAAACAGAAATTGACTCAATCAATAAAAACAAGACATGGAAGCTAGCCACCCTACCAGACAAACAAAAGGCTATTGGTCTGAAATGGGTGTTTAAGACTAAACGAGATGCAGATGGGAAAATTATAAAACACAAGGCTCGTTTAGTAGCTAAGGGATACGTACAAGAGCATGGAATAGACTATGACGAAGTCTTTGCTCCTGTAGCAAGAATGGAGACAGTCAGATTAATTCTTGCATTGGCAGCTTATCATGGATGGGATGTTCACCACCTAGATGTGAAATCAGCATTTTTACATGGTGAGCTTAAGGAAGAAGTTTATGTTACACAACCAGAAGGTTTTATGAAACCAGGAAATGAAAATAAAGTGTACAGACTTGTTAGAGCACTTTATGGGTTGAAACAAGCTCCACGTGCATGGAACATGAAGTTAGATCAAACCTTGAAATCACTGGATTTCAAGAAATGCACATTAGAACAAGCAGTCTATACAAGGATAAGTAAAGACTCTATGTTGCTTGTTGGAGTTTATGTGGATGATTTAATAGTTACTGGAAGCAGTAAGAAAGACCTTCAGAAGTTTAAGTCACAAATGGAAGAAAAGTTCGAGATGAGTGACTTAGGTTTATTAGCTTACTATTTAGGAATAGAGGTTACCCAAACAGGGGGTGGAATCTCAATAAAGCAATCAGGATATGCCAACAAGATTCTTAAGGAAGCAAGAATGTTAGATTGCAACGAAACCAAGATTCCCATGGATCCAGGAACAAAGCTAATAAAGACAGAGGGAGGAGAACTAGTTGATGCTACGAAATACAGAAGTCTAATTGGGTGTTTAAGGTATTTACTTCATACAAGACCGGATCTCAGTTATTCAGTCGGTTTGTTAAGCCGGTTCATGCAAGAACCAAGGGAACAACATATGAAAGCAATTAGACAGGTGTTACGTTATATCAAAGGCACATTAAATTTTGGTATAACCTACTACAAGAAAGGTGGATGCAAGTTACTTGGATATAGTGACAGTAGTTACGGCATCAACATAGAAGAAGGCAAAGGAACGACAGGGATCGTATTTTACCTTGGGAACTCACCAATAAGCTGGAGTTCTCAGAAACAACCTACTGTTGCATTATCATCATGTGAGTCAGAATTTATGGCGGCAACAGCAGCAGCTTGTCAAGCATTATGGCTACAAAGACTATTGAATGCATTAACAGGCTGGAAGGAAGAAAGGGTTACAATCAGAGTCGACAACAAATCGGCGATAGCACTTATGAAGAACCCCGTATTTCATGGAAGAAGCAAACACATTGATATACGTTATCATTTTATCAGAGAATGTGTTGAAAAGAATCAGATAGAAGTCGAGCACGTAAGTGGAGATTTACAAAGGGCGGACATACTTACTAAAGCCTTAGCAAGAATCAAGTTCGCAGAAATGAGAGAGTTGCTTGGGGTGAAGGATCTAAAGGAGTAGGAACGAGATTAGGGGGGTGAATGTTAGACTAATCCCGTCCCTAGGCAAAGAGAAGAAGCGACCGAACCATTGTGACTGTTCAAGAGGACATACCTGTTCACAAAGCAACGCACCTGTTCACGAAGCAACGCGATGGTTGGAAAATAACCGTCATCTTAGACTAGTATAAATAGGGTATTTATTTATGTTTTAACGTAGAACATACTTGTACAAATATTATTGTAACAAACTTATTTGATTCAATCAATTTACTTTCGTTATTACCTGTTCGTGTTTGATTGAAACCCCACTGGGCAACACTTATTTCCAAGTGTATGATGGTTTTGTATGCCTTTAGTATAATCTAGAGAAGACTTTGTATTGCGCTAATATTGGTGGTAGTGGATTTGAAGCGGCTCTAGTAGTCCCGTGGTTTTTACTCTCGATTTTGAGGGGTTTTCCACGCTAAAATTTTGGGGTCTCATTGTGGTTGTTGATTGTATGTTTGGGGGTTGTTTTTACTTGCATTTAGAATACCTTATTTGTTTTCATCCTCAAAGGTTCATTCAGGTCTGTTTGGGTTAAGCCATGACTTAATGGATTTATAATCAATATTTGTCATTTCATGTGAATTACACAGTTTCTGCCACTGTTTTTGGGAAAGCCATAACTTTTTATAGGAACGTCGTATTGGGGTGAAATCAGTGCCAAAAGCTCCCATTCTGAGTCTAGTAAGTTTCATATGTTTTACGGAAAAACCAGTTCGGAACATAGCTAGTGTCAAATTGTTGTTTTGTACTGAAAGGTCCTGTTTTTTCACTGTTCTGCAAGTCGGTTTTGTAAAATCCAGAGTAAATTGTAGAAAAATCGTTAGAGTGCGTGCGATATGTCCCTGGAACCCTAAGACATGGGACTTTGTGATTATGGATTAATATTTCTGGATTTATCAGTTTATAAGGGGTTAAACAGGTCCCGAACAGACCTGTGTTTTTAGAGTAAAAGCTGGAATGTGTATGTTATAATTTAGTAGTCGTGGTTTTGGGTTAGGGCGTCACTTTGACATTTGTTAACACGTAATTAGGTGGGAGAAGGTGAGTGAAGTTGGCCGGCTTGTGATTGCGGTTGCGGATACTCGCGTTGCTTTAAGGTGAGTTCTCTCACTGTGTAG
This sequence comes from Saussurea involucrata, assembly GCA_033807775.1. Taxonomy (NCBI): domain Eukaryota; kingdom Viridiplantae; phylum Streptophyta; class Magnoliopsida; order Asterales; family Asteraceae; genus Saussurea; species Saussurea involucrata. The sequence continues at coordinate 138,125,819 of CM066322.1, forward strand.
TTAGGGGTTTTATGCATGTCATAGTAGTTTGTATGTACTACTGTCTTTGTGGTGTGAACTAGTTGTTTGTGGTGTGTAATATTTGATTGGTTTAAATGCTTAGTATAAATGTTTTACATTACACCTCGGTGGGACCGAGGGCTCGGTGGGACCGAGGAAGTGGAAAGAAACGTTGTGGGAACTCGGTGTGACGAGTGTGTTACATTACAACTCGGTGGGACCGAGGGCTCGGTGGGACCGAGGAAGTGGAAGGAAACGTTGTGGGAACTCGGTGTGACGAGTGTGTTACATTACAACTCGGTGGGACCGAGGGCTCGGTGGGACCGAGGTGTTGGATACATAATTACTTGTAGATGTTTACTCGTTTTATGTAACTGTGATGTTGTTGCTTATGTGCGGATAGGGGTGATGTGTATATAATTCCTATCTGCGCATGTGATGGAATTCACTAAGCTTCGTGCTTACCCCTTCCCAATATCTTATGATTTCAGGTGCGAGTAGCAGTCGGGCATGACGGTACACACGGGCGCAAGGCGAAGGCTGTTTAAGTTTAACTTTTTAAATGGGGATTTAATTATATAACTTTTCCGCTGCTTAAATTTCATTTGACGGTTTTAATTAACGACGTTTATTTTTATTGTAATGGGATTTGTTAACTTATGGTTTGATTGTAACGAAATGCATTATTTTTAAAATTTTAAATTCCTTGTAATTTTTGGGACGTTACAACTTGGTATCAGAGCACAGCTTGAGTGAATCAAACACATCTCGGTGTGTTTGGTCTCAAGTTGCGGCTATGAAATTTCAAACTCTTTTACTAAAATCCTTTTGAATGAAAGAAAAAGGAAAAACCCGTTTGGGAAACGGTGATTGAGGGCGCAGTGTGTACAGTCAGCCGACGCTAAGTGGGAAGGTACAGTACTTAGTGTATTTATCGCTTTCTAGCTCATAGGGTATGCATGCTAGACTGCTTATGTGGTTTACACTGTACTGTATGATGATTGCTTGCTAGTAGGAATCAATGCTAGTTATAGTAGGTTGTTAAGTGAAGGCCATATAGGTTGTATGCAGTAAGAATCATATAGCCTTAGAATATTTGATTTAGTTCTATTGCGCAACTCTTGTTTGAGTCCAACCGTTCTAGGATAGAATCTTGTATTCGAATGTCTATTTGATTCACGCTGCATGCGACTGGGTATTCGCGAGGCAACTCGTTATGGCTAATAGGGATTCCGTGGTAGCAAGGGTAGTGGGATGAGATGAAATTCCTAGTGAGCTGGGAAGAGTGTTTACATATGAGTATGTATGCTATATTGCTTTCTAGAACATATGAGTATGTGTGCTGGATTGTTTGGTGCTTATTACACTGTACTGCATGTTTGTTGTTTGCTAATAGGAGTTCATGCTAGCCTTGATAAGTTGTTAAGTGAATGCACTATAGGTTGTATGCGGTAGGAACCAAATAGCCTTAGAATGTCGGATTTAGTTCTATTGCGCAGCTCTTGTTTGAGTCCAACCGTTGTAGGATAGAATCTTATATTCGAATGTCTATCTGGTTTTACACTGTGTGCGACTGTGCATTCGCGAGGCGACTCGTCATGACTAGTGGGGATTTCGTCATAGCAAGGGTAGTGGAGTTGGGTGGAATTCCTAGGGAGCTAGGAAGAGTGTGTACATATGCCGGTGCGGGCATATGTGTGTAGTTATCGGCGAGAAACTACTTGGACCCATCGGATGGAACTCGGAACGAGTGATGATAGGTGTGGAAGGTAGTAGTAGAGCTCCTACTATCGGAAACACAGGATCAATGCTCGCATCGGGGAAAGTCACGAGGAATCCAAGGAGTTGAGCGTGAGCGTTGTTAGTGTGAATTATTATGTGCTAATAACTCGTTGCAATATCTACCCATAATAGCCATCACAAGGAGGAACAACAATAGTGAACCTACTAGTACAGGTGTGTACTTGATTTGCTTGAGGAGATGATCGTTGGGGTAGTGATGAAGGTTCTAAACTAGTAGTCGTTGGAATAGAAGGACGATTCTAGTATTAATCCCTTGGAGTGACGATAAGGATGAGGTTTGTTTTAAGTAGGCCATTTCGGGTCAAGATTGATGATTGTGTTAGAATCATGGGCTTATGGAGCCGACTTTGAATTGAGGAAAAACCGTAAGGATTATTGGACGTAATTTCCCAACTTGCCTAAGAGGTGTAAATGTCCGGATGACGATAGTGGACCGGAGAGATTTGGAGGGGCACGAGTCGAGACGTCGAATGCCGACTGAGTCATGCACAAAGTTTATTTTGAAAATAAATTGCATTAACTAATTCTTGTGTATCCAATCCTTTTATGGATTGTGTTTTGGAATTTTGGGAAATGTTCAGCACACACGAAATCTCGAATTATGGTTTTGAAAGTAGATGAAATCGTTTTATCACGGGAGTTGCAAACTTTGTTAGAATTTGTTTCATTTCGTAATTTTCCAACGGTTCTTTCGGGTAAGATGATATCCGTGTTTTGTGGTGTTTAAAATGTTGGGCAAGTGACTACGGCTTGTGACTTTAACATTGGAACTCCTCCACATATGTTAGAGTTGAGACGGAAAGTTACATTCCACGATGTCTGTATAAAACTATTTGAGTGATTTGGGTAAAATGAGTTTTGTTTTACGGCATGTTGAGTCGTGTGGGTTTAATTTCACGAGGTGCATATCTTATTTGTTTATGTGACCATTTGGGGAAATCTTGGAAATCAATTTAAAGAACCCCACATTTTGAGATTTTATGAGGTTTTAGTCGATATTTGCAAATGATGGAAACGGATTGGTTTCTATCTTTAAGTTTGAAACTTGCACGAGACCGTTGTGTTTTATCAAAAATATATTTGTAAACCGTTTCATCGTTTTGTATGACTAGCCGACGCGCGTAAAAATTTGTTGGTGAACCCTGTGCCACGACATTTTATGTTTAAAAAGAGAAATTTTGGGGTCAAATGTCGTGGGACTGATTTTGAAATTATGTGCACACTTTTGTCGCACTCGGTGTAAGGTCGAGCGGTTACTTTGAGTAGATGGCATGAGTCAATCCATACTAGAACCATGACGGTCCATTTTTTTTAAAGAAATTATTCATTACGCTTTGTGTTTTGTAAGTAAACTGAACAGAAATGGAATGATTTTCAACATGATTTTTCTGTGTGAGATGAGCGTGTCCATTTTCGCGTAACTACCGACTTGGTAATAGTAGTTTTATTGCATACGGTCTTTTTGAAATGAAAAATCTTGACGTTGTAAATATTTTGTAAACGATTTTGTAAACCATTTGGGAAATACGCTTTTAGGGGTTATGTGTCATTTTGAGAACTTTAAGGGTGTGAGTCCATTTGGAAAACTCTTGTTTAACCCGTGTCGAGGTTGGGACTAATGTTGATTTTAGAGTATTGCTTGCTTAAACTTTATTTAAACGCGTTTTGACCGACTTATGGGTCTAGCAAGCGTGGAGCATTTTGCTCGGTTTTGACTTTGAGATAGTCAGGGGTCAATTGCACGGTTTTTAATGGCTCGATGTGGAGTTTTGTTGATGGGTTGTTTTGTTGCACAGTTTTGCACTTATTGCACATTGAGTATTTACATGTTGGGTGAGTGAGTCATTCCGGGATAGGCATGTTGTTGGTAGACTGTTTTGCATTGGATCCTTGGTCACGTCAGTCAGTCGTTGGTAATGGTCGGTTGGGTATCTCGGGGTGGGACTCCGGTATTCATGTGTTATGACCTTGACTTTCCAGTAGGCACTAAGAGGATATAGTCTTGGGCACTTACCTGAGAGGTAGTTCCGATGTGCCGGGCCTTGAGACGTACCTGGGAGGTAGGCGTTAAGGCGTATCTTGATACGGTGTAATTAGGTTTCCTAGAGCAAGCGTGGAGGTTTAGTAGACGGGGGAAGATCGGGTATTCCACACGTGTTGTTAGTGTAGACCGAATAGTGTCGGTTAAGGGAATGGTGCCCTTTGTAATTAAGAGAATAAATGCGCAGTAACCTTTTTGAAGTAAGTAGTATATTTAGGTGTCAAATTTTGGGCTTGAGGCCAAACACCTTTAGTGTAATCGGGGATTTGTAGCCGATTTTAAAATAATTATGGTGATGGTAGTAGTAACCCTGAGATGCTTAATTGTGATGAATGGTTATGGTGGAATGACCTTCGTGGGTGATTATAAGTTTACTGGTTTGATGATCCGTGTGAAATAAATTTTGGGAGCCTATAGAACTCGTGGAAGTAATCGACAGTAATGGTAGGAATGATCGGATTCGAGTATCCTGTAGGGTATATTGGTGAGTACCTTTAGAATGGTTAGAGCTTGAAAGTTGAATCAGGATGTATGGAACATCTAAGGTTGGGAGGCAACCGAAGTCGTTTGGCTAGGAATGAATCCAGTTGTTGGAGTGTTCTTTCGGTCATAATTTCAGTGTCCTTGAAGGAGTTTTGGTAGTAAGAAAAGTATTCGAGAAATTCTAGACGGGGTGAGAAATTTAGATTCTAGTTGAGGAAAGTCCAGTGGCAGCACCAAAGGGGTTCGAGTGGACGTGGGAACCCGGAGCGAAGATGCGCAAGAACTATTCCGAGTTATTCGCTAGCCTAGACTTCGAGGACAAAGTCTAATCCAAGTGGGGGAGAGTTGTAAAGCCCGTATCCCAATATGTATTTTCTTTTTATTAATTCTTTTCTCTTAAGTTTTATTTAACGTGGTTTCCGTTAACGGGGTTAGACGAATTGGACCTAATAGTTAATTATGTCAAATCGTTGGTTAGAGTGCGAGATGGAATTAGTTGAGGGATCAAATTGTTAAAGGGCCAAAACAATGTACATTTCGGCCCATGCACAACCCAAAACCGATTTCATGTTTCATTTTGAGGGGTTGGTTTCGTGGCTTGGCAAGGAAGAAAAGAGGAAAGAAAGGGAGAAGGAAAAACCCTACGGCCCCTCCCTCCCCTTCTCTTGTGAGTTCGGCCGAGAGAGAGTAGCAACAAAAGAGAGAGTAGAGAGAAACAAGAAAAAGTGAGAGAGCTCGTATTTGTAAACCTAGCTGCATAAAACTTCTGTTTCCCGGAGATTGAACGGTCGGATCGTCGTGATTTTTGGTGAACTGCTTCACGACATCTTCTTCAACATTCTGGATGGTGGGATCGTGGTTTTGAGGTCCGGAGGTCATGGTTTCGTGGGGTTCTGCACAGCAGTAACTTTGTGGTGATTTCTCTCCATTCTTGCTCTATTTTGGTTCCATACATCTTGATGTGCTTATTTCCAAGTGTATGATGGTTTTGTATGCCTTTAGTATAATCTAGAGAAGACTTTGTATTGCGCTAATATTGGTGGTAGTGGATTTGAAGCGGCTCTAGTAGTCCCGTGGTTTTTACTCTCGATTTTGAGGGGTTTTCCACGCTAAAATTTTGGGGTCTCATTGTGGTTGTTGATTGTATGTTTGGGGGTTGTTTTTACTTGCATTTAGAATACCTTATTTGTTTGCATCCTCAAAGGTTCATTCGGGTCTGTTTGGGTTAAGCCATGACTTAATGGATTTATAATCAATATTTGTCATTTCATGTGAATTACACAGTTTCTGCCACTGTTTTTGGGAAAGCGATAACTTTTTATAGGAACGTCGTATTGGGGTGAAATCAGTGCCAAAAGCTCCCATTCTGAGTCTAGTAAGTTTCATATGTTTTACGGAAAAACCAGTTCGGAACATAGCTAGTGTCAAATTGTTGTTTTGTACTGAAAGGTCCTGTTTTTTCACTGTTCTGCAAGTCGGTTTTGTAAAATCCATAGTAAATTGTAGAAAAATCGTTAGAGTGCGTGCGATATGTCCCTGGAACCCTACGACATTGGACTTTGTGATTATGGATTAATATTTCTGGATTTATCAGTTTATAAGGGGTTAAACAGGTCCCGAACAGACCTGTGTTTTTAGAGTAAAAGCTGGAATGTGTATGTTATAATTTAGTAGTCGTGGTTTTGGGTTGGGGCGTCACTTTGACATTTGTTAACACGTAATTAGGTGGGAGAAGGTGAGTGAAGTTGGCCGGCTTGTGATTGCGGTTGCGGATACTCGCGTTGCTTTAAGGTGAGTTCTCTCACTGTGTAGTTAGGGGTTGTATGCATGTCATAGTAGTTTGTATGTACTACTGTCTTTGTGGTGTGAACTAGTTGTTTGTGGTGTGTAATATTTGATTGGTTTAAATGCTTAGTATAAATGTTTTACATTACACCTCGGTGGGACCGAGGGCTCGGTGGGACCGAGGAAGTGGAAAGAAACGTTGTGGGAACTCGGTGTGACGAGTGTGTTACATTACAACTCGGTGGGACCGAGGGCTCGGTGGGACCGAGGAAGTGGAAGGAAACGTTGTGGGAACTCGGTGTGACGAGTGTGTTACATTACAACTCGGTGGGACCGAGGGCTCGGTGGGACCGAGGTGTTGGATACATAATTACTTGTAGATGTTTACTCGTTTTATGTAACTGTGATGTTGTTGCTTATGTGCGGATAGGGGTGATGTGTATATAATTCCTATATGCGCATGTGATGGAATTCACTAAGCTTCGTTCTTACCCCTTCCCAATATCTTATGATTTCAGGTGCGAGTAGCAGTCGGGCATGACGGTACACACGGGCGCAAGGCGAAGGCTGTTTAAGTTTAACTTTTTAAATGGGGATTTAATTATATAACTTTTCCGCTGCTTAAATTTCATTTGACGGTTTTAATTAACGACGTTTATTTTTATTGTAATGGGATTTGTTAACTTATGGTTTGATTGTAACGAAATGCATTATTTTTAAAATTTTAAATTCCTTGTAATTTTTGGGACGTTACAACTTGGTATCAGAGCACAGCTTGAGTGAATCAAACACATCTCGGTGTGTTTGGTCTCAAGTTGCGGCTATGAAATTTCAAACTCTTTTACTAAAATCCTTTTGAATGAAAGAAAAAGGAAAAACCCGTTTGGGAAACGGTGATTGAGGGCGCAGTGTGTACAGTCAGCCGACGCTAAGTGGGAAGGTACAGTACTTAGTGTATTTATCGCTTTCTAGCTCATAGGGTATGCATGCTAGACTGCTTATGTGGTTTACACTGTACTGTATGATGATTGCTTGCTAGTAGGAATCAATGCTAGTTATAGTAGGTTGTTAAGTGAAGGCCCTATAGGTTGTATGCAGTAAGAATCATATAGCCTTAGAATATTTGATTTATTTCTATTGCGCAGCTCTTGTTTGAGTCCAACCGTTCTAGGATAGAATCTTGTATTCGAATGTCTATTTGATTCACGCTGCATGCGACTGGGTATTCGCGAGGCAACTCGTTATGGTTAATAGGGATTCCGTGGTAGCAAGGGTAGTGGGATGAGATGAAATTCCTAGTGAGCTGGGAAGAGTGTTTACATATGAGTATGTATGCTAGATTGCTTTCTAGAACATATGAGTATGTGTGCTGGATTGTTTGGTGCTTATTACACTGTACTGCATGTTTGTTGTTTGCTAATAGGAGTTCATGCTATACTTGATAAGTTGTTAAGTGAATGCACTATAGGTTGTATGCGGTAGGAACCAAATAGCCTTAGAATGTCGGATTTAGTTCTATTGCGCAGCTCTTGTTTGAGTCCAACCGTTGTAGGATAGAATCTTATATTCGAATGTCTATCTGGTTTTACACTGTGTGCGACTGTGCATTCGCGAGGCGACTCGTCATGACTAGTGGGGATTTCGTCATAGCAAGGGTAGTGGAGTTGGGTGGAATTCCTAGGGAGCTAGGAAGAGTGTGTACATATGCCGGTGCGGGCATATGTGTGTAGTTATCGGCGAGAAACTACTTGGACCCATCGGATGGAACTCGGAACGAGTGATGATAGGTGTGGAAGGTAGTAGTAGAGCTCCTACTATCGGAAACACAGGATCAATGCTCGCATCGGGGAAAGTCACGAGGAATCCAAGGAGTTGAGCGTGAGCGTTGTTAGTGTGAATTATTATGTGCTAATAACTCGTTGCAATATCTACCCATAATAGCCATCACAAGGAGGAACAACAATAGTGAACCTACTAGTACAGGTGTGTACTTGATTTGCTTGAGGAGATGATCGTTGGGGTAGTGATGAAGGTTCTAAACTAGTAGTCGTTGGAATAGAAGGACGATTCTAGTATTAATCCCTTGGAGTGACGATAAGGATGAGGTTTGTTTTAAGTAGGCCATTTCGGGTCAAGATTGATGATTGTGTTAGAATCATGGGCTTATGGAGCCGACTTTGAATTGAGGAAAAACCGTAAGGATTATTGGACGTAATTTCCCAACTTGCCTAAGAGGTGTAAATGTCCGGATGACGATAGTGGACCGGAGAGATTTGGAGGGGCACGAGTCGAGACGTCGAATGCCGACTGAGTCATGCACAAAGTTTATTTTGAAAATAAATTGCATTAACTAATTCTTGTGTATCCAATCCTTTTATGGATTGTGTTTTGGAATTTTGGGAAATGTTCAGCACACACGAAATCTCGAATTATGGTTTTGAAAGTAGATGAAATCGTTTTATCACGGGAGTTGCAAACTTTGTTAGAATTTGTTTCATTTCGTAATTTTCCAACGGTTCTTTCGGGTAAGATGATATCCGTGTTTTGTGGTGTTTAAAATGTTGGGCAAGTGACTACGGCTTGTGACTTTAACATTGGAACTCCTCCACATATGTTAGAGTTGAGACGGAAAGTTACATTCCACGATGTCTGTATAAAACTATTTGAGTGATTTGGGTAAAATGAGTTTTGTTTTACGGCATGTTGAGTCGTGTGGGTTTAATTTCACGAGGTGCATATCTTATTTGTTTATGTGACCATTTGGGGAAATCTTGGAAATCAATTTAAAGAACCCCACCTTTTGAGATTTTATGAGGTTTTAGTCGATATTTGCAAATGATGGAAACGGATTGGTTTCTATCTTTAAGTTTGAAACTTGCACGAGACCGTTGTGTTTTATCAAAAATATATTTGTAAACCGTTTCATCGTTTTGTATGACTAGCCGACGCGCGTAAAAATTTGTTGGTGAACCCTGTGCCACGACATTTTATGTTTAAAAAGAGAAATTTTGGGGTCAAATGTCGTGGGACTGATTTTGAAATTATGTGCACACTTTTGTCGCACTCGGTGTAAGGTCGAGCGGTTACTTTGAGTACATGGCATGAGTCAATCCATACTAGAACCATGACGGTCCATTTTTTTTAAAGAAATTATTCATTACGCTTTGTGTTTTGTAAGTAAACTGAACAGAAATGGAATGATTTTCAACATGATTTTTCTGTGTGAGATGAGCGTGTCCATTTTCGCGTAACTACCGACTTGGTAATAGTAGTTTTATTGCATACGGTCTTTTTTAAATGAAAAATCTTGACGTTGAAAATATTTTGTAAACGATTTTGTAAACCATTTGGGAAATACGCTTTTAGGGGTTATGTGTCATTTTGAGAACTTTAAGGGTGTGAGTCCTTTTGGAAAACTCTTGTTTAACCCGTGTCGAGGTTGGGACTAATGTTGATTTTAGAGTATTGCTTGCTTAAACTTTATTTAAACGCGTTTTGACCGACTTATGGGTCTAGCAAGCGTGGAGCATTTTGCTCGGTTTTGACTTTGAGATAGTCAGGGGTCAATTGCACGGTTTTTAATGGCTCGATGTGGAGTTTTGTTGATGGGTTGTTTTGTTGCACAGTTTTGCACTTATTGCACATTGAGTATTTACATGTTGGGTGAGTGAGTCATTCCGGGATAGGCATGTTGTTGGTAGACTGTTTTGCATTGGATCCTTGGTCACGTCAGTCAGTCGTTGGTAATGGTCGGTTGGGTATCTCGGGGTGGGACTCCGGTATTCATGTGTTATGACCTTGACTTTCCAGTAGGCACTAAGAGGATATAGTCTTGGGCACTTACCTGAGAGGTAGTTCCGATGTGCCGAGCCTTGAGACGTACCTGGGAGGTAGGCGTTAAGGCGTATCTTGATACGGTGTAATTAGGTTTCCTAGAGCAAGCGTGGAGGTTTAGTAGACGGGGGAAGATCGGGTATTCCACACGTGTTGTTAGTGTAGACCGAATAGTGTCGGTTAAGGGAATGGTGCCCTTTGTAATTAAGAGAATAAATGCGCAATAACCTTTTTGAAGTAAGTAGTATATTTAGGTGTCAAATTTTGGGCTTGAGGCCAAACACCTTTAGTGTAATCGGGGATTTGTAGCCGATTTTAAAATAATTATGGTGATGGTAGTAGTAACCCTGAGATGCTTAATTGTGATGAATGGTTATGGTGGAATGACCTTCGTGGGTGATTATAAGTTTACTGGTTTGATGATCCGTGTGAAATAAATTTTGGGAGCCTATAGAACTCGTGGAAGTAATCGACAGTAATGGTAGGAATGATCGGATTCGAGTATCCTGTAGGGTATATTGGTGAGTACCTTTAGAATGGTTAGAGCTTGAAAGTTGAATCAGGATGTATGGAACATCTAAGGTTGGGAGGCAACCGAAGTCGTTTGGCTAGGAATGAATCCAGTTGTTGGAGTGTTCTTTCGGTCATAATTTCAGTGTCCTTGAAGGAGTTTTGGTAGTAAGAAAAGTATTCGAGAAATTCTAGACGGGGTGAGAAATTTAGATTCTAGTTGAGGAAAGTCCAGTGGCAGCACCAAAGGGGTTCGAGTGGACGTGGGAACCCGGAGCGAAGATGCGCAAGAACTATTCCGAGTTATTCGCTAGCCTAGACTTCGAGGACGAAGTCTAATCCAAGTGGGGGAGAGTTGTAAAGCCCGTATCCCAATATGTATTTTCTTTTTATTAATTCTTTTCTCTTAAGTTTTATTTAACGTGGTTTCCGTTAACGGGGTTAGACGAATTGGACCTAATAGTTAATTATGTCAAATCGTTGGTTAGAGTGCGAGATGGAATTAGTTGAGGGATCAAATTGTTAAAGGGCCAAAACAATGTACATTTCGGCCCATGCACAACCCAAAACCGATTTCATGTTTCATTTTGAGGGGTTGGTTTCGTGGCTTGGCAAGGAAGAAAAGAGGAAAGAAAGGGAGAAGGAAAAACCCTACGGCCCCTCCCTCCCCTTCTCTTGTGAGTTCGGCCGAGAGAGAGTAACAACAAAAGAGAGAGTAGAGAGAAACAAGAAAAAGTGAGAGAGCTCGTATTTGTAAACCTAGCTGCAGAAAACTTCTGTTTCCCGGAGATTGAACGGTCAGATCGTCGTGATTTTTGGTGAACAGCTTCACGACATCTTCTTCAACATTCTGGACGGTGGGATCGTGGTTTTGAGGTCCGGAGGTCATGGTTTCATGGGGTTCTGCACAGCAGTAACTTTGTGGTGATTTCTCTCCATTCTTGCTCTATTTTGGTTCCATACATCTTGATGTGCTTATTTCCAAGTGTATGATGGTTTTGTATGCCTTTAGTATAATCTAGAGAAGACTTTGTATTGCGCTAATATTGGTGGTAGTGGATTTGAAGCGGCTCTAGTAGTCCCGTGGTTTTTACTCTCGATTTTGAGGGGTTTTCCACGCTAAAATTTTGGGGTCTCATTGTGGTTGTTGATTGTATGTTTGGGGGTTGTTTTTACTTGCATTTAGAATACCTTATTTGTTTGCATCCTCAAAGGTTCATTCGGGTCTGTTTGGGTTAAGCCATGACTTAATGGATTTATAATCAATATTTGTCATTTCATGTGAATTACACAGTTTCTGCCACTGTTTTTGGGAAAGCGATAACTTTTTATAGGAACGTCGTATTGGGGTGAAATCAGTGCCAAAAGCTCCCATTCTGAGTCTAGTAAGTTTCATATGTTTTACGGAAAAACCAGTTCGGAACATAGCTAGTGTCAAATTGTTGTTTTGTACTGAAAGGTCCTGTTTTTTCACTGTTCTGCAAGTCGGTTTTGTAAAATCCATAGTAAATTGTAGAAAAATCGTTAGAGTGCGTGCGATATGTCCCTGGAACCCTAAGACATGGGACTTTGTGATTATGGATTAATATTTCTGGATTTATCAGTTTATAAGGGGTTAAACAGGTCCCGAACAGACCTGTGTTTTTAGAGTAAAAGCTGGAATGTGTATGTTATAATTTAGTAGTCGTGGTTTTGGGTTGGGGCGTCACTTTGACATTTGTTAACACGTAATTAGGTGGGAGAAGGTGAGTGAAGTTGGCCGGCTTGTGATTGCGGTTGCGGATACTCGCGTTGCTTTAAGGTGAGTTCTCTCACTGTGTAGTTAGGGGTTGTATGCATGTCATAGTAGTTTGTATGTACTACTGTCTTTGTGGTGTGAACTAGTTGTTTGTGGTGTGTAATATTTGATTGGTTTAAATGCTTAGTATAAATGTTTTACATTACACCTCGGTGGGACCGAGGGCTCGGTGGGACCGAGGAAGTGGAAAGAAACGTTGTGGGAACTCGGTGTGACGAGTGTGTTACATTACAACTCGGTGGGACCGAGGGCTCGGTGGGACCGAGGAAGTGGAAGGAAACGTTGTGGGAACTCGGTGTGACGAGTGTGTTACATTACAACTCGGTGGGACCGAGGGCTCGGTGGGACCGAGGTGTTGGATACATAATTACTTGTAGATGTTTACTCGTTTTATGTAACTGTGATGTTGTTGCTTATGTGCGGATAGGGGTGATGTGTATATAATTCCTATATGCGCATGTGATGGAATTCACTAAGCTTCGTTCTTACCCCTTCCCAATATCTTATGATTTCAGGTGCGAGTAGCAGTCGGGCATGACGGTACACACGGGCGCAAGGCGAAGGCTGTTTAAGTTTAACTTTTTAAATGGGGATTTAATTATATAACTTTTCCGCTGCTTAAATTTCATTTGACGGTTTTAATTAACGACGTTTATTTTTATTGTAATGGGATTTGTTAACTTATGGTTTGATTGTAACGAAATGCATTATTTTTAAAATTTTAAATTCCTTGTAATTTTTGGGACGTTACATTTTAGGAGATGAACTTTTCGGAAAAATGAAAACAGTGAGGAGATGTCCCGAATTTATAGCTAGGGGCTTTTTCCGGATAGGTGTCCGGATGCCGCATCCGGAAACCACCTTGTCCGGATACTGTGTCCGGATAGGTGAGTTGTCCGGGTGGGGTGTCCGGATACCTCATCTGGGAACTTTTGGCGAATTTTCAAAATTGACCCTTGGTCTACAAAATTGAGATATTTTCACCCAAAACCATTTGATTAAGATAGAAACGCTCCCCCTCGAGATGTGCACACTAAAAAAATTTCTCCCTTTCAAATTGTGGAAGATATGATATGAAGATGATAACATGTGCACGTTGAAGTATGTTGACACACACAAAAAAAAACTTTGATATAAAGGAAAAAACGTGTGTGACACTCCCCCTCAAAACATGAACGAACTTACTTGGCATATTCTTTGATTGTGCTCCCCCTGAACAGATGAACAGACTCGTGAAATGTGCGTGCGTCATGCAAACACATAAAGAACGAAAAAGCAATAAAGGAAATTACAAACGAAATAGAAACACACAAACGAAATCTAACTAAGTAATACAGAGGTTTAACTGGAAATGGGATCGATACAAGTAGAATACAAAAACGAAGAATTGTGTACTTGACCATCCGGAGATAAAGCACCGGATGGTGAAGAGACAATCCGACGTTAGTGTATGAAAATTGTACCGAACGCATAGGCATATTAAACCTTCAGATTACGCATACCGAGCTTGGACACCAGATAATTGAAACGTTTTTCGTCCAAGGGTTTTGTAAATAGGTCTGCTATCTGATGTTCTGTATTAACAAAATAGAGTTCGATTGTACCTCTTTCGACGTGATCCTTAATAAAATGATACCAAAAGTTTATATGCTTTGTCTTGGTGTGTTGAACCGGATTGCTGGATATCGCGATTGAGCTCTTCGAGTCATAGTAGATGGGCACCTTCGAGTACGAGAAGCCGTATTCCTTAAGTTTGTGAGAAGCTCCCTCCTTCCGGCCATGTGCTTGGAGCATCCTGAATCTAAGTACCACACATGACCGTTCTGCAAAAACGAGTTTAAGCATTTGTAGGTACCCATTTGAGAATGGGTCCTGGAGGGTTCGGCTTAACACCTATTTTAGGAACCCATTTTGAATTGGGCTTCCGTTTAGGTTTACGAGATTTATGCTTAGGACGAGAATTAAATACATGGTAGAAGCCAAACCAATCAGATGCATAACGGTTATCAACAAAGTCATTCAATCCACAATTTGAACAACATAAACAATCATGAGATAATTGAATCAAATGTTGTATTGAATAAAGTCTTAACGGAAAATTAATACTTTGTTCAACAAAATTATTCGAATCATTCAAACCACGATTATTATGTCTTTCCTAGAATTGAAAACAGAATTAAAAGACTTTGGCTTCGACTTGCTCTCGTTAGATCCTTTAGCTACCCACTTTTGTTTGACTTGTTTGGCCCACCATTTTTATCTGAAAAACCATTAAAGTCATGATTAGTAGAGCTTGAGTAGTAGGGATGTATATTTTGGGGTCGATTGGTTTGTTTCCGTTTTTTGTGAACGTTTTTTGGATTTAGATTTGTATTTAGAAACATCGTTCACAGATCTGGTTTTAGGTGCGGATGTAGAACATTCACCGTTTTGAAATTTGACCGGTCGATCAACCATCTTTGAAAGAAAATCGGTATGGCTTGGAAGAGGTTTATCAAATTCAAAATTTGAAAATTCCTCATCTGAACAAATGTTAGAATTCATGAACGTTGAAAAATCAATTTCACTTTCGGGTGGAACATCAGTAGATGAAGGAGTTGAAGAACATTTAGGAACGGTGTTTTGCAAAGAATCGGTTGCGGAAGCTTTTTGAAAATCAGAGTTTAGATTCTTTAGCAAACATATTACTTGAGGTTCTTTTCCTTTTCTTGAAGAGATTTTTCCTATAAAATCCTTACAAGAAGATGTATCGGATGAGTTGGAGGAAGGTTCAGACATAGTGACTTTCTTGTTTTGAAGTCGGTCAAACTTCTTTTGAAGTTCACCCTTACTAACTTGCTCTTGCATCACTTCTGTCGCCAAGGCAAACAGTTTGGATGTGAGACGGTTGATTTCTGCCTTAAGAGCTTCTTTTTCCTCACTAGATACAGTTTCTGTTTTTGGGGAATTCAAGTTCTCATGTTTAAGTAAAAGTTCTTGTTTTTCCTTTTGAAATTTAATCCTTTCCTGTTCAAGTGACTCCTCTAACTAGACTATTTTCATTTCTAATACAAGAGGGGGAACATGGCGTTTAAACTCGTTCGTCTCTGTTTTAGTTTCAGTTGCTGGGGCCTCATCCTTTTTAGAGGAATCCTTGGGCTTTGCAACTTTGTATCCGTCAAAGTAGTCATTCGAAAGGTACTTGAATTTCTTTTTCTCATAAGAGGTGTTAAGAACTTCGTACGCAAAAGGTAATTGCATTTTAGTTGTATGTTTGCATTTATATTCCTCAGTTTCCTTTTCCTTCTCTTCGAGTGGTCCCGTCCATTTGATTTTATATTCGGGATATTTTTTCTCGAGGCCAAAGAAATTAAACTCGTATAAAGTAGGCCTCATCGTCAAAACCTTTTTCAAATAATGTGGGTTGTCGTACCCAATTCCCCATTCTTTGTTAAAGTAACTGAATTCCTTAGGTTTGATCGGTTTGACCTCGTTTATAAAGTTTAAGCTCAAGATCTTTTATTTTCGAAACATGCTCTTTGATTTGTATTTGAAGAGACGAGCATTGATAGACAATCTCAGCTTTCTCATCCTCACACTGATCAAACTTTGCATTTAAATCAGATATTTTGGCCCTAAAGTCCTTTGGTGCTATCGAAAGATTTTCACACTTTTCTTTTAAGTTAGAATTATCAGACTTAAGCTTTTCGGTGATCTTTGTTTGAACATTTAGCTTTTCTTTTAGAGATGTTATTTCAAGCAATTGTTCATTCGTGGTAGCTTTACCGGAATCTATTCGTTGAACAAGTAAATGCATCTGATCCATTAAGGCTTGATGAATAGGAATACATACCTGACAGAATCACCGAGATTTGGAGGAGCATTGTGGTTTTCCATGAAGCACGGGTGAGCATCAGCATCTTCAGTATCACTTTCATCATCAGATCGAGTCAGCCAGTAGTCGTCTTCAACCATCAGTGCCTTTCCAGCTTCATTCTGTTGTGCTAAGAGCAGCTTTGCTTTGTAGTATTCCACGTTGCGAACTACAGGCTTCCGACAGTCCTTAGCAAAATGGCCCAATTTGCCACAGTTGTAGCACGTGACTGGCTCGTCTTTGTTCTTTACCTCGTGCTTGTGTTCGTGCTTTTCCTTTTTATCAGAATTTTTATGCTCGTCAGACTTTCTCTTTCCTCCGTATTTTTCTTTGTAATCATGGCGCTTGTTGGGAGTGGTAGAGTAGCGCTGATTATTGGAAGAAGGTTTCTTGAACAAAGTATTTTTTTTGAAGACTTGGAAATGAAAACCATAGCTTTCTTTATTTCTGTCAGTTCGGGATCTGAATCACTTTCCTCTGGTTCTTCCTCTTCTGGTTCAGATTCACTGGATGATTGGGTTCTTTTGGAGTTGCGGTTGGATGACTTACCGCGTTTATCATACACGAGTGCGACGGGATCAGCTTGATGCTTAGAGGTTGACTTTTGAGTGCTCACTATCTCCATAACTTTGTCCTCGTCTTGCTTGAGCACTTCATACAACACATTGATTGGAACATTCTCGATTAGATGGTTGTGCCTGATGTGAGATGCAAAGGTTCTCCATTCAGGCAGAAGGTTATTCAGAAACTTGAGACCATTCTCAGTATTGGATCGCATGATCTTGTTCTTTTGACGATTGTTCAGTAGAAGGTAGAAGCGTTCGTACGTTTGGGTTAATGACTCACCTTTTCATTGCTTGAACCCATCGTATCGAGTGATGCGGCTGTTTACCTTCAACTGATTCCCAACCTTATTGCCGCTCGTCATCTTGGCAACTTGATCCCACATGCCTTTGGAGGTGTCTTCGTAGCAATCAATTCCGTGTATATCTCATTTGCAGACTCTGAACCAGATATCTCTTGGCATGCTTTTCCCCGTTAAATTTGTTTCTCTCTTCGTCGGTCATTTGGTTGTAAGACTTAGGTTTGGCCTGTTCCGTTGGACCTTCGGTTTGGGCTGGGATAGTTTGCATCGGAGTCTCCTGTGGGCCTTCAGTGAGTGCTTGCCAGATGTACTCGAAGTTGTCCTTGGACTCGATGAAAATCATAAATATGTCTCGCCATTGTGCATAATCACCTCGATAAAGAATCGGAGGCTTGGAGTCGGTACCGATAGCAAGAGTGTCGCGAGACATGGTGAAATGCACTAAAGTGATCTTCAGACAATGTAGGGTCGATTCAAGGTTGAAACTTAGCGCAAGGAACTAAGAGTGAAAGTCCTAACGCAAGTTCTACGAGTGATTAGTACTAACATGTAAGATTAAGTAACACATCAAAAATACCCGGATAGGAATCCAGATAGAAGTGTCCGGATCGGAAGTATCCGGATTCGATTGTTAGGGTGAAGTGTCCGAATGAAATAAGTTACCGAAGAAAATAAAGTGACCGGATAAATAAGTTTCCGGAAAACAAGGAAATAAAACCAAAGTGTCCGGGAAGAATATACTTACCGGATGATGCAGTGTCCGGGTTGAGATCCGGGAAGTGAGAGTTACTGGATGAAGCGGTGACCGGATAGAAGTACTTACCGGACAGTTGTGGTTACAGGGAAATAGCTACCGGATACTGATGTAATCCGGATGGGATGTCCGGATACTAAGAGTACCAGATAGAACGTCTAGACAGACCACGTTCGGAAAGTGTCGAGTGAAAGAAAACTTACCCGGAAAGTTAGCAGAATTCCGGACATGATGGCTGTTCGTGAAATTTGGATATGGTTCGATTAGGGTTCCTTGATTTCGATCATTAAAGGTGAGAAAACAACCAAAACACAAAAACACACTAACCCTTTGAAACTTTTCAAGAACAGAGACCAAAAAATAAGAAACTCTTTTGCTTAAAACTTACTCAATCGATCAAATTGTACTACGAAAACTTGCAGAAACCTTAACTAAACAATTATAAATCGATTGTAACGAATAGAATCAAACGATTTTACCAGAATCACGAGAATAAGATTTTTAGAAAAATTGGCAGTCGATAGAAACTTACCAGGATACCTTGAATCGATGTTTGCCTGCTCTGATACCAATTGTGGATCCCAGATTAGTGCAATAACAACGAAATCAGTAATGAATAAGCAATAACAACGTTTGATTTCAACTTGTCATCCATCTATCATTCATTCAAAGTGATAAACCATTCAGAGAGTATTACAATGCGTATCAAGAATAATTAAGAATGATTAACCTAATTCTAAGGCTAAAACAAACTATTTATACCCTTTATAGGTATTTACATATTTCACCCTTAAACTTCTATTCAACATATATTTAGCCCTAACATATCTTTGTAAGCATATAAAAGTTTCTCAAACTCATCTTTCTTAGCTTCTGAACTTTCGAGTTTCTTTGATAATTCAGTCATTCTTTTTCGAAAGTAAGCTTGACTGTCATCAAACTTTGCTTTGCTCTTTTTCAAAGTTTCAATCAAAGCAGTTTGTTCCTTAAGTCTTTGACTTTGAAAACTTATTGTTTCTTTTACTCCTTTTAATTTTTTAGTTAAATCGTCTGCTCTGATTGTAAGTCTTGTTGATTCATAAGTTCATTGATAGTAAATGACTAAGAATTTTGTGATTCAACTTTTGATTAAAGTGTTGACACCTTGTCCCTGAGAGTAGCATTTTCCTCCTTTAGAGACATTGTTACCTGAAATGTTAAAATGAAAGATCGTTAATACATACTTCGTGAGAAGTAGAATTTGCGCGCTTGAAAAATCAAAGAAATACGATTAAAGTCAGAAATTTTTTCATAAAATAAAATTTGAAAAACAAATTGTAAAATTGTCTTCCAAAAATAAATTCCGAAAAATTAATGCGAAAAAACTGGACTTTTAATTAGCAAACCTGCAAAACACGAGAAAATTTTAGCAGTTATGGTTAAATGCAAGTAAAAATTGATAAAATTGACGAAAATGAAAAATAACGAAGAATAGGGACAAAAAATGACAACTTGCGAAACTAAAATGAAAAAAAGGACTAAAATTGACAAACACTAAAACTTAACAAAGACAAGGACTAAAAATGACAAATTCAAAACTCAAGGGACTCAAATTGACAAAAATTGAAACTTAAAACTCAAGGGACTAAAATTGAAAAATTCTAAAACTTAAAAACTCAAGGGATTAAACTTGACAGAAACTAAAAAACACAAACTACAGGACTGAACCTGACAAAAACAAAACTAAAACTATAGGGACTAAAAAAGTAAAAACTCTAAACTTATACTACAGGGACTAAATGCCAAATTCTAAAACTAGACTAACTGACTTAACAGACAACTAACGAAAGGACTGAAAAAGTAAGAAAATTAACAGAAAATCTAACGGATAGTTAACAAGCTAACTTAATCTGACACTAACTGACTCTAACAAAATCAAGACTAAAAATGAAAGAAAACTAACAAAAAATAACGAAAAAACTAACAATTCCTAACGGAACTAACAGAAAATGACCAAAAATGTAACAGATTTAACGATGTAGTAACGCAGAGACTATATAAGCCAACAGCAGCAGGATTCCTAAAACACTCCGAGGTGCTAGATCAAGCCACAACTCATAGACTCCTTTTCAATACAACAAATTTTAGACAAGAAAGAAGCAGCGGAAGCAAATACAACAAATAGACAAAAATAACCGGAGATCACACCCAAACAAACAAATATACAAAAGATTTATAAAAAACCAAGCAGATACAGCTAACAGATCTGAGAAGGATATGAAAAATCAAATATGAGATTAAGGACCAGATATGAAAAACATAGATCTGAGATTTTGGACCAGATCTATATAAGCAAAGAATAACCAACAATTTGATACCAAAATATATGGACCAGTTCTGAGAAAATTATGAAGAACCCAATTTATACGAAGAAAACTTAAGAGCAACTGCCTATTAGATCTGACGAAAATACGACGTTCACCACTAAGACACTGTAAGAATTAAACCGTGAACGAACCTTGGTTCTGGTCGATTATGTCTCAACATACCGATCTGTTAGTGAACGAAAAGATCAAGCAAAAAAGCGATCAAACCATGGTCAACAAGTGACGACGAGATCTGAAAGAAAAGGGACCGACCAACTGGAGCCGATCGTGGCCAACAGGTGGCGACGAGATCCAGCTGCAGATGTGATCGACGGTCAAAAAATGGCTACAATGCCACAAAAAATAACCTGATATATAATTGTCTGTTAGATATGATCGGACCACGTCCAACAAGTAGCACGGGATCCAAAAACAAGTGACACGAGATGCAAAAAATTATCCTACCGATTTTTCCAACCAATAAATTGGCATAGATAGCATAGAAGGGAGTTGAGAGGTTCATCTTCAATTCGCATTGGTAGAGAACCTAAAAAATATTCTAAGTATGAAATAAACTTTTCAAGGATTATACATGAGATTGGAGGTCATCTTCAAATCTTTGGTGACCCAACAAAAACTATAATGTGATTTTATTTAAACAAGCACCTGTAAATACAATACAAAACTTCTCAAATGATTTTAACTCTAACTACAAATCTTTCTCAAATATAATATCTAGCAAAAGATACAAATGAAGAACTAGAGAGAGAAAGAGAAAAGAGGAAAAAAAAACTAGAGAGATGTGTGATGTGAAAAAAATGTAATCTGATCATGTAAAGCTCCAAAATCAACTTTATATAATCTTTAGAAACATCAACTTTAGTTCTTCAACTTTCAGTGAATGGTCGTGATACCTTAGAACTATCTACATAAGTGAGGCACAACCCCTCCTATCCTCAGCTTTGGATCAGTTACCGAACAGTCCCTGGAGTACCTACAACTTGACAAATAGACCAAATTAATCAAAGAAATAAGGAATGTCAAGATTGTTAGTCAATAACTGAGATTTAACACTCTTGAATAAATAAATATCTATGCTTAAATAAAACGTAAATCTTTTGTAAATGATTAAGCTTGAAACTGTTGAATAAATGTATTTGAAGCTTGAAGACGGTTATATGAATTTCATAAAATGATGAATGTGTTTGTATGTATTTCAGTTTGATTGATATTGTTATCGTTTAGATGTCACTTACATCTTGCATTTATTTCAAATTGTATTTGAAGCTGTTTGTGTAAATATGAACTTTTGTTAGTCTCATTGCCGCCATCAACATCGACATTCGCCGCCTACCATCGTCGACAACCTCCACCTCTTCCTCCAATACAAAACCTCCATTACCACTTTCCACTACCGCCACTACCATCGTCGACCACCTACACCTATACCACCTATCATCTTTATCACCGCCACCTATCATCCTTATCTTTACCTGTCGATGAAACCATTCATCCGCCAATTCATAAAGATTTTCCAAATTAAATCAAATATTATATTTTCTTCATATGAATCGGATTTTTTTTCAAACTACAGTCAATTATTTCAGATTCTTCATTCAATTATTATTTTTGTATGTATTTATGTGTATGAAAATTGTGTAAAAAACTAATATTGTTTTTAATTAAAGTATTTAAATATATACTTTATTTGTGTCATCTACAACTATTATATGATATATAAAATCATCAAAAAACTTTTAGGTAAAATTGTCTAATCATGTCTTATCTAGTCCTACTCGTACCAAACACAAGACAGACACTTGTCTTGTCCAATCCTGTCCAGTTCAGTCATGTCCTACCCTCTTGTCATGTCCTCCTAGTACTGTCAAGTTCTGTCCTATACAGTCTCGTCCAATCATGTCTATGTACCAAACGCTACCTAAAGTACTAGAAAGAAGTCTGAATATTTTTCTAAGTGTTGATTCTGTAACATGCTTAATCAGATAACTTTAGAGCCTCTACAGTGCCTATCTAGAGACCCTCTGATGTTATTTTCCAAAGATCAACATTTAAGCACTTTTTAATTCTGCGAAGACTTGAAGGCCAAGCTTTTTCGAGCCGAAATTACTTATGCTTCTTTACACGTGGAAGCTTATCATTTATTTTATTTATTTTAATATTAATAGAGTTTAGATTTTTTTAATATTTATTGACTTTTCTTATATATGTTTTCTGGAACAATTTTAATTTTTTAATATAGTGTTTTTAATGACTATATATTAATAAAGGTTTTTGTTGATATATGTTTTTGTAATTACCATAATGATTGATCAATTTTATATAAATGAGGTTGTTATTCATACCGGGCAATGCTAATTGCACCCCTCAAATGTCAAATCAAACCAATTCATGTATTAGGGGTTGTTTGTTTGTCACTGAATGGAACCATTAAGAGGTAACCTCTGACCGATTCAGAGGTATGTGTTGTTTGGTAAAAAAAAATAACCTCTGAATGGTTACAAAACACTCTGAACCATTTTGCATCTCATACCAAGCTCAACCATTCAGAGTTGCATTTGTTCCAATTTTGACCTTCTCGCCTTCTCTCGCTCGTCTTCTCTGTCTCTCGCTCTCTGTTCTCTGTCTCTCGCTCTCTGATCACAGGAAACCCCAAATACCTACTGTTGTTATCTCTTCTCTTTCATCACACGCACTTGCAAATCTTTGTATTCAAATTGGAATCAAAAGCCCTTCCTTAATCGACACTTTCTTCTGAAAAACTTCGCTTAATATTATCGACTAAAATTTTCTGGTAAGAAAACCTATTTTCTCGTACGCCTTTGCAATTTTGACATCGTTGATTTTGATTTGGGGTATTATTTCGATTGTGCAAGCCTGGATCTGTAAATGTTTTCGGTTGGCGGCGTTTTTGATAGAATTGGGGCTATCTGTTGTTTGTGTTTGATGAGATGAAAGAGGTGGGGAGATCTGTGCATTCTGGAGATGTGGTGAAGAGAAAAAGCTCTTCTGGGTGTTTGATTATTAAAAATGTAACACCCCGAAAATCATAACTCAAATCGTAAATAGTCCATTTAGATTTATTAGAAGGACAAGGTGTTGTATTGGAAGGTGGGACACGTATTGCTAATTGGATCCCTCGATAAATTGGCCAAGTTTGGACTCGGTACAAGTCCAGCGAGTATGACACTCGCGGGAGTGACATGGTCACTTTCGTAGTGTCACTTTCGCTAAGAATGTACCGAGGGCTTGGGAGGTCCAGCGAATATGACACTCGCGAGAGTGACATGGTCACTTTCGCATGTGTCACTTTCGCCGAGTTTGTACCGTGGGCAATTGGGTAGCGGGCGAGAGTGCCCCGCGAAAGTGACAGTGGCATAATCGCCTGTCACTCTCGCCGTCGGGCTCCAGGGTGTTTTAAACCCACGAACTTCAGCTTTCTTTCATTTTCTATTCCATCTCTCTCACTCTAAACTCTCCCAAACAAAACCCTAACCCTCTAAATCGTTTTTGGAGCTCTTGAAGCCATGAATCTTGTAAACCAAAGCCTCTCTCTCGGTCCTTATCAAAGGATTATGGATGGAGGTTAGAACCGTTCTTCTCACTTTCGTTTTGGTAAGATTTCTACACTTTCTAGGGTTTACCCAACCCTCACCTAAACCTTTTCCTTTCTCTAGATGAAATGAAGATTGAGGCTCACTTTGGTAACAATAGAAGTGTTTGGTTGATGGATTCAATTGATGGTGGAGGTAATCTTCTATTCTCTTCATTTTGGAATTAGGGTTTTAATGTATTGGTGATTTGGGTGTAATATGTTGGGAGAAATGATTCTAAGTGTTTGGGGACAAATATTTATGGTTGGAAACTTATGGATCTAGGTTTTTGAAGTTTTGACTTGAGGATGCAAACTTCATCAAAGGAGCATACGTTTGGAGGAACTCTAGATTTAGCTAAATCTAGCAAGGTGAGTTCAAGTTACTTTGCGAAAACTTTGTACATGCCAAAATGTTATTTTCCAAGCAATTATGTGTTTTACATGAAAATTTTCAATGTTGGGTTATTTGATAGGTTTTAACCTTCGAAGTATTTATGGTTGTAAATATGATAAAACACTTATATTTGGATTTTGGAAAAATGTGATGGATAAATCATACATGAAAATGAGTTATTGATTTATGTGATAAATGGAGTCTATTTGTATGAAAATGCATTTTGTGGACATATTGGAAATATGCATATAACATATCATGAAATGTTTTGAAAATGTAAAGGTGTGAGTCCTTTGGAAAGGAGGGTTTTCCCGATCCAAGATTTTATTTCGGGTTTTCATGGATTTGAAGTATTTACTGGCAAACAGCGTGTGTTGTTATATTTGATGTCATTTACTATCTTTTGAGTTAGTTGAGCTTGTGGCTCGGTATTGAGTTTTATCAAGTTTTGGGGACATTGTCCAGTTTTGATAGCTCAAGTTGAGTTTTGAATCATGATTTATGTTATTGGGAAATTGTGTGTTTTGAATGCATTACGTTTATTCATTTGGGGTCGTGTAATATTTAGACCTTATTAGCCATGGATCCATAGGCATATGAGTTTCCCCTAGTCTCGCGGGCAAGAGGTCGGAATTGATTGAGCTCAGTTTACGAGACGTTAGTTTATTTTGTAGCACGGAATAGGCATCGGGTTCCATGATAAGTAAGGCGTGGACTTAGATGGTCGGGCGTCGTCTCATGGGCAGTAAGGTGTAATTCCATATATGTGCTTAGCACGGGATAGGCATCGGGATCCATGATAAGTAAGGCGTGGACCTATATGATCGGGCGTCGTCTCATGGGCAGTAAGGTGTAATCCCTAATGTGCTGTTGTGGATTTGGAGTGACCCAATGTATAGACCTGGAGTGGTTGAAGTTGGGAACTCCCCAGTCTCGCGGGCAATAGATCTGGAGTGATTGAGCTCAGTTTACGAGAGTAATCCACGTGGGTGTTTTTATTGCATAGTAAGTGACCCACTTTAGTGTTCCGTCACGTGCAATGTATACGGGTCTCCCCCGTCACCGAAAGGTGTTGTTTTGGGTATTTGTTGCTACTCATGTTTTCGGTGACGTGTTATATTTATATGAATTGTTTTTCCATGGTATGTAAATTATGGTTATATCTCATCCGTGTGTGTTGTTTTGGGTAATTGTGTTTATCCATGTTTTCGGTAACGTATCATATTTATGAGATTTGCATTTCCACGTTATATGAGTTGTGGATTATGTTTCATCCACGTTTTGAGATGTTTTGGGATAATGGCAAATAATTATAAGTTTAATCGTTTTGAGTGTCAAATGCTATTTCACCTTTCGTTGACTTTGTGAATAAGTCTATTTTTGAGAAATCATGTTATAATAAAGATTTCAACATGGGAATTGTGTGAGTTGGAAAAATGGGTGATTTGTATTAGAAGTAAACTCTTTTGAAGTCATGACTAAAAACTACACTCCTCTTGATTTATGAATTTATATAGTCATGATAAAATGTTTGAACTCACTAGGCGTAAGCCAAACCCTTTTTATTTGTCGGCATGTGCAACAGGCTCAGGTTGGGGGTAGCTCTAGCTACATTGTGAAGTGGCGAGTGCTAGTGGAGTTCACGAGAGGTGACATGATTAGTGAAGTCTTCCGCAATAGTTTGGACTAGCAATTCTAGTAGTCCCGTGGTTTTTACTCTCGATTTTGAGGGGTTTTCCACGCTAAAATTTTGGGGTCTCATTGTGGTTGTTGATTGTATGTTTGGGGGTTGTTTTTACTTGCATTTAGAATACCTTATTTGTTTGCATCCTCAAAGGTTCATTCGGGTCTGTTTGGGTTAAGCCATGACTTAATGGATTTATAATCAATATTTGTCATTTCATGTGAATTACACAGTTTCTGCCACTGTTTTTGGGAAAGCGATAACTTTTTATAGGAACGTCGTATTGGGGTGAAATCAGTGCCAAAAGCTCCCATTCTGAGTCTAGTAAGTTTCATATGTTTTACGGAAAAACCAGTTCGGAACATAGCTAGTGTCAAATTGTTGTTTTGTACTGAAAGGTCCTGTTTTTTCACTGTTCTGCAAGTCGGTTTTGTAAAATCCATAGTAAATTGTAGAAAAATCGTTAGAGTGCGTGCGATATGTCCCTGGAACCCTAAGACATGGGACTTTGTGATTATGGATTAATATTTCTGGATTTATCAGTTTATAAGGGGTTAAACATGTCCCGAACAGACCTGTGTTTTTAGAGTAAAAGCTGGAATGTGTATGTTATAATTTAGTAGTCGTGGTTTTGGGTTGGGGCGTCACTTTGACATTTGTTAACACGTAATTAGGTGGGAGAAGGTGAGTGAATTTGGCCGGCTTGTGATTGCGGTTGCGGATACTCGCGTTGCTTTAAGGTGAGTTCTCTCACTGTGTAGTTAGGGGTTGTATGCATGTCATAGTAGTTTGTATGTACTACTGTCTTTGTGGTGTGAACTAGTTGTTTGTGGTGTGTAATATTTGATTGGTTTAAATGCTTAGTATAAATGTTTTACATTACACCTCGGTGGGACCGAGGGCTCGGTGGGACCGAGGAAGTGGAAAGAAACGTTGTGGGAACTCGGTGTGACGAGTGTGTTACATTACAACTCGGTGGGACCGAGGGCTCGGTGGGACCGAGGAAGTGGAAGGAAACGTTGTGGAAACTCGGTGTGACGAGTGTGTTACATTACAACTCGGTGGGACCGAGGGCTCGGTGGGACCGAGGTGTTGGATACATAATTACTTGTAGATGTTTACTCGTTTTATGTAACTGTGATGTTGTTGCTTATGTGCGGATAGGGGTGATGTGTATATAATTCCTATCTGCGCATGTGATGGAATTCACTAAGCTTCGTGCTTACCCCTTCCCAATATCTTATGATTTCAGGTGCGAGTAGCAGTCGGGCATGACGGTACACACGGGCGCAAGGCGAAGGCTGTTTAAGTTTAACTTTTTAAATGGGGATTTAATTATATAACTTTTCCGCTGCTTAAATTTCATTTGACGGTTTTAATTAACGACGTTTATTTTTATTGTAATGGGATTTGTTAACTTATGGTTTGATTGTAACGAAATGCATTATTTTTAAAATTTTAAATTCCTTGTAATTTTTGGGACGTTACATTTTAGGAGATGAACTTTTCGGAAAAATGAAAACAGTGAGGAGATGTCCAGAATTTATAGCTAGGGGCTTTTTCCGGATAGGTGTCCGGATGCCGCATCCGGAAACCACCTTGTCCGGATACTGTGTCCGGATAGGTGAGTTGTCCGGGTGGGGTGTCCGGATACCTCATCTGGGAACTTTTGGCGAATTTTCAAAATTGACCCTTGGTCTACAAAATTGAGATATTTTCACCCAAAACCATTTGATTAAGATAGAAACGCTCCCCCTCGAGATGTGCACACTAAAAAAATTTCTCCCTTTCAAATTGTGGAAGATATGATATGAAGATGATAACATGTGCACGTTGAAGTATGTTGACACACACAAAAAAAACTTTGATATAAAGGAAAAAACGTGTGTGACACTCCCCCTCAAAACATGAACGAACTTACTTGGCATATTCTTTGATTGTGCTCCCCCTGAACAGATGAACAGACTCGTGAAATGTGCGTGCGTCATGCAAACACATAAAGAACGAAAAAGCAATAAAGGAAATTACAAACGAAATAGAAACACACAAACGAAATCTAACTAAGTAATACAGAGGTTTAACTGGAAATGGGATCGATACAAGTAGAATACAAAAACGAAGAATTGTGTACTTGACCATCCGGAGATAAAGCACCGGATGGTGAAGAGACAATCCGACGTTAGTGTATGAAAATTGTACCGAACGCATAGGCATATTAAACCTTCAGATTACGCATACCGAGCTTGGACACCAGATAATTGAAACGTTTTTCGTCCAAGGGTTTTGTAAATAGGTCTGCTATCTGATGTTCTGTATTAACAAAATAGAGTTCGATTGTACCTCTTTCGACGTGATCCTTAATAAAATGATACCAAAAGTTTATATGCTTTGTCTTGGTGTGTTGAACCGGATTGCTGGATATCGCGATTGAGCTCTTCGAGTCATAGTAGATGGGCACCTTCGAGTACGAGAAGCCGTATTCCTTAAGTTTGTGAGAAGCTCCCTCCTTCCGGCCATGTGCTTGGAGCATCCTGAATCTAAGTACCACACATGACCGTTCTGCAAAAACGAGTTTAAGCATTTGTAGGTACCCATTTGAGAATGGGTCCTGGAGGGTTCAGCTTAACACCTATTTTAGGAACCCATTTTGAATTGGGCTTCCGTTTAGGTTTACGAGATTTATGCTTAGGACGAGAATTAAATACATGGTAGAAGCCAAACCAATCAGATGCATAACGGTTATCAACAAAGTCATTCAATCCACAATTTGAACAACATAAACAATCATGAGATAATTGAATCAAATGTTGTATTGAATAAAGTCTTAACGGAAAATTAATACTTTGTTCAACAAAATTATTCGAATCATTCAAACCACGATTATTATGTCTTTCCTAGAATTGAAAACAGAATTAAAAGACTTTGGCTTCGACTTGCTCTCGTTAGATCCTTTAGCTACCCACTTTTGTTTGACTTGTTTGGCCCACCATTTTTATCTGAAAAACCATTAAAGTCATGATTAGTAGAGCTTGAGTAGTAGGGATGTATATTTTGGGGTCGATTGGTTTGTTTCCGTTTTTTGTGAACGTTTTTTGGATTTAGATTTGTATTTAGAAACATCGTTCACAGATCTGGTTTTAGGTGCGGATGTAGAACATTCACCGTTTTGAAATTTGACCGGTCGATCAACCATCTTTGAAAGAAAATCGGTATGGCTTGGAAGAGGTTTATCAAATTCAAAATTTGAAAATTCCTCATCTGAACAAATGTTAGAATTCATGAACGTTGAAAAATCAATTTCACTTTCGGGTGGAACATCAGTAGATGAAGGAGTTGAAGAACATTTAGGAACGGTGTTTTGCAAAGAATCGGTTGCGGAAGCTTTTTGAAAATCAGAGTTTAGATTCTTTAGCAAACATATTACTTGAGGTTCTTTTCCTTTTCTTGAAGAGATTTTTCCTATAAAATCCTTACAAGAAGATGTATCGGATGAGTTGGAGGAAGGTTCAGACATAGTGACTTTCTTGTTTTGAAGTCGGTCAAACTTCTTTTGAAGTTCGCCCTTACTAACTTGCTCTTGCATCACTTCTGTCGCCAAGGCAAACAGTTTGGATGTGAGACGGTTGATTTCTGCCTTAAGAGCTTCTTTTTCCTCACTAGATACAGTTTCTGTTTTTGGGGAATTCAAGTTCTCATGTTTAAGTAAAAGTTCTTGTTTTTCCTTTTGAAATTTAATCCTTTCCTGTTCAAGTGACTCCTCTAACTAGACTATTTTCATTTCTAATACAAGAGGGGGAACATGGCGTTTAAACTCGTTCGTCTCTGTTTTAGTTTCAGTTGCTGGGGCCTCATCCTTTTTAGAGGAATCCTTGGGCTTTGCAACTTTGTATCCGTCAAAGTAGTCATTCGAAAGGTACTTGAATTTCTTTTTCTCATAAGAGGTGTTAAGAACTTCGTACGCAAAAGGTAATTGCATTTTAGTTGTATGTTTGCATTTATATTCCTCAGTTTCCTTTTCCTTCTCTTCGAGTGGTCCCGTCCATTTGATTTTATATTCGGGATATTTTTTCTCGAGGCCAAAGAAATTAAACTCGTATAAAGTAGGCCTCATCGTCAAAACCTTTTTCAAATAATGTGGGTTGTCGTACCCAATTCCCCATTCTTTGTTAAAGTAACTGAATTCCTTAGGTTTGATCAGTTTGACCTCGTTTATAAAGTTTAAGCTCAAGATCTTTTATTTTCGAAACATGCTCTTTGATTTGTATTTGAAGAGACGAGCATTGATAGACAATCTCAGCTTTCTCATCCTCACACTGATCAAACTTTGCATTTAAATCAGATATTTTGGCCCTAAAGTCCTTTGGTGCTATCGAAAGATTTTCACACTTTTCTTTTAAGTTAGAATTATCAGACTTAAGCTTTTCGGTGATCTTTGTTTGAACATTTAGTTCTTCTTTTAGAGATGTTATTTCAAGCAATTGTTCATTCGTGGTAGCTTTACCGGAATCTATTCGTTGAACAAGTAAATGCATCTGATCCATTAAGGCTTGATGAATAGGAATACATACCTGACAGAATCACCGAGATTTGGAGGAGCATTGTGGTTTTCCATGAAGCACGGGTGAGCATCAGCATCTTCAGTATCACTTTCATCATCAGATCGAGTCAGCCAGTAGTCGTCTTCAACCATCAGTGCCTTTCCAGCTTCATTCTGTTGTGCTAAGAGCAGCTTTGCTTTGTAGTATTCCACGTTGCGAACTACAGGCTTCCGACAGTCCTTAGCAAAATGGCCCAATTTGCCACAGTTGTAGCACGTGACTGGCTCGTCTTTGTTCTTTACCTCGTGCTTGTGTTCGTGCTTTTCCTTTTTATCAGAATTTTTATGCTCGTCGGACTTTCTCTTGCCTCCGTATTTTTCTTTGTAATCATGGCGCTTGTTGGGAGTGGTAGAGTAGCGCTGATTATTGGAAGAAGGTTTCTTGAACAAAGTATTTTTTTTGAAGACTTGGAAATGAAAACCATAGCTTTCTTTATTTCTGTCAGTTCGGGATCTGAATCACTTTCCTCTGGTTCTTCCTCTTCTGGTTCAGATTCACTGGATGATTGGGTTCTTTTGGAGTTGTGGTTGGATGACTTACCGCGTTTATCATACACGAGTGCGACGGGATCAGCTTGATGCTTAGAGGTTGACTTTTGAGTGCTCACTATCTCCATAACTTTGTCCTCGTCTTGCATGAGCACTTCATACAACACATTGATTGGAACATTCTCGATTAGATGGTTGTGCCTGATGTGAGATGCAAAGGTTCTCCATTCAGGCAGAAGGTTATTCAGAAACTTGAGACCATTCTCGGTATTGGATCGCATGATCTTGTTCTTTTGACGATTGTTCAGTAGAAGGTAAAAGCGTTCGTACGTTTGGGTTAATGACTCACCTTTTCATTGCTTGAACCCATCGTATCGAGTGATCCGGCTGTTTACCTTCAACTGATTCCCAACCTTATTGCCGCTCATCATCTTGGCAACTTGATCCCACATGCCTTTGGAGGTGTCTTCGTAGCAATCAATTCCGTGTATATCTCATTTGCAGACTCTGAACCAGATATCTCTTGGCATGCTTTTCCCCGTTAAATTTGTTTCTCTCTTCGTCGGTCATTTGGTCGTAAGACTTAGGTTTGGCCTGTTCCGTTGGACCTTCGGTTTGGGCTGGGATAGTTTGCATCGGAGTCTCCTGTGGGCCTTCAGTGAGTGCTTGCCAGATGTACTCGAAGTTGTCCTTGGACTCGATGAAAATCATAAATATGTCTCGCCATTGTGCATAATCACCTCGATAAAGAATCGGAGGCTTGGAGTCGGTACCGATAGCAAGAGTGTCGCGAGACATGGTGAAATGCACTAAAGTGATCTTCAGACAATGTAGGGTCGATTCAAGGTTGAAACTTAGCGCAAGGAACTAAGAGTGAAAGTCCTAACGCAAGTTCTACGAGTGATTAGTACTAACATGTAAGATTAAGTAACACATCAAAAATACCCGGATAGGAATCCAGATAGAAGTGTCCGGATCGGAAGTATCCGGATTCGATTGTTAGGGTGAAGTGTCCGAATGAAATAAGTTACCGAACAAAATAAAGTGACCGGATAAATAAGTTTCCGGAAAACAAGGAAATAAAACCAAAGTGTCCGGGAAGAATATACTTACCGGATGATGCAGTGTCCGTGTTGGGAACTGAAGATATGCTAAGTATGGTTAGTACTGCCAGAACAACATTACTACTGCCAGTTCAAGGTTAGTACTGCTAGTTCAATGTTAGTGCTGCCAGAACAAAGTTACTACTGCTGGTACATGGTTAATGCTGCCTGAACAAAGTTACTACTGCTGGAATATTATTACTGCTGCTTCTGTGAGGTTAGTACTGCTTGTCTAAGTTACTACTGCAAGTCAAGGTTAGTACTGCTGGTATCGAATATCTGTTAGTACTGCTCGTGACTTAATACTGCTGGAGATTGTTACTACTGCTCATGAAGAATGAAGGTTAATACTGCTGAGTTCGTTAAGATTGGTATGCGATACTTTTGGAGACAAAGAAGGAATTGATCAAGATATGTTTAACGAAGATTTAGAAGATCAAGTTACTTTTTGATAGTTATCTTGTAATTAGTTTTGTATAAATAGTATTGGTAGATAGCTATTAGAATATACATGATAGACAGATGATATACGTGTGAAAAAGAATTCGATATCGTTTTCAGAGAGAATTAACCTCAAGGTTTTAGAACCCTATTTCTAGAGAAGTAGAAGTCGTCTTGTTGAGCCTGTTCAACAAGATTGAGGTTTGGTTGTTAATATTGTGAGTCGATTTAGTGAATACACAAAGTGGTGAATTTTCTGTTACATTGTTCTTGATTGTGAGAATTAAAGTTCTTTTCCGCAGATTCTTTAATTCTGAATTCTAAGTGTTTGTTGTCTTGTTAAGATTCGATCCTGACAAGTGGTATCAGAGCTAGTGTTTCTTAGAATTCTACAGTCATTATGGAAAATTCTTTTGAATCAAACAGTACTCTTGTATCTAAGGTTCCCATGCTCAGACCCAATGAATTTGACATGTGGAAAATTAGAATCAAGCAGTACATTCTGCTTACTGATTATTCCATCTGGGATATCATTGAGAATGGTCCATGTGCTGAAGGAAGAACTGGACCAGATGGCAAAAGACCTCCTCCAAAGACTGATGCAGAGAGGAAAGTCAGACAGACAGAGATGAAGGCCTTAAGCACCCTGCTTTTGGCTATTCCCAATGAGTATCAGCATCAATTCCATCACTGCACTGATGCTCAGATTCTATGGAATGCTTTGGAGAAAAGATTTACTGGCACCAAAAGCACAAAGAGAAATCAAAAGGCAATTCTCAAGCAGCAGTATGAAAACTTTACTTCTACCAAGAATGAGTCCATGACTCAAACGTTTGATAGATTTAATAAGCTGATTGGAGAATTAGCCACTGTAGGAGTCAAGATGGAGGCTGATGATGTCAACAGGAAGTTCTTAAGATCATTGGGTGAAGAATGGACAATGTACACTGTGTCCTTCAGACAGAATGACCAACTGGAAGATAAGGAACTTGATGATCTGTACAATGATCTTAGAGTATTTGAATCAGAGGTTGAAGCCAAAAAGAAGCCTTCTGGATATGTTCATAATGCTGCACTTCTTTCAGCATCACCTGATTCTACTGCTAACCATGAATCAGTTAGTACTGCTGGTTCAGTTAATGCTGATGGTTCAGTTAGTGCTGCTGGTTCAGTCAATCAGGAAAAGTCCAAAGATACAGTACTAGAAGCTTTCTTTTCTAGTCATATAAATTCCTCTTTGATTAATGATGATTTAGAACAGGTTAATGCTGATGATCTTGAAGAGATGGATATAAAGTGGCAGATGGCTATGCTGTCTATGAGAGTGAAGAGATTCATTAAGAGGACAGGGAGAAACAATTTTTCCCAAAGAAGAGAGGATGGTGCTGGATTTGACAAATCCAAAGTTGAATGCTACAAGTGTCACAAGATGGGACACTTTGCCAGGGAATGCAGAGGAGGAACATCTTACAACAGCCATCAACAAACTCAGGCTGGAAGTTCCAATCAAAACAGAAGCTCCATTCAAGCTCTTGTTTCTCAACAAGGAATGGGATTTGACTGGAGTGACCAAGCAGAAGAAGCCATCCAAAATCAAGCACTTATGGCTGAAGTTTCAGATCTTCCCACTGAGGTAAAATCTAATCTCTGTACTCAAGCTTGTATAGATACTGTTAAAAGGTATAGAGATCACAACCAGGGTATGTGTGATGATCTTAAAAGATTAGAAAAGGATAGAAGAGACTATGTGTTGATTGTTGAGAGGTTTGAAGAACAGATTAGGGCCTTTCAAGCCAATGAACTTCAACACTCATATGATATTAACTACTGGAAGTGGGAAAAAGGTGGTCTGGAGTTCCAACTGAAAGAGTCTAGGGAAGAGTGTGAAAAATTAAAAGAAGAACTTAAGAAAGTTACAGCTGATGTTGAAAAGTTTTCAAAAGCTTCTAAAGCCATGGACACAATAATAGATGCTCAAGTCCATGGTAAGATGAAAACAGGCCTAGGGTATAATGCCACTCCCCCACCCTACAACAACAACTACATCCCTCCTAGGTCAGACCTTTTAGAAACCTTGGATAGTAAGGACTTATCTGAAGGAGCCACTAGTGTAGACCCATTAGATGCAGTTGTTGTTGAAGATGGATCTGATGGGGAAGATTCTAAGAAGGACAGTGATGAGATCCCATTAGAAAATCACATCAAGACTAATGAGGAAGGTGGAAGTTCTTGGGATAGGAGTAAGGAGATGAAAAGGACTGTAAAAGGAAAGAAAGTTCATTACACACAGACCACAGTTGTGAACTCTAATGCTTGTGAACAGTGTTCTTGCAGGAAATCTCAAGAGTATCAGCCCCAAAAACATGATAATAAGAGGGGAAATCAAAGGAACTGGAATAACCAGTGGGCACTAAGGCAAGGAGTTGATCTGCAAAAGATTAACAGACCAAAACCTTGCTTTATTTGTGGCAAACTGAATCATCTTGCCAAATACTGTTTCTTCAATCCTATTAACCAAAAGAGAAGTTTTCAAAGAAGTTATCAAAAACCTTCTGGCTATAGGAAACCTACAAGAACAAATGTGGCTAAGAAACAAGCTGAACCAAAAAGCCACATGAAGAAAAAGCCTGAAAAGGAATGTGTTACAATGTGGGTTACAAAAGGCACTAAAAATAATACTGCTGCTAGCAGTGTTAGTACTGCTAACACTGTTAGTACTTCTTCAAGAGTTAGTGCTGCTAGTACTGCTAACACTGTTAGTACTTCTTCAAAAGTTAGTGCTGCTAGCAGTGTTAATACTGCTAGAAATTCTTCAAAAGTTAGTGTTGCTAACACTGTTGGTACTTCCTATTCAGATAATACTGCTGCTAGCAGTGTTAACTCTGTTAATACTGCTTCTAGCAGTGTTAACTCTGTTAATACTGCTAACTCTGTTAGTACTGATAGTGCTGCTAACGATACTGCTGCTCCCAGTGTTAGTACTGCTGGCACTGTTAGTACTTCTGAGGTTAATACTGCTTCTAGTGCTGCTATACCAATCATATTGACAAAGTACTCCAGTACTGTAGTACCTAAGTTTGAAAATCTCATCAAAACCAAGTGCAAGTACTTTGATGAGCAAGGGAGACCCAAGACCACTTCGGCTTGGGTTCCCAATAAAACTAACTGATTTATCTTAATGTGCAGGGCAACCAACAGCTCAAGGGGAAGAGCATTTGGCATGTTGATAGTGGTTGCTCCAGGCACATGACAGGTAACATGGCCTGCCTCAAAAATTTCAAAAAGATTGATGGAGGACATGTTGCATTTGGGAATAATCCTGCTGGTGGAAAGATAAATGGTAAGGGTGATGTTTCAAAAGGTAAGATGACCTTTGAAGATGTGTACTATGTTGAGCAATTGAGATACAACCTGTTAAGTGTATCACAGGTTTGTGACAAGAAGCATAGCATATTGTTTACTGATTTTGAATGTATTATCCTTGCTCCTGGATACAAAGTGGTTGATGAAAACATGATACTTCTGAGAACTCCTAGGAAGGATAATGTATATTGTTTAGATCTGGAAAGTGTTTCATCTGATTCATCCCTAAATTGTTTAGTTTCAAAAGCTTCTTTGGATGAATCATCACTTTGGCACAGAAGGATGTGTCACATGAACTTTAAAACAATGAATAAACTTGTTAAGAATAACCTTGTAAGGGGTTTGCCATCCAAAGTCTATTCATGTGATGATCATTGTGTTGCTTGTCTCAAAGGAAAACAACACAAAACTTCTCATAAGACCAAAGAGATAAACACTATCTCAAATCCTCTTCAACTGTTACATATGGATCTGTTTGGTCCTACTAATGTGATGAGTATTGACAAGAAATCATACTGCTTAGTTATTGTTGATGATTATTCTAGATTTACTTGGGTATATTTTCTGAGAACTAAAGATGAGACAAGTGGACTGATCAAATCTTTTATTCTCAAAATTGAAAACCAATCAAATAAAAGAGTGAAAGTCATTAGATCAGATAATGGAACTGAGTTTAAAAATTTTGATCTAAACACCTTTTGTGAAGATAAAGGAATTGAGAGACAATACAGTGCTCCTAGGACTCCACAACAAAATGGTGTTGCTGAGAGAAGGAATAGGACACTGATTGGGGCTGCTAGATCTCTGTTAGCTGATTCAAAGTTACCAATTACTTTTTGGGCAGAAGCAGTTAATACTGCCTGCTATGTTCAAAACAGAGTTTTAGTTGTAAACCCTAAAAACAAGACACCTTATGAGCTTTTCCATAAAAAGAAACCATATATTGGATTTTTCAAACCATTTGGATGTCCTTGTACTATTCTCAATACCAAATCTCACTTAGGTAAGTTTGATAGCAAAGCAGATGATGGTTTTCTTGTTGGGTATTCATCTCAGAGTAAGGCCTACAGAGTTTTTAATACCTCTTCTAGAATAATTGAAGAAAGTGACAATGTCAAATGCAATGAGAACACACCAAATCCTATTGGTTCAGGTCCTAATTGGCTATTTGACATTGATTCACTCACTAATTCTTTGGGTTTCAGTAGTGATGTATATGCAGGACAAAGGGATACACCAACATCATAACACAGAATTCAATCTGTGATATTTCCACTCCCTTCCATTGATCCTGTTGAATTCTGTGAACAACAAGAGGAGGTTGAACCTATTCAGAATGAAGAAGAGAGGAGAGCAGAGGAAAATCAGTCTTCAGGTCCAAATTCCAGAGAATCTGAGGTGACTGAAGAAGCATAAACAAATCCAAAATTAAATGAGTCAAATCTGGATGAGAACATACAAGAAGAAGCTGGTCATCCAACAAGAACTCAGAAAAATCATCCTCCTGAGTTGGTGATTGGAGATATTGCATCTCCCATGATGACTAGAAAGCAAAGCAGACTCCAAGAGTTGCAAGAGCAGCAAAATACAGTTAATACTGTTCTTACTTGCTTTCTATCCCAGATTGAGCCCAAAAAGGCTTATGATGCTATGAAAGACCCAAGCTGGATAGAGGCAATGCAAGAGGAGCTGCTACAGTTCAAATTACAGGATGTTTGGGACTTGGTAGACCTTCCAAAAGGTCATAGAGCAATTGGCACCAAGTGGATTTTCAGGAACAAGAAGGATGACAGAGGGATTGTGATCAGAAACAAAGCTAGACTGGTTGCACAAGGGTACACTCAGGAAGAAGGAATAGATTATGAGGAAGTCTTTGCTCCTGTGGCAAGGATTGAAGCAATCAGGTTATTTCTAGCCTATGCCTCATACATGAAGTTCAAAGTGTACCAAATGGATGTCAAAAGTGCATTTCTGTATGGAAGTATTGAGGAAGAAGTATATGTCTGTCAACCCCCTGGATTTGAGAATCCATTGCACCCTGACAGAGTATACAAGTTGAAGAAGGCTCTTTATGGTTTGCATCAAGCCCCAAGAGCATGGTATGACACCCTGTCTACCTATCTCTTGAAAAATGACTTTGAAAGAGGAGTAATTGACAAGACTCTGTTTATCAAAAGGAGAAAGAAAGACACATTACTTGTGCAGATCTATGTGGATGACATCATCTTTGGATCCACAAATGATCAAATGTGTAAAGAGTTTGAGGAGTTAATGCACAAAAGCTTCAAGATGAGTTCCATGGGAGAACTTACTTTCTTTCTTGGGCTTCAGGTAAAACAAAGGAAAGATGGGATTTTTATTAGCCAATCCAAGTATGTGAAAGACATCCTGGACAAGTTTGGTTTATCAGACTCAAAGCCAGCAAGCACACCTATGGAGACACACAAACAGCTCACTGCTGATCTTGAGGGGGAGGATATGGATGTCCATCATTACAGATCAATGATTGGATCTCTCATGTATCTCACAGCCTCTAGACCAGATATTATGTTTTCAGTTTGTGTTTGTGCCAGATTTCAAGTTACACCAAAGCAATCTCATCTTCATGCAGTCAAGAGAATTTTCAGATACCTAAGAGGGCAACCTAGACTAGGTCTCTGGTATCCTTATGAATCATCTTTTGACTTGCTTGCATACTCAGATAGTGACTTGGGTGGAGCTAACATGGATAGGAAGTCTACTTCAGGTGGATGTCAGTTTTTGGGTACAAGACTAGTATCTTGGCAGTGTAAGAAACAAACCACAGTGTCCTTATCTACCACAGAGGCTGAGTACATAGCTGTTGCAAGCTGCTGCTCTCAGGTTCTATGGATTCAGAATCAGATGTTGGACTATGGGGTAACATTTCTTCACACTCCAATCTTCATTGATAACAACAGTGCTATTAGCATTGTTAATAATCCAGTCAAACACTCAAAAACAAAGCATATAGAGATAAGGTATCACTTTATAAGAGATTGCAATGAAAAGAAATTAATTCAGGTTGCTAAAGTTCATACAAATGACCAGTTTGCTGATCTATTCACAAAAGCTTTTGATGTGGGTAGATTCACCTTTTTGGTAACAAGTGTGGGCATGATCAACCTAGAATAAATTCATGACTTTCTGTTTTTATACATGTATTTCTTCATATATTTGGTGCTACTAACTCTCTTTCTCAGGATCCTCTGTTTTCCCTCAGATTACCAAGTGCAGAAAAGTGTAAGTGTAGTTACTACTGCCTGTGCAGAGTTACTACTGCCAGTGCAGAGTTACTACTGCTAGTGCAGAGTTACTACTGCCAGTGCAGAGTTTCTACTGCTAGTGCACAGTTAATACTGCCAATGAGTAGTTAATACTGCTCAGTAGTTAATACTGCTTTGCAGTTAATACTGCTCAGTAGTTAATACTGCTCAGTAGTTAATACTGCTTTGCAGTTAATACTGCTCAGTAGTTAATACTGCTAGTGCACAGTTAATACTGCTCGGTAGTTAATACTGCTAGTGCACAGTTAATACTGCTCAGTAGTTAATACTGCTAGTGCACAGTTAATACTGTTCAGTAGTTAATACTGCTTTGCAGTTAATACTGCTCAGTAGTTAATACTGCTAGTGCACAGTTAATACTGCTTTGCAGTTAATACTGCTCAGTAGTTAATACTGCTAGTGCACAGTTAATACTGCTCAGTAGTTAATACTGCTAGTGCACAGTTAATACTGCTCAGTAGTTAATACTGCTTCGTGGTTAATACTGCGTATGTCGTTAATACTGCTTTTGAAAATCTAGGGCAAATACTGCTATAAATACCCCTGTTTGCCCGCCAAAGTTCATAACGACTCTTCACATTAACTTCTTCTCTCTCTCGTTCTAACCCCTTCTCCCTAGAATCTCTGTGTTTTCTTTACAAATCCTCAGGAAGCACAACGATTATGGAGTTTGTCGACGAGCATAATGAGATTGCAATGCTTCAGAAGCCGAAGCAGGCCGAAGGATTTCATGAAATTGTGGATTTTCTCAAGTCCACTCATATTTCGTATGCCCTAACGGTGAATCCGACTATCTACATCGAGCATCAGACGCAATTCTGGGCCAATGCCACCGTGGAATCCGAAGATGGGCAGAAAGTAATCCAAACAAGGGTATGTGACAAACCCTTGAAAGTTTCAGAAGAACTTCTTCGCATCACTCTTCGACTAGATGATGCCTCAGGTATATCTTCTATTCCCAATGAAGAACTCTTCTCAACTTTACAAAGAATGGGGTATGAAGGTCCCATTGGAGTTTTTAAATTCTACAAGTCAAAATTTTTTACTCAATGGAGATTCTTTGTTCATACCCTAATGCATTGTATTTCAAAGAAAACTACTGGATGGAGTGAGTTCAGCAGTACTATTGCTTATGCTCTAGTCTGCTTAGCCACTAACAGGAAGTTTAATTTTTCTCAAATGATTTTCAATGATCTTGTGGCAAACCTGGATTCCAAAAAGCGTTTCTATATGTATCCAAGGTTTGTTCAGGAAGTAATTACCAAGGAATTGACGGATATGCCTCAATTTGATGAGGTATATGTGCCAAAATCCCCTAAAGGGAAGGTTTTTTCAAATATGAAAAGACTTCCTAGGGACTCGGAAGGAGTTGACACACCATTGTTCTCTACAATGATGGTTGTGTCCCACACATTTGAAGGTATGGCATCAGGGTCAAGGCCCTCATTAGACACACCCGCTGATGACCAATCCCAACCTTCCATCTCAAAAGACATCCCTCAGTCCATTCTTGAACGACCCACTCCCACAATAACCAAAAGGTTTGAAAGAAGAAAGGTACACAAGGTTCCTTCCCTTGCTGTATCTCCTAAGAGCCCGAAGCCTTTAAGCCCTCTGTTGGAGCATTCTCCAATGGAGAATATCGACAGGGAAACCACAGGGGTGTCTCCCAACCCCAAGAAGGTGCTCACTAAGGAGAAGGTTGAGCATGTGAGTCGCAAGGCTGCCACTACTTCTGCTAGCAAAGAGAAGGCCAGTGGTAAAATAACTAAGCCCTTCCTCACGGCAACTCAGGGTGAGAAATCATCCAGAGGTCCCAGGTGCCAAGAAACCAAGGGGGTAGGTAGTGCTTTTGCTAGGCAAGAGACACCTGCTAAAACTTCCAATGGTCCTTTAAGGGAGGTAAAAACTCCTAAACAGGGTGAGGATAGATATACGTACGAGGAATTGATGAAAACTATTGCAAATATCAACATTGAGGTCATGGATCAGAAAAAGGAAATTGATGAACTCAAGAAAGTGGTCCTCTATCAAAACTCACAGCTTGAGAAGCAAAAGAAGATGATCACTAAGTTGATGCACAGAAAGAAGAGAGCTCAGTTTGTCCTTAGGAGAAGACACCCTACCAATGATGCTTCCAAAAAGGGGGAGTCAGACTCAGATCTAAACATGGAAGATGCAAACATTGAGGGGGAGTATAAGGTTGAGGGGGAGACTGAGGAGGCTGCTGATATTACAAAAGAAGCAGAAACAGAAACAGCAGCAGAAATCGTTACTGCTGCTGATATTACAAAGGAAACAGAAACAGCAGCAGAAACCATTACTGCTGCTGATCTTACAAAGGAAGCAGAAACAGAACCAGCAGCAGAAACGGTTACTGCTGCTGAGGTAGCAAAAGAAGCAGAAACAGAACCAGCAGCAGAAACGGTTACTGCTGCTGAGGTTGCAAAAGAAGTAGAAACAGATAATGCTGCTGAAAAACAAAAGACAGCAGAAACTGTTAGTGCTGCTGAGAGCCTCAAACCAGAAACAGCTGAAACCACTCCTGAAGCTGTTAAAACTTTTAAAAGAACAAAGATGGTGTCAACCAAAAGGGAACGAACAAAGTCCACAGCTTCAAACAAGAAAGATGTAAAGAAGCCAAGGGTGGATCCAACTATAGAAGAAGCCCAGGAGGAAGCAGTAAAAGAGAAATCTGAACCAAAAGTTGCTGGAGAAGAAGTGGCAACTTCATCAGGTCAACCAAGCAATGTACAATCACAATCAAATGCTCAATGTGATTTGTATATTACTGTGGTTGATACTAAT
Organism: Saussurea involucrata; assembly: GCA_033807775.1. Lineage (NCBI taxonomy): Eukaryota > Viridiplantae > Streptophyta > Magnoliopsida > Asterales > Asteraceae > Saussurea > Saussurea involucrata. The sequence goes on from CM066322.1 coordinate 138,167,687, forward strand.
CCAATCAAGACTACACCATTGTCTTCCATGCCTCCTGAAATCATCTTCTGGGACACATTGAAAGATGGAAGAAAGGAGTTCATCAGAATCAAAAGGGCAGATGGAAAGTTTGAAGTTTGTCCTACTTGGGGAAAACTTATCAGAACATGCTCTAGATCTGACCTGGAAGAGTAGTTCAAGGTGGGAATGAGGCTATATGGAAACATGCTGACAGAGCAAGGTATGTCTATCACAAAGATGGTTCTTGAATACTTGTGCTTAATGTTCAAACCAGAAGCAGTTCAGCATTTGATGGCAAGGAATTTTCAAGTCATTACCAACTGGATGCTCATTGAGAATTGTGGAGTGTATGTCATCTCTCTTGACAATACATTTCATGAATATTATTTGGTGGATGTTGTATACAAGCACAGCATGAAAAAGTTGAAAGGAATGTTGCATGCTAAGTTGGTGAGTGACAAAGACTCTAAAATGGCAAGATACCTTGTAAAAAGGATTCTCAATCAAAGTCTGGGATTGGATCCAAGTTTATGCGTTGATGACTAGGTTTTGGAAGCATCATCTGAAGAACTTAACTTCTCATCCTGAAAAGTCAAGTTAGGGGGAGATTGTTGGGAACTGAAGATATGCTAAGTATGGTTAGTACTGCCAGAACAACATTACTACTGCCAGTTCAAGGTTAGTACTGCTAGTTCAATGTTAGTGCTGCCAGAACAAAGTTACTACTGCTGGTACATGGTTAATGCTGCCTGAACAAAGTTACTACTGCTGGAATATTATTACTGCTGCTTCTGTGAGGTTAGTACTGCTTGTCTAAGTTACTACTGCAAGTCAAGGTTAGTACTGCTGGTATCGAATATCTGTTAGTACTGCTCGTGACTTAATACTGCTGGAGATTGTTACTACTGCTCATGAAGAATGAAGGTTAATACTGCTGAGTTCGTTAAGATTGGTATGCGATACTTTTGGAGACAAAGAAGGAATTGATCAAGATATGTTTAACGAAGATTTAGAAGATCAAGTTACTTTTTGATAGTTATCTTGTAATTAGTTTTGTATAAATAGTATTGGTAGATAGCTATTAGAATATACATGATAGACAGATGATATACGTGTGAAAAAGAATTCGATATCGTTTTCAGAGAGAATTAACCTCAAGGTTTTAGAACCCTATTTCTAGAGAAGTAGAAGTCGTCTTGTTGAGCCTGTTCAACAAGATTGAGGTTTGGTTGTTAATATTGTTAGTCGATTTAGTGAATACACAAAGTGGTGAATTTTCTGTTACATTGTTCTTGATTGTGAGAATTAAAGTTCTTTTCCGCAGATTCTTTAATTCTGAATTCTAAGTGTTTGTTTTCTTGTTAAGATTCGATCCTGACAGTCCGGGTTGAGATCCGGGAAGTGAGAGTTACTGGATGAAGCGGTGACCGGATAGAAGTACTTACCGGACAGTTGTGGTTACAGGGAAATAGCTACCGGATACTGATGTAATCCGGATGGGATGTCCGGATACTAAGAGTACCAGATAGAACGTCTAGACAGACCACGTTCGGAAAGTGTCGAGTGAAAGAAAACTTACCCGGAAAGTTAGCAGAATTCCGGACATGATGGCTGTTCGTGAAATTTGGATATGGTTCGATTAGGGTTCCTTGATTTCGATCATTAAAGGTGAGAAAACAACCAAAACACAAAAACACACTAACCCTTTGAAACTTTTCAAGAACAGAGACCAAAAAATAAGAAACTCTTTTGCTTAAAACTTACTCAATCGATCAAATTGTACTACGAAAACTTGCAGAAACCTTAACTAAACAATTATAAATCGATTGTAACGAATAGAATCAAACGATTTTACCAGAATCACGAGAATAAGATTTTTAGAAAAATTGGCAGTCGATAGAAACTTACCAGGATACCTTGAATCGATGTTTGCCTGCTCTGATACCAATTGTGGATCCCAGATTAGTGCAATAACAACGAAATCAGTAATGAATAAGCAATAACAACGTTTGATTTCAACTTGTCATCCATCTATCATTCATTCAAAGTGATAAACCATTCAGAGAGTATTACAATGCGTATCAAGAATAATTAAGAATGATTAACCTAATTCTAAGGCTAAAACAAACTATTTATACCCTTTATAGGTATTTACATATTTCACCCTTAAACTTCTATTCAACATATATTTAGCCCTAACATATCTTTGTAAGCATATAAAAGTTTCTCAAACTCATATTTCTTAGCTTCTGAACTTTCGAGTTTCTTTGATAATTCAGTCATTCTTTTTCGAAAGTAAGCTTGACTGTCATCAAACTTTGCTTTGCTCTTTTTCAAAGTTTCAATCAAAGCAGTTTGTTCCTTAAGTCTTTGACTTTGAAAACTTATTGTTTCTTTTACTCCTTTTAATTTTTTAGTTAAATCGTCTGCTCTGATTGTAAGTCTTGTTGATTCATAAGTTCATTGATAGTAAATGACTAAGAATTTTGTGATTCAACTTTTGATTAAAGTGTTGACACCTTGTCCCTGAGAGTAGCATTTTCCTCCTTTAGAGACATTGTTACCTGAAATGTTAAAATGAAAGATCGTTAATACATACTTCGTGAGAAGTAGAATTTGCGCGCTTGAAAAATCAAAGAAATACGATTAAAGTCAAAAAAAATTCATAAAATAAAATTTGAAAAACAAATTGTAAAATTGTCTTCCAAAAATAAATTCCGAAAAATTAATGCGAAAAAACTGGACTTTTAATTAGCAAACCTGCAAAACACGAGAAAATTTTAGCAGTTATGGTTAAATGCAAGTAAAAATTGATAAAATTGACGAAAATGAAAAATAACGAAGAATAGGGACAAAAAATGACAACTTGCGAAACTAAAATGAAAAACAAGGACTAAAATTGACAAACACTAAAACTTAACAAAGACAAGGACTAAAAATGACAAATTCAAAACTCAAGGGACTCAAATTGACAAAAATTGAAACTTAAAACTCAAGGGACTAAAATTGAAAAATTCTAAAACTTAAAAACTCAAGGGATTAAACTTGACAGAAACTAAAAAACACAAACTACAGGACTGAACCTGACAAAAACAAAACTAAAACTATAGGGACTAAAAAAGTAAAAACTCTAAACTTATACTACAGGGACTAAATGCCAAATTCTAAAACTAGACTAACTGACTTAACAGACAACTAACGAAAGGACTGAAAAAGTAAGAAAATTAACAGAAAATCTAACGGATAGTTAACAAGCTAACTTAATCTGACACTAACTGACTCTAACAAAATCAAGACTAAAAATGAAAGAAAACTAACAAAAAATAACGAAAAAACTAACAATTCCTAACGGAACTAACAGAAAATGACCAAAAATGTAACAGATTTAACGATGTAGTAACGCATAGACTATATAAGCCAACAGCAGCAGGATTCCTAAAACACTCCGAGGTGCTAGATCAAGCCACAACTCATAGACTCCTTTTCAATACAACAAATTTTAGACAAGAAAGAAGCAGCGGAAGCAAATACAACAAATAGACAAAAATAACCGGAGATCACACCCAAACAAACAAATATACAAAAGATTTATAAAAAACCAAGCAGATACAGCTAACAGATCTGAGAAGGATATGAAAAATCAAATATGAGATTAAGGACCAGATATGAAAAACATAGATCTGAGATTTTGGACCAGATCTATATAAGCAAAGAATAACCAACAATTTGATACCAAAATATATGGACCAGTTCTGAGAAAATTATGAAGAACCCAATTTATACGAAGAAAACTTAAGAGCAACTGCCTATTAGATCTGACGGAAATACGACGTTCACCACTAAGACACTGTAAGAATTAAACCGTGAACGAACCTTGGTTCTGGTCGATTATGTCTCAACATACCGATCTGTTAGTGAACGAAAAGATCAAGCAAAAAAGCGATCAAACCATGGTCAACAAGTGACGACGAGATCTGAAAGAAAAGGGACCGACCAACTGGAGCCGATCGTGGCCAACAGGTGGCGACGAGATCCAGCTGCAGATGTGATCGACGGTCAAAAAATGGCTACAATGCCACAAAAAATAACCTGATATATAATTGTCTGTTAGATATGATCGGACCACGTCCAACAAGTAGCACGGGATCCAAAAACAAGTGACACGAGATGCAAAAAATTATCCTACCGATTTTTCCAACCAATAAATTGGCATAGATAGCATAGAAGGGAGTTGAGAGGTTCATCTTCAATTCGCATTGGTAGAGAACCTAAAAAATATTCTAAGTATGAAATAAACTTTTCAAGGATTATACATGAGATTGGAGGTCATCTTCAAATCTTTGGTGACCCAACAAAAACTATAATGTGATTTTATTTAAACAAGCACCTGTAAATACAATACAAAACTTCTCAAATGATTTTAACTCTAACTACAAATCTTTCTCAAATATAATATCTAGCAAAAGATACAAATGAAGAACTAGAGAGAGAAAGAGAAAAGAGGAAAAAAAAACTAGAGAGATGTGTGATGTGAAAAAAATGTAATCTGATCATGTAAAGCTCCAAAATCAACTTTATATAATCTTTAGAAACATCAACTTTAGTTCTTCAACTTTCAGTGAATGGTCGTGATACCTTAGAACTATCTACATAAGTGAGGCACAACCCCTCCTATCCTCAGCTTTGGATCAGTTACCGAACAGTCCCTGGAGTACCTACAACTTGACAAATAGACCAAATTAATCAAAGAAATAAGGAATGTCAAGATTGTTAGTCAATAACTGAGATTTAACACTCTTGAATAAATAAATATCTATGCTTAAATAAAACGTAAATCTTTTGTAAATGATTAAGCTTGAAACTGTTGAATAAATGTATTTGAAGCTTGAAGACGGTTATATGAATTTCATAAAATGATGAATGTGTTTGTATGTATTTCAGTTTGATTGATATTGTTATCGTTTAGATGTCACTTACATCTTGCATTTATTTCAAATTGTATTTGAAGCTGTTTGTGTAAATATGAACTTTTGTTAGTCTCATTGCCGCCATCAACATCGACATTCGCCGCCTACCATCGTCGACAACCTCCACCTCTTCCTCCAATACAAAACCTCCATTACCACTTTCCACTACCGCCACTACCATCGTCGACCACCTACACCTACACCACCTATCATCTTTATCACCGCCACCTATCATCCTTATCTTTACCTGTCGATGAAACCATTCATCCGCCAATTCATAAAGATTTTCCAAATTAAATCAAATATTATATTTTCTTCATATGAATCGGATTTTTTTTCAAACTACAGTCAATTATTTCAGATTCTTCATTCAATTATTATTTTTGTATGTATTTATGTGTATGAAAATTGTGTAAAAAACTAATATTGTTTTTAATTAAAGTATTTAAATATATACTTTATTTGTGTCATCTACAACTATTATATGATATATAAAATCATCAAAAAACTTTTAGGTAAAATTGTCTAATCCTGTCTTATCTAGTCCTACTCGTACCAAACACAAGACAGACACTTGTCTTGTCCAATCCTGTCCAGTTCAGTCATGTCCTACCCTCTTGTCATGTCCTCCTAGTACTGTCAAGTTCTGTCCTATACAGTCCCGTCCAATCATGTCTATGTACCAAACGCTACCTAAAGTACTAGAAAGAAGTATGAATATTTTTCTAAGTGTTGATTCTGTAACATGCTTAATCAGATAACTTTAGAGCCTCTACAGTGCCTATCTAGAGACCCTCTGATGTTATTTTCCAAAGATCAACATTTAAGCACTTTTTAATTCTGCGAAGACTTGAAGGCCAAGCTTTTTCGAGCCGAAATTACTTATGCTTCTTTACACGTGGAAGCTTATCATTTATTTTATTTATTTTAATATTAATAGAGTTTAGATTTTTTTAATATTTATTGACTTTTCTTATATATGTTTTCTGGAACAATTTTAATTTTTTAATATAGTGTTTTTAATGACTATATATTAATAAAGGTTTTTGTTGATATATGTTTTTGTAATTACCATAATGATTGATCAATTTTATATAAATGAGGTTGTTATTCATACCGGGCAATGCTAATTGCACCCCTCAAATGTCAAATCAAACCAATTCATGTATTAGGGGTTGTTTGTTTGTCACTGAATGGAACCATTAAGAGGTAACCTCTGACCGATTCAGAGGTATGTGTTGTTTGGTAAAAAAAAATAACCTTTGAATGGTTACAAAACACTCTGAACCATTTTGCATCTCATACCAAGCTCAACCATTCAGAGTTGCATTTGTTCCAATTTTGACCTTCTCGCCTTCTCTCGCTCGTCTTCTCTGTCTCTCGCTCTCTGTTCTCTGTCTCTCGCTCTCTGATCACAGGAAACCCCAAATACCTACTGTTGTTATCTCTTCTCTTTCATCACACGCACTTGCAAATCTTTGTATTCAAATTGGAATCAAAAGCCCTTCCTTAATCGACACTTTCTTCTGAAAAACTTCGCTTAATATTATCGACTAAAATTTTCTGGTAAGAAAACCTATTTTCTCGTAAGCCTTTGCAATTTTGACATCGTTGATTTTGATTTGGGGTATTATTTCGATTGTGCAAGCCTGGATCTGTAAATGTTTTCGGTTGGCGGCGTTTTTGATAGAATTGGGGCTATCTGTTGTTTGTGTTTGATGAGATGAAAGAGGTGGGGAGATCTGTGCATTCTGGAGATGTGGTGAAGAGAAAAAGCTCTTATGGGTGTTTGATTATTAAAAATGTAACACCCCGAAAATCATAACTCAAATTGTAAATAGTCCATTTAGATTTATTAGAAGGACAAGGTGTTGCATTGGAAGGTGGGACACGTATTGCTAATTGGATCCCTCGATAAATTGGCCAAGTTTGGACTCGGTACAAGTCCAGCGAGTATGACACTCGCGAGAGTGACATGGTCACTTTCGTAGTGTCACTTTCGCTAAGAATGTACCGAGGGCTTGGGAGGTCCAGCGAATATGACACTCGCGAGAGTGACATGGTCACTTTCGCATGTGTCACTTTCGCCGAGTTTGTACCGTGGGCAATTGGGTAGCGGGCGAGAGTGCCCCGCGAAAGTGACAGTGGCATAATCGCCTGTCACTCTCGCCGTCGGGCGCCAGGGTGTTTTAAACCCACGAACTTCAGCTTTCTTTCATTTTCTATTCCATCTCTCTCACTCTAAACTCTCCCAAACAAAACCCTAACCCTCTAAATCGTTTTTGGAGCTCTTGAAGCCATGAATCTTGTAAACCAAAGCCTCTCTCTCGGTCCTTATCAAGGGATTATGGATGGAGGTTAGAACCGTTCTTCTCACTTTCGTTTTGGTAAGATTTCTACACTTTCTAGGGTTTACCCAACCCTCACCTAAACCTTTTCCTTTCTCTAGATGAAATGAAGATTGAGGCTCACTTTGGTAACAATAGAAGTGTTTGGTTGATGGATTCAATTGATGGTGGAGGTAATCTTCTATTCTCTTCATTGTTTTAATGTATTGGTGATTTGGGTGTAATATGTTGGGAGAAATGATTCTAAGTGTTTGGGGACAAATATTTATGGTTGGAAACTTATGGATCTAGGTTTTTGAAGTTTTGACTTGAGGATGCAAACTTCATCAAAGGAGCATACGTTTGGAGGAACTCTAGATTTAGCTAAATCTAGCAAGGTGAGTTCAAGTTACTTTGCGAAAACTTTGTACATGCCAAAATGTTATTTTCCAAGCAATTATGTGTTTTACATGAAAATTGTCAATGTTGGGTTATTTGATAGGCTTTAACCTTCGAAGTATTTATGGTTGTAAATATGATAAAACACTTATATTTGGATTTTGGAAAAATGTGATGGATAAATCATACATGAAAATGAGTTATTGATTTATGTGATAAATGGAGTCTATTTGTATGAAAATGCATTTTGTGGACATATTGGAAATATGCATATAACACATCATGAAATGTTTTGAAAATGTAAAGGTGTGAGTCCTTTGGAAAGGAGGGTTTTCCCGATCCAAGATTTTATTTCGGGTTTTCATGGATTTGAAGTATTTACTGGCAAACAGCGTGTGTTGTTATATTTGATGTCATTTACTATCTTTTGAGTTAGTTGAGCTTGTGGCTCGGTATTGAGTTTTATCAAGTTTTGGGGACATTGTCCAGTTTTGATAGCTCAAGTTGAGTTTTGAATCATGATTTATGTTATTGGGGAATTGTGTGTTTTGAATGCATTACGTTTATTCATTTGGGGTCGTGTAATATTTAGACCTTATTAGCCATGGATCCATAGGCATATGAGTTTCCCCTAGTCTCGCGGGCAAGAGGTCGGAATTGATTGAGCTCAGTTTACGAGACGTTAGTTTATTTTGTAGCACGGAATAGGCATCGGGTTCCATGATAAGTAAGGCGTGGACTTAGATGGTCGGGCGTCGTCTCATGGGCAGTAAGGTGTAATTCCATATATGTGCTTAGCACGGGATAGGCATCGGGATCCATGATAAGTAAGGCGTGGACCTATATGGTCGGGCGTCGTCTCATGGGCAGTAAGGTGTAATCCCTAATGTGCTGTTGTGGATTTGGAGTGACCCAATGTATAGACCTGGAGTGGTTGAAGTTGGGAACTCCCCAGTCTCGCGGGCAATAGATATGGAGTGATTGAGCTCAGTTTACGAGAGTAATCCACGTGGGTGTTTTAATTGCATAGTAAGTGACCCACTTTAGTGTTCCGTCACGTGCAATGTATACGGGTCTCCCCCGTCACCGAAAGGTGTTGTTTTGGGTATTTGTTGCTACTCATGTTTTCGGTGACGTGTTATATTTATATGAATTGTTTTTCCATGGTATGTAAATTATGGTTATATCTCATCCATGTGTGTTGTTTTGGGTAATTGTGTTTATCCATGTTTTCGGTAACGTATCATATTTATGAGATTTGCATTTCCACGTTATATGAGTTGTGGATTATGTTTCATCCACGTTTTGAGATGTTTTGGGATAATGGCAAATAATTATAAGTTTAATCGTTTTGAGTGTCAAATGCTATTTCACCTTTCGTTGACTTTGTGAATAAGTCTATTTTTGAGAAATCATGTTATAATAAAGATTTCAACATGGGAATTGTGTGAGTTGGAAAAATGGGTGATTTGTATTAGAAGTAAACTCTTTTGAAGTCATGACTAAAAACTACACTCCTCTTGATTTATGAATTTATATAGTCATGATAAAATGTTTGAACTCACTAGGCGTAAGCCAAACCCTTTTTATTTGTCGGCATGTGCAACAGACTCAGGTTGGGGGTAGCTCTAGCTACATTGTGAAGTGGCGAGTGCTAGTGGAGTTCACGAGAGGTGACATGATTAGTGAAGTCTTCCGCAATAGTTTGGACTAGCAATTTGTGTGGGGTTAAGTAACACCCGATTAAGTCACTTTATTGTGGGAATTATAGTGTTTTAATTTCCGAGGTATTTTAAGAGAATGAATTGTAGATGTGATTTCATTTTTTGGCTATTTTATTCAATTTTGAAGTTAGTTGCTCGTTCAAAATTTGAGGGTGTTACAAAAAAGAAGGTGGTAGATGGTCTTGGGGGAGTGAAGAAGAATACGACTGCAGTTAGGGTTTGGTCAAATTGGTCAGTAAAATTATTTTATTGGAGAGGGGTAAAATGGTAATTTGTTGTTATTCAGACCCACCATTCAGAACCGTTACCAAACAACCAAATTTTATTCTGCACTCAACCATACAGAACCTCTCAACCATTCTGACATCTCAACCATTCTGCTCTTAACCATTCTGCAGTTGCCAAACAGCCCCTTAGACTATCTCCATCCACAATCCAACCCAATCTCTTTTATGTAAAAGACAAATTTAGGTAAAAAAACAGAAAAGAAATGAATAAACTCTTGAGATTGCAAATGGGCTCACGGTCCAAACCAAGATTGTTACATTTTTTTTATTTCATTATAAAATATCTTGCCACATGTCAATATTTCATTGGTTCATTTTAGATTTTATTGGATAAATCCTATCATATTAAAAAGATAACTTTAACAAAAAAAATTCATATTTTTTAATTCCCTACAAATAGAGACCAATATTAACATATTTTCATCACATCAATCTTTCTCTCTATATCAATGCTCCCTTCACTTGAAAATCTCAAACTCTAGTTTTTTTGCAATTTTCTGCTATGGATCCAAACCACCCAAATTATTGTTTCGGTTATGAATATCTTGATAACCTTCAAAATTACCCAAACACACAATATGAAAATTCTAAGTTACCCTCTTATGATAATCATGTTATTATCCCTAAAAATGTCCAAACTTCGTAAAAGCGCTCAAGAGTCGATACATGGGACATGGGACATGGGATAAGATATGGTTCTGAGTCAGCATGGATTTTCGTTAGTGAAGATGCTACTCGTGGCAAAAACAAAAGAATGGAAAGTTATGGTCGCGAGTGAAAGAACACTATGATGCAACTCGAGCAGTAAATTCAGAAGGGCTTGGTATCCAAAACGAAAATCAAATGAAAGGTCGTTGGTCTCGCCTTAACGAAAATGCAAGCAAGTGGGTTGGTTGGTGCTTACAGAGAAACACATCGTCAAAACAAAAGTGGAATGAGTAACACAGATGTTGAGAACGCAGCTCACAAAATTTATGAGGCGGGTGGGAAAAAGTTTAATGATCTCAAAGTATTTAACGAAGTTATGTGTAAACATCCTAAGTGGGACTTACAGTTACATCGTGAGACAACACATTCTCGCTCGGAATATGAAGTGGTGATGAAGAAAGTGGTAGAAGCACGAAAAGATCAAGAACTATGGAAGAAGGACATTCCGTCGATATCAACCAAAAATCGCCAACCGGTGGTTCAACAATTCAACGTCCCACAGGTAGAGATGCCACAAAAAGGTAAGGCATCGCAATCTTCTTGGATTTCAAATGACTTTAATGAAAGTCTTCGTGCATTGACGATTACAAGAAACAATGAAGTTGAAATGATGAAAAAAATCAATTTTGATCAAGAGAATTTTCAAATTGTTCAAGACGACAAAATGTAGCACGTACTGATGTCCAAAGAAAACATGTCACCGGCACAAGAAAAGTTGAAAGAACGTCTTATGGAAAAATTGTATGGATAGTGATGTGTTTGTGATTTTCGTATTCTGTATTGGTAATTTAGTATTTCATATATTTGTTTGTAATTTACGTATTCTGTATTAGCAATTTAGTATTATGTGTTGTTTTTTATGCTAAAATGAATGGTTGTTATTGTTTTGGAATTTTTATGTGGTCTTTTTCCCTAAAGATCACATGCATTGTCTAGTAATTATGTGTTGTCTTTTTCCCTAAACAGTACATGTTATTGTCCCCTACTGATTACGTGTTGTATTTTTCCCCTAAAGATCACATGTCATTGTCCCCTACTGATTATGTGTTATCTTTTTCCCTAAGGATAGTATGTTATTAGGAATGGCAATGGGCCGGTTTCGGGCCGGTTTTTAGGGTCCCCGTCCCCGAAACCGATAAGCATCCCCGTCCCCGTAACCGTACCGATCCCCGTCGGGGATGTTATCGGGGATCCCCGTCGGGTCCCCGCGGTTTCCCCGATCCCCGTTGGGGAACCCGTTAAGGGTAAAATTCACCGTTACCCGTTGGTTTTCCCCGAACCCGACCCGAACCGAAATGAAAAAAACCCCTAAAATAGTTCATTCGACCAGATACACACACACACACACACACACACATATATCAATTTGAGCACAAGAATTCAGATTGCAACTAACTTGCATATTCGGATTTGATATCAATTCATTTTATCGATAGTCTGGTCCGTAAACAACAAAAACGAGGGTTGTGCTACACAACAAAAACGAGGGTTGTGCTACACAACAAAAACGAGGGTTCTGTTACAGAAATATCACGTCGAAATCAATTTTGAAGAACCCTAAAATCGAAAGAAGAGTTACCTTGGAGAGATGGCGACGAGAGATGGCGATTTGTGGTTGTGCACTTGTGAGATGGCGACGAGAGATGGCGATTGGCGACGAGAGATGGCGATTGGCGAGTGGCAACGAGCTGGAGAGGGGCAGAGGGCTGGAGATCGACGAGAGAGAGATGGAGACGAGAGATGCCCTTGTTTAGGGTTTTTTCTATTTTTGTGGGTCAGTAATTGGATAAGGGCATAAGGCCCAAGTTTAAAACAAAAAATTACAAATATATATATATATATATATATATATATATATAAATTATAAATATGTATAATATCGGGACGGGCCGGTGAGAATGGTCCCCGTTCCCGTTAAAATTCCCAAAACTATCCCCGATCCCCACCCCGTCCCCGAACCCGACCCGAAAATTTCGGGTTTCGATTTTCACCGTCGGTTTCGGTTTTTTTTTTGCCATCCCCTACGCCTGCTGGCTAATATGGCAAATTGGCAATCCAATTTGATTTTGTAAAATGTGAGGCGCAGCCCAGTTTGACCAATTTACCCCACTTCACTTCAGAATATGCAAATAAGTCCAAGTTCATTGAACCGGTGAACCCCACCATCTTTCCAAAACCAAATTCCCTTTGCCTTCCCATCCCATATCACCACCTCAGCTTCGCTTCTCCATTCAATTCTCGCTGCTTTCTGTAAACCCTTGCCTTTTATTTTCCATTCGATCAATCAGTTTTTCCGATGACGGCGGCTGCGGCGTCATCCATCGGACCTTCAAACACCGCGCTCGTGAAAGATCCTAAGCTTCAGTTCAAAAGTTTAGATGGATTGAGGAACAATTCCTGCTATTCCTCTACTTATTCGCTTCTATTGGACAAACGCATACGCCCAATTTCATCTGTTTCTTCTTCTACTTCTCCTGCCGTCATTAGGGCTGTTTCTACGGTACTAACATTTCAATTACCTTCATTCTACTCTTTGCAAGATCTTGGTTGATTGATTTTCTCGTTGTTTTGCAACATTGATTCGTTGATGCTTTTCGTTCTGTATAATTTGAGATATAGCATTTGAAATTATGAGCAAAATGTAATCGTGTATTGTTTTTTGCATTATCTAACGTCAAATGAAATCTAGATGTGATTTAGCTTCCACGTCTCTTGCATGATGAGATTTAGTACAATTTAGATGTGTTAATGTGAAGAAGGGGGAAATGAGTTCATTTTGGATGATTATGGTTGCGAAAGGATACATTCATAGACAAGATATTTTCTTATTCATTACGAGGATGGATACATAGAATGTGGTGCTTTAATTGTTCATGAATTTAGAAAGTTCTTGAAAATCTCACTGCACCTTATGGCCTTTCACTTAACTAAGTAGTTTTGCGACAAAGGATTGCCATCTAGGGATGGCAAAAAAACCCAAAACCAATGGTGAAAACCGAAAACCGAAGTTTTCGGGCCGGGGACGGGGACTCCTTATCGGGGACGGGGCGGGGATCGGGGACGTATTCGGGGATTTTATCGGGGACGGGGATGGGGGTGGGGACGAAGATCACCGGCCCGGCCCGGCCCGATATGTGTGTGTGTATATATATATGTGTGTGTTAATTATGTGTATATAATATCATTTAGAAAAATACTAACATTAAATTTTGAAGATTTTATCCTTTTTACCTCAACACCCCAAATAAGCCTGTCGGAAAAAAATCTATTTTATTTGTCTAATCGTGAAATCGTGTTAGTCGTACGATATTTGAACTTCGATTTACTTTTATATTGTAATTTATGACATTGTTTGAGACATTTAGACTTGCATGTGTAGAAAATTTGTAATTTACTTTTAGTTGTGAAAATTAACATTTTGTAAAAGAAAAAAGGTCGGTTTCGGGTTCGGGTATAACCAACGGTGAACAGGGAAACCAACGAGGAAAGGAGATTTTTACCCTTAACGGGTTCCCCAATGGGGATCGGGGAAACCGTGGGGATCCCCGATAAGATCCCCGACGGGGATCGGGACGGTTTCGGGGATGGTTTTGGTTATCGGTTTTGGGGACGGGGATACTAATAACCGGCCCGAACCCGGCCCGTTGCCATTCCTATTGCCATCCTATCTATAGTATCTTAGTACGGAAGCAGTTGAGTAGTTCTGAGGCTTTATCTGTTTGTTTTTCTCTTCAACTGGACTGTGACCTTCCATTTTATATCAAGCACGTACCTCAACTTTAAATTATCGTTTTGTCTCTTAGTGTCATGTTCGGGGAAAACCTCAAAAACAATGAAAAACTGAGGAACACTCTGGTAACCGTTCATCTTGACGGTATGCACATGTGCATACAAGTAGTTTGTAAGCAATTTGTCCGGTCTTCAATTACTTGTATGCAATGTGCATACCGTCCAGATGAATGATTACCGGCGTGTTCCTCATTTTTTCATTTTTTTTTCATTTTTTTTTCATTTTTTTGGGGTTTTCCCTTGAACCTCCCTCTTGTCTCTTATTAAACTATCCACAACAGATCACCCTGTGTTTCTATGAATCTTCCAGTGTAAATTTAATCTCATATTATATTTTATGAAAGATAATTGTCTTTGAATGTATATAACCTTTTTTGCAGCCACTGAAGCCGGAAACTTCTGTGGAGACAAAGCGAAGCAAGGTTGAGATATTCAAGGAACAAAGCAACTTCATTCGATACCCTCTTAACGAGGAGTTGTTGACTGATGCACCTAATATAAATGAGGCTGCCACCCAATTGATCAAGTTCCACGGAAGCTATCAACAATATAACAGAGATGAGCGAGGTGCCAAATCATATTCCTTTATGCTTCGTACAAAGAACCCATGTGGAAAGGTTTCCAACCAACTATATCTTGCAATGGATGATCTTGCTGATCAGTTTGGAATTGGAACTCTACGGTTGACAACCAGACAGACATTTCAGCTCCATGGAGTCATAAAGAAAGACCTTAAAACGGTTATGAGCACCATCATCAGAAACATGGGATCGACACTTGGTGCATGTGGTGATCTCAATAGAAATGTTCTTGCTCCTGCTGCCCCATTTGTGAGGGAAGATTACCTTTTTGCCCAGCAGACGGCAGACAACATTGCCGCACTCTTAACTCCCCAGTCTGGATTTTATTATGATATGTGGGTGGATGGGGAGAAGTTTATGACTGCAGAACCTTCCGAAGTTGTCAAAGCTCGCAATGATAATTCTCATGGGACAAATTTCCCAGATTCAGCTGAACCTATATATGGAACTCAGTTCTTGCCAAGAAAGTTCAAAGTTGCAGTTACTGTGCCTACGGATAACTCAGTTGATCTTTTGACAAACGACATTGGTGTTGTGGTGGTTTCTGATGATAATGGAGTACCTCAGGGTTTCAATTTATATGTATGCCACCTATTAAGTTTGAGGGAGGTTTTGGGGAAAACCGCAAGAAAATGAAAAACTGAGGAATACCCTGGTGATCGTTCATCTTGACGGTATGCACATGTGAATACAAGTAATTGAAGCTGTTTTTTTGGTTTTTATGCACATGTGCATATGCACGTGTGCATGCTACAAATTTCTTGTATTCACGTGTGCATACCGTCCGGTGTTCCTCAGTTTTTCATTTTTTTGCGGCTTTCTCCTGAACCTGACCCTATTAAGTTAAATATACTTGTTTATTGTTTGTTCTGATTTGGACATATATAAGAAGATTATGCCCATATAATAATTTCTTTTCAGGTTGGTGGTGGCATGGGAAGAACACATAGGATGGAAACCACTTTTCCTCGGCTGGCGGAGCCCTTGGGTTACGTCCCTAAAGAGGATATTTTGTATGCAGTGAAGGCTATTGTTGTTACACAACGGGAAAATGGCAGAAGAGATGATCGCAGATATAGTAGAATGAAGTACTTGATAGATTCGTGGGGGATCGACAAGTTTAGGTCTGTTGTTGAACAGTACTATGGAAAGAAGTTTGAACCTTCGCGGGATTTACCTGAGTGGGAATTTAAAAGCCATCTGGGATGGCATGAGCAGGTTAGTTCAACCAACATGCATTGACAGCTAACTAAAGCTTCAATTTGCTCTCAAATTATTTTCAATAGATTTGGTGTCTTTGTTATTCTCGCTAATGCTTATTCTTTTGATTTTGCATTGCTTATGAGTTGAATATGTAAGCTTTTCTGTGGCAGGGCGATGGTCGTTTATTTTGTGGGCTTCATGTCGATAATGGTCGGGTTAAGGGAACAATGAAGAAGACGCTACGGGAAATAATTGAGAAGTATAACTTGAATGTCCGGATCACACCAAACCAAAACATTGTTCTTTGTGATATCCACCCCTCTTGGAAACGCCCTATCACTGTAGCTCTAGCACAAGGTGGTCTATTGGTAAGATATCTGTTTGTTCACATTGGCTTTCATATATATATATATATACATATCATATATAAACCAAATAATTGTTACAAAGTGGTTTTCATGTGTTGTGACATGTAGGAAACAACTGTGTTGGTTCATATATGAACCGTTCAGGACTGTTTTGCGTGTGGAAAGAACATGAAAATACGCTTTACACACACAAGAACAAAACATATGAAACAATACGAATCATAACTTAAAATTAAACTCATTGAATGATTTGGATTGGTTTTCATGATTTTGTAACATTTATTGGCTTTGCATTTGATTATCGGTATATATAAATATATAGATAGTTGAGTATGTTACTTTCGAATTGGAGCTGGACACATACTTTATTTAAAGTGCAATGTTGACATGTATAAAGATGGATATTGTTTTAATGTCTTTATTTTGGGGAGCAAAGAGACCCAAATATCTTTCTTGCCTTCTCAAGTGTGTTTAACTATTCAAGTATCATTTATGTTTTTGGCTATGAAGTTATAAATTATTATGTCAATTTTCATTTTGACAAATGACGATACAATTAGTATGTAAAATTTAATCACTCGTATACTTTGAAGTGAATCACCAAAAATCTCTTTTCGACATGTTTCTCTTGGTTGCAATGAAAGTCACCTTTCATGTTTATGCTTATTGTTATAAAAACGATGACCCTAACTTCAGATATATGTTAAGAGTCGTTAATCATCGGTTTTGTCAAATATGTAGCTATATTTCACTAAGGAGCTGTTCGGTTGTGGCTTAATGGGCTGTATAGCCCATATAGCTTATTCGCTCTGCTATACATTATTGTTCGGAAGTGGATTAATAGCTGAATAGGTGGCTGATTCGGTAAGCTGGAAAAGGAGGGCCTTTTACATTCAACCATCTATTTTCCCAATGTACCCTTTTCTCTTCCTTGACGGTCGCTCATCCGGTCATCCCCATCGTCCCTCTTTCTTGTCGTCACCATAGCTCTCTAATTAACCTAAACTTTGATCTCTGTTCTTTGTCTTCAATTTGGAACTCAGTATTTGGTTTTATATTTTTGCTGCTAAAAATTGTATTCTCGATGTTAATATAGATACGGGGCAAAATAGTCTTTTCTATCATTCAGATTGATTATTTAGCACAACAATCGAACAACAATTTAGCTTGATTTATTCAGACAACTTTATCCATATAGACAACTTTATCCGTACAGGACTTAATAATAGAAAAACAACCGAACAACCCCTAAGCAACTATTGACGGATAACTACTATATTATTATCATATGGGGATTGTTAGTAATATAACACCTGTGATTTTTGGCAGCCCCCTACTTATGTGGACCCCCTCAACATAACTGCAATGGCATGCCCTGCTCTGCCTCTCTGCCCTCTTGCAATAACCGAAGCTGAGCGAGGGATTCCTGACCTCCTTAAGCGGGTTCGAGCTGTATTTGAGAAGGTATGAATACCCACCTAACCTAAAAGACATGACTTTATTTATTTGTATTAAAGGCATGGATGGATATTTTGATCTCAGGTTGGTCTCCAGTATAACGAATCCATAGTAGTGAGAGTTACGGGTTGCCCTAATGGCTGTGCTCGACCCTACATGGCTGAACTTGGATTAGTCGGTGATGGTCCTAATAGCTATCAGGTACGTCAATCCTCTTCTCTTTTTTTCCTTTTTTTTATCATCACTCTTTTTTGTCTTTGGCTAGATCTTGAAAAGAAAATGACTTTTTTTATATTTTATTTTCTAGATATGGCTCGGGGGAACACCGGCCCAAACGTCATTAGCCAGAACTTTCATGAACAAGGTTAAGATCCAGGACCTTGAGAAGGTTTTCGAACCTTTGTTCTACAACTGGAGACTTAAGAGAAAGTCTAAAGAGTCATTTGGTGACTTCACAAATCGCATGGTGAGATGCATCCGTATTTGAAGAATTCTAGTTTCTTTTTGTTAACACAGAACAGATAAAATGACCGATTTACCCCTATACAGTGTTTGGTAAGACGGAACAAAATAGATAAAATGACCGATTTACCCCTAAAGAGTCCCACCCACATTGGCTTTACCATTTCTTCTCTATAATATATGATCTTGGAGATTAATGGTATTATATATTTTTTTCAACTGTCCAGGGATTCGAGAAGCTGCAAGAGATAGTGGACAAGTGGGAGGGCGTACCAAAATCATCATCACGATACTAGTTGAAACTTTTTACTGACAAGGAAACGTACGAAGCTGTGGATGCAGTTGCCCAGATTGAGAATAAGAGTGCTCATCAACTGGCAATGGAGGTCATCCGTAATTTCGCTGCTTCACAGCAAAATGGGAAAAGCGAGTAAGCAACTGGTTTATGTTGTACCAATTTAATGTGATAGGAATAAGAGTATGTTTTGTATTTATACTCTAGTTAGTGTGTCTCAGTTTGGCTGTTGATTCAGTTTTTGTTTCCAAACATACCCTTTTGTTGTTGTTGTTGTTGTTGTTGTTCCCTGAGAGTAGTATTTAAATGATGGTTACAGAACATAGATTCATTGGTGGTGTTTCAGTTTTTTGATATTGCATCTTCTTTGTTCTGTATCATACATAAAGTTCCAAATGTGAAAAGTCTGTTTGATTTCTATTGTGTCTACAAAAACAGCTGTTACCTCCTCCTATACCCTGTTCTCAAGTGGGATATGTTTGATTTCGTCTAGAAATTCATGATTTCATTTTTAGTTGATTTCGGAAGAAACTAGGAACCAATTTCTATAAACCTTGATGAACAAATGTTGGCTAAGGGGCTGTTCGGTAGCGGCTTAATGGTCTGTATGGGAGATATGGCTGATTCGGTCAGCCATATCTACCCGTTCGGTAGCGGCTTAATTTAAAAAATTAGAGCTGACCGATTCAGCTAGGGAACAAGGGTTTTTACCACTCAGCTGTCATATTTCCAATTTTACCCTCTCTAATGTTAACCCAAATATTAACAGATCGCCTCCATCTTCACATTTCAAACCTATCTGCTCTCCACCACCACCTCGCCACCACCTGCGCCACCACCTGCCGCCACCACCTGCACCACCACCTGCCGCCAACACCTGCCGCCAACACCTGCGCCACCACCTGCCGCCACCACCTGCTCATGACGGTCGCTTCAGGTTTGTCGATTCTGTTTGAAATGTTTGAAATGCCTCTGATTTGTTGATTCTGTTTTGCCCAAAAATCTGTTTGAAATCTGCACATAGGAAGTCATTATATTTGGTATGTAAAATCGATTCTGGAGTATGTAAAATCGATTCATGAGTATGTAAAATCGATTACAAAAATCGGTTCTGCACCTGCAGTTAGAAATCTGCACATAGGAAGTCATATTTGGTGAAATTTTGTAGTCTATTTGTGAAAATATGATAGTAACTATTTTAATCATCTAGATCAGTCTTTGTATCTAACATTTGCTTATAGATTTCTTGCAGTCTTTGTATCTAACATTTGTTTTCATTATAACATTGAATCAACTTGTTTTTATTCAAGTACTTATTGATATTATTATGTTAAATCAACTTGTTTTTATTTATAAACGTTTAAATTGGTATTTTTTTAATAATTATAAGTCATTTATTCAATATTTTTAACAAACAGTTTATTTATATAAGCAAAAATAAAGACTGGGGGCAAAATGGTCATTTCTGACATTTTGACTGTTTATTCAGCACAACAACCGAACACCAACATATCTATTAACACTCAGACAACTATATCCACTCAGACAGCTATATCCATTCAGGTCTTAACAGCAAACGAACCGAACAGCCCCTAAGTGGCTGTTCTTACCGGCGAAAGTCACCGCACTCACTCACCTACCTTGTCGGGTAACATTCTTGATCATCATAATAGATGGTTTGTAGGTGTCCGGTGTCCCTTACACGGTAAGCGTTAACCGCATGGACGGACCTAAGGAAGGGCACATGGTGGCACGTATCGTTTTGTGAAGGGTAAATTTTTTTGGTTTTGTGAAGGTGCAACTGTATCGTTTTAGGAGGTGCTACCGTATTCATTTGGATGTGCAATCGTACCTCGTAATCAACCAGAACTCCCAAAAAAAACTTTTGAAATCAACCAAAAAACCGAAAAAGTCCTGAAATCAACCAAAAATACCGAAAAAGTCGCTCGAAATCGATAAAAAAAACTTAAAAATCTCTAAAATCAAGCCAAAAACTTTAAAAATCTCTCGAAATGCCGAAATTTGCCTAAAAACACATCGGCTGATATTGAGCGTTCGTAAAAAAAGATACACATGTCGATAAAAACAGTATGAAAAAATATGGTGCCACCGTATGAAATAGTTTCTGGGCTTGTCCCTGGTTAACCGGGTTAGCGTTCACTCACTAAACCCTAAACCCTAACGTATCATCACTCTCCAAGCCGTCTATGATTATGAGATGCTTAGTTTACAGGGTGAGCATGACAAGGCCCAAGAATCTTACCTGGTATGATGCATGGTAAGAACTGAAAATCTTACCGGATAACTGAGATGCTGATTCTTATCCGGTTAATGCTTACCGGATAAGAGATAACTTACCAACAATCTTATTATGTTATTTTGATGGCCGAAATTCTTGCTCGGTAATACAAGTGAAGGTGGTAATTTTTATTTGGTAAACGCATATCCGGCTAATGTTTGATAAATGACCCTAAGTTTTGTTTAGCGGCGGACTTATGAATTTTTTTAGTGGTATCATAAAATAATTATTGTAATATAATAAAAACATTAATTAGGGTTATAAAATAAAGTAGAAAATACTAAGAAATTGTATTCAATTTCAATGATTTACATTTGGGGTTTTCAAATTTCACTATTTTTAACCATTAAAACTAAAATTTACTCAAAACTACGGTAGCATCTCAACTTTTTAGCCGACGTCCGACGATGCCTTATGGTAGCACACGACGAAATGCAATGGTGAACACTATTAAGGCTATGTTTGGTAAATTAGCTGATAAGCTAGTTGTTGACTGATAAGCTAGCCGGTGAAGAAGTCACGTTTGAAAAAAAAGTAGCTTATAAGAATGTAAATTTACCAAAAAGGGTATCTTCAAAAAATTATCAATTAAAATATTTAGTTATATAATTAAAACAAATGTATAGAAATATAATATGTTAATTAATACAGCCAATGTAGTAAAAAAAATTAAATTATATAACATGTTAATTAAAAGAATTTAAAATTTATTATTACATATATACTATAAATTTTAAATTTGTTAAAACAAGATTTAGAAAAAATATATTAATTTATGATTTTAAATAACCGTTACATACGATATGAAAATAATAATCAACTAATAATTAAAAAGATAATAATAATTGATAATTAAAATATATTAATTAATATTAAAAATAAATAAAAATAATTTATATGATTAACATTAACTCTAAATAATTAAAAATTCATATCGCGAAATCTATTTTAGTAGAGCGTATGATGTCGATGGCCCAAGGTAGAGCACTCAATGGGCTAGGGTGACCCCATTTCGCTTTACCAACCCCAAGGAAACTCCGAATACAGGCCTAGATCGTCTGGGCTTTTCTCGCTTGTTTAGTAAAGTCAAGTTTTTGGCCTTATCTTGCATGTGACGACGACGTCGAGATGACGGCAGAGAAAGACTGGGCATGATTAAAATTTAATTCAATAATATTCAGTCAATATTAATTAATAATACTTAAATTTAAAAAAAAAATTTACTTATAATAATAGTTAATAAATAATAATCAATATTAATAAAGACAATATTGGAATATTCATAAAAAGCTACCGAAAAGCAAGTAGCGTTTCAAAAAGCTAGTATTTTTTTGCCAAACAATGCCTAAGAGTTGTAACTTTTTTTTTCCGAGGGAATAATTTTTGTGGCATGGGATCCCTTGCACATGAATTCGCCGATTGGCAAAATACATGTCTCGAGTTCATCATGGCAAGAAATAAGCAAATTTATTCCTATGCATGGCAATTGGCAAGATGACTCCAATGTTGTGAATTCAAATTAAGTTAGCCCACAATGATAGATAAACCAAATTTATTTATTATATATCACTTGAAAGTAGGGTTTTGGGTGTGAGATGTTAGCGAATATTTTACGTACCTCCAAGAGTAAAGAGACGGTGTGAATAATTGGTTAAAAAGTTGAGTGCGTCAAAAATAAGTACAATATATTTGTTGTGGGCATTATATAGAGAGTAAGGGCCGTTTACTAAACGCTTACCGGGTAAGTGCTCAAGGGTCAATTTACTTTATCGAATGAACATGAACATGATTGATAATCTTACACGGTGGTAATAGCTATGATAAGGACCGATAGTCTTACCCGGTAAGTGAGAGTGACGACTCTTACCCGGTAAACGCTTGCCGGATAAAATGTTGCATACAATTCTGTTTTAATAGACTAAAATCTTACCCTGTAAGTTAAATAAATATGTTGACCATTAGCGATAAGCACTTCCCATGTATGTTTTGGGTAAACAACCCCTAAAAGAATTCACATCTAGAGACGTTACTGTGTGTATATATATATATATATATTGATGAAACCTCAACCTCTTATTTAATGCAAAAGTTGATCTGAAGACATAAAAACAATTTGGGAGTTACATAGCTATTAACTCATGCATAAAGTGTTAAATATGACACTCAAAATCATTAATTTATGAGTGTCTTGATTTATACCAAATCACACTTGCACTTCCGTCTTGTATCTTCAGACAGTCCATAAATTTTCGCCTCGTCAAAACCTTGTCGGAGAAAACCATTTGAGACAAAACTCTTGTCGAAGGAAAAAAGAGTACGGTCTGGATCTATTGAGCTCTTCATGCAATGAGATAAATGTATGAGTCGAGAGACTATACAGACGTATGAGTCAACTGAGTAAAGAATATGTGACTCATCAAAACCTTGCCAAAATAAACATGATGGGAAAACACTTGGTTGAAGGATAAAAAAAAGCACATAAAGGTCGGTAGTAGCGACGGAAAAAACCATACACGGTGTATCTCATTAACACCTTGTTACCCCCCCCCCCCCCAATTTGGATAATACTTAGAGGGAACATGATCAAGTTTGGTCTCGTTAATAATTTTTTGTCAACGAACACCTAGTGGGACAATTCCTTGAACTAAAGATAAAAAGTATAAAAGCATTCCACGGAATGCTCAAGGGTCGGCCCTGGCCACGTGCAACACATGCAACCGTACAAGGCATCAAAGCCCAAGTGGGCATCAAGTTGTCATCTATTACTAAGTTTGGATTTAATAACTTGAGAATTGGACAACTGAGTTTAAACTATAAAACAAAGGATATTGAATGCACATCGTGAACCGGTGAACGCCCAACATTCCAACAAGTCAAGTCGATTTCTATTTAGCATCTTCACAATCAAACAAATTTTCTTAATGAAAGAATATGATCACAAAAAGTTATGCTCGTTTATGTTCGTTCGTTTAAAAAACGGACATTAACGAACACATTTTCTTAACGAATGAACAAGAATACTCAAAATTTCGTTTGTTAACCGTTCATGTTCTTTCGTTTGTTTGGGTAAGTTAAGCGGATGAACAAGAACACAAAGACTTTCGTTCATTTACCAGTCGTGTTTGTTTGTTTGGTTAAGCTAAATGAACGAACACAAACAAAGATTCGTGTTCGTTCAGTTCGTTTTGCATATTGAAATTTGCAATGCACATAAGCACATTACTGTATGAGCATAGTTGGAGCATGTTGCACAACAATTACAACATATTATGATATTACCTTATTGGGGATTTGTTCTTTACAATGCACAGTAGCATAGATTATGAATTTTATAATTTATCATTGTTTTTCTGACTTTTGTTTACTTTGAGGTTGGACATTACCATATTAGATTTAGAATTTAGTCTTTAGACCTATAACTTTCTGAGTTTTACTACTCTTTACTTACTATGACATTAACTTTGATGTTATTTACTATTGTAAGTTAAAACTAATTATATTTTTCTTATCTTTTAGTTTTAAGTTTTATATATATTGAAGTAAAGGTTCTATTGTGCTAATTTCAATTTGGAAAACGGAAAACTGGAAAGCACGATCTTAATTCAGGTTTTATCCTTTTATCCTTTTATATTTTGTAATTCAAGGTTTTGGTTTTTATGTACCTCTTTGTATTTTTTTTAACTATAGTTAATAAAAATAAATGCGAGGATGAGTCATCTAGCTTGACTAGGCTCCAAACCCTCTAAAAATTGCATGTTCATCGTTTCATTTGTTTAAAAATAGGCACAGGGGCATTTTTTTAGCATTTTCGCACATGACATCAAAAATCCTAGGAACATTGTTCCCCCTCACATGCATCCAATAGAATGTTAAGTATACGTGAAGATTCACACAACATGGTGTTTAAGAATAGGTTAGGATGCAAGCATCAGGATGCAACCCTCACATGCACACAACAAGGCACATGATACATTTCATTTAGGGTAGCTCAGAGAGCTTCCTAATTCCAATTGTTTTGACATGTTTTTGGACGCATACTTTGGAAATGGCTTGGTCAACAAGTTTGCATGATTCTTTTCTGGTCCCATATGTTGTACTTCAATATTTTGAAGCTCTTGTTGTTCATGTGTAAGAACAACTTTGGATAGATACGTTTAGTGGTGTCCCCTTTGATGTAACCTCATTTAATCAATGACAACAATACTGTCCTCATAAATAACAGTTGGTTCATCTGGATCATAAGTTAAATCAAATGTACTTCAGATATGGCCAATAACTGCTCGAAGCCATACACGCTCTCTACTCTCCTCATATAGTGTGAGTAGCTCATAGTGGTTTGTCGAAGTAGAAACCAGAGTCTGTTTATGACACCTCTGGGATATCGATCTATTGACAATGACAAAGGCATAACTAGATTGAGAATGACCCCTATACGGGTCTGATAAGTAACCTGCATTAGTGGAGACACTAAGGGTTGTGTTGTTTGGAGTACCAATTGGGGCATCCCCGCTTCATGAATGACAGGGATGGAACAAACCCATATTTGTAGCACCTTTAAGGTAATGAAAAACATCTTTGATGCCATTCTAGTGGCAGTGTATTGGCACATTGCTATATTGAACAAGATAATTCACAACAAAATGAGATGTGTGGTCTCGTACAATATTGCGCCTACTTGTCCCATATATGAATACTGAGGTTCAATATCTCTTCATCATCTTCTATTGAACAAAATGGGTCGTTTTTAATGTCTGGAGAACGGACAATCATGGGAGTGGACGACGTTTGTGTCATGATGACTATAGCGTCCCAACACCTTTTGGGTGTAGTTTTCTCGATGGATTAAGATACCATCTTTACGGTACTTGATCTACAGGTCAAAGCACTACTGTGTCTTCCCAAGAATTTTCATCTTGAATTCCTTCTTCGTTCTTTTTTTTAGTTTCCAACAACTCTTTTGAGGTTCCTATGAGATTCATATCATCTTCAAAGATTGCGATAATCGTGTCTTCTAAAGTGTAGTTCTTTATAAACATGCATAGGCATAGTTTATTATTCAAATATCGTAGACTGATCAAATATTCACTTAGATAGTTATACCACATCCGTTCAGATTGTTTCAATCTATATAGAGTTTTCTCATTCTAATCGAGAACGTGGTCCGTGATCAGGAACTTTATTCAGGCATCTTAGGTCCACCACGGACTCACACATATCTTTGTGTCCAGATTCTTGTACAGATTGGTTGTGACCACATCCATGAGTTACATATTCAGTTTTTTGGAAACTACTAAAAGGATTAAGTAGCAGAACGTTTTATAACGTCCATTAGTGGATAATATGTCACTTCATAATCAATTTCAGGGCGTTGAGAGAAACCTTGAGCCACAGAGTGAGTTTTTTATCTGACAATCTCTTCTTTTCGTAAAGGAATTCAATTCATCCTAGATTGTTTGTTTCCATTGTGGCTAGTATGTTCTACATTGACACTCAACAATAGTACGTGGTTCCATGTCATCATTTTTTATAATGTTTAGTGGCGGTTTACGTTGGTTTGTTCGCCGAAGATGACTTCTTGGCCGGAGGAGTGTTGTCAACCATGGTTTCAACGACGGCGGTGGTTCTCGACGGAGATGTAGTAGCAACGGTGGTCTAATCGGTGGTGGGTGTGCGAGCAACAGTGGTGATTTCGTCGGTGATGGTTTCGGCGATGATGGTTGTTTCTGCGGTGGTGTGTGGGTTTGGAATGGGTTGTCTCCTACTCCGACGGGGTATGAATTCTCCATCGGTTCGCACCGCCGATCGTTTTACTCTAGCCATGGTGAAATCGTCTTAGGACTGGAATGGGGTGGTTGGTCGTTTTCTTCGGAAAGTGAAGGGGGAGAGGAGAGGTCGGTTATGGAGAGTTGGAGAAGGAAGAGTGGGGAGTTAAAGGGTTTTAAAAAAAACTATTTTCATTTTTCATTTTCTTTAATTTGGACTCCAAATTTTTATTGGTTTTTGCACACTTCTCAACTAGATTCTTAAACTTTAGTTGATAAGAAACTAGTTTAGAAATGTCTAGTTACCATGGAACTTTACTTGAGGGACTTTTAGTTAGAATCCAATGATAAGTAAAAAAGTATGATTTTCTTGTCAAACTATTGCTTTTTGTTTTTACTTATATTTTTTTTTGAAAAACTAACAGTTAAAAGGTTGGGTTCAGAGATTGCTCATCATTTTATTCCTTAAAAATAAAAGGTGATAAGATGTTCACTTTTTTGCCCATACATCATCTTTTTGTATCTTCACCTCCAACTTTTAAAATCTTTTTATTTTCTTCAAATATAACTTTTGAACTGAACATTTTGTTTTTAACTTGTGGTCCCTGAATTTGAATGAAGTCCAAATTAATCATTTTTCTAAAAAAACGTACCTGATGATTTTTAAAAAAAATAACATTGGTTGTGAGTAGGCAATGCTGCAACATTGCAATGCTACAACATTCACCTCCTGTGATTTTCTTGGCTGCAAAACTCAACAAATGATTAATAACTAACTTTACCTAAGAATTTAAAAACATATTTACAAACATTTGTGTGGACCTTGGGATGTCCACACCCTTCTGAAGTTTTTAAGCAAATTGTTACAAGATCCACAAAGCATTGCTCTGGGATTTCCACCTCATCATGATATAGCTTGACTCTCTGCCATTTACCTTGAACACTGTGTTGTCCTCCGGGTTAATTAGGTCAATTGCTCCGAAAGGGTAGACTTTATGAATTAGGAAAGGCCCAGGCCATCTGGTCTTAAGTTTTCCTGGGAACAATCTTAACCTAGAATTAAACAAGAGGACTTTCTGGCCTGCGTGAATTCTATGTGATTTATCCTATTATGTACCTCCATTTCACACAATTGCAGATTCCTTTTATCACCAGATTTTTTTGAAACACATGTTCAGTTCTTTGATAGCCCAGTAGGCGTTGTGTTCTAATTCTAAAGGGAGATGACAGGCTTTTCCAAAGACTAGCTTGTATGGGGACATATCAATTGGTGTTTTAAAAGAGTGCGGTATGCCCATAAATCATCATCTAGTTTGAAAGCCCAATCCTTTCGATTAGGTTTTACAACCTTTTCAAGGATTCCCTTTATCTCTCTATTAGAGAGCTCAGCTAAACCATTTGTCTGTGGGTGGTATGTCACAGAAATAATAGGTATTTCTTGTATATATTAACAAAGAGAAGAGGTACAATTTATAGGAGTACAAGGAAATATGAAAGGAAACTATGCTAGGAGATCCTAGAAATATACAGCCTAAAATAACAGCTATACAATAGGAAATAAAATAACAATCAAATATTCCCATAATTGAGAGATTTGCAACACTCCCCCTCCAGCTGGCTCAAAGATGTCTTCCATGGAAAGCTTGCTAATTAAATACTCGAATTGTCTCTTAGGTAGCCCTTTTGTGAGGATATCTGCTATCTGATGTGTAGTTGGCACAAACGATATACAAATCAACCCACTTTCGATCTTTTCTTTGATGAAATGCTTGTCGATTTCAAGATGCTTGGTTCTATCATGTAGAACTGGGTTGTGAGCAATTAGGATGGTTGCTTTAATATCACAATACACTTTTATAGGCTGAATGATAGGATTTTTCAAATCTCCAAACAATCGTTTCAACCATATTGCCTCACAAATCCCATGAGCTAGAGACCTGAATTATGCTTCTGCACTACTCTGTGCCACGACATTTTGTTTTTTACTTCTCCATGTAACTAGATTACCTCCAACAATTGTACAGTATCCTGAAGTAGATCGTCCATCAGTAGTACTATCACCCCAGCCAGAATCCGTAAATACTTCTATCTGAAGATTATTACTTTTCCGGAACATAAGACCTTTTCCAGGACTTCCATTAAGATATTTTAATATCCTATTGGCTGCATCAAAATGTTCTCGTCCAGGTGAGTGCATATATCGGCTAACTAGGCTTACTGCAAATGCTATATATGACCGCGTATGTGATAAATAGATAAATTTTCCTACCAACCTCTGAAACTTCTCCTTATCAATTACTTCTTCAGCTTTAGCAGGGTAAAGTTTGAGATTAGGATCAATGGGAGTATCGATAGGTTTACAACCTAAGAGACCGGTCTCACTGAGAAGGTCAAGGATATATTTTCGTTGGTTAACAAAGATGCCCTTCTTAGACCTGGCAAACTCCATACGCAGGAAGTATTTTAGTGGTGCTAAATCTTTTACCTCAAAATCTTGGGCTAACCCCTTTTTTAAATTGGTTAGCCCTTCGTAATCATCACCGGTCAGGATTATATCATCCACATAGACGATTAAGATAGAGATCTTACCTTTTTCGATCGTTTATAAAACATTGTGTGATTAACTTGGCTTTCATGATAGCCATAACTTTTCACTCCTTTTTCAAATCGTTCAAACCAGGTCCTTGGAGACTGTTTAAGGCCATACAAGGATTTTTTGAGTCTACATACTTTGTCTTGTCCTAACAACTTTTCAAACCCTGGAGGCAGGCTCATAAACACTTCTTCTTGTAAATCACCATTCAAGAATGCATTCTTGATATCTAACTGGTGTAGAGGCCAATCAAAATTCACCACTAGAGATATTAACACCCGTATGGTATTGAGTTTTGCAACAGGCGCGAACGTTTCTTGATAGTCGATACTGTATGTTTGGGTGAAACCTTTAGCGACTAACCTTGCCTTGTATCTCTCAATACTCCCATCTGCCTTGCATTTCACATTAGACACCCATTTGCACCCAACCGTTCTCTGATATTTTGGTAGATCGGTAACTTCCCAAGTGCCATTTTTCTTTAGAGAATTTATCTCTTCCATCACTGTTGATTTCCAATTAGGGTCATCTAGTGCCTCTTGTGTGTTTCTTGGAACAAACTCGTTAGATAACTTTGTAATAAAAACATTATGTTTTTTAGAAAGGTTATTATAAGAAAGATACTTGGATATAGGATGAGAAGTACAAGAACACTTTGATTTTCTAATAGCTATTGGAATATTCAAGTCACTATCTTCAGTATTAGGTACCGAAGGAGAGACTGAATGTTGATCCAAACCCTCAGTGATTTGATAATGACTCTATGAGAAACACTTAGTGAAAATTGTAAGTAGACAATATGTATTAGAGTTTCACTATCGCTGATAAGTACTAAGTCTCTACAGTACCGCTGATAGGAAACTCGAGTTCTTTAAATTACATATTCAGCGAACACTGTTCATCAGTGAGCCCTGAGCTTGTTCAGCCTCACCGATGATCGCTGATAGTTTTAGTTGTTTACTTATGATCACTGAAGACAAGTTTCACGTCATCCATATTCTACGCTGAAGTCGAAGATCAAGCCAAAGAACCAACGAAAAGTCTACTAATGAACTGATGAGGATATCAGTAAAGCCAAGACCTGTCTAGTCAACGTGAAGTTTCAAGTAGAAGGCTTCAGCGAACGCTGAACTTTATCATTCGCTGATAAAGATTCCTTTAGCGAACGCTGATCATGAAGCCTCCTCTACAAGTAACTTTTGTCTAAACCTCCCTTGCACGCCTCCGTACGATAATGTCAGAACGGACATCCCTTTTGTCCAGAATCGTACAACCAACTCTGATTATACACTGTTCGCCATGCGGCCACTAGGTTGTCTACTGAAGTCAAACCATGCAACCAACCAGAGGCTGCCACGTGTAAAGTTGTACTGACATGCATTAAATGCATGCAGTATATAAAGGAAACCCTACTTCAGAAATGAAGAGCTCGGCCATTTCATTCTTCTTACTAAACTGTGTGTTAGAATATTATTCGTAGTATTCTTAATTTCTCTCTATCTTATTTCTAGTGCAAGAAATCTTAGTGATTCTCATAGCTTGTTTAGATTAGGTTTATTCCTTAATCTTGTTCCACAACAAGTTGTAAATTGTTTGATACATATCAATAAACAATTTAGAAAAGTAAAAATCGTGTGTTTGTATTCAACCCCCCCCCCCCCCCTTCTACAAACTTGTATAACCCCTTTGGGACCAACACTGAATTTGAGGTACGAACAGGTTGGGTTTTATGAGTACCTTGAGTAGTTTCAGATTCTGATCTTGGAGTAGATGATTGAGCAGGTGCTAATGGTACCGTGGTTTGCTTTCCTTTTTTATGACCTTTCTTTCTTGAGTATGTGAGGAGCTCTTTGTCTTGTTCAATTGGATCATCAGGTGGTATATCTCCCCCTGTCAAGGATTCATGAATGTTTGGCAGAATAGGTTCAAGATGACTTATGTCTTCCAAACTAGTGGTTCCTTTTTTGTTTAAATGTTCATTTGCAGGACAGTAACTGGTGTAGAAGTAAGGTCACACGAGTCAATAGTTTTAGGTAAAGGGATATTAGTAATGTCCCAAAAAAACTCTTCTTCTAAGTTCTCGCCCTGAAGAGGATTTTTTTTGAAAATAGGGTTGGTTTTCAAGAAAGGTAACATCCATAGAGACTACTGTCTTTTTTATCTTTGGATTAAAGCACTTATATCCTCGTTTATTTGGAGCATAGCTGATAAAAATACATTTTTCAGCCCTTGGACCCAGTTTAGATATCCTCTTACTACTTATGTGCACATAAGTTGTACACCCAAAAACTTTCAGGGGAATACTCAAAGGAATATTTGATGCAAAAAAATGTTTTTTTTAAACAATCCATAGGAGTAATATAGTTTAGAACACGAGTAGGCATTCTGTTAATAAGGTAAGAAGCAGTTAGAATTGCTTCGCCCCACAAATATTTAGGAACGTTCATTAAGAACATAATGGCCCGAGAGACCTCAAGAAGATGTTTATTTTTTCGCTCAGCCAACTAGTTTCATGGTGAATTCCTTTTTCAATAAAAATATCTTTCAAGAGCTCCTTTAAGGTATTCAAATCCATTATCTGTATGAAGAAGTTTAATTTTTGTTTCAAAACTGTTTTCAATCATTGAGTAAAACTTTTTAAACAGATCTTCAACCTCAGATTTTTCCGACATTAGGTATACCCAACAAAGACGAGTATGGTCGTCAATAAACGTTACAAACCACTTTTTGCCAGATGGTGTATTAATCCTTGAAGGTCCAAATATCACTGTGGATTTTATAAAAAGGTTTTGAAGCTTGATAACCTTTAGGGCGACAAATAGTTCTTTGACTCTTTGACAAATTGCAGTTTTCACAAACTAATTTAGAATTATCCAAACCTTTAAACAAACTAGGAAATAACTTACTAAGATATGGAAAACTAGGGTGTCCTAGCCTATAATGCCAAAGCATAATTTGATCCTTGGCAGGTATAGAATGAATACTGTTGTAAACTTGAGCTCCTTTATTTTTAGAACCTTGATCATCAAGAAAGTAGAGCCCATCGATATGTTTAGCACTGCCAATCATCTTCCCCGAGTTCTGTTAGGACTAAATGTCCTATAAAATAGAAAGTGATATAAAGAAATGATTAGAGTTTATTTAATTGTTTGTAAAAGCCTCATAATAGATAATATGGGCTTTAGGTTGTTAATGGGCCATGGGCTTTAAGCTCTAAGCCCTAAGTATTTAAAGTGTGTTTAGAGGAAATTAGGTTAGAGAGGATTGATCAGATTAGTCGTGCGCCTAATTGTGCTTAGAGAGAGAGCTTTTCATTCCAATATTGTAACCTCTCTACATTCATTCAATAAACGATTATCAATTTATTTATCATTGTTACTTGATCAAACTGGGATCTACAAGTGGTATCAGATCAGAGGGACAAAGCTATCGATCCAAAAGGTATCAATTTTTAATCTGTGTTCATCGACATTTGAAAAACGGCGATGTGTTCATCTTATTTTTTTGGGTTTTTGATTTGTGCAATCGTATTGAAATCAATTTGTTCTAATCCATTCTATATTATCTTAAACTGATTTCTGTAAATTTTCGGAGTCAAATTCGAAGCTTTTGATCTTTAATTGGTTAAAATTTGTGTCTTAAGTTTTTGAGTCCCTGTTTCATAAATTTTCAAAATTTTCAAGAAATAGTTATTTTTGGGGTAAAATCGATTGGTATTTGGTGTATTTTCGTGTTTTGGTTGTGCTAACAATATTCAGAAACAAAAGTTTCAAGAAAAACACCATTCCCAGATCCGTGTTCATCGTAATCGAAGTTTCCAGGTACGTTGTTCTTCGTTCCCTGCATTGTTTCCCGATCTCGGTTCATTCCGGATCTCCTTGATTCCGGTTCCCGATTCAATATCGAGTCCCAATTCCAAGTCCCGGTCCCCAGTCCCGGACACTTTACCGAATTTCCAAGTCCTGGTCCCCAGTCCCGGATTCTTTACCGGATTTTCAAGTCCCGGTCCCCAGTCCCGGACTCGTTTACCAGGCTTCCAAGTTTACCGAAATTCCTTTTCCCGATTCAAAACTGTTAGGACAAATATGTCTTCAAGATTTAATATAGAAAGTCAAAGTCAAAGTCATTGTATAAAGTCAAAGTCTTTATAATTAGAGTTGTCAATCTTAGCTTATTTCCTTAATAAGTCTTAGGGTATATAAGGCTTTGTTTAGAGTAATCTTGTAACAATTCCATAAGCTTTTGGTCATAACTCATATCTTGTAATATTGAGAGCAAAACCTAATAGATCTACTTTCTCTCTCTACTCTCTCTCTAGATTCTCTCTCTAATCTTGATAGATCTTGGATTAACAATTGGTATCAGAGCTGGAACAAGATTTAGAGATGGAATTCTACTGATCAAACATACGAATTTGGTGATTTCACAAGCAAATTTGATTGATTTTCTTGATTTTTCAAGAAAATCTCGTTTTCTTGAGATTTTATCAAATTTTGGTGATTTTTGATCGAATTTGTTCAAATCTTAGTTCGTTTGATTCGTTTTTGATAGAGGAACATTTCTTGTTCAAGAATCGAGAGCTAATTCGAAGGATTTCAAAATCAATTTTGCAATTTTCTGAGTTTTTGGTCTGTTCGCAGGTTTCTACTGTTCGATCGATTCAATTTAGGATTAAGAGGTTTTCAGAGGTTTGTGTATGAAGAAGAAGTGTTCGAATTTGGATTTCGAATCTGTCTGCACAAGTTTTTCTCAGAAATTTTGGTGTTAAGAGGATTTTTGAAGATTTTGATCGTATCTCGCTAGATCTGGACTTTTCGCAACA
Source organism: Saussurea involucrata (assembly GCA_033807775.1). Taxonomy (NCBI): domain Eukaryota; kingdom Viridiplantae; phylum Streptophyta; class Magnoliopsida; order Asterales; family Asteraceae; genus Saussurea; species Saussurea involucrata. The sequence continues at coordinate 138,201,731 of CM066322.1, forward strand.
TTCATCTTCTTTTCGCAACATTCATCATTTTTTCGCAACCTTCATACCCGAAAAGTCAAACTTTGCGCAACCTTAAGCTGCGAAAACCTTACTTTTCGCAACCCTCTGACCCGAAAACCTTACTTTTCGCAAGCTTCTGTTGCGAAAAGTGATCTTTCAGCTTTCAAGTTTCTGCCCAAGTCTACTTTTCGCAACCATTGCATGCGAAATCCTCATTTCTCGCAACCGTTGCTTGCGAATTTCTCATTTCTCGCAACCGTTGCTTGTGAGTTTCTGACTTGTTAAAAAAGAGTATTTTGAGAAAAAAATTTATACTGAAATTTTTTCTATAGTATATTTCATACACTTTAAGAGTTTTTCAAGAAAAAGTTTTATATATATTTTTTTCTGATTGTTCATTTTAAAAAGATTCAGTAGATTTTTCTTTATAAAGATCTTTTAATCGTCAAGCGAACATGAACCGACTTCCAGTGCTGATCAAAGAATTTGATTTTGAACTATGGAGAGTTTCGTTCATCGATTTTATTGAAAGTAGAGAAAATGGTGAAAACATGATAAAATCTTTCACTGAAGGCCCAATGATCAGAACTGGCAAAGATTATACAGAAGAAGAGATTAACAGAATAAAAGCCGAAAAGGAAGCTTCATCCAACTTGATCTTCGCACTTTACAAACTTCCACATCACATCTTCAAACGCGTTGAATGTTTCAAAAACAATCCAATGCTTATGTGGAACGAGTTAACAAAGCAAATGCTTGGATCTGAAGTTGTTTTTAAGAGAAAGGAAGAAGAAAAGAAAGCTGAAAAAGAGGATACGGAACAGAAATCATCAGATGCTGAAAATGAGGAACTCAAGCAAAAGGTTACAAAGAAGTTGTCTGAAACGGAAAAGCTGCTTAAAGTAGAAAGAGAGGATTTCAGAAAAGAAAGAGCTAATCGGTTAAATGAGAAAAATTGCTATGAAAACCAAATTCTTTCTCTTTCTCAGAAAGTTTCTGAACTTGAAAAGACTTCAATTTCTGAGAAGAAATAAAATGAAGAAAAGAAAGCTCTTGAACTTAGATGCATAAAACTTTCTAAACAAAATGCAGATTTGAGAAGGTTTTATTTCTTGAAAAAGAGAAATTGGAGAAGGAAAGGGTTGAGTATGAAAAGACAAGGAAAAGCTTTGAAGCGAAGAATATGCAATTGTCAAAGAAATTTTCTGAGCTTCAAAAGGACTTAGATACAGAAAGTCAAGAGCTAGAAAAGATGAAGAAAGCTGACTTTCAGGCTAGGAGCATTAAAGATGAATTTTCTGTTGAAAGGAAGATATTTCAGCAAGAAATACGAAAGCTCACAAAGAATTTGGCCGTGTTATCGACTGATATTATGAAAGAGAAGAGGGTTAATTGTGACATTCAGAAGAAGCTTGATTTGATGACCAAGAAACGGAATGATTTATCTGACAAAGTGAAGTCTCTCAACAAATCCAAAAGCTATTCAGAAAGTCCGATTCGACCGTCTAATCTTTTCTATGATCATTCAGTGGATAATTCGTCCAAATTTCAATCTGTTGATCTTCCCACATATAAGAAAGTCAACATGCAATGGAGAGTAAAAGGTACAATTCCTGAAAAAGATGTACCAAAATCATATGTTCCCAACAAGAACACTAACCTGAAAGGTAAATCTTTTACTAAACTTGATTCATTATATTCTGCAAATCATTTAATCAGGTTAGCACAAAAGAATTTTTGTTGTTCTTATTGTGGTACTAATGATTTTATTAAAAATGATAGTATTCAATATTGGTATGGTACTTATCATTTTCCTTCCTATAGAGCTCCGCTTAACAAGCCAGGACCCAAGACACGTTGGGTACCAAAATCTATTTAATATGTTTTTTGCAGATTTAGAAGCAAAGTGTTGAACTCTCGGAAGAAGATTATTCGTGCCATTAAGGGGGAGTAAAGAGAAATGGTTTCTAAACACATCAGTTTAGAACCCGGATTTCACAATTATTGGTTTCTGAATACATCAGTTCAGGACCCGTGCTTCAACGAATATGGCTTCTGAACAATTCAGTTCAGGACCCGTACTTCAAAGACTAAGACTTCTAAACAAATCAGTTTAGAACTCATATTTATCAGGTGATATCCTTAACTGTCTCATCTTTCAATTAAAGGAACAAGTGGTAAAAGGTAACATTGTATTACATTTTATTTTTACTACGTTGAAAATTTGAATCTTTACAAATTTAATTTAATGAGATGAAATTTTCAATTTTCATTCAATGAATTAAATGTGTGCTAAAAGATGATTTTACAAGTATTGTTGTATTATCGAAAGGTCAGCAAAACATGAATGAAATTATGCTGAATGCTCAAAATTATGTAAGTCTGAACTTATATAGAATATAATGCTCAAAAAGGCCGATTTGTCAGAATGATGGATGGAAATGAAAATATGGGAGAAGCACTATGTTTTAGAACCAAGTGATTGAGATGCACTAAGTTTTAAATCTAATCATTTAGTTTGAAAGTTTGTGCCTGTGGCCTATCTGGTTTGGGAGATTAAGTCCTAAGGGGTGCTTGACACCTAGTCCCTAAGACCAACTGGTCTGGCATCGGCTGACCCAAATCCTGCTATAGAACCAGATAGAAAGTCATGTTCTACTGGTACAAATGGGTTTAAGATATATCGATATGGCCTTTCTGGTTTGGGAAAGTAAGTTATAAGGGGTGCTCGTCACCTAGCACCTAAGGCCAACTGGTCTGGGATCCGCTGACCCAAATCCTGCTATAGAACCAGATAGAAAGCCATGTTTAACGGTGTATCTTATTCTTAATAAACTTTGTGATTAAAAGATGCCAATGAGCACAAAATTAAAAGATGCCAATGAGCACAAAATCAAAAGATGCCAATGAGCACAAAATCAAAAGATGCCATGAGTACACATCTTTTGAAACTTGGGGAAAATACAAAGTCGCGATAAACCTGTAAATTTGTGAAAATTTTGATTTTGGACAAATAGTGTGAGTAGAGCAGAGTATTCTGATATGTTTGCGGATCCCTTTGAGTCACGGTCTTTGACTCCCGATCCCAAATCATACCGACCCCGGTTCCAGCGCCTCCTTTCCCGGATCCCTATTCCCGGCTTTCTATCTGGGAAACCACACCCGGATCACAAATCCGGGAGTGTTCTGACCCCGTGCTAATTCACCGAAGGGGGACATTTGTGTATTCTGTGATACACCGTCTGATTTCCTTTTGATCGATATCTTGAATTGTCTCACGATCATATTCTTTCAAGTAACAATGTCATATCCAACCATGGTTGACCTTAAAGCAACGATCACAACTCTCGAAGCGAAATTGGAGACCAAGACAAACACCATTGGCAAACTAACTTATGAGAATGCATGTCTTTAGTTAGAATTGGACAATCTGCGATCGGAAAGCCATATGCATAAAGAAATGTGTTCCTTAAAGAGAAGGAATGAGTGGCTCACGAGCAGGAATTATGACCTCGAACATGCAACCATTAATGATAGATATTATTATATGCATCAAGCCGACATAGACTCACTTAAACGGAAAGTTGCAGAGTTTGAAGCCATAGAAGAGAAGTGTAACACCCTAAAAGTAGGGGTGAACAAAAAAACTTTCATAATACGAAAGAGCGGTATAATATAAATGAGCCATCCCAAAAAGGGGAACATCAAGTACATTAGCAAGGTTACAATTGTGCATAAAAATTAGATTACGACAACCAACTAATCTAGTTCCAAAAAGGAGGTAAGATTACAAAAGGGGTTGTCACATCTATTCGTAAAAGTATTCTATGGCTAGTGACCAAAAGTATCCCCACGGCTCACACGCTCCGTCTACTCTTTCTTGGAAACGGCACCACTAGAACCTGAGATCCAAGTCAACATTCAAACGAGTGTCAAGACAAGGCTTGGTGAGTAATTCCAATTAAAGCACATAATAGTGATAACATAATCAAGTAAGATTCATCATAGAGTTTTCCACAATTGTATTTGAAGTTAATGGGGGAGACCCATAACACCAAGAAGTTCCACCCAAAGAGTCGAGATACCTTAGTGCCATCCGCATAAAAGCGACACCAAAGGCCCGACACACCGGGGATACAACGAAGGCATTACCCCATGGTGGAGAGGGTCTAGGCACATACCCGAAAGGTGGTGCCCAAGACTATGTCCTCCTAGTGAACACTTAACTTGATTCATTCAAAGCCCAAATAGCCATATATAATATCCATATGCTCAATAAATGCAAGGGCTTCAAGTCCATGGCGCATAACTCACCATCTAGTAATACATGTACCATATATATATGAATGTGAATAAATCATGTGAGGTCATATATACCCAATTAGCCACATGGCTGAATAACTTAATCATTAAGACAAGCTTAATACCAATAAAGTGGCTTGTAGCTTTTATGCAAGAAACCCCAATATACCAAGGCCACACATGACAATATCAACACATAGAGTCTAATAATACTTCCATAATTCAAGAATGTTTTCATTAATCCAACTATCCATACTTCCCAAACTTAGGGTTTTCAATAAGATGATGAAATGAACAAGTTAACAAGTAAATAACCATGGATCTAGAGTAAGGAAGGTTAGAACACTCACTATCTAAGTTTTTAGACCAAAACCTAGAAAATGGATGAAAACCCTTGAGGTGGAGGAATGCAAGATGCTAAACCCTTGGACGGACCTTCAATAAGTGTTCCCAAATACTCCAAGATGAACAATGGATGCAACTCTAACCATGTGAAGGATTTAATAGAGAGAGGATGGATTGGGAGGTGAAAATCGCACCCTAGAGGAGAGGAAACGAGTTGGGAGCAATATTGGTAAAAAGTGGGAGGAAAGGTGGGAAAAGGGGAAGATAAGGGAAAAATTTCGTCAGACATGTCGCTGACGTCTGCCAAGTGACCATGCAGACGTCCGGCCTTCCTTTGGCCAGAATTCTCCTAAAAGTTTCTGTTGCTTCCGCGGACGTCCACAATGCCACAGATGTCCGTCCTTGAGCCATGCGGCGTCCGCATTCCGCAATTTCATTATTCCAACCAATTTAAGTTATGACTAATACATGCAATAATTATCAGAATTAAAGAATGCAGATAGCAACTAATTGTACGTAGGATAAGCATCAAACTTAAGGAAGGATCCAATAAAAGGTATAAGATGGTGTTAGTACTTAAGTTACCTACCGTGTGGAATCCGGGGTGTTACAATCCTCTCCACCTTAAGAGGATTTCGTCCCCGAAATCGAGCCCTACACAAAAAGGTTGGGATAGCGTTTCCTCATATCCTCCTCGGACTCCCAAGTCACATTCGCCCCGTGATGATGTTTCCCTTGAACCTTCACCATCGTCACTTCCTTATGACGAAGTTTCTTCGTCTTTGATTCGAGTATAGCCTCCGGCTCTTCGACACAACGATTTCCATTATCCACCGGATCTCCGTCAATGGGATCACGTTCTCCTCCTCGGTCAAACACTTTCGTAGGTAGCACACGTGGAATGTGGAATGAATCTCATCCATCTCTGGCGGTAGATCTAGTTTATATGCTTGCAAACCGACTTTCTCCAAGATTGAGAAGGGTATAAGGAAACGCAGACTAAGTTTCCCGCTTTCTGAACCGGATAATGCCCTTCCATGGAGATACCTTCAACATTACCCGATCTCCCACTTGAAATTCGATTGGCCGGTTTTTCTTGTCCACATAGCTCTTTTGTCGGTCTTGTGCCGCCTTTAAATGTTCCCGAATTTCCTTTACTTTGTCCGCGGTCTCTTGCACAATTTCTGGTCCCGCAAATTGTTTCTCCCCTGCTTCAAGCCAACAAACGGGAGTTCTACATCTACGACCATACAAGGCTTCAAACGGTGAAGCCTTAAGACCCGAGTGGTAACTGTTGTTGTAAGCGAATTCCACCAAAGGTAAGTGTGTGTCCCAAATTCCACCAAAATCTATGACACACGATCGAAGCATGTCTTCGAGGGTTTGAATCGTTCACTCGCTTTGCCCATCCGTTTGGGGATGGTAGGCCGTACTTAGCTTCACCTTCGTCCCCAATTCCCTTTGGAAGCTAGCCCAAAAATTCGAAGTGAATCGGCTATCTCTATCGGACACAATGGATAATGGCACCCCGTGCCTCGACACGATCTCATTGATGTAAAGTCTTGCTAGCTTATCCAACGACAACGTCTCCCTTATTGCCAAAAAGTGCGCGCTCTTAGTCAAACGGTCCACTATCACCCAAATGGTGTCATGACCCCTCAAGGTCTTTGGTAACTTTGTCACGAAATCCATGGTGACATTGTCCCATTTCCATTCCGGAATCTTCAAGGATTGTAGACTTCCGTACGGCTTTTGATGTTGTTCTTTGACCTGGAGACACGTCACACAAGATTCCACTTATTTAGCCACATCGAGCTTCATTACCGGCCACCAATAATTTAACTTCAAGTCCCTATTACATCTTCGTACTCCCGGGATGTATAGAATAACGAGACTTGTGGGCTTCCTCAAGGAGTAGCTCATGATTTCCGCCGATCTTCGGTACCCAAATTCGGCCTTGGAAGAGCTTAAGGCCCCGACTATCTTCCGTTAGTAGTTCCCGTTGCTTTACCATAATTTCGGCCTTGAGGTTTTCTTCCCAAAGTGCCTCCGATTGACTTGCCTTGATGCTTGCCATCAAACTTGATATCACATCAATCCGGTTGAGGTTTAGCTTAATCCCACCCCCATGGTCCTTTCGGCTCAAGGCATCCGCCACCACGTTAGCTTTCCCGGGATGGTAGAGTAGTTTACAATCATAATCCCTCAAGAGTTCGAGCCACCTCCGTTGTCGCATGTTTAGTTCCTTTTGGTCGAAGATATATTTGACGCTTTTGTGATCGGTATAAAGGGTGCACTTCGTTCCATACAAATAGTGTCGCCACAACTTCAAGGCAAAGACCACCGCCGCCAACTCCAAATCATGAGTCGGGTAATTCTTCTCGTGGTCCTTTAGTTGTCGTGACGCATAAGCTATCACCTTTTCCCCTTTGCATCAACAAACAACCGAGTCCCATTTTTGAAGCGTCACTATAAACCACAAAGTCTTCCGATCCTTCGGGTAAGGATAATATTGGTGCCTCACACAATTTCTTTTTGAGCGTTTCGAAAGCTTGCTCTTGAACGGTTGTCCACACAAATTTGACGTTCTTCCTTGTCAAAGAAGTAAGCGGCGTAGCAATCTTTGAGAAGTCTTGAATAAACTGTCGGTAATAACCGGCTAGACCCAAGAATCTTCGGATTTCCGTTGGACTCGTGGGCGATCTCCAATTTGTCATGGCTTCAACCTTTGCCGGGTCAACCTTCACCCCGTCATGAGACACCACATGTCCTAAGAATTGGACTTCCCGTAACCAAAATTCACACTTGGAGAACTTGGCATATAATTTTTCCTTTCGAAGAACCTCCAACACCGCTCGTAAATGTTGACTATGTTCGGCCTCGTCTCTAGAGTAGATCAAGATATCATCGATGAAGACTATCACCGACTTATCCAAGAATAGACGACACACACGGTTCATTAGGTCCATAAACACGGTTGGTGCGTTTGTCAAACCGAATGGCATCACTAAAAACGCATAGTGCACATACCGCGTCCGAAAAGCCGTCTTCGGAATGTCGCTCTCTTTCACTCTCACTTGGTGGTATCCGGACCTCAAATCGATTTTGGAGAAACAACTCGCCCCTTGTAACACCCTAAAAATAGGGGTGAATAAAAAACTTTCATAATACGAAAGAGCTGTATAATATAAATGAGCCATCCCAAAAAAGGGGAACATCAAGTACATTAGCAAGGTTACAATTGTGCATAAAAATTAGATTACGACAACCAACTAATCTAGTTCCAAAAAGGATGTAAGATTACAAAAGGGGTTGTCACATCTATTCGTATAAGTCTTCTATGGTTAGCGACCAAAAGTATCCCCACGGCTCACACGCTCCGTCTACTCTTTCTTGGAAACGGCACCACTAGAACCTGAGATCCAAGTCAACATCCAAATGAGTGTCAAGACAAGGCTTGGTGAGTAATTCCAATTAAAGCACATAATAGTGATAACATAATCAAGTAAGATTCATCATAGAGTTTTCCATAATTGTATTTGAAGTCAATGGGAGAGACCCATAACACCAAGAAGTTCCACCCAAAGAGTCGAGATACCTTAGTGACATCCGCATAAAAGCGACACCAAAGGCCCGGCACACCAGCGATACAACGAAGGCATTGCCCCATGGTGGCGAGGGTCTAGGCACATACCCGAAAGGTGGTGCCCAAGACTATGTCCTCCTAGTGAACACTTAACTTGATTCATTCAAAGCCCAAATAGCCATATATAATATCCATATGCTAAATAAATGCAATGGCTTCAAGTCCATAGCGCATAACTCACCATCTAGTAATACATGTACCATATATATATGAATGTGCATAAATCATGTGAGGTCATATATACCCAATGAGCCACATGGTTGAATAACTTAGTCATTAAGACAAGCTTAATACTAATAAAGTGACTTGTAGATTTTATGCAAGAAACCCCTAACTACCAAGGCCACACATGACAATATCAACACATAGAGTCTAATAATACTTCCATAATTCAAGAATGTTTTCATTAGTCCAACTATCCATACTTCCCAAACTTAGGGTTTTCAACAAGATGATGAAATGAACAAGTTAACAAGTAAATAACCATGGATCTATAGTAAGGAAGGTTAGAACACTCACTATCTAGGTTTTTAGACCAAAACCTAGAAAATGGATGAAAACCCTTGAGGTGGAGGAATGCAAGATGATAAAGCCTTGGAAGGACCTTCAATAAGTGTTCCCAAATACTCCAAGATGAACAATGGATGCAACTCTAACCTTGTGAAGGATTTAATGAAGAGATGATGGATTGGGAGGTGAAAATCGCACCCTAGAGAAGAGGAAACGAGTTGGGAGCAATATTGGTAAAAAGTGGGAGGAAAGGTGGGAAAAGGGGAAGTTAAGGGAAAAAAATTCGTCAGACAGGTCGCGGACGTCCACCAAGTGACCATGCGGACGTCTGGCCTTCCTTTGGCCAGAATTCTCCTAAAAAATTTTGTTGCTTCCGCGGATGATCCGCGGACGTCCACAATGCCACGGACGTCCGCATTCCGCAATTTCATTATTCCAACCAATTTAAGTTATGACTAACACATGCAATAATTATCAGATTTAAATAATGCAGATAGTAACTAATTGTACGTAGGATAAGCATCAAACTTAAGCAAGGATCCAATAAAAGGTATAAGATGGTGTTAGTACTTAAGTTACCTACCGTGCAGAATCCGGGGTGTTACAAGAAGCATGTGGCACTTGAAGAGAAAGGTAAACTCTTGAACTGTGAAAACCTTGAACTTAAAAATAAACTAACTGTTTTTGAAAAGGTTTTTGAAAAAGAGAAAGAGGCTTTTGCAAAGGAATGGAAAATGTTTATAGAAAAGCAATATGATTTTTCAAAGAAATCTCTTAAAGAGAAGAAGAGTCTTGAGCTTATATGTTTAAAACTTTCAAAACAGATCTCTGACTTTGAGAAAGTTCTGATTTTAGAAAGAGAGAAGTTTGAATTGAATGCAAATCTTTTACTGAAAAGAATGGAGAACTTTCTTTGAAAATAACTGACCTAGAGAAAGAATTAGACAAAGCAAGCAAAGAGTCTGAGAAGAAGAAGGTTGAAGGGTTTAAAGCAAAAAGTTTGAAAGATGAGTTTGCAAACGAAAGAAAGGTCTTTCAGACTGAGATCTCGAAGCTTACAAAGAAATTATATGTTTTGTCAACTAACATTATGATAGAGAAGAGGCTCAAATCTGATCTCCAAAAGAAGCTAGATCTAATGTTTGAGAAGAAAAATGTTTTGTTTAACAATGACAAGGAACTTGAAGCCAAAATCTCTGATGTTGAATCACCAAATCTTACTAGTCCAGATACTATTAATCAGTCTATTTATGATGATTCAGCTAATTCAGTTTGCTTTTCTAAGACTGCTCCAAGTTCTATCCACAAAAATGTTTCTTCAAAGACTTGCATCAGATCAAAGAGCTCTTCAAAAGATCATATTCGTACCTCAAATATGTTTTATGACCCTATTCTTGACAATTCAGATAATCAATCTTTCAAGGAAGTAAAGATGGTCTGGAGAGTTAAAGGATCTGCTCCTGCTCCAAAGTCATTTGTCTCTGTTAAGAGTGACAAGAACAACAAAGATTTTCATGCTAAACCCTTTGTGAAACCTGATCTTGTTTACTCAATTAATCAGCTAATCAGGTTATCTACACAGAAGCTGTGTTGTTCTTACTGCGAAACAAGTAACTTTGTGAATAAAAATCATTCTAAGTATTGGTATGGTTCTTATAGTATCCCCGATCCTCACTCTAATAAGGCATCTAACCATCAAGGATCCATCAAAGCATGGATACCAAAATCTTTCTAATCTGTTTTGCAGGAATGTCATGCGTAACACAATTCAGAATATTTCTTTCACATGACAGCAACAAAAGGTTACGCCAATTTTAAGGGGGAGCATCAGGCTTTGCACAATAAATGGTTTTTTTAGTGAATTCAAAGACCGTGGTAATTTATTCTGAAAAACTTACTCGTGTTTATTTTTCTCCGATAGTAAACTCCTGAATTACCACGTGCTATATTTCATTGCCTTAGTTATTTCCATGTCTCACATATTCGTTGAATTATTTCGATGGAAATACACTCGCTTGAATTCCTATTTGTTTTCAAAGTTCGTCCTTTCTTGTTAATTATTCAATTCTTTTCTGACATATTAATTGTGACTTGTTCTTCACAATTAAAATTTCTCTTTACTGTTTGATTTTTGACTATAATGTGCTTAATGAGTCATCCTAGTTCGCGCTTGATCTTGTTTCTTGAAATTCAATTATTCCAATTTATGTTGACTTCTGATTACCTCAGATCAGAACTCGGACTTCATTTTATGACTTCTGATCATCTCAGATCAGGACTCGTTCTTATAAGTATTGACTTCTGAACATGTCAGTTTAGAACTCGTACATAGCTGTGTACTTCAATGCTTTAATTTGGTAAATGAAATGAAGTGTTAGGACTTATATTGTTTCTATGGTTTATCCAGAACCGGAAGGACCTACCCAAGAAACACATCCAATTATAGACATCAGTGAGGGGTCTAGCTTGATAGATGAGTTCAGAGTGAATGAAAAGAATATGGCGAGGATGTGACATGACTTAAAAGAATTATTGGTCCTTACCAAACCGAGTCAATTATCTGGGTATCCACACAATCTATTCATTCTCTTTCTTTGGAGATGAATATTGAAACAGACATGGACCCAGTGTCGATAACTTGTGTCACCCCATCCAGCCACTCAAGCATCTCACAACAGATGCTTGTTTAATAAATGCACGGAGAATTAGCACATAATCTATCTATTCCTGACTCGGAGGTCTTAGAATTGAAAAAGGAAGACATCAGCTCCGGTCTCCGAACTTCATATTATACGCACTGTGTCTATTGATTCTTAACTTGAGTCCCAAGTTAAATCAAATTTTGAGCCAAATCGATATGAATCATTTCTTTCACACATGCACGAGTCTTTGTGATTCCCATTGCATATCTTCGTGATATTGCCGAAATAGTTTAAGAAGTAATTTTTAATATTTTACTTCAGTCATAACTGGAAGTCCTATCAGAGATACCCCGATGCCAACTCTAAACATAGGCCAAACAATTTTCTTAATTGTTGTGATAACAGTTACTTTTGTGTTTCAGTGTTAGTTGATTACCCCATTTTGGTTACTTAACCTCTTATCTGATATTTTGCTACTCATCAGTGTTGTCTTTGAAGTTACATGATGCTCAGGATGCCCCTAATCATCATGAGGGGGAGAAACGATACAGATTCAAAGACACAGATCATCATCATGAGGGGGAGAAACGTTATAAAAGTTCAAAGACCCATATTATCAGGTTGAAGGGGAGTAAGCAAAAGTTGAGGGGGAGTAACTGTTATGTTCTGTGCAGAAAAGATTACAAGTGCATGGTTCTTCTCATCCCTTATCAAGAAGTGTTCGCAACAAGTTGATTCCTCCTTCGAGCATATCGGTTCGACAAATTCTAAAGTTTTTCAATGCTAATTCAACTCGCAGTTTAAAGACAGATTCGTGATTTTAAACTAAAGATGCGATGTGGAATGTCACCGATAAAGTTGATACTCTGAAGACTAAGAGCATAATTCAAGGGGGAGCTTGGAAAGACATGAAGACAACCAACACCAAAGTTCTTTAAAGATTCAAGAGGGAGAGAAGATCAAGACCTGAAGATTCCAAGATCATATTTTTCTGTATATAACTTTAGGGGGAGATTTTAGGACTAAATGTCCTATAAAATAAGTTTTTCAAAGCTAATTCAACTCGCAGTTTAAAGACATATTCATGATTTTAAACTGAAGATGCGATGTGGAATGTCACTGATAAAGTTGATACTCTGAAGACTAAGAGCATAATTCAAGGGGGAGCTTGGAAAAACATGAAGACAAGCAACACCAAAGTGCTTTAAAGATTCAAGAGGGAGAAAAGATCAAGACCTGAAGATTCCAAGATCATATTTTTCTTTATATAACTTTAGGGGGAGATTGTTAGGACTAAATGTCCTATAAAATAGAAAGTGATATAAAGAAATGATTAAAGTTTATTTAATTGTTTGTAAAAGCCTGATAATAGATAATATGGGCTTTAGGTTGTTAATGGGTCATGGGCTTTAAGCTCTAAGCCCTAAGTATTTAAAGTGTGTTTAGAGGAAAGTTAGAGGGGATATATCAGATTAGTCGTGCGCCTAATTGTGTTTAGAGAGAGAACTTTTCATTCCAACATTGTAACCTCTCTACATTCATTCAATAAACGATTATCAATTTATTTATCATTGTTACGTGATCAAACTGGAATCTACAAGTTCATATCCTGAAAGGTACAATGAGAGTCAAAGAAGATAAGCCGACAATTAGAATCTTTGGATAGTTTGCTAACAGATAGAAGATTATAAGTTAGTTTAGGAACATGTAAGACATCCTTAAGAGAAATACTTTTCGACAGATTTATTAGGCCTTTGCCGGCTATTGGAGAATAAGACCCATCTGCTATACGGATTTTTCATGACCAGAACAAGGAAAATATGACTTATATAGGTTAGACATGCTGGTCATATGATCAGAAGCACCTGAATCGATGATCCAAGGAGTGGAGTGAGAAAAAAAGTGACAAGAGAAGGCTTTACAGTTACCTGTTTGTGCGACAAAAGCATTAGGATTACTAGATGAACCTGAGTTGGTCTTCAGCAGTTGTAGGAGTTGATCAATTTTCTCTTTGTTGAGGAATCCCGAATTTGCCATGTGTGTTGTAGGTGCCTTATTGAACCGTCCTTCATGTGATCCCTTCCAATTTTATGGTTTTCCATTGAGTTTCCAACATGTATCTCGTGTATGACGTGGCTTGTTACAATGATCACACCACACACGAGTTTTTTCACCAGAAAACGAGGTTTTTTTGTTCGTATTCAGCCCATTTTTAACTCCAACAAGTAGGGCAGAATTTTCAACACTGTTACTTGAAGGTTTTGGGTTAAGCATCACAAGACGGCGACTTTCCTCACGCCGTACTTCAGAAAATACTTCTCCCCATTATGGGAAGAGGTTGTCGACCAATAATCCTGCCTCTAACCTCATCAAACTCCATATTAAGACCACTAAGAAACTTATAAATGCTATTACCCTCCACCTTTTTTATAATAATTGCAATCATCAACACACTTCCATTCATAATCATTGAAAAGATCTAAATCTTGCCACAGTCTTTTTAAGGAATTAAAATATTTGGTGACAGTGTCCTCACATTGGCAAATTCTTTCTAGTTTTAAGGTAATTTCATATACCTGAGATTGATTTCCGAGGTCTGAGTACATCTAATTGACGTTGTCCCAAAGCTCTTTTGCTATACGATAGCACATGTAATTGGAGCTTATGTCCTCTTCCATGGAATTTACCAACCATGTCATCACCATCGAGTTTTCAGCATCCCATGAGACATGGCCGGAATCACCAAGAGCAGGCTCCTTTTTTATCCAGTTAGGTAGACCATCTTTCCTCTACCACGAATATACATACGCACAGATTGAGACCAGCGCAAGAAGTTCTCTCCATTCAACTTAATGGTAGTGATTTGAATGGAGTGAGATTTCGAGGTAGGGTTGTGAGTGGCGGCGGAAGACATATTCTTTCCGGTTGTTGAAGGACTTATGTCTGATTTATCTAACATGGTTCTGTTTTGATAGTAGTGGGAAGAGTACGACTGTAGGAATTTATGGTTGGAGAAGGGAAGGCTGAATGTCTGCAAGAATTAGGGTTCCTGGTCTGATACCATCACAAAAATAATAGGTATTTCTTGTATATATTAACAAAGAAAAAAGGTACAATTTATAGGAGTACAAGGAAATAAGAAAGGAAATTATGCAAGGAGATCCTAGAAATATACAACCTAAAATAACAGTTGTACAATAGGAAATAAAATAATAATCAAATCTTCCCATAATTGAGAGATTTGCAACAGTATGCAGTTGCAATCCTGTGGTTAATGTTGTATTTTTCAAGAACTCCATGTAACAAGTTATTCACAAAGTGGGTACCCTCATCACTTACCAGTGCCCTGGGGGTACCAAACCGTGTAAAAATCTGTTTGTGTAAAAACTTAACCACAATCTTTGCATCATTTGAAGTATGATTTTCTAAGGGATAATAACAAATTACCTGTCATCGTTTCATCTACCTCAGAATTGCATCAAGAAAAGAATAAAGTCTACTAGAAAGATGATAAAGTCTACTAGAAAGATAAATTTGTCAACCTGAACTATTACATCTTCAATTTTTTTGTCAGCTAGAATGAGTGTGACAGTGGTCGGTCTGGCTTCTCCTATGCCTAGGCTGTTAAAAATAAACAAAGGCATAAGGTTGACACTAGCTCCTAAATCACATAAGGCCTTTCCAACTTCTTTCCCTCTTATTGAACAAGGAATGGTGAAACTCCCTGGGTCTTTGATCTTAGGGGTAATTTTGTTGGTCATGAGGTCACTACATCCTTCAGTCAGGGCTAGTGTCTCGTATTCAGTCAACTTCTTCTTCTGGCTTAGAATGTCTTTAAGGAATTTGACATAACTAGGCATTTTCTCAATTGCTTCAACAAGGGGTATGTTGATATGCAATTCTTTAAACACATCCAAAAATTTCTTGAATTGTAGTTCTTCCTTTTGATTCCTTAGTCTTTGAGGATAAGGAACATAAGGAGGAACTGGTTCAATTATGGCTTTCTTTGTTTGTGTTGAGCTAGATGGGTCTGTTGGGCCTTTGGTGACACCTTCTTTGACAAGGCTAACTTTTGGATTGTTGACTTCACTCTCTACAGATTTTTCCTTAGGGTCTGGGTTCTCTAGAGGTTGTGATTTTTCTATGACAATGGGCAATGCTGTAGCATTGGACTTAGAAGTGCTTTCAAAATCAGTTTTTTTTCATTGGTCCATTCTCTACTTCGAAGTCTTTTCCACTTCTTAGAGTCACGACTTCCACATGTTCCTTTCCTGAAGATTTTGGGACTTCTGTATTACTTGGCAAAGTTCCTGTTGGTCTGGTATTTTGATTAAGTACCAACTGACTAACCTGGGTCTCAAGATTTCTGAGAGCGGTCTGAGTTTGGGTCATAAAAGTTTTCACCGTTGCTTCCAAGGAAGGTGATGATTTGTTTTGAAAAGGTGGTCGGTTGTTTTGAAAATTTTGGTTTTGAAAGTTCTGATTCTGATAGTTCTGGTGGTTTTGAAAATTTGAATTTCCTTGTTGCTTGGGTTCAAATGGATTTAGACATGGGATGCTCCATGAGAAGTTTTGATGTTGTTTCCAACTGGCATTGTAGTTGTTGGAGTAGGGACCAACTCTATTATGAACATAATTTACTGATTCAGAATTATGAGGACAATGTTCATACAAGTGTTCCCCACTACAATAAACACATTACACTGAGAGGACTGTCTGAGTGGGTGTTGTGGCAGTCTGTTGTCCACCCTGACCGATAGTTATGTTTTTAAGCATATTGGTCATAGAAGCAAGATGAGTTGTCCATGCAGTGTATGCATCTACATCCTGTATTCCGACAGTCTTTTTTGAGTTTTGGCTCTTGGGTCGGCCCAATGTCCATTGTTATTTGAAATCTTTTCAAGAATTTCATACCAGGTATTGTGGGTACTGGAAGTAAAGGCCCCTCCCGATGTCGCATCGAGCATTTGTTTAGTGTTGGGATCAAGCCCATTGTAAAATGTTTCGAGTTGAATACAGTATGGAATGCCATGGTGAGGGCATTTCCTTAACAGTTCCTTAAACCTTTCCCATGCATTGGGAATTGCTTCATCGTCCAGTTGTTTAAACATGCAAATTTCATTTCTAGACTTAGCATTTTGGGGAGGTGGAAAATATTTTCACAAAAAAATTCAGCCATGTCGGACCATGATGGTACAGAACCTGATGCTAATGAATTGAACCATATCCTTGCCTTATCCCTTAGAGAAAATGGAAATAAAGTGAGCCTTAAGGCTTCGGGAGATACTCCAGGGATCAGAACAACATCGGTGATCTCCATAAAAGATCTCAAATGAGAATGGGGATCCTTCGATGGTAATCCGACAAATTTTCCATTGGCTTGCAACATGTGAAACTTGATGGGTTTTGGTTCAAAACATAAAGTGTCCATGGTTGGCTTTACAATTCCTGAGTTTAGTTGCTCAAAACTAGGAATTGCATAGTCCATGATTCTCCCATCTTTTGAGTTTGCAAGGTCACAGATATTAAGTTGTTCATTATCACCATGTGATTCTTCATCATCATGTTCATTTATTGGTGGTTCTTGTTGAAAAACATGTTTTGGTGGATTTCTATGAATCAGTGGATTTCCAAAAGTTGGCGGTTCTCTAGGGTTTTCTAAAATTGGTGGATTCCACTGAGGTGGTCTCATTTCTAAAACTGGTGGTCTTGGTGGTTTTTGTTCAAAACCTGGTGGTACATCCATTTCAGGAGAAATCATGGTTTTAGATGTTCTTTGTATCCTCCTTCTATGACGAAAGGTTTTATCTATGTCAGGATCTAGTTCGAAAAATTCCCCTCGTTGGATTCTTGGCATACACCACACTCACATTGTGATTAGAAAAACTATATCTTTTTAGAACTTTTTAAAACTTTTGACTGATCAATCCCCGACAACAGCGCCAAAAACTTGAAAGTGCCTTGAATACACCTACAGACGTGTGATAATTAAACCTCAAAACAAGTATACAATGAGATCTAATCTCGTCTTTCAAATAATAAAATGGTAAGATACCAGATATCATCTCACAGAGATTGGAGTAAAAGTTGTTTAAAAGTAATAGAAGGAGATGATTTCAGATGGAGATTTTGAAGATGATTGTTTTGATTTGAGTTATCTTGAGATTAACACTGAACTTAACAGACTATAAAGAAAGAAGAATGGGTGTAAGATGTTGGGTGAGACTTAAACACAAATTCCAGTAGCCAATGTTGTGGCAATTATACAACATTGTTTTACAACAACGAGTTTTACCATTTGTTTTAAGAACGTCCTCTCGGATTTTAACCTTTGTATCAACATTCGTCTTCTAAGCTATGCATAATCTCTTATAATAGTCCCACAGTTAACGAGGTAGCAACAAAGGTGTTCTTAAAACGTATGGAGTAACAAATCTATTTGTTAAAATCACCCTCTCGGGCCGATTCCCACATCATTCAAGTTGGTGTGTTCCAAGTAGTTCATCTCTGAATCTACTACACTTTAACACTTTGACTAGCGACCAACTCGTCGAGAATAATTTAAAATGGTAAAATATAGGTAACAACTTTTGTTGTTAGTAACTCTCTCAAGTCTATTTTCTATATCATCCAAATTGACGTGCATTCGAGTGGCTTATCTCTAAGTCCACGACACTTTCACACTCTTCGAGTGATCAATTCGTCAAAAAGTATATTGGCTTGATAAACTTGAACGAAAACAATAAAATGTTGTTTTGTAAAACGTGGCTACTTTCCTTTGGTTTAAAATCTCACATTTTTAATCTCACACCCAAACTACTAAAGGTTAGCTACTCATACTGAAAAGTAAATTACAAGATAAAATAAATGACATAAAGTAAGTGCATAAAAATAAATGACGGAATTTAAATGACAATAAAGAAATAAAAGGAGCTAAGATTGCCTAAATATTAAACCGAAAGCGTTAAAAGAAACAAGAACTAAACTACAAGAGTTTTAGTTCTTTCAAGATGATAGGAAACTAAACTACAAGTATCTAAAAGAGTTTAGAGATGGATAGATGAGTGATTCCTAAGACTACCATAACCCTTCCTTTTATACTACAAGGAAATGGCTGTAATAACCCGGTAATTGAAGTTATGATTTTATGTGATCATTTAAGTCTAGGGGGTATATTGTGTCATTTGTATAATTCTTAGTATAAGTTTGAGGGTTTAAATGTTAATTTCCTTAGTTGAGGGTTGGATTGGTCTTTGTGGCTATAGTTACCATGAGTCATCATTCTTATATGAAGACACCTCCTCCTTTTTAAGTTATTCCACCTGATTTGTTGCACCTTCAAGTGTGTGATTTGTGTGTTGAGGTCGTATGAGAGAGGGAGAAAAAAGGAAGAGAGAAAGAGAAGGAAGAAAATAGGAAGAAGAACGAAGGAGATTAGGGATTGAGTTTCCCTCCAAAATAGTTGGTTCATCGGGTATGGTTATTTCTCTATTCATCATCTTTTTCCAATTTGTTGGTTGTATTCTTAGTAGTAGGGTTTCTAGTTCTTAAAGCCCTCTTCCATGAGAGATGTTGTTAAGAGTTATGGGTTATTCTTGTGTTGATTCAAGATGTTGGTTATAGTTGAAATATTGATCAAAGCTTACATCTTTCCAAAGTTTGAGTTTAGCAAAGTATTACATCTTCTATCATGGATGATAATGTTGAACTCACTTCATGGATATTCTTGATCATGTATCTTAATGGTTATTAAATGAATTAGATGTTAGTTTTATGGTTAGAAAAGGTTTTGTATTAGTCTAGCCAAGTTTAGAACCTCATTTGCATGCTAAACTTCCATTGAAATGGGCCAAAATGACTTGGAATCGAGTTGGGGTGTCAAGGGGCTGAACAGGGGCTGTTGCAGGTGGAAAGGGGCTGTCCAGAGACTTGCGCGACTTCCTGGCGACCTCAAGTCGCGGGAAAGGCCGCGCAAGTCACTGTTTCAGCATTTTCCAATTTTTGTTTGTTGCGTACTCGTGTCGTTTCAAGGCATAATATAGAGGTATGGGTACTCGTTTTGAGTGTAAAATATCATTTGAACACTTTGAAAATGTTTTTATGTGCCAATTACAAACCCAAAGTCTTGTGATTGACGTCGATTGTTCGGTTTCTAGCCCGATTGCGATTCGGGGGCGTCTGACGGGTCGTTTAGAGTCCTTTATCGTCGTAGGGAGTCTTATATGTTTATAATTGAGTAAATCACATCTATGTGTGTGTATTACAGACTTGTTTACTTGTCGGTGAAGTGTGGCTTGGGTGGTGTTCGGTTGTGGCGTTATTTGCTGGTTTTGGTCGTTTGTGTCGTTTACTCGTGTGTGGCTTCAAACTCTTAATAAGGTGAGTTTTTCTTTAACTATTTTCAAACTGGAATACATATAATATGAATTGGATAAAAGTGTTTCATGATATGAAATGAATGAGAATGGATATGTATGTGGTTGGCACTAGTATACGGGGGTTAAGCCTAAAGAGGCCAATTGGTGACACTATCGATTGTTCTAGAATGTTATACTTCACGTTGTGCTTAAGAATTGCCAGCTTCACTTGCACTTTGGCTGTACTTGAAGGTCAGTGGTGTTGGTTTTACTTTAAGGTACATCGAAAGGGCCTGAGTGCCAATGTATAAAGAAGAGTGCTAATGGTTTTTGAATAAAGTGAAGAAAGGTTTGACATGGATGTTTTGACATGAATGGCTTGATGAATGATTTATTGAATTATTATGTTTTAAATGATCATACCAATGTATCACAAATGCAGGGATTTTCTCACTTAGACCAATTGGTCTAACTCTCATTTTGTTTTCAAATATGTATTCTAGGTCAGGTTTGGAAACTTGATAAAGAAAAGGAAAAAGGCATGACGTGTATATGTAAGGGATTGCTTTACGTGAAAGCTAAAGATTATATGTACTAGTTGATATCAGATATGTTTAACTGTTTTGTATATATACGAATATGTATTTATGTTAAGTAGAAAGAAAAGGTTAGTAGTGGTATTTGTAGTATTGTAATGAAGACTTAATATGCGGACATATGTGATGAATTGTAGTAATTTCATGTAAATGTGCTATATGTAAGGGCGAGGGTCGTTACAATGGCAAAATGATAATTAGGGAAAGCATAAAACAAAGTCTTTACCCAATGGTTAACAAAAGAGTATCTTCCAATGGGTAATAACCATTATTAAAATCAAGATGCCAATAACTAAAGTAGAGATTTTTTCTAGGAGATTATCTTCAAAATTTCTAAAAGACTCTCGGTTTTGTCTTCTAGTATATCTCCTCCTTCCTTGATTGAGCCGAATTACGCCAACATCACTGCTATGAATGCTGCAGCATTCCTGCAGGAAGCAAAAATAATCCCAACAATTCCACATTTGCCCACTTATTGTTGTAAAAACAGGTAAATCATAACTTTAGTTCCAATACACAATAAATGGAAAATAAGATAAGAAAAGACTCAAAGTTGGGATATAAATGATGAAATTAAACTAAAATAAAGGTGAAAATATTTCACATTGATAAAGCAACGCATATCAGGGCATTTTTTTAGCATTTTCGCATAGGGCATCAAAAATCCTAGGAACATTGTCCCCCCTCACATGCATACAATAGAATGTTAAGTATACGTGAAGATTCACACAACATGGTGTTTAAGAATAGGTTAGGATGCAAGCATCAGGATGCAACCCTCATATGCACACAACAGGGCACATGATACATTTCATTTAGGGTAGCTCAGAGAGCTTCCTAATTCCAATCGCTTTGACATGTTTTTGGATGCATACTTTGTAAATGGCTTTATTAACAAGTTTGCATGATTCTTTTCTGATCCCATATGTTGTACTTCAATAATTTGAAGCTCTTGTTGTTCATGTGTAAGAACAACTTTGGAGAGATACGTTTAGTGGTATCCCTTTTGATGTAACCTCATTTTGCCGATTAATAACAACGGTATTGTCCTTATAAATAACAGTTGGTTCATATGAATCATAAGCTAAATCAAATGTACTTCAGATATGGCCAATAACTGCTCGAAGCCATACACGTTCTCTACTCGCCTCATATAGTGTGAGTAGCTAGAGTGGTTTGTCGAAGTAAAAAACAGAGTTTATTTATGAGACCTCTGTGGATATCGATCGTATTGGCAATGACAAAGGCATAACTAGATTGAGAATGACCCCTATACGGGTCTAATAAGTAACCTGCATTGGTGGAGACAATAAGGGTTGTGTTGTTTGGAGTACCAATTGGGGCATCCCCACTTGATGACTGACAGGGATGGAACAAACCCGTATTCGTAGCACCTTTAAGGTAATGAAAAACATCTTTGATGCCATTCCAGTGACAGTGTATTGGCGCATTGCTATATCGAACAAGATAATTCACAACAAAATGAGATGTGTGGTCTCGTACATTGGGCCAAGTACAATATTGCGCCTATTTGTCCCATATATGAATACTCAGGCTCAATAATGGGAGTGGACGACGTTTGTGTCATGATGACTATAGCGTCCCAACACCTTTTGGGTGTAGTTTTCTTGATGGATTAAGGTACCATCTTTTCGGTACTTGATCTGTAGGTCAAAGTACTACCATGTCTTCCTAAGAATTTGCATCCCGAATTCCTTATTCGTTCTTTTTTTAGTTTCCAACAACTATTTTGAGGTTCCTATGAGATTCATATCATCTACAAAGACTGCGATAATCGTGTCTTCTAAAGTGTAGTTCTTTATAAACACACATAGGCATAGTTTATTACTCAAATATCGTAGACTGATCAAATATCCACTTAGATAGTTATACCACATCCGTTCAGATTGTTTCAATCTATATAGAGATTGTCTCAGTGTAATCGAGAACGTGGTCCATGGCCAGGAACTACTTTATTCAGGCAACTTAGGTCCACCAGGGACTCACACATATCTTTGTGTCCAGATTCTTGTAGAGATTGGCTATAACCACATCCATGAGCTACATATTCAGTTATTTTTTGGAAACTACTAAAAGGATTAAGTAGCAGAACGTTCTATAACGTCCATTACAGGATAATATGTCACCTCGTAATCAATTTCAGGGCGTTGAGAGAAACCTTGCGCCACATAGTGAGTTTTTTATCTAACAATCTCTTCTTTTCGTCAAGGAATTCAATTCATCCTAGATTGTTTGTTTCCATTGAGGCTAGTATGTTCTACTTTGACACTCAACGATAGTACGTGGTTCCATGTCATCATTGCTGATAATGTTAGTGGACACTACATATATGAACACATTATCGATGTAAATCTCATTTCGCTTCAAAATATCGTCTAAGCTAGCATACTCGACAAATTTCGAGGTTATTGGGATGATGAGAAATTGGTGTTTTTTCAGGAACACGCTCCTCTCATACATCGATGTAATCCTTAATGATCTCGTGCGAAAAAATAGGTGCAATACGATTTCTCCTCCGCCAAGGCAGAACATCCTTGGAACCGACCGATCTTCCTTTTTTTTGTTAGGGGGCAACATATTAGACAACCAATGACAACTTCCGTTACACGGTTGGTACTACTGATGCAACATGTTCAACATGAACATGACGTCTTATAGGGACTTCTATTCTTGTAGGCACATTAGCAACAGGTATATATGATCTCGTGACATTTACTAAGTCATTAAATACGTATGGTAGCTAATTAACAACATTTTGTAGACTTAGTATTCACTGTACTTCCTTATCACTCTGTCATTGGGGATCCATATAAGACATAGTGGGTACATGTCATGTTAATTCATGTCTTTCCTTATAAACGTTAAAGTGCAAATCTTCCTCTAACGACGAGAATATTTTCTCATCAAAGTCACAATCTGCATGTCTAGAAGTAAAGAGATTGCATGTCAAGAGCTCCAAATGGTGTATTATGGACAGAGATTCATAACCGACATATATTCCCCATCATTTATGAGATCCAAAATTTGAACACTTTGGCGGATCAACTGGAACATTAATGTAAGACATCATGCTCATTTACAGTTATTAGTTGGTACGTAGAAAATGGTTGGATGGCCATGGGCCTAAGACGAACTAATGCAACAACATGCTGCAATATTGCATAACCACATGTATAAATGGGAAGTTTGGTGCACAAGACCAAAGTTCTCTCAATTATTTGTAGTCATTTAATATAATCTTTTGCAAGACCATTTTAGGTATGAACATATGTGGCTAGGTGTTTAACATCAATTCCCAATGTCATTCAACAGTCATCGAAAGTTTTCGATGTGAACTCCGCGACATTATTAGACTCTATCAGCTAATCTAGATGATGAACCCTCAACATAATGTTTTAGGCTAGGAGTTTAGGAAACACTACATTTCTTATGGACAATAATTCTATGTGTGACCATCTTTTCGGTGCGTCAATCAACAACATGAAATATTTAAATGGTCTACATGTTGGTTGGATAGGTCCACAAATGTCTCCTTGAATGATCCTTGAGTCGCGTCCAAAACATGGCACCATGACGTGAAGCATCAGTTGATCAGAAATATACTCCACTCTTCATTAATTTGTTGCCATGAACCCCCACCATAAAGATGTAACCTAATTTTGAAAAAAACACAAAAGAAAGGAAGATACACAGAAGAAAATCTTGATTGAAAACTGGGTTGGCATCAACATTCATCGTTAAGTAATTTATACAAAAATTTGACGAAATCAAATTGTAACAACTTGAAATCAATCATTTGGTAAAGTTATACAATTTCTACATAGGTAGGAAAAATAGCACACAACCACAAAAATACCCGAAAAACGTGGAAAATGAGATTTTCACCATTTTTTGCTGGAAAAATGCGTACCTAATCAGATGAGGGTTTCACCATGTGAAGACACATGATACATCTGCAATTTTTGCCACTTTTTGACCCATATCTTGCGGATGTGGGTGATTTCGTTTGTTTTTTTGTCTTCTAACTACGTCCATAATTTATAGACCTAGATCTTACTAACCTGATGACATTTAGATAATATTGCAAGAGAATTGGTTAGAAGACCAATTTAAAAATCTAAAATAACTAGTTGATTAAATTTCCCAAAACTAAATCTTTATGTGCACCTTTTAGGTGGTGTTTACTTTTTAAGAGATGCTGAAATCTGAAGTCTTATTTCACTTATGATTTTTAAGAAGTGGTGTTGAATTCTGAAATCTGAATCAATAAGATGTTTGTTTTTTTAAACTGACAAACGTCTGAATATGTATAGTTGTCTATTTTATCCCTAAAAAATCAACTTAAATACGTCAATTGAAGTGAGCATCGATTATTGAATGACAAACGATGTTGAATTCTGAAATTTGGACGAAAATAAGAGGAGATTAAGAGACAGGCTTACCACTTTTTTGTTCAGACCATATTAAGAGATACGAACCTCTGAAAATAATGAAAAAACAAACGGTCTGACCCAATCAGACATAAGTGATGATTAAGAGCTTAAAATTCCTTTAGGGTGCGTTTGGTATGCAGACTGGGTGGGACGAGACAACAATAAATAGTCCCATGTTTGGCATACCATGGGACAAAAAATAATGGGACAAAAAATAAGGTTGGAAAACATAAGATAAAAACTTAATTTCATGGGACTATTCTTGAGATTTTTTGTTTCACCAAAAAAGGTGGAACAAGATGAGACAAAACTTAAAATGACCATGTTACCCCTAATAACCCCAACCTTTTTATCTAAACCATCGAAGCATTAGTCGAAGTCGTGATCCCCTTTCCATCTTAGGCCACCATCTCGGGCTCTGGCCAATACCTATTTCAACCCTGATTTACATTCTCCAACGCAATCTAAATAAAATTTATGGATTTCATTAAGTATGGAGATAGGTTCTCTTTGGAAGAAAAAAAAAAACGAGAAGGGAGGAAGGTGCAATGGATCGATAGAGTTTACAAGGGAACCATGATCGAAGGTGAACGTTAGGTAAAACCATCTCGATCCAGTGATGGATGGCGGTAGAGATTTGGTAACACACGGTTGAAGAGAAAGGGCGTTGAAGAGTAACGAAATGGAAGCCATTGAAAAGAGAAAGGGAAAGGGTTATGGGCCTGACATTTTAGAGGCCACGTGCGATAAGTTAAATATGGCCCTTATTTTTTTTTAAATATACTATTAATTAAGTTAGTTTTCACTACATTCCAACGTGTATCTTTAACAATAAATCGTTCAATGATTCTTTTTTTAATTTGGAAATATTATTCATCTTTTCTTCCTTTTTGACGTTTAAAATTATCCGATTCAAAATTTTTAGTTGTAGACATCAAATTGTTATAGAAATAATCAACGCTACCGGGGATTACAAAAACACTTATCAGAAAGAATGTTTTATAAATCTATCGTCGTTAAAAAAATTCTAATATTATAATTAAATTTTTTTCCAAAAAACACATAAAAAGCAACAAAATTTAAATTTACTTTTTCTAAATTCAATTACGTAATGAAAGAAAATTATATAAGAAATAAACATATTATTAAGTTAACTTCTACTATATCCTGAATTTCGACATATGTTTCATAATAAATAGATCAGTGGTTCTTTTTTTTTACTTTAACAATGTGTGCATCTTTCTTTTCCTTTTGACGCTTAAAAGAGAGATTATCTATACTATATTATAAAGCATTTAACCACCTAACTCTTAAAGACAAGTCTTAAAGCACGTGGTACAAACTTTTAAAGCATATTTACTTAAATTTTAGTAATACAACCTATTATTGCTCATGGTACAACTGATTAAAACATACCGCATGCATCACCTATCACCGGCTACCATTTTATCTGTCTTCCCATGCCTCTCTGACAATCCACGCCCCAATACGACTTTTCACGCCTCCAAGACGGGATTCAGGCCTGACGATTCATAACTCTGGAGACGAGGGGTTTCTATACGATTCACACAGGACGATCCACAGCTTCTCTCGGACGATTCAGGTAGATGTTCTCAGTTTGTTTTGTTTTAGGTTTCTCCCGATTTCTAATCTTGATTTCCCTCTTTTGCGTTTCTTTATCTTTCTCTTCATCTCTCGACGGTTTTTGAACACCCCATATCTAATTAAAGTTGATTTTGTGTTTCATTTGGGTTTTCGATTCATGGTTTTGATTTAAGTGGATTTTGTTTTTTCTTTGGGTATTCGATTCATGGTAAGATATCGTCGTTGATTTTGGTTGAAGCCGAAGAACAACCAGATATTTTCTTTGTTTTCTTGAAGGTAACCTCACTATTTCTTTCATTTTTTTGTTTTTTTTTCTTCAAGAACCCTTAACTGGGTGTAAATCGAATAAAGTGGTGAGAAAAGGGTCGAAATCAACAACATTTCTATCTCGGTTTTTTGTGTTTTTCAGTTATGATGGCTATGGCTGCTTACAAGGATGGAAAAGGTGCGATTTTGGACAATGGGAAGTATGTTCGAAGCTTCGATTTTATTTCAGTTTGATTTTGGGGTTTTCTCGATTTTGGGTCTTTTTTATTTTGGTTTCTTCGATTTTGAAGAACCCAACAACATCGACCAATAACATCAACTTTCGTTTACTTACCAGTTTATCTCGGAATTTTTTCATCTTAGGTACCTGTTAGCCGGCATCGGCAGCTTTCCGACTTCTGTTGCTCAAGTGCAGGGATAGTTTGTTCGCCCATCCTGCCAAACCGTAGCCTGTCGTATTAGGTTAAATTCTCATCTTGCTTTACCTTGTGGCAAAGATTATAAATGACTGGGTGGTTTGATTTTTTACTTCCTCTTTAGCTCTCTGTTAACAACAATAAGTATGATTTTAAACCTGTTGACGGGTTTTCTTTTGTAAACATTTTGACAGTCGAGAAACAGGTCGCCTCCACATCTCATCTGCTACCATCATCGCCAAAGTTGATCTCTACAAGTTTGATCCATGAGAGCTCCTACGTAAGTATCTATACGAATCCCTGTTCGATCTCTTTCTCATCTCTGTTTGTTTTGTGGTTTTTACTTGGGCCTAATGGCTTAACAATCAACCCATAAAAACACTGAGTATGGCTGAAAAATAAGCTGCATATACCATACAATTTTACTTAGGTACTCCAACATCACTTTGAGAAAAAAACTTAAGCAAGTTGTGTAGTTGATAGTACATGTACAGTTCTGCATATACCATACAATTCTACTTAGGTACTCCAACATCACTATTATTTATGATTGACACAAAATGAGATATTTTTTGCTAACTTTGTAACCAAGGCGGGATTAATCCTTAAGAGGATCAACTAAGGTACATCTAGCCAAGTTCAATAGAATTTTGCTTGAAACCGGACTATGTTCACCTCGCAACCATGGCCTTGACGTCCAGGATCAAATCCGTCAAATTTTTCAGGTTCCGATTCCCATACATTCATCTCGAATAATGGAAACAACTGTTCACATTCTTACTGTTAATTGTTATTGTTTGTAGTTAACATGTTAAGATGTGTAATCAGTATTGGCGATTACTTGTGTTGATTGTGCGTTCGGTGCTTGTTTTTAATCATATTATATGCATAGAAATTGTTGCGGTTGATCATGGCGCAGTGATTGGTTCTTAATCCATCCGTCGATTTTTTCACGTTCTGATTCCCATACATTCATCTTAAATAATGGAAACAACTGTTCACATTATTACTGTTATTTGTAATTGATTGTAGTTAACATGTTAAGATGTGTTATTGGTTTTTCTTCTGCACAATTGCATTACCTGTTATACAATTTTTGTCTGGATTTACTTTAAGTCCTCAGGAAGGCTAATAACTTCCATTTCAGTTATAAAGAAAAACAATATGAATAATTTGTTAAGTAATGGTGTGAAACTGTGAATAACAATGTCGCAGTAAGCTCATCACATAACATGTCGACTGCATTGCTGAAATTATGTTGATACTAGGCTTCTGATGGTGTAGGAACACAGGTAATTATTGCTTTAACAATATAGTAAACCATTTCTTTGTTTTCGGATCTACATTAACAACTTTTAAGCTATTTTTTGTTTTTCTTTTAAAAATTAATGATTTTTATCGGTTTCAATAGGATATGGTGGTACTTCCCTACAAGGACAACCTTTTTTTGTTTAGCAGATATCTGCATCAGTTGGTGATGGGGTTCTTTGGGAAGCAATTTGACGTTGATGGCAATAGGGTATGCTTCACAATCCAGAATCCAATCTTATGTGTGTCTGACTATATCAGTTTGACCGTTGAACTTGTTTGGAAGAGATGGTAACCGTTGGATCCGTTGTCTGTATATGTAAATCAAGGGCTTACAGTGTATGGATATAAAGAGAGCATAGATCAGCATTCCACAATTCTTGGGTACATTCATATCCTCTGTTTATGCATTTAGGAACTCAAAGTATAATATTATGAATATGTTTTTTCTATCTTTTCAAATTTAGTGTTGCTTTCCACGATTTGGCATACCACATGATGTGATCATTAATTTTCCAAATGCAGACAATATCTCATCCCCATTATTGCTTAAAAAACTCTTGATTACACCTACAGCTAAAATTTTGCTTCAAAAACTAACATATGTATTTTCCTGTGTGTTCATGTGACGGTCTTTGTGGTGTCGGCGATGTTATATCTTTTTACTAAATTGGCTGTAGGTTTTCATGAGGGGAGAAATAGAAAGTGGAGGACCTCAGGTATAGTTCCAGTTCTTTATCACTCCCACTACTACTTTGAAATTAAGACCACAAAGCAGAGAAAATGGAGGTTAACTTTGAAGTTAAAAGAGTTGATTATTATTATTAGAGTAATATACAGGAGGACATTAATCTTCATACAACAATTGTGAAAGGATTAAAATGTTATTGATTTAAAATTATGTGTTGTGGATTAATTAATTGAAAAATATTTCATTTATGTGTATTATATAACCTTTTAAATATTTAGATACGATTGAGGACCAACGCACTCAACCCATATTATGTTTTGCAGCCATTGGACTCTTTTGCTAGACCTCCAAGGACCAACTGACTCAACAACCCATCCATGTTCCTGGATTTGCTAAAGGGATCGCAACAGCATGTTCAACTTGATATTGATGTTGATAATAGTAGTGAACTCGTAAGGAGGCATTTCAAAGGTGTCATAGAGTCTGTTTGTTAGAAGATTAAGGAGCTTAACGATACTCACAGCTTATTCGGTCATCATGATTGCTTGTTTGACAGTGGCTTGTGGCTTAACGATACTCACAGCTTATTATGTCTCTCCCAATTAAAAAATAATCCTTTCGGCTATGAACCCCCCCCCCCCCTCCCAACAAAAAAAATTCTTGATATATACAGACATAATAATGGAAAAACAACCAAACACGAGTTAATTCACATAGACGTCTTTATTCATACAAGAGTAAATAGTTAAATGGAAAACCAACCAACAAACCCTTAGCGACTGAGGGTGGTGGAGGGATTTAAGCCCGTCTCTTGTGTGTATTTGAGCAAAATTGTTCGACCCCTTTGCTAACCGAGCTACACGCTTGACGATCTTTATTACTAAGGGGTTGTTTGGTTGGTTTTCCATTAACTCTTTTATGAGCAAGGTGTGAAATTTTTATTACTTGCTCACCCCGTGCATTGCACGGGTACCCTACTAGTTTAATGATAAATGATGATAACAAATGAATCTTGAAAAAACGAAATAGAAGAAAATAATTAAGAGTTAGGGGTTTGGATTTGAGCTTTAAAAAAAGTTACAAAGTAATTTATTTAAAAAATACATAATTTAATTATTAGATTGATTAAGGCTATGTTTGGCAAACTAGCTGATAAGCTAGCTGTTGACTCATAAGCTAGCTGATGAAGAAGTCACATTTGGCAAAACTAGCTTATAAACATGTAAAATGACTAAAAATGTCATATTCAAAAAATTACCAATTACAATATTTAATTATATAATTAAAACCAATTTATAGCAATATAATATATTAATTAATAATGTAGTAAAGAAAAATTAAAAAATATAACATGTTAATTAAAAGAATTTAAATTTATTATAACATATATACTATAAGTTTTAAATTTGTTAAAACAAGTTTTTGAAAAAATATATATTAACTTATAATTTTAAATTAACCGTTACATATAATATGAAAAAATAATCAAATAATACTTAAAACAATGATAGTAAATTAGTAATTGATAATTATAATATATTAATTAATATTAAAAATATATAAAAATAATTTATATGATTAACATTAACTTTAAATAATTAAAAATTAATATCAATGTATAATTAAAATTTAATTTAATAATTTTCTGTTAATATTAATTAATATTTATTAACTAATAATAATTAAATTTAAAAAATTAATATTTATTAATAATAATAGTTAATAAATAATAATAAGAGACAATATTGGAATATTCACAAAAAACTACTGAAAAGCTACTTCAAGTAGCATTTCAAAAAGTTAGCTTATGGTCATCCAAATATAAGCTAGTTTGTTTTTGCCAAAGTATGTTTTGGTGTCAAAAAATAAGATGGTATAGGTTAATATATATAGTGTGATTAATTTGAAAAAAAAAATTAAAAAAAATTAATTTTGTAAAATAGCCGTTTACCAACGGTATTGTTTAAAAAAAATAATAATATTGCAACGGGTTGATCGGGTTGGTGAACCCGGTAGCCGAAGCCGCTTGCTACACCCCCCCCCCCCCCCCCCCCCCGGTACCCCTACCCGATGCAGCCCTCTCGAACCCGCTCGCCAACTCAGCCGAACCCGATCCCGTACTCGAGGGCGGTACGGGTGGTCTAAGAAGTTGGAAACAAATACTAACAAAAAAATCTACTTAAGAAACAAAAAGTCATCAAAATTTTAATTAGAAAACAAAATTAAATTAAGAAGTTAAAAACACAAAACAAAATTAATTTAAGAAGTTAAAAAACACAAAACGAGATTCGAACAATTGACTTGTCACCACACTCCAAAAACCTTACCACCTTGCCAGTTGCCACCCTGCCATGGAAAAGTTTTTGTTAGATTTTTTAGTAAATTAATATATTATAATATTATAAATTGTAATTATAAAATACGAGGCCCATCGGGAAATGGAGGACCCGTGCGACGGCACCGCCGGCACACCCCAGGGCCGCCCATGGGTGCATGTGCCAGGTAAAACGATCTTGATCAGCGGTTGGAAAGAAAGAGAAAGGAAAGGGGTTGAAGAGAAAGAGTGCTGATGATCTTGGTGGCGATCTTGACAGAAGGTTAAGAATATGAAGGAGATAGAGTATTTTAGGTTATCAAAGTAAAATAATATATAAATAATATTGCTTAGTTTTTTTAAAAATATAAATAAATATTATAATTGAATATTATTTTTAATTTTATATGACAATTACATAATAAAAACCCTAAAACTTTTTTCTAATACAACTAAAATCAACAAAAAAACCCTTTGTGGTTGAACTGCGGTTCTCAAGTCTTCTTCTTCACGCTTATCGCCGGCCCTCAGTCCTCGCTGGCCCTCAGTCCTTATCGACCCGGCGTGTCACCTTTAGTGAGCCCGCGACCTCGTTTACCTTACTCACATATTGTACCACAACATGGCTTCGTACCAAGACCATATCGATAACCTTACCACGCTCACCACCAAACTCAAAGTCTCACCGTCGAACCCATACCCAGATGTTGAAGACGTCACCGACTCCGTCGTGGTCCAGTGTGTCGAAGAACGTCAACTTGAAGATTTTGGTGCCACGTCTATGGTGGCTAGGGTCTTTGCTAGGAAAGGATGCACTACCTCTTTCCTTAAAACAATTTTCTCGCGCATGTGGAAGTTCAGGGGCTCGTGGCAGGTTCGTTATCTTGGTAAAGACGAGGTAATTTTTTTCTTCGGATTCTCCTTTGCTTCTCCATCTGACCAATACTGGGTCCTTAATCGTATTCCTTGGTGTTTTACCGGTGGATTTCTCATTGGGACCTCGTGGCCCAAGTCTGGGATTTGGAAGGAGGCTATCCTTGATACTATCCCGCTCCATGTTTCCATTAGCAACATCCCCTTGAAGCTTTTTACAGAGAAGAACCTATCCTTTTGGCTAAAAGTTGCAGATCCGAAAGCGGAACTAAAATGGAGAGGGACTAACCTAGATATGATTAAAGCTAGCATTCAAACCCGAGTAAACCTACCTGTCAACAAAATACCGAATGCAAGACTCTTTATCTCCCATGAAGGACGAACTAAGTGGCTTCAATTCAAATTTGATAGATTACCAATCATCTGTTATAAATGTGGTTTATGGGGTCATGAGATCCCTGAGTGTGAAAATAAGGTTGTGGCCATTCGTGACCCGGAAGATCCGGAGAAGAAACTCATGCAACTATATGGTCCATGGGTATCTAGAGATGTTGTTGGAGATTGTTTCACCCCTTTCTTTGCAAAGGACGAATGGGAAGTAAAAGAGCTTGCCATTCTCAACCACAAAAACAAAGACACCGGAAAGAAGATGTTCTCTGATGCCGGTATGCCTCCTGACTCCGGCATTATCTCTCCGGGACCTCCTCCGGCCAATGCCAACCCTAGCCCTTCTCATGATAAAGAAAAGATAACATTTAACTTTGGTAAAGGTGACCATTCCAAAACAGGTAATCATTCCTTTTCTAACCATACTCAAAAGCCTAATGTCAAAAAACTGCCGTTGGAAACCCCCTCCCTATTGGTCCAGTAGTGGAGGCATTGACCTGGGATAAGGAAACAAAAAAGGACAAAGAATTGGTCCAGCACATGGCTCCTGTGAAAAAGTACACCCACTCCGATTTGACCCCTAAGCCTACTACTACCTATGTTACCCCAAAGGAAGGAACATCCGTCCCCACAGTAGACGTTTCCCTTTACCAAACCTCACCAAATTCTAGCAGTGACTATAATGCTACCCTAGCGCCAAACCTACACCACAATATATCCGATGTAAACGCTAATTACCCCCATGTTTAAACTCAAATGAATACCCTACTACCACCAAGCAACGGGCAGAAGCAATATCTCCTAGCCATGCACATGTAGAAACCCAAATGACTAGTGAAACCTTACCCCTTATCCCACAGTTTGAGATTGGAACAAAAAATGACAGCCATAACCCCCATTCCAGGAAACGTTTTTCTCTGAAAGACAAGGCCAGAAAGAGGCCCGGGAAAAAAATAGAAAGCGGACTCGACAGACGCTCGTGGAACCTCTAACCCAGAAGTTGAAGAGAAGGAAGAAGGCGTGCACTCTCACCCCAACAATCCAGAGGCGGGTCCCGTTCCACGGGCCTGCCTACATCAATGAATCTTATGGCTTGGAACTTCAGGGGCCTTGGCAACCCGTGTGCAGTTCCGATCCTCAGGGAGCTTATAAATGCCTCCCGGCCAGATGTTATCTTTCTTTTTGAAACGCTTGTTGCAAAAACTAAAATCGATGCTATTAAGATCAAGTTGGGCTTTGATTACTGTATTATTGTCAATTGTAATGGCCGTAGCGGCGGTCTTTGTGTCTTGTGGAATAGTAAAATCCAGTGTTCTTATTTGTCCTACTCGCAAAACTTTCTCGATTTAGAAATTAATGATCGTCTTAATGGTACGTGGAGGATCACCGACTTTTACGGTTATCCGGAGCGGAGTAGGCGTCGGGATTCTTGGAACCTTCTCCACTCCCTTGCCTCCCATAGCAATAATCCTTGGATTTTTATGGGGGACTTTAATGACCTCACTTCTCAACAGG
The DNA here is from genome assembly GCA_033807775.1 of Saussurea involucrata. Taxonomy (NCBI): domain Eukaryota; kingdom Viridiplantae; phylum Streptophyta; class Magnoliopsida; order Asterales; family Asteraceae; genus Saussurea; species Saussurea involucrata. The sequence goes on from CM066322.1 coordinate 138,235,959, forward strand.
ATAAACGGGGTTCTCTCGATCACCCCGATTGGTGTATTCAGGGGTTTAGAGAAGCGCTCTCCGATTGTAATCTTTCTGATATTCCTATGCAGGGTTTCCCGTTTACCTGGTGTCGCTTCAAAGGTAAACCAAATGAGGTTTGGGAGCGTCTTGTAACGTCCCAAAAATTACAAGGAATTTAAATTTTTTAAAGGTAGTACATTTCATTATAATCAAACCAAAAGTTAACCAATCTCATTACAATAAGAATAAACGTCGTTATTTAAAACCGTCAACAAAGTTTAAGCAGCGGAAAAGTTATATAATTCAATCAGCGGAAAAGTTATATAATTAAACCCCCATTTACTAAAAATCAATTCAAACGATCTTCGCCTTGCGCCCGTGTGTACCGTCATGCCCGACTGCTACTCGCACCTGAAAACACAAGATTTTGGGAAGGGGTAAGCACGAAGCTTAGTGAATTCAACCACCATAATTAACACAGTTATTCCACACTACCCCTAAAACAGATAGTTGCATATAAACAAGCATACAAGTCTACGAACAAATCATAAACATGCATACCTACACCATCCCACCCAAAAGGCAAACGTCGGTCCCACCGACCACACGATAACCGTGCAAGCATTACCCGGTCCCACCGAGTTTCTACGCCACCCGCGTATACAATTTCGGCCCCACCGAGTTCCTACGCCACCCGCGTATACAAACTTCGGCCCCACCGAGTTCCTACGCCACCCGCGTATACAAACTTCGGCCCCACCGAGTTCCTACGCCACCAGCGTATACATGACAATAAAGGTCCCACTAGACACCCCACTATCTAGTCCCACATCACAATTAAATAAAGCTACCACACACGTGCTACCGTAATGTAAAAGTAACTGATATTAAAAATAGTGAGAGAACTCACCTCGTAAGCACGCCTAGCTCACAAACAATAATTCAAGCTCCACAAATCCAAGATCACTTCCCGACACCTAAACGAACGTTAAAACGTATCAACACGAGGCCCGGACCCTAAAACATGACGCACGATGAAACTGTCGCTAAAACGACTTTTTGGCTTAGAAAACCAGGTCTGTTCGGGACCTGTTTCGACCTCCTTAAACCCAGAAAATCCTCAATTAAAATTAACTAACCGCTAGGTCCGGGTCTTAGCTTTCCAGGGACGTATTACACGCGTCCTAACGATTTTTCTATAATTTATTATGGATTTTACAAAACCGGTTAACTGCACAGCGAAAAACAGCACCTTTCATTACAAAACAGCAGTTTGACACTAGCTACGGTCCGAACTGGTTTTTCCGCAAAACATAAGAAACTTTTTTTTTTGAAACGGAACAACCTTTCATTAAACAAGAAACATTACAAAACAAGGAACACCAAAGTGAAAGGACTTAAAAACAACAAAAGGATAAAGACAAGACAATAACGGAAGTGACTCAAAAGCCGCTTCGTAACCTCGTCTATCCACCGCTAGGATAAGACCCCAATCGTTCCAACTGGAGGAAATCAACATCTGATTCCATGGTTTTCTCGCAAAGGCAGATCTGAAGGTAAGAGAAAAGTGGGAAGGTGCCACTTTGAAGTTTTCTCCTTGATGAAAGTGGATAAAATCCGCTCTACTTGTTGTGTTTTCCTGGGACTGCTTTGACTGGAACTAAAGACTAAAAAGCCACAAGGGATAAAGATCCACACAGGGATTTTGATAGCCACAAAGGGATTAAGAGCCACAAAGAGAAACGAAGAACCGGGGCAGCACAAGCCGGTAACGCTAGACAGCGATCGACGGCGGCAAGCAGCGGCGGAAGGCAACGGCGGCAGGCGGCGGCGACAGGCAGCGCAGCAGGAAGCGGCAGGCAGCAACGGTCTCGTTCAGCGGGCGGTGGCCGTCGGCGCGGCAGCGGCACTCCCTTTCACTATTCACAGTCACACACAAGGCCTACGCAGGTGGAGGTGGCAAGGTGGTGGTGGAGATATGAAGGTGGTGGATGGCGGCGCCTGTGTTGAGAGTAAAAAGGAGAGAGGTGGCCGATGGGGTGGGGGAGGCGCTAGGGTTTTGCTTCCTAGAGAGAGAGCTTTGGGGAGATTAACTTCTATAGGTCGTCTTCTAAAACATAAGAAACTTACTAGACTCAAAATGGGAGATTTTGGCACTGGTTTCACCCCAATAGGACATTCCTATAAAAAGTTATGGCTTTCCCAAAACAGTGGCAGAAACTGTGACTTTTAAAACGGGACGCGAACTGACACATCCGGACCTGCTGTATAAACAGCCAATTTATGCCTAGCTAGAGGCCGAACCGGACTTCCGCTAAAACATGAAAAGTGTACCCGGCATAGAATGTGAACCGTGGGCACCGGATTCGCCTCAATCCGAGCTACGACGGAAAAGTTATGGCCGTCGCAAAACAGTGGCAGAAAAACGTTTTCACATGAAATAACAAAAGTTGTTTATAAACCCATTAAGCCAAAGCTTAACCCAAACAGCCCCGAACAGCCTACAAGCTTACTGGAAAGGGATATTCTACGCTGGACAACAATCGTGCACTACCCACTGCCACCTCCGGCGGTGGTGGTGGTGGTTTACCACTCTCCGACGAAGAAAAACACAACGAAAAGAACGGAAACACGGGATTACCTCGACGACTTCTCCTCCACCCCTTTCCGGCAGAAACGACGGCGATTCTCCCCTCTTTCCGGCGAACTTTCTCCCTCTCTCTCCGGCGACTCTCTCTCTCTCACGACTCTTTCTCACTCTCCGGCGACGACGACGCCGGCTGTGGCGGTTCTCGGGGGTGGTCGACGGTGGTTAGCAGCGGCAGCAAGGTTAGAAGAATAATCACACGGTGGGGGAGGGGTGTCTTCACGGCGCAGCATGAGAAAAAAAACGAGAAACAACATTAGGGTTGTCCTTTCCTCTCTTTTCCTTGCACATCACGAAACACCAACCAAAACAAAAGTGGGTCTTCGGTTTAACATTTGCATGGGCCGACCCCCATGTTACCCAACTTTCTGAAATGACCCAAATAGTCCCTGCCCTTTTCCAATTCTTCGATAAAAGCCTAAAGTTTAAACTATAAAACGCACCCGGTCCCTCCGACAAACCCCGTTAATGCCAAAATGATTCGAGAAAGATAACTACTAAAAAAAGAACATACAATTAACTAATTAAATAGCTAAAGTAAAACCATACCGGGACACGGGCTTTACAACTCTCCCCCACTTGGATTAGACTTTGTCCTCGAAGTCTAGACCAGCGAATAACTCGGGATAGTTCTCGCGCATCTCCGTTTCGGGTTCCCACGTCCACTCGAACCCCTTCGGTGCTGCCACTGGACTTTCCTCAACTAGAATCTAAATTTCTCATCCCGTCTAGAAATTCTCGAATACTCTTCTTACTAACAAAACTCTTTCAAGGACACTGAAATTATGATCGGAAGAACACTCCAACAACTGGATTCATTCCTTGTCAAACGACTTCGGTTGCCTACCAACCTTAGATGTTCCATACATTCCGATTCAACTTTCAAGCTCTAACCATTCTAAAGGTGCTCACCAATATGCCTTATAGGATACTCGAATCCGATCATACTTACCAACAATTGTCGATTAACCTCCACGAGTTCAAAAAGGCTCCCAAAATTTATTTCACACGAATCGTCAAACCAGTAAACTTATAATCACCCACGAAGGTCATTCCACCATAACCATTCATCACAATTAAGCATCTCAGGGTTACTACTACCATCACCATAATTATTTTAAAATCGGCTACAAATCTCCGATTACACTAAAGGTGTTTGGCCTTAAGCCCAAAAGTCGACGCCCTAATATACTACTTACTTCAAAAAGGTTACTGCACATTTATTCTCTTAATTACAAAGGGCATCAACCCCTTAACCGACACAATTCGGTCTACACTTACATCACGTGTGGAACACCCAATCTTCCACCGTCTACTTATCCTCCTCGCCCGCCCTAGGAAACCTGGTTACACCGTAACAAGATACACCTTAACGCCTACCTCCCAGGTACGTCTCAAGTCCCGGCACATCAGAACTACCTCTCAGGTAAGTGCCCAAGACTGTATCCTCTTAGTGCCTACTGGAAAGTCAAGGTCATAACACATGGATACCGGAGTCCCACCCCGAGATACCCAACCGACCATTACCAACGACTGACATGACCAAGGATCCAATGCAAAACAGTCTACCAACAACGTGCCTATCCCAGAATGACTCACTCACCCAACATGTAAATACGCAACGTGCAATAAGTGCAAAACTGTGCAACAAAACAACCCATCAACAAAACTTCACATCGAGCCATTAAAAACCGTGCAATTGACCCATGACTAACTCAAAGTCAAAACCGAGCAAAATGCTCCACGCTTGCTAGACCCATAAGTCGGTAAAAAACGCGTTTAAATAAAGTTTAAGCAAGCAATACTCTTAAATAACATTAGTCCCAAACTCGACACGAGTTAAACAAAAGAGTTTTCCAAAAGGACTCATGACATGTATTTAAAGTAACCGCTCGACCTTACCTCGGGTACGACAAAAGTGTGCACATAATTTCAAAATCAGTTCCATGACATTTGACCCCAAAATTCCTCTTTTTCAACATAAAATGTCGTGGCACATGGTTCACTAACAAATCTTACGCGCGTCGGCTAGTCATACAAAACGATGAAACGGTTTACAAATATATTTTTGTTAAAACACAACTGTCTCGTGTAAGTTTCAAACTTAAAGATAAAAACCAATCCGTTTCCATCATTTGATAATATCGACTAAAACCTCATAAAATCTCAAAAGGTGGGGTTCTTTAAATTGATTTCCAAGATTTCTCCAAATGGTCACATAAACAAATAAGATATGCACCTCGTGAAATTAAACCCACACGACTCAACATGCCGTAAAACAAAACTTATTTAACGAAATCACTCAAATAGCTTTATACAGACATCGTGGAATGTAACTTTCCGTCTCAACTCTAACATATGTGGAGGAGTTCCAATGTTAAAGTCACAAGCCGTAGTCACTTGCCCGACATTTTGAACATCACAAAACACGGATATCATCTTACCCGAAAGAACCATTGGAAAAATAAAGAAATGAGACAAATTCTAACAAAGTTTGCACTCCCGTGATAAAACGATTTCATACACTTTCAAAACCATATTTCAAAATCTTGTGTGTGTGCTGAACATTTCCCAAAATTCCAAAACACCAACCATAAAATGATTTGAAACACAAGAATTTGTTAATGCAATCTATTTCAAAATCAAACTTTGTGCATGACTTAGTCGGCATTCTACGCCTCGACTCCTACTCCTCCAAATCTCTCCGATCCACTAACGTCATCCGGACATTTAAACCTCTTAGGCAAGTTGGGAAATTACGTCAAATAATCCCTACGATTTTTCCTCAAATCAAAGTCGGCTCTATAAGCCTATGATTCTAGCACAATCATCCATCTTGGCCCGAAACAAACATCATCCTCATCGTCACTCCAAGTGACTAATACTAGAATCGTCCTTTTATTCCAACGACTACTAATTTATAACCTTAGACACTACCCCAACGGTCATCCCATCAAAGCAAATCAAGTACACACCTGTACTAGTAGGTTTACTATAGTCGTTCCTCCTTGTGATGGCTATTCAGGGTAGATATTACAATGAGTTATTAGCGCATAATAACTCACACTAACAACGCTCACGCTCACTCCTTGGATTCCTCGTGACTTTCCCCGACTCGAGCATTGATCCTGTGTTTCCGATAGTAGGAGCTCTACTACTACCTTCCACACCTATCATCACTCGTTCCGAGTTCCATCCGATGGGTCCAAGTAGTTTCTCGCCGATAACTACACACATATGCCCGCACCGGCATATGTACGCACTCTTCCTAGCTCCCTAGGAATTCCACCCAATTCCACTACCCTTGCTATGATGAAACCCCCACTAGCCCTGACGAGTCACCTCGTAAATGCACAGTCGTATACAGTGGAAACCAGATAGACATTCGAATATAAGATTCTATCCTACAACGGTTGGACTCAAACAAGAGCTGCGCAATAGAACTAAATCCGACATTCTAGGGTTATTCGGTTCCTACCGCATACAACCTATAGTGCATTCACTTAACAACCTACCAAGGCTAGCACGAACTCCTATTAGCAAGCAACAAACATGCAGTACAGTGTAATAAGCACCAAGCAATTTTAGCACACATACTCCTTTGTTCTAGAAAGCAATCTAGCATACATACTCATATGTAAACACTCTTCCCAGCTCTCTAGGAATTTCATCTCATCCCACTACCCTTGCTATAACGGAATCCCTATTAGCCATAACGAGTTGCCTCGCGAATACCCAGTCGCATGCAGCGTGAATCAAATAGACATTCGTATACAAGATTCTATCCTAGAACGGTTGGACTCAAACAAGAGCTGCGCAATAGAACCAAATCAAATATTCTAAGGCTATATTATTCTTACTGCATACAACCTATAGGGCCTTCACTTAACAACCTACTATAACTAGCATTGATTCCTACTAGCAAGCAAGCATCATACAGTACAGTGTAAACCACATAGGTAATCTAGCATGCATACCCTCTGATCTAGAAAGCGATAAATACACTAAGTAATGTACCTTCCCACTTAGCGTCGGCTGACTGTACACACTGCGCCCTCCATCACCGTTTCCCAAACGGGTTTTTCCTTTTTCTTTCATTCAAAAGATTTTAGTAAAAGAAATTGAAATTTCATAGCCGCAACTTGAGACCAAACACACTTAGATGTGTCTGATTCACTCAAGCTGTGCTCTGATACCAAGTTGTAACGTCCCAAAAATTACAAGGAATTTAAATTTTTTAAAGGTAGTACATTTCATTATAATCAAACCAAAAGTTAACCAATCTCATTACAATAAGAATAAACGTCGTTATTTAAAACCGTCAACAAAGTTTAAGCAGCGGAAAAGTTATATAATTCAATCAGCGGAAAAGTTATATAATTAAACCCCCATTTACTAAAAATCAATTCAAACGATCTTCGCCTTGCGCCCGTGTGTACCGTCATGCCCGACTGCTACTCGCACCTGAAAACACAAGATTTTGGGAAGGGGTAAGCACGAAGCTTAGTGAATTCAACCACCATAATTAACACAGTTATTCCACACTACCCCTAAAACAGATAGTTGCATATAAACAAGCATACAAGTCTACGAACAAATCATAAACATGCATACCTACACCATCCCACCCAAAAGGCATACGTCGGTCCCACCGACCACACGATAACCGTGCAAGCATTACCCGGTCCCACCGAGTTTCTACGCCACCCGCGTATACAAACTTCGGCCCCACCGAGTTCCTACGCCACCCGCGTATACAAACTTCGGCCCCACCGAGTTCCTACGCCACCCGCGTATACAAACTTCGGCCCCACCGAGTTCCTACGCCACCCGCGTATACATGACAATAAAGGTCCCACTAGACACCCCACTATCTAGTCCCACATCACAATTAAATAAAGCTACCACACACGTGCTACCGTAATGTAAAAGTAACCGATATTAAAAATAGTGAGAGAACTCACCTCGTAAGCGCGCCTAGCTCACAAACAATAATTCAAGCTCCACAAATCCAAGATCACTTCCCGACACCTAAACGAACGTTAAAACGTATCAACACGAGGCCCGGACCCTAAAACATGACGCACGATGAAACTGTCGCTAAAACGACTTTTTGGCTTAGAAAACCAGGTCTGTTCGGGACCTGTTTCGACCTCCTTAAACCCAGAAAATCCTCAATTAAAATTAACTAACCGCTAGGTCCGGGTCTTAGCTTTCCAGGGACGTATTACACGCGTCCTAACGATTTTTCTATAATTTATTATGGATTTTACAAAACCGGTTAACTGCACAGCGAAAAACAGCACCTTTCATTACAAAACAGCAGTTTGACACTAGCTACGGTCCGAACTGGTTTTTCCGCAAAACATAAGAAACTTACTAGACTCAAAATGGGAGATTTTGGCACTGGTTTCACCCCAATAGGACATTCCTATAAAAAATTATGGCTTTCCCAAAACAGTGGCAGAAACTGTGACTTTTAAAACGGGACGCAAACTGACACATCCGGACCTGCTGTATAAACAGCCAATTTACGCCTAGCTAGAGGCCGAACCGGACTTGCGCTAAAACACGAAAAGTGTACCCGGCATAGAATGTGAATCGTGGGCACCGGATTCGCCTCAATCCGAGCTACGACGGAAAAGTTATGGCCGTCGCAAAACAGTGGCAGAAAAACGTTTTCACATGAAATAACAAAAGTTGTTTATAAACCCATTAAGCCAAAGCTTAACCCAAACAGCCCCGAACAGCCTACAAGCTTACTGGAAAGGGCTATTCTACGCTGGACAACAATCATACACTACCCACTGCCACCTCCGGCGGTGGTGGTGGTGGTTTACCACTCTCCGACGAAGAAAAACACAACGAAAAGAACGGAAACACGGGATTACCTCGACGACTTCTCCTCCACCCCTTTCCGGCAGAAACGACGGCGATTCTCCCCTCTTTCCGGCGAACTTTCTCCCTCTCTCTCCGGCGACTCTCTCTCTCACGGCTCTTTCTCACTCTCCGGCGACGACGACGCCGGCTGTGGCGGTTCTCTGGGGTGGTCGACGGTGGTTAGCAGCGGCAGCAAGGTTAGAAGAATAATCACACGGTGGGGGAGGGGTGTCTTCACGGCGCAGCATGAGAAAAAAAACGAGAAACAACATTAGGGTTGTCCTTTCCTCTCTTTTCCTTGCACATCACGAAACACCAACCAAAACAAAAGTGGGTCTTCGGTTTAACATTTGCATGGGCCGACCCCCATGTTACCCAACTTTCTGAAATGACCCAAATAGTCCCTGCCCTTTTCCAATTCTTCGATAAAAGCCTAAAGTTTAAACTATAAAACGCACCCGGTCCCTCCGACAAACCCCGTTAATGCCAAAATGATGCGAGAAAGATAACTACTAAAAAAAAGATCATACAATTAACTAATTAAATAGCTAAAGTAAAACCATACCGGGACACGGGCTTTACACGTCTTGACCGAGCGGTGGGCTCCCGTTCTTGGAAGTCCATATTCCCAAACGCTTGGGTCGAGAACTTGATATGCCCGTTTTCTGATCATTCCCCTATTCTCCTACATACCGAGATTGCCGAAGCCTATCAGAGTCCAAGACCGAAACACTTCAAATTTGAAAACAAGTGGTTCCATGAGACTTCCTTGAAGGACATTGTTACTAATGGGTGGAATAATTCACGTAGTACCAGTCTACCGGATAGACTACATTCGGTGGCCGGTCACCTTAGCAAATGGGGGCGTAACCTTAATGTGTCTCACCGTGAAGAAGTCAAGTCTTGCCGCCATAAGCTATCTTACCTCCGAGACAACGCTTTGCCTGATAATGCCATAGAGTTTGAACACACTAAACAAAAGATGGTCTCTCTTTTAGTCAAAGAGGAGGTTCACTGGCAGCAGCGAGCTAAATTATTCTGGCTTAAAGAGGGCGACTCTAACACTAAGTTCTTTCACTCGTTTGCTAATGGGAGAAGGGAAAGGAATAAAATCAATCGACTAAAAAAATCAGGATGGTATATGGGTAAATAGTGCTGAGGGCTTACAATCGATAGCTTTGGAATATTTCAAATCGCTTTACTCGGCTAGTAATGGCACTACGGCCCATATGAAAGATGTTGGTGATTTTAGTGAAATCAACGGTTCATTTTGTGTAATTAGATTCACAAAGATAATAATAGGGCTGTTAGCTAAGCTATAACATGAGTTAGGAGGTGTGGAGTGCACACTCGTGTAAGCTAACTAGAACCCGGGATTGTTGGACGATTAATATTGGCAAGTTACAAAGAGTTCTTATGAACTGGGCGTCGGGGCCAGTGCTGGCGCCAGTTGGCTGGCACTAAGACTGGCGCTGGAATGTTGCCGGCGCTGATGCTGGAGCCAGTTGACTGGCACGGAGACTGGCGCCAGCGTCTGGAAGGTTTCTTCTTGTTTGTAACTGCCGACTTTAATCCACAATCAATCTCATTTAATGAGATATTATTATCAGTATCAATATGGCGTCGGTTACGATTCTCAAGGTGTTTAAATATGTGTCGATTTCTACCTAAATGGATAACTGAGAACCAAGATTATCCTCGAGTGAATTTCGTGATACCCGGGCAGAATAGGGTCGAAATATCACTTACGGAAAGCGAGCTCTCACGCTATCTCACGTTCTTTATCCAAGTAATAATCACTCTTTTCTCCCACGATTTTCTGGAAATTCCCCAACAATTGTAAGTGATATTTGTTCATCGTGAGAGAGATGGCGAGTGATCAATCTGTGAGAGACATGACGACCAAGTTCACCAAACTTAAGAAGTTCGAAGGCGTTGATTTTCGAAGATGGTAGAAGAACATGCACTTCTTGTTGACAACGTTGAAGGTTGTGTACGTGCTAAGCACTCCGATACCGGAGGTGATGGAAAACGAGACGTTGGAGATGACCCGGCATCGCGGCAAGTTGGAGAACGACGACTACATCTGTCGTGGCCACATCTTAAACGGTATGTGTGACTCCCTCTTTGACATTTATCAAAATGTTGAATCTGCCAAAGAGCTATGGGACTCTCTTGAGTCCAAATACATGGCGAATGATGCTTCTAGTAAGAAGTTCCTCGTTAGTAATTTTAACAATTACAAGATGGTGGACTCAAGGCCTGTGATGGAGCAATATAATGAGCTCCTTCGCATTCTCGGCCAATATGCTCAACATAATATGAAGATGGACGAATCCATCTCCGTATCAAGCATAATTGATAAATTGCCCCCCTCTTGGAAAGACTTCAAACATATGTTGAAACACAAGAAGGAAGAGTTGTCCCTTGTACAACTCGGTAGTCACTTGAGCATAGAGGAATCTCTTCAGGCGCAAGAGGCTGAGAAACCTAAGATAAAAGAGGTTTCTGCACCTTCGGTGAACATGGTGGAAGAGGGAAAATCCAACAATTTCAAGGGAAAACGGAAGTTCAATGAAGCCAAGAAAGGGCCCAATAAAAAGGTTAAATTAACCTGTTGGACCTGTGGGATGACCGGCCATCTTAAGCGGGATTGTCGGGTTGTCAAGAATAAGAATGGAGCAAGCAGTAGTGGTGGTGGGCAAGGATCCAAGGATCAAAATCCACGGCAAGGTCAGTTTCTTGACTTTGGTTTTAATTCAAATTTGAATTATGTACCACTAATATTCGAATCATTTTACGTGCAGGATGATGATGTTGCTTGGTGGATCGACTCGGGCGCTACAAGTCATGTGTGCAAGGATCGCCGTTGGTTCACTTCTTTGGAACCGGTTGAAGACGGATCAATGCTACACATGGGGAACTAGTCGAGTGCTCCCATTCTTGGACGTGGCTTAGTTAGGCTAGAGTTTAGTTTTGGCAAAATAATTGAACTTTTAGACATTTTGTTTGTACCACGAATTCGAAAGAATTTGGTTTCCGGTAGTATCTTGAATAAGTTAGGATATAGGCAAGTTTATGAGTCCGACAAGTTTATCTTGTCAAAAGGTGGCTCTTTTGTAGGATTCGGTTATATGCTAAGCAGTTAATTTCGTCGCTATTTCGACGAAATAGCGAAAATAGCGATAATTTCGACCTCCACCGAAATTTCGATCAAGATTTCGACCCCAAAATAGCGAACCTCGAAATTTCGTGGAAAATCACCGAAATTGGCTCGAAATTCTTAACCGAAATTTCGATCGAAATTGCGAAATTTCGAGCTGCACAGTTATGGGCTTTTTTTAAAAGCTTTTGTGTTTTTTTTGGGCTTATCGACCTGATTAAATCATCTTCTCAGTTTGACCTGATTCATTCACGCTGCTAAAACTAAATCATCTTCTCAGTTTGACCTAATTAAATCGACTTCTGTCTCCCTCTTCTCCATCGATTTCTCTTCTCAAATCTCACGACTCACGACTCACGAGACCAGACCACGACTTCTGTCTCCCTCTTCTCCATCGATTTCTCTTCACTTCTTCAGTCTTCTCCACGACTCGGACTCAGTAAGTTATCTTCTTCAGTTCTTCTTCTTCAAATCTTCTATTCAGCTCTTAACTTCTTCGTCCTTCGATTCCTTTTACTTAAAACTGTTTGTGATGAGTGATCACTTAATTAACTAATAACTAGATAAGTAGATAAATTTTACTGATAAGTAGATAAATTTTACTGTTTTACTTAAAACTGTTAGTGATGAGTGATCACTTAATTAACTAGATAAGTAGATAAATTTTACTGTTTTAACTTTTAAATTGTAACAATTTAGCTGTTTTTGCTGTTTTAATTTTAAGTTTTTAACTGTTTAATTGTAACGATTCAGATGCCGAGCCGGTGGATTGCAATTAACCAATTAGTTCTCATGATCTCATCTACGGCCTTTATATGTTTTGAAACTTTTTACTTGTGGTGTTTGAACTTTGAAACTATTACTCTATTGCTATGATGCTATCTATAATCTATCATCTATGTTATTTGTGTGGTTGGAAACTTTTTTTTGATCATTATTCTATTAAGTTTTTAAGTTATATTTTATATATATATATTATATATATTCATATTTAATTTTATTTTTATCGCTATTTCACCGCTATTTCATCGCTATTTCCGCTATTTCAATTCAAGGTCTTGATCGAAATTTTCGCAATCGTCGTGTTAACTGCTTAGGTTATATGTTGAATAATATGTTTATGTTAAATTTGAATAAAAAGAATTTTGTTTCAAATTCTGTTTTTGTTGCAAATGGCAATTGTGTTGATTCTAATTTATGGCATGCAAGGCTTGGTCATGTGAATTTTAAACGTATGGTTGAAATGTCAAAAGACGGTCTTATTCCGGCCTTTGATATTAAAACCGGAAAATGTAAAACTTGCATGTTAACAAAGATCACTAGGCAACCTTTTCCTAACGTGAAAAGGGACGTGTCGGTGCTTGAGCTTATTCATATTGATCTTTGTGATTTGCATTCAACTCCGTCTTTGGGTAATAAAAAGTATGTTGTCACGTTTATTGACGACGCTTCACGGTTTTTCTATGTATTTTTGTTACATTCAAAAGATGAAGCGTTGGTTAAATTTAAAATTTATAAAACGGAGGTTGAATTGTAAATGAATTGCTTTATAAAGTGTTTACGCACCGATCGTGGTGGGGAGTATTACGACCCCATGTATTTCCAATCCGTAGGAATCATTCATGAGACTACGGCGCCTTATACACCACAACAAAATGGTGTGGCGGAACGGAAAAATAGAGTTCTCAAAGAAATGGTGAACTCTATGTTATCCTACTCGGGATTGAGTGATGGATTTTGGGGTGAAGCCATGCTAACGGCTTGTTACTTGCTGAATCGAGTTCCCAATAAAAGGAACAAGATTACCCCGTATGAACTTTGGTTCAAGAAAAGTCCTAACTTGAGTTATATTCGAGTTTGGGGTTGTCGGGCGGTTGTTCGACTACCCGAACCCAAAAGGAAGACTTTGGGTGAGAAAGGTATTGACTGCATCTTTGTTGGATATGCCGAGCATTCCAAAGCTTATAGGTTCTATGTTATTGAACCTAATGATTTTATAGCGATTCACACCGTTATAGAATCGAGAGATGCATTGTTTGATGAGACTAGATTCTCTTCAATACCTAGGCCGAAGGACATAGTTCCAAGTACTAGTGGAACTAGTGAGGTTGAAGAACAAGCAATTGTTCCAACCGAATCTCCGATGCTTCGAAGGAGCAAAAGAGGAAGGATTGAAAAATCCTTTGGTCCCGATTTCCAAGTATACTTGGTAAAGGGATCAAGAGATGAGATTGGATCTCAATTCCTTTACTGTTATAGTATTGAGGAGGATCCAAAATCATTTGATGAGGCTATGAAGTCTCAAGATGTTGCTTTCTGGAAAGAAGCAATAAATGATGAGATGGACTCCATCATGGGGAATAATACTTGGGTATTATCAGACTTGCCACCGGGTTGTAAACCTTTGGGATGCAAGTGGATCTTCAAAAGGAAGATGAAAGCGGATGGATCAATCGACAAGTTCAAAGCTCGATTAGCGGGAAGGCATCGATTATTTTGATACTTATGCCCCGGTAGCAAGGATCTCCACGATTAGATTATTGATAGCCTTAGAAGCTATCCACAATTTAGTGATTCACCAAATGGATGTCAAAACGGCATTCTTGAATGGTGACTTGGAGGAGGAAGTTTACATGAAACAACCGAAAGGTTTTGTTATGCCCGGGATGGAGCATAAGGTGTGTAAACTTGTAAAATCATTGTATGGACTGAAACAAGCACCCAAACAATGGCATCAGAAATTTGATGAGGTTATCTTGTCCAACGGTTTTATGATAAACCAAGCGGACAAGTGTGTATATAGCAAATTTGACATATCCGGTAACGGTGTAATCATTGCTTATACGTTGACGATATGTTGATCTTTGGCACCGACCAAAATCAATTTGGGAAAACCAAAGAGTTTTTGTCGTCGAGTTTCTCCATGAAAGATATGGGAGAGGCGGAGGTGATCCTTGGAATAAGGATCAAGCGTGAGAACAAAGGGATTGCAATTACGCAGTCTCATTATATTGATAAAGTATTACAGAAATTTAATTGCTTTGATTGTTCTCCGGTGAGTACTCCATGGGATCCGAGTGTGAAGCTTATGCCCAACTCGGGTGAAGCGGTGTCACAACTCGAGTACTCAAAGGCTATTGGATGCTTGATGTATGCCATGACAAGCACTAGGCCGGATATTGCTTTTGCCATAGGAAAATTGAGTAGGTTTACTAGTAATCCTAGTATTCATCATTGGAAAGCGATAAGACGAGTACAAATACTTGAAGAAAACCATTGATTATGGTTTGTCCTATGTCAGGTTTCCTTCGATATTGGAGGGATATTCGGATGCAAGTTGGATTACCAATTTGGAAGATCACTCTTCTACGAGTGGTTGGGTGTACTTGCTTGGGGGAGGTGCCATCTCATGGGCTTCCAAGAAGCAAACTTGCATCAGGAGTTCGACTATGGAGTCGGAATTTGTGGCATTAGCCGCTGTCGGTAAAGAGGCGGAATGGCTAAGGAATTTGGTCCATGAAATTCCATTATGTCCGAAACCAATATCACCCATTTCTATCCGTTGTGATAGTGCGGCTACTTTGGCTAAAGCTTATAGTCAAGTATATAATGGCAAGTCTAGACACTTAGGTGTTAGACATAGGATGATTCGTGAGCTAATCACGAATGGGGTGATTTCGGTTGAATTTGTTCGGTCGCAACAAAATCTAGCTGACCACTTGACGAAGGGGTTAGCTAGGGACTTGGTTCACAAGTCGGTGATACGGATGGGATTAAAGTCCATCTAAATCTCTAATAGTGAGATACCCAATTCCCTTCTAATACAACGTTAGAAGTTGAATTCAGTAGGAAAGCTCACTCTAAGGGATTGGAGCATAAGATGATCATCCCACGGTATGTGCTCAGTACTGCAAGTGAAGGAGGTAATTGTTCTTTTGTAAAAATGCATGTGCAGGTGCATGATGAAAGGAACTACCTATATGAGTGTGAAGTGTGGTCGCTTCAAGAAGCTTGGACTTGGCTTTGATGCACTCACGAATGGATAAGGACACATGGCCTGTATAGTGTCAAGTTTAAACTTTAGAGAATCATTTAAATTCACGTGTATGTTATCTTCTAGTACTCAAATGGGTTGAAGGGTTCAATCCATAGGACACCCGGATTCTCGAGTATTTGAAATGTGTAATGTACTAAGATGGAAATTTAATCTTCTAGATATTTTCATTTATGCATGAGTTTGTTTACCTATATTGAATATTTCTTTTGTGAATCAAGGATTGCACTAAAATGGGGGAGGAATGTTGGTGATTTTAGTGAAATCATCGGTTCATTTTGTGTAATTGGATTCACAAAGATAATAATGGGGTTGTTAGCTAAGCTATAACATGAGTTAGGAGGTGTGGAGTGTACACTCGTGTAAGCTAACTAGAACCCGGGATTGTTGGATAGTTAAGATTGGCAAGTTACAGAGAGTTCTTATGAACTGGGCGTCGGGGCCAGTGCTGGCGCCAGTTTGCTGGCGCCAGTTGGCTGGCACCAAGACTGGCGCCAGGCTCTGGAATGTTGCCGGCGCTGATGCTGGCACCAGTTGCCTGGCGCAGAGACTGGCGCCAGGCTCTGTATTGTTGCCGGCACTGATGCTGGCGCCAGTTGACTGGCGCGGAGACTGGCGCCAGCGTCTGGAAGGTTTCTTCTTGTTTGTAACCGCCGACTTTAATCCACAGTCAATCTCATTTAATGAGATATTATTATCAGTATCAATATGGCGTCGGTTACGATTCTCAAGGTGTTTAAATATGTGTCGAATTCTGCCTAAATGGATAACTCAGAACCGAGATTACCCTCGAGTGAATTTCGTGATACCCGGGCAGAATAGGGTCGAAATATCACTTACGGAAAGCGAGCTCTCACGTGATCTCACGTTCTTTATCCAAGTAATAATCACTCTTTTCTCCCACGATTTTCTGGAAATTCCCCAACAGAAGACAAGATTCCCGTTGGCGTTTCTTCGTCTGACAACGATGCCCTGTTGGCACCTTTCTCAAAAGAGGAATTCAAGGAAGCCCTCTTCCATATGCATCCCGATAAATCCCCGGGCCTGGATGGTTTTAATCCCCGTTTTTCCAACAATTTTGGCATATAGTGGGGGATACGATCTTTTCGATGGGTGTAGCATGGCTTCACAACCGCCACTTTCCTTTGGGGGTCAATGATTCTATTATTACCTTGATACCGAAATGTGAAGAGCCGAGCACTATGAAGGATCTCCTCCCCATCGCCCTTTACAATGTCGTTCTAAAGATCATCACCAAAGTCCTAGCGACGCGCCTAAAAAAATCCTACCCAAACTTATCTCGGAAAATCAATCGGCTTTTGTTCATGGTCGACTCATCTCGGATAATGTTCTCCTTGCTTTTGAGCTCTTGCATGGTATGAAGCGTAATACTCGGAAAAAGCGGGGAGATGTAGCCATGAAGATTGATATTAGTAAGGCTTATGACCGACTCGATTGGAACTACCTCCGTTTTATTCTCTCTAAAAAAAGGTTTTTCGAACCAGTGGATTTAGATGGTTATGATGTGTATTACATCGGTCAGATACTTCGTGCGGGTTAACGACAATTGTTGATCCCGATTTTACTCAACAATGATATTTATATCTAATAGTTCAAACAAATAAGGGCGCGGAAGCGTTTTAACGAACTAAAAGATATTCTACGGTAGAACAACACACAGAATCAGCTAAACAAAGTTTAAATAAACACGAGATTAACTCAAAGATTCACTTTGTATTGATTCAATAAGAACACCAAGAACACCGAAGGTAAAATATGAATTCTGCTCTAATGGGTGTGTGTGTTGTGCAAAGTAAATAGAAGAGCTCAACATGAGCCTTCTATTTATATTGTTCATTAGGGGACAATCTTTAGACAATAAGGACTAAGGGTACAAAAACACGATTGTGGGACTGCTACATGTACAACGTTAATGTAGTGCGCCGTTTTCTGCAAGGGCTGAAACTCATCAGAGGTTGACACGTGGAATGTGCAGGGCACGCCTTGTACGAATGATCTTCAGGATCTGCGTACAGCAGAGGCACGAATGTCTTTGTCTTGATCTTCAGATTATCTTCTAAGTCTTCAGTCTTCATACCACAGAGGCTCTGTCAAGTTTGGCAGAGGCTCTGTGGCCTTGTCTCTAAGAACGTCTTCTGTCGAATTCTTGCTCGGTGTCTTGGCAGAAGCTCTGTCGATGGTTTCTATACTTAGCCTATTTTTCAATACTTCTTTTCATAGAAGTTGGATCTAACAATCTCCCCCTAAGTATTGAAAAATAAAAAAATTGAAAAATGCATGGTTTTCTAGGCTATGTACATGACAAGAGGTATTAGACCTCTGTTGAAACTTTTATTTCATATAAAGTTATGCCAGAGGCACTTACACTTGATTACATAATGAAAGAGAAATTGCAGAGGAAGGTTGAGGAAGTCAGATTCTGGCATTTGGGAAGTCGTCGACTTTGTGTCCTCTGATTCCTCCACCTTTGAGCTCACGGTATATTTTGATGCAGAGGTTTCTGAAGTTGATGACTGAGTCAATGAATTCTATCAATCTGTCTGCGAGAGCTTGATCCATGAACTCAGTTCCTCTGTGCTCCAAGAGGTTGGCTCTGAACTCTACTAGAGTACTTGTTGCGTATTTTTGGCAATTAACCTCTAGGAATAACTTTGACTTTCCAGCAGAATCTTGATAGACATACCCAATCCTTAGAAATGTGATGATGGAGTTTGGTCTGGCAGAGGAGGGGCAGTCATCTTCTGGTGGTGGGACACTCAAACCTCTTACTCCAAGGTCTAGTCCTAGTTGGAAGTCAGTCATGCTATACATCAGAAGTCTTTCGCACATGGCCACCCTGATTTCTCGGTAAGCTCCTTGGATTTCCAGTCCGTGGATGTAGTTCTGCCTTGCCCAACTCAGAAGATCAGGTAGATCATAGAGGTTTAGATTTCTCGGATCTGCATCTGAGAACGTGGTTTCTGATCTGTCTACCCTCTTGACTATGTAGAGGTTCTAGTAAACCTCTTTTCCGTGGTCATGTGACAACTTACAGTAGATGACCTTGTCTATCTTGGAGTTTGAGAAGACTTCTTTGCCTGGTTTGGCTTTCTTTCTATAGAATTGATCTCGTAGCTCTTTATGAAAGTCAGGGTGCAGTTTAGATGGTGGCAGAGGATCATTGACTGCTCTGCTGTATAAGTATTTGTGCACCACCTCTTCCATTTTTCTTTGTTGCACAGGAGGTGGTGGCATGGGTTTTCGCAGAGCATCCAAGTCACTTTTTAGTTTGGCCACTAGATTGGACTTCTACCCATGTATCCTTTGTTTCCAGCATCTCCTCTGTGTTCTATAGTTCTGGATCGTAGCTCGGAGGAGAGGGAAATTGGTCTCCATGTTTATCTAGATCAGAGTCTACCTCTGTCACTGTAAAGTCCATATGGGCTTGGTCATAGTTGAGTTCTGGGGTAGGGACAACCTCTGGTATAGTAGAGTCCACTTGGGATTGGTCAGTGTTGAACTTTGGGAAATCTTCTGCATTCCACCTAGATGTATCCAGTGATTCGGCAATGTCAGGCCTTTGAATGAAGGCAGAGAAGTCACTTTCCTCTGCATAACGAATAGGAGTTGGGGATTGCAGAGGTTGTTCTTGGGCTTCTATATTTTCGGGTTCCCTTGCTATGGTCTGCAGAGGTGTTGTAGGTTTCTTGGTTTTCTTCCTCTTTGGCTTTGGAGCACCCTCCTCTGATGACTTTGTCTTTCGTTTCTTTTTCTGTTTTAGAGGAGGGGGTGCAGAGGATGCAACCACGGTTTCTGGTGGGGGTTGAGAGATCTGTGCAGTACTTGAAGAGGTTCCCTCTATAGGTTTCTTTGTTCTGGGAGTCTTTTTCTGTTTGGGGGGAGTGGCTGTTGTGGTCTTGGATACAGAGGAGATCATTTTTCTCCTCTGTAGTTTGATCTTGGCCAGTTTTTGCTCGTGTTTGGCCACAGCTGCATGCTCTTATGGGCTCATTCTTTCAACTACTAAGGTTCCTAGGGGGATTCCTAAACGCGGGGGTGTCACAGGACTCGGTTCTGGAGTCCTGTGAGCGCGTATGTAATCTAACCTAAGTTGTTGATCGGAGGCATATGACAGAAGTCTGGCTGTCAGAGGTCTGCAGATCGCATACCCCTCTGCGTGTGTTGTGGTAGCCATTCTGCCCAAGGGATAAGTCTTGACTATAGGCCCTTCCATTGGCCATTTGTTTAGGAGTAGCAGAGGTTCCAGAGTGACTCATATAGTCCTCTGCAACTGTAAGGCTGGGAGGTCTTTGACATTTGGGCCCTTAGCCTTCTGTGTGGAGATGCGTCGATCAATGGTGTTTACGAGCTCTTGCATCATCAGAGCCGCAAAATCTAGGGGCAGGTCATAATATACACCATACATGATGGCAAGTATTTGGTGGGAGGATTGGTCTGGACTCCCCACCTTGCCTGTGAGGCATCTGTTGAGTATTGAGAACAGAGTATTCCACAGAGGTGGAAGTCGGTTTCTTCTGAAGGCATTTCTATTTCTAGTGGAGAGTTGTAACCTAGCATTAATGCAAAGTCACAGAGCTCTTTGTCTGAGGGAATCTCTGCATATTCCTTAATCCCTGAGAACCCTATGGTGGGAAGATTGAACTCCAGGGATAGCATCGTTCTGTTGAATCTTAGCTCTATGTTTTTGTAACACCCCGCTTACCACGACACAATATTGTCCGCTTTGCCCCACTGGCTCACGGCTTTGTTCTTGGCGACCTGGCGAGGACTTCCCAGGGGGTCACCCATCCTGGTACTACTCCCACCCAAGCATGCTTAACCACAGAGTTCCCAAGGAACCCGCATGCTTGTGGCCCCAAAACGCGTTGTGTCTGGTAAGGCCAAGGTTTACTAATATACCCAGCATCTCTCCTGTCCACGGCCGATGTGGGATATGTCTAAGGTGTTACACACCCCCCCCTTAGGGACTCATCGTCCTCGATGAGGTTTGCCCCACCATCCCGAACGGCACAGGAGTGGCTCTGATACCATTTGTAACACCCCGCTTACCACGACACAATATTGTCCGCTTTGCCCCACTGGCTCACGGCTTTGTTCTTGGCGACCTGGCGAGGACTTCCCAGGGGGTCACCCATCCTGGTACTACTCCCACCCAAGCACGCTTAACCACAGAGTTCCCAAGGAACCCGCATGCTTGTGGCCCCAAAACGCGTTGTGTCTGGTAAGGCCAAGGTTTACTAATATACCCAGCATCTCTCCTGTCCACGGCCGATGTGGGATATGTCTAAGGTGTTACACACATTGTAAGATCCCACATTGGTTAGGGAGGAGAACTAAGGTTGCCTTATAAGAGGGACTTGATACCTCCCCTATCAGACGCGTTTTAAAACCGTGAGTCCGGGTGTGTGGACAAAGCGGACAATATCTGGTACGGTTGGCCTGGGATGTTACAGATGGTATCAGAGCCGGGAACCGGACTGGTGTGCCAGCGAGGACGCTGGGCTCCCAAGGGGGGTGGATTGTAAGATCCCACATTGGTTGGGGAGGAGAACTAAGGTTGCCTTATAAGAGGGACTTGATACCTCCCCTATCAGACGCGTTTTAAAACCGTGAGTCCGGGTGTGTGGACAAAGCGGACAATATCTGGTACGGTTGGCCTGGGATGTTACAGTTTTCTGTCTTATCAGGTTTGGAAATGTATCCTTTGATTT
Organism: Saussurea involucrata; assembly: GCA_033807775.1. Taxonomy (NCBI): domain Eukaryota; kingdom Viridiplantae; phylum Streptophyta; class Magnoliopsida; order Asterales; family Asteraceae; genus Saussurea; species Saussurea involucrata. The sequence continues at coordinate 138,257,438 of CM066322.1, forward strand.
CCCTTGTCTCTGTATCATAATAGCAGCTCTTCCAGAATTGGTTTAGGTATCTGGCAGGGATGCAAGTGATGTTCTTGGTGAGTAGAGTGTTCAACGGTTGGTTTTCAAGGATATTCAGTAGAATTGCGTGTTCTTCCCCAAATCCTGTTCGTGAAGGCACACGGTAGTGGTTGTTTGGTTTTAGGGGTAATGAGTTCTCGAAGTGCTCATTTTCGAAGAAGAAATGTAGGTGAGTTGTTGGAGTGAAATCAACGGATTCACCCTGTTCTTGTTCAGGATTTGTGGCCCTGGTTTGGTGTTGTGAGTGTTCGGAGTGAGCAGGGGAGTTCACCGGGGAGTTTCCGGTGGAAGCCATTGCTTGAATCTTGAAGAAATGGAGTAGAAGGAAAGAAGTTGCAGGTATTTCACTGTTCGCCGGAGATATTTGAGAGAGAATCGTAAAGGAATGAGTAAGAATGTAAGAGGGGTTTTATAGGGTTTTAACGGTGGTAGAATCTGAAGAGGTTAATAGTAACTATTTGATAATTCTTTGGGGTCCGTAATCGAGTACAACAGCTGTGTGCAACGTATCAGAGGAACGTGTGGCATGTACATCCAATGAAAGAGTGCCACGTCAGAGGTGTCATAGCCCGATTAGACGTTGTGCGCAGCCCATTAATGCTGAGCGCGTGGGCGTCTCTATTATCTAATGTCTGTCACCTTCAGAAATAACCCGCATCTTACAGAATCCCGTTTCTGTGCACAAGTGTCAAATCGACAGAGGCTCTGTGGTGGAATGAGCTCTGTGATTTGAAACCTTCTTTCATGATCGATAGAGTGGTGGAATGAGCTCTGTGATTTCACCTTTACCAAAACGTTTGAAAAGAACAGTGGAAATGATCGAAAGAGTCTCTGTGTAGAAATCTAAAGTTACAGAGGTTCTGACTTACAGAAGTTCTGCTGAGCTCCGCAGAGGCTCTATGACCTTAAATTTCTAATAACGGAAAGCTCATAAAGCTTTTTGATCATCCAAAGTTTTAACTGTTTTAAACACTGTTTTTAGGACATATTTGGAAATTGGTATCCTAGAAAACTGTTTTGTAAAAAGGTTTTGTGCGAGACATTCACCTTTTGATTTACCTTTGCTTGGCAAACTACCTGACTTCTGTGGATTTGGTTGATCACAACTCTTCTTTGGCTCCCCCTTGAATGATCAACCTTTGTGGATCAATTCAAGGTCTCCTTCTGCTCCCCCTTGACCTATGCTTGGATCAAATGAGATAAGTAATGCATAGAACATAGGTCAAACTCACCAGAGGTTCTGTGGAGATCGTCAGAGGCTCTGAGCAATACCACAGAAGCTCTGTTGGGTGCAGAAGTTTTGATGAAAAGGAATTTACATACAGAAGAGATTAAATATATACATATTCACAAGAGGATCAAGTTTTACTTACAGAGGGTTCAACTCATGTTTATCATACCCAACTTACTTACCAAGAAAAAGAATCTTTTCTCATCAAGTGCCTTGGTAAATAAGTCTGCAAGCTGGTATTCAGTGGACACAAAGTACATCTCAATTGTGTCGTGTTCAACATGATGCTTCAGAAAGTGGTAACGGATATCGATATGCTTTGTTTTTTAGTGTTGTACAGGATTGGCAGAAATAGCAATGGCACTTTTTGAATCACAGAGGATGGGTATCTTGTATATGTTGTGACCGTAGTCCTTTAGCTGAGTTTTCATCCACAGAACCTGGGAGCAACAGCTAGCAGCAGCAACATATTCACCTTCTGTTGTAGATGTCGACACACAATTCTGCTTCTTTGAAGTCCAACTGACTAGTTTACCACCCAGGAATTGACAACTCCCAGAGGTACTTTTTCGGTCAAGCTTGCATCCTCCATAATCTGAATCTGTGTATGCCTTAAGATCAAAGCCAGAGTTCTTCGGATACCAGAGCCCAAGATTTTTGGTTCCCTTAAGGTATCTGAAGATCCTCTTTACAGCAAGAAGGTGGGATTCCTTTGGGTTAGCTTGATATCTTGCACATAGGCATGTAGCATACATTATATCAGGTCTACTTGTTGTTAAGTATAAAAGGGACCCAATCATGCCTCTATAGAGCTTGCACTCTACAGATTTGCCATTTGGATCTGAGTATAACTTATTTCCAGTGGACATGGGGGGTCTTCATTATAGAAGCATCAGAGAGCTTGAATTTTGAAAGAATGTCAAAGACATATTTAGCTTGATTTATAAAAATTCCCTCTGATGATTGTCTTACTTGGAGTCCTAGGAATATGTTTAATTCTCCCATCATACTCATTTCAAACTCACTCTGCATGAGTTTTTCAAAATCTTTGCACTGTTGTGCATTTGTAGAACCAAAAATAATGTCATCCACATAGATCTATATAAGCAGAATCTCATCACCTTTTCTTTTATAAAACAAAGTAGTATCGGTTGTACCTCTGTCGAAATCATTATCGAGAAGAAAGGTTGAAAGTCATTCGTGCCATGCTCTTGGAGCCTGTTTCAGTCCATACAGAGCTTTGTCGAGATAGTAAACGTAGTTTGGGTACTTGGCACTTTCAAACCCTGGTGGCTGCTAGACATATACTTCTTCTTGGATTTGACCATTCAGAAAGACAGATTTTACATCCATTTGAAATACTTTGAAACCTCTGTAGGCTGCGAAGGCTAAGAAGATTCTTATTGCTTCGAGCCGTGCGACAGGGGTAAAAGTCTCATCGTAATCAATGCCTTCTGCTTGGCAATATCCCTTGGCCACTAATCTCGCTTTATTTCTGATGACCACCCCATCCTCATCCTTCTTGTTTCTGAAGACCCATTTAGTCCCCATTGCTTGTTTTCCTCTTGGCAGAGGAACTAGGGTCCATACCTTGTTTCTCTCAAACTGTAGAAGCTCTTCTTATATTGCATCTACCCAGTTTGGATCATCTAGGGCTTCAGAGACACGTTTTGGCTCGATCACACTTATAAAATTTGTAAAGAAACAAAAGTTAGCAGTAGCTGATCTTGTCTTGATCTTTTCAGAGGGATCGCCAATTATTAAGCTCAGAGGATGGCTCATCGTCCACTTTGTTGTTCTTGGAAGATGGTCATTAGCATCATTTAGTTGAACTTCTGTGGTTGCACCCTGTGGTTCTGGTGCAGCCTCTGTAGTGGATGGTACTTCTGTGCTTGAACTTGGTGTTGCAGCTTGTGGAAGTATTGGGATAAGAGTTGGAATTTGTTCCTCTGAGGAAGTAGAGACTGAATCCTCGTTTTCCTCTGGTATTGATTCCTCTGTTGTAGCTGGAGTTGGTATGTCCAGTGCCTCTGTGGTAAAATCTTTGCTTGTATCATCTTCTGTTGGCTCCCCCTCAGTACTTGCATCTGCACGATTTACAGAGGAGGATGAAGTATTTAATGGACCAGTTAGAGATATACCTGACTCAGTCTGGTTTGCAGAAGATGTTTCTCCAGAGGCTCTGATGGCACCAGCAGAGGGATCAATATCATCATGGAACATCTCTTCAAATAGCAGATTTAAGTCTGCTTCTCTTGTGGAGGAGATGCCAGAGGATTCCTTTTTGAGACCGAGTTCTGAACTGATTTGTTCAGAAGTCTTTTGAAAGGAATCGTCAAAAGAGATATTGATGCTTTCCACAATGGTTCTGGACCGCAGAAGGTAAACTCTGTAGGCCTTTGAGGTGGCAGAGTACCCAATGAATTTTCCTTCGTCTGCTTTCACATCAAACTTTGCTCTAGCTTCTCTATCATTCAGGATAAAACACTTGCATCCAAATACATGGAAGAACTTGATGTTTGGTCGCCTTTTATTGATCAAGTGATAAGGTGTTTTGATGTGCCTCTTTAATATGGTTGATTGATTTTGGGTGTAGCATGCGGTCGATACAGCTTCTGTCCAGAAAGATGTTGGTAATCCAGATGCTGTCAGCATAGTACTTGCAGCCTCCACAAGCGTACGGTTCTTTCGTTCAACCACGCCATTCTGTTGTGGGGTGCGTGCAGCAGAGAAGTTCTGAGATATGCCTTCCTCTGTAAGATAAGCTTCAATGACAGAGTTTTTGAATTATGTGCCATTGTCGCTTCTCAACTTTTGAATCCTGCACTCATACAGAACCTGGATTCTTTTCATTAGGTTTATCAGAATCTTAGGAACATCTTATTTCTTTCTGACAAATTCCACCCATGTATATCTCGAGTATTCATCAATCAACACAAGTATGTACTTCTTGCCACCAAGGCTCTGTGTAGCGATTGGACGTCAGAGGTCAACATGCAGCATATACAGAGGCCTTGGGCAGGACACATCAGTTTTGCCTTTATGGGAAGCTCTTTTGAGTTTACCCATTTCGCAGGCAGAACACAAATGATCTTTACTAAATTTGACATTTGGCAAACCTTTAACAAGATCAAGTTTAACAAGCTTATCTAAAGTATGAAAGTTTAAGTGGCAGAACATGTTATGCCATAACCATGCTTCTTCGATTTTACAGGCAACAAGGCAGAGCTTGTCCTTCTTGTTTTTGGCACTAAAGTTCATGAGGTATAAATCGCCTTTTCGCTCGGCTCGCAGAAGTTCGACTCCTGTGTCCTCACCTTGCAGAGAGCAGAAGGTTCTTTTGAACATCACGTCGAAACCCGTATCGCAGAGTTGGCTAACACTGAGAAGATTGTGCTTAAGGCCATCCACATATGCAACTTTGCATACGGTTATGTTTTCCTTCTTGATGACTCCGTAGCCTTTTATATACCCCTTCTTGTTGTCGCCAAAAGTCACAGATCCTCCATCGAGTTTATCTTTGTAGGAGGATAGTAGACCTCTGTCGCCAGTTGTTAGAGCAGGTTTTAATGTTGATTTAAAGTTCAAGGGTTAAACTGTATTTGATTAAAATAGAGCTTATTAGTGAACGGGCCGTGGGCTTGTTAACCACGGGCCCATTGTATTTAATGTTGATTAGCTTGGAAAAACAAGCTAATCATCCTTTTACTTTCAAACACTGTATTGCAAATTCTCTCTGAAAGTGAATGACAGGGATGACTAGTTGAAATCATTTGTTCTTATTGTTCATATATTTCGATTTCATCATAGTTGCACGGATCAGGATTTAACAATTGGTATCAGAGCAGACAGACGGATTCGATTCAAAGCTTCATTCATCAATTTCTGGTTAGTTTGACTTTTACCCGTCTGACTATTCTTGAATTCTTGAATATTTGATTCAGTCGAAATTGGTTGTTTTTGCTTATTGGGTTGTGTTAGCATTATACTTGTGAGTAATTATGCAAATTTTCGCATTCCAATTCGATCGTTTGAGTGTTTAATTGAGCAATTTAAGATCAAAAGTTTTTGGTAGTGTTCTTGATAAAAATCCGATTTTTAACCATCAAAACTTGTTGTTTTTGCATTGAAATCGATTGGATTAGTGTTATTTTTGTGTTTGGCATTGTTACTAATCTTCCAGGATCGATTTTGGGCAACCCTAATCGAAAACTCGATCGATTTGAGCAAACAGCCGACTTTTCCGGATAAACCAGGCGTCGTTTCCGGATAGCTTCAAGGTGTCCGGACGTTTGTGTTATTCTATCCGGATTCGTCACTTTTCCGGGTAAGTCGTCCGGATAAGTATTCCATCCGGGTACCTCTAATTCCATCCGGACTCCTCATTTTTCCGGGTAAGTCACAGATTCCGGGTAAGTCACTTTTCCTTATACAATCCGGGTAACATTTGTATCCGGAAACCCAGTGTTTCCGGACATATCTTATCCGGACAATCCATTGTACCCGGAAACTTCATTGTATCCGGACAACTCAAGTTATCCGGACCCGGTAACTTGCTCTTCACCCGGTAAGCTTATTTTTTCCGGATTCTTTATCCGGAAACCACCCGGATTCCACAATCCGGGAGCTTTCTGAAACCTCAATTTTTCAAAAAATCCGAGATTCCACAATCCGGGACCCCCGTGCTAAGTCGCAGGAGGGGGACATTTAAGTATCTTTGATACTATTCCACTTTGAATCGAACAATCTTCTGACGATCACTCTAGTGCAACTGAAGATGTCTCCTGCTGAAGAAGACATGACAAAGCCGTGTCAGGTATGTGAACCTATCTTTTCAGAACTTTATGACCGAATGAAACCTCTTGCTGAACATATAGATTCCTTTAAGGCCACCTCTAATGAACAACTGCTTAAGATTAGATCACTATCTGAAAAGCTAGATGTTCAAAGGAGAATTACTGAAAAATATAAGTCTGAAAATGCTAATCTAAAAGACAAATGCAAAAATCTTTCATTAGCACCTAAGGACTTAAGGGCCAAGTTATCTGATCTTCAGTCTCAGTTTGATAAGTGCTTGAATGAGAAAGAAGAAATTGTTTATCAATGTTCTTCTCTTCAAATTCAACACAAGGAGTTTGTGACTAAAATCCTTGATCTTGAAAACAAACTCCACAAAAGGGGTCAAACCGATCAAACCATCTTTCTGAATAAACCTAAAGAGTACACATACTTTAACAAAGAGTGGGGAATCGGATATGATAACCCACACTATTTGAAAAAGGGAAGATGGCATGTACCCACTCTGTATGATTTTGCTTGTTTTGGATTAGATAAAAAGTATCCAGAATACGCAATTCAATGGACTGGTCCTCTTGAACCCGAAAAAGAGGAGGACACCAAGGAACATAAGCGCACACACAAACGAGGAATTCAACTCCCATTTTGTTATGAACCTTTAAACTACTCATATCAAAAGGACAAAAAGTACCTTTCCAATGACTACTTCGACCCCTACAAGGTAGCTAGTCCCAAGGATTCCTCCAAAAAGGATAAGGATCTAGCACCTGCAACCAAGACTGAGACGGATGAGTTTAAACTCTATGTTCCCCCTCTCATCTTGGAAGCAAAGATTGTTGAGTTGGAGGAGTCGTTTGAGAAAGAAAGGTCTATTTTTCAAAACGAAAAGAAAGTGCTCATGTCTGAGATTGAGAAACTCAAACCTGAGAAATCCGACGGTGTGTCAAGTGAGGAAAAGGAAAAATTTCAGTGGGAAATCAATACGATCTCATCAAAACTGTCTGAGGTGACAAGAGAAACGATGAAAGAGCATATGATAAATAGTCAACTCCAAGTACAGCTTGACTTGCTCCAAACTGCGAAGCAATTTTCACCTGAACTTTCCTCTAACTCATCTGACACATCCTCGTGTAAAGCCTTTATAGGAAATATCTCTTTGCAAGAAAATGAAGTTTCTCAAGATGAGTGTGTTAAAAGGAATTTAAATTCTGATTTTTCATACGCTTCCGCACCGAACTCCCCAGAGCACACAACCGAAAGCACAAAGTGTTCCTCGCCTTCCTCGACCGATCCAAGTCCAGTAATTCTGGATGTCCATTTTTTAGAATATATGAACTCCGAAGGTAATTCTGATGGAGAGTTTGAGTCGTTCCCTTTCGACAAACCTCTTCCGAGCCACACTGATTTTCTATCACCAGTAGTCAATCATCCGGTCAATTTTCTAAAGGGTAGCAGTTATCAAACAAAGGCCCCAGCTGTGATCAAGATTTCTCAATCAAAACCAACTTCTAAACCTGTTTCTAAAAAGCAATCACAGCTGAGGCAGGAGACCGGACCATTGCCTACCAAAAATATTGTTCCTTATAAAGTCACTGACCGCACTGTCCCTGTTGTTTCGGATAAAACCGGTCGCACTAATCAAGAAAACCCAAAGTGGCTAAAGAAGGAACCTGTCAAGAAGGATGCATCAAAGTCCTTCCCAAATGCTTTTAATTCTAGAATAAACAAAAACGATTGTGCCTGGAATCATAGGAATGATTTTGTTAAAAGAGATGTTAATTTTCCAATGAAAATTTACTCCACTCAACAATTGATTCAATTGTCGCACGATTGTTTGTGTTGTTCTAGTTGTGGTTGGAATGACTTTGATGACATTAACAATAATGATTGGTTTGGGTCATATCACATGTATAATCATACACCCAAACGGAAACCCCGTAATAACCAGCAAAGACTCTATCAAAAACGGAGTTACCAATCAGCGGTTAACCACAGCGGAAGACCAAACCCATTCCTACACAGGTTGCTCCTACTGAGGTTAAACCGGCACCCAGGTGGAAAGCTGCTACAAAATCTGTTCCTCCTAAAGGTGTAAATTCTGCACCGAAGAGGAAACAAGTGCCAAAACCAGTTCCCTCCACTGGTGTAAATCCTACACCTAAAGTTCAAGGGTTAAATTGTATTTGATTAAAATAGAGCTTATTAGTGAACGGGCCGTAGGCTTGTTAACCACGGGCCCATTGTATTTAATGTTGATTAGCTTGGAAAAACAAGCTAATCATCCTTTTACTTTCAAACACTGTATTGAAAATTCTCTCTGAAAGTGAATGACAAGGATGACTAGTTGAAATCATTTGTTCTTATTGTTCATATATTTCGATTTCATCATAGTTGCACGGATCAGGATTTAACACCAGTCATGTGCCGCGAGCACCCAGAGTCAAGATACCAGATCGGCACATACTGCTTCTGTTACACAATTAGAGAGTTTTAGGTACCCATATCCAAATGGGTCCAACTCTGTAGGGGTCTTCAAGGTTGTCTTAGCATCCTTGGGTTTGGTTTTAACTTCTGTTGAAGAACCAACTTGTTTCTTCTTACCCTTGAATTTTGCTTTCTTTTTGGGTCTAGAGAGGAAACAGTGTAGGCTAGAGAAGTGTTTATTTAATTGATGCATAAGTTCAAAACAATGACAATAATGAATATGCGAAGAAATTTGCTTGAACTTTTCATTAAAAACACTGAAACAGGGTACAGAGGCTTTATTTTTACAATCTATCCTAGCATCTGACTTCCTATTACAAGAAGACCTATGTAGACTAGATTGTTGTTTTGAAAATTCTCTTTGGAGAGTAGCCTTCTGTGGACCCCTTTCTCTGTGGTGAACTTCTGCAGGTTTCACTGTCACAGGAGAGAAAGATTTGTTAATTTCAACCCACTTACCCTTTTGTTGCCAAGTTAATTTTTCTTTAAGAGGCCTTATGGGTTTTGAAGTTTTTGAACTTTTTGGATTATGAGAAGACATTTCCTTTTGTTGTTTGATTTTCTCAAGCTCAAGAGAGGTTTTGGCTTGTATACACATGTCCAAAAAGTCTGGACAGATAGGAATCCTTGTGGTTTTCTCTTTAGGAGGAATGATTCTGTTAAGAATTCCAGAGGGAAGTTTAATTTCCTCTGTACCACTAGGAACTATCTCTGACTCTATTGAGTCAGTCTCAGATTCGTCAGAGGATGAATCGTCCTCATATACAGAGGTTGAGTCACTGAGATCTCTGTCGACAGAGGCTGGACTTTCAGAGCATGTGCCATACTCACTTTCTTCCTTTTCTTTGGGACTGTCTTTTAAAGCAGTAGAAGTACTCATCAAGATTTTTTCAGAGAGATTTTGATCAACAGAGGATGTACAAAGGTTTTCATAAAAATTGTTTTTGCCAATTTCCATTAACTCGTTTTTTCAGAAATGTTTTTCAGTTTTTCTTCTAAAGAAGCGGGCAAGAACTCAGGTGCCTCTGCAGATAGTTTCGTCTCAGAGTCTATAGTGCAGACAAAAGCAACATGTGTTTGAGTCTCGAGGTCACCAAACTTGAAGATTCCTATTTGATCTTGAGTTTTCAGATATCTCTTAGGTTTGGATTCTCTTTTGACAGAGGCTGAAGATGACAGATCTGTGTTTTCAAACCACACATTTATCATCTTCAGAGGTTTCCTCTGGTGAGGTTCCCCAGAGACTTTTCGCCTTTTGCTGACAGAGAGTAAGTTTGGAAAACCAGGTTTTCTTGTACTTCCAATATAAAATAGAGAAGACAGGGACTTGTTTCTTTTGTTTCCAGTATATCGATCTATATCACAGAAGCCAATTCCCCTTCTTCCTATTTGTGTATTGACCTTTTCGTATACCTTCTGTGCATTTTGATATTTTTTAATTAAAAGGTCTCTTCTGAGCAGGTCTTGATGAAGTACTTCTCTTTTTCCTTTTGAAAATAGTGTTTAAGCGCAAGGATATTCATTCTGTCGCTCTCGACATCCATAAGTTCTTTGGATTTAGCTTTTAAGGCAGAGTTGAGTTCTGTGATTTTTTCTTTTAAAGGATTTAGATGTTTATGCCAGTTAGTTTCAATCTCATCCTTTTCTTGAAATATTTTTGCCTTTTCTTGAGTGAGAAGTCTAGCTTCTCTCTCAAAGAATGTGAGTTTTTTCTAGACACTTTCACAAGTCTTTTTAAGTTCAGTGTATTCAACGGTCAGTTTAAGCAAATCAGCTTTTGCTTGATTAGAGTAGGAGTCAGAAGTGGATACCTCACTATCGGAGTCGGAGGAGCTGACCTCTGCCATCCCGCATAACAGGGCGTTCTTCTTTTCACCTTCATCAGAGGATTCATCTGACTGCCAGTTCTCTTGCTCCACCATGAGCGACTTCTGAGCATAATACTATGCCTTCTTTTTGTAGAAAGGAGAGTCCCTCTGAGGGCGGTTTGGTTTGCTCCTGCAGTCTGCAGCATAGTGGCCTGGCTTGCCACAATTGAAACAACCCTGGTTCTGGGGTGCGCCTGACCTCTGTTGGTCACCACCTCTGTCATCTGACCTCTGTTGGTCATTCCCATCTTCTCTTCCCTGATTCCTTGGCTCATACTTCCCACCCCGATCATCTCTGCCATTGCGTTCATAACCTGACTTCTTCTGGTACCCTCTGCTGAATTCCCTTGTCAAAAGAGCTAAAGATTTAGCTATTGAGGCCATTGTTGCCTCCTCTTCTTCCACTAATTCCTCTTCTTCACTATCAACGACCAACACCTTCTTCTTCTTTTCTTTCTTCTCCTCCACAGACTTCTCCTTCTTTGGTTTCTCCTTAGCTTCTGTAGCCTTGCCAACAAGTGCAAGAGGCACACTAGTTTGAGCTTTTGCATGTGCAATATGAGGTTCTTGGGCTGCCAATGTTCCATAAAGATCTGACAGAGTCCAGGTGTCTAAGTCCTGGTTAGTTTGCAGAGACATAGACAGCTGGAGCCATTCTTCATTTAGGCTCTTTAGGAACATGACGTTGTTCTCCTCAGAGGTTCTGTGGATTCCAAACTTCTTACACTTGTTGATGAGAGAGTTGAACCTGTCATAGGTTGACTGTAGAGACTCTGTCGGCAGAGCTTTGAATGCGTAGTATTCATTGATGCATTGGGCTCTGCGGTTCTTCTGAGTCTTGGCCCCTCCCTCCAATTGTTTTTCCAGTTCCTTCCATAGATCGTATACAGATTCACACGCATCTAGGGATTGGAAGAGGTCATTAGGAATGGCCATTATTAGAAGTCTCTTAGTCTTCTAAGCAATTTCGTATCTCTCCCAGTCTGGAGCAGACCATTTATCCTTTGTCTTTGGTTTTTCGTGCTCAGGAATCTTTGGAGTATCATCTGTGGCTGGTACACGTGGTACTGTGACCATGGGAACGAAAGGAGGATTGTTGATATAGTAGACAAGTTCTTTGTCAGTACCCTCGAAGAAGTGAATCATTCGTATCTTCCATTGAAGGTACTCGTCTCTTAGCAGAGTGGGTGGCTTGGTTAAAGAACCAGCGGTGAAAAAGTTGTTGGTGTTTGACATTTTAAAAGTAGTTTGAAAAGTACCAGAAAACAGAGTATGAACAACAAACTTTCAGATGATTGAGTGGATACTTCAACAAGAGTTTATAAGCTTAAAAACTTGAACAATGCACTAAAATGGAGTGTTTTAACCGTAGAAACAGGTTCTGTAAGTTTACCAAAGTCGAACTGGTCGAGAATGGCAGAAAAACAGAGGCTGTTTGAAATATACGAAGAACAGGTTAAAATCAATCCAAGTTTCTACCAAAAATCATTGTCAGGGATGATCTCTTGATATAGAAAATCAAGGAAGGCTCTGATACCAATTGTTGATCCCGATTTTACTCAACAATGATATTTATATCTAATAGTTCAAACAAATAAGGGTGTGGAAGCGTTTTAATGAACTAAAAGATATTCTACAGTAGAACAACACACATAATCAGCTAAACAAAGTTTAAATAAACACGAGATTAACTCAAAGATTCACTTTGTATTGATTCAATAAGAACACCAAGAACACCGAAGGTAAAATATGAATTCTGCTCTAATCGGTGTGTGTGTTGTGTAAAGTTAATAGAAGAGCTCAACATGAGCCTTCTATTTACACTGTTCATTAGGGGACAAGCTTTAGACAATAAGGACTAAGGGTACAAAGACACGATCGTGTGACTGCTACAGGTACAACGTTAATGTAGTGCGCCATTTTCTGCAAGGGCTGAAACTCATCAGAGGTTGATACGTGGAATGTGCAGGGCACGCCTTATACGAATGATCTTCAGGATCTTCGTACAGCAGAGGCACGAATGTCTTTGTCTTGATCTTCAGATTATCTTCTAAGTCTTCAGTCTTCATACCACAGGGGCTCTGTCAAGTTTGGCAGAGGCTCTGTGGCCTTGTGTCTGAGAACGTCTTCTGTCGAATTCTTGCTCGGTGTCTTGGCAGAACCTCTGTCGATGGTTTCTATACTTAGCCTATTTTTCAATACTTTTTTTCATAGAAGTTGGAGCTAACAACAATATTACGGGACCGATTATCCCACAACGTGGCCTCCGCCAAGGAGACCCTCTTTCACCGTACCTTTTCATATTATGCATGGAGGGCCTTTCAAATCTCATTGATTATGCTACTCATAAAGGTTTCATACACGGCTGCCGAACGGTAAAAAATGCTCCACATATCTCGCATCTTTTCTTTGCCGACGACGCCCTCCTTTTCTGTAATGCTAGCATTGATGAGTGTAGGTATCTCAAATAGATCCTCGCCACCTTTGAACAAGCCTCCGGGCTTGCGATCAACCTCGATAAATCGGGCCTTATGTGTAGTAACAATTTGGCTCCCGATCTTAGAACATCGATTCAATATGTTTTGGGGGTGTCTAAACCCCTTAACACGAGCAATTACCTAGGCCTTCCGTCTATGATTGGAAGGAGCAAAAAAACGATTTTCAGACACATTAGAGACAAAGTGTGGACTAGACTCTCAAAGTGGCGCCAAAACCCGATCTCAAACGCGGGCCGCCTTACCCTTATAAAAGCTGTCGCCCATGCTATCCCGGTTTACTTCATGAGTGTCTTCATGCTCCCCAGTTCTCTGCTTGAGGACGTGCAAAAATTACTTAACTCTTTTTGGTGGAGCTCCAAAAGAGATGGATCTCGAGCTATTAACTGGCTGACATGGGATAAGATTTGTACCCCGATGGCTTCTGGGGGACTGGGCTTCCGCAAGTTCGATACCTTTAACTTAGCTTTATTAGGAAAGCAAGCTGGAGACTTATCTCTAACCCAAATACTTTAACTAGCAGAGTCCTCAAAGCTAAATATTTCCCAAAAGGGGATTTTTTAAGCTAAACTGGGGCACGCCCCGAGCTTCACTTGGAGGAGTATTTGGCATTCCCATATTCTGCTAAAAGATGGCTACAGATGGAAGATCGGGTCGGGCTCAGCGATCAAAGTTTGGTCAAACCCGTGGCTTCGGGATGACTGCAGTTTCAGAGTTGAGAGTCCGGTTATTATAATATGAGGGATATGCAGAATCCCATGAATGGAATCTTGAACGCATCTCGCAACTTTTTAACGACCGTGATCGTCGCGAAATTTTAAATCTCCCAAAACCGATTTATAATGGCCATGACAAACTTATATGGCATTGGAATCCCAACGGCTGTTATACCGTTAAGAGTGGTTATAAATTGTTGATGAACACTCTTTTCCCGCACTCCGATGATAGACACTGGGGTTTAGTGTGGAGAGCCAAAATTCCGCACAAAGTTAGGAGTTTTGTGTGGAAGTTGGGCCGGAATGTTCTTCCACATCAGTGCAACCTCCAAAGCCGACATGTAAACTCGACTTGCCTTTGCGTTCTATGCGAGGTAAACCCGGAAAATAATTGGCATGTCTTTATTGATTGTCCTTTCGCAAGGAAAGTTTGGGAGGATTCCAACCTATGGGCTCTTATAGACCGCAAGGCGTCCGATGCCGAGGATTTCACCGGGCTTTTGTTCAATCTCCTAGAGGACTCTCCCCCTTCCATCGCAAATACGATAATGATGTTAATGTGGAGTATTTGGTTCCATAGGAACGAAGCGCTTTGGAACCAATTTGTTAGGCCGATTCAAAATGTTAGACAACGGGCTATGGATGTTCTTAATGATTGGCAATCGGCGCATAACACGCGTGCTCTCTTACAACCGGAGACTACTATGGAGTGCTGCCTTTTATGGCATAAACCCCATCCTAACTCGGTTAAATGTAACATTGATGCAACAATCTTCAACGATGCACATAAATGGGGTTGCACGGCTATTATCCGAGATGAGCTCGGGGATTTCGTTGCGGCTCGATCCGTCCTTAGCCATGGAAACCCTCCCGTGAAGGAATGCGAAGCATGGGCTCTCGGCCTCTCGCTAAGGCTATTGATTGGGTGTGTACTCTCGGGTTCCAACATGTCGTCTTTGAGTCGGACGCAAAACAGGTGGTGGATGCTATCCTTCATGAACAACCGGATAACTCGGAATTCGGGGATATTATCTCTAGATGCCGAGATCTTCTTCGGCACAATAATTTCTTCCGGATTGCCTAGTACCTTTACTAGGAGACAAGCTAATGAAGCCGCTCATACTCTCGCGAGGAAAACCATTTCTGTTTCCTTCCCAAATGCTGTTTTTCAGTTACCTTGTTTCTTATCGCTATCTTCTGCTGTGTGTAACTCTTCCCATCATTAATTTTATGGCCTCTTTATTTTCAAAAAAAAAAAAAATAATAATAAAAACCCTAAAAATCACTTTAAAGGTAATTTGTTATTTTTACGTGTTTTTAGTCCAAACTTGTTTTGTTGTACACTTGTACATCAGCTCAAATTTCAAATTTGTCCACTACCAAACACCACCTTACTTCCCCATCCCATATCACGACCTCAGCTTCGCATCTCCACTAAATTCTCGCTTTCTGTAAACCCTTCCTCTTTATTCCCACTCAAACAATCAGTTTTTCCGATGACGGCGGCGTCATCCATCGGACCTGCAAACACCGCGCTCGTGAAGGACCCTAAGCTTCACTTCAAAAGTTTTGATGGATTGAGGAACAATTCCTGCTATTCCTCTACTTATTCGCTTCTATTGGACAAACGCATACGCCCAATTTCATCTGTTTCTTCTTCAACTTCTCCTGCCGTCATTAGGGCTGTTTCTACGGTACCGACATTTTAATTACCTTTATTCTACTCTTTACAAGATTTTGGTTGATTGATTGTCTTCTTGTTTTGCAACATTGATTCGTTGATGCTTGTACAGTTTGAGGTTTAGCATATGAAATTATGAGTAAAATGTTGTCGTGTATCGTTTTTTTGCATTATCTATCGTGAAATGAAATCTAGATGTGATTTAACTTCCATGTCTCTTGTATGATGAGATTTAGTACAATTAAGTTATGTTATTGTTTGAAGAAGGGGGAAATGAGTTCATTTTGGAGGATGATTATGGTTGCGATTCATATACATAGAATGTGGTTGTTTAATTGTTCATGAATTTAGAAAGTTCTTGAAAATCTAAATGCACCTTATGGCCTTTCACTTAACTAATGCGGCAATGGATTGCCATCCTTTCTATAGTATCTTATTACAGAAGCAGTTCAGTAGTTCTGATGTTATATCTGTTTGTTTTTCTCTTCAACCGGACCTGTGACCTACCATTTTATATCACGGACGAACCACAACTTTAAAGAATCATTTTATCTCTTATTATACTATATGCAACAGATCACATTGTGTTTCTATGAATCTTCCGGTGTAAATTTAATCTGATATCATATCTTATGAAGATAATTGTCTTGAGTTTATTATTTATATAACCTTTTTTGCAGCCACTGAAGCAGGAAACTCATGTTGAGACTAAGCGAAGCAAGGTTGAGATATTCAAGGAACAAAGCAACTTCATTCGATACCCTCTTAATGAGGAGTTGTTGACTGATGCACCTAATATAAATGAGGCTGCCACCCAATTGATCAAGTTCCATGGAAGCTATCAACAATATAACAGAGATGAGCGAGGTGGCAGGTCATATTCCTTTATGCTTCGTACAAAGAACCCATGTGGAAAGGTTTCCAACCAACTGTATCTTGCAATGGACGATCTTGCTGATCAGTTTGGAATTGGAACTCTACGGTTAACAACCAGACAAACATTTCAGCTCCATGGAGTCATAAAGAAGGACCTTAAGACGGTGATGAGCACCATTATCAGAAACATGGGATCGACGCTTGGTGCATGTGGTGATCTGAATAGAAATGTTCTTGCTCCTGCTGCCCCTTTTGTGAGGGAAGATTACCTTTTTGCCCAGCAGACGGCATATAATATTGCTGCACTCTTAACTCCTCAGTCTGGATTTTATTATGATATGTGGGTGGATGGGGAGAAGTTTATGACTGCAGAACCTTCCGAAGTTGTCAAAGCTCGCAATGATAATTCTCATGGGACAAATTTCCCAGATTCAGCTGAGCCTATATATGGAACTCAGTTCTTGCCAAGAAAGTTCAAAGTTGCAGTTACTGTGCCTACGGATAACTCGGTTGATCTTTTGACAAACGACATTGGTGTTGTGGTTGTTTGTGATGATAATGGAGCACCTCAGGGTTTCAATTTATATGTATGCCACCTATTAAGTTAGAGGGAGGTGCAAGGGAAAACCCCAAATAAATGAAAAAATGAGAAACATCCTGATGATCGTTCATCTGGATGGTATGCACATGTAAATACAAGTAACTGAAGCTGTTATTTTTTTTAATTTTATGCATTCATGCACATGTTAATACTACAAATTACTTGTATTCACGTGTGCATACCGTCCGTCCAGATGAAGGGTGTTCCTCAGTTTTTCATTTTTTTGGGGTTTTCCCTGAACCTGACCCTGTTAAGTTGAATATACTTGTTTATTGTTTGTTCTGATTTGGACATATATAAGAACATTATGCCTATATATTAATTTATTTTCAGGTTGGTGGTGGCATGGGAAGAACACATAGGATGGAAACCACTTTTCCTCGGCTGGCAGAGCCCTTGGGTTACGTCCCTAAAGAGGATATTTTGTATGCAGTGAAGGCTATTGTTGTTACACAACGAGAAAATGGCAGAAGAGATGATCGAAGGTATAGTAGAATGAAGTACTTGATAGATTCGTGGGGGATCGAGAAGTTTAGGTCTGTTGTTGAACAATACTATGGAAAGAAGTTTGAGCCTTCACGGGAGTTACCTGAGTGGGAATTTAAAAGCCATCTGGGATGGCAAGAGCAGGTTAGTTCAACCAACATGCATTGATTGCTAAGTAAAGTTTCAATTTGCTCTAAAATTATCTTTAATAAATTTTGTGTCTTTGTTATTCTCGCTAATGCTTTTTCTTTTGATTTGCATTGCTTATGAGTTGAATATGTAAGTTTTTTTTTCTGTGGCAGGGTGATGGTCGTTTATTTTGTGGGCTTCATGTTGATAATGGTCGGGTTAAGGGAACAATGAAGAAGACATTACGGGAAATAATTGAGAAGTATAACTTGAATGTCCGGATCACACCAAACCAAAACATTATTCTTTGTGATATACGCCCCTCTTGGAAACGCCCTATTACGGTAGCTTTAGCACAAGGTGGTCTATTGGTAAGACATCTGTCTGTTCACATGGCTTTTATATATATATATATATATATATATATATATATAGAGAGAGAGAGAGAGAGAGAGAGAGGCATGGGATCATGTGAGAAGTGTCATTTTTGGTGAGAAGTGTGAGAAGTACTTTTAAACCGTTAAATCACTTTTAATCAAATATCCTCCCATGAATTGCGGCTTAAAAGAGAATTGATCCGGTGCATCTCATCCTCATGTTCGTCCATTTCTCATCCAACGGTTGATAACCACTTCTCACGCTTCTCACCAAATTTGGCACTTCTCACGCTTCTCACCAAATTTGGCACTTCTCACCGGAACCCAAATCTATATATACAAACCGAATAAATGTTACGAAGTGGTTTTTATGTGCTGTTTCATGTAGGAAACAACATGCAGTGTTGGTTCATATATGAACCGTTCATGACTGTTTTGCATGTGAAAAAACACGTAAATACGTTTATATATGAAACACACACATACACACTCATTTACACACACAAGAACAGAACAAATGAAACAATATGAATCTGATAGAACCCTGAATCGTAAAGTCAAACTACAAAAAGAAATGGGAGAAGGAGCTACTGGATTACTGGAAATCAAAGGATTACAGTGCAAAAATCAAAAGGGAGCCATAGGTTGGCCTACCCTCCTGCCCAAGCTAAATTAGCCGACCACTCCTAACAGAAAAGATAAATTCTCACATAACCCCTTATTGCTAAAACGCATTCATATTTATAGTCTCTCTCTCCTCCAGGTCATGCATAACAACTTCTTTCGTATTAGCCCTACACCTGTCCCCGTCCTCCTGCGTTGATAAACTTTCCACGGCCTTGGGTGGTCATCCAGTATTGGGCTTGGGCTAGTGGGCCGTTCTCTATCAGAATCATAAATTTAAAATCAAACGCATTGAATGATTTGGTTTAGTTTTCACGAGTTTGTAACATTTATTGTGTTTGCATTTTGTTATCAGTATATATAAATATATAGATAGTTCAATAATTTACTTTTGAATTGGAGCTGGACACATACTTTGTTTAAAAAGCGATGTTGACATGCATAAAGATCGATATTGTTTTAATATCTTTATTTTGGGAAACAAAGAGACTTAGATATCTTTCTTGCCTTCTCAAGTGTATGAAGTATATAAGTACCATTTTTGTTTTTGAATCGCTTATCCATGAAATTATAAATTATAAATCTAGTATGTAAATTTTAAATCATTCATATACTTGAAGTGAATGACCAAATATCTCTTTGTGATAAGTTTCTCTTGGTTGCAGTGAAAGTCACCCTTGATGTTTATGCTTATTGCTATAAAAACGATGGCCCTAACTTTATATCTCTGTTAGAGTCGTTAATCATCAGTTTTCTCAATTATGTAGCTATATTTCATTAAGCAACTGTTGATGGATAACTACTATATTATTATCATATGGGGATTGTCAGTAATATAACAGCTGTGATATTTGGCAGCCCCCTACTTATGTGGATCCCCTCAACTTAACTGCAATGGCATGCCCTGCTCTGCCTCTCTGCCCTCTTGCAATAACCGAAGCTGAGCGAGGGATTCCTGACCTCCTTAAGCGGGTTCGCGCTGTATTTGAGAAGGTATCAAGACCCACCCTAACCTAAAAGATATGACTTTATATATTTAATTATTTATATATTTGCATTAAATGCATGGATGGATATTTTGATCTCAGGTTGGTCTCCAGTACAACGAATCCATAGTAGTGAGAGTTACGGGTTGCCCTAACGGCTGTGCTCGACCCTACATGGCTGAACTTGGATTAGTTGGTGATGGTCCTAATAGCTATCAGGTACGTTGATCCTCTTTTCTTTTTTTATCATCACTGTTTTTGTCTTTCGCTAGATCTTGAAAAGAAAATGACGTGTTTGTCTTTATATCTCTAGATATGGCTGGGGGGAACACCGGCTCAAACTTCATTAGCCAGAACTTTCATGAACAAGGTTAAGATCCAGGACCTTGAGAAGGTTTTCGAACCTTTGTTCTACAACTGGAGATTGAAGAGGAAGTCTAAAGAGTCATTTGGTGACTTCACAAATCGCATGGTGAGATGCATCCATATTTCAAGAATTCTAGTTTCTTTTTGTTAAGGGTGCTATTGGTATCCGGACAATACCTTATTCAGTGTTTGGTAAGACAGAACAAATATAATGACCGATTTACCCTTATTCGGTGTTTGGTATGACATGACAAAATAGATAAAATGACCGATTTACCCCTAAAGAGTCCCACATTGGTTTTACCATTTCTTCTCTATAATATATGATCTTGGAGATTAATACTATTATATTTTTTTGAACTGTTCAGGGATTCGAGAAGCTGCAAGAGATAGTCGAAAAGTGGGAGGGTGTACCAAAATCATCATCACGATACTACCTGAAACTTTTTACCGACAAGGAAACGTATGAAGCTGTGGATGCAGTTGCCCAGATTGAGAATAAGACTGCTCATCAACTGGCAATGGAGGTCATCCGTAAATTCGCTGCTTCACAGCAAAATGGGAAAAGTGAGTAAGCAACTATTTTGTGTTCTATCAATTTAATGTTCTAGGAATAAGAGTATGTTTTGTATTTATACATTTTGTTTCCAAAATTATCTTTTTTCTGTGTTCCCTGAGTAGTATTTAAATGATGGTTCAGTTTGATATTGCATCTTCTTTGTTCTATAAACCATTGTATTTTGATAAATGCGTAGCGACAAAAGTCACCACTTTTCCTTATCTACCTTGTCGGGTAACATTCTCTGTCATCAAAGTAAATGGTTTGTAGGTGTCTCTTACTCGGTAAGCATTAACCGGGTAAGAGTTTCTTTCTCACTTACAAGGTAAGAATTTTGGTTGTTGCCCATGCGCGCCCAATAAAGTGACTGTGTTAGGGCTTATCCGGTAAGAGTTCGGGGAACAACCCCTAATTGTTCGAAGTACTCCATGCACACCATAAAATATCATCACTGTCCAAGCCGTGTACGATTGCGAGATGCTTCCACGGACTCGATTCTATGCTAACAGTCGTTTAGCAAATGCTCTCGGGGTAAATGCTTACCGGATCGCTTACTTACAGGGTGAACATGACAAGGCCTAACCCAAGAATCTTAGTCGGTAAGATGCATGGCAAGGACCGGAAATCTTACCGGATAACTGAGATGGGGATTCTTACCGGGTAAGAGATTGCTTACAAACAATCTTGCTATGTTATTAAGATGGCCGAGAATCCTGCTCGGTAATGTAAGGGAGAGGGGTGACTTTTACTGGTTGCGTTAAATAAATGACCCCTGAGTTAAGTCTAGAGGCAGATCTATGAATTTTTTTATTGGTATCATAAAATAATTACTGTAACGTGTAATAAAATAATTAATTAGGGTCATAAAATAAAGTATAAAATACTATGAAATTATATTCCATTTCAATGATTTACCTTTCACAGTTTTTAACCATTAAAACAAAAGGGAAAATTGCATGAAAATGGAACGAACTTTCACCTGATTCCTATTTTGGGGAACCAACTTTTAAAATCGTCATTTAGGGGTGTGTATCAAACTTTATGTTTATTTAGGGGACTGGTTAACCTGTTCACCGGGTAATAATAACATCACTCCAAACTTTTGTCAACTAAGATTCTATATAATTATTTTAATTATTAAAATAAAGCTAAAATGATAGACATGGCACTTTTTTTTCTTTTGACAACTTTTGCCAACTAATGAATACTGTTGGGTTTCGTTATAAAATAACTCCATAAAACCCCACAAAACGAAACGAAATCCATGAACAACAAAAAAAATACCAGCAGATTTAAAAACCAGTCAAAACCCCAAAATTTACCAGAAACAATTAAAAACCCTAATTAACTTGAATCCACACAAAAAATCAAGTTCCTAAACGAATAGATACAATTTTAGAACATCAAAACAAATAAAAAACTCACTATAATGTATCAGGCGGCCATGGATGAAGAGAGAAGAAGGTTCTATAGGGGGGCCAATGGGAGAAGGGCAAAGAGGGATTTTAGCATAAGCCCTTGATTGATATATATATATATATATATATATATATATATATATATATATGAACATGAAAAAATTTGTATGTTGTTCATTTAAACTTATATTTGCGTTTAAAAAAAAACAGACCTTAAAAACCTAATTCAAAAGAAGCAGATGAGAGAGAGAGAGAGAGAGAGAGAGAGAGAGAGAGAGAGAGAGAGAGAGAGAGAGAGAGAGAGAGAGAGAGAGAGAGAGAGAGAGAGAGAGAGAGAGAGAGAGAGAGAGAGAGAGAGAGAGAGAGAGAGAAGGGAGAAGAGTCAGAGATCGAGATCGAGATCGAGAGGAGATCTGAGAGAAGTGATCGGGGAAGACGCCGACGGGGGAACACACCGTAGGGGGAGACACCGAAGGGGAAGACGTCGGCCTGTTCTTTCGATTCCGCCTGAGATTTGGTTTAGGCCGGAGATTGCAGAGGTCTTCTCTCCGATGAACTTGTCCTTTTCATCTATCCCTGTCGACTTTGTCTATTCATTTATCTCCGGCGACCTGTGGTCCGACGAGATTGCAAGTCTGAGTTTTGTTGCAGGTGAGAGGAGGGCGCTAGGGTTGCAGCAATAGGAGGGAGGAAGAACACGTCTTTGTTTTTTTGGTTTTATTAATGTTTTTCTTTTAATAATAATAATGCTGATTTGGCTAAACATGTTCCACCTAATATTTTTTTAAATAAATTAATTGACATGTCATATTAAAAATTACCGGTTACCTGTTGAACAGGTTAACCAGTCCCCTAAATAAACATAAAGTTTGATACAGACTCCTAAATGACGATTTTAAAAGTTGGTTTCCCATAATAGGAATCAGGTGAAAGTTTGTTCCATTTTCGTGCAATTTTCCCAAAACAAAAATTATGTTTAGGCTTTTCATATTTAGGGCCGTGCCTGGGAGGGCGGGCTGAGCGTACGCTCGGGACCCACAATAAAAGGGACCCAAATTTTTTTAAGTAAATAGAAGAAACAAATTTACTATTTTTTTAGTATCTAATAGGGATTAAAAAAGAAGTGTATATTATATTAAGTGCCCATTTATTAACTAATTACATTGAAGAAGAAAATATGTAAAAAGTTAATTGATCATTCATATTATAATACTGTTTATTGTTTATCTAAGTTTTTTAATCTAGTATCAAAGTTTAAAACTCTTTGCCTAGAAAACTTTAATATATTCTATATCATTCATGTTCTTTGATTATAGCAATTTACTTATGATACTTAGTTGACATTCATAAAAAGTATCTAATGAATTATGAGTTCAATACATCCTCTTTAGCAGAAAGACGGATATTCCTTGCTCATTATCTTATTAACAAACTTCGTGTGGGGCTAATAGTTTTCATTTCCCATCTCATTGAAAACCCTTTTCGCTCCGCTTAGCCTTATCCCTCTCTAGGGGTATTTTAGTGATAGGTTCTATAGGAATTGGACGATCTTATTTGGTCAAATACCTAGCAAAAAACTCCTATCTTCCTTTCATTACGGTATTTCTGAACAAGGTCCCGGATTCTATTTTATATTAGAATATAGTGAATTTCTTGTTATTAACTAAAAGAACTCCTATTTTTTTGTAAAAAATTATCAACTATATGAGACGGTTCAACTTATATCTATATTTAGAATTTCAAAAACTAATATTATCTTTTCATAAATCATTGGGTAGATTAATCTTGAAGTACTCTCTTATTTGTAAAAAAACAGCAATAAGATCTGAAGTTATAAGCAACATGGTCTGACGTTGGTATCAACCATTATGCGAGTAGTTGTGCTAGACCAGAGAAAATAGTTAGGGAAGTGGCAAATGACAATTACTTGTATCTTACGAGCAAGATTCGTGTTACGCTTTAGAAATCTAAATGATCGGAACCCTTAGGATTAGTGGTACCTATGATTAAGATGGTTTTAAACTACCATGATCTTGTTGATCGGTTGGATTTCAGTCCCAAAATTTTAAGGTATCGGGGTAATTAACGCCTTTAAGCGTGGTAAACCTGGACCACTTCTTAAGCAAAACCGATACTTGGTTGGTTGTGGCCGAATAGATAGGATGGCATGAAGATGACCAAGAGTCAAGTGGAACCATTTCTAGCCAATGTCAGTTCGAGTCACAAGAGAGTTTGGGCTAGCATCGTATTAAGTCACAAGAGAGTTTGGAACTAAGAGAGTAGATACCTAAAGGTTTCAATTTAGGAGATACCGTGGTTTGTTGATTTTAGGAAGAATTAAAAATTTCAGTTATTACTTGTAGGACGGTATGTAGTGAAGGCTTTTGCCTCGAGCTTAAGATCAACGCATTTAGACAATTGTTGTAGACCTTCATGTCGCCTCGAGGAAGAAAGTTAAGATGAAATTAATCCACTCTGAGAGTGGGATTCCTGAGAGTTGGGAGGTATCTTCATGCTTTAACCTTATTTAGAGGTTTTATTATAGAGGGCCATGCCTAGGTCGGAATTTCTCTTTTAGAGTCTCTACAGTCGGTGGACTTTGGGCCAATGATCATAGAGGACCTACCCCAAGACGATGAGACCGGAAAAATGCACCATAAGTACTTCTGAGGTTGATTGGAAGAAGACCTTTCACGAGGTCGTGAGAGCAAGAAAAGGTCGAAAGCCTAATGTAGGTTTGCGTTTCGTCTGAACCTCCCCGAGTGAGTAACCTGGAGGAGTAATCATCTATATTTGAAGTGAATTCCCTTCTCGTTGCACCTTGACACATTTGTTACGCGAGGACACCTTAAGAGGGGAAGAAGATGTGATGTCCCTAGTCAGTATTCGCGTGTTCGGTAATGACTGTTCGTGATGTGGGGACTAATGTTATTTGGTGTTAGTAGTCCAATTTGTGGTGTGGCTAATTGTCGATGTACGAATACTCTATGTCTCGTGAGGCCTAGAAGTGTGCTTGCCCAATGGTGTTTCTGGTTCTAGATTTCAAGGACGAAATCATTTTCATGGTGGAGAGGATTGTAACACCCGAATTTTTGGTAAGTAAAAGTCACCCTGTACGTTTCTATAGCTTATAAGTTATAGATTTTGTGTTAGAAAATCTTTGCTTTTAGTCCCGAAAAGAATCGATGGTGTTTTGTGCGAGAAAAGTGGAGTTTTAGGGCCTGATACATGTCCAACCACAATGACCGACAACTATGATAGGTGTCAATGTCTCCTGAAGGAAGTGGCACCTTATGGACACTGCCTGCGACATTGCCCTGCGAAATTGTCATGGCATTATATCGTGGCAATGTCGCTCAGAAGGGGCAAAGCAATATTAATTTTGTTTTTTCAGCTTTGTCTCATTTATCACTTCACCACCTTCTTCTATTTCACCCTTAACCCTGTTAAGAACAAACCCTCTTCATTTATTTCTTGTTTAGGAGCATTTAAAGCAGTTTTTCTTGGATTCTAAAGCAGTCCTATACAACCAAGCTAGGATTCTGAAGCTAGAGTCGAGAATCCTTCATTTTCATCTTCAAGAAGTTCTAGGGTTTTGGAGATTTCAGGTCTTAGCCAAAACCTAGTATCGTGAGTTCATTCTACTCTTGTAAAACTTTATACATAACCACTTGAATTTCTCTTGACTTTGTTGTCTCTTTCGATGGGTTTGACCTAATTTATGTATTTTGAGAAGTTTTAGGGTTCTTGCTATGTTCATGAAGAAAGTGAAGGGTTTTTATTTTAGATGTCACAAAATGTAGTTTATGTGCACATCCTTAGTTAAACACTTGGAAAATCCACTTGCGTATATTTTATGAAATTTTTATTGATGGATGCATTTTGGTAAAAGTGGGGGGTCTCTTGGGCCTTATAAATATTTGGGATTAGCAAACCTTGTGGATAATTTATCATGATTTAAGTGGTTTAACTTTTTATACTCGCCACATTCGATGGAACCGAGTCTTCCCCGCCACCAAAAGGAGTTATTTGCGGGTACTTCGTTACCCATGTCTTAAGTGTTGGAAAATATAGTCTTTTTATATATTGGTATATGGGAGTCGTGTATTGTGCATGTAATGGGGAAGCTTGAATACTTGTTATTTATCTAAAATGAGTGTTTTGGGTTTGAAATACAAGCTTCGTAAATATAGTCCTTTTCATAATTTATGCTTTTAAAGGATGGTCGGGGGGCTTAAAGTAAAATGTTTGTCTTGATCGTTTTATGATTTATATGATGAAAACTGTTTGAACTCACTAGGCTTTAGTCTAACATTTTTTTCTTAAAACGACATGTATCAGGTCATTCCAGGCGTGGGACTCATCGGGTTTGAGCGGAGAGTCGGGTTGCCGGTAATGGCACATTTTGGTGAAGAATAGCCTTGGCAAACATTTTGCTGCACAAGATTCTTTTGAATGAGATAGTTGCACATGTCCTTAATCTAAACTTAGACTAGTTTAGATAGACTAGTTTAGATTGGTAGGCTGTTGAATTCTTGTATTTTGTATTGTAAACGTGTTACTATGTCCCCATCTTTGCATTACAAAACTTTTTGGACGGAAAATTCCGTCGAAAATCCGTCAAAGATCCACATATTTGACAGATTTTCGATGGCTTGTTCTCGCCGGTTACGATTTGGTTGAAAATGAATATTTCGAGAGATTTTCGACGGAATTTTCGATGAACGTGTTCCGTCGAATATCCCATGAAATTTACAAGGGAATTTCGACAAGCGTTCTGTAACACCCTAAAAATAGGGGTAAACAAAAACTTCCATAAAACGGAAGAGCGTTATATAATGTCATAACACGAGCTTCCCAAAAAGGGGGAATATACAAATGCATGTTTAAATACAAATGTATAACATCGGAAAATAAACGACAACCAACTAATTTATTTTCTATGGTAGAAATAAGATTACAAGAACGGTGTCGACTCTATTCCGAATTTAGTCTTCTAACAACGGCATCCCAAAAGTGTACCCCACGCTCCCACGCTCCCGCCTAGACCTTCTTACAGGCGGCTCCGTTAAGAACTGAGATACACATAATACACCATACAAGTGTTAGGCCAAAAGCCTAGTGAGATGAACAAATAACACATCATGCATTATTCCACAAGTACGGTTTATATACATGGTCATTTACAAATCGGCATGAATGGGGGAGACCCAAAACACCAAATCAAGTTACACCTCAAGAGCCGATATACCTTAGTGTCTACTCCCACGAGTAACACCTCAAGGCCCGACACATCGGGGACTACCTCAAAGGCATTGCCCCAAAGGCGGAGATCTAGGCACATACCTCCAAGGTGGCGCCCAAGACTATATCCTCATAGTGCCTACTTGATGATTCATCCAAAGAATAAATACCAACAAACAACTACTCCCAGTAGTACATATACATCAATGTATAACCTTTCCGTAAAAACATGGTCCAACCATCCCATCAAGCATGTGTTTCCACATGGTAATCTTAATATCACATTTACAAGTCCATCAAGCACATAAACTCCATGCATACATACTTCCAAGGCATATCCTCATATATAAACATTGAAAACATGAGTTATAGTATCCAATGCAACAATACATAAAGTAATACTCATAATAAGATAGAATATTATCATTAAGCCACATAATTTGTCATTAAGCCATAAGCCAAATCATTAAGCCTAAAACTCTAAAATAAGACATAATCTTCCCAAGATGGGAATCATCATGAGGATGTAGATTCATATAGCAAATACTCCCACATAACCCTTTTTCTTTGCCATTAAGTCTCCCACCCCCAAAATATAAGAGTGTGAGCTTAATAACACCTATATGTAGCTTTACAAGAAAGATGTTAGTAAATGAGGTAAAGAATGATTAAAAGACTTGTAATAACCGATCTTAAGGGTAAAAGGGACTCACAATCTAGGTTTTAAACCAAAACCTATAAAAGTAGCAAACCCTAGAAATAGGGAATTAGATATGGAGTCTTGCACACTAGTGACTAGCTAAGCCTTGCTAGCTCCCTCTTGATGACTTCCTAGCTTAGTAAACCACTATAAATGCAAGAGATCTTCCCAAGCATTCATTGAGGAGAGATGGAGGAAGAAAGAGGATGAAAATTGCCTTAGAAATAGAGAGAATCGGTTCTTGAATGATATGAGAAGTGACCAAGACAAAACCCTAGAAAAACGTTTTAAGTTGTTGTTGTTGGTCCCCGTACGCGACATTGACACGACGACTATGCCCAAGGTATTGTCGCCAGGCATAGTCGCCCCTACACCCCTGCCCTCTGTTCGATTTTGGAGAAACTCCGCGACACTGACACCGCGACTATGACATGGTCATAGTCGCCGGTCATAATCGCGCCTCGATACTGACCCGCTGACTTTTCGTTGCAGTTTACCAAAGTGTGACGTGATCCGACCCAAGGTGACTTGCATGCTACGTATCGAGGACTCATGCATGGAATTATTAAATGCATGCACCTACAAGTGTACATATCGCCTAACCGCGGGTATGATGACAAACTTTGAAGTTGAAATTATAAAAAGATGGTGGAAAATAAATCGAGATCGAACATGGGGCAGTTTTACTTACTTGTGAAATCGGGGTGTTACAATCCTCCCCTCCTTGGAAAAGATTTCGTCCTCGAAATCTTGTACTCAGACGAAAAGATGAGGGTACCGCCTCTTCATGTCCTCCTCGGACTCCCACGTCACATTGACACCTCGATGGTGCTTCCACTGCACCTTCACCATAACCACCTCCTTGTGACGTAGTCTCTTCGTTTCTCTCTCCAAAATAGTTCCGGTTCTTCTATACATCGATTGTTGTCCACCCGGATATCCGTCAAAGGAATGACGTTCTCCTCTTCGGCTAAACACTTCCGCAAATAACAAACGTGCATGGTAGGGTGAATTCCGTCCATCTCTGGTGGTAAGTCCAACCGATAAGCCTCGAGTCCGATTTTCTCTAAAATGATGAAAGGCCCAAAGAAACGGGGACTAAGCTTCCCAAACCGGATGATGCCTTTCCAAGGAGACACTTTTAGCATGACCCGGTCACCTACTTGAAACTCAATCGAGCGTCGCTTCTTGTCCGCGTAGCTCTTTTGTCGGTCTTGAGCCGCTTTCAAGCGTTCTCGGATTTCTTTCACTTTGTCCGCGGTCTCTTGCACAATCTCCGGTCGGACAAATTGTTTCTCTCCCACTTCAATCCAACACACCGGAGTCCTACACCTTCGGCCGTACAAGGCTTTGAACGGAGAGGCCTTAAGGCTGGAGTGGTAGCTATTGTGGTATGTTAACTCTACCAAGGGTAAATGCGTGTCCCAACTTCCCCCAAAGTCAATGACACACGATCTTAACATATCTTCAAGAGTTTGTATAGTCCGCTCGCTTTGACCATCTGTTTGGGGGTGATAAGTGGTGCTTAGCTTAACCTTCGACCCCAACTCCTTTTGGAAACTAGCCCAAAAATTAGAAGTGAAACGACTATCCCGATCGGACACAATGGATACCGGTACGCCATGCCTTGACACGATTTCGTTGATGTAGATTCTAGCCAATTTCTCCATCGGTAGCGTTTCCCTCATGGCTAGGAAGTGGGCGCTCTTGGTTAAGCGATCCACTATCACCCAAATGGTGTCATGGCCCCACAACATCTTTGGTAGCTTGGTCACAAAGTCCATTATGACATTATCCCATTTCCACTCCGGAATCTTCAAAGGTTGCAAATTCCCATAAGGCTTTTGATGTTCCGCCTTGACTAGAAGGGAAGTGACACACCTCTCCACATACTTGGCGACGTCAAGCTTCATCACTGGCCACCAATAATTCAACTTCAAATCCCTATACATTTTCGTGCTACCGGGATGAATGGAGTACTTAGATTTATGCGCCTCGTCTAAGGGTAACTCGCGGTTTCCTCCCAACTTCGGCACCCAAATTCGTCCTTAGAAAAGTTTGAGCCCACGGCTATCCTCCGTTAGGTGTTCCTTTTGCTTTACCATCACTTCTTCTTTAAGGTTAGCTTCTTGTAGTGCATCTTCTTGGCATGACTTGATGTTCTCCATCAAGCTTGACACTACATCAATTCTGGTGAGAGTTAGCTTGTTTTCACTCCCATGACTTTTCTGGCTTAAGGCATCCGCCACCACGTTAGCCTTTCCCGGATGGTAGAGTAGTTCACAATCGTAGTCCTTCAAAAACTCAATCCATCTTCTTTGACGCATGTTGAGTTCCTTTTGATAAAAAATGTACTTGAGGCTTTTATAATTGGTGAAGAGAGTACATTTCGTCCCATACAAGTAGTGTCGCCACAACTTCAAAGCAAACACCACCGCCGCTAGCTCTAAATCGTGAGTGGCGTAGTTCTTCTCATGGTCCTTGAGTTGACGTGAAGCATACACTATCACCTTACCCCATTGCATCAACACACAACCAATACCCATCTTTGAGATATCGCTGTACACCACGAAGTCGTCCGTTCCGTCGGGTAGAGATAGGATTGGCGCCTCACACAACTTTCTCTTGAGCGTTCTAAAGACTTCTTCTTGTTTTTCGGTCCATAAGAACTTGACATTCTTCCTTGTCAAGGAAGTGATCGGCGAAGCGATCTTCGAGAAATCTTGAATGAACCTTCTATAGTATCCGACCAAACCCAAAAAGCTTCTAATCTCCGTCGGACTTGTTGGCGGTTCTCAAGTCATCATTGCCTCAATCTTTGCCAGGTCTACCTTCACCCCATCCTTCGAGACTACATGCCCCAAGATTTGAACTTCACGTAACCAAAATTCACACTTGGAGAATTTAGCGAACAATTTATCCTTGCGAAGTATCTCTAACACTTCCCTCAAGTGTTCACCATGCTCGGCCTCGTCTCTCGAGTAGATCAAGATGTCATCTATGAAGACAATCACCAACTTGTCTAAGAAAGGGTAGCACACACGATTCATCAAATCCATTAACACGGCCGGGGCATTTGTCAAACCAAAAGGCATCACTAAGAACTCGTAGTGTCCATACCTTGTCCGAAAGGCCGTCTTTGCAATGTCGTCTTCTTTAACTCTAACTTGGTGGTATCCGGACTGTAGGTCGATTTTAGAGAAACATCCCGCTCCTTGCAATTGGTCAAAATGGTCATCAACGGGGAAGAGGGTACTTGTTCTTCACCGTGACCTTATTCAACTCTCGGTAATCGATGCACATCCACATAGACCCGTCCTTCTTCTTTACAAACAACACCGGAGCTCCCCAAGGCGACGAACCCCTTCTACAGATGTTCTTGCAGTTGTGTCATCATTTCTCGCATCTCCGTCGGAGCTAACCGGTAGGGAGTACGGGAAATCGGAGCCGCACCCGATGTAAGATCGATATGGAATTCCACTTGGCGCTCCGGGGGTAATCCGGGTAGGTCTTCTGGAAAGACGTATAGATACTCCCGTACCACTTCCACGTCATCGATCAACTTCTTTTCTAGTTTTGCATCCACTATGTATGCCAAATACGAAGAATATCCCTTTTCTAGAAACTTTCGAACTTTCAATAACGAAATGATAGAGGTATTTCTATTCCCTTTCTCCCCGTATAGGGTGACCATCCCACCGTTTCTTGAAGACACTCGGATCATATTTTTGGAGCAAAAGATGTCGGCCTTATTCTTGCTTAATATACCTATTACCATGTCAAAACCACCTATGACCATAGGTAGTAGGTCCACTTCTAATAAATTCCCGTCGATCTCCAAGGTGCAACCATTATAGCATTCTCGAATTAGTACCCGCTCTCCAATGGCCACTTCTACCACCATGGCATCGGAGATCATACTAGTGGGAGTAACAAATTGCTTACAAAAGAAAGTTGACACAAAAGAGCGATATGCACCCGAATCAAACAATACACAAGTAGGCAAGGAGTTTATGAGAAACGTACCCGACACCACATCGGTTGTCTCCCTTACCTCCTTGCCTCCTTGGCGGTCATTTGAAAAGCTCGACTCAGTGCCTTCAGCGGATTCTCCCTTTTTGGTGCCGACCCACTTGGAACCCCTCGACTGCCCCCCACAAGCTTTGGGCAATCCCTCTTCACGTGCCCCGGTTCATGGCACTCAAAGCAAACCGGTCCCCTTGTGGGGCAATCCTGGCTAAGGTGCCCCCTTTTTCCACACTTGAAACACTCGGGTGAACTCGAGTGTTGTCTTGAGTTACACAGGCCAACGTGCTTATTCTTGCACTTGTGACACCACCTTACGTCACGGAGAGCATCCCCAAATCTATTTCCGGAAAACGGTTTTGATTGATGAACGGGTCCAGATGACCCCTCCCACTTCCTCTTCTCACCCACATGCCCACTTTCTAACTTCCCTTGGGCCAAATCATCTTCCACCAACAATGACTCTTCAATAGCTTCCTCCAACGTCTACACTTTGGCGTTCCTCACGGACGTCTTCATTTCGGCGGGCAAACCTAGGTGGTATGCCTTGATCTTCATTTTCTCATCGGGAGCTAGTACTCCACTAAGCTCAACTTCTCAAAGAATAGCTTTGAGTACTCGACGATTGCCATACTACCCTTTTTCAAACTTCGAAACTCTTCTTCGATCTTGTCTAGAGCTCTCTCACTACAATACTTGTCTAGGATCTTCTTCTTGAATGTTGGCCACGTGAGTTTGGCCAACACTTCGGGCATGACAGAGGAGCGAGTGAGATTCCACCAAGTAAGGGCCTCGCCCTTGAGCAAATGAGAAGCAAACTTGACTCTTTGAGAGTCATCGCATTCACTCGCTTTGAATGCCATTTCCATCTCCCGAATCCAATACATACAAAGGACCATATCGGTAGTTCCCGCAAACTCGGGCGACTTACAACAAAGGAAGGTCTTATACGAACACGCTCTCTCCTTCCTCTTGTCTTGGGTGATTGCTTGATCTTCAGCAACAACAATATTCACCAGACCTCCCGACCCATTCAGGACATTTTCCGCCACCGTTTCGGGTCGTCGGTGACTATTGTCCCGATCCTCTAGTAACTTCATGAACATTTCTTGTTACTGTGCCATGGCCGAGTTCATGGCTTGCATCATGCTATCTCTTAACCGAGTTTTAAGAGTAACTTCTTCCATTACCGGGTTGGAAGTACCGATGTTGATCTTCGGTATACGCTCCACCTTTCCTCCCAAGAGTGGCGACCTTGGAGGGAGTTCAGCTGCTGTGTCATTCGGTTGATCGGCAGTAGAATCGGTCACTGCATGATCTTCCGGTGATGCTTGAAGCCTACTCCGTGTATTAACCATTTTTGTCTGTCAAAAATTCGAGAATAAAGATAAGAGACAGGGAAAAGTCACGTACTAATACATTCATTAATCATTACAACAACATCAAATTAAGCACGCTCACGTAACAACACATTCATAATAGCATTAGCTAAGTGAAATTATAAACATGTTATACACAAGAATCCTCGTTACCATCATCATAATTTTCAACAAACGTAATTCCACAAGTCCTAACACTGTCCCATCCTAGTACGTCTACCCAACACCGGTAACTTAGTGATACTATTCTCAGCTTAAGTCTAGGTATGCTACAATCATCACCTAGTTCACTTAAACTAGAGCTCTGATACCAATTTGTAACACCCTAAAAATAGGGGTAAACAAAAACTTCCATAAAACGGAAGAGTGGTATATAATGCCATAGCACGAGCTTCCCAAAAAGGGGGAATATACAAATGCCTGTTTAAATACAAATGTATAACATCGGAAAATAAACGACAACCAACTAATCTATTTTCAATGGTAGAAATAAGATTACAAAAAGGGTGTCGACTCTAATCCGAATTTAGTCTTCTAACAACGGCATCCCAAAGGTGTACCCCCACGCTCACACGCTCCCGCCTAGATCTTCTTAGAGGCGGCTTCGCTGAGATCTGAGATACACATAAAACACCAAACAAGT
Organism: Saussurea involucrata; assembly: GCA_033807775.1. Taxonomy (NCBI): domain Eukaryota; kingdom Viridiplantae; phylum Streptophyta; class Magnoliopsida; order Asterales; family Asteraceae; genus Saussurea; species Saussurea involucrata. The sequence continues at coordinate 138,291,184 of CM066322.1, forward strand.
GTTAGGCCAAAAGCCTAGTGAGATGAACAAATAACATATCATGCATTATTCCACAAGTACGATTTATATACATGGTCATTTACAAATCGGAATGAATGGGGGAGACCCAAAACACCAAATCAAGTTACACCTAAAGAACCGATATACCTTAGTGTCTACTCCCACGAGTAACACCTCAAGGCCCGACATATCGGGGACTACCTCAAAGGCGGAGATCTAGGCACATACCTCCAAGGTGGCGCCCAAGACTATATCCTCCTAGTGCCTACTTGATGATTCATCCAAAGTATAAATACCAACAAATAACTACTCCAAGTAGTACATATACATCAATGTATAACCTTTCCGTAAAAACATGGTCCAACCATCCCATCAAGCATGTATTTCCACATGGTAATCTAAATATCACATTTACAAGTCCATCAAGCACATAAACTCCATGCATACATACTTCCAAGGCATATCCTCATATATAAACATTGCAAACATGATTAGAGTATCCAATGCAACAATACACAAAGCAATACTCATAATAAGATAGAATATTATCATTAAGCCACATAATTTCTCATTAAGCCATAAGCCAAATCATTAAGCCCAAAACTCTAAAATAAGACATAATCTTCCCAAGATGGGAATCATCATGAGGATGTAGATTCATATAGCAAATACTCCCACATAACCCTTTTCTGCCATTAAGTCTCACAGCCCCAAAATATAAGAGTATGAGCTTAATAGCACCTATATGTAGCTTTACAAGAAAGATGTTAGTAAATGAGGTAAAGAATGATTAAAAGACTTGTAATAATTGATCTTAAGGGTAAAAGTAGCAAACCTTAGAAATGGGGAATGAGATATGGAGTCTTGCACACTAGTGACTAGCTAAACCTTGCTAGCTCCCTCTTGATGACTTCCTAGCTTAGTAAACCACCATAAGTTCAAGAGATCTTCCCAAGCATTCAATGAGGAGAGATGGAGGAAGAAATAGGGTGAAAATCGCCTTAGAAAGAGAGAGAATCGGTTCTTGAAGGATATGAGAAGTGACCAAGACAAAACCCTAGAAAAACATTTTAAGTTGCTGCAGTTGGTCCCCATGCGCGACATTGACACGGCGACTATGCCCAGGGCATTGTCGCCGGGCATAGTCTCCCCCGCACCCCTGCCTTCTGTTCGATTTTGGTGAAACTACGCGACAATGACACCGCGACTGTGACCTGGTCATAGTCTCCGGTCATAGTCGTGCCTCGACCCTGACCCACTGACTTTTCGTTGCAGTTTCCCGAAGTGTGACGTGATCCGACCCAAGGTGACTTGCATGCTACGTATCGATGACTCATGCATGGAATTACTAAATGCATGCACCTACAAGTGTATATATTTCCTAACCGCGGGTATGTTGAGAAACTTTGAGGTTGAAATTATAAAAAAATGGTGGAAAATAAATCGAGATCGAACATCAGGCAGTTTTACTTACTTGAGAAATCGGGGTGTTACACGTTCCAACTTTTTCGACGTATTTTCGATTGAACTCTTTGAGGGATTATCGACGGAAAAAATTTGTGACAAATTTTCAACAAAACTGTTTTGTGACAGACTTTCGACATAAAGTATTTTGTGACTGATTTTCAACGGATTTCTTTCGTGATAGGTTTCTGATGGATTTTTTTTGTAATCGGTTTACGTCTAAAATAAGTCGAACATGTCAAATAATTAAAAAAAAACAAATTTCATGTTTCCGTGTATATCTAAATATATCTGAATGCATACTTCCCAAACAAGTATTATATAAAACTACAAATATTAGTAATCTAAAGTTATCCGACAAATATTAGTAATCTAAATTTATCCAACAAATATTAGTTAATAAAGTAATATGTTTTCATATTTCAGGAGGGGGTGGGGGTGGGGTAAAGCCAATTGGGGCACCACTGAATTTAGCGACTTACTTGTTGTTGTATCCTCTCCTTTACTCGTTGCGCAAACATTTCTTGCTGCTCCGCAATCTGCTCATCTCTCTATTTAACCTCCTCTTTCAGACGTCGTACATTCATTTATTCATCATAAACAATTAGTATCAACTAAACATAATTTAAGTTTGTAAAAGAATAAATGTATCAATATTACCTCATCATAAGTGCCTTACTCAAAGGACTGTTTGCCGGAGCTAGAACTGGGAGTACCGGTTATCACGTAATGTGGATCGTGTGGTGCACCGAACCCATAAATTTACCCCTTCTTCACTCCTCTGATAGCCTCTATCTAGCAACGGATGATAATTGTCCTACAACTGCGAAACATGATAAGAACAAAAATCAGCAGCATAACGCTTGTAAATTAAACATATCCACAAAAACCTAAGCCTAACGTTTGCCCAACAATTGGCAACCCAAACTATGTTAAGCACTTTATAACCATGTTATGACCATTAAGATCTATTATGACTCAATTATGCATAATATGACCCGTTAAGGTCTATTATGACTCTGTTAGGCCTAATACGATCTAATAAGGCCTGACAAGACCCATTAAGATACATTATGACTCACTTACCCCAACAATTGGCAACCCAAACTAGATTAAATTAACATAACTTTTGCCTAACAATTAAATATATAACTTACCAGCATCTTAGTCGCCTTGGGAGTAACTAACGCACCGTCTGACCCTTTTTCGTATGGGTCACTTTGAACAACTCCACCGTAAACAGTTTATGCTTTTCTTTCTTTTCTTACAACAGACAATAGAGTTGTTAGTTCATACGAAATTGCAATAAATGTGAAAACATTATATATATATATATATCTTACTATTCTCTGTCTAGTTCGTGCAATGCTAATAGATCCACTGATATGCTTGGATTTGCAACCCTTAGACTAACCAGTTGCAAACTTTTTATTCTAAGTAGATGTGTCCCAACACTTGTCAATGAATACAAGATAAAGAAGTTAGTAACTAATTAGCATAATATGTAAGTAAAGCAAGGTGCATATAATGTTGTATGTAAATGATATTCATTTTACCTCTACCATGTTTATCTAGTGCAACTGCCGGATCCATGAAGGACCATATGCCTTCAATACACCATAGTTTGTACCATCATACGGGGGCTGTCCCCTTTTTTGCCACACCATCCGCCGCCTTCCGTACCGATCTCATGACATCCGGAAACTGCTTCTTTAAGGCATCCTCCAAAGCAGCTAGGATTGCCACGTCGATAGTGGGTCCTAGATGTTAATCCAAGATCTATCAAGATTAGAGAGAAATTATAGAGAGAGAGAGTAGAGAGAGAAAGTAGATCTATTATGTCGGCTCTCTATATTACAAGATATGAGTTATGACCAAAAGCTTATGAAGAAAGACTAAACAAAGCCTTATATACCCTAAGACTTATTAAGGAAATAAGCTAGCTTTGACTTTCTACACATGACTAAATACATTGAATTTGACTCTATAAATCAAGATTAAATCTTGAAGACATATTTGTCCTAACAATCTCCCCCTTGGATTCAAGATTTAAACATTTGATAACAACATTCTTTGGCTTCTTGAATCTTCAAAACTTCGGTCTTTATCAAGGTTTGTCAAAGTCAAATTGTCACAAAATCTTCAGGCGGGGAACTGACGGAGATTTTCTTTCTTTAAAAGATATGGAGAATTTGTTTCTTCACACAAGGCATTTTGATACAATGTAGCACAAATCTAAGAAAAAGAGATCTTCTTGAGAAACCAAGATGATCAATCGATTTTTCCTACACTCTTGAAGAATTCTCCCCCTTTTTATTTCTTTAACTTGAGAACTTCAAACTTCAGTAAGGATATTCACCATATAGCACAAGTTTAAGAAAAAAAGATCACAAGATGATCAATCGATTTCTCTTAAACTCTTGAAGAAGAAATCCCCCCCTTTCCTTTCTTGAGACGAAGTCTTCTTTAAACATTTCTCCCCCTGTCATGAAATCGAATCTTTGACTTGAAAGATTTGACATGAAATTGAACTAAAAATTTCTCCCCTTTTTCGATGAAAGTGTGCATCATGATCATCGAAAACCTTCTTCAATTTCAGTCGCGTCTCTGATTCTCACCAACAATCTCCTCCTGAAAGTATGCATGTATTTCATTTAGACACAGTATTTGAAATTTTATACAAGGAAAATAAAATTCATTGAACTACATTTTGTAATTACTAACATTTGATCATTTGAAAACTTTACAAAAGAAATTCAACTTAATGAAATTTAACAGATTTATCAATAAAATGAAATCAAATGCGTGTGTTTGGATTCAAATACCAGACATCATTGCATATCAAGTTAAAAATGTTCAGTTTCAACCCCTTTATTAAATCTATTTGGTGTACTAGCATGCGAAATATGATCAGCAACAAGCATATGCAATTCTAAAACATATCAGAATACTCTGCTCTACTCACACTATTTATCCAAAATCAGAATTTTCACAAATTTACAGGTTTATCGCGACTTTGTATTTTCCCCAAGTTTCAAGAGATGTGTGTTCATTGGCATCTTTTGATTTTGTGCACATTGGCATCTTTTGATTTTGTTCTCATTGGCATCTTTTGATTTTGTGCACATTGGCATCTTTTGATTTTGTGCTCATTGACATCTTTTTATCAAAAAGTTTATTAAGAATAAGATACACCGTTAAACATGGCTTTCTATCTGGTTCTATAGCAGGATTTGGGTCAGCGGATCCCAGACCAGTTGGCCTTAGGTGCTAGGTGACGAGCACCCCTTAGAACTTACTTTCCCAAACCAGAAAGGCCACATCGATATATCTTAAACCCATTTGTACCAGTAGAACATGGCTTTCTATCTGGTTCTATAGCAGGATTTGGGTCAGCCGATCCCAGACCAGTTGGTCTTAGGGACTAGGTGTCAAGCACCCCTTAGGACTTAATCTCCCAAACCAGATAGGCCACAGGCACAAACTTTCAAACTAAATGATTAGATTTAAAACTTAGAGCATCTCAATCACTTGGTTCTAAAACATAGTGCTTCTCCCATATTTTCGTTTCCATCCATCATTCTAACAAAAAGGCTTTTTGAGCATTATATTCTATATAAATCTAGAATCACATAATTTTGAGCATTCAACATAATTTCATTCATGTTTTGCTGACCTTTCGATTTATTTCAGAAGTGAAAGATGAAACAGATGTAACTCAGATAATACAAAAACGCTTGTAAAATCACCCTTGACACACATTTCATTCATTGAATGAAAGTTGAAAAAGTTTCACTTCATTGAATTAAATTTGTAAAGATTCAAACATTCAAAGCAGTAGAAATAAAACATAATGCAATGTTACCTTTTACCACTTGTTCTTTGAAATAGAAAGATGTGACAGTTAAGAATATCACCTGAGTAGTATGATCATGCGGTAAAAGAATTAACCTGATAAGTACGAGTTCTAAACTGATTTGTTTAGAAGTCTTAGTCTTTAAAGTACGGGTCCTGAACTAAATTGTTCAGAAGCCATAGTCGTTGAAGCACGGGTTTTGAACTGATATGTTCAAAAGCCATAAACTTTGAAATCCGGGTTCTAAACCGATGTGTTTAGAAACCATTCTCTTTACTCCCCCTTAATGGCACAAATAATCTTCTTCCGAGAGTTCAACATGTTATAGATATTGGGTCTATAAATATACTATATGCGTTAGTTTCAGCAACACAACATGTTGTTGATCTAAGAAGTTATATACAAAATAAAGTACAAACTGTAATGTGATCCCACATCACATCGCGGACCTCACGAGGAACTTTTTTCCAAGTCGTCCATGGCCCATTGAACATGTTTTCAATGTCCCAATGACGTTGTTTCCGACCAAAACATCATCAAACCTACAATGAGACCGATATCAACAAAAAATATTAATATCAATTATTTAAGTAAATTTATATTACATATACAAGAAATATACATACTCTATATTATTTTTTACAAGCGGGCCGATAACTCTCTGTTGGTCCCGAAGGGGTTCTACAAGGGTGAAAGTTTGTAGAAGGGGCGGTGGGGTTGAATACAAACACAAAGTTTACTTTTCTAAATTGTTTATTGATAAACCAAAATACAATTTACAGTTTGTTGCGGAATAAGATTAAGTAAAACCTAATCTAAACAAACTTAAGAATCACTAAGGTTCCTGCACTTAGAAAATAGAAAGAGAGAATAAGTAGAGAAATAGAAAGAGAGAATAAGTAGAAAAATAGAAGTTTTTCTACTTGCACTAAGGATGTTGCTCCTATTTATACCTCATGCATTTAATGCATGGCAGGAGCACTTTACCCGCGTTAGATCTTCATTGGGCCATGCTTCTGACTTTTATCAAAGACATGCTTTTGGCCGCATGGTGAACACTGTAGGTGGCAGAGTGTGTTGGTCCCCGAAGGGTTATACAAGTTTGTAGAAGGGGAGTTGAATACAAACACATATTTTTATCTTTAAAATTGTTTATTGATATATATATCAAACAATTTTTAGTTTGTTGCAGAATAAGATCAAGTATAAAACCTAATCTAAACAAACTAGAGAATCACACAGATTTCTTGCACTAAGAAAAGATAGAGAGAAAATAAGAAAACCTAAGGGTTTTCTTGCACTAATTAGTTCAGCGAGAGGAAGCTCTTTCGCAAGTGAAGTAGGGTTCTCTATTTATACTACATGCATTAAATGCAAGTCAGTACAACTTTACACATGGTAGTGTCTGGTTGGTTGCATGGATTTGACTTTAGCAAACATCCCTTTTGGCCGCATGATGAACAGTGTAGTTGCAGAGTGGTTTGTATGATCCTGGACAAAGGGATGTCCTTCTGACAAAATCGTACAAAAGGCGTGCAAGGAGATAAGACAAAAGTTGCTTGTAGAACATGCTTCATGATCAGCGTTCGCTGAATAGATCTTTATCAGCGAATGATAAAGTTCAGTGTTCGCTGAAGTCTTCTATTTGAAACTTCGCGTGAAATGGACAAGTCTTGGCTTCGATGATATCCGTATCAGGTCACTAGTAGACTTAGTCACTCGTTCGTCAGCTTAGTCTTCGATTTTAGCTTTGAACTCAGTTGTCGCAAATCTTGTCTTCAGGGATCATAAGCAAACAACTAAAAATAGAACTTTCAGCGATCATCAGTGAGACTGAACAGGCTCAGGTCTCACTGATGTACATGCATCGCTGAAGTATAAATTAAAGTGCATGTTTTCATCAGCAATACTAAACAGACTTAGTATATTTTCTTAGATGACAAAACATTAATACATATTGTTTACTTACAATTTTCACTAAGTAATTCTCAGGGTCATTATCAAATCACTGAAGGGTTTGGATCAACAATCTCCCCCTATTTGATGATGACAAAGCAATAAAAGAAAATTGCTAAGTTAAAAACATAAGGATAAAAAGGACTCATAAAATATTTGTCCCATTTACTATTTTCAGGGATCTTTTCTAGTACTGATGGAGTAAAGTACTTCATTGACATTTTTCATTAACTTCGTAAAGCTGATTACAAGAGAAGTGGAAAAATTATAAGTACAATGAAAATAATTACAAGTACAAAAAGTTTACAAACTGATAGAACAAAAGAATACAAGGTGATCCTATCAGCTATTCAGGTTCTTCCTTGAAGAGAAGTTCATCAAGGGTGTCACGTTTTGGAATCATCCAATCAGAGACTTTTATTCCCTATTCCCGTTTTTGTTTGGCTTCACGGTAGATATGGGGTTTTATGAACTTTCCAAGGAAGGAGCGATCACACCAGTACAATAGGTCTCTGAGTTGTTCGATAGGAGCGATGGGTAACTCAGATAAGCGTTGGAAGCACTTACGACCATAGTAGTCAAGAAATAATACGCCATAAGGTTCACTGACTACCTTTCCAGCTTCGAATTCTTCAGCAGGTGGCAGTGAGATGTCAAAGTCTGAAAGATCAGCATCTGGACCGAGTACACCTTCACGAGAGAAGACAACACCAGTCTCGTTCCGTATAGCAGGGCCTGAAGATGGCGGAGCCTTTTTCTTTGGAGTGCTTCATTTTTGTTGGGTGACTGGAGGAATAGGCAGATCAACAGCTGAAGAGACTTGGTCAATTAGCTTGTTAATAGCGTTTTCAACACAAGGCTTGTAGCTTGATCCAGATCGCTGCATTGTGACCCGAATTTCCAACCATTCGTTAAGCCCAAGTTTCTCCAACTCTAAGAGATAACAGGTTCTTGACACCCCGTTTTCCCTGATCATCTGGACATCGACCAGTGAGACGCCTTTGACAGTTCTTCCCTTTAGGTTTACTTGTTTGATTCTTGCTGGTAAACTCCTGAAGTGAAGTTTCTTCTGGCACCAGGCAAGGATGTTGTCGCTGACCTTCCTTTTCTCTTCTTTCTTCTTACCATCATCTTTAAGCAGTTGTTGCTAGACTTTGAGAAGAAAGTTTCTTTAGCTGAGGATCCTTTACTGAACGTTTAGCAAGTTCAAGAGCAAAGGATTTATCAGTGAGCTCGGCCTTCTGTTGTTCAGCAAGGATCTTCCCAGCTTTAAGAGCTTCAGCGATTTCCCTGGGAGTCAGGCAGCTGAGGTAAGCAGGGATGAGTCGTTGGCTTTCGATTTTCTGGATCATCGTTGCTTTCCTTCTTCGTTCATCTTTATCTGACCATTGAGGAGGCATAGAAGGTGTTCTAGGATGGGAAAGCAGTTGTTCTTCAGCTTGTTTATCAGTCTCGTTCAGGACAGAGACTGGGATTATTTGATCATCAGCGTTAATCGCTGGGATTATTTGTTGAGAAGATGGTGGATGAGCTTCAGTGGTAGCCTCAAACAGGGGAGAGGACTAGCTGAAACAAAATGATCATTAGAGTTAGATCCTTTGAGGGTAGAAGAGAGATAGAGAAAGAATAGGCTAAGTGTTTAGAGGTTTTAGGAGGAGTAGAGTAGAAGTTGAGAAGGGGTAGAGGAGTGAGGCAGTGTAAGGGAAGAAAAGGTAACATACCTGACAAGTTGGCTTCTTTAAGAGGATAACCAAGTTGTCATAAGTGAGGCCCTTGTTTTTGCCTTGCTGCGTCTTCTTAGCAGAAGACTTTGCAGCGGTCTTCTCCCCTGGTTCGTTGATGGAGACACCCTTTCGAGCAGGAACTTTAGTGGCTTCAGGATGAAACCAAAAGGGATAATGATCTTCATCATCGTCATCCTTGGGAGAAGGACGGGATGAGGGTTCATTATCAGCTATTTCTAGCTGTTCCTCCTCTTCTTCCTCTTCCTCATCATCAATGATGAGGTCAATGTTTTCTTTATCAGCAACAGGAGAAGGAGGGTCATCGCCTTGCTCCCCCTCAGAAGGAGAGGGTTGTTCATCGGTTCCCTCAGGATGATCAAATTCTCGAGGGTCTTCATTTTCAGCATTCTCTTCCTCCCCCTCAACAATTCGGGGGAATTCTTCTTCAGTATTCTTCTCCCCCTCTCCCACCGAATAGGGGAGCTAATAGTATCAGTAGCATCAACAATGGTGACCTCAGGGACCCTGTCTTCCAGGCCAGGGTGTCCTGAAGCTGAGGTCGTTAACACCTCAACAGTTTCTAACATGGTTTCCAGGTTAGGGATGCGAGATGTAGCCAGAATGACGAAATTTGTTATCATCCGCAAAAGATTGCGATCATTATTAGAGAAGTGGGAGACATGAACCGTCGAGGCGTTCATCCTCTCCAGGATTTCGGTGAGCAGCGAGTTACAATCATTTACCTTTGAGGAAAGGCCGCTTACCTCACCTTGGAGGTTTGTAACTGAGGTTTTCAGGGACCCAACTTCATCGCTGAGACTGGTGAATTAGGTGGAGAGCTGCTTCTAGTCGCTGGCAAGGGTGGCGACCTCTGAATTGACAGCCAAGAGCGCTGATGTGTTGTTGTTGAGAGCAAGCTATAGGTTCGTCACTCCCCCTTGCAGATTGGAGATATTAGCAGAGTTGGCCTTTGCTACAAGGGTAGTGGAGACGTTCTTCAGTGTTACCCCAACGTCATTAACCGCCGAGGTGTTTGATCAAAGGTTGGTGGAGAGAGATTCCACTTTAGCAGCGATGTCCTTGAGAGACGTGTTGATTGTCCCCAGATTAGGACCTGAAAAAAAAATAACTTGTGAGCAAAGGAAAACCCAGAAGTTTGGTTTTCAGAGAGGGTAAGGATTGGGTTTAGATACCTGTAGGATTTGGGTTGGAGAAAACAGTGAAGTCGCGAGTTCCTCCCCAATGTTCCATGTCGTCCTCGAACGAACGAACACGGATCGTTGTATAGGATCCTACAGGTCCTGTGAAGTTTTACCGGATCAAGCTCTGTAGAGTGGCGACGCTTGTATCCATCAGTGGAAGTGACGGAATCTTAAGTGCAATGCTGAATGGGGGAAAGACAAAAGGAGGAGAAGAAGAAGCATTGGCTGAGAAGAGTGGTGCTACGGATTCATCGTTGAAGGCACTGATGGAGACCTCTTCAAAGCTTGGAGGCGCGAAATATGTTGGGGTGGGTTCCAAAGAAGCTTCAGAGATTGGAATCTCTGGAGTGGTTGATGGGGTGGCTGTTGCAGATGTGACGGAGTGGACCACGAGACCATCTAGCGTTTCCTGTGAAGAGGCCAACGCGGAGTCTTGAGCCTGGGAAGGCTGACGTTTCTCCTTTGAGGTCTTCTTGGACTTATGGATGCCAAGGGGGATAGTAGATTGTTTCCTCTTTTTAATAGAGGTGGTTGTAGCAGCCTCGGTATCAGTGGAGAGTTGTGCCGCTGAAGGAGAAGAAGTGGGGCGGAGAAGAGAGAGTAGAGTAGACAGACTTACCTCACCTTCGATGGGTTTGAAGGCGAGTACCTTGGGCCAACTTGGGAGAGCTTGTAGTCTCCCTGCTTAGAGTAGTGGCTGCCCAGAGCCAGTTGTAGGATGGCGGAGATGAAACGCGGGTAGGGAACGGTTGGGGAGTGTTCAGGTTTCTCGACCCGGTCCATCAGGTCTACAAAGATGATGCAAGCATAGTCCACATGCATCCCTTTCAGCAGTGCATCAGTCATGGCGACCAGAGTCTTTGATGCTTGATCTGTGGAGCCTGTTTTGGCCGTCATGCAGCTTATGATGTGGGCGAAGATGAAGTTTAACTCAACAAACATCTTGTTTTTTAGTACCTTGGTAAGCTTTTTGTCGGGTTCCCCACTGCGGGTTGAGTCCCATAAATAGTTCATGAGGTCAAGGAAGGGTATCAGTTCAACCTCACCTTCAATGGTGTTGGGGTCAGTGAGAGGAACGAAGGGTTTAGTTTTGCTACTGTGAGGAAGATTCAGTGCCTGGAGGATGGCTGGAGGGGATATGGCTCCTTGACCCAGTTCGGTTTGAAACCAGATTACTAAGTATTATTTTCCAGTATTTCTGGAGTTAGCAGTGGTACGGTGAGTAGTGTACCAGAACTGCTGTAGAAGATTGCGGTGTACAGGGGGTGTGATGGTCATAGCAGTGGAAAGGGGGCATGTCTTTATGAAGTTGACAGCGTCAGTGAGATATGGGGATGGCTTTTTCTTTGGAAATTCTAGCAGGGCATAGGGGTTGTTTGAGGCAAGGACAATTTGGTTCAGCTCACATTTCAGATTGTTAGCCCTTGTCAAGACTGGAGGAGAAGCAATGTTGGTAGCAACAACATTTGAGGATGCCATTTCTGTTTAGAAACAAAAATATAGAAGAGAAAAGATGAACTTCTTAAAATGGAAATGTTTTATCCAAAATAAGGGTTTTGAGGTTTTTAGGGTTTTACAGTTTCCTTTTTAGGAAAGAAACAATAACAATGGGTTTTCTAGTTTTAGAAGAGTTTAAAACTAGTGAAAAACATGTTTTCCAGTTTTCTTTTAAGGAAAGGGATTCTGGAAAAACGTATGAATGTTTAAGTTTAAGATTTTTGTTTTAAACCTAAAAGAAAAACTATATTTCAAGTTTTGTTCATAAGATCATAAGATCATGAAGAAGATGATCTTATGTTTGAAAAATGTTTGTTTTGATCCATAAGAACAAGAAATGGGATCATAAAACAAGTAATAACAATAAGATGAGAAGAAAATATGAACCTGTTTGAGTAAAGGTTGAAGATTCGAGTAACAGGTTTTAATATCACAAATCCAAGAACAAAATGCTTAGGAATTCTTTCTGCTTTTAGAGAGTTTGAGAGTGTAAAAGGTAAAAATATAAACATGAAGAGTTTATATAGTGAGTGTAGAGAGAGAAAATGATGAGCGTGAAAAGTTACTCATCATGACACGGACACGTCCCACGAAGCTTATTGGGAAAGAATTCAAACAGACGAACGTGTCAGAGAAAAAGTCGCGCCATAGGTTATCCGTTTTGATGACGTCACAGTCAGAAATGTCTTTTCACTTTCTAAAATGTTTCCCTGAGTGTTTTGAAAACATCAGAGAGGATTTTAAAAAGAAGTGTCACTGATAAGAAATGTCAGTGAGCATTGTTACTTCAAAGGAATCACTGAAGGAAAAAATATTCAACGATCAATTTTATTTTGAAACACAGCATACTAAAGTAAACTTCAGTGATAGGAATAGAAAAACATACCTTGGAATCAACGAATCAATTTGTTCAAAGATTGGTTGATAAATAAGGAGATAGAAGTTCCTTTATCACTGACCTAATGCGTAACCACTGAAGAATTATTCTTCAAGGTTCAACATGCCAAGCTCACTGATGAGAAAGTTGAATCTTGTCTCATCAAGAGGTTTGGTGAAAAGATCAACTAACTGAAAGTCAGTTGGGATAAAGTGAAGTTCTATATCACCATTCATCACGTGATCTCTGATAAAGTGATACCTGATTTCGATGTGTTTGGTCTTTGAGTGTAGCACTGGATTTTTTGGTATGACGATGGCACTGGTGCTGTCTCAATAGATTGAAATTTTGGAGAGCTGAAGGTCGTAGTCTAATAGCTGATTTCTCATCTATAAGACCTGAGCACAACAGCTTCCAGCAGCTACATACTCAGCTTCAGCGGTAGAAGTGGACACATAACTTTATTTCTTGCTTGTCCAACTTACCAGCTTTCCACCCAGGAGTTAACAGCCTCTTGTGGTGCTTTTTCTATCCAGCTTGCAACCTGCAAAGTCATTATCTGAATAGGCAGTTAGATCGAATCCTGAGTCTTTGGGATACCAATGACCTAGGTTAGGTGTACCCTTCAGATATCTGAAAATTCGCTTTACAACGATCAAATGTGATTCTTTGGGTTCAGATTGATATCGTGCACATAAACAAGTAGCATACATAATATCAGGATGACTAGCTGTAAGATAAAAAAGAGAGCCGATCCTCCCTCGGTACGCAGTGACATTAACAGGCCTCCCTGAAGGATCTTTGTTAAGTGTCTTCGGCGGTGCCATAGGGGTTTTCATAGATGATCTTTGAGTTAAATCGAATTTTTTCAGCATATCTTTAACATACTTACCTTGGTGGATAAACGTACCCTTATCATTCTGCTTGATTTGGAGTCCAAGGAAGTAAGTTAGTTCACCCATCATACTCATTTTATTTTCAGATTTCATTCTTTCAGCGAAACGAGTACATAGATCAGGGTTAGTAGAACCAAATATAATGTCATCAACATTTATTTGAACAAGAATAATATGACCTTTTACTTTCCTGAAAAATAGAGTGTTGTCGATTTTACCACACTCAAAATTTTCAATAAGGAGAAAAGAGGATAGAGTGTCATACCATGCACGAGGAGCTTGTTTCAGTCCATAGAGTGTGTTATCCATCTTATAAACATAACCTGGATGCTTAGGATCCGAGAATCCTGGTGGTTGTTCGACATAGACTTCTTCATTCTGCCTTCCATCGAGAAACGCTGACTTGACATCCATTTGAAAAAATTTGAAATCTCTGTGAACGGCGTAGGCAAGAAATAGACGAATAGCCTCGAGTCTTGCCATAGGAGCAAACGTTTCGTCATAGTCTATGCCTTCCTCTTGTTTGTATCCCTGAGCAACTAGGCGAGCTTTGTTGCGGGTTACAGTGCCATGTTCTGTTAGATCTGTGTTTTGTCAATAAACCAAGTGTTGAATTCTGATAAGAAGGCTCAGAAGTTCTGAAGAGAAGAGTAAGATTTCTGAGAAGCTTAATCAGATGAATGTTCAGAAGTTCTGAACAACCTGTTCAGAATTCATAACTAGATACTTTCCTTTGTACTTAGTTAACTAATTAGGACACGTGTATTGTTCCTATTAGTCTTTCTTATATGTACTATAGCTTTAGTGTTTCCGTTGTAGTATATATAGGAGTTAGCAACTGTAAGCTAACTAATCTTTGGCATAACTTTTCCCGCATATTCTTGTATTCATATTTTGTAATCTTTGAGATACGCTCTCTCTAAGATCTGTAAATCTGTTCTTCATTGAATACAAGTGTTCTTGATCAAATTACTTCTCAATTACTATTCTATTCATTGTTATATTGATTGTAAGATTGGATCCTGAACTTACAATTGGTATCAGAGCTTGTCAACAAACAAATTCGATCGAGATCGCATTCTTAAGGGTTTCCTGTTTGTTTTCTTGAAGATTTCTTGATCAATTCGAAAATTGATTCCGCTGCTACTCACTGTTCTTGAATCCTTAGCAATTCTTGAATTAATTGTGTTTTTCGATCAAGGAATTTGGATTTGTCTTTCTGTTGAAGCTTTCTTACAATCATGTCTTCTAAAGAGTATCTAGCCATGGGATCTGAAACAAAACCACCTGTTCTAATACCTGAAGAGTACCAACAATGGAAAATCCGAATGATCCAATTCTTGGATAACATAGATGAAAATCTAATGGTCTCTATCCGTGAAGGTCCTATCGAAGTGTATGTCGATGTCGCTGCAACTCCTAGAACAGAGACAACTCCAGAAATTCCAGCTACAAGGGTGAAGAAGAGTTTTTCTCAGTATACATCAGAACAGAAAAACAGACATGCTATAGACAAAAGAGCAATTACGTTGATGACTTTGGCTGTTCCAAATGAAGTTCTTAACAGGATTGACAGTGGATCATCTGCCAAGGAAATGTGGGATGAACTGGAAAGGCAGATGTTAGGAACTGTGAGGTCTATTCAAGCGAAGTTAAATCAGAGCATAAATGCCTATGAAAGGTTCAAGGCTAAAGAGTCAGAAAGTTTGACTCAGACGTACAGTAAATTTTGTACTATTCTGAATGATTTGAGAAGAAATGGGCTAAAGAAAACAAAGTCAGAAATAAATTACAAATTTCTGAACAGTCTAAACTCAGAATGGTCATCATTTGCTATAAGTCTGCAAATGAATAAAGATATGTGTGAAGAAGACCTCAATGATCTGTTCTGTGTTCTAAATCAACATGAAGACTCTGTCAAGTTAGTTGTGGAAGAGAAGAAAAATGTTGCTGATCAGTTAGCATTTTTATCAAAGTCCAAAGTTATCAAAGCACCCAAGAAGACTGCATATCTATCTGAGATACCAAAGCTGAAAGAATTTGACAAGGAAGAAGGATCAGAGGATGATGAAGATATCAAGATAATGGCTGAGAAACTTGCCTTGTTGACAAATACTTTCAACAAGAGGTATGGGAAGGGTATATTTCAGGGAAATTACAAGAGAGAACAGAGGAGTTCAGATTATAAGAAGAGAGAAGACAGAGGAGAGAATAAAGAAGAGAAAGAAGAGAGAAAAGAAAACAATTTGTGTTTCAAGTGTGGAAAATCTGGCCACTATGCTAAGGACTGCAGAGTAAAGATCGTGAAAGATTATGAGTACTATACCAAAAAGGCTCAGCTTGCAAAGAGGAGAGATGATGAGATTTCTATGTTGGCTGAACAGGAGAATTGGCTGTACTACACTTCAGATGAAGATGATCATATTAATTTTCCACATATGCAAAGTTACATGGCCAAAATGAAGAATGAGGATGATTCTGACTATGAGGATGCTGATTCTGAGTCATCTACTGAGGTACATTCTGCACTTGAAATAGACTTAATGACACAGATTGGTGACATGAAAACTGAATTTGTTAATCTTAGAAAACAGATAAAAGGTGAAAGAAGTCTGGTTAACAAATTCAGAATTGAAAAAGAAGTAATAAGAGAACAATATGAGGAATCTGAGGCTGAGAAACAGAAAGTTAAAAATGAAAATTCTGAATTGTTAAAAAAGCTGTCTGAATTAAAAAATGAATTTTCAAAGATTAAGGATGAAAAGAGTGATTTACAAATAAAATTTGATATGCTATTTGAGGAAAGAAAGAATTTATACACCAAAATCAAAGAATTAGAAGATCTAAATTTGAAAATAGGTCTGACTCAGCAAACATTAAATCTTCTAACAAGTAATGTTAAAGATACAAGATTTTACAATCCAAAGAAGGGATTGGGATTGGAAGAAAATGTTGTTTTAAAAAGAGCTCCAGTCAACTTGTATGATTTTGAAAAACTTCAAGTTCCTAAACCAAAAATCCCAGAAACTGTTGAAGTTTTTATCAGACCTGCAAGTTCTATAACAAGTTCTGACAATTTGCAGAAACCAAGCTCTAAAAAGACAAAGGAGATAGTTTCTGATTCAAAAATAGAGAAGTCAATTGTTTCAGAAGATAATATTAAGAAAGAAATTCCTAAATCAACAGATGAGAAACCAAAATACAATGACATTAAATTCAAGTATGATTCTTTAAATGTTAGTTACAAAAATAAACAGTCAAGTTTTTCACATCATGACATTGAAAGCATATATGATACAAGTAAGGTTTCTGAAACAGTTAATCAGAAGTCTGAAGCTTCTAGTCAGAACTCTGATTCTTGGAGTCAGAACTCTGAGTCTGAAGGTCAGACATCTGAGTCTGTTAATCAGAATTCTGATTCAGGTAGTCAGAAGTCTGAGTCAACTGGATTTTTTGAAACAAAGTCAGATGATTTTTCAGAGCTTGAAAAGAGGTTTAATCTTGTAAGTCAAGAACTTGAGGATTTGAGAAAATCTTTTGATGAACTCGAAAATGATTACTGTGATGTGGATGTTGAACTTAATGAAGCTTTAAAAGAAAAGAACATCTTTATTCAGAAAATAACAGAGCTTGAGAAACTGAAGACTGAGTATGATCTTTTTAAAATTAATGCTCTAAAAGATAATGATAAATTCCTTAATGAATCAAGTACATATGAAAAAGGTGAATCATCTACTTCTCCTTCTAACAAAAAGGGATTGAATTTTTCAGAAAAAGAGGAAAGCAAAAGGAAAGATGGTGTGAAAAGAGTTTCTGAGATGAATGGATTGGTTCCTGCAACTGTACCAAAAGCACAGAGTTATTGTGATAAATGTACTTGTACTTTGAAAACCAGCAATAAAAATGAAAAGGCTTACGGTACAGATCTGTTGTTACTTGCAAAGAAAAATCGTATTTGTGTTCAATGTGAAAGTGATTCATTCCAATATTCTCAGAAATGTCCAATCACAATAACTTATGTTTCCAATGTAAGAAATGACATTCAGAATACAGAAAAGAAAAATGTTTCTGTTCCTCAAACTCAGAAAAGAGAAATAATAAAAGAAGTGAAGCCTCATATTAAAATCACAGGAAAGAATGAAAAAAGGTTTAATGTGAAAGAAAAGAAGGCTGAAACTTCCTCAACATCTAAATTTAAAACTTTTAAGAAGAAATTGAACAATTTTGTGAACAGAAAATGTTCTGACTTCATAAAAGTTCAAGGAAAGTGGTGTTTGAAGAAAGACTTTGAATGGAAAGTCAAAGATACTTTTGTTAAATCAGATAAAAAGGCTAACAAAGAAGGACCCATTTCAAAATGGGTACCTAAATCTAACTGATTGTTGTTGCAGGGCTGTCATGTGTGGTTTTTAGATTCAGGAGCTTCAAGACACATGACAGGTCAAAAGTCTTTTCTATCAAATTTCACAGAAAAGGCTGGAGGAGCAGTAAACTTTGGAAATAACAGCAAAGGTCAAGTTAAAGGTTATGGGGATTTAACAAAAGGAGATCTGACAATTCAAAAAGTTTTCTATGTTGAAGGCTTACAACATAATCTTTTCAGCATAAGTCAGTTTTTAGACAGTCTTTGTCAAATCAAGTTCAAAATAACAGGTTGCATGATTTTAACTGAGAATGATCTTAAACTCTTCTGGGCCAAAAGACACATGGACTTATTTGTGGTTAATTTTTCAAAAATACAAACATTAAATCCTGTTTGTCTTTTATCAAACTCAATTGTAAATGAATGCTGGCTATGGCACAGAAGATGTTCTCATTTAAACTTCAAAGATCTGAATAATCTTGTTGCAAAACATCTGGTTAAAGGATTACCAAATATTAAATTTGAAAAGGAATCATTATGCTCAGCTTGTGAAATGGGCAAGATGAAAAAGAGTTCTCACAAATTAAAAATGGACTCATCTTGCAAAGCACCATTGGAAATGATTCATACTGATCTTTGTGGTCCTATTTCAGTTCAGTCTATAGGAGGAAAGAAGTATATGCTTGTAATTGTTGATGAATATTCCAGATACACATGGGTTGAATTCCTAAGAGCTAAGTCAGAAGCTGCTACTACATTGATAAACTTTATCAAAAGGATTCAAGTTCTCTTACAGCTTTCAGTCCAGAAAATCAGAAGTGATAATGGAACAAAGTTCAGATATGAGACTCTTCAAAAGTTTTTAGAAAGTTCTGGGATTTCTCACAATTTCTCTGCCATCAAAACTCCTCAACAAAATGGTGTTGTTGAAAGGAAAAACAGGACTCTAGTTGAAGCTGCAAGAACCATGCTGGCTTATTCAAATCTTCCAACTTTCTTATGGGCTGAAGCAATTGAAACTGCTTGCTTTACACAGAACATAACTTTAATCAATAAAAGATTAAACAAGACTGCTTATGAACTGATAAACAAAAGAAAACCATTAATCAAATTCTTTCATATTTTTGACTGCAGATGCTATGTCCTTAAAGACAGAGAAAATCTTGGTAAGTTTGATAAAAAGGCAGATGAAGGATACTTTGTTGGTTATTCATTAACTTCCAAAGCATTCAGAATCTACAACAGAAGAACCAAGAGGATGATGGAAAGCATCAATGTAACATTTGATGAAGTCAGAATGAAGACTTCTGAACAAGACAGTTCAGAACTCATGCAGAACAGGACAAAAATGACTTCTGATACAAACTCTAATCCTATTTGTTCAGAACTCAATTCACTGTTTAAGGATGCTTTTCTTGAACTGACTTTTGATTCTTATGCAGAGTTTGAAAACCCTAAGATGATCAATGAAATGAAAAGAAGAACTTCAGAAGTAGTTCAAACAATTGTAATTTCTGATAAAGGTCCATCTGAGGATTGTCCAACTCTGATAAATACAAGTAATGAAAATTCTGACCCTGATACTCAGAATTCTGAACCTTGTATTCAGACTTCTGAACCTCGTATTCAGAACTCTGAACAAGTCACTCAGAACTCTGACTTCATTGCTCAGAATTTGAACTCAAATTTATCAGAACAAGGGGAAAGTTCAGAATTACAAGCTATCGTTGATGAGAATGATACAAACAACAATTATTCAGAGATTGATGTGCTTCCTAGTGCAAACAAATGGACTAAAAATCATCCCATTCATCAAGTGATTGGTGATCTATCAGCAGGAGTAAAAACCAGATCAACTACTGCAAATGAAGCAATGTTTGCAGGTTTCCTAAGTGCTATTGAACCTAAGAAAGCTAATGAAGCCCTAGAGGATCCAGATTGGATTTCAGCAATGCAAGAGGAATTGCTTCAATTGGAAAGGAACAAAGTCTGGAGACTCATTCCACGGCCTGAAGGTAAATCTATCATTGGAACTAAATGGGTATTCAGAAATAAAAAGGATGAGTCAGGTGTTGTCATCAGAAACAAGGCAAGATTGGTTGCTAAGGGATACTGTCAACAGGAAGGAATTGATTATGATGAGACATTTGCACCAGTGACAAGAATAGAGGCCATCAGGATATTTTTGGCCTATGCTGCTCACAAGAATTTCAAAGTATATCAGATGGATGTCAAATCAGCATTTCTGAATGGTATACTTAATGAAGAGGTGTATGTACATCAACCTGAGGGTTTTGTTGATTCAGAATTTCCTGACCATGTCTATATATTAGATAAAGCTTTATATGGTCTAAAACAAGCACCAAAAGCCTGGTATGACACTCTTACTCAACACTTGTTAGGTTCAGGTTACAAGAAAGGTAAGATTGACACAACTTTGTTTTTAAAGAAACAAGGTGATGATTTGATTCTTGTTCAAATTTATGTTGATGACATAATATTTGGCTCTACAAGTGCAAAAATGTGTGATGATTTTTCTAAAATCATGAAATCTGAATTTGAAATGAGCATGATGGGTGAACTTAATTTTTTCCTTGGACTTCAAGTCAAACAATTACCAAATGGAATTTTTATAAATCAAGGAAAATATGTAAGGGACATCCTGAAAAAGTTCAAAATGTCTGATTGTGCTTCTATGAGATCTCCTATGGCAACAAACATAAAGTTAGATGCTGATCTCAAAGGAGTTTCAGTAGATAACAAACTTTATAGAGGCATGATTGGATCATTACTATATTTGACTGCAAGTAGGCCAGACATCATGTTTTCTACCTGTTTTTGTGCAATATTTCAATCCAATCCTAAAGAATCACATATGTTGGCAGTCAAAAGGATTCTCAGATATCTCAAAGGAACACCTGATCTTGGATTATGGTATCCAAAGGAAACTGACTTTAAACTAACAGCTTTCACTGATGCTGATCATGCAGGAAGTAGAATGGACAGAAAGAGTACATCTGGTGCTTGTCACTTTCTAGGGGATAAGATAGTGAGTTGGGCATCAAAGAAGCAGAATTGTGTATCCACTTCAACTGCTGAGGCAGAGTACGTTGCTGCTGCTGCTTCATGCTCTCAAACTTTGTGGATGAGAACACAACTCATGGATTATGGGTATCAGCTCAACAAAATTCCTATCTACTGTGACTCAGAAAGTGCAATTGCCATTACTCAGAATCCTGTTCAACATTCAAAGACTAAACATATAGATGTGAGGTATCATTTTATAAAGGACTATGTGGAAAAGGGAACAATAGAGATGCACTTTGTGCATACAAAGTATCAATTGGCTGACTTGTTCACAAAGCCTCTTGATCACAAAAGATTCTCATTTCTCATATGTAAAATAGGAATGCTTAATCTGACTAATTGATCTGACTTGTTAGTTGATTTTCAGAAATGTTAAATCCTGCTAAGTAAGATTTTCTGAGTAGTGTACTCAGAACTCTGAGTCTTGTACTCAGAATTCTAACTCTTGAGTTCAGACTTCTGCGTCAATACTTCAGAAATCCAACTTTCAAGATTTCATTTCTGAGAAATACAAGTACTTCAATTTTTATGGATTATCTTTTTTCTATTACTCTTTATATCTCATCTCATCTTTATTAAGTACATGCTAAAGTCAAGGGGGAGCATTAATATCTTTTGGAAATCATTTCATGCTTATTAAAATGTTTGTTTTCATTTCTTATCTCTGATCATTCTAAGAAGAACAAGCTTTTAATGATAATTTTTTTTCACTTGTTCAAACTATATCTGAATCTCAAAATTTTCTTATTCAGATATAAAATTTTAAATGAGTTTCACTAATCATCACTATTTGAACAGAATTCTGATGATAAAATGATTTTCTATCTGTTCAAACCTCTTCTGAATAATTAAAGCTTTTACATTTGTCAGAAGTTGATTTTAAATAGTTTGGTTACAAGGCAAATTCTTCTGAATCATGGACTCAGAACTCTGAGTAGAATAATCAGATCTCTGATAAAGGAACGAAAATCATCTGAGCGTGTTATTCAGATCTTTGACTTGTGTCAATATTCTATCCAATAACACGTGTCAGCTTCATATTTGGTTGATTATGCCACGCATTTCATTTAAATCCTCTGTGGCATTTCAAATGTGTTGACTCCGTTATAACTTTGACCTCGTTTTTCCGTCAAACCTTTCAACTTCGCGGATTTTAAATAGGTCTTAAATTCCCTCTTTCAAATTCTTTCAAATTTCAGAGCGAAAAGTGAGATACGAATCATTCCAGAGTTCTTTGAATGTGTTTTCTTCTTAAATCATGTCTGGATTTCGAAGAAGTGATCATATATCTCTGCATAGTACTAAGTCTTTAATGGAGGAATCTGATTCGGACAATGATGAAGTTCAAAATAGACCTATTGAAGAAGAAGCAGTAGAAAACGATGAAATAAATGCAGAAGATGAAGAAATGGCTGAATCTGAGGGGAATGCAGATGAGGGAAATATGAATGTCGAACATGAACAGAGTGCTGCAGGGTCAATAATGTCAAGAAGACCAAATTTAGTGGAAAGAATTGTTCCTGAAAGAGAATGGTTGAAGTTGTCAGAAAATAATTGTGTATTATTGTTTGAGGAAAATAGATTTAAGCCTGAACACAGGATAATAATGGAGTTATTCAAATATCATCCCTACAAGAAATGGTTCACAAGACACAAATCTGTCCCTGTTCAGTATATTCAACAATGGTGGAAATATCTTAGGTTAGAAGAGAATAAATTTGTATCTGGAATTGGAGGAGTAACAATCACTTTATCAATCCCTGCACTGAGGGAAATGCTCAATTTACCAGAAAAAGATGATGTACAACAAAGGACAGACTTTGAAGACTCACCTTTAACAGAAGAATTGATTGCGGAGTTTATGAGGTTAGGATACAATGAGGGGTTAAGGACTCTTAGTAGTTTCAGAAGGAACAAATTGCCACCAATTTGGGCATGTTTCTTTCATGTGGTGAATAAGTGTTTGTCAGGGAAGAATAGCTCTGCAGATCAAGCTTCAAAATAGATTCTTCAAATTTTTCAAGGTTTAGTGAAGAATAGGCATTATGACTATACTGCTATACTTTGGGAAGACATGAAGAATACATTTGAGAAAAATCAGAAGGCTATTCAAAAGAAAACAAAGGATACACCCCTGTCATATATACCTTACATAAGGTATTGGCAACTTGTGATTTGGTATGCAATGCAAGAAAACAGAACCATTCCAAGAAGATCAGAGGAGCAACATGGTCCTATTTTCCATTTGGGTAAGATGTCTTCTGCTACTAATATTCAAAATTATCCTAATCACAAACTCTTGCCAAGATCACTTAGGAGTTACATTCCAAGGGAGAGTGAGATTTTAAAAGCTTATTGCACCTCTATGGGAATTGAAGTACCTCAAATCCCTACCCATGAGGACCAACCTGAGAGGAGAGGTGAGGGGTCTAGTCATGTTAGAGAGGGGGAGGATGTTCAAATGGGTGAACATTCTGAGAGAAATGAGGGGCAAAATTCTGAGAGCTTGGTTAGAATATGTGAAGAAAAACAAAATGAGAGTGGTGAGGATGAGAAAATGTCACCAGAGGTTCAAACAGAAAGAGATGCCTCTGTACTAGCCAATCTTAACTAGGTAACCACATCTGCTATTGAGACACGACTCTTGGTGTCCAATATTGAAAAAATCACCATGGACCTAGTGGTGGATCTTGAACAACCCATCTATACCCACTCAGAAGCAGTTCAACCTGCTACTGTTTCACATAAATCAGGGGAACCATCCCAAACTCATTTGGAGGGAGGTGATAAATCCCAACCTATTCTTCATCACATTGAGTCTGGATATCACAGTCCTATCCATATTGAGCCTGAAATTCCTTCCAACACTTGCACAAATCAGGAATTTCGTATTCCTGACCAAACATTCATAGACACTCTTAATTTTGGATGTCAAGGATTGGATGGAAGTCCTGGTGAGGTGAACATTACAAAAGCTTCATTAAAATGTGCATCTGTTGTACAAGATGACTTAGTATTATCTACAGGCCATGAGTCCTATGGACACATGAAAACTGGACCATCTGTTGGTTCAGGTTCACAGTTAGAATCTTCTGAATTTGTAAAAATTCAGAAACAAAACATGGTGATGGGGGAAAAAGTAAAAAAAATGGAGGAAAAGGTGGATGGACTGAATGATGAGGTAAAGGAGTTGAAAACAATGTTGGAGGGGAAGATGAAATCTGTTGAGACTAAGATAGATGATGTAAAGGTATCCTTGGAATCTCATAAAAATGAGATCAAGGATATTATGTCTGAGTTTCAGAAAGATCTGTTTAACCAAATGCAGAGTATGCAAGAATCTATATTCAAAGCACTTAGTACTTCTTTGGCTTCAACTTCTAAACCACTTGATCTTGTTCCACTAGCAGAAGCTGAACCTGAAGATGTTCCTGTTCAGAACCTCAAAAGAAAGTTTGATGATAATGAGTTTCATGATCATCAAAAGGAGGAGAAAAAGCAAAGGTTGAGTTCTGATGATGATATTGGTATAGAAGATTTTGAAATAGAAGATATGCAGTTGGTTCAGACAGAGGCAAATATTCAGAAAGTGGATACTCAGATTGTTCAGATTACAAGCTCAGATACATAGGATATGGAGATGGAATGTATGGATGGTAATGATTCTGATAAAACAGAGGAATTGAACTTAGATGCAGAAATGGAAGATAATTCTGATGAAACTGAAGCAATTGAGGAACCTGTGTTGAGATCAGAAGAAACAGTTGAGAGTTCAATGGTTGTGAACACGTGTACAGATATTGTCCCATATGTCAAAGTTAGTTTGGTGGACTCTGAGTCAGAAGAAAGGAGATTGAATGAGATTTTGATCAGAAGGATGCACAGTGAGTTAGTCAGAGCACTCAATGTTCAGAAAATTCAAAGGGATGTGAAGATGGTAAGACCTATTGATCTGATGGGAGAGGAAGATAGTATTGTTGGTTATTCTCAGAAAATTCAAGAGGATTTCTATTTTAACTATGTGGATGACATTGCTGATATTAAAGAAGAATATGAAAAAGTTAAAGAATACTTCATGCCTTCAGAATATCTATTCAGAAAGCCAATTGAGATTCCTAAGATTAACTTGCCAATCTTAGAGGAGCCTTTGTGTGATTTTGTTCTAGATATGAGTGATTTCACAGTGATATTTTTCCAGAGGAAACATATGAGCATCTATACCACACAGAAGGAGACTATGTTGTTTTAGAAAATAACATTGATGGTTTCATGGATGGAAAACTTCAGATGATCTATGCAGAAGCCTCAAACAGATTCAGAATTCCTGATTCAAGGCTACACATTCAGAAAAGGATTGAGAAAGTATTGATGTTTCAGACAGAAGAATTTGATGGTCTGAAGTATGTAAAATTGGAAGTATTGAAAGAAAAAGATGTAAAGGTTTTCTTATCAAGTTTTGATTTCCACAGATTAACTCTTGAAGATCAGATCTTTCTTGTTAAGTTCTTTGCCAGTACTGAAGAAGCCTGGATAGAGATTGAATGTAGAAGACTTCTGGGCATCTATGTCAGAAATATGTATATGTATGACTTCCAGTTGGCAATTGAAGGAAGAAAAGAGAAGTGCAATTTGAATTGTCCAATGAAGATTCCAGGAAGTGGTGTGATTGTGAAGGGTTTTATAAATGAAGGAATGGAATCTGAAGGGTATGCATATAGTAATCAAGGAAATCTTGAGCTGTTCAGATTAAAGGAATTGGTAAAGTATAGTAATGCAACTTTGAGTTGGTTACTAATTGAAATGAGAGTTTCTAAAACTGAAAGGGGAAATCTAAAGAAAAGATGTGTGAAAGCTGTGAAAAGAAGGATAGATCTTAGAAGTAAGGTCAGAAGCTGTGGTGAATGGTTATTATCAGAAGAAAATCCTAAAAAGATGTTGCATAGTGATTTTGTGTTTCCAGCAGAATATGAGGTGAATGAGGTCTTTTCAGAAGAAATTGAAGAAGAAATTCAAGAGACAACTCCTCAGAATGATCAAATGACAAGTATTGATCAACCTGAACAGTCAGAACCAAAAGAAGATGAAAGATCTGTAGATGTGAATGGGTATTTTCTGGAGTTTGATCTGCCAAACTTCTTTAATCCAAGTGAAGTAAACTTTCTAAGTGTATATCATGACAAACCAAAAGAGACTCAGATCTGGTTGGCTGAGAAGTCAAGATGTCTTGGAAAACCAAAGAAATATGTGTATTCAGATTTTCTAATCACTGGGATCAGAGAACTAAAGATCAAGCAGTTCAGAAAGCAAGAATACTTATCCTTTGAAGTATTAAGAGAAGATGGAAAGGTGTACTATTTTACTGATGCAGACTTTGAAAAGCTATCAGTAATGGATTTCTACAGACTACGCAGTATGTTGTGCTTCAAAGAATCAAGCAAAGATAAGAATGAAAGGAAGGCAAGGAGTGTAGTGATTGAAGCTATGTTTTACATCCTAAGATGGCATTGTTATACAGATTTTCAAATAGCTCTGTATCTACAAAGGCCAGGTGTCTATCTTTCAAGACCCATCACAGATCATGATCAGAAGCAAGTATTAAGAACTGGAAGTGTGTCCAGACATCCAGAATTAGGAGTCTTTTTGAAAAACAAGAGTGAAAAGATCTTTTTCAGAGCAAAGGAGACTGCAAAATATAGCTCTGGAACTTTGAGATTCATCAAGCATAATTTGGAGAAAAAGGTGTTGAAGGTGAAGGAAGCTAATATGACTCAAGAAGTGATCACTCAGCAAGTTCAAACTATTCAGGAAATTATTGATAGAATTGACAAGAGACTTACTCAAAGAAATGTGCTGTTACAGAAAATTGTTCCTGCATTGAAAGAGCTTGGTGATACAAAGTATAAGTTTATTTGACAAAAAGGGGGAGATTGTTAGATCTGTGTTTTGTTAATAAACCAAGTGTTGAATTCTGATAAGAAGGCTCAGAAGTTCTGAAGAGAAGAGTCAGAGTTCTGAGAAGCTTAATCAGATGAATGTTCAGAAGTTCTGAACAACCTGTTCAGAACTCATAACTAGATACTTTCCTTTGTACTTAGTTAACTAATTAGGACACGTGTATTGTTCCTATTAGTCTTTCTTATATGTACTGTAGCTTTAGTGTTTCCGTTGTAGTATATATAGGAGTTAGCAACTGTAAGCTAACTAATCTTTGGCATAACTTTTCCCGCATATTCTTGTATTCATATTTTGTAATCTTTGAGATACGCTCTCTCTAAGATCTGTAAATCTGTTCTTCATTGAATACAAGTGTTCTTGATCAAATTACTTCTCAATTACTATTCTATTCATTGTTATATTGATTGTAAGGTTGGATCCTGAACTTACATGTTCATCTAACGTTTTTCGATAGACCCAATTAGTGCCTATCACTGACTTGTTAGATGGCCTTGGAACAAGATTCCAAACTTTGTTTCTTTCAAATTCAGTCAGCTCTTCTTGCATAGGGCTGACCCAGTTTGGATCTCTGAGGGCATCATCAACCTTCTTTGGTTCAATCAGTGAAATGAAATTAACATATAAACAAACGTTACCTGCACTTCGTCGAGTCTGAACACCTGTGTTTGGATCACCAAGAATTTCATCAATAGGGTGATTTATAGTCCATCGCTGAGCAGGAGAATGAGCCACTGACTCAGAGTGAACTGCTGGGAGCGCTGAAGATGAAGTTTCAACGATGTTAGGTAGTTGAGGCAGAATAGGCATAAGTTCGGATAAAACTTCATTTATTGATTGCTGAGAAGTCGATGGAATATCAGATGAGGGTTCATGAGTAGGTATAGTGTTAATGGGAACAACTAAAACCCAAGATGTGGAATCAGCTTCACTTTTCTGCATGCTGGGAATGAAGACAAGATCATCATCAGCGGTTGGATTGTTAGCCTGAGGGTCAGGGTTAAGATTAGCTTCTGAATCTCCAAAATGAGAAAACATCCACTGATTGAGTTCTTCGTTGTCAGCAGAAGGTCTAGAGTTCGCTGAACGGGATTCTTCAAAGGTGACATGAATAGTTTCTTTTACAGTTTGTCTTCGCTTCTTGAAGAATCCGAAGGCTTTGGATATAGAAGAATCTCCAAGAAATATTCCGTCGTCGGCTTTGGATCAAACTTTCCAAGAGTATCTCGGTTGTTTAAGATGAAGTATTGACAACCAAAGATGTGAAGAAAGCTGATAGATGGTTTTCTTCCATGAAAAGGTTCATAGGCAGTCTTGCTGAATCTCTTGACAATTAGCGATCTATTCTGCGTGAAACATGCAGTGTTGATAGCTTCTGCCCAGAATTTAGTAGGAAGATGAGAATCGCTGAGCATTGAACGAGTAGCTTCGATTATCGTTCGGTTTCTTCTTTCATTGACCCCATTTTGTTGTGGTGTTCTCACTGAGGAGAAGTTATGAGAAATACCCTTACTCTCAAAGAAGTTATCAAGGGAACTGTTTTTGAATTCAGTCCCATGATCACTCCTTATTGAGCGAACAGTAAGGTTGTTTAGGACTTCCATTTTCCTAATAAAAGATATGAGTTCTTCTGAGGTGTTACTCTTAGCACGGAGAAACATCACCCAGGTGTAGCGAGAGAATTCGTCTACAATAACCAGTGTATATTTCTTTCCAGCTATGGATTGAATGTTGACAGGGCCAAACAAATCCATGTGAAGAAGTTGAAGAGGAGATGTCACTGAAGAAACATGCTTTGACTTGAAGCTTGCTTTAGTTTGTTTTCCTTTCTCACACGCTGCACAAAGAGATTCCTTAGCGTATGAGTGTTGTGGAAGACCAGTGACCAACTCTTTTGAAGAAAGAGTGTTCAGCGTCTTGAAGTTGAGATGAGAGAGCCTCTTATGCCATAACTAGTTGACATCAATAGAAGCTTTAGAGAGAAAACAATAGTTCTCAGTGGTTGTTGAGTCCATGTTTATTACATAAACATTTTCTAAACGATATCCACTGAGAGCAACTTTCTCTTTCTTGTCAGTGACGAAACATGCTTCCTTAGTGAAGTAGACCTTGAAGTCCTTGTCACACAGCTGACTGATGCTAGGAAGATTGTGCTTCAGTCCTTCAACGTATGCAACTCTTCTGAAGGTGGTAGTACCATTAGAAAGTACACCAAACCCTTGGGTATATCCTTTACCATTTCCACCAAATGTCACATAGAGACCTTTCTCTTCCTTATATTCAGTGAGCAGGTTCTTCTTTCCAGTCATATGTCGAGAGCATCCACTATCAAGATACCAGATACCCTTCGAGACCTGCAAACAAAGAAAGATTAGTTTGGAATGGGCACCCATTTTACGATGGGTCCACACTTGTCAGTGGTGGAAGAGGAAGTAGAAGGAGCAGCGATCTTCGCAGCATCTGAAAATTCAGCGTTAGGGTTAATCTTCACCTTGGTTAATTTCTTAACCTCAGTGGTAGTTTTCACCTTAGCCTGATTTGCACCAGAGATGGTCTTCTTTTCCTTGGGGGGCAGGGATCTTCACCTTAGCTAATTTCTCAGCTTTGGTGGCTGTAGGGCACTTACTAGCAATGTGATCGGTAAGTCCACAGTGATAACATTTCCTATAGCTAAAAGTAGCTTTAGGACCATAGGCAAATTTATTTGACAATTTCAAATGGGCTAGGCCTGTACCAAGAATACCTTTGGCATCAGATATCGGAGGAACATTAGGTTCTTCAGATTTCTTGCCAATCACATTCACTCGGATTCTAGGAGTAGATCGATGAACATGTTCAGATATCTTAGTCTTTGAAGTGGAGAAATGATTAGCTGAAGGTTTATAAGTTTTCAGTTGTAGTACTTTGGTACCCTTCTGAGGTTTTTGGACAACAATTTTTTCTTTACCTTTAAGTTTAGCATTTAAGGTAGATTTATCCTCAGGGATGGAAGTTTTAGAAGAAGAAGAGCACTGAGATGACGATGTGTCAGGGATAGAAGACACGAACATTTCAAACTTTAACATGGAACGATCAGTGGTTGGTTCTTCAGCGTCAACTTTGTAACCAAGATCACTTTTGTCTTTGGCAGGGATCTGAGAACCTATGATCTCAGTGATCTTTGTTGGGGATTTATACCATCCTTCAACAGTGTCCTTTTCTGCTTTCAGTTCAACAATAGCCTTTTCACGCTCAATACTTATGAATTGATTCTTATAGACCTGATCTTTCAAATTTTCTTCAATGTTTGAAAGCTCTTATATTTTCAAATGACAGTTTTTAAGCTATTCAGTTAAGTCCATGTTAAGTTGTTCAGCTTTGGTCTTGCCATTCATGGCATCATATAAATCAATAGTCAAAATATCGATGGCTCTGAGTTTATCAGCTTCAGTAAGAGCAGGAGAAATAGTAGGAGAGAGAGACACCCGATAGGTAGAGGCAGAAGTAGAGGGAATTTCAGATTGTTCTTCCTCTTCTTCTTTGATTTCGGCCATTAAACAGAGGTTGGCCTCATCTTCTTCATTAGAATCTGATTCATCTTCAGATTCAGCCCAATCATGATCTTCAGCGATCATACCTTTTCCTTTCTTTTTGTAGCTTTTCAGCTTTTTGTACTTTGCTTTCAGCCTTTGATACTTGTCATCTTTGCTCCTAGGAGTAAAGGATTTTTTGTGGGATGAAGAAGGTTTGAATGCTTTCTTTGACCTGCATTCACTTGCAAAGTGTCCTACTTTTTCACAGTTAAAGCAGGTAGTAGTAGCCTTATCAACAGGAGTGGATTTTTGCTTGTCAGTGAGGGAAAGAGGTTTAGTTCTTCTGAAGTTACTCTTTCTAGCGAATCTCCTGATATAATTTGTCAGGAGTGCTAGAGATTAATCAAGTTCTGAAGGATCAACTTCTGATGAATCATCAGAGTTAGATTCCATTTCAGTGATCGTGACAGTTGATCGCTGAATAGGCACTGACTTTAAGGAGAGTAAAGCAACATGTGTGCTTTTGGAATCCTTGACAAGATTCTTCTTAAGTTGACACGACTGCTCATGATTGAACATAGTGCCAAATAAGGTAGAGAGGGTCATGAATTTAAGATCCTTAGATAGTTTAAGACACATGGTATAATTGTCCCAACTTTCAGGAAGACATTCCAAGAATTTTGTCAGGATCTCAGAGTTACCATAGGTCTTACCAACAGTCTTTAAATCAATAATTAAACAATTAAAGCATTGGTGAACTTCAGAAAGAGTTTCATTCTTACCACAAATGAAACTTTCATACTGCCTTACCAGGTTTATTCGTCTAGAGTCCTGGACTTCAGCACTACCTTCATATTGAACACATATAGTGTCCCACATGGCCTTTGGGCTCTTTAAATTCATAATGGCATGGTAGACTTCATCAGGAAGAGCCATGGAGATGATGGATCTGGCCTTGGTGTCGATGGCCACTTTCTTCTCGTCTTCTTCAGTCCACTGAGAGACTTCCCTGATAATTATTAGTTCAGGAACAGCAGGAGTATTCGCAGTGGCTGGAACAACACCATGAATCACATGAGGAACATATGGTCCATTTTCAACGTAGTAAGGTATAGTAGGATCTACACCTTCCAAGAAAAGCATCATTCGATTTTTCCAAAGATTGAAGTTATCTTTGCTAAATCGAGGTGGTTTAGCAAAAGAGACAATCTATGTAATTAGTGTTTGTGTTATTTGCCATATTGAAGAAATAGCAAGGAAGAGAGTATAAGGAAGATCTTGTTTATAGGATTAAACAATCTGTTCTTATACCACTTGTTGGTCCCGAAGGGTTATACAAGTTTGTAGAAGGGGGGTTGAATACAAACACAGATTTTTATCTTAAAATTGTTTATTGATATATATCAAACAATTTACAGTTTGTTGCGGAATAAGATCAAATATAAAACCTAATCTAAACAAACTAGAGAATCACACAGATTTCTTGCACTAAGAAAAGATAGAGAGAAAATAAGAAAACCTAAGGAAGGGTTTTCTTGTACTAAGTAGTTCAGCGAGAGGAAGCTCTTTCACGAATGAAGTAGGGTTCTCTATTTATACTGCATGCATTAAATGCAAGCCAATACAACTTTACACGTGGTAACGTCTGGTTGGTTGCATGGATTTGACTTTAGCAAACATCCCTTTTGGCCGCATGATGAACAGTGTAGTTGCAGAGTGGTTTGTACAATCCTGGACAAAGGGATGTCCTTCTGACAAAATCGTACAAAAGGCGTGCAAGGAGATAAGACAAAAGTTGCTTGTAGAATAGGCTTCATGATCAGCGTTCGCTGAATAGATCATTATCATCGAATGATAAAGTTCAACGTTCGCTGAAGTCTTCTACTTGAAACTTCGCGTGAAATGGACAAGTCTTGGCTTTGCTGATATCCGCATCAGGTCACTAGTAGACTTAGTCACTCGTTTGTTAGCTTGGTCTTCGATTTCAGCTTTGAACTTAGTTGTCGCGAATCATGTCTTTAGGGATCATAAGCAAACAATTACAAATAGAATTTGCAGCGATCATCAGTGAGACTGAACAGGCCCAGGGCTCACTGATGTACATGCATCGCTGAAGTATAAATTAAAGTGCATGTTTTCATCAGCGATACTAAACAGACTTAGTATATTTTCTTAGATGACAAAACATTAATACATATTTTTTACTTACAATTTTCACTAAGTAATTCTCAGGGTCATTAACAAATCACTGAAGGGTTTGGATCAACAGAGTGGTTGTACGATAATGGACACAAGCAAACTTTCTTTTGTACCTTCATACTTTTGTGAAAGAGGAAAAGACAAACAATTCTTGAAGCACAAGCTTCATGATCAGCGATCGCTGATGGGTACTTTCATCAGTAAGGCCTGATGTAAGTCATCTATCGCTAAATCCTTGTTCTTGATTTGTCGCGCGTGTCTAGACTTGTCTTGGTTTCATTGATGGCCGCTTCAGATAATGAGTAGATTTGTCCTTGTTCATCAACTTTGTCTTCGATGTCAATGATGAACTCTTTCGTCGTGAGGCTTGTCTTCAGGGATTACATCTAACACTATTACATTAGAAACTATCAGCGATACTGAACAAACTCAGTATGTTTATCGCTGATGGTGAAACACTAATACATACAGATGTTAAAAATGCAATTTCACTAAGTATTCTAAGGGTCGTCGTCAAATCACTGAGAGAGTTTGGATCAACAATCTCCCCCTATTTGATGATAAGAAAGCAACAAAATAAAATTGCTAAGTGTTACAAAACATAAGGATACAAAGGACTCATAAAAGTACTTCACTGAAAACTTTCATTAAATCGTAATCAGGTTACAAAGAGAAGTTGAAATTTCACAAGTACAAGTGAAAAACTATACAAGAACTAAAAGTCTAAAACTGATAAATTACAAGAAGAGTACAAAATGGTAATCTATCGGCTAGAATGGTTCATCCTTGATCAGGTCTTCGTCATAAGAGTCTTCTTCTGTGATCATGTAGTCAGGCACTTCTTCTCCTCTCTGTCTTCTGAGCTTAGCTTCCCTGTGAATGTGAGATTTGATGAAGATATCTGGTCTTGTCATGTTGCACCAGTATAGAAGATCTATGACTCTTTAGGACTGATAGTAGCTGCTCTTCTGGTAGTATAGCTGGTAGCTCTGCTTATGCTAGCTCTCTTCTTTCTTATGAGAGAGATTCGCAATAGGGGCATTTCTCTGTAAGAAGAAGGCCTGTTACAGCTATCAGATATAGGGGATTTACTTCACCTTGAATAACTATCGAAAAATGGCTTTCTTTTCAGCCGCTTTCATATTTCATTAAGGTAGTTTGCTTACTTAGTGCTTTCGCTAAGGTGACGACTTGAATGAAACTTTAATTGTTGATCAGGATGGTTGGTTGGGCATATTTGAATCTCTGAGTCTAGATGAAATCTTTGAATCCCATCCCAATCATTGAAGATGATTCCATAAGGGACTCCTATCACTTGACCAGGCTTGAAGGGTTCTCCAGGTGGTAGTGATAGGTCAAGAGATGAGAGGTCAGGTGGTGGTCTAAGTACTTTTTCTCTTAAAAATTCAATCCCGGTTTCATTTTGGTAAGCAGGTTCTTCTTCAGAGGTAGATGTTCACTTCTTCTTTCTCGCTGGTCTTGGGTTCTGAGGTAGAAAAGGAGGTAATTCAACCCTCGCTGAGATTCTGTTTATGAGTAAGTTCAAGAACTTTTCCACATGGGCTTTGTACTTGGACTTGGATCTTTGAATTGCATCTCTGATCTCTAACCATTCGTAGAAACCAAAGTTCTCCATCTTTGACATTAATATTATTTTGGCTGAGTCATCTTCTCTGATTACTTGGATGGACACCATCACTTAGTTCTTCTTAGTCTTCCCTGTTACGGTCACACTTGTAATCCTTTTGGGATGGTATCTTTGTTCAAGTTTCTCTCTGCACCAAACCAACTTTGAATCACTGACGGCCTTTTCTTTTTGGGCTTCCTCCTCGGCTTCTTTCAGTACTTTCATACTTTTGTGCAAGAGGATAAGACAAACAATCTTGAAGCACAAGCTTCATGATCAACGATCGCGGATGGGTACTTTCATCAATGAGGCATGATGTAAGTCAACTATCGCTGAAGCCTTGTTCTTGAATTGTCGCACGTGTGTAGACTTGTCTTGGTTTCACTGATGGACGCTTCAGATCATGAGTAGACTTGTCCTTGTTCATCAGCTTTGTCTTCGATGTCAGCGATGAACTTTTTGGTCGCGAGGCTTGTCTTCAGGGATTACATCTAACACTATTACATTGGAAACTATCAGCGATATTGAACAAACTCAGTATGTTTATCGCTGATGGTGAAACACTAATACATACAGATGTTAAATGAAATTTTCACTTAGTATTCTAAGGGTCGTCGTCAAATCGCTGAGAGAGCTTGGATCAACACTCTCCTCTATTATGGATGACCAGAAGTCTCTGGTTCCAGGTTTTCTCCCCGCCGACTAACATCAGATGCATCCGACTCTCTGATCAAATCCTCCAGACCTGCAATATTCGTAGTTTGTATAGTCTCTGTAACATCATCTAATGGAGCAGAACCACCCGAAGACCGAGTACCGGAACCACGGAAACCTCAGAGAGAGTTGGATCTCCCTCGAGGGGGACGAGAACTAGAAGAACTACATTTACCTCTAATCATATTGTCCTACAAAATATGATTAATTAAAAACATATTTTTACAACATGGTAGATATAAACAACAATCAAATAAACATATTAACAAATAAAATAAGGTTCATGATAAAATAAACCACAATCAAACATACATAACTAAATATAAACTATTCAGACTTCAGATAGAAAAGGTTCATTATCATCCTCATTTGAATCAGTCTCGTCTACAAACTCTTCTTCTTCTCTTCCTCCTCACCAACCTCATATCAACTGCGATGGGGAAACATGGGGTGACAAGACTAATGGATTCGATATCTTCATCTATATGTGTCGATGTCGGGAAGTTTGGTATGTCCTCCTCTTGAAGGAAATGATCCCCATCAATATTATCATTATCAGCAACTCCGGTAGCATATTCAACCTTTTCATATATTCCCCTTGGCTTCATTTTGACAAATACCTACCAACCTTTCAGATCCATTGCATTCACGGATACGGTGTGTGATACACTTGGGATGCTTGTGATGCTAGGGTAAACGGGTCGTTAGTTCTAAGCCTCGACTTGCATTTGGCATCTACCAAGTTATGTTTAAGGTCGACGCTAACACCTCCGACAGTATGGAACCAAGTACACTTAAACAGCACAACAACACAATGTGTCGTGCACACATATTCAACGTCTAGGACCTCATCCAACAACCCGTTGTAGCCAGACTCGTATTCGCTCCAACAAGATCCTTTCACTTATATTCCACTATTTGATGTGACCCTCCCATCACTATGTGTTCTGGTGTGAAACTTGTAGCCATTAATCAAATACCCCTTATGAGATCGAATATAACGTAATGGTTCTTGTGCTAGACCTTTCAAGTGTTCGAGACTGTTGTCTTCACATGATTGTACCTATGGTGACAAAGAGAACATGTCATTTTGGCAACGATACTAAACTATTGGGTAATATCATATTAATTAGATTACTTACATGTCTCTCAAACCATCGAGAGGACAACTGCTCCTTGTGTCATTCAAGTCCTTCGTCACTGACATATGGTTTTGTATGTCTAATCCAATCTTCAAAAATGTCAATGAAAGGCGTTACTTCTTCACATTTAAGCAATATATAAGTGTGAGCCATGTGCATCTCATAATAAGTGAAGGCTCTCGATTTTCCACCCTTATCAAATAATCTCAAGAAGGTACCTTAAAAGATGCTTAATCGAGAGTCGGTCTCTGAAGAAGTAGGAATATTTGGGGCATAAATGCGAGCCTCACTATTTAGCCGTGTTTCTATCGTGGATCGAAATACATAGAGCAATGGGTAGGAATTTCATTTACAAGATACAAATCGACAATAGAACTCTCAACCCTTGCTTTGTTTCTAACTGTTCTTTTCAACGAGCCCAACTTCCTCTCATACAGATACATCCATTTATATTGTATAGGACCACCGAGAATAGCGTCACGTGTCAAATGAATCAAAAGGTGTTCCATCGAATCAAAGAATCTGGGAGGGAACACTTTTTCCAACTGGCAAATGGTTTCAACAATACATGTTTGTAACGGTATCAAGTCATCGGTGTGCAACACTGTTAAACATATTGTACGAAAGAATGTGCACAACTATGTAATGACATCCCATATCATTATGTATCATCGCTCTTAAGGAAATCGCGAGCAATCGTTGCATAAACACACGACAATCATGACTCTTGAAGCTATAAAAGCTGCCATCGAAAACCCGTCTGTATATTAAAGTAATTATTTTTTTATTTTCGATATATTTTAGAGGGACATTTGCAATGGATATTAAATGGATTTAAAAAAAGTTATTTGAATCATGGTTGACAGATTATTGAGAGAAGTCTTCAACGGATTTTAGACGGACCGTTTTCGACGGATTTTAGAGGGAATTATGCGACGGATTTTAGACCGCTTAAAAAATTATCTTCAATTTAATTGAATCATGTTCGACAGATTATCAAGGGAATTCTTCGACGGATTTTAGACGGAACATTTTAGATGGACTTTAGAGGAAACTTTGTAAAGAATTTTAGACGGTTTTAAAAAAAGATCAATACTCGAACCTGATTGGCACAAAATTGGAGCTGATAAGAAGGCTCGATTATGGGCAACGATTAAAGTAGACAATACATTGCATTGTCATCAAGTAAGATATTGCATATTATTAACCGTTTAATAACTTTAATTTGATCAAACATCAAAAGTGGAATTTAAAGGATGACAAGTTGAAGAAAAAGACGATGTCGATTGCTTCCAACTCACGGAGGAGCTTTAAGTCGATGCTCGTAAATTCATACATGAGAAAAAACAAAACACCATACGATAAGTACTCGTGTGTTAAACCGGATACGGGGGTTGACTTCATTATGATCAAATCGACGCCAGAATTTGAGGTGTAATAACAATAGCCTTATTGTTTTTAGTGTTAATATAGATTTATATGTTCCTAATTTTATTTTATTTTCATTATGCTAAGGCGCTAAGCCAAAAAACAGGGAGCATGCAAAGCTGAACGATAACCCCCACCACTTAGGATCACAGGGGTACCTAGGGAAGCAGGATTCGTGGGCGAGCTATAAGGATCGATGTATAATGCTCGAGATACACAATATGTATAGTAAGCGAACACATGAGTTTATATTGGCGAGACTAGTGAAACGAGGCCCCGATGAATTCATCTTACCGGATAAGATGAAGCCTATAGTAGAAGATCTAGTAAGTTATTATTATATCTTTATTTTAAGTTTGTTTATCGGCTATTTATACTTAATTACTTACCTGAATTGCTTGTTGTTTAACATGACAAATAGAAAAAGATAAACGACTCTCTCATGGAAATTGGGACTATAGATCCCAGTTTGATCAAGTAACAATGAATAAACGAAACGATTAATCTTATTGATCAAATGTAGAGAGTTACAAGTATTAATGATGAATAAACTCTCTCTATCTCTCTATTAGGCGCATGAAACTATACTGATTAATCTGCCCTAATTTCTAAACTAAACAAGCTATTTATACCTAGTCCTATGACTATTAAGGCCCAAGACCATTCACACACTGAAGCCCATATAATCAGTTATAAGGCTTTTACAACGAATTAATAAATAAATAATCCTCTATAATTAGTTTATACAACTTTATTTTATGTAGGACATTTATGGTCCTAACAATCTCTCCCTAAAGTTATATATAGAAAAAATGGTCTTGAAATATTTAGGTCTTGACCTTCTCTTCCTCTTGAATCTTTGAAACACTTAGTGTTGTTTGTCTTCATGTCTTTCCAAGCTCCCCCTTGAATAAATCTCTTATCTTCAGTTTCTACTTTATCACCAGATTCAATGAATAGTAACATCGACTGAGTGCACGAAACGCAGCTTTCAACTGTAGAAACTCAACACGTCCGATAAGCATACAAGAAAGATAATGTGCGAGTTACATGACAATCCACAGTGCAACTGCAGCTTAAAATAAAGAATTTGTCTTTGAATCGCGAGTTGAATTGACTTTGAAAAACTTCAGAACTTGTCAAACGCTCGAAGGGAGGAAATAATTCGAAATTAACACTGCTTGGTAAGGGATGAGAAGAATCAATCAAATACTTTAATATGTGAATCTCATTGCTTTTTAACCTCGGATTTAACCAAATAATCTTTGCAACTTTTTTCCACATTCAATCAAAACACAGTTACTCCCCCTCAGCTTTTGCTAACTCCTCCTCAACATGATAATCCGTGTCTTTGAATCTGTATCATTTCTCCCCCTCATGATGATTAGGAGCGTCCTGAGAATCATGCAACTTCAAAGACGAAACTGATGAGTAGCAAAATATCAGATTAAACTGTTAAGTAACCAAGATGGGGTAAATATCTAACACAAAAACACAATAGTAGCCGTTATCACAACAATTAAAATAAATTGTGTGGCCTATGTTTAGAGTTGGCATCAGGGTATCTCTGATAGTACTTCCAGTTATCACTGAAGTAAAATTTTAAAAATTACTTCTCAAACTGTTCCGACAATATCACAAAGATATGCAGTGGGAATCACAAAGACTCGTGCTTGTGTGAAAGAAATAAATCATATCGATTTGGCTCAAAGATTGATTTAACCTGGGACACAAGGTAAAATCAATAGACAAAGTGATTAGAATATGAAGTTAGGAGACCGAAGCTGATGGCTTCCTTTTTCAATATATAATACCTCCGAGTGAGGAATAGATACATTATGTGCTAAACCTCCGTGAATATATGAAACAAGCATCTTTTGTGAGATACTTGAGTGGGTAGGTGGGGTGACACGAGTTATCGACACTGGGTCCATGTCTGTTTCAATATTCATCTCCAAAGAACGAGAATGAATAGATTATGTGGTTACCCGGATAACTGACTCGGTTTGGTAAGGACCAATAATTCTTCTAAGTCCTGTCACAACCTCACCATATTCTTTTCACTCCAAACTCATCTATTAAGCTAGACCCCTCACTGATGTCTATAATTGGATGTGTTTCTTGGGTAGGTCCTTCCGGTGTTGGATAGACCATAGAAACAATTTAATTACTAACACTCCTTTCATTCATCAAAACAGTGAAGTAAACATTTAAATACGAGTTCTAAACTGATTTGTTCAGAAGTCAAAACATTTAAGAACAAGTCCTGATCTGAGATGATCAGAAGTCATTATAAATTATTTGAAATAGAGAATTTCAATAAACAAGATCAAGCGCTAAACAGAATGACTCATTGAGCACATTATGGACAAAAATCAAACATGAAGAGAAACTTTAATTGTGATGAACAAGTCACAATTAATATGTCAGATAAGAATTGAATTATTAACAAGAAATGACGAGCTTTGAAAATAAATAGGAATTCAAGCGAGTGTATTTCCATCGAAAAATCAACAAACATATGAGACATGGAAATAACTTAATCAAGAAAATATTGGACGTGGCAATCATGGAAGTTAAAATCGGAGAATAACAAACACAAGTAAGTTATCCAGAATGAATTGACACGGTTCTTTGATTTCATTTAAAATTCACTTACTTTTCACACAATAGTACCCCCCCACCTCAAAAATGGCGTAACCTTTTATTGCTGTCATGTGAAAGGAATATTCTGAATTGTGTTACAATTGACATTCCTGCAAACAGATTAAAAAGATTTTGGTATCCATGCTTTGATGGATCCTTGACATTGACGGTTAGATGTCTTGGCTTTAAAATGGGGATTGGGGATACTATAAGTACCATACCATTTATTCACATACCTTAAATGCACAAAATCACTTTTTTCGCAATAAGTGCAACATATCTTTGCTCGGTTTAGACTGATCAGCCTAGCTATAGGGTAAACATGATCATGTGAAGCAGTCTTGGAAATAAGTGACTTTGTATCAACTACAGGAGAATTATGAGATTCGATTCCATTACTGTCTGCTGTAGTTGATTTCTTTCTCCATACCATTTTTACTTTTCTAAAAACATGATTATCTGAAGAATCATTAAGCTCACTGTCAGACGAACTAGAGTAATAAGATTTTCTTTTCCTAGAGTTCTCGGTCTTTCGATGTTTCTGGGAACGTCTTTTAGATTTAGATTTTGATGGTTTGGACGATTTGGGCACATAAACGCTTTTGGAGGCAGAAGTGGAACACTCCTCTTTGAAAATTTACCGATTCACTCATCCTCTCAAGGAATTGAACATGACTCGAAAGCTTGGGTGCGAAGTCAATCTTAGCAATTTCATCATCTGGATAAACTGCGGAATTCATAAACGCAGAGAACCTGAGTTCAGCATCAAAATTGTCATCATTATCTGATTCGGATGAGGAGTCATTGGCATCTAGATTTTGTACGGAATCAGCAGCAAAAGGATTTTCAAAA
Source organism: Saussurea involucrata (assembly GCA_033807775.1). Lineage (NCBI taxonomy): Eukaryota > Viridiplantae > Streptophyta > Magnoliopsida > Asterales > Asteraceae > Saussurea > Saussurea involucrata. The sequence continues at coordinate 138,332,178 of CM066322.1, forward strand.
TCAGATATTAGATTCCTTTTACAAAAAATTGTTTGAACTTCTTTTCCTTTAGGTGAAAAACTCAAGTCCTTGTCATCATTTTCAGAAGACAAATCACCTAAGAAGGCCTTGCATGAGGAGCAATCTGAATTAGCAGATGCTGGTTCAACTAAGATTGGCTCAAGGATGCTTTCTTTGATAGGAACAAATTTTTGTGTAGGTGGATCATGGATATCAGCCTTAGCAATCCTTTCTTGTAAAATTTATGTCGCCAAAGCAGACATGTTATACGTGAGTCTAGCAATCTCAGACTTGAACGCTGCCCTCTCTGATTCAACTAGTGTCTCGGTTTTGTCGTTCAAACTCTTTAAAGGTGGATAAAAGCACAGTCCTTTCGTATTCAAATGCTGCCTTTTCTCTTTCAATTGATTCTTCGAGTGGAAAAATAACATTCTCCAATATCAGAGGTGGGACATACCATTTGTACTTTGATGGTTCGGAAGTACCCTCATCTGGTGTTGCCTCAACCTGGACGGGAATTTCCGTAGATTTGGCAACAGAACAAATGTCGAAGTAGTCATTTGAAAGATAAAGAGTAGTATTTTTCAAGTACGAAACATTTAGCATTTCATAGACGAAAAGGAACTTGCACGTTTATGGTTTTCGGAGGTTGTTCGTCATCCTTATTCGATTTATCTTTAGAGGACTTTTTCAAAACTTTTGGCAGAGGAATGCCGGTTTTTCTTTTTAACATTTCTTGTTCCTCATCCTCCGGAGACAATTTGGTCCATCTGATTTTGTACTCATGGTATCTCTTATCAAGTCCAAAAAGTTAAACTCATAGAGTGTGGGGACTTTAGATAAAATCTTCTTTAGGTAGCACGGATTTTCATATCCGAGTCCCCAAAGAGCGTTATAATATTTGAATTCCTTAGGTTTATTCAGATTAATTGTTTGATCTGTTTGACCTCGCTTGTAAAGCTTGGACTCAAGATCTTTGAGCTTTTTGGTTAGCTTATCATTTTCGCTTTGAATTGTGGACCGTTGTTTGACAATCTAACTATACTCGTCCTGAGACTGATTGAACTTGTAGGTGTTTCAAATAATTGAGCTTCTAAGGACTCAGTCTTTTTGGAAATAGTTGCACATTCTTCTTTATAATTATTAATTATGGATTTATGTTCAGCTTTTTCGACAACTAGTTACCTATAGTGTCATACTTTCTTTTAACGTTCGCTTCTAAGTCAGTGATTTGGGCTTCTAAATGAGAAAATTTATCTTTGTGCTCAGAAAGTTGGGTAAGACATTCTTACCTGAAAAATTGATCCTTAATCGGTGTTACTTTGAAAAATCAAAGAAAATGAATGCGAAAGAAAACCAAAATTAAATCAGAAAAACAAATGTAAAAATAAATTTGTTTTCAAAATTTAAATCTGAGTATCGAATCTGAACGAAAAATATTTGAATATAAAATCTGCAAGATGAATACGAACGTTTAGATTAATAACGTCAAAATAAAACACATAAAATGATAACTGTCGTAAATAAGTGCAAACCGACGCAAATAATCTCAAACCGTCACTAAATTTCAAATCATAAAAACATGCAATTTCATGCAAACCGTCACTAAAGCTCTCAAAATGTCACAAAAAAAATTCTCAAAACGTCACAGAAAAAAAATCGCAAATCGATCGCTAAAACCTCGCAACTTTATATTTTCAATGGTTTTCGATAAACACACCACTTCACGTTAAAAATGAACCAAAACTGATTATTGAATATATGTGATAACCTCGAAACACAGTAATCTCGAAAACTTATCGTATGATCTCGAAAACTTATCGTATGAACTTAAAAACCTATCGGACGATCTCAAAAACTTGTTGTAACGGTGGGGTGCGGTAACACTTACGTGCGGTAACCTTCTGTACCAATTGACACACTCCTGCGAACAAAACTCGTGCGAAAAAAAGCTTCTAAACCGTGCGATATTTAATGGAAGGATTATGAATGCATATGGATGGCAAAATCTATATGAATATGAATATGGAACGATAGTTAGGCATGCAACAAAGATGTAAATGAATGAAGTAGCATGTAAAGATGGGATACGTATGCCTGAGATGGAAGAAGAACTAACAAAGAATGCAATGTAATTATGTATGGATGATGGCAAAAAGTAGAACTAACAGCTTATATATATGAGAATGAATGCACACATGATCTATGTATGCAATAGATATATGGATGTATGAAGTATATGTATGTATGTCGTCAACACCCAACAAGAAACAAATAAAATTGGTAAAAGAATGCGGCTGACTTTGTGTGCACGACCGACCCACGATCACACAAAAGTATCAGCTGCTTCCGGGAATTGAGAGGTAACCGGAAAAAGTGCATGCGGGGAAAAATTAACTGGGAAAGGAAATTGAGTGAGAATTGTATTCGGGAAACAATTGTTATCCGGGAAATGAGAGGTACTTCCAGGGAAAATTTGATTAAAAGCCAAAGATGTAACGAGATAATAATATCAAATCAATAAATTAAAATAAACACCACTTTGCAAACCCGATTGATGATCGATTCACCCACAAAAAAACTGCACTATGTCGAACAAAAAAAGGGTGCCTTCTAGACCTCAAACGTCAATCGCCACCGTTCAGAATGTAGACCAAGACGTCTTGAAGCTACTGTCCAAAAATCGCGACAATCCGACGGTTCAAACTCCGGAATAGGCAAAACGGCACGGCTGCGTTTTCCAGAAATTCTTAGACGAATTTTTTCTTTGCTTTCTCACTTTCGATTGGCTTCTTCTATTTCTTCAAATCACCAGTTCGGCTCCGATACCACGTATAGATCTCAGTTTGATCAAGTAACAATGAATAAACAAAACAATTAATCTTATTGATCGAATGTAGAGAGTTACAAGTATTTAATGATGAATAAACTCTCTTGTTAAGTGCATTTTATGCACCTAACTTTGTATATAATAGTTGCATTTTCGTTCTATTTTTAGTGCTTAGTTTAGCCTTTTCATGCATTATTATTCTATCTCTTCTTACTTTCTTTAATCACGGTTGGAAATTCTTTTGGGAATGGTTTTTATGCTTTTGGTATTTATTTTGTGCAGATTGTGCGTGATTTGAAAGGCGAGATAGGCGGAGGCATGCTCGTGAAGAAGAAGGAAACAAAAGATGAAGTGTGCTTGAGCAAGGAAGCGAAGAGCGGAGGAAAAGAGAACACTTGAATCGATGCTGAAAAGTTTATGCGGTACTTTCACGGGCGCGAAGGAAACTTCCCGGTCGTGAAAGTCATTTGGGCTTTTAATTTTCTAGACTTTTAATTTTCTGGGCCTTTTAGCTTTGGGCTTTGGGCTTTGTCTAAACTCTTTTAGTTCTAAGTATATTAGGCGTTTTCTTTTGAGAGGGGGCGATCTATCTCTCATTTTCCAGTACACGATTTCACTTTCCAAGGGGTGGTTTTCAATTGCAACTAGTTCTTGAAGAAATAGAGGGAAGAAGATGAGATTGCAAGAAGCTTAGGCCATTGGAACCGATTTGCTACCGGTTTTCATACCAGTATCTTCTTCCCTTTCTTCTTAACTTACTTTGTTGTTGAATTCTAGTTTGGATTTGGTTGGAAACAATGTTTTGTTCATGAATTCATCTTTGTTCTTAATTGAAGTGTTAGATTTAGTTTCTCTTCATCTCTTTCGTGTTTATTGTATTCTCTCTACTCTTTTGCATCTCTATTTCTCATCTCTACCCTAATTTCTTCAACTCTATTTAAAATTCTGCACTTGGTTAAATTCTGCACTTAATTTTAGGGTTAATTAATTTTCTGCACCCTAATTTTCTGCATAAAAATAGGTTAGGTTAATTAAATTCCATCAATTCACTAGTTTTAGGCATTTAGAATAATTTCTGCACATGTTTATTTAATAACTTATTGTCCATCTTTCATTTGTTAGTGTTTAATTGTTGTTAGATTGAGTCTAATGTAGATTCTTTGTTAGTCTAGGTTTAATTTTGGTTTTAATTTCGTTAGAGTCTAATTAAGTAACTTGTGCTTGGTCTTGTTTAAATAGTTCGTTTAATTGGGTAATCATCGCCTTAGGATTGAAGTTTTGGGATTGATCAATTGTTCTTAAAACGGATGTTGAGTTTTAATCCATTTCGATTGTAACGAAAGTTGAATTGATTTAATTGGGTTTTAATAAATCATCTAGTTAATTCGATAGGTTTTTGATAAAAACGAAAGTTTAGTCTTCACTTAAGTTGAATTGATCAATGACAACGGTCCTAACATGTGAATAGTTAGGGACGTTGATTGGGAAATACATTCGTTTTAAATCTTAATGTTTCTTTCCAATGTATATGTGTTGCGAAAGTAAATACATATCTTGGTTAGAAAAGCTTTCTCGCCTCGAGAGAGGGTTGAAGTATTTTTGGAAAAATGAATTCCCACCATTACCAAGATCCGAGGTTGATATTACCCAATGTTCTTAGTTTTAGTCGTCTTTTATCTTATTTAATTCTAGTCTTAATTGCTTCTTTATGTTTCTCTTTCCCTTAATCTCTTTTATTTTAAGTTCATTTAGGTAAAAATCAAATCAATTTATCTGATTCGCATAACTAGCCATGATTATTAAGTAGTTAGTGTTTAGACCGTCACCTCCCTGTGATCGACCCGTATGCTACATAACCCGTACGCTTGCGGTATAAATTTAAAACACATCAAGTTTTTGGCGCCGTTGCCGGGGAGGCGACTAGCCTAGCATTAACTTATTTTTGATCTACTAGTCTATGTCTTTACCCCATTTCTTTTTATGTTTTCATTTCGTCATCTCATCTTTTATTTTGTTTAACCGTGTGCTTAAAGTTTTTGTTTGTGTAGTTTGGCCAACTTGCAGACGGGATGAAAAGTCACGATTGACGAAAAAGGCGGTGAGTGACGGGCCATTGAGATGTGTGTTTAGTAAGATCGAGATATTATTACCTTTAGAAATGATGAGTGATTTTATCTCTATCTCATTAATTCCTTCTCGTGCGCTATTTTTATTATTCTCTCGGTTCGGTATTTTTTTTTATGTCAAGCCGGACATCACCGATCCATCTTTCTCTATCCCTTGTTTAATTCTCGGCTATGGGTAACGTAACATGTTATACAATGAATACACATCGATCATACGATGTCTTTTGTGTTTACGCAACCCGTACAAATCGGTGAGCAAATAAGTCAATCCTTTGACTTTCACTTATTTGTACACTCTTTACTCCCTAATAGTTTAATTCTTCGTCAAGCTCGCGACGATAAACGAGTCGCTCTTTCCCTCACCTTTTATTTAATTCTTCATCAAACTCGCGATGTAAAACGAGTCTCCGTTTTTCCCTCCTTGTTCTACAATAAATTTTTGGTTTTTCGGGCTTCAAATGCTTGAAAATCGATCGCCGAACGTATTTTGTACCCTTTGTAATTATGTGTATAGGTGTATATATTTATTTTCTAATTTTATTGTATGTTTAAGGTTCTGTCCAAACCCCCCGGCCGTGAAGATTTCTCCCCGGGAGTGAAATTTTGTGAGATACATGTTCTGTTGAAACTCCCCGGACGTGAAGATTTCTCCCCGGGAGTGAAAAAAACCCATCATTTAAAATAAAGGATTCTGGCCAACCTCCCCGGGAGTGAAGAAAATTCCCCAGGCGTGAAACCATACAGCAACCCACCTTATTCTTTTTGTTTATTTTCATTTTTCTTGAAAACAAAAATAAATTAAATAAAATAAAATAAATCAGTTTTTAAGGGAGTAAAACCCTAATTCGCCTTTCACAGTAAAACCGTTCTTTACCCATCTCCCCTTTCTCCTCCACGATCTCCATCACCACCAGCCGCCACCCAATCTACCAGCCACCATCATCCTCCACGGCCGTGACCAGACGCCGCCGTTGCAACCACCCATCGTCGCCATCTTCTGCAACCACGCCTCCGGCGTTCCTTTCTCCCTTTTCTTTCTCGTTTAAACCAAACGTAACCGCCGGCGCCGCTGCTTCTTCTCTCTCGTCGGGCCACCATCGAGAACCACCATCTCGATTCTCCATCTCCGCCTCCCTCTCTCTCACCTGAACTGCGACCACCTCAATCCGCCTCTCTCGTAGCCACCATCACTCCAGCCACCGTCGACGGCAGTGCAGCGCATCCACCAACCGTCATCTTCCTGTTCCCTCTTCTCGATTCAACTAGAACCGCCGCCGTCGCCTCATTCTTCTTTCGCCGGCGTTCTCTTCTCTCGATCTCTTCCAGTCACCACCCCTCTCGCTCTACTCTCTCGTTCTACTGTAGTCGTCGACCACAACAGCAAGAACCGCAGTTCTTCTTGACCTCTATTTACCTGCATCAGTCTCTCAATCGCGAAACAGTTCTGATTTCGTTTCAGTTTATCTGAGGCATCGATATGGGTACATACTTTCCATAACTGCTGTGATTTCATTAATCGTTCTTATAATGTTCCATGGATTGATAATTTGCTTGTTGATGATCCAAAATGTGCTCATTTAGAGTGGTATTCTAGTTAAACTGTATTTTCTGATTAGACGCTTGGCTAAATTTAGCGTTTAACTAGCATTCTTTTCTGTGATTGTAATTTGGAATACTTGTGGGTTGTGTCATTTCCATGCTTAACTGTCGATATTTGCTCGCTTGAATTTGGCCTTATTTTTGTGTGTTTTGATAGATTGTGCCGCCACCACTAGGCGGACATAGGTTGTGTACACTTCCCGGATTACATCTTTTGCACTCACACACCAATTCACACACATGGCCCCCACAAGTCGCCAAAAGCGACAACGCTCTAGTCGGGCGCGGCTGGATGAGGTTGCTCAGCCTAATGTTGTCCCCGCCGCCAATGTCATAGACCCACCTGCACTTGAGACCTACGGGATCCAATTCACGTCTCCCAAGCAAGTTGCTCGCTTTAAAAACTTGAATGGTCGGGCCATCCAATCGACCAAGTTTTGCGACTTGTCAACCCTCCACAGGCTACAGATCCATCAAGATGTTATCTTTCTTTTTTGGAAGGCTCGGGTGGCATAGGTTTTTGGAACTTAATGCTCTCTTTTATCGTGCCTTGACACTCGAGTTTCTCTTCACAATGGAGGTCAACTCGACATGTGGTATTAACCTTCCCCTATTCAACGAAAATCAACACCGAATCTTAGAGCACTACTATAGAGAGCACGATCTTCCCCCTCCTCCCCCGTGATTATTTTTTTTCTTATACACCCTATCCCGAGCATTGAGGACAATGCTCCTTTTCGCTTGTGGGTAGGTGTTTTTTTTCCGTTTCTTCTTCTTTTTTCATTTTCTTTGCATATAGTATTACATTTCTTTGCATATATTAAAAAAAATTGCATATACAAAAAAAAATCCAAAAAGATTTTTGATTTCTCTTTGTTGTGTTAAGATTCGTAGTACACCATATCTCATCTCACATGATTTAGTTGCTTGATTCACTAATTGCATATCAACTTTTTGCCATCATGTTGAATAAATTCTCTTCTTTGTTAGGAATAATGTTACCTTAGTTGTCACTTGCACACACCATTAAGCATGTCGTTCCACGCAGTCTTTTAGGACTAGTTTGCATACTATAGTCCCCCTAAATTACAACAAAGTGACTATAGTGGATGGATTTACCTAGTAAGATTTTGGGCCTTTTGGATTGACACATATGTAATCAATCCCAATTCTCATTTCTTGTGTGTTACCTCCCGTCGAGGTGTAGTTCTAGACTTTTGAATGGTTTCTCGTCCAATTTTATCATAAATATACATAGAGGCCTTCGTTTCGTGCAAATTAAATCCCGAAAAATCAAAAAAAAAAATTCCCTTTGTAACCTCTTTTGAGCCTAAACACTGGTCCTTCTTTTGTACACCCATAAACCCCAAAAACAAAAAAATGCACATTGTTGAAGTCTTCGAAAAGATAGATGGATTTGGTATTTAGCTTAGAAATAAACACAAGCAAAGCTTGTGGGTAGTTTCTTGAGCCCCTAAAACAAGCATAGCTTGTGGGTTCACAAAACCAAAAAAAATCGCAAAAAAAGAAAAAAATAATAATAAGCAAAAGTAAATAAGCCTTCAATCCATCAAAAGCATAAGGAAAAGAATCTATATGTGCATACAAAAAAAAACCTTAAACCGTTAAAGCCTCCAAAACCAATAAACAAACATAATCCTACCTTTAACCCCTAACCGTACCCCAAAGTCCTCATTGCACGTATTATTATGGTAAATTCTTGGACTTGAGAATTAATTCAATTGTGTCAAGATTGCATTCATTTGTCTCGATCGGGAAGGATCTGAGCGTGCACACGTCCCTATACACACTTGAGAGCATAGAGTGACACCGTGAGCATCCATCTATATAGATCACAATCCCTTTCCCTAGCGGCTATGGTATGTTTGCGAAATCTTTTTAGGTTGCGATGTTTTGCGGTATGCTTGATCGGTATGTGACGGGTAGACACTTTGGTTTTCATATGTTCCTACTTATCTTGCTTTAATCCAACTCATGGCGTTTAGTTGTGCGTGTGATCTTAATACTTGATTATGTTCTATGAGATTGTGGGTTAACTCATCTTGACATCTTCAAGGGTCTTCGTTCGTTTTTCTTTTCTTAGTTTTTCACCCGAATAAATTCTATTTCTTTCTTGGGGACAAGAAAGTTTAGCTTGTGGGTAGTTTGTTAAGTGCATTTTATGCACCTAACTTTGTATATAATAGTTGCATTTTCGTTCTATTTTTAGTGCTTAGTTTAGCCTTTTCATGCATTATTATTCTATCTCTTCTTACTTTCTTTAATCACGGTTGAAAATTCTTTTGGGAATGGTTTTTATGCTTTTGGTATTTATTTTGTGCAGATTGTGCGTGATTTGAAAGGCGAGATAGGCGGAGGCATGCTCGTGAAGAAGAAGGAAACAAAAGATGAAGTGTGCTTGAGCAAGGAAGCGAAGAGCGGAGGAAAAGAGAACACTTGAATCGATGCTGAAAAGTTTATGCGGTACTTTCACGGGCGCGAAGGAAACTTCCCGGTCGTGAAAGTCATTTGGGCTTTTAATTTTCTAGACTTTTAATTTTCTGGGCCTTTTAGCTTTGGGCTTTGGGCTTTGTCTAAACTCTTTTAGTTCTAAGTATATTAGGCGTTTTCTTTTGAGAGGGGGCGATCTATCTCTCATTTTCCAGTACACGATTTCACTTTCCAAGGGGTGGTTTTCAATTGCAACTAGTTCTTGAAGAAATAGAGGGAAGAAGATGAGATTGCAAGAAGCTTAGGCCATTGGAACCGATTTGCTACCGGTTTTCATACCAGTATCTTCTTCCCTTTCTTCTTAACTTACTTTGTTGTTGAATTCTAGTTTGGATTTGGTTGGAAACAATGTTTTGTTCATGAATTCATCTTTGTTCTTAATTGAAGTGTTAGATTTAGTTTCTCTTCATCTCTTTCGTGTTTATTGTATTCTCTCTACTCTTTTGCATCTCTATTTCTCATCTCTACCCTAATTTCTTCAACTCTATTTAAAATTCTGCACTTGGTTAAATTCTGCACTTAATTTTAGGGTTAATTAATTTTCTGCACCCTAATTTTCTGCATAAAAATAGGTTAGGTTAATTAAATTCCATCAATTCACTAGTTTTAGGCATTTAGAATAATTTCTGCACATGTTTATTTAATAGCTTATTGTCCATCTTTCATTTGTTAGTGTTTAATTGTTGTTAGATTGAGTCTAATGTAGATTCTTTGTTAGTCTAGGTTTAATTTTGGTTTTAATTTCGTTAGAGTCTAATTAAGTAACTTGTGCTTGGTCTTGTTTAAATAGTTCGTTTAATTGGGTAATCATCGCCTTAGGATTGAAGTTTTGGGATTGATCAATTGTTCTTAAAACGGATGTTGAGTTTTAATCCATTTCGATTGTAACGAAAGTTGAATTGATTTAATTGGGTTTTAACAAATGTCTAGTAATTCAATTGGTTGTTGATAAAAACGAAAGTTTGATCTTCACTTGGGTTGAATTGATCAATGACAACGGTCATAACATGTAAATAGTTAGGGACGTTGTTGGGAAATATATTCGTTTTAAATATTAATGTTTCTTCCCAATGTATATGTGTTGCGAAAGTAAATACATATCTTGGTTAGAAAAGCTTTCTCACCTCGAGAGAGGGTTGAAGTATTTTGGAAAAAAAATGAATTCCCACCATTACCAAAATCTAAGGTTGATATTACCTAATGTTCTTAGTTTTTGTCGTCTTTTCTCTTATTTAATTCTAGTTCTAATTGCTTCTTTATGTATCTCTTTCCCTTAATCTCTTTTACTTTATGTTCAATTAGATAAAAATCAAATCAATTATCTGATTCGCATAACTAGCCATGATTATTAAGTAGTTAATGTTTAGACCGTCACCTCCCCGTGATCGACCCGTATGCTACATAACCCGTACGCTTGCGGTATAAATTTAAAACACATCATCTCTCTATCTCTCTATTAGGTGCGTGAAGCTATACTTATTAATCTGCCCTAATTTCTAAACTAAACAAGCTATTTATACCTAGGCTTATGACTATGAAGGCCCAAGCCCATTCACACACTGAAGCCCATATAATCAATTATAAGGCTTTTACAACGAATTAATAAATAAATAACCCTCTATAATTACTTTATAGAACTTTCTTTTATGTATGACATTTATGGTCCTAACAGGGACCTGAATTGGCAATTGATCCCTTCACATCAGTGTTGGGACCCGATCACACAGGTCGCACCAGGGGTGTAGTGTAGGTCACAACGTGGGCCTACGCCTCGGAAATAAAAAGACAAGGCATAACAAGAAAAAATATGAAATAAAGGACCTGAAGGAATGAACATCTAACCTAGAGCAACAGTTGAATGAGCTAAAAGCAGAACAATTAACGAGGAACAATGCCAACCCTGTAGAAAGCTCGGTGGTCAACAAGAGCAGTGCTGGATCAACTGCTACGATCCACAAACTGAATCCATTTAGGTGAGTTGTAATATGTATGTGTTTACATTTTTAGAATTTTGAAAAGGTTCATTTTTAAATTATGATGTTTAGGTGTGTCATTTGTACGAGGCTACAAACTGTGATTTGGTTTTCCGTTGCGGTGGGGCCAAAATAGTTGTTGCTAAGGGACCAAACTGTGATTTGGTTTTCCTTTATCGACTGACATTCTTCATGGTTATCCGCTGGAGGAGGGGTTCATGAAGGTTCAGGTAGACATGATTATGGATGGATGTGAAGAGTATGACCTCTCGGCGCCCGTGCCAAATGTTGATGCTCAAAAACTTGGTCAAGCTATCGGAGGCTTCATCCAGTGGGAGATACGTTCTGTGGTGTTGCGACCGGTATGTACATATATGTTTTACTTTTTTTTGTTAAGTTACGGTAAGATTCTCTAATATACGTCATGTTTACTAACATTATTGTTTTTTTCTAAATAGGCCACTACCAATAAACTGGTGACATTTGTCCCACCAATAAGTGAGCCTATTCTTCCTCGCGTACAAAAGGAAGATGTGCTCATTCAAACAAGGTTCTAACCGCCACCCAAGTGCCATCCACGACTATGCCTATTCACCCTCACGTATTTGCTCGACCCTTAAGTATATGTATGCCTTATCTCCCTAGCAGTATAGAATTATCAATGAAATGGATATTTAATGTAGGTACAAAAAGATGACGAGACACATTCGAAGAGAGTAGTCACTGCATTCGAGCCAGGGGTCCTTGGCCCTACGTCTATGCACATAGGGATCGATTACGATTACTTGAAGTTATTAATGACGAATGGGTGGCTCGACCAGAACATCATCGCTTGGTTTCTAGCGTAAGTCAATATTTATATATGTCTTATCAATTTGGGTATGTATATTCACAGTATCCAATAATCTTATCATACTTTAATGTTTTCAGGGATTTACACATGATTGTATCTTCAAAATCAAGGAACAATTGTGCGTTTATAGCACCAGTAGCAATAAATGAACTTGAAATTTAATGGGATGATGTTCGTGTCACAAACACAATTTCCGCAACGATGGTGCACCAAAAAGAAAAGGAGTTTTTTTGGCACCATACTCACAGGGGTAAGATATATATTAATATCTTATTCTAAAAATTATAATATACATTTTACACTTTAAGTTGTATTGACATTACCATTTTGAACATTTTTAGGCACCATTGGTCTCTACTAACCATTAGGCCTAGACGTAGCTTGGTCTGTGTATTAGATTCGATGATGTCAAGCGGAAAGACAACCGAAACTTACAAGATCAAATGCCTAATCGACACGTCGGTAATGTATCATTTTAATATACTAGCGATGTTTATTTATATAGTTAATCGATTAATAACACAAATGTTTGTTATTTTTCATTTAGGGCTATTTCAAGATACAATCATGCCATAGGGTCTTCTCAAGCCAACACTCCGGTTACATGGATATTAAACAAGGTATAATTCATATATCCTAACAGTTTATTTCGTACTTTAATTTGTTTAATCACTACTTTTACACTTTAGTGTAATCAACAACAAGATGATTGGGAGTGTGGTTACCATGTAGTGAAGCAAATCTTCCAATTTGTGATGCATAAACAATATGCTTCCCCTCTCAAGGTATGTGTTTCTTAAATTCCGTTCATTTTATTTATATATTGTACAAAACACTTTATTTTGTTTATAATAACACCTACTTTCAAACTTATATATAGGACACATGGACGACCACGACTCCTTTTGCAATTACACAAGTAGAAGAGATGGCTTGCAATATTGCGAAATCGTTTACTTTGAGGCGCATGAAAGATGGTAAAATGTGTTAATAAATGGAGTGATTGTTTTAAGAATTATTAGACTTGATTACACGATAAAAAGTATTAGAATGTTTGGTTACTTTGAGATGTTACATTTACGTTGTCGATCTTTAAAGTTTATTGGTTAATGGTTACTTTGAAATGCTACATTTACGTGTCTAGTTGATTTTTGTATTTGGAATTGTGTTTAAAATGTTTCATTATTCCAATTGGAATCATATTTGGAAATGTAGCTTATCGGATATAATGCATCTTCACTAACATTTGGAATAATGAATGGTAACAAAATCGAGGAAAATATTAAAATTGTATATATAACTCATTATACACGGTTCTAATGAAAAAAACCGTGTATAAATGTCTGCATATTTTTATAAATGGTTACATTATACACAGTTTTGTAATGAAAACCATGAAAAATTATTACAATTGTAAACCGTTTTAGCAAAAAACCGTGTAAGATAGACACTTTTATAAACAGTTGGTAGGACTTTTTTAAACGGTTTCATCTAAAACCGTGTAAAATAAACACTTTTATAAACGGTTAAGTAGCGCGTTGTTAAACGGTTTCATCTAAAAACCGTGTAAGATTGTGTCTTTTATACACGGTTAATATTCCTTTTTTCTAAACGGTTTTGAAACCGTGTATAAAAGCCGATACTTTTATAAACACCGGCCATACACGTGGTTCCAAAACCGCGTATAAAGCCCAAAACAACCGTTTATAAAAGTCATACTTGTAGTAGTGGAAATTATTTTTAAACTATTTGAAACATTTTCGACAGATTATCGAGGGAATTCTTCGACGGATTTGAGACTGGTCGTTTTCGATGGAAGCTTTGTCGAAAATCTGTCTAACAGTATCAACGGACAATCGAAGGAACACTTTCCGTCTAAAATCTCTCACAAATTCATCGCAAATTTTTAAAAAAAAAATCATTTTTTTTATTTTCTGTCGATACGCCGTCTAAAATCTGTCGAAAATTTTCGACGAAAACTTCAGTCGAATGTTTCTGTCGAAGATAGTGAGTTTTGTAGTAGTATTGGGTGATTCATCTATTTAAGCTTTTACCATTGTCCATATTCAAATTTAAATTTACCCTCATTTTAGGGGTGTTAGCTGAACCCATTCCACACCTTGAGATGCATTTGTTTTAGATTCAAATGGTGTGATACATACATAGTATCCTAGTTGGATGGAACACCGTCAATTGTTATATCTAGCAAGGATTACATTCCAATTTCTTTCACAACCTTTCTTTGATATTTGTTTAAGCTTTTCACCGTATCGAACAACGTTTTCGGTGATGTTCTTGTCCATGGATCTTTCTGCGTTGGCGCTTTCATCTTCTTAGCCTTCTTTACTTTCCTTGCTTGACCATCCTGACCACCCAAGTTGACGTTTAGTTGATTTTCAAAAATAATATTAAAAAAATGAAAACCTTTTTTTTGGTGTCCGAGACTTTTAGGTTTCTTGACGCTAGTTGATCTTGTAAGACGTTCTCCGTCAGTTTGCTTTTCAACTACCATTTTCTTACTAGCAAGTTTAACACATGCTACAAATTTCCATAACTATTCTGTTTCAGTTATTTTACGTATTACCTTTTTTGGTTGTATGCAACTTGCCTTGATTTTCAATCCCGGAGGTTGATGACTGTCGTGTTGTTACTGTACAAAACAAATTCATCAACTTCTTTACCTCCCTTGTTGTCAATTTGGTTGCGTCTTGTCTGTTGCTAGGTTCCGTTTTCAGTCTCTTTAAGGCGTTGCCTGTATTGAAATAAACAGTATGTACAGTGCTTACATCTTATAAAGATATTCAAAGGTAATTATAGTTTTGTTCAACTTACAGTAAGTATCAAGCTATTCAAAGCTTAAATAGTTTATTTGTTCTTTGTTAAGTCATAACGTATAAAAAAAATGAGCACGAATGCACTTTTAATTTGCATAATTTGGATCTAGGTTCTTCTATGAACTTACAAAATTGTGTACAGATAATGTGCATAAGTGCAACTGTGCAAGTATGTGCAGAATATCAACTACACAGTATGGAAACAGTATAGGTGCAGGTATGCACTTATACATGATATTGAAACAGTTTAAGTGCATAAGTGCACTTATAAAGCAACAATATACTTGAACTTATGCACTTATAAAAAAACATTGAAATAGCATAAACCATGTAAACAATATTTATACTCATTATGTACACAATATTTGTGCACAATGTCTAGATGCACTTGTGCCCTTATTATTGATTATGTGCATAAGTGCATGTATGTGTAGAATATGTACTGCACAGTATGGAAACAATATAAGTGTAGGTATGCACTTATACATAGTATTGAAAGAGTTTAAGTGCATAGGTGCCCTAATAAACTGTTAGAGCTTAGATACACGAATTGAAATTCGTAACACACAATCTTGAATCAAATGGAAAACTGAATTTATTTATATAGATATGTATATATGAAATTTACATATAAACGAAAAATACATAATCAAAGTTTCAAGGAGAAAATGACTAACTCGAGTTTCTTGATCACAAATTTGAAGAAGAACGTTTGTTGGATTGAGGCCTGCAAAGCAGTGTCCTTAGACAGAAATCCGTCCCTCGTGTGGTATCGATTGGACGTCTATCTAGAGGATACAACAACCCGTTATAGAATCGAACTCTCGAACCTGACGAATCAAACTATGTTTCCATGATGAAGAACAATGAAGAACTTTGAGAGAATTTGAGAGAATATGTGTTTTTGTATATGATAATCTGTTACATATGTTTCCTATTTATACTAGATCAACCGGTGCCAATGAACCATTGCAACTGTTCACTAAACAGTCACACCTTTTCATATGGTGGCGGTTAAGGGTGAAAAGTCACACCTTTTCATATGAAAGGTCACACCTTTTCATATGAAAGGTCACACATTTTCATATGAAATGTCACACATTTTCATCTTTGCCCTATTTACATATCTAGTACTTTTACTATGAATGAGATTATCCCAACAATACCCCACATTTTCTATTCAAACTCTAACATTACCCCACATTTGAATAGAAAATAAGATATTCTCAAAGTATTTATTGTTCTTATTCAGAAAATAAACATGAAATGCATCAGAAAAGGTGTCTAGGTGACTTGAACCGTTCTTAGTGAGTATTCATCGGACCTACTTTGTGGGTAGTGACGAAGAGTCTTGAACTAACCACGTTTTGTAGTAAGTCAAGGCAATGAACATCACACATATCATGTTTATGCATAGCTGACTCTTACCGTTGTGTTCATTTCGGTCGTGAACAATCCTTCTTCATGAGAATTTTAGAAGACGTAGCCATATCCGTCTTCAAAGATGCGACCCCACATCAATCTCATATAGGTAATACTGATCAAGAACATTCCGTAGTGTTCCACCAATAAGCTATCAGTATTATTAAGAATAAGAATTCAACCCTTAAATCATCAACGAAAAATACACTAAATAAGCATCATAGGAATAGGCGTACCAGTGTATTCAGTCTTGAGTTTTCCTCAACTAGTTGTCCTATTGAACCTAGACCATGGGATCTCCAATGTTGCTAGGTTAGGTTTCCGCCGAGTAGAACTCATTGGATTGGCTTTAAGCCCATTCCCCTCGATGTATAAGAGACTTGTTCTCTATTAAGGCCTTTTGTCAAAGGATCTGCGATATTTTCCTTTGACTTTACATAATCGATTGAAATTATTCCATTCTTTAGCAAGTCTCGTATTGTTTTGTGGCGACGCCTGATATGTCTCGATTTGCCGTTATAAATTTGATTCTTTTAACCACAAGGGTGGTGGCGTGTTGGCAAGGGCTTGGGGGATGTGGTGGAATATCCCATCCACCCCGGGTTCGAGTCTAGGCGTCAGCATTCTGTGGCCAGGCTTAGTCTCAGACGGCCGCTTTGTTTGTTTGTTTCTAAATTGCCAAGGATGTAGTCTAGGCATTGCCTAGATGAACCTTATCCAAAAAAAAATTGATTCTTTGCTCTTGTAAGAGCAACCATACTATCACAATGTATGCACACGGCGGTAACAGGCTTAGGCCACAACGGAATACCCTCTAGGAAGCTTTTCAGCCATTCTGCCTCTTCAGCAGCTTTATCTAAGGCTACGAATTCGGCTTCCATGGTGGACCGTGTATTCACGATTTGCTTTGAAGATTTCCAAGATATGGTTGCACCACCAAGTGTAAACACATAGCCACTTGTGGACTTACTTTCAGAATGATTGGAAATCCAGTTTGCATCACAATACCCTTCTAGTACGGGAGGATATTTGGTATAGTATAACCCATAGTTTATTGTGTATTTGAGATATCGAAGCACTCTTATAAGTGCATACCAATTATCCTTACTTGGGTTATGTGAGTATCGACTAAGTCTACTCACGGTATATGCTAGATCCGGTCTCGTACAATTCATAATGTACATCAAACTTCCAAGCACTTGAGTGTATTCCAATTGAGATACACTCTCCTTGATTCTTCTTAAGTTAGCTTGAAGGATCAAAAGGAGTGACTACCGGTCTATCATCATAGTGACCAAATTTCCTAAGTACTTTCTCAACATAGTGAGATTGAGTCATAATGTAACCGTTAGGATCTCTTTGGATCTTAATCCCAAGAATTACATCTGCTACTCCAATATCCTTCATATCAAACGAGGAGTGCAACATCTTCTTGGTTTGATTGATTACATCCAAGTTGGTCCCCATGATTAGCATATCATCTACATATAGACATATTATGACACATGCGTTCTTGCTTTGTTTCACATATACGCATTTGTCACACTCATTAATTTGGAAACCATTTGATAGAAGAGTATAATCAAACTTCTCATGCCATTGCTTAGGGGCTTGTTTAAGTCCATATAAAGACTTCACAAGTTTGCATACTTTATTCTCTTGGCCTTTTACAACAAAACCTTCCGGTTGTTGCATATAAATTTCTTCATCTAATTCACCATTTAAGAAAGCAGTTTTCACATCCATTTGATGTATGTGTAGGTTGTGAATTGCTGCTATAGCCATCAATGTCCTAATGGACGTGATTTGTGTTACCGGTGAATAGGTGTCAAAGAAATCTTGACCTTCCTTTTGGCGGTAACCTTTGGCAACTAATCGAGCTTTATATTTTTCTATAGTACCATCAGGTCTTAGTTTCCGCTTGAAGATCCATTTATGACCAATTACCTTGTGACCCGGTGGTAAATCTACCAATCTCCATGTGTTATTTTGAACAATGGAGTCTATCTCACCTTGAATAGCCTCTTTCCAATAAGATGCCTCCGATGAGTCCATGGCAGCTTTATAGGATTGAGGTTCTTCATCGACAACGAATGTCATGAAGTCGGGTCCAAAGTCTTTAGCAATCTTTCCCCTTTTACTTCTTCTAGGCTCTAAGTTTTCTTCTTGAACCTTTGATGTACCTTCTTCATTTGGTTTCTCTACAATATCGGTGTTTTCTACTTCACATACTCTCTTCCTTAGATTAGAGATTTCTTTCTCTTTATCCTTGAAAGGAAATATGTGTTCAAAGAATTCAGCCTCAATTGATTCCATAATTGTGTTATTGTGGATATCTTCGTTGTTTGACATATAGACCAGAAATCTATAAGCAGCACTATTACTTGCAGGACCAAGATATACACAATCAATGGTCTTCGGTCCAAGTTTTGTCCTTTTGGGTAAAGGTACTTGAACCTTTGCAAGGCAACCCCACACTTTCATCCTTTTGTAGGAAGGAAGTTTTCCTTTCCATAGTTCATAAGGAGATTTATCGCTCTTTCTATGAGGAATTCTATTAAGTATCATATTTGCAGTTAAGCATGCTTCACCCCACAAACTATGTGGTGCTCCCGAAGTAATCAACATTGAATTAATCATGTTCTTCAATGTTCTGTTTTTCCTTTCGGCTACTCCATTTTGTTGTGGAGTATAGGGAGCTGTTGTTTGGTGAACTATGCCATGATGAGAACAAAATTCTGCAAAGTCCTTAGACTCGTATTCTCCTCCTCTATCGGATCTCAGAATTTTTATTCTTTTGTCAAGTTGGTTTTCAACTTCAGCCTTGTATGTCTTAAACATATTCAAAGCTTCATCTTTAGTATGTATTAGGTATACATAACAATATTTACTGCAATCATCAATAAATGATACATAATAGTTCTTTCCTCCACGTGTGGGTGTGGCTTTGTAATCACATAAATCGCTGTGGATAAGTCCAAGTACTTGATTAGACTTTTCAACAGATTTGTGTGGATGGCTTGAGTATTTAGACTCAACACATACCTCACATTTTGTTTTGTTATCCATGGAACACTTGGGTAATAACCCAAGTTTTGTCATCCTTTGTAAGGATCAGAAGTTTACATGTCCTAGACGGGAATGCCATAAGGAAGAAGAGTCAAGCATGTACATAGAAGCGGAGCTAGAGCCCGCGGTTTTATTGCTATTTACAACATTTACAGTATTTACATCGTCATTGTTCATCACACTATGTTTGAAGAGCCCCTCATTAAGGTAGCCCTTGCCAACATACATCCCACCCTTAGTAATTACAAATTTATCAGATTCAAACACCATCTTGAATCCTTTGTTACTAAGTGTGGGTCCAGAAATCAAGTTCTTTGTAATAGCCAGTACATGCAAGACATTGGTGAGCACAAGTTCCTTCCCCGATGTAAGCTTGAGATTCACCTTCCCCTTCCCTTCAACTTTCGCGGTCGTGGCATTACCCATATACATGGGTTCTTCATCATCAACCTTTTGGTAAGTAGCAAACATGTTTTTGGAGTTGCAAATATGTTTGGTGGCACCAGTATCAACCCACCAATCGGTCACGTTTGTAACCATAAAAGCCTCAATTACTCCAACGAATTGATTTGGAGTATTGACCACGTTGGCTTGATGGGGGTTTCCACCGGCACCTCCTCCTTCGGGACCACCATGGTCTCTTCTATGGCGGCAATCCTTTGCTCGATGCCCCAGCTTTCCGCATACCCAGCAACTCATCACACGCTTTTTGAAAGGCCTTCGTTGTACGGATAGTGGGTTTGAAGCATTGAGATTATGCTTGAGACCCGTCGCCTTTCCCTTTCCTTTTTGGAATTTAGACCTTGATGAGTTACCGATGAACATGTTTGCATTTGGTTCCAACGAGACAGCATCCGCCTTCTCGTTCATCCGATTGTCCTCCTCCACCCGCAATTTGAGTATCAATTGCTCAAAACTCATATCCTCGGACAAATGTTTAAGATAGAGTTTAAAGTTTTTCCAGGATGGATGTAACTTGTCAATAATTGAACCAATAACAAAATTAGAGTTGATGCCCATGCCTTCGACTTCCAATTCATGGACCAAGATTTGCATTTCTTCTACTTGTTTCACGACCAGTTTCGAATCCGTCATCTTATAGTTCAGGAATTTGCCCACGATAAATCGTTTGGAACAAGCGACTTCCGTCCTGTACTTTGATTCCAACGACTCCCAAATTTCTCTTGCCGTGGTGAAGGATGAATATATGTCATAAAGACCATCATCCAAACCATTAAGAATAAAATTCCGACAATTATATTCGTTGGCGTTCCAAATATCCAAGGATCGTTGGAACATAGCCAATTCAATTTGGGATGGGGCATTTTCTCCCTCTCCAACCGGTGGTGTCGGTGCTTGATCGGTAAGCACGTTAGACACCTTCAAAGTCGTCAAGTAGAAAAGCATCTTTTGTTGCCATCTTCTAAAATCGGAACCCTTAAATTTTTCGGGTTTCTCCACATTCGATTTTAACAAGGAAGAGTTTTCCATCGTCAACGAAATTTCTGTCTAAGAATGTTAGAGCTTAGATACACGAATTGAAATTCGTAACACACAATCTTGAATCAAATGGAAAACTGAATTTATTTATATAGATATGTATATATGAAATTTACATATAAACGAAAAATACATAATCAAAGTTTCAAGGAGAAAATGACTAACACAAGTTTCTTGATCACAAATGTAACACCCCGAAATTTCCATTGTAAATTAATAAAAGATAAATTGTATTTTGGTACAATTTATATTTGAGAAATATAAGTTGAGGGACTTTTGGTGTATTTGTTCAAAGAATGAGGTGGTAAAGTGGAAATTAAGGTGATGACTCATGTTTAAAACATGAGGTGTCAATTAAAGATTAATTCAGTATTAATCTTGTATACTGATTTTGGTTACCTGCGTTTAACAAAGAAAGAAAGAAAAGAAAACACAGAGATAGACTTCGAGAAGAAGAAAAGAAGAGGAGAAATCGGTTTGGTGATTGTTGTGGTAAGAGCTTGTTTTCTTTGTTATTATCGTTCATCTCCATAGATTTAAGTTGTAGTATTTTGTCCAGATTGTGATTAAGCTGTCGATTAAGCCACTGATTTGGAAGAACAAAGTGTTCAGATTTAAGCCAAAGTGTTCAGAGTTCATAAAAGGTGAGTTATTCAACTCTCTTTAAAATTAAGCAATGAGAATGTTAATAGATGTGTTGTATTTGTTATTGAACTACTTAGAGTGCTTAATGGTTAAGAAAAATCGAGACTAGCTTAACAGATGAAAGTGACGATGAATAGTAAACTGAAGTTCGCAAGCTTTGGCCTGCGAACTTTAATGATTTTCGCAATAGAGGCTTGCGAACTTTGTAATTTTCGCAATAGAGGCTTGCGAGCTTTGTGATTTTCGCAGCTTTGGCTTGCGAAAATTGGTGATTTTCGCTACAGTGGGTTGCGAACTTTGAACCATTCCAGTATCATTTTTATGGTTTTATGAGGAACATAATCTGAGGTATATATGCTATTTGTTATATGTTTATAACTTTGTTGTTGATGTAAAAACCATGTTATGTTAAATTGTAAGGACTTATTTATGAGTCCGGAACTGTAGTTAATTGTTGAGATGTTGATCCCCGATGCTAAATGGCAAAGTGGGGATAATCGTTGAAATTAATATTCTGTACATAGAGATATAGAATATATGATGAATTGTATAACTTTAGAATACAATAGAAAGAGTGATGATACACAATTATTGTGTGGCGTTGGCTAGAAATATGCATCTGGTCTAGTGGGCATAAAGTACGGTATAATGAGAACCGTTTACTAGCCAGGGACTGTTGGGATGTATTTCTAGTTGTTGGAGTGAATCTTAAATCATCTGTGAGGGTCTCTGGTGGTTGATGATCGCGATAAAATAAAATCTCATTTGGGGGACCAGTGATTCAAGGTGGGGAGGAAATGAAATGAGGAATAGCAGACTTAGAGTTGTAATTCCCATTTCAAACGAAAGATGAGATATCTTCATTGTAGAGAAGTTTAGAGATAAACCAATGTAGAAAAATTGTAATCTCAATTCAGAAAGAAGCAGGCTTGGAAACTGTAATTTCTGGGAGTTGGAGTTACTTATAATCCGGTGGGATTTATAGTAATTCTTGATGGTAGTATGATGACTAGATGAATTAGTCATAAGTAAGGGAATAGGTGGATTCCAGTGGTTGATAAGAGCTTGGTATGGTAAGATGGCTGATAACAGGTTTGATATATCTGTTAATATTTTATTTGTTAAATTTTAATTTGATTTGGATAATCTCACTAGGCGAAAGCCTAATGTTTCAAATTAAACTGTCTTACCAGGTACTGGCTCTGGGAAATAGCTTGGGAAGTGAGACTACCGTTGAAGGGAATCGGACTTGGTGTTAACAAAGGATCAGGATATTCTTTTGATGACTTTTGGGACGAGCCTTAGATAATCTTGTTGATCTTATTGTGATGTATAATTAGATTGATCAGATTATTTAAGTTAGACAACTTAATGTATATATAGAAATTTACTTTTTGATCCTTTGGTTTATAAAAGTTTGATATCTTGGTGATCATAACTTTGTTATTTGAGGTTTAAGTTGGCCCTGAATTTTAGAGTGTTACAACAAATTTGAAGAAGAACGTTTGTTGGATTGAGGCCTGCAAAGCAGTGTCCTTAGACAGAAATTCGTCCCTCGTATGGTATCGATTGGACGTCTATCTAGAGGATACAACAACCCGTTCAAGAATCGAACTCTCGAACCTGACGAATCAAACTATGTTTCCATGATGAAGAACAATGAAGAACTTTGAGAGAATTTAAGAGAATGTGTGTTTTTGTATATGATAATCTGTTACATATGTTTCCTATTTATACTAGATCAACCGGTGCCAATGAACCATTGCAACTGTTCACTAAACAGTCACACCTTTTCATATGGTGGCGGTTAAGGGTGAAAAGTCACACCTTTTCATATGAAAGGTCACACCTTTTCATATGAAAGGTCACACATTTTCATCTTTGCCCTATTTACATATCTAGTACTTTTACTATGAATGAGATTATCCCAACATAAACAACATGGCAACTGTGTACATAATCACAGTAATTATGTGTTCATATGCACTTGTGTGAATTTCACTTGTGTGAATTTCACTTGTGTGAATTTCAACCTCTAGAAAGTTGTTACATTTTGCACCTATCCACTTATGCACAGTATTGAAGGGAAAACATTATGGAAACAGTAAATATATGCACCCTATTTGCCATTGTTTGGACCAAGTTGCAACTATGCACTAACACAAAATGTGTACACATTATGTTCCTAAGTGCAAGTGTGTGCAGAGTATACACTTATACACAGTATGGATACAGTGTAAGTGCATAAGTGCGCTTATACTTAGCATGGAAAAAGTATACTTGTAGTTATGCACTTATAAAATACATGGAAACAATATAACACATGGAAACAAAACAGTATAACATATGGAAACACCATAACCGATATGTGCATCTATGCAGAGCATGGGAATAGTATAAGTGCACATATGCACTTACTCAATATATGGAAAAAGTATAATTACACATATTAACTTATTAAATTATGCACTTATACTCAATGCACTTATGCACTATAAGTGCATTTATGTATTTATAATCAGTATGTACACATTATATGTGCACCTATGCACTTAACAAGGTGCTTCAAATCAAAAAGTTTCACACCTGCACTTTTTCACATAAACTTTTTCTTGTCAAAGTCCAGATGCACTTATGCACATATTCCACTTTTTCTAAAACATGGCATTTAGTAGCTATTTTTGTGTGTGAAATGCAAAATATGTTTACATAATCAATAATGTTATTTTCACCAAATCACCTTGGAGCATGGGAACAGTATAAGTGCACATATGCACTTATACAATACAGAGAAAAAGCGTAATTGCACATATGAACTTATTAAAATATGCATCTATACTCAGTGCATTTATGCACTTATGAGTGCACTTTGTATTTATAATCAGTATGTAAAGAGTATATGTGCATCTATCCACTTAACAAGGTGTTTCAAATATAAAAGTTTCACACCTGCACATTTTCACATAAACCTTTACATGTCAATGTCCAATTGCACTTGTGCACATATTCCACTTTTTCCAAAACATGGCAGTGAGTAATAGCTATTTTTGTGTGTGAAATGCAAAATGTGTTTTCTTAATCAATAATGTTACTTTCACCAAAATGTCTATTCTTAATCAATAAGTCAGGGAACTATAAATTATTATTTTACACAATGAAAAATATATTCACATTTTCATACCAACATACAAATGCAATTGTGCATCTCCTTCTTAACAAATACTACATTATCAAAAATATAAATTCAGTCGGATACTAGATTATCATAAAGAAAGTTGTTTTTTGAAAGCAATTGAAAAAAATAAATAAAACAATTGTGTCGTACCTTCATCTTCTTGGACTCTATTGTTTGGGCTATCATGTTAACTATATGTCACGGTTTTGTTATGCATCAATGTCTACTGGGTTATCCATTGTGTTCTTGAACTTGGATAACCCAGATTTCTTGAATATTCGCTCGCTAGGTCGTCTCGCTGCACAAACAGTTTAATTTGAAGAAGAAGGTGTGCACATTGCTCATTTAAAATAAAATTTTGAAATTTTACCTCTAATCAAACCGTTCCCGCACGGTGTTTGCGCCATTGCAATCTATAGTTATCTGATTTATCTTATGAACAAGATTTTCTTTGACCAATCCGTTGGAGAAGATACTGTGACGTTTTTTTCCTTCAACAGCATCTAGGGCGAATTTGGAGCGAGTTGTTGCTGCATAGCACTAAAGTCGCTACAGGGGTTGTTTGGTTAAAACAAATAGTGTCCACAGCTAGTTTGATCCCGGTTGATGCTGGTTCAACTAGTTTGAAAGTAGCCCGGATCCGTTTCGGTGTGGAGCATATTTGGGTCTTTTGGTTCCAGCCCTTTTCCCTCTCCATATATATTAGTATAAGACAAAAGAAAAATCAGATTTTGAACACTTTCTTTTGCCCACTCTCTCTCTTTCTCTCTCTCTCTCTCTCTCTCAAACTTGGTCTCCAAGTTTCTCTTAAACCTTCTCAAGAACCCTAACTTGTTTCTCCATTATTGTAAGCTTAAATCTCTCAAGTGTATCATCATCAAAGTGATAGTGGATCAGTTCTCGACATCCTCCACCTGTGGTTTTTCCCTTTATGAGTTTCCACGTAAAAATCTTGGTGTCTTTCTTACTTATGCTTTATTTTGCTTTTATTGGGTTTGATCGTTGTTTACATTTTCTTAGTGATTGATTATCTTACATTGTTTATCGTATTTTCGCTTTGAATCTGGATATAGAACTTAGTTCATTTGTTCTTGGGTAATATTGTGTTTTTATCGGGAACCAACATTTGAGCTTTTTGCTATTGGGTCTTGGTATTTTCACAACAATTGGTATCAGAGCTCAAGGATTAATATCAAGATTTTTTGATCGATTGAAGATTGTGGGATTATTGAATTGCTAGGGTTTCTTTTATGTCGACAATGAAATTCGATTTACCTTTGTTGGAACGAGATACCCGATATCCATTATGGAGGATAAAGATGAGAGATGTCCTTGTCCAACAAAATTTGCATAAATACATTTTAGGACGAGCTTTTATGCCCGATGATTGGTCGGAAGACGAAAAGGACCTAAATGACTTGAAAGCCTCATCCTTGATTAGATTACATTTGTGTAACGATGTTTTACAGGATGTTGCGGAAGAGGAGACGGCTTATTAAATATGGTGTAAGCTAGATAAAATGCTTATGACAAAGAGCTTGTTCAATAAGCTCCATATGAAGTTAAATTGTATACCCATCGTTTATCTGAAGGTGGTTCAATTACTGCACATATATCGAAATTCAAACTGATAGTTGGTGATTTGAAGAATCTTGAGGTGAAGTATGACGATAAGGATTTGGGTCTAATTTTGTTATGCTCTTTGCCACCATGATTCGCTACTTTTGTGGATATAATCATTTATAGTAGGGATTCCATTGCTCTTGAGGAA
The DNA here is from genome assembly GCA_033807775.1 of Saussurea involucrata. NCBI lineage: Eukaryota > Viridiplantae > Streptophyta > Magnoliopsida > Asterales > Asteraceae > Saussurea > Saussurea involucrata. The sequence goes on from CM066322.1 coordinate 138,358,486, forward strand.
GTGTATACCTATTTGAGTTCAAAGGAGAAGAAGAAGATAATTATCGGTCATGAACCAAGGGCCGAGGGATTAAATGCAAGGGGAAGACCATTTGAAAAAGGCTCGAGCTCTTCAAGCAAATCAAGAACAAAATCTCGTGGTAAGAAGAAGTTTTGTAACTTTTGTAAAAGGAGGGGTCACATCATTGATGAATGTTTTAAGCTTCAAGCCAAAAACAAAGCCAAGAACAAGACAACGGGTTCCTCTAGGGAAGCCGATATTGTTGAGCACGATGATGGTGGAGCTAGTGAAGGTTGTAACGACCCGTCCCAAATATACACCATATAATAGCATTTACCAGCCAAATATATATAACAACAGATACATATATTTCACATAAGGTCCGAAAGACTTAAAAATGTACATTACATAATGTGGTCCAAACTTTTCGCTAGCATATTTTACAATACTATCCGTACAAAACGTTTAAGGAAAACTTCTAAATCCCGAATAGCCTTCAAAAGCACTTCATACTTTATCCTTGCCTTTATACCTTCCTTGACCTAGAATACATATTTTTTTGAAAACAAAATGAGGGTTAGACCAAACGGTCTAGTGAGATAATCCCTGTCAGTTTAGTAATCCTTTTGTAAAACACAATTATACAACAAGTATTTAAATACCAAGTAAGACTCGTGCATTGTGTACAATTCCTCATTTTTCCATGGCCATATTAGTTGGTTGCGAGCCAACTAATCAATTTACTCCGTTGCACTTACATGCAGCCAACTCCGTTGTCCCTCCGTACAGCCAAACTCCACCGGTCCTAAGCCCGGCCAACGTGCTCTCGTGTAGTGTAATGCTCATGTAAATATAATATACAACTCAATATATCATACTTCATACATATGCACATTATTACACTATTTATCACATTCTCAATCCACATATATGTATTCCAGTTTGAAAACATTTTAAAGTAAAACTCACCTGTTTGCTTATCAAAATGCTTCCAAGCTTTTCCCAAAAGATTCAGTCTTTCACCCAGAATTCACAGAATCTGAAATAAATTAAATACAAATATTTCCTTACCAATCGAACACATAAGACGTACTAGTAGGCTACGAACTCTGGATAAATCTATCTAACTCTTATCCTCAAAAGTGTCCAAACAACCAATGTTTCCGGATACCATAAACTGTCTGGATATTCTAACTTACCGGACACCAGACTTATCCGGATAACAAAACATTCCGGACAACATCAACAATACGGACAACATCAACAATCCGGACGACATCCGGAAACCAAAGTAATCCGGACACCATCCGGTATCTAATTTCATCCGTAAACCATAGAAAAGAGAACTTACCGGATGTTTTGCCTCGTCCGGATACCTTTGCACAGGGTTTTCCGAATACTCCAACTACCGGACACCCTCAAAAGAATTACCGGACACTATCATGTTTTGTCCGGACACTTCGATCTGTTCATAAAAATTCCTACCTAGATCTCGATTTAAACCATGAATAATTCTGTAACTATGCAGATATGTTTATGACTACTTTTGGTACACAATTCTAAACCCAGAATTCTCATACCCTTCTAAAATTATCAAGACCCATTTCTAAACTATTTAAAAACTTATAATATAAAAAGGAGATGATTTAATAAGAAGATATACCTTTGATTTTAACACTGAATTTCTTATTTCTTCTGCTGCAGTTGTTCTTCTTCTTCTTTATCTTTCTCTCTTAACTCTCTCTCTCTTTTCTCTTTCCGAATGAAAACACACACACACACACACACACATTGAGATGAGAAAAATATCTCATTTTCCAATCTTTAACAAAATGAGGCGGTGGATGGTGATGGACTTCCATCACTATAACCAAACAAACCTCAATCTTCCACTTAATGGCAAAATCTACCCTCCAACTTCCAACTTAAAATTAAAGTTTACCCCTTTAACTTATAACTGATAAAACTAACCCAAACCTACCTTAAACTAAAATAATAGTAAAATTAAATAAACCAATAATGTACCTGGTTATTACAACATCTTCCCCTTAAAAGAATTCCGTCCCGGAATTCGGTTAGACGAAAAAGGTAAGGGTACTTAGTTCTCACTATTACATCGAACTTCAACAAGGTTGTCGAAGATAACTTATTAGATTGCATCGAAATCAATTAGCACTTTAGCACGTGTAGATTTCATTAGAAATGTACCAGTAACCGTATCAGGAGTTTCTTCTGCTTCTTGTGCTGTCATTTGGAAGGCACGACCTCTTGCTTTCGGTATCTCAGGTTTCTGTACCCCTCCCGACACAACACTCGTTGGTCTCACTGGCATACTATCCTGTTGTGCTTTCCATTGTGGATAATCTGACTGAATATGATCAGGGGAGTTGCAAGAGAAACAGAATCGAGTTACCCGACAGTCTTTAGCAATGTGACCACTCTTTCCACACTTGTAACAAATTCGGGAATCCACATAACAGTTTCCTTGATGAACATGGTTGCATTTTGGACATGGTCTTTCAGCTGGTCTGAAAGGTGAATGACTATCAAACCTCGGGGATTCGTACTCCTTCAAATCGTACGTCATTTCTTCCAATTTTCTTTTCCCAAAACTTCTATCACCAGCATCCCTCCCTTTATCTCTTTCTACATTCTCTGCAGCATCTACATCAGCTGAGAAAGTATCGGTTCCCTTAGCAATCACTAAACCTCTGATTTCCGAATTTAACCCAAAGATAAACCTTTCCATTTTAAGTGCTTCAGTAGCAACATAGTATTCAGCAAAACGGGACTTCTCCAGAAAACGCGAGTGTAATCCCGAGCTGATAATTTACCCTGTTGTAAATTCATGAACTCTTTTTCCAATTGTCTTACAGCAGCTTGAGGACAAAACTGCCTTTTTAAAGTTATGGTAAATTCTTCCCATGAAAAAGTAGAATACACGTCCGGTCCTCTTGAAGTAATAAGAGCTTCCCACCAGTATAGCGCATCGGCCTTCAACATCGCAGTTCCATATAACACTCTATCTTCATCGGCACATTTGCTGGTCTTGAAGATGGCTTCTATTTCTTTTAGCCATCTCATAGCCTTCACTGGATCTCTTTCCCCTGAGTAGGTTGGAGGTTTGCAACTTAAGAACATCTTGTAATCACACTTCTTGGGCACCGGTATAACAGTAGGTGTAATAGGAATCTCTTCTTCCAAGATAGGATCTGGTATTACCGTTTCAGTGTGACGAGTACGGTTAAACATAGCTTGTATATTAGCTTGCAGTCTTCCCATTCCAGCCGTCAAATCGTTTCTTGTAACAAATTCAGTACCTCGTGACTGAACTCTGCCTCTTGTTCTGCACCATATAATAGCATTTACCAGCCAAATATATATAACAACGGATACATATATTTCACATAAGGTCCGAAAGTCTTAAAAATGTACATTACATAATGTGGTCCAAACTTTTCGCTAGCATATTTTACAATACTATCCGTACAAAACGTTTAAATCCCGAATAGCCTTCAAACGCACTTCATACTTTATCCTTGACTTTATACCTTCCTTGACCTGGAATACATATTTTTTTGAAAACAAAATGAGGGTTAGACCAAACGGTCTAGTGAGATAATCCCTGTCAGTTTAGTAATCTTTTAGTAAAACACAATTATACAACAAGTATTTAAATACCAAGTAAGACTCGTGCATTGTGTAATACTCCTCATTTTTTCATGGCCATATTAGTTGGTTGCGAGCCAACTAATCAATTTACTCTGCTGCACTTACATGCAGCCAACTCCGATGTCCCTCCGTACAGCCAAACTCCACCGGTCCTAAGCCCGGCCAACGTGCTCTCGTGTAGTGTAATGCTCATGTAAATATAATATACAACTCAATATATCATACTTCATACATATGCATATTATTACACTATTTATCACATTCTCAATCCACATATATGTATTCCAGTTTGAAAACATTTTAAAGTAAAACTCACCTGTTTGCTTATCAAAATGCTTCCAAGCTTTTCCCAAAAGATTCAGTCTTTCACCCAGAATTCACAGAATCTGAAATAAATTAAATACAAATATCTCCTTACCAATTGAACACATAAGACGTACTAGTAGGCTACGAACTCTGGATAAATCTATCTAACTCTTATCCTCAAAACTGACCAAACAACCAATGTTTCCGGATACCATAAACTGTCCGGATATTCTAACTTACCGAACACCAGACTTATCCGGATAACAAACTTTCTGGACAACATCAACAATTCGGACAACATCACCAATCCGGACGACATCCGGAAACCAAAGTAATCTGGACACCATCCGGTATCTAATTTCATCCAGAAACCATAAAAAAGAGAACTTACCGGATGATTTGCCTCATCCGGATACCTTTGCACATGGTTTTCCGAATACTCCAACTACCGGACACCCTCAAAAGAATTACCGGACACTTCGATTTGTTCATAAAAATTCCTACTCAGATCTTGATTTAAACCATGAATAATTCTGTAACTATGCAGATATGTTTATGACTACTTTTGGTACACAATTCTAAACCCAGAATTCTCATACCCTTCTAAAATTATCAAGACCCATTTCTAAACTATTTAAAAACTTATAATATAAAAAGGAGATGATTTAATAAGAAGATATACCATTGATTTTAACACTGAAATTCTTATTTCTTCTGTTGCAATTGTTCTTCTTCTTCTTCTTCTTCTTCTTCTTCTTCTTCTTCTTTATCTTTCTCTCTTTTCTCTCTCCGAATGAAAACACACACACACGCATTGAGATGAGAAAAATATATCATTTTCCTATCTTTAACAAAATGAGGCGGTGGATGGTGATGGACTTCCATCACTATAACCAAACAAACCTCAATCTTCCACTTAATGGCAAAATCTACCCTCCAACTTCCAACTTAAAATTAAAGTTTACCCCCTTAACTTATAACTGATAAAACTAACCCAAACCTACCTTAAACTAAAATAATAGTAAAATTAAATAAACCAATAATGTACCTGGTTATTACAAAGGTGAAGTCATGACGGTCTCCGATGGTAATCTAAAGGCCATGGAAGAGTGGATTCTAGACTCGGGTTGAACTTTTCATATGTGTCCCAACCGTAGTTGGTTTCATACATATGAGCAAGTTTCCGAAGGTGTTTTGATGATGGGGAACAATGATACATGCCCTATTGTTGGTCAAGGCATAATTAGAATTCGTATGCATGATGGTGTCACCCGAACACTTGGGAATGTGAATCATGTTCTCGAGCTTTGAAGGAATCTTATCTCTCTTAGTTCCCTTGATGAAAAGGGTTATGAGTTCTTGGGTAAAAGTGGAGCTATTAAGGTTAAGCGTGGAGGACTACTTGCAATGAAAGCTCAAAGAAAATCCGTTAACCTTTATATTTTACAGGGTCAAACCGTTACGAGTGACGTTGCGGTAGTGTTGATCCAAACCCTTCAGTGATTTGATAATGACCCTGAGAATTACTTAGTGAAAAATGTAAGTAAACAATATGTATTAGAGTTTCACCATCAAAGAAAATATACTAAGTCTGTTTAGTATTGCTGATGGAAAACTATGTTCTTTAATTTATGCTTCAACGATACATGTACAACAGTGAGCCCTGAGCCTGTTTAGTGTCACTAATGATCGCTGAAAGTTCATCATATAATTGTTTGCTTATGATCCATGAAGATAAGATTCGCGACAACTGAGTTCAAAGCTGAAATCGAAGACCAAGCTGACGAACAAGTGACTAAGTCTACTAGTGACCTGATGCGGATATCAGCGAAGCCAAGACTTGTCCATTTCACGCGAAGTTTCAAGTAGAAGACTTAAGTGAACACTGAAGTTTACCATTCGCTGATAAAGATCTATTCAGCGATCACTGATCATGAAGCTTGCTCTCCTTCTTCTTCTTCTTCTTCTTCATCCATAAAATTAGGGTTTTGATATAAGTTGGGATTTGGATGTAAAATGTTTGGGGAATGATTCTACATGTTTGGATCTGAATATTTATGGGTGGAACTTATGGATCTAGGTTTTTGGAAGATTTAGCTTAAAGGTTCAAGTTTCTTCAAGGGAGCTTATGTTTGGGGAAAACCTAGATTTAGCCTAAATCTAGCAAGGTGAGTTCAAGTTGATTTGTGAAAACTTTGTACATGCCAAAAATGTTATTTTCCAAGTATTTGTGTGTTTTACTTGAAGTTATCAATTGTTGGGTTATTTGATGAGTTTAACCCTTTTCGAAGTGTTTACCTTTATAAAGTTGTAAAACATCCATATTTGGGATTTTTGGATATTTTGATGTGTAGAAATCATTATATGTCCTTAAAAGATTTATTGCTCAAAATGAAGTTTTGTTGGGTCATCAAGATTTGAAGATGACCTCATGATCTCCTTTTATACTTTGAAAAACATTTTATACTTAGAGAAATGGGACTAACAAGTTTATTTGATGGTTTATTCATGTTAGTGTAATTGATTTTATAAACCATTTGGGAAATACATGATTTAGTGTCAAGAGTCATTTTGAGAATTATAAGGGCTTGTTGGTCCCGAAGGCCTATACAAGTTTGTAGAAGGGGGGGTTCAATACAAACACACAGATTTTACTTTTCTAAATTGTTTATTGATAAATCATTAACAATTTACAGCTTGTTGCGGAGACAAGATTAAGGATAAACCTAAATCTAAACAAGTTGGAACACTAAGGTTTTTTGCACTAAGAAAGATAAGGAAATTACTAATAATAACCTATCTTGAGATAAGAGATATGAACTTGTCCAGAGTTAGCAAGTTACTTCAAAATGAAGTGAGTTCATCTCTTTATATACTGCATGCATTTAATGCAAGTCAGTATATACTTTACACGTGTCATCAGCTGGTTGGTTGCATGTCATTGACCTTTGTTGACAACCTTAGTAGCCGTATGGATGAACAGTGTAGTATCAGAGTGGTTGTACGATTTCAGACAGTCGGAGGTTCTTTTCTGACATTTCGTACGGAGTCATGCAAGGGTGGTTAAGACAAAAGTACTTTGTACGGAGGACTTCATGATCAGCTTTCGTTGATTCAGCGATTATCATTTACTATTCAGCAGATGATAAAGTTCAGCGATAGCTGAAGTCTTGTACTTGATACTTCACGTTGAGTGGACAAATCTGAGTCTTCGCTGATCCGCATCAGTTCATTAGGAGACTTGTCGCTGGTTCTTGAGCTTGATCTTCGACTTCAGCGTAGAACCTTTGTTGACGTGAAACTTGTCTTCAGGGATCATAAGTAAACAACTAACTTATCAGCGATCATCATAATGACTGAACAGACTCAGAGCATTTATGGTGAACAGTTTCGCTGAATGTTTAACTTAAAGAGCGAGAGTTCCTATCAGCGGTACTGGAAGATCTTAGTACTTATCAGCGATAGTAAAACTCGGATACATATTGTTTACTTACAATTTTCACTAAGTATTTAAGAGAGGGTCATTATCAAATCACTGAGGGTTTGGATCAACAATCTCCCCCTATTTGATTATGACATAGCAACAAAGAAAATTGCTATTTAATGAAAACATAAGGATAAAAAGTACTCATAAAATATTTGTCCCTTTTACTGTTTTCTGGGATCTTTTCAGTACTGATGGAGTAAAGTACGTTCGCTGAAATCTTTCTTTAAAATATTGAATCAGGTTACAATGAAGAACAGAAAGATTATAAGTACAAGCGAAATAATTTACAAGTACAGAAGGATAACTGATACAATAGAGAAAAAGGAGATTATATCAGTTTTCAAAAGGTTCTTCCTTCATGAGAAGTTCATCAAGGGTCGTCTTTTCAGTGGGGATCATCCAGTCAGGAACCGTTATGCCTTGTTTTCTTTTGTTCAGCGCTTCTTTAAAGATCAAGGGTTTTAGGTGTCGTGCCTGAATGTCTTTTCTGAAGTCACACCAGTAGATGAGATCTCTGAGCTGTTCGATTGGAGTGATTGGAAGCTCAACGATCCGTTGAAAACATTTACGTCCGTCGTAGTCGAGAAAGAATATTCCATAAGGATTACTGATGACTTTACCTGGGACGAAAAGTTCACATGGTGGCAAAGAAATGTCAAGGGCAGATAGATCAGGGTTAGGACCAAGCACTTCAGTGCGAGAGAAACCAATTCCAGTTTCATTTTGTATGACAGGACCTGAGTTTGAATCTTGACGTTTCTTCTTTGGAGAGGCCCTTTTTCTTTTCGGCTTAAGATCATGAAGAGGAGGAATGTCCACACAAGAAGATATCAAGTCGATCTGTCTGTTTATCAGCTTTTCGAAATGATCCTTGTACTTAGATTGTGACGATTGGATATCTAACCTTATCTCCAACCGTTCAGATAGACCATACCTTTTTACAGTGTCAGCGCGAAAGGCTTCGGATTGGCCATCTTCTCTGAAAAGTTTGATGTCAACAATAGGTACTCCGATAGATGTTCTTCCAGAGATGAATACCTTGTTGATCTTCGCTGGACGATATCTGAAGTGGATTTTCTCTTTACACCAGATCAGGGTGGTCTGAGAAACTTCAATTTTCTTTTCCACGATCTTCTGGGCTTCTTCCCAAAGCTTTCGTTGGATTTGAATGGGAACACGTTTCAGCTTGGGGTCTTTGACAGATTCTTGAGTAAGCTTGATGGCGTATTCTCTGACTTTCTCTTCAGCTTCCTTTCTTTCAGCGATGAGGCGTTCAGCTCTGAGGTGTTCCTTGTATTCAGCTTTTGAAATTTTGAACTTAGGAGGAACTGAAGGCAGTTGATCATGCCTTAGAATGATTCGCTGATCCTCGAATCGCTTTATTATTTCCTCTTTTCTCTTTTGATCCTCTTTACTCAGCTTTTGAGGAGCTGGGGAATGTCTGTTTCTGTGCGAGAGAGGTTGTTCTTCTGGTTCATCAGTCTCAGAGATCAAATCTAAGACTGGGATTATTTCATCAGCAGCAGCTGGCTTTATTTGTGAAGTCGCAGTAGTAGAACCTTCAGCGACATCCTCAAACAGGGGAGAGGACTAGTTGAAACGCAGAGATCTTACAAATAAGAACTGGGTAGAAGAACTTGGGTAGAAAAGATAGAAAAAGAACGTGGATGTGTAGAGAGGTTGTGGAGTAGAGAACTGATTGTGTATAGAGATGTTCAGGGAAGGAATATAAGTAAAGTTTAGTGTACCTGACAAACCGGTTTTTCAAGCAAGATCGCCAGATTTTCATCTTCAGCGAGGCCTTTGCCTTTGCCTTTCTCAGCGCCAGAGGCTGAGGGCTTTGTCTTTGTCTTCTCCCCTGAAGGTTCTTTTATTGAAATACCTTTAAGAGCTTTGGTTCGAGGAGCAGGTTTGACAACAAAGAAATCATCGTCATCTTCATCATCATCATCATCATCCTTCCTTGGAGAGGAGGATGGTTCATCTTCAGGGATGTCGATGTCTTCATCTTCTTCTGCTTCGGATTCCTCAGCATCTTCTTCGAGTTGCTCCCCCTCAGATACAGAGGAGAGCCCGGTTCCCTCAGGGTTTTCATCTCCCTGAGGTTTTTCAGCGATCAGATCTTCATTCCTCTCTCCCCTGATAGATTCATCATGGGAAAGGTCTTCAGCGCTCTTGTTCAGATCTTCAGCGCTTTTGTTTAGATCTTCAGCGCTCTTCTCACCGGAATGTTCAGCGCTCTTCTCCCCCTCTATCTCATGATTGGGGGAGGAATGAGTAGACTCAGCATTGGTGTTATCTCTGTCTTCTGGGCCAGAGATTTTCACACAACCTTCAAGCTTTGCTATTCTGTCTTCTAGGCCAGAAATAGCAGGCGTGATTTTCTTCAGCTCTGTGCGATCCGCCGCTGTGAAAGATTCCAAAATAGGGGCAGGGGCAGGAGTAGGAGCTGGATTATTTGCCTTGTTGACCAGCGTCTCGATCATCGTCTTCATAGAACCAACGTCGGTCTTTATAGAGCCTAAGTCGGTCTTGACCACTGACATATCACCCTCGAGTTTTCCAACCGATGTCTTCAGCGTTGTTACTTCGCTGGACACGGTCGAAACTGAGTTTTTGAGGCTGGTGTAGTCAGTGTAGATGTCAGAGAGCACCTTGGCAAAATCGATGAGCGTCTTATCAAGGCCCTTAATGTCATCTGTGGAAGCCTTCTTCTCCACCACCGTAGTCAGCTTCGTCAGATTCTCTCCAGCGTTTGTTACAGCTGTAGAGTTGTTGGAGAGTGTGGTGGTGAGATCAGTCAGCTTAGTTTCCACGGACTTCAGAGACTCGTTGATGTCTCCCAAATTAGGACCTGCAGGAGGATTGACGAAATCGTCAAAGTTGCGAATTCCTGAGTAATGTTCCATATCCTCTTCGAAAGTACGGTGAGGTATGGTGATCTCCGCAGGTCCTGTCTTCATCATTCGTTGAGAAGCGTCAGCGGTGGCTTCTGGAATGATGGCATCTCCAGTGTTAGCTGGAGGAGTGTCCAAAGAAGTGGAGGGAGGAGCGAAGGATAAGAATGGGGTTCGGGTTGCGAGTTCAGTGTTGGATTCGCTGAGAACTACTTCATCAGTCTTTTGAGAGACTGAAGAAGGTTGGGTAGATTCCAAGTTTCTAACCTCAGCGTTTGGAGACGCTGAAGTCTGGATTGGAGGGATGGCTTGAACGGGTGTGGCAGAGCGTACCACGGAACTTTCCTTCAGCTCGTCAGAATGAGCTGAGGAGTCTTCAGCATGGAATTGCTGGGGTTGCTCCTTGGTTTTCTTGATCCTTTTAGAATCAAGAGGGGTAGTAGAGAGTTTCCTTTTCTTAGAAGGAGAGGGTTTTGTGGCCTTGGTATCAGCGATGGGTATTGTCGCTGAAGGAGCCACAGAAAGCGGAGAATTTAGAAGAGTGAGAAGAGTAGAGAGACGTACCTCGTTGGCGACAGGTTTGAAATCGAGCACCTTAGGGCCAACCTGAGAAAGTTTCAGGTCACCCTTTTCAGGATAGCTGTCCTTCAGGCCATATTGGAAGATGGCGCTGATGAATCTTGGGTAAGGAACCCATGCTGGTCGGTCAGCGGCAGAATCCACGCGTTGTACTAGGTCATCATATATAATAGAGGCCCAGTCAATGTTTAGACCTTTCAGCAGTGCGTATCCCATAGCTTACGTAGGTTGTGCGGCTTGATCAGAAGAGCCGGACTTCGCTGTCATGCAGCTGATCAGGTGAGCGAAGATGAAATTCATCTCGCTGGGCATTTTGGACTTCTTTATCAGCATCAGCTTCTTTGAAGATTTGAGAGCACAAATGCAACAGTAATTTCTTTCTTGCGGAGGAAGAATGTTCGCGTAAAAGACAAATATAAACCAAGAGTTATTTATATATGGAGTTTTAGAGAAAGAAAACCTTGAGCGGGAAAAGGTTTTCATCATGACACGGACACGTGTTTGCATTTGATTGGAAGTTTGAGCGAAACGTGCAAACGTGTGTCAGAAAGAAATCGTGCCTGGTGTTATCCGTTGCAATGACGTCACAACTGTCCTTTCACATTCTTTTAGGATGTCTCTGAGGTTTTGAAAAACTCAGGGACTCTTTTGAAAAACATGAAGCACTGAATAGAAGATATCAGTGAAGGTTTTAAGAATTTTCAAAATATCGCTGTTAAGGAAGAGATATTCAGCGATGCATTTGTTTTTGAAATCTTGCATTTTCATGCGTTTGTCAGAGAGAGAAAACATACCTGGATATCGGTTTAACCAAGTTTATTCAGAGAGAAGATGATTGAATAGGTTATACGAGTTGATTTTATCCTTTCGCTGATTAATGTGAACCGCTGAAGATTTTACCCTTCAAAGTTCAGCATTCCAAGCTCGCTGATGAGAAAGTTGAATCTTGTCTCATCAAGAGGTTTGGTAAATAAATCAGCTAACTGATAATCAGTTGGGATAAAATGAAGTTCTATATCACCATTCATCACATGATCTCTGATAAAATGATATCTGATTTCTATGTGTTTTGTCTTTGAGTGTAGCACTGGATTGTTTGCTATAGCGATGGCACTTGTGCTGTCGCAATAGATTGGAATTTTGGAGAGCTGAAGATCATAGTCTAGTAGCTGATTTCTCATCCACAAGACTTGAGAACAACAGCTTCCAGCGGCTACATATTCAGCTTCAGATGTGGAAGTGGACACTGAGTTTTGCTTCTTACTTGTCCAACTTACCAGCTTTCCACCCAGGAGCTGACATCCTCCTGTGGTGCTTTTCCTATCCATTTTGCAACCTGCAAAATCACTGTCTGAATAGGCGGTTAGATCGAATCCTGAGTCTTAGGGATACCAAAGGCCTAGATTCGCTGTACCCTTAAGATATCGAAAGATTCGCTTTACAGCTTTCATATGAGATATCTTAGGTTCAGCTTGATATCGTGCACACAAGCATGTTGCAAACATAATATCGGGTCGGCTAGCTGTAAGATACAATAGTGAGCCGATCATCCCACGGTACAACGTGACATTGACAGGAACACCTTTTGTGTCCTTATCAAGTGTCAGCGGAGGTGCCATAGGGGTTTTCATAGCTGAGCTTTCAGTTAAGTCGAATTTCTTCAGCATATCTTTAACATATTTTCCCTGATTAATGAAAGTTCCTTTTTCAGTTTGCTTAATCTGAAGACCAAGGAAATATGTTAGTTCACCCATCATGCTCATTTTATACTCATCTTTCATTCTATCAGCGAAACGAGTACAAAGCTCAGGGTTAGTAGAACCAAATATAATGTCATCAACATATATTTGAACTAAAATGATATGACCTTTCACTTTTCTAAAAAATAGAGTTTTGTCAATCTTACCTCTCTCAAATTGTTCAATATGGAGATAAGTAGAGAGAGTATCATACCATGCACGAGGAGCTTGCTTTAAGCCATAAAGTGCCTTGTCCAGTTTATAAACATAACCTGGACGCTTAGGATCTGAGAATCCTGGAGGTTGTTCCACATACACTTCTTCATTCAGCTTTCCATTCAGAAACGCTAACTTAACATCCATCTGATGTACAGTGAAGTTTTTGTGTACAGCATATGCTAAGAAAAGACGAATAGATTCGAGTCTTGCTACTGGAGCAAAAGTTTCGTCATAATCTATGCCTTTCTCTTGTCTGTATCCCTGAGCAACAAGACGAGCTTTGTTGCGAGTTACAGTACCATGTTCGTCCAACTTGTTTCGATAGACCCATTTAGTGCCTATCACCGTTTTGTCAGTTGGTCTACGAACGAGTTTCCAAACTTTGTTTCTTTCGAATTCAGTCAGCTCTTCTTGCATAGCGCTGACCCAGTTTGGATCTCTAAGGGCATCATCTATTTTCTTTGGTTCAGTTAGAGAAATAAAGTTAACAAATAAACAAATATTACCTGCACTTCTACGAGTCTGAATACCAGCGTTGGGATCACCAAGAATTTGATCGATTGGGTGATTTACAGTCCATCGCTGAGCCGGAGCTTACGTCGCTGATTCAGTCTGAACTGGAGAAACTGAAGATGAGGCTTCAGCTACTTCTGGATTATCAGCTAAGAGAGGAATGTTTGCATTTGTCACTTCATTCACTGATTGCTGAGAAATAGACGGAATTTCTGAGACATTTGGATCAACTGCAGGTATAGTGTTTATAGGCACAGCTGAGACCCAAGATGTTTCAGCTTCACTATTCTGCATATCTGGAATGATAGGAGGACCATCATTTTCTACGGTGTGAGCATGAGGAGTGGGAACTTCTTCTGAATCACCAAGATGAGAAAACATCCATTGATTCAGTTCTTCAGTATCAGCGGACGGTTTAGAGTTCGCTGAACGGGATTCGTCAAACGTGACGTGAATAGTTTCTTCTACAGTTTGTCTTCTACGGTTGAAGACTCTGAAGGCTTTGGAGACTGAGGAGTATCCAAGAAAGATTCCATCATCAGCCTTAGGATCAAACTTTCCAAGGGCATCTCTGTTGTTCAGTATGAAACACTGACATCCAAAGATGTGAAGAAAGCTGATTGAAGGCTTTCTCCCATGAAGGAGTTCATAGGCTGTCTTTTTGAATCTTTTAACTATCAGCGACCTATTTTGCGTAAAGCAAGCAGTGTTGACAGCTTCTGCCCAAAATTGAGTAGGCAGGTGAGAATCGCTGAGCATTGAACGTGCATCTTCAATAATTGTTCTATTTCTTCTTTCAGCGACTCCATTTTGTTGCGGTGTTCTCACTGACGAAAAGTTGTGAGAAATACCCTTACTCTCAAGGAAGGAATCAAGAGAACTGTTTTTGAATTCAGTTCCATGATCACTCCTTATTGAGCGAACAGTCATATTGTTCAGAGTTTCCATCTTCCGAACAAAGGTGATGAGTTCTTCAGGGGTGTCACTCTTAGAACGGAGAAACATTACCCATGTGTAACGAGAGAATTCATCAACTATGACCAGCGTATATTTCTTTCCAGCGATGGATTGTTTGTTAACGGGGCCAAACAAATCCATATGGAGTAGTTGTAGAGGAGATGACACTGAGGAGACTTGCTTTCACTTGAAGCTTGCCTTGGTCTGCTTCCCTTTTTCACACGCTGAACATAAAGACTCTTTGGCGTATGAATGCTGAGGTAGACCAGTGACTAACTCTTTGGAGGAAAGAGTATTCAGTGTCTTGAAATTTAAATGTGAGAGCCTCTTGTGCCATAGCCAGTTAACATCAGAAGATGCCTTTGAGAAGAAACAGGAGTTCTCAGTGGTTGTTGAGTCCATGTTTATTACATAAACATTTTCCAAACGATAACCGCTGAGAGCTATCTTCTCCTTTTTGTCAGAGACAAAGCAGGATTCCTTAGTGAAAATCACTTTGTTATCCATGTCGCAAAGCTGACTGATGCTCAGAAGATTATGCTTCAGCCCTTCAACATATGCGACTCTTCTGAAGGAGGTTGTAACATTTGAAAGTACACCATACCCTCGGGTGTGTCCTTTTCCATTTCCACCGAGAGTCACAGAGGGACCCTTCTCTTCCTTGTATTCAACGAGCAGGTTTTTCTTTCCAGTCATGTGTCTAGAGCATCCGCTATCGAGATACCAGATACCCTTCTTAACCTGCAATACAAAGGAAGATTAGTTTTTCTTAGGTACCCACTTAACCATGTATACACGTTTGTCAGTGGAAGTAGTTGGAATGGAAGGTTCAGCGGTCTTCGCAACATTTGAAGATTCAGCTTTGTCTTTCTTCACTTTGGTTAATTTCTTAACCTCAGTGGTAGGAGTCACCTTGACCTGATTTGCATCGGTGTTGGTCCTCTTTGCCTTGGGGGCAATCTTCACCTTAGCTATTTTTTCAGCTTTGGTGGCTGTGGGGCACTTACTAGCAATATGATCGGTAAGTCCACAGTGATAACATTTCCTATAACTAAAAATAGTTCTAGGACCACTTGTATGCTGAGCTTTTAATTTTGAATTAGAAGTGCCAGCACCAAGTAAGCTATTTTCTTTAGAAATGGGACGAACATTCAGTTCTTCAGATTTCTTACCAAGGACATCCACTCTGAGTCTAGGAGTAGATCGCTGAATAGATCCAGAGATCAGCTTTCTAGATCCAGAGGGGTTGGTCACTGAGGCTTTAGAAGCATTCAGCTTTGGTACTAAGGTACCCTTCTGAGGATTTTGATAAATAACAATTCCTTTACCTTTGTCTTTAGAGACAGAGGTAGGTTTTGAATAAACCATTTTCTCCTTACCTTTTGAGGAGGTAGGAGTTTCCTCAGGGATTGGTGTAATGGACGAGAAGTACTGAGATGATGAAGTGTCAGCGACTGAGGATACGAACGTTCCAAATTTAAGCATTGAACGTTCAGTGGTTGGTTTTGGAGTATCATATTTATAACCCATACCACGTTTATCACTCAGAGGAATCTGAGCCTTAATTATCTCAGTGATCTTTGTTGAAGAATTACACCATCTTCAACAGTAGCTTGTTCAGCTTTTAATGCAGCGATAGCTTCTGCTCGTTCGATTTTGACTAGCTGATTTAAATAGACTTGATCTTTAAATCATCTTCAATTTTAGAAAGCTTTTCTATTTGAAGGTGGCAGCTTTTAAGCTTTTCAGCGAGATCAATATTTTGGTTTTCAACCACAGTTTTGCCGTTCATGGCTTCGTATAAACTTCTAGTCAAGAGATCGATCTTACGGAGACTATCAGCTTCATTAATATATGCAATATTGGTAAAGAAAGAAGGTGATACCTGAATGGCAGATGTTGAAGTGGAGGGAATGTCTGAACTTTCTTCCTCTCCTTCAATCTTGGCCATGAGACATTGATTTGCTTCATCATCTTCAGAGTCAGATGATGATGCTTCTTCATCAGAAGCAGCCCAATCATAGTCAGCCATCAGGCCTTTTCCTTTCTTCTTAAAACTTTTCAGCTTTGCATACTTCTCCTTCAGCTTTGAGTATTTGTCATCTTTATTCCTTGGAACAAAGTTTTTCTTTGAGAAAGCTGAAGGTCTCATGACTTTCTTTGACCTGCACTCATTAGTGAAATGACCTGTCTTTTCGTAGTTGAAACAAGTAGCAGTAGCCTTATCAACAAAAGCTGATGATTTAGGCTTGTCAGTTGTGGAAAGAGGTTTGTTCTTTCTAAACATTTTCTTCTTGGCGAATCTCCTGAACTTTTTAGTTAGGAGAGCCAAGGATTCATCATCATCTGAAGAATCAGAGTCTGATGACCTTTCAGAGTTACTTTCTAACTCAGTGATAGTGACTGAGGGTCGCTGAGTAGAAGGTTCTTCTGAGATTAAAGCAACAGGAGTGCTTTTGGAATCTTTTACAAGATTCTTCTTAAGATGGCTAGATTGCTCATGATTAAGCAATGTACCATATAAGGTTGAAAGGGTCATTGATTTAAGATCCTTTGACAGCTTGAGACATATGGAATAATTGTCCCAGCTTTCAGGTAAACATTCTAGAAACTTTGTCAGCACTTCAAAGTTAGAATATTCCTTACCAACAGTTTTTAGATCTATAATTAAACAATTAAAACGTTGGTGAACTTCAGAGAGAGTTTCATTCTTACCAGAAATGAAGCTTTCGTATTGTCTTACCAGGTTGATCTTTCTTGAGTCCTGGACTTCAGACGTTCCTTCATACTGAACACATATTGTGTCCCACATGGCTTTTGATGACTTCAGGTTCATGACGGAATGGTAGACTTCGTCAGGAAGGGCCATGGATAGTATGGATCTGGCTTTTGTATCTATAGCCACTTTCTTCTTATCTTCATCGGTCCACATGTGTATTTCCTTTGGAATCAGCCTTTCTGGAATAGCAGCTCTAGTTGTAGTGGCTGGAACTAAAGGATCAATTGTTACAGGGATGTGTGGTCCGTTTTCAAGATAGTAAGTCATAGTAGGGTCTACACCTTCTAAGAAGAGTGTCATCCTATTTTTCCACAAGTTGAAGTTGTCTCTGGAAAATCTAGGGGGTTTTGCAAGAGAACCATTGTCTATATAATGTGTGTTTGTGTTGGCCATTTTCAGATAATAGCAAGGAAGAGAAATATCTTAGATTAGATCTTGTTTATGAGATTAAACAAATCCGCTCTGATACCACTTGTTGGTCCCGAAGGCCTATACAAGTTTGTAGAAGGGGGGGGTTGAATACAAACACACAGATTTTACTTTTCTAAATTGTTTATTGATAAATCATTAACAATTTACAGCTTGTTGCGGAGACAAGATTAAGGATAAACCTAAATCTAAACAAGTTGGAACACTAAGGTTTCTTGCACTAAGAAAGATAAGGAAATTACTAATAATAACCTATCTTGAGATAAGAGATATGAACTTGTCCAGAGTTAGCAAGTTACTTCAAAATGAAGTGAGTTCATCTCTTTATATACTGCATGCATTTAATGCAAGTCAGTATATACTTTACACGTGTCATCAGCTGGTTGGTTGCATGTCATTGACCTTTGTTGACAACCTTAGTAGCCGTATGGATGAACAGTGTAGTATCAGAGTGGTTGTACGATTTCAGACAGTCGGAGGTTCTTTTCTGACATTTCGTACGGAGTCGTGCAAGGGTGGTTAAGACAAAAGTACTTCGTACGGAGGACTTCATGATCAGCTTTCGTTGATTCAGCGATTATCATTTACTATTCAGCAGATGATAAAGTTCAGCGATAGCTGAAGTCTTGTACTTGATACTTCACGTTGAGTGGACAAATCTGAGTCTTCGATGATCCGCATCAGTTCATTAGGAGACTTGTCGCTGGTTCTTGAGCTTGATCTTCGACTTCAGCGTAGAACCTTTGTTGACGTGAAACTTGTCTTCAGGGATCATAAGTAAACAACTAACTTATCAGCGATCATCATAATGACTGAACAGACTCAAAGCATTTATGGTGAACAGTTTTGTTGAATGTTTAACTTAAAGAGCGAGAGTTCCTATCAGCGGTACTGGAAGATCTTAGTACTTATCAGCGATAGTAAATCTCTGATACATATTGTTTACTTACAATTTTCACTAAGTATTTAAGAGAGGGTCATTATCAAATCACTGAGGGTTTGGATCAACAGTATGAGTCCTTTTGGGAAAAACCCTTTTGTTTAACCCGTGTGGATTTTTGGGTTAATGATGATTTTATGGTACTTGTTTACCTAAACGATGTTTAAGTGCATTTTATGCTATGATGACCGTTATTTATGGGTCTAATAAGTTTTGAGCATTTTGCTCGGTTTTGACTTTAAGGAAGTTTTGGGGACATTTTGTCCGGTTTTGATGACTCAATGTGGGGTCTTAATTATGTTTTGCATTTATTGCAACATATCGCATTATATTGCGCATTATGTATATTTACATGCTCGGGTGCGTTAGTCATTCCAGGATGGGCATATTACTATAGACTGTTTTACATTGGATCCATAGGCACGTAAGTCAGTCTTTGTTGGATGGTCTTCTGGGTGTCGAGGGATTTGATCGGGCCCCATGTTTTATGACATTTACTTTTCAAGGGTACACTAGGAGGGCTGAGTCCGGTTGAGCTGTCAGGTTGATTGACGGGCGTTTTATTGACCTTCGCCAAGTCGGGGCAATGCCATGGTTGTATCCCCGCTTTTGTCGAGCCTTTGGTGGTATTCTTAGTAATATTCCGCTAAGGTCAGCTGTCTCTTTGGGTGTGTCTTGAAAGGCGTCGTATGGGACACTTGGGCTTTTAATGCAGTGAAGTGTCGTATGATTAACATTGTTTGAGTGGCATACTTTTGTGTTCATCCACTCTCAATGGATACGGGTCTCCCCCGTCGTTGGCCAACCTTACCTGGGGATTTTATAATGTCCCTGTTTTATTATAGTTGGTCTTGTACGCTTAACTGCAATTGGTGACTTTAATATTGGATTCCCCTCCATGTATATTAAAGTTTGAATGAAGCAGGTTAATTCCATATTTATGGTATTTGGACTTCATTACATTTTACGTTCGCGTGAGTATTGGTTCGTATCATGTTTACAATGAAGTATTATATTTGAATGGATTGGTCCTCCATGATTTATGGGTTGAGTATTTTGTCGTCAACCGTATTTGAAGGTTTTGCATAATATATATTTATTCACGTGTTGAGTGAGTTTGGATTGGAATTCATTTGGAAAACGCTTTATACCTTTTGGGAACTTTTTCATAAATTTTGGGTGCGTTGGAAAATGAGTCGTTTATATCCTCTTGTAAACTCTTTTGGAAATCATAATCTATGTCGCAACTTTCATTAAAAGAATTATTTAAATCATGCTATAAACTCTTGAACTCACTAGGCGTTAGCCTAGCCCTTTTTATTTGTCGGCATGTGCAACAGGTTTAGGTTGGAAATAGTTCTAGTAACACTGTGAAAGGTCGTGTGCTAGTAAAGTGCTCGAGAGGTGAATAGCTTAAGTGAAGTCTTCCGCATTCAACTTTGGGATTAGCAACTTGTACTTGGGTTATGTAACAACCGATGTGGTTTTAGTCTTTGTGATGAGACTTGGGTTATATATTGTTTGAGGTTAATCATAGATTTCAATTTGAGGTCTTTTACATATTGAATTGTAGGGAGAAATCCTATTATTTTGAATGTATTATTGAAAATTTTACTTAGTTGCTCTTTCCCAATCGAGGGTGTTACAATAAGGCAGTATGAAAGTTTCATTTGTGGTAAGAATGAAACTCTTTCAGAAGTTCACCAACGCTTTAATTGTTTAATTATTGATTTAAAGACTATTGGTAAGACCTATGGTAACTCTGAGATCCTGACAAAAAATTTAGAATGTCTTCCTGAAAGTTGAGACAATTACACCATGTGTCTTAAACTATCTAAGGATCTTAAATTCATGACCCTCTCTACCTTATTTGGCACTATGCTCAATCATAAGCAGTCGTGTCAACTTAAGAAGAATCTTGTCAAATATTCCAAAAGCACACCTGTTGCTTTACTCTCCTCAGAGTCAGTGCCTACTCAACGATCAATTCTCACGATCACTGAAATAGAATCTAACTCTGATGATTCATCAGAAGCTGATCCTTCATAAGTTGATGAATCTCTAGCACTCCTGACAAATTCTTTCAGGAGATTTGCTGGAAAGAGTAACTTCAGAAGAACTAAACCTCTTTCCCTCACTGACAAGCCAAAATCTACTCTTGTTGATAAGGCTACTGCTACCTGCTTTAACTGTGAAAAAGTAGGACACTTTGCAAGTGAATGCAAGTCAAAGAAAGCATTCAAACCTTATTCTTCATCCCACAAGAAACCCTTTACTCCTAGGAGTAAAGATGATAAGTATCAAAGGCTCAAAGAAAAGTACAAAAAACTGAAGAGCTACAAGAAGAAAGAAAAAGGTCTGGTCGCTGAAGATCATGACTGGGTTGAGTCTGATGAAGAATCAGATTCAGATGAAGAAGATGAGGCCAATATCTGTCTTATGGCCGAAATCAAAGAAGAAGAGGAAGAACAATATGAAATTCCCTCTACTTCTGCATCTACCTCTCAAGTATCTCTCTCTTCTACTCCTTCTCCAACTCTCACTGAAGCTGATAAACTTCGAGCTATCGATATTTTGACTATTGATTTATATGATGCCATGAATGGCAAGACCAAAGATGAACAACTTAACATGGACTTAATTGAACATCTTAAAAACTATCATTTGAAAATCCAAGGGCTTTCAAACATAGAAGAAATTTTGAAAGATCAGGTCTATGTGAATCAAGTCATAAGTATCGAGCGTGAAAAAGCTATCGCTGAACTGGAAGCTGAAAAAGACACTGTTGATGGATAGTATAAATCCTCAGCAAAGATCACTGAAATTATAGGTGCTCAGATCCCTGCCAAGGACAAAAATGGTCTTGGTTATAAAGCTGACGCTGAAGAACCAACCACTGATCGTTCCATGCTTAAGTTTGGAGTGTTCGTGTCTTCTATCCCTGACACCTCGTCATCTCAGTGCTCTTCTTCTTCTTCTTCTAAAACTTCAATCCCTGCCGATAAACCTACCTTAATTTCTAAAGGTAAAGAAAAAATCGTTGTTCAAAAACCTCAAAAGGGTACCAAAGTACCACAACTGAAAACTTTTAAACCTTCAACTCATCAATCCTCATCTTCAAAATCTAAGATCCCTAAACATGTTCATCGATCTATTCCAAAAATCAGAGTGAATGTAATTGGCAAGAAATCTGAAGAACCAAAGGTTCCTCCGATATCTGATGCCAAAGGTATTCTTGGCAAAGGCCCTGCCCATTTGAAATTGTCAAATAAATTTGCCTATGGTCCTAAAGCTACTTTTAGCTATAGGAAATGTTATCACTATGGACTTACCGATCACATTGCTAGTAAGTGCCCTACAGCCACCAAAGCTGAGAAATTAGCTAAGGTGAAGATCAATGCCCCCAAGGCAAAGAAGACCATCCCTGGTGCAAATCAGGCTAAGATGAAAAATACCACTGGGGTTAAGAATTTAACCAAGGTGAAGACTAACCATGACGCTGAATATTCAGATGCTGCGAAGATCTCTGCTCCTTCTACATCCTCTACCATTGACAAGTGTGGACCCATCGTAAAATGGGTGCCCATTGCAAACTAATCTTCCACTGTTTGTAGGTCTCGAAGGGTATCTGGTATCTCGATAGTGGATGCTCTAGACACATGACTGGAAAGAAGAACCTGCTCACTAAATATAAGGAAGAGAAAGGTCCCTCAGTGACCTTTGGTGGAAATGGTAAAGGATATACCCGAGGGTTTGGTGTACTGTCTAATGGTACTACCACCTTCAGAAGGGTTGCATACGTTGAAGGACTGAAGCACAATCTTCTTAGCATCAGTCAGCTAAGTGACAAGGACTTCAAGGTCTGCTAAGGAAGCATGTTTCGTCACTGACAAGAAAGAGAAAGTTGCTCTCAGTGGATATCGTTTAGAAAATGTTTATGTAATAAACATGGACTCAACAACCACTGAAAACTCTTGTTTTCTCTCCAAAGCTTCTAGTGATGTCAATTGGTTATGGCCTAAGAGGCTCTCTCATATCAACTTCAAGACACTGAATACTCTTTCTTCAAAAGAGTTAGTCACTGGTCTTCCTCAACACTCATATGCTAAGGACTCTCTTTATTCAGCATGTGAGAAAGGAAAAAAAACTAAATCAAGCTTCAAGTCAAAGCAAGTTTCTTTAGTGACATCTCCTCTTCAACTTCTCCACGTGGATTTGTTTGGCCCTGTCAACATTCAATCCATCGCTAGAAAGAAGTATACACTTGTTATTGTGGACGAATTCTCTCGCTACACCTGGGTGATGTTTCTCTGCGCTAAGAGTGACACCTCAGAAGAACTCATATCTTATGTCAGGAAAATGGAAGTCTTGAACAACCTTATCGTTCGCTTAATAAGGAGTGATCATGGGACTGAGTTCAAAAACAGTTCCTTTGATAATTTCTTTGAGAGAAGGGTATTTCTCATAACTTTTCCTCAGTGAGTGACAGTGCTTAGAATACACGTATAGACGTGTGCTAATTAAACCTCAAAGAAAGTATACAATGAGATCTAATATCGTCTTTCAAGTAATAAAATGGTAAGATGCCAGATATTGTCCCACAGAGATTGGAGTAAAAGTTCAATAAAAAGTAGAAGAAGGAAATGATTTCAGATGGAGAATTTGAAGAGATTGATTTGTTTGGATTGTCACTTTGATGATGTTAACAGAGAATAAAGCAAGCACGGGTGTAAAACTTCAAGGTGGGACTTAAACACAAATTCCTGCAGGAATGCTGCAGCATGCAGTTTGGACATAACTAGATCTACCATCTATTTTGAGGGTATTCCTCTCGGACTTCAGTATTCCCACTATTGTTTAGATTCAACTAGACACATCTATGTGTAGTCTCCATCTATTTATAGTGAGGAATAAAGTCCTCAAAATATATGGACGGCCAAATCTCTTTGTATCAAAAATAGCTCTCTCGAGCAGATTCCCATATCATTCAAGTTGGTGTGTTCCAAGTGGCTTATCTCTAAGTCCACTACACTTTAACACTTCTGATTCATGACCACTTTAGCAAGTGATCAATTAAGTGGCTTATCTCTAAGTCCACGGCACTTTAACACTTTAGCAAGTGATCAATTCGTCAAGAAGTGTCATTGGTTTTTATAAAACATGAATGAAATAATGGAACATTGTTATTGCGAAACAACGTCCACCTTTCTTTGGTTTAAAATCCCACCTTTCCGTTTCACACCCGAACTAATAAAATTAGTTACTCATAACGGAAAGTAAAGAAAGCAATAAATGACATAAATTAAATTGCATAAATGTAAATAACTTGGAATGTAAATGACAAGAATAATAAATGATGGAATGTAAATTGCAAGAATTAAAAGATGGAAATTAAAGGTGCAAGAATTGTAGACAAAAGTAACTTGGATTAAAATGCTTAAGGTTGTAAGACTTAAGAGAGCAAGTATCTCTAAAAGACTTTGAACAACTATAAGATAATAACATGGATGATCATAACAATAACCCAAGCTCTCTCTATATAGTAAGGAAGAGGAGGGGCAAAGTAATAATCTTACACTAAAACTTGGTCCTAAAGTAATTAAAGTATATAAAGTAAACTAAAAGATCTTGAAAGTACAAAAGGGTAATCTGCCAGCCTGCTTCATGATTCTGGAAGCTTCTTGATTCAGTACCAAACGACCATCTTTGTCTTCAAAAATCCAGCTCCAAGTTCAAAAGAGTAATCTGCCCAGGCTAGTCATGCCGCAGCATGGGTCTGCACTCTGAAAACTGCCAAAATGAACACAAATTAGCCATTCCCAATCATAAAACAGATCATTCATTACTATAGCTCCAATAAACAAGAAAATGGAAAATAAGTAAATAAAATGACTCAAATTTAGGGATATGAAAGATAAAATGACCTAAAAGAATAAGGAAAAGACTTGATATGCATTAAATAATTAACGCATATCACACCCTCAAACTAGAATTGTTGCTTGTCCCCAAGCAACTAAGACACAAAAAGAAAAAGACTAAAATTGGTAAGGTTTACAAATTGAGGGCAATAAGTGCACACAATATCATGATAGATGCAAGGATACACAACATAGCCATTCATAAATCCCAAGTGACATGATCTTAATCTAACAATGAGTATGAACCATAAGCTAGCAACATATTCTTTTTGTTATGATCTACACATCTCACATCTAAGATCAAAAGGTCTTTGAAGTAACTGGCTCACTCTTTTGGCACATTTTGTCTCATTATGCCTTTTTCATCTCTTTGCTTCAACATATATGAATTTTTCAATTTTGTGGCACTTTTGTGCTCTTTGTGTTGAAAGCAATGCACTTAGCCCCTATGGGACTTTTTTTGTGCTTAAATTCCAAACATGGCATTTTATTTTAAAGAGTTATTCTCTTTTTTGTGGTTGTTTTCTTGCCATGGTGGACTTCCCACCCTCAAACTAGGACTCAACAATGTCCTCATTGTTATAAAATGTAAAGTGTATGGGTAGATGCAAGTGGCTCATTTTCGAGTAACAAATGATGGCCTTAATCACTTCTTAGATTTGTGAGATGTGGATCAAAATGTGTTTCCAAGTAGAATGATGCTAGTTCTAGCAAGAACTACACCATTAGACATGGGACCATGACTTTAGAAATTATTCAGGCTATGTATGCATTCTTAAACCTATCACATATGCTCATTTTGCAAGAAATAAGATTCTAAAAATATAAAAACAATCCCAGACTCAAAAAGTGTAAAAGAAACAGAAAAATTGGAGCTAAAGGGGCATGAATGAACCTGTCCTACTCCTGAGGAGTAGGTTGTGTGTCATGTTGTAGAGTTGCTGCAACACTGGAGTGTTCAGCCAATTTTTCTTTCAAAGCTCTATTCTCCTCCTCTAGTTCCCTGATCTGAGCTTTCATCTTTCTGGCCCTCTTCTTGAACTTTCCCACCAGGTCAGATTTCACCTTCTTTAGCTCCTCCCTGCTCTTTGTTCCTTCTTCCTCATTTTTCTTCAGGAAATCTTCCTTTTGGTTTTCCAACAGCTCCTTCAGCTTTGTGTTCATTTATTTGTTGGGCATCCCCGTTTCCTTTCTGTCTCTAAGCCTAAAAGCAGATTTCAGGTCTATCTGCCATTTACCACCAGTCTCACTGATGATTTGATCATTAGTGTACTGTGGCACTCCTCTTTAGATGAGTAGCTGTGTGATCAAATCAGGGAAGTACATTTTCCCTCTTGCATTCCCAGTACATCCCTTCAAGCTATTGAGAATCACCTTCCCAAAATTTATGGACTTACCCTGCATGAGACAAAAGAGCCAGAACATCCTTTCGACTGATATAGAGTTATCATGTGTGGTAGGTGAGATAGAGTGTCTTAAAAAATTTACCCACACATTAGCATCAGATTTAAGGTTGCAGGCTTTGAATTTCCTTACCATAAAGTTGGTATGGGGCTCCCATGGAGCATTAGGTTAACTAATGCTTGTGCAACCTCAATTAAGGTATCCTCAGATGCTGCAGCAAGCATCTTCTCATAATCTGTTTTCTTAGAAGGTGACAACCCAAAGAATCTATTGATTTTCTTGGCAGACAGCATAAATTTCTTTCCTCTTATCCTAATCTGGGATGTGTTGGATGTGGCAACCTCAACATAGAATTCTCTAAGGAGGGTCAGGTTATAGGAAGTAGGTACCTCACACATTTTTTCAATCCCCTGCTTCTCAACCACAGTTCTAATAAATGCATACTCACTTATACTCTGTGGATGGAATCCCTTATCAACCAAACCAATATTAGTCTTGACCTTTTGAAACATGTCCCAAGCCTCAGTTGAACTTAAACCTTTGTGCAAAGTGTTTGGCCTAGGGATGGGTTTGGAGGCTGTTTTCTGTGGTTTAGACCCATGCTACAGGATTGCTGTAGCATGCACAGTGTTGCTTCTAGTGACTCTCTTGGTTTTCTTTATAGAGGTTCCCTCCCCACAATCATCCCTCTCACTGGATTTCCTATTTTTTTCTTTTTTACCCTTTTTCTTCTTAACCACAGGGTTTGGGTCATCATCAAAATCAAAGGGGTTCACGGCTATGTTCAAATCTGGGATTTTTGTGTGCGTATTTTCAATGCATTCTCCTTATGTATTTTTAGAAATTCTCAACAAAGATAGATATTTATCAATCTCATCAAAAAGAGGATCAGAATTCCTCTTTGCAGTCTCCTCAGAATAGGGCACAAGTGCCCATTGAAGTGCTTTTCTTTCAGGGGATAAACAGAGGGGTATGCCCTCTGTTTTGTTGGGGGTTTCATCCTCTTCATCAGAGACAGAGGAGAAATAGGGCTCAGGAGATACCTCGGTTCGGTGATCAGAAGGGTCTTCGATAGGGTTCTCTTGCACGACAAGAGTGGTGGTGGAGTCGCAAGTGGCAAGATTCGTTGGTGGTGAGGAGTCAGCGTCGAGGTCGATGGTCTCTGGTTCTCTTGGTGGTTGTAGCGGTCGGACCACAGCTTGTTTCGGAGGCTGCGACGACCGACTACGAAGGCAGTGGGGTTTTTTACTGCAGGACTTTTCACTCGTGCCATGGAAGCGATTTGTGAGATGATCGGAGAATGAAAGAAGATGGCCGGTGGTGGTTTTCGGTGGTTATCGAGAGGGACGAGAGTAATGGCGAGAAGGAACAAAAAGTGGGTTTTTGTTTGGACAATGAAGAGACAAAGTTTGATCTTATCTTTAACTTAAAAAGAAACCACCGGTTAGTTACTTACTTAGTTAGATTCAAACTGAGTTTGTAACTAAATGGGTGTTTTTGTTTTTAATTTAAAAAATAATTAATTTAAGATTTGGTACAAAAACATCATTACTTCAAAAAGTGGACAAGACCTTACTTTTTTAAGGAATAGTGATTATGTACAACCTTGTACCTTCCAAAAATAAACTTTTCTTCCAAGTTTTGTGTTCCCGCCCAAATCTCGAAAACTGGATTTTTCAGAATTAGGGTTTCATGCTATAGGAATGTTGCAATATGACTTGCCATTCTTCCATCCTTGATCCAGGCTGCAAACTTAAACAAACAATTAAACGTAACTAGTCTAGAAAGCATTTAAATAATTAGAAACTATTTACAAACATGGTTTTGAAGCTTTTTAGCACATTGTGACCAAATCCACAGAGTTAGGCTCTAGGATGGTCACCGTATCATGGTAGGCTTTGACTCTTTGTCCATTAACTTTGAATACAGTGTTGTCCTCAGGGTTAATTAAGTTTATGGCTCCATATGGGTAAACATGATGAATGACAAAAGGCCCAGACCATCTAGATTTCAGTTTTCCAGGGAAACGTTTCAACCTAGAGTTAAACAAGAGGACTTGTTGACCAGCTTTCAGATCTCTGTGATGGATTCTTTTGTCATGCCATTTTTTGGTTTTCTCTTTATAGAGCTTGGCATTTTCATAGGACATGTTCCTATGTTCCTCCATTTCACAAAGTTGCAGTTTTTTTTGGTTCCAGCATCATTTAAACACATGTTTAATTCTTTGATAGCCCAAAATGATTTGTGTTCAAGTTCTAAAGGGAGGTGACAAGCTTTGCCAAAGACTAGCTTATATGGGGACATACCAATTGGTGTTTTAAAAGCAGTCTGGTATGCCCATAAATCATCATCTAAATGTAAGGCCCAATCTTTTCTGTTTGGCTTGACAACCTTTTCCAAAATTCCCTTTATTTCTCTGTTAGAGTGCTCAGCCAATCTATTGGTTTGTGGACGGTATGCAGTAGCAATCATGTGGTGAATGTTATATTTTCAAGAACTTTTTGTAACAAACTGCTACAGAGTGAGTACCCTCATCACTGATTAGTGCCTTGGGGGTACCAAACCTTGTAAAGATTTGCTTCTGAAGGAATTTCACCATAGTTTTAGCATCTTCTGAAACACAAGCTACTGCCTCCACCCATTTTGATATATAATCAACATCAACTAGTATGTATTGGTATTGGTTTGATGGAGGAAAGGGTCCCATAAAGTCTATACCCCACACATCAAACAACTCTACTTCTAAGATCCCATTTAGTGGCATCTCATTTCTTTGAGAAATAGAGCCACTTCTTTGACATTCATTGCACCTTTGTGCAAAGTTATGGGAATCTTTGAAGAGAGTTGGACAAGAAAATCCAGATTGTAGTACTTTAGCTGATGTTCTCTGGCCTCCAAAATGTCCTCCATAGGGTGATTGATGGCAGTGCTGCAAGATTGCTGCCACTTCATATTCAAGAATGCACCTTCTTAAAACTTGATTTGCACCAATTTTAAACAAAAAAGGGTCATCCTACAAATAAGTTTTAGTATCATGGAGAAATTTCTTAAACCTTTGGCCAGTGATTCCAGAGGGTCTTATGACACAAGCCAAGTTATTTTCTATATCAGCAAACCATGGTGGTTCAGCATGCTGTAGCATAAGAATCCTCTCATCAGGGAAGGTCTCAATGATGTATCCTTCTCCCTTTTCCTCTTTAGGTTTTTATAACCTAGACAAAATGTTTGCCGCTTGGTTGTCTACTCCCTTCCGATCCACAATCTCTAGGTCAAATTCTTGTAACAATAAAACCCATCTTATTAACCTTGGTTTAGCATTTTTCTTTGAAATCAAATATTTGATGGAAGCATGGTCAGTGTAAACAATGACTTTTGCACCCATTAAGTATGACTTGGATTTTTCAAAAGCAAAAACAACATCCAATAATTCTTTCTCAGTGGTTGTGTAGTTAATTTGAGCTTCATTGAAAGTCTTACTTGCATAATAAACTGAATGAAAAATCTTTTTTTTTCTTTGACATAGGACTGCTCCTACAGCCCAATCACTGGCATCACATATGATTTCAAAAGGTTTTTCCCAATCTGGAGTAATAATCACTGGTGCAGTCACCAGAGCTTTCTTTAAAGTGAGAAATGCATTTTTGCACTCTTCATTGAAATCAAATTTGTGGTCATGCTGTAATAGAAGACACAAAGGTTTTGAAATCTTTGAAAAGTCTTTAATGAATCTTCTATAAAATCCAGCATGACCAAGAAAGCTCCTGATTCCTTTAACAATGGTTGGTTCAGGTAGTTTTTCAACTATTTCAGTTTTTGCTTTGTCTACCTCAACCCCTCTCTTGGAAACTACATGTCCAAGGACAATACCTTCTGTAACCATGAAATGACACTTTTCCCAGTTTAGAACCAAATCAGTTTCTTCACACCTTTCAAGACTCTTTTTCAAATTTTCCAAACATTGATCAAAAGATTTCTATGGATTTTTCAAGCATGTCAGAAAATATGGACATCATGCATCTTTGAAAGGTTGCAGGTGCATTGCAAAGTCCAAATGGCATTCTCCTAAAAGCAAAAGTACCATAGGGACAAGTGAAGGTGGTGTTTTCTTGGTCCTCGGGTGATATGGCTATCTCACTGTAACCAGAGTATCCATCCAAAAAGCAGTAATATTCCTTGTCGGCTAACCTATCCAACATTTGATCGATGAAAGGTAAGGGAAAATGATCCTTTTGGGTAGCATTGTTTAGTTTACGGTAGTCCATGCAAATTCTCTATCCGGAGACTACCCTAGTTGGGATAAGTTCATTTTTGTCATTTGGGACAACAGTAAACCCTCCCTTCTTTGGGACACATTGGACTGGACTAACCCAAGAACTACTGGCTATTGGGAATATTATTCCTGCATCTAACCATTTCAAAACTTTTTTTTTCACTACCTCTTTCATGACAGGATTTAGCCTTCTTTGTGGTTCAACAGATGTGAAGTTATTGTCTTCTAGAATGATCTTATGTAGACAAATAGAGGGACTAATCCCTTTAAGGTCAGCAATGGTTCACCCTAAGGCCTTGGTGTGCAACTTCAACATTTCCACAAGTTTCTTTTCTTGATGTAATTCTAGAGTTGATGAAATGATAACAGGAAATTTATTTTCATCTTTTAGAAAAGCATATTTCAAATGAGATGGGAGTTGTTTCAACTCCAGGTCAGGTGGTGATATGACAGATGGTATGAAATTCTTTTGCTCATTATCATCCAAAGACTCAAACTTGGCAACCTGCAAGGGTACATCCTCATCTATCTTCCTATCATCATCATCATCACATTCCTCACCAACTTCCTCCATCCTACAGGTCTGCTTAACTCCCTCTTCATGACATGATGTTTCAATCACACTTAAACTAGAACAGTCTTCCAAATCATTTGGGTATTTTAAAGAGTTGAAGACATTGAATGTGATTTTATGGTCTTGGAGTCTCATGGTCAACTCTCCCTTCTTGGCATCTATCAAAGTTCTACCTGTGGCTAAAAATGGTCTTCCTAAGAGAATAGGAATGTTCTGGTCAGCCTCAAAGTCTAAAATGATAAAGTCTGCTGGAAAGACGAACTTATCAACCTGAACTAAAACATCCTCAATCTTTCCTTTGGGATATGCAATTGTTTTGTCAGTTAGGATGAGTGTGACAGTGGTGGGTCTAGCATCTTTTATACCTAAGCTATTGAAAATGGATAGAGGCATAAGATTGACACTAGTTCCTAAATCACACAAGGCTTTTCCAACTTCTTTCCCACCTATGGAACAAGGAATAGTAAAACTCCCTAGATCTTTGAGCTTAGGGGGAATTTTGTTGGTTAGGAGGGCACTACAACCTTCAGTCATGGCAACAGTTTCATACTCAGTCAACTTTTCTTCTTGCTTAAGATGTCTTTAAGGAACTTGGCATAACTAGGCATTGGCTCAATTGCTTCAACAAGGGGTATGTTGATATGCAATGCTTTGAACACATCCAAAAATTTCTTGAATTGCAATTCTTCCTTGTCATTCTTTAACCTTTGCGGATAAGGAACATAAGGAGGAATTGGTTCAATTATGGCTTTCTTTGTTTATGTTGAGCTGGATGGGTGGACTTCCTCCACCCTCAAACTTGGATATTTTATTCCTTTTACTATACCGTCTTTGTTTGGATACTTAGGGTTGGACTCTTTACCTTCTATTGTCTTTTCTTTAGGGATCTCAGGTTCTAATCCCTCTAAAGATTGAGATGGTTCTTTAACAATAGTAGGCAATGCTGCAGCATGAGGTTTAGACAATGAGCTTTTTTCAGAATTGGTTTTGGCTATTGGTCCACTCTCTTTGTCTAAGGCTACATCTAATTCCTTCCCACTTCTAAGGGTCACAACTTTGACATGCTCTTTTCCTAAAGATTTAGGGATTTCTGTGTTACTAGGTAAAGTCCCTGTAGGTCTGTTATTTTGGTTAAGTGCAATTTCACTGACCTGTGTCTCTAGATTTCTTAAAGCAACATTGGTTTGGTTGATTGTAGCATTGGTTTGGGTGATGAAACTTTTCAGCATTGCTTCCAAGGAAGGTTCAGCTTGTGAGGAGGTTTTGTTTTGAAAAAGGTGGTTGGTTGTTTTGAAAACCTTGGTTTTGATTGTTATGATGATTATTCCCTTGATAATGGTTTTGAGAACTGCTTGCTTGGTTTTGAAATTTTGAGTTCCCTTGTTGCTTTGGTGGAGGTGGATTCAAACTAGGACTGGTCCATGAAAAATTTGGATGCTGCTTCCAACTGGCATTGTAATTATTGGAGTTGTACCCTGATCTATTTTGGACATTGTTCACAGATTCAGAGTTATAGGGGCACTGTTCAAAAGAATGTTCCCCACTACAACAAACACATTGCACTGAGAGGACAGTTGGAGTGGGTGTGGTGGCAGTCGGTTGTGTTCCTTGACCGGTAGTTATGTTTTTAAGCATATTGGTCATGGAAGCAAGATGAGTTGTCAAAGCAGTAAATGCATCTACATCATGCATTCCAGATGTCTTCTTTTGAGTTGGAGCCCTTGGGTCGGCCCAACGTCCATTGTTTGTTGAAATCGTTTCAAGAATTTTATACCCGGTATTGTAGGTGTTGGAAGTAAAGGCCCCTCCTGATGTCGCGTCGAGCATTTGTTTTGCATTGGGATCAAGCCCATTGTAAAACGTCTTGAGTTGAATACAGTAGGGTATGCCATGGTGAGGGCATTTCCTTAATAATTTCTTAAACCTTTCCCAAGCATTGGGAATTGCTTCATCGTCCATTTGTTTAAACATACAAATTTCATTTCTGGACTTGGCATTCCGGGTAGGTGGAAAATATTTTCGCAAAAACGTTTCAGCCATGTCGGCCCATGATGGTACAGAACCAGGTGTTAATGAATTAAAGCAAACTCTTGCTTTATCCCTTAGAGAAAATGGAAACAAAGTGCGCCTTAAAGCTTCAGGAGAAACTCTAGGGATCAGAAAAACATCGGTGATCTCCATAAAAGATCTCAAATGAGAATGGGGATCCTCCGATTGTAATCCAGCAAATTGACCATTGGCTTGCAACATATGAAACATGATGGGTTTTGGTTTAAATGTAAAGTTTTCATGGTTGGCTTTACAATTCCTGAGTTTAATTGCCCAAAATTAGGAACTGCATAGTCCATGATTCTCCCATCTTTAGAGTTTGCAAGATCAATGATATTAAGTCGTTCATTATCAACATGTGATTCTTCATCATCATGTTCATTATGATTATTCATTTGTTGTTCTGGAAAATTATGAACATGATGATTTCCAAAGTTTAGTGGGTTTCCAAAATTTGGTGGATTTCTCTGGTTTTCCAAAATTGGTGGATTTCCTTGAGGTGGATTTACAAAGTTTTGTGGCACTCTAAGGTTGTCTATGATTGGTGGTCTTGGTGGACTTCCTGGAGCCGTATGTCTAGGACTGGTGGTCTTGGGGGTCTGACTTCAAATCCTGGTGGTGCATCCATATCGGGAAGATCTCTAGAGCTTGTGGTTCTTTGAATCCTCCTTCTATGATGAAAGGTTCTTTCTATGTCTGGATCTAAATCAAAAAGTTCCATACGTGATATCCTTGGCATACACTGAACTCACAACGAACGGTGTTAGAAAAATCAATTCTTTTTAAAACTTTTTATAACTTTTAGCTTGCCAATCCCCGGCAACGGTGCCAAAAACTTGACAGTGCTTAGAATACACCTATAGACGTGTGCTAATTAAACCTCAAAGAAAGTATACAATGAGATCTAATATCTTCTTTCAAGTAATAAAATGCTAAGATACCAAATATCGTCTACAGCGATTGGAGTAAAAGTTCAATAAAAAGTAGAACAAGGAAATGATTTCAAATGGCGAATTTGAAGAGATTGATTTGTTTTGATTGTCACTTTGATGATGTTAACAGAGAATAAAGCAAGCACGAGTGTAAAACTTCAAGGTGGGACTTAAACACAAATTCCAGCGGGCCATGCTGCAGGAATGTTGCAGCATGCAGTTTGGACATAACTAGATCCACCATCTATTTTGAGGGTATTCCTCTCGAACTTCAGTATTCCCACTACTGTTTAGATTCAACTAGACACATATCTTTGTAGTCTCCAGCTATTTATAGTGGGGAATAAAGTCCTCAAAATATATGGACGACCAAATCTCTTTGTATCAAAAACCGCTCTCTCGAGCCGATTCCTATATCATTCAAGCTGGTGTGTTCCAAGTAGCTTATCTCTAAGTCAACTACACTTTAACACTTCTGATTCGTGACTAACTTGTCGAGAATAAATCAGTTTAGAAAAATGTGGATGATAACTGTCACTTTATCAGTAACTCTCTCAAGGTTTCTTCCCATATCATTCAAACAGACGTGCATTCAGTGGCTTATCTCTAAGTCCACGGCACTTTGACACTTTAGCAAGTGATCAATTCGTCAAGAAGTGGCATTGGTTTTTATAAAACATGAATGAAATAATGGAACATTGTTATTGCGAAACAACATTCACCTTTCTTTGGTTTAAAATCCCACCTTTCTGTTTCACACCCGAACTAATAAAATTAGCTACTCATAACGGAAAGTAAAGAAAGCAATAAATGACATAAATTAAATTGCATAAATGTAAATGACTTGGAGTGTAAAAGACATGAATAATAAATGATGGAATGTAAATTGCAAGAATTAAAAGATGGAAATTAAAGGTGCGAGAATTGTAGACAAAAGTAACTTAGATTAAAATGCTTAAGGTTGTAAGACTTAAGAGAGCAAATATCTCTAAAAGACTTAGAACAGCTATAAGATAATAACATGGATGATCATAACAATAACCCAAGCTCTCCTTATATAGTAAGGAAGAGGAGGGGCAAAGTAGTAATCCTACACTAAAACTTGGTCCCAAAGTAATTAAAGTACATAAAGTAAACTAAGAGGTCTTGAAAGTACAAAAGGGTTATAAAACAACTTAAATTAAATAACTCTAGCCTGTTTCATGATTCTGGAAGCTTCTTGATTCAGTACCAAACGGCCATCTTTGTCTTCAAAAATTAAGCTCCAAGTTCAAAAGAGTAATCTGCCCAGCCTAGTCATGCTGCAGGAATGCTGCAGCATGGGTCTGCACTATGAAATCTGCCAAAATGAACACAAATTAGCCATTCCCAATCATAAAACAGATCACTCATTACTCTAGCTCCAGTAAACAAGAAAATGGAAAATAAGAATATAAAATGACTCAAATTTAGGGATATGAAAGATAAATTGACCTAAAAGAATAAGGAAAAGACTTGATATGCATTAAAAAATTAACGCATATCAGTGAGAACACCACAACAAAATGGCGCCGCTGAAAGAAGAAACTGAACGATCATCGAAGCTGCTCGTTCAATGCTCATCGATTCTGATCTTCCAACTCAATTATGGGCAGAAGTTGTCAACACTGCATGTTTCACGCAAAATAGATCGCTGATTGTCAAGAGATTCAACAAGGCTGCCTATGAACTTTTTCATGGAAGAAAACCATCTATCTGCTTTCTTCACATCTTTGGTTGTCAAGGCTTCATCTTAAACAACAGAGATGCTCTTGGAAAGTTTGATCCCAAAGCTGACGACGGAATATTTTTGGATATTCTTCTATATCCAAAGCCTTCAGAGTCTTCAACAAGAGAAGACAAACTGTAGAAGAAACTATTCATGTCACCTTTGACGAATCCCCTTCAGCAAACTCTAGACCTTCTGCTGATAACAAAGAACTCGATCAGTGGATGTTTTCTCATTTTGGGGATTCAGAAGCTAATCTTAACCCTGACCCTCAGGTCAACAATCTAACCGCTGATGATGATCCTGTCATCATTCCCAGCATGCAGACAAGTGAAGTTGATTCCTCATCTTGGGTTTCAGCTGTTCCCATTAACACTATGCATGCTTCTGAACCATCTTCTAATATTCCATCGACTTCCCAGCAATCAGTGAATGAATTTTCATCTGAACCTCTACCTATCTTGCCTGAATTACCTGAAATCGCTGAAGCCTCTTCTTCAGCACATCCAGTAGTTCACTCTGAGTCAGCGGCTCATGCTCTTGCTCAGCGATGGACTATAAATCACCCTATTGATCAAATTCTTGGTGATCCAAATGCATGTGTTAGACTCGACGTAGTGCAGGTAACATTTGTTTACATGTTAATTTTATTTCACTGATTGAACCAAAGAAGGTTGATGATGCCCTCAGAGATCCGAATTGGGTCAGCACAATGCAAGAAGAGCTGACTGAATTCGAAAGAAACAAAGTTTGGAATCTTGTTCCAAGGCCATCTAACAAGTTAGTGATAGGCACTAAGTGGGTCTATCGAAACAATTTAGATGAACATGGCACTGTAACCCGCAAAAAAGCTCGTCTAGTTGCTCAGGGATATAGACAAGAGGAAGGCATAGACTACGATGAAACATTTTCCCCTGTGGCAAGACTCGAAGCGATTCAACTCTTTCTAGCCTATGCAGTTCACAAAGACTTCAAAGTTTTTCAAATGGATGTTAAGTCAGTGTTTCTCAATGAAAGGTTGAATGAAGAAGTCTATGTCGAACAACCAGCAGGATTCTCAGATCTTAAGCATCCAGGTTATGTCTATAAGCTGGATATGGAACTCTATGGTCTAAAACAAGCACCACGTGCATGGTATGACACTATATCCTCTTTTCTCCTTATTGAAAATTTTGAGCGTGGTAAAATCGACAATACTCTATTTTTCATGAAAGTAAAAGGTCATATTATTTTTGTTCCAATATATGCTGATGAAATTATATTTGGTTCTACTAACCCTTCTCTATGTACTCGTTTCGCTGAAAGAATGAAATCTGAATATAAAATGAGTATGATGGGTGAACTGACTTACTTCCTTGGACTCCAAATCAAGCAGAATGATAAGGGTACGTTTATCCACCAAGGTAAGTATGTTAAAGATATGCTGAAAAATTTTGATTTAACTCAAAGCTCAGCTATGAAAACCCCTAGGGCACCTCCACTACCACTTAACAAAGATCCTTCAGGGAAGCCTATTAATGTCACTGTCTACAGAGGGATGATCGACTCTCTTCTATATCTTACAGCTAGTCGTTC
Source organism: Saussurea involucrata (assembly GCA_033807775.1). Lineage (NCBI taxonomy): Eukaryota > Viridiplantae > Streptophyta > Magnoliopsida > Asterales > Asteraceae > Saussurea > Saussurea involucrata. The sequence goes on from CM066322.1 coordinate 138,395,472, forward strand.
TGATATTATGTATAATACTTGTTTATGTGAACGATATCAATTTGAACCCAAAGAATCACATCTGATCGTTGTAAAGTGAATTTTCAGATATCTGAAGGGTACACCCAAAAACTCAGGGTTCGATCTAACTGCATATTCAGATAGTGACTTTTTAGGTTGCATGTTGGATAGGAAAAGCACCACAGGAGGCTGTCAACTCCTGGGTGGAAATCAGCTATTAGACTACGACCTTCAACTCTCTAAAATTCCAATCTATTACGACAGCACCAGTGCCATCGCCATAGCAAATAAATCCAGTACTACACTCAAAGACCAAACACATTGAAATCAGGTATCACTTTATCAGAGATCATGTGATGAATGGTGATATAGAACTTCACTTTATCCCAATTGATTTTCAGTTAGCTGATCTTTTCACCAAACCTCTTGATGAGACAATATTCAACTTTCTCATCAGCGAGTTTGGCATGCTGAACCTTGAAGAATAATTCTTCAATAGTTACGCATTAGGTCAGTGATAAAGGAAATTCTATCTCCTTATTTAGCAACCAATCTCTGAACAAATTGGTTCACTGATTCCAAGGTATGTTTTTCTATTCCCTTTCGCTGAAGTTTACTTCAGTATGCTGTGTTTCAAAACAAAATTGATCGCTAAATATTTTTCCTTCAGTGATTCTTTTGAAATAACAATGTTCACTGATATTTCTTATCAGTGACTCTTCTTTTTAAAATCCTCTCTGATGTTTTCAAAACCTTCAGGGAAATGTTTTTGAAAGTGAAAAGACATTTTTCTATGTGACGTCATCAAATGGATAAACCCTGGCACGACTTTTTGTCTGACATGTTCCCCCGTTTCAAATTCTTGTCCAATAATCTTCGTAGGACGTGTCTGTGTCATGATGAGTACTTTTTCCCGCTCATCACTTTCTCTCTCAACTCTCACTATATAAACACTTCACGTTTATATTTTTTTCCTTTTACGCTCTCAAATTCTCTAAAAGCAGAAAGATTTCCTAAGCATTTGTTCTTGGATTTGTGATTTTAAAACCTGTTACTCGAATCTTCAACCTTCACTCAAACAGGTTCATATCTTCTTCTCATCTTAAGTCTTCTTATTACTTGTTTTCTGATCCCATTTCTTGTTCTTATGGATCAAAACAAACATTTTTTAAACATAAGATCATCTTCTTCATGATCTTATGAACAAAACTTGAAATCTAGTTTTTCTTTTAAGTTTAAAACAAAAATCTTGAACTTAAACATTCATACGTTTCTCCAGAATCCCTTTCCTTAAAAGGAAACTAGAAAACATTGTTTTTTACTAGTTTTAAACTCTTTTAAAACTAGAAACCCCATATTTTACTCTTTCTTTCCTTAAAAAGAAACTATAAAACCCTAAAACCCCTTATTTTGGAAAAAAAATCCATTTGAAGAAGTTATTTCATTATTCTTGTACGACATTTTTGTTTCTGCACATAAATGGCTTCCTCAAACGTTGCTGCTACCAACACGGCTACCGTCTTGACAAGGGCTGATAATATGAAGTGTGAGCTGACCCAAATCGTCCTAGCAACAAACAACTCTTATGCCCGTCCTAGCAACAAACAACTCTTATGCCTTGCTGGAATTCCCAAAGAATAAGCCAGTCCCACACCCCCTGCACACTGCAGCCTCCTACAACAATTCTGGTACACTGCTCATCATACCACTTCCATCTCCAAGCAAATTGGAAAGGAATACTCAGTGATTGGGTTTCAAACCGAACTGGGTAAAGGAGCCATTTCTCCTTCAGCCATCCGCCAGGCACTGAACCTTCCCGGCAGTACCAAGATAAAACCTTTCATCCCTCTTACTGACCCAAACACCACTAAAGGTGTAACAGAACTGATCGCCTTCCTCGACCTCATGAACTACTCATGGGACAAAACCCGCAACATGGAGGACGACAAGAAGCTCACAAAGGTCCTTAAGAACAAGATGTTTGTTGAGTTAAACTTCATCTTCGCCCACGTAATAAGCTGCATGACGGTCAAAACGGGCTCCCCAGACCAAGTGGCCAAGACTCAGGTCACCATGGCATACACATTGCTGAAAGGGATGAATGTGGACTATGCCCGCATCATCTTTGAAGACCTGATGGACTGGTTCGAGAAGCCTAAGAGATCCTCCACTGTTCCCTACCCGCGTTTTCTCAGCGCCATTCTTCAAATGCTTCTTGGAAGCAACTACCCAAAGAAGGGAGATTTCAAACTCTCTCAGGTTGGCCCTAAAGTTCTCTATTTCAAACCCATCCAGGGCGAGGTAAGTCTTTCTACTCTTCTCTCTCTTTTACGCCCCACTTCTTCTCTTTCTGCAACTACCTCATCAGCGGCACAACCCCCGCTGCAACCCAGGCTGCAACCACCACCTCTCTAAAAAGAGGAAACCATCTTCTACCCCACTTGGCACCCATAAGACCAAAAGATAACAAAGGAGAAACCTCAGCCCTCATAGGATCAAGACTCAGCGTTGGCCTCTTCACATGCAACGCTTGATGGTTTCGTGGTTACCTCCTCCACAACTGCAACAGCCACCCCATCAACCACTCCCGAGAATCAAGTCTCTGAAGCTTCTATGGAACCTACCCCAACATCTTCAGCGCCTCCAAGCACTAAAGAGGTCTCCATCGGCGTCTCCAATGTTGAATCTGTTGCACCACTCTTCTCAGCCACTGCTTCTTCTTCTCCCTTTGCCTTCTCCACTTTCAGCATTGCGCCTATGATTCCATCACTCCCACTGATGGATACAAGCGCTGCCACTCTACAAAGCATGATCCGGCGAAATTTCACAGGACCTGTAGGATCCTCTACAGCAATCCCTGCTCGTTCGTTCAAAGACAACATAGAACATTGGGGAGGAACTCTCGACTTCAATGTCTTTTCCAACCCAAATCCTACAGGTATCAAAACACAATCCTTACCCCTTTCTGAAAACAGACTTCTAAGCTTTCCTTTGCTCACAAGTTATTTTCTTTTTCAGGTCCTAACTCAGGGATAATCAATACATCCCTCAAGGGCATCGCTGACAAGGTGGACACTCTCTCCACAAACATCTCCAACAACACAACCGTTATTACTGATGCTGGAGAATCACTGAAGACTGTCTCCTCCTCTCTTGCTAACAAGGCCACCTCTGAAGATATTTCATCGCTGCAAGGGGGAGTGACAACTCTTGAAACCATCGTCACCAACAACATCGCCGCCATATAAAGTCTTCAAACCACCATCACTGAACTATCCACTAACTACTCCAACCTCCGCAGCAAGGTTGGAACGCTAAAGAGTGAGCTGAGCAGTTTGTCCTCTAAAGTTGATTATTCTAATACGCTGCTCACCAAAATCCTTGAACGACTGGAGGCCCCCACTGTCCCTCTATCTCACTTTTCTCAGGATGACCGGGAAAAGTTAGAGATGGCAGTGGAATTTATTATGGAAGCCACCCCTGCTATTTCTGGCCTTGAAGACAGAATGGCAAAGGTTGAGAAGAATCCAGCATCCACTTCAGGGCACCCTGGCCAAGAAGACAGGGGTCCTGGGGTCACTGCTACTGCCGATGCTGAAGCTGCTGTTACCTCCCCCCATTCGGGGGAAGAGGGGGAGAAGACCGCTGAAGACTTCCCCCAAATTGTTGAGGGGGAGGAAGAAAATGAAAAAGAAGACCCTTATGAATTTGATCATCCTGAGGGAACCGCTGAAGAACCCTCTCCTTCTGAGGGGGAGCTAGGCAAAGACCCTCCTCATTCTCTCGCTGATAAAATCCTTAATATCGACTCTGAGGATGAAGAAGAGGAAGAGCTAGAGATAGTTGATGAAAAACATGCATCCCATCCTTCTCCTAAGGAGGAGGATAAAGATGATGATGATTTTTGGTTCGAGCCAACAAATAAAGCCCCTACTCTAAAGGGTGTCTCCATCAATGAACCAGGGGAGGGGACCGCTGCTAAGTCTCCTGCAAAGAAGACTCAGCAAGGCAAAAACAAGGGTCTTGCCGATGACAATTTGGCAATCCTTCTGAAGAAGCCAACCTGTCAGGTATGCTACTATCTTTTCCCATACACTGCCTCACTCCTCTACTCCTTCTCAACTTCTACCCTACTCCTCCTAAAACCTTTAAACACTTAGCCTATTCTTTCTCTATCTTTCTTCTACCCTCAAAAGATCTATCTCTAATGATCATTTTGTTTCATCTAGTCCTCTCCCCTACTTGAGGAAGCAGCTGAAGCTCCCTCTGCTCAACAAATAATCCCAGCTACCAGAGCTGAAGATTTTGCAATAATCCCAGTCTCGATCCTGAATGAGACTGATGAACAAGCTACTGAAGAACAAGAACTGCTTTCCCATCCTAGAAGACCTTCTATGTCTCGTCAGCGGTCAGATGAAGATGAACATCAAAGGAAAGCAGCTATGATCCAGAAGCTGGAAAGTCAGCGACTCATCCCTTCCCATCTCAGTTGCCTGACTTCAAGGAAAATAGATGAAAGTCTTAAAGCAGAGAAGATACTCGTTGAACAACAGAAGGTTGAGCTCACTGATAAATCCTTTGCTCTTGAACTCGCTCAACGTTCAGTAAAGGATCCTCAGCTGAAGAAATTTCCTCTCAGAGTCCAGCAACAACTGTTTAAAGATGTTGGTAAGAAGAAAGAAGAAAAGAGGAAGGTTAACTACAACACCCTTGCCTGGTGTAAAAAGAAACTTCACTTCAGGAGTTTACCAGCAAGAATCAAACAAGTAAACCTGAAGGGAAGAACTATCAGAGGCGTCTCACTAGTCGATGTCACAATTATCAGGGAGAACAGAATGGCAAGAACCTGCTATCCCTCAGCATTGGAAAGTCTTGGGCTTAACGAATGGTTGGAAATTCGAGTTGCAATTCAGCGATCTCGATCAAGCGTTAAACCTTGTGTTGAAAGTACTATCAACAAGCTAATCGACCAAGTCACTTCAGCTATTGATTTGCCTCACCCTCCAGCCATCCAACAAAGGCGAAGAGCTCCAAAGAAGAAGGTTTCGCCATCTTCAGGACATATTATACGGAACGAGAGTGGTGTTGACTTTTCTCGTGAAGTTGTACTCGGTCTAAACGTTGATCTATCAGGCCTCGACATTTCACTGCCTCCTGCTGAAAAATTCGAAGCTGGAAAGGTGGTCAGTGAACCTTATGGCATATTCTTTCTTGATTACACTGGTCGCAAGTGCTTCCAACGCTGGTCTGAGTTACCCATCGCTCCTATTGAACAACTCAGAGACCTATTACACTGGTGTGAATTCTCCTTCCTTGGAACATTCATGAAACCCCAAATCTTACATGAAGCAAAACTAAGACGGGATCAAGGAATAAAAGTCCCTAATTGGATTATTCCAGAAACTGACACTCTTGATGAACTTCTCATCAAGAAAGAACCTGAATAGCTGATAGGATCACCTTGTATTCTTCTATTTTATCGGCTTGTAAACTTTTTGTACTGGTAATTATTTTCATTGTACTTATAATTTTTCCACTTCCCTTGTAATCTGATTTACGAAGTTAATGAAAAAATTCAATGAAGTACTTTTCTCCATCAGTACTAGAAAAGATCACTGAAAACAGTAAATGGGACAAGTATTTTATGAGTCATCTTTATCCTTATGTTTTTAACTTAGCAATTTTCCTTTATTGCTTTGTCATCATCAAATAGGGGGAGATTGTTGATCCAAACCCTTCAGTGATTTGATAATTACCCTGAGAATTACTTAGTGAAAATTGCAAGTAAACAATATGTATTAGAGTTTCACCATCAACGAAAATATACTAAGTCTGTTAGTATCGCTGATGGAAAATTATGTTCTTTAGATTATGCTTCAGAGATACATGTACATCAGTGAGCCCTGAGCCTGTTCAGTGTCACTGATGATCGCTGAAAGTTCAGCATATAATTATTTGCTTATGATCCTTGAAGACAAGATTCACGACAACTGAGTTCAAAGCTGAAATCGAAGACCAAGCTGACGAACGAGTGACTAAGTCTACTAGTGACCTGATGTGGATATTAGCGAGCCAAGACTTGTCCATTTCACGTGAAGTTTCAAGTAGAAGACTTCAGCGAACGCTGAACATTATCATTCGCTGATAAAGATCTATTCAGCGATCGTTGATCATGAAGTATGCTCTACAAGTAACTTTTGTCTTATCTCCTTGCACGCCTTTGTACGATTTGTCAGAAGGACATCCCTTTGTCTAGGATTGTACAAATCACTCTGCCAACTACACTGTTCATCATACGGCCAAAAGGGATGTTTGCTAAAGTCAAATTCATGCAACCAACCAGACGCTGCCACGTGTAAAATTGTACCGACTTGCATTTAATGCATGCAGTATAAATAGGAAACCCTACTTCATTCGTGAAAAAGCTTCCTCTCGCTGAACTACTTAGTGCAAGAAAATATTTCCTTAGATTTTCTTATTTTCTCTCTAACTTTTCTAGTGCAAGAAATCTGTATGATTCTCATAGTTTGTTTAGATTAGGTTTTTTACTTGATCTTATTCCGTAACAAACTGTAAATTGTTTGATTATATCAATAAACAATTTTAAAGATAAAAATCGGTTGCATGAGCCTTGGTGGCATGGCTGAGCTAAGTCAACGTGGTTTGTTGAATGGCCACAAAGTTCTCGATTTTCAATTTTACGAGCATTGTGTGTACGGAAAGACAAAGAGGGTCAAGTTCTCAAGTGGAATTCACTCTACAAAAGGCTCACTTGACTATATTCATTCCAACCTTTGGGGTCCGGCTCGTGTTACTTCTTATGGTGGAGCTTCTTACATGTTTACTATCATTGACAATTTCTCTCGTCGAGTGTGGGCTTTCTTTTAAGACGCAAGAATGATGTTTTCGAGATATTTAAAGATTGGAGGACCATGATCAAAAAGCAATCCGGTAAAGAGGTGAAATATCGGATAATGGCTTAGAATTTTGCTCAGAGGAGTTCAATGCCTATTGTCGGAAGGAAGGCATTACAAGGCATCGTACCGTTGCTCATGCTCCTCAACAGAATGGTGTAGCCGAAAGGATGAACCACACTATTCTTAAGAAAGTTCGATGCATGCTTTCAAATTCTAAAATGCCTAAGTCTTTTTGGGCGGAAGCGGCTTCTACCGCTTGTTATATCATTAATCGGTCTCCATCGGTTGCTATTGAGAAGAAGACTCCCATGGAAGTTTGGAATGGATCACCGACCGATTACACAAATTTAAAAATATTTGGTTGTCCGACTTATGCATGTGTTGATAATGGGAAGTTGGAACCGAGAGCAATGAAATGCAAATTCCTTGGATACAAAGATGAGGTGAAAGGCTTTAGTCTATGGTACCCGGAAACAAAGAAGATCATTATAAGCTGAGATGTCACTTTTGATGAATCTTCTATGTTGCATGATTCGTCGTCTTCTACATCTGAGACCACTTCTCAAGCTCCTAAGGAGAAACCTCGGGTGGAGGTGAAGCTACCTATGGCTCAAACATCGAGCCCTTATGTTACTAATGATAAGAATGTTTCTTCTTCTTCTTCCACTACAGGTGACCAAGTGGTAGGTGATTCTTCATCACAACCTTTGCCACAAGAGCCCGAACCGTACATTGCGCGTGATAGGGGAAGGAGAAAATTTTTACATCCCGCATGATATACTGAAGAAGACGATTTAGTAGCATATGCTTTGAGTGTAGCGGAATAAATGGAATGCACCGTTGAGCCTACTTCTTATAGTGAGGCTATGAAACTAAAAGATGTGGATAATTGGATCATAGCAATGCACGCGGAGATGGAATCCTTGCAAAAAAACGAAACTTGGGATCTTGTACCCGCTCCTAAAGGCAAAAAGGCGGTTAGATGCAAGTGGGTTTATAAGTTGAAGGAAAGGACCACTCTAAATGAAAAGCCAATGTATAAAGCTCGGTTAGTCGCAAAACGTTATAGTCAAATTCCTGGCATTGACTATAATGACATTTTCTCACCGGTGGTGAAACATACTTCTATTCGTGCATTGCTTGGGATGGTCACGTCCAATGATTTTGAGCTTGAGCAATTGGACGTAACGACCGCTTTTCTGAATGGTGAAGTTGAGGAAGAGATTTATATGAAACAACCAGAAGGTTTTGAGATTTCGGGTAAAGAAGGTCATGTGTGTAAGCTTATTAAATCTCTCTATGGCCTCAAACAGTCTTCTAGGCAATGGTACAAAAGATTCGACGCATTTGTGATCGCACACGGCTTATTAAATTCTTCGTATGACAACTTCATTTATTTCAAGAAGTGTGAGGCTGGGTCGATGTTATATTTGCTTTTGTACGTGGATGACATGCTCTTAGCAACTAAAGATATGGGAGAAGTTCAGAAAGTGAAAGACCAGTTAAATTCAGAATTTGATATGAAGGATTTGGGAGCCGCAAAGAGACTTCTTAGTATGGAGATTATTTGTGACAAAAGGCGAGGAAATTATACCTCAGTCAATAAAGGTATATCAAAAAGTTCTTCGTCGGTTCTACATGTCTAAAGCAAAGTCTGTCAATACTTAATTTGCGCCTCATTTCAAGTTATCATCCGCTTTAAGTCCTTCGACTCAACCTGATGTTGCCTATATGGAAAGAGTGCCATATTCTAGTGCGGTGGGATCTTTGATGTATGCCATGATTTGTACTCGTCCTGTCCTTGCCTATGCAGTTTCTATGGTGAGAAAATATATGGCCAACCCGGGTAAAGAGCATTGGAGAGTAGTTCAATGGATCTTTCGTTACTTGAGGGGCACGACAAATCTATGTTTGCATTTCAGGAAGAATTCTTCGGGGGTGCTTGGCTATGTAGATTCCGATCATGCCAAGGATCTTGATAATAAAAGCTCTACCACTGGATATGTATTTACTCTTGATGGATGTGCCATTAGTTGGAAGGCACATTTGCAACCTACCGTCGCTTTGTTTACAACGAAAGTGGAATATATGGTTGTTAATGAAGCTGTGAAAGAAGTTGTCTGGCTCAAGGGATTCTTTGGTGAGTTGAGTGATCATCTGAAGGTTGAAGAGGTTTTCTATGATAATCGAGGTGCGGTTCTCTTAACCAAAGATCAGATGTTTCACGATAGGACGAATTATATTGATATTCGTCATCACTATGTCCGTGGGGTAGTAGCTAAAGGTGATGTTAAAGTGGTGAAGATTAGCACTCGCGACAACGCAACAGATATGTTGACTAAGCCGCTTCCGGTATCCAAGTTCAATCTATGTTTGGACTTGGTTGGTGTTGCAAGACGGGGTTGATGTCCCTAGGGACAAATTGGTGGAGGATATTGCTTTTCGAGAACTTTGATTACTTTGGTATTGCTTTGTTAATGGGTGATCGTTTTTGGCTTGAGATGAAGATCGGTGGAGATTGTGTTCTTGGTGTATTCACTTGGTTTGAAGACAAGGTGGAGTTTATTTTTTGTATAGGATTTGGATTGAAGTCAAAAGTGGAGATTTGTGAGGTATTTGCCTTCAACAACAGTTTGGAGCGAGTGAGCGAGTTGCTGCTGCCTAAGTAGCACTAAAGTCGCTTCAAGGGTTGTTTGGTTAAAACAAATAGTGTTCACAGCTAGTTTGATGCAATTGATATTGGTCCAACTAGCTTGAAAGTAGCCCGGATCCATTTTGGTGTGGAGCTTATTTGGGCCTTTTAGGTCCTCGGCCTTTTGGGTCCAGCCCTTTTCCCTCTCCATATATATATATATATATATATATATATATATATATATATATATATATATATATATATATATATATATATTAGTATAAGACAAAAGAAAATTCAGATTTTGAACACTCCCTTTTGTCCTCTCTCTCTCTCTCTCTCTCTCTCTCTCAAACTTGGTCTCCAAGTTTCTCTTCAACCTCCTAAAGAACCCTAACTTGTTTCTTCATTATTGTAAGTTTAAATCTCTCAAGTGTATCATCATCAAAGTGGTGGATCGGTTCTCGACGTCCTCCGTCCGTGGTTTATTTTGCTTTTATTGGGTTTGATCATTGTTTACATTTTTTTAATGATTGATTATCTTACATTGTTAATTGTATTTCTGCTTTGAATCCCGATATAGAACTTAGTTCATTTGATCTTGGGTAATATTGTGTTTTTATCGCGAACCAACCTTTGAGCTTTTAGCTATTTGGGTCTTGGTATTTTCACAACGGATACAATTAGGGAAATCGTGGTTTTCTTCAAAGAGGGTGAAATTCGGGTTGCTTCAAATGTGAAACGCTTTACTATGGATAGAATCACTTTCCCTGGTTATGATTCGGGTGTTTTGACCAATTTACCCCACTTCTCCTATGCACAAATTGTAAAGTGCATGTGAGTAATTAATGTAGAATATGGAAATCAATTTTTATTCCTAGCCATTGATCTGATGCATCTAAGGTTGTGGTTGGTTACCACGGTTAAGAGTAAAAGGCTGGTTAACAAAATAAGGAGACCCTATATAGGAAAGTGGGATTTTTGTAAGAAACCTCATTGTGAAGTTTTATGAAGGTTGTTACTGTATTGAGGTGACAATAATGTTGTAAGAAAAAATATGACAAGTGAAGTTCCACCAATATCGATGCTCTTATTCCTTTCGAGTTATTTTGAACAAATCCCTAGGATACGAAAAATCCATAAATAACAACGTAAGATATACAATAATCCAGCTATCACCAATATACGAATCCAAAACAAGAATCCAATTAATAATTACACCAATATTCATTAATTAACCAGCTGACCTTTAGATAATTGTCCGTTAATAACCGGCTAACAATCGAATACAAAATATGGATCTGTTCTTTGGCTCTTAACTAACAGCTGGTCTACTTCCAAAAAGAAAAAAGAAAAAAAAAACTAAAAGCTGGTCATTATCGTAGACCATTATAACAGCCGGCTCGCATTATTCGTCTCTTTCTCACACCAAAATTTCAGACCCTAATTTTAAAATGATATGCCATTGTTGTTAGCATCTGTATGTGTGTGTATATATATATATATATATATGTGGTAATTAAGTAAGCAAGAAAGTGTTTTATCTAGAAGAGAAAAGGAAAGGAGTCTGATTAGTATGGAGGATCCTAAGAGAATGGAAGAAGGGTTCCGTCAAGTTCCGGTCGACCAAAGAGATGAAGTCCGTGACAAGACCAAAATGGAAACGACACAACAACATGAGGAATCGAAAAATGGTGAAAACCCGAGTAAGAGGGTTGCAACTTTGGATGCGTTTCGAGGTCTAACAATTGTAGTAAGTACTTGAAACCTCTAACAATTTTTCAAAGTAATTATCAAAATTACGTAATTAAAGAAGAACATTTTTTGGGTTATTTCTTCAGCTAATGATATTAGTAGATGATGCGGGAGGAGTATACGAACGAATGGATCATTCGCCATGGAACGGGTGCACCTTGGCCGATTTCGTCATGCCATTCTTTCTTTTCATTGTTGGGGTCGCAATTGCCCTTGCTCTCAAGGTACAAACTAATATATAGTCACGACACGACACGACACGTATTTTCCATCACATCATGTAAATTAATTTATTACGAATTGTCGCCTTTAATTGGCAGAGGGTTCCAAACATCAAGTATGCAGTGAGAAAGATAATCATAAGAACGTTGAAGATGTTATTTTGGGGAATTCTCTTGCAAGGTAATCATGAATCAAAAGGGTGTTTTGGTCATTTCACAAACGGATATAACATATGATCCCAACATTTTTGGTTTTAGCAATTCCTGATTTCGGCTTCCGAATAATTTGAAAAAATTGATTTTTTTTAAAATTGATTTTTGACATACATCTTATTATTTGTGCAGGAGGGTATTCTCATGCACCAGATGAGTTGGTTTATGGAGTTGACATGAAGAAAATAAGATGGTGCGGTATCCTTCAGGTATATATATATGATATATAGTTTATTAATCTGTGGATGCATTAACGAGTTGTACCGTACAATTGTAAGGGAGATGTTCATTTGAGAAGTGCTAAATATATGGGAAGTAGAAAAGTGATCTTAGCCATTCATTCGGTTAAGATCGGTGGCTTTGACCGAGAAGTAACGGATAATTCCTCGCGTGGTCTGCACAAGATAGAGGGGTAGTTTCGTAAAAATACGTGGGACGAGTTCATATATGAATCCGTTGATTCACATATGAATTATACGTTCATATATGAACCTTTGTAATTCACATATGCACTCTTTTTAATTAATTCATATATGAACCTATGTGATTCATATACGAATCAGTTAATTAGTTCATATGATAATTAATTAAAAAAGTGTTCATATATGAATCACAAAGGTTCATATATGAATCAGTTAATTGGTTCAACTGATTCATATATGAACCTACAGTTAATTAGTTCATATATGAAACACAAATGTTCATATATGAATTAGTTAAAAATAGTTCATATCATGGGCGGACCTAACATGTGGAATACGGTGGCAAGTGCCACCATATTATTTCTACGGCGAAGGGTAAAAAAAATTAGCTTCGTGAAAGGTGCAACCGTATCGTTTTGGAAGGTGCTACCGTATTGTTTTGGAAACTTCAAGAAGGTGCAACCGTACCTCGTAATCAACCAAAAACAAAAAAAACTCTTGAAATCAACTAAAAACAGAAAAAAAAATTGAAATCAACCAAAAAAAACCGAAAAATAGCTCGAAATTGATAAAAAAAAAACTTAAAAGTCCCTTGAAATCAAGCAAAAAGTTTTAAAAATCCCTCGCAACGGTGGAATTGGGCTAAAAGCACATTAGGCCATGAGTACCACTACCCAATGAACCCACTTGCCACCTCAGCGCCACATCAGCTTTTCTCTTTCCTACTCTCCTTACCCAAAAGTGGAGTACCGCTAACCCACTGAACCCAATTGTCACCTCATTTTTTTTAATTCTTTTATTTATACATTTAATTATTTAACAAAATAAAAATATTTATATATTTTTTAATAAATAAAAATAAGATAAATAATAAAAATAAAAATTCATATCATTCATTAAAAAATTAAAAATTACAAAATACAACACTAAAAATTATGTAATTTTCTAATTCTCTCTTTCTTCGCTAAAGCAGCCCTCAAAATATCTCCCTCAAGGTGATCATGCGGGGCTATGAAAAACTCGAAGTCTTTATCAAATCGTTTTTCTCGTTCGAGTTGCATTCATGATGGAATTTGAAAGAAATGGAATAAAGTATTGAATTAAGTATGTTTTGGTGTGAAAAAATAAGATGGTATAGGTTAATATATATAGTGTGTATAATTTGAAAAAATAAAATTAAAAAAAATAAAATTGTAAAATAGCCGTTGGTAAACGGTATTGTTTAAAAAAATTAAAATAAAAAAAATTAAATATGCAACGGGTATCATTGGGTTGGTGAACCCGGTAGCCGAACCCGATTGCTACCCGATTCCCCCCCCCCCCCCCCCCCCGTACCCCTACCCGATCAACCCTTCCCTTACCCGCTGTGCCACGTCGATGAACCCGATCCCGTATCCGATGGCGGTACGGGTGGTCTTAGACAATATTGAACATCGGTAAAAAGAGGTAGACACGTCAATAAAAACTGTGCTTTTGTGATTATTTTTTGTCTATATTATATGGTGTCACCGTATGAAAAAATTTATGGGTCCGTCCTTGGTTCATATATGAATTACATGGGTGCACATATAAACAATTTGTTCATATGTGAATCACACAGGTTCATATATGAACTCGTTCCCTGTTTTTGTAAAAGTTACGAAACTACCCCTTCTATTTTTGGAACAGCTGCAACTTTTGACCAGTCAAAGCCATAACTTTGACTAATTAAAACCGATCTTGACCGAATAAATGACCAAGATTATTTCTCTATTTCTCATATATTTAGCACTTCTCAAATGAACATAAGGCAATATATATGTATATATATATATATATATGATATAATGGTATTAATTAATTTTGACAGAGAATAGCACTGGTATACATGATAGTGGCTCTCATAGAAACGTTAACCATAAAGCTGAGACCAACAGTTATTGAGCCTGGTCCTTTCTCCATCTTCTCAGCTTATAGATGGCAATGGTAACTACTCTCTGTCTTTTTCAATATTATAGTTTTCTTTCATGTGGTTTACAATTTGTTGATGTTTCTCTTTTACAATTTATTATTGTTTTTGTCCTTGTAGTTTATAATTTATTGTTGTTTTTGTCCCCCGTTATTATTTAATGGTAAACAATTGACGGAGTTGCCTCACGTACGAAAACAATACTGAATTGCAAAACATAGGAACGAAAACGGTAATTCTCGAAAAATGCAGGTTACTCTAAAATTATTATTGACGGGATTATGCCAGTCTTCCATTGATAAAGGTTAAAATCCAATGATTACTTACATAACAAATATAAATAATAAATAATAAATCTATAAATAAAAAAATAATTAAAAATATTTTCGGCGGATACATCCGTCGTAAATCCGCCGAAAATATTTTTATTTCTCGTTTAAATAAATAAATAAGAAATTTCCGACGGAAAAATCCGCCGAAAATAAAAAAAAAAACTTAATCATCTTGTTAATTAAAATTTGGCTAATCGGACCTGTTTTTTCCCGACGGATTTTCGGCGGCCGTATCCGCCGAACACGAAATCCGCCGGAAAAAGTCGGTTGCGGCGCCTGAATTTCCGGCTACCTTTTCCGCCGGAAAATCCGCCGAAAATGGTTTTTTCCGGCGGATTTGTCGGCCGGAAATGCTGTCATGTCTTGTAGAGTGACAGATTAGTGACGGATTTCAAACTTCCGCAACGGTCTTTTCCGTCACTAGTTTTCATCATTTTCAAAGTTGTTGTTATTCCCTTAGAATTTTTTCGCTGGATTATACCATCGGTAAAATTAGTTTTTTTTAGTAATGTTCACCAAATTTAACATCTTTTGTCAATTATGTCTTTTACTTTCGATATCAGGCTTGGAGGATTCATCGCGTTTCTTATTTACTTGATCACGACATTCACTCTCTATGTTCCCGATTGGAGTTTTACAATACGCCATGACGAAAAATTAGAGAGTTTCACTGTAAGTGTATAGTTAAGGTCTATATATTTACTTGGATAAGTAGATCTAATATATGAGAGTAAATTACATAAATCGTCCCTGATGTTTGGTTGCCTTTTGGATTTGGTCCCTATTTCCAAAAAATTACACTGAGCGTCCCTAAGGTTTGACAAACCGCACGGAATTGGTCCCTCCCTCTAACGTCGTTTAAGAAACCCAGTTAAGTCTAAGGGTATTTTAGTCTTTTTACTCTCTTTTTGTCTTTTTCCTAATTAATAAATAAAAAAGAATAAAAAAATAATTAATAAACCCCCTACCCCCCTCCTCCTCCTCCTCCTCCTCCTTCTTCTTCCTCAGGACCTCCGGCCACCACCACCACCACCATCATCATCTTCAACCCATCACCACCACCACCACCATCATCATCAACCCAACACCACCATCATCATCAACCCATCACCACCACCACCACCACCATCATCATCAACCCAACACCACCATCATCATCAACCCATCACCACCACCATTACCACCATCATCATCAACCCAACACCACCATCATCATCAACCCATCACCACCACCACCCTATAGACACAGATGCACTAATATATATATATATATGTGTGTGTGTGTGTGTGTGTTTTAGGTGAAATAAAATCAAGAATTCTAAAACCCGTTTTCTAAAAAACCAAAAAAATGGGTTTTTATTTAAAGAAAAATCGTGTTACCTTCTTGTTGTGGGACAATGGATTCAGCAAATCTTAGCAAGATGACAAATGAGAGTGATAGAAAGATGATGAATTCAGGTTTCTTTGCTGCCATTGTTGCAGAACTCAAGAGTTTGAAGAAAAGTTGGAGATGGATGGGTGTGAAATTACTAGATATGGTTTGCTGCAATTCTTGAAGATGAAAGGAAGAAATAACTCAAATGTGTGTATAGTAAATTGTGATGGTCCAAAATGCCAAATTAAGCAGTCATACATGAAGGCCTTTTGTGGTAGAGTAAAAACGATTTGCAGACACTCATGAGGAAGAAGAAGGGGGGGGGAGGGGTATAGGGGGATAACAACGGTGGTGGAGGTTGAGATGCAACCGGAGGTGGTGGTGGCCGGAGAAAGGTGAGGAAGGGGGTTGTGGGTTCGTGAGGAAGAAGAAGAAGGAGGGGGGGTAGTGGGTGTAGGGGGGTGGGGTATTTTTTAATTTGTTTTTTAGTTTTCTTTTAGAATAAAGACAAAAACAAATGTAAAAAGACCAAAATACCCCTAGACTTAACTGGGTTAACTGGTTCCGTTAGAGGGAGGGACCAATTCCGTGCGGTTTGTCGAACCTCAGGGACGCACAGTGTAATTTTTTGGAAATAGGGACCAAATCCAAAAAGCAACCAAACATCAGGGACGATTTATGTAATTTACTCAATATATGAGTTGGGTTCCGGTGAGAAGTTTTTGAAGTTAACGTGAGAAGCGTGAGAAGTGGTTATCAACTGATGGATGAGAAATGGATGTACATTAAGATGTGATGTACCGGATCAATTTCCTTCTTTGCCACAATTCATGGGAGAGCATTTAATTAAAAGTGATCAACGGTTCAGATCCACTTATCATGCTTCTCACGTTAACCTCCACTTCTCAGACGATCATTCACCTCTAATATATTTGCTAAAGCAAATAATATATTGTGATTGATGTCTTAGGTTGAATGTGGCATGAGAGGGCATCTGGGTCCCGCTTGTAACGCGGTTGGTTACGTCGATAGAGAAGTTTGGGGTATCAATCATCTTTACTCGCAACCTGTTTGGAGTCGATTAAAGGTTCTTTCTAAATTTTGACTTGCGAGTTTAATTATGATCCTAACAACAAGCGGACCGCGGTTAATTCTTGAAACTACGTACAGGCTTGCACTCTTAGCTCTCCAGAATCGGGTGATCTTCGTCCAGATGCCCCAAATTGGTGTCGTGCACCCTTTGAACCTGAAGGCCTATTGAGGTACGTACGAACAAAAACCAATATAACTAACCCTTGAGGTAGCTCAATTGTCGGGTCACAGAGTTGCTTCCCATTCACTACAGCAAAATCGGGGTCATAGGACCTCATGTCAATAGCGTTTTATAAGTCTTAAGTTTATAATACCAAACAATATACATCATATATAAACATATTAAAATGAATATATATGACGTTTTAGGGCTTCTTGACAAGTTTACCGGACATTTTTAATAAATGGTCTTGTTAGCTTTTTGTAGGACATTATTTAAAAGTGTCATATGAACGAAAAAAAGTTATTGGTTACATGCTTTTAAAGGCACTTTTTTAAATAATATATATCCGATTATATAAAGTGTGTGTATATATATATAATACTCACTCGTCTCAAAATAAATGTCCACAATGAAAAATGCACACAGTTTTAGGAGTTTGTAATTATAACACTTTTTAATTAACCAAAGTACAATTTTACCCATAATTATAGAGACAGAAATTTCTTCCATCACACGAGTAAGGGTAGAATTGGAAAATGGACATTTTACTTTTGAAAGTAGACACTTATTTTGGGACAAATTAAAATAGTAATGTAGACACTTATTTTGGGACGGAGGGAGCATATGATGATGACTTGTCATGTTTATGTTGCAGTTCAATATCAGCAATTGTATCTGGTGTGATTGGCATTCACTATGGACATGTCTTGATCCACTTCAAGGGGCATGCAGAGAGGCTCAAGCAATGGATTTCAATGGGTTTTGGCTTGTTGATCTTAGCAATTATTCTTCATTTTACTGATGGTATGGTATATACATACATATATATATATATGTCTAATTAACCCTAATATTTCATCCGTTTTCGATCAAATTTTAGAAATAACGTTGTGTTTCTATGTAGCGATTCCGATAAACAAGCAGCTCTACAGTTTCAGCTACGTTTGTTTCACCGCCGGGGCTGCTGGAATAGTGTTTTCGGTTTTCTACATCCTGGTAATTAATTAGCAAAACTAATGATAGTGTGCGAAAAAGACAGAATGTCACTATAACAAAAGTGGGGTATATATATACTATATAGGACGCATAAAGTTTTTTATTGTCATAATAAAGTGCTTTGTAGGACTTTAAGTTTTTAGGACCAAAGAATAAAACTCTAAAACGACATATCTAAAAGTGTTTATATAAGACGTTTTATGTGTTGGTCTTATAAACTGAAATCTTATAAGGCACCATATATCAGGACACTTAAACACTTTAGGCGTTCTATAAACTCAAGTTTGTTGTAGTGTGTGGATTTTCTAATACCGACTTGTGGAATGACGACTAAATAATTTACAGATTGATGTTTGGGGGAAACGGACACCATTTTTGCTCTTCGAATGGATTGGAATGAATGCCATGTTGGTTTTCGTACTTGGAGCACAAGGCATTTTAGCAGGGTTTATAAACGGATGGTTTTACAAGAACCCCGACGACAATCTGGTAACTAATTAACCAGCTCACACCAATCTATTCTACAGCTAGCTTAGCAGGAACAAGAAATTTTGTGAATAACGTCTACTTCTTCATGTTTTAGGTAAACTGGATACAAGATCGTGTTTTCAATCACGTTTGGCACTCGGAAAGAGTTGGGACACTTTTATACGTGATATTTGCAGAGATTACGTTCTGGGGAGTGATTTCGGGAATTCTACACAGATTTCGTATATATTGGAAGCTTTAGGATCCCAAGTGTAGGATATATATCGAATTCTACTTGTATTGAAAAACAATATATATATAGTCGGTTCAAACGAGTGCATTGACTAAATAACAGAATACGAAAATGGTCAAATAACATGTAATTTTACACTAGAATCCCGTGTAAAATCACATGTCATTCACGCAACTTTGGCCACGACTTGAAGTCGTGGGCCAAGTTGCCCGCCCGCCCGTTGCATTGACCGTATCATGTAATTTCGGTACAAAATCACATGTAATTTGACCGTTTTCGTGTTTTCTTATTTTGATCATGTTTTCGTTTGATCCTCATATATATGAAAATCATGTAATTTATATATTTGGTAGGGTTTATTAATTAGTTTTGTTCAATTGTGCCCACAACTAGATGTCGCCTTGCTTCCCTCTTTCCTGATAGAGGGCTAAATCACCTACTTAACACTAACCCAATAGAACCAGGAAGACATAACACCTTTCACAGTTCCCCTCGCTGGTAAGCACCTAGCTGGCACTACTAAACGAAACACTTTTACATACGAACTTTTCTCTGGGAAATCTATCGCTAAAGGGTGATTCGTCACAGACCGCAAAGTTGGTGGGTAATTTTTGGTGGATAATGCAAATCAGTGACAGATTACTCAGGGATTCTCTGGGTGATCAATGGGTATTATCTCAAAAAACATCAGATTCTACCCAACCGTTGATATTATCAGGATAATCACCGACAAAAATTTCTCTAGATGAAATTTGTAGGTAAAAGTTGTTTGTTTTGTAGTGTGGCGAGGAAGGAGGCTGACTATCTCTCCCGTGGGTGAAAAGTCGCTCGCCCTAATGAATAAGTGAGAAAAGGAGAGTGAAAGGAATTTCAAATATTCGCTTTAATTCAAAAGACGAGAGAGGAGAGATAGCCACTCGACTGAAAGGAGAGGCTAGGGGTGTTTACTTGACTTTACTTTAGAAGGTGGGTTGTAGAGCCCGGTCTTCGCAAGCACTTTGATGAATCTTCTATCTGGTTTGATTTCGATATGCATTCAGGGCCAATCCTAGGGTTTCTGGTGTCCCGTGTGAAAAAGGCTAAAAAGTGTCATGCGTCGATATTTTAGCAAACACATCATACTATTTTTAAGAGGTTTGGAAGCTAGTTAAGTCAGTCAGCTCACCCTCGCACTAACTTTTATTAAATATAATGAAATAATACAACTAAAGAAGAAGGACATAAACCAAACCCTAACTAACGTAACATAAACTTCAATTACCTAAAAGATTTATTTTCTTGAAACAAAAATAACAATTACATTTGTCATGGACTCATCATGGTTGTGTTCACTTCAATATATATCTATCTATATATATATATATATATATATATGGACCTTGAAAGAATAGAAAACATATAAAGTTAGTTTTACCTAAAAATAGAAAATTTTCATGAATGCTAATGCCACACAAATTGAAAACAAATATCGTTAAGTACGTACAAAGCAAAGAAATCTCAATTTGTCAACAAAATCTCAAAAATTAGACTTCATATCAGCATGCATGGTTGCGAACGTTGAAGCGATTGCAAATTGAAAAACAACATAAATCAAACTATGGCTAACATTTACATTATCAACAATCAATAATTTGTTTATGTGTGCAAGCAGGAAAGCAATGTAATCATCTGAATCTATGAACATAACGGTTTCACATGTATCAATTTCTAGAAAAATATAAACTGATTTTATTTAAGAACAAACACAGAAATATAACATACTCTCTACATGAAATATAAGAAACATTTAATCTCTAGTCATAATATGAAACTTACAATATAACCTAACTAGAGAGAGAAGAGAACAAAAGAGAGAAGATGAGAGCTTAACAATCTAAGTATCAGAGAAATAAATCGTTGGAATCAATTGTAAAAAGAGAGTTTGAACTTTAAATATCTCCATCTCATATTTACACTTCAGCCCTTCGAGATTTACACATTCAGTCCTTGCACTTGCATTTAGAGCTCCGCTACCCTTCAGTTTCTTAACAAAATGAGGCGCAATCCTTATAGCCCTCAACTTCCAATTCTTTGTCAGTTCAGTCCTTCTTTATTTGTTTACTACACACACTACCCTTAAACTACAAAACATTTCAAGTTAATCAATTCTTTAAATAATAAATGTCAAGATTACTGATTTTAATTATATATTTTAACATCCTCCCTTAATCTTGACATTTGAACAAGTCTACCATTTTCAACATTTTACACAAATAATCATGCTGATGTAGAGAAAGAGACTTTGTAAATATATCAGCTGCATTTTCCAAAGACTCAACCTTAACAGTTTTCAAAACACCACTAGTCACTTTATTTCTCACTTGATGAACATCAATTTCTATATGTTTTGTTTTCTCATGGAAAACTGGATTGTTTGCAATCTGAATTGCAGACTTATTATCACACAAAATATTTACAGAAAGTAAATCTGTGATATTAAGACTAGACAAAATCTCTAGAACCCAAAGTATTTCACAAGTGGCAGATGCCATGGCTCGATATTCAGACTCGGCTGAAGACCGAGACACAGCAGTTTGCTTTTTACTTTTCCAAGAAATAAGACAATTTCCTAGAAACAAACAATACCCAGTTACAGACATACGTGTAGATAAACACTTACCCCAATCTGCATCCACGTAGGCTGACAATTTAAAACAATCCGAAACAGAGAATAAAATACCTTTACCTGGTGACTTTTTCAGATAACGCAGAACTCTAAGAGCCAAATTCAGATGAGAACGCCTAGGCGCATGCATGAATTGACTAAGACAATGTACTGCAAAAGCAATGTCCGGTCTAGTGGCCAACAGGTAAATTAGACGCCCAATTAACCGTTTAAAACCAGATATATCAACTAATACAGGATCAGAAGAGGAACTTGATGATTCCGTAACTATTAAATTCATATCCATTGGAGTATTGATAGGCTTACAACCTAAATACCCAAAATCATTCAATAGTTCTAAACAATACTTTCTTTGGCTCATACACAGACCATCTTTAGATTTTAAAATTTCAATTCCTAAAAAGAATTGTAAATTTCCAAGATCTTTGATCATAAAATTCGTTTGCAAATGTTTTTTCACTATGTGAATCTCACTATTATTATTTCTAGTTATAACAATGTCATCTACATACACAAGCAGAACAATAAAAGTATTTCCAGATTTAAGCGTGAACAAAGAATAATCACTACTGTTTTGACTAAAACCAAAATCGAATAAACAATTAGACAGCTTCTCGTACCACTGACGAGGAGCCTGTTTAGACCATACAGAGATTTCACAAGTTTGCAAACATGATTATCATCATTAGAAAAATATCCTTCGGGAAGAGTCATGTAAACTTCTTCCGTCAAGTCACCATACAAAAAAGCATTGTTTACGTCAAATTGATGCAAAGGACAATTAAATTGAACAGACAAAGCTATAACACATCTAACCGTTACCATTTTAACAACAGGAGAGAAGGTTTCTTCATAATCAAGACCTTCTCTCTGACTATAGCCTTTGGCTACTAATCTAGCCTTGTACCGTTCTATTTCGCCAGTAGAGTTATATTTAATCTTAAAAATCCATTTACAACCAATAGGTTTTCTTCCTGGTGGAAGGTCAGTTATAACCCAAGTACCATTCCTATTAAGGGCCTCCATTTCATTTTTCATTGCAATTACCTAATTAGGATCTTTGCAAGCTTCCGAAAAACTACTTGGTTCAATAGACTTATCCAGATTCGATACAAAACAAAAAAATTCTTTTGTGAGTTGAGAGTAATTTACTACTTTTTCAATCCCATATTTCACCTTGCCTTCTACTACAAAGTCATCAAATTTTCGGGGAAAGTGAGGAACTCTACTAGACTGTCTTATAGATTGAGGCGAAGAAGAAGATCATTAGGTTGATTTGGTAGATTTTGACCCTCAGGAGGGGGGTCTACAACATCTCGAGTATCATGTTCAATATCAGCTCTTGAGCTTCCCTAATTCCTAGCAGACAAGATATCCACATCAGTTGACAGGTTGTCAACACTCTCTTGACTACGAGAGGAATCAGGATGAATTTGAGTTGTAGACCGATCCCTAGTTTCCTCATTGGGCAGATTGTCAGGAAATACATCAGTAGAACTTGTGAGATTATCAAAGAAATTTAAAGTATTCAAACTTTCAGAGTAAGATTCCAGATTTTCACTCATTTTGAAAGGAAAAACGTTTTCATAAAAAGTTACATCTCTAGAAACTAAATAATGTTTAGTTTCTAGACTGTACAGTCTATAGCCTTTTTTTGAATTAGAATATCCAAGAAAAACACATTTTTCAGCCCTAGAGCTGAACTTATCAAAATTATTTTGTTTGACTGCAAAGCATAGACACCCAAAGTTCTTTAAATGAGTGAGAATTGGAGGAAAACCATAGACAATTTCGTAAGGACTTTTACCATTCAGAATAGAGGATGGAGTTCTATTAATAAGATAGGTGGCTGTGAGAATACATTCAGACCACATGTACCATGGAACCCCAGCCTGAAACATTAAAGCCCTAGCAACGTTTAGTAAATGTCTATGTTTACGCTCCACAATACCATTCTGTTGTGGAGTGTAAGCACAGTATGTTTGATGAACAATTCCATGAGAGTTAAAGAAATTTGAAACCTTGTGATTTAAAAATTCAGTTCCATTATCACTCCTAACAGTTTTAATGGTTTTATTAAACTGAGTTCGAATGAGATTGGAAAAATTGACAATATTGTCATAAACCTCATCCTTTCCCTTTAAGAGATAAACCCAAACTGATCTTGAAAAATCATCCACAAAAGTTAAGAAGTATTTAAATCCATCCTTGCTAGAGACTTTATAAGGACCCCAAACATCTAAATGAATTAGTTCTCCTATTTTCTTTGACGTATGATCACTACGATCAAACTTTGTACGAGATTGTTTAGCCTTGTGACAGATTTCACAAGGAGTAGAAGAGCCCAATTTTATGTTTAACTTTTCTTTTAAAACATTCAAGACTGGGTCAGCTGGATGTCCTAATCTACTATGCCATAGCTGATATGATATGTAACAGCTAATGGTGGAATTAGAACAAGCAAACTTACCATTATGCAAGTTAAAAAGATTTAGATCGCCAGCCTCATTACCAATCCCCATCAACCTCGTTCGTTGACAGTCCTGAATGTAGCACTTATGCTCATCAAAACCAATAAACACCTTATTGTCTCTAGCTAACTTGTGAACAGATAAAAGATCCACATTAAAATCAGGCACAACTAAGACATCAAACAGAACCAGTTCATCAGTGAGTTTCATATTCCCAATTTTATTTATTTTTGCTTTGGATCCATTAGGGTGATTAACAATAAGATTCAGGTCTGACACATCTATAATATTACTAAGGCTACTAAGAGATGAGGTCATATGTTGAGTAGCCCCAGAATCTATAATCCAACTAGGTATAGATGGAGAAGAGAGTGACATACCTGCGATATTGGCAGAGGCCACATTGGAAGTGCTAGAGTCAAAAAGAGTCAGAAGTTTAGAAACTTGCTCTTGAGTCAAGTGTTGAGAGGGAGAGCATCCTTGGTGACCCGAAGGTGCTAGATGTCTCTACATTGTTGGAAGAGGGTCTAAAATTGCCATTTACATTTGGTTTTCTTTGAAAGTCTTTTGGGGGGAAACCAATGAGTTTATAACCCCTTTCTATGGTGTGGCCAACCATGCCACAGTGTTTACATAAGAGATTAGGATTTGGTGGTCTTATAGGCTTACGCTTGTTATCAGAAGCCTTACCAAAGTAAGCAGAAGACTGTGGTTTACTAGAGGAAGTACTAGACGTTCCTCTATGAGACTCTTCCCTAGAAATAATAGAAAAAGCTGTTTTTACAGAGGGAAGAGGATCAGAGGTAAGAATAGTACTCCTTACAGGTTGGTAAATATCATCTAGCCCCATTAGAAATTGCATGAGTTTTAAAAGTTGGTTATGTTCAGAAAATTCGTGAGAAGCATTGCAAGTGCAGGCAGGAAGTTTGACTAAAGCGTCAAACTGTCTCCATAAGGAATTTAACCTATGATAATAGTCTGAGACAGATGACCCGTTTTGTGTTAGAGAATTAATTTTCTTATGTAGATTAAAGGTAACAGAGCCATCCACCTTATCATAGGTTTCCTTCAGTTCAAGCCAGACATGAGAGGCAATTTTTGAGAAAACTTGTCCAAGATACAGCTCTTCGGTAACAGAGCTTAAAATCCATGATAGAACCACTGAGTTACATTTGTCCCATTGTTTAGCTAGGACATCATCAGTGGTAGGTCTAGGGCAAGATCCATCTATAAATCCAAGTTTATTTTTAGTTTCAAGAGCGAGGACCATTGCACAGGACCAGACCTT
The DNA here is from genome assembly GCA_033807775.1 of Saussurea involucrata. Lineage (NCBI taxonomy): Eukaryota > Viridiplantae > Streptophyta > Magnoliopsida > Asterales > Asteraceae > Saussurea > Saussurea involucrata. Next base: position 138,420,686 of record CM066322.1, read on the forward strand.
GTAATTGTCAGTTCCATTTAGTTTTAGGTGAAGTAAGGAAGCTCCAGTGGTATCGCTGGGATGTAAGTATAGGGGATCCCCAAAGTCAAGCTTGGCGATCTGAGATGTCCCAGCGTTACCAATGGGGTTTATTACATCATCTTCTTCGGCAGGCATGATGAAACAAACACGAGGGAATCTGAGATGAAGGGCAGGATTCCTAAAACACTCAAGGTGCTAGGTCAAGCCGAACCTCAAATCCTTCACGTTTGATAAAAATAAGCCTGACAAAGACGAAACAGCGGAAGCAAAAGAACCAACAAAATAAAAGACTAAGAGAACAATATGTAGTAACACGGACAAGTAACAACAACAAAAAACCGGGGGGCCCGAGGAAGGCCACAGATCTCACCTGAACAGAAGAAACAAAGATTAATAAGCAAATCAGATTTATTATTATTGTTACAGCCTTGAACTGGAAAAAAATGCACCAAGAACTCACAGATATAAACCGATTAAGAACAATCGATAAGAGCAACAGATAAGAGCAGATACAGATTCTTTTAAGATTTAAGAAACAGGATGAAAGATAGGAGCTCACACACTCCGTACAGATCTGCGTTCTATATTTGCAATAAGGCTAGTACAGATCTGTAGGGAATCTTGAGATGTAAAATAAGACAGATAAGTTTTCCTTATAACATGTAAGAAAAAGAACCACTAAAGTCGGGTACCGTTCCTTGCCAAGTTCACAGAGATATCTTATGTGAACAAACCAAAGGCTCACGGTTTAAGCCTTTGAAATGATTCAGATCTGACCGAAGATTAACCAAGAAGAGCTCAAGTAAACTAAACAGAGAATACAACAGGCCGATGAAAACAGATCCGAAAAAAAAAAGAACAGATCTCACAAAATGCTCAGGCCATGAGATATGAGTAAATCTCAGATCTAAGTAGTGAGGAACGTCAAAGGTAGAACAGATGAGAAGATATCGTCGATCTCAGATCTGAACAATAACTGAACCTTAGCAACCAGAAGACTGACACAATAAGATTCAAAAGGAAAAAACAAAGCAACTGAAGAAAACGAAATCACACAGATCTTAGTGATTGCAGTGACTTTCACGGTTGTGGTTTAAGAACTACACACTCCAGTCGTTTGGTGATACCAAATAATCACAGTGAAATCGTTTGGTGAACTCGGTTCTACAAAGAACAACCATAATCAACTATCTAAGGTCATTAAGAACACGGATCTGAGGTTCATATGACATAGGGACCAACGGATCTGTGAAAGACAAATCGATAACGAGACAGAGTCAATCGTCTAAGGTAGTCAAGAACCCGGATCTGAGTTTCATACAACCAAAAAATCAACGGATCTATGAAAGACAAGAAGAACAACTCGAAAAAATACCAGATATGAAATAAAAAGATCAATCGGCACCGATTTTGACTACTGAGTCATCATCGACTACCAGATCTGCATACAAACAAGAAGAACAATCGATCTAACGATCTGAGTGATAAGGTTATCGACAATCATCGCCGAGGTTTACACCAACAGCTCCTGTAGATACAAGTTACCGAACCACACCAGATTGATAATCGTAGAGAACAAGAATCATAGAGATCGAGCCATTACAGCTCTGTTACCATCTAGAAAAAGATAAACTGATTTTATTTAAGAAAAAACACATAAATATAACATACTCTCTACATGAAATATAAGAAAGATTTAATCTCTAGTTATAATATGAAACTTACAATATAACCTAACTAGAGAGAGAAGAGAACAAAAGAGAGAAGATGAGAGCTTAACAATCTAAGTATCAGAGAAATAAATCGTTGGAATCAATTGTAAAAAGAGAGTTTGAACTTTAAATATCTCCATCTCATATTTACACTTCAGCCCTTCGAGAATTACACATTCAGTCCTTGCACTTGCATTTAGAGCTCCGCTACCCTTCAGTTTCTTAACAAAATGAGGCGCAGTCCTTATAGCCCTCAACTTCCAATTCTTTGTCAGTTCAGTCCTTCTTTATTTGTTTACTACACACACTACCCTGAAACTACAAAACATTTCAAGTTAATCAATTATTTAAATAATAAATGTCAAGATTACTGATTTTAATTATATCTTTTAACACAATTACACATAAACATTAAATGTTAACAAGAATGATGATTTTTTAGATGTATCAAATTTGAAACTCTCACAAGTATTTACAGAAAAGATGTGTTTTCTTTTTACAAATATCTTTGAATACAAAGAGAAAAATGTTAATTTTAGAATACAATGAGTGTTTTTCTTACAAATATCATTTTAAATATAAAGAGAAAAATGTTCTTAAAATAAGACCATACACACATGCATTTCATTTCCAATTGCAAAACCAAAAAAGGTCAGACATGAAAGGTCATCACTACAAGACACACAACTTTTTTTGATGGAGAACTCCCTCGGAATAGCCATCAGAGACGAATTTCCGGCAGAAAAGGCTGTCAACAGTTCCCGCGCCACAAAAGGATATTTTCGACGGATTTCCGGCAGATTTTTCGTTTAAAATTTGTCGGCAAGTTTCTCTCTGTTTTTCTTAAACACTCTCATTTAACCAAGTTTTCTTAATCGGATTAATTAAGTTTCCGACAGATTTCCAGCGGATTAATAATTTTTTATGAATTATTTATGAAAGAGATTTTTATAAAATCAATAAAATTAGAAAAAACAAATTCCGACAGATACTCTGTCGAAAGTCAGTCGGATTTTTTTAAACTAGAATATTAATTTGTGTCTTTTGTGTTTTTTGAATTGAAGAATTAAATCCGCTACTAATCCGTCGATAATTCTAATTTCTTTTGAAAAGAAAATAATTAAAAACGAAATATATATTCATCATTTTGATTGAGCATGTGCTGAATCTAGGGGTGAGCATTCGGTCGGGTCGGGGCCGAAAACCCACCACCCGATCGGGTTTCGGGGTGGGGTGAGACCACCCGAACCCCGTCCGTTATAATCTTCGGGTTTCGGGTCTCGGGTCTCGGGGCTGTTCGGGCCGGGGTCGGGTCGGTCGGGTAACTCGGGTTGGGCCTCACCTGTTTTGGGCTGTTTTTCACCTGTTTTTGGGGCTGTTTTTCACCTGATTTTGGTCTCACACTCTCACTAGTCACTTCGAGCTTAATAGAAAGCATCAAAGCACAAACCCAAAAGCCAAAAGTCTGAAATTGTATTTGTAAAATCTATAAATTTATAAAAAAAATTAAAAATATCGGATATTCGGGTCGGTCGGGTGGCCTAAACCCAAACTCAACCTGATCTTTAAAAGGCAATTGGATATTCGGGTTCGGGGGTTCGGGTATCGGATATTTCGGGTGCGGTGATTTGGTGCAATTTTCGGGTCGGGTTCTTCGGGTCGGTCGGGTTTTGCTCACCCCTAGCTGAATCAACCTCAAAAAATATAAAAATATATATGTCAATATTCAAGCTCCTACAAACACCAACATGATATAGAAAAGGAAAAAATGCATCCGTTTTGTAGTGTTACCCCTTTTCTTCCCTTTCCTCCCAAATGTGGTAGGAAAGTTTTGGAAGGGAAATTAAAGAAAAATAAGATCACGAGAACAATATTTTTCTTTCAACTTTATTTTTATGTTCTTTTCCTACCTTTCTTTTGCAATGAAAGACTCAAGAACACAACGTTGTGTAACACCCATAAAATAGGAGGATATTTAAACCGCAAAACAAATTGAAATAAATATTGTTTGGGTAAAAAATCACACCTCACGACCGACGCAAGAAACCAGGAGACTTATTTTGTACGACAAGTCTTGTATTAAGATAAGGTCCTGAAAATTATGCACGACCATAGCCATAGTCGTCACTGGTAAGATATTCGCGACGTACGACTAAAATCTCCACTGAAACGTGCGACCGTCGTAGGATTATCTTCGACCATAATTTACCAATGATCGACAAGTGTTTCCTTTTGGTTATTTAATGCAGGTCAAGCACATTAAACGACAACGGTCATAACTAAATACCGCAATCAAGTGCATTCATTACCTAGAACCGTTTTCACATTTATGAAGACCATTAATGACGTTAAAGCCTATATATACCAACCTCACGGTCACATTCAAGAACAAGTAATTTCTGGACACACAGAAGATTTACCATAAGCACATTCGAAGCTCTCAAGCGATTACTCGTTCTCTTCCACAAAGAACTCACGACGAAGCATTATTTTCACACGACGAAGCATTATTCACACGACGAAGCATTATTTTCACACGACACACGATAGATCTTTGAAATTAAGTCTATTTCTTCTGTAATTGTAATCTATTGTACTCACGACACTTGTTTCTAAAGGATGTCGTTCCTGTTTGACAACCATAGTGCACCGTCGACTTCTATAGTCGATCGCGGTTTTTACCCTCGACGAGGTTTTCCGGGTCATCAAATTCTGTTGTCTCTTGTTATTTTTATTTTTTGTCGTATGACTTGTCACGAGAATCATTTCTTTAGTTGTTAAAGCTCCACATCGACCTTAAGTTATCCGTTGGGTGATTTTTGGCATTAACAGTTTGGCGCCCACCGTGGGGCCCCACCTAGAGAAAATCTCCGACAAAGCGTACGTGTTACTAACTATTTCTTGAGTTTGCTGTGATTTTTCAGGAGAATGTTTGGGTAAGGACATCAATTCAACAAATTCGCACAATTGCATGCAGAATTGGATGTCGCATGTACCCAACTTAACTCTCTAAACGAGCAAAATCGTCGTAAGGCAACGACAGAACTCGTGCCTTGAGAAATCAAATGGACCAAACCACAACACGGGAAACTTTTTTGGTCCGCAAAACGGTCCGAACCAGAATCCAGGAGGTTTCTACGGTCCTCAAGGCATCCCGCACCAGAATCAAGGAAACCTTTTCAATCAACAAAGTGGTCCAAACCAGAACGCGGGGAACTTCTTTGGTCCTCATAATAGCCCAAGACCATACTCACGGCTTAGGCCACTCGGAAATCGCCCTGACCCAAAGGTCTTGATTTCACCTTATTTGAATCCTGATTCAACCCAAACAAACCCGATAACACGTATTTGGTCCAAACCAGAACGCGGGGAACTTCTTTGGTCCTCATAATCGCCCGGACCCAAAGGTCTCAAAATTTAATATTGAATCCAACCATAACCCCGAATTTCTAAATATACAATATTCATAAAAATACCTTATTATATATTTGTATAATAAATTACAGATTTTGTCCATGTGGATTGTTGCTTTTTGTTTTTATTTTCGTCACCTCACTTCATATATTACAAATTGATTCTTAAATGATACATTTTAATATAGATTTTCCTTCTTCCTACATACACCATTTATGTTCCACCTTTTAATGTTCATCACATGCCCCAATATGAGATCACTTTTACCATTTGGAATGGAGGTGGTGCTAGTTTAAGGTGGTGTTTACGAATCACATCGGCTACGTCACCATCCCCCAATCCACCTCCCCAATATGTTTTCCATCCTCCTCAAATCCGTGACTGCGATGATTAAAATTGAAGATCAAAATCATAAAAAGTCATAACTTTTGGGATTTCTATAGCCTAGGTTGTGTTTGCCTCCTAATTTTTTATTTTAAGGTTTCCACCATCGACACTAATTTTGTAGATATGGATTGGTTTCCATCATCGACATCGAAACTTCCATATACATGTCTTCGACAAGTATCAATTTGGATGAATATTGTAACACCCGAAAAATTCTATGTAAGTTATATTTTAAGTTATATGCAATTTTTGTCATTATTATAGTCTTATTAAGTAAATTATAGATTATATGTGATTAGTTATGGAAATGGTTAAGAAATCAGAGGAGAATAACATTTTCTGCCCTTCCCGGTCGCCACCCAGTCGGGACAAAATGGGCCAGTCGAGCAACACAGACATTTTTGGTCTATAGAAAGAATGGCCCAATCGGGAAAGACTGGACCCGGTCGGGTACGAACCTGATACACTTAAAACCCGATTTTTAGCTTCAAACCTCATTTGTTTTCTTCTCCAACCCTCTTCTTCTCTCTTCCAACTCGGTCCAAGCCCTCCCATTTCACCAAATCAAAATCTCTAAGTTCATCTAGAAGATTAAGAGTTAAATATTCAAGCTTTGTGGGTGGAAGATCATCATCTTCGTCTTCTTCATCATCTCCTCACCATTGGTGACCCTATTTTACGATTTTTGTTATAAACCCATTTGTAAGTCATTCTAACCATTTATAAATATTTGTTATTGTTAAAACCTTTCATTTTAACCTTGTAGAACATATCTCTTGATGTATCTCTCATATTATGGGTTTTGACCTATTTTGGATATTTTGGGAGATTTGAGATCTTGACAAAGATTTGTATGGATCTGATTTTGGGGAGTTACTCTTGGTGTGTTTTAGGTTTGTTTGTGACCTAGATAAGGTTTCTAGTGATGGATGTTTATGAATCTAAAGCCTTCACAAAGGAAGCTCAAGATTGAGGAAAATCTAGATTTAGCCTAAATCTACATTGCATTGTGAAAACTATGTACATGCCAAAATGTGTATTTTTGAAGTAATAATGTGTTTACTTGGTATTTATCAAGGTGTTGAGTATTTGTCAAAGTTTTCATATTTGGTAACTTTGGGTTGATAATCTTATGAAATGCTCATATTTGGATTTCTGAATATTTTGACTAGTAAATCTCATAAATGAGTTATTTTGGGGATTTATTGTACAAATAGAGTCTATTTGATTATGTATGCCATTTTAGTGATCTACCTCATAAATGAAAACCATTTGACATTAATATACTCTTGATGCTTTTGGTTTTATAAACCGCTTGAAAGAGATACGTTATCGTGTTATAAGGTATTTGAGGATATAAAGGGTTTGATTTCATTTGGAAAATGTCAATGAAGGAAATTTTGGAGTTAGTAATGCTTTTGGAGCATGTATATGCATACTATGGGTTAAATACATTTCATTTGCATATGTTGACTTTTAATAAATGATCATTTGATCGGTTGGGCTTATGGGTCGGTTTTTGACTCTGTTGGGTCTTGAGGACATTTGTCCGATTTTGATAACTCAATGTAGAGCTTTGCTTATGACTTACACGTATTGCATCTTATTTGGGAATTACATGATTTGAATGTGTTGATTATTCTTTTGGAGTCGTGTATTACTTTCTAAATTAAACAAACTTGTTTTGGATGGTGAGATCCCAAGGTAAAGACCAGGATAAGGTTGAACTTGGTGATTCTAGGCTAAAGATCCAGTTTAGGTTGATGCCTCAATAGACTAAAGATTCGGTTTGGGTTGATGTCACAATAGACTAAAGATCCGATTTGGGTTGATGTCTCCGTGGACTAAAGATCCGGTTTGGGTTGATGTCTCACTAGGCTAAAGATCTGGTTTGGGTTGATGCCTCAATTGACTAAAGATCCGGTTTGGGTTGATGTCACAATAGACTAAAGATCCGGTTTGGGTTGATGTCTTCGTGAAATAAAGATTCGATTTGGGTTGATGTCTCACTAGGCTAAAGATCCTGTTTGGGTTGATGCCTCAATTGACTAAAGATCTGGTTTGGATTGATGTCACAATAGACTAAAGATCCGGTTTGGGTTGATGACTCAATTCACTAAAGATTCGGTTTGGGTTGATGTCTCACTAGGCTAAAGATCCGGTTTGGGTTGATGCCTCAATTGACTAAAGATCCGGTTTGGGTTGATGTCACAATAGACTAAAGATCCAGTTTGGGTTGATGTCTCACTAGGTTAAAGATCCGATTTGGGTTGATGCCTCAATTGACTAAAGATCTGGTTTAGATTGATGTCACAATAGACTAAAGATCCGGTTTGGATTGATGTCTCAATTGACTAAAGATCTGGTTTGGGTTGATGTCTCAATTGACTAAAGATTCGGTTTGGGTTGATGTTACAATAGACTAAAGATCTGGTTTGGGTTGATGTCTGAATAGATTAAAGATCCGGTTTGGGTTGATGTCTCCATGGACTAAAGATCTGGTTTGGGTTGATGTCCAAGATTGACTAAAGACCTGCATAGGGTTGATGTCATATGCTATTCCATCCTTGAAACATGCTTATAACATATTTTGTAGCTTAACTTTGTGTACCTGCCACATTCGATGGAATCGGGTCTCCCCCATCATCGAAGGGTGTTATTTTGGGTATTGATTTTTAGTATTCATGACTTCGGTGACGTTTTATATATGTGGATTATTACCTATGATTTATGGGTCGAGAATTATGCCCCTTCCGTGTTTTGGGTGTTTTGGGATACGAGATTTTATCCGTGTTTTGGATGTGTTGGGATACGAGATTTTATCCGTGTTTTAGATGTTTTGGGATACGAGATTTTATATGTGTTTGATGTTTTGGGATACAAGATTTTATCCATGTTTTGGATGTTTGGGATATAAGATTTTATCCGTGTTTTCAGAACATAGGAGCTCAATTACTATTGTAACACCTCGAAATATCCATAGTTGATATATTATTTATTTTGGAAGAATGGTTATAATAAGGGAAAGATATTATTTTAATCTAATGTCAAAATGGGGTCAAAATTAAGTTTGACCGAAGTTTGAGGTTATTGGTATGAATTGTAAATCCTCAGGGTGGATTTGGTTATTTCTGAAAGTTGAGTTATACTTAAAGCAAGGGTCGGCTAAATTGAGAAATATCTCAATTGTTTTGTTATTGGAGTCGGTTAGCAGAGAGAGAGAAGGAAGAGTTGAATTCAATCGGTAAGGGTTTTGGAATTGTTGGACAAATTCTTTTCCAGTTTGATAGATATATTCTATCTGTGATTAGGTTCCTGATTTGGGTTATTGGCAGGAAGTGAAGTTGGATCTCTGTTTTGTGTATCGACTGTGAAATCCCAGGTGAGTTCATCCTTCCCTATTTAATCAATGTTTTCTTTCAAATTAAACAATAAATTAGTATTGTTATGAGGATTGGAAATGAAGGGATAGTTATAAAATAAGCTGGGTGGAACAAAGATCGATCTGGATCGGAATCTGTAACACCCTAAAAATTTAAACACTAAATATAGGGGATTTCCAGAAAATGGGTAAATTTAAACTTCAAAATATACGCCAACTAGAACCCTTAATGCAATGGGGTAGTTTGGACAATGTACAATTAAAGGAGTATTGAGACATAATACACAACAACCTATTAATCTAAAATTATGGTAATCTAGATTAATTCGGGTGTCACTATATCTCCAAAAAGTCTCTCATCTCGATTCCCAAAAGCCCGTCCTTCCCAAGCTCCTACGCATGGACGGCCACACGACGATCTAGACGCCGCTAGGTGGAACCTATAATCCACGAACATGCAACATCAAGTGTTAGACAAAAGTCTAATGAGATTTCGTGAAATGCACATTTATAAGATCGTGACAAATAAACATAAAATAAGGTTACCGGCTCCGTGTAATCTCAAATTACCACAAATCAACTCGTTAAGCATTCCCACCTGAACATGATTATATAACCGAGAAGCATTTATTTAACAACAAAAATACGGGGGAGACCCGTTACCATCGGGGTGACAAGAACACGGGAATGGAGTCACCCACGACGTTATCGGATAGCACGTCAAGTCCCAGTCCTAGTTCCCATGCCATATAGACATCACAACCTCAAACCATCTCGTATCATGCCTTTAGTGCCTACTCCGTCGAGTTACACCTCAAGGACTTATGGGACCACATTGCATATCTGAACTAGACGAGTTACACCTCAAGGACCCCAACGTCCCCCATTGCCTACTCGCTAGTGATCCAATACGGCCAACAATAAAATGAACAATTAGTCCATAAAGGTCCAAATCCTCGTGCACAAGGAGATAGACTACAACCAAACCCGAATCATGTCATGAACGTGTACTAGAAACATTATCACGATATAGCATGGTAAATAAGTCTACATTCTAACATGACGAGTTATTCATGAGGCACACAATGCATATAAGTAACCTCTCCTTTCCTTTATATTTGGACTACCAATACTTGTACATCACACTCCAAGAACATTTAATGATACCTACATACACACACACACACACACACACACACACACATATATATATATATATATATATACATATGTATGTATATATATGTATGTATATATATATATATAAATGTATATATATATATACTCACATATATAGATGTATACTTACAATAGTGCAAGAGACAAGTGTTATATACATATGTATGTATTTATATGTATATATATACCTATGTATTTGTAGTATACAAGAATTATAATTACTCATAGCTATGAATAAATACACATACTTACTCCAAGTAATAATTTAGGGAAAAACCCTAGCTTTTCAAGTCAAGACCCAATCATGTTGTACAAGTTCTATATAGCACAAAAACGTAATACAAATGAGTTATAGAGATGTAGACACTCACCTAAGGTTTCTTGCAAAGAAAACCCTAAAAGGTTGAAATCCTTAGATCTTGGAGATGGAAACCCTAGATTCAAAAGGTATGACTCCTCAATAAGGTGAACTCACATAAAAGTGTAAAAATATAACCAATGGAAAGCTTACTTGAAGAGTTGGGAGTATCAAGCTTCTAAATAAAGAAACCCTAGGTTTCTTAGTAATCTTTCCTCCTAAAGATCTTGGAGAGAGGTGGTAGCTTCCAATATTCTTGTCAAGCTCACTTAGTTGTAACCACCAACACCATTAATGAACCCTAGCTTAAAATGAGGTAAAAGAAGATAGAGAGATGAAAGGGAAATCGCCTAGAGAGGGAGAGAAAGTCGAGATCAGCTGCACGAAAAGGAAAGTGAAAGAATGAATCTGAAACCCTCCTCGTTGCTTTCTTAAAACAGCCGCACCTGCCCCCCGGCCGCGACATTGCCCCAGCAACTATGCCCAGGGCAATGTCGTTGGGCATTGTCGCCCTCAACAAGTTGCCCTCTGTTTGATTTCGATGCTGAACTGCCATAATGCGACTATGCCCCAGCGACTTTGCCAGTGGCATTATCGCCGGTCATAGTCGACGGCGACCACCCAACTGCTGTCCAAAAACCCACCTTGACGACGAACGAGCTCCCTTGCTTCGAAAAATAATCGGGGATGTAGCTTGCATGCAGAAACGAAACCCAAGCGTGGAAACGGTACATGCTCACACACCCATAAATATATATATATATATATATATATATATATATATATATATATATAACTGTCGCGAGAAAAAAAACTTAAAATGTCAAGTAGCGATTTGGAACGATTAAACTTATAAGAATTTCGGGGTGTTATAGAATCTGGTGTGCAGGTCGAAGTTACCGGACGATTTTGATAGTGTCCGGTAATTCCATTTCAGTGGTGTCCGGTAGTGAAAACATCCGGTAAGTATCTGGATTTCCGAATAACTAGTTACCGGATGGTATCCGGATTACTTTGGTTTCCGGATGTCATCCGGATTGTATGTATTTCCGGTAACATCCGGATAGGTTTAGTGTTCGGTAAGTTACGATGTCCGGATAGTTGTGGTGTCCGAAAACCTTTGATGTCCGGTCACTTCTGATGTCCGGATAGTTCCGAATTTGGGTTTCGGATAAGGGACTTTCCGGATATGGTTTTCGGATTGATTTCCGGATGTGTTATCTGGTTAAGCTTTTCTAAAAAAATCTAGGGGCACTGCCCCAAACCCCACAAGGGCGTTGCCCCTTGACCCAATCCGCTAATCGGGTAGCGGAACCCCCGTGCTAAGTCACCGAAGAGGGACAATAGAGAATGAAGGTATGATAGATTATTTGGAATTCTCAGCTTTGAGAATAGGATATGAAATGTTTTGTGCATTCGAGTAAATATGCACGTATACGAGTAAGTGTAATGGATCCATAGGCACTGACATTAATTATAACTTGGAATAGGCATAAAGTAAATTGTAATTCCCGTTGACCTGAAATGAGAAATAGACATAAAGTAAATTGTAATTCCCATTTCGTAAGGTAATGTGAAATAAGGAATAGGCATAAAGTGAATTGTAATTCCTATTTCATAGTGTGACGTGAAACGTGGAATAGGCATAAAGTAAATTGTAATTCCCGTTGACGTGGAAATGAGGAATAGGCATAAAGTAAATTGTAATTCTCATTTCGTATTATGATGAGAAATCTAGGAATAGGCGAGAGTTAATCGTAATTCCTGATTTCTATGGGAAGGTAAGAGATAGACATAAAGTAAATTGTAATCTCTACTTTCACTCCAAGAAATAGGAATAAAGTAAATTGTAATTTCTTGGACATGAGCAATGATCTCGAATCTGTGATGATTCGTAGTAGGCTCTCGAACGTGATGATATGACTTACTGAATGTTAGTCATATTCATGAAATCGGGTATGTTCCCGTCATCGCAAGATGTGTATATGTACGGTAAGAATGGTGGCAAACCAGGTTTGTTTATACGCTTTGTTTACATTGGTTTCCAAAGCCTATAAAGTTTTAATTTGAAAATGGATGTTCTCACTAGGCGTAAGCCTAATCGTTTCAAATTAAATTTTCTTACCAGGTACGAGCTCGGTGAAGTAGCTGGAAGAGGGACGAGTGATTTCTAGTATTCAACTTTTGGTGATGAGTGGAGAAGTTAGCATATACGAGGATGTTTTGGTGAATGGTCTAAACAACTAGTATAATCTGATCTTAATGTTTAGGATTAGATTAGCAGGTTGTTTTGATAAGTTCAATTTGTATATATATGAACCCTCATAGCTAATTCTCCATTTATGTATAAAGTTTAGATGAAATTATGGATAACGTTGATAAATTTTAAGGTTTAAATTTATCCTGATTTTTGGATGTTTCAACTATTCACGTTTTTTAGTGAGTCTTGGGTTGAATTATTTTATGAAGGAACGTTTCACATGGGAGTGTTCGTCTTTAAATTTCGTGTTATTGGTAAACGGGTCGTTTGCATATTTTAAGTAAATCATTTTGGGAAGATCATGATTTAAGTTGCATTCTTTCCTTTTAACGAATTATATAATCATAATGAAAACTCTTGAACTCACTAGGCGTTAGCCTAACCTTTTATTTGTCGGCATGTGCATCAGGTTCCGGTTAGGGCATGGTACTAGTAACACTGTGAAGAAGTGAGTGCGAGTTTTATGCACGAGAAGAGAGTAGCCATTGGAGGAAACCTTCCGCACTTTGAGAATAACAACTTGTATGGTTTTAGTAACACTCGACTTATGTTTAGTCCTTGTATAAGGCTTGGGTTATAAATTGTTGAGGTTAAATCTAGAGTTTTTGTTTGAAATATTTCTAGTGATAGATTAGTAGAAAGGATCTTTATCCTTTATCTGTTGTAATATCAAAAAAATTATTTAGTTGTTTTTTTTTCCAAATTTGAGGGTGTTACAAAGATTCTGGGAATTCTCAGGAGAAGCATGAGACCTTGTTCCACCATGCCCTTCTTCATGATTTCCGTTCTACTCTTTCTTTTACTTATTCAACCCAACAAGGAAAGAGGTAAGTGACTATAAAAGAGAGAAGGTTAAAAGAAAGAGTCAATGGCGTTGGAGAGGAGAGAAGGCCATGATGGTAAAAACGATATTACCTTAAATACAACTCTTGATTCATCATTTCACAAACAAAAAGAACATACCTCATTTCTCATTTAGTTTTAGAATTTTTGAAACAACCTCATTTGGATTTTTAATATAGAGTTAGGGTTGTAGAAACTATCACCTTTTGATTTCCGGTTTTTGAAGACCACATGGCTCTTGTATATTTTGACTGAATTTACACACATTTGTTGTATATGATTTATGGTGTCGATGGGGGTGTGGGTGCTTCACTATGATAATAAAGAAAATTCTCATCATTATCAACTGCAACGCTGTTGCTACGTTATATTTTACATATACTTCAACTTAAATCCTCAAGAGATGGATCACACTAGTAGAAAGGACCAATTCCGTAACAAAATATATCATTCAGGAACAAATTTATGATAAATAAAGCAAAGGGACCATAAAAGTAAATACAGTAAACCACATGACGAAAAGTGTAATTTACTCGTATTTCTGTTAAGGACTAAGGCCGTGCGTACCACCTTCGGGTACCACGGCGGGTTCACCATCGGGTTGGGGGCGGGTATGGCGGGTTGACGGTACGGGTAGGGCGGGTTCACATCGGGTTCATGGTCGCGGGTAAGGGTGGGTTCGGTAACCCGGCGTAATTTTATTTTATTTTTATTTTTTTTAAATATAACCGTTTACCAACGGCTCTTTTTTTATTTTTATTTTCAAATTATACACATTATATATATTAACCTCTACCACCTTCATTTTTTCACACCAAAAAATATCTCAAATTCAATACTTTCTTCCATTTCTTTCAAATTCAATACTTTCTTCCATTTCTTTCAAATTCAATAATTTCAATACTTTTTTCCATCATGAATTCAAACACCACACCTACATCCCGTCGTAATCGATCGAGGAGTTCGGATACACCGCAACAAGACCCGGACCTTGGCTTCCAAGCATTTGCTCAACAAAGTTATATTCCTCATCAATTTACATATCAAGGTTTGCTCCAACAAGATTTTACTCCCGCTAATCACCAACTTCCTCAACCCGCGGCTTTCAACACCGGAATCGATCTCGAAGAGGAGTTTGTTCCTGAAACCCAAGAACCGCAAACACCACGATCGATCTCGACACAACAATCAAACCCGGAACGACAACCAAACCCGACACCAACGCAAGAAGGAAAAAACTTGAACTCGAAGAAAAACAGTTGCAACTCGAGTTAGAAAAACGATTTGATAAAGACTTCGAGTTTTTCATAGCCCCGCATGATCACCTTACGGGAGATATTTTGAGGGCTACTTTGGCGAAGAAAGAGAGAATTAGAAAATTACATAATTTTTTAATATTAGTTTTTAGTGTTTTGTATTTTGTAATTATTAAATTTTTAATGAATGTTATGCATATTTATTTTTACTATTTATCTTATTTTTATTTATTAAAAAATATATGAATATTTTTATTTTGTTAAATAATTAAAGGTATAAATAAAAGAATTAAAAAAGTTGATGTGACGCTGATGTGACATCAGATTCAGAGTTGATAGGAGAAAAACTGATAGCATCAGGGTTCAGTACTCATGGTCTATGGACTTATCAACAAGACTCCAAAATAACTTGAAACTTCACGTCCGAATACATACCTAGAAGATCATCGACGACAAAGATCGATCAAGAAATCAATTATCAAAGATGGTAAATTTTATTCTATTCGTTTAAATTATCCGATGTTTTGAGAAATTCCTTCGATTCAACTAATTCGAACCCTAATTCATCACCGTATTTACACTTGCTGTTGATAAATTCTGTCCAATTAGATATTTACAGTCACATATGTGTGTATACGTAGGTTTGTGTCGCTTGTTTGTTGCCGCTCTTCCTTATCCCGATTGTAAACCTATTGCCAGTCATATTTGACATTATCATGGTATGAATTGAATATACTGAATTTTGGTTATTGATATTTGATGATTATTGTTCTTCAGTGACAGAAGTTGAAGTTAAATCCAACGTTTATTGTTTTTCAGGCAAGAGTATATAGGATTTTAGGGCGGGAGTACCGGAAGCCGGAGCGTGCACCAGCAGCATGTCCTTACAAACCTGTTGCTAACAAGAGTAATGAAAATGTAAGAACACAGACAACCCACACAAAAGAGCATACATAACATATTTACTATTTGGCTTTTCTACATGTTTGTGATTTGGGACTGCTTATTTAAAACAACTTATGCTTTTATGTAAAAGGGCTTATTAACTTATGTGGTGTCAAATCGGCGTTTTATAAAAGGTGTTTGGTTAGCTTATAGTGGTAAGAAAACGTAATAAGCTAATAAGTTGTTATTTAGGGGGTGTTTGGGAATTGGGATTGTTTATATATGTAAAATAACCAAAAAGCTCCTAAGTTGTTTCAAATAAGTTAATAAGTTAGAATGTAATGACTTATTAAAAACTTCTTATCAGCGGTAACAAAACGGTATAAGCAGTTTTTTTTTCTCTCATCCAAACACTGAAAACTGCTTATCAGCGGTTACAAAACGAAATAAATTAATAAGCCCTTCAAATAAGCAATCCCAGATATTTTGATTCAAGGGTTATGATTTTTATGGATAACATGGTTCCGGCCAGCTTGTGTGCACCTCGACTAATCCCATGGGGTCCTAGAGAAAGGAAAATTCCCATTAGACTGAAGGGACTCGAACCAGTAACCTGTGTGTGGAGCCCAAAGGCCCAAGGGTTAGGATATGTTGAACTGGTATAGAGTTTCTGGATGATCTTAGTTGGAATACACTAGGACCGTTGAATTAGCTAGCTATTCTTTTTTATTTTTGGATTTTATCACATTGTCAACTGAGTGGGGAAGGCCAAGAGGGATTTTTAAGTCTTTTACCAAAGTTTGGGGTAGTTTAAGCTTAGGCATGATAGTTTTCATGGGGGTTCTTGATTTGTTTTCATCTCAAGGGATAGTTTTTCAAGATGTTCATGGTAGTTTTTGCTTCACAATGTTTCACAAGTTGGATCTCTTTCATTAATATTTTTTGGTTTTCATGGGGAGGTGGTATGATAACCAAGTTAAATCCGCTCAAGTTCAAGTCAAGGCTTCAAGGTTTCATCCTCAAGTTTCAACTTGAAGGCTCAAAGACAATATTTTTTCAATGATTTCAGAGCCTGTTTCTGTTTTGCTTGATCAGCTAAATGACTTATTCTATGTGTCATCAAGCAGTGTTTATTTTTTACTTCGTTTTTATGCAATAGGTAGGAATGGTTGATTTGGATAAGCCACCAAAAATTTGCTGTCACACATTGAGCCATGTTATTTCCGATAGATCTTAACAAAAAAACAAAAATGCCAACTACGTGGCAAGTTATGTAGTTGTAGAACACTTTTCTAATGTCCGCCATAGGCTTCATTGGTTCATGGTTCATTTGGGTTTCACTGAGTTTTGCTGATAGTGAAAAGGCTTGCTTGAGTGTAATGTCAAATGGGACCTTGGTCTCCAAATCAACACGTTCTTTTTTGCCAAAAATAAAGCCTTTACCAAATTTACTTGCTGGATATATTTGAAGAATGTATCCCTGAGGATCTAGCTACAGAATTCTTCATTCAAGTTTGACAATGCATGATGGATGGAACCAATTTAAGAGATTTGAATTGCTGTAATTGGTTGATTTTCCATTAAGTCCTGTATGTATAAAGCTGTCTGTTTGGATTAATCTGTCTGTATAGATAGGGAAGGTTTTTTCATAGATGGAAGGAGTGTGTTTTTTAATTGGGAGGGGCATGTTTGGAAAAAACTTGGCTTTCTGCATAAAGCTCCCCCTAGAATCTTATTGAATAAGTCACTTTCTGTATCATTAAGTCAAAACCAAAAAAAAGTCATTACCAAAAAGTTATGTATAGCTGACTGAATAAGCTATGAGTCACGTTAAACTCATTAAGTTGCTAATAAATAGGCATAAATAGGCCTAAATAGGCCCATAGATGCAAGGTGAAATGAAATTGTAGTTAAGGAATGGCGTATGATATAGAAATGCAGCTGAAGTATTTTTTGTCATTTTGAACAAGCAGAAATTAGTACAGATTTTGGCTCTTACATCAGCTATATGGTGGTAAGTGGTGCCTAATATTGTAAAGTGAGACAGAATTGGTGAAAGAGTGTATTCCCTGTACCCATATATCCAATTTTCTTTCGTCAATTTATCGTTTTTTACTGAGAATTATTTTGAAGGTTTATGCTATTTTTTAATAAGAATAAGTTGAGGAGGAGGGGTAGGCATGGGTTACGCTTTTCTTGTACCTGCCTCTATTTATATGTTTTTACTTCCTCTTAGCCAGCATTTCAAGTATTTATCCTTCCTCACTTTCTCTCTTTCTCTCACTTTTCATAAACATAAAAGGTCATCAGGGTTAAAAATTTAGTAAACAGAAGATTGATTATATGTGGTTATTATCTCGTTTACCATCTTAATTTGCAAAATTGACCCCACAATTCATTGGCTTCCCTTGAGCTTGCATTTGCTCTCTTATGTATGTTAATTTTAATAAGATAGAAATGTAACAAGGCATGTTTATTCTGTAAGATAACCAACCTACGTGTAACTTTTTCTGCAACATAGCAACCTTCATTTTTTATGCAGAAATAATTTGAATTCCAAACCCCTTGGGTCATTCTTTAAGATCTTTCAACACTATCCTTGAAACCAATGGATAAGATTTATATTGAAAGATAGCTGTTCTTTGCCTGTTGTATTATTGGTATCGCCAAATGTTATAACATCTAGGTGATTTTTAGTCTAAAATCACATGTGTTAGACGTTATTATGTTGTATTATATTGACCTTGTTTGAACCTCTCTCTCTCTATATATATATATATATATATATATATATGTGTGTGTGTGTGTGTGTGATTTTAAATACAAACAATGTAAACGTTACACTCCATACAAACCAATCTCGGCCCTTGGTTTTGTGTATTTTGAAACTTTTAGGCAGTTGCATATAAGGTGTGGGAGTAAATTTCATAACTAATTTAATCCACATCATTGACATTGATTTGATAATCTACACGGATGGTTGAGATTGGTTTGTAGGATTTCGGTGGTTTGTATTTGAAACGGCATATATATAGTTATATAGATATCGCAAGTTCAGGTAAGCATCGTTTGGTGATTCATGAAACCACGCCTTTTTTTGTGGCAAATTCCTAAGAGTTTTAAATTTAACAGGTGACAGGGGAGCATAACCCCATTGCTGCTGATCTTGCTCATAAGTCATTGCCAGCAGACTCTAACGGGAAACTTGATTGAAGTTAATTTCTTTCTCAATGGCATAATATCTAATGTTCTGCAACTTCCTTTGTAACTGTATTTAATATACCAAATTCTGTGTCTTTGCTTTCCCAACTTACTCATATATATGTCATCTGAAACTTGCAAGATCTACTAATTTCTGACGGGTTGTTTGGTTTAGGTTGGGCAATGAAAATCAAAATGAATTATTTTCAGTTTAACCTGAAATGAAAATTTGGGCTTGTGGGGGAACGAACCCGTTATATTATATAAAACCAATCAGTTTATTTTATTTTCAAGCTCTTCTATTACGGTTTAATACCTCTAACCAAACAACCCCCGAGTAATTGATTGATATAGATGCTAGTTGAACATATATTGACCATTTCTATGGATTAGAAGTGTGTTTGTGCAATGCAATGAGGTTCAATTTCGATCCTTATGTTGAGAATTAGAACCCTTGATCCATTTTCATGTGTCTATCATGTCCCTCTTTAAAATTTTGTTTTTTTGTGTCGTTTTAAGATAGTGAAAATGACATCTTAATTTTTATTTTTATGGTTTTGTATTTATGCTATAGTAACTTTTAAACTTGGGTTTGAAGATATTCACGACAAACATCGTACTTGATGTTTAGAGTTGCAGTATACATATGAACACACATGGATTTTGTAATACGTTAATTTAAAATTTATTTATAAAGTAGTTAAAATTAGGACAAATGTATTGATATGCCTATCAAATCTTTTCATAAATTTGTTTAAATAAAGTCTTAGTTATATTAAAGATAATTTAGTTTTAAAAATAAAGGATAATCCTCTTTTAATTATATATTTTTTTTAAGTATCAGGGCGCTTTTGGTTTGCAGGAATGAATTGGATTTCATGTAAGGATTTGGATTTGGAGGGATTTGGAATCCCATCATGTGTTTGGTTTGTAGGATTTGGAATGGATTTGAATTTCATTCCATTATAAATCTTGTTTGGTTTCTAGGATTAGGATTTGGATTTTTTTTGTAATTATTTGTTTGTGTTATAAAGAATTTGTTTTTATTAGTAAATTACCTTTTTTATCGATTTTTTCAAAATTGTATATTTAATGACCAAATCTCTTCAAAATTACATATTTATATATTTAAACATCCACTTTACTAATCCAGGCGTACACAACAATTGTGCCAAAAAAAACATCCACTTTATTGTTCTAAAACACATATCAATCACCAAACTAGTTCAACCAAAATACATATTAACCACCAAATTGTTCTAACACACATGTTAACCACCATATTATTCTTTCAAATTGTTCAAAAACATACTAACCACCAAGTTATTCTTCCAAATTGTTCTAAAACACATTAACTACCAAATTGTTCTTCCAAAACCACAACCAAGCTTTTTCATTCTTCCAAAACCCACTTCACGAAAGCTTCCCTATCGACTTCTTGCAAATCCTAAAACATGTTCACCCTTTCAGTGTCTCCTCTTATCATTGATATCACTTTAAACTTCTGCGATTGAGTGAACGACCGCATTTTTGAAATTTCTGAAGTGATCGATGAACGTTTCTTATCAAGTTCTTCTTCTCGTTCGATACCCTTGTTGAGCTTGTTCGCCATTTTCTACAAACTTTCTCCGAGTTTGGTAACCTCATTACTAAATCCATCCGCCATAGGATCTACTCGCCGTTTTCTCTTCCTACCACGCCCACTTGAAGTTTCTTTGGATTGCATATTTGCATTGACACCTTGAATATGGCTAGTTGCTGTCACGTCATCAAACTCTTCATACATGTGTTGTTCTTGATCTTCTCTATTCACCTCTTCTTCTATCTCAACAAAGTCTCTTGCTCAAATTCCTTGAGCCCTATATTTTCCAAATGCAATACAAAGATCCTCGTAAAAGGGAAAGACCTTGTTCTTTCATTTCCTCGCCCCTTTATGGACCTAATTCATAATAGAATAATATTAATATATATAATTATATATTATGCAAATTTTAAAAACAAAAAAATTTAGCGTGTACCTGAAGATACGACTCCCAAACTTGGTCTTCGGCAACCACACAATGTTTTTCGCCATCATATCCGAAGCTACTAGTGTATGAACCACTTAACATGTCATGCACAATGGTCCAGTCTTTCTTCATTATTTTTAACTTCGATTCAATGTGTGGTTTCCCTAAAATACCGGAGCTCGGCAATGATTCTTTTAACGCTTGTTCGAGATATGCTAAATAACCCGATTTAAAGCCATTATCGGCTTTAAATGCTCCCGTATTCACCATGACAACTAAAGCCTCAACAAGTTTTGTTTCTTCAATATTCATCCAAACTCAGTAATTCATGTTTTGACTCATGATATCTATAAACATAAAGGAATCATTTGAAGTACAACAATATATACGACTAAAAAATGATTTATATGAAGTAGCATACTAAGAAGACATTTAATTATCCACGTCCAAAACTCCATAATTTCTATTATAAACAAACATTTGAAGAACGAGTTAAACAAGCTTTTGAATCATACACATTATCAATTGGTAGCATTCCAAGAAGCAAACATAGATTGCGCTAAATTATCTCTAAATGCAGTCCACTCATTTGAAGTACCAACAACATTTATATTATCCCCATCTTGAACTCCAAGGTCTCCGGTTCCCTCATCCACTTCATCTTCATTGTTAAATGGATCTATTGGCATTTCTTGCATTATAAAATTATGGAGGAGACAACATGCCATAATGATCCTAACTTTTACATCAATAGGATAATACGAGTTATCTCTTAAAATTCCCCACCTTGCCTTTAACATCCCGAAACATCGTTCAATAACATTTCTCGCTGATGAATGCTTCATATTGAAAAACTCTTTGGGAGTGGTTGGTTGATGTCCATTGCGCCAATCATTTAAATGATATCTTTGACCCCTATACGGAGCTAAGAAACCCTCTCCATTTGTGTATCCGGCATCAACCAAATAATAACCTAATAATAAATTAAGTCAATAAACCATCAAGGCTTATACTTATTAATATATTGTAAACTATCAAAAGTTATACCCGGTCTTGGAACTTTTAATCCATGAGGCCTAAGAAGTGCATCTCGAAGCACTCTGCCATCAGCCGCCGACCCCTCCCATCCGGGTAACACATATATAAACTGCATATCTTGTGAGCACACCCCTAGCACGTTTGTCGCAATATCATTCTTTCTTGTTCTATATCTAGGCTTGTCTTTGAGTGGCACTAAGCACTTTATGTAGGTTCCATCTAAAGCTCCTAGACAATTATAGAACCAAGAAAAAAATGATCACTACATTTTCATAAATATTAGACTTATTCACAACTAAGTAAATTTTAAAAGAAGTGGAAATACCTTAAACCATTTCCATCTTTGATCAGTGGAGTTACCAGGAACGGGTTCGGGTTTCTTAAGAAGTCGTGGATGTAATTTTATTACGGCATTGCAAACTCGAGCCACAACTCTACTAATTGTTTCTCTCGAACGATGAAAACGACATATCATAACCCGGTTCTTAACATTATGAGCAATAACATGAAGAAACATGGCAACTTGTTCTTCAATATGCATAAACCTAGTTGTTCTTAACCCTCCATATGTTTCAAGCATGTCACACAACTTTTTGAAACACGTTCGAGTCATCCTAATTTGAAATATAGACATAGTGTCACTCTCATAAACATACCTATGCAATATTGAGGATCGATTAACATTTGACGAAGAGTATCCAATTTGCAGTTTATCCCTTTGTCTTTTGACCATGAACATCCAAAGTGACACAACAAAGAATACAACAACACGAACAACCGTGTTAAACCATTCCAACGACTCTTGTCTCCTTTGCCTACATAAACGTGTTGTTAAACTAACTCCATCCATTTCCTGTCCAATTACTCAAATTGTTATATATATATATATATATATATATATATATATATATATATATATATATATATATATATATATATATGGAACTGTTGGGAAGGAAGTGAGCACCAATAACAATTGCTGGATGAATACACGATAACCCTATTCTATGTGATTAATGTGGAATACAATCAACTTGATCCTCTGCTTAGAGAAACAGGCCATCCTGCTTAGAAAATGTTGGTTTTTATGATTATGTCCTTACATTGATGAGCTCTCAAAAACTGGTGGTGCTATAAAGGAGTTTATCAACCCCAAGTAGCTTATCTCTTACTCATCTTTCTTGGCTTTTTGATACATAATCTTTCTTCCAATTTTACCAATATATGATCATGAGGCCATGATAGTTTGATAATTTTCCTTACAAGCATAAGATAGTAGCTGCTGATGCACTTATAATTCTTGACTATCAAATACAGAAGCTAAATTAAAAATACCAGTATCGTACCTTGATTGAGGTTTGAATTTGTTCTGTTGATCGAGTTTGAATAGATCTGGAAGATAATCTGGGAGAGAGCAGAGCAAAGCAAATACAGAAGCTAAATTAAATTAGCAAATCAATCAATCAGCAACAAAATATGCAATCAAACTACCACGAAGAGATATATAATTGTCCAAGGCAGATTTGCATTCAAGAACACATAAATGCATGTAATCATTAATAGTCTTGAAACCTTTCAAAATCGCCTAGTATTTCCTGCATATATCTGTACGCAGAATCAATGTTATCAGATTGTGGGTCGCAGCGATGATGAAAACTATCGTCTAGCTAGACATAATTAGAAATAAGAGTGTCAAGTCACCATAAGGTGGCAACAAATAGTGCAAATATTTTCAATAATCCAACACACTATTGATTGACCTTACAAGTAGGTTATGCATATTTGATAATTGGAGTACGATTGAAGATGCTCTTAGGGGGTGTTTACTTTTGACTTATTGGGCTTAATAGCTTAATGGGCTTATTCGCACAGACATTTTAGGTTGTTTACTTGCAGCTTAATGGGAAAAAAATCATCTTACTCGCACAGCCCATGAAGTGCACTTGTCCAGGTTAAGCCAAGAAAATTACCACCCCTACCCTTTAATTAAAAACACACGCCTCCCTTCCTTCTTCCTGATTTCCCTTCTCGTCTCTCTTCTCTTCATGCCTAATCCCTCCAATACACAAACTTCTCTTCAATCTTCATCACGCCTGACTTCTTGGACAACACATCGGCTCTTCTTTTGTAGTTTCAGATCTCGTTTTCGTTTTCCTTTGTGAAGTTACAGATTTCATTTGACTGCTGAAGTTTGATTTCATTTTCGTTTTCCTTTGTGAAGTTTCAGATCTCGTTTTCGTTTTCCTCTGTGAAGTTCCAGATTCCATTTGAGTTTCGATTTTGAAGTTTGAAGTTCGATTTCGATTTTGAGATCTCGTTTAAGTTTCTGAAGTTCTAAAGTTCGATTTTGATTTTCAGATCTCGTTTAAGTTTCTGAAGTTCGATTTCGATTTTGAATTTTCAGATTCCTATTGATTTCGATTTTGCTTTTGAAGTTCCAAAGTTCCAGATTCGTTTGATGTCTAGACCTCTCCACAGGTTTATACGATGAACTGATGGGTAAATTGGTCATTTCTATTGTTAAGATGGTTGATTCAGTAAAAAAAGTAAACAATTATAGAGTTTTATCTGGACAGACAAATTTATCTAGACAGACAAATTTATCCATACAGAACTTAATAGAAAATTTGGTAAAGAAGACCCTTAGTGTTTTTGGGTAGGTATCCAAAGCATCATAAGTTCGTTTGGGGAAATGTAAAATGGGTTTCAAAAAAGGCACATGTGCCGTTACAATAAAATCAATTATGTTTTAGTTATATTATATATAATATAGATCTAGTAAAGTCCAACTGTTTTTAGTTTGATTCAAGTCCTTTAAATTAAACTCAACTTTTGATATAACCGTTTAAAATCAATAAGCCATCCATTCAGCACGATTAAGCCATTCACTCAACTCTCTCCCCTGATTTCTCTCCCACGTCCTATGGTTGCAAGTTGCAACGTACTCTCCTTCAACATGCGTCTCCTTCACAAACCCCTCTGTTTTCGCACCATCTTCTTCAACCTCTTCCCACGTTCTAACTCTTCCCCACGTCCTCCTAATTTCGAGTTTGTGACATGAACTGCTGTGTGTATATATACGCATACACAGAGAATTGCAACATCTGTTTTTAGATTCAGAAGAAACAATACCCTCTTTCTCTTTATACCATTACATACACTATAAACGCAATCCAAAGTTCCAAATCCAAACAAGAACTCCATTGGGGTGCTCCAATTGTGGTTTTTGTGCTTCATTCTCACACCCTCGCTCTTCAACAACTGAACATTTGTAAGCTTTTCTGGTTGTTTTTTTATGTAACTTCCAAGTGACAACTTCTATTTCCTTCTAATTCTACTACCTAACGGGATTGTTTTGGTTTCAAGGACGAATTGTTGTCGGTGGTTATACCGAGTAACCAATTATGAATCATGCTTGAAGTCTGTACCAGTTTAGGGTTTGTGATTTGAAATTAGACCAACCATGAATTGCAGTTTTCAGATTATCACAATCAATCGGGGGAAGGGTGGATGTAGGTGATGATTTGGTGGTTTAATTTTCGTATGTTTCGTCAAAGGACAAGGCTCCAGACGTTGAAGATGGGAGTCACCAAAGAAGTGACTCCCAATTCATTCAGATTCATTTCTTCCTATATCAAGACCGTCTCTGGAGCCTCCGTTTCTGGATCGGTTTCCGGCGATGAACTTTGGAAAGACCAGGTCCGTTAAACAATCGAATCGATTATTTAGTTGATTGATGAATTTCTCTTTCTTTAACGCATTTCACTCTATTACTTGAGGATAAGGATTGATTTTTCGGTTCCATTTTAGTGATGGCTTGCTTGTAATTGTATTTTATTTACTTTGAGTATATACCGTGGAAATTTGTGTATAGATTTTTTTAAAGATGTTGAGAAATGAAATTCTAATTTAGTTAAAAATGAGACACTAAAATATGATATGGAAACCAGTGGATGAGAAAAATTTATGGAGACGTTGGTCATTTCTATGATAGTCTCTTGGTGTGATTACACCCTCGGGACTCCATAATTGTTTGAGGATGCAGGAGTCCCTTTGACCATATGCTTGGATTGTTGAAAACTGATACGACTGGATATGGAACTTGGAACTTCTTTGGTGTCTCCGCTTTCTCCTATGACGAACTTAAAGACGCCACCCAAAATTTCGACCCTTCTCAGGAACTAGGCGATGGAGGTTTTGGGGTTAAATTTGATTCAACTTTTTGTTGATTTTCTTTAATTATTTGTTAAGTTTTGATGTTTTCAACGTTCTGTTTTATTCATAGCTCCAATTTACTTCGTGAATTTTGGGTTTATTGATAGGGGTTCTGATTTTGTTTAAATCGTATCTTTGATTTTTTCAATTCGTTGCTTAATTCAATTTGTGGGTGTTTTTAAATCATTGTTTATTTGACTATTTGATGGCAGGGTGGAACAGTTTCAACCATGACAATCGATAAAGGGTATAATTCTTGGATTTGTACCTTCTGGTGATCCTCAGGTATGATTCTCTCACCATGCCATCATCTTGATATAGGGTGGATCTATGAACGAACTTTGTGGTAAGAATTTTGATAGTTTCTTTGGTTAATGTTTATTTTGATTTAATAGCCTTTTTGCTCTTCATGTTAAAATGGATCTGTATACAAAGGTTCTACTAAGGTCTGGACAGTTTTAGCGGAGAAGTTCGTTTCAGGTATTTAGCTTTTGTTTTATTCATATTTGTTTCAATATCGTTTCTGTGCACCAAGTTTATGATACATTTGTTTCTTTATTCAGGCTTCCAAATTTTTCTGGCCATCAATGACTGCCACATATCTTGATATGGAATAAAGTAAGCTAAAAAAGAAAGGGAAAAAACTATATTAATATGTTATCACATGACAAGTTTCTACACCTTGCAAAGATTATTTAAGCAAGTTGTCTTGCTCTAGAGAGGTATCAAGAGTATAATGATTTTTATATAATCTTCATTGGATACTATATCGTCCTTGCATTAACTGTTAATCAAATTTCACTTCACATGGTTATATATATGTTGTCAATTTGGTCTTAGGAAACAAGGCTGACTCAAGTAGCAGTTCCTTTAACCTCAAGTGCGCACCATGTAGAGCTTAATGTGTACTTGGAAGCTAATGCTAGATATGCTCTTATGGCTTCAGTGAAGCAAATAAGCAGCAACCACTCAGTTGCTCCTGAGATCAGCACAATGATTATACAGGTTCCGTTCATTTTAAGTCTTGAAATTTCTTCTACAACGTTTGATTTCATATTTGAACTTATAATGGGAAATGCTCTCTACAGTAATGGTCCTTTATGATGTTGATAAAGCTGATGAGAGCATTCAGCACTTGATAAAGTGGATTATGGATTGCTACTCAGATGTGTGTAAGCTGATTCTGTGTTGTGAGGATGATATTGCCATTTTTTTCTAAGGAGCCGTTTACAAAACGCTTACCCGGGTAAGTCTCTCTCACGTCACACATGTTCAATTTCTGCTTCTGTAAATGATATATATATATATATCCTTTTCTTGCTTTTATATTGGTGAACTGTTCCAAATTGGTTACATTATAAATACCACACATGTCCTCAATGCTTTATCTTGGAACACTTTGTTACAGCTCTGTGATCCCTTCTTTTCTTTCATGTAAGCAGCTAACATTGATCTTCTTTGACAATAACCGTGTTGACTTGGAATCTTTTACACAGTACCATTGTTCAGAAAACTCAGTTACCGATACGAGCTGTTACGACATCTAAGAACACTTTTAATGAATATGTATGTAGTTATGGTAGGTTCCAC
Organism: Saussurea involucrata; assembly: GCA_033807775.1. Classification (NCBI taxonomy): domain Eukaryota; kingdom Viridiplantae; phylum Streptophyta; class Magnoliopsida; order Asterales; family Asteraceae; genus Saussurea; species Saussurea involucrata. The sequence continues at coordinate 138,448,436 of CM066322.1, forward strand.
TACTTGTGTATGTTCTTTGTTTCTGGTGTTTGTAGTTCATAAATTTCTTGGTAATTAATAATCTTAGTTACACTACTTTTTTGATGTCTCATGTGAACCTTCCGCATGAAGCTTCTGTATATATCACACATTCTTTTGGAGAAAGAGATGTGCATGTAAAACAATAAAGAAGTGAATCATTTTCTGGGAAACTTGGTTTGGATAATAACAGCGGAGACGATATCTTTATATGTATACCCGACCAACGGACGGATATAACACTAGTTGTTTTAAGTGGAAAGGATTATCGTTAAGACCATAAATAATTATGGATTGACCTACATGTCAATTTATTAATAGCAGCAATTCATATGGATTAATTTGGATAGAAAAAAAACATACCACATCGTGTTAGACTTCCATATTGATATAATTATTTTAATGTTTATATTTTACTTGAAAGCATGGAAGATTATTGGGAATTCAAGAAATGCGTGTATTATGTTAATAATAAGGGTTGAGAGTGATTCATACAGCAATATAATATAATCATATCTGCACTACGACAGAGGCAAATATGAGTGGTTGGCAATGGAGTAGACTTGAATTGAAATTGCCCAATGACTTAATATAATGCGATATTTCCTAAAGCAAATGAAAATTTTGTAGGTTTGTTGGAAGGTAATGAACACTTCTGTTTGGTATATATTGCAAGTGAGCAATGCTCGTTCGTTATTTTATCGATTAATGAGTAGATTTATGCATTGAAATTGATCATTAATTTTGTGACTTAAAATATAGAATTGGCATATTATGAGATGGAAAAATATGATATTTTATAGCAAGTGTATATTTAGTCATTGTTTTAATATTAAGAATAATTGTTTTGTTAAGATAATAAATGGTTATGGATTGATCAACATGTCTAAATTATTAGTAGCATTTGAGATGGATTTAGAAGGGAAAAAACATATTGTATCATGTGATGCTTCCGTATTGATGTGTAATCATTAAAGTTTTGTATCTAAATAATCATATAATAAATAGTTATATTTTAGTTGAAAATTTAGAAGTTTGTCGGAAATTCCTAGAATATGTATGTTGGGTTGTAATAAGTAAGTTCATACTCAAATATAATGCAATTTCATGACTAAAAGGGACAAATAGAATGAATGATTAGCAATGGAGTAGAGTGGGGTTCAAATGGACTATTGAGTATTGACTTGATAAGTTACAAGTATCATGCAATATTCCAAAACCAAATCAAAATGTAGGTGTTTGTTGGAAAGTAAAGAATATTTTGTTTTGTATGCTTTGGAAGTGATTAAGAATACTATGCTACTCATACCTTTGAGATTAATAGAGAGATGATTTATGGCATGTTTGTGTGTGTTTGATTACTTGTCTCTGGGATCAAAATTGGTATTAGAGCAAGCAATCGAGGTCAGATTACAAGTTTTTTCACGATTTTTCTCAGTATTTTAAGGTTCGACACTTTGGGAGATTTTTCATCAATTTTGGATTGATTTTGCTTGTTAGATGGATCAACATTGATCCGTTGTGTTCTGGAGTGTGATTCTGAGTGAATTGTTTCCGCCAATTCACAGGATTTCGAGCTAGTTTGTTAGTTTTTGGATTTTTCGTGAAAAAAGTGTGTCACCTACTGTTTTGGGATCAAATATGAGTTTTTGTGTGTTTCTTGGCTTTACACCAAGAAGTAAAACTATTTAGATAGCCATCGCGAACCACCCTACAAAATTTCAGATTGATTGGATAAGGTTTGAGGAAAAACTTAGATTTTTGAATCTAAGTTCATCATTGTCGCATACTATAGTGTTCATCCTTATCGCGCACAAAAGTGTTCGTTGTTATCGCGAGATTGTGAGATAAAATTTTATCGCAGGCTACTTTGTGCGATAACTTTCTGAAATTTTTTATCGCGTCTTCATCGTGTGATAACTGAGTTGAAACAGTGTTTATCGTGCCTTTGTCATGCGATAACTGAGTTGGAACAGTACTTATCGCGCATTTGGTGAGTGATAACTTTGTGACAAAGTCTTATCGCACGGTGTTTGGTGCGACAATTTTTCTAAAGGGTTTGGTGTGCAATAAAATCAGTGGATGTGTAATATTTTCTTTTTGATCAAGATTGTATAAAGATCTTTGACAAGTAAAACACAATGACGACTAGAGAGATGTTGGTGATTGGATCAAAGGATAAGCCTCCCATTTTATTCCCCAAGGACTTTAAGATTTGGAAAGATGGATTCTTGGATTACGTTGAAAGACAAGAGAATGGAGATTTCATTTCTAAATCCTTGAGAGATGGTCCAATGCAACCCGTTTATGAAGAAAAACTAGGTCCAACAGAAGGACAAGTTATAAAAACTCTTATATCTCCTGAGAATTATACTGGTAATGAATTGAAAAGACATAATGCCGACAAAGAAGCAAGATCACTGGTAATGCAAGCTTTGACAAACGACATCTATCTAAAGGTTGATAGCCAGAATGAGACATGAAAGGCCATGTTTGATGAGTTGGTAAAACTGTATCAAGGTTCAGCAGTTGAGAATCAGATGAGAATGTCAAATGTGATAAACAAATATGAGAATTTTAAGCAAAAGGAAGGTGAATCACTTGATAACACTTATGATCGGTTCACAACAATTCTGAATGAGTTGAACAGACATAAGATTACAAAGTCAACAATGGAAAACAATGTTAAGTTCTTGAGTGTTCTCCAACCTGAGTGGAAGAAGTATTGTCATAGAATGAAAGAGCATGAGAAACTGAATGTTCTACCTCTACAACAAATGTTTAAAATGCTCAAGCAAGATGAAGAAGATGCTGATGAAAAGAGAGAGAAAAAGAAGAAGAAAGAGAAGAAGGAAAAGAAAGAGGAAAAGAAAGAGGAAAAGAAAGAGAAAAAGAAGGACAACAGTTGTAGATGTAGATGATCCTATTGCTTTGTTAACTAACAAGTCTAGAAGGCGTACAGTCAAAAAGGAAAGTAAGTACTCAGAGTTAGAAGATGGTAGGTCAGATAATGATGATTTGGATGAGGCAGAAAGTTTGAAGCAGGCTATGATTTTGTTGACAAAAGCTTTTCAGAAAAGGTTTGTTAAGAAGACATAATCTAACAATCATCGGTATTCTTCAGGTTCTAAGAATTTTGAGCACAAAGATCATATAGAATCAAATAAGAGGTTTGAGGAGAAGAAAGAGGAGAATAAGAGAGATGAGAAGAAATTTGTCGAGAAAAAGAATGAAGAGCATAAGTGTTACAACTGTGGAAAACCGGGACACTTCACGAAATTCGAAAGTGCGAGATTCAAACTACTACAAGAATAAGATGTTATTGGCGAAACAAAAGGAATCTGGCAAGGCGTTGTTAGCGGAGGAGGAGTACTGGAAAGATGAGACAGATGATGAAGATGAAGAGGAAACTGCTGCTCTTGCCAAAATGTGTCTCATGAGCAAGGATGCTGAGGAATCTGAAGCTGGAACAACATCAGAGATACATGAGGTAGATTCCTATATTGTCAGTCAAATTTTCAAACAACAGGAATTCATGCAAACCAAGTTAGATGACCTAACTGCAAAACTAAATAAAGCTCATCAAACAATAGACTTTCAAAGGCAAAGAATAAAAGAACATAACGAGTTAAGTGAAGCTTTGAAAAAGAGCAAAGCGGAATTTGATGAGAGTCTAGCTTATTTCCGAAGGAGAATGACTGAATTATCAGATAAACTAGAACGTTCGGAAGCTAAGAAAACAGAGTTTGAAAAACTTTTGCATGCTTACAAAGATATAAATACTGAACTTCCTGAGAAGGCAAGTAGTTTGGAAGAAAAATTGTATAAAATAGGTCAAACTGAACAGACGATTCATCTTAACAAGTCGAAAAATTTTAGATACTATAATGCAAAATGGGGATTGGGATATGATAATCCTCTTTATTTGAAGACTGCATTATCTAAATCTCCAACTTTGTATAAGTTTGAATGGCTTAATCTTCCGTCACAAGATCCTCAATATAAAACCAAATGGCTTAAAATGGATGGTGAAGATCAGGGGCGGACCACATAGAGGGCTACTAGGGGCCAGGGCCCCTGCCCTTTAATTGTGTTCAAGAAGGGATGGAATTTTTAGTAGTGTGAATTTGACAAAAATATCTAATCCCCCCCCCACTCTCTTGTTCCAGTGTGTATTATTAATAAAAATTGTAGTTTTTAATTTTTTTATGTTGGGCCCACTGCCCACTGCCCAAATTCAGTCCAATTGTAATTTGTAAAATATGTTATGTGTGAATGAGAAACACACACGTAGCCCATTTTGAAATTGAAACAGAAGTAAAGAATTGAAGTCTGAAGGGCGGCGAAGGCTGAAGGAGTGCAGCCGTGAAGAAGACAACCAGGTGCCCAGGTCGCCGCCGACCAGGTCATCGCACATCGGAGGGAGAAAACGGCCACGTCGCCGCCGCCCCCCGCCGGCCAGGTCTACTTGACTACTTCTCTTTCATTCTCGATTTCTTTCTCTCTGTGACTTTGTCTCTCACTCTAGTCTCTAGGTCTAGGTAAATAAAATAGGTAATGAACTAATTACTAATTTGGATTTTTAACTTGGAATTGGATTTTGGTCTTTGCCTCTTTGGAAGTCAGCAACTGCCACTCAAAATACTCAATTGTTTTTTTTCTAATTTGATTTTTAATTTGTATTTTGGAATTTGTGAATTGTAAATGTGTGATTGACATTAGCTATTTATTTGAAATTGTTTGATTAGCTAAGTTAGGTTTAAATTTATTTGAAATTGTTTGATGGAAGGTAAAAAAATTAGGTTTGTGAAAGTTTCAACCGTATCGGTTTAGAATGTGCAAACGTAGTATTTTAGAAGTGCAACCGACGTTGTAATCAACCAAAAAACCAAAAACTCTTGAAACCAACCAAAAAAACCGAAAAAGTCTCTTGAAATCAACCAAAAATACCGGAAAAATATTCTGAAATCAACCAAAAATACCGGAAAAGTCTATCGAAATCGATAAAAAAAACTTAAAATTCCCTCGAAATCAAGCGAAAACTTTAAAAATCTCTCGAAACACTGGAATTTGGCTAAAAACACATTGGACGATCTCTAGGTCCGGCCATCGGTTACAGAATCACTATTTGGGACCATGACCGATTTTTTTGCCATCTCTAGGTCCGGCCCCTGCGGACGGAAAGCTTGTGTTCCGCCCCTGGTGAAGATTATGAAGCTGAAGAAGAAGTAAAAAGAAAAACAACAGTTAAAATGCAACTTCCTTTTGTCTACGGGATGGAAAATAGGAAGGCATTAGATTGGAATTGGAAACAAACTTTGTCTAATGACTATTTCGAAAATCATGCTGTTGAGAAACCAAAGGATAATGAACCAAAACTTGCTTGTGAAGGAAAAACCTATTTCCCACCTTTGGTTCTTGAACAAAAGCTTGTAGAACTCGAAAGCAAAATTGAAGACATCAGAAATGAAGACAAAATTGCTTTCGAAATAGAAAAGGAAGTTATGTTTACAGTTTTTTCGAACAACTAGAATGAAATAAAATCAAAATATGAAGAGAAAATTTCAAAAGAAAAGCATTCTTCAGATTCAGATGTTTCTTCATGCAAGGCTTTTATGGGAAATGCTTTCTTTAAAAGCATGCCGATGAATGATCAAGAGGATTCTGAATCTTGCGATTTAGAAAACCAATCTTTTGATACAACTCTCAAAAAGTTCGTTCCATCGAAAGCTGATAAGGCTTTTCATAAAGAATATAATGATTTTCTTTATCCAAAATCTAATGGTATTTTTCACACCACTGATGATGGCCATTCTGATCATGATATTGAAAATCCTAGTGCGGACAAAGGTAAAGGTGTAGATGAAACACCTGTTCAATTTGATTTCAATGCTAAACTTCCAAATCATTCTGAATTCTTAGTTAAGGAAGATGAACCTAAGAAGAATTTCTTCAAAGGTGAATCTTCAAAGTCAGTTGAGAAGACTCCTGTTAATGATTATTGTTAGCTTCAATCTTCCTAATCATAGAAATACTTAGAAGTAGTGAAAAATAGGCTAAGTATAGAAAAGCCTCTCACAGAGGCTCTGCCACTTCTTCCAGAAGATCAAGTCCAGAAAGCCACAGAAGCTACAGAGGTAATCACAGAACCTCTGTAGTGCGCAAGAAGAAGATCAACTCGGAAACAAGTGGACTGCTCCACAGAAGGTCAGACCATAGAACCTCTGTAATGCCTTACAGAGCCTCTGTGGTCTGCTATGAAGACTTGGAAGATATTACTGGATACGTTCATCAACTTGCATGGAAAAGTACTGTCAAAACACGTGTCAAGCTCTGAGTGGACTCAATAGGGCATGGTACAAAATAGACGTCTGCGCCATTTAATGCATTTACCAATAGTACATCTGCTCCATTAAATGCGCATGGCTCAAACAACTGTTCACACCATCCAGTTCACTATTCATGCCGTAAAAGGAACAATGACCTTCTTCATAGTCTTCTAAGAGTAGTATAAAAGGAAGTCTCATGTTGAGATCTTCCTAAGAACGAATACACAAGGAATCACTAATACTCTCAAGCTTTATTGTCAAATATCCGAGTGTTATATTCTCACACACACCAACAGTTCTTAATCTGTTCTTCGTGTTCTTATTATATATTGAATAACAGTAACTGTTCAAGAAATCCTTTTTATTCCTTACTGTTTTCTTTATATATGTGCGTTCTAATATCTATCAAACATATCTGTTAGTTTAATACGCTTCCGCATCAAACTTTAAACTCAACTAATAGACTGTTAATCTTGATTAAGTGTATCTGGGTTCCAACAATTGGTATCAGAGCCTCTCTTGATTTTCAATATCAAGTGATCCACTTATCAGGATTCGTGATAGATATTATTGTGTCTGGAAACTGCTTAAACTCAGAAAATCTTCAAGTTCATAGAAGTAACTCTTTAGTCATACTTTCCTTCTAAAATCTTCAAAAATGACAAATACAAATAATTTCTTTACTACTGGTTCTCTCACTAAACCTCCTAGTCTCCTTCGAGATGAGTATCCTCAGTGGAAAATAAGAATGGTCCATTTTTTCGAGGGCACTGAAAAAAATCAAGTACAATATCTGTACAATCCTCCTCCTATTCCCATGACAGTAGTACCTCGTATACCTGCTACTGCTGAATCTGCCGAAATCCCCGAACATCAAAAACCAAAGCCAAAAGGGGAGTGGTCAACCGAAGATAAAGCAGAAGATGAAGTTGCTCAGAAAACCAAGAGGACATTGATTATGGCAATACCCAACGAACTCTTTCAATCCTTGGATTCATGTGAAACAGCGCATGATCTGTGGAAAGAACTGGAAAGACAGTTGGAAGGAGGTGCTAAAACACAAAAAAACCGAAGAGCACAGTACATCAATGAATATCATGCATTCAGAGCCTCTTCAACAGAATCTCTGCAAACAACATACGACAGATTCAACTCTCTAATCAACAAGTGCAGAAAATCAGGCATTGACAGAACTTCTGAAGAAAACAATGTCATGTTTTTAAAAAGTCTAAATGAAGAATGGCTCCGGCTGTCTATGTCCCTACAGACAAATCAGGATCTAGACACCTGGACTCTCTCTGATCTTTACGGAACATTAGCCGCACAAGAACCTCAGATAGCACAGGCTAAAACACTAACCATTGTACCATATGCATTGGTTAGTAAAACTAAAGAAGATGCACAGAGACCAAGAAATGAAAAAGCCACAGAGGAGAAGAAGAAGGAGAAGAAGAAGATGGTGATAATAGACAGTGAAGAAGAAGAGCAAGCAGAAAAAGAAATAACTCTTGCGTCACTAGCTAAATCTTTAGCTCTATTGACAAAAGAGTTCAGAGGAAACAGAAGAGGTTCCGGAAATGAAAGATATGATAGAGAAAACAGAAGAGATGACAGAAGAGAAGAAGAATCGAGTGGCCGACAGAGGTCAAGCGAAAGACATTACAGAGGAAATGACCGACAGAGGTCAGATGACTCGGTAAGCCACACACAGCAAGAATGCTACAAATGCGGCAAACCTGGTCACTATGCAAATGAATGTAGATCAGAGAAAGGCGGAGACCTACAGAAGTCCAATGATCGAACAGGAAACACTCCTCAAGGATGTTTTAACTGCGGCAAACCAGGCCATTTTGCGAATGAATGCAGAAGCAGATCAAATCGCCCACAGAGGGACTCTGCTTTCTACAAAAAGAAAGCCGAGTATTATGCTCAAAAATCCTTAATGGCAAAAGGACATTCAGAGGAGAACACAGAAGACTTCCAGTCAGACTCTACTTCTGACGATGAACATACCGCCAATGCCCTCTTCTGTGGCATGGCAGAAGTCGACTCCTGCACTGACTCTGAGGTATCTACTTCAAATTCCAACTCTTGTATTACCTCTGTAGATGATAATACACTTAGAATTAACATTGAATTAATTGAACTGAAAGAGATAAATCAAATTATTCAGAAAAGACTCACCTTCAATGAGAGAGAAGTACGGCTTCTCACTCAAGAAAAAGCAAAGATTTTTGAGGAAAAAGAGAGAATATAAAAGAATTGGAACAAAACTCTAGATCCTTTAAAAAAACAAATTTCTGAATTAACCAATACTTTAAAAGATAAAACAAAAGAACTTTCAGTTTCAAGGAGCGAAACTACTGACATAAGAGCTCTTAAAGAATACTTTCAAAGAGAAAGAGAGGTATTATGGCAAGATTTACTCAGAAGAGAAGTTTTAATTAAAAACTATAAAGATGCACAGAAAGTTTATGAAAAAGTAAACTCACAAATAGGAAGACGAGGTATAGGGTATGATGATATCACCCTAGGTGTTGAAGGCAAAAGAAACAAACCTCTGTCCTCTTTATTTGTGATTGGAAAAACGAACAAACCAGATTTTCCAAATCTAATCTCTGTAAGCAAAAGGGCGAAAATCTCTGTGGATCCTTACTTGAAGAAACATAAGAAGATGATTAACGTGTGGTTTGAAAACACAGACTCATCATCTTCAACCTCTGTCAATAGAGGTATCAAACCAAAGAAATATCTGAAAACACAAGATCAGATTGGTATCTTCAAGTTTGGTAAACCAGAGACCCAAACACAGGTTGCTTTTGTCTGTTTGATAAACGTTGAAAAGAAATTATCAGCAGAAGCTCCTGAGTTTAAACCCATTTTTTCAGAAGAAAACTTTAAAAATTTAATTGAAAAAGAAATTTTGGAAATATGGAAATCAAGCGTTTTAGAAAATTTCTGTACATCTTCTATAGATAAAACTCTCACTGAAGAAATCTTATTAGAAACCTCTGCAATCTATGAAAACTATTCTACAGAGGAAGAAAGCTCGTACGATACATGCTCAGAAAATCCAGCCTCTATTGAAAGAATTGACTCAACCTCTGTATACGAGGACGATTCATCCTCTGACAACTCAGAGACTGATTTCAAATCAGGGATAATTCACTGTGACACAGAGGATGTCAAATTCTCCTCTGAAGTTCCTCACAGAACTATTTCTCCAAAAGAGAAACTCACAGAGATTCCAATCTGCCAAGATTTTCTAAAATTGAATCTACATATCAAAACCTCTGCTGAGCTTAAAATGTTACAGAAGACCTCTATTGATCCTATAAGTTCTAGATTTTCAAAACCCAAGGTTAATAAATCTTTTTCTTCTGTGACAGTGATGAAAGAAGTTCACCACAGAAGCAACCCACAGAAGGCAGGTCCTAAACAGAGCTTTTGCAAACAACATTCGAGTATTCATAGATCTTCTAGTAATAGGAAATCTAATGTAAAGAAAGAATGTAATGCCTCTGTGGCTGAGTTTAAAAAGTTCAATGAAAAGTTCAAGCAAATTACATCTCATATTCAATACTGTCATTGCTTTGATCTTATGTCTAAACTTAATAATCATTTTTCAAGTCAAATCTGTTTACTCTCTACGACAATTCAAAAGTCAAATCCCACAAAGAAACAATCTGACTCTTCTGCAGAGAACAAAATGTATTTCAAGAATGCCAAGGCAAACTTGAAAAACTCTAACAATATTGGACCCATATGGATATGGGTACCTAAATCTCTGTGATTGTCCTGCAGAAGAAGTATGTGCCAATCTGGTATCTAGACTCCGGATGCTCAAGGCACATGACTGGTGACAGAAGTGCACTATCCACGTACAAAGAAACACAAGATGGTGGATCTGTGACTTTTGGAGACAACAAGAAAGGACACATAAAAGGCTATGGAGTCATAAGGAAAGAAGACGTTTCTGTATACAAAGTTGCATATGTGGATGGCCTTAAGCACAACCTACTCAGTGTAAGTCAACTTTGTGATACAGGATTCAATGTGTTGTTCAAAAGAACTTTCTGCTCTCTACAAAGTGAAGAAACAAGTATGGAACTTCTGCGAGCTGAAAGAATAGGTGATCTATATCTAATGAACTTCAACTCAAAGAACAAAGACAAAGTTTGCCTTGTTGCCTGCAAAAGTGAAGAAGCCTGGTTATGGCACAACAGGTTCTGTCACTTGAATTTTCACACATTGGAAAAACTGGTCAAACTTGATCTAGTTAAAGGTTTGCCAAATGTTAAATTCAATAAGGATCATTTATGTTCTGCCTGTGAGATGGGAAAACTCAAAAGAGCTTCCCACAAAGGCAAAACAGATGTATCTTGCACTAGACCTCTGTACATGCTTCATGTCGACCTCTGCGGTCCCATTGCCATACAGAGCCTAGGTGGCAAGAAATACATACTTGTCCTAATTGATGAGTATTCGCGTTTCACATGGGTTGAATTCGTTAGAAAGAAATCAGATGTTCCAAATATATTGATAAATCTAATGAAAAGAATCCAAGTTCTTTATAATTGCAGAATACAGAAGTTAAGAAGTGACAATGGCACAGAATTTAAAAACTCTGTCATTGAAGCCTATCTTTCAACAGAAGGAATATCACAGAACTTCTCTGCAGCTCGCACTCCACAACAGAACGGTGTTGTCGAAAGAAAAAATCGAACACTTGTGGAAGCCGCAAGAACTATGATGTCAGCATGCGGATTATCAATGAACTTTTGGGCAGAAGCAATTTCTACTGCGTGTTATACTCAAAATCGATCAACCATTGTGAAAAGACACCTCAAGACGCCTTACGAATTGCTTAACAAACGGCGGCCAAACATCAAATTTTTCCATGTATTCGGATGCAAATGCTTCGTCTTAAACGACAGAGATTCAAGAGGAAAGTTTGATGTAAAAGCAGATGAAGGCAAATTCATTGGATACTCTGCCACTTCCAAAGCCTACAGAACATTCCTTACAAAGTCTCACAAGATTGTAGAAAGCATCAATGTTTCTTTTGATGATTCATTCCAAATGACTTCTGAACAAATCAGTTCAGAACTCGGAATTAAAGGGAAATCCTCTGTCATCTCACAAGCAAAAGAAGACTTGGATCTTCTATTTTTAGAGATGCTCCACGAAAACATTGATCCTTCTGTTGGAACAATCAGGGTTTCTGAAGAACCATCCTCTGTCGGACAAAATCCTACAGGTTTGTCTCTAACTGGTCCTAACAATGCTTCATCTTCTTCTGTAAATACTACAGATGCAATTGCCGAAGCAGAAGAAAGTGCAGAAGATGAAACATCAAGGAAAACGACCACAGAAGCTGCACAAACCACAGAAGAACCAATTACAGAGGAAATCGAGGACCAAGACTATACGTCCTCAGAGGAACAAACTCCACCACCACTCATACCAATCATTCCACAAACGGTAGAATCAACTACCAAGGCACGAAGAACAACAGAGGCTACACAAGAAGAAACACAAGAAGTCTCTAAAGAAAGTCTGAATGACATTGATGATCATCTTCCACGCACAACTCAATGGACAAAAAGCCATCCTCCAAGCCAAATAATCGGAGAACCTTCTGACGCAGTAAAAACAAGGTCTGCCACTGCTAACTTTTGTTTCTTTACAAATTTTATTAGTGTGATAGAACCAAAGAAGATTTCTGAAGCCCTAGATGACCCAAACTGGGTAGACGCCATGCAAGAAGAACTTTTGCAATTTGAGCGTAACAGAGTATGGACTCTAGTACCTCTGCCAAGAGGAAAACAGGCCATTGGGACTAAATGGGTCTACAGAAACAAGAAGGATGAAGATGGAGTGGTCATCAGAAACAAAGCAAGATTAGTAGCAAAGGGATATAGACAAGAAGAAGGCATAGACTACGATGAAACTTTTGACCCTGTCGCACGGCTCGAAGCAATAAGAATATTCTTAGCCTTCGCAGCCCACAGAGGTTTTAAAGTCTATCAGATGGACGTAAAATCAGCTTTTCTCAACGGTGAAATCCAAGAAGAGGTCTACGTTAATCAGCCACCAGGATTTGAAAGCTCAAAGTTTCCAAGGCATGTATACTACCTTGAAAAAGCTCTATATGGACTGAAACAGGCTCCACGAGCATGGTATGAACGACTTTCTACCTTTCTTCTAGTCAATGGTTACAACAGAGGTACAACAGATACTACCTTATTCTATAAACGCAAAAGTAGTGAGATAATGCTTGTACAAATATACGTAGATGACATAATTTTTGGGTCTACTAATTCAGAAGAGTGTAAAAGATTTGAAAAACTCATGCAGAGTGAGTTTGAAATGAGTATGATGGGAGAATTAACTTTCTTCCTCGGACTATAAGTCAAACAATCATCAGAGGGAATTTTTATAAATCAAGCTAAATATGTCTCTGACATTCTTTCCAAGTATAGCTTCTCTGATGCCTCTGCAATGAAAACTCCAATGGCCACTGGAAACAAGTTATTCTTAGATTCAGATGGCATCTCTGTAGAATGCACTCTCTACAGAGGCATGATTGGATCTCTGTTATACTTAACAGCAAGCAGACCTGACATTATGCATGCCACATGTCTCTGTGCACGCTATCAAGCTAATCCAAAGAAATCACATTATGATGCCGTAAAGAGAATCTTTAGATACCTAAAAGGGACCAAAAATCTTGGTCTCTGGTATCCACAGAACTCTGGTTTTGGTCTTAAAGCTTATACAGATTCAGACTATGGAGGATGCATGCTCGACAGAAAGAGTACCTCTGGGAGTTGTCAATTCCTAGGTGGTAAACTAGTCAGTTGGACCTCCAAGAAGCAGAATTGTGTTTCCACATCCACTGCAGAAGCTGAATACGTTGCTGCCGCTAGCTGTTGTTCTCAGGTTCTATGGATGAAGACTCAGCTAAAAGACTACGGCTACATCCTGTTCAAAATACCCATCTTCTGCGATTCCAAAAGTGCTATTGCTATCTCTGCCAACCCTGTGCAACACTCAAAAACCAAGCATATCGATATAAGGTATCACTTCTTGAAACATCATGTTGAATACGGTACAATCGAAATGCATTTTGTGCCCACAGAATATCAACTCGCTGACTTATTCACCAAAGCACTAGACGAGAAAAGATTCAACTTCTTGGTGGGTAAGATAGGAATGATTAACATGGTGTGAAAATCCTCAGTAAGTATAGTTTTATCTTCTGTAAATAATAAGTAAATACATTTCTTAAATTATTGTTTTGAAAGATTCTACTTCTATATGTAAATTCTTAAAACCTTCAATAGTTCTTGAAACTACAGAACTTCTGTAAGGTCTGCTCAGAACCTCTGACAACCTTCACAGAACCTCTGATAGACTTGACCTATGTTCTATGCAAAACTTATCATTCTTTGATCCAAGCATAGGTCAAGGGGGAGCAAAAGGAAATTACTTGATCTACAGAGGTGATTAGGTCAAGGGGGAGCAAAAGGAAATTACTTGATCTACAGAGGTGATTAGATCAAGGGGGAGCAGAAGGGAACCCTGAAATGATCTAAAGAAATAAAACTTTCAAGGGAAAGCCAAAGAAAAATGTCGATGACTCCATATCGACAGAAGTCAGATATCACTGCCGAGAAAAGAAGAACCAAAAGGTATGTCTCTCGCACAAAAGGTTTTTGGAAAACAATTTTCTAGGACAAAAATTGACAAATATGTCCTAAATATACTGTGAATAACATTTCAAAAATCAAAAGCTCAAAAAGTTTCACAAAATTCGAATTAGGAGAAATTTAAGGTCATAGAGCTTCTGCTGAGCTCAACAGAGCTTCTGCAGGAAATATGCTCTGTGATCACAAATTAACCTTCTGTCGATCTTTTGGAATGTTATCTCGAAAACCGAAAACGCAGACCATGACCTTCTCGAACAAACCGTTTTTTTTTAACAGTTTTCTCGGACACAAACTTTCAAATATGTCCGAAAAACATCTCTTAAACCAAATCAAAAATTGGATGATCAAAAATACTAATAAAATTTTTGTTATGAGATTTTTTCTCTCATAGAGCTTCTGCTGGCCCTCACAGAACTTCTGCAAGTTCCAACAGAGCCACAAAACCTCTGCGAAGCAAATTTCTTCACAAAAATCCGATTTTATCCTCTCCAATGCCTTTACAAATGTTTTGGTTAAAGAAGAACCCCACAGAAGTCATGATAACAATGAGATATATGAAAAAGGGATAAACATCAAAGATTATCAAGATCACAGAGCCTCTGTAAACTACAGAAGCTCTGTCAATCTGATTACTTGGGCATCTCTGTAGTAATAACGGTTACTTTTACTGCGAGTGAAATTCATATGGCTAAGAACAACTCCACGCGCCTAGCATTAATGGGTCGCGCACGACGTCCTGTCATCTTCTGACATGGCCTACGTGTCCCATTTTCATTGGGCAAACATGGAACGTTTTTTTTTGGTAAGTTGAACCCGCCGCTCAAACTCGAGTGCGGATTCCAAACTTTAATCCATTGCCATATATTTTACCCTTTCGAAGTCTACCGTTTTACCATCCTATAAAAACAAACCTTACCCTCTCATAAAACCTTTTACAAACTCTCATCTTCTTCTCCGGTGATACCCTGCAAAACACTTGCAAATGGCTTCATCTTCTCGAGCTACATCCTCTGAACTCTCTCCGGCGAACTCAACGGAAAACTCCCCTGCTCATTCAGAACATTCTGAAAACCCCAGCCTTGCAAGAGATATTGAACAACAAGATTCCGGGGACTCCGCAGACTTTGCTCCGACGACACACTTGCAAAACTTCATAGCTAAGGATCATTTCGAAGCCACTCTTCCTATCAAATCCAACAACTGCTATTTGGTCCCCTCACCCACTACTTTCGGCGAAGCCCATGCCATACTTCTGCACATCATGGAAAACCATATCCTCTTCCCTCTACTATCAAGAACCCCTAACAGAATTCCAGTCCGTTATTTGAACCAATTTTGGCAAAGCTGCCGATTTGATAAAGACGATTCTCTTATCAAAGGGTACATTTCAAGACCTGATAAATCTGAGCATCTTGAAATCAAGTTCAACAGAACAATGTTCTCACTTGAATTCAACCTACCAACAAGGGGTCTTCTGGGATTGAAAAGTTATGCAGAGCAACCAACAGACGAAGAGCTCTGTCGATTCGTGGAAATGCTTGGGTACAACACCCAACTACGGAAGAGAAATGACTTCCGCAGAGGCCGATTGCCACCTCTGTGGAACACTTTGTTCTCTATTCTTAACAGATGTCTGACAGGAAAGATAGGGAGTATTGACCAGAGCTCACATCAAATCTTGAGCATCATGTATGGGGTTTACTATGATCTTCCACTAGATTATGCGACCATAATGATGCAAGCGATCATAAACACCATCGACAGAAAGAACAACTCGAAAAGGGTCAAAGAGAACGATCCCAACTTTCTACCACCTCTGCAATTCCAAAGAATATTGGGAGTACTGTTCGAACCTCTGCTGCTAATCCAAAATTGGCCAATGGAAGGGCCAACTCCCAAACAGTTCCCGATGAACAAAAATACCCCCACTGATCATGCTGATGGCTACTCACACTGCAGACCTCTGTCAAAGAAACTTCTGCGCTACGCATCGAACATATCCCTTAAGAAAGAGTATATACGCGATCATAGAACTCCAAAACCGAGTCCTATGACACCCCCGCGTTTAGGTGTCCCCCTAGGAACAATGATAGCAAAACCTCTTTCCACTCAAGCAGAAAAGGATCAAAAGTTAGCAAAACACATGGCTATTCAGCTCAGCTTCATAGCCAAACGCGCAGAAATAATGGGAAAGAAATCTTCAGCAAAGATCTCTGCTTCTACTCCAAAAGCTAAGAAGAGAAAAACTGCAGAAGGCACATCAACTAGCACTGCAGAAGATAGACCTTCACCTCCCCATGCCACAGAGATTGGCTCCTCTGCTCCTCCCCTTTTCACAAAACAGAAAAAGAAAAGATCCAAATCAACAGTGGAAGGGGCACCAAAACCAAAAAGGAGGAAAACCAAAAAGAAGCATGGTAAATCACTTAAAAAATTGGTTACCATTGCAGAAGAGGCAATCATAGAGGGTGAAACTGCAGAAGAAGAAGATGCAGAAATAGGAATGACAGAAGAAGGATATCAATCACCCTATCAATCTCCAGATAGATTTGCTCACCAGGGAGACCTGAATGATTTCCTACAGAACCCCGAAATTGCAAATACCCTTAATACAGCAGGGTGGACGGCATAACCTCTCGACCACCACTCTCCAGAAGAACAAGATTTCTTCATTTCTGGCATTGACACTCATCTACAAGAAGATGACACAACACCCAGAAATCAACCAGCCGAAACCCCTGTGATTTTACAAAACCCTTTCATTCAAGGATTGGACGTCCACAGAAGAAGTCCAAACCAAGCTTCAGAAGATACAGAACAAACCGAAGCTGAGTGGAATACAACTGAAGTTACAGAGGCAACGGTTGTAGAAGAAACCACAGAAACAGGGATAGAAATCTCAGAGGTAGATTCAGATGAAGAAGAGGCTATCTGGATACGAAAAGGTCTCTATCATCCTCATGTCATGAGATTATACGGATCTCATCACATGTATGACTCCTTGCGCACAGAGAAAGGAACTTCCACAGAACCAGAAGAAGAAACAAGAAAAGATGCCGAAGTTGAAGAAGGCACACAACCAAACCCAACTCCCAGTGCAACCCACATTTCTGACACCGCAGGTCTAGCTGCAGAAGGTGTCATTGAAAAAGAGCAGCACAGCTCGAACCTCACCCAAACCATCCAGCCAGAGGTTATTCTTTCAACCTCTGTGCCCACAAAAACCGGGGAAACCATTCCTAGGGAGTCTCCTCAAAGAGACTCACCTATAGTTCGTGATCAATTGCCCCAGATCACAGAAGAACGCCCAACAGAGGAATTTGTTTCCTCTGCCACGCACTTATTAAGACCCACACTTCTTTCAGAGAGAAGTAGAGAGCACAAAGACAAAGAGACTCTAGACAAGTCTCCTAGTCAACAGAAGGATATTCCAATACCCACCTCTGGAGTGGATTTGGACAATGTTCTTCTCAGAACTTCTGTAGGGATTGAAACTCATGTTTCTTCTCAAGGATCAGAAGGAAATCCTTCCACCCCCATCGTACAAACAAGGGTGAACGAAGGTGTCCCAGGAACAAGGACTCACTCTGGAGACGAATGTGTTCCTCCAGAGGTTACCACCGGAACACAAGTCACAAGGGATGAGTTCCAAACCCTTGAGACCTCTGTGAACCAAACCTTGAAAGAGTTGCAAAGCTCTTTCAAATCTTTTGCAGAGACAACATCACTGGCACTGCTAAACCTGAACACCAAAATGGACAACCTGTCCACAGAGGTGAAAACTGCCATCTCACAGATGAAGTCTGCTGCTACCGCATCCACCACTTCTGCCGCAACAACTACTCCTTCTTCGATTGAGAACTCCATCAACAAGTTCCTTGATCAATTGAACAAACAGACTTCAGTGTCAACGGGCATCACTCCTGCAGATCTACAGAAGGCCCTACAAAAAGTTCAAGAAGAAGCCATGCGAAATACCATGCTGATGCAACCCAAAGACTACATGACAAGAGCACAGCTGACAGAGCTTGGGCAGAACGTGATTAATCAAGTGACAGAAGTCATCCTTTCCTTCACCACTGCCAATGCTAACTTCGTCAAAGATTTCAGAGAACGTGTAGGAAGGATGAGATTCAAAACAGAGGCAGAGCTAGCAACTCTTCTTGGCCTCTGTGATGATGTCTGCGCGAAACTGATCGCTGCTGGAGCCACAATGCCAAAGAAACCCGATGCTTCCTGCAGAGCAGAGGGTACATCAGACAAGGGTCAGGATGACTCTGATGATGATGACCATCCTGGTCCATCAGATCATCCTGAGGGGGAGAAAACTACAGAGAAAGCTGCAAGCAGAGGACTTACAGGTCCACCAATAGCCGCAGAACCTCTGAGTCTAGCACCTCCAGAACAGACCCGACAACAACAAACTCAACAAACCACAGAGAATACACCCATCTCTGTGGATTCAACCTCTGAAGAACCCAACACTACAGAAGCAGATAAGCAAACCTCAGAGGCAACAACCGCCCCTGAGGTAATCATTTTGGAAGAAACAGATGAACCAACCACAGAGAAAACACCCACCTCTGTGGAAACACCCCAAACCATACCCAGAAGAAAGTCGATTGCCACCAAACCAAAAAGAGCAACGACCTCTGCTTCTGACATTCTGAAAAAGATGCACACAACAATGAGTGATCGTATGGTGAAGAGAGAAGAAGAAAGGCACAGGTTCACTTTAGCTTTCAGAATGGCAAGAAGATTTAATGACAACACTTCATCAACAGAAACTGAGCTCACAGAAGAAGTCACCAAACAACCTCCAACAGAGGTTACAGAGCAAGTCAAGCCAACAGAACCATCGCCACAAAAGTCCTCTAAATCACAATCGTCAAAATCCACAGAGGCAACCTCCATCAAACCTACAGAAGTGCAAACCTCAAATCCCACAGAAGCAACAGGTTCTGCCACGACAACAAAAGATAAAGGCAAAGGGATACTGACAGAAGAGCCTAAAAAGAAGAAAACATTGTCAAAGCCAACAGAGAAACTGATGAAGAGTGCGTTTGACGCCTTTCAAACCCCAAAACCCGAAGAAGTTGACTGGGCACATGGATTGAAGCCTCTGTCAGAAATTCCTTTAACTGGTAGACCTGCAGAAGTTGTTCAACAGATGGAGAGTCTCAGAAGACAAATTCCACGACCTGGTCCAACACATGAAGAAATGGAAGAAGTGGTATACAAATACCTCTACAAACAATCCTTTTAGACAAACTATCCAATAGATCATGTGACAGATCCAAGGATCAGAGAAGAATTTGAGAACATCTTCACGAGAACAAAGCCAAGAGCCAAAGCAGATGTCTTCTCAATTCACAAAATCAAAAAGGTGATCTTCTGCAGATTCTCCTTCACAAGAACCTATCCAAGGGCCAGGTACAATCTTTACAAAGTCAGAAGAAAGAACAATTCAGAATCTACCTTCGCTGATGCTGACTTAAGAAACATCAATCCATACGATCTACCTGACCTTCTGCAATGGACAAAGGACAACTACAACACGGAGGCAAACACCAGAGCCTATCAAGTATTGAGAAAAGCGATGAGGGAAAAGCTTCTGCTATACAGCATGATAGATTTTCAGCTGGGAAAAGATCTTGGTCTCAAACATCTAGATCTACGACCACCAGAAGATCGCTGCCCACCAGACGCTGTGCCCAACTCAATCATCAGAGAACCAAGATTTGGGTTAGTATTTCAAAACCCACAACACCAGGTTAAACTTTTTGTACTCATGGATTGTCAGAAGTACGCAACCAGTACTCTGAGCAAATTCAGAGCAAGCCTTGTAAAATACAGAGGTACAGAGAAAATGGATAGAGATGATGCAGACACTTTCATCAGAGAAATAGACTCAACAATCCGCCTAAGAGAACTCTGCATCAGATTCTACAAAGAGATCAGAAAAGTCGGCAGAGACAACAGAAGCTACAACGATTTCAAAGATGCCAAAATCTGATTCTCAGACCTCCAATCTCTGCAAACAAAGTTTTATCTTTCATTGTACTCAAATGTAAAATGCCTCTGGCATATTTCTAAATGAAAGAAATTTCGAGGTATTGTTTAACCTCTGTCTTATCTAACTTAGCCTAACTAAACTCAAAGTCAAATTTTTATTTTTCACTACTTAGGGGGAGATTGTTAGCTTCAATCTTCCTAATCATAGAAATACTTAGAAGTAGTGAAAAATAGGCTAAGTATAGAAAAGCCTCTCACAGAGGCTCTGCCACTTCTTCCAGAAGATCAAGTCCAGAAAGCCACAGAATCTACAGAGGTAATCACAGAACCTCTGTAGTGCGCAAGAAGAAGATCAACTCGGAAACAAGTGGACTGCTCCACAGAAGGTCAGACCATAGAACCTCTGTAATGCCTTACAGAGCCTCTGTGGTCTGCTATGAAGACTTGGAAGATATTACTGGATACATTCATCAACTTGCATGGAAAAGTACTGTCAAAACACGTGTCAAGCTCTGAGTGGACTCAATAGGGCATGGTACAAAATAGACGTCTGCGCCATTTAATGCATTTACCAATAGTACATCTGCTCCATTAAATGCGCATGGCTCAAACAACTGTTCACACCATCCAGTTCACTATTCATGCCGTAAAAGGAACAGTGACCTTCTTCATAGTCTTCTAAGAGTAGTATAAAAGGAAGTCTCATGTTGAGATCTTCCTAAGAACGAATACACAAGGAATCACTAATACTCTCAAGCTTTATTGTCAAATATCCGAGTGTTATATTCTCACACACACCAACAGTTCTTAATCTGTTCTTCGTGTTCTTATTATATATTGAATAACAGTAACTGTTCAAGAAATCCTTTTTATTCCTTACTGTTTTCTTTATATATGTGCGTTCTAATATCTATCAAACATATCTGTTAGTTTAATACGCTTCCGCATCAAACTCTAAACTCAACTAATAGACTGTTAATCTTGATTAAGTGTATCTGGGTTCCAACAATTATTACTCAACATCAAAATCTAAAAGATCATTACAGAAGAAGAAAAGAAAAGAAAAAAAGATCTAAGTCTTTTCAAACTTCTAATTCTAAAACTTCTGACTTCTGTTCTTCTGGTGTTTCAGATCATTATTTGAGAATGAACAAAAAACTTGAGTGGAGAGTAAAAAAGTCCACACAGGATGTGGACCAGACAAAATCATCCAATGACTCTTTTAATTCAATGAAAAACAATTTTGATTGTGATGTAATAAATCATGTTGCTTGTCAAAAACAAAAACTTGTTGTTCCATACAAGATTTACACAATGCATCAATTGAGTAATGTTGCACATAACAAGATTAGGTTCATTTTGTGGTGTGGATGGTTTTATCTGCAAAAGTGACTTATTTAACTGGTTTGGATATGATATTCCTGGTGTTAGAAAGTTTTATTCTATGCACTGCTAGTGAGAAGGGTAAAATGAAAAGAGTACCTCACCCGCTGAAACCCGAACCAAGTACGAAGAAGGTATTGGAAATCTTGCATGTGGATCTTTGTGGACCCATGAGGACTCAAAGTATTAGTGCCAAACGGTATGTGTTAGTAATTGTTGACGATTACTCGAGGTACACGGGGGTAAAGCTTTTACGCTCAAAGGATGAAACACCCGAGCTAATCATTTCTTTAGTGAAGATGCTTCAAGTCAACCTATAACAATCAATTTAGACAATAAGGTCAGATAACAGGACAGAGTTCAAGAATAAAACTCTGGATGATTTCTTGGAATCGTTGGGAGTTACTCTTCAATTTTCTGCGGCAAGAACACCACAACAGAATGGGGTTGTTGAAAGACAAAATCGTACTCTAGTTGAGGCCGCGAGGACTATGTTATCGTATTCTGATCTTCCATTATTTCTGTGGGCTGAAGCAGTGTCAACGGCATGCTATACACAAATTCCCTCGATTATTCACCGACGGTTTGGAAAAGCTCCATATGAGATAATTAATTATGGTTCCTGTTTTCTTAACAATGATCTTAACTTTTAGTTAGTTCAGATTTAGATATGGTGCGGAAGCGTATTTAAGAACTGAAAGATAATGTAAGGTAGAAGAACACAAAATATCAAATAAACAGTATGTAAGAACAGATGAATATCTCCAAGATTACTGTATTTGATATATATATAAAGAACACCAAGAACTTCAAAGGATTAACAATAAATCTGCAGTTAATGATGTGTGTGAGAAGTGCAAAGCTTAATGATATATGTGTATTTTTGTGGTATTAAGCTTAATAGAAGAGTTCACATGAACCTTCTATTTATACTACTTCTAAAGGGGACAATAAGGACTGAAGGTACAAAGACACTGTTCTGGAACAGTAGCTGGAAGGTACAAAACACTATTCTTGAACTGTTGTTGATACAACGTTCATTAAATGCTCCGTATTCAGCTTTAGGCGGAAACCTATCAGAGTTTGACATGTGGAGTTGTCAGGTCACGCCTTTGTACGATTGATCTTTAGAACCTTCGAATGGTAGGTATTGTAAGAAGCATGTCCGTCCTTGTTAAGATCTTTTGCGTAGATCTTCTTTTTGCCACAGAAGCTCTGTCAAGTATGACAGAGGCTCCGTGGTCTTGTCCGCTTAGAAGTGTCTTCTGTTGCTTCTTTTACTTTGATCTTCTTGGTTAACTCTGCAGAGCCTCTGTCGAAGACTTCTGTCTTCTCGGTTACTTGGCTACTCGGCAGAGCCTCTGTCGAAGACTTCTGTATTTGGCCTATTTTTCACTACTTTCATATATTGAAAGATTGGAGCTAACAATCTCCCCCTAAGTAGTGATAAAAGAAAATTTTAAAAGTACATGGATTCTTAGGCTAAGTATATACTAAGAACACTTTTCTTTTCACATTTGATTATGTCAGAGGCATTTACATATGATTGTATTAAAATGAAAATATTACAGAGGATCTGTTTGACTGACTCAGACGGTGGCATTCTTGAAGTCATTGAAACTTTTGCGGTCGAGTCCTTCTTGTATGAGTTCGTGATAGAAGCTGATGCATAGAGTTCGGAAGTTGATTGTTGCATCGATAACCTCTATCAGTCTGTCGGCAAGACTTTGATTCATGAGCTTTGATCCTCTGTGCTCCACTAGTATCGCTCTAAAGTCTGTCAATGTACTTGTTGCGTACTTCTGACAGTCCATCTCTACGAACAACTTTGATAAAGATCTGGACAAATTAATCCAGCATCTACCAAATATGATAAAGATCAAGCTTCCACTTCAAATTCTCACTTAAATGAACTTGGTCAACTTTTTGAAATTTTTTATGATGAGTATTTTGGTAGTTATAACTCATCTCCTAATGTTTCTAACAGGAATACGGTTGCTCAGAATGCTGAACAAACTACTATATCTGGTCCTTCAATGGAACAAACAAGTACTGATGCTGATGCAACAACTCCTAAGTCTTCACCAAATACACAAGGCATTAATTATACACAAACAGTACAACAAGAATCTACTAATGATGGTTCTTCATCAGATTTTGTTTCAAATGTCAATGAGCAGAATGATTGTAATATACCTGAAGTATCTTCTGAAGAAATTCCCGAGGCAATGCCAATTGCTTCAAATGATCAACAATCAATGCCTTAATCAGAACCGACATTGACAAGTGAACCAACACCTGAAGAAAATCATTCAAGATCTCGAGCCAATTGGAAATCTACCATGCTGTATAGCAGAAGCTTTTCACGTATGGCCTTTCTTATTACCCTGTAGGCTCTGCGAACTTCGTCGGTTGGGAAGTTCTCTTTCGTCCATTCCAGAAGATCAGGTAGATCATAAGGATTGAGATTCCTAAGATCCGCATCTGCAAATTGGTTCTCTAATCTGTCCTCTCTTTTGACCTTGTAGATGTTGTAAGAGAGTTTAGGCCAGGTTCTGGTTCTAGAGAACTTACAATATAGGACTTTGATGATCTTGGATGTTGAGAAGACTTCGTGTTTAGGCTTGGGTTTTGTTCTGGTGAAGAGGTTTTCGAGGTCAGCACGAAAGTCATGGTCTTGAATGGTTGGTTCTGATTGATCAATTATGCCTATTCTGCTGTATAAGTACCTATATACCACTTCTTCCATTTGTGGTGGTGGTGGTTGAGGTAAGGTTCTTCGCAGAGTATCTAATTGATTCTTGACTTCTGCCACTCGATCTTCTGAAGGTTTTGTCTTTGGATCCAGAACAGGAATATTTGACAGAGGTTTAGTGCCGAAAGCCCAGTCTTCTTCTTCAGGCTTTGGTGTCTTATACGCATCGAAAGAGCTCTTCATCAGTTTTTCTGTTGAAGGTTGATGCTTGGGCTTTTTCTTCTGCGGTTCTTCTGTTATAATCCCTTTTCCCTTGTCTTTTGCCTTCGGTTGTTCTGCTTGTTGAGATGGGGTTACCTCTGTAGGATTTGACTTTTGAGTCTCAGAGGGCTTTGTTGTTGGTGTTTCTGTTGGTTTGGGGATTGCCTCTGTTGGGTTTGACACTTGAGTTTCAGAGGGCTTGATTGGTGATTTGGGTTTGGGTTCTGTTGGAGAGGTTTCAGGTGTTTTGCTCAGATATTTTCTTTTGTGAGCAATGGTTTTGGTTTTTGGGTTGGTTTTGGGTGTTGGGGAAGGTAGTTCGTCTTCGGAGGATGTCAGAAGGTGGACTTCTTCTTGGATTTGGACATCTTTTCCAAATACAGAAGGAGTTTCCACAGAGGTGGGTGTTGCCTCTGTGGTCTTCTGTTTTTGAACATGGGTTGTTTCTGGTATTTGGGTTTCTTCAGGAATGGATTCCACAGAGATGGTTGTTGTCTCTGTGGTTTGGTTTCTGCTTTGGTTTCAGGTGTTTGGGTTTTAGCAGGGGTTTCTTCAGAGATTGTTTCCACTGAGGTGGGTGTTGCCTCTGTGGACGGTTGTGTTCTTTGTTGGGTTTGAGATGGGGGTGCTTGGTTGATGGGTTCTGCGACTATTGGTGGAGCTGGTAGACCTCTGCTCACAGCTTCTTCCCTTTGTTTCTCCCCTCGATTCTCCCCCTCAGGATGATCTGATGGACCATGATGGTCATCATCAGAGTCATCCTGATGTTTATCTATCGTACGCTCTGCCCTGCAAGATGTATCTGGTTTCTTTGGTGGAACAGCCCCTGCAGCAATCATCTTTGCGCATAAGTCATCACAGAGGCCAAGCAGTGTTTCAACCTCTGCTTGTGTGTTGAAGCGCATTCTGCCGACACTTGCTTGAAACTCTCTGACATAGTTTGCGTTGGCAGTGGTGAAAGCTTTGATGAATTCGGTCATCTGATCAAGTATACCTTGGCCGAGTTCTGTCACTTGAGCTTTTGTCATGTAGTCAGAAGGCTTCATGGCTTGAGTATTTCTTGTTGTATGCTCTTGAACTTCTTCTAAGGCCTTCTTTAGGTCTTCAGGTGTAAGACCCTTAGATTTTGAGGATTGCTCCTTTAGTTGCAGAAGAAAGTGATTGACAAAGTATTTGAAAGCAGTGGTGGCGACTTTTCCGAATTCAGCTGCTGCAGAGGTGACAGTGGTAGTAGCAGTGTGTGTTGCAAAGGACTTCATCTGGGTTAAGGCGTTTTGCACCTCTGTGGACAAGGTGTCCATTTTGGTGTTCAGATCAAGGATTTCCCTGGATGTAGTATGTGCAAAAGATTTGAAAGAGCTTTGCAACTCTTTCATTGTTTGGTTCACAGAGGTGACAAGGGTTTGGAACTCATCCCTTGATACACATGAACTAGTTGTAACCTCTGGGGGAATACATTCGTCCCCAGAGTGAGTCTCTGTTCCTGAGACACCTTCTTTCGCCCTTGTTTTGATGTTGGGGGCGAAAGGATTTCCTTCTGATCCTCGAGCAGAAGCATCTAAAGCTTCAGACTCTACAGAAGTTCTGAGAATGACATTGTCTAGATCCACTCCAGAGGCGGGTACTAGATTATCCTTCTGTTGACTCGGAGACTTGTCTAGAGTCTCTCCGTCTTTGTGCACTCAAATCTCCTCTGAAGAGATGTTTGTACCTAGTTGTGTGCGTGTGGGAGAGGAAACAAATTCCTCTACAAGGATTTCTGTTGTGATCCGGGGCAATAGATCACTTACTACGGAGGAATCCTTTAGAGAGGATTCCCCTGGAATAGTTTCCCCGGTTGTTAATGGTATAGAGGATGAAAGAATTTCCTCTGTCCGGATGGTTTGGGTTGGGGTCGAGCCGTGCTGCTCTATTTCAATATTGCCCTCTGCCACTAGACTGGCGGCAATAGAAGTGTGGGTTGCACTGGGAGTTGGTTTTGGTTGTGTGCGTCTATTAATCCAGGCATCTTTTCTTGCTTCTGCTTCTGTGAAGCATCCAACCACTTGTTCTCCATCTATGGTCTCAACCTCTGTTTCTACCATATGGGTTGAGACTTCTACCCTAGTCTCTACTTCTTCTGCTACCTCTTCTTCCCTTGGACCTAGGGAGTCGTACATAGGATGAGATCCAAATAATTGTTGTACGTGGGGGTGCATAACCTGTGTACCGTCAGAGGCAGAGATTACTTGTTCTGGGCTTCTTCTGTGAACATCAAGGCCATGTTTAAGGAAAGGATTCTGCAGAAC
The DNA here is from genome assembly GCA_033807775.1 of Saussurea involucrata. Classification (NCBI taxonomy): domain Eukaryota; kingdom Viridiplantae; phylum Streptophyta; class Magnoliopsida; order Asterales; family Asteraceae; genus Saussurea; species Saussurea involucrata. The sequence continues at coordinate 138,475,140 of CM066322.1, forward strand.
CTCTGGGGTCTCAGCCGGATTATCCCTTGGAGTTAGATCATCATCATCAAGATCAAAATCAACTCCAGAGATTGTGAAGTCTGGATCTTCTGTGGCTTCTTCTGTTTCATGTGACAGAGCTTCTACAGTCCATCCTGCAGTGTCAAGGGTGTTGGCAAATTCAGGACGTTGGAGGAAGTCTGAGAAATTCCCATGATGTGCATAGTTGAGAGGATCGGGGGATTGCAGAGGTGATTTTTGGGTTTGTTCTTCTGTGACTTCCTCTGTCACTTGTTCCTCTACTTCTTCTGCTACTCCCTCTGCAATTGTTTGCATAGGAGACAGATGTTTCCCAGTTTTCTTCTTGCTCTTTTTCCTCTTGGGTTTAGGTGCCCCTTCCTCCGAGGCTTTGGATTTTCTTTTTTTTGTGCTTTGGAGGAGAGGGAGGTGCAGATGATCCAACCTCTATTGCATGAGGAGGAGACTCTTGGGGTTCTGCAGAGGTTCCTTCTGCTTTCCTTCTGTACTCTTTCTTCTTGGGTGTGATGGCAGAGGTTTTGGATTTGGAGACAGAGGAGAGAATAGACTGCAGTTTTGCATGAAAATTTGTTTGAATTACGTTATGCTTGGCAAATGCTACTGCCCATTCTTCTTCTGTCATTCTCTCTACTACTTGGGTTCCTATGGGGGCTCCTAGACGCAGGGGTGTCACAGGACTCGGTTTTGGAGTCCTATGATCGCATATGTATCTAGATCTAAGGGATCTATCTGTAGCATATCCCAGCATTTTTGATGACAGAGGCCTGCAGTATTTGTATCCATCCTTGTGCTCTGTCGGTGTGTTTTTTGTCATAGGATATGTTTTGGGCGTGGGACCTTCTATTGGCCATTGTTCACATAAGAGCAGAGGTTCGAGCATGACACCCAAAAATCGTTGATACTGTAGAGGAGGAAGAGTTGGTTTGGCCTTTTGGGAGAGGTTCTTTCGCTCAATGGTGTTGACAATTTCTTGCATCATGAGCTTGGTGTAGTCCAGAGGCAGATCATAATATACTCCGTACATTATGACCAGGATTTGGTGCGAAGTTTGGTCTAGACTGCCCACTTTCCTAGTTAGGCATCTGTTTAAGATTGAGAAGAGGGTATTCCACAGAGGAGGAAGTCGATTTCTTCTGAACTCGTTCCTTTTTCTTAGGGTTGTGTTATACCCTAACATCTCTACGAACCTACAGAGCTCTTCATCTGTGGGATCTTCTGCATACCTTTTTATGCCTAATTGGCCTCTAGTTGGTAGATTGAACTCAAGTGAGAACATTGTTCTGTTGAACTTGAGTTCAATGTGCTCTGTTTTGTCAGGTTTGGAGATGTATCCTTTGATCTGTCGATCCTCTGGGTCAAATCTGCAGCTTTGCCAGAACTGGTAGAGATATCTGGCAGGGATTTTCTGCACTGTTGTGGATAAGAGGGGGTATAGGTAATGGTTTTCAAGAATATCGAGGAGAATGGCGTTTGATTCCCCAAATGTGGTTCTTGAGGGAACCAAATGGTAATTGTTAGGTTTTGAAGGAAGAACACTTTCAAAGTGTTCATTTGCTATGAAGTTTTGGAGATGGGTGGTCGTAGCAAATTCTGTTGTGTCGCCGGAGTTATCTTTCTCAAGGTCTGCGGCTATATTTGGATTTTGGGAATGCTCAGATTGAGCAGGTGAGTTCTCTTGAATATGGGAGTCTTCAGGAATGTTGGAGGATGATGCCATTGTTGTTTATCTTGAAGAAAAGAATGAAAAATAGGTAGGTTGCAGGTTTTGCAAGGTTCGCCGGAGAAGAAGATGAGAGTTCGTAAAGGTTTTATGAGGAGTGGTAACTTGGGTTTTATAGTGAATGGAAACAGTTAGAATTCTGAAGAGGTAAATATATGGAAGTGAATAAAATTTGGAATCCGTACTTGAGTGTGAACGGCGGGTTCAACTCTCAAGGAGAACGTGTGCCGTGTACGTCCAATGAAAATGTGACACGTCAGCAGTGTCAGAGCACGACTTGACGTCGTGCGCGGCCCATTAATGCTTGGCGCGTGTGTTTCTTTTCCTCCACATAATTTTCACTCACAGTAAAAGAGCCGTTACTGTTGCAGAAATTACCCAAGTTTGAAAATGACAGTAGCTCTGTAGGGATGGAGTTCTGTTGTTTGAAAACTCTCTTTGTATCCTCTGTTGTTTGCACCTTTATTAAAAACGTTTGAAAAGCATTGGAGAGGATCGATAGATTTATAGAGTAGAAATTTCTTTCACATAGGTTATGAAGCTCTGTCAGAGCCAGCAGAAGCTCTATGAGAGGAAATTTCTCATAACTAAAAATCTATTAAACTTTTTGATCATCCAAAGTTTTTACTGTTTTACAAACTGTTTTTAGGATATATTTGAAAATTTTTGTCCTAGAAAACTGTTCTGGAAAAGTTTTTGTGCTTGATGCTCCTTTTTGAGTGTCTAGATTGGTTGACAGAGACTTTTTGATGGAATGAGCTCTTCGTCCCAAAAGACCATCTTCTGTAATCTTTTGTTCAAGTAAATCCTTACAGAGAACATTTGAGTTTGATCGGTAGAGTTTTTGTATGAGATTTGTAGTTTTATAGAGGATTCTGCATATAGAGGCTCTGTTGAGCTCAGTAAAAGCTCTATTACACTAAAAATCTCATAACAGAAGTCTCGTTAATCTTTTTGATCAAAACTTATTTGGTATATTTTAAACAATGTTTCTAGGACATATTTAGAAATTTTTGTCCTAGAAAATTGTTCTAAAAAAGGATTTGTTTCGAGATACTTATCTTTTGGCTCTTTTCGTCTCGGCATTTTACCTGATTTTTATGAATAATGAGTGATCACTTCTCTTCTTTGGCTCCCCCTTGAATGATCAACTTCTGTAGATCATTTCAAGGTCTCCTTCTGCTCCCCCTTGATCTATGCTTGGGTCAAAATTTGATAAGTAATGCTTAAGGCATAGATCAAGATTTTCAGAGGTTCTGTAAGGACTGTCAGAGGTTCTGAGCAATCTTATAGAAGCTCTGTTGAGTATTGAACATTTGGTGATTGAGAATTTACATACAGAAATAAAATAAAATAAATAAAACAACAGAAACATGTATATACATATTTACAGAAGATTAAATTATACTTACAGAGGTTTTAACTCATGTTTATCATTCCCAACTTACCCACCAAGAAACGAAATCTTTTCTCATCTAGTGCCTTGGTGAATAAGTCTGCAAGCTGGTACTCTGTAGATATGAAGTGCATTTCGATTGTCCCATATTCAACATGGTGTTTCAGAAAGTGGTAACGGATATCGATATGCTTTGTTTTTGAGTGCCGTACTGGATTGGCAGAGATGGCTATGGCGCTCTTTGAGTCACAGAAGATGGGAATCTTGAATATGATGTGGCCATAGTCCTTAAGCTGAGTTTTCATCCACAGAACCTGGGAGCTACAACTAGCAGCAACAACGTATTCAGCTTCTGCTGTAGATGTGGATACGCAGTTCTTCTTCTTAGAGGTCCAGCTGACTAGTTTACCCCCTAGGAATTGACAACTCCCAGAGGTACTCTTTCTGTCGAGTTTGCATCCTCCATAATCTGAATCTGTATAAGCTTTAAGACCAAAACCAGAGTTCTTCGGATACCATATGCCAAGATTTTTGGTCCCTTTGAGGTATATGAAGATCCTCTTTACAGCATTATAATGGGATTCCTTCGGGTTAGCTTGATATCTTGCACAGAGACATGTGGCATGCATTATATCAGGTCTACTTGCAGTTAAGTATAACAGAGACTCAATCATTCCTCTGTAGAGCGTGCACTCTATAGGTATGCCCTTTGGATCTGAGTCTAACTTATTTCCTGTGGCCATTGGAGTTCTCATTACAGAGGCATCAGAGAGACTGTATTTTGAAAGTATGTCAGAGACATATTTAGCTTGATTTATGAAAATTCCCTCTGATGATTGTTTTACTTGGAGTCCTAGGAAGAAAGTTAATTCTCCCATCATACTCATTTCAAACTCACTCTGCATGAGTTTTTCAAACTTTTTGCACTCTTCTGAATTTGTAGACCCAAAAATTATGTCGTCCACATATATTTGTACAAGCATAATTTCATCACTTTTTCGTTTATAAAACAAAGTGGTATCCGTCGTACCTCTGTCGTAACCATTATCGAGAAGAAAAGTAGAAAGTCTTTCGTACCATGCTCTTGGAGCCTGTTTCAGTCCATACAGAGCTTTGTCGAGGTAGTACACGTATTTTGGGTACTTAGAGCTTTCAAACCCTGGTGGCTGTTGGACGTATACTTCTTCTTGGATTTCGCCATTTAGAAAAGCAGATTTTACGTCCATTTGAAATACTTTAAAACCTCTGTGGGCTGCGAAGGCTAAGAAGATTCTTATGGCTTCGAGCCGTGCGACAGGGGCAAAAGTTTCATCGTAATCTATGCCTTCTTCTTGGCGATATCCCTTGGCCACCAATCTTGCTTTGTTTCTTATGACCACTCCTTCTTCATCCTTCTTATTTCTGAAGACCCATTTAGTTCTTATGGCTTGATTTCCTCGTGGCAGAGGAACTAAAGTCCAGACTTTGTTTCGTTCAAACTGTAGAAGCTCTTCTTGCATAGCATCTACCCAGTTTGGGTCGTCAAGGGCTTCAGAGATCCTTTTTGGCTCGATTACACTAATAAAGTTTGTAAAGAAACAAAAGTTAGCAGTGGCAGATCTTGTTTTTACCTTTTCAGAAGGTTCGCCGATTATAAGACTTGGAGGATGGCTCTTTGTCCACTTTGTTGTTCTTGGGAGATGGTCATCGATTTCATCAAGTTGATCTTCAGAGGTTTCTATTTGTTGTTCTGGTGTTGCCTCTGTCGTAGATTTTGCTTTCGTGCTTGATCCTACAGATTGTGGAATGATTGGAATGAGTGGCGGTGTTTGTTCCTCTTCAGAAGTATAAACCGAGTCTTCTTGTTCCTCTGTTATTGGTTCCTCTGTGATTTCTGGAGTTGGTTCTTCAGTAGCTTCTGTGGTTGTTTTCCTTGTTGTATCATCTTTTGTTGGCTCCCCCTCGGCATTTGCATCTGTATGATTTACAGAGGAAGATGAGTTGTTTAAGGGACCAGTTAGAGAGATACCTAGTTCGTTCTGGCTGGCAGAAGATGGTTCTCCAGAGGCTCTGATGGCTCCAGCAGAGGGATCAATGTCGTCATGGAACATCTCTTGAAATAGAAGATTTAAGTCTTCTTCTCGTGTTTTTGAGATGCCAGAGGATTCCCCTTTTAGACCGAGTTCTGAACTGATTTGTTCAGAAGTCTTTTGGAAGGTGTCGTCAAAAGAAACATTTATGCTTTCTACGATCGTTTGAGACCGCAGAAGATAAACTCTGTAGGCTTTGGAAGTTGCAGAGTATCTTATGAAGTTGCCTTTATCTGCCTTTACTTCAAACTTTCCTCTTGCTTCTCTATCATTTAAGACGAAGCACTTGCATCCAAATACATGGAAGAATTTGATGTTTGGTCGTCTTTTGTTGATCAAATGATATGGTGTTTTGATGTGTCTCTTTACGATGGTTGGTCGATTTTGGGTATAACAAGCGATTGATACTGCTTCTGCCCAAAATGTCATTCGTAATTCACATGCGGTTAGCATAGTTCTGGCGGCTTCCACAAGCGTGCGATTCTTTCGTTCGACCACGCCATTCTGTTGTGGGGTGCGTGCAACAGAGAAGTTCTGTGAAATTCCTTCTTCTGTAAGATAGGCTTCAATGACAGAGTTTTTGAATTCTGTGCCATTGTCGCTTCTCAGTTTCTGAATCCTGCACTCATACAGAACTTGGATTCTTTTCATTAAATTTATCAAAATGTTTGGAACATCTGATTTCTTTCTGACAAATTCAACCCATGTAAATCTTGAGTATTCGTCGATCAAAACAAGTATATATTTCTTGCCACCTAGGCTCTGTGTAGCGATTGGACCGCATAGGTCGACATGAAGCATGTACAGAGGCCTAGTGCAAGATATATCAGTTTTGCCTTTATGGGAAGCTCTTTTGAGTTTTCCCATTTCGCAGGCAGAGCATAAGTGATCTTTATTAAACTTAACATTTGGCAGACCTTTGACTATATCAAGTTTTACAAGTTTATCAAGAGTGTGAAAGTTTAAATGGCAGAACCTGTTGTGCCATAAACCAGGCTTCTTCGCTTTTGCATGCAACAAGGCAAATTTTGTCTTTCTTGTTCTTTGCATTGAAGTTCATGAGATATAGATCTCCTCTTCTTTCGGCTCGTAGAAGTTCAAGTCCTGTGTCCTCGCTCTGTAGAGAGCAAAAGGTTCTTTTGAACATTACGTCGAATCATGTATCGCAGAGTTGACTAACACTGAGAAGATTGTGTTTAAGGCCATCAACATATGCAACTTTGCATACGGTTATATTTTCCTTCTTTATGACTCCGTAGCCTTTGATGTACCCCTTTTTATTGTCTCCAAAGGTCACAGATCCACCATCGTTCTTTTCTTTGTATGTTGATAGAAGACCTCTGTCGCCAGTCATGTGCCTCGAGCATCCGGAGTCTAGATACCAGATTGGCACATACTGCTTCTGCAAGACAATTAGAAAGTTTTAGGTACCCATATCCACATGGGTCCAGTTCTGTCAGGGGTCTTTGTTTTAGCTTCTATTGAAGAAGCATTTTGTTTCTTCTTACCCTTGATTTTTTTTTTTGCTTTGGGTACAGAGAGAAGACAGTGTGGACTTTTGAAATGTTGGTTTATTTTAAACATAAGATCAAAGCAATGACAGTATTGAATGTGCGAAGAGATTTGCGTGAACTTTTCATTAAATACATTAAATGGGGGCACAGAGGCATTACAATTTATCCTAACATTAGACTTTCTATTACAAGAAGGTTCATGTAGGCTAGATCGTTGTTTACAAAATCCTTTGTTGAGTGCGGCCTTCTGTGTTCCCCTTCTGTGGTGAACTTCTGTAGATTTCACTGTCACAGAAGAAAAAGATTTGTTAATTTTAGTCCATTTACCCTTCTATTGCCATGTTAATTTTTCTTTAACAGGTTTTAAGGGTTTTAAAATCTTTGAACTCGTTGGAATTTGAGTGGACATTAACTTCTGTTGTTTGAAATTTTCAAGCTCAAGAGAGGTTTTGGCTTGTATGCACATATGCAAAAAGTCTGGACAGATAGGAATTCCAGTGATTTTCTCTTTGGGAGGAATAGTTCTGTTAAGAACTTCAGAGGTTTGTTTAAAAACCTCTGTGTCACTAGGTCCGATCTCTGACTTAGAGTCAGTCTCTGACTCGTCAGAGGATGAATCGTCCTCATATACAGAGGTTGAGTCACTTAGGTCTCTTTTGACAGAGGCTGGACTTTCAGAACATGTGTCATACTCACTTTCTTCCTTTTCTAAGGAATTATCTTCTAAGTTAACATAAGTATCTGTTAAGTTTTCTTCAGAGAGATCTTGATTGCTGGAAGATGTACAGAGGTTTTCTTCAGAGATATCAAGTTTTTCTTCTGTAATTTTTGGCTTGAACTCAGGTGCCTCTGCTGATAATTTCTCTTCAGAATTCATCATACAGACAAATGCAACTTGAGTTTGAGTCTCGGGTTTACCAAACTTGAAGATTCCTATCTGATCTTGAGTTTTCAGATGCCTCTTAGGTTTGGATTCTCTTTTTGCAAAGATTGAAGGTGACAAATCTGTGTTTTCAAACCACACATTTGTCATCTTCAGAGGTTTCCTCTTGTGAGGTTCCCCAGAGACTTTTTTCCTTTTACTTACAGAGAGAAGATTTGGAAATCCAGGTTTTCTTGTATCTCCTATGTGAAATAGAGAGGACAGAGACTTGTTTCTTTTGGTTCCAGTATAGGGATCTATATCACAGAAGCCAATTCCCCGTCTCCCTATTTGTGTGTTTATTTTTTCGTACACCTTCTGAGCAACTTGAATTTTTTTAATTGGAAGATCTCTTCTGAGTAAATCTTGACAGAGAACTTCTCTTTCCTTTTGAAAATAATTTTTAAGAGCTAGGATGTTCATTCTGTCGCACTCAACGTCCATTAGTTCTTTAGACTTTGTTTTCAAGGAAGAATTAAGTTCAGAAATTTTTTCTTTTAAAGGATTTAACTTTTTTTTCCAGTCCATTTCAATTTCTTCTTTTTCCTTAAAGATTTTAGCTTTTTCTTGAGTGAGAAGTCTAGCTTCTCTCTCATAGAAGGTGAGCTTTTTCTGAATATTTTCACAAGTCTTTTTTATTTCAGTGTATTCAATGTTAAGTTTAATTAAATCATCTTCTGCAGTATTAGAGTTAGAGGTAGAAGTGGATACCTCACTGTTGGAGTCGGAGCTGACTTCTGCCATGCCACAGAATAGAGCATTCGTTGTTTCGCCTTCGTCAGAGGATGTGTCTGACTCCCAGATTTCTTTGTTCACCATTAGTGACTTCTGAGCATAGTATTCAACTTTCTTTTTGTAGAAAGCTGCATCCCTCTAAGGGCGATTTGACTTGCTCCTGCATTCGTTGGCAAAGTGACCTGGCTTTCCACAGTTGAAGCATCCTTGGTTCTGTGTGGAGTTTCCAGCTCTGTCGTCTGACCTCTGTCGGTCACCACTTCTTTCGGTTCGGCACTCATTTGCGTAGTGGCCTGGCTTACCACATTTGTAACACTCTTGAATCTGTGAAGTGTTGCCAGTTTTGTCTTCCGACCTCTGTCGGTCATTTCCTCTGTCATTTCTATCACTCGACCTCTGCCGGTCACCACTTCTGTCGTTTGACCCTTCTCTTTCTCGATTCTCTCTTTCATATCGTTCATTACCAGATTTATTCTGGTATCCTCTGCTAAATTCCCTAGTCAAGAGAGCTAAAGATTTAGCTATCGAGGCCAGGGTCGTTTCTTCTGCTGCTACTTCCTCTTCTTCTTTACTTTCCACCACCATGTTTTTCTTCTTCTCCTTCTTTCTTTCCTCTATTGCTTTTTCTTTCTTTGGTTTCTCTCTAGCCTCTGTAGTCTTATCAACCAATGCAAGAGGTGCAATGATCTGGGCTTTTGCTTGTGCTACCTGAGGCTCTTGTGCTGCCAATGTTCCATAGAGGTATGATAGGGTCCAGGAATCTAAGTCTTGATTTGTTTGCAGAGACATAGATAACTGAAGCCATTCTTCATTTAGAGACTTCAGGAACATAACGTTGTTTTCTTCAGAGGTTCTGTGTATGCCAAACTTCTTGCACTTGTTTATTAGAGAGTTGAACCTATCATACGTAGTTTGCAGAGATTCGGTTGGCAGAGCTTTAAAGGCATAGTACTCATTTATGTATTGAGCTCTGCGGTTCTTCTGGGTTTTGACTCCTCCTTCTAGTTGTTTGTCCAGTTCTTTCCATAGATCATATGCAGATTCACATGCATCCATGGACTGGAAAAGGTCATTTGGAATGGCCATAATCAGAATTCTCTTAGTTTTCTGAGCAACTTCGTATTTAGCCCAATCAGAATCAGACCAATTTTCCTGGGTCTTTCGTTTCGTGTGTTCTGGGATTTAAGGTGTGTCGTCTGTGCTAGGAACACGAGGTACAGTTATCATGGGAATGAAAGGAGGGTTACGTATATAATAAACCAATTCTTTGTCAGTACCCTCAAAGAAGTGAATCATTCAAATCTTCCATTGAGGGTATTCTTCTCTAAGAAGAGTGGGAGGTTTGGTTAAGGAACCACCAGAGAGGAAGTTGTTTGTATTTGTCATTTTTAGAGAGAGAAATTATCCAGAAAAAGGGTTTTAACAATAGATTTTCAGAGTATGAAGTGGATGCTTTGTATGAAGTTTTTAAGCTTAAAAGCTTTAAGCTGAGCACTAAAATGGTGTTTTTAACCAGAATAACAGATTCTATAAGTTTACCAAAGTTCGAATGAATCGAAAATGGCAGAAAAACAGAAACTGTTTAAATAATATGAAGAATAGGTTAAAAAATCAGGTTTCTACCAAAGATCATAGTTTTAGAGTGGATCCCTTGATATTAAAAATCAAGGTTTGCTCTGATACCAATTGTTGGTTCCTGTTTTCTTAACAATGATCTTAACTTTCAGTTAGTTCAGATTTAGATATGGTGCGGAAGCGTATTTAAGAACTGAAAGATAATATAAGGTAGAAGAACACACAATATCAAATAAACAGTATGTAAGAACAGATGAATATATCCAAGATTACTGTATTTGATATATATATAAAGAACACCATGAACTTCAAAGGATTAACAAGAAATCTGCAGTTAATGATGTGTGTGAGAAGTGCAAAGCTTAATGATATATGTGTATTTTTGTGGTATTAAGCTTAATAGAAGAGTTCACATGAACCTTCTATTTATACTACTTCTAAAGGGGACAATAAGGACTGAAGGTACAAAGACACTGTTCTGGAACAGTAGCTGGAAGGTACAAAACACTATTCTTGAACTGTTGTTGATACAACGTTCATTAAATGCTCCGTATTCAGCTTTAGGCGGAAACCTATCAGAGTTTGACATGTGGAGTTGTCAGGTCACGCCTTTGTACGATTGATCTTTAGAACCTTCGAATGGTAGGTATTGTAAGAAGCATGTCCGTCCTTGTTAAGATCTTTTGCGTAGATCTTCTTTTTGCCACAGAAGCTCTGTCAAGTATGACAGAGGCTCTGTGGTCTTGTCCGCTTAGAAGTGTCTTCTGTTGCTTATTTTACTTTGGTCTTCTTGGTTAACTCTGCAGAGCCTCTGTCGAAGACTTCTGTACTTGGCCTATTTTTCACTACTTTCATATACTGAAAGATTGGAGCTAACAATCTCCCCCTAAGTAGTGATAAAAGAAAATTTTAAAAGTACATGGATTCTTAGGCTAGGTATATACTAAGAACACTTTTCTTTTCACATTTGATTATGCCAGAGGCATTTACATACGATTGTATTAAAAAGAAAACATTACAGAGGATCTGTTTGACTGACTCAGACGTTGGCATTCTTGAAGTCATTGAAACTTCTTTGGTCGAGACCTTCTTGTATGAGTTCGTGATAGAAGCTGATGCATAGAGTTCGGAAGTTGATTGTTGCATCGATAACCTCTATCAGTCTGTCGGCAAAACTTTGATTCATGAGCTTTGATCCTCTGTGCTCCACTAGTATCGCTCTAAACTCTGTCAACGTACTTGTTACGTACTTCTGACAGTCCATCTCTACGAACAACTTTGATAAAGATCTGGACAAATTAATCCAGCATCTACCAAATATGATAAAGATCAAGCTTCCACTTCAAATTCTCACTTAAATGAACTTGGTCAACTTTTTGAAATTTTTTATGATGAGTATTTTGGTAGTTATAACTCATCTCCTAATGTTTCTAACAGGAATACGGTTGCTCAGAATGCTGAACAAACTACTATGTCTGGTCCTTCAATGGAACAAACAAGTACTGATGCTGATGCAACAATTCCTAAGTCTTCACCAAATACACTAGGCATTAATTATTGTCACGTGCGAAATATGTGTTTTAATCGCTGTGGGTTGCAAACTGTCCACAGTGGGAAGTGCAAGTGTACACTGTCCACTATGATCGTCACAGCAAGTAATAGTTGGTAAAATACCAGAATCGAATCCACAGAGACTGGACAATCAAGACAATACGGTTCTCATGAGTTCCTTTTACAAGTTTCAATTAGAGAGGAAAATAATACTTTGGTTTGGTTGGCGAAATAGTTACTTTGACGATTTTACTAAGGTTTTAAATGGAGGAATGTAGGTTAGATTTTCCCTAGATTTTATACTAAATACTCGGTCCTAAGAGTGATCCTTGTATTCGAGATAGACATTTTCGCTAGAAAAGCCCGGTTGCAAAATACTCACACCGTTTAGATAAAAATCCTATACTCTTAGTACTTATTGTTTTGTCAATGGTAATCTAAAAAATGGACCTTTTCAGGTCTCGATGGAATGTGTAGAGACAAATACTCTAAGTGTTTTTAATACACAAATTAGCTTGCCTACTACTCCAGTGGGTTGAGATTTACTCACTGTGCCGACCTCACTTTCGTAAGTGTCATAAGAATTCTTTCGAATCCCCTAGCATCATTCAAGCTCGTGTCACTACGTTCTACTTATTTCTAAGTTAAGAACTAGACTTTAGATCCTTGCAAGTGATCGGCTTGTTCGCATCCTTGGGTAAATATCGAGAATGAATGACCAAAACAACAAATATTCTAAGTATAAAGATTACTCAAGTATTTTTAATAAAATCCAGGTACTCCTCCTTCCTATATCCCAAAGGATGTTTAGCCCAGAACTAAAGTAAAGAAAGCAAAAGAGTAGAAGTTGTACATATTAAAACTGAAAGTGACTTGAATAGAACCCACAGTGGGGAACGAGAATTCGTCCCTGACACTGTGTACTTCGAATTACAAATTAAACTAAGAAAGTAAAATACAGAAAATTAAAGCTAGTTACTGCAGTAAATGAAAGACTAACACTTAATGTGGTAGTTGAGAGAATTTAAGACTAAGCCAAGCATAAGATTGCATGCAAAAAATGGCACCCAAGTGCTCCTTTATATACTAGGAGAAAGAGTTGGGTTTTACACAAAGAAGTGGGTTTATTTAATGGGTAAAGACTGCAGTACTTTGGCAGAAATCAGCACTTTGGATAATCCTTTTACCCAATAGACCCTTTTCCAAGTCAATCTCTAAGTACAAGAAGGTGTACTTGTTGTCATCTTCAAGGAAACTACTTTGTACATCTCCAGCCCATATTTGCCTTCCATTTAAACCTTCTAAACTCCAGAATAGTTGCATCCCAACTACTAGTTTCTTTTATCTTCTTGCTCTGCTCGAATAGTGGGGAACCGGAGTGGGCACAACAGTGGTCACTGCAGGATAAATCGTGAAAAACACCCAAATTCCACCAAATAATTTATTAAAGACTATGGTTCACTCTTTTTGCTCATTTTCGAGAATTGTTCCAAGAATGGGGGTTTTTAGAAGCGGAATGGCTAAAATTGACAAAATAAAATAGAAAATTCAAGGAAATAATAACTCTAAAAATAGAGTTATCAATTATACACAAACAGTACAACAAGAATCTACTAATGATGGTTCTTCATAAGATTTTGTTTCAAATGTCAATGAGCAGAATGATTGTAATATACCTGAAGTATCTTCTGAAGAAATTCCCGAGGCAATGCCAATTGCTTCAAATGATCAACAATCAGTGCCTTAATCAGAACCGACATTGACAAGTGAACCAACACCTGAAGAAAATCATTCATTAGTCGACCCCAATGAAGATACAATTTCCCTACACCCACATTCTAAAAAGTGGACAAGAAGTCATCCTTTACATCAAGTAATAGGAGAAGTGTCTGATCCGGTGAGAACCAAATCAGCAACTGCAAATGAATGTTTGTTTGCGGTCTTTCTAAGTAATGTTGAGCCAACCACAGTTCCACAAGCCTTAGAAGACCCGGACTGGGTGATTGCTATGTAGGAAAAGTTATATCAGTTTGAAGCATTAAAAGTGTGGCGATTAGTACCTAGACCTAAAGGAAACACTGTCCTAGGAACCAAGTGGGTCTTTAAAAATAAGTAAGATGAAGACGGCATAGTCGTAAGAAACATAGCAAGACTCGTAGCAAAAGGTTACCATCAGCAAGAGGGTATTGATTACGACGAGACGTATGCTCCGGTTGCCCGACTCGAAGCAATCCGGATGTTCTTAGCTTTTGCGGCCTACAAGAACTTTACCGTCTACCAATTGGACGTAAGGAAAACATTCTTGAATGGTATCTTGAAGGAAGAAGTATACGTATTTGAACCTGAAGGCTTTGTGGACAAAGACAAACCAAACCAAACCTCGTTTATATCCTAGACAAAGCACTTTATGGTCTGAAACAAGCCCTTCGAGCATGGTATGAGGTTTTATCCACCTTTCTACTTGAATCCGGATTTGACGAAAGTAAAATCGATACGACTCTATTTACTAAACGTGAACAAGGTGATATTCTTCTTGTTCAAATTTACGTTGATGATATAATTTTTGGTTTGACTAACTCTTCACTATCCTGGTTTTCTAACCTCATGGTGACCAGATTCCAAATGAGTATGATGGGAGAGATTAACTTCTTTCTTGGGTTACAAGTTAAATAGTTCTCAACTGGAATCTTCATCAATTAGCCGAAGTACATGTTTGATATCTTGAAGAAATTCAAGATGGAGAATTGTACAACGATTGGATCTCCAATGGCACCAGGTTCCAAGATCGGTCTGGATCCTGATGGTAAGGATGTTGATCTTAGAACGTATAGAGGTATGATCTGGTCTTTAATGTATTTAACAGCTAGTCGACCAGATATTATGTTTGCCACGTGTCTTTGTGCAAGATTTCAGTCTAAACCGAAAGAGTCACACCTTGGAGCTGTCAAACGCATCTTTCGGTACTTGAAAGGCACACCTTATCTTGGTCTGTGGTATCCCAAGGGGACGGGCTACGAACTCACTGCTTATTCTAATGTTGATCACGGAGGAAGCGTGCTGGACAAAAAGAGCACTTTCAGTCACATACAGTTTTTGGGAGACAAGCTCGTGAGCTGGGCATATAAGAAGCAGAATTGCATGTCAACTTCAACGACAAAGGCTGAATATGTAGCCACGGCCAGTTGTTGCTCACAAGTTATGTGGATGAAGACCCAATTTGTGGATTACGGCTTCAAATATGAGAAGATCCTAGTTTACCGTGACAACAACATCGCCATTGCAATTTCAGCTAATCCTGTCCAACACACCAAGACGAAACATATAGATATCAGGTACCATTTTATTAAAGATCACGTTGAGAAAGGTACAATTGAACTTTATTTCGTCACAACTGAATATCAACTTACTGACTTATTCACAAAAGCTTTGGAATGAAAAACGTTTCATTTCTTAGTATCCAAGCATGGCATGTTGAACATGAAGATTTAGAGTTAAATATATTGGTCATTTAATAGATGGAAATTTCTTTATCTCAATCTATATATTTTATCCAGATTGATAAACATAAATTTTCATCATATTATATTTTCAATATATGCTCTTTAAATTCTCATGATTCTGTTGTGTTACAAATGTATGTTCAATTTGTTATATTTCTTTTATGTCTTTAAATTTTGATTCATTAAGATATTTGTTTCTGATTGAGGTGTGTTCATGATTTCAGGGGGAGTTGTTAGAATTAAAATCCATAATTTTAGGGGGAGTGTGCATTACTAACAAGTATTGTGAGTGTAAATGCCATGACAATTAAGCATGAAGACATCAAGGTTAGTTTTCACATTTGTTTTTGAACGATGGAAAACAATTTTAAAAATTCTATGCATCATTTTACGGGGAGTGAAAATCTTGTTTTTAAACCTTGTGAGCTTAATCAATTAAAAGTTGGACATCTTTTAATGTGATAAAAATTTTGGACTTTTTGATTTTTTTTGAAAAATGTCTAAGTGTTGGTGTTATCGTACAAGTCTTGCACGATAACATGTTTCATCGCACGTGCCTTATGCGATAACAAGGACACAAACTTTTATCGCATATGTGTTGTACGATAAAAGCTCGACAACCAATTTTATCGCGCATGTGTTGTGCGATAAAACCTTATGAACAGTGGTTATCGCATGCCTCGTGTGAGATTATCCTTTCACCCATTTTATCGCGCGTGTGTTGCACGATAAAATCTGGGTTATCATACATTTTTTCGTACGATAACTCTGACATGTGGTAGGTCAAACGTTTGACCACTCTTCTTGTGCCACGTGTCACTTACCCCAGGGTCCTATATATAGAACGGTTTTTCAAACATTACAACTTTTTCGAACCCTGAAAACATCTCTCTGCCTTTAAAGATTTTTTCTAAAAGTTTGGAGATTGAAGTTTATTTCACTCACATTCCATTCAGACTTCAATGGAGGTTGGTATTCCATCGTTTGTTCATCAATTTTTATTGTTTTTAATAGTCTGTTTGAATTTTAGGGTTTTGTTCTTCAATATGATAGTGGGTTTGTTCATATTCCTAACTGAAAATCACTCTTTGTGTTAGTTTTTGTGATATAAAAATGAAAAGATAGGTTTCTAATAGAAAAACGAGTCTAGGGCTTGAATCTTGTATTCTGATTTTGCATTTCATGAATCTAGGTTTGAACACTTAGTCTATATTCAAGTGTTCAAAGTTATCGCACGCAATGTGTATTCAAAAACTCATCTTTGTCGCACATGTTCCATGCGATAACAATGCCATGCGATGAAATATTTGATGTTGTGTGCGATAACACCCATACTTAGGAGATTTTTTGGAAAATTTTCCAAAATCCCAGAATGAGCACTTTGGCTAATTTTTCCTCACACGGGATATCAGATGGCTACTGTTGAGAGACATGATGGAAATTCCTCAGATGAGAACACCCCAATGCCATCTCACAGATCTTCCCACCCATATGTGAATGCAAGTGTTGATCCAAACCCTTAGTGATTTGATTATGACTCTTTAAGAAACACTTAGTGAAAATTGTAAGTGAACAATATGTAATAGAGTTTCACTATCGCTGATAGGTACTATGACTCTACAGTACCGCTGATAGGAAACTCGTGTTCTTTAATTTTAACATTCAGCGAACACTGTTCATTAATAGAGTTCTGAGCCTGTTTAGTCCTATTGATGATCGCTGATAGTTTAGTTGTTTACTTATGATCCTTGAAGACAAGTTTCACGTCAACAAAGGTTCTACGCTGAAGTCGAAGATCAAGCCCAAGAACCAGCGACAAAGTCTACTAATGAACTGATGCGGATATCAGCGAAGCCAAGATTGTCCACTCAACGTGAAGTATCAAGTAGAAGACTTCAGCTATCGCTGAGCTTTATCACTCGCTGATAAAGAACTATTCAACGAACACTGATCATGAGGTTTACTCTACAAGTTACTTTTGTCTTACCCCCTTGCACGTCTCCGTACGAAATGTCAGAACGGACATCCCTTCTGTCCAGAATCGTACAACCAACTCTGATTCTATGATGTACACCATGCGGCTACTAAGGTTGTCTACAAAGGTCAAAACATGCAACCACTCAGCTGCTGCCACGTGTAAAGTAATACTGCCATGCATTAAATGCATGCAGTATATAAAAAGAAACCCTACTTCAAAATGAAGTGCTCGACCATCTTCTCTTATCTATCTTTGTGTTAGGATATTATTCGTAATTTCCTTATATCCTTTCTGTCTTATTTCTAGTGCAAGAAACTTAGTGTTCTTAACTTGTTTAGATTAGGTTAATCCTTAATCTTGTTCCGCAACAAGTTGTAAATTGTTTTGATTTATCAATAAACAATTTAGAAAGTAAAAATCTGTGTGTTTGTATTCAACCCCCCTCCCTCTTCTACAAACTTGTATAACCCTTCGGGACCAACAAGTGGTATCAGAGCATATTTGTTTAATCTCATAAACAAGATCTTGCTTATACAAATCTCTTCTCTTCCTTGCTATTTCTTAAAATGGCTACCAACACAAACACTAACTACATTGACAATGGTTCTCTTGCTAAACCCCCTAGATTCTCCAGAGATAACTTCAATCTATGGAAAAATAGGATGATACTCTTCTTAGAAGGTGTAGACCCAACTATACCTTATTACATCGAAAATGGTCCATACATTCCTATTAGAATTGATCCTCAAGTTCCAGTCGCTGAGAATAGAGCTGCTATTCCAGAAAGATAGGTTCTAAAGGAAATTCATATGTGGACTGATGAAGATAAGAAGAAAGTGGCTCTCGACACCAAAGCCAGATCCATTCTTTCCATGGCTCTTCCTGACGAAGTCTATCATTCCGTCATGAACCTGAAAACCTCTAAAGCCATGTGGGACACAATCTGTGTTCAATATGAAGGAACGTCTGAAGTCCAGGACTCACGAAAGATCAACCTGGTAAGACAATATGAAAGCTTCATTTGTGGTAAGAATGAATCTCTCTCTGAAGGTCGCCAACGCTTTAACTGCTTAATAATAGATCTGAAAACCGTTGGTAAGGAATTTTCTAACTCTGAAATTCTGACAAAGTTCTTAGAATGTTTACCTGAAAGCTGGGACAGTTATTCAATGTGTCTCAAGCTGTCAAAGGATCTTAAATCTATGACTCTTTCTACCTTATATGGCATGATGCTTAATCATGATCAATCAAGTCATCTTAAGAAGAATCTTGTAAAAGATTCTAAAAGCACCCCTGTTGCTTTAATCTCAGAGTCACCTTTCACTCAGCGATCTACTTTCACTATCACTGAGTTGGAGACTAACTCTGAATGTTCATCAGATCCTGACTCTTCAGATCTTGATGAATCTATGGCTCTCCTTTCTAATAAGTTCAGGAGATTCGCCAAAAAGAAAAATTTCAGAAAGAACAAACCTCTTGCTATTACTGATAAGCCTAGATCATCAACTCCTGTTGATAAGGCCACTGCTACTTGCTATAACTGCGAAAAATAAGCGAGTGCAGGTCAAAGAAAGTTTCTAGAACCTCAGCTTTCTCCAAGAAATCCTCTAACCCCAGGTCTAGAGATGACAAATACCAAAAGCTGAAAGATAGGTACGCAAAGCTGAAAGGCTTTAAGAAGAAAGGCAAAGGCCTTATGGCTGACTATGATTGGGCTGCCTCTGACGAAGAAGAATCATCTGACTCTGAAGATGATGATGAAGCCAATCTATGTCTCATGGCCAAACTTGAAGATGAGGAAGAAAATTCCTACATTCCCCCTGCTTCAGCCTCTGCTACTAAGGTATCACCTTCCTTCTTTCCCAATATTTCAAATATTGATGAAGCTGATAGTCTTCGAAAGATCAATCTCCTGACTATGAGTTTATATGACGCCATGAATGGCAAAACCGTTGTTGAAAATCAAAATATTGATCTTGCAGAACAACTTAAAAAAACTGTCACCTTCAAATAGAAAAAGCTTTCTAAAATTGAAGAAGACTTGAAAGATCAAGTTCATATAAATCAACTAGTCAAAATCGAATGAGAAGAAGCTATCGCTGCATTAAAAGCTGAAAAGGCTACTGTTGGTGTATGATATAAATCCTCAACAACGATCACTGAGATAATCAAGTCTCAGATTCCTCTGAGTGACAAACGTGGTCTTGGATACAAAGCTGACGCTGAAGAACCAACCACTGATCATTCAATGCTTAAGTTTGGAATGTTCGTGTCCTCTATCCCTGACACTTCATCCTCTCAGTGTTCCTCTTCAAAACCTCCTATCCCTGAGGAAATCTCTACCTTAACTTCTAAAGGTAAAGAGAAAATTGTTTATCCAAAACCTCAGAAGGGTACCTTTGTACCTAAGCTGAATGCTTCTAAAGCTTCAGTGAGCTATCCCTCTATTTCTAAGAATAAGATCCCTGGATTTATTCAGCGATCTACTCCTAGAATCAAAGTGGATGTTATTGGTAAGAAATCAGAAGAACTGATTGTTCCTCCCATTTCCAATGCCAAAGGTATACTTGGTGCTGGCCCTGCTCATTTAAAATTTACGGCTCAGCATGCAAATGGTCCTAAAGATACTTTTAGTTATAGGAAATGTTATCACTGTGGACTTACAAATCATATTGCTAGTAAGTGCCCCACAGCCACCAAAGCTGAAAAGTTAGCTAAGGTGAAGATCAATGCCCCAAAGGCAAAGAAGACCACTAAGGTTAAGAAATTAACCAAAGTGAAGACCGACACCAAAGCTGAATCTTCAAATGCTGTGAAGACTGTTGAACCTTCCACCTCCTCTACCACCACTGACAAGTGTGGACACATGATGAAATGGGTGCCCAAGTCAAACTATTCTTCCGTGTTTGTAGGTTAAGAAGGGTATCTGGTATCTCGATAGCGGATGCTCTAGACACATGATGTAACGCCCCAAAATTCTAGGCTAATTTGAACCTCAAGTTATAACAGGTTATGACAATAAACACTTTGTTGGTCCCGAAGGCCTATACAAGTTTGTAGAAGGGGGGGGGGGGGGGGGGGGTTGAATACAAACACACAGATTTTACTTTTCTAAATTGTTTATTGATAAATCATTAACAATTTACAGCTTGTTGCGGAGACAAGATTAAGGATAAACCTAAATCTAAACAAGTTGGAACACTAAGGTTTCTTGCACTAAGAAAGATAAGGAAATTACTAATAATAACCCATCTTGAGATAAGAGATATGAACTTGTCCAGAGTTAGCAAGTTACTTCAAATGAAGTGAGTTCATCTCTTTATATACTGCATGCATTTAATGCAAGTCAGTATACACTTTACACGTGTCATCAGCTGGTTGGTTGCATGTCATTGACCTTTGTTGACAACCTTAGTAGCCGTATGGATGAACAGTGTAGTATCAGAGTGGTTGTACGATTTCAGATATTCGGAGGTTCTTTTCTGACATTTCGTACGGAGGCGTGCAAGGGTGGTTAAGACAAAAGTACTTTGTACGGAGGACTTCATGATCAGCTTTCGTTGATTCAGCGATTATCATTTACTATTCAGCAGATGATAAAGTTCAGCGATAGCTGAAGTCTTGTACTTGATACTTCACGTTGAGTGGACAAATCTGAGTCTTCGCTGATCCGCATCAGTTCATTAGGAGACTTGTCGCTGGTTCTTGAGCTTGATCTTCGACTTCAGCGTAGAACCTTTGTTGACGTGAAACTTGTCTTCAGGGATCATAAGTAAACAACTAACTTATCAGCGATCATCATAATGACTGAACAGACTCAGCGCATTAATGATGAACAATGTTCGCTAAATGTTTAATTTAAAAGAGCGAGAGTTCCTATCAGCGGTACTGTAAGATCTTAGTACTTATCAGCGATAGTGAAAACTCTGATACATATTGTTTACTTACAATTTTCACTAAGTATATAAGAGAGGGTCATTATCAAATCACTGAGGGTTTGGATCAACACACTT
Organism: Saussurea involucrata; assembly: GCA_033807775.1. Lineage (NCBI taxonomy): Eukaryota > Viridiplantae > Streptophyta > Magnoliopsida > Asterales > Asteraceae > Saussurea > Saussurea involucrata. The sequence goes on from CM066322.1 coordinate 138,496,131, forward strand.
CAACTTATAAAAACAGACAGTGGATTAACCATCAAGAGTGTATTCACTTTACAAGATCCTTCAGATAACCTATCAATCTAATTATGTCACTACAACCCGACTAATCAAGTTATCTATCAATCCATCAAAATCTCTTCTTTGTTAAATTCATCCACCTTTGCTATATCAAAACGCTCGTTCCACAACCCTTTATTTCCCCGAGCTGGTACCTGATAAGAAAACATCATATGAAACGATTAGGCTAACGCCTAGTGAGAACATTCGTTTCCATAATAACATTTGCAAAATCAATGTAAACAAGTTACAACAAACCCGATCACTCCTTTTCTTACCGTACAACAACTCCTTTCACTACTGGGAATCTACCCCACTTCCACAACTATGACTAATTCACCTAGTCATATTATCATATACCAGAGCCTTCTACGAATCAATCCCAGATTCTAGATCAATGCTCTCATCTAATAAATCGCAACCACATATGCCCATTTATTAGAAAAGATGTAGAGATTACAATTACTCATGTCAATCTCTCTTCATCCTAAGAAATCAGGAATTACGATTACTCACATCAATCCCATGATTTCTCAATAATGCAAATAGGAATTACGATTACTCACATCAATTCCTTATTTCACATACACACAGGAATTACGATTACTCACATCAATTCCTTCTTTCACATAAATGGGAATTACGATTACTCACATCAATTCCACATTTAACATACACTCAGGAATTATGATTACTCACATGAATTCCTTATTTCACATACACACAGGAATTACGACTACTCACATCAATTCCTTCTTTCACATAAATGGGAATTACGATTACTCACATCAATTCCATGTGTTTATATCAAACTAGTGCCTATGGATCCATATCACCTAATTGTACTCATATAGGTATTTACTCAATATAAATTCCTCATAGCAACCGTATAAGAGAATTATATTTATACCTCGTAGATTCCTCATGTCATTCAGTATGAGCAAATCATATATATATATATATATATATATATATATATATATATATATCGTACAGATTCCTCATAGCAACTGTATGAGCGAATCACATATAAATCTTATTTAATATAACATTATATTCCTGCCTAGTATCGACTAGCGCAGTCTATAAACCTAACATACTACTTTTCAAGGATATGTATGTTCAAGCTATATAATTCCCATCACAATTCCTAAATCGCATATTTCCACGATTTACATAAATGCACATTTCATTACATCCGGAAAGATACATATAATTCAAGGCCTCTAGATACTTAACTTATCAGATCCTTGAGCCATATCTAATTTTGATACCATTTAGATATACTGGTTTCTTTACTCAACTCCCGATATGCTGTACCGGGACTCACCTGTACCGGGACTTCCACTACCGGGACATTCACTACCGGGACATTCACTACCGGGACATTCAACTACCGGGACATTCAACTACTGGGACATTCACTACCGGGACATTCAACTACCGGGACATTCAAGGTTTTGCGTACTGTTCGTTCAACAAGTCCTCAAATCGATTTAAAACATGAAATCAGTTCAATCTACTCATTCTAATCAATCCTCAGTCAGTTCATACAAATATACCAAGGTTACTATAACTTAAAAACAGTGATTTGTACAAAGAATCGAATGAACTCACCTTTTTGATGTAAAACCCACTTTGCTGCACAAATTCAATCCCAATCTGCTGTAAACGATTTGAAAACCTATTCACAATCATAGATTCGTTTACACACATATAACTACAACAGATTTTACCAGAAATCATCACGAATTCCTTACCAATTTGATGAACAAAGCCTCTTCTCCTCCTTTCTCTTCTTTTCTTTCTTTTTCTTTCTGCCTTCTCTCTTCTGCCGACTCAAAAACCAAATATGAGATAATATCTCAGATTTCAACCCCTTATCCCTACACACATTTCCATATTTACTCAATACACCCTCTAGTTCCAACTTTCCAACAATTGACACCAAACCTTAATCCCTTGTATTTTAACCTTATTGAATTATAAAATACACTTAGATTTCAATTCTCATTAAATTACTATTATTGAAAATTCAGGATGTTACACATGACTGGTAAGAAGAACCTGCTCACTGAGTATAAGGAAGAAAAAGGCCCCTCTATGACTTTCGGTGGAAATGGAAAAGGCTATACCCGAGGGTTTGGTGTACTTTCTAATGATACAACAACCTTCAGAAGATTCGCACATGTTGAAGGACTGAAGCATAATCTTCTAAGCATAAGTCAGCTGTGTGACATGGATAACAAAGTGATTTTCACTAAGGAATCCTGCTTTGTCACTGACAAAAAAGAGAAGATAGCTCTCAGCGGTTATCGTATGGAAAATGTTTACGTAATAAACATGGACTCTACAACCACTGAGAACTCATGTTTCTTCTCAAAAGCCTCATCTGATGCTAACTGGTTTTGGCATAAGAGGCTCTCTCATCTCAACTTCAAGACACTGAATACTCTTTCTTCTAAAGAGTTAGTCACTGGTCTACCTCAACACTCATACGCCAAGGAGTCCTTATGTTCAGCGTGTGAGAAAAGGAAACAGACCAAAGCGAGCTTCAAATCTAAGCAAGTTTCCTCAGTGTCATCTCCTCTACAACTTCTCCATATGGATCTGTTTGGCCCTGTTAACAAACAATCCATCGCTGGAAAGAAATATACATTGGTCATAGTTGATGAATTCTCTCGCTATACCTGGGTAATGTTTCTCCATTCTAAGAGTGACACCCCTGAAGAACTCATCACCTTTGTCAGGAAAATGGAAGTCCTGAACAACATGACCGTTCGCTCAATAAGGAGTGATCATGGAACTGAATTAAAAAACAATTCTCTTGATTCCTTCTTTGAAAGTAAGGGTATTTCTCACAACTTCTCCTCAATAAGGAATGATCATGGAACTGAATTCAAAAACAGTTCTCTTGATTTCTTCTTGAAAGTAAGGGTATTTCTCACAATTCAAAAATAGTTCTCTTAATCATGTAACTGAATTCAAAACCTTTGCTTACGCTATACATAGAGACTTCAAAGTTTATCAAATGGATGTTAAGTCAGCATTCCTAAATGGAAAGCTGAATGAAGAAGTCTACGTGGAACAACCTCCAGGATTCTCAGATCCTAAGCATCCAGGTTATGTTTATAAACTGGATAAGGCACTTTATGGGTTAAAGCAAGCTCCTCGTGCATGGTATGACACTCTCTCATCTTATCTACTTATCAAAAAAATTGAGCGTGGTAAAATCGATAAAACTCTTTTTTTCAGGAAAGTAAAAGGTCATGTTATTCTTGTTCAAATATATGTCGATGATATTATATTTGGTTCCACTAACCCTGACCTTTGTACTCGTTTCTCTGAAAGGATGAAAGCAGAGTATAAAATGGGTATGATGGGTGAGCTAACATATTTCCTTGGTCTTCAGATAAAACAAAATGAAAAAGAAACTTTCATTAATCAGGGAAAGTATGTTAAAGATATGCTGAAGAAATTTGATTTAACTCAGAGTTCAGCTATGAAAACCCCTATGGCACCACCGCTGACACTAAACAAGGATCCAAAAGGAAAACCTGTTATTGTCACTGGGTACCGTGGGATGATCGGCTCTCTCCTATATCTCATAGCTAGCCGACCTGATATTATGTATGCAACCTGTTTGTGTGCACGATATCAAGCTGAACCTAAGGAATCTCATATGATCGCTGTAAAGCGAATCTTTCGTTACCTTAAGGGTACTCCTAACCTAGGTCTTTGGTATCCTAAAGACTCAGGGTTTGATCTAATCGCCTATTCAGATAGTAATTTTGCAGGTTGCAAATTGGATAGGAAAAGCACCACAGGAGGTTGTCAGCTCCTGGGTGGAAAGCTGGTGAGTTAGACAAGTAAAAAGCAAAACTCAGTGTCCACCTCAACTGCTGAAGCTGAGTACGTAGCCGCTGGAAGCTGCTGCTCTCAGGTCTTGTGGATGAGAAATCAACTACTGGACTATGACCTTCAGCACTCGAAGATTCCAATCTATTGCGACAGTACAAGTGCCATCGCTATAGCTAACAATCCAGTGCTACACTCAAAGACCAAACACATTGAAATCAGGTATCATTTTATCAGAGATCATGTGATGAATGGTGATATAGAACTTCATTTTATCCCAACTGACTTTCAGTTAGCTGATCTTTTTACCAAACATCTTGATGAGACAAGATTCAACTTTCTCATCAGCGAGCTTGGAATGCTGAACTTTGAAGAGTAAAATCTTCAGCAGTTCACATTTGATCAGTGATAATAATGAACTTGTATAACCCATAAATCATCTACTCCCTGAACAAAATTGATTCGCTGATATCAAGGTATGTTCTCTCTTGCTCGCTGACGTTCGCCTAGAACTGAAAGATTTCAAAACACATTGCATCGCTGAATATCTTTTCCTTTCAGTGATACTTTGAAGTTTCTAAACTTAACACTGATATTTCTATTCAGTGCTTCATGTTTTCAAAAGTGTCCCTGAGCTTTCAAAAACCTCAGAGACATCCTAAAATATTAAAAGACGTTTGTGACGTAATCAAACGGATAAACCCTGGCACGTTCTTTTTCTGACACACGTTTGCGCGTTTCGTTTTCTCATCCAATCAAATGCAAACACGTGTCCGTGTCATGATGAAAAAGTTTTCCCGCTCAAGTTTTTCTCTCTCTAACTCTCACTATACAAACACATTCGAGTTTATATTTTTCCTTTACGCGAATAACTTCTCCTCCAAGCAAGAATTACTCTAGTTTCCAGAAAATTGTTCATTTTCTTCTTCAACAACAAAGGTTAATATTCTCATTACTTTCTTACATTAACTTGTTTCTGATCTTATCTTTGTTTTCAAAAGATCAAACAAAAGAAACTTTTTAAAATGAAATCATTTCTTTTCATGATTTTATGAACACAGTCTTCATGGTTGTTCTTCAAGTTTAAACAAAAATCTTAAACTTGTTCTTCATATGTTTTTCCAGAATCCTTAACTCTAAATGAATCTGGAAAATAAGGCTTTCACTAGTTTTTGAATCTTTTCCAAAACTAGAAAAACCCTAATCTCCATTAAGATATTTTTTTTTGTCTGAATGGAATGTGCAAAAACCCTAAAACCCTTATTATTCATCTTAAGATTTTCTGTTTCCTATTTTATATGATTAACAGAAATGGCATCCTCTGAAGCTCCTTCTACTAAGTCTCCTACTACTGCTGAGAAAGTGGTTCTCACCAAGGCTCCTCAGGTCAAGTTCAAACTTGATAAAGTCACCTTCCAACACAACAACCACTATGTGCTTTTCGATTTTCCTCCGCGAAAGCAAGTCACACATCTGGATGATGCTGTGAATTTTCTCAAAACTTGCTGCTTATCTACAGCCCTAACCACTGTACCCCCTGCTCATAAATTCCTTTTATCTCAGTTCTGGTATACTGCCAGACGAGCTCAGGTCCCTTCACCCAAAGACCCAAAGAAACTCCTTGATGTCATTCTCTGTGACACCAAGTTTGGCACCACTAAAAACAACCCTGCTATTATCAGGCGTGCACTGAACCTCCCAGCCGCTACCAATGAAAAACGCTTTGGTCCACTCCCAAACCCCAAAAACCATGCTGATAGGGAAACACTCATTGCATTTTTTGATGCAATGAAGTACGTTTGGGAAACAGGGAGAGATGAACAACCTGAGAAGAAGCTGACCGCAATCAAGAAGTCCAAGATGCCAAGCGAGATGAACTTCATCTTCGCCCACCTGATAAGCTGTATGACAGCGAAAACCGGCTCCTCTGATCAAGCCGCTCAACCTTAGCAAGCCATGGGCTATGCACTGCTGAAAGGTCTCCATGTTGACTGGGCATCGATCATCTACAACGATCTGGCGTTCAGGGTGGATATGGCTGATAGACCAACATGCGTTCCATACCCTCGGTTCATCAGCGCTATCTTTCTAAAAGGACTTGGGGACAAATACCCAAAAGAGGGTGATCTGAGACTCTCTCAGGTTGGCCCTAAGGTGCTCGACTTCAGCCCCATGCCAAACGAGATACGTCTTACTAAACTCTTATCTATTCTTAATCCTCATTCTTCTACTTCTGCGGCTACCTCAACAGAAATCCCCACTGCTGATACCCAGGCTGCACCCTCCACTCCTTCTCATAAAAGGAAACACTCTACTTCCCAACTTGACTCCGAAAGGATCAAGAAAACCAAGGAGCAACCCCCCAAGCATTCACATGCTGAAGACTCCACGACTCATCTTGTACAAGAGTCGCTGGATAATTTCGTGGTACGCTCTGCCACAGCTGACAAAGCCACCCCTTCCTTACCAATCTCAGCATCTCTAAATGCTGAGGTTATAAACCTGGAACTGAACCCTCCTCCTTCAGCCTCTCTACAGACTGAAGTGATTCTCAGCGGATCCAACGCTGAACCCCGCACCCAACCAATTTTCTCAACCATCATTCCTCCCATTCAATCTTTGGACACTCCACCAGTTTTCCCTTCGTTCTCGGGAACGCCCGTCATCATACATTATTCAGCTGCTGATACTCTACATATGATGATGGATGCAAACTTAGGATCTACAGGCACCTCCATTCGCTAAGGCACTCTCGAAGGCGACATGGAACACTACTCAGGTCTACGAGGTTTCGACAACTTCGCCAACCCGCCTGCAGGTATACACAAAACCATACACACTCCTCTCTCTCAACCCCAAACTTCTGAGCTTTCCTCTGTTCATAAGTTATTTACTGTTACAGGTCCTAATTTGGGAGATATTCAACGCTCCCTGAATGATCTGGTGACAAAGGTGGAATCTTACAACACCACTCTCTCCACCAACTCTTCACAAAACCATACACACTCCTCTCTCTCAACCCCAAACTTCTGAGCTTTCCTCTGTTCATAAGTTATTTACTGTTACAGGTCCTAATTTGGGAGATATTCAACGCTCCCTGAATGATCTGGTGACAAAGGTGGAATCTTACAACACCACTCTCTCCACCAACTCTTCAGCGGTTACAGACGCTGGAGAAAATCTCAAAAAGCTGACTGAAGTCGTTGATAAGAAAGCCTCCAGTGCTGATCTAGAGAAGGTGGATGGTAGCATTGGCCAATTTTCTACCACTCTCGCCAACAACTCCACAATCGTCAACGATCTCAACCTCACCAACACCACCCTCGCAACAAACTTCACCACTATGTCCAATGAAGTCACATCATTGAAGACATAGATGGTAACTCTCAAAGGGGAGGTCTCTACGGTCAAGGATCTCCTTCAGTAAGTCCTCAATCGCCTGAACGCTCCATCTTGTGCTTCTTCGCATTTTACTCAGGCTGATCGAGAGGATCTTCAAAGCCTCAATCCTGCGGTTTCTGGCCTGGAAGACAGAATCGCAGTGATTGAAACCTTCATGGGAATCACTGGCCTGGAAGACAATGACTCTCATGTTGCTGCTGCTGGTATTTCGATTGCCTCCCCTACTCATCATGAGAAAGAGGGGGAGAAGAACGATGAAGGTCTTCCCCCATAATGCTGAGGGGGAGACAAATGAAACTGTTGCTGCTGCTGCTTCAACCGCACAACCTCAGGGAGTTGAAAACCCTGAGGGAACCGAGAAACCTCCCTTTGTATCTGAGGGGGGGGCAACTCGAAGAGCAACATGATGAAGCTGTTGCTGATGTGACCATACCTTATGCTGACGAGGTTGAATCTTAAGAAGAAGAAGCTGAAGACGACGAACCTATCGACATCAACGATGATGAACCATCATCATCCCCTAAAAACAATGATGATGATGACGATGATGACGATTTCTTCTTCGTCCAGCCTGTCGTAAAAGCCCCAACTCAAAAGGGGTCATAATAAAGGAACCATCAGGGGAGACGACTAAGACAAAACATGCAGCATCTGAAGCTGATAAAGGCAAAAACAAAGGCCTTGCTGCAGAAGGCAATCTGTCAATCCTACAAATAAAGCCAGTTTGTCAGGTACAATATATCCTCTTCCCTTATACTGCATCCCTCCTATATCCCTTCTCAATCTCAGTTCTCCTCTCCATAAAACCTCTATACATTTAACCCCATTCTTTTCTCTATCTCTTTCTTCCCATGATCTTACATAAACGATCGTTGTGTTTCAGCTAGTCCTCTCCCCTGCTTGAGGATCCAGCTGAAGTCCCTACTGCTGCACCAACAATAATCCCAGCCACTAGAGCTGAAGACATAATCCCGGTCTTGTATTTAATCACTGAGACCGATGAACCTGAAGAACAGTTACTCTCTCACAAACACAGACCTTCCTTAGCTCCTCAAACGCTAAGTGAAGAAGACCTGAAGAAGAGAGAAGAAATGATCAAAAAGCTTGAGGATCAGCGAATCATCCTTCCGCGTTCCGAAGTCACTCCTAAACCTATCAAGATCAGACTGACAAAGAAAGAGTTCGCTGATCACCTCAGAGCTGAAAGACTACTCGCTGAAAGAAGGGAAGCTAAAGAAAAAGACAAAGCCTACGCCATCCAGCTTGCCCAACAATCAATGAAAGACCCCGCACTGAAAAGAACTCCCATCGAAGTCCAACGTCAGTTATGGGAAGACGCCCAAAAAATTATCGAAGAAAAGACTAAGGTATCTGCCTCTACCTTGAAATGGTGCAAAGAGAAGGTACACTTTCGATATCGGGCTGCCAGAATTAACAAGGTACACATCACTGGAAGATCGACCATCAGAGTTCCAATTGTTGAGGTCGAGATATTCAGAGAAAACGGTACCAAGGAAACTTTCTATGTTGATGCTATCACGAAGTACGGTCTCCCTGAATGGTTGGAGATCAGAATAGCCATTCAGCATTCACGTTCTAAATTCAAAGATCATGTCGAAAAACTTCTAAATCAACAGATCGACTTAGTTTCTTCTGCTGTGGATATTCCTCTTCCTGCTGCTCCTACTCCAAAAAGAAAAAGGGCCTCTGCAAGAAAAGGTTAAAACCTTCAGATTCTGGTCCTCCTATCCGGAACGAAACAGGTATTGGTTTCTCGCGCGACGAAGTACTTGGTCCTGATCCTGATCTCTCAGCGCTTGATACCTCTCTGCCACCTGGTGAACGTTTCGTCCCTGGTAAAGTCATAAGCAATCCTTATTGTATATTCTTTCATGACTACGATGGACGAGAACACTTTCAACGTATCTCTGAGCTACCCATCACTCCCATCGAACAGCTCAGGGATCTTATCTGCTGGTGCGGATTCAGAGATGATCTCCTTGGACAATACATGAAGCCTCTGATCTTCTCAGAAGCACAAGAAAGAAGAAATCAGGGAGAAAATGTCCCTGACTGGATGATCCCCACAACCAAAACCCTTGACGAACTTCTTGTCAAGGAAGAACCCTTCTAGCTGATAGGATTCCCTTGTAATTCTTCTATCCTTTATCAACTTACATCTTTTGTACTTGTAATTTTATTTGTTGTACTCATAATTTTTCCACTTCCCTTTGTAACCTTATACGAAGTTTAAAGAAAAAATTCAGCGAATGTACTTTACTCCATCAGTACTTAAAAGATCCCAGAAAACAGTAAAAGGGACAAATATTTTATGAGTTCTTTTTATCCTTATGTTTTCATACTTAGCAATTTTCCTTCATTGCTATGTCAATATCAAATAGGGGGAGATTGTTGATCCAAACTCTCAGTGATTTGATAATGACTCTTTAAGAAACACTTAGTTAAAATTGTAAGTGAACAATATGTATTAGAGTTTCACTATCGCTGATAAGTACTATGACTCTACAGTACCGCTGATAGGAAACTCGTGTTCTTTAATTTTAACATTCAGCGAACACTGTTCATCAATAGAGTTCTGAGCCTGTTCAGTCCTATTGATGATCGTTGATAGTTTAGTTGTTTACTTATGATCCCTGAAGACAAGTTTCACGTCAACAAAGGTTCTACGCTGAAGTCGAAGATCAAGCCCAAGAACCAGCGACAAAGTCTACTAATGAACTGATGCGGATATCAGCGAAGCCAAGACTTGTCCACTCAACGTGAAGTATCAAGTAGAAGACTGCAGCTATCGCTGAGCTTTATCACTCGCTGATAAAGAACTATTCAACGAACGCTGATCATGAGGTTTACTCTACAAGTTACTTTTGTCTTACCCCCTTGCACGTCTTTGTACGAAGTGTCAGAACGGACATTCCTTCTGTCCAGAATCGTACAACCAACTCTGATTCTACATTGTACACCATGCGGCTACTAAGGTTGTCTACAAAGGTCAAAACATGCAACCACTCAGCTGCTGCCACGTGTAAAGTAATACTGCCATGTATTAAATGCATGCAGTATATAAGAAGAAACCCTACTTCAAAATGAAGTGCTCGACCATCTTCTCTTATCTATCTTTGTGTTAGGATATTATTCGTAATTTCCTTATCTCCTTTCTGTCTTATTTCTAGTGCAAGAAACTTAGTGTTCTTAACTTGTTTAGATTAGGTTAATCCTTAATCCTGTTCCGCAACAAGTTGTAAATTGTTTTGATTTATCAATAAACAATTTAGAAAGTAAAAATCTGTGTGTTTGTATTCAACCCCCCCCCCCCCCTTCTACAAACTTGTATAACCTTTCGGGACCAACAACAAGAAATCTGGATGACGAACTGCTACCAAGGTCTCAACACTTGAAACTCCAAGACAATGACTATACATTTGACATGAGTGTTAATATGGATTATAAAGTCATTCTTGAAGTGTTGAAGGGTCATCCATTATGCACTGCTCTCACTAAGATAGTAACCGTTCCTGTTATCTACCTACAACAGTTCTGGAACACCATCTAGTTCCATCCCATCAATGAGAGGAACCAGTATTTCACTGCCAAGGTTGATCATTTTGATGCAAAGATCACCCTAAAGAGACTCAGAAATGTCTTGGATCTGCCAAGGCAACCCAACTTTAAAGACCTTATCTCAGAAGCCGACTTGTGCAGAGACATTATGTCTCTTGGATATCAAGATGCAACTTCTAGAGTTCTAACCCGTTCTTCCCAGTTTAAAAGAAAGTATTTGCCGAGGATCTGGTACATCTTATTCAGCATATTAAATAGGTGCATGACCCCAAAGCACACCATCCTGGATAAGTGCAACATTGGTATTCTCATAATGTTCCATGCTGTGGCGTTCAACCGACAAATTGATTATGCAATGCTGATATGGAATGAATTGATTGAGTTGGTTGATGACAAATCTAAACCAAACAATGCCCATAACTTTGTATCGTTCCAGAGATTCCTACAGATCCTAATTCATAGCATCATGGAATCAAATCAGGAGATTCCCAGACGTCCTAATTTAGTTTAAGGCCTGTAACAGTGGATGCATTTTCTGAAGTCGCCTATATCTGTTGTATTTGCTCACATGGCCGTTATACCGGAAGTCGTTTTGGCCTATGCTGACCAGCAGTCACCATACATAGTTGAGTATAGGTTAGAAAATGCACCTATGGTCCAGCTAGATCCGGAGGGACCTGCCCAGGGTGCAAATCCATTAGGTGGTGAGGGTCAAAACATCGAGCAAGATCAAGAACAACAGGTTCTTGATCAGGTTGAGCTGAGAGAAAATATTCATGTGAGCGGATCTGGAGAAGGGGATGCTGCTGGTCAAGCATCTACATCATTATTCTCTGATGATGAAATTCTTGATGATGATGAAACTTCTTTGGATTCTCGGGATGAACTAGATAAAGTGATATCCGTGTCTTTGTTTGATGATGACAATAATGAAACCGGTGGAAATGGTGATGACTCCGAAAGTGACTCAGACTCTGATCATGATCCAGATGTCTCAAAAATTCCGAAACATATTGGCCCGAGACCACATGTAGAAAGTTCCGATGCTGATTCCACTTGGAACATCGAGAACATTGATGAATCTGGAGGCATAAGGATGGATGAGGGAGTATTAGTTGAAAAAGAAATACATGTTAGCTGTGAGGAGGGGATAAAAGAAAATGCTGAGCGTGAGACAGGGTCTGAAAAACAAAGAATCCAAACCGAGTCAAACCGGGTAGCCACATCTAATATCAATGTGCGTTCGTCGCCGTTAGATATTGAAAAACCCGTTGTGGACCCAGCTACGCATTGCACAACCCCAGTCAGCCACTCATCAGCTTCTCAACAAGCTAATGTTTCAGTTTTACAAGGGGATAAAGCACAAACTCTATCGGCTACACATTCGGTGTCTGTTGGTATTGAAACAGATAGGCCATTGCCCCCACCATCAACTTTAATTCAAAGCACGTTGAGTCTAGAGCCCTTTGGATACACAACATTTCCTAGGATACGCTCGCCGGTCACTTCACCATTAGTGACACAAACCATTGGTAGCTTTCGTTCACCAATCGGAACACCCCGAGTGTTGTCGCCATTCATTGGTGCTTCACGAGGACCGAGCGGAAGTCCTGTCAATGTTAACACCATGCCAGCATTGAACACAAGCCATGCGGTTGATTCAACTGTCATGACAACCGGTAACCTACGTGGTTCGGGTGTTAGTCCCGTCCGAGCACAACAACTAAGAGCCATGATGGGGAAGCCTCCTTACTATGTCACGGTGGAATTATTACATGCGGCTTTGAATTCTTTGAACGTATCTTATAAAAATCAAATGGTGGAGATGCAGAGGATTGTAAGCAAGTTATCTGAGGAGGTGCAAAGAGCAGTTAATGGTAAATCTGTTGGAGACACCTAGCTTTCAACCTGAAACAACAAACCCTAACCAACCACCCTTAAACACTCAACCCATACCCAATATTTCCATATCAACTCCTGGTACTTCATCTCAGCTCGAAACCCAAATTCCTACCCATGAACTCAAATCACGACTCTTAGCTCGTCTACTTGAACAAGGAGAGAATGTTGATGCCGAAGAAGTAGGATTTGTTAGATTGTTAAGGAAAGATGTTGAGGTACAATCCCAAATGGATACCAAGTCAGATATTCAGGATATTCAGCAATCTCTGAACCAACTTACTCAGGCTGTGGCTTCAGTTTTCAAGGCAATTTCTGACAGGTTTACAGTTTTGGAGCAATCTTGTAAGGCTCAGGCTCAGTCCAACAAGAGGAAGCATGATGATAAGGATGATCCTGATCACCATGATGGGGAGAAGAGAGCCAGAGTTGAATTATCTGTTGAAGTTGAGAATGTTAATCTTGGGGGTACTAATCATATGGTAAGTGAGGCTCCTGGAAGGACAGGCTGATGATATTGTCCAAGATGTTCTAGATGATGTCACACCTAGGGTTGAAAAGCCTCAAGGGGGTGATAATAAAACTAAAGAAGAGAGAATGACAAATGATATGATTCAGGATATTGTCTATATAGATTCGGAGGATGAGCCGAATAGAACAAATTCAAAGATCAAAGAGGAAATTGATAATGTTTTCGATGCTACGGGTAATGTACAGATTGTGGATTGTGATTCGTATGATGATTATGATCAGGTGTTGCAACAACAAGATGATCTGGTGATAGGTATTCCTGAACTCAATATTCCGATTATTCCTGATGGCAAAATTAAAGATCCAGTATCAGAATGGGTTGATAATGAACCTAATCTTGCTGGAAGAGGGCACAAAATAAGAATATTGACTCCTTTTCAAGAGGATGAAAGAAGAGACTTATTTGTAAAGAATGTTCAAAGAATTGATCTGGTGAAGTTGTACTCCATTGAAAAGCTGCCTTCACTTCATCAGGCTGAATTTCTGCATGTAATAAAGAATAAGGATCAAAATGTTGATTGGGTCAAAACAGATAAAAGGATTGTGAGGATTGTAAAGATTGAATCGAAGAAGTTGTTCAATGTGTGGTATCTTGAATTCACCCTGTACAAAACTGATGGGAAAGAATGGTTCTTCACTGTGGCTGACTTCAAGAGCTTAAACCCGGATGACCTTCTGAGCTTATTTGATATATTGGCTTGTACCCCTGATAAGAAGAAAGATTGGTCAGAAGCCTTCCAGTTTGTTAAAAGGTTCATGAAGAACATGGTAAAGTTTTCCTATCTCTCTGACTTTCAGATGGCACTAGAAGCCGGTCAAGTAAGAGTTAATATTCTGAAACCCTCATTGAGCCAATGTTGTGTCTCCATGAATCCCTATAGGAGGTCATGTTCTAAAAAATGTCTAAGTCGTCATGTCCAACACCTGCTTATTTCATGTCCTCTTCGGCTTGCCCTTCCTCACCCCTCAACTATCATGCCTTTTACCCTCCTCACCAGTGCCGACATCTCCAAAACATCGCAATGTCTACTCTCTCAATTTATCTGTGATAGGCACAAGTCGAGTGATATACACTAACATATTCATGTAAACAAACAAATATAATTAACTTCCTATGATATGGTGTGTAAAAATAATAAAAAAACTATCGTTGGCAATTCCTTAAGCCGTAAGCAGTAAGTGGTTCAAGAAGTTCCACAAATCAAAATTAATTGTTCAGGAAAAGGGCATTAAACAAGCTAACAACCCCTTCAATGTTTCTACAGATTTTCCATCTAACAATTAAACCGATCAAATAGTAATACACAATAATTTAAATCATAAAACCAACTACAAGCCATACAAGGCTTGCTTTGTAACAAACGACAATAAAGATCTATCTGTTTGAAAAGATATGTACAAAGTAATAGACCTAACCTTATTCCAAGTCTTGTCCAATTCGATTAACTCCTTCAAGAGTGCAACTTGCTGCACAGAAATAGGTGCAATGTAACATCCATGAGTGTCCCAAATTACAAGCAACAGTGGAGTGAGAAAGCTTCTTTTCAACATACTTAGCCCAAACTTGACAAAAATCATAAGGGAAGGGGAAAGAAACTACCTAGCGGAATGAGCTAACGAAGTAGCTGTTTTACACAAACTGTACTAAGGTAACATAAAATTGTGGACCTGCATATTTTAAATCATCAAGAACCTAACATGAGTCTTTAAATAAGCCACTAACCAATAGAAAAAAGGCCGAATCCTCCACATGTAATTCAAGGAAAAACAATGCAAACACAAACCGGTTGCATAGATAAAACAACTAATAAATTTGATGAAATTACTTTTTTGCCCCTATCTTATCAACTTCTTCAACAAATGTTGGATATTGAGCCTTATTAAGATTGTAAGCCGGTTAAGACAGTTGAAAACGACAGTTTTGCTGTCTTGTCTTTTTTTTTCTTTCTTTAATGATGTGTAAATTATATAATTACCTTTTATTAGATAACCTAACCATCAAAATTATCTATGCAATTTATTTGTTATTATACCTAGTAGCATAAGCATATCAAACTCAAGTATTCCTAAATTTGCACATTATGGTGTTTGTTACATTAGGTGAAAAATAGAAAAAAACTATAAAAAACACATATCCAATGGCCAATGACTCAACTGGTACTAATTTGTTTGTTAGCAGCTTAATGAGCTTAATAGGTCTCACAACTTATTCAGTTAGTTATATAAATTTTTGATAGTGGCTTATTTAGTAAGCTTCTAGGGGGAGCTTTATGCAGAAAGCCAAGTTTCTTCCATACTTGTCCCTCCGGTTAAAAAATGCATTACTTCCATCTATGAAAAAACTCTCCCAAACAAAAAAAATCTCAATCTATACTGATAGATTATTCCACACAAACAACTTTATCATACATGACTTAATGAAAAAACAATCGAAGAGACCTTAAGGATCTGTTACTTGGCAGCTTAATGAGCTTAATAGAACTCACAGCTTATTCGATCAGCTATACATGATTGTTTGGTAGTGGCTTAATGATATAGGAAGTGGCTTATTCAATAAGCTTCCAAGATGTTAGTCCCATAATCAATCAACAATTCAAGTGTTTAGAGAGAGATTGGATCAAGGATGTCATCCTCATATTAGATTTGAACTTTTTCAGTACATGAAGGATGATTCTCTCTCTAGAGCCTAAGCCCTCTCTTTCTCTACATTGTAGCTCTCAATCTAGTGCACACCTTACAAATGAGCTATACACAACATTATATAGTAAGCTATGAAAAGCCTAAGGCCCATTAAGCACTAAGCCCAAGCCCAATAAGCAAGCCCATGCTTTACAAAACTTTCCATTACAAAATGTCCTAACATTCTCCCCCTAAAGTTTTGGAAAGCAAAATCATCTTCAAAGCTTAGCTCATCTCCCCCTTGATTTTCTTGGAAAAACTTTAGTGTTTTTTTTTTCTTCGAATGTAGTCTAGGCTCCCCCTTGAAAGAAGCTTTTATTCTTCATATTTTCAACCTTGAAAAAGCAGATTCGATGTGTGCCATAACCTCGACTGAGTGCACGAAAACATCTTTAAAATGTAGAAACTCGAACTCGTACCGATAAGCCCACAAGAAAAATAACGAGTGAGTTGTTGCGTGACAAACCAAGTGCAATATCCGTTAAAAACAAAGAATCCGTCAATAAACCGTGAGTTGAGTAGGAATTCGGTTTAAAAGCTTGTTCGGTTTGGCTCGAAGGAGGAAACGATATGAAGCACGCACTACACGGTAGGGGTTTGAGGAATCGATCAAAAATCGATTTCGTAGAGAGAGATTCGTGACAAACGGAATATAGGAGTGGTGTCACACGGGTTTCATAGGCAAAAACCTCAAACTTTGACGAAGCTAACGAAATTTGGACCAAATTTGTTAGAAAATTAACTGGTCACTAACTGAGATTGGTTAGCACTATTCATCATCATCACCAAAAACCAAATTAACGATCTGTTGCGTTCTCTTTTATTCTTCTTTTAGACTTTTCATCCAAAAGTCATTCTTTTGATTTCCTTATGGTTCAAAAACCATTAAAATGATTTTTAACACATGCCTCGTGATCACAGCTAGACATTCATCATCACTTTCATCATTAATCATCCGTATTGCTTCCTTCTTGAATTTCCTTCCATATTCCCACGTCAAAACAACTTCTAAATAGTTCATTTATGATCTTTTAACACAAAGCAAAGAGTTTTATCACAAAAATGTGAACAGGCAGCGTGGAAAGACATTTTCCGGCGACTAACTTTTTTCGGCGAAGCAACTACTTTTTCCGACGAGTCTTCCAACAACCCAATTTTTTTTAATTCTTGTTGGAATTTCACGCCAAATAATTGTTGTGTGAATGAAAACCAAAACGAGCAGATCTGTGACGAATTTACAGTAAAACTCCGGCGGAAAAATACATATTCCGTCCAACTCGTTTTTCCAGCGAAACTTCCAACAACTCACAAATATACGATTTCATGCTGGAAATTGCTACAAACGGTAGCAAACTGATCGAAACATAAAAAACAGATATGTGATGATTAAACAACGAAAAACCTACTGAAATGCGTTTTTTCGGCGAAGCTGTGCAGAATCCGACAACTCACGGTTTTCCGACCTGAAGACTTCTAACAACTCTAAAACTATGAATTGTTGCTGGAAATCAATTTTAATTGTTGCTATATCATTAAAACATCAAAACAAACTGATCTGTGGAGGTCTAATTCGATCAAGACAATAACTCCAGCGAACCTCTGGCCAAACACATTTTTTTCGGTGAAGTGATTTGTCGATTCTTAAAGCTGAGATCTAACTGAATTCTTAACCGAATTGAGATCTGTGAATTGCAAACTAGTCGAATATTCAATATAAAGTGATTTCTAGAAACGCAAAAGTAGATCATCACATCGTGAATCATTTCGAGAAACACCTATGTTGAACTCCAGAAATCAAATCTGACTGATTTTGTGATAATTCATGGATCTGATCATTGCAAACTCTTTATTAACAATCAAATAAACTTATCTAAGTAGATAGAATAGATTCATGCACGATGAACTTTCCGGATCTTAAGAATTCTCATGAAGAACACCGAAAATTCTCGAAAATTTCGAAAATCACCAAAAAATTGTCAAAATTCGATTCAGAATATTGGAGTTGATTTGGAATCGAATAACAACCAGATCTCTAAAAGATTAAGTGATAGAACACACTTACAAAAAGATAGATCGTGAAGAACGAAAAGAAACGGCACAATTTCACTTGAATTGTGGAGATCCGATGATTGTATCGAAGAAATGTCTTTAATTCGGCTCTGATACCAATTGTTAGTCCCATAATCAATCAACAATTCAAGTGTTTAGAGAGAGATTGGATCAAGGATGTCATCCTCATATTAGATTTGAACTTTGTGAGTACATGGAGGATGATTCTCTCTCTAGAGCCTAAGCCCCCTCTCTCTACATTGTAGCGCTCAATCTAGTGCACATCTTACAAATGAGCTACACACAACATTATATAGTAAGCTATGAAAAGCCTAAGGCCCATTAAGCACTAAGCCCAAGCCCAATAAGCAAGCCTATGCTTTACAAAACTTTCTCATTACAAAATGTCCTAACATAAGGGGAGCTTTATGTAGAAAGACAATTTTTTTTCCAAACCTGCCTCCCAATTAAAAAACATGCTCCTTCCATCTATAAATAACTCTAACAAACAAAAACCTTCCTAATCTATAGTTCTATACAGACAGATTATTCCACACAGACAACTTTATCCATACACGACTTAAGCGACTTAATGAAAAACCAGCTAATAGTCACGGGCTCGAATATTTTCATGGTGTGCAAAATTATTGGTTCTGTCATATAAAATAAGACAGAAAGTTCCACTAGCACCATCAAATTATTCCATACGTTTGAACAACACATTATGCATTTTAACGATCCAATCCGATTTCCACAAGTTGTAAAAACAAAATTCACAAGTAAAAATAGATGTAAAAGCATTCCACTATTCACCATGCTTATCACATAAAATCAGCAACTTCTATATACACAGTATACCCCAAAACCACTCACTTAAACATTCCAATCACCAATCTCTGGCAACTAGCGAATCCCTCATCCACTATTGAACACCACCAACAATTTCGAAAAGAAGTAACATCCAATGAGTGAATTGAAAGAAGAAAAAAACCCTAAATTAGATTTCAGTCTAACATCTTCATAAACTACACATAATTTAAGAAGTAACACTGATGAGTGCTTAGAATACACCTACAGACGTGTGCTAATTAAACCTCAAAGCAAGTATACAATGAGATATAATGTCGTCTTTCAAGTAATAAAAGTGGTAGAGATACCAGTATCGTCCCACAGAGATTGGAGTCAAAAGTGCAGTAAGAGTATAATGAAAGATGTGATTTCAGATGGCGATTTGGAAGAAAATATTTTGATTGGTTGGTGATTATCACTGAGCTAAATAAACAATAATAAAATAGAAGTAAGGGTGTAAGACTTGTGATGAGATGGTGAACCAAATTTCAGTAGACCAATGCTACAGAAATGCTACAGCATGGATGCTGCAGCATGAAGGTGGCAGTAACTAGTTTTATTATTTATTTTAAGACACGTTCCTCTCGGACTCTCACCATCCCATTATTCCAGTAGCCTTAGACAATCCCATCTCTGACCAGAATCCAACCTAAAGTAGTGATGGGAGTGGAATTCTCAAAATATACAGCAAAACATATTCTCTTTGTTAAAAGTTACTCTCTCGATATAATCCTCGTACCTCCCAAGTTGATGTAATCCAAATAGCTTATCTCTAAGGGGCTGTTTACCAAACTTTCTATTAAGTCCTGTATGGGTAAGTTTGTTTGCCTGGATAAATTTATCTGTCCGAATAAAAAAATGTTATTGTTTACCTTTCTTTCTGAATCAACAGTCTGAGTGATAGAAATGACTGTTTTACCCCTCAGTTCATCAGGATCATGGTTGCATCTCTCATCATAAAAAAAGATAACTTTCCACACATTTCTTTAACTCAATCTGTTAAAACTTAAACCAATTTTTGTTTACACCTATATGTCATCAATTTAAACAGAAAATTGAAACATCCCTTGATGAACAAATCCAAAAAACTGTTTCTAGAAGGAGAAACCTTGCATTCGTGAGTTGTTGAGAGAAATCCAATACGGTTTTGAAACCTTTCATTTGGGAGTTGTTGTTGAGATAACCCCAATACGGATTTGGAAGAATGATATTAGAGAGGGAAGGGTTTCAATTAGGGTTGGGAAGGAGATGCAGAGGTTTTGTTGCACCATTGGTCGTGTTTCTTGCTGAAGAACCGATGGGGGAAGGAGTTGCAACGTTTCAATTGTGGGGAGAAGCACCGATGGGGGAAGGAGCTGCAGAGAAGAGAGCGTGACCTGAGGAGCGACATCCTCAGGGAACAAGAACAGATATGAGTGGTCGTCGGTTGCCCGAAATTTCTCGTCGGGAAACATAAAACTTGCTCGCCGGGAATAAAGAAGAGAGGTCTCCATCACTAGTCGCTGGAGATAAAAAGCAGTGACGGGGATAGGAACACAGGTCGGCGGAGACAAGGAGCTTCAAGAGGGAGAGAAGAGCAGGTCGCCCGAGATGAAGAGCTACGACGGGGAGATGAGCAGTGATGGGACGAGGAGCTTTTCTCTGCGGCTAGGGTTTGTGAAGGGAGGGGGTCTATGATCGAACGTGTGTGTTCTTTTGAAAGAGTGTGTTCTTTTTTCAAAGGGGCATAATTGTCAACATTTTGTCTTAATGGGGACAACACCCCTCCTCCACACTGTGCGAATAAACCCATTTTTGTATCAATAAGTCGCAAGTAAACATCAATATATGGCTGTGCGAATAAACCAAAACAACCATTAAGCTCATTAAGTCAAAAGTAAACACCCCCTAAGTCTATTCCATTTTAACCCTTTAAAAAGGTGACAACTTATCAAGAATGAATCATTTTGAAAAACAAAAGTAACAACTCTCGTTGCAAGTAACTCTCTCGATATTACCCCTTGTGTCATCAAATTGACATGCTATTCAATGGTCTATCTCTAGTTCCATGACACTTTAACACTATCAAAGTGATCAATTTGTCAAGGGATTGTATTATCTTGATAGAACTTGGGTTGGAATAATAAAATATCATTATTGCCACACAAATGCCTACTTTCTTTTAGTTAACATGGTCACCCTTTGCCTCACACCCAAGCTAATGTGATTAGCTACTCATTACAACAAATAAAATAAAGCAAAAGTAAAAGACTTGGAAAGTAAACACGATGACTTGAAATGTAAATGATTTTTAAATGGAAATGACTATAAATAAATGACAAAAAATAAAATTACGAGGAAGTAAATGACAAGAATGTAAAGCGGAATGTAAGTGCATAAAATGAAAGTACTGAAATTAAGTGTAATAAAGTAAAGACGTAAAGTAAACGACAAGGCTAGAGATGCAAGATGAATTTAAAGAAAGCAATTTAAAGATCCAAATTTGTGTTGCAGAGATGATGCAAGCATTCATCTGGGTAGAAGGAGACTTAAGAAGAAATGAAGGTATTAAATGAAGAACAATGAAGAACATGAAGAACCAAAAGTTTTCTGAAATTTAAGAGGGAATTGGAGCTGATTAAGATCAGCGAGTAGATAGTACAAAAGGTAACAAGAGAGATACAAGATAAGATGCTTAATAAATGCACCCAAGGCCCTCTATTTATAGTAGTAGAGAGGGACCAAAAGTGTAAAAGCATCAACTAATTAATTAGGAAGGAACTACTAGTTAAAGTAAACTAACTAGAAAGTACATAGAACCATTAGATTACAACTATAAAGTACAATCAGCTGGATAAATGGAAGGACCAATGGATAACAAAATGACTTCTTCCACTCCACTTTAATCATCTTCCAATCCCCCCTCTTCAAAAGTACCTGATCCATGTTCCAGCGATGCTGCAACATGACCTATATTCAAGAAGGATTTCCAAATCGATACCAAAGTTAGTCATTCATCTCAAATAACACAAGTAAATCACAAATCTTAGCACCACCCTAATAAAATAGAAAAGAAGTAATAAATGACTAAAATTGGGATTTAGAGGTGCAAAATTCTATCTAAAAGACTAAAAAGGAAGTTCTTAAGTACTCAAAATTGAGCACTTATCAAACACCCACCCAACACTACTTGCAAGATTGGTGGCTTCACAGAACCAACCTCTCTACCCTCTAGAATAGAGCCGTAGAGGGCAAGGTGTGAGTGCATGTAACCCCACATCCTAGAAATATAAGAGATATAACAAATATTTACGAATGATAAAATGTATACCTAACATAACATTCACAAACAATGCAATCAAGAATGAACTTGATCTTATACCTTTATATAGTTCTCTCTATAATCACAGAATGCCATCAAAAGTGTCATCTGTCTTGCCAATTTCCTATGTCCACTCTACAACATAAAATCATCACCCTCTTAATTGCATTCCCAATAGCCAAAACGTCTTTATTTGGAATACAAATTAGATTTTCTGATGTGTGAAGGTAAAGGGTGGTTTGGTGATCCATTTTGAACGCCCGGAATCGCTTATTGTTGGGAACTGAAGATATGCCAAGTATGGTTAGTACTGCCAGAACAACATTACTATTGCCAGATCAAGTTAGTACTGCTAGTTCAATGTTAGTGCTGCCAGAACAAAGATACTACTGTTAGTTCAAGGTTAGTACTGCTAGTTCAATGTTAGTGCTGCCAGAACAAAGATACTACTGCTAGTTCAAGGTTAGTACTGCTGAGATATTAATACTGCTGGAACATTATTAATACTGCTTATGTGAGGTTAGTGCTGCTTGTCAAAGTTACTACTGCAAGTCAAGGTTACTACTGCTGGTACATGGTTAATGCTGCTGAACAAAGTTAATACTGCTGGAGATTGTTAGTACTGCTCATGAAGAATGAAGGTTAATACTGCTGAGTTCGTTAAGTTTGGTATGCGATACTTTTGGAGACAAAGAAGGAATTGATCAAGATATGTTTAACGAAGATTTAGAAGATCAAGTTACTTTTGATAGTTATCTTGTAATTATTTTTGTATAAATAGACTTCAATAGATAGCTATTAGGATACATACATAGACGAGTTAATATACATGATATACGTGTGAAAAAGAATTCGATATCGTTTTCAGAGAGATTTAACCTCAAGGTGTAAGAACCCTATTTCTAGAGAAGTAGAAGTCGTCTTGTTGAGCCTGTTCAACAAGATTGAGGTTTGGTTGTTAATCTTGTGAGTCGATTTAGTGAATACACAAAGTGGTGAATTTTCTGTTACATTGTTCTTGATTGTGAGAATTAAAGTTCTTTTCCGCAGATTCTTTAATTCTGAATTCTAAGTATTAATTATCTTGTTAAGATTCGATCCTGACAAGTGGTATCAGAGCTTATGTTTCTTAGAATTCTACAAACATTATGGAAAATTCTATTGAATCAAACAGTACTTTTGATTGGAGTGATCAAGCAGAAGAGGCAATACAGAATCATGCACTCATGGCAGAAGTCTCAGATATTCCTACGGAGGTAAAATCTAATCTATGTTCTCAATCTTGTATAGACACTGTTAAAAGGTATAGAGATCACAATCAGGGAATGTGTGATGACCTTAAGAGATTAGAAAAGGACATAAGAGATTATGTATTGATTGTTGAGAGGTTTGAAGAACAAATTAAGGCTTTTCAAGCCAATGAACTTCAACACTCATATGATACAAACTACTGGAAGTGGGAAAAGGGTGGTCTGGAGTTCCAACTGAAAGAGTCTAGGGAAGAGTGTGAGAAATTAAAAGAAGAACTTAAGAAAGTTACAGCTGATGTTGAAAAGTTTTCAAAAGCTTCTAAAGCCATGGACACAATAATAAATGCTCAAGTCCATGGTAAGATGAAAACAGGCCTAGGGTATAATGCCACTCCCCCACCCTACAACAACAACTACATCCCTCCTAGGTCAGACCTTTTAGAAACCTTGGATAGTAAGGACTTATCTGAAGGAGCCACTAGTGTAGACCCATTAGATGCAGTTGTTGTTGAAGATGGATCTGATGGGGAAGATTCTAAGAAGGATAGTGATGAGATCCCATTAGAAAATCACATCAAGACTAATGAGGAAGGTGGAAGTCCTTGGGATAGGAGTAAGGAGATGAAAAGGACTGTAAAAGGAAAGAAAGTTCATTACACACAGACCACAGTTGTAAACTCTAATACTTGTGAACAGTGTTCTTGCAGGAAATCTCAAGAGTATAAGCCCCAAAATCATGATAATAAGAGGGGAAATCAAAGGAACTGGAATAACCAGTGGGCACTAAGGCAAGGAGTTGATCTGC
Organism: Saussurea involucrata; assembly: GCA_033807775.1. Lineage (NCBI taxonomy): Eukaryota > Viridiplantae > Streptophyta > Magnoliopsida > Asterales > Asteraceae > Saussurea > Saussurea involucrata. The sequence goes on from CM066322.1 coordinate 138,520,387, forward strand.
AAAAGATTAACAGACCAAAACCTTGCTTTATTTGTGGCAAACTGAATCATCTTGCCAAATACTGTTTCTTCAATCCTATTAACCAAAAGAGAAGTTTTCAAAGAAGTTATCAAAAACCTTCTGGCTATAGGAAGCCTACAAGAACAAATGTGGCTAAGAAACAAGCTGAACCAAAAAGCCACATGAAGAAAAAGCCTGAAAAGGAATGTGTTACAATGTGGGTTACAAAAGGCACTAAAAATAATACTGCTGCTAGCAGTGTTAGTACTGCTAACACTGTTAGTACTTCTTCAAGAGTTAGTGCTGCTAGCAGTGTTAATACTGCTAGAAATTCTTCAAAAGTTACTGCTGCTAGCAGTGTTAGTACTGCTAACACTGTTAGTACTTCTTCAAGAGTTAGTGCTGCTAGCAGTGTTAATACTGCTAGTAATTCTTCAAAAGTTAGTGCTGTTAGCAGTATTAGTGCTGCTAACACTGTTAGTACTTCCTATTCAGATAATACTGCTGCTAGCAGTGTTAACTCTGTTAATACTGCTTCTAGCAGTGTTAACTCTGTTAATACTGCTAACTCTGTTAGTACTGCTGATACTGCTGCTAGTACTGATAGTGCTGCTAACGATACTGCTGCTCCCAGTGTTAGTACTGCTAGCACTGTTAGTACTTCTGAGGTTAATACTGCTTCTAGTGCTGCTAAACCAATCATATTGACAAAGTACTCCAGTACTGCAGTACCTAAGGTTGAAAATCTCATCAAAACCAAGTGCAAGTACTTTGATGAGCAAGGGAGACCCAGGACCACTTCGGCTTGGGTTCCCAATAAAACTAACTGATTTATCTTAATGTGCAGGGCAACCAACAGCTCAAGGGGAAGAGCATTTGGCATGTTGATAGTGGTTGCTCCAGACACATGACAGGTAACATGGCCTGCCTCAAAAATTTCAAAAAGATTGATGGAGGACATGTTGCATTTGGGAATAATCCTGCTGGTGGAAAGATAAGTGGTAAGGGTGATGTTTCAAAAGGTAAGATGACCTTTGAAGATGTGTACTATGTTGAGCAATTGAGATACAACCTGTTAAGTGTATCACAGGTTTGTGACAAGAAGCATAGCATATTGTTTACTGATTCTGAATGTATTATCCTTGCTCCTGGATACAAAGTGGTTGATGAAAACATGATACTTCTGAGAACTCCTAGGAAGGATAATGTATATTGTTTGGATTTGGAAAGTGTTTCATTTGATTCATCCCTAAATTGTTTAGTTTCAAAAGCTTCTTTGGATGAATCATCACTTTGGCACAGAAGGATGTGTCACATGAACTTTAAAACAATGAATAAACTTGTTAAGAATAACCTTGTAAGGGGTTTGCCATCCAAAGTCTATTCATGTGATGATCATTGTGTTGCTTGTCTCAAAGGCAAACAACACAAAACTTCTCATAAGACCAAAGAGATAAACACTATCTCAAATCCTCTTCAACTGTTACATATGGATCTGTTTGGTCCTACTAATGTGATGAGTATTGGCAAGAAATCATACTGCTTAGTTATTGTTGATGATTATTCTAGATTTACTTGGGTATATTTTCTGAGAACTAAAGATGAGACAAGTGGACTGATCAAATCTTTTATTCTCAAAATTGAAAACCAATCAAATCAAAGAGTGAAAGTCATTAGATCAGATAATGGAACTGAGTTTAAAAATTTTGATCTAAATACCTTTTGTGAAGAAAAAGGAATTGAGAGACAATACAGTGCTCCTAGGACTCCACAACAAAATGGTGTTGCTGAGAGAAGGAATAGGACACTGATTGAGGCTGCTAGATCTCTGTTAGCTGATTCAAAGTTACCAATTACTTTTTGGGCAGAAGCAGTTAATACTGCCTGCTATGTTCAAAACAGAGTTTTAGTTGTAAAGCCTAAAAACAAGACACCTTATGAGCTTTTCCATAAAAAGAAACCATATATTGGATTTTTCAAACCATTTGGATGTCCTTGTACTATTCTCAATACCAAATCTCACTTAGGTAAGTTTGATAGCAAAGCAGATGATGGTTTTCTTGTTGGGTATTCATCTCAGAGTAAGGCCTACAGAGTTTTTAATACCTCTTCTAGAATAATTGAAGAAAGTGACAATGTCAAATGCAATGAGAACACACCAAATCCTATTGGTTCAGGTCCTAATTGGCTATTTGACATTGATTCACTCACTAATTCTTTGGGTTTCAGTAGTGATGTATATGCAGGACAAAGGGATACACCAACATCAGAACACAGAATTCAATCTGTGATATTTCCACTCCCTTCCATTGATCCTGTTGAATTCTGTGAACAACAAGAGGAGGCTGAACCTATTCAGAATGAAGAAGAGAGGAGAGCAGAGGAAAATCAGTCTTTAGGTCCAAATTCCAGAGAATCTGAGGTGACTGAAGAAGCAGAAACAAATCCAGAATTAAATGAGTCAAATCTGGATGAGAACATACAAGAGGAAGCTGGTCATCCAACAAGAACTCAGAAAAATCATCCTCCAGAGTTGGTGATTGGAGATATTGCATCTCCCATGATGACTAGAAAGCAAAGCAGACTCCAAGAGTTGCAAGAGCAGCAAAATACAGTTAACACTGTTCTTACTTGCTTTCTATCCCAGATTGAGCCCAAAAAGGCTTATGATGCTATGAAAGACCCAAGCTGGATAGAGGCAATGCAAGAGGAGCTGCTACAGTTCAAATTACAGGATGTTTGGGACTTGGTAGACCTTCCAAAAGGTCATAGAGCAATTGGCACCAAGTGGATTTTCAGGAACAAGAAGGATGACAGAGGGATTGTGATCAGAAACAAAGCTAGACTGGTTGCACAAGGGTACACTCAGGAAGAAGGAATAGATTATGAGGAAGTCTTTGCTCCTGTGGCAAGGATTGAAGCAATCAGGTTATTTCTAGCCTATGCCTCATACATGAAGTTCAAAGTGTACCAAATGGATGTCAAAAGTGCATTTCTGTATGGAAGTATTGAGGAAGAAGTATATGTCTGTCAACCCCCTGGATTTGAGAATCCATTGCACCCTGACAGAGTATACAAGTTGAAGAAGGCTCTTTATGGTTTGCATCAAGCCCCAAGAGCATGGTATGACACCCTGTCTACCTATCTCTTGAAAAATGACTTTGAAAGAGGAGTAATTGACAAAACCCTGTTTATCAAGAGGAGAAAGAAAGACACATTACTTGTTCAGATCTATGTGGATGACATCATCTTTGGATCCACCAATGATCAAATGTGTAAAGAGTTTGAGGAGTTAATGCACAAAAGCTTCAAGATGAGTTCCATGGGAGAACTTACTTTCTTTCTTGGGCTTCAGGTAAAACAAAGGAAAGATGGGATTTTTATTAGCCAATCCAAGTATGTGAAAGACATCCTGGACAAGTTTGGTTTATCAGACTCAAAGCCAGCAAGCACACCTATGGAGACACACAAACAGCTCACTGCTGATCTTGAGGGGGAGGATATGGATGTCCATCATTACAGATCAATGATTGGATCTCTCATGTATCTCACAGCCTCTAGACCAGATATTATGTTTTCAGTTTGTGTTTGTGCCAGATTTCAAGTTACACCAAAGCAATCTCATCTTCATGCAGTCAAGAGAATTTTCAGATACCTAAGAGGGCAACCTAGACTAGGTCTCTGGTATCCTTATGAATCATCTTTTGACTTGCTTGCATACTCAGATAGTGACTTGGGTGGAGCTAACATGGATAGGAAGTCTACTTCAGGTGGATGTCAGTTTTTGGGTACAAGACTAGTATCTTGGCAGTGTAAGAAACAAACCACAGTGTCCTTATCTACCACAGAGGCTGAGTACATAGCTGCTGCAAGCTGCTGCTCTCAGGTTCTATGGATTCAGAATCAGATGTTGGACTATGGGGTAACATTTCTTCACACTCCAATCTTCATTGATAACAACAGTGCTATTAGCATTGTTAATAATCCAGTCAAACACTAAAAAACAAAGCATATAGAGATAAGGTATCACTTTATAAGAGATTGCAATGAAAAGAAATTAATTCAGGTTGCTAAAGTTCATACAAATGACCAGTTTGCTGATCTATTCACAAAAGCTTTTGATGTGGGTAGATTCACCTTTTTGGTAACAAGTGTGGGCATGATCAACCTAGAATAAATTCATGACTTTCTGTTTTTATACCTGTATTTCTTCACATATTTGGTGCTACTAACTCTCTTTCTCAGAATCCTCTGTTTTCCTCAGATTACCAAGTGCAGAAAAGTGTAAGTGTAGTTACTACTGCTAGTGCAGAGTTACTACTGCTAGTGCAGAGTTACTACTGCCAGTGCAGAGTTTCTACTGCTAGTGCACAGTTAATACTGCCAATGAGTAGTTAATACTGCTCAGTAGTTAATACTGCTTTGCAGTTAATACTGCTCAGTAGTTAATACTGCTTTGCAGTTAATACTGCTCAGTAGTTAATACTGCTAGTGCACAGGTAATACTGCTTTGCAGTTAATACTGCTCAGTAGTTAATACTGCTAGTGCACAGTTAATACTGCTTAAGTAGTTAATACTGCTTCGTGGTTAATACTGCGTATGTCGTTAATACTGTTCTTGAAAATCTAGGGCAAATACTGCTATAAATACCCATGTTTGCCCGCCAAAGTTCATAACGACTCTTCGCATTAACTTCTTCTCTCTCTCGTTCTAACCCCTTCTCCCTAGAATCTCTGTGTTTTCTTTACAAATCCTCAGGAAGCACAACGATTATGGAGTTTGTCGACGAGCATAATGAGTTTGCAATGCTTCAGAAGCCGAAGCAGGCCGAAGGATTTCATGAAATTGTGGATTTTCTCAAGTCCACTCATATTTCGTATGCCCTAACGGTGAATCCAACAATATACATCGAGCATCAGACGCAATTCTGGGCCAATGCCACCGTAGAATCCGAAGATGGGCATAAAGTCATTCAAACAAGGGTATGTGACAAACCCTTGAAAGTTTCAGAAGAACTCATTCACATCACTCTTCGACTAGATGATGCCTCAGGTATATCTTCTATTCCCAATGAAGAACTCTTCTCAACTTTACAAAGAATGGGGTATGAAGGTCCCATTGGAGTTTTTAAATTCTACAAGTCAAAGTTTTTTACTCAATGGAGATTCTTTGTTCATACCCTAATGCATTTTATTTCAAAGAAAACTACTGGATGGAGTGAGTTCAGCAGTACTATTGCTTATGCTCTAGTCTGCTTAGCCACTAACAGGAAGTTTAATTTTTCTCAAATGATTTTCAATGATCTTGTGGCAAACCTGGAATCCAAAAAGCGTTTCAATATGTATCCAAGGTTTGTTCAGGAAGTAATTACCAAGGAATTGACGGATATGCCTCAATTTGATGAGGTATATGTGCCAAAATCCCCTAAAGGGAAGGTTTTTTCAAATATGAAAAGACTTCCTAGGGACTCGGAAGGAGTTGACACACCATTGTTCTCTACAATGATGGTTGTGTCCCACACATTTGAAGGTATGGCATCAGGGTCAATGCCCTCATTAGACACACCCGCTGATGACCAATCCCAACCTTCCATCACAAAAGAAATCCCTCAGTCCATTCTTGAACGACCCACTCCCATAATAACCAAAAAGTTTGAAAGAAGAAAGGTACACAAGGTTCCTTCCCTTGCTGTATCTCCTAAGAGCCCGAAGCCTTTAAGCCCTCTGTTGGAGCATTCTCCAATGGAGAATATCGAAAGGGAAACCACAGGGGTGTCTCCCAACCCCAAGAAGGTGCTCACTAAGGAGAAGGTTGAGCATGTGAGTCGCAAGGCTGCCACTACTTCTGCTAGCAAAGAGAAGGCCAGTGGTAAAATAACTAAGCCCTTCCTCACGGCAACTCAGGGTGAGAAATCATCCAGAGGTCCCAGGTGCCAAGAAACCAAGGGGGTAGGTAGTGCTTTTGCTAGGCAAGAGACACCTGCTAAAACTTCCAATGATCCTTTAAGGGAGGTAAAAACTCCTAAACAGGGTGAGGATAGATATACGTACGAGGAATTGATGGAAACTATTGCAAATATCAACATTGAGGTCATGGATCAGAAAAAGGAGATTGATGAACTCAAGAAAGTGGTCCTCTATCAAAACTCACAGCTTGAGAAGCAAAGGAAGATGATCATTAAGTTGATGCACAGAAAGAAGAAAGCTCAGTTTGTCCTTAGGAGAAGAAACCCTACCAATGATGCTTCCAAAAAGGGGGAGTCAGACTCAGATCTAAACATGGAGGATGCAAACATTGAGGGGGAGTATGAGTATAAGGTTGAGGGGGAGACTGAGGAGGCTGCAGATATTACAAAGGAAGCAGAAACAGAAACAGCAGCAGAAACCGTTACTGCTGCTGATCTTACAAAGGAAGCAGAAACAGAACCAGCAGCAGAAACGGTTACTGCTGCTGAGGTTGCAAAAGAAGTAGAAACAGAACCAGCAGTAGAAACAGATAATGCTGCAGTATCTAAGACTGAAGCAGCAGTACCTGAAAGTGAGAAGAAAGCAGAATCTGTTCCTACAGTAACTAAAGCAGAGATTGATGAAGAGATATATGGGATTGTGAAGGACAATGTCGAAGCAGCAGTATTAAAGGTCATAAAAGAAGCAGTAACAACTATAGCAGTAGAAATGGTTACTGCTGCTGAAAAACAAAAGGCAGCAGAAACTGTTAGTGCTGCTAAGAGCCACAAAGAAGAAACAGCTGAAACCACTCCTGAAGCTGTCAAATCTTTCAAAAGAACAAATAGGCCAAGAACAATGACAATAGCCTCAAAGAAGAAAGATGTAAAGAAGCCAAAGGTGGATCCAACTGTGGAAGAAGCCCAGGAGGAAGCAGTAAAAGGGAAATCTGATCCAAAAGTTGCTGCAGAAGAAGTGGCAACTTCATCAGGCCAACCAAGCAATGTACAATCACTGCCAAATACTCAAAGTGATTTGTATATTACTGTGGTTGATACTAATCCAATCAAGACTACACCATTGTCTTCCATGCCTCCTGAGATCATCTTCTGGGACACATTGAAAGATGGAAGAAAGGAGTTCATCAGAATCAAAAGGGCAGATGGAAAGTTTGAAGTTTGTCCTACTTGGGGAAAACTTATCAGAACATGCTCTAGATCTGACCTGGAAGAGATGTTCAAGGTGGGAATGAGGCTATATGGAAACATGCTGACAGAGCAAGGTATGTCTATCACAAAGATGGTTCTTGAATACTTGTGCTTAATGTTCAAACCAGAAGCAGTTCAACATTTGATGGCAAGGAATTTTCAAGTCATTACCAACTGGATGCTCATTGAGAATTGTGGAGTGTATGTCATCTCTCTTGACAATACATTTCATGAATATTATTTGGTGGATGTTGTATACAAGCACAGCATGAAAAAGTTGAAAGGAATGATGCAGGCTAAGTTGGTGAGTGACAAAGACTCTAAAATGGCAAGATACCTTGTAAAAAGGATTCTCAATCAAAGTCTGGGATTGGATCCAAATTTATGCGTTGATGACTAGGTTTTGGAAGCATCATCTGAAGAACTTAACTTCTCATCCTGAAAAGTCAAGTTAGGGGGAGATTGTTGGGAACTGAAGATATGCCAAGTATGGTTAGTACTGCCAGAACAACATTACTACTGCCAGATCAAGTTAGTACTGCTAGTTCAATGTTAGTGCTGCCAGAACAAAGATACTACTGCTAGTTCAAGGTTAGTACTGCTAGTTCAATGTTAGTGCTGCCAGAACAAAAATACTACTGCTAGTTCAAGGTTAGTACTGCTGAGATATTAATACTGCTGGAACATTATTAATACTGCTTATGTGAGGTTAGTGCTGCTTGTCAAAGTTACTACTGCAAGTCAAGGTTACTACTGCTGGTACATGGTTAATGCTGCTGAACAAAGTTAATACTGCTGGAGATTGTTAGTACTGCTCATGAAGAATGAAGGTTAATACTGCTGAGTTCGTTAAGTTTGGTATGCGATACTTTTGGAGACAAAGAAGGAATTGATCAAGATATGTTTAACGAAGATTTAGAAGATCAAGTTACTTTTGATAGTTATCTTGTAATTATTTTTGTATAAATAGACTTCAATAGATAGCTATTAGGATACATACATAGACGAGTTAATATACATGATATACGTGTGAAAAAGAATTCGATATCGTTTTCAGAGAGATTTAACCTCAAGGTGTAAGAACCCTATTTCTAGAGAAGTAGAAGTCGTCTTGTTGAGCCTGTTCAACAAGATTGAGGTTTGGTTGTTAATCTTGTGAGTCGATTTAGTGAATACACAAAGTGGTGAATTTTCTGTTACATTGTTCTTGATTGTGAGAATTAAAGTTCTTTTCCGCAGATTCTTTAATTCTGAATTCTAAGTATTAATTATCTTGTTAAGATTCGATCCTGACACTTATTTGCCCAAACGTTCCTTTGATGAGAAAAATAACTCTCTTAGAAATTACATTTTCAGCTTTAGGCAAACTCATTTTTAACGATTAGTTCTACAAAATAATAAGTATTGCCAAACCACCCATAAAATTCTAGAGAGAAGAAAAAGAGAAATTACCCAGAATAACAACACAAGAAAAATGTATGCTGGTATTTCTGCACAAAGGCAACAAATATTTATGTAATCAATCAATAATCCAGAATTTAAAAAAAATACAAATTGATGAGATTAATGTTATGTAGAATGTGGTCTTTCTGAAAATACACGCACAAAATTCAAGCAAGAACTTATAATTCAGCAAAAATAACATGAAAAAGGTTACTAATTGATGAGACTAATGACACGGGTATTTGTAAAAGTCAAACGCCTTATTGTCATGTAATCAAACACATGGTGCAATTACATGGATCTGAAGAATAATAGGGTACCACAATTAAACAATCCACATAAATCAGTAGAAATTAGTTGCTTACCTGAGAGGCAAAAGAAAAGAGGCGATTGGAGTTGTGGGTTGAGATGTGTACCGTAACTCGGTGGTCGGCACAGGAGTACTACCGCAAGCAGGGGCGGTCGTCGGTCGACGATTGGAGTAGAGGGACTGAGGGCGTCTACGGGTAAAAAAGTACAAACACCTGATGATAATCATTGATTTTTAAATTGATTTTTAAACACTGGATGATGATGAGAATGGGGAAAGTGAAAAACCCCATGAATGAATGTGACTGCAAGAATCTCATGAATTAGTAGAAGTTGTTGCACGAGGGAGGGAATATGAAGTGGGGGAGGAGAGAAATCGGCTATTACAGAGGTACGTGGAGGACGGTTGGAGGCGGAGGTGGTAGTGCAAAACGTGGGAAGGGATAGGTCGTGGAGAAGGAATGGGAGGGAGAGGTTTGGAGAACTGAATTGTGTTGGAAAAGCTTGTATATTATGCTTAGGTAGTAGTAATCTTGAAATTTTGAAAAAAATGATTTCAATTTTATGCTATAGAAGTTGTACCTTAAGCATCAATATGAGTAATTTTTCATTGAAAAAAACTGTAATAGAGTAATGAAAGAAAATTACATGGATAGTGCCTACAATTCGAGAAGTAGGTGATCTCCCGAGACTAAATTTGTTCAGTTATGGTTTCTAAATTCTAACATGGCTTATGGTCTCGATGATCTTCTCTCCCTTGTCTGATATTTGGAGTGTTGCAAAATACTACAATAGTCTCTTGGTTGCTCTTCTTTTCTGCTATGTTTGGCACCTGACCAGGACTACTGTTAATCTTCTCCTCCATTTGCTTTATCTGATCACACCTCAAAATCGGCTAATGGTTTACTTGGATTTTTGTTTTTGTTTTTATGTGCTTTGGTTCCTGTGAAACAAGCGGTGACACCATTGCTTATCTATATGCTTTATGTTATCATCGGAGCAAATTTGATGAACAAACCCTCAATTTAGGGAGATCGCCAGTTCGGATCATCATCATATTAGTGAGTTTCTTTCTTTCGTTTATGTGAATCGTGAATTGCAGTTACTCTCTGAGAAAACTTTGTAAACAATTGTATTCTGAATTTGGGAAATCGTACATACGGATGAATTGGAGGGAAGGAGCTTATTGGCGTCAAGTGAGGAAGAGGCTGAATCAGGGTCTCAGAAGCTCACAAGGGCCCAGAAAGAGAGGACTTCGGCCTGCAGTTGCCTTCAACAGTCGATCATCAAATCGATGGTGAAGGTAGTGATGGTCCTGAACACCGGAAGGTGTTTGACGACCCAAAAGTCTCATTTTTTGACTGGTTGTTGGTTCCTTTTTTCATGTATCATTATCAAGCCTATTATGATGAATTGTCGATATATTATTGCATATGAACTCTTCTTTTTGTTCTGGATGTTTTGTTTGCAATTCAGTTGTGGGCATCATATGTGAGTAAATGTTAGTAATGCTGATTTAGGAAATATGGGCTAATGACCATTTATCAATTTTATAGTTCAGAATTCGGTGCTCCATTTTGTTCTAACACCCCTACAGATAACCCTGGCCGATCCTGCCATGGATAGAGTATTGTCACTCTTGCAAAAGTTCGCTCGATGCTCATAGGGGGAAAACTCAGAAAGATAAATTACGATTTGGTGCCCCTTGGAGGCACCCGCCAAAGAAGGACGACCCTTGGCTTTGTCCAGAATGGGCTAAAGCTTCAACTAATGGATTTCATCCAATCTTTAGTCAATGCAGAGTTTGGGGTACATCTCTCTTTCATTGTTTTTTGTCTTCCCTTATTTATCTTTCAGGCGTTGTGAAGACTATACATTAATATATATATATATATATATATTGACAGACCGGAATTTTGTTACTATTCTTTGTTAAGTAAGCTATCAGTTGTTATTTTTGGGCAAAAAAGCTGATAACCGGCAACCCCAACCAACTCCACACTATCAGTTACTATTTACCTCTAAAAGATGTTAAAAGTAGTAAATCTTGCTCAACTTGTATGTTATTGGTGCTTGGGCCAGCCGACTATTTAGTCTAACCACCATGGTTGTGAGAAAACCTTAAAGAAAAGGTTGCCTGTAAATGTGATTCATATTAACAATCATCTGAAGTTATTGAGGAGAAGTTTGGTTTATGCGTGTGCATATTTCTATTGCTAGATATCATCCAAGATTCTCTATAACTCTATATGCTCTAATTCATTGTTGTAAACATATGCAGAATAATTATTTCTGATTGTAGTCTTGAGATCTTCGATGATCCTTCTATTAATGCAATGATTTGAGGTACTTTTCATTAGTCCCTTTTCTTATTTAAGTTTATCATTGATATTATTGTCTCAAAATGGTGTGTAGCAGTATTTTCATAGTTGGATTCATGTCAAAGATCATTGTTGGTTCTATAAAAAACTTGACATATTGATCTTTCAAACCACTTGAAGGTCCATCTTTCGGCTACCTGCTGCTTTAGATTGCCATTACATTTATCGAATCTTCTCAAAATTATCTTGGTAGATCACAAGATTGAATTAGAATCACAAAATATGATTTGCTGTAGCTTCATATCAGCATGCTTTTTTTAATTATCAGACCTTTTAAATGTTGAAAAAATATTAATACCCTGCATTCTTCAGCATACATGAGTATAGCAGAACATTGAGCCTTTTAATAGCATGGCAACGTGCTCCAGAATATGGTCTGGATTGATGGAACTACAAAATGTATGCAAGGTGAATGAGACTGTAAGGTTAGGGTCTCTTAAGATATTATGCTTAACTCAACTGCTTTGAAACTACTTTCTATTCAATAGAGCTTTTAGAAGCAATTGCAGGTTAGGTCAATAAAAAGAAGGGGTTACAAAGTGCCCTTAGCCATATCTTACATACAATTTACAATTGCTTGTACTCATTATCTACAAAGTTACTGCATGTGAGATATCATGTTGTTGCTGAATTATAATGATAATTTTAAACCCGTGATATGAGGTTGAATAATACTCGTGATACTCGTCATATGAGGTTGAATAAGCAGTCAAACAATTTTCATGTGTTGGTAAACCATGTCTTAAAACTGCAGCCTGTACTATTGATTCGTTGGTTTCATCAAGTGACCGGTAATTAGGTGGACATGGTTTTAGCAGTTAGTTATATTGGGGGCCCAGAGAGCAATGGTAAGTAGCCGAAGCTTAGGTGGGATACCTACTTGGTGGTATTTAGTATTCAAGTAACATGAATTGTGTTTGTGGTTTAGTATTCAAGTAACATGGTATTTAGTGTACAAACTGCATCTACTTTTTTTTTTTGGAAGGGTATCCGAGGACATTGCCCCGACTAATCCCGGCAAGGTGAGGCGATTGCCCCAACTGCTAAAGCATGCAGCCCTGAGTTTATCCCCAGTGGCCACAAGTTGGAAGCGCCTGGATTCGAACTTGGGGTAGATGGGTTACTAGCCACATCCCCACAAGCCTTAACCAGTACGCCACAAGCCTTGTGGTTCAAACTGCATCTACTTCATGTGGCAGTGGATTTTTCGTGGAGCAATCTGGCAGCTTTTGTACTCCATTTCTGCTTCATAACGGGAGTTAACCCTCCAGCAATCGGTCTCAAGAGGCTTACTTACGATCACACGTAAAAACAGAAACAAAATTAAAAAGCGAAGGAAATGGTGAAAGCCTCTCTGGGCCTTTGCAAAGTTGTGGACTCCTATGTAAATGCTAATTGATCTAATCAACTGGTTGCAAGATTCGGGAGTTGTAGGCAAGGTATGGTGAATTTGGAAAATTATTTACAAAGAAATCCGAAAGTGAGACTAAAAAGAAAGCATTTTTTCACAGATAAAGTTTTCGTCGGTACAATTGGCTAGGAAATACATGAAGCGGGTTGCATCGGAGCTTGATGGGTTAGAAGGACCAGAAAAGGAACCAAACAGAGAATTTTTGGCGCTTCAGGGTGTACGTTTTGCGTTTCGTGTTTATCAGGTAAAATCTAATTAATTGCTTGCTTAAGTGACACATAGGATAAAATGACGCTAATTAAGAAATTATGGGTTTGATAAATCTATTGGATTGCAAATAGCCACCACGCTAAACACTTGTTTTGGTTTGGCTTGCAGAGAGTATGAAGGCATTTAAAGAACGAAGAAGCCATATGAATAAACAAAGTACAGATGAGGAAAACAAGGGTGAAGCATGAATTTTGGTTTATATATATATATATATATATATATATATCGTATTTAGTTTGTTTATGCTACCAATTTTCTCATATAAATTATTATACAAACATACAACTAATCACAACCTATAAAGACCTTCAGTTTAGTTTGTACAAATTTTCAACTTGATAGGATAATTACGTCGTGGAGTTAGTTTATAGTGTAACACTCTCGGTCCTGACCATCGCTCTTACTAGTAAGATTTTGGTCTTTGTCATGTTCATCTGATAAGGTAATGTGACTTAATAAGTGCTTATTGGGTAAACGTTTGGTAAACGACCCCTAAAAATAGTGACTTTTATCATGTAAATGCTTACCTGGATTTTATTTGTAAACTAGCTCCTAATTTTCATTAATTTTGTCCAAAAGCATATGGAGCATGATCTCCTTTAGACATTGTTAGGAAAATGTTGTTTTACCTAACGTATGACTACTAACACTAGCATTTGTTATTGAGTTTTACTTTCCGCAACATTGTGTCGGTACATAACTACTATATATATATATATATATATAGGGTCAGGTTCAAGGGAAAACCTCAAAAAAAAAAAAAACGGAATACTGAAGAACTCCCTAGGGGCCATTCATATGGACGGTATGCACTTGTGCATACAGGTAATTTGTAACATGCACAAATGCATAATGCACTTGTGCATAGAAACCAAAAAGTCAACTTAATTTACCTGTATGCACAAATGCATACCGTCCAGATGAAGGGCCCCTAGGGTGTTTTTTCAGTTTTCCGTTTTTTTGAGGTTTTCTGTTATAACCACGGTTTTGATGAAATGGAATAAGGGTTTTATGGAGAAATGTGAAATTTAGGAACTCCAGGGACTGTTATGAAAATATTGGAAAGAGGGTATAAAGCCCTCAATAATTGGCACATAACCCTATTCCTGAATTTTACGTTGTGGCATGCGACCTCGGAAAGAGAGAAGAAGACAAGGATCGACTTTGGTGATTTTGGGAGAAATAGGGCAGATGGAAGGATAGATTCTTCATTTAAAGGTAACCTCCAACTCCATTTCTTGTTGTGTGTTGAGTATTAGAGTTTGTTGTTGGGCTTGAGGTGTTTTCTGGTTATCGACATCCTTAAGGATTTGGGTTCCGAACCGAATGGTTTATTGGCGATGAGAAAGGAATTTTAAATTGCTCAATCGTTTAATTAGTGTTGTTTCTCGCATGTTTAACCTATTGAGAAATGGTTATTTTGTTTGGAATGAATCCGTATTGAGCCTGCTCGACAAACCCTGCGTATCCGGAAGTTCGCCCAGTGATAATGTCGGTTTTCGACATTATTTTGGATCTCAAATTGGGTGGTTCATGCGTGTTTTCAAGTAAAATGGTACTTTTAACGGGGTTTTGGTAAGAAAGTACAGATTCGGGTATTTTCTTTAAAAAAGTAGGCGATTCGAGTTATGGAGCTTAAAACGAGAAGAATTGGTGAAGATGACCAACAGAGCTTGGCGCCGAGCTTGGCGCCAGTCTTGGCGCCGGTATCCGCGCCGAATGAAGAAACAAAACTTGGCGCCAGTCTTAGCGCCAACCAATCCGCGCCACAACCAGCGCCGAGTTGCCAAACAGAAGCTGACGCCAGTCTTGGTGCCAGTCAACCCGCGCCGGTGCTGGCCCCGGCGTCCAGTTTATTAAAACATCTCTTGCAGCTAGGTTTTGGATACTTTCACTTTTTGACGAATATGGCCGACAAGGGGCGATTTTTGGGAGCGGACCAGAGAATTTTGAGAGGGTTAACACGAGGGAAACGGATTGAAGCTAGTGACCAAGACGAACGAGTACTTGAGATTGGAGGAATTCTTCTAAGGGAGTTATTTGTCATCTTTCTTAGATTTTTTTGAACAATGATAGTTTGCCCATCCTTCGTGGCTTTTCGTTTGTTTTCTAGTACCCCAACATGAGCTAAACCACATGTTGGGGGTTGGATGATGGTTGGGTCATGAACCATGGATTTTATGTGATTTATGTATTGGTTGTTGATAGATGAATGAAGTTTTTAAATTTAAGCTTATTGCTTTTGATAATTTGATCACTTGTTAAACGATTTAACAAATCTTGTGTTCGTTTGAGAAAAGTCCCAGATTTAGGTCGGATTCAATTGTCATCGATAGGAATTGGATATAGATATACCAATTCTTTCGGTGTTGCTTATTCAATCTCTTTTCTTAACTTAATTCAATTGTAAGATCGAGAGAAAATCAATTCTTTTTAAGTTAATTTTATTGTAGCTTGAAAGAGTGCAATGATGTTGGGTTTGTGCAATTCATTGACTATTAAAGCCATTTATAAGTCACTTAAATTTTTTGTTGATTGATCCATTCAAATTCCAACCTCCATCTTCTCTCTTTTTAAATCCAATTAATTGAACTTGTCTTAAGTTTTCGTATGTTTTAATATTTTAGTTTTCTAAAAATCAAACCAAACCAATTTCGATCGTTCAGTTAATAATTAATACAGTCATTGTGGTACTTAACACCTTGTTCCTTTGGTTCGATACTCGTACTTGCGTACGTATTACTTGAGACGACACCGTACACTTGCGGTCAGTCAAGGGGGTTGTAAACCCGCCTATCACCCAGATCGGGTGAAGTTTCCGGAAGAGGGATCCGGTAACAGGGGTTGTCCGGACTGGGTGAAGTTTCCGGACAGTTGGGTTTCCGAATAAGTGCCCGGATAAGTCTTCCGGATATGAGTTCCGGATAAGTGTCAGGATAAAAGTTCCGGACGGGACTTCCGGATAGAGTTTTCCGGATGTTGTCGGATGGGGTTTCCGGATGGACGAATCCGGTAAGTAGTGTCCGGATTGTTTGGCATCCGGTAAGTAGTCAACATGTAAGTAATGTCCAGATAGTGTAGTATCCGGGAAGTGGTGTCCGGATAGTTTAGTATCCGGTTAGCTCATTTTTTCGCATCTTTTCATTCAGGTATTCCTTTTTGGAGGTCAGGGGTGATAGAAGGATTCGAACAAAAGCATCAGGTGAGTTTTTCTAACTAATTACGTGTTATTAAACGTGATTTCAAAAGTAAGAATTGGATATGAAACGGTATGTTTATATTACATGAAAACGTATGTTCGAAAAGTTAACCTAAAGTGTATGCATACTTTGTGTGTAGATGTGTAATGACTAAGTCGGGGGGGGGGGGGGGGGTCTCACCAGTACTCGTACCGGGGAGTGTGTCCCGTTTATGCCATGGGAGGTGTGACCCAGTAAGGCATTGTGAGACTAACACGATGTCACTAATGTGTGACTTCAGTCTACCACTTACATGTCCAGTTTTACGTGAAAACTTATTGTTTAAAGTTTTTGTTGTTTATAATTGATTATGAAATGCTTTAAATATTTGATGATGAAATTGTTTCCACTGGAGGGAGCTCACTAGACCTCATGGTCTAACCCTTGCATTTCTAAAACTAAACCTTTTCATGAAAGCAGTTGGTAGAAAGCTCTGGCAAGGGCAAGGAGAAGATTTAGAGCGTTGATGCTTTTAGGCGATAGTTGTTTCACTCTTGCTATTTAGACTTTTAGTTAAAATTCTCAGTTGTGTATAGGATGTTTCCGCAAACCTAATTTTTGTATTAGCTGACTTCGGTTAAATTTTTGGGGCCGTTTTGGCTGGTTGCTTTAATATTAATGTTATGTTTTATTTTAGTTTTTTGGGTGTTACAGTTGGTATCAGAGCAATAGTTTAAGGGATTTAGGTGACCGACGGGCCTAGACTTAAACTGTGGGCGTAGAAATCACGACTGAGAATTAGGAAAGTGTTAGGAGAACATTATCACATGAATGGAATTAATAGGGTAACGAGGACGGTCATGTAAGGTAGGTTCGAGGTTACACCTGGCCAGTGTAATTGTGAACTTACAGGTACATGTATGTGCTTATTTTGCCTTATTATTCTGGAGTTGTGGTCTTAAGTTGTTTAAATTGGTATGTTGCAGTAAGCAAAGATGTTAGGACGAACTCTGAGAAGTAGGTCTGTACCAGTGGATGAGGAAATCCTCATGGATGAATTCATGGAAGATGGACCGGTAGATCCCCCAAGGCAGGCGGCCACCCGTGGGAGAGGAAGGGGACGGGCACCCCGACGGGCTGCCACCCAGGCAGATGGAACGGGTGTGGTGACTTGGGGGAGGAAAAAGGCACATGTTTCCCGTAGGGCAAGGAGTGCGGAGGCTCCTGAGGACCGTGAACTGTCTCAACAGGAGAGCACGACATCGGTAAGGGGAAGGAATCAGTCAAGGGGGCGTGGTCAAGGCCGCACCTAAGCTTTTGTAACTGAAGAGAAGTTCATTACTAAGATGGGAAAGCTGCAAGAGACCTTGCAAACATTGCTAGATCGTCAAACGAAATCAACATCTGAGGGTCGTACCAAGAGCGGTAATGAGACGGGAGTTGAGGTGTCAAGCTTACCCACAACCGAAGTAGGTTGCCACTCTGAACTGACCCCAATAGAACCAAGTGGTACCAAACCGGTTAAGGGATGCACGTTCAAGGCTTTGCATCGTGCAAACCGCCTTCTTTTAGCGGAGAGCGTAATCCGGTGATGGCTCTAAGGTGGATTCGAGAAATGAAGTTGGCTTTTGATACCAGTAAGTGTGCCGAGGGAGACAAGGTACTGTACGTGATGTCGATGCTGAAATCGGATGTTATATTTTGGTGGGACATAGAAACTGGCGGGAAAGGGTCAGAAGTGGCCAAGGAAACTACGTGGGAGTTATTCACCAAGAGGTTTAAGGCACAGTTTTGCCCAGTGGCAGCGGTTAAGAAACTGGAAGAAGAATTTCTGGGGTTGGAACAGGGGACAATGTCAGTGCAGGAGTATATGTCAAAGTTTATTGAGAAAGCTCGATTCACAGAGTTGTATGTGCCTAATGAGGAGAGGCGCATAGAGAGGTACATTTAGGGAATGAAGAGCAGTGTGAGAGAGCTTGTTCAGTTAAAGGATCCCGCTACTTTTCAAACTGCGGTAGATACAACGGAACTCACAGAGAAAGAAAAGAACAGACAGATGACAGAGAAAGTTGGTGATAGACGAAAATGAGAAGGGCCAAATCTTGATGTTAAGAGGCCGAATGCTCCTAGACCCGAGCTGCGGGTGGGGCTGAGAGCAGGAGAGAAACGTTGTGGAAAATGTAACATAATGCATAGAGGGGAGTGTTTATCTGATAGAGAAGGGTGTTATAAGTGTGGGAAGACGGGGCACATGGCGAGATATTACCATAGTCCAAGATCATGCTATCAATGTGGTTCGCCAGACCACATCAAGACGGAATGTCCACAACTGAAGAAGGGAGTTACTGGTGGTTATGGAGGTGGCAGCGGAGGAAGGGGCGGAGATAGGAGGGTGGAGCCGGCTCACACAAAAGCGAGGGCATTCCACATGTCTGCAGAAGTGGCGGTGAATACGCCTGATGTGGTGGCAGGTACATTCCTTATTGACTTGGCTTTTGCTAAAGTGTTGTTTGATTCGGGCGCAAAACGTTCTTTTGTGTCGCCGAATTTTGTTCGGAACTTGCAAGTGAAACCCAAGAGGTTGAACTTTGGGTTTGAGGTAGAAGTAGCGGATGATAGTCGATTCTGGGTGAAGGAAGTCTATGAGGGGTATAACATTGATGTAGATGGTCATTTGTTTCTATTGTGTTTGTACCCGATGGGTATGGGAGAGTTTGATGTGATAATAGGAATGGATTGGCTAGCAGATAACATGCTAATATCGTCTGTAATAAGAAGTTAATTCGTGTCACTTTGCTTGATAAGAAAGAAGCGGTAATTTATGGGGATCGTTGGGATAGGAAGTCGTGTTTGATATCCATGATGAAAGTTAGGCGATGTTTGGGGATGGGATGTCTCGGGTATTTAGCGTATGTGCTTGATGCTAAGAAAGAGAAAAAGGGAGTGGAGGATGTGTCTATAGTAAGTGAGTACCCGGAAGTGTTTCTGGATGACTTGACAAGTCTGCCCCCAGATCGTCAAGTGGAGTTTAGAATAGATTTGATGTCCGGGGCAACACCGATTGCGTGTGCGCCCTACTGCTTGGCACCAACGGAAATGAAGGAGATGATGACGCAGTTGTAAGAGTTACTCGACAAGGGTTTCATTCGTTCAAGCTCATCGCCTTGGGGAGCATCGGTGCTATTTGTTAAGAAGGATGGGTCTATGCGGATGTGTATAGACTATCGGGAACTTAATAAGGTGACAGTTAAGAACAAGTACCCGCTTCCAAGAATCGATGACTTCTTCGACCAGTTACAAGGTGTGAGCTATTTATCGAAGATAGAATTAAGGTCGGGTTACCACCAACTGAAGGTGAGGGAGGAAGACGTGCCGAAGACGGCCTTTCGCACCAGATATGGACACTACGAGTTCCTAGTTATGCCCTTTGGTCTGACTAACGCACCAGCGGTATTCATGGACTTGATGAACATAGTATGTAGTTCGTTGTTGGATAAGTGTGTAATCGTCTTCATTGATGATATTCTGATCTACTCTCGATCTCAGAGTGATCACGAGGAGCACCTGCGAGCATTGTTAGAATTGTTGAAACATGAGAAATTGTATGCTAAGTTCTCGAAATGTGAATTCTGGTTGAGAGAAGTTCAGTTTTAAGGTCATGTGGTGTCGGCGGACGGTATCAAAGTGGACCCAGCTAAGATTGAAGCAATTAGGGATTGGGAACCGCCGAAGTCGCCATCGGAAGTAAGGAGTTTTCTTGGATTGGCGGGGCTATTATCAGAAGTTCATTCAGGACTTTTCAAGGATAGCCACCCCTTTGACCGCATTGACGAGGAAGAACGTTAAATTTGTTTGAACCATGGCTCAGGAGGCCGCTTTTGATAAGTTGAAAGAGAGTCTGAGTAGCGCACCGATTCTGTCGTTACCTGACGGATCTGGGGGATTCGTAATCTACATCGATGCATCCAAGCTAGGGTTAGGATGTGTGTTGATGCAAAATGGAAAGGTTATGCGTCACGTCATTTAACAACCCGGATTCCCAACATACAAATAACATATATTTCACCACAAAACAATACATCATATTTCATTTATGGTCCCTTATCTTACCCAAATAGGTCTTTCAGTACAAACTTTTTCACTTATAATAAAGTACATAATTGATACAAAACACAACTAGAATCTTCATAATCATGCATCTTCCAAAAAGCTAAACATGATATATCCTATCACTCTCCTTTATTTGCTCCTTGACCTGGAATACATATTTTAAAACAAAAATGAGGGTTAGACCTTGAGGTCTAGTGAGAAAATCCCCGTTAGTCAAAAACCATCTTTTACAAACATTCAATACACATAATGCACATAATAAAAATACCAAATATGACTCATACATCATGTATCTTTTCATCTCTCTCTCTTTCTCTTTCTCTTGGCCATATTAATTGGTAGCAAGCCAATTAATTAATTTACACCGCTGTACTAAATAAAGCCAACACCACTGTCCCTCTGTACAGCCAACTTTCACCGGTCCTAAGCCCGACCAACTAGCACCCATGCAATGTAATACTCATATAAACACTATATGCACAATATTACATTCATTCACATATATGTATTCCATTTGAAAACATTTTAAATAAAAACTCACTTGTTTCGATTATTTCAAAAATCCTGCCAAGCTATTACCAAGCACTCCAAATTCTTCAGTTCAGTTTCACAGAACCTGTATCACACAAATACAAATATTTCTTTTAAAGACTAAAATCTCTAAAATCCTGAAATCCTCGACTCAAGTCGCAATCAACCATGGAAATACTCTATGTCGCAATACACTACACCAAGTCGCAACCAACTACTACGACACAGTACCAAGTCGCAATCAACTACTGCGACTACTCCCTCATGTCGCAACCAACTGTTGCGACAACCCCCTCAACTCGCAACCAACTGTTGCGACATAGCACCAAGTCGCAACCCACTATTGCGACTCCACGAGCAAGTCGCAACTCAAGGTTGCGACATTCATGAAGATCATAAAATTCAACCATGTCGCAACCCACTGTTGCGACTTCAATGAATGTCTCAGTCAACTAGTTCATACTTAACCCAGAAATCTAAACTTTTAAGTTATGCATGTTACTGTAATTATGCAGATATGTTTTAGACTATTAACATAACCTAACCATATGCTCAGATTTCCCAACTCATCCATAAATCATCAAAACCCATCAAAACTTACATAAAACTTTATCTAAACAATAAAGATAGATTAAGAGGTTACATACCTTTAATCTTCACAAGATGAACCTTCCAAATCCAGCAATCAATCTTTGTCTTTCTTCTTCTTTCTTCTCTACGGTTCTATCTCTCTCTTCTCTCTCTCAACCGAAACACACACACACACTCACAATTAGGATATTACTAAGTGTATATCTAAAGGAGACACCTCCTCCTTGTGAGGTGAGTGTGGCGGTGGTGGTGTGTGGTTTAGGTAAAATGACCAAACAAACCCTAGGTTTCACTCATTTGACAAAACACCCCCTTATACTTCCACATAAAAATTAAAACTTACCCCTTAACTTCTAACTCCATAATTACTTAACTAACATTTATAAAACTAACTCCAAACCTTTCTTAAATTCAAATAATAACATTAAATAAATCAATGACATACCTGGTTATTACACGTCAACTAAAGGATCACGAGAAGAACTACCCTACGCACGACATAGAATTGGCAGCGGTGGTGTTTGCTTTAAAGATATGGAGACACTACTTATATAGAGTTAAGTGTCAGATCTACACCGATCACAAGAGTCTTAAACATCTCTTCAATCAGAAAGAGTTAAACATGAGACATAGAAGATGGATGGAACTACTGAACGACTACGACTGTGAAATCCATTACCATCCGAATAAAGCGAATGTGGTCGCCGACGCATTGGGTAGGAAGGAGCGAAGGGAATCGACTAAAGTAGTGGCCTTCAGGGTCGAGGCGACTTTCGATCTACTAGATAAGATCAAGAAGCTTCAAGAGGAGGCGATTTCAGAAGAAAATTTAAAGAGTGAAAGAATCGTTAGGATTACGTCTTCGCTAGGTATCAGTGGTAACAGTGTGTGGTACTTAGGGAACCGGATATGGGTTCCTAAGTTAGGGGACGTACGAGTCAGTATTCTGGAAGAAGCGCATAAGTCACGATATTCAGTGCACCCAGGGACAAATAAGATGTATCAAGATTTGAGGCAATCTTATTGGTGGCCAAGAATGAAGAAGGACATCGCTCACTTTATGGAACGATGTACGACGTGTCTGAAAGTTAAAGCAGAACACCAACGGCCATATGGGGAACTTCAGTCTTTGGATATACCGGTGTGGAAATGGGATAACATCACCATGGATTTTGTCACAAAATTTCCAAGGATCCTGAAGGGTCACGATACGATATGGGTGATCGTGGATTGTCTCACCAAGTCGGCACATTTCCTACCAATTAGAGAAGCAAATCCGTTGGAGAAGTTAGCAAAATTATATATAAATGAGATCATGTCAAGACACGGTATACCGCGATCTATCGTGTCGGATCCTGATAGTCGGGTCACATCATCGTTCTGGAGAAGTCTGCAAAGAGAGTTGGGATCGCAACTCAAGTTGAGTACAGCGTATCATCCTCAAAGGGATGGTCAGAGTGAAAGAACTATACAGACGTTAGAGGATATGCTCCAAGCATGCGTGATTGATTTCAAGGGTTCTTGGGAAGTACATTTACCGTTGATAGAATTATCGTATAATAATAGCTATCACGCGAGTATCCAAGTGGCGCCATTTGAAGCGTTATACGGACGCAAATGTCAAACGCCTTTAGCTGGAATGAAGTGGGAGAAAGACAAGTGGCAGGCCCGGAGATCATACAATTGACCACCGATAAGATAAATGTAATCCGCGAGAAAATGAGGGCAGCGCAAGACCGACAGAAGATGTATGTGAACAAGAGAAGGAAACCTATCGAGTTTCAGGTAGGTGACAAGATAATGTTGAAGGTCTCGCCTTGGAAAGGCGTAATTCGTTTCGGAAAGAAAGGGAAACTGAGGCACAGGTATGTGGGGCCTTTCGTCATTATAGAGCGAGTTGGGGTTGTAGCCTACAAGATGGACTTACCCGAGGGACTGAGAGGATTCCATCCAACATTTCATGTTTCGAACTTGAAAAAGTGTTTAACTGAGACATATGTGGCAGTGCCATTGGAGAATATCAGTGTTGATGAGAGGTTGACATATGTAGATGAACCAGTAGAAATTGTGGATAGTAAGGTCCGAAAATTGAGGAATAAGGAGATCAGATTAGTAAAGGTTCAGTGGCGGTATCATAAAGGACAAGAGCCAACTTCGGAGGTAGAGGCGGATATGAGGTCCAGATACCCTCAGCTTTTAGACAAAGGAATTCCGGGGACATAATTCTTCTGAGGGGGGAGTATTGTAATAACCACGGTTTTGATGAAATGGAATAAGGGTTTTATGGAGAAATGTGAAATTTAGGAACTTCAGGGACTGTTATGAAAATATTGGAAAGAGGGTATAAAACCCTCAATAATTGGCACAGAACCCTATTCGTGAATTTTACTTTGCGGTGTGCGACCTGGGAAAGAGAGAAGAAGGCAAGGATCGACTTTGGTGATTTTGGGAGAATGGAGCAGATTGAAGGATAGATTCTTCATCTAAAGGTAACCTCCAACACCATTTCTTGTTGTGTGTTGAGTATTAGAGTCTGTTGTTGGGCTTGAGGTGTTTTCTGGTTATCGACATCCTTAAGGATTTGGGTTCCGAACCGAATGGTTTATTGGCCATGAGAAAGGAGTTTTAAATTGCTCAATCTTTTAATTAGTGTTGTTTCTCGCATGTTTAGCCTATTGAGAAATGGTTATTTTCTTTGGAATGAATCTGTATTGAGCTTGCTCGACAAACCCTGCGTATCCGAAAGTTCGCCCAGATCGGGTGAAGTTTGCGGAAGAGGGATCCGGTAAAAGGGGTTGTCCGGAATGGGTGAAGTTTCTGGACAGTTGGGTTTCCGGATAAGTGCCCGAATAAGTCTTTCGGATATGTGTTCCGGATATGAGTTTCCGGATAAAAGTTCCGGACGGGACTTCCGGATAGAGTTTTCTGGATGTTGTCGGATGGGGTTTCCGGATGGCCGAATCCGGTAGGTAGTGTCCGGATTGTTTGGCATCCGATAAGTAGTCAACCGGTAAGTAGTGTTCGGATAGTGTAGTATCCGGGAAGTGGTGTCCGGATAGTTTAGTATCTGGTTAACTCATTTTTCCGTATCCTTTCATTCTGGTATTCCTTTTTGGAGGTTAGGGGTGATAGAAGAATTCGAACAAAAGCATCATGTGAGTTTTTCTAACTAATTATGTGTTATTAAACGTGATTTCAAAAGTAAGAATTGGATATGAAACGGTATGTTTATATTACATGAAAACGTATGTTCGGAAAGTTAACCTAAAGTGTACGCATACATTGTGTGTAGATGTGTAATGGCTAAGTCGAGGGGTGTGTCCCGCCAGTGCTCATAACGGGGAGTGTCTCCCGTTTATGCCATGGGAGGTGTGGCCCAGTAAGGCAGTGTGAGACTGACACGATGTCACTAATGTGTGGCTTCGTGTGCCACTTACATGTGCAGTTTTGCGTGAAAGCTTATTGTTTAAAGTTTTTGTTGTTTATAATTGATTATGAAATGCTTTAAATATTTGATGATGAAACTGTTGCCACTGGAGGGAGCTCACTAGACCTCATGGTCTAACCCTCGCATTTTCAAAACTAAACATTTTCAAGAAAGTAGTTGGTAGGAAGCTCTCGCAAGGGCAAGGAGAAGATTTAGAGCGATGATGCTTTTAGGAGATAGTTGATTCACTCTTGCTATTTAGACTTTTAGTTAAAATTCTCAGTTGTGTATAGGTTGTTTTCGCAAACCTAATTTTTGTATTAGTTGACTTCGGTTAAATTTTTGGGGTCGTTTTGGTTGGTTGCTTTAATATTAATGTTATGTTTTTATTTTAGTTTTTAGGGTGTTACATTTTCCCTTGAACCTCCTTATATATATATATATATATATATATATATATACTAGCTGTCTACCCGCGCGATGCAGCGCGGGTGAAATTTGTCAAACCCGAAAGGTATTACAAAATTTTGTGATCTTTGCTCAGGAGACGAGTCGTAAGGAACCACTGCTTATAAAACTCTGGTGGACAGGAAAACATAAAACCATATTAAGAATCTGCAACATAAATTACATATGTATATGAAGCATATTGAATAACATAAGTTTGCACATGTGCAAATAGACAGTAGTTAAAAAAAGTGCTTAGTTAAAGTAGATTCATAATGGAACAAATGCATCACATACATATCACCAAAGATCATAACTGTTCTCACACATTAGCTGGCATGTAACAAAACAAGTAAATCTACATTGGAAGGACAAACGTCCGCTTTTCGCAGCTAACTTGAGATTTCAAAGGCAAAGTTGTAGGTCTAATTTGAACAACAAATTACTAACATAGATATGGTTTAAGGTACATGGTTGAGAAAAGATCAAGCTTTAAAACTAAAAAGCCTGAAATCAAAGAGTACATGGTGCCAACATAGATAAGATGTATGTAAATATTAATGAGTCTCCTTCATCCAAGAAATGGACACAACTGCCCCACACTTTCTTTATTATTTTTTAACTTTGAAGACCTGCAAAATAATGATACGAATGCAGTTAAGTATGTTGACATGAGATACCAAATGACCCTCATTTTCTTTAGTATTTTTTAACTTTGAAAACAAAAACTAAGGATCATTTGTAATTTTTTTTGTCTAGTGTTGGTCACCTTCGGTACATGAATATACATCAGTTTGAGCAATATCTTTGAGTTTTGGTGCGTAATAAACTACTATGTTTGTTTTATTTAAGAATCATACTAAAGTTGATAAACTATTGAATCACTTTGAAATAGGCTTAGCAAACATCTGATTCTCTTCGTACATCCATTTGAAAACTGTTGGGTGACCGTCTTATATGTAATTTGTAAGCCTGGTGATGTTGAGATATATCACAGTGTAAGAAAAAAATAGAAAAAAATAGAAAAAAAACAGAACATACCTCCATTGTTGAGTGGAGTGCTTTCCTCAAAATTGACGATCATGTTTCATATTTTTTTTCTATTTTATGTCATCCTCGATACTCATTTTATGGTTGCCCCTGCAACATACCATGGTAACTTTCAATTATTAAGTGAAAGTGTTGTTTCTTGGTTACTTGAATTGACAGAAGTTGCCACCATTATTACATAAGATCCCCGTTTTTATAGGAGTTACTATTGCCATTGATGAGGTGTGGTGCTCATGAAAGGAGATCCAAAGTTACTTCAGTTTCCATTATTGTCACACACAAAAATGATGGCAACCTATTAGTCCAACCAAAGCTGGAAAGAAATATCATCTCCAGGGAAGAGATTTAGGGGTCGTTTCCAACAGGTTAAGTGCTTACCACATGTCACTTTACTAACATGATTTCTCCATGCCACCATGGTTAACAATGAAAGCCCTATAACAACATATTTCACCACAAAAAAATTAAATCAGACTTTCTGATACAACTGATTCCACATGAAACCAAAAAGCAGCTGAAGACGGACCTGATACAATAGGATGGCTCTGATCACAACTTGTTGATACAGAGTTCTAATGCTGCCCCAATCAATGGTCCTACCGAGAACACCCACTGCATACGATAGATAATTTACTACATATATAATAATATTTCAAGATTTTATAGGCAGGCTTATGTGATCGTTCCATGTGTGTTCCTTGTTGTAACATGTAAATGATGGCAGCTCCCAAACTCCATTCTCGGTAAATCCTGGCTTTGGTGATCGGAATGGTGGCCAAGTGTAACGTCCCAAAAATTACAAGGAAATTTAAAATTTTTAAAACATACATTTCATTAAAACAACCATGATTTAATAATTCACGTCTTAAATAAAATTAACGTCGTTACTTCAAACCATCAACAAGGTTTATGCAGCGGAAAATTTCATAACTAAATTCAAGGGTTCAAAAGTGAAAGTTTAATAATATTTGACACTCCGCGCTCCATGTGTGTACTGTCACGCCCGACTGCCGCCCGCACCTGAAATAACAACACATTGGGAAAGGGTAAGCTAAACGCTTAGTGAATTCAATCACGCACGTAGGTAGCAACCCCACGCATATCGCCCCTACTCGCAAGTAGGCAACATCACCATCATCACGAATATCAAACCACATAATGATTATTATATAAGCACGAACCTCGGTCCCACCGAGTACACAAAATACATTAATACAAGCTCAGTCCCACCGAGCCCTCGGTCCCACCGAGTAATTAATACAAGCTCAGTCCCACCGAGCCCTCGGTCCCACCGAGTAAAAATTGTTGTACTAGCTTAGTCCCACCAAGCCCTCGGTCCCACCGAGCCCCTCAGTCCCACCGAGGTGTACACATGCAAATATATATTCCACATACGAATCTAATAAATCACAACCCGTTATCACATCCCATCTAGTTCACGTAAGCACATAAATACACGTAATCACACGTAACACAAAATAACGACATACATGAAATTCCTAACTACGCGGTGAGAGAACTCACCTCAAGGCTAAGCAACGTGCTCACGAGACGCAACACCAACACGGCAATCTTCTTCACTTTCTCCCACCTAAATACGTATAAAAAGTCAAAGGAAAGTCCCGACCCATAACACGTTTACTAGCTTTCAAACGACTAAATATTCCAGCTTTTTCTTAAAAGTTACGGGTCTGTTCGGGACCTGTTTTACCCCCTTAAAACTGATAAATACAGAAATTAAAATTCATAAATACGAATTTCTCAGTCTTACGATTTCAGGGACGTATCGCACGCGTCCTAACGACTTTTCTATAATTTACTATAGATTTTACAAAAATGTTTCATAGAACAGCGAACACCCGGACCTTTCAGTACAGCATGGCAACTTCGCCCTAGCTATGGTCCGAATTGGTCTTTCCACAAAACAGAGGAAACTTAATAGACTCCGAAACGAAACTTTTGGCACCAGTCCCATCCCAAACCGACATTCCAAACAAAAGTTATGCGTAAAACAAAACAGGGACAGAAAGCTGTCTAAAACCCCGACCTGCTCTAAAAACCACACTTTTTCGCCTAGCTAGAGGCCGAACCAAACTTTCTCTAAAACACGAAAAACGTGTCCAACACAGAATGTGAACCGTGGGCACCGGATTCGCCTCAATCCGAGTTACGACGCGAAAGTTACGCACGATTGAAGAACTGGACAGAACACTAAAAAATTACATAAAATGATAACCTTTTGAACTTGATCCCAATAAGACGTCTTAATCCAAACAGACCCGCAAAACAACTTGACTTACTGTTTTAGGGTTACCATGGTCTGAAACACACCAAGCACCACCCACTGCCGCCTCCGGAGGTGGTGGTGATTGGCGGTGACACGGTGGTTGCGGTTTACAATTTCCGACGAAGAAAACATCAATAAAACGAACGGGACACCTACCTTAACGGAATCCTTCTTCTTCCTCCTTTCCGACCAGTCCCGACGCTGGTTCCCTCACGCCGGTGATCGCCTCCTTCCTCCTCTCAACTCTCGCTCTCTTTCTCTTTCGGTCTCTCTCTCTTTTCTTCTCGGTTTCACTTCCCTTTCTTCTTGGCCGAAAACAACAAGGGGAAGGGAAAGAAAATGGCTAAGGGTTTTGGGGGAGGATTGTTAAGATGAAACCGAAGGGGAGGGGAGGGGTCGTGCCTCTTGGCCGATCTTCTTGCCCCACTATGGAGAAAGTCCCAAACAGCCCCTCAACTTACACTTCTTAGCAAAATCCCACAAAGGTTACTTCACTTAACTTTTTGGCCCGACTCGGCTAACCCCGCTAACGGAAACCACGTTAATTAATTAAATGCTCCTTTTAAAAAAAAAGGAATAACGAGAATACATACCGGGATACGGGCTTTACAACTCTCCCCCACTTGGATTAGACTTCGTCCTCGAAGTCTATGCCCGTGAATAGCTATAGATAGGTCTCCCTCATCTCAACCTCAGGTTCCCAAGTTCACTCGGAACACTTTCGGTGTTTCCACTAGACCTTCACTAACTGGAATTTAAGATTTCCCACACCGCCTAAAAATCTCTCGAATACTTTTCTTACCACAAAACTCCTTCAAGCACACCGCAAGTATGATCGGAGGAACATTCCAACAACTGGATTCATTCCTAGTCAAACGACTTCGGTTGTCTCCCAACCATAGATAATCAAAACATCCCGATTCAAATTTCAAGCTCTAACCATTCTAAAGTTGCTCACCAATATACCCTACAGGATACTCGAATTCGATCATTCCTATCATTAACTGTCGATTAACTTTCACGAGTTCTAATAGACTCCCACAATTTATTCCACATGAATTATCAAACTAGTAAATTTATAATCATCCACGAAGGTCACTCCACCACAACCATTCACCACAAGCAAACATCTCCGGATTACTACTACCATCAACATAATTTCCTTAAAATCGACTACAATTCCCCAATTACACTAAGGCATTTGGCCTTAAGCCCGAAAGTCGACACCTAAGTATACTATTTACCTCAAAAATTCTACGCATTTATCCTCTTTATTACAAAGGGCAGCATTCCCTAACCGATACTATTCGGCCTACAGTACCCACACGCGTGGGATACCCAACCTTCCATTAAGACTGAGCAATTGACCCATGACTATCACGGACAAAATTCGGAATTTCCCTCGAAACTCTCTCGCTATTGGCATTTTCCTCCAAACTGCCACCTCCTGAGCACTACCTATCGACTCGAGAAGAGGTGCAACCACTGTTAACCGTTGACACAAGCCCCACAGTGGCTCACCATCCAGATGTCGACTAAGTGCGTCCGTAACAACATCCGCTTTACCGGGGTGGTAAAGTATCTCACCATCATAATCCTTGACCACGTCAAGTCACCTCCTCTGACGCATGTTGAGGTTTTGCCGGTCATCAAGTACTGGAGGATTTTATGGTTAGTGTATACGCTTGACGCCATACAAATAGTGCCTCCAAATCTTGAGAGCAAACACCACCAATTCTTACATACCCTCGGGCAAAGTCAACATCGGAGCCTCGCATAACGCCTGTGTAGCTCCTCAAAGCCCTCTGCTGCTCTTCACCCCAACTAAAAGCCGCAGATTTCTTCGTCAATCGGGACATCGGTAAAGCAATCTTGGAGAAATCCTGAATGGATCTCCGGAAGTACCCTGCTAACCCAAGAAAACTCCGTACTTCAGTGAGAGTCTTCAGCACTTCCCACCGCATCAGCCGTAATCTTGGCCGGATCCACCATAATACCATTCTGGTTCACGACATGCCCTCGAAAGTGGACCTCTCGTAACCAGAACTCGCACTTGGAGAGCTTAGCATACAGCTTCTCCCGCCTCAAAACTTCCAAAACTTCTCGCAAATGCATCTCATGCTCTTCCTTCGACTTCGATTACACAAGAATATCGTCGATGAACACGATCACTGATCGATCCCACATAGGGCTACATACCCGGTTCATGAGGTCCATGAACGTTGCGGGTGCATTGGTGAGCCCGAGAGGCATCACCACAAACTTGTAAATGGCCATGACGTGAACGAAAGGCCGTCTACTCCGTATCCTCTCTCTTCACCCGCATTCGATGATACCCCGATCTCAAATCAACCTTAGAGAACCACGAGGCTCCCTGAAGCTGATCGAACAAGTCATCGATCCTTGGCGGAGGATAACGATTCTTCACCGTAAGCTTATTCAACTCACGATAGTCTATACACATCCGTTGGGACCCGTTTTTCTTTTTCACAAACAGAATCGGGGCTCCCCACGGTGGACAACTCGGCTTGATGAACTCCTTTTCGATAAGTTCCTGCAACGAGTGTACAACTCCTTCATTTCCGGTGGAGCCAAGCGATAAGGTGCCTTGGCCACCGGAGCAGCATCCGGAATCAAATAAACGTGGAACTCTACCTGTCGCTCGGGAGGTATCCCCGGTAACTCCTCGGGAAAATACGTCAGCAAACTCCCGTACAACTGGCACATCCTCCACAGACTTCTTCTCTCCGTCGACGCGCGTGTCGATCACATATGCCAAAATTCTCTGACCACTGTGCTGCAAGTACCTCTGAGCCCTCGCAGCCGAACATATCGCTGAGGTCCGCCTGGGCAAGCCGCCCTGAACTAGCATTTCTCCCCCACTTGGGGTTCGAACTCGTACTTGTTTGTGACGACAAACAATCTCCGCATCATACGCATCCATCGAATCCATGCCCACAGTCACGCACAACTCCCGCATAACGATCAGAATCAAATCAATCAGGAACCTCACACCAGAGATCTCCATAGTGCACCTCCGGTACACGTCAGTAACCGTCGAGGTCCTGTCTTCAGCAACTGCAACCACAAGTGGACAGCCTAACCGTCCTACAACTCGGCCCCAAACACTAACTGACTATGTGAGACACAGAAGGATGAGTAGCCCCGCTATCAATCGTCACCATAGCAAGCACCGAGTTAACCAAGAACGTACCTGTCACCACTTTATACGTAGCTTGTGCCTCCTCCACTCCCAGTTGACGAACTCTACCTCGGGCCGCCTCCATCACTACAGCAAGTGAAGCATACTGCGCGGTACTCACGAACTCCCTGATCTTGGTACGTAACATATCCTTGCACCGTGTCCTCTTCATGTCCTCAAAAGCAGCATGCTAAGGATAGAATAATGTCATTTCCGTAAACTTTCGGTTCACCTCCTTTATGGCCTCCGCAGTCTGATAGAGCTCCAAGAACTCTTTGGCACTCCTCTCCATCTCCACTAGAGGCACATGCTCTACACGAAACATACGACGAACTCCTCCCAGGTCAAGTAGTGCGCCCGTTAAGCGTCAAAGCAATAGCACACCAGTCTTTCGCTCCGTCTCGTAACAGATTCACCGCGAAGCGAACCTTCTAGTTCGCAGGACAACCACCGGTAAGGAATGTGCACTCCATAACCGATCCAGACTCTCTTGTTCGGGGCTGCCCACCCGCAGGGGGTGGAATCGCCGCGATGCGCTCCTCCATCGACACTATTACCTCATCACGAATGGCGGTAATAATTTCGGGGATCGCCTCCTCAAAATATGCGTCACCTCGACCGCAAACATCTCACGAATCTGATCAGCAATAATTCCAGCATCAGCATCTGGATCAGCATTGTTGTTCCTCCTTAACGAGCTACTAGCACACATTAAAACCTGCTAACTACGCTCACACTCAACTCTTCGGATTCTCCGTGACTTTCCCCGACTCGAGCACGGATCCTGTGCTTCAGATAGTAGGAGCTCTGCTACTACCCTTCACACCTATCCTTACTCGTTTCGAGTCCTGTCCCGGGACGTCCAAGTAGTTGCTTACCACAAACAAACACATATGCCCATTCCGGCATATGCAAACACTTTTCCTAGCTCCCTAGAAAAGTCGTAATACCCCACTACCCTTGCTAGAACGGAACCCCCACTAGCCCTGACGAGTCGCCTCGTGAACGCACAGTCGTATATAGTGGAAACCAGATAGACATTCGAATATAAGATTCTATCCTACAACGGTTGGACTCAAACAAGAGCTGCGCAATAGAACTAAATCTAACATTCTAAGGCTATTCGGTTCCTACCGCATACAGCCTATAGTGCATTCGCTTAACAACCTATCAAGGTTAGCATAAGTTCCTAATAGCAAGTAACAACCATACAATACCACAAAATCCACGTAAGCAATCTAGCATACATACTCCTATGTTCTAGAAAGCAATCTAGCATACGTACTCATATGTAAACGCTATTCCCAGCTCACTAGGAATTTCATCTCATCCCACTACTCTTGCTACAACGGAATCCCTGTTAGCCATAACGAGTTGCCTCGCGAATACCCAGTCGCACGCATCGTGAATCAAATAGACATTCAAATACAAGATTCTATCCTAGAACGGTTGGACTCAAACAAGAGCTGCGCAATAGAACTAAATCAAATATTCTAAGGCTATATGATTCTTACTGCATGCAACCTATAGGGCCTTCACTTGACAACCTACTATAACTAGCATTGATTCCTACTAGCAAGCAGTCATCGTACAGTACAGTGTAAACAACCTCGGCAATTTAGCATGCATACCCTATGCCTAGAAAGCAATAAATACACTAAGTGTTGTACCTTCCCAATTGGCGTCGGCTGACTGTACACACTGCGCCCACGATCACCGTTTCCCAAACGGGCTTTCTCCGTTCATTTATTTTCAAAGATTTTAATAAGAGAGTTAAAAAAAACTTCATAGCCGCAACTTGAGACCAAACACACCGAGATGTGTTTGATTCACTCAAGCTGTGCTCTGATACCAAGTTGTAACGTCCCAAAAATTACAAGGAAATTTAAAATTTTTAAAACATACATTTCATTAAAACAACCATGATTTAATAATTCACGTCTTAAATAAAATTAACGTCGTTACTTCAAACCATCAACAAGGTTTATGCAGCGGAAAATTTCATAACTAAATTCAAGGGTTCAAAAGTGAAAGTTTAATAATATTTGACACTCCGCGCTCCATGTGTGTACTGTCACGCCCGACTGCCGCCCGCACCTGAAATAACAACACATTGGGAAAGGGTAAGCTAAACGCTTAGTGAATTCAATCACGCACGTAGGTAGCAACCCCACGCATATCGCCCCTACTCGCAAGTAGGCAACATCACCATCATCACGAATATCAAACCACATAATGATTATTATATAAGCACGAACCTCGGTCCCACCGAGTACACAAAATACATTAATACAAGCTCAGTCCCACCGAGCCCTCGGTCCCACCGAGTAATTAATACAAGCTCAGTCCCACCGAGCCCTCGGTCCCACCGAGTAAAAATTGTTGTACTAGCTTAGTCCCACCAAGCCCTCGGTCCCACTGAGCCCCTCAGTCCCACCGAGGTGTACACATGCAAATATATATTCCACATACGAATCTAATAAATCACAACCCGTTATCACATCCCATCTAGTTCACGTAAGCACATAAATACACGTAATCACACGTAACACAAAATAACGACATACATGAAATTCCTAACTACGCGGTGAGAGAACTCACCTCAAGGCTAAGCAACGTGCTCACGAGACGCAACACCAACACGGCAATCTTCTTCACTTTCTCCCACCTAAATACGTATAAAAAGTCAAAGGAAAGTCCCGACCCATAACACGTTTACTAGCTTTCAAACGACTAAATATTCCAGCTTTTTCTTAAAAGTTACGGGTCTGTTCGGGACCTGTTTTACCCCCTTAAAACTGATAAATACAGAAATTAAAATTCATAAATACGAATTTCTCAGTCTTACGATTTCAGGGACGTATCGCACGCGTCCTAGCGACTTTTCTATAATTTACTATAGATTTTACAAAAATGTTTCGCAGAACAGCGAACACCCGGACCTTTCAGTACAGCATGGCAACTTCGCCCTAGCTATGGTCCGAATTGGTCTTTCCACAAAACAGAGGAAACTTAATAGACTCCGAAACGAAACTTTTGGCACCAGTCCCATCCCAAACCGACATTCCAAGCAAAAGTTATGCGTAAAACAAAACAGGGACAGAAAGCTGTCTAAAATCCCGACCTGCTGTAAAAACCACACTTTTTCGCCTAGCTAGAGGCCGAACCAAACTTTCTCTAAAACACGAAAAACGTGCCCAACACAGAATGTGAACCGTGGGCACCGGATTCGCCTCAATCCGAGTTACGACGCGAAAGTTACGCACGATTGAAGAACTGGACAGAACACTAAAAAATTACATAAAATGTTAACCTTTTGAACTTGATCCCAATAAGACGTCTTAATCCAAACAGACCCGCAAAACAACTTGACTTACTGTTTTAGGGTTACCATGGTCTGAAACACACCAAGCACCACCCACTGCCGCCTCCGGAGGTGGTGGTGATTGGCGGTGACACGGTGGTTGCGGTTTACAATTTCCGACGAAGAAAACATCAATAAAACGAACGGGACACCTACCTTAACGGAATCCTTCTTCTTCCTCCTTTCCGACCAGTCCCGACGCTGGTTCCCTCACGCCGGTGATCGCCTCCTTCCTCCTCTCGACTCTCGCTCTCTTTCTCTTTCGGTCTCTCTCTCTTTTCTTCTCGGTTTCACTTCCCTTTCTTCTTGGCCGAAAACAACAAGGGGAAGGGAAAGAAAATGGCTAAGGGTTTTGGGGGAGGATTGTTAAGATGAAACCGAAGGGGAGGGGAGGGGTCGTGCCTCTTGGCCGATCCTCTTGCCCCACTATGGAGAAAGTCCCAAACAGCCCCTCAACTTACACTTCTTAGCAAAATCCCACAAAGGTTACTTCACTTAACTTTTTGGCCCGACTCGGCTAACCCCGCTAACGGAAACCACGTTAATTAATTAAATGCTCCTTTTAAAAAAAAAGGAATAACGAGAATACATACCGGGATACGGGCTTTACACCAAGTGAACCAGAAACACAGCAAAAACTCAATTAACTATCACACAAAACCTATACTCAAATCATCTTCTTAATTTTAAAGATTTTCACTATGTAGTACACAATTCTTGTCAACCACAACTTTCTGTAAGAAACAACCCGAATGTCACTACCGGATTAATATGTCCATCTACTACTGCAGTTAACGAACTCATATTGATAAAGATAAATTCATTTATTAGATAGTATAACTTTAAAAAGTGTTGACCGTCGTCGAAGATACCTGGAAACAGGAAGCGCAGATCAGCTGCTTTTAAAGTAACATCCAAAATCTGCTGATTCATATGAGCCAGAAAAACTGGCATCTGATCCATGATTCATAGCTTAAAATGAAGTGACATAGAACGTTATATGATTCACAAAACAAATTAACCCTTCTTGATAAAGAAATAGTGGTTTAACCAATAACATCGTAAATCATAATGGTTCATACTGCTAAAACAGACGATCGAGTCAGATGCATGCAGACTGATGGATACATATAACTCCTTGGACAAACATAATAGCAAGGTGTTGCTTTTCTTCAATTTCCTCTTCCACCTCTACATTAATACATTCTAGCATCGATCTCATATCAATTCTCTACTTTCGATATTATTTATTATAACTTGTAATTTTATTTTTATAGGTTATGGGTTACATAAGGATGGATTAAAGGTAACTAACTTCTTAAATACATATGATCATGAAACCTATATATTGTACAAACATAAGGGGGTAAAAGATGGGTAGAACAGTTGTTGTAGTTGTCAACGATACAAACAAATAAGAAACTCTGGCACGACCTATAACTCAAGTGATCACAACGATCACCACTCCTTGAGTTCAGACCTAACCTCACTATGACATGAAAATCGTTGTATCAGAACATCAGAAAAATAAACTGATCACAACAATCACCACTATGACATGACAATCATTGTATCAGAACATCAGAAAATAAACTCACCCTAAAATTATTCGAGTAGATGTATGTTATTTAGTATAAATTACACTATTTGAGGGAAAACGGTAACTGTGATGGTTATTTAGTGGTTTGACAAGAATTTATTCCTTTCGCAATTACCTGATTGGATAACCGTGAACCCTTCAAGGTGTGTATTCTTCTATATTTTCAACCATTCCAATGATATCTCCCCACGTTTTTTGTTTTGAATAACGCTTGCACAGATGGAGTTGCAACAAAGTTTCAAACCTGCATCGAAATTAGAATCAAATGTTGAAACTATTCCACAGTTTTCAGCTTGAATAAAGCCATTCTTTAACATATCAAACCCTACCACGAAAAAAGATGAATTTATACATATAATTAAAACAACCCAGATGAAGAAACAAATCTCTACCGAAAACCTTTCGAACTTTAATTTCAAACATGTAATCAACAAAAGAAAGAAAGAAACTTCACCAGCAACTTGAGCTTTAAAGACTGAATGGTACCAGGCAACCAAAAGTAGTGTAAGATGACGGAGATGTTCGAAAACTGGAACTTCTTCGTCAAATGGGAGACAGGGAAATGATGGGGTATTCCCTAAACCTCCCTCTATTCACCTCTGTATCACCGGTAACTCCATCCCCAGCTGCACCAAAGGTATCCACATTTACGAGAATCTTGCTCCCATGTTGACTTGACCACGATGGTATGTCCGAGAACTCTATTTCACCAAATATGTCAAGTGTGTTAGATAAACTGTTTTCAACACTTCCATTAACCAATAGCAACACAGAAAAATAGAAATAAAGACGATTTTGCCACGATTTACGGGTTTCTTAAGCTTCAGAAAACTGCTAGATTTGTATAAATCAAAAGGGCGTGAGATATTAATTTATATGTACAGATTAGTGCTACAAATGATTCAAACGAATAATAATAAAAAATATGATTCAAATAAATAATAATCGACTAAAAATACAGCAAGGAACTCTATTGGCATACCATTTCATCCCTACTCTCCGTCGATTCTTACCGTGGCCCCAAACAAAATCTTCTTTCAAATACATCGCTTGATCCCTTATTTCTTCAAAATTATCCAATCTGATACGAGGCATTAGGGTTTCAAACAAAACCTGTAAATCTGAAGGATAGAAGAAAAAGTAGAGAGTGAAAAAAAATTGATTTCTGGGTTTAAGGTTTCGATTCTTACCTTCATTTAACATGGGGATTTCGATTAGGCATTTGAACAATGTCTGTAAATCTGAAGAATAGAAGACGAA
This sequence comes from Saussurea involucrata, assembly GCA_033807775.1. Lineage (NCBI taxonomy): Eukaryota > Viridiplantae > Streptophyta > Magnoliopsida > Asterales > Asteraceae > Saussurea > Saussurea involucrata. The sequence continues at coordinate 138,558,403 of CM066322.1, forward strand.
GTAGAGAGAAAAAATTGATTTCTGAGTTTAGGGTTTCGATTCTTACCTTCATGGGATTTCGATTAGGCTCTTGAACAATACAGATTAGTGCTACAAATGATTCAAACGAATAATATTAAAAAATATGATTCAAATAAATAATAATCGACTAAAAATACAGCAAGGAACTCTATTGGCATACCATTTCATTCCTACTCTCCGTCGATTCTTACCGTGGCCCCAAACAAAATCTTCTTTCAAATACATCGCTTGATCCCTTATTTCTTCAAAATTATCCAATCTGATACGAGGCATTAGGGTTTCAAACAAAACCTGTAAATCTGAAGAATAGAAGAAAAAGTAGAGAGTGAAAAAAAAATTGATTTCTGGGTTTAAGGTTTCGATTCTTACCTTCATTTAACATGGGGATTTCGATTAGGCATTTGAACAATGCCTGCAAATATGAAGAATAGAAGAAGAAGTAGAGAGAAAAAAATTGATTTCTAAGTTTAGGGTTTTGATTCTTACGTTCATGGGATTTCGATTAGGCTCTTGAACAATACCTGTAACCTTAAGAAATAGAAGATAAAGAGACGTCAATAAAATTTGAATATGACAGTAATTTGAATAGCGTTCTTGTAATAGAGGAAAGCTTTGAAGATGGAGAGAATGCAGTGTAACGATGGAGGATTCGATGGGTTGAAGGAGATGCGTCTTCCAGATTACATTTTTGAAATTTGAATTTGGATAAATGTCACCACACGGCTGCAGAATACAAAGCGGGCCTTTGGAGAATGTACTGTTTGTTATGCATTTCTTGTTTGTACATTACGCACTCTAACTTGTAATTCATAGTTTTTTAAGTTTCATGCATAAAAGAGTAGTACATTATGCATTAAAACTTGTCTTTAAGAGTTTTGATGTATATGCATTATAAGGTAGTAATAGATAATAGATATATATATAAGGTTCGTTTTATTTGCAAACCATGTATTTCTTATAAATTCTACAAACCGATCTCAACCATACATTTAGATAATCAAGGGTGTGGATTAAATCACTTCTTAAATTTACTCTCAACAGCATTTTATAACCGCCTCAATATTTGAAAATAAACAAAATCAACGATTGAAATTAGGTTCTGGAGTTTGTAAGAATTACATGGTTTGCAAATGAAACGCACCATATATATATATATATATGCTCCGTAACATGCAAACTTTGTATTTGTTGCACACCTTACAAACCACAATGTGCATATACATATGCATACTGTAACACCCGGAATTTTATTAAAGTGAAGGTTTAACGTTGGGAAGAGGTGTGTGAAAGAAGCTCAGCAAATCGGGATCATTCGAGACAAAAAGTTGAGCTCGGTACCTGTTGGGCGATAGTGCCCGGCGATAGTGACCATGTCACTATCGCACCTGTCATAATCGCGAGAAGTGTACCGAGAGTCCAGGGGTAGCGGGCGATAGTGCCCCGGCGATAGTGACCATGTCACTATCGCGATGTCACAATCGCCGACGGTCTCCAGGGTGTTTTAAACCCCTTTTCTTCTTTCTCCTTCCCATTTCACTCATCTATCTCGACTCTCTCAACTCTCTCTCTAAAAATCGATTTCTCTCACTAGAAACCCTACAACCCCTCCCCTCTCCTTCCTCATTTCTTCACCAAATCAAACCCTTTTCCTCCATTGATGATCATATTTGGAAGCTTGGAGTTTGGTGGAGATTAGGAGGTTGTTTTTGGAAGATTCAAATGGTTAAGGTAATCTCTCCCTACCCTATAGTTGTTATTGTTATTGATTTCATTTTCCTTCCATCTTGTGATGTTGTGGACCGATTTTGGTGATGATTGGGTAAGGGAATCTTGTTTTCTTCATCTACAAAACTAGGGTTTAGTATAAAATGGGTATTTTAGTATGTTACGGATGGATGATGATTCCTTATGGTTGGATTGTATTATTGATGGTTGAGAATTCATAAATCTAGGTTTTGGAAGTTTTGGTTTGAGGATGCAAACTTCATCAAAGGAGCATACGTTTGGAGAACTCTAGATTTAGCTTAAATCTAGCAAAGGTGAGTTCAAGTTACTTTGCGAAAACGTTGTACATGCCAAAATGAGTATTTTACAAATATGTGTGGGTTATACTTGGAAATGTATATGGTTGAGTTATTTGGTAGATTTAACTCTTTTGAAGTGTTATCTTCATAAATGTGTAAAACACCAATATTTGGGGCTTTTGGATGTTTGGATGGTTAGAAACCATAAATTGTCTTTAAAAGAATAATTGCTTAAAATGAGGTTTAAATTGATGGTGTAATCATATATGTGTAAATGATTTTGTAAGCCAATTGGGAAATACACTTTTAAGTGTTATGTGTCATTTTGAGAATTATAAGGGTGTGAGTCCTTTGGGAAACCCTTTTTGTTTAACCGTGATGAGTTTTGGGGTTAATGATGATTTTGAAGTATAGCTTGCCTAAACAAAGTTTAAATGTGTTTTCGACCGACATTATGGGTCTAGCAAGCTTGGAGCACTTGGCTCGGTTTTGACTTTGAGATAGTCTTGGGACATTTGTCCGGTTTAAATGGCTCGATGTGGAGTCTTATTTACGGGTCGCTTTTATTGCACCGTGTTGCATATTATTGCACGTTGTTGATATTTTACATGCTCAGGGTGGAGTCTAGGATGTGTTATATGCTTAATTGCATTTTTATTTGCATGATTTGACGTCAATAAATGATCATTAGATCTTTGAGCAGAGGGCTCAGTTATGGGCTCAATTGAGTCTTGAGGGCATTCGCCCGGTTTTAAAAAGCTCGACGTGGGCTTGGGGTTTGCATTGCGTGAGTTGCATCATATTTGGGGTTTACATGATTTGAACGCATTAGTTATTCTTTTGGGGTCATGTATTTATATTTAAGTCGAGTAAGCTTGTTTTGGATGGTGGGTTTCCAAGGTAAAGACCTAGTATGGTTGAACTTGGTGGTTTTAAATGGACTAAAGACCTAGTATGGTTGATGTCTAAGAGGGGCTAAAGACCTAGTATGGTTGATGCCGAAGACGGACTAAAGACCTAGTATGGTTGATGTCTGAGATGGACTAAAGACCTAGTATGGTTGATGTCTAAGATGGGCTAAAGATCTAGTATGATTGATGCCGAGGATTGACTAAAGACCTAGTATGGTTGATGTCATCCGTTTTCCACATCCAAGAAGCTTACTTTCATTTATTTGATCGTGGTTTAATTTATGTGTTTGCCACATTCGATGAGATCGGGTCTCCCCCGTCACCAAAGGGTGTTGATTTCGGGTATTTTATCTATTCACATTGTTGAGGTTATATTACCTGTATATGGATTGTTTTTCCAGGATTGATGGACGGATTTATGTTACATTCTTATTGAATGTTTTAACTGGTATTGGGATTTTAATACATTTTACGTTTGCGTGGGTTTAGCTTCGTATTATGTTTTAATAAAGGTTATATTTGAATGGATGGTTTCCATGTTTTAAGGGTTGAGTATGTATTGTCAACCGTGTTTGAAGGTTTTGCCTAAAACTAGAATTATTCATGTATTTGAGTGAGTTGGGATTGTAACTCATTTTGGAAAACGCTTTACACTTTTCGGGAATGGTTCCCATGGATTTTGGATGCGTTGGAAAATAAGTCTTTTATGCCGCTTGGGAAATCCTTTTTGGAAATGATAATCTTTGTCGAAATCTTTCATTTAAAGATTTACCGAATCATGACTAAAACTAATATCTTCTGATTTATGATTTTATATAGTCATGATAAAATGCTTGAACTCACTAGGCGTAAGCCTAACCCTTTTTATTTGTCGGCATGTGCAACAGGCTCAGGTTGGGGTAGCTCTAGCTACATTGTGAAGTGGCGAGTGCTAGTAATGTGCACGAGAGGTGAATAGCTTAAGTTATGTTTTCCGCATTTACCCTTAGGAAGTAGCACTTGTATTTGGATTAGGTGATGTCCGAAGTGGGTTTAGTCTTGGTAATGAGACTTATGTAGTATGTATTACTTGGAGATAACCATTGTTTGTAATTGGAGGTATTTTACCTATTGTTTCGGATGTAATATCGAAAATTTTAAATTAGTTGCTCTTTCCAAATTTGAGGGTGTTACACATACGTGCAAGAATATACATATAATAGACATACATTCATATTGGATAATGCATATATGTATCTCAATAGATGTATATATGCACATTGGTTTGGAAGAGTGCAATAAATACATGGTTTGTATTTGATTTGTATCATATATATCACTTTTCGTTGAATATCAACATAATTGGTGATGGAAATTGTGCGAGAAAAATTTGTGTTTTGGAAATACCAAAATAGAGAAGAGCCAATGATGATAATGTATGTACATCAATAATTGTTGCTTCAAATTGAAGATGCAAATTAAACACTAGGATGGATAGTGAGTTAGTGACTTAAAATCTCATCTAATCTCTAAGAATATTTGAATATTATTATATCTTATTTTATTTTTTAAAATAATATTCTACTATTATATACTAAATTAAATGCATGTGTTATCAATTACCAAAGATGCAAGATAAAAATAAGGTCTACGTCATATAAATATATACAAGGATGATTCAGGGATACCATATAATACAATAAAGAAACACGACTTTTGAAATGATAATGTAACAACCCACTACAAACAGGCCAAAATAAGACATTTAAATATAATAAATCGCCCAGAACATGCCCCACGGTTTACACCATCAAAATTCAAAACTTGAGTTTGCGGAATAACCCTAATTACAACTGAGAGTATCTAAACACTGGAATGTAAAAGGACGTCCACTAATGCAAGCCACGCCCGCTCTCACGCCTTCTCTTTACCACTAGAGGAATCGCCCTTAACCTGCTTACCTAAAAAGGGTTTCAGTTTTAAAAATGCGAGGGTTAGACCACGAGGTCTAGTGAGGTCCCTCAGTTACATCCACACCACATATAGCAATTAAAGAGTTTTGCGAAACATAAATCAATAGAAAGTTTGGTAACCAACATATGGGACACCCCCCCATAAACATCACACTATAACATATGGGCCACACCCCCCATAAGTCTCATGCCATAACATATGGGACACACCCCCCATAGGCATCACACCATAACGTATGTGACACACCCCCCATATACTGCACGCCATGCATAAGTAATTTATATGCAACATTCATTAAGCGAACACACATGTACAAGTAAATGAACAAGTACCATCAAGCTTTAGTTAGAAAAACTCACCTGTTACGCTTACGTTCCTCTCTTATTCTGGTATGCACTTCCAAACGATCTACCTGGCGAAAGGATAAACTCATAAGCTGATCATCTCAACTCCCCGTACGACACTCTATTCCGGACAGCACACTTATCCGGACAACACCCCTATCCGGACAACACCCCTATCCGGACAACACACTTATCCGGACAACACACCTATCCGGACAACACCCTTATCCGGACACAACACTTATCCGGACAACACACTTATCCGGACAACACACCTATCCGGACACAACACTTATCCGGACAACACACTTATCCGGACACAACACTTATCCGGACAACACACTTATCCGGACAACACACCTATCCGGACACCCACACGCATAACAGATACTTACCCGGAAACCTTCAACTGATCGGGGTGTCCGGACGTCCAGGAAGGTATCCGGACGTCGACCTGTCCCTTACTTGGTCCGATAAATCCCAGAAACGGCCGATAACTCACAGATGAAGATTAACATCTACACCACGGACACTAAACTCAACAATTACTGAAATCTTGACAGTAATAACACAGTATAACGCCCAAACTTCCCCAATAAGCTTCAACCTCAACTTTTGACAAAAACTCCAAAATAAATCATCTTAACCACACCCCACAGATTAAGGATGAGTAGAAGAGAATTACCTGGATGACTTCTTGCAGAAATCGAATCCCAACACACCCTTTCTTCTGATTTCCAAGCTCAAAGCTCCTTTATCCTCCAAAATGCACAAGAACTCCAAACCTTTCTTTCTCTCTATTTCTTCTTCCTTCAGCCGTCAATCAACACAACAATTCAGTATTAGCATGTTTCCCTTAGGGTTTTGTGCCCATTTATACCCTAGACCTCATTTACAAAATACTCCTCTCAACTTTCATTTTAACAATTTCTACCACAAGACTTGGTACCCTTCCTTTTTGGACACGGTTACTACAACACTCCCCCCTCAAAAGAATTCCGTCCCCGGAATTCCATTCTCGAAAAGGTGGGTTACTTGAACATCATATCCGATTCCAGTTCCCACGTAGCCTCTCTTCCTTTATGATATCTCCATTGGACTTTGACTAGTCTGACCTCCCTATTCCTCGATTTCCGAACCTTACTGTCCACAACCTCTATTGGTTCTTCTTCGTACCTCAATTTCTCATCAACACTAATGTCTTCCAACTGTACTGCCATGGTTCCTTTGGCCAGACACTTCCTCAAGTTTGATATAGGAAAGATCGAATGAACTCCCCGGAGTCCGTCAGACAACTCCAACTTGTACGCCACTTCTCCCACACGCTCAATGATAGCGAACGGCCCATCATAACTGGGTCTTGTTTCTCCTTTCTCTCCAACGCACAACGTCTTTTCATGACTAACCATAAGTATTGCACTGTCTCCCACACGGCATTGGATCAAACTCTTCCTTCTGCTTACACCCTGTGGCGGTCTCGAGCCACGCTTAACTTCTCACGAAATGCATGACCTATTGGTGGTCAACCACACGACCTCCGGTCTCACCCAAAATCATTCACACATCTAGACTCATGGTTTTAAAACGCGTCACACTAAGGGTTTCACACAAAATTTTACCTCCTTAAAAGAACGCCTTCTACCGAAGTTAACGCCACACATCCCGAAACCCTTATAAAATAACGACGCTCAATTCGCCAACCGATCACCGGATCAACCTTGACTATCACCTTAATCCCGCAGTTAAAATTTTTCCTCTCCAGACTATACATAACTCTACAATCACTCTTCTAGCACAAAATACGTCTAAGGCAAATAATACCTTCTTGCATTAAATGTGCCGACTACAACCCATTGGTAACAATCAATTCCCACACTTTTACTACAACGTCACTCCCATACTACTATCAAGTACAATCCCATGGTCCTTCATCCGAGCACTACATTCGACTACTTTCTTCCACTTCCTTCTCAAACATAAAACACATTTCCAAAGAATAACTCACTAGAAGATACACACTCTTGATCAATCACATAAGCTAGTTTTCCTGCACACTTAAGCTACTCACGTACACACCAATCCCCTTTTTTCATACTCTCACTAGAGTTCATGCACTCAATGGCGACGTTCTGAAACATTGCTTCCCCCTTTCCGAGCCACTTGTCACACTTTTTACTTTACACTTACTCTCTTACTCCATACTACCGCCCCCAATTACCTCAGGCTAACATGGAACATTTCTCCTTCAACGTTGACCACTCCATACACACAATTTCAACGGTCACTATGTCTAATCCCACAGTTTCACCACATCTCATACGAGAAATTCGACCAAGTCAAACCGGACTTCCACGCTACGTTCGAAGCGACCACACACTTCTCAATCCTCAAACGATATTAACCCACTCCTTTGCATTCCTTTACACACAAGGATCAGTTCAACATTCTCAGAGATTTCATATCTACTACAAGATATCATGAACTAATCAATCCAACATTTTCACAATTATTACAACGATACAAGGCAAACGCACTTATTAATCAACTCAAGAGTACACAATTTTCTTCTTTTCTAGTCACCCATTGTCACCCCATTCTTTTATTTTCGGGTAACAATACCACACGCCACTTAGACATCCATGCAACTCCACGCATAATTTGGTCATCTCTGAACGACTTATGAGTAACCCCGAGCAAATACCTCCACCTATGCTCATCCCCCATCAACACTAGCCCACCACTTAACCTCACAACAATTCATCCCCACCATGCTTCGCATGCTCACTAGATATAAGTTACCACCAACTTATCCACACAACCCCCACACACCAGAGGTTCGATCGTCATGATCATTTGCACACACACCAGACCACACTTTCTTCACAACAAACACAACATTTATATAAAAGAGTATACGAAACAATATGCAATGGCTAGTTTTTTGAAATTCATCCCCTCACACAAATAACGGGAATTCCTGCCTGGTCACTACACACTTGTGGCCTGATCTAGGGCACACACCCGCCCTTGGGAATAGACCAAGTTCGTTCGAATAATCCATATGGGACACACCCCCCATATACATCACACCCTGTCATATGCAATTTATATGCAACTACACATTTAAATAAGCACACTTTAAAAAGACAATCACCTTTTGACACCTGCTACTGGCACACGCTATAGTCACACACACCGTGACAGCGCCAAAGAGCACACTCGCAATATATGAAACAAATTCATATGTATAATTAATATGGGACACACCCCCCATTTTCTCGACAACGCCAGAGCACAATGCATAGTTAAAGCATGCATTCTACTACACACTTGTTCATAGCTTCATATTTAAGCAGTTGGAAACACGCGAATAGATAACAACCACACCACACACTTAATCATCGCTTTGCAATCAATGCAGCTGAGAAGCACACAGTTATATAATAACTCTGTCACATTTGTATAAAATTTAGGTTCAGAAAGACTCACAACCTTGTCTTTCTCCCATCTAGGTGAATCACAAATTATGACCGTCTACTACACTCGATCGAGTCCGTATTCCCGACCGACTCTTCGGGTCCACTTGAGGCACGCTCAAATAAATCAAACTATAAGACACATCCTTGCAAACCAACATAGTCTACGTGTCCCACATGAGTTGGGCTAACTACCTCGTTCGTAATTGGCATAACAGTCACAAGGAAGAATCACTTATTCAACTAACACATCTCCACCTTCAGGATACTCATCAAAAAGGCGGTCCACCCTCTGGGCAGATACACATGTATCCCAACCGACCTCTTATCTCCGCGCACCCACCCGCCAAACAAAATCACACCAGGGCTAGCCTTTCAACTCTCAAATCTCCCGACAATGACTCAACACTCGTCGTTGACTTCCACACCAAATCCTGGCAATTAGCCTAAATACAACTTCTCCTCAACTCCGGCTCTACGCTGATACCGGCTCATCCACATACCACAACGTTACCTTTCAAGGTATTTTGCCTACTTCGAAATCACCCGGGACACACCCCCCCGGTTGTCAGTCTTATGCCTACTTACCGAAAAGAGCAAGGACTACCATCACACAAGCTTTTCCACAGACAAAGACCGAGGCTACAGGTAGGCACTGTCCTTCCTATAATGTAACACTAAGATCACAATTCAACCATCGACGAATCGACCACATTTTCCACTCCCGGAACTTCGCACATTCTTAGGCACGACATCCCTTACTACCTAGCGAGTTCATAGCCTTCATGCATGACAACACAATGATTTAAATTGTTTTACACACTCAAAATATCCCACAAAACAAGGTTTTGATATGCATGCTACGACACTCCCATAAGTTACCACCACACACACCGATCTCAAAGATCGCTCACACGCAACCTTGTTCATCATTTGAAAGTGCATTCACTGAACTCTCCTTGTGCAAAAATTTAAAAAAAGTACAGCAATATCACCCATACTGGGATAGTCGACCGACTCTCACACTTGCTGGTATGTCAACCACGTGTTCATATCGTTTTCATCCATAAAACCATACGATCTAATATTGTTACGATTTTTACAATAAGGTTTAACTCACTTGCAAAAGAAGTGAAGTAACTCACTATTTCTCCAAGTTCGAAATTTATTACACCATGTAAACAAATTTATCTTTTCCTTCCAGCACACACTTGCACACGCCAACTCATTTTCAAAACCAGAAGTTTACAAGGCACACGCACACACTCACACATTTTGACATGGGGACTTCTGTAACCGGTTTAAAAACGTAATGCATGACTCGCTTTACATTGAAGGCTATTCGCTCAAGCAGGGTTAACCTTTTTGCAGTTACAACAAATCAACGCCGACACCCTACTTCCCACTACACCATCAGGTTCCTTACATTTAAACAACCTTCGGTACCGATACTTCCCCACACACTTGGATGCTCCAACCTCACAGTCACCACCTGACTATTAATTTGTAAAATAAACGGCTTCACCTCGGTCCCAAATTAGTTAACCGACACCAATGTTACCAATCCATACATCTATCACTTTTCAACCACTCTTGTCACTCCTCCACTAACTAGAGAGTAAGAAAGCACTTCTCCACTATCCGATCCTTGAGCTGAAACTCTCAAGATTTCAATTCACCGACACTGGGAATCTCCCAGAATAAAGACTCATTAAAGAATAGGAGTTCACCTCTAAACACTTATTTCCCTTAAGAACCCAAAGGTTCTACTTCCCACAGACACTCATACCAACCATTCAAACGATGCTTCTTCTAGATAGTATCATCAATCACGCCAAGAATGATCTGCACAACACACTAAACCGTTGCCATAATGACAAGAATAAACTTTACACACAAAACAGATTAACAACCATCCCAAAATAACAAGGCAAGAATGATCACCGTCATGCACCTGTAAATTCACAATTACACTGGCCAGGTGTAATCCCGAACTTACCTTACATGATAGTTCTCATCACCCTATTATTCACACTCCCCAGTGAGGTCTTCCTAGGCCTTCCTACATTCTCAGTTGTACTTCTACAGTTTATGTTTAGGCCCATCCGGTCACCTAAATCCCTTAAACTACGGCTCTGATACCAACTGTAACAATCCACTCCAAACAGGCCAAAATAAGACATTTAAATATAATAAATCGCCCAGAACATGCCCCACGGTTTACACCATCAAAATTCAAAACTTGGGTTTGCGGAATAACCCTAATTACAACTGAGAGTATCTAAACACTGGAATGTAAAAGGACGTCCACTAATGCAAGCCACGCCAGCTCTCACGCCTTCTCTTTACCACTAGAGGAATCGCCCTTAACCTACTTACCTAAAAAGGGTTTCAGTTTTAAAAATGCGAGGGTTAGACCACGAGGTCTAGTGAGGTCCCTCAGTTACATCCACACCACATATAGCAATTAAAGAGTTTTGCGAAACATAAATAAATAGAAAGTTTGGTAACCAACATATGGGACACACCCCCCATAAACATCACACTATAACATATGGGCCACACCCCCCATAAGTCTCATGCCATAACATATGGGACACCCCCCCATAGGCATCACACCATAACGTATGGGACACCCCCCCCCCCCCATATACAGCACGCCATGCATAAGTAATTTATATGCAACATTCATTAAGCGAACACACATGTACAAGTAAATGAACAAGTACCATCAAGCTTTAGTTAGAAAAACTCACATGTTACGCTTACGTTCCTCTCTTATTCTGGTATGCACTTCCAAACGATCTACCTGGCGAAAGGATAAACTCATAAGCTGATCATCTCAACTCCCCGTACGACACTCTATTCCGGACAGCACACTTATCCGGACAACACCCCTATCCGGACAACACCCCTATCCGGACAACACACTTATCCGGACAACACACCTATCCGGACAACACCCTTATCCGGACACAACACTTATCCGGACAACACACTTATCCGGACAACACACCTATCCGGACACAACACTTATCCGGACAACACACTTATCCGGACACAACACTTATCCGGACAACACACTTATCCGGACAACACACCTATCCGGACACCCACACGCATAACAGATACTTACCCGGAAACCTTCAACTGATCGGGGTGTCCGGACGTCCAGGAAGGTATCCGGACGTCGACCTGTCCCTTACTTGGTCCGATAAATCCCAGAAACGGCCGATAACTCACAGATGAAGATTAACATCTACACCACGGACACTAAACTCAACAATTACTGAAATCTTGACAGTAATAACACAGTATAACGCCCAAACTTCCCCAATAAACTTCAACCTCAACTTTTGACAAAAACTCCAAAATAAATCATCTTAACCACACCCCACAGATTAAGGATGAGTAGAAGAGAATTACCTGGATGACTTCTTGCAGAAATCGAATCCCAACACACCCTTTCTTCTGATTTCCAAGCTCAAAGCTCCTTTATCCTCCAAAATGCACAAGAACTCCAAACCTTTCTTTCTCTCTGTTTCTTCTTCCTTCAGCCGTCAATCAACAGAACAATTCAGTATTAGCATGTTTCCCTTAGGGTTTTGTGCCCATTTATACCCTAGACCTCATTTACAAAATACTCCCCTCAACTTTCATTTTAACAATTTCTACCACAAGACTTGGTACCCTTCCTTTTTGGACACGGTTACTACAGATAACATCAAATGTCTAAATCTAGATTAAAGTCATACCCGACCAACGGAACGGACGGGTATATTGCTAGTTCATATGGATTTAGAACAGTGGCGGAGCTAGTGGGGACCGGATGGTGCTGGAACACCAACCCCCCCCCCCCCTAATTAATTTTTTTAATGTAGAATATTTTTAAATTATGTATTTGTTGTCTGGTTGGTTAAGTGCATTGAGCATGAGGTTGACGTTTCACGTTCGAATCTTTAGGAGTTCTTTTCCTGCGTATTTTTTTGTTTATTTAATTGACAATTTATTTGTTTGAAAGTTCTACTATTTATGTCTTAACTATTATAAAAAAAGTTATTGTATTCCCAATTACAAATACTTCATATGAATATTATGATATTAAAAATCAAAATAATTTAATTTAATATTAATGTTATGTTGAAAAAATAAAATCAATTTTTGGATTGTAGAATTTCATGTCATTCGACTATAATATATAAAATTGATATTTCTAGACCTTATTTATGTTATAATTATACATTTGTGAAAATAACAGTTAATTTGATGATAGAAATATATTTTGATCTATAATTAATACTATAATATAAAAATATTTATCTCTTTTCTAACATTTTATAAATATATAAAAATTACAATATTCATTGTTTTTTTTATCTACATACTTATAACACCTTAAATTTCCTCTCAAAGTCTCACAAGACTTATGATAACAAATATCAATATATATCTCGCATTAATGTTTTATTCAAATACTTTAAATCGACAAACTAATTTATTTCACTAAAAACCTCTTCTAGCCCCCCTAAACTAGAATCCTAGCTCCGTCCATGATTTAGAAGGAAAAAAAAAATCCTGTGACACTTCGGTATTGATATGTAACTATTAATTCTGTATATTGACATCATTATTTTAAATTTTTATTTAATTTGGAAGCATGGAAGTTTGTTGGGAATTCAAGAAATGTGTATCTTGTGTCATAATAAGTATTTGGGAGTGATTCATACGACAATATAACAATTATATCATTATGACAGAGACAATTATGAGTGGCTAACAATGAAGTAGACTTAGACTGAAATTGACCATTGACTTAATATAATGCAATATTTCCTAAAGCAAATGGAAAATTGGAAAGTTTGTTGGAAAGTAATGAACATGTTTGTTTGTTGGAAGTGAGTAATGCTCATTCGTTATCTTATTTCTCCAACTTTATCAATCAATGAAGTAGACTGACGCATTGAAACTGACCATTGACTTTATTACTTAAAGAATAGAGAGTTAGCATGTTATGAGATGGATAAAATATGATATTTATGGTGGATTACCGCCCACTTTATTCATTGGTGATGGTCAATCCTCCGGCAATCACGATGACCGGCCACATTTTCTTTAACGGTGAGATATGCCAGTAATCTGCTAGTGATGGTTTTTTCCGGCAGATTTGTCCGTCGATAAAGCATTTTTCTTTTGTAGTATATGTAACATACATTATGAGACATCGTATTATTATTATTATTATTATTATTATTATTATTATTATTATTATTGTTATCATTATCATTATCATTATCATTATTATTATTATTTTGTACCCATCATACTTTTTGTACAAATAGCATAAAACGCACCACACCACATTTTGTGGTGTAGTAGTTTATGGTTTGTGGCAAGTTATGGTTTAAAAAAAATGCTCAAATTGTATATGCAATTATGATTTACGCGTTTAGCTCTAAACCGCAACACACAATTGATTATAATTTATGATGTAAGGATTAAAGATAATAATTGCAAGCATAATGAATATTATGGATGATATTTATATATATATAGTCAAATTTAGTCATTGTTTTTAGTGGAAAGGATTATTGTTAAGACGATACATAATCATGGATTGATCTACATGTCAATTTACTAATAGCAATTCATATGGATTTAGAAGGGGAAAAAACACCACATACTGTGGGACTTTCGTATCCATGTGTAACTAATAAATCTTTATATTGACATGATTATATAAAATTTATATTTTAACTAAAAGCATGGAAGTTTGTTGTTGGGAATTCTAGAAATGTGTATATTATGTCATAATAAGTATTTAAAGTGATTCATTGGATAATAAATGTAATTATATCACTACAGGAGAGACAACTATGAGTGGTTGACAATGGAGTAGACTTGGATTGAAATTGACCGTTTACTTAATATAATGCGATATTTCCTAAAAACAAATGGAAAATTGGAAAGTTTGTTTGAGAGTGATGAACACTGTTGTTTGGTATATTTTGGAAGTGAGTAATGCTCGTTTGTTATCTTATTTCTCCAATTTTATCAATCAATGAAGTAGATTTATACATAGAAATTGACCATTGACTTTATAACTTAATGAATAGAGTTGGCATATTATGAGATGGAGAATATATGATATTTTATAGCAAGTTGAATACTATTGTCCCACACATATTACATTTATCATTGTGTTAATAAATGTGAGATTGCATTTTTTATGTAAGAGCCAACCCAAAAGAGGAATTTAAGCATTATTTGTGAGTGACATTAGGATGCCATCATTCTTACAATGGGGTGTTGGAGTGTGAGTAAGAATAAGGGGCCATTTACTTAAAAACTTACCCAATAAGTGCATAGACATAAATTTTTTATACTATAACAAAAAAACGAAACAATGGATTGTACCATCGTATGAAGCATAGAAGGCCGGTCTGCCCCTGATTCTAGGTCAATAAGAAGATTTGTGAGTCGTTTTCGGGCTGATTGTATAATTCCTAGCTTGGCCCAAAATCACTTCACTGGATTTGGATTCTCAGGCTACATATTTGGTTTTGTTGGGACATAACTCTCCTGGACTCAGCGACGAACCCAATTTTTTTTTCACACGGTGGCATCATTTAACTATAAGAAACAAATATAAAAATATTTTCACAAAATCAATGTTGGTCTAGTGGTTAGTCCCTTGCTTTTCAAACATGAGGTCTCAAGTTCAAGTCTAATTATGGCAATTTTTTTTATAAACATAGTAAATATGAAATTAAAAACTTAAAACTACAAAAATGTCTCTAACAAGACTTGAACCTAAGTCTTGAGTGGAATAAAAGTCTCCAAAACCAACTCTACAAAGACAAAACTTGTATCCTTATTGTAT
The DNA here is from genome assembly GCA_033807775.1 of Saussurea involucrata. Lineage (NCBI taxonomy): Eukaryota > Viridiplantae > Streptophyta > Magnoliopsida > Asterales > Asteraceae > Saussurea > Saussurea involucrata. The sequence goes on from CM066322.1 coordinate 138,574,012, forward strand.
TTTCAAAAAATATATATGGTGGCACAAATCAAATTGATACGGTTGCACCTTTCACGAACATAACTTCTTTTACCTTACGGCGGAGAAACAATACGGTGGCACGTGCCACCGTATGCAAGAACCTAGGTCCGCCCATGACTGGACTATTACGGTTAGTAATTGATATTTGTTGTATGTGGTTCTAGTGGTTATTTAACGTGTAATTAGTAACTCAAAAAATTCAATTGACTCAAAAAATTCAATTGACTCAAAAACAAATATTTATTTAAGGTGTTTAGCAATTAAATATTAAATGCTATAAATGAATTAATGTAAGTAATTATTTAATTTTACGTAATTAATAATTAAATTAGGCCATCAGTCCCCCATGGGGGGAATCTTTCAAAGATTCCACTCCACATCAGCGCCACATCAGCTTTTCTTCCATCCCTCACTCCATCCCTCACGATCCCTAAACACCCGTACCCCATTCCCTCAAACCCTTTTGCCACCTCATTTATTTTAATTCTTTTATTTATACATTTAATTATTTAACAAAATAAAAATATTTATATATTTTTTAATAAATAAAAATAAGATAAATAATAAAAATAAAAATTCATATCATTCATTAAAAAATTAAAAATTACAAATAAATTTAAAAATCTACTCGTCGTCATTGTTGGGAACTTGGATACGCCAAATATGTTCGACCAAATCCGACCGAAGGTTATTATGAGTGTCCCGGTTTATGACTTCTCGAACATTTGCCGCGCGTTGTGTCTCACTGATTTGGCTTTCGATATCATTCGTGAAAAAGTCGTTTTCCACGTCACCACAAATAGCATGGTTTTCGGTGTCTACGGATGATGATGCGGTTGGTGAACCGGGTTGTGGCGAATCCATATTGTTTAATATATAGAGGTTGAGAAAATTTGAGAGAGTTTGAGAGGTGTGAGAAATAAGAGGTTGAGAGAATAAGAGGTTGAGAGGTGTGAGAAATAAGAGGTTGAGAGGTGTGAGAAATAAGAGGCTGAGGGTTAAATATATAGTGGGATTAAATTGAGAATTTTTTTTTAATAATAGAGCCGTTCAACAGTTATATATTTTTAAAAATTTAATTAAATTTTTTTTTTAAAAACCTTCGGGATGATCCGGGATCCCATCCCCGGATTCATCCCCGCCCCGCTCATCCCGCTCTCGCCGTAGCCCACCCCGCTCGACCCCGCAGCCCATCCCGCCCTCCATCCCGCTGGGCTACGGATGGCCTTAACGGATGATGATTTTTTGTATTTGATAATCAATTAAAATAAACCAATTAAGATTTCAAGGGTATAATATTAGACCTGGGATTTATAGACAAACGAAGACATCTAGTCTATTATAATTAAATTAATTGTCATTATTTATTATAATTTTGTTATAAATTTAAGAAAAATTACCTCTAGATTATAATACCTTAAATAGTATTAGAGAGAAAGATAGAGATTGAGAGAGACTGAGAGATTGATAGCATAGATGAGAGATGGATGCATTTACTTACATTTACCCTTAGGATATTTATACTACAAAAAATACTATTTATCTACAAGGAAATTTTCATCCACACGTTACCTAAACACTTCACTCAATATTCATATTTACAATACTCCCCCTTGGATGACAATTGCAAAACGAAGTTCAACCATGATGTGCTGCCTCATTAAAAACCTTGCTAAAGAAAACCCAGTGGGAAAAAACTTTAGCTAAGGGAAAAAGAGTGCAGCTGGTAGTTGACTCCCCCTGATGTTGACATCCATGAATCATTACATGTTATGCACATGTCGCATACCGATACCGTGAACGTGTTTTCTGAAAATTGCAGTAGGTAGCGCCTTTGTGAAAAGATCTGCTGCGTTGCTGCTCGATTGAATATATTTCATTTCAATCTGATTATCTTTTATCAGATCTTGAGTGTATGAGAAGAACCTTGGAGGTATATGTTTTGTTCGGTCACTCTTGATATATCCTTCTTTCATTTGTGCGACACATGCGGCGTTATCTTCATAGATCAAAGTTGGAATTTTGTTCTTCTCTAGTCTGCATGAAGTCAATATTAGTTGTGTCATTGATCTCAACCAAACACACTCTCTACTAGCTTCATGAAGTGCAATAACTTCGGCATGATTTGAAGAAGTGGCAACAAGTGTTTGTTTCTGAGATCGCCAGGAAATAGCAGTACCTCCGTTCATGAACACATATCCAGTTTGAGATCTAGCTTTATGAGGATCAGACAAATAACCTGCATCTGCATAACCAATCAAACCTTCTTTCGAATTGTTAGAATATAATAGTCCTAAATCAACAGTTCCTCGAAGGTATCGGAATATATGTTTGATTCCATTCCAATGTCTCTTTGTGGGAGATGAACTGAATCTTGCTAACAAATTCACTTCAAAAGAAATATCAGGTCTAGTACAGTTAGTAAGATACATAAGTGCTCCAATTGCACTAAGGTATGGTACTTCTGGACCAAGAACCTCTTCATTTTCTTCGCACGGGCGAAATGGATCATTGTTGATATTAAGCGATCTAACAACCATTGGAGTGCTTAAAGTATTTGCTTTGTCCATGCTGAAACGTTTTAAGACCTTTTCAACATAATTTGATTGATGCACAAGTATTCCATTGTGCATGTGCTCAATCTGTAAACCAAGACAATATTTGGTTTTTCCAAGGTCTTTCATTTCAAATTCTTTCTTCAAAAGCATAATCACTTCATTGACCTCTTTATTTGTTCCAATGATATTTAGATCATCAACATATACAGCTATTATTACATATCCAGATGTTGTTTTCTTAATAAAAACACATGGGCAAATAAGATTATTTATATAACCTTTACTTATCAAGTAATCACTTAAACGATTATACCACATTCGTCCAGATTGCTTTAACCCATATAAAGATCTTTGTAACTTGATTGAATACATTTCTTTCGGTTTTGTACTTAATGCTTCAGGCATTTTAAATCCTCCTGGGATTTTCATATAGATATCACTATCAAGTGATCCATATAAGTATGCTGTAACAACATCCATAAGACGCATCTCTAAATTTTCAGAGACTGCTAGGCTGATTAAATATCTAAATGTAGTTGCATCCATAACAGGAGAATACGTTTCCTCATAATCAATTCCGGGTCGTTGAGAAAAACCTTGAGCCACAAGTCTGGCTTTGTATCTAATAATTTCATTTTTCTCATTTCTTTTTCGCACGAAAATCCATCTGTTCCCGACAGGTTTCACGGCTTCTGGCGTGAGAACGATAGTTCCAAAAACCCTTCGTTTATTGAGGGAATCTAGTTCAACCTGAATAACATCTTTCCATTTAACCCAGTCATGTCTGTTTTGACATTCAATGATAGACATTGGTTCGGGATCATCATTTCCAAAAGTATCACATGCAACAGCATAAGAGAATATATCATCGATATTTCTCATTTCATTTATGTTCCATAACTTTTTCGTAAAACCGTAATTGATTGCAATCTCTTTATCATTCATTTCCTCTTCTGGGGAAATTATGATATTTTGTGTTTCTTCAGGAACACTTTGCTCATTACCAGTTGCAATTTCAGTTCCCTTTCGTTTTTGGGTATTTTTATCTTTAGAACCCAATGGTCTTCCACGCTTCAAGCGTGCTTTAGACTCTTCATTGACTTTATGTAAAGCCCGTACCCCGGTACGTATTTTATTTGTTTATTTCTTGTGGGAAAAGCTTTTATGTTTAACGTGGGTTCCGTTAGCAGGGTTAGTCGAGTCGGACCAAAGGTTAGCATAGGTGTCTTGTGGTATAGATTGTGAGTTAGGGAATAGTTGAGGGACTAAAGTGGGGTAAACCCCAAACTTGCTTGGAGTAGACCCTTGGACCGTCCCCCCCCCCCTTCCTCTTCCCCTTCGGTTTCATGCTAGTAACTCCCCAAGAACCCTTTAGTCATCCCCCCTCCCCCTTTTGGTGGTGTTCGGCCGAGAGAGAGGGAAACCGGAGAGAGAGAGAGAGAGGGAAATCGAGAGGGAAAGGGAGTGTGGTCGCCGGCGAGAGAAGAGAGAGGGAGAGTGTTCGCCGGAGGGTGAGAGACGCCGGGAAGGAGAGGAACGCCGCTGCTTGCTACCGGAATCGAGAAGAAGGAGGAGTTGCAGCGAGGTAATCGTTCGTTTTCCTTTCCGTGTCTTTTCGTTTTGTTCGTCACGAGAATACCGCCAGCCACCACCACCGCCGGAGGCGGTAGTGGGTGGTGCATGGTTTTGTTCAGCCCATGTTAACCCTAATTCAGTAAGTCATGTTTCTTCGTGGGTCTGTTTGGATTAAGATAACTTATTGGGTTCAAGTTCAAAAGTTATCATTTTATGTAAATCGTGCAGTTTCTGCCCTGTTTTGTATAAGCTATATCTTCTGTTAGGAATGTCGGATTGGGATGGAACTGGTGCCAAAAGTTCCCAATCTGAGTCTAGTAACTTTTATATGTTTTGTGGAAAAACCAGTTCGGGCCATAGCTAGTGTCAAATTGCCATTTTATACGGACAGGTCCTGTTTTAGCTGCTCTGAGAGGTGTTTTTGTAAAATTCATATAGAGTGCTAGGAATATCGTTAGGACGCGTGCGATACGTCCCTGGAACCGTAAGACATTGAACTTCCTGAATGTGAAATTAGATTTTTGGTTTGATCAGTTTAGCAGGGGTAAAATGGGTCCCGAACAGACCTGCGTTTTTAGTATAAAAGCTGGAATTTTAGTTTTGTTAAACTAGTAAAAGTGTCGTGAGTTGGGACCTTCCGTTGACGTTCTTAGTGCGTATTTAGGTGGGAAAAAGTGAGGAAGGTTGACGTGCTGGTGTTGCGGATCGGGAGCGCGTCGCGTTGTTTTGAGGTGAGTTCTCTCACCGCGTAGTTAGGAATTTCATGCATATCGTTATTTTGTGCTACGTGTTATTATGTGTTATTACATGTTTACGTGAATTAGTTGGGATGTGATATCTAGTTGTGATCTGTTGAATGTGTATGTGAATTATGTATGCTTGTGTACACCTCAGTGGGACTGGGGGGCTCGGTGGGACCGAGGGCTTGGTGGGACTGAGCTAGTACAATTGTATTATCTTTACTCGGTGGGACCGGGGGCTCGGTGGGACTGAGCTTGTATCAATGTCTTTACTCGGTGGGACCGAGGGCTCGGTGGGACTGAGCTTGTATCGATATATTTTTGGTGTGCTCGGTGGGACCGAGGTTCGTATTTATACGTTAATTATTATGTGGATTTATATCCGTGGTGATGGTGATGTTGCCTACTGGCGAGTAGGGGCGATATACGTGGGGTTGCTATCTGCGTGTGTGATAGGATTCACTAAGCGTTTAGCTTACCCTTTTCCCAATATGTTGTGATTTTAGGTGCGAGCGGCAGTCGGGCTTGACGGTACACACACTAGGCGCGGAGTGTCGAGAATTGTTTAAGTTTCACTTTCAAACCTTTGGATTTTATTTTATGAAATTTCCGCTGCATAAACTTTATTGACTGTTCGAGTTAACGACGTTAACTTCATTTGAGTTACGAATTATTAAATTGTGATTGTTTTATAATGAAATGCATGTTTTAAAATTTTAAATCCCTTGTAATTTTTGGGACGTTACAACTTGGTATCAGAGCACATCTTGAGTGAATCAAACACATCTCGGTGTGTTTGGTCTCAAGTTGCGGCTATGAAGTTTTTTAAACTCTCTTATTAAAATCTTTGAAAATAAATGAACGGAGAAAGCCCGTTTGGGAAACGGTGATCGTGGGCGCAGTGTGTACAGTCAACCGACGCCAATTGGGAAGGTACAACACTTAGTGTATTTATTGCTTTCTAGGCATAGGGTATGCATGCTAGATTGCCTAGGTTGTTTACACTGTACTGTACGATGACTGCTTGCTAGTAGGAATCAATGCTAGTTATAGTAGGTTGTCAAGTGAAGGCCCTATAGGTTGCATGCAGTAAGAATCATATAGCCTTAGAATATTTGATTTAGTTCTATTGCGCAGCTCTTGTTTGAGTCCAACCGTTCTAGGATAGAATCTTGTATTCGAATGTCTATTTGATTCACGCTGCGTGCGACTGGGTATTCGCGAGGCAACTCGTTATGGCTAACAGGGATTCCGTTGTAGCAAGAGTAGTGGGATGAGATGAAATTCCTAGTGAGCTGGGAATAGCGTTTACATATGAGTACGTATGCTAGATTGCTTTCTAGAACATAGGAGTATGTATGCTAGATTGCTTACGTGGATTTTGTGGTACTGTATACATGTTACTTGCTATTAGGAACTCATGCTAGCCTTGATAGGTTGTTATGTGAATGCACCTTAGGTTGTATGCAGTAGGAACTGAATAGCCTTAGAATGTTGGATTTAGTTCTATTGCGCAGCTCTTGTTTGAGTCCAACCGTTGTAGGATAGAATCTTATATTCGAATGTCTATCTGGTTTCACTGTATACGACTGTGCGTTTACGAGGCGACTCGTCAGGGCTAGTGGGGGTTCCGTTCTAGCAAGGGTGGTGGGGTATTATGACTTTTCTAGGGAGCTAGGAAAAGTGTTTGCATATTCCGGAATGGGCATATGTGTTTGTTTGTGGTAAGCAACTACTTGGACATCCCGGGACAGGACTCGAAACGAGTAAGGATAGGTGTGAAGGGTAGTAGCAGAGCTCCTACTATCTGAAGCACAGGATCCGTGCTCGAGTCGGGGAAAGTCACGGAGAATCCGAAGAGTTGAGTGTGAGCGTAGTTAGCAGGTTTTAATGTGTGCTAGTAGCTCGTTAAGGAGGAACAATAATGTTGATCCAGATGCTGATGCTGAATTATTGCTGATCAGATTCGTGAGATGTTTGCGGTCGAGGTGACACATGTTTTGAGGAGGCGATCCCCGAAATTATTACCGCCATTCGTGATGAGGTAATAATGCCGATGGAGGAGCGCATTGCGGCGATTCCACCCCCTGCGGGTGGGCAGCCCCGAACAAGAGAGTCGGGATCGGTTATGGAGTGCACATTCCTTACCGGTGGTTGTCCTGCGAACTAGAAGGTTCGCTTCGCGGTGAATCTGTTACGAGACGGAGCGAAAGACTGGTGTGCTTCTGCTTTGACGCTTAACGGGCGCACTACTTGACCTGGGAGGAGTTCGTCGTATGTTTCGTGTAGAGCATGTGCCTCTAGTGGAGATGGAGAGGAGTGCCAAAGAGTTCTTGGAGCTCTGTCAGACCGCGGAGGCCATAAAGGAGGTGAACCGAAAGTTCACAGAAATGACATTATTCTATCCTTAGCATGCTGCTTTGAGGACATGAAGAGGACACGGTACAAGGATATGTTACGTACCAAGATCAGGGAGTTCGTGAGTACCGCGCAATATGCTTCACTTGCTGTAGTGATGGAGGCGGCCTGAGGTAGAGTTCGTCAACTGGGAGTGGAGGAGGCACAAGCTACGTATAAAGTGGTGACAGGTACGTTCTTGGTTAACTCGGTACTTGTTGTGGTGACGATTGATAGCGGGGCTACTCATCCTTCCGTGTCTCACATAGTCAGTGAGTGTTTGGGGCTGAGTTGTAGGACGGTTAGGCTGTCCACTTGTGGTTGCAGTTGCTGAAGACAGGACCTTGACGGTTACTGACGTGTACCGGGGGTGCACTTTGGAGATCTCTGGTGTTTGTCGTCGCAAACAAGTACGAGTTCGAACCCCAAGCGGGGGAGAAATGCTAGTTCCGGGCGGCTTGCCCAGGTGGACCTCAGCGATATGTTCGGCTGCGAGGGCTCGAAGGTACTTGCAGCACAGTGGTCAGGGATTTTTGGCGTATGTGATCGACACACGCGTCGACGGAGAGAAGAAGTCTGCGGAGGATGTGCCAGTTGTACGGGAGTTTGCCGATGTATTTTCCCGAGGAGTTACCGGGGATACCTCCCGAGCGACAGGTAGAGTTCCGCATTGATTTGATTCCGGATGCTGCTCCGGTGGCCAAGGCACCTTATCGCCTGGCTCCACCGGAAATGAAGGAGTTGTACACTCGTTGCAGGAACTTATCGAAAAGGAGTTCATCAAGCCGAGTTGTCGATCGTGGGGAGCCCCGATTCTGTTTGTGAAAAAGAAGGACGGGTCCCAACGGATGTGTATAGACTACCGTGAGTTGAATAAGTTTACGGTGAAGAATCGTTATCCTCCGCCAAGGATCGATGACTTGTTCGATCAACTTCAGGGAGCCTCGTGGTTCTCTAAGGTTGATTTGAGATCGGGGTATCATCGGATGCGGGTGAGGAGAGAGGATACCGAGTAGACGGCCTTTCGTTCGCATTATGGCCATTTACAAGTTGGTGGTGATGCCTCTCGGGCTCACCAATGCACCCGCAACGTTCATGGACCTCATGAACCGGGTATGTAGCCCTATGTGGGATCGATCGGTGATCGTGTTAATCGACGACATTCTTGTGTAATCGAAGTCGAAGGAAGAGCATGAGATGCATTTGCGAGAAGTTTTGGAAGTTTTGAGGCGGGAGAAGCTGTATGCTAAGCTCTCCAAGTGTGAGTTCTGGTTACGGGAGGTTCACTTTCGAGGGCATGTCGTGAACCAGAATGGTATTATGGTGGATCCGGCCAAGATTACGGCTGTGATGCGGTGGGAAGTGCCAAAGACTCTCACTGAAGTACGGAGTTTTCTTGGGTTAGCAGGGTACTTCCGGAGATCCATTCAGGATTTCTCCAAGATTGCTTTACCGATGACCCGATTGACGAAGAAATCTGCAGCTTTTAGTTGGGGTGAAGAGCAGCAGAGGGCTTTGAGGAGCTACGCAGGCATTATGCGAGGCTCCGATGTTGACTTTGAGCGAGGGTATGTAAGATTTGGTGGTGTTTGCTCTCAAGATTTGGAGGCACTATTTGTATGGCGTCAAGTGTATACACTAACCATAAAAGCCTCCAGTACTTGATGACCGACAAAACCTCAACATGCGTCAGAGGAGGTGGCTTGACGTGGTCAAGGATTAGGATGGTGAGATACTTTACCACCCCGGTAAAGCGGATGTTGTTACGGACGCACTTAGTCGACATCTGGATGGTGAGCCACCGTGGGGCTTGTGTCAACGGTTAACAGTGGTTGCACCTCTTCTCGTGTCGATAGGTAGTGCTCAGGAGGTGGCAGTTTGTAGGAAAATGCCAAACGCGAGAGAGTTTCGGGGGAAATTCCGAATTTTGTCCGTGATAGTCATGGGTCAATTGCTCGGTCTTAATGGTCGGTTGGGTATCTCGGGGTGGGACTCCGGTATTCATGTGTTATGACCTTGACTTTCCAGTAGGCACTAAGAGGATACAGTCTTGGGCACTTACCTGAGAGGTAGCTCCGATGTGCCGGGACTTGAGACGTACCTGAGAGGTAGGCGTTGGGGTGTAACTAGGCTTCGTAGAGCTAGTGTGGAAGATACGTCGATGGTGGAAGGTTGGGTATCCCACGCGTGTGGGTACTGTAGGCCGAATAGTATCGGTTAGGGAATGATGCCCTTTGTAATAAAGAGGATAAATGCGTAGAATTTTTGAGGTAAATAGTATACTTAGGTGTCGACTTTTGGGCTTGAGGCCAAATGCCTTAGTGTAATTGGGGAATTGTAGCCGATTTTAAGGAAATTATGTTGATGGTAGTAGAAATCCTGAGATGTTTGCTTGTGGTGAATGGTTGTGGTGGAATGACCTTCGTGGATGATTATAAATTTACTGGTTTGATAATTCATGTGAAATAAATTGTGGGAGTCTATTAGAACTCGTGAGAGTTAATCGACAGTTAATGATAGGAATGATCGAATTCGAGTATCCTGTAGGGTATATTGGTGAGCAACTTTAGAATGGTTAGAGCTTGAAATTTGAATCGGGATGTTTGGATTATCTATGGTTGGGAGACAACCGAAGTCGTTTGACTAGGAATGAATCCAGTTGTTGGAGTGTTCCTCCAATCATACTTGCGGTGTACTTGAAGGAGTTTTGTGGTAAGAAAAGTATTCGAGAGATTTTTAGGCGGTGTGGAAAATCTTAAATTCTAGTTAGTGAAGGTCCAGTGGAAACACCGAAAGGGTTCCGAGTGAACTTGGGAACCTGAGGTTGAGATGTGGGAGACCTATCTATAGCTATTCACGGGCATAGACTTCGAGGACGAAGTCTAATTCAAGCGGGGGAGAGTTGTAAAGCCCGTACCCCGGTACGTATTTTATTTGTTTATTTCTTGTGGGAAAAGCTTTTATGTTTAACGTGGGTTCCGTTAGCAGGGTTAGTCGAGTCGGACCAAAGGTTAGCATAGGTGTCTTGTGGTATAGATTGTGAGTTAGGGAATAGTTGAGGGACTAAAGTGGGGTAAACCCCAAACTTGCTTGGAGTAGACCCTTGGACCGTCCCCCCCCCCCTTCCTCTTCCCCTTCGGTTTCATGCTAGTAACTCCCCAAGAACCCTTTAGTCATCCCCCCTCCCCCTTTTGGTGGTGTTCGGCCGAGAGAGAGGGAAACCGGAGAGAGAGAGAGAGAGGGAAATCGAGAGGGAAAGGGAGTGTGGTCGCCGGCGAGAGAAGAGAGAGGGAGAGTGTTCGCCGGAGGGTGAGAGACGCCGGGAAGGAGAGGAACGCCGCTGCTTGCTACCGGAATCGAGAAGAAGGAGGAGTTGCAGCGAGGTAATCGTTCGTTTTCCTTTCCGTGTCTTTTCGTTTTGTTCGTCACGAGAATACCGCCAGCCACCACCACCGCCGGAGGCGGTAGTGGGTGGTGCATGGTTTTGTTCAGCCCATGTTAACCCTAATTCAGTAAGTCATGTTTCTTCGTGGGTCTGTTTGGATTAAGATAACTTATTGGGTTCAAGTTCAAAAGTTATCATTTTATGTAAATCGTGCAGTTTCTGCCCTGTTTTGTATAAGCTATATCTTCTGTTAGGAATGTCGGATTGGGATGGAACTGGTGCCAAAAGTTCCCAATCTGAGTCTAGTAACTTTTATATGTTTTGTGGAAAAACCAGTTCGGGCCATAGCTAGTGTCAAATTGCCATTTTATACGGACAGGTCCTGTTTTAGCTGCTCTGAGAGGTGTTTTTGTAAAATTCATATAGAGTGCTAGGAATATCGTTAGGACGCGTGCGATACGTCCCTGGAACCGTAAGACATTGAACTTCCTGAATGTGAAATTAGATTTTTGGTTTGATCAGTTTAGCAGGGGTAAAATGGGTCCCGAACAGACCTGCGTTTTTAGTATAAAAGCTGGAATTTTAGTTTTGTTAAACTAGTAAAAGTGTCGTGAGTTGGGACCTTCCGTTGACGTTCTTAGTGCGTATTTAGGTGGGAAAAAGTGAGGAAGGTTGACGTGCTGGTGTTGCGGATCGGGAGCGCGTCGCGTTGTTTTGAGGTGAGTTCTCTCACCGCGTAGTTAGGAATTTCATGCATATCGTTATTTTGTGCTACGTGTTATTATGTGTTATTACATGTTTACGTGAATTAGTTGGGATGTGATATCTAGTTGTGATCTGTTGAATGTGTATGTGAATTATGTATGCTTGTGTACACCTCAGTGGGACTGGGGGGCTCGGTGGGACCGAGGGCTTGGTGGGACTGAGCTAGTACAATTGTATTATCTTTACTCGGTGGGACCGGGGGCTCGGTGGGACTGAGCTTGTATCAATGTCTTTACTCGGTGGGACCGAGGGCTCGGTGGGACTGAGCTTGTATCGATATATTTTTGGTGTGCTCGGTGGGACCGAGGTTCGTATTTATACGTTAATTATTATGTGGATTTATATCCGTGGTGATGGTGATGTTGCCTACTGGCGAGTAGGGGCGATATACGTGGGGTTGCTATCTGCGTGTGTGATAGGATTCACTAAGCGTTTAGCTTACCCTTTTCCCAATATGTTGTGATTTTAGGTGCGAGCGGCAGTCGGGCTTGACGGTACACACACTAGGCGCGGAGTGTCGAGAATTGTTTAAGTTTCACTTTCAAACCTTTGGATTTTATTTTATGAAATTTCCGCTGCATAAACTTTATTGACTGTTCGAGTTAACGACGTTAACTTCATTTGAGTTACGAATTATTAAATTGTGATTGTTTTATAATGAAATGCATGTTTTAAAATTTTAAATCCCTTGTAATTTTTGGGACGTTACACTTTATCATTTGTTTGTCCAACTGGGACTTCAATTCGAGCTGGAGCGTTCACAGCTGGTATATAAGATTTTGTTACTCTTTTTGTATCAGTAAATGCATCAGGTAATTGATTTGCAATTTCTTGCAAATGTATTATCTTTTGCACTTCTGTTTCACATTGTTTCATGCGAGGATCAAGATACGACAATGATGGTTCACACCATGAAACATCCTTTTCTTGGGTTTTCTTTTCTCCCCCTAAAGCTGGGAACATAGCCTCGTTAAAATGGCAATCGGCAAAACGTGCTGTAAAAACATCACCCGTTAGTGGTTCAAGATATCTTATTATAGAATATGTTTCATAACCAACATATATTCCCAACCTTCTTTGAGGACCCATATTTGTTCGTTGTGGTGGTGCAATAGGAACATATACTGCACATCCAAAAATTCTAAGGTGGGAAATATTTGGTTCTTGACCAGAAACGAGTTGCACAGGAGTGTATGTGTGATATGCACTTGGTCTCATGCGAATTAATGATGCAGCATGTAAAATTGCATGACCCCATATAGAAACTGGAAGTTTTGTTTTCATTATTAATGGTCTAGCTATTAGTTGAAGACGTTTAATTAATGACTCAGCTAAACCATTTTGTGTGTGAACATGCGCAACTGGATGTTCAACAACAATTCCTACAGACATGCAATAGTCATTGAAGGTTTGAGATGTAAAATCACCAGCATTATCAAGTCTCACATTTTTAATAGAATAATCTGGAAAATGTGCTCTTAATTTGATAATTTGAGCAAGAAATTTTGCAAATGCCACATTACGAGTTGACAATAGGCAAACATGAGACCATCTGCTGGATGCATCTATTAAGACCATGAAGTATCTAAATGGTCCACTTGGTGGATGAATTGGTCCACATATATCACCTTGAATTCTTTCTAGAAACATGGGTGATTCTTTTTCAATTTTAGATGGTGAAGGTCTCACAATTAATTTTCCAAGTGAACAAGATGTACATGGAGTAACTTTACCCATTTGAGATAACTTCTGGTCCTTCAATGGATGTCCATGTGTACTTCCAATTATCCTGTGCATCATTGTTGATCTGGGATGGCCTAATCTGTCATGCCATAAACTAAAAATCGCAGGATCACAATATTTTTCTTTAACTACCATATTTGTTTCAACCATATTTATATATGTATAATGTAAACCGGAGTGAAGTATTGATAGTTTCTCTACTACACGGTTCTTATCAGTAATATACATATATTTTTCATTTTCAGATGTCACTGTTCGAGTATCGAAACCATTAATGTATATGCCGTTGAAACTTAATAGATTTCTTTTCGATCTCAGAGAAAACAAAGCATTATTTATAAAGAACTTTGTACCGTTTGGTAATAGGAAATGAGCCATTCCTACTCCTTCTATCAAGTCTGCAGGACCTGATATAGTATGAATGGTTCCTTTTGTTAGTTTTAATTCAGAAAAATATTTCTTAGCTTTCAGGATGGTGTGCGTGGTACCACTATCCAGTATACACAGGTCTCCAACATTTGCTCGATGTTGCGCTCCGATGGAATTCATTTTAAACTTCAAATATTAAACAAATTGTGAGTTTATAATAATAATAATAATCGTAATAAGAGAACAACGTTATTATAGAAATATTTTATATGAAAAAGAAATGCATAGTTACGAAAACGGAATACATAGTTACGAAAACGGAATACATAGTTATCAGAATGATAAATAAAAAGATCAACATTTATCAAATGTTGATATCACTAAAGAAATCGGAAACATCTAAATCAGTGTTCGACAACTCCAAGTTGTCCATGTGGTTTACTTCCTTTTCTTTTCCTTTAAGAGATTCTTTATAGAGCTGACAAAGATGTTGAGGTGTACGGCACGTCCTTAACTAGTGGTCCATGCTACCACATCTGTAACAAGAACCTTCAGGATTTTGTGGATGACTTGTTCCAGCATCATGTTTGAGCTTATTTTGTGGTTGGCTTCTATGTCCTTGTGGAGCATGATGATAATTTGCTCTTTGCCCATGACCACGATAGAAACCACGTCCACGACCGTAAGGGTGTCTTCGGCCAGAATTTTGGTTTCGTCCATAAAAATTATTTTGGCCGAAATAACCACGGCCTCGTCCACGGCCACGTCCACATCCCCGTCCACGGGAATTATTTCTAGGATTATCATTATTTATAGCATTTGCTTCAGGAAATGCTGTTGAACCTGTTGTACGTGTAGCATTTGCTTCAGGAAATGCTAATGAACCCGTTGGACGCGTTTGATGATTTCTCATCAAAAGCTCATTGTTTTGTTCTGCCACAAGTAAACATGAATTAAGCTCAGAATATCTTGCAAATTTCTGCAAGCGATATTGTTGTTGCAGAGTAATATTTGATGCGTGAAAAGTGGAGTAAGTCTTTTCCAACATATCTGCATCAGTAATATTTTGTCCACAAAATTTAAGTTGTGAACATATCCTGAACAAGGCAGAATTATAGTCATTCACCTTTTTAAAGTCTTGGAATCTTAAGTTCCTCCATTCATCTCTTGCAGCTGGAAGTAAAACTTCCTTTTGATGATCAAACCTTTCTTTAAGGTTTTTCCACAGGATGCTTGGATCATTGATAGTGAGATATTCATATTTTAACATTTCATCAATATGTTTTCGAAGGAAGATGATGGCTTTTGCTTTAGATGTCGGCGGGCAAACGTTTTCTTCTGCTATGGTTTCTAAAAGGTACATGGATTCAAGATGCATCTTGACATCTATAGTCCATGACATATAATTCTTGCCGTTTATATCAAGAGCCGCAAATTCGATTTTTGACAGGTTCGACATGTTGTAACTATTAATCAATAAAGAATAATTAGAATCAAGATATATCTATTAATATTGCAACACAAAGAAGTGGAAGAGCCAAAGATACAAGTATGTTTAAGATTAGATAAAACTCATTAGGTGGAAGATTACTGGAAGTAATAATTAGAAAAATAATTATTACAATTGCGAGAATTGTAACGGGATGAAGCATCTTCAGAAAAACTTCTTGATTTATATGAATTTGAAAGGAGAGTAATTTGTGTATTGAGTAATGAAAAAAGAGGGTTTATTTATAGAGTAAAAATATAATCGTTATACAACGGTTATATATATAGCCGTTATACAACGGTTATATATATATAGCCGTTGTAAATAAGCAGGTAAAAGAGAGAGATAATTAATACATAAAATCAGTAAAAGATTATAATATCAGTGATGGTAGATATAAGATGTAATTAGTAATATAAGATAAGAAATGTAAATAAATGTTAGTATGCTTAGATAAAATTTAGCAAGAGAATAAATATACGCATAAATAAATGCTGAAAGATTAGTATGACAATAATTTAAGTATGCATAAATAAAAGTTAGTATAAGCATGAAAGCATAAATAAGATTAGTATATGCATAAACGAAAAATAGTATACTAATAACAATAATACTTATAACAAGAATTCATCAACTTTTATTTTTGGATTAAGGAAATACATACCTCGGTTGGTTAGAGGCTCGTGCTGATAACATGTTATAAATTTAAGAAAGATTACCTCTAGATTATAATACCTTAAATAGTATTAGAGAGAAAGATAGAGATTGAGAGAGACCGAGAGATTGATAGCATAGATGAGAGATGGAGAAAGAGATGGATGCATTTACTTACATTTACCCTTAGGATATTTATACTACAAAAAATACTATTTATCTACAAGGAAATTTTCATCCACACGTTACCTAAACACTTCACTCAATATTCACATTTACAATAAATTTGTAGAAAAGTTTGAAATGCATAAATAAAAGTATGCATACGTTAATATGTGTATATTGTGTCATAATAAGTATTGAGAGTAATTCATACGATAATATAATAAAATCATGTAAATACGATAGAGAAAAATGAATGGTTGACAATAGAGTAGACTTGAATTGAAATTTATCAGTGACTTAATATAATGCAATATTTCCAAAGCAAATGGAAAATTGGTAAGTTTGTTGGAAAGTAATGACTAATGAACACTTTTGTTTGGTATATTTTGGAAGTAAGTAATGCTCCTTCATTATCTTTTTTCTCTAACTTTATCAATCAATAAAGTAGACTGATGCATTGAAATTGACCATTGACTTTATAACTTAAAATATAGAGTTGGCATATTATGAGATGAAGAAAATAAGATATTTTACAGTAAGTTGAATATTGTAGTCACACACTTACATTTATCACTATGTTAGTAAATGGGATCGCCTTTTCTATTTAAGAGCTAACCCAAAAGAGGAATTTAAGCATAATTTGTGAGTGTCATTGAGATGTCATCATTCTTACATTGGAGTGTTGGAGTGTGAGTAAGATTAAGGGGCCGTTTACTCAAATACTTATCTGATAATTGCATAAAACACATCATTCTTGAGACGTGGATTTAATTGAGGTAATATCTGACTTACCTTTGAGGATAAAAGAAATATATCTAAGCTCATGAAATGAGTAGAAATCAGTGTTCAGAAGGGATGGGTCGCAAAGTTCCGATTAGGGATAGAAATCTCGAACCATTCAATAAATTGTTCACATGGTTTTGTTAAGTATGTAGTTATTAGGAAGTTGGTATTCTTGGGTTTTGATTTCATTAGCATTTTAACAACCAATTTTGAAGTTTTTATTAAAAATATTGATGAACTCGAAACTCCGGTTTTATAATGATAAGTTAGAGTTTAAATCTAAATGATTGTTAAAAAGCCATGTGAAAAAAGCTCTTAAATTGATTCAAAATATCAGAAATCAAATCTTTTGTTGTGTGTAGAGATGAACCTATAAAAACTTTCCAAATGGTGACACCATTTAATTATAGAAAAAGAAGTTATGGATATTTAATTATTAATTGAATATGTTTTCTTTTAAATATTTTACAAATTTTTGGCGGTGATTCTCCATTATTATTTTGATTTTTTTATTCCTTGCCCATCTTTTTTTCTCGCTACATTTTCATTATTTGTATTTGATTCATTTACAAAATCATCAATAGTTTGTTAGTTGATTATTTACATTTTTATGTGATGTCCTATTACCTGGAAGTGGGAGAAAAGACCGAGCAAACTAACTCTACCAAGAGAATCATTCTAGGAGTAATATAGTGACACCTTTCACGACCTAAACTTTTTATACTATGACAGATAAACAAAACAATTGATTGTACCATCATACACACCATAGTAGGTAGAGATGGCCAAATGGGCTCGGGTCGGGGCGGAAGACCAGGACCGAGAGCAACTTGGACCGACCCGGCCCGACGGTTCTTAACCGGTTACGATTTTCATAAAAAAGCAAGGCTCGGCCCGGTCCGTCCTGATTTTTTTTAATTTATTTTTAACTATATTTTTAAATAATAAATGTATTTGTTAGTGTATTTGATTGACCCAATTATAACAAAAACAAATTTTTTAAACGTATTTTTTAGTGTATTTGATTGATTCCGTTTTAACAAAAACGTATTTGTTATTGTATTTGCTTGACCCAATAATAATAAAATCGTATTTGTTAATATATTTGATTGATCAAATTCTTCATATAAAATTGTTTATAAAGTAAAAATCAATTTTAAAAAAATAAAAAATAATAAGTGGTACCGTTTGGGCCTGTTCCGGCACCAGTTCTCATAATCGGGCCTTCCTATTTGGATCGGGATTGAGACCTATTACACCGGGACTCATTACGAGATCTGTAACACTCCGATTTTTGTAAGTCGTAATATTCATATGTCGAACTTAGAACGTTATTATGGATTCTTATTTTGGTATAAATTTGATTATTCCTTCTCTGATCAAAGCATGCAAAGAGAAAACCTGATGATTTGTTCAGTACAGATCATGCGACTGTGCCAACGATTGTGACAGGGTGTCACTCTCGCTGGGCACAGGGGGTTAAGTCCCTGTGGTATATTTTAGGCGATCATGCCAGGCGTGAGGGTCCTGGTCACTATCGCGGGTCACTATCGCGGTTTTGGTACCGAGGGTTCTAGAGCGCAGGTGAGTATGCCCTGCGATAGTGACAGATGTCACTATCGCTCGTCACAATCGTCGACAAGGACTGGGAGTATAAAATCGGGACTTTCAGCTCTTTTAATCATTCGGAACAGATTTGGGAAGCAACCATACATTTTTCTATGCACTTATTGGTAAGGGAGTCCTCCCCCAAATCCTTCTCCCTCCTCATTTATTACCTTGGATTGATTTCACTAGAGGATTAAATGTTTGCCTTCTAGGGTTGTTGTGCTTGTAAGGGATCTTTCATTTCAAGAGATTACATCTCCTACATTCTAGGGTTTTGAGTTTCACAAGAAAACTAAAAAAGGTGAGTTCATTCATACTCCTACACTCTTTACACGTTAAATCTTTAAGTTTCAACCTTCAAAACTTATTTTACTTGTTATTTCTTGGATTTATGGATATTAACCCAAAAACCTATTTTGGAGATTTTTGGAGTATTGATTTTGTTGGAAATGCTTGTGAAGATGAATACATGATACTTGAGGGTGTATTTATGATTCTTGTGTGTGAGAGTTCCATTTCTTTCACATTTATGAGTTTGAGAAAATCTAGGTCAAAATCTAGGCTTTTAAAATACTTGGTTATTTTCGCAAGGAAATAATGGATGTTGGTTCTTCATATTGAAGTAAAATGATATTTGGTGAATTCTGGGAAATTTATACCTAAGTGATATTTTGTGGCTAAGTCTAATTATTGGTAGTTTCTTTATTGTTGTGATGGCATTGAACCCCCCCTTTTGTGGGTGAGACAGACTAAAGATCCGATTTGCGTTGATGTCTCAATAGACTAAAGATTCGGTTTTTGTTTATGTCTCAATAGACTAAAGATCCGGTTTGGGTTGATACCTCAATGGACTAAAGATCCGGTTTGGATTGATGTCCAAGATTGACTAATAACCCGGTTTGGGTTGATGTCCCGAATAAAATTACATGCAAAGGATTATTATATGGGAACGGGTGGAAAGTCATATTTCATAATTCTGCTTTATTTATTTCACTTATCAATTGTTTGTTCTCACTAGGCTTTCGCCTAACACTTTTTCGTGAAATGACACGTTTAGCAGGTCATTCTAGCGGTGGGACTTCTCGGGTTTGAGGGAAGTGTAAAGAGAAGAGGTGATAACATTTTTGGTAATGAGGGATAGCGACGTCCTTTTAATTCTATCCGAACATTCTTTTGAAAGGAGATAGCAACACCCATCGATGATCTAAGTTGTCGTAGTTTAGATTAGTAGGTTGTTGAATTGTATCATCTTTATTGACTTATTTTGTAAACGCCATACTAGTATCCCATTTTTGGGTAACTTGTCTTTGATAGCTTAGTTAATATCAGCAAATATTCATGTTTAAATTTACCCCAATTTTTAGGGTGTTACAAGTAGGTATCAGAGCAGTGGTTTAAGTGAACTAGATATAAATGTAAGATGCCTAGATTTAAGCTAAAGCGATTAAGTTATGAATTGTGAGATTGGGTAGAATTCTTAAGATAGGGTGGTCTAAGAGTCGACGGAATTGCACTAGTTGAGAATTGTGATTGTGGTAACGAGGATTCTTATGTGTAACATGTTTATAATTTCAATTAGCTACTGCTATTATGAATTTGTTGTTACGTGCACATGCTTAGATTACTATCGTTATGATGATTGATGAATGTATGGTACATTTCCTTATGTTTAATACTCTTAGCCTATCTCTTACCTCCATTCTCGAATGTGTGGCTGACTACAATGGTTAATACTCGTAATAGGCCGGATGGTCACGACGCTACGAAATCTACAACCGATCAACCTAGGGTGACTACACCAGTATCGCCTCCACCCCTAAACAATGTGTTAGGCATAGCGGTTGGGGAACGGTTTTAAGAGTTTGAATATGAATATTTATGGTTGGGAACTTACGGATCTAGGTTTTTGGAAGATTTGGCTTGAGGATTCAAGTTTTTTCATAGAAGCTCAAGTTTGGGGAAAATCTAGATTTAGCCTAGCAAGGTGAGTTCAAGTTGATTTGTGAAAACGTTGTACATGCCAAAAATGTTTATTTTAAAGCGTTTATGGGTTTTACATAAAATTATCAATTGTTGAGTTATTTGGTGGGTTTCGATTATTTGAAATGTTTTATAAACCTTGTAAAACACCCACATTTGGGATTTTTGGGTAATTTGATAAATGAATCATAAATGAAACTATTTTGATGATTTATTGCATGAATGAAGATTACTAGGTAAAAATACACTTTTAGTGTTTGTTGGAAATATGCATAGTTATGATATGGTACATTTTGAAAATACGAACGTGTGGGATTTTGGGCTTTGAATAAATGAAACATGCATGAAAGTATTTTGATGGTTTGCCCTATAAATAGAGATTAGTATAAATACTCTTTTAACGTGTATTTCAGAAACATGCATATAGTACATTACGGGATGGTTTGAAAATGTAAACGGTGTGAGTTCCTTGGAAAAAGGGTCGTCCCAACCCAATGTCTTGTTTCGGGTTATTCATGGATTTAAAACATGTGTTGGCATATGCTTGTGTTGTTACATTTGATTTCACTTTATGACATTTAACAAATGGTCTTTTGAGTAGTCGAGCTTATGGCTCAATATTTGATTATGATGGGTTTTGGGGACATTTGTCCAGTTTTGATAGCTAAATGTAGAGCTTTGGTCATGACTTATATTTATTTGAGAATTGCATATTTTGAATGCGCTAGTTCATTCGTTTTGGAGTCATGTAATGTTTTAAACCGTAATGCTATGGATCCATAGGCACTTGAGTTTTTACGTTCAATATGGGACGCTTGTTTCCCTCATTGTAGCACGAAATAGGCATCGGGTTTCATGGTAAGTAATGTGGATCCCATATTAGTGCAATACAGTTTAAATCACGAACAATAATCAATAAGAACAATATGATTTCAACTTGTCATCCATCTATTTCATAACCATTCAGAGAATTCAGAGAGTATGTTTACAATGGTTAAATGGACGATTCTAAACGATTTAGCACGATTAACCTAAACAATTAGGCTAAGAAAGCTTTATATACCTAGGCCTAAAGCCTAAGGCCCATGGCCCATTAAGCTAATATAAGCTAAGATCATTTAACACAATTAAAGGCTATTACAATTAATATTCTTTTCTAATCTTTTCTTTATATCACTTTCTATATTATAGGACATTTGTGGTCCTAACAATCTCCCCTAAAGTTATATAAAGAAACAACGGTCTTGAAAACTTTAGGTCTTGGTCTTCTCTTCCTCTTGAATCTTTGAAACACTTTTGGTATTGCTTGTCTTCACGTCTTTCCAACGCCCCCCTTGAATAAAGCTCTTATCTTCAGTTTCAACTTTGTAACTGTCTTTGAAAGTTGAATTTGCTTTCAGGTTCAACTTTAAGAACTTGTAGAACCAATATTCTCGAAGGAGGAAATAATGAATTGTAGCGAACACCACTTGACAAGGAATGAGAAGAATTGATCACTTGTAAACAGTTTTCGGAATTGATATGAACTGATCAAATAGAAGTTACCCCCCCTCAACTTTTGCTAACTCCCCCTCAACTTGATAATCGATGTCTTTGAATCTGTATCCTTTCTCCCCCTCATGACGAGTAGGAGCATCCAGAGCATCATGTAATTTCAAAGACGAGACTGATGAGTAGCAAAATACTAGATAAAACGTTTTATAAACCAAGATGGGGTAAATATCTAACACAGAAACACAATAGTAACTGTTATCACAACAATTTAAATAATTGTGTGGCATATGTTCAGAGTTGGCATCGGGGTATCTCTGATAGGACTTCCAATTATCATTGAAGTAAAATTACTTCTCAAACTATTCTGGAAATATTACAAAGATATGCAATGGAATCACAAAGACTCGTGCATGTGTGAAATAATTAAATTATATCTGTTTAGCTCAAAATATTGATTTAACCTGGGACGCAAGTTAAAAATCAATTGACACGGTGAGTAGAATAAGAAGTTTAGAGACCGGAGCTGATGTCTTCCATTTTCAATATCTAAGACCTCCAATGAGGAACATATAGATTATGTGCTAAATCTCCGTGGGTATATGAAACAAGAATCTTTTGTGAGATACTTGAGTGGCTAGGTGGGGTGACACGAGTTATCGACACTGGGTCCATGTCTGTTCAATATTCATATCGAAAGATCGAGAATGAATAGATTGTGTGGTTACCCGAATAACTGACTCGGTTTGGTAAGGACCAATAATTATTTTAAGTCCTGTCACATTCTCACCATTTTTCTTTTCACTTCGAACTCATCTATCAAGCTAGACCCCTCACTGTTATCTATAAGGGATGTGTTTCTTGGGTAGGTCCTTCCGGTTCTGGATAGACCATAGAAACGATGTAATTCCTAACACTTCTTTCATGCATCAATTTGAACAGTTTAGTAAACAGTGAAGTACGAGTTCTAAACTGAAATGTTTAGAAGTCAAAACTTTTAAGAATGAGTCCTGATCTGAGTTGATCAGAAGTCATAAAATTGAAAGTCCGGGTTCTGATCTGAGGTAATCAGAAGTCATAGTTGAAATAATAGAATTTCAATGAACAAAATCAAACGCTAAACAGAATGACTTAGTAAGCACAGTATTTGAAATAATGAGACAATGATCAGAAAATTTAATTGTGAAGAACAAGTGACAATTAATATATCAGACACGAAGTGAATCATTAGCAAGGAATGACAAACTTTGAGAAACAAATAGGAATTCAAACGAGTGTATTTCCATCGAAAAATCAACAAAATATATGAGACAAAAGAAAGTGTTGGATGTGGCAATCATGGAAGTTAAGATTGGAGAATAACAAACACAAGTAAGTTATTCAGAATGAATTACCATAGTCTTTGAATTCCTTTAAACACTTACCTTTCATAAAATAGTACTCCCCCTCAAAATTGGCATAACCTTTGAATGCTCGTCATGTGATGTGAATAATGTGAATTAAAACACACATACCATTCCTGCAAAATAGATTAGAAGGAGTTTGGTGTCCATCCTTTGATGGATCCTTGATGGTTAGATGCCTTATGAGGACCAGGGATACTATAAGTACTATACCAATGAGATGCATATTTTCGATCAACAAAATCATTCGAACCACATGTAGAACAACATATACAATCATGAGAAAGTTGAAACATCTGTTGAATTGAGTAAACTCTTAAGGGAAACTTCACCTTTTGTTCAACAGAAGTACGAGAATTAAAAGCATCATGATTACGATTGTATGTCCTAACATGCGAAATTGAATTAGATGAATTTGTATTCGCTTTGCTTTCATTTGACTTTTTCACTACCCAAACTTGTTTGAACCTTTTTCTCCGACCATTAATATCTGAAATGTCATTAAAGGTATGATCAGTTGAGTTTGAGTAGGAAGGATGTCTATCGTTTGATCGACCGGTCGGTTGCCGCGTCTGTGAATATTTTTGAGAATTGGAATCGGTTTTAGAAACTTCATTCACAGACCGGGTTTTTTGTGAAACGTTCACCTTTGAGAAATTTGACTGGTCGTTTTACTGCTTTTGAAAGAAAGTCGGTTTGGTTTGGAAGGGGTTTGTCAGATTCAAACTTAGGAAACTCATCATCTGAACATTCGTCGAAATTCATATAGGTTGAAAAATCAATATCAGGCACAGATGGAATTCATATTGATTGAGGGCGGTGAGGAGCACTTTGAATCTGTGTTTTCAGAAGAATCTGTTACGGAAGATTTTTGAAATTCAGAGTTAAGATTCTTTTGAACACAGTCTTCTTGAGACTCTTTTCCTTTTCTAGAAGATGTTTTGCCAATAAAAGCCTTACACGAAGATGTATCTGAGGAGTCCGAAGAAGGTTCGGGTAGATTCACCTTTTCTTTTTGGAGTTGGTCAAACTTCTCTTGGAGTTGACTTTTACTCACTTGATCTTGCATCACTTCTGTTGCCAAGGCAGACAGTTTGGATGTGAGCCAACTGGCGTATTTAACAGATTTTCAAATGGCTTTGAGGGTGAACACTAGAAGGCCAAACAGAAACCTGCCAGACATACAAGGTATTCCACTCTATACCGTGTTGGAAAAGCCAGAATTTGGTGTTGTCTATCATAATGGTCAAAAGAAGAAGAAGTTCCTCAGATTTATTGAAGTGAACAAGTTTTGTGATGGCACACTTAAAATGATCAAAATAAGGCTGGATGAAAGAATCAGATTGGATGAAAAGAAGTTAGTAATTCTGAAAGAGAAAGAGAAAGTAATGATCAACAAGGCATTGAAAGCTATTGAAGATAGACTGGAGTACATGCACGCACTCAGGAAATTTGAGATCATATTTGGAATCAGGAAAAGGTACATTCCACCGGAGCAGCTCAGAAGATGAAGTTTATATGGCTCACTTGAATACAAAGGGAGAGAATGTTAGTGTTCAATTTATGTTGTATTCAAGTTGAGGGACTAATTATGTAACTTTCAGATCTAAGTATAAATAGCTTAGATCCCTTTACATTTCAAGTACAACACTTACAATTATAATATCATTCTCTGTGAAACTCTCTTTACTTTGTAACTCATGCTTTTGGAGATTAATGAGAGATGAATGGATTTAATCATAGATCTTGATTATATTACTTGTATCTTGGGATCACAGAGTTTAAACTCGTCCGTCTCAGTTTTGGGTTCAGGTGATGGGGCCTCATCCTATTTAGAGGAATCCTTGGGCTTTGCAACCTTATAGCTGTCAAAGTAGTCATTCGAAAAATACTTAGATTTATTTTTCTTGTAGGAATAGTTGAGAGAGGTTCATATGCAAAGGGTAATTGCATTTTAGTAGTATGTTTGCGTTTGTATTCCTCAGTTTCCTCTTCCTTCTCTTCGAGAGGTCCAATCCATTTGATTTTGTATTCGGGAAACTTTTTCTCGAGACCAAGAAAGTTAAATTCGTAAAGAGTAAGTCTCGTTGTCAAAATCTTTTTCAAGTAATGTGGGTTATCGTACCCAATTTCCCATTCTTTATTGAAATAAGTGAATTCCTTAGGTTTGTTCATGTGAATCGTTTGATCAGTTTGACCTCGTTTATGCAGTTTAGTTTCAAGATCAGTTATTTTCGAAACAAATTCTTTGTGTTGAATTTGAAGAGAGAAGCATTGATAGATAATCTCTGCTTTCTCATCCTCACACTAATCAAGCTTTTAGTTTAACTCAGATATCTTGGCTCGAAGATCTTTTGGTGCTATCGAAAGATTTGCACACTTTTCCTTTAAGTAGGTGTTGTCAGACTTAAGCTTTTCTGTGATCTTTGTTTGAACATCTAACTTTTCTTTTAGCGAATTAATTTCAAGTAGTTGTTCATTAGAGGTAAACATATAGGACTCTACCTTTTGACCAAGCAGTTGAATCTTATCAACTAAAGCATTATGAGTTGGTAGACATACCTGACAAGCTGCTGCAGATTGAGATGGGCAAGACATCTTTATTGCACTTAGATGATCGTCAGATAGTTGAAAATATTGATTCAAGGAAAAATCAGACAATATCAAGAATACTCAAATGCCCCCCTCCTACGACTTAGCACGGATATGTAATCCGGTGGTTTCCGGATAAGGAATCCGGAAGAAATGAGTGTCCGAATGAAAGAACTGAAAACAAAGTATCCGGAAGAAGGTACTTACCGGATGAGACGGTGTCCGGGAAATGGTAGTGTCCGGAAAGAAGTGTGGTCCGGATAGAAAAGACTTACCGGGAACTTTGAGCAAACCGGATAAGCACGTCCAGGAACTTGTGTGATCCGGGAAGTAGAGTGTCCGGAAACTTATACTCACCGGATAGGACGTCCAGATAGATTGGCGATCGGGAACTTTCGTCCGGGTAGTTCGGGAACAATTTCGGTCCAGATATAGGGAACCTACCGGGAAGTGTAAGCATCCCGAAAAGTATGTCCGGATAAAGGAATTTACCGGGAACTTTTAACAATGCGGATGATTTCGTCCGGACAGTAGCGTGAATTAGGAAACTTACCAGATAGATGGTGAGCGTCCGGACACGGCGGCTGTGAGTGAAATTCGAGGGTTGCTAGATTTTGTTCCTGAAAGGTTAGGAAACAACCAAAAACACGAAAACAACACTACCCTAATCGATTCTGAGCAAAAAATCATGATTTTGATGCAAAAATTATGACTTTGACAAGAACAGACACTCAAAAACTCGAAAATTTTCTTTTGCTTAGAAAACACTCAAACAAACGAATTAGATACTTAAAATTTGCAGAAACCCTAATAGAACCAGTACGAATAGAATGGAATAAGCAGAAACAAGCAATTTTATCAAAAACCAATAGTGATATACTAGATCAGTCGACACAATACCATAAAACTTACCAGAAACCTTTGAATCACCTTGAATCAAATCGTCTGTATGCTCTGATACCAATTGTGGATCCCAGATTAGTGCAATACAGTAGAAATCACGAACAATAATCAATAAGAACAATATGATTTCAACTTGTCATCCATCTATTTCATAACCATTCAGAGAATTCATAGAGTATGTTTACAATGGTTACAATGGACGATTATAAACGATTTAGCACGATTAACCTAAACAATTAGGCTAAGCAAGCTTTATATACCTAGGCCTAAAGCCTAAGGCCCATGGCCCATTAAGCTAATCTAAGCTAAACCCATTTAACACAATTAAAGGCTATTACAATTAATATTCTTTTCTAATCTTTTCTTTATAGGACATTTATGGTCCTAACAAGTAAGATGTGGACCGTATGATCGGGCATTTTCCCATGAGCAGTAAGGTGTAATTCCATTGTGCTTGTATGTTTTCTTAGATTTGGACATCTCAAAGTATAGACCTAGAGGGGTTGCATTTGAGTCTCCACGGGCAACAAATCCAGAAGGGTTGAGCTCGATATGTATTATGAGTATAATTCATGCGTTTTGTTTTATTGACATATATATGTGACCTACTTTGTGTTCCGTCATGTTCAATGTAATCAGGTCTCCCCCGACAACGAAAGATGTTGTTTTGGGTATTGAGTTTTATTATCCATGTTTTCGGTGACGTTTTATATTTAAATATCGTTATCTATGAGTTATGAGTTGAGTATTATGCCCCATTCGTGTTTAGATGTTTTGGGATGTAAAGTTTTGCCCACGACTTCATAATTTGGGAGTTTATTTACTATTCACATTTGAGTGAGTTTTGGGTTGAGGTTACTTTACGAAGAAATGTTTTATATTGGGGTTTCGTCTTTAAAATGGTGTGTATTGGAAAACGTTTATATTGGTGTTGTCATCACCTAAAATTACTTTTATTGGAAACGGGTCGTTCACATATTTAAAGTAACTTATTTTGGACTTCATGATTTAAGTTCCACTAGTTCAACGATCTATATAAACATGATGAAAACTCTTGAACTCACTAGGCGTTAGCCTAACCTATATATTTGTCGCCATGTGCAACTATTAATGCCAAAAATCGTCCAGAAGGATAACTTAAGGTTGATTGTGGAGCTTAACAACTAAAGATAGGAATCGTTCGACAAAGAAATGCGACAAAGACAAAAAAGTAAATAAGACGCAAGGAATTTGGTGACGCGGGAAAAACCTCAACGAGGAAAAAACCCACGGACGACAGGAGATGTCGTCGCTGCATTATGGTCGCCAAACAGGGCGATGTCCTTATATTTCAGATGTCGAGAGTACAATGGTTACAATACAAATAAAAGAAAAGCTTTAGATGTAAAGTAAACAACTAGATCGAATGTAAAAACAAGTGCGTCGTGCGTCGTCTGTTCGAGAGAGAATGTTCTTTTGCATCAGTAGGCTGTAAGTACTTCGAGAGTGTTCTTGAGAGTTCAGATGTCCGCAAATGAGGCTGGGATCTTTGTATTTATAGTCTTCATAGCTTTAAATGACTCCATAAAGACTTTGACTAATGGTCGTAACGGTTGCTGAAATTAATGCTCGTAATTAACCTCGTTGGTTATGTTCGTTGGCCATTAATGTCATTGATCCTGTATTAAACAGAGAAAACATAACAGTTGTATCATACGTTAGTCGGTTGAGGTCGTGAGGTGTCTTACGACGGTCGAGTGTCGTGAGTAACTTTCTGGTCTTAGTCGAGACTGGTGAAATTTTACCCAAACAGTTTGCCCCCAAAATTTAAAATGAAAAAACAATTTTGAATTTTGAATTTTGAATTTTTGTCAGAAGAAAATCTTTTAAAATCCTCGTCCAAGGGAATGTCAAGAGTCGTGACACGTGTCGAAAGTCGTTGGTTTGGAACTAAATCGGTTTGATCTTAACTAAAGGGGATTTTGAAAAGGGGATAAGATCGCGACGTCATGCTGACGTGCGATTATGCCCAACAGCTGTAAACGCCACATGTCGTCGATCCGTGCGTGCATGCGAAGAGACATGGGCATGTATCGATCATCAGAAGGCTCGATCTAACACGATCGATTACATAAATAGAGACCCATGGTGAATCTTTTTTAGTTTACGCTTTTAGAGAGTTTAAAAAGAGATTTCTTGCTATTTTTCGTCGAATCTTTTCCAAACCTGCAAAATTCTTCGAACCGATTAGGCATTTCGAGGTTTAGAGCACCTATATAAGGTACGACTCCTTATTCTTTGTATGCGTCGTAAGTCTTTTGCTAGAAAACCTAGGAAAAATTGGGATCTTTGGGGTTTTTCAGACCGACAGATTTGGTTAACAGGTTTAACGATGTCGACCGAACCAGCGAGCTCTATTAGAAATCAGGATGACATTGACTCCTTTAGAAAATTAGCAAAAATCCCTACGGGGATTTCACTGATTAGGGCAGGTCAGATTCGACCTGATATGTGTCCAGAGGTTCGTGGTTATATACGAATACCCTTTTAAGATAGGTTTTGAATGGCCTTATTCGCCTCTGGCCAAGGCTTTTATGCTCGAGTTCGATTTAGCACCGGGCCAATTAATGCCCCAATTTTGGCGACTCATACAAGTTATCGAGCGCCTCACCAAAGATTGGGAATCCCCCATGAATGTGCACGATCTCTTCTTGGCTTATCAAGTCAAGGTGGACAGATGTCGTCGTTACAGTCTGTTTTCTAGGCATAAGGGTGATCGCACCCTGGTCCTGAAAACTGCGGTTAATGACCGTAAGTAGAAGACCAGGTACGTATTCGTGCGTGTTGCGTCGTTAGACCCTGCGAGCGACTGGATTAGGGCCGGCTAGAACATGTCAGGTGAGATTTTTAGATTTTGTCATGTGTCGTGTGTTAGTTTCAATTTGTTTCTAACTTGTCTTTGACGTGTCGACAGATATCAAGTTCGAGGACGTGAAGCCCTACGCTAACTCTCAAGCAAAGATCGACAAGTTCTTGGAGTTTAGCGCTATTGAGCGGTCGTTTTTCACACGACACTTGGTGGACGACGATGACGAAGACTTAGTGTAACTGGGAGAGAATCGGGAGGAGAGACGAGAGGAAGAGGAAGAGGGGATAGAGGAGACAGAGGAGAAGGAGGAGTCGAGAGAAGATGAAGAAGAGATGACCGGTAAGTGTACCTTACTCTTTTCTGTTCGACCTCGATCTTTTCACTCATACCTATTGTGTAATGCGCTTTTCTCTTTGCTTGTTCCAGGGGAATCTCAGGCGAAGGCGTCGTCTGCGATGGCCAAGAAGGCGGCCGAAGCTGAACTGGCCCGTTGGGGCAGGGAAAAAAGGAAGGCGTCCTCGACCACTGGGTCGGGGGTTTTGAAGCGGACCAGAATGTCGGTCCCGAAGGAACCGTCTTTAAAGGTAGACGACTCGTCGAGAGTCATCATGCCTGAGAAGGCGAAGGCATCGGTCGCATCACCGACGAAGACGTCTACTGGTGTGATTGATGAGACGCCATTAAGTTCTGTGCCTTCGGCGAAAACGACGATGTCGCCATCTACCACGTCGACCCCTTCGTCGGCCGACAAGGGCAAAGGGCATGCGACGGGAGAGGCTGAGGTCGTGAAGGTCAACTTTACGTTGCCGTCAGACTTCATGGTTGACAATATCCTAGACGAGACGAAACTTTTCCCCCATCTGGGGAAATACCAGCTCCCTTCTTTCAAGGAGCGCTTTCAGGGGGTCGATGCCGAGGGGACGGAATCCCACGTCGCGGGACTCACGTTCATGGTAAGTCTTTCTTTCAAGACTTATCTTGTGTCGGTATTTACAGCTTTGTCGAGTGTTTACTAACTTATGTCGTTTATGTTTCTCAGGCGTTTCAGTCCTCCCTCGCTCTGCACTCCGAACTGGAGAAAATAAGAGGTCTGGTGTCCTCTGTTCACGAGAGGGGGAATGCGGAACTAGACAGTGAGAAGGCCTCTCTAGAGCGTGCCGAAGCTATATCTGTTCGGCTCGACGACGCTCAGAATGAGCTGGAGGCCATCGTACTTGCAAAGGACGAGGCGAACTTCCGTCTGAAGAAGTCCTTGTCCCTGATCGCCGATTAAAGGACCGAGTTGGACAAGACCAATGAGTCTTTGGCTGCGAGCGAAGAGGAAGCCAAGGACTCCAAGTCCAAGGTGGCAGAATTAGAGGGAGAGGTGAAAGAGCTGAAGGACGAGGTGAAGTCTGTCTTTGCCTTGGCTCGACTGACCGCCCGGGCGGCGATCATGCGGCAGCACCTGTTGGGGAAGAATCCCTTCGCCTCAGCGTCGGATGAGCTGGCCTTCTACCTGGAGAACGTCGGAGTCGATAGGGACCTCGACTCGGATGACGAGAAGGAAGCCGATGAGGAGGAGGTGGTTGAGGGCTCCAAGGGCGAAGCCTCGGGCAAGGATGCGGCTATCGATCCTCCTCAGCCTTAGGAATTTTTTATCTTTTGTCTTGCTTCTTACCGCTTGACCGTTGGTGGTCGAGTCGTCTGATGTAATCGATTTTTCAATGAATGAAATTTACTTTTTTTGTTGAACTTATGTCATATACATTTTGTAAACAATATCAATTGTGAAATTCACTAAGTATAAAATGAACAAGAAGTCGTGCGACCTAGGCAACCATTGTAATACAACGATTAGAACATAAGTCATAAGACTTTTATATTTTTAAATCGTGTAAGCAAACATAAATACATGCGATTAAAGCATTCAATCGGAACATGAGATTCTTCTAAGTTAAAAAACTTAGATCGTGAGGTTGTTAGACCCTATGATCGAGCAGTTAAATCGTGTAACGAACTTAAGACGTGCGATCCTGCAAAAGTTTACTGAAGTCGTACAATAGACTTAGTAACTTGTGTCGGGCGATCCTGTGATAAAACAATGTCAGAGATTGGTCGTTGGCTAACCAACGACCCTCCGATGCTTAGATCAGTAACCGCCACGATAAATAAAAATCGTATAAGAAAAAAAAGGTTTAGAAGAAATACCTTTTCAAATGTGTTGCATTCCAGCTACGTGGGACATCTTGATTGTCGAGGGTTTGGAGCCGATAGGCACCTTTACCCACGACTTCTGAGATACGATAAGGACCTTCCCACTTGGTGGAAAGCTTACCTGCATTGAGCTCTTGAGTGCTTTGGAACACTCGACGGAGGACATAGTCGCCTTCTTGAAAGATTTTAGCTTTGAGATTCTTGTTGAAATGACGTTCGAGCTCTTGCCTCTGCGACACCATTCTGATCAATGCTGATTCTCTAAGCTCTTCAAGGGCGTCGAGGTCATAACTTAAATCAAGAAGGTTATGGTCTACGGAAATATGCCTCGAGGTTGAGAGCTGGACCTCGACCGACAAGACTGCTTCACAACCATAGACTAAAGAGAAAGGGGTTTGTCCCGTGGACGTGCGAGGTATCGTGCGATTCTCCCACAGGACCGAAGGGAGTTCTTCGGCCCACTTTCCTTTGGCAACTTTTAACCTTTTCTTGATTGAATCAATAATGGTCTTATTGCTCGACTCTGCAAGTCCATTTGCTTGGGGATACCTGGGGGTCGAGGTCGTCAGCTTGATGTTGCGGTCTTCACAAGACTGTCGAGTCCTATTACTTATAAACTGGGATCTATTATCGCAGACAATTTCGGATGGAAGCCCAAACCTGCATATGATATTAGTCTAGATAAAAGAGACGACTTCCTTATCTCGAATTTGGGAAAAGGCAGCTGCTTCTACCCACTTAGAGAAATAATCCGTAAGTACGAGGAGAAATAACTTTTGCAATGGGGCAGGTGGTAGCTTGCTGACAATATCCATTCCCCATCTCATGAAGGGCCATGGGATAAGTGTCGAATGTAAAGGTTCAGAAGGTTTATGGGACGTACCTGAATGTCGTTGACATGGATCACAGTTCTGGACATACCTGACGGCGTCTTGTCGCAGTGTTGGCCAAAAATAGCCTTGTCGAGAGATACGATTGGCCAACTGCAACCTCCTGAGTGGTTGCCACACTCTCCATCGTGCATATCTTGAAGGATCTTCTGAACTTGATTCTTGCTGATGACACATCTCAGGTTTAAGCCTGTCGATGATCGTCGATAGAGTCTATCTCCGATCACGACATACCTGGATGCTTTGAATCTGATCTTCCGAGCTTCCATCTTGTCTTCTGGGAGTTGGTCGTGCATAAGGAAATTTCGAATGTCGCACGACCAATCACCTTCTTGGTCTTCGATCTGGACGACATCGTGATTTTCGATGGACGACGTAGCCAGCTGGATCATAGGAATGCTGTCGAATATTGGTTCGACCAGTGCAGACCCAAGGTTTGCTAAAGCATCGGCTTGAGTATTCTGGTCCCTTGGAATCTGTTCAATAGAAAAAGATTTAAACTTTTCGGATTTTTCTCTTACTACCTTTAGGTACGCTGTCATTTTTGAATCTTTGGCTGCGAACTCTCCATTGATCTGGTTCACGACGAGGAGAGAATCACTTTTGACATATAGCGTTGTTGCCCCCGAGTCGTGGGCCATATTCATTCCCACGATCAGGGCTTCGTACTCAGCTTCGTTGTTGGGGGTTTTGAAGTCGCATCGCACGGAATACACCATCTTGCCCCCCTTGTGGCGACTTTAAGACGACGCCTAGTCCTGAACCTCTAGTGTTGGATGAACCGTCGACATACAGAGTCCAAGGTACGTCGTCGTGAGTCGCCACAGTTTACACCTCGAGCTCTGCTTCTTTTTCCAGCTCAGGGCTGAAATCAGCAATGAAATCTGCCAAAGCTTGCGATTTGATCGCGGTCCTGGGCTTAAAATCGATGTCGTAACTGCTGAGATATATGCTCCATTTTGTCAAACGACCTGTCAACTCAGGTTTCCTCAAGACAGACTTAAGAGGAAAGTTAGTCACGATAGTAATAGGATGTGATTCAAAGTAGTGTCGCAATTTTTTAGCAGCTGTGACTAGTGATAAAAGCAACTTTTCCATAGAGGAATACCTGGTTTCGGCGTCCAAGAGAGATTTACTTACATAATAGATCGGCAATTGCTGCTTTTCATCTTCTCGTGTTAGAACGACACTTACTGCATTAGGACTAACAGCCAAATATAGTTGTAAGACCTCATGATCATGAGGCTTTGACAGCAAAGGAGGCGATGCCATATATTCCTTTAATTTTTGCAGTGCTTGCTCATGATTGTCGGTCCAGTTGAAGCCTTTGTTTTTCCTGAGGACATTATTAAACAGATGACATCTATCTAAGGATCGAGAGATAAACCTCTTCAGAGCTGCCACCCAACCAGTGAGCCGTTGGACTTCTTTGAAATTTCTTGGAGATTTGATCTCGATAATGGCTTTGATCTGGTCGAGGTTGGCTTCGATTCCTCGACAAGTGACCATATACCCCAGGAATTTTCCTGCACTGACACCAAAAGAACATTTCGTCGGGTTGAAATTCATGCTATATTTTCGGAGGATGTCGAACGACTGCCTTAAATGATCGACGTGGTCGATTGCTTGCTTTGACTTGACCATCATATCGTCGATATACACCTCCATCGTGGCGCCAATATGATCCTTGAATATTTTATTCACCAGACGCTGGTAGGTAGAACCTGCATTTTTTAGTCCAAAAGGCATAACTTTATAACAGTAAATACCTCAATCTGTCATGAATGCAGTCTTTTCTTGGTCCTCGATGTGCATCAGGATCTGATTGTATCCAGAATAAGCATCCATGAACGTCAATAGTTCATGTCCTGCTGTCGCGTCGACCATGGCGTCGATATGTGGCAATGGAAATGGGTCCTTTAGACAAGCTTTGTTGAGATATGTGAAGTCGATACAGACCCTCCATTTTCCATTTTTCTTCGCTACGACCACGACATTAGCAAGCCAATCGGGGTACTTCACTTCTCGAATCTTTCCTGTCTTGAGGAGGTTGTCGACCTCGTCATTTATCACCTTATTCCTTTCAGGAGCAAATTTTTGGCGCTTTTGTTTGATAGGCTTAAATGATGGGTTGACATTGAGCTTATGAGAAATAACACTGGGGTCTATGCCGACTATGTCTTCATGCGACCAGGCAAAGCAGTCGGCATTTTCCTGCAAAAAAGATATCAGTTTGTCTTTGAGGTAGGGATCCAGGGACGAACCTACAAAGACTTTCTGGTCAGGCT
Organism: Saussurea involucrata; assembly: GCA_033807775.1. Taxonomy (NCBI): domain Eukaryota; kingdom Viridiplantae; phylum Streptophyta; class Magnoliopsida; order Asterales; family Asteraceae; genus Saussurea; species Saussurea involucrata. The sequence continues at coordinate 138,608,855 of CM066322.1, forward strand.
TGCTCTGGTCCAGGACGACTTCCTCCAGGCGATAGTCGTCGGCTATCCCAGGAGCATCCTGGACTTGTAATTGCTAGATGGCCTGCTTCGGCGGCTTCAGGGTGGTCTTATAGCAATCGCGGGCGACTTTCGGCTCACTTTTGACCTCCTGGACTCCCCACGGCGTAGGGAACTTCATGGTCTGATGATACATCGAGGGAACGGCTTTCATGTCATGAATCCATGGTCGACCTAAGATGATGTTATAGGCCGACGCACAGTCGATGACGTTGAACTTGTTCTGCTTGTTGATTCCTCCGGCATAGACAGGCAAGGTGATATCTCCAAAGGTACTCGTCGCGTCTCTATTGAAACCGACCAAGGTTGTAGAGCGTCGGGTGATTTCCGATCGATCGATTCCCATGGCCTTGATGGTATCAAGGATGACGACGTTTGCTAAACTGCCTCCGTCGACCAAGACTCGGCGAGTTAAACAATTACCAATCGTGAGTTGAATGATCAACCCGTCATGATGCTTGCGATACGAATCGCCGAGGTCGTCTTGGTCGAATGAAATCTTCATGGCTTCTAACTCCAGATCTCCTTTGGGTCTTGATGAACGAGGGGTAGGTCGATTGTCAGGTGCCTGGCTGGCGTGACGCTTGGCTGTGGAATAAGTCAGACCGCACACGTCGGAACCACCAGTGATGCAATTGACGACCTTTGCATGATCGGGAGTTGGCGGTCGAGCGTCGTTAGCTGGACGTCGTCGATGATATCCTTGAGGTTACCTTTCGGGACGTGATATGCCAGCTCCTTATTGAGAGTTATGCAATCGTCCATTAGATGACCGTGGTCGACATGGAAGTCGCACCACTTTGATTTATCTTGCTTACCGTCGTCTTTGTCGGAGTTCTTCGGCCGCCGGATGGTCGCCTGGACAGTCTTCAGGGCGTAGACCAAGTCCTTAGTAGTCCCTTTGAATCCGTAAGAGGATATCTTAGGGTACTGAGGAAATTTGGTCGCGGTCGTGGTCTTGAACTCCGCATTCGTCTTGAATCGGACGTTCAAGATTTGTCGGGCGGGCTCTGACTTAGACACCGCCTTTGTCTTGAACTCTGGCATTTTTACACCAAGCGACCTCTTATCGTCAAAATACTTACGACGAAAGGCAGCGTCGTCTTCCATCCTCATGTAGGCTAGGGTTCTTGCTCGGACGTCTTCGAAATTCTCTAGGGGATATTTGGTCAAATCGGTGTATAGATCCGAACTGTTGTCTAGACCACGTTTGTAGGCTTCGATCGCGGTCTTGACGTCGCAGTTGCGGACACTGATCATCTCCGCATTAAACATGTTAAAATAACTCCGGATGGATTCACCGGTATTCTGTATGACATAATACAAGTCGTTGGTCTGCTTCTCCATCTTGCGACTACTGGCGAATTGCTGGGAGAACTGGTTGACTAACTCGGCTAACGATCCGATGGATTTGGGTTTGAGATTGATCAACCATTGAAGGGCAGGACCCGTAAGGGTCGCCCCGAAACTCTTGCACATGCAAACTTCCTGGTACATATGCGGGATCGAGACGATCCACATTAGTTCCTTATACTGGGCGATGTGCTCCGTTGGATCGGTTATCCCCGAATACTTGGGCGTAAAAGAAGGAATATTATACTTCTTCGGGACGTCGAATGTCGCTATCGTGTCGACGAAAGGCGACGCCTGAAATCCTGAGCGAGCAAAGACAGGACACGTTCATTCTGGTCTTCTAACATCTTCAATCGCTGAGCGACGGGGTCGTTAGGATCGGAGTTCACACCTGTTGGAGGATTAACTCCTGAACTGGTGCCATTTCCGTACGACGAACCGTTGGCCTCCCCGTTAAAAGGGACGAAGTACGGCTGAGATCCATTGTTCATGGCTGGTGGCCTTAAATGCTGAGGAGGAATCGACCCGAACTTGGGATTTGGGATGAACGACCCCTGCTGCTGGTTCTGCATGAATGGAGCTTGCTGTTGGTTCTGTCCGAATGATCCCGGTCCTGGATTCCGAATGAATGGAACCGAACCTGGATTATGGACGAATGGAACGGACCCTAGATTCTGACCGAACGATCCTGGACCTGGATTCTGATCGAATGGTCTAGGACCGTTCTGCGGTCCGAATAGATTCCTCAGTCGCGCGATTTCTTCAACTGCCCTTCGACTTTGATAAGCAAGGGCATCGATTTGACGGCGCGCATTTTCAAGCTCCCAATGCATCTGGGCGATGATCTGCTCTGGGCTTCCATTACCTGCCATTTTCCTGAAACAGAAAAAGAAGGAACTCCAAGAAACCGTTAGTAAGACGCACGTTAGGCGCCAAACTGTTAATGCCAAAAATCGTTAATGCCAAAAATCGTCCAGAAGGATAACTTAAGGTTGATTGTGGAGCTTAACAACTAAAGATAGGAATCGTTCGACAAAGCAATGCGACAAAGACAAAAAAGTAAATAAGACGCAAGAAATTTGGTGACGCGGGAAAAACCTCAACGAGGAAAAAACCCGCGGACGACAGGAGATGTCGTCGCTGCACTATGGTCGCCAAACAGCGGCGATGTCCTTATGTTTCAGATGTCGAGAGTACAATGGTTACAATACAAATCAAAGAAAGACTTTAGATGTAAAGTAAACAACTAGATCGAATGTAAAAACAAGTGCGTCGTGCGTCGTCTGTTCGAGAGAGAATGTTCTTTTGCATCAGTAGGTTGTAAGTACTTCGAGAGTGTTCTTGAGAGTTCAGATGTCCGCAAATGAGGCTGGGATCTTTGTATTTATAGTCTTCATAGCTTTAAATGACTCTATAAAGACTTTGACTAACGGTCGTAACGGTTGCTGAAATTAATGCTCGTAATTAACCTCGTCGATTATGTCCGTTGGCCATTAATGTCATTGATCTTGCATTAAACAGAGAAAACATAACAGTTGTATCATACGTTAGTCGGTCGAGGTCGTGAGGTGTCTTACGACGGTCGAGTGTCGTGACTAACTTTCTGGTCGTGGTCGAGACTGGTGAAATTCTACCCAAACAGCAACAGGTTTCGATTAGGGAATAGTGCTAGTGACACCGTGAAGGGGTGAGAGCTAGTTGTATGCATGAGAAAGAATTAGCTTGGTGAAGTCATCCACATTTATTTTTGGGAATAGCAATTTGTATCTGGGTTAAGTAACACCCGACCATATTTACTCTTGGTAGGATTTAAGTTGTTGAATGTTGGAGTTAATTATATGCTTTAAAGTTGAAGTATTTCCAATTATGGTTTTGTAGAAAGGATTTTATCCTTTGTTCGGTTATTTTATCAAAGTTTTTATTTAGTTGTTCTTTCCAAATTTGAGGGTGCTAAAAAACAAGACCTCAAAACTGTCTCATCAAGTATGGACTGATAAGTTGCAAGCATTCCCTGAGTGTGTACGACTCATCTATAGTCAATAACCCATTACAGGGTCGTGCTGCTATGTACATGCATTCCCTGGTGTGTACGGCTCACACAGAGCTAGCCACCCATTTCGGGGTCGTGTCTCCCCTTAAGTGTGACAAACCAAACTGACACCTCATACTCCAAACTATGTACCATTTGTACAATATAAACCAAATGAAAACTCACGCATGCTAAACATGTTTAAAAACCGGAAAACAATTAACATGCATACTCCACAAAACTCCACATACATACAAACATATACCGAGGACATGTATTTAAGTCTCATGAAGACTCACATGATTGCGTAGATCGACTACCGATAGCTCCTGAAGGATGACCTACACATTTTATTTCACAATGTATAATTAATGGCTTATATTCTCCAAAAATTCAACAAAAGTCAACTATGGTCGATCCCGACCTAGCCTGTGGTCAAACCCCAAATCCGAGTATCCTAATTCCAGTTAACTTCATTTGACCTCGTCATCAAAATCCACATGGGTCAAAAGGGGTAAAAGTCAACTAGTGATCAAACCCTGGAACTTTAGTCAAACCCAAAGTCTATAATTCGACAACGTCTTAAACGTCAAATTAACCCTTCTATAACTTTATAAATCTCAACCCCGAGTTAAAAATGTCCTAACAATTATTTAATCCGATAACGACACTTTACTCTAATTATAAAAATCGTCTAAATATTTGAATGACTCGTTATAAACACATCTCCTTAGGAAATATATTGAATGACTCATTATAAACACACATCTCCTTAGAAAATATACAATTTGTATAAATCCTCTAAGATCAAAGTGTTCGATAATAACTATCTCTCATTACGTTGTAAAAATATCATTTTCAAATCACCTAAACAAATAAACGATTTATTGTAACCATCCCTTTAAAAATAAATAATTAAAATATCAACTCCCAAGTGTAGACCTTTTCGATAGCAAAATACTTAAAATACAGATTCTTTAACTAATGGGTATTTTGAAGGTTTTATAAAGTCAAATAATCAAAATACGACTTAAATACCAATCCTCAAAAATATAGGAGCATTTTGGAAATTCTATAGGGCAAACACTTGAAGTATTTCCAAGATACCGATTTCCTAATCATAACGTCAACATTACATTTTGTAAGTTTAAGGTATTTATGAGATGTTCAGAAAATATTATTGTCAAAAATCAAATTATCATAACTCTAGGGGCCACAATGTAATTTACTTTAATGATATTTCAGGAATCTACAAAATTAATCGTACCTGATTTTTAAAAACAAAAGACACCGTGGCATGCTGGTTAACGCTTCCTTTGTAACTAGTGTTATACCCGTCCGTTGGTCGGGTATATGATATAACTTTAATCTAGAATCAATGGGATACAATATTACTTATATTTAGTTTTCATCAAAGACATTGTATTTTTGGTTTTCATTTATTAATTGACCACGTTCTCTAAATCAACAGAATTCGGAAATCCATGAAAAAATCAAATCCACATCATTTTAACGACTTGCTCAATGTTTGCTCAAAATTCTATCAATTGTTCATAGATTTGTTTTAACTTTTTTTTTTCTCTACTTTGCTCGCTATTTTTTAAGTTTAAGAGAAAAACGTTTCTTTTATAATTCGGTATATTGATACAACTTTCATTTTGGATATAAATGGTATGTTTTGTATTTTAAAACTCATAAGAGGATGATATTCGCACAATTGATTACACAACACCTTATTTTTTTTGAATCAACAACAATTACCATTCCACCAAAACAAAGTTCAATACAAGGCACCTAGGCCATAGAACAGAAAGATTTACAGAAAGCCTCCTATTTCAATTTACTACTGGAGCACTCAAAATGGACAGAGGTTCAGCAGTGGTTTCCAAGCCACTGTTTGCGAGTATCAAACCTTAGTCAAGAAATCAACCAACTGCCAATTTTCTGCCACATAACACAGTGACCAGCCATCTTTTCCACTGCATTCTACCAAATTTCATACTTCACACCCGGGTCAACGAGCCACTCCATCCATCCCCTTACCATGTTATTTGACCTATTCCCGATACACTCGAAGATCTTCCGCTGGAATTCGTAGAACAAGTCTGTCAATTGCCCCCGCTCCGCCTTGAAAACGAACTTATTCTTTTGGTCCCAGATTAGGTACATAAGTGCCCATTTAACTCTCGTCCAAATTGTTTCTCCTCTCGTATTTTCCTCGCTTGGAATGTTTTCATGAATTAAATCTTGAACCGAGCCAATTTCCTCTAAATTTTTCTTCCACCATCATCCGGTGAGATTCCATATTCTTCTAACATCCGGACATGATACTAACGCATGATCCAATGTTTCCACCGAATCCCCGCACCTTGGACAAAGTATCGAATCCAAGTCGATCCCCATTTTATCCAAGGTTACTCTACATGGAATTCGTCCCAATCGCACCCTCCATATAAAAATACATACCTTTTTTGGAACGATCTTTATCCATTGAGTTTGGATCGTTTGGCCGTTTGTGTTAACCTCGATGTCTTCTTGAATCTCTCACATCCTCTTTACATTGTATTCCTTGGACTCGTCTAAAAGCCATTCCGTTTTATCCGCCTGCCCCGTCGTTGGTGTTATACCAGTGAGCCTTGACATGAGGTCTTCGAATTCCCCAAGTTCTCTTCCTATCGGTTCTCGTCGCCACTTCCATCGCCATCGCCATTCTCCATCGATCCATTCTCCTCTCTCCGCGATGTTTGCCTCTTTTTCCTCCTCTAAACGGAATGGTCTTGGAAAGTCTTCTTGAAGGCTTTCATACCAGTTCCATCTATCCGACCACAACTTGATGTCTTTCCCGTCGCCAACCTTCTTGCCAAATGATCTCGTAAATCCGATACCTTTGTTGTCCAGAACTTGACCGATCTGAATGATGCCCGTCCACGTAGAACCTGCACCATTAAAACCAAGAGATTTGCCCCATAAGCCCCCCCTCCCCGTATATGCTTTTTATTACATGTATCCATAACCCATCTTTTTCAACGAGAAAACGCCACCGCCATTTTCCCAATAGGCCCCGATTTATCGATTCTAAGCTTCCTATATTAAGACCCCCTTTCCCGAAAAAATTTAGAGTGTTTTCCCATTTTACCCATATTACCCCTTTTTTGACATTGTCACCTCCCCCCCCCCTCCCCAAAAGAATATCGACCTCACCCTCTCACACTCTTTCAACACTCCACTCGAGGCTCGAAATAAGGAGAAGTAGTACAATGATAAGCTTCCCAATACCGATTTAACCAAAGTAAGTTTACCTCCAAACGAAACAAGTCTCGATTTCCAAGTTGCAAGCGTCTTTGTTAGTTTTTCTAATGTCGGTCTCCAATGTTCCATTTTCTTCATCGAGATACCAATCGGTAGGGCAAGATAAGTGAATGGTAGTAGACCATAACCGCACCCCACACTTCTTGCCCAACAACACACCTCCTCTTTCGGCACACCCACACCAAAAAAATTGCTTTTTCCAACGTTTATCTTTAATCCGGACAACCTTTGGAAACATAATAGAATCCTTAGTAGATTTTTTAGATTGCTAATGTTCCATTGTCCGAAGAAGATCACATCATCCGCGTATTGCAAATGTGACACCGATACCTTATTTTTCCCAACTTTTATACCTTTGAATAGACCTTTTTCCACCGCCTTGTTTGTCAAAATGTGGAGACTTTCGGCAACGATAACGAATAAGAAAGGGGCTAGCGGGTCCCCTTGCCTTAGTCCTCTCCGCATTGGGAACTCCTTAGTTGGAGCCCCATTTATCAAGACCGAAGTCGTTGCGGATTTAAGACATGCTTCTATCCATTTCACCCATTTGTGTCCAAATCCCATCTTCTTCATACTTTCAATCAAGAATGACCACTCGATGCTATCATAAGCCCTTTCAAAGTCCACTTTGAAAATCAAACTGTTCCTTTTCTTCATCCGCACATAATCAATGACCTCATTTGCTACCAACACCCCATCCAATATATATCGGCCTTTGATGAAAGCACTTTGGGTATTACTAATTAATTTCCCTATCACCCTTTTTAGTCTTTCCGCCAACAACTTTGCAATTATTTTGTAGAATACCAATTAGGCTTATTGGCCTAAAGTCTCCTAGACATTGTGGTGCTTCCACCTTCGGAATTAACGTTAGGAACGAGGAATTACATCCCCCGCTTAACTCTCCTTTCTCCCAAAACCATCTAATTGCCCGAATTAAATCGCCCTTGATTAACTCCCAAAATCTCTTTAAAAAGCCAACCGTGAAACCGTCCGGACCCGGGGATTTGTTACTACCGCAACATTTAATCGCCGACCATATTTCTTCTTCTTCAAAAGGTCTTTCTAATTCAATTGCGTCCTCCATAGAAATCTTAGAGTAATTTTCAGCACCTAACGTCGGACCTTCCAAAAATTGGGAAGAGAATTTACCTTTAAAGAAGTCGAATGCGTGTTCTTTCACCTTGTCCGGATCTTCCGTCCAACCCGTAGTCGTATGCATGCCTCTTACCGAATTCTTCCTCTCCCTATGTTTGATTGCCGCATGAAATAATTTTGAGTTTTCATCACCTTGCAACACCCATTTTGCTTTAATTTTTTGTTTATCTATATCCATTTTTGTCTTCTCAAGTTCCAACCACTTACTTCTCGCTTGCACCCATATTTCTCTATCCAACTCGTTCCATCCTTTTTCTTCCGCCTCCCTTCCAATCTATTTGTTTCCTCTTTTGCAACCCCTATTTCGGACTCTATGTTCCCGAATCTTTTTTTCGCCCACAACTTGATGTCGTTTTTTACATTTTTCAATTTGTCTCGGAACTTCCCATCCGGCCACCTAGAGTTCACCTCTTTGTTCCAAGGGGTTTTAACCACTTCCTCTATTCCTTCCTCATTTAACCATGAATCGAAGAATTTAAACGGCTTAGGACCAAAGTCCTTTTTATCTTAAAAAAACATGATTGGCAAGTGGTCCGACCACTTTCGATCCAAGGTTTTCACCCCCAATTTTTTCCATGTCACTCCAAAATCACTTGTCATCAAAAAACGATCAAGTTTACTATGTTTTAGGCCATCGTCGCTAATTCTTGTGAATTTTCTGCCTATCATCGGTATTTCCAAAAGATCGCTTCTATTTATAAAATCATTAAATTCATCCATACCTTTCTTGTTGATAGCCGAATTGATTCTTTCGCCTTCGTTTCTTACCTCGTTGAAGTCTCCGAAGATGCACCAACTTACCCCTTCTTTCTCTATGACATTTTCTAGCTTCTTCCATACCTCTACTCTCTCTTTAAGATCGTTTGGACCGTATAAATTAATCAGCCTGAATCGTCCCTTCTCTCCCACCCATTTGCCTACCACCACTAAGAAGGACACATCCTTTATCACATATTCACTAACAAACTCCTTTTTATTCCACATAGTGATTAGACCCCCAGACTTACCTCTCGCTTCACATTGTTCAAACTCAACGTCATCCCCCCCACATACCCACCACCTGATTTTTGTACCAACGCTTTACTTTCGTCTTCTGTATACCCACCATCGTTGGTCTTTCTTTTTGGACAATATTTCGAACCCACCTCCTTTTTTTCCACGACCCCAACCCCCGGATATTCATCGAGACAATCTTCATTTATTACTGTTTTTAGTTCGATATGTACCTGTCTCGCCGTTTATGTCGATTCTAGAGTTGAATTCCTCCGTCTCTTGCCCGTTCCATTCCATCCCCAAAATATTCCCGAATTCCATCAAACCACCCATTGAGTCTTTGCTTCCCAATTCGTTGGAGATCGACGTGTTTATCGCTGAGTTTGCTGTCTTCTTCTTGCCCAATTTAATTGGCTTAGCTTTCCCTTCCAAATTACTACTGCTACCTTTTTTCGAACCACTCGTCTTACTTTTCTTTCTTGCCATCTGTTTAATCAGATGAAAACTAACCTTGCCCCTTCCAAAATTTGTCGCTTCCAACCCTTTTTGATTTTGTGGCGCCATGCTTTGAATCAGGACCTTCCATCGGAATTATTTCCTCTGTATACGAACAGAAGTTTGCGTGTTTACCCACTCGTGCGTCGACTTCTAATTCCTTAGAATGTTATGTGGACAAGGTTTATTTTTCGGGCCCACCTTTTTTGCCGCTTTGGGCCCAGTTAACTCCACAGGCCCATGCTCCATTAACTAATTCTCCTTATTTGTCTTTGGCATATTTTTACTGGGCCCATTAATCTCTTCCATCAACTGGTGCTCACTTGCTCCATTATTAATACGGGTCTAGTCCAGTGTATGACTTGACCCATTTGTTGTATTGTTTGAGATACATCGAGGTTCCTGCTGTGACCCACCCAACTTAGTTTCAACTCCCAATTTCTCGACATTTTCCCCCAAATCATTATTAATTTTAAAATGTCCTCCATTCCCCAGACAGACCGACGTTTCCCCTCCCTCCCCTTTCGCATACCGTTACCTTCGTCGGTGTGAATCCCGCCGACTTCTCCTCCGGCCACCCCTTCCCCCTCCGCCACCGAGCCTTTCTTTTTTCTCCGGTCAACATCTTCGTTGTCGTCGAACCACGTCTCCTCTACCCCCTACTCCTCGTCAGTTTTACCCCCATCTTCGGTCCATACTAACGGCGTCGTCGACCCCCCTTCCTCGCCTTCTTCAGTTTCATCCTCTGAGTCGTTTTCATCCCCCTATCCATTAACCCCGTCAAATTACTTTCCTCTTCTTCTTTAAAGCCCGTGTCCCGGCATGTAATTTATTAGTACTAATTCTTTTCTTTTAAGTTTGAATTATTGCGGTTTCCGTTAACGGGGTTAGTCGAGTTAGGTCTAATCGTTAAAGTATCGGAATTTTTGGTTAGTTGCGAAAGGTTTGTAAGTTGAGGGGCTATATGTGTCAAAGGCCAAAACCCCCCATGGGTTTCGGCCCATGAAGGAAAGTGTCGAGACCCATATGTTTGTTAGGGTGTTGGTAGTGTGAAAAAAAAGGATAGAAACCAAAAAAAAAACCTACGGCTCCAAAATTGTTGGTTCTTGTGGTTGCCGGCCGGAGAAAGAAACCGAGAAGAGAGGGAGAGAAATCGAAGAGAGAGAGAAGCCGAGAGAAAGATAGAACCTGCTGCCGGCGTCGAGGAGAGAGGGGGAAGAAGGTGATCGCCGGCGAGTGGTCGGTTTAGAAGACGAGAAGGCGTTCGTCGAGGTATTTCGGAAACCTTTCGGTTGATTATTTGTCAAAAAACCGCCATAAGCAACAACCACCACCGCCGCAGCCACGACTGCCGGCGGTAGGGCCGCCGCTACACGCCGCTGTGGTGGCGGCAGTGGGTGCGTGGGTGTGTGGGTATGTGCGGGTGTGTCGTTGCGGGGGAGTCGGGAGTGGGTGACGTTGGGAGGTCTCGCCGGAGGGTGTTACCGTAACCCTCGTCGCCGCCGCCAACCACCACCGCCGCCGGAGGCGGCAGGGGGTGGTGCGCGGTTGTTGTACAGCGTAGTACAGCCCTTTCCAGTAAGCTTGTAGGCTGTTCGGGTCTGTTTGGGTTAAGCTATGTCTTAATGGGTTTATAAACAATATTTGTCATTTCATGTGAAAACGTTTGTCTGCCATTGTTTTGCGACGGCCATAACTTTTCCGTCGTAGATCGGATTGAGGCGAATCCGGTGCCCACGGTTCACAATCTGTGCCGGGCACACTTTTCATGATTTAGCGGAAGTCCGGTTCGGCTTCTAGCTAGGCATATTTTGGCTGTTTATACAGCAGGTCCGGATTTGTTAGTTCGCGTTCTGTTTTAAAAGTCACAGTTTCTGCCACTGTTTTGGGAAAGCCATAACTTTCTCGAGAAATGTCGGATTGGGATGAAACCAGTGCCAAAAGTTCCCATTCTGAGTCTAGTAAGTTTCTTATGTTTTGCGGAAAAACCAGTTCGGACCGTAGCTAGTGTCAAACCGCTGTTTTGTAATGAAAGGTGCTGTTTTTCTCTGTGCAGTTAACCAGTTTTGTAAAATCCATAATAAATTGTAGAAAAATCGTTAGAGCGCGTGCGATATGTCCTTGGAACCCTAACTCAGAGCACTTTCTGATTATGTAATTTAATTGAGGATTTTCTGGGTTTATGGAGGTCGGAACAGGTCCCGAACAGACCTGTTTGGTTAGACCGAAAAGTCGTTTTAGTGACGATTTAAGGGTGCGTCGTGTTTTAGGGTCCGGGTCTCGTGTTAATACATTTTAACGATTGTTTAGGTGTTGGGAAGTGATCTTGGATTTGTGAAGCTTGAATTATTGTTTGTGAGCTAGGCGCGCTTACGAGGTGAGTTCTCTCACTATAACTAATGTCGGTTATTTTTACATTACGATTTGTACGTGTGTGGTAGTTTTAATTGTTTGTGATGCGGGACTAAATAGTGGGGTGTCTAGTCGGACCTTTATTGTTATGACTACGCGGGTGGCGTAGGAGTTCGGTGGGGCCGAGGTTTATATACGCGGGTGACGTAGTAACTCGGTGGGGCCGAGGTTTATATACGCGGGTGGCGTAGTAACTCGGTGGGACCGAAGGTTGTATACGCGGGTGGCGTAGGAACCCGGGGGAGCCGGGTAATTCTTGCACGATTATCGTGTGGTCGGGTGGACCAACGTATGCCTTTGGGTGGGATGGTGTAGGTATGCATGTTTATGATTTGTTCGTAGACTTGTATGCTGTTTATGTGCAATTATCTGTTTAGAGGTGGTGTGGGAATAACTGTGTTATTTATGGTGTCTGAATTCACTAAGCTTCGTGCTTACCCTTTCCCAATAAATTTTGGTTTCAGGTACGAGTGGCTCCAAGGCGTGACGAGTACACACTGGCGCGTGGGAAGAGTTGATTACTTTTATGATTTTAATTTTAGACATTTATTCCGCTGTTTATTGTTCGTGAGAATATTAATTATGAGTTTGCAAATGAAATGATTGAATTATTAAATGAGTTTTTATTAATGAAATGTTACTTTAAAAAATTTAAATTCCTTGTAATTTTTGGGACGTTACAACTTGGTATCAGAGCACAGCTTGAGTGAAGCAAACGCATCTCGGTGTGTTTGATCTCAAGTTTGCGGCTATAAAATTTTCTTTAAAGTTTTTGGAAAATAAAAGGAAGGAAAAATCCGTTTGAGAAACGGTGATCAAAGGCGCAGTGTGTACAGTCAGCCGGAGCCAAAGGGAAAGGTACAATACTTAGTGTTTTATTGCTTTCTAGATCATAGGGTATGCTTGCTAGATTGCCTGTTGTTGACACTATGTTGTATGTTGTACTACATGCTATTAGGAATTTATGCTAATTATGATAGGTTACTAAGTGGATGCCCCCTAGGTTGTATGCAGTAAGAGATTTATAGCCTTAGAATATTTGATTTAGTTCTATTGCGCAGCTCTTGTTTGAGTCCAACCGTTCTAGGATAGAATCCTGTATTCGAATGTCTATTTGTTTCGCACTGCATATGATCGGGTATTCGCGAGGCAACTCGTTATGATTAGTAGGGATTCGGTAGTAGCAAGGGTAGTGGTTTGGATGGAATTCCTAAGGAGCTAGGAAGAGTGTGTACATATGCCGGTGCGGGCATATGTGTATAGTTTCGGCGAGAAACTACTTGGACCCCTTGGGATGGGACTCGGAACGGGCGATGATAGGTGTGGATGGTAGTAGTAGAGCTCCTACTACCGGAAGCACAGGATCAATGCTTGAGTCGGGGAAAGTCACGAGGAATCCAAGGAGTTGAGCGTGAGCGTTATTAGTGTGAGTTATTGTGTGCTAATAACTCGTTGTAATATCTACCCGGAATAGCCGTCACAAGGAGGAACAACTATAGTAAACCTATTAGTACAGGTGTGTACTTGAATTGCTTTGACGTGATGATCGTTGGGGTAGTGGTGAAGGCTTTAAATTAGTAGTCGTTGGAATAGAAGGATGATTCTAGTATTAGTCACTTGGAGTGACGATAGGGATGATAATTGTTATAAGCAGGTCATTTCGGGCCAAGATGGAAGATTGTGCTAGAGTCATCGGCTTATAGAGCCGACTTCGATTTGAGGAAAAATCGTAGGGATTGTTTGACGTAATTTCTCAACTTGCCCTAAGAGGTTAAATGTTCGGAGGACGATAGGGGTTGGGGAGGTTTGGGGGAGTATGAGTCGAGACGTTAAATGCCGACTGAGTCATGCACAGAGTTTATTTTGGAAAATAGGATTGCATCGATTAATTCTTGTGTTTCCGACCCTTATATGGATTGTATTTTGGAACTTTGGGAAATGTTTAGCACACACACAAGATTTCGAATTATAGTTTTGAAAGTGCTTGAAACCGTTTTATCACGAGAGTTGCAAACTTTGTTAAAATTGTTTCACTTGATTAATTTCCAACGGTTCTTTCGGGTACGATGATATCCGTGTTTTGCAGTGGTTAAGATGTTGGGTAAGCGACTACGGCTTGAGACTTTAACATTGGAACTCCTCCACATATGTTAGGGTTGAGACGGAAAGTTACATTCCACGATGTCTGTATAAAGCTATTTTGGTGGCTTGTTTAAAACGAGTTTGGAACTCTAGGGTCGCATAACTTTTCTTTCGAGAGTTTGCGTCACTAAGTATTTCATTGCAAATGGTTCAGTGTGTGGATTGATTCATGCGTGGCATAAGCGATGCGTGGAAGAATTTTGGTAATATTTCAAATGAGTCGTTTAGTGCGTTTTTAGTCAGCTAGATGTTTTATTGACATTTCCATGAAAATACGAATTATCGATTTAGGGGTATGCATACTTGGGTAACCTTTGTTCTCGACATTTTTTGATAAACGAGTCGTGCATGGAAAGGTCTTAGTCTCTTTTTGTTGAAATGAAAGACATTTGGTCAAAGGAGTGTTTTAATGTTGTGAATATCATGCATGCGGTTACAATGTGTTATATTTTGGGAAAATAAACGCGTAGATTGTTGACATTCGGTTAATTTAGAATTGCCGATCATTTTTGGGAAATTAAAAACTTTTGCTTTACAGGAAACGAGTATTTTGAGCATTTTCGATAAATACATATTTTTTTTAAATATAAGGTCTTGACGTCATGTGTCCCAAGTACGAAACTTTGAGGAAGAGTTACAAACTCGCATGCCTACCCCCAGTTAGAGATTTTATGAGGTTTTAGTCGATATTTCCAATTGATAGAAGCGGATTGGTTTCTACCTTGAAGTTTGAAACTTACACGAGACAATTGAGTTTTAACAAAAATCTATGAGTAAACCGTTTCATCGTTTTGGATGACTAGCTGACGCGCGAAAAATTCGTTGGTGAACCCTGTGTCACATCATTTTATGACTAAAAAGAAGAATTTTGGAATCAAATGTCGTGAAACTTATTTTGAATTATGTGCGCACCTTTGTCGCACCCTATTTAAGGTCAAGCGGTTACTTTAGGTGCATGTCATGAGTCAATCCATACTGGAATCGAGGCGGTTCATTTTAAAGAAATTAGTTATTACACTTTGTTTTTATGTGAGTAAACTGAACTGCAAATGAACGATTTTCAACATGATTTTTCTATGCGGAACGAGCGTGCCCAGTTTTGCGTAACTACCGGTCTGGTAATAGTAGTTTTATTGCATACGATCTTTTTGGGATGAAAAACTTTGACGTTGGAAATATTTTGTAAAGGATTATTGTAAACCATGTGGGAAATGCGCTTTTATGAGCTATGTGTCATTTTGAGAATTTTTAAGGGTGTGAGTCCTTTTGGAAAAGTCTTTTGTTTGAACCGTGTTGAGTTTTGGGGCTAATGTTGATTTCAGAGTACTGCTTGCTTAAACTTTATTTTAAACGCGTTTTGACCGACTTATGGGTCTAGCAAGCGTGGAGCATTTTGCTCGGTTTTGACTATTGAGATAGTCATGGGTCAGTTGCACAGTTTTAATGGCTCGATGGGGAGTCTTGTTGATGAATTGTTTTGTCGAACCGTTTGGCATTCATGGCACGTTGAGTATTTACACGTTTGGGTGAGTGAGTCAATCCGGGATAGGCATGTTGTTGGTAGGCTGTTTTGCTTTGGAACCTTAGAAACGTTAGTCAGTCGTTGGTAGTGGTCGGTTGAGTATCTCGAGGTGCGACCCCGGTATTCATGTGTTATAACCTAGGCTTTTCGTAGGTACTAGGGAGATTTAGTCGTGGGCACATACCTGGGAGGTAGTTCCGGTGTGCTGGGCCTGGAGGCGTTACCTGAGAGGTAGGCGTCAGGGTGTATCCTCGATTCAGTATAACTTAGCTTCGTAGAGCAAGTGTGGGGGATACGTCGACGGTGGAAGGTTGGGTATTCCACGCGTGTTGGTACTGTAGGCCGAATAGTATCGGTTAAGGGAATGATGCCCTTTGTAATTAAGAGAATAAATGCGCAGTAACCTTTTTGAAGTAAGTAGTATATTAGGGCGTCGACTTTGGGGCTTAAGGCCAAACACCTTTAGTGTAATCGGAGATTTGTAGCCGATTTTAAAATAATTATGGTGATGCTAGTAGTAACCCTGAGATGCTTAAATGTGATGAATGGTTATGGTGGAATGACCTTCGTGGGTGATTATAAGTTTACTGGTTTGACGATTCGTGTGAAATAAATTTTGGGAGCCTTTTTGAACTCGTGGAGGTTAATCGACAGTTGTTGGTAAGTATGATCGGATTCGAGTATCCTATAAGGCATATTGGTGAGCACCTTTAGAATGGTTAGAGCTTGAAAGTTGAATCGGAATGTATGGAACATCTAAGGTTGGGAGGCAACCGAAGTCGTTTGACAAGGAATGAATCCAGTTGTTGGAGTGTTCTTCCGATCATAATTTCAATGTCCTTGAAGGAGTTTTGTTAGTAAGAAAAGTATTCGAGAATTTCTAGACGGGGTGAGAAATTTAGATTCTAGTTGAGGAAAGTCCAGTGGCCGCACCGAAGGGGTTCGAGTGAACGTGGGAACCCAAAGCGGAGATGCGCGAGAACTATTCCGAGTTATTTGCCGGTCTAGACTTCGAGGACGAAGTCTAATCCAAGTGGGGGAGAGTTGTAAAGCCCGTGTCCCGGTATGTAATTTATTAGTACTAATTCTTTTCTTTTAAGTTTGAATTATTGCGGTTTCCGTTAACGGGGTTAGTCGAGTTAGGTCTAATCGTTAAAGTATCGGAATTTTTGGTTAGTTGCGAAAGGTTTGTAAGTTGAGGGGCTATATGTGTCAAAGGCCAAAACCCCCCATGGGTTTCGGCCCATGCAGGAAAGTGTCGAGACCCATATATTTGTTAGGGTGTTGGTAGTGTGAAAAAAAAAGGATAGAAACCAAAAAAAAAACCTACGGCTCCAAAACTGTTGGTTCTTGTGGTTGCCGGCCGGAGAAAGAAACCGAGAAGAGAGGGAGAGAAATCGAAGAGAGAGAGAAGCCGAGAGAAAGATAGAACCTGCTGCCGGCGTCGAGGAGAGAGGGGGAAGAAGGTGATCGCCGGCGAGTGGTCGGTTTAGAAGACGAGAAGGCGTTCGTCGAGGTATTTCGGAAACCTTTCGGTTGATTATTTGTCAAAAAACCGCCATAAGCAACAACCACCACCGCCGCAGCCACGGCTGCCGGCGGTAGGGCCACCGCTACACGCCGCTGTGGTGGCGGCAGTGGGTGCGTGGGTGTGTGGGTATGTGCGGGTGTGTCGTTGCGGGGGAGTCGGGAGTGGGTGACGTTGGGAGGTCTCGCCGGAGGGTGTTACCGTAACCCTCGTCGCAGCCGCCAACCACCACCGCCGCCGGAGGCGGCAGGGGGTGGTGCGCGGTTGTTGTTCAGCGTAGTACAGCCCTTTCCAGTAAGCTTGTTGGCTGTTCGGGACTGTTTGGGTTAAGCTATGTCTTAATGGGTTTATAAACAATATTTGTCATATCATGTGAAAACGTTTGTCTGCCACTGTTTTGCGACGGCCATAACCTTTCCGTCGTAGCTCGGATTGAGGCGAATCCGGTGCCCACGGTTCACATTCTGTGCCGGGCACACTTTTCATATTTTAGTGGAAGTCCGGTTCGGCTTCTAGCTAGGCATATTTTGGCTGTTTATACAGCAGGTCCGGATTTGTTAGTTCGCGTTCCGTTTTAAAAGTCACAGTTTCTGCCACTGTTTTGGGAAATGCATAACTTTCTCGAGAAATGTCGGATTGGGATGAAACCAGTGCCAAAAGTTCCCATTCTGAGTCTAGTAAGTTTCTTATGTTTTGCGGAAAAACCAGTTCGGACCGTAGCTAGTGTCAAACCGCTGTTTTGTAATGAAAGGTGCTGTTTTTCGCTGTGCAGTTAACCAGTTTTGTAAAATCCATAATAAATTGTAGAAAAATCGTTAGAGCGCGTGCGATATGTCCTTGGAACCCTAACTCAGAGAACTTTCTGATTATGTAATTTAATTGAGGATTTTCTGGGTTTATGGAGGTCGGAACAGGTCCCGAACAGACCTGTTTGGTTAGACCAAAAAGTCGTTTTAGTGACGATTTAAGGGTGCGTCGTGTTTTAGGGTCCGGGTCTCGTGTTAATACATTTTAACGATTGTTTAGGTGTTGGGAAGTGATCTTGGATTTGTGAAGCTTGAATTATTGTTTGTGAGCTAGGCGCGCTTACGAGGTGAGTTCTCTCACTATAACTAATGTCGGTTATTTTTACATTACGATTTGTACGTGTGTGGTAGTTTTAATTGTTTGTGATGCGGGACTAAATAGTGGGGTGTCTAGTCGGACCTTTATTGTTATGACTACGCAGGTGGCGTAGGAGTTCGGTGGGGCCGAGGTTTATATACGCGGGTGACGTAGTAACTCGGTGGGACCGAAGGTTGTATACGCGGGTGGCGTAGGAACCCGGGGGAGCCGGGTAATGCTTGCACGGTTATCGTGTGGTCGGGTGGACCAGCTTATGCCTTTGGGTGGGATGGTGTAGGTAAGCATGTTTATGATTTGTTCGTAGACTTGTATGCTGTTTATGTGCAATTATCTGTTTAGAGGTGGTGTGGGAATAACTGTGTTATTTATGGTGTCTGAATTCACTAAGCTTCGTGCTTACCCTTTCCCAATAAATTGTGGTTTCAGGTACGAGTGGCTCCAAGGCGTGACGAGTACACACTGGCGCGTGGGAAGAGTTGATTACTTTTATGATTTTAATTTTAGACATTTATTCCGCTGTTTATTGTTCGTGATAATATTAATTATGAGTTTGCAAATGAAATGATTGAATTATTAAATGAGTTTTTATTAATGAAATGTTACTTTAAAAATTTTAAATTCCTTGTAATTTTTGGGACGTTACATCTTCAATTTTGATACTGTAGAAGAATAACCCCACCTTTAAGCTTTTTAAGACTTTGATGGTCGATTGGATCGAAGTGCTTATAAATACCTTTCCCCACATTAAATTTGACTTTCCTCCATATTGCAATTGAATAATTTTAGTACCTTTCCCTACTTACTTGCCACTTCTGAGAATACGTTTTCGTTCCATCCATGTAAGGGTACACCTGTAATTTTTAGCCAAACCAGTCTTTCCGAGTTACGGTATCCTTCTGACCATTTACGTAGGTCCTTCACCCAAAAGTGTAATCCGCGACTTTTGTTCCTTACTATGCTCGTCAAACACTATTCGTTCTCGAGCTTTAGAAGGATTTGTCTTCCTCCCAATAGTTTCACCTCCGACACCCCTATTTCTGTGTTTTTTGTCAAGGATCTGACCTCATCTATATTTTCTAGAATTCTCACTTCACCCACCAAGCAGATGTTTAGGTAAGCTTTTGCAGTTTGATCAGGTATCCATTCTCCCAAAACCTCTTCATCTACCACCATTCTGTTATTGTTCATGTTAGGGATAAATCTTGTTGAATAGAAGTTGAAGGGTTTAATTTGTAAAAGGTGTATTTGGGCTTAATTGTTAAATGGGCCATGGGTTTGATAGTTTAGGCCCTTGATATAAATAGTTTATTTTGTTTAGAAAAATAGGTTAATCGTTAATCTTCTTAATCATTCATTAGCATTCATATTGTAACTCTCTGAAGATTAATCAAAGTGATATGGATGACCAGTTGAAATCATTCTGATTGTTTCTACTCTATTGATTTCATTGATTGTATGCACTAATCTGGAACTCACAATTGGTATCAGAGCATACGGACGATTCGATTCAAGGTTATTCATAAGGTTTCTGGTAAGTTTCTTATTGAGTTTATCGATTGCGTTCTTGCATCCAAATACCCATTCTTTGATTCTGATAAAATTGCTTATTCTCGCATATTGTATTCGATTAGCATCATCATTATTAGCGATTCTTCAATTTTTCTAATCCTAATTCGATCGTTTAATTAGTTTTTTGAGCAAAATCAAGTCAACAAGTTTTTGGTCTCTGTTCTTAAGAAAAATCAAAATTTTCTTCCAAATCTTGTTATTTTGCTTCAAAATCGTTTAGGGTATTGTTAGTTTTGTGTTTTGTTAGGTTTCTAATCTTTCAGGAACGATTTTAGCAACCCTAGTCGAATTTCTATCGAGTTTGGATACCACAGCCGCAATTACCGGACACTCCAGCCGTTCTTTCCGGAACATCTCAAACCTTCCCGGGTAAGTCCAATTTTCAGGCTACTTTCCGGACAAAACTCATCCGGTAACCTAAAGTTCCAGGTAAATCTCATTTTTCCGGGTAACTCAAAGTTTCCGATTGATTTTTCTTTCCGGACACAATTCTATCCGGTAACCCAATTCTTCCCGGACACTCGACTACCCGGTAAGTACATTCATCCGGTAAGTTTTTCCAATTTCATTCGGTAAGTTTGTTCTTATCTTACCCGGTAACCAAGTTATCCAGTATCTAATATCTATCCGGTAAACTCATTTCATCCGGTAACCTAGTGTTATCCGGTAACTTCAGTTTACCCGAACACTTCAGCTATTTGAACACTGCACTCACATCTGATCCGGACACTTCCAGATCAAACACTATTTCATCCGGATTCCTATCCGGTAAGTTCTGTTTAGAGAGTATCTTACCAGTTTTAGTCTACATCACTCTTAGAACCTGCGTTAGGACTTCCACTCATAGTGCCTTGAGTTAGGTTTCCACTTTGAATCGAACAAACGTCTGGCGATCACATTAGTGCAATCAACAAAGATGTCTCGTGACGCTCTTGCTATCGGCACCGACTCCAAGCCACCGACCCTCTACCAGGGAGAATATAGCCAATGGCGGGACAGATTCCTTATATTCATCGAGTCGAAAGACAACTACGAGTACATCTGGCGTGCTCTAACTAATGGCCCACAACCTGAACCCGTGACTATCATTCCAGCACAAGAATAAGGTGGTCAAGTTTGATATGAGCCCAAGAAGTACTAGGAAATGAGCGAGGACGAAAAGGGCATGGTTGATGGTGAAAAGCATGCAAAGAGATATCTGGTTCAGGCTCTACCAAATTCGATCTACACAGCCATAGACAACTACAAGAACACATCAAAGGGCATGTGGGATCAGGTAGAAAAGATGATGAGTGGGAGCAAAGTCGGCAATCAACTGAAGATCAACAGCTGCATAACCAAGTTTGATAGCTTTAAGCAGCAAGCCGGCGAATCACTCTCCCAGACCTATGAACGATTTTGTCTCCTACTGAACAAGCTCCAAAAGAATAAGATCAATCGATCAAATACGGAGAACACTTTTAAGTTTCCCAACAACCTCTTGCCCGAATAGAAAGTATTCGCTTCTCACATCAAACACAACCATCTGATGGAGAACGTTGCAATCCATGAGCTCTACGAGATGCTTCTTCAGGACGAGGATGAAGTCATGGAGATACTGAGCAACCAGAAATCCGCTCCCAAGTCACAAGCTGATCCACTCGCTCTTGTTTCTTCAAAACGAGGCAAATCCTCCAGCCGCCGATCCAAACGAGCTCCAGAGCCGAGTGAATCCGAACCAGAATCCGAAGAAGAAGAAGAAGAAAGTGATTCTGATCCTGAACTGACTTCTATAAAGAAGGCAATGGCCCTGCTCTCCAGATCTTTCCAGCAGAAGAAGTTTTTCAAGAAACCTTCATCCAATAACCAGCGCTACTCCACTTCTTCCAACAAGTGCCATGATTATCAGGATAAGTATGAAGGCAAGAAAAAGGCAGATGAGCACAAACAGCCTGACAAGAAGGAGAAGAATGATAAGGAAGATCGCAAGCCCGAGACAAAGAAGAAGGACGAACCCGTCACTTGCTACAATTGCGGGAAATTGGGTCACTTCACCAAGGATTGTAGAAAGCCCGTCGTGAAGAACACACACTACTACAAAGCCAAAATGTTGCTTGCAGAACAAAAAGAGGCAGGAGAAGCTCTATTTGTTGAAGATGACCACTGGCTCGCTCGTTCTGATAGTGAAAGCGATTTTGAAGACGCTGATGCTTTCATGGGCTACCATTCTCCTCCATCAGAAAAGGCGAAACTGTGTCATGTATGTGAACCTATTCATCAAGGCTTAATCGAACAACTGGAACCTCTTGTTGAACGAATAGATTCTTACAAGGCCACCACTACTGAACAACTTCTTGAAATTAACTCGTTAAAAGAAAAGCTAGATGTTCAAAAGCGCATAACTGAAAAATACAAGTCCGAAAATGCTAATTTAAAGGAAAAATGTACAAAACTTTCAATAGCACCTAAGAACTTAAGAGCCAAAATATCTGAACTGACTTTAAAGCTTGATAAGTGTGAGAATGAGAAAGCAAAGATTGTCTATCAATGCTCCTCTCTCCAAATCAAACACAAGGAGTTTGTTGCTAAAATAACTGATCTTGAAACCAAACTCCACAAAAGAGGTCAAACTGACCAGACCATTCACATGAACAAACCCAAGGAATTCACATACTTCAACAAGGAATGGGGAATCGGATACGATAACCCTCAGTACTTGAAAAAGATTTTGACCAAAAGACCGACTCTTTATCACTTTGGTTTTCTCGGTCTGGACAAAAAGTATCCTGAATATATAAAATCCAATAGACTGGTCCTCTTGAACCAAAGAAAGAAGAGGAAACTGAGGAATATAAGCGCGCACACACCACTAAGATGCAACTTCCTTTTTGCTACGAACCAATGAACTACATGTACAACAAAAAACCCAAAGAAATACCTCTCGAATGACTACTTTGACGGCTATAAGGTTTTAACGCCCAATGATTCCTCCAAAAAGGATGAGACTCAAGCACCTGAACCCAAAACTGAGACGGACGAGCTTAAACTCGCCTCTCGTTTTGGAAGCAAAAATAGTCGAATTAGAGGAGACACTCGAGACGGAAAGAAACAATTTTCAAAAGGAAAAGCAAGCGCTTAAAGCAGAACTTGAGAATCACAAAACCGTAAAAACCGAATCTGTGTCAGATGAGGGATAGGAAATCCTTCGGGACGAAATCAATAGGCTCACATCAAAACTGTCTGCTTTGGAAACAGAAGCGATGAAGGAGCACGTGAGAAATGGTCAACTCCAAGAGTAGTTTGACCTACTCCAAAACAAAAAGACGATTTCACCCGAACCTTCCTCAGACTCGTCTGACACATATTCGTGCAAAGCTTTCATAGGCAAAACATCTTCTCTAAACGGTAAAGAGTCTCAAGATGAAGGTGTGATAAAGAATCCGAACTCTGACTTTTTCTTAGCTTTCGCGCCAGATTCTCTAAAAAACACAGACACACAGTGTTCCTCACCTCCCTCGACCAATCCTAGTCCATCAATTCCCGATGTTGACTTTTCTAAATTCATGAATTCCGAAGGTAGTTCGGATGAAGAGTTTGAATCGTTTCCATTTGACAAACCTCTTCCGAGTCATACCGACTTTCTTTCAAAAGCGGTAAATCGCCCGGTTAATTTTCAAAAAGGCGAATGTTCTTCAAAACCAAAGTCCCTGGCTGTGAACAAGGTTTCTAAAACTGATTCTCGTTCACAAAATCAATCACAGCCGCGACAAAAGACCGGTCGATCAACTGATAAACATCCTGTCTACTCAAACCCTGCCGACCATGCCGTTAATGTTGTTTCAGATAAAAATGGTCGGGCTAAACAAGACAAAGAAAAGTGGGTAGCCAAGGAATCTATCGAGAACAATGCGGCATCAAAGTCATTTAATACTATTTTTTATCCTAGGATGAACATTAATGATTGTGCTTTGAATCACAAAAATGACATGGTTGAACAAAGTGTTAATTTTCCGATTAAACTTTATTCAATTCAGAATTTGATTCAATTATCCCATGATTGTTTATGTTGTTCTAATTGTGGATTAAATGACTTTGACGATATTAGAAAAACAAATGATTGGTTTGGTTCTTATCATGTTTATCATTCTAAACCTAATCGCAAAACCCGTAAAAACAAAAAGAAGCCCATTTCAAAATGGGTTCCCAAATCAGAGGTTAAACCTAAACAAGAAAGGAAACCCATTTCAAAACGGGTTCCCCAAACAGAGGTTAAACCTACACCCAAGAGGAAACCTGCTTCAAAACAGGCTCCTCAGCCAGGTGTTAAACCTAACCCTCCAGGACCCATTTTCAAATGGGTACCTAAAATCCGTTAATCTTGTTTTTGCAGGACAGTCATGTGTGGTACTTAGACTCAGGATGCTCCAAGCACATGACCAGGAGGAGGGAGCTGCTCACGAACTACACCGAGAAATACTGCAGAGACGTGAGATTTGGGAATGGTGACAAGGCGCCGATTTTGGGCTACGACGATATTGTCCAAGATAAGATCACCATAAAGAAGGTATCATACGTCGCGGGATTGGGACACAATCTGTTCAGCATCGGCCAATTCTGCGATAAAGATCTAGAGGTCAGATTCAAAGCCAAAAGGTGTAGCGTCCGCACTGACGACGGAACGGAGCTTCTGGTTGGAACGCAAAAGACCAACCTCTACACCATCGACCTCTCTGCCCTGAAGACCGATGATTATGTCTGCCTGATGTCAAAGGCCAACTCACAGCAAGCGTAGATTTGGCACCGACGTCTCTCGCGCCTCAACTTCAAGCATATCAACAAGCTGGTGCTAGGTGGACACGTGAAAGGCATGCCTGAGCTCCAATTCGTGAAGGACAAACTCTGCGGGGCATTCGAGATGGGTAAGATGAAGCGAGCGACATATAAGCCGAAGGCCGCTCCGAGCACGTCCCGGTCCCTGGTGATGGTTGACGACTTCTCACGCTACACTTGGGTGAAGTTCCTGCGCTCGGAGGATGAAACCCCAGAACTGATTATCAACCATCTGAAGACAATTCAGCTGAACCTCCGCAACAAGTTCAGACTATCAGGACGGACAACGGGATGGAGTTTAAGAACCAAACGGTAAACGAATACCTGACATCCGTCGGTATCTCGCAAACCTTTTCTGCCGCACGAGCTCCTCAGCAAAACAGAGTGGTGGAAAGACGCAACCGGACCCTTGTCGAAGCCGCTCGCACAATGCTGTCACAGTCAAAGCTACCGTTATTTCTCTGGGCTGAAGCGGTTTCAACTGCTTGCTATACGTAAAACCGCTCCATCATCAACAAGCGGTTCAACAAGACGCCATACGAGATCATCAACAACCGCATTCCGAACATCTCGGGAAATTCAGTCCGAAGGCAGACGAAGGAGTTTTCATAGGATACTCCATGCAGGCTAAGGCGTATCGCGTTTACACCAAACGGACCAAATCCGTTCTTGAAAGTGTAAACGTGACATTTGACGAAGCCGTGGAGTTGGCTTCTGAACAACTCAGTTCAGAACCCGGTTTAACTGGAGTGTTAGCTTCCGAACTTTCACGTTCGGGATCTACACAAACCACAATAAATCCAAAACATGCATCTACGTCAAATGCTCATCTTTCTGATTTAGATTTACTGTTTCAGCACTTTTATGATGAATTTTTCAATTTACCTAACCCTCGAGTATCTGTGCAACCCAGAATAGATGCTGCACAAATCGAGAACTCGGCGAATCTTTCTGGTCCGCTGCCTTCGATGAGCACTCCAACACTCACAACGGAGACCCCTCAGACCTCCACAGACACATCATCGACTCATACGACCATTCCCCCGAAGGAACCTGTACAAAACCCGGAGATCACTCTTGAAGATTCGTCCTCGACAACACTCAACGACCAACCTCTGAATTCTCCGGAACCAGAAGTTGCTCAACCCTCGACGAATCATGTTATCCTTCCTCCGAGAAATCAACCAGCAACACTTGAAGTTGTTCAAGACCTTCCAACCGGTGGCTATATAGATCTGGACACCTCACACTCAACTCAACAGCCGCTTCCACACACCACCTGTTGATCCAAACCCTCAGTGATTTGATAATTACTCTCCAAGAATCACTTAGTGAAAATTGTAAGTAGACAATATGTATTAATGATTTGTCATCTAAGAAAATACTAAGTCTGTTTAGTTTCGCTGATAAAACATATGCTTTAATTTACATTCAGCGAACACTGTTCATCAATAAAGCTCTGAACATGTTCAGTCTTGTTGATGATCGCTAATGATCTTAGTTGTTTACTTATGATCCCTGAAGACAAGTTTCACATCAATTTTATTCTACGTTGAAGTCGAAGATGAAGCCAAAGAACCAGCGACAAGTCTACTAATGAACTGATGCGGATATCAGCGAAGTCAAGATTTGTTCACTCGCTGATAAAGATCTATTCAGCGAACGCTGATCTTGAAGTCTTCCTCTACAAGTTACTTTTGTCTTACCCCCTTGCACGCCTCCGTACGAAAATGTCAGAAATGACATCCCTTTTGTCCAGGATCGTACAACCAACTCTGATTCTACACTGTACACCATGCGGCTACTAAGGTTGTCTACAAAGGTCAAACCATGCAACCAATCAGCTGCTGCCACGTGTAAATTTATACTGTTATGCATTAAATGCATGCAGTATATAAGAAGAACCCTACTTCAGAAATGAAGTGATCGGCCATCTTCTTCTCTCTACTACTTTGTGTTAGAATATTATACTTAATATTCTTATCTCCTTTCTGTCTTAATTCTAGTGCAAGAAACTTAGTGTTTCTCATAACTTGTTTAGATTAGGTTTAATCCTTAATCTTGTTCCGCAACAAGTTGTAAATTGTTTGATAAATATCAATAAACAATTTAGAAAAGTAAAATCTGTGTGTTTGTATTCAACCCCCCCCCCCCCCTTCTACAAACTTATATAAC
The DNA here is from genome assembly GCA_033807775.1 of Saussurea involucrata. NCBI lineage: Eukaryota > Viridiplantae > Streptophyta > Magnoliopsida > Asterales > Asteraceae > Saussurea > Saussurea involucrata. The sequence goes on from CM066322.1 coordinate 138,635,531, forward strand.
CCTCCGGGACCAACAAGTGGTATCAGAGCAGATTGTTTAAACTCATAAACAAGATCTTGTTTATACTAATCTTTTCTCTTCCTTGCTATTTCTCATAATGGCTACCAACACAAACACAAAATATATTGACAATGGTTCTCTTGCAAAACCCCCTAGATTTTCCAGAGATAACTTTAATCTGTGGAAAAATAGGATGATACTAATCTTAGAAGGTGTAGACCCTACTATGCCTTATTACATCGAAAATGGCCCATATATTCCTGTTAGGATTGATCCTGAAGTTCCAGGCACTACAACTAGAGCTTCCATTCCTGAAAGAATCATTCCTAAGGAACCTCATAATTGGTCTGATGAAGATAAGAAGAAAGTTGCTATCGACACAAAAGCCAGATCCATTCTTTCCATGGCTCTTCCTAACGAAGTCTACCATTCTGTCATGAACCTAAAAACCTCTAAAGCCATGTGGGACACAATCTGTGTTCAGTATGAAGGTACGTTTGAAGTCCAGGACTCAATAAAGATCGACCTGGTAAGACAGTACGAAAGCTTCATTTGTGGTAAGAATGAAACTTTCTCTGAAGTACATTAGCGGTTTAACTGTTTAATTATAGATCTGAAAACCGTTGGTAAGGAATATTCTAACTTCGAAATTCTGACAAAGTTCTTAAAATGTTTACCTGAAAGCTGGGACAGTTATTCAATGTGTCTCAAGCTATCAAAGGATCTAAAATCTATGACCCTTTCTACCTTATTTGGCACTATGCTCAATCATGAGCAGTCGTGTCATCTTAAGAAGAATCTTGTAAAAGATTCCAAAAGCACAACTGTTGCTTTACTCTCAGAGTCACCTTCCACTCAACGATTTACTATCACTGTCACTAAGGTGGAAACTAACACTGAATGCTCATCAGATGCTGACTCTTCAGATCTTGATGAATCTCTAGCTCTCCTAGCTAATAAGTTCAGAAGATTCGCTAGAAAGAGTAACTTCAAAAGGAACAAACCCCTTGCAGTCACTGACAAGCCAAAATCATCAACCCCTGTTGATAAGGCTACTGCTACCTGCTTTAACTGTAAGAAAGTATGACACTTTGCTAGTGAATGCAGGTCAAAGAAAGTCTATAAACCCTCAGCTTTCTCCAATAAATCCTCTAACCCCAGGGCTAGAGACGACAAGTATCAAAAGCTGAAAGAAAAGTATGCAAAGCTGAGAAGCTTTAAGAAGAAAAGCAAAGGCCTGATGGCTGACTTTGACTGGGCTGACTCTGATGAAGAAGAATCATCTGACTCTGAAGATGATGATGAAGCCAACCTCTGCCTCATGGCAAAAATAGAAGAAGAGGAAGAACAAACTGAAATTCCCTTTGCTTCATCCTCTACCTCTAAGGTATCAACTTCTTTCTTTACTAATATTTCAGATATTGATGAAGCTGATAGTCTTCGGAAAATTGATCTCTTGACTATGAACTTATATGATGCCATGAATGGCAAAGCTGTAGCTGAAAATCAAAACCTTGATCTAGCTGAACAACTTAAAAATTGTCACCTTCAAATAGAAAAGCTTTCTAAAATTGAAGAAGATTTAAAAGATCATGTTAATAAAAATCAGATAGTCAAAATCGAACGAGAAGAAGCTATCCCTGCATTAAAAGCTGAAAAGGCTACTGTTGAAGGATGGTGTAAATCCTCAACAACGATCACTGAGATAATCAAGTCTCAGATTCCCTTGAGTGACAAACGTGGTCTTGGTTACAAAGCTGATACTCTAGAACCAACCACTGATCATTCCATGCTTAAGTTTGGAATGTTCATGTCCTCTATCCCTGATACTTCCTCATCTTAGTGTTCCTCTTTTAAAACTCCTATCCCCGAGGAAAAACCTACCTTAATCTTTAAGGGTAAAGGAAAAGAAAAAGTTTTCAACCAAAAACCTCAGAAGGGTACCTTTGTACCTAAGCTGAATGCTTCTAAAGCTTCAGTGACTTATCCCTCTACTTCTAAGAACAAGATCCCTGGATTCATTCAGCGATCTACTCCTAGAATCAGAGTGGATGTAATTGGTAAGAAATCTGAAGAACTGATCGTTCCTCCTATTTCCAATGCCAAAGGTATACTTGGCGATGGCCCTGCTCATTTAAAATTAACGGCTCACCATGCAAAAGGTCCTAAAGCTACTTTTAGTTATAGGAAATGTTATCACTGTGGACTTACAAATCATATTGCTAGTAAGTGCCCCACAGCCACCAAAGCTGAAAAATTAGCTAAGGTGAAAATCAATGCCCCAAGGCAAAGAAGACCACAGAGGTTAAGAAATTAACCAAGGTGAAGAATAATTCTGAAGCTGAATCTTCAAATGCTGATAAGATTGCTGAACCTTCCACTTCCTCTACCATCACTGACAAGTGTGGGCCCATAGTAAAATGGGTGCCCAAGTCAAACTAATCTTCCTTTGTTTGCAGCTTAAGAAGGGTATCTGGTATCTCGATAGCGGATGCTCTAGACATATGAATGGAAAGAAAAACCTGCTCACTGAATACAAGGAAGAGAAGGCTCCCTCAGTGACCTTCGGTGGAAACGGAAAAGTCCATACCCGAGGGTTTGGTGTACTCTCTAATGGTACAACAACCTTCAGAAGAGTCTCATATGTTGAAGGGCTGAAGCATAATCTTCTAAGCATCAGTCAGCTATGTGACAAGGATAACAAAGTGATTTTCACTAAGGAATCCTGCTTTGTCACTGACAAAAAGGAGAAGATAGCTCTCAACGGATACCGTATGGAAAATGTTTACGTTATAAATATGGACTCTACAACCACTAAGAACTCCTGTTTCTTCTCAAAAGCCTTATCTGATGTCATTGGCTATGGCATAAGAGGCTCTCCCATCTCAACTTCAAGACACTGAATACTTTTTCTTCAAAAGAGTTGGTCACTGGTCTACCTCAACACTCATACGCTAAGGAGTTTATATGTTCAACGTGTGAGAAAGGGAAACAAACTAAAGCTAGTTTCAAATCTAAGCAAGTTTCCTCAGTGTCATCTCCTCTACAACTTCTCCATATGGATTTGTTTGGCCCTGTTAACAAACAATCGATCACTGGAAAGAAATATACATTGGTCATAGTTGATGAATTCTCTCGCTATACCTGGGTAATGTTTCTCCGTTCTAAGAGTGACACCCCAGAAGAACTCATCACTTTTGTCAGGAAAATGGAAGTCCTGAACAACATGACCGTTCGCTCAATAAGGAGTGATCATGGGACTGAATTCAAAAACAGTTCTCTTGATTCCTTATTTGAAAGTAAGGGTATTTCTCACAACTTTTCCTCAGTGAGAACACCGCAACAAAATGGAGTCGTAGAAAGAAGAAACCGAACTATCATCGAAGCTGCACGTTCCATGCTCAGCGATTCTCATCTACCTACTCAGTTTTGGGCAGAAGCTGTCAACACTGTTTGTTTTACGCAAAACAAGTCGCTGATAGTCAAAAGATTCAAGAAGACAGTCTATGAACTCTTCCATGGGAGAAAGCCTTCAATTAGCTTTCTTCACATCTTTGGATGTCAGTGTTTCATATTGAACAACAGAGATGCCCTTAGAAAGTTTGATCCTAAAGATGATGATGGAATTTTTCTTGGATACTCCTCAGTCTCCAAAGCCTTCAGAGTCTTCAATCGAAGAAGACAAACTGTAGAAGAAACAATTCACGTCACCTTTGACGAATCCCGTTCAACGAACTCTAGACCTTCTACTGATACTGAAGAACTGAATCAATGGATGTTTTCTCATCTTGGTGATTCAGAAGATGTTCCCACTCCTCCATCTCATACTCATCCCGCTGAAGATGATGATCCTACCATCATCCCAAGCATGCAGACAAGTGAAGCTGAAACATCATGGGTCTCAGTTGTTCCTCTAAACACTATGCCTGCTTCTGAACCTTATATCTCAGATACACCATCTACTTCTCAGCAATCAGCGAATGAAATGACATCTGAACCTCTTCCTCTCTTGGTTGATATACCATTGATCAAATTCTTGGTGATCCAAACGCTGGTGTTCAGAATCGATGAATTGCCGGTAATATTTGTTTATTTGTTAACTTTATTTCTCTGATTGAACCGAAGAAAACAGACAATGCCCTCAAAGATCCAAACTGGGTCAGCGCTATGCAAGAAGAGCTGACATAATTTGAAAGAAACAAAGTTTGGAAGCTCGTTCCTAGACCATCCGATAAGTCAGTGATAGGCACTAAATGGGTCTATCGAAACAAGTTGGATGAACATGGAACTGTAACCCGCAACAAGGCTCGTCTTGTTGCCCAGGGATACAGACAAGAGGAAGGTATAGATTACGATGAAACATTCACCCCGGTGGCAAGACTCGAAGCTATTCGTCTATTCTTAGCTTACGTTGTACACAAAGACGTCAAAGTATATCAAATGGATGTTAAGTCAGCGTTCCTCAATAGAAAGCTGAATGAAGAAGTCTATGTGGAACAACCTCCAGGATTCTCAGATCCTAAGCATCCAGGTTATGTTTATAAACTGGATAAGGCACTTTATGGCTTAAAGCAAGCTCCACGTGCATGGTATGACACTCTCTCTACTTATATCCATATTGAAAAATTTGAGCGAGGTAAAATCGATAAAACTCTATTTTTCAGGAAAGTAAAAGGTCATATTATTCTTGTTCAAATATATGTCGATGATATTATATTTGGTTCCACTAACCCTGACTTATGTACTCGTTTCTCTTAGAGAATGAAAGCTGAATATAAAATGAGTATGATGGGTGAACTAACTTATTTCCTTGGTCTTCAAATCAAACAGAGTGAAAAAGGAACTTTCATTCACCAAGGTAAGTATGTTAAAGATATGCTGAAGAAATTTGATTTAACTCAGAGCTCAGCTATGAAATCCCCTATGGCACAGCCGCTGACACTAAACAATGATCCTTCTGGAAAACCTGTTAATGTCACAGCATACCGTGGGATGATCGGCTCTCTTCTGTATCCTACAGCTAGCCGACCCGATATTATGTATGCAACTTGTTTGTGTGCACGATATCAAGCTGAACCTAAGGAATTTCATTTGATCGCTGTAAAGCGAATCTTTCGTTACCTTAAGGGTACTCCTAACCTAGGTCTTTGGTATCCCAAAGACTCAGGGTTTGATCTAATCGCCTATTCAGATAGTGATTTTGCATGTTGCAAATTGGATAGGAAAGGCACCACAGGAGGCTGTCAGCTCCTGGGTGGAAAGCTGGTGAGTTGGGCAACTAAAAAGCAAAACTCAGTGTCCACCTCAACCGCTGAAGCTGAATACGTAGCTGCTGGAAGCTGTTGTTCTCAGGTCTTGTGGATGAGAAATCAACTACTGGACTATGACCTTCAGCTCTCGAAAATTCCAATCTACTGTGACAGCACTAGTGCCATCGCTATAGCCAACAATCCAGTGCTACATTCAAAGACCAAACACATCGAAATCAGGTATCATTTTATCAGAGATCATGTGATGAATGGTGATATAGAACTTCATTTTATCCCAACTGACTTTCAGTTAGCTGATCTATTTACCAAACCTCTTGATGAGACAAGATTCAACTTTCTCATCAGCGAGCTTGGATTGCTGAACTTTGAAGAGTAAAATCTTCAGCGGTTCACATTTGATCAGTGAGAACAATGATCTTGTATAACCTTATTCACCACCTACTCCCTGAACAAACTTGATTCGCTGATATTAAGGTATGTTCTCTCTTACTCGCTGACGTTCGCCTATGAATGCAAGATTTCAAAACAAATTACATCGCTGAATATCTCTTCCTTTCAGTGATACTTTGAAATTTCTAAAATACACTGATATTTCTAATTAGTGCTTCATGTTTTCAAAAATGTCCCTGAGTTTTCAAAAACCTCAGAGACGTCCTAAAATATGACAGGACGTTTGTGACATCATCACAACGGATGAGTCATGGCACGTTTTCTCTGACACGTTCGCCCGTTTCGTCTTCCTTGACCAATCAAATTCAAGGGACGTGTCCGTGTCATCATGAAAAACTTTCCCGCTCATAGTTTTTCTCTATCTACTCTGACTATATAAACCCTTTGCGTTTATATTTTTACCTTTTACGCGAACATCATCTCCATCAAGCAAGAACACTGTTGCATTTTGAACTCTTCATTTCCAGAAATTGTTCATCTTCGTCTTCAACAATCAAGGTTAATATTCTTATTATTTACCTTTTATCAACTTGTTTTTGATATTATTCTTGTTTTTAATAGATCAAACAAAAGAACTTTTTAAAATTAAATCATTTCTCTTCATGATTTTATGAACACAATCTTCATGATTGTTCTTAAAGTTTGAAACTAAAATCTTAAACTTGCAACTTCATATGTTTTTCCAGAATCTCTTCTTTAAAAAGGAAACTGGAAAACAAATGTTCACTATGTTTTGTACTCTTTTTCAAAACAAGAAAAACCCTAATCTCCATTAAGATATCTTTTGTCTGAATGGAATGTGCAAAACCCAAAAACATCTTATTTTGGAAAATATTTCCACATTGAGACATTTTTGTTCATCTTCTTCATGTTTATAATTATAAACAGAAATGGCATCTACTACTGAAGCTCCTACTGCGAAGTCCCCCACTGCTGCTAAGGCTACTGTACTAAAAAAAGCTCCTCAGGTTGCTTTTAAACTCGAGCAAGTTACCTTTCAAAGCAACAACCACTATGCTCTCTTCGACTTCCCTCAAAAGAAGCAGGTCGCACACCTGGATGATGCTGTAAACTTTCTCAAAACCTGTCCCCTATCGACAGCTCTGACCATTGCACCCCCGGCTCATCGATATATTCTATCTCAATTCTGGTATACTGCCAGAAGAGCTCAGGTATCCTCACCTAAAGACCCAAAGAAAATGCTTGATGTCATTCTCTGTGACACCAAACATGGAACTTCCAAGATCACCCCTGGTACTATCAGGCGTGCCCTAAACCTTCATAGTAGTTCCAAAGAAAAATGTTTTATCCCTTTGCCAAACCCCAAAAAACCTAGCTGATAGGGAAGCACTGATTGCATTCTTTGATGCAATGAAGTATGTGTGGGAAACTGGGAGATATGAACTACCTGAGAAGAAGCTGACCGCCATCAAGAAATCGAAAATGCCCAGCGAGATGAACTTCATCTTCGCTCATTTGATCAGCTTCCTGACAGCGAAAACTGGGTCAACTGACCAAGCATCACAACATCAACAGGCCATGGGGTATGCACTGCTGAAGGGCCTTCACATTGATTGGGCAACAATCATTTACAACGATATGGTGCTCAGGGTGGACGTGGCTGACAGACCAACATGTGTTCCATATCCCCGGTTTGTTAGTGCTCTCTGTCTAAACGGACTTGGGGACAAATACCCAAAAGTGGGTGACCTGAAACTCTCTCAGGTTGGCATTAAAGTTCTTGACTTCAAGCCCCTGCCAAACGAGGTACGTCTTTCTACTCTCTTATCTTTTCTCAACCCCAATTATTCTACTTCTGCAGCTACCTCCACGGTAATCCCAACCGCTGGTACCCAGACTGAAAAAACTACTCCTTCTAAGAAAAGGAAACACTCTTCTACCTCTCTTGATACTCAAAATATCAAGAAAACCAAGGAGCAACCCTCTAAGCCTTCACGGGTTGAAGACTCCGCGGCTCACTCTTCTCAAGAGCCGTTGGATAGTTCAGTGGTACGCTCTGCCACATCTGATAAAGCCACCCCTTCCATACCAACTTCAGCATCTCTAAACGCTGAGGTTATTAACTTGGAAGCGAACCCCCTCCCTCAGTACCTCTAAGTACTGAGGAAGTCATTCTCAGCGAATCCAACGTTGAACCTCTCACCCAATCCCTCTTCTCAACCTTCACTCCTCCCACTACTTCTTTGGTCACTCCATCTATTCCTCCTTTCTCCACAACAAAGGTCATTCATCTGAGTGACTCATCTGCTGAAGAACTACAGCGGCTGAAGGATCTAAATAAAGGACCTATGGACACCTCCACGCGTCAAGGCACTCTGGAAGGTAACATGGAAACTTTTTCAGGTTATCGAACCTACGAGGAATTCGTCAACCATCCCGCAGGTATACACAACATCCTAAACACTCCTCTCTCAAAACCCCAAACTTCTGAGCTTTCCTTTGTTCACAAGTTATTAACTATTACAGGTCCTAATTTGGGAGATATCGACAATTCCCTGAAAGATCTGTCAACAAAGGTGGAATCTCTCACCACCACACTATCTACAAACTCTTCAGTGGTTACAAACGCTGGAGAGGATCTCAAAAAGCTGACCATAGAGGTCAAAGGCAAAGCCTTCAGTGCTGATCTGGAGAAGGTGGAAGGTAGCATTGGAAATTTTGCTACTACTCTCGCTGAAAACTCTACTTCCATCAACAATCTCAACTCCACCAACAGCACCCTCTCCATCAACTTTACAGCCCTGTCCAATGAAGTCACATCATTAAAGACAGTGGTTGGCGATCTTAAGGGAGAGGTGACTACTATAAAGTAGAGGTAAGCACAGTGAAGACTCTCCTGCAACAGATTCTTGACCGCCTGAATGCACCAACTTGTACTCCATCTCACTTCACTCAGGCTGATCGAGAAGATCTTCAAAAGATCAGTCCTACTATTTCTGGCTTGGAAGACATAATAGTAGTGATTGAAACCTTCATGGGAATCACTGGCCTGGAAAATAGTGATCCTAAGACTGTTGATGTTGCTGCTGCTGAAACTGCTATTTCCTCCCCCATCCATCATGTGGAAGAGGGGGAGAAGACTGAAGATCTTCCCCATAATGTTGAGGAGGAGAAGAAATCTCTTGTAGACCTTCCCCATAACTCTGAGGGGGAGGGCATTGTTTCTGATGCTGCTAATAAACCTCAGGGAGATGAAAACCCTGAGGGAACCGAGAAACCACCCTCTGAATTTGAGGGGGAGCAACTCGATGAGGACAAGCAAGCTGAAGGTGATGTCACAGAACCCTACGCCGATGAGGAAGAATCTGAAGCTGAAGAAGCAGAAGATGAAGAAGACCTCGATCTTGAGGACGACGAACCATCATCATCCCCTAAAAACGATGATGATGATGACGATGATGATGACAATGATGATGACGTCGACTTCTTCTTCGTCCAGTCTAAGAAGGTCCCTGCTCAAAAAGGGGTTATGATAAATTAACCATCAGGGGAGGGGACAAAGACAAAACCTGCAGCAACTGAAGCTGACAAAGGCCAAAATAAAGGCCTCGCTGCAGATAGCAATCTGACTATCCTACAAAGAAAGCTAGTTTGGCAGGTACAATACCTTTTCTTCCCTTACACTGCATCCCTCCTCTATTCCTTCTCAACCTCAATTCTCCTCTCCATAAAACCTCTATACACTTAACCTCGTTCTTTCTCTATCTCTTCTTTCCCAAATGATCTTACTTAAACGATCGCTGTGTTTCAGCTAGTCCTCTCCCCTGCTTGAGGATCCAGCTGAAGTTCCTCCTACTGCATCAACAATAATCCCCGCTCCTAGTGCTGAAGAAATAATCCCAGTCTTAGACTTCGCTAAGACTGATGACATTTTTGAAGAAGAACAGGAAGAAGAACCGCTCTCTCACAAGAATAAACCTTCCTTGGTTCCTCAAATACCAAGTGAAGAAGAAACGAAAAAGAGAGCTGTTATGGTTCAGAAACTTGAAGCTAAGCGCCTTGTTCCTCATCACTTAAGGCATTTCACAAACAAAGAAATCGTTGAAGCTCTCAAAGCTGAACAACTCTTCGCTGAACGAAAGAAGGCTGAAGAAAAAGACAGGGAATATGCCCTAGAGCTAGCTCAGCATTCTTTCGAAGATCCAGAATTAAGAAGATTTCCTGTCGCTGTCCAATAGAAACTGTTGAAGGACGTACAGAAGACTCACCAGAAAAAGACCAAAGTCAGCGACACCACTCTTGAATGGTGTAAGAAGATGTGCCACTAAAGACAACATCCCTCAAGGATAAAAGCTGTAAACGTCAGAGGAAGATATGCTTTGAAGAATAACATAAAGGTACCGATCGTTCATGTCCAAATAGTCAGAGAAAACGCCACAACAGAACTGTCTACATGTCATCCCTGAACACTTTTGGTCTCGCTGAATGGTTGGAGATGAGAATAGTTGTTCAAAGATCCCGCTCAACTTTCAGAACCTATGTCGAACAAGAAATAAATCGACAGATAGACTTAGTTTCCTCAGCGGTTGATATTCCTCGTCCTCCACAACTTCAGAAGAAGCGAGTTGCTCCAAAGAAGAAAATCCCTTCCTCTCCTAGACCGGCAATAAGAAACGAGACAGGGATTTAATTCTCTCGTGAACCAGTTCTTGGCCCTACGCCTGATCTATCCGGACTTGACGTATCCCTACCTCCTACTGAAACTTTCTTCCCTGGCAGAGTACACAGCAATCCTTATGGCATCTTCTTCTATGACTTCAATGGTCGTAAATGCTTTCAATGCATCTCTGAGTTATACAAAGCTCCAATCGAACAACTCAGAGATTTACTATACTGGTGTGAGTACAAACAAAGTCTCCTTGGACAACTCCTGAAACCCCACATCTATCGCGAAGCAAAGAAAAGAAGGGAACAGGGAGTTACAGTCCCTGACTGGATGATTCCAGAGACTGACACTCTTGATGAACTTGTCAAGAAAGAACCTGGTTAGCTGATAGGATTTCCTTGTAATTCTTCTATCTTTATCAGCTTATATCTTTTGTACTTGTAAATTTATTTGCTGTACTTGTAATTTTTCCACTTCCCTTTGTAACTTATACGAAGTTTAAAGAAAAATTTCAGCGAATGTACTTTACTCCATCAGTACTCAAAAGATCCCAGAAAATAGTAAAAGGGGCAAATATTTTATGAGTTCTTTTTATCCTTATGTTTTCATAGTTAGCAATTATCTTTTATTGCTAAGTCATAATCAAATAGGGGGAGATTGTTGATCCAAACCCTCAGTGATTTGATAATGACTCTCCAAGAATAACTTAGTGAAAATTGTAAGTAGACAATACGTATTAATGTTTTGTCATCTAAGAAAATACTAAGTCTGTTTAGTATCGCTGATAAAACATATGCTTTAATTTACATTCAGCGAACACTGTTCATCACTAAAGCTCTGAGCATGTTGATGATCGCTGATGATCTTAGTTGTTTACTTATGATCCCTGAAGACAAGTTTCACGTCAATTTTGTTCTACGCTGAAGTCGAAGATCAAGCCAAAGAACCAGCGACAAGTCTATTAATGAACTGATGCGGATATCAGCGAAGTCAAGATTTGTCCACTCAACGTGAAGTTTCAAGTAGAAGACTTCAGCAAACGCTGAACTTTATCACTCGCTGATAAAGATCTATTCAGCGAACGCTGATTGATAACTCTATTTTTAGAGTTATTATTTCCTTTTATTTTTATTTTATTTTGTCAAATTTTAGCCATTTCAATTGTCAAAACCTCCATTCTTGGTAATATTCCTAAAATGAGCAAAAAGAGTGAACCATAGTTTTTATAAACCATTTTGGTAGAGTTTTGTTGCTTTTTCACGAATTATCTGCAGTGACTTGCGCATCACACTCCGGATCCCACTGGCGAGCCAAGAAGAAGACAAAAGAATAACAACTCTTAGCTTGAAAGTAAAAATCTGGAGAATAGAAGGTTCAAATGGCAAAAGCATGGGGTGGTGAAGTACAAGCATGTTCCCTAAGGCATGGCAAGATGAATTGTTTATTGAAACCAATGGTACTATAAGTGGACTTTTTGGAAAAGGTGAAGGGACCTATGGGTAAATAGGTTACAAGCTTGTGGATAGAAGAATGACTCAAAGAAGCTGAATTTTATGTCTCCTATTTTCAGTCTTTAGCCTTTAGAATAAACCCATCTTTTGTTAGTCCAACCTTTCCTCTTAGTATAAATAGAGGTGTTGGGTTTCATTTAATTCATCCTTCATATCTCATCTACCACATTTAGTGCAAGTGTAGTTGTAGTTATTAGCTCTCTAATTTACTGCAGTAGATCTTTAAATTTCTGTATTTTCCAATTCCTAGTGTAATCGTTAATTAGTGGCAGTGACGTACTCTCGTTCCCCACTGCGGTTTTAATCAAAGTCACTTTCAGTTTACTTATGTGCATCTTCTCATCTTTTATTTTCTTTACTTCAGTAATTATGGGCTAAACACCCTTTGGGATGTAGGAAAGAGATGTAACTGGATTTTAGAGAAAATGCTTGAGTAATCTTTATACTTGGAATATTTATTGTTTTGGTCATTCACTCTCGATTATTGCCCAATGATGCGAACAAGCCGATCACTTGTAAGGATCTAAAGTCTAGTTCTTAACTCAGAAATGAGTAGAACGCAGTGACACGAGCTTGGATGATGCAAGGGGATTCGAATGAATTCTTATGACACTTGCGAAAGTGAGGTCGACACAGTGAGCTAATCTCAACCCACTGGAGTAGTAGGCAAGCTAGTTGGGGTATTTAAAACACTTAGAGTATTTGTCTCTACACATTCCATCGAGGCCTGAAAAGGTCTATTTTGAGGTTACCATTGACAAAACAATAGATACTAAGATTATGGGATTTTTACCTAAAGGTGTGAGTAATTTGTAACCGGGATTTTCTAGCGAAAATGCCCACCTCAAGTACAATGATCACTTTTTTGGATCAGGTATTTAATATAAAATCTAGGGAAAATCTAACCTACATTCCTTCTTTTAAACCTTAAGTAAAATCGTTAAAGTAGCATTTCACCAAACAAACCAAACTATTGCTTCATCTGTAATTGAAACTTGTAAAAGGAAGCTCATGAGAACCATATTGTCTTGATTGCCCAGTCCCTGTGGATACGATTCTGGTATTTTACCAACTATTACTTACTGTGACGATCATAGTGGACGGTATACACTTACGCTTCCCATTGTGGACAGTTTGCAACCCACTGCGATTAAATCACATATTTCGCACGTACCAAGTTTTTGGCGCCGTTGCCGGGGACTGACGTGATTTTAAATCTCAAGACATTAGTTTTTATTCGAGCCCGAGTAACTCGTTTTTCTAAGCCATTCGTGTTGCATGCCAAGGCAGCAACACGGACCTTTGGTATCAATCGATCTTGAAATAGAGAAAACGTTTCGAAGAAGACGTAGAAACAGAAACACAAATCGACAACCCCCCTGTGAATCCCACTGTGAACATGGCAGAAATACCCATTAACCCACCAGTAGTGGAGACCACAGTGAGGATTGCAAATAGCAAAGATCAAAAAATACGGGACTATGCTACTTCCGGAGCTAGTGATTTAAGCTCCGGGATTTTAAGGCCCAACATTATTGCAACACATTTTGAACTCAAACCTGTAATGTTTCAAATGAGCCAAGCTATGGGTCAGTTTGGAGGATCACCGTCTGAGGATCCACACTCGCACTTAAAATCTTTTTTGGAAATGACTGATTCCTTTCAATTGCAAGGAGTGAGTGGTGAAGCGTTAAGGCTAAGGCTTTTCCCTTTTACACTAAGGGATAAGGCAAAGGCTTGGCTGAACTCAGATGCACCTCACTCGATAACCACTTGGCAAGAACTTGCTGACAGATTTTTACAAAAATACTTTCCTCCCACAAGGAATGTAAGGTTTCGAAATGATATTATTTTGTTCAGGCAAGAAGAAGATGAGGCTGTTTCGGATACATGGGAACGATTTAAAGATTTACTTCGAAAATGCCCACACCACGGCATCCCACATTGCATCCAATTGGAGACCTTTTACAATGGTCTTTCCAATGCAGCCAAAATCATCTTAGATGCAACAGCAGGTGGAACATTCACGAGTAAGACTTACAATGAAGGATATCAAATCTTAGAAAAAGTGTCCAACAACAACACCGAGTGGTCAAATCCTAGAGCACCCATACCAAAGACCAAGACCATTGATTCTGAGGCACTCAAAACCATGAATGCACAGTTAGTGGCCTTGACTAAATTAGTTTTGAATCAAAATAGAGGCCAAGTCAATTCCGCAACACATCTCCCTGAAAACTGTTCCCTCTGTGGAGAAGAACATGTTTTTTACTATTGTCCAGCAAATCCCGAGTCCGTAAATGTTATAGGAACCAACCCGAGGAACAATCCGTATTCACAGATTTATAATCCAGGTTGGAGGAATCACCCGAATTTTTCTTGGGCTGGTAATCCAGGACTCCAACCCCACGGGGCGAGTCATGTCCAACAAAGACCACAAAACCCCCTGGATTTCACCAACATCACAGTGGGCATCCCCCACAGAACTTTCAGCAAGGGCAATCCTCGCAACAGTTTCAACCACGACCAACTCACCCCGTTGAGACTCAACCATCAATTGAATCAATTCTCAAAGGTTTCATGAATCAAACTCAAGCAGCCATTAGGAACATAGAGACTCAAGTAGGACAACTAGCCGTCGAAGTTAAGAATAGACCGCCAGGGACATTACCTAGTGACACCGAACATGCTAAGGTAATAGGAAAAGAACAAGTCAAGTCCATAACGCTGAGGAGTGGAAAGGATCTGAAGGATATCATTTTTTCTGATGATTCGCCTCAAATACCCACTGTCCCTAAAACCACAGTGGCCACTCCTCAAGTCACTGTCAAACCCACAGTGAGGACCGACGTCCCTGAGCTTCCCACTTTTGGACCCATACCAAAACCTATTGTTCAAAAGCCAACACCACATCAAACTCCAAATGACCCACGAAGTGTACCTTTTCCTGAAAAAATGAAGACTAAAATTGCCGATGTTAAATTTAAAAATCTCTTAGACATTTTTAAACAGCTTCACATTAACATACCCTTGGTAGAGGCTCTAGAGCAAATGGCAAGCTATGTTAAATTTTTGAAGGATATTTTGAACAAAAAGAGAAAGTTGGGTGAGTTTGAGAATGTGGCTTTGACCAAGGAATGTAGTGCCCTCCTTACTAGCAAGATTCCACCTAAGTTGAAAGACTCGGGTAGTTTCACCATTCCATGCACGATAGGAGAACAAGAAGTAGGTCAAGCACTCTGTGATTTGGGAGCTAGTATAAACTTGATGCCATTGTCCATTTTTAACAAGTTAGGTATTGGAGAGGCTAGACCCACAACCGTGACATTACAACTAGCCGACCGATCCATCGCCTACCCCAAAGGGAAAATAGAAGACGTTTTGGTCCAAGTGGATAAATTTATCTTCCCAGCCGATTTTCTAATTTTAGATTATGAGGCCGATAAAGATATCCCAATCATCTTAGGGCGTTCGTTTCTTGCAACCGGACGTACTTTGATCGATGTGCACAAAGAGGAACTTACTATGAGAGTCCATGACCAAGAGGTAACATTCAATGTCTTCAAGTCCCTTAAGTTCATAGAAACCGAAGACTGTTTTGCTTTGAGTTCGATTAATGGTGCCTTCAGTTTTGAAACAGTAAGTACAGTGGGCAGTGAGAGTGAGCACTCCGACTCTGAGAGTGATGACACTTTTGAGGATGAGTGTAACGCAATAGTGGCAGCCTTTGAACCTCTGGACTTCAAGGACAGAAACGTTCAACCCCCTTCAATAGAACAACCTCCCGAGTTAGATCTAAAACCATTGTCTTCCCACTTGAAATGTGCTTATCTCGCTAAGGATAATAAACTTCCCGTTATTATCTCTTCCAAACTTAGTGAGAAACAAGAACAACTTCTGATTGATTTGTTGATAAAGCATAAGAGGGCAATTGGTTAGACCATAGCGGACATTAGAGGTATTAGCCCTTCCCTATGTTAACATAAGATTAACTTGGAGAGTGACCACCCTGGAAAAGTCCAACCCCAAAGAAGGTTGAATCCCATAATGAAGGAGGTAGTTAAGAAAGACGTTTTGAAGTGGTTAGACGCCGATATTATCTACGCAATAGCTAGTAGTAATTGGGTGAGCCCCGTCCAATGTGTCCCTAAAAAGGGAGAGACGACCGTAGTGAAGAACGACAAAAACGAGCTCATTCCCACTAGGACTGTTACTGGATGGAGGATATGCATGGATTATAGACAACTCAACCTAGCCACTAAGAAATACCACTTTCCATTACCTTTAATCGACCAAATGCTTGATAGGTTACCGGGAAAAGAATTCTATTGTTTTCTAGATGGATACTACGGATACAACCAAATCCACATCGCCCCCGAGGGCCAAGAAAAGACCACATTTACTTGCCCCTACGGTACTTTTGCATTCCGGAGGATGCCATTTGGATTGTGTAATGCCCCAGCCACTTTCCAACGTTGTATGATGGCCATTTTCACCGACATGATTGAGGACACCATAGAAGTTTTTATGGATGAATTTTCTGTGATAGGGACATCGTTTGACAACTGTCTGGGAAATTGGAGAAAAGCCTAGTGAGATGTGAGACCCACGACCTTATTTTAAATTGGGGAAAATGTAATTTTATGGTCGAAGAGGGTATTGTCCTAGGTTATCTTGTTTAAAAAAGAGGGTTAGAGGTTGACAAAGCCAAGCTTGAAGTAGTGGCACAACTTCCCGAACCCACAACTGTGAAAGGCATTCAAAGTTTTTTGGGTCACGCAGGTTTTTATAGGAGGTTCATCAAAGATTTTTCCAAAATAACTAAACCCCTATGTAACCTTTTGCAACATGAAAAAGAGTTTAATTTTACCCAAGAATGTCGTGATGCTTTTGAAACAATCAAAAAAGCCTTAGTAACTGCACCCATAGTGACCACTCCTGACTGGTCACTCCCATTTGAAGTCATGTGTGACGCCAGCGAGTGGGCTGTGGGGGCTGTTCTCGGACAAAGAAAGAACAAAATCTTTCACCCCATTTATTATGCAAGTAAAACACTGATTGAAGCTCAGATTAATTATACGGTCACTGAAAAAGAATTACTTGCGGTGGTGTTTGCTTTTGATCGTTTCAGGTCGTATTTGATAGGGACGAAGGTCATCGTGCACACCGAGCATGCAGCAATAAAATACTTGATCAACGAGGCTGATTCCAAGCCACACTTGATTCAATGGGTTTTATTGTTGCAAGAATTCGACCTGGAGATCGTTGATAGAAAAGGAACAAGCAATCAGGTAGCAGACCATCTGTCCAGGCTCGAGAAGATAGTGACCACTGTGGATCCCACTCCGGTAAAAGAGAATTTTCCCGATGAACAATTGTTAGCAGTTCAACATCAAGACAAAAATATTCCTTGGTATGCTGACATTGCAACCTTTTTAGCAATTGGACTAAAGCCCCACGGGATGAGTGGACAACCATTTAAAAAGTTTTTACATGATAATCGTCAATATGTTTGGGACGACCCTTTCATGTATAAGATAGGGACGGATCAAATATTGAGGCGTTGTATCCATGGGAGTGAGCAACATCAAATACTCCAGGGTTGTCACACATCCCACTACGGTGGCCACTTTGGTGGAAACCGCACTGCTGTAATTTTTTTGCCAAGTGGGTTCTTTTGGCCCACTGTCTTTTAGGACTCTTTTGAATTTGTGAAAAACTGTGAGCAATGTCAACGCACCAGGAACATTTCACAAAGGAACGAAATGCCTCTTAATAACATTCTAGAGGTAGAGCTTTTTGTTGTTTGGGGGATCGATTTCATGGGTCCTTTCCCAAACTCAAACAATAATCTTTATATTTTGGTTGCGGTAGACTATGTTTCAAAATGGGTAGAGGTTGTTGCATGTCACTCTAATGATGCAAACACCGTGGTGAAATTTTTGCATAAAAACATTTTCACTCGATTCGGAACACCACGGGCATTAATTAGTGACAAAGGCACCCATTTTGTGAACAAAGTCATGAGCTCGGTCCTTGCTAAGTATGATATACATCATAGAGTTGCCACCGCATACCACCCGCAGACCAACGGTTTAGCCGAACTTTCAAACCGAGAAATCAAAGGCATTTTAAAGAAAGTTGTTAAACCACACCGTAAGGATTGGTCAACCAAACTTGATGATGCTCTTTGGGCCTATCGTACGACCTACAAAACTCTTTTGGGAATGTCTCCATTTAAATTGGTTTTTGGCAAAGCTTGCCATTTACCAATTGAGTTGGAACACAAGGCATTTTGGGCCCTTAAAGAGCTTAACATGAGTGAGGATGCTGCGGAAACCAAGATATTTTTGCAATTACATGAGTTGGAGGAGTTGCGATACCACTCCTATGAAAATGCAAAGTTATACAAAGAAAAGACCAAGATGTGGCATGATCGAAGAATCAACCATAGGGAGTTTGTCGAAGGCCAACAGGTACTATTGTTCAATTCCCGTCTCAAGCTTTTTCCTGGTAAGCTAAAATCTCGATGGACGGGACCATACACAGTGGTCAAGGTTAGCCTTTTTGGAACTCTAGACTTAATGGCTCCTCAATCCGGACAAATCTTTAAAGTCAATGGGCAGAGAGTGAAGCACTTTCTGAGCGATAGTGCCCACACTCCATCTCACTCTCTACCCCACTCTGGTTAAGAAAAGTCAGAACTATTTGTAAATATTTTATTTCAGTTATTTGCTGTCTTTTTATTATTTTTGGTATTTTTAATTCTGTGTGGTAGTTTATTTTGAATGTGTGTAGGATAGATTGCCATTTTTTGAAGAAAAAGTCAACAAATGCTTCGCAGTGACATCGACCATGTCATTGCGCATCCCACTGCGTGCCTGACGAATGGATGTGACAGTTTGGTGGCCCAAGAAACTGATTTTCCATCACCTTTTTCTTACACACCATCACCATTTCTGCCACCTCACCCTACTACTCCTATTTCCAAGAAAAACACTCAATACCCTCTCAAATAACCGTTCCCTCCTAAAACAATTACCCAATGAATATTTCCTTTCTACACTAAAAACCCAAATAAACCTTTTTCCTCTCACAAATTCAAAAACACTCCTAAAATTCTCTTCCTTTCCAAATTCTCTCTCAATAACCAGAAAAGAACACACTCTTCAATGGCAAGGAGCAAACGACCGAACCCAAACCCTAACGAACCCAGCCGCGCCATGTGCCGCCGCATGACCGCCGCCGATAACCCACCGGAAAACATCACCGGCGACCTAAACCAACCTCCGCCATCCTACGACGAACACCCAATGACGACCGTTGCACCAGATGCTGAGTCGTCGAAACAAGAAGGATCGAAGGCAGCTTCATCGTCGAAAGCCTCAGACGCCAGTAATGATGATTACTGTGGCGAATCTGCAGAAAGCTCACCACACGCAACCCCAACTCATTGAATGGTTTGTCGAAACTCTGGTTCTCACTCTGAATGCTCTCAAAACAATTTTAAATTTTCTGTTTGGTTAGTATTTTGCCTATGGCTAGGCACTTGACAATTTTCTACTATTTTATTTTGGTTCAATGATGCATGAATACCTGCTGCTAAGCAGGTACTTTTGGGTACTAACATACTTCTCGTTTGAATGCTTGATTGATCCTTTTCCATTTCAAGTCGCAACTTTCGGCTTCCAACTTCAAAAGTCACTTTTTGTAAGTACGACTCTCAACTTGTCACGTTGAAACGATATAGGCCATTTTTTTTGCATCCAAACTCGACCTTTTTGTACCCTAAATACCTCCTTGAACCCCAATTTCCATGTGATAGTGAGGACACTGTGCGATCTTAAGTTTGAGGTGGGGACTTCCAGTGGAATTATTTGCTACAAAACCCTTGGGAAAATACTCAAAGCCACAAATCCTTCAAACCCAAGAAAGTCCTACTGATCAAATGTGAACAAGGGAAAGATATCGTCAAGTACAAAAAGTGAAGTTTTAATCTTGGAACCGAAAGAAGCATCCATGGAGGGAGATCAACATTCATTCAGAGTGAGAAGTCGGTAAGTCCCTGAAAACTCAAAAGTGCATAATTTTAATTTTTTATTTCTTTTTATTACTTGGGGACAAGTAATGGTTTAAGTTTGAGGTTGTGATAACTCTATTTTTAGAGTTATTATTTCCTTTTATTATTATTTTATTTTGTCAAATTTTAGCCATTTCACTTCTCAAAACCTCCATTCTTGGTAATATTCCTAAAATGAGCAAAAAGAGTGAACCATAGTTTTTATAAACCATTTTGGTAGAGTTTTGTTTCTTTTTCATGAAATATCTACAGTGACTTGCGCATCACACTCCGGATCCCACTTGCGAGCCAAGAAGAAGACAAAAGAATAACAACTCTTTGCTTGAAAGTAAAAATCTGGAGAATAGAATGTTCAAATGGCAGAAGCATGGGGTGGTGAAGTACAAGCATGTTCCCTAAGGCATGGCAAGATGAATTGTTTATTGAAACCAATGGTACTATAAGTGGACTTTTTGGAAAAGGTGGAGGGACCTATGGGTAAAAGGGTTACAAGCTTGTGGATAGAAGAATGACTCAAAGAAGCTGAATTTTATGTCTCCTATTTTCAGTCTTTAGCCTTTAGAATAAACACATCTTATGTTAGTCCAACTTTTCCTCTTAGTATAAATAGAGGTGTTGGGTTTCATTTAAATCATCCTTCATATCTCATCTACCACATTTAGTGCAAGTGGAGTTGTAGTTATTAGCTCTCTAATTTACTGCAGTAGATCTTTAAATTTCTATATTTTCCAATTCCTAGTGTAATCGTTAATTAGTGGCAGTGACGTACTCTCGTTCCCCACTACGGTTTTAATCAAAGTCACTTTCAGTTTACTTATGTGCATCTTCTCATCTTTTGTTTTCTTTACTTCAGTAATGATGGGCTAAACACCCTTTGGGATGTAGGAAAGAGAAGTACCTGGATTTTAGAGAAAATGCTTGAGTAATCTTTATACTTGGAATATTTATTGTTTTGGTCATTCACTCTCGATTATTGCCCAATGATGCGAACAAGCCGATCACTTGTAAGGATCTAAAGTCTAGTTCTTAACTCAGAAATGAGTAGAACACAGTGACACGAGCTTGGATGATGCTAGGGGATTCGAAAGAATTCTTATGACACTTGCGAAAGTGAGGTCGGCACAGTGAGCTAATCTCAACCCACTTGAGTAGTAGGCAAGCTAGTTCCTCTTCTAAACCGCCCATCCCTGAGGAAATTTCTACCTCTTCAAATGGTAAAGAGAAAATGGTCTATCCGAAACCTACCTCTGTCTCTAAAGATAAAGGTAAAGGAATTGCTTATGATCAAAATCCTCAGAAGGGTATCTTTATACCTAAGTTGAATGCTTCTATAGCCTCAGCGATTCATCCATCTGGTTCAGGGAACAAGAACACTGGATATGTTCAGCGTGGATATATTCAGCGATCTACTCCCAGAATCAAAGTGGATGTTACTGGTAAGAAATCTGAAGAACTGATAGTTCCTCCTATTTCCAATACCAAGGGTGTACTTGATGCTGGTCCTTCCAATTTTAAAAATATGGCTCAGCATGCAAAAGGTCCTAGAACTACTTTTGGTTATAGGAAATGTTATCACTGTGGACTTACTGATCATATTGCTAGTAAGTGCCCCACAGCCACCAAAGCTGAAAAGATAGCTAAGGTGAAGATCATTGCCCCCAAGGCAAAGAAGACCACTAAGGTTAAGAAATTAACCAAGGTGAAGACTGACAAAGCCGAATCTTCAATTGCTGCAAAGACTGCTGAACCTTCCATTTCAACCACTTCCATTGACAAACGTGTACACATGGTTAAATGGGTACCCAAGAAAAACTAATCTTCCTTTGTAACGCAGGTTAAGAAGGGTATCTGGTATCTCGATAGCGGATGCTCTAGACACATGACTGGAAAGAAAACCTTGCTCGCTGAATACAAAGAAGAGAAGGGTCCCTCTGTAACTTTCGGTGGAAATGGAAAAGGACATACCCAAGGGTTTGGTGTACTCTCTAATGGTACAACAACCTTCAGAAGAGTCGCGTATGTTGAAGGGCTGAAGCATAATCTTCTAAGCATCAGTCAGCTTTGCGACAAGGACAACAAAGTAATCTTTACTAAGGAATCCTGCTTTGTCGCTGACAAAAAGGAGAAGATAGCTCTCAGCGGTTATCGTTTGGAAAATGTTTATGTAATAAACATGGACTCAACAACCAATGAGAACTCCTGTTTCTTCTCAAAAGCCTCATCTGATGTCAACTGGCTATGGCATAAGAAGCTCTCTCATCTAAACTTCAAGACACTGAATACTCTTTCTTCAAAAGAGTTAGTCACTGGTCTACCTCAGCACTCATACGCCAAAGAGTCCCTATGTTCAGCGTGTGAGAAAGGCAAGCAGACCAAAGCAAGCTTTAAGTCAAAGAAAGTCTCCTCAGTGTCATCTCCTCTACAACTTCTCCATATGGATTTGTTTGGCCCTGTTAACAAACAATCCATCGCTGGAAAGAAATATACACTGGTCATAGTTGATGAATTCTCTCGATATACATGGGTTATGTTTCTCCGTTCTAAGAGTGACACCCCTGAAGAACTCATCACCTTTGTTCGGAAGATGGAAACCCTGAACAACTTGACCGTTCGCTCAATAAGGAGTGATCATGGGACTGAATTCAAAAACAGTTCTCTTGATTCCTTCTTGGAGAGTAAGGGTATTTCTCACAACTTTTCTTCAGTGAGAACGCCGCAACAGAACGGAGTTGCTGAAAAAAGAAATAGAACAATTATTGAAGTTGCACGTTCAATGCTCAGCGATTCTCACCTGCCTACTCAGTTTTGGGCAGAAGCTGTCAACACTGCTTGTTTTACGCAAAACAGGTTGCCAATCACGTCGCTCGACCGCGACCAGAACAGGTAAGACGTATGATTAGGGACTATATCTTGTATTAAGATAAGGTCTCGACAAAGACCTAGAACACCATCGTCATCCCTCCTAAAAGGTAAGTCGAGAGTTCCTCGCGACACTCGACCATAGCGTCGCCCGTCCCGCACGACCGTCGCATAGAACCATGCGACCTCGACCAAACTAACGTTAACCATGACTGTTATGTTTGTTAAGTGTTTAATGCAGGAGTAAAAGTCATTAAGGAGCAACGACTATAACCGACGCAATCATTAAACAGCCGGCGACCGTAACGGACGAAGATCATTACTCCGGCGACCGTTTCCAACAGTTAAGGCCATTAAAGGAACATTTATGGATGAAGCTAAGGACGCGAAGACTATAAATATCAAGCTCAATCAACATTTTCAAGACATCGAATATCCGGCGATTAACAACCGAAGCAATATTCAAGAACACCTGAAGTGAAGAACCATTATTCTAAGTATCGCTCTCGACGGACGACAACAGCCCTCGACCAACAGTTCACACTTTGTTTCGTACACGACAAACACCTATTTTTACATTCAAACACTTGTACTTTACATTTCAAAGCATTTTCTTCATTTGTATTGTAATCACTATACGATCGACACCAGTATCCAAGGACATCGGCCCTGATTGGCGACCATAGTATAGCGACGACACCCACTGTCGTCCGCAGGTTTTTTCCTCGTTTGAGGTTTTTCCTGCGTCATCAAATCCCTTGTTTCTTTATTTTATTTATCGTCGCACGTCTCGTCGAAAGATTCTTTCTTTGTTGTTTAAGTCCACATCGACATTAAGTTGTCCCTTTGGTGCGATTTTTGGCATTAACAGTTTGGCGCCATCCGTGGGACTACATCTAGAGAAAATCCTCGACGAATGTGCATTCTACTAATAGTTTCTTGGAGTTTCTTCTATTTTCTGTTGCAGGAAAATGGCAGCCCCTGGAAATCCGCAGCAAGCCATCGCTCAGATGTATCAGGAGCTCGAAGTTGCCAGGAATCAACTCAATGCAATGGCAGAGCAGAATCGCAGAGCAGCTGAAGAGATCACGCGACTAAGGAATCCTTTTGGACCCCAGAATGGTCCTAGACAATTCATCCAGAATCCAGGACCGGGACCAGGCCCGTCCGCGCAGAATCAGCATCCAGATCCATTCATGCAGAATCATCAATCGGGTCCGTTCATTCCGAGTTCCCAGTCTGGGCAAATTCCCCCTCAGCACATCCGACCACCACCCTTGAACAATGGATCCCAACCATTGCAAGGTGGCGCCCAGCCGTTCCAAAGTAGTTCGCAACTTTTCCAGCAAGGATCACAATCTATCCAGCAGAGATCGCAGCCATTTCAGCAGGGACCACAATCGTTTCAAAATGGACCGCAGCAATTCCACTATGGGTCGCAGCCATATTTTGTCCCGTTCAACGGGGACACCAATGGTTCGTCGCATGGTAATGAAACTAGTCCAGGGACCAATCCCTCGACAGGGGCACATCCTGATCTTAACGATCCCGTCGCCCAGCGTTTGAAGATGTTAGAAGACCAAAATGAGTGCGTCCTGTCCTTGCTCGCCAAGTTGCCTGGGGCAGCCGTGCCTGTTGACGTCGAGCCTCTCTCAGGGTATCAGGCGTCGCCCTTCATCGACGAGATCGCCACCGTCGAGGTCCCAAAGAAGTATAACATTCCTGCCTTCACTCCCAAGTATTCGGGTGTGACCGATCCAACCGAGCATGTCGCGCAGTATAAGCAGCTCATGTGGACAATCTCGATTCCACACATGTACCAGGAAGTATGCATGTGCAAGAGTTTCCGGGCGACTCTCACTGGTCCAGCTCTCCAGTGGTTGATTAATCTCAAACCCAAATCTATCGGGTCGTTCGCCGAATTGGTCAACCAATTCTCCCGGCAATTCGCCAGCAGTCGTAAGATGGAAAAGCAGACTAGTGATCTGTACTATGTCGTGCAGAAGACCAATGAGTCTATTCGAAGTTATTTCAATAGATCCAATGCCGAAATGATCAGTATCCGCAATTGTGACATCAAAACTGCGATCGAAGCTTATAAGCGTGGTCTAGACGATAGTTCAGGTCTATATATCGATCTGACCAAGTATCCCCCAGATACTTTCGAAGACGTCCGAGCTCGAACCTTAGCATATATGAGGGTCGAAGATGATGCCGCCTTTCGTCGCAAGCACACTGACGACAAGAAGTCGTTAGGCGTCAGAAAGTCAGAGTTCAAGACAAAGGTTGTTTCCAGAATAGAGCCAGCGCGCCAAATTTCAAATGTTCGTTTCAAGACGAAAGCAGAGGCCAAGACCGCGACTAAGTTCACTCAGTACCCAAAGATATCCTCTTACGGATTCAAAGGTTCTGCAAAGGACTTAGTCGGAGCTCTGAAGACCGCTCAAGCTACCATTCGATGGCCAAAGAAGTCCGACCTGGACGATGCTAAGAAAGACAAATCAAAGTGGTGCGACTTCCATGCCAATCATGGTCATGCGACAGACGACTGTATCGCATTGAAGAAGGAACTAGCATATCATTTTCCGAAAGGAAATCTCAAAGATATCATCGACGATGTCGCTATTTCAGCTAACGGACATCGAACGACGACCCCCGAGCATGCGAAGGTCGTCAATTGCATCACCGGTGGTTCAGATGTGTGTGGTCTGACGTATTCAGCGGTCAAGCGTCATGCTAGTCAGGCGCCCGATGATCGGCCTATTCCTCGCTCGTCTAGACCCAAAGGAGATTTGGAGCTAGAAGCCATGAAGATTGTGTTCGACCACGTCGACCTTGGCGACTCGTATCAGAAGCATCACGACGGGTTGATTATTCAGATCACGGTCGGTAACTGTCTAACGCGTCGAGTCTTGATCGACGGGGGCAGCTCAGCAAATGTTATTTTTCTCAACACCATCAAAGCCATGGGAATCGATCGCTCGGAAATCACCCGACGTTCGACGACTTTGGTCGGTTTCAATGGAGAAGCGACGAGCACCTTCGGAGAGATAATCTTGCCCGTCTACGCCGGAGGAGTCAACAAGCAGACCAAGTTCAGTGTCATCGATTGTGCGTCGGCCTATAACATCATCTTAGGACGACCATGGATCCATGATATGAAAGCCGTTCCCTCGACGTATCATCAAATGTTGAAATTCCCTACGCCATGGGGAATCCAGGAGATTAAGAGTGAGCCAAAAGTCGCTCGTGAGTGCTACAAGTCTACTTTGAAGCCGTGAAAGTAAACCAAAGTCACAAGATCAGGCTCTCGACAGGTTCGCTCCTCTATCCTTAAATTAATATCTTTTTCACAGAGATAAGTCTACTATGGTGCCCGGTCGCACGACAATATAGTCAACGCAGGATAGTATTTCTCCGTGTCATTCTGTCATTTAAAACCTATCTTTTCCTCCCAAAAAGAATAAGGTAATAAATGACAGGGGGCAAATAGAGAGAGTCTGAAATGGTACGTTCTCTAACTCTTTTTCATACGATTTTTTCTCACAAAACATTTACTGACTTAAGCATCGGAGGTTCGTTGGCTAGCCAACGACCAACCCCCGACATCGTTTTATCGCAGAATCGCACGACAGATTATCGCAGAATCGCACGACAGTAATCATTAAGTCTACTAGATGACTTTAACTTCGCAGAATCGCACGACATAAACAATCAGGATTTTCTTCCCTGACCATCCCTCTACAGGGGCATACGACGCAAATTCCTCGTACGATCTCGTCGTACAATCGCAAAGCCTAAATAACTTACATATAAGTTTCTTAGCTTTTATACCCTGAATGGATGCTTTAATCGTGTGTTTTTATTTGTTTTACGTTCTTATTATCGTATTACAACGAGTGCCTTAGTCACATGATTTCATATGTATCTTATGTTCGACTTTATAATCAAATGTGATTCGAATAAAGCATAAGCAAAAGATATATTCATTAAGTAAACCATTATATACATACTCGATCCCTGATTGGTCGAATGGCAAAACAAACAAGGAAAGGAAAATTCTAGACGGCAGGGGGAACATCTGTCGTATCCCTGCTCGAAGTCCCGACCCGAGGACCTTCATCTGCCACTCCTCTCGCACGAATCTCCTGCAGTTCAAACTGAGCATCGAAAAGCTGTATGGCTAGCTCGTCAGCACGCGCCAAGGCAAACCTCTCCCTATCTAAAGCCGCCTTCTCTCTCTCCAATGCCACAGCTTCTCTTTCAAGGGCAGACGCCATCAACCCTTCAACTTTCGACATCCCAGCGTGTAATGCCAAAGACGACTGGAACGTTTGAAAAATAACACAAGAAAATATTAGATGACTAAACGAACGAGACAAGTCATGAAAGATTGACACTCACCGTGAACGCCAGACTGGCAACTTGAGATCCAATCTCTCCGGCCGGAACTCCACGAAAACGCTCCCCGAAAGACGGGAGCAAATACTTCCCCAGATGAGGGAACGACGTCGTCCCGTCTAGGACACCATCCGCCATAAAGTCAGACGGTAATGTAAAATTGACCGTCATAACTTCGGCCGATGATCCCTCGCCCCTGTCAGCAGACGTTGGGATCGACACTTTGGACATCGGCTTCATCACCGTCGCCGGAAGCGCAGAACTTGCTGGTGTCGCATCCGTTACGCCAAAACGGCTAGATGACGCCCCTGCCTCCTTAGGCAGAACAACTCCCGGTGAGTTATCAACCCTAGACGACGGTTCCCTCAGGACTGTCCTCCGGGTTCTCTTTTCGCACGACCCAGCAGTCGAAACATTTTCACCCCGAAGGGCACGCATAACCTGCTCCCCTCTCGCCCTAGAGACCGATTTCCTCTTGGTCGGCACTGATCAGGAAATATATGAAGCGTCAGGCGGATAGAGTAAACAAAGTAAAATAAAAACTACGGTACGTTTACCAGTCACTTCTTCCCTCTCATCCTCCTTTCCCTCTTCTTCAGAATCTCCCATCGCGTCCTCGTCCTCGGCCGCCGGTTGCCTGGTGACGAAAGATCGATCATCAGTACTATAACTCAGGAATCTGTCGACCTTGGCTCGAGAACCTTCGTTCGGGTGCAAGGCGTCGTACAAAAAGCAATGAGTAAATAGAAAGCGGAAGAACCAAACAGTGACATATATCGAAAAAGCATACCTCCCATGTTCCAGTCAGGACGAATCCATTTGCTATTGATATCAAGCGAGTCAGTACGCACCAATACATACCTCGATTTCCACCCACGATCATTGACGCCAGTTCCCAAAACCAGGGTGCGGTCACCCTTAAACTTGGAATACGGACTGTAACGCCAATTCTTGTCTCTCTTAACATGATAAGCCAACCAGAAATCATTCAGGGTCATAGGTGGATCCCACTTTGCAGACAATCGCTCGATAACCAGAAAAACCCGCCAAAGTTGGGGCATCAACTGCCCTGGTGACAGGCCAAAATATCGCATGAAATTCTTAGATAAAACCGAATACGGCCACTCAAACCCTATTTTGAAGGGATACTCGTATATCACGAAGCATCCTTCGGGACAATTCTTAGGACGTATATCCCCTGGAATGGTTAACTCTACTTCCGCAGGGATCTTCGCTAGACGCCTAAAGGCATCTAAATCTTCCTGACTCACGATAGAACTCTCTGGTTCAATAGACATTGTTTATCAAACGAAGGAGACGATCGATAAAAACCAAAGCGGAAGAGCAATGCGTTATATAAACACTCTAAACCTCGAACAATCTCTACTAGGCCGAAGATTTGCAACGATTCGAGTAAGTTCGGACGAAGAATGGAAAGGAATCAAGGCGAAATCTCTTCCCAAATAAACACTTCGAAATATAGCAAGAAAAGATCCGTCGTGATCTTTATTTATACAAACAATCGCATCAAATCGAATCCCTGGATGACCGCCGTGCATCCCCGTCCTTTCGCATGCCCGCCCGGATCTTCGACACCTGTCCTCGACAGCTGGTAAGCATCATCGTACGTCAGCATGACGTCACGACCTCGTTCCTCTTTCGACTTCTCGTTCAGTTAGAAGCGGACTAGTCTAGTTCCAAGACGATTAAAGGTAATTTTCCCTTGCCTTATTTTCTCACGCGTCTGATTGACAAAATTTAAACTCGAATTTTCCATCCTTCTTTCAAATTTTAGGGGCAAACTGTTTGGGCAAAAAATCAGAACAGGTAAGACGTATGATTAGGGACTATATCTTGTATTAAGATAAGGTCTCGACAAAGACCTAGAACACCATCGTCATCCCTCCTAAAAGGTAAGTCGAGAGTTCCTCGCGACACTCAACCATAGTGTCGCCTGTCCCGCACGACCGTCGCATAAAACCATGCGACCTCGACCAAACTAACGTTAACCATGACTGTTACGTTTGTTAAGTGTTTAATACAGGAGTAAAAGTCATTAAGGAGCAACGACTATAACCGACGCAATCATTAAACAGCCGGCGACCGTAACGGACGAAGATCATTACTCCGGCGACCGTTTCCAACCGTTAAGGCCATTAAAGGAGCATTTATGGATGAAGCTAAGGACGCGAAGACTATAAATATCAAGCTCAATCAACATTTTCAAGACATCGAATATCCGGCGATTAACAACCGAAGCAATATTCAAGAACACCTGAAGTGAAGAACCATTATTTTAAGTATCGCTCTCGACGCACGACAACAGCCCTCGACCAGCAGTTCACACTTTGTTTCGTACACAACAAACACCTATTTTTACATTCAAACACTTGTACTTTACATTTCGAAGCATTGTCTTCATTTGTATTGTAATCACTATACGATCGACACCAGTATCCAAGGACATCACCCCTGATTGACGACCATAGTATAGCGACGACACCCACTGTCGTCCGCAGGTTTTTTCCTCGTTTGAGATTTTTCCTGCGTCATCAAATCCCTTGTTTCTTTATTTTATTTATCGTCGCACGTCTCGTCGAAAGATTCTTTCTTTAGTTGTTTAAGTCCACATCGACCTTAAGTTGTCCCTTTGGTGCGATTTTTGGCATTAACAGATGTTAAGTCAGCATTTCTAAATGGAAAGATGAATGAAGAAGTCTATGTGGAACAACCTCCAAGATTCTCAGATCCTAAGCGTCCAGGTTATATTTATAAACTGGATAAGGCACTTTATGGCTTAAAGCAAGCTCCACGTGCATGGTATGACACTCTATCTACTTATCTCCATATTGAAAAATTTGAGCGTGGTAAAATCGATAAGACTCTATTCTTCAGGAAAGTAAAAGGTCATATTATTCTTGTTCAGATATATGTTGATGACATTATATTTGGTTCTACTAACCCTGACCTTTGTACTCGTTTCGCTGATAGAATGAAAGAAGAGTATAAAATGAGCATGATGGGTGAGCTAAAATATTTCCTTGGTCTTCAGATAAAGCAAAATGAAAAAGGAACTTTCATTAATCAGGGAAAGTATGTTAAAGTTATGCTGAAGAAATTCGATTTAACTCAGAGTTCAGCTATGAAAACCCCTATGGCACCACCGCTGAAACTAGACAAGGATTCAAATGGAATACCTGTTAATGTCACGCTGTACCGTGGGATGATCAGCTCTCTCTTGTATCTTACAGCTAGCCGACCCGATATTATGTACGCAACCTGTTTGTGTGCACGATATCAAGCTGAACCTAAGGAATCTCATATGATCGTTGTAAAGCAAATTTTTCGATACCTTAAGGGTACTGTGAACCTAGGTCTTTGGTATCCCAAAGACTCGGGGTTTGATCTAATCGCCTATTCAGATAGTGATTTTGCAGGTTGCAAATTGGATAGGAAAAGCACCACAGGAGGCTGTCAGCTCCTGGGTGGAAAGCTGGTGAGTTGGACAAGTAAAAAGCAAAACTCAGTGTCCACCTCCACCGCTGAAGCTGAGTATGTAGCCGCTGGAAGCTGTTGTTCTCAGGTCTTGTGGATGAGAAATCAACTACTAGACTATGACCTTCAGCTCTCGAAAATTCCAATCTATTGCGACAGCACAAGTGCCATCGCTATAGCCAACAATCCAGTGCTACACTCAAAGACAAAACACATCGAAATCGAGTATCATTTTATCAGAGATCATGTGATGAATGGTGATATAGAACTTCATTTTATCCCAACTGACTATCAGTTAGCTGATTTGTTCACCAAACCTCTTGATGAGACAAGATTCAACTTTCTCATCAGCGAGCTTGGAACGCTGAACTTTGAAGAGTAAAATCTTCAGCGGTTCATATTTGATCAGCGATAGGATAAAATCAACTTGTATAACCCATTCTATCATTCTCTCCGAATAAACTTGATTCGCTGATGTCAAGGTATGTTTTTCTCTCGCTGACAATCGCATGTAAATGCAAGATTTCAAGACAAATTGCATCGCTGAATATCTCTTCCTTAATCAGCGATACTTTGAAATTTCTAAAACCAACACTGATATTTCTATTCAGTGCTTCATGTTTTCAAAAGTGTCCCTGAGCTTTCAAAACCTCAGAGACATCCTAAAATATGAAAGGACATCTGTGACGTCATCGCAACGGATAAGCCCAGACACGTTCTTTTTCTGACACATGTTTTCACGTTTCGTTTACCAGCCAATCAAAAGCAAACACGTGTCCGTGTCATGATGAAAATCTTTTCCCGCTCAAGATTATCTCTCTCTCTCTAATCTCTCTTTATAAACCACTTTGGGTTTATATTTTTCCTTTACGCGAACAACTTCTTGAACATTCGAGTTTTCTCTCCTAAAGAACTGTTCATCTTCTACAAAGAACACAAGGTTAATATTCTTATATTATCTACTGTTTTAACTTGTTTTGGATCTTATCATTGTTTTTAAAAGATCAAACAAAAGAAACCATTCTTAAAATGAAATCATTTCTTTCATGGTTTTATGAACACAACCTTTCATGGTTGTTCTTCAAGTTTAATCGCAAATATCTTAAACTTGTTCTTCATACGTTTTTTCAGAATCCTAGTCCTCAAAGGAAACTGGAAAACAAGAATTTCTATTGGGTTTGCATTTCTTTTTCAAAAACAAGAAAACCTAATCTTCATTAAGACATTTTTGCCTGAATGAAATGGACAAAATTCGAACCATCTTATTGGAAAATCTTTCCACATTAAGATTATTCTTATTTGTTATATCTTTGGTTGAACTGATAATACAGCAATGGCATCTACTGATATTCCTACTGCTGAGAACACTGCTGCTGTTGAGGAACTGGAAATCATCAAGGCTCCTTAGGTCAAGTTCACGCTTGAGGAACTTGATTGGACAAAAACAAACAATCTCTATGCGCTTTTCGAGTTTCCTCCTCGAAAGCAAGTCACACATCTGAATGATGTTGTGAATTTCCTCAAAACCTGTTGCCTCTCTACAGCCCTGACCATAACACCCCCTGCTCATCAGCTACTACTATCTCAGTTTTGGTATTCTGCCAGACACACTCAGCTACCATCGACCAAAGATCCCACAAAGAAAATCGATTGCATCCTCTCTGACACTGATTTTGGCACCATAAAAATCACCCCTGCCATTATCCGAAAAGTACTGAGCCTTCCCATCGCCACAAAAGAAAAACCCTTTGTTTCTCTCCCTGACCACAAGAAACATGCTGATAGGGAAGCTATCACTGCATTCTTTGATGCAATGGGTTATGTATGGGAAACAGGAAGGGACAAGAAGCCTGAGAAGAAGCTGACCCTCATCAAGAAGTCAAAAACGCCCAGCGAGATGAACTTCATCTTCGCACACTTGATAAGCTGCATGACTGCAAAGACCGGCTCCTCTGATCAAGCCGCTCAACCTCAGCAAGCAATGGGCTATGCATTGCTGAAAGGTCTTCATGTTGACTGGGCCTCGATAATCTACGATGATCTTGTGCTCAGAGTAGACTCTGCTGCTGATCGACCATCATGGGTTCCATACCCAAGATTCCTCAGCGCCGTCTTCCAAACAGGCCTGAAGGATAACTACCCAAAAGTAGGAGACCTGAAACTCTCTCAGGTGCCCCTAAGGTACTCGACTTCAAGCCAATGGCAAATGAGGTACATCTCTCTACTCTCTTAACTCTTCTCAATCCTCCTTCTTCTATTTCTGTGGCTACTTCAGCGACAATACCCCTCGCTGATACCCAGGCCATAAAATCTACTCCTCGTAAAAGGAAACACTCCTCTACCCAACTTGGTTCCAAAAGAACTAAGCAAACCAAGGAGCAACCCCAGCAATCTCATGCTGAAGACTCAGCTCATCTTGAAGAGCTGATGGAAAGTTCAGTGGTACGCTCTGCCACAGCTGATCAAGCCACCCCTTCCATCCCAGCTTCAGCGTCTCTAAACGCTGAAGTTATAAACTTGGAAAAGAACCAACCTCCTTCAGCCCCTCAAAGGACTGAAGAAGTGATTCTCAGTGGATCCAACACTGAATCAGCACCCCAACCAACTTTCTCAACCTTCGCTTCTCTCTCTACTCCATTGGACTCTAATCCAGTTTTCACCGCGATCACTGGAGCAACCGTCATTCTTCCAGAAGCTAAAGCTGATCCCTTTCAAGGAATGATGGATGCAGGACCTGCAGGAATTTCCATGCATACACGCACTCTAGCTGACGACATCGAACATTATTCAGGTCACATAAGTTTTGATGACTTCGTCGACCCTCCTGCAGGTATACACCAAACCATATACACTGTAACTAAACCCCAAACTTCTGAGCTTTCCTCTGTTCATAAGTTCTTATCTGTTACAGGTCCTAATTTGGGAGACATCAACGCCTCTCTGAAGAACCTGGATACAAAGATGACAGGTCTCACCACTACTCTCTTAGACAACTCTTCAGCTGTAACAAACGCTGGAGAGAATCTCAACAAGCTGACAACAGTGGTTGAACAGAAAGCCTCCAAAGCTGATTTGGAGAAGGTTGATAATACTCTCGGTGACTTTGCCAAAGTTCTTGCTGACATCTACACCGACTACACCTCTCTCAAAATAACAGTTCAAACCATGTCCAGCGAGGTCATAACGCTGAAAACATCGTTTGGAAATCTTAAGACAGAGGTGTCCGCTGTAAAGACTGACGTGAGTTCAGTAAAGACTGACGTAAGTTCAGTAAAGACGATGGTACAGCAGATCATGAATCACATGACCGCGCCTGCCCCTGCACCTTCACATTTTACTACAGCGGATCGTGCTGAACTTTTAAAGATCAGTCCTGCTATTACTGGCCTAGAAGACAGAGTAGCAGCGATTGAAAACTATATTGGGATCCCTGGCCAAGAAGACAGGGAACCAACACCATCTGCTGAGTCATCGCATTCCTCCCCCACTCATCATACGGAAGGGGGGAGAAGAACTCTGAAGACCTTCCCCATGATGAATCTATCGAGGGGGAGAAGACTGAAGACCTTCCCCTTACTGAAGAGGGGAGAAGACAAATGAAGAAACAAATGTTGGACCTCAGGGAGATGAAAACCCTGAGGGAACCGAGAAGCTTACCTCTGTATCTGAGGGGGAGCAACTCGAAGAAGCTGCTGAAGAATCTGAATCTGAAGCTGAAGATGAAGAACCCGTCGACATCTCTGATGATGAACCATCTTCTTCTCCAAAGAATGATGATGATGACGATGATGATGATGACTCCTTTATCGTCAAGCCTGCTCAGAAGACTACAGCTCTTAAAGGGATTTCGATAAACGAACCTTCAGGGGAGCGGACCAAGACAAAGCCTGCAGCGTCTGAAGCTTACAAAGGCAAAAACAAAGGCCTCGCTGAAGATGACAATCTGACGATCTTGCTTAAAAAGCCGGTTTGTCAGGTACACTACCTTCTATTCCCTTACACTGCATGCCTCCTCTATCCCTTCTCAATCTCAATCCTTCAATCCATAAAACCTCTATACACTTAACCACATTCTTTTTCTATCTCTTTCTTCCCCAACTCTTCTTACTTAAACGATCGTTGTGTTTCAGCTAGTCCTCTCCCCTGTTTGAGGATATCGCTGAAGTTTCTACAGCTGCGACTTCACCAACAATAATCCCAGCTCCCAACGCTGAAGAAATAATCCCAGTCTTGGATTTAACCACTGAGACTGATGAACCTGAAGAACAGCTGCTCTCTCACAAAAACAGACCTTCCTTGGTTCCTCAAAAACCAAGTGAAGAGGATCAGAGAAGAAGAGAAGAGATGATTAAGAGATTCGAAGATCAGCGAATCATCCTGAAGCGTGATCAACTTCATTCTATTCCTCCAAAGTTCAGACTTTCACAAAAGGAATACCAGGATCACCTCAGAGCTGAAAGATTAATCGCTGAAAGAAGGGAAGCTGAAGAAAAAGACAAGGCTCTCGCCATCCAGCTCGTCCAAGAATCAGTCGAAGACCCCAAGCTGAAACGAATTCCCATTCAAGTCCAACGTCAGCTTTGGGAAGATGCTCGAAAGATCGTTGATGAAAAGAGAATTGTGTCTAAATCTACTTTAATCTGGTGCAAAGAAAAGGTACACTTCAGATATCGACCTGCCAAAATCAACAAGGTACATATCACTGGAAAATCAACCCTCAAAGTTTCAATCGCTGAAATCGAGATATTCAGAGAAAACGGACAGTACGAAAAATTCTATGTTGAAGCCATCACGAAGTACGGTCTCTCTGAATGGTTGGAGATCAGATTAGCCATCCAGAAGTCTCAATCTAAGTACAAGGATCATTTCGAAAAGCTGATAAATCAACAGATCGACTTAGTCTCTTCTTGTGTGGATATTCCTCCTCCCCTTCCTCTCGCAAATCAGAAAAGAAGGGCCTCTTCAAAGAAAAAGTCTAAACCTTCAGACTCATGTCCTCTTATACGGAACGAAACTGGTATTGGTTTTTCTCATGCTGAAGTTCTTGGTCCAGAACCTGACCTTTCCGCACTTGACACATCTCTTCCTCCTGGTGAGACTTTCATCCCTGGGAAAGTCATAAGCAAACCCTATGGGATATTCTTTATTAACTATGGTAGACGACAACATTTTCAACGTATCTCTGAGCTTCCCATCACTCCCATCGAACAGCTGAAAGATCTCATCTACTGGTGTGAATTCAAACGCGACATTCAGGCACGACATCTTAAACCCTTGATTTTTGAAGAAGCTCTGAACAAAAAGAATCAAGGAGTAAATGTCCCTGACTGGATGATTCCCACACAAAGACCCTTGATGAACTTCTCATTAAGGAAGAACCTCTATAAGCTGATA
This sequence comes from Saussurea involucrata, assembly GCA_033807775.1. NCBI lineage: Eukaryota > Viridiplantae > Streptophyta > Magnoliopsida > Asterales > Asteraceae > Saussurea > Saussurea involucrata. The sequence continues at coordinate 138,671,618 of CM066322.1, forward strand.
AGATCGCCTTATTCTTCTATTTTATCAGTTATTCTTTTGTACTTGTAATTTATTTCGCTTGTACTTGTAATCTTTCCACTTCCCTTTGTAATCTGATATGAAGTTTTAAAGAAAGATTTCAGCGAAAGTACTTTACTCCATCAGTACAGAAAAGATCCCAAAAAACAGTAAAAGGGACAAATATTTTATGAGTTCTTTTTATCCTTATGTTTTCATTAAATAGAAATTTTCTCTGTTGCTATGTCATAATCAAATAGGGGGAGATTGTTGATCCAAACCCTCAGTGATTTGATAATGACCCGCTCCATTCTACTTAGTGAAAATTGTAAGTAAACAATATGTATCAGAGTTTCACTATCGCTGATAAGTACTAAGACTTTACAGTACCGCTGATAGGAACTCTCGTTCTTTAGATTAAACATTCAGTGAACATTGTTCACCATAATATTCTGAGCCTGTTCAGTCCTTATGGTGATCGCTGATAAGTTAGTTGTTTACTTATGATCCCTGAAGACAAGTTTCCCTAAAAACCCAAATAAACCTTTTTCCTCTCACAAATTCAAAAACACTCCTAAAATTCTCTTCCTTTCCATATTCTCTCTCAAGAACCAGAAAAGAACACCCTCTTCAATGGCAAGGAGCAAACGACCGAATCCAAACCCTAACGAACCCAGCCGCGCCATGCGCCGCCGCATGACCGCCGCCGATAACCCACCGGAAAACATCACCGGCGACCTAAACCAACCTCCGACATCCTCCGACGAACACCCAATGACGACCGTTGCACCAGATGCTGAGTCGTCGAAACAAGAAGGATCGAAGGCAGCTTCATCGTCGAAAGCCTCAGACGCCAGTGATGATGATTACTGTGGCGAATCTGCAGAGAGCTCACCACACGCAACCCCTACTCATTGAATGGTTTGTCGGAACTCTGGTTCCCACTCTGAATGCTCTCAAAACAATTTTAAATTTTCTGTTTGGTTAGTATTTTGCCTATGGCTAGGCACTTGACAATTTGCTACTATTTTATTTTGGTTCAATGATGCATGAATACCTGCTGCTAAGCAGGTACTTTTGGGTACTAACTTACTTCTCGTTTGAATGCTTGATTGATCCTTTTCCATTTCAAGGTGAAACTTTTGGCTTCCAACTTCAAAAGTCACTTTTTGTAAGTACGACTCTCAACTTGTCACATTGAAACGATATAGGCCATTTTTTTTGCATCCAAACTCGACCTTTTTGTACCCTAAATACCTCCTTGAACCCCAATTTCCATGTCACAGTGAGGACACTGTGCGATCTTAAGTTTGAGGTGGGGACTTCCAGTGTGACTTCCAGTCTTTCCACAGTAGGGACACTGTGAGGTCCTAAGTTTGAGGTGGGTAAGCTATACCCCCCCCTCCCAAAAAAAACACAAAAACATAAAAACAGAAGGAAAAAAATTCGGAGTGTCACTACAAAAAATTAATGGTGTGCCTTTTCTGGACCATCAAAGTGCTCACTCCCAGAGAAAGATGGTGTGCCTATTCTGGACCATCAGAATACCCACTCTCACAAAAAATAGCCATATCCAAATAAAAGCCTGAAGTGTACGTACTCACCCTTGCAAAATACAGAAACATCCACTTCTTGAAATAAAAATATCAAAGCGAGATTTTCGGTCCATGTTTGGAATTATTTGCTACAAAACCCTTGGGAAAATACTCAAAGCCACAAATCCTTCAAACCCAAGAAAGTCCTACTGATCAAATGTTAACAAGGGAAAGATATCGTCAAGTACAAAAAGTGAAGTTTTAATCTTGGAACCGAAAGAAGCATCCATGGAGGGAGATCAACATTCATTCAGAGTGAGAAGTCGGTAAGTCCCTGAAAACTCAAAAGTGCATAATTTTAATTTTTTTTCTTTCTTTTTATTACTTGGGGACAAGTAATGGTTTAAGTTTGAGGTTGTGATAACTCTATTTTTAGAGTTATTATTTCCTTTTATTTTTATTTTATTTTGTCAAATTTTAGCCATTTCACTTCTCAAAACCTCCATTCTTGGTAATATTCCTAAAATGAGCAAAAAGAGTGAACCATTGTTTTTATAAACCAATTTGGTAGAGTTTTGTTTCTTTTTCATGAAATATCTGCAGTGACTTGCGCATCACACTCCGGATCCCACTGGCGAGCCAAGAAGAAGACAAAAGAATAACAACTCTTAGCTTGAAAGTAAAAATCTGCAGAATAGAAGGTTCAAATGACAGAAGCATGGGGTGGTGAAGTACACGCATGTTCCCTAAGGCATGGCAAGGTGAATTGTTTATTGAAACCAATGGTACTATAAGTGGACTTTTTGGAAAAGGTGGATGGACCTATGGTTAAAAGGGTTACAAGCTTGTGTGTTGGTTCCCGTTTTGCTTATACAAGATTGTTAGATCTATTAGTTCGAATTTATGTTTGATGCGGAAGCGTATTTGAATAACTAACAGATATGATTGATAGATTTAGAACATAATATAAATAAACAGTGAACAGGAAATAATATCTCAAAGTTTACTGGATATATATATTAAGAACAGATTCAAGAACAGTGAGTAAGCAAAGCTTTTAAAACAGATATGACTCTCAAAGTGTTTAAAGCTATGTGTTCTTGTGATGTTTTTCTCTCTTGAATTCTTGTTTCGATTGTTCGATTGATCGATCGATGGATTGATGGATAGGAAGAACTCAACATGAGTCTTCCTTATATACTACTCTAAGGGGACCATAAAGCATATGCTACTATTCATAAAGGACGGTATGAATAGTTGGACGGATGGCATGAACAGTTGGACGTGCTGTATTGCATTTAATGCAGCAGACGTCTATTATGTACTAAGCCCTATTGAATCCAACCAGAGTTTGACACGTTGCAGTTGGACAGGGCATGCTACCATGCAAGTTGATGAACAGGTCCTGTAACAGTAGCAAGATATTATAAATATCTTTTAAGTCTTTGTTGAAGACCACAGAGGCTCTGTGAAGTGCCACGGAGGTTTTGCGGTTTGGTCCTTAGAAGTGCAGTCTTCACCGGATTCCGAGTCTTTGGTCTTCTTTGCGCGTATGACAGAGCTTCTGTAGGGCGCCTCTTTAGCTTCTTGACCTTGATCTCTCGGTAAGTTCGCCAGAGCCTCTGTAAGAGGCTTTCTTCACTTAGCCTATTTTTCACTACTTCTAAATACTTCTATGATTAGGAAGATTGAAGCTAACAATCTCCCCCTAAGTAGTGAAAAATAAAAAAAATTTACTTGAGTTTAGTTAGGCTAAGTTAGATAAGACAGAGGTTAAACAATACCTCGAAAGTTCTTTCATTCAGAAATATGCCAGAGGCATTTTACATTTGAGTACAATGAAAGATAAACTTTTGACTTGGTTTGCAGAGATTTGAGGTTTGAGAATCAGATTTTGGCATCTTTGAAATCGTTGTAGCTTCTGTTGTCTCTTCCGATTCTTCTGATCTCTTTGTAGAAACTGATGCAGAGTTCTCTTAGGCGAATTGTGGCATCAATCTCTCTGATGAAAGTATCTGTAGCATCTCTATCCATTTTCTCTGTACCTCTGTATTTTACAAGGCTTGCTCTGAACTTGTTCAGAGTACTAGTTGCGTACTCCTGACAATCCATGCACACAAATAGTTTGATTTCGCCTTGTGGGTTTTGAAATACTAACCCGAATCTTGGTTCTGTAATGATAGAGTTGGGCACGGCGTCGGGTGGGCAACGATCTTCTAGTGGTCGTAAATTTAGATGTTTGAGACCAAGATCCTTTCCCAGTTGAAAATCTATCATACTGAAGATCAGAAGCTTTTCCCTCATTGCTTTTCTTAATACTTGATAGGCTCTGGTGTTTGCCTCTGTGTTGTAGTTGTCCTTTGTCCATTGCAGAAGGTCAGGTAGATCATAAGGATTGATATTTCTTAGGTCAGCATCAGCGAAGGTGGTTTCTGAATTGTCTTCTCTTCTGACTTTGTAAAGATTGTACCTGACCCTTGGATAGGTTCTTGTAAAGGAGAACTTGCAGAAGATTACCTTTTTGATCTTGTGGATTGAGAAGACATATGCTTTGGTTCTTGGCTTTGTCCTTGTGAAGATGTTCTCAAATTCTTCTCTGATCCTTGAATCTGTCACATGATATGTTGGATGATTGGTCTGAAAGGTTTGTTTATAGAGGTATTTGTATACCACTTCTTCCATCTCTTCATGTGTTGGACCAGGTTGTGGTACTTGTCTTCTGAGACTCTCCATCTTTTGAACAATTTCTGCAGCTCTGCCAGTTAGAGGAATGTCTGTCAGAGGCTTTAATCCATATGCCCAATCCTCTTCTTCAGGCTTTGGAGTTTGAAAGGCATCAAAGGCGCTCTTCATCAATTTCTCTGTAGGCTTGGGCAATGATTTCTTTTTCTTGGGCTCTTCTGTCAGTATTGCTTTGCCCTTGTCTTTGGCTTTTGGAGGTGCATAACCTGTTTCTTCTGTAGGTTTGGAGGTTGGTGCTTCTGTTGGTTTGATGGTTGCCTCTGTAGGTTTTGACTCTTGTTTTTTAGAGGACTTTTGTGGCGATGGTTCTGTTGGCTTGAGTTGCTCTGTAACCTCTGTTGGAGGTTCTTTGGTGACTTCTTCTATGAGCTTTATTTCTGTTGGTGAAGATTGGACATCGAATCTTCTTGCCATTTTGAAAGCTAATGTGAACCTGTGCCTTTCTTCTTCTCTCTGCGACATTCGATCAGACATTGTATTGTGCATCTTTCTCAGAATAGAAAAAGCAGAGGTCGCAGAGGTCGTTGCTCTTTTTGGTTTGGTGGCAATCGACTTTCTTCTTGGTATGGTTTGGGGTTTTTCTTATGATTTTGTTGAAGGACTCTTTTCCAAGTTGATTACCACAGGGGTGGTTGTTGCCTCTGTGGTATGCTGATCAGCTTCTGGAATATTAGTTTCTTCAGGAGTTGATTCCACAGAGATGGGTGTTGTCTCTATGGTTTGTTGATTTTGTTGTTGATCTTGGGTTTGTTCTGGAGGGGCTTGACTGATTGGTTCTGCTGCGATTGGTGGAGCTTGTAATCCTCTGGTCGTAGCTTTCTCCCTTATATTCTCCCCCTCAGGATTATCTGATGGACCAGGATGGTCATCATCAGAATCATCCTGACTTTTATCAGAAGTACCCTCTGCTCTGCAGGAAGCTTTGGGTTTCTTTGGTAGTTCTGCTCCTGCGGCCATCAACTTCGCACATACATCATCACAGAGGCCGAAAAGAGTTGCAAGCTCTGCTTCTGTGTTGAAGCGCATTTTGCCGACACTTTTTCTGAACTCTTTGACGTAGTTGGCATTTGCAGTAGTGAAGGAGACAATGACTTCAGTGACCTGGTTTATGACATTTTGGCCGAGCTCTGTTAGCTGTGCTCTGGTCATGTAGTCTTTAGGCTGCATCAGTATTGTGTTGCGCATTGCTTCTGCTTGAACGTTTTGGAGAGCCTTCTGTAGATCTGCGGGTGTGATGCTCTGTGATTTGTTGGATTGCTTGTTCATTTGTTCAAGGAAATGTTTGACTGATTCCTTGAATGCAGAAGTTACGGCAATTCCAAAATCTTTAGCAGCAGAAGTGGCTGTAGTTGTTGCAGTTGTTTGCGCAGAAGATTTCATCTCTGTGATGGCTGTTTTCACCTCTGTGGACAGATTGTGTGAAATCCCAAATCTAGCAAGAAATCAAGAATGATGTAGAGAGAAAATCTAGAGTACACAAGTCATCCATATATTGATCTTCAAAGTGTAAATGACAAAATGATCAAGTTGTTTTCAAGATTACAAAGGAGTCTTCTTTATATAGTAGGGCCATGACATGTCCATGCCTCTACTAAGAAGAACAGTACAAGATATTAATACTGTCTTGATAGCTACAAAAATGCCCTAACAATCTCCCCCTTAGCTATCAAGGCAGAAAGGGTCTTCTTCTACTTCGAAACCCAAGATGCGTTTCAATCCTTCGCATAGCCATTCTGAAACTCAATTTTTCATCTATCTCTTCAATGGCTCTTGACAAAACTCTTCTAGGTCTTGAAGACATCCAATTAACTTTTCGTTCAGCATCATGTCTTTTAAGCTTTTCGACTAACTGAAGTCTTACAATTTTAAGCGTACCATCAGAATATTTTTCCAACTCATTAAACCGAATGAATATCTTGTTTGCACCATTACTGAACACAACACCAAACTTTGGTTCTCCAATCACAGCAAATAGAGTCATCTTCATCAATCCAGGCAGACTTTGATTAGGCCTCAACAAATTGACTCTTGGCTGATAACTCTCCACGGCCATTTGTAGATCATGACACTGTGTGAACAAGACGTGTCTTTTCAAAAATATTTTGATGGCATTCAGTGCAAGAGTTACATTTTCCCTTCTGATCTGAAGATCTCTGAAATGATGATACATGAACTCAAAATCTTCCATGGTTAAATGACAGAAATCAGCTTCAGTGAACCTGTAATCTCTGCAATCCTGTCTCTGAACTAAAAACTCTGGATACCACAATTTGTAATACAATCTAGCTGTTACCTCCTTTATAGACACAATCAACTTCTTGCTCCTCACCTCTCTCCTTTTTTGGCACTTGTCTCTCAGAAAATACATATACTCGAACTTGTATTCGGCTGTCTGATCAGTAATTCCCAACACGGCGTAGGGATTCAGACTTCTGATTCTGTGCACAAACAGTCTTCTTTCAGACTCTTCTAAGAATGGTGTTCTCAAATACAAAGTTCTTTCACGCTGTTCGAGTTCAGTCAATTTTCTGCTTCGTGAGGATGATGGACCAGGTTGATCAGCTGTATTGGAAGGACCAGTTTCGTCATGGATAGGATTAACAGGTGGTATAGGATGTGCAGAAGATGGAGGTTCAGAATCTTCAAGTTTAGGTTCTTTAAAGAATGGATTATAGGAAGGTTGTGATTCAGGTTGAATAGGAATGGATTTAGAAGTTAGAATTGATTCAGATATTGGTGTAGTGGTATGAGTTGAAGTAGATTGGTTAAGGTTAATGTTTATAGGAGTAATAGAAGGTTGATCTGAAATCAAAGTGATTGAGATATGTTCGGGTGAGTGAACAGGGCTAAAGATAATTTCTTCAGGAGTTTGTGGCCCATATATCTCTGACAAAATATCAACCTCTTCTTCAGTAAATCCAACACCTTGATCTTCTGGCTCATAAGTAAGTATCAGAAGTGGTTCGTCTTCTTCCTTAACCTTCCAATACCGATCATAATCTTTTGCACTTTCATCAGCTTCTTCATCATCAGAACTAATTTCAATCAATTCCACAGATTGCACGAATCGATCAACCACTTCTCTTATCTCCTTCTCATTTACCTCAGGCTTTTCAACCGTTGGTTCTATATTCGGATCAACATATAATACGATATGTTTTCCGCTTTGATCACCCATAGCACCTGATTCAAACATCTCAGATATTTCAGCAACAGTCGGATTCTTCTTCTGACCTTGAGAGCTTTCTGACTCAGCTCTTCTCTTCTTACTCATCTCCCCCTCATGATCATGATCATCGGGATCCTGATCATGTCTTCTTTTAGTACCCTGAGCTTGAGTCTTACACGACTGTTCCATTAATGCTTTCAACTCAACAATTGACTGCTTCATATCACTTAAAGATTTCACAACTTCAGACTTGAAAGTGGATAACTCTTTGGATAATGCTTGAAACTGTGTGGGTGTAACTGAAGGTGTAGGTGCAGGTGGATTTGGAGTAGATTGGAAATTCTGAAGTAGAGATAACAAGGTTTTACTTTGCTGATCTTCAGGACTCATAGACATCAGTTTGGCATAGAATAAATCCCTTAATTCATCAACACTTTGATCCACTGGTGGTTGTTGCATAGGAGAAGACTGAGGTACTCGAGGCGGAGCCAAATAGATTTCTGGACGAGGACGTACAGCTGGCTCATAAGTCATCGGTTCTTTTCCCTTCAACTGATTCTTCACACCTTGTAACTCCCGAATGAACATAGTTTCAATATCCTTTAGGGCGCCATCGAAGTTTTCCCTTGTCACAAAGACGGGTAAAGTAACACCGGCACCACTTAGGTTTGCCGTTGACACAACAGTTGTTGCAACTGTGTGACCTACGCTCAATGTTGGCATAGTGTTAGCACTGGTAGGATTTCCACTCTGTCCTTGTAGTCCTGTAAAAGAATCTACTCTGAGTGTTCCGGATGGGTCACGAAGACGCGCATCAGATGTTTCTTGTGAAGAAGAAGCTGAATAGCTGGCAGAGGTGTGCAATTGCGTTACTGGGCGAGTAACGACTTGTTCAACACCTGATCCCAACAAATGAGATCTGGTGGTGGATGTGGCTGCCCTTCTGGAATAGACAGTTTGGATATCTCTCACACTCTCCATATTCTTTTCTTCAGTTTCTCTCACAGACTCACATATATTTTCAACTGATACTCCCTCGGTTCTCCTTATGCCTTCCGTTCCTTCACTAACTTGAGTCGACATTAAAGGCATGTCATCAAATTTTAAGCTTTCCACATTAATATTATCTGACATATTCAATTGTGGAAATTCAAAGATATCAGAAATGTTACCAAACCAGTTTTCTTCAGTAGTAGCATCAGCACCAATATTTCCAGCATTCCATTGATCATCATCATTATCATCGTTGTCATCTTCATCATCATCACGATGTTCCTCCGCTGGATCAGACGCATTATCAGACTCTGTACTATCACTAGAGTACTCAACTAAAGGAGGATTCCCAATGTGTTTAGGAATTTCTCCCTCAGAATCGTGTTGTACAAGATCATCTGTATGTGTGTCCTCGGACGATGACCCTGTATTTTCAAGTACAGATGTATGATCCCCACCAGTTCCCCTCTCGGTGTTTTCCCTCGACTCTCCCCGTTCAGTAGCCTGTGCATCCTGAACACTCACCGACTCCTCTCGCCTAGGGGTTGAGTCTGGGGTAGGTCCCTCCGGTTCTGACTGGACCATAGACTCTCTATACTCGATAATGCACTCAGCGTCCTGATCCGCGTATCGAATAAATCCTTCAGGTAACGGCATCTCATAATCAAATTCAGTTTTACGAAACTGAAGATACTGCATAGCTTTCTCGGGCACAGAAGGATGATTTACTCGTCTTGGAATTTCTCTGTTAGAACGAAGCATGCTATGAATGATAATCTGAAGAAACCTCATATATGGAATGTAAGGTTTTCCCTTGTTTTGTCGGCGAAGATCTATCTTCTCATTCAGTTCATGCCAGAAGATAGCTGCATAATCTACATGAAGATCATACACTACTGCATGAAATAACTTCAGAAATCCGACGCTAGCACTGTCTGTTCCGGCATGTTTAGCAGATAAGCATCGATTAATAATGGAGAAGATTGTATAGTATAACGGTGGTAGGTTCGCCTTATGGAATTCCTTCACCCGAGTTAAGTTTCCAGTGTATCCCATAACTCGTATTCCTTCAAACGTTTCTTCTTCAGATGGAAAAGGATCAAACTCATTCTTTCCTTCTCGTGAATCAGGTTCAGGTAGCCTCAGAATCATTCTTAGTCTTTGGAAATCAAGCTTTGTGATGAAGTTGTCTATTTGGAATACAAAGATTGGTCTTCCATCTTCCATAGTTGTTGTTATTGTCTTCCATGCTTGCTGTAAATATAGCATAGGCACAACGACAGTATTCGTTAATGCGTATGCTAGCGGATGATTCCTGAGCACTTCCTTTATCACCGGATGAATGTTGATGTGATCAAAATCAATGTGATGATTGTTGGGAATGATCGCAATATAGTTGATCGGATGAATGATAGCATGATCTGGATGAATTCCGGCTTGGGATTGATGTACTGACCGTGTTGACGGTAAAGGTACATCGTGTGTCGGTTCGGGTAGACTCGGAATATGATCATCAAAGCCTTGAATGTGACTTTGTTCTTCTTGATTAACCATAGACTTATGCCAAATTGCTCCCCCTAAACAATTCCATAAGTTGCTGTCTTTTCTTCAGAGGAATCTGCACAGACAGATGAAAACTTGGTACTCATTGAACATGAGTCCAAACTGTTAGACTTATCACTTTGTGTAAAAATCTAACTCCCCCTCAAAACATGAATTCTGGAGTATCTTGTTTTCTTCCTCTGAGAGTATGCATATATTTCAATAACGCTCAGTATTTGACATTGTAGCAAGAATGCATTTTACAAGGAAAGTAACATTCATTGAATTTTATTTTATGACTACTAACATCTGATCATTTGAAAGCTTTACACAAAAAATTCAGCTTAAAGAAATTTAACAGATTTTTCAATCAACTGAAAATCAAATGCATGTGTTTGGATTCAAGAACAAGTCATCATTGTATATCAAGTTATAAACGTTCAGTGTCAACCCCTTTATTAAATCTATTTGGTGTGCTGGCATGTGAAATATGATTAGCATAAAGCGTATGCATTTCTAAAACATATAAGAATACTCTGCTCTACTCACACTATTTGTACAAAATCAGGATTTTCACAAATTTACGGGTTTATCGCGACTTTGTATTTTCCCAAGTTTCAAGAGATGTGTGCTCATTGGCATCTTTTCGTTTGTGCTCATTTGCATCTTTTGATTTTGTGCACATTGGCATCTTTTGATTTGTGCATATTGGCATCTTTTAATGAAAGAGTTTAGTAAGAATAAGATACATCGTTAATTCCTGCATAGGTTTCATCATAATCTATTCCTTCTTGTTGATTATACCCTTTTGCAACCAGTCTTGCTTTGTTTCTGACTATAATTCCTGCTTCGTCTTTCTTGTTCCTAAAGACCCATTTAGTTCCAACAATGGTCTTGTCTTTAGGACGCTTCACCAAATGCCAAACTTCGTTACGCTTAAACTCATTTAACTCCTCTTGCATGGCGTTTATCCAATCTGGATCTTGTAAAGCTTCAGATGCTTTCTTGGGTTCTAACGTGCTTAGAAAGTTGACATACAAACATTCGTTGGTAGTCGCAGATCGTGTTTTCACTCCATCATTGATATCACCAATTATATCTGTTGGGGGTGTGCTTTTGTCCACTTATGTACACTGGGAAGAGTTGAAATCTCTACACGAGTGTTCGATGAATCATTCTCATCCATAACTGCAAGAATCTCTTCAGTAGATTCAGCTGAAGATACATGTGTTGGTTCTGGTACATTAACTTCTGGTTGTTGTATTTCATGTATAGGAACCTACGATGATGTGTTTACTGAAACCGGAACTTCAGGCTGAATTTCAGATTCAGAAACTGGAATAGTTGTAGGTTCACTTGGAGTTTCGTTGGTTGTCCCAGAAGTACTAGCACCGACATCGTCAGATGGACCAGAGACATTCACACTCGTCTGTTGTGGAGATGCATTTACAGATGTGATGGGTTGTTCCATATCTGCACAATAATCCACAAATGCATCCTGAAATAACAAATCTAAATCCTTAGTACTATTATTATTTAATACAGAATTAGAAAACATTTTCGCCACAGGTTCTACTCCTTTTTGAGTAGAAACTTCAGATTTTTTTTTTCGAGTTCTAAACTGTGTGGTCCAGAAGTCAAAGTCACACTCTCGTCAAACGTAACGTTGATGCTCTCGATGACTGATTTTGTACGATTATTGTAGATCCGATATGCTTTAGAATTCAAGGAATATCCAATAAAAATCCCTTCATCAGCCTTGACTTGGAATTTTGCAAGGTGTTCTCTATCTTTTAGGACAAAACATCTGCATCTAAAAACACGCAAAAATTTGATGTTAGGTTTGCGATTATTGATTATTTCATATGCAGTTTTATTAAGACGTTTAATAATAATTGTCCTGTTTTGAGTGAAGCATGCGGTTGACACTGCTTCAGCCCATAAACTTGGTGGAAGACCCGAATAAGCAAGCATAGTCCGAGCTGCTTCCACAAGCGTCCTATTTTTTCTTTCAACCACTCCATTTTGTTGTGGAGTAATTGGTGCAGAAAAATTATGAGAGATGCCAACGGATTCAAGAAACGATTGAAGAGTTGCATTCTTGAATTCAGTTCCATTGTCGCTCCTTATCTTTTGAACTGGACGTTGTAGAAGAATTTGAATCCTTTTTATGAACTTAATTATTTGCTCAGGTGCTTCAGATTTGAGTCGAAGAAAATCCAACCAAATGTAGCGTGAATACTCATCAATCATAACCAAGATATATTTCTTTCCTCCCATTGATTGAGTTCTCATAGGGCCACAGAGATCCATATGAATTAATTCCAAGACGTTGTTGCAGTTAGACAAAGTTTTGGATTTGTGCGTGACGTGTTTCATCTTTCCCATTTCACACGCCGAACAGATAGAAACTTTGTCAAACTTCAGTTCAGGAAGCCCGGAAACTAATCCATCTATTCTGAGCTTGTTGATGCTTCGAAAATTTTGATGTGAGAGTCTCCTATGCCACAACCAACATTCATCTTGAGAGGCTTTTGAAACAAGACAAACTTGATTAGAAGCAACAAGAGTCGAGAAATCCATTATATATAGATCGTCGCATCGTTTTGCTCTGAAAATTTCTGACCAATTCTCATCCACAACATAACAAAACTTTTTGTCAAAAATTACCTTACAGTCCTTGTCACAAAACTGACTAATACTGAAAAGGTTATGCCCTAATCCTTCAACATACAAGATCTTTTCTATTTGCATCGAGTCATTCTTCAACGTTCCGTAGCCTCGAACGTGACCTTTAGAATCGTTACCAAAACCTACCGATCCGCCAGGATGTACAGTAAAATCGTGCAATAAGTGCTTGTACCCCGTCATGTGTCTAGAAGCTCCCGAATCAATGACCCACACATGACGATCCTGTAAAAAAGATAATTACCTGATCTTAGGTACCCATATTCGTATGGGTCCTTTCTTGTTAGTACGGATCAGTTTGTTTATTATAGTTGATGAACCTTGAATTTTGCCTTTAAAGGTAAGGTTATTTTGTGAATTTGGTTTGTTAAGTTGATCTTTTGGAATCCAAACCATATTCACATCAACTGTTTTTGTTTCTTTCTTCTTATTCTGTTTCTTTGATCTGAAACCGAACATTTTAGCAAATTTGTTCGCTGAAGATTTTAGAGAAAAGGATGAAGTATTAGATTTTTTGTTCTTTGGATCATTTCTATTTAGCTTGAAATAGTTATCCCAACAATGAGCACAATGTATTCTTCTTTTTGCTTGTGACAACAAGATAGAATTTGAAATTGCGGAATTTTTATTTTCACAAACTTTGTAAACATTACATGAATGAATACAATTTTTATTTGAAGAAATACATTTCTCAGTATCAGTATTCCTATTCTCGCTATCTGAAATATTCTCCTTCAGATCCACGCACTTTTCTTCATCCATTTCTGAGAAAGAATGAGAAACATTGTTAGAAGTCTTAGAACTAGAAGCATTATTTGGAAACACATTTGATTTTGTTTCGAATAATTTTTCTTTTTCTTTTCTTTTCAGTTCTTGTTCCTTTTTGACATTAGATATATTTGATGAAAACTTTGTATGATATACTTCACAATATTTCAGTTCAATTTCAAGTTCAGTTCTTTCCTTTTTATGCTTCTCTTTCTCAAGAAAAAGCACTTTTTCAAAATCTAAAATCTGATTTGAAAGTTTTGCACATCTCAAAACAAGTGCTTTGTTTTCTTCAAAAAGCTTATCTTTTTCTAAAGATACTTTTACACCAGAATCAATTTTACTTGAAGAAAAAATGTTAGAGCTTTTAGAGTTAGAAGAATCATTCGAACAAGAATTAGATTTGGTTCCGGATGATTCTCCTTTCTCATTACCTTCGAAAGAACATTTTTCTTTTACTTTGACCGAACTTGAAGAATTAGATTGATCTGTTGTTTCACTTTGATTTGAACACTTTTCACAAGTAATTGAATCTTTAGATTTTGATAATTCTAATATTCGGGATTCAAGTCGTCGAATCTCAACTTGAAGTTCAAGATTGACTTTTTGACTATGATCAAAATTTATCCCAATATTATCATGATCATCCTCTAATATTTCAAAATTTAATTGTAATTTAGAAATTTGATTTTCTAAATCAACAATTTTTCGTAAAGCAGAATCCAAATCAGGAAATTCAGAAGAGGTTTCTTGAACAAACTCCTTTTTGTCAGAATCTGAATTTGTATTTGACTCCATTTCAACATTAGATTCAGATTTAACAGGTTCAGGTTCATTGATATTGGAATCAAATGTTTTAGCCATAGATTCATTTGAGAATAATAAACTAAATTCAGTTAGTTCAACCTTTTTGGTTTTGTAACTGGAATTTAGTTCATCATATTTAAAGTTTGTCGTATTGAATCTAGGCTTTTCTTCCGAACCTTTATCCGTCTTATCCTTATCTTTATTAGAATCCGGAGTTGAACATTCAGATTTAACAAAAATTTTGGATATAAGAGGTATTTCCTTTTTAATGGGTTCCTTTAAATCTTCATCCAATTTTGTAATTGTATAAAAATTTTCAGGCGCTTTCTTTGATACCTCTACATCAGATAAACCAAGTCCCATTTTAGGATTAAAAAATCGTTTATCTTTTGGATTATTGGTTAATAATCTTAGAGTTTGCTCAGTCTGACCTCTTTTATAGTTTAACTCTTCAAGTTCTTTGATCTTTGCAAGAGCTTCTATTCTTTCTTCAGTGAGAATCTTAATTTTAAATTGACAGTCTATATTCTCATCACTTATATCAATCATTTTCTTCTTCAATTCAGAAATTTCAGATTCAAGTGTTTTAACTTTTGTTCTAATAACTTCCTTTTCATTTTCTCTATCTTCAGCAAGACATTTGTAAAGAAGTGCCTCATCGTGATATTTCATCATTGAACTTTTCTTATTCTCAAGTTCCTTTTGAACTTTTTCAAATTTCTTATTAAGTTCAATTATCACGAGTTGCATTTCTTCATATCTGTCATCTTCAGTTTCAGACTCATTATCAGAATTATTAGAATTATCAGAAGAATAAAGAGATGATACCTCGGATTCCTGGTCATCTTCATCTAGTTTAGCCATTAAGTTATGCTTTACTTGAGTAAAGTGAGCTTCTTCATCATCAGAGGAATCCATAAGCCATATTTCTTCCTCAGCATTGACTGGCTTTCCACTTTCTTTTTCTTTTGCCAGATGTGCCTTTCGCTGATAATAGTCAGAATCCTTCACCTTCTTTAGCTTATAGTCTCTGGCATAATGACCTGGCTTTCCACAGTTAAAACAGTTTCGGTCATCTCTATCATTCGTTTCCTCTCTTTCCTTTTTCTCAACTCTCTCCTCTTTCTCATCTTTCTTCTCAAATCTTTTATACTTGTTAGCTTTGTTGTATTCAGGTTTGGTTTTTGAATAAAACTTCTTTTTGCCAAACTTGTTTTGAAATCTGTTTGTTAATAAAGCCAACTTCTCAGCTATATCAGTCATTTCATCTCCAGAACTGCCACTATCATCATCATCAGAACTTATCTTCTTCTTGCTCATCCCAGAAATCAAAGCTTTTGTTTTCATA
Organism: Saussurea involucrata; assembly: GCA_033807775.1. Taxonomy (NCBI): domain Eukaryota; kingdom Viridiplantae; phylum Streptophyta; class Magnoliopsida; order Asterales; family Asteraceae; genus Saussurea; species Saussurea involucrata. The sequence continues at coordinate 138,687,207 of CM066322.1, forward strand.
GCTTCACTCTTCTTATGTTTACTCAGAAGGGCTAAAGATTCTTCGACCTTTTTATCCTTTTCCTTAACAGCTTTTACTTTTTCTTCATGTTGACCTAGAATACTGAAAATGTCGGTCAACTTTTCATCATCCATATCCCTTGACATTTGGAGCTGAATGGAGTAGGAATCCCATTCTGGTAGAAGATTCTTGACAAATTTGTAATTTATTTCTGATTCTGATTTGTCGACTCCATTTCTTCTCAAATCATTAAGGATGATATTGTATCTATTGTAGGTCACTTTCAAAGGTTCGCCTTCTCTTGCTTTAAACCCTTCATAAGCATTGATGCTTTGATTCCTTTTGGTCTTCTTAGACTTTGATGATCCCTCAAACTGCCTTTCTAACTCATCCCATATCTCTTTCGCTGAGTCACGACTATCTACTCGATTGTAGATATCATTTGGAATTGCCATAGTCAAATAAGTCAAAGCCAGTTCATCAATTGCAATCCTATCTTTGTCATATTGATTAAAAAATCTGGGTTCTTTATCAATCCTTCTAGGAGCAATATACTGACTTGTAGCAGTTTCAGCTTGACCACCAATATCCATTTTTGGTGTGTGAGGACCTTCTTTGATTGAAACCATTAAATCTCTGTTCTGATGATTTAGAAACTGAGTCATTCTCTTCTTCCATTGGGCATATTCTTCCACTAGAAGAACTGGAGGCTTATTCTTTGATCCCATACTCATTAAATCTCTCGACATCTTTTCAAATAGCTAGGATAATTGATCGTTCAGAAGATCAAGCAGTAAGTGTAACAGAGATTACACTTAGAATCAACTGTTCAAGAAAGAAATCAGCACTTGGGTCCAAAACCAACACTTAGACAAATTCTGAGTGGTGCGAAACCTTCAGATTTCGGATGCTTTAGAATTCGAAACCTTCAGATTTCGGATGTAGCATGGTGCAAATTCCCTGAATTCGAATGCAACTGAGTACGAATTCCTTGAATTCAAATGCAACTGAGTACGAATTCCTTGAATTCGAATGCAACTGAATGCGAAATCAATACTTAGCCAAAATCAAAACCAATTACACTCTTCAACTCAGAATTCGGATGTAGATGAGTGCGGAATCATGGAATTCGAACTTAACAGATACGAATTCAACACTTGTACACCAATTCGAAATCACCGGAATTCGGACTTAACTATGTTCGAAACCTCAAGAATTCGAACTTAACAGGGTGCGACACCACGGATTTCGGGCTTAACTGGATCCGAAACCAATACTTGAGCACTTCGAAAATCTTGAATGATCCGAATTCACTATGAATAATCCGAATTCACTTTGAATAATCCGAATTCTGCACTTCGACCATCAAAATCACTAAATCTGCCATATCTTCCTCAATTCTTGATCAATTAACACGAACTTTGTACTGGTTTGCTCGAAATCAAAATCCACACACTTTCTTAGTTAATCACAAGATCTAATTCGATCAATTTAATCGAATTAAAGTCCAAAACAGTGAATTAGGGTTTTCGAACGAAAATTCAAAGAAATGAACAAATCTAATGATTCTTTTTAGAAAATGATGATGATCCCAGAATTAATGTTGTTCAGATATCAATTCCGAGTTCAGTGATGCTAAGAAACGATCCAAGAAATCAAAATCCAGAAAAAGTCTATGTCTGAATGATAAGTGTTCAGATGAACAGTGATGAACACCAGATCCGAATTCTTCGAGTTTAGTGTAAAAAATCTTCAATTTGGTCTTCGATCTGCTTGAATCTCCTGTTTAGCTCTGATAGCAAATGTGAAATCCCAAATCTAGCAAGAAATCAAGAATGATGTAGAGAGAAAATCTAGAGTACACAAGTCATCCATATATTGATCTTCAAAGTGTAAATGACAAAATGATCAAGTTGTTTTCAAGATTACAAAGGAGTCTTCTTTATGTAGTAGGGCCATGACATGTCCATGCCTCTACTAAGAAGAACAGTACAAGATATTAATACTGTCTTGATAGCTACAAAAATGCCCTAACAGATTGTCCATTTTGGTGTTCAGATTCAGCATGGTCGTTGATGTTTTCTCTGCAAAAGATGTGAAAGAGCTTTGCAACTCTTTCATGGTTTGGTTCACAGAGGTGACAAGGGTTTGGAACTCATCCCTTGATACTTGTGTCCCTGGTGTAACCTCTGGAGGAACACATTCGTCTCCAGAGTGAGTCCCTGCTCCTGGGACACCTTCGTTCACCCTTGTTTGTACGTTGGGGGTGGAAGGATTTCCATCTGATCTTCGAGCAGAAGCATCTAGTGCTTCAAACTCTACAGAAGTTCTGTGAACGACATTGTCTAGATCCACTTCAGAGGTGGGTACTAGATTATCCTTCTGTTGACTCAGAGACTTGTCTAGAGTCTCTTCGTCGTTGTGCTCACTACTTCTCTCTGAAAGAAGGGTTGGCCCTATTTCGTACGTGGCAGAGGAAACGAATTCCTCTGTAGGGTGTTCTAGTGTGATCTAGGGCGATTAATCACGAACTATAGGTGAGTCTCTTTGAGGAGACTCCCCAGGAATGGATTCCCCGGTTTTTGTGGGCGCAGAAGTCGAAAGAGTGACTTCTGGCTGGTTGGGTTGGGTTTGGATCGAGCTGTGCTGCTCTATTTCAATAACTCCTTCTGCAGCTAGACCTGCGGAGTTAGATGTGTGGGTTGCACTAGGAGGGGGTGAGGGATGTGTTCCTTCTTCATCTTCGGCATCTTTTTCTTTTACATTTTCTTTTCCTCCAGATGTTTCTACCCTATCCTCTGTTGAAGTTCTTTGCTCTGTGCCTAAGAAGTCATACATTTGATGAGAGCCGTATAACTTCATGACATGTGGATGATAGAGACCTTTTCGTATCCAGACAGCTTCTTCTTCGTCTGAATCTACCTCTGAGACCTCCATTCTTGTCTCTGTTACTTCATCTCTATTCCACTGAGCTTCTGTTTGTCCTATTTCTTCTGAAGCTGGGCTTGGACTCCTTCTGTGAACGTCCAATCCTTGCTGAATGAAGGGGTTCTGTAGAATAATAGGTGTCTCAGCTGATTGATCTCTGGGTGTTTGATCATCTTCTTGCAGATGTGTGTCAATGCCGGAAATAGAGAAGTATTGTTCTTCTGGGGAATGGTGGTCGAGAGGTTGTGCCGTCCACCCTGCTGTATTTAAAGTGTTGGCAATGTCGGGGTTCTGTAGGAAATCGTTAATGTTTCCTTGGTGAGCAAATCGATCTGGGATTGATGGGGCGATTGATATCCCTCTTCTGTCATTTCTTCTTCTGCATCTTCTTCTTCTGCAGTTCTTTCTTCTTCGATTGCTTCCTCTTCTATGGTAACCAATTTCTCAAGTGATTTACCATGCTTCTTTTTGGTTTTCCTCCTCTTAGGTTTTGGTGCCCCTTCCTCTGTGGTTTTTGATTTTCTTTTCTTCTTCTGTTTTGGAGAAGAGGGAGGAGCAGAGGAGCCAATTTCTGTGGCATGAGGAGGTGAAGGTTGATCTTCTGCAGCGCTTGTAGAGGTGCCTTCTGCAGTTTTCCTCCTTTTTGATTTTGGAGTAGAAGCAGAAGATTTTGAAGAGGACTTCTTTCTCATGAGCTCTGCACGTTTGGCTATGAAGCTAAGTTGAATAGCCATGTGTTTTGCTAATTTGTTATCTTTTTCTTCTTGAGTGGAAAGAGGTTCTGCAATCATTGTTCCTAGGGGGACACCTAAACGCGGGGGTGTCATAGGATTCGGTTTAGGAGTTCTATGATCGCGTATATACTCTTTCTTAAGGGTTTTATTTGAGGCATACTTCAGAAGTTTCTTTGACAAAGGTCTGCAGTGTGTGTAGCCATCTACATGATCAGTGGGAATATTTTTGCTCATTGGGAACTGTTTGGGAATTGGCCCTTCCATTGGCCATTTCTGTATTAGCAACAGAGGTTCGAACAAGACTCCCAGTATTCTTTGGAATTGCAGAGGTGGTAGAAACTTAGGATCGTTCTCTTTGACCCTTCTTGTGTTGTTCTTTCTGTCGATGGTGTTAATGATCTCTTGCATCATTATGGTCGCGTAATCCAGTGGGAGATCATAGTAAACCCCATACATGATGGTTAATATCTGATGTGAGCTCTGGTCAATACTGCCTATCTTCCCTGTCAGGCATCTGTTAAGAATTGAGAACAAGGTGTTCCACAGAGGTGGTAATCTGCCTCTGCGGAAGTCATTTCTCTTCCTCAGTGGTGTGTTGTACCCAAGCATTTCTAGGAAACGACAGATCTCGTCGTCTGTTGGTTGCTCTGCGTACTTCTTTAATCCAAGAAGACCCCTTGTTGGTAGGTTGAATTCAAGTGAGAACATTGTTCTATTGAACTTGATTTCCAGATGCTCAGATTTGTCGGGTCTTGAAATGTATCCTTTGATAAGAGAATCATCTTTATCAAATCGGCAACTTTGCCAAAACTGGTTCAGATATCTTACTGGAATTTTCTTTGGGGTTCTTGAGAGTAAAGGGAAGAGGATATGATTTTCCATTATGTTTAGAAGAATGGCATGGGCTTCGCCGAAAGCAGTGGGTGAGGGGACCAAATAGCAATTGTTGGATTTGATTGGTAGTACTTTTTCGAAATGATCCTTTGCTATGAAGTTTTGAAGATATGTGGTTGGAGCAAAGTCTGCTGAATCGCCGGAATCTTCTAGTTCAATGTTTTGGGCAGGGTTGGGGTTTTCTGAATGTTCAGAATGAGCAGGTGAATGTTCTGGTGAGGTCGCCGGAGAGTGCGCAGGGGAGATAGCTTGAGAAGATGAAGCCATTTGGTACTGAGAATAAGAAATTTGCAGGTTTCGCCGGAGAAGAATGAGAGTTTGTAAAAAGTTTATGAGAGGGTAAGCTTGGTTTTTATAGGAGGGTAAAACGGTAGAATTCGAAAGAGTAAAATATATGGTAATGGATTAAAATTTGGAATCCGAACTCAAGTTAGAACGGCGGGTTCAACTTTCCACAGAAAACGTTCCATGTACGCCCAATGAAAATGGGACACGTAGGCCATGTCAGAGGATGACAGGACGTCGTGCGCGGCCCATTAATGCTAGGCGCGTGGGGTTATTCTTAGCCACATGTAATTCACTCTCAGTAAAAGTAACCGTTATTACTACAGAAATGCCCAAGTAACAGATTGACAGAACTTCTGTAGTTTACAGAAGTTCTGTGATTTTGAAAATCTTTGATGTGTATCCCTTTCTCATATATCTCATTGTTATCATGACTTCTGTGGGGTTCCTTTTTAACCAAAACGTTTTGTAAAGGCATTGGAGAGGATCAAATAGGATTTTTAGTTAAGAGTTTTTACTCGCAGAGGTTTTGTGGCTCTGTTGGAACTTGCAGAAGCTCTGGGAGGGTCAGCAGAAGCTCTATGAGGGAAAAAAATCTCCTAACGAAAATTCTATTAACTTTTCTGATCATCCAATTTTTGATCTGTTTTAAGAGATATTTTTCGGACATATTTGAAAGTTGGTGTCCGAAAAAATTGTTATGGAAAAAGTTTTGTTCGAGAAGGTCATGGTGAGTATGTTTGGTTTCCGAGATAACATTCCAAAAGATCGATAGAGGTTAAAGTTGCGATCTCAGAGCATATTTCTGGCAGAGCTTCTGTTGAGCTCAGCAGAAGCTCTATGACCTTAAATTTCTCATAACTCAAATTTTATGAAACTTTTTGATCTTTTGATTTTTAAAATGTTATCCACAGTATATTTAGGACATATTTGACAATTTGTGTCCTATAAAACTGTTTTCAAAAACCTTTTGTGCGAGAGACATACCTTTTGGTTCTTCTTTTCTCGGCAGTGATGTCTGACTTCTGTCGATATAGATTCATTGACATTCTTCTTTGGCTTTCCCTTGAAAGTTTTACCTCTGTAGATCATTTCAGGATCCCTTTTTGATCCCCCTTGATATAATCACCTCTGTAGATCAGGAATTTTCCTTTTGCTCCCCCTTGACCTATGCTTGGATCAAAGAATGATAAGTTTTGCATAGAACATAGGTCATATTTTCCAGAGGTTCTGTAGGGGTTGTCAGAGGTTCTGAGTAGACTTACAGAAGCTCTGTGATTTTAAGAACTATTTAAGATTGAGAACTTACATACAGAAATAAATTAATTAAAGCAAAAATAATTAGAAATATATACATATTTACAGATGATAAGGCTATACTTACAGAGGATTTTCACGTCATATTGATCATTCCTAACTTACCCACCAAGAAATTGAATATTTTCTCGTCTAAAGCTTTGGTGAATAAGTCCGCGAGTTGGTATTCTGTGGGCACGAAATGCATCTCGATTGTACCGTATTCAACATGATGTTTCAAGAAATGGTACCTTATATCGATATGCTTGGTTTTTGAGTGTTGCACAGGATTGGCAGAGATAGCAATGGCACTCTTGGAATCACAGAAGATAGGTATTTTGAATAGGATGTGGCCGTAGTCTTTTAGCTGAGTCTTCATCCATAGAACCTGAGAACAACAGCTAGCAGCAGCAACGTATTCAGCTTCTGCAGTGGATGTTGAGACACAATTTTGCTTTTTGGAGGTCCAACTGACTAGTTTACCACCTAGGAATTGACAACTCCCAGAGGTACTCTTTCTGTCGAGCATGCATCCTCCATAGTCTGAATCTGTATAAGCTTTAAGACTAAAACCAGAGTTCTGTGGATACCAGAGACCGAGATTTTTGGTCCCCTTTAGATATCTAAAGATTCTTTTCACAGCATCATAGTGTGATTTCTTTGGATTAGCTTGATAACGTGCACAAAGACATGTGGCATGCATAATGTCAGGTCTGCTTGCAGTTAAGTATAACAAAGATCCAATCATGCCTCTGTAGAGAGTGAATTCTACAGAGATGCCATCTGGATCTAAGGATAACTTATTTCCAGAGGCCATTGGAGTTTTCATTGCAGAGGTATCAGAGAGGCTATACTTGAAAAGAATGTCAGAGACATATTTGGCCTGATTTATAAAAATTCCCTCTGATGTTTGTTTGACTTGGAGTCCGAGGAAGAATGTTAGTTCTCCCATCATACTCATTTCAAACTCACTCTGCATGAGTTTTTCAAAACTTTTGCACTCTTCTGTGTTAGAAGACCCAAAAATTATGTCGTCCACATAGATTTGTACAAGCATTATTTCACTGTTTTTACGTTTATAGAATAAGGTAGTATCTGTTGTACCTCTGTCGTAGCCATTTACTAGAAGAAGGGTAGAAAGTCGTTCGTACCATGCTCTTGGAGCCTGTTTCAGTCCGTACAGAGCCTTTTCAAGGTAGTATACATGCCTTGGGAACTTTGAGCTTTCAAACCCTGGTGGCTGATTTACGTAAACCTCTTCTTGGATTTCACCGTTGAGAAAAGCTGATTTTACGTCCATCTGATAGACTTTAAAACCTCTGTGGGCTGCGAAGGCTAAGAATATTCTTATTGCTTCGAGCCGTGCGACAGGAGAAAAAGTCTCATCGTAATCTATGCCTTCTTCTTGTCTATAACCCTTGGCCACCAATCGTGCTTTGTTTCTGATGACCACTCCATCTTCATCCTTCTTATTTCTGTAGACCCACTTAGTCCCAATGGCCTGTTTCCCTCGTGGCAGAGGTACTAAAGTCCATACTCTGTTACGCTCAAACTGCAGAAGTTCTTCTTGCATGGCGTCTACCCAGTTTAGGTCATCTAGTGCTTCAGAAATCTTCTTTGGTTCTATCACACTAATAAAATTTGTAAAGAAACAAAAATTAGCAGTGGCAGACCTGGTTTTTACTGAGTCAGAAGGTTCTCCGATTATTTGGCTTGGAGGATGGCTTTTTGTCCACTGAGTGGTGCGAGGAAGATGGTCATCAATGTCATCGAACCTTTCTTCAGAAGCTTCTTGTGGATCTTCTTCTTGTATAGTCTATGTCGTTCTTCTTACCTTGGTAGAAGATTCTACCATTTGTGGAATGATTGGTATGAGTGGTGGTGGAGTTTGTTCCTTTGAGGACGTATAGTCTTGGTCCTCAATTACCTCTGTAATTGGTTCTTCTGTGGATTGTGGAGTTTGTTTTTCAGCAGCTTTTGTGGTCGTTTTTCTTGATGTTTCATCTTCTGCATTTTCTTCTTCGGCATTTGCATCTGTAGTATTTATAGAAGAAGATGAAGCATTATTTGGACCAGTTAGAGTCATACCTATAGGATTTTGTCCAACAGAGGATGGTTCTTCAGAAACTCTGATGGTTCCAACAGAAGGATCAATGTCATCGTGGAACATCTCTAAAAATAGAAGATTCAAGTCTTCTTTCGTTTGCGAGATGCCAGAGGGTTCTCTTTTAAGTTCGAGTTCTGAACGGATTTGCTCAGAAGTCATTTGGAAAGAATCATCAAAAGAAACATTGATACTTTCTACGATTTTGCGAGATCTTGTAAGGTATACTCTGTAGGCTTTGGAAGTGGCAGAGTGTCCAATGAATTTTCCTTCGTCAACTTTTACTTCAAACTTTCCTCTTGAATCTCTGTCGTTTAAAACAAAGCATTTACATCCAAAAATATGGAAAAATTTGATGTTTGGCCGCCTTTTGTTGATCAGTTCGTAAGGAGTCTTGATGTGTCTTTTCACAATGGTTGACCGATTCTGTGTGTAACAAGCGGTAGAAATTGCTTCTGCCCAAAAGTTCATCGGTAATCCGTATGCTGATAGCATAGTTCTTGCGGCCTCCACGAGCGTTCGATTCTTCCTTTCGACTACGCCATTCTGTTGTGGAGTGCGTGCGGCAGAGAAGTTCTGTGATATTCCTTCTGTAGAAAGATAGGCTTCAATGACAGAGTTTTTAAATTCTGTGCCATTGTCACTTCTTAACTTCTATATTCTGCATTCATAAAGAACTTGGATTCTTTTCATTAGATTAATCAAGATAATTGGAACATCCGATTTCTTTCGAACAAATTCAACCCATGTGAAGCGCAAATACTCATCAATTAAGACAAGTATATATTTCTTGCCACCTAGGCTCTGTATGGCAATAGGACCACAGAGGTCGACATGAAGCATGTACAGAGGCCTAGTGCACGACACATCTGTTTTGCCTCTGTGGGAAGCTCTTCTGAGTTTTCCCATCTCACAGGCAGAACACAAGTGATCCTTATTAAATTTAACATTAGGCAAACCTTTAACTAGATCAAGTTTGACCAATTTATCCAAGGTGTGAAAGTTCAAGTGACAGAACCTGTTATGCCATAACCAGGCTTCTTTACTTTCGCAAGCTACAAGGCAAACTTTGTCCTTGGTTGTTGAACAAAAGTTCATTAGATACAGATCACCTTTTCTTTTGGCTCGCAGAAGTTCCATTCCTGTGTCTTCACTTTGCAGAGAGCAGAAAGTCCTTTTGAACAAGACATCAAATCCTGTATCACAGAGTTGACTTACACTGAGTAGGTTGTGTTTAAGGCCATTCACATATGCAACTTTGTATACGGAGACGTTTTCCTTCTATATGACTCCATAGCCTTTGATGTGTCCCTTCTTGTTGTCTCCAAAAGTTACAGATCCACCATCGTGTGTTTATTTGTACGTGGATAATAAACTTCTGTCGCCAGTCAAGTGCCTTGAGCATCCGGAGTCAAGATACCAAATTGGCACATACCGCTTCTGTAAGACAATCACAAGGACTTAGGTACCCATATCCATATGGGTCCAATATTGTTAGAATTTTTCAAGTTTGCCTTAGCATTCTTGAAATACATTTTATCTTTTGTAGAAAGATCAGATTGTATCTCTCTAGGTTTTGACTTTGGAGTTTGAATTTTAGTAGAGAGTAAGCAATCTGGACTTGAGAAGTGATTTTTCAATATGAACATAAGATCAAAACAATGACAGTATTTAATATGAGACGTGATTTGTTTGAACTTTTCATTGAATTCATTGAACTGAGTCACAGAGGCATTACATTCGTTCTTAACATTAGATTTCATATTACAAGAAGATCTATGAATACTATAATGTTTTTTGCAAAAATCTTGTTTAGGTCCTGCCTTCTGTGAGTCTCTTCTGTGGTGAACGTCTGTCTTCACTGTCACAGAGGAAAGATATTTGTTAGCTTCAGGCCTTAAAGGTTTTGAAAATTTTGAGCTTTTAGGATTTTCAGAGGCCTTTTTCAAATTATCAAGCTCTGTAGAGGTTTTGACTTGTATACACATTTTTAGAAAATCTGGACAGATAGGTATCTCTGTGATTTTCTCTTTTGGAGAAATTGTTCTGTTAAGAACCTCAGAGGAGAATTTAACATCCTCTGTGTCACAGTGAATTATCCCTGATTTAGAATCAATCTCTGAGTCGTCAGAGGATGAATCGTCCTCATATACAGAGGTTGAGTCATTTCTTTCGACAGAGGCTGGATTTTCTGAGCATGTATCGTACGAGTTTTCTTCCTCTGTAGAAAAACTTTCATAGATGGCAGAGGTTTCAGATGAGATCTCTTCAGCGAGAATTTGATCTATAGAAGATGTACAGAGATTTTCTAAAACATTTGATTTCAAAACTTCCAAAATTTCTTTTTCAATTGATCTTTTAAGATTTTCTTCTGAAAAGATGGGTTTAAACTCAGGAGCTTTTGCAGATAATTTCTTTTTGACATCTATCATACAGACAAAAGCGACCTGTGTTTGAGTCTCTGGTTTACCAAACTTAAAGATACCAATCTGATCTTGTGTTTTCAGATATTTCTTTGGTTTGATTCCTCTATTGACAGAGGTTGATGTTGGGTCATTGACCAGCATCTCCCTAAATCGAAACGTGGCGCTGGCTGCTACGCTATATGGAAATAAGTTGCGCCTTCTCCACCAGCAATTGCTTTTGGCGTAGTGGTAAGCGCTTAGATCCTAACATGTGGTATCAGAGCAGGTCACGGGTTCGAATCCCATGGAGTGCATTATAATGCCAAAGGCATGCTGTGCAGCCAAGAGTGCTGGCAGATGCTGGGGGGGGGGGGGGATTGTTGGGTCATTGACCGGCATCTCCCTAAATCGAAACGTGGCGCTGGCTGCTACGCTATATGGAAATAAGTTGCGCCTTCTCCACCAGCAATTGCTTTTGGCGTAGTGGTAAGCGCTTAGATCCTAACAGTTGAAGATGATGAATCTGTGTTTTCAAACCACACATTGATCATCTTCGTATGTTTCCTCAAGTGAGGTTCTTCAAAGATTTTAACCCTTTTACTTACAGAGAGTAAGTTTGGAAAAATTGGTGTTGGTCCCGAAAGGCCTATACAAGTTTGTAGAAGGGGGGGGGGGGTTGAATACAAACACGCTATTTTACTTTTCTAAATTGTTTATTGATAAATCATTAACAATTTACAGCTTGTTGCGGAAACAAGATTAAGGATAAACCTAAATCTAAACAAGTTGGAACACTAAGGTTTCTTGCACTAAGAAAGATATGGAGATTACTAATAAAATCCCATCTTGAGAGAGATTTGAACTTGTCCAGAGTTAGCAAGTTACTTCAAATGAAGTGAGTTCATCTCTTTATATACTGCATGCATTTAATGCAATTCAGTATACGCTTTACACGTGTCATCAGCGGATTGGTTGCATGTCATTGACCTTTGTTGACAACCTTAGTAGCCGCATGAATGAACAGTGTAGTATCAGAGTGGTTGTACGATCTCAGATTTTCGGAGGTTCTTTTCTGACATTTCGTACGGTGGCGTGCAAGGGAGGTTAAGACAAAAGTACTTTGTACGGAGGACTTCATTATCAGCTTTCGTTGATTCAGCGATTATCATTTACTATTCAGCGAATGATAAAGTTCAGCGATAGCTGAAGTCTTGTACTTGATACTTCACGTTGAGTGGACAAATCTGAGTCTTCGCTGATCCGCATCAGTTCATTAGTAGACTTGTCGCTGGTTCTTGAGCTTGATCTTCGACTTCATCGTAGAACCTTTGTTGACGTGAAACTTGTCTTCAGGGATTATAAGTAAACAACTAACTTATCAGCGATCACCATAAGGACTGAACAGACTCAGCGCATTATGGTGAACAGTGTTCGCTGAATGTTTAATTTAAAGAGCGAGAGTTCCTATCAGCGGTACTGTAAGATCTTAGTACTTATCAGCGATAGTGAAACTCTGATACATATTGTTTACATACAATTTTCACTAAGTATTTAAGAGAGGGTCATTATCAAATCACTGAGGGTTTGAATCAACAATCTCCCCCTATTTGATTATGACATAGCAACAAAGAAAATTGCTATTTAATGAAAACACAAGGATAAAAAGAACTCATAAAATATTTGTCCCTTTTACTGTTTTCTGGGATCTTTTCAGTACTGATGGAGTAAAGTACATTCGCTGAAATCTTTCTTTAAATCTTTGAATCAGGTTACAATGAAGAACAGAAAGATTACAAGTACAAGCGAAATAAATTACAAGTACAGAAGGATAACTGATACAATAGAGAAAAAGGAGATTATATCAGTTTTCAAAAGGTTCTTCCTTAATGAGAAGTTCATCAAGGGTCGTCTTTTCAGTGGGAATCATCCAGTCAGGAACCGTTACACCTTGTTTTCTTTTCTTCAGCGCTTCTTGAAAGATCAAGGGTTTTAGGTGTCGTGCCTGAATGTCCTTTCTGAAGTCACACCAGTAGATAAGATCTTTGAGCTGTTCGATTGGAGTGATTGGGAGCTCAGCGATCCGTTGAAAGCATTTTCGTCCGTCGTAGTCAAGAAAGAATATTCCATAAGGATTACTGATGACTTTACCAGGGACGAAAAGTTCACATGGTGGCAGAGAGATGTCAAGGGCAGATAGATCAGGATCAGGACCAAGTACTTCAGCGCGAGAGAAACCAATTCCAGTTTCATTTCGTATGACAGGTCCTGAATTTGAATCTTGACGTTTCTTCCTTGGAGAACCTCTTTTTCTTTTCGGCTTTAGATCAGGAACAGGAGGAATATCCACACAGGAAGATATCAAGTCGATCTGTCTGTTTATCAGCTTTTCGAAATGATTCTTGTACTTTGATTGTGATGGTTGGATAGCTAACCTCATCTCCAGCCATTCAGAGAGACCATACCTTTTTACAGTGTCAGCACGAAAGGTTTCAGATGTGCCATCTTCTCTGAACAGTTTGATGTCAACAATAGGTACTCCGATAGATGTTCTTCCAGAGATGAATACCTTGTTGATCTTCGTTGGACGATATCTGAAGTGAATTTTCTCTTTACACCAGATCAAGGTGGTCTGAGAAACTTCAGTTTTCTTTTCCACGATCTTCTGGGCTTCTTCCCACAGCTTTCGTTGGATTTGAATGGGAACACGCTTCAGCTTGGGGTCTTTGACAGATTCTTGAGTGAGCTTGATGGCGTATTCTCTGTCTTTCTCTTCAGCTTCCTTTCTTTCAGCAATGAGGCGTTCAGCTCTAAGGTGGTCCTGATATTCAGCTTTTGAAATTCTGAACTTAGGAGGAACTGAAGGCAGTTGATCAAGCCTTAGAATGATTCGTTGATCCTCGAATCGCTTTATTATTTCTTCTCTTCTCTTTTGATCTTCTTCACTCAGCTTTTGAGGAACTGAGGAAGGTCTCTTATTGTGCGAGAGAGGTTGTTCTTCTGGTTCATCAGTCTCAGAGATCAAGTCCAAGACTGGGATTATTTCATCAGCAGCAGCTGGCTTTATTTGTGAAGTCGCAACAGTAGAACCTTCAGCGACATCCTCAAACAGGGGAGAGGACTAGCTGAAAAGCAGCGATCTTACAGATAAGAATTGGGTAGAAGAACTTGGGTAGAAAAGATAGAAAAAAAATGTGGATGTATATAGGTTTGGAGAACTTAGTGAGCTGTTGAGAAGTTCAGGGAAGGAAAAAGTAAAGTTTTAGTTTACCTGACAAACCGGCTTTTCAAAGAGAATCGCTAGATTTTCATCTTCAGCGAGGCCTTTGTCTTTGCTTTTCTCAGCGCCAGAGGCTGAGGGCTTTGTCTTTGTCTTCTCCCCTGATGGTTCTTTTATTGAGATTCCTTTAAGAGCTTTGATCCTTGGGGCAGGTTTGACGATAAAGAAATCATCGTCATCTTCATCATCATCATCATCCTTTCTTGGAGAGAAGGATGGTTTGTCGTCAGGGATGTCGATGTCTTCATCTTCTTCTGCTTCGGAATTCTCAGCATCTTCTTCGAGTTGCTCCCCCTCAGATACAGAGGCGAGCTTCTCGGTTCCCTCAGGGTTTTCATCTCCCTGAGGTCCAGTGGTCAGATCTTAATTCCTCTCTCCCCTGATAGATTCATCATGGGAAAGGTCTTCAGCGCTTTTGTTGTTCAGATCTTCAGCGCTTTTCTCCTTGGAATGTTCAGCGCTCTTCTCCCCCTCTTTTTCATGATGACTGGGGGAGGAATGGGCAGACTCAGCGTTGGTGTTATCTCTGTCTTCTGGGCCAGAGATTTTCACACAACCTTCAAGCTTTGCTATTCTGTCTTCTAGGCCAGAGATAGCAGGCGTGATTTTCCTCAGCTCTGTGCGATCCTCCTCTGTGAAAGATTCCAGAATAGGGACAGGGGCAGGAGCAGGAGCTGGACTATTTGCCTTGTTTACCAGTGTCTCGATCATCGTCTTCATAGAGCTAACATCGGTCTTTACAGAGCCTAAGTCAGTCTTGACCTCTGACATATCACCCTCGAGTTTTTCAACCGATGTCTTCAGCGTTGTTACTTCGCTGGACATGGTCGAAACTGATGTTTTGAGGCTTATGTAGTCAGTGTAGATGTCACAGAGCACCTTGGCAAAATCGCTGAGCGTCTTATCAAGACTCTTGATGTCTTCAGTGGAAGCTTTCTTCTCCACCACCGTTGTCAGCTTTGTCAAGTTCTCTCCAGCGTTTGTTACATCTGTTGAGTTGTTGGAAAGTGTGGTGGTGAGACTGGACAGATTTGTTTCCACGGACTTCAGCGAGGCGTTGATGTCTCCCAAATTAGGACCTGTAACATATAAGTACTTGTGAACAAAGGAAAGCTCAGAAGTTTCAGGTTTAGTTACAGTGTTTAAGGTGGGATTAGTACCTGCAGGAGGATTGATGAACTCGTCGAAGTTGCAAGTTCCTGAATAGTGTTCCATATCCTCTTCGAAAGTACGGTGAGGTATGGTGAACTCTGCAGGTCCTTTCTTCATCATTTGTTGAGAAGCATCAGCGGCGGCTTCTGGAATGATGGCATCTCCAGTGTTTGCTGGAGGAGTGTTCAAGTGAGTTGAGGGAGAAGCGAAGGTTAAGATTGGGGTTCGGGTTCTGAGTTCAGCGTTGGAATCGCTGACAATCACTTCATCAGCCTTTTGAGAGACTGAGGGAGGTTGGGTAGTTTCCAAGTTTCTAACCTCAGCGTTTGGAGACGCTGAAGTCTGGATTGGAGGGATGGCTTGCACGGGTGTGGCAGAGCATACCACGGAACTTTCCTTCAGCTCTTCAGAACGAGCTGAGGAGTCTTCAGCATGGAATTGCTGGGGTTGCTCCTTGGTTTTCTTGATCCTTTTGGAATCAAGTTGGGTGTGTGAGGGTTTCCTTTTCTTATAAGGAGAGGATGTTGTGGCCGGGGTATCAGCGATTGGTATTGTCGCTGAAGGAGCCACAGAAAGCGGAGAATTTAGAAGAGAGAGAAGAGTAGAGAGACGTACCTCATTGGCGACAGGCTTGAAGTCGAGAACCTTAGGGCCAATCTGAGAAAGTTTCAGATCACCCTCTTCAGGATAGCTGTCCTTCAGGCCATATTGAAAGATGGCGCTGATGAATCGTGGGTAAGGATCCCATGCTGGTCTGTCAGCGGCAGAATCGACACGTTGAATCAGGTCTTCATAAATAATGGAGGCCAAGTCAATATTTAGACCTTTCAGCAGTGCGTATCCCATGGACTGCTGAGGTTGGGCGGCTTGATCAGAAGATCCGGATTTCGCTGTCATGCAGCTGATCAGGTGAGCGAAGATGAAATTCATCTCGCTGGGCATTTTGGATTTCTTTATCAGCGTCAGTTTCTTCTCAGGCTTCTTGTCCCTTCCAATATCCCAGATATAACCCATTGCGTCAAGGAAAGCAATGATTGCTTCTCTGTCAGCATGCTTTTTGTGGTCAGGGAATGGAATGAAGGGTTTTTCTTTGGAGGCATTTGGGAAGTTTAGGGCTTTGCGGATAATTGCGGGTGTGATCTTGATGGTGCCATACTCAGTATCGCTGAGTATGCAGTCTATGGTTTTGGATGGATCTTTGGCAGAAGGTAGCTCAGTGTGTCTGGCAGAGTACCAGAACTGGGATAAGAGCCGCTGACTGGCAGGAGGTGTTATGGTCAGGGCTGTGTAGATGGGGCTGTTCTTCAGAAAACTTACAGCATCGTCCAGATGTGATACTTGCTTCCGAGGAGGAAACTCGAGAAGAGCTGAGAGGTTGTTGGCCTTAGTCCAATCGAGTTGATCCAGCTCGAACTTCACCTGGGGGGCTTTGAAGATTTCCATTTCCTCAGAGTCAGTGGAGATGGATTCAGCGGTAACATTCAGCTTTGAAGATGCCATATCACTGTATTATCAGTTCAACCAAAGATGTTAACAGATAAGAATTATCTTAATGTGGAAAGAAATTTCCGTTAAGATTTTTCGAATCTTGTCCATTTCATTCAGACAAAAAATGTCTTAATGAAGATTAGGGTTTTTCTTGATTTTAAAAGAAACCCATAAAATCTTGTATTCCAGTTTCTAAAAGAAAAATGGATACGAATGAAGAACAAGTTTAAGATTTAGATTTAAAACTTGAAGAACAACCATGAAATGGTTGTGTTCATAAAACCATGAAAGAAATGATTTTATTTTAAAAAGTTCTTTTGTTTGATCTTGTTAAAACAAAGAGAAGATCGAAAACAAGTTATACGCATTTGATAAAAAATAAGAACATATTAACCTTGAAGTTTTGATGAAGAAGATGATGAACAGTTCTTGAGGTTTTTGAGAGCACAAATGCAACAGAGAATTCTTTTCTTGCGGAGAAAGATTGTTCGCGTAAAAGACAAATATAAACCAAGAGTTGTTTATATAGGGATTTTTAGAGAGAGAAAACCTAGAGCGGGAAAAGGTTTTCATCATGACACGGACACGTGTTTGCATTTGATTGGAAGTTTGAACAAAACGTGCAAACGTGTGTCAGAAAGAAATCGTGCCGAGTGTTATCCGTTGCAATGACGTCACAACTGTCCTTTCACATTCTTTTAGGATGTCTCTGAGGTTTTGAAAAACTCAGGGACTCTTTTGAAAAACATGAAGCACTGAATAGAAATATCAGTGAAGGTTTAAGGAATTTTCAAAATATCGCTGTTAAGGAAGAGATATTCAGCGATGCAATTTATTTTGAAATCTTGCATTTACATGCGATTGTCAGAGAGAGAAAACATACCTGGATATCAGTTTAACCAAGTTTATTCAGAGAGTAGATGATGAAATGGATTATAAAAGTTGATTTTATCCCTAAGCCTATACAAGAATGTATAAACGTATCGCTGATAAATGTGAACTGCTGAAGATTATATCCTTCAAAGTTCAGCATTCCAAGCTCGCTGATGAGAAAGTTGAATCTTGTCTCATCAAGAGGTTTGGTAAACAAATCAGCTAACTGATAATCAGTTGGGATAAAATGAAGTTCTATATCACCATTCATCACATGATCTCTGATAAAATGATATCTGATTTCTATGTGTTTTGTCTTTGAGTGTAGCACTGGATTGTTTGCTATAGCGATGGCACTTGTGCTGTCGCAGTAGATTGGAATTTTGGATAGCTGAAGATCATAGTCTAGTAGCTGATTTCTCATCCACAAGACTTGAGAACAGCAGCTTCCAGCGGCTACATACTCAGCTTCAGCTGTGGAAGTGGACACTGAGTTTTGCTTCTTACTTGTCCAACTTACCAGCTTTCCACCCAGGAGCTGACATCCTCCTGTGGTGCTTTTCCTATCCATTTTGCAACCTGCAAAATCACTGTCTGAATAGGCGGTTAGATCGAATCCTGAGTCTTTGGGATACCAAAGACCTAGATTCGCTGTACCCTTAAGATATCGAAAGATTCGCTTTACAGCTTTCATATGGGATATCTTAGGTTCAGCTTGATATCGTGCACACAGACATGTTGCAAACATAATATCGGGTCGGCTAGCTGTAAGATACAATAGTGAGCCGATCATCCCACGGTACAGCGTGACATTGACAGGAACACCCTTTGTGTCCTTATCAAGTATCAGCGGTGGTGCCATAGGGGTTTTCATAGCTGAACTTTCAGTTAAGTCGAATTTCTTCAGCATATCTTTAACATACTTTCCCTGATTTATAAAAGTTCCTTTTTCAGTTTGCTTAATCTGAAGACCAAGGAAATATGTTAGTTCACCCATCATACTCATTTTATACTCATCTTTCATTCTATCAGTGAAACGAGTACAAAGCTCAGGGTTAGTAGAACCAAATATAATGTCATCAACATATATTTGAACTAAAATGATATGACCTTTTACTTTTCTAAAAAACAAAGTTTTGTCAATCTTACCTCGCTCAAATTTTTCAATATGGAGATAAGTAGAGAGAGTATCATACCATGCACGTGGAGCTTGCTTTAAGCCATAAAGTGCCTTGTCCAGTTTATAAACATAACCTGGACGCTTAGGATCTGAGAATCCTGGAGGTTGTTCCACATATACTTCTTCATTCTGCTTTCCATTTAGAAACGCTGACTTAACATCCATCTGATGTACAGTGAAGTTTTTGTGTACAGCATATGCTAAGAAAAGACGAATAGATTCAAGTCTTGCTACTGGAGCAAAAGTTTCGTCATAATCTATGCCTTCCTCTTGTCTGTATCCCTGAGCAATAAGACGAGCTTTGTTGCGAGTTACAGTACCATGTTCGTCCAACTTGTTTCGATAGACCCATTTAGTGCCTATCACCGTTTTGTCAGTTGGTCTACGAACAAGTTTCCAAACTTTGTTTCTTTCGAATTCAGTCAGCTCTTCTTGCATAGCGCTGACCCAGTTTGTATCTCTGAGGGCATCATCTATTTTCTTTGGTTCAGTTAGAGAAATAAAGTTAACAAATAAACAAATATTACTTGCACTTCTACGAGTCTGAATACCAGCGTTGGGATCACCAAGAATTTGATCGATTGGGTGATTTACAGTCCATCGCTGAGCCGGAGCATGCGTCGCTGACTCAGTCTGAACTGGAGAAACTGAAGATGAGGCTTCAGCTACTTCTGGATTATCAGCTAAGAGAGGAATGTTTGCGTTTGCCACTTCATTCACTGATTGCTGAGAAATAGATGGAATTTCTGAGACATTTGGATCAACTGCAGGTATAGTGTTTATAGGAACAGCTGAGACCCAAGATGTTTCAGCTTCACTATTTTGCATATTTGGAATGATAGAAGGACCATCATTTTCTACTGTGTGAGCATGAGGAGTGGGAACATCTTCTGAATCACCAAGATGAGAAAACATCCATTGATTCAGTTCTTCTGTATCAGCGTTCGGTTTAGAGTTCGCTGAACGGGATTCGTCAAACGTGACGTGAATAGTTTCTTCTACAGTTTGTCTTCTTCGGTTGAAGACTCTGAAGGCTTTGGAAACTGAGGAGTATCCAAGAAAGATTCCATCATCAGCCTTAGGATCAAACTTTCCAAGGGCATCTCTGTTGTTCAGTATGAAACACTGACATCCAAAGATGTGAAGAAAGCTGATTGAAGGCTTTCTCCCATGAAAGAGTTCATAGGCTGTCTTTTTGAATCTTTTAACTATCAGCGACCTGTTTTGCGTAAAACAAGCAGTGTTGACGGCTTCTGCCCAAAACTGAGTAGGCAGGTGAGAATCGCTGAGCATTGAACGTGCAGCTTCAATAATTGTTCTATTTCTTCTTTCAGCGACTCCGTTTTGTTGTGGTGTTCTCACTGACGAAAAGTTGTGAGAAATACCCTTGCTCTCAAGGAAGGAATCAAGAGAACTGTTTTTGCTTTCAGTTCCATGATCACTCCTTATTGAGCGAACAGTCATATTGTTCAGAGTTTCCATCTTCCGAACAAAGGTGATGAGTTCTTCAGGGGTGTCACTCTTAGAACGGAGAAACATTACCCATGTGTAACGAGAGAATTCATCAACTATGACCAGCGTATATTTCTTTCCAGCCATGGATTGTTTGTTAACGGGGCCAAACAAATCCATATTGAGTAGTTGTAGAGGAGATGACACTGAGGAAACTTGCTTTGACTTAAAGCTTGCCTTGGTCTGCTTCCCTTTTTCACATGCTGAACATAAGGACTCTTTGGCGTATGAATGTTGAGGTAGACCATTGACTAACTCTTTGGAGGAAAGAGTATTCAGTGTCTTGAAGTTGAGATGTGAGAGCCTTTTGTGCCATAGCCAGTTAACATCAGAAGATGCTTTTGAGAAGAAACAGGAGTTCTCAGTGGTTGTTGAGTCCATGTTTATAACGTAAACATTTTCCAAACGATAACCGCTGAGAGCTATCTTCTCCATTTTGTCAGAGACAAAGCAGGATTCCTTAGTGAAAATCACTTTGTTATCCATGTCGCAAAGCTGACTGATGCTTAGAAGATTATGCTTCAGCCCTTCAACATATGCGACTCTTCTGAAGGATGTTGTACCATTTGAAAGTACACCATACCCTCGGGTATGTCCTTTTCCATTTCCACCAAAAGTCACAGAGGGACCCTTCTCTTCCTTGTAATCAGCGAGCAGGTTTTTCTTTCCAGTCATGTGTCTAGAGCATCCGCTATCGAGATACCAGATACCCTTCTTAACCTGCAATACAAAGGAAGATTAGTTTTGCTTGGGTACCCACTTCACCATGTATACGCGTTTGTCAGTGGAAGTAGTTGGAATGGGTTCAGCAGTCTTCGCAGCATTTGAAGATTCAGCTTTGTCTTTCTTCACTTTGGTCAATTTCTTGACCTCAGCGGTAGGAGTCACCTTGACCTGAATTGCAACTGGTTTGGTCTTCTTGGGTGCTATCTTCACCTTAGCTATCTTATCAGCTTTGGTGGCTGTGGGACACTTACTTGCAATATGATCGGTAAGTCCACAGTGATAACATTTCCTATAACTAAAATAAGTTCTAGGACCACTTGAGTGCTGAGCTTTTAATTTGGAATTAGAAGTGCCAGCACCAAGTACACTATTGGTTTTTGAAATAGGACGAACATTTAGTTCTTCAGATTTCTTACCAAGGATATCTACTCTGAGTCTAGGAGTAGGTCGCTGAACTGATCCAGAGGTCTGATTTCTAGAACCAGATGAATGAATCACTAAGGCTTTGGAAGCATTCAGCTTAGGTACTAAGGTACCCTTCTGAGGATTTTGATAAATAACAATTCCTTTACCTTTGTCTTTAGAGATAGAGGTAGGTTTTGAATAAACCATTTTCTCCTTACCTTTTGAGGAGGTAGGAGTTTCCTCAGGGATTGGTGTAACCGACGAGGAGTACTGAGATGAAGAAGTGTCAGCTACTGAGGATACGAACGTTCCAAATTTAAGCATTGAACGTTCAGTGGTTGGTATTGGAGTATCATATTTATAACCCAAACCACGTTTATCACTCAGAGGAATCTGAGCCTTAATTATCTTAGTGATCTTTGTTGAAGAATTACACCATCCTTCAACAGTAGCTTGTTCAGCTTTTAATGCAGCGATAGCTTCCGCTCGTTCGATTTTGACTAGCTGATTTAAATGGACTTGATCTTTAAAATCTTCTTCAATTTTAGAAAGCTTTTCTATTTGAAGGTGGCAGTTTTTAAGCTTTTCAGCGAGATCAAGATTTTGGTTTTCAACCACAGCTTTGCTGTTCATGGCTTCGTATAAACTTCTAGTCAGCAGTTCGATTTTACGGAGACTATCAGCTTCATCAATATTTGCAATATTGGTAAAGAAAGAAGGTGATACCTGAATGGCAGATGTTGAAGTGGAGGGAATGTCTGAACTTTCTTCCTCTTCTTCAATCTTGGCCATGAGACATTGATTTGCTTCATCATATTCAGAATCAGATGATGAGGCTTCTTCATAAGAAGCAGCCCAATCATAGTCAGCCATCAGGCCTTTTCCTTTCTTTTTAAAGCTTTTCAGCTTTGCATACTTTTCCTTCAGCTTTGAGTATTTGTCATCTTTATTCCTTGGAACAAAGGATTTCTTTGTAAAAGCTGAAGGTCTCATGATTTTCTTTGACCTGCACTCGTTAGCGAAATGACCTGTCTTTTCGCAGTTGAAACAAGTAGCAGTAGCCTTATCAACAAAAGCTGATGACTTAGGCTTGTCAGTTATAGAAAGAGTTTTGTTCTTTCTAAACATTTTCTTCTTGGCGAATCTCCTGAACTTTTTAGTTAGGAGAGCCAAGGATTCATCATCATCTGAAGAATCAGAATCTGATGACCTTTCAGAGTTACTTTCTAACTCAGTGATAGTGACCACGGGTCGCTGAGTAGAAGGTTCCTCTGAGATTAAAGCAATAGGGGTGCTTTTGGAATCTTTTACAAGATTCTTCTTAAGATGGCTAGATTGCTCATGATTCAGCAATGTGCCATATAAGGTAGCGAGTGTCATTGATCTTAGATCTTTTGACAGCTTGAGACACATGGAATAATTGTCCCAGCTTTCAGGTAAACATTCTAAAAACTTTGTCAGCACTTCAAAGTTAGAATATTCCTTACCAACCGTTTTAAGATCTATAATTAAGCAAT
Source organism: Saussurea involucrata (assembly GCA_033807775.1). NCBI lineage: Eukaryota > Viridiplantae > Streptophyta > Magnoliopsida > Asterales > Asteraceae > Saussurea > Saussurea involucrata. Next base: position 138,709,983 of record CM066322.1, read on the forward strand.
TAAAACGTTGATGAACTTCAGAGAGAGTTTCATTCTTACCAGAAATGAAGCTTTCGTATTGTCTTACCAGGTTGATCTTTCTTGAATCCTGGACTTCAGACGTTCCTTCATACTGAACACATATTGTGTCCCACATGGCTTTTGAGGATTTCAGGTTCATGACGGAATGGTAGACTTCGTCAGGAAGGGCCATGGATAGTATGGATCTGGCTTTTGTATCTATAGCCACTTTCTTCTTGTCTTCATCGGTCCACATGTGTATTTCCTTTGGAATCAGCCTTTCAGGAATAACAGCTCGAGTTGCAGTGGCTGGAACTAAAGGATCAATAGTTACAGGGATGTGTGGGCCGTTTTCAAGATAGTAGGTCATAGTAGGGTCTACACCTTCTAGGAAGAGCATCATCCTATTTTTCCATAAGTTGAAGTTGTCTCTGGAAAATCTAGGGGGTTTTGCAAGAGAACCATTGTCTATATAATTTGTGTTTGTGTGGGAGGCCATTTTCAGAAAATAGCAAGGAAGAGAAATATCTTAGATTAGATCTTGTTTATGAGATTAAACAAATCTGCTCTGATACCACTTGTTGGTCCCGAAAGGCCTATACAAGTTTGTAGAAGGGGGGGGGGGGGGGGGTGAATACAAACACGCTATTTTACTTTTCTAAATTGTTTATTGATAAATCATTAACAATTTACAGCTTGTTGCGGAAACAAGATTAAGGATAAACCTAAATCTAAACAAGTTGGAACACTAAGGTTTCTTGCACTAAGAAAGATATGGAGATTACTAATAAAATCCTATCTTGAGAGAGATTTGAACTTGTCCAGAGTTAGCAAGTTACTTCAAATGAAGTGAGTTCATCTCTTTATATACTGCATGCATTTAATGCAATTCAGTATACGCTTTACACGTGTCATCAGCGGATTGGTTGCATGTCATTGACCTTTGTTGACAACCTTAGTAGCCGCATGAATGAACAGTGTAGTATTAGAGTGGTTGTACGATCTCAGATTTTCGGAGGTTCTTTTCTGACATTTCGTACGGTGGCGTGCAAGGGAGGTTAAGACAAAAGTACTTTGTACGGAGGACTTCATGATCAGCTTTCGTTGATTCAGCGATTATCATTTACTATTCAGCGAATGATAAAGTTCAGCGATAGCTGAAGTCTTGTACTTGATACTTCACGTTGAGTGGACAAATCTGAGTCTTCGCTGAGCCGCATCAGTTCATTAGTAGACTTGTCGCTGGTTCTTGAGCTTGATCTTCGACTTCAGCGTAGAACCTTTGTTGACGTGAAACTTGTCTTCAGGGATTATAAGTAAACAACTAACTTATCAGCGATCACCATAAGGACTGAACAGACTCAGCGCATTATGGTGAACAGTGTTCGCTGAATGTTTAATTTAAAGAGCGAGAGTTCCTATCAGCGGTACTGTAAGATCTTAGTACTTATCAGCGATAGTGAAACTCTGATACATATTGTTTACATACAATTTTCACTAAGTATTTAAGAGAGGGTCATTATCAAATCACTGAGGGTTTGGATCAACAATTGGTTTATTTGTTTTTCCTACCACAAACAGAGAAGACAGAGGTTTAAGTCTTTTGCCTTCAACACCTAGAGTAATATAATCGTACCCTATACCTCGTCTTCCTATTTGTGAGTTTACTTTCTCATACACCTTCTGTGCATCTTTATAGTTTTTAAGTAAAACCTCTCTTCTGAGTAGATCTTGCCAAAGTACCTCTCTCTCTTTTTGAAAGTATTCTTTGAGAGCTCTTATGTCAGTTGTTTCACTCCTAGAAACTGAAAGCTCTTTAGTTTTGACTTTTAAAGCAGAGGTTAATTCAGAAATTTGCCTTTTTAAAGGATCTACATTTTTGCTCCAATATTTTTCTACTCTTTCCTTTTCTTCAAAAAATTTGGCTTTTTCTTGAGTGAGAAGCCTTACTTCTCTCTCATTAAAGGTGAGTCTTTTCTGAATACTTTCATTTATCTCTTTGAGTTCAATCAGTTCAATGTTAAGTCTAACTGAATCATTTTCTACATATTTAATACAAGAGGTAGAGTTTGAAATGGATACCTCATTGTCAGTGCCCGAGTCGACTTCTGCCATGCCACAGAACAGGGCATTGGTGGTGAATTCATCATCAGAGGTAGAGTCTGACTCGAAGTCCTCCTTATTTGCTTCAGAATGCCCTTTGTTCGCCATTAGGGATTTTTGTGCATAGTATTCAGCCTTCTTTTTGTAAAAAACTGAGTCCTTCTGTGGGCGATTTTGTCTACTTCTGCAATCTTTTGCGAAATGGCCTGGCTTGCCGCAGTTGAAGCAACCATGGGATGTGTTTCCAGTTCGATCGTCGGACTTCTGTTGGTCTCCACCTTTCTCTGTTCGGCATTCGTTTGCATAATGACCAGGCTTACCACATTTGTAGCATTCTTGTGTGTAGCCTACCTTGTCATCTGACCTCTGTCGGTCACTTCTGTAGTCTGACCTCTGTCGGTCACTTGATTCTTCTCTTCTTTCATCATCTCTTCTATCTCTCTGGTTGTCTCTGTTATATCTGTCATTTCCAAAATTTCTTTGGTTACCTCTGAACTCTTTTGTCAATAGAGCCAATGATTTAGCTAATGACGCAAGAGTTATTTCTTCCTCTATCAGCTCGTCTTCTTCGCTACCAACCATCACTATCTTCTTCTTCTCCTTCTTCTTCTCCTCTGTTGCTCTCTCATTTCTTGGACTCTCTGTAGCCTCTGTTGATTTACTAACCAATGCGTATGGTGCAATGGCTATTGTTTTAGCCTGTGCTATTTGAGGCTCTTGTGCAGCTAGTGTTCCATAGAGATCAGAGAGTGTCCATGAGTCTAGATCTTGGTTTGTTTGTAAAGACATAGACAGTTGAAGCCACTCATCATTCAGACTCTTTAGAAACATGACGTTATTTTCTTCCGAGGTTCTGTGAATGCCAGACTTTCTACATTTGTTTATGAGAGAGTTGAACCTATCGTACGTTGTTTGCAGAGATTCTGTTGCAGAGGCTCTGAATGCATGATATTCATTTATGTACTGTGCCCTTCGGTTCTTCTGTGTTTTAGCACCCCCTTCCAACTGTCTTTCTAATTCTTTCCAAAGATCGTGCGCAGTTTCGCATGCATCTAAGGATTGAAAAAGCTCGTTGGGGATAGCCATTATCAGGATTCTTTTTGTTTTCTGTGCAACTTCATCTTCTGCCTTATCTTCATTTGACCATTCTTCTTTTGGTTTTGGTTTTTGATGTTCAGGGATTTCTGGAGATTCAGCAGTAGCTGGTACTCGTGGTACTGCTATCATGGGAACAGGAGGAAGGTTGTAAAGATATTGTACTAGATTTTTTTCAGTACCCTCAAAGAAATGAACCATTCTTATCTTCCATTGAGGATACTCATCTCGTAGGAGAGTAGGAGGCTTGGTGAGTGAACCAGCAGTAAAGAAGTTATTTGTATTTGTCATTTTTAAGGTTCTGAAAAGATAGTATGATTTAAAGAGTATGAGTCTGAAGATCTGGAAAGTTTTCTGGGTTTGAACAGTTCCCAGAGTACACTTTAATGGAGTTTTAACCTAGAGATGAGGAATAAAAAAAATGATTTCTATCACTAATCTTGTAAAAACGAGGATCACTTGATATTGATAATCAAGCTTTGCTCTGATACCAATTGTTGGTTCCCGTTTTGCTTATACAAGATTGTCAGATCTATTAGTTCGAATTTATGTTTGATGTGGAAGCGTATTTGAATAACTAACAGATATGATTGATAGATTTAGAACATAATATAAATAAACAGTGAACAGGAAATAATGTCTCAAAGTTTACTGAATTTATATATTAAGAACAGATTCAAGAACAGTGAGTAAGCAAAGCTTTTAAAACAGATATGACTCTCAAAGTGTTTAAAGCTATGTGTTCTTGTGATGTTTTTCTCTCTTGAATTCTTGTTTCGATTGTTCGATTGATCGATCGATGGATTGATGGATAGGAAGAACTCAACATGAGTCTTCCTTATATACTACTCTAAGGGGACCATAAAGCATATGCTACTATTCACAAAGGACGGTATGAATAGTTGGACGGATGGCATGAACAGTTGGACGTGCTGTATTGCATTTAATGCAGCAGACGTCTATTATGTACTAAGCCCTATTGAATCCAACCAGAGTTTGACACGTTGCAGTTGGACAGGGAATGCTACCATGCAATTTGATGAACAGGTCCTGTAACAGTAGCAAGATATTATAAATATCTTTTAAGTCTTTGTTGAAGACCGCAGAGGCTCTGTGAAGTGCCACAGAGGTTCTGTGGTTTGGTCCTTAGAAGAGCAGTCTTCATCGGATTCCGAGTCTTTGGTCTTCTTTGCGCGTATGACAGAGCTTCTGTAGGGCGCCTCTTTAGCTTCTGTAGCTTCTTGACCTTGATCTCTTGGTAAGTTCGGCAGAGCCTCTGTAAGAGGCTTTCTTCACTTAGCCTATTTTTCACTACTTCTAAATACTTCTATGATTAGGAAGATTGAAGCTAACATTGTGGATAGAAGAATGACTCAAAGAAGCTGAATTTTATGTCTCCTATTTTCAGTCTTTAGCCTTTAGAATAAACCCATCTTTTGTTAGTCTAACTTTTCCTGTTAGTATAAATAGAGGTGTTGGGTTTCATTTAATTCATCCTTCATATCTCATCTACCACATTTAGTGCAAGTGTAGTTGTAGTTATTAGCTCTCTAGTTTACTGCAGTAGATCTTTAAATTTCTGTATTTTCCAATTCCTAGTGTAATCGTTAATTAGTGGCAGTGACGTACTCTCGTTCCCCACTGCGGTTTTAATCAAAGTCACTTTCAGTTTACTTATGTGCATCTTCTCATCTTTTGTTTTCTTTACTTCAGTAATTATGGGCTAAACACCTTTTGGGATGTAGGAAAGAGAAGTACATGGATTTTAGAGAAAATGCTTGAGTAATCTTTATACTTGGAATATTTATTGTTTTGGTCATTCACTCTCGATTATTGCCCAATGATGCGAACAAGCCGATCACTTGTAAGGATCTAAAGTCTAGTTCTTAACTCAGAAATGAGTAGAACACAGTGACACGAGCTTGGATGATGCTAGGGGATTCAAAAGAATTCTTATGACACTTGCGAAAGTGAGGTCGGCACAGTGAGCTAATCTCAACCCACTGGAGTAGTAGGCAAGCTAGTTGGTGTATTTAAAACACTTAGAGTATTTGTCTCTACACATTCCATCGAGGCCTGAAAAGATCCATTTTGAGATTACCATTGACAAAACAATAGATACTAAGAGTATGGGATTTTTACCTAAAGGTGTGAGTATTTTGTAACCGGGCTTTTCTAGCGAAAATGCCCACCTCAAGTACAAGGATCACTTTTTAGGATCAGGTATTTAATATAAAATCTAGGGAAAATCTAACCTACATTCCTTCTTTTAAACCTTAAGTAAAATCGTTAAAGTAGCATTTCACCAAACAAACCAAACTATTGCTTCTTCTGTAATTGAAACTTGTAAAAGGAAGCTCATGAGAACCATATTGTCTTGATTGCCCAGTCCTTGTGGATACGATTCTGGTATTTTACCAACTATTACTTGTTGTGACGATCATAGTGGACGGTGTACACTTGCGCTTCCCACTGTGGACAGTTTGCAACCCACTGCGATTAAATCACATATTTCGCACATACCACTGATCATCAAGTCTTCCTCTACAAGTTACTTTTATCTTACCCCCTTGCACGCCTATGTACGAAAATGTCAGAAAGGACATCCCTTTTGTCCAGGATCGTACAACCAACTCTGATTCTACACTGTACACCATGCGGCTACTAAGGTTGTCTACAAAGGTCAAACCATGCAACCAATCAACTGCTGCCACGTGTAAAGTTACTGTTGTGCATTAAATGCATGCAGTATATAAGAAGAACCCTACTTCAGAAATGAAGTGCTCGACCATCTTCTTCTCTCTACTACTTTGTATTAGAATATTATACTTAATATTCTTATTTCCTTTCTGTCTTAATTCTAATGCAAGAAACTTAGTGTTTCTCATAACTTGTTTAGATTAGGTTTAATCCTTAATCTTGTTCCGCAACAAGTTGTAAATTGTTTGATAAATATAAATAAACAATTTAGAAAAGTAAAATCTGTGTGTTTTTATTCAACCCCCCCCCCCCCCCCCGTTCTACAAACTTGTATAACCCTCTGGGACCAACACCACCAAATGGACAAAGGCTCATCCCCTACACCAGATAATCGGCGATCCTTCAACTCCAGATCAAACGCGAGGCGCATCGGCCAATTTTTGCCTCTTCTCCGGATTTCTCAACAAGATCGAGCCAACAACCGTCTCTGAAGCACTCGACGATCCGAACTGGGTCATGGCCATGCAAGAGGAACTCAACCAGTTTGAGGCCCTCAAAGTATGGCGACTTGTCCCACGTCCATCACACAAGATGGTCATCGGCACTAAGTGGATCTTCAAGAATAAGAAAGACGAAGATGGCATCGTCGTTCGGAACAAGGCGCGTCTCGTGGCCAAAGGATACCGCCAACAAGAAGGGATTGATTACGACGAGACATACGCTCCGGTTGCCAGAATCGAAGCCATACGTATGTTCCTTGCATACGTCGCGCACAAGAACTTCATGGTTTTCCAAATGGATGTGAAGACCGCGTTCCTCAACGGCGAGATCAAGGAAGAGGTGTATGTATCGCAACCGGACGGGTTCGTGGACGACAAGAAGCCTAATCATGTCTACATTCTAGACAAGGCTTTGTATGGTTTGAAGCAAGCTCTACGGGCCTGGTATGATGTTTTGTCTAAGTTTTTAATAAAATCAGGTTTTTCTAAAGGTAAAAACGATACAACCCTGTTTATTAAAAATTAAGGTCACATAGTGTTAGTTCAAGTGTATGTTGATGACATAATTTTCGGTTCTACTAACCCGCAATATTGTACGAACTTTGCCAAACTAATGGGACAATATTTCCAAATGAGTATGTTGTGTGAGATGAATTTTTTTCCTTGGTCTTCAAGTTAAACAACTATCGACCGGGATATTCATAAATCAGGCCAAGTACATCCGGGACATTCTTCGAAAATACTAGATGGAACAGTCCTCACCAATGAAAAATCCCATGGCACCCGGTACAAAGTTACACGCCGATCCTAACGGAAAGGATGTGGACACCAAAACGTATCGGGGAATGATTGGTTCTTTGATGTACTTAACTGCGAATAGACCGGACATTATATTTTCGACCTTTCTTTGCGCTCGTTTTCAGTCAAAACCCAAAGAGTCTCATTTAATTGCTATTAAACGAATCTTTCGTTATTTAAGAGGTACTGCTGATCTTGGCTTGTGGCACCCGAAAGAGACAGGTTTTGAACTCTCAGCATATTCGGACGCCGATCACACGGGCAGTATGATGGATCGGAAGAGCACATCGGGACATGTGCAGTTCTTGGGCGACAGCTTAGTGAGTTGAGCATCCAAGAAGCAGCAGTGCGTTTCTACATCGACTGTTGGGGCGGAATACGTCGTCGCCGCGAGCTGCTATTCGCAAGCCATCTGGATACGCACACAACTCAAAGATTATGGCTTCACATACTACAAAGTGCCCATCTACTGCAACTCGAAGAGCGCCATTGCCATAACAAGCAATCCGGTCCAGCATAAGAAGACGAAGCACATAGACTTTCGGTACCACTTTATCAAGGATCACGTCGAAAGAGGTACAGTCGAACTCTATTTTGTTAATACAGAACATCAGTTAGCAGACCTGTCCCTGGACGAAAAACGATTTAATTATCTTGTGTCCATGCTAGGTATGCTAAATCTGAAGATTTGTCATCTGTTATTTATTCTCCAGATGATTTAGTACACACTTTCTCGCATCTGTATTCTACTTGTATCGTATACACTTTTCGGTTAAATCTCTGTATTAATTAGGTAGATTTCGTCTGTTTGCTTTCTTTTAACGTGTGTGTCCTTTTATGTTTACTACGGTCGTCTAATTTATTATTTTGGATATATCTGTGCTTTCACAAGCTGTTCATGTATTCAGGGGGAGCACATAAGCGTATCAGGTAAGTATACTCTATCGTTGAGGGGGAGCGACACACAGTTTTTCTTTAAACGTGTTAAAAGTTTTTTTATGTGTGGTCACTTCTGAATTTCACTTGTGCAACATCCGAGGGGGAGCAAAGAATCCCCATGCTAAGTTCGAGGGGGAGCGGGATAATTTTTCTTTCACAGCTCAAAAAGTTTTTTTTAAGAAGTTTGAAAGTACGGGGGCCATTTTTTGATAAAAGCCAAACCTATCCGGATGGTGTACCCGGAAACCCATCTATCCGAATAGGTTTCCGGACCGGATAGGTATCCGGGTAAACCTACCCGGTAAGTTCCACTCCTATAAAACCAATCTGGACCCTTCCTTATCACTTTTTCCTGGATACCATAAACCTCTCAAAACTCTCTCTCGAAAACCCTCATTCAGAAACTCACGATTTTTGCTCATTTCGCTAGATTTCGACCTCTACGTCACAGGTATGCATCCCTTACCTTCATCTAATCATGTTTCAATCTAGCTAACACACGAATCGCTGTCTAAATCAATCCACGCGTTCACCAAAAAGGGTTTTTGGACCCTGTTGCGATGTCGATTCGCATTCCACTCTAGAGTGGGTGTTTTTAAGCCGATTAGTAGGTTCTCTATTTTAGATCATTAAGTTCATGAACCTGCTATACTTTAATCTGGGTTTAATGGCGAATTTTGGCGATTAGTGAACAATGGATATCGTCCGGATAGTTTTCAAACTATCCGGACACATTCAAACGTATTCGGAAACATTCAAGTGTGTCGATATTTTGTCTGGATACCCTCGTTTATCCGGAAAGCTACCTCATCCGGGAACCATCTCACCCGGTAACCCCTGTTGTCCAGAAACCTCATGGTTTCCGGTAAGTTCAACTATCCGGCTTCTGATGGTTGTCCGGTAACTCTTATTGTCCGGTTACTTTGAACACCCGATAACCCTAGTTGTCCGAAAACCCTCGTGGTTTCCTGTAAGTTCAACTATCCGGGTAGTTTATTTGTCCGGATACCTTTTGTCCGGAAACCTATGCCTTATCTGGAAACAACTGCTTTGTCCGGATACTCTGTGTGTCCGGATACCCTGATTGTCCGGTAACTTTGTGTTTCACAACAGTCTCGTACCCTGTTTGCAACTGCCATTGAGTCGAATTTCCGCAAGGGTACGCATCGACTGTAGTTTGATCCCGCCAAGACTCTAACATCGTGTCTTTCAGGTATACTAATGGCGGATCAAGAACAACCACCTCAAAAATTCCTCATCAAGAGGAATTCATCGACGAGGAAGCAGACAATGCTTTGGTACCAGCAGACCACGACATTGAAATCGAGGCCAACAATCGTCATTTAGACGCTACCGAGTTCCGACCACAACATCGTGTGGTCGTGGACATTCTTCTCGGTCACCCTCTCCACGAGGCACTCACAGCTACTACCGACGTCCCAGTTCTGTATGTCTATCAAGTCTGGCTTTCCGCTCAAGTTGTCACGTCACCCAACTCTCAGACGATCACAGCGAGGATCGATACTCACTCGTTCGCACTCACACCTAAATCTTACCGACGTCTTCAATCGTTGCCTGAAGCCACTGCCGGCGGACATGCTGCTTACGACCCCGCGGTCAACGACACCACCCTCTGCGCCGAAATCCGAGCACTCGGCTACAACCACGCACTCGACCGCCCATCAGCATTCAACCGAAAGTACCTGGCGCCCATCTGGTATACGCTGTTCACGATTCTGAACAGGTGTCTTTCATCCAGATGGAAGGGAATAGACCAGTGCACCGACGACTTTCTACATCTATTCCATGTCGTCTGCTACAACCGTCATATAGACTACGCACTTATCATCTGGCGTTAATTAGTTCAAGCCATCAGGCATATCGGTGGGACAAAGCAGAAGAACGTCCTTTCGTTCCCATGATTCCTTTCGCTGGCCGTCCGTCAGCACATGGACGTGAATCTCAACATACCGCGACGAATGACCCACCCAGTATGTCCTCCTTTTCACTTACGTTATCTAGTGATCTGAAACCCGTCCAACGCTCAACCCATGCCTTTACCTGAAGCCCTACTGGCATATGCGGACCCCAATACATCGGGTATGATAGACTATAGACGAGCGTTAGGTGCTCCTATGGTCCAGCCAGAACCGGAGGGACCTCCCCAGGGAGATAGACTTGAGAGACGTGAGGGTCCAAGGACTCGTGGAGGTAGAGTCTGGGTAGCTGGGGCTCCCAGACAGGGTGTGTTGAGAGTACATCATGGGAGGGGAACAGGCGTGGGCGGTGCATTGGATACGCATGCCAGTACTACCCACTCTAGCCGACCCGGAACTAGCCAACAACCCCGCATACCAACCACCTGAATCACGACTGAAGCCGGACCGTCGACTAGCCTACACGAGGTCCCAGTTGTCACTGTCCCACTCCTAGAAGAAGACCCCGGAATGGACACTACTGAACCGATCTCTCCATTCACCCAAGCCAAAGTCGTCGAATCCGATGAAACTGATACCGATACGGATCAAACCATCCGAGCATCACTGATTCCACCCCGTATCAGACGTCGCCCACCGATAACCGAAGGATCTCCATCCGACTCACCCACACCCTCTAACATCCCTACATCTCATCCTATTTTGGGAGACATAAGGAGAGAGGAGGGAGAATTAGTTGAAGAATTAGATCAAGTGAGCCGAAAAGAATTGAGACCGAAAAAGAATCAAGAGAGAACGAGCATAAGAACTAGAGAAGCTCGTGAGCGAATCCAGCCAAGCGTCAGCCAGGTAGCCACATCTGTTATCTTGTCTCATCCGTTGGGACGAGGTATTGAAGAAGCCATTGTGGACCTAGCGGCGCAATTGCACACCCCCCATAGCCACTCACTCTGCTCTCAACAGCTGAGTGTTTCATTTTCACAAGGGGAATTAGCACATATTCTACCATTCTCTCACTCGGAGAGTCTAGGTATTGAAACAAGAGAACAGCCTCCCCCGTTCTCGACTTCCTTCAGTGCACTATCGAGTCTAGAGCCACTTGATTTTATTATTTCTTCGGCCAGGACACAGGACGAGACTGCAACCATCGGTGCTCTTAGTGACCCGATCGGAACTTCCGTAGTATCTCTGCCTTTGAGCGGAATACGAGGATCGGAAGGAAATCCTACCACGGCCACCCAGTTGCCATTCGGGAACGTAGGTGGTACTACCTCTACGGGCAATCTAAGTGATCCCGGAGTTACATTACCCAACATTTTGTCACGGGAATATCTGGACGACGCCCAAAAGGCTGTCCGCGAGGCACTGGAACAGCAGTTCACGACAAAGCTCGACATAGTAAAGAGCTTGATCAAAGGGAAGGAGAAGGTAGTCCACCGGCTCCAGTTCAGCCATCTTACTCGGTGGACACTCTCAAGACTATGCTTCTGGCCCAACTGCTCCAGCATACCGACACTGACGCCTCCACTGAAGCAGACCTGATATATGTTCTACGCTCACAGGTATCTGCTCCACCATCATCCATGACAAGCCGATTGGACCAGCTTGATTTGACTATTAAGGACGTTCAGAAAGCCATTAAAATTCTATCCGAAAGAGTCACCTCACTCGAAGACACATGCAAGAGTCAAGTTGGCGGACTCAAGAGACGACACGATGACCAGGATGATCCTGATCACCGTGAGAGGGAGAACAAGAGACAATGACTATCTGAGTCCGACCCAATCCTCACCGAAACTACAACAACGGTTCAACCGGAACCATCAACTGTGGCACAAACCGAAACTGAAGAACAACCTGAAGCCCAGTTGAGTTTAGCTGAGATGGAAATCGACATGGATATATCAGACGATGAAGACCCAATGGTTGAAAATCCCGAGGGAGTATCACAGGCGCTGATCGTATATACTGCACCGGAAAGGGATGCTCTTGACTTGATAGATCCAGATTCAGAGATTGACCCGGAGACTGAGAACGCATGGTATCAAAAAACCACCAGTGCAATGAACTTCGAGGTTAATCTGATCTTTCCCACCGATGGCGACGATGAAATCGACTACGACCAGTTCCTGCTGCAAAATCTGTACAGCACACCTGCCCACACTTCACAGATTCCCGAGACTTCTACTGCTATACATCCGACACCTCCTCAACAACAAGCTTCTGATCAACCTCCACCACAACAGCAACCTATCATATGGGAGAAGATAATCATCCTCATTCCTTACCTTGAGGACTCCCTGAAGAGGTTATTCGTTCACAGGTTATGCCCGATCGAGCCAACTTTCTGCCTTGGGATATTGAAGTTCGACAAAGACTACCAGAGTCAATACATAAAGGTAATGAAGAGGTGCTTACCAGTCAGCCAAGTCCGAACAAAGCACAAAATCACCGAAGTGCTCAACATCCAAATCGGCCGAATTCTTAGAGTCATGTTTCCAGTATTCACCGTCCGACGCGAAGACGGAAATGAATGGAGATTCTCCGAAGAAGACTTCAAGAACCTCAGACTGAATGACTTCCACGCTCTTCTGAAAGACCTCCGAACCCGAACTACCCGACCGATACATGTCAACAAAGCGCTCGAGGCGGTCAGACGATTCCTGCTCCACAAAGTCATGATATCGTACATCACAGATTTTCAAATGGGAGTCGAGCACCGCACTAAGAAGATAAATCTGCTGAAGCCGAATCAGAATGCACCCGAGTTGAAGATGTACCCCGAACATTCCCTACTTCTTGAACCAGAATTTGGAATAGTGTATCTCAACAAGCTAAAAGAAAAGAAGTTTCTCTGATTCAGCCAAGTCGACAGATTCTGCGATGGTACGTTGCTAAAGGTCAGAGACGCACTCAGAGATACCATCTCCAAGGAAAAAGATCTTCAGAAAGCGTTTACTGCCAACCAAAACGAATCAAACGCCCGAGAAGCCTTGGAAATAGTTGAAGACTGCATCGACTACCGCAAAGCCATTCGAAGCTTCGAGATTCACTTCGCACTCCGGAAGAGATACGTTCCGAACTGGCAAGAACTTGAACTTCAATTCAAAGGGGGGGATTGTTAGGGATAAATCTTGTTGAATAGAAGTTGAAGGGTTTAATTTGTAAAAGGTGTATTTGGGCTTAATTGATAAATGGGCCATGGGCTTGATAGTTTTGGCCCTTGATATAAATAGCTTATTTTGTTTAGAAAAATAGGTTAATCGTCTTAATCATTCATTATCATTCATATTGTAACTCTCTGAAGATTAATCAAAGTGATATGGATGACCAGTTGAAATCATTCTGATTGTTTCTACTCTATTGATTTCATTGATTGTATGCACTAATCTGGAACTCACAGTTCATATCCATATCTTTATCTATCTTCCTCCTTTTCACCACCTCCGCATATGATTGTCTTTTCTCTGTCGCCATCTTTCCGGTTGCCTCTTTTACAAATCTCCTTTCACCTTGGTCTCCCCTTGTATCACGATCATTCCTTCCTTGATCTTTTGATGCCACATACACCCGTAGTCTGAATGATTTGATCCATATATTATTTAGTCTTCTTTCCAACAACTCAGTCTCGTTATCCTTTCGAAATCTCACGAAACAAAATATTTTCCATCTTTCAAAGTTCTTCGGGCCATGTAAATATCCGTGACCACTCCATAGTTTTTGAAGATCTTCCACAAATTTCCTACCTCCGTGATCTCTGGGAAATTGAAGAATAAAAACGAAGATTGATTCGAGGAGATATCCCGCTTTGGTCGCTGTATCGTACCACTTTCGTTACCATAGTTCTTACTTGATCGAGCCCTCTCACCAAACCTCACTCCCCCCACCCTCTCTCTCTCTCTCTCTCTCTCTCTCTCTCGCTCTCTCTCATCGCTTCATGTTTACACAAGACCGTATTTTTGTGGTCCTGTTTAGGTTTGATCACTTCTTGCCAAACCACCCAGTTTATATAGTTCTTAGATCACAATCACTATTAGTATTGAACTTATGAGACTTGAGTTTCTTCTCCCTTAATGCTTTATGGTTGTATATCTCCCTGTTAACCTTAATCAACATTTATCTATTAAACAACTGTGTGTGACGATTTTTTTGTTAGGAACTACGTAACTATGTTAACAAAAAGTGGTGACAATAATGTTATGCAATGTAATACAATGCATGTACCGAAGGTGTTTTTGTCTTTTATTTTGTAATAAATTGATTACAAACAGCATATTTAAAACGAACTTTAAGAAAAACCATTAAGTTGAGTAGTTTTACTAATTTTACTTTCTTTTTTATTCCGATGCAATCATCACAACACAAAATATAACAACCCAAATTTTCTTTAACAAACCATGAACTGCAATTCTCGAGCTTCCAAATGTATGTAAAAGTTTCCTGAAGGTAAGGTTGGTTAAGATAAATCAACATTTCTGGTTGGAAGCTAAGTAATTAAGTATATTAAACATTACAATAAAGATGGCATGGATATCTCCTCTATCTTTGATCGACATTGATCGGTTATTTTTGCCATCTCCAGCTATATTTGGAGCTCTGCAATTACCATGTCCTTTATCTTTAACTCGATTTTGTTACTTTCCAGTTTAGTTTCAAGGTCATTTATTTTTCTGCACAAAACATAAATGTTGGAATATGTTATATCATTGGCTTTGCACGAAAAAGAATAAAATAGATGAATTGAATCGAAAAAACTGCATTACCAATGAATAAGTTCTCGAATGCACATACTTTGTCCATTTCTTCTATCTTTAATCGAATAATAAGAGAAATTAACAGTGACTCAAAATATGTTGCTTTCGTAAATGTATGAATTATCCATTGGTCATATGAGCAATTGACCATACAGGTGAAATAAAAATTTATTCAGGTAAGACATGCCTACTTCCTCTTTCTCATTGACAACACTGTGTGCATTATCCACTACTTGCTTGATAAATGATGCCTCCTTTTGTATTGTGTCAAATGATAGTAAGTGAGCATTAAAGCATCGCAATCTTTCTATCTCTGGTTAAAGCTTCCTTTGTAATGTTGATCCAAGGTTGTAGTTTGGCAGTTGTCGTTTTCTACTGTTTTTTTGCACCTTTTTGTTAAAAGCTAGACTTAACAACACCAACACTGGCAGCCATTGCTACGTTTTTTTTTAAATTTCAACCTTAAAGTGGCTCGATTCTAAGCCGTTTTAATTCCTGCTTTTTACACTAAACTCTTAGTAATATTCTTACCAGCATTTTGGCATAAAGAACACTAACTTTCGTTAAGTAATGAGTTTTAAATCTGGATTTAAAGATTTCGGTTTTAAACAAAACTTGGAACATGAAATTGAACAATATAAACTCAAATCTGAGATATGAGGCTACTGGGTTTGATAAAGATCTTAAAAACGAACTCATACACATAAAAAGCATAAGATTTGGTTAAGAACCTCACCAAAAATCGGCGAAAACCCATGCATGAAACTTGATTCCGAACTTCGAACTCGGTTTTCTCTCTCGATAAATGCTTATTTCTTTCTCTATCTCTGTCTAAAATGATCCTCAACCGAAGCTCTATATTTATATGCCAAGATTTTTGGCATATTAGTTGAAAAATCCGGCCAAAATCGTTATTTTTCGTTGGGTCGCTTTCTCCAACAGAGATGTACTGTTGGCAAAACAGGTCCCTCCACTTTGAGAAAGATGACATTAAGCCCCCCAAAACTTTCAGACATTTATTCATCCCCTTATGACGAGATATTTTTCTTTTTTCTTAATTCTATTTTAAGATTTCTACCAATATTTTATTCAACTAGTTGAGTACCCGCGCAATGCGGCGGGATGTAAAAATTCTATTAAGATACATTTAGCTTTTAAATATCAACTTTTTGTAAAATGTCTTTGAAATACTTTCTCGTTAACATGTTGTACTAAGAGTTTCTCGCAATGCAACGGGATGTATCGTTAATCCAAAAATGGTCATTTCGTTTTTACCCGTCTACCTTTCAAAATGCATAATGTTTAACAAAACGGTTCACATTGTTCATATATTTAAGAATGTCATATAGCGCTTTGCAAGTTTGCCAATGACATATTAGTTTATAAAATGTAGTTGAACCAAGAAAATGCTATGGGAAAATACTTGATAAAAGTCTAACTCTAAAACCCAATAACCAAAGAAATGAACACCCTAAAAAAAACAAAAAGCTAAATCATTTAGGAAGCCACATATTTTGATCAATTTGGCCCCTGGCTATTTCAAACCTTAAACTGATCTCAATAATCTTCAAAGACCTTATCCACTTTCCAATCTTCTAGAAACCATCCACATTATCTCTCATTTTCCAATATTCAACCCACCAAGATAGTACATAACTATATTTTGTGTAAAATCGTAGTTCTGATTAATTTAATTTAGCAAGCAACAAAACCTGAGTAAACAAAAGCCCCAAGTCACCTACTTCCAAAGTTGAACCAAAATGAAAAGTTCAACCCTGATAATTACTGACTTACAACTCTTACTCAAGCTACTCTATTTGATTTACAAATCTACCTTAGAGACCTTCTATTGATATCTTCATATATAATGAGAAATTGAAAAAGGGTGATCAATATTGTTGGTAACCATATTAAACAAATTGCAGTTGATTAACAACCATATTTAACTTAAAAGAAAAACAAAAATGAAGGAAAGTTATCTTTTACCCATCCTACACTTAATATTGGCCATAGGTAATGATTAATGTGACATCCCCGTCTTCAACGGTGTTTCTTACCTCTAAACTTCATATCAGTAGCTTCTCAAGCTAAGGTTCTATTTTCAGATCAGTAGCTTCTTATCCATTTTTGTCAAAGAAATTAATGTGCAATCATGAGCTTCTTGAAATGATGAGTTATAGACTTGTAGTTTACAATATGAGTCAGTAACGTGGAAGAAGTTAATCAAAAATGTAGAAATAGATGAAGGTTAATTCTTAAGTGATGCCATTGATCAGATTGACTCATTTCAAACGCGATTCTACTTTTGACTCGGTTACCCTTTTTCTATGGTCACGTGCAAGAAAATTTGAGCTTTAGTAACACATAAAAAATCCATAATGATGGATACGGGGTCGAGGAACATAGTTTATATTGCAAATGGTCATCTTGGACAAACATATATTACAAATCCTTTTGGCAATTCCTTGGTCAGAATGTGTGCAAGCTGAGTTCTAGAAGGAGTAGCACTAGTTGTCCTTGTCGAATCTTTTCTCAAACAAATGGCAATCTATTTCAGAATGCTCATGGTCATAAATGTGAAGTGGTGTTTGATGCTTTTATTTCCACACAAATTCTACCTCAAAACTGTGAATATTGATTACAAATGTACGTTCTACGTTGATTGATTAACAAGTTGGTTGTATATAATTAGAAATGTATATCCTAATATTAAGAATCGTAATTTGTTTTACTTTTGCAAAATTAACACAAACCCACCTTGATATTTCCCTATATATTTAAAACATTCAGAAACCGACTCATATTTTTGAACTAATTGACAAATACCGACTTTAGAATGTGTTAAATCTAGATCCGTGCAACAATATAGAAATCGTAATGATAAATCAATAAGAACAATGATTTCCAACTGTCATCCCTTTCATTAACTTTCAGAGAGAATTTACAATAAGAGTTTTGAAGGTAAAAGGATGATTAGCTTGTTTTTCCAAGCTAATCTTACATTAAATACAATGTGCCCGTGGTTAACAAGCCCACGGCCCGTTCACTAATCAGGCTCAAATTAAACTATTACAATTCAACCCTTGAACTTTAAATCAACTATAAAACCTGCCCTAACAATCTCCCCCTTTGATTTGAAGTTCGAGTTGGCGTTCTAGATCTCTCCAGTTGAAGACATATCGTTTGCGAAGCGTGAAGTGAACCTCGAACAATCTGATGGCGCGGTGATAGTCGATGCGATCTTCAATCATTTCCAAGGCATTCCGAGCAATAGTTTCATTCTGATTCGGAACATAAGAATACCTTGGATTTTCAGACTCGTGCTGAATAATCTTTCGAAGAGCATCTCTGACCTTTAGAAGCGTGCCGTCACAAAATCAGTCTACCTGACTGAAACGCAGAAACTTCTTTTCGTTCTGTTCGTTGATGTAAACTATCCCAAATTCAGGTTGTAGAAGCAGTGAGTTCTCGGGATACATCTTCAGCTCAGGGGCATCCAGATTCGGCTTGATCAGATTTACCTTTTTCGCCTTGTTCTTGATAGCCATTTGGAAGTCCGTTAGATAAGACATCATGATGGTGCGGACCAGGTATCGACGAACAGCTTCGAGCGCCTTTGTAATCTCTAGCGGTCGGATGGTTCTTGTACGTAAGTCTTTCAGAATAACCAGAAAGTCGAGCGGTCGGAGGTTCTTGAAGTCAGCTTCTGAAAATTTCCATTCATTCCCATCTTCACGTCGAACAGTGAAAACTGGGTAGACGATCCTCATAATGCATCTTGAATAGATACTGGTTACCTCTGTGATCCGGAGTTTGGTTTTGACTTGGTTGACTGAAGACACCGCTGCATTGCTAGTATATACCGGCGTTGAAATTCTGGGCTAAAGTTGTAAATACCCAGACAGAACGTCGGCTCGATCGGGCGAAGCTTGTGGACGAACAGCTTCTTCAAAGATTCCTCCAAGTGAGGGATAAGTACCATGATCTTCTCCCAACGGATTTGTTGCTGTTGAGGAGGAGGAGGAAGATCAGAAGCTGTCGTGGGAGGGGCAGTTGTCGGAAGATCGGAAGTAGTAGACTCGGGTCTTGTTGATGATGTTCCGGCGGGTTGAGCATAGTGAACGGGGGATGTTCCATACAAATTTTGGAGCAGGAACTGATCATAATCAATGTTGTCGTCCTCATCAGTGGGGAAGACCAAATTTACCTGGAGATTTACGGCACTGGCGGCTTTTTCGTACCATGCATCTTCGGTCTCCGGGTTGGCTTCACAATCTGGATCTATCATGTCCAGAATCGGTATATCTGATGAGTCAAAATCAATCAGTTCCTGTGTTGAACCCTCGGGCTTTTCAACCGTCGGGTCTTCTTCATCTGATATCTCCATTTCTATAACCATATCTGCTAATGGCAACTCGGCTTCAGGTGCTTCTGTTGTAGCTGACGCATTTGGGGGTTCCTGGTGAACCACTGTTGTAGTTTCAGCAGTGAGGATCTGGGCGGTCTCGGTTTGGCGTTGTCGCTTCTCCCCCTCACGGTGATCAGGATCATCCTGGTCATCGTACTTACGTTTCAGACCGCTGGCTTGACTCTTACATGTGTCTTCGAGTGAGCGGACCCTCTCAGACAGCGTGGTGAGCGCTTTATTGTAGTCCTTGAGGGTCGAGTCAATGGCGTCTAAGCGAGTGGTAATAGATGAAGATGGTGCAGTGACCTGTGATTGGAGAACTGAGATCAGGTATGCTTCAGTAGAGGCGGTTGTATCTGATTCCTGGAGCAGTTGGGCCAATAGCATCGTCTTCAGGGTGTCCACCGAATAGATAGGTTGCGGTTGAATCGGTGGAGGTACAGGGGCGGTTTCAGTTTCGACGAGGTGGCCTTTACCTTTGATAGCGCGCATAGCTTTGGCAAGTTCAGCGGCTACATGTTGTTGCATCTGTTGCTCCATATCCTGGCGGACAGCCTTAAGGGTGCTGTCCAGGGACCCTGGTGACACAAAGTCTGGGTTACTAACTCCGGGACCACTTAGGTTACCCGTTGAGGCATCTACCGCGGGGGTAGAGCCACCTACGTTCACAGTTGGCGTGATAATAGCTGTGGTAGGATTTCCATCCGATCCTCATGTTCCGGCAGACGGAGACACTACATACGTTCCGGTCGGGTCACTTAGAGCCGCGACTTCGTGTTGTTCTGCATCAAGTGTCCTAGTCAAAGAATCTTCAATAACAAGTGGATCTAGGCTCGATGGTGCACTGAAAGAAGTCGAGACCGGGGGTTGCTGGTCTCTTGTTTCAACACCAGTACTCTCCGAGTGAGAGACCGGTGGAAGTTGTGCTATATCCCCGTGTGAGACTGAAACATCCGTCTTTTGAGAGACGGATGAGTGGCCGAGGGGGTCGTGCAATTGCTCCGCTGGGTCCACGGAGTCTTCTTCAATACCCCGTCCCAACAAATGAGACGGGATAGCAGATGTGGCTACCCGGATATCGCTCGGTTCGGTTCGCTCAGGAGCCTCTTTTTCTTTACGGCTCGTTCTTTCCTGGTTCAACTTTGAACGCAGTTCTCTCCGCCTCGCATGATCTAACTCCTCTACTTGTTCTCCCTCAGATGTCCTAATAATAGGTTCGGTTCCAGTATGAGGAGGTGAGTCAAGAGGGATTCCAACAGTGAAATCTGGGTTGGGTCCGATACCGTGAGGTATGTGTTTCAGGCGTACGGTACGGTCGGTATCGGAGTCCGTGGAGTCAGATTCCACGTCTTCAACATGGTGAGGTGGGGAAGGGGGTTCAGTAACATATGGTTCGGTCGAACGATGAAGTGCGGGTCTAGATTGGGGTTGGCTGGAACCGGGTCGCGATCCCGCTGCACCGCCTACACTCGCTCCCCTTCCTCTCACAACTAACAGCACCTGCTTGTCGCGCCCTTCCACCTCTCATCCTCGGACCCTCATGTCCCTCGGGTCAATCTCCCTGGGCAGGTACCTCCGGCTCTGGCGGGACCATGGGATTACCTAACTCTCCCCTATAAGCAACTACCCCTGGTGCAGTGGGATCAACGACGGCTAATAGGGCTTCAGGGATGGGCATAGCTACCGCATTGGATGGGTTGCGGATAACCATGAACTGAAGATGGTGGATAGGGCATACCTGATGTGCAGCACGTCTGGGTATTGCTGGATTAGCATCCATGTGTTGACACACTGCTAGCGATAGGAAACGCGGGTACGGGAGAAACTTCTTCTATTTCGTTCCTTTGATGTGTCGGATGGTGGTGACAAGTTCACGCCAGATGATCATGGCGAAGTCGACATGACGGGTGTAGCAGACGGCGTGAACTAGGCGTAGAAAGTCACTGGTGCACTGATCTATACCTTTCCATCTAGAGGATAGACACCTGTTAAGAATCGTAAACAAGGTGTACCAGATGGGGGCTAGGTATTTCCGGTTGAACACTGAAAGTCTAGGAAGATCATGGTTGTAGCCGAGTGCGCAGATTTGTGCGCATAGCGTGTCATCATTAACGGTAGGATCGTACCGTTCATGTCCTGCGGCGTCGGCAGCCGGAAGAGAAAGGAGGCGGCGAAAGGAATCAGGCGTCAGGGTGAACGGCTGGTTGTCGATCATTGCCGTGATAGTCTGTGAAGTGCCGGCCGTACGAACCTGTGCCGTGAACCAAACTTGTAGAACATACAGCAAGGGGACGTCAGTAGTGCGGGTCAGGGCCTCACGGATGGGATGGCGCATGAGAATGTCCAGTTTAACCTGGTGGTTAGGGTTGGGTCTGAAGAGCGCCGGGTCCAGGTAGTGATTGTTCGCCTCCATCTCGGTGCCATGGTCAGGGTCAACCAAGGCAGCATCTGCTTCGTCGTTTATGATTTCCTCTTCTTGAGGTATATGCTCTTCCGGAGGTTGTTGTGGATTTTGTTGATCCGCCATTGCAATATCTGTAAAAGAAACGCACAGTTAGTTACTGAGACGGATGAACAAGTGTCGGTGCGTACCTTTGCTGTGATTGGCTCAATCTGAGACAGATCGAGGACTGGCAGTGAGAAACCAGGTACTGAAATGGACACAATCAGGGGTATCCGGATAAGAGTGTCATAGTGTCCGGACAATATAAAGAGTCCGGATAAGATTGATGAACCCGGACAGAGGTTCCCTGATACACCATTTTTCCGGATAACATTAGAGTCCGGACACCAAAGTTCCCGGTAGTTGAACTTACCGGAAACCCTAAGGTTTCCGGACAACTAGGTCTCCGGGTGATGTCAGTGTCTGGATGGATCATCATGGTGTTGAATGTGTCCGGACACGACGAATGTGTCCGGACGAAGACTCAATCATTCAATATATCAAACAGGAGATCCCAATCAAGTGTTAGGGTGCGTAGGGGTTGTCTAGAAGCGAATATCAGCTTATTGGAGTATGGACAACTCTTGAGTCGCATCCAGTGGTCCTAAACTGACTACAAACCCTTAAGGGGTTTCGGTCACTGTTGGATCGGCCAAATCCCAGATGGAATGAGCATTTAGGGGCGTGGGTCATTAGCAAATATGATTAGGAAGTGAACTCGAGAAACATACCTGAAGATGGGGACTAAAACACGTGTGTATCGAGAAAGAGGGGAGAGTCCGAGCGAGAGAGGTCGACGAGAGGGTTTAGGGTTTTTGTGCGGTTCGAGTTTCCGGATAAGTGAAATGGGAGAACCCAGGTGCGTATATATACCCGAGTGGGGTCCGGGTTCTTAGCCGACCCGGATACCTACCCGGTCCGGATTCGGTCCGGATACCGGAGGTGTCCGGATAACTCTAAATAGTCCTGTTCCGTGGAAATTTGCAGGATTTTGAACTGGAAGAGAACTGTTTATCGCTCCCCCTCAAACTGAGCAAGGGTATTCCCTTACTCCCCCTTGGATAGTGTAGTAAAGTGCAGTGGAGGGGTCCGGCACACAAAAATAATTGTGAAGTCCTTTGAAAAGAAACTTGTGTCGCTCCCCCTCAGATGATGACTATAACACACATGCAGGAGTGCCCACACACACAAAAACTTTGGATAGTTAAGAAAAAACTGTGTGTGACGCTCCCCCTCAAAGGTTGAGAAAACGTACCTGATACTTCATTGTACTCCCCCTGAACACGAGAACATATGGTGAAAGCACATATATAGTGAATGGAAATACAGACGACAGTATGAAATAAGAGAAACATACGAAGAAAGAAAGAAAATAAACGAAATCTACCAAATAAATACAGAGATTAAAATCTAACAGTATGACCGAGACAAGTAGAATACAGGTGCGAGAAAGTGTATACTCAACCATCAGGAGTGATAACACTGGATGATGAGTAGGCAGTTACTCGTAGATGTATGGAACTTGTAGCAGGCACACATTCGGATTAAGTCTTCAGATTTAGCATACCCAGCTTGAACACAAGAGTGTTAAAACGTTTTTCGTCCAAGGCTTTGGTAAACAGGTCTGCTAACTGATGTTCAGTATTTACGAAGTAGAGTTCGACAGTACCTCTTTCAACGTGATCCTTAATGAAGTGATACCGAACGTCGATGTGCTTCGTCTTGGTGTGTTGGACCGGGTTGCTTGATATGGCAATTGCGCTCTTCGAGTCACAGTAGATCGGGACTTTGACATACGTAAAGTCGTAGTCTTTGAGTTGCGTCCTCATCCAGATTACTTGGGAACAGCAGCTTGCGGCGGCTACATACTCTGCCTCGGCAGTTGACGTGGAAACGCATTGCTGTTTCTTCGATGCCCAACTCACTAGGCTATCTCCCAAGAATTGAATGTGCCCCGATGTGCTCTTGCGGTCCAACATGCATCCCGCGTGATCCGCGTCAGAGTAAGCGGATAGGCCAAAACCTGTCTCTTTCGGGTACCAAAGGACAAGATCAGCAGTACCACGTAAATAACGAAAAATTCGTTTAACGGCATTGTAATGAGACTCTTTAGGGTTTGACTGATAACGGGCGCAAAGAAATGTCGAAAACATGATGTCCGGTCTACTGGCAGTTAGGTACATTAAAGAACCGATCATCCCCCGATACAATTTGGTGTTGACAGCCTTTCCGTGAGGATCGGCGTCAAGCTTTGTATTGGTTGCCATGGGAGTTTTCATTGGTGAGGACTGGTCCAATTGGAATTTCCGAAGAATATCCCGAATGTATTTGGACTGGTTTATGAAAATTTATTTCGACAGTTGTTTAACTTGAAGACCAAGGAAAAAGTTCATCTCACAAAGCATACTCATTTTAAAAAAAATTCCCATGAGAGTGGCAAAGTTCTTTGCATATAAAGGACTAGTAGAACCGAAAATGATGTCATCGACATATACCTGGACTAGAATTATGTGACCCTTTTCGTTCTTGATAAACAGTGTAGAATCAATGGTACCTCGAGTGAACTCGACTTCTAACAAGAACATTGACAGTGTGTTGTACCATGCTCACGGAGCTTGGTTTAAGCCGTAAAGTGCCTTGTCTAAGATGTAGACATGATCAGGCTTCGAGTCGTCAACAAATCCGTTTGGTTGCGACACATAAACTTCTTCTTGGAGGTCGCCGTAAAGAAAGGTTGTCTTCACATCCATTTGGAAGACCGTGAAGTTCTTGTGCGCGGCATAAGCGAGAAACATACGGATTGCCTCGATGTGTGCTACCGGAGCATAGGTCTCATCGTAGTCGATCCGCTCTTGTTGTCAGTACCCTTTGGCCACAAGACGCGCCTTGTTGCGAACAACGATGCCGTCTTCGTCCTTTTTATTTTTGAATATCCATTTGGTGCCGA
The DNA here is from genome assembly GCA_033807775.1 of Saussurea involucrata. Classification (NCBI taxonomy): domain Eukaryota; kingdom Viridiplantae; phylum Streptophyta; class Magnoliopsida; order Asterales; family Asteraceae; genus Saussurea; species Saussurea involucrata. Next base: position 138,734,607 of record CM066322.1, read on the forward strand.
TCACCGTCTTGTGTTTTGGACGTGGAACCAGTCGCCATACCTTGAGAGCCTCGAATTGATTTAGCTCTTCTTGCATGGCTATGATCCAGTCCGGATCTTCGAGCGCTTCGCGTACGTTCGTCGGCTCAATCTTGCTTAAGAAGCCGGAAAATAGACAGAAGTTGGCGGAAGCGCCTTGTGTACGAACAAGAGTAGAGGGATCACCGATTATCTGATGTAGGGGATGGGCCTTTGTCCATTTGGTGGAATGCGGAAGCGGCTGCTGGGTGGAGTGAGAGGCATCCGGATCCACATACGAAAGTGGGGGAGGATTCGTCGATGGTTGAACAACTTCTGGTTCCGAGGAGTTCAGAGGTTGAGCATTGGTTGTAGCAGATGACGAATCAGTAGGAGCTATCTCCAGAATTATAGGTTCCTCCGAGGGGGTTACAGTATCAGGTGCATGCGTATCTGATGATGACGGTTGAGCTATCTCTATTGTTGTTGATGGCGTGCTTGTAGAAGGAGGCGGACCAGATAAAGTGGCCGAATCCTCATTGTGAGCAGCTTCAAGTCGCGGTTGCGCTGAGACAGGAGCAGAAGAGTTAAGTATGTCATCATAGAAATATTGAAACAGTAAATCTAAATCAGAAGAGTCAGCATTCGATGAAGATGCATGATTCGGATTTACTGTGGCTTGTGCAGATCCCGAACTCGAAGGTCCGGAAGCTAGCACTCCAGTTAAACCGGGTTCTGAACTGAGTTGTTCAGAAGCCAAATCTGTGGCTTCATCGAATGTCACGTTTATGCTTTCAACAACGGATTTGGTCCGTTTGTTGTAAACGCGATACGCCTTAGCAGTCATGGAGTAGCCGATGAAAACTCCTTCGTCCGCCTTGGGGCTGAATTTGCCGAGATCATCCTTGTCGTTCAATACGTAGCACGAGCATCCGAAGGCGTGAAAGTAGCCGATGGTTGGAACGTGATTATTCATGATCTCGTACGGCGTCTTGTTGAACCGCTTGAGAAGGATAGAGCGGTTTTGCGTGTAGCATGCCGTAGACACCGCTTCAGCCCAGAGATATAGCGGTAGATTTGCTTGGGAAAGCATTGTGTGGGCAGCTTCAACGAGAGTACGGTTCCGTCTTTCCACCACTCTGTTTTCCTGAGGAGTGCGTGCGGCAGAGAAGGTGTGTGTGATGCCCACTGACCTCAGATAGTCATCCACCTTTTGATTCTTGAACTCCGTCCCGTTGTCAGTTCTGATGGACTGAACGTTTTGAAGCTTGTTCTTCTGGACAGTCTTCAGGTGATCTGTAAGATCCCACATTGGTTGGGGAGGGGAACAAAGGTTGCCTTATAAGGGACTTGATACCTCCCCTATTAGACGCGTTTTAAAACCGTGAGTCCAGGTGTGTGGACAGAACGGACAATATCTGGTACGGTTGCCTGGGATGTTACAAATGGTATCAGAGCCGGGAACCGGACTAGTGTGCCAGCGAGGACGCTGGGCTCCTAAGGGGGTGGATTGTAAGATCCCACATTGGTTGGGGAGGGGAACAAAGGTTGCCTTATAAGGGACTTGATACCTCCCCTATTAGACGCGTTTTAAAACCGTGAGTCCAGGTGTGTGGACAGAGTGGACAATATCTGGTACGGTTGCCTGGGATGTTACATGATCAATAATGAGCTCCGGAGTTTCGTCCTTCGAGCGTAAGAACATCACCCAAGTGTAGCATGAGTAGTCGTCCACCATCACAAGCACGTATTTGCGCTTATTGATGCTCGGAACATGCATTGGACCACACAAATCCATATGAATGAGTTCGAGGGTCCGGGACGTGCTCGGAGTTGCCTTCGGCGGATGTGATGCGTGCTTCATCTTTCCCTTTTCGCATGCCCCACAAAGACGATCCTTCACGAACGAAAGTTGGGGAACGCCTCTGACGTGTCTGCCTAACACCAGTTGATTGATACTTCTGAAGTTGAGGTGTGAAAGACGTCTATGCCAGAGCCAAACTTGATCAGAGTCGGCTTTTGACAAGAGGCAGACAGGTTTGTCGGATTTGATTGCTGCGAGGTCAATGGTGTAGAGATTGGTCTTTCGAGTCCCAACCAGTAGCTCTTCTCCGTCGTTGTTGAAGATTCTACACCTTGTGGCTTTAAAGCTGACCTCGAGATGCTTGTCGTAGAATTGACCGATGCTGAAGAGATTGTTTCCTAATCCTGTGACGTGGGATACCTTCTTGATTGTTATCTTGTCTTGTACGATGTCATCGTAGCCCACGATCGGCGACTTCTCGTTATCCCCAAATCTTACGTTTCCGCAGTATTCTTCTTTGTAGTTCGTGAGAAGCTCCTTCCTTCCGGTCATGTGCTTGGAGCATCCAGAATCTAAGTACCACACATGACCGTGCTGCAAACAAGATTAGTGAAGTTTAGGTACCCAAATTTGCTAGGGTCCTGGAGGGTTAGGTTGGGCACCGTTTGGGGAAGCTTGCTTTGTCCCAGCTTTCCCTTTAGGTGTAGGATTTACACCGGTAGAGGGAACTAGTTTTGGCACTTGTTTCCTCTTCGGTGCAGAATTTACACCTTTAGGAGGAACAGATTTTGTGGCAGCTTTCCACCTGGGTGCCGGTTTAACCCCAGTAGGAGCAACTCGTGTAGGAATGGGGTGAGTCTCCCGCTGTGGTTTAACCGCCTGATTGGTACCCCGTTGGGAATGGTGTTTTTGCTTATTATTGTGGGGTTTTCGCTTATGAAATAAGTTACCAACAAAATAAGGCGCATACCAATCATTATTGTGAATATCATCAAAATCATTCCAACCACAATTAGAACAACATAAACAATCATGCGATAACCGAATCAATTGATTAAGAGAATTAACTTTAACGGGAAAAGAAACATCAAAATGGTTCCAATGATTCCAAGCATAATTGTCTTTGTCTATTCTAGAATTAAAAACAGGTGGGGAAGACTTTGACGCATCCTTCTTGACAGATTCCCTCTTTAGCCACTTTGGTGTTTCTTTATTAGCGCGACCATTTTTATCTGAAACAGCAGGGACAGTATGATCAGTGACTTTTGAGGAAACAGGAATCGTAGTGGTCGGTCGTTCGGTCTTTTGCTTCGGCTGTGATTGTTTTGAAGCGTTTTTAAGAATCTTGATCACAGCCGGAGTCTTGGTTTGAGAACGGTCGCCCTTTTGAAAATTTACCGGACGATTAACCACTGGAGACAAAAAATCAGAATGACTTGGAGAAATAGTATTTGTGGTAGTCAATGGTCCGGTCTCTTGCCTCGGTTGTGATTGGTTTTGATTGAGAAATCTTGATCACAGCTGGGGCCTTTGTTTGAGAACAGCTACCTTTTAAAAAATTAACCGGATGATTGACTACGGGGGATAGAAAATCAGTGTGACTTGGAAGAGGTTTGTCAAAAGGGAACGACTCGAACTCTTCTTCACAGTTACCCTCGGAGTTCATGTACTCAGAAAAATTTATCTCGGGAAGTACTGGACTTGGATCAGGTGGGGAAGGCGAGGAACTCTCAGTGCTTTTGTGCTTTGGGGAATTTGGAGCGGAAGCTAAGAAAAATTCAGAGTTCAAATTCCTAAGAAGGCTTTGCACGAAGATGTGTCGGATGAATTTGAGGAAGGTTCGGGTGAAATCTTCTTGTTAGATAGCAGTTAGTCAATTTTCTCTTGAAGCTGACCATTTCTCGTGTACTCTTCCATCTTTTTTGTTGCCAAGGCAGACAGTTGTGATGTGAGTCGATTGATTTCACTTCGAAGGATCTCCTGTCCTTCACCAGACACAACTTCGGTTTTGACATGTTGTAGATTCTCAAGTTTTGTAAGTAAAACTTGCTTTTCCATTTGAAACACTGACCTTTCTTTCTCAATGGACTCCTCCAACTCGACTATCTTTGCTTCCAAGATGAGAGGTGGAACATAGAGTTTAAACTCATCCGTCTAGGTCTTGGTTGCAGGTGCTATATCCTCATCCTCTTTGGAGGAATCCTTGGGTGTAACTACCTTATAGGGGTCGAAGTAGTCATTGGAAAGGTACTTTTTGTCCCTTTGATACGAGTAGTTTAAAGGTTCATAACAAAATGGAAGTTGAATTCCTCGTTTTTGTGTGCGTTTATGTTCCTCGGTGTCCTCCTCCTTTTCTGGTTCAAGAGGACCAGTCCATTGAATTGCGTACTCTGGATACTTTTGATCTAATCCATAGCAAGCAAAATCATACAGAGTAGGGACTTGATATCTTCCCTTTTTTAAGTAGTGTGGGTTATCATATCCGACTCCCCACTCTTTGTTGAAGTACGTGAACTCTTTGGGTTTGTTCAAAAAAATGGTTTGATCAGTTTGACCCATTTTGTGGAGTTTGGTTTGGTGTTCAAGAATTTTAGCCACATACTCCTTGTTTTGAATTTGAAGAGAAGTGCATTGATAAATAATGTCTTCTTTCTCATTCAAGCACTGATCAAACTTATGCTGAGGATCAGATAATTTGGTTGTTAAGTCTTTAGGTGCTAATGATAGAATTTTGCATTTATCAGTTAAATTAGCACAATCAGACTTATATTTCTCTGTTATTCTCTTTTGAACATCAAGCTTTTCATTTAGTGACCTAATTTCAAGCTTTTGTTGTTTAGAGGTGGCCTGGAAGGAATTTGCCTGATCAGTAAATGCTTGCATTTTAGTCAAGAAATTTGGTTGGTAAGAATTACATACCTGACTTGTAGGATCCGTTTCTTCTTCGGCGGAGGAGTGATATCTCATGAAGGCATCCGCAACATCAAAATTGCCTTCATCATCAGATCTTTCCAACCAGTAGTCGTTCTCGGCGAACATTGCTTCTCCAGCCTCTTTCTGACGAGACAGGGCGAGTTTGGCCTCGTAGTAGTGAGAGTTCTTTACTGTAGGCTGGCGACAATCCTTCGCGAAATGACCAAGTTTCCCGCAGTTGTAACACTTTACGGGTTCATCTTTCTTCTTCCCTTCTTCTTTCTCTGGCTTTCCCTTCTTCTCAGACTTGTCGTGCTCACTGACCTTCTTCTTTCCTTCGTATCGATCTTTGTAGTCATGGCGCTTGTTGGAGGAGGTGGAGTAGCGCTGACTATTGGATGAAGGCTTTTTGTAGTACCTTTGTTGTTCGAAGGATTTGGTAAGCAAAGTTATGGCCTTTTTGAATTCTGAAACCTTCTCATCATCAGAATCGTTGTCTTCCTTATCTTCAGCTTCTGACTCAGAAGAACTTTGCTTCGGAGCACATCTGGAGTGACTTCCCGATGATTTTCCTTGCTTGGAGGAAATGAGAGCAATAGGATCGGCAGATGGCTTTGGTTCAGTCTTTTTCTCGCCTAGGAGCTCATTCACTTCATCTTCGTCTTGAAGAAGTGTCTCATACAGTTCGTTGATGCTGATATTCTCAATCAAATTGTTGTGCTTGACATGAGAAGCATACACCTTCCATTCAGGTAACAGATTGTTGAGAAACTTGAGCGCGTTTTCCGTATTGGAACGAACAATCTTGTTCTTGTTCAGTTCATTGAGGAGTAGACAAAATCGTTCATAGGTCTGGGTGAGGGATTCACCGTTGCGCTACTTGAACCCATCGAACTTGGTTATCGCGCTATTTATCTTCAGTTGATTTCCTACAACGCTCCCACGCATCATTCTGGCTACTTGATCCCACATGCCCTTAGCCGTCTCTTTGTAACTATCTATGGCAGTGTAGATGGAATTAGGAAGAGCTTGAATCAGATATCTCTTTGCATGCTTTTCACCTTCAATCATGCCTCTTTCAAATTCTGTCATCTCAGCAAGAGTCTTGTCCTCACGTCGAGCTACTGCAGTTGAAGTTGCAGATATGTCCTTCACTAACTTGGGAATTGGGCCATTATCCAGAGCTCTCTTGGTGTACACATAGTTGTCCTTGGACTCTATGAAGATCATGAACCTATCTCGCCATTGGCTGTACTCGTTCGAATAGAGACACGGTGGCTTGGTGTCAGTGCCAATTGCGAGAGCATCACGAGAAGCAGACATCTTTGGTTGCAACGGAGTGATCGTCGGACGGGTTGATCGATTCAGAGTGTAAACCTAACGCAAGGTACTAAGAGTGATGACCTAACGCAGGTTCTACGAGTGATTGGACTAAACTGAACTTACTGGATAGGAATCCAAATAAGTGATCTGATCTGGAAGTGTCCGGATAAGATTTGATGCAAGTAGATCAATAAGAAACAAAAGTGTCCGGATAAGAGGAAGTGTCCGGATAACTTGAGTTGTCCGGTTAACAAAGGTTACCGGATGGCTTAAGTTACCGAATAGAAAACTGAAACAAAATGTTTTCGGATACACTGAAGTTTCCGGGTACAATGGATTGTCCGGATAAGATATGTCCGGAAACACTGGTTTTCCTGATACAAATGTTACCCGGATAGTATAAGAAATAGTGACTTACCCGGATTGCAGAACTTACCCGGAAAAATGAGGAGTCCGGATGGAATTAGAATTATCCGGATGGAATTAGAATTATCCGGATGGAAATCACACAAACGTCCGGGCACTATCAACTTGTCCGGAAACCACGGCTGGGTTATCCAGAAAACTCGGCTGACTTTTTCAATACGATCGATTTTCGATTAGGGTTGCACAAGAAGGTTCCTGAAAGGTTAGAAACACTACCAGACACAAAACTAACACTAACCCAATCGATTTTGAAGCAAAAAAAGCACTTTTTAATGGTAAAAATTCGATCTTTCTTGATGAACACAACCAAAAACTTTAAACTTAATTTGCTAAATTGACCGCTCAAACGATCGAATTGGAATGTGAAAAGTTGCAGAAATACTAACAACTATAATGCTAACACAACCCAATAAACATAATTGAACAATTTAGCCAGAATCAAAGATTTGAAAATTCAAGAATGGTCAGACGTGAAAAAGTCAAACTAACCAGAAATCAGTGAATGAATCTGTGAATCGAATCCGTCCGTCTGCTCTGATACCAATTTTTAAATCCAGATCCGTGCAACAATATAGAAATCGTAATGATAAATCAATAAGAACAATGATTTCCAACTGTCATCCCTTTCATTAACTTTCAGAGAGAATTTACAATAAGAGTTTTGAAAGTAAAAGGATGATTAGCTTGTTTTTTCAAGCTAATCTTACATTAAATACAATGGGCCCGTGGTTAACAAGCCCACAGCTCGTTCACTAATCAGGCTCAAATTAAACTATTACAATTCAACCCTTGAGCTTTAAATCAACTATAAACCTGCCCTAACAGAATGGCAAATGTTCAACACCCAACTGGATGTACCTTACAAGTAGCTCATGCATAGAAGAAAAACAAAATTTTAACTGTTTTTTGCAAAGTTTTAACTGCTGTCTAGGTGATTTCCGAGTTTGTTTAGTTGCTAAAATAATTATCCAAAGATGAAATAATGTACACAATAGCATGGCAATGAAGAAGTGAAGAGAACTAAGATAGAAACATGAAGTGAAGAGGAACAACAAAAGGAATATTCAACAACCAAGATAACAGCAAAAATCAAGCTTCCATCATACATTCTACTTCAGCACAAGCCTGTCTTCTTTATTGATAATTTTTATCTAACATTTTATACATATAAAACTCTTATTCTAAACAATCATTTATATTACCAAAGCATTGATCCAAATATCATGCTTATTAGGTGTATTGACTGTCATGAAATAATGCAAAAGCTATTGAATATACTCCACAATAAGCAGAGATCAAAACAACAGCGATGTAGAACATATGAACAACAACGAAAAACAAAATAATGAGATTCTCAAGAGTTGTACTAACATTTGTAACCAGATATCAAAACAACAACAATGCAAAACAAAAAGGAATGCAATATTAAACATATTGTTGACCTTATCAATCTGTGGCAACGAAGTTCAGAAATAGAAGCTGATTACATGTTGTGTGAAACTGAACCTTTTTTTATGCTGTTTCTTGTTTTCAGTTTTTTGGCAATGTTGACATGTCGACTTAGAGCATCAATCACAAAGTTCTTGCTCATACTGCATTTCATCGATTAAACATGGTGATGAAAAAAATGACAAGCGATGGAATAGAATCAAGAGTTCATGGCGGGCCAAGTGGCCGGCACACCATCAAGTCGTTCATGTGTATTATCGTATTGGATAAGGGTGTTAAGGAAGGTGTTCTCTTTTGAACCAATTATGTTATGACATGTTGTTTTTTTGCATTTGTGTATATTGTCCATGTTTTTGCTCTTGGTTGCTAAAGTTACTAACATAACTAAAATGCAGACTGTTTGGCGGGTTGGGCATGGATGATTTTTTCACAACTATAGTTGGTAGAGGTGAGTCACACAATCAGGTCCCTATTCTTTACTCCCATCATTGTTACAAAATCAAATCAAGAAATAAAATGTTATGTTTTTGTAGGTTTCTTTCTTTCTTTTTTATATGTGCTGCTTCATCTTAACCAGGTTAGTAGACATTGCATTTTTTTTAGAAGTAGACAGTGCAATTTTTGTTGTATTATTTTGCAATTTATAGTTACCTTTTTGCCTATAATCATTCTTCCAAACAAATAGATGTTCTTGGTTTTGTCCAAGATGTAATTATTTCTCTTTGTTGAAGTGTACAAGATGTAAAATGACTACTGTGATTTGCCTCAATGTTTGCTTGTCTTTTTGTACCAATGTAGGTTGGAGATAGGTGTCAAGAGTAGAACCATGGTAAAAAAATAGAGCAGAAGGTCCACTTTTGGTTCCAAATGGAGGAGAGCATAAGGTCCACTTTTCTTCATATCCAGGTAATTTCTTTTCCATCATCCTCTCTTTTTCTTCTAATTTTCAAAAACCCATTTTTGTTTCATCGTGTTTTAGCTTTTTTTGATTTCATCATTTATCACGATTTTCAAAAACCCATTTTTGTTTCATTGTGTTTCAATACTTGTTTGACGTAACAATCATTGTACGTAAAGGGAAATATGGTAACTCGGAATCAAATATTAACGATTATGTTGGTTTGTACATTAAGCAAATAAAGTTGTATGACGACTCATTAGTTGGCAACATTTTAGGAAAAGGGTTTTACGTCATCAAAAGAGTTTTTTACTTTTCGGTTAACTATACTCGAATGGAAAACGATTCTAAATTATTAATATATGATTTTAATTTCAAATATAAAACGATATATAAACATAATCATTTGTTTATCAAATATATACTATTAATTAAATTTATTAACTGATTTGAACTTTTATGTCAAAACATCAATGAGTATTTTCTCAAATGAGATTTTCTTTAAAAAACATAGAATAAAATTGTAGTTTCTGTTAATTAAAGGAATTAAAAGATTGTACTTTGTGGCTTAAATTTGAACCAAAGGAAATGGGTTTTTTTGGGCAGTCAATCCCTCTTTTGTCCTTTCAGTCTCATCTCTCTGTCAACTGCAGTGCTTCTCTTCCAATATCCTTTTTGATATTCTCTCTCATCTATCTCCCATTTCTCTCCTCCATGTGCCTTCACCTCCATCATCTCTTTATAATATCTCCCACTTCCACCATCTCTCATTCATATATGAATCCCTTTTTCTTGTTTTCTTCTTCCTTTTTCATTCGGTCATCAAAAGAAAAGTACTACAACAATGGAAACCACTCAACAACAAGGTGGTGATCAAGATTTTGGAAACAGAAACAGCAGTAGTTATTTATGCAGACAAAGCATTAGCAGGTGGACACCCACAAGTGATCATATCATAATTCTCAAAGAACTTTACTACAACAATGGAATCAGATCACCAACTGCTAACCAAATTCAGAGGATCGCTGCTCGGCTCAGACAATATGGTAAAGTCGAAGGCAAGAATGTCTTTTATTGGTTTCAGAACCATAAAGCTCGTGAAAGACGAAAGAAACGATTCATTCCACCACCACCACCACCACTCCATTTTCCGACCACCATCACCACCACATGCATACTCATCAATCTGATCACCACCCACAACATTTCTATAACCAACATAACCACAAACTCTACACCACTCACCACATCTCCCCACCAGGTACATATATTATCATCTTGATTGATTTATTAGTAAACTTTCTACAATATCCATTCATTCTTTTTCATTTTTCATTTTTATTAGGGGGTGTTTGGGATTGCTTATTTAAACAACTTATTAACTTATTTTGTCTTGTCATTGTTTGGATTAGAGAAAAAAACTGTTTATAACTTTTTGTAATCGCTGATAAGAAGTTTTTAACAAGTTACTCCATTTTAACTTATTAACTTGTTTAAACAACTTGTGATTAATACCCCTAAATAATTAACAACTTAAGTTACCACTACAGCCTAATCCAAATACCCTCAATTTCAGATATTATATTTCATGTGGGTATGTTTAAATTTGTCAAATATATCTATTTTGCAGAGACTGGTTCTTCTTCATCACAAGCATTCATGCCTGTTAGCTGCGGCTATGGATCTGTCGCCATGGAATATTTGTCAAATATATCTATTTTGCAGAGACTGGTTCTTCTTCATCACAAATATGAGGTTTGTAACATATTTGTGTTCCTCATTTGATTATCGTGATATATATATATAATATGTGTGTTATATATATATATATATAAAATAATCATCAATCAATGGAGCTCATATAAACCCTAAACCTACTGAATTAATATGCTCAAATTATACATGAGCGCAATTCGTATTCTTTCGACAAGACAAAGCCGGAGTACGAAATTCCAGAAGACGACAACGACAGTGGCGGAGGAGAGCTGTCCGCCCAAACTGAGACGCTTCCGCTCTTCCCACTCCACCCTGGCACCACCACCGCCACTACTTTTTGAGAGGTGTAGGTCTGTGAGCTTATGCTTCTGTTCGTGGGTTGTTGTTTGGATTTGGGTTTGTGCCTTACAAACCTTTCACCCTTTTGCGTACATTAAATTTGTAAGGTGATGTTTGTTTTTTTCTTTCCAAAAAATCTCTTAATACATATAAAGTCTGAATCAGTTAGACGTTTTTTTGTTCTGAAATCCGTCTGAAATCATAAGAGGTAACCTGATATCTTATAACCTCTTATATCTGCCATCAGTTTATAGCTCCATGATGATACATTTCTTGTGTGGGTTGGAAGACCAAGTAATCTGATTATGAAATTTAAAAAAAATTTAAAAAAAATACGACAACAATTTTTACTTTATATAGTTTATAGAATTAAAAAATCTTGTTAATTCAGATTCGTATTTCAGACTTTAGACGTTACAAAACAAAACAATCTTATTAATTCAGATTTCAGATTTCTTATTAATCAGAACTAAAAATAATATAAAAGTAAGTTAAAGATATTAAAAAGTATGATGCATTAAAAGTGTCCAAATTAATTCATATATGATACAAATAAGAGTGATCAATGGTCATTAGGAACAAAGGGTGCCCCACCTATGTAGGTTAGGGTGGGGTAGATAGAGGTTAGAGGGAATAATGATTTCGAGGTCTTGAAAATTGGAAATTGAGTTACTTTTATTTGGGTAGATAGAGACTAAAGTAAGGGTGAGACTATTTGCACCCTTAAATTTGCTATTTGTACCCAAATGATTAAAACAATGATTTTGTTTTTTTTGTTTTTTTGTGTTTTTTTTGTCTTTTTGTTGTTTTTTCTTTTTTCTATTTTATTTATTTATTTGTATTATATATTTTGTTTTATTTGTATTATATAGTTTAAAAATGTTTTTTTTCTTTTACTTTTTGATTTTATTTAAAAGTAAATAAATATTTATAAATATAAATATTACTAATTTTTTATAATTATATAATTATAAAAATAAAACATAAACATTGCGATTTAAAGCCGAGAATTCGAAAAAATAATTTTGTTTTATGTTCATATTTATTCGCTTTTAGATCGCATATCAGATGTATAAAATTAAAGGTCAATATGGTTAATTGGTCAAAAAACTTGAAAAATAACGAATATTTTTCAAGTTTTTTGACCAATTAACCATATTGACCTTTAATTTTATACATCTGATATGCGATCTAAAAGAGAATAAATATGAACATAAAACAAAATTATTTTTTCGAATTCTCGGCTTTAAATCGCAATGTTTATGTTTTATTTTTATAATTATATAATTATAAAAAATTAGTAATATTTATATTTATAAATATTTATTTACTTTTAAATAAAATCAAAAAGTAAAAGAAAAAAAACATTTTTAAACTATATAATACAAATAAATAAAAATATATAATACAAATAAATAAATAAAATAGAAAAAAGACAAAAAGACAAAAAGACAAAAAAAACACAAAAAAACAAAAAAAAACAAAATCATTGTTTTAATCATTTGGGTGCAAATAGCAAATTTAGGGTGCAATTAGCAGTGCCCTAAAGTAAATGATTAGAATTTGGGAAGTAAAAACAAGCCTTACCTATGACTAATGGCACCTCTAAAGCTATGCAATGATGATGTTCTTTATTTTTTTATAATATTTTTTGTCTTCTTGTTACTTTTATTTTTGATTTATTTATTGTTTTCTATTTGTTAATTAATATAACATTTTACTTTCTTTTTTTGTTTTTATTTATTTATACAAAATTTTAATTATGTAAACATTAATTTTTCTATTATAGATTTTTTTAAATATATTTTTTTTAAACGTTTAAATTTTTTACATTATCGGTATGAGTTATTAACTTTTTTTATGTTTTATTTTTATTTATTTCTATAAAATTTTGTTACTTTGAGTTTATTTAATAACAAATTTTAATTAATAATATAAAAACGTAAACTTTAATTTATTTTAATATATATTTGTATCCAAATAAATACTATATAATTAATATGAATTATTAATCATAAATAAAATATTTTATATATACGTTGAGTTCTTTTTTGTCTTAATTTTCTTTTTACTTTTTGACTTTTATGTATACATAAATAAAAAATTTATTATTTTCTTTTCTAATATATAAAATGTAGAATATATAATTTTTTTATTTTTTTTTATCAAGGAGAAGTGTTTATTTAATAATTCAGTACATTTTTTTTAAAGAATATTGAAAATCAATTTAGAATCATGGTTAGAATTATTAGTAGCTTACATTTAACTTAAAAAGTGTTTACCAATCTTGTTGTTCTATATATATGACATGGATAGTTGCACAAACAAATCTAATTATTTTATATGGAATAGGGTCTAGGATTATAGGAAAACATATATATATATATATATATATATATATATATATATATATACACACATTAAAACATATAGAGTAAATTACATTTAAAAAAATCGTAATATTCATATATATATATATATACACATGTGTAGTATTATATATATATACATATAACATATTATAATATTTATATATTGTAAAAACTTATAATATATAAGATATATGTATTTAATAATAATTATTAATATGAATTATATATAATAATACAAATAATATATATTGTATAATAAGAAATAATATATATATATATAAAATAATAAAATAACATATATTTATATAAGTGAGTTGATGGATTGATGAGTTTCAATTCCCAATAATTCAACACCCCTGTTAGGGGGTGTCAATAGCACTGCCCAACAAGAATGTTTACCAAATTATCGCCGCCGTTATTTACTTTAAAAAGAAAAAAAAAACTTTTTTGTAATTTTAGAACAATTATAAGAGCATCTACATTGTTAAAATAGAAAAAATGGATTTTGGTTTGCTATTCTTCTCCAACAGCATTGCTACCTTGTTTGTTGAAATGGAGATTCGTGAAAAAATCTCTAAATATAGATAATTCTCTATAATTCATCAAATAGGAGAGAAAAATAATTATTTTATTCAACTCACCAATAACAGAAATCTTTTATCATTTTATATTAAGTTTTTTTTATAAATGTATTAGGAACATAAATTAAAGAATATTATATTAATATAATTTGTGTTAAAATTTCTAAAATAACAAAGTTGTTAGAGACGAATGTAACTCTTTATAGAGATTTTAACTTTTCATTCTCTATTTTAGAGAAATTATAGCAAACCTGTTGGAGATTCTCTAATAGCATCTCCAACAGGTTTGCTATATTTTTTTCTAAAATAGAGAATGAGAAGCTAAATCTCTAAAATAAGTTACATTCATCTCCAACATATTTGCTATTTTAGAGATTTTAACACAAATTATATTAATTTAATATTCCCTAATTTATATTTTCAATACACTTTAAACAAAAAACTTAATATAAAATGATAAAATATTTATGTTATTGGTGGATTGAATAAAATAATCATTTCTCTCTCTATTTAGAGTCTATCTTTAGAGATTTTCCATGAATCTCTATTTTAGCAAAAAAAAGATAGCAATGTTGTTGGAGAAGAATAACAAACAAAAACTATTTTTTTCTATTTTAGCAATGCTGTTGGAGATGCTCTAAGAAACCTTTGTTAGATCTGAAGTTTGTCAAAAAACCTAAGTGTTGAAATCTGAATAGAAGACTCAGATTTCTGAGAAGGAAACTCAGAAGTTCTGAAGGTGAAGAAAATGTTCCATGTGTCAAGTATATGTTCTGAGTATGCTTAATCAGAAGAAGGTTCAGAACTTATGTCTTAAACATTTTCTTCTAATGTAATTCAGTTATTAGCTAGCATATTAGAACATGTGTCATTGTTCTAATGGTTTGTATTGTAAATGTACTGTAGCTATAGCATTTCCGTTATAGTATATATAGAAGTTAGCAACTAAAAGCTAACTAACTTTTGGAACACTTTCGTATTCAATCTTTGTAATCTTTGAGAGATTCTCTCTTTAGATATGTAATCTGTAATCTGTTCTTCAATGAATACAAAGCTTTTGGCTCCAATTCTCTATTCTTCTACTGTTTGATTGTGTTCTTATTTGACAATTGCATTGTAAGATCAATCCTGGTTTCTACAATTGGTATCCGAGCCGATCAACAAACAAACTAGGTCAAGATCAGTGAAGAATCGTGTTCTTGAAGGTTTCTTGATCAATTCGATAATTGAATTCCGCTGGTACTCGTAATTCTTGAATTCTTTGAATTCCTGAATTTGTTGTGTATTGATCAAGAGATTCGAATTTGTCTTTCTGTTGAATCGATTAAATTCATCTTACAATCATGTCTTCTAAAGAATTTCTCTCGATGGGATATGAGAAAAAACCTCCTGTTCTAATTCCTGAAGAATATCAACAATGGAAAATCAGAATTATTCAGTTCTTGGATAATATTGATGAAAATCTGATGATCTCAATTCGTGAAGGTCCAATTGAAGTATATGTTGATGTTGCTGCTACACCTGCAACAACTACTACACCTGAGATTCCTGCTACCAGAGTAAAGAAGAATTTCTCACAGTATACTGAAGCACAGAAAAAGAGACATGCAATAGATAAGAGAGTTGTTACTTTGTTGACTTTAGCAATTCCTAATGACATCTTCAACAGAATTGATAGTGGAACATATGCTAAAGAAATGTGGGATGAACTGGAGAAGCAGATGCTTGGAACAACAAAATCAATTCAGGCAAAACTGAATCAGTGCATCAATGCAATGAGAGATTCAAAGCTAAGGAATGTGAGAGTTTAACTCAAACATACAACAAGTTCTGTACAATCTTGAATGATCTTAGAAGGAATGGGCTAAAGAAAACCAAGTCAGAAATCAACTACAAACTTCTGAATTGTCTCAATACAGAGTGGTCATCTTATGCTATAAGTCTTCAGATGAACAAAGATATGTGTGAAGAAGATCTGATTGATTTGTTCTGTGTTTTAAATCAGCTTGAAGATTCTGTTAAACAAGTTGTTGAAGAAAAGAAAAATGTTTCAGATCAATTAGCTTTGCTTTCTGAAAGAAAATCCAAGATCAACAAGACAACAAAGAAGTCTGTGTTTCTTTCTGAAATTCCAAATTTAGAAGAGGAATCTGAAAAGGAAGAAGGATCTGATGAGGATGCTGATATCAAGTTGATAGCAGAGAAACTGGCCTTGTTGACTAACACCTTCAATAAAAGGTATGGAAAGAAGAAGTATGTTGAGTGTAAGTTCAGAAGAGATGGACAGGGGAGTTCAGAAGAGAGATACAAAAAGAATGATGATAGAGAAGAAAAGAGGTATGAGAAAAGAGAAGAGAAGAAAGAGAAAGATCTATGTTTCAAATGTGGGAAACCTGGTCATTTTGCAAGAGAATGTAAAGTGAAGGTGGTCAAGGATTACGAATACTACAGCAAGAAGGCATAGTTAGCCAAAACCAAAGATAGTGGGATTGCACTTTTGGCTGAACAAGAAAATTGGCTATACTACTCATCTGATGAAGATGACTGCATTCACTTCTCACAAATGCAGAGTTACATGGCCAAAATGGGTGATGAAGATGATTCAGACTATGAAGAAGGAGGTTCTGAGTATTCTGCTGAGGTACACTCTAGTCTTGAAATTGACTTAATGATTCAAATTGGAAACATGAAATCTGAATTTGTTAATCTCAGAAAACAGATTAAAGGTGAAAGGATTCTGGTTAACAAATTTAGATTAGAAAAAGTTTTGATGAACATGAAAATGATTTTTGTGATGTTGACTTTAAACTTGAAGAAACTTTAAAAGAAAATAAAAGTTATGTCTTGAAAATAGAAGAGCTTGAGAAGTTAAAAGCTGAGTATGATCTTTTTAAGATTAAAGCCTTAGAAGAGAATAAACAATTCTTTTATGAATCAAGTACTTTTGAGCATGGTGAATCATCTAGAACATCTACTAATTCTGCAAAGATTAATGTTTCAGAAAAGGAAGAGTGCAAAAGGAAAGATGACTTGAAAAAGATCCTTGAGAGGATTTTCTTGAATACTACTTCTGAACTCAAAGCTAGTAGTTCTTGTAATAGATGCAAATGTAATCTGAATACTATCAATAAAAATGAAAATTCTTTTCATTCAGATTTGTTGTTTCATGCAAGAAGACATCTGAAATGTGTTTAATGTGGTAATCAATCATTTCAACTTTCTCAGAAAACTCAAAATTCTAAAATATCTTTCAAGTCTAAAGTAAAACAGAATTCAGAAAAGAAGACTAAAAATATTTCTCAATCCCAGTCAAAAGAAAAGAAAACTGAAAATGTTTCTAAGTCTCAACCTAAAGTTTTCAAAATGAAAAGAAATAATTTTGTAAATAGAAGATGTTCTGATTTCATAAAAATACAAGGAAAATGGTGCTTAAAAGAAAATTATGAATGGAGAGTTAAAGGCACTTTTGTTAAATCTGTTATTGAAGCTAACAAAAAAGGACCCATTCTGATATGGGTACCTAAATCTAACTAACTGTTTTTGCAGGGCTGTCATGTGTGGTTTTTAGATTCTGGAGCATCAAGACACATGAAAGGTCATAAACCTTCACTATCAAATTTTACAGAAAAAGCTGGAGGAACAGTTAACTTTGGAAATAACAGTAAAGGGCATGTTAAAGGCTATGGTGATTTAACAAAAGGAGATTTAACCATTCATAAAGTGTTTTATGTGGAAGGATTGCAACATAATCTGTTCAGTATAAGTCAGTTGTTGGATAGTCTTTGTGAGATCAAGTTCAGTATAACAGGTTGATTAATTCTAAGTGAGAATGGGATCAAGGTATTTTGGGCTAAAAGACACATGGATTTGTTTGTGGTTAACTTTTCAAAAATTGAAGCATTAACTCCAGTATGTCTACTATCAAATGCAACTGCAATTGAATGTTGGTTATGGCACAGAAGATGTTCTCACTTGAACTTTAAGGAGTTGAACAATCTAGTTGGCAAACATTTGGTTAAAGGACTGCCAAAGATTAAGTTTGAAAAGGACTCATTGTGTTCAGCATGTGAGATGGGCAAAATGAAGAAAAGTTCTTATAAGTTGAAAATGGACTCTTCATGCATGTCACCATTAGAGATGATACACACAGATTTATGTGGTCCAATGGCAGTTCAGTCAATGGGTGGGAAGAAATATATGTTTGTCATTGTCGATGAGTATTCTAGATATACATGGGTTGAATTCTTAAGAGCAAAATCTGAGGCTGCTGAAACATTGATTAACTTCATCAAAAGAATTCAAGTATTATTACAACTTCCAGTCCAGAAGATAAGGAGTGACAATGGAACATAATTCAAAAATGAGACTCTTCAGAACTTTTTGCAAAGCACTGGGATTTCTCATAATTTTTCTGCTGTCAAAACTCCTCAACAAAATGGTGTTGTTGAAAGAAAGAACAGGACTTTAGTTGAAGCTGCAAGAACCATGTTGGCTTATTCCAATCTTCCAACCTTCTTATGGGCTGAAGCAATTGCCACTGCTTGTTTTACTCAGAACAGGACCTTGATCAATAAAAGATTAAATAAAACTGCATATGAACTGATTAATAACAGAAAGCCACTAATTAAATTTTTTCATATTTTTGGCTGCAGATGTTATGTTCTCAAAGATAGAGAAAATCTTGGTAAATTTGACAAGAAAGCAGATGAAGGATACTTTATTGGTTATTCTTTAACTTCCAAAGCTTTCAGAATCTACAACAAAAGGACCAAGAGAATTATGGAAAGCATCAATGTCACATTTGATGAGTCAAGATCAAAGACTTCTGAACAAGACAGTTGTTGGTCCCGAAGGCCTATACAAGTTTGTAGAAGGGGGGGGGGGTTGAATACAAACACACAGATTTTACTTTTCTAAATTGTTTATTGATAAATCATTAACAATTTACAGCTTGTTGCGGAAACAAGATTAAGGATAAACCTAAATCTAAACAAGTTGGAACACTAAGGTTTCTTGCACTAAGAGAGATAAGGAAATTACTAATAATAACCTATCTTTAGATAAGAGATTGAACTTGTCCAGAGTTAGCAAGTTACTTCAAATGAAGTGGGTTCATCTCTTTATATACTGCATGCATTTAATGCAAGTCAGTATACACTTTATACGTGTCATCAGCTGGTTGGTTGCATGTCATTGACCTTTGTTGACAACCTTAGTAGCCGCATGGATGAACAGTGTAGTATCAGAGTGGTTGTACGATTTCAGACAGTCGGGGTTCTTTTCTGACATTTCGTACGGAGTCGTGCAAGGGTGGTTAAGACAAAAGTACTTTGTACGGAGGACTTCATGATCAGCTTTCGTTGATTCAGAGCATTATCATTATCTATTCAGCGAATGATAAAGTTCAGCGATAGCTGAAGTCTTGTACTTGATACTTCACGTTGAGTGGACAAATCTGAGTCTTCGCTGATCCGCATCAGTTCATTAGGAGACTTGTCGCTGGTTCTTGAGCTTGATCTTCGACTTCAGCGTAGAACCTTTGTTGACGTGAAACTTGTCTTCAGGGATCATAAGGAAACAACTAACTTATCAGCGATCATCATAATGACTGAACAGACTCAGAGCATTAATGGTGAACAGTGTTCGCTGAATGTTTAATTTAAAGAGCGAGAGTTCCTATCAGCGGTACTGTAAGATCTTAGTACTTATCAGCGATAGTGAAACTCTGATACATATTGTTTACTTACAATTTTCACTAAGTATATAAGAGAGGGTCATTATCAAATCACTGAGGGTTTGGATCAACAATCTCCCCCTATTTGATTATGACATAGCAACAAAGAAAATTGCTATTTAATGAAAACATAAGGATAAAAAGAACTCATAAAATATTTGTCCCTTTTACTATTTTCTGGGATCTTTTCAGTACTGATGGAGTAAAGTACGTTCGCTAAAATCTTTCTTTAAAACTTTGAATCAGGTTACAATGAGAAATGGAAAGATTACAAGTACAAGCGAAATAAATTACAAGTACAAAAGAATAACTGATACAATAGAGAAATAGGCGATCATATCAGTTTGTAAAGGGTTCTTCCTTAATGAGAAGTTCATCAAGGGTCATTGATGTGGTGGGAATCATCCAGTCAGGAACGGTTACACCTTGTTTTCTTTTGATCAGCGCTTCTTCAAAAATCAAGGGTTTCAGATGTCGTGCCTGAGGGTCATTCCTGAAGTCACACCAGTAGATGAGATCTCTCAGCTGTTCGATGGGAGTGATGTGAAGTTCAGAGATGCGTTGAAAATGCTTTCCACCATCGTAGTCATGGAAAAATATCCCGTAGGGTTTGCTTATGACTTTGCCAGGGATGAAAGTCTCACCAGGAGGAAGAGATGTGTCAAGCATGGAAAGATCAGGATCAGGACCAAGGACTTCAGCACGTGAAAAACCAATACCTGTTTCATTTCGTATGACAGGGCCATCAATTGAAGATTTAGATTTCTTCTTCTTTGCTGAGGCCTTTCTTTTCTGACTTTCGAGAGGAGGAGGAGGAGGAATATCCACACAGGAGTAGACTAAGTCGATTTGTTTGTTGATCAGCTTTTCAACATGTTCCTTGTACTTCGACTGAGATTTCTGGATGGCTAACCTGATCTTCAACCATTCAGAGAGACCGTACTTCGTTATGGCTTCAGCATAGAATTTTTTGTACTTCTTATCTTCTCTGAATATCTCGACTTCAGCGATTGAAACAAGGGTTGTTCTTCCAGAGATGAATACCTTGTTGATTTTGGCAGGAGAGAGTCTGTAGTTGACCTTTTCTTTGCACCAGGCTAAAGTGGACTGAGACACAGTTCTCTTTTCTTCAGTTATCTTCTTGGCGTCTTCCCAGAGCTGACGTTGAACTTCAATAGGAACTCTTTTCAGCTTGGGGTCTTTCACTGATCGTTTAGAAAGCTGGATGGCGTATTCTCTGTCCTTTTCTTCAGCTTCCTTTCTTTCAGCGATTAATCTTTCAGCTCTGAGGTGATCCTTGTATTCCTTTTGGGAAATTCTGAACTTTGTAGGAACTGAAGGAAGTTGATCACGCCTCAGAATGATTCGCGGATCCTCGAATTGCTTTATTATCTCTTCTCTTCTTTTCTGATCCTCTTCACTTAGCTTTTGAGGAGCTAAGGAAGGTCTGTGTCTGTGCGAGAGTAGCTGTTCTTCTGGTTCATCAGTCTCAGAGTTCAAATCTAAGACTGGGATTATTTCTTCAGCAGCAGCTGGTATTATTGGTGAAGTCGCAGTTGTGGAACCTTCAGCGATATCCTCAAACAGGGGAGAGGACTAGCTGAAACACAGCGATCTTACAAGTAAGAACTTGGGTAGAATCAGAGAGAGAAAATTTGTTCAAGTGTATAGGCTTGGGTAGTAGAACTGATAGTGTATGATAGAGGAGGGATGGAGTAAGAGATGTTTAGTGTACCTGACAAACCGGCTTTTCAAGCAAGATCGTCAGATTGTCATCTTCAACGACGCTTTTGCCTTTGCCTTTCTCAGCTCCAGAGGCTGAGGGCTTTGTCTTTGTCCGCTCCCCTGAAGGTTCACTTATCGAGATTCCCTTAAGAACTTTGATCCTCGGAGCAGGTTTGATGATAAAGAAGTCATCGTCATCTTCGTCATCATCATCATCATTCTTTGGAGAAGAGGATGGTTCATTATCAGGGATGTCGACGGCTTCATCATCTTCTGCTTCGGATTCGGTTTTATCAGCTTCTTCTTCGAGTTGCTCCCCCTCAGATACAAAGGCGAGCTTCTCGGTTTCCTCAGGGTTTTTATCTCCCTGAGGTCCAACGGTGGTTTCTTCAGCATCCTTCTTCCCTCCCCTGATAGATTCATCATGGGAAAGGTCTTCAGCGCTCTTGGAGAGATCTTCAGCGCTCTTCTCCCCCTCTTTCTCATGATGAGTGGGGGAGGAATGGATTGACTCAGCAGCGTTGCCAGGTTCTCTGTCTTCTTGGCCAGAGATACCTATATAACCTTCAATCTTTGCTATTATGTCTTGAAGGCCAGAAATAGCAGGATTGATCTTCTCCAGCTCAGTGCGATCCGCCGCTGTGAAATTGTCAGATGCAGGGACAGGGGCAGGGGCAGGAGCAGGAGTATTCACTTTGTGTAGTAGCTGCTCGATCATCGTTTTCATCGAACTAACATCGGTCTTTACAGAGCCTAAGTCAGTCTTTACAGTAGACATATCTCCCTCTAGTTGTCCAACCGATGTCTTCAGAGTTGTGACCTCGCTGGACATGGATGAAACTGAATTTTTGAGAGAGGTGTAGTCTGTGTAGATGTCAACGAGCACCTTGGCGAAGTCGCTGAGAGTTTTATCAACCTGCTTCATGTCATCTGTGGAAGCCTTCTTCTCCACCACCGTTGTCAGCTTTGTAAGATTCTCTCCAGCGTTTGTTACAGCTGTAGAGTTACTTGAAAGAGTAGTGGTGAGACCTGTCAGCTTTGTCTCCACGGACTTCAGAGAGGCGATGATGTCTCCCAAATTAGGACCTGTAACATATAAGAACTTGTGAACATAGGAAAGCTCAGAAGTTTGGGGTTTAGTGACAGTGTTTATGGGTTGGTGTGTACCTGCAAGAGGATTGATGAACTCGTCAAAATTACGGGTTCCTGAAAAATGTTCCATGTCATCTTCAAAAGTGCCCATGGATTGTCCTGCAGGTCCTGTCTTCATCATTTCTGGAGTATCAGCTTTAGTTTCCGTAGAATTGATGGCAACTCCAGCGAAAACTGGAGGAGAGACCAAATGAGTAGAGGGAGGAGCGAAGGATAAGAATGGAGGTTGGGTTCTGAGTTCAGCGTTGGATTCGCTGAAAATCACTTCATCAGTCTTTTGAGAGACTGAAGGAGGTTGGGTAGGTTCCAAGTTTGTAACCTCAGCGTTTAGAGACGCTGAAGTTGGGATGGAATGGATGGGTTGTTCAGGTGTGGCAGAGCGTACCACTGAACGTTCCTTCAGCTCTGCAGAAAGAGCTGAGGAGTCTTCAGCATGAGATTGCTAGGGTTGCTCCTTTGTTTTCTTGATCCTTTTAGAACCAAGTGGGGTAGAAGATTGTTTCCTTTTCTTAGAAGGAGAGGATTTTGTGGCCAGGGTATCAGCGATGGGTATTGTCGCTGAAGGAGCCACAGAAGTAGAAGAAGAAGGATTGAGAAGAGTTAAAAGGGTAGAAAGACGTACCTCATTTTCAACTGGTTTGAATTCAAGTACCTTAGGGCCAACCTGAGAGAGTTTCAGGTCACCCTCTTGCGGGTAGCTGTCCTTCAGGCCATATTGGAAGATGGCGCTGATGAATCGGGGGTAAGGAACCCATGGAGGTCTGTCAGCGGCAAAGTCTACTCTTTGCACCAAGTCATCATAGATAAGAGATGCCCAGTCAATGTGTAGACCTTTCAGCAAAGTGTATCCTATTGCTTGCTGAGGTTAAGCGGCTTGGTCAGAGGATCCGGTCTTGGCAGTCATGCAGCTGATTAAGTGAGCGAAGATGAAGTTCATTTCGCTGGGCATTTTTGACTTCTTTAGCAGGGTCAGCTTCTTCTCGGGCTTCTTGTCTCTGCCAATTTCCCATACATAGCCCATTGCATCGAAAAATGCAATAAGAGCTTCTTTGTCAGCGAGTTTCTTATGGTCAGGGAAAGGAACAAAAGGCTTTTCTTTTGTAGCGTTGGGAAAGTTCAGAGCTTTGCGAATGATGGCAGGTGTGATCTTTATCGTGCCATACTCAGTATCGCTGAGGATACAATCAATTGTTTTGGAGGGATCTTTGGTGGATGGTAACTGAGAATGTCTGGCAGTGTACCAGAACTGGGATAGTAGTAGCTGACTTGCAGGAGGTGAGATGGCCAGGGCTGTTGAAATGCAGCAATTCTTTAGGAAATTCACAGCATCTTTCAGATGTGTGACTTGCTTTCGAGGAGGAAACTCGAGAAGCGCAGAAAGGTTGTTCGTTTTGGTCCAATCTAGTTGTTCCAGAGTGAACTTAACCTGAGGAGCCTTGATAAATTCCACTTCCTCAGAATCAGCGGAGATGTTCTCAGCGGTAGCAGGAATGTCAGACGATGCCATTTCTCTGTATTATCAGTTCAACCAAAGATGTTAACAAATAAGAATAATCTTAATGTGGAAAGATTTTCCATTAAGATGGTTCAAATTTTATCCATTTCATCCAGACACAAATGTCTTAATGAAGATTAGGGTTTTTCTTGATTTTAAGAAACGAAATGTAAAACCCATTTATTCTTGTTATCCAGTTTTCTATGAAGAAATAGATTCTGGAAACGAATGAAGAACAAGTTTAAGATTTTTGCATTTAAACTTGAAGAACAACCATGAAATGGTTGTGTTCATAAAACCATGAAAAAAATGATTTCATTTTTAAGAAGTTCTTTTGTTTGATCTTGTTAAAACAAGGAAAAGATCGGAAACAAGTTATACGCATTCGGTAATAAATAAGAACATATTAACCTTGATGTTTGATGAAGAAGATGATGAACAGTTCTTTGAAGTTTTAGAAAGCACAAATGCAACAGTGAATTCTTTCTTGCGGAGGAAGATTGTTCGCGTAAAAGAAAAATATAAACCACGAGTTTGTTTATATAGAGATATTAGAGAGAGAAAATCTTGAGCGGGAAAAGATTTTCATCATGACACGGACACGAGTTTGCATTTGATTGGAAGTTTGAACGAGACGTGCAAACGTGTGTCAGAAAGAGAAACGTGTCGGGGTTTATCCGATGCAATGACGTCACAACTGTCCTTTCATATTCTTTTAGGATGTCTCTGAGGTTTTGAAAGCTCAGGGACTCTTTTATAAACATGAAGCACTGAATGAAAATATCAGTGATGGTTTTAAGAATTTTCAAAATATCACTGTTAAGGAAGAGATATTCAGCGATGCATTTTGTTTTAAAATCTTGCATTTTCATGCGATTGTCAGAGAGAGAAAACATACCTTGATATCAGCTTAACCAAGTTTTATTCAGAGAGAAGATGATTGAATAGATTATACGAGTTGATTTTATCCTATCGCTGATCAATGTGAACCGTTGAGGATTTTACCCTTCAAAGTTCAGCATTCCAAGCTCGCTGATGAGAAAGTTGAATCTTGTCTCATCAAGAGGTTTGGTAAATAAATCAGCTAACTGATAATCAGTTGGGATAAAATGAAGTTCTATATCACCATTCATCACATGATCTCTGATAAAATGATATATGATTTCTATGTGTTTGGTCTTTGAATGTAGTACTGGATTGTTTGCTATGGCGATGGCACTTGTGCTGTCGCAATAGATTGGAATTTTGGAGAGCTGAAGATCATAGTCTAGTAGCTGATTTCTCATCCACAAGACTTGAGAACAACAGCTTCCAGCAGCTACATATTCAGCTTCAGCTGTGGAAGTGGACACTGAATTTTGCTTTTTACTTGTCCAACTTACCAGCTTTCCACCCAAGAGCTGACATCCTCCTGTGGTGCTTTTCCTATCCAATTTGCAACCTGCAAAATCACTATCTGAATAGGCGGTTAGATCGAATCCTGAATCTTTGGGATACCAAAGACCTAGGTTCGCTGTACCCTTAAGGTATCGAAAGATTCGCTTTACAGCTTTCATATGAGATAGCATAGGTTCAGCTTGATATCGTGCACACAAACATGTTGCATACATAATATCGGGTCGGCTAGCTGTAAGATACAAGAGAGAGCCGATCATCCCACGGTACAGCGTGACATTAACAGGTATTCCCTTTGAATCTTTGTCAAGTGTCAGCGGTGGTGCCATAGGGGTTTTCATAGCTGAACTATGAGTTAAATCATATTTCTTCAGCATATCTTTAACATACTTTCCCTGATTAATAAACGTTCCTTTTTCAGTTTGCTTAATCTGAAGACCAAGGAAATATGTTAGTTCACCCATCATGCTCATTTTATACTCATCTTTCATTCTATCAGCGAAACGAGTACAAAGCTCAGGGTTAGTAGAACCAAATATAATGTCATCGACATATATTTGAACTAGAATGATATGACCTTTCACTTTTCTAAAAAATAGAGTTTTGTCAATCTTACCTCGCTCAAATTTCTCAATATGGAGATAAGTAGAAAAAGTGTCATACCATGCACGAGGAGCTTGCTTCAAGCCATAAAGTGCCTTATCCAGTTTATAAACATAACCTGGACGCTTAGAATCTGAGAATCCTGGAGGTTGTTCCACATACACTTCTTCATTCAGCTTTCCATTCAGAAACGCTGACTTAACATCCATCTGATGTACTTTGAAGTTTTTGTGTACAGCATATGCTAAGAATAGACGAATAGATTCAAGTCTTGCTACTGGAGCAAATGTTTCGTCATAATCTATACCTTCCTCTTGTCTGTATCCCTGAGCAACAAGACGAGCTTTGTTGCGGGTTACAGTACCATGTTCGTCCAACTTGTTTCGATAGACCCATTTAGTGCCTATTACTGTTTTATCAGTTGGTCTCCGAACAAGTTTCCAAACTTTGTTTCTTTCGAATTCAGTCAGCTCTTCTTGCATGGCGCTGACCCAGTTTGGATCTTTGAGGGCATCATCTATTTTCTTTGGTTCAGTTAGAGAAATAAAGTTAACAAATAAACAAATATTACCTGCACTTCGTCGAGTCTGAACACCAGCGTTTGGAACACCAAGAATTTGATCAATTGGATGATTTACGGTCCATCGCTGAGCCGGAGCATAAGTCGCTGACTCATCTTGAACTGGAGGAGCTGAAGATGAGGCTTCAGCTACTTCTAGAGTTTCAGCTAAGAGGGGAATACTTGCATTTGTCATTTCATTTACTGATTGCTGAGAGATAGATGGAATGTCTGAGGCATTTGGTTCAGCGGTAGGTATAGTGTTTATAGGAACAGCTGAGACCCATGATGTTTCAGCTTCACTATTCTGCATGTTTGGAATGATAGGACGACTATTATCTTCTACTGGATGAGCATGAAGAGTGGGAATATCTTCTGAATCACCAAGATGAGAAAACATCCATTGATTCAGTTCTTCAGTATCAGCGGACGGTTTAGAGTTCGCTGAACGGGATTCATCAAACGTGATGTGAATAGTTTCTTCTACAGTTTGTCTTCTACGATTGAAGACTCTGAAGGCTTTGGAAACTGAGGAGTATCCAAGAAAGATTCCATCATCATCCTTAGGATCAAACTTTCCAAGAGCATCTCTGTTGTTCAGTATGAAACACTGACATCCAAAGATGTGAAGAAAGTTGATTGAAGGCTTTCTCCCATGAAAGAGTTCATAGGCCGTCTTTTTGAATCTTTTAACTATCAGCGACCTGTTTTGCGTAAAACAAGCAGTGTTGACAGCTTCTGCCCAAAACTGAGTAGGCAGGTGAGAATCGCTGAGCATTGAACGTGCAGCTTCAATAATTGTTCTATTTCTTCTTTCAGCGACTCCATTTTGTTGCGGTGTTCTCACTGAAGAGAAGTTGTGAGAAATACCCTTACTCTCAAGGAAGGAATCAAGAGAACTGTTTTTGAATTCAGTCCCATGATCACTCCTTATTGAGCGAACGGTCAGATTGTTCAGAGTTTCCATCTTCCGAACAAAGGTGATGAGTTCTTCAGGGGTGTCACTCTTAAAACGGAGAAACATTACCCAAGTGAAGCGAGAGAATTCATCAACTATGACCAGCGTATATTTCTTTCCAGCGATGGATTGTTTGTTAACAGGGCCAAACAAATCCATATGGAGTAGTTGTAGAGGAGATGACACTGATGAAACTTGCTTAGATTTAAAGCTTGCTTTGGTCTGCTTCCCTTTTTCACACGCTGAACATAAAGACTCTTTGGCGTATGAATGCTGAGGTAGACCAGTGACTAATTCTTTTGAAGAAAGAGTGTTCAGTGTCTTGAAATTTAGACGAGATAGCCTCTTATGCCATAGCCAGTTGACATCAGATGAGGCCTTTGAGAAGAAACAGGAGTTCTCAGTGGTTGTTGAGTCCATGTTTATTACATAAACATTTTCCAAACGATAACCGTTGAGAGCTATCTTCTCCTTTTTGTCAGTGACAAAGCAGGATTCCTTAGTAAAGATTACTTTGTTATCCATGTCGCAAAGCTGACTGATGCTTAAAAGATTATGCTTCAGCCCTTCAACATATGCGACTCTTCTGAAGGAGGTTGTACCATTTGAAAGTACACCATACCCTCGGGTATGTCCTTTCCATTTCTACCGAAAGTTACAGAGGGACCCTTCTCTTCCTTGTATTCAGCGAGCAGGCTTTTCTTTCCAGTCATGTGTCTAGAGCATCCTCTATCGAGATACCAGATACCCTTCTTAACCTGCAATACAAAGGAAGATTAGTTTTTCTTGGGTACCCACTTGACCATGTATACACATTTGTCAGTGGAAGTAGTTGGAATGGAAGATTCAGCAGTCTTCGCAGCATTTGAAGATTCAACTTTGTCTTTCTTCACTTTGGTTAATTTCTTAACTTCAGTGGTAGGATTCACCTTGACCTGATTTTCACCAGGGTTGGTCTTCTTTGCCTTGGGGGCAATCTTCACCTTAGCTATCTTTTCAGCTTTGGTGGCTGTGGGGCACTTACTAGCAATATGATCGGTAAGTCCACAGTGATAACATTTCCTATAACTAAAAATAGTTCTAGGACCATTTGAATGCTGAGCTTTTGATTTCGAATTAGAAGTGCCAGCACCAAGTAAACTATTGGCTTTAGAAATGGGACGAACATTCAGTTCTTCAGATTTCTTACCAAGGACATCCACTCTGAGTCTAGGAGTAGATCGCTGAATAGATCCAGAGATCTGCTTCCTTGATCCAGAGGGATGAGTCACTGAAGCTTTAGAAGCATTCAGCTTTGGTACTAAGGTACCCTTCTGAGGATTCTGGTAAATAACAATTCCTTTACCTTTACCTTTAGAGACAGAGGTAGGTTTTGAATAAACCATTTTCTCCTTGCTTTTTGAGGAGGTAGGAGTTTCCTCAGGGATTGGTGTATTGGACGAGGAGCACTGAGAAGATGAAGTATCAGCGACTGAGGATACGAACGTTCCAAATTTAAGCATTGAACGCTTAGTGGTTGGTTT
The DNA here is from genome assembly GCA_033807775.1 of Saussurea involucrata. Classification (NCBI taxonomy): domain Eukaryota; kingdom Viridiplantae; phylum Streptophyta; class Magnoliopsida; order Asterales; family Asteraceae; genus Saussurea; species Saussurea involucrata. Next base: position 138,763,569 of record CM066322.1, read on the forward strand.
TGGAGTATCATATTTGTAACCCAGACCACGTTTAACACTTAGGGGAATCTGAGACTTTATTATCTCAGTAATCTTTGTTGAAGAATTACACCATCCTTCAACAGTAGCTTTTTCAGCTTTTAATGCAGCGATAGCTTCTGCTCGTTCGATTTTGACTAGCTGATTTAAATATACTTGATCTTTAAAATCTTCTTCAATTTTAGAAATCTTTTCTATTTGAAGGTGGTAGTTTTTAAGCTTTTCAGCGAGATCAAGGTTTTGGTTTTCAACCACAGTTTTGTCGTTCATGGCTTCGTATAAACTTCTAGTCAAGAGATCGATCTTACGGAGACTATCAGCTTCATCAATATTTGCAATATTGGTAAAGAAGGAAGGTGATACCTGAATAGCAGATGTTGAAGTGGAGGGAATGTCTGAAATTTCTTCCTCTTCTTCAATCTTGGCCATAAGACATAGATTTGCTTCATCATCTTCAGAGTCAGATGATGATGTTTCTTCATCAGAAGCAGCCCAATCATAGTTAGCCATCAGGCCTTTACTCTTCTTCTTAAAGCTTTTCAGCTTAGCATATTTTTCTTTCAGCTTTGAATATTTGTCATCTTTATTCCTTGGAACAAAGGATTTCTTTGTAAAAGCTGAGGGTCTAGAAACTTTCTTAGATCTGCACTCGTTAGCGAAATGTCCTGTCTTTTCGCAGTTAAAACAAGTAGTAGTTGCCTTATCAACAAAAGCTGATGATCTAGGCTTGTCAGTTATGGAAAGAGGTTTGTTCTTTCTAAACATTTTCTTTTTGGCAAATCTCCTGAACTTTTTAGTTAGGAGAGCCAAAGATTCATCATCATCTGAAGAATCAGAATCTGATGACCTTTCAGAGTTACTTTCTAACTCAGTGATAGTGACCGAGGGTCGCTGAGTAGAAGGTTCCTCTGAGATTAAAGCAACAGGGGTGCTTTTGGAATCTTTTACAAGATTCTTCTTAAGATGGCTCGATTGCTCATGATTCAGCAACGTGCCATATAAGGTTGAAAGGGTCATTGATTTTAGATCCTTTGATAGCTTGAGACACATAGAATAATTGTCCCAGCTTTCAGGTAAATATTCTAGAAACTTTGTCAGAACTTCAAAGTTAGAATATTCCTTACCAACAGTTTTCAAATCTATAATTAAACAATTAAAACGTTGGTGAACTTCAGAAAGAGATTCATTCTTACCATAAATGAAGCTTTCGTATTGTCTTACCAGGTTGATCTTTCTTGAGTCCTGGACTTTAGACGTTCCTTCATACTGAACACATATTGTGTCCCACATAGCTTTTGATGTTTTCAGATTCATGCCGGAATGGTAGACTTCGTCAGGAAGAGCCATGGGTAGTATGGATCTGGCTTTTGTATCTATAGCCACTTTCTTCTTATCTTCGTCAGTCCATTGAAAGATTTCCTTAGGGACCAGCCTTTCTGGAATAGCAGGTCTATTCTCAACGGCTGGAACAACAGCATCAATTCTTACAGGGATGAATGGACCATTCTCGAGATAGTAAGGCATAGTAGGGTCTACACCTTCTAAGAAGAGTGTCATCCTATTTTTCCATAAGTTGAAGTTATCTCTGGAAAATCTAGGGGGTTTAGCAAGAGAACCATTGTCTATATAATTTGTGTTTGTGTTGGTGGCCATTTTCAGATAATAGCAAGGAAGAGAAATATCTTAGATTAGATCTTGTTTATGAGATTAAACAAATCCGCTCTGATACCACTTGTTGGTCCCGAAGGCCCATACAAGTTTGTAGAGGGGGGGGGTTGAATACAAACACACAGATTTTACTTTTCTAAATTGTTTATTGATAAATCATTAACAATTTACAGCTTGTTGCGGAAACAAGATTAAGGATAAACCTAAATCTAAACAAGTTGGAACACTAAGGTTTCTTGCACTAAGAGAGATAAGGAAATTACTAATAATAACCTATCTTTAGATAAGAGATTGAACTTGTCCAGAGTTAGCAAGTTACTTCAAATGAAGTGGGTTCATCTCTTTATATACTGCATGCATTTAATGCAAGTCAGTATACACTTTACACGTGTCATCAGCTGGTTGGTTGCATGTCATTGACCTTTGTTGACAACCTTAGTAGCCGCATGGATGAACAGTGTAGTATCAGAGTGGTTGTACGATTTCAGACAGTCGGAGGTTCTTTTCTGACATTTCGTATGGAGTCGTGCAAAGGGTGGTTAAGACAAAAGTACTTTGTACGGAGGACTTCATGATCAACTTTCGTTGATTCAGAGCATTATCATTATCTATTCAGCGAATGATAAAGTTCAGCGATAGCTGAAGTCTTGTACTTGATACTTCACGTTGAGTGGACAAATCTGAGTCTTCGTTGATCCGCATCAGTTCATTAGGAGACTTGTCGCTGGTTCTTGAGCTTGATCTTCGACTTCAGCGTAGAACCTTTGTTGACGTGAAACTTGTCTTCAGGGATCATAAGTAAACAACTAACTTATCAGCGATCATCATAATGACTGAACAGACTCAGAGCATTAATGGTGAACAGTGTTCGCTGAATGTTTAATTTAAAGAGCGAGAGTTCCTATCAGCGATACTGTAAGATCTTAGTACTTATCAGCGATAGTGAAACTCTAATACATATTGTTTACTTACAATTTTCACTAAGTATATAAGAGAGGGTCATTATCAAATCACTGAGGGTTTGGATCAACAACAGTTCAGAACTCAATCAGAATAAGACAAAAACAATGACTTATGAATCAAATTCTAATCCTAATTGTTCAGAACTCAGTTTATTGTTTAAGGATGCATTTCTAGAACTAAATTCTGAATCTTATGTAGATTATGAAAATCCTAAAATGATTCAAGAGATGAAAGGAAAAACTCAGAGGTCCAAACAACAACTGTAATATCTTATTCTGGTCCATCTGAAGAATGTCCAACTTTGATAAATACAAGTGAATTATCTGAGTCTGGTACTCAGAATTTTAAGCAAGGTACTCAGAATTCTTAACAAGGTACTCAGAATTCTGAACAAGTTATTCAGAATTATGACTCTTCTACTCATAATTTGGACTTAGATGCAACACCTCAACAATTCTCAGAACAAAGAGGTTGTTCAGAATTACAAGCTGTTATGGATGAGAATGATACAAAACAATAATCTTTCAGATATTGATGTGCTTCCAAGTTCAAATAAATGGACAAAAGACCATCCTATTCATCAAGTGATAGGAGATCCATCAGTTGGAGTGCAGACTAGATCAGCAACAACAAATGAGGCAATGTTTGCAGGATTCCTAAGTATGATTGAACCTAAGAAAGCCACTGAAGCCCTAGAGGATCCAGACTGGATTTTAGAAATGCAAGATGAGCTGCTACAGTTTACAAGAAACAAAGTTTGGAGACTGATTCCAAGGCCTGAAGAAAAATCAATTATTGGAACAAAATGGGTGTTAAGAAACAAGAAAGATGAGGCAGGTGTTGTGGTTAGAAATAAGGCTAGATTGGTTGCAAAAGGATACTCACAACAAGAAGGAATTGATTATGATGAGACATTTGCACCAGTTGCAAGAATTGAGGAAATCAGAATATTCTTGGCATATGTTGCACATAAGAACTTCAAAGTGTACCAAATGGATGTCAAATCAGCATTTTTAAATGGTATACTCAATGAAGAAGTCTATGTCTATCAACTAGAAGGGTTTGTTGATCCTGAGTATCCAGATCATGTGTATGTTTTAGATAAAGCATTGTATGGTCTGAAACAAGCACCAAGAGCCTAGTATGACACTCTAACTCAATATTTGTTAGAATATGGCTTCAAGAAAGGTAAAATTGATACAATTTTATTCTTAAAGAAGAAAGGTGAGGATTTAATCTTAATTCAGATATATGTAGATGATATCATATTTGGTTCTACAAATGCAGAATTATGTGAAGAATTTTCAGACATCATGAAATCCAAATTTGAAATGAGCATGATGGGAGAATTAAATTTCTTCCTTGGTCTTCAAGTGAAGCAATTACCAAATGGGATTTTTATCAATCAAGGAAAATATGTAAAAGATATTTTGAAAAAGTTTAAGATGTCTGATTGTGCTGCTATGAGAACCCCAATGGCTACTAATATTAAGTTAGATGCTGATGTCTCTGGAGTATCAGTAGATAACAAGGTATATAGGGGCATGATAGGTTCTCTACTTTATCTGACTGCAAGTAGGTCAGATATCATGTTTGCTACATGCTTCTGTGCTAGATTTCAATCAAATCCCAAGGAATCTCATGTACTGGCTGTTAAAAGAATCTTAAGATGTCTCAAAGGTTCACCTGAATTGGGCCTTTGGTATCCAAAAGAGACTGATTTCAATCTAACTGCCTTTACTGATGTAGATCATGCAGGAAGCAGACTGGACAGGAAAAGTACTTCTGGTGCATGTCACTTTTTGGGAGATAAGATAGTAAGTTGGGCTTCAAAGAAGCAAAATTGTGTATCCACATCAACTGCTGAGGCAGAATATGTAGCTGTTGCTGCTTGCTGTTCTCAAACTCTATGGATGAAAACAAAACTCATGGCTATCAGATTAACAAGATTCCCATTTACTGTGATTCAGAAAGTGTCATTGCCATCACTCAGAATCTTGTTCAACACTCAAAGACAAAACATATTGATGTACGATATCATTTCATTAAGGATCATGTGGAAAAGGGAACCATAGAAATGCACTTTGTTCACACAAAGTATCAATTGGCAGATGATAGGCGGGTTTACACCCCTCCTAAATCTAACCGCAAGTGTACGATGTCGAAATCAAGTAATAACGTACGGTAAGTACGAGTATCGAATCCACGGGAACTAGGAACTAAGTATCACAATTACTACAAGCTCTATTAACTGAACGATCGAAATTTGAGAGGTTGGTTTATAAACTAATTGATTGCAAATAAAGTAAATCAACACAATCGGACAGGAAACAGCTTTGGAAATTCAGATAGAGAAACTAGTTGAGGGTTGGAAATCCTTAGGTTTTCGCATACAAACATTTAACTCAAAACAAATATCAGTTACTCCCGTTAATGAATACCCAATCTTGATCTCACCACTGTTCTTTCTCAAGCTACAACGATGTTTATTTGTAAAGCATGGTTCCTTCTCAAGCAACCATGATTTTTATCTTGAAAACACAAGTTAAATCTCTCGATCTCAACCTATGTAGTTCAAAACACATTAAGCACAAGATTGTAATGGGACTAAGGTTTACTAGGTATATCTCTATCCTTTCTTACCTTAGGCATGCAATTTCTAGTTCTAAATAACAATCAATTCTCTCGAACTTAATTGCTAATAACAAAACAATTGTAAATTGGCCAAATTCACAAAGGCATTAAAAACGAAATCACATACTTCATTAATTAAGGAAAACTGATAAATGTCATCGAATCATCTGTTTGTACACTTAAATCCAATTCATTCCAACCCCCAACATCTAAAGATTAGTTCATGATGTTGGGGGATTCAAACACAGGAGAAAGAAAAACGAAAGCGTATGTAAACATAATGAATGTGATCGTGGTGAATGTGAAAGATGTAGTGATGAACTCCCTTCTCCCGTGATCGAATCTACTTTGCGTCGTGAATGTGTCATCGATTGATCCTCTCTCGTCGCTCCAAAAGGTGTCACACGGCTCTGAAAATCGCCCCTGGAACTGCTCTAGCCGTCGTGTGAAAGTTGGATCCCGAAAAGTGACCTAAAATCTGAATAAAATAGCTTAAATTCGCAAAACAGCCCGTGCCGCGGTTTGCAAACCGCGCGCCAAACCGCGCGGTGGCGTGGAACAGTGTGTGCCGCGGCATGGGAAAAGTGTGCGCCGCGGTTTTGGACTTGGATCTCGGGCTTCCGTTGGCTTCGTTTGGGACTTGTTTTGGACTCTTTTTAGCTTCTTTTATCGATGATTGCCGCCTTTTAGATTACCTGCACATTCCACTCGATAAACCATAAAATACTCGCCTTTTTTACTTGAACACAAGCCAATCTCATTGGTTTGAGAACCGAAAATAACGCCAAAAAGTGGTCGTATACTGTAATCACGTTTTTCGATTACATTAGAGTTAGACTAGGTCCAAACATACTAGGGAAAACATTTCGCCTCGACTCTACCTCACGGGATACTCTCGTTTCGCTTGAACCTAGGTTATCGCACGTGTTGTCATGTTTAAGGAGGTTATGTACAAGAATACTCGAAATATTACATGACAACTCTAACGAAAGGCGAACAAATGTCCAAAAAGTTGATCTCAGAAGGAATCAAGTAGCAAGACAGGGAATATCAGCAAGGGTGGTCGTATACTGTAATCACGTTTTCCAAAAGATCATCCAGGTCTTTATACGGGTTGTAACGGGGCTAGGGTTATGGCTAAGAAACGAAGGGTAAACTTATCATCCTCAAACTGACGGTCAGAGTGAACGAACGATTCAGACATTAGAAGATATGCTCCGGGCTTGCATTGTTGACTTTGGGGGATCGTGGGATAAGCATTTTCCGTTGATCGAATTTGCCTACAACAACAGTTACCATTCCAGCATACAAGCGGCACCGTTTGAAGTTCTGTATGGTAGAAAATGTCGAACGCCTCTGTGTTGGAACGAAGTGGGAGAGAAACAATTAGCAGGGCCATATATAGTTAAGTTAACCGCGGATAAGATTACTCAGATCCGGGAAAGATTGAAAGTGACTCAAGACAGACAGAAAAGCTACGCCGACCGACCCCGAAAGCCGGTAGAATTCCAAGTTGGAGATTTTGTGATGTTAAAAGTCTCACCTTGGAAAGGAGTCATCCGATTTGGGAAACAAGGTAAACTGAGCCCGAGGTACATTGGACCGTTTGCAATCATAGAAAGGATCGGTGAAGTAGCCTACAGGTTAAATCTTCCGCCAGAGTTAAGCAGAATCCACAATGCGTTCCACGTATCCAATTTCCGAAAGTGTTTGGTTACGCCAGATCAGGCAGTGTCTCTACCCGAAATACAGGTCGATGAAAAGTTGAATTATGTAGAAGAACCAGAAGCCATTGTTGACCACAAAGTTAAAGTGTTGCGGAACAAAGTAATCAGACAAGTGAAAGTTCAGTGGAGACATCATAAGGGTCAGGATGCTACTTGGGAATCGGAATCAGAAATGAGAACTAAGTACCCGTACCTTTTTGCCTAATCGAATTCCGGGACGGAATTCTTCTAAGGGGGAGATGATGTAATACCCCGGGTAAGTTTGTTAGTTAAATCCTAGTTCCGTTAAATTTAGTTAACTTTAAAGTTGGATGTTTAGGGTAAGTTTGGGTTAATTAATAAGTTAAGGGTGTTTGGGTCATTATTGAGAAGTTCAAGGTCTATATGGTAAGTATGGATAGATATTATCCCTTAAAGATATCCAGCTATTTTCATTTCAGCAACTATCCAGAAACATTAGAGTGTGTGAGTGTGTGTTTGTGAGGCAAAAGAAGAGAAAAGAAGAAAGCTAGGGTTAAGGCTTCAATTGGATTGCTTGGAAACGATTTAAGGTATGTTCCCTGTGTATTTTGTGTTGGTAATTACTAGTTAATGGTTCCTATCGGAGTAGAAACACTGATTTCGTATCTGGGGTTAGTTCTGTTGATTTCTGGGTAAAAATAGGGATGAACAGTAGCAGTTTCCGGACACCATGAATGTGTCCGGGTGGTTTGGTTGGTAGTGTCCGGGTAATATAGCCGTGGTGTCCGGATGATGTTTAAAGGTGTTCGGACAAGTCAAATATCCGGGTAAGTCTCTTTTTCTATAGTTTCCGGATGAGTTAAGATACCGGATGCTGTCCGGATTACTTGGTGTCCGGATGACGTCCGAATTATATAGGTTGTCCGGAAAAGTAGTGTTGTCCGGATAACTTATGGTATCCGGATACTTTTGCTGTTTGGCCAATATTGAGAATTTAGATGCTGTCGAGTATCCAGTAACCTGTATTTTGTTAACCATTAGATAGGGAATGAATGAGGACTGACTATTCTGTGGTCTTGACTTGAGTACGGGTTTGGGGGCAACATTTGAGGATTTGAGTTCTTTAGAGTTCTTAGCCTTAGTAAGACTTATGTGTATTATGTGGTAAAGAGATATCTGTATCTATTTGTTACAGATCCTGTGAATTCTGGGTAAAGGACTGAACCTGTTTAGAAGACTTGGAAACGTGTTGATAAGCAATCAGGTGAGTTTTACTTCAAAATGTTTTTAAACTAGAATACATGTACGTGTAGACTGAAAAGGTGATATATTGAGATATATATTGTATTTATATGTGCATTCCACTACACGAGTATATGTTAGCCGAAACTATAGTCGGCGGAGTTTGCTGTAGTTGTTGTACAGCGGTGTTAGCTGTAGTTGTTGTACAGCGGATTAGTTGGCTCGCAACCAACTAACATGGCCAGGGGAAATGAGAATGAGAAAGAGGATGGGTTGAACACAGTGCACGAGTCTTGATTGGTATTTAATTACGTGTAATATATGTGTGTTTATATAATGGATTTTATATAAATGGATTTTATAATGATTGTGAAATGACAGGGATTTTCTCATTTAGACCGCTAGGTCTAACCCTCATTTTGTTTTAAAAATATGTATTCCAGGTGATGGATCGGGTAAGAGCAAATGAATAGAGTAATGGATGGATAGCTTTTGTGAAGACTTTTGTAATGAAGATCATGATGTGTTTTTGTACTTATGGCTTTGTTGTTAGTCATAATGTAAATTATTTAGTCAAAAAGTTTGTACTCAAATTCTTATTATGTTTAGTAAGACTATGGGACCGAATATGAAATATGATGTATCTTTTTGAGATGAAATTATGTTGTGAATTGTATGTTATTTGTATATATGGAAATCGGGGTGTTACAGAAATCTGCACTTATATGATTTTCAGCTGGCAATTGAATCAAGAAAGATCAAATGCAATCTGAGCTGCCCAATCAGAAAGCCAAAATATGAAATCTGCATTCATGGTTTTGTAAATGAAGGATTTGGAAATGAAGGCTTTATCTATCTAGTCTCTGAAAAGCCTATGTTCTTCAAATTAAATGATCTTGTGAAGTATAGTGATGCTACATTGGAATGGCTGTTGATAGATATGGAAGTAATTGCTAAAGATGATAAAGCAATATTGAAGGAAAAGTGTATAAAGCATATAAAGGAAAGACTGGAACTCAGAACAAAGATCAAAAAGTGTAGTAATTGGTTGTTATCAGAAGAAAACCCCAAGAAAATTTTACACATTGACTTTGTATTTCCTTCTAAATATGAAGTTAATGGTGTCTATTCCGATGAAGTTGAAGAACCTGTTCCAGAATTATTATCTATTGTTAGGGTCAATTTATGTTGAATTAAAGTTCAGTGTTTAATTTGTAATTCTTGTATTTGAGCCTTATTAGTGAACGGGCCGTGGGCTTGTTAACCACGGGTCCGCCATATATAAAGCAACTTAGCCTTAGAAAAATAGGCTAGTTGTCTCATTAGCTTTCCTACACGTTTATGACCAGTTGAAATCGTTACATACATTGTTTATCTGTTTGATTTCATTATCGTTGCACGTATCTGGAACTAACAATTGGTATCAGAGCAGACGGACGGATTCGATTCAAAGCATTCATATTGATTTCTGGTAAGATTTGACTTTTTCACGTCTGCCATATTCTTGAATTTTCAAATCCTTGATTCTGGTAAAATTGTTCGATTCTGCTTATTGGGTTGTGTTAGTATTATTGCCATTAGTGTATCTGCAAATTTTCACATCCCAATTCGATCGTTTGAGTGGTTAATTTAGCAAATTAAGTTCAAAGTTTTTGATAGTATTCTTCATCAAAAATCGAATTTTTATCATCAAAACTTGTTGTTTTTGCTTCAAAATCGATTGGGTTAGTGTTAGTTTTGTGTTTGGTAGGGTTTCTAATCTTTCAGGAACCTTCTTGAGCAACCCTAATAGAAAATCGATCGAATTGGAAAAGGCAGCCGTGGTTTCCGGACAACACAACTGTAGTTTCCGGACGTTTGTGTTATTCCATCCGGACTCGTCCTCTTTCCGGGTACATCATACTTTCCGGGTAAGTTCAGCATTCCGGGTAAGTATTCTAAACTCCAATCTATCCGGGTAAAACTTGTTTCCGGAAACCTAAAGTTCTCGGTCATAATTTTTCCCGGATATCCTTGCATCCGTTAAGTGCTTTATCCGGAAACTCTTGTTATCCGGAAATCTTAAGTCATCCGGTAAGTATTACATTATTTTTAATCTATTCGGACATTTTAGTCATCCGGTAATCTTGGTTATCCGGAAAACTTAAGCTGTCCGGACTTTTTTCACTTACCCGGACTCTTCTGTATTATTGAACTGTTTTCTCTAATTCTGATCCGAACACTTCCAGATCAGACTCTTATTTGGATTCCTATCAAGTAAGATCATTATTAGTTCATATCAGTCGTAGAACCTGCGTTAGGAGTACACTCTTAGTGCCTTGCGTTAGGTTTACACTTTAAATCAATCAACTCGTCTGACGATCACTCCGTTGCAACCAAAGATGTCTACTTCGCGTGAAGCTCTTGCAATCGGCACCGACTCCAAACCACCGTGTCTCTTTCCAAATGAGTACAGCCAATGGCGCGACAGGTTCATGCTCTTCATAGAGTCCAAGGACAACTACGAGTACATGAAGAGAGCTCTTGAAGATGGTCCAATCCCTTGGCCGATGAATGAAATAGCAGCAACTATAACTGCTCTAGCTCGTAGTACGAAAAAGACTATCACCGAAATGACCGAAGATGAAAGAGACATGATCGAAGGTGAAAAGCATGCAAAGAGATATCTTGTCCAAGCCCTTCCCAACCCGATCTATACAGCTATCGACAGCTACAAAGAAACGGCAAAGGGTATGTGGGATCAAGTGGACAGAATGATGCATGGGAGCGATGTCGGAAATCAACTAAAGATCAACAGCGCGATAACCAAGTTCGATGGTTTCAAGCAGCGCAACGGCAAATCTCTCACACAGACATATGAACGGTTCTGCTCACTTCTTAATGAACTGAACAAGAATAAGATCACTCGCTCCAACACAGAAAACGCGCTCAAATTTCTCAATAATCTGCTGCCGGAATGGAAGGTGTTTGCTTCTCATGTCAAGCACAACAACTTGATAGAGAATATCGGCATCAATGAACTCTATGAGACACTTCTTCAAGACGAAGATGAAGTGAATGAGCTTCTGAGTGAGAAGAAGACTGAATCAAAGCCAGCTGCTGATCCTATAACACTCATGTCATCCAAGAAAGGGAAATCTTCGAGCAGTCACTCTAAACATGCTCAAAAGCAAAACTCTTCCGAATCTGAAAAGGAAGAAAGTGACTCTAATGATGAAGTATCTGACTTCAAGAAAGCGATAGCTCTGCTTACGAAATCTTTCCAACAACAAAAGTACTATAAGAAGCCTTCGTCCAACAATCAGCGCTACTCCACCTCCTCCAACAAGCGCCATGACCATCAGGACAAGTATGAGGGAAAGAAGAAAGTTGATGAGCAAGGGAAGTCAGAGAAGAAAGAGAAGACTGAGAAATCAGAAAGTAAGAAGAAGGATGAGCCAGTGACATGCTACAACTGCGGAAAGCTTGGTCACTTTGCTAAAGATTGTATGAGGCCTGTGGTAAAGAATTCTCACTACTACAAGGCAAAACTCGCATTGGCTGAGCAAAAGGAAGCTGGAGAAGCTATGTTTGTGGAAAACGACTACTGGTTGGGTCGTTCTGATGATGAAAGTGATACTGATGGTGCAAATGCTTTCATGGGCTATCACTCTCCAGCTGATGAAGAGAAGACAAGTCAGGCATGTGATTCTTTCGAACAAGATTTCCTGAATAAAATGCAATCTTTTACCGACCATGCAGATTCCTTTAAGGCCACCACTAAAGAACAAAAGCTTAAGATTAGTTCACTAACCGAAAAGCTAGATGTTCAAACAAGAATAACTGAAAAACATAAGTCTGAAAATGCTATGTTAAAGGAAAGATGCAAAATTCTTTCAATAGCACCCAAAGACTTAAGGGCCAAATTATCTGATCTTCAGTCTCAGTTTGATCAGTGCATGCATGAGAAAGAAGAACTTATTTATCAATGTCCCTCTCTTCAAATTCAGCACAAGGAGTTTGTTACTAAAATTCTTGATCTTGAAACCAAACTCCACAAAAGGGGTCAAACTGATCAAACCATCTTTCTGAATAAACCCAAGGAGTTCACTTATTTTAACAAAGAGTGGGGAATCGGATATGATAACCCACACTATTTGAAAAAGGGAAGATATCAAACTCCTACTATGTATGATTTTGCATGTTTTGGGTTAGATAAAACGTATCCGGAATATGCCATTCAATGGACTGGTCCTCTTCAAACCCGAAAAGGAAGAGGAAACCGAGGAATATAAACGCGCACACAAACAAGGAATACAACTTCCGTTTTGTTATGAACCTTTAAATTATTCCTATAAAAAGAACAAAAAGTATCTCTCAAATGACTACTTCGACCCTTACAAGGTTGCTAAGCCCAAGGATTCCTCCAAAAAGGATGAGGACCAAACACCTGCATCCAAGACTGAGACGGACGAGTTTAAACTCTATGTTCCCCCTCTCATCTTGGAAGCAAAGATTGTCGAGTTGGAGGAGTCACTCGAGAAAGAAAGGTCTGTTTTTCAAAACAAAAAGAAAGCGCTAATATCTGAGATTGAGAAACTCAATTCTGAGAAACTTGAGAATCCACGACCGGTCAAAACCGAAACTGTGTCGGATGAGGGACAGGAGATCCTTCGGTTTGAAATCAATCGACTCACGTCACAATTGTCCGCTTTGGTAACAGAAGTGATGCAAGAGAAAGTGAGTAAAGGTCAACTCCAAGAGCAGTTTGACCAACTCCAATCTGAAAAGAAGATTTCACCCGAACTTTCCTCTAGCTCATCGGATACGTCTTCGTGCAAAGTTTTCTTAGGTAAAATATCTACCACACAAGACAGTAATGATTCTCAAGATGAGTGTGTTAAAAGGAATTTAAACTCTGATTTTTTCCTAGCTTCCGCACCGAATTCCCCAAAGCACACTGACACTAAGTGTTCCTCGCCTTCCTCACCTAATCCAAGTCCTGCAATTCCGGAGATAAATTTTTCTGAATACATGAACTCTGAAGGTAACTCTGATGGAGAGTTTGAGTCGTTCCCTTTCAACAAACCTCTCCCGAGTCACACTGATTTTTTGTCTCCAGTAGTCAATCGCCCGGTCAATTTTTTAAAGGGTAGCAGTTCTAACACAAAGGCCCCAGCTATGATCAAGATTTCACAATCAAAACCAACTTCTAAACCTGTTTCTAAAAGGCAGTCACAGCCGAGGCAAAAGACCGAGCAATTGCCTACCAAAGATACCGTTCCTTCAAAAGTCACTGACCATTCCGTCCCTGTTGTTTCAGATAAAATTGGTCAAGGAAAACAAGAAAAACCAAAGTGGCTGAACAAGGAACCTGTCAAGAAGGAAGCATCAAAGTCTTTCCCTACTGCATTCAATTCTAGAATAAACAAAGACAATTGTGTTTAGAATAGTTGGAATCGTTTTGAAGTTTTTTTTCCGATTAAACTTAATTCAGTTCATCAATTGATTCAATTATCGCGTGATTGTGTATGTTGTTCTAGATGTGGTTGGAATAATTTTGATGAAATTAATTTAAATGATTGGATTGGGTCATATCACATGTATAATCCTAAACCCAAAAATAAACCCCATAATAATAAACAGAAATACTATAAACAACGGGGTTTCCAATCTGAGGTTAAACCACAGCGGGAGACCAAACCCACTCCTAGATGGGTTGCTCCTACTGAGGTTAAACCGGCACCAAAGAGGCAACCTGCTAAAAATCATGTTCCTCCACAAGGTGTAAAACCTACACCAAGGAGGCAACCTGTGCCAAAACCAGTTTCCGCAAACGGTGTACAACCTGCACCTAAGGGGAAAGCTGTGTCAAAGAAAGTTCCTCCAAGAGGTGCCAAACCTAACCCTCCAGGACCCAAACAAATTTGGGTACCTAAAATCCGTTAACTCGATTTTGCAGCATGGTCATGTGTGGTACTTAGATTCTGGATGCTCCAAGCACATGACCGGAAGGAAGGAGCTTCTCACGAACTACAAGGAAGAATATGGTGGAGACGTGAGATTTGGGAACGACCACAAAGCGCCGATCGTGGGCTACGGCGACATTGTACAAGACAAGATCACAATACACAAGGTATCCCACGTCACGGCATTGGGACACAATCTGTTCAGCATCGGGCAGTTCTGTGACAAAGATCTCGAGGTTAGCTTCAAAAAGACACGGTGTAGAATCCTCAACGACGACGGAGAGGAACTACTGGTTGGAAAACGCAAGACCAACCTCTACACAATCGACCTCGCAGCCCTCAAGATTGATAACCCTGTCTGCCTCATGTCAAAGGCCAATTCCCAGCAAGCTTGGATTTGGCATCGACGTCTTTCGCACCTCAATTTCAAAACAATCAACAAACTGGTGCTGGGCGGACATGTGAAAGGCATGCCCGATCTTCAATTCGTGAAAGATCGTCTCTGCGGGGCATGTGACATGGGAAAGATGAAGAGAGTTCCACATCAGCCGAAGGCAACTCCGAGCACGTCCCAGACCCTCGAACTTATCCAAATGGATTTGTGTGGGCCGATGCGTGTTCCGAACATTAATAAGTGCAAATACGTCCTCGTGATGGTGGATGACTTCTCGCGCTACACTTGGGTATTGTTTCTACGCTCAAAGGACGAAACACCAGAGCTGATCATTAATCACCTAAAGACTGTCCAGCTGAACAAACTACAACAAGTTCAGTCTATCAGAACCGACAACGGGACGGAGTTCAAGAATCGAACGGTGGACGACTATCTGACGTCAGTTGGCATCTCGCACACTTTTTCTGCCGCACGCACTCCTCAGCAAAACGGAGTGGTGGAACGACGCAACCGTACCCTGGTCAAAGCAGCTCGTACCATGCTTTCCCAATCCAACCTTCCGCTATTTCTATGGGCCGAAGCGGTGTCTACGACTTGTTATATGCAAAACCGCTCCATCCTTAACAAGCAGTTCAACAAGACGCCGTACTAGATCATGAACAATCACGTTCCGAACATCAGCTACTTTCATGCGTTTGGATGCACGTGCTATATTCCGAATGACAAAGATGATCTTGGCAAATTCAGCCCCAAGGCGGACAAAGGAGTCTTCATCGGATACTCCATGCAGGCTAAGGCGTATCGCGTTTACAACAAACGGACCAAATCCATTTTTGAAAGCATAAACGTGACATTCGACGAAGCCGTAGATTTGGCTTCTGAACAAAACAGTTCAGAACCCGGTTTAACTGGCGTGCTAACTTCCGGACCTTCAAGTTCGGGATCTGCACAAGCGACAGTAAATCCAAATCATGCATCTTCATCGAATGCTGACTCTTCTGGTTTAGATTTATTGTTTAAATTCTTTTATGATGACATCTTTAATGTTTCCCCTACTGTCTCAGCACAACCTCGTCTAGAAGCTGCTCGTAATGAGGACTTGTCGATCCTATCCGGTCTGCCGCCTTCTACAAGCACGCCATCCATCACTGTGGAGACAGCTCAACCGTCATCATCAACCTCTACCGATACTACTGCTTCCCCGGAGGAACCTGCTATAAACCCGGAGATCACTCCTGGTGATTCGTCATCTGCTATAATCGTGGATCAACCTCTGAACTCCTCGGAACCAGAAGTTGTTCAACCCTCGGCGAATCCTCCCCCACTTCTTCCAAGAAACCAGCCTGCTACTCTTGAAGCAGTTCAAGACATACATCCTGGTGATTATGTGGACTCGGCCGCATCTCACTCTACTCATCAGCCGCTTCCGCATACCACCAAGTGGATGAAAGCTCATCCGCTTCATCAAATCATCGGTGATCCCTCTACTCCAGTACAAACACGAGGTGCATCCGCCAACTTCTGTCTATTTTTCGGCTTCTTAAGCAACATCGAGCCGACAAACGTACGCGAAGCGCTTGAAGATCCGGACTGGGTCATAGCCATGCAAGAGGAGCTCAATCAATTTGAAGCTCTAAAGGTATGGCGACTGGTTCCACGTCCAAAACACAAGACGGTGATCGGCACCAATTGGATTTTTAAGAATAAGAAGGACGAAGACGGTATCGTGGTACGAAACAAGGCGCGCCTCGTAGCCAAGGGGTATCGTCAACAAGAAGGGATCGATTATGATGCGACCTATGCTCCGGTGGCAAGAATCGAAGCCATACGTATGTTCCTTGCATACGCCGCGCACAAGAACTTCACGGTCTTCCAAATGGATGTGAAGACCGCCTTTCTCTACGGTAATATCGAGGAAGAAGTATATGTGTCGCAACCAGACGGGTTCGTGGACGATTCGAAGCCTGATCACGTCTACATTCTAGACAAGGCGCTTTACGGTCTAAAGCAGGCTCCACGAGCATGGTACAAAACATTGACTGAGTTCTTGATAAAGTCCGAATTCACACGAGGTAAAATCGATTCGACCTTATTTATCAAACACGAAAAGGGTCACATAGTTCTTGTTCAAATGTACGTGGATGACATAATATTCGGCTATACTAATCCCACATATGCTAAGAACTTTGCCAATCTCATGGGAGAATTTTTTAAAATGAGTATGCTTTGCGAGATGAATTTCTACCTTGGTTCAAATTAAACAACTGTCGACCGGAATATTCATAAACCAGGCTAAGTACATCAGGGATATTCTCAGGAAATTCCAGTTGGACCAGTCCTCGCCAATGAAAACTTCCATGGCACCCAATACAAAGATTCACGCCGATCCTCACGGAACGGATGTGAATCCTAAATTGTATAGCGGGATGATAGGTTCTCTAATGTACTTAACTGCAAGTCGACCATATTATTATGTTCTCAACATTTATGTATGCCCGGTATCAATCAAAACCTAAAGAGTCTCATTTAACTGCTGTCAAATAAATCTTTCGTTATTTACGTGGTACTGCTGATCTTGGCTTGTGGTACTCGAGAGAGACAGGTTTTGCACTATCTGCCTATTCCGATGCGGATCACGCGGGCTGCATGCTGGACCGGAAGAGCACCTCGGGTCACATCCAGTTTTTGGGAGATAGCCTGGTGATTTGGGCGTCCAAGAAGCAGCAATGTGTTTCAACATCAACAGCCGAGGCGGATGTCACGTGCGAAATGTGTGTTTTAATCGCAGTGGGTTGCAAACTGTCCACAGTGGGAAGTGCAAGTGTACACTGTCCACTATGATCGTCACAGCAAGTAATAGTTGGTAAAATACCAGAATCGAATCCACAGGGACTGGACAATCAAGACAATATGGTTCTCATAAGCTCCTTTTACAAGTTTCAATTAGAGAAGAAAATAATACTTTGGTTTGGTTTGGTGAAATAGCTACTTTAACGATTTTACTAAGGTTTTAAAAGGAGGAATGTAGGTTGGATTTTCCCTAGATTTTATCTCAAATACTCGGTCCTTAGAAGTGATCCTCGTATTCGTGGTGGACATTTTCGCTAGAAAAGCCCGGTTACAAAATACTCACACCGTTAGATAAAAATCCCATACTCTTAGTACTTGTTGTTTTGCCAATGGTAATCTCTAAATGGACATTTTCAGGCCTCGATGGAATGTGTAGAGACAAATACTCTAAGTGTTTTTAATACACAAATTAGCTTGCCTACTACTCTAGTGGGCAGAGATTAGCTCACTATGCCGACCTCACTCTCGTAAGTGTCATAAGAATTCTTTCGAATCCCCTAGCATCATTCAAGCTTGTGTCACTGCGTTCTACTCATTTCTATGTTAAGAACTAGACTTTAGATCCTTGCAAGTGATCGGCTTGTTCGCATCTTTGGGTAAATATCGAGAATGAATGACCAAAATAACAAATATTCTAAGTATAAAGATTACTCAAGCATTTTTAATAAAATCCAGGTACTTCTCCTTCCTACATCCCAAAGGATGTTTAGCCTAACATTTCCGAAGTAAAGAAAACAAAAGATGAAGACTTGCACATAATAAAACTGAAAGTGGATTGAATTAACTGCCCACAGTGGGGAGCGAGAAGTCGTCCCTGCACTGTGTAGTTCGAATTACAATTAAACTAAGAAAATAAAATGCAGAAAATAAATGTTAACTACTGCAGAGAAATTAAAGAGCTAAAACTTAATGAAGTAAGAGAATTGCAAGGAGAAAATGTAGTTAAGGATGCTTGCAATAAATGAGACTAACACCCCTATTTATACTAAGGAGAGGTGTTGGTCTTTACACAAAAAGGGTTTCTTCAAGGTGTAAGGACTGCAGAATATTGTAAAAATCAGCTCAATGGTCCATACTTCAACCTTCCATGTAAAGCTCTTTTACCCAATGGTCTTCTAGAAGTCAACTTTATTCAAGTACAAAGGTACAAGCTTTATGTCATCTTTAAGGAAACCTTTCAGCCACCACATTTCAGATTTTTCTGCCAAAGGATCCTTCCAACTCCAGGTTTTTATATTTCCAGCCCATGGTTTTCTTTTGTTTTCTGATCTGCTCGAAGAGTGGGGAACCGGAGTGGGCACCACAGTGGTCACTGCAGGATAAAACGTGAAAAACACCCAAATTCCACCAAATAATTCATTAAAGACTATGGTTCACTCCTTTTGCTCATTTTCGAGAATTATAACAAGAATGAGGGTTTTTAGAAGTGAAATGGCTAAATTTGACGAAATAAAATGGAAAATAAAAGGGAATAATAACTCTAAAAATAGAGTTATCACAACCTCAAACTTAAACCATTACTTGTCCCCAAGTAATAAAAAGAAAGAAATAAAATGAACAAAATGCACTAGAACTTTTAGAGACTTACATACTTCTTGACTTGAATGGGTGTTGATCTCTTTCCTTCGATACTTCCTTTGGTTCCAAACTTGAAAATTTCACTTTTGTGTTTTACGAAATCTTTCCCCTGTTTTCCATTAATCAATAGGGCTTTATTGGGTTCGACGAGTTTATGGCTTTGAATATTTACGTGGTACTGCTGATCTTGGCTTGTGGTACTCGAGAGAGACAGGTTTTGCACTATCTGCCTATTCCGATGCGGATCACGCGGGCTGCATGCTGGACCGGAAGAGCACCTCGGGTCACATCCAGTTTTTGGGAGATAGCCTGGTGATTTGGGCGTCCAAGAAGCAGCAATGTGTTTCAACATCAACAGCCGAGGCGGATGTCACGTGCGAAATGTGTGTTTTAATCGCAGTGGGTTGCAAACTGTCCACAGTGGGAAGTGCAAGTGTACACTGTCCACTATGATCGTCACAGCAAGTAATAGTTGGTAAAATACCAGAATCGAATCCACAGGGACTGGACAATCAAGACAATATGGTTCTCATAAGCTCCTTTTACAAGTTTCAATTAGAGAAGAAAATAATACTTTGGTTTGGTTTGGTGAAATAGCTACTTTAACGATTTTACTAAGGTTTTAAAAGGAGGAATGTAGGTTGGATTTTCCCTAGATTTTATCTCAAATACTCGGTCCTTAGAAGTGATCCTCGTATTCGTGGTGGACATTTTCGCTAGAAAAGCCCGGTTACAAAATACTCACACCGTTAGATAAAAATCCCATACTCTTAGTACTTGTTGTTTTGCCAATGGTAATCTCTAAATGGACCTTTTCAGGCCTCGATGGAATGTGTAGAGACAAATACTCTAAGTGTTTTTAATACACAAATTAGCTTGCCTACTACTCTAGTGGGCAGAGATTAGCTCACTATGCCGACCTCACTCTCGTAAGTGTCATAAGAATTCTTTCGAATCCCCTAGCATCATTCAAGCTTGTGTCACTGCGTTCTACTCATTTCTAAGTTAAGAACTAGACTTTAGATCCTTGCAAGTGATCGGCTTGTTCGCATCTTTGGGTAAATATCGAGAATGAATGACCAAAATAACAAATATTCTAAGTATAAAGATTACTCAAGCATTTTTAATAAAATCCAGGTACTTCTCCTTCCTACATCCCAAAGGATGTTTAGCCTAACATTTCCGAAGTAAAGAAAACAAAAAATGAAGACTTGCACATAATAAAACTGAAAGTGGATTGAATTAACTGCCCACAGTGGGGAGCGAGAAGTCGTCCCTGCACTGTGTAGTTCGAATTACAATTAAACTAAGAAAATAAAATGCAGAAAATAAATGTTAACTACTGCAGAGAAATTAAAGAGCTAAAACTTAATGAAGTAAGAGAATTGCAAGGAGAAAATGTAGTTAAGGATGCTTGCAATAAATGAGACTAACACCCCTATTTATACTAAGGAGAGGTGTTGGTCTTTACACAAAAAGGGTTTCTTCAAGGTGTAAGGACTGCAGAGTATTGTAAAAATCAGCTCAATGGTCCATACTTCAACCTTCCATGTAAAGCTCTTTTACCCAATGGTCTTCTAGAAGTCAACTTTATTCAAGTACAAAGGTACAAGCTTTATGTCATCTTTAAGGAAACCTTTCAGCCACCACATTTCAGATTTTTCTGACAAAGGATCCTTCCAACTCCAGGTTTTTATATTTCCAGCCCATGGTTTTCTTTTGTTTTCTGATCTGCTCGAAGAGTGGGGAACCGGAGTGGGCACCACAGTGGTCACTGCAGGATAAAACGTGAAAACACCCAAATTCCACCAAATAATTCATTAAAGACTATGGTTCACTCCTTTTGCTCATTTTCGAGAATTATAACAAGAATGAGGGTTTTTAGAAGTGAAATGGCTAAATTTGACGAAATAAAATGGAAAATAAAAGGGAATAATAACTCTAAAAATAGAGTTATCACAACCTCAAACTTAAACCATTACTTGTCCCCAAGTAATAAAAAGAAAGAAATAAAATGAACAAAATGCACTAGAACTTTTAGGGACTTACATACTTCTTGACTTGAATGGGTGTTGATCTCTTTCCTTCGATACTTCCTTTGGTTCCAAACTTGAAAATTTCACTTTTGTGTTTTACGAAATCTTTCCCTTGTTTTCCATTAATCAATAGGGCTTTCTTGGGTTCGACGGGTATATGGCTTTAAATATTTTCCCAAGGGTTTTTGGCAAGTATTTCCAAACATGGACTGAAAATCTCGCTTGGAGATTTTTATTTCAAGAAGTGGGTGTTTTATATTTTGCAAGGGTAAGCACGTACACTTTCAGGCTTTATTTGGGTATGGCTATTTTTTCTGATGGTCCAGAATAGGCACACCATCTTTTTCTGGGAGTGAGCACTTTGACGGTCCAGAAAAGGCACACCATCAATTTTTGCGTAGTGACACTCCGATTTTCTTCTGTTTTTGGGGTTTTTGTGTTTTTTTGGAGGTGGGTATGGCTTACCCACCTCAAACTTAGACTTCACAGTGTCCCCACTATGGGCAAACTGTAAGTTCCCACCTCAAACTTAAAATCTCACAGTGTCCCCACTGTGACATTGAATTAACGAACAAAGGTGGTGGTTTGGGGTACAAAAAGGATCGTGTTTGGATGCGAAAAATGGCCTATATCATTTCATGGTATCAAGTTGAGATTCGTACTTACAAAAGGGACCTTTTTAAGTCGGAAGCCGAAAGTTGTACCTTAAGATGGAAACGAGATCAAACAAGCAATCAAACAACAAATACGTTAGTACCCAAAAGTACCTACCCAGTGGTAGGATTTTCATGCATCAAAACGCAAAAAAGAAATATGTAGCAAACATTGTCAAAGCCTAGCCATAGGCACAAAATATAAAACAAACCGAAATTTAAAATTGTTTTAGGAGCAAACGAGATAAACCATTGTTTTAACAAACCATTCAGTGGGTTGGG
The DNA here is from genome assembly GCA_033807775.1 of Saussurea involucrata. NCBI lineage: Eukaryota > Viridiplantae > Streptophyta > Magnoliopsida > Asterales > Asteraceae > Saussurea > Saussurea involucrata. The sequence goes on from CM066322.1 coordinate 138,785,523, forward strand.
GTTGCATCTGGTGAACTGGCGGCGTCATCCTCTTCAAACTCGTCATCACTGGCATTGGTTGGGCAAATATCCTCAGGAAAATCTGGGAGCTGAGCAGCTAGCATCGGGTTGGCCTCTTTCATCATCAGGTCCGTCACCTCATCCCGTTCTCTTGTATACATCCAAAATTTCTGCGTGGCCCGGTTCTGATATCGCTGCTCACTTTCCAGCAACTCGATCCTGTATGTGAGTTTCTTCAAAGCTGCCAAAATCTCTCCCATTTGGTTGCTTGACGATCCGGCCTCGGTTGAATGGAGTGGTGTACGCGGCGTTCTCACAACATGCTCCTCAGCAATGGTCACAGTGGGGTGAACAGTCCCCACTGTGGGGATATCTTCTGCTGGTTCAGCTGGAGGAGTGGCGACGTACCTTCCCATCTTGCGGATGGTTTGTGCGCTGATGATGCTCGTGGAGTCAAACCACTGATCCTCCACCGCCGAGGGTACACCTGCGTCTATCATTAGTAACGTAATGAGGCAAGGAAGGGGCAAGACTACCTTCTTTCTGTTCCAAGCTTGATCTATGGCCGCATGCATAACAATCCCGACGTTGATCTTTCTTCCAGTGAGGAGGCAGTACAACAAAGCACATTTATGCATAGACAATGTGGTATCGTGCGATGTTAGGGACACAGAGGCCCGGAGAAATTGGAACCAAACAGCGGCCTTGGTAGTGAGGGAGCTAGCGTTTAGGCACCTTCTCTGGCCATCTTTATTCCACGGCTTCCCCTCGACTGCTATTTCGCGCAAAACGAGATCCTTGTCCGCCGGGGTCATTTTCTTTAAAAACTGGGCAAACTCACACACAGCCGGGCTCCTTCTTCCTAATACCCGGTTAATCGCTCCTGGAGTATAGCTTACTTGCTTTCCCCGAACTACCACAGTGGGATCCTTTGCTTGAGAGGCCTCGGCGTAAAATTCACGCACTAACGAGGCATTCGCGCGTCGATTGGCTTCGGCCAAAATCGACCAGTCTTGCGCTACAATCCTATTCTTAACAAATGGGTTGGCCTCAACAAACTCAGGGTCGAAACCCCTCTCTAACTTCAGTTTCTGTGTAGCAATGCACTCATAGTGGGCAGCCACCTCCGGAGTGGTGAACTGCCTGGGCACCCCACTGGGGGCATGCGCAGTGCCCACTGTGGATTGATGTGGGTTTCGGGTTTGAACTTGGTCATCCCCAACATCAATCTCAACAGAAGATGAACTCAAAGAAGGTTGAAGATTTGTACCTTTCTTTGACGGTTGTTTTGCCGGCCTTTTTGTCGGTTTTTTCAGAGCTTTGGTCACCGCAGACCTGGTGACCACGCCTTTCCTTCTTGTGGCCCGCAGAATTAGGTTCTCCCCACTGAGGGCAGTCATCCTCACTGTCTCTCTTTCAACACTATCCCCAAGCTTGCGGTATTGTTCATGATAGTCATCATCAACCTTCCTCTGAAACTCCACTTCTTAAGCAAAAATCTCTGCCTCAGCCCTTTTCCTTTCTTCCTCAAAAATCCTTTCCTTCTCAGCCTTCAGCCTTTCTTCTTCCATTCGCTTTTCCTCTTCTTCCTTTCTGATTCTTTCTTCTTCCTCTCGACGCCTCCTCTCGACCTCTTCCTTTCTTTTTCTAATGGCTTCCATTTTCTGTTTGAACTCCTCTGCTAACCGCCTCTCTTCTTCTTCGGCTAGAAGTGTCTCGGTCTCGAAATGGGTAATACTGTTGTCTGAGACTTGCGAGGATGAAGTAGCCTTTGGGCTTTCGTGCTTTGAAGAACCCTCGTCGGCCGCACCGGAGATGATCGGGTTTTCGCCGGAGACCGGCGGCGGTTCGTTCAGGTCACCGGTGACGGGTTCCGGTGGTTGTTCCTCGGCGGTCCTGCGGAAGACGGCCGCACGTGTGAGTGCATCGGGGTTGGTGTTCATTCTCTTGGTTCTTGCCATTTTTAGGGTTTTAGGAAGGTTTCAGATTGGTGGGTTTTCTTGGAGAGAAATGGAGAAGAAAAAGTGTTTTTGAATGTTTTGGAAGTGAAAGTGGTTTTTGAGAGGTTAAGATGGTTTTTGGAATTTTGGAAAAAGGTTTAGGGTAAACCGTCGGTTTCTAGGGGAGAGAGAGAAGGATTATGATGGTTTTTCTTGGAAAATGGTGAACTATGACAACATGGCATAAAGGTAGACTTGTTGGCAGAAAAAGGTGAAAGCTTGTCAGCCTTGGGCCCCAAAAATGGTCCCATCTTCCGTCAGATTTAAGAGTGGGGAGTGTAGTGACCTGCGCGTTCCCCACTGCGAAGCATTTTCCATGATTTTTCTTCAAAAAGTGGCACGTTCTTCTACACACATTAAAACAACTATCATGCAGACTTAAAAAGACCAGAAATAATAAAAAGACAGCAAATAACTGAAAATAAAATATTTACAAGTGGTCCCGATGTTTCTTAATCAAGGTGGGGTGAGGAGTGGGATGGAATGTGGGCACTCTCGTTCAGAAAATGCTTCACCCTTTGCCCATTGACTTTGAACGTTTGACCAGATTGTGGGGACTTCAGCTCCACTGTTCCAAAGGGACTTACCTTGACAATGGTATATGGTCCCGTCCAACGAGATTTTAGCTTACCCGGAAAGAGTTTGAGACGGGAGTTAAACAATAATACCTGTTGTCCTTCCATGAATTCCCTATGGTTAATTCGACGATCATGCCACATCTTGGTCTTCTCCTTATAGAACTTTGCGTTTTCATAAGAGTGGTAACGCAACTCTTCTAACTCATGCAACTGTAGAGTCCTTTTGATCCCCGCAGCACCCTCACTCATGTTAAGCTCTTTAAGGGCCCAAAATGCCTTGTGCTCCAATTCAATCGGTAGATGGCAAGCTTTGCCAAAAACTAATTTAAATGGAGACATTCCCAAAGGAGTTTTATAGGCCGTTCGGTAGGCCCAAAGAGCATCATCGAGTTTGGTTGACCAATCTTTTCGGTGCGGTTTAACAACTTTTTCTAAAATTCCTTTGATCTCACGGTTTGAAAGTTCGGCCAAACCGTTGGTTTGCGGGTGGTATGTGGTGGCCACTCTATGATGTATGTCATATTTAGCAATAACCGAGGCCATGACTTTGTTTATAAAATGGGTGCCTTCGTCACTAATCAATGCCCGTGGTGTTCCAAATCGAGTGAAAATATTTTTATGTAAAAATTTCACCACGGTGTTGGCATCATTAGAGTGACATGCGACGACTTCCACCCATTTTGAAACATAGTCTACCGCAACCAAGATATAAAAATTGTTGTTGGAATTTGGAAAAGGTCCCATGAAATCGATTCCCCAAACATCAAAAAGTTCAACCTCTAAAATGTTGTTAAGAGGCATTTCATTTCTTTGCGAAATATTCCCGGTGCGTTGACATTGCTCACAATTTTTCACAAATTCATACGAGTCTTTAAAAACAGTGGGCCAAAAGAATCCACTTTGCAAGATTTTTGCAGCGGTACGGTTTCCACCGAAGTGGCCACCGTAGTGGGATGTGTGACAACCATGGAGTATTTGATGTTGCTCACTCCCATGGACACAACGCCTCAATATTTGGTCGGCCCCTATCTTGTACAAGAAAGGATCGTCCCAACGTATTGTCGTGTTGTAATCCCAGATCTAATCAAGTAACAATCAAGAATTCAAGAGATCTTCATTAGAATAGAGAAATAATACAAAGATGAGAATGAGATCCACTTTCTCTCTCTAACTTCTCTCTCTAGAAGTCATCCTTCTCACTACACACTTCCTATTTCTCTCACGTATGAATTGCTAGAATGAGACCTCTTTTCATTACAACTCTATTACACACACATTATATACTCCTTGACTTTCCACATTAGTTACTTTGACTTTGAACAACTAATGAATCAGTTAAAATGCCTGTAAGTTGCACGGAGCCACTTAGTACAACGAATGCACTTTGGAAATGAGCTTTTTGATGTTCACTCCTCCAGGGCTTCCATTCAATTATCGAAAAACCACAAAGGAATTTCTATGAACGTTATGACAAGAAAACATATTCCTTGTGTGTACGTGCAAGTGTAGAAAGAATGAAGCAACATATGCTTGAAAATTATAGGCTCAAATTGTGTAAACTGTTGAGACAACAACAAGTTTTCCACGGACTCAATGTGCATGAATGAAGAGCGAAGGTGGGGCAAACTTCCTTCTTTTTCAATATCTAGACCTTCCGAGTGAAGATCAGATAGATGATATGCTGCGTCCCCAAGAAAAATGAAACATTTCTTTGTTAAGAAAGAAACGAGTAGCTGGTGGGGTTAATGCAAGAGTTGGCATGGGCTAGTTGCCTATTTCAATGATGGTCACCAAAGAATGTGAACCAATCAGTAATGTGGTTGCCCGGCTCAGAAAGTGGATAGTGCAGAGTTCTCTTATTCTTTTAACTCTGTTCTCACACCCTCTTTCTGTTTTTAATCCGCTCGCTTCTAACCAAACTCTCATTTTCATTTTACCTCAGCACAATGAGATACTCAACCGGATGAGTAATCTCCCCCACTATTTGATTTCGACCCCTCACCCCTCAATCACTCAAGGATAACTTCTTGGGTAGGAAATACTGCTTAACGTGGATCCATATAAGTTTTGTAAATCCTCACACTGATTCCCATGAAATTTTGTCCTAAAATGTTGCGTTGTTCAACAATTTATCTTGAACAATTAAGAGGAACGGCATTTGATAACATTGCCATCAGAATGTATGCTCTTCAATAATATCATGAAAATTTGAGCATTTGATCTTTGAAGATTTCTCAAAACAAGAATATTGAAAGAATGAAATGAATTCGAAAGACTTGTTTGAGAATCTGACAATGTATCAATCAGATCAAATAACATGAATGATAATCATGTAAGGTTTAGGGTATCAAAGAATTGGATAATTTGTTTATATGAACAAATATAAACAATCTTTGAATGAAACGCTTAAGTTCGAACGCTGAAATGAATATGATGCTCAAACAAAATAGGAAAATTCAAACGGGAGTATTACCATCGAAAAATGTTTCGTTTTGAGACATGGTAATAACAAAGTCAATAAGAAGCTGAACCGATGTGTGTGAATACTTGAAAGTATAGAAAAGATAATACGCAAGTATTAATCTTTAGAAACACACGGTCAGAAATGATGTAACGAGAATCCGAGAGCAGAATATGTATATATATATATATAGGAAAAACATTTAAAATCACACTTCTAGAATTCATAAAATCTGTTTGAGAATCGAGAAGTGGTTTGAACATTTAAGAAAATGTTTTTCATGCTTGAAAGTCGTTCTACTTTCAAACAATCTCAGATTAAGTTCAGAAGTTACGTATAGATAAACGTTTAATCTCCCCCTCAAATCATGATAGACTGATTTACAATCAGATAAGCTCCCCCTCAAAATCTGCAAGAGATCTTAATAAAACAAGATCAGTATATGAAACAGTTAAAGTATAAAACAATGAAGTACGAGTTCTAAACTGATGTGTTTAGAAGTCAATGTTTCTTTGAAGTCCGGGTTCTAAACTGATGTGTTTAGAAACCACTATTTCCTTTGAAGTCCGGGTTCTAAACTGAGGTGTTTAGAAACCATTATCTCTTTGAAATCCGGGTTCTAAACTGACGTGTTTAGAAACCACTGGTTCCTTTACTCCCCCCTTAATGGCACATGTACTCTTCAAAAATTTGCCCCGCTTCTCTTCTGTTTTCATTCATGTGTGATATATATGTTTCATTCAGCACAACACATGATGAACCTGCAAAACAGATTAAGCTGATTTTGGTACCCAACGGGACTTGGGTCCTAGTGTGTTAGGTGCAGATCTCTTTGAAGGAATATTGTAAGTACCGTACCGAAAATGAACATTTTCTTGCTTAATGAAATCATGAGTTCCACAAGAAGAACAACACAATTTCTTTTGTGCCAACCTAATCAAATAATTTGCAGAATATATAGGATTAGGTTTAGCGAAAGACTTACATTTGTGAGCATTGTGCTTCTTGTTTACCTTCGGTGGAGGAACAGATGATTTCGGGGCATCTTTCTCAAGAGTAGATCCTTTAACTTTCCAAACCATCTTTACAGGCTTATAGATAGGTGTATCTGAACTGGTAGCATCACAGTCGTAGAAAGGATTAGAAGGTCGCATCTGATCTTTTGATTTGACAGACGTTGTCGAAGAAACAGAAGAACGTTCCTGAACAGAACTAGAAGCAGTCTTTGATGAACAATCAGAATCAGTTGAACCATCATTCGGCGATTGAACAATAGTATCGGCACTAAATTGTTCAGATGATTTAACTCTGATCTTAATTGCTTCCAATTGCTGAACTTTATCGGATAGAACATTCCTTTCTTGAACAGTCAGGTCAAATACCTTTTGTAGATCAGACTTGATCTTCTGCTCTTTCATAACCTCAGTTGCTAAAGCAGATAACTTCCTTGTAAGCTTTGTAATTTCAGCCTTAAAGATGTCTCTTTCTTCATCAAAACTGTTCTTAGATATTTCTTTGAAAATTTCCATGTTTTTCTTTTGAAAACACTTCTTTTCATTTTCAAAAATATCTCTCTGTTTAACAAAATCTTTTCTCTCCTTTTCCAACATTATTTCCAACTCAGATATTTTCTTTGAAAGCTCACTATTCTCCGTTTTAAAAGATATGCGTTCAGTTTCAAAAATAGCTTTTTCGTTTTCAAACTTTTCACGCTCAAGAATCAAAACTTTCTCAAAATCAGAAATTTGTTTTGAAAGTTTGATACATTTTAATTCCAAAACATTCTTTTCCTTAATGCATTTCTTTGAAAAATCAGAAAACTTTTGTTGAAAAATATTTCTTTCGGTTTCAAAAGTATTTCTTTCTTTTTCAAAAACATGTCTTTTCATTATCATCTCTTCTTTAAAATCATTTAAAGCTTTTGACAAATCAGCACTCTTCTTTTCTAAAGAGATTATCAGGTTTGATTTGGAATCACATTCACATTGCTTCAAATCAGGTTGAGTCTTCAAGTCAGAAAGTTGTTGCTGGAGATCTTGATTATTCTTCTGTAATGTATTGATTTCAGCTTTCAATAAATTATCTGACACTCTTCTTTCCTTTCTCATTTTTGTTTCCAAAACAGAAAGTTCTTTAGCAGACTCTAAATTCTTCTTCTTTAGATTACTGATCTCAGCATCCTTGCTTTTGATATCTTGAACAATCGTTGAGTTCTCCAACACACTCAACCTTTTGTTCAACTTTTCAATTGTTATCCTATAATTGACTCCTTTTTGTTCAAGATCTTGGATCTTTATTCTATTGTCTCTGTCCTTAAGTGACTCCCAACCATAATATTCATCATCATCCATTGTTACCTGAAAGGATTAAAAATGATCGTTGTCAGATACTTCGTGAGAAGTAGAATTATGCACACACGATAATCAGAGAAAAAATCGATTAAAGTCAAAAAAGTTTTCAAAATCAAATTTTGAATAACAAATTATAAAATTTGTCGTTCAAAAATTAATTCCGAAAAATTAATGCGTAATACTGGACTTTAAATCGGCAAACATGAACATGAAAAACCTCCGGCGAGCACCACGTTTTATCCGACTAAAAGGTTTGTAATGTCATGCGACAGTCGTACATACGACAGTTATGAGCAAGTAGTGTACGACAGTTATGATGAGGAAGTCGTATACAACATGTACGACAGTTTAGATCATCCGACAGTTATGAACACCGGCGTGTATTTCCAGATTCCGGCGATGTTTCATTTTTCCGGCGAAGACTTTAAACTCTCTTAACTCGTTAATTCCTCATCATTTTTCAACCTGAAAGATGCACAATGATCAGAATCACAAAACAAACAGATCTGTGGTATTTTTCTTTTTATTTCCGGCAAATCCCGATTTTTCGGCGAGATATTTCCAGAAACCGGCGAAGTACTGTAGCATCACAAAAACTCAGATATCTCGATGATTTCTGGGTATTTTTCGAATCTGAAACTTGCTAAATGATCGAGAAATCACAACGAGATGAACTGTAGTATCAAATCAGATTAAACAACACAAAATCTTCAACTCATGAAAGAAAAAATGATGAACATCAAAAATAATCTCGATGAACAGTAACCAAAAAAAATTTAAAAAACAATTTTCTTGTTTGAAAATCAAAATATATGATTGAGAAGTGTTTCAAACATCAAGAGATAACAATTTGTGAACTGAAATCATTCAGAAACACACACAAATTTCGAATTTATGAAGATTTTTCAAGAAAAATCTCAAAAACTCAACAACATCAATTTTCTTCAAAAATTGACAAAAAAATCTTCAATTCTGGACAGATTTGTGCATAATTCGATCTGATCTAGCTCTGATACCACTTGTAATCCCTAATCTAATCAAGTAATAATGATGTAAACACTTTGATCTTCATAGATTTAGAGAAAGATACAAGAATAGGAGTTGAGATCTACTTTCTCTCTCTAAACTCTCTCTCTAGAAAGTCATCCTTCTTAATGCTCACCTCTCTCAAAACACACGTATGAGACTATTACAAATGACTTGCTTATCAATTACAACTACAAGGTATCTATATATACCTTTGACTATCACTTTAGTAAATTTGACTTTGACTCTTTAAGCCTCTACTTTGACTTTTGACTATCACATTTGACTCTTTACAATTGTACAACAATACAATAAATCTTGAATACATTTTATGCACTAACACGTGTGTCTTGTAAAAACTTCTTAAATGGTTGTCCACTCATCCTGTGGGGCTTAAGTCCACTTGCTAAAAAGTTCGCAATATCAGCATACCAAGGAATATTATTTTCATGATGTTGAGCGGATAACAATTGCTCATCGGGAAAATTTTCTCTTACCGGAGTGGGATCAACAGTGCCCACTATCTTCTCGAGCCTGGACAAATGGTCGGCTACTTGATTGCTTGTTCCTTTCCTGTCGACGATTTCAAGGTCAAATTCTTGTAGCAATAAAACCCATCTAATTAACCGAGGCTTAGAATCAGCTTTGGTAATTAAGTATTTTATTGCTGCATGATCAGTGTGCACTATGACCTTCGTCCCTATTAAGTATGACCTGAAACGATCAAAAGCAAACACCACCGCAAGTAATTCTTTTTCAGTAACAGTGTAATTAATCTGAGCTTCAATCAGTGTTTTACTTGCATAATAAATGGGGTGAAAAACTTTGTTCTTTTTCTATCCGAGAACAGCCCCCACAGCCCAATCGCTGGCATCACACATCACTTCGAATGGGAGTGACCAGTCAGGAGTGGTCACTATGGGTGCTGTGACTAAAGCTTCCTTGTTTTTTTCAAAAGCATCTCGGCATTCTTTTGTAAAAATGAAGTCTTTTTCATGCTGCAACAGGGTACATAGGGGTTTTGTTATTTTTGAAAAATCCTTGATGAACCTCCTATAAAAACCCGCGTGACCCAAAAAACTTCGAATACCTTTCACCGTTGTAGGTTCGGGAAGTTGTGCCACTACCTCAAGCTTGGCTTTGTCAACTTCCAACCCTCTTTTTGAGACAAGGTGTCCTAAAACAATACCCTCTTCGACCATAAAGTGACATTTTCCCAATTTAAGACTAGGTCGTGGGTCTCACATCTCACTAGGCTTTTCTCTAAATTTCCCAAACAATTGTCAAATGATGTCCCTATCACAGAAAAATCATCCATAAAAACTTCTATGGTATCTTCTATCATGTCGGTAAAAATGGCCATCATACAACGTTGAAAAGTGGCGGGGGCATTACACAATCCAAATGGCATTCTCTGGAATGCAAAAGTGCCGTAGGGACAAGTAAAGGTGGTCTTTTCTTGGTCCTCGGGTGCAATGTGGATTTGGTTGTATCCGGAGTATCCATCTAGAAAACAATAAAATTCCTTTCCCGCTAACCTATCAAGCATTTGATCGATGAAAGGTAAAGGAAAGTGGTCTTTCTTAGTGGCCAAGTTGAGTTGTCTATAGTCCATGCATATCCTCCATCCCGTAACAGTCCTAGTGGGAATGAGCTCGTTCTTTTGTTCTTCACTACAGTCGTCCCTCCCTTTTTAGGGACACATTGGACGGGGCTCACCCAACTACTACTAGCAATGGGATAGATAATACCGGCATCTAACCACTTCAAGACTTCTTTCTTAACTACCTCCTTCATGATGGGCTTCAACCTTCTTTGAGGTTGGACTTTCCCCGGGTGGTCACTCTCCAAATTAATCTTATGTTGACATAACGAGGGGCTTATTCCTCGAATGTCCTCTATGGTCCAACCAATTGTTCTTGTTTCTCACTAAGTTTGGAAGAGATAATAACGGGAAGTTTATTATCTTTAGCGAGATAAGCATATTTTAAATGGGAAGGCAATGGTTTAAGCTCTAACTCGGGAGGTTGTTCTATTGAAGGGGGTTGAACATTTCTATCCTTAAAGTCCAGAGGTTCAAAAGCTGCAACCATTTCGTTACACTCATCCTCAAAATTGTCATCACTCTCAGATTCAGAGTGCTCACTATCACTCCTCACTGTGGGAACTGTTCTCCCCACTGTGGGCAGTGTGTCAAAACTGTGGGTTCCATAAATCGAACTCAAGGCAAAACAATCTTCGGTATCTATATATTTAAGAGACTTAAAAACATTGAATGTCACCTCTTGGTCATTAACTCTCATCGTGAGTTCCCCTTTGTGCACATCAATCAAAGTACGTCCGGTTGCAAGAAACGGACGCCCTAAGATGATTGGGATTTCTTTATCGGCCTCATAATCTAGAACTAGAAAATCGGCGGGGAAGATAAATTTATCCACTTGGACCAAAACATCTTCTATTTTTCCCTTGGGATAGGCAATGGACCGGTCGGCTAGTTGTAATGTCACGGTTGTGGGTCTAGCCTCTCCAATACCTAACTTGTTAAAAATGGATAGCGGCATCAAGTTGACACTAGCTCCTAGATCACAGAGTGCTTGACCTACTTCTTGTCCTCCTATTGTGCATGGAATGGTGAAACTACCTGGGTCTTTCAACTTAGGTGGAATCTTGCTAGTGAGGAGGGCGCTACATTCCTCGGTCAAAGCCACAGTTTCAAATTCACCCAATTTTCTCTTTTTGTTCAAAATATCCTTTAAAAATTTAACATAGGTTGGCATTTGCTCGAGAGCTTCTACCAAAGGTATGTTAATGTGAAGTTGTTTAAAAATGTCTAAGAATTTTTTAAATTGAACATCGACATTTTTTGGCTTCATTCTTTCAGGAAAAGGAATATTTCGTGGGTCGATTTGAGTTTGCTGTGGGATTGGCTTTGGAACAGTAGGCTTTGGGACAGGTCCAGGAGAGAGAAGGTCAGGGATGTCGGTCCCCACTGTGGGGATCACAGTGACTTGAGGAGTGCCCACTGTGGTGCTCACAGTGGGTTTTTGAGGCGAATCATTAGATTCAAAAATGATATCTTTCAGATGCTTTCCACTCCTCAGAGTTATGGACTTGACATGTTCTGGTCCTTTTCCTATCACCCTAGCTTGCTCGGTATCACTAGGTAACGTTCCTGGTGGTCTATTCTTAACTTCAACGACTAGTTGTCCTACTTGGGTCTCTATATTCCTAATGGCTGCTTGAGTTTGATTCATAAAACCCTTGAGAATTGATTCAATCGATTGTTGAACCTCAGCTGGTTGGTTGGATCGTGGTTGGTATGGTTGTGAGGACTGCCCTTGGTGAAAGTTTTGTGGGTGCTGCCCACTGTGATGTGATTGGAATCCAGGGGGGTTGTGTGGTCTTTGCTGGATATGACTCGGCCCTTGGGGTTGGAGTCCTTGATTACCAGACCAAGAGAAATTCGGATGATTTCTCCAACCTGGATTATAAGTCTGCGAATAAGGGTTGTTCCTCGGGTTGGTTCCTATGACATTAACAGATTCGGGATTTGCTGGACAAAAATCAAAAACATGCTCCTCTCCACAGAGGGAGCAGTTTTTAGCGAGATGGGTTGCGGAATTAACTTGGCCTCTATTTTGATTTAAAACGATTTTGGTCAAGGCCACTAATTGCGCATTCATGGTTTTAAGTGCTTCGGAATCGATGGTGTTGGTCTTTGGTACTACCGCTCTAGGATTGGACCACTCGGTATTGTTGTTGGACACTTTTTCTAAGATTTGATATCCTTCATTGTAGGTTTTACTCGTGAATGTTCCACCGGCTGTTGCATCTAAGATGATTTTGGCTGCATTGGCAAGACCATTGTAAAAGGTCTCCAATTGGATGCAATGTGGGATGCCATGATGTGGGCACTTTCGAAGTAAATCTTTAAATCGTTCCCAAGCATCCGAAACAGCCTCATCTTCTTCTTGTCTAAACAGAATAATATCATTTCGAAATCTTACATTCCTCGTGGGAGGAAAGTATTTTTGCAAAAATTTATCAGCAAGTTCATCCCAAGTGGTTATCGAATGAGGTGCGTGTGAGTTTAGCCAAGTCTTCGCCTTATCCCTTAATGAAAAAGGAAAAAGTCTTAACCTTAATGCTTCCTCACTCACACCTTGTAATTGAAAGGAATCAGTCATCTCTAAAAAAGATTTTAAGTGCGAGTGTGGATCCTCAGATGGTGATCCTCCAAACTGACCCATGGCTTGGATCATTTGAAACATCACCGGTTTGAGTTCAAAGTGATTTGCAACAATATTGGGTCTCAAAATCCCGGAGCTTAAATCATCAACTTCGGAAGTAGCATAGTCCCATATTTTTCGATCCTTGTTATCGGCAATCGTGATTGTGGTCTCCACTACGGGTGGCGGTACTGCTGCCATGTTTACAGTGGGGATCACAGGGGGTTGTCGATTTTTGTTTTTACGCCTTCTTCTAAAAGTCTTTTCTATTTCAAGATCGATTGGAACCAAATGTTCGAGTTGTCGCCGTGGCATACAACACGAACAGCTTAGAAAAACGAGTTACTCGGGCTCGAACAAAAACTAATGTCTTGAGATTTAAAATCACGCCAGTCCCCGGCAACGGCGCCAAAAACTTGTCACGTGCGAAATGTGTGTTTTAATCGCAGTGGGTTGCAAACTGTCCACAGTGGGAAGTGCAAGTGTACACTGTGCACTATGATCGTCACAGGAAGTAATAGTTGGTAAAATACCAGAATCGAATCCACAGGGACTGAACAATCAAGACAATATGGTTCTCATAAGCTCCTTTTACAAGTTTCAATTAGAGAAGAAATAATACTTTGGTTTGGTTTGGTGAAATTGTTACTTTAACGATTTTACTAAGGTTTTAAAAGGAGGAATGTAGGTTGGATTTTCCCTAGATTTTATCTCAAATACTCGGTCCTTAGAAGTGATCCTCGTATTCGTGGTGGACATTTTCGCTAGAAAAGCCCGGTTACAAAATACTCACACCGTTAGATAAAAATCCCATACTCTTAGTACTTGTTGTTTTGCCAATGGTAATCTCTAAATGGACCTTTTCAGGCCTCGATGGAATGTGTAGAGACAAATACTCTAAGTGTTTTTAATACACAAATTAGCTTGCCTACTACTCCAGTGGGCAGAGATTAGCTCACTATGCCGACCTCACTCTCGTAAGTGTCATAAGAATTCTTTCGAATCCCCTAGCATCATTCAAGCTCGTGTCACTGCGTTCTACTCATTTCTAAGTTAAGAACTAGACTTTAGATCTTTGCAAGTGATCGGCTTGTTCGCATCTTTGGGTAAATATCGAGAATGAATGACCAAAATAACAAATATTCTAAGTATAAAGATTACTCAAGAATTTTTAATAAAATCCAAGTACTTCTCCTTCCTACATCCCAAAGGATGTTTAACCTAACATTTCCGAAGTAAAGAAAACAAAAGATGAAGACTTGCACATAATAAAACTGAAAGTGGATTGAATTAACTGCTCACAATGGGGAGCGAGAAGTCGTCCTTGCACTGCGTAGTTCGAATTACAATTAAACTAAGAAAATAAAATGCAGAAAATAAATGTTAACTACTGCAGAGAAATTAAAGAGCTAAAACTTAATGAAGTAAGAGAATTGCAAGGAGAAAATGTAGTTAAGGATGCTTGCAATAAATGAGACTAACACCCCTATTTATACTAAGGAGAGGTGTTGGTCTTTACACAAAAAGGGTTTCTTCAAGGTGTAAGGACTGCAGAATATTGTAAAAATCAGCTCAATGGTCCATACTTCAACCTTCCATGTAAAGCTCTTTTACCCAATGGTCTTCTAGAAGTCAACTTTATTCAAGTACAAAGGTACAAGCTTTATGTCATCTTTAAGGAAACCTTTAAGCCACCACATTTCAGATTTTTCTGCCAAAGGATCCTTCCAACTCCAGGTTTTTATATTTCCAGCCCATGGTTTTCTTTTGTTTTCTGATCTGCTCGAAGAGTGGGGAACCGGAGTGGGCACCACAGTGGTCACTGCAGGATAAAACGTGAAAAACACCCAAATTCCACCAAATAATTCATTAAAGACTATGGTTCACTCCTTTTGCTCATTTTCGAGAATTATAACAAGAATGGGGGTTTTTAGAAGTGAAATGGCTAAATTTGACGAAATAAAATGGAAAATAAAAGGGAATAATAACTCTAAAAATAGAGTTATCACAACCTCAAACTTAAACCGTTACTTGTCCCCAAGTAATAAAAAGAAAGAAATAAAATGAACAAAATGCACTAGAACTTTTAGGGACTTACATACTTCTTGACTTGAATGGGTGTTGATCTCTTTCCTTCGATACTTCCTTTGGTTCCAACCTTGAAAATTTCACTTTTGTGTTTTACGAAATCTTTCCCTTGTTTTCCATTAATCAATAGGGCTTTATTGGGTTCGACGGGTTTATGGCTTTGAATATTTACGTGGTACTGCTGATCTTGGCTTGTGGTACTCGAGAGAGACAGGTTTTGCACTATCTGCCTATTGCGATGCGGATCACGCGGGCTGCATGTTGGACCGGAAGAGCACCTCGGGTCACATCCAGTTTTTGGGAGATAGCCTGGTGATTTGGGCGTCCAAGAAGCAGCACTGTGTTTCAACATCAACAGCCGAGGCGGATGTCACGTGCGAAATGTGTTTTTTAATCGCAGTGGGTTGCAAACTGTCCACAGTGGGAAGTGCAAGTGTACACTGTCCACTATGATCGTCACAGCAAGTAATAGTTGGTAAAATACCAGAATCGAATCCACAGGGACTGGACAATCAAGACAATATGGTTCTCATAAACTCCTTTTACAAGTTTCAATTAGAGAAGAAAATAATACTTTGGTTTGGTTTGGTGAAATAGCTACTTTAACGATTTTACTAAGGTTTTAAAAGGAGGAATGTAGGTTGGATTTTCCCTAGATTTTATCTCAAATACTCGGTCCTTAGAAGTGATCCTCGTATTCGTGGTGGACATTTTCGCTAGAAAAGCCCGGTTACAAAATACTCACACCGTTAGATAAAAATCCCATACTCTTAGTACTTGTTGTTTTGCCAATGGTAATCTCTAAATGGACCTTTTCAGGCCTCGATGGAATGTGTAGAGACAAATACTCTAAGTGTTTTTAATACACAAATTAGCTTGCCTACTACTCCAGTGGGCAGAGATTAGCTCACTATGCCGACCTCACTCTCGTAAGTGTCATAAGAATTCTTTCGAATCCCCTAGCATCATTCAAGCTCGTGTCACTGCGTTCTACTTATTTCTAAGTTAAGAACTAGACTTTAGATCCTTGCAAGTGATCGGCTTGTTCGCATCTTTGGGTAAATATCGAGAATGAATGACCAAAATAACAAATATTCTAAGTATAAAGATTACTCAAGCATTTTTAATAAAATCCAGGTACTTCTCCTTCCTACATCCCAAAGGATGTTTAGCCTAACATTTCCGAAGTAAAGAAAACAAAAGATGAAGACTTGCACATAATAAAACTGAAAGTGGATTGAATTAACTGCTCACAATGGGGAGCGAGAAGTCGTCCTTGCACTGCGTAGTTCGAATTACAATTAAACTAAGAAAATAAAATGCAGAAAATAAATGTTAACTACTGCAGAGAAATTAAAGAGCTAAAACTTAATGAAGTAAGAGAATTGCAAGGAGAAAATGTAGTTAAGGATGCTTGCAATAAATGAGACTAACACCCCTATTTATACTAAGGAGAGGTGTTGGTCTTTACACAAAAAGGGTTTCTTCAAGGTGTAAGGACTGCAGAATATTGTAAAAATCAGCTCAATGGTCCATACTTCAACCTTCCATGTAAAGCTCTTTTACCCAATGGTCTTCTAGAAGTCAACTTTATTCAAGTACAAAGGTACAAGCTTTATGTCATCTTTAAGGAAACCTTTCAGCCACCACATTTCAGATTTTTCTGCCAAAGGATCCTTCCAACTCCAGGTTTTTATATTTCCAGCCCATGGTTTTCTTTTGTTTTCTGATCTGCTCGAAGAGTGGGGAACCGGAGTGGGCACCACAGTGGTCACTACAGGATAAAACGTGAAAAACACCCAAATTCCACCAAATAATTCATTAAAGACTATGGTTCACTCCTTTTGCTCATTTTCGAGAATTATAACAAGAATGGGGGTTTTTAGAAGTGAAATGGCTAAATTTGACGAAATAAAATGGAAAATAAAAGGGAATAATAACTCTAAAAATAGAGTTATCACAACCTCAAACTTAAACCATTACTTGTCCCCAAGTAATAAAAAGAAAGAAATAAAATGAACAAAATGCACTAGAACTTTTAGGGACTTACATACTTCTTGACTTGAATGGGTGTTGATCTCTTTCCTTCGATACTTCCTTTGGTTCCAAACTTGAAAATTTCACTTTTGTGTTTTACGAAATCTTTCCCTTGTTTTCCATTAATCAATAGGGCTTTATTGGGTTCGACGGGTTTATGGCTTTGAATATTTACGTGGTACTGCTGATCTTGGCTTGTGGTACTCGAGAGAGACAGGTTTTGCACTATCTGCCTATTCCGATGCGGATCACGCGGGCTGCATGCTGGACCGGAAGAGCACCTCGGGTCACATCCAGTTTTTGGGAGATAGCCTGGTGATTTGGGCGTCCAAGAAGCAGCAATGTGTTTCAACATCAACAGCCGAGGCGGATGTCACGTGCGAAATGTGTTTTTTAATCGCAGTGGGTTGCAAACTGTCCACAGTGGGAAGTGCAAGTGTACACTGTCCACTATGATCGTCACAGCAAGTAATAGTTGGTAAAATACCAGAATCGAATCCACAGGGACTGGACAATCAAGACAATATGGTTCTCATAAGCTCCTTTTACAAGTTTCAATTAGAGAAGAAAATAATACTTTGGTTTGGTTTGGTGAAATAGCTACTTTAACGATTTTACTAAGGTTTTAAAAGGAGGAATGTAGGTTGGATTTTCCCTAGATTTTATCTCAAATACTCGGTCCTTAGAAGTGATCCTCGTATTCGTGGTGGACATTTTCGCTAGAAAAGCCCGGTTACAAAATACTCACACCGTTAGATAAAAATCCCATACTCTTAGTACTTGTTGTTTTGCCAATGGTAATCTCTAAATGGACCTTTTCAGGCCTCGATGGAATGTGTAGAGACAAATACTCTAAGTGTTTTTAATACACAAATTAGCTTGCCTACTACTCTAGTGGGCAGAGATTAGCTCACTATGCCGACCTCACTCTCGTAAGTGTCATAAGAATTCTTTCGAATCCCCTAGCATCATTCAAGCTTTTGTCACTGCGTTCTACTCATTTCTAAGTTAAGAACTAGACTTTAGATCCTTGCAAGTGATCGGCTTGTTCGCATCTTTGGGTAAATATCGAGAATGAATGACCAAAATAACAAATATTCTAAGTATAAAGATTACTCAAGCATTTTTAATAAAATCCAGGTACTTCTCCTTCCTACATCCCAAAGGATGTTTAGCCTAACATTTCGGAAGTAAAGAAAACAAAAGATGAAGACTTGCACATAATAAAACTGAAAGTGGATTGAATTAACTGCCCACAGTGGGGAGCGAGAAGTCGTCCCTGCACTGTGTAGTTCGAATTACAATTAAACTAAGAAAATAAAATGCAGAAAATAAATGTTAACTACTGCAGAGAAATTAAAGAGCTAAAACTTAATGAAGTAAGAGAATTGCAAGGAGAAAATGTAGTTAAGGATGCTTGCAATAAATGATACTAACACCCCTATTTATACTAAGGAGAGGTGTTGGTCTTTACACAAAAAGGGTTTTTTCAAGGTGTAAGGACTGCAGAATATTGTAAAAATCAGCTCAATGGTCCATACTTCAACCTTCCATGTAAAGCTCTTTTACCCAATGGTCTTCTAGAAGTCAACTTTATTCAAGTACAAAGGTACAAGCTTTATGTCATCTTTAAGGAAACCTTTCAGCCACCACATTTCAGATTTTTCTGCCAAAGGATCCTTCCAACTCCAGGTTTTTATATTTCCAGCCCATGGTTTTCTTTTGTTTTCTGATCTGCTCGAAGAGTGGGGAACCGGAGTGGGCACCACAGTGGTCACTGCAGGATAAAACGTGAAAAACACCCAAATTCCACCAAATAATTCATTAAAGACTATGGTTCACTCCTTTTGCTCATTTTCGAGAATTATAACAAGAATGGGGGTTTTTAGAAGTGAAATGGCTAAATTTGACGAAATAAAATGGAAAATAAAAGGGAATAATAACTCTAAAAATAGAGTTATCAGCGGAGTACGTGGCCGCCGCGAGCTGCTGCTCACAAGTTATCTGGATGCGGACACAACTCAAAGACTACGGCTTCGCGTATGTCAAAGTCCCAATCTACTGTGATTCGAAGAGCGCCATCGCCATATCAAGCAACCCGGTTCAACACACCAAGACGAAGCACATCGACTTTCGGTATCACTTCATTAAGGATCACATCGAAAGAGGTACAGTCGAACTCTACTTCGTAAATACTGAACATCAGTTAGCAGACCTATTTACTAAAGCCTTGGACGAAAAACGTTTTAATACTCTTGTGACCAAGTTAGGTATGCTAAAACTGACGACTTAATCTGATTGTGTGCCCGTTACAAGTTCCTTACATCTACGAGTGACTGTCTCCTCGTCATCCGGTGTTTACACTCCTGATGACTGAGTATACACTTCCTCGCACTTGTATTCTACTTGTCTCAGTTACACAGTTAGATTAAGTCTCTGTATTTATTTCGTAGATTGCGTTTGTGTTCTTTTTTTCTTCGTGTGTTTCTTTTCTTTCATACTGTCGTCTTCTTTTAAATGCCACTATCTGTGCTTTCACGGTGTGTTTATGTGTTCAGGGGGAGCACAAGACGGTATCAGGTAAGTTTACTCATCTGTTGAGGGGGAGCGCACACACAGTTTTTGTTAACAGTCAACAAGTTTTGTGTGTGTGGGCACTACCGTGCGAATTCTACATCATGGTCATCATCTGAGGGGGAGCGGCACAAGTTTTTCTTTAAAAGTCTAAAAGTTTTTAGTGTGTCGGACCCCTCCACTGCACTCTACTGCACTATCCGAGGGGGAGCAATGTCATCCCCATGCTCAGTTTGAGGGGGAGCGAGAGAATGTCCTCTTACAGTTCCAATCACTGCAAAATTCCCAGGAACATGACAGTTTTTTAGGTAACCGGACAGTATCCGGTAACCCCATGGTATCCGGACTGTATCCGGACCGGTTCTCTACCCGGGTTGGCTAAGAACCCGGATCCCATATCCGGGTTATAAATAGCATCCGGACTCATTCTTTTCATTTATCCGGACTTATCACCCAAAACCCTAAACCCTCCTGTTACTCTCTCGCACACGGACTCCCCTCACACTCCCGATTCTCAGTCGCACTTTCATCCAAAATCAGGTATGATGTTCTCTATTCCCTCTCGATCAATATTGGATAAGTGTCTCTTAATCCAACGACCACCTCGACCATCGATTAGGTTGTTTGGTAAAGCCCGAAACCATTTCTTCGAATTCTATGGTTTTTGGGTCGATTCGGTGTTCCACGGAACATCTGGGTGTTGTTGTATGTTCAAACACGTTCCTCGCACATTATGTCATGATTTATAAACTGTTTGGGGTACTAGATTGTACGATTGCTGATTTGAAATGTCGTCCGGACACATTCATTGTGTCCGGGAACCATCTTCCGTATAATCATCTGTCCGGGAAGCTTCATTATGTATGATGGTTTATCCGGTAAGCTTCATACCATAGATATTTTACCTGGATTCATCCACTACCCGGAAACCCTAGTTGTCCGGAAGCCTCAGGACTTCCGGTAAGTTCAACTACCGGTTAGTGATGTGTCCGGACTCCTACTTTGACCGGAAACCACTCTCATCCGGATACTCCTTTGTCCGGCTTATCCGATATTACCCGGGAACATTCTTCCCATCCGGACACCATGTGTTGTCCCGAAACTTGAGTTGTCCGGACAGTTTTTGGAAATCCATATCTTTATCCGGACTCCCCTGTTTGGTCTATCCCGTACCTGTTTCGTCACTGCCAGTCCTTAATTTGTTCCAGATTAGGCCATCAAAAGCAAAGGTACGCGCCGACATTTGTTCATCCATCTCTGTGACTAACTGTGCGTTATTTTCTCAGATACTAAATGGCAGATCAAGATCCACAACAACCTCCGGAAGAGCAAATCCCTCAAGAAGAGGAATCATAGACGAAGCACTCGGACAATGCCTTGGTCGACCCTGACCATGGCACTGAAATGGAGGCAAACAATCATTACCTTGATCCACCTCTATTCCGTCCACTCGAACAACATCGGGTAATCCTCGAAATTCTCATGCGTCACCCTCTCCGTGAGGCCCTCACCGCCACCACTGACGTACCTTTGATCTACGTGCTCCAAGTATGGTTTATTGCCAAAGTTCGCATGGCCGGCAACACACAGACCATAACGGCGAGAATAGACAACCAACCGTTCACACTGACGCCAGATTCATTTCGCCGCATGCTTTCACTCCCAGTTGCCGACGCCGCAGGTCATGCACGGTACGATCCTACCGTCAATGATGAAATGTTATGCGCACAAATGCGCGCGCTCGGCTACAATTCCGCACTTCCGCGACCATCGGCGTTCAATCATAAGTTCCTGGCCCCCATATGGTACACCCTGTTCACAATTCTGAACAGGTGTCTATCTTCACGATGGAAAGGCATAGATCAATGCACCGGCGACTTTCTACGCCTTGTTCACGCCGTCTGCTACAATCGCCATGTCGAATTCGCCATGATCATCTGGCGTGAACTCGTGACGGCTATTCGACACATCGGAGGTACCAAGCAGAAGAAGTTCCTCCCATACCCGCGTTTCCTCTCGCTCGCAGTTCGTCAGCACATGGACGCTAATCCGGCGATACCTCGACGTGCTGCACACCCGGTATGTCCCATTAGACACTTACAGTACATGGTTATCCGCAACCCATCCAATGCGGTAGCCATGCCCATTCCCGAAGCCCTATTAGCCATCGCCGATCCCGCTGCACCAGGGGTAGTAGCATATAGGGAAGAGATAGGGAATCCCATGGTCCAGCCAGCGTCGGAGGGACCTGCCCAAGGACCTAGACCCGAGAGACGTGAGGGTCCAAGAATGAGAGGTGGGAGGGCCCGGTAAGCAGGTGATGTCGGGCGGGGTGTGTTAGTTGTGAGAGGAAGGGGAACGAGTGTAAGTGGTGCAGCGGAACCGGGACCCAGCTCTACCCAAGCCCAAGCCGGTCCTTCATCTAGACCTATACTTCATCACTCAACCGAACCATACATTACCGAACCCCTTTCACCCGCTCCACATATTGAGAATGTGGAATCTGACTCCACGGACTCCGATACCAACCGTACCATACGCCTGAAAAGCATACCTCACGGTATCGGACCCAACCCAGATTTCACTGTCGGAATCCCACTTGACTCACCTCCACGTGCTGAACAGACTGCTCTAGCAGCTTCTAGGATAACTGAGGGAGAATTAGTTGAAGACTTAGATCATGTGATATGGAGAGAACTGCGTTCGAAAGCGAACCAGGAAAGATTGAGCCGTAAAGATAACGAGGCTCATGAGCGAACCCAACCGAGTGACATCCGGGTCGCCACATCTGCTATCTTGTCTCATGTGTTGGGACAGGGTATTGAAGAATCCTCCGTGGACCCAGCGGAGCAAATGCACGACCCCCTTATCCACTCATCCGTCTCTCAAAAGACGGATGTTTCAGTTTCTCACGGGGATATAGCACAACTGTAACGACCCAAATCCCACAACATACATCATAATACATAACATTCATACATAACATTGATTTACAACAAAAGTTACATAACAAACCAAGTACGGTCTCATTAGTCTTGACATTACAAAATATATAAAAGCTTCCTAATCAACATCCAACAAAAGCTTCCTATACTTCATCCTCTCCTGCCGATCCTTAACCTGGAAAACATATTTTTGAAAACAAAATGAGGGTTAGACCAAACGGGTCTAGTGAGTTAATCCCGGTCTTTTCCAAAATCAATATAAAACTCTTTTCACATAATACTTTGTATCAAAATAGTTTACATAAAACCTTTCGTATAAGCACGCATATACCACACGTATATAAATACCACATTAGGACTCGTGCACCGTGTATCTCTCCTCATCTCATCTTCTTTCCCCTGGCCACATTAGTCGGTAGCAAGCCAACTAATCATCGTCACCGTACAATACAGTCGACTCCACTGTAATTACATACATCCCCGCTGCAATTACCTACAGCTCCACAGCCATTTCATGCAGCCCCGCTGTATTTCCATACAGCCCCGCCGAACAATAATTCGGCTCACTTATACTCGTTTCGTGCAATATAACCATAACATATATCTCAATATATTATCAATCATGTACACCATACATATAAGCACATTAATCACTAATTATCACATTCCCAAACCATACGTATGTATTCCAGTTGAAAATACTTTTAAAGTAAAACTCACCTGTTAGCTTAACAAAAATGCTTTCAAGCCTTTCTCCGAGCTATCCGATCCTTTATCCAAATACCTCAGAATCTGAAATCATTTACATACAAATATCTCCTTACCAACTTATGTATAAGACTTACTAGCAGGTTATGGACTCTAGATACATCTACATAACTTTTATCCTCAAATTTTACCCAAACAGCCAAGTTATCCGGAAACCTCAAAGTACCCGGACAACTATCCGGACAACACGAGGAATCCGGACACCACAGACTAATCCGGACAACAAAGGAGTCCGGACACCAAGGTAATCCGGACGTCATCAGGTATCTAATTTATCCGGAAAACATAGAAAAAGAGACTTACCCGGATAAAAGACTCGTCCGGACACTACTATAATATCATCCGGACACCATCAGTAGAACTACCCGGACACTACCAACAGGACTACCGGACACATTCATACTGTGTCCGGACACCTCTGTCGGTTTGCACATTTTAACCCAGAAACCGACTGAAATCGACCCCAAACATGCTATGGATGATTCTACTCCGATAGAAACATAGTACCATTGATTATAAACACAAAACATAAAAGAAGTATACCTTAATTTCTCTTCCAATCACTCCAAGTTGAATCCCTAGTTTTCTTCCCTTTTTCCTCTTCTTTTCTTCCCAAAACACACGCACACACACACTGAATTGTTTCTGTTTTTGTGAAAATATCTAAACTCATAAGGGTGTATATCAAACCCTAATTACTATTCTAGCCCTTGTACTATTCCTTATTGACCACACACCCCTAAACTCCTCACTAATAACTAAAACAACCTTTAATTTATCCTTTGGTCAAACTTTTACCCTTTAAACTTATAAACCCTCCTAAACTTACCCTAACATCAATTATAAAGAAAATAAACTTAACGGAACTATAATTTAAATTAACGGATTTACCCGGGGTATTACATCATCTCCTCCTTAAAAGAATTCCGTCCCGGAATTCGGTTAGGCAATAAGGTATGAATACCTATTACTACTACCTCGAACTTATTCAAAGCCATAGAAACTAAATGAATAGCCACCCCACACCCACCTATGTCTCTAACACAGATCAGCAATATAAGCACAGAAATACCAAGAACCACTTCGCACCGAAGTCAGATAACACCTTAGCAAGTATAGAGTTTATTAGAAATGTACTTGTATCCTCATCCGGAATCTCCTCCTCATCCTGCGTTGTCATTTGGAATACTCGTCCCTTTGCCTTCGGTTCTTCAGACCCTTGTATCTCTCTCGTCCTGACATTTATTGGTTTCCCCGTTGTACTACCCTGTCGTACCTTCCATTGTGGACAGTCTGACTGAATATGATCAGGGGAATTGCAAACGAAACAAAATCGATTTGCGCGACAATTCTTAGCGACGTGTCCAGCCCTTCCACACTTGTAACAACTTCTAGGATCAACATAACAATTTCCTTGATGTACGCGATTGCATTTTGGACATAGTTTTTCATTCGGTCTAAAAGGTAGGCGACTATCGAACCTCTGAATTTCGTACTCCATTGAATCATGTGTCATCTCTTCCGATTTTCTTTTCCCAGCACTCTTATCATTTGCATCTCTCTTAATATCTCGTTCTACATTTTCCGCGGCATTTACTGCGGCTGAGAAGTTATCAGGTCCTGTTGCAGTCACTAACTTTCTGACTTCCGAATTTAACCCGAAAATAAACCTTTCTGTCTTCATTGCCTCTGTGGCCACATAGTATTCTGCGAAACGTGACTTTTCCATAAAACGGGCAGTATAGTCCCTAACTGATAAATTTCCTTGCCTCAAATTCATAAACTCTCCTTCCAATTGTTTAACTGCGGCTTGGGAACAAAACTGCTTCTTAAATGCTATAACGAATTCCTTCCAAGAGAAAGTGGAGTATATATCAGATCCTTCAGAATGAATGTGAGCTTCCCACCAGTATAATGCATCCCCCTTTAACATTGCTGCTCCATATAATACTTTATCTTCTTCGGCGCACTTGCTCGTCTTAAAGATAGCCTCTATCTCCTTTAACCATTTCATCGCATTCACGGGATCCCTGTCCCCAGAGTAGGTCGGAGGTCTACAACTTAAGAACATTTTGTAGTCGCACCTCCTTGGAACCTGTACAACAGTTGGTGTAATTGGCATTTCAGCTTCCGTTTCAGGATCCGGTGTTTCAGCTTCACCGTGACGATTCCGATCAAACATTGCCTGAATACTGGCTTGTAGCCTCCCCATCTCTACCATTAAATCACCTCTCGTAACGAACTCTGTATCTTGTTGCTGAGTTCCGCCTCCAGTTCGGCCTCCAGTCCTACCCCCAGTTCTACCTCCGACTCTGCCCCCAGTTCTTATTGGCGGATTAGTTCTATTCGGATTTCTTCCTCCTCCTCGATTCGAATTTCGTGTTCCGCTTGCCATTCTGTAGATTTAAACAAAGTTAACATACACATAAGCACATACCCCATATAACAAGGTATTTCAGTTCAAACATGTACATGTAAGTTCACGCTTACACTGGCCAGGTGTAATTTGAACATACCTTACATGATGTTCCTTCTACCTTTTTATACTTAACATCCCAAGGTTCTAAAATAATAAGGACATCCTACTTCACATGCAGTTTAAGTCTAGGTATAAATCCAAATACCTAAATCTCTTAAACTAGGGCTCTGATACCATTTGTAACGACCCAAATCCCACAACATACATCATAATACATAACATTCATACATAACATTGATTTACAACAAAAGTTACATAACAAACCAAGTACGGTCTCATTAGTCTTGACATTACAAAATATTTAAAAGCTTCCTAATCAACATCCAACAAAAGCTTCCTATACTCCATCCTCTCCTGCCGATCCTTAACCTGGAAAACATATTTTTGAAAACAAAATGAGGGTTAGACCAAACGGGTCTAGTGAGTTAATCCCGGTCTTTTCCAAAATCAATATAAAACTCTTTTCACATAATACTTTGTATCAAAATAGTTTACATAAAACCTTTCGTATAAGCACGCATATACCACACGTATATAAATACAACATTAGGACTCGTGCACCGTGTATCTCTCCTCATCTCATCTTCTTTCCCCTGGCCACATTAGTCGGTAGCAAGCCAACTAATCATCGTCACCGTACAATACAGTCGACTCCACTGTAATTACATACAGCCCCGCTGCAATTACCTACAGCTCCACTACCATTTCATGCAGCCCCGCTGTATTTCCATACAGCCCCGCTGTATTTCCATACAGCCCCGCCGAACAATAATTCGGCTCACTTATACTCGTTTCGTGCAATATAACCATAACATATATCTCAATATATTATCAATCATGTACACCATACATATAAGCACATTAATCACTAATTATCACATTCCCAAACCATACGTATGTATTCCAGTTGAAAATACTTTTAAAGTAAAACTCACCTGTTAGCTTAACAAAAATGCTTTCAAGCCTTTCTCCGAGCTATCCGATCCTTTATCCAAATACCTCAGAATCTGAAATCATTTACATACAAATATCTCCTTACCAACTTATGTATAAGACTTACTAGCAGGTTATGGACTCTAGATACATCTACATAACTTTTATCCTCAAATTTTACCCAAACAGCCAAGTTATCCGGAAACCTCAAAGTACCCGGACAACTATCCGGACAACACGAGGAATCCGGACACCACAGACTAATCCGGACAACAAAGGAGTCCGGACACCAAGGTAATCCGGACGTCATCCGGTATCTAATTTATCCGGAAAACATAGAAAAAGAGACTTACCCGGATAAAAGACTCGTCCGGACACTACTATAATATCATCCGGACACCATCAGTAGAACTACCCGGACACTACCAACAGGACTACCGGACACATTCATACTGTGTCCGGACACCTCTGTCGGTTTGCACATTTTAACCCAGAAACCGACTGAAATCGACCCCAAACATGCTATGGATGATTCTACTCCGATAGAAACATAGTACCATTGATTATAAACACAAAACATAAAAGAAGTATACCTTAATTTCTCTTCCAATCACTCCAAGTTGAATCCCTAGTTTTCTTCCCTTTTTCCTCTTCTTTTCTTCCCAAAACACACGCACACACACACTGAATTGTTTCTGTTTTTGTGAAAATATCTAAACTCATAAGGGTGTATATCAAACCCTAATTACTATTCTAGCCCTTGTACTATTCCTTATTGACCACACACCCCTAAACTCCTCACTAATAACTAAAACAACCTTTAATTTATCCTTTGGTCAAACTTTTACCCTTTAAACTTATAAACCCTCCTAAACTTACCCTAACATCAATTATAAATAAAATAAACTTAACGGAACTAGAATTTAAATTAACGGATTTACCCGGGGTATTACAACAACTTCCACCGGTCTCTCACTCGGAGAGTGCTGGTGTTGAAATAAGCGACCAGCAGCCCCCGGTCGCGACTTCTTTTAGTGCACAGTTGAGTCTAGAGCCACTTGATATTATACATTCTTCGGCAAGGACACAAGATGAGGAACAACAAATCGAGAATCTTTGTGACTCGATCGGAACGTTTGTAATGTCTCCGTCTGGCGGAACACGAGGATCGGACGGAAATCCTACCACAGCTACCACTTTACCAACTGTGAACGTATGTGGCGCTGCCTCTCAGGTAGATGCTTCAACGGGTAATCTAAGTGATCCCGGAGTTATTTTACACGACTTTGTGTCACCAGGGTCCCTGGACAGGACCCTTAAGGCTGTCCGTGAGGCGATGGAGCAGTATGTCGCCGCCGAGATCGACACCGTCAAATGCATAATCAAAGGTAAAGGGCATAGCGTTGACACTGAAACCGCACCCATACATCCACCGGCCCCTACTCAGCCTACCTACTCGGTGGACACCCTCAAAACGATGCTTTTAGCCCAACTGCTCCAAGAATCCGAAACCAACGCCTCTACCGAAGCAGATCTGATATCCGTTCTGGAATCCCAGGTCACTGCTCCTTCATCATCTATTACCACTCATTTAGACGCCATTGACTCGACTCTCAAGGACTACAACCAAGCGCTCACAACGCTGTCCGAGAGAGTCCGCTCACTCGAAGATACCTGCAAGAGTCAAGCAGGCGGTCTGAAACGCAAACACGGTGACCAGGATGATCCTGATCACCGTGAGTGGGAGAAACGACAACGTCTAACCGAGACCGCTGCCCCGATCCAGTCTGAAACTCCAATTGTGGTTCAACAGGAACCCCCAACTGCGGCAGCTACAACAGAAGCACCTGAAGCCGAGTTGCCAATAGCAGACATGGTAATAGATATGGAGATATCAGATGATGAAGACCCAACGGTTGAAAAGCCTGAGGGTTCAACACAGGAACTGGTCGACTTTGATTCATCAGACAGACCGCTATTGGATATGATAGATCCTGACTGTGAAGCCAACCCGGAGACCGAAGATGCATGGTATGAAAAAGCCGCCAGTGCCGTAAATCTCCAGGTAAATTTGGTTTTCCCTACTGATGAAGACGACAACATCGACTATGATCAGTTCCTGCTCCAGAATTTTTATGGTACTTCTCCCATTCACTATGCTCAACCCACTGGAACTTCAACAAGGCCTGAAACTACTACTGCCAATATTCCGACAACTCCTCTGCAAACAACAGCTTCTGATCTTACTCCCCCTCCTCAGCAACAAATCTGTTGGGAGAAGATCATGGTACTTATCCCTCATCTGGAGTAATATTTGAAGAAGTTGTTCGTCCACAAACTTCGCCCGATCGAGCCAACCTTTTGCCTTAGTATTTACAACCTCAACCCCGAATACCAACAGCGTTATATCAGCGTAATGCAGCGGTGTCTTCCAGTCAGCCAAGTCAGAACCAAGCATCAGATCACAGAGGTACTTAATGTTAATCTATAACAGGATCTAATCAAGTATTCTAGAGAGAGAAATACAGATCGGAGAGAGAGAAAAACATCAGTACGCCATCTCTGATTAGAACAACTAGTTACAAAAGAGTTTAACAAGGGTATTTATACCATTGACTTACAAAAGTCAACATAAAAGCTAAAGCTTAACATAAATAACCTTGATTACAATTAAAATGACATTAACAATCTCCCCCTTTGTAATCAAGGGCGCTCGAATCTTCGATGAAGTCTATTCTTTCCAATTAAGATCTCCAAGCGTCTTAAAGTGTTTCTGAAGTTGAGTCTCGAGTCGATTGTCTCCAAAGCTCGTCTCAGAAGTCTTATCTATGGATTATCAATTTGGTATGAATTCTTTCTAGATTGAAGAAAATATCTCACTTCTTCATTCAGTCTTTGCTCCAGTTGATATCTTATCACCTTTAACGTGCCATCTGAGAATCTTCCAATTTCATCAAACCTGAGGAAGCATCTTTGAGAAGTTTGATTTCTGTAGACAACCCCATAAGGATTCTCCAAAACTGTGCAAAGTGGATATTCAGAAATATTGGGTAGATCTCTGTTTGGTCTTGTCACATTAACAACTGGTTGAAAGCTTTCAACTGCAAGTTGAAAATCAAAACACCGATAAAATCTGACTTGACGGCGTAAGAAACGTTTGACCGCATCCAAAGCTCTTAAAATATCATCATTTTGAATGGTTAAATCTCTAAAATAATGATAAAGAACCTCGAAATCATCAATTGAGAGATCATTAAAATTTGCTTCTGAAAACTGATATGTCACACAGTCTTGACGTTGAACGTAGAAGACTGGATACCAGTAACTGATAAATCTCACCATTTCAACCTTGCGAGCAGTGACAATCTTGTGCTTTGAGTAAACAAAGAACTTCCCTTTGCGTTGACACTTGATAAAATTCACATACTCATATATGAATTTGGGTGTCTCTTTCTCAATTCCAAGAATAGCACTTAGACTCACCCTCTTCTTCTTCTTTACAAAGATGCCACGTTCAGAGTCTTCAAGAAAAGCATATCTCATTCTGACACTCTGATATTTTTCTTCGAGTCTTTGCATTCGTTGTTGTGCAGTCAAAGAAGGACCTGGTTCCAATATACTTGGAGGAATATTCACATTCACTTCAGGAACTTCAATTTGAGATTTAGAAGACTCACCACTTTCAAAAATGCTTGAAGGAGCGGTGGCAGTTGGGGCAGATACAACTGGAGTTTCAGACATTGGAGTTTGTTGAACAGGAGCTTCTGATTCACGAGATACAACTGGAGTTTCATCATGTTGTACAGGAGAATGAGTAGATGGTGATTCAAGAGTTTGTGACTCATGAACAGGAGATTCACCATATAACAGATTTACCAACTCTATGTCTTTTTCGTCTAACTCAACATCAACTTCAGAATCTGAAATTACAATGATGTCATCTTGTTCTTCTTCCTTTATCTTCCAAAACTTTTCAAATCTCGCATGCAAATCATCATCGGAATCTATCTCCACAGACTCAGAAAAGAAGTTTCTCATATCTTCAAATCCTTCTGTTTCTTGTTCAGTTGATCCTTCAGGAATTTCAACAGTCACTGGAGCAGAATTCGGATCAACATAAACAACTAACTGTAAATTGCTTTCAACTCTGGATTCTTCAAAAATGACGGCTGACGCCATTGCATTTAAATCAACTTCATTAAGCAAATGATCAACCAAATCTTCCGGAGTTACATCTTCGACTCTTTCCGAACAACCGGCAACCATTCCTTGAACTTCAACATTTGACACATCTGAGGCTCCTTCTGTTCTTTGTCTTTTTGCATTCTCCCCCTCATGGCCTTGATTACCTGGGTCATCACGGTCATGTGTTCTCTTATTAGAAGGACCTGCCTCAGATTGGCAAGACTGATTATGCTTTTCCATTCTTTCTGAAAGCATAGAAAAAGCATCGGTTAATAACTTCATGCCATTTTTAATTTCCTTGAAATCATCCCGAACCTCAGATCGAAAAGAATTAAAATCAGTAATAAGTGTTGATACACGCGCATCTGGAACAGAATGTGGAACTGGTGCTGGAACATGTGTTGGAGTTGGAGTTGGTTGAAAGTTTCGCAACAACGACAATAAGTCACTATCTTGATATTCCGGAGGAGACATGGATAGAAGTCGAGCATACAGCATGTCAGACAGCTCAGTCACCGGA
The DNA here is from genome assembly GCA_033807775.1 of Saussurea involucrata. NCBI lineage: Eukaryota > Viridiplantae > Streptophyta > Magnoliopsida > Asterales > Asteraceae > Saussurea > Saussurea involucrata. The sequence continues at coordinate 138,816,697 of CM066322.1, forward strand.
ATATCTTGAATAGATCTACCTGAAGGAATCTGAACAGTTTCAGGAGTCGGTTGTTGACGCAATACAGAAATGCTAGGCTGTTGTGGCGATGACGAAGGAATCTGACTTGAAGGTTCTCTGGTTACAATCCCGGATGGACGTCTCAATGGAATAGCAAATGGATTGACTTGAACATCTGCTTCTGACATCTTTCCCTTTCCTTTAAGTAAATCTTTGATCCGGTTTATTTCTTCATTCTTCGTTGCCTCCATTTGTGCAGTCATCTTTTCCAAAAACTCAGAGAGAGGCATGTTTCCAGAAAAAGGAATAGTGTCAGTGTTTGCATCAATTGAATCTACCCCTGAACGCAACTCTTGAAAACCCACAGCAGAAGCAGTCGCATCTCGAAGCTCTACCTCGTCCACAAGAATGTTGTCCACTCTTGAGTCAATAGGAGCCGTTTCAACACTATCAGCAATATTTCTAGAAATTGAAACTTCTGGAGAGATGTTTTCAGAACGCTCTAACACACTTGTTTGTAGCACACCTGTTTCTAACACATCTGAATCTCACACAACTGAATCTTGCATTGTTGTTTCTCTTACATCTGAAACTTACACTGTGTTATCTACTTGAAGATTGTCGTTATTAAAATCATCACCAACACTATTATCATCACCAGCATCACCATCATCACCATCAGCACTATCTGAACCGCCATCACCATCTTCACTATCATCACCATCTGAACCATCATCATTATCTGAACTTCCATCACCATCTTCACTATCATCACCAGCTGAAGACGAAGAACTACTAGATGACTCTTCATTTCCTTCCTCCGCTACTGGAATTTGAATGTTATTATCTTCACAGTACGAAATAACGTCCTCATCAGTTAGATCTACATATCTGAGAATGATATCCGGAGGAATGGGCATTGAATAAGCAAAACTCCTCTTCTGCCTTTGAATATACGACATCTCAAAGTCTATGGCTATGTGCCAATCATTTCTTCGAGGAATCTCTTTGTTACTCCTGAGCATGCTCCAAACAATAAGTTCCAAGAACCTAATATTAGGAATGAACTTGCGCTTCTTGAGAGTTTCCTTGTCATTAACTCGATCTGATAATTCTTGCCAGAAAATGATAGTGTAATCGACATGCAAATCATAAATGATCGCATGGAATAAACAAAGAAAACGTAGACTGGCATTGTCAGTACGAGAATGTTTGGAAGTCAGGCATCTGTTTAAAACTGAGAACAGAGCATACCACATGGGTGGTAGTTTGGACTTCTCAAACTGGCTTACTTGAGTGAGATCACCAACATAGCCCAATGCTCGAATTCCAGCAAGAACATCTCCTTCAGATGGAAATGAATCAAAAGATGTGCGACCCGATCTAGAATTCGCTTCAGGAAGTCTGAGGATCAGTCTTAGTCTTCTATAATACAACTATGTTTCATACTGATCAATCTGGATATGAAAACAATGAGGAGTCGCGCTCTCATTCTTGACAATGTAGTGCCATGCTTGTTGTAGATAAACTTCAGGAATGCCCGTGCGTCCCCCCAGAGCATAAGAAATCGGATGCCCTCGTAGAATAGACCCAATCACTGAATTAATCCTGAGTTTATCAAGATTAACATAATGATTATTAGGTTTATACGGTAGAAGATACATCATTCTTGGAAAGACAGCATTTGGAGTATTGCGACGAGCGGATGGCACAACTCTGTTTCATACTGATCAATCTGGATATGAAAACAATGAGGAGTCGCCCTCTCATTCTTGACAATGTAGTTCCATGCTTGTTGTAGATAAACTTCAGGAATGCCCGTGCGTCCCCCCAGAGCATAAGAAATTGGATGCCCTCGTAGAATAGACCCAATCACTAAATTAATCCTGAGTTTATCAAGATTAACATAATGTTTATTAGGTTTATACGGTAGAAGATACATCATTCTTGGAAAGACAGCATTTGGAGTATTGCGACGAGCGGATAGATCAGCTCCTGTAGATAACGTGGATGGTAAAGGATTGTCACGAGAGGCATTATCAGATGGTGCCTCGAGATGTTCTTGAACCGTATTTTCATCTTCTCGAACTTGAGAATCACAATCTTCATCAGAAGCCATGAATACACCTGGAATGAAGTATAAAAGATCTTCAATAAGAACAACAAATGAATCACAAAAACACATGAAAAACTTAGACAAACAAAAAAATGCTCAAGTCTGGTTTGCGCTACCAACAGGTGGCGCAAAGCTTACTTTGCGCTACCAACGGGTGGCGCAAAGCTAGGTTTGCGCTACCAGCGGATGGCGCAAAGCTCACTTTGCGCTACCAACGGGTGGCGCAAAGCTGACTTAGCAAATCTTGATAAACAATTAGACGACTAAGACGCAAATATCAACAAATCCCTAACATTCACCAGATCAAGAATCGAAAGAAAAAAAAATTGAGAAACCCTAACATTCATCAGATTAGAAATCGAAATAAATCGAAATCAATAAAATCCCTAGAAATCGAAATCGATTTGTGTACCAATCCAATTGCAGATACAACGCGATCTAAGCAGATACAAATCTGATGTCGTGAATGCACAGAAAGATAAAATGAGAAAGCTTACCTGGATTCGATGATCACAGACGAATTGCATACCAGAAAGATGAAATCGGAAGAGTGGTCGTGCTAGATGGTGAACAGTGGTCGTGTGAAATGGTGAACAGAGGTCGAGAGAGAGGCAAACATAAGAATATGATTTCAAATATTGTATATATATATGCCCCCAAAAAAAATTACTTTGAAAATCTCATTTTTTTCTCCCCCTACACAAATGCAATAGATGTATTAAGAAATATTTTACATTTGGAGAGTTTGCCAGACAAAAAGCTTCAGAAGTACATACCTGGAAGATTTATCTGATTTGAGATCGTGATTCTTTTGAATTTCAATTCCTGTGAATATTACAAAATCTCAGAACTTTGAACACAGAAAATCACAACTCATCATACCTTGCTCCCCCTCAAACACTGAACTCAATACTTTTCTCCCCCTGAAATTAAGCAGTACTTCACAAAAGCACAGAATGAAATATCACGCATGAAAAATCAGTAATAGAAAAAAAAATACATCAAATTATATACTATAACTACTAACTATAGATAATTTGAACACCAAACAAAAGAAATTCAACTTAGTGAAATCTGACAGATTTTTCAAACAAATGAACTTGAATGCATGTTTTTGGATTTAAATACAAGTCATCATTGCATATCAAGTTAAAAAAATGTTCAGTTTCAGCCTCTTTATTAAATCTATTTGGTGTGCTATCATGCGAAATATGATCAGCTTCAATCATATGCATTTCTAAAACATATAAGAATACTTTGCTCTTACTCACACTATTTGTCCAAAATCAGAATTTTCACAAATTTACGGGTTTATCGCGACTTTGTATTTTTCCCAAGTATCAAGAGATGTGTGCTCATTGGCATCTTTTCTTTTGTGCACATTGGCATCTTTTGATTTTGTGCTCATTGGCATCTTTTGATTTTGTGCTCATTGGCATCTTTAATCACAAAGTTTAATAAGAATAAGATACACCGTTAAACATGACTTTCTAACTGGTTCTATAGCAGGATTTGGGTCAGCCAATCCCAGACCAGTTGGTCTTAGGGGCTAGGTGTCGAGCACCCCTTGGAACTTACTTTCCCAAACTAGAAAGGCCACATCGATATATCTTAAACCCATTTGTACCAGTAGAACATGGCTTTCTATCTGGTTCTATAGCAGGATTTGGGTCAGCCAATCCCAGACCAGTTGGTCTTAGGGGCTAGGTGTCGAGCATCCCTTAGGACTTAATCTCCCAAACCAGAAAGGCCACAGGCACAAACTTTCAAACTAAATGATTGGAATTAAAAACATTTAGCATCTCAATCGTTAGGTTCTACAACATAGTGCTTCCCCCATATTTTCGTTTCCATCCATCATTCTGACAAAAAGGCTTTTTGAGCATTGTATTCTATATAAGTCCAGATTTGCACAATTTCGAGCATTTAGCTTAATTTCATTCATGTTTTGCTGACCTTTCGATTTATATCAGAAGTGAAAGTTGAAACAAGTCTAACTCAGATATAACAAAAAAACTTGTAAAATCACCCTTGACACACATTTTATTCATTGAATGAAAATTGAAAGAATTTTCACTTCATTGAATTAAATTTGTGAGGATTCAAGCTTTCAAATTCAACATGCCGAGTTTTGATAAAAGGAAAGTGAAAAGCTTTTCATCCAATGCCTTGGTGAAAATATCGGCAAGTTGATAGTCAGTAGGTACAAAATATAATTCAATAGTACCTTTTTCCACATGATCTTTTATGAAGTGATATCGCATGTCGATGTGCTTTGTTTTAGTATGCTGAACAGGATTCACTGAGATGGCTATTGCAGATTTGCTGTCACAATAGATTGGAATTGTTTTATACAGCAACCCATAATCTTGCAACTGTGTCTTCATCCATAACACTTGGGAACAGCAACTTGCTGCAGCGACATACTCCGCTTCATCAGTTGAAATAGACACACAGTTTTGTTTCTTTGAAGCCCAACTTATTAGCCGATCTCCCAGAAATTGTACATGACCAGAAGTACTTTTCCGATCCAGTTGACTACCTCCATAGTCAGCATCAGAATAAGCACACAGCTTGTAATTCGAACCCTTTGGATACCACAATCCTAAGTATGGTGTTCCTTTCAGATATCTGAAAATGCGTTTGACCGCCATAAAATGAGATTCCTTTGGATGTGCCTGGAATCTGGCGCACAAACATGTGGAAAACATTATGTCTGGCCAACTAGCTGTGAGATACATTAGTGATCCGATCATGCCTCGATAGGTTCTGACATCAAAGTCCTTTCCATATGGATCCAGACCAATTTGCGCACCATGAGCCATTGGAGTGCCTATGGTAGTACATTTATCCATTTTGAATTTCTTCAAAATATCAAAAATGTACTTTGACTGATTGATGAAGATTCCATCAGGCAACTGCTTCACTTGAAGTCCGAGGAAAAAATTGATTTCCCCCATCATGCTCATCTTAAACCTGGAAGCCATAAGATCAGAAAACCAAGTACATACAGTTTTGTTAGTCGCACCAAAAATAATATCATCTACATAAATTTGAACTAAGCAGATATCTTGTTCTTCACGTCGGATGAAAAGAGTTGTGTCAATGGCTCCGTTAACGAATCTGGATTTGAGCAGAAAGGTTGACAATTCATCGTACCATGCACGCGGTGCTTGTTTCAAACCATATAAAGCTTTATCGAGACAAAACACGTAATCAGGTTTAGCTTTGTTAACAAACCCTTCTGGTTGAGATACATAAACTTCTTCCTTTAGTACCCCATTCAGAAAAGTTGTCTTCACATCCATCTGATATACAGTAAAGTCACGAAAAGCTGCAAAGGCGAGAAACATTCTGATGGCTTCTAATCTTGCTACCGGTGCATACGTTTCATCATAATCTATTCCTTCTTGCTGTCGATAACCCTTCGCCACTAAACGAGCTTTGTTTCTCCCAATTATTCCATCCTTGTCCTTTTTGTTCTTGAAAATCCACTTAGTGCCGATTATGCTTTTTCCTGGAGGCCTAGGCACTAATCTCCACACCTTCAATGCTTCGAATACATTCAGTTCCTCTTGCATTGCAATAACCCAGTCTGGATCATTTAAAGCTTCAGAAACCTTGGTTGGTTCAATGTTGCTTAAGAAGCAAGCAAATAAGCATTCATTCGATGTTGCAGACTTGGATCTCGTGCTGACATTAGCGGACGGATCACCAATGATTTGGTGAATCGGATGTGCTTTTGTCCACTTGGTTGTATGAGGAAGTGGATCAACTGTTTCTTGAATCATTTCAAGTACTTGAGGAGGAGGTTCTGGTATATCAGATTCGCTAGAGGACACAGGTAACACTTCAGGAATCAGAGGAGATATCTCAACAACATCGTCTGATTCAGATTGATGAACTGGTTGTTGAATGACACCCGGATCCACTGTTTCTCTTTCATTAGATTGAACATCTCCGGCCGTTTCAAAAATTTGTGACGAATTTGTTTCTTCAGTCACAGGTGGCACTTCTAAATCCAAAGCTACTTCTTGTATCACAGGTTCAGATGTATCATGAACTGCATCGTTATCAGAGTTTTGTACAGCGGAATTTGATGTAGATGCGTTCGTATTTACCTTATTAGACACAATAGGTAGAACATTGGTGTTAGTAGAAGGTAAGTCATTGTAGAAATGTTCAAATAAAAAATCAAGATCAGTAAGAGTATTAGGAGACAGAGAAGGATCCTGATTTGTCGGTTGTAAAATAGGTTCTGAACTGATTTGTCCAGAAGCTAACACTCCTGACATAACGGGAGCGGATCCTGTGTTGCCCGAAACCATTTCTTCGGATTCATCAAATTTGACATTGACGCTCTCCACCACCTTTTTAGCTGAAGTCAAATATACTTTGTAAGTTGCTGAAGAAAGAGCATAACCAAGGAAGATTCCCTCATCTGCTTTCGGACTGAATTTATTCAGACTTTCTCGATCGTTTAGCACAAAACATTTACACCCAAAAGCTCGGAAATATGAAACATTTGGTTTGATGCCATTCATAAGCTCATACGGTGTCTTGTTAAATCTCCGATGAATGATTGATCTGTTTTGTGTGTGACATGCCGTAGAAACTGCTTCGGCCCAATGAGATAGAGGAAGACCTGAGTATGCGAGCATAGTGTGAGCCGCTTCAACCAAAGTTCGATTGCGTCGCTCCACCACTCCATTTTGTTCAGGTGTTCTTGCGGCAGAAAATTGTTGAGTGATCCCATTTGCTTCATAGAACGCTTGTAAAGTGCTGTTTTTGAATTCCGTTCCATTGTCGGATCTGACAACCTTCACTGCCTTTTGTTTGTTAGTCTGAACAGTCTTAATGAGATTGATGAGATGGTCGGAAGTTTCATCCTTTGATTTGAGGAACTTCACCCAAGTATAACGTGAATAATCATCAACAATCACTAGGACATACCTCTTCTTTCCAATACTTCTTGGTTTCATCGGCCCACACAAATCTACATGCAAGAGATCCAGAATATCTTTTGTGCAAAATTCAGCTTTCGGTTTATGAGAAGCTTTCTTCATTTTTCCCTTCTCACAGTCATCACAGAGATGATCTTTCTAGAATCTGAGTGATGGGAGACCTCGAACAAGTTCTTTCTTGGCTAACCTGTCCATGTAAATAAAGTTGAGAAGAGCCAGTCTTCTATGCCACAGCCAGCTTTGTTTTGTGGTCGCCTTTGTCACAAGACAGGTATCAGAAGGAGAATTTACTGTTGAGAGATCTATGGTATAAAGATTGGATCTTCTTTTCCCAACAAGTAAATCTTTTCCGTCATTATTTTTAATAGCAACCCTTGTTGATTTAAAACTGACTTCCAGATCCTTATCGCAAAATTGCCCTATACTGAACAAATTGTGGCTTAGCCCTTCAACATAACTCACTCTCTTCACTGTGATATTCCCTTGAACTAAGTCTCTGTAACCGAGAATTGGAGATGTCGCGTGGTACGTGCGAAATATGTGTTTTAATCGCAGTGGGTTGCAAATTGTCCACAGTGGGAAGTGCAAGTGTACACTGTCCACTATGATCGTCACAGCAAGTAATAGTTGGTAAAATACCATAATCGAATCCACAGAGACTGGACAATCAAGACAATACGGTTCTCATGAGCTCCTTTTACAAGTTTCAACTAGAGAGGAAAATAATACTTTGGTTTGGTTTGGTACAATAGCTTCTTGCAACGATTTACTAAATGTTAAAAAGGAGGAATGTAGGTTAGATTTTCCCTAAATTTTATCTCAAATACTCGGTCCTTAGAGTGATCCTCGTATTTGTGGTGGACATTTTCGCTAGAAAAGCCCGGTTACAAAATACTCACACCGTTAGATAAAAATCCCATACTCTTAGTACTTGTTGTTTTGTCAATGGTAATCTCTAAGTGGACCTTTTCAGGCCTCGATGGAATGTGTAGAGACAAATACTCTAAGTGTTTTTAATACACAAATTAGCTTGCCTACTACTCCAATGGGCAGAGATTAGCTCAATGTGCCGACCTCACTTTCGTAAGTGTCATAAGAATTCTTTCGAATCCCCTAGCATCATTCAAGCTCGTGTCACTGCGTTCTACTCATTTCTAAGTTAAGAACTAGACTTTAGATCCTTGCAAGTGATCGGCTTGTTCGCATCCTTGGGTAAATATCGAGAATGAAAGACCAAAACAACAAATATTCTAAGTATAAAGATTACTCAAGCATTTTTGATAAAATCCAGGTACTTCTCCTTCCTACATCCCAAAGGATGTTTAGTCTAACATTTCTGAAGTAAAGAAAGCAAGAGATGAAGATTTGCACATAATAAAACTAAAAGTGATTTAAATTAACTGCCCACAGTGGGGAACGAGAAGTCGTCCCTGCACTGTGTATTTCGAACTACAACAGAAAATAAATTACTGAAATTAAATGCTAAGTTACTACAGTAAATGAAAGCTTACAACTTAAAGAAAATGCTAGATAAATTGCAAGATAGATGGATTTTATAAATGAGACCCAACACCCCTTTTTATACTAAGGAGGAGGTGTTGGTCTTTACACAAAAAGGGTTTTCCAAGGTGTAAGGACTGCAGGGCAATGCTGAAATCAGCCCATAGGGTAATGCTTCAATCCTCCATGTATAGCTCTTATTACCCAATGGTCTTTTAGAAGTCAACTTTTGCAAGTACAAAGGGGTGTACTTGATGCTATCTTCAATGAGAACTACCTTGTACTTCTCCAGCCATTTCTCTGCCAAATGAACCTTCCTCCTCCAGAAAATTAGATTCCAACTAAAAGTTTCTTTTTCTTTTCTTTTTGTTCTGCTCGAAGAGTGGGGAATCGGAGTGGGCACTGTATACGTCACTGCGGATGAAAAATCTAGAAAACACCCAAAACTTCCCCAAATAATTTATTAAAGACCATGGTTCACTCCTTTTGCTCGTTTTCGTAAATCATACCAAGAATGGGGGTTTTAGAAGTGAAATGGCTAAAATTGACAAAATAAAGTGGAAAATAAATGGAAATAATAACTCTAAAAATAGAGTTATCACAACCTCAAACTTAAATCATTACTTGTCCCCAAGTAATAAAAAGAAAGAAATAAAATGAAAAACAATGCATTTGAAACTTTGAGGGACTTACATACTTCTTGACTTGAATGAGCGTTTGATCATCTTCCTCCGATACTTCCTTCGGTCCGAAACTTGAAAATTTCACTTTTGTCTTTGCCGAAACCTTTCCCTTGGTTACCTTTTGATCAATAGGGCTTTCTTGGGTTTGAAGGGTTTATGGCTTTGAATCTTTTCCCAAGGGTTTTGACAAGAATTTCCAAACATGGACCGAAGATCTCGCTTTGAGATTTTTATTTCAAGAAGTGGGTGTTTAGTATTTTGCTATGATAAGAACGTACACTTTCAGGCTTTATTTGGGTATAATGAGTATGGCTATTTTTGTGAGGGTGGGTATTCTGATGGTCCAGAATAGGCACACCATCGTTTTCTGGGAGTGAGCACTTTGATGGTCCAGAAAAGGCACACCATCAATTTTGTTAGTGCTACTCCGATTTTCTTCTGTTTTTGTATTTTTGTGTTTTCTCTTTTTTTTTTGGGGAGGGGGGTACGGCTTACCCACCTCAAACTTGGACTTCACAGTGTCCTCACTGTGAGCAAACTGGAGGTCACTCTGGAAGTTCCCACCTCAAACTTAAAATCTCACAGTGTCCCCACTGTGACATTGAATTAATGAACAAAGGTGGTGGTTTGGGGGTACAAAAAGGATCGTGTTTGGATGCGAAAAATGGCCTATATCATTTCATGGTATCAAGTTGAGATTCGTACTTACAAAAGGGACCTTTTTAAGTTGGAAGCCGAAAGTTGTACCTTGAAATGGAACGAGATCAAACAAGCATTCAAACAACAAATACGTTAGTACCCAAAAGTACCTACCGAGCGATAGGATTTCATGCATTACGAACCAAAATAAGAATTTAGCAAAGTGTCAAAAGCCTAGCCAAAGGCACAAAATATAGAACAAACCGAAATTTAAAATTGTTTTTTGAGAGCAAAAGAGTGGAACCATTGTTTTAAAACAAACCATTCACGGGGTTTGGGTGGCTTGCGGTGACAGATCCGCATCATCATCATCGAACTCATCCTCACTGTCATTAACCGGGCAGATATCCTTCGGAAATTCTGGTAGCTGAGCAGCTAGCATTGGGTTGGCCTCTTGCATCATCAGGCCCGTCACCTCATCCCGTTCTCTTGTATACATCCAAAATTTCTGTGTGGCCCGGTTCTGATATCGCTGCTCACTTTCTAGCAACTCGATCCTGTATGTGAGGGCTGAAATGGCGTTCAGAATGGCGGTCATTGGGCTTACTGTGCTGGTGCTTGCTTCTCCCGTAGTTGTTGGTCGCAGTGGGGTACCCTTCTTCTCCACAGTGGGCACTTCAGTGCCCACTATGTGCTCGTCGGCTATTCGCACATTGGGCTGTACCTGGGCAGGCTCAACAGACGGGCCTCCTATCTCTCTTCTCATCTTCTTAATTGTCTGAATACTGATGTTTTTCGTGGAAATGATCCACTGGTCTTCTTCAGCTGTGGGCACTCCGGCATCTATTAGCAATAGTGTAATAAGGCAAGGAAGGGGTAGGATTACCTTGGTTCGTGTTCTGGCCTGATGGATGGCACCATGCATTATGATTCCCAGATTGATCTTCTTTTTAGTGAGAACGCAGTAAAGCATGGCACACTTATGCATGGAGAGAGTCGTGTCGTGCGATGTTGGGGCCACCGAGGCCCTTAGGAATTGGAACCACACAGCAGCCTCAGTGGTGAGGCTGCCAGCATATAGACACCTTCTTTGGCCATCTTGATTCCATGGCCTTCCCTCAACTGCTATTTCTTTTAAAATCAATTCCTCATCAGCCGGAGTCATCTTTGCCAGGAACTGTCCGAAAGCACAAGGTTCCGGAGCTCCTCTACCTAACACTCGGTTTATATTGCCTGGAGTAAAGTCCACAACCTTTCCTCTGATCTTAACAAATGATTCTTTGGCTTGGGAGGCCTCAGCATAAAATTCTCGGACTAATGATGCATTAGCGCGGCGATTGGCAGTGGCAATGGTTGCCCAATCTTGCGCTACAAGTTTATCTTTGACAAAGGGATTTGCTTCTACAAAGTCGGGGTCGAAACCCCTCTCTAAATTCAACTTCCGAGTGCAAATACACTCAAAGTGGGCTCTAGCAGCTGGGGAAGTGAATTGCCTCGGTATCCCACTGGGGGCATGAGCAGTCCCCACAGTGGACAGATGTGGATTTTCAGAAAGGTTTTGTTCACTTCCCGTATTAGTATCACTAGAAGAAGAACTTAAAGAGGGTTCGATACCCTTACCTTTCCTCGACGCTTTTCTTTTCGGTTTTGCAGACGATGCCTTCTTGGATGCACCAGATCGTGTAACCACTCCCCTGTTCCTCTGGAGTGCTCTGGTTGGGGTTTCTTCACTGTGGGCAGTGGTGTGGACATCCTCCACACTATCAGCATTTTTGTTCTGGGGAATGTCTATAGTCTGAGTCTGCTCCTTAATCTTCTTCTGTCTTTCTTCTTCCTCACGAGCCAAACACTCCTCCTCTGCTTGTTTCTTTTTCTGCTCGAATATCCTTGCTTCCTCATCCTTCTTTCGTTCTTCCTCTTTCAATCGCTCCTCCTCCTCTCTAGCCAATCTTGCGGCTTCTTCCCTCCTCAATCTCTCTTCCTCCTCTCTTTTTAATCTTTCTTCCTCCTCTCGTTTGATTCTTTCCTCTTCTTCTCGGCTCTTTCTCTCGGCTTCTTTCCTCTTCATCTTAATTTCCGCGACCCTGTTGTTGTATTCTTCTTGTAATCTCAGCATTTCTTCATCCTCCTGCAAATCTGTATTATCAAAAGGGTTTTGAACAGAGTCCGAGACCCTTGATGAAGATACGGCTTTTGGACTCTCTGGTTTGGATGAACTCGCGTCTGCAACATTGGAGATGACCGGAGGTTCGCCGGAGATCGGTGGGGTTTTATTGAGATCGCCGGTGACGGCCTCCGGTGGTTGGTCGTCGGCGGTGCGGCGGCGGATCGCCGGCCGTGTGGGCGCCTCTGGGTGAGTGTTCAATCTCTTGCTTCTTGCCATTACTAGGGTTTTGGAATGGTTTTTGGTTCGTGAAGGAGAAAGAAGAAGATGAATAGTGTAGGTGGTTTAAGGAGAGAGAAAGGCTTTGATTTTGAAAATGAGGGTTTTCTTTGTTTTTGAGAGGGAACGGTTTAGGAGAGAGAGAGACAATGATAGCTTTCCTTGGGAATAGGTGGGGAAAGGACAAGTGGCATGAAAAGGTGACCTTTGTGTAAGAAAAAGCATGATGTGTGTCAGCCTTGCCCCCCCCCCCCCCAAACCGTCTCTTCATAAGTCAGACCGAGAGCGAGGAGCGCAGTGACCAGCCTCTACCCACTGCGAACCTTTTTGTTCCAAAAAGTGCTAAAATTCTCCTACACACATCGAAATAAACTATCATGCAGAATTAAAAATACCAAATTTAATAAAAAGACAACAACTAACTGAAATAAAATATTTACAAACAGCGTTGACTTTCTCTAACCAAAGTGAGGTGGAGAGTGGGGTACAATGTGAGCACTCTCACTCAGAAAATGCTTCACTCTCTCCCCATTGACTTTAAAGATTTGTCCGGATTGAGGAGCCATTAAGTCCAGAGTTCCAAAAGGACTTACCTTGACCACAGTGTAAGGCTCTTTCCATCGTGATTTTAAATTTTCCGGAAACATCCTTAACCTTGAATTAAAAAGTAGCACTTTTTGTCCCTCCCCAAACTCTTCATGAGTGATTTTTTGGTCAGGCCACCACTTGATCTTCTCCTTGTTGGTTTTTGCATTTATGTAGGAGTGATGACAGAGTTCTTCTAACTCATTGAGGTAGGCATATTTTAAGTGGGAAGGCAATGGCTTCAAATTCAAGTCAGGGGGATTTTTGGATGGTAGTTTGACATGTCTATCTTTGAAATCTAGCTGCTCAAAAGCTGCCAAGATCTCGTTACACTCATCCTCAAAAGTGTCATCACTCTCAGATTCAGAGTGCTCACTATCACTCCTTACTGTGGAAACTGTTTCAAGACGGTGGGTTCCATTAATCGAACTCAAAGCAAAACAGTCTTCGGTTTCCATATACTTGAGGGCCTTGAAGACATTGAAAGTTACCTCTTGGTCATTAACCCGCATCGTGAGTTCTCCTTTGTGCACATCAATCAAAGTACGTCCGGTTGCAAGAAACGGACGCCCTAAGATGATTGGGATTTCTTTATCAGCCTCATAATCTAGAACTAGAAAATCAGCAGGGAAGATAAACTTATCTACTTGGACCAGAACGTCTTCTATTTTCCCTTTGGGGTAGGCAATGGACCGGTCGGCTAGTTGTAATGTCACGGTTGTGGGTCTAGCCTCTCCAATACCTAACTTGTTAAAAATGGACAGCGGCATCAAGTTGACACTAGCTCTTAAATCACAAAGTGCTTGACCTACTTCTTGTCCTCCTATAATGCATGGAATGGTGAAACTACCCGGGTCTTTCAACTTAGGTGGAATCTTGCTAGTAAGGAGGGCACTACATTCTTCGGTCAAAGCCACAGTCTCAAATTCACCCAACTTCCTCTTTTTGTTCAAAATATCTTTTAAGAATTTAACATAGCTTGGCATCTGCTCGAGAGCTTCTACCAAGGGTATGTTAATGTGAAGTTGCTTAAAAATGTCTAAGAATTTTTTAAACTGAACATCGACATTTTTAGGCTTCATTCTTTGAGGAAATGGAATGTTTCGTGGGTCAATCTGAGTTTGCTGTGGTATTGGCTTTGGAACAGTAGTCTTTGGGACAGGTCCAAAAGTGGGAAGGTCTGGGATGTCGGTCCCCACTGTGGGGATCACAGTGACTTGAGGAGTGCCCACTGTGGTGCTCACAGTGGGTTTTTGAGGCGAATCATCAGATTCAAAAACGATATCTTTCAGATCCTTTCCACTCCTTAAAGTTATGGACTTGACATGTTCTGGTCCTTTTCCTATCATTCTAGCTTGCTCGGTATCACTCGGTAACGTTCCTGGTGGTCTATTCTTAACTTCAACGGCTAGCTGTCCTACTTGGGTCTCTATATTCCTAATGGCTGCTTGGGTTTGATTCATAAAACCTTTGAGAATCGACTCGATCGATTGTTGAGCCTCAGCTGGTTGGTTGGATCGTGGTTGGTATGGTTGTGGGGACTGCCCACTGTGATGTGGGGATTGCCCACTGTGATGTTGCTGAAATCCCGGGGGATTGTATGGTCTTTGATGGATATGACTCGGTCCTTGGGGTTGGAGTCCTTGATTACCGGACCAAGAGAAATTCGGATGATTTCTCCAACCTGGATTATAAGTCTGCGAATAAGGGTTGTTCCTTTGGTTGGTCCCTATGACATTAACAGATTCGGGGTTTGCTGGACAATAGTCGAAGACATGCTCTTCTCCACAAAGGGAGCAGTTATCAGCGAGATGGGTTGCGGAATTGACTTGGCCTCGATTTTGATTTAAAACGATTTTTGTCAAGGCCACTAATTGTGCATTCATGGTTTTGAGTGCTTCGGAATCTATGGTGTTGGTCTTTGACATGGGTGCTCTTGGATTTGACCATTCGGTATTGTTGTTGGACACTTTTTCTAAGATTTGATATCCTTCGTTGTAAGTCATACTCGTAAATGTTCCACCGGCTGTTGCATCTAAGATGATTTTGGCTGCATTGGAAAGACCATTGTAAAAGGTCTCCAATTGGATGCAATGTGGGATGCCATGATGTGGGCACTTTCGAAGTAAATCTTTAAATCGTTCCCATGCATCCGAAACAGCCTCATCTTCCTCTTGCCTAAATAAAATTATATCATTTCGAAATCTAACATTCCTTGTTGGAGGAAAGTATTTTTGCAAAAATCTATCGGCAAGCTCTTGCCAAGTGGTTATCGAGTGAGGTGCATGTGCGTTCAGCCAAGATTTTGCTTTGTCCCTTAATGAAAAAGGGAAAAGCCTTAGTCTTAATGCCTCATCACTAACACCTTGCAATTGAAAGGAATCGGTCATTTCTAAAAAAGATTTTAAGTGCGAGTGCGGATCCTCAGATGGCGATCCTCCAAATTGACCCATGGCTTGGATCATTTAAAACATCACCGGTTTGAGTTCAAAATGCGTTGCAACAATATTGGGTCTCAAAATTCCGGAGCTTAAATCACCAACTCCGGAAGTAGCATAGTCCCGTATTTTTCGATCTTTGTTATCGGCAATCGTGATTGTGGTCTCCACTATAGGTGGCGGTACTGCAGCCATGTTCACAGTGGCGATCACAGGAGGTTGTCGATTTGTTTTCTTGCTTCTTCGTGTTTTTCGCAACGTTTTTTCTATTTCGAGATCTATTGGAACCAAATGTTCGAGTTGTCGCCGTGGCATACAATACGAACAGCTTAGAAAAACTAGTTACTCGGGCTCGAACAAAAACTAATGTCTTGAGATTTAAAATCACGCCAGTCCCCGGCAACGGCGCCAAAAACTTGTTACGTGCGAAATATGTGTTTTAATCGCAGTGGGTTGCAAACTGTCCACAGTGGGAAGTGCAAGTGTACACTGTCCACTATGATCGTCACAGCAAGTAATAGTTGGTAAAATACCAGAATCGAATCCACAGAGACTGGACAATCAAGACAATACGGTTCTCATGAGCTCCTTTTACAAGTTTCAACTAG
Source organism: Saussurea involucrata (assembly GCA_033807775.1). NCBI lineage: Eukaryota > Viridiplantae > Streptophyta > Magnoliopsida > Asterales > Asteraceae > Saussurea > Saussurea involucrata. The sequence continues at coordinate 138,832,613 of CM066322.1, forward strand.
AGAGGAAAATAATACTTTGGTTTGGTTTGGTAAAATAGCTTCTTGCAACGATTTACTAAATGTTAAAAAGGAGGAATGTAGGTTAGATTTTCCCTAAATTTTATCTCAAATACTCGGTCCTTAGAGTGATCCTCGTATTTGTGGTGGACATTTTCGCTAGAAAAGCCCGGTTACAAAATACTCACACCGTTAGATAAAAATCTCATACTCTTAGTACTTGTTGTTTTGTCAATGGTAATCTCTAAGTGGACCTTTTCAGGCCTCGATGGAATATGTAGAGACAAATACTCTAAGTGTTTTTAATACACAAATTAGCTTGCCTACTACTCCAGTGGGCAGAGATTAGCTCATTGTGCCGACCTCACTTTCGTAAGTGTCATAAGAATTCTTTCGAATCCCCTAGCATCATTCAAGCTCGTGTCACTGCGTTCTACTCATTTCTAAGTTAAGAACTAGACTTTAGATCCTTGCAAGTGATCGGCTTGTTCGCATCCTTGGGTAAATATCGAGAATGAAAGACCAAAACAACAAATATTCTAAGTATAAAGATTACTCAAGCATTTTTGATAAAATCCAGGTACTTCTCCTTCCTACATCCCAAAGGATGTTTAGTCTAACATTTCTGAAGTAAAGAAAGCAAGAGATGAAGATTTGCACAAAATAAAACTAAAAGTGATTTAAATTAACTGCCCACAGTGGGGAACGAGAAGTCGTCCCTGCACTGTGTATTTCGAACTACAACAGAAAATAAATTACTGAAATTAAATGCTAAGTTACTGCAGTAAATGAAAGCTTACAACTTAAAGAAAATGCTAGATAAATTGCAAGATAGATGGATTTTATAAATGAGACCCAACACCCCTTTTTATACTAAGGAGGAGGTGTTGGTCTTTACACAAAAAGGGTTTTCCAAGGTGTAAGGACTGCAGGGCAATGCTGAAATCAGCCCATAGGGTAATGCTTCAATCCTCCATGTATAGCTCTTATTACCCAATGGTCTTTTAGAAGTCAACTTTTGCAAGTACAAAGGGGTGTACTTGATGCTATCTTCAATGAGAACTACCTTGTACTTCTCCAGCCATTTCTCTGCCAAATGAACCTTCCTCCTCCAGAAAATTAGATTCCAACTAAAAGTTTCTTTTTCTTTTCTTTTTGTTCTGCTCGAAGAGTGGGGAATCGGAGTGGGCACTGTATACGTCACTGCGGATGAAAAATCTAGAAAACACCCAAAACTTCCCCAAATAATTTATTAAAGACCATGGTTCACTCATTTTGCTCGTTTTCGTAAATCATACCAAGAATGAGGGTTTTAGAAGTGAAATGGCTAAAATTGACAAAATAAAGTGGAAAATAAATGGAAATAATAACTCTAAAAATAGAGTTATCACAACCTCAAACTTAAATCATTACTTGTCCCCAAGTAATAAAAAGAAAGAAATAAAATGAAAAACAATGCATTTGAAACTTTGAGGGACTTACATACTTCTTGACTTGAATGAGCGTTTGATCTTCTTCCTCCGATACTTCCTTCGGTCCGAAACTTGAAAATTTCACTTTTGTGTTTGTCGAAACCTTTCCCTTGGTTACCTTTTGATCAATAGGGCTTTCTTGGGTTTGAAGGGTTTATGGCTTTGAATCTTTTCCCAAGGGTTTTGACAAGAATTTCCAAACATGGACCGAAGATCTCGCTTTGAGATTTTTATTTCAAGAAGTGGGTGTTTAGTATTTTGCTATGATAAGAACGTACACTTTCAGGCTTTATTTGGGTATAATGAGTATGGCTATTTTTGTGAGGGTGGGTATTCTGATGGTCCAGAATAGGCACACCATCGTTTTCTGGGAGTGAGCACTTTGATGGTCCAGAAAAGGCACACCATCAATTTTGTTAGTGCTACTCCGATTTTCTTCTGTTTTTGTATTTTTGTGTTTTCTCTTTTTTTTTTTTGGGGAGGGGGGTACGGCTTACCCACCTCAAACTTGGACTTCACAGTGTCCTCACTGTGAGCAAACTGGAGGTCACTCTGGAAGTTCCCACCTCAAACTTAAAATCTCACAGTGTCCCCACTGTGACATTGAATTAATGAACAAAGGTGGTGGTTTGGGTGTACAAAAAGGATCGTGTTTGGATGCGAAAAATGGCCTATATCATTTCATGGTATCAAGTTGAGATTCGTACTTACAAAAGGGACCTTTTTAAGTTGGAAGCCGAAAGTTGTACCTTGAAATGGAACGAGATCAAACAAGCATTCAAACAACAAATACGTTAGTACCCAAAAGTACCTACCGAGCGATAGGATTTCATGCATTACGAACCAAAATAAGAATTTAGCAAAGTATCAAAAGCCTAGCCAAAGGCACAAAATATAGAACAAACCGAAATTTAAAATTGTTTTTTAGAGCAAAAGAGTGGAACCATTGTTTTAAAACAAACCATTCACGGGGTTTGGGTGGCTTGCGGTGACAGATCCGCATCATCATCATCGAACTCATCCTCACTGTCATTAACCGGGCAGATATCCTTCGGAAATTCTGGTAGCTGAGCAGCTAGCATTGGGTTGGCCTCTTGCATCATCAGGCCCGTCACCTCATCCCGTTCTCTTGTATACATCCAAAATTTCTGCGTGGCCCGGTTCTGATATCGCTGCTCACTTTCTAGCAACTCGATCCTGTATGTGAGGGCTGGAATGGCGTTCAGAATGGCGGTCATTGGGCTTACTGTGCTGGTGCTTGCTTCTCCCGTAGTTGTTGGTCGCAGTGGGGTACCCTTCTTCTCCACAGTGGGCACTTCAGTGCCCACTATGTGCTCGTCGGCTATTCGCACATTGGGCTGTACCTGGGCAGGCTCAACAGACAGGCCTCCTATCTCTCTTCTCATCTTCTTAATTGTCTGAATACTGATGTTTTTCGTGGAAATGATCCACTGGTCTTCTTCAGTTGTGGGCACTCCGGCATCTATTAGCAATAGTGTAATAAGGCAAGGAAGGGGTAGGATTACCTTGGTTCGTGTTCTGGCCTGATGGATGGCACCATGCATTATGATTCCCAGATTGATCTTCTTTTTAGTGAGAACGCAGTAAAGCATGGCACACTTATGCATGGAGAGAGTCGTGTCGTGCGATGTTGGGGCCACCGAGGCCCTTAGGAATTGGAACCACACAGCAGCCTCAGTGGTGAGGCTGCCAGCATATAGACACCTTCTTTGGCCATCTTGATTCCATGGCCTTCCCTCAACTGCTATTTCTTTTAAAATCAATTCCTCATCAGCCGGAGTCATCTTTGCCAGGAACTGTCCGAAAGCACAAGGTTCCGGAGCTCCTCTACCTAACACTCGGTTTATATTGCCTGGAGTAAAGTCCACAACCTTTCCTCTGATCTTAACAAATGATTCTTTGGCTTGGGAGGCCTCAGCATAAAATTCTCGGACTAATGATGCATTAGCGCGGCGATTGGCAGTGGCAATGGTTGCCCAATCTTGCGCTACAAGTTTATCTTTGACAAAGGGATTTGCTTCTACAAAGTTGGGGTCGAAACCCCTCTCTAAATTCAACTTCCGAGTGAAAATACACTCAAAGTGGGCTCTAGCAGCTGGGGAAGTGAATTGCCTCGGTATCCCACTGGGGGCATGAGCAGTCCCCACAGTGGACAGATGTGGATTTTCAGAAAGGTTTTGTTCACTTCCCGTATTAGTATCACTAGAAGAAGAACTTAAAGAGGGTTCGATACCCTTACCTTTCCTCGACGCTTTTCTTTTCGGTTTTGCAGACGATGCCTTCTTGGATGCACCAGATCGTGTAACCACTCCCCTGTTCCTCTGGAGTGCTCTGGTTGGGGTTTCTTCACTGTGGGCAGTGGTGTGGACATCCTCCACACTATCAGCATTTTTGTTCTGGGGAATGTCTATAGTCTGAGTCTGCTCCTTAATCTTCTTCTGTCTTTCTTCTTCCTCACGAGCCAAACACTCCTCCTCTGCTTGTTTCTTTTTCTGCTCGAATATCCTTGCTTCCTCATCCTTCTTTCGTTCTTCCTCTTTCAATCGCTCCTCCTCCTCTCTAGCCAATCTTGCGGCTTCTTCCCTCCTCAATCTCTCTTCCTCCTCTCTTTTTAATCTTTCTTCCTCCTCTCGTTTGATTCTTTCCTCTTCTTCTCGGCTCTTTCTCTCGGCTTCTTTCCTCTTCATCTTAATTTCCGCGACCCTGTTGTTGTATTCTTCTTGTAATCTCAGCATTTCTTCATCCTCCTGCAAATCTGTATTATCAAAAGGGTTTTGAACAGAGTCCGAGACCCTTGATGAAGATACGGCTTTTGGACTCTCTGGTTTGGATGAACTCGCGTCTGCAACATTGGAGATGACCGGAGGTTCGCCGGAGATCGGTGGGGTTTTATTGAGATCGCCGGTGACGGCCTCCGGTGGTTGGTCGTCGGCGGTGCGGCGGCGGATCGCCGGCCGTGTGGGCGCCTCTGGGTGAGTGTTCAATCTCTTGCTTCTTGCCATTACTAGGGTTTTGGAATGGTTTTTGGTTCGTGAAGGAGAAAGAAGAAGATGAATAGTGTAGGTGGTTTAAGGAGAGAGAAAGGCTTTGATTTTGAAAATGAGGGTTTTCTTTGTTTTTGAGAGGGAACGGTTTAGGAGAGAGAGAGACAATGATAGCTTTCCTTGGGAATAGGTGGGGAAAGGACAAGTGGCATGAAAAGGTGACCTTTGTGTAAGAAAAAGCATGATGTGTGTCAGCCTTGCCCCCCTCCCCCAAACCGTCTCTTCATAAGTCAGACCGAGAGCGAGGAGCGCAGTGACCAGCCTCTACCCACTGCGAACCTTTTTGTTCCAAAAAGTGCTAAAATTCTCCTACACACATCGAAATAAACTATCATGCAGAATTAAAAATACCAAATTTAATAAAAAGACAACAACTAACTGAAATAAAATATTTACAAACAGCGTTGACTTTCTCTAACCAAAGTGAGGTGGAGAGTGGGGTACAATGTGAGCACTCTCACTCAGAAAATGCTTCACTCTCTCCCCATTGACTTTAAAGATTTGTCCGGATTGAGGAGCCATTAAGTCCAGAGTTCCAAAAGGACTTACCTTGACCACAGTGTAAGGCTCTTTCCATCGTGATTTTAAATTTTCCGGAAACATCCTTAACCTTGAATTAAAAAGTAGCACTTTTTGTCCCTCCCCAAACTCTTCATGAGTGATTTTTTGGTCAGGCCACCACTTGATCTTCTCCTTGTTGGTTTTTGCATTTATGTAGGAGTGATGACAGAGTTCTTCTAACTCATTGAGGTAGGCATATTTTAAGTGGGAAGGCAATGGCTTCAAATTCAAGTCAGGGGGATTTTTGGATGGTAGTTTGACATGTCTATCTTTGAAATCTAGCTGCTCAAAAGCTGCCAAGATCTCGTTACACTCATCCTCAAAAGTGTCATCACTCTCAGATTCAGAGTGCTCACTATCACTCCTTACTGTGGAAACTGTTTCAAGACGGTGGGTTCCATTAATCGAACTCAAAGCAAAACAGTCTTCGGTTTCCATATACTTGAGGGCCTTGAAGACATTGAAAGTTACCTCTTGGTCATTAACCCGCATCGTGAGTTCTCCTTTGTGCACATCAATCAAAGTACGTCCGGTTGCAAGAAACGGACGCCCTAAGATGATTGGGATTTCTTTATCAGCCTCATAATATAGAACTAGAAAATCAGCAGGGAAGATAAACTTATCTACTTGGACCAGAACGTCTTCTATTTTCCCTTTGGGGTAGGCAATGGACCGGTCGGCTAGTTGTAATGTCACGGTTGTGGGTCTAGCCTCTCCAATACCTAACTTGTTAAAAATGGACAGCGGCATCAAGTTGACACTAGCTCCTAAATCACAAAGTGCTTGACCTACTTCTTATCCTCCTATAATGCATGGAATGGTGAAACTACCCGGGTCTTTCAACTTAGGTGGAATCTTGCTAGTAAGGAGGGCACTACATTCTTCGGTCAAAGCCACAGTCTCAAATTCACCCAACTTCCTCTTTTTGTTCAAAATATCTTTTAAGAATTTAACATAGCTTGGCATCTGCTCGAGAGCTTCTACCAAGGGTATGTTAATGTGAAGTTGCTTAAAAATGTCTAAGAATTTTTTAAACTGAACATCGACATTTTTAGGCTTCATTCTTTGAGGAAATGGAATGTTTCGTGGGTCAATCTGAGTTTGCTGTGGTATTGGCTTTGGAACAGTAGTCTTTGGGACAGGTCCAAAAGTGGGAAGGTCTGGGATGTCGGTCCCCACTGTGGGGATCACAGTGACTTGAGGAGTGCCCACTGTGGTGCTCACAGTGGGTTTTTTAGGCGAATCATCAGATTCAAAAACGATATCTTTCAGATCCTTTCCACTCCTTAAAGTTATGGACTTGACATGTTCTGGTCCTTTTCCTATCATTCTAGCTTGCTCGGTATCACTCGGTAACGTTCCTGGTGGTCTATTCTTAACTTCAACGGCTAGCTGTCCTACTTGGGTCTCTATATTCCTAATGGCTGCTTGGGTTTGATTCATAAAACCTTTGAGAATCGACTCGATCGATTGTTGAGCCTCAGCTGGTTGGTTGGATTGTGGTTGGTATGGTTGTGGGGACTGCCCACTGTGATGTGGGGATTGCCCACTGTGATGTTGCTGAAATCCCGGGGGATTGTATGGTCTTTGCTGGATATGACTCGGTCCTTGGGGTTGGAGTCCTTGATTACCGGACCAAGAGAAATTCGGATGATTTCTCCAACCTGGATTATAAGTCTGCGAATAAGGGTTGTTCCTTTGGTTGGTCCCTATGACATTAACAGATTCGGGGTTTGCTGGACAATAGTCGAAGACATGCTCTTCTCCACAAAGGGAGCAGTTATCAGCGAGATGGGTTGCGGAATTGACTTGGCCTCGATTTTGATTTAAAACGATTTTTGTCAAGGCCACTAATTGTGCATTCATGGTTTTGAGTGCTTCGGAATCTATGGTGTTGGTCTTTGACATGGGTGCTCTTGGATTTGACCATTCGGTATTGTTGTTGGACACTTTTTCTAAGATTTGATATCCTTCGTTGTAAGTCATACTCGTAAATGTTCCACCGGCTGTTGCATCTAAGATGATTTTGGCTGCATTGGAAAGACCATTGTAAAAGGTCTCCAATTGGATGCAATGTGGGATGCCATGATGTGGGCACTTTCGAAGTAAATCTTTAAATCGTTCCCATGCATCCGAAACAGCCTCATCTTCCTCTTGCCTAAATAAAATTATATCATTTCGAAATCTAACATTCCTTGTTGGAGGAAAGTATTTTTGAAAAAATCTATCGGCAAGCTCTTGCCAAGTGGTTATCGAGTGAGGTGCATGTGCGTTCAGCCAAGATTTTGCTTTGTCCCTTAATGAAAAAGGGAAAAGCCTTAGTCTTAATGCCTCATCACTAACACCTTGCAATTGAAAGGAATCGGTCATTTCTAAAAAAGATTTTAAGTGCGAGTGCGGATCCTCAGATGGCGATCCTCCAAATTGACCCATGGCTTGGATCATTTGAAACATCACCGGTTTGAGTTCAAAATGCGTTGCAACAATATTGGGTCTCAAAATTCCGGAGCTTAAATCACCAACTCCGGAAGTAGCATAGTCCCGTATTTTTCGATCTTTGTTATCGGCAATCGTGATTGTGGTCTCCACTATAGGTGGCGGTACTGCAGCCATGTTCACAGTGGCGATCACAGGAGGTTGTCGATTTGTTTTCTTGCTTCTTCGTGTTTTTCGCAACGTTTTTTCTATTTCGAGATCTATTGGAACCAAATGTTCGAGTTGTCGCCGTGGCATACAATACGAACAGCTTAGAAAAACTAGTTACTCGGGCTCGAACAAAAACTAATGTCTTGAGATTTAAAATCACGCCAGTCCCCGGCAACGGCGCCAAAAACTTGTTACGTGCGAAATATGTGTTTTAATCGCAGTGGGTTGCAAACTGTCCACAGTGGGAAGTGCAAGTGTACACTGTCCACTATGATCGTCACAGCAAGTAATAGTTGGTAAAATACCAGAATCGAATCCACAGAGACTGGACAATCAAGACAACACGGTTCTCATGAGCTCCTTTTACAAGTTTCAACTAGAGAGGAAAATAATACTTTGGTTTGGTTTGGTAAAATAGCTTCTTGCAACGATTTACTAAATGTTAAAAAGGAGGAATGTAGGTTAGATTTTCCCTAAATTTTATCTCAAATACTCGGTCCTTAGAGTGATCCTCGTATTTGTGGTGGACATTTTCGCTAGAAAAGCCCGGTTACAAAATACTCACACCGTTAGATAAAAATCTCATACTCTTAGTACTTGTTGTTTTGTCAATGGTAATCTCTAAGTGGACCTTTTCAGGCCTCGATGGAATATGTAGAGACAAATACTCTAAGTGTTTTTAATACACAAATTAGCTTGCCTACTACTCCAGTGGGCAGAGATTAGCTCACTGTGCCGACCTCACTTTCGTAAGTGTCATAAGAATTCTTTCGAATCCCCTAGCATCATTCAAGCTCGTGTCACTGCGTTCTACTCATTTCTAAGTTAAGAACTAGACTTTAGATCCTTGCAAGTGATCGGCTTGTTCGCATCCTTGGGTAAATATCGAGAATGAAAGACCAAAACAACAAATATTCTAAGTATAAAGATTACTCAAGCATTTTTGATAAAATCCAGGTACTTCTCCTTCCTACATCCCAAAGGATGTTTAGTCTAACATTTCTGAAGTAAAGAAAGCAAGAGATGAAGATTTGCACATAATAAAACTAAAAGTGATTTAAATTAACTGCCCACAGTGGGGAACGAGAAGTCGTCCCTGCACTGTGTATTTCGAACTACAACAGAAAATAAATTACTGAAATTAAATGCTAAGTTACTGCAGTAAATGAAAGCTTACAACTTAAAGAAAATGCTAGATAAATTGCAAGATAGATGGATTTTATAAATGAGACCCAACACCCCTTTTTATACTAAGGAGGAGGTGTTGGTCTTTACACAAAAAGGGTTTTCCAAGGTGTAAGGACTGCAGGGCAATGCTGAAATCAACCCGTAGGGTAATGCTTCAATCCTCCATGTATAGCTCTTATTACCCAATGGTCTTTTAGAAGTCAACTTTTGCAAGTACAAAGGGGTGTACTTGATGCTATCTTCAATGAGAACTACCTTGTACTTCTCCAGCCATTTCTCTGCCAAATGAACCTTCCTCCTCTAGAAAATTAGATTCCAACTAAAAGTTACTTTTTCTTTTCTTTTTGTTCTGCTCGAAGAGTGGGGAATCGGAGTGGGCACTGTATACGTCACTGCGGATGAAAAATCGAGAAAACACCCAAAACTTCCCCAAATAATTTATTAAAGACCATGGTTCACTCCTTTTGCTCGTTTTCGTAAATCATACCAAGAATGGGGGTTTTTAGAAGTGAAATGGCTAAAATTGACAAAATAAAGTGGAAAATAATTGGAAATAATAACTCTAAAAATAGAGTTATCATCGCGCAATTTCCAAATTTGACTCTTCCACAATCCTTTTCTTTAAAGTTAGATAATAAAGTCTTATTGTCAGTCATATGTTTGGTGCATCCAGAATCCAGATACCACAAATGACATGGCTGCAAAAAGAAACACATCAAGGAGATTTAGGTACCCATCTAGTTGTGGGTCCCTTCTTGTTAGTTCCAAAAGACTTCCTATCAAACACAGGATGTTTTCTTTTCTTTGAAAAACTTTTGTGTTTATAAAATGCATTTGAATCAAACATCGGATAATGAATTTTATATGTATCAGATGAATAAACATCCATTCAAGACGCATCATGAAAATCGTCTACCCAGTATTCACTGTCCGATGTGAAGATGGGAATGAATGGAAATTCTCTGAAGCCGACTTCCAGCACCTCCGACCGTTCGACTTCCTGGCTATTCTGAAAGACCTTCGTACAAGAACCATCCGACCGCTTGAAGTTACAAAGGCGCTCGAAGCTGTTCGTCGATACCTGGTCCGTACCATTATGATGTCATATCTAACGGATTTTCAAATGGCTATCGAGAACAGGGCAAAGAAGGTAAATCTGATAAGGCCGAATCTGAATGCTCCTGAGTTGAAGATGTATCCCGAGAACTCTCTGCTTCTATAACCTGAATTTGGGATAGTCTACAACAACGAACAGAACGAAGAGAAGTTTCTGCGTTTCAGTTAGGTAGACAAATTCTGCGACGGCACACTCCTCAAAGTTCGAGATGCTCTTCGAAAGATCATTCAGCACGAGTGTGAAAATCCAAGGGTTTCGTATGTTCCTAATCCGAATGAAATAACTGCTCGGAATGCCTTGGAGATGGTTGAAGAACGCATCGACTACCGACGTGCTATCAGATGGTTCGAGGTTCACTTCGCGCTCCAAAAAAGATATGTCGCGAACTGGCGCCAAATCGAACTTCAATTCAAAGGGGGAGATTGTTAGGGTCAATTTATGTTGAATTAAAGTTCAGGGTTTAATTTGTAATTCTTGTATTTGAGCCTTATTAGTGAACGGGCCGTGGGCTTGTTAACCACGGATCCGCCATATATAAAGCAGCTTAGCCTTAGAAAAATAGGCTAGTTGTCTCATTAGCTTTCTTACACGTTTATTGTAATCCTCTCAATATTGAAAGCTTAATCAGAGATGACCAGTTAAAATCGTTACATACATTGTTTATCTGTTTGATTTCATTATCGTTGCACGGATCTGGAACTAACGTATACTCAAAAAGATGTTCAGATGCAAGATGCTGAACAAGTAGAAGATTCTGAAGCTAATGCAGAACAAATGCCAATTGATCTGAGTGCCTTATTTCTGGAGTATGAGCTGCCAAATTTCTTTGAACCAAGGGATGTTCAATTCTTAAGTGTCTATCATGATAAGCCAGAATTTTCTCAGAAGTTTCGTGCTGAATTAATAAGATGCATAGGAAAGTCAAGAAATGATGTATATTCTGAATTTCTGATCACTGGACTCAGAGAGATATATGTTAAGAAATTCATGAAGAATGAGTATTATGGATTTGAGGTCCTGAGAGAAGATGGAAAGGTGTATTATTTTTCTGAAACTGACTTTGGAAAGATTTCAGTATTTGACTTCTATGGTTTGTACTGTCTATTGGGAAACAAAGATACTAGCAAGTACAAGAAGGAAAGAGGGGCATTGGCAGTTGTAAAGGAAGGAATGTTCTATGCTCTGAGATGGCATGCTTACACAGATTTTCATGTTGCTTTGCATGTGCATAGACCATGTGTCTATCTCTCTAGACCAAATAATGATCATGAGCAGCTAAGTGTTCTGAAGAAGGGATATGTTTGTACGAGGCCAGAATTGAGGGTCATCTTGAACAATAATCGAAGTGAAAATATTATCTTCAGAGTCAGTGAAGTTGCCAAATACAGCTCTGGAACACTCAGATTTATCAAACACAGTTTGAAGAAAAAACTATTAAGAGGAATTAGTGTTAAAGAGACACAAGAGATCATTGAAAAGATTGATAGAAGATTATCTTTGAGAAATGTAATTCTTCTGAAGATTGTGTCAGCTTTGAAAGAGCTCAATATTGATCAATATAGGGTTGTTTGACAAAAGGGGGAGATTGTTAGATCTGAAGTTTGTCAAAAAAACCTAAGTGTTGAAATCTGAATAGATGACTCAGATTTCTGAGAAGGAAACTCAGAAGTTCTGAAGGTGAAGAAAATGTTCCATGTGTCAATTATATGTTCTGAGTATGCTTAATCAGAAGAAGGTTCATAAGTTCTGAACTAGTGGTTCAGAACTTATGTCTTAAACATTTTCTTCTAATGTAATTCAGTTGTTAGCTAGCATATTAGAACACGTGTCATTGTTCTAATGGTTTGTGTTGTAAATGTACTGCAGCTATAGCATTTCCGTTACAATATATATAGAAGTTAGCAACTGAAACCTAACTAACTTTTGGAACACTTTCGTATTCAATCTTTGTAATCTTTGAGAGATTCTCTCTCGAGATCTGTAATCTGTTCTTCAATGAATACAAAGCTTTTGGCTCCAATTCTCTATTCTTCTACTGTTTGATTGTGTTCTTATTTGACAATTGCATTGTAAGATTGTAACATCCCAGAAACATAGTCATGCAATACCATAAAAATAAGCATTCGAATTACATAACAATTCTGTCTTTACACCATTCATAAATCATACTAAACAAAATTGACAGCGAAAGTCTCTATTCCAAAACCGAGAGCTCTATCTAAAGGTAATAAGCAAAATCAGGAGTCGCTCTAATCTCCAAACCATCTCGCGTCATCTCCTAGTTCTTGCTAGAAGAACCTCTAACATGCCCACCTAAAAATGGTTTAGTTTTGAAAGCGAGGGTTAGACCAAAGGTCTAGTGAATTCCCTCCAAGAACAACATGAACACAGTATAAAATTGTTTATATAAAAACATCATCGTAAACTTTAACATAACATCAGGCATGGTACTACACTGTATATAGGATCACATAAACATTCCGCGATCGGGGCCCAATGGGCTACCCTCTCGCCCTCAACCGGAGCCTACGCAAACTCCCCTTCCCGGAGCTTACGCAGACCCCCCTTTCTACTCGAAATAGGAGGAAACGGATTCCAACCTACTAGTATGTCATAAACATCCAAGGGATCATCAGACCCCGAGGATCTATCTCTGATCCTACAGTGTAGACCGACTCCACATAGCACGTCATTCATTTCATAAAACTTGCACCTTTAAAACCTTAGTAAGTCGTCATTCTCAATTCATCAAGTACAATACATTTTCTCAAGTAAAAATAGGTATTTCACGGAAAACATGCGTAACGGTTATAAACATTTCATGCTCGTAAATGAAACCATAATCAGTCAAAATCATGTAACACTTTAAGTTGTAAAAGGTTTAGGGAACTCACCTGATTGCACTTCCTTCCTAACCTCGAGCCTCGTTCTCGCTCGCACACCTAATAATTTAGTTTGTAAAATAATTAGATACGACTAATTTTCAATCCTAACCTTCTTTCCAATTCAGTTCTAAAAGTAGACAGTTGGGTTCCTAATTAAAAGGTTTACAGTTTGGTAAATTGGCCCAAACACAAGAGATGGACTTAAGCTTTCCTTAGTACACTCGACCCAACCGAACTCGGCCCAAACAACAGGATAGAGTCCCGGTATGGTTCGGCTCCCGGTACCCCGACTCCCGTTACCACATTCCTAATACCGGTACTGAACAACTGCGGGACTCCACAACTATCGGTATACAAGTCCCTACACTTTACGAACACAGCAATACCCCACTCCTTAAATGTTCGTCCCACCCAATCGGTATTAACCAGATTTTTTTCTTGAAACAATCCTTGCTCGCTTATGCGATTCCTCTACCAACCCACAATTACAACAAGGGTTTTCAAGGAGGAGATTAACTTTATTAGCTAAGCAGTCTTCATCAAGAATTTACCCAGTTCATTTTATAAATGATTCATACCACTTGAATAAAGAACAAGATGAAAAGGATTGATTATCCACTTCTATACAGGTTTTAAGCTACAGGAGTAAGAAATGGATTTCTTACCTAAATGAAGAATCCTTCCCAAGAAGCTGCCAACCCTTTACTATCGATCACTTCCTGCTACTTCTCCTCAGCCGCCAACAATTGGAATCAGGAATAAAACACTGAAACCCTAGGGAAATGGGTCTATTTATATTTCCTGCACTTTACAATTTAGTCCTTGGATACAACTTTCTTTCTTTCCCCTATGACACTAAACTTCCAAGTCTTTAAAATTTTGGGTTATTACAACACTCCCCCCTTAAAAGAATTTCGTCCCCGGAATTCCTTATTGGAAAAGATGCGGGTACCTCGCCTTCATAACCGATTCTAATTCCCAGGTAGCCTCCGGACCCTTGTGATGACGCCATTGCACCTTGACCAGCCTGGTTTCCTTGTTTCGGGACTTTCTTACCTTAACATCCGTAATGGCCTCCGGCTCCTCAACGAAATTCAATTTTCATCCACTTTAATGTCGTTCAACGGCACTGCTTTAGTAACGTCGGCTAAACATTTCCTTAGATTAGACACATGAAACGCATTATGAATACCTCGCAATTCCTCCGGTAGATCTAGCCTATACGCCACTTCTCCAACTCGTTCCGTAATCTCGAACGGTCCGATGTAACGTGGGCTTAGCTTCCCACGTTTTCCAAATCGTACCACTCCTTTCCAAGGAGATACCTTTAGCGAGACATGATCTCCGACTTGAAATTCAATGTCTTTCCGCCTCCTATCCGCATAGCTTTTCTGCCGGTCGCGGGCGACCTTTAGTCTTTCCCGCACTTGGACAATCTTGTCCGAAGTCAGTTGCACAATTTTCGGCCCCGTTAACTGTCTCTCTCCGACTTCGTTCCAACACAACGGTGTCCGACACTTTCTACCGTAAAGTGCCTCAAACGGCGCTGCCTTGATACTCGAGTGATAGCTATTATTATAAGCAAACTCGATCAGCGGTAAGTGCTTTTCCCATGAGCCTTGGAAATCCAAAGCACACGCTCTTAACATGTCTTCTAACGTCTGGATCGTTCGCTCACTATGGTCGTCGGTCTGAGGATGATAAGCGGTACTCATCTTGATCTGCGAACCCATTTCTCTTTGGAAGCTCTTCCAAAACATAGAGGTAAATCTGCTATCGTGGTCTGATACAATTGACGAGGGTACCCCATGGCGGGTCACGATCTCGTCGATGTACAACTTTGCTAACTGTTCCAATGAGTAAGACTCTCGTATAGGTAGGAAGTGTGCCGACTTCGTGAGTCGATCCACGACCACCCAAATGGAGTCATAACCCTTTGGAGTTCTAGGCAAATGGGTCACGAAGTCCATCGTGATCTGGTCCCACTTCCACATCGGTATCTCTAACGACTGGAGCTTCCCGTACGGTCTTTGATGTTCGATCTTTACACGCGAACACGTCATACAGGTCTCTACAAAGTGAGCCACGTCTTTCTTCAATCCGGGCCACCAGTAGTCTCGTCGTAGGTCTCCGTACATCTTGTTAGTTCCGGGGTGGATCGTGTACTTCGATTTGTGAGCTTCTTCGAGAATCGGCTTTCGGAGCTCTCCGAGTTTCGGAACCCAGATTCTCCCATTCAGACATTTCACCCCTCGACTATCTTCCACTAACATGGACGCTTGCCCTACCATTCTCTCCTTCTTAAGATTTTCAGTTTCGAGTGCTTCAACCTGACATTTCTTTATTTCAGCTAACAGATTGAATATGACCTCGGCCCTCATGGCCACAATCCTGGGGGTTTCACTTCGTTCCTTACGGCTCAAAGCGTCTGCCACCACGTTTGCCTTCCCTGGATGGTATTCGATCTTACAGTCGTAGTCGGTCAACAGTTCAATCCATCTCCTTTGGCGCATATTCAACTCTTTTTGATCAAAGAGATGACATAAACTCTTGTGGTCCGTGAAGATCTGGCACTTCGTCCCATACAGGTAATGTCGCCAAATCTTCAAGGCAAAAACCACTGCCGCCAATTCTAAATCGTGAGTGGGGTATCGAACCTCGTGATCCTTTAATTGTCGCGAGGCATACGCGATCACCTTCCCCTGTTGCATGAGTATGCAACCCAAACCAAGCTTCGAGGCATCGCTGAAAACCACGAAATCGTCCGAACCGTCTGGTAGTGACAACACCGGAGCGTTGCTCAACATGTCCTAAATCATTTGAAATGCTTCTTCTTGCTTCTCCGACCACAGGAACTTGGCATTCTTCTTCGTTAACGAGGTCAGTGGTGTGGCAATACGCGAAAAGTCTTTGATGAACTTCCGGTAGTACCCCGCCAGCCCGAGGAAACTTCGAACTTCTGACGGATTCTTAGGTTGCTCCCAGTCTCGGATGGCTTCAATCTTAGCCGGGTCAACCATGATCCCCTTCTCAGACACCACGTGCCCGAGGAACTGCACTTCCCTCAGCCAAAACTCGAACTTGGAAAACTTCGCATACAACTTCTCTTGCTTCAATAGCTCGAGAATTGTACGAAGGTGGCTTTCGTGCTCCCCATCCGATCTTGAAAATATTAGGATGTCATCTATGAACACTATCACGAACTGATCCAAATAAGGTTGGCATACCCTATTCATTACGTCCATGAATGCTACCGGGGCGTTGGTTAGCCCGAACGGCATCACCAGGAATTCGTAGTGTCCATACCTGGTCCGAAATGCAGTCTTCGGCACATCCTCTTCCCTCACCTTGAGTTGATGATATCTTGACCTCAGATCAATCTTGGAGAAGTAATTGGCTCCTTATAGCTGATCAAACAGGTCGTCGATCCTCGGGATCGGATACTTATTCTTGATCGTGACCTTGTTGAGTTCTCGGTAGTCTATGCACATTCGCATAGTACCGTCCTTCTTCTTCACGAAGAGCACAGGTGCTCCCCACGGAGATGTACTCGGTCTAACGAACCCCTTGTCTAATAACTCCTGCAATTGAGTCATCATTTCCTTCATTTTGGACGGCGCCAATCTATACGGTGCGCGGGCAATCGGTGCAGATCCCGACATCAGATCAATTCTGAACTCGATCTGGCGATCCGGGGGTAGACTTGTCAAGTCATCCGGAAATACCTTCGGGTACTCATTTACCACACGTACATCGCTCACCCCACGCTTCTCTTTCTTGGCGTCCAACACGTACGCCAAGAACCCTTGACACCCCTTTCTCAAACACTTAGTAGCCCTAATCATGGAGATAAGGTTGGTCTTTCTATCACGGCGGTTTCCATAGATCACTACGGTATCCCCATTAGGTGATCGGATCCTGATCAACTTTTTGTTGCAAACGATATTCGCCTCGTTCGCGGCTAACCAATCCATACCCAACACTACGTCAAACTCTCCCATTACCATGGGATATAACTTTGTAGGCACCAACCTCCCTTCTATATCTATGACACAGTCTTCTACTACTTCCTTAACATATACCCAACTATCATTTGTTGTTTCCACCTCTAGTGCTCTCTCCAAACGTCTAGGCCTCACCCCCAAACATTTCATAAAAGCATGCGATACAAAGGAGCGATTTGCTCCTGAATCAAATAGCACCTTGGCACATAGAGAGTTCACTAGAAACGTACCTGCCACCACATCTGAAACTTCCTCTGCCTCCTCCGCAGTCATGCGGAATGCACGTCCTTCCGGACGCACTGGTTCTGCTCCCTTGTCATTTCCTCTTCCACCCGGACGTTCACCAAACTGGGCTGGTCCCCTTTCTTCAGCTGAGGACAATCATTACGCATGTGGCCAGTGGCTCCACATTGGTAACAAGTTTTTCCAATCCCCGGGCAATCCTTTGACAAATGACCGGGCAAGCCGCACAGGTAGCATGAGTTTGAACCTGCCATGCATTCCCCCCGGTGCACCTTGTTACACTTCGAACACTTTTGCCCCAAGACAACCTTGCTAGCACGGTTGCCTGGTCGGAACATTTTCCCTCTTCTTGAGTCGTTACCCGGACCATCCCATTTGCGCTTCTCCCCACCCTTCTCATTCGTTTGACGGTTCTTTTCTTTTTCAATCAGCTCGGCCGCATTAATGGCCGCCTGAAAAGTAGTGGGGTTTCTAGTCAGAACCAATTCCCGAATACTGCCCTTCAACCCATGGATGAATCGTTCTACCCGACGCTCTTCTGTCGGCACATACAAATCAGCAAAGCGAGACTTCTCAATAAATCTTGTAGTATACTCTCGCACTGTCATACCTCCCTGATCCAACCCCAATAATTCTTCTTCCAGGCTTTTTACTGCCGCGAGCGGGCAGAACTGAGCTTTGAACCTGTCTACAAACGCTTCCCACAACATTCCCTTAGCCATTGCCGAACCCTTTCCCCCAGTCTCAGCCTCCCACCAGTAAACTGCATCAGATTTCAACATGGACAAAGCAAACATTACTCTGTCCCCATCAGCACACTTGCATGTATCGAATACCAGTTCCATTTCCTTCACCCATTTCATTGCCAAGACAGGGTCATATTCGCCCTTAAAAGTAGGGGGCTTGCATGAGGCAAAGGCCTTGAAATTGCATCCCTTAGCTGCTAACTCATTCATCACTGGAGGGTTTGAATTCAAGCGACTCCCAGTACCGGTCGCTAGCGGACTAGACAGTTCCATGCTTTCTCGGTTCTCACTCGCTTCTTTGCTTCCCGAAGCTGACTCATTCTGCTTAGTGAGGAGAGCCTGCAAGGTCTCTTGAATCTTACCCAATTCAGCAGCTAGGTTCTCTTATGTGACAAACGTAGATCCGCGGCCTCGACCCCGTCCCCTTGGCTGAGTTACCCTCCTTGCAGAAGATGAACTCTCCTGAAGGGAGCCTTCTTGATGAACAGGGGCTTCCACACTCCTCGTTCTTCTAGTTGCACGAGTCGTTCTCAGGTTCGGGTTTCCTCCATCCCCGGCCACTTGGGTGGCGGCCCGACGAGGTGTTCTTTCCCGACCCCTTCCACGACCCCTACCTCTTCCCCTTCCACGGGTAACAGTTACCCTCGCCGGTTCCACCGGTCCATTCTCTAGTACCTCTTCATCTAGATTCCTTGGCACAGCAGGTGCCGACCTACTCCTCAAAGTTCTCCCAGCCATTTCGCTAACGCTGAAAGAAAACAACAATTAACCTTTGCTAGTTATGACACAACAATTTTGCTATATAAGGTAAGTTTAAGCACGCACGCGTACCTGTAAGTTCGTAATTACACTGGCCATATATAATCCCAAACTTACCTTACACGTTTGTCCTTGGCACCTTATTTCCTAGCGCATTTATAGTGATCGTTCCTAGAGGCAATCCTATGTCTCGGCTGTGTTCCTCATCTTACAGTTTAAGTTTAGACCCTATTGGTCACCTAAATCCCTTAAACTAAGGCTCTGATACCATTTGTAACATCCCAGAAACATAGTCACGCAATACCATAAAAATAAGCATTCGAATTACATAACAATTCTGTCTTTACACCATTCATAAATCATACTAAACAAAATTGACAACGGAAGTCTCTATTCCACAGCCGAGAGCTCTATCTAAAGGTAATAAGCAAAATCAGGTGTCGCTCTAATCTCCAAACCATCTCGCGTCATCTCCTAGTTCTTGCTAGAAGAACCTCTAACATGCCCACCTGAAAATGGTTTAGTTTTGAAAGCGAGGGTTAGACCAAAGGTCTAGTGAATTCCCTCCAAGAACAACATGAACACAGTATAAAATTGTTTATATAAAAACATCATCGTAAACTTTAACATAACGTCAGGCATGGTACTACACTGTATATAGGATCACATAAACATTCCGCGATTGGGGCCCAATGGGCTACCCTCTCGCCCTCAACCGGAGCCTATGCAAACTCCCCTTCCCGGAGCTTACGCAGACCCCCCTTTCTACTCGAAATAGGAGGAAACGGATTCCAACCTACCAGTCTGTCATAAACATCCAAGGGATCATCAGACCCCGAGGATCTATCTCTGATCCTACAGTGTAGACCGAATCCACATAGCACGTCATTCATTTCATAAAACTTGCACCTTTAAAACCTTAGTAAGTCGTCATTCTCAGTTCATCAAGTACAATACATTTTCTCAAGTAAAAATAGGTATTTCACGGAAAACATGTGTAACGGTTATAAACATTTCATGCTCGTAAATGAAACCATAATCAGTCAAAATCATGTAACACTTTAAGTCGTAAAAGGTTTAGGGAACTCACCTGATTGCACTTCCTTCCTAACCTCGAGCCTCGTTCTCGCTCGCACACCTAATAATTTAGTTTGTAAAATAATTAGATGCGACTAATTTTCAATCCTAACCTTCTTTCCAATTCAGTTCTAAAAGTAGCCAGTTGGGTTCCTAATTAAAAGGTTTACAGTTTAGTAAACTGGCCCAAACACAAGAGATGGACTTAAGCTTTCCTTAGTACACTCGACCCAACCGAACTCGGCCCAAACAACAGGATAGAGTCCCGGTATGGTTCGGCTCCCGGTACCCCGACTCCCGTTACCCCGACTCCCGGTACCCCGACTCCCGGTACCACATTCCTAATACCGGTACTGAACAAACTGCGGGACTCCACAACTATCGGTATACAAGTCCCTACACTTTACGAACACAGCAATACCCCACGCCTTAAATGTTCGTCCCACCCAATCGGTATTAACCAGATTTTTTTTTCTTGATTCAATCCTTGCTCGCTTATGCGATTCCTCTACCAGCCCACAATTACAACAAGGGTTTTCAAGGAGGAGGTTAACTTTATTAGCTAAGAAGTCTTCATCAAGAATTTACCCAGTTGATTTTGTTAGGACACTGAAGTTGTCCTTTATAATAGAAAGTTTTGTAAAGCAATAGGTGTGTTAAAGGGATTATGCTTAATTGTTGTAGCAAGTGATGAAGACTATAAATAGGTCTTTACTTGTAGTTTGTAAGAAGTAAATTCATTAATACAAGATGTAGATCTCTAATCACTTTGTGTTCTCTCTAGGTTAGATTTCCTTTTCGATAATGTTCTTCATCATCTTGTTACACAATACTTGGATTGTATGAAGATCATGGACCTAAGAAGTGGTATCAGAGCCAAATCGAAGAATTTTTCATCGATACGATCATTGGATCTTCACAATTCAAGCGTTTTTAGTCCTATTTTGCTCAGATTTCGGAGATTTATGATGTTTGTTCAAAAAAAAGTCGAACTCACTTTTTGGATCAAAACTTCATCAAATCGATCGAATTACATGTTTTGATCAACTAGAAATCTGTTCATCTTCATTTTTCGAATAAGTCTGCGAAAGAATCACTGAAATTGGTCAAGATTTGAAGAAGTTGTGATGATTTTAGTGATTTTCGGATGCTATTACTTGAATTCGGATTATTCTTGATGAATTCGGATTATTCTTGATGAATTCGGATCCTTCGTCGTTTACTGCTCATTGATGATTTCGGATCCTTCATGCTTTAAGGTTCAAAGGTATGGATGACTTCGCATCTTTCTAATCCTCATTCTAATGGTTTCGGATTTCATTTATTCAAGACAGGCATGGTTTCGCATCCAACATGACACGAAATTGCCATGATTTCGAACTCTACATGATCCGAATTGTCCTGATTTCGAACTCTTCACGATCCGAATTCATTGATTTCGCACCCTACATGATTCGAATTGAGCTGATTTCGCACCTAACATGATCCGAATTGAGCTGATTTCGCACCCTACTTAACCCGAATCCATGGTTTCGAATTTGCCTACATCCGAATTCTGATGGTTTCGGATCCAAGAAATTTATTGAAAAATATTTCTCATTAAAAAAAATCCGCTAACCGGTTAGCGGAACCCCCGTGCTAAGTCTCAGGAGGGGGGCATTGTTCATGGATTTTAGCATAACGCGTGTGTGACATCATTCAGATATTCAGCTTGCCACATACATTTATAAATAGGTCTTTACTTGTAGTTTGTAAGAAGTAAATTCATTAATACAAGATGTAGATCTCTAATCACTTTGTGTTCTCTCTAGGTTAGATTTCCTTTTCAATAATGTTCTTCATCATCTTGTTACACAATACTTGGATTGTATGAAGATCATGGACCTAATAGATTTTAAAAATGATTCATACCACTTGAATAAAGAACAAGATGAAAAGGATTGATTATCCACTTCTATACAGGTTTTAAGCTACAGGAGTAAGAAATGGATTTCTTACCTAAATGAAGAATCCTTCCCAAGAAGCTGCCAACCCTTTACTATCGATCACTTCCTGCTACTTCTCCTCAGCCGCCAACAATTGGAATCAGGAATAAAACACTGAAACCCTAGGGAAATGGGTCTATTTATATTTCCTGCACTTTACAATTTAGTCCTTGGATACAACTTTCTTTCTTTCCCCTATGACACTAAACTTCCAAGTCTTTAAAATTTTGGGTTATTACAAAGATCAATCCTGGTTTCTGCAACCTTTCTTTTGTACTTTTTGATGTCACCTTATTTTCAATTCATCAAATTAGAAATTCATATACAAATCTAAAATGGTAGTTTTTATAAAAACCATATTTTTGTGGGTCTCATGTATTTATCAACATCAATAATTATTATATATTTATAAATAAAAATCAAATATTTTATTTAAACACCAATTAAAATTACGAAATTGTCACTTTACACGAACTTCATAGTAAGAACCAAAATTTTTAAATAAGAACCCAAAGGGTATGAGATTCTTATAGAAGTTTCCACAATGATAATTCTTACAAGTCTCCTTACTTTTTGCTTATAAAAACTTTGCATTGGATATGTTCTAAGAAATCTTATCGTTCTTATTTGGGAAAAGTCTAAAAAACCCCAACAAACTATCCAGTTTTACGTGGTTAAGTCCCTAAACTATTTTTTTGAATGAAAAAACCATTAAACTTTCTCATTTTGAATGATTA
The DNA here is from genome assembly GCA_033807775.1 of Saussurea involucrata. Lineage (NCBI taxonomy): Eukaryota > Viridiplantae > Streptophyta > Magnoliopsida > Asterales > Asteraceae > Saussurea > Saussurea involucrata. The sequence continues at coordinate 138,855,095 of CM066322.1, forward strand.
AGTCCTTAAACTATTTTTGGGATGAAAAAACCATTAAACTTTCTCATTTTGAATGATCAAGTCCCTGAACATTTTTCTTAAAAATATAAACACCGAACTTTTAAAAATTTCTTATAACCGACTAAAAAATGTTTTAAAATTAAAAAAAAACTAAGTCAAATTTACCATTCCCAAACCTTACGTCATTCAGACCCCACGCAATAACCGAGGTCAACAGTTTGATGGATGATATGTAGAACAGAGAATTACGAGGAGTGGCGAGGGGAGCGGTACCGTTGTTTGCTAGGAGTTTGAATGATGTACGATTTGAAAACGATAAAACCCATTTAGATTTTATTCTACTTTAAAAAATTTCTAGCCGGTTATATGTAGTTTTTTTGTTGTTAAAACGATGCACGTAACCAACTTTGAAAGTTCGATGATTTGTTTATTAAAAAATGTTCAAGGACTTAATCATCCAAAATGAGAATGTTTAATGGTTTTTCATTAAAAGTGAGAAGTTTTAATGGTTTTTTCACTCAAAAAAAATAGTTTAGGGACTTAACCATTCAAAATGAGATAGTTTGTTGGGTTTTTTTTAAACTTTTCCCTTCTTATTTAGGTATCCTTTGATAAAAATATATCCATTTATAAATTAGTTTTTTTTAATATATGTTTAGATGGATATAAATTAATTTAGAGTATTTTCAATAAATTTTAAAAAAAATAAAATGGAAAACCAAAAATCAAAGTTCCAGAAAAAAATACATTCATCTCAAATAAATTCTTTGTTTTGAAGATTTAAACATTGATTATAATAATATAATATTTCATTCATCTATTAAAATATTAGTTTTCTCTCTAAATATTTATTTTCAAAGTTTTTCTATTGATGCTTTCATTTAATAATCATTTTTTGGGGTTATCTCTATATTTGAAGAAAAACTTTTTCTTTATCCTACTTTTTTCATTTTGAAGATAATTTTTGAAACCAGTTGGAAATGCTCTTATAAGTTATAGGCATGTCATTTTTTGGGATGAATGTGAACAACATATCATATCCATCTGAGCGACTAAGCCAAGAGTTATCTAAATAAGCCCCAAGTAAATAGGGATGAGCGTTGAGCACCGTTTTCCCGAACCGGTACCGTACCGAACCCGAACCGATACCATGTATTCGGTTCGGTATTCGGTTCCGAACATTTTTCAAAATCGGTTTTCGGTATTCGGCACCGGGATTTTCCCGAAAAAAACCGAAACCGAACCGAAATTTTTAAAAGCAAAGTTTTTAAAAAAAAATTAATTATGCTTATCATCTCCTAAATAAAGTTTATCTTGATTGTTGTTAACATTAATTTTTATTGTTTCTTGATGTATATATAGAGATTGAAGAGTTGATAAACGAACAAAATGGAAAAACGAAAATCGTAAACGAATATCGAAGATTGTTCAACTTTTGATTTGTTTTGAACTTTTTGATTGTTTGTGATTGGTTTTGAAACACAATTGAATCACTATGAATGTATTTAGGTTTGCGATTGGTTTTGAGACGCATTTGATACATTTTAAAATTTTCGGTCCTAAGTGGTCCTAGTACCGATTTTCCCGTCCCGAAACCGAAACCGACCGGTACCATACCGATACATACGGTTCGTTTTCGGTACCACTTTTTAGTCCCAAAAAAATTTGGTACCAACCGGTTCGGTACCGGTCCAGTCCCGATCTCATCCCTACAAGTAAACACCCTATTTCAGTTGTGCGAATAAGCCCAGTCAGTTATTGAACCCATTAAATTTAAAGTAAACACCTCTTTAGCCTTAAATCTAATAACTTAATAAAGATATGTTAATTATTGATAGAAAATCTAATGTTCATTTTTTTATAAATGAGATGGGATGAAAAAACAAACTACAATCACGTTTGTTCTTTATTTCTTCATTTCTCTAATATTCTCTAACAGTTTTTTTGAAATAGAGAAGATGAAGATTTTGGGTATTTTTTCTCTAATAAATTTCCAAAATGCAAAAAGTAATAGATAGAGTGTAAATTTCTCCAAATTTTGAGAACTTTAAAAAAATGATCCCACCAATAACAAATCTTAAAATGAAATATGTAGGAGAGGGAGATAATATTTTATTAGATACATGTAATATTTTATTAGATACATCTTCAAAATGGACAATTTATTGGAGTTGAATGCAATTTTTCTATGTCAGGATCGAATCTTAACAAGACTAATAATACTTAGAACTCATAATTAAAGAATCTGCGGAATAGAACTTTAATTCACACAATCAAAGAACAATATATCAGAAAACACACAGCTGTTTGTATTCACTAATTCAACTCACAAGCTTACAACCAAACCTCAATCTTGATGAACAGGCTCAATCAAGACGACTTCTACTTCTCTAGAAATAGGGTTCTAAACCTTGAGGTTAATTCTCTCTAAAACAAAACGTATTCTGAAACTCTCGTATCGAATAGCTATCTATCACAATCTATTTATACAAAATAATTACAAGATAACTATCAAAACAAAACAAAATTGATCTTCAGAATATTCATTCACGCTTATCTTCAATCATTCCATCTTTATCTCCAACATTCTCGCATTCCAAACTTATGATCACAAGCAGCATTAACATCTTTATGCACGAGCAGTATTAACTTCATTCAGCATGAGCAGTACTAATATTCTCCAACAGCATTAATTCATTCCAGCAGCATTAACTTGACTCAGCAGTACTAACCTTGATTCAGCAGTATTAATCTTGACAAGCAGTACTAACTTCACTCTAGCAGTATTAATTATGCCCTGGCAGTATTAAAGTTGTTCTGGCAGTACTATCCATACTTAGCAAATCTTCAGTTCCCAACAATCTCCCCCTAACTTGACTTTTAGAAAGAGAAGTCAAGTTCTTCAGATGATGATGCTTCCAAAACTTAATCTTGAACACACAAGTCAGGATTCAATCCCAAACTTTGATTGATGATCCTTCTTACCAGGTATCTTGCCATCTTAGAATCTTTGTCACACACCAACTTAGCTTTTAGCATTCCATCCAACCTTGTCATGCTGTGCTTGTATATTTTATCCACCAAATAATACTCATGATATGCATAGTCAAGTGTTATGACATACACACCACAGTTTTCAATAAGCATCCAGTTGGTAACAGCTTGAAATTGCCTTTCTGTCAAATACTTAACTGCTTCTGTATTGAACATTAGACACAAGTATTCAAGTACCATTTTGGTGATGGACATTCCATTCTCAGTCAGCATATTTCCATACAGCTTCATTCCAACCTTGTACATCTCCTCTACGTCAGATCTAGAGCATATTCTGATAAGTCTTCCCCATGTAGAACAGACTTCAAACTTCCCATCTGCTCTTTTGATTCTAATGTACTCCTTTCTCTGCTCTATCAATGTGTCCCAGAAGATGATCTCAGGAGCCATAGAAGCTAATGGTTTAACTTTGATTGGACTAGTATCAACCACAGTAATATACATATCACATTGATCATTTGTTTGTGATTGTACATTGCTTGGTTGACCTGATGGAGTTGCCACTTCTTCTTCAGCAACTTTTTGATCAGCTTTCTCTTTCACAACTTCCTCCTTAGCTTCTTCTACAATGGGTTCCACCCTAGGCTTCTTTACAACTTTCTTCTTTGAAGCTATAGACTTTGTTCTTGGTCTTTTGTTTGACACCATCTTGGTTCTTTTGAGTGATTTAACAGCTTCAGGAATGGTTTCAGCTGTTTCCTTTGTTTCTGCTGCTTCAGGGATGGTTTCTGCTGCCTTATGTTTTTCAGCAACATTAACCATTTCTGCTGCTTGAATGGTTTCTGCTGCTTTTTGACTAGCAGCATTAACCATTTTTGCCGCTCTATCTGTTACTGCTTCTTTTACTATCTTTGATACTGCTGCTTCAACACTATTCTTCACAATCTCAAATACCTCTGCTTCAATCTCAGATTTAGTTACTGTAGATACAGATACTGCTTCCTTCTCACTTTCAGATACTGCTGCATCAACAAGACTCTTCATAATTTCAGCTACTGCTGCTTCAATCTCAGATACTGCAGCATTAACTATTTCTATTGCTTTTTCTGTGGTTTCTGTTGCTTGAAACTCATATACTACTTCCTTCTCATTTTCTGCAGTTTCAGTTACTGCTGCTTTCTCACTTTCTGCTTCCTTTGCAACTTCTGCAACCTGCTCAGCCTCCCCCTCAACCTTATGCTCATTTTCCCCCTCAACCTTTGCATCCTCCATGTTTAGTTCAGTTTCTAACTCCCCCTTTTTGGAAGCATCAGTGGTTGATCTTCTCCTTTTCAGAACATACTGAGCTTTCTTCCTTCTTTGCAGCAGCTTGGTGATCATCTTCTTATTCTTCTCTATCTTGGTGTGTTGATAAAGAACCACCTTCTTATGCTCATCAATCTCCTTCTGCTGATTCATGACATCAATGTTGATGTTGGCAATGGTTTCCATCAATTCCTCATAAGTATATCTATCCTCACCTGGTTTAGAAGTGTTTACCTCCCTTACAGGATCATTGGAAGTTTTAGTAGGTGTCTCTTGCCTAGCAAAAGCACAACCTACTCCCATGGTTTCTTGGCGCCTGGGTCCTCTGAATGTTTTCACATTCTGATTTGCCGTGGGGAAGGTCTTAGTGATGTTACCACTGTCCTTCTCTTTGCTAGCAGAATTAGTGGCAGCCTTGCAGCCCACATGCTCATCCTTCTCCTTAGAGAGCACCTTCTTGGGGTTGGGAGACACCCCTGTGGTTACCCTTTTGATATTATCTATTGGAGAATGCTCCAATAGAGGGCTTGTAGGCTTTGGGCTATTAGGAGATACACCAAGGGAAGGAACCTTGTGTACCTTTCTTCTTTCAAACTTCTTGGTGATTTTGGGAGTGGGTCTTAAAAGAATGGACTGTGGGATTTCTTTGGTGATGGAAGGTTGGGATTGGCCATCAGTGGGTGTGTCTAATGGGGGCCTTGACCCTGATGCCATACCTTCAGTGGTGTGGGACACAACCGTCATTGTAGAGAACAATGGTGTGTCAGCTCCTTCCGAGTCCCTAGGAATTCTTCTCATATTTGAGAAAACCTTCACTTTAGGGGGTTTTAGCACATATACCTCAGCAGACTGAGGTAAATCCGTCAATTCATGGTTAATTACTTCTTGGACAAACCTGGGATACATGTAAAAGCTCTTTTTGGATTCTAGGTTTGCCACAAGATCATTAAAAATCATTGCTGAAAAATTGAACTTTCTGGCAGTGGCTAAGCAGACCAAGGCATAAGCAATGGTACTGCTAAACTCACTCCATCCAGTTGTTTTCTTTGAAATACAGTGCATAAGAGTATGAACAAGAAATCGCCATTGGGTGAAAAACTTTGACTTGTAGAATTTAAAAATTCCAATGGGACCTTCATACCCCATTCTTGGTAAGGTCGAGAAAAGTTCATCATTAGAGAGATAGGTTATACCTGAGGCATCATCTAAGTGAAGAGTGATGCGAATAACCTCCTCTGTGACCTTCAAGGGTTTGTCACAAACCCTTGTTCGAATGATTTTCTGCCCATCTTCGAATATAACAGTGGCATTCTCCCAAAATTGCTTTTGATGCTCGATATATATGGTTGGGCACACTGTTAGGGCATGAGAGATGTGTGTGGACTTGAGAAAATCCACAATATCATGAAATCCTGCGGCCTGCTTTGGCTTCTGAAGCATCGCAATCTCATTGTGCTCATCGACAAACTCCATTGTCGTCATTCTTCCTGAGGATTTGGATAGAAAACACAGAGATTCTAGGGAGAAAAGGTTAGAACGAGAGAGAGATAAATTGAATGCAAAGAGACGTTATGAACTTTGGCGGGCTGAAAGAGTATTTATAGCAGTACTAGCCCTGATTTTCTTTAAAAGCAGTATTAACGACTTAGCAGTAGTAACGACTGAGCAGTATTAACTGCAAGGCAGTATTAACTACACAGCAGTATTAACTACACAAGCAGTATTAACTACTAAGCAGTATTAACAACAAAGCAGTATTAACTACTAAGCAGTATTAACTACAAAGCGGTATTAACTACACATTGGTAGTAGAAAATATGTACTACTTTCTAAATCTAAACAATACACATTATCCTTTCTAGGAGTTCTCAATAGTATCATGTTTTCATCAACTACTTTGAATCCAGGAGCAAGAATAATGCATTCAGAATCAGTAAATAATATACTATGTTTCTTGTCATAGACCTGTGATACACTTAACAGGTTGTATCTCAATTGCTCAACATAGTAAACATCCTCAAATGTCATCTTACCTTTTGACACATCACCTTTACCACTTATCTTACCTCCTGCAGGATTATTTCCAAAAGCAACATGTCCTCCATCAATTCTTTTGAAATTCTTGAGGCAGGCCATGTTACCTGTCATGTGCCTGGAGCAACCACTATCAACATGTCAGATGCTCTTCCCCTTGAGCTGTTGGTTGCCCTGCACATCAGATAAATCAGTTAGTTTTTATTGGGAACCCAAGCCAAAGTGGTCTTGGGTCTCCCTTGCTCATCAAAGTACTTGCACTGGGTTTTGATGAGATTTTCAAACTTAGGTACTGCAGTACTGGAGTACTTTGTCAATATGATTGGTCTAGCAGCACAAAAACTAGAAGCAGTATTAACCTTAGAAGAAGTACTAACAGTGTTAGCAGCACTAACACTGCTAGCAGCAGTATTGTTCTTAGAAGAGGTACTAACAGAGTTAGCAGCACTAACACTACTAGCAGCAGCATTCTCTTGAAAAGAAGTACTAACAGTGTTAGCAGCACTAACACTGCTAGCAGCAGTATTGGCAGTAGTATTGCTTCTAGCAGCACTATCCTTGTCAGCAGTACTATCTGAGGTAGCAGTACTAACATTAGTGCTTTTGGGGACCCACATATTGACACATTCCTTTTCAGTCTGTTTTCTCATGTGGCTTTTGGATTCAGCTTGTTTCTTAGCCACATTATTCCTTGCAGGCTTCCTATAACCAGAAGATTTTTGAAAACTTCTTTGAAAACTTTTCTTTTGGTTAATAGGATTGAAATAACAGTGTTTGGCAAGATGATTCAATTTGCCACAAATAAAACAAGGTTTTGGTCTGTTAATCCTTTGCAGATCAACTCCTTGCTTTTGTGCCCACTGGTTATTCCAATTTCTTTGATTTCCCCTCTTTTTATCATGTTTTTGGGGCTTATTCTCTTAAGATTTCTTGCAAGAACAATGTTCACAAGTATTAGAGTTCACAACAGTGGTCTGTGTATAATGAACTCCCTTTCCCTTTCCAGTCCTTTTCATCTCATTGTTCTTAACACATGGACTTACACATTCCTCATCAGATCCTTCTTTTTCAGTCTTATCCTCAACAACTACTTCATCTAATGGATCTACTTCAGTGGCTCCTTCAGGTAAGTCCTTCCTATCCTTGGTTTCTAATAGGTCTGACTTAGGAGGGATGTAGGTGTTGTTGTAGGGTGGGGTGTGGCATTGTACCCTAGGCCTGGTTTCAACTTACTATGGATTTGAGAGTTGATTATGTTGTCCATGACTTTAGAGGCACAATTAAACTTTTCTACATCAAGTTTAACTTTCTCAAGCTCTCCTTTTAGTTTCTCACACTCTTCCCTGGATTCTCTAAGCTGGAACTCTAGACCATCCTTTTCCCATTTCCAGTAGTTTGTATTATAGGAGTGTTGAAGTTCATTGGCTTGAAAAGCCCTAATCTGTTCTTCAAACTTCTCAACAATTACTACATAGTCTTTTCTGTCCTTTTCTAATCTCTTAAGGTCATCACACATTCCCTGATTGTGATCTCTATACCTTTTAACAGTGTCTATACAAGCTTGAGTACAGAGATTAGATTTTACCTTAGTGGGAAGATCTGAAACTTCAGCCATAAGAGCTTGATTTTGGATGGCCTCTTCTGCTTGATCACTCCAATCAAATCCCATTCCTTGTTGAGAGACAAGAGCTTGAATAGAGTTTCTGTTTTGATTGGAGCTTCCAGCCTGAGTTTGTTGATGGCTGTTGTGAGATGTTCCACCTCTGCATTCCCTGGCAAAGTGTCCCATCTTGTGACACTTGTAGCATTCAACTTTGGACTTGTCAAATCCAGCACCATCTTCTCTTCTTTGGGAAAAGTTGTTTCTCCCTGTCCTCTTTATGAATCTCTTCACCCTCATAGACAGCATAGCCATCTGTCACTTGATATCCATCTCTTCAAGATCATCAGCATTAATCTGTTCTAAGTCATCATTAATCAATGAGGAATTAACATGACTAGAAAAGAAGGCTTCTAGTACTGAATCATTGGTCTTTTCCTGATTGACTCCTCCAGCAGCACTAACTGATTCAGGGTTAGCAGTAGAATCAGGTGATGCTGAAAGGAGTGCAGCATTATGTACATATCCAGAGGGCTTCTTTTTGGCTTCAACCTCTGCTTCAAAGACTCTAAGATCATTGTAAAGATCATCAAGCTCTTTATCTTCCAATTGGTCATTCTGTCTGAAGGACACAGTATACATTGTCCACTCTTCACCTAATGATCTTAAGAACTTTCTGTTAACATCATCAGCCTCCATCTTGACTCCTACTGTGGCCAATTCTCCAATCAGCTTATTAAATCTATCAAAAGTTTGAGTCATAGACTCATTCTTAGTAGAAGTAAATTTTTCATACTGCTGCTTGAGAATTGCCTTCTGATTCCTCTTGGTGCTTTTGGTGCCAGTGAATCTCTTTTCCAATGCATTCCACAGAGTCTGAGCATCAGTGCAGTGATGAAATTGATGCTGATATTCATTGGGGATAGCCAAAAGCAGAGTGCTTAAGGCCTTCATCTCTATTTGTCTGACTTTTCTCTCTGCATCAGTCTTTGGAGGATGTCTTTTGCCATCTGGTCCAATTCTTCCTTCAGCACATGGACCATTCTCTATGATATCCCAGATGGAATAATCAGTAAGCAGAATATACTGCTTGATTCTAATTTTCCACATGTCAAACTCATTGGGTCTGAGCATGGGAACCTTAGAAACAAGAGTACTGTTTGATTCAATAGAATTGTCCATAATAATTGTAGAATTCTAAGAAACACAAGCTCTGATACCACTTGTCAGGATCGAATCTTAACAAGACTAATAATACTTAGAACTCAGAATTAAAAAATCTGCGGAATAGAACTTTAATTCACACAATCAAAGAACAATATATCAGAAAACACACAACTGTTTGTATTCACTAATTCAACTCACAAGCTTACAACCAAACCTCAATCTTGATGAACAGGCTCAATCAAGACGACTTCTACTTCTCTAGAAATAGGGTTCTAAACCTTGAGGTTAATTCTCTCTAAAACAAAACGTATTCTGAAACTCTCGTATCGAATAGCTATCTATCACAATCTATTTATACAAAATAATTACAAGATAACTATCAAAACAAAATTGATCTTCAGAATATTCTTTCACGCTTATCTTCAATCATTCCATCTTTATCTCCAACATTCTCGCATTCCAAACTTATGATCACAAGCAGCATTAACATCTTTATGCACGAGCAGTATTAACTTCATTCAGCATGAGCAGTACTAATATTCTCCAGCAGCATTAATTCATTCCAGCAGCATTAACTTGACTCAGCAGTACTAACCTTGCTTCAGCAGTATTAATCTTGACAAGCAGTACTAACTTCACTCTAGCAGTATTAATTATGCCCTGGCAGTATTAAAGTTGTTCTGGCAGTACTATCCATACTTAGCAAATCTTCAGTTCCCAACATTCTAAGATTTTGGAGTTGGTTCTGTATTTTGAAAAACTTTTGGAGAATCTGTTGGAGATGCTCTAAAGATTGTAACGAATTTGTCATTACGTTTATATTTTTCTACTTAGACTACGTGTGACAAACTAGATGATAGCTTATAAATTAGTTGGCATCTGATAGGTTAGCTGACGGACTAATCATGTTTGACAAAAAAATAGTTGATAAGCTAGTTGAAAATGTTAAGAATTAGTAAATTTTGACATTTCATAATATATTTAAAGCAAATTACTACTAATATAATATGATAAGGTGTAACAACCCTAATTTTAGAAAATAGCAGAAAATTCAAAACTTTTAAAACTCCTTCTATACAAAGCAACTTTAGTATAAAGTTACATAGAGTTTCCCAAAATGAGAACAAGGTACATCTCAAAGTACTAAGATGACAATCTAATTCCTAAACAAGATTAGAATAAGATGAGTGTTAATAATACCTTAAGATCTGTTATCTTCATAATTAGATGACGCCCTAAAGTCATCTTATCGGATTCTCTATAAAGCTCTGAACACCACTCGGACCCCCCTAAGACTTGATATGCATGTCGATAAGAAAAAATGTTAGGCTTAACTTATAATGAGTTAAAATAATTGTATCTCATAAGCATAACATATTTGAACCCAATATGTTTCCCCTACCAATAAATTCCTTTTAAAATATCATTTAACAATCAAAGGAATAAAACCATGAAACCCACTGTTTTCCAAAATGAGATATGAAATTTGAATATTGCTTTTAAAATCTAAAACCGAATATTCAACCCATTCTTGAGGAATATTGAATAAAATTTAATCTGCAATGTCCAAAATAACATAATACAACATACCCCAAAATCACTGAAAGTACAAATAGACTCAATATCCAAGCAACACCTTTCGGTGACGGAGGAGATCCACTTACGTCAACTATGGTGAAACATAAAGTAAACCATATGTCAATGTTATCGAGTAACGCCTAAAGATCACGGTCCCGGTGTCTAACCCCTCTCAAGTTTCCACCGCAATACCTAAGGTCCTAGAGCCCGGTCCATACAAGTTCATCTCCATACTACCCCGACCTTAATCCCACTTATACACCATTGAGTTACACCTACAAGCCAATGGTCCTGAGACCCGACTCCACACAAGTTCATCCCCAAAATACCCCTGGTTACTTTGTGTAAACTATACTAGGCCACAACCTTTACACATAGTCTCGATGCCCGACTCCTTACGAGTTCATCACCATAATACATAGGGTCCGCGGTCCAATCCACCCAAGTTCCTCTCTCAAATACCGTCCATCAAGATGCCTACACGACATTGGTCTCAATACGAGGACATCAAAACTCCTCAATATTCAATATGACTAAAGACTAACTCACTTTACTATGAATCCAACACATTATAATCTAATACATTAGACCATCTCCAATGAACTCTCTATTTTACTCTCTATCTCTATTTTACTCTCTATATCTTCTCCAATGAACTCTCTATTTTACTCTCTAAAATAGAGAAATGAACAGTAACTCTCTATATATAGAGAGTTACTATTCACTACTCTCTATTTTTTCTAAGTTTTGATAATTACAAAATGACCCTTCTATTTTTTAGATTCTTGTATTTTTATTTTATTTGTTGTCTAATACCAGTTTTAATAAACTAGAATTATATTTATCTTTAAGTTTTAAATTAATTTAAATTTATCCAACTAATTTTAAAAACTAATAAACTTTAACAATTTACAACATACATATTTAATTAAAACACGCCATTAACATATATTTTAACATAAAAGCATTACAAATGATAAAGATAAAAATACATAACGACGATCGTAATAAAAACATACGTAAACGGAAAACGGTTTTTGAATAACATTGATACTAATTTAATAGTCGGGTAAAACGGATCCAGATCCTCCAAGATCGTTAAAATATTCTCCAAACAGCGTAGATGCATGAGGAGCTTGTTGATAATGTAGTTCACTTTGTTAAATCCCAGATCTCTAGCAATAAGATATGAATGTAGTGAGAGAGAATCTAGAGAGCAAATATGTCATCCATGTATTGAGCTCAAAGGATTACAAAAGGTTTCTTAAAAGATTACAAAAGCTTTCTAAAGTGTTTTTAAGTGTTACTAACAAATGGTCTAGACAAGCCTATTTATACCCATAACATACAAGGTATAAAGGCATTCACAATACTGTATAGACTCATACAGTACATTGACTTTACAGTAAATCTTGAATACAACAATGCTCTAACAATCTCCCCCTTTGGATTCAAGATTTAAAAAAATATGACAGCAGTCTTCAGCTCTTTGTAAAGTCAATCTTCTCAAACAGACACTCTATCAAACCATCTTCAAATAGCTTTATCTCCACTAGTTCACGACGAACTATATGCTTTGACACTCTTTAAGAACTCAGCTTTGAAGAATCTTCAGACAAACATGAAAAGTCATTGTCTTTTTCTTTGAAAAATCAACCTTCTTCAATACAATCTTCAACAGATTGTCTTCAAGTCTTGAACATGGATTTCATATCTTTATATAGAACCATCAATTCGGAACAAGATAAATCAGAAACGATTAGAGTTTGGATCAGAAAGATGTGAAACCATCCACATTTTTGAACTTTTAGGTGTAAGCGCATTCCGAGAACCACTCAGAACTAAGATAACCAAATTCAGCAATATTTAGACTTCACATGATCCTTCTCCCCAATCTTCAGTCTTTGTTCACGAATCTTTGACTTGAAATATCTTTGATTTGAAAGCTCTTTGACATGAAATTGAAATTAAACTTTTCTCCCCCTTTTTCGATGATGGTGAGCATCATAATCATCGAAAACCATTTTCAATTTCAGTTGTGTCTTTGAGTATTGCTAACAATCTCCTCCTTAGTGGATAAACTTGCTCCCCCTCAAAATAAGAATTTTGGAGCAATTTGTTTTCTCCCCTGAAAGTATGCATATATTTCAATAACGTACAGTATTTGAAATTGTAGCACAAATTTTAAAACAAATTTACACAAGGAAAATAACATTCATTGAATTTTATTTTATAACTACAAACATTTGATCATTTGAAAACTTTATAAAAGAAATTCAACTTAATGAAATTTAACAGATTTTTCAATCAAATGAAATCAAATGCATGTGTTTGGATTCAAGAACAAGTCATCATTGTATATCAAGTTAAAAAAATGTTCAGTTTCAACCCCTTTATTAAATCTATTTGGTGTGCTAACATGCGAAATATGATTAGCATCAAGCGTATGCAATTCTTAAACATATAAGAATATTTTGCTCTACTCACACTATTTGTCCAAAATCAGAATTTTCACAAATTTACGGGTTTATCGCGACTTTGTATTTTCCCAAGTTTCAAGAGATGTGTGCTCATTGGCATCTTTGCTTTTGTGCTCATTGGCATCTTTTGATTTGTGCACATTGGCATCTTTTGATTTTGTGCTCATTGGCATCTTTTGATCAAAAAGTTTAGTAAGAATAAGATACACCGTTAAACATGACTTTCTATCTGGTTCTATAGAAGGATTTGGGTTAGCAGATCCCAGACCAGTTGGCCTTAGGTGCTAGGTGTCAAGCACCCCTTAGAACTTAATTTCCCAAACCAGAAAGGCCACATCGATATATCTTAAACCCATTTGTACCAGTAGAACATGGCTTTCTATCTGGTTCTATTGCAGGATTTGGGTCAGCCGATCCCAGACCAGTTGATCTTAGGGACTAGGTGTCGAGCACCCCTTAGGACTTACTCTCCCAAACCAGAAAGGCCACAGGCACAAACTTTCAAACTAAATGATATTCTATATAAGTTCGAATTTCCATCACAAAATATGAATGATATCTCAATCACTTGGTTCTTAATCATAGTGCTTCCCCCATATTTTCGTTTCCATTCATCATTCTGATAAATAGGCTTTTTGAGCATTATATTCTATATAAGTCCAGATTCACATATCTTTGAGCATTCAGCATAATTTCATTCATGTTTTGCTGACCTTTCGATTTATTTCAGAGGTGAAAGATGAAACAAATATAACTCAGATAAAACAAAAACACTTGTAAAATCATCTTTTAGCACACATTTAATTCATTGAATGAAAATTGAAAATTTCATCTTATTGAATTAAATTTGTAAAGTTTCAAGTTTTCAAATCAGTAGAAACAAATATAATCCAATGTTACCTTTTGCCACTTGTTCCTTGAAACAAAAATATATAGCAGTTAAGGATATTACCTGATAAGTGTGAGTTCTAAACTGGTTTGTTTAGAAGTCTTAGTCTTTGAAGTACGGGTCCTGAACTGAATTGTTCAGAAGCCATAGTCGTTGAAACACGGGTTTTGAACTGATATGTTCAAAAGCCAAAAACATTGAAGTACGGGTCCTAAACTGATATGTTTAGAAACCATTGTCGTTGAAGCACGGGTTTTGAACTGATATGTTCAAAAGCCATTGATATTTGTCTCCCCCTTAATGGTACAAATATTTTTCAAAAAATACGCCGCTTCTCTTCTGTTTTCAGTCATGTGTGTGGTATGTATCTACAATTCAGTACAACACATGAAGAACCTGCAAAATAGATTAAGCAGATTTTGGTACCCAATGGCATTTGGGTCCTAGTGGGTTAGGATATGATCATAGATTTAAGTAAGCAAGAACACGAACTCCCCCTCAATGTCTTAAGGATTCAACATTCCTAGTTTGCTGATTAAAAAATTTAACCTCTTTTCATCTAAAGGTTTTGTGAAAAGATCAGCAAGTTCTAGTTCTGTTGGTACAAAGTGCATTTCTATAGTTCCCTTCTCAACATGGTCTTTGATAAAATGGTACCTGACATCTATGTGTTTCGTTTTGGAATGCTGAACAGGATTTTCAGTTATTGCAATTGCGCTTTTGGAATCACAATAAATGGGGATCTTGTTGAAGATATATCCATAATCCTTTAGCTGAGTTTTCATCCAAATTACTTGCGAACAGCAACTAGCGGCGGCCACATACTCTGCTTCAGCCGTAGATGTTGATACACAAGTTTGCTTCTTTGATGACCAGCTTACTAGTTTATCTCCCAAGAATTGACAAGCACCAGATGTGCTTTTCCTGTCCATCATATTTCCCGCATGATCTGCATCTGTGTAAGCAGTTAGTTCAAACCCAGAATCCTTAGGATACCAAAGACCCAAATTTTTGTGCCTTTGAGATATCTAAGGATTCGCTTTACAGCCACAATATGAGATTCCTTCGGGTTTGCTTGGAAACGTGCACAAAAAGATGTTGCAAACAAAATATCCGGTCTACTTGCCGTTAGATACAGTAAAGATCCAATCATGCCTCGGTATAACTTTTGATCGACTGATATACCAGATGAATCAGCGTTCAAAAGCTTACCGGTAGCCATGGGAGTTTTCATGGTGGAAGAGGAATTTAATTCAAATTTCTTAAGCATATCATTTATATATTTTGATTGATTAATGAAAATGCCTTCATTTGATTGTGTCACTTGGAGACCAAGAAAAAATTTTAACTCTCCCATCATACTCATTTGAAAACGGCTTTTCATCACCTTTTCAAAATCTTTACACATATCTGGATTTGTAGATCCAAATATAATGTCGTCAACATATATTTGTACTAACATTAAATCTTTACCTTCTCTTTTGAGAAAAAGAGTTATATCTATTGTACCTTTGGTGTATCCATTTTTAAGCAGGTGAATAGTCAGAGTCTCATACCATGCCCTCGGTGCTTGCTTTAAGCCGTAGAGTGCTTTGTCTAGAATGTAGACATGGTTGGGATATTTGGGATCAACAAAGCCTTCAGGTTGACTTACATACACTTCCTCATGTAGTATTCCATTCAGAAACGCAGATTTGACGTCCATTTGGAATACCTTCATGTTCTTATGTGTTGCGTATGCAAGAAAGATCCTTATTGCTTCAATCCTTGCTACTGGTGCATAGGTTTCATCATAATCTATTCCTTCTTGTTGATTGTAACCTTTAGCAACCAGTCTTGCTTTATTTCTGACTATAATCCCCGCTTCGTCCTTTTTGTTTCTAAAGACCCATTTGGTTCCAACTATGGTTTTGTCTTTTGGACGTTTCACCAAGTGCCACACTTCGTTGCGTTTGAACTCATTTAATTCCTCTTGCATGGCGTTGATCCAATCTGGATCTTGTAAAGCTTCAGATGCTTTCTTGGGTTCTAACGTGCTAAGAAAATTTACGTACAAACATTCGTTTGTAGTCGCAGATCGGGTTTTCACTCCATCATTCAGATCACCAATTATATCAGCCGGAGGATGTGCTCTTGTCCATTTATGACTACTTGGAAGAGTTGGTATATCCATACGAGTGTTTGATGGATTATTTTCATCCAATACTGCAAAAATCTCCTCTGTCGATTCAGCTGAAGATACATTTGTCGTTTCCGGTATGTTGACTTCTGTTTCTAATCCTTCAGATGTGGAAGTCTCCGATAAATGATTTTCTGAAACCTGAACAACTGGTTGAATTTCAGGTTCAGAGACA
Organism: Saussurea involucrata; assembly: GCA_033807775.1. Classification (NCBI taxonomy): domain Eukaryota; kingdom Viridiplantae; phylum Streptophyta; class Magnoliopsida; order Asterales; family Asteraceae; genus Saussurea; species Saussurea involucrata. The sequence goes on from CM066322.1 coordinate 138,871,496, forward strand.
GGAACGTGTTCACTTGGAATCTCATTAGTTTCTACAGAAGTACTAGTATCAACATCTTCAGTTGGACCGGAGATATTTGCACTCGTCTGATTCTGAGATGCATTCACAGATGTGATTGGTGGTTCCATATCTGCACAGTAATCCATAAATGCATCATGAAATAGTAAATCTAAATCAGTAGTATTATTATAATTCAAAGCTGAATTAGAAAACTGTTTCGTCACAGGTTCTACTCCATTTTTAGTAGAAGCTTCAGATTTCTGTACGAGTTCTGAACTAAATTGTCCAGAAGTCAATGTCACAGTCTCGTCGAACGTAACGTTGATACTCTCGATTACTGATTTTGTTCGATTATTATAAATCCTGTATGCTTTCGAGTTCAAGGAATAGCCTATAAAGATGCCCTCATCAGCTTTAACTTGAAGCTTTGTAAGATATTCACGATCTTTCATCACAAAACACCTGCATCCAAATACACGCAGAAATTTGATGTTAGGTTTGCGATTGTTGATTAATTCATATGCAGTTTTGTTAAAGCGTTTATTTATAATAGTTCTGTTTTGAGTAAAACACGCTGTGGATACTGCTTCAGCCCATAGACTTGGTGGAAGACCCGAGTAAGCAAGCATCGTCCTAGCAGCTTCTACAAGAGTTCGATTTTTCCTTTCAACTACTCCATTTTGTTGTGGAGTAATTGGGGCAGAAAAATTATGAGTTATTCCAACGGATTCAAGAAAATATTGAAGAGTTGCATTCTTGAATTCAGTTCCGTTGTCACTTCGGATTTTTCGAACAGGGCGTTGTAGAAGAGTTTGAATCTTCTTGATGAATTTAATGATCTGCTCGGGTGCTTCAGACTTGAGTCGTAAGAAATCCAACCAAGTATATCGCGAAAACTCATCAACCATAACCAAGATATATTTCTTTCCTCCCATTGACTGAGTTCGCATTGGGCCACAGAGATCCATATGAATTAATTCCAAGGCATTGTTACAATTAGACAAAGTCTTGGTCTTGTGAGAAACATGTTTCATCTTTCCCATTTCACAAGCTGGACACACAGAAACTTTGTCAATTTTCATTTCAGGAAGCCCGGAAACTAATCCATCAATTCGAAGCTTGTTGATGCTGCGAAAATTTTGATGCGAGAGCCTTCGATGCCATAACCAACACTCTTCTTGTGAAGCTTTTGATACAAGAAGAGTTTCTAATTCCGATTAAATGCGTTAGTTGGTATGTATATTAATTTTAGATGTGTGTTGAAAATGTAACATTTTTATTTCTTGAAATTTGGTTTTTGATAACTTAATGCGAAATTAAATATGAATTATAACGTTGTTAAAATAATATGATAAAGTTAATAAATATAAGGGTATTGTGAAAAATAAAAAATATAAATATGCAATTTATAAAGTTAATAAATATATAAGAGTATTATTGAAAATATATGTAATCAAAATAAAAGAGAATATATTTATAATATTCTCTTTTAAAAAGTAAAATAGAGTAATACATTGGAGAAAATTTAACACACTCTTTATTTTATTCTCTATTATAGAGAGTAAAATAGAGAAATACATTGAAGATACCCTTACATGACACCAAATAAATTACTAACACGCTCAAAACGTGTAATATTCAATAAATATGTTATAATTGCATGATATGTCCCAAGCTCCATATTGAGCTATTGAAACCGAAAGTTATTGTCATAGTCTCAGTTCGAAAGTCGTGCATGTTTGAAAAATATATAATTTTATTTTTATTTTTCATTAAAGCTACAATTTGTTGTAGGATATATGTGCCATCGTCTAAAGAATATGACGATAGAGATAGAGATAGAGATATATTAGAATTGAAATGTCTTGTAGTTATCTACTTGTAACTCATCCCTATATAAAGGGCTTATGATTAATGAGAATTACGATTCATTCTCTCTACTCATTGTTATTCTATTTCTCTTTTACTTTAACACGTTATCAGCACGTAAGCTCAGTCGGTTAATTCATCGATTGATTTTCGGCTTCCAACCTCATCAATCAATTCATCTATTACTATCGCAATCCAAGTAAGAATTTCTACACTTTATGTTCTTAATATTGTCAATAGATCTACCTTTACTGTATATAGATATATATACACCTTGTCAAAGCATATAAATTCAGTTTGTTTTGAAATTATTTGAGATAATTCATTAGCTATCTAGTGGGAATTGGAGTTAATCGTAGATTCAAATCCGTCGTAAGACTTAGGCATCGATCAATTTTCTTTTGTGGGTTAAAAGTAAAGCCCTTTGAGAAGTAAAGTCAGGATTTGATTCGAACCACAACTTCTCGTTTTCTCGTTATGACGAAAGAAGAAAAAGAAGAAAAAAGCATGATTTAGGGTTCTTAGGCTAATTGACGGCAGCCCCTTTTCTTGATAAAATACTTTGTTTGTTGTTTGATTTTTTTTTGTTTATTAAATAACCTTTAACTCTTTTAATTATTTATTTATATATTAAATATATACACTTTCACTTTGGTATTGACGTCGTAAATTTATGCCATATGTTTATTAGTTAATTTTGTTAATATTATATTTAGACCAATCATATTGTTATATTTAATCTATTTTGAATTAATTAATATTTATCTTGATACATGATTATTTTATATTTCGATTCATGTTTAATTTAAATTCATAGTTTTAAGATTGATTATTTTATTCAAGTACCTATCAATTTAATTATCAATTTATGAATTACAAATTGCAATTAAGATAAGAATTTAAAAGTTATATTTGTGATTAGGAACCATATGATCATTAAAATGTTGTATATTTATCCAATTTATTTATTACATATATAAATAAATTTAGAAATTAATTCAATCGATTAAAGTCTAACTGCCTATATATCTCTGCTTTATTAAATATTTATAAATTATGTGATTACCATTATTTTATATATCCTTTATTGTAACTTTGCGATTATTATCGTAACATAATGTCACATAGATATTTTTATTAAATATTTATAAATTATTTTTGAATCATATATTCGTATATTTATTTGTACACGACCTCAATAGTCGCCCATAATTTTTTTTACCATGCCTAACGATACCAATGAAAATATCAATGAAATATGTAGTGTTATGATAGTTTTATGTATTGTTCAGATTTAGTATCTTCTTTCATGTTTGTATGCTCTTATTATTATGCATGTATATTACTCGTTTCCACAAATAAGTTGCGAGAAGTTAGCTTTTTCTTAATTGATTTCTTTATATAATTTTATGATGTTTATCTTGCTTATGAGTTCCTACTCATTATCTTCAATCTTTATAATTAAATTTTGGAAGTTACACTTCCAACCTCATATATTTTGGTCTTTTACCAAAAGCTCCAAAAATAACATGAAAATGTTAAAATATTAATCAAATGTTTATCTTGATCATGAGTTCCTACTCATTAATTATTTGGTTTTTTACCAAAAGATCTATAAATACCATTAAGTTGTTAAGAGTTTGAATTTATGTCAAAACTAATATTGATTTGTCTAATGTCAAAATCTCTAAAAATACTATTAAGATATTAAAACATTGAAATTGGCTTCATATGCCAAACCCTTATTCTTTTCGGCCTCCTGCCAAAAGCTTTATAATTAACAATGTTATATTCAAATTAATTAAATCGCAAGATATCGATTTGGATTTTGTCGAACGGGTGTAAATAGCCCTAAGGTTTATAGGGACTTAAGAAATCCATGTGATTCCCCTACTATCTGGAGATCCAATAGATTGAGTGATTTTTATTCGTAAATTGAAATATTTATGAAATATTATCAATAAAATGTAAGAGTACAAAAATTCAATATTATTATGATAATGAAATTTCATGCATAACATAATAAGTATAAACCATAATTCACTATTTTAGAAAATAATATGTTCTCCATTTTCTACGACATCTTTGAATCAAAAGTACTTGATTACCATACAATAGGTTCGAAAAAACACAAGAAAATATGCAAAAATCATCGAACCCCTTTGACCCAGAAAAAAACTAGATGTTAAGATACAACTAAATACTTTGAAATTTTTGAGACGATACATCAGTCACAACCTTCAGAGAGAATAACTAGAAACCCCCAAGAACCGTGGGTAGTCCCAAAAAGGAAATTCGGGAATATTCAGTACCATATACTTCTCAAACTAATCATACAGTGGAAAGAAACCTACTTACTTGATTACAAGAAGGTAACTGAATTTGACAAAGAAATGTCATGTCTCAAAATGCATCTCAATCTTTGTGGCAAGGAACTCACAAAAGATTATGCGAATCATAACATCTTTTCATCTTCCCTATATCACCAATCATACTAATGAAACAATATAAGCTGCAATATAACCTTTAACAAACTCATTAACTTAATGCAAGTGGTTAAGAGTTGTAGCAATGTTTTTTTTAACAACGCTAGACATACCCGGATAAAGAAAATTCTTGGGGTTAATAAGGCAAGCGTTGGAGGTGGAAAGAACTCCAAAGGATAGCGAGTTGAACATATTAATCCACGCACATAAGTACCATATGGACAAGGTTGTGGAAAGGGTAAAATTCATGGCAAGAGTCGGGAGCGAACTCCCAATAGAAAATGGAACAAGTTATAAATGAGTTATGTCATATCTAAGATTGGTTAAGTATAAGTTTATTTAAATATAATTTAACTATCAAATCAATTGCATTTGTGTATATATACACCTGAGTTTATAACCATTAGAGATGTAAATGATCACATCAAAAACAAATGCAAAACTCTCAACGTTCTTCGTTCCATGTAGGAATGTATCGAGGAGAACTTGATTATTTTTGTGGCATCTCATACAATCTTAAGAAATAAATTATTTTCTTTTTAATTCCCCTAAACACTTAGACGATGGACGGTCACTTGTTGCTAGAGCACTATATCAATATGAACATTGTTAAAATATTCGTACCAATCATATTATAAGAATGGAAATGGGTATATGTACATCAACTCTAATGATATGAAAGAAAAATATATTAGAGAAATTAATGTATCAGATTAATGGATTATCTATGTTAGTAAATCATATTTTGTCACCAATAAAGAACTTTGGAACAATGACACATATATGTTTCGGCATGACCACGTGGGACACCATGGTCATGATATAGTGATCTATGTATTGCAAAATACACTTAGATACATTCTCTTTCGAGTGAAAGATAAAACGAGGGAATTAACCAAATTGTAACTGTTGACTTCTACTGCACAAGAAGCAACACCACCATCATAATATGCCCTCTCTAAAACCTAGAACTTTTATACCCTGATCATTTGCCAAAACAGGAATGAGACCATCCTAAAGCTAAGACATAATATAAAAAATATTTCATTCTTACAACGAATACAAGGTGATATTTATGGACATAAACATCCAGAATGCGGGCCATTAAAGTACTTGATGGTTCTGGTTTTGACACGATGAACACGTGTCGTATTATAGTCCACATGAAATGTTGCACTCCTACATTAATTATACGTTTAAGGACTCACCACCCTGATTTTTCTCATCAAGTCCACATGACTTAGAATGCTGGAGAATTTACATCATAAGGATCTGATGATTATTGCATTTGTACCGCATGCGTATATATAAAATGGTCTCGTAGAATGATAAAAGTTGTCATCAAAAGAATTTAGATGGTAGCTAGGGCATTGGTTATGCGCACCAATTTATCCACATCTGCATGGGGTAATGCAATATTGCATGCAACTTTACTTATTCGTGTTTAGACCCACAACCAACCAACCAAACTTATGCGTACCAGTTGGTAACTGGATATAAGCCTGATATTTTACATTTACGTATGTTTGGTTGTGTTGTATATGTGCCAATTACGCCCCCACAGCGTACCAAAATGGGTCTTAAAGACGAGTCATCAAATGTTGGATATGAACCCCCAACAATTATCCGCTAATTAGAACCCTTGACGAGTGATCCCTTTACCGCTAGATTTGCGGGTTGTCACTTTGATGAGACAACCTTCCTGTCGTTAGGGGGAGATAGGAAAAAGGATTTTCCATGGGAACGACAGGAAGTGTCATTAAATATTTCAATTGTGTCTCATTTTGATCCCCAAAAAACTTCACAATGTAAAGTTGAAGTCAAACGAATCAGACTCGATACCTGATATGCTTAATATTATCTAGAGTGACAAGATCACATATACGAGCTGCAAACATGCTCGCAAGGTCAAAAGTCCCCAAACAAGGGCACAACGTCACTGGAAGTACGTTGCAATCACACATGGTGGAGGTGTGGTTGAGGTCGTAGCTCCCAAAAGGAAATGGGGGAAGCTACTTGGTTCGATAGATACTCATCTAAAGGAAGAGAAGAGTAAGGCACAACCATATATCATCAATACATGAGATTATCTTTGATTAAATCTATGTCTATGAATCATTACTGGAGGACGCTCCGAAGTTAATACTGATTCCAGAGATCAAATAAATCTCAAATGAATATGAGTCGATGGACAGATCATACATACTCAATGATGATATATTTGCATATACCGTTGCTTATGAGATAACAGAGCACGATGTCATCGAACCATGCTCAGTTGAAGAATGTCAACAAAGAGAAAATTGGCCTAAATGAAAAGAAGAAATCCAGGATAATTATTTGACAAATGAACAGGTATTTGGTTCGGTAGTGCTAACCGACCAAGTGTAAAGCCTGTAGGACATAGATAAATCATTTGTCAGGGAAGCGTAATGAGAATAATTAAGTCATAATATATAAGGCTCTCCTTTGGCGCAATGTTTCTCACAACGCACTGGATTGACCACAATAAGACTTACTCTCTTGTGATGGATAATGTTCTGCTAATTAAATTAGTCAAGTAGTTTCCGAAGGACTGGAAATTGCAGCTCAACGATGTAGTTACTACATATCTCTATGGGGATCTAAATTCAGAGATATATAAAAGTGCTTAATGGCATTATACCAATATCAAGTAACTTTAAACTATGAAATGCGATTACAATAAATATGAAACACTCACTTTATAGATTAAAGCAATCTATGCGGATGTGGTATACCCGTCTGAGTGAATACCTGATTGGGAAACGATAAATAAGAATGATGAACTGTGCCCTTGCGTATTTATATAAGAAAACAAGTCCCAGATTTTCATAGTAGCTCTATATGTCGATGTTATGAACATAATAGACACTCTTGAAGAAATAAGAGAAAACACAAGCTATTTGAAATCTGAATTTGAGATAAAAGATCTTGGGAAAACTTGGTTTTGTCTAGATACTTGAGCTACGCCACCAAGTTTGTGGAAAATTGATCCACTGATCCGCATATGTCTAGAATATGATCAGGCGACCTAATATGGACAATGCGCATCCGATTAGCACTCCCATGATCAGTCAAAGTGTTGGATATAAGGAAAGATCCATTACGTCTAAAGTATGAGGACGAAGAGGTGTTAGGAGCTGGAATTCCATACCTAAGTACAATAGGCGCATTATTGTACTCAACATAATACACTTGACCGTATATTGTACTTCTCACTGAACTTGTCAGCTAGATTTAGCTCAGCGCCAACGCAACGTCATTGGAATGATTTCAAATTAATCTTTTGGCACCATTGACGTGGGCTTATAATTTCCCTACGAAGATAAATGGATTGATAATGAAACTTCAATACCTACTTAGATTATGAGCGACAAAAGTACTGGCTCTTATAGAAAAACACCAAACAATGCCTTGGTATATATTTGCTGATATTAGGTATATGTTTGACTGATATAAAGGTTGTTCCCAAACTGGATAAGGAATTATCATATGGAACATGCCGATTGCTTGGAAGTAAACTAAGCAAACCCTTAATAGCTATCTTCTTATATTATCAACAATCTTACTCTCCATGAGACTATTCAAGAGTGTATATGGTTAAGGACTATCATTACACATATAAGAGGAACTAGTAATTTTGATTTTGATCACTATACAACTTGTATGTATGTAAATAATGCATCATGTATCGAAGAAATGAAAGTAAGATATATCAAGGTTATAACACAAAGCATACTTTGCTTAAGTTTTCATATAATCAAATATCCTCAAGATTCAAGTGAACTGAATAAGATGCGAGGAAAATGTGACATGTTTGCTTACCAAATCAATACTTAAACCATATTTGGGAAACATGTAGAAAGTATTAAAATGAAAAGGTTTTAAACCTCCTTTGATTAATGCACGAATCAGGGGGAGTGGTAGACAAAAGGGGGAGTCTACTATATATGTAATATTGGTATGTTGTGCTCTTTCCTTCAACCAATGTTTTATTTTTCCCATTGGGTTTTGTTCCTTGGTGTAAGGTTTTAGTGAGGCAACGGTTTATATACCATCATGTTTTCTTAACTCTCATGATTAATGTACGAATCTAAGAGAAAACTAGACTAAAGGAAAAGTCTATGTATTGCAAAGAAGCTAGTGCGTTGTACTCTTTCCTTCGTCATATTTTTATTTTTTCCCACTGGGTTTTTATTTTGGCGTAAGGTTTTAACGAGGCAACAATTGTGCACCTTCACTCCTTTGACTCGGCACAAGGGGGAGTGTTGTAGGATAAATGTGTCATCGTCTAAAGAATATGACGATAGAGATAGATTAGAATGGAAATGTCTTGTAGTTATCTACTTGTAACTCATCCATATATAAAGGGCTTATGATTAATGAGAATTACGATTCATTCTCTCTACTCATTGTTGTTCTATTTCTCTTTTACTTTAACCCAATTATCATTTAATTAATTAAGAATATAATAATTGTTAAATACATTTTTTATTTTGGATATTTATTTTAGCACAAATTATAAAATAAAAGAGTCATCTAGGGGTCATACAAAGAAGAAGTATTTGATTGGGTATGTGGAACCCAAAGAGCTAAAAACATGTATACTATTCATATCAATCTTCCAAACCTGCGGATTTCCCATAAAACATATTCACACTTGACTTGCATCCTACAATTTTTTTTTACCCAAACGATTATAAATATTAGAGTAAATTACATTTTTAGTCCCTGTGGTTTGTTGAAAATTTCTATTTTAGTTCTTATGATTTTGAAATTACATTTTTTATCCTTATGGTTTATAATTCATAACCTTTTTGGTTTTATGATTTAAAATATATTGTTATCTTATCCCTATGGTTTACAATTCATTTATATTTTAATGATTCATACTTAAAAGTAGTATTTTGGCATTAGAGACGAAAATAGAAATGAAATGCAAAGCATATTGACGAAACCGAAATTTCAAAACCACAAGGACGGAATCCAAAATTTTAACCAAACCTGACGGGTGACGGAGAATTAGGGTTCGATTCCGGAGAGGGAGCCTGAGAAACGACTACCACATTCAAGAAAGGCAGCAGGCGCGCAAATTACCTAATCCTGACACGGGGAGGTAGTGACGATAAATAACAATACCGGGCTCAAACGAGTCTGGTAATTGAAATGAGTACAATCTAAATCCCTTAACAAGGATCCATTGGAGGGCAAGTCTGGTGCTAGCAGCCGCGGTAATTTCAGCTCCAATAGCGTATATTTAAGTTGTTGCAGTTAAAAAGCTCGTAGTTTAAATATTTTTTAAATACTATTAATTAATATATATTAATTAAAATTAAAATATTTAATAACATATAATTAAAATTAATTAGTAATGTGTAACTGAAATATAATCAATAATTTTTAAATAATTTTTTAAATACTTTAAATTAATATATATTAATTAAAATAAAATTATTAAATATTATATAAATAAAATTAATCAAAATTTTAATTAATAATTCTTATTATAAGGGTGTTCTTTAGTTTTCTAATTATTTGTGGTTTTCTCCTGAACCTAACCCTATATATATATATATATATATATATATATATATATATAGGGGGTGGTATTTTTTGCAAACCAGTGTATTTGTACAAACTCGTACAAACCATACCTAGCTTCATGATTTTGTAAATTTGGCTTCATGAATATTTTTATATATATTTTGGCTTCATGAATATATAATTTGGCTTCATGAATATATCATTTGGCATTTTTAACTAATTTTTTTACAAAAATAAGGGTATTTTAGGGCTCCACCGAAAAAAATTAGTTAAAAATGTCAAATGATATATTCATGAAGCCAAATTATATATTCATGAAGCCAAAATATATATATATATATATATATATATATTCATGAAGCCAAATTTACAAAATCATAAAGCTAGGTATGGTTTGTACGAGTTTGTACAAATACACTGGTTTGCAAAAGATACCCAGCCTATATATATATATATATATATATATATATATATATATATATATATATATATATAGAGAGAGAGAGAGAGAGAGAGAGGGAGCTTCTTCTGCAACCACCACCCAAACATGAAACCCATGAAACCTAATCCAGGCCGTCCTTTACTTTGATCAACGGTTGAGAAATTTTTGCATTTTAATTAATTAAAAAATTAAGGAAAGGGTAGTTTAGGAATAGATTTTAGGTATTTAAATTTAAAATCTATTAATTAATTTGAATTAATCTAATTATGGTTAGATTATTTCCTTAACTTTCGCCACATTTACCTCAATCTCTCTCTCTCTCTCAAATTTCCGGCCACCATGATGATCCAAACCACCGACGACAGAAGGTGGAAGAAGTACGGTGATCAACCGCTACCAACTTTCGTTTTTCCGGCGGGTTTTTGTAATTTCTTTAACGAAACAGAAGAACCGTAAGAAGCACATCCACGTGAGTGTCGGTTACGGCGTATCTGAAAACACCGCAAGCATACCGGAGGTCGTGGTAACGCCGCAAGAATGCACCACCATATCGATTCATATTTCGGGTTTCATATCGATTTCATATCGATTCTGGGTTTTATATTGATTTCATATCGATTCTGGGTTCCATATCGATTCTGGGTTTCATTATGATTTATGATTATGGGTTTCATATCGATTTTCATCTACTAAAAATCTGTTTTATGAAAAAACTGTTTTTTTTCTCCTATGAAACGTGAAAATTTCGAAAAAAACGGTTTATGAAACTTAAAAAACTTGAAATTTATGAAAAAAACTGTTTATGAAACTCGCAAAAATTATGAAACTCGCCTGAATTTGGGGGAGGTCGCCGGAGTGGGAGGAAGTCGCCGAATTAGAGATCGCCGGAGTGGGAGGAGGTCGCCAGAGGTAGCCGGAGAGAGAGAGAGATGAAGATAATTGAGAAAATTAAGAAAGTTTGTTTGTTGCTAAAATTATGAATATTCCTAAAATTACGAATTTAGAGAAAAAGACCCAAATACCTTGGTTTCATAAAATACAATGATTCATACTAAGGGGACTCTCTCTCTCTCTCTCTCTCTCTCTCTCTATATATATATATATATATATATATATATATATATAGGGTCTGGTTCAAGGGAAAACCTCAAATAAATTGAAAACTAAGGAACACTCTAGTAGCCCTTCATCTGGGCGGTATGCACTTGTGCATACAGGTTATTTGTAACATGCATTTGTGCATATATGCAAAAATGCATAATGCACTTGTGCATAAAACCAAAAAATAACATAATTTACCAATATGCACAAGTGCATACCGTCCAGATGAAGGGCCACCAGGGTGTTCTTCAGTTTTCCATTTTTTGAGGTTTTCCCTTGAACGGTAGAACCTCCCTCTATATATATAATACATATATAGGGGCAGGTTCCAACGAGTAGGCATACCATATGCAAGAAGGCGAGAAGAAATCCTAGTCAACCACCTAATTAAATCAATGGCCATGATTAATGATGGCAAACTTGTAAAATATTGGACTAATTTTTTAAAAAATTGCTGGAATTTAATCATAAAGGGAAAAAATGGAACAAAAAAACAATTTAAATGTGAAGATAAATATTTGTGCGATTGTTTTGGTATTAGAAGATATCTAAAAGATATCAACAAGATAGTTATAAGCATATCAAACCCAAATCAGTTTCTCTCTCTATCGAAACCCAATTCACGAGTTCTCCAAGCACGAGCTCTACATCGAAGATACAATCATCGAGTTCCTTCTCCACGTCGACTGGATTCAGTGAGTTCTTTCTCCATTTCAGTTGGATTCATGAGTTCTCTATCACAAATCAGTTTCTCTCTCTATCATAAACCCAATTAAATGAGTTCTTTCTCCAATCCGAGATTAGGGTTCGAAAACAAGGTAACCACTACTAATAACAACCCAGTACGAGTTCTTTCTCCAAAATATGGTTGTCATTGTCAAAAGAACCGAGATTAGGGTTCGAAAACAAGGTAATCACCATTTGAAGCGGTGTATGGTTCGACATTGATGATACGCTCTGCATATTGACATCGGTTTCTTTAGAGCGTTGATGTTGTAATCATACATGATTTACAGGGTAATCACACATGATTAAACAGTGTAATCATGTTGTAATCATACATGATTTACAGGGTAATCACACATGATTAAACAGTGTAATCACACATGATTACACTGTGTAATCACACATGATTAATAGCGAAGTGCAAAAATGATTAACAATGTAATAATGTGTGAGTAAAGAAGGAAATCATATATGATTACATGTGTAACAACCACATATACAATATGTTAATAAAATCTAACATGTTGCATCTTCATCATCTAAAAACAACTCCATCTCATCCTAGAATTATCATCATCAGATACATTAAGCGAAAAAACTTCAAACTCGAAAGGCTTTTGACTTGGATTTATTGAATGTTTTTTTTTTCAAAATCGAAGCAACTTCTGGAGATGAACGACTTGAGGAGAAGACGATGATTAATCATCCAATAAATGTTATTGCCTTTGTAGATTCTTCAATTTAATTAAATAGATAACAATTTGGTGATTTGGTATGAAATCCCGATTCACAAGGAATACAAATCGGATACACATATGGACATAAATGAAAAGTCATTAATACCCTTATTAATTATTAATTAATGATTATTAAATAAAAAATTAATTTAATAAATGATTGGTTAGGATTCCTTCTCGCCTTTTCGCCTTTTCGCATATGATATGTAACACCCTCAATTTGGAACGAGCAACTAACATTAAAATTCAATAAAATAACCATAATAAATAAAATCATTTCTACAATTCATTCCTCAAAATACCTCGAAACTAAAACAACATAAAATTCTACAGTTTGTGACTTAATACGGGCGTTACTTAATACAACATAAGTTGCTAGTCCAACAAGTGCGGAAAACTTCACTACTCAAGTCACCTCTCGTGCACCCTACTGGCACTCGCCACTTCACAATGTAGCTAGACCTACCCCAACCTGAGACTGTTGCACATGCCGACAAATAAAAAGGGTTAGGCTTACGCCTAGTGAGTTCAAGCATTTTATCATGACTACATAAAAACAAAAGTCAAAAGAGTAATAGTTTAGTCATGATTTTGAAAGAGTTGTTGATCCAAACCCTCAGTGATTTGATAATGACCCTCTTTTAAATACTTAGTGAAAATTGTAAGTAAACAATATGTATTAGAGTTTCACTATCGCTGATAAGTACTAAGACTTTACAGTACCGCTGATAGGAACTCTCACTCTTTAGATTAGATATTCAGCGAACACTGTTCATCATCTTATAGCTTTGAGCCTGTTCAGTCTATGAGATGATCGCTGATAAGTTAGTTGTTTACTTATGATCCCTGAAGACAAGTTTCACGTCAACCAAAGTTCTACGCTGAAGTCGAAGATCAAGCTCAAGAACCAGCGACAAGTCTACTCATGAACTGATGCGGATATCAGCGAAGCAAGACCTGTCCATTCAACGTGAAGTATCAAGTAGAAGACTTCAGCAATCGCTGAACTTTATCATTCGCTGATAAAGATCTGACTCAACGAAAGCTGATCATGAAGTCTCCCTGCATGTTACTATTGTCTTACCTCCCTTGCACGTCTCCGTACGAACTGTCAGAACGGACATCTCTTTTGTATGTAATCGTACAACAACTCTGATTCTACACTGTGCACCATGCGGCTACTAAGGTTGTCTACAAAGGTCAATGACATGCAACCACTCAGCTGCTGCCACATGTAAAGCCATACTGCCTTGCATTAAATGCATGCAGCATATAAGAAGAACCTTACTTCAGTTTTGAAGTGTGCTCGGACCATCTTCTTATCTCTCTCTTATTGTTAAGTTATTATTCGTAATTTCTTTAACTCTTTCTAGTGCAAGAAACTTAGTGTTTCTCAAGACTTGTTAAGATTAGGTTTATCCTTAATCTTGTTCCGCAACAAGTTGTAAATTGTCTTTATTTATCAATAAACAATTTAGAAAAGTAAAATAGTGTGTTTGTATTCAACTCCCCCCCCCCCTTCTACAAACTTGTATAGCCCTTCAGGACCAACAAGTGGTATCAGAGCAGATTTGTTTAATCTCATAAACAAGATCTGATCTATACTAAGATCTCTTTTCCTTGCTATTTCTGAAAATGGCTACCAACACAAACACCAACTATATTGACAACGGTTCTCTTGCAAAACCCCCTAGATTCTCCAGAGATAAGTTTAATCTATGGAAAAATAGGATGATTCTCTTCTTGGAAGGTGTAGACCCTACTATGCCTTACTATCTTGAAAACGGCCCATATATTCCTATAAGAATTGATGCTGCAGTTCCAGCCGCTGAGAATGGACCTGCTATTCCAGAAAGGCTGATTCCTAAGGAAATTCATATGTGGACAGATGAAGATAAGAAGAAAGTGGCTATCGACACCAAAGCCAGATCCATACTCTCCATGGCTCTTCCTGACGAAGTCTACCATTCCGTCATGAACCTGAAAACCTCAAAAGCTATGTGGGACACAATCTGTGTTCAGTATGAAGGTACTTCTGAAGTCCAGGACTCTCGAAAGATCAACCTGGTAAGACAGTATGAAAGCTTCATTTGTGGTAAGAATGAAACTCTCTCTGAAGTACACCAACGTTTTAACTGCTTAATAATAGATCTGAAAACTGTTGGTAAGGAATATTCTAACTTTGAAGTACTGACAAAGTTCTTAGAATGTTTACCTGAAAGCTGGGACAGTTATTCTATGTGTCTCAAGCTGTCAAAGGATCTAAAATCAATGACCCTTTCTACCTTATATGGCACGATGCTGAATCATGAGCAATCGAGTCATCTTAAGAAGAATCTTGTAAAAGATTCCAAAAGCACCCCTATTGCTTTAATCTCAGAGTCACCTTCCACTCAGCGATCGACTATCACTGTCACTGAGTTGGAAACTAACTCTGAAAGATCATCAGACTCTGACGTTTCAGATAATGATGAAACTCTGGCATTCCTGGCTAATAAGTTCAGGAGATTTGCTAGAAAGAGTAATTTCAAGAAGAATAAACCTCTTGCTATTACTGACAAGCCAAGATCATCAACCCCTATTGATAAGGCTACTGCTACTTGCTATAACTGTGAAAAGATAGGACATTTTGCTAGTGAGTGCAGGTCAAAGAAAGTCTCTAGACCCTCAGCTTTTCCCAAGAAAAACTTTACTCACAGGAATAGAGATGAAAAATACAAAAAGCTGAAAGAAAGGTATTCAAAGCTGAAAACCTTTAAGAAGAAAGGCAAGGGCCTTATGGCTGACTATGATTGGGCTGCCTCTGATGAAGAAGAATCATCTGACTCTGAAGATGATGATGAAGCCAATCTATGTCTCATGGCCAAACTTGAAGATGAGGAAGAAAATTCTGACATTCCTTCTACTTCAACCTCTGCTACTAAGGTATCACCTTCCTTCTTTACCAACATTTTAAATATTGATGAAGCTGATAGTCTTCGAAAGATCGATCTCTTGACTAGAAGTTTATATGAAGCCATGAATGGCAAAACTGTGGTTGAAAATCAAAACCTTGATCTCGCTGAACAGCTTAAAAACTGTCACCTTCAAATAGAAAATCTTTCTAAAATTGAAGAAGATTTTAAAGATCAAGTTCACTTAAATCAGCTAGTCAAAATCGAGCACGAAGAAGCTATCGCTGCATTAAAAGCTGAAAAAGCTACTGTTGATGGATGGTATAATTCCTCAACAAAGATCACTGAGATAATTAAGTCTCAGATTCCCCTGAGTGATAAATGTGGTCTTGGTTACAAAGTTGATACTCTATAACCAACCACTGACCGTTCCATGCTTAAATTTGGAATGTTCGTATCCTCTATCTCTGACACTTTCTCATCTCAGTGTTCCTCTTCTAAACCGCCTATCCCTGAGGAAATCTCTACCTTAACTTCTAAAGGTAAAGAAAAAGTTGTTTATCCAAAACCTACCTCAGTCTTTAAAAACAAAGGTAAAGGAATTGCTTTTAACCAAAATCCTCATAAGGGTACCTCTGTACCAAAGTTGAACGCTTCTAAAGCTTCAGTGACTTATCCCTCTGGTTCAAAGAATAAGATCCCTGGATTTATTCAGCGTGGATCTATTCAGCGATCTACTCCTAGAATCAAAGTGGAAATTATTGGTAAGAAATCCGAAGAACTGAATGTTCCTCCCATTTCAAAAGCCAATAGCTTACTTGGTGCTGGTCCTTCTAATTCAAAATCAAAAGCGCAGCATGCAAATGGTCCTAGAACTACTTTTAGTTATAGGAAATGTTATCATTGTGGACTTACCAATCATATTGCTAGTAAGTGCCCCACATCCACCCAAGCTGAAAAGATAGCTAAGGTGAAGATCTTTGCCCCCAAGGCAAAGAAGACCACTGAGGTTAAGAAATTAACCAAAGTGAAGACTGACAAAGCTGAATATTCAAATGCCGCGAAGACTGATGAACCTTCCACTTCCTCTTCTACCCCCAATGACAAGTGTGTACACATGGATAAGTGGGTACCAAAGAAAAACTAATCTTCCTTTGTAATGCAGGTTAAGAAGGGTATCTGGTATCTCGATAGCGGATGCTCTAGACACATGACTGGTATGAAGAACCTGCTCACTGAGTACAAAGAAGAGAAGGGTCCCTCTGTAACTTTTGGTGGAAATGGAAAAGGACATACCCGAGGGTTTAGTGTACTCTCTAATGGTACAACAACCTTCAGAAGAGTCGCATATGTTGAAGGGCTGAAGCATAATCTTCTAAGCATCAGTCAGCTTTGCGACAAGGATAACAAAGTAATCTTTACTAAGGAATCCTGCTTTGTCGCTGACAAAAAGGAGAAGATAGCTCTCAGCGGTTATCGTTTGGAAAATGTTTATGTAATAAACATGGACTCAACAACAACTGAGAACTCCTGTTTCTTCTCAAAAGCCTCATCTGATGTCAACTGGCTATGGCATAAGAGGCTCTCTCATCTCAACTTCAAGACACTGAACACTCTTTCTTCAAAAGAGTTAGTCACTGGTCTACCTCAGCACTCATACGCAAAAGAATCCTTATGTTCAGCGTGTGAGAAAGGCAAGCAGACCAAAGCAAGCTTTAAGTCAAAGCAAGTTTCCTCAGTGTCATCTCCTCTACAACTTCTCCATATGGATTTGTTTGGCCCTGTTAACAAACAATCCATCGCTGGAAAGAAATATACGCTGGTCATAGTTGATGAATTCTCTAGATATACAAGGGTTATGTTTCTCCGTTCTAAGAGTGACACCCCTGAAGAACTCATCCCCTTTGTTCGGAAGATGGAAACCCTGAACAACTTGACCGTTCGCTCAATAAGGAGTGATCATGGGACTGAATTCAAAAACAGTTCTCTTGATTCTTTCTTTGAGAGTAAGGGTATTTCTCATAACTTTTCTTCAGTGAGAACACCGCAACAAAACGGAGTCGCTGAAAGAAGAAATAGAACTATTATTGAAGTTGCACGTTCAATGCTCAGCGATTCTCACCTGCCTACTCAGTTTTGGGCAGAAGCTGTCAACACTGCTTGTTTTACGCAAAACAGGTCGCTGATAGTCAAAAGATTTAATAAAACAGCCTATGAACTTTTTCATGGGAGAAAGCCTTCAGTTAGCTTTCTTCACATCTTTGGATGTCAGTGTTTCATACTGAACAACAGAGATGCCCTTGGAAAGTTTGATCCTAAGGCTGATGATGGAATCTTTCTTGGATACTCCTCAGTCTCCAAAGCCTTCAGAGTCTTCAATCGAAGAAGACAAATTGTAGAAGAGACTATTCACGTCACTTTTGACGAATCCCGTTCAGCGAATTCTCGACCTTCTGCTGATACTGAAGAGCTGAATCAATGGATGTTTTCTCATCTTGGTGATTCAGAAGATATTCCCACTCCTCATAGTCATATAGTTGAAGATGATAGTCCTACTATCATCCCAAACATGCAGAATAGTGAAGCTGAAACATCATGGGTCTCAGCTGTTCCTTTAAACACTATACCTACTTCTGAACCAAATGTCTCAGACATTCCATCTACTTCTCAGCAATCAGTGAATGAGATGACATCTGCACCTACTCCTCTCTTGGTTGATATTCCAGAAGTTGCTGAAGCTTCATCTTCAGCTCCTCCAGTCCAATTTGAGTCAGCGACTTATGCTCCTACTCAGCGATGGACTGTAAATCACCCAATTGATCAAATTCTTGGTGATCCAAACGCTGGTGTTCAGACTCGACGAAGTGCAGAAAATGGCATCTTCTACTCCTGCTCCTACCGCTGAGAAATCCACGGCTGCAAAGAAACTGACTCTCGTCAAAGCTCCTCAGGTCAAGTTCAAGCTTGAGGAAATCGATTTTTCAAAATCGAACAACCTTCATGCGTTTTTCGAGTTTCCTCCTCGAAAGCAAGTCACACATCTGGATGATGCTGTGAACTACCTAAAAACATGTTGCTTATCCACAGCCCTGACCATTACACCCCCTGCTCATCAATTCCTACTTTCTCAGTTCTGGTATACTGCCAGAAGAGCTCAGGTACCCCAAGTAAAAGACCCAACGAAGATCGTTGACTCTATTCTCTGTGACATAAAATTTGGCACCACCAAAATCAACCCTGCCATTATTAGGAAAGCACTGAGCCTTCCTACCTCTACCAAAGAAAACCGCTTTGTCCCTCTCCTAAACTACAAAAACCATGCTGATAGGGAAGCCATCATTGCATTCTTCGGTGCAATGGGTTACGCATGGGACACTGGAAGGGACAAGAAGCCTGAGAAGAAACTGACAATGATCAAGAAGTCCAAAATGCCCAGCGAGATGAACTTCATCTTCGCACATCTGATAAGTTACATGACAGCGAAGAGTGGCTCCTCCGATCAAGCTGCTCAACCTCAGCAAGCAATGGGCTATGCATTGCTGAAAGGTCTAAATGTTGACTGGGCCTCAATCATCTACGACGACCTTGCGTTCAGAGTGGATATGGCTGAAAGATCTGCATGGGTTCCTTATCCCAGATTCATCAGCGCCGTCTTTCAACAAGGACTTGGCGAAAGGTACCCAACAGAGGGTGATCTGAGACTCTCTCAGGTTGGCCCTAAGGTACTCGACTTCAAGCCAAAACGAGGTACGTCTTTCTACTCTCTTATCTCTTCTCAATCCTCCTTCTTCTACTTCTACAGCTCATTCAGTGAAAATTCCCACCGCTGATACCCACGCTGCACCCTCCACTCCTTCTCGAAAAAGGAAACAATCTACTTCCCAACTTGGTTCCAAAAGAATCAAGAAAACCAAGGAGCAACCCCCAGCATTTACACGTTGAAGACTCCTCAGCTCATCTTGAAGAGTTGATGGAAAGTTCAGTGGTACGCTCTGCCACAGCTGATCAAGCCACACCTTCCATCCCGGCTTCAGTTTCTCTAAACGCTGAAGTTATAAACTTGGAAATGAACCCACCTCCTTCAGCCTCTCTACAGACTGGAGTGATTGACAGCGGATCCAATGCTGAACCCCGCACCCAACCATCATTCTCATCCCTCATTCCTCCTACTCAATCTTTAGGGGATATCAACACCTCCCTGAAGGCCCTGGAAACAAAGGTGGAAAATTACAACACCATTCTCTCCACAAACTCTTCAGCGGTTACAGACGCTGGAGAGAAACTCAAAAAGCTGACCGAGATCGTCGATACAAAAAGCCTCCAAAACTGATCTGGAGAAGGTGGATGGTAGCATCGCTCAATTTGCTACCACCCTCGCTGACAATTCAACCGCAACCCCCTCTCTTTCAACAAACTTCACCTCTATGTCCAATGAAGTCACATCATTGAAGACAGAGGTTGGTTCTCTAAAGGGTGAAGTTTCCACGATCAAGGCTGACGTCTCAGCAATCAAAGAAATTGTTAAGAAAGTGCTCGATCGCCTGAACGTCCCAACTTCAAATTTTACTCAGGTCGATCGTGAGGCTCTTCAAAAGATCAATCCTGGAAGTCAGATTAGCAAAGATTGAAAATTGTGTTGGGATCTCTGGCCTAGAAGACAAGGACCAAATACACACTACCACTGCTGAACAATCTGTTACCTCCCCCAACCATAATGTGGAAGATGGGGAGAAGACTAAAGAAGACCTTCCCCATAATGCTGAGGGGGAGGGTTTTGAAACTGCTGCTGGACCTCAGTGAGTTGAAAACCCTGAGGAAACCGAGAAACCTTCCTCTGTATCTGAGGGGGAGAAACTCAATGAGCAACTCAAAGAAGCTGCTGCTGACGTGACTGAACCTTATGCTGAAGAGGTCGAGTCTGAAGAAGAAACTGAAGATGATGAACTTGTCGACATCTCTGATGAAGAACCATCATCATCCCCCAAAGATGATGATGATGACGACTTCTTCTACGTCCAGCCTGTTGCAAAAGCCCCAGCTCAAAAAGGGATCAAGATAAAAGAACCTTCAGGGGAGCGGACCAAGACAAAGCCTGCAGCGTCTGAAGCTGACAAAGGCAAAAACAAAGGCCTTGCTGAAGAAGACAATCTGACAATCTTGCTTCAAAAGCCAGTTTATCAGGTACACTACCTTCTATTCCCTTACACTGCATCCCTCCTCTATCCCTTCTCAATCACAATCCTTCTATCCTTAAAACCTTTATACACTTAACCACATTCTTTTCTCTATCTCTTTCTTCCCAACTTTTCTTACTTAAACAATCGCTGTGTTTCAGCTAGTCCTCTCCCCTGTTTGAGGATCTCGCTGAAGCTCCTTCGACTACACCAGGAATAATCCCAGCCGCAAGAGCTGAAGAAATAATCCCAGTCTTGAGACTGATGAACCTGAAGAACAGCTGCTCTCTCATAAAAACAGACCTTCCTTGGCTCCTAAAAAGCTAAGTGAAGAGGATCAAGAAAAGAGAGATGCAATGATCAAACAGCTTGAAGATCAGCGAATCATTCTTCCTCGTGACAAAATCCCTGCTCCCACAAAGTTCAGGATCTCAAGGAAAGAATACGAGGATCATCTAAGAGCTGAAAGATTTCTCGCCGAAAAGAAGACAGATGAAGAAAAATATAAGGCTCTTGCCATCCAGCTTGTCCAACAATCGGTGAAAGACCCCACGTTGAAAAGAACTCCCATTGATGTCCAACGTCAGCTATGGGATGATGCCAAAAGGATCGTTGAAGAAAAGACTAAAGTATCTGATACGACTTTGGAATGGTGTAAAGAAATGTTGAATTATCGATCTCGACCATCCAAAATCATCAAGGTAAATATCAGAGGAAGACTGTTCGTAGACGTTCCTGTTGTTGAAGTTGATGTATTCAGAGAAGACAAAACCAAGCAAACCTTCTATGCTGCTACTTTAGAAAAATTTGGTTTCTCTGAATGGTTGGAAGTGAAATTAGCCATTCAGCGGTCGCGCTCAAAGTTCAAGAGCCATGTCGAGAAAATTTTAAATTCTCAGATCGACTTGGTATCTTCTGCTGTGGATATTCATCCTTCCACTCTTCTTCCTCCTCAACAAAGAAGAGTCTCTGCAAAGGAAAAGAAAGCCTCAGACTCAGGTCCTCATATACGGAATGAAACAGGTATTGGTTTCTCTCGTGCTGAAGTTCTTGGCCCTGATGCTGACCTCTCAGCGCTTGACACCTCCCTACCACCTGGTGAAACTTTCATCCCTGGAAAAGTCGCAAGTGATCCCTATGGTATATTCTTTCTAGACTACCAAGGAAATCAACACTTTCAACGCATCTCTGAGCTTCCAATCACTCCCATCGAACAGCTCAGAGACCTCATATACTGGTGTGATGTCAGACGCGACATTCAAGCTCGTCACCTCAAGCCCCTGATCTTTGAAGAAGCAAAGAACAAAAAGGATCAAGGTGTCACTGTCCCTGACTGGATGATTCCCACATCAAAGACCCTCGATGAACTTCTAATCAAGGAAGAACCTTTTGACGGATAGGATCGCCTTGTAATTCTTTCTATCCTTATCTGTCTACATCTTTTGTACAAATTTATTTGTTGTACTTGTAATTTTTCCACTTCCCTCTGTAATCTTTACGAAGTTTAAAGAAAAATTTCAGCGAATGTACTTTACTCCATCAGTACTGAAAAGATCCCAGAAAACAGTAAAAGGGAAAAATATTTTATGAGTTCTTTTTATCCTTATGTTTTCAATAAATAGCAATTTTCTCTGTTGCTATGTCATAATCAAATAGGGGGAGATTGTTGATCCAAACCCTCAGTGATTTGATAATGACCCTCTCTTAAACACTTAGTGAAAATTGTAAGTAAACAATATGTATTAGAGTTTCACTATCGCTGATAAGTACTAAGACTTTACAGTACCGCTGATAGGAACTCTCACTCTTTAGATTAGATATTCAGCGAACACTGTTCATCATCTTATAGCTTTGAGCCTGTTCAGTCTATGAGATGATCACTGATAAGTTAGTTGTTTACTTATGATCCCTGAAGACAAGTTTCACGTCAACCAAAGTTCTACGCTGAAGTCGAAGATCAAGCTCAAGAACCAGCGACAAGTCTACTCATGAACTGATGCGGATATCAGCGAAGCAAGACCTGTCCATTCAACGTGAAGTATCAAGTAGAAGACTTCAGCAATCGCTGAACTTTATCATTCGCTGATAAAGATCTGACTCAACGAAAGCTGATCATGAAGTCTCCCTGCCTGTTACTATTGTCTTACCTCCCTTGCACGTCTCCGTACGAACTGTCAGAACGGACATCTCTTTTGTCTGTAATCGTACAACAACTCTGATTCTACACTATGCACCATGCGGCTACTAAGGTTGTCTACAAAGGTCAATGACATGCAACCACTCAGCTGCTGCCACATGTAAAGCCATACTGCCTTGCATTAAATGCATGCAGTATATAAGAAGAACCTTACTTCAGTTTTGAAGTGTGCTCGGACCATCTTCTTATCTCTCTCTTATTGTTAAGTTATTATTCGTAATTTCTTTAACTCTTTCTAGTGCAAGAAACTTAGTGTTTCTCAAGACTTGTGAAGATTAGGTTTATCCTTAATCTTGTTCCGCAACAAGTTGTAAATTGTCTTGATTTATCAATAAACAATTTAGAAAAGTAAAATAGTGTGTTTGTATTCAACCCCCCCCCCCCCCCCCTTCTACAAACTTGTATAGCCCTTCGGGACCAACAAGAGTTTACTTTAATTGCAAATCATCCATTTTCCAACTCACACATTTCCATGGGAAGGTTCCCGAAAGGTATAATACGTTTTTCCAAAATGAATTACGTTTCCAACTCACTTAAATACGTGAATAGGTCTAGTTTAGGCAAAACCTTCAAATACGATTGACAATACATACTCGACCCGTAAAACATGGAAACCATCCATTAGATATAACACTTTATTAAAACGTAATATGAAGCAAATGTAGCATAAACCCGTCCATCAACCATGGAAAACAATCCATATGCATAAATATAACCTCCAAAAATGCGAATAAATAAAATACCCGAAATCAACACCCTTCGGTGACGGGGGAGACCCGATCTCATCGAATGTGGCAACACATAAATTAAACCACGATTAAATAAATGCAAGTAAGCTTCTTGGATGTGGAAAACAGATGACATCAACCATACTAGGTCTTTAGTCAATCCTCGGCATCAATCATACTAGATCTTTAGCCCATCTTAGACATCAACCAAAACTAGGTCTTTAGTCCGTTTTAGACATGAACCAAAACTAGGTCTTTAGTCCATCTCCGGCATCAACCAAAACTAGGTCTTTAGCCCTTCTTAGACATCAACCATACTAGGTCATTAGTCTAAGCCATCAAGTTCAATCCTACTGGATCTTTACCTTGGGAAAACCCACCATCCGAAACAAGCTTACTCGACTTAAATATAAATACATGACCCCAAAAGAATAACTAATGCATTCAAATAATGTAAATCTCAAACATAATGCAACTCATGCAATGCAAATCCCAAGCCCACATCGAGCTTAATAAAACCGGGCGAATGCCATCAAGACTCAATCGAGCCCAAAACCGAGCCCTCTGCTCAAAAGATCTAATGATCATTTATCAACATCAAATCATGCAAATGAAATGCAATTAAGCATATAACACATCCTAGACTCCACCCCGAGCATGTAAATATCAACAATGTACAATAATATGCAACACGGTGCAATAAGAGCAACCCGTAAATAAGAGTCCACATCGAGCCATTTAAACTGGACAAATGTCCCAAGACTATCTCAAAGTCAAAACCGAGCAAAGTGCTCCAAGCTTGCTAGACCCATAATGTCGGTCATCATCGCATAAAACGCGTTTAAACATTGTTTAAGCAAACATGTATCCCAAAATCATCATTAACCCCAAAACTCAACACGGGTTAAACAAAAGGGGTTTTCCCAAAGGACTCACACCCTTAATATTCTCAAAATGACCCATAACACTAAAAGTGCATTTCCCAAATGGTTTATTAAAATCATTTACACTAACATGATTAAACCATCAAATAAACCTCATTTTGAGCAGTTAATCTTTAAAGACAATTTATGGTTTCTAACCATCCAAATATCCAAAAGCCCCAAATGTGGGTATTTTACACATTTATGAAGATAAACACTTCAAAAGAGTTAAACTATTCAAATAACTCAACCATAGATATTTTCAAGTAAAACACACAAATATTTGGAAAATACTAATTTTGGCATGTACAAAGTTTTCGCAAAGTAACTTGAACTCACCTTGCTAGATTTAAGCTAAATCTAGAGTTTCTCCAAACGTAAGCTCCTTTGGTGAAGTTTGTATCCTCAAGCCAAAACTTCCAAAACCTAGATTTATGAATTCCCAACCATCAATATTACAATCCAACCACATGAAATCATTCTCCAACCATAAAACATCAAAACCACCAATAATACCAAAACCCTAATTTCTTAGATGAAGAAAAGAGATAATTACCTCAATCACAACAAGAATCCACCAACAAAACACCTCTAGATCACCAACGAAACACCACAAGCTCCAATTCTTCAAAATGGTCAAAAAGGTTGGATGAAACCCTAGAAGGATTTAGGTGAAGAAGATGAAGTGAAAGGATTCTTGCTTTAGCTTCCAAAACCATGATAGATGAAGAAGAGACACTTGAAAACTTGATTCTTGGAGTCTAAAAGGCTCAAAATCGACATTGGGGGTGAAGGGTTTCGGTTCTTGGGAGAGAAAAACGAAATGGGTGAAGTTAGAATGAGAAAAGTGCTGAAAATCGCATTTTAAGGGTCCTGGTACCCCGGGCGATAGTGACATGTGATAGTGACAGTGTCACAATCGCTGGCACAATCGCACGGGTTGTACCGAGAGTTTTTGGCATCCGGCGAATGTGACATGCGATTGTGACAGTGTCACAATCGCTGGGCACTATAGCACAGGGTGTACCGAAACTTGTTTTGGCCATAACTTCTTCGTTTTAGCTCCGTTTTCGCTCCGGAAAGAACTGTTGGACTTGTATTTGAATTCCTCATCCAACAAGACCATAAAATCTAGGATTTAATCCAAAATCCTATTTTTCATATTTTTCTTAAAGATCGCTTTCCACACTGATTCGAAATTGTACTTTTTATTCGAAAATTACGGGTGTTACATGATATCCCTTCTCGCATGATCCTCCCTCCCTCTCTCTCTCTCTATATATATATAGAGAGGGATAATAAATTGTAACCATTAAATGTGTGTAAACTATGTAAACCAATCCTAGCCATTGATTGCTAATCTTGATTAATTTGTAGTTAAGGGTAATTATGTCATTTGATCACTTATTTTATTTTCGGAATTTAAATAATAAAAGATACCAAGCCGTTATTTTAGGAAGTGATTGCTTTTGATTATTTTTTTAATTTTTTAATAAAAGATACCAAGCCGTTTTTGAATATGATCATCTTCTTCAAGAAACCGTTTTTAAGAATATGAAAACTCCATAACTGCAATCGCTCAAGGAATTATTCAGTAAGCGGGTTTTGTAGTATTTTAGGTGTGGTTCATAGTAATGTCTTTCAATAACGAACAAGGATATAATGAAGAAGAAACCGGTCCTGATCCAATGGAGGTGTATGATGATATTGCCGATTTTGTTATTGCGCTTGGTTCAGACGACGAATGTGATGAAAGTTTACTCGAGGTTGTTGATGATTCAATTGACGTTACACCAATAAAGAAAGGTAAGTGTTATATTAAATTTCACAACCTGTTAACAAATCTGAGAAACTATATGTGAAACTGTTTGACAAAATTCACAACGAAATTTGTTTTTATGTTTGTACGCATTTTTCTGGGTTTAAACATTAACGTCTTTCTAACCTTTGATTTTTCCCATGAAAATGTTTATGTTTATAAATTATGAACTCATACACGTAACACGGTTTTCATATGAAAAATGTACTTGGTATTAAATTATGATGCGACAGATTCATATTCCCTTTTGCAATATGAAATTGTTAATTGAAATGTTTACCTGTTATATATGTGTTATTATTTGTTATGAAATTATAATTCACATGTATAAAACAATTTTCATGTATGAAAAAACTACCGAATATGTTATTAGGAAATTGGCGCCTCACCGGGTGTCATATGAAAAAAAACATCATAAATGCATTATTCTTTGTTTGTATGTAGATAGTTGTTATGAGATTGCCCTTTCTAATATTTCTAATATTTAAATAAATTTTTTATGTGTTTGTCGCAGTACATCACGAGGCTTTTGTGTCTCCTGGTGGTACGAAATATTGGATACCATATGTTGATGAAACTGTACAGATAGGTCTTGGATATGAATTTAAGTATATTGACCTTGCCGACATTGCATATATGAAATACGCTGAAGAAGCTGGATTTGATGTTCGTCAATCGAACAAGAAAAAAAATAGGTTTGATCAGGTGATAACACGTTACCTACTATGTAGTAAGCAAGGTATGCCTGTGAGTAGAGACGTCGAGAGCATGACTAGGAATTCAAACGTGAAACGGACTAACTGTAGAGCATGTATTAAGTTTCGCCTTAGGAAGCAAAACTGGCACATATGTTGTTTATAAGTTCGAAGAAAGGCATAACCATGTTCTTTACAACTCCGTGGACAAGGGGATGTCACGCTCGAAACGACGTTTGCAATATACCGATTTTAGGAATGAGTATAATGGATCATCATCCTGTGTTGGTGGGTCAAAGTCGTATAATATTCAGGCCGCGCTCAAAGGTGGGTACAAATATGTTAGTCAGACTCAAGTTGACTACCAAAATGCGAGGACTGCCATGGGCACATTTGTTGGGAAGAAAGACGCGCAAATGTTGGTTGATTTGTTGTGTAAACGTAGAACAATTGTCCCTGACTATTTCTTTGATATATTGGTTACTGATGGGGAGTTACAGGTTGTTTTTTGGGCTGATGAGATTGCTAGACTAAATTATAAAGAGTTCGGTGACACTATATCATTTGATGCAACATATCGTACGAATCGGTATGTATTATATTATGTTCCTTTTTATGTTTCCTGATTGTTCATGTTGTTTTTAGTAATTATTTCATTTCTTTTTTTTTCACAGTCATGCTATGAATTTTGTTCCGTTCATAGCTATTGTTAGTCCCAGATGGCTTAACAAGTATTGTAGAAGGGGGGGTTGAATACAATACACAAAATTTCACAATTTTAATTCTTATATTTGAAAAACTTTCAAAAGAATTACACACAGAAAACTTAAGATTGTTGCGGAAAAGAACAGATAAACTATTCTAACAATCTTACACAAAGTATACAACAAAACAACTAAGAACACTAAGAGCAAAGCTATTGAGTTTTTAAGGCTTAAAAGAAGGTTTCTTGCACTGAGAGAATTTCTTGAAAGCGTGAGAATTGCATGAAGAGCACTTCTCCTTTTATAGTGCCAAGGAGTGCCCAAGCATTAAATGCTTGGGACACTTGTCATCTTCACATATGCTGATAATGTTGACTTCAGGAGAACTGTGAAGTCCTTGTCACTTTTCACTAGGTGCAGACAGAGTAGCTTGAGCAGATAATAGGGACCTTAACTGAAAGTGGATAAAGAGACAAACTGTCACTTTTCTCTGCTGGAGGATATTGTCCCATAATAAATGATCTTCTGTCTTGAGCCTATAGCACCGAAGTGGTTTCCATCGAGATTTGAGAAATCTTCGGTGGAAAGAAGACTAGTCCACCGAAGTTGCAAGCATGTTTCGGTGGTAACTAGTCCACCGAAATTGCGAGCATGTTTCGGTGGAGAGGACCACCGAAATTACAAGAATATTTCGGTGGTGAGAGAAACACCGAAAAGGTCATCGGTGGTGGATGGGGCCACCGAAACTGTCCATGCACTTCGGTGGGAGAAGGCCACCGAAAATGTCCTATAAATTCGGTGGAGAGAAAGCCACCGAAATGTCAAGGATTTCGGTGGTGATGACTTGTTTGAATGTTGCTGAGAGTCTTCTATTTTCCACAAGTAGAGAGTCTTCAAGCTTGGTTTCGGTTGATCTTCGACTTCACCGAACATTTGATATCTTGTACAAGTCACTCAAAGAACTGAACTAAAATATTCTAAGTAGGAGTTTTAGGGAAAACATCGGTGAGTCAATTTCAAATCCTTGGTGACCCAACAATCTCCCCCTATTTGAATTTGAGCTCCTTATCTTAGAATATTCAAGAGTAAATAAAAGTAAGTGCGTTTTTGACCCTTTTTACTCTTTTGGGTTCTTTTCACATAGGCCATTCTTTTTGTTCTTTTTGATCTTTTTCTTTTGTATGCGTATGTATACTATGTACAGTATTTACAGGTAACGAAAGATAAAGTATGTACGGAAATAAAATTCAAATAGAGATACTTGTATTAAGATAAGTTCTCGTACAATTTTACAAAATGAGAAACTAACTTTTACAAGTACCAAATGGAGAGAACTTACTTCTTTGAGGTTTTGCGGCGCTTGATTTCATCCAGTAAGTTTCTATAGAACGGTTGAGCTTCGGGGATGTTCGGAAAGAGGTTGTGAATGCCTTCCAGAAATATAGTATCGGCGATGGACATCTGGGCAAATCTGAAGAATGCCCGACGACCGAGACCGTCGTTAAAGAACAATCCTGGTATTGGTGAGAGGCTTAAGGTTGTGGTAGGATAGGGAACAGAAGTGGGAATGGTAAGGTTAAGATTGTTTACATTCGGGATTTTACCTTCTCTTGCCATTTCCTTGAAGACTGAGTCAGGAGGATTTTTGACTTTGGGGAGGATGATCTTCTCTTTCAGAGACAGCAGTTTGGCTCTTTCTTCGGTGGAGAGGATGATGTTATGTTTTCTTTTGATCTCCTTCATTTTATTCATTAGACCATCAATGTATTTGACAAATATGTCTTTCCTTGGATTTGGACTCCTGACAAGGTGTTGAGTGATTTCATACCATTCCGAGAGACCGAAGAGTTGGAGATGGCTTTCTTTCACACTTTTCATAGAACCATCTTCCCAGTTAATAATCAATCTGATGTCTTGAGGGTTTGCCTTGGAGGTGGCAATCTTTACTGAAGAAATTTGTGACCTATAGCTTCGGTGGTGCATGGTCTTTTTGTACCAATTAATTTCTTCATTCTTTTGTTGTTCCAAGGCACTGAGCACCGATTTCTGTGTTTGGATGGCATCGGTGGACTTGACTTTTGTAGCTTCTTCTTCGGCAGCTTTGAGAGACAGATCTTTGGATTTGTCTAATTCGATTTGAGCTATTCTTGCTTCCTCAATTTCTTGAGCAGAGAGGCCAAGTTCGGTGGTGATAGGTTGAGAAGCAGGCTTGAGTTTGAGAGTTTCAGCGTCCTTCGGTCGAGCCCCATATCTTGCCAGATCCTTTTTCTTCTTTGCTTCTCTGGCCAATTCTTCGGCCGAAAGAGTTCTTTTTCCTTTGTCTTCGGGAGCATTGCTGGACTGCTCCCCCTCAACTGATGCATTAAGGTCAAGAGCTTCGGTGGAGCCAGTATGGGTCGGTGAGAGTGAGACATGTTTCGGTGAAGAAGAGGGTTTCGGTGGAGAAGAGGGTTTCGGTGGAGAAGAGGGTTTCGGTGGTGAGGAGGGTTTCGGTGGAGAAGAGGGTTTCGGTGGTGAGGAGGATTTCGGTGGAGAGGGTTTCGGTGGAGGCTGGTTACTGGAAAGTTTCTTTATGGATGGAAGTTTCGGTGGAGCCGTGGTTTTCTCCCCCTCAGGAACAGCCGGTAACTTGAAACCCAACTCATAGAAGGCTTTATCAAACTTGGAGTGTAGGAAGGCCAGACTCATTTCGGTGGTATGGGGAACCAAGGCAAAGTCACCAAGATCCATTTCCCACTGGGAACGTTCAGGACTGGGTGAGTCGGTGGAAGGTTTGGAGAGGGACTCCACTGTGGTAGAAAGGGTAGATAATTTTTCTTGAATGGGGCGTAGGGCTTCGGTGATGGCATCAAGAAGAAGATGCGGTAGCTGAGACTCGAGGGTAGAGATGCGGGAATTGGCTTGGGAGATTAAGGTGATGGTAGATTTAAGAAAGGTAGAGGTGCGGTCGATGTGCGGGGAAGTTTGGCCACCGATTTCGGGAAACTGGAAGAGGAGTCGGTGGGGGTCAGGTTCGGGAATGGGAATATGGAGGTAAGGTATCAAGTCGTCGGTGTGTAACATTCGGGGGGGGGTAGGTGATCGGGGGGAGTAGGTGATCGGGGGGGCGATTGGTGTGAAGACGAGGGAGACTCGGTGTGATGTTCTTCGGTGGACGGGATGGTTTGGGGAGAACCAGTGTCCGCTAAAAGAAAATCGAAAAAATCAAAGGGTGAAATTGGGGGGGAACCCTTAGAGGGTTGTGCAATGTCTTCGATCGAAAACTGATCGGGTGTAAAGCTGTGTAGTGTGAAGTCAGAACCCTCGAGCGGAGAGATCTCGAGGTCATCTCCACCACCCAAAGAGTCGAGTGGGGAGGTATGTGGGGGGTCCTCCTGAAATGTAACTGAGGCCTTTCGAGAGGCAACAGAGGAGACGGTGGGGTGTGTAGCAGGTACCCTTGGCCCGGAGGGATGAAGTTCAACAACCGGCGATTTTGGAGAATCGACGGTTGGATGAGTCGGTTGGGCCGATGGTTTCCGAGACCTCTTTGGAAGAGATCCCGAAGGGGAAGGTGAGTGCCTCCGCTTGTGAGAAGGGGTGTGAACCGGGGAGGTCTCCGAGGGATCTCTCGGTGACGTGGTTCGAGAAGCGGGAGCGGAGGTGTCGGTGGCCTTTTGTCGTTTCTTTTGAGTGCCACCCGACGTCACTCGGGAACGGGGAGAAGGGACCACAACATTTGGAGTGACCTCGGGAATTTCCAGGTGGCGAAACCCGGGAATTTCCGCATCACCCCAACGAAGTTCGGGAGATAGAGCGAAGGAAATCATACCTGGGCGTAATGGGCGATCGGTGGCGAGCGGCTTGACGTTGAGGGTTTTGGTGCCCACAACGGGAGATGACCATTCATAAGAGAACCGGGGCGAGGAAGAGCGGCGATCGGTTTCCAAAGCTTTGGAAAGCTTGTGTTGTAAGATCATGGAGATGAAGCGGGGAAAAGCAACGTAACACTTCTTGGGAGTTTTGATGACCTCGACAAGCTCTGAGAAGAAATATTGGGCGAAGTCAACTTTCCTTTGGAAGATGAGGGCATGAGCGAGTTTGTTGACGTGTGAAGGCGATTAGTCATGCCCACTTGTTTTGCGTGAGAGGCAATGGATAACGTGGGCGAAGAAAAAATTCCAAATGCCTCCCATTTTGCTGCGAAGAAGAGTACCGGGGCCTTTGGAGCTTTTGGAGGAGTCGTCGAGCACATAACCGGTGGTAAGAACAATGTCTTCATGTATGGTGTCCAAATACATGTCTTCATAGTCGGAAAAGGCGTCGATCTTGAGAGCGAGACGAACATCATCGACCCCAAATGTGAGGTCGTGATCACCTTCGGCATTGGTGAAGATGGAGGCGTGAATGGCCTCATTGGAGGGATCGTACACGGAGGTGAGCCAGAACTGTCCAATGAGCATTTTGCTCATCCTGGGGTTGCATGTGAAGGCATGAAGAAGAGGAGAGCGAGACAGAAATTTAGCAATAGTAGAGAACTCGGGATGAGCGGGATCGGATTCGAGGCGGGCAACGTGATTGCACTGGTTGAAGCGGAGGTCTTCAAAACGTGTAGGAATTGGATATCGTGAGGATGCCATGAGAGAGATATGTTTGAAAGAGAAGAGAGAGTTGCAGGTTTGAATTGTGAGAAAGGAGTGGGGAGGAAGTGAAGGGAGGTATGTATATATAGGGAAAGGATAAGGCACTATGAAGTGCAAGCTGCAAATCGGTGGGAATGAAGTGCAGTTCAATATCACCTTTGGAAATGTGATCCCTGATGAAATGATACCTGATATCGATGTGTTTAGATCTAGAGTGAAGAACAGGATTATTTGCTATAGCTATAGCACTGGAATTATCACACAGAATTGGGATTTTAGAAAAGAATTGATTATAGTCCCTTAGTTGGTTTCTCATCCATAGAATCTGAGCACAGCAGCTCCCAGCAGCTACATATTCAGCCTCAGCAGTAGAGGTTGATACAGAGTTTTGTTTCTTGTTGGACCAACTTACCAATTTTCCCCCAAGGAGCTGACAGCTTCCTGTAGTACTCTTTCTATCAATCTGGGAACCTGCATAGTCTGAATCTGAATAACCAATTAGTTCAAAACCCGAGTCTTTGGGATACCAAAGACCCAAGTGCAG
This sequence comes from Saussurea involucrata, assembly GCA_033807775.1. Lineage (NCBI taxonomy): Eukaryota > Viridiplantae > Streptophyta > Magnoliopsida > Asterales > Asteraceae > Saussurea > Saussurea involucrata. The sequence continues at coordinate 138,904,722 of CM066322.1, forward strand.
TGTGCCCTTAAGATACCGAAAAATTCGTTTTACAGCCTTTAAATGTGATACTTTAGGATTGGCCTGATAACGAGCACATAGACAGGTAGCAAACATAATATCCGGTCTGCTAGCAGTTAGGTAAAGAAGAGAGCCTATCATACCTCGGTAAAGAGTAACATCCACAGATTCACCTTTTAGATCGGCACACAGTTTCAAGGGAGGTGCCATGGGAGTTTTCATAGGAGAGCTATCTAGAAAGTTAAATTTCTTCAGAAGGTCCCGAATATATTTGCTTTGATTTATAAAAATTCCTTCTGAAGATTGTTTGACTTGAAGGCCCAAGAAAAATGTAAGCTCTCCCATCATGCTCATCTCATATTCACTCATCATGAGAGAAGCAAACTCATCACATAGGCATTCATCAGTGGCACCAAAGATGATGTCATCAACATAGATTTGAACAAGAATGATATTACCTGAGGTTTCTTTGATGAAGAGAGTATTGTCAATTTTACCTCTGGAATATCCATGCTTGAGAAGAAGGTTAGCAAGAGTGTCATACCAAGCACGTGGAGCTTGCTTGAGACCATACAAAGCTTTGTCAAGTCTGTACACATAGTTTGGATGAGCTGGGTCTTCAAAGCCAGGAGGTTGTTTCACATAGACTTCCTCTGCAAGTTCCCCGTTGAGAAAGGCACTTTTAACATCCATTTGAAAGACCCTAAAATTTCGGTAGGCAGCATGAGCCAGAAAGATCCTTATAGCTTCAAGTCTTGCAACAGGGGCAAATGTTTCATCATAGTCAATGCCTTCTTCCTGTCTGTATCCTTGAGCTACTAATCGGGCCTTGTTCCTGATAACAGTACCATCTTCATCCATTTTGTTCCTGAATACCCACTTGGTTCCAATGATTGTCTTGTTTCTGGGTTTGGGAACCAATCTCCAAACTTTATTTCTCTGGAACTGAGAAAGTTCTTCTTGCATGGCAGTGATCCAACAAGGATCTGATAGAGCTTCATCCACTTTCTTGGGTTCAGAGAGAGAGAGGAAATTCACATAGAGACAAATATTTCCAACTCCTCTGCGGGTTTGGACACCTGCTTGTTGATCACCAATAATTTGATCTATGGGGTGATCTTTGGTCCATTTTAGAGCAGGGGGTAAAGGTGATGGGGTATGAGGAGTAGAGTGAGCTGGAGTAGTGGGATCAGAGGTTTGGTGTAAGATGGGATTTTCGGTAGTGGAAGCCATGTGATTTTCGGTGGGATTAGGGATGGAAGAAGGGCTTCGGTGTGGAGTTTCGGTGGGAATAGGGAAATCGGTGTGAGAGATGGGTTGATCAATTTCGGTGGGAGAGAGTGATCCAGCTGGGTTTTTTGAGGTGGATGGATTTGAGGGAATAGAGGAGATATCGGTGGAAGTGACTAAGGGGGTATCACCAATACATGATGAGATCCATCTGTGTAAATCATCCTCATCACTTGAAAGTGATGAACATCTGAGATCATCAAACTTGACATGAATGGACTCATCAATGCATTTTCTTCTGAGATTGTACACCCTATAAGCTTTGGAGGATAAGGAGTACCCAACAAATATTCCCTCATCTGCCTTGGGATCAAACTTCCCAAGATTTTCACGATCATTAAGAATAAAGCAGATACACCCAAAGACATGAAGAAAGCCAATATTTGGTTTTCTGCCATGAAAAACTTCATACGGGGTTTTATCATGTCTTTTGGATATTACTGACCTGTTTTGAGTGAAGCAGGCAGTATTCACAGCTTCGGCCCAAAAATAGGTGGGGAGATTTGATTCACTCAGCATGGATCTAGCGGCCTCACACAGTGTTCTGTTTTTCCTTTCCACCACTCCATTTTGCTGAGGAGTACGAACAGCAGAGAAGTTCTGAGAGATCCCTTTCTCGGTGAAGAAGTCTTCAAGAGCACTATTTCTGAATTCAGTGCCATTGTCACTCCTTACCGAGCGGACAAGCTGGCCATTGAGAACTTCATTTTTCTTGACAAAGTTGATGATTTCTTCAGTAGCATCACTTTTGTACCTGAGAAAGAACACCCAAGTATATCTGGTAAATTCATCAACAATAACAAGAATATACCTTTTGCCTCCAAGACTTGGAGTGCTGACTGGTCCACATAGATCCATGTGCAGCAATTGAAGAGGAAGAGTGATGGAAGAGCATTGCTTCGTCTTGAAGGATGTTTTGGTGAGCTTTCCCTTTTCACATGCATCACACAGCTTCTCTTTGACAAAGTTCAACTTTGGCATGCCCGTCACCAGCTCTTTGTTGGAGATTTTATGCAAGGTCTTGAAGTTTAGATGAGAGAGACGTTTGTGCCACAACCAGTTTCTTTTGGATGCATCATTTGACACAAAGCAGACATTTGAAGAAGAATTGGATTGTCCCATATCTATGACGTAGACATTTTCCATCCGTCTTCCCGATAACACCACATTGAATTGTTTGTCTACCACGGAGCAGACACAAAGTTCAAAGATAACTTTGTATCCAAGATCACACAGTTGGCTAATGCTGAGGAGGTTATGCATGAGGCCGTCCACAAAAGCCACTTTATTGAAGGTTACAGATCCATTAGAGAGAGTTTCGTATCCTTTGGTTAAACCCTTAGAATTATCACCAAAAGTTACAGAAGGACCTTTTCCCGGCACATAGTTGATGAGAAGAGACTTGTTTCCCGTCATGTGGCGTGAGCACCCGCTGTCTAAATACCAAATTTGATGGTGCTCAAAAGCCTGCATGCAAACACATATTAGTTCTTTGGTACCCATTTTGTAATGGGTCCTTTGGGGTTAGAAGAGCATGATTCCTTAAGCTTGGATCTATCAATCCTATCCTTGGGACAGTCCTTAGCCATATGAAAAGTGTCACCACAGTTATAGCATTTTCTATAGATAAACACCTTTTTAGCATTTTTCATGTTTTGGCTTTTATCATTTGTTCTTATAACCTTGTTAGAGGAGAACAGAGCAGGAGGCTTGGACCCAAGGATTCCTTTGGATAAATCTTTGGAGGTTGATTTTCTTAAAAGCACAGATCTAGGAACATAAGTGTTGTTAGAGGGAATGTTTGGGGTAAAACTTTTAGGATGGGAGCTTGCCATGCAGTTGACCACCGATTTTCCTTTGTCGGCACAGGAGATCCTTTTTGAGTGAACAGGAGTTTCTCTTTTGGGGATCTTTGAGGGCTTAGGTTCGGTGTAGGTATCTATGTGAATAGATTTTAACACTTCATGAAGAGGAATTGGAGGGTCATAGATTGAGGGATTGGTGGGCACAAAGGGGATAAGATCGGTGGGTTTAGATCTTTTGGAAGGATTAGCTTTTGAAGAGTTTGAGGAGGAGGCTTCATCCATGGCCGAAAATTTGAGCTGATCATGGATGGGTTTAGAAACGTCATTTGAATCGTGCTTCTCAATGATTTGCAATGAGGAGTCTTTGGCCTTTAAGGATATTCCATACTTTAAGGCTTCACACAGATCTAACGAGTTCAAAGAGATGGAATCACAAGAGCTAGAATCAGAGAGATCATCACATGCATTGGTGGGGGGAACAAGAGCAAGAGTGGACTCACAAACATCAGTTTTTCCAAATCCTAGACCGAACTTGTTTGAACTACAGATTTGACTTTGAAAGATTTGTTCAAGATTTTTGGAAGAGCTTGACCATTTTTTGATGACTTCTTGTTCCCTTTTTAGTTTCTTAAACAGAGAGTTCTTTTCTTTTGAGATCACATGATTTATTGTTTTCAAGTCCTCAAGCTCATTTTTAATTTCCTCAAACCTTTTAAGCTTGGACATGCAAATTTCAAGTTCAACTTTGAGCTCTTTCACTTGAGCAGATTTTCTATTCTTACTGTCTTTAACAGAATAAAAATCTTGAGTTAAAGATTCATAGGCATTGATTTTTTCAATATCAGACATATTATTGAAGGGATGTACCTGAGCGTAGGCTGTGGAGCACCCAGTTGCCACTAGAGCCATAGGTGAGGTGGCCTTTTCGGAAACTTCCATTTCTTCTGAGATGGCCACGAAGCATCTATTCTGAGAATCACTGTCGGAGGTGTCTTCGTCGTCCCAATCGTGGGTTTCTGCCATGAGACCCTTCCCTTTTCTCTCTAGACCCTCACTCCTTTCCTTCTCTTTCTTGTACTTGGCCTTGTATTTCTCAGCACGCTCCTGATGATTTAAGAAGGATGGTGGGGACTCCTTTTTGGGAAAGGTTGATTTGAAAGGCATGTGTTTGGATTTTTCCCTTTTTGAAGAGGGATTGTCAGAGGAAGTAAATCTGGACTTGGAGATACGCTTGCTTCTACACTCAGATGCAAAATGTCCTTTCTTGCCACAGTTGTAGCATTCCTCATTAGACTTGTCAGAAGAAGTTTTGAAAGATGAAGTTTTTCTAAGACTTCGAGATTTGTTGAAGGGACGAAACTTGTGTTTAGAACCGGCCATCATTGCCATCTCATCCGACAACTGTTCAACCATGATATCCTCACCTTCATCATCAGCATCACTAAGATATGCTTCCGTTTGGTGGGTTACATTTGTTTGGCTGTCATTGTCAGAGTCAGATGAAGGATAGGTGATTCTAGGAAGATTTTGAGAATTCTTGGAACTTTCACTAACAAGAGCTATAGAGGAGCTCTTTATTTCCTTGATGAAAGATTTCCGTTGAAGCTTGGTTTGCTCAAAGTTGAAAAGAGTACCATATAAAACAGTTAAGGGCATGAACTCAAGGTCCTTGGTAGTTTTGATGCAAGTACATATATTTTCCCAAAAATCTGGGAGACAATCCATGAACTTGCACAAGACTTCCTCATTATCATAGACTCTGCCCAACAACTTAAGATCATTTAAAAGAGAGTTGAAGCGGTTATAGAAGCTAGGAAGAGATTCTCCCTTTTCGAAAGAAAAAAGTTCATACTTTCTGATAAGACCAATCTTTTTACATTTCTTGACTTCCTCTGTACCTTCGTACATAACACATAGAGTGGTCCACATTTCTTTGGCAGTTTCAAAGTTCACCAAAGAGTGGTAGACCTCATCAGGAAGAGAGAGAGCAATAATAGCTCTTACCTTGGAGTCAAGAGTAACCAAACGTTTCTCCTCATCAGTATACTTTTTAGGATTTTTGAGAATATACCGACCAGTAGCACTGGATTTTTCCTCATCAGAATCACTAGAGATTTCCTTTTCAAAGGTTTCTTTACCTGGCCTCTGCGTGTCATAGCGAGCCCAAACTCTGGGGATAATGGGTCCCTCGTTGAGAATGGTTGGATATCTAGTATCCACTCCTTCCATGAATAGCATCATGCGGCTTTTCCACAAAGAGAAGTTGTTGGGATTGAACTTAGGAGGTTTTGAAATGGAGCCATTTTCAGAGAAGTTATTTTGAAAAGAGTTTTCAACAGTAGAAGAAGAAGAGGCAGCCATCGCAGATCAAGTTTATGGAATTAAACTTTCTGCTCTGATACCACTTGTTAGTCCCAGATGGCTTAACAAGTATTGTAGAAGGGGGGGTTGAATACAATACACAAAATTTCACAATTTTAATTCTTATATTTGAAAAACTTTCAAAAGAATTACACACAGAAAACTTAAGATTGTTGCGGAAAAGAACAGATAAACTATTCTAACAATCTTACACAAAGTATACAACAAAACAACTAAGAACACTAAGAGCAAAGCTATTGAGTTTTTAAGGCTTAAAAGAAGGTTTCTTGCACTGAGAGAATTTCTTGAAAGCGTGAGAATTGCATGAAGAGCACTTCTCCTTTTATAGTGCCAAGGAGTGCCCAAGCATTAAATGCTTGGGACACTTGTCATCTTCACATATGCTGATAATGTTGACTTCAGGAGAACTGTGAAGTCCTTGTCACTTTTCACTAGGTGCAGACAGAGTAGCTTGAGCAGATAATAGGGACCTTAACTGAAAGTGGATAAAGAGACAAACTGTCACTTTTCTCTGCTGGAGGATATTGTCCCATAATAAATGATCTTCTGTCTTGAGCCTATAGCACCGAAGTGGTTTCCATCGAGATTTGAGAAATCTTCGGTGGAAAGAAGACTAGTCCACCGAAGTTGCAAGCATGTTTCGGTGGTAACTAGTCCACCGAAATTGCGAGCATGTTTCGGTGGAGAGGACCACCGAAATTACAAGAATATTTCGGTGGTGAGAGAAACACCGAAAAGGTCATCGGTGGTGGATGGGGCCACCGAAACTGTCCATGCACTTCGGTGGGAGAAGGCCACCGAAAATGTCCTATAAATTCGGTGGAGAGAAAGCCACCAAAATGTCAAGGATTTCGGTGGTGATGACTTGTTTGAATGTTGCTGAGAGTCTTCTATTTTCCACAAGTAGAGAGTCTTCAAGCTTGGTTTCGGTTGATCTTCGACTTCACCGAACATTTGATATCTTGTACAAGTCACTCAAAGAACTGAACTAAAATATTCTAAGTAGGAGTTTTAGGGAAAACATCGGTGAGTCAATTTCAAATCCTTGGTGACCCAACAGCTATCGACAACCATAAGCGATCAGTCGTCGTTGGATCTGCGTTGATAAGCCACGAGAATATAGAGAATTTCAAGTGGGTATTTTCTGCCTTTTTTAGAGCACATGAAAAGCAACCTACGTTTGTTATAACTGATCAATGCGCGGCTATGAAACAAGCAGTTTCGTTTGTGTTCACATAATTGAAACATCGTTTGTGCATGTGGCATATTATGAAGAAACTTCCCGGCAAGGTTTGTTTTCTTTTTTATTTAAATATTTTATATAATTATTTTGGTGCATGTCTAAGTTTTTTAACAATATAATAGTTCTAGCCATGCAATATTTTAATCACATTTATTATGTTGTAGATAACGTCTGATCTTGATGTCAATGTATCTTTCAAAAGAAGATTTAATAAGTTGGTATGGAATAGCCATATGAGTCCGGAGGAATTTGAGATGGAGTGGTGTAGTATAATTGATGATTATGAACTGCATGACAACGATTGGTTAACAGAGATGTACTGAATTAGACAATCATGGATATCTGCTTATTATAGGGATGTTCCCTTTTCCGGGTTAATGAGGACAACATAACGATCCGAGAGTGCTCACACTTTTTCCCGCATATATGCATATTACCGCAATGATTTGGTCAAGTTTATACATGCGTTTGATGGTGCTATCGAAAAGCAGAGGAACAAGCATCGTATCCTCGAATTCATCACAATAAACACTTTCCCTCAATGTGCTACCCCGTTGGTGATTGAGAGGCATGCTTCGGAGATATATACACATACTGTTTTTAAAGAAGTCCAAAAAGAGATAAAAAAATAGTCGCGTATCACTGTGGTGTCGTGTATCTTGGAGAAGATGGTGATATCCGAAAGTATAGGGTTTTACACAAAAATATGAAGGCTATTACCAAGTATTCATATCATGTATGGTATTTGTATTTCATATTTTTTTTGCATTCCTGTCGGATTACATTTTTTTTAACACTAATATTGTATGAATTATGTAAGTTATAATTCGTTACTTTTCTTTGTTTCACAGGCTTCTCACAACACATCGTCAGACATGATGGAATGTGAATGTAATTTCTTTCCCCGTAATGGTACCCCGTGTCGCCACATTTTCAAGATTCTGCTGAACTATGATTTCGTATCAATACCCGATGTTCTTATATCTCGTCGATGGACTCATTCGCTGGTCCCTGTTGAAGTTCAAGCCGCTCGCGCACGGTATGGTGAGGTTGACGTAGAGAAGGAGCGTTTGATAAACGTCTTGTATTCTAAGCTTGATTTGTTGGTTAGTCGTATTAGAAGCGATAAAAGCAAGTTGAACGTGCTAACCGAAATGTTGGATAACATGAAGTCTGAGTTCCAAGTTGATAATATAATTCCATCTGCGTCTGCGGATAGAGCCGAAGCGCTTAGGGAATGTTATGGTGTAGACGTTCCTCAGGAGGTTAAGGTGTTACCACCTGCTGGTATACGGAACAAAGGATGTGGTACAGGAAAACAGTTGGTAGGTGCGTTGGAGAAAGCGGCCAAGAAGTGCAAGAAGCAGAAATGTTTGTGTAGGAGGTGTAACACCTACGGGGAACATGATTCAAGGAATTGTCCTACGCGAAAAAATGATAGCTAGGGTCTGTTGATTTTTTTTATGTGTTTTGCATCTTTAGTCTACTCTTTGTTGGTCTTGAGATATTGGCTATGCAAACCGATTTATTATTTTTGTTGGACATAATTTATTTAATATTGTTTCATAGATTTTATTATTTAATGTTTTCTCATTATTTTATACGTGTATGCATGTTTTTTTATTGTATACTGTGCCTTTTTTGTTTGTTTATGTATTCAATGTTATTCATACAGTTTCAGTTTCAACAGCAAATTACCTAGTTTGGTTGGGGTTTTTCGTGTAAGACTTGTAGTTGTTGTAGGTATGCATTAATTACCTAGAGACCTCTAATTACATATTCCTATCCATGAAAAGCATTATGCATGAAAAAGTGTCATATTCCTTCTTTGGATAAGTAATGACCTTTTGTCATCTAGCATAGGGAAAGGTGGGTGTGTTGTAGCTAGGGTTAATTATGATGATTCCAAATATGACCAAAAAATCACATTTTGGAAACCCCAATGGACACGTACCAAAAATCCTATCTTCCATCTCCTTCTATATATTAAGCATCCATTTCCCATTAGTTTGCAAGAAATATATCTATACATCATCTCACTAGTCATGGCACAAAACAACCAAGGAAACCAAAACGGTGTTAACCCCATTGCATCTCATTCCAACCAAGTGGTTATCATTGATGCGTTAATTCGAGATAACCGAGCACTTAGGGATGAGTTAAAGCGTTTGCAAGAGAAACATGAAGACACCGTTCATCATCTGGAATGGGCTAAGAATCATCTCGACGATCGGTGCAACCGAGTTGAAGACCTTGAAGCTCAAAATGCGGATCTTCAAGAGATGGTTTGGAAGTATGACACCGACGTAAATATTGTTAGGGCTTCGTACGATGTTCTTAGGAGGAATTTCAAGTGCCGCCCACCGGCGGAGTAGGTTTCTTCTACGTGCATGATTGGTAGGTATGTATTTCGTGTAGTAGTATGTTGTTTTTGTTTTCACGTCTGAGATATTACCTTCCTTGTTTTGTGTGGTGTTAGTGCATGTACTTGTATTACCGACGTGCTTTTGTATGGTACCTCAAGCTTTTTAATATATATGTTCTGTGATATATTGTTATGAAAACTTTAGTCAAGTGTAATGTTGATGAATATGGTAATTTTTTAGTATATAGTATGAAAAGTTTATATATCACAGAGTTCAGAGAATCACATAATTTAACAAACGAATGAATAATAATTTTTTTTGGTTTAATGATGATATGTTTTTAAAACAAAAAACAATTGATCAACATTATAGAAAGTTTTTTGGTTTAATGATGATATGTTTTTAAAACAAAAAACAATTGATCAACATTATACCTTGTTTTAAGTTTTCATAACAACATATCATAAAAATTAACGGACACATACCCAAAAAGTTTCGAAATGTCAAAAAAGTGTTATATCAAAAACTATTCAAATTCCAAAGCAGCAACAAATATCCAAATGAAACAAACATCCAACAATTTTTAATAGTGTTTTCACAGTAAATCCACCATCTTTATCCATACTTATCAAGTCGGTCCGACCGAGTTGCGTTCGCACCATTAAGAATCTGCGATTGTGTTCGACTGTCCATCTTGTAGAACCGTGCTATCTCCGATTGCACATAATCCCGTCTAATGTTCCAATCGCTCAAGAGTATCTTTGTTGTGTATTTTTTTCTCAGTCCTTCCAGTTGCCTCGCTTGTGCTGGTCCTTCCTTTTCCAGATTCGTGACTAAACTCCTGCTCCCTCCACCCATGTAGCATTCCATATGCCTCATCACGAAAACACCGCAATCCACGAAATTATTCCTTGTTTGCCAACTCGTAACAAGTCTAACTTTTGGGAAACTTTCTATAACTCTCGCGGCCGGGTGATGTGTGTCTTTCAAGTGTGTCGCCATCATCGTTTGCTGGACATAACAAATATGAATGTATATTATTCATTGGTACGTTTAAATCAATGTTGATTGTGTGATATGAAAAAAATATACTTACCAACATACTGACATCCCTTTCGCATTTATCGTCTATACCGCTTCCCAAAGACGCTTGCTGTTTGTTGTCTATTATTTCAATCAAGCTACTTTTTATGTTGAACACCACACTGTAATAGTGTCGATCTTGTATAATGGGAAAGAATATTTGATCATATTTATTTTATTAGTTAGTTAATGTAATATAACACCATTAAAACATCAAAAAACAATTTAAATGAATAATTTTTTTTCATACCAGATCGACGTTTTTCATGTTGACGTTTTCAACTTGGTGTTTTGTTGCATCTGCAATGTTCTTTAAGAACCATTCGTAGCGCTTATTATAGTTTTATATGTGGCTTAATAACACCCCCACCCTCCTGAAAACGTTTATACGCTTTAGAATAGGAAACATCAATTGTTGTTAATGTTTTGAAAGTTGATATCACTACTCACCAGGACCGACGTTTTGAAGAAGAACCGTCTTGGGGAATAGACGCTTATGTATTTCTCCTCGTAGTTCAATATATCTACCCACCCGTCGATGACGTTGGTGAGTATATGCTCATTGGCAGCCAAGCTTTCCATTCCTGCCCGTATGATTTTTTGATCCGTACTTGACCAGTACAGCATGTCACTACATTTCCAGAACATAGTACATTTTATCAATATTAATAATTCATGCAAATTTCATATGCCACTATAATTGATGCCGTTCAAATTGTGTTAAAGGTAAAAAATTAATAATTTAAATGTACTTACTCTAGGCCACCATATCCAGCCAAGCAAAATTTGTGGGCTTTCTTTTCGTCAGTTGTCAATGCCATCCGAACATCGACCGAGCGCTTAATGTATGGCGACCTCATCTGATCCCCAAGTCTTGTCTCCCGTTTGCTTGCCCGACGCTGCATCACATCACCTACCGTAGTCCCTTTCCCTTTGTCTTCCGCGGTGTACCGAACCACTTGGTTATTCCCCGAGGTAGGAGTTGACTTATCACAGTGTATCGAAGCTGAAACTGCATCTTTTGATGACGAATTCACAGATCTGTGTAGTATGTCATCGTCTATCTTATTGAATGTCTGAGTGCACCATATCTGTGAAATTGGTGTCGGTGTAACTTCAAAGTCCAGCTTTGTTGGGGTAACCTCCGGATAACTATCATTCTTTCCTTTTTCCTCCCCATAGCTATCCGTATCACAATCGTTATCTGTGACAACCGTCAAATTCACGTTTCATGTCAGAACTGAATTGAACATTTTAGTTTTCATATTTTAGGTGTCACGTACTAAAATTAGCAACTAGAGACAGTGTTATTAGAAAAACTGAGAAATTTTGCTTAGCCTTCACTAAAATGAGTGAATTATCCATAAATCTCATAAAATACCAATTCAAATACCTTAAATACATATATGTATATGAGTACTTGCAAAATTCTATTAGTAATAAAACAAGTATTATTATCAATAATTTAATTGAAATACTTAATAAATCTGGACATAAGTTATCTGGACATAAAATATCTTGACCTAAATGCCCCTGGAAGATATCCAAAAGTGGAGAGAAAGTGGCACCTAAATCTGGACAGCAAAAGAATAATCTCAAAAGTGGTTGAAAAACAACTTTTATTCTATATTATTATTTTATGTTGTAAATCTACCACTTTCATGAAAAATCTCAGTTATTAGATGACATGCATAAATTATCTTGAAAAGTAACAAAAAATACAAACCCTAAATAAATTTTATAAAAGGGCATTTTATGACATTTTGGATAGTTAGCTATTACCAAACCCTTAAGATTAAAACTCACCAGTGACCTTACGTTCGTAGGTTCAAGGTAGGATCATATCGAGGTAGTACGTGAGAAATTTCGGGAATTTCAACGCGCATCAAGTGAGTATTCACAGCCCCTTTTTACTCTTTTGTTACATTTTGGGGTGAAAAGCATGATATTGAATTTCAAATTGATTGAATTATGCTATGAAATGTTGAACCTTAACTTTAAATTGTTTGTGCACTAAGGTATGTATACTTTCTGATGTGCTTGAGTTTTAAATGAAAAGTCCCCACTAGTTAGACACTACCTATTAACTCATTACGAGCCGATGGTATTTGTGGGTAGCGCTATTTGGATTAACAACCCGACTTTTAGCTGACGGGCTAGAAGTGCACTTTACCAGTAACAATAATGGTCTTACACATGTGGAATTATTTCACCGCTGAGGTAGGACGTGAAAAGAATATAAGGGGCGTTGGTTTGTCGGAAGGCTTGGTAGTGGCTCAATGTTATGACATCATAGTATACTTTATACCTTGTGCAAATACTCGAACGACCGATTGCTTAAACTTCGTGTGAACATACGTTTCACAATAGCGATTTCTGCATACAAATTTACTTTTAGTGCATATGAAAACCTGTGAACTCACCAACTCTTTGTAGTTGACCCCTTTCTCTTTTTATCATGCTTTTCAGGTACTAATAAGTAAGTGAAGGCATGTAGGGTGCACATTGTGTGATGACATCAACATCAAGAACTTCAAACTTCTATTGTTAAATTTTTGTAACCGTCGTTTATTTGGGAACAGTTTGATTATGACTTTGTATTGTAGTATCTTGTACTACATTATTAAATGTTGTGGTTGGTGTTGTCTATTACCTCATGCTATGAAACTCTACGCTGTTATACCTCGTGTTTCCGCTTTAGCGGGGTGTGACAGATTTGGTATCAGAGCCAGATTATAGAGAATACCGGTCTTTCATTGGAAAAACCCAACTATAACCAAAATCCAAAACTGACATGAAAACAACTGAACCTACTACTAGTATAACTAAGTCTAGAATGGTATTAACAGACTTTAATTAAACATAGCTTGATCACCTATGTTCGATTAAGGAAGGTTAATGCGAGACTAGAAATGGTTATAGTAGGAGTATGTCAATTTTTACTTGCACTCTTTAGTAGCATGCATAGTGCGTAGACATTGCATAGGATAGACATTACACTTGTGCGATTAGTAACTAAGTACACTTTTGCTTCAGTTTCACTATGTCATCATCGTCGTCGCACTCTCACTCTTCTTACTCGGCCGACGAGTCGAGGTATGTCACCGGTAGACCTCGTGTCAACCCATCAAGTAGCCAAGAGAATGAGGACTTTAGGGATATGGATTCGGATCTTGAAGCTTCAAGCGAGCGAACTTCTGACAGTGGACCAAGAGTGTCGCTAACCACAGTACTGCCTCGACCAACCCTGATAATTACTCAACCAAACCCTAGGGGACCCCGTATTACGCAAACGGCAAGGAAGAGCGCCCCAATTCCTAGACGAGTGACGCTTAGGTCGGAGCGTCCGGAAGCGTCGGAGCCACCATGAGGGATCACTGGAGTACCAGTCAGACGCGTGCCTGGTATGACCTAGGCAGAAGAGCAATACGTGCGAGCAATGGCGGTGGAACTACATGGTTGTCAGATGAGGGTGACTCACCAAGGACAGGTCTTAACAGAACTGGTAGAGCTAACACATCAATTGTCCAATGTTTCGACCCAGGCTTTGGAGAGCGTTAGGACGGCTAGGCGGACCGCGATGAGGGCGGAGCTTGCATGCGTGATTGGAGGAGTAGTGCTAGCTATGCTTGTGTTGATGATCTTGATAGTTGTGTATTTGGGATGGTTTTGATTAGGATGATTGATAGTTTGGCAGCTTTTGATAAGACTTTTGGGTTCAAAGGAAAACATTTCTTGTGGTTATTATGAACAAAGTATTTTGGGTAATTTTAAGTGATTGGTTGTATTAGATCTAAAAAACTTTAGTATTGATGTAGGATGAACCTCGAAATGTTGGTATTAGTGGCATTATCTAAAAATAGGAATGGATTTTTATCTTGATGTTATCTAGAGCACGGATAGGAAGGTAGTGAGAAACTTCGGAGTAAAGACTCAAGACCCAGGACAATACAAGGGTCCACTCCCAAAATGCAACAAATGCAACCTTCATCATGAGGGAGCATGCCCCATTTGTGACAATTGTAAGCGGCCAGGCCATCTCACCAAGTTCTGTAGGATGGAAAAGGGTCTCAATGAAGGGAGAAGGGTATGCTTCGAGTGCGGAAGTCAGGATCACTTCCGGAATACGTGCCCGAGATTGGGTAGGAGGCCGAGCAATAACATTAATGGGAACCAGGCAAGGCAAGACAATCGAGGAAATCAAGGAGGCCAAGCTCAAGGACGGGCATTTGTCATAGGAGCTGAAGAAGCACGCCGCGACCCTAATGTGGTGACAGGTACGTTTCTTCTAAACAACCACTAGGCATCAGTATTATTTGACACTGGAGCGGACAGGAGTTTTGTTTCGTTAGAATTTAGGCCACTAATTAACTTGGAATCTAGGAGAATGTCGGATGCTTATATTATTGAGGTTGCTAATGGTCATAAATTTGAGGCTAAGGATGTAATTTTATATTGTACCTTGAATCTAGCCGATAAATTGTTTAGCGTTGATCTTATTCCTATTGAATTGGGGAGTTTTGACGTAGTAGTGGGTATGGACTAGTTGTCCAAGAATCGAGCGGAGATTTGTTGTTTTGATAAGGCGGTTGGGGTACCTTTGCAAGACGGAGAAACCCTCGTTATACAAGGAAACAAGGTTGGAAGGAGCCTAGAGATAGTGTCAAGTGTGAAGGTTCATAAGTATTTGAGGAAGAAGTGCATCGCATTTTTGGCTCACGTAGTTGAGAAGAAGTCCGAGAAAAGGCGAATCCAAGATATTCCTGTGGTGAAGGATCACCCGGAGGTGTTCCCCGATGATTTGCCTGGACTTCCCCCGTTTAGACAAGTCGAATTTCAAATTGACCTCGTACCCGGAGCAGCACCTGTGGCTAAGGCACCGTATCGTTTAACACCTAACGAAATGCAAGAGTTGTCAAGTCAACTCCAAGAACTGTTGGACAATGAATTCATTAGGCCAAGTTCCTCACCTTGGGGAGCCCCAGTCCTGTTCTTCAAGAAAAAGGATGGATCGTTTCGAATGTGCATCGATTGTAGGGAGCTGAATAAGTTGACGATCAAGAATCGATATCCTCTCCCTCGAATAGATGATTTATTCGACCAGTTGCAAGGTGCAACTTATTTCTCAAAGATTGATCTTCGATCAGGTTATCACCAATTAAGGGTCCGTGAGGAGGACATTCCTAAGACAGCTTTTAGGACTCGATATGGACACTACGAATTCTTGGTTATGCCCTTCGGGTTAACAAATGCACCAGCTGTGTTTATGGATTTAATGAACAGGGTATGCAGACCATACCTTGACAAGTTTGTGATCGTGTTTATCGATGACATTTTAATCTACTCACGGAGTAGGGAGGATCACGAACAGCATTTAAGGATAATTCTAGAGACACTCAAGGAACAGAAATTGTACGCCAAATTCTCTAAGTGCGAATTTTGGATTAGAGAAGTACACTTTCTTGGTCACGTGATTGGAGAGAAGGGACTTCACGTGGATCCGGTAAAAGTTGAAGCTATTAAGAAATGGGAAGCCCCTAAGACCCCAATAGAAATTCGTCAATTTCTGGGATTGGCGGGTTATTATAGACGGTTCATTGAGAACTTCTCAAGAATTGCTAAACCAGTCACAACACTGACCCAAAAGGATAGTAAATTCGTTTGGGGAGAACCGCAAGAGGAGGCGTTCCAGCTATTGAAGAAAAAGTTGTGCAATGCACCAATTCTAGCTTTACCGGAAGGAACCGATAACTTTGTGGTGTATTGTGACGCATCGCAACAAGGGTTGGGTTGTGTATTGATGCAAAAGGACAAGGTTATAGCATACGCCTCAAGGCAACTAAAGGTTCATGAGAAGAACTATACCACACACGACTTGGAGCTTGGAGCGGTGGTATTCGCTTTAAAGATTTGGAGACATTATTTGTATGGCACTAAATGCACTGTTTTCACGGATCATAAGAGTCTTCAGCATATCCTAGACCAGAAAATGCTCAACATGAGACAAAGGAGATGGGTAGAACTACTCATCGACTACAATTGTGAAATACGCTATCATCCAGGTAAGGCCAATGTAGTAGCCGATGCCCTGAGTAGGAAGGAAAGGGTAAAACCTTCACGTGTACGAACAATGGGAGCGCTTGTACAAACGAGTTTAAAGACTCGAATTCCCGAAGCTCAGGTCGAAGCAATGAAAACGGAAAACTTGAAGAGCGAGACCCTTCACGGTATAGAAACTAGATTTGAAACTAAGGTTGACGGAGTACGTTATTTCAAGGACAAAGTTTGGATTCCAAAAGCTAACAACGTACGGGAAATGGTTTTGGAGGAAGCCCATAAGTCTAAGTATTCAATTCATCCAGGGGCGGATAAGATGTACAAGGATTTAAAGGAATATTATTGGTGGCCAGGAATGAAGAAAGATATTGCCTTGTACGTGGGGAAATGTTTAACTTGCTCAGAGGTCAAAGCAGTATATCAAAAGCCATCTGGTCTGCTACAACAACCGGAGATTCCCAGTGGAAATGGGAGCAAATCACTATGGACTTTATAACCAAACTACCGAAAACTGCCAAGGGGCATGACTCGATTTGGGTTATAGTAGATCGATTGACGAAATCTGCACCTTTCTTACCGATTCGGGAAGACTACAAGATGGAGAAGCTAGCTCAGATCTACATTAACGAAATTGTTACATGTCATGGAGTTCTAATTTCCATCATATCGGATAGAGATAGCCGTTTCATATCCCGGTTTTGGCAGTCACTTCAAAAAGCGTTGGGCGTGCAATTGAACTTGAGCACTGCCTATCATCCTCAAACGGACGGTCAGAGTGAATGAACTATTCAGACATTAGAGGACATGCTTCGGGCATGCGTGATAGACTTTGGAGGAAGTTGGGATACCCACTTGCCTTTGGTTGAGTTTTCCTACAACAACAGTTATCACACTAGTATTCAGTGTACGCCATATGAAGTCTTATATGGACACAAGTGTCATTCACCTCTTTGTTGGCTGGAAATTGGAGACAAACAGCTATCCAGTCCCGACATCGTACAAGAGACTACCGACAAGATTTCAATCATCAGAGATAGGCTTAAAGCAGCCAGAGATCGTCAGAAAAGTTATGCGGATAATCGTAGTAAGCCTTTAGAATTCCAAGTCGGTGATAGAGTTCTCCTAAAGGTATCACCATGGAAAGGAATAGTACGATTTGGGAAAAGAGGAAAATTGAGTCCCAGATATGTTGGACCATTTAAGATCACGAAAAGGATTGGTCCTGTGGCATATAAGCTCGATTTGCCTAAGGAGCTAAGTGTTATCCATGAAACGTTTCATGTGTCGAATCTCAAGAAATGTCTGGCTGACGATTCATTAATTATACCTCTGAAAGAAGTTCAGATTAACGATAAGTTGCACATCATAGAAGAACCAATTGAGGTCCTCGATAGAGAAGTCAAACATCTAAAACGAAGGAAAATTCCGATCGTGAAAGTTCATTGGAACACAAGGCGTGGGCCTGAGTATCCATGGGAACGAGAGGATTACATGAAACATAAGTATCCTCACCTCTTTGCTAAGAAACTGGTTAATGCTGAAAGTTCTTGAATTTCGGGACGAATTTCTTTTAACCGGGAGAGACTGTGACAACCATCAAATTCACGTTTCAGGTCAGAACTGAATTGAACATTTTAGTTTTCATATTTTAGGTGTCACATACTAAAATTAGCAACTAGAGGCAGTGTTATTAGAAAAACTGAGAAATTTTGCTTAGCCTTCACTAAAATGAGTGAATTATCCATAAATCTCATAAAATACCAATTCAAATACCTTAAATACATATATGTATATGAGTACTTGCAAAATTCTATTAGTAATAAAACAAGTATTATTATCAATAATTTAATTGAAATACTTAATAAATCTGGACATAAGTTATCTGGACATAAAATATCTTGACCTAAATGCCCCTGGAAGATATCCAAAAGTGGACAGAAAGTGGCACATAAATCTGGACAGCAAAAGAATAATCTCAAAAGTGGTTGAAAAACAACTTTTATTCTATATTATTATTTTATGTTGTAAACCTACCACTTTCATGAAAAATCTCAGTTATTAGATGACATGCATAAATTATCTTGAAAAGTAACAAAAAATACAAACCCTAAATAAATTTTATAAAAGGGCATTTTATGACATTTTGGATAGTTAGCTATTACCAAACCCTTAAGATTAAAACTCACCAGTGACCTTACGTTCGTAGGTTCAAGGTAGGATCATATCGAGGTAGTACGTGAGAAATTTCGGGAATTTCAACGCGCATCAAGTGAGTATTCACAGCCCATTTTTAATCTTTTGTTACATTTTGGGGTGAAAAGCATGATATTGAATTTCAAATTGATTGAATTATGCTATGAAATGTTGAACCTTAACTTTAAATTGTTTGTGCACTAAGGTATGTATACTTTCTGATGTGCTTGAGTTTTAAATGAAAAGTCCCCACTAGTTAGACACTACCTATTAACTCATTACGAGTCGATGGTATTTGTGGGTAGCGCTATTTGGATTAACAACCCGACTTTTAGCTGACGAGCTAGAAGTGCACTTTACCAGTAACAACAATGGTCTTACACATGTGGAATTATTTCACCGCTGAGGTAGGACGTGAAAAGAATATAAGGGGCGTTGGTTTGTCGGAAGGCTTGGTAGTGGCTCAATGTTATGACATCATAGTATACTTTATACCTTGTGCAAATACTCGAACGACCGATTGCTTAAACTTCGTGTGAACATACGTTTCACAATAGCGATTTCTGCATACAAATTTACTTTTAGTGCATACGAAAACCTGTGAACTCACCAACTCTTTGTAGTTGACCCCTTTCTCTTTTTATCATGCTTTTCAGGTACTAATAAGTAAGTGAAGGCATGTAGGGTGCACATTGTGTGATGACATCAACATCAAGAACTTCAAACTTCTATTGTTAAATTTTTGTAACCGTCGTTTATTTGGGAACAGTTTGTGTAACACCCGTAATTTTCGGATAAGTACAACTTCGAATCAGTGTGGAATCGATCTTTTAAGAAAAATATGAAAAATAGAATTTTGGGTTAAATCCTAGATTTTTGGTCTTGTTGGATGGGGAATTCGAATACGAGTCCAACGGTTCTTTCCGGAGCCAAAACGGAGATATAACGAAGAAGTTACGGCCGAAACAGTATCCGACCCAACAGGGGGCCGCGCGGCCTGTTAGACCACGGCCCAAGCCGCGTAAGCCTCTGGAGGGAAGTGCGCGACATTCCCCGCGACTTATAAACCGCGGGACAAACCGCGGGAACGACCTGGAGCTTTAAATCGCGAATCTCAAACCCTCAAACTTCATTTCTTCATAACTTTTGCATCCCAACTCCGATTTGAGTGATTCAAGTTGCTATGGTTTCGTTTTTGGGAGATATTCAAGGATCTAGAAAGAGTTTTGAAGTATCATGAATGATCCAAGAGTATTTGGTGGTGGTTGAGGTAAGCATCTCACTTTTCTTCATCTAAGAAGCTAGGATTTTGATATTTTGGTGTATTATGGATGGATGGTGATTCCTTGTGGTTAGACTTTGATATTTATGGTTGGAAATATATGGGTCTAGGTTTTGGAAGTTTTGGCTTGAGGATGCAAACTTCATCAAAGGAGCTTACGTTGGAGAAAACTCTAGATTTAGCTTAATCTAGCTAAGGTGAGTTCAAGTTGATTTGTGAAAACTTTGTACATGCCAAAAATAGTATTTTCCAAATGTTTGTGTGTTTTACTTGAAAATATCAATTGTTGAGGTATTTGGTTAATTTAACCTTTTTGAAGTATTTATCTTCATAATTGTGTAAAACATCCATATTTGGGATTTTGGAGTATTTGATATGTAGAAATCATAATTTTACTCTTAAAAGATTTATTACTCAAAATGGAGTATATTTGATGGTTTAATCATATGTGTATAAATGATTTTGTAAACCATTTGGGAGAATGCACGTTTTAGTGTCAATAACCATTTTGAGAATTATAAGGGTGTGAGTCCCTTTGGGAAAACCCTTTTGTTTAACCTGCGTTGGGTTTTGGGTTAATAACGATTTTATGGTACTTGTTTACCTAATTGATATTAAATGCATTTTGTGCTATTTGATGGCCGTTATTTATAGGTCTAATGGGTATTTGAGCAGTTTGCTCGGTTTTGACTCTGGGATAGTCATGGGGACATTGGTCCGGTTTTAATGGCTCGATGTAGGGTCTTGTTTATGGGTTGTTTTTATTGCACCATTTTGCATGTTATTGCACGTTTGGATATTTACATGCCTGGGTTAGTGAGTCATTCCGGGATAGGCATGTTGTCTGTAGACTGTATTACATTGGATCCATAGGCATGTTAGTCAGTCGTTGGTAATGGTCGATTGAGTATATCTAGGTGTCGCATTTATGCTGAAGACACTAAGGTATCTCAAGGTGTCGCATTTTTGCCGAAGGCACTAAGGTATCTCAGAGTGTCGCATTTATGCTGAAGGCACTAAGGTATCTCAGAGTGTCGCATTTATGCTGAAGGCACTAAGGATCTCCACTCTCAATGGATATGGGTCTCCCCCGTCGTTGGTCAACCTATTTGGGATTTTATATTGTCCCGGTTCTATTATTATTATTATTGGTCTTATACGTTTGACTGCGGTTGGATGACTTTAATATTGGATTCCCTTCCATGTATATTATAGTCTAAATAAAGCAGGTTATCTCCAAGTATGGTGTTTGAAACTTCATTACATTTTACGTTTGCGTGAGTATTGCTCGTATATGTTTTCAATGAAGTATTCTATTAAATGGATGGTTTTCCATGATTTATGGGTTGAGTAATTGTTGTCAACCGTATTTGAAAGATTTGCCTATTAGAGGTTTATTCACGTATTGAATGAGTTTTGGATTATATTCATTTTGGGAAAACGCTTTATACCTTTTGGGAAATATTTCTCATGGATTTTGGGTGCGTTAAAAATGAGTCATTTATATCCTTGGTAAACTCTTTTGGAAATCTAAATCTTTATTGTCAACTTTCTTTCAAAGAACTATTTATTCATGCTATAAACTCTTGAACTCACTAGGCATTAGCCTAACCTTTTTATTTGTCGGCATGTGCAACAGGTCTCAGGTTGGGAGTAGTTCTAGTGACACGTGTGAAGGGTCGTGTGCTAGTAAAGTGCTCGAGAGGTGAATAGCCTAAGTTATGTTTCCGCAATTACCCTTGGGAGTAGCACTTGTGTTTGGATTTAGTGATATCCGAAGTAAGTTTAGTCTTGGTTATAAGACTTTTTTTTATATGTAATGTTTGGAGGCAATCATAGTTTGTAATTTGAGGTAATTTACCTATTATTTCGGATGTGATATTGAAAATTTTATTTAGTTGCTCTTTCCCAATTCGAGGGTGTTACAATTTGGTTATGACTTTGTATTGTAGTATCTTGTACTACTTTATTAAATGTTGTGGTTGGTGTTGTCTATTACATCATGCTATGAAACTCTACGCTGTTATACCTCGTGTTTCCGCTTTAGCGGGGTGTGACATTATCTGTCTTTGGCTTGTCTCTGAAAATTGTATCGAATGTTTCTTGGTAGTCGTCGAAGTTCACATCTTCTGGGAACAACTCCATTGCCTCCTTTATCAATTTGCTCACGTCATGCTTACTGCAATATATCTGCTCCAAGTGTGCATCGATTTTCGCCATGTACTCCTGTTTTTACATAAGATGATAATTATTGTTAATTTGAGTTGCTACATTGACACAATACCAAATCACCAACTTATGAAATAAGTAGAATTTTTATATGTAAATACATAATTTCATATAAATCCCTTTTTTTAAAAACATATGAAAGACATATTTTAAATACATATGAAAATACGGTTAATGACATATGAGAATACGTTTTTCACATATGTTTCATTTTTTTCAAAAACATACGAAAATTGTTAAATTTGTACATATGAAATACACATTTGAGTTGTTTCACATTTTATAAAAAACATTGCTTACAATACATTTCTGGATATTTATAACATTTTTTTCACACATGTTCTTTATACGAAAATGGTTAAACTAGTACCTTTCGTAGCTCATATTCATCTTCAAAATCTTCGCCATCGTCATCATCATCCACTTCCCCACCATCTGTTTCCCGGTGTTCACCACCTTCAACGTTCACCGAATCGTTTATTGCATGTACCACCCTATCAACCGTCTCAAATGCCAGAGCGATATCCTCATCTGGTATATCAAACCCATCAGTCCCATCAATGTCAACACCATCTGTTTCCTGCAGTGAAACACATGTTTTTATTTGATTTATACGTACGTGTGGGGTTTTTTTTATTAAAAAACGACGATATGTCAAATATCAGTACGTTACAGTAATATACCTTTTCTTTCATATTTGATTTACCAATTTCATTCGCACCCTCTTTGTTTGCCGCTATTACCATCGCTTCTTTAACCTACGTTAAAGAGTATTCAATGTTAGTTTTTTCAAATTAAACCCACATATCAATATGAATTTTTATAAAATGATCATAATTTGTTTCCTACAAAACTTATAATCACTTAAACCGAGACAATACCTTTCCCCCAGATTCTGTGGATGCATCTCTTATCTCGCCATCTCCTCCATGTTGTTGTGCCAATCGATCATCACCCTATAATAACAAAATTATTTTTTATTTTAATTAACATACGGAAATTGGTAAATTTGTACATATGAAACACATATGAACCCACATATCAATATGAATTTTTATAAAATGATCATAATTTGTTTCCTATGAAACTTATAATCACTTAAACCGAGACAATACCTTTCCCCCAGATTTTGTGGCTGCATCTTTTATCTCGACATCTCCTCCATGTTGTTGTGCCAATCGATTATCACCCTAAAATAACAGAATTATTTTTTATTTTCAAAAACATACGAAAATTGGTAAATTTGTACATATGAAATACATATGAACCCACATATCAATATGAATTTTTATAAAATTTTCATAATTTGTTTCCTACGAAACTTATAATCACTTAAACCGAGACAATACCTTTCCCCCAGATTTTGTGGTTGCGTCTCTTATCTCGCCATCTCCTCCATGTTGTTGTGCAAACCGATCATCAGCCTAAAATAACAGAATTATTTTTAATTTATTTTATCAAACTAAATACACATCATTACTAGGTAGTTAGCTAGTTAGTCATTACCATCTCGTTTAAAGCGGCTCCTTCAGCTTCATTTTCATACGTCTCTACCGTCTCCATTTCAATTGACTGTTTAGTATGTTACAAAAACAAAACCGAATATTTAATATAAATACGTTTATAAATATGAAATACAATAACTTTAGTTAGATTTATAAATTATGAATATGACTACGTGTCAAAATCAAATATGGAATAAACTCATTGTACCTGATTATTGGTACCCGTATGAGCAGTTTCCGGTGGTGAAGTATTCTTATCCACATGTTTAACCGGAGCATTCCTCTTCTTACCTTTAGAAACCGTCTTTTTCCGATTTAAGACTTGCTAGTTGGGCCTTATGCAATCCCCCGTTATCGAATCCGTATTTCGTTCTATCACGAAGCTTTTCCATTGACCAAGCGTGTAACGGTAGCAGAGTCCGATCAACTTCAACGGATGGACACGACGTCATATGAACATAAAGCAACTGTGTACCGAATCATACAATTAGTGTGCATTAAAAAAAAGAAAAAAAAAACAACATGAAATCAAAAAAAAAACAATACCGTCAGGAATGTGAGTGGCCCCGAGTAGAAGTTGTCGTATGTGTCACGCTTCCACTTCCACTTGCTTCTGCGAAGACTCTCTATGATGTAACGGCACCAATTTATACTCGGTATCATATCAGTGCTGCTAATCTTTTAAAAAAAAGATTATGGCAGTTTTCAGATGGGCTGCATTCTGCCATTGAATTCAAAAAAAGTACCAGGAAGTTTAACTGGAACATCTCTCCTGAGTCGTGTGAATCAAGTATTGCGTTTGACACATCCACCGGTCTCGGCTTATCTTTCTTGCAAGTAGCCTCCCATCGTTTTATCATATCAGAGCTTCTTGGGTCAACATCCAGTGTGTCCAGGTTGATTCCTCCCATCTGAAGTCCTAAAGTTTTGTGAACTGTCTCCTCGTTTATTCTGATAGTTGCCATCTCTAACTCCAGTTCCATTCTATCTGTATCCAAATTGTCTACCACGTAATAACCAAGCTTTGACGGGATCCCATCAACCGTCATTTGCAGCAATGACCCAAGCCCCATTTTCGTAACAACCGCCTTTTGTTCATCATTTAGAAGAAGGCACGTCTGATGTAACGTTATCGGTGATGTGCGAGTTCTAATTCCATTAACATTAGTTGGCTTTCTCCCCCTTTTGTTCTTTTTATCCTCCTTTTATCCCCTTGTTTTATTGATGCCCTTGCTGATTTGATGGCAGCCACAGCTGTATGAAAAGAAAGTGAAAATTGGTTAACGACTACAAATAGTAACTCATTTTGTTGTAGATTTTAGCATTTAAGATTCTTACCCGACTTTGTTAGAGGTACTCGGTGTACGAAATCGTCGTCGTCCGTTGACTCATCGCGTAGGTTTGTCCGTGAAAGATCTAACATTATAATATTTGTTAATATTTCATTGACATGTATGCATGTGAAGTTGTTAGTGTTAGAATTTTAGACACCATTTATTACCTTTTGAATCCTGTTGTTGTACCACAACGACCTTTTTTGATGCGCTTCTTGTTGTTCGTGTGTTTTCAGGTTGATCTATACTAACTTAACTCAATATTCCATGTGTAATTACATTTTTCAAGTGTAAGTAAATGTATACATAATTGTAGTTTCATGAAATCAGTTTTCATAACAAGCATGTATGTGTTTTTTAAGATGTAGTCATACCTGGGCCTTTTGCTCTCTTCCTTCTCTTTCCCGTATCTTTTGCCCTTCTTGCTTTATCGTTTGATGTTTTTGCACCTTCCCGGTCAGCGCCTTACGTGAAAACAAGTCAATTCACACTTTTTGATCATAAAGCATATAATAACTCATGTCACCGAATAACATAGATGTTGGCATACACATTTTAATACAAAAACATCAATGTATGTTGATTTCACCGTATCAATAACTGTTATATACCTGTCCGTTTTGCTCTTTTCTGACCACGTCCCTCGACCATAATTATTTCGTCATTTGTTCCGTCCTTTTGTTGTTCTGGTAATTCGCCTGATAGAGATTCATTAATACACAGACTTAAATTTTATGGTAAACAAGTAGTTCCATTAGATATAAGAATTCTACCTTCTTCGCGTTGCTTTGCATTTATGTCTTTTGTCACAGACATACTTCTCGTTTTCGCCCCTTATGAAAATTCAATAAACTCGTTAAATACACACATATGTTATATGACTTGTTAAATAATCACCACATTGGGCATGTTCAGCATCATTATATATGAATGCACCTTATTACTAGTACGTGTGTACATGGAATCATGTAATTTCATGAGACAAAAAGCATATATAACTAACACATGCAATATTTTTTGAACCATGCTATCAAACCATAAATGGAAACTATTGATACCAAAACTAAACAACAATTAAAATTCAGTTTGTTAAACCAATATTTTGTTCATATCCTTTTGTTTATACCATTCTGTACATACCCTTTTGTTCATATCCTCTTTTCATACACTTTTTGTTCATATCCTATTGTTCATACCCTTTTTTCGTATCTGTTTGTTCTATTAAAATTGGACCAATCGATTTTATATACTACAAAGTTCCCCTAAATTTTCACACGAAAATACCCAACATAACTTTCGTAGACTTAGGTTTTACAGTTTTAACAACATTGAGTTTGTTCATACCCTTTTACATAACATTGCGTTTGTGAAAATATTTTGGGGTTTTTCATTCACATAAAAAATACCCAACAATAATTTTTTAGACTTTTTTTATAAGGTTCATCTAGGCTTTGCCTAGACTACATCCGTGGCAATTTGGAAACAAACAAACAAAGCGGCCGTCTGAGACTAAGTCTGGCCACAGAATGCTGACGCCTGGACTCGAACCCGGGTAATTTTTTAGACTTAGTTTTCACAGGTTTAACAGTTGATTGAGAAAAGTGTTCCAGTTTAATTGAGAAAAGTGTTCTAGTTTTCACATTATCAATTTACAACCGATTGTAAGTTACGGTTCAGAATTTTTTTGGGGTTTTTCATACACATCAAATTTTGAACTTAATCAAATGTCCAACAAGAACACCAACATATATGAAAAGTAGTTTTCTCCCACAATCGATAGGGTTTTTCATACCTTCAACTTGTAGAGCAATCGACATTCCTTCCATCTCCACGTCCACTGGGTTGTCCTTTGTATTTTTGAACTTGGAAAAGGATGTTAACAAGCATATTCTGTCACTTTTCTTTCTGGCTACATGAAAAAATCGCGAGTATCATCATATGAACAAAATCGATATGAACAAAATCGAAACCAAAAAGAAGTACAGTATGAAACCCTAACCTCTTAAACCCCTGTGTTCTTCTTCCATCGCTTTCAATCGTTGAAAATGTAACGAATATTCATATCTTTTTTAATCGATGTAGGTTTCATAGAATAATGGCTTCCAATTTGTATTTCGTGGCCGTGGAATCTGGAACAGGATCGTAGTGGTCCCTGATTTCACGGTTTTGATATACCTTTCCAAATTGATTTCGTATGTCTAATACCCATTATGCCCTTTTCATACTTCCAATCGGACCATCATGCCACCGAATTCATACTTAATTACAGATGTGCCACCGTTTTCATCTTGATCATTGATTGAAACAATCAATGGTCTAGATTTGGTTTCATAGTTTACACAAATTTCATTGGTTACAATTTAGTGAGCCTCTCTCTCTCTCTCTCTCTATATATATATATATATAGATGAATAATAAATTGTAAACCTTTAAATGTGTATAAACTTTGTAAACTTTGGATTTCATAGGTTTTCTTGATGATATTATTTCATGAAATTGTTTATTTTGATGAAAGTGTTTCATATCATTCATTTCTTGATGAAATTGTTTCATATATTTGATGCATGATGTACAACATTTTAATACACAAAATTAAAAAAACTCTTAATTACTACTCTTAAAGCATAATGTACAAGTTCTTGAAACAATGATTTTCAAACCAGACCCATACCTAAATTACACGGCCCATGTTTGCAATTCTCCTCTTATGACCCATACCTAAAGTACACATCCTGTGCTTTCTTTCCACCTCCTGTTTCATGCTAACTTCTCAGACTCATACATGTCCTTTCTTCATACACCATACCTGAAGCGGCCATAAGATTTTGATTTCTCTACAGGTTATTCAAAATCGGTGTAGGAATCAAAATCCCTCCTCCTTCATCTTTTATTCTATCCAATTTCACTATATCCTGTTATGCAAGTTCAACAGCAGCAAATCATCAATCACCTGGATTACTTCCTTACCCACATGTTCTTCTATTCCATTGCCAAGAACAAATGGCCCACCTCCTTTTTTGTCTCCAAGAATGAATGCGAATGGGCTCCTTCTCTTGCTTCTCCTAGAACTAAAGGCTATCAGGTATTTTCATTTAAGTATTTTCAGTTGAATAAGAAAAATGTTTATTTTGTACAGGTAATGTGTAAAGATGAATCTGTCAAATTTTCTAAAATTGTTGTTGATGTACAGAAGTATTTACGTTGTTGTGAATTAAATATATTGGATCAAGCTCTTGATTTGTTAGAGTGAGGGATTTGCACAACTAAACAGGCCTGTATTCATATGAGGTAATGGATTTTTATGAATTCATTTGGAAAAATGTTTGAGATAGTTTTATCAGATGGTTTAACTTTTTCTTAGGTTAAGTTTGTTTAAGTATTTGGGGAAGAAAAGTGGATTCCCAGTTGTAAGGTAGCGTTTGGTATGCAGACTGGATGGGACGGGACGGGACAGGACAGGACAGGACAGGACTAATTGTATGTCCTACGTTTGGTACGACTAGAACAGGACATGACTAATTGTCTGTTTTGCGTTTGGTAAGCTGGACAGGACAGGACAGGACAGAACTGTTAAAATGACCAGATTGCCCTTAAGCGCTGTTTAATGTTATTTTACATCATATAATGATTATAAATGACACAGATCAACCAAAATTACAATAACCAAAAATTTAAAGTAAATTACAAATCTGGGTCATATTATTATTTTATTTGTTTTTGAACAAGTAGTAATGCTAATTGTGTAATGGATAAAAAAGAAAAGAAAACTATCCAAAACAAAAACAATCCAGAACTCCTCCTCCATCTTTTCACCTTCTTCGGCCTCCTCCTTCTTCACCATCACGTGTTTCACCTTCTTCCCATCACCTTCACCTTCTTCATAGATCCAGAGAGTTCAGCGGAAAAAAACCTAGATCGAGAGATCCAAAGTGTTCAACCGATGCTCACCGTAACTGACATCGAACCAAGATGAAATACATTTGTGTTCTTGATGTTCCAAAATCGAATTTGTTTGGAGGATGTGATCAGTTCAATATTATCCAGAATTGGTGGTGGCGTCGTGTTCAATCCAGATTTGGAGAAGGATGCATCTGATTTGTAACTTTTGGATTTTAGGTTTTAGGAGGGTAAAATAGTCATTTACCTTTTTGTCCAAGGTTGTTCCACCTTTTTTGGTGGAACAAAAAAACTGAGTTTTTGTCCCATGAAATTGAGATTTTGTCCCACCTTGTTCCATCTTCTTCTTGTCCCATGGCATGCCAAAATAGGACTAATTTTTTTTGTCCTGTCCAGTCCCATCCAGTCTGTGAAACAAACGCACCCTAAAGCAACGGCAATGATGGCCAACCCTGCCTTTATTTAGGTAGAACTTCTTCATTCAGTGATTCATTTTGCTTGTTTAGTAGGACTAAAACAATCATGCTATGTTTCTGGTTAGGCTTGATGCAAGGGACTCTTTTTTTATTCTCACGTTTATAAAATGCTATGTTTTTCACGTGTTCTTCAATTCTGTTATTTGACTGATATAGTTGTTGCTTCAAAAAGGTTTGAAGATTAATTTAATTTATGGGTTACATTTGTTAGTGTTACTGTTGTTTTTTCAGTCCTGGATGGTTCAGCTTGAATTCATTGGAATTATGTTTCAAATTGTGTTTCTGTTTCAGATTTGGGTCCAGCTGCTGATTAGTTATGCCCAGATCAGCTTGGATCTGTCACAACTACAAAATACTCAAAGCTCTCATACCACTATAGTTTTCTAGAGTTCAGAAAAACAATTTAAATGTGTAGACAATGTACCCTCTGAATGTAGCTATTTTTAAATCCAAGAACCCCACAAACCAAACAAGATAAAAATGTTTGAATTCCCGGGCAAAGAAGATTCTCAGGAAAGAGATCATACTTGGTTTATGTTTCCAGGGTATGGAGAATAGCCAGTTTCACAATTGGCATCACCATCAGGATGACCAGTTTCTCTAAGCAGAGGATCCAATTGATTGTATTCCACATTAATCACCATTTCCCTTCCTGAGGTCAATATTCATAGATATAAAAATAATATTATAGCCAAGGTCAATACTAAGATTGCACCACATAATCGTAAGGCATATGAGAGTATTTAGTGCTCAACAAGTTAACGACTTGGAGAACAAGTTCATGTTTTTCTCAAGTAAACAAGGCTAGACGATAATGCAAAAGCTATTGAATATACTCCACAATAAGCAGAGATCAAAACAACACCGATGTAGAACATATGAGCAACAACAAAAAACAAAATAATGAGATTCTCAAGAGTTGTACTAACATTTGTAACCAGACATCAAAACAACAACAATGCAAAACAAAAAGGAATGCAATATTAAACATATTGTTGACCCCATCAATCTGTAGCAACGAAGTTCAGAAATAGAAGCTGATTACATGTTGTGTATTTTGATTTTCAAACTCAATTAAACATGGAGAGGAACATAATAGAGTAGATAATTCACATTTTTGAAATCAGTATTAGAAACTGTTTTCAAAATTTAGATCCAACATCTTCCCTTGTTACCCCTTCTCCATCTATGGTTACAATGCCTGAAAAGATCATATACCCACTTCAAATGAGACAAAAAACAATTTTTTTTCAAAAGATGAACCACAATTATGGATTTACCATAAATTTATCCGGGATGATTTAAAGAAACATGGGCCTCCTAATCTTGATTAGGATTTTTTTTCCCCGTAGAATCCTAAAAAAGAACCATGACATGTTGTATGCTTATAAGAAGAATAACACAAAGCATTCTTGAGGAAAGAATGTAATTAGGACATAAACCAATTTTGTTCTGCTCGGGAACATTAGGACATGGATCTGTAGGGAAATGCACTCTAATTCTTGGTGTAATCTTTGGCCTAAATGTGTTTTTGAGAGAGAGAAATTGGGGTTACATAGAGAGAGAGGGGGGTGTTGGAAGAAGGAGGTGTGAAACTGAACCTTTTTTATGATGTTTCTTGTTTTCAGTTTTTTGGCAATGTTGACATGTCGACTTAGAGCATCAATCACAAAGTTCTTGCTCATACTGCATTTCATCGATTAAACATGGTGATGAAAAAAATGACAAACGATGGAATAGAATCAAGAGATTAAACAGATCAATAAGCATCGATCAATTACAAAGAAACAAAAGATACCCATATCCAGTTTTGACTATTTGTAGCAACAACGTAATTAGAGGGCAGACAAACCAAAACTGATTCCAGGTAAGCAATCGATTTCAACAGACAAACCAAAACTGATTCCAGGTAAGCCATCAACATCAATGAAGACTTAGGTTTTTCGAGCGGTACTGTAAAGCCCGTATCCCGATATGTAATTTCTTTCATTAATTCTTTTCTTTTAAGTTTGATTTATTGCGGTTTCCGTTAACGGGGTTAGTTGAGTTGGGTCTAATCGTTAAAGTGTCGGAATCTTTGGTTAGTTGCTAGAGGGTTGTTAGTTGAGGGACCATTTGTGTCAAGGGCCAAAACACCCTTTTTGGTTTCGGCCCATGCAGTTCAGAAACAAAACCCATTTTAATTTGTGGTTGGTGGAGGATACGTGTATCTCAAGAAGAAAAAAAAAGGGTAGAAAACAAGAAATAGAAACCCAAGAAAACCCTACCCTTCTCCCTTCTTGTGCTCACGGCCGAACCCCCCCCCCCCTTCTTGTCTTTTCTTCGCCACCGCCGAGAACCACCGCAACCGCCGCTGCTGTTTTCTGCCGGAGAGAGAGAGAGAGCGAGCGAGAGACAAGAGAAGTCGGAGTCGTGTGTCACGGTTGTGTCGTCGCGAGGTAAGGTTTCTTTTCGTCTTGTTTCCTTCTTGCGTTGTTGCCGAAACCGCCGCCGACCACAACTGCCGGAGGCGGCAGTGGGTAGTGATTGGTGTTGTCCAGCCTTCGTACGTCCGTGATATCTAAACCGTAACCCAATCGCGAAAACATTTAAACCGTTTTAAAAATCACTTTCTGTCCCTATTTTGCGTCGGCCATAACTTTTTCTCCGTAGCTCGGTTTGAGGCGAAACCGGTGCCCACGGTTCACGTTCTGGGTCGGGCACACTTTTCGTGTTTTAGCGGAAATCTGGTTCGGCCTCTAGCTAGGTGAAAAAGTGGTCGTTTTTACAGCAGTTCATCATTTTATGTGAAGACGTCGTTTCTGTCACTGTTTTGCGACGGCCATAACTTTTCCGTCGTAGCTCGGATTGAGGCGAATCCGGTGCCCACGGTTCACATTCTGTGCCGGGCACACTTTTCGTGTTTTAGCGGAAGTCTGGTTCGGCGTAAAATGGCTGTTTTCACAGCAGGTATGCACATGACAGCTTCGTGTCCTGTTTTTAGAAAATTCGTATTAAATTGTAGAAAAATCGTTAGAGCGTGTATAATATGTCCTTGGAACCCTAACTCAGAGCACTTTCTGGTTATATAATTTAATTGAGGATTTTCTGGGTTTATGGAGGTCGGAACAGGTCCCGAACAGACCTGTTTGGTTAGATCGAAAAGTCGTTTTAGTGACGATTTAAGGGTGCGTCGTGTTTTAGGGTCCGGGTCACGTGTTAATACATTTTAACGATTGTTTAGGTGTTGGGAAGTGATCTTGGATTTGTGAAGCTTGAATTATTGTTTGTGAGCTAGGCGCGCTTACGAGGTGAGTTCTCTCACTATAACTAATGTCGGTTACTTTTTACATTACGATTTGTACGTGTGTGGTAGTTTTAATTGTTTGTGATGCGGGACTAAATAGTGGGGCGTCTAGTCGGACCTTTATTGTTATGACTACGCGGGTGGCGTAGGAGTTCGGTGGGGCCGAGGTTTATATACGCGGGTGGCGTAGTGACTCGGCGGGGCCGAGGTATATATACGCGGGTGGCGTAGTGACTCGGCGGGGCCGAGGTTTATATACGCGGGTGGCGTAGGAACCCGGGGGAGCCGGGTGATGCTTGCACGGTTATTGTGTGGTCGGGTGGACCAGTTTATGCCTTTGGGTGGGATGGTGTAGGTATGCATGTTTATGATTTGTTCGTAGACTTGTATGCTGTTTATGTGCAATTATCTGTTTAGAGGTGGTGTGGAAATAAATGTGTTATTTATGGTGTCTGAATTCACTAAGCTTCGTGCTTACCCTTTCCCAATAAAATTGTGGTTTCAGGTGCGAGTGGCTCCAAGGCGTGACGAGTACACACTGGCGCGTGGGAAGAGTTGATTACTTTTATGATTTTAAATTTTAGACATTTATTTCGCTGTTATTTGTTCGTAAGAATATTAATTATGAGTTTGCAAACGAGATGATTGAATTATTAAATGAGTTTTTATTAATGAAATGTTACTTTAAAAAATTTAAATTCCTTGTAATTTTTGGGACGTTACAACTTGGTATCAGAGCACGGCTTGAGTGAATCAAACGCATTTCGGTGTGTTTGATCTCAAGTTTGCGGCTATAAAATTTTCTTTAAAGTTTTTTGGGAAATAAAAAGAAGGAAAAATCCGTTTGAGGAACGGTGATCGAGGGCGCAGTGTGTACAGTCAGCCGGAGCCAAGGGGGAAAGGTACATTGCTTAGTGTTGTATTGCTTTCTAGGCATAGGGTATGCATGCTAGATTGCCTGTTGTTGACACTATGCTGTATGTTGACTGCTTGCTAGTAGGAATCAATGCTAGTTATAGTAGGTTGTTAAGTGAAGGCCCTATAGGTTGTATGCAGTAAGAATCATATAGCCTTAGAATATTTGATTTAATTCTATTGCGCAGCTCTTGTTTGAGTCCAACCGTTCTAGGATAGAATCTTGTATTCGAATGTCTATTTGATTCACGCTGCATGCGACTGGGTATTCGCGAGGCAACTCGTTATGGCTAACAGGGATTCCGTTGTAGCAAGGGTAGTGGGATGAGACGAAATTCCTAGTGAGCTGGGAAGAGTGTTTATATATGAGTATGTATGCTAGATTGCTTTCTAGAACATAGGAGTATGTGTGCTAGATTGCTTGGTGCTTATTACACTGTACTGCATGTTTGTTGTTTGCTAATAGGAGTTCATGCTAGCCCTGATAAGTTGTTAAGTGAATGCACTACAGGTTGTATGCGGTAGGAACCAAATAGCCTTAGAATGTCGGATTTAGTTCTATTGCGCAGCTCTTGTTTGAGTCCAACCGTTGTAGGATAGAATCTTATATTCGAATGTCTATCTGGTTTTACACTGTGTGCGAATATAAATAAAGTACGTCACCGAAAATATGGATAAAAGTAACTACCCAAATACAACACCCATTCGGTGACGGGGGAGACCCGATTCCATCGAAAGTGACGGACACACAAAGTTAAGTCACTCGCGATGTTACTGGATTACACCTCAAGTCCTGACCTTAGTTCCCATGCCATAAAGACATCACAACCCCAAGCCCCGGTCATTACTTCCATGCCATAAAGACATCATCAGACCAAAATAAATTGCCTTTATTGCATACCCCGTAGAGTTACACCTTAAGGACTTACAGGGCACCTTAGTGCATATCTAGTCTAGACGAGTTACACCTCAAGGACTTCAATGTCCCTTATTGCCTACTCGCTAGTGGCCCCCACGACCTACGCATATAACCATGCGTCCCCATAGTCCTCTCCTCGTGCACAAAGAGATAGACCATCAAATAAAGACTGACTCACTTGCCTATGGATCCAATGCAACACAGTCTACCAAAACATGCTCAACCCGGAATGACAAAACACCCAAGCATGCAAATATCAATAATGTGCAATAAAATGCATCTAAACCTCAGTTAGGTAAACAAGTACCACAAAGCCGTTATTAACCCAAAACCTGACACGGTTAAGCAAAAAGGGTTTTCCCAAAAGGACTCACACCTTTACAATTCTCAAAATACCTCTTGACACTAAATCGGGTATTTCCCACATGGTTTATAAAATCAATTTACACTAACATGATTAAACCGTCAAATAAACCTCATTTTGAGCAATTAACCTTTTAAAGACAAAATATGATTTCTAACCATCCAAATATTCAAAAGCCCCAAATATGGGTGTTTTACACATTTATGAAGATAAACATTTCAAAAGAGTTAAATTATCCAAATAACTCAACCACGTATATTTTCAAGTAAAACACACAAATGTTTGGAAAATACTCATTTTGGCATGTACAAAGTTTTCGCAAAGTAACTTGAACTCACATTGCTAGATTTAAGCTAAATCTAGAGTTCTCCAAACGTACGCTCCTTTGAAGAAGTTTGCATCCTCAAGCCAAAACCTCCAAAAACCACTTAGGTTTTGATGAAAACCTAGAAAACCCCAAAATCTCTAGTGATGTGGATGAAACTTGTTCTTGCATCAATGAATGAAACCACTAGAATAAAATGGAGAAGGAACACATTAATCTCCATGAAAAAGCCCTAAAATCAGTTAGGGTTTGTGAGAGAAAGAGGGAAAACGATTTGGAGAGAAGAGAAGAGATTTGAGAGACTTACCGCCACCCAAACACCCTTGAATCTTCCTATGAACTTCAAAACTCTTTCTAGATCCTTGAAGAGATCTCAAAATCGTAACCATAGCAACTTGAATCGCCAAAATCGGAGTTGAAATGAGAGAGATATGAAGAAATGAAGTTTAGGGCTAAAAATCTCGTATTTATGCTCCAGGTACCCGACGGCTAAAGTGACGTGCGAGAGTGACACAAGTGTCACTTTTGCTGGGCACTCTCGCCGTGGTCAAACGGCTCTCGGTACAAAACCGGCGAGAGTGACACGCGAGAGTGACACAAGTGTCACGTTCGCCGGTCACTTTAGCCGAGATTGTACCGAAAGTTGTTTTGGCCATAACTTCTTTGTTTTAGCTCCGTTTTCGCTCCGGAAAGGCCCGTTGGACTCGTATTTGAATTCTTCATCCAACAAAACTATAAAATTTAGGACTTAATCCAAAATCCTATTTTTCTTAAATATCGGTTCCACACTGATTCGAAATTGTGCTTATCCGAAAATTACGGGTGTTACATAATTTTTTTCTACAATTTAAAGATATATCTTTAAAAATGAATTTAAATAATATTTTTAAAAGGTTTGCTTTCTTTCATTTCTTTTTTCTTCTAGAAATAAGTAAAACATCAAATTCTCTAAATAGGAATTACCTTCATCTCCAATAAATTCTTTATTTTGAAAATACATAATTTATTGTATCATTAAAATATTTAATACAACTAATAAAATATTATTATTCTCTTCTAAACATTTAATTTCAAACAACTTATTGATATAGTAAATAAAAAAAACCATATATTTCTCATAATTAATCATTTTCAGAAAAATCTTCAAATTTAGAGATTTTTCATTCTCTATCATACCTTTTATATTTTAGAGAAAATTTAATTTGATACCTTTATCATACTAAAAAACAAAATTTAATTTGATATTTGAATTTAAAAAAAAATACAAAAATAAATTTTATTGCATTTTCTAAAATTATTTTTTGAGAAACACGAATTTTAGTCAATTTTAATAGTACAATTAATTTTTAATCACTTTCTATTTTTGTAATATGAAGTGAATATTTAGTTTTCAACTAAAAAATATGTGTTATGTCAGTATTTTAGATTTATATTTATAATTATAATAACGACATGGAAGTTTAGTTGACAAATGTTTTGGGAAATGTCGTCATTATTAGGTCAATGAATTAATCGAACCCTTAAATAAACATAAAGTTTGATACACATTTAATAATGATTTTGAAAGTTGATTCCCCAAAATAAAATCATGTGAAAGTTGGTTCCACAAAAAAACATAAAATCAATATATATAAAGGAGAATGTTGGAGAGAGGACTAAGGAGAGGCCTCCATGGTCCTTTATCTTTTTTGTGATAATTTTGATTTATTTTTAATTGATTTCAACACATTAAATGCTTAAAATTTTCATTTTCTTTTTTAATTTAAATTAAAAACCATTAACCAATATATATGCTTAAACTTTTCATTTTCTTTTTTATAGCTCATCCGAAACAAAAGTTATTGTCGGTTCAGAACAAGTTTGCTCTGTTTCTATGTTACTAAATGATTGTAATGCCATGAGCTGGAACTTCAAATGTAGTTTACATATGTTAGGAGCCAAAAAGAGGGGGTCATTTTCTGAATGTGTATGTTTTTACTGGTGTAGTGAATCCATGTTCTCCGATGAAGTGACTTTTCATAAGCCATGCAAGGCTACATGCGTACATGGGACAGTCGTTACGATCCACATGCATGTTGCATGGTGTTTTACTGCTGCAAATCATAAAGTATTTAAATGCTTATTGATGCATCCACTCATTTTGGATTCTCTTAACAAGAATTATTTAAAATAATGTATCCATGGTGTTGTATTTAACTATTTAAGAGACATTGAGTTTTCTAAAGCAAAAATAAGATTATTGTTCGGAGGACGGGGAAGACACTACTGAAAAAACACTAGAACACTGAGAAAGTTCCCTTTGTTAATGTCATGGAGAAGTGTCGATTAAAATCCACAAACGTCTGAAACTCATTAGAAAATTACATATTGGTTATAAGACCATGTTACGAGGGAATCCTTTGGTTATGATCATGCTTTGCCAAGTCCTCAGAGGTACAAGCTAAATTTTAGGTGCTTAAATGTGGTGTAAGTTTTGACATCATAGTCACGTTGGTACATCCCCAAAATCAAAAAGAAATAGAAAAAGAAAAAGACTCTAGAATTACTTAAAATTAAAGCTCTTAACATTTTTTTGGGAGTTCATGAAGAAATAGTTCTAGAAATATGTACATATGTAACAAACAAGATATATATGAGAACCATTGATGCAGGTACCAACGCAAGACATAACTTTTGGTTTGATGTACACTTCACTCTTTCAACCCTTTGGTGTGAGTATTTGCACTGGGCATTCATTATAAAAACCTTATAAGAACTTGAGATATTTTAGCAGTTCATGGTTGGAACAAAGGTCACTGTATATATGTTCCATTAAATTAAACTATATCATATCAATGTGTGGTCAAGAAGGAAAGTGGCCACCCCTTCATTTAGATCCAATAGAAAACAAGACAAAATCATTAATACCACAATGATTTCTTTGTCATCCCCTCCCTCCCCCAATGATCAAAAGTTGAACAAGATGCAGTTCAACCGGTAATTTTGACAAGCGTATGTTTCAGTCTTACAGGATTAAGAAAATTGTTCATTTTTTAATTTCACATTGTCCTATTAAGTTATCTATTTGTTATATAGTTGTTAATTATAATTTCCATCCCATTGCATTAGGCTACAAAACAATATTTATAAATCATTGTACATTACATTTTCATTAGTTGTCGATTAAGGAATTACATTTCATCTTAACTTTGTTAGGTATTTCTTAACAAAATATTTTCGTCACCACGCAACGCGTGGTGTCACTAGTATATATAAAGGAGAATGTTGGAGAGAGGACTAAGGAGAGACCTCCATGGTCCTTTATCTTTTTTTGTGATAATTTTGATTTATTTTTAATTGATTTCAACACATTAAATGCTTAAACTTTTCATTTTCTTTTTTAATTTAAATTAAAAACCATTAACCA
Source organism: Saussurea involucrata (assembly GCA_033807775.1). Taxonomy (NCBI): domain Eukaryota; kingdom Viridiplantae; phylum Streptophyta; class Magnoliopsida; order Asterales; family Asteraceae; genus Saussurea; species Saussurea involucrata. The sequence goes on from CM066322.1 coordinate 138,943,079, forward strand.
ATATATATATTATTATTATATAAAATATTATTTGCCTTGCATTTTTAATTATACGATGAATCCTACATTTTTTATTTAATTTTATAAACTTATTATTATTTTTATTTAATCAATAAGATATATATACTTTTATTAAATGAATTTATTTTTATTTAACTTTTTATATTTCTTTTTATGCTAACAATGTTTATAAATCAATTTTTTTTATTTAAATTTATAAACTTATTATTATTTTTATTTAATTAATAAGATACAATTTTTTTAGTAACCTAACATGTTTATAAATAAATCAATATACTTTTATTAAATGAATTTATTTTTATATTTTTTTATAAGCTAACAATCAAATTTTTTTATTTAAATTTATAAACATATTATTATTTTATTTCATTAATAAGATACAATTTTTTTAGTAAGCTAACAATGCTTATAAATCAATATACTTTTATTAAATGAATTTATTTTTATTTAATTTATTATATTTTTATATAAGCTAACAATGCTTATAAATCAACATTTCTATTAAACTGATTAATTTTATAATCTTTTTGCAAACTAACAATACTTATATTTTAAAACTTTTATTAAATTTCTTTATTTTTTTAGTACGATTGTTAATATATAAGCAATTCTTTTTTTTAAATATTACATTATACATTGATTATTTTCAACGATTAAAGCCACTTATGAATTCATAAAACATTTCATTTTTTCCAATTATGAATCATTAATATATACAAATGAATAATTGTTACAATCAATATCAATCAATATATAGAGGGCACAAGAATTGTGTTGTCATTTTAGGATTGCTTGGGACATGAGTTTTTCTTATGTGAAATTGGACATGAAACAATTGTAAGGTATAAATTTTCATTCCTTTTTAAAATCATTTTAAAACAAATTTTTGTTCTTTATGAAAAAATTATTTTTCATTATAATTTGGTTGTTCTCTTGGTAATTTAATTGCAAGACTATGTTTAACATCCAACTGTCAAAGTTAGCTCATCTCTTATAAATCTTTTCTATTCATCTCATTTCAGGTTTACTTTTTAAAGGTGTGTCTGCCGACAACAACTTGAATGAGGAATCGTTGAAAATTTATAAATTTAAACTTTTTTATTATTGTTTTTAATTTTTAATTTCTATTTTAATTTCTTTATCATTTATATTTGATTGGAAATGTAATAGGTAAATGCTTATTGTGGTAAACTTTGTGTTATTTCCCTAGCAAGGAAATCATGAGTGACGGAGGAGAAAATAATTGTCTGTTGCCCACTTTCTTCAAAAGAAATAGATTAACATATAAACTCTTGCAAGTGTGGCTATGAGGACCATTGTCATATACAAAAAATCTACATGTAACAGTTAGTGGAGTTTTTTTTGGGGTAATTTTGCACATTTTGTATGTATATGGTTAATCTACAACATATCCATATTCTCTTGGTATTTCCTCTAGAGTTCTTGCTTTATCCATCTCTCAACTTCTTTTTCTCTATTGGGTTTTACTTTTTATGTTCATGATACGTTTTAAAAAAAAACTTTGTTGGAATCTTAGTGGGTTATCTATTGGTTGCTCAAAAATTCACAACTAATTAACGGTAAAACAATATTTGTTTGAATAACTTTTTTTTTCTTTCGATTTTCAAACATTTAGTAGTCAAACATTTTTCAGTATTGTTGTGGATTTCATGAAAATTCCATTTAAAACAACCATATATCGTAATTATTTGTAAAGCCCGTATCCCGGTATGTAATTTATTAGTCTTAATTATTTTCTTTCAAGTTTGATTTATCGTGGTTTCCGTTAACGGGGTTAGTCGAGTTGGGTCTAACCGTTAAGTATCGGAATTTTTGGTTAGGGGCGAGAGGCTTGCAAGTTGAAGGGCTAATTGTGACAAAGGCCGAAAACCCACATTGGGTTTCGGCCCATGCAGAAAACAAAACGACCCTTGTGGTTTTGTTGTTGTGTCGTGAGAAGGAAAACAAAGAGAGAAAGAAATCATTCCATGTGATGGTATTGTGGTGTTGATGCCGTGAACATCAAACAAAAGAAAAAGAAAAGAAACCCCAAACCCTACGGCTCTTTCCCCATCCCCTCTCGCTAGTGTTGGCCGTGAGTAAGAGAGAGAGAGTCGCCGGAGAGAGAGCGAGAGAGTTCGCCGGAAAGAAGGAAGAGTCGTCGTCGTTTCTGCCGGAAAGGGTGGAGGAGAAGCCACGTCGAGGTAATCCCGTGTTTCCGTTCTTTTTCGTTGTGTTTTCGTTGTCGGAACGCCGTAAACCGCCACCACCACCGCCGCAGCCACGGCTGTCGGCGGTGGGGCCGCCGCTGCACGCCGCTGTGGTGGCGGCAGTGGGTGCGTGGGTGTGTGAGTTCGTGCGGGTGTGTCGTTGCGGGGGAGTCGGGAGTGGGTGACGTTGGGAGGTCTCGCCGGAGGGTGTTACCGTAACCCTCGTCGCCGCCGCCAACCACCACCGCCGCCGGAGGCGGCAGGGGGTGGTGTTCGGTTGTTGTCCAGCGTAGTACAGCCCTTTCCAGTAAGCTTGTAGGTTGTTCGGGTCTGTTTGGATTAAGCATTGACTTAATGGGATTATAACCTTTAGTTATCATTTTATGTGAAAACGTTTGTCTGCCACTGTTTTGCGACGGCCATAACTTTTCCGTCGTAGCTCGGATTGAGGCGAATCCGGTGCCCACGGTTCACATTCTGTGCTGGGCACACTTTCCGTGTTTTAGCGGAAGTTCGGTTCGGCCTCTAGCTAGGCGTAATTTGGCTGTGTATACAGCAGGTCCGGATGTGGCAGATCGCGTTCCGTTTTAAAAGTCACAGTTTCTGCCACTGTTTTGGGAAAGCCATAACTTCTGCTAGGAATGTCGGATTGGGATGAAACCAGTGCCAAAAGTTCCCATTCTGAGTCTAGTAAGTTTCTTATGTTTTGCGGAAAAACCAGTTCAGACCGTAGCTAGTGTCAAACTGCTGTTTTATATCGAAAGGTGCTGTTTTTCGCTGTGCAGTTAACCAGTTTTGTAAAATCCATAATAAATTGTAGAAAAATCGTTAGAGCGCGTGCGATACGTCCCTGAAAAGCTAAGACCCGGACCTAGAGGGTAGTTAATTTTAATTGAGGATTTTCTGGGTTTAAGGAGGTCGAAACAGGACCCGAACAGACCTGGTTTTCTAAGCCAAAAAGTCGTTTTAGCGACAGTTTAATCGTGCGTCATGTTTTAGGGTCCGGGCCTCGTATTGATACGTTTTAACGTTCGTTTAGGTGTCGGGAAGTGACCTTGGATTTGTGGAGCTTGAATTATTGTTTGTGAGCTAGGCGCGCTTACGAGGTGAGTTCTCTCACTATTTTTAATATCGGTTACTTTTACATTACAATAGCACGTGTGTGGTACCTTTATTTAATTGTGATGTGGGACTAGATAGTGGGGTGTCTAGTGGGACCTTTATTGTCATGTATACACGGGTGGCGTAGGAACTCGGTGGGGCCGGAATTTGTATACGCGGGTGGCGTAGGAACTCGGTGGGGCCGAAATTGTATACGCGGGTGGCGGAGGAACTCGGTGGGGCCGAAATTGTATACGCGGGTGGCGTAGGAACTCGGTGGGACCGGGTAATGCTTGCACGGTTATCGTGTGGTCGGTGGGACCGACGTATGCCTTTTGGGTGGGATGGTGTAGGTATGCATGTTTATGATTTGTTCGTAGACTTGTATGCTTGTTTATATGCAACTATATGTTTTAAGGGTAGTGTGGAATAACTGTGTTAATTATGGTGGTTGAATTCACTAAGCTTCGTGCTTACCCCTTCCCAAAATCTTGTGTTTCAGGTGCGAGTAGCAGTCGGGCATGACGGTACACACGGGCGCGAGGCGAGGATTGTTTTAGTTAAACTTTTGTTAAAAGGGGATTTAATTATATAACTTTTCCGTTGCTTAAACATTATTGATGGTTTTAAATAACGACGTTTATTCTTATTGTAATGGGAATTGTTAACTTTTGGTTTGATTATAATGAAATATATTACTTTTAAAAATTTTAAATTCCTTGTAATTTTTGGGACGTTACATTATTTTATGTTGCTTCTTTTCCAGGTTAAACTCAATTGTTACGAAATGTGGTTGTATTTCATTATCTCCATTATCTTCATATTAACATGTACCTAAAGTTCTTCATGGACATTTTCCTTAAGGACTTTTTACTTATGTTGGATCTTTTCGGAATTATTATTGTAACAATACAAAAAAATATATATGAAGGTCTCATTGTTAATCAAAACAATATAAATTAAATTGTAAATAAGAAATAATTTGTGTTCAAAAGTAGATATCTTATTGAGAAAAAGGAATAGCACAATAGCTATTTGACTAGAGAATGTTAGTTGTTTGAACCACATCGGGTCACAGGATATTGCGTTTTATTATTTGTCAGTTAACGAATGGCGTTTCATCTTAATTTGGTTACGTATTTCCTAACATAACTTCTTCACCGCACATGTTGCTTTATTTTCATAAAAAAACTCTAATACATTCATCGTCTTATATTACATTTAATTATCAAATTACGTTTCATCTTAAATTGGTTACGCATTTCCTAACATAAACTTCGTCATCGCGCATCGCGCGGTACCAAATACTAGTTTGATATAGACCACTAAGGGGGTGTTTGGGATTGCTTATTTTTTTGACTTATTTGCTTATTGCTTTTCCTCACCGCAAATAAGTTATTTTTAGTGTTTGGATTGAAAAACAGAAAAATGCTTATGACTTTCTCCACCACAAATAAATTGTTTTTGATAAGTTAATCAATTCTAACTTATTTAAACTCCTTATAACTTATTTGTTCAAAATACATTTTTACCCCAACTACATTTTATCACGACATAAGTTGATAAACACTTTTAAAAATAAACATAAGTTGTTTTAAATAAGCAATCCCAAACACCCCTTAAATAACGATTTGAAAGTTGGTTCCAAAAAAAAGAAAAAAAAAGAAAAAAAAAGAGAAAGTGTATTTCAATTTAATGTAGTCTTCCCAAAAAAAAATCCCTAAATCTTCCATTTTAAAATATTCCATATCTCAATCGTGGCTTCCGTTTCCCTCCATTTCGGACTAGTGGCCAGTGGGTGCCAAAACAGAAATACTTCGAATTTTCCCCCAAAAAAAAACCCTTGTAAACTACTAAACTCAATCCATCTCTACTAATCTCTTCTTGGTGAATTCTAGAGAGATACGCTGGAGAAATTAAGGAGAAACAAAGTTTGATAACCGACATTGATTGTCATTATCTAGTATTCATCAGTGTAACCATGGAGGATCACGGAGTCATTGAAATTGAAGATCAGGAATTCGAATATGAAGTAGAAGAGGAAGAGGAAGAGGAAGAGGAAGAAGAAGAAGAAGAGGAAGAAAGTGAAGATGAGGATGATGCTTACGAGGACGACAACTTGATTCCGGCGGTGGTGGCGTCACCTAGGGTTTCAAATCTGGTTTCAAGGTCTGGCAATTCGCAGGAATCGGTGGTCTTCCATGTGGATAATCCCACTGATACGACGTCGTGTAAACAGAAGTTGGCTAGTCAAGAGACTGGCGGGGATTGTGGCGATGGGGAGGAGGGGCTTGATGGAGGTGAGATTGAGGGTTTATTTTGTCCTATTTGCATGGAGGCTTGGACCAGCGGTGGATCACATCAAATCTGGTATGATGACGTTTACACACTGTTCTTTATGATTCTGTAGGCTCTAGCAATTTCTTGTATAGTTATATGTTTTAATGCTTGTCCTTTGAATATAATAGGCATTATAAGTTTGTGGATTGAATGGAAATTGAAATGTACAAGTATGAAGTATGGGTAAATATTTAGTTCTATATGGCTGTTTACAGTATGACTCACTTCCAGATGTTTCATTGGGCAATGGGAGATTGGAAGCTTTCTTATCAGTACCAAGTAAAAAGCACTTAGGAGTAACTAAATTTTATTGATCTTAAGGAAAGGTGCGCCTACGTTGATTGTTAACATGTCTTTATAGTCCATATCTGCATACCTCCTGCCACATGAGCTAGAGGCTGATCTGGATCTACTTGGTGTTTAGTAGGGAGAGTCCTGGACAAAGCCAACCACACGGGGTTTTAATGCTTTTTTTAATAAAGAAGTATTAAAGTATTAATTATATGCAAATTTTAATTCATCATAAATATAAATGGGCCCGCCCATTAATTTAAAGGTCGTGCCCTCCAACCTCCAAGGATGGTTGTCTAAACTTGCTTTTCTAACGGGCTAAACGGGCCGATCTGGCCGGCCATACTACACTGAACAACTCTAGATATTGGGAAGTGGCATGGTGTATGTTATTCGTTAAAGACATTGCGATGGTAGCGGAGTCAAAGTAGAGATGAACGATAGGGTGAAGTAGTGACTAGTGAGTTAGGGATAAATGGCAAGGAAAACTCAAGGCTTGCATATTAGCTGTTTCAAGACTGAATACTTATGCTCAACTTCAACTCGATATGTATTGATGACGGAGTTGAAGTCCACCTTGGGGATCAAATGATCCCCAAACAAATAGTTTCAAATATCTAGACTTTATTCTTCAGAAGGAAGTTGCTGTTGAGGATGATGTACTATATCACATGAAGACATGTTGGTTAAAGTGAAAGGTTGCTACATGAGTGTTGTGCGGAAAGAAACATGATAAATTCTACAAGGTAACCATCAAATCAACTATGTTGTACAAATCATAATGTTGGCAACTAGGAAGGCCAATGAGAGTAATTGGGAAGTTGTAGAAATGAAAATGCTCTTATGAACATGTTGTCGAACCATATCGGATAAGATACCTACAAAGTCTTCCGAGTAAAGTCGAGAATTGTGCCTATCATAGATAAATTGAGAGTAGACACTACGATATTTTGGAGATCTTGGCACCGGTGAGGAGGGTAAAAAGCATGATAGTTGAGGGGGTGAGGAGGGGCAAGCCGAGGACATGAAATAAGCAGGTGTTGGACATGACGACCTTAGACATTTTTTAGAACATGACCTCCTATAGATTCATGGAGACACAACATTGGCTCAATGATATCCGGGTTACTGGAAGAGCCCGGTCTTCTAGGAGGTCAAAGGTTCAAACCTCACCAAAGGTGAAGAGTGTGTGCGAGTGTTTTGCAATATATAAATATATATACTTCAAAAAGAATATGCTAGCAGACCGTATTAGGGATGTATCTAACGTGGTTGGGACTTGGGAGGAGAGAGTTTGGAAGAGTACAAGGTGAGTCGAGAGGAGGGAAGGAGAACTTTTTTTTTTTTTGGAAAGGGTATCCCAGGCACAGCCCGGACTAATCCCTGGCAATTTTGAAACTTAAAGATATCTTATCAATGTTGAGGACGCTTGGGATCGAACCCGGGTAGATGGGATATTCCACCACATCACCCAGGGCGATCAACCAGGGAAGGAGAACTTTAAGATAAATAAAAGGGTGTTTTAGTTTGTTGTATTGTTTCATTATGTTCTTGCCTTTTGTCCTTACTTGTGGAACCTTGTTTAATGTTTTCTAGCTTTTTTCTTGTATCAAAAGCCCAAGTCTATCTTTTTCTCCAAGTTCCTCCATACTTTTCGTTTTCTTCCACATATTTTACAAACTCTATGAAGCCCTTGCTTCTTCACCAAAACCTTTTTGAAAACACTTTATCGGAAGCTGGGGGTCTTCACGGAAGCAACCGCTCTACTCTGTGGGGGTAGAGGACACGTCTGCTCACATCTTACCCCCAGACCCTGCTTCCGAACGGTTTTATAGCTATACTTGTGAAGTTTATGTGGTTTGGGTGATTTAAAGTCTTCCACTAACCCTTTCTTTTTGGGTGACTGCTGCAGCTGTCTTCCTTGTGGGCATATATATGGCTTGTCATGTATAAAAAAGTGGCTACGGCAACGTCGAAGTTCTGGGAAGGTTTGTTATTTTGTCAGCTGCATACACTTTACCAGGAGCACAAATACATGGTTCTTTATCACTTCTCCCATCTCATCTTAAGTTTTTGTTCTCTGAATTGTCACCAGTGTCCTCAATGCAATAGAATATGTACGTTGAAGGATGTTAGAGTGCTCTACGCAGGACGGCTTTGTGTTGTTGATGCAGAATTACAAAAGGTAATGTAGATTATTATTGGAAAAATGGGAAAAAATATGATGATTATTATTGCATTCTTGATGAAGTACAAATTTCTTCTTGCAGCAAGTGCGGTCACTTGAAGCTAAATGTGTTTCTCTTGAGCAGAAGGTGGTAACACTTACCATGTTGACTTTTTGTAGGGTTAATGTCTTTCCTGTTCAACGAGATTTACATGTATATTTTGTAGTTGTACTTCAATTTGTGATTAAAATTTTCTTTGTCCTTTTTTGTATTTTCTGCAGTTTAGAATATCTATGCATGTATAATTTTAATGTCAAGTAATATAATACTTCTATATAGACTTCACTATGTGTGTATGCATTGGTGTAAATTGTAATGAATCTAAAGCTAGCTTTGTACTGCTTGTGTTTGGCCATTAAAAATACATCATTTTGCCTCTTTGTGTTATTGTTAGAAGACTTGATCTTCATAGATATCTCTCCCTCAGTGACCTATCATTTTTTTTTCTTAGATTCAACCCATGACAATACTTCATTAGGTCACCGTTCCCTTACTGACCAATTTTCAACCAGATATAGGTAAAATATCTGCACACAATTAAGCAGCACTAATTAATCAAAGTTGTGGGGGAATGCTTAAGGCCTAGGCGGCTGCTCTGTTATAAGCAGGGTTATTTGGAATGCTGGTATTTTTTTTGCTTATTAATGAATGCATAGATTTTTTGTTTCATTGCAATTTTAGTTACTCCTTTTATCTATTATTGGATAATAATGGCCTTCTTAGGTCGTTTTTGTTACTTTGGAAATCATATTCTGAAGCAAATTATCATTTGCATGTTTATTCCTTGGCAGAATTTTGAGTGCTGCAAGAGAGAAGCTGATTTGCATCTTAAAGTGCAGCAACTAACTGAGGCATGTTTGATTGTTTCTCGTGTTTCCTTCAATATTCTAGTAGCATAATTCATTTTGTTTCTAAATCTAAAAAAATTTACATTTTTTACACCTTTTTGTTTGGAAGCTTATTAAATAAGTCTTAAAGATTGAACTTGGAGGTTCTTTGTTTGTAGAAGCTGGTCTTTAAGTTGCTTTTATAGGTTTCTTATGCATGCTGTTAAAACGTATGCAGAGAACAAAATCTTTGGAGAAGATGCTAGAATATAGTCAAATAGAGTCATCGTGCTCATCTACCAGCGCTCAGGGGTATCAGAGAAGAGTGATATATGGTAACATTTCAATGAATAACCGTTTGATTTCTGTTGATCATGAGATATGTTGATTATTGGTGTAGTGGCCATTTATGACCTATAATCAAAAGCCATTTGTTTTTATGTGACTCACAGGACACGGCATAGAGTCTGGGTCTGGAAGCCAAGCTTGTTCAGGGATATTTAAGGTACAGGTTAGTAATTGCTGTGTACTTTCAGTTTGTTACGATTGATATAATAATACAAATGAATCTAAGGGGCCATTTACCTTACCGGATAAGCATGGCAAGGACTGGGAATCTTACCCGGTAATAGGCATGACAAGAACTGACAAGGGTAAGTGAGGTTGGTGACTCGTACCCGGTAAGAGGCATGACAAGAACTGACAAGGGTAAGTGAGGGTGGTGACTCTTGCTAGGTTAGCGCCTACCAGGTAAGATTATTGCGTACTATGCCATTTTAATGGCTGAAAATCTTACCTGGAAAGTAAGTGAGAGTGGTGACTCTTATTGGTAAGAGCTTACCCGGTAAGCGTTTGGTAAACGGCCCTATGTTCTAGTGCCTGTTTTGGTTTATTCATGGTCGGGTCACGGACATTAGCTGATAATTTGATTGCCCAACCATCATCATGAATGAGTAGTTTTACTAAAATAGAGATGCTCTTAATTTATCCAAGAAGCTACTTTAATTTGCAGTGGACTTATTAGTTGCAATCTTATTTGGCAGAGGCTACATGATGAAAAATGCCTAAAGGTCCACTATAAATGAAAAAGGTTACTTGGCTTGATCCAGAATAGATATCAAACAAACCTAAAATAAAAAGTTGACATGGTGTGGATTGAACAAGAACTTCTCAAGGATTTAGATCAGCAGGCACTGAGTTTTTTTTGTGAACTTCCTTTCATAAATAAAAAGATAGTTCAAGGATGTAGTTTTACTACCTGTTCACTTGTTATACAATTTGCCATTCACAAGAATGCAAGACACTTGGGCAAAGTATCTAATTGATAAATATTATTGATATGGATTTCTTTCACATTTTATTTGTATCGGAGAACAAGAAAAACATCTTACAAAGAACACTTTAATGGACCAAGTTTCCAGCCAATTGTTGAAAGGCAGCAAATTCAGTGAAGCCCAAAAGTTAGTTGCAACTTGTTACGGATTGAACAGAGAGGAACAAGGTTGAATGATTAAAACAGAATTCTGGCTATTTGATAACCAGTCTCTCCTTGGAACCGTGGGAATTTTCTACTCAACCCTTAATAACTTATTGAAGAAAATCCACAAGTTAACCTTATTTAACAATTTGTTAACTGCTCAATTATTCCCTTCCCTTTTGCTGCTGGTCCCCTCCTAGTTAGATTTTCGTTTCTTTCTCCTACTATACTTATACTGGATATGTGGGTTTATTATGACCCAACTCCGCCACCTTCTCATGAGCAATCACATTGGTAAGTAATAATTAACAAAAAGATAGACACCACTCTCTGGAGTGCCCACACCTAGAGATGCACAAAGGACCGGTTAATTGATTTTGGACCTGTAAGGACCAAGGACTGTTCCAAAAAAGGACCAGTTATAAGCAAAAACCCGTTTTGATCGTAAAATTTGAACCTGGGATCGGTCCTTAACCGGTTAAAAACAGCCCGTAAACCGGTCCTTGGTTACCGAAAACCGGTCCAGTTAAGGCCTGGTCAAAGCCCAAAGAACCGGCCAAGGCCTGAAAAAGCCCGTTCAAAGTTCGAAAAAAACCGGTCAGGGCCGGTTTCTTTTAACCCAATTATTTATTATGTCTAAAAAACTAAAAAAATATCAAAACAATAATTTGTTGTCATCAATAGTGAAAATAATGCAAGAAAATTTTATAAAATAGTTTGAAGATGTCTCCGTTTTTTTCGAGTGACGACTTTAAACCCAAGTTGCCCAACATGAAACACAAATGGAGTCGAGGGGTTATTAGAAGAAATACTGGACGCTTTAGATCTAAACACCGTTCGATTTGATCACTTAAAAAGGTTTAAAGTAATGAAAAATATTCAAGAAAACAAAGATAAAATAAATTCAAGTTGAATGTATGAAGAATATTCAAGAAGTAAAAAGTGAAGACGGTAAAATTAATTAATTTATAATGTCATAAGCTAACTAATTCTTATATCTAAAGATTAATTAGTTTACAATTAAATGAAAATTGGAGGTATTTTTAAAAAAAATTGTCCACTTCATTCTTGTATATATGTATTAGTTAATTTTCTTTGAAAACCCAAAAGGACCGGTTAGACTGCCATTCTGGATATGGTTCTATATTTTTGGCCAAGGATCAGTTAAGGCCTGACCCAACCCTTTTTTGGCCAGGTCTTATTTTTTCCGCCAAAATGGAGCGGTCTTTTTAGGACCGGTTAAGGTCTGGTTCTTGTACAACTCTAAGAACCGGTTAAGGGCCACACCACACCTATCGCACGGCATCTGTTGGAAAATAAATTTTCCAACTCCATCATGGGGAGGAGGTAAATCACTGCGAGTTAGCGGTAAGTGGTAGTGTCCGGGTTTGAACACGGGACATCCTTTTTAATGCCGAATCTGTAAATATTATAACAACACACAAAGTAACCAATACAAAATTGACCTCATTATTAGGAATCATGATATTGAATACTTGGAATGAATCACAAAAGTTGTTTTGGCTTTGTGAGTAAAGACAACCCTTCGAACCATCTCCAACTCACACCTCTAGAAACACTAAAATGTGGGCCCATCCCCATAAAATTTAAACTCTTCCTACCACACACTAAAACACAAAACTCTAAAAACCACTACACATTTTTTAGAGGCCATGAATAGACCTCTAAATATAAAGGCATCCTTCAATCTACAAAAAAATTAGTGTTTTACTCGTGGGTTGGAGATGCCATTAGTCCTCTCGTACGACCACAGACATAGCAGGGGCATATGCAATATGCAAACCCCACTATAAGCTATGCTGTTACAGCGGTCAAAATACAAAATATCGGTCAGGACCGATATTTGAAATAACGGATATATCGGTTCATATAATATTTCTTAGAAATATATATACACGTATGCATCCTTAAACATATCATATGCATTAATTAAAAATATAGTTTTCAACATCAAAACATCAACTTAAACAAGTTTCACAAAACAAAATAGGAAAAGTGTTCATAAACTAGCTAATTGCAAGCAATAGGTTCGGTGCCTGTGAAGATGGCGTCGACAGGTAGGTAGAACTGTAGAAGAGAACGATGGAAAATTGGAAACCTAACTTAGACTAGTTGACTATCATTAAAAAAGGCCCAAGTAAATATATAAAGCCCAATAATCATTAAAAAAGGCCCAAAAGACCCATCTCCAAAATATCAGTATTTTAAAAAGTGACTGCAATATCGGCAAATATCATCGATATTATCGGAGCCGATATTTTGGCTGATATTTTACCGCCGATATTTTCCTCCAGGTCCGATATCCGATATATCACTTATATATCGCCGATATTAACAGCATAGACTATAAGTATGTCAAGGGCTTAAGCTCAAGGCTCTAACTTGATCTTCATGTAGACCAGCAACTCACTCGTGGGGCATGAAATCCCCAAATGCCTCAAGTACTTGCTGCACTTTTTTTTTTGGTAAAGAAGTCCAATTTATATGTGAATATTTCTTATTGTGCTCTTGCTATCTCTGTCATGTTCCTTTCCTAATTCTGTTAAAATGTGATCTCGGTTCTTGAAAATGTTTGGAGAAGTTTAGCTCAGCCAGGCACAAGTTGTCATCATGTATATATTGTAATGGCCCCATTAGTTTCTTGATGAAAGTTCCTTGACAAGTAGAGACCTAAACATAGGGTTGGTGTTAATCGTAACTCCAGTACCTTTGGTGGAAAGATTACAACATGCTCACTAATTGGTGGAATGAAATTATGCACAACTAGATTGACAACATGGAAACGAACTTAAGTGCCTAAAACTAGGGGTGTTTGTTCTTTAGTGTGGACCTAAAACTCGAAAACCAAACTAGAATTCAAATTTGAATTTGGTTTTGGATCACGGTTTGGTTTGGATTCAAATCCGTTTCTGGTTTTGATTTTCTAATTGGACTTTTGCATTTGAGCCGAACTGAAAACCAGATTATTTATATATATTTTCTATTATGAAAACAATACTATACTTTATGAAATTCAAACCAAAAACTGAACCAAAAACCTATCAAAATTCCAAATCCTTTCTCAATTGTTTGTTGGTGAAATTCAAACTGAGAACCAAAATTCAAATTCAGTTTGCTTTTACAGATTACGTGGCTTAAAAAGATTTAAACCAAACAAATATAACCAATTGAAACGAGGAACCCAAAACCGAATCGATGAGCACCTCTAGCTAAAACAATAAGGGGGAAATGATCTTTTTAAATATAAATAACGATGTGGAAACTGGAAGAAAGAAGATAGGAAGATGGAAAAGAAACTTGGGAGATTCAAAGATATTAGGATAGGGGCCAAGGGATAACTATTTATGGCCCCAGCTATAAGGTGCTTAGTAAAAGTGGCATGATTTTGGCATGCAGGATTATCTTACCATTTATGCTTATTACTGTACCTTATTTTCTCACAACTATTCAGCTGCATCTAATAACTATATTTACCCTAGGGAGAGTTCCAGGTAGATGGAGGTCGATGTTTTGACATGGATGCTTCTGGTCAACTTATGATCGTAGCTCGAAGACTGAATGGGATGGGAGGAACGAATTTACTCACAAAAGTAGGTTTTGTGCCCTGGCATGGAGCTGCATTCATGGTGATTTGCCATTTTGACCATAAGACGAACCTTTTTAAATAATGTTACCACTATTGTGCAGATAAGTTTGGTAGCTCCAAGTGAAAGAGAAGATATTCAACTTTCTGCAAATTCAAGAGCTATTAAGGCTGTTTGTGTTAGACCTTGTAGCAGGCTTGCACTGCTTGCTTGCTTGGGGAATAAGTTGTTAGTTGTCAGGTGATAATGCTTCTTTTCTCCATTTCGTTCTAATAGTTGTCTTTGATATCAATGTTTTCTCTTCCTGAACAAATATTTTTGTTTTTTCTTTTGTTGGCCTCAGTACAGAAAGCAACAACACCGTTCTTACCTATGATTTGCCGGTAACATTCTTGTCTTTTCGTTGCCAAAATGATAAATCAACATGGGGAGTGTTTGCATATTCTTCTGCAATGCAAACTTGTTACAGAAAGAGCGACCTCTGTGTCAAAATAAAAATGCTAACTGCCATTGTCAATGCAACTCCAAGCATTTAGTTGTGGATGATGGGTGTTAATGTTCACAAAATAAAATGGGTCGATATGTTGCTAAATCTGAAGGTTTATGCTTGATATGATGTCTTATGGCATATACCTTTTTCCAAATCGTTTCTTCTGCTAGAAATATTCCAGAGATATTTCTCTAATACTTCATAATTTGTTCTATGCTTGAATCATACTTTTTTACTTAACATCATAAAATTTTAATAGCCATCAAGGATTTTTGGATTGCAATCTCCATTTGTGATTTTCGTTTTTCTGCTTTCAATGTAATGATTTCATTTATATTCTTCGGTTGACTAACATATGGTCCATGGTTATGGCCATTTTACTTTAGGCTGCTGCTTGGTCATGTTCATGGGATATTGACAACAGTTCACATTATGTTTACACAGGATTACAGGTACTTGTTACAAGTTTCTATCAAACAGGCTGGTTTTTTATTTATTTATTGCAGCTTATCATTTCTTTCTGTACATGCAGAATGGCATGGTTTTGGCTTTTGATATGCGTCAAACTCGAACACCATTGGAATCCAGGTCTGGGTTGTCCTGCAACCCTGTTCACACTGTGATATCTGTTTCACCTGATTTGTTGCTTTCTTCTGGTACAAGAAGCCTTCTGACTGCCTCTCAAATTGGCATGTGTGAGTGGAACATCGGTACTGGTGAAGAAAGGTAGTATTGTTTGCCCTTTTGATCCTTGTATATGTTTAGCTTCTATTAAAAAGAAAAATAACTTTCCGACCATCTCATAAACTTCCCTCATGTTAGAAAATGATACGTTGGGAAGGTGTTAGTTAATCCTTAGGAGGTGTTTGGTTCGCATAATGGAATTTGGTGGAATTGGAATCTATCATAGAAATTTGACTTTGAGGGTGCGTTTGGTACACTAAACAGGATGGGACATGACATAACAGAACAGACTTGTCCCATGTTTGGCATGGCTTCACGTGGAACAAAGTCCACTAACTAGAACAGATGTGGAACAAAGGTGTTCCACCTTACCCCCCTGGAACTAGATGGAACAAGGTAATATTGACCAATATACCCTTAGATTTACAAAACCTAATACACAATCTCTCCATCCAGTTCACGCCTCCCTCCTCTACTCTCCTCCCTTCATCAGTACGTTGTTCGATCGATCCATCTCCAGGTTACGTTTTTTTCTAATCGTTCTCTTCTTCCTTAGGCCGATTTGTCCTAATCGATTTCTCTACGTATCTTTTTCTGGGATTTTTCTACAAATCGATTTTTTTGTTGTTCGATCGATCTCTTCATCCTCAGGTTACGTTTTTTCTAATCGTTCTCTCCTTTTTCCTTAGGTCGATTTGTCCTAATCGATTTCTCTACAAATCAATTTCTGGGATCTTTCTACAGATCGACTTTTTGTGATTTTTCTATGGATCGATCTTTCTGTGATTTCTCATACAGATCGATTTCTGTGATTTTCCATATTGATCGATTTCTCGTACTTGAAATCGATTTCTCATACAACATACCTGTGATTTTTCATTTTGTTGTTGAAATCGATTTTCCAAGACGACAAAATCGATTTCTCATACAGACCTGTTGTGAAAAAATTTCCCAACACGACAATAGCGATTAAAAAATAGAAGGTTCTGAATATCAATCCACTCACATATTGTAGTTGTTTTTTTAATGTGACTGTTGCTTCCATTTGATTTGGGATCTCACAGCCTGATGTTTTGCTTCACAATTCAAACTCATGATGTTTTGTTTCAAATTCATTTTTGTTATGATTTTTGTTGTTTTACTATAGTTCATTTTTGTTGTGATTTTCAACTTTTGTTTGTTTTTTTGCTGTGATAAACTTTTTTTTTGATTTAGATCGATTAATTGGTAAAAAAACAATTAACAGCTTATAAGGGTAAATTGGTCATTTAACCGGTACTGTTCCGTCTAACCTTGTTCTATAATGTTTTACCAATCGTTGAACAACTGTCCTGTTTTGTCCAGTTCTGTCCTGTTCCATCTTGTTCTGTCCTGTCTGCATACCAAACGGCAAAAGCACCCTGAAGGAACTGGAATAGAATTTGATGGAATTTGACCATGCATTTTGATTGCGTTTGGTTGGATGGAATTGGAATAGAATCTCTAAAAGTAATTGGAATCTCCATCTTTGTTTGGGGGAGGGCGGTGGTAGGGGGCAGAAGGGGTGGGGTGTGGCAAGGATGGGGGCGGGATGAATGGTAAAACTAAATTTGATCATTCTCCTTGCAACATAATTAGCCTTCAAATGCCTAAAAACTAAATTATAAGGTTTACCTTTTCACCGTTGAGGGTACAAGTGGTAATTTAGGGGCATTTCATATCTAAAAAAAAGTATGATTTAAATATTACCTCCATTGACCATCTTAACAGGTGCAAAGCGGCTATATCGCTGGTTTGCCCACCGCATAATGTAAAACTGAAAAACGTTGCTTTAAAACTAATAAGGATCGAAGGGGGAACTTCACTACATGGTTGAAGTGATAGCATCTCAGAAATCCAAGGACACCGGGAAATAATGAGCGTCTAAAACATGAACAACGCCACATCATTTTTAGCTCTTAATCTAAGTAGTATTTGCACCAAACTCCTGTACTTTCGAACAATGGAAACTTAAGATTGTTTCAACTCTCGTTTCTGTATTATTTGTACCGACATTCATCTTGTAGATGACAGTAATTTAACATAGAGATACACAGTAAAGCCCAACCCGAAGCCGGCTTGGCCAAGCCTCAAAGCCTGACCTGGAAAAGCCTAAGCCTGGTTAAGTCCGAAAAAGCCCGATTGGGCCCTTTTTTAAGACAAAGCCCAACCGTGCTCGGACCTTGAAAAGTGGAGGTCAGGCCTGAAAATTCCGGGCCTTGTGCATATCTAGTTTAACTTTAACATAGTTAATACATTTACACATTTTACACTTTATGATTGTTGTGAAAATACCAAAGACCCAAATAGCTAAAAGCTCAAAGTTGGTTCCCGATAAAAACATAATATTACCCAAGAACAAATGAACTAAGTTCTATATCGAGATTCAAAGCGGAAATACAATTAATAATGCAAGATAATCAACCACTAAGAAATGTAAACAATGATCAAACGCAATAAAAGCAAAATAAAGCATAAGTAAGAGAGACACCAAGATTTTTACGTGGAAACCCGGAAAGGGAAAAAACCACGGGCGGAGGATGCCGATAACTGATCCACTATCACTTTGATGATGATACACTTGAGAGATTTAAGCTTACAATAATGGAGATAAGAAGGTAGGGTTCTTGAGGTTTGAGAGAAAAAACTTGGAGACCAAGCTTTAGAGAGAGAGGGTGCAAAAGAGAGTGTCAAAATCTTATCTCTATATTTTGTCTTATGCTAATTTAAAGGGAAAAGATGTGCAAAAGGCTGGACCTAAATGGGCCCAAAAGTGCTCCACACCAAAACAGACCCTGGCTTACTTTCAAGCTAGTTGAACCAACATCAACTAGCACCAAACTAGCTGTGGACACTGTTTGTTTTAACCAAACATCTTTTGAAGCGACTCCAGTCCTACTTAGGCAGCAACAACTCCCTCCAAACTCGCCCTAAAAGCTGTTGAAGGCAAAAATCTTCATAAATCTCCACCTTTGACTTCAATCCAAATCCCATACAAAAGAAAAAACTCCATCTCGTCTTCAAACCAAGTAAATACAACAAGAACACAATCTCCACCAATCTTTATCTTAAGCCAAAAACGATCACCCATAAACAATGCAATACCAAAGTAATCAAAGTTCTCGAAAAGCAATATCCTCCACCAATTTGTCCCTAAGGACATCAACCCCGTCTTGCAACACCAACCAAGTCCAAACACAAATTGAACTTGGATACCGGAAGCGGCTTGGTCAACATATCCGCTGCGTTGTCGTGAGTGCTAATCTTCACCACTTTAACATCACCTTTAGCTACGACCCCACGGACATAGTGATGACGAATATCAATATGTTTTGTCCTATCGTGAAACATCCGATCTTTGGTCAAGAGAACCGCACCTCGATTATCACAGAAAACCTCTTCGACCTTCACATGATCACTCAACTCACCAAAGAATCCCTTGAGCCAGACAACTTCTTTCACAGCTTCATTAACCGTCATATATTCCGCTTCTGTTGTGGACAAAGCAACGGTAGGTTGCAAATGTGCCTTCCAACTAATGGCACATCCATCAAGAGTAAATACATATCCAGTAATAGATCTTCTATTATCAAGATCCTTGGCATGATCGGAATCTGCATAGCCAAGCACCCCTGAAGAATTCTTCCCAAAATGCAAACACAGATCTGCCATGCCCCTCAAGTAACGAAAGATCCATTGGACCGCTCTCCAATGCTCTTTACCCGGGTTGGCCATATATTTGCTCACCATAGAAACTGCATAGGCAAGGTCAGGACGGGTACAAATCATGGCATACATCAAAGATCCCACCGCACTAGAATATGATACTCTTGCCATATAGGCAACATCGGCTTGAGTCGAAGGACTTAAAGTGGATGATAACTTGAAATGAGGCGCAAATGGAGTATTGACAGACTTTGCTTCAAACATGTAGAACTGGCGAAGAACTTTTTCAATATACCCTTTTTGACTAAGGTATAATTTCCTCTCCTTTCTGTCACGAATAATCTCCATACCAAGAATTCTCTTTGCGGCTCCCAAATCCTTCATATCAAATTCTGAATTTAACTGCTCTTTTACTTTCTGAACTTCTCCCATATCTTTAGCTGCTAAGAGCATGTCATCCACATACAAGAGCAAATATAACATCGACCCATCCTCACACTTCTTGAAATAAACGCAACTATTGTATGAAGAATTTGATAAGCCGTGTGCGGTCACAAATGCGTCGAATCTCTTGTACCATTGCCTAGGAGACTGTTTGAGGCCATAGAGAGATTTAATAAGCTTGCACACGCGACCTTCTTTACCCGGAATTTCGAAACCTTCCGATTGCATATAAATCTCTTCCTCAAGTTCACCATTCAGAAAAGCGGTCGTTACGTCCTATTGCTCAAGCTCAAAATCATTGGACGCGACCATCCGAAGCAATGCACGAATAGAAGTATGTTTCACCACCGTTGAGAAAATGTCATTATAGTCAACACCAGGAATTTGACTATAACCTTTCGCAACTAACCGAGCTTTATACCTTGGCTTTTCATTTGGAGTGGTCCCTTCCTTCAACTTATAAACCCACTTGCATCTAACCGGCTTTTTGCCTTTAGGAGCGGGTACAAGCTCCCAAGTTCCATTCTTTTGCAAGGATTCCATCTCCGCGTGCATTGCCATCATCCAGTTATCCGCATCTTTTAGTTTCATAGCCTCACTATAAGTAGGCTCAACGGTGCATCCATTTCTTCCGCTACACTAAAAGCATATGCTACTAAATCGGCTTCTTCAGTATACCGTGCGGGGCGTACAATTTGTCTCCTACCTCTATCACGCGCAATGCACGATTCGGGCTCTTGTGGCGAAGGTTGTGATGAAGAATCACCCTGTAGTGGAAGAAGAAGAAGAAGAAGAAGAAACATTATTATCATTAGTAACATGAGGGTTCGATGTTTGAGCCATAGGTAGCTCCACCTCCATCGGAGGTTTCTCCTTAGGAGCTTCAGAAATGGTCTCGGATGTAGGAGACGACGAATCATGCAACATAGAAGGTTCGTCAAAAGTGACATCTCGGCTTATAATGATCTTCTTTGTTTCCGGGCACCATAGCCTAAAGCCTTTCACCCTATCTTTATATCCAAGGAATTTGCATTTCATTGCTCTCGGTTCCAACTTCCCATTGTCAACACGTGCATAAGCCGGGCAACCAAATATTTTTAAATTTGTGTAATCGCCCGGTGATCCATTCCAAACTTCCATGGGAGTCTTCTTCTCAATAGCAACCGATGGAGACCGATTACTGATATAACAAGCGGTAGAAGCCGCTTCCGCCCAAAAAGACTTAGGCATTTTAGAATTTGAAAGCATGCATCGAACTTTCTCAAGAATAGCGTGGTTCATCCTTTCGGCTACACCATTCTGTTGAGGAGTATGAGCAACGGTACGATGCCTTGTAATGCCTTCCTTCCGACAATAGGCATTGAACTCCTCCGAGCAAAATTCTAAGCCATTATCCGTTCGGAGATATTTCACCTCTTTACCGGATTGCTTTTCGATCATGGTCCTCCAATCTTTAAATATCTCGAAAACATCATTCTTGCGTCTTAAGAAGAAAGCCCACACTCGACGAGAGAAATCGTCAATGATAGTGAGCATGTAACAAGCTCAACCGTAAGAATTAAGAAGTAACATGAGCCGGACCCCAAAGGTCGGAATGAATATAGTCAAGTGGCCCTTTTGTAGAGTGAATGCCACTTGAGAACTTGACCCTCTTTGCAATTCGGTAACTTTGTGGCCATTCAACAAACCACGTTGACTTAGCTCAGTCATGCCACCAAGGCTCATGCAACCGAGACGAAGATGCCACAACTTAGATAGATCACCATCGGACATTGACTTGGAAGCTACCGCAACGTCACTCGTAACGGTTTGACCCTGCAAAATATAAAGGTTAGCGGGCATTCTTTGAGCTTTCATTGCAACTAGTGCTCCACGCTTCACCTTAATAGCTCCACCTTTACCCAAGAACTCATAACTCAAGGGAACTAAGAGAGATGAGATTCCTTCGAAGCTTGGGAACATGTTTCACATTCCCAAGTGTTCGGGTGACACCATCATGCATACGAATTCTAATTTTGCGTTAACCAACAATAGGGCATGTAGCATTGTTCCCCATCATCACAACACCTTCGGAAACTTGCTCATATGTATGAAACCAACTACGGTTGGGACACATATGAAAAGTGCAACCTGAGTCTAGAATCCACTCTTCCGTGGCCTGTGGATTACCATCGGAGACCGTCATGACTTCACCTTCACTACCTCCACCATCATCATGCTCAACAATATCGGCTTCCCCGGAGGAACCCGTCGTCTTGTTCTTGGCTTTGTTTTTGGCTTGAAGCTTAAAACATTCATCAATGATGTGACCCCTCCTTTTATAAAAGTTACAAAACTTCTTCTTACCTATGCTGTCAATATCGCGATATATCAGATATCGGACCTATAAGGAAATATCGGTGCAATATATCGGACATTATATCGCTGGCCGATATATCGGCGATATTGACCGATATATCGCCGATATTTTGGTCAATATATCGGCCGATATATCGGTTTTTAGACTATTTTTTTGGACTTTTTTTTGGGCTTTATTTACTAATGTTGTGGGCTTTGAAGGCTTTTTTTTTAGTTTTTTACTGATTCAGTAAGTTAGGTTTTTAATGCTCCTCTTTTAGACTTTTTTAGATCGATGCTCTTCCTCTTTTCTTCCGGTATCTCTTCTCTTCTTCTTCTTCTTCACTTCTTCTGTTCACGAACCAAGACAGCAACGGGCAGTCCAGCAGATTCTTTCTTCTCTTCTGTTCACGAACCAAGACAACAGCCAAGTAGATTAGATGATGTTGACTCGGATGCCGAACCTATTGCTTGCAATTAGCTCGTTTCATTCATGAACACTTTTCCTATTTTGTTTTGTGAAACCTTGTTTACGTTGATGTTTTGATGTTGAACTATGTTTTTAAATTTTAATTAATGCATATCATATGTTTATGGATGCATATATATATATATATAATTATATATATATATAGCCATAGGTTCAATAGAGAAGTCTAAATATTTAGAGAAATAGAGAAGTGATCTTGACCATTCATTCGGTCAAGATCGGTTATAATTGGTCAAAAGTTGCGGCTGTTCCAAAAATAGAAGGACAATTTCGTAACTTTTACAAAAAACACGGGCTGAGTTCATGTATGAATCTGTGTGATTCACATATGAACTATACGTTCATATATGAACCTTTGTAATTCACATATGAACTCTTTATAACTAATTCATATATGAATCTTGTGATTCATATATGAACCTTTGTGTTTCATATATGAAACTAATTAACTGTAGGTTCATATATGAATCAGTTGAACCAATTAACTGATTCATATATGAATCTTTGTGTTCATATATGAACCTTTGTAATTTACATATAAACTTTTTTTAACTATTTCATATATGAACCTTTGTGATTTATATATGAATTTTTTTAACTAATTCTCATATGAACAAATTAACTGATTCATATATGAATCAAAAAGATTCATATATGAATCACAAAGGTTCATATATGAATTAGTTAAAAATATTTTATATGTGAATTACAAAGGTTCATATATGAACACAAAGGTTCATATATGAATCACACAAATTCATATATGAACCTGTCCCGCGTATTTTTTACGAAACTACCCATCTATCTTGTGCACACCATGCGAGGAATTATCCTCTGCTTCTCGGTCAAAGCCGCCGATCTTGACCGAATGCATGGTTAAGATCACTTCTCTATTTCTCTAAATATTTGGACTTCTCTATTGAACCCTTCCCTATATATATATATATATAGAGGTGCTTTAATTTGAAACCCTTTAAAAGGTCGAAACCAATGAAACCCACTACATCACCATTGATTAAATATTTAACGGTTGAGATCAACTTGAAACATAATTCACGATCCACTAAACTTAATTTTAGGAGATAATTCGGTTAGATCAAGATTAGATCAAGGGTCAAGATGATGGTTTCACAAGTTTCAACCTTTTGGAGGGTTTCAAATTAGCCTCCCTCTCTCTCTCTATATATATATTTCTAAGAAATATTATATGAACTGATATTCTTGGACCGATATATCACCGATATCGCACCGATATCGGATATTAACAACATAGCTTCTTACCACGAGATTTTGATCTTGATTTGCTTGAAGAGCTCGAGCATTTTTCAAATGGTCTTCCCCTTGCATTTAGTCCCTCGGCCCTTGGTTCATGACCGAGAATTATCTCCTTCATCTTCTCCTTTGCACTCAAAGCGGTATACACTTTCTCAAGAGTAATGGAATCCCTACTATAAATGATTGTATCCATAAAAGTAGCGAATGATGGCGGCAAAGAGCATAACAAAATTAGACCCAAATCCTCATCGTCATACTTCACCTCAAGATTCTTCAAATCACCAACTATCTCTTTGAATTTCTGTATATGTGCAGTAATTGAACCACCTTCAGATAAACGATGGGCATACATCTCATCTTTATCTTCCATAATGGATATCGGGTATCTCGTTCCAACAAAGGCAAATCAAATTTCATTGTCGACATAAAAGAAACCCTAGCAAATCAATAATCCCACAATCTTCAATCGATCAAAAAATCTCGATATTAATCCTTGAGCTCTGATACCAATTGTTGTGAAAATACCAAGACCTAAATAGCTAAAAGCTCAAAGTTGGTTCCCGATAAAAACATAATATTACCCAAGAACAAAAGAACTAAGGGGCCGTTAACCTAATCACTTACCCGAGTAAGTGCTTACCGGTAAAATTCAACACTATCACTTACTTCCCGAGTAAGATTTTAGTCCACCAAAATTGCATCGTATGCAACAATTTAGCCGGTAAGCGCTAACCGTGGTAAGAGCCGTCGCACTCACTTACCGGGTAAGACTCTCGGTCCTTGCTTTCTACTCTCGGTCCTTGCTTCCGCTCTTACCGGGTAAGATTCTTAGTCCTTGTCATATTCAACCGGTAAGCTAATGTGACTTGGTAAGCACTTACCCGGGTAAGCGTTTTGTAAACGGCCCCTAAGTTCTATATCGAGATTCAAAGCGGAAATACGATTAACAATGCAAGATAATCGACCACTAAGAAATGTAAACAATGATCAAACCAAATAAAAGCAAAATAAAGCATAAGTAAGAGAGACACTGAGATTTTTACGTGGAAACCCGGAAAGGGAAAAAACCACTGGCGGAGGACGCCGAGAACTGATCCACTATCACTTTGATGATGATACACTTGAGAGATTTAAGCCTACAATAATGGAGAAAAGAAGGTAGGGTTCTTGAGGTTTGAGAGAAAAAACTTGGAGACCAAGTTTTAGAGAGAGAGGGTGCAAAAGAGTGTCAAAATCCGATCTCTATATTTTGTCTTATGCTAATTTAAAGGGAAAAGAAGTGCAAAAGGCTGGACACTGTTTGTTTTAACCAAACAGCCCTTGAAGCGACTTTAGTGCTAGGTAGCAGCAACCCGCTCCAAACTCGCCCTAAAAGCTGTTGAAGGCAAAATCTTCACAACGATTGTATGCTTTATTTATCTGTCTGTTTGAATGTTATTGCTTACATCCAAGTAAATTTTCAAAATTTAGCACTGCCCTTTTTCTTTTCAAGCTCTTTTATTCTATTTCGGCAATTTTTGAGCAATCTTTCTCTTCTTTTAACATTTCTTCTGTTCTAACTGTTTGACTTGATTTTTTTTTAAATCGAAGGCCCTATTTGATTCCTGAATCGGAGAAGCAAGGAGTTTGTATATCTCTTGCACACTCTGGCGGTGATGACATTGTTGCTTCATTCCGTCCAAAGATTGAAATGCCCACCGACACGTCCGTTTCTTCTACTCCTTCCCCATCTTCTACAGGAATTGAGGGTTGTCATATATTTTACAAGAAAAGTGGGCCCAGGAGTTATCAGAAAACAGGCTCGTTGCGGGCCCACGTGGATAGGTTACTGCTACCAAAATCGACCATCATTAACAAACAAAACCCCATGTTTGTTTGTCCGAATGAGGTAACCTCTGACTTGACCTTGCATGACGTATCCAACCTAACCGTGGTTCAGCGGCTTAAAACTCAAATCAGCCAACCTATACGGGATGTCAAGTGCACAGAGATTCGGAATTCTTGTGTACTCGGCTGTTTAAGTGGGAACATTGTACAGCTTTATACTTGATTCAATCTCAAGGTAATTCTTCCATTTATTAAACTTGTTTATCTGCTGTAGGCATGTCCAAAAAAAAAAAACTAACCCGAATAACCTACAAAATTTGGGTTATTTGGTTTTCGGGTTAAACGGTTTGGTTAACCGAATAAGAACAGCCTTATTCAGTTTGGTTTGGGTTAAAAGAATAAGCCAATATCTAATTTTTTCTGTTTATAATATATATTTGTAGAGGAAGGTTCAAACGAGAACGCTATTAAGAAAACACGAAAACAACTGTTCATGTGCAAAATCATATGTGATTTTATACCAATTGCAAAAATCTGGACGCGGGCGACTTTGGCCTCGACTTAAAAGTCGTGGGGCAAGTCACGTGAATCATATATGATTTTGTACGTGAATCATGTATGATTTTGTACGTTCTCGTGTTTTCTTAAATAGTTAGTGTTCTCGTTTGAACCCACCAGTATATTTATAAACTCTTAAAATTGAAATAATATCCATTTTGTAATCTTTTCATAACCTTTTTCGTCTTTCCTAACTTACCTAAGAAAGTCGTAACCCTTTTGTAAACCAAAATTTCGGGAAAAAAAAACTTTGTTTAACAAATTTTATTAGAACAAAATATTTATTTTTGTTTAACCGATAACCGAACTGGAGAACCATTAATCGAATAAACCGATTTGAAAGCAAGGTTTTTGACGATATTTAATCTTTTATTTGCAGAATTCAGTGTTCGGTTAATTGGGATTAACAGGGTGAGCAGGTAGTAGTTTAATAAGAAGTTTCAAAAACAGGGAATCATGTAATGTATGATCTAAAATTAGTTATAGTTGTATTTAAGCAATAAGATTACTTTTACCGAATTCTTGTGCTTATTAACAATCTAGTATAACCTAACAGTTTATTTTTTTTAATTTATTTTGTATTAAAGAAAAAGAGTTTCTGTTATATATATATATATATATATATATATATGTATTGAGAGGTTTAAATAATAAGGTTAAAGCACAAGGGTAGAATAGAAGATCAATTGGAGGTTCATGTGTGAATCATTGAAAAAATTAAAAAAGATACGTATATGATCAGAGGCGGAGGTAGGAATGTGGTTCTTTTTTAATAAAACAAAATATAGATATATGATGGTATTTACCAATCCTGAACTCTCTAATTGAAAACCAAAGATGTTGGTTGGTAAATGAAGAGGTCAAATTGTTAAAAACATTTTTATTTGGTATATATATATATATATATATATATATTATATAATCACAATTGTAATTGTTCAATGCTTCTTAAGTCGTGTTTTCGTCATTTAACCTCTTTATTTCACCATCTTTGCACTTGGCTAGAAATGGGCAAAGAAGGCAAGCAAGATTAGTGACATGTGAGAGGAGAGTATTTAACAGCTCAAACATACATAACAACTATTAATTAATACAAGGGAAAATAAAATGAAAACTCATTCCACATTATGTTTTATCTTACTAAATTATGCCCGGAAAAAAAACCTTCGAGGACAAATTAAATCTACCATTTAATTCTTATAATATAATTGAAAGAATAATCAAAAACAATTCTATCTTTATTAACTTGTTATACATGCCATTAGAGAAGACATTCACTAATAAACAAACACCTATTTACCATGGATAAATCCGTTGGAAATCCGCGGAAAATAGCGTTTAGCGGCAGATTTCCGACGGATTTGGTCGCAACACCCCTCGCTGCAAAATCGATTTACCGACTGATTCCACATTTCAGCAGATATTTTCGTCGGTAATCCGCCACATTTGTTCTATTTTCTTAACATTTTTCAGTTAATAAAGTTTTAATTAATCAAATTGATTAAATTTCCGATGGATTTCCGGCAAATAATCCATTGGCAACTTTTTTTTTAGTTTTTAAGGAATAGGTTTTTGATTTAATCATTAAATTTTTTTACAACTAAATACCGAAGGATCATCCGCCGGAAACCATCTGTCGAAAATCCTTTTAAATCAGTAATCTCTTTTTTATTGAAAAACTGTAATAAAATCACCGACGGATATTCCGTCGGAAAACCACCGGAAATTAACTTGTATAACTTAAAAATTAAATTTTAAAAAATCGATTTAAAATCCTATTAAAAAAAACTGTTAAAAATTGAAAAGTAAATATCATACATTAATTAAAGCCCCCATCAACATTTATTCGAACGAAATAAATACAAATTGTTATATAAACGGAATTCAAGTACGATTGTTTAGTGTGACAATAGTTCATAAACATACAACCAAAGATCAAAACTCTGGCGGTGGGTAGGCGGAATCAGTGACGGAAAATATTGACTTTGGATAAACTGCCTAACCAAGTCCATCATCTCCTCATGCTGCTTCTTCCGGAACTCTTCTGCTTGGTGCATCTCTTCCATCTCCTTCTTGCAGGTCTCTTTTGCTTTGAGCAACCGACTCTCTAATGCTTGATACTACAAAAAAACAAGAAACGTTAGAATTTTAATAAGAATTATATATGAAATAGATAAACATCAAATTTAAATGAGGTACAGACCCGTGCATCAGAAGACGATGCATCACTCGGGTATCCATGTATAGGTGCCCCGGTCAAGACCAAATTGAGATCACAGGTGATCCCAAAGCTAAAAAACGACCTTTCCCTCGACCGTCCACTGCCACAGATTTGCATCTACTGTGGGATAAGAATTGGCACCATCCCCATACTTTTGGGTTAGATTGGTCTGATAGTCACCTTGTGGTTTAAAACACAAGTCAATTTGGACAACATAACGACTGTAAATGAGACGTTTCCAAATAAAACAATCCTAACGTTTGCCCAACAAATGACAACCCAGACTAAAATGGAGATATATATATACCAACATTTAAACTAAAACAATCCTAATGTTTGCCCAACAAATGACAACCCAAACTAGACATATATATACTAATATTTTAACTTAAAACAATCCTAACATTTGCCTAACAAACTAGATAAAGATTTGGAAATAAAGGCAAACAATTATAAAGTTATAGATATTCTACACTTATCACAACCCTGCTACACCTCCAAGTTACATAATCCCCTAGTGACTAGCTATCCGAAGAAGATGACTCTGTAGTCGCCCTCTTCCTATATGTATGACTGAACAGATCCACACAGGTCGGTGGCACGCCTGTTCTTGTTTTTGTCTACAAAGGTAAATAATCATACAAGCATGTGCTAATTGGAACATACTAAAAATCAATCCGACGGTATTTTTTGACATTTCACCACCAATCTCAGTCATCCGGTTCGCACTAGCAGACTTGGATACGCCCTTCCAATGGTCTTTGTTCCAGCTATCGATCATCTTCCCTAGCCTCCCAAATCTACAGAATACGACTGTCTAAGGCCGAATCCCATCAATAGAACCCTTGTACATAAAATGTTAGTTGGTTTTTAAGTTCAAAACCATAACAAGTTAAATACATACTTGTTAATGCCAAAAATCACCCAAAGGATAACTTGAGGTTGATGTGGAACTTTTAACAACTAAAGAAAGGGATCTCAAGACAAACAACACAACCGCGAAAAAGTAAATAAGACAGGAGAATTGGTGACGCGGAAAACCCAAACGAGGGAAAAAACCGCGACCGACTTGTGAGAGTCGACGGTGCACCATGATCGCCTAACAGGGGTGAAAATCCCTTGGTAACAAGTGTTTTGTGTACAACAGATTACAATAAGAGTAAAAAAAAAACTTAATCGTAAGATAAAGTTATGTGTCGTGCGTGAATCGTGCGAAATAAGCTGTTGTCGTGCGAATTGAACTACTCATCGTGCGAAAATTGCGTGAGTGATATTCGTTCAAATGCTTCTGATGTAAGAATGTTGAGGGTGTAAAATGTTGAGTTTAGGTGTTGCGTAGATTGTCAGTTGTTTTCGATGTGTGGCGTCCGAGTGTGGAGCAGGCGTTTATATAGCTTCTGGCAGCAATAAATGTGTCTTGATGACCTATTTGTAACCGTCGTCGGGTCTTTAATGTCATTAAGATCTCGTCCGTTACTGACCGTTGTACCATGATTGCTCGTGGTTCTGCATTAATGGAACAAAGAGAAACGACTGTTGAGTGTTAACGGTTAGTATAATCGTACGACCGTCTTGAGTCTTGGACGTCGGTCGTATGAAACTTATGCCCATCACAGAAATGTACGACCAAATGTTCGATAGTAAATAACCTGCAAGACCTTATCTTAATACAAGAATGATCTTACATAAATGTCATATGTGTTATTTATCGTTGGTCGTGAGGTGTGGATTTTTACCCAAACAGTTTGCCCCTAAAATTTGAATTTCGACGTGAAATTCGAATTTTAAATCCAACAAAGTAACTTGACACGTGTCGCATGGGGAGAGGGTCTGGTCGAATCCCAACCGTCTTGGTTTGATTTGGACCGAGGGAGACGAAGTAGTCGTGACGTCATGACGACGTGTTGGAGGCGTGGAGCCATTAGTGGACAGATGTCGTTCATCGGCACGTTGAATGCGAAAAGGTGGTGGACAACTGTCGACTATCCACCGGATCGACCTGACACGATGTTACTATAAATATCGTGATTATGGAAATCACTTCCTTTTTACGCTTGAGATATTTTTAGAGAGAGGTTTTTAGAAAGTTTCAGTTGCCTTTTTCGTGTGTGTGCTATAAAGCGAGAAAAAGTTCGTCCAATCTTCCATTATTTTCACAATGTCGATCGAACCTGCAAGCACCATCGTTGGTCAAGAAGGTCTGTCAGCTTTTAGGACGCTATCGGGCGTCCCGGATGCTTTGCAACTATATTCGCTGGATCAGTTCCGACCGTCTGAGTGCCCGAATGGACATTTCGTTTTGTACGAGTACCCATTCAAAGTGGGTTTTAAGTGGCCATTCTCCCCGTTGGTCATGGAGTTTCTAGGTAGGTTTCGTCTTTCTCCTGCTCAGATGATGCCACAGTTTTGGCGAATCATCCATGTGATTGATAGGATCACCGGCGAGTGGACGACTCCGTTCATGGTGGAGGATCGTCTGGATTCTCACATGTTCAAGGTGGACAACTACCACCGGTAAGTTTATTTTCCAAGTACAAAGGAGCCCAGGTTCTGCTACTGAACACCTAAGTAAACGATCGTGGGTGGAAAGCCAGGTACGTCTTTGGCAAGACGCAATCGTTTGAGCTCCTGGAGGAGGACACGACATGGGTTTCTGCTGGATGGAATACCAACAGTAAGTTACTTTTTTCGCTTGTCGTGTATTATCTTTGGATCGTGCGTTTTTGCTAATCGTATGCTTTTGTTTCAGCCATCACATTCCCTGAGGTTGGCGTTTCCAAGGAGACGCTGGCGAAGATAGAAAAATTTCGGATATACAATCCGGAAGACAGATCTTTCTTCGTCTAGCGTAATCTTAGGAACGAGGGTTCGGACGACGAGGTCGTCGTACTTGGAGGGACAGAGATCCCTGTCAAAGAAGAGGCAGAGAGAGAAGAGGAGGAACAGGAGACATCCGATAATAATCTTACGCCTTACTTGGTTTGTCGTATGATCTAATCATAAGTTTCTCTTCTCACCTCTTCTTCTTTGTTTTTGCAGGTGGGTCAGGCGATATGCCTACTCACGGTGTGTCGAAAAAGGAGGCTCAACTCCTCCTGGCCCGCCAGGCCAAGGAGTTGAAACGTAAGGCTTCCCACCCCCATCATCGGGGGTGAAGAAATCCAAGACGGTTCTCCGGAGGGAACCGTCGTCGAAGGGTGGTGACCCGTCTAGGGTCGCCACTGCTAAGAAGACGAAGACGCCACCGAGAGTTATAGACGCGACTCCGGTGAGCGTGGCTTCTCCGTTGATTGGAGAGGTTGCCCCGCCTCCCTCGTCGGTTGACAAGGGGAAAGGGAAGATGACGGAGGGGTCCACCGGCGGCATGTCGGTGAATTTCACACTGCCATCCGACTTCATGTCTGGTGAAGACATGGATAGCGACAAAATCTTATCGGACTTGGGGAAATTCCTCCTACCGTCCTTTAAGGAGCGACTACAGTAGGTTACAGTCGACGAGATGGGGTCGCACGTCGTAGGGCTGACTTTCAAGGTATGTACGACCCATCTGTTTTACGTGTTTCTGTCGTTTGTTTTCTAACGTTTGTGTGTTTAATCGTGCGACTACAGGCGTTCCAGACATCTCTCTGTTTATATACCCATATGGAGAAGATCCGTAAGGTTACACCCGTTGCGTTGGAGAAAATGCGCAAGGCGCAAGAGGAGGCTCTTGTGGCAAGGGATCAGGAGAAGTTGACGATGGAGAGGGCCGAGTGCCTCTCGACAAAGCTCGACGAAGTCCAAGACTTCTACGAGGCATCGATGAGGGCGAAGGAAGACCTTCAGTGCCATTTGAGGGAAGCCCTTGAAAAGTCCTCTGCGACTGAGGCGGAATTAGTAGCGACTAAGGGCTCCTTGGCCGAGAGCGAAAAATAGGTCAAGGACCTTAAGTCGCTC
This sequence comes from Saussurea involucrata, assembly GCA_033807775.1. Lineage (NCBI taxonomy): Eukaryota > Viridiplantae > Streptophyta > Magnoliopsida > Asterales > Asteraceae > Saussurea > Saussurea involucrata. The sequence continues at coordinate 138,975,125 of CM066322.1, forward strand.
ATCGAGGCGAAAGAGGGGGGAGATCGCGTCCTTAGAGGAGCGGCTCCAGTCCTTTGAGGCTCTGACCCGTTTGAGGGTCCAAGCGGAAATTACGCGTTGCCATTTACGGGGATTAGACCCTATACTTGGAGTAGGTCGGGGACGAGGAAGAACTCAACCAGGAAGACAAGCTCGAAGAAGGGGACCCGACGGACGCTGAGGTCGCTGGCGACGAGGAGGTCTCTAAGGAACAAGACCCTCTTCTGCTTTGATTTTTTTGTTCTTTTGTTTATTTCTTTTGATATGGGGCGACTATAATCGGTCGTGCCATTTTTCTTGTAATTTTTGAATAGTACAAATACAAGTAAATTTTTGTTACACTATCGTGTTACTTTTTTTGTTGTAGATAAACAAAATAAACGAGATATAACAAAATTCGAAGAACGAGCGTATAAAGCGGTAAAACGTATGTAAAACTGTACGACATAAGTATTTGTAACTTTCGAAGTGACCGGGCGACTGGGCCGAAAAAAAGATTCTAAGTATGAAATTCAAGTCATAAGACTTTAACTCCGAAACTTAGATTAAAAAGCACCTGCTGTGATTGTAAGATCCATGAGATGAATCATAAGATTTCGCTTATGACGTATGAGCCATAATTTGATGATCGTGACATAGAAGTCGTGACATTTTCGTCATAGAGACTTTGTTTCTCATGATGTAAATCGTAAGACTGGCGTCCGTGCGATCATGCTAGCCTGTAATGTAAGATTCAAGGGTGGTCGTTGGTTTGACCAATGACCCTCCAATGCTTAATTCAGTAATCGTTGTGAAAGATAAATCGAAAGTAATATTTCAAAAGAAATACTTCTTTAAATGTACTATGTTCCAGCTACGTGGGATGTCTCGGTCATTGAGGGTTTGGAGCCTGTAAGCACCCTTCCCAATGACCTCAGATATTCGATAAGGTCCTTCCCACTTAGTGGATAACGTACCTGCATTTGGTTCCTTGGTGTTTTGGAATACTCATCGTAAGACGTAGTCACCTTCCTGGAAGATCTTGGCCTTAACATTTTTGTTGAAATGTCGTTCAAAAACCTGTCGTTGAGATGCCATTTTGACCAAAGCAGACTCTCTTAGCTCTTCGAGAGCGTCGAGGTCGTAGCTTAAGTCCACCAAATTATGATCGACGGATGTATGTCTCGATGTCGGGAGCTGCACTTCAATAGGTAAGACGACTTCACAACCATAAACCAATGAAAATGGTGTCTGTCCTGTCGATGTTCGGGGTGTCGTACGATTCGCCCATAGGACCGATGGAAGTTCTTCGACCCATTTTCCCTTTGCGGCCTTGAGTCTCTTCTTGATTGAATTGATAATGACTTTATTGCTCGATTCTGCAGAACCGTTAGACTGGGGATAACGTGAGGTTGATGTCGTAAGTTTAATATTATGACCCTCGCAAAATTGTTGCGTACGATCACTTATGAATTGTGACCCGTTGTCACATACGATTTCGGAAGGAATTCCGAACCTGCATATAACGTTAGTCTGGATAAAAGAGATGACCTCTCTGTCCCGAATCTGGGAGTAGGCGGCTGCTTCTATCCATTTAGAAAAATAATCTGTAAGGACTAACAGAAAGACGTTCTGCCATGGGGCAGGAGATAACTTACCAACGATGTCCATACCCCACCTCATGAAGGGCCATGGGACCAAAGACGTATGTAGAGGTTCAGAAGGCTGGTGTATCATACCTGAGTGTCGTTGACATGCGTCGTAACTTTGGACGTACTTGATGGCATCTTGCCTTAATGTCGGCCAATACGATTTGCAAGACTACGACCACCAGAATGGTTTCCACACTCGCCGTCGTGCATTTCTTTCAGAATGCCTTGTACCTGTTCTGGAGTATCGATGCATCGTAGGTTGAGACCCGTCGATGATCGTCGATAAAGTCTGCCACCAATGATAAGGTATTTCGAAGCTTTAAATCGAATCTTTCGAGCCTCCATTCTATCTTCAGGTAATTGATCATGCATAAGATAATTCTTGATATCACACGACCAACTATTTTCTGCGTTAAGAACACAAATCGTTTAAGAGTCCTCGACGGACGAGGTCTCTAAGTGGATCATAGGAATAGCGTCGAACGACGGCTTATTGAGTGCTGATCTAAGATTTGCTAGCTGTAACACCTCGAATTTCCGTTACATTATACTTTAATATGAATGGGGAAGAATTGTAAATTTGTCTAAGATCTGGACTATTTGTAAATGTAAGACGCAAGGGTTAAATTTTGTAATTGATTAAAGTTTGAGCTACTTTTGGGAATTACAAATCTTGGGGGTTGAATTGGTCTTTTGGGATAAATTGGTATTGTTTAAAAGAGTAGGTCGGCTAATTTTAGAAAGGTTCTCAAATTCTGAAAAAGTGAAGTCGGTGTTGAGAAGGAGAAAGAAAGAAGAAGAACTGACCAAGTCGATTTGTTACGGTAAGGGTTTGAAATCATCTTCCTTATTTTCTAAACCAGATGGGTAATTGCAAGTTGGAATCACTTAGTATTGAATATGGGGAAAGAAGGAATTCGATTTCTGGATTTTGGTTTTAGGTCAAGCTTCATCAGGTGAGTTCATCTTTTTCTAAATGAGTTTATTTGAAATTGAATGAGATATTTGGTAACAAACTGCTTAAATGACTTGATAAACATGTATTGAAATGAAATCGACCAAGAAATCAAACTTAGATGAGTTTGTAGAGTAAAATCGACGTGCCAATCGAAGTTCCGTTATCGAAGTTCCGGTATTGGATCTAGAATTAGTGAGATCTGGTATTGGATCCGGAATTGGTAAGATCCGGTATTGGATCCTGAATGGGTAAGATCCTGAATTAGTGAGATCCGGTATTGGATCCGTAATTGGTAAGATCCGGTATTGGATCCGGAATTGGTAAGATCCGGTATTAGATCCAGAATTAGTGAGATCCGGTATTGGATCCGGAATTGGTAAGACCCGGTATTGGATCCGGATTCGGTGGGATCCGGTATTGAATCCGGTTTCGGTGAGATCCAGTTTAGGATCCGGTTTCAAGTTAGGATCCGGTTTTGATTTGAATTCCGATCTCAACATTTAGTCCCGGTTCCGGACAGTCCCGGAGATGGTACTGGATTCCGGATGGTTCTGGACTTTGAGTCCGGAATACCTTTCCGGATGAGTTTTTTCGGATAGGTTACCTAGTTAAGTTTTTCTAAAAAATTCCAGGGGCGCTGCCCCCAGACCCCGCAACGGCGTTGCCCCTTGACCTCATCCGCTAACCGGGTAGCGGAACCCCCGTGCTAAGTCGCCGAAGGGGGGACATTTGAGGATAAGGATACGATAGGTTATCTAGTATTCTTAATGTTGAGAATATGATACGAGATGTTGCGTGTTATATGTTGTTATGCATATACGCTAGTAAGTGTAATGGATCCATAGGCACTGACAGTATTTGTAACGTGGAATAGACATAAAGTAATTTGTAATTCCCGTTGACCTGAAATGAGGAATAGGCATAAAGTAACTTGTAATTCCCATTTCGTAAGGTGATGTGAAACGTGGAATAGGCATAAAGTAAATTGTAATTCCTATTTCGTATTATGATGAGAAATCTTGGAATAGGCATAAAGTAAATTGTAATTCCTGATTTCTATGGGAAGGTAAGAGATAGGCATAAAGTAAATTGTAATCTCTACTTCCACTCCAAGAAATAGGCATAAAGTAAATTATAATTTCTTGGACATGAGCTACGATCTCGAATCTGTAATGATTCGTGGCAGGCTCTCGAACGTGATGACATGACTTACTAATGGTTAGTCATATTCATGAGATCGGGTATGTTCCCGTCATCGCAAGATGAGTATGTGTATGGTAAGAATGGTGGTAAACTAGGTTTGTTTATATGCTTTGTTTACATTGGTTTCCAAAGCTTATAAGTTTTAATTTGAAATTGGATGTTCTCACTAGGCATAAGCCTAATCGTTTCAAATTAAATTTTCTTACCAGGTACTAGCTTGGGACGGGATAAACAGGGATGAGTGTCGAGAAGTCCCATAGTTACGCTTTAGGAGCGAGATTGGAGAATTTAGTAGAACAAGGATTATTTTGGAGATATCATAGACAACTAGTCTAATATGATATTATTAGTTATGATTTAGATTAGTTGGTTGTTTACAATAGATCAGTTGTATATATAAACCTTGTCTCTACTCCTCCATTTTTGTATGAAAGTTTTGGAAGAGATTGACGTGGACCTTGTTTTACGAAGGTTTAAATTTATTGTGGTTTTTAGGATGTTTCACTAGCGCATCGGCTTGAGTGTTTTGATCTCTAGGGATCTGTTCGATTGAGAACGGATCAAACATTTTTGACTTCTCCTTGGCTACCCTGAGATAGGCCATCATCTTGGAATCTTTTGCTGCGAATTCCCCGTTCATCTGGTTTATGACCAATAGGGAATCGCTTCTGACGTGAAGTCCGATTGCCCCCAAGTCATGAGCCATATTCATGCCCACGATTAGAGCTTCGTATTCTGCCTCATTGTTGGTAGCTTTGAAACCGGATCGTGTGGAGTACACCATCTTGCCCCCCTGTGGGGACTTTAAGACGACACCAAGACCCGCTCCTCTGGAGTTTGAAGAACCGTCGACATGGAGTACCCAGGTCGTGTTACTTATAGTCGCCACAGTATAGGTCTCGACCTGTGCTTCCTTTTCCAGTTCAGGACTAAAATCAGCGATGAAGTCGGTCAGGACCTGCGACTTAATTACCGTACGAGGCTTAAAGTCAATATCGTAACTGCTGAGGTAGATACTCCATTTTGCTAGTCGTCCTGTTAGCTCGGGCTTTCTCAGGATTGACTTGAGGGGAAAATTTGTTACGACGATAATAGGATGGGATTCAAAGTAGTGTCGTAACTTCTTTGCCGCTGTAACTAGTGACAAAAGTAACTTCTCCATAGACGTATATCGTGTTTCAACGTCCAATAGAGACTTACTGACGTAGTAAATCGGTAGCTGTTGTCTATCGTTCTCTCTAGTCAAGACGAAACTCACTGAGTGAGGACTTACGGCGAGATACAGCTGTAGGATCTCGTGTTCCTTTGGTTTCGAAAGCAAGGGCGGAACGGCCATGTATTCTTTCAATCGTTGTAGCGCTTGCTCGTGATCGTCCATCCAATCGAATCCCTTGTTCTTTCTCAAGACATTATAGAACAAATGATATTTATCCGACGATCATGAGATGAAGCGATTTAACACTGCTACACGACCTGTAAGTCGTTGGACCTCCTTGAAGTTTCTAGGTGATTTGATGTTTATCAAGGCTTTGATTTGATCAGGATTTGCCTCTATGCCTCATCGGGTGACCATGTACCCCAGAAATTTCTCGGTGGTGACTCCGAAGGAACATTTCGTAGGATTCAGCTTCATCTGATATTGTCGAAGGATGTCGAAGGATTTCTTTAGGTGATCGATGTGATTGGCCGCCTTCTTGGATTTGACCAGCATGTCGTCAATGTAGACCTCCATGGTGTCGCCGAGGTGTTCTTTGAACATCTTGTTAACCAATCGTTGGTAGGTCGATCCTGCATTTTTTAAACCGAAAGGCATGACTTTGTAGCAGTATATGCCTTTATCTGTTATAAAAGCAGTCTTTTCTTGGTCTTCCCTGTGCATTAGTATTTGATTGTATCCAGAGTAAGCATCCATGAATGTCAGGAGTTCATGTACTGCGGTCGCGTCGACCATAGCATCGATGTGGGGTAGTAGGAATGGATGATTAGGACATGCCTTGTTAAGGTCTGTGAAGTCGATACACACTCGCCACTTCCCATTCTTCTTCTGTACAACCACGACGTTAGCTAACTAGTCGGGGTACTTCACTTATCTGATCTTCCCGGCCTTAAGAAAGTTGTCGACCTCATCGTTGATCACCTTGTTTCTTTCAGAAGCGAATTTACGACGTTTTTGCTTTATTGGCTTGAACGATGGGTCAACGTTCAGCTTGTGGGAGATGACATCGGGATCTATACCGACCATATCTTCGTGCGTCCAAGCGAAACAATCAGCGTGTTCCTGCAAAAAGGAGATTAGCTGACTCTTTATGATGGGATCTAACGATGCCCCCACAAAGATAATTTGATCATGCTTGTCCTGGTTCAAGACGACTTCTTCTAGGCGTTAGTCATCTGAGGACTCAGGGACATCCTGGACCTGTAATTGCTAGATATCCCTTTTCTGGGGTTTCAACGTTGCCTTGTAGCAATCACGTGCGGTCTTCTGTTCACTTTTGATTTCTTGCACTCCCCATGGCGTCGGGAATTTAATCGTCTGGTGATAGGTCGAGGGGACCGCCTTCATGTCGTGTATCCACGGTCGACCAAGTATAACAATGTAAGCTGACGAACAGTCGATAACGTTGAATGTTATGTGTTTGTTGACCTCTTTAGCGTACACCGGGAGGACGATTTCTCCCAAAGTGTTGGTAGAATCGCCATTAAATCCTATCAGAGTCGTCGACCGACGAGTGATCTCTAACTTATCGATGCCCATAGCTTTGTTCGTGCTCAGGAAAATAATGTTATCCGAACTGCCTCCGTCGACCAGTACTCTCTTGATCGAACAGTTGCCAATAGTGAGTTGGATAATTAGTCCGTAGTGATGTTTTTCCAGCTGCCTTGGAGGTCGTCCTGATCGAACGTTATTGGCATTGCCTCCAGTTCTAGCTCTTGTTTTGGTCGAGACGATCGAGGGATGGGATATTCTCCTGATGATTGACTGGCGTGACGCTTGGCTGCCGAATAAGTTAAACCACAGACGTCTGATCCACCCGTCACACAATTGACGACTTTTGCGTGGGCTGGGGATGCTGGTCTTATGTTTTCAAATGGCGTAGGTTCTTTATCAATCAAACCCTAGAGATGGCCCTTGGGGACGATCCAGGCTAACTTCTTCTGTAAAGCAAGGCAGTTATCTGTCGTATGACCATGGTCACTATGGAAGTCGCACCATTTGGTCTTGTCCTTCTTGTTATCGTCTTTGTCGCTTTTCTTGGGCCATCGAATAGACGACTGAATGTTTTTGAGAGCTTCGACCAAATCTTTCGATGTCCCCTTGAATCCATAAGAGGAGATCTTAGGATATTGAGGAAATCTCGGCGTAGGATTATTCTTTTTCTTGTCGAACCGAACGTTCGATATCTGGCGCACCAGCTCCGTCTTGACGCTCGTCTTAGCCTTGAAATCTGGTTTCTTGATCCCGATCGATTTTTGGTCGGTAGAATGCTTACGACGGAAAGTCAGGTCGTCTTCTAGCCTCATGTAAGCCAAAGTCCTAGCTCGAACGTCTTCAAAATTTTCTGGTGGATACTTCGTAAGATCGACGTATAGTCCTGTAGTGTTGTCGTCCAGACCACCCTTGTAGACTTCGATGTCGATCTTGACATCACAGTTTCGGATGCTGATCATTTCTGCGTTGAAATGGTTGAAGTAACCGCATATGGATTCTCCAGATTTTTGGACGACATAGTACAGGTCGCTGGTCTGCTTCTCCATCTTGCGACTACTGGTGAATTGTTATGAAAACTGGTTGACCAACTCTGCGAAGTTGCTGATGGACTTGGGTTTGAGATTGATCAACCATTGGAGAGCAGCACCTGTAAGAGTCGCGCCAAAGCTCTTGCACATGCATACTTCTTGATACTGATATGGGATTGATGTTGTCCACATCATTTGTTTATATTGGGCGGTTATTTCTGAATACTTGGACGTAAAAGCAGGAATGTTGTACTTCTTCGGAACATCAACATTCGCTATCTTGTCGACGAAAGGCGACGCTTGGAATCCTGTGAGGGGTTCGACGTCGACTGGGACAGCGACACCGGGTAATTTTGAAAGTAGTGACAATATCTTTTCATTTTGATCCTCCAATAACCGTAGTCGTTGGGCGACGGGGTCGTCTGGATTAGAGAATGCACCTGTCGGGGGAATGACTCCTGAGTCTTGAGCTGTCATGCCGACTGTCTGGTGGAAACCATTTCTGTACGACGAACCATTGGCTTCTCCATTAAAGGGGAAGTTTATTGGGATCTTATATGGCATGGCTCCATTGTACAGCGGTGGAGGCCTCAGATGCTGCGTAGGATACTGTCCCAAGGAGGGATTGCTGACGAATGGCCCTGGACCTGTTTGGAATGGCGGCCTAATGAAAGGTACACCTGTAGGTCGGGGACCGTTTTGAGGTCCAAAGGAATTGCCAGTCGCTGGATTCCTCAAAGAGGCGATTTCAACAACTGCCTTTTGGTTCTGCTCGGTCAGAGCTTGAATCTGGCTCCAGGCTGCGTTCAATTGTGCGTGAAGTTGAGCCATGGGATCTTGGTGATTTTCCATCTTCCTGGAAACAACAAAAACTTCACAAGATCGTTAGAGCGATGTATGCTTGGCTTGAGATTTTCTCTAGATGGGGTCCCACGGATGGCGCCAAACTGTTAATGCCAAAAATCACCCAAAGGATAACTTGAGGTTGATGTGGAACTTTTAACAACTAAAGAAAGGGATCTCAAGACAAACAACATAACCGCGAAAAAGTAAATAAGACAGGAGAATTGGTGACGCGGAAAACCCAAACGAGGGAAAAAACCGCGACCGACTTGTGAGAGTCGACGGTGCACCATGATCGCCAAACAGGGGTGAAAATCCCTTGGTAACAAGTGTTTTGTGTACAACAGATTACAATAAGAGTAAAAAAAAACTTAATCGTAAGATAAAGTTATGTGTCGTGCGTGAATCGTGCGAAATAAGCTGTTGTCGTGCGAATTGAACTACTCGTCGTGCAAAACTTGCGTGAGTGATATCCGTTCAAATGCTTTTGATGTAAGAATGTTGAGAGTGTAAAATGTTGAGTTCAGGTGTTGCATAGATTGTCCGTTGTTTTCGATGTGTGGCGTTCGAGTGTGGAGCAGGCCTTTATATAGCTTATGGCAACAATAAATGTGTCTTGATGACCTATTTGTAACTGTCGTCGGGTCATTAATGGCATTAAGATCTCGTCCGTTACTGACCGTTGTACCATGATTGCTCGTGGTCCTGCATTAATGGAACAAAGAGAAACGGCTGTTGAGTGTTAACAGTTAGTATAATCGTACGACCGTCTTGAGTCTTGGACGTCGGTCGTATGAAACTTACGCCCATCACAGAAATGTACGACCAAATGTTCTATAGTAAATAACTTGCAAGACCTTATCTTAATACAAGAATGATCTTACATAAATGTCATATGTGTTATTTATCGTCGGTCGTGAGGTGTGGATTTTTACCCAAACAATACTGCAAACCTGAAAACACTCCCACATTCGGCCCCTGACCTCCCTAGGGATGTTCTTCCAAGTGCACCACGCGTGATCAATCATGGACCAGTTAATCTGGCTCATATGGCAAATGGCATGGACGCTGTCAAAGTTATATAATGACTTGAATTAGAATCGATACCCTATAACAGTTAACTTGATCAAATAGTTAATATGCATTTACTCGTTGTGGTTTGTCCCGATCCTCGTTCTTTTCGTAAAAAATTCTTCGAGATTGGTGATGCCATAGCAATTTCCGAGCTCAAGTTCCTTTGGTGGTTGTCCCGAAGCACTACTAGAGGCTCCTGGAGTAGAATGCCCCATATATCTCCTCGGTTGCTGGAAGCGCCCTACCTCTAAAAGTCCAAATGTGCAACACTGTAGCAAGTCTACAAAACAAAGTTAGAAAACATACAACAAGAATGCAAGTAAACAACACAAAGTTAGATTCCACCTAGTACGATAAGCTAAGCTATACCACCCGAAAAATTCTATGTAAGTAAAATTCTAAGATATATGTGATTCTTGTCATTTTTATAGTCTTATTAAGTAAGTTATAGATTAGATGTGATTGGTTATGGATTTGGTTAAGAAAACGAAGGAAAGTAGCATTTTCTGCACTTCTCAACCGTCACCCAGTCGGGACATAACAGTCCGGTCAAGAAAGAATGGCCCAGTCGGGTACGAGTTTGATTCACATAAAACCCAAATTTGTAGCTTATAATTTCATTTGTTCTCTTTCACCTACCTCTTTTTGACCAAACCCTTCTCCACCTCTCTTTTCTCTCATTATATCTTTTACCCTACTATTCTCCCATCTCCCTCTGAACTAAATTAGGTCAAAATATATTTATTCCATCCACAATCGATTCCTCTATGGGTGTTTAAAAGATTTGGAGTTAGAAGTTCAAGCTTGGTAGATGGAAACTCAAGATCTTTATCTTCTTCATCTTCTCCAACCATCTTTCCACCATTGTTAATCTAGTTTTGGAGTTTTCTTAAAAACCCATTTGTAAGTTCATCTTGACATTCTAAACTTTTATTTAAGTTAAAACCTTCTATTTTAACCTCCTAGAACATCCCTTTTGAAGTATCTTCCATATTTTAAAGTTTTGACTAATTTTGGGTATTTTGGATGATTAGAGGATTTGACTAAGGTATGTTATGAATCTAAGTTTGGGGTTACTTTAGGTGCATTTCTAGGTTTTGGTTGTGACCCGGATAAAATTTCAAGAGGTGGGTGTTGATGGATCTAAAGTCTTTATCAAAGGAAGCTCAAGATTTGGGGTAAAACCTAGATTTAGCCTAAATCTAGCAAGGTGAGTTCAAGTTGATTTATGAAAACGTTATACATTCCAAAAATGTCTATTTTAAAGTTTTTGTGTGTTTTCATGAAATTATCAAATGTTGGGTTATTTGATGGGTTTTGATTATTTGAAGTGTGTGACTTTATAAACCTTGTAAAACACCCATATTTGGGATTTTTGGGTATTTTGATAATAAATCATAAGTGAAAGTGTTTTGATGTTTTATATTATAAATGGATATTGTTTGGTAAAGATGAACTTTTAGCGTGTGTTTTATTGCATAATGGGACGTTTTGAAAGTATAAACGTGTAAGTTATTGGACTTTGGTCATTCTCGACCTTATGAACATTTTAGAAATTGTAAACCTTTTGGTTTTGGGCCGATGGCCAACCGTGGTTTCAGAGACAAGGATTTTGGGAAAAGTTTCATTTTGGTTTATGTAACCATATTGGCTCACTTAGTTAGCTAACCGTCTTAGGATGCCCTTTTGGGCTTGATTTATACTCAAATGAGTCTTGGGGGGTACTTGCCCAGTTTTATTAGCTCGATAAGGAGCCTTGGACGTATGACGCTTCTGATTTGCATCTTGATGGAAATTACATGTTTTGAATGCGCTAGTTCATTCATTAGGAGTCATGTAATGTTTTAGACTATAATGCATTGGATCCATAGACATAAGAGTCTGTTTATTCAACGTGGAGTTTTGATGTCCATGTTTGAGTCTAGTGAGTGGTCCCCATTCATGTTTTTATTTAAGATTGCGGTGGTGCTCGTGGGAGCCGTGTACAGAGCTAAGTCTTGCGGTGGTGCCCATGATTAGACGGATACGGAGACTTATGACTTTTATGGTGAGACTCATCTAAAGGCCGAGTAGACACTAAGGTCATTTGGGGTATCTTGCGGTGATAGCTCAGAGAGGAGCTGTATACGAGGATCGTGGCCCTATGTGAATCTCGAAAATGTCGATAAGTGGCTTAGCTTTGTGTACCCGCCACATTCAATGGAATCGGGTCTCCCCTGTCACCGAAAGGTGTTGTTTTGGGTATTACATTTTAGTATCCATGTTTTTGATGATGTTTATTATATATATGGATTATTATCCATGATTTATGGATTGGGTACTATGCCCATCCGTGTTTTGGATGTTTCAGGATATAAGGTTTTATCCAGGTTTTCATAAATTGGGAGTTCAATTACTATTCACGTTTCGAGTGAGTTTTGGGTTAAGTTACTTTATGAAGGAATCTTTTACATTGGAGCATTCGTAGTTAAACTCGTGTGTGTTGGAAAACGTTTATATTGGTGTTGTCATCACCTAAAATGCATGTTATTGGAAAACGGGTCGTTTTCATATTTAAAGTAAATCATTTTGGAGGATCATGATTTAAGTTGCATTCTTTCCTTTTAACGATTTAGATAATCATGATGAAAACTCTTGAACTCACTAGGCGTCAGCCTAACCTTTTTATTTGTCGGCATGTGCATCAGGTTCTGTTGGGGAATGGTACTAGCGACACCATGAAGAGATGAGTGCTAGTTTTATGCACGAGTAGAGAGTAGCTTGGGTGAAGTCTTCCGCACTTTGTTAATAGCAATTTTTATTGGGTTTAGTAACACACGACCTTTTTTAGTCTTGGAATAAGACTTGAGTTAAAGAATGTTGAGGTTAAATATATGTTTTAAATTTGAGGTATTTCCAAGGATGGATTTGTCGAAAGGGATTTTATTCTTTTTTTTGTTATATTATCGAATAGTTTTATTTCGTTGCTCTTTCCAAATTTGAGGGTGTTACACAAATATAAACATTTTGCTTCCAAATTCACAAGGGTAACAAATAAACAATTAAATATGCTTGCCAATAAAGATTTAAAACACCTAGACAAAGTTTAATAAAACTAAAATTAACCTAATATTTGATCATATGAGGAGTGATCAGGCAAGTCACGTTCTTCGTTCTTCGAGTCACTATCCGAGTCTTCAAACTCTTCTTCTTCGTCACTACTCTCGTCAACATGCAATTGTCGCGACGACCATTGGAAATTTCCATGTCTTCTTCCTCTGTGACAAGACAGATAGGTTCATCTACATATTCATCTCTACCTATGGATGTTATTATATCATTTTCTAGGAAAAATTGTTCATCATCCATATTTTCATCGGACACTAACTCATAGACCCATCTTGGCTTTGTTTTCACCACATGCCACCAATATTTTAATGAATTCGATGGATAGTGTACATAACAGACTTGTTCAACTTGTGATGCTAGGATAAATGGGTCATCTGAACGTAGTCTTGATCTGGGTTTGATGTAAACGAGATTATGTTTCAGGTCAACTTGGAATCCGTTAATTGTATCAAACCATGTGCATTTGAATAGTGGAATAGATAACATCCGAGCGCATACCCATGATACTCTATCTCTAGGACTTCATCCAACAATCCTCAACTAGATAACTAACATCCTCAACTCATCGATCAAAGGTCGAAGAAATATATCCAAATTCTGTTCGGGGCTATTCTTTCTGGGATAAGCAAAGCCAAGTGGATGTAACACTCTTTCATGCACATACAAGGTCGTAGATTGTAGTTTTTAAGAAAGAGGAGCCATAGTGAATACATATTTGAGTTCGAGTTATCGGGGTTGAAAACATATGTACATAAGCCAAAATGAACATCCCTGATCGCTTTAGCAAAATTGGAATGTATTCTGTCAAAATATTTCCAAGCCTCCCCATCACTCAGATGTACCATCTTTCCCGACTGAGTCTGATGATCATGGTGACAAGTCATCTACATTATTGTTTTCTTAGACATATACAATCATTGTAATCTTGGTGTAATCGACAAATACGTCATCACCATATTAGGCACCTTAGTATTTCATACAGCTGTCTTGTAACGAGGCTCCCACACACTCGACAATTGTTATCATTAGCATAATCCTTATAGAATAACATGCAATAGTTTTCACAAGCATGGATCTTTTCTTTCGGAAGAGCAAGTTGCTTCAACATCTTTTTTGTCTTGTAAAAGCTAACAACCATTTGTGGACCGCCGGGTAGCATTTCTTTAACCATTGAAATGTTATGATTATAGGTTGACTTTGGTATATTGAAATTTGCCGTTCAATTCAAAAACCTTGCGTCTGCGTGTAACTTTGAAAATCTCTGACATCCCTCCCACAATGGTTGGTCCGCAACTTCTAACATATTATAGAAGTTTTGGGAACGTGGATTTGGATCTTGATCGTCCCACGTACTTGATGTATTGGGAACATTTTAATCCATCACCATTTTCTGAACACCATCAAGCTCATTATAGTCTTCATCCACTATTGTTTGTTGCGGTTGTTGAATTTCGAATGCTATTTCACCATGTGCATACCGGTGAGTGTAAGAAAGCATTAATCCCTTTCTTAATAAGTCTAAATTCACCTCCTCTCTCCATTTGTATTCAAGAATGTTACAGTTCTTACAAGGACATCTTATTTGACTATTTTATTCATCTGTGAATGCAAAATCCAAAAATCTACCTACCTCATCATTAAAACCGGATTTAATAGACCACCCATATTTAAACGTTTATACATCTATCATCTGTCGGTATTAGTTGACTTAACTACAAATTGACGAAAGTATGATTAATCTTTGTTGATCTAACCCCTTCAGTGATTTGATGATGACCCTTAGAATCACTTAGTGAAAATTGTAAGCAAACATTATGTATCAGAGTTTCACCATTAAAGAAAATATACTAAGTCTGTTTAGTATCGCTGATGTGAAACCATTGCTCTTTAAGTTAATCATCAATGATAAATGTACATCAGTGAGACCTGAGCATGTTCAGTCTTACTGATGATCACTGAAGTGTTCATTATGTAAATGTTTACTTGCAATCCCTGAAGACAAGTTTCGCGAAAAAGGAGTTCAAAGCTGAAATCGAAGACCAAGCTGATGAACAAGTGACTAAGTCTACTAATGACCTGATGCGGACATCAGCGAAGCCAAGACTTGTCCAAAAACGTGATGTTTCAAGTAGAAGACTTCAGCGAGAGCTGACAATCATCGTCCTCACTGATGAAGATCAACTCAGCGATCGCTGATCATGAAGCCTGTTCTACAAGGAACATTTGTCTTATTCCTTGCACACTTTTGTAAGATTTGTCTGAAGGACTTGCCTTTGTCCAGGATCGTACAAACCACTCTGCCAACTACACTGTTCATCATGCGGCCAAGAGCATGTTTGCAAAAGTCAGAATCATGCAACCAACTAAGTGCTGACACGTGTAAAGTCCTTCTGACATTCATTTAATGCATGCAAAATAAATAGAAGGAATACCTTCATTCTGAAGGTGGCGAACCCCTGAACGTCTGAGTGCCTTAAGAAAACTATCCTTTGTCTTTCTTAACTTCTTTCATTCTTTTCTTAGTGCAAGAAATCTGTGTGATTCTCATAATTTGTTTAGATTAGGTTTTATACTTAGTCTTATTCCACAACAAACTGTAATTTTTTTGATTTAATCAATAAACAATTTAGAAAGATAAACACTTGTGTTTGTATTCACCCCCCTTTTTACTAGTATAACCCTTCGGGACCAACAAGTGGTATCAGAGCAGATTGTTTAATCTCCATAAACAAGATCTTGCTTATACTATCTCTTCCTTGCTATTCTCTAAAATGGCAAACACCACAAACACTAATTACATAGATAATGGCTCTCTTGCCAAGCCACCTCGATTCAACCAAGATAACTTCAATCTCTGGAAGAATCGAATGATGCTCTTTCTAGAAGGTGTAGATCCCACTATACCTTACTATGTTGAAAATGGACCTTATGTTCCTTACATCATAGAACCTGTTGTTCCAGCCACTGCCACCACACCTGCCGTACCTGAAAGGCAAATCGTCAAGGTAGTCTCTCAATGGAATGATGATGATAAGAAGAAGGTGGCCATAGATACAAATGTCAGATCTATCATTTCTATGGCTTTCCCTGATGAAGTCTACCATTCCATCATGAACCTCAAGAGTTCAAAAGCCATGTGAGACACAATCTGTGTTCAATAAACCTGGTAAGACAGTATGAAAGCTTCATCTGTGGTAAGAATGAAACTCTCTCTGAAGTTCACCAACGTTTTAACTTTATAATTATTAATTTAAAAACTATTGGTACGACCTATGCTAACTCCGTGATCCTTACAAAGTTATTGGAATATCTTCCTGAAAGTTGGGATAACTATACCATGTGTCTTAAACTCTCAAAGGATCTGAAATTTATGACCCTTAGTACCTTATTTGGCACTATGCTCAATCATGAGCAGTCGTGTCTTCTTAAGAAGAATCTTGTGAAAGATTCTAAAAGCACACCTGTTGCTTTACTCTCTTCAGAGTTAATGCCCACTCAGCGATCTACTCTCACTATCACTGAGTTGGAATCTAACTCTGATAATTCATCAGAAGCTGACCCTGCATAACTTGATGAATCTCTGGCACTCCTGACTAATACTTTCAGGAGATTCGCCAGAAAGAGTAACTTCAGAAGGAATAAACCTCTCACCATCACTGACAAGCCAAAATCATCTCATGTTGATAAGGCTACTGCTACCTGCTTTACCTGTGAAAAAGTAGGACACTTTGCTAGTGGATGCAGGTCAAAGAAAGTCTTTAAACCTTCTTCATCCTTCAAGAAATCCTCTGCTCCTAGGACTAGAGATGACAAATACCTGGAGCTCAAATAAAAATATGAGAAGTTGAAAAACTATAAAAAGAAAGGTAAAGGTCTAATCGCTAAAGATACTAGGGCTGTAAACGAACCGAACGAACACGAACGGAGGTCTGTTTGTGTTCGTTCGTTTAAGTTAACCGAACAAACGAACGAACACGAACAGTAAACAAACAAATTTTTTAATGTTCGTGTTCGTTCGTTTAGAATACAGGTGTGTTCGTGTTTGTTCATGTTCGTTTGCTAAGAAGTTAAACGAACATAAACGAACGAACGCAAACGAACGAATATAAACGAACAGACTAAATGAACATAAATGAACAGACTAAATGAACATAAATGAACATGCTAAATGAACATAAACGAACAGCCCTAAATGAACATAAACGAACAACCCTAAATGAACATAAACGAACAATCCTAAACGAACATAAACGAACAAGCCTAAACGAACATAAACTAACACCATTAGTTGTCATTCCGTTAACAATTACACACCAATTATCCATAGTTTAAAAGTACACAAAACAATCACCATTCATCAACCATTTTGAACAAAAAAAACACCATCAATTTGTCTATCTTCATTACACGAGGAAAACGTAACAAAAACGCCATCTATCTTCATATCATCAATTTCCTACAAAAAAACAAACAAAATAATTATCAGTAATTGACTTATTGTAAAAAAAGTATTAGAATCGATCATATTAAGAAATTACCTTGGTAACAAAAACGCCATCTATTTTCAATCCTCATGGAAGATGAACATATATCATATCATCAATTTCCTACAAAAAAACAAACAAAATAATTATTAGTAATTGACTTATTGTAAAAAAAGTATTAGAATCGATAATATTAAGAAATTACCTTGGTTTACTTCTTATGTAGTCCATAATGATGACGATGTTTGGGTAAACATTCACCAGCCTCGACCACGACCAAGGTAAGGAAAACATTTATTACACTTTTTTCATAGCAAGGTAAATTCATAGTACTTTATCCCCTGATCAAAGGTAAAATCGAAAGTTATTCACCCCATGACACTCGACCATGGCGTCGCCCAATTCACACGACTGTTGCATGAAACCTTGCGACCTCGACCGACTAACGTTCGATATTACTGTTACTGTTGATCCAAACCCTCAGTGATTTGATAATGACCCTCTCTTATATACTTAGTGAAAATTGTAAGTAAACAATATGTATCAGAGTTTCACTATCGCTGATAAGTACTAAGATCTTACAGTACCACTGATAGGAACTCTCGCTCTTTAAATTAAACATTCAGCGAACACTGTTCACCATTAATGTTCTGAGTCTGTTCAGTCATTATGATGATCGCTGATAAGTTAGTTGTTTACTTATGATCCCTGAAGACAAGTTTCACGTCAACAAAGGTTCTACGCTGAAGTCGGAGATCAAGCTCAAGAACCAGCGACAAGTCTCCTAATGAACTGATGCAGATCAGCGAAGACTCAAATTTGTCCACTCAACGTGAAGTATCAAGTACAAGACTTCAGCTATCGCTGAACTTTATCATTCGCTGAATAGATAATGATAATTCTCTGAATCAACGAAAGCTGATCATGAAGTCCTCCGTACAAAGTACTTTTGTCTTAACCTCCCTTGCACGACTCCGTACGAAATGTCAGAATAGAACCTCCGACTGTCTGAAATCGTACAACCACTCTGATACTACACTGTTCATCCATGCGGCTACTAAGGTTGTCAACAAAGGTCAATGACATGCAACCAACCAGCTGATGACACGTGTAAAGTGTATACTGACTTGCATTAAATGCATGCAGTATATAAAGAGATGAACCCACTTATTTTGAAGTAACTTGCTAACTCTGGACAAGTTCAATCTCTTATCTCAAGATAGGTTATTATTAGTAATTTCCTTATCTCTCTTAGTGCAAGAAACCTTAGTGTTCCAACTTGTTTAGATTTAGGTTTATCCTTAATCTTGTTTCCGCAACAAGCTGTAAATTGTTAATGATTTATCAATAAACAATTTAGAAAAGTAAAATCTGTGTGTTTGTATTCAACCCCCCTTTCTACAAACTTGTATAGGCCTTCGGGACCAACAAGTGGTATCAGAGCAGATTTGTTTAAACTCGTAAACAAGATCTAATCAAAGATATTTCTCTTCCTTGCTATTATCTGAAAATGGCCACCAACACAAACACAAATTATATAGACAATGGTTCTCTTGCTAAACCCCCTATATTTTCCAAAGATAACTTCAACTTATGGAAAAATAGGATGACACTCTTCTTAGAAGGTGTAGACCCTACTATGCCTTACTATCTCGAGAATGGTCCATTCATCCCTGTAAGAATTGATGCTGCAGTTCCAGACGCTGAGAATAGACCTGCTATTCCAGAAAGGCTGGTCCCTAAGGAAATCTTTCAATGGACTGACGAAGATAAGAAGAAAGTGGCTATAGATACAAAAGCCAGATCCATACTATCCATGGCTCTTCCTGACGAAGTCTACCATTCCGTCATGAATCTGAAAACATCAAAAGCCATGTGGGACACAATATGTGTTCAGTATGAAGGAACGTCTGAAGTCCAGGACTCAAGAAAGATCAACCTGGTAAGACAATACGAAAGCTTCATTTGTGGTAAGAATGAATCTCTCTCTGAAGTTCACCAACGTTTTAATTGTTTAATTATAGATCTGAAAACTGTTGGTAAGGAATATTCTAACTTTGAAGTACTGACAAAGTTTCTAGAATGTTTACCTGAAAGCTGGGACAATTATTCTATGTGTCTCAAGCTGTCAAAGGATCTAAAATCAATGACCCTTTCAACCTTATATGGCACGTTGCTGAATCATGAGCAATCGAGCCATCTTAAGAAGAATCTTGTAAAAGATTCCAAAAGAACCCCTGTTTCTTTAATCTTAGAGGAACCTTCTACTCAGCGACCCTCGGTCACTATCACTGAGTTAGAAAGTAACTCTGAAAGGTCATCAGATTCTGATTCTTCAGATGATGATGAATCTTTGGCTCTCCTAACTAAAAAGTTCAGGAGATTCGCCAAAAAGAAAATGTTTAGAAAGAACAAACCTCTTTCCATAACTGACAAGCCTAGATCATCAGCTTTTGTTGATAAGGCTACTGCTACTTGTTTTAACTGCGAAAAGACAGGACATTTCGCTAACGAGTGCAGGTCTAAGAAAGTTTCTAGACCCTCAGCTTTTACAAAGAAATCCTTTGTTCCAAGGAATAAAGATGACAAATATTCAAAGCTGAAAGAAAAATATGCTAAGCTGAAAAGCTTTAAGAAGAAGAATAAAGGCCTGATGGCTAACTATGATTGGGCTGCTTCTGATGAAGAAGCAGCATCATCTGACTCTGAAGATGATGAAGCAAATCTATGTCGTATGGCCAAGATTGAAGAAGAGGAAGAAAGTTCAGACATTCCCTCCACTTCAACCTCTGCTATTCAGGTATCACCTTCCTTCTTTACCAATATTGCAAATATTGATGAAGCTGATAGTCTCCGTAAGATCGATCTCTTGACTAGAAGTTTATACGAAGCCATGAACGGCAAAACTGTGGTTGAAAACCAAAACCTTGATCTCGCTGAAAAGCTTAAAAACTGCCACCTTCAAATAGAAAAGCTTTCTAAAATTGAAGAAGATTTTAAAGATCAAGTATATTTAAATCAGCTAGTCAAAATCGAACGAGCAGAAGCTATCGCTGCATTAAAAGCTGAAAAAGCTACTGTTGAAGGATGGTGTAATTCTTCAACAAAGATCACTGAGATAATAAAGTCTCAGATTCCCCTAAGTGATAAACGTGGTCTGGGTTACAAATATGATACTCCAAAACCAACCACTGAGCGTTCAATGCTTAAATTTGGAACGTTCGTATCCTCAGTCGCTGATACTTCATCTTCTCAGTGCTCCTCGTCCAATACACCAATCCCTGAGGAAACTCCTACCTCCTCAAAAGGCAAGGAGAAAATGGTTTATTCAAAACCTACCTCTGTCTCTAAAGACAAAGGTAAAGGAATTGTTATTTACCAGAATCCTCAGAAGGGTACCTTAGTACCAAAGCTGAATGCTTCTAAAGCTTCAGTGGCTCATCCCTCTGGATCAAGGAAGCAGATCTCTGGATCTATTCAGCGATCTACTCCTAGACTCAGAGTGGATGTCCTTGGTAAGAAATCTGAAGAACTGAATGTTCGTCCCATTTCTAAAGCCAATAGTTTACTTGGTGCTGGCACTTCTAATTCGAAATCAAAAGCTCAGCATTCAAATGGTCCTAGAACTATTTTTAGTTATAGGAAATGTTATCACTGTGGACTTACCGATCATATTGCTAGTAAGTGTCCCACAGCCACCAAAGATGAAAAGATAGCTAAGGTGAAGATTGCCCCCAAGGCAAAGAAGACCAACCCTGGTGCAAATCAGGTCAAGGTGAATCCTACCACTGAAGTTAAGAAATTAACCAAAGTGAAGAAAGACAAAGCCGAATCTTCAAATGCTGTGAAGACTGCTGAATCTTCCATTCCAACTACTTCCACTGACAAATGTGTATACATGGTCAAGTGGGTACCCAAGAAAAACTAATCTTCCTTTGTATTGCAGGTTAAGAAGGCTATCTGGTATCTCGATAGCGGATGCTCTAGACACATGACTGGAAAGAAAAGCCTGCTCGCTGAATACAAGGAAGAGAAGGGTCCCTCTGTGACTTTCGGTGGAAATGGAAAAGGACATACCCGAGGGTATGGTGTACTTTCAAATGGTACAACCTCCTTCAGAAGAGTCGCATATGTTGAAGGGCTGAAGCATAATCTTCTAAGCATCAGTCAGCTTTGCGACATGGATAACAAAGTAATCTTTACTAAGGAATCCTACTTTGTCGCTGACAAAAAGGAGAAGATAGCTCTCAGCGGTTATCGTTTGGAAAATGTTTATGTAATAAACATGGACTCAACAACCACTGAGAACTCCTGTTTCTTCTCAAAGGCCTCATCTGATGTCAACTGGCTATGGCATAAGAGGCTATCTCATTTAAATTTTAAGACACTGAACACTCTTTCTTCAAAAGAGTTAGTCACTGGTCTACCTCAGCATTCATACGCCAAAGAGTCTTTATGTTCAACGTGTGAAAAAGGGAAGCAGACCAAACCAAGCTTTAAATCTAAGCAAGTTTCATCAGTGTCATCTCCTCTACAATTACTCCATATGGATTTGTTTGGCCCTGTGAACAAACAATCCACCGCTGGAAAGAAATATACGCTGGTCATAGTTGATGAATTCTCTCGCTTCACTTGGGTAATGTTTCTCCGTTCTAAGAGTGACACCCCTGAAGAACTCATCACCTTTGTTCGGAAGATGGAAACCCTGAACAATCTGACCGTTCGCTCAATAAGGAGTGATCATGGGACTGAATTCAAAAACAGTTCTCTTGATTCCTTCTTTGAGAGTAAGGGTATTTCTCACAACTTCTCTTCAGTGAGAACACCGCAACAAAATGGAGTCGCTGAAAGAAGAAATAGAACAATTATTGAAGCTGCACGTTCAATGCTCAGCGATTCTCACCTGCCTACTCAGTTTTGGGCAGAAGCTGTCAACACTGCTTGTTTTACGCAAAACAGGTCGCTGATAGTTAAAAGATTCAAAAAGACATCCTATGAACTCTTTCATGGGAGAAAGCCTTCAATCAGCTTTCTTCACATCTTTGGATGTCAGTGTTTCATACTGAACAACAGAGATGCTCTTGGAAAGTTTGATCCTAAGGCTGATGATGGAATCTTTCTTGGATACTCCTCAATTTCCAAAGCCTTCAGAGTCTTCAATCATAGAAGACAAACTGTAGAAGAAACTATTCACGTCACGTTTGACGATTCCGTTCAGCGAACTCTAAACCGTCCACTGATACTGAAGAACTGAATCAATGGATGTTTTCTCATCTTGGTGATTCAGAAGATATTCCCACTCCTCATGCTCATCCAGTAGAAGATGATAGTCCTATCATTCCAAACATGTAGAATAGTGAAGCTGAAACATCATGGGTCTCAACTGTTCCTATAAACACTATACCTACCGCTGAACCAAATGCCTCAGACATTCCATCTATCTCTCAGCAATCAGTAAATGAAATGACAAATGCAAGTATTCCTCTCTTAGCTGAAACTCCAGAAGTAGCTGAAGCCTCATCTTCAGCTTCTCCAGTTCAAGATGAGTCAGCAACTTATGCTCCGACTCAGCGATGGACCGTAAATCACCCAATTGATCAAATTCTTGGTGATCCAAACGCTGGTGTTCAGACTCGACGAAGTGCAGGTAATATTTGTTTATTTGTTAACTTTATTTCTCTAACCGAACCAAAGAAAATAGATGATGCCCTCAAAGATCCAAACTGGGTCAGCGCCATGCAAGAAGAGCTGACTGAATTCGAAAGAAACAAAGTTTGGAAACTTGTTCGGAGACCAACTGATAAAACAGTAATAGGCACTAAATGGGTCTATCGAAACAAGTTGGACGAACATGGTACTGTAACCCGCAACAAAGCTCGTCTTGTTGCTCAGGGATACAGACAAGAGGAAGGTATAGATTATGACGAAACATTTGCTCCAGTAGCAAGACTTGAATCTATTCGTCTATTCTTAGCATATGCTGTACACAAAAACTTCAAAGTACATCAGATGGATGTTAAGTCAGCGTTTCTGAATGGAAAGCTGAATGAAGAAGTGTATGTGGAACAACCTCCAGGATTCTCAGATTCTAAGCGTCCAGGTTATGTTTATAAACTGGATAAGGCACCTTATGGCTTGAAGCAAGCTCCTCGTGCATGGTATGACACTCTTTCTACTTATCTCCATATTGAAAAATTTGAGCGAGGTAAGATTGACAAAACTTTGTTTTTTAGAAAAGTGAAAGGTCATATCATTCTAGTTCAAATATATGTTGATGACATTATATTTGGTTCTACTAACCCTGAGATTTGTACTCGTTTCGCTGATAGAATGAAAGATGAGTATAAAATGAGCATGATGGGTGAACTAACATATTTCCTTGGTCTTCAGATTAAGCAAACTGAAAAAGGAACTTTTATCAATCAGGGAAAGTATGTTAAAGATATGCTGAAGAAATTTGATTTAACTCATAGTTCAGCTATGAAAACCCCTATGGCACCACCGCTGACACTTGACAAGGATTCAAAGGGAATACCTGTTAATGTCACGCTGTACCGTGGGATGATCGGCTCTCTCTTGTATCTTACAGCTAGCCGACCCGATATTATGTATGCAACATGTTTGTGTGCACGATATCAAGCTGAACCTATGCTATCTCATATGAAAGCTGTAAAGCGAATTTTTCGATACCTTAAGGGTACAGCGAACCTAGGTCTTTGGTATCCCAAAGATTCAGGATTCGATCTAACCGCCTATTCAGATAGTGATTTTGCAGGTTGCAAAATGAATAGGAAAAGCACCACAGGAGGATGTCAGCTCCTGGGTGGAAAGCTGGTAAGTTGGACTAGTAAAAAGCAAAATTCAGTGTCCACTTCCACAGCTGAAGCTGAATATGTAGCTGCTGGAAGCTGTTGTTCTCAAGTCTTGTGGATGAGAAATCAGCTACTAGACTATGATCTTCAGCTCTCCAAAATTCCAATCTATTGCAACAGCACAAGTGCCATCGCCATAGCAAACAATCCAGTACTACATTCAAAGACCAAACACATAGAAATCAGATATCATTTTATCAGAGATCATGTGATGAATGGTGATATAGAACTTCATTTTATCCCAACTGATTATCAGTTAGCTGATTTATTTACCAAACTTCTTGATGAGACAAGATTCAACTTTCTCATCAGCGAGCTTGGAATGCTGAACTTTGAAGGGTAAAATCCTCAACGGTTCACATTGATCAGCGATAGGATAAAATCAACTCGTATAACCTATTCAATCATCTTCTCTCTGAATAAAACTTGGTTAAAACTGATATCAAGGTATGTTTTCTCTCTCTGACAATCGCATGAAAATGCAAGATTTCAAAACAAAATGCATCGCTGAATATCTCTTCCTTAACAACGATATTTTGAAAATTCTTAAAACCATCACTGATATTTTCATTCAGTGCTTCATGTTTGTAAAAGAGTCCCTGAGCTTTCAAAACCTCAGAGACATCCTAAAAGAATATGAAAGGACAGTTGTGACGTCATTGCAACGGATAAACCCCGGCACGTTTTCTCTTTCTGACACATGTTTGCACGTCTCGTTCAAACTTCCAATCAAATGCAAACACGTGTCCGTGTCATGATGAAAATCTTTTCTCGCTCAAGATTTTCTCTCTCTAATCTCTCTATATAAACAAACTCGTGATTTATATTTTTCTTTTACGCGAACAATCTTCCTCCGCAAGAAAGAATTCACTGTTGCATTTGTGATTTCTAAAACCTCAAAGAACTGTTCATCATCTTCTTCATCAAACATCAAGGTTAATATGTTCTTATTTATTACCGAATGCGTATAACTTGTTTCCGATCTATTCCTTGTTTTAACAAGATCAAACAAAAGAACCACTTAAAAATGAAATCATTTTTTTTCATGGTTTTATGAACACAACCATTTCATGGTTGTTCTTCAAGTTTAAATGCAAAAATCTTAAACTTGTTCTTCATTCGTTTCCAGAATCTATTTCTTCATAGAAAACTGGATAACAAGAATAAATGAGTTTTACATTTCGTTTCTTAAAATCAAGAAAAACCCTAATCTTCATTAAGACATTTGTGTCTGAATGAAATGGATAAAATTTGAACCATCTTAATGGAAAATCTTTCCACATTAAGATTATTCTTATTTGTTAACATCTTTGGTTGAACTGATAATACAGAGAAATGGCATCGTCTGACATTCATGCTACCGCTGAGAACATCTCCGCTGATTCTGAGGAAGTGGAATTTATCAAGGCTCCTCAGGTTAAGTTCACTCTGGAACAACTAGATTGGACCAAAACGAACAACCTTTCTGCGCTTCTCGAGTTTCCTCCTCGAAAGCAAGTCACACATCTGAAAGATGCTGTGAATTTCCTAAAGAATTGCTGCATTTCAACAGCCCTGACTATCTCACCTCCTGCAAGTCAGCTACTACTATCCCAGTTCTGGTACACTGCCAGACATTCTCAGTTACCATCCGCCAAAGATCCCTCCAAAACAATTGATTGTATCCTCAGCGATACTGAGTATGGCACGCTAAAGATCACACCTGCCATCATTCGCAAAGCTCTGAACTTTCCCAACGCTACAAAAGAAAAGCCTTTTGTTCCTTTCCCTGACCATAAGAAACTCGCTGACAAAGAAGCTCTTATTGCATTTTTCGATGCAATGGGCTATGTATGGGAAATTGGCAGAGACAAGAAGCCCGAGAAGAAGCTGACCCTGTTAAAGAAGTCGAAAATGCCCAGTGAGATGAACTTCATCTTCGCTCACTTAATCAGCTGCATGACTGCCAAGACCGACTCCTCTGACCAAGCCGCTCAACCTCAGCAAGCAATGGGATACGCTCTGCTGAAAGGTCTACACATTGACTGGGCATCTCTTATCTATGATGACTTGGTGCAAAGAGTAGACTCTGCCGCTGACAGACCTCCATAGGTTCCTTACCCCCGATTCATCAGCGCCATCTTCCAATATGGCCTGAAGGATAGCTACCCGTAAGAGGGTGACCTGAAACTCTCTCAGGTTGGCCCTAAGGTACTTGACTTCAAACCAGTTGAAAATGAGGTACGTCTTTCTACCCTTTTAACTCTTCTCAACCCTTCTTCTTCTAATTCTGTGGCTCCTTCAGCGACAATACCCATCGCTGATACCCTGGCCACAAAATCCTCTCCTTCTAAGAAAAGGAAACAATCATCTACCCCACTTGGTTCTAAAAGGATCAAGAAAACAAATGAGCAACCCCATCAATCTCATGCTGAAGACTCCTCAGCTCTTTCTGCAGAGCTGAAGGAACGTTCAGTGGTACGCTCTGCCACACCTGAACAACCCATCCATTCCATCCCAACTTCAGCGTCTCTAAACGCTGAGGTTACAAACTTGGAACCTACCCAACCTCCTTCAGTCTCTCAAAAGACTGATGAAGTGCTTCTCAGCGAATCCAACGCTGAACTCAGAACCCAACCTCCATTCTTATCCTTCGCTCCTCCCTCTACTCATTTGGTCTCTCCTCCAGATCTCGCTGGAGATGCCAGCATTTCTACGGAAACTAAAGCTGATTCTCCAGGAATGATGAAGACAGGACCTGCAGGACAATCCATGGGCACTTTTGAAGATGACATGGAACATTTTTCAGGAACCCGTAATTTTGACGAGTTCATCAATCCTCCTGCAGGTACACACCAACCCATAAACACTGTCACTAAACCCCAAACTTCTGAGCTTTCCTATGTTCACAAGTTCTTATATGTTACAGGTCCAAATTTGGGAGACATCAACGCCTCTCTGAAGTCCGTGGAGACAAAGCTGACAGGTCTCACCACCACTCTTTCAAATAACTCTACAGCTGTAACAAACGCTGGAGAGAATCTTACAAAGCTGACAATGGTGGTGGAGAAGAAGGCTTCCACAGATGACTTGAAGCAGGTTGATAAAACTCTCAGCGACTTCGCCAAGGTGCTCGCTGACATCTACACAGACTACACCTCTCTCAAAAATTCAGTTTCATCCATGTCCAGCGAGGTCACAACGCTGAAGACATCGGTTGGACAACTAGAGGGAGATATGTCTACCGTAAAGACTGACTTAGGCTCTGTAAAGACCGATGTTAGTTCGATGAAAACGATGATCGAGCAGCTACTACACAAAGTGAATACTCCTGCTCCTGCCCCTGCTCCTGTCCCTGCATCTGACAATTTCACAGCGGCGGATCGCACTGAGCTGGAGAAGATCAATCCTGCTATTTCTGGCCTTCAAGACAGAATAGCAAAGATTGAAGTTTTGATAGGTATCTCTGACCAAGAAGATAGAGAACCTGCCAACGCTGCCGAGTCAACCCATTCCTCCCCCACTCATCATGAGAAAGAGGGGGAGAAGAGCGCTGAAGATCTCTCCAAGAGCGCTGAAGACCTTTCCCATGATGAATCTATCAGGGGAGAGAAGAAGGATGCTGAAGAAACCACTGCTGGACCTCAGGGAGATGAAAACCCTGAGGAAACCGAGAAGCTCGCCTCTATATCTGAGGGGAAACAACTCGAAGAAGAAGCTGATAAAACCGAATCCGAAGCAGAAGATGATGAAGCCGTCGACATCCCTGATAATGAACCATCCTCTTCTCCAAAGAATGATGATGATAATGACGATGATGACGATGACTTCTTTATCGTCAAACCTGCTCCGAGGATCAAAGTTCTTAAGGGAATCTCGATAAATGAACCTTCAGGGGAGCGGGCAAAGACAAAGCCCTCAGCCTCTGAAGCTGAGAAAGGCAAAGGCAAAAGCATCGCTGAAGATGACAATCTGACGATCTTGCTTGAAAAGCCGGTTTATCAGGTACACTAAACATCTCCCACTCCATCCCTCCTCTATCATACACTATCAGTTCTACTACCCAAGCCTATACACTTGAACAAATTTTCTCTCTCTGATTCTACCCAAGTTCTTACTTGTAAGATCGCTGTGTTTCAGCTAGTCCTCTCCCCTGTTTGAGGATATCGCTGAAGGTTCCACAACTGCGACTTCACCAATAATACCAGCTGCTGCTGAAGAAATAATCCCAGTCTTAGATTTGAACTATGAGACTGATGAACCAGAAGAACAACTACTCTCGCACAGACACAGACCTTCCTTAGCTCCTCAAAAGCTAAGTGAAGAGGATCAGAAAAGAAGAGAGGAGATAATAAAGCAATTCGAGGATCAGCGAATCATTCTGAGTCGTGATCAACTTCCTTCAGTTCCTCCAAAATTCAGAATTTCCAAAAAGGAATACAAGGATCACCTCAGAGCTGAAAGATTAATCGCTGAAAGAAAGGAAGCTGAAGAAAAGGACAGAGAATACGCCATCCAGCTTTCTAAACGATCAATAAAAGACCCCAAGATGAAAAGAGTTTCCATTGATGTTCAACGTCAGCTCTGGGAAAACGCCAAGAAGATAACTGAAGAAAAGAGAACTGTGTCTCAGTCCACTTTAGCCTGGTGCAAAGAAAAGGTCAACTACAGACTCTCTCCTGCCAAAATCAACAAGGTATTCATCTCTGGAAGAACAACCCTTGTTTCAATCGCTGAAGTCGAGATATTCAGAGAAGATAAGAAGTACGAAAAATTCTATGCTGAAGCCATAACGAAGTACGGTCTCTCTGAATGGTTGGAGATCAGGTTAGCCATCCAGAAGTCCAAGTCGAAGTACAAGGAACATGTTGAAAAGCTGATCAACAAACAAATCGACTTAGTCTACTCCTGTGTAGATATTCCTCCTCCTCCTCCTCTCGAAAGTCAGAAAAGAAAGGCCTCAGCGAAGAAGAAGAAATCTATATCTTCAATTCATGGCCCTGTCATACGAAATGAAACAGGTATTGGTTTTTCACGTGCTGAAGTCCTTGGTCCTGATCCTGATCTTTCCATGCTTGACACATCTCTTCCTCCTGGTGAGACTTTCATCCCTGGCAAAGTCATAAGCGAACCCTACGGGATATTTTTCCATGACTACGATGGTGGAAAGCATTTTCAACGCATCTCTGAACTTCACATCACTCCCATCGAACAGCTGAGAGATCTCATCTACTGGTGTGACTTCAGGAATGACCCTCAGGCACGGCATCTGAAACCCTTGATTTTTGAAGAAGCGCTGATCAAAAGAAAACAATGTGTAACCGTTCCTGACTGGATGATTCCCACCACATCAATGACCCTTGATGAACTTCTCATTAAGGAAGAACCCTTTACAAACTGATATGATCGCCTATTTCTCTATTGTATCAGTTATTCTTTTGTACTTGTAATTTATTTCGCTTGTACTTGTAATCTTTCCATTTCTCTTTGTAACCTGATTCAAAGTTTTAAAGAAAGATTTCAGCGAATGTACTTTACTCCATCAGTACTGAAAAGATCCCAGAAAATAGTAAAAGGGACAAATATTTTATGAGTTCTTTTTATCCTTATGTTTTCATTAAATAGCAATTTTCTTTGTTGCTATGTCATAATCAAATAGGGGGAGATTGTTGATCCAAACCCTCAGTGATTTGATAATGACCCTCTCTTATATACTTAGTGAAAATTGTAAGTAAACAATATGTATCAGAGTTTCACTATCGCTGATAAGTACTAAGATCTTACAGTACCGCTGATAGGAACTCTCGCTCTTTAAATTAAACATTCAGCGAACACTGTTCACCATTAATGTTCTGAGTCTGTTCAGTCATTATGATGATCGCTGATAAGTTAGTTGTTTACTTATGATCCCTGAAGACAAGTTTCACGTCAACAAAGGTTCTACGCTGAAGTCGAAGATCAAGCTCAAGAACCAGCGACAAGTCTCCTAATGAACTGATGCGGATCAGCGAAGACTCAAATTTGTCCACTCAACGTGAAGTATCAAGTACAAGACTTCAGCTATCGCTGAACTTTATCATTCGCTGAATAGATAATGATAATGCTCTGAATCAACGAAAGCTGATCATGAAGTCCTCCGTACAAAGTACTTTTGTCTTAACCTCCATTGCACGACTCCGTACGAAATGTCAGAATAGAACCTCCGACTGTCTGAAATCGTACAACCACTCTGATACTACACTGTTCATCCATGCGACTACTAAGGTTGTCAACAAAGGTCAATGACATGCAACCAACCAGCTGATGACACGTGTAAAGTGTATACTTACTTGCATTAAATGCATGCAGTATATAAAGAGATGAACCCACTTCTTTTGAAGTAACTTGCTAACTCTGGACAAGTTCAATCTCTTATCTCAAGATAGGTTATTATTAGTAATTTCCTTATCTCTCTTAGTGCAAGAAACCTTAGTGTTCCAACTTGTTTAGATTTAGGTTTATCCTTAATCTTGTTTCCGCAACAAGCTGTAAATTGTTAATGATTTATCAATAAACAATTTAGAAAAGTAAAATCTGGGTGTTTGTATTCAACCCCCCCTTTCTACAAACTTGTATAGGCCTTCGGGACCAACAGTTACTTTCTCAGTATTTAATACATGAATCAATATCATTGATGAGCAACGGCTACAACCGACAAAAGACATTAACAACATTCAACTCGACGTCCGTTACAGCAGTTACCAGAAGCATTCAAGAAGACAATCAATGCACCCGAAGACTATAAAAGCAAAGGCTCAATCAACATTTCGGGACATCGCATTATATCACACAATCATATGAACTCTGAAGAACACACGAAGCAAGGAATTCTCTCTCGAAGAATCGCTCTCAACGCACGACATTCGCATACGACACACAGTTTTTACACACGACGCACACTGTTTTTATATTCAAAACGCTTGTTACTTTACATTTAAAGTATTTCCTTTCATTTGTATTGTAATCTCTGTACGATCGACACCTGAAACACAAGGACATCGCCCCTATTTGGCGACCATAGTGCAGCGACGACTTCCACAGTCGTCCGCGGGTTTTTTTCCTCGTTGAGGTTTTTCCTGCGTCACCAAATTCTCTGTCTCATTTACGTTTTCCGCCTTTGTCGTACGCTTTGTCGATAGATTCCTTTCTTTAGTTGTTAAATTCCACAATCAACCTTAAGTTATCCTTTTGGACGATTTTTGGCATTAACAGACGATACCAATCAGCTCCGCAAATTAGCATATCTACCGTCTTCGTTCCTAAAGAGGCCCGATGTGCATCTATAAGTCTCCCACCAGCACTAAAAGCTGATTCTGAAGCAACAGTAGTGATCGGAATTGCCAGAACATCAACAACCATTTTAGACAAAATTCTAAAATTTAGATTTTTTCCTTCCACCACTCCAATGCATCAAAAATACACATTTGGATCACCAAGGTAGACTCCTTCTTCAAAAAAAATGTCCAACTCTGACTTCACACTTGCAAAAGTATCAACACTTCTGATATGTTGATCATATTTTGCGGTGCCACTTTTGATGCCCATACCAACTCTAGAGCTTAACTTGCTATAACCACTCTTAACTCCAATTTCACTCTTGTTAGATGCACTAGATGAAACAACATTGGCTGCTTTATGTTGCTCAACATACTCTTCAAACATTTTAGTAAGAGTATCTTGAACAATTTTCATTTGTTTGGGAGCCTCATCCGGTGAATAAATGGCATTAAAAGAGAACTCAACCAACTTCATCTTGTATCTAGGATCCAAAACAGCACCAATGGAAATCAACAGATTACAAGTACCCCAATATTTATCAAATTTACTTTTCATCTTTATAGCCATATATCTCATGTACTTGTCTAATCCAAAGACAAATTATCTAGTGCTTCCTTTATCCCATATAATTCACTAAGAAATAAATTAGATGTAGGATACTGGGAGCCTATAAGATAAAAAATGTAAATAAATAGCGTATGAGAATTAGGTGATTAGATTAGTAAAAATGACTTTTATAATAAAAACCATAAAAAAGAATCAATAATACCTGAAATTATTTTTGTAACCTCACTGAAAAGCCCCAAGAAGGAACAAACAACTTCAACTCTGTCCCAATCTTCCGTGGTCGGCAAAGTCTTGTATGTTGATTCTCGATCGACATAATTCACAAAGACTTATTTGAACTCCAAGACCGTAGACAACATAGCATATGTAGCATTCCATCGGGTACTAACATCTAAGATCAAATGCTTCTTTGATAAGGTCATTTGCTTGGAAAGTTCACTAAATATATGCAATCGACCTAGAGATGCATTCACATGTTTCACACTCTCACGAACATTGTGAATATAGTCTTTTATTTCCAACAAACCATCTTGAACCAACAAGTTAAGAATAGGTGCACAACACCGCACATGAAATATCTTTCCTCCAACAACAAGCTTTTTCTGAAGATTTAGTTTTTCCTTCAACTTTGTAGCCACCACATCATTAGTTGTAGCATTGTCAACCGTCAATGTAGCAACCTTTGTCTCAATATTCCACTCTTTTAAACACTTAAAAAGAGAATCATAGATGCATAGTCCGGTATAAGGTGGTGGCACATCAACAAAACTCAAGATGCATTTGTTAAGCTTAAAATCTGAATCTACAAAATGGCAAGTAACCACCATATAGTGAATATTCTACACCGATGTCCACATATCAGTTGTTATACTCACACGATTAACATCACTTAACATCTTCTTGACTCTTTTCTTACCAATATCATAACTAGAAACACAATCTTGCTTAGCCAATGCACGTGAAATCTTGTTAAACCGAGGGGTTAAAGTCCATCATAAGCACATTAAACAGATCATACTCAACAAAATTAAATGGCAACTCGTAAAGCATAATCATGTGAGAAATAACCTCTCTAATCTTACAGTACCGCTGATAGGAACTCTCGCTCTTTAAATTAAACATTCAGCGAACACTGTTCACCATTAATGTTCTGAGTCTGTTCAGTCATTATGATGATCGCTGATAAGTTAGTTGTTTACTTATGATCCCTGAAGACAAGTTTCACGTCAACAAAGGTTCTACGCTGAAGTCGAAGATCAAGCTCAAGAACCAGCGACAAGTCTCCTAATGAACTGATGCGGATCAGCGAAGACTCAAATTTGTCCACTCAACGTGAAGTATCAAGTACAAGACTTCAGCTATCGCTGAACTTTATCATTCGCTGAATAGATTATGATAATGCTCTGAATCAACGAAAGCTGATCATGAAGTCCTCCGTACAAAGTACTTTTGTCTTAACCTCCATTGCACGACTCCGTACGAAATGTCAGAATAGAACCTCCGACTGTCTGAAATCGTACAACCACTCTGATACTACACTGTTCATCCATGCGACTACTAAGGTTGTCAACAAAGGTCAATGACATGCAACCAACCAGCTGATGACACGTGTAAAGTGTATACTTACTTGCATTAAATGCATGCAGTATATAAAGAGATGAACCCACTTCTTTTGAAGTAACTTGCTAACTCTGGACAAGTTCAATCTCTTATCTCAAGATAGGTTATTATTAGTAATTTCCTTATCTCTCTTAGTGCAAGAAACCTTAGTGTTCCAACTTGTTTAGATTTAGGTTTATCCTTAATCTTGTTTCCGCAACAAGCTGTAAATTGTTAATGATTTATCAATAAACAATTTAGAAAAGTAAAATCTGGGTGTTTGTATTCAACCCCCCCTTTCTACAAACTTGTATAGGCCTTCGGGACCAACAGTTACTTTCTCAGTATTTAATACAGGAATCAATATCATTGATGAGCAACGGCTACAACCGACAAAAGACATTAACAACATTCAACTCGACGTCCGTTACAGCAGTTACCAGAAGCATTCAAGAAGACAATCAATGCACCCGAAGACTATAAAAGCAAAGGCTCAATCAACATTTCGGGACATCGCATTATATCACACAATCATATGAACTCTGAAGAACACACGAAGCAAGGAATTCTCTCTCGAAGAATCGCTCTCAACGCACGACATTCGCATACGACACACAGTTTTTACACACGACGCACACTGTTTTTATATTCAAAACGCTTGTTACTTTACATTTAAAGTATTTCCTTTCATTTGTATTGTAATCTCTGTACGATCGACACCTGAAACACAAGGACATCGCCCCTATTTGGCGACCATAGTGCAGCGACGACTTCCACAGTCGTCCGCGGGTTTTTTTCCTCGTTGAGGTTTTTCCTGCGTCACCAAATTCTCTGTCTCATTTACGTTTTCCGCCTTTGTCGTACGCTTTGTCGATAGATTCCTTTCTTTAGTTGTTAAATTCCACAATCAACCTTAAGTTATCCTTTTGGACGATTTTTGGCATTAACAGACGATACCAATCAGCTCCGCAAATTAGCATATCTACCGTCTTCGTTCCTAAAGAGGCCCGATGTGCATCTATAAGTCTCCCACCAGCACTAAAAGCTGATTCTGAAGCAACAGTAGTGATCGGAATTGCCAGAACATCAACAACCATTTTAGACAAAATTCTAAAATTTAGATTTTTTCCTTCCACCACTCCAATGCATCAAAAATACACATTTGGATCACCAAGGTAGACTCCTTCTTCAAAAAAAATGTCCAACTCTGACTTCACACTTGCAAAAGTATCAACACTTCTGATATGTTGATCATATTTTGCGGTGCCACTTTTGATGCCCATACCAACTCTAGAGCTTAACTTGCTATAACCACTCTTAACTCCAATTTCACTCTTGTTAGATGCACTAGATGAAACAACATTGGCTGCTTTATGTTGCTCAACATACTCTTCAAACATTTTAGTAAGAGTATCTTGAACAATTTTCATTTGTTTGGGAGCCTCATCCGGTGAATAAATGGCATTAAAAGAGAACTCAACCAACTTCATCTTGTATCTAGGATCCAAAACAGCACCAATGGAAATCAACAGATTACAAGTACCCCAATATTTATCAAATTTACTTTTCATCTTTATAGCCATATATCTCATGTACTTGTCTAATCCAAAGACAAATTATCTAGTGCTTCCTTTATCCCATATAATTCACTAAGAAATAAATTAGATGTAGGATACTGGGAGCCTATAAGATAAAAAATGTAAATAAATAGCGTATGAGAATTAGGTGATTAGATTAGTAAAAATGACTTTTATAATAAAAACCATAAAAAAGAATCAATAATACCTGAAATTATTTTTGTAACCTCACTGAAAAGCCCCAAGAAGGAACAAACAACTTCAACTCTGTCCCAATCTTCCGTGGTCGGCAAAGTCTTGTATGTTGATTCTCGATCGACATAATTCACAAAGACTTATTTGAACTCCAAGACCGTAGACAACATAGCATATGTAGCATTCCATCGGGTACTAACATCTAAGATCAAATGCTTCTTTGATAAGGTCATTTGCTTGGAAAGTTCACTAAATATATGCAATCGACCTAGAGATGCATTCACATGTTTCACACTCTCACGAACATTGTGAATATAGTCTTTTATTTCCAACAAACCATCTTGAACCAACAAGTTAAGAATAGGTGCACAACACCGCACATGAAATATCTTTCCTCCAACAACAAGCTTTTTCTGAAGATTTAGATTTTCCTTCAACTTTGTAGCCACCACATCATTAGTTGTAGCATTGTCAACCGTCAATGTAGCAACCTTTGTCTCAATATTCCACTCTTTTAAACACTTAAAAAGAGAATCATAGATGCATAGTCCGGTATAAGGTGGTGGCACATCAACAAAACTCAAGATGCATTTGTTAAGCTTAAAATCTGAATCTACAAAATGGCAAGTAACCACCATATAGTGAATATTCTACACCGATGTCCACATATCAGTTGTTATACTCACACGATTAACATCACTTAACATCTTCTTGACTCTTTTCTTACCAATATCATAACTAGAAACACAATCTTGCTTAGCCAATGCACGTGAAATCTTGTTAAACCATGGGGTTAAAGTCCATCATAAGCACATTAAACAGATCATACTCAACAAAATTAAATGGCAACTCGTAAAGCATAATCATGTGAGAAATAACCTCTCTAATCCTACTATTGTCATATTTCCAGTTTTGGACCATAGAAGAATCTAATTTCCTGGGCACAACCTTTAACTTTAACTGACCTGGATGAACGGTGTTGACTGCTCTTAACTTTGGGCAATAACTAATATGCCTATGCAATGGTGTCGTGGTTCCATTCTTAAGCTTCTTTATCTTCTCACCGCAATGGATGCGCTCACATACTTCAGTTCCATCAGCCAACTTTACCAAACGAAAATGTTCCCAAACTCTCGAAGTCTTCTTTCTTTTCCTTTTAGCATACGGAGTAGTTTCTTCATTATTGACTGCATTGACCTCTTCTGCACCAGTAACAACTACTGCAACATCTTCTCCTTCAATAACAACCACGTCAGGAGTATTTTCCATTCTTGATGTGTTCGTACTTGATTCAACTTTGGTCGATTCAATTTCTTGAGGCGTTAGGTGATCTAAATAATAATCGTCATGAAAGAAATATGGTCCGCTACAAGAGCCATCAGACATCTAAAATGCAAAATAATTGTTAAAAGTCAGACATGCAGGTCAAAAATGATTTTATCAAAATGCAAAATATCTACCAAAGATATCCAACTAAAGTCTAAATAATGGTGTTGTTTGAATAATGGTAACAACAAATAATGGTGCTCTTTGAATACAGTAACACGAAGTGATGAATACTGAACTCCAAAATGATTTTCATAGTAAAAATTACAAGTGTAAAACAACTTTCAAACTAAAAATGACCTGAATCCGTGTGACCAGGGGTTAGTGCTGAATCCATAAAGCCATATCAGACCATAGCTTGATTATTAAGTCACAAACAAGCACTTTCATATTGTTAATCAAGTAAATCTCTATACAATCAAGTCCATTGAATTATAAACAACTGATTTGCAATGGCCAATGGGACGTTTGCTTTAAACCAAATGTTCTGACTTCTGAGTAGCCATGCATCAAAACAAAATAAAGATACGTGGAAAAATTGTTTAGATTCCTTAAAGATCTATTATATAATTATATTAATTCTCATCACATGTAGTTGAAACTGGTTAATATTCCTAATTGATTAATGATCCTCATTATGCAGTCCAAAACCAACAAAATGTAACCACCCCATCAATATCCGGAATAGTGGTTACAAAATCTAAAGTCAAAGTAGATAGTTCTTTACGCTCGTTATGCAAAAAAAAAAACATGGTCAAATATCCACATTACACGATAGAAAGGTAAAAGCAACCATTGTAATTTATGATGAAACTGCTGAAAGATAAATTTAGATGGGTTAAAAGCAGAGTGTTTTTACATGGATGGACAAGAAGAGAAACAACTTAATTACATCATTTCATAAGTAGTTCCATCAATGAATGATTTCAAGTGTCCATATTACACAAAAGAAGAGTAAAATACATGGAGTTGTTGTGGTAATTAATTTCTCTACCTGGTTGAAAATCCCATTAAATTTAAATTACTTCAATTTAATATATTTTTGTTCAAAGTAAAATATGGAGTTGGCTTACATACAAATTGACTTCCACAAAGTTTTTGAAGTTGAAACAACATACTTGGCTGCTCATGGTATGAAGTTGAAAAAAACACACTTGGCAGGCCAAAGTAACATAAGAATTGCACATGAATCCACAACCATAGCAACTAAAGAATGGATGTACTTGTTCACCAATTATGAGTTATGAGTTATGAGTTATGACTATGACACATGCAGGTACGGTAGGCAACTAAAAGTTAACACAACCATAGCAACTACAGAGGCACAGGTACAAACCAAATCAGTTTTACAGACCCCAAATCAGTCTTATTGCATTCCTTTTGAGTTACTACTGAATCTAGAGAAAGCCTTCCTCTTTAATACTAACGACATTAACAAGCAACAAGAGAGTTTAAATAGTCGAACCTGTGGGCTATGGTTTGAAAAAGACATTAACAAGCAACGATTGAAGAAGGTAGAAGATGAAGATTGAAGAGTGTTAAGTAATCGAACCTTTATGAAGCGACGATTTAGGGTTTTCTTCAGTCTTCAAGGTTTAACTTGTCTAGTTGTCTTCTTCTGTTTCCAGACCCAATGCCAACGATTTAGGATGAAATTCAAATTTGGGGTAGAAGGTCGACTGATAAAATTGGTCGATCTTTGTTTGTTTCTTGAGTATTAGGTTTGTCAAACAAAAAGCCCAAATTGGTTAAGGTCCACATGATTTTTTTGTTTTAATTGTTGTTTAGAAAAGCCCACATAATTAGGGCTGTAAAATTAATAAGGCCCAAATTCAATATATATTTGTTTTATTATTATTGTTCGCTGTTTGACACTACCCTGTAAAATGTTATAAATTATTAGCATCAAGAGAGTAATATCAAAGACGAGTATATTGTCAGCAATATCAATCAGAAATAAACCATGACGCAAGTATACATTTCTGTCTATTATCGTCTTCTAACAAGTAATAATGGTACAAAAGTACCGAATATCGATCCCACAGGGAAACGTGGAAAAGTTTCTCTTTAAAGATCCAATTATTTAAAAGCAGGTTTCACTTTCAGATGGCGAATGAGAAGGAAATCTTTGTTTGAGGTTGGTGATTAACAACTAATAAGAAATTAACAATTATAAGAGAAAGCACAGGGTATAAACGTCCATTGGGATTATATTAATAATTAGATATCGAGATGAGACAGTATTCTTTAGTTATCTCAAGTGTCGAATATTTCATGATACAACGTACCAGTTGTCAGTTGGTCAATTGTGATCCACCACAAAATATAACATTTGATTTAAATAACGTCAGACAATCATACCATACCATACGATACACCTTTTTATCTTTTTATTAGTCTTGGTCCCAATTTCTCTTTATACCCCGAACTAAGGCGATTAGCCCATCATTGTTCAGATTCCAATTATAAAAGATTTACAAGACTTAAAACAATTAATGGAAATGGACAATGCGTTAATTAATTTAAACTTACTTGAGTGGAACGTCGTGACTTGTTGCACAAGTTATCTAAGCTTTGAGAAAAGTTACTAAGTCATTTAGGGAAAGAGTTTGAAATCATTTAAGATTAATTACTACAAAGTTGATGAGAGAGTTAAACATTGGTTTTAAAAGTAGAGTTTCGAGAGTTTGTTAACGGACTAATTATAGAGACTAAAATTAACGGGCTTTCGAGATGAGAGAAAAGATGGGACTTTTTGTGAAATCAGTTACCAAACCGTGAACCAATTTTACTTGGGAATCCAAAGTGATTAATTCAGACTTTCGACTTATATTGCAAGTGAGATTACGCGAGAACCAAGTTTTATCAAAAGTCGAGAATGAGAGTAAGGAAAGAGAATCGTGAGTTGATGTCGAGATTAATTAAAAACGTGACTTTGAAAAGCAATTAAATTTAACTAAGTTGAGTTTATGAGTTTAAGAGTTGAGAAAACTAATTTAAGAGTTTAAGAGTTGAGAAAACGAGTTTAAGAGTTTAAGAGTTGAGAAATTGAGTTTAAGAGTTGAGAAAACGAGTTTAAGAGTTGAGAAAACGAGTTTAAGAGTTGAGAAATCGAGTTTAAGAGTTGAGAAAACGAGTTTAAGAGTTTAAGAGTTGAGAAATCGAGTTTAAGAGTTGAGAAATCGAGTTTAAGAGTTGAGAAATCGAGTTTAAGAGTTTAAGAAAGTGAGTTTAAAAGTTTTTAGGAAAAAGAGTTTTATCACTAAGGTTAACGTGTAATTAAGATTTAAGATTAAAGTTACAAACCACGTCGTTAAGTCACAAAAGTCGAGAGTTTCGGATCAAACTAGGGGTGTTCGGCTTGGTGCACTAACATCGAACCATGGTGCCTAAGTAACCAAGAACAAGCACCAAGCACCAAAAAGCAATTGGCATACAAGGTACTAAGACCTTGAAGCACACCTAATACACTAACTAAACACATCTTATTTATACTAAAAACTATTCTTGGTGACCAAGTTTTATCAAAATGGAGCATCCATAGGTCATAGAACCGACCCATGGACATACCAACATCTTCGGCCCATGTGGTTATTTTATCTTCGAACCATAAAAGCAATCCGGTTCGGCCCGTATGGGAGTTTGTCTTCGGCACATGTGTAAATATCGATCGGCCCATGTATACCATAAAACGAACGGCCTAATCGAGATTTTAAGCCCAACCGAGAGTTTTAGACTCTCGGCCCAAAAGGTAGTTACCAAATCGATCCATGTTTGTTTGTTTATCGGACCATACATATATTACATCGAGCCCAAAAATATCGGTTTAGAATGAGTTCCAAAACACGTCACCAACAACCGGCCCAAAATGTCGAAGTCTTTTCTTTAACGCTCCGTGATCCGTCCAACAAGATCCAAAATTGAGACTTCGAACTCGACCGTATTTTCGTACCTACAAAAGAGATATAAACGACACTTATTTTTGTGTTTTTGCGATGTATTTTTGTAATTAAATACGAAACGTATCTAATATTTATTTTTGTTGCATTTAACTAACAATGACTATAAATAAAGCGATAAATGCGGGATTTTAACTCAAAACTAATGTGAAACATGGCTAAAATAGGGTTAATAAAATAACCCTATCACAACCACGAATTCGAACTGTTGCTTGTCCTCAAGCAACTTTATTAAGAAAAATTCAAATTTGAGCTATTTTATTTGTTGCAATTTTCCTATCTTTCAACATGTGTCTCAATCATCCTTTGATTCATGTTATTCACACGACATGTATCGATAGCGCTTTGTAAAATGACATCTCTCAACTTACTCAAGAAAAAAATGTCAATCCATAGGCTAGCCGTAAAATTTCTGTTTAATTAAAATCAAAATGCAACCGGTATCGGGGGTGAGTGTTTGGCTTTTTGTTTTGGTAAAGATGGTGATTTTTACCAATTTTTCAAAATTTTTCAAATTTGGCACAATTTTTCTGCCTTCTCTTTTTGGTGATTCTGAGATGAGACACATTGGTCCCTTCGGTGTCTTTAACACTTTCTTGATGTGAGGAAAAACAAATGCGAACCTTTGCTTCTTTTTGCATTGTTAAATCCTCTTTTCTTTTTGTGAGTGCGTCGCATTTTGCGAAGGGGTGTGCACTTTAAAATGATATGGTGTCGAATTTTTATATGAGTTACCATATCATTTCCCCTCCCCAAAATTTAGAAGGGTTCAATGTCCTCATTGGACAACCATCAATCAAGCGAAAAAATTGGCTTTTTATTG
This sequence comes from Saussurea involucrata, assembly GCA_033807775.1. NCBI lineage: Eukaryota > Viridiplantae > Streptophyta > Magnoliopsida > Asterales > Asteraceae > Saussurea > Saussurea involucrata. The sequence continues at coordinate 139,016,396 of CM066322.1, forward strand.
TGTATGGTGTGGTTGCAAAAAATGATTTTAACAAAAAAATTTGAAACAAAAAATTCGGGGGCTAGTTCTAGTGACATGAAATGTGCAGGTGAGAAAACTTTCCGTTTTACGCGGGCTATCAAACAAGCATGCGTCCTACAATCCTCAAAGCATGAAATAAACACATGATAATATCAAGCAAAAATTACTCCAAATTTACACATCCAAAATCCCAAATCTAGACGATGAAATGAAAATGCAATTTATTAAAGTGCGCAAAAATTAAAATGGATAGAGTCGTGAAATTGAACCTGTCCTAGGAGTACGCTCAACTGGTTCCCAAAGTAGATGGATGGGAAACGGTGGTAATGTCCTTGCAATCTCCGGGTGCTCTTTCATCATAATCCCTCTCGTCACGTCGTCCTTCGCCTTCTCAAACTTCAGCCAACTTACTATCATGCCATCTATCCTCTTCAATCTCGCCTCAATCTCATTGTTTCTCTCGCTCCTCTCACTTTCCTGCTGGTCGATTTTTTTTTGGAAATCAACACTTGGTGTTCTTTAAGTGTTGTCCGCATCTCAATCTTAAGTGACTGAAACTTTGCTTCCAAAGAAGCAATTCCGTCACTATCAGATCTGTCCGATTCCGAATGCACACACATATTGTTACGCATCAGTCTATTCACATTTTGTTTTTCCATAACTAATTTTTCTTTTGAAAAAGTATCGGTGGGTAGGATGGTAACATTTGCGTTTTTCATAAGTGCATGGATTATAGACGGATGACCCATTCGAGCATTGCACCGGTCAACACCTCCACGTGTATTGTTGGAGATTAGACGACCAACATCGAATCTGTGTCCCTTAAGGATGTAATATAAAATTAAAATACGAACCATGCAAAGACTAGTATCGTGAGTGGTTGGAGCGAGACTATGTCTTAAAAAGAAAAACCAGGCATTTGCCTCGGGTTTTAAACAATGCGTGCGAATAGTACGTGAATTTCCACTAAATTCCCATTCGGATCCCTTATGGGCAATTGTTTCTAATATGTCATCTAGATCCTCATTGGTTAAATTTTTGATCAACCGATCCATCTCGGAATGTTTAGGCGGGACAATACCCAAAAGGTTATTAATGGCCGTGGCCGAAAAATCAATCTCGGTTTGTCTAACAAGGATTTTTACACCGTCCGTTACAGACACTTCACTATAAAAATCCCTCACCTAGTCAATATTATATTGACTTGGTGGTTCACAAAAAATTTCCCAACCCAACTTTGTGATCAAATAACCAATGTGCGGGTGTGCAAGTAATGCATTAACATGAAATCCACGTGGTGCATGGCATATTTTACATGCTAAAGTGGGAAATTTAAGCATAGCTTCATGACATGAAAATAAATCGTAACGAGTGATATTTGAGTTTATAGAGGTACCAACTTTTTGTTTCCCCTTGTCAACCACACGAACTCCTTGAGATTTCTCTGATTCCTTTTCATCACCATCTCGACCCGCATCTTCTTTCGAAGCAACAAGTTCACCATCTTCAATTTCAACCCACACCTTTCTCTTTTTAATGGGTTGTATGTTACCCATCGCATTCGATTTCACCCGTCGGCTATATTGGTGAGGGGTGGTATTGGGGTTAGGGTTAGGTGTGTTTTTGGGTGAAATGGGGGTAGGGTTAAATAGTGTAGAGGATGCCGTAGGTGGTTCTAAAGTAGGGAGAGGTGGTGGTTGGCAATGGTCTTGAGGTACGGCTGTGGATGCAACTGGTGGGTAATTTAGGTTGTTGACCACCGATGATCGCACTGGATTGAAGGGTCGAAAAGCAGATGGTTGATTCGGAAGTGGGTTTCCAAGTTGGTCCAACACTATTGCAGCAGTAATTTTGTGTTGGTGTGGGTGTCTCGGTGCAAAACGAGGATGTGTAAATCCTGGTAGTGGACTGACATTTGGTCGAAAGAACAGTGGTTGCGAATCAGACTGGTAGAACATTGGTCGTGGACCGTAGTTCAACAGGAACTTGTTTGTAGCGAGTTATGTCTGATCTAACCCAGCAGAAGGTCCTCTGATCATCGATGTCGACACATTTGGTGGCAACGAGCTCAGATGAGGTTTTCGGTCCTCATGCTCGGCGTAAAAGGGATTTGTGTAGACCCTTGTCGTGCACATTTGCGATGATGACGACGACTCTTGCATCATTCGCTCCGCTGCAGCAGCTAGCTCTCAGAGTTTTGAGTGAGCAATCGTGCACTGTTGACTCGTCGGAGAAAAAGGAGGTGGCGGCATCGGTAGTTTTCGACCGTCGGAGTTCATTTTTGAAATTCTCCGATGGGTTGTTCTCGTCCTCTTCTTTCGATGTGAGTTGTGGGCTAAAAAGCGAGCTTCGCTTCTTGTAACTCTTCGAATTGCAGACGATAGATTTAGGGTTTTCTGTGTTTTATTTTTAGCCATGGAAGAGAGGTGGGTTTTATATTAGGATGATGAAAGGTTGAGGGAGAGAGACGGATGATGTCAGCAGGGATGAAGTGATCTCTTGACAGAGGAAAAATCGGCGGTGGTGGCAGTGAACAGTACCAAAGAAGACGAAATATAGCAGTGTGTGTTTGTTTGTTCGCGTGAAGAAGAGAAATATACCTGCATGCTATCCTTAATCAAGTACATCATTAAATGCTGTTAACCAGTACACTGCATAGTAACTAGATTATATGAGATTTAGTTGGATTTGCAGCATAAAAACTAATCTAGTTAAGAAATATCTGATAAGTTTTTAATTTCTTTTTCACTTATTTTTCTTGTGGGCCGAAATTATAATCACATACTGGGCCAAAAATTCTTGGCCCAGATTAGATTTTGAAATTAATTTAGATACCCAACTTAATTAAACGTAACCGGCCCAATTAATTATAAATCTGAATTAAACGTGGGTTTGACTGAAAATATTTTTCGAGGCCCAGTAGAAATTCAGATTCTCGTTATCTAGTTTTGATCAATTGGGTTGGTTACTTTCCTCGTGTATAAGAATTTGGCCAGAGGCCGAAAATTTCTTATTCCTCTCCTGTTCATAATTTTTCTCTCCAAACTCTGTCTTCCCCAAAATTTACATCTTTTTGTAAATTTCTCTCTTTATTTCTTTTTGAAAATAAATTTTCGTTTTTATTTTTATATCTTTATATTTTTCTTGTTTTTGGAAATAAAATATGCGAATATATATATATACATATATTTTTATTCTTCTTTTCATATTTATATATTATCTATTTTTATTATATATACATATTTTTATTTTTATTTTGTTTTATTTTTACTCTAGAAGGTGGACAACCTTCACAGGCTGTTGTATCAGATTTTGAGGTTCAACAAATGGTTTTACTCGCTGTCCGTTTACCCTAAAAGTTGTTCCTTTTTCTGGATCAATCAATTCAATCACTCCATAGGGATAAACTTTAGCAATCTGATATGGTCCTGTCCATCTAGAGTTTAATTTACCTGGAAACAACCTGAGTCTGGAGTTGAACAGTAGGACCCGTTGTCCTGCAAAGAACTCTTTTGGACTGATTTTTCTATCGTGCCATTTCTTTGTATTTTCCTTATAAAGTTTGGCATTTTCATAAGAAAAATTCCTATGTTCTTCTAACTCACACAGTTGTAGAGCTCTTCTTTTTCCTGCTTCATCAAAACTCATGTTAAGTTCCTTTATGGCCCAATAGGCCTTATGTTCTAATTCTACTGGCAGGTGACAGACTTTCCCAAAAACTAGTTTATACGGGGACATTCCAATAGGGGTTTTGTAAGCGGTCCGGTAGGCCCACAAGGCATCATCTAGTTTGGATGCCCAGTCTTTTCTATGTGGCTTGACTACCTTAGCTAAGATTCCTTTAATTTCTCTATTGGACAACTCAACCAATCCATTGGTTTGAGGGTGATAAGCAGTAGCCACCCTGTGCTGAATGTTGTATTTGTCTAGGACTTCCTCTAATAGGTTGTTGATGAAATGGGTGCCCTCATCACTAATCAAGGCACGGGGTGTGCCAAATCTAGTGAAGATGTGTTTTTGGAGAAATTTGATGACGGTCTTAGCATCATTAGAGTGACAGGCCATAGTCTCCACCCATTTGGATACATAGGCACAGTTGTTTGACAGTGGAAATGGTCTTATAAAGTCAATACCCCAAACGTCAAATAATTCTACTTCTAAAATTCCATTTAACGGCATTTCATTTCTCTGAGAGATATTTCCACTCCTTTGACACTCATTACATTTTTTTGCAAAGTTGTATGCATCATTATTTAGGGTAGGCCAATACAAACCTGATTGTAATACCTTTGCAACTGTTCTGCTTCCTCCAAAATGTCCTCCACATGGACCTGTATGACAATGATATAAGACAGATGCCACTTCTTCTTTAGGGATGCACCTTCTGATCACCTGATCTGCACAAATCTTAAATAAAAATGGATCATCCCAAAGAAACTTCTTGGAATCAAATATAAGTTTCTTTCTTTGATGCTTATTTAATTCCTTGGGAATGATCCCACAAGCTAAATAGTTAACAACATCTGCAAACCAAGGTATTGTAGTATGTTGTACAACTAAGATCCTTTCATCTGGAAAAACATCACTGATATCATTAGTGTGTTTAGTGTGCTCTTGTTTTTCCAGTCTTGACAAGTGGTCAGCCACTTGGTTGTTTACACCCTTCTTGTCAACGATTTCCAAATCAAATTCTTGTAGTAACAAGATCCACCTTATTAGCCTAGGTTTTGCATCTTTTTTAGAAATAAGATATTTGATGGCTGCATGATCTGTATATACAATCACCTTGGCACCCATTAAATACGATCTGAATTTTTCAAAAGCAAAAACCACAACTAATAATTCCTTTTCAGTAGTGGTGTAATTTATTTGGGCTTCATTGAGAGTTTTACTAGCATAGTAAATTGAGTGAAAACCTTATTTTTTCTTTGTCCTAGAACGACTCCAACAACCCAGTCTCTAGCATCACTCATTATTTCAAACGATAAAGACCAATCAGGAGTCACTATTACGGGAGCAGTGACCAATGCTTCTTTCAATATTTTAAAAGCTATTTTACAATCATCATCAAAATTGAAAGCATGGTCATGCTGTAATAGGGAACATAGAGGTTTGGATATTTTAGAAAAATCTTTGATAAACCTCCTGTAGAATCCTGCATGTCCCAAGAAACTTCTAATACCTTTAACATTGGTTGGTTCAGGTAATTTTGCAATTACCTCTAATTTGGCTTTATCAACCTCAATACCTCTGTTGGAAATGAGATGACCTAACACAATGCCCTCTTTAACCATAAAGTGGCATTTTTCCCAGTTCAAAACCAAATATGTTTCTTCACATCTTTTAAGACTTTTTTCAAGGTTTTGCAAACATAGATCATATGATGTCCCATATACTGAAAAATCATCCATGAAGATTTCCATGGACTGTTCAAGCATATCTGAGAAAATAGACATCATACATCTTTGGAAAGTGGCAGGTGCATTACAAAGTCCAAAAGGCATTCTTCTAAAGGCAAAAGTACCATAAGGGCAGGTGAAAGTGGTTTTCTCCTGATCTTCAGGTGCAATGGCAATTTGATTGTAACCGGAGTAACCGTCTAAGAAACAATAAAACTCCTTGCCTGCTAGTCTGTCTAACATCTGGTCAATGAAAGGCAATGGAAAATGGTCTTTCTGGGTAGCCTGGTTAAGCTTCCTATAATCCATACAGATTCTCCATTCTGACACTACTCTAGTTGGTATAAGTTCATTTTTCTCATTAGTTACCACAGTAACTCCACCCTTTTTTGGGTACACACTGCACAGGACTGACACATGTACTACTGGCAATAGGATAAATTATGCCAGCATCCAACCATTTTAAAATTTCCTTTTTAACAACCTCTTTCATCATAGGGTTGAGTCTTCTTTGAGGTGAAATCTTTGTTTTCTAAAATGATTTTATGTTGACAAATAGTAGGGCTTATGCCCTTCAGATCAGCAATGGTCCATCCTATGGCCTTAGTATGTTGTTTCAACATGTTCACCAATTTTTCCTCCTGGTCAGATTCTAAGGATGATGAAATAATGACTGGAAATTTCCCTGGTTCTCCTAAAAAGGCATATTTTAAATGCGAGGGAAGTTGCTTTAATTCTAAGTCTGGAGCACATTCTAAGGAAGGCACAAGAGTCTTCATGTCCTTATTTTCTAAAACTTCAATAGCAGAGGTGACCTGTATGTCTTCTAAGTTATCAAACTCTGCTATATCTTCTTCATTATCAGATTCTTCCATTTCCATCCCCTCCCCAAAATTTTGGTCTAGACACCAAGATTCAATCAAACTTAAGGTAGAACATTCCTCCCTCTCTTCAGGATATTTAAGGGAGTCCAACACATTAAAGGTAACTTGTTGGTCTTGAACTCTCATTGTGAGTTCACCCTTTTGGACATCTATCAGAGTTCTACCAGTGGCTAGGAAAGGTCTTCCTAAAATGATGGGAATATCCTTGTCAGCTTCAAAGTCTAAGATGATGAAATCTGCACGGAAAATAAACTTATCAACCTACACTAGGACATCTTCAATTTTACCTTTTGGCCAAGCTATGGACTTGTCAGCTAATAAGAGAGATACAGTTGTGGGTCTAGCTTCACCTATACCTAAGGTATTGAACACAGATAAAGGCATAAGGTTTACACTGGCACCTAAGTTACATAAAGCATGTCCTACTTCTTTACCTCCTATAGAACATGGGATGGTAAAACTTTCAGGATCTTTCATCTTTTTAGGGATCTTATTAGAGAACAAAGCACTACAACCTTCAGTCAGGGCTACAGTCTCATACTCATTCAATTTCTTCTTTTTACTTAAAATATCTTTTAAAAACTTTGCATAACTTGGCATTTGTTCAATGGCTTCAACCAAAGGTATGTTGATATGCAGCTGTTTAAAAACATCTAAAAACTTTTTAAATTGCAGTTCATCTCTCTCATTCCTCATTCTTTGGGGATAAGGAATATAAAGAGGAACTGTAGTAGGAGATGTAGTCTTATGAATAGTTGGTGCTGAAACTGGTGGTGAGGTTTTGTCTATCTTAATTTCACCAGGAACTCTAGGACTGTCACCAGATTGTGACACATCCACAACCGGCTTGTCTGTGGTTGTTTGATCTTTCTTGGGTTCTTCAGGAATTAATAGTGGAATTGTTGGAATGGTAATGGTGTTACTGGGCCCAATAGAGCTTTCTGGCCCAATAATTCCATTGGTCTTAACAGAGTCTAAAACTATGTTTTTCTTTTCTGGCTCTGCTTGAGTTGGTTTTATTAAATCTTTTTTTTATGTTTTTTGGTAAATCTCTACCACTCCTCAAAGTTACAGCTTTAACATGCTCTTTTCCAATTCTCGGAGGTGTTTCGGTATCACTAGGTAGAGAACCGGAAGGACGTTTTCTCATTTCTAAAGCCATTTGACCCACTTGGGTCTCTAGATTTTTAATTGATGCTTGAGTTTGGGACATAAATCCCTTCATCATTGCTTCCAAAGAAGTAGATGATTCAGCATGGTGGTTTGACTTTTGTTGAAAAACATGTTGATTATTTTGAGAATTCGTGTGCTGGTTGTTTTGAGGTCTTTGATAAAATTGATGGGTTTGACCTTGCAATTTAGGTGGTAGTGGATTTAATGCTGGACTATGCCATAAAAAATTAGGATGGTTCCTCCACCCAGGGTTGTAAGTCTGAGAAAATGGTCCTCCTTTGTTATTGTTATTATTATTATTATAATAATAATAATTATTATTACCTACATAGTTGATACGCTCGGGATTTCCTGGACAATGTTCAAAGTTGTGGCCATCACCACAGTATGTGCATTGGATAGATTGAACAATATCAGGAGGCATAACGGGGTTGACTGACACAACATTAAGGTTTATAATCAAAGATGTCATGTCATTCAACTGTGTAGATATTAATGCATAAGCATCAGGATCTTGTGTGCCTACGGCTATTTTCCTAGGTGGCAACGCACGTGGATCAGCCCACTGACCATTGTTGTTAGAAATTTTTTCAAGAATATCATATCCCTCATTATAGGTACAAGAAGTGAAAGCTCCGTTTGCAGTAGCGTCGAGCATTTGTTTTGCAGTAATATTTAAACCACTGTAAAACGTCTCTAACTGAATGCAGTACGGAATGCCATGGTGAGGGCATTTTCTCAAAAGCTCCTTGTATCTATCCCATGCATCAGGAACTGCCTCATCGTCCATTTGTTTAAAAGTGCAAATTGCGTTTCTGGACTTAGCATTCCTCGTGGGTGGAAAATATTTTTTTAGAAATTTTTCCGCCATTTGGGCCCAGGTAACTATAGAATCTGGCTTCATTGAGTTGTACCAAGACCGTGCACTATCTCTTAAAGAGTATGGAAAAAGTTTTAATTTTAGTGCATCGTTTTCTACACCAGAAAGCTTAAAAGAGTCTGTAATTTCCATGAAAGACCTTAAATGAGAATGAGGATCTTCAGATGCCAAACCAGCGTACTGGCCGTTAGTTTGAAGCATATGAAACATTATCGGCTTTAATTCAAAATGGCGGGCTTGTAAAGTTGGTTTAAGAATTCCTGAATGTAACTGAGTTAAAACAGGAACAACGTAAGACATAATACCACCATCCTTTGAATTAGCTAACCGAAAAATGTTTTGTTCCTCATCATCAAGATTATTTATAAATGGTGGGTTTTCAAGATTTTCTTCATTATTAGGCCGCCCATCAGGTCCAAACAGCGGACCGTCCTCATGGTCTGACGAAGAATCGCTTTCAGACATCTCTAAAGAATTTAAGACTCGATTAGCTCTTTGAATTCTTCTTCGTTGTTTAAAAGTTCTTTCAATGTCGGGATCAAGTTGGAAAATCTCACCGTGCATCAACCTTGGCATGCACTATAATTAAAATATTTTTTTTTATATTTTATATTGTTTAAATTATATATATATATATTTTTTTCTCAAAACTGTGGTAGAAAAACTTGCTTTTAAATTTTTTTACTTATATAAAAAGAAAAACTTCTGGCTTGCTTCCCCGGCAACGGCGCCAAAAACTTGTTCGCTGTTTGACACTACCCTGTAAAATGTTATAAATTATTAGCATCAAGAGAGTAATATCAAACAGGAGTATATTGTCAGCAATATCAATCAGAAATAAACCATGACGCAAGTATACATCTCAGTCTATTATCGTCTTCTAACAAGTAATAATGGTACAAAAGTACCGAATATCGATCTCACAGGGAAGCGTTGAGAAAACGAGTTTAAGAGTTTAAGAGTTGAGAAAACGAGTTTAAGAGTTTAAGAGTTGAGAAATCGAGTTTAAGAGTTTAAGAGTTGAGAAATCGAGTTTAAGAGTTTAAGAAAGTGAGTTTAATTTTTTTTGAAAAAGAGTTTTATCACTAAGGTTAACGTGTAATTAAGATTTAAGATTAAAGTTACAAACCACGTCGTTAAGTCACAAAAGTCGAGAGTTTCGGATCAAACTAGGGGTGTTCGGCTTGGTGCACTAACATCGAACCATGGTGCCTAAGTAACCAAGAACAAGCACCAAGCACCAAAAAGCAGTTGGCATACAAGGTACTAAGACCTTGAAGCACACCTGATACACTAACTAAACACATCTTATTTATACTAAAAACTATTCTTGGTGACCAAGTTTTATCAAAATGGAGCATCCATGGGTCATAGAACCGACCCATGGACATACCAACATCTTCGGCCCATGTGGTTATTTTATCTTCGAACCATAAAAGCAATCCGGTTCGGCCCGTATGGGAGTTTGTCTTCGGCACATGTGTAAATATCGATCGGCCCATGTATACCATAAAACGAACGGCCTAATCGAGATTTTAAGCCCAACCGAGAGTTTTAGACTCTCGGCCCAAAAGGTAGTTACCAAATCGATCCATGTTTGTTTGTTTATCCGCCCATACATATATTACATCGAGCCCAAAAACATCGGTTTAGAATGAGTTCCAAAACACGTCACCAACAACCGGCCCAAAATGTCGAAGTCTTTTCTTTAACGCTCCGTGATCCGTCCAACAAGATCCAAAATTGAGACTTCGAACTCGACCGTATTTTCGTACCTACAAAAGAGATATAAAAGACACTTATTTTTGTGTTTTTGCGATGTATTTTTGTAATTAAATACGAAACGTATCTAATATTTATTTTTGTTGCATTTAACTAACAATGACTATAAATAAAGCGATAAATGCGGGATTTTAGCTCAAAACTAATGTGAAACGTGGCTAAAATAGGGTTAATAAAATAACCCTATCATATACATATAAATATTTATATATAAATGTTATAATATAAAATATAAACGAACATAAACGAACGAACGTAACGAACATAAATGATCGAACGTAAACGAACATAAATAAACGAACATAAATAAACGAACGTAAATGAACGAACGGGACCTTTGTTCATATTCGTTTGTTTAACTAAACGAACAAAAAAACGTGTTCATGTTCGTTCATTTAATAAATGAACGAACATAAACGAACTTCCCGCCGAACGGTTCGCTCGTTTACAGCCCTAGTCATGACTGGGTTGAATCTGATGAAGAAGATGAGGCTAATCTCTGTCTTATGGCCGAAATTCAAGAAGATGAGGAAGAACCCATTGAAATTCCCTCTACTTCTACCTCTCAGGTATCACTCTCTCCATTTCCTTCTCCAACTATCATTGACGCTGATAGACTTTGTGCTATCGATATGCTGACTGTTGATTTATATGATGCCCTAAATGGCAAAACCAAAGCTGAACAACAAAATCTAGATCTATCTGAACAACTTGAAAAATGTCATTAAAAAAATACAGGAGCTTTCAAAAATCAAAGAAAATTTGAAAGATCAGGTCTACGTAAATCAAGTCATCAGTATTGAACGCGAACAAGCTATCGCTGACCTGAAAGTTGAAAAACTACTGTTGAAGGATGGTGTAAATCCTCAGCAAAGATCAATGAGATAACCGGTGCTCAGATCCCTGTCAATGACAGAAGTGGTTTTGGTTACAAACCTGACGCTGAAGAACCAACCACTGATCGTTCCATGCTTAAGTTTGGAATGTTCGTCTGTTCTATCCTTGACACCTCATCATCTCAATGTTCTTTTTCTAATAATCCAATCCCTGAGGAAAAATCTACTTTAAGCCCCAAAATTAAAGGAATAGAAAAAGTTGTTTTCCAAAAACCTCAGAAGGGTACCAAAGTACCAAAGCTGAAAAATTCTTAACCTTCAGCTAATCTTCCCTCTACTTCAAAGAACAAGATCCCTGAACATGTTCAACGATCTACTCCAAGAATAAGAGTGGATGTTATTGGCAAGAAATCTGTAGAACCAAAGGTTCCTCCGATCTCTGATGCCAAAGGTATTCTTGGTAGAGGCCCTGCCCATTTAAAAATTTCAAGTACTTATGCCTATGGTCCTAAAGCTACTTTCAACTATAGGAAATGTTATCACTGTGGACTTATCGATCATATTGCTAGTAAGTGCCCCACATCCACTAAAGCTGAGAAATTAGCTAAGGTGAAGACTACTGCCCCCAAGGCAAAGAAGAATATCTCTGGTGAAAAACAAGCCTAGGTGAAAAATACCACTAACGTTAAGAAATTAACCAAAGTGAAGATTACCACTGACATTGAGTCATCAGATGTTGTGAAGATTGCTGATCCTTCTACATCCTCTACCACTGACAAGTGTGGACACATCGTAAATTGGGTACCTATTTCAAACTAATCTTTTTTTTGTTTGCAGGTCTCGAAGGGTATCTGGTATCTCGATAGTGGATGCTCTCGACACATGACTGGAAAAATAAACCTACTCACTGAATATAAGAAAGAGAAAGGTCCCTCAGTGACCTTTGGTGGAAATGGTAAAGGATATACTCGAGGGTTTGGTGTACTTTTCAATGGTACAACTACCTTAATAAGAGTCGCATATGTTGAAGGACTGAAGCACAATCTTCTTAGCATCAGTCAGCTATGTGATAAGGACTTCAAAGTTTGCTTTACTAAGGAAGCATGCTTTGTCACTGATAAGAAAGAGAAAATCGCTCTCAGTGGATATCGTTTGGAAAATGTTTATGTCATAAACATGGACTCAACATCCACTGAGAACATTTGTTTACTCTCCAAAGCCTCTTTAAATGTCAACTGGTTATGGCATAAAAGGCTTTCTCATCTAAACTTCAAGACGCTGAACACTTATCCTCTAAAGAATTGGTCACTGGCTTGCCTCAACACTTATACGCTAAGGAATCTCTTTGTTCAGCGTGTGAGAAAGGAAAGCAAACAAAAGCTAGTTTCAAATCCAAGCAAGTCTCCTTAGTGACAAATCCACTTCAACTCCTCCACATGGATTTATTTGGCACTGTCAATATTCAATCCATTGCTGGAAAGAAATACACTCTAATCATAGTAGATGAATTCTCTTGCTATACCTGGGTTATGTTCCTCCGTGCAAAGAGTAACACCTCAGAAGAACTCATGTCATTTGTCAGGAAAATGGAAGTCCTGAACAATATGACTGTTCGCTCAATAAGGAGTGATCATGGGACTGAATTCAAAAATAGTTCTCTTGATAACTTCTTTGAGAGCAAGGGCATTTCTCACAAATTCTCTGCAGTAAGAACTCCTTGGCAAAATGGCATCGTTGAAAGAAGAAACATAACGATCATCGAAGCTGCCAGATCAATGCTCAGCGATTCTCATCTTCCAACTCAATTCTAGGCAGAAGCTGTCAACACTGCCTGTTTCACTCAAATTAGGTCCCTGATCATCAAAAGGTTCAACAAAACGGCCTACGAACGTTTCCATGAAATAAAGCCATCTATCAACTTTCTTTACATCTTTGGCTGTCAATGTTTTATCCTAAACAACGGAGATGCTCTTGGAAAATTCGATCCCAAAGCTGACGATGGAATTTTCTTAGGATACTCTTCAGTGTCCAAAGCCTTCAGAGTCTTCAACAAGAGAAGACAAACTGTAGAAGAAACGATTCATGTCACCTTTGACGAATCCTGTTCAGCGAATTCCAGACCTACTGCTGATAACGAAGAACTAAATCAGCGAATGTTTTCTCATTTTGGGGAATCAGAAGCTAATCTTAACCCTGACCATCAGGTCAACAACCCTAACAATGATGATGCTTCTAACATCATCCCAAGCATGGAGACAAGTGAAGCTGAATCATCCTCCTGGGTTTCAGCTGTTCCCATTAACACTTTGCCTCATTCCGAACCCTCAACCTCTGAAAACCCATCTACTTCTCAGCAACCAGTGAATGAAGTTTCATTTGAACCTCAACCAATCTTGCCTGGTATACCTGAATCTTCTGCCACTGAAGTTTCTTCTTTAGCTCCTCCAGAAGTTCCATCTGGGTCAGTGACTCAAGCTCTGGCTCAACGATGGACCTTAAATCACCCAATTGATCAAATCCTTGGTGATTCAAACTCAGGTGTTCAGACTCGACGAAGTTCAGGTAACATTTGTCTCTTTGTTAATTTTATTTCTCTGATTAAACTAAAGAAAGTTGATGATGCCCTTTGAGATCTAAACTAGGTCATCGCTATGCAAGAAGAGCTGACATAATTTGAATGAAACAAAGTTTGGAATCTTGTTCCCACACCATATAACAAGTCAGTGATAGGCACTAAGTGGGTCTATCGAAACAAGTTAGATGAATTTGGTACTGTAACTTGCAACATGGATCAACTTGTTGCTCAAGGATACAGACATGAGGAAGGCATAGACTACGATGAAACCTTTACCCCAGTAGCTAGACTCGAAGCATTTCGACTCTTTCTAGCCTATGCAGTTCACAGGGACTTCAAAGTTCATCAAATGGATGTTAAGTCAGCGTTCCTCAATGGAAAGCTGAATGAAGAAGTCTACGTTGAACAACCTCCAGGATTCGTTGATCCTAAACATCCAGGTTATGTTTATAAACTGGATAAGGCACTCTATGGCTTAAAGAAAGCACCTTGTGCTTGGTATGACACTCTATCTTCTTTTCTCCTCCTTAAAAAAATTAAATGTGGTAAAAACGATAACACTCTATTTTTCATAAAAGTAAAAGGTCATATCTTTCTTGTTCAAATATATGTCGATGATATTATATTTGGTTCTACTAACCCATCTCTTTGTGATCGATTCACTGAAAGAATGAAATCTGAATATAAAATTAGTATGATGGGTGAGCTGGCATACTTCCTTGGACTCCAAATCTAGCAAAGTGATAAAGGCACTTTCATTCACCAAGGTAAGTACGTTAAAGATATGCTGAAGAAATTTGATCTTACATAAAGTTCAGCAATGAAAACTCCTATGGCACCTCCGGTGACACTTAACAAGGATCCCACTGGAAAACCTGTTAATGTCACTACCTATAGAGGAATGATCGACTCTCTTCTTTATCTTACAACGAGTCGTCCTGATATTATGTATGCTACTTGTCTATGTGCACGATATCAATCTGAACCCAAAGAATCATATCTGATCGCTGTAAAGCGAATTTTCAGATATCTGAAGGGTACACCCAACCTAGGTCTTTGGTATCCCAAAGACTCAGGGTTCGATCTAATTGCCTATTCAGATAGTGATTTTGCAGGATGCAAGTTGGATAGTAAAAGCACCACAGGAGGCTGTCCGCTCCTGGGTGGAAAGCTGGTAAGTTGGACAAGCAAAAAGCAAACTTCAGTGTCCACTTCTACTGCTGAAGCTGAGTATGTAGCCGCTGGAAGTGGTTGTGCTCGGGTCTTATGGATGAGAAATCAGCTATTAGACTATGACCTTCAGCTATCCAAAATTCCTATCTACTACGACAACACTAGTGCCATCGCTATAGCAAACAATCCAGTGCTACACTCAAAGACTAAACACATCGAAATCAGATATCATTTTATCAGAGATCATGTGATGAAAGGAGATATAGAACTTCATTTTATCCCAACTGATTTTCAGTTAGCTGACCTTTTCACCAAACCTCTTGATGAGACAAGATTCAACTTTCTCATCAGCGCGCTTGGAATGCTGAACTATGAAGAATAACTCTTCAGTGGTTACGCATTGGGTCAGTGATAACTCTTTTATTCATCATCTCATCCCTGAACGAATGTTCACTGATACCAAGGTATGTTTTTCTATCCCTGATCACTGAAGTTCACTTCAGTAAGATGTTTTCAAAAACAAGGTTTCTATCACTGACATTTTTCTATCAATGATATCTTTTGAAATAACATAAAAATCCATCACTGATACTTCTATTCAGTGATCCTTCATTAAACAAAATCATCCCTGATTTTTCAAAACCTTCATGGATATCTTTTGAAAATGAAAAGACGTATCTATATATGACGTCATCAAACGGATAATCCATGGCACGCATTTTCGTCCGACACGTTCGTCCGTTTCGAATTCTTGCCCAATAAGCTTCGTGGGACGTGTCACGGGTCATGATGAGTACTTTTTCCCGCTCATCATTTCTCTCTCTCTCCTCTCACTATATAAACCCTCTAAGTTTATATTTTTACCTTTTACGCACACTAAACTCACTTAAGCAAGAAAAGAATTCCTTTGCATTTGTGTTCTCGGATTAAAACTCAAAACTAAGTTCAAGTTCTTCAAACTTTCTCAACACAAACAGGTTCCCATGTCTTCTCATTTCTACTTTTTATCCTTTTCAAACTTGTTTTGATTAACATCTTTTGTTTACAAAGATCAAAACAAACGTTTTTAACATAAAATCATCTTCTTCATGATTTTATGAACAAAACTTGAAATATAGTTTTTCTTCAAAGTTTAAAAACTCAAATCTTAAACTTTCATCTTCATACTTTTTTCCAGAATCCTTTCCTTAAAAGGAAACTGGAAAACTGTTTTTCTACCTAGTTTTGGTTTTTACTAAACTAGAACCCCACTTTTTGGTATCTTTTCTCTAAAAAGAAACTGAAGAAAACCCTAAAAACTCTTATTTTGGAACTCTTTCCATAACTAAGAAGTTTCTTCTTCTCCTTCCTTGATTTATTTTTGTTCAAAAATGGCATCTCCTACTGCTATTGCTCCCAAGCCTGTCACCATAAAAAAAATCCAAAAATATGACTAGTGAGCTGAACCAGATCATTTTTGAAGCAAATAATCCACTAGCCCTGATGGTGTTTCCCAAGAAGAAACCTTGCATCCACCTAACTGATGTTGTGGCTTTCCTGAAACAATCCCCCATCCACACTGCTATCACCATAGCTCCTCCAGCTCATCGCCATCTTCTACAACAATTTTGGTTCACTACTGAACTAACCACCCAAACTTCCCAAAAGACAGGAAAACAACTAACTTTCATTGGCTTCCAAACAGAATTTGGCCAAGGATTCATTTCTCCTTCAGCGATCCGCGCTGCACTGAAGTTACCCTCTGGTCCTTTCGACTATGTTAGATCTTAAGTTTGTCAAAAAACCTAAGTGTTGAAGTCTGAATCGAAGACTCAGACTTCTAAGAAGGAGAACTCAGAAGTTTTGAAGAAGATGAAAATGTCATGTGCTCAAGTGTTTATTCTGAGTATGCTTAATCAGAAGATGGTTCAGAAGTTCTGAACTAGCGGTTCAGAACTTATGTCTTAGACATTTTCATCTAATGTAATTCAATTATTAGCTAGCATATTAGAACACGTGTCATTGTTCTAATGTTTTGTATTGTAAATGTACTGTAGCTATAGCATTTCCGTTACAGTATATATAGAAGTTAGCAACTGTAAGCTAACTAACTTTTGGAACACTTTCGTATTCAGTCTTGTAATCTTTGAGAGATTCTCTATCTAGATCTGTAATCTGTTCTTCAATGAATACAAAGCTTTTGGCTCCAATTCTCTATTCTTCTACTGTTTGATTGTGTTCTTATTTGATAATTGCATTGTAAGATCAATCCTGGTTTCTACAGACTACATCCCTGACGATGAAGAGTTGATTGCCTTCCTTGATCTCATGAAGTATTCATGGGACAAGAAGCACCGAACTGATGAGGATGACAAGCGTCTGACCAAGATTCTCAAAGCCAAGATACCCGTTGAACTGAACTACATATTTTCTCACGTCATTTCTTGGATGACAGCGAAGTTCGGCTCCACTGATCAAGCCAGCAAGACCTATATGCAAATGGGGTACTTTTTGCTGACCGGGCGAAAAATTGAATATGCCCGGATAATCTTCGAAGACCTGATGGACAAGGTCGAAAATCCTGACAGAGACATGAAGGTCCCCTATCCCCCCTTCATCTCAGCTCTCCTCCAAATTTTCATCGGGGAGAAGTACCTAAAACAAGGGGATTACAAGCTCCCTCAGCTAGGGGTTAAAAACCTTGACTTTCAGCCCATCGACGGCGAGGCAAGTCTTTCTATCCTTCTCTCTCAACTATCTAATTCTCCTTTTTCTGTGGCAAATTCAGTGGCCAAACCCACCGCTGAGACCCAAGCCACCACCACCAAATCCTCCAAGAAGAGAAACAATCTGAACAACCCCTTGGCACCCATAAGTCCAAGAAGTCTTTCAAGGAGAAGCCCCAACCTTTTAAGGGATTAGATTCAGCGATTGCCTCTTCACAGGCAATGCTTGAAACCTTCATGGTACACTCCACCACATCTGCTGAACCATCATCTCCAACCACTTTAGCGCCTTTGTTCGCTGAAGCTTCGCTGGTATCTTCCCCAACTCCTTCAGTGTCTCAACACCCTGAGGAAGTCATTCTCGGCAACACCAGTGCCGAACCTGCCACAACATTCTCAACTGTTGCTTCTTCTCCACCATCTTTGATTGTCAACACCTCTGCACCAACGTTCTCTACCGGGCTCGCTGACACACAGCCCCCCTGCTCAAGAATCTAATCGAGAAGAACTCTTCAGGACCTGTTGGGTCCAATATCCCTGCTACTTCTGTTTCTCCAATGGAAAATGACATGGAGTACTGGGGTGGCAACAAAGATATTCACATATTCTCTCACTCAACAGGTATCCCTCACTTATCCCCTATCCCTTCTCAACCACCAACTTGTTTTGAGCTTTCCTTCGCTCATAAGTTAGTTTCTTTTACAGGTCCTAACTTGGGCACCATCACCACGTCCCTCAAGGATGTGAGTGATAAACTGGATAAGCTGTCCACCAACCTCTCCACCAACACCAAAGCCATCAATGATGCCCGTTAAACGCTGAAGAATATATCCACCTCCTTTGACAGCAAGGCCTCCAACGCATATCTGTCAAAGTTGAATGGGGAGGTGATGAAGCTGCAACTGGACGTGGTCAACAACTCCACCTCCATCCAGACTCTAACCACCAACGTATCCACTCTCTCCACAAACGTCAACAATCTCATCAATGATGTTGGGACGCTGAAGAATGAGGTTTCAGGGCTTCGAGGTGAGGTAAGTAACCTTGCTTCCAAGGTTGATGTTTCCAACTCCTTACTCAACCAAATCCTCGAGCACCTGGAAGCTCCCACTATCCCTCTATCCTACTTCACGCCGGATGACCGCGCAAAGTTAGGCATGGCTGTGGATTTTGTTGTTCAGGCCACCTCCGCCCCCTGGCCTAGAAGACAGGGTTGGCAGAGTTGAAAAAGCTCAGGCCTTACGAGCCCCTGGCCAAGAAGACAAGGCTCCTCACTCTGCTGCTGCTGCAACAACTGCTGATGTCACTCCTCCCTCCCCCGTGTTAATGAAGGGGGGAGAAGAACCAAGAAGATCTGTGTGAGTCTCAGAATCGTGCAACGAACAATGTGAAATCAATAGATAAGAACAATAGTTATGATTTCAACTGGTCATCCAATTTGCTTTCAATATTGAGAGTGTTTACAATAAGAGTAGGAAAGCTAAAATGAACAACTAGCCTAAACAATGGCTAATCAAAACATTATATCTGGCGGGCCCGTGGTTAACAAGCCCACGGCCCGTTCACTAACTAGGCTTAATTTAAACAATTACAAATAGCCCATTGAACTTCTATACAACTTAATATTGCCCTAACAATCTCCCCCTTTGTATTGAAGTTCGAGTTCGCGCCAGTTATGAACATATCTTTTATGGAGCGCAAAGTATACCTCGAACCATCTGATAGCACGACGATAGTCGATGCGATCTTTAACCATTTCCAAGGCTTTTCGAGCAGTAGTTTCATTCGGATTGGGAACATACAAGAGCCTTCGATTTTCAGATTCGAAAGAGATGATTTTTCGAAGAGCATCTTGAACTTTGAAGAGCGTGCCGTCGCAGAATCTGTCTACCTGACTGAAGCGCATAAATCTCTTTTCTTTCTGTTCGTTGATGTAGACAATCCCAAATTCTGGTTCCAGAAGCAGTGCGTTCTCGGGATACATCTTCAACTCAGGTGCTTTCAGATCGGGCTTTATCAGGTTTACCTTCTTCGCTCTGTTCTCGATTGCCATTTGGAAGTCCGTGAGATAAGACATCATGATGGTACGGACTAGGAATCGACGAACAGCTTTGAGCGCTTTTGTTACTTGAAGTGGTCGGATAGTTCTTGTACATAGGTCTTTCAGTATTACCAGGAAGTCAAACGGTTGGAGGTGCTGGAAGTCGGCTTCAGAAAATATCCATTTATTTCCGTCTTCGCGTCGGACGGTGAATACTGGATAATTGATTTTCAAAATTCGGCCTGATTGGATTTTGAGCACTTCGGTGATCTTATGCTTGGTTCAGACTTGGCTAACTGGCAGATACTGCTTCATTGCGTTTATGTACTGGCTTTGGTATTCTGGGTTTGAGCTGTAAATACCAATGCAGAAAGTCGGCTCGATTGGGCGTAACCTGTGGACAAACAACCTTTTCAGAGTTTCCTCCAGGTGAGGAATAAATATTGTGATCTTCTCCCAATAGATTTGTTGCTGTTGAGGAGGAGGAAGATCAGAAGCTGTCGGTTGTTGTTGAGGAGATGTCAGAATACCGGCAGTTGTAGATTCGGGTCTTGCAGAAGTTTCAGTGGCTTGAGCTGAGTGAACGGGAGTACCATACAAATTTTGAAGTAGAAACTGGTCGTAGTCTACATTGTCGTCTTCATCAGTTGGAAAGACCAGATTTACCTGTAGATTTGCGGCACTGGCGGCTTTTTCATACCATGCATCTTAGGTCTCCGGGTTGATTGCGCAGTCTGGATCAATAAAATCCAGTATCGGGCTATCTGATGAGTCGTCTGTGACCAATTTCTGAGTTGTTCCCTCAGGCTTTTCAACCGTCGGGTCTTCGTCATCGGAGATGTCCATATCAATTACCATCTCGGCTAAGGGCAACTCGTCTTCGGGTGCAGTTTCGGTTATTGTTGCCGCAGTTGAGGGTTCGTGTTGAACCACAGTAGCTTCAGGAATGATTGGGGCGGCGGACTCAGTTAATCTTTGTCTCTTGTTATCCCCCTCACAGTGATCAGGATCATCCTGGTCATCGTGCCTTCTCTTGAGTCCGCCTGCTTGACTCTTGCAGGTATCTTCGAGTGATCTGACTCTTTCGGACAGCGTGGTGAGCGCTTGTTGAAAGTCCTTAAGAGTCGTTTCAAGCTGATCCAGTCAAGTGGTTATGTATGACGAAGGAGCAGTGACTTATGATTTCAGAACGGATATCAGGTCTGCTTCGGTAGGGCGTTGGTTTCAGATTCCTAGAGCAGTTGAGCTAGAAGCATGGTTTTCAGGGTATCCACCGAAAGAGTTGCCTGAACGGGTGCCGGTGGAGGTGGTGTGCAGTTTCAGGTTCGACCATCTTCTCTTTACCTTTGATTAGAGTCTTCAGTTTGTCGAGCTCATCGGTAAAGCGTTGTTCCATAGCCTCGCGGACGGACTTTAGGGCGCTGTCCAGATATCCCTTTGACACAGAGTCGGGTAAGATAACTCCGGGGTCACTTAGAACACCCATTGAGGCATCTACCTTAGAGGTAGAGCTACCTACGTTCACGGTTGGCACAAGGGTAGCCGTGGTAGGATTTCCTTCCGATCCTTGCGTTCCGCTAAAAGGCGGAGACACTACGGATGTTCCGATCGAGTCATGAAGAGCATCGATTTGGTGAGTCTCATCCTGTGTCCTAGTCGAAAAATGTAATATTTCAAGTGGCCCTAGACTCAAGAGTGCATCCAAAGAAGTCGAGACCGGGGGAGACTGGTCTCTTGTTTCAATACCAGTACCCTCCGATTGAGAGACCGGTAGAAGTTGCGCTTGATCCCCTTGAAAAGTTGAAACACCCGTCTTTTGAGAGACGGGTGAGTGGCTGAGGAGGTTGTGCAATTGAGCCGCTGGGTCCACGGCGGCTTCTTCAATACCCCATCCCAACGGATGATACGTGATAGCAGATGTGGCTACCCGGATGACTCTTGGCTGGATTCGCTCAGAAGCCTCTTTATCTTTAAGGCTTAATCTTTCTTGGTTCGCTTTCAACCGTAATTCCCTCCGTCTCACATGTTCTAACTCATCACCTAGTACTCCCTCGGTTCTCCTTGTATCTCCCATATCAGGTTGAGTAGTAGGAATGGGTGGGGGTGTAGGTGAGTCAGAAGGGATTCCTTCGGTAAAGTCTGGGTTTGGTCCGATAGCTGGAGGTATTAAGGATAACCGTATGGAACGGGTCGTATCGGACTCGGTGGAGTCGGATTCCACGTCTTCAACATGTCGGGTAGGCGAATGAGGATCAGATATATAGGGCTCGGGGTCATGATGGAGCATCGGTCGAGATGATGTTCCGGCTTGGGAAGTACTGGTACGCGTATCCACTGCACCGCCCGCTCCGGTTCCGCTCGCATGAATTCTCAACACACCCCGCCCAGGAGCCCTAGCTGCCCGGGCCCTTCCTCCTCTGGTCCTAGGACCCTCACGTCCCTCAGTTCTATGTCCCTAGGGAGGTCTCTCCGGCGCTGGCTGGACCATGGGATTCCCTATCTCTCGCCTATAAGCAACTACACTCGGTGCAGCGGGATCCACGTGTGCCAGTAGGGCTTCAGATAAGGGCATGGCTATGGCGTTGGACGTGTTTCGAATCACCATATACTGTAAATGGAAAGGAAGGAATACCGGATGGTTAAGGCGTCGCGGTATTGCTGGATTCGCGTCCATGTGTTGGCGCACAGCCAGTAAGAGGAATCGTGGGTAAGGGAGGAACTTCTTTTGCTTCGAACCTCCAATTTGTCGAATTGCTTGCACCACTTCGCGCCAGATAATCATCACGACGTCGACGTGGCGGTTGTAGCATACTGCATGGAATAGACGCAGGAAATCGCCTGTGCACTGGTCTATTCCCTTCCATCTGGATGAGAGGCACCTGTTCAGAATTGTGAACAGAGTGTACCAGATGGGCGCCAGGTACTTGCGGTTGAATGCAGAAGGTCGATCGAGAGCGCGGTTGTAACCGAGTGCAAGTACTTGAGCACATAGAGTCCGGCCATTGACCGCGGGGTCGTAGCGTTGATGTCCGCCGGCGATGGCCTCAGGTAGTGACAGTAGATGCCGGAAGGACTCAGGTGTGAGCGTGAAGGGGTGGTTGTCTATCCGCGACGTGATGGTCTGTGAATTGGCCGCCGTAATAACTTGGGCAGAGAGCCACACTTGAAGCACATAAAGTAACGGGACGTCTGCTGTGGCAGTGAGGGCCTCACGAAGAGGGTGACCGAGTAAAATGTCCACGATTACCCTATGTTGTTCTAGCGGTCTGAACTCAGCGGCGTCCAACTGGTAGTTGTTGCCTTCCAATTCAATGCCATGGTCAGGGTCGACCAAAGCATTATCAGCTTCTGCATCGATAAAATCCTCTTGGGGAGGATTTTGTTCTTCGGGATGTTGCTGTTGTTCTTGATCCGCCATGGAATATCTGAAAAAGAACTCAAGTTAGTAATCGAGGCGGAGGAACAAGTGATGGCGCGTACCTTTGCATTAAGTGGCTCAATCTGGGACAGATTGAAGACAGGCAATGAGAAAACAGGTAATGAACTGACCAATACTGGGGTGTCCGGACAAGTTAATGGAACACAAGACTCTCCGGAAAAATCATTCTATCCAGACAAAAGGTGTCCGGACAACAATAGTTTCCGGAAGTGAAGATGGTTTCCGGACAAAATGAGGATTCCAGACAAAATGGTGTCCGTGTGGCTTAGGTTACCGGACAAATAGGATTCCGGACACCTCAACAATCCGGTAGTTGAACTTACCGGAAACCCTTAGGTTTCCGGAAAACTAGGTTTCCGGAGTCGATGGTGACCGGATAAAATATCTAAAATATGAAGCATTCCGGACAAATCATCATACACATGGTAGTTTCCGGACACGAAGACAGTGTCTGAACGGAATTCGAAATGATCAATCGAGCAAAATACAGTCCCAAGCATGTGATAAAGCAATCCTGTAGTGTCGATTTAAGCAGATGAACATACAAGGTTGTCTAGATCGACCTGTACTACACCGAATGGACCCGAAATCGAAGAGACCCAAAAGGGGTGTTCAGATACTTTTAATCGACTTAATCAGAGGTCGATTTGTGGTGTGAAGTGCACTAAACATGACTATAAATGATCGAAAGTGTGATGCGAATGACATACCTGGTTGTGAGCAAAAAGATGAGCGAGATTCGAGGATTGTAGGAAAGTCCGAACGAGAGAGAAAGCGTAGGGGTTTTGGAAGGGTTTTGGCAAAAATCCGGATAATGGGTATGAAACTCTCCGGATGCCTACATATGTCACAAAGTTTCCAGATGGGATATCCGGGTACCCATCCGGATTGATGGGTGTCCGGATACCTGTCCGGACACTTTGTGGATTTTGAAAAAATACTCCTTTTCTTTCAGACTTTGCATACATTAAGACTTTTGGATAACGAAAACGAATCTTCTCTCGCTCCCCCTCAAACTGAGCATAGGGATGGCTTTGATCCCCCTCGAATAGTGCAAACTTGTGCAATGTAGAGTCTGACACCCAAAAAAAACTTTTGTACATTTAAAGAAAAAAGCGTTGTGTCGCTCCCCCTCAAATGATGAACATAATGTTATATGCTCCCCCTCAGAATGTGTGTGTAGTGTGAAATGCACACGGGAGTATCCGCACAAACAAAAAAAACTTTTCATCAGATAAAAAAATTGTGTGTGACACTCCCCCTCAACAGTAGAGTAAACTTACCTGATACCGTAACGTGCTCCTCCTGAACACATGAACACTCGTGAAAGCACATATATAAGCAAATAAATTAGACGACAGTACGAAAGAAAAGGAACACACATGGAAAGAAAGGAAACAAACGAAATCTACCTAATAAATATAGAGACTTGACCTAACTGTGTAACTGAGACAAGTAGAATACAAGTGCGAGAAAGTGTATTGTAACGACTCGTCTATCCCATAACATACATAATATATAACAATTAACATTTCATACACAACGTCGTTACTTTCATAACAAAATACATAATAATTCACATTCGGTCTCAAAGTCTCAAAACTATACAATACAGAAATGTAAACATATCCTAATCTTCATCAGCTAGCAATCTCCTCCTATGCTTTATTCTTCCCTTTGTTAACCAAAGATCCTTGACCTGGAATACATATTTTTGAAAGGAAAATGAGGGTTAGACCTAATGGTCCAGTGAGATAATCCCTGTCATTTCAAAATCATTATAAGACCATTTCACATAATACTTTGTATCAAAATAGTTTATATAAACCTTTCGTCAAAACACCCATATACCATAATTATATAAATACCACACCAAGATTTGTGCACCATGTAATTCCCCTCCTTCTCGTTTCCATGGACAAATTAGTTGGTAGCAAGCCAACTAATCATCGTCACTGTACCCAAATACAGTCAACTCCGCTGCGATCACACACAGCCCCACTGCAATTAACTACAGCTCCACTGTAATTCCATACAGCTCCGCTGCATTTCCATACAGCTCCGCCGACTAATAGATCGGCTAACATATCCTCGTGTGGTGCAATTCTCATGTAAATACAATATATATCTCAATATATCATATTCTCATTTATATACACATAATCATATTCCTACCACATAATCGTCTCATATATATACACATATATATGTATCCCAGTTTAAAAACGTTTTAAAGTAAAACTCACCTCGAATGCTTACAAAATCCTTCCAAGCCTTTTTCCAAAGATTCGGTCTATCAATCCAAATCCACAGAGTCTGCAAATAGATTAAATACAAATATCCCCTTACCAACTGATCACATAAAACATACTAGAAGACTAAGGACTCTAGATAACTCAAACCCTCAAAAGTGACCAAAACAGCTAAAGTATCCGGATACCACAAGTTATCCGGACAACACAACCTTTCCGGACAACAGCAACAATCCGGACAACACATCTTTCCGGACAGCATGACCAATCCGGACACCAAAGTAATCCGGATACCATCCGGTATCTTATTCCATCCGGAGAACATAAGAAAAGAGACTTACCCGGATAAAAGACTCATCCGGACACCATCGACAAAACCACCCGGACACCACCAACAGGGCTATCCGGACACATTCATATTATGTCCGGACACCACTGTCGGTTCTTCCTATTTTACCCAGAAATCGACAGAAATTAACCCCAGAACAGATGTGATGATTCTAATCCGATAGGAATCATCTAATAGCAATTACAAACAGAATATGTAAAGGAACATACCTCCAATCACTTCCAAATGAATCAATTTGATGCCTTTACCCTTCTTTTCTTCTTCTCCCTTTTTCTCTCAAAACACACACATAACACCTACTGATTTTCTGCTGATGTGAGGATAACTTGACACCTAATTAGATATTATTAACTTAATTTACCCATCTAGCCCCTAAACTCTTCATTAAAGACTAAAACACCTTTATCTTATAAACTTATCCAAACTTACCCTAAATAGTAACTTTAAGGTTAAATAAACTTAACGGAATTGAATTTTTTACTAACGGATTTACCCGGGGTATTACATTATCTCCCCCTTAAAAGAATTCCGTCCCGAAATTCGGCTAGATAAGGATACGGATACTCCTCTATACTATTTCGAACTCAAACAAAACCATAGAAACTAACTGAATAGGCACCCCACACCCACTTATATCTCTAACATAGATAAGCAACAAAAGCACGGAAATACCAATAACTATTTTACACCGAAGTCGGATAACACCTTAGCACATATAGAGTTTATTTAAAATATACCTGTAACCTCATCCGGAATTTCCTCTTCTTCTTGTGTTGTCATTTGGAAGACTCGGCCCTTTGCTTTCGGTTCCTCAGACCCTTGTATCTCTCCCGTCCTAACATTCATTGATCTCTCCGTCATACCACCCTGTCGTACCATCCATTGTTGACAGTCTGACTGAATATGATCAGGGGAATTGCAAACGAAACAGAATCGATTTGCGCGACAATTCTTAACGACGTGTCCAGCCCTTCCACACTTGTAACAACTTCTAGGATCAACATAACAATTTCCTTGATGTACGCGGTTGCATTTTGGACATAGTTTTTCATTTGGTCTAAAAGGTAGGCGACTATCGAACCTCTGAATTTCATACTCCGTTGAATCATGCGTCATCTCTTCTGATTTTCTTTTCCCAGCACTCTTATCACTAGTATCTCTCTTAATATCTTGTTCCACATTTTCCGCGGCACCTACTGCGGCTGATAAGTTATCAGGTCCTGTTGCAGTCACTAACCTTCTGACTTCCGAATTTAACCCGAAGATAAACCTTTCCGTCTTCATCGCCTCCGTGGCAACGTAGTATTCTGCGAAACGTGACTTTTCCAGAAAACAGGCAGTATAGTCCCTAACTGATAAATTTCCTTGCCGCAAATTCATAAATTCTCCTTCCAACTGTTTAACTGCTGCCTGGGGACAAAATTGTTTTCGGTAAGCTATCACAAATTCTTCCCAAGTGAGAGTAGAATGCACATCAGATCCTCTAGAATGAATAAAAGATTCCCACCAATACAAAGCATCCCCTTTTAACATTGCTGCTCCATACAATATTCTATCTTCGTCAGCGCACTTGCTTGTCTTGAAAATAGATTCTATCTCTTTCATCCATCTCATTGCTTTCACGGGGTCCCTGTCTCTTGAGTAGGTCGGAGGCCTACAGCTCAAGAACATTTTGTAGTCGCACCTCCTTGGTACTGGTATAATAGTTGGTGTAATTGGCATTTCCGCTTCCGATTCAGGATCCGGTGTTTCGGCTTCACCATGACGATTCTGGTCAAACATTGCTTGTATACTAGCTTGTAGCCTTCCCATCTCTGCCATCAAATCATCCCTCGTGACAAACTCAGTTCCTTGTGGGTGAATTCTGCCCCCGGCTCTACCTCTTGTTCTACCTCCGTTTCTACCCCCGACTCTGCCCCCAGTTCTGCCTCCCCTGTCCCTTGTTCCTATCGGCGGATTAGTACTATTCGGGTTTCCTCTTCCTCGGTTCTTTCGTCTAGTACCACTTGCCATTATGTAGATTCAAACAAGGTTAATATACACTTAAGCATATACCCCATATAACAAGGTATTCCAGTTCAAACATGTACCTGTAAGATCACAATTACACTGGCCAGGTGTAATATGAAATTACCTTACATGATGTTCCTTCTACCTTTTATACTTAATATCCCAAGGTTCTACAATAATAGGGACATCCTACTTCACATGCAGTTTAAGTCTAGGTACATATACAAATACCTAAATCCCTTAAACTAAGGCTCTGATACCATCTGTAACGACCCGTCTATCCCATAACATACATAATATATAACAATTAACATTTCATACACAACGTTGTTACTTTCATAACAAAATACATAATAATTCACATTCGGTCTCAAAGTCTCAAAACTATACAATACAGAAATGTAAACATATCCTAATCTTCATCAGCTAGCAATCGCCTCCTATGCTTTATTCTTCCCTTTGTTAACCAAAGATCCTTGACATGGAATACATATTTTTGAAAGGAAAATGAGGGTTAGACCTAATGGTCCAGTGAGATAATCCCTGTCATTTCAAAATCATTATAAGACCATTTCACATAATACTTTGTATCAAAATAGTTTATATAAACCTTTCGTCAAAACACCCATATACCATAATTATATAAATACCACACCAAGATTTGTGCACCGTGTAATTCCCCTCCTTCTCGTTTCCATGGCCAAATTAGTTGGTAGCAAGCCAACTAATCATCGTCACTGTACCCAAATACAGTCAACTCCGCTGCGATCACACACAGCCCCGCTGCAATTACCTACAGCTCCACTATAATTCCATACAGCTCCGTTGCATTTCCATATAGCTCCGCCGACTAATAGATCGACTAACATATCCTCGTGTGGTGCAATTCTCATGTAAATACAATATATAACTCAATATATCATATTGTCATTTATATACACATAATCATATTCCTACCACATAATCGTCTCATATATATACACATATATATATGTATCCCAGTTTAAAAACGTTTTAAAGTAAAACTCACCTCGAATGCTTACAAAATCCTTCCAAGCCTTTTTCCAAAGATTCGGTCTATCAATCCAAATCCACAGAGTCTGCAAATAGATTAAATACAAATATCCCCTTACCAACTGATCACATAAAACATACTAGAAGACTAAGGACTCTAGATAACTCAAACCCTCAAAAGTGACCAAAACAGCTAAAGTATCCGGATACCACAAGTTATCCGGACAACACAACCTTTCCGGACAACAGCAACAATCCGTACAACACATCTTTCCGGACAGCATGACCAATCCGGACACCAAAGTAATCCGGATACCATCCGGTATCTTATTCCATCTGGAGAACATAAGAAAAGAGACTTACCCGGATAAAAGACTCATCCGGACACCATCGACAAAACAACCCGGACATCACCAACAGGGCTATACGGACACATTCATATTATGTCCGGACACCACTGTCGGTTCTTCCTATTTTACCCAGAAATCGACATAAATTAACCCCAGAACAGATGTGATGATTCTAATCCGATAGGAATCATCTAATAGCAATTACAAACAGAATATGTAAAGGAACATACCTCCAATCACTTCCAAATGAATCAATTTGATGCCTTTACCCTTCTTTTCTTCTTCTCCCTTTTTCTCTCAAAACACACACATAACACCTACTGATTTTCTGCTGATGTGAGGATAACTTGACACCTAATCAGATATTATTAACTTAATTTACCCATCTAGCCCCTAAACTCTTCATTAAAGACTAAAACACCTTTATCTTATAAACTTATCCAAACTTACCCTAAATAGTAACTTTAAGGTTAAATAAACTTAACGGAATTGAATTTTTTACTAACGGATTTACCCGGGGTATTACATGTATGCTCAATCATCAGGAGTGTAAATACCGGATGATGAGTAGACAGTTACTCGTAGATGTATGGAACTTGTAACGGGCACACAATCAGATCAAGTCTTCAGATTTAGCATACCTAACTTGGACACCAAAGTATTAAAACATTTTTTGTCCAAGGGTTTTGTAAATAGGTTTGCTAACTGATGCTCAGTATTTACAAAGTAGAGTTCGACCGTACCTCTTTCAACGTGATCCTTAATGAAGTGGTACCGAACGTCGATGTGCTTTGTCTTAGTGTGTTGAACCGGGTTGCTGGATATGGCAATTGCGCTCTTCGAGTCACAGTAAATGGGCACCTTTACGTATGTGAATCCGTAGTCCTTGAGTTGGGTGTGCATCCAGATCACTTGAGAACAGCAGCTCGCGGCGGCCACATACTCCGCACTGCTGCTTCTTTGATGCCCAACTCACCAGGCTATCTCCCAAGAACTGCACATGCCCCGATGTGCTCTTCTGGTCCATCATGCTCCCCGCGTGGTTCGCATCAAAATAAGCGGATATCTCAAAACCTGTCTCTTTTGGATACCACAAACCAAGATCAACAGTACCACGTAAATAACGGAAAATTCGTTTTACAGCAATTAAATGAGACTCTTTTGGTTTTGATTGAAATTGGGCGCATAGAAAGGTTGAAAAGATGATATCCGATCTACTTGCGGTTAGATACATCAAAGAACCGATCATTCCCCGATACAGTTTAGTGTTCACATCCTTTTCATTAGGATCGGCGTGAAGCTTTGTACCGGTTGCCATAGGAGTTTTCATTGGTGAGGACTGTTCCATATGGAATTTTTGAAGAATATCCCGGATGTACTTAGCCTAGTTTATGAATATCCCGGTCGACAGTTGTTTAACTTGAAGACCAAGGAAGAAATTCATCTCACAAAGCATACTCATTTTAAATAAATTTCCCATAAGTTTGGCAAAGTTCTTTGCATACTGAGGATTAGTAGAGCCGAAAATTATGTCATCGGCATACACTTGTACTAAAACAATATGACCCTTTTCGTTCTTGATAAATAGAGTGGAGTCGATCTTACCTCGTGTGAATTCTGAACTCAACAAGAACTCGGATAGAGTATTGTACCAGGCTCGTGGAGCTTGCTTTAGACCGTAAAGAGCCTTGTCTAGAACGTAGACATGATCAGGCTTCGAGTCGTCCACGAATCCTTCCGGTTGTGACACGTATACTTTTTTCTTGATATCACCGTAGAGGAATGCAGTCTTAACATCCATTTGGAAGACCGTGAAGTTCTTGTGTGCGACGTATGCCAGGAATATACGTATAGCTTCTATCCTTGCCACTAGAGCATAGGTCTCGTCGTAGTCAATCCCTTCTTGATGACGGTATCCCTTATCCACGAGACGTGCCTTGTTGCATACTACGATGTCGTCCTCGTCCTTCTTATTCTTGAAAATCCACTTGGTGCCGATCACTGTCTTGTAGGTTGGACGTGGGACCAATCGCCATACCCTGAGGACCTCAAACTGGTTGAGTTCCTCTTGCATGGCTATGATCCAGTCCAGATCTTCGAGCGCTTCTCGTACGTTAGTCGGCTCGATTTTGCTCAAGAATCCGGAAAAGAGGCAGAATTTGGCTGATGCGCCTCGCGTTTGAACATGAGTGGAAGGATCACCGATGATTTGATGTAGGGGATGAGCTCTCGTCCACTTGGTGGTGTGTGGAAGCGGCTGTTGAGTTGAATGGGATGCGTCCGGATCCAAATAGCTACCGGATGGTAGGTCTTGTACCGCTTCAAGTGTACCCGGTTGGTTTCTCGGAGGAGACGGGGGAGGATTCGTCGCCGGTTGAACAACTTCTGGTTCCGAGGAATTCAGAAGTTGATCGTTGATTGTTGCAGATGACGAATCATTAGGAGTGATCTCCGTATTTATAACTGGTTTCTCTGGGGGGACGATAGTATCAGTTGAAGTCGATGATGACAGTTGAAGCTGTCTCCACAGTGATGGACGGCGTGCTTGTAGAAGGCGGCGGACCGGATAGATTCGCTGAATCCTCAATACGAGCAGCCTCGAGTCGTGGTTGTGCTGAGACATGAGGGGTAGAAGCGTTAAATATGTCATCATAAAAATACTTGAACAATAAATTTAAATCTGAAAGATCAGCATTCGATGAAGATGCATGATTCGGATTTACTGTCGCTTGTGCAGATCCCGAACGAGGATGTTCGGAAGCTAGCACGCCAGTTAAACCGGGTTCTGAACTGATATGTTCAGAAGCCAAATCTGCGGCTTCGTCGAATGTCACATTTACACTTTCGATAATGGTTTTAGTCCGTTTGTTGTAATCGCGAAACGCTCTAGCCTGCATGGAGTATCCGATGAAAACTCCTTCGTCCGCCTTTGGGCTGAATTTGCCGAGATCGTCCTTGTCGTTTAAGACGTAACACGTGCATCCGAATGCATGGAAGTACTTGATTATCGGAATGCGTTTGTTGATGATCTCGTACGACGTCTTGTTGAACCGCTTGTTGATGATGGAGCGGTTTTACGTGTAACAAGCCGTAGACACCACTTCGGCCCACAGAAATAGCGGCAGTTTGGATTGGGAAAGCATGGTACGAGCTGCTTCGACAAGGGTACGGTTTCGTCTTTCTACCACTCGATTTTGTTGAGGAGTGCGTGCCGCCGAGAAGGTTTACGAGATACCGACAGAAGTCAAGTAGTCGTTCACCGTTTGATTCTTGAATTCTGTCTCGTTGATAGTCTGAACTGCACATTGAAGATTCAGCTGGATGGACTTCAAGTGGTTGATGATCATCTCCGGTGTTTCGTCTTTCGAGCAAAGGAACTTGACCCAAGTGTAGCGCGAGAAGTCATCCACCATCACCAGGACATATTTTCGCTTGTATGATGCTTTGAACACGCATCGGTCCACACAGATCCATATGGATAAGTTTGAGGGACCGAGACGTGCTCAGAGCTGCCTTCGGTTGATGTGTAGCCTGCTTCATCTTTCCCATTTCACATGCCCCGCAGAGACGATCCTTCATGAATTGAAGATCGGGCATGCCTTTCACGTGTCCGCCCAGCACCAGTTTGTTGATACTTTTGAAGTTAAGGTGCGAAAGTCTTCGATGCCAAATCCAAGCTTGTTCGGAGTTAGCCTTTGACATGAGGCATACAGGGTTATCGGTCTTCAGGGCTGCGAGGTCGATGGTGTAGAGGTTGGTCTTGTGCTTTCCGACCAGTAGTTCCTCTCCGTCGTCATTGAGTATTCTACACCTTTTGGCTTTAAATCGGACCTCGAGATCTTTGTCGCAGAATTGGCCGATACTGAACAAATTGTGTCCCAATCCCGCGATGTGTGATACCTTCTTGATAGTGATCTTGTCTTGGACAATGTCGCCGTAGCCCAAAATCGGCGCTTTGTCGTTGTTCCCGAATCTCACGTCTCCGCCATATTGTTCTTTGTAGTTCGTGAGAAGCTCCCTCCTTCCGGTCATGTGCTTGGAGCATCCGGAATTACAGGACTTAGATCGGTCGAGGAAGGTGAGGGACACTTTGTGCTTGTGTGCTTTGGGGAATTTGGTGCGGAAGCTAGGAAAAAATCAGAGTTCAATTCCTTAAAACACTCTCGTCTTGAGAATCTTTATCGTCTTGTGTTGAAGAGGTTTTGCTTATTAAGGCTTTACACGAAGGAGTGTCCGATGAGTTAGAGGAAGAATCGGGTGAAATCTACTTTTCATATTGGAGTTGGTCAATCTGCTCTTGGAGCTGACCATTTCTCGTATACTCTTGCATCGCATCTGTTGCCAAGGCAGCCAGTTTTGATGTGAGCTTAGTGATTTCACACCGAAGGATTTCCTGTCCTTCATCAGACACAGTTTCGGTTTTGACCGATTTAAGATTCTCAAGTTCCTGGATTAGCGCTTGCTTTTCCTTTTGAAAATTCAACCTTTCTTTCTCGAGTGACTCCTCCAACTTGACTATCTTTGCTTCCAAGATGAGAGGGGGAACATAGAGCTTGTACTCATCCGTCTCAGTCTTGGTTTCGGTTGCTTGGACCTCATCCTTTTTGGAGGAATCCTTGGACGTTACAACCTTATAGCAATCAAAGTAGTCATTCGAGAGGTACTTCTTGTTTTTCTCAAAGGAATAATTTAAAGATCCATAACAGAATGGAAGTTGCATTTTGGATGTGCGTGTGCGCTTGTATTCCTCAGTTTCCTCTTCCTTTTCAGGTTCAAGAGGACCAGTCCATTTAATTGCATATTCCGGATACTCTTTGGCTATTCCAAGACAACTAAAATCATACAATATAGGTCTTTTGGCTATACCCTTTTTCAGGTAGTGCGGCTTATCATATCCGATTCCCCAGTCCTTGTTGAAATACGTGAACTCCTTTGGTTTATTCATATGGATAGTTTGATCGGTTTGACCTCTTTTATGAAGTTTGGTTTCAAGATCAAGAATTTTAGTAACAAATTCCTTGTGCTGAATTTGAAGAGCAGAACATTGATAAACAATTTCTGCTTTCTCATTCATACACTGATCAAACTGTGACTGAAGTTCAGATAATTTGGCCCTTAAGTCCTTAGGTGCTATTGAAAGATTTTTGCATTTTTCTTTTAAGATAGCATTTTCAGACTTAGTGATCTAATCTCAAGCAGTTGTTCATTAGAAGTGGCCTTGTAGGAAACTATCCGTTCAGCAAGGGGTTTCATTCAGTCAGAAACTTCTAAATAGATAGGTTCACATACCTGACACACCTTTGTCTTATCTTCTTCAGTCGGGGAGTGATAGCCCATGAACGCATCAGCACCATCAGAATCGTCTTCATCATCGGAATGACCCAACCAGTAGTCGTTTTTAACAAGTAACGCTTCTCCAGCTTCCTTCTGTTCTATCAATGCAAGCTTCGCCTTGTAATAGTGGGAATTCTTCACAACAGGCTGCCGACAATCTTTCGCAAAATGACCAACTTTCCCGCAGTTATAACAAGTCACGGGTTTGTCTTTCTTCTTGCGGTCCTCTTTCTTTGTCTTCTCTTTCTTGTCAGACTGGTTGGACTCGTCAGCTTTCTTCTTTCCTTCATATCTGTCCTGATGATCATGACGCTTGTTGGAGGAGGTGGAGTAGCGCTGATTATTGGACGTCGGCTTCTTATAGAACTTCTGTTGTTGAAAGGATCTGGAGATCAAAGCCATAGCGTTCTTCAAGGCTGTAAGTTCAGGATCAAAATCATTGCCTTTATCTTCCTCAGGTTCGGGCTCAGAATCACTTGGCTCTTGAGCTCGTTTGGAACGACGGCCAGAATATTTGCCTCGTTTTGAAGACATGAGTGTTAATGGATCAGCAGCTGGCTTTGATGCAGTCTTCTTCTCGCTCAGAAGTTCATTCACTTCATCTTCGTCTTGAAGAAGCGTCTCACAGAGTTCATTGATGCCAATTTTCTCTATCAAGTTGTTGTGCTTGACATGAGATGCAAATGTCTTCCATTCTGGCAGCAGATTGTTGAGAAACTTGAGCGCGTTTTCCGTGTTGGAGCGAGTGATATGATTCTTGTTAAGCTCGTTAAGAAGGAGACAAAAATGTTCATAGGTCTCGGTGAGAGACTCGCCGGTGCGCTGCTTAAACCCATCGAACTTAGTTATGGCGCTGTTGATCTTCAGTTGATTTTCGACATCGCTCCCGCGCATCATTTTTGCCACTTGATACCACATGCCCTTTGCTGTGTCTTTGTAGCTATCGATGGCAGTGTAGATCATGTTGGGTAGAGCTTGAACAAGATACCTCTTAACATGCTTTTCTCCCTCAAGCATACCTTTTTCGTCGTCGGTCAAATCGGTGAGAGTCTTTTTCACAGTGAGTGTGTCACCACCTTCTTGGGCTGGTGGAATGGTCTTCATAGGTGTAGGAATTGGCCCATCTTCCAAAGCTCGCAAGATAAACGCGTCGTTATCCTTTCACTCTATGAAAATCATAAATCTGTCGCGCCACTGGCTGTACTCACCTTGGTAGAGGCAAGGTGGTTTGGAATCGGTGCCGATAGCATGAGCATCGCGTGAAGTCATCTTTAGTTGCACTAGAGTGATCGTCAGACGATTTGTTCGATTCAAAGTAATAACCTAACGCAAGGCACTACGAGTGGTATCCTAACGCAGGTTCTACGACTGATTTGAACTAGAAACAGGTAAGAATTCAACAGAAATGAACTTACCGGATAGGAATCCGGATATGATGTCTGATCTGGAAGTGTCCGGATCAGATTGAGTGAAAACATATCAAATACACAGAAGTGTCCGGATAATAGAAAGAGTCCGGACAAACTAAGTTTCCGGATAACAAAGGGTATCCGGAAGACAATAGTTTCCGAGTAAAATAGTAAAAACTAGAACTTACCGGATGAAATGTTTCCGGATGATATGCTTTCCGGATGGGATACTTACCAGATGACTGGAGTCCGAAAAGAATCAACTTGACCGGAAACTTCGAGTTGTCCGGATAAAATAGGTTACCGGAAACGTTGAGTTTTCCGGATAAAATATTTTACCGGAAACTTTGGGTTTCTGGAACTAAGTACCCGGAAAGATTGAGTATGAGAGAACTTACCCGAAAAGTGAGTCTTGTCAAGAAAGAATAAGAGATTATCCGGAAAGTTTAGAGTTGTCCGGAAACAGCGGCTGGTGTATCCGGAAACAGCGGCTGGGATTTCTAAATCGATTGAGAATCGACTAGGGTTGCTCAAAATCGTTCCTGAAAGATTAGGAACTCGACCAAACACAAAAATAACACTACCCAAATCGATTTTGAAGCAAAAACAACAAGTTTTGATGGTTAAAAATTTGATTTTTATCAAGAACACAACCAAAACCTTTGAACTTTAATTCTCTTAAAACTCACTCAAACGATCGAATTAGAATACGAAAACTTGCAGAATCACTAATAAGAGTAATACTAACAATATCCAATAAACGAAACGAAGCAATTTAACCCGATTCAAAATATGAAATTCTTAAGCAAGAACACAGTCGTATTGTTCAGAAAACTTACCAGAATTCAAATAGAGCACTTTGAATAGATTTGTCCGTCTGCTCTGATACCAATTGTGAGTCTCAGAATCGTGCAACGAACAATGTGAAATCAATAGATAAGAACAATAGGTTATGATTTCAACTGGTCATCCCATTTGCTTTCAATATTGAGAGTGTTTACAATAAGAGTAGGAAAGCTAAAATGAACAACTAGCCTAAACAATGGCTAATCAAAACATTATATATGGCGGGCCCGTGGTTAACAAGCCCACGGCCCGTTCACTAACTAGGCTTAATTTAAACAATTACAAATAGCCCCTTGAACTTCTATACAACCAAATATTGCCCTAACAATCTTCCCCGGCACTCTGAAGGGGAGAAATATGATGAAGACCCCTCCTTTGCTGAGGAGGGAACCGCTGAAGAATCCTCTCACTCTGATGGGGAGCAAGGCGAAGACAAGGAACCCACTCCTTCTTCCTCACCATAATTCACTATTAATATTCCCTCTACTGATGAGGATGATGAAGAAGAAGAGGAAGAGGAGGTGGAACTTCAAGATGATGAACCCTCTTCAAACCCTGATGGAAAGGATGATGAAGACGATGATGATTTTGCTTGGTTCCAACCCACCGCCATCAAGGTCCCTGAACCCAAGGGGGTAGTCCTTAATGAAGCAGGGGAGACGACCAGGAAGTCTCCTGCTAAGAAGACCTCTCATGGCAAGCAGAAAAGACTTGCTTCTGAAGGGAACTTGACTATTCTCCTCAACAAATCAACGTCTCAGGTATGTTTATCTCTGATTCTTTAAATTGCTTCTATCCTCCACCCCTTCACTACTTCTATCCTTCATCACCTCAAACCTCTAAACACTTAGCCATTTTTTCTATCTTTTTCTTACCCTCAAAAGATCTAACTCTTTGATCTTTTGTTTAACTAGTCCTCTCCCCTGCTTGAGGATACCGCTGAAGCTCCACAACTCCAAATAATTCCAGCTGTCCTAGCTGATGTCGCACCAATAATTCCAGTCTCAGTGACTGATGGACTAGAAGAAGAACAAGAGCTGCTCTCACACCCCAATAGACCCTCTTGACTACTTCAACGGTTAGAGGAGGATGAATTAAGAAGAAGAGCAGCAATAATCCAAAGGCTAGAAAATTAGCGGATCATCCCTCCAACTGGTCTTGGCTTCTTGACTCCTAAAGAAATCGTTGAAGCCATCCAAGCTGAAAAACACCTTACTAAACAACAAAGGGATATGCTCAAAGATAAAGAGTTTGCTCTTAAAGTTGCCCAAAGTTCAGTGAAAGATAAGCAGCTGAAACGATTTCCCCTTAGAGTCCAAGAAGAACTTCTCAAGAAAGTTGGAGAAGAGCATAAGAAGAGAAAGACACAAGTCAGTGACACCACTCTGAGTTGGTGTAAGAAGAAAGTTGACTTCCGATATCTGCCCAGTCGAATCTTAAATGTTAATATCAAAGGAAGAAATGTCAGAGGTGTTCTAGTGATAGATATCACGGTGATCAGATAGAATGGAGTTACGAAGATATGCTTCCTTTCAAAAATTGAAAGTTATGGGTTTGATGAATGGTTGGAATTCAGAGCTGCTATTCAGCGATCACGATCAAGCTTCAAGCCTTATGTCGAAAGATTCATCAACAAGATGATTGATCAATTTGCCTCAGCAGTCGACCTGCCTCTTCCTCCTGTACTTCATCAAAATAAAGACCCGTAAAAAGGAAGAAAACATCCTCATCTTCAGGGCCTGCTATCCGGAATGAAACAGGGATCAAATTTTCAAGAGAAGCAGTGCTCGATCCTCCACCTGACTTATCAGCTCTTGACCTCTCACTGCCACCTGGTGAAGAATTCTTTGCTGGTCATGTGGTCAGTGATCCTCTTGGTATTTTCTTCCTATACTACAATGGTAGGAAGTGCTTTCAACGCTTCTCAGAATTATCCATCACTCCAGTAGACCTGATCTATTGGTGTGATCGAACAAGAGTCGGAGTCTTCCTGAAGCCTCAAGTTTATAACGAAGCCAAATTGAGAAGACAACAGATAAGATAACTTGTACTTCTCTATCTTAGTAGCTGTAATCTTTTTGCACTTGTATTTATTTCATTGTACTTATATTCTTTCAAACTTCCCTTGTAATCTTTTACGAAGTATTGAAAAAATTCAGTGAAGTACTTTACTCCATCAATACTTAAAAAGATCCCTGAAAACACTAAATGGGACACGTATTTATGAGTCCTCTTTAACCTTATGTTTTTAACTTGGTTATTTTCTTATGTTGCTTAGTCATCACCAAATAGGGGGAGATTGTTGATTCAAACCCTTCAGTGATTTGATGATGACCCTTAGAATCACTTAGTGAAAATTGTAAGCAAACATTATGTATCGGAGTTTCACCATCAAAGAAAATAAACTAAGTCGTTTTAGTATCGCTGATGTGAAACCATTGCTCTTTAAATTAATCATTAGTGATAAATGTACATCAGTGAGACCTGAGCATGTTCAGTCTTACTGATGATCACTGAAGTGTTCATTCTGTAAATGTTTACTTGCAATCCCTGAAGACAAGTTTCGCAACAATGGAGTTCAAAGCTGAAATCGAAGACCAAGCTGATGAACAAGTGACTAAGTCTACTAATGACCTGATGCGGACATCAGCGAAGCCAAGACTTGTCCAAAAACGCGATGTTTCAAGTAGAAGACTTCAGCGAAAGCTGACCTTCATCGTCCTCACTGATGAAGATCAACTCAGCGATCGCTGATCATGAAGCATGTTCTACAAGGAACATTTGTCTTATCTCCTTGCACACTTTTGTACGATTTGTCTGAAGGACATGCCTTTGTCCAGGATCGTACAAACCACTCTGCCAACTACATTGTTCATCATGCGGCCAAGAGCATATTTGCAAAAGTCAGTATCATGCAAACAACCAAGTGCTGACACGTGTAAAGTCCTTCTGACATGCATTTAATGCATGAAGTATAAATAGAAGGAATACCTTCATTTTGAAGGTGGCGAACCCCTGAACTTCTGAGTGCCTTAAGAAAACTATCCTTAGTCTTTCTTAACTTCTTTCATTCTTTTCTTAATGCAAGAACTCTGTGTGATTCTCATAGTTTGTTTAGATTAGGTTTTATACTTAGTCTTATTCCACAACTAACTGTAAATTGTTTGATTTAATCAATAAACAATTTAGAAAGATAAAAACTTGTGTTTATATTCAACCCCCTCTTCTACAAACTTGTATAACCCTTCGGGACCAACAGTCTTTGCATATATACAGTTATAGACCTACAATAAAGTTTAACCACCTAAACTTTGCCCGACAATTGACCAACCATTTCTGACAATCAATTTTACCCAACAATTGTGATACCAACTTGTAACACCTAATCTGTAGACTAAATGTTTTAGAAACAATTAAGCATGACCCATTCGTAAATTCGTGTTTTGCCATTCTTATAACATGTTCACATGTATGTATATATATATAAAGATTTATAAATTCTAAACAATTTGGGCTTAGATTTACAAATGCATATATATATATATATGATACATTATACACATGGTTTTTACATATACAAACATACATACATTATCTACATACACTTATCTACATACACATTTAATTACTATTTACGTACACATTTATATATATATATATATATATATATACATTTACACATACATACATAGATACATTGATCAATTTTATCCAAAGTTTACACATACATAGATACGTTATCTACATACAAATTTACACATAATACATCAATTTACCCAAAATTTACGCATACATACATAGATACATTACCTACATACACATTTACACACTTATATTTACGTATATACATTATATACATACACATTTACATTTACATTTACATTATATATATACACACACATACTTATATATGTAAAACATAGAGAGAAAAGAGGGTTTTTACTACATACATACATTACATACACACACATCAAGAACAAAAATGGGAAAAGAGGGTTTTTACCAAATGAAAGAGAGAGATTCCGAATCGAGAGGAGAGATGGCCGAAGAGGGTGAGGCACTCGAGATGGAGACGTTGGAGAGGAGAAATGTCGCCAAAGACCGTTGGTCGACAGTCTAACAGAGAGAAATGGGGGAGGGGCACACATGTCTGTGTGTTTGTGTTTCTCTTCGTTTGGAATGAAGGTTTTGTCCTGACTTAGGGAAAAACAAAAATAAAATCCAGCAGACTAGCGGCGGCTAAACCCACTAGAAACTTATTATTTTAATTTAAAGTATTAAAAACACGGGTTTTCAGTTAAAATAAAAAAATTCGTTTTCCGGTGGATTAGCGGCAGACAAGTCCGTTGGAAACCTTTTACCAATATTTAAAATTCAAAAGACCGCCTATATTTTTATAGATATTCGATTTCTAAGAAACCGACGGAATATTTCGCCGGATATCCGCCAGAAATCCGCCATAATATTCATTATTATTATTATAACTATTCTTTTTATTTGGTTTTATTATTATTATTACTAGCAGTGTGTCCGCGCAATGCGGCGGGATGTCAAATTTTATTGTGAATCAGAAAACATAATCAAACATTTCTATATATCTCACTCAAAATCAAGGTTTGAACGAATAAGATGTAGATCTAACATGGGAATTAACTTCATTATTGTCATACTCGAACTTAACTGGGAGGATACAATATATTTTATCTTTCTTTTTTTCTTAAACCAACCAAGAGAATGAAACTAAACTTTGAAATGTCAAAAACTGATTTGTATCTGTTATGTTGAAGTGTGTTCATCATACAGATGCATACAGAGGGTTGTTTTGTTGTTTCATCCCTATATTTAGACAAAACGTCTAAATAACATAAATGATTCTTAATCAATTAACGTACGTACTCATTG
This sequence comes from Saussurea involucrata, assembly GCA_033807775.1. NCBI lineage: Eukaryota > Viridiplantae > Streptophyta > Magnoliopsida > Asterales > Asteraceae > Saussurea > Saussurea involucrata. Next base: position 139,057,770 of record CM066322.1, read on the forward strand.
TTAAAATGTATTAAAAAATTATTATAAATAGTTTGATTTGGTCGATATTTGAAACTTGATATTGTAAACCCAAATAAAATAAGTTTATTAAAATTTTCTAAACCTAAATAGGGCTAGGTAATTTGTAACATGCACACATGCATACATGTAATTTGTAACATGCGCACATGCATATATGCACAAATGCATGATGCAGTTGTGCATAAAACCAAAAAACAACTTAACTTATTTGTATGCACAAGTGCATACCGTGTAGATGAAGGGCTATTAAGGTGTTCTTCAGTTTTTCATTTTTTGAGGTTTTCCCATGAACCTCTCTCTCTCTCTCTATATATATATATATATACTCTATATATACTATATATATATATATATATGTTGATCCAAACCCTCAGTGATTTGATAATGACCCTTTAAGAAATACTTAGTGAAAATTGTAAGTAGACAATATGTATTAGAGTTTCACTATCGCTGATAAGTACTATGTCTCTACAGTACCGCTGATAGTAAACTCATGTTCTTTAAATTACATTCAGCGAACAATGTTCATCAATAAGATCTGAGCCTCTTCAGTCCTGTTGATAATCACTGATAGTTTTAGTTGTTTACTTATGATCCCTGAAGACAAGTTTCACGTTAAATATGTTCTACGCTGAAGTCGAAGATCAAGCCCAAGAACCAGCGACAAGTCTACTAATGAACTGATGCGGATATCAGCGAAGCAAAGATTTGCCCACTCAACGTGAAGTTACAAGTAGAAGACTTCAGCAATCGCTGTGCTTTATCACTAGCTGATAAAGAACTGTTCAACGAACACTGATCATGAAGTCTTCCTCTACAAGTTACTTTTGTCTTACCCCCTTGCACGCCTCCGTACGAAAATGTCAGAAACGACATCCCTTCTGTCCATTATCGTACAACCAACTCTGATTCTACACTGTACATCATGCGGCTACTAAGGTTGTCTACAAAGGTCAAACCATGCAACCAATCAACTGCTGCCACGTGTAAAGTTATACTGTTGTGCATTAAATGCATGTAGTATATAAGAAGAACTCTACTTCAGAAATGAAGTGCTCGGCCATCTTCTTCTTTCTTACTCTTTGTGTTTGAATATTTCTCTTTAATATTCTTATCTCCTTTCTGTCTTAACTCTAGTGCAAGAAACTTAGTGTTTCTCATAACTTGTTTAGATTAGGTTTAATCCTTAATCTTGTTCCGCAACAAGATGTAAATTCTTTGATAAATATCAATAAACAATTTAGAAAAGTAAAATCTGTGTGTTTGTATTGAACCCCCCCCCCCCTCTACAAACTTGTATAACCTTCCGAGACCAACAAGTGGTATCAGAGCAGGATTGTTTAACCTAATAAACAAGATCTTGCTTATACTAATCTTTTCTCTTCCTTGCTATTTCTCATAATGGCTACTAACACAAACACAAACTATATTGACAATGGTTCTCTTGCAAAACTCCCTAGATTTTCCAGAGATAACTTTGATATGTGGAAAAATTGGATGACTCTCTTCTTAGAAGGTGTAGACCCTACTATGCCTTACTATCTTGAAAATGGCCCATATATTCCTGTTAGAATCGACCCTGAAGTTCCAGGTACTTCTACTAGAGCTACCATCCCTGAAAGAGTCGTGCCTAAGGAAATTCATAACTGGTCTGAAGAAGATAAGAAGAAAGTGGCTATCGACACTAAATCCGGATCCATTCTTTCCATGGCTCTTCCTGACGAAGTCTACCATTCCGTCATGAACCTAAAAACTTCCAAAGCCATGTGGGACACAATCTGTGTTCAGTATGAAGGTACGTCTGAAGTCCAGGACTCTAGAAAAATCAACCTGGTAAGACAGTACGAAAGCTTCATCTGTGGTAAGAATGAATCTCTCTCTGAAGTACATCAGCGGTTTAACTGTTTAATAATAGATCTGAAAACTGTTGGTAAGGAATATTATAACTTTGAAATTTTGACAAAGTTCTTAGAATGTTTACCTGAAAGCTGGGACAGTTATTCAATGTGTCTCAAGATATCAAAGGATCTAAAATCTATGACTCTCTCTACCTTATATGGCACTATGCTCAATTATGAGCAGTCGTGTCATCTTAAGAAAAATCTTGTAAAAGATTCCAAGAGCACACCTGTTGCCTTACTCTCAGAGGTACCTTCCACTCAGCGATCTACTATAACTGTCACTGAGATGGAGACTAACTCTGAATGCTCATCAGATTCTGACGCTTCAGATCTTGATGAATCTATAGCATTCCTAGCTAATAAGTTCAGGAGATTCGCTAAAAAGAGTAACTTCAGAAGAAATAAACCTCTCGCACTCACTGACAAGCCTAGATCATCAACCCCTGTTGATAAGGCTACTGCTACCTGCTTTAACTGTGAAAACGTAGGACACTTTGCTAGTGAATGCAGGTCAAAGAAAGTCTATAAACCCTCAGCTTTCCTCAAGAAAACCTCTAACCCCAGGGCTAGAGATGACAAATACAAAAAGCTGAAAGAAAAATATTCAAAGCTGAAAAGCTTTAAGAAGAAAGGCAAAGGCTTGATGTGTAATACCCCGGGTAAGTTCGTTAGTTAAAATCCCTTTCCGTTAAATAAAGTTAACTTTAAAATTTGAGGTTTAGGGTAGGTTTAGGTAAATTTACAAGTTAAGGGTGTTTGGGTCATTGTTGAATAGTTTAAGGGCTAAAATGTAATTAGGGTTTGATATTACCCCTTGAAGAGTTCAGATATTTTCATTTCAGAAAATATCCAGATTTTTAGTGTGTGTGTGTGTTTTGGGAAGAAAAGGAGCAAAAGAAGAAAGGAGAAGTTAGGGATTCAAATTGGTTTGCTTAGAAGTGAAATTAAGACTCAGTGGATTTGGATTGAAAGACTGAATCTTTGGAAAAGGCTTGGAAGAGTTGTAATAAAGCAATCAGGTGAGTTTTACTTTAAAACGTTTTTTTTCAAACTGGAATATATATATAGATGTATATATATATATATATATATATATGAGATGGATATGTGATAGGAACGTGATGATGTGTTTATAAATGACAATATGATATATTGAGATATATATTGTGTTTATATAAATATTTTACTACACGAGAGCACTTTGGCCGGACTATGACGGCGGAGAGTTGGCTGTATGTAAGTGCAGTGGTGTTGGCTGTAATTGTTGTACGGTGGAGTAAATTGATTAGTTGGCTTGCAACCAACTAATTTGGCCATGTGAAGGATGAGTTGTACACGATGCACGAGTCTTGCTTGGTATTTAAATACGTGTTGTATATTTGTGATATATGTGTGTTTTTACAAAATGATTACTAAATTGACAGGGATTATCTCACTAGACCGTTTGGTCTAACCCTCATTTTGTTTTCAAAAATATGTATTCCAGGTCGAGGATCTTTTATTAGCAAAGGGAAGGATAATGTGTAGGATGCGGTTGATAGCTGACGAAGATTAGGAAATGCTTATGTTTTGTATTGTATGATTTTAAGACTATGGGACCGTACGTGAATTATTATGTATCTTTTGTTATGAATGTAACGACGTTATGTATAACATATTAATTGATGTATATTATGCATGTTTTGGGGATACCGGGTCGTTACAGATGGTATCAGAGCCCTAGTTTAAGGGATTTAGGTATTCGTATCTGTACCTAGACTTAAACTGCATGTGAAGTAGAATGTCCCAATTATTGTAGAACCTTGGGATGATTAAGTATAAAAGGTAGAAGGAACATCATGTAAGGTAATTTCAGATTACACCTGGCCAGTGTAATTGTGATCTTACAGGTACATGTTTGAACTGGAATACCTTGTTATATGGGGTATGTGCTTACTTGTATATTAATCTTGTCTGAATCAACAGAATGGCAAGCGGTACTCGAAATACGAATAGAGAAGAAGGAGGAAATCCTAACAGAATGAATCCCACAGTCGGAACAAGGGGAAGAGGGGGAGAAAGAGGTAGGGGCAGAACTGGAGGCAGAGTTCAGGGGCGAGGTACCGAATTTGTTACACGAAATGATTTGACGGCAGAAATGGGAAGACTTCAAGCCAATATACAAGCTATGTTCGATAGAACTCGTCACAAAGAAACTGGAATACCAGATCCTAGTCTGGAAGATGAGATGCCCATTACACATACTGTCATACCGGTGCCAAGGAAGTGTGACTATAAAATGTTTTTAAATTGCAAACCCCCGACATATTCAGGAGAAAGAGATCAAGTGAAGGCCATGAGGTGGCTGAAAGAGATAGAAGCTGTCTTCAAGACCAGCAAGTGTGCAGAAGAAGATAAAGTGCTATACAGAACCGCGATGTTGAAGGCAAATGCTCTATTTTGGTGGGAGGCTCTTATTACCTCTAGAGTATCTGATGTGTACTCAACTTTTACTTGGGACGAATTCACAACAGCTTTCAAAGGACAGTTTTGTCCTCAAGCAGCAGCTAGACAACTGGAAGAGGAATTCATGAACCTACATCAGAGAAGTTTATCGGTTAGGGATTACACTGCTCATTTTCTAGAGAAGTCTCGCTTCGCGGAGTACTATGTTGCCACGGAGGCTCTGAAGATGGAAAGGTTTATTTTCGGGTTAAATTCAGAAATTAGAAAGCTAGTGATTGCAAAAGGACCCGATACCTTCTCAGCCGCAGTAGATGCCGCGGAAAATGTGGAACGGGATAATAAGAGAGACGTTGGTGATAAGAGTACTGGAAAAAGAAAATTGGAAGAAATGACGTACGATTTGGAGGAATACGAATCCCCGAGGTTTGATAGTCATTCACCTTTCAGACCAGCTTAAAGACCATGTCCAAAATGCAACCGTGTTCATCAAGGAAACTGTTATGTGGATTCCCGAAGATGTTACAAGTGTGGGAAGACTGGTCACATTGCTAAAGACTATCACGTAACCTGATTCTGTTTCGTTTGCAATTCCCCTGATCATATTCAGTTAGACTGTCCACGATGGAAAGTACAGCAGGGTAGTATGACGGTGAGACCAACGGGTGTTAGGTCGGGAGAGGTACAAGGGTCTGAGGTACCGAAAGCAAAAGGTCGTGTCTTCCAAATGACAACACAAGAAGAGGAGGAAATTCCAGATGAGGTTACAGGTACATTTCTAATAAACTCTATACGTGCTAAGGTGTTATCTGACTTCAATGCAAAATGGTTATTGGTATTTCCGTGCTTTTGTTGCTTTTCTGTGTTAGAGATATAGGTGGGTGTGGGGTGTCTATTCAGTTAGTTTCTATGGTTTTGATTGAGTTCGAAGTAGTAGTGATAAGTATTCATACCTTTTCGCTTAACCGAATTCCGGGGACGGAATTCTTTTAAGGGGGAGATAATGTAATACCCCGGGTAACTTCGTTAGTTAAAATCCCTTTCCGTTAAATAAAGTTAACTTTAAAATTTTAGGTTTAGGGTAGGTTTAGGTAAATTTACAAGTTAAGGGTGTTTGGGTCATTGTTGAATAGTTTAAGGGCTAAAATGTAATTAGGGTTTGATATTACCCCTTGAAGAGTTCAGATATTTTCATTTCAGAAAATATCCAGATTTTTAGTGTGTGTGTGTGTTTTGGGAAGAAAAGGAGCAAAAGAAGAAAGGAGAAGTTAGGGATTCAAATTGGTTTGCTTAGAAGTGAAATTAAGACTCAGTGGATTTGGATTGAAAGACTGAATCTTTGGAAAAGGCTTGGAAGAGTTGTAATAAAGCAATCAGGTGAGTTTTACTTTAAAACGTTTTTTTTCAAACTGGAATATATATATAGATGTATATATATATATATATATATATATATATGAGATGGATATGTGATAGGAACGTGATGATGTGTTTATAAATGACAATATGATATATTGAGATATATATTGTGTTTATATAAATATTTTACTACACGAGAGCACTTTGGCCGGACTATGACGGCGGAGAGTTGGCTGTATGTAAGTGCAGTGGTGTTGGCTGTAATTGTTGTACGGTGGAGTAAATTGATTAGTTGGCTTGCAACCAACTAATTTGGCCATGTGAAGGATGAGTTGTACACGATGCACGAGTCTTGCTTGGTATTTAAATACGTGTTGTATATTTGTGATATATGTGTGTTTTTACAAAATGATTACTAAATTGACAGGGATTATCTCACTAGACCGTTTGGTCTAACCCTCATTTTGTTTTCAAAAATATGTATTCCAGGTCGAGGATCTTTTATTAGCAAAGGGAAGGATAATGTGTAGGATGCGGTTGATAGCTGACGAAGATTAGGAAATGCTTATGTTTTGTATTGTATGATTTTAAGACTATGGGACCGTACGTGAATTATTATGTATCTTTTGTTATGAATGTAACGACGTTATGTATAACATATTAATTGATGTATATTATGTAAGTTTTGGGGATACCGGGTCGTTACATGATGGCTGACTTCGACTGGGCTGCTTCTGATGAAGAAGAATAATCTGACTCTGAAGAAGATGATGAATCCAATCTCTGCCTCATGGCCAAAATCGAAGAAGAGGAAGATCAAACTGAAATTCCCTCTGCTTCATCCTCTACCTCTAAGGTATCACCTTCTTTCTTTACCAATATTTCAGATATTGATGAAGCTGATAGTCTTCGAAAAATAGATCTACTGACTATGAGTTTATATGATGCCATGAACGGCAAAACTGTTGTTGAAAATCAAAACCTTGATCTAGCTGAACAACTCAAACACTGTCACCTTCAAATAGAAAAGCTTTCTAAAATTGAAGAAGACTTAAAAGATCAAGTTCATATAAACCAACTACTCAAAATCGAACCCAAAGAAGTTATCGCTGCATTAAAAGCTGAAAAAGCTACTGTTGAAGGATGGTGTAAATCCTCAACAACGATCACTGAGATAATAAAGTCTCAGATTCCCCTGAGTGATAAACGTGGTCTTGGTTACAAAGCTGATACTATAGAGCCAACCACGGACCATTACATGCTCAAATTTGGAATGTTCGTATCCTCTATCCCTGTCACTTCATCATCTTAGTGTTCCTCTTTTAAAACTCCTATCCCTGAGGAACTCTCTACCTTAACTTCTAAAGGTAAAGAGAAAATTGTTTATCCAAAACCTCAGAAGGATACCTTTGTACAAAAGCTGAATGCTTCTAAAGCTTCAGTGACTTATCCCCTTATCTCTAAGAACAAGATCCCTGGATTTATTCAGCGATCTACTCCTAGAATCAAAGTGGATATTATTGGTAAGAAATTTGAAGAACTGTTTGTTCCTCCCATTTCAAATGCCAAAGGTATACTTGGTGCTGGCCCTGCTCATTTAAAACTAACGGCTCAGCATGCAAAAGGTCCTAAAGCTATTTTTAGTTATAGGAAATGTTATCACTGTGGACTTACCAATCATATTGCTAGTAAGTGCCCTACTGCCTCCAAAGCTGAAAAGATGGATAAGGTGAAGATCAATGCCCCCAAGGCAAAGAACACCACTGAGGTTAAGAAATTAACCAAAGTGAAGACTGAAAATAAAGCTGAATCTTCAAATGATGCGAAGATTGCTGAACCTTCCACTTCCTCTACCACCACTGACAAATCTAAGCCCAAAATGAAATGGGTGCCTAAGTCAAACTAATCTTCCTTTATTTGCAGGTTAAGATGGGTATTTGGTATCTCGATAGCGGATGCTCTAGACACATGACTGGAAAGAAAAGCCTGCTCACTGAATACAAGGAAGAGAAGGGTCCCTCAGTGACCTTTGGTGGAAACGGAAAAGGCCATACCCGAGGGTTTGGTGTACTTTCTAATGGTACAACAACCTTCAGAAGAGTCGCATATGTTGAAGGACTGAAGCATAATCTTCTAAGCATAAGTCAGCTATGTGACAAGGATAACAAAGTGATTTTCACTAAGGAATCCTGCTTTGTCACTGACAAAAAGGAGAAGATAGCTCTCAGCGGTTATCGTATGGAAAATGTTTACGTTATAAACATGGACTCTACAACCACTGAGAACTCCTGTTTCTTCTCAAAAGCCTCATCTGATGTCAACTGGCTATGGCATAAGAGGCTCTCTCATCTCAACTTCAAGACACTGAATACTCTTTCTTCTAAAGAGTTGGTTACTGGTCTACCTCAACACTCATACGCTAAGGAGTCCTTATGTTCAGCGTGTGAGAAAGGGAAACAAACAAAAGCTAGTTTCAAATCTAAGCAAGTTTTCTCAGTGTCATCTCCTCTACAACTTCTCCATATGGATTTGTTTGGCCATGTTAACAAACAATCCATCGCTGGAAAGAAATATACGTTGGTCATAGTTGATGAGTTCTCTCACTATACCTGGGTAATGTTTCTCCGTTCTAAGAGTGGCACCCTTGAAGAACTCATCACCTTTGTCAGGAAAATGGAAGTCCTAAACAACATGACCGTTCGCTCAATAAGGAGTGATCATGGGACTGAATTCAAAAACAGTTCCCTTGATTCCTTCTTTAAAAGTAAGGGTATTTCTCTCAACTTTTCCTCAGTGAGAACACCGCAACAAAATGGAGTCGCTGAAAGAAGAAATCGAACTATCATCGAAGCTGCACGTTCAATGCTCAGCGATTCTCATCTACCTACTTAGTTTTGGGCAGAAGCTGTCAACACTGCTTGTTTTACTCAAAACAGGTCGTTGATTGTCAAAAGATTCAAGAAGACAGCCTATGAACTCTTCCATGGGAGAAAGCCTTCAATTAGCTTTCTTCACATCTTTGGATGTCAGTGTTTTATACTGAACAACAGAGATGCCCTTGGAAAGTTTGATCCTAAGGATGATGATGAAATTTTTCTTGGATACTCCTCTGTCTCCAAAGCCTTCAGAGTCTTCAATCGGAGAAGACAAACTGTAGAAGAAACAATTCACGTCACTTTTGATGAATCCCGTTCAGCGAACTCTAGAACTTCTGCTGATACTGAAGAACTGAATCAATGGATGTTTTCTCATCTTGGTGTTCAGAAGATGTTCCCACTCCTCATACTCATCCTACTGAAGATGATGATCCTACCATCATCCCAAACATGCAGACTAGTGAAGCTGAAACATCATGGGTCTCAGTTGTTCCTCTAAACACTATGCCTGCTTCTGAACCTTCTATCTCAGATATACCGTCTACCTCTCAGCAATCGATGAATGAAATGACATCTGCACCTCTTCCTCTCTTAGCTGATATACCAGAAGTTGTTGAAGCCTCATCTTCAGCCCCTGAAGTTCAGGTTGAGTCAGAGACTCATGCTCCTGCTCAGCGATGGACCATTAAGCACCCTATTGATCAAATTCTTGGTGATCCAAACTGGGCCAACGCTATGCAAGTAACATTTGTTTATTTGTTAACTTTATTTCTCTGATTGAACCATAAGATAATAGATGATGCTCTCAGAGATCCAAACTGGGTCAGCGCTATGCAAGAAGAGCTGACAGAATTTGAAAGAAACAAAGTTTGGAATCTCGTTCCAAGACCATCTGACAAGTCAGTGATAGGCACTAAATGGGTCTATCGAAACAAGTTGAATGAACATGGAACTGTAACCCGCAACAAGGCTCGTCTTGTTGCTTAGGGATACAGACAAGAGGAAGGTATAGATTACGACGAAACCTTTGCTCCAGTGGCAAGACTAGAAGCCATTCGTCTATTCTTAGCTTACGCTGTACACAAAGACTTCAAAGTTTATCAAATGGATGTCAAGTCAACGTTCCTCAATGGAAAGCTGAATGAAGAAGTCTACGTGGAACAACCACCAGGATTCTCAGATCCTAAGCATCCAGGTTATGTCTATAAACTGGATAAGGCACTTTATGGCTTAAAGCAATCTCCTCGAGCATGGTATGACACTCTCTCTACTTATCTCCATATTGAAAAAATTGAACGAGGTAAAATCGACAAAACTCTATTTTTCAGGAAAGTAAAAGGTCATATTATTCTTGTTCAAATATATGTCGATGATATTATATTTGGTTCCACTAACCCTGACTTGTGTACTCGTTTCTCTGAGAGAATGAAAGATGAATATAAAATGAGTATGATGGGTGAACTAACTTATTTCATTGGTCTTCAAATTAAACAGAGTGAAAAAGGAACTTTCATTCACCAAGGTAAGTACGTTAAAGATATGCTGAAGAAATTTGATTTAACTCAGAGCTCAGCTATGAAAACCCCTATGGCACCACCGTTGACACTGAACAAGGATCCTTCTGTCACGACATACCGTGGGATGATCGGCTCTCTTCTGTATCTTACAGCGAGCCGACCTGATATTATGTACGCAACCTGTTTGTGTGCACGATATCAAGCTGAACCTAAGGAATCTCATATGATCGCTGTAAAGCGAATCTTTCGTTACCTTAAGGGTACTCCTAACCTAGGTCTTTGGTATCCCAAGGACTCAGGGTTTGTTGTAATCGCCTATTCAGATAGTGATTTTGCAGGTTGCAAAATGGATAGGAAAAGAACCACAGGAGGTTGTAAGCTCCTGGGTGGAAAACTGGTGAGTTGGACAAGTAAAAAGCAAAACTCAGTATCCACCTCAACCGCTGAAGCTGAGTACGTAGCCGCTGAAAGTTGTTGCTCTCAGGTCTTATGGATGCAAAATCAACTACTGGACTATGACCTTCAGCTCTCAAAAATTCCAATCTATTGCGACAGCACAAGTGCCATCGCTATAGCCAACAATCCAGTGCTACACTCAAAGACAAAACACATCGAAATCAGGTATCATTTTATCAGAGATCATGTGATGAATGGTGATATAGGACTTCATTTTATCTCAACTGACTTTCAGTTAGCTGATCTATTCACCAAGCCTCATGATGAGACAAGATTCAACTTTCTCATCAGCGAGCTTGGAATGCTGAACTTTGTAGAATAAAATCTTCAGCGGCTCGCATTTGATCAGTGATAACAATGAACTTGTATAATCCATTAGTCACCTACTCTCTGAACAAAATTGATTCACTGATATTAAGGTATGTTCTCTCTTACTCGCTGACGTTCGCACATGAATGCAAGATTTCAAAACAAATTGCATCGTTGAATATCTCTTCCTTTCAGTGATACTTTTGAAATTTCTAAAATCTAACACTGATATTTCCATTCAGTGCTTCATGTTTTCAAAAATGTCCCTGAGTTTTCAAAAACCTCAGAGACATCCTAAAATATGAAAAGACGTTTATGACGTCATCATAACGGATAGACCATGGCACGATTTTTCTTACACACGTTCGCCCGTTTCGTTTTTTACCAATCAAACTCAAGGGACGTGTCAGAGTCATGATGAAAAACTTTCCCGCTCATAGTTTTTCTCTCTCTACTCTCACTATATAAACACATTCGAGTTTATATTTTCACCTTACGCGAACTTCATCTCCTTCAAGCAAGAAATTTCTGTTGCATTCAAAATATTAACTCAAGAATCTGTTCATGTAACACCTTAAAAATCAGGGTTAATTTGAACCTCAAAATTCTAACAAGATTAACATAAAATCTACCAAACTTTATACATAAGCAGAGAATTAACTAAGAGGAGTCATATTTACCAATATTGAATTCTTCAACTAACCTATTAATCTAATCATGTCACTATAATCAGATTAACTAGGTTATCTAAGCAATCCATCAAAAACCTTAATGATAAATAATTTCTCCGCTATCTCAAAAAGTATATAATCGAATGCACTTGTCCCAAAGCCCTTTACTTTCCCGAGCTAGTACCTGGCAAAAAAATATAATTTGAAACGATTAGGCTAACGCCTAGTGGGAACATTCGGTTTCAAAATAATACTTTTATAAATCAATGTAAACAAAGCATAACAAACTTGGTTTACCTTTCTCTTACCATATATAACAACATCTTACGATGACGAGATTAAACCCGATTCCATGAATTAAGACCGACACCAAGTCAGTCAGAATATCACGTTCAAAAGCCCACTACGAATCTTCACGGATTCTAGATTAATGCTCATATCCAAGAAATCACAATTACACATGTCCATTTCTTGGAAAGGAAGTAGAGATTACAATTACGCCATGCCTATCTCTTTCCTTCCTTAGAAATCGGGAATTACGATTAGTCCACGCCTATCCCACGATTTCTCATCAATGTGAAAGAGGAATTACGATTAATCCACGCCTATTCCTCATTTCACCTAAACTGGAATTACGATTAGTCCACGCCTATTCCACGTTTATCACACACACTGGAATTACGATTAGCGCCACGCCTATTCCATGTGATTACAAAACACTAGTGCCTATGGATCCATTACACTTATTTATACTCGTGCAGATTATTACTTAATTTAGATTCCTCATAGCATTCAGTATGAGCAAATCATATTTCTACCACATAGATTCCGCATATCATTTAGTATGAGCAAATCTCCTTTATAGACCATTCATATCATTAAATATGAGCAAATCATATTTAATATATCAATTTCTCATAACATCAGTCTAACAATTAATATCATCACTCACGGTCCTTAATATAAATTTATATACACATTTGCCCATTTAAACAAATAGTTAAAACTCATATAATCGTCCATCGAAAATTCATTCAGGAAATACCTCTTTATAAAAATATACCTTACCGTAATTTAAAACGTTATAAAAAGGGTAACGTAAGAATGAACTCACCTGATAGCAGTAACGTCGCTATAACTTCACTTCTTAAAGTTGTAAGAATTACCGTCACCAAACTTCACATAATATGAAATACCCCAAATATACATTGTACTGGTATTAATTAACTGATTAGGACTCTTAAGACCCTAAATAACCAAAATCCTCGACACTTATCGCAACCCACTAATTGCGATAACACTTGTCGCAACCCACTACTTGCGACACAACAGTTATCACAACCCATTGTTGCGATATCCTCTTCTTATCGCAACCAACTGTTTCAACATGCATCTTATCGCAACCAACTGTTGCGATATGCAACTTAACGCAACCAACGATTGCGGTATGATCAAACTTGTCTCAATCCAAAGTTGCGACATTCATAACTATCGCAGCTATCAACCTTATCGCAACCATCAAACTTATCGCAGCTAACTGTGTTCATCCTTGTCTCAACTCACTGTAAACGTAATTAAGTCAAAATTGATATTTTAAAGCTATGCATGCATCTATAAATTTGCAGATATGCATAATACTACCAGTAGAACATATTCATAAACCCAAATATTCTATATATTTCCAAAATTGTCATAACTCAAAATATAGCCCATTATAAAACTTCATAATCATAAAGGAAGTATCTTAAGAGTAATTATACCTTTGATTTTCTTCAGTCTGTACTAAATCTCCAGCTGAATTAATATGGTATTCTTCTTCTTCTTCCTCTTTTCTTGGTTCTCTCTTTCTCTTTCTCTCTTTTGCACCGTAAAACACACACATACACACTGTCGCTAAATGAAAAAGAAGATAAATATCTCTTATCCAATTGTTATACATGAGGCGGTGGTGTTGGTGTGAGTTTCACCACATACCTAATTTGACCCTCACACTTTCATCCCTTGACAAGTTTAACCCTTCCATTTAAAAATTAAAATTAAAGTTTACCCCTTAACTTATAACTCCAATAAAACAATTAATGAATTTAATCGGGGATAAACTCTAAAATTAATCTTTCACATAATAAATCATAAATTTATCAATAAAATCTATCTTAATACTTTATACAAAAATCGGGATGTTACAATACTCCCCAACTTGAAAATGATTTCGTCCTCGAAATCAAAGCTAGGTAAACAAGTGAGGATATCTAATCTTCATATCCTCTTCCGACTCTAAAGTCACATTAGTACCTCGATGATGCTTCCATTGAACCTGTAGCATAACTATATTCTTAGGTCTTACTTCTTAACCGATCTTTCTAACATCGCTTCCGGTTCCTCCGCACAACGACTCTTCTCATCCACTCTTACTTCAATAAGTGGAATCACATCATATCAACATGAAATATGTCGTGTGTCCCTTCAATTTCAAGTCTTACATACTTAATCACAGATAAAGGTCAGGACTCAACTTTCCACATTTTCTAGATCTTATATCCTTCAACATTACCCACTCCCCAACTTGAAAACGACCTAAAATTCTATTGGTCTCCTTTAGTTATTAATCCAAATCCCACTACCGGGCAAGGTTATCCATAAGTGTGTCGTTGAAGCTCTAACACCACTATAAAAGCTCAACTATAACATGACACAAGAGGCCTTCCTGGATCATCCATATTCTTTCGGGTCATAGCTCGCACCTCATCAATCCCACTTGTCTAATCTCTGTTTTTCATCCGCAATTGAGTTAAGTCACGGTTACTAGGAGACAACTAGTCTAGAATCGAGTTGGGTCATCATCACCATTGAAATTAATCTTATGACTTAAATCAATAATGGGATTTGACTACTCACATTATCTTCCACTTGTTACTGGTTCATTGCCATGAACACATCACAACACTAGAAAATTTCGTCTGAGGAATTCAACTTACTAATCGAGTGACACGAATTCATCGTGCAATAATTAAAACTCTTTTATGTGCATAGCATCGTCATCTCCCGACTATATCCTATCTGCTTACAGTTCTGTTCTTCCTTTTTCCATAAAAAAATTGTTCATTGCTACTTTTCATTTCCTCTTTACGTCTTTGCATCAAGATCTCCCTTTCTGTCACCTTTTCTCTTTTCGAACTTCCTTGTATACTTTCAAATTACCTACTGTCTTTTGGCTCTTAGATTCAAGAAACCATTGTTGTCAAAATAGTCTTACCAATTTGTACACGTTCAACTAACTAAATGAAATAAGTAGGTAATGGTTAAGTTATCCTACTTTCACTCAGGAATCTCCAAAGGTTGTAAACTTTCATTTGTTAGATAGACTTGCAAAGTATCTTCCAAAAATAGTAACTGGTATAGCTAACCTTTAATCAATAGATTGTAGTACAAAAGACAAGTTAGTACTACCATTACATAATATACACACTTATATATTATTTAACAAGGAATGTATCATAAACTACACCCACTCATTCCTTAACGTCCTCCACCATCCTATGAAACATTCATCCTGTTGATCTTGGAATGTTGGATTTCTTCTCTTGATTCCCGCTATTTTTCAAGTTTGGGCAATCTCTCCGATAATGACAAGGTTTCTTACATTCATAGCAAGTTGGTCCTTGGATGGGACAGTTCTCTATTTGATGACCACTCTTTCCACATTTAAAACATTCCCTTGATATCTTATTGGGTTCTCAACGGGACTCAAAACAATACTTCTTCGAATAAGTTTCCGATTTGTGGGAAGATTCTGATCGATTCTCCCACTTTATTTTCCCTCCCCTTTGAGTTATTTTAGCTTTATTTCCCACATAAACTTCATCCATCTTATTCTTAGTACTCAATTTTGGATTAACATGTGAAATTCCAGTACCAGTACTCACCTTTTGTTGGTCCCGAAAGGCCTATACAAGTTTGTAGAAGGGGGGGGGGGGGGGGGGGGGGGGGTTGAATACAAACACACTATTTTACTTTTCTAAATTGTTTATTGATAAATCATTAACAATTTACAGCTTGTTGCGGAAACAAGATTAAGGATAAACCTAAATCTAAACAAGTTGGAACACTAAGGTTTCTTGCACTAAGAAAGATAAGGAGATTACTAATAAAATCCTATCTTAAGAGAGATTTGAACTTGTCCAGAGTTAGCAAGTTACTTCAAATGAAGTGAGTTCATCTCTTTATATACTGCATGCATTTAATGCAATTCAGTATACACTTTACACGTGTCATCAGCGGATTGGTTGCATGTCATTGACCTTTGTTGACAACCTTAGTAGCCGCATGAATGAACAGTGTAGTATCAGAGTGGTTGTACGATTTCAGATTTTCGGAGGTTCTTTTCTGACATTTCGTACGGTGGCGTGCAAGGGAGGTTAAGACAAAAGTACTTTGTACGGAGGACTTCATGATCAGCTTTCGTTGATTCAGCGATTATCATTTACTATTCAGCGAATGATAAAGTTCAGCGATAGCTGAAGTCTTGTACTTGATACTTCACGTTGAGTGGACAAATCTGAGTCTTCGCTGATCCGCATCAGTTCATTAGGAGACTTGTCGCTGGTTCTTGAGCTTAATCTTCGACTTCAGCGTAGAACCTTTGTTGACGTGAATCTTGTCTTCAGGGATCATAAGTAAACAACTAACTTATCAGCGATCACCATAAGGACTGAACAGACTCAGCGATATGGTGAACAGTGTTCGCTGAATGTTTAATCTAAAAGAGCGAGAGTTCCTATCAGCAGTACTGTAAGATCTTAGTACTCATCAGCGATAGTGAAACTCTGATACATATTGTTTACTTACAATTTTCACTAAGTATTTAAGATAGGGTCATTATCAAATCACTGAGGGTTTGGATCAACAATCTCCCCCTATTTGATTATGACATAGCAACAAAGAAAATTGTTATTTAATGAAAACATAAGGATAAAAAGAACTCATAAAATATTTGTCCCTTTTACTGTTTTCTGGGATCTTTTCAGTACTGATGGAGTAAAGTACATTCGCTGAAATCTTTCTTTAAATCTTTGAATCAGGTTACAATTTGAATAAGAAAGATTACAAGTACAAGCGAAATAAATTACAAGTACTGAAGGATGACTGATACAATAGAGAATGAGGTGATTGTTGTCAGCCTTCAAAGGGTTCTTCCTTAATGAGAAGTTCATCAAGGGTTGTCTTTTCAGTTGGAATCATCCAGTCAGGAACCTTTTCTCCTTTATTCTTTAGCTTCAGAGCAGCTTCAAAAATCAAGGGTTTTAGGTGTCGTGCCTGAATGTCTTTTCTGAAGTCGCACCAGTAGATGAGATCTTTGAGCTGTTCGATTGGAGTGATTGGAAGCTCAGCGATCCGTTGAAATCATTTACGTCTGTCGTAGTCAAGAAAGAATATTCCATAAGGATTACTGATGACTTTACCAGGGACGAAAAGTTCACATGGTGGCAAAGAGATGTCAAGGGCAGATAGATCAGGATCAGGACCAAGTACTTCAGCGCGAGAGAAACCAATTCCAGTTTCATTTCGTATGATAGGACCTGAGTTTGAATCTTGACGTTTCTTCTTTGGTGAGCCCCTTTTTCTTTTCGGCTTTAGATCAGGAACAGGAGGAATATCCACACAAGAAGATATCAAATCGATCTGTCTGTTTATCAGCTTTTCGAAATGATCCTTGTACTTAGATTGTGATGGTTGGATAGCTAACCTCATCTCCAGCCATTCAGAGAGACCATACCTTTTTACAGTGTCAGCGCGAAAGGTTTCAGATGTGCCATCTTCTCTGAACAGTTTGATGTCAACAATAGGTACTCCGATGGAGGTTCTTCCAGAGATGAATACCTTGTTGATCTTCGCTGGACGATATCTGAAGTGGATTTTCTCTTTACACCAGATCAGGGTGGTCTGAGAAACTTCAGCTTTCTTTTCCACGATCTTCTGGGCTTGTTCCCAAAGCTTTCGTTGGATTTGAATGGGAATACGCTTCAGCTTGGGGTCTTTGACAGATTCTTGAGTGAGCTTGATGGCGTATTCTCTGTCTTTATCTTCAGCTTCCTTCCTTTCAGCGATGAGGCGTTCAGCTCTGAGATGTTCCTGGTATTCAGCTTTTGAAATTCTGAACTTAGGAGGAACTGAAGGCAGTTGATCGCGCCTTAGAATGATTCGCTGATCCTCGAATCGCTTTATCATTTCTTCTCTCCTCTTTTGATCTTCTTCACTCAGCCTTTGAGGAACTGAGGAAGGTCTGTTTCTGTGCGAGAGAGGTTGTTCTTCTGGTTCATCAGTCTCAGAGATTAAATCTAAGTCTGGGATTAATTCTTCAGCGGTAGCTGGAATTATTGGTGAAGTCGCAATAGTAGAGCCTTCAGCGATATCCTCAAACAGTGGAGAGGACTAGCTGAAACGCAGCGATCTTACAAATAAGAACTGGGTAGAAGAACTTGGGTAGAAAAGATAGAAAAAAAATGTGGATGTGTATGGTGTTTGTGGAATGGATAACTGATTGTTCAGAGATGATCAGGGAAGGAAAAATAAGTTTAGTGTACCTGACAAATCGGCTTTGCAAGCAAGATCGCCAGATTATCATCTTCAGCGATGCCTTTGTCTTTGCTTTTCTCAGCGCCAGAGGCTGAGTGCTTTGTCTTTGTTTTTGTCTTCTCCCCTGTGGATTCGGTTATGAAGATCCCTTTAAGAGCTTTTCGAGGAGCAGGTTTGACGACAAAGAATTCGTCATCTTCATCATCATCATCATCATCGTTCCTTGGAGAGGAGGATGGTTCAGCTTCAGGGATGTCGATGTCTTCGTCTTCTTCTGCTTCGGATTCCTCAGCATCTTCTTCGAGTTGCTCCCCCTCAGATACAGAGGCGAGGTTCTCGGTTCCCTCAGGGTTTTCATCTCCCTGAGGTCCAGTAACCAGATCTTCATTACCCTCTCCCCTGATAGATTCATCATGGGAAAGGTCTTCAGCGCTCTTATTTTGATCTTCAGCGCTCTTCTCTTGTTCAGCGCTCTTCTCCCCCTCTTTCTCATGATGGGCGGGGGAGGAATGGGTAGACTCAGCATTGGTGTTATCTCTGTCTTCTGGGCCAGAGATTTTCACACAACCTTCAAGCGTAGCTATTCTGTCTTCTAGGCCAGAAATAGCAGACATGATCTTCTTCAGCTCTTGGCGATCCTCTGCGGTGAATGAGTCCAAAATAGGTGCAGGGGCCGGAGCAGGAGCTGGATTGTTTGCTTTGTTCACCAGCGTCTCGATCATTGTCTTGACAGAACCAAGGTCGGTCTTCACTGAGCCCAAGTCGGTCTTGACCACTGACATATCACCTTCGAGTGTACTAACCGATTTCTTCAGCGTTGTAACCTCGGTGGAAACGGTGGAAACTGACGATTTGAGGTTGGTGTAGTCAGTGTAGATGTCGGAGAACACTTTGGCAAAGTCGGCGAGAGTTTTATCAAGGCCTTTGATGTCATCAGAGGAGGCCTTCTTTTCCACCACAGTAGTCAGCTTCGTCAGATTCTCTCCAGCGTTTGATACAGTTGTAGAGTTATTTGATAGACCGGTGGTGAGATCTGTAAGTTTCATCTCCATGGACTTCAGAGACTGGTTGATGTCTCCCAAATAAGGACCTGTAACATATAAGTACTTGTGAACAAAGGAAAGCTCAGAAGTTTCAGGTTTAGTTACAGTGTTTAAGGTGGGATCTGTACCTGCAGGAGCGTTGACGAACTCATCAAAGTTTCGAGTCCCTCCATAGTGTTCCATATCTCCCTCAAAAGTTCCGTGAGGGATGGAGATCTCTGCAGGTCCTTTCTTCGTCATTCGCTGAGAAGCTTCAACGGCTTCTTGAATGATGGCATCTCCAGTTTTAGCTGGAGGAGTGTCCAAAGAAATAGAGGGAGGATCGTAGGATAAGAATTGGGGTTGGGTTTCAAGTTCAGCGTTGGATTCGCTGAGAAGTACTTCATCAGTCTTTTGAGAGACTGAAGAAGGTTGGGTAGATTCCAAAGTTCTAACCTCAGCGTTTAAGGACGCTGAAGTAGGCTTAGAAGGGATGGCTTGAATTGGTGTGGCAGAGCGTACCACGGAACTTTCCTTCAGCTCTTCAGAATGAGCTGAGGAGTCTTCAGCACGGAATTGCTGGGGTTGCTCCTTGGTTTTCTTGATCCTTTTGGAATCAAGAGGTGTAAGAGATTGTTTCCTTTTCTTAGAAGGAATGGATTTTGTGGCCTGGGAATCAGCGAGGGGTATTGTCGCTGAAGGAGCCACAGAAAGCGGAGAATTAAGTAGAGTGAGAAGGGTAGAGAGACGTACCTCGTTGGCGACAGGCTTGAAGTCGAGAACTTTAGGGCCAATCTGAGAGAGTTTCAGATCACCCTCAGGATAGCTGTCCTTCAGGCCATATTGAAAGATGGCGCTGATGAATCGTGGGTAAGGAACCCATGCTGGTCGGTCAGCGGCAGAATCAACACGTTGAATGAGGTCTTCATAGATGATGGAGGCCCAGTCAATGTTGAGACCTTTCAGCAGTGCGTAACCCATGGCCTGCTGAGGTTGAGCGGCTTGATCAGAAGATCCGGAATTTCCGCTGTCATGCAGCTGATCAGGTGAGCGAAGATGAAGTTCATCTCGCTGGGCATCTTGGATTTCTTTATCAGCGTCAGCTTCTTCTCAGGTAGCTTGTCTCTTCCAGTCTCCCAGATGTAACCCATCGCATCAAGGAAAGCAATGATTTCTTCCCTATCAGCGTGCTTCTTGTGGTCAGGTAATGGAATGAAAGGATTTTCTGAGGTAGCGTTGGGGAATTTCAGGGCTTTGCGGATTATTGCGGGGGTTATCTTGATGTTGCCATACTCAGTATCGCTGAGTATGCAGTCGATGGTTTTAGATGGATCTTTGGCGGAGGGTAGGTCGGTGTGTCTGGCAGAGTACCAGAATTGGGATAAGAGACTGTTGGTTCCCAGATTCACGTCGTATCACGATAATGGTAGTTAAATAGACAGCGGAAGCATTTAAATATAAAGCCATTAAAGTGAGTGATTGTATGAGACGATATGTAAACTGTGATATCAAATATAGAACAGGAATATGATAACAAGATCAAATAAGAAACGCTGCTCGTATATTGATAAAGATAACACCAAGAACAAGATCAATGGTGTATCAAAAAATCACAGAGACAATATCGTACGGGATAGTGCTATGAGGATATGACAGTGTGCTTTTACAATTGTGGAAAACTATTCTTCCAAAAGCTTACAATTGTTTGTTCCACTACCTCGCTATATATAGCCTCATAAAGTGTAGACAGTGTACTATCGTACCCTGGAAGGACACGTGGAAAGTGTGTCTCCAATCTTTAGGGCATACGTGGAAAGGTGTGGACACGTATCTGACACTTCGGATTTCTACGAGGCTTGGGCATAACAGAGGTCTTCACTTCAACAGAGCGTGTTATGACAGAACTCTGTTGGTCTTCGGGTATGAACAGTTCTTCTGTTGATCTTCTGCCAGAGCTCTGTTGAGCTCCGTTGGTTTCACCAGAACTCTGTTGAGTTCTGTTGGTCTTCTTTGTTGGTCTTCTAAGTCTTCTGCTTTATCTCTGTAGGTCTTCTGTCTTGGTTTTATTTTCAATACTTTCATTTTACAGATACTTGGAGCTAACAATCTCCCCCTAAGTATTGAAAATAAAAAATTGGAAATGACAAGAGATTGAAAACAAATGAACAGAGAACTTTACCCTCTGTTACCCTGTGCACTATTCTTTTAAGATTTTACAATGGAAAGAACAAGTACAATCAAGCGTAATTATCTCCCCTAAGGATTCTGTCGAATCTTCTGATTAGCTCACGGAAGTCAAGCATCAGATTAATTATGTTGATGAAGGACCTTTGCTGTTCTTCCGGACACTTGTTCCTCGGGAGACTTCGAACTATGTTTTTGAGATATACTAGCGACTCACTTGTGTACTTATGAGCTTCAGCAGATCTGATGGCTTTCTTTGTCCCTTTCTGTCGGCAGATAAAGACTGGAGGATCTTCAACTATAGTTCCAGTCCTAAAATGTCGATAGCCCTCAAGATCTTCGTTTGGTGGTGCAATCGCCAGTTTCTCAATTTCAAACTCTATGCCTAGCTGAAAATCTGTCTGAGTTCTGAGATTGATGTGCTCTTGCATAGCTAGTTTGACTTCAGGTAAGGCTGTTCTTGCTGGAGTATATCTGTCAGAGAAGTTCAAGCAGTAGGCATGAAGCACAGTTAGATCGTACGGATTTAGAAGGACAAGATCGTTGTCGTTGAAGAATTCGTTCTTTCCTTCTGTTGATTCCACAGTGTACTCATGATAGGTCATTTTGTTGTGCTGGAACTTCTTATGCTTGATGTCTAGGATTCTCTTGATACTGAAGTGTGAGTTGATGTTTCTGTTCAGATTGGACTTGTTTCGGATGAACATCCGCCTTGCTTCAGTAATGGTGTTTATTCTGATTGGGTTAAGGTAAGGATTTATGGGTACGACATTTGCAGGAATGATATCTCTGTCAGCATAAAGAAATGCAAATACCGTTTCCAAGGCAGGTTTATCGGTGTGTTGGGTGGATGATTCTGGGTTTTGTTCTGGTATCATTGGGTTTGGGTCTTCATGAGTTTCAGCCATAAGAGTATCGATATGAACATATTCTTGAGCAGCTTCTGTTTGGCTTTGTTCATCAGCAAAGATTGGGATTGATCTCTCTGGTTCAGTCCTTGGTGAAGTAGGAGGGGTATCCAGGCAGATAATCTCTGGTGGTTCCTGTGTTGACTCTTCTGTCGGTTTGATGACTCGATTTTTGAACATGTAGTCGAATTCCACCGTAGGTATATCTTCTTCTGTTATCCCCATATCTTCTGTCCCGGCCTCTTCTGTTAATTTCTCTTTGCCTCTTTCAGCAGGCATTTCAGCCTCTCTCTCTTCTTCTTTCTCTGTCTCTATTTCTTTCTCCTTTTCTTTCTCTTTCTCCTTTTCTTTCTCCTTCTCTTTCTCCTTCTCCTTTTCTTTCTCCTTCTCCTTCTCCTTCTCCCCCTTTTGTTGACCCGAGGACTCACCCAAATTACTATCTGATGCAGCATCGTGGAAATCATCATCATCAGAGGAGTCTTCATCAGAGAGTCTGGAGACAATGGGTGAGAATTGGTCAACAAACTTACGTCTTTTGCCAAAAGGCTCTCCCTCTGGTGCTTTCTCAGCAGATCGTTTCTGTATGACAGATTGTAAGATTGCATCTGTGAAAGTAGGAACTGCTTTCTTCAAGGTGTCTTCCACTTCTGCTGCAGCACCTCTGATTTCCTCGACTTGGCTCACAAAGTTGAATTTGTGGGAGTCCAGTGATTCCTTCACAAGTGCTTTTGTTGCCTGGGCTTTCATGACAAATTTGGACGAGATTGTCATCATTTTCTTTACGACGTCCCTTCTGAAGTCGCCCATTTGACCGACTGTCATTGGCAAACTGTTTGGGTTGGGGCTGGAGATGTTAAGAGGATCAGCATCTGACGTTGTGGCTTCTTTTATGGATTTCTTAACAGAGTTATCAATGAGCTCTGTCAAGGTTCTGATGTTGGATTCGGATAGGATAACTGTTGGGACTGGCAGAGTTCTGTTCATTTGAGCTGTATGGTTGTCGATCACAAGTCTTTTCAGGTCAGCTACTTCTGTCGATACCTTTTTGTTTTCTTCTGCTCTGACGGTTCTTAGATCTGCTATCTCTGTAGCCAGTCTGCCAATTTCCTCTCCTCTTGTCTGTTCAGCTTCTGTTCTGATCCTTTCAGTGTCAATGTATTTCTGGTGAAGTTCGGCATATTTCTCTGACAGTTTCTGCAGTTCGTCTCTGAGAGAAATATTTTCCTTGAGGATCAGTTCCTCCTTTTGAGAATTGATAAGTTTATACTCATTCAAGGAGTTGTTGATACTATCACAGAAGCTTGTGAACTCTGTTTTTGTGACAGTGTCAACGGGGGTAACCCTGGTACCAACTAATGGATCCAGTTCTGCCTCGAGTTCAGAGGCGCCTGCGTCAAGAGTTGTTTTGATGTTGGCTCTTGCAGGACTTCCACCCGATCCTTGATGTTCCTTTTGAGGGGAATCACCTACAGGTGTTCTGATCAGAAGTTCCTCCTCCAGCTCAGGTTCTGAGGAAGGAAATCTGATATGATGAGAAGCATTTGGATCAAGCAAATGTTTCCCTTGTTCAACTATGGTCTCATACTGTCCCTGAGTCGGACAGATGCTACGTGAGATTACAAAAATCTCGGGTCTATGTTGTGTTCCGACTACATGAGCCACAGAGGCGTCATTATGTGTAGGTGACCTGTCGATGTTCTGGGGCGAATGAACATCACTAGCAAGACTAGCTTCCCCGGCTTCGTGCGTACCAGAGGCATGAAGAGTTGCCTCTGATGGGTCTGGCTGGTTAAGGTTCGAGGTGTGCACCTCTGTTTCAATAATCCCTTGGTCTTGATCACCAGGATTAGGTAATGTGGTAGCACTGGGAGTTTGGTTAGGATCTCGCACAGATGTGTCAACTTGGACATCTTGTTCTATACTCACATTTCCCTCGGTTTCTAGGGTTTGAGAATTCTCTGGTGAGCTCACTACCTCATGAATCTCTACACTGCCAGAAGGGTGCGATCTCTCTGTCACCACTTCTGCAGTCTCTTCTGCTCCCTCTTGAACAGTCTCCCTAGGGGATGCTCTGTTCACTACTTCCTCCTCCATTACTCTAGAGGAAGACCCCACTTCGGGTACTCTGTCCTCTGGTCTATTTTCTTCTTCTTCTTCTATTTCCTCACTCGCACTCTCCACAGAAGGCTCAGAACCTAAATATGCTGGGGTTCTCACCTCAGGTTCTTGAGGTTGAGCAGCAGTTCTATAGTTTTGGATAGAGATGTGGGTTGGATTGATCAGAGAAAGCATTGTACCTGGAATTCTTCTGATGAAAGGGTAATCTCCTGAAGTTGTTGGTTGGAATCTTGCCATGGTCCAGACAGGAGTAGAACGACCCTGATGTGTCAGTTCCAGTCTGTCGAATGCCCTTCTGATCACCAAACTGATAAAGCGAGGAAACTTGATGGCTTTAAGGGATTTGTGTCTTCCAACTTCTCCACCTTTGGCTAGAGCAGTGGTTTTATTGTTGACAGCATCTAGAAGTGCATTGTAGAGGATCCCTGCATAGTTGAAGTTTCTGTTGAAGAACAGACCATACATGATTTCGAGGATTTCAGTGCTCGCTTGGTCTTGACTGCCGGATTTGCAGGTGAGGGTTCTGTTGAGGGTTGAGAACATGAAATTTCACATTTGTGGTAGATTTTGTCTTCTGAAGGCTCCTATTTTCTCTAACTCTTTGTTGTAACCTAAAAACTTCACGAAGTCGAGAAGAACAACAACAGAATGTGGTTTCGCATAGGCATCAATACCTAGCTGTCTTTTGGTTTTCATCCCAAAAGTTCTTCTGAGAGTTCTTTCACGAATCCTTATTGTTCTTGATCCTCCATTACCAGAGTTGACACTTCCGACTATTCCGCTTCTGACGTCGTCTTCAATGTATTGGCATGTGGTCCACCATTGTTGGACATATATTGCAGGAAGATGATCGTCAAAGGCTGTAAGGGCTGTAAAAACTTCTGAGTTTCGGAAAAACTCAATATAGATGTGGTAAAGGGGTAAATAGAGTGCTGGATTGGGATCAAAACGGTAGTTGTTATCAGCCAACTCATATGGTAGAATAACGATGTTATCTACGGGTTCGTTGTTACTGGAATCATCAGAGTTCTGGGGTTGGTTTTGGGGTTCAGCCATTGTTGCAGGTTAGGGTTATTCTTGAGAACCACAAGGTATAGGTTTCTGAGAGGGAAAAGATGAAGGGGTTTGAAATGGTTGTTAAGCGTAAGAGTGAAATGGGTTGAAGTTGGGTGTTTATACGGGAAACATGTGGGTGGGAAAACAACGTAGGGACTGTAGGCACTTGAGTGTCAGAAAGTGGAACGGCCTGAACAGTGTATCGTGGGAACACCTAGTGGTTTGTCTTTCAATCAGAGGATGCCACGTAAGATTTTGTTCTTACGATCGTAGGACAAGTAAACCGTCACAGTTAGAGATATGCGGGTGACAAGTGGGTGATTTTCAAAGAATGACCCGCTTCTCTGCTGACGTGTTTCTGATGATGGGGCAGAGAAACTAACAGAGCTCTGGTGGAGCTTAGTTATTTTCTTTCTCTGTTGAAATGATCTTTTCAACTTTGCTCAGTGACCAATCATGTTTCACCTTTACCCAAAAACATTTTAAAATTATGTATCTGATGTGAAGAATCAAAGAACAAGGACAGAATTGACCAACAAATTTCAACAGAGATCTGATGAGGAACAACAGAGGCTCTGGTGAGAATATCAGGGTTCTGTTAAGTTCGACTTTCTCAAAAGAATTTCATCAGTACAGGTTTTCCCTCTTTCAAAAAGATTTTTCTTTCAAGATCAAGAGAGCTAAGTCATATGAATTTGAAATCAGAATTAACTTGCTCCCCCTAAAACCATGCATATTTTCTTTTATAAGCTCCCCCTAGAAATATGAGCTTAAAAAAAACTTGCTAAAAGAAATATTTACAGAGATATATACAAACGAATTCTCTGGAAGCTTGTTGAAAAAGTATGTTTTACAGAGCTCTGGTGAATGACAGAGGCTCTGTTGAACTATCCTACCCAACTATTTTGACAGATCTCTGGTAGGAACATCAGAGTTCTGTTGAGTGATAAATAGTGTTAGGACATGTTCAGCATACCCAATTTGCTGATTAAGAAGTTAAATCTCCTTTCATCAAGGGCTTTTGTAAAAAGATCAGCAAGTTGGAAGTCTGTTGAAACGAAATACATTTCAATAGTCCCTTTTTCAACATTATCTTTTATGAAGTGATACCTTATATCGATATGTTTGGTCTTTGAGTGTTGAACTGGATTAGCTGTGATTGCTATTGCGCTTTTGGAGTCACACAAAATTGGAATTCTGTCATACTCCAAGCCGTAATCCTTGAGTTGAGTTTTCATCCAGAGAACTTGAGAGCAACAACTAGCAGCAGCAACGTATTCTGCTTATGCTGTAGAAGTGGACACGCAGTTCTGTTTCTTGGATGTCCAACTTACTAACTTCTCTCCAAGAAATTGACAGCTACCAGACGTACTCTTTCTGTCGTTCTTGCATCCTCCATAGTCTGAATCTGTATATGCTACAAGCTCGAAACCAGAATTCAGAGGATACCAGAGACCCAAAAATTGAGTCCCTTTCAGATATTTAAATATGCGCTTGACGGCAGAGAAATGTGAAACTTTAGGATTAGCCTGAAATCTAGCACAGAGACACGTTGCAAACATTATATCAGGTCTACTGGCAGTTAAGTACAGAAGTGACCCTATCATACCTCTGTAGTTCTTGACATCTGTTGGTTCACCATTAAGGTCCGGGTCAAGCTTAATTCCAGTGGCAATAGGAGTTTTCATTGAATTTGAGTTGTTAAAATTGTATTTTTTTAAAATGTCAGAGATATATTTGGACTGACTTATGAAAGTCCCTTTGTCGGTTTGTTTTACTTGTAACAGTACTCTTGCCGTGTTGACCCAAAAATAATGTCATCAACATATATTTGTACCAGAAGTATATCATTCTTGTATCTCCTAAAGAATAGAGTTTTATCGACAGTACCTTTCTCGAAGTGATTAACCAACAGAAAATTGGACAGAGTTTCATACCAGGCTCTGGGAGCTTGCTTAAGCCCATACAGAGCTTTGTCTAGCTTGTAAACGTGGTCTGGAAACTCCGAATTTTCAAAACCAGGTGGTTGCTGGACATAGACTTCTTCTTGTAGTCTGCCATTTAGGAAGGCAGATTTGACGTCCATTTGGTAGACCTTGAAACCCTTGTGAGCAGCATAAGCTAAGAAGATTCTGATTGCTTCTAGCCTAGCCACAGGAGCAAAAGTCTCGTCATAGTCAATTCCTTCATCTTGACAGTATCCTTTTGCAACCAGACGGGCTTTGTTTCTGATGATAATCCCATCTTCATCCTTCTTGTTTCTAAACACCCACTTGGTTCCAATGGCTGATTTGCCTTTTGGGAGTGGAACCAAGGACCAAACTTTATTTCTCTCGAATTCAAGAAGCTCTTCTTGCATAGCTTCGATCCAGTTTGGGTCTTCAAGTGCTTCAGAAATTCTTTTCGGCTCAATCATGCTCAAAAAGTTAACAAAGAAAGCTTCGTTGATTGTAGCCGATCTTGTCTTGACACCATCTTCAGCAGCACCAATTATAAGATGTTGGGGGTGATCCTTAGTCCATTTTGTCATGGGAGCATGGACAACAGGAGGGGTTTGTGCTTCAGATGAGAAAAGACGATCTTCAGCAACAGAGCTCTGAGGGTTGGTGCCAGGGTTCTGTGGCACACAACTCTGAAGAGTGGCCTCATTGCTCTGTGGATTGCCAACAGGGCTCTGCGAAGGTGAACTTTCAAACAGGGAGTTTCTGCCGATATTTGTTAGCAGATGTGATGATGGCTCTTGTGTAGGTTCTGGTTGTGGTTCCTCGTTTCTCTGAATTATACCTGTAGACAGAGAAGTAGATGGTGAAATATTGGAGGGACCAGTAAGAGTTGTACCTGTCAGATTTTGTTCTGTTGAACTTTGAGCTTGATCTCCTCTGTTGATGTTGACAGAGGAATCATCATCATCATCGAAGAAATCGTCGAATAGGAGATTGATATCTTCTTCCCTTGATTTTGAAGAACTAGGCTTCTTCTGTTCTGTTGGTGTCCCCTCTGTTGATTTGCGATCAGAGGTACTTGATGTACTTTCATCAAAGGACACGTTCACGCTTTCTTGAATGACGCGAGATCTGGTGTTGTAGACTCTGTAGGCTCTAGAGGTCAGGGAATAACCAATAAACATTCCTTCGTCCGCTTTCTTGTCAAATTTACCCAGCTGTTCTCGGTCGTTCAAGACATAACATTTACACCCAAAAACATGAAAATATTTCACGTTTGGTCTTTTTAAATCTTTTCACTATTACAGCTCTGTTTTGAACAAAACAAGCTGTTGAGACTGCTTCTGCCCAGAAGTTGATGGGAAGGACAGAACCGGCCAACATGGTTCTGGCGGCCTCTACCAGAGTTCTGTTCTTTCTCTCCACTACGCCATTCTGTTGTGGAGTTCTGGTAGCTGAAAAGTTTTGGGAAATTCCTTCTTCTGATAGATAAGAATCTATTCGAGTATTTTTGAATTCTGTCCCGTTGTCACTTCTCAACTTTTGCACTTTTAGTCCTAACAGAACCTGTATCCTTCTCAATAAACTTATCAGAATTTCTGGGACATCAGATTTTGCTCTGATGAACTCAATCCAAGTATACCTAGAATATTCATCAATAAGCACAAGAATATACTTCTTGCCAGACAGACTTTGCACAGAGATTGGACCACAAAGATCCACATGAAGCATATGCAAAGGTCTTAAGCAATTGTGATCACTCTTGGTTCTGTGTGAGGATCTTTTCATTTTTCCAAACTCACAAGCAGAGCATAGATGGTCTTTGTCAAATTTCAGCGAAGGAAGACCTTTTACCAAGTTCAATTTCACGAGTTTGTCAAGATTTGAAAAATTTAAGTGAGCAAATCTTTTATGCCAGAGCCAGGCATCTTCTTTGTTCAAAGAGACTAAACAGAGTTTCTCTGTTGTAGTTCCCTGGTTTGGATTAAAATTCATTTTATAAAGATTGCCTTTTCTGTCGGCTCTTAAAAGTTCTTGACCAGACTCAGAAAGTAATAATGAACAAAACTTCTTCCTGAAATTGACATCGAACCCATGATCACAGAGTTGACTTATACTGAGAAGATTATGATTTAATCCTTCAACATAAGCAACTTCGGAAACTGAAACACCACCATTTACCAGAGTACCATAACCTCTAATTTGTCCTCCATTGTCTCCTCCAAAGGTGACTGCACTTCCTTTTTTGTTCTTGAATGAAGTCAGCAGCTCCTTATTGCCTGTCATGTGCCTGGAACATCCTGAATCTAGGTACCAGATCTGCACATGAGGCTTCTGCAAGACAGATTAGTTTCTTTTAGGTACCCATTGCATGATGGGTCCTTTCTTGTTAGGCTTTGATGGGTTAACAGTCTTTCTTACAAGCTTTACATTCTTTGATGTTGTGCTAGAGGTTTTCTTCTGTGTGGTCTGATCAGTCTTGGGATTTATCATCTTTTGTGACTGATTCAGAACACAGTGAGGTCCACTCATATGATTTTGCAGTTTTCTTAACAGATGAACACAATTGCAATTGATGGAACATGAGGATTGATGCAAGTTGTTATTCAATAATCGTTTATTAGATGGAGTTTGATTCTGAGAAGCTTTAGGACCATGCATTCGGTTTGAACTATTTTTTGAGACAGATTCTCTTTTCTCAAAATTGATATCTTGATTTCTACCAGAATTGGAAGTATGTCTGTCATTTACTATCCATTTTCCCTTCTGTTCTGGTGTAAACTTGATTGGTTTAAAAGTTGGAACAAAGGTGTTGTTAAGTAAAGTACTTGCCTTCACCTTACCTTTTACTTCTGTTGAGTTAGAAGTAAGAATTCTAAATTCTTTGTTATTAAACTCAGTTACCGGTATAAATCTTGATTGTTTCTTGAAAAATGATATGTCTTCTTTTAAATCAAAGGATCCAGCCGGTATCTGTTTAGGTTTGTGCAAAGCATTTGGTCGAGTACAGAAAATTTGCTCATCTACCTCAGGGTCAGAGTCACTGTCAGAGGCTAGAAAGTCTCTGGTGGCTCTGTTGGAGGTGTTACTCACAGAAACAGGCTTTGTAGAATCAGGTTTTGCAGTTTTAAACCTTCTCAACTTGGGTTTTAAAGCATCAGAAACAGCATTTTCTTTAAGAACTTTCATGAGATCTTCTTCAAAAGATGTTCTTATCGTTTCAGAAGTAGGAGAGAAGACTGGTGCTTCAGGGTTGAGCTTGCTCTGTGGTATTTCAACAGAGGATTCAGCCTCAGAAGTGACAGGCTTCTGTTCCTTGAAAGAATTAAAGTTGAAAATCTCTTTTGGATCCAGACTTTCGACAGAGTTAGGAATTAAGATTCTAGCTCTTCCTTGATCAAGAATAAACTTTGAAGATGGTTTAAGAACCTTGTCATGATCCAAGGAGTCATAGCTGACATTCCTAAAGTCAAGCCTTTTCGTCCTCTTGTAAACGTCCGAGGTTTTAATTCTTTTGAAAACAGCATTACCAGAGATAACATTCTCTTGGATTTTCCCAGCACATAAAGTAGTCAACAGAGATGTTTTCTTCTTTCCGTTCCAGGGAGCAAGGTCTGAGAAACCAAGACCTTGCGTATCCATCTGAGAATTTATCTTAACATGCACATCCTGTGCATCCTGATACTTTTTGATTTGAAGTTCTTTTCTCTGTAGGGACTGATGTAAGATTTCCCTTTCTTTTTGAAAAAAGTCTTTTAAAGCGACAGAGTTAAGTCTTTCATTCTCAGACTTCTTCATTTCTTCGGTTTTCTGTTTTAACAGATTTTCGTACTCTTTAACCTTTTTAGAAAAAGTACTTTTCTCTTTCTGCTGTAAGATCTCTAGCTCAGATTTCTCCTTGAAGATATCTTCCTTTTCTTGTTCCAAGAGAGTTTTCTCTCTCTTGTAGAAGGACAGATCCTTCTGAGCTAGCTTTCTTAGCTCTTTTTCCTCAGAAAGTTTTTGTTTCAGTAATTGAAATTCCTCAGTTAATTGCGAAACATGCATTTCCAGTTCTGAGTCAGACTTGGATTTGGAGGAACATACCTTGGCACTGGGTTTAATGGTCTCCAGCGCTCTGTCGTCTGGCTCTGTTACAGTAAGAGCGAATGCATGAGCTATATCTTCTTCTTCTGTTCTCTCTATTCGT
This sequence comes from Saussurea involucrata, assembly GCA_033807775.1. Classification (NCBI taxonomy): domain Eukaryota; kingdom Viridiplantae; phylum Streptophyta; class Magnoliopsida; order Asterales; family Asteraceae; genus Saussurea; species Saussurea involucrata. The sequence continues at coordinate 139,089,315 of CM066322.1, forward strand.
TCTCCAGTCATCCAGTCAATCTTTGTCATACTTTCATCATCTACAGCAACATTGGCTTGCTCTGGTTCATCATCAGAGGATGAGTCAGAGATCCAATTCTCCATCTCGGCGACATAACTCCTTTCTCTGTAGTTGTACTTGTATTTGTTCTTGTAGTAGTCTTGATCTTTTACAAGTTTTCCTCTACAGTTAGCAGAGAAATGGCCAGGTTTGCCACATCTGAAACAACGACCATCGTTTTGGTTGATGGGTTGTGCAGCATCAGTCTTTTGTGGACCAGGAGCGTTGTACTTCTGTTGAGGTTGAGGTCTCTGTTCTGTCGGGTTTCTGTTCTGGTGATTCTGTTGAGGTGTAGTATAACTTCTGTCACCTTTTTCTTCTCTTTCGTACCTTTTTCTTCTGTCAAATGTCCTGTTGCCAAATCTCTGGGTAAATTGTTGAGTTATTAACGCAAGAGATTTAGCAAAGGCATTTATATCACTATCCTCATCTGATGAACTCCTTTCATCATCACTTTCTGCAACCAAGCTCTTCTTCCCTTTCTTTTTCTCTCTTTTCTTATCTCTGCTAGGGCCATCTCTGTTGAGTTTCTCTTCTGCTGAGTTCTTAGATTCTGAAATCAAAGCGATAGGACCTGCAATGGTGGATTTGCCTTTTTGCTTGACAACATCCTTCTCTTGTGCGGCCAGAGTGCCATACACATCAGTAAGAGACCATGCATCTAAGTCCTGATTAGCTTGTAAAGACATGGACAGATTTAACCATTCATCATTTAAACTTTTCAAAAACAGAACATTGTTATCTTCCTTCGACCTAACAACCCCACACTTTTTACATTTGTTGATCAGAATATTAAATCTGTTGTAGGTCTGTTGTAAGGTTTCCTCAGGAAGTGCCTTGAAATCATTGTATTCATTTATACACTGGGTCCTTCTGTTCTTTTGGGTTTTGATACCACCCTCAAGTTGATTTAGAAGTTGATCCCAGATTTCCTTGGCAGTGACACATGAGTCTAGTTCTTGAAATATATCGTTCGGAATGGCCATAATCAGAAGTCTCACTGCTTTAAGGTCATTTTCCATTTTGCTCTTTTCTTCTTCGGTAATCCCAGTGGTTTTGGGTTCGAAGTGAGCAGGAATCTCATCAGTGGTTTCTGTTGCGGGTACACGTAGGACATAAACCATGGGTTGGAATGGTCCATTCGTGACAGATCGCATTAAGTCCTTATCCATTCCATCAAAGAAGTTGACCATCCTAATCTTCCATTGAGGGTATTCATCCCTCAGAAGAGTAGGAGGCTTGGTCAGAGAACCAGCAGTATAAATGGCGTTGATGTTTGCCATTCTTTTAAAAGAAAACAGAGTATGAGAGTTTCAAATGGTCTATAATGAGAATAAGCTAAAGTATGAGGAACAGTAACCAATGAAATAGTAGAACAGATGTTTTAATCTAGACTGGAAAATTTAGTATGATATTAAATGAACTAAGAAGATGTAAAATACTTTAAGCAGTAAAACAGAGTATAATGAGGCTTTTAAACACACACACAATCAACAACAGTGAATCAACCTTGGTAGATTGGATGCCTTGATTTGAGCAAATCAAGCAGGCTCTGATACCAATTGTTGGTTCCCAGATTCACGTCGTATCACGATAATGGTAGTTAAATAGACAGCGGAAGCATTTAAATATAAAGACATTAAAGTGAGTGATTGTATGAGACGATATGTAAACTGTGATATCAAATATAGAACAGGAATATGATAACAAGATCAAATAAGAAACGCTGCTCGTATATTGATAAAGATAACACCAAGAACAAGATCAATGGTGTATCAAAAAATCACAGAGACAATATCGTACGGGATAGTGCTATGAGGATATGACAGTGTGCTTTTACAATTGTGGAAAACTATTCTTCCAAAAGCTTACAATTGTTTGTTCCACTACCTCGCTATATATAGCCTCATAAAGTGTAGACAGTGTACTATCGTACCCTGGAATGACACGTGGAAAGTGTGTCTCCAATCTTTAGGGCATACGTGGAAAGGTGTGGACACGTATCTGACACTTCGGATTTCTACGAGGCTTGGGCATAACAGAGGTCTTCACTACAACAGAGCGTGTTATGACAGAACTCTGTTGGTCTTCGGGTATGAACAGTTCTTCTGTTGATCTTCTGCCAGAGCTCTGTTGAGCTCCGTTGGTTTCACCAGAACTCTGTTGAGTTCTGTTGGTCTTCTTTGTTGGTCTTCTAAGTCTTCTGCTTTATCTCTGTAGGTCTTCTGTCTTGGTTTTATTTTCAATACTTTCATTTTACAGATACTTGGAGCTAACAGAGACGCTGACTGGCAGGAGGTGTGATTGTCAGTGCTGTGTAGATGGGGCTATTCTTCAAAAGATTTACAGCGTCGTCTAGATGGGATACCTGCTTCCGAGGAGGAAACTCGAGAAGCGCTGAGAGGTTGTTTGCCTTTGTCCAGTCTAGTTGAACCAGCTCAAACTTAACCTGAGGAGCTTTAGTGATTTCCAGTTCCTCAGAATCAGCGGAGATGGACTCAGCGGTAACATTCAGCTTTGAAGTTGCCATTTCACTGTATTATCAGTTCAACCAAAGATGTTAACAAATAAGAATTATCTTAATGTGGAAAGAAAATTTCCATTAAGATTTTTCGAATTTTGTCCATTTCATTCAGACAAAAAAGTCTTAATGAAGATTAGGGTTTTTCTTGTTTTTGAAAAAAAACGAATATAACACCCATAAGCCTTGTATTCCAGTTTCTTAAAAAAAAGGGGGAGATATTCAGCGATGTAAGAATTTGAAATCTTGCATTTTCATGCGTTTTGTCAGAGAGAGAAAACATACCTTGATATCAGTTTAACCAAATTTATTCAGAGAGAAGATGATGAAATGGATTGTACAAGTTTATTTTATCCGCCTATACAAGAATGTATAAACGTATCGCTGATTAAATGTGAACCGCTGAAGATTTATCCTTCAAAGTTCAGCATTCCAAGCTCGCTGATGAGAAAGTTGAATCTTGTCTCATCAATAGGTTTGGTAAACAAATCAGCTAACTGATAATCAGTTGGGATAAAATGAAGTTCTATATCACCATTCATCACATGATCTCTGATAAAATGATATCTGATTTCTATGTGTTTTGTCTTTGAGTGTAGCACTGGATTGTTTGCTATAGCGATGGCACTTGTGCTGTCGCAATAGATTGGAATTTTGGAGAGCTGAAGATCATAGTCTAGTAGTTGATTTCTCATCCATAAGACTTGAGAACAGCAGCTTCCAGCGGCTACATACTCAGCTTCAGCTGTGGAAGTGGACACTGAGTTTTGCTTCTTATTTGTCCAACTTACCAGCTTTCTACCCAGGAGCTGACATCCTCCTGTGGTGCTTTTCCTATCCATTTTGCAACCTGCAAAATCACTGTCTGAATAGGCGGTTAGATCGAATCCTGAATCTTTGGGATACCAAAGACCTAGATTCGCTGTACCCTTAAGATATCGAAAGATTCGCTTTACAGCTTTCATATGGGATATCTTAGGTTCAGCTTGATATCGTGCGCACAGACATGTTGCAAACATAATATCGGGTCGGCTAGCTGTAAGATACAGTAGTGAGCCGATCATCCCACGGTACATCGTGACATTGACAGGAACACCCTTTGTGTCCTTATCAAGTATCAGCGGTGGTGCCATAGGGGTTTTCATAGCTGAACTTTCAGTTAAGTCGAATTTCCTCAGCATATCTTTAACATACTTTCCCTGATTTATAAAAGTTCCTTTTTCAGTTTGCTTAATCTGAAGACCAAGGAAATATGTTAGTTCACCCATCATACTCATTTTATACTCATCTTTCATTCTATCAGCGAAACGAGTACAAAGCTCAGGGTTAGTAGAACCAAATATAATGTCATCAACATATATTTGAACTAAAATGATATGACCTTTTATTTTTCTAAAAAACAAAGTTTTGTCAATCTTACCTCTCTCAAATTTTTCAAGGTGGAGATAAGTAGAAAGAGTGTCATACCATGCACGAGGAGCTTGCTTCAAGCCATAAAGTGCCTTATCCAGCTTATAAACATAACCTGGACGCTTAGGATCTGAGAATCCTGGAGGTTGTTCCACATAAACTTCTTCATTCAGCTTTCCATTTAGAAACGCTGACTTAACATCCATTTGATGTACAGTGAAGTTTTTGTGTACAGCATATGCTAAGAAAAGACGAATAGATTCAAGTCTTGCTACTGGAGCAAAGGTTTCGTCATAATCTATGCCTTCCTCTTGTCTGTATCCCTGAGCAACAAGACGAGCTTTGTTGCGAGTTACAGTACCATGTTCGTCCAACTTGTTTCGATAGACCCACTTAGTGCCTATCACTGTTTTGTCAGTTGGTCTCCGAACAAGTTTCCAAACTTTGTTTCTTTCGAATTCAGTCAGCTCTTCTTGCATAGCGCTGACCCAGTTTGGATCTCTGAGGGCATCATCTATTTTCTTTGGTTCAGTTAGAGAAATAAAGTTAACAAATAAACAAATATTACCTGCACTTCTACGAGTCTGAATACCAGCGTTGGGATCACCAAGAATTTGATCGATTGGGTGATTTACAGTCCATCGCTGAGCCGGAGCATGCGTCGCTGACTCAGTCTGAACTGGAGAAACTGAAGATGAGGCTTCAGCTACTTCTGGATTATCAGCTAAGAGAGGAATGCTTGCATTTGTCACTTCATTCACTGATTGCTGAGAAATAGATGGAATTTCTGAGACATTTGGATCAACTGCTGGTATAGTGTTTATAGGAACAGCTGAGACCCAAGATGTTTCAGCTTCACTATTCTGCATATTGGGAATGATAGTAGGACCATCATTTTCAGTTGTATGAGCATGAGTAGTGGGAACATCTTCTGAATCACCAAGATGAGAAAACATCCATTGATTCAGTTCTTCTGTATCAGCGTTCGGTTTAGAGTTCGCTGAACGGGATTCGTCAAACGTGACGTGAATAGTTTCTTCTACAGTTTGTCTTCTTCGGTTGAAGACTCTGAAGGCTTTGGAAACTGAGGAGTATCCAAGAAAGATTCCATCATCAGCCTTAGGATCAAACTTTCCAAGGGCATCTCTGTTGTTCAGTATGAAACACTGACAACCAAAGATGTGAAGAAAGCTGATTGAAGGCTTTCTCCCATGAAAAAGTTCATAGGCTGTCTTTTTGAATCTTTTGACTATCAGCGACCTGTTTTGCGTAAAACAAGCCGTGTTGACAACTTCTGCCCAAAACTGAGTAGGCAGGTGAGAATCGCTGAGCATTGAACGTGCAGCTTCAATAATTGTTCTATTTCTTCTTTCAGCGACTCCGTTTGTTGTGGTGTTCTCACTGACGAAAAGTTGTGAGAAATACCCTTGCTCTCAAGGAAGGAATCAATAGAACTGTTTTTGAATTCAGTTCCATGATCACTCCTTATTGAGCGAACAGTCATATTGTTCAGAGTTTCCATCTTCCGAACAAAGGTGATGAGTTCTTCAGGGGTGTCACTCTTAGAACGGAGAAACATTACCCATGTGTAACGAGAGAATTCATCAACTATGACCAGCGTATATTTCTTTCCAGCGATGGATTGTTTGTTAACGGGGCCAAACAAATCCATATGGAGTAGTTGAAGAGGAGATGACACTGAGGAAACTTGCTTTGACTTAAAGCTTGCCTTGGTCTGCTTCCCTTTTTCACACGCTGAACATAAGGATTCTTTGGCGTATGAATGTTGAGGTAGACCAGTGACTAACTCTTTGGATGAAAGAGTATTCAGTGTCTTGAAGTTGAGATGTGAGAGCCTCTTGTGCCATAGCCAGTTGACATCAGAAGATGCCTTTGAGAAGAAACAGGAGTTCTCAGTGGTTGTTGAGTCCATGTTTATAACATAAACATTTTCCAAACGATAACCGCTGAGAGCTATCTTCTCCTTTTTGTCAGAGACAAAGCAGGATTCCTTAGTGAAAATCACTTTGTTATCCATGTCGCAAAGCTGACTGATGCTCAGAAGATTATGCTTCAGCCCTTCAACATATGCGACTCTTCTGAAGGATGTTGTACCATTTGAAAGTACACCATACCCTCGGGTGTGTCCTTTTCCATTTCCACCGAAAGTCACAGAGGGACCCTTCTCTTTATTGTATTAAGCGAGCAGGCTTTTCTTTCCAGTCATGTGTCTAGAGCATCCGCTATCGAGATACCAGATACCCTTCTTAACCTGAATGGCAGATGTTGAAGTGGAGGGAATGTCTGAACTTTCTTCCTCTTCTTCAATATTGGCCATGAGACATTGATTTGCTTCATCATCTTCAGAATCAGATGATGAGGCTTCTTCATCAGAAGCAGCCCAATCATAGTCAGCCATCAGGCCTTTTCCTTTCTTCTTAAAGCTTTTCAGTTTTGCATACTTCTCCTTCAGCTTTGAGTATTTGTCGTCTTTATTCCTTGGAACAAAGGATTTCTTTGTAAAAGCTGAAGGTCTCATGATTTTCTTTGACCTGCACTCGTTAGCGAAATGACCTGTCTTTTCGCAGTTGAAACAAGTAGCAGTAGCCTTATCAACAAAAGCTGATGACTTAGGCTTGTCAGCTATAGAAAGAGTTTTGTTCTTTCTAAACATTTTCTTCTTGGCGAATCTCCTGAACTTTTTAGTTAGGAGAGCCAAGGATTCATCATCATCTGAAGAATCAGAATCTGATGACCTTTCAGAGTTACTTTCTAACTCAGTGATAGTGACCACGGGTCGCTGAGTAGAAGGTTCCTCTGAGATTAAAGCAACAGGGGTGCTTTTGGAATCTTTTACAAGATTCTTCTTAAGATGGCTAGATTGCTCATGATTCAGCAATGTGCCATATAAGGTAGCAAGTGTCATTGATCTTAGATCTTTTGACAGCTTGAGACACATGGAATAATTGTCCCAGCTTTCAGGTAAACATTCTAAAAACTTTGTCAGCACTTTAAAGTTAGAATATTCCTTACCAACCGTTTTTAGATCTATAATTAAGCAGTTAAAACGTTGATGAACTTCAGAGAGAGTTTCATTCTTACCAGAAATGAAGCTTTCGTATTGTCTTACCAGGTTGATCTTTCTTGAATCCTGGACTTCAGACGTTCCTTCATACTGAACACATATTGTGTCCCACATGGCTTTTGAGGATTTCAGGTTCATGACGGAATGGTAGACTTCGTCAGGAAGGGCCATGGATAGTATGGATCTGGGTTTTGTATCTATAGCCACTTTCTTCTTGTCTTCATCGGTCCAATGATGGATTTCCTTTGGAATCAGCCTTTCTGGAATAGCAGCTCTAGTTGCAGTGGCTGGAACTGCAGGATCAATTGTTACAGGGATGTGTGGGCCGTTTTCAAGATAGTAAGGTATAGTAGGGTCTACACCTTCTAAGAAGAGTGTCATCCTATTTTTCCACAAGTTGAAGTTATCTCTGGAAAATCTAGGGGGTTTTGCAAGAGAACCATTGTCTATATAGTGAGTGTTTGTGTTTGTGTTGGCCATTTTCAGATAATAGCTAGGAAGAGAAATATCTTAGATTAGATCTTGTTTATGAGATTAAACAAATCTGCTCTGATACCACTTGTTGGTCCCGAAAGGCCTATACAAGTTTGTAGAAGGGGGGGGGGGGGGGGGGGGTTGAATACAAACACACTATTTTACTTTTCTAAATTGTTTATTGATAAATCATTAACAATTTACAGCTTGTTGCGGAAACAAGATTAAGGATAAACCTAAATCTAAACAAGTTGGAACACTAAGGTTTCTTGCACTAAGAAAGATAAGGAGATTACTAATAAAATCCTATCTTAAGAGAGATTTGAACTTGTCCAGAGTTAGCAAGTTACTTCAAATGAAGTGAGTTCATCTCTTTATATACTGCATGCATTTAATGCAATTCAGTATACACTTTACACGTGTCATCAGCGGATTGGTTGCATGTCATTGACCTTTGTAAAACAAGCCGTGTTGACAGCTTCTGCCCAAAACTGAGTAGGCAGGTGAGAATCGCTGAGCATTGAACGTGCAACTTCAACAATTGTTCTAGTTCTTCTTTCAGCGGCTCCGTTTTGTTGTGGTGTTCTCACTGACGAAATGTTGTGAGAAATACCCTTGCTCTCAAGGAAGGAATCAAGAGAACTGTTTTTGAATTCAGTTCCATGATCACTCCTTATTGAGCGAACAATCATATTGTTCAGAGTTTCCATCTTCCGAACAAAGGTGATGAGTTCTTCAGGGGTGTCACTCTTAGAACGGAGAAACATTACCCATGTGTAACGAGAGAATTCATCAACTATGACCAGCGTATATTTCTTTCCAGCGATGGATTGTTTGTTAACGGGGCCAAACAAATCCATATGGAGTAGTTGAAGAGTAGATGACACTGAGGAAACTTGCTTTGACTTAAAGCTTGCCTTGGTCTGCTTCCCTTTTTCACACGCTGAACATAAGGATTCTTTGGCGTATGAATGTTGAGGTAGACCAGTGACTAACTCTTTGGATGAAAGAGTATTCAGTGTCTTGAAGTTGAGATGTGAGAGCCTCTTGTGCCATAGCCAGTTGACATCAGAAGATGCCTTTGAGAAGAAACAGGAGTTCTCAGTGGTTGTTGAGTCCATGTTTATAACGTAAACATTTTCCAAACGATAACCGCTGAGAGCTATCTTCTCCTTTTTGTCAGAGACAAAGCAGGATTCCTTAGTGAAAATCACTTTGTTATCCATGTCGCAAATCTGACTGATGCTCAGAAGATTATGCTTCAGCCCTTCAACATATGCGACTCTTCTGAAGGATGTTGTACCATTTGAAAGTACACCATACCCTCGGGTGTGTCCTTTTCCATTTCCACCGAAAGTCACAGAGGGACCCTTCTCTTCCTTGTATTCAGCGAGCAGGCTTTTCTTTCCAGTCATGATTCAGCAATGTGCCATATAAGGTAGCAAGTGTCATTGATCTTAGATCTTTTGACAGCTTGAGACACATGGAATAATTGTCCCAGCTTTCAGGTAAACATTCTAAAAACTTTGTCAGCACTTCAAAGTTAGAATATTCCTTACCAACCGTTTTTAGATCTATAATTAAGCAATTAAAACGTTGATGAACTTCAGAGAGAGTTTCATTCTTACCAGAAATGAAGCTTTCGTATTGTCTTACCAGGTTGATCTTTCTTGAATCCTGGACTTCAGACGTTCCTTCATACTGAACACATATTGTGTCCCACATGGCTTTTGAGGATTTCAGGTTCATGACAGAATGGTAGACTTCGTCAGGAAGGGCCATGGATAGTATGGATCTGGCTTTTGTATCTATAGCCACTTTCTTCTTGTCTTCATCGGTCCAATGATGGATTTCCTTTGGAATCAGCCTTTCTGGAATAGCAGCTCTAGTTGCAGTGGTTGGAACTGCAGGATCAATTGTTACAGGGATGTGTGGGCCGTTTTCAAGATAGTAAGGTATAGTAGGGTCTACACCTTCTAAGAAGAGTGTCATCCTATTTTTCCACAAGTTGAAGTTATCTCTGGAAAATCTAGGGGGTTTTGCAAGAGAACCATTGTCTATATAGTGAGTGTTTGTGTTTGTGTTGGCCATTTTCAGATAATAGCTAGGAAGAGAAATATCTTAGATTAGATCTTGTTTATGAGATTAAACAAATCTGCTCTGATACCACTTGTTGGTCCCGAAAGGCCTATACAAGTTTGTAGAAGGGGGGGGGGGGGGGGGGTTGAATACAAACACACTATTTTACTTTTCTAAATTGTTTATTGATAAATCATTAACAATTTACAGCTTGTTGCGGAAACAAGATTAAGGATAAACCTAAATCTAAACAAGTTGGAACACTAAGGTTTCTTGCACTAAGAAAGATAAGGAGATTACTAATAAAATCCTATCTTAAGAGAGATTTGAACTTGTCCAGAGTTAGCAAGTTACTTCAAATGAAGTGAGTTCATCTCTGTATATACTGCATGCATTTAATGCAATTCAGTATACACTTTACACGTGTCATCAGCGGATTGGTTGCATGTCATTGACCTTTGTTGACAACCTTAGTAGCCGCATGAATGAACAGTGTAGTATCAGAGTGGTTGTACGATTTCAGATTTTCGGAGGTTATTTTCTGACATTTCGTACGGTGGCGTGCAAGGGAGGTTAAGACAAAAGTACTTTGTACGGAGGACTTCATGATCAGCTTTCGTTGATTCAGCGATTATCATTTACTATTCAGCGAATGATAAAGTTCAGCGATAGCTGAAGTCTTGCACTTGATACTTCACGTTGAGTGGACAAATCTGAGTCTTCGCTGATCCGCATCAGTTCATTAGGAGACTTGTCGCTGGTTCTTGAGCTTAATCTTCGACTTCAGCATAGAACCTTTGTTGACGTGAATCTTGTCTTCAGGGATCATAAGTAAACAACTAACTTATCAGCGATCACCATATGGACTGAACAGACTCAGCGATATGGTGAACAGTGTTCGCTGAATGTTTAATCTAAAAGAGCGAGAGTTCCTATCAGCAGTACTGTAAGATCTTAGTACTCATCAGCGATAGTGAAACTCTGATACATATTGTTTACTTACAATTTTCACTAAGTATTTAAGATAGGGTCATTATCAAATCACTGAGGGTTTGGATCAACACCTTTGGTCTCTGTGACTCGTCGATACGGTCATTCAACATTTTTATAAACATCTCCTGTTGTTGAGTCAGTGTAACATTCATGACCCGCATCATGTTTTCCATTATACGAGACTCCATATTAGATTTCGTCGTCACCGAATTAGAAATACTGACATTAGATCGATGAGTTTGACTTCCTTCTCCTGCCAAGATAAGAAACCTTGATGTTTTTCATTAACTTCACATCTTTCAGGTTGACCTTCCACAATTTCATTTACCACACGACCCTCCAAAGAAGTAGAAGGCTTAATTGGTGTATTAACCATCATATTCTGATAAGCACAATAGATAATCATAAGAGCTGGTTATTCACAACCCAAACACAAAGAAACGTACCTTAACGTTTGTTAATCACTATAACCATCATAAACAAGTATGCTTACTGTTAGGGCAATATTTGGTTGTATAGAAGTTCAGGGGCTGTTTGTAATTCTTTAATTTGAGCCTAGTTAGTGAACGGGCCGTGGGCTTGTTAACCATGGGCCCGCCATATATAATGTTTTGTTTTAGCCATTTTTTAAGTTAGTTGTTCATTTTATCTTTCTAAACCATATTGTAATACTCTCTCATTATTGAAAGCAAATTGGATGACCAGTTGAAATCATAACCTGTGTTCATATCTATTGATTTCATATTGTTCGTTGCACGGATCTGGAACTCTCAATTGGTATCAGAGCAGACGGACAGATCGATTCAAAGTACTCTATTCGAATTCTGGTAAGTTTTCTAGTTATAAGGCTGTGTTCTTGATTGAAATCTCATATTTTGATTCGGATTAAATTGATCGTTTTCGTTTATTGGATATTGTTAGTATTACTCTTATTAAATTGATCGTTTTCGTTTTCGTTTTCGTTTTTTGATTCTAGTTATAAGGCTGTTTTCGTATTCTAATTCGATCATTTGAGTGAGTTTTAAGCGAATTAAAGTTCAAAAGTTTTGGTTGTGTTCTTGATAAAAATCGAATTTTTAACGATCAAAACTTGTTGTTTTTGCTTCAAAATCGATTTGGGCAGTGTTATTTTTGTGTTTGGTCGAGTTCCTAATCTTTCAGGAACGATTTTGAGCAACCCTAGTCGATCCTTAATCGAATTGAAAACTCCAGCCGCACTTTCCGGGTACCAGCAGCAGTTTCCGGATAACAGCCCCACTTTCCGGAAGTTCGCATTCAACCTTTCCGGGTACGACTAAACTTTCCGGGTAAGTTCTTATTTTCCACCTTTCCGGGTATAATTGTTTCGGGAACCTAAAGTTTTCGGTAAAATAGTTTGTCCGGACAACTCAACGTTTCCGGTAACCTATTTTATCCGGACAACTCGAAGTTTCCGGCTATATTGATATTTCCCGGACACTCCATCATCCGGAAAGCGTATCATCCGAAAACCCTTTCCACCCTGTAGGAATTTCATCCAGAAACTATTTTCATCCGGTAAGTTTGTGTTTATTCCTTATTTCATTCGGAAACTATTGTCTTCCGGTAACCTATAGTTATCCGGAAACCTTAGTCTGTCCGGACACTTCTATGTAATCCGGACACTTCTGTGTGTTGAACTGTTTTTCACTCAATCTGATCCGGACACTTCCAGATCAGACATCACATCCGGATTCCTATTCGGTAAGTTCAGTTCTGTTGAATTCTTACCTGTTTTTAGTACAAATCATTTGTAGAACCTGTGTTAGGATATCACTCGTAGTGCTTTGTGTTAGGTTATCACTTTGAATCGATCACATCGTATGACGATCATTCCAGTGCAACCAAAGATGTCTTCACGTGACGCTCTTGCCATCGGTACCGACTCCAAACCACCTTGCCTCTATCAAGGTGAGTACAGCCAGTGGCGAGACAGATTCAAAATCTTCATCAAGTCGAAGGACAACTTCGAGTACATTTGGCGAGCATTAGAAGATGGACCAATTCCACCACCCACGAAGACTATACCAGCAACTGCAAATGCTGAGGCTCGTGTCGAGAAAAAGGCGGTCTCCGAGATGACTGATGACGAAAGAGGCATTCTTGAGGGAGAAAAGCATGCTAAGAGGTACTTGGTTCAAGCTCTACCCAACATGATCTACACTGCCATCGATAGCTACAAAGACACAGCGAAGGGCATGTGGGATCAGATGGAGAAGATGATGCGTGGGAGCGAAGTCGGGAATCAATTGAAGATCAACAGTTCCATAACCAAGTTTGATGGTTTTAAACAACGCACCGGTGAATCCCTATCTCAAACTTATGAACGGTTCTGTCTACTTCTCAACGAGCTCCACAAGAACAAGATTACTCGTTTCAACACTGAGAACGCTCTGAAGTTCCTCAATAACCTTCTGCCTGAGTGGAAAGTGTTTGCATCACACGTCAAGCATAACCATTTGATGGAGAAAGTTGACATCCACGAGCTGTATGAGACGCTTCTTCAAGACGAAGATGAGGTGATGGAAATACTCAAAGAGAAGAAGGCCGCATCCAAACCAGCTGCTGATCCTCTTGCACTCATGTCCTCCAAACAAGGGAAATCTTCTGGCCGTCACTCCTAACGTGCACAAAAGCAAAGCTCATCTGAGTCAGAATCTGAAGAAAAAGAAGACAGCAATTCTAATGATGAAGTATCTGATTTCAAGAAAGCGATAGCCTGACACGGGGTTTTCACACCCCGAGGATCTTACCGCAAGTGTACGGGTCGAAGTCAAGTAATAACGTACGGAAGTACGAGTATCTAATCCACGGGAACTATGAACTAAATATCACAATTTCTATAAGAACTATTAATTGAACTGTCAAAATTTGAGGATTGGTTTTATACTAGTTACTTGCAATAAACAAAATCAACACAAACACAAGACAAACAGAACAGCTTTAAAGACTTCGATAGAGAGAAAGTTGAGGGTTGGAAATCCTCAAGTTCTACACATGCAAATAATTGACTCAAAACAGTTACCAGTTAATCCTCTTAATGACTCCCAAATCTTTTAAAGATCACCATTGCTTTCTTTCGAATAACAACAGATTTTATTCTGAAAAGGATAGGTTCAATCTCTCGATCTCTCCCATGGATTTCAAAACACATTAAGTACTCGATTTATGTTAAATTGGCTAGATTTTATCTCTCGATAATAACCTAACGGTTTAAATGGGACTAAAGCTTACTTGGTATATCTCTATCATCTTTTTGGGCTTTAGGCATGCAATTCCTAAGTCTAAATAGCAGTTAATTCTCACGAACTTAATTGCTAATCAACAAATCAATTGTAAACTGGCCAAATTCACAAAAGCGTTAAGAACAAAATCACATGCTTCAATTAATAAGGAGAAACTGATAAAAGTTCAAATCAATTCGTTACATGCTTAAAAACCGAATTCATTCCAACCCCCAACACGAACCGGTTAGTTCATGTCGGTGGTGGATTCAAACCAAGAGAGAAAGGTGCGAAAGTGTATGCAAACATGATTAAGAATGAAAAGATGAAATTGTGGTAACAAATGATGAAAACTCCCTCTTCTCGTGTCCGTCTCTACGTTCCGTCTTGAATGCACTCGTGATCGGCTCTGTATCGTGACCTCGAGGACTTCGAAAAATCGCCCAAAATCGCCCCGGAACTGCTCTGGATCGTCTGCCGAAAGTTGGATACCGAAAAAGTGACCTAAAATCGGATTTTGTAGCTGAAAAACGTGAAACAGTGGGTTACGCCACTTGCCACGCGACTTGCAAGTCGCGTGGTAAGTCGCGCGTGTCCAATTAGCTGCGTGGGTCGTTTTCTGGTTCGCGGTTCGGGTCCTGGTTCGGTCGTGGGTTTTGGGCTTGGCTTTTGGGCTCCCGTTAGGCTTCGTTTGGACTCGTTTCGGGCTCTTTTTAGCTTCTTTTTCCGAGGAATGCCGCCTTTTATATAACCTGCGTAAATTACTCAATAAACCGTCAAATACCCGCCTTTTTACTTGAATACAAGCCAATCTCGTTGGTTTGAGAACCGGAAATAACGCCAAAAAGTGGCGTTATCAACAACCCCAAACCGAGCGTTGCTTGTCCCCAAGCAAATTAGCGATAAAACAGAATTAAAGCCCATACCCGTGAATATCTATCTCACTCTCGCCTCATTCTCATTTTGTTTGACCTATGACCTTCCATTGGGAGTTGAACTCGTGACTGTTCCGATCACATCAGGGTTAGACTAAGTCTGAACATACTAGGGAAAACATTTCGCCTCGACCCTACCTCACGGGATACTCTCGTTTCGCTCTCGAACCTAGGTTATCGCTCGTGTTGTCATGTGTATGGAAGTTATGTACAATAATACTCGAAATATTACATGACAACTCTAAAGAAAGACGCACAAATGTCCAAACTTTTGATCTCAGACGGAATCAAATAACAAGACAGGGAATATCGGTACAGGTGGTCATAGACTCTAATCATGTTTTCCAGAAGATCATCCAGGTCTTTACACGGGTTGTAATGGGGCTAAGGTTAAGGCTAAGAAACGACGGGTAAAAAGGATCAACAATCCTCGGTGTGTCAATCATTGGCAATTCCTGAACTCTCGTTGCTTTACATTCGCTTACTTGGCCCTTTTCGTCACTATTGGAGTCGCTTTGACTCTCTTATTTTGCGGCTCTAACTATTATCTAAATTCTTTTTTTTTGGGACTTCATTGGTTCTCTTTTCTACTTCTCGGGCTACATTGACCCGTTTTATTTTCATGACTGGCCGGAATTTTTTATTTTATGCTTTATCTCTAGTGGTTCATTACTGCTTCCGATTGACACACTTTCGGATAAGGGTTGGCTAAGGATTTTGGCTAAAGGGTCAATGATGGGTTTAGAAAGAAATACGGTGAGTGTTTGGCTTCAAAGGGTTAATGGATACACACAAAAGGGTCAAAAGGGAACGATAGATAAAAATGGTTTGTAAATAAAACACACAATGTCTGGAATCATTTCTCAAGGTCCACACGATATGGTCTATTATACCCTTACCTAATATCCCGATGTTCGTCTTTGCTACTCAATGCAATAATGTAGCGAGATCATTCTACATTCACGACAAGGAATTCGAAAAAGTGTATATGATTTTTATGTATGAATCCCTCGAAGTGAAAGAACGTCTTTTAGGCTCAAAACTCACTAACGGGTGGTCTTCACTAATGTCCCTAGTCATGTCCTTTCCCAGTCCTTCCCTAATGGTCACGTCACTATCACAAGATTCTTCCCACAATGGTTGGTTTCAGTCATTCAAAACAAAAATTTTAGCTATGTGATCTAGATACTCAGAAATGTAGGAAATCTACGTGCATAACTTGGCCCCGATTGGGCAACCCCAAATCGCCCCAGAAATGTAGGAAATCTCGGACTAATGATGCATTAGCGCGGCGATTGGCAGTGGCAATGGTTGCCCAATCTTGCGCTACAAGTTTATCTTTGACAAAGGGATTTGCTTCTACAAAGTCGGGGTCGAAACCCCTCTCTAAATTCAACTTCCGAGTGTAAATACACTCAAAGTGGGTTCTAGCAGCTGGGGAAGTGAATTGCCTCGGTATCCCACTGGGGGCATGAGCAGTCCCCACAGTGGACAGATGTGGATTTTCAGAAAGGTTTTGTTCACTTCCCGTATTAGTATCACTAGAAGAAGAACTTAAAGAGGGTTCGATACCCTTACCTTTCCTCGACGCTTTTCTTTTCGGTTTTGCAGACGATGCCTTCTTGGATGCACCAGATCGTGTAACCATTCCCCTGTTCCTCTGGAGTGCTCTGGTTGGGGTTTCTTCACTGTGGGCAGTGGTGTGGACATCCTCCACACTATCAGCATTTTTGTTCTGGGGAATGTCTAATGTCTGAGTCTGCTCCTTAATCTTCTTCTGTCTTTCTTCTTCCTCACGAGCCAAACACTCCTCCTCTGCTTGTTTCTTTTTCTGCTCGAATATCCTTGCTTCTTCATCCTTCTTTCGTTCTTCCTCTTTCAATCGCTCCTCCTCCTCTCTAGCCAATCTTGCGGCTTCTTCCCTCCTCAATCTCTCTTCCTCCTCTCTTTTTAATCTTTCTTCCTCCTCTCGTTTGATTCTTTCCTCTTCTTCCTTTCTGATTCTTTCTTCTTCCTCTCGACGCCTCCTCTCGACCTCTTCCTTTCTTTTTCTAATGGCTTCCATTTTCTGTTTGAACTCCTCTGCTAACCGTCTCTCTTCTTCTTCGGCTAGAAGTGTCTCGGTCTCGAAATGGGTGATACTATTGTCTGAGACTTGCGATGATGAAGTAGCTTTTGGGCTTTCGTGCTTTGAAGAACCCTCGTCGGCCGCACCGGAGATGATCGGGTTTTCGCCGGAGACCGGTGGCGGTTCGTTCAGGTCATTGGTGACGGCTTCCGGTGGTTGTTCCTCGGCGGTCCTGCGGCGGACGGCCGCACGTGTTAGTGCATCGGGGTTGGTGTTCATTCTCTTGGTTCTTGCCATTTTTAGGGTTTTGGAAGGGTTTTGCTGGTGGGTTTTTCGTAGAGAGAGAAATGAAGAAGAGAAAGTTTGTTGGGTAATTTTTGGAAGCAAAGGAGGTTAAGGTGGTTTTTGGAAATGTTTTCTTTTCAAAAATGGGGGGAAACAGCCGATTTTAGGAGAGAGGGAGAGGATTGACAATGATAGCTTTGCTTGGGAAATGATGAACTATGACACCATGGCCTAAAAGTAGACTTGATGGCAGCAAAAGGTGAAAGCTTGTCAGCATTGGGCCCCAAAAATAGTCCTTTCATTCGTCAGGTGGGGAGTGGGGAGCGCAGTGACCTGAGCCTTCCCCACTGCAAAGTACTTTCCTTGATTTTTCTTCAAAAGGTGGCACGTTCTTCTACACACATTAAAACAAACTACCATGTAGAATTAAAAAGACCAAAAATAATAAAAAGACAACAAATAAGTGAAATAAAATATTTACAAACGGTTGTGAATTTCTCTAACCATAGCGAGGCGGAGAGTGGGCAGGGATGTGGGCACTTTCATGCAAAAAATGCTTTACCCTTTGCCCATTGACTTTAAAGGTTTGACCCGATTGTGGGGATTTCAACTCCACTGTTCCGAAAGGACTCACCTTGACAATGGTGTATGGTCCCGTCCATCTTGATTTAAGTTTACCTGGAAAGAGTTTGAGACGGGAATTGAACAATAGTACCTGTTGTCCTTCCATGAACTCCCTATGGTTGATTCGACGATCGTGCCACATCTTGGTCTTTTCCTTGTACAACTTTGCATTCTCATAGGAGTGATATCGCAACTCCTCTAGCTCATGTATTTGCAGACTCCTTTTGATTCCCGCGGCATCCTCACTCATGTTAAGCTCTTTAAGGGCCCAGAACACCTTGTGCTCTAATTCAATCGGTAAATGGCAAGCTTTGCCAAAAACTAATTTGAATGGAGACATTCCCAGAGGAGTTTTATAGGCTGTTCGATAGGCCCAAAGAGCATCATCGAGTTTGATTGACCAATCTTTACGGTGTGGCTTAACAACTTTTTCCAAAATTCCCTTGATCTCACGATTTGAAAGCTCGGCCAACCCATTGGTTTGTGGGTGGTATGCGGTGGCCACTCTATGATGAATATCATATTTAGCAAGAACCGAGGCCATGACTTTGTTTACAAAATGGGTGCCTTCGTCACTAATTAATGCTCGTGGTGTTCCGAAGCGAGTGAATATATTTTTGTGTAAGAACTTCACCACAGTGTTAGCATCATTGGAGTGACAAGCAATGGCTTCTACCCATTTTGAAACATAATCTACCGCAACCAAGATGTAAAAGTTATTGTTGGAATTTGGAAAAGGTCCCATAAAATCTATCCCCCATACATCAAAAAGTTCGACCTCTAGAATGTTGTTAAGAGGCATTTCATTTCTTTGCGATATATTCCCCGTACGTTGACATTGCTCACAATTTTTCACGAATTCAAATGAGTCTTTAAAAACAGTGGGCCAAAAGAATCCACTTTGCAAAATTTTTGCTGCGGTACGGTTTCCACCGAAGTGGCCACCGTAGTGGGATGTGTGACAACCATGGAGTATTTGATGTTGTTCACTCCCATGGACACAACGCCTTAATATTTGGTCCGCCCCTATCTTGTACAAGAAGGGATCGTCCCAAACGTATTGTCGTGTGCCGTGTAAAAATTTCTTGAATGGTTGTCCACTCATCCCGTGGGGCTTAAGTCCACTTGCTAAAAAGTTTGCAATATCAGCATACCAAGGAGTTTCATTATGATGTTGCGCAGATAATAATTGTTCATCGGGAAAAGTTTCTTTTACCGGAGTGGGGTCAGGAGTGGGGTCAACAGTGCCCACTGTCTTCTCGAGCCTGGACAGATGATCAGCAACCTGATTGCTTGTTCCTTTTCTGTCGACGATCTGGAGGTCAAATTCCTGCAGCAACAGCACCCATCTGATCAACCTCGGTTTAGAGTCAGCCTTGTTGATCAAATATTTGATGGCTGCGTGATCGGTGTGTACTATGACCTTTGCTCCAATTAAGTAAGACCTGAAACGATCAAAAGCAAAAACTACTGCAAGTAGTTCTTTTTCGGTTACAGTGTAGTTGATTTGAGCCTCGATCAAAGTCTTGCTTGCATAGTATATTGGATGAAAAATCTTATCTTTTCGTTGGCCTAGTACTGCACCTATAGCCCAATCGCTGGCGTCACACATGACTTCAAATGGGAGTGACCAGTCAGGAGTGGTCACTATGGGTGCAGTAACTAAGGCATTTTTGATTATTTCAAATGCGTTTCTACATTCTTTGGTAAAAACAAACTCTCTTTCATGTTGCAGCAGGTTACATAGGGGTTTAGTTATTTTGGAAAAATCTTTTATGAACCTCCTATAGAAACCTGCGTGACCTAAAAAACTGCGAATGCCTTTTACCGTTGTGGGCTCGGGAAGTTGGGAGATTACTTCTAGTTTTGCTTCATCAACTTCCAAACCCTTTTTCGACACAAGATGACCCAAAACGATGCCCTCTTCGACCATGAAATGACATTTTTCCCAATTTAGAATAAGGTCGTGGGTCTCACATCTCACCAAACTTTTTTTTAGATTCCTCAAACAGTTATCAAATGATGTGCCGATCACAGAAAAATCGTCCATAAAAACTTCTATGGTATCTTCTATCATATCAGTAAAAATGGCCATCATACAACGTTGAAAAGTAGCGGGAGCATTACATAAACCAAAAGGCATTCTCCGGAATGCAAAAGTACCATATGGACAAGTAAAGGTGGTCTTTTCTTGGTCTTCGGGTGCGATGTGGATTTGGTTATATCCGGAGTATCCATCTAGAAAACAATAAAATTCCTTTCCCGCTAATCTATCAAGCATTTGATCAATAAAAGGTAACGGGAAATGGTCTTTCTTTGTTGCTAGATTCAGTTGCCTATAGTCCATGCATATTCTCCATCCCGTAACAGTCCTAGTTGGAATGAGTTCGTTCTTTTCATTTCTGACCACTGTTGTTCCTCCCTTTTTAGGGACACATTGAACGGGGCTCACCCAACTACTACTGGCAATGGGATAGATAATACCGGCATCTAACCATTTCAAGACTTCTTTCGTAACTACCTCCTTCATGATGGGGTTCAACCTTCTTTGGGGTTGGACTTTCCCCGGGTGGTCACTCTCCAAGTTAATCTTATGTTGACATAAAGAGGGGCTAATCCCTCGAATGTCCGCTATGGTCCAACCAATTGCTCCCTTATGCTTTATCAACAAATCAATCAGAAGTTGTTCTTGTTTCTCACTAAGTTTGGAAGAGATAATGACGGGAAGTTTATTATCCTTAGCGAGATAAGCATACTTTAAATGGGAAGGCAATGGTTTAAGCTCTAACTCGGGAGGTTGTTCTATTGAAGGGGATTGAACATCTCTATCTTTGAAGTCCATAGGTTCAAAAGCTGCAACCATTTCATTACACTCATCCTTGAAAGTGTCATTACTCTCTGATTCAGAGTGCTCACTGTCAATCCCCACTGTGGGAACTGTACTCCCCACTGTGGGCAAATTGCCAAAATTGTGGGTTTCATAAATCGAACTTAAGGCAAAACAATCTTCGGTGTCTATATATTTGAGAGATTTGAAAACATTAAAAGTTACCTCTTGGTCATTAACTCGCATCGTGAGTTCTCCTTTGTGCACATCGATCAAAGTACGTCCGGTTGCAAGAAACGGACGTCCTAAGATGATTGGGATTTCTTTATCGGCCTCATAATCTAAAACAAGAAAATCGGCGGGGAAGATAAATTTATCCACTTGGACCAAAACGTCTTCTATTTTTCCCTTGGGGTAGGCAATGGATCGGTCGGCTAGTTGTAATGTCACGGTTGTGGGTCTAGCCTCTCCAATCCCTAACTTGTTAAAAATGGACAAAGGCATCAAGTTGACACTAGCTCCTAAATCACAGAGTGCTTGGCCTACTTCTTGTCCTCCTATAATGCATGGAATGGTGAAACTACCCGGGTCTTTCAACTTAGGTGGAATCTTGCTTGTTAGGAGGGCACTACATTCTTCGGTCAAAGCCACAGTTTCAAATTCACCCAACTTCCTCTTTTTGTTCAAAATATCTTTTAAGAATTTAACATAGCTTGGCATCTGCTCGAGAGCTTCTACCAAGGGTATGTTAATGTGAAGTTGCTTAAAAATGTCTAAGAATTTTTTAAACTGAACATCGACATTTTTAGGCTTCATTCTTTGAGGAAATGGAATGTTTCGTGGGTCAATCTGAGTTTGCTGTGGTATTGGCTTTGGAACAGTAGTCTTTGGGACAGGTCCAAAAGTGGGAAGGTCAGGGATGTCGGTCCCCACTGTGGGGATCACAGTGACTTGAGGAGTGCCCACTGTGGTGCTCACAGTGGGTTTTTGAGGCGAATCATCAGATTCAAAAATGATATTTTTCAGATCCTTTCCACTCCTTAAAGTTATGGACTTGACATGTTCTGGTCCTTTTCCTATTACTCTAGCTTGCTCGGTATCACTCGGTAACGTTCCTGGTGGTCTATTTTTAACTTCAACGGCTAGCTGTCCTACTTGGGTCTCTATATTCCTAATGGCTGCTTGGGTTTGATTCATAAAACCTTTGAGAATCGACTCGATCGATTGTTGAGCCTCAGCTGGTTGGTTGGATCGTGGTTGGTATGGTTGTGGGGACTGCCCACTGTGATGTGGGGATTGCCCACTGTGATGTTGCTGAAATCCCGGGGGATTGTATGGTCTTTGCTGGATGTGACTCGGTCCTTGGGGTTGGAGTCCTTGATTACCGGACCAAGAGAAATTCGGATGATTTCTCCAACCTGGATTATAAGTCTGCGAATAAGGGTTGTTCCTTTGGTTGGTCCCTATGACATTAACAGATTCGGGGTTTGCTGGACAATAGTCGAAAACATGCTCCTCTCCACAAAGGGAGCAGTTATCAGCGAGATGGGTTGCGGAATTGACTTGGCCTCGATTTTGATTTAAAACGATTTTTGTCAAGGCCACTAATTGTGCATTCATGGTTTTGAGTGCTTCGGAATCTATGGTGTTGGTCTTAGACATGGGTGCTCTCGGATTTGACCATTCGGTATTGTTGTTGGACACTTTTTCTAAGATTTGATATCCTTCGTTGTAAGTCATACTCGTAAATGTTCCACCGGCTGTTGCATCTAAGATGATTTTGGCTGCATTGGAAAGACCATTGTAAAAGGTCTCCAATTGGATGCAATGTGGGATGCCATGATGTGGGCACTTTCGAAGTAAATCTTTAAATCGTTCCCATGCATCCGAAACAGCCTCATCTTCCTCTTGCCTAAATAAAATTATATCATTTCGAAATCTAACATTCCTTGTTGGAGGAAAGTATTTTTGCAAAAATCTATCGGCAAGTTCTTGCCAAGTGGTTATCGAGTGAGGTGCATGTGCGTTCAGCCAAGATTTTGCTTTGTCCCTTAATGAAAAAGGGAAAAGCCTTAGTCTTAATGCCTCATCACTAACACCTTGCAATTGAAAGGAATCGGTCATTTCTAAAAAAGATTTTAAGTGCGAGTGCGGATCCTCAGATGGTGATCCTCCAAATTGACCCATGGCTTGGATCATTTGAAACATCACCGGTTTGAGTTCAAAATGCGTTGCAACAATATTGGGTCTCAAAATTCCGGAGCTTAAATCACCAACTCCGGAAGTAGCATAGTCCCGTATTTTTCGATCTTTGTTATCGGCAATCGTGATTGTGGTCTCCACTATAGGTGGCGGTACTGCAGCCATGTTCACAGTGGGGATCACAGGAGGTTGTCGATTTGTTTTCTTGCTTCTTCGTGTTTTTCGCAACGTTTTATCTATTTCGAGATCTATTGGAACCAAATGTTCGAGTTGTCGCCGTGGCATACAATACGAACAGCTTAGAAAAACTAGTTACTCGGGCTCGAACAAAAACTAATGTCTTGAGATTTAAAATCACGCCAGTCCCCGGCAACGGCGCCAAAAACTT
The DNA here is from genome assembly GCA_033807775.1 of Saussurea involucrata. NCBI lineage: Eukaryota > Viridiplantae > Streptophyta > Magnoliopsida > Asterales > Asteraceae > Saussurea > Saussurea involucrata. The sequence continues at coordinate 139,112,508 of CM066322.1, forward strand.
GTTACGTGCGAAATGTGTGTTTTAATCGCAGTGGGTTGCAAACTGTCCACAGTGGGAAGTGCAAGTGTACACTGTCCACTATGATCGTCACAGCAAGTAATAGTTGGTAAAATACCAGAATCGAATCCACAGAGACTGGACAATCAAGACAATACGGTTCTCATGAGCTCCTTTTACAAGTTTCAACTAGAGAGGAAAATAATACTTTGGTTTGGTTTGGTAAAATAGCTACTTGAAACGATTTACTAAATGCTAAAAAGGAGGAATGTAGGTTGGATTTTCCCTAAATTTTATCTCAAATACTCGGTCCTTAGAGTGATCCTCGTATTCGTGGTGGACATTTTCGCTAGAAAAGCCCGGTTACAAAATACTCACACCGTTAGATAAAAATCCCATACTCTTAGTACTTGTTGTTTTGTCAATGGTAATCTCTAAATGGACCTTTTCAGGCCTCGATGGAATGTGTAGAGACAAATACTCTAAGTGTTTTTAATACACAAATTAGCTTGCCTACTACTCCAGTGGGCAGAGATTAGCTCACTGTGCCGACCTCACTTTCGTAAGTGTCAAAAGAATTCTTTCGAATCCCCTAGCATCATTCAAGCTCGTGTCACTGCGCTCTACTTATTTCTAAGTTAAGAACTAGACTTTAGATCCTTGCAAGTGATCAGCTTGTTCGCATCCTTGGGTAAATATCGAGAATGAAAGACCAAAACAACAAATATTCTAAGTATAAAGATTACTCAAGCATTTTTGATAAAATCCAGGTACTTCTCCTTCCTACATCCCAAAGGATGTTTAGCCTAACATTTCCGAAGTAAAGAAAACAAAAGATGAAGATTTGCACATAATAAAACTGAAAGTGACTTGAATTAACTGCTCACAGTGGGGAACGAGAAGTCGTCCCTGCACTGTGTAATACGAGCTACAATTTAAACTAAGAAAGTAAATTACTGAAAATTAAAGCTAGTTACTGCAGTAAATAAAAGACTAAAGCTAATGTGGTAGTTGAGAGAATTTGAGACTAAAAGTATTCAAGGATGATAACCAAGCATGCATTTAATGGCACCCAAGTGCTCCTTTATATACTAGGAGAAGGAGTTGGGTATTACACAAAAGAGGTGGGTCTTCCAATGGGTAAAGACTGCTGAGTTGTGGCAGAATTCAGCTCCTTGTGCAATTCTTTTATCCAATGGTCCCTTCTCCAAGTCAATCTCCAAGTACAAAGAGGTGTACTTGATGCTATCTTCAATGAGAACTACCTTGTACTTCTCCAGCCATTTCTCTGCCATATGAACCTTCCTCCTCCAGAAAATTAGATCCCAACTAAAAGTTTCTTTTTGATTTCTTTTTGATCAGCTCGAAGAGTGGGGAACCGGAGTGGGCACTGTATACGTCACTGCGGATGAAAAACCGAGAAAACACCCAAAACTTCCCCAAATAATTTATTAAAGACCATGGTTCACTCCTTTTGCTCGTTTTCGTAAATCATACCAAGAATGGGGGTTTTTAGAAGTGAAATGGCTAAAATTGACAAAATAAAGTGGAAAATAAATGGAAATAATAACTCTAAAAATAGAGTTATCACCCAATGTGCAAGCAAAGTCGTAGGTGATGTGACTCAATCATTGTGTAGTTATCACAGTTATCAAAAGGGCGGGCAAGGCATTACATAGCAAGCAAAAGAAAACCCAAAATTCTAAAGTGGGCACCCCAAACCTAGGTCGTGGCCTAGGTTTGCCAAATAAAAGCCAACCCCAAACCTCGGTAAAACTGAGGTTTGCACAGGGTCTAATGTGAGTGTGTAGATGGTTCAAAATTGAGGCACCCCAAACCTAAGTGAAACTTAGGTTTGTTGCATCTCGTGCAATTAAATAGGACAACCCATCAAGCACCACTCTTTTAGCAGAGAAATGATTAGAACATACCTTTTTTGCCCGGCCAGAGGAGATTCTTGAAAGATTGAGCATTTGGAGAAGGAGGGGAGAGCATGCACACTCGAAAGAAACAACCAGACGACGAAAGAAAAACAAGAAAACAGAAACACACAATGCAAGAAAAGAATAAAAATTTGCACGAAAAACGAACGAGAGCCAACAGGGGACTCCCGCGGTTTAGCCCGCGACTTACAAGACGCGTGGCAAACCGCGTAACTCTCTGTCTCAGAAAACCAACAGAGTGCCCCGCGGCTTGCTGCGCGGTTTGCAAACCGCGTGGCAAGTCGCGTATGTCCCTGTTCGTTTTTCGCTTTTTTTTGATTTTTCGATTTTTATGGTTTTTCGGGAATAAGAAACGCACTCAAAATAAGCAAATAACAAAGGAAAACAAACCTTGGTGGGTTGCCTCCCACCCAACGTCGTATTTAAAGTCGTGGCACAACTGTGTGGTTTCAGCTCGGCTTAGTGTCCGCGGGATTGTACCGTCCACACTTACGGTTTTTCGCGGATTTCTCTCATCCTTCTTCTCTTTCACCACTTCCCCTTTCCAGCAACTTGAATCTCTCGTTCTCACCGCCAACTCGGAAAGTGATCTCACCCTCTTCCATATCAATCAGAGCCCGGCTCGTGGCCAAAAATGATCGTCCCAATATGAGTGGAACCTCTTCATCTTCGTCTATATCGATCACCACGAAGTCTACCGGGAAGTAGAACTTACCAACTTTGACGAGCACATCTTCTATCACTCCGTAAGGATATCTGATCGACCTATCCGCAAGCTTTAACGTCATGTACGTTGGCTGCACTTCACCCAGTCCGAGTTTCCTAAAAACAGAAAGAGGCATCAGATTAATACTTGCCCCTAAATCACATAGAACCTTATTAAAATTAAAACTGCCAATTTGAACAGGAATCGAGAAACTCCCTGGATCTTTAAGCTTTTGGGGCAGCTTATTCTGGAAAATCGCGCTGCACTCTTCAGTGAGTGCAACGGTGGCCTGGTGATCAAGTGCCCTCTTTTTGGAAAGGATCTCTTTCATGAATTTCATGTAAGAGGGCATTTGGGTGAGAGCATCTGCAAAAGGAATATTAATCGTTAGCTTTTTAAAGACCTCAATAAATTTGGAAAAATTAACCTGATCCTTATTTGCTTGCAGCCTGCTCGGGTAAGGCACTTTCGGTACTGCCGGCTTGACCGGTGGTGTTACTTCTTTCTTCCTCTCTTCGCTCTTCTCGCTCTCTTCAACTTCAACTTCATCCATGGCAATGATCTCCACATCATTCTCGGCTTCCTTTGCTGGCTCCTTATTCAGCTCCTTGCCATCTCTCAGATAGATGGCGTTGCAATTTTCTTAATTCCTCTTCTCAGCCATACTTGGGAATGCTCCGAGGGGTCGGGTTTGTAGGGCTTCAGAAATCTGCCCCACTTGCCTCTCGAGAATCTTTATTGCAGCCGTATTTTGATCAGTTGCGGCTTTGACTGTGTTGACCGTATTTGCTAATTCCCCAACCGTGCTGTCCATCTTTGACATGAACTTCATCATCATGTCTTCGAGGCCCGGTTTCTTCTCCCTGGATGGTCCTTCGTTTCTTTGCTGAAAACCTGGAGGACGATAAGCACTATTAGTATTAGAGAAATTAGAAGAGTTCGGGAAATTACCTGACTGTGGTTGACCCGGATGATTCCATGAAAGATTGGGATGCCTTTTCCACCCCTCGTTATACGTATTCGAGAAAGGATCGTTTCTCGGTTGGTTCCGGTTTGCCACAAAATGGACCTGATCAGGTTCTTGAAGATTTCCACCATTCAGCCTATTTGTGATAAAGGCTAGTTGAGCCTTCAGTTCCTTCATCTCTTCTGACTCTTGAATACTTGCCACTCTTCTAACGGCCGATCTCGGTGTAGAAAAACTGTGCTCGGCCAAGTTTTCAATCAGCTCGCATGCTTCCTCGTATGATCTATCCATCAATGCTCCACCCGCGGCAGCAGTGATATCATTTTTGAATTGTGGGTGGAGCCCACTAAAGAAGGTCTGGATGATGACCTAGCCTTGTAGCCCATGATGAGGACACTTCTTGATCATGTCCTTGTAACGTTCCCACGCCTCATACAGCGTTTCTTGATCCCATTGAGCAAAATGGGTGATCTCCGCCATTAGTTGGGCGGTCCGACTAGGTGGGAAAAACTTCTGTAGGAAGGCTGCTTTCAACTGTGCCCAAGTAGTGATCGAATCTGGTTGGATGCACTCGGTCCATGTCTCGGCTCGGCCTTTAAGTGAAAATCCGAATAGTCTCAGCTTGATGGCGTCTTCACTCATGCCATTGATCTTAAACGTGTTGCAGATCCTCTCGAATGCACGAAGATGTGCGTGAGGATCCTCGGTTGGCGTCCCTCCGTATTGGTTCTGTTGTACCATCACTATGGTGCTCGGTTTAAGCTCAAAATAGTTCGCCCCAGTAGTGGGCGCTTGGATGCCTATCCGTGCGGCCGCCACGTTAGGATCGGCAAATGACTGCATCGGAACTCTTTCCGGAGGTGGTGGTGGATTATTGCGGTGGGGATCATTACGTGGAGGTCTCTCGTCGCCGGACATCTCGAACTTTAGATTTCCTTTAACTTTAGCTTCCTTGCGCAGCCGACGAGCGGTTCTTTCGATCTCCGGATCAAATTGTTCGATTCCCTTCCCTCGGGCTGTCCTTGGCATAAACCAAGTGGTACCTAAAAAGAAAGAAAACAAAGTCAGTAATCCAAAAACTGAAAGTGATGAAATAAAACACGAAATAAAAAGAAATGTCCAATCTAATAATGCTTATAGACGGTAGTGCTATTAGCTACAACTAGTTCCCCGGCAACGGCGCCAAAAACTTGACACGGGGTTTTCACACCCCGAGGATCTTACCGCAAGTGTACGGGTCAAAGTCAAGTAATAACTTACGGAAGTACGAGTATCGAATCCACGGGAACTAGGAACTAAATATCACAATTTCTATAAGAACTATTAATTGAACTGTCGAATTTGAGGATTGGTTTTATACTAGTTACTTGCAATAAACAAAATCAACACAAACACAAGACAAACAGAACAGCTTTAAAGACTTCGATAGAGAGAAAGTTGAGGGTTGGAAATCCTCAAGTTCTACACATGCAAATAATTGACTCAAAACAGTTACCAGATAATCCTCTTAATGACTCCCAAATCTTTTAAAGATCACCATTGCTTTCTTTCGAATAACAACAGATTTTATTCTGAAAAGGATAGGTTCAATCTCTCGATCTCTCCCATGGATTTCAAAACACATTAAGTACTCGATTTATGTTAAATTGGCTAGATTTTATCTCTCGATAATAACCTAACGGTTTAAATGGGACTAAAGCTTACTTGGTATATCTCTATCACCTTTTTGGGCTTTAGGCATGCAATTCCTAAGTCTAAATAGCAGTTAATTCTCACGAACTTAATTGCTAATCAACAAATCAATTGTAAACTGGCCAAATTCACAAAAGCGTTAAGAACAAAATCACATGCTTCAATTAATAAGGAGAAACTGATAAAAGTTCAAATCAATTCGTTAAATGCTTAAAAACCGAATTCATTCCAACCCCCAACACGAACCGGTTAGTTCATGTCGGTGGTGGATTCAAACACAAGAGAGAAAGGTGCGAAAGTGTATGCAAACATGATTAAGAATGAAAAGATGAAATTGTGGTAACAAATGATGAAAACTCCCTCTTCTCGTGTCCGTCTCTACGTTCCGTCTTGAATGCACTCGTGATCGGCTCTGTATCGTGACCTCGAGGACTTCGAAAAATCGCCCAAAATCGCCCTGAAACTGCTCTGGATCGTCTGCCGAAAGTTGGATACCGAAAAAGTGACCTAAAATCGGATTTTGTAGCTGAAAAACGCGAAACAGTGGGTTACGCCACTTGCCACGCGACTTGCAAGTCGCGTGGTAAGTCGCGCGTGTCCAATTAGCTGCGTGGGTCGTTTTCTGGTTCGCGGTTCGGGTCCTGGTTCGGTCGTGGGTTTTGGGCTTGGCTTTTGGGCTCCCGTTAGGCTTCGTTTGGACTCGTTTTGGGCTCTTTTTAGCTTCTTTTTCCAAGGAATGCCGCCTTTTATATAACCTGCGTAAATTACTCAATAAACCGTCAAATACCCGCCTTTTTACTTGAATACAAGCCAATCTCGTTGGTTTGAGAACCGGAAATAACGCCAAAAAGTGGCGTTATCATAGCCCTACTTTCCAAATCTTTTCAACAACAAAAGTTTTATAAGAAGCCATCGTCTAATAATCAGTGCTACTCCACCTCCTCCAACAAGCGCCACGATTATAAGGACAAGTATGAAGGAAAGAAGAAGGCCGATGAGCAAGATCAGTCTGAGAAGAAGGAAAAGTCAGTGAATGATGACCGAAAGAAGAAAGATGAACCCGTAACTTGCTACAACTGCGGGAAACTTGGTAATTTTGCGAAAGATTGCCGCCAGCCTGTTGTAAAGAATTCCCATTATTACAAGGCTAAACTCGCACTGATAGAACAGAAGGAAGCTGGAGCAGCTCTATTTGTGGAAGACGACTACTGGTTGGGTCGTTCTGATGATGAAAGCGATTCTGATGGTGCTAATGCTTTCATGGGATATCACTCTCCAGCCGATGAAGAAAAGTCAAGTCAAGTATGTGAATCTAACCAACAAGATTTCTTGAATCAAATGCAATCACTTGTTGAACGGGCAGATTCCTTTAAGGCCACCTCTAATGAACAACTGCTTGAGATCAGATCTCTATCTGAAAAGCTAGATGTTCAAAAGAGAATAACTGAGAAATATAAGTCTGAAAATGCTAGCTTAAAACACAAATGCAAAAATCTTTCGATAGCACCTAAGGACTTAAGGGCCAAATTATCTGAACTTCAGTCACAGTTTGATCAGTGCATGAATGAGAACGCAGAAATTGTTTATCAATGCTCTGCTCTTCAAATTCAGCACAAGGAGTTTGTCGCGAAAATACTTGATCTTGAAACCAAACTCCATAAAAGAGGTCAAACTGATCAAACCATCCACATGAATAAATCCAAAGAGTTCACCTATTTTAACAAAGACTGGGGAATCGGATATGATAACCTACATTATTTGAAAAAGGGAATATACAAAACACCTACTTTGTATGATTTTGGTTATTTTGTGTTGGATAAAAAGTATCTGGAATATGCAATTCAATGGACTGGTCCTCTTGAACCTGAAAAGGAAGAGGAAACTGAGGAATACAAGCACGCACACACGTCAAAAATACAACTTCCATTTTATTATGAGCCTTTAAATTATTCCTGTTAGAAAAATAAAAAGTACCTCTCGAATGACTACTTCGATTGCTACAAGGTTGCAACGCCCAAGGATTCCTCCAAAAAGGATGAGGTCCAAGCAACCAAAACCAAGACTGAGACGGATGAGTACAAGCTCTATGTTCCCCCTCTCATCTTGGAAGCAAAGATAGTCGAGTTGGAGGAGTCACTCGAGAAAGAAAGGTCGAATTTTCAAAAGGAAAGGCAAGCGCTAATCCAGGAACTTGAGAATCTAAAATCGGTCAAAACCGAATCTATATCGGATGAAGGACAGGAAATCCTTCGGTGTGAAATCACTAAGCTCACATCAAAACTGGCTGCTTTGGCAACAGATGCGATGAAAGAGCATACGAAAAATGGTCAACTTCAAGAGCAGATTGACCAACTCAAATCTGAAAAGCAGATTTCACCCGAACTTTCCTCAAGCTCATCTGATATGTCTTCGTGTAAAGCTTTCATAAGAAAAATCTTTTCTACACAAGACGATCAAGATTCTCGAGATAAGAGTGTTTTAAGGAATTTGAACTCTGATTTTTTCTTAGCTTCCGCATCAAATTTCCCAAAGCACACAAGCACTAAGTGTTCCTCGCCTTCCTCGACCGATCAAAGTCTTGTAATTCCGGATGTCGATTTTTCTGAATATATGAACTCTGAAGGCAATTCTGAAGAAGAGTTTGAGTCGTTCCCCTTCGACAAACCTCTTCCGAGTCACACTGATTTTTTGTCACCAGTAGTCAATCGACCGGTCAATTTTCTAAAGGGTGCTGTTCTACATCAAAGGCCCCAGCTGTGATTAAGATTTCTAAATCTAAACCTGGTTCTCAAACACAATCTCAGCTGAGGAAAAAGACCGAGGGAGTGCCTACCAAAAATACTGCTTCCTTAAAAGTCACTGACCGTGCTGTCCCTGTTGTTTCAAATAAAAACGGTCTCGCTAAACAAGAAAAACCAAAGTGCTAGCTAAGGAACCTGTCGAGGATGCGGCATCAAAGTCTTTCAATACTGTTTTTTTTCCTAGAATGAACAAAAACGATTGTGCTTTGAATCATAGGAATGATTTTGTTAAACGTAATGTTAATTTTCCAATTAAGCTTTATTCCATTCAGCAGTTGATTCAATTATCGCATGATTGTTTGTGTTGTTCTAAATGTGGTTGGAATGACTTTGATGACATAAATAATAATGATTGGTTTGGGTCATATCACATATATAACCATACACCCAAAAACAAACCCCGTAAAACCAAAAAGAAACACCATAAACCACGGGGTTCCCAATCAGAGGTTAAACCACAGCAGAAGAGAAAACCCATTCCAAAACCGGTTTCTCCTACTAAGGCTAAACCAGCACCCAAACGGCAACCTGCTACAAAACCAGTTCCTCCAAAAGGTGTACAACCTACACCTAAGAGGCAACCTGCGTCAAAGCAAGTTCCTCCGAAGGGTGTCAAACCTAACCCTCCAGGACCCATGCAAATATGGGTACCTAAAGTCCGCTAAACTTGTTTTTGCAGGACGGTCATGTGTGGTACTTAGACTCTGGATGCTCCAAGCACATGACCGGAAGGAGGGAGCTTCTCACGAACTACAAAGAACAATATGGCGGAGACGTGAGATTCGGGAACAACGACAAAGCGCCGATTTTGGGCTACGACGACATTGTCCAAGACAAGATCACTATCAAGAAGGTATCACACGCCGTGGGATTGGGACACAATCTGTTCAATATCGGCCAATTCTTCGACAAAGATCTCGAGATCCGATTTAAAGCCAAAAAGGTGTAGAATACTCAATGACGACGGAGAGGAACTACTGGTCGGAAAGCGCAAGACCAACCTCTACACCATCGACCTCGCAGCCCTGAAGACCGATAACCCTGTCTGCCTCATGTCAAAGGCTAACTCCGAACAAGCTTGGATTTGGCATCGAAGACTTTTGCACCTTAACTTCAAAAGTATCAACAAACTGGTGCTGGGCGGACACGTGAAAGGCATGTCCGATCTTCAATTCGTGAAGGATCGTCTCTGCGGGGCATGTGAGATGGGAAAGATGAAGCGAGCATCGCATCACCCAAAGGCAGCTCCGAGCACGTCCCAGTCCCTCGAACTTATCCATATGGATTTGTGTGGACCGATGCGTCTTCAAAGCATCAACAAGCGCAAATACGTCCTGGTGATGGTGGATGACTTCTCGCGCTACACATGGGTCAAGTTCCTTCGCTCGAAAGACGAAACTCTGGAGCTGATCATCAATCATTTGAAGTCCATCCAGCTAAATCTTCAAAGTCCAGTTCAGACTATCAGGACCGACAACGGGACGGAATTCAAGAACCAAACCGTGAACGATTATCTGACTTCTGTTGGCATTTCGCAAACCTTTTCTGCCGCACGCACTCCTCAACAAAACGGAGTGGTGGAACGACGCAACCGCACCCTTGTCGAAGCAGCTCGTACCATGCTTTCCTAATCCAAACTGCCGCTATTTCTGTGGGCCGAAGCGGTGTCTACGGCTTGTTGCACGCAAAACCGCTCCATCATCAACAAGCGGTTCAACAAGACGCCGTACGAGATCATCAACAAACACGTTCCGAACATCAAATACTTCCATATATTCGGATGCACGTGCTACGTCTTGAACGACAAGGACGATCTCGGCAAATTCAGCCCAAAGGCAGACGAAGGAGTTTTCATCGGATACTCCAAGCAGGCTAAGGCGTTTCGCGTTTACAACAAATGGACTAAAACCGTTATCGAAAGTGTAAATGTGACATTTGACGAAGCCGCATATTTGGCTTATGAACACAGCAGTTCAGAACCCGGTTTAACTGGCGTGTTAGCTTCCGAATTTCCAAGTTCGGGATCTGCACAAGCGACAGTAAATCCGAATCATGCATCTTCATCGAATGTTGATCTTTCCGATTTAGATTTATTGTTTAAATACTTTTATGATGACATATTTAATGCTTCTACTCCTCCTGTCTCAGCACAACCTCGACTTGAAGCTGTTCGTATTGAGGATTCGGCGAATCTATCCGGTCCGCCGCCTTCTACAAGCACGCCGTCTAACACTGTGGAGACAGCTCAACCGTCATCATCGACTTCAACTGATACTATCATCACCCTGGAGGAACCAGTCACAAACCCGGAGATCACTCCTAATGATTCGTCATCTGTAACAATCAACGATCAACTTCTGAATTCCTCGGAACCAGAAGTTGTTCAACCTGTGACGAATCCTCCCCCTTCTCCTCCGAGAAACCAACCGGCTACACTTGAAGCGGTACAAGACCTACCATCCGGTAGCTATGTGGATCCGGACGCATCCCATTCAACTCAACAGCCGCTTCCACAAACCACCAAGTGGACGAGAGCTCATCCTCTACATCAAATCATCGGTGATCCCTCCACTCCTGTTCAAACGCGAGGCGCATCAGCCAACTTCTGCCTCTTCTCCGGCTTCTTGAGCAAGATCGAGCTGACTAACGTACGAGAAGCGCTCGAAGATCCGGAATGGTTCATAGCCATGCAAGAAGAACTCAACCAGTTTGAGGCCCTCAAGGTATGGCGATTGGTCCCACGTCCAACCCACAAGACAGTAATCGGCACCAAGTGGATCTTCAAGAATAAGAAGGACGAGGACGGCATCGTAGTACGCAACAAGGCGCGTCTCGTGGCTAAGGGATACCATCAGCAAGAAGGGATTGACTACGACGAGACCTATGCTCCAGTGGCAAGGATAGAAGCTATATGTATGTTCCTGGCATACGCCGCACATAAGAACTTCATGGTCTTCAAAATGGATGTGAAGACTGCATTCCTCTACGGTGATATCAAGGAAGAAGTATATGTGTCGCAACCGAAAGGATTCATGGACGACTCAAAGCCTGATCATGTCTACGTTCTAGACAAGGCACTTTACGGTCTAAAGAAAGCTCCACGAGCCTGGTACAATACTCTATCTGAGTTCTTGTTGAATTCAGAATTCACACGAGGTAAGATCGACTCCACTCTATTTATCAAGAACGAAAAGGGTCATATTGTTTTAGTACAAGTGTATGTCGATGACATAATTTTCGGCTCTACTAATCCTCAGTATGCAAAGAACTTTGCCAAACTTATGGGAATTTTTTTTTAAATGAGTATGCTTTGTGAGATGAATTTCTTCCTTGGTCTTCAAGTTAAACAACTGTCGACCAGGATATTCATAAACTAGGCTAAGTACATCCGGGATATTCTTCGGAAATTCCAGATGGAACAGTCCTCACCAATTAAAACTCCCATGGCAACCGGTACAAAGCTTCACGCCGATCCTAACAGAAAGGATGTGAACACTAAACTGTATCGGGGAATGATCGGTTCTTTGATGTATCTAACCGCAAGTAGACCGTATATCATGTTTTCAACCTTTCTATGCGCCTGGTTTCAATCAAAACCAAAAGAGTCTCATTTATTTGTTGTAAAACGAATTTTCCGTTATTTACGTGGTACTGCTGATCTTAGCTTGTGGTACCCGAAAGAGAAAGGTTTTGAGCTATCCGCTTATTCTGATGCGGACCACGTGGGCAGCATGGTGGACCAGAAGAACACATCGGGCATGTGCAGTTCTTGGGAGATAGCATGGTGAGTTGGGCATCAAAGAAGCAGAAGTGCGTCTCTACGTCGACTGCCGAGGCGAAGTACGTAGCCGCCGCGAGCTGCTGTTCTCAAGTTCTCAAGTGATCTGGATGCGCACCCAACTCAAGGACTACGGCTTCACATACGTAAAGGTGCCCATTTACTGCGACTCGAAGAGCGCAATTGCCATATCCAGCAACCCGGTTCAACACACTAAGACAAAGCACATCGACGTTCGGTACCACTTCATTAAGGATCACGTTGAAAGAGGTACGGTCGAACTCTACTTTGTAAATACTGAGCATCAGTTAGCAGACCTGTTTACAAAACCCTTGGACAAAAAACGTTTTAATACTCTGGTGTCCAAGTTAGGTATGCTAAATCTGAAGACTTGATCTGATTGTGTGCCCGTTACAAGTTCCATACATCTACGAGTAACTGTCTACTCATCATCCGGTGTTTACACTCCTGATGATTGAGCATACACTTTCTCGCACTTGTATTCTACTTGTCTCAGTTACACAGTTAGGTCGAGTCTCTGTATTTATTAGGTAGATTTCGTTTGTTTCCTTTCTTTCCATGTGTGTTCCTTTTCTTTCGTACTGTCGTCTAATTTATTTGCTTATATTTGTGCTTTCACGAGTGTTCATGTGTTCAGGGGGAGCACGTCACGGTATCAGGTAAGTTTACTCTAATGTTGAGGGGGAGCATCACACACAATTTTTTATCTGATGAAAAGTTTTTTTTATGTGTGTGGATACTCCCGTGAGCATTTCAAGTTATGTTCATCATTTGAGGGGGAGCGCACCGTATTTTTCTTTAAATGTTCTAAAGTTTTTTTTGTGTCGGACTCTCCATTGCACAAGTTTGCACTATTCGAGGGGGAGCAAAGCCATCCCCATGCTACGTTTGAGGGGGAGAAAGAGAAGATTCGTTTTCGTTATCCAAAAGTCCTAATGTATTCAAAGTCTGAAAGAAACGGAGTATTTTTTTAAAATCCACAAAGTGTCCGGACAGGTATTCGGACACCCATCAATCCGGATGGGTACCCGGATATCCCATCCGGAAACTTTGTGACATATATAGGTATCCGGAGAGTTTCATACCCATTATCCGGATTTTTGCCAAAACCCTTCCAAAACCCCTACGTTTTCTCTCTCGTTCGGACTTTCCTACAATCCTTGAATCTCGCTCATCTTTTCGCTCACAATCAGGTATGTCATTCGCATCACACTTTCGATCATTTATAGTCATGTTTAGTGCACTTCACACCACAAATCGACCTCTGATTTAGTCGATTAAAAGTATCTGAACACCCCTTTTGGGTCTCTTCGATTTCGGGTCCATTCGGTGTAGTACAGGTCGATCTAGACAACCTTGTATGTTCATCTGCTTAAATCGACACTACATGATTGCTTTATCACATGCTTGGGACTGTATTTTGCTAGATTGATCATTTCGAATTCCGTTCGGACACTGTCTTCGTGTCCGGAAATTACCATGTGTATGATGATTTGTCCGGAATGCTTCATATTTTAGATATTTTATCCGGTCACCATCGACCTCCGGAAACCTAGTTGTCCGGAAACCTAAGGGTTTCTGGTAAGTTCAACTACCGGATTGTTGAGGTGTCCGAAATCCTATTTGTCCGGTAACCTTAAGCCATCCGGACACCATTTTGTCCGGAATCCTCATTTTGTCCGGAAACCATCTTCACTTCCGGAAACTATTGCTGTCCGGACACCTTTTGTCCGGATAGAATGATTTGTCCGGAGAGTCTTGTGTTCCATTAACTTGTCCGGACACTCCAGTATTGGTCAGTTCAGTACCTGTTTTCTCACTACCTATCTTCAATTTGTCTAAGATTGAGCCACTTAATGCAAAGGTATGCGTCGTCACTTGTTCCTCCACCTCGATTACTAACTTGAGTTCTTTTTCAGATATTCCATGGCGGATCAAGAACAACAGCAACATCCCGAAGAACAAATTCCTCCCCAAGAGGATTTTATCGATACAGAAGCTGATAATGCTTTGGTCGACCCTGACCATGGCATTGAATTGGAAGGCAACAACTACCAGCTGGACGCCGCTGAGTTCAGAACGCTAGAACAACATCGGGTAATCGTGGACATTTTACTCGGTCACCCTCTTCATGAGGCCCTCACTGCGACAGCAGACATCTCGTTACTTTATGTGCTACAAGTGTGGCTCTCTGCCCAAGTTATTACGGCGGCCAATTCACAGACCATCACGACGCGGATAGACAACCACCCCTTCACGCTCACACCTGAGTCCTTCGGCGTCTACTGTCACTACCCGAGGCCATCGCCGGCGGACATCAACGCTACGATCCCGCGGTCAATGACCAGACTCTATGTGCTCAGGTACGTGCACTCGGTTACAACCGCGCTCTCGATCGACCTTCTGCATTCAACCGCAAGTACCTGGCGCCCATCTGGTACACTCTGTTCACAATTATGAACAGGTGCCTCTCATACAGATGGAAGGGAATAGACCAGTGCACAGGTGATTTCATGCGTCTATTCCATGCAGTATGCTACAACCTCCACGTCGACGTCGTGATGATTATCTGGCGCGAAATGGTGCAAGTGATTCGACAAATTGGAGGTTCGAAGCAAAAGAAGTTCCTCCCTTACCCACGATTCCTCTCACTGGTTGTGCGCCAACACATGGACGCGAATCCAGCAATACCGCGACGCCTTAACCATCCGGTATGCCTTCCTTTCCATTTATAGTATATGGTGATTCGAAACCCATCCAACGCCATAGCCATGCCCTTACCTGAAGCCCTACTGGCACACGCGGATCCCGCTGCACCGATTGTAGTTTCTTATAGGCGAGAGTTAGGGAATCCCATGGTCCAGCCAGCGCTGGAGGGACCTCCCCAGGGACATAGAACTGAGGGACGTGAGGGTCCTAGGACCAGAGGAGGAAGGGCCCAGGCAGCTGGGGCTCCCGGGCGGGGTGTGTTGAGAATTCATGCGAGGGAACCGGAGCGGGCGGTGCAGTGGATACGCGTACCAGTACTTCCCAAGCCGGAACATCATCTCGACCGATGCTCCATCATGACACCGAGCCCTATATATCTGATCCTCATTCGCCTACCCGACATGTTAAAGACGTGGAATCCGACTCCACCGAGTCCGATACGAACCGTGCCATACGATTATCCTTAATACCTCATGGTATCGGACCAAACCCAGACTTTACCGAAGGAATCCCTTCTGACTCACCTACACCCCCACCCATTCCTACTACTCAACCTGATATGGGAGATACAAGGAGAACCGAGGGAGTACTATGTGATGAGTTAGAACATGTGAGATGGAGGGAATTACGGTCGAAAGCGAACCAAGAAAGATTAAGCCGTAAAGATAAAGAGGCTTCTGAGCGAATCCAGCCAAGAGTCATCCGGGTAGCCACATCTGCTATCCCGTCTCATCCGGTGGGACAGGGTATTGAAGAAGTCGTCGTGGACCCAGCGGCGCAATTGCACAACCTCCTCAGTCACTCACCCGTCTCTCAAAAGACGGGTGTTTCAACTTCTCACGGGGATCAAGCACAACTTCTACCGGTCTCTCAATCGGAGGGTACTGGTATTGAAACAAGAGACCAGCCTCCCCCGGTCTCGACTTCTTTGGATGCACTCTTGAGTCTAGGGCCACTTGAAATATTATATTCTTCGGCTAGGACACAGGATGAGACTCACCAAATCGATGCTCTTCGTGACTCGATCGGAACTTTCGTAGTGTCTCCGCCTTTTAGCGGAACGCAAGGATCGGAAGGAAATCCTACCACGGCTACCCTTGTGCCAACCGTGAACGTAGGTGGATCTACCTCTAAGGTAGATGCCTCAACGGGTGTTCTAAGTGACCCCGGAGTTATCTTACCTGACTCTGTGTCAAAGGGATATCTAGACGGCGCCCTAAAGGCCGTCCGTGAGGCTATGGAACAACGCTTTACCGATGAGCTCGACAAACTGAAGACTCTGATCAAAGGTAAAGAGAAGATGGTCGAACATGAAACTGCACCACCACCTCCACCGGCACCCGTTCAGCCAACTCTTTCGGTGGATACCCTGAAAACCATGCTTCTAGCTCAGCTGCTCCAAGAATCTGAAACCAACACCTCTACCGAAGCAGACATGATCTCCGTTCTGAAATCACAAGTCACTGCTCCTTCGTCATACATAACCACTCGACTGGATCAGCTTGACACGACTCTTAAGGACTTTCAACAAGCGCTCACCACGCTGTCCGAAAGAGTCAGATCACTCGAAGATACCTGCAAGAGTCAAGCAGGCGGACTCAGGAGAAGGCACGATGACCAGGATGATCCTGATCACCGTGAGGGGGAGAACAAGAGACAAAGATTAACTGAGTCCGCCGCCCCAATCATTCCTGAAGCTACTGTGGTTCAACAGGAACCCTCAACTGCGGCAACAACAACCGAAACTGCACCCGAAGACGAGTTGCCCTTAGCCGAGATGGTAATTGATATGGACATCTCCGATGATGAAGACCCGACGGTTGAAAATCCTGAGGGAACAACTCAGAAATTGGTCACAGACGACTCATCAGATAGCCCGATACTGAATTTGATTGATCCAGACTGCGCGATCAACCCGGAGACCGAAGATGCATGGTATGAAAAAGCCGCCAGTGCCACAAATCTCCAGGTAAATCTGGTATTTCCAACTGATGAAGACGACAATGTAGACTACGACCAGTTTCTACTTCAAAATTTGTATGGTGCTCCCGTTCACTCAGCTCAAGCCACCGAAACTTCTGCAAGACCCGAATCTACAACTGCCGATATTCTGACATCTCTTCAACAACAACCAACAGCTTCTGATCTTCCTCCTCCTCAACAGCAACAAATCCGTTGGGAGAAGATCACAATATTTATTCCTCACCTGGAGGAAACTCTGAAAAGGTTGTTTGTCCACAGGTTAGGCCCAATCGAGCCGACTTTCTGCATTGGTATTTACAGCTCAACCCCAGAATACCAAAGCCAGTACATAAACGCAATGAAGCGGTGTCTGCCAGTTAGCCAAGTCCGAACCAAGCATAAGATCACCGAAGTGCTCAAAATCCAATCAGGCCGAATTTTGAAAATCAATTATCCAGTATTCACCGTCCGAAGCGAAGACGAAAATGAATGGATATTTTCTGAAGTCGACTTCCAGCACCTCCAACCGTTCGAGTTCCTGGTAATACTGAAAGACCTCCGTACAAGAACTATCCGACCGCTTCAAGTAACAAAAGCGCTCGAAGCTGTTCGTCGATTCCTAGTCCGTACCATCATGATGTCTTATCTCATGGACTTCCAAATGGCAATCGAGAACAGTGCAAAGAAGGTAAACCTGATAAAGCCCGATCTGAAAGCACCTGGGTTGAAGATGTATCCCGAGAACGCACTGCTTCTGGAACCAGAATTTGGGATTGTCTACATCAACGAACAGAAAGAAAAGAGATTTCTGCGCTTCAGTCAGGTAGACAGATTCTGTGATGGCACGCTCTTCAAAGTTCAAGATGCTCTTCGAAAAATCATCTCTTTCGAATCTGAAAATCGAAGGCTCTCGTATGTTCCCAATCCGAATGAAACTACTGCTCGAAAAGCCTTGGAAATGGTTGAAGATCGCATCGACTATCGCCGTGCTATCAGATGGTTCGAGGTACACTTTGCGCTCCGTAAAAGATATGTTCATAACTGGCGCGAACTCGAACTTCAATACAAAGGGGGAGATTGTTAGGGCAATATTTGGTTGTATAGAAGTTCAAGGGGCTGTTTGTAATTCTTTAATTTGAGCCTAGTTAGTGAACGGGTCGTGGGCTTGTTAACCACGGGCCCGCCATATATAATGTTTTGTTTTAGCCATTGTTTAAGTTAGTTGTTCATTTTGGCTTTCTAAACCATATTGTAATACTCTCTCATTATTGAAAGCAAATTGGATGACCAGTTGAAATCATAACCTGTGTTTATATCTATTGATTTCATATTGTTCGTTGCACGGATCTGGAACTCTCACTTACGTAACAATATATTCATAATACCAGTAGCTAATTGCAATTATGAACATACTTCACATAAGAATCCTCGTTATTATCATCATAGTTTTCAATTCACGCATTTCCATCAACTCTAAGACTATCTCGTCTTAGTATTTCTACCCATATCTCACAATTCATAACTTAATTCATCTCAGCTTAAGTCTAGGTATCTTACTATCATACCTAGTTCACTTAAACTAAAGCTCTGATACCATATTGTAACACCCTAAAAATCAGGGTTAATTTGAACCTCAAAATTCTAACAAGATTAACATAAAATCTTCCAAACTTTATACATAAGCAGAGAGTTAACTAAGACGAGTCATATTTACCAATACTGAATTCTTCAATTAACCTATTAACCTAATCATGTCACTATAATCAGATTAACTAGGTTATCTAAGCAATCCATCAAAAACCTCAATGATAAATAATTTCTCCGCTATCTCAAAAAGTATATAATCGAATGCACTCGTCCCACAGCCCTTTACTTTCCCGAGCTAGTACCTGGTAAGAAAATATAATTTGAAACGATTAGGCTAACGCCTAGTGAGAACATTCGGTTTCAAAATAATACTTTTATAAATCAATGTAAACAAAGCATAATAAACTTGGTTTACCTTTCTCTTAACATATATAACAACATCTTACGATGACGGGATTAAACCCGATTCCATGAATTAAGACTGACACCAAGTCAGTCAGAATATCACGTTCAAGAGCCCACCACGAATCTTCACGGATTCTAGATTAATGCTCATATCCAAGAAATCACAATTACACATGTCCATTTCTTGGAAAGGAATTAGAGATTACAATTAAGCCATGCCTATCTCTTTCCTTCCTTAGAAATCGGGAATTACGATTAGTCCACGCCTATCCCACGACTTCTCATCAATGTGAAAGAGGAATTACGATTAATCCACGCCTATTCCTCATTTCACCTAAACGGGAATTACGATTAGTCCACGCCTATTCCACGTTTATCACACACACTGGAATTACGATTAGCGCCACGCCTATTCCATGTGATTACAAAACACTAGTGCCTATGGATCCATTACACTTATTTATACGTGTTCAGATTATTACTTAATTTAGATTCCTCATAGCATTCAGTATGAGCAAATCATATTTCTACCACATAGATTCCTCATATCATTTAGTATGAGCAAATCTCCTTTATAGACCTTTCATATCATTAAATATGAGCAAATCATATTTAATATATCAATTTCTCATAACATCAGTCTAACAATTAATATCATCACTCACGGTCCTTAATATAAATTTATATACACATTTGCCCATTTAAACAAATAGTTAAAACTCATATAATCGTCCATCGAAAATTCATTCAGGAAATACCTCTTTATAAAAATATACCTTACCGTAATTTAAAACGTTATAAAAAGGGTAAGGTGAGAATGAACTCACCTGATAGCAGTAACGTCGCTATAACTTCACTTCTTAAAGCTGTAAGAATTACCGTCACCAAACTTCACATAATCTGAAATACCCCAAATACACATTGTACTGGTATTAATTAACTGATTAGGACTCTTAAGACCCTAAATAACCAAAATCCTCGACACTTATCGCAACCCACTAATTGCGATAACACTTGTCGCAACCCACTACTTGCGACACAACACTTATCGCAACCCATTGTTGCGATATCCTCTTCTTATCGCAACCAACTGTTTCAACATGCATCTTATCGCAACCAACTGTTGCGATATGCAACTTATCGCAACCAACGATTGCGATATGATCAAACTTGTCGCAACCCAAAGTTGCGACATTCATAACTATCGTAGCTATCAACCTTATCGCAACTATCAAACTTATCGCAGCTAACTGTGTTCATCCTTGTCTCAACTCACTGTAAACGTAATTAAGTCCAAATTGATACTTTTAAGCTATGCATGCATCTATAAATTTGCAGATATGCATAATACTACCAGTAGAACATATTCATAAACCCAGATATTATATATCTTTCCAAAATTATCATAACTCAAAATATAGCCCATTATAAAACTTCATAATCATAAAGGAAGTATATTAAGAGTAATTATACCTTTGATTTTCTTCAGTTTGTACTAAATCTCCAGCTGAATTAATCTCGTATTCTTCTTCTTCCTCTTTTCTTGGTTCTCTCTTTCTCTTTCTCTCTTTTGCACCGTAAAACACACACATACACACAATATCACTAAATGAAAAAGAAGATAAATATCTCTTATCCAATTGTTATACATGAGGCGGTGGTGTTGGTGTGACTTTCACCACATACCCAATTTGACCCTCACACTTTCATCCCTTGACATGTTTAACCCTTCCATTTAAAAATTAAAATTAAAGTTTACCCTAACTTATAACTCCAATAAAACAATTAATGAATTTAATCGGGGATAAACTCTAAAATTAATCTTTCACATAATAAATCATAAATTTATCAATAAAATCCATCTTAATACTTTATACAAAAATTGGGATGTTACAGTTCACCTTCATCTTCAACATCACAGGTTAATATTTCTTCTTCCTTGCAACTAATAAACTTGTTTTCGATCTTATTATTGTTTCTAAAAGATCGAACAAAATATACTTTCTTAAAATGAAATCATTTCTTTTTCATGATTTTATGAACACAGTCTTCATGGTTGTTCTTCAAGTTTAAAAAAAAATCTTAAACTTGCATCTTCATATGTTTTTCCAGAATCTCTTTTTCAAACAGAAACTGGAAAACAAATGCTCACCATGTTTTGTATTTCTTTTTAAAACAAGAAAAACCCTAATCTTCATTAAGACATCTTTTGTCTGAATGAAATGTGCAAAAACCAAAAACATCTTATTTGGAAAATCTTTCCACATTAAGACATTTTTGTTCATCTTCTTCATGTTTATATGTGATAAACAGAAATGGCATCTTCTACCACTGACGCTCCTACTACCAAGTCCCCTACTGCTGTTGAAGATACTGTGATCACCAAAGCTCCTCAGGTTGCTTTTAAAATCGAGAAAGTTACCTTTTAGAGCAACAACCCATATGCACTCTTCGATT
This sequence comes from Saussurea involucrata, assembly GCA_033807775.1. Classification (NCBI taxonomy): domain Eukaryota; kingdom Viridiplantae; phylum Streptophyta; class Magnoliopsida; order Asterales; family Asteraceae; genus Saussurea; species Saussurea involucrata. The sequence goes on from CM066322.1 coordinate 139,133,533, forward strand.
TCCCCCAAAGTAAGCAAGTCACACATCTTGATGACGCTGTGAACTTTCTGAAGACATGCCCTATCTCCACAGCTCTATCCATCGCTCCTCCAGCCAATAAACATCTACTAGCTCAGTTCTGTTATTCTGCCAGAAGCGCTAAAATCACCTCTACTAAGGACCCAAAGAAGAAAATCGATGTCATTCTCTTTGACACTGACCATGGTACTTCCAAGATTACACCTGGTAATATCAGATGTGCCCTAAACCTCCCAGCCGCCACAAAAGAAAAACGCTTTGTCCCTCTGCCAAACCCCAAAATCCTAGCTGACAGGGAAGCACTCATTGCATTCTTTGATGCAATGAAGTATGTGTGGGACTCAGGGAGAGATGAACTCCCTGACAAAAAACTGACTGCAATCAAGAAGTCAAAAATGCCAAGCGAGATAAACTTCATCTTTGCTCATCTGATCAGCTGCCCGACGGCGAAAACTGGTTCTTCTGACCAAGCCTCTCAACCCCAACAGGCCATGGGATACTCACTACTGAAAGGTCTCCACATTGATTGGGCACAAATCATTTTCGATGATCTGATACTCAGGGTGGATGCGGCTGAGAGACCAACATGTGTTCCTTATCCCCAGTTTGTCAGTGCCCTCTTCCAACAAGGCCTGAAGGACAAATACCCGAAGGTGGGCGACCTGAGACTCCCAAAGGTCGGCCCTAAAGTTCTTGACTTTAAGCCCCTACCAAACAAGGTACGTCTCACTACACTCTTATCTATTCTTAGACCTCCAACTTCTTCTACTTCTGCGGCTACCTCAGCGGTAATCCCAACTGCTAATACCCATGCTGCAACCTCCACTCCTAAGAAAAGAAAACACTCTACTTCCCCACTTGATTCTCAAAGGATCAAGAAAACCAAGGAGCAACCCTCCAAGCATTCACATGCTGAAGACTCCACGGTTCTTCCTTTAGAACCGCTGGATAGTTCTGTGGTACGCTCTGCCACAGCTGATCAAGCCACCCCTTCCATACCAACTTCAGCGTCTCTAAACGCTGAAGTTATAGCTTTGGAACATAACCCCTCTCCTTCAGACCCTCTAAGGACTGAAGAAGTATTTCTCAGCGAATCCAACGCTGAACCCCGCACCAAATCCCTTTTCTCAACCTTCGTTCCTCCCACTCAATCTTTGGACACTCCACCTCTTTTCCCTCCATTCTCTGGTATGCCCGTCATCCTACATGATACAGCTACTGATACTCTACATAGGATGATGGTTGCAAATATAGGACCTGCAGGCACTTCTGTGCGCCAAGGCACTCTGGAAGGCGACATAGAACACTACTCAGGTCAACAAGGTTTTGACGACTTCACCAACCCGCCTGCAGGTATACACAAAGCCATAGACATTCCTCTCTCAAATTCCCAACTTCTGAGCTTTCCTCTGTTCATAAGTTATTAACTGTTGCAGGTCCTAATTTGGGAGATATCAACACCTCCCTGAAGGCCCTGGAAACAAAGATGGAATCCCTCACCACCACTCTCTCAGCTAACTCTTCAGCGGTTACAAACGCTGGAGAGAATCTCAAGACGTTGACTACTGAGGTCGAAAAGAAAGCCTCCAGTGCTGATCTGGAGAAGGTGGATAGTAGCATTGGTCAATTTGCTACTACCCTCACTGAAAACTCCACGGCCAATATCACTCTCTCCACAAACTTCACCACTTTGTCCAATGAAGTCACATCATTGAAGACAGAGGTTGGTACTCTTATGGGAGAGGTGTCAACGGTCAAGAATGAAGTCGGCACTGTCAAAGACCTCCTTCAGCAGATCCTCGACCACCTGAATGTTGCTACTTGTGCTCGTTCGCATTTTACTCAGGTGGATCGAGAAGAACTTCAAAGAATCACCTGCTATATCTGGCCTGGAAGACAGATTAGGTAGGATTGAAAACTGTGTTGGGATCTCTGGCTTGGAAGACAGGGACCCAACGCACACTGATGCTGTCGCTACTGCTGAAACTGTACATTCCTCCCCCAACCATCATGTGGAAGAGGGGGAGAAGACTGAAGACCTTCCCCATAATGCTGAGGGGGAGGATAAAAATCTTGAAGACCTTCCCCGTAACTTTGAGGGGGAGGGCATTGTTTCTGATGTTGCTGCTGCTATAACCGAGAAACCTCAGGGAGTTGAAAACCCTGAGGGAACCGAGAAACCTCCCTCTGGATTTGAGGGGGAGCAACTCGATGAGCATCTTGAAACCGATGCTGATGTCACCGTTCCCTATGCTGATGAGGAAGAATCTGAAGCTGAGGAAGAAGAAGAAGATAATGAAGACCTCGACCTTGAGGACGACGAACCATCATCATCTCCTAAAAATAATGATGATGATGACGATGATGATGATGATGACTTCTTTTTCGTTCAGCCCAAGAAGGTCCCTGCTTAGAAAGGGATTATTATAAAAGAATCATTAGGGGAGGGGACCACTAAAAAGTCTGCAGCGACTGAAGCTGACAAAGGCAAGAACAAAGGCCTTGCTGCAAAAGGAAATCTGTCTATCCTTCAGATAAAGCCAGTTTGTCAGGTACAATATCTCTTATTCCCTTACACTGCATCCCTCCTCTATCCCTTCTCAATCTCAGTTCTCCTCTCCATAAAGCCTCTATACACTTAAACCCCATTCTTTTCTCTATCTCTTTCTTCCCAAATGATCTTATTTAAATGATCGTTGTATTTCAGCTAGTCCTCTCCCCTGTTTGAGGATCCAGCTGAAGTTCCTACGGCTGCAACTCCATCAACAATAATCCCAGCTCCTATCGCTGAAGAAATATCCTAGTCTTGGATTTCACCACTGAGACTGATGAACCTAAAGAACAACTGCTCTCTCACAAAAACAGACCTTCCTTGGCTCCTCAAAACCTAAGTGAAGAGTATCAGAAAAAGAAAGAAGCAATGATCAAACAGCTTGAAGATAGGCGAATCATCCTTCCTCGTGACAAAATCCCTGACCCTAAGTTCAGATTATCAAAGAAGGAATTCGTTGAACATCTCAAGGCTGTAAAACAACTCGCTGATCGAAGGAAAGCTGAAGAACAAGATAAAGCCTACGCCATCCAGCTTGTCCAAGAATCGATGAAGGACACTGATCTGAAAAGAACTCCCATTGATGTCCAACGTCAATTATAGGAAGACGCCCAGAAGATCATCGAAGAAAAGACCAAGGTATCTGATTCCACCTTGGAATGGTGCAAGGAAAGACTGCACTATTGATCTCGGCCAGCTAGGATCAACAAAGTAAACATCAGGGGAAGAACGACCATAGGCGTTCATGTCGTTGAAGTTGACATATTCAGAGAAAACGGTACCAAAGAGACCATCTATGCTGCTACGATCAAGAAGTACAGTCTCTCTGAATGGTTGGAGATGTGAATATCCATTCAGCGATCTCGCTCACAACATAAAAGCCATGTCGAGAAAATCATAAATTCTCAGATCGACTTGGTTTCATCTGCTGTGGATATTCCTCCTCCTCCTCCTAATCCAACTCAACAAAGAAGGGCATCTGCAAAGAATGACCCTTTAAGAAATACTTAGTGAAAATTGTAAGTAGACAATATGTATTAGAGTTTCACTATCGCTGATAAGTACTATGTATCTACAATACCGCTGATAGTAAACTCATGTTCTTTAAATTACATTCAGCGAACGCTGTTCATCAATAAGACCTGAGCCTGTTCAGTCCTGTTGATAGTCGCTGATAGTTTTAGTTGTTTACTTATGATCCCTGAAGACAAGTTTCACATTAAATATGTTCTACGCTGAAGTCGAAGATCAAGCCCAAGAACCAGCGACAAGTCTACTAATGAACTGATGCGGATATCAGCGAAACAAAGATTTGCCCACTCAACGTGAAGTTACAAGTAGAAGACTTCAGCAATCGCTGAGCTTTATCACTCGCTGATAAAGAACTATTCAACGAACGTTGATCATGAAGTCTTCCTCTACAAGTTACTTTTGTCTTACCCCCTTGCACGCCTCCGTACGAAAATGTCAGAAAGGACATCCCTTTTGTCCATTATCGTACAACCAACTCTGATTCTACATTGTACATCATGCGGCTACTAAGGTTGTCTACAAAGGTCAAACCATGCAACCAATCAGCTGCTGCCACGTGTAAAGTTATAATGTTGTGCATTAAATGCATGCAGTATATAAGAAGAACCCTACTTCAGAAATGAAGTGCTCGACCATCTTCTTCTTTCTTACTCTTTGTGTTTGAATATTTCTCTTTAATATTCTTATCTCCTTTCTGTCTTAACTCTAGTGCAAGAAACTTAGTGTTTCTCATTACTTGTTTAGATTAGGTTTAATCCTTAATCTTGTTCCGCAACAAGTTGTAAATTGTTTGATAAATATCAATAAACAATTTAGAAAAGTAAAATATGTGTGTTTGTATTCAACCCCCCTCCCCTTCTACAAACTTGTATAACCCTCCGGGACCAACAATATAAGATACAAATCAAATGCAAACCTTGCATTTGTTGCACCCCTTACAAACCAGTGTGCATTTATGCATATATTCATTATCCCATATGAATGTATGTCAATTATATGTATATTCTTGCACGTATGCATATACATATGTATATGTACATTGTGCACACTGGTTTGTGCATATATACACACCGGTTTGTAAGAAGGTGCAACAAATGTAAGGTTTGCATTTTACGGAGCCCCTCTCTCTCTCTCTCTCTCTCTCTCTCTCTATATATATATATATATATATATGCGCCAAATCATTTCAGTTTATTGGATTTTATCCAACCGTTGCACACATCATATTTTCATTGGTAGCAGTATAACTTAAACTCTTTTATAAATATTCATTGGTAACAATATAATTTCAACTTTCTTTAAAATGCTCAATCACATTTTCTATGTAGTTTGTTCTTTAATAAATAAGTTTTGCTTGAAAAAATTATAAATAAGATTATTAAAACTCGTTACCTTTTATAAATTTATGATTTTAATAACTTATAAATTACAATTACGACTTTAAAATTTGTTACTTTTTATTTTAAAACTTGTAGAAATGGAAAATTTGAGGATTGGAACTCCTTCGGGTTCGACTCGTGAAGATAGTCCGAGCACTCAAGCTTCAAATGATTTGGAGGATTTTTTTTGAAGATGATTCGACTCGTGATCTTTGAGAAATGTATGTGTTAGAGCATTATTGTATTCAAGATTTACTGTAAAGTCAATGTACTGTATTAGTTCGTAATGCCTTTATACCTTGTATGTTATGGGTATAAATAGGCATGTCTAGTTCTTAGTTAGACATGAATCTAGAACTCTTGTAACACTTGTAGCATTTTTCATTTACTCTCTAAAGATCAATACATGGATGACTTGTGCACTCTAGATTTTCTCTCTACATATCATTGCTAGATTATGGGTTTTACGGTATGACTTTTATTATTAATAATTCTCATTTATAAATAATCATTCATGATTCATGATTGTTGTATTGTTTATTCGTTTTTGTTGTTAGTTTGTTATAGGATTGGTTTGGACGTTGGTCGGTTTGGTTGAAGAAAACGAACTTGGAAGTCGGTTGGTCGGTAAGTCGGTTGGTAATTTGGACTTTGGAGTGTTGGTAAGTTGGACATTTTCTTTGATGTTTGAACTTTGAACATTTGGTATTTTGGTTGGAAGTTTGGAACTTCTAAGTCTTAACTTTCAATATTGGAACATTTGTTATTTTGTATTTTTGTTTGATTAGACTTTGGAGTTTTGTAATTTAGTAGTTTTCTTAATTAGTTATGTAGTATTGTAGACTTGTAGTTTAACTTTTAACTTTATTTAATTTTTAACTTCTAAAATAGTTGTTTATTTAATTTTAAGTTATATTGTAGTTGTATAATTGTATTATTGTGGCTTACCAAAAAACAGGGCCTAAAAACACCAAAAAAGCCAAAAAAAACTGGGCTGAAATCTGGGCTTGGGAACAGGCCCAACCCGCACAACCCGACCGAGGAACCCGAACCCGAAATGGCCCAAAACCCGAGCTACAGTTTGGGCGGGTTTCGGGGCCTGTACCGTCCACCCGAAACCCGATCGGGTTAGGGTTTTTTGGGCCCGACCCGACCGATGCACAGGCCTAATCGCAGAGGAAGGGCAAGAAGGAAGCAGGATTTAAAGGCTATTTGGAGTGACTTATCATACTGTTGCAATGAAGCTTGGTTGAAAAAAGATGCATTCAAATATAAAAGTAAGAGGAATGGTAGAAAAAGTGAGGCTGAGAAGATCGATGAGATATATTAACTATATGTATTTTGTGCCAGGGGATGTGGTGGAATATCTCATCTGCCCAGGGTTAATCCAGGCATACACAACAATTGTGGCCACTGAGTTTTAATCAGGACTGATGTCTTACACTCATAATTTGTCAAAGGATTAATCTAGGCATAGCCTATGACACCCTCCCCCCCCCCCCCAAAGGATTAATCATTTCATCACAGAGAATTTGTTCCAGTTTACCACATCTTGTTGTTGTCCCACAACCTAGAAAACTTGGCCAAAGCAACCTCACCAACAACTTGAACCTGACAAACCAAAATTATATAACCATGCCTTTCATCCTTGTTGGAACTTAGTGTAGATGTGAAAAACCTTGTCCCACATAGGAGCCAAGACAAAATGTAGAACACTTAATAAACTCCACCACTTGAGCATTTAATGAATCATTTAATTGCTTGGGCCTTAGAGTGTGATGTTCTTCTGGGTTCTCTGACATAAAGATACATATGTATATATATATATATGTATATCAAATGTCAAAGATTGGGCCTTGGGGTCTCGACGAGGTCGAGATTCATCGATTGAGGAATGTGTGGTGCATGCAAACAGTGGGCGGCGCGGGTTACGTTGCGACCGAAGTCACAACACTACTCACGGGGAGCACTATTTTGGAACTAGCGAATTTTTGTCTTAGAACACTGCTTTCGTGCAGACCTCAATCGGTTCGATTTCATCAACAATCTATCGGATACAAGTAAGGATTACGTTTTGTTGTTGAATTATTGTTAAAACTTTGATATGTAAAAGATTTGTTTAATACAAGTTTTATAAAATTTATGCGTATTTCTTTGTTTATTATACACAAAATCAATTTATGGTTGATTACTCATAACAATCCTCACATCCATCAACAACAACTTAGCTATCAAAACTACAAAACCATTGTTGGTCCCATTTTGGGACAGAAAAACAATAGAAGATAAAATCCATAGAGAAAGTAGAGATAAGATAGAAATTAAGAACAATACTCATAGAAATCTTATCTCATATTCATTGATTCAAGGTATGGAGGGGGAAATTGGAAGAACACCACACTAAACGTGAAATCGACTCTCATAAGAAACTAGTCTGTGTGTTTGTGAACTCTCCAGATTTCTATCACACAACCTAAAAATCCTATGTACACCTTTATATAGTGCCCATTTACACAAAAGGCTTAAGCCCATAAGGCTAATTATAAAGATAACATAAATCTAATTATAAAGCCCATACAATAATTTCTTTATAAAACATTCATATAAATTAGGGGCTAATTAAAGCTAACAATCTCCCCCTAATGTTTTATAAAGAAAGCATCATCTTATAGTCTCCCCCTTGCTTTCTTTAGAACCTTTGGTGTTCCATTCTTCAAGTCTTCAAAGTATCACAAGCTCCCCCTCAAATGTAGGCTCATCTTCTTGAAAGACCGAGACAAATAACACTTTCTGTCCAGCTTTCATGTCTCAACTTCACCACTGTTTTTGACCATCATGGAGACTGATTGAAAGAAAACATAAAACATGTATAATGAACTCCAGCCTTTTAGCATTCCAACGAGCTATGATTCATCCATTTTGGATGAAAAACGAGTGAGTTGTGTAAGTTTTCCCTCAGCTGCGCAGAACGGTCATAAAACAGAAAATTTGACTCTAAAAGATCTCGTTGAGTAAGCATTCAGTACGGAGCTTTAAACATGAATAACAGAGGAGGGAGTGACATTTAAAATGTGACAAATGTAGCTTGACACTATGAAGAACCGTTGAGAGAACACCGTTCTTGAAAGCGGAAAAAGAACGAGTGAAATGCGATGCTTTCGATCCAGCAAACATCCACTGACTTTGACACAGATTCTGACCAATAATCACACTGATTCAGACCAAGCTCAGAACATGAAAAATGTACCTCTGTGTCTTATGGATTTAATTCAACTGGATTCGTGTCATTTGGAGCACCGAGTAAAAAGTTGTGCGCGTGTTTCTGAAACAGCGCAAAGCTGTCAAACAATCTGCAAAAAAAATCAGGCTCCGGGCTTTTGGCTCATTTTGATTTCTGGACCATCGACCTCTGATAATCATGCTTGGGTCTACTTCTGGTCTCTTTGTTCACTGCTCTTAATTTAGAAAATTTGATCCGCAACGCCTCTATGGATGTCTCTATGGTGCTCTCGATCAGAGCCTCTGTGGATATCATAAGAGCATCTCTGAACTGGTTGGAACAACTTCTGCACATTCTTTAACAGGTTACAGAGGCTCTGCACATCCCTCTGGACATCTTCTGTGCATCCTCTGTGCAACATCAAATTCATCAGCTTCATATCGGTCACTTTCTATTTGAACTGCTTCTATGTGTGCACAGAGGCTCTGTGCGACTTCACAGAGGCTCTATGCAATTGGCTTCTGCGTTACCATGTACACTGCATAGATCAGACTTTAGACAGCTTCTGATCAAGGATAGCAGCTTAATTCGGACAAAACACCATCTGGACAGCATTTTGATCAAGCACATGTTCATATTTTGAGTTGTAGCAACTTTCTGCTGCATATTTCAAGTCTGCCATAATCCTAAACAGCATCAAATTAAGCTCTGCGCAGCATGGACAGCTGCATTATGTGGACAGTCCCTTCTGGACAGACAAAATGGCTTCTGGACTGTTGTGAGCACCCCCAGAGGCACTGGACAGCTGCTTTCTGTGCAAGTTAATCTCTGTGATATGCCTCTGTGGTTAACCTGTAATCTGTCAATTTTATCGTTTCACTTGTAATCCAACAGCAGGTTCTCAGGTCTGTAATATTCTGTCATTTGCAGGCACTCTGTAGCACAATGGAGATGGGCTTAATCTGGAAAGCACTTCTGATCGCAGAGGCTCTGCATAATCTCACAGAGGCTCTGAAGACAACTTCTGTGAAATCTCTACACACATCTGCTTCTGGACAGTCCCTTCTGTATGAGATCTCTGATCAACAGAGCTTCTATACCAGCTTCTGAACTTCTGCCCGTGCACAGAAGCTCTGAATGAATTCTGCATTTTTGGTGAGATCACAAAGGCTCTGAGAATTAGCTCAGGGGCTCTATGCATAAGAGCTCTGCACATCAGCCTAAGTTTCTTCTTCTGTAACGGTTGCTTTCGGCATATTGATTTGTTCTGCTGCAAACGATTTGCTTCTGCACATATGAGCTTCTGATTGTTCTTTTGAACCATGCTCTGCTGAAAATACTTCTGTTGGACAACTTTTGTGATAAGCACTGCATGGATTCTGGACTGCATAACCTGGATGGTCTTTTCTGCGCTTTGTATATGTTTAGAGCTGCTCTGGTCGATTCTCTTGACAACCTTCGATGCCACACCACAGAGGCTCTGTGAAGCCTTACAGAGGCTCTACACGCAGCAGCAAAAACAACCTATGTGATCTGAATTCAGCTCTGGAACGCAGCTCTCGATTGGTACGGACATCATATGAACAGATCTGCACAACCTTAGACTTAATGGCAGAACCTGGACTTTTATTTCCAAGTGCAACATGACTCTGTGTACATAGACTTGCACATTCTCTTATCAACACAGCTTCTGATCATAGAACGTGTTTGGCCTATGACACGACTGCATAGCAACTTAACACAGCTCAAAGATCGAACCGACACAAAGACTTCTGTTGGACAACTTCTGTGTGCACAGAGGCTCTGTGCTATCAGCTTTTGTGGTGCAGCCTGCGTGTGTGCATCCTCTGCCCGTTAACAACTTCTGCACAAAACTATCTGCTGCTTCTGAACACAACTCTACGCGTACCTTCTACTTCTGCAAATATCATCTTCACTTCAATCAACCGCTACGCATGAATATTTTCTGCAGGTCCTTTGTGCAGATCTGCGAAGAGCTTCTGGACAACCATTTGTTGCACAAACCAGCCTTTTGATCATTTTGGACAGCAGCTGTATAAGCATCTCTGGACATGCCTCTGTGCATGAACATATTAAGCACAGGACAACAGCCAATTTTTCCACTTAACATAGCAGGTTTGGACGATTTGTTATTGCAAAAACTATGCACAGCCTAAAAGACTTTGTTCTGCAAGCTTTCTGATTGAAACTCTGCATCAATCTCTGGATTTTGATTACCATAACAGTTTAACAGTGGCAGTGTGTGCGCATAAGCTCTGCACAACAGTCATAATCACAGCAGTCCCAAAGAATGATTCAAGCAAAAGGTTATGTGCATCTTCTGTAATCTGCTTCTGATCTTTTTGAATAACCTCTATGAAATCAACAGAGCTCTGGTTTTGTGACCAGAGCCTTTGTCAATGATCAGAGCTCTGGAAGCTCTGTTAAACTCTAAGCAGCAGCATAATCCTGAACAGAACACTGCAGAACTTCGGTTGTGATCTGAACTTGATCTGATGAGGACATTTCAGAAGAGAGTTGACGTGGACAAGGATCACATTCTGTTTTGGTTTCAAACATTAGCATTAATCAACATCACCATATGATCTTAATCTAGACAGCAGAACTGCACAATCTGCTTCTGGATTGCTCATGTATAGCAGCTGAATTCTGGACAGTCTAAACAACTTAACAGCATGTTAACAACTTAACAGTACTTAACGGCACTTAACAGCATCTTAACAGCGTCTTAACAGCTTAACAGCATCTTAACAGCACTTAACAGCATCTTAACACGTCTTAACAGAACTTAACAGCATCTTAACAGCAGCAAAACATCTTGACAACACCTATACAAGCAAAAACAGCTTGACAGCACCTTGATTAAGCAGTTTTGACAGCATCTATACAGCCATAATTTTGACAGCATCTTGTTTTGACAACAATAATTTGGCAGCAACTATTTGACAGCAACAAGTTGGTTTGCGTATAACTCAGTTGAACACCAATCTGTTGGGTATGAAATGATGACTTTCTGTTGCACGTATAGAACTTTGCAGATTTGCAAACTTACTGTTCGTAACTTCTTCATAGAGCAGCAAAATCTGCATCTGCAATACTTCAATGAGAGCTGGAACAATAGTAGCTTACTGGAACTCCCTTGACCCTCCAAATTAGATAGCCAATCTCAAATGTAATATCCCCATGCCAAATTACACATGATACAAATAATGCACAGGGCTGTAAAGATTAATTCCATCCTTATCACTCCATAAACCAACTCCTAAATCAACAAGCATTGATGCACATGGTTGTTGGTTTCCATGTTTCACAAAACCTTTGGTGTTGAAAATAAGACGATCTTTATAACTTTTAGAACAATGAGTGCAAATGCTCAGATCTCTAATTGATCAGGTCAGAAAACTGATTAGAAGCACTCGAAAGTCAAAAAAAATTCAGATCAGACTTTGAAAATGTAGCACAACACCAAATCTTTCTCAGATAACTTTTTCAAGACCCAAATGATTTTGTTTTTCATTTAAATGTTTATGAGCAGCGGAAGACAAACAAAATCTGAGTAAAAGAGAGTCCAATCTAAGATTTAAATAAAGGTCAGATCAAAGATCAACAACCTTACTACCAAGATGCCAAAAAAAATGCTATGGACTTAAGCACACACAAGGATGAGATCATAGATCAACCATCTACTTAGTGCTATCAAATATTAGACCAATGAATGAGAAAGAATCAAAACACACACATGTAATAATCAGATCAGATTTAACCCAAATAGAATAAAATCTTCACTTAGACATTTCATCAAACATGTGGTGTGCAGAATCAGATTTTGTGAAGAAACAATGATATTTTCTATGAAAGATCATCCAAATCTCATCTAAATGAAGAAATGGGTTTCTAATAAGCACAAAAACAGAAAATAAACCATTAGAATGATATTTGTGTTTAGGCTCATGTGATTGAATCAATCTAAGGACCAAAACAACAAATAAATCATCTAATAACTTCTATTGTTGCCATAGATGACCAATTTTGAAGAAAAGGTTCTTCAATCGGCTCTGATACCAATTGTTGGTCCCATTTTGGGACAGACAAACAATAGAAGATAAAATCCATAGAGAAAGTAGAGATAAGATAGAAATTAAGAACAATACTCATAGAAATCTTATCTCATATTCATTGATTCAAGGTATGGAGGGGGAAATTGGAAGAACACCACACTAAACTTGAAATCGACTCTCATAAGAAACTAGTCTGTGTGTGTTTGTGAACTCTCCAGATTTCTATCACACAACCTAAAAAGCCTATGGACACCTTTATATAGGGCCCATTTACACAAAAGGCTTAAGCCCATAAGGCTAATTACAAAGATAACATAAATCTAATTATAAAGTCCATACAATAATTTCTTTATAAAACATTCATATAAATTAGGGGCTAATTAAAGCTAACAACCATCATCAAATGTGAACACATCTACATATGGGAATACCCTTAGAGGTCTCAAAATCATCGTATCAAAGCTGCTACCTGACCAAATATTGCTTTTAGTTTGCGTTTTCTTCACTTTCAGATGGTAATACTCCTTTTCTTCACTTTCAGATGACTGCATGCATTACATAACAAACAACCTTTTCACAAATACTTCTTACAATCACATGACCATTGCAACACTCCTTTTCTTTCCCTAGTCAAACTTACCTACTCACATTATTTTCATTACAACTAAATTGATGCTATAGAAACATTAATCACAAAATGTGCAAACCTAAGCTTGACATACATGCCGCCGAGCAGATGCCAATATTACCTTAGGCCGGATATCTGGGGACATATGCTTATGCGAAACCTGTAAGATGAATAAAGCATAACCACTGAAGAAAAATAATAAAGAACCAAATAACATATCACAATGGTCGTGGAACGTCCACGACCAGCTTTACGGCGGACATGTGTAGCCTGCTTGAGAAGTGTTTTCCCTTTACAAGAAAACAAGATTTAGAACGTTTAAAAGTTATACCCTTATCATCATTTTTATCAACAAAAAAGTCTTCCAAAAACTGCAGCAATCCCAACTGGTGGGGATGCCATTATGAAAACATGGAAAGATCTAGGAAGAAATTCAAATCAAAAGACAGCTAAAAACCTAAGAGTTGAACCCAATAATGGGGATATTTGGTCTTGTTAATGACAATACCTAAGTATAGTATCTTCGAACAATCGAGAAACCACACAACTTTTTACAGAAGTCAACTACACTATATACCGATCCTTCAACAAATCACAGTGGCTTGCCAATAATATTCAGAATTTTTTAGTTATGCTTCCTAACCACATCCAACTTCATGAAGTATTATGGACACAGAACATCCACACATCTTTTTACCTACCACGAGTTATTTATCAAAAAAATGAACCACTAACAATCTTACAGACTTGCAGAAAAGATGAATACTATATTTATAAGACCCTATTTGATGGAATTTCGAAGTTTGCTAACAAAATAAGGCTCCCAGAGCACATACACAGCTCAAACAAACACACATATAGACGTTTCAGGAATTTAACCACAAATACCCAAACAAATCCTCATATTCTCAAGAGCATGTGAATCAATGAAAAGCAAAAACTTTAAATTAAGGCAAAAATTCTTAAAAGGGTTGGATTAAACAACATAAATCGATGAAAAGCAAAAACATGAAAGCAAATAACACGAAGCTTGAATAGATGGAAAGCAAAAATAATCCATGAAAAGCAAATAAAAGAAGTTTTATACGAAGCTTGGATCCATAGAAAGCAAGTAATCGAAGTTCATACCTCCTCAAAATACGCCCATGGCTGCGCCTATTGATTTCGAACCTATTAAAGCATAAGAAGACGATGATCAACCAAAAGCAAATAAGAAAATCAATTTGCGGTCATTGCGAGTAAATCTAACCTCAGAAGAAACAAAAACTAAAGAAATCTAACCTGAGAAGAAACATCGAACAATTGCAAGAAACCCAAATCAAACCTATGTGCCTTTGCAATCGAAGAAACATATGTGTGTTACCTGGGAAGAAACCGTGAAGAAATCTTACCTGAGTAGAAACCATGAACAAATATATGACTTGAAACAAAAAACCCTTGAGCTGAACTGATTTGAATCGATTTGCAGGCTATAAAAAGCATGCATATTTGGTCTTGGAGGGCGAAGCGTCGTTTGGATGGCTGTGTTGTGGGTAAAAGGGATTGCAGATAGGAGTCGGGTCGTGGTCTTATGTTGGTCCAGAAGGGGTTATACAATTACAATAGTTTGCAAAAGGGGGTTGAATACAAACACAAATTTTGGTTTTTTAATTGTTTATTGATAAATCAAAATATAATTTACAGTTTGTTGCGGAATAAGATTAAGTAAGACCTAATCTAAACAAACTTGAGAAACACTAAGTGTCCTTGCACAAGAATATAGAGAGAAAAGAAGATATAGAAAAACAAGGATGTTTTTCTATGCACTAAGTAGTTCAGGGAAGACCACCTTCAAATTGAAGGGGTATTCCTCCTATTTATACCACTGCATTAAATGCATGGCAGGAGGACTTTACACGTGTCAGCATATGGTTGGGCGCATGCTTCTGACTTCTAGCAAGACATGCTTTGGGATGTATGGTGAACAATGTAGTGGCAGAGTGGTTGTACGATCTTGGACAAAATCATGTATCTTCTGACAAACCGTACGATGTGTGCAAGGAGATAAGACAAACATTTCTTGAAGTAGAAGCTTCATGATCAGCGATCGCTGAGTAGGTCTTCCATCAGAGAAGAGCCGATGTAAGTCAGCTATCACTGAAGTCTTCTTCTTGATATGTCGCGTGTGTGGACTTGTCTTGGTTTAACTGATGTCCGCATTCATTAGTAGACTTGTGACTTGTTTATCAGCTTTGTCTTCGATGTCAGCGATGAATTCTTTGTCGCGAAACTTGTCTTCAGGGATTACATTTAACATTGTTACAATAGATACCATCAACGATATTGAACAGACTCAGTATGCTTATCGCTGATAGTGGAATATTAGTACATTAGATACCATCAGCGATACTGAACAGACTCAGTGTGTTTATCGCTGATGGTGAAACACTAATACATACAAATGTCAAATGCAATTTTCACTAAGTAATTCTAAGGGTCGTTATCAAATCACTGAGAGAGTTTGAATCAACAATCTCCCCCTATTTGCAACATATTTCATATATATTAATAAAAACAATTTACTGCATGTGTTGTAAATTAAAATAATATTAATTATAATATTTCACCATATTTACAACACATGCAGTAAATATTCAACATATTCAACACATGCAGTAAATATTCAACACATACAGTAAATAACATGGAAAATATGCGTTGTAGTAGATGATTCAGTTGGAATTTTTACAAAATCGATTTTTTTTTGTTAGGGAACCCTCGAGTTAACGACTTGGAGAACAATTTCATGTTTTTCTCAAGTAAACAAGGCTAGGCGACAATGACTAGTGGAGGATGTTGAACTTTCTTCATCTGCCAGACATGGGTCTCAGCAACCGCTTCCTCTTCTCACTAATGAGCAACGAGTAATGATTTATGAACCTGTTTTTGATAACCTTGCACAAAACATTTCCTTTTGAAAATTTCTATCTATGGATGTAAATAAATAGATATATTGGATTATTTGATGTTTGATTCATCAAAAACTGCATGTACTAAATTAACCTTGTAGGATTAGCTTAACTGGTAATAAAATTTAATCTTTGAGGATTCTTCTCAGAGTTCGATGGTGTGTGCAAGCTGGTTCAGACACCTACAGTTAAAAAATTGTATATACTACTACTTATTTTTCTGTAAAAAATTAATAGTCTTCAATGAACACGCTATTTTTAGTTATAATTAAGATGTAAAATATCAAATTTTGTGTGACCGTATTCAATATTTACCAACACCATTCTTTGTTAATATTTTTGATTTTTACCAATAATCTCCAATTTAAAGATACATGCAATTTTACATTATTCATTGCCAAATAATATTTTAATAAATTAAAATAATATTGATTATAATAATTTACAACACATGCAGTAAATTATCTAATCAAAGTAAATCAACCATATATCTAATCAAAATTTGATCATCGCGCAACGCGTGATGTCGAACGCTAGTAACACTAGTGGTGACTTATTATGCGATTGTTTGCACGTATCTACTACATAGATGCATATGTTGTCTATTAGTCCAATAAGACAACTAAGAACCATTATACCACAATATGAACCACTAAACCACCATTATAGTCCAAATATGACCTTTTATCTATACTATATTACAAAGCATTTGGTTCAAAGTCTTCAAAACAAATTTTCAAGCATTATTTACTATTATTTAATGTTAAATTACTAAATTTTCAACTTTACAAGTAAAAAATGCACCGATACAACTTTTAAAGTTGCATGCTTGAATTCATAGTTAACTGATAAACATAATCAAATACAAGATACACATCTCATTCTAAATATAAAAAATATAAATTATAATTAGGATAATCATTGAATTTTAATAGAATACTTAACTGCTTTTTCATAAAAAACATTATGTTATTAAGCCTAAATAAATTATCTCATTATAACCCAATATGAACCACTAAGGCACCAGAAAACCTGCTAAAACCCAACTTGAAATGAATAAGTATTCACGGAGAGGAAATACAAAAAAATACACACAAAATTTATTTTTAATAAAAATCCGCCAGAAACTTCATAAAAAAATTAAATTTAGATATTACCGGAGGATTTCCGGTGGACAACCCCATTCGTAAGAAAATTCAAGTTTCTAAAAATAAAACTAGATTGTAAGAATTTGTATTTTCCGACGGGTTTCGACGGATGGGGTTGTCTGCCGGAAATTCGCCGGTAATATCTATTTTTTTATTTTTTCATATTAAATTTAATTTTTTAATAAATGAATCGGACAAAAACAAAATTCTTAGAGTTAGACGGATTTCCGACGGACTTCAATTACTTATTAAAATTAAATTCCACCCGAAATTTGTCGGAAATAATAATAATTTGTTTAATTAATTATTTTAATTTAAAATTTTAAAATATTTATGGTGGATTTGCGGCAGATGGCAATTCCGTCTCAAATATTCACCAAAGATATATATGTATATATATTAAAAAAATCAGTGACGGATTTGTGGTAGATTTTGATGGAATTATGCGGGAATTGATTATTTTTAACTTTTTGGACGATCTGCCGGAAATCCGCCAATAATAATTCGACTAAAAATATGTCAGAAATGTCTTTTGCTAAAGCTGGTATTATTAGTAGTGATTGTTAATGTATCTATTGTCTAAATCCACTTTCTCAATATTGTAGGTATCCGTAAATATTATTAGACTATAACAAAATTAGGATACCTAAAATATATAAACGTCCAAATAAAATACTTTATAGGACTTATAAAGTTTATAAGATTAAAACCAAACAAACGTTCCAATAAAATACTTTATATACGTCCCATAAAACCAAATTTGTTGTAGCGTACCTGAAAATGGTCGTCTAAAACGAATTTAATTATGGTAAAAATAATCTAAACTGAAAAATAATTGATTTGTTTAAAATCTGGCTAAAAATTGTAATTAAAAACTTAGTCAGAAAATAATATGTGCTAATCCAAATATGTTTTTTCCCTACTATAGAAGTGTTTGGTAATTGTGACATGGTTCAATGAGGGTAGTTTTGGAAAAGAAAATAGTGGTGATCTGTGTAATAACCCCATTTTGGGCATCTTGATTTTTAGGGAAGTTAAGGGGCATATTTAATTATTCTGAAAAGTTACAAGGGTAAAAGTGGAATGTTTAGAAAGTCCTTTAATTAATTTAGGGTTTCTTGTGTGGGTGTGCTCATTACCTGCGGCTGATGAGAGAAAAAGAGAGACTAGAAAGAAAGCAATGCCATATGGGTGTTCTTCCTGCAAATCAAGAAAGAGAGAGAGAGAGAGAGACCGACGAGCAAGAGAGAGAGAGAGAGAGAGAGAGCCAGAGAAAGAGCTTCGTGAGAGAGAAAGAGAGTTGGTCTCTTGTGGGTTTTGTGGGTGCAGCCAGCTGAGGGAGAGGGAGACGACAGGGAGAGAGACGAGCGAAAGAGAGAGAGAGAGAGAGAGAGAGAGAGCAGCGAGAGGGAGTCGTGTGAGAAGAGAGAGAGAGCAGCGAGAGGGAGTCGTGTGAGAAGAGAGAGAGAGCTGCACGTTTTTCATGGGGAAGAAGAGAGAGAAGGACGCCGGGGAAGACAGCCGGAGGGAGAGAAATAGACGCCGGAGAGAGAGCTGCGAGAGAAGAGAGAGAGAGCTGCGAGAGAAGAGAGAAGCAGCCGAGAGAGAAGAGAGAGACGATGAGAGAGAGAAGGTGGTGGGTTTCGCCGGCGCCGGAGAAGGTGGCCGGCGGTGGCCGGCAGTGGTGGTCACCGGAATTCTAGGCAGCAGTGTCCATTTCGCGAGGTTTTATTCCGGTAAGAAACCCTTCCATTTCATTGCTTTCTTTTGCAAGTTATATTAGATTTGTTAGGTCCCTAGTTACACTCGACTATGTGAAATGAGAAATCGATTAAGAGTATTATTATAGAGTTTTGATTATAAATTCTTGTTGTCAAGATAAGCAATGTTACATGAAATCTTGGTTAGGGAGTCGTGTATCGGTTAATTAATAAAAGAAGAGGTTGTCGCCATATTTTGTGGAGAATTAGAATAATGGCGAAGAATGTGGGGTTTTGTTTTGAACCGTGTGAATCGGAAGTCGGTATGTTCCGGGAGTTGGCCCGTAACTCAAGTTTGGGCCGAATGGGCTTATTGGGCCGATTTGGTTGTTGGGCCGAGAGTTTTATTAAGTCCTTTTGGGCTTAATTAATTAGTAAAGTCTATAATTATTTAATTTGGGCCATATTATTATTAGCGCGATCCGGTTTGGTTATTTAGAATCAAGTGTTATAATTTTATGATGAGAACCTAGAGTCGGGTAAATTAATGGATCCGGTATAGTATGTCAATTGGATGGGTAAGCAAAGACCATTAATTATGATTTTTTGACTAGAAGGTAATCTACCAATTTAGATAAGTTAGGGTTGAGTTCGGGATTTAACTCGAGTAATAATTGAACGGATTATGACGAACGCTATTAATATATAATAGGTGTTCCGCCTAGAGATCGGAAGTGTAAGTGAGGAGCTTTGGAGCAAGCTAGCCAGGTGAGTTTTTCTAACTAAAATACTCGGTTTTACGTGTTTCCAAAAGAAATGATTACATGAAAGCGCCCCGTTAATGTACATGAATTTTACGTGAATGAAAGCTTTATGATTTACTGATCAGGGTATGTTTATGAGCATGATTTATCTACAAGCTTTTACGAATGTTTTCCATGAAAAATATTATTTTGCTATTAAAGGAGGATTGCCCTCAAGTGTATGAAACCGCATGTTTTGTGAAAGTGCCATGGTAGAGTCGGGTTGCACAGTGGAGGACCCTTCGAGTTGCCGTGTCTGGCTTTGTAAGGTGTTGACTTGCCGTGCCTGGCTTTGTAAGGTGTTGAATTGCCGTGCCTGGCTTTGTAAGGTGTTGAGTTGCCGTGCCTGGCTTCGTAAGGTGTTGAGTTGCCGTGCCTGGCTTTGTTAGGTGTTATTGGTCCATGCCACTGTGTACACCCTTGTTTGAGAACATGATGATACGTTACTGTTTTGAAGTTAATGCTTTCTTTAAATGGCTTGTGAAAATGTTTTAAGGGGGACTCACTAGACCTCATGGTCTAACCCTCGCTTTTCAAAATCAAAACCCTTTTCAGGTAAGCGTTATATTGGAGGCTCAGATAAATGAGTAAGCAGCAAGATAGAGTACGGAAGCAGCTAGTGATAGTGCAGGTGCCTCTAGTAGAAGTTAGATCATTCTCAGTTGTGTATAGGTTGTTTCCGCCAACCTTAATTTATGTATGATGTAACGAAATTTTCGGGACCCAGTTTTGTAAATTCATGCTTAAATACTATGTTTGTTCTATTGTGCTTTTGGGCTGTTACAAATGGTATCAGAGCCATAGTTTAAGAGACTTAGGTGACCGGACGGGCCTAAACTTAAACTTGGGAGTAGAAATCACAACTGAGAATCAGGAAATGCGTTAGGAGGACACTATTGTAGATACAGGAAATGCGTTAGGATGGCACTATTATAGAAATAGGACTAATAGGGTACTGAGGACTGTCATGTAAGGTAAGTTTGAGATTCCACCTGGCCAGTGTAATTGCAAACTTACAGGTACATGTACGTGCTTAACCTACCTTATTAACCTACTCAGTATTTCTGCCGTGTTTCAGTACGTTAGGATGTCAACGAGATCTCTGAAGTGTAGACTGAGACCCCTTGTTGGGGAAGTTCAAGGGAAATTATTTATGAAATGAATAATGTATACATCGTAGAGGCGAAATATTGTTTAGAATGTCATGAATCGTATAGAGATAGACCTTCATGGATTCGAAGAGATATATGATTGATTTTGAGTAAGACGCTTGTTCTAGAAAGTCCCAGTTCTAGAACTAGTGGGATGAGATCAGTTATAATGATAAGGAGCGACAATGTTGAAATTTTGAATGTATCACTAGAACCCCGACTTCTTAGTCGAGCTTTTCAAAGGTAGTGTAAATGAAATAAGATACCTATTGTGAAATGAAAGCACGTAAAAGTAGAAAATGAGATAGTGATTAGAACGAAATAGTATGAAGAGGTTGAGTAAGTGAGATGTGGAAAGTGTGTTCAGCAAGTTGTTGCGTGATCGAGAGGGCGACTGTTGGTCGTAGGTAGAATGGCAAGGATAAGATAAGCGAGCAAAGCAGCTGACCTTGTTAGAGTGAGTAGCCTTCAAATGCAAGTAGAGTCTCATGCATGGTGTCTTTTGTTATGTAACATGAAATTTTCACGATTTAAGTTAAATATGTAAGGATAAATTTTGATCAAAAACGAGTCAGAATGTGCAAACGTACGTTTAAAGAAATATGTGATTTCATTCACATGGAACCACGAAGTTTCGAGTTTTATGATTTGTAAAGTATTTTGCTCTTTTCATGACGTGTTAAATTATTGCAAAAGTCAAGAAAACGATTAAATGAAAACTTTTATAACCAAAGTGAGCAATGACATATTGGAGTTATTTATGGGTACGAAAACCGACTGGTTTACTTTGTGTCGGAAATTTCTTTCAGGAAGGGGTAGTATGAAGAGATTTTCACTTAATATACTTCCGTCGTAACGACATAGTTGGTGGAGTGAGATTAAGTTTGTGGAAAGTTACATGCAAACGATTCTCGAGATCGTGGTGCAGGGCGTTGAATTTATAAGAGTGGTGGGGGCAGGTGTACCCAAGTTGTTTTCAAGTGTTGTTTATTTAAAATGATAAAGTGTGTGAAATGAATTATTTAATGCGTTGTCATGCATGAAGGCTATGAACTCACTAGGTCATAGAGTATTACATTTTAAGCCGAGGAAGAACTCCGAGAGTGAAGAGATATTGGTCAAATCAGGAGAGAACATTGTAGTATCGGGATAGGTGTTCCGTCAGTAGTGGATTATAGTCTCGGACGTAGGAGGGTTTGCACCCTTGTTCGGTAACTGGAAGTACGGTTGTGTTCGGAGGGAGGGCTTGAAGTCTTCAAGGTGATGTTTGTAGCGACTCATTAAGAATAGTGTGGTAAGGAAGAATGAAATGTCCGTGACGTGGAAATATGAGTTTCGAGGTGAGCTGGTAATGTTGATGTTACCTGAGTAGGTTACGAAAGGAGGGAGACGGATCATGAAAATGATTCAATTTGTTGATAGCAGTAAGTTCCGTAAGGGAACCATGTTTAAGAATAAGTTAAGAAAGTAGTTACAGGATTGTCAGTCGATGTGGAAGTCGACGGATGTGTACGTTGGCCGAGACCGAAGACTTGAACTAGAAAGTTGAGAGTTGATAGAACACCTTGTAGGGGTTCGAAGGGGAAGAGAAGTTATTGTTTGATTAAGTATTCTATTCCCGAAGAGAAGAGGGTTCGTAGGATGATGAGGTAAGTAACTTGGGCGAAGCGAGTGTGTAGATTTTAGCAGTCAGTAAGAAAAGTGGTGTGTCTTCATAAGGGCTCGGATCGCGAAGAGCTAACTAGAATGGTTGCGTGTGAGCTATTTGAGAACTCGTGGGTTATAGTTCAATAAGTTGGGAAAGGACTACGTAGTGAGATAGACTTGATTGTAGTATACGGGAGAACATGAGGGAAAGTGTGGATTATGGAGGAATGACTATGAGAGATTCGGTCTGCAGTGTGATGTATTGAGTGAGGAACGTACAGTTATGTAATGGCATTAATTGCCAAGTTAAATGTACTAGCTAGTATCGTAGTGAGGTGATGTTAGAGGGAAAGAAAGCAGCAAATAGAAGCTTTTGGGGGTTTCAGATGAGATGTTCTATCTTTTAACCAGATTTTTGAGCATGTAGAGAGTAAGTTGACTTTATGATACGATTATGATCAGGAATGAAGGACGGAGTAGTGGTGGGATATTACCCAAAGGAGAAACCAAGTGTCTCAGTTGTAATAGTCGCTAAGTAGGTATATGTTGAAATCATTGGAAGTTTGAAGAGGTTGAAGAGTGGATTAGTCAAATGTGTTATGGTAAATACTAGATATTTGTAGAACGTGAATCGTTTCTTTTGTGTGAGGGAATGATCCTGGAAGGAAACAATTGGAATTTGGCTACGTGTAAAGAATGTCATGACAATGATTATAAGTCAGAGTGGTAGTATGATCTCTGGTTGATTTGAAACGTCAAGGTAGATGTATAAGCCTTTGTTTGGGTGATTAAAAATGTTATGGATTTGTTAAGTAATGGCATTTAATTGTTGTTACAAGATGTGTTGCAATTCTACAGAGATTCTTACTAAGAACTGATATGGGAGAATCGATATGTTAAGATGAGAAGTTGTTGATAGTGATGGAATAAGTAATCTTCAAATTATTTTGAAAATTGCGAATGGTTGGGTTACTCGGGGGGAGTTGGTAGTTAAGAAATCAGTTCAGACTGGGGAATGTTGTGAATACCAAAATAGCGAGATAATGATATTAAAGGATTAAATGGGATAAATTATGGTTGATGGAAGGAGATAAACTGCTTTTCGATTGGGGTACTTCTTTTGAAATAAGGTAATGGCATGTTTTGGTTATGGATAGAGATGGTGAGTTGAATCAGAGTTGCGCAGCGAAGGCGGGATAGTAGGTTGTCATTATGTTGTTGCTAGAAAGAATCATTCCGAGAATTGAGATTTAAGCTTTGAAAATCAAATTCGCCGGTTATTTTTGGAGTGAATTCCGGGACGGAATTCTGTTAAGGTGGGAAGATTGTAATAACCCCATTTTGGGCATCTTGATTTTTAGGGAAGTTAAGGGGCATATTTAATTATTCTGAAAAGTTACAAGGGTAAAAGTGGAATGTTTAGAAAGTCCTTTAATTAATTTAGGGTTTCTTGTGTGGGTGTGCTCATTACCTGCGGCTGATGAGAGAAAAAGAGAGACTAGAAAGAAAGCAATGCCATATGGGTGTTCTTCCTGCAAATCAAGAAAGAGAGAGAGAGAGAAACCGACGAGCAAGAGAGAGAGAAAGAGAGAGAGAGAGAGCCAGAGAGAGAGCTTCGTGAGAGAGAAAGAGAGTTGGTCTCTTGTGGGTTTTGTGGGTGCAGCCAGCTGAGGGAGAGGGAGACGACAGGGAGAGAGACGAGCGAAAGAGAGAGAGATACAGCCGGAGAGAGAGAGAGAGAGAGCAGCGAGAGGGAGTCGTGTGAGAAGAGAGAGAGAGCTGCACGTTTTTCATGGGGAAGAAGAGAGAGAAGGACGCCGGGGAAGACAGCCGGAGGGAGAGAAATAGACGCCGGAGAGAGAGCTGCGAGAGAAGAGAGAGAGAGAGCTGCGAGAGAAGAGAGAAGCAGCCGAGAGAGAAGAGAAAGAAGGTGGTGGGTTTCGCCGGCGCCGGAGAAAGTGGCCGGCGGTGGCCGACGGTGGCCGGCGGTGGCCGGCAGTGGTGGTCACCGGAATTCTAGGCAGCAGTGTCCATTTCGCGAGGTTTTATTCCGGTAAGAAACCCTTCCATTTCATTGCTTTCTTTTGCAAGTTATATTAGATTTGTTAGGTCCCTAGTTACACTCGACTATGTGAAATGAGAAATCGATTAAGAGTATTATTATAGAGTTTTGATTATAAATTCTTGTTGTCAAGATAAGCAATGTTACATGAAATCTTGGTTAGGGAGTCGTGTATCGGTTAATTAATAAAAGAAGAGGTTGTCGCCATATTTTGTGGAGAATTAGAATAAAGGCGAAGAATGTGGGGTTTTGTTTTGAACCGTGTGAATCGGAAGTCGGTATGTTCCGGGAGTTGGCCCGTAACTCAAGTTTGGGCCGAATGGGCTTATTGGGCCGATTTGGTTGTTTGGGCCGAGAGTTTTATTAAGTCCTTTTGGGCTTAATTAATTAGTAAAGTCTATAATTATTTAATTTGGGCCATATTATTATTAGCGCGATCCGGTTTGGTTATTTAGAATCAAGTGTTATAATTTTATGATGAGAACCTAGAGTCGGGTAAATTAATGGATCCGGTATAGTATGTCAATTGGATGGGTAAGCAAAGACCATTAATTATGATTTTTTGACTAGAAGGTAATCTACCAATTTAGATAAGTTAGGGTTGAGTTCGGGATTTAACTCGAGTAATAATTGAACGGATTATGACGAACGCTATTAATATATAATAGGTGTTCCGCCTAGAGATCGGAAGTGTAAGTGAGGAGCTTTGGAGCAAGCTAGCCAGGTGAGTTTTTCTAACTAAAATACTCGGTTTTACGTGTTTCCAAAAGAAATGATTACATGAAAGCGCCCCGTTAATGTACATGAATTTTACGTGAATGAAAGCTTTATGATTTACTGATCAGGGTATGTTTATGAGCATGATTTATCTACAAGCTTTTACGAATGTTTTCCATGAAAAATATTATTTTGCTATTAAAGGAGGATTGCCCTCAAGTGTATGAAACCGCATGTTTTGTGAAAGTGCCATGGTAGAGTCGGGTTGCACAGTGGAGGACCCTTCGAGTTGCCGTGCCTGGCTTTGTAAGGTGTTGAGTTGCCGTGCCTGGCTTTGTAAGGTGTTGAGTTGCCGTGCCTGGCTTTGTAAGGTGTTGAGTTGCCGTGCCTGGCTTCGTAAGGTGTTGAGTTGCCGTGCCTGGCTTTGTTAGGTGTTATTGGTCCATGCCACTGTGTACACCCTTGTTTGAGAACATGATGATACGTTACTGTTTTGAAGTGAATGCTTTCTTTAAATGGCTTGTGAAAATGTTTTAAGGGGGACTCACTAGACCTCATGGTCTAACCCTCGCTTTTCAAAATCAAAACCCTTTTCAGGTAAGCGTTATATTGGAGGCTCAGATAAATGAGTAAACAGCAAGATAGAGTACGGAAGCAGCTAGTGATAGTGCAGGTGCCTCTAGTAGAAGTTAGATCATTCTCAGTTGTGTATAGGTTGTTTCCGCCAACCTTAATTTATGTATGATGTAACGAAATTTTCGGGACCCAGTTTTGTAAATTCATGCTTAAATACTATGTTTGTTCTATTGTGCTTTTGGGCTGTTACAATCTGATAGTTTTTAAAAAACATTCTTATCTAGTAAGGTAAAGGTTTTATCAAAAAGTCCAATTTCGTCATAAAATTTTCATGGATATGAACTTTTTGACCCTTTTACCCTTCCCACTTCTATATATGTTATATGCATCATTGTATGAAGTTTTAAATGTATTTGTCCTCGAATTACATTTATGAAAGTAATAGAGATGGAGATAGAGGCGGAGGTGATTGAAGCAAGGAGAAATCAGGAGGAGGAAGAGCAAGTGGAGGTGACTGATGGTTGTCCTGAAATTCGCTTGCATAATGGCACTAGAGGTTGTGGTGACGTTTACTTGGTATGGGAAGATCTTACAGTTGTACTTCCAAATAGTAGCACAAGAAGCAACGAGAAACCAACAAGGAGGATAGTGAATGGAGCGACAGGTTTTGCTCAACCATCAAGGATCATGGCTATCATGGGTCCTTCTGGTTCCGGCAAATCCACCCTTCTTGATTCTTTAGCAGGTATGCCTTTAATTTTTTTCATCAATTTCGGAATCCAATAGATTAATAAAAGACCATTAAAAACTCCATATATATATATATATCTTTCATGAGATAAGGAGACATGCATCATCAACTAACACAACATTTCCTAAAGTTAAATATCACTACAAGTATATATACATAAATATAAAGTGCAAGTCATATAGAAACCATCTAAAAGATAGAGATCATGAAAGCCAGTTTCACATATCAAACTCATTAAAATCAACTAAAATAATCTAATGAGTTTGATTATAAGCTATAATTCATATTATTTCACATGTTTTGTTCTTATGTATGAGCATGAGTGTGGTTTTATATATAAACACATTTCTATGTTTTTTTACACCATACGTTTTATGAACGTTTTATCTATAAAACAACATTGTATGAACACTCATATACATACATACATATATATATATATTGTTTCATCTATAAAACGACACATACAAACTACTTTTCATGGTTTCTAACTTTTAAACTAGTTGCCATATTTAATCTATTTATTAGGGAGGGGGAGTGGAACAATACTTCTTAATTGGGTCATCCTTTTAGAAACCTAAAAAAGATAACTCTCGTTTATATAAGTTATTGGCACACCCTTTTGCAAATTGGAATTGTCTCTTTTAATTTTCCGGAAAAACCATGTAGAATTTTACTTTTCTTAAATCAAATTCTTTGTAAGATTAATTAATTGAATTTGTTTTTTTGAGTATGTTAGATATCTATGAAAATACTTGTATTTAAAGCATGATAATGTTTGAATATGTTGCATTGCATTAGTGTGAGATGGTAAGTTGAGTTGTGAAAATAATGTGAATGTAGGTCGAGATATTGAATGTTCATTTCGTTTCCCGCTCAAACAAAAAATGTCAATCCCCGTTCATGTTCACTCACGTAATATATATATATATATATAGAGAGAGAGAGAGAGAGAGAATGAATGAGAGTTGGACTCCGGTAAAAACTCAAAATTTCTATATAATGATCCCGTGTCCATAGTCTAAATAAAGATACAACTTTTTGGGTGTCCTGATGAGTTCTTTTCGCATTTGTACAAATTTCATGTTACATGCCCTTAAGTTATTAGCCAAATAAATCCTTCAATTGTCTTGAGGGAACTTAAACCGGTGACTTTGGAAGAATAAATATACAAGTTTGTCGGTAATATTGAGAACAAATTACACAAAAATAAAATCAAATGTCTTTGTCCTACTTCTTATTTTATGAAATAACTTTAAAACATTTTCTTTAGAGAAACCAAATCAACTCAACTATGGTTTCGTTCTTATCATGGGAAGCAAAATTTCATCACTGGATCCGGTATGGAGGCTTTAAAAGTTGGGTTTCTCATATAAAATCAATCTCATTCCATTTTGGTTTAATTTATATTATATGTTTATATATATTTTTGGAAGGGTTTCCTATGCTATGCCTAGACAAATCCCTTTGACAAATTATAACTGTAAGACAAACGATGATTAAACCTCAATGACCACAATTGTTGTGTACGCATGAATTCGAACTCAGACAAATGGGGTACTCCCACCACATTTCCCAGGGTCTTGACTAGTACGCCATAACCCTTATGGTTAATTCAAGTATTATTGTAGTAAGTATTAAAGGTTAAGAGGTGGTTGGGGACATATTTGGTTCATACTTTGTACGTGATGCCTGATATGAGGGTGCATGCAATTTTCATGGGAGGTGGTAATTTCCTTTTTATATATGCCTTCCAATTTATTAATTTACTTCCGCATTTTCCTTGGTTATTAAATAATATATAAAACTATTATAACAAAATTGAGTTTATAATATGTTTAAATTGTTTAAATATTCCAATAAGATACTTTATAAGACTTAAGTTTATAGCTAGAACAAAATTATACATGTCTTATCTAAAAGTGTTATAATATATTTGTAGGATGTTATCTTATCTGATGTTTCATTAAATTCTTTTGAGTGCTCTTCAAATAAAGCATCATATTAGCTCTTTTATAACACAATTTTAAGAATGAAGTAGACAATTAATTTAAAAAATTTTGAATTTTTATTTAATTATAAACTAATTAATCGTAAGAAATAAAAAATAGTTAAATTATGATATTCGTAAACTAATTATCTAATTATTTCTTTTTACATATTTGTTACTATTTTTTCGTCTTGAATATATTTATAATCTTCATCGTTTTTAGCTTTTTTTTAAATGATTAAATTGAACGGTGTTAAATACAAAATCATTTGATATTCTTTCTAATATATGCTAGGTTTAAAGTCGATAAGCACAAATGTTTTCTTTCTCTTGCATTAATTTACTATATATTGTTAGATCACAAATTATTATTTTAATATTTTTTTATATATTTTAGCTATAAAAATAGTTTGGGCAAAAGTAACAAGCCTTAACCGGTTCTTTCGGGTTTTTTATTGGCCAAGCCTTTTCGGGCTCTACTCGGGCCTTGATTAAGCTGGATATTTGGTTGACCAATAATTGGTCTTCCGGTTTTTATTAGACGTTCTGTTAATCGGTTAAGAATCGGTCTCAAATTCAAACTTAAGACCAAAACAACCTTTCACCTATATTTGATCCTTGGGTCAGACATCTTTTCATCGGTCCTTTTAAGGAACACTTCTCGATCATTACCGGTTTTTAAAATCAGTGAAACGATTATTTATGCATCTGCGTGTAGTAGATATGTAGTACCACATAATTATCTAACCAAGTTGCATATTTGGTAAGATAATATCAACCAAATTGATTAAGTTGATTTTAGTTAAATTAATATCAATTTAGTTAGTACGACTGATGACTAAAATACCTTTTGTTTAATTAGACTTAACCGAATAAGTTAACACCGGTTTGAGATAGGTACGAAGAAACTGTTGAAAATTGACAAACGTGAAGGGTCAAAACCGATATAATAAAGTTTAGGGACGAGATTCGTTCAAACTGTAGACATTTGAATGAACAATTTTAAACTATAAATAACTTTTAAGGTATTTTCATAAATATAGTCTATGAATAACATCGGTTAGAGATAGATATGGAGAAACTGTTAAAAACTAACAAACATGAAAGGTTAAAACCGATGTAATAAAGTTTAGGGACTAGATTTGAAAGGTTAAAACCGATGTAATAAAGTTTAGGGATGAGATTTGTTTAAATTCTAGACATTTGAATGAAAATTTTTAAACTATGATTGACTTTAAATGTGTTTTCAAAACTATGTTCTATGAATAATAATCTACTACATTTTTTATACAGGATCAATCTTATTTATTTTTTATTTATTTTGTAATGAAACGAGATTTTATACGACTCATAAGCTTTTGATTTCATTTATTCATTAGCACCATTTATATCTATTTATTTAATACTCCCTCCGTCCAAAATTAAGTGTTCACATTTCTACTTTAGTTTATCCCAAAATAAGTGTCAACTTTTAAAAGTAAATTTTCACTTTTTATTCTACCCTTAATTATGAGATAAAGAAATTTTCTCTGACTATTATTAAGGGTAAAAATGTAACTTGGTTATTTAAAAATTGTAATAATTACACAATTCTAAAATTGTGTGTCATTTTCATGGTGGACATTTATTTTAGAACGGAGGAAGTACTATTTATTATTCGTCAACGTCGTTAAAACAAACCTTGTTTTTTTTGGTTTTGTTCATTTAAGATAATTGATCTATTCATTTATCTATACATTATAAAGCATTTATGAAAAACTCTTAAAAACAATTCATAAAGCTTTATGTACCGCTAGTTAATGCTAATTACTTAAAATCTCTTAAAAACAACTAATGAAGCTTTATGTACCGCTTTTAATGCTAATTACTTGATTAATACTTATCTCTAACCACTTTCAAATCCTCAAATTATGAACTCCTTAAAAAACGTCATTCTGTAAACTAATTTATAAAAAAACTGACCATTTTCTGAAAATCACACATTAAAATAAATTAGAACATTAAAATCGAGATATATCGCACTGTATTGCACAAGTACTCTTCTAGCATTATCAAAAATAATAAAATCTAGAATTCAATAGATTGGTATGGTTTTAAATTCTTTTAATTTACTTTTAAAAATCTTTGAAAATACACTCTTCTGTCCATTAATATTTAATTAAAGTGAGTTGTTAAACATTGACGCAGGAAGACTAGCCGGAAACGTTATCATGACAGGAAATGTTCTTCTGAATGGAAAGAAGAAGAGACTCGACTATGGTGCCGTTGTGAGTTTTCCATTCATATTTTCTCTTAACTCATCATCATCATAAACCGACTATGACATAATTATATATAAATACTACAAAAACGTTGAGAATTATAATTATATGTCATTTTATATTTCTAAATAGGGTATGTAAAAATACAATGTTGTTTTACAATATAAAACAAAAAATATACATTAAAACTAACCATATCGTAAGATATTATTTCATTTTTATATGAATTGTTTTATATTGTAAAACAACACATAATTACAAGTTCTCGCAACCTCTGTTTTTTGCGGTTCTCATTTCACTACGAAAAAGTTGGGTTTGTAGGATGTCAACATTGTGTAAATGTTCTTGTTAGGATTGTAGTAGGAATTAATCTATGAGCAATCGAGAGAGAGAGATATGGCTGAAACGAGAGCAGCTTTTCATATATTGAACACGATTACAATAAGAATGATTAACCTAATTATGAAAGAAAGAGATCTATTTATACAGCCTAAGTTACAATAACTACAGACTAGCCCTTGTACTATGCATATATACAAATATAACTCTAACACCCCCCTCAAACTCAAGTAGGAGAAGAATGAGCCAAGTTGAGTTTGGAAACAAGGGCCCGAAAACGCCCCAAAAGATGAGCTTTGGTGAAGATGTATGCGGTCTGATCAATGGTAGAGATTGGGAGAAGTCGAACGGTCTTGCGAAGAACATGTTGTCGGGTGAAATGACAGTCAATCTCGATGTGCTTTGTGCGCTCATGAAAGACATCATTGTGAGCAATCTGAATAGCACTGTTGTTATTACACCACAATGGTGTTGGGGAAAACTGATGAGCACCCATATCAGATAATAACCAGCGTAGCCATACAAGTTCTTGTGTAGTGTCAGCCAAGGCTCGATATTCAGCTTCAGTACTAGATCGAGTTGGTAAAGATTGTTTCTTGCTGCGCCAGGAAATAAGAGAATCTCCAAGAAAGAAACAATATCCGGTGGTAGAGCGACGATCAGTTATGTCTCCATCCCAGTGAGCATCGGAAAAGGCACGAAGAGTTAAGGACGATGTGGACGAGAAGTGAAGTCCATGAAACATAGTCCCTTTAAGGTATCGAAGGATACGAAGAACTGCGGCATAGTGATCGGAGCACGAGGCAGCCATGAACTGGCTGACTATATGAACTGCATATGCAAGATCCGGGCGAGTAACAGTCAGATAGACCAGAGAACCAACTAGTTGACGATACCGTGTAGGGTCCCACAGCGGGGTTCCGGCATTGGGAGCAAGGTGCAGATTTTGCTCAATGGGTGTAGATGCAACTTTGTTGTCCGTGATCCCAGCTTCGGACAATAGATCTGAAATGTACTTGGCTTGACAGAGATAGATGCCGGAAGAGTCTGACAGAACTTCAAGGCCAAGGAAGTAGTGTAGTTTACCAATATCTTTCATCTCAAAGCATGAGCTGAGAGACTGTTTGAGATGGATGATACCTGTAGAGTCACTGTCGGTAATGATCATATCATCAACATATAACAGGAGTAAGATAGTACCTGCAGCAGTAGTCCGAGTAAACAAGCCAGAATCATAATTACTCGGAGAAAACCCCAAAGAGATGACAATATTGCTAAATTTTTCAAACCAAGCACGAGGAGCTTGTTTGAGGCCACATAGGGCTTTTCGAAGTCGACATACATGACCCTGACGGGAGGTCACACCTGGAGGGAGTCTCATGTAGACTTCCTCTTCGAGATCGCCATTGAAAAAGGCATTCTTGACATCCATCTAATAGAGTGGCCATCTCTTTGTGGCAGCTATGGCTAGAAGACTACGTACCGAGGTGACCCGAGCCACAGGAGCAAACGTTTCCTCGTAGTCAATGCCATATTCTTGATTGAAGCCTTTTGCCACAAGACGTGCTTTGTAACGATCAATAGATCCATCAGACTTCGTTTTGATTTTGAAGACCCATTTGCAACCAATGGGTGACTTGCCCGGTGGGAGAGGTACAAACTCCCATGTATTGGCTTTGTCAAGAGCCTGGAGTTCCTCAGTCATAACTTCCTTCCAAACAGGGTTAGAGACAGCTTCCTTGTAGGAAGCGGGTTCATGGTTGGACAACAATGTAGCATAACAATGATAATCACGAAGGTGAGAAGGAACTTGTCTTACCCGGTCTGAGCGTCGTGCTCCATCTTGTGGTTGAGAGGGGCTAGGATCCATAGACTCAGCAGATGGCTCAGAAGTAGTCCTTGGAGGTGGTGCAGATGAGTGATCATGATCAGATGGCACAAAGGGCATGGATGAAGGCTCAAGTTGAGACGAGACGGAAGGAGGTGGAACAGATGGCATGGATGAAGGCTCAGGTTGAGACGAGACGGAAGGAGGTGGAACAGATGTCATGGATGAAGGCTCAGGTTGAGACGAGACAGAAGGAGGTGGAACAGATTGTGAGGTCACAGATGGAGGTGAGACGGAAGCAGGTAGATCAGATGGAGAGGTGAGTATGGGATCTAATTGGAGTGAGTCCAAAGAGATAGAGTTATTAGTGAAGAAGGAAGTTGAAGGATTGGGTATGTCTTGAAATTTGGACACTGTTGAGAAGGGAAGATGTTCCCAGAATGTGACATGATGGGATATACGTAGTCTCTTAGAGACTGGATCCCAACAACGATAACCCTTGTGTTCAATACCATAGCCAAGAAAGCAGCATAATCGAGAACGAGGTTCGAGTTGGTGTGTTCATGAGGTTGCAACTGAACAAAGCAGGCACAACCCCATACTTTTAGGAGTTCATATGCAGGGGAGACCCCATGGAGCACTTCATAAGGAGACTTTTGATTTAGGATGGGGGTCGGGTGTCGGTTGTTGGTGTAGACAGCCGTGAAGGCAGCTTCCCTCCAAAAACGTTCTGGACAGTTGGCTGAGATTAATAGAGTACGGACAGTATCGAGGATGTGACGATGTTTACGTTCTGCACGTCCATTTTGCGGAGAGGTGTCGGGACAGGAGTACTGAGAAAGAGTACCCTGATATTGAAAAAAAGAGAGGAGAGAAGATTCCTTGTATTCCATAGCATTATCTGCTCGAAGAATCTTTATGGGCTTGGAAAATTGGGTCAGAATCATACGAGCGAAGGTGACATATATTTTAGGTAGTTCGGAGCGATGTTTCATGAGATATATCCATGTGAAGCGTGTGTGATCATCGATAAAGATAACAAAGTATCGAGAACCACCCATAGATGGATGTGGTGTTGGTCCCCAAACATCAGAGTGAATGAGATCAAAAGGGGAAGCAGATTTAAATTCATTTAGTTGAAAAGGTAAGGCGTGATGTTTGCCAAGTTGACAGGATAAGCAAGAAACGTTTTCAGAAGAGGTGTTGCCTAACAGTCCTGAACTAGCTAACAGTTTTATCCTAGCTAGAGATAAATGTCCTAGGCATTTATGCCATAATTCAAAGGAAGGGGTACTGGAAACAGAAGCAACAAGATTTGATGAGTGTAAGGGAAGACGGAGGTAGACCACTTCAATCATCCGACCAACTTTACGGCCTACTCCAAGGATCTGCTTGGTCTTTGGATCCTGCACAACACAACCAGAAGAATGAAACAAAACAATTAGACCAGATTCCATAAGCCTAGTGATAGAAATCAGACTCAGAGATAAGTTTGGAATATGTAGCACATCAGGTAATTGAATATTGGTGGTAGATACAGTTCCACTGAAAGATACTGGTAATCGAGTGTCATCCACAGTTCGAACTGATGAGAACATGCTGGAGGTTTGCTTAGAGATAAACCCGTCAGCCTTAGGTGTTATGTGGTTACAACATCCAGAATCAAAAAGCCAAGGATTACCTGGTGCTGAAATATTGCACTGAGAATTCATACCCATAGAACCTGTCATATGTCGCTCTATAGGCTCTTGGTTTCGGCGCAGGAGTTCCATAAGGTCAGGCGATGAGTTGTTGCTATGCGGTGCCTGAATTGCTGGCGTAGAGGAGTCTTGAGTGATTGATCCAACAAAAGACTGAGTACGTTGTTGCTTTTGTTCACCTGAGTTCCGTGGATGCATTTGACAGTCAGACCCATAGTGCCGTGGCTGTTTGATCCCATACCAGCGACATTTTCGAATTGGGCAGTTGAGGAGAAGGTGAGTACTAGAGTGACAGAACGTGCATTTACTGTATTTAGACTGGCTATTGAGCGCCATCGGGAACTGAAGACTGGAAAGAAACCCTGTTTTGTGAGTTCCGGAATCAAGATAGATCCGGAATGGAGGATTGGAGTGGAAATAGGTTCCTGAATTACTGAACTGTTCTGGAATTGGTAAGGATCCGGAGTTGAGGTTAAACGGGAACGGGAGTTATCAGATGAGTGTTTCGGAATTTGATAAGTAGAGTTCCGGAAAGTGTAAGAGCAGGTCCGGACGGTGTGTGTTTTGGGTGTTCCAGAAGATAAAGGTTACGGAATAAAATCGAGAGCAGTTCCGGAAAACAACAGTTCCGGAAGTTAGGAAAACAGGTACCGGAAGTAGGTTCTGCAATTTAGGAGATTGGGTTTAGGAGTTCCGCAATTTAACAGATCCGCAACTTTGGGTTTAGAGTTCCGCAATTTAACAGATCCGGTACTAGACAGTCCCGGTAAGAAAAAAAGGCAGTTCCGGTATTTAGGAGTTCCGGTATTTGGCTGTTTGCGGGACTTGAGATTGCGGGACTTGGGATTGGGGGACTTGGGATTGCGGGACTTGGGATTGGGGGACTTGGGATTGCGGGACTTGGGATTGGGGGACTTGGTATTTGGGAAGTTCTGGTATTAAGGCTTAGGGTTTTGCGATTCAGTAAAATACGAACAAGATGACAGGCAAAAATTGGGCAATAAAAATAGAACAAGGCGAGTAATCAGAAGAGTTGGTGAGACATACCTAAAGCTCTGATACGATGTTAGGATTGTAGTAGGAATCAATCTATGAGCAATCGAGAGAGAGAGAGATATGGCTGAAACGAGAGCAGTTTTTCATATATTGAACACAATTACAATAAGACTGATTAACCTAATTATGAAAGAAAGAGATCTATTTATACAGCCTAAGTTACAATAATTACAGACTAGCCCTTGTACTATGCATATATACAAATATAAGTCTAACAGTTCTAATAGACTGTTTTATAGGGGACACAATTTTAGTACCACATGTTAACTTGTCATATCTAAAAGTGTTGCAATAGGTTTATAGGACGTCTTTGGGCGTCTTAACAAGTTTCTTAAGACACTTTTATAATAAAGTATCGTATTAGCAATTTTATAACACACTATTTGAAAAGGTGTGTTATAAAAACAAGAGTCCTATAAAAGAATTGTTTATAGGATGCTTCTCAAAATTGTCCTATAAAATAGCTAGCTAATACGACGTTTTTTTAAGTGTCCCCCCAAAAAAACTTGCTAAGACGCCCAAATGTGTCCTATAAACTTATTGTAACACCTTTAGCACTTTAAAGTTTGGTCCTATGGTCTTATGTCCTATAAAGCAGTCTATTGGAACACTTGAACAATTTTAGCGTCGTATAAACCAAATTTTCTTGTAGTGTTTGCTTACCCCCCCCCCCCCCCCCCCCCTCTCCCTCTACGGCTAATAACACTATGTTACAACGTAAGACTAAAAAAAACTTAAGCGTAATTGGTATCCCAACGCTAACCTGTAACATACTGGGTTCGTTACATACAAATTCAAATACAAAGTTTAGAATCCCAAAATTTCAAAAGTTAACAAACAAAATATAACTCATCAAGCAAGACCTCACCTTTGTCCACACCTGAACCTCTTGCTCCTGAGAAACATATTAACAATCATCTTTACAAAGCTCCTTGAATTCATGATTTTCAAGTACAACAAATGTCCTTTCATGCACAACTCAAACAAATACCCCAAATAAAAATAGAATGCACATTTGTTTTAAAACCCCTTGAAATAATTACAAGATCTCATGTATTGTCTCATCGAGTAAATGCCACATTGTCATCAACCTGACCTTCCTCGAATTATACGTCGAATTATACGACTCATCCTTGTCCGATCAACCATCCTTAGGAAGCACCTTCCCATATGACAATGGACCCTACTCGCATAATCGAATGAATCACATAACAATAATGCATTTCATAACATTCTAATGATGTTTGAGAAACAATAAGAAATAACATGCAACCCAGATAAGTATTTACATAAATGGAGCATATGTCCATAAACATGTACGTAAAAGATAACATTATGCACAACATACGTATCCCAAATATTTCACAAGATGCCCACATTAATTTATACGTAATCATTCATCCTAGGAAAAATCTCATGAAGACTCACTTGTAAAGATCGATTAAAGTGAACACCTGACCAATAACCTATAACTTCATACAAGTAATGGATTAACCTCCTAAAAGTCAATTAAGAGTCGACTTATGTTGAGCCTAACCTTAAAATACCAAGTTCCATATAATAACCCTAGGGGTAGGTTCAAATGAAAACTCATTTTTCATTGTGCACGTGAGGACTAATTTTAGCCATTGATTAAGATTTAGAAAACTAATCAATGGTTAAAACATAATAAGATTAACTGAGAAGTGATTAGGAACAAAACTGGAAATTTGAATCAACGCCTACCATCTTTGACTTTGTATTTTCTTTTTTAATTAAAAAAACTTTTACCCCTTAATGTTTAAAATAAATTATCTTAAAAATTACTAATATTTGAATCAAACAAATTACATCAAAAAAACGAGAATTTCGTGCTCTTCGATATGACATCCATCTTGATATAGTTTTTTTTGTTGTTTTAACCGTTTTTACGTGAATGCTATATATGTTTTATATTCATTATGAATATGTATGCATGTTCTCGGGTGTCCACATTCAGTATGAATAACAAATGTGAACGTTCATTCACTATTAATGATGAATAATACAATATTCAGGATGAACAATACAACATTCATGATGAATAATACACAAATTCATGATTCATGTATTATTCATCATGAGTCGTGTATTATTCACCCCGAATGATGTATTATTAATCATGAATGATACATTATTCATGATAAATAATATATGAATGACCCTGAAGATGTGGACACATGGACCATTCTCTTTTGTTCCACAATTCACAAACGAAACTTGGTTTTATTCATTATGAATATGTATGCACATCCCCGGGTGTCCACATTCAGTATGAATAACAAATGTGGACGTTCATTATTATTCATGATGAATAATACAATATTTAGGATGAATTATACAACATTCAGGATGAATAATACACAAATTCATGAATCGTGCGTATTATTCACCCTGAATGATGTATTATTCATCTTGAATGATACATGAATGACCCATGAAGGTGTGGAGATGTGTCACGCTCTCTTTTGTTCCCCGATTCACAACCGAAACTCGATAGGTTCTCGATTCGTCTCGATAGGTGTTGGGTTACGGTGATGAAGAACGCGATGTCTTACGACGTTGAAAAAAGTGTTGAAGAAGATGATGTTGAGTTACGGACTTACGGTGTCGAGGTGTTGTACACACTTGAACATACATAAATATTCATAATGAATATAACACATATATAGCATTTCACGTAAAAACATTTTAAAACAACAAAAAAACTATATCGAGATGGATGTCATATCGAAGAGCACGGAATTCTCGTTTTTTTATATAATTTGTTTGATTAAAATATTAATAAATTTTAAGATAATTTATCTTAAACTATAAGACCATGAGTACCCGTACCCAATGAACCCAATGAACTCACTTGCCACCTCAGCGCCACATCAGCTTTTCTCTTTCCTACCCTCCTTACCCAAAAGTGAAGTACCAGTACCCAATGAACCCACTCCTAACTAATAAAATATATAATTTTTTATAATATATATATATATATAATAAAAATATACATTTTTTAATATATATATATATATATACCGGGTCCGGGGTGGGTCGGGGACCCCCATCCCCGGCCCCGGTTTTCTTAAATGGGGAATCCCCGGCCCCGGCCCCGGTACCCGGTTTGGCGGGGAATCCCCCGCCCCGGTCGGGGCGGGTGGACCGGGTTTCGGGGCGGGTCGGGGCTATTTGCCATGCCTACTTCCATTGGGTTGGTGAACCCGGTTGGTGAACCCGCTAGCTACCCGCCTCCCTCCGTACCCCCTTACCCGCTTACCCGATGGCCACCTCACCCTTACCCGCTCCCTTACCCGCAACCGGTACTCAAGGCCTAAGGGACCAAATCCGAACCTTTACTCAAACCCTTTCTCTCGCCGGTTTCTGGGTTTTAGTCGCCGAAAACTGCTACTCTCGCCGGAAAATCGAGATCTCGCCGGGAACTGGGTTTATATCGCCGAAAAGTTCATCCATGTCGCCGACCACCATTCAACCACCGGCGACCAACCATACCAGAGGTCTTTCTCTCTCACTCTCGTCTCTCCTCTACCCTCTCGATTTTCTGTCCTAACATCACTCCCGTTGCCGCACCACAGATCGTCGGTGCCACATCTCTCCATCTCTCTCACACATCTCAGAACTCTCGGTATTCCCCCTCTTCTTCCCTCTCGCTCTCTAGATCGACCCCCCTCTCGATTACAGACCTGCAACCACTTCTCTGCGGGTCGCCGGCCACCAATCTGAGTTCTCCTACCACCGCCACTCCGCCAGCGGTAAGAATTTGCCCTCCCTCTCGATTTCGTCACCACTCTCCATTTCCCCCTTTTCTTGGTCGATTGCAGACCTGTAATCGGCCTCACCCCTCTTTCTCTCTCGATTGTTTCTAACAACAGCAGCAAGAACACGCATCGACCACTGCCCTACCTTCGTCGCGTTTGCAGACCACCACAAACCTATGCTCGGAAAAATTAAATGCAGAAATAAATCGTCACAACCTCGATTGAAAATAAAAGCAAAGAGATAGATCGAAAGCAGTACCGAAAGCGATTTGATGAACAAAATGTTGGTTGTTCAGAAAAGCAAGCTGATGATGATGCTTATCCATTTATTTTTCTAGACAAATTTTGCACACCAAAACCCAAGTTCCTCAAGGTAATGGTATAAGGGTTTTGATGTGCAAAATTGTCTAAAAAAAGAAGAGGAAGATGGTAATTGTATATGTGTGTGTGTGTGTGTGTGTGTTAATGTGTATTAAGTGGGTTTGTGTGTGTGTGTGTGTGTTTTTGGAGGGATTGAGTTGGGGAAGAAGAAGATAGGAGAGAGAAAGGGAGTAGGGGTGGGGTGGGTTTGAGTAAAGGTCCGGATTTGGTCCCTGTGAGGGAAAAAGACTGATTTACCCTCATGTGCATCTCACATGGTTGCCCCTAACGTCTGACAATGGACGGACGTTGGTCAGAGGGACCAAATCCGGACCAAATGGCAAACAGTAGTGGCTAAAGTGTAATTTTTAAACTGTAGGGACCAAATGTGTTATAAACACCAAACCACAGGGACCAAAAGTGTAGTTTACTCAAGTTTTTAATTAAAAATGAAAATAAAAAGTCAAAGATGACAGACGTGGGTTTAAATTATCTTCATTTTTTACCCCTAATCAACTTGATTAATAATTATAATTAAAAACTTTATTTAATATGAGTTGTTGGATTAATAGAGACATAGTGGCCAATATTCGTTCTCAAGTGCACAATGAAAATTGAGTTTTCATTTGAAGTTTCTTCTGTATAAATGTTAAATAAACATCTTTATAATTGGATAATTCTCTTGACGTCTTATATTATTAAGTTATTTGAATGTAAGTAACTTAATAATTACTCTGTAGGAACCCATTTTTAAATAATATTACCTTTTCAAACTAACAAACTTAGGAAGTTTAATTGATTATTTAATAAACATTATAAATTCATCCCATTTAATTTATCTTAAGTCCCAAAAACTATATGGACTCAATTTAAATCAGATCCCAAATAAAATATATGTTTGAGCCTTATTATATGATTAAAATTATGACTCCAACACAAATAAATCTCCGTCCAAGGTAGGGTACTCACGGGTTGAATTGAGCGGGTTGAAGGCATTTTAACAACCCAACTCAATCATTGCGGTTTGAAAAATCTCAACTCAACCCAATCAAAAGTGCAACCCAATCCAAACCGTTCGGGTTGGGTTGGGTTGGTCGAGTTGAAACTTTTATCGATCATTTCACCATTTAACTAAGTTATTGTGTCTAAACAAATTACTAAATGTTTCATTTAAATGTTCAACAGATTACTAAATCGTCTATTTAAAATTTCTTATAAATATTATGTTTATAAATGTGGCATCAAGAATCAATAACAAGATTACTAAAGTAACAAGTGGCCAATAGTTATATGTTTATAAATTTTCAATAGTAACAGGATTGCTTTGATAGTAACAAAAATGACGGTAACAAGAATTCAAAATTAGATTTAAATGTTTTCCACGGGTTGGCGGGTTGGGTCGGTTTGGTTTGGGTCTAATCCGTTATCAACCCAATATATGCGGGTTGGTCAAAAATAGTATCGATTATACATCGGGTTGACTCGGTTTGAGTTTTTTGCCTTGAGTTGGGTTGGGTTGGCCGGGTTGGTCGCAAATTTGAGCACCCCTAGTCCAAGGGTCTCCAAGACCCTCCCGCCCGGTCGGCTCGGACGGGACCCGATCGTGTCCAGCACACCCGACGCAAAGGCTACTACGTCAACCACCGTCTTGGGGTCGTTAGACCATGTTTCTAGTTTTTCTTGACCGGTTCTTTTTGATAAAGTCAAGTTAACAAATTTACTAACTCATAGAAACAAGGGCTACCTAAAACCATTAATAATCGAGTCTTAGTTTCGATCTTAAAGTTTCAGGTTTTAGCGTAGACACCGATTCATCCCGCTTTATTAAAATGACGGCTATCCGTCCGACCTCGAATCGGATATGGACTACTAGAATATATAAGCTAATGTTAATCCATAGTTACATTCCAAAATAGGTGGGATAATTACCTTGATCTACGGAAAACATCAAAACGTGCGTTTTTCTTCGATATTTGATATCTCCTTCTCTCGAGCACCAAAATTCATGATTCCAATGACGTTTGTCCCATTAGAGGTTCATGATATAATACCTCAAGAGGGCTAGTCGAGTTTTAATATATAGGGACGATTTAAGCTAACGAGAGAAGTCCAGATTTTGAATGTTTCCATTAAAGTGTTCCTTAATTTTTAGAATTTTGTACAACAAGCTCCTCTCCTTTCCACTTTCCACATCTTTATACCAATTAGGAAAAAACTTCCAAAATTAAATTCCATCATAATTTATTTATTAAAATAATAAATGACAATAATCCATGTTAATTAAAATCGAATACTCCCAGTTGTTTCCTTTACTATTATTTTAGGATCGAAAATAAATAAAAATTCTTTTTTTTTGAATAGAAGACCACTGCAAATATATTAATGAGCTCCCGAAGAGCAAACATCGTT
The DNA here is from genome assembly GCA_033807775.1 of Saussurea involucrata. Classification (NCBI taxonomy): domain Eukaryota; kingdom Viridiplantae; phylum Streptophyta; class Magnoliopsida; order Asterales; family Asteraceae; genus Saussurea; species Saussurea involucrata. The sequence continues at coordinate 139,175,668 of CM066322.1, forward strand.
CATACAACGAGAGATAGAAGGCGGTAAATTAGAAAGAGTAACAAGACAAGAAAGAGAACGAGAAAGATGAGCAAGAGCGTGAGCCACCCCATTCGCTTGTCTCTTAATAGCTCTGACAGAGAAGAACTCGTGATCCTGAAGAATGATATGTGCACGGCCAATGATATCACCAAACTCTGAATTGTCTTCATCCAAGGTGTTTAGCGCATCAACAACAACCTTTGCGCCTGTTTCAAATTAAACCCGGTGGAACCCCGAGTCGACCACCCAAGACATGGCGTGGAGTAGTGCCAAAGCTTCACATTCTCGGACATTTGGCATCCCATCAACTGGAACTGATCTAGCCGTAATCAAAGTGTCGTGGTCGTCGCAGAACACTATACCATCCCCGACTTTGTCTCCGCCAAGAAGATCGCCGCATCAGAGTTACACTTTAGGAAGCCAATAGGCGGATAGTGCCAAAGGTTGTCGTAATCAAGAATTCAAGAGTGGTATTAGACTCCGGGTGGTTACGAAGATCCTCCAAGGTTGTCCAATCTAAGTGCACTTTCATGGCTCTCCTAACCACGGTACCTGGATCTTTCGGCCCATCCGATCAAAACACATCGTTGCGCCTATGCCATATACTCCATTCAATCATAATAAATTTGTTGCCAAAAAACTTGGGATTGTCACGTAATATCACAAACAACAACTCTGAAAAAGAATTTGTTGTTGCCGCATGTCTATCTTTCACATCCCATAACCCAGCCTCCCGCTAAACTTCAACCGTAGTCGGGCAATCCACAAAAATGTGCCAGGAGTTCTCCGGATTGCGGCAACAAAGCAGACAAGTACAGGGCACCTGAATACCCTTCGTTTGTAAGTTAACACAAGTAGGAAAGGTGTCTCGAGTAGCTCGCCAGATAAACTGACGGACCTTATGAGGCACGTTAGCACTCCAAATACGCGTCCAATCACCTTCAAGGAAAAGGTGGGAGTTCGGCTCTACCCTATCGGTTAACACCCGATATCCCGTCTTGACAGAGTAGATTCCATTTGACGACCAATGCCAAATGAACTTGTCTTCATTCGGTAACAGAGAGAGGAGGATGCCAAGAATTACATTTCGATCCCGAGGGGAGAATAGATCCGTCACTTTATCCACATCCTAAGAATGGGAATCGGGTAAGATTAAATCACTCACCCGAAGATGCCGTATAGCGTCATCAAAAGTTGTTTCGACCCAAAAATTAGAGTTGTCACGGAGCCACGGGTCGTGCCAAACATTAATGGCGGAGCCGGTACCAATCTTCCATCTACAACCTTCTTTAAGAACAATTTGGGACTGCCATATACTTCGCCAAATAAAACTAGGGGAGTGTCCTAGACGGGCCTCCATAAAAGACCCCCGCGGGTAGTATTTAGCTTTGAAAACTCGAGTGACTAGCGAAGTCGGGTTGACTAAAAGGCACCAACCTTGATTCCCCAACATTGCAACATTGAAGTCCGTAAAGTTTCGGTATCCGAGACCACCAAACTTCTTCGAAACACAGAGACGATCCCACGCAAGCCAATTAACCGATCGAGACCCATCCCTCTTAGAGCCCCACCAAAATGAGTTCAACATCCGTTCGAGCTCGGTAGTCGTAGATGAAGGAAGCATAAAGACGCTCATATAGTAAACGGGGATTGCTTGCGCCACGGCTCTAATAAGCGTAGCCCGCCCTGCTTTAGAAATTAGCCGATGTCTCCACTTCTGCATGCGATACCAAAGAGAATTCTATTTATTTCTTTTAACTTGGACATTTGTTTTCATAATTATTTGCTAACCCCTATTTTAGGGTGTTACCTTCATCATCACCTCCTCGATCTCCATCTTCATGGAAGTAACAACAATGGCATCATCCATCTCCAACCACCTAAATCAAAAGGTTTACAAGTTTAAAGCAACAACAATTGTATCCTCCATATTTGGGTTATGGTTGTATTGTGTGTGTATGTGTGAATGAGAGGAAAAGAGAGAGGAGAACCTTGGAGGTCTAGTCGGAGATGGAGGCGATGACAACATGGGTTAGGAGAGTTGGCCACGACACCTCATCAAGTTCTCCTCAAGAACCTCTATTATCATCAAATTCATCATCATTCTATCCCGAGGCAAATTCCTAAAGGAGTTGCTTTATCCTATCCAACTCAAGTTTTGAACCTGTATGCAAAACCACATCATTGCATGCCTAAACACAATAGATTTTCCGAGCTTCCTCACCACATCATCTCGCCCGGTAGACCATTAAGATAACTCTTGACTTTGAATTTCTCATCCGGGGTTAGATGCCCCACCGACTCAAGCTTCTATATGAACAGACTCACATAATCGGCTATGGATACATTTCCCTTCTTCAATGTTCGAAACTCCTCTTCTATTACATCGATAACCCTCTCATTACGATACTTATACATAATCTTTTCTATGTATACCTTCCAGATCAAGAGATTCACAATATCAGTCCCTAGGGTGGAACGAGTGACATTCCACCAGCTTAATGCTTTGCCTTTCAATATATGTGAGGCAAATTTTACCTTTCGTTGCTCATCGCACTCACTCGACTTGAAAGCTTGTTTAGTTTCCTATTTCCAGTTCATGCAAACCACTGGGTCAGTGGTCTAGAAGAATTTTAACGGCTTACTACATAGGAAAGTCTTGTAGGAGCACTTTCTTTTACCATGCATGCCTCTATCTGATTATCACGCAAACGTCGATTCCATGTAAGTTGTTCTTCTCCTTTTGATAAGAATTTCGATATATATATATATATATATATATATATATATATAGGGGAAATATCAATTGCAAACCAGTCAGTTTGTGCAAACCCCGTACAAACCAATCTACAATCATGAATCTGCAATTTTTTTTTGTTGATGCTTCATGAATCTATATTTTGGCTTCATGAATATAAAATTTGGCTTCATGAATATATAATTTGGCTTCATAAATCTATATTTTCCGATAGAGCCCTAAAATACCCTTATGGATATAAAAAAGAAGTTATGGATATAAAAAAATAAGTTACGTGATTGGTGGAGATGAAACAATATGCTAAAAGCCCTAAAATACCCTTATGGATAAAAAAAACAAAGTTACGTGATTGGTAGATTGGTTTGTACGGGGTTTGCACAAACTGACTGGTTTGCAACGGATACCTCCCCTGTATATATATATATATATATTACATATATACATATACGTTGTAGATTCGTTGATTCGCTTTACTAAATTTGCACACAAACATATACATATATTTGTGAATTTTTATTCGCTTAACCCTTGGTTCTAACAAGATGTTGGTCCAATAAACATATACATAAGTTGCACATCCTAACAAACCTTTTTTAACAATAGTATTTAAATAAGTGGTTGCATATGATAGCACTAATATATATATATATATATATATTCTTGACTTAACATAAAACAAAATTACGACCTTTAATGATACAGACTACCATTATGTTTCATTTGTGCTACCACTAGACACTGTCGTCGAGAGGCAACAATAGCATATCAAAGCTTCAATTTGAGTTTTAATGGTCAATAAGTGCAACACAAACACTGATATTGTAAATCACTGAAATTGAAACTATAGTCGAACTTTATTTATTTTATATTATGATAACTATTTTGTGCTAGCACTATAAAAGAAATTTCTGAATCCCTTTCTAACGTTAAACTAAATAAATGCTCAAAACTCACATTGTTTGCAAAATATTTTGATAGGCTTATGTGACCCAAAAGGACATACTACTTGGAACACTCACAGTGAAAGAAACTCTCACATACTCAGCAAAACTAAGGCTACCAGAAACCCTAAAGAAACACCAAGTTGATGCAATTATTAATGGGACAATTATGGAAATGGGTCTTCAAGATTGTGCTGAAAATCTTATTGGCAATTGGCATTCAAGAGGAATCAGTGGTGGTGAAAAGAAGAGACTTTGCATTGCACTTGAAATCCTCACTAAACCAACCCTCTTGTTTCTTGATGAACCAACCAGTGGTCTCGATAGCGCCGCTGCTTTCTTCGTCATTCAGGCGCTCAGAACCATGGCTCGGGATGCTAACCGAACCATCGTCTCTTCTATCCATCAACCGAGTAGTGAAGTCTTTGCTCTTTTCGATGACTTGTTTTTGTTATCCGGTGGCCAAACAGTCTTCTTTGGTGAAATAAAAATGGCATTAAAGGTACAACCAAAATTCATCCCAATTAATATATGTATCTATACTGTATTATAAAATGTTTAGGTTTTTATTTTTAAAAACTCTTGATATTTCAAAGTATATACAACTTACAAAATATTATCTATAAATTACTATTTTTTTTTCAAAATCCTTGGATTTTTTTAAAATAATTTGATTTTGCTTTCTTCAAATGTTAAAAACATAGTTTTTGGAAGCCTCGATCTACTATCCTTCCCAATTCTATGTTCAATCAACCAAATGAACAATGCACTATTTGAGATTTTGAAACCCCCCCCCCCCCCCCTTCCCCCTTTTTTTAATCTCTTTTCCCGGTTATATCGCTTATTTTTACATAAATTACCAAACGTAAACAGTTTGTTAGCTTATTGGCCAGCACCCAGTTTTTCCTCTGGTAGCAAACATAACTTAGATTCTTGGTTTTTCACAAGTGTTTGAACTAAGTTATTTCCGACCAATTTCTAGTTCTTTTCTGATGCTGGGATACCATGTCCGAGTAGAAGAAATCCTTCCGATCACTTTCTTCGATGCATAAATTCGGACTTCGATAGGGTGAATGCGACATTGCAAGGTTCACAGAGGCTTCGGGTACCAACTTTTGCTCTACATACACAATAAACAGCCTTCTAATCCATAAATAATTAAAATCCTTAGAATTGATGAAATTAACCAAGTTCTTTTTGTTAATTACAATATTATATTGCAGGACAAGAAAACCATCTCCACCAGTCATGCATTATATTCAACAACAGCAGAGATCAAAGCAATGCTTGTTCATAAGTACAAGTGCTCAGAGTATGCGACAGCTGCAAGAACAAGAATTCAAGCAATCTCATCCAATGTAAGTCCGTCAAAATTTCAACCTTGTGGTTATTGTTGCAAACTAAGGGCCTATCACTAAACACTTATCGCCTCTTACCGGGTAACTATATAATTAAACACTTACCGTCTTTTAACTGCAAGAGGCGCTTACCTGGTAAGAGATATATACGATGTTGGTTTTTTTCAACAATCTTACCATATCATTTTGCTAACCGAGAAACTTATTCGGTAAGTGAGGGTGGTGACTCTTAGTCGACAGTGCTTACATGGTAAAAGACATTTATAGTATGCTATTTTGATAACCTTACTACAACAAAATTGGGTTTACATGATGCCTATGATAAGCCACTTAGCTTTTGGATGGATAAGCATAGAAGGTATATTAGTGTAGTTTGAATCAGTCAAATTAGTAGTTATTTTCCATATTTGCATGTTTAGAATCGTGGGCTTGGAAATAGGTAGTGGTTAAGCAGTTTTCTCCTTTTCATCATGTATTTAAGTCTTTGATTTCAGCAGTAGAAGGCAATCAATTTCTGAATTAAAAAACAACCTGTGGTTTAATTCTCGCTCTAAGAGAACCCTATCTTTTTCTTTAAGCTTTGATTGGGACCTATCAGCCTAAGATGTATAAGAGCCCTAATAGCCAATTTATTGGAAAATTTTAAGAAGTGTCTTATAAACCCGTCTTTTTGTAAGACACTTGTGTTTATGGAAAGTATTTCAAATATCCTATAAAATATCTAATAGGACATAGTATTTTAAAGTCGTCCTAAAAATACTTTGTTAAAAAGTCCAAAACATCCTATATACCCAATGTAAAACTTTTGGATATATAGAATAGGTTTTTGTTTAGTCATATACTCTTTTGTCCTATAAAGCATTTTAGGCATCTTATAAACCAAATGTTGTTATAGTGACCAAGAAGCTTATATATGGTAAACCACCCCTAAATATCACTCTTGGACTATAATTACAAAAGAGCCATTTTAGATTGCCCAACCACTTTTAGGTGTCTTAATTGATAGATAATGAGATTTTTAAAATTTAGGACCATTAACTGTGGTCGCTACACCATGACGTTACTATAAGTTAGCTAGAAATAGTCCACCGAATAAACTTTATCGACAGAGTTGAAAAATCTAATAAAACACAAAAAGTAAAACGTCTTATTTGCTATAAAATAAGTCTATATAAAAATGGTAATATGCCCATTCTCAAAATTACAAAACAATTTACTTTATAAGTTCTTTTAGGTTGTCTAGCTTCCTCTGTAAGAACTTGTTAGATTGTATAACTTCCTTCTAACTACTAGTTATAATAGGACGCATCTTATGGGTTTTGTAAAACGTAAGTTTTATTACGTGCTCACTAGGTTGTTCAATGATGGTTGTGTTATAATTAATAGAACCCAACTTTTCCGTGTTGGGAACATAGTTTGCAAGAATATTCAGTCACTGATTAGCGAGGGATTAGCGACAAATTGTTCATCAGCTCAATCCCTCACTAATCTCTCGCTAATTAGTGAATGATTAGCGAAAGATTGAGTTTGTGCTTAATCCCTTGCAAATCCCTCACTAATTAGCAAGGGATTTGTTGGTCCCGAAGGGCTATACAAGTTTGTAGAAGGGGGGGGGGGTTGAATACAAACACACGATTTTTACTTTTTTAAATTGTTTATTGATAAATCAAGACAATTTACAACTTGTTGCGGAACAAGATTAAGGATAAACCTAATCTTAACAAGTCTTGAGAAACACTAAGTTTCTTGCACTAGAAAGAGTTAAAGAAATTACGAATAATAACTTAACAATAAGAGAGAAATAAGAAGATGGTCCGAGCACACTTCAAAACTGAAGTAAGGTTCTTCTTATATACTGCATGCATTTAATGCAAGGCAGTATGGCTTTACACGTGGCAGCAGCTGAGTGGTTGTATGTCATTGACCTTTGTAGACAACCTTAGTAGTCGCATGGTGCATAGTGTAGAATCAGAGTTGTTATACGATTACAAACAAAAGGGATGTCCGTTCTGACAGTTCGTACGGAGACGTGCAAGAGAGGTAAGACAATAGTAACATGCAGGGAGACTTCATGATCAGCTTTCGTTGAGTCATATCTTTATCAGCGAATGATAAAGTTCAGCGATTGCTGAAGTCTTCTACTTGATACTTCACGTTGAATGGACATGTCTTGCTTCGCTGATATCCGCATCAGTTCATGAGTAGACTTGTCGCTGGTTCTTGAGCTTGATCTTCGACTTCAGCGTAGAACTTTGGTTGACGTGAAACTTGTTTTCAGGGATCATAAGTAAACAACTAACTTATCAGCGATCATCTCATAGACTGAACAGGCTCAGAGCTATAAGATGATGAACAGTGTTCGCTGAATATCTAATCTAAAGAATGAGAGTTCTTATCAGCGGTACTGTAAAGTCTTAGTACTTATCAGCGATAGTGAAACTCTAATACATATTGTTTACTTACAATTTTCACTAAGTGTTTAAGAGAGGGTCATTATCAAATCACTGAGGGTTTGGATCAACAATCTCCCCCTATTTGATTATGACATAGCAACAGAGAAAATTGTTATTTAATGAAAACATAAGGATAAAAAGAACTCATAAAATATTTGTTCCTTTTACTGTTTTCTGGGATCTTTTCAGTACTGATGGAGTAAAGTACATTCGCTGAAATTTTTCTTTAAACTTCGTAAAGATTACAGTGGGAAGTGAAAAAATTACAAGTACAACAAATAAAATTACAAGTACAGAAGATGTAGACAGATAAGGATAGAAAGAATTACAAGGCGATCCTATCCGTCAAAAGATTCTTCCTTGATGAGAAGTTCATCGAGGGTCTTTGATGTGGGAATCATCCAGTCAGGGACAGTGACACCTTGATCCTTTTTGTTCTTTGCTTCTTCAAAGATCAGGGGCTTGAGGTGACGTGCTTGAATGTCGCGTCTGACTTCACACCAGTATATGAGGTCTCTGAGCTGTTCGATGGGAGTGATTGGAAGCTCAGAGATGCGTTGAAAGTGATGATTTCCTTGGTAGTCTAGAAAGAATATACCATAGGGATCACTTACGACTTTGCCAGGGATGAAAGTTTCACCAGGTGGTACGGAGGTGTCAAGCGCTGAGAGGTCAGCATCAGGACCAAGAACTTCAACTCGAGAGAAACCAATACCTATTTCATTCCGTATAGGAGGACCCGAGTCTGAGACTTTCTTTTCCTTTGCAGAGACTCTTCTTTGTTGAGGAGGAAGAAGAGTGGAAGGAGGAATATCTACAGCAGAAGAAACCAAGTCGATCTGAGTATTTAAAACTTTCTCGACATGGCTCTTGAACTTTGAGCGGGATCGCTGAATGGCTAATTTCACTTCCAACCATTCAGAGAAACCAAATTTTTCTAAAGTAGCAGCATAGAAGGTTTGCTTGGTTTTGTCTTCTCTGAATACATCAACTTCAACAACAGGAACGTCTAGGAACAGTCTTCCTCTGATATTTACCTTGATGATTTTGGATGGTCGAGATCGATAGTTTAGCATTTCTTTACACCATTCCAAAGTCGAATCAGATACTTTAGTCTTTTCTTCAACGATCCTTTGGGCATCATCCCATAGCTGACGTTGGACATCAATGGGAGTTCTTTTCAACGCGGGGTCTTTCACCGATTTTTGGACAAGCTGGATGGCGAGAGCCTTATCTTTTTCTTCAGCTTCCTTCTTTTCGGCGAGTAAACTTTCAGCTTTTAGATGATCCTCGTATTCTCTCCTTGATATCCTGAACTTTGTGGGAGCAGGGATTTTGTCACGAGGAAGAATGATTCGCTGATCTTCAAGCTGTTTGATCATTGCATCTCTCTTTTCTTGATCCTCTTTACTTAGCTTTTGAGGAGCCAAGGAAGGTCTGTTTATGTGAGAGAGCAGCTGTTCTTCAGGTTCATCAGTCTCAGTGGTTAAATCCAAGACTGGGATTATTTCTTCAGCTCTTGTGGCTGGGATTATTCCTGGTGTAGTCGTGGGAGCTTCAGCGGGATCCTCAAACAGGGGAGGGGACTAGCTGAAACACAACGATTGTTTAAGTAAGAAAAGTTGGGAAGAAAGAGATAGAGAAAAGAATGTGGTTAAGTGTATAGAGGTTTTAAGGATAGAAGGATTGAGATTGAGAAGGGATAGAGTAGGGATGCAGTGTAAGGGAATAGAAGGTAGTGTACATGACAAACTGGCTTTTGAAGCAAGATCGTCAGATTGTCTTCTTCAGCGAGGCCTTTGTTTTTGCCTTTGTCAGCTTCAGATGCTGCAGGCTTTGTCTTGGTCCGCTCCCCTGAAGGTTCTTTTATCTTGATCCCTTTTTGAGATGGGGCTTTTGCAACAGGCTGGACGTAGAAGAAGTCGTCATCATCATCGTCATCATCATCATCTTTGGGGGATGATGATGGTTCTTCATCAGAGATGTCGACAGGTTCATCATCTTCAGTTTCTTCTTCAGACTCGACCTCTTCAGCATAAGGTTCGGTCACGTCAGCAGCAACTTCCTTAAGTTGCTCATCGAGTTGCTCCCCCTCAGATACAGATGAAGGTTTCTTGGTTTCCTCAGGGTTTTCAACTCCCTGAGGTTGTAGAGTATAAGTACCAGTAGCAGCAGTTTCAATACCCTCCCCCTCAGCATTATGGGGAAGGTCTTCTTTAGTCTTCTCCCCCTCTTCCACATTATGGTTGGGGGAGGTAACAGATTGTTCAGCATTGGCAGTGTGTATTTTGTCCCTGTCTTCTAGGCCAGAGATCCCGACACAGTTATCAATCTTTGCTAATCTGACTTCCAGGCCAGTTATAGCAGGATTGATCTTTTGAAGAGCTTCGCGATCGACCTGAGTAAAATTAGAAGTTGGGACGTTCAGGCGATCGAGCACTTTCTGAATAATTTCTTTGACGGCGAAGACGTCAGCCTTGATCGTGGAAACTTCACCCTTTAGAGAACCAACCTCTGTCTTCAATGATGTGACTTCATTGAACAGAGAGGTGAAGTTTGTTGAAAGAGAGGTGGTGGCGGTTGAATTGTCAGCGAGGGTGGTAGCAAATTGAGCGATGCTACCATCCACCTTCTCCAGATCAGTTTTGGAGGCTTTTGTATCGACGATCTCGGTCAGCTTTTTGAGTTTTTCTCCAGCGTCTGTAACCGCTGAAGAGTTTGTGGAGAGAATGGTGTTGTAATTTTCCACCTTTGTTTCCAGGGCCTTCAGGGAGGTGTTGATATCCCCAAAATTAGGACCTGAAACAGTTATTAACTTATGAACAAAGGAAAGCTCAGAAGTTTAGGGTAGAGAGAGAGGAGTGTTTTGGATTGTGTTTATACCTGCAGGCGGGTTGGCGAAGTTGTCGAACCCTTTGTGTCCTGAATGAAATTCCATGTCGTCTTCAAGAGTATCTCGGCGCATGGAGGTGCCTGCAGATCCTTAGTTTGCATCCATCATCGTATTTAGAGTGTCTGCAGCTGAGTCATGTACGATGAAGGGTGTCCCTGAGAAAGTTGGGAAAATTGTTGGGGAGACCAAAGATTGAGTAGGAGGAATGAGGGATGAGAATGATGGTTGGGTGCGGGGTTCAGCGTTGGATCCGCTGTCAATCACTTCAGTCTGTAGAGAGGCTGAAGGAGGTGGGTTCATTTCCAAGTTTATAACTTCAGCGTTTAGAGACGCTGAAGCCGGGATGGAAGGTGTGGCTTGGTCAGCCGTGGCAGAGCGTACCACTGAACTTTCCATCAGCTCTTCAAGATGAGCTGAGGAGTCTTCAGCATGTAAATGCTGGGGGGTTGCTCCTTGGTTTTCTTGATTCTTTTGGAACCAAGTTGGGAAGTTGAGTGTTTCCTTTTTCGAGAAGGAGTAGAGCGTGTAGCGTGGGTATCAGCGGTGGGGATTTCCACTGAATGAGTCTCAGATCACCCTATGTTGGGTACCTTTCGCCAAGTCCTTGTTGAAAGACGGCACTGATGAATCTGAGATAAGGAACCCATGCAGATCTTTCAGCCATATCCACTCTGAACGCAAGGTCGTCGTAGATGATTGAGGCCCAGTCAACAGTTAGACCTTTCAACAATGCATAGCCCATTGCTTGCCGAGGTTGAGCAGCTTGATCAGAGGAGCCACTCTTCGCTGTCATGCAGCTTATCAGATGTGCGAAGATGAAGTTCATCTCGCTGGGCATTTTGGACTTCTTGATCATGGTCAGTTTCTTCTCAGGCTTCTTGTCCCTTCCAGTGTCCCATGCGTAACCCATTGCATCGAAGAATGCAATGATGGCTTCCCTATCAGTATGGTTTTTGTGGTTTGGGAGAGGGAAAAGCGGTTTTCTTTGGTAGAGGTAGGAAGGCTCAGTGCTTTCCTAATTATGGCAGGGTTGATTTTGGTGGTGCCAAATTTTGTGTCACACATAATAGAGTCAACGATCTTCGTTGGGTCTTTAGCATGGGGTACCTGAGCTCTTCTGGCAGTATACCAGAACTGAGAAAGTAGGAATTGATGAGCAGGGGGTGTAATGGTCAGGGCTGTGGATAAGCAACATGTTTTGAGGTAGTTCACAGCATCATCCAGATGTGTGACTTGCTTTTGAGGAGGAAACTCAAAAAGCGCATGAAGGTTGTTCGATTTTGAAAAATCGATTTCCTCAAGCTTGAACTTGACATGAGGAGCTTTGACAAGAGTCAGTTTCTTTGCAACCATAGATTTCTCAGCGGTAGGAGCAGGAGTAGAAGATGCCATTTCTGGTTAAAATATCAACCATGAACATAGATAAAGAATAGTCTTAATGTGAAAGATTTCCCAATAAGATGTTTTCCGATTTTTGTCCATTTCATTCAGACAGAAATGTCTTAATGAAGATTAGGGTTTTCTTGTTTTGAAAAAGAAAAACAAACCCAGTAATAGTCTTGTTTTCCATTTTCCTTTAGATAAGGATTCTGAAAAAACGAATGAAGAACAAGTTTAAGATTTTGAGTTTTAAACTTGAAGAACAACCATGAAAAGGTTGTGTTCATAAAACTATGAAAGAAATGATTTCATTTTAGAAAAGGTTTCTTTTGTTTGATCTGTTAAAAGCAATAAGAAGATCAGAAACACGTTATGCAGGTAAATAATAAGAATATTAACCTGGTAATCGAAGAAGGAGATGAACAAATTTCTGGAAATAAGCAACAGTAAATCTTTTCTTGCTTGGAGAAGAAGTTCGCGTAAAGAAAAAAATATAAACCCGAAATAGTTTATATAGAGAGATTTGAGAGGGAGAAACACTCGAGCGGGAAAGTTTTTCATCATGACACGGATACGTGTTTGCATTTGATTGGAAGGTAAACGAAACGTGCAAACGTGTGTCAGAAAAAGAACGTGCCAGGGTTTATCTGTTGTGATGATGTCACAAACGTCCTTTCATTTTTTAGGATGTCTCTGAGGTTTCGAAAGCTCAGGGAATATTTTGAAAAAAATGAAGCACTGAATAGAAATATCAGTGTTAGTGTTGGTCCCAACTATTGAGTAGCAATGGTAAACAAGTATTGTAGAAGGGGGGGTTGAATAAAATACACAAAATTTTTCACTTAATTTAATTCTTTTATTGAAAACTTCAAATAAGAATTACACACAGAAACTATTGATTGTTGCGGAACAGAACAGATAAATCAGTTCAAACAATCTTACACACAGACACACAGAGAATGAAGAACAATTGTAAAACACTTAGAACACAAATGATCTTCTGAGAGAGAGTAATGCGCCAGCACTTGAAAGCTTGAGAGAGTTTGTAAACTGGTGATTTGCAAGGATGAAGATGATATCCTTTTATAGTGCCTCATGCATTAAATGCAATAGACACATGTCAAGGAGAGCTTGGAAGGCAGAACGAAAGCAGTCTTCTGAGCTTGGAAGGCAGGAAGCAGTCTTCTGAACTTGGAAGGCAGGAAGCAGTCTTCTGAAAAGTAAATTTGTCTTTTCACTTTTGTCTTCAAGCGTTGACCTGCTTGTTGAGGTTGATGTTTCTTGAAGAAGATATGAAGTCCAAAGAACCTTTTTCTGATCTTAGGATGAAGTCTCTGTCAAGGCAAGATATCCTGAATATATTCTGCAGATAAAGTTAATATACCTGCTGAAATTTCTTTGCGGAAGACTTCTTTGCCGAAGATGTTCCTAACATGTCTTCAAGATTTTGCCTAACATGTTATCTTCTTCAAAGATCTTGCCGAAGATATTTTCTTCAAGATTTTGCCTAACTTGTTATCTTCTTCAAAGATCTTGCGAAGATATTGTCTTCAAGATTTTGATCTTCTTCAAAGCTTTGCTTCTTCAAAACATTTCATCTTCTTCAAAATTTTGCTTCTTCAAATTCTTGCCTAACATTTCATCTTCTTCAAAAACCTCAAGTGACCTGGCTAAGACTTTAGGAAAAGTCCTCAAGTAGCAGCTTAATCTTTGGTTGAGAAGTCTATCTTCAATCCGCTTTGAAGATATACTTCTACTTTGTTTCTTCGGTTGATCTTCGACTTCACCGAACATTTTTATACAATTAAACTGCTTGAACCTAAAAAATTATTCTAAGTATGAACTGTGTAAAACTGAGAGACTGAGGTCATCTTCAAATCTTAAGTGACCCAACAGTTAGTTTAAGAAATTTCAAAGTATCGCTGTTAAGGAAGAGATATTAAGCGATGCAATTTGTTTTGAAATCTTACATTCACATGCGAACGTTAGCGAGCAAGAGAGAAAACATACCTTGATATCAGCGAATCAATTATGTTCAGAGAGAGAATGATAGAATGGGTTATATAATTGTTTTATCCTATCGCTGATGAAATGTGAACCACTGAAGATTTTTACTCTTCAAAGTTCAGCATTCCAAGCTCGCTGATGAGAAAGTTGAATCTTGTCTCATCAAGAGGTTTGGTGAACAGATCAGCTAACTAGTAGTCAGTTGGGATAAAATGAAGTTCTATATCACCATTCATCACATGATCTCTGATAAAATGATACCTGATTTCGATATGTCTGGTCTTTGAGTGTAGTACTAGATTGTTGGCTATAGCGATGGCACTTGTGTTGTCGCAATAGATTGGAATTTTCGAGAGCTGAAGGTCATAGTCTAGTAGTTGATTTCTCATCCACAAGACCTGAGAACAACAGCTTCCAGCGGCTACATACTCAGCTTCAGCAGTTGAGGTTGACACTGAGTTTTGCTTTTTACTTGTCCAACTCACCAGCTTTCCACCCAGGAGCTGACAGCCTCCTGTGGTGCTTTTCCTATCCAATTTGCATCCTGCAAAATCACTATCTGAATAGGCGATTAGATCAAACCCTGAGTCTTTGGGATACCAAAGACCTAGGTTCATAGTACCCTTAAGGTAACGAAAGATTCGCTTTACAGCGATCATATGAGATTCCTTAGGTTCAGTTTGATATCGTGCACACAAACAGGTTGCGTACATAATATCGGGTCGACTAGCTGTAAGATACAACAGAGAGCCGATTATCCCACGGTACAACGTGACATTAACAGGTATTCCATTTGAATCCCTGTTTAGTGTCAGCGGTGGTGCCATAGGGGTTTTCATTAGGGGTGTTCATCGGTTGACATCCAATGGATGTGAGTGGAACCGAACCGATCCAATCATCCATTGGATGTTGGATTTTGCCAACCGAACCGATCCAATCATCCATTGGATGTTGGATTTTTCCAATCCAATGGATGATTGGATCGGTTCGGTTCCATCCAATGGATATTTTTATTGGATATCCATTGGATCAGTTCGGTTTCATCCAATGACCACTGGATCAGATTGGATCCATCCGATCCGACATCCAATGGATGATCGGATCAGATCCATCCGACATCCAATGTTTTAAATCCAATTTTAAACAATGCACATAAATCATAATATTCCGAAATACTTAATTATCCATTCAAAAGTCCAAACTAGTGCTAAACAATACAAAAGTTCTATTGAAAAGTGGAAAGTGGAAAATGATAAACAATTAAACATATTATCCGCCCGGCGTCCGCAACAAAACCGCAAGTCCGCAACAACTCAATCAATTCTGATTTCTCCATCTCCGGCCAACATTTCTACAAAATTAAGAAGTGTAAAACAAAAAAGTTATATTAGTATCTCATGAATAAAATTTAATATATATACATTTACGTACCAGCTTCCAACGCTTCAACTTCTTCATTTGCACCATCAACATCAATTGTTGTTGTTTTTCGGATCCAATTTTGGGTACAAATTAATGCTTGTACCGCTTTAGGAGTCAAACGACTCCTATATGAGTCAATAATACGACCACCGGTAGAAAATGCCGACTCCGATGCAACCGTTGATATGGGAATGGCAAATACATCCTGAGCAATGGTGGAAAGAACCTTAAACCTACTTGCATTCTTTTTCCACCAATTCAAGACATCAAAATCATGCTGTAAAGAAGTATACAAAACAAAGTTAAAACAAAAATTGCACCAATATTAAAAACATATTAAAAATGCAACAAATGAAAACAAATATGCAAACCTGATCCGTATTTTCACATGCTTCGGTGAAATATTTGTCAACTTCGGTTTTGTTTTATGAGGAATCAACGGCCTTTAGCTTTTTCTTGCGAAGTTGATCAAATAAAGCATAGTCATCCACATCATCATCAACATCTCTACCATCATCTTCAGCAACACTAGAAGTCGTATGCGTGCCATCACCCGAATCCAATTGACAATACTCTTTGTACATTGAATCTAAAGTCATTCTAACAGATTTACAATAACTTATAGCCTCATCTTTGTCACCACACATCAACTCAAAGCAAACATTCAAGAAAGGTTCTTTATACCGAGGATCAAGCAAGATAGCTACAAGTAAAAATGGGTTCAAACCATCCATTTCCCCCCAATACTTGTCATACTTTTTCTTCATTGAAATAGCCATTTCCCTCAACTTACAATCAACTCTACTCCCGCACCAAAACTCCAAACGACTATGAATAAAAGAAACCCGGTCTAAAAATAGATTAGATGTGACAAACTTAGACCCGGAGAATCTTAAAGTGCAATCATAAAATATTTTCAAAAACTTCACAAACAACCTAGCAATCTCCCAATCATTTTCGTTCGGACATTTTTTCACTTCACCCGTGCAAAACTCTTTCACATAACCTACGTCATGAAACTCCATCCTCTCAAATGCCTTTTGATATTTTTCGGCAACATCCAACATCATATACGTTGAATTCCAACGAGTTGCAACATCTAAGCACACTGTTTTCTTAGTTGTTATTTTTGCTTGCTCGGCACACTTTCAATTTTTGCAATCTAGTCGATGAACCTCTCACATATCTCACCACATCTCTAATTTTGCCAATACTTGATTCATAATCACTTAACCCATCTTGCACAATCAAGTTAAGAATGTGGCAGGCACATCTTAAGTGCATGTGTTGACCTCCCAAAATTGCACCACCCCACTCATTACCAGTATTCATGACATATTTGACGGAAACATTATTTGACGATGCATTGTCTACAGTAATTGTAAACACCCTTTCAAGTCCCCATTCTAGTAAACATTGCTCAATAGCCTTACCAAGTGTATCCCCCTTACTGTCCGGAACAACACAATAATTCAATATTTTTTTTTGCAAAACCCAAGAATCATCAACATAATGAGCCGTTAAACACATATAATTCAAATTTTGCAAAGACTTCCATGTATCGGTGGTAAGACTCACTCTTTGTTTTTTCTTCATAAACATTTCTCTTAAACTCTTTTTCTCTCTAAGATAAAGGTTCAAGACATCCCTTGTAACTGTAGTGCGAGAAGGCATTACAAACCTAGACTCTACTTCGTAAAACAATTCTCTAAACCCTTCCCCTTGTACAAAAGAAAATGGAAGCTCATCTTTCACGATCATCCTAGCAACAAATTCTCTAAGTCTTTCGGGATCGTACTTTTTCACGATTAAGTTAGCTCCCTCCCCTTTCAACTTTTCAAAAGACACCTTTGCTTGGTTCTTTTCACCTCTTCCCGGGAACCTCTTACATTGGATATTTATGTAATTTAGTAAATTACTTGTACCATTCTTTTTACTACCGCAAGCATATTGACTACCGCAATAGTTACATTTAGCTTTTTCGGCACCTTTAGTATCACATACCTTTGTAAAATGGTTCCAAACCATAGATGTAGCCTTAGTTGACCTTGGCTTTTGAGCTCCTTGGGTGTCCTCGGTAGGCATACTCGACAATGGTGTTGGACTTTCATCAACATTGGTGGTGGGTGTATTTTCTTCGTTAGCAATTCCGGGATCTTCCTCATCATCGAGAGATATGGGTTTTATGATGTTTGCAGTGGAAGA
The DNA here is from genome assembly GCA_033807775.1 of Saussurea involucrata. Lineage (NCBI taxonomy): Eukaryota > Viridiplantae > Streptophyta > Magnoliopsida > Asterales > Asteraceae > Saussurea > Saussurea involucrata. The sequence continues at coordinate 139,193,106 of CM066322.1, forward strand.
CATCTGTTAATAAACAAAAAGCCTTACACAAATACACACACACACACACACACATATATATAGAACTACAGAATTTTATAAGTTCCAGAATTACAGCTATTCCTATCTAATTCAACATTTTATAATCTTTTAAGATACTTACAAATTTACAATCAAGTCAACTAACTGGAACCAAATCTGTCAACCCTGCTTAATTGAAAAGACACTAGTTGGCAGTTGCTACTTTACACCAGAAAGATTAAAAGAAAGAAGCAAGCATATAAGGAAGGCATATATATAAGCAACATTAAAAGAAAACCTTTGTATTCGTGTAAAGTAAACTATTCATCTGTTCAACTCATATGATGGAAAATCAATACTTAAAATAAAGAAGCAAGCATATAAGGAAGGCATATATTCATCTGTTCAACTCATCTGGTCAACGCATATATATAACTTATATATATATATATAATATAACTTATATAATATTCAACTCATATGATGGAAAATAAAAACAAGAAACCTAAAATATATGTTCAACTCATCATCTGTTCAACCTCAATACTTAAAATAAAAACAAGAAACCTTAGTAATTAAACTCATCATCTGTTCAACTCATATGATGGAAAATCGTACAGTAAACTATTCGTGCAAACTCAGAAGTCAGAAATCATACCGAGTTTGAAGAAGAATCCGTTTTAAAGTTGCTACAGTCGGTCGTCGGAGCTCGGAGCTGCGTGGGAGCTGCATTGTCGATGTCTCGATGAATGCGACAGTCGGTCGTCGATGAATGCGTTGTCGATGTCGGTCGTCGATGTCTCGATGAATGCGTTGTCGATGTCTCGATGAATGCTACAGTCGGTCGTCGGAGCTCGGAGCTACGTGGGAGCTCGGCCTGCAGATCGACTTTGGGCAAATATTTCGATGAAGAAGAAAGAGGAGGCTGAGAGTTTAGGTAATTAGGGATTTAGGGTTTCAGTCTTTTGTGAGTGAATTCGAGAGTTGAGAGACGAGTGTAGTCTGTGAGAAGTGAGAGAAGAGGGAAAGGGCGTTTAGAAATTTAGGTTTTTAATTTTTAAGTATTTTGAAATATTTCAGGTTTATTAAATAAAAATAGAAAATAATAAATCCTAAAATGTAAACGATATTATATAATTGGATGGCATCGGTCGGTTCGGTTCGGTTGTTCTCGTGGGTCGGTTCGGTCGGTTCCTATCGGTTCTGGACTGTCATCCAACAACCGAACCGATCCAATTGGATGTCAAAATTTTCGATCCGATCCGATCCAATTGCAATTGGATATCCAATCAAAGTCGGTCGGTTCTAATTGGATCGGTCGGTTTTGATTGGATCGGTTGGTTTTCTGCACACCCCTAGTTTTCATAGATGAACTCTGAGTTAAATCGAATTTATTCAGCATATCTTTAACATACTTTCCCTGATTAATGAAAGTTACTTTTTCATTTTGTTTTATCTGAAGACCAAGGAAATATGTTAGCTCACCCATCTTGCTCATTTTATACTCTTTTTTCATCCTTTCAGAGAAACGAGTACAAAGATCAGGGTTAGTAGAACCAAATATAATGTCATCAACATATATCTAAACAAGAATGATATGACCTTTCACTATTCTGAAAAATAGAGTTTTGTCGATTTTACCTCGCTCAAAATTTTCAATTAGGAGATAAGAGGATAAAGTGTCATACCATGCACGTGGAGCTTGCTTTAAGCCATAAAGTGCCTTATCCAGTTTATAAACATAACCTGGACGCTTAGGATCTGAGAATCCTGGAGGTTGTTCCACATAGACTTCTTCATTCAGCTTTCCATTGAGAAATGCCGACTTAACATCCATTTGATATACTTTGAAGTCTTTGTGTACAGCGTATGCTAAGAATAGACGAATAGATTCTAGTCTTGCTACTGGAGCAAACGTTTCGTCGTAATCTATGCCTTCCTCTTGTCTGTATCCCTGAGCAACAAGACGAGCCTTGTTGCGGGTTACAGTTCCATGTTCGTCCAACTTGTTTCGATAGACCCATTTAGTGCCTATCACTGTCTTGTCAATTGGTCTTCGAACAAGTTTCCAATCTTTGTTTCTTTCGAATTCAGTCAGCTCTTCTTGCATGGCGCTGACCCAGTTTGGATCTTTGAGGGCATAATCTATTTTCTTTGGTTCAATCAGAGAAATAAAGTTAACAAATAAACAAATATTACCTACACTTCGTCGAGTCTGAACACCAGCGTTTGGATCAACAAGAATTTGATCAATTGGGTGATTTACAATCCATCGCTGAGCAGGAGCATAAGTCGCTGACTCAAATTGGACTGGAGGAGCTGAAGATGAAGCTTCGGCAACTTCTGGAATATCAGCCAAGAGAGGAGTAGGTGCTGATGTCATCTCATTCACTGATTGCTGAGAAGTAGATGGAATGTCTGAGACATTTGGTTCAGAAGCAGGTATAGTGTTTAAAGGAATAGCTGAGACCCATGATGTTTCAGCTTCACTATTCTGCATGTTTGGGATGATAGTAGGACTATCATCTTCAACGGTATGAGTATGAGGAGTGGGAATATATTCTGAATCACCAAGATGAGAAAACATCCATTGATTCAGTTCTTCAGTATCAGCAGAAGGTCGAGAATTCGCTGAACGGGATTCGTCAAAAGTGACGTGAATAGTTTCTTCAACAGTTTGTCTTCTTCGATTGAAGACTCTGAAGGCTTTGGAGATTGAAGAATATCCAAGAAAGATTCCGTCATCAGCCTTAGGATCAAACTTTCCAAGGGCATCTCTGTTGTTCAGTATGAAACACTGACATCCAAAGATGTGAAGAAAGCTAATTGAAGGCTTTCTCCCATGAAAAAGTTCATAGGCTGTTTTATTAAATCTTTTGACTATCAGCGACCTGTTTTGCGTAAAACAAGCAGTGTTGACAACTTCTGCCCAAAACTGAGTAGGCAAATGAGAATCGCTGAGCATTGAACGTGCAGCTTCAATAATAGTTCTATTTCTTCTTTCAGCGACTCCGTTTTGTTGCGGTGTTCTCACTGAAGAAAAGTTGTGAGAAATACCCTTACTCTCAAAGAAGGAATCAAGAGAACTGTTTTTGAATTCAGTCCCATGATCACTCCTTATTGAGCGAACGGTCAAGTTGTTCAGGGTTTCCATCTTCCTAACAAAGGTGATGAGTTCTTCAGGGGTGTCACTCTTAGAACGGAGAAACATAACCCATGTATATCGAGAGAATTCATCAACTATGACCAGCGTATATTTCTTTCCAGCGATGGATTGTTTGTTAACAGGGCCAAACAAATCCATATGGAGAAGTTGTAGAGGAGATGACACTGAGGAGACTTGCTTTGACTTAAAGCTTGCTTTGGTCTGCTTGCCTTTCTCACACGCTGAATATAAGGATTCTTTTGCGTATGAGTGCTGAGGTAGACCAGTGACTAACTCTTTTGAAGAAAGAGTGTTCAGTGTCTTGAAGTTGAGACGAGAGAGCCTCTTATGCCATAGCCAGTTGACATCAGATGAGGCTTTTGAGAAGAAACAGGAGTTCTCAGTGGTTGTTGAGTCCATGTTTATTACATAAACATTTTCCAAACGATAACCGCTGAGAGCTATCTTCTCCTTTTTGTCAGCGACAAAGCAGGATTCCTTAGTAAAGATTACTTTGTTATCCTTGTCGCAAAGCTGACTGATGCTTAGAAGATTATGCTTCAGCCCTTCAACATATGCTACTCTTCTGAAGGTTGTTGTACCATTAGAGAGTACACCAAACCCTCGGGTATGTCCTTTTCCATTTCCACCGAAAGTTACAGAGGGACCCTTCTCTTCTTTGTACTCAGTGAGCAGGTTATTCATACCAGTCATGTGTCTAGAGCATCCGCTATCGAGATACCAGATACCCTTCTTAACCTGCATTTATAAAAGAAGATTAGTTTTTCTTGGGTACCCACTTAACCATGTGTACACACTTGTCAGTGGGGGTAGAAGAGGAGGTGGAAGGTTCAGCAGTCTTCGCAGCATTTGAAGATTCAACTTTGTCAGTCTTCACTTTGGTTAATTTCTTAACCTCAGTGGTCTTCTTTGCCTTAGGGGCAATGATCTTCACCTTAGCTATCTTTTCAGCTTGGGTGGCTGTGGGGCACTTACTAGCAATATGATTGGTATGTCCACAATGATAACATTTCCTATAACTAAAAGTAGTTCTAGGACCATTTGCATGCTGAGCTTTTGATTTTGATTTAGAAGGACCAGCACCAAGTAAGCTATTGGCTTTTGAAATTGGAGGAACATTCAGTTCTTCGGATTTCTTACCAATAATTTCCACTTTGATTCTAGGAGTAGATCGCTGAATAGATCCACGCTGAATAAATCCAGTGATCGTATTCTTTGAATCAGAGGGATAAGTCACTGAAGCTTTAGAAGCGTTCAACTTTGGTACAGAGGTACCCTTCTGAGGATTTTGGTTAAAAGCAATTCCTTTACCTTTGTTTTTAAAGACTGAGGTAGGTTTTGGATAAACAACTTTTTCTTTACCTTTAGAAGTTAAGATAGAGATTTCCTCAGGGATAGGCGGTTTAGAAGAGAAACACTGAGATGAGAAAGTGTCAGGGATAGAGGATATGAACATTCCAAACTTAAGCATGGAACGGTCAGTGGTTGGTTCTAGAGTATCAGCTTTGTAACCAAGACCACGTTTATCACTCAGGGGAATCTGAGACTTAATTATCTCAGTGATATTTGTTGAGGAATTATACCATCCATTAACAGTAGTTTTTCAGCTTTTAATGCAGCGATATCTTCTTCGCGCTCGATTTTGACTAGCTGATTTAAGTGAACTTGATCTTTAAAATCTTCTACAATTTTAGAAAGATTTTATATTTGAAGGTGACAGTTTTTAAGCTGTTCAGCGAGATCAAGGTTTTGATTTTCAATCACAATTTTGCCATTCATGGCTTCATATAAACTTCTAGTCAAGAGACCGATCTTTTGAAGACTATCAGCTTCATCAATATTTAAAATATTGGTAAAGAAGGAAGGTGATACCTTAGTAGCAGAGGTTGAAGTAGAGGGAATGTCAGAATTTTCTTCCTCATCTTCAAGTTTGGCCATGAGACATAAATTGGCTTCATCATCATCTTCAGAGTCAGATGATTCTTCTTCGTCAGAGGCAGCCCAATCATAGTCAGCCATAAGGCCTTTGCCTTTCTTCTTAAAGGTTTTCAGCTTTGAATACCTTTATTTCAGCTTTTTGTATTTTTCATCTCTAGTCCTGTGAGTAAAGTTTTTCTTGGGAAAAGCTGAGGGTCTAGAGACTTTCTTTGACCTGCACTCGCTAGCAAAATGTCCTATCTTTTCACAGTTATAGCAAGTAGCAGTAGCCTTATCAATAGGGGTTGATGATCTTGGCTTGTCAGTAATAGCAAGAGGTTTATTCTTCTTGAAATTACTCTTTCTAGCAAATCTCCTGAACTTATTAGCCAGGAATGCCAGAGTTTCATCATTATCTGAAACGTCAGAGTCTGATGATCTTTCAGAGTTAGTTTCCAACTCAGTGATAGTGATAGTCGATCGCTGAGTGGAAGGTGACTCTGAGATTAAAGCAACAGGGGTGCTTTTGGAATCTTTTACAAGATTCTTCTTAAGATGACTCGATTGCTCATGATTCAGCATCGTGCCATATAAGGTAGAAAGGGTCATTGATATTAGATCCTTTGACAGCTTGAGACACATAGAATAACTGTCCCAACTTTCAGGTAAACATTCTAAGAACTTTGTCAGTACTTCAAAGTTAGAATATTCCTTACCAACAGTTTTCAGATATATTATTAAGCAGTTAAAACGTTGGTGTACTTCAGAGAGAGTTTCATTCTTACCACAAATGAAGCTTTCGTACTGTCTTACCAGGTTGATCTTTCGAGAGTCTTGGACTTCAGAAGTACCTTCATACTGAACACAGATTGTGTCCCACATAGCTTTTGAGGTTTTCAGGTTCATGACGGAATGGTAGACTTCGTCAGGAAGAGCCATGGAGAGTATGGATCTGGCTTTGGTGTCGATAGCCACTTTCTTCTTATCTTCATCAGTCCACATATGAATTTCCTTGGGAATCAGCCTTTCTGGAATAGCAGGTCTATTCTCAGCGGATGGAACTGCAGCATCAATTCTTATAGGAATATATGGGCCGTTTTCAATATAGTAAGGCATAGTAGGGTCTACACCTTCTAAGAAGAGAATCATCATATTTTTCCATAGATTAAAATTATCTCTGGAGAATCTAGGGGGTTTTGCAAGAGAACCGTTGTCAATATAGTTTGTGTTTGTGTTGGTAGCCATTTTAAGAAATAGCTAGGAAGAGAAATCTTAGTATAGATCAGATCTTGTTTATGAGATTAAACAAATCCGCTCTGATACCACTTGTTGGTCCCGAAGGGTTATACAAGTTTGTAGAAGGCGGGGTTGAATACAAACACACGATTTTTACTTTTCTAAATTGTTTATTGATAAATCAAGACAATTTACAACTTGTTGCAGAAAAAGATTAAGGATAAACCTAATCTTAACAAGTCTTGAGAAACACTAAGTTTCTTGCACTAGAAAGAGTTAAAGAAATTACCAATAATAACTTAACAATAGGAGAGAATTAAGAAGATGGTCCGAGCACACATCAAAACTGAAGTAAGGTTCTTCTTATATACTGCATGCATTTAATGCAAGGCAATATGGCTTTACACGTGGCAACAGCTGAGTGGTTGCATGTCATTGACCTTTGTAGACAACCTTAGTAGCCGCATGGTGCACAGTGTAGAATCAGAGTTGTACGATTACAGACAAAAGGGATGTCCGTTCTGATAGTTCGTACGGAGACGTGCAAGGGAGGTAAGACAATAGTACCATGCAGGGAGACTTCATGATCAGCTTTCGTTGAGTCAGATCTTTATCAGCGAATGATAAAGTTCAGCGATTGCTGAATCTTCTACTTGATACTTCATGTTGAATGGACAGGTCTTGCTTCGCTGATATCCGCATCAGTTCATGAGTAGACTTGTCGCTGGTTCTTGAGCTTGATCTTCGACTTCATCGTTGAACTTTGGTTGACGTGAAACTTGTCTTCAGAGATCATAAATAAACAACTAACTTATCAGCGATCATCTCATAGACTGAACAGGCTCAGAGCTATAAGATGATGAATAGTGTTCGCTGAATATCTAATCTAAAGAATGAGAGTTCCTATCAGCGGTACTGTAAAGTCTTAGTACTTATCAGCGATAGTGAAACTCTAATACATATTGTTTACTTACAATTTTCACTAAGTGTTTAAGAGAGGGTCATTATCAAATCACCGAGGGTTTGGATCAACAGGATTGACCACAAACTCATTTCGTCGCTAATCCCTCACTAATTAACGAGAGATTAACATGGGATTGAGTTTGTGGTCAATCCCTTGCTAATCCCTCGATAATTAGTAAGGGATTTTTTCCCTCGCTAATTTCCGTCACTAATGCCCAGTTTTCTTATAGTGAAAAGCACTATGGTATTAGCATTTTTGTTGATTCCCTACAATAAAATCATGTTTATGTATAGGACGTAATAAATGTCCAAGTGTCATAATAGTCTGCTTTATAAAACGAAACGATTGTGCATCATATATATTAAATTAGAAACTCATATATCCAAGAATGCAACCATTTTAACAAGTTTTTATGAATACTTTTAATTTAAAGTGACATATTAATTTTTTTAAATGACCATTTTAAGAAGTGTGCTATGAAAACATCTTTTTATAGGACACTTATTTTTATATGTCCATTTTTTCGAATAATGTCACATAATTTTTTTATTAGGATGTTTTAATTCAAGAATGTCCTTAAATACTTGTTAGGACGTGTAAAACGCCATATAAACTTATTACAACACTTTAACATATGAGTCACAATTGTTTGGTCTTGTAAACTTATGGACTATGAAGCAGTCTATTAGAACATTTAAGACATGTTTGATAGAATAATAAGCTTTATGGAACTTACAACTTGTTCATTCATCTAAACATGACTATTTGATAGTGGTTTTATTATATATAAAGTGGCTTATTCAGTAAGCTTTAAGGGAGAACTTTATGCAAAAAACCAAAAGAAATTCCAAACATGCCACTCGCAATTAAATTCACGCCCATTTCATCTATGAAAAAACCATCCCCCACAAAAATCTTCCTAAGCTATAGATACACGTTAATCCACACAAACATCTTTGTCCATAAATGACAAAACTGAGAACCAACCAAACAACCTCTTAAACGTTTATGACGTCCTATAAATCCGATTTTGCTGTAGATATTATTGTTAAACATATTGTTTTTGCTCCATTTTCTCAAGAACATTTGATTGCTTGCAAAGATTTAATAAAAGTTCATCTTTAGAGAATGGTGATTAAGAACTTCCAATTTCTAGGAAGGGCTTACGATCCAAACACAATATGGGAGTCGAGCAAGTTGGTGGAAGCAACTTACAACATTGACGAAAAGATCTTTCGTTAACATGTCTAGAGATGTCGGGTACTACTGGTTGCGAATAGTGGTGTACCTTGTTGTTTCACTCTGTGTTGGCACTGTGTTTTTCAACATTGGCACGAGCTACCGTGCGACGTTTGCACGTGGAGCTTGTGGAGGATTCATCTCCGGCTTTATGATTTTTATGTCCATTGGGGGCTTTCCTTCGTTTATCGAAGAAATGAAGGTATGTAGTACACGCTACAATAAATCGGTTTAGGAGGATATAAAACCAAAAAATATGCATCATATATAATATGTTACAAGACGATAGGATGCACTTTTAGGCACTCGTTTTTTGGACAATTTTGAAACAAATATTTTTACATGACATTATTGGAAAAAAATGTCTTTTTTCATCTTGTGCTTTCAAACTATAGTTTTCATCTTTGTAGCATTTAATTCATTGATATTTTCGTCTTTGAGGCTAACTCTATTAGTGGTTTACTGTTGAGTATGCAAAAAAAAGAGTTTTAAACCACGAGGATGATACCAACATTGATTTGTAAACTATGGCGACGAAAAAAATGAATTATAAATAATAGAGACGAATTTTTTTAAAAGCACAAAGATAAAAATAACAATATTTAACAAACCAAAGAGACAATAACACATTTTACTTAATAATTAATTTCAAAACTGTACTAAACTTGTTAAGATTCCCAAAATATGGAATAACATAGTAACATGCATGTGATACTCATGTATAGAATGCACGTGTTATTTATTTGCTTTATAAAGACAATAACACATTTTACTTAATAATTATTTATAGCTTATTAGAACATTTTGACATTCTATAAAGTCAATTTTGTTGTAACGACAATTAATTGACCTTTTACGACATTAAGAGCATCTCCAACATATTCTCCACAATAGAGAATCAAAAGTCAAAATCTCCAACAACATTACTTTAATCTCTAACAACTTCTTCATTTTGGAGAAATATTAATTATATTATTAAAATACTCTATACCATTTATAAAATATTATTTCTTTCTAATAAAAATTTAATTCCAAGGATTCTTATTGATAAAAAGAATAAAAAATCATTTGTTTTTCCGTAAGCAATCATTTTTGGAGAGGTCTTCAAATTTGAAGAATTTCATTCCTCTGTCCATACTCTTTCTATTTTGGAAAACATTTTGAAAATTCTGTTTGAATAAAAATCATCAAAATCTCTATTTTAAAAATATGTTGAAGATACTTTGATATGTTTAAATCTGAGTTATTTTGTAAATTTACTTTGTTATGTGACATATATAATTAAACAGATCTTCCATAGAGAACGACTTAATGGACACTATGGAGTTGGCGTGTTTATACTTTCAAACTTCATCTCTTCTTTCCCTTTCTTGACAATGATGTCGTTCGTTACTGCAATCGTAACGTATAACATGGTGAAATTTCAATCGGGTTTCTCCCGTGTTTCATATGCCTGTCTTGATCTTCTGTTCTCCATTGCCGTCGTAGAAAGCTGCATGATGGTCGTTGCTTCACTCGTTCCAAACTTCATGATGGGGATCATCGTTGGTGCAGGTTTCATTGTAAGACCATCTCTAACTCATTGCAATACTATTTCTTACACCAAAATAGAATATTCATGCTATATTCTTATTTATTCATTTAAAGTTAGATTTTAATAATATTTTCGTACATACATGTTCAAATGAGATAGGTAAAATGTTAAGAACGTACGAATAAATGATTAGTACATTGGTTGAAAACTTGGATGCACATATCCATCTTCAAATGGATTTTTTAAGGTTTACTAATTTACATAGGAATTATTTATTGTTACGTTCTCAAGATTTTTGTCTTTCTTATTTGAGTCTTCTATATCTTAACATTAGAAATTATACTTGTTTATTGTTTTATTTTCAGAAAAACTTGATAAATAATATAATTATACTATTTTAAGTACCATTTTTTTGTTATGTTATCGTATTAATTAAAATATATATGCTTGTTTTTAATTATATATGTTAATAGGTTCTGAATCTATTGAAAAGTAATCAAATCAATATAAATTGAATAGATAATAGTTCAATTTAGTAAAAACTATAAATGAATGTAAATATAATATGTGTAACAGTAACATTAAAAATGTCATTATATAATAAAGTAAAATAAAAGTATATATAAATCTCACTGGAATAATAAGCTTGTAGCTTTAGAATTTGAATAAATATAGTTTAAATGAATACATTACAAAACAAATGACTTTTATCCATGAAAATTATTCAGTAAATTTTTTGTAAGTGATTACTGACGGATTACCCAGAAAATATTAACGGTTCCATAAAATCCGATGTTTTTAGAGAAAATACCAATAGATCACCTAGAGAATCCATGGGTAAACTGTCACTAGTCATTCATTCAGTAGTGATAATGTTATATGCCAAAATTTGATGTTTTACTAGTCACTATACCGTTTTGTGTCAAGTATAGTGCATTCAAATCGAAGACGTGAACGATTAAAAAATGTATTTCATCACTATTACATAAAAAACTTTTGCCTACGGACTTTTCCCTGGGAAATCCGTCTCTAAGGGTCATTTCTCACAAAATCGTCACAAAAGTTGGCGGGTAATTCAAATCAGTAACAGATTACCTAGGATACTCTGGGTAATCCATTGGTATTTTTCGAAAAAGATCTGATTTTACCAGACCATCGGTATTTTCTAGGTGATATGTTGGTAATCACTGGTGGAAATTTCCCCCGGATGATTTTTAAGGGTTAAAGGCATTTGTTTTGTAGTGTGCATGTAAAATATGATTATTCAATTGGAGATGCGCGCTCCTCCAATCTCAACTCCTTACATGTATATGTATACATAAACGTATATGTATATGTATGTGGTTCGTTCTGGTAAGAATAAGAGTAATGGTAAGAAGGTGAGAATAAAACATTCATATACATTTATATACCTTCATCTACATTCAACTATCTTACTTTGTCTATTTTTATCATCATGACTATAACTTTAAAAAATTCATCCATGTGATTATGTGAAAGTCATTAATCATATATAAATGTTCGTGAAAATGAATTAAAAGTAAAGATAAAGGTCAATAAATTTAGTTAAAGGTAATTGAAGGTAGATGTTAGGTCACAAAATATTGTATCCAAGATCACAAGTCTTAAATATTTAAAGAGATGAAGGTTGGTCAAAGATGTAAAAGTCAACAAATCAAGAAAGTCAAAGTATGGAAAGTTTAATTGTGTTGTTTTACATGCTTTGTATGTAATTGGGATAAATACCTTTGTAATAGTTAGTTTGTAACAAGTTCTAAGGAGTTCTCGTTAAGTCATTGTAAGAGTTCTAGAGAGAGATTTTATAGAGAGATTCTAGAGATAACTTTCATTGATTAAAAAAAAAGCATGAGTGGTCCACATATAACTAAGGCAACGTAAGAAAAGATGTTGCTTAGGATAGTTGAGGCAACATACGATTATTCATACGTTGCATAGGGTCTCACTTAGGCAACATAAAACTACACTTTGCCTAAGAGGAAACTTAGGCAACATATATTAGCATTTGTTGCCTAAACTTATCTTAAGCAACATGGGCAATTAACATTTGTTGTCTAAGACAACATTTGGTGTAGTGAGAGAGAAAGTGAGCAACTCATATGTAAATCATTCTCTCTCACTATATGAATGAAGAATGTGTTTGTGAATTAATTGTTACTTGATCGATATGAGATCTACAGTAGATGAATGTATTTGAAGGTATTGAAAGTAGTTGAATAAAATAAAGTTAGGTTAAAAAGTCTACTCATCCAAAGGCTTAGAAGTATTAATTTTCATTATTCACACAATAATCGTTATTATTACATGATCTTTCGTATGTGTGTGTGTGGGTATATATATATATCTATATATATATATATATATATATAAACACGAAGGATCATGTGAGAAGAAGAGTTTAATTGAGAAGGTAAATAATTGACCTGGACCCTTGATCACTATTAATCTCAAACCTCATCCATGAATCGCGTTTGATACATGTATTGATCAGATGCATCTCATCTCGGTGCATCTCATCCTGATGCATTCAAATATAGAGATCATTTCTTACCTTTATCACCATATCGAACCCAACCACCTCTCTCTCTCTCTCTCTATATATATATATATATATATATATATTTATATTATCTTCTATTCTTGTTTTGTAGGGTATTATGATGATGACTGCGGGGTTTTTCCGTCTACCCCCTGATCTTCCAAAGATATTTTGGCGGTATCCAGTTTCCTACATCAATTCTATGTCATGGGCATTAGAGGTAACCCCATGAATGCTTAAACAACAGTTCTTCTTCAATCTATTATGTCATTTTTTAATCAAAACATAATATTATTTTTCTCATTTTTGCATAGATTTTCAATAACGTTATTATATATCATACTCGTTATACCCAACAAAATTATTCATGCTTTATGTTGAAATTATATTTTAGCTAAAACTAACACTGAATTAAATAAAAAGATACATCTAAAAATATTATTAAAAAGTACTCATACATTGGTATAAGTTTAATACTTACAAATTAAATTTTTTAAAACTTAAATATAAATATGAAACTAATTTACAATCAAACAAAGTAAAATTAAATAAATTTCATATTGAAGTACCACTTATAACTATCAAACCTTAAAAACATATAGTTGAAATGAACTATTACACCAAATTTAGTCTTTCATCATTAATTACACCATTTTAATGTGAACTATTGATTTATATTGCCTTCATCTAATCCATGTAAGACCATCTTCAATGAGTTCACTAAATCTTACACTAAATTTATAAATGACACTATTCACATCTTTAATATGGTCTCTATTTTCTACACTAACTTTAGTGTAATGAATGGTATTACACTATATTTTAGTGTAACACTAAAATTTACAAAATAGTGTGAAAATAGTGTTACCCATTGGAGAAGATTTAACACTGTTTTTAAAATTTGGTGTAAAATAGTGTGACCCATTGGAGATACCCTAAAAAAGTTGACATGTTTTACACAAACCAACCTGTGCAAAAACGTCTTTCAAAATAACCTATATATACCCGTCATATTTTTACACCTACTACTAAACGAAAGACTTTTATCTACGAACTTTTACCTAGAAATCTGTCGCTAAATGGTGATTCGTCACTAAACCGTCACAAAAGTTGGTGGGTAAATTTTGGGTGGGTAATGCAAATTAATGACAGATTATTCAGGGATTCTCTGGATGTTCCATTGGTATTTTCTCGAAAAACATCGGCTTATACCGAACCATTGATATTTTCTAGGTGATCCTTGGATAATAACAGACGGAAATTTCCCTGACTGAATTTTGTGGATAAATGTCATTTGTTTTGTAGTGACCAACATAAAAACCAAAAAATGAAGAGTGTAAAATAAAATACACTATTATATACTAATGATATGCTCTTAACACACATGATTTGTTATTCTTATAACATGTAAAATAATTAATGTGATAGGGGGCATACAAGAATGACATGATTGGGATGGTGTTTGATGGTCCATACGATGGGGAACCAAAAGTTCCTGGTGAATTCATCCTAACCACCATGCTTGGGATTTCACTTGAACATTCCAAGTGGTGGGATTTGGCAGTGGTTGTAGCCATCCTCATCTTTTACAGATTGCTATTCTTCGCCATACTCAAGTTTAAAGAAAGAGCCACGCCATTGTTTCGCAAACTTTACGCCAAGAGAACCCTGCAACATCTCAACAAGAGACCATCGTTCAGGAAAACATCATCTTTTCCTTCAAAGAGACACCAACCACTATCTTCTCAAGAGGGTCTTAATTCTCCAATTCATTAGAGTACTATTTCAACTTCAGTTTACAAGTTTCAAAATCATATATATTTGGGTGCTACAAACCTTTATGCATGTATTCATAGATTTTAGACAGATGTAAGTCTATGAACTACAGATTAAATTAACGTGAATTTATCTCGGATATTAATATTATATTCTTCTTTGAAACCAATACATCAAAATTGCGATTATAGGACGCCAAAAATTACTAAATTAATGTTCTTATAGATTGTTTTGAACGACGAAATATAAAGCGTCTTATTTAAAAGTGTTATAACATGTGTTGAAATTATATTACTATACGTAAGGCTCCAAATGAATGGACCACATGGACCAAGGAACCATCAAATTTCAATTTGTATGTGAAGGTTTTCTTGACAGATTCGAAGTCACGTCGACAACAGATTAATTGCTCTAGAAGACTCGATTCCTGTTCAAATCCAATATAAATACAAGTGGAGACCTCCTCATTCAATGTTAAATCTCAGTAATCGACAAACAATCTTGACATTCCTTTATTTCTTTTATTAATATGAGCTATTTGTCAAATTGTAGGTACCACAAGGTCTGATGTGTAATTGGTCAAAAGCTGAGGGGCTGCACCTTGATAATCCAGGGGTAGCGGAGTAATATGCCTAAAGTAGAGGGACTAACGTTGCTGTTTCTGAAGATTATATAAAGAAGTTTGGAGCTTGTGCAAGATCATATCATACATATTTGACCACTCTCTAAAAAGTTTATTTTCAGTATTCTCTCTAGTTTTCTTTAGTTTTCATCTCTTTTAAAATTAGGGTTTCTTGTTCATCTTTTTAGAGAAATAGTTTGTAAAGTGTTTCAACATTTGTTAATAATAAACCGAGTTATGTTTTCTCATGGTATCCGAGATCTAAATGGCTCGATCATCTTGAAGATCTCTTGGTTTCTCTTCGTTTTTGGTTTCTATTTCAGAAGCCGTTCTTTGTGGTGGTAGATCTGTCGTGATCGGCGTCGTTTTCGACAGGAGTTCGTGGTTAACCACAACCGTGATAGTTGGTAGCTGAGATCTCATATCTACGTGTTTTTCGTTTTTTGGTAGTTGTAATATTGTTGTTGTTGTTGTTCGACTGCACCATCGAGACTTTGATCTCGTTTTTTCTTGTTGTGGTTGTTCGTGTTCGACTGGACCATCGAGACTTTGCTGTCGTTTTTCTTGTTGTCGTTGGTCTTGGTGTTCGACTGCAACATCGAGACTTTGGTCTCATTTTTCTTGTTGTTGTTGTTCTTGCTGTTTGATTGCAACATCGAGACTTTGGTCTCGTTTTTTTATCTGTTTGTGTTGGTCCCGTAGAGTTATATAAGTATTAGTTTGTAGAAGAGGGGGTTGAATACAAACACACAAGAATTATAGTTTTCTAAATTGTTTATTGATAAATCAAACAATTTACAGCTTGTTGCGGAATAAGATTAAGTACAAGACCTAATCTAAACAAACTATGAGAATCACTAAGTATTCTTGCACTAAGAATGAGAAAGAAGGAAGGATAGAAAATTAAGGATAATTTTCTAAGGCACAAAGAGGTTTAGGGATGACCACCTTCAAACGGAAGGTGGATTCCTCCTATTTATACTACATGCATTTAATGCATGTCAGGAGGACTTTACACGTGCCAACATTTGGTTGGGTGCATGCTTCTGACTTTTGTAGACATACTTTGGGCCGCATGGTGAACAGTGTAGTGGCAGAGTGTTTTGTACGATTCTGAACAAAGGTATGTCCTTCTGACAAATCGTACAAAAGTGTGCAAGAGGATAAGACAAACATTTCTTGGAGAGCAGGCTTCATGATCAGCGATCGCTGAGTTAATCTTACATCGGGGAGACCTGATGTAAGTCAGCTATCGCTGAAGTCTTCTTCTTGAAACGTCGCGGGTGTGGACTTGTCTTGGTTTCACTGGTATCCGCATCAAATCATTAGTAGACTTGTCACTTGTTCATCAGCTTTGTCTTCGATGTCAACGATGAACTCTTTGTCGCGAAACTTGTCTTCAAAGATTACAAATAAATCAATCAGTGATCATCAGTATAACTGAACAAAATCAGTTACCACTGATGTACATGTATCACTGAGAAATAATGAAGAACAGTGGTTACCCATCAGTGATACTGAACAGATTCAGTGTACTATCAGTCTATCACTGATGGTGAAACACTTATACATATAATGTTTACTTATAATTTTCACTAAGTAATTATAAGGGTCATCATCAAATCACTGAGAGGGTTTGGATCAACAATCTCCCCCTATTTGATGATGACAAAGCAAAATAAGAAAATTTCTAAGTATAAAAACATAAGGATAAAAAGGACTCATAGATGCGTGTCCCATTTACTGTTTTCAGGGATATTTTCTAGTACTGATGGAGTAAAGTACTTCATTGAAATTTTCTTTAATCTTGGTAAATAAGTTTACAAGGGAAGATGGAAATAAAATCACAAGTACTAAAAGATAACTACTGAAAAATACAAGAAGAATACAAAGAAGGATCTATCAACTATAGAGGTTCATCTTTGAACAACATTTCGTCAAAGGCATCTGTCTCTGCGATCATCCAATCAGGGACTAGTTCACCCTGTTCTCTTCTGAGCTTGGCTTCATTCAGCACGTGGGTTTTAAGGTCATGGTGTTGATTTGTTGAGACAAGATCTCTGTGTTGGTTGACTGGGCAGATATGGAGTTCTGAGAAACGTTGAAAGCAGATAACACCATTCCAGTACAAGAAGATAATTCCATAGGGATCACATACCACTTGACCAGGGATGAAAGGTCCATCAGGTGGCAGTGATAGGTTTAGGGCTGATAGATCAGGAGGAGGTTCGAGCACTGCTTCTCTGGAGAATTCTATACCAATTTCGTTTACGAGAGCAGGCCTTGAGGAAGAGAAATCACGCTTTCTTTTGGCAGGAGCAGGTCTTCGGTTTTGTAGAAGTGCTGGAGGAGGAGGAAAGTCAATTGTAGATGATACTCTGTTGATCAGCGCATTCAAGAATTTCTCAACATGAGAATTGAATTTGGACTTTGACTTCTGAATGACACCCCGTACTTCTAGCAATTCATCAAACCCGTAGAGCTCGAGCTTTGACATGTAGCATATCTGCGTTTCCCCATTCTCTCTGACAACTAAGACTTCCACCATCGCTACGCCTCTTACCATTTTTCCCTTTAGGTTTACATTTACGTTTCGACTGGGATGATATCTGAAGTCCACTCTTTCTCTGCACCATTCCAACGTTGAGGCGCTGACCGCTTTCTTCTTCCGATTCTCCTTACCAACTTCCTTGAGTAGTTGTTCCTGAACCTGGAGTGGAAATTGCTTCAACTTTTTATCAGAGACTGAGCACTGAGCAACCTTAAGGGCAAATTCTTTGTCTTTAAGGGCAACCTTTAGTTCTCAGCAAGAAGTTTCTCAGCCGTGACTGATTCTTCAATTTCTTCTGGAGACAAGAACTCTAGGCCGGAAGGAGGGATGACACATAAGCGCTGACTTTCTAGTTGATTGATCATAGCTGCTCTTGTTTTGATTTTTTCCTTCTATGACCATTGAGGTGGTCGAGAGGGTCTCTTGGGGTGTGTGAGCATCTCTTCTTCTTCTTCTTCTTCTTGTTGATGTTCATCAGTCTCAAGCACTGAGACTAGGATTATTGGCAGGTCATCCGCTATGGAAGCTGGGTTTATTTGTTAGGGGGGGGGGGGTTGAGGTTTCTCAGCGGGTCCCTCAAGCAGGGGAGAGGACCAGCTGAATCAAAAGAATCAAAAGTTAGTTTCTTTTGATGAATGGAAGAAAAGATAGATAAGTTGGCTAAGAATATAAGAGAGGTGTGAGGTGAGAGTGGGTAGAAGCAGAGAAGGGGATTTTATAGAGGCATACCTGAGAAGTTGGAACATTCTCAGCATTTAAGAGAATCTTCAGGTTTCCTGAAGAAGCAACTCCTTTTTGCTTTCCTTTGGAGATCTACTTTGCAGGTGACTTCTTCGCCATCTCTCTTGCTTCATTGAACACCACCCCTTTTGGCTCAGGGACCGTGATGGCTGTAGGATTGAACTAACAATCAGGTTCTTCATCGTCGTCGTTATCATTGCCACCAGGGTTTGTGGATGGTTCATCAACCAAGATCTCCAACTTGTCGTCCTCATCGTCTCCTTAATCTTCTACACAGGCAGCGACATCGATTGGAGAAGTGGGAGGAGTTGGTTCTTTTTCATCTTCTTTCTTCCCCTCAGAAAGAGAGGGGCCTTCTTCAGCGTTTCACTCCCCCTCAACATGAGGGAGGTCCTTTTCAGCATTCATCTCCCCCTCTTTGTCATCATCATTGGGGGAGGATTTTCAACAGCGGTATCAGCAGTCCTGTCTTCGAGGCCAGGAGCAGCTGATACGGAGGCATGAGCAGCCTCAAGCTTTTCAACCCTGGCTTCCAGGCCAGGGATCGCTACGGTGGCTTGCAAGATGAAGTCAACCGCCATCCCCAGCTTTGACCTATCATCACCTGTAAAGGATTGAGCGGGAGCCACCGGTTCACTCAGGCGGTCAAGGAGTTTAGAGACGAGGTTGTTGGAAGAGTCAAACTTAGAAACAAGGTTGCTCACTTGACCCCTGAGACCATCGACCTTAGTGTCTATATCTGAAACCACTCATTGTAATATCCCAACAGTGGTGCCGAGGGAGGAGATGGTGGTGCTGAGCGATTAGAGGGAGTTAGAGTTGTGGACAACATCCCTTTGCAGGGTCTTCACTTCCATGGTGAGCGCTGAGAATTGAGCATTATCGGCCTTGGCGCTTAGGAAGGTGGAAAGGTCTTTCAGTGAATCGCTGACAACGTTCACGGCGTTGGTATTATTGGTGAGATCCTTTAAGAGAGAATCCACCTGATCGGATACCTCCTTAATAGAGGCAACGATCATGCCCAAGTTAGGACCTGTAAAAGAAGAAATATTTTGAGAAAAGGAAATCTCAAAAGAGGGAAGGGGTTTTGAGGTAAGGAGTGGAGTGGTTTGGATCCCTGCTGCCACCGTAGTATTCCATGTAACGTTCCATGTCAGATACGGACGTGGAGGGCATACTATGAGTGTTCCCAAGAGGGAAACCATCAGGTCCTGTAGCATTTTGCTGCATGAAGTGTTGTCGCAGCGGTTTCTGAACGTCAGCGAGTATTGTCACTGGTGCAGATGTGATGACAAAGGAACGAGAAGAAGCTACTGTGGAGAAGGTCGTGCAGTGAGCTGGAGCGGCACTGGTGTTACCAAGAACTGGTTCTTCATTGCTTTGAGGCACTGAGAAGGTTGGGGTAGATACCAGAGAAGCTTCAATAGTAGGAGGTGCTGAAGTGGCCGTTGATGCAGGTTCAGATGTGGCGGAGTGAACCACGAAGGAGTCAAGTGTCGCTTGTGAAGAAGCAATCACTACTTCAGTAACCAGAGGGGGTTGAGGTTTCTCCTTAGCAATCCTCTTGGTTTTGTGAGAACCAAGGTTGGTGTCTGAAGGTTTCCTCTTCGATGAGGATTTGGTGGTCGTGGCTTGGGTTTCAGCGGGAGGTTGAACCGCTGATGTAGCCGCCGGAAGAGAAGTAGGAGCGAGAAGAATGTGTTTAAGGTCAGAGGGTAAGGAGTGCTGACACGAAGCGCACATAAGGAACCTTCATCTCCCTCTTTGGCTTCTCGACCTTTACCATAAGGGCATCAAAGATCACGCGGGCATAATCAATTTTGTGCCCTGTGATCAGCGAGTACCCCATCTGGAGCTGATAGTGGTTGGCTTGGTCCAGCGATCCAATATTTCCACTCATGCAGGAGATGATGTGGGAGAAGATGTAGTTCAGCTCTAAAGGCATTTTTGCCTTGAGCACCTTGGTGAGTTTTTTGTCGGGTTCGTCAACGGTTTGGGGCTTAATATCCCATGTGTATTTCATCAGGTCTAGAAACTTGATGAGTTCCTCATCGCTGGGTAGTTGCTCGAAAGGACTAGCAGGTAGTTCAAGCGCTGTCCTGATTCCATTGGCAGTGATAAAACCTTCCCCAAGTTGAGTCTGGAAGGCGATCACTGTGACCTTTTTGCTAGATTTTAGAATATGGAGGGTCTTCTCAACAGTGTACCCAAACTGCTGTAGGAGATGTCCGTGGGCTGGGGGAGCGATAGTTAGTGCTTTGAAGATGGGAGAACTTCTGAGGAAAGCCACTGCCTCAGCTAGATGCAGGCAGTGTTTCTTCTCTGGGAACTTCAGCAGAGCGATGTGGTTGTTGGAGCTGAAGGTGATCTGGTTGAGATCACCCTTCATGTTGTTCGATTTGATCATGGTAACTGGAGTAGGTGCCATTTCTGAGAAAATGCAAAAATGGAAAGGGAAGAAGAAACGACTTTCTTAGTAAGGAAAGAATTCCAAAATAAGGGTTTTAGGGTTTTACCAGTTTCCCTATGAGGAAAGAAACTTGAAAAGTTGATTTTCCAGTTTTGTTAGAAAATCAAAACTAGGATAAAACAAGGTTTTACTAGTTTCCTT
Source organism: Saussurea involucrata (assembly GCA_033807775.1). Lineage (NCBI taxonomy): Eukaryota > Viridiplantae > Streptophyta > Magnoliopsida > Asterales > Asteraceae > Saussurea > Saussurea involucrata. The sequence continues at coordinate 139,214,020 of CM066322.1, forward strand.
TTTAAGAAGGATTCTGGAAAAAACGTATTTAAAGAAGAAGAAGAAAGTATAAGATAGAAATTTAAACTTTTGAAAAACTTGTTAAAATTTTGGTTAGAAAATCATGAAAGAGGATGAATTCTTAAACGAAAAGTATGTTTGATCCTTAAAAACAAAGATTTAGGATCAAAACTATGTTTTTTGAAGATTTTAGAATGTATTAAGGAAGAAATAATAACCTATTTGTTGTTGAAGTTTCGAAGAACAGTCGTAGGTTTTAAATTTTCCAAGAACACAATTGCGCAGGAAATCTTTTCTTGCTTAGGAGAGTTATGAGCGCGTAAAAGGAAAAAAAATATATAAACAAGGGTTATTTATATAGTGAGAGGAGAGAGAAAGGTTGATGTGCGGGAAAGGAAACTCATCATGACACGTCCCACGAAGCGTATTGGACAAGAAGTTGTAACAGACGAACGTGTCAGACGAAAAGTCGTGCCATGGTTTATCCATTTGATGACTTCACAAATACAAATTGTCCTTTCTTTTTCAAAAGGCAGTCCTGATAGTTTAGAAATTATCAGGGTTGATTTTGTTTAAGAAGAATCACTGATGAGAAATATCAGAGACGAGATTTCATATTATTTCAAAAGGATCACTGATAGATAAATGTCAGTGATCGAATTTATTTTTGAAATAAAGCATACCGAAGGAAACTTCAATGATCAGTAATAGAGAAAAATACCTCAGTATCAGAGAATATTCATTCAAATATTAGATGATGAATAAAAAGATCGAATTTTATTACTAACATGAAGCTTAACCACTGAAGAGTTATTCTTCAAGGTTCAACATTCCAAGCTCGCCGAGGAGGAAGTTAAATCTTGTATCATCAAGAGGTTTGATAAAAAGACCAGCTAGCTGATAGTCAGTTGGTATAAAATGAAGTTCTATATCTCCATTCATCACATGATCTCTGATAAAATGATATCTGATTTCGATGTGTTTTTTCTTTGAGTGTAGCACTGGGTTGTTTGCTATAGCGATGGTACTAGTGATGTCGCAATAGATAGGAATCTTTGATAGCTGAAGGTCATAGTCTAATAGCTGATTTCTCATCCATAAGACCTGAGCACAACAACTACCAGGTGTTACATACTCAGCTTCAACGGTAGAAGTGGACACTGATTTTTGCTTTTTGCTTGTCCAACTTACCAGCTTTCCACCCAAGAGCTGACAGCCTCCTGTGGTGCTTTTTCTATCCAATTTGCAACCTGCAAAATCACTATCTGAATAGGCAGTTAGATTGAACCCTGAGTGTTTGGGATACTAAAGACCAAGGTTAGGTTACAGCGATCAGATGTGATTCTTTGGGTTCAGATTGATATCGTGCACAAAGACAAGTAGAATACATGATATCAGGATGACTCGCTGTAAGATAGAGAAGAGAGTTGATCATTCCTTTATAGGCAATGACATTAACAGGTTTTCCAGAAAGATCCTTATTAAGTGTCAGCGGAGGTGCCATAGCAGTTTTCATAGCTGAGCTGTGAGTAAGATCGAATTTCTTCAGCATAATTTTAATGTACTTACCTTGGTGGATAAAAGTACCCTTATCACTTTGCTTGATCTGAAGTCCAAAGAAGTATGTCAGCTCACCCATCATACTCATTTTATATTCATTTTTCATTCTTTCAGTGAATCGAGTACACAGAGATGGGTTAGTAGAACCAAATATAATAATTTTGACATATATTTGAACAAGAATAATATGACCTTTAACCTTTCTAAAAAATAAAGTGTTTTCAATTTTACCACGTTCAAAAATTTCAGCGATAAGAAAGGAGGATAAAGTGTCATACCATGCACGGGGTGCTTATTTTAAACCATAAAGGGCCTTATCTAGTTTATAGACATATTCTGGATGCTTAGGATCAGCGAATCCTGGTGGTTGTTCAACACAGACTTCTTCATTTAGCTTTCCATTTAGAAATGTTGACTTGACATCCATTTGGTGAACTTTGAAGTCTTTGTGAACTGCATAGGCTAGAAAAAGTCGAGTTGCTTCGAGTCTTTCCACTGGGGCAAATGTTTCATCATAGTCTATGCCTTCCTCTTGTCTGTATCCCTGAGCAACTAGTCTAGCTTTGTTGCGGGTTACAGTTCCAAATTCATCTAACTTTTTTCGATATACCCACTTAGTACCTATCACAGATTTGTTTGATGGTCTGGGGACAACATTCTAAACTTTGTTTCTTTCAAATTCAGTCAGCTCTTCTTGCATAGCACTGATCCAGTTTGGATCTCTGAGGGCATCATCATTCTTCTTTGGTTCAATCAGAAAAATAAAATTAACAAATAAATAAATGTTACTTGAACTTCGTCGAGTTTGAATACCTGCGTTTGGATCACCAAGAATTTGATCGATTGGGTGATTTATAGTCCATCACTGAGCAGGAGCTTGAATCACTGACTCAGAGAGAGCTTCTGGGGGTGCTGAAGAAGAGGTTTCAGTAGCAGTGGATTCACGTATACCAGGCAAGATTTGCTGAGGTTTAGATGAAGTTTCATTTACTGATTGTTGAGAAGCAGATGGGTTTTCAGAGGTTGAGGGTTCAGAAGGAGGCAAAATGTTTATAGGAACAACTGATACCCAAGAGGAGGATTCAGCTTCACTTATTTGCATGTTAGGAAAGATTATAGGATCATCATCAGCGATTGGGTTGTTGACCTGTGGGTCAGGATTGAGATTAGCTCTTGATTCCCCATAATGAGAAAAATCCACTGATTTAATTCATCATTTTTCAGCAGTAGGTTTTGAATTTGCTGAACGGGATCATCAAAGGTGACATGAATGGCTTCTTCTACAGCTTGTCTTCTTTTGTTGAAGACTCTGAAGGCTTTGGATATTGAGAAGTATCCTATAAATATTCCATTGTCAGCTTTGGGATCAAACTTTCCAAGAGAATTTCTGTTGTTTAAAATGAAGCATTGGCAACCAAAGATGTGAAGAAAGCTGATAGATGGCTTTCTCCCATGGAAAAGTTCATAGGCAGTTTTTTTGAATCTTTTGACGATCAGCGACCTATTTTGTGGGAAACAGACAGTGTTTACAGCTTCTGCCCAAAATTGAGTTGGAAGATGAGAATCGCTAAGTATAGATCGGGCACCTTCGATGATCGTTTTGTTTCTTCTTTCCGCGACTCCATTTTGCTGAGGAGTTCTCACCGCTGAGTAGTTGTGAGAAATTCCCATACTCTCAAAGAAGTTATCAAGAGAACTGTTTTTGCATTCAGTTCCATGAGCACTCCTTATTGAGCGAACAATCATATTGTTTAGGACTTCCGTTTTCCTAACAAAAGAGATGAGTTCTTCTGAGGTGTCACTCTTTGCCCGGAGGAACATAACCCAGGTATAACGAGGGAATTCATCTACTATGACAAGAGTATATTTCTTTCCAACAATGGATTGTATATTGACAGGGCCAAATAAATCCACGTGGAGTAGTTGAAGAGGGTCTGTCACTCATGAAACTTGTTTTGACATGAAACTAGCTATAGTTTGTTTTCCTTTTTCACACGTTGAGCAGAGATATTCCTTAGCGTATGTGAGGTAAGCCAGTGACTAGTTCTTTAGAGGAGAGAGTGTTCAATGTTTTGAAGTTGAGATGAGAGAGCCTCTTATGCCATAGCCAGTTGACATCCGATGAAGCTTTAGAGAGAAAAAATATATTTTCAGTGCTTGTTGAGTCCATGTTTATGACATAATTTTTTTCCAAACGATAACCGATGAGTGCAAGATTTCCTTTCTTATCAGTGACAGAACATGCTTTCTTAGTGAAGCATACTTTGAAGTCTTCATCACATAGCTGACTGATGCTAAGAAGATTGTGCTCCAGTCCTTCAACATATGCGACTCTTCTGAAGGTAGTTGTACCATTAGTAAGAACACCAAACCTTCGGGTATAGCCTTTTCCATTCCCACCAAAGGTCACTGAGGGACCTTTCTCTTCCTTGTAATCAGTTCTTTTCTCCAGTCATGTGTCGAGAGCATCCACTATCATGATACCACATACCCTTCGAGACCTGCAAACATAAGGAAGATTAATTTTGAATGGTACCCGCTTAACTATTGGTCCACAATTGTCAGTGAAAGAAGAAATGGAAGGATCAGCGGTCTTCACAACATCTGATGATTCAGGGAATCATATAAATCAACTGTCAGCAAATCGATAGCGCAAAATCTATCAGCATCAATGATAGCTGGAGAAGGAGAGATTGATACATGAGAAGTAGTCGTAGAGGGAATTTCAGCTGGTTCTTCCTTTACTTCTAGGATTTTTTCCATAAGATAGAGATTGGTCTCATCTTCATCTTCTTCATCAGAATCTGACTCTTCATCAGATTTAGCCTAATCGTGTTCTTTAGCGATTAGACCTTAATTTACCTTTTCTCTTGTAGCTTTTCAACTTTTAATATTTCTCTTTGAGTTTAAGGTATTTGTCATCTCTAGTCTTAAAAGTAGAGGATTTCTTGAAAGATGAAGAAGGTTTGAATACTTTCTTTGACCTGCACTCACTAGCAAAGTGACCTATCTTTTCACAGTTATAGCAAGTGGCAGTAGCTTTATCAATAGGAGATGATTTGGGCTTGTCCGTGATAGTGAGAGGTTTATTTCTTCCGAAGTTACTCTTTCTAGCGAATCTCCTGAAAGAATTTGTCAGGAGTGCCAGAGATTTATCAAGTTCTGAAGGATCAGTTTATGATGAATCATCAAAGTTAGATTCCATCTCAGTGATAGTAACAGAAGATCGCTGAATGGGCATTAGCCTGAAGAGTGTAAAGCAAAATGTGTGCTCTTTGAATCTTTTACAAGATTATTCTTATGTTGACACGACTACTCATGATTGAGCATAGTGCCAAAAAGAGTACTTAGGGTCATGAATTTAAGATCCTTAGATAGTTTAAGACACATGGTATAATTGTCCCAACTTTCAGGAAGACATTCCAAGAATTTTGTCAGGATCTCAGAGTTAGAGTAGGTCTTACCAACAGCTTTCAAATCAATGATTAAACAGTTAAAACGTTGGTGAACTTCAAATAAAGTTTCATTCTTACCACAAATAAAGCTTTCGTACTGTCTTACCAGATTTATTCTTCTGGACTCTTGTTCATTAGTTGTACCTTCATATTGAACACAGATTGTGTCCCACATGGATTTGGATCTTCTGAGGTTCATGATAGAATGATAAACCTCATCAGGTAGGGCCATAGATATGATTGATATGGCCTTGGTATCAATGGCCACCTTTTTCTTATCTTCTACAGTCCATTGGGAAACTTCTTTGACAAGTTGCCTTTCAGGAATGAAAGGGGTGGTAGCAGTGGTAGGAACAACATCATTTATGATGAATGGGATATAGGGTCCATTTTCCACATAGTGAGGTATAGTGGGATCTACACCTTCTAGAAAAATCATCGATTTTTCTAGAGATTCAAGTTATCCTTACTAAACCGAGGAGGTTTTGCAAAAGAACCATTATCAATGTAGTTAGTGTTAGTGTTTTGTGCCATTTGAAGAATAGAAAGGAAGAGATTAGTATAAGCAAGATCTTGTTTATAGAGATTAAACAATATGCTCTGATACCACTTATTGGTCTCGTAGAGTTATACAAGTATTAGTTTGTAGAAGGGAGGGTTGAATACAAACACACAAGAATTATAGTTTTCTAAATTGTTTATTGATAAATCAAACAATTTACAGCTTGTTGCGGAATAAGATTAAGTACAAGATCTAATCTAAACAAACTATGAGAATCACTGAGTATTCTTGCACTAAGAATGAGAAAGAAGGAAGGATAGAAAACTAAGGATAATTTTCTAAGGAACAAATGGTTTAGGGATGACCACCTTCAAACTGAAGGTGCATTCCTCTTATTTATACTATACGCATTTAATGCATGTCAGGAGGACTTTACACGTGTCAACATTTGGTTGGGTGCATGCTTCCGACTTTTGTAGACATACTTTGGGCCGCATGGTGAACAGTGCAGTGGTAGAGTGTTTTGTACGATTCTGAACAAAGGTATGTCCTTCTGACAAATCGTACAAAAGTGTGCAAGAGGATAAGACAAACATTTCTTGGAGAGCGGGCTTCATGATCAACGATCGCTGAGTTGATCATACATCGGTGAGACCTGATGTAAGCCAGCTATCGCTGAAGTCTTCTTCTTGAAACGTCGCGTGTGTGGACTTGTCTTGGTTTCACTGATTTCCGCATCAGATCATTAGTAGACTTGTCACTTGTTCATCAGCTTTGTCTTCGATGTCAGCGATGAACTCTTTGTCACGAAACTTGTCTTCAAAGATTACAAGCAACATTGATTACAAATAAAACAATCAGTGATCGTCAGTATAACTGAACAAATTCAGTTACCACTGATGTACATGTATCATTGAGAAATAATGAAGAATAGTGGTTACCCATCAGTGATACTGAACAGATTCAGTGTACTATCACTGATGGTGACACACTTATACATACAATATTTACTTATAATTTTCACCAAGTAATGCTAAGGGTCATCATCAAATCACAAAGAGGGGTTGGATGAACAGTTTGAGTGCACCATCGAGACTTTGGTCTCGTTTTTTTTTCTGGCGCTGTTTGATCTCTGCAGTTCCGGCGACTTATTGTCCGGGTCGGTCTCTGTCGTGGCGGCGTCTGCTTCTTATCTTCTTTCATTTTCACAGTGTTGGTCGGTTTGAGGAGTGCTTAGGCAACAAATCTACATATATGTTCCTTTCTAAGTTTCGTTCCTCTTTATATTTTTCTCGGCGTTGTTCATTGTTGAGAAATACTTAGATGGCAGATCTATATATCTGTCTATCTAATTATCACGTTCTCGGTTTATTTTTTCTTTAGTTTGAAGACTTTGGTGTGATTTTTAGTCGAATGGATCCTTTGATTGTCACGGTTGTTTGACCGTAAGTATTTGCCATGGAACGTCGTTCATCTCGTGGTTCGTCTCAGATCTAGTTGTTATATTCTTATTTTTTTGTGATATAATATTATGAATATTGGTTGTATTAGGCTAATCGTGTTCTTTAGCGATTAGACCTTAATTTACCTTTTCTCTTGTAGCTTTTCAACTTTTAATATTTCTCTTTGAGTTTAAGGTATTTGTCATCTCTAGTCTTAAAAGTAGAGGATTTCTTGAAAGATGAAGAAGGTTTGAATACTTTCTTTGACCTGCACTCACTAGCAAAGTGACCTATCTTTTCACAGTTATAGCAAGTGGCAGTAGCTTTATCAATAGGAGATGATTTGGGCTTGTCCGTGATAGTGAGAGGTTTATTTCTTCCGAAGTTACTCTTTCTAGCGAATCTCCTGAAAGAATTTGTCAGGAGTGCCAGAGATTTATCAAGTTCTGAAGGATCAGTTTATGATGAATCATCAAAGTTAGATTCCATCTCAGTGATAGTAACAGAAGATCGCTGAATGGGCATTAGCCTGAAGAGTGTAAAGCAAAAGGTGTGCTCTTTGAATCTTTTACAAGATTATTCTTATGTTGACACGACTACTCATGATTGAGCATAGTGCCAAAAAGAGTACTTAGGGTCATGAATTTAAGATCCTTAGATAGTTTAAGACACATGGTATAATTGTCCCAACTTTCAGGAAGACATTCCAAGAATTTTGTCAGGATCTCAGAGTTAGAGTAGGTCTTACCAACAGCTTTCAAATCAATGATTAAACAGTTAAAACGTTGGTGAACTTCAAATAAAGTTTCATTCTTACCACAAATAAAACTTTCGTACTGTCTTACCAGATTTATTCTTCTGGACTCTTGTTCATTAGTTGTACCTTCATATTGAACACAAATTGTGTCCCACATGGATTTGGATCTTCTGAGGTTCATGATAGAATGATAAACCTCATCAGGTAGGGCCATAGATATGATTGATATGGCCTTGGTATCAATGGCCACCTTTTTCTTATCTTCTACAGTCCATTGGGAAACTTCTTTGACAAGTTGCCTTTCAGGAATGAAAGGGGTGGTAGCAGTGGTAGGAACAACATCATTTATGATGAATGGGATATAGGGTCCATTTTCCACATAGTGAGGTATAGTGGGATCTACACCTTCTAGAAAAATCATCGATTTTTCTAGAGATTCAAGTTATCCTTACTAAACCGAGGAGGTTTTGCAAAAGAACCATTATCAATGTAGTTAGTGTTAGTGTTTTGTGCCATTTGAAGAATAGAAAGGAAGAGATTAGTATAAGCAAGATCTTGTTTATAGAGATTAAACAATATGCTCTGATACCACTTATTGGTCTCGTAGAGTTATACAAGTATTAGTTTGTAGAAGGGAGGGTTGAATACAAACACACAAGAATTATAGTTTTCTAAATTGTTTATTGATAAATCAAACAATTTACAGCTTGTTGCGGAATAAGATTAAGTACAAGATCTAATCTAAACAAACTATGAGAATCACTGAGTATTCTTGCACTAAGAATGAGAAAGAAGGAAGGATAGAAAACTAAGGATAATTTTCTAAGGAACAAAGAGGTTTAGGGATGACCACCTTCAAACTGAAGGTGCATTCCTCTTATTTATACTATACGCATTTAATGCATGTCAGGAGGACTTTACACGTGTCAACATTTGGTTGGGTGCATGCTTCCGACTTTTGTAGACATACTTTGGGCCGCATGGTGAACAGTGCAGTGGTAGAGTGTTTTGTACGATTCTGAACAAAGGTATGTCCTTCTGACAAATCGTACAAAAGTGTGCAAGAGGATAAGACAAACATTTCTTGGAGAGCGGGCTTCATGATCAACGATCGCTGAGTTGATCTTACATCGGTGAGACCTGATGTAAGCCAGCTATCGCTGAAGTCTTCTTCTTGAAACGTCGCGTGTGTGGACTTGTCTTGGTTTCACTGATTTCCGCATCAGATCATTAGTAGACTTGTCACTTGTTCATCAGCTTTGTCTTCGATGTCAGCGATGAACTCTTTGTCACGAAACTTGTCTTCAAAGATTACAAGCAACATTGATTACAAATAAAACAATCAGTGATCGTCAGTATAACTGAACAAATTCAGTTACCACTGATGTACATGTATCATTGAGAAATAATGAAGAATAGTGGTTACCCAACTGAACAGATTCAGTGTACTATCACTGATGGTGACACACTTATACATACAATATTTACTTATAATTTTCACCAAGTAATGCTAAGGGTCATCATCAAATCACTAAGAGGGGTTGGATGAACAGTTTGAGTGCACCATCGAGACTTTGGTCTCGTTTTTTTTTTCTGGCGCTGTTTGATCTCTGCAGTTCCGGCGACTTATTGTCCGGGTCGGTCTCTGTCGTGGCGGCGTCTGCTTCTTATCTTCTTTCATTTTCACAGTGTTGGTCGGTTTGAGGAGTGCTTAGGCAACAAATCTACATATATGTTCCTTTCTAAGTTTCGTTCCTCTTTATATTTTTCTCGGCGTTGTTCATTGTTGAGAAATACTTAGATGGCAGATCTATATATCTGTCTATCTAATTATCACGTTCTCGGTTTATTTTTTCTTTAGTTTGAAGACTTTGGTGTGATTTTTAGTCGAATGGATCCCTTGATTGTCACGGTTGTTTGACCGTAAGTATTTGCCATGGAACGTCGTTCATCTCGTGGTTCGTCTCAGATCTAGTTGTTATATTCTTATTTTTTTGTGATATAATATTATGAATATTGGTTGTATTAGGCTCTTATTTCTAGACCTGATCCGTAATTTCTCAAATCTAGCTTATTCTTTCTCAGATCTAGTTCGATATCTAAAATGTGGTCCTTATTCTGCATCTCATATCTGGTTATAATCTCATAACTGGTTCGTTTGTATCATTCTCAGATCTGGTCGTAATCTCACATCTGGTCCTTTTCTTTTTTGTCCGTTCAAGTGTGATATCTGGTTACATTTTCCGCTTAGTTTCTTCTGCTATATTTTGTTGTTCTTGTATTTTTTATTGAAAGAAGTTTATGAGTTTTGGCTTGACCTAGCACCATCGAGTGTTTTAGGAAACTTGCTGGTTGTTTATCTCAATCACTTCTTTATGTGTGCCTATTCTTGTCTTTTTCAGTATGCCTGCAGCTAAGGTAGTCTCACCATCTAGTCGCACTGTGCAGTCTCAGATTGGCAAACTTGATTTTGGCGACCCCAATACCTGCATCCAAGTGATACTAGTGGGGCTTCTATCTTAAACTTTTAGCTAAGTGGAACTGAAAACTACAACGTGTGGTCATGTGCCCTTGAAATAAAAAACAAACCAAGATTTATTGACGGTTCCTACACTAGACCTAATAGTGATGTTGTTCTTGCTAAGAAATGGGATAAATGTAATTCTGTTGTTCTCTCATGGATTTTAATTCCGTAACAGAAGAATTGTTTTTAGGAAAGTTTTCTCTAAAATAGCGTCTCAGGTTTGGTTAAGAAACCTATGACAAGGTGGATGGATCTGTTACATTTATTCTTCATAAGAAAATTAACTCATTAACTCAAGATTTCTTGTGTCTGATTACTATTGATGCTTTGGTCAAACTTCCAGCATGTACTTGTAGTACGTCTCATGAATTCTCTAAACATAACCAACTTTTGAAACTCATGAAGTTCCTAATGGGGCTGGATGACGTTAATCTTCCAATCATAAGCACTATATTAACTTCATATCCTCTTTTCACTGTTAAAACTGCTTTTCCATTATTTCCAGGGAAGAATCACATCGAGGAGTCTATGGTTCTTCGTCAAACAAGAATCAGAACTCTGCCTTTTTAGTTAAATCCATGACAATAAGAAGAAAATCATGAGACCCCCAAACCCAAACCTTGTGCGTAAACATTGTGGTATCACTGGTCACACTATAGAGAGGTGTTTCAAGCTAAATGGGTTTCCTAAAGATTTTCAAAGAAAACCAATTTTTAATCAAAATTTAAACCTTCTAGCAGCAATGTTAGTTCCTCAGATAACATAAATTCCAGTCAATCCTCATTGGGGTCTCAAGCTCCTTCTTCATCTGTTTCCTTAACTCAAGACCAAGTCTCTAAAATTCTAGCTTTGCTTGAACAACGTACTACAAAGGAAGTATCAGCTAACATGGCAGGTACATCTATTCTTCATCGTTCTTGTTGGATTATTGATTCTGGGGCAAGGCAACATATGACATCATCTATTTCTAATCTAGAAAATGTTGTGGATATTTCAAGTTTGAATTTAATTGCAAATCATACGAATGGTTCAAAAGCTAAAATAATGAAAATTGGAAATATGAAACTAACCAATATTGTCATTTTGTTTAATGTTTTAGTTGTCCCAGACTTTAATGTAAACTCGTTGTCTGTTCACAAGTTAGCTCATGATAATAAACTGTTTGTTAGGTTTGATGAGAATGAATGTTATGTTCCGGATTCTCATCGAACAAAACTAGTGGGGCCTGGTAGTGAGGAAGGAGGACTTTACTTTTTTGATATAGATTCCAAGGGTAAGTCTGTATGCACCAATGCTTCTGTATGTAGTCATGTCTCATTTTAGCTATGGCATAGTAGACTAGGTCACCCAACTGTATGTTCTAAAGGACAGACTGAATATAGGAAGTGAAACTTCCTCTCCTTGTGACTTTTTCCATAAGGATAAAAAATCTCGAACTAAGTTTGGTCTAAGCGAACACAAGTCTAAGGAAATAGGTGAATTAGTTCATTTTTATCTCTGAGGTCCTTACGAGGTTAGTAGTAGGGACGAATTTAAATATATTTCTCACTGTGGTTGATGATTTCTCAAGAGCAGTGTGTGTATCTTTTGGAAGGAAAAAGTGAAGTTTATGAAAATATTGTTGTTTTTTGCAATTTGCTTCAGACTCAATTTGTGAAAGTTTTTAAAAATTTTCGAAGTGAAAATGGGTCTTAAGTTTTGAATCAAGGAGTAAATGAATTTTTTAAATCGCGAAGAATTTTTTTATTCAGCGTCTTGTGTTTATCCACCCTAACAAAATAGGGTGGTAGAATGTAAGTACATACATTTTTCTTAATGTGGCAAGAGCTTTAATGTGTAAGGGAGGTGTTCCTTTAAACACGTGGAGTGAGTGCATTCTTCCTGCTACCTATCTCATAAACCAAACTCCTTCATTTGTTTTAAATGATAAATGTCCTTATGAACTTGTATATGGGTTTGCTCCGGTGCTCACTCATTTAAGAAATTTTGGTTGCCTTTGTTTTTTTGTGAAACCAAATGTGTCAGATAAATTCAGCTCTGAAGCTGAAAAGTGTATTTTACTTGGTTATTCCAATTCAAAAAAAAGGTTATAGACTTTATAGCCTTGATTCAAAACAAATTTTGGTTTCAAGAGACGTAACCTTTTATGAAAACGTGATTCCTTTTAAAATGAGTGATAATCCCGAATCAAACTTTGAAAGTATGAATTTTTTAAATTTCTTTGATAATGTTCCTGTTTGGGTAAAAATTCACCAGTCTCGACCACGACCAAGACATTAAGAACGTTTATTTGCACTTCTCTTGTAACAAAGTCAAATCATAAACACTCCGTCCTTTGACCAAAGCCAGAGTCGAACGTACCTCTCGACACTCGACCGTCGTGTAGAAACGCACGACCTCGACCGACTAACGTACGACTCTTCTGTTATGTTTTCCTCTTTTAATGCAGGTCAAAAGACATTTATGACCAACGGACGAAACCGACAGAGCAGTTATGAACATTAAACAACAGAGACCGTTGCGACCGTTACTAGAAGAAATCATGGAGTCATTAAATGCATGCGAAGACTATAAATACGAAGACAAAGCCATCATTTAGATCATCGAATTCTTGATTCACACTGCATACTCAAGAACATCCAAAGCAAAGAACTTTCTCTCAAGTGATCGCTCTCGACGCTCGATTTACACTCTCGACCAGCAGTCTTAGCACACGACACACTAGTTTTACATTCGATACACTTGTTATTTTCACATTTCAAGTCATTTGTATTGTAATCATTGTACTCTCGACACCAGAAACAAAGGATATCGCCCCTGTTTGGCGATCATAGTGCAGCGACGACTTCCACAGTCGTCCGCGAGTTTTTTCCTCGTTTAGGTTTTTCCCGCGTCACCAAAATCCTTGTCTCTTTACGATTTTCTATCTTTATCGTACGCTTTGTCATAAGATTCCTTTCTTTAGTTGTTAAGCTCCACAATCAACCTTAAGTTATCCTTCTGGACGATTTTTGGCATTAACAGTTTGGTGCCCACCGTGGGGCCCCATCTAGAGAAAATATTTGACAAACGTGCATCTTACTAACGGTTCCTTGTAGTTTCCTCTGTTTTCTGTTTCAGGAAAATGGCAACCCCTGGAAATCCAGAGCAAGTCATTGCCAGATGTACCAGGAGTTGGAAGTTGCGCGAAATCAAATCAATGCCATGGCTGAGCATAGTAGAAGAGCAGCTGAGGAAATCGCCCGACTGAGGAATCCCTTCGGACCGCAGAACGGTCCAAGACCATTCGTCCAGAATCCAGGTCAAGGATCGTTCGGTCAGAATCCAGGATCCGCTCCGTTAGTCCATAACCCTAGTTCGGCTCCGTTCGTCCGTAATCCAGGACATGCCCATTCATGCAGAATCAGCAGCCAGGACCGTTCGCGCAGATTTAGCAGCCAGGATCGTTCAACCCAAATCCCCAGTCTGGGCATATTCCTCCTCAGTATATCAGACCTCCACCCATGCAGAATGGATCGCAGCCATTTCAGAATGGGTCACAGCCATTTCAGCATGGGTCGCAGCCGTTTCAGAATGGGTCGCAGCCGCATTTTGTCCCTTTTAACGGGGACGCCAATGGCTCATCGTACGGCAATGGCACCCGTTCGGGAGTTGATCCACTGGCAGGTGCGAATCTCGATCCTAACGACTCCGTCGCCCAGCGATTAAAGATGCTAGAAGATCAAAACGAGCGTGTCCTGTCCCTGCTCGCTAAGCTACCCAGGGCAGCCGTGCCCGTCGACGTCGAGCCTCGCTCAGGATTCCAAGCGTCGCCTTTCATTGACAAGATTGCGACGGTCGACGTCCCGAAGAAATTCAACATCCCCGTCTTCACGCCCAAGTATTCAGGGTGACCGATCCAACGGAGCACATCGCGCAATATAAGCAGCTCATGTGGATGGTTTCGATCCCACACATGTATCAAGAAGTATGCATGTGCAAGAGCTTTGGGGCAACTCTCACTGGTCCTGCCCTCCAATGGTTGATCAATCTCAAACCCAAGTCGATCGGGTCATTTGCTGAGTTGGTCAACCAGTTCTCCTAGCAATTCGCCAGTAGTCGCAAGATGGAGAAGCAAACCAGTGACCTGTATTATGTCGTGCAGAAGGCTAATGTGTCTATTCGAAGCTATTTCAATAGGTTCAATGCAGAGATGATCAGCGTCCGTAATTGTGATGTCAAGACCGCGATCGAAGCTTACAAACGTGGTCTAGACGACAGTTCGGGCTTATACACTGATTTGACCAAGTATCCCCCAGAGAATTTCGAAGACGTCCGAGCCCGAACCCTAGCGTATATGAGGGTAGAGGACGACGCCGCCTTTCGACGTAAGCATTCCGACGACAAGAGGTCGTTAGGTGTAAAGAAACCAGAGTTCAAGACAAAGGCAGTATCCAGGCCAGAGCCCGCGCTCCAAATCTCCAATGTCCGGTTCAAGACAAAAGCATAGGCCAGGACCGCGACCAAATTTCCTCAGTACCCCAAAATATCATCTTACGGATTCAAAGGGTCCACTAAGGACTTGGTCGAGGCTCTGAAGACCGCCCCGACGACCATCCGGTGGCCAAAGAAATCCGATCAGAACGACGCCAAGAAAGATAAGTCAAAGTGGTGCGACTTCCATGTTGACCATGGCCATGCGACAGATGATTGTATAGCTCTCAAAAAGGAGTTAGCATATCACGTCCCGAAAGGCAACCTCAAAGATATCATCGACGACGTCGTTACTCCAGCTAACGATGCTCGACCGCCGACCCCTGAGCATGCTAAGGTCGTCAATTGCATCACTGGTGGTTCCGACGTGTGCGGTTTGACATATTCCGCGGCCAAACGTCACGCCAGTCAAGCACCTAATGATCGACCTATTCCGCGTTCATCAAGACCAAAAGAAGATCTGGAGTTAAAAGCTATGAAGATTGTGTTCGACCAAGACGACCTCGGCGACTCGTATCAGAAGCATCATGATGGGTTGATCATTCAACTCACGATTGGTAATTGCTTGACCCGACGAGTCTTGGTCGATGGAGGCAGTTCAGCAAACGTCATCTTCCTTAACACCATCAAGGCCATGGGAATCGATCGATCGGAAATCATCCGACGTTCGACAACCTTGGTTGGTTTCAATAGAGAAGCGACGAGTACCTTTGGAGAGATCATCTTGCCTGTCTATGCTGGAGGAATCAACAAGCAGACTAAGTTCAGCGTCATTGATTGCTCGTTAGCCTATAACATCATCTTAGGTCGACCGTGGATCCATGAAATGAAAGCTGTTTCCTCGACGTATCACCAGACCATGAAGTTCCCTACGCCATGGGGAGTTCAAGAAGTCAAAAGTGAGCCGAAAGTCGCCCGTGACTGCTATAAGACCACCCTGAAGCCGCAAAAATAGGCCGTCTAGCAGTCATAGGTTGAGGAAATCATCCTGGACCGAAGCAAGCATGATCATAAGATATTGACAGGTTTGTCTTTCTATCCTTAACCTTCGAGACAGACTAAATTCTTGTTTACAGGAACACGTCGATTGTTTTTGCCTGGTCGCATGAAAAGGTCGACGTGTCTACTGTGGCGACTCACGATGACATATCCTAGATTTCGTGTATCGTCTTAAAGTCGCCACAGGGGGGCAAGATGGTATCAATAATCAAGACGTCCCACATAGCTGGGATGCGACGCATCAGAAAATGTATGTTTTATAAGTTCTTTTCTATTTCTCATATGATTTCTCACCACGACGATTACTAACTTAAGCATCGGAGGGTCGTTGGTTAGCCAACGACCAACCGCTGACATTGTTTTATCGCAGATCGCATGACCTCGTAAAAGTCTACTATACGACTTTAATCTCGCAAGGTCGCATGACATAAGTATTCAAATCTGTGACTTGCTTATTCTGTCGCAAGGACGCACGATCTAGAAAACGTCGTACGATCTAATTATACGATCGTAAGGTCCCACACTCACTTGATTTAAGTCTCTGGACTTAGAAAAATTTGTATGTTCTGGATGAACATATCGATTACATATGTTTTCTAATACGATTTAAATATATGACTTATGTTTTAATCGTTATATTGCAATGAATGCCTTGGTCGCGTGTACTTGTGTTTGCCAATATGATCTCAAAGTATAAAAGCCTTATGCCTTATGAGCTAGTCTTCTGTAATCACAAAGGATGCCTAAGTCGCACGATTCCTTGTTTAAACTATACTCGACGAATCTCACAGTTGATGATATATCTATCTATGGCAAATGCGATACAACAGAAAAACAAAACTTCATTCATAAACGAACGATTACGTCTAAAAATGACTCGATCACCAACGGTCGAACATTCAAAAGCATTCAAAAGACAAAAGCAAAGATAAAAAATTCTCTAAAGATTAGAAGGAGCGTCGACAGCATATTTGCCCGGAGCTTCACCCTGGAGACCTTCGTCCACAACCTCTTCTTCCTCGGCCTCTTTTTCATCGTCGGAGTCGAGATCTCTCTCAGTCCCGACTTTAGACATGAAGAAGGCTAGCTCCTCAGTCGCGGATGCAAGGGGATTCTTCCCAGACAGATGTTGCCGCATGATCCCCGCCCTAGCTGTCAAGCGAGCGAGGGCGAAGGTCGACGCAACCCCTTCCTTAAGCTCCTTCACCTCCTTCTCCAGGTCCGCCACCTTGGACTTTAATTCCTCAATCTCTTTCTCTTTCGTGTCCAAGGCCGCATACCTTCTATCTAGCTCCTCTCTTTGATCAGCAATCACAGAGAAGGATTCCTTCAGACGAGAGTTCACGTCGTCCCTCGCATGATTGATGGCTTCTAGCTCATTCAGGGCGTCGTCGAGTCGTACCGACATCTCCTCGGCACGCCCCAGAGCAGACTTCTCCCTAGCCAGCATCGCATCCTCCTTCTTAATGGCGGAGGATACCAGACCTTCCATCTTCACCGTCTCGGCTTGCAGGGCCAATGAAGATTGAAACGTCTGAAATACATATAAAAACACATTTGCAAAATATACGACAATGACAACGACAACGACAAACGAAAAACAAAGTCTTGAGAGATAGACTTACCATAAATGCCATTCCGGCGACATAAGCCCCCGAGCTCTCGATAGAGCACCCACTGAAACGCTCCCTGAAAGAGGGGTGATGAACTTATCTAAATGGGGGAACAAGCTCGTCCCGTCCAGGGCGTTGTCCATCATGAAATCCGCCGGCAACGTAAAGTTTACCGTCGTTTCCTCTCCAAAGCCCGTATGCGCGCCCTTGCCCTTGTTGGCTAACGCAGGGCCTGACGCGGTAGCAGGAGACCCCATCGATTTCGCTGGAGGCGCAGGATCGACGGGTGTCGTGTCGACCATGTCAGAAGTCTTCTCGACAGGGGCGGTCGACACCTTCGCCTTCTCAGGAGAGACGACTCTCGATAAGCCGCCCGTCTTCAAAGACGGTTCCTTCCGAACGGACGTCCTCGTCCTCTTGAGGACTCCTGACCCAGTTGTCGGAGCCTCTTTTCTTCTAAGGACCCCCGACCCAGCTGTCGAGGTTTCCTTCCTTCCTTCCCTCGCTTGGTGAGCCAATTCGGCCTGAGCCGCCCTCTTAGCCATCGCAGACGACATTTTCTACTGCGGCTGTTGTGGAGATTCTCCTGTGAAACAAAAAAAGAAAAGACAGTTAGGCGACTGAAAAGATGGAAGAGGCATGTCGAACAAAGTAAGGTATACTTACCAGTCATCCCTACCTCTGTCGAGTCTTCCTCCCTCCCTTCTTCCTCAGTCTTCTCCTCTTCTTTTTCTTCTTTCTCCTCCTCCTTTCGACCTCTCCGTAGCCTGTCGCTCAGGAAAATCGTGTCATCGTCCTCGTCGACCAAGTAATGTGTGACGAATGATCGATCGTCGGGATTAATCTCCAGAAACTTTTCGATTTTAGTCCCGATATCGTCGTCGGGCTCTACGACGTCGAAATTAACATCTAAAAAGACAGAGAAAGAAGGCCAGTCGAAAAGCAAAGCAATACAGACAACATAAAAAACGCTCGACCAGAGCCAAAATCTCATCGGCCATGTTCCATCCGGACCTGATCCAATCACTGTCGGTGTCCAGCGTCGCTACCCGCACGAAGACGTACCTGGTCTTCCATTTACGATCGTTAACCGCAGTTTTCTGGACCAAGGTACGGTCGCCCTTATGCTTTGAAAATAAGCTATAGCGACGATATGTGTCCGGCTTGACCTGGTAAGCGGTCAAGAGATCTTTTACGTTCATCGGTGACTCCCAGTGCGAAGTAAGTCGCTCGATAACCAGAATTATACGCCAGAACCGGGGCATCAGTTGCCCTGGCGACAGGTCGAACTCACACATAAACGCCTAAGCTAAAGGCGAATATGGGCAGTGGAATCCTATTTTGAAAGGGTACTCGTATATTATGACATACCCCTCATGGCACATCTCCGGTCGAATATTACCGGCCTTGCTCACAGTAATCCCCGCAGGGATTTTTGCTAAAATCCTAAAGTCGTTTAGAGCTTCCTGATCCTGGATGGCGCTCCTAGGCTCCGTCGACATCGATAAATTAGTTAATAAGATTTAACGCTCTGAAAAGCCCCAGATATCCCAGTTCTTCCTAGGTTTCCTAGCGATTGACTTATGACGCATACAAAGACTAGAGAGTCGTACCTTATATAGGCGCGCTAAAACCTCGAAACTCTAACAGGTCGAAGATCTCTCACAAGTTTGGAAAGGATTCGGTGAAGAACAGCAGGAAAATCGAGGAAAATCTCTCTCTAAAAACTCTTTGAAATCATAAAGTATAAAAGATCCGTCAAAAGGTCTTTATTTATGCAAATGATCGTGTCAGGTTGAGCCTCTTGATCGTCGACACGTGTCCCTGTCTTTTCAATTGCTCGACAGATCGTTGACACCTGGAAAATACAGCTGTTATGCACGATCGGGCGTCAGCATGATGTCACGACATTATCCCCTTTTCGACTTCCTCTTCAGTTAGAATTGGACCGATCCAATTCCAAGGTAACTAAAAAGGTTTTTTACACGTGTCACGACCCTAGATGTCCGACTAGCAAAATTTAAAAAACTTTTGAAATTTGAATTTGCCACCCCACTTTTTCAAAATTTGGGGGCAAACTGTTTGGGTAAAACTTCACCAGTCTCGACCACGACCAAGACATTAAGAACGTTTATTTGCACTTCTCTTGTAACAAAGTCAAATCATAAACACTCCGTCTTTTGACCAAAGCCAGAGTCGAACGTACCTCTCGACACTCGACCGTCGTGTAGAAACGCACGACCTCGACCGACTAACGTATGACTCTTCTGTTATGTTTTCCTCATTTAATGCAGGTCAAAAGACATTTATGACCAACAGACAAAACCGACAGAGCAGTTATGAACATTAAACAACATAGACCGTTGCGACCGTTACTAGAAGAAATCATGGAGTCATTAAATGCATGCGAAGACTATAAATACGAAGACAAAGCCATCATTTGGATCATCGAATTCTGGAATCACACTGCATACTCAAGAACATCCAAAGCAAAGAACTTTCTCTCAAGTGATCGCTCTCGACGCTCGATTTACACTCTCGACCAACAGTCTTAGCACACGACACACTAGTTTTACATTCGATACACTTGTTATTTTCACATTTCAAGTCATTTGTATTCTAATCATTGTACTCTCGACAGCAGAAACAAAGGATATCGCCTCTGTTTGGCGATCATAGTGCAGTGACGACTTCCACAGTCGTCCGCGGGTTTTTTCCTCGTTGAGGTTTTTCCCGCGTTACCAAAATCCTTGTCTCTCTACGATTTTCTATCTTTATCGCACACTTTGTCATAAGATTCCTTTCTTTAGTTGTTAAGCTCCACAATCAACCTTAAGTTATCCTTCTGGACGATTTTTGGCACTAACAGTTCCTATTCCTACTAATCATTCTTTTGACCCTGTACCCAATGATGATAATAGAGATAGACCCATAACTGACAATTCACCTCAATATTATGGCCCTAGTTCATCTGGTAGTCAGAATTGAGCTGCTAGTTAACCGTCTAAGAGTAACACTAATCTGTCTGCCGGGAGCCAAAGTGCTGTAAGCCCTGAGAATGCTCATGATGACCGTGTTATAGGTTCCCTCCCGAGGGTCAATTTTCTGAAAATCAAATTTCCGACTCTTCTAACTCTATAAGAAAATCCACCATAAATTCTACTTTACCCCGTAAATTTGATGATTTTATAATTGAAGGAAAAGTTAAACATGGTTTGGAAAGAGTTGTAAACTATTCTTTTCACTAAGGAAAATTTTTCTTTGTTTCAAATCTGAATAAATCCGTTGAACTAGTAAGGATCCTAATTGGGTTACGGGCTTACGGCTATGAATAATTAAATGGAGGATTTATATAGGAATGGAACCTAGGTTGTTACTAGTCTTCCACCAGGTAGAAAACCTATAGGGTGTAAGTGGATCAACAAAATTATGTACAAGTCATCTGGTGAGATAAGAGATATAAGACACGATTAGTGGCTAAGGGATATAGTCAGACAGAAGGTTTAGACTATGAAGAATTTTTCTATATATTTTTTACTATTAGTATATAATAATTTACATAAATTTATCAAAACATAGAAACCATATACAAATAATATTTTGATAAAAGTAAAGTGAAAGTTTAAAAACATACAATACAATAAATAAAATTGAAAGAATGAATAAAATATAAAATGGAAGGCTTATTTGATGTTTTAGAAGAGAAATAGATTTTATTTTGAGGTTATATTGGTAAAACATAAGTCTGTTCCACCTTGTTCCAGCTTGTTCCATGGGGTGGGGGTGGAACAGGCTTGTTCCAATTTGTTCCACTTTGTTCCTGTCTATTCCACATAAAAGTCCTATCAACGTGGGAAAGTGATGCATGTTATGTTCTGTCCTGT
Organism: Saussurea involucrata; assembly: GCA_033807775.1. Classification (NCBI taxonomy): domain Eukaryota; kingdom Viridiplantae; phylum Streptophyta; class Magnoliopsida; order Asterales; family Asteraceae; genus Saussurea; species Saussurea involucrata. The sequence continues at coordinate 139,235,229 of CM066322.1, forward strand.
CCTATCTAGTGTACCAAACGCACCTTATAGACATAGGGTATTGCTTTTATGAAAAAAACGACAAAACAATTACAGCCTTGGGTTTTAGAGCAGCAGCCAACAGCCAGCACAACTGTATTCTCAGTGTTCTTTTGAGGAAAAAGAAATTATATAAATCTACCAAATACATTTGATTTATTTTTATGGTATCGATGATTTAGGATTCAAGTTAGTGATTTTAATGGAGATGTAAGGTTAGCTTTTCATGGGGATATGAAAGGTATGAACTTCCAAACTCTTTAATCTATAGTTTTCTATTTTTTCGGTAAAAAATTAGGGTTCTTGAAATATTATGATTTGGGTGTTTATTAAAACTCCTTGTTGGAAGTAATCTCTCTAATAGTAATATATTGGGTTTGTTTAGTATTTTATAGATGAATTAAATTGAGGAACTAAATTTTGTTGATAAGTTCATGTAGGGGTTAAGGGTTTCATATCTTAAAGTTCAAATTTATAGCTTTTAGATGGATGTTGTGGATCCCAATATCAAGTGCAGTATCAAACACATAATCAATATGAACAAAGATTAAGCAACCAAGAGTTAATCGATTGAATGTATAAAGAAATATTCAGTAGCCCATACAAAGGTATTATGGAAAGTTTAATCAAGATTAACCTAACTAGGGTTTAAGAAAACTTATTTATACCCCAAAATGGGATATTTACAAAATGCACCCTGAACTTCTATTAAACTCTGATTTCAGCCCTAACAATCTCCCCCTTTGAATTGAAGTTCAATCTCATGTCAGTTTGGACGAATCTCTTTCGGATTGCGAAGCGAACCTCGAATGTTCTGATTGAATTCTGATACTCTAGCCGTTCTTCAATTTCTTTAAGTAATTCTTTGGCCAAGAATCCCTTCAGGTTCACAATCTTCTCAGACGGTTCTTTCTCCTCTTCAACAATTATTCCATTCAATGGTTGACGAGTCTTCCTCAACGTTCCGTTACAAAATCTATTCAGTTAACTTATCCTCAGAAAGTGCTTTTCGTTCTTCTCATTCAAATACAATATCCCTGTCTCTGGTTTGGAAAGCAATGAGTGTACCTGCAAGTATTCTATTCTAGGAAGCGTCTGATCGGGCTTAAGAAGATTCATTTTTTTTTTTGATTACTTTCAATGCCCATTTGTAGATCATTGACGTAGGGCAAAGTGATCATGCATTTCATGAACCTTTTGATTGTTTCTAGTGCTTTGACGACAGGTAGAGGCCTGATGGTTCGATTTCTCAGATCCCGCAGAATATCAGGAAAGTCATTCAGGTCCATGTTTTTGAAATCTGCCTCTGAGAACGTCCACTCTCTTCCGAATTGTCTTTTAATTATGAAAACCGGAAACCATACCTTCACGATTTTGTCGGATGTAATCTCTTTGATTTCAGTGATCCTGTTCTTGGTCATGAATTCTTTTACCAGACGACCTCTCTTCATTATCACCACATACTGAGACTGAAGTGGTTCATCCAGATCAGATACCCCATAACAGACAATGAGGTCTAGTGGTCTGATCCAATGAACAAAGATCTTCTTTTGAGATTCTTCAAGGAACGGTACCAGTATTTTGACTCTCTCCCAGTGAACAGGTTGATTAGGTCGGGCTTGGACTTTTTATGGTTGAGGAGACGGTGAGGGTATCCTTAAAGAACTTTCAGTCTTGTCTGGCACTGATGTTTGTTGCGCTTCTGACTGTGACTCGGTGATCTGCTCGCTCTGTAGAAGAAATTGATCATAGTCATCGCCATCCATACCTTCATCACCAGAAACCTAAAAAAGCATATATGTTTCCGCTCTGATTGCGATCATTGCATTTTCATTCCACTGCTTTTCGGTTTCTGGATCAATTTCAGACTCATCATCAATAATTTCTAACTCTGATCTTTCTACCACAGTCAACACGAGTATTTCTTCTTTCTTACCCTCGAGCTTTTCAACCGTTGGGTTTTCAATGGTTATAACGTTGGTTCCTCTTACCGGCGACTCTAACTCCATATCCTGATACATGGTCTGCTCTGAACTCGGTTCAATCACTTCGGTCCCTTTTTGAGTTTCAGTGACCATTTCTGCAGTTGTCGTCTCGGTAGATTGTGTTCTCTGGCGCTTCTCCCCCTCATCGTGATAAGGATCATCCTGGTCATCATGCTAGCCCTTCGTACCCTGTGCTTAACCTTTGTAGGTGGTTTCTAAATTGGCAACACTCTTAAACAGTATAGAAAGCGTTCGTTGAAGAGTTGTGGTTAAGTGGTCAAGCTTGGCGGTTATTTGGGCTTGATGGTCAGTTTGGGGTTGTGTGATGCGAGGGATTGGGGGTTGAACTTGAGATCTGAGTAGACCTACAAGACCGGCTTCAGGGGATGTATTTGTGTTGGCCTGAGACATGAGTTTGTCAAGTAGGGCTGCCTTCAGGTCCTCGATGCTCATGTTTTGAGGGTTTGGTTGAGTTTGAGGAGATGGAGGTTGTGTTTGGGACGGGGGCTTAGTCATTACGCCTTTCCCTTTGACCAAACGTTTGATGAAATCCATCTCTTCCTGTATCTGCTTCGCCAAACCTGTTTGGACAACCTTTAAGGCGCCGTCCAGATATTCATTGTAGACGAACTCCGGGAGAGTAACTCCTGCCCCACTTAGAATGCTTGTTGAGGTGACAACGGTTTAGTCAACTGTTGTACCGCCTAAGTTCACGGCTGACATGGTGTTAACCGTGGTAGAACTTCCACATGATCCTTCTGGGTGTTCCGGTTGAGTCATGAAGAATCTCGACGGTAGCCGATGAGATGCGTTATTTCATAGCCGAAGAAAGAATCTCTGGATCTAGACTCAATGGTGCACAAAACGAATTCGAGAACTGTGGCGGCGATCATCTTTTTCAACACCAGAGCTCTCTAAGTGAGAGAGTGATAGATTATGTGATATATCCCCGTGTGAAGTTGAAACAGTTGTCTGTTGAAAGACAACTAAGTGGCTGGGTGGGATGTGCAATTGCGTTGCTAGGTCCACGACGTCTTGTTCAATACCTTCTCCCAACGGATGAGAATAGGTAGCAGATGTGGCTACCTGGGCGACACCCGGCTGAGAGAGGTCAACCGATGATGGTTGCCTCATCACTCAATACCTCTCATCAGTTTTCTTACTTCTCCTTTCTCTCACGCTCGCATTTTCATTTTCGACTATATCTCCCTTTGTTCTCTATATCTCTCCAGTAGTAGCTTGAGGGGTAGGTGTGGGTTGTAGAAGAAATTGGTCGCCACTGTTATCATCAGAGTTAGTTGACTTATCATCCGATGCGGAGGTTTCGGATTTTGATCCAGATTCGGAGGCGAAAGACGAATTCGATTCCTCAGGTTCAGCCACGGTGGTATTATAAATGACCGGTACGTCGTGTCAAACGGTGTCATCCTCCGGAATTTGGGTCTCGATGTGAGGTGGGATAACTCGTCGGCGAGACATGCTAGCATCACGTGTTAGTCTAATGGCACCGCTCGCTTCAGATCCCCTCACATGTTGTTCACTCGTCACACCCTGTCCGGGAGCCCCAACTATCCAAACCCTACCTCAACGCGTTCTAGGAGCCTCACGTCGCTCGGATCTTGCCCCTTGGGAAGGTCCTACCGGATCTCGTCGGACCATAGGAGCGTTCAAATTATGTGTTCTCCTATTATGTATAACATTTGGTGTCGTTTGGCTCGCGTATGCAAGCATTCGATTTGGTATAAGCATGGAGACCACGCATGGTATCGAAACATGCGGTTATGAGGACATATCGCATGAGATGACCAATGAGGAATAGTGGGATATACGTCCATAAAGTGTTAGATAATCAGCTGAAGGAACCGCATGAATAGGATGAAAGTATGCTTCTTGGCCGAGTCTTTGTCTTTGACCTTCTGAATTAGCTCACACCAGAGTATGCTGGCGTAATCAACGTGACGGTGGAAAGCGACACCGTGAACGAGGTGAAGGAAGTTTCCGCTGCTTTGATCAATGCCTTTGGTGATGGAGGATAAGCAGCGATTCAAGATGGTGAACCTCGTGTACCACAACGGTGTTAAGAAGCTGTAGTTGAAGGCGGAAGGGTGTGGAAGTTCTGCTCCATTGCTGAGGGATTTGATGTCGCGGCATAGGGTGACGTCTGACACTGATAGGTCAAATCGGTTGCGATCAGGAAAAGATGTGGCGTCGGGGAGGTGAATGATCTGCCTGAAAGTCTCGCGGGTGAGAACAATCGGAGTGACATCGATGTGTCCTTCAATACGTGTCCTTCCCCTTCAGTGATAGCAGTAAGTGACCTCCAGAACTGCTGCAGGTAAAGTCTTGGGACGTCGGTTGTGGCCGTCAGCGCATGATTAAGTTGATGGCCTTTGAGGATTTAGACCACCACCTGAGATTGGCAGCGAAGGGCCTCAGTGTCCAGGTTAAAGTTATTTGTAGTGAGTGGGAGGACATCACCAGCACTTAGGAGTGCGACATCAGCGACTGGATCGATCACATGTTGTTGAGCCATTTGTGTACCTGTTGCATATGTAGCTTTAGAAGACGGGTCATGTAAAATATTAGATACATACCTGAGTTGCACGTAAGATGAGACTTGTGAGAATCCAGACCAAGTACAGAGAAAAATTATACCCGAGAAAAGTATGTACTGGGTTTGGAGAAACCGAGGTGTAGAAATACCAGATAGACGAAATCCCCGGGATACATATTACCCGGGAGAAAGTACCTGGGGTTAGCGATACCCGGATCAAGAAACAACCTGGGAGAAGGAATGGACCAACCCGGGAGTCGACAAACCGGGAAAGTAGGGCCCGGGACATTAGGTACCCGGGATTCTCGGTACCAGGAAAATGGTGACCGGGAATAGATCAACCCGGGAGATAGTCGGTCCCGGGAAATCCATGGTACCAAGACGTCGATGGGACCAGGAGTATGCGGTCCGGGAATTCAATGACACCAACAACAACTCAAAATACTCACACATTACTCCTACATGACATCGATCGATAGCGATAAACATAGATAAAGCAAAAATCCAGTGCGAATCGGACGAAGAGCGATCGAACCAGGGTTCGAAACCCTAAGCGCATACCACCGAACTCGAATCCAGGTTTAATCGGACCGATCGTGAGTGATTATTGTGAAATCTAAGTGCGTGTGTGAGAAATATAACCTTACCTCGTCGATTTAGAACGCGAAATTGATTGAAATTGGGGCAAAATGCGAGTGCGAATGCGAAAGAGCGACCAAGGAGATGATGTGCGATCGAGAAGTCGGGAACGAATGAGGGTTTTGGCGATGGTTTAGGTATATATACTGTTAATGCAAAAAATCACACCAAAGGGACAACTTAAGGTCGATGTGGACTTTAACAACTAAAGAAAGGAATCATTCGACAAAGACGAAAATGTAAATGAGACAGAGGATTTTGATGACACAGGAAAAACCTCAACGAGGAAAAAACCTGCGGACGACAGTGGATGTCGTCGCTGCACTATGGTCGCCAATCTGGGGCGATGTCCTTGGTGTTCCGGGTGCCGATCGTACAGAGATTACAATACAAATGAAGGGAAAGACTTCGAAATGTAAAGTACAAGTGTTTGAAAGGTAAAAACAGTGTGCGTCGTATGTGAAAACAATGTGTAAACTGTTGGTCGAGAATGAAAGTCGTGCGTCGGGAGCGATTCTTCGAGTGAGAGTTCTTTACTTGTAGTGTTCTTCTGAGCTGGGATGCTTATTTTCTGTTGTTAGATGTTCGGTTTTTGGAACTGAAGTTTTACTTGATCTTTTATAACCTTCGGGTGCTTTTATTAGCTCATTGATTGCTTCGATAACAGCCATAACGGTCGCCAGTTGTAACTCTTCATAATTGCTTTTCGTCGGTTATGACCATTGCCTATTAATGACTTTGACTCCTGCATTAATCATTGAACAAACGTAACAGTCGTATATTGAGTTAGTCAAGGTCGTACGGTCTTGTGCGACGGTCGTGCGGAACGGGCGATGTCGAGGTCGAGTGTCGTGAGGAACTCTCGACTTACCTTTTAGGAGGGACGACGGAGGTTTTTTGGGTCTTTTTCGGGGCCTTATCTTAATACAAGATATAGTTCATAACATGTGTCTTACCTTTTCTGGTCGTGGTCGAGACCTGTGAAATTTTGCCCAAATAGTTTGCCCCCAAAATTTGAAAATAGGATGGCAAATTCGAATTTTAAATTTTGTCAGTCGGACGCATAAGATTATGACACGTGTAGAAAGTTACCTTGGTTGTTTTAGAACTGAATCGGTTCAATTCAAACTAGAGAGGGAAGTCGAAGAGAGGATAAAGTCGTGACGTCATGCCGACGCACGATGGTGCTTACCAGCTGTCTTTGACAGATGTCGACCATCCGTGTAGTCATACGAAAAGACGGGGACGCGTGTTGATCATCAAAGGATTCGATCTGACGCGATTTCTTGCATAAATAGAGATCAGAATGGATCATTTGTTATGGCTTTTCGGAAAGTTTTTTAAAGCGAGATTTCTTGCTATTCTTTGTTTTTCTTTGCTCAGAAATTTTTTGAAGCTTTTGTATAAGGCCTAGTTTCTCGATCTTTTTCAAATCAGAGATACCTCGAGAATAATTATACCTGAGCTGGTGAAGGCCTGGATTGCGATAGACGCGACGTTCGTGGATCCTGCGCATCTGGCGACGATGTTCTCTATATCCTCGTTGACCCGTTCGTCAGCCGCCAGGGGCAAGGGTGTAAAGACGGGAGAGGATGAGGAGGAAGTCATGATGATCAACTTTACGTTGTCGACGATCCTCCTGACTGACTATGTCCTTGACGGGACGAAGTCATTTCCGTATCTGGGGAAATATCAGCTCTTATCTTTCAAGGAGCGTTTTCAAGGGACCTCTATCGAAGAGATGGGATCGCGTTTAGCTGGACTAGCGTTTTTTGTGAGTTTTTCTTTCGAAACTCGTGTTCCTAATGTTTTCACTGAATGTTTGTGTAACAGACTTCTTTTGTATTTGACAGACGTTTCAATCTTCTTTTGTTAGATACGCGAAGATAGAGAAGATGTTGGACTGGAAGTCGACCGTCGAGAAGATCATATTCCTTCCTCTTACCTTAACACTAATCTTAAGAGCCGCATTCTAAAAGTGTTGCGGCGTAGGGCGTCAAAAAACTCCTAATATACTCGTTTGATCCTTACATTAGCTTCTTAGCGTGTTTTTGGGTGTGACGAGGACTCGAAGGTCGAGACTGAGCATACGATCGACACTCCTCTCTAGATTTAGGAGATGCTATGTTTTTTCATGTCTCGATCGTTGGTGGTCGAGCCATTTTAACTTTATATACTCGACCGTCGGTCGCTCCTATGTAATCGTTCGTTTCGTAAATGAATTTCATCCTTTTGTCGAATTTTTATTTCGATTTACATATGTCGTGGATAGATGTAATATCAACCGTATAACTTTGTTAAGTATAGAACGAGCGAAGAATCGTGCGACTTAGGCATTCATAACAATATAACGATTGAAATATCATACGTTTGACTTGTATTGATAGGCTCAACTATACGTTGTTGACGTGTTAGAACGTACAAAATTTTTCTGAATCCAGAAACTCAGATCGAGATGTCGCTCAAACCATATGATCGTGTAACCAAATTTCATGATGAAATTTGAATCATGTGCCCCTGTGATAAAACAATTAAGTTGCATGAGAGGAAGGTGTTTTTAGAAAAAAAATACTTTTTCAAGTGCGTCGCATTCCAACTGCGTGGGATTTCTTGATTGTCGAGAGTCTGGAGTCGATAGGCTCCTTTACCAACGACTTCGAAGATGCGGTAAGGACCTTCCCATTTAATAGAAAGCTTGCCGGCATTGAGTTCTTGAGTGTTTTGGAACACTCGACGGAGGACGTAATCGCCTTCTTGAAAGACTTTGACTTTGACGTGTTTATTGAAATGTCGCTCGACTGCTTGCTTCTGAGATGCTATTCTGATCAAGGCTGATTCTCTAAGCTCCTCAAGGGCGTCGATATCATAATTTAAATCAATCATGTTGTGGTCGTCGGAAGTATGCCTCGAAGTTGGGAGCTGGACTTCGATTGGCAGGACTGCTTCGCAACCGTAGACGAGAGAGAAAGGGGTTTGTCCTGTGGACGTGCGTGGTGTCGTGCGATTTGCCCCTAGGACTGAAGGGAGTTCTTCGACCCATCTTCCTTTTGCAGCTTTTAACCTTTTCTTGATCGAAGCTATAATGGGTTTATTACTTGATTCAGCAAGTTCGTTCGCCTGAGGGTATCTGGGAGTCGAGGTTGTTAACTTGATACTCCTGTCTTCGCAAAATTGTTGGGTCCTGTCGATTATGAATTGGGATCCGTTGTCACAGACGATTTCGGATGGAATCCCAAATCTGCATATGATGTTAGTCTGGATAAAAGAGATGACTTCCTTGTCCCTTATTTGGAAAAAAGCAGCCGCTTCAACCCACTTGGAAAAATAATCGGTGAGTACGAGGAGGAATACCTTTTGCCCCGGGGCCGGGGGTAGCTTGCCGACAATATCCATTCCCCACCTCATGAAGGGCCATGGGATAAGTGTTGAGTGCAAGGGTTCAGAGGGTTTATGAGACATACCTGCATGTCGCCGACAAGGGTCACAGTTCTGGACGTACTTGACGGCGTCTTGTCGCAATGTTGGCCAAAAATACCCTTGTCGAGAGATACGATTAGCCAAACTGCGACCACCGGAATGATTGCCACATTCGCCGTCGTGCATCTCGTGAAGGATTTTTTGGACCTGACTCTTGCTAATGACGCATCTCAGGTTTAATCCTGTCGATGATCGTCGATAGAGCTTATCTCCAATTATGGTATATTTAGATGCTTTGAATCTGATCTTCCGGGCTTCCATCTTGTCTTCTGGGAGTTGGTCGTGCATAAGGAAATTTCGGATGTCGCACGACCAATCATCTTTTTCGTCCTCGATCTAGACGACATCGATGTTTTCGATAGACGATGTCGCCAGATGGATCATGGGAATAACGTCGAATATGGGTTCGACTAAAGTAGACCCGAGATTTGCTAAAGCGTCGGCTTGAGTATTCTGGTCCCTCGGGATTTGTTCGATAGAAAATGTTTTGAATTTTTCGGCCTTTTCTTTCGCTACCTTCAGGTATGCTGTCATTTTTGAATCTTTGGCCGCGAACTCCCCATTGATTTGGTTCACCACCAGGAGAGAGTCGCTTTTAACGTGTAACGCAGTTGCCCCCGAGTCGTGGGCCATATTCATTCCCACGATCAGGGCTTCATATTCAGCTTCGTTGTTGGTGGTTTTGAAATCGCATCGGATCGGGTATACCATCTTGCCCCCCTGTGGCGACTTTAAGATGACGCCTAGTCCTGAGCCTCTAATGTTGGATGACCTATCGACGTGTAAGATCCAGGGCACGTCGTCGTGAGTCGCCACAATCGATACCTCGAGCTCTGCTTCTTTCTCCAATTCAGGGATGAAGTCAGCAATGAAGTCTGCCAAGGTTTGCGACTTGATCGCGGTCCTAGGCTTGAAGTCAATGTCGTAGCTGCTGAGATATATGCTCCATTTTGCTAAGCGACCTGTCAACTCAGGTTTTCTTAAGACAGACTTAAGAGGGAAGTTAGTTACGACAGTAATGGGATGCGACTCAAAATAGTGTCGTAATTTTTTAGCAGCTGTGACTAGCGACAAGAGAAATTTTTCCATAGAGGAATACCTGGTTTCTGCGTCCAGAAGAGATTTACTTACATAGTAGATTGGCAGTTGCTGTTTTTCATCTTCTCGTGTTAGGACAACACTTACCGCGTTTGGACTAACAGCCATATATAGTTGCAAGATTTCGTGATCACGAGATTTCGACAATAAGGGAGGTGACGTCATGTATTCTTTGATCTTTTGCAATGCCTGTTCATGATCGTCGGTCCAGTCAAAGCCTCTGTTTTTCCTGAGGACGTTGTAAAACAGATGGCATTTATCTGAGGATCGAGAGATAAACCTGTTCAGGGCAGCTACTCGACCAGTAAGCTTCTGAACCTCCTTGAAATTTCTAGGGGATTTAATTTCGATAATCGCCTTGATCTGGTCTGGATTAGCTTCAATTCCTCGACGAGTGACCATATAGCCCAGGAATTTCCCAGCGCTGACACCGAAAGAACATTTCATCGGGTTAAGCTTCATGCTGTATTTTCGAAGGATGTCGAACGACTGCCTTAAATGCTCGACGTGGTCAATAGCTTGCCTTGACTTGACCAACATATCGTCGGTGTATACTTCCATCGTGTCGCCAAGACGGTCTTTGAACATCTTGTTCACCAGGCGCTGGTAAGTAGATCCTGCAGTTTTTAGTCCGAAAGGCATAACTTTATAACAATAAATACCTCGGTCCGTCATAAATGCGGTTTTTTCTTGGTCCTCGACGTGCATTAAGATTTGATTGTATCCGGAATAGGCATCCATGAACGTCAGTAGTTCGTGCCCCGCTGTCGCGTCGACCATGGCGTCGATATGAGGTAATGGAAAAGGATATTTTGGACAGGATTTATTGAGGTCTGTGAAGTCGATACAGACCCTCCAATTTCCATTCTTCTTCGCTACAACCACGACGTTAGCAAGCCAATCGGGGTATTTTACCTCTCGAATCTTCCCTGTCTTGAGAAGGTTGTCGACTTCTGTTAGTTCCCGTTTTGTTTAAACAAGATTATCAGATCTATTAGTTCAAGTTTAAGTTTGATGCGGAAGCGTATTTGAAGAACTAACAGATATGTTTGATAGATTTAGAACACAATATAAATAAACAGTGAACAGGAAATAATATCTCAAAGTTTACTGAATATATATATATATATATCAAGAACAGATTTAAGAACAGTGAGTAAGCAAAGCTTTAAAACAGATATGACTCTCAAAGTGTATAAGCTATGTGTTCTTGTGATGTTTTTTATCTCTTGATTCTCGATTCTTGATTCTTGATTCTTGATTCTTGATTCTTGATTAGGAAGAACTCAACATGAGTCTTCCTTTTATAATACTCAAAGGGGACCATAAAGCATGAGCTACTGTTGATCGGACGTCATGAATAGTTGAACGTGCTTTATTGCATTTAATGCTGCAGACGTCTATATTGTACTAAGCCCTATTGAGTCCACTCAGAGTTTGACACGTTGAAGTTGGACAGGGTACGTTGCCATGCAAGTTGATGAACAGGTCCAGGAACAGTAGCAAGATATTATAAATATCTTCCAAGTCTTTAGTGAGGACCGCAGAGTCTCTGTAAAGTGTTACAGAGGTTCTGCGGTATGGTCCTTTGTAGATCAGTCTTTACCGGATTCCGTGTCTTTGGTCTTCTTTGCGCGTATGACAGAGCTTCTGTAGGACGTCTCTGTAGCTTCTGTAGCTTCTTGACCTTGATCTCTCGGTAAGTTCGGCAGAGCCTCTGTAAGAGGCTTTCTTCACTTGGCCTATTTTTCACTACTTCTAAATACTTCTACGATTAGGAAGATTGAAGCTAACAATCTCCCCCTAAGTAGTGAAAAATAAAAATTTGACATTTAAGTATTTTTAGGCTAAGTTAGATAAGACAGAGGTTAAACAATACTTCGAAAGTTCTTTCATTCAGAGATATGCCAGAGGCATTTTACATTTGAGTACAATGAAAGATAAACTTTAACATGGTTTGCAGAGATTGGTTGTTTGAGAATCAGATTTTGGCGTCTTTGAAATCATTGTAGCTTCTGTTGTCTCTTCCGACTTCTCTGATCTCTTTGTAGAAACTGATGCAGAGTTCTCTTAAGCGTATTGTAGCATCAATCTCTCTGATGAAGGTATCTGCAGCATCTCTATCCATTTGCTCGGTATCTCTGTATTTTACAAGGTTTGCTCTGAGCTTGTTCAGAGTACTAGTTGCGTACTTCTGACAGTCCATGCTCACAAAAAGTTTGACTTCGACTTGTGGGTTTTGAAATACTAACCCGAACCTTGGTTCTGTAATGATTGAGTTGGGCACGACGTCAGGTGGGCAGCGATCCTCTGGTGGTCGTAGGTTCAGATGTTTGAGACCAAGATCCTTTCCCAGCTGAAAGTCTGTCAGACTGTAGATTAGAAGCCTTTCCCTCATTGCTTTTCTCAACACTTGGTATGCTCTGGGGTTTGGTTCTGTGTTTTAGTTGTCCTTCGTCCATTGCAGAAGGTCAGGTAGATCATAGGGATTCAGATTCCTTAGGTCAGCATCAACGAATGTGGTTTCTGAATTGTTTACCTTTCTGACTCTGTAAATATTGTACCTGACCCTTGGATAGGTTCTAGTGAAGGAGTATCTACAAAAGATTACCTTTTTGATCTTGTGGATTGAGAAGACATCTGCTTTGGTTCTTGGCTTTGTCCTGGTGAAGACGTTGTCAAATTCTTCTTTGATCTTTGGATCTGTCACATGATCTGTTGGATGATTGGTCTGAAAAGATTGTTTATAGAGGTATTTGTATACCACTTCTTCCATTTCTTCTTGTGTTGGACCAGGTTGTGGTACTTGTCTTCTGAGACTTTCCATCTTTTTAACAACTTCTGCAGCTCTTCCTGATAGAGGAATGTCTGACAGAGGCTTCAATCCATATGCCCAGTCCTCTTCTTAAGGCTTTGGAGTTTGAAAGGCATCAAAAGCGCTTTTCATCAATTTCTCTGTAGGCTTAGGCAATGATTTCTTTTTCTTGGGCTCTTCTTTCAGTATTACTTTGCCCTTGTCTTTGGCTTTTGGAGGTGCAGAACCTGTTGCTTCTGTAGGTTTGGTTGTTGGTGCTTCTGTTGGAATGATGGGGGTTGCCTCTGTAGGTTTTGACACTTGTGTTTGAGAGGACTTTTGTGGCATTGGTTCTGTTGGATTAATTTTCTCTGTAACCTCTGTTGGAGGTTCTTTGGTGACTTCTTCTATGAGCTCGGTTTCTGTTGGTGAAGGTTGGATATCAAATCTTCTTGCCATTTTGAAAGCTAATGTGAACCTGTGCCTTTCTTCTTCTCTCAGCGCCATTCGTTCAGTCATTGTTTTGTGCATATTCCTTAGAACAGAAGAAGCAGAGGTCGTTGCTCTTTTTGGTTTGTGGGCAATGGACTTTCTTCTTGGGATGGATTGGGGTTTTTCTGTTGGTTTTGTAGTTTGGGAGGGAAGATCTTCTTCTGTGGAGGATGACAGATGTTGAACATCTACTCCAAACATTGTAGGGAATTCCACAGAGGTGGGTGTTGCCTCTGTGGTCTTTTGAGCTTCTGGTACATGGGTTTCTTCAGCGGTTGATTCCACAGAGATGGGTGTTGTCTCTGTGGTCTGTTGAGTTTGTTGATCTTTGGTTTGTTGTGGAGGGGCTTGGCTGATTGGTTCTGCTGCGATTGGTGGAGCTTGTAGTCCTCTGGTCGTAGCTTTCTCCCTTATATTCTCCCCCTCAGGATGATCTGATGGACCAGGATGGTCATCATCAGAGTCATCCTGACTCTTATCAGAAGTACCCTCTGCTCTGCAGGAAGCTTTGGGTTTCTTTGGTAGTTCTGCTCCTGCGGCCATCAACTTCGCACATACATCATCACAGAGGCCGAGTAGAGTTGCAAGCTCTGCCTCTGTGTTGAAGCGCATTCTGCCGACACTTTTTCTGAATTCTTTGACGTAGTTGGCATTTGCAGTAGTGAAAGAGACGGTGACTTATGTGACCTGGTTTATGACATTCTGCCCGAGCTCTGTTAGCTGTGCTCTGGTCATGTAGTCTTTTGGCTGCATCATTGTAGTGTTGCGCATTGCCTCTTCTTGTACGTGTTTGAGGGTGTTCTGTAGATCTGTAGGTGTAATGCCCTTTGATTTGTTGGATTGCTTGTTCATTTGTTCAAGGAAATGCTTGACTGATTCCTTGAATGCAGATGTTGCGGCTATTCCGAAATCTTTAGCAGCAGAAGTGGCTGTAGTTGTGGCAGTTGTTTGAGCAGAAGACTTCATCTCTGTGATGGCGGATTTCACCTCTGTGGACAGATTGTCCATTTTGGTGTTCAGATTTAGCAAGGCCGTTGATGTTGTCTCTGTAAAAGATGTGAAAGAGCTTTGCAACTCTTTCATGGTTTGGTTCACAGAGGTGACAAGGGTTTGGAACTCATCCCTTGATACTTGTGTCCCTGGTGTAACCTCTGGAGGAACAACCCCTTCTCCAGAGTGAGTCCCTGTTCCTGGGACACCTTCTTTCACCCTTGTTTGTACGTTGGGGGTGGAAGGATTTCCATCTGATCTTTGAGAAGAAACATGAGTTTCAGTCTCTACAGAAGTTCTGTGAAGAACAGTGTCCAAATCCACTCCAGAGGTGGGTATCGGAATATTCTTCTGTTGACTTGGAGACTTGTCTAGAGTCTCTTCGTCTTGGTGCTCTCTACTTCTCTCTGAAAGAAGTTTTGGCCCTATATTGTGCGTGGCAGAGGAAACGAATTCCTCTATAGGGTGTTCTAGTGTGATCTGGGGCGATGAATCACGAACTATAGGTGAGTCTCTCTGAGGAGACTCCCTAGGAATGGATTCCCCGGTTTCTGCGGGCGTAGAGGTTGAAAGAATAACCTATGGATGTTTGGTTTGGGTAGGGATCGAGTTGTGCGACTCTTTTTCAAATACTCCTTCTGCAGCTAGACCTGCGAAGTTAGATGTGTGGGTTGCACTGGGAGGAGGTGAGGGATGTGTGCCTTCTGCAACTTCAGCATCTTTTTCTTTTTCATTTTCTTTTCCTCCAGACGTTTCTACCCTATCCTCTAACCTATTTTCTGTAAATTTATCTATTTGGACCTCTTCTTCTGCAGTCTCTTGTCTTGGCAGAAGTGAATCAAGAACCTCTGTGAAGATTGGGGTTTGCAGAGGTGGAACTTGATCCTTTTTTATTCCCTCTGTAATTGATTGCAGAGGGGAAGATGGTTTCTTCTTCTTTGATTTCCTTTTCTTCGGTTTTGGTGCCCCCTCCTCTGTAGATTTTGACTTTCTTTTTCTTTTGGAAGAGGGAGGGGCAGAGGGGTGTGCAGAGGGTGGAGAAGATGGTTTTGCAGGGGGTTGTTGGATAGCAGAAGCAGAGGCAAGAGGTTCCTCTGTAGGGGTCTTGGATTTCTTTCCCTTTTTCTTCTTCTTCTCTTTAGATCCCTCAGAAGACTTCCTTTTTGAAGGATAGAGGTCTTTCCTTATATTTCTGAAGTTCTTCTGGTTGGCCTTGTGTTTAGCCAACTTTATCTTCCATTCTTCTTTTGTAAGACTCTCTATTATACTAACTCCTCTGGGCATTCCTATACGCGGGGGTGTTACAGAACTGGGTTCAGGGGTTCTGTAAACGCGTGTGTACTCACTAACTAGTTCTTCATCACTAGCATAACCTAACATTACCTTTGACAGTGGCCTGCTGTGCAGGTAGCCGTCCTCATGTTCTGTAGGAGTGTTTTTGGACATAGGAAATTGCTTAGGGTTGGGACCGTCCATTGGCCATTTTTGGATAAGGAGTAGGGGTTCGAAAAGTACACTGAGGATTCGCTGGAACTGCAGAGGGGGCAACCAGTTGTGATCAGATATTTTGGCTTTCTGGGAGGCGATTTTGCGATCGATGGTGTTGATGATCTCTTGCATCATTATGGTGGCATAATCTAGGGGTAGATCATAGTACACACCATACATGATTGAGAGAATTTGAGGTGAGCTTTGATCGATGCTCCCGATTTTGTCCGTGAGGCAACGATTTAGGATGGAGAATAAGGTATTCCACAGAGGGGGTAGTCTTGCTCTGCGGAAATCGTTCCTCTTTTTCAACTGTTGGTTGTACCCTAACATGTGCAGAAAGTCGACAAGTTCTTCATTTGTTGGTTGGGGGGCATACTTTTTGATTCCCATGAGTCCTCTTGTTGGAAGGCCAAATTCTAATGAGAACATGGTGCGGTTGAACATCAGTTCAAGGCTCTTACTTTGGTCAGGTTTAGAAATGTAGCCTCTGATCAAATCGGTGTCAGCGTCATAACGGCAAGATTGCCAAAACTGATGTAGGTAACGTACAGGTATTTGTTCAACGGTTTTGCTCAGAAGAGGGTAAAGAAAGTGGTTCTCTAGGAGGTTTAGTAGGATGGCATGTTCTTTGCCAAATGTCGTAGGAGAAGGAACAAGATAACAATTGTTTGATTTAATGGGAAGGGTTTGCTCGAAATGGTCATTTGAGAAAAAATGTTGTAGGTGGGTAGTGGGTACAAAGGATGCCTCGTCGCCGAAGTCATGTTTGTTGGCATCGGCGGCGGTATGTGAGTTGTGGGAGTGCTCAGAATGTACTGGAGAGAGTGGCGGAGAGTTCGTTGGTGAAACGTGAGTAGCTTTGGAACTGGAAGCCATTTGTAGGTTTGAAAGTTCTAGGTTTTCAGAATGAAATAAGCAAGTTCGCCGGAGAAGATGAGAGAATAGTAAAGTTTTGAAAGTGATTTTTAACTTAGGTTTTATACTGTGGTAACGGATAGAATTCGGAACGGTGAAAATGTGAGAAAGTTAATAAAATTTGAGGTCCGCACTCGAGTTCATTCGGCGTGATGCAAGTTTCCAGGACGACGTGATATGTACGTCAATGAAAACTAGACACGTCATCAGAGTCAGTGACGACGAGACGTCGTGGACGGCCATATTAAATGAAAAGCGCGTGGGTTTAAATTTTCACCACAGAAAAGTTACCGTTACAGATACAAAAATTCCCAAGTGGAAATCTTTACAGAGGCTCTGTGGGTACAGAAGCTCTGTGATTTTGGAAAACTTTTATCTCTGTATATTGTATCTTTGATGAAAAATCGTTTGAAAAACACGGAGATGATCAATAAATCTTTAGTAGAGAGAAATTATCCTACAGTGGTTTTTGGACCTCTGCCAGAGCCAGCAGAGGCTCTGTGACAGGAGATTTCTAATAACTAAAAATTTATAAACATTTTTAATCATACAAGTGTTTGATAAGTTTTAACAATGTATTTAGGACCTATTTGAAAGTTGGTGTCCTGGAAAATTGTAAATCTCAAAGATTTTGTGCAGCAGAAGTCATTTGAATGATTTGAGTGATCTACAGAGGTTCTTTGGTTGAAAGAACTCTGCGGCTTATGACTTCTGTAGCATTGTGTGAGTGCGAGATACCAACCTATTTTTTTCTTTTTGATCGGCGAATGTGATCTCTTCTGTCGCATTCTTAGCTCCCCCTTGACTTATGAATCTCTGAAGATTCAGCAAGGTCTCCTTTTTCGCTCCCCCTTGATCTAACAACCTCTGTAGATCAAGTGTCTTCTTCTGCTCCCCCTTGACCTATGCTTGGTTCAGAATAAGATAAGTTGTGCACAAAACATAGGTCAAGATCATCAGAGGTTCTGTAGAGGTCGTCAGAGGTTCTGAGCAGACTTTACAGAAGTTCTGTGATCTTAAGAACTATTGAGGATTTAAGAATTTACATACAAAAATAATAAAATAAAATAAAAAATATTTACAAAGTATACAATATCTATGTTATACTTACAGAGGTTTTGGGTACCCATATTCGTATGGGTCCTATTGTATGAAACGCCTTTATGCATTTGTCATACATACCAGAAATGAAAAGCTTTTTGTCTTTTTGAGCATTTTGAACAGGTATAGAGCCTTTCATTATCCAAACCTTTTTCACCTTTTTAAAAGTTTGATTAACTAATTTGTCCAACCTATGATCATGCAACAATTTCGATGTTGAGGTCTGAAGTTTTGAAAACATATCTGGCTTAAAAGATCCTTTAAAATTAAATTTCTTGATCCGTTTAGCAAAAATATTATTTTTCCTTAAATTTTCCTCAAGCATCTTTTGGAGATTAGATTTGCATTTTTTCTCCAACATGATTTCAGTTGATAAATTAGAGAGTCTTTTTGTTAGTTTGGATATTTCTGTTTTAAAAATCTTTCTCTCTTTTTCAAAGTCATCTTTTTGACTTAAATCTTGAAATCTTTGAACCTTTAACTGTTCAGATTCTTTTCTTTCAGAATCAGATTCTTTCCTTTCTTTTTCAAGGATATTCTGCAATTCTGAGATTTTACATGTAAGCTCCATAGACTTTGTTTCAAGAACAATTTTCTTCTCTTCATAATATCCTCTTTCATTTACCACAATCTTTTCAAAATTGGAAATTAGTTTAGAGAAATTTAAACATTTTAGTTCAAGTCTTTTCTTTTCTTCATCTGACATAGATAAGTTTCTTTTTAGTTCAAGATTTTCACAGTTTAAGATTTTAACAGATTCTTCAAGTTTAGCAATTTTATCAGAAATAATAAAAATGCTTTTGTTTTTTTCATCTAGTTCTTTTTCAAGAGAATGAATTATTTTGCGAAAATTTGTGCTGAGTTTTGAATAAAAAATCGAATCAGCATCACCACAAAATTTCATTCTAGACATTTTTAAATGAAGTTTTTAACGAACGAAACAGTTTCTATGATGTTACCAGATCGAATAGATCGAAAAATGGCAGTAAAACAGAATATGTTTGAAGGAATGAAGAACAGGTTAAAAACAGACAATTTCTATCACAAATCTTTGTAAAAACGAGGATCACTTGATATTGAAAATCAAGCTAGGCTCTGATACCAATTGTTGGTTCCCGTTTTGTTTAAACAAGATTATCAGATCTATTAGTTCAAGTTTAAGTTTGATGCGGAAGCGTATTTGAAGAACTAACAGATATGTTTGATAGATTTAGAACACAATATAAATAAACAGTGAACAGGAAATAATATCTCAAAGTTTACTGAATATATATATATATATATATATATATCAAGAACAGATTTAAGAACAGTGAGTAAGCAAAGCTTTAAAACAGATATGACTCTCAAAGTGTATAAGCTATGTGTTCTTGTGATGTTTTTTATCTCTTGATTCTCGATTCTTGATTCTTGATTCTTGATTCTTGATTCTTGATTAGGAAGAACTCAACATGAGTCTTCCTTTTATACTACTCAAAGGGGACCATAAAGCATGAGCTACTGTTGATCGGACGGCATGAATAGTTGAACGTGCTTTATTGCATTTAATGCCGCAGACGTCTATGTTGTACTAAGCCCTATTGAGTCCACTCAGAGTTTGACACGTTGAAGTTGGACAGGGTACGTTGCCATGCAAGTTGATGAACAGGTCCAGGAACAGTAGCAAGATATTATAAATATCTTCCAAGTCTTTAGTGAGGACCGCAGAGGCTCTGTAAAGTGTTATAGAGGTTCTGCGGTATGGTCCTTTGTAGATCAGTTTTTACCGGATTCCGTGTCTTTGGTCTTCTTTGCGCGTATGACAAAGCTTCTGTAGGACGTCTATGTAGCTTCTGTAGCTTCTTGACCTTGATCTCTCGGTAAGTTCAGCAGAGCCTCTGTAAGAGGCTTTCTTCACTTGGCCTATTTTTCACTACTTCTAAATACTTCTACGATTAGGAAGATTGAAGCTAACAACTTCGTCATTTATCACCTTATTCCTTTCAGGAGCAAATTTCCGTCGCTTCTGTTTGATAGGTTTGAACGATGGGTCGACGTTGAGCTTGTGAGAGATGACATCAGGATCAATGCCGACCATATCTTCATGCGACCAGGCGAAACAATCAGCATGTTCCTCCAAAAAAGATATTAACTTTTCCCTGAGGCAAGGATTGAGAGACTACCCGATTAAGACTTTTTGGTCAGGCTTGCTTGAATCTAGAATGACTTCCTCCAGGCGATAATCGTTGACTGCTTTAAGTGCATCTTGTGCATTTTCGAGCCCCTCATGTGCTGGGTCAGCGGATTGTTCGTTATTCGCCATTTTCCTGAAACAGAGAATAGAAGAAAGTCCAAGAAAACGTAAGTAGGACGCACGTTTGTCGAAGATTTTCTCTAGATGGGGTCCCACGGATGGCGCCAAACTGTTAATGCCAAAAATCGCACCAAAGGGACAACTTAAGGTCGATGTGGACTTTAACAACTAAAGAAAGGAATCATTCGACAAAGACGTGCAACAAAGACAAAAATGTAAATGAGACAGAGGATTTGATGACGCAGGAAAAACCTCAACGAGGAAAAAACCTGCGGACGACAGTGGATGTCGTCGCTGCACTATGGTCGCCAATCAGGGGCGATGTCCTTGGTGTTCCGGGTGTCGATCGTACAGAGATTACAATACAAATGAAGGGAAATACTTCGAAATGTAAAGTACAAGTGTTTGAAAGGTAAAAACAGTGTGCATCGTGTGTGAAAACAATGTGTAAACTGTTGGTCGAGAATGAAAGTCGTGCGTCGGGAGCGATTCTTCGAGTGAGAGTTCTTTGCTTGTATTGTTCCTCTGAGCCGGGATGCTTATTTTCTGTTGTTCGATGTTTGGTTTTTGGAACTGAAGTTTTACTTGATCTTTTATAACCTTCGTGTGCTTTTATTAGCTCATTGATTGCTTCGATAACAGCCATAACGGTCGCCAGTTGTAACTCTTCATAATTGCTCTTCGTCGGTTATGACCGTTGACTATTAATGACTTTGACTCCTGCATTAATCATTGAACAAACGTAACAGTCGTATATTGAGTTAGTCAAGGTCGTATGGTCTTGTGCGACGGTCGTGCAGAACGGGCGACGTCGAGGTCGAGTGTCGTGAGGAACTCTCGACTTACCTTTTAGGAGGGACGACGGAGGTTTTTTGGGTCTTTGTCGGGGCCTTATCTTAATACAAGATATAGTTCATAACATGTGTCTTACCTTTTCTGGTCGTGGTCGAGACCTGTGAAATTTTGCCCAAACATATACCCAGGGTGGTTTACCAAGAGTAAGACCCGGGTTACCGGATTCCCGGTACACGCGGTCTCAACCAGGCCGGGTTGAGGTTCCTAGGTGAGATGATGGAACCGGGTTTGGGACCGGGAAATGAGAAAAGAGTTGTAAAGCCCCCCTAAAAAAATGGAAAAGTTGAAAAACTTCCCCTCAACAAAATGATAAGATGAAAAACCCCCCTCGATAAAAAGTTGATGATTTTGAAAACACCCCCTCGAAAAGTCTATGGTTGAGAACAAACCAAAGTAAATTAAGTGAACACCACACAAAAACCACTTTACAAAGGAGAAAAAATGTGGTGCTCCCCCTTAACACGTGACTAACTCTAACTTACGCTTCACCACTTGTGTTTTCTCCCCCTGAACTCAAGAACAAATTGTTAATAGCTCGAATAATTGCCAAAGGAATAATATAAGACAAAATAAAAGGCACTTACATAAACATGAAAAGCGAGACAAAATCGAGACCTAAAATGAAAATACAGATGTTTACACTACGAGATGAATACGATACAATTAGGATGCACTAAGCTAGAAGTGTATCTTGAGCATGTCGAGAGAAATCACAACATGATGAAGAAACAGTTTTACTTTAATGCATGGAAGTTGTATCGAATTTATAGACGAGTTAATCTTTCAGGTTGAGCATCCCTAGTTTGGACACTAATTCATTAAATTGTTTTTCATCCAAGGCTTTTGTGAAAAAGACCGCTAACTGATTTTCTGTATTCACAAAATAGAGTTTGATCGTACCTCGTTCGACGTGATCCTTTATGAAGTGGTACCGAACATCTATGTGCTTTGTCTTCGTGTGTTGAACCGGATTGCTTGTAATGGCAATGGCGCTCTTCGAGTAACACTATATTGGTATCTTCGAGTAGTGAAATCCATAGTCTTTCAACAGTAGACATGGAAACGCATGTTTGTTTCTTCGAAGCCCAACTGAGAAGTTTGTCGCCTAAAAACTGAACGTGACCTGTCGTGCTCTTCCGGTCCAGCATGCTTCCGGCATTAAGGATATCATAATACGTCGTCAGTTCAAACCTGTATCCTTCGGGTACCACAGACCAAGATCACCAGTAGCTTTCAATTAACGTAAAATACGGTTAACGACAATTAAATGAGACTCTTTAGGTTTAGACTGAAACCTTGCACAAAGAAATGTAGAAAACATAATGTGTGGTCTACTAACCGTCAGATACATTAACAAACCAATCATTCCTCGATAGGTCTTAGTGTCCACATCCTTTCCGCTACGATCAGAGTGTACTTTAGTACGTGGGGACATTGCAGTTTTCTTGGGCATACAATTTTCCATTTGGAACTTCCGAAGAATGTCCGAGATGTACTTAGATTGATTGATGAATATCCCGGTCGACAGTTGTATAGCTTTTTGATCGAGGAAAAATTCATCTGGCCCATCATACTCATTTTAAAGTGTGATTTCATAAGGACTGAGAAGTTGTGACAGTACCGTGGGTTAGTGGAACCAAATATTATATCATACATATATTTGTATAAGGATGATATCTTTACCTTCTCTCTTGATAAAAAGAGTAGTATCACTTTTATCTTTAGAGAAACGAACCTTAGTGAGAAAGGACGAAAGAGCGTCATACCAGGATCGCGTTGCTTGCTTAAGGCCATAGAGTGCCTTGTCTAGGATATAGATATGGCTAGGTTTATAGTCACTCACGAAGCTCTCTGGTTGCGAAACGTAAACTTCTTCCTTGAGCTTGCCGTTGAGGAATGCTGTCTTGACATCCATCTAGAAGACAGTGAAGTTCTTGTGCGCGGTGTTTGGGTAAAAAAATCATACCTCACGACCGACGCAAGAAACCCAAGGACTTATTTCGTACGAAAATTCTTGTATTAAGATAAGGTCTTGTAAATTATGCGCGACCGTGACCATTGTCGTCACTTGGTATATCGGTCGTAAAATATCCGCAATGCACGACCGAAATCTCCGTCAGAGCGTGCAACCGTCGTCAAATTATCTTCGACCATAACTTACAAACGTACGACAAACGTCTTCTTTATGGATATTTAATGGAGGGCAAAAAATTAAAGGACAACTGTCATAACTGAAGAACCACAATCAAGCTCATTCAATGCCAAAGACCGTTTTCCACATTTATGAAGATCATTGATGATGACAAAGTCTATATAAATAAAGCAGAAGCCAAAATAGAGACAAGTCATTCGGATACACAAATAAGATTTTCCAGAAGTACTCTCGAAGCTCTCAAACGCTTACCTACGCTTTTTTACACAAAGAAACTCACGACGAAGCATTTTCACTCACGACGCACGATAGATTTTTACAATTAGGTTTATTTCTTCTGTAATTGTAATCTATTGTACTCACGACGCTTGTTACTAAATGACGTCGTCCCTGTTCGACGACCATAGTGCACTATCCACTCTTATAGTCGACCGCGATTTTTACCCTCGACTTGGGTTTTTCGCATCACCAAGTTTTATTGTCTCTTTTTTTTATTGTCTGTAGTACGATTTGTTGCGAGAATTCTTTCTTTAGTTGCTAAAGCTCCACACCGACTTTAAATCTTCCTTTGGACGATTTGGACGATTTATAGCATTAACAGTTTGGCACCCACCGTGGGGCCCCATCTTGAGAAAATCTCTGACAAAGCGTACATGTTACTAACTGTTTTGTGAGTTTGCTATGCTTTTTCAGGAGAATGTATGGGCAAGGATATCAATTCAACGAACTCGCACAGCTACGCGCAGAGCTAGATGTTGCGTGTACCCAACTTTACTCTCTGAATTATAAGGCGACGACATCACTCGCGTCCCTGAGAAACTAGAATGGACCGAACCACAACACTGGAAACTTTTTTGTTCTGCGGAATGGTCTAAACCAGAATCCAGGAGGCTTTATGGTCCACAGGGCATTCCGCACCAGAATCCATGAAACCTTTTAATAAACAAAGTTGTCCGAATCAACTTTTGATTTATTTTGATGGTATCGATGATTTAGGATTCAAGTTAGTGATTTTAATGGAGATGTAAGGTTACCTTTTCATGGGGATATGAAAGGTATGGACTTCCTAACTCTTTAATCTATAGTTTTCTAGTTATTCGGTAAAAAATTAGGGTTCTTGAAATATTATGATTTCGGTGTTTATTAAAACTCGAAGTTGGAAGTAATCTCTCTAATAGTAATATATTGGGTTTGTTTAGTATTTTATGGATGAATTAAATTAAGGAACTAAGTTTTGTTGATAAGTTCATGTAGGGTTTAAGGGTTTCATTTCTTAAAGTTCAAATTAATAGCTTTTAGATGGATTTTGTGGATCCCAATATCAAGTGCGGTATCAAACACACAATCAATATGAACAAAGATTAAGCAACCAAGAGTTAATCGATTGAATGTATAGAGAAATATTCAGTAGCCGTACAAAGGTATTATGGAAAGCTTAATCAACATTAACCTAACTAGGGTTTAAGAAAACTTGTTTATACCCCAAAATGGGATATTTACAAAATGCACCCTGAACTTCTATTAAACTCTGATTTCAACCCTAACAATCTCCCCCTTTGAATTGAAGTTCAATCTCATGTCAGTTTGGAACGAATCTCTTCCGGATCGCGAAGAGAACCTCAAATGTTCTGATGGAATATTGATACTCTAGTCGTTCTTCAATTTCTTTAAGCAATTTTTTGGCCAAGAATTCCTTCAGGTTCACAATCTTCTTAGTCGGTTCTTTCTACTCTGCAGCAATTATTCCATTCAATGTTTGACGAATCTTCCTCAACGTTCCGTTACAAAATCTGTTCAGCTGACTTATCCTCAGAAAGTGCTTTTCGTTTTTCTCGTTCAAATACACTATCCCTGTCTCTGGTTTGGAAAGCAATGAATGTACCTGCAAGTATTCTATTCCAGGAAGCGTCTGATCGGGCTTGAGAAGATTCAAATTTTTATTACTTTCAATGCCCATTTGTAGATCATTCACGTAGGACAGAGTGATCGTGCATTTCATGAACCTTTTGATTGTTTCTAGTGCTTTAACGACAGGTAGAGGTCTGATGGTTCGATTTCTCAGATCCTACAGAATATCAGGAAAGTCATTCAGTTCCATGTTTTTGAAATTTGCCTCTGAGAATGTCCACTCTCTTCCGACTTGTCTTTTAATTATGAAAACCGGAAACCATACCTTCACGATTTTGTTGGATGTGATCTCTTTGATTTCAGTGATCCTGTGCTTGGTCTTGAATTCTTTTACTAGACGACCTATCTTCATTATCTCCATATACTGAGACTGAAGTGGTTCATCCAGATCAAATACCCCATAACAAATAATGGGGTCTTGTGGTCTGATCCAATGAACAAAGATCTTCTTTTGAGATTCTTCAAGGAAGGGTACAAGTATTCTGACTCTCTCCCAGTGAACAGGTTGATTAGGTCGAGCTTGGAATTTTTCTGGTTGAGGAAATGGTGAGGTTATCCTTGAAGAACTTTCAGTCTTGTCTGGCACTGATGTCAGTTGCGTTTCTGACTGTGACTCGGTGATCTGCTCGCTCTATAGAAGAAATTGATCATAGTCATCACCATCCATAGCTTCATCGTCAGAAACCTGAAAAAGCATATATGTTTCCGCTCTGATTGCACTCATTGCATTTTCATTCCACTGCTTTTCAGTTTCTGGATCAATTTCAGACTCATCATCAATAATTTCGAACTCTGGTCTTTCTACCGTAGTCAACACAAGCATTTCTTCTTTCTTACCCTCGAGCTTTTCAACCGTTGGGTTTTCAATGGTTATAACGTTGGTTTCTCCTACCGGCGACTCTAACTCCATATCTTGATACATGGTCTGCTCTGAACTCGGTTCAATCACTTCGGGCCCTTTTTGAGTTTCAGTGACCATTTCTGCAGTTGTCGTCTCGGTAGATTGTGTTCTCTGGCGCTTCTCCCCCTCATCGTGATCAGGATCATCCTGGTCATCATGCTGGCCCTTCGTACCCTGTGCTTAACCTTTGCAGGTGGTTTCTAAATTGGCAACACTCTTAAACAGTGTAGAAAGCGTTCGTTGAAGAGTTGTGGTTAAGTGGTCAAGCTTGGCGGTTATTTGGGCTTGATGGTCGGTTTGGGGTTGTGTGATGCGAGGGATTGGGGATTGAACTTGAGATCTGAGTAGACCTACAAGACCGGCTTCAGGGGGTGTATTTGTGTTGGCCTGAGACATGAGTTTGTCAAGTAGGGCTGCCTTCAGGTCATCGATGCTCATGTTTTGAGGGTTTGTTTGAGTTTGAGGAGGTGGAGGTGGTGTTTTGGACGGGGGCTCGGTCATTACGCCTTTTTTTGACCAAACGTTTGATGAAATCCATCTCTTCCTGTATCTCCTTCGCCAAACCGGTTTGGACAACCTTTAAGGCGCCGTCCGGATATTCCTTGTAGACGAACTCCGGGAAAGTAACTCGTGGCTCACTTAGAATGCCAGTTGAGGTGAAAACGAGTGAGTCAACCACTGTACCGCCTACGTTCACATCTGACATGGTGTTAACCGTGGTAGGACTTCCACCTGATCCTTGTAATCTACCTTCCAGTAGAGTTACTCTTGGTGTTTCGGTCGAATCACGAAGAATCTCGACTGTAGCCGATGAAATGTGTTATGTCATAGCCGAAGAAAGAATCTCTGTGCACAGAACAAATTCGAGGACTGTGGCGGCGGTCCTCTTGTTCAACACCAGAGCTTTCCAAGTGCGAGACTGATGGATTATGTGATACATCCCTGTGTGAAGTTAAAACATTTGTCTGTTGAGAGACAACTAAGTGGCTGGGTGGGGTGTGCAATTGCGTCGCTATGTCTACGACGTCTTGTTCAATACCCTGTCCCAACGGGTGAGATTGGGTAGCAGATGTGGCTACCTGGGTCACACCCGACTGAGAGAGGTCAACCGGTGATGGTTGCGTCATCACTCTGTACCTCTTAATAGTTTTCTTACTTCTCCTTTCTCTCACGCTCGCAATTTCATTTTCGACTATTGTTAATGCCAAAAATTGCACAAAAGTACAACTTGAGGTTGATTGTGGAGCTTAACAACTAAAGAAAGAAATCTCTCGACAAAGCGTGCGACAAAGACAAAAATGTAAATGAGACAGAGAACTTTGGTGACGTGGGAAAAACCTCAACAAGGAAAAAACCCGCGGACGACTGTGGAAGTCGCCGCTGCACTATGGTCGCCAAACAGGGGCGATGTCCTTATGTTTCTGGTGTCGATCGTACAGAGATTACAATACAAGTGAAAGAAAGACTTTGAAATGTGAAGTAACATGTGTTTTGAATGTAAAAACAATGTGAGTCGTGTATAAAAGCTATGTGTCGAGCGTAGATGTCGTGCGTCGAGAGCGATTCCTTAAGAGAGAATTCTTTTGCTTTGAATATTCTTCTGATTTTGGAAGGTTGTGTCTCTGATGTGTGATACGATGATCTCCAAATGAAGGTTGAGCCTCCGCTTTTATAGTCTTTGGGTGCTTTAATTAATTCGTTGAATGTTTCATGTAACTGTCGTAACAGTTTGCTGACTTGAATGCTCATAACCAACCTCATCGGTTATAGCCGTTGATCATGAATGATGTTGACTCCTGCATTAAAACACTGAATAAACGTAACAGTCATAGTATACGTTAGTCGGTCGAGGTCGCATGATTTTATGTGACGGTTGTGTGAAATAGGTGACGTCGTGGTCGAGTGTCGTGAGATAAATAATTTTTCGATCTCAACTCTAATCAGGGGGTAAAGATGCTCATGATTTTATCTTACCAAAGAAAAGGGAATTAGGCGTTTTCCTTACCTCGGTCGTGGTCGAGACTGGTGAAATTCTGCCCAAACAGTTTGCCCCTAAAATTTGAAAAAAGGAGTGGTAAATTCAAATTTCAAAAAGTTTTTAAATTTTGCTTGTCGGACGTCTGGGATCGCGACACGTGTCGAACAATTTACCTTGGTTGCTCTAGAACTGAATCGGTTCAATTCTAATTAGATAGGGAAGTCGAAGAGAGGATAAGGTCGTGACGTCATGCTGACGCACAATCATGCTAAGCAGCTGTCATTGCCAGGTGCCGGCGATCTAGGTGGTCATACGAAAAGACAGGACGCGTGTCCATCATCGAGGGACCCGACCTGACACGATCATTTACATAAATAGAGACCACGATGGATCCTTTCTTTTTATAACCTTGGAAAGTTTTAGATCGAGATTTTTTCTTCAATCCCTTGTTGTTCTTCGCTTAATATTTTCCAACATTTCCAGGATTTTCGACTTGCTTAAGATTTCGAGGTCTTTGAGCACCTATATAAGGTAAGATCTCTTATTCTGAAGATTTTGGCCTTCATTGTTTTTAAGTTCGCTTTGTGATGCTCTTCTTTTGTAGAGGACCGGTGATGAAGGTGTCAACTATCTCTAAGAGAATGGCACAATTCGAGCTTGCATGTAAAGAGCTTGATCACTGCGTTGGGGTTTTACTAAAGTCGAAGACGACAGGGATGACAACTTCGAGGGAGATGTTTTCGAAAATTGTTGACTCATTGAAAGTTATTGCGCCTGAGAAGGTGATAGCATTGATCGCGACTGACACGGCATCCGTGAACTCTGCGCGTCTGGCGACGATGTCCTCTGCAGCCATGTCGACCCCTTTGTCGGCCGACAAGGGCAAGGGTGCAAAGATGGGAGAGGGTGAAAAGAAAGTCACGACTGTCAATTTTATATTTCCGTTTGACCTCTTAGCTGACAATGTCATTGACGGGACGGAGTCATATCCGCATCTAGGGAAATATCAGCTCCTATCTTTCGAGGAGCGCTTTCGAAGGACCTTCATTGAAGAGATGGGATCGCGTATAGCCATACTGGCGTTTTTTGTATGTTTTTCTTTCGAAACTCGTGTTTCCAATGTTTTTCTTAGCTTTTGTCGGGCGTTTGTTTAACACATTTCTTTTGTATTTTACATACATTCCGATCTTCTTTCGCTCGATATGCGAAGATAGAGAAGTCGTTGGATCGGAAGTCGATTGTCAAGAATATCGTATTCCTTCCTCCAACCTCAACATTAATCTTAAGAGCCACATTCTCAAAATACTGCGGACTTACCTTCGTAACGTGTCGCGGCGTAAGGTGCTGGGAAACAACTCCCGACTTTGTCTTTCATACTCGTTTGATCCTTGCATAAGTTCTTTAGCATGCTTCGGGGTTGATGAAGACTCCAAGGTCGAGACTTCGGGCAAAGATGCGACCGAAATTCTTCCCTAGCCTCAAGATAGATTTCCATTTTTGTTTTTCCCGTTCGAACGTTGGTGATCGAGTTATCTAATGTAACTATATTTAAGTATGAATGGAGTTTCTTTCGAATGTCAGATTTTTCGCTGTCCATTACAAGTGATCATCGAATATAATTTCAATCGTATAATCATACTTGTGAATCGTATATAATCATAGGTACGTGCGACTAAGGCTTTTTATTGAAAGATGACAAAAAGAAACACTAAACATATATACATGCGTTTGAAGCATATGTTCAGAACATGAGATCTTTCTAAGTCAAAACACTTTAGATAGCGGGTCGATTGTACAGTTACATTGTGCGATGAATCTAAGTCATGTGTTAAATCCTGTATTCGACCCGACTATGATATTGCGAAAGTTATGCGATAGATTTACGTCATGCGATCCTGCATGAAAATAGTGTCAAAGGTTGGTCGTTGGCTAACCAACGACCCTCCGATGCTTAAGTTAGTTATCGTCAAGGCGAGTAAAAAGTCGTACGAGAGAAAAGGGGTTTTAAAAGAAATACCTTTTTAGATGCGTTGCGTTCCAACTACGTAGGATTTCTTGGTTGTCGAGGGTTTGGAGCCGATAGGTCCCTTTACCTACGACTTCGGATATACGATAAGGATCTTCCCACTTAATGGAAAGTTTACCTGCATTGAGCTCTTGAGTGTTTTGGAAGACTCGACGGATGACGTAGTCGCCTTCTTGAAAGACTTTGATTTTGACATTTTTATTGAAATGTCGCTCGACCGCTTGCTTCTGCCACGCTATTCTAATCAAAGCTGATTCTCTAAGTTCTTCGAGGGCGTCGAGATCGTATCCTAAATCGACCAAGTTATGATCGACGGAAGTATGCCTCGAAGTTGGGAGTTGGACCTCGATCGGAAAAACTGCTTCACAGCCGTAGACTAGAGAGAAAGGGGTTTGTCCTGTGGACGTGCGGGGTGTCGTGCGATTTGCGCACAGGACGGAGGGGAGTTCTTCGACCCATTTTCACTTTGCAGCTTTTAACCTTTTCTTAATCAAAGCAATAATGGTCTTATTGCTTGATTCAACAAGTCCGTTGGCATGGGGGTATCTGGGAGTCGAGGTTGTCAGCTTGATGTTTCTATCTTCATAGAACTGTTGAGTTCTGTCGCTGATGAACTGGGATCCATTGTCCCAGACAATTTCGGAAGGAATCCCAAACCTGCATATGATGTTAGTCTGGATAAAGGAAATGACCTCTTTGTCCCTAACTTGGGAAAATGCATCCGCTTCGATCCATTTGGAAAAATAATCTGTAAGTACGAGGAGGAATACCTTTTGTCCTGGGGCAGGCGATAGCTTGCCGACAATATCCATTCCCCACCTCATAAAAGGCCATGGGATAAGCGTCGAATGTAAAGGTTCGGAGGGTTTATGTGACGTACCTGAATGTCGTTGACAGGGATCACAGTTCTGGATATACCTGATGGCGTCTTGTCGCAGTGTTGGCCAAAAATATCCTTGTCGAGAGATGCGATTAGCCAAACTACGACCTCCTGAGTGATTGCCACACTCTCCATCGTGCATTTCTTGAAGGATTTTCTGGACCTGACTTTTGCTAATGACGCATCTTAGGTTTAAGCCTGTCGATGATCGTCGATAGAGCCTATCCTTGATTATGATATACTTAGACGCTTTGAACCTGATCTTCCGGGCTTCCATCTTGTCTCCTGGGAGTTGGTCGTGCATGAGGAAATTTCGAATGTCGCACGACCAATCGTCTTCTTTGTCTTTGATTTGGATGACATCAACGTTTTCGATGGACGATGTCGCCAAATGGATCATGGGGATAGCGTCGAATATCGGTTCGACCAAAGCAGACCCAAGGTTTGCTAAAGCGTCGGCCTAGGTATTCTGGTCCCTTGGAATCTGTTCAATAGAAAAAGATTTAAATTTTTCGGATTTTTCTTTTGCTACCTTCAGGTACAGTGTCATTTTTGAATCTTTGGTTGAGAATTCCCCATTGATCTGGTTTACCACCAGGAGAGAATCGCTTTTGACATGTAACGCGGTTGCCCCCGAGTCATAGGCCATATTCATTCCCATGATCAGGGCTTCATATTCAGCTTCGTTGTTGGTGTTCTTGAAGTCGCATCGGACTGAATATACCATCTTGCCCCCCTGTGGCGACTTTAAGACGACGCCTAGTCCTGAACCTCTAGCGTTGGATGATCCGTCTACATGTAAGATCCAAGGCACGTCGTCGTGAGTCACCACAGTTGACACTTCGAGCTCTGCTTCTTTCTCTAATTCAGGACTGAAATCAGCAATAAAATCTGCTAAGGCTTGCGATTTGATCGCGGTCCTGGGTTTGAAATCGATGTCGTAGATGCTTAGATATATGCTCCACTTTGCTAAGCGACCTGTCAACTCAGATTTCCTCAAGACAGACTTAAGAGGAAAGTTAGTCACGACAGTAATAGGATGGGATTCAAAGTAATGTCGCAATTTCTTAGTAGTTGTGACTAGCGACAAGAGCAATTTTTCCATAGAGGAATACCTGGTTTCTGCGTCCAAGAGAGATTTACTTACATAGTAGATAGGCAATTGTTGCTTTTCATCTTCTCGCGTCAGTACGACACTTACTTCATTTGGACTAACAGCCAAATATAGCTGCAATATTTCGTGATCGTGAGGTTTTGATAACAAAGGAGGCGACGTCATGTACTCCTTAAGCTTTTGCAGTGGCTGCTCATGATCATCGGTCCAGTCGAAGCCTTTGTTCTTCCTAAGGACATTGTAAAATAAATGGCACTTATCTGAAGATCGAGAGATAAACCTGTTCAAAGCCGCCACCCGACCGGTAAGTCTTTGGACTTCTCTGAAATTTCTTGGAGATTTGATTTCGATAATGGCTTTGATCTGGTCGGGATTAGCCTCGATTCCTCGTCGAGTGACCATGTAGCCCAAGAACTTTCCAGCACTGACACCGAAGGAACACTTTGTCGGGTTGAGCTCCATGCTATACTTCCGAAGGACGTCGAACGATTGCCTCAAGTGCTCGACGTGGTCGACTGCTTGCTTCGACTTGACGAGCATGTCGTCGATATAAACTTCCATCGTGTCGCCAAGGTGATCTTTGAACATCTTATTCACCAGAAGCTGGTAGGTAGAACCTGCATTTTTAGTCCAAAAGGCATAACCTTATAACAGTAAATACCTCCATCTGTCATGAATGCAGTCTTTTCTTGATCCTCGACGTGCATCAGGATCTGATTGTATCCAGAATAAGCATCCATGAACGTCAATAGTTCATGCCCCGCTGTCGTGTCGATCATGGCATCGATGTGTGGTAATGGAAATGGATCTTTTGGACAAGCTTTGTTGAGATCAGTGAAGTCGATACAGACTCTCCATTTGCCATTTTTCTTTGCCACGACCACGGCGTTAGCAAGTCAATCGGGATATTTTACTTCGCGAATCTTTCCTGTTTTGAGGAGATTGTCGACTTCGTTATTTATCACCTTATTCCTTTCAGGAGCGAATTTCCTTCACTTTTTCTTGATGGGTTTGAATGACGGATCGACGTTGAGCTTATGGGAGATGACATCAGGATCAATACCGGCCATATCTTCATGCGACCAAGCAAAACAATCGGCATATTCCTACAGGAAAGATATTTGATTTTCTTTAATGTAGGGATCGAGGGAGGATCCTATAAAGACTTTTTGATCAGGTTTGCTCTGATCTAGGATGATTTCTTCCAAGCGATAATCATCAACTATCGTAGAGGAATCTTGTGCATCCTCGAGCTCTTCGTGCATCTGGGCAATGATTTGCTCTGAATTTTCGAAGCCTGCCATTCTCCTGAAAAAGAAAACAGAAGAAACTCCAAGAAACCGTTAATAAGACGCACCTTTGTCGAAGATTTTCTCTAAATGGGGCCCCACGGTGGGCGCCAAACTGTTAATGCCAAAAATCGCACAAAACTACCACTTGAGGTTGATTGTGGAGCTTAACAACTAAAGAAAGAAATCTCTCGACAAAGCGTGCGACAAAGACAAAAATGTAAATGAGACAGAGAATTTTGGTGACGCGGGAAAAACCTCAACGAGGAAAAAACCCGCGGACGACTGTGGAAGTCGCCGCTGCACTATGGTCGCCAAACAGGGGCGATGTCCTTATGTTTCTGGTGTCGATCGTACGGAGATTACAATACAAGTGAAAGAAAGACTTTGAAATATAAAGTAACAGGTGTTTTGAATGTAAAAACAGTGTGCGTCGTGTATAAAAACCATGTGTCGAGCGTAGATGTCGTGCGTCGATAGCGATTCCTTAAGAGAGAATTCTTTGCTTTGAATATTCTTCTGAGTTTGGAAGGTTGTGTCTCTGATGTGTGATGCAATGATCTCCAAATGAAGGTTGAGCCTCCGCTTTTATAGTCTTTGGGTGCTTTAATTGATTCGTTGAATGTTTCATGTAACTGTCGTAACGGTTTGCTGACTTGAATGCTCATAACTAACCTCGTCGGTTATAGCCGTTGATCATGAATGATGTTGACTCCTGAATTAAAACACTGAATAAACGTAACAGTCATAGTATACGTTAGTCGGTCAAGGTCGCATGGTTTTATGTGACAGTCGTGTGAAATAGGCGACGTCGTGGTCGAGTGTCGTGAGGTAAAGATGCTCATGATTTTATCTTACCAAAGAAAAGGGAATTAGGCGTTTTCCTTACCTCGGTCGTGGTCGAGACTGGTGAAATTCTGCCCAAACAACTATATCTCCCTTCGTTCTCTATATCTCTCCAGTAGTAGCTTGAGGGGTGGGTGTGGGTTGTAGACGAAACTGGTCGTCATTGTTATCATCAGAGTCAATTGACTTATCATCTGATGCGGAAGTTCCGGATTCTGATCCAGATTCGGAGGCGGAACACGAATTTGATTCCTCAGGTTCAGCCATGGTGGTATTATCAATGACCGGTACGTCGTGTCAAACGGTGTCATCCTCCGGAATTTGGGTCTCGATGTGAGGTGGGGTAACTGGTCGTCACTGTTATCATCAGAGTCAGTTGACTTATCATCTGACGCGGAAGTTCCAGATTCTGATCCAGATTCGGAGGTGGAAGACGAATTTGATTCCTCAGGTTCAGCCATGGTGGTATTATCAATGACCGGTACGTCGTGTCAAACGGTGTCATCCTCCGAAATTTGGGCCTCGATGTGAGGTGGGGTAACTGGTCGGCGAGACAGACTAGCATCACGTGTTAGTTTAACGGCACCACCCGCTTCAGATCCCCTCACATGTTGTTCACTCGTCACACCCTATCCGGGAGCCCCAGCTATCCGAACCCTACTTCCACGCATTCTAGGACCCTCACGTCGCTCGGGTCTTGCCCCATGGGAAGGTATTACCGGATCTCGTTGGACCATAGGAGCGTTCAAATTATGTGTTCTCCTATTATCTATCACACTCGGTGTCGTTTGGTTCGCGTATGCTAGCAGTCCATTTGGTATAAGCATGGAGACCACACAGGGTATCAAAACATGCGGTTATGAGGACATACCGCATGAGATGACCAACGAGGAATAGTGGGATATACGTCCATGAAGTGTCGGATAATCAGTTGGAGGAACCGTATGAATGGGATGAAAGTATGCTTCTTGGCAGAGTCTTTGCCTTTGACCTTCTGAATTAGCTCACACCAGAGTATGCTGGCGTAATCAGCGTGATGGTGGAAAGCGACACCGTGAACGAGGCGAAGGAAGTTTCTGCTGCTTTGATCAATGCCTTTGGTGATGGAGGACAAGCAGCGATTCAAGATGGTGAACATCGTGTACCACAGCGATGTTAAGAAGCTGCGGTTGAAGGCAGAAGTGTGTGGAAGTTCTGCTCTATTGCCGAGGGATTGGATGTCGTGGCATAGGGTGACGTCTGACACTGATGGGTCGAATCGGTTGCGGTCGGGAAAAGATGTGGCGTCGGAAAGGTGAAGGATCTACCTGAATGTCTCGCGGGTAAGAACAATCGGAGT
This sequence comes from Saussurea involucrata, assembly GCA_033807775.1. NCBI lineage: Eukaryota > Viridiplantae > Streptophyta > Magnoliopsida > Asterales > Asteraceae > Saussurea > Saussurea involucrata. Next base: position 139,270,364 of record CM066322.1, read on the forward strand.
GACATCGATGCGTCCTTCAATAAGTGTCCTTCCCCTTCAGTGATAGAAGTAAGTGACCTCCAGAACTGCTGCATGTAATGTCTTGGGACATCGGTTGTGGCCGTTAGGGCATGATTAAGTGGATGGCCTTTGAGGATTTCGACCACCACCTGAGATTGACAGCGAAGGGCCTCAGTGTCCAGGTTAAAGTTGTTTGCAGTGAGTGGGAGGACATCACCAGCACTTAGGAGTGAAACATCAGCGACTGGATCGATCACGTGTTGTTGAGCCATTTGTGTACCTGTTGCATAAGTAGCTTTAGAAGACGGGTCATGTAAAATATTAGACGAGACTTGTGAGAATCCAGACCAAGTACAGAGAAAAAGTATACCCGGGAAAAGTATGTACTGGGTTTGGAGAAACCTAGGTGTAGAAATACCAAATAGACGAAATCTCTGGGATACATATTTCCTGGGAGAAAGTACTTGGGGTTAGCAATACCCGGATCAGGAAACAACCCGGGATAAGGAATGGACCAACCCGGGAGTCGACAAATCGGGAAAGTAGGGCCCGAGACATGTGGTACCCGGGAAAGAAGGGCTCGAGACATTAGGTACTCGGGATTCTAGGTACCGGGAAAATGGTGACCGGGAATAGATCAACCCGGGAGATAGTCGGTCCCAGGAAATTGATGGTACCAAGATGTCAATCGGACCGGGAGCATGCGGTCCAGGAATTCAATGACACCAACAACAATTCAAAATACTTACACATTACTCCTACACGACATCGATCGATAGCGATAAACATAGATAAAACAAAAATCGAGTGCGAATCAGACGAAGAGCGATCGAAATAGGGTTCGAAACCCTAAGCGCATATCACCGAACTCGAATTCTGGTTTAATCGGACCGATCGTGAGTGATTATTGTGAAATCTAAGTGTGTGTATGAGAAATATAACCTTACCTTGTCGATTTAGAGTGCAAAATTGATTAAAATTGGGGCGAAATGCGAGTGCGAGTGCGAGAGAGCGACTAGGGAGATGATGTGCGATCGAGAAGTCGGGAATGAATGAGGGTTTTGGCGATGGTTAAGGTATATATACCCTGGGTGGTTTACCGGGAGTAAGACCCGGGTTACCGGATTCCTAGTACACGCGGTCTCAACCAGGTCGGGTTGAGGTTCCCAAGTGAGATGATGGAACCGGGTTTGGGACCGGGAAATGAGAAAAGAGTTGTATGCCCCCCCCCCCTCTAAACAAATGGATAAGTTGAAAAACTTCCCCTCAACAAAATGACAAGATGAAACCCCCCCCCCCCCTCGATAAAAAGTTGATGATTTTGAAAACACCCCCTCGAAAAGTCTATGTTTGAGAACAAACCAAAGTAAATTAAGTGAACACCACACAAAAACCATTTTACAAAGGAGAAAAAATGTGGTGCTCCCCCTTAACACGTGACTAACTCTAACTTACACTTCACCACATGTGTTTTCTCCCCCTGAACTCAAGAACAAATTGTTAATAGCTTGAATAATTGCCAAAGGAATAATATAAGACAAAATAAAAGGCACTTACATAAACACAAAAAACGAGACAAAATCGAGACCTAAAATGAAAATACAGAAGTTTACACTACGAGATGAATGCGATACAATTAGGATGCACTAAGCTAGAAGTGTATCTTGAGCATGTCGAGAGAAATCACAACATGATGAAGAAACAGTTCTACCTTAATGCATGGAAGTTGTATCGGATTTATAGACGAGTTAAACTTTCAGGTTGAGCATCCCTAGTTTGGACACTAATTCATTATTGTGAAAAGGACCGCTAACTGATTTTCTATATTCACAAAATAGAGTTCGATCGTACCTCGTTAGACGTGATCCGTTATGAAGTGGTATCGAACATCTATGTGCTTTGTCTTCGTGTGTTGAATCGGATTGCTTGTAATGGCAATGGCGCTCTTCGAGTCACAGCATGCTTCTGGCATGATCAGCATCAAAATACGTCGTCAGTTCAAACCTGTATCCTTCGGGTACCACAGACCAAGATCACCAGTAGCTTTCAAATAACGTAAAATACGCTTAACGGCATATAAATGAGACTCTTTAGGTTTAGACTGAAACCTTGCACAAAGAAATGTAGAAAACATAATGTCTGGTCTACTAACCGTAAGATACATTAACGAACCAATCATTCTTCGATAGGTTTTAGTGTCCACATCCTTTCCGCTAGGATCAGAGTGTAACTTAGTACATGGGGACATTGCAGCTTTCATGGGCGTACAGTTTTCCATCTGGAACATCCGAAGAATGTCCGAGATGTACTTAGATTGATTGATGAATTTCCCGGTCGACAGTTGTTTAGCTTTTTGACCGACGAAGAAATTCATCTGGCCCATCATACTCATTTTAAAGTGTGATTTCATAAGGGTTGAGAAGTTGTGACAGTACCGTGGGTTAGTGGAACCAAAGATTATATCATCTACATATATTTGTATAAGGATGATATCTTTACCTTCTCTCTTGATAAAAAGAGTAGTATCATTGTTATCTTTAGAGAAACGAACCTTAGTGAGAAAGGACGAAAGAGCGTTATACCAGGCTCATTGTACTTGCTTAAGGCCATAGAGTGCCTTGTCTAGGATGTAGACATGGATAGGTTTAGAGTCACTCACGAAGCCCTCTGGTTGCGAAACGTAAACTTCTTCCTTGAGCTTGCCGTTGAGGAATGCTGTCTTGACATCCATCTAGAAGACAGTGAAGTTCTTGTGCGCGGTGTTTGGGTAAAAAAATCATTCCTCACGACCGACGCATTAAACCTAAGGACTTATTTCGTACGACAATTCTTGTATTAAAATAAGGTCTTGTAAATTATGCACTACCGTGACCATAGTCGTCACTTGGTACATCGGTCGTAAGATATCCGCGATGCACGATCGAAATCTCCGTCGAAGCGTGCGACCATCGTTAAATTATCTTCGACCATAACTTACAAACGTACGACAAACATTTTCTTTATGGCTATTTAATGGAGGGCAAAACATTAAAGGACAACGGTCATAACTGAAGAACCGCAATCAAGCTCATTCAATGCCAAAGACCGTTTTCCACATTTATGAAGATCATTGATGATGCCAAAGTCTATATAAATAAAGAAGAATCCAAAACAGAGACAAGTCATTCGGATACACACATAAGATTTTCCAGAACTACTCTCGAAGCTCTCAAACGATTATCTACGTTTTTTCCACGAAGAAACTCACGACGAAGCATTTTCACTCACGACGCACGATAGATTTTTACAATTAAGTTTATTTATTCTGTAATTGTAATCTATTGTACTCACGACGCTTGTTACTAAAGGACGTCGTCCCTGTTTGACGACCATAGTGCACTATCAACTCTTATAGTCGACCACAGTTTTTACCCTCGACCTGGGTTTTCCGCATCACCAAATTTTATTGTCTTTTTTTTTATTGTCTGTCGTACGATTTGTCGCGATAATTCTTTCTTAGTTGTTAAAGCTCCACACCGACTTTAAATATTCCTTTGGACGAGTTATAGCATTAACAGTTTGGCACCCACCGTGGGTCCCCATCTGGAGAAAATCTCCGACAAAGCGTACGTGTTACTAACTGTTTTGTGAGTTTGCTGTGCTTTTTCAGGAATATATCTGGGCAAGGATATCAATTCAACGAACTCGCACAGCTACGCACAGAGCTGGATATTGCGCGTACGCAGCTTTACTATCTGGATTATAAGGCGACGATAGCACTCGCGTCCCTGAGAAACCAGAATGGACCGAACCACAACACTTAAATTTTTTTTGGTCCGCAGAATGGTCCAAACCAGAATCCAGGAGGCTTTTATGGTCCAATGGGCATTCTGCACCAGAATCCATGAAACCTTTTAATCAACAAAGTGGTCCGAATCAGAACGCTGGGAACTTCTTTTATCCTCAAAATGGCCCAAGACCGTTCTCCGAAGTTCCTCCCAGTGACATTTTCCACCACAACATCTTAGACCACCACCACTGTTTTAGAATCAAACGATGTTCATGTCGGCGGCAACATTTCGCCCGATTCCATTTCAAAATCAAACAATGCCATGCCATCGGCTACGTTTCATACTATCCAATTCTAGACTCCCTTCATTCTGATCCCAACGATGAGCATCCTGACGATGCCTCAACCGACATTAACTTTTACACCACAGGGGGAATATGCTGACTCGACGCATCGCTATGGCTTCTAGGTGACGATAGGCATGATGACGCAGGATACTGGCTCTATTCCCATGATATATATGGAGGATCCAATCAAGACGACCCGGTTGCCCAACGCCTGAAGCTTTTCGAAGATCAAAATGAAAAAATGTTGTCGCTGCTATCCAAATTACCTGGTGTTGTTGTGCCAGTTGACGTCGAACCATGCTCTGGATTCCAAGCGTCCCCCTTCATCGACGAAATATCCACGGTCGACGTCCCAAAGAAGTATAGCATCCACACTTTCACACCTAAATATTCAGAGATCATAGACCCGACAAAGCATATTTATCAATATAAGCAATTGATGTGGACCGTGTCCATACCTCACCAGTATCAAGAGGTGGTCATGTGCAAAAGTTTTGGTACAACCCTCACTTGAGCAGCCCTCCAGTGGCTGATCAATCTCAAACCATAATCCATCGGTAATTTTGCCGAACTTGTCAACCAGACTAGCGACTTATACTACGTCACTCAAAAGACTGGAGAGTCCATCCAAAGTTATTTCAATCGCTTCAATGCAGAAATGATCAACGTCCGAAATTGCGACGTCAAAACTGCGATCGAGGCCTACAAGCGAGGTCTGGATGACACTTCTGGACTATACAATATTCTTACGAAATACTCTCCAGAGAACTTTGAAGACGTCCGAGCAAGGACGTTGGCTTACATAAGGATCGAGGATGACACAACTTTTCGTCGGAATCATTTAGGTGACAAAAGACCACTGAGCATGAAGAAACCTGATTTCAAAGCTAAAGTCGTCGCCAAGACGGAATCCGCACGACAGATTCGAGAAAAAGATAAGCATCCCTACCCCAAAATTTCCCCAACATCCTAAGATATCATCTTATGGATTCAAGGGAACTGCCAAAGATCTAGTCGAGACTCTGAAAAACGTAGAATCGACCATCCGGTGGCCTAAGAAAAGTGACATAGACGACGACAAGAATGACAAGTCTAAGTGGTGTGACTTCCAAAGTGATCATGGACACACGACATAAGAGTATCTTGCGCTACAAAGAGAGCTTGTATTGCTCGTCCTGAAGGGACACCTCAAGGGATTAATCGACAATGACGAGACAATAGTACAAAACGCGCGACCGTCGTCCCCACTTCATGCAAAGTTCGTAAATTGCATTACTAGAGGATCAGACGTGTGCGGACTAACATACTCCGCAGCAAAGCGACACGCCAGTCGGGGTCCCGACGATCAGGGTATCTCCCGATCATTGAAGTCCAAACAGGAGTCAGAACTAGAAGCTATGATGTTAACATTCGACCAGAGCGATCTACAAGAACCATGGCAGAAGCATCACGATGGACTAATATTGCAGTTGACGGTAGGCAACTGCTCGACCAAAAGAGTCTTGATCGATGGAGGAAGTTCAACAAATGTCATATTCCTTGGCACGATCAAAACAACGGGGGATCGACATGACGGACATCAAAAGACGATCCGTAGTCTTGGTAGGGTTCAACAGAGACTCGACAAGCACTGTCAGGGAGATTACTTGTGTATGCCAAAGGAACCGACAAACAGACAAAGTTCAACGTGATTGACTGTTCTTCAACTTATAATATTATTCTGAGTTGACCATGGATCCACGACATGAAAGCTTTACCTTCGACGTATCATCAGACATTAAAATTTCCAACACCATGGGGAGTTCAGGAGATCAAAAGCAAGCAGAAGATAGCCCGTGAATGCTACAAGACTACGATGACACACTCGAAGAAGGACATCTAGCAATTACAGGTCCAGCATGTCCCCGAGTCTGTCGACGACTATCGTTTGGAATAAGTCATACTCCATAAGGGCAAGCCTGACAGAATTGTCTTCACCGGATCGTTGCTCGATCCAGCCCTCAAAGACAAATTAATTTATTTTTTGCAGGAACATGCTAATTGTTTCGCCTGGACGCATGAGGATATGGTCGGCATTGATCCAGATGTCATCTCCCAAAAACTCAATATTACCCGTCGTATAAGCTGTAAAACAGAAACGATGAAAGTTCGCCCTGGAGCGAAACAAAGTGATTAACGAAGAAGTCGACAACCTGCTAAAGACTGGGAAAATCAGAGGAGTAAAATACCCTGACTGGTTGGCTAATGTCGTGGTCGTACAAATGAAAAACGGGAAATGGAGGGTATGCATTGACTTCACAGACCTCAACAAGGCCTGTCCAAAAGATCCATTCCCATTACCACATATCGATGCGATGGTCGACGCGACCGCTGGTCATGAACTACTAACGTTCATGGACGCGTATTCTGGATATAACCAGATACTAATGCATACTGCCGACCAGGAAGAAACCGCCTACATGACAGACAAAGGTATTTATTGAAACAAGGTTATGCCATTTGGACTGAAAATGCAGGGTCGACGTACCAGAGGTTGGTCAACAAAATGTTCAAAGATTATCTTGGCGACACTATGGAAGTATACATCAACGAAATGCTCGTCAAGTCAAAGCAAGCGAACGATCATATTGACCATCTGAGAATCTTTCGACGTGCTCAGAAAGTACAAGATGAAGTTGAATCCTACGAAATGTTCCTTCGGTGTAAGTGCTGGAAAATTTCTAGGATACATGGGAAAAGGACGCATGATCGAGGCAAATCCGGACCAAATAAAGGCAATCGTCAACATTAAATCACCTAGAAATTTCAAAGAAGTCCAACGACTCACTGATCACATAGTCGTGCTAAACAAGTTTATCTCCCGGTCCTCAGATAAGTGTCACATGTTTTACAATGTCCTAAGAAAAAATAGGGGCTTTGAGTGGACGAACGACCACGAGCAAGCACTACAAAAGCTGAAAGAATACATGGCGTCACCACCTCTGTTGTCAAAGCCTAAAGACAACGAGACCCTACAATTATACTTGGCAGTCAGTTCCAATTCAGCAAGTGTTGTCTTAACACGAGAGGGCAGCAAATGCCAACTCCCGATCTATTACATCAGTAAGTCTTTACTAGACGCGGAAACCATGTACTCGTCCATTGAAAAATTGTTGCTAGCATTAATCACCGCTGTTAAAATGCTTCGACATTATTTCGAATCGCATCCTATAATTGTCGTTACTAATTATTCCCTTAAGTTTGTCTTAAGAAAACCAGAAGTAACAGGTCGACTAGCGAAGTGGAGTGTCTACCTTAGTAGCTATGACATAGATTTCAAACGAAGGACATCGATCAAATCGCAAGTCCTGGCAGATTTTGTCGCTAATTTCAGCCCAAAACTAGATGCAGACGTACAGACAGATACTGTGGTGACTCTTGATGACACGTCCTGTATACTCCACGTCGACTGATCGTCCAACGCCAGGGGGCAGGACTAGGCATCATCTTACAGTCGCCACAGGGGGGTAAGACGGTGTACTCCAAACGATGTGATAGTAAGGCCACAAACAACAAAGTCAAGTACGAAGCATTGATCGTGGGCATGCGCATGGAACGAGACTTTAGGGAAACTGGATTACATGTCAAAAGTGATTCCCTCCTCATCATGAACCATATGAACAGGGAATTCGTGGCAAAAGACTCCAAAATGACGGCATACCTTAAAACTACCAAAGCCAAATCAGAAGAGTTCAAATCCTTCTCGATCATGCAAATTTCAAGAGACTAGAACACACAAGATGATGCCTTACCCAACCTTGGGTCGGCGCTCAGTAAATCGTCGTTCGACAACATCCCTATGATCCACTTAGCAGCTCCATCCATTGAAAGTAATGACGATGTCTACGTCCTCAACGAAGAAAATGACTGGTCGCGTGATATCAAGAATTACCTTATACACGACCAACTTCTGGACGACCGAATGGAGGCACACAAGATCAGTTTCAAAGCCTCCAAGTATCTTATGATTGTGGAGAGGCTCTATTGATGGTCGTCAACATGTATGAACTTACGATGTATCGTCAGCAATAATCAAGTGCAAACCATACTAAATGAAATGAACGAAGGAGAATGTGACAATCACTCAGGAGGTCATAGTCTAGCAAACCGAGTCTCACGACAAGGTTACTACTGGTCGACCTTACGACAAGATGCAATCAGGTACGTCCAAGGTTGTGACGCCTGTCAACGACATTCAGGTATGTCCCATCAACCCTCAGAGCCTTTGCACACAACTTAATCCCATGGCCCTTCATGAGATGGGGAATGGATATTGTCGGTAAGTTGCCACCTACCCCTGGGCAAAAGGTATTTTTATTAGTCCTTACAGACTATTTATCTAAATGGATAGAAGCAGCGCCTTTTCTCAGGGCCGGGATAAAGAAGTCATCTCCTTTATCCAGACTAATATTATCTGCAGGTTCGAAATCCCATCCAAAATCGTATGCGACAACGGCTCACAGTTCATAAATGATCGCACTCAACAGTTTTGTGAGGATCGTAACATCAAACTCACAACTTAGACACCACGATATCCACAGTCGAATGGACTCGCTAAATCAAGCAACAAAGTCATAAACAACTCAACAAGGAAGCGATTAAAAGCTGCAAAAGGGCAATGGGTCGAAGAACTCCCGTCGGTCCTATGGGCCAATCGTACGATGCCACGTACTTCCACATGTCAACCCCCTTTTCCCTAGTCTACGGATGTGAAGCGGTCTTTCCTGTCGAGACACAACTATCGACAACAAGACATACGTCAGTCGATCATAACTTGGTAGACCTGAGTTATGACGTCGACGTCCTAGAAGAACTACGAGAAGCTACTCTCATCAAGATGGCATCTCAAAGACAAGTGGTCTAACGACATTTCAACAAGAATGTCAAGATTAAAGTCTTCCAAGAATGCGACTTCGTTCTTTGACGTACATTCCAAAACACCAAGAATCGAACGTAGGTAAGTTATCCACCAAGTGGGAAAGACTATCACCATTCACAATCCAATCCAACCCAATCTTTATTAAAAAATAATTTCTCTCTCTTCCACCTACCCAATCTCCAATTCCAATTTAATCACATATTTTTTATGGTTTATGAGTGATCCAATCCAATCTCAAATATTTTTTTAAAAATATTAATTTTTAATATTTCATCATATCTATAATTTTTTTATTATTCTTGCATATAAAAAATAAATTTCTTAATCTATTTGATACTTTAAAACGTAATCTTAATTAAAAAACTTATAATTGAAAATAATTAAAACAAGTTACAAAGAGAAATACTGAATTACATAAAAAGAAATACGGAATTACATATCTAATTAAAAGACATAAATGACAATATTGAAATAGAGAGAAAGATTGGGGTGATGAAAATATGTCAATATTGGTCTCTATTCATAGGGAATTGAAAAATATGGGTTTTGGTATGTTTTTTATTTTTTATTTTTTTTGTTAAACTCATCTTTTTAATAAGATAAGATTTATCTAAAAAAATCTACCCAAACCAATAATAAAGTGACATGTGTAAATGTTTATCTAAAAAAAATCTACCCAAGATTGGATTGCAATACTGATTTCTCCATTCTCCAATCAATTCATTTTATCTTTTATTTTATTAATCTATTTTGTCTTTTACTTCAAATGGATTGGGTTGGATCACCGTTGTGGATAGTCTAAGCTCCAAACCCTCGACAACCAAGACATCCTACGAAGCTGGAACGCAGCACATTTGAAAAAAATATTTCTTTTAAGTTATTTTTCCTCACCATTTATTCATTACGACGATTACCGACTTAATCATCGGAGGGCCGTTGGCTAAGCCAAAGACCGACCACTAACGATTTATATCTCACGGGATCGCACGATCACATAAACACAAGGCAGTAACCACACTGAGCTCTTTTAATCAAGACCACTCGAAGGTTAAAAAGTCTCAGGTCTCACGATTCTATGTCCGGGACTTAGGAAAAATTCCAAGCCAAAGTCATACAATCTTTGTAAAATGCCTTAGGAGCATGTTCTGTATTTTAGTTACTTAAGTATTAAAGCCTCAGTCGCATATTTGAGTTACTTAGCATTCATTATACGTTTCGTCACAGGTGATCACACGTCTAACGTAATCCTATCTTTTACGATAAATAACTCACACGATAAAAGAAAAAAAAACACTTGTATTAATATTGCAAAAATTACAAGTGTTGGGCACGACCACCAATGGTCGCCCCCGGGAAAAGTACAATCGAAACTAAGAAACTAAGGTTGGGAAGGGGGCACTTAATCCTGAGCGACTCCCTCGTCGCCTCCTCCAGCCCCGACCTCCGCGGGATATCCTTCTCCGAGTTCATCTTCCTGATCGAGGTCTCTGTCATCCCCGATCTGCTTCAGATAGGTGGTGACCTCCGCTTCAGCATTGGCCATGGAATTCTTCCCACGGAGGTGACGACGCATGATCACCTCCTTAACTCTGAAACGATTCAATGCCTTAAAAGAAATGAGCCTCTTCTCTAAGGCAACGATCGCCTCCACTTAGCCTTGATGGACTCAAGGTCCTCGACCTATTTTTCGTGCGCGGTCAAAAGACCCTTGGTCGCCGTAACCTCTCCCTCAGACACAGAGGCTTTATTAAGGGACGTCTCCAGACGAAATTGGAGGTCACTCTGCTTCCTTGACAAGGCCTATAAAAGGTCCTGAGCTTCGTCAAGCCTAAACGAGAGGGACTCGACCTTGGCCTCTGCTGCCAGTACCTGCTTCCGTGCCCTTCGTTCTTGTAACACCCTAAAAACCAGGGTAAATTTAAACCTTAAAATTTATCATAGTAAATCATAATTTCATCCAAACTTTTATACATAAGCGGAGAATTAACCATGAGGGTTCATATACACATTTTCGAATTATCAAAACAACCTGTTAATCTAATCCTGACAACTATGATTAGATTAAATTGGTTGTCTAGGACATTCATCAAAAGCATCCTTGCATAAGCTAACTTCTCCACTTATCACCAAAAATTGAATACCAAAATCACTCGTCCCTCTTCCCGTTACTTCCCCGAGCTCGTACCTAGTAAGAAAATTTAATTTGAAACGATTAGGCTTACGCTTAGTGGGAACATCCATTTTCAAATTAAAACTTTATCAGCTTTAGAAACTCAAATAATCAAAGCGTATAAACAAACCTGGTTTGCCATCATTCTTACCGTACGTCTCCACATCTTACCATGACGAGACCATACCCGATTCCATGAGTATGACTACATTCAGAAAGTCATATCATCACATTCGAGAGCCTACTACGAATCATTACAGATTCTAGATCATCGCTCATGTCCAAGAAATTACAATTTACTTTATGCCTATTTCTTGGAGTGGAAGTAGAGATTACAATTTACTTTATGCCTATTCCTAATTTCTCATCACCTTACGAAATGAGAATTACAAGTTACTTTATTCCTATTCCTCATTTCAGGTCAACGGGAATTACAAGTTCTTTATGCCTATTCCACGTTACAAATACTTCCAGTGCCTATGGATCCATTACATTTACTATACACAAGCATTGTATCAAACTAAATCAAACCTCCAAGCCTAACACGCTAACATCAAAATATAGGGACGTTCAAGCTGCTTGTAATACCCCGGGTAAGTTCGTTAGTTAAATGTTAGTTCCGTTAAATTTATTTAACTTTATAATTGATGTTTAGGGTAAGTTTGGGTTAATTTATAAGTTAGGGGTGATTTGGTCATTAATGGATAGCTTAAGGTCTAAATGGTAAATAGGAATAGATATTACCCCTTAGGAAGTCAGATATTATCACAACAGCAGAAAATATCCAACAAATCCAGTGTGTGTAGTGTGTGTGTTTTGAGACCAAAAAGAAGAAGAAAGACAGAAAGTTAAGGCTTCAATTGGTTTGCTTGAAAAGTGATATTAAGGTATGTTCCTTTGTAATTTATGTTTGTAATTGGCATTGGAAGGTTTCTATCGGAGTAGAATCATCAATTTCACATCTAGTAATGATTCAGTCGATTTCTGGGTAGAAAATGGATAAACAGTCAGAGGTTTCCGGATAAGATGATTGTGTCCGGTAGTTTCTTGGGTGGTGTCCGGATAATGTGTTGTTAGTGTCCGGTAGTTTTTCTTGCAGGTATCCAGATGAATCGATTAACCGGGTAAGTCCTATTTCTCTAGTTTCTGGATGAAATGATTTACCGGATAGTGTCCGGATTGTTGTGTTGTCCGGATAGTTATGTTATCCGGATTGGTTATGTTATCCGGAGAGTTGGTGTTGTCCAGAAAGGTTGTGTTGTCCGGATACTTTAGCTGTTTGGTCAATTTTGAGAGTTTAGATGCTTTTGAGTATCCAGTAACTTGTGTCTTGTTAATTCTTGGAAGGGGAAATGAATGAGGACTGAATGCATTATGGACTAGACTTAAGTTCGGGTTTGGGGGTAACATTTGAAGATTAGAGTTATCTAGAGTTCTTAGCTTTAGTAAGACTTGTATGCTCTATTTGGTAAAGAGATATCTGTATTCAATTGTTTCAGATACTCTGAATCGAAGGTGAAAGCTAAATCTGTTGGAAAAGACCGGGAAGAGTTGTGTTAAGCAAACAAGTGAGTTTTTACTTAAAATGTTTTCTAACTGGAATACATATATGTGGATGAGTGTAATAATGTGCATATTATGTTTATATGAGTATTACACTGCATGGGTGCTAGTTGGCCGGGCTTAGGACCGGTGTATGTTGGTTGTACAGAAGGACAGTGGTGTTGGCTGTATTTAGTACAGTGGTGCAAGTTAATTAATTGGCTCGCAACCAATTAATATGTCCAAGAGAATGAGATGGAAAGATACATGATGTATGAGTCATAATTGGTATTCTTATGTGTGTTATGTGTATGATGTTTGTGCAAATGGTTTTTTTTTTTAACTAACGGGGATTTTCTCACTAGACCTCAAGGTCTAACCCTCATTTTGTTATAAAAATATGTATTCCAGGTCGTGGATCGAGTAAGAGCAAATAAGAAGGTTAAACCGCGAATAGCTTTTGGAGGACTATGTAGTTGAAGACTATGATGTGTTTAGTAGATATAGCATGTTATTAGTAATGATGTAAATTTACTAAGTAAACGTTTGTAATGATGTATTGAATGTTTGTAATGACTAGGGGACCGTATTTGTTATCTAATGTATCTCTTGTTTTAACGACGTTATGCAATGTATGCTATTTGAACTATGTTTGAAAATCTGGGTTGTTACAGATGGTATCAGAGCCCTAGTTTAAGGGATTTAGGTATTTATATCTGTACCTAGACTTAAACTGCATGTGAAGTAGGATGTCCTTATTATTGTAGAACCTTGGGATGTTAAATATAAAAAGGTAGAAGGAACATCATGTAAGGTAATTTCAGATTACACCTGGCCAGTGTAATTGTGATCTTACAGGTACATGTTTGAACTGGAATACCTTGTTATATGGGGTATGTGTTTATGTGTATATTAACCTTGTTTGAATCAACAGAATGGCAAGTGGTACTAGACAAACGAATCGGGAAGGAGGAGGAAATCCGAATAGAACAAACCCAACAACCGGAGGAAGGGGAAGAGGGGGAGAAAGAGATGGAGGCAGAATTGGAGGCATAATTGGGGGTAGAACTGGGAGTGGAGCTCCGCCGCGAGGTAATGAATTTGTTACTAGGGACGATTTAACAGCCGAAATGGGAAGACTGCAGTCCAGTATACAAGCCATGTTTGATCGAACTCGTCATAATGAAGCTGATACACTAGATCCTGGTCAGGAAGACAAGATGCCTATTACACCTACAATCACACCAGTACTAAGAAAGTGTGACTATAAAATGTTCTTAAGTTGTAAACCTCCAACTTACTCGGGAGATCGGGATCCAGTGAAAGCTATGAAGTGGCTAAAGGAAATAGAAGTTATTTTCAAGACTAGTAAATGCGCTGAAGAGGATAGAGTACTATATGGAACTGCAATGTTAAAAGGCAATGCCCTATACTGGTGGGAAGCACATATTTCTTCGGGAGGATCTGATATATATTCTACTTACTGTTGGGAAGAATTCGTGATAGCTTTCAGGAAATAGTTTTGTTCTCAAGCCGCAGTTAAACAATTGGAAGGGGAGTTTATGAACTTGCAGCAAGGGAATTTGTCAGTTCGGGACTACACCGCTCATTTCGTGGAAAAGTCTCGTTTTGAGGAATACTACGTTGTTACGGAGGCCATGAAGATTGAAAGGTTTATCTTTGGATTGAATGTAGAAGTCAGAAGTTTTGTGATTGCTAAAGGACCAGAAACTTTCTCCACCGCAGTAGACGCTGCGGAAACCATGGAACAAGATAAAGGGAGAAGTACTAGTGATAAGAATGTGGGGAAAAGAAAGTGGGAAGGACCGCAGTATGATTCGAAGAAGTCCAGGTTTCAACGATTTGATAACCGTCCACCTTTCCGACCAGTTGAAAAACCATGCCCAAAGTGCCACCGTTTTCATCAAGGAAGTTGTCAAGTGGATCCTAGAAACTGTTATAAGTGTGGAAAGATCGATCATATTGCTAAAGACTGTCGAGTAGTTAGATTTTGTTACTCGTGCAATTCTCCTGATCACCTTCAGTCTGATTGTCCACTGGGGAGAATACAACCGGGTGGTACGTCAGTAAGACCAACGGGTGTTAGACCGGTAGTACCAAGGCCAGAAGTACCAAGAGAAAGGGGCCGTGCCTTCCAGATGACAGAGCAAGAAGTAGATAAGACTCCCGATGTGGTTACAGGTACATTCTTAATAAATTCTACACGTGCTAAAGTGTTATTTGATTCCGGTGCAAAGCGATCGTTTGTGTCGCCTTCTTTTGCTGCCTATATGCATTTAAAGCCTAAAGTGTTAGATCATGCGTTAATGGTAGATACGGCTAATGATAATCAAGTACCGGTTAATGAGGTATTTGATAGTTGTGTTATAAACATAGATGGGTGTGGAGTGCCTATTCAGTTATTTCCTATAGCCTTGATCGAGTTTGATGTGGTAGTGGGAATGGATTGGTTAGCCGAGAATCAGGCTAATATAGTTTGTGATAAGAAGTTGATAAATGTTGTCTTACCTGAGAAGGGACCAGTAGTGATTTATGGTGACCGTAGAAATCATCAGTCTTGCCTTATCTATTTGTTGAAAGCTCGTAAGTGTATCAATAAAGGCTGCTCAAGTTACTTAGCTTATGTGATAGATATTAAGCTAGAAAAGAATAAGCTGGGAGATATTCCGGTTGTTCGTGAATTTCCGGATGTTTTTCCAGAAGATTTGACTAGCCTTCCGCCTGTTAGACAAATTGAGTTTGGTATAGATCTGATTCCTGGAGCCGCTCCTGTTTCCCGTGCACCGTATCGTTTGGCACCTCCAGAGATGATGACTCAACTGCAGGATCTTTCAGATAAAGGCTTCATCAGACCCAGTTCTTCACCGTGGGGAGCACCGGTTCTGTTTGTGAAAAAGAAGGATGGTTCGATGAGGATGTGTATTGATTATCGGGAACTGAATAAGCGCACGATCAAGAACAAATATCCGCTTCCCATAATTGATGATCTCTTCGATCAATTAGTTGGAGCTTGTTATTTCTCCAAGATTGATCTAAGATCTGGCTACCATCAACTGAAGGTTAAAGAAGAAGACGTTCTGAAAACTGCTTTTCGCACACGGTATGGTCACTATGAATTCTTAGTGATGCCTTTTGGATTGACGAACGCTCCAGCTGCTTTTATGGATTTAATGAATCGGGTATGTAAGCCGTATGTCGGTATATTTGTTATTGTAAAGCCCGTATCCCGGTATGTATTCTCGTTATTCCTTTTTTTTTTTAAAAAAGAAGCATTTAATTAATTAACGTGGTTTCCGTTAGCGGGGTTAGCCGAGTCGGGCCAAAAAGTTAAGTGAAGTAACCTTTGTGGGATTTTGCTAAGAAGTGTAAGTTGAGGGGCTGTTTGGGACTTTCTCCATAGTTGGGCAAGAGGATCGGCCAAGAGGCACGACCCCTCCCCTCCCCTTCGGTTTCATCTTAACAATCCTCCCCCAAAACCCTTAGCCATTTTCTTTCCCTTCCCCTTGTTGTTTTCGGCCAAGAAGAAAGGGAAGTGAAACCGAGAAGAAAAGAGAGAGAAACCGAAAGAGAAAGAGAGCGAGAGTCGAGAGGAGGAAGGAGGCGATCACCGGCGTGAGGGAACCAGCGTCGGGACTGGTCGGAAAGGAGGAAGAAGAAGGATTCCGTTAAGGTAAGTGTCCCGTTCGTTTTATTGATGTTTTCTTCGTCGGAAATTGTAAACCGCAACCACATTGTCACCGCCAATCACCACCACCTCCGGAGGCGGCAGTGGGTGGTGCTTGGTGTGTTTCAGACCATGGTAACCCTAAAACAGTAAGTCAAGTTGTTTTGCGGGTCTGTTTGGATTAAGACGTCTTATTGGGATCAAGTTCAAAAGGTTATCATTTTATGTAATTTTTTTAGTGTTCTGTCCAGTTCTTCAATCGTGCGTAACTTTCTCGTCGTAACTCGGATTGAGGCGAATCCGGTGCCCACGGTTCACATTCTGTGTCGGGCACGTTTTTCATGTTTTAGAGAAAGTTTGGTTCGGCCTCTAGCTAGGCGAAAAAGTGTGGTTTTTACAGCAGGTCGGGATTTTAGACAGCTTTCTGTCCCTGTTTTGTATGGAGCATAACTCCTGATAGGAATGTCGGATTGGGATGAAACTGGTGTCAAAAGTTCCCATTCTGAGCCTAGTAAGTTTTCTATGTTTTGGGGAAAAACCAGTTCGGACCGTAGCCTATGTCAAATCGTCGTTTTGTACTGAAAGGTTCTGTTTCTCGCTGTTCTGCGAATCGTTCTTGTAAAATCCATATTAAATTATAGAAAAATCGTTAGGACGCGTGCGATACGTCCCTGGAACCGTGAAACTTAGAACTTCGTGATTATGGAATTTGATTTCTGTATTTATCAGTTTTAAGGGGGTAAAACAGGTCCCGAACAGACCCGTGTTTTAGATAAAAAGCTGGAATGTTTAGTCTTATAAAATCTAGTAAAGGTGTCGTGAGTTGGGACCTTCCGTTGACGTTTTTACTGCGTAATTAGGTGGGAAAATGTGAGGAAGGTTGACTTGCTGGTGTTGCGGCTCGGGAGCGCGTCGCTTTGCTTTGAGGTGAGTTCTCTCACCGCGTAGTTAGGAATTTCATGTATGTCGTTATTTTGTGTTACGTGTGATTACGTGTATTTATGTGCTTACGTGAACTAGATGGGATGTGATAACTGGTTGTGATTTATTAAATTCGTATGTGGAATATATATATATGCATGTGTACACCTCGGTGGGACTGAGGGGCTCGGTGGGACCGAGGGCTTGGTGGGACTAAGCTAGTACATCAATTTTTACTCGGTGGGACCGAGGGCTCGGTGGGACTGAGCTTGTATTAATGTATTTTGTGTACTCGGTGGGACCGAGGTTCGTGCTTATATAATAATCATTATGTGGGTTGATATTCGTGGTGATGGTGATGTTGCCTACTTGCGAGTAGGGGCGATATGCGTGGGGTTGCTACCTACGTGCGTGGTTGGATTCACTAAGCGTTTAGCTTACCCTTTCCCAATGTGTTGTTATTTCAGGTGCGGGCGGCAGTCGGGCGTGACCGTACACACATAGAGCGCGGAGTGTCAAATATTGTTAAACTTTCATTTTCGAACCCTTTGAATTTAATTATGAAATTTTCCGTTGCATAAACTTTGTTGACGGTTTGAGTCAACGACGTTAATTTCAATTAAGACGTGAATTATTAAATTATGGTTGTTTTATAATGAAATGTATGTTTTAAATTTTTTAAATTTCCATGTAATTTTTGGGACGTTACAACTTGGTATCAGAGCACAGCTTGAGTGAATCAAACACATCTCGGTGTGTTTGGTCTCAAGTTGCGGCTATGAAGTTTTTAAACTCTCTTATTAAAATCTTTGAAAATAAATGAACGGAGGAAGCCCGTTTGGGAAACGGTGATCGTGGGCGCAGTGTGTACAGTCAGCCGACGCCAATTGGGGAGGTACAGCACTTAGTGTATTTATTGCTTTCTAGAACATAGGAGTATGTATGCTAGATTGCTTACGTGGATTTTGTGGTACTGTATACTTGTTACTTGCTATTAGGAACTCATGCTAGCCTTGATAGGTTGTTATGTGAATGCACCTTAGGTTGTATACAGTAGGAACTAAATAGCCTTAGAATGTTGGATTTAGTTCTATTGCGCAGCTCTTGTTTGAGTCCAACCGTTGTAGGATAGAATTTTATATTCGAATATCTATCTGGTTTCACTGTATACGACTGTGCGTTTACGAGGCGACTCATCAGGGCTAGTGGGGGTTCCGTTCTAGCAAGGGTGGTGGGGTATTACGACTTTTCTAGGGAGCTAGGAAAAGTGTTTGCATATGCCGGAATGGGCATATGTGTTAGTTTGTGGTAAGAAACTACTTGGACGTCCCGGGACAGGACTCGAAACGAGTAAGGATAGGTGTGAAGGGTAGTAGCAGAGCTCCTACTATCTGAAGCACAGGATCCGTGCTCGAGTCGGGGAAAGTCACGGAGAATCCGAAGAGTTGAGTGTGAGCGTAGTTAGCAGGTTTTAATGTGTGCTAGTAGCTCGTTAAGGAGGAACAACAATGTTGATCCAGATGCTGATGCTGGAATTATTGCTGATCAGATTCGTGAGATGTTTGCGGTCGAGGTGACGCATATTTTGAGGAGGCGATCCCCGAAATTATTACCGCCATTCGTGATGAGGTAATAGTGTCGATGGAGGAGCGCATCGCGGCGATTCCACCCCCTGCGGGTGGGCAGCCCCGAACAAGAGGGTCGGGATCGGTTATAAAGTGCACATTCCTTATCGGTGGTTGTCCTGCGAACTAGAAGGTTCGCTTCGCGGTGAATCTGTTACGAGACGGAGCGAAAGACTGGTGTGCTATTGCTTTGACGCTTAACGGGCGCACTACTTGACCTGGGAGGAGTTCGTCATATGTTTCGTGTAGAGCATGTGCCTCTAGTGGAGATGGAGAGGAGTGCCAAAGAGTTCTTGGAGCTCTATCAGACTGCGGAGGCCATAAAGGAGGTGAACCGAAAGTTTACGGAAATGACATTATTCTATCCTTAGCATGCTGCTTTCGAGGACATGAAGAGGACACGGTGCAAGGATATGTTACGTACCAAGATCAGGGAGTTCGTGAGTACCGCGCAGTATGCTTCACTTGCTGTAGTGATGGAGGCGGCCCGAGGTAGAGTTCGTCAACTGGGAGTGGAGGAGGCACAAGCTACGTATAAAGTGGTGACAGGTACGTTCTTGGTTAACTCAGTGCTTGCTATGGTGACGATTGATAGAGGGGCTACTCATCCTTCTGTGTCTCACATAGTCAGTGAGTGTTTGGGGCCGAGTTGTAGGACGGTTAGGCTGTCCACTTGTGGTTGTAGTTGCTGAAGACAGGACCTCGACGGTTACTGACGTGTACCGGGGGTGCACTATGGAGATCTCTGGTGTGAGGTTCCTGATTGATTTGATTCTGATCGCTATGCGGGAGTTGTGCGTGACTGTGGGCATGGATTGGATGGATGCGTATGATGCGGAGATTGTTTGTCGTCGCAAACAAGTACGAGTTCGAACCCCAAGTGGGGGAGAAATGCTAGTTCAGGGCGGCTTGCCCAGGCGGACCTCAGCGATATGTTCGGCTGCGAGGGCTCAGAGATACTTGCAGCACAGTGGTCAGGGAATTTTGGCGTATGTGATCGACACGCGCGTCGACGGAGAGAAGAAGTCTGTGGAGGATGTGCCAGTTGTACGGGAGTTGCTGACGTATTTTCCCGAGGAGTTACCGGGGATACCTCCCGAGCGACAGGTAGAGTTCCACGTTTATTTGATTCCGGATGCTGCTCCGGTGGCCAAGGCACCTTATCGCTTGGCTCCACCGGAAATGAAGGAGTTGTACACTCGTTACAGGAACTTATCGAAAAGGAGTTCATCAAGCCGAGTTGTCCACCGTGGGGAGCCCCGATTCTGTTTGTGAAAAAGAAAGACGGGTCCCAACAGATGTGTATAGACTATCGTGAGTTGAATAAGCTTACGGTGAAGAATCGTTATCCTCCGCCAAGGATCGATGACTTGTTCGATCAGCTTCAGGGAGCCTCGTGGTTCTCTAAGGTTGATTTGAGATCGGGGTATCATCGAATGCGGGTGAGGAGAGAGGATACGGAGTAGACGGCCTTTCGTTCACGTCATGGCCATTTACAAGTTTGTGGTGAAGCCTCTCGGGCTCACCAATGCACCCGCAGCGTTCATGGACCTCATGAACCGGGTATGTAGCCCTATGTGGGATCGATCGGTGATCGTGTTCATCGACGATATTCTTGTGTAATCGAAGTCGAAGGAAGAGCATGAGATGCATTTGCGAGAAGTTTTGGAAGTTTTGAGGCGGGAGAAGCTGTATGCTAAGCTCTCCAAGTGTGAGTTCTGGTTACGAGAGGTCCACTTTCGAGAACATGTCGTGAACCAGAATGGTATTATGGTGGATCCGGCCAAGATTACGGCTGTGATGCGGTGGGAAGTGCCAAAGACTCTCACTGAAGTACAGAGTTTTCTTGGGTTAGCAGGGTACTTTCGGAGATCCATTCAGGATTTCTCCAAGATTGCTTTACCGATGACCCGATCGACGAAGAAATCTGCGGCTTTTAGTTGGGGTGAAGAGCAGCAGAGGGCTTTGGGGAGCTACGCAGGCGTTATGCGAGGCTCCGATGCTGACTTTGCCGGAGGGTATGTAAGAATTAGTGGTGTTTTCTCTCAAGATTTGGAGGCACTATTTGTATGGCGTCAAGTGTATACACTAACCATAAAAGCCTCCAGTACTTGATGACTGGCAAAACCTCAACATGCGTCAGAGGAGGTGACTTGACGTGGTCAAGGATTATGATGGTGAGATACTTTACCACCCCGGTAAAGCGGATGTTGTTACGGACGCACTTAGTCGACATCTGGATGGTGAACCACTGTGGGGCTTGTGTCAACGGTTAACAGTGGTTGCACCTCTTCTCGAGTCGATAGGTAGTGCTCAGGAGGTGGCAGTTTTGGACGAAAATGCCAATAGCGAGAGAGTTTCGAGGGAAATTCCGAATTTTGTCCGTGATAGTCATGGGTCAATTGCTCGGTCTTAATGGAAGGTTGGGTATCCCACGCGTGTGGGTACTGTAGGCCGAATAGTATCGGTTAGGGAATGCTGCCCTTTGTAATAAAGAGGATAAATGCGTAGAATTTTTGAGGTAAATAGTATACTTAGGTGTCGACTTTCTGGCTTAAGGCCAAATGCCTTAGTGTAATTGGGGAATTGTAGTCGATTTTAAGGAAATTATGTTGATGGTAGTAGTAATCCTGAGATGTTTGCTTGTGGTGAATGGTTGTGGTGGAGTGACCTTCGTGGATGATTATAAATTTACTAGTTTGATAATTCATGTGGAATAAATTGTGGGAGTCTATTAGAACTCGTGAAAGTTAATCGACAGTTAATGATAGGAATGATCGAATTCGAGTATCCTGTAGGGTATATTGGTGAGCAACTTTAGAATGGTTAGAGCTTGAAATTTGAATCGGGATGTTTTGATTATCTATGGTTGGGAGACAACCGAAGTCGTTTGACTAGGAATGAATCCAGTTGTTGGAATATTCCTCCGATCATACTTGCGGTGTGCTTGAAGGAGTTTTGTGGTAAGAAAAGTATTCGAGAGATTTTTAGGCGGTGTGGGAAATCTTAAATTCCAGTTAGTGAAGGTCTAGTGGAAACACCGAAAGTGTTCCGAGTGAACTTGGGAACCTGAGGTTGAGATGTGGGAGACCTATCTATAGCTATTCACGGGCATAGACTTCGAGGACGAAGTCTAATCCAAGTGGGGGAGAGTTGTAAAGCCCGTATCCCGGTATGTATTCTCGTTATTCCTTTTTTTTTAAAAAAGAAGCATTTAATTAATTAACGTGGTTTCCGTTAGCGGGGTTAGCCGAGTCGGGCCAAAAAGTTAAGTGAAGTAACCTTTGTGGGATTTTGCTAAGAAGTGTAAGTTGAGGGGCTGTTTGGGACTTTCTCCATAGTTGGGCAAGAGGATCGGCCATGAGGCACGACCCCTCCCCTCCCCTTCGGTTTCATCTTAACAATCCTCCCCCAAAACCCTTAGCCATTTTCTTTCCCTTCCCCTTGTTGTTTTCGGCCAAGAAGAAAGGGAAGTGAAACCGAGAAGAAAAGAGAGAGAGACCGAAAGAGAAAGAGAGCGAGAGTCGAGAGGAGGAAGGAGGCGATCACCGGCGTGAGGGAACCAGCGTCGGGACTGGTCGGAAAGGAGGAAGAAGAAGGATTCCGTTAAGGTAAGTGTCCCGTTCGTTTTATTGATGTTTTCTTCGTCGGAAATTGTAAACCGCAACCACCGTGTCACCGCCAATCACCACCACCTCCAGAGGCGGCAGTGGGTGGTGCTTGGTGTGTTTCAGACCATGGTAACCCTAAAACAGTAAGTCAAGTTGTTTTGCGGGTCTGTTTGGATTAAGACGTCTTATTGGGATCAAGTTCAAAAGGTTATCATTTTATGTAATTTTTTTAGTGTTCTGTCCAGTTCTTCAATCGTGCGTAACTTTCTCGTCGTAACTCGGATTGAGGCGAATCCGGTGCCCACGGTTCACATTCTGTGTCGGGCACGTTTTTCGTGTTTTAGAGAAAGTTTGGTTCGGCCTCTAGCTAGGCGAAAAAGTGTGGTTTTTACAGCAGGTCGGGATTTTAGACAGCTTTCTGTCCCTGTTTTGTATGGAGCATAACTCCTGATAGGAATGTCGGATTGGGATGAAACTGGTGTCAAAAGTTCCCATTCTGAGCCTAGTAACTTTTCTATGTTTTGGGGAAAAACCAGTTCGGACCGTAGCCTATGTCAAATCGTCGTTTTGTACTGAAAGGTTCTGTTTCTCGCTGTTCTG
Source organism: Saussurea involucrata (assembly GCA_033807775.1). Lineage (NCBI taxonomy): Eukaryota > Viridiplantae > Streptophyta > Magnoliopsida > Asterales > Asteraceae > Saussurea > Saussurea involucrata. The sequence continues at coordinate 139,293,552 of CM066322.1, forward strand.
CGAATCGTTCTTGTAAAATCCATATTAAATTATAGAAAAATCGTTAGGACGCGTGCGATACGTCCTTGGAACCGTGAAACTTAGAACTTCGTGATTATGGAATTTGATTTCTGTATTTATCTGTTTTAAGGGGGTAAAACAGGTCCCGAACAGACCCGTGTTTTAGATAAAAAGCTGGAATGTTTAGTCTTATAAAATCTAGTAAAGGTGTCGTGAGTTGGGACCTTCCGTTGACGTTTTTAGTGCGTAATTAGGTGGGAAAATGTGAGGAAGGTTGACTTTCTGGTGTTGCGGCTCGGGAGCGCGTCGCTTTGCTTTGAGGTGAGTTCTCTCACCGCGTAGTTAGGAATTTCATGTATGTCGTTATTTTGTGTTACGTGTGATTACGTGTATTTATGTGCTTACGTGAACTAGATGGGATGTGATAACTGGTTGTGATTTATTAAATTCGTATGTGGAATATATATATATGCATGTGTACACCTCGGTGGGACTGAGGGGCTCGGTGGGACCGAGGGCTTGGTGGGACTAAGCTAGTACAACAATTTTTACTCGGTGGGACCGAGGGCTCGGTGGGACTGAGCTTGTATTAATGTATTTTGTGTACTCGGTGGGACCGAGGTTCGTGCTTATATAATAATCATTATGTGGGTTGATATTCGTGGTGATGGTGATGTTGCCTACTTGCGAGTAGGGGCGATATGCGTGGGGTTGCTACCTACGTGCGTGGTTGGATTCACTAAGCGTTTAGCTTACCCTTTCCCAATGTGTTGTTATTTCAGGTGCGGACGGCAGTCGGGCGTGACCGTACACACATAGAGCGCGGAGTGTCAAATATTGTTAAACTTTCATTTTCGAACCCTTTGAATTTAATTATGAAATTTTCCGTTGCATAAACTTTGTTGACGGTTTGAGTCAACGACGTTAATTTCAATTAAGACGTGAATTATTAAATTATGGTTGTTTTATAATGAAATGTATGTTTTAAAAATTTTAAATTTCCTTGTAATTTTTGGGACGTTACAGTTATTGTATTTATCGATGATATACTTATCTATTCCCGATCCAAAAAGGATCACGCACAACATCTTCGGTTAATTCTGGAATTGTTAAAGAAGGAACAGTTATACGCTAAGTTCTCTAAGAGTGAATTCTGGCTACGGGAAGTTCAGTTTCTGGGGCATGTAGTTTTCGAGAAAGGTATTCAAGTTGATCCGACGAAGGTAGAAGCAATTGAAAAATGGGAACTGCCGAAGACGCCAACGGAAGTACGAAGTTTTCTGGGTTTAGCCGGTTACTATCGAAAGTTTATAAAAGATTTTTCTCGTATCGCTACGCCTCTCACTAAGCTAACTCGGAAGAATCTAAAGTTCGAATGGAAAGCAGAACAGGATGAAGCATTCCAAATATTGAAAGAGAAACTCTGTAGCGCACCGATACTAGCATTACCTGAAGGTTCCGATGATTTTGTAGTTTACAGTGATGCTTCCAAATTGGGATTGGGTTGTGTACTAATGCTGCGTGGAAATGTTATTGCTTATGCTTCTCGTCAGTTAAAAGATCATGAAAGACAGAATCCTACACACGACATGGAACTGACAGCAGTTGTTTTCGCGTTGAAGATTTGGAGACATTACCTTTACGGCTCTAAATGTCAAATTTATACTGATCATAAGAGTCTCCAACATCTTTTCGATCAGAAGGAACTAAATATGAGGCAAAGAAGATGGCTAGAATTGGTGAATGATTACGACTGTGAAATCCTTTATCATCTGGGAAAGGCGAATGTGGTAGCTGATGCACTAAGTCGTCAAGAAAGGAGTGGAACAATAAAAGCTATTTCACTACGAGCTGAACTCCTACCTAACATCTTTGACGAATTGCAGAAGTGTCAAATAGAAGCTTTTCAAGAAGAACACTTAAAACCAGAACGGTTAGTGGGTATATCAGCATTGCTTGTAAAAGATGATCGTGGGTTGTTGTGTTTGGGAAACAGAATCTGGGTGCCTCGTTTGTGTAACGTCCCAAAAATTACAATAAATTTTAACTTTTAAAAATAAGCATTTTAATAAATAAAATCTCATTAAATATCCAACACCGTTTCGTTTGCAAACTTAATAATAAATATCCTCGGTAATAATAAACAGCGGAAATTAAATCGTTTAAATAATAATTCTAATCCCATAATTACAATAACTCTTCACGCACGCCAGTGTGTACCTGTCACGCCTTGGAGCCAATAGCACCTGAAACCACATTTATAGGAAAAGGTAAGCACAAAGCTTAGTGAATTCCATCACATGCGCAGATAGCAATTATATACACATCACTCCTATCCGCACATGAGCAACAACACCACAGTTACATAATGCAAGTAAACACATACAAGTAATTTTGTACCCAACTCCTCGGTCCCACCGAGTTCACACAACATTTCCATCCACTTCCTCGGTCCCACCGAGTTGTAATGTAACACACTCGTTCCACCGAGTTCCCACAACGTTTCTATCCACTTCCTCGGTCCCACCGAGTCCTCGGTCCCACCGAGTTGTAATGTAACACACTCGTCCCACCGAGTTCCCACAACGTTTCTATCCACTTCCTCGGTCCCACCGAGTTGTAATGTAACACACTTGTCCCACCGAGTTCCCACAACGTTTCTATCCACTTCCTCGGTCCCACCGATTCCTCGGTCCCACCGAGTTGTAATGTAACACACATTTATACTAAGCATTTAACCCAAGCAAATATTACGCACCACAAACAACTAGTTCACACCACAAGTACAGTAGTACATACAAACTACCATAACATGCATACAATTCCTATCTACACAGTGAGAGAACTCACCTCAACGCAAAGTAGATGTCCTCAACAGCAAAACGAGCCGGCCAACACCAACTCACCTTTTTCCACCTAAATAAGTGATAACAAACGTCACAACGAAGTCCTAGCCCAAAGTCACAACTATAAGCTTACACACGAAAAATCCAGCTTTTACTCTAAGATTTACCGGTCTGTTCGGGACCTGTTTAGCCCCTCTTAAACTCATCAACCCAGAAATATTATTCGATAATCAGTTAGTTCTATGTCTTAGGGTTCCAGGGACATATCGTACGCGCTCTAACGATTTTTCTACAATTTAATATGAATTTTCTAAAAACGGAACGCGAAACTGTCACGTTCAGACCTGCTGTGAAAACAGCCATTTTAAGCCTAGCTAGAGCCCGAACCGGACTTCCGCTAAAACACGAAAAATGTGCCCGACATAGAATGTGAACCGTGGGCACCAGTTTCGCCTCAAACCGAGCTACGACGGAAAAGTTATGAACGAAACAAAACAGTGGCAGAAAAGGCGATTTCACATAAAATGACGATTTTGAAACGGTTAATCTTTTCGCGATTGGGGTTACGGTTTAGCTATAAAGGTTCGGTCTAGGTAGCCACGGCTGGGCTACTACTATCAGCACCCACTGCCACCTCCGGCAGCGGCAGACGGCGGCGGCGGCGGCAGCAGCAACCGACGACGGTGGTGGTGGTTCGGCAAAACAACCCGACAAGGCCAAAAGCATAACCCGACGACTCCATCTCCTACACACCTCACCCCGAGCATGTCTTACAGCCGCAAGCCCGCCACTACAGCCACCTCACTGGTGGTGCATGGCAGTCACGTCGGCGGCGGCACCGGCGGTGGTTTGCGGTTGAAGGCGACGAATAAAAACGAGAAAGAAAGAGAGACGGTTTTACCTCTTTAACGGGAACGCATCAGCAAACAGGTCGGCTCCTCCTTCCTCTCTCGCCCTCTCGCTGTTCCTCTCTCTCTCCGGCAGTCGATAACGCCGGCGGCGGCGGTGGCTGCGTTTTCCGGCAGCGGCGAAGAAAGACCGACAAGGGGGGGGGGGGGGGGGAGACCACGGCGGAGAGGGGAGGGTGACTAGGGTTTTCTTCTCTATAACGCTTTTCTTCTTCGTCGTTTGCTACCCACGTAACCGAAACCACAAAACAAAAAAAGAAACAAAATGGGGCTTGGTCGTGTGCATGGGCCGACCCTATGTCACGACTTTGGCCCTATGGCATTTTCGGTCCCTCAGCAAATCACAAACACTATCTAAACCCCCTACTAGAAAATTAACACTTAGGGTCAACGGTGCTAACCCTCGGCAACTTAAATGATCCCGTAAGAAAAATTCAATGACAATTACATATTTAAGCAACGAGAAAGATTTAAAGGAAAATATTTATTCGTACCGGGACACGGGCTTTACAACTCTCCCCCGCTTGAAATAGACTTCGTCCTCGAAGTCTCTGCCCGCAAATAGCTCAGGATAGTTCCCTCGCATCTCAGCCTCGGGTTCCCGAGTCCACTCGGAATCCTTTCGGTGCTGCCACTGGACTTTCCTCAACTAGAATCTAAATTTCTCACCAATATACCGTACAGGATACTTGAATCCGATCGTTCCTATCATTAACTGTCGATTGCCTTCCACGAGTTCTACTAGACTCCCAAATTTTATTTCACACGAATCATCAAACCAGTAAACTTATAATCACCCACGAAGGTCATTCCACCATAGCCATTTCTCACAAGTAAGCATCTCAGAGTTACTACTACCATCACCATAATTACCTTAATATCGGCTACAATTATCCGATTACACTAAAGGTGTTTGGCCTCAAGCCCAAAAGTCGACACCTAAATATACTACTTACTTCAAAAAGGTTACTGCGCATTTATGCTCTTAATTACAAAGGGCATCATTCCCTTAACCGATACTATTCGGCCTACAGTACCAACACGCGTGGAATACCCAACCTTCCACCGTCTACTTATCCTCCACACTCGCTCTACGAAGCCTAGTTACACCGTATCAAGATACACCTTAACGTCTACCTCCAAGGTACGTCTCAAGGCCCGACACATCGAAACTACCTCCCAGGTAAGTGCCCAAGACTATATCCTCCCAGTGCCTACTGGAGAGTTAAGGTCATAACACATGAATACCGGGGTCCCACCCCGAGATACCCAACCGACCATTACCAACGACTGACTGACGTGACCAAGGATCCAATGCAAAACAGTCTACCAACAACATGCCTATCCCGAAATGACTCACTCACCCAAACATGTAACTACTTAACGTGCAATAAATGCAAAACTGTGCAACAAAGCAACCCATCAACAAGACTCCCCATCGAGCCATTAAAACCGTGCAATTGACCCATGACTATCTCAAAGTCAAAACCGAGCAAAATGCTCAACGCTTGCTAGACCCATAAGTCGGTCAAAAACGCGTTTAAATAAAATTTAAGCAAGCAATACTCTAAAATCAACATTAGTCCCAAACTCAACACGGGTCAACCAAAAGAGTTTTCCAAAAGGACTCACACCCTTAAAATTCTCAAAATGACACATAACACTTAAAAGCGCATTTCCCAAATGGTTTACAAAATCATTTACAAAATATTTTCCACGTCAAGATTTTTCATCTCAAAAAGATCGTATGCAATAAAACTACTATTACCAGGTCGGTAGTTACGCAAAAATGGACACGCTCGTCTCACATAGTAAAAATCATGTTGAAAATCATTCCATTGCCGTTCAGTTTACTTACAAAACACAAAGCGTAATGAATAATTTCTTTTAAAAATGAACCGTCACGGTTCTAGTATGGATTGACTCGTGACATGTACTTAAAGTAACCGCTCGACCTTACACCGGGTGCGACAAAAGTGTGCACATAATTTCAAAATCAGTCCCACGACATTTGACCCCCAAATTTCTCTTTTTTAAACATAAAATGTCGTAGCACAGGGTTTACCAACAAATTTTTACGCGCGTCGGCTAGTCATACAAAACGATGAAACGGTTTACAAATATAATTTTGATAAAACACAACGGTCTCGTGCAAGTTTCAAACTTAAAGATAGAAACCAATCCGTTTCCATCATTTGCAAATATCGACTAAAACCTCATAAAATCTCAAAAGGTGGGGTTCTTTAAATTGATTTCCAAGATTTCCCCAAATGGTCACATAAACAAATAAGATATGCACCTCGTGAAATTAAACCCACACGACTCAATATGCCGTAAAACAAAACTCATTTTACCCAAATCACTCAAATAGTTTTATACAGACATCGTGGAATGTAACTTTCCGTCTCAACTCTAACATATGTGGAGGAGTTCCAATGTTAAAGTCACAAGACGTAGTCACTTGCCCAACATTTTAAACACCACAAAACACGGATATCATCTTACCCGAAAGAACCGTTGGAAAATTACGAAATGAAACAAATTCTAACAAAGTTTGCAACTCCCGTGATAAAACGATTTCATCTACTTTCAAAACCATAATTCAAGATTTCGTGTGTGCTGAACATTTCCCAAAATTCCAAAACACAATCCATATAAGGATTGGATACACAAGAATTAGTTAATGCAATTTATTTTCAAAATGAACTTTGTGCATGACTCAGTCGGCATTCGACGTCTCGACTCGTACCCCTCCAAATCTCTCCGGTCCACTATCGTCATCCGGACATTTACACCTCTTAGGCAAGTTGGGAAATTACGTCCAATAATCCTTACGATTTTTCCTCAATTCAAAGTCGGCTCCATAAGCCCATGATTCTAGCACAATCATCAATCTTGACCCGAAATGGCCTACTTAAAACAAACCTCATCCTTATCGTCACTCCAAGGGATTAATACTAGAATCGTCCTTCTATTCCAACGACTACTAGTTTAGAACCTTCATCACTACCCCAACGATCATATCCTCAAGCAAATCAAGTACACACCTGTACTAGGAGGTTCACCATTGTTGTTCCTCCTTGTGATGGTCATCCTAGGTAATTAATACAACGAGCTATTAGCACATAATAACTCATACTAACAACGCTCACACTCAACTCCTCCGATTCCTCGTGACTTTCCCCGACCCGAGCATTGATCCTGTGTTTCCGATAGTAGGAGCTCTACTACTACCTTCCACACCTATCATCACTCGTTCCGAGTTCCATCCGATGTGTCCAAGTAGTTTCTCGCCGATAACTACACCCATATGCCCGTACCAGCATATGTACGCACTCTTCCTAGCTCCCTAGGAATTCCACTTCGAAACACTACCCTTGCTACAACGTAATCCCTACTAGTCATCACGAGTTGCCTCGCGAATACCTCGTCACATGCAGCGTGAAACAAATAGACAGTCGAATACAAGATTCTATCCTAGAACGGTTGGACTCAAACAAGAGCTACGCAATAGAACTAAATCAAATATTCTAAGGCTATATGATTCTTACTGCATACAACCTATAGGGCATTCACTTAACAACCTACCATGACTAGCATAAATTCCTACTAGCAAGCAATGATCATGCAGCACAGTGTAAATAGTACAAGCAATCTAGCATGCATACTCCTATGATCTAGAAAGCAGTAAATACACTAAGTACTGTACCTTTTCCCTTGGCTTCGGCTGACTGTACACACTGCGTCCTCGATCACCGTTTCCCAAACGGGTTTTCCTTTCTTTTATTTTTCCAAAAAATTTTTAAGAGAAGAATTTCATAGCCGCAATTTGAGATCAAACACACCGAGATGCGTTTGATTCACTCAAGCTGTGCTCTGATACCAAGTTGTAACGTCCCAAAAATTACAATAAATTTTAACTTTTTAAAATAAGCATTTTAATAAATAAAACCTCATTAAATATCCAACACCGTTTCGTTTGCAAACTTAATAATAAATATCCTCGGTAATAATAAAAAGCGGAAATTAAATCGTTTAAATAATAATTCTAATCCCATAATTACAATAACTCTTCACGCACGCCAGTGTGTACCCGTCACGCCTTGGAGCCACTAGCACCTGAAACCACATTTATAGGAAAGCGTAAGCACAAAGCTTAGTGAATTCCATCACATGCGCAGTTAGCAATTATATACACATCACTCCTATCCGCACATGAGCAACAACACCACAGTTACATAATGCAAGTAAACACATACAAGTAATTTTGTACCCAACTCCTCGGTCCCACCGAGTTCACACAACATTTCCATTCACTTCCTCGGTCCCACCGAGTAGTAATGTAACACACTCGTTCCACCGAGTTCCCACATCATTTCTATCCACTTCCTCGGTCCCACCGAGTCCTCGGTCCCACCGAGTTGTAATGTAACACACTCGTCCCACCGAGTTCCCACAACGTTTCTATCCACTTCCTCGGTCCCACCGAGTCCTCGGTCCCACCGAGTTGTAATGTAACACACATTTATACTAAGCATTTAACCCAAGCAAATATTACGCACCACAAACAACTAGTTCACACCACAAGTACAGTAGTACATACAAACTACCATAACATGCATACAATTCCTATCTACACAGTGAGAGAACTCACCTCAACGCAAAGTAGATGTCCTCAACAGCAAAACGAGCCGGCCAACACCAACTCACCTTTTTCCACCTAAATAAGTGATATCAAACGTCACAACGAAGGCCTAGCCCAAAGTCACAACTATAAGCTTACACACGAAAAATCCATCTTTTACTCTAAGATTTACCGGTCTGTTCGGGACCTGTTTAGCCCCTCTTAAACTCATCAACCCAGAAATATTATTCCATAATCAGTTAGTTCTATGTCTTAGGGTTCCAGGGACATATCGTACGCGCTCTAACGATTTTTCTACAATTTAATATGAATTTTCTAAAAACGGAACGCGAAACTGTCACGTTCAGACCTTCTGTGAAAACAGCCATTTTAAGCCTAGCTAGAGGCCGAACCGGACTTCCGCTAAAACACAAAAAATGTGCCCGACACAGAATGTGAACCGTGGGCACCAGTTTCGCCTCTAACCGAGCTACGACAGAAAAGTTATGAACGAAACAAAACAGTGGCAGAAAAGGCGATTTCACATAAAATGACGATTTTGAAACGGTTAATCTTTTTGCGATTGGGGTTACGGTTTAGATATAAAGGTTCGGTCTAGGTAGCCACGGCTGGGCTACTACTATCAGCACCCACTGCCACCTCCGGCAGCGGCAGACGGCGGCGGCTGCGGCAGCAGCAACCGACGACGGTGGTGGTGGTTCGGCAAAACAACCCGACAAGGCCAAAAGCATAACCCGACGACTCCATCTCCTACACACCTCACCCCGAGCATGTCTTACAGCCGCAAGCCCGCCACTACAGCCACCTCACTGGTGGTGCATGGCGGTCACGTCGGCGGCGGCGGCGGCGGCGGTTTGCGGTTGAAGGCGACGAATAAAAACGAGAAAGAAAGAGAGACGGTCTTACCTCTTTAATGGGAACGCAGCAGCAAACAGGTCGGCTCCTCCTTCCTCTCTCGCCCTCTCGCTGTTCCTCTCTCTCTCTCCGGCAGTCGATAACGCCGGCGGCGGCGGTGGCTGCGTTTTCCGGCAGCGGCGAAGAAAGACCGACAAGGGGGGGGGGGGGAGACCACGGCGGAGAGGGGAGGGTGACTAGGGTTTTCTTCTCTATAACGCTTTTCTTCTTCTTCGTTTGCTACCCACGTAACCGAACCCACAAAACAAAAAAAGAAACAAAATGGGGCTTGGTCGTGTGCATGGGCCGACCCTATGTCACGACTTTGGCCCTTTGGCATTTTTGGTCCCTCAGCAAATCACAAACACTCTCTAAACCCCCTACAAGAAAATTAACACTTAGGGTCAACGGTGCTAACCCTCGGCAACATAAATGATCCCGTAAGAAAAATTCAATGACAATTACATATTTAAGCAACGAGAAAGATTTAAAGGAAAATATTTATTCGTACCGGGACACGGGCTTTACATTTTGGGTGGTTTACGTGATCGGGTACTACAAGAAGCTCATCAATCTCGTTTTTCTATTCACCCAGGTATGAATAAGATGTATAAAGACCTGAAACAATTTTATTGGTGGCCTGGAATAAAAAGAAGCATTGCTCAACATGTGGAAGGTTGTACTACTTGTAAGAAGGTAAAGATTTAACATCAAAAGCCGTTTGATCAGTTGCAACGGTTAGAAATACCTATGTGGAAATGGGATCAGATTACTACAGATTTTATCACAAAGCTACCAAGGACTCCGAAGGGATTTGATGCCATTTGGGTGATCGTTGATAGATTGACGAAGTCTGCTCACTTCCTACCAATAAAAGAAACTAATTCGTTGGAACGATTAGCCAAGTCGTACATCAACGAAATAGTAACTCGACATGGGGTTCCAATCTCGATTATTTCTGATCGTGATAGTCGTTTTACTTCAAGATTCTGGAGGAGCTTTCAAAAAGAAATAGGTACACAGATAAAGCTAAGTTCGGAGTATCATCCTCCGGGCTTGCATTGTTGATTTTGGGGGATCATGGGACAAGCATTTACCATTGATCGAATTTGCCTACAATAACAATTATCATTCCAGCATTCAAGCGGCACCGTTTGAAGTTTTATACGGTAGAAAATGTCGAACTCCTTTGTGTTGGAACGAAGTGGGAGAGAAACAGCTAGCGGGGCCAGATATAGTTCAGTTAACCGCGGATAAAATTACTCAGATTCGAGAACGTTTGAAAGTGGCTCAAGACCGACAGAAAAGTTACGCCGACCGACGCCGAAAACCGTTAGAATTCCAAGTTGGAGATTTTGTGATGTTAAAAGGACTCCGAAGGGATTTGATGCCATTTGGGTGATCGTTGACAGATTGATGAAGTCTGCTCACTTCCTACCAATAAAAGAAACTAATTCGTTGGAACGATTAGCCAAGTCGTACATCAACGAAATAGTAACTCGACATGGGGTTCCAATCTCGATTATTTCTGATCGTGATAGTCGTTTTACTTCAAGATTCTGGAGGAGCTTTAAAAAAGAAATAGGTACACAGATAAAGCTAAGTTCGGCGTATCATCCTCCGGGCTTGCATTGTTGATTTTGGGGGATCATGGGACAAGCATTTACCATTGATCGAATTTGCCTACAATAACAATTATCATTCCAGCATTCAAGCGGCACCGTTTGAAGTTTTATACGGTAGAAAATGTCGAACTCCTTTGTGTTGGAACGAAGTGGGAGAGAAACAGCTAGCGGGGCCAGATATAGTTCAGTTAACCGCGGATAAAATTACTCAGATTCGAGAACGTTTGAAAGTGGCTCAAGACCGACAGAAAAGTTACGCCGACCGACGCCGAAAACCGTTAGAATTCCAAGTTGGAGATTTTGTGATGTTAAAAGTCTCACCTTGGAAAGGAGTCATTCGATTTGGGAAACAAGGTAAACTGAGCCCAAGGTATATTGGACCATTTGCAATAACAGAAAGAATTGGTGAAGTAGCCTACAGGTTGGATCTTCCGTCAGAGTTAAGTAGGATTCACAACGCTTTTCACGTATCGAATTTCCGGAAGTGCTTGGTTACGCCGGGTCAGGCAGTTTCTCTACCAGAAATACAGGTTGATGAAAGGTTGAATTATGTGGAGGAACCTGAAGCCATTGTTGATCGCAAAGTCAAAGTTCTGCGGAATAAGGAGATCAGGCAAGTAAAAGTACAGTGGCGACATCACAAAGGGCAGGATGCTACATGGGAATCAGAATCAGAAATGAGAACTAAGTACCCGTTCCTTTTTGCTTAACCGAATTCCGGGACGAAATTCTTTTTAGGGGGAGATGATGTAATACCCCGGGTAAGTTCGTTAGTTAAATGTTAGTTCCGTTAAATTTATTTAACTTTATAATTGATGTTTAGGGTAAGTTTGGGTTAATTTATAAGTTAGGGGTGATTTGGTCATTAATGGATAGCTTAAGGTCTAAATGGTAAATAGGAATAGATATTACCCCTTAGGAAGTCAGATATTATCACAACCGCAGAAAATATCCAGCAAATCCAGTGTGTGTGTTTTGAGACCAAAAAAAAGAAGAAAGAAAGAAAGGTTAAGGCTTCAATTGATTTGCTTGAAAAGTGATATTAAGGTATGTTCCTTTTTAATTTATGTTTGTAATTGGTATTGGAAGGTTTCTATCGGAGTAGAATCATCAATTTTACATCTAGTAATGATTCAGTCGATTTCTGGGTAGAAAATGGATAAACAGTCAGAGGTTTCCGGATAAGATGATTGTGTCCGGTAGTTTCTTGGGTGGTGTCCGGATAATGTGTTGTTAGTGTCCGGTAGTTTCTTGCAGGTATCCGGATGAATCGATTAACCGGGTAAGTCCTATTTTCTCTTGTTTCCGGATGAAATGATTTACCGGATAGTGTCCGGATTATTGTGTTGTCCGGATAGTTATGTTATCCGGATTGGTTATGTTATCCGGAAAGTTGGTGTTGTCCGGAAAGGTTGTGTTGTCTGGATACTTTAGCTGTTTGGTCAAATTTGAGAGTTTAGATGCTTTTGAGTATCCAGTAACTTGTGTCTTGTTAATTCTTGGAAGGGGAAATGAATGAGGACTGAATGCATTATGGACTCGACTTAAGTTCGGGTTTGGGGGTAACATTTGAAGATTAGAGTTATCTAGAGTTCTTAGCTTTAGTAAGACTTGTATGTTCTATTTGGTAAAGAGATATCTGTATTCAATTGTTTCAGATACTGTGAATCGAAGGTGAAAGCTAAATCTATTGGAATTGACCGGGAAGAGTTGTGTTAAGCAAACAAGTGAGTTTTTACTTAAAATGTTTTCTAACTGGAATACATATATGTGGATGAGTGTAATAATGTGCATATTATGTTTATATGAGTATTACACTGCATGGGTGCTAGTTGGCCGGGCTTAGGACGGGTGTATGAGGGACAGTGGTGTTGGCTGTATTTAGTACAGTGGTGCAAATTAATTAATTGGCTCGCAACCAATTAATATGGCCAAGAGAATGAGATGGAAAGATACATGATGTATGAGTCATAATTAGTATTCTTATGTGTGTTATGTGTATGATGTTTGTGCAAATGGTTTTTTTTAACTAACGGGGATTTTCTCACTAGACCTCAATGTCTAACCCTCATTTTGTTTTAAAAATATGTATTCCAGGTCGTGGATCGAGTAAGAGCAAATAAGAAGGTTAAACCGCGAATTGCTTTTGGAGGACTATGTAGTTGAAGACTATGATGTGCTTAGTAGATATAGCATGTTATTAGTAATGATGTAAATTTAATAAGTAAACGTTTGTAATGATGTATTGAATGTTTGTAAAGACTAGGGGACCGTATTTGTTATCTAAGGTATCTTTTGTTTTAACGACGTTATGCAATGTATGCTATTTGAACTATGTTTGAAAATCCGGGTTGTTACACTGCTAGGATTGTATTTCAATTTGTCAATCCTATCCTGACGCACTAAATTCAAATTTTGGGGGAAAATTGTTTGGGTAAAAAAATATACCTCAAGACCGACACAAGAAACCTAAGGACTTATTTCCTACGACAATTCTTGTATTAAGACAAGGTCCCGTAAATTATGCACGACAATGACCATAGTCGTCAATTGGTACATCGGTCGTAATATATCTGCGACGCACGACGGAAATCTCCGTCGAAGCATGCGACCGTCGTCAAATTATCTTCGACCATAACTTACAACCGTACGACAAACGTTTTCTTTATGGCTATTTAATGCAGGGAAAACACATTAAAGGACAACGGCCATAACTGAAGAACTGCAATCAAACTCATTCAATGCTAAAGTCTATATAAATCAAGCAGAAGCCAAAATAGAGACAAGTCATTCGAATACACACATACGATTTTCCAGAAGTACTCTCGAAGTTCTCAAACGATTACCTACATTTTGTTCTACGAAGAAAATCACGACGAAGCATTTTCACTCACGACGCACGATAAATTTTTACAATTAAGTTTATTTCTTCTGTAATTGTAATCTATTGTACTCACGACACTTGTTACTTAAGCACGTCGTCCCTGTTTGACGACCATAGCGCACTGTCGACTCTTATAGTCGACCGTGGTTTTTACCCTAGACAGGGGTTTTCCACATCACCAAATTTTGTTGTCTCTTTTTTTATTGCCCGTCGTACGATTTGTCGCGGGAATTCTTTCTTTAGTTGTTAAATCTCCACACCGACTTTAAATATTCCTTTGGATGATTTTTAGCATTAACACGTGGCGACGTAGGCAAGGAACATCCGTATTGCTTCAATGCGTGCAACCGGTTAAAACGTCTCTTCGTAGTCAATCCCTTCCTGTTGGCGTCGCTTTGTTTCGAACGACAATGTCTTTTTCGTCTTTCTTGTTCTTGAATATCCATTTGGTGCTGATAACCGTTTTGTTCTTCGGACGTGGGACGAGACGCCATACTTTGAGACTTTTGAACTCATTGAGTTCATCTTGCATGGCAATCACCCAGTCGGGATCATTCAGGGACTCAAAAACATTGGATGGTTCAACGCTGCTGAGAAAGATGGAGAATAAGCACTCATTCCTAGTGGCAGCTCTCGTCTGAACCGGTATAGATGGATCGCCGATTATTTGCTCTGCAGGATGTGCCCGTGTCCATTTTCTGGTGTGAGGAATTGGCTGATACATTAGTTGAGAGTTGTCGGAGGTCCACATATGTTCTTGGGGGTAGATCTTGGACTGCTTGAAGGGACGAAGATGGATGAAGTTGTGCAACTACCGGAGGCTGAGCCGTTCTTGTAGCAGAAGATGATGCGTCATCCATGGCATATGTCGACTGAGATGTGGGTATGGCTTCACTTGAGTGTGGTGATGATTGAACCACTAGGGTTGTGGATGAGTCTTCTGCCGAGGAAGTATCATCACTTGAGGTTGGTGACGACTGATCAACTGGAGCGTATAACGAATCTACCGCAGAGTCTATGTTGGGAGATGACGAGGGACCAGAAATTTGTGTGGAGACCACAACATCTCCATCTACATTTGAAACAGCGATGTGCCTTCGACAAAGTGGTATGATTTGAATCTACTGGAGTTTGTGCAGATCCCGAATGAGATTTTTCGGAAGCTAGTACGCCACTTAAAATGGGTTCTGGACTGGTTTGTTCAGAATTCAAGTCAGCCAGTTCGTCAAAGCCTATGTTTACTCTTTCGAAGACTAATTTTGTGCGCTTGTTGTAGACACGGAACGCCATGGAGGAGATGGAGTAGCCGATGAAGATTCCTTCGTCTGCCTTGGGATTGAACTTTCCGAGATCAACCTTATCATTCTTCACGAAGCACTTGTATCCAAAAGCATGGAAATACTTTATATTCGGGATGCGATTGTTGATGATCTCATACGGTGTCTTTTTTAATCGTTTGTTGATGGTGGATCGGTTTTGAGTATAACAAGCGGTCACGACTGCTTTGGCCCACAGAAAGAACGGAAGGTTGAACTGGTTCAACATGGTGCGTGCAGCCTCCACTAAGGCACGATTCCGTCTTTCCACGACTCTGTTTTCCCTAGGAGTCCTTGCAGCAAAGAAAGTATGGGTAATGCCTACCGAGTCAATATTTTCAACCAGCATGCGATTCTTAAATTCTGTATCATTGTCCGTTTTGATCGTCTAAATGGATTGTTGCAGGTTCACTTGGACACTCTTCAGGTGCGAAATAATGAGTTTGTGGTCTCATCCTTAGTGCGAAGGAATTTGACCCATGTGTAGCGGGAAAATTCGTCCACCATGACAAGAACGTACTTCTTGTGGTTTATGCTTTGAACGTGTATCGAGCCACAAAGATCCATATGGATGAGATCTAGGGGCCTAGATGTGCTTGGAGTGGCCTTCGGCTGGTGAGTCGCCCTTTTCATCTTTCCCATCTCGCAGGCAGAGCACAGGTGTTCCTTCTCGAACTTTAGATCTGGCATTCCTTTGACAAGTCCACCGAGCACCACTTTGTTGATATTCTTGAAGTTGAGATGCGAGAGCCATCAATTCCACAACCAATTCAATTGATTCATCGCCTTAGACAGGAGATGCGCGGCTTTATCAGTCTTTAGGGAAGCGAGGTTGATGGTGTAGAGGTAGGTTCATCGTCTACCAGCGAGTAGTTCTCTTCCATCTTCAGTACGAACACTGCACCTCATTGCCTTAAAGTTAACCTCTAGGTTCTTATCACAGAACTAACCTATACTGAATATGTTGTGACCTAAACCTTCGACGTAGGTTACCTTATTGATGGTAAGGTTGTCCGAAACTATGTCTCCATAGCCATAATCGGAGCAAAGTGATCATTCCCAAAACGTACATCACCATAATATTTGTCCGTAAAGTTGGTGAGAAGCTCCCTTCTACCGGTCATGTGTTTGGAGCAGCCAGAATCTAAATACCACACATGATCGGGCTGCAAAAAGGAAATTAGGAAGAGTTAGGTACCCATTTAAAAATGGGTACTGTGTAGTTAGGTGTAGCACCTGATTTCAGAGCCCGTTTTGAATTGGGTCCTTTACGAGTAGATGAATAATAACCAAAAGCACGAGAATTATAAACATGATAAGAACCAAACCAATCAGATGCGTACTTATGATCAGTAAACTCATTTAAACAACACACAGAACAACACAGACAATCACGAGAAATCTGAAGCAACTGCTGAACTGAATAAAGTTTTAACGGAAAGTTAACACATTGTTGAACAGAATTACGAGACTTAAAAACTTCATGATTGTTATTGTTTGTCCTAGAATGCGAAAAATAATTAAATGACTTTGTCTTCTCAGGGCGTGAAATAGACTACTTCTTTACCCACACTTGTTTGACTGCTTTCCCCAGACCCGTTGTATCTGAAATACCATTAAAGTCATTGTTTGGGTAAAAATCCACCAACTTCGACCACGACCGACACGTTAAAAACATTTATTACACTTCTCTTGTAACAAAGTTAAATCGTCAACACTTTGTCCTTAGACCGAAGCCATAGTCGAAAGTACCTCTCGACACTCGACCGTCGTGTAGAAACAACGATGACCGTTACGACCGTTACTAGAAGAAATCGTGAAGTCATTAAAGCACTCGAAGACTATAAATACAAGGACAAAGCTATCATTTGCAGATCATCTAACACCAAAAAACTCAAAAATCACACTGCGTACTCAAGAACATCCGAAGTAAAGGAATTTCTCTCCAGTGATCGCTATCGACGCACGACTCACACTCTCGACCAAGAGTTTTAGCACACGCACACTTGTTTTACACTCGATACACTTGTTATTTTTACATTTCAAGTCATTTGTATTTTAATCATTGTACGATCGACACCTGAAACAAAGGACATCGCCCCTGTTTGGCGATCATAGTGCAGCGACGGCTTCCACAGTTGTCCGCAGGTTTTTTCCTCGTTGAGGTTTTTCCCGCATCATCAAAAACACAAGTTTTGAAAGAAAAACTTACAAGGAACGCCATGCCGGCAACATGGGATCCCGTCTCCACGAGAGGGAATCCTTCAAAACGCTCCCTGAAAGAAGGGAGAAAATACTTCCCCAGATGAGGAAACAAATCTGTCTCGGATCGGACGTCATCGACCATGAAGTCCGAAGGCAACGTAAAGTTAACCTTCGTGACTTTAGCCTCTCCCGTCGCGTGCTCCTTACCCTTGTCGGTCGACAAAGGAACCGACGTGGCAGATGGAGACTTCCTCGACTTCGCTGTCGTCGCCGGTGGCGCAGAACTAATAGGTGTCAGAGCAATCGGACTAGAAGACGTCTTCGTCTTCCTAGGCGATGCGACCTTCGCCTTCTCAGGCGTATTGACTCTCGATGAGCCATCAACCTTCGAAGACGGTTCCTTCGGGATCGTCATTCACGTCTTCGGTAAAACCCCCGACTCAGTTGTTGAGGCCTGAAGTCTTCTCTCCTTGCCCTTACGGGCGAGCTCGAGTTGAGCTGCTCTTTTGGACGAGATCGTCGGCACCTTCGTCTGAGACTCTCCTAGAAACATATGAGACATAAATATTACACGACGAACATAGGAGAAAAAGATCAGAATCAAGCAATATGAAGGTACACTTACCAGTCATCTCTTCTTCTCCTTTCGACTCTTCCCCTGTCTCTTCTTCCTCCTCCTCTGCACTTCTTCCTCCCCGGTTCTCTCCTAAGAATACCAGATCCTCGTCGTCGTCTGCCAATGGTCGTGCGACGAACGATCGCTCGACAGTGCTGAACTCTAAAAAACGCTTCAACCTTTGTTTGAGAATTGGCGTAAGGCTTCACGTCCTCAAATTTTATAGCTGTTAGCCCATAAAAAGCAAGTTAGGAATCAGCCAAAGATTACAAACAACATACGACAATGCAACTATAAAACCTCACCCGACGTATTCCAGCCAGCCCTAATCCAGTTGCTCTCAGAGTCGAGAGTCGACTTGCGCACAAACGCATACCTAGTTTTCCACTTACGATCGTTCACCGCGGTCTGTAAAACCAAGGTTTTATCCCCTTTATATCTAGAAAACAGGCTATAACGGTGACATTTATCTCTCTTGACTTGGTAGGCTAAGAGAAGATCGCGCACGTTCATGGGAGATTCCCATTTTTCAGTGAGGCGTTCGATCACTTTTATCACCCTCCAAAATTGGGGCATTAATTGAGCTGGCGACAAATCGAACACGGTCATGAAGGCATTGGCTAAAGGCGAATAGGGCCATTCAAACCCTATCTTAAAAGGATATTCGTAGATGACTACGAACCTATCAGAGCATAAGTCAGGTCGAGTCTGACCTGCTTTAATCAATGTTATCCCCGTAGGGATTTTTGCTAGACTCCGAAGATCGTCAGGATCTTCAATAGAACTAACAGGTTCTGTCGACATTTCTAAAATCCTAAAAAGTTTCTCAAAGATTTCTATCGATAAACTGATAAAATACTAGAGAATCGTACCTTAAATGGGTGCCTAGCCTTCGAAATCTCTAAACCAATCGAAGATCTTTCGCAAGATTAAAAAGGATTCGGCGACGAACAAGCAAGTGAATACAGAAAAATCTCTCCTAAAAAAGCTCTCCGAAATCGTAAAAGGAAAGTATCCATCGTGGTCTCTATTTATATAAAAGGATCATGTCAGAAACGAATCCCTCGATGATCGACACGAGTCCTCGTCTTTTCATATGACCCACGAATCGCAGACACCTGGCAATGACAACTGCTTAGCATAATCGTGCGTCAGCATGATGTCACGACCTTATCCTCTCTTCGACTTCCCATTCGGTTGGAATTGGACCGATCCAGTTCCAAGGCAACTGAAAGGATTTTTTTACACGTGTCACTGGCAAAATTTAAAAAACTTTTGAAATTTGAATTTGTCACTCCACTTTTTCAAATTTTGGAGGCAAATTGTTTGGGTAAAAATCCACCAGCTTCGACCACGACCGAGACGTTAAAAACATTTATTACACTTCTCTTGTAACAAAGTTAAATCGTCAACACTTTGTCCTTAGACCGAAGCCATAGTCGAAAGTACCTCTCGACACTCGACCGTCGTGTAGAAACATACGACCTCGACCAACTAACACGCGACATTTCTGTTACGTTTTCATCATTCAATGCAGGTCAACATCATTCATAGCCAACGGATGAAACCGACAGAGCAGTTATGAGCATTAAAACAACGATGACCTGTATGACCGTTACTAGAAGAAATCATGAAGTCATTAAAGCACTCAAAGACTATAAATACAAGGACAAAGCTATCATTTGCAGATCATCTAACACCAAAAAACTGAAGAATCACACTGCGTACTCAAGAACATCCGAAGTAAAGGAATTTCTCTCCAGTGATCGCTCTCGACGTACGACTCACACTCTCGACCAAGAGTTTTAGCACACGACACACTTGTTTTACACTCGATACACTTGTTATTTTTACATTTCAAGTCATTTGTATTGTAATCATTCTACGATCAACACCTGAAACGAAGGACATCGCCCCTGTTTGGCGATCATAGTGCAGCGACGACTTCCACAGTCGTCCGCGGGTTTTTTCCTCGTTGAGGTTTTTCCCGCGTCATCAAAATCTCTGTCTCTTTATGTTGATCCAAACCCTCAGTGATTTGATACTGACCCTCTCTTTTATACTTAGTGAAAATTGTAAGTAAACAATATGTATCAGAGTTTCACTATCGCTGATAAGTACTAAGATCTTACAGTATCGCTGATAGGAACTCTCGCTCTTTAGATTAAACATTCAGCGAACACTGTTCACCATAATGCTCTGAGTCTGTTCAGTACTTATGGTGATCGCCGATAAGTTAGTTGTTTACTTATGATCCCTGAAGACAAGTTTCACGTCAACATAGGTTCTACGCTGAAGTCGAAGATCAAGCTCAAGAACCAGTGACAAGTCTCCTAATGAAATGATGCGGATCAGCGAAGACTCAGATTTGTCCACTCAACGTGAAGTATCAAGTACAAGACTTTAGCTATCGCTGAACTCTATCATTCGCTGATATTGAATGATAGATCGTTGAATCAACGAAAAGCTGATCATGAAGTCCTCCGTACAAAGTACTTTTGTCTTAACCACCCTTGCACGACTCAGTACGATATGTCAGAAAAAGAACCTCCTTATTGTCTGAAATCGTACAACCACTCTGATACTACACTGTTCAAACATGCGGCTACTAAGGTTGTCAACAAAGGTCAATGACGTAAAACCAATGAGTTGCTGCGACGGGTAAAGTGTAAACTGCCATGCATTAAATGCATGCAGTATATAAGAAGAAGAACTCACTTCATTTTGAAGTAACTTGCTAACTTTGGACAAGTTCATCCTTCTTATCTTGAGATAGGTTATTATTAGTAATTTCCTTCTCTTTCTTAGTGCAAGAAACTTAGTGTTACAACTTGTTTATATTTAGGTTTATCCTTAATCTTGTTTCCGCAACAAGCTGTAAATTGTTAATGATTTATCAATAAACAATTTAGAAAAGTAAAATCTTAGTGTTTGTATTCAACCCCCCCCCCCCCCCCCCCGCCCTTCTACAAACTTGTATAGCCCTTTGGGACCAACAAGTGGTATCAGAACAGATTTGTTTAATCTCATAAACAAGATCTGATCTATACTAAGATTTCTCTTCCTTGCTATTTCTGAAAATGGCTGCCAACACAAACACAAACTATATCGACAATGGTTCTCTTGCTAAACCCCCTAGATTCTCCAGAGATAATTTTAATCTATGGAAAAATAGGATGATTCTCTTCCTAGAAGGTGTAGACCCTACTATGCCTTACTATTTTGAAAACGGCCCATATATTCCTGTAAGAATCGATGCTGCAGTACCAGCCGCTGAGAATAGACCTGCTATTCCAGAAAGGATGATACCCAAGGAAGTTCATATGTGGACTGACGAAGATAAGAAGAAAGTGGCTATCGACACAAAAGCCAGATCCATACTATCCATGGCTCTTCCTGACGAAGTCTACCATTCCGTCATGAATCTGAAAACCTCAAAAGCCAAGTGGAACACAATATGTGTTCAGTATGAAGGTACGTCTGAAGTCCAGGACTCTCGAAAGATCAACCTGGTAAGACAATACGAAAGTTTCATTTGTGGTAAGAATGAAACTCTCTCTGAAGTTCACCAATGTTTTAACTACTTAATAATAGATCTGAAAACTGTTGGTAAGGAATATTCTAACTTTGAAATGCTGACAAAGTTTCTAGAATGTTTACCTAAAAGTTGGGACAATTATTCTATGTGTCTCAAGCTGTCAAAGGATCTAAGATCAATGACCCTTGCTACCTTATATGGCACGATGCTGAATCATGAGCAATCGAGTCATCTTAAGAAGAATCAAGCTGTCAAAGGATCTAAGATTCCAAAAGCACCCCTGTTGCTTTAATCTCAGAGGAACCTTCTACTCAGCGACCCGTGGTCACTATCACTGAGTTAGAAAGTAACTCTGAAAGGTCATCAGAATCTGACTCTTCAGATGATGATGAATCTTTGGCTCTCCCCACTAAAAAGTTCAGGAGATTCGCCAAAAAGAAAATGTTCAGAAAGAACAAACCCCTTTCTATTACTGATAAGCCAAGATCATCAGCTCCTGTTGATAAGGCAACTGCTACTTGTTTTAACTGCGAAAAGATTGGACATTTCGCTAACGAGTGCAGGTCTAAGAAAGTTTCGAGAAACTCAGCGTTTCCCAAGAAATCCTTTATTCCCAGGAATAAAGATGACAAATACGCTAAGCTGAAAGAAAGTATGCGAAGCTGAAAAGCTTTAAGAAGAAAGGCAAAGGCCTGATGGCTTATGATTGGGCTGCCTCTGATGAAGAATCATCATCTGACTCTGAAGATGATGAAGCCAATCTATGTCTTATGGCCAGGATTGAAGATGAGGAAGAAAGCTCAGACATTCCCTTTACTTCAACCTCTGCTATTCAGGTATCACCTTCCTTCTTTACAAATATTGCAAATATTGATGAAGCTGATAGTCTTCGTAAAATCGATCTCTTGACTAGAAGTTTATATGAAGCCATGAATGGCAAAACTGTAGTTGAAAATCAAAACCTTGATCTCGCTGAACAGCTCAAAAACTGTCACCTTCAAATAGAAAAGCTTTCTAAAATTGAAGAAGATTTTAAAGATCAAGTGCATTTAAATCAGCTAGTCAAAATCGAGCGAGAAGAAGCTATCTCTGCTTTAAGAGCTGAAAAAGCTACTGTTGAAGGATGGTGTAATTCTTCAACAAAGATCACTGAGATAATTAAGTCTCAGATTCCCCTGAGTGATAAACGTGGTCTTGGTTACAAAGCTGATAATCTAGAACCAACCACTGATCGTTCCATGCTCTTATTTGGAACTTTCGTATCCTCAGTCGCTGATACTTCATCCTCTCAGTGTTCCTCGTCCAGACCGCCTATCCCTAAGGAGAGTTATACCTCTTCAAAAGGTAAAGAGAAAATGGTTTATCCAAAACCTACCTCTGTCTTTAAAGATAAAGGTAAAGGAATTGCTATTTACCAAAATCCTCAAAAGGATACCTTAGTACCTAGGCTGAATGGTTCTAAAGCTTTAGTGATTCATTCCTCTGGATCAGGGAATCAGATCTCTGGATCTACTCAGCGTGGATCTATTCAGCGATCTACCCCTAGAATCAGAGTGGATGTCTCTGGTAAGAAATCCGAAGAACTGAATGTTCCTCCCATTTCAAAAGCCATCAGCTTACTTGGTGCTGGTACTTCTAATTCAAAATCTAAAGCTCAGCATTCAAATGGTCCTAGAACTACTTTTAGTTATAGGAAATGTTATCACTGTGGACTCACTGATCATATTGCTAGTAAGTGCCCCACAGCCACCAAAGCTGAAAAGATAGCTAAGGTGAAGATTGCCCCCAAGGCAAAGAAGACCACTGAGGTTAAGAAATTAACCAAAGTGAAGACTGACAAAGCTGAATCTTCAAATGCTGCGAAGATTGCTGAACCTTCCATTCCAACTACTTCCACTGACAAACGTGTACACATGGTTAAGTGGGTACCCAAGAAAAACTAATCTTCCTTTGTGATGCAGGTTAAGAAGGGTATCTGGTATCTCGATAGCGGATGCTCTAGACACATGACTGGAAAGAAAAACCTGCTCGCTGAATACAAGCAAGAGAAGGGTCCCTCTGTGACTTTTGGAGGAAATGGAAAAGGACATACCCGAGGGTTTGGTGTACTCTCTAATGGTACAACCACCTTCAAAAGAGTCGCATATGTGGAATGGCTGAAGCATAATCTTTTAAGCATCGGTCAGCTTTGCGACAAGGATAACAAGGTAATCTTTACCAAGGAATCCTGCTTTGTCACTAACAAAAAGGAGAAGATAGCTCTCAGCGGTTATCGTTTGGAAAATGTTTATGTAATAAACATGGACTCAACAACCACTGAGAACTCTTGTTTCTTCTCAAAAGCCTCATCTGACGTCAACTGGCTATGACATAAAAGGCTCTCTCATCTGAATTTCAAGACACTGAACACTCTTTCTTCAAAAGAGTTAGTCACTGGTCTACCTCAGCACTCATACGCCAAAGAGTCTTTATGTTCAGCGTGTGAGAAAGGGAAGCAGACCAAAGCAAGCTTTAAGTCAAAGCAAGTCTCCTAAGTGTCATCTCCTCTGCAACTTCTCCATACGGATTTGTTTGGCCCTGTTAACAAACAATCCATCGCTGGAAAGAAATATACACTGGTCATAGTTGATGAATTATCTCGTTATATATGGGTTATGTTTCTCCGTTCCAAGAGTGACACCCCTGAAGAACTCATCACCTTTGTTCGACAGATGGAAACCCTGAACAATTTGACCGTTCGCTCAATAAGGAGTGATCATGGGACTGAATTCAAAAACAATTCTCTTGATTCCTTCTTTGAGAGTAAGGGTATTTCTCACAACTTTTCATCAGTGAGAACACCGCAACAAAATGCAGTCGCTGAAAGAAGTAATAGAACAATTATTGAAGCTGCACGTTCAATGCTTAGCGATTCTCACCTGCCTACTCAGTTTTGGGCAGAAGCTGTCAACACTGCTTGTTTTACGCAAAACAGGTCGCTGATAGTCAAAAGATTCAATAAAACAGCCTATGAACTTTTTCATGGGAGAAAGCCTTCAATCAGATTTCTTCACATCTTTGGATGTCGGTGTTTCATACTGAACAACAGAGATGCCTTTGGAAAGTTTGATCCTAAGGCTGATGATGGAATCTTTCTTGGATATTCTTCAATCTCCAAAGCCTTCAGAGTCTTCAATCGAAGAAGACAAACTGTTGAAGAAACTATTCACGTCACGTTTGACGAATCCCGTTTAGCGAACTCTAAACCGTCCGCTGATACTGAAGAACTGAATCAATGGATGTTCTCTCATCTTGGTGATTCAGAAGATATTCCCACTCCTCGTACTCATACAGTTGAAGATGATAGTCCTACTATCATCCCAAATATGCAGAATAGTGAAGCTGAAACATCATAGGTCTCAGCTGTTCCTTTAAACACTATACCTGCTTCTGAACCAAATGTCTCAGACACTCCATCTACTTCTCAGCAATCAGTGAAAATAATGACAACTGCAACCATTCCTCTCTTAGCTGATACTCCAGAAGTTGCTGAAGCTTCATCTTCAGCTACTCCAATTCAGGCTGAGTCAACGTCTCATGCTCCGGCTCAGCAATGGACTGTAAATCACCCAATTGATCAAATTCTTGGTGATCTAAACGCTGGTATTCAGACTCGACGAAGTGCAGGTAATATTTGTTTATTTGTTAACTTTATTTCTCTGACTGAACCAAAGAAAGTAGATGATTCCCTCAAAGATCCAAACTGGGTCAGCGCCATGCAAGAAGAGCTGACTGAATTCGAAAGAAACAAAGTTTGGAAACTTGTTCGAAGACCAACTGACAAGACAGTGATAGGCACTAAATGGGTCTATCGAAACAAGTTGGACGAACATGGAACTATAACCCGCAACAAGGCTCGTCTTGTTGCTCAGGGATACAGACAAGAGGAAGGCATAGATTACGAAGAAACATTTGCTCCAGTAGCAAGACTAGAATCTATTCGTCTATTCTTAGCATACGATGTACACAAAGACTTCAAAGTATATCAGATGGATGTTAAGTCAGCGTTTCTAAATGGAAAGCTGAATGAAGAAGTCTATGTGGAACAACCTCCAGGATTCTCAGATCCTAAGCGTCCAGGTTATGTTTATAAACTGGATAAGGCACTTTATGGCTTGAAGCAAGCTCCACGTGCATGGTATGACACTCTATCTACTTATCTACATATTGAATAATTTGAGCGAGGTAAAATCGACAAAACTCTATTTTTCAGGAAAGTAAAAGGTCATATCATTCTTGTTCAGATATATGTTGATGACATTATATTTGGCTCTACTAACCCTGATCTTTGTACTCGTTTCGCTGATAGAATGAAAGATGAGTATAAAATGAGCATGATGGGTGAACTAACATATTTCCTTGGTCTTCAGATAAAGCAAAATGAAAAAGGAACTTTCATTAATCAGGGAAAGTATGTTAAAGATATGCTGAAGAAATTCGACTTAACTCAAAGTTCAGCTATGAAAACCCCTATGGCACCACCGCTGACACTTGATAAGGATACTAAGGGTATTCCTGTTAATGTCACGCTGTACCGTGGGATGATCGGCTCTCTCTTGTATCTTACAGCTAGCCGACCCGATATTATGTACGCAACATGTTTGTGTGCACGATATCAAGCTGAACCTAAGATGTCTCATACGACCGCTGTAAAGCGAATTTTTCGATACCTTTAGGGTACTGCGAATCTAGGTCTTTGGTATCCCAAAGACTCAGGGTTCGATCTAATCGCCTATTCAGATAGTAATTTTGCAGGTTACAAATTGGATAGGAAAAGCACCATAGGAGGATGTCAGCTCCTGGGTGGAAAGCTGGTGAGTTGGACAAGCAAAAAACAAAACTCAGTGTACACCTCCACAGCTGAAGCTGAGTATGTAGCCGCTGGAAGCTGTTGTTCTCAGGTCTTGTGGATGAGAAATCAACTACTGGACTATGACCTTCAGCTCTCAAATATTCCAATCTATTGTGACAGCACAAGTGCCATCGCTATAGCCAATAATCCAGTACTACACTCAAAGACAAAACACATCGAAATCAGGTATCACTTTATCAGAGATCATGTGATGAATGGTGATATAGAACTTCACTTTATCCCAACTGATTATCAGTTAGCTGATCTGTTCACCAAACCTCTTGATGAGACAAGATTCAACTTTCTCATCAGCGAGCTTGGAATGCTGAACTTTGAAGAGTAAAATCTTCAGCGATTCACATTTGATCAGCAATAGGATAAAATCAACTTGTATAACCCATTCTATCATCTTCTCTGAATAAACTTGATTCGCTGATATCAAGGTATGTTTTTCTCTCTCTGACAATCGCATGTAAATGCAAGATTTCAAAATAAAGTGCATCGTTGAATCTCTTTCTTAATCAGCGATACTTTGAAATTTCTAAAACCAACACTGATATTTCTATTCAGTGCTTCATGTTTTCAAAAGTGTCCCTGAGTTTTCAAAACCTCAGAGACATCCAAGAATATGAAAGGACAGTTGTGATGTCATTGCAACGGATAAGCCCCGACATGTTCTTCTTTCTGACACACGTTTGCACGTTTCGTTTACCTTCCAATCAAATGCAAACATGTGTCCGTGTCATGATGAAAATCTTTTCCCGCTCAAGATTTTCTCTCTCTCTAATCTCACTATATAAACTCATTCTGGGTTTATATTTCTCTTTTACGCGAAAAACTTCTCCTCCAAGCAAAGAAAAATTACTGTTGCATTTGTGCTCTCAAGTTTTTTTAAGAACTCAAGAACTTCATCTTCTTCAACGAACCAGGTTAATAATTCTTTTATTTTACCTGTTTCTTCAAACTTGTTAATGATCTTCTCTTTGTTTTCACAAGATCAAACAAAAGAACTTTTTAAAATGAAATCATTTCTTTCATGGTTTTATGAACACAACCTTTCATGGTTGTTCTTCAAGTTTAAACGCAAAACCTTAAACTTGTTCTTCATTCGTTTTTCCATAATCCTTATTCTCAAAAGAAACTGGAAAACAAGATTTTCATTGGGTTTGCATTTCGTTTTTTTTCAAAAACAAGAAAAACCCTAATCTTCATTAAGACATTTTTGTCTGAATGAAATGGACAAAATTCGAACCATCTTATTGGAAAATCTGTCCACATTAAGATTATTCTTATTTGTTAATCTTTGGTTGAACTGATATACAGAAAATGGCATCTACTGACATTTCCACTTCCAAGAACACCATCGCTGAGAACACTACTGTTGATAACACTACTGAGGAATTGGATATCATCAAGGCTCCTCAGGTTAAGTTCTCTCTTGAAGAACTGGATTGGACAAAGTTAAATAACCTCTATGCGCTTCTCGAGTTTCCTCCTCGAAAGCAAGTCACACATCTAAATGATGCTATGAACTTCCTGAAGAATTGTTGTCTATCCATAGCTCTGACAATAACACCTCCTGCACATCAGCTACTGCTATCCTAATTCTGGTACTCTGCCAGACACTCTCAGCTACCATCATCCAAAGACTCCTAAAAACCAATTGACTGCATCCTCTGTAATACTGACTATGGCACTATGAAGATTACACCTGCCATCATTCGCAAAGTCCTGAGCCTTCTCACCGCCTCAAAAGAAAGACCTTTTGTTCCTCTCCCTGACCACAAAAAAACACTCAGATAGGGAAGCCATCACTGCATTGTTCGGTGCAATTGGCTATGTATGGGAAACTGGGTGGGTCAAGAAGCCCGAGAAGAAGCTGACCCTTATCAAAAAGTCTAATATGCCCAGCGAGATGAATTTCATCTTTGCTCACTTAATCAGCTGCATGACTGCAAAGACCGGCTCCTCTGATCAAGCCGCTCAGCCTCAGCAAGCAATGGGAAATTCCTTGCTGAAAGGTCTACATATAGACTGGGCATCGATAATCTACAATGATCCGGTACTCAGAGTAGACTCCGCCGCTGACAGATCTTCATGGGTTCCTTATCCTCGATTCATCAGCGCCGTATCGATTCATCAGCGCCGTATTCCAAACAGGCCTGAAGGACAGCTACCCAAAAGAGGATGACCTGCTGTAAAGACCAACGTGAGTTCTGTAAAGACTGACGTGGATTCGATGAAGAAAATGATGCAGCAGATCCTGACCAATACGACCGCCCCTGCCCCTGCACCTTCATCTTTTACACCGGCGGATCGTGCTGAACTCGTAAAGATCAATCCTGGTATTTCTGGTCTAGAAAACAGATTATCCGCGATTGAAATTTGTGTGGGGATCCCTGGCCAAGAAGACAGGGAACCAACACCAGCTGCTGAGTCATCGCATTCCTCCCCCACTCGTCATGAAAAAGGGGGGGAGAAGAGCGCTGAAGACCTTTCCCATGATGAATCTATCAGGGGAGAGAAGACTGAAGACCTCACCTTTACTGAAGAGGGTGAGAAGACAATTGAAGAAGCAGCCGCTGGACCTCAGGGAGATGAAAACCCTGAGGGAACCGAGAAGCTTACCTCTGTATCTGAGGGGGGGCAACTCGAAAAAGAAGCTGAAGAATCTGAGTCTGAAGTTGAAGATGAAGAAGCCATCGACTTATCTGATGATGAACCATCCTCTTCTCCAAAGAATGATGATGATGAAGATGATGATGATGATGACTCTTTTATCGTCAAGCCTTCTCAGAGGACCACAACTCTTAGAGGGATTCTGATAAATGAACCAACAGGGGAGCGGACAAAGACAAAGCCATTAGCGTCTGAAATTGACAAGGGCAAAGGAAAAAGTGTCGCTGAAGACGAAGAAAATCTGACGATCTTGCTTAAAAATCCGGTTTGTCAGGTACACTAATCTTCCTTACACTACATCCCTCCTCTCTATACATATTATCAGTTCTACACTCACTAAAACCTCCATACACTTTATCCCATTCTTTCTCTATCTCTGTTCTACCCAAGTTCTTACTCGTAAGATCGCTGTGTTTCAGCTAGTCCTCTCCCCTGTTTGAGGATATCGCTGAAGTTCCTACAGCTGCGACTTCACCAACAATAAAAAGAATGGGAAGAAGCCAAGCTAAAAAGAACTCAAATCGAAGTTCAACGTCAGCTATGGGAAGAAGCCAAGAAGATCGTTGAAGAAAAGAGAACTGTGTCTCAATCTACCCTAGCATGGTGTAAAGAAATGGTACACTTCAGACTTCGACCTTCCAGAATAATCAAGGTACTCGTATCTGGAAGATCAACCATCAAAATTTCTATCGCTGAAATCGAGATATTCAGAGAATACGGAAAGTACGATAAATTCTATGCTGAAGCTATCACGCAGTACGGTCTCTCTGAATGGTTGGAGATCAGATTAGCCATCCAGAAGTCTCAGTCTAAGTACAAGGATCATTTTGAAAAGTTGATAAACAAGCAGATCGACTTAGTCTATTCTTGTGTGTATATTCCTCCTCCTCCTCCTCTCAAAAGTCAGAAAAGAAAGGCCTCTGCAAAGAAAAAGTCTAAATCTTCAAAAGGTCCTCAGATACGAAACGAAACAGGTATTGGTTTTTCTCTAGCTGAAGTCCTTGGTCCTGAACCCGATCTTTCTGCACTTGACACATCTCTTCCTCCTGATGAGACTTTCATCACTGGGAAAGTCTTAAGCAAACCCTACGGGATATTCTTCAATGACTGGGATGGGCGAAAGCGTTTTCAACGTATCTCTGAACTTCCCATCACTCCCATCGAACAGCTGAAAGATCTCATCTACTGGTGTGACTTCAAGAACGACATTCAGGCACGGCATCTCAAACCCTTGATTTTTGAAGAAGCGCTGAACAAAAGAAATCAAGGAGTAAATGTCCCTGACTGGATGATTCCCACATCAATGACCCTTGATGAACAACTCATTAAGGAAGAACCTCTATAAGCTGATAGGATCGCCTCATTCTTCTATTATATCAGTTATTCTTTTGTACTTGTAATTTTTCCACTTCCATCTGTAATCTTTACGAAGTTTAAAGAAAAATTTCAGCGAACGTACTTTACTCCATCAGTACAGAAAAGATCCCAGAAAACAGTAAAAGGGACAAATATTTTATGAGTTCTTTTTATCCTTATGTTTTCATTAAATAGCAATTTTCTTTGTTGCTATGTCATAATCAAATAGGGGGAGATTGTTGATCCAAACCCTCAGTGATTTGATAATGACCCGCTCTTTTATACTTAGTGAAAATTGTAAGTAAACAATATGTATCAGATATTCACTATCGCTGATAAGTACTAAGATCATACAGTACCGCTGATAGGAACTCTCGCTCTTTAGATTAAACATTCAGCGAACATTGTTCACCATAATGCTCTGAGTCTGTTCAGTACTTATGGTGATCGCTGATAAGTTAGTTGTTTACTTATGATCCCTGAAGACAAGTTTCACGTCAACATAGGTTCTACGCTGAAGTCGAAGATCAAGCTCAAGAACCAGCGACAAGTCTCCTAATGAACTGATGCGGATCAGCGAAGACTCAGATTTGTCCACTCAACGTGAAGTATCAAGTACAAGACTTTAGCTATCGCTGAACTCTATCATTCGCTGATATAGAATGATAGATCGCTGGATCAACGAAAAGCTGATCATGAAGTCCTTCGTACAAAGTACTTTTGTCTTAACCACCCTTGCACGACTCCGTACGATATGTCAGAAAAAGAACCTCCTTATTGTCTGAAATCGTACAGCCACTCTGATACTACACTGTTCAAACATGCGGCTACTAAGGTTGTCAACAAAGGTCAATGACGTACAACCAATGAGTTGCTGCCACGTGTAAAGTGTAAACTGCCATGCATTAAATGCATGCAGTATATAAGAAGAAGAACTCACTTCATTTTGAAGTTACTTGCTAACTCTGGACAAGTTCATCCTTCTTATCTTGAGACAGGTTATTATTAGTAATTTCCTTCTCTTTCTTAGTGCAAGAAACTTAGTGTTCCAACTTGTTTAAATTTAGGTTTATCCTTAATCTTGTTTCCGCAACAAGCTGTAAATTGTTAATGATGTATCAATAAACAATTTAGAAAAGTAAAATCTTAGTGTTTGTATTCAACCCCCCCCCCCCCCTTCTACAAACTTGTATAGCCCTTCGGGACCAACACTTTACAATTTTTTGTCCTTGTCGCACGCTTTGTCGTAAGATTCCTTTCTTTAGTTGTTAAGCTCCACAATCAACCTCAAGTTGTACTTGTGTGCGATTTTTGGCATTAACAGTCATAGTTAGAGGAACTAAAGTAATAAGAATGTCTTTTATTGGGGTGACCGATTTTTGATCATTTCTATGACGTTCTTTTAGATTTAGATTTTGATGGTTTAGAAGATTTTGGCACAAAAACATTTTTAGAGGTAGAAGTTGTTAGCTTCAATCTTCCTAATCATAGAAGTATTTAGAAGTAGTGAAAAATAGGCTAAGTGAAGAAAGCCTCTTACAGAGGCTCTGCCGACATTACCGAGAAATCAAGGTCAAGAAGCTACAGAAGCAGCAGAGGCTTCCTACAGAAGCTCTGTCATACGCAAAAAGAAGACCAAAGACTCGGAATCCGGTGAAGACTGCTCCACAGAGGACCAGACCGCAGAACCTCTGTAACTCATTACAGAGCCTCTGTGGTCCTCACTGAGACTTGAAGATATTTATAATATCTTGCTTCTGTTACAGGACTCGTATATCAACTTGCATGGTAGCATGCTCTGTCCAACGTCGACGTGTCAAACTCTGATTGGACTCAGTAGGGCTTAGTACATATTAGACGTCTGTTGCATTAAATGCAATACAGCACGTCTGACTGTTCATGCCATCCTTGCAACTGTTCACGACATCCTCTCAACTATTCATACGTACCTTTTGAATAGTAGCATATGCTTTATGGTCCCCTTTAGAGTAGTATATAAGGAAGACTCATGTTGAGTTCTTCCTTACAATAACACAACACAACAACATCAAGAACACAAAAGCTTATTCACCTTAAGAGTCATATCTGTTTTAAAGCTTTTTCTTACTCACGGTTCATAAACCTGTTCTTGATATATATTCAGTAAACTTTGAGATATAATATTTTGTTCACTGTTTATTTATATTTTGTTCTAAATCTATCAAACTTATCTGTTAGTTCTTTAAATACGCTTCCGCATCAAACCTTAAACCTGAACTAATAGATCTGATAATCTTGTTTAAGCAAAACGGGAACCAACAGAAGTGGAACACTCTCCTTTTTCAAAATTAACCGGTTCACTCATCCTCTCAAGAAATTGAACATGACTCAAAAGTTTGGGTGCAAAGTTAATCTTAGCAATCTCATCATCTGAACAGACTGTGGAATTCATAAAAGAAAAAAATTTGAGTTCAGCATCAGACTTGTTATCATTATCTGGTTCGGAGGAGAAACTATTGTGATTTAGATTTTGTGAGGAATCAGCAGCGAAAGGATTGTTAAAAATCATAGATTAGATTCCTTTTACAAAAATCTATTTAAATTTCTTTGCCTTTAGCGGAAAAACTCAAAACCTTGTCGTCATTGTCGGAAGACAAATCACCTAAAAACGTCTTGCACGAGGAGTTGTCTGAATTAGTAGAGGCAGGTTCAACTGAGATTGGTTCAAGGATGCTTTCTTTGATAGGTGTAAATGTTTGGTCAGGCGGATTGTGGATATCAGCCTTAGAAACCTTTTCTTGTAAAAGTTATGTCACCAAAGCGGACAGTTTAGACGTCAGTCTAGCAATCTCATACTTGAACATAGACCTTTCTGATTCAGATAGTTTCTCGGTTTTATTTTGTTCAAACACTTTAAAGGTGAATAAAAGCACTGTCCTTTCGTATTCAAAAGATGCCTTTTCTCTTTCAAGTGACTCTTCGAGTTGAAAAATAATGTTTTCCAAGATCAGAGGAGGAACGTACCGTTTATACTCAGACGGTTCAGACGCACCCTCATCTGGTGTTGTCTCAACCTTTACGGGAATTTCCGCAGTTTTGGCAACAGAACATATGTCAAAGTAGTCATTTGGAAGATAAGTAGATTTATATTTATTGTACGAGGCATTTAACTTTTCATATACGAAAGGAATTTGAATTTTAAGGCTCTCTTTTCTTTTTGAGGTTTCTTGTTCTTCATCCCCATCAAGCACATGTGTGCATCAGCATCTCCTTCTTCATTGTCAATCAGATTGAGCCAATGATCATCTTCAGCCATAAGAGCTTTCCCAGCATCTTTCTGCTTAGTCAGTAGCATCTTATTCTTGTAGTACTCAGCATAACATACCACTAGCTTTCGGCAGTCTCTAGCAAAGTGGTCTAGCCTGCCATAAATGTAACACATCAATGGTTTATCTACAGCTTTCTCCCCAGACTTACTTTCCGGCTTCTTTCCTTCATCTGGCTTCTACTTGTCTTCGTACTTGTCATTGTGGTCTTGGCTCTTGTTGTTTGTGGTGTACCTATTACCATTAAAGGGTTTCTTGAAGAGCTTCTTGTTTGCATACTCTCGTGACAGAAGGGCAACTGCTTTCTTGATGCTGCCGAGTTTGGGGTCGGAGTCACTTTCTGCTTCGTCTTCTTCAGGGTCAGATTCGCTCCATACCTCCTCTCGGTGAGAGCTGTGATAGGAGTGTTTCTCTCGTTTGTTCGAAAATAGAGCGAGTGGATCTTCTTTAGGTTTCTCAAGCGGTTTTTGATCTCCCATAAGTTCAAGCACTTCATCTTTATCTTGGCGAAGCATTTCGTACAATTCGTGAAGAGGTACATTCTCCAGGATGTGGTTATGACGAATGTGTGATGCAAATCTCCTCCACTCAGGCTGAAGGTTGTTCATAAACTTTATGTTGTTCTAGGTACTCGTCTTAACGATGTTATTATTGTGAAGATCTTTGATAAGAGAGCAGAACCTTTCATAGGTTTCGGTTAGCGTGTCTCCTTTCCTAGCTTTGAATGCATCATAGCTAGTAAGACAGTTTGTAATCTTCAATTGATTACCTACCATGTTGGGCCATCATAATCTTGGCAAGTTGGTCCCACATTCCCTTAGCCGTTTCCTTGTGGTTGTTGTTATCCCCAAGTATGCCAATGTAAAAGTATTGAAAATATCACAAGTCAGAAGGACGTCAAAGAACATGACTTCAGAGATCAAGCTGAAGACTTAGCAGAAGAATAACAGAAGACCATCAGAGATCGTCAGAGCTCTGGCAGAATACCTCTGATAGACCATCAGAGAACAAGTTCGCCAGAAGACCTTCAGAGCTCTGGCATATGACCTCTGGTGAATGAAGACCTCTGTGTAGCTGAAGTCTCGTAGAAATCTCTAAGTGATAGACAAGTGTCCGCTCTTTCCACGTCAGCCCAAAAAGGACGAAGACATACTTTCCACGTGTCATCACAGGGTTAGATAGTACACTATCTATTGCTTTATCAGGCTATAAATAGAACGTTAGTGGAGCACACAGTTGTAAGCTTTTGTAAGATCGTTACTAGAATTGTGAGAGCACAAACACTGCACATTCCATTCCACTTCTATTGTACGATTTGTAACCTTGGAGATTTCAGAATACACACACAACAAAAGTGTTCTTGGTGTTATTCATATTTCAATATACGAGCAGTTTGTTATTCAATCTTGTTATCTTTTACTGTTCATTATATTGTCATTCTCTCATTGCTTAATGTTACACACAATCACTCATACACAAACAGATTTATTATGCTTCCGCTATCTTTGATCTCTCTGTTTGTATGAGACAAGGTGAATCTGGGAACCTACAATTGGTATCAGAGCAGATTGATTTGCTTAAATCAAATTGATCCAATCTTACCAGGTTGATTCACACTTGTTGATTGTGCCTTGTTTTTCAACAGTTTCTAAGAATACCCTGTTTTTGTTTAAAACCTGAAACTCTCTTTCTTAAGCTAGAAATAGAAGTTTGAAATTCCTGAAAGCTTTGTTTACTGTTTTTACTATCCTATTACATTTCTGCTCATCTGTCAAGTACAAATCTCTTTTAAAATCTTTTAAAATCTTCATACTTTGTTTTCCTTGAAAATGGCGAACAACAAAATAAATGCTATTTACACTGTTGGTTCCTTAACCAAACCTCCTACTCTTCTGAGGGATGAATACCCTTAATGGAAGATAAGGATGGCTAACTTCTTCGATGGCATGGATAGAGATCTTGTGTGATCTGTCACAAATGGACCATTCCAACATATGGTATTGGTTCCTCGTGTTCCTACTACAAAAACTACTGATGAGATTCCTGCTCACTTCGAGCCTAAAACCACTGGTTTTACGGAAGAAGAAAAGCTTAAAATGGAAAATAATCTTAAAGTAGTTAGACTTTTGATTATGGCCATTCCAAACGATATTTTTCAAGAATTAGACTCTTGTGTTACTGCTAAGGAAATCTGGGATCAACTTTTTAACCAACTCGAAGGGGGTATTAACACCCAAAAGAACAGAAGGACCCAATGTATTAATGAATACAATGATTTCAAAGCTCTTCCTGAGGAAACTTTACAACGGACCTACAACAGATTTAACATTCTGATAAACAAATGTAAGAAATGTGGGGTTGTAAGGTCGAAGGAAGATAACAATATCTTGTTTTTAAAAGTGTTGAATGATGAATGGTTAAATCTGTATGTCTCTACAAGATAACCATGATCTGGATACATGGCCACTCACTAATGTGTATTGCACTTTAGCTGCACAAGAAAAGGACGTTGTCAAGCAAAAAGGCAAATCCACTGGCATTGATCTCTGAATCAAAAACACCCTCAGAAGGGAAATCTAACAGAGACAAAGACACGAAGAAAGATAAATCCATAAAGAAAAAGGGAAAGAAAAGCCTAATAGCAGAAAGTGATGATGAGGAAAGTCTGTCGAAAGATGGTGATGACGCTGACATCAATGCTTTTACCCAATCTCTTGCCTTGATCACTCAACAGTTCAACAAGCGGTTTGGCAAGAAAGTGTTTGACAGAAGAGGAAGGTTTGAGAGAGAAGAGAAGGATGAGAAGAGAGTTTATGAGCAGAGGACTGCACCTCAACACCAGAACAACCACAGAACTGCACCAGAGCAGAGACCACCCCAGTATCAACAGAGATACAACCAACCAACACTACCGAAGCCAGCAGATGCTGTCCAACCCATCAATCAGAATGATGGAAGATGCTTTAGATATGGCAAACCATGTCATTTCTTTGCCAACTGCAAGGGTAGAGTGGTAAAAGACCAGGAGTACTACAAGAACAAGTATAAATACAACTTCAGAGAGAGAAGTTATCTGGCAGAGATGGAGAACTGGATCTCTGATTCATCTTCTGACGATGAACCAGAGTAAGCCAACTTCTGTAGGATGGCTGTTGAAGAAGGGAGTTAAGAGGAAATGATTAAAGGGATAGCAGAGGAAATGACAGAGAAGCCAACAGAGACAGATTCTTCCTTAATGTCTTGTGCATTAGCGCTGGAGACTTCCAAACCCAGTGACAAGGTATGTTCATCCTTTGAAACCAAATCTGACTCTGAATTGGAAATGAATCTGTCCAAGCTTGCTGAGGAATTTCAAAACCTTAAACAAAAACTTTATGAGGAAAAAGAACTGAGAAAACTAGCTCAGAAAGATATGTCTTTCTACAAGAGAGAGAAAAGTGTCTTGGAAATGGAGAAGGAATAGATTTCAAAAGAAAAATCTAAGCTAGATGATTTACAAAAACAAAAGGAATCCACATTTTCTGAAAAATGTAAGGAATATGAAGAGGTTTTGAGATTAAAGGCCGAAGAGGTAAAGAAATCAGAGTATGAAAGGCTTAACTCCGTTGCTCTTAAGATTTATTTTTAAGAAGAAAGGGAAGTTTTACATCAGTCTTTATAGAGGAAAGAGCTTCTGATAAAGAAGTACCAGGATGCACACGATGTGCACATTAAAATTAATTCTCAAAAGGACACTCAAGGTCTAGGTTTCAGTGACCTTGATCCATTCACTGGAAGAAAGAAGACATCTCTGTCCTCTACCTTCTGTATTGGGAATATCTAAACTCCTGACTGTGCATCTTCTGGTACAAATGTTTTCAAAAGAGCCACCAAATACATTTTAGTCCCTGATTCTGACTCTGACTCTGAGGTGGATGAGCAGATTTTTTGTGCACCAAAGACCATCTTGCACAAACCAAGACAAGCATTTGTTGGATCTGGAACTTTGAACAATGTCATACCTGTTTCTAAGAACCAATCCAGAATCCCACTGTGCCCTGATTTTAAAAATATGGGTGTCAGAATCATGTCTTTTGAAGAGTTGGAAGAGAAAAGAAAAGAGAATGCCAAGAATGCTTATGTGAACCAAATGTTAGTCCCAGATGGCTAATAAGAACAAGAACATGTATTGTAGAAGGGGGGGTTGAATACAATACACAATTTTTTCACTTTAATTAATTCTTTTATTGAAAAATATTCAAATCAAAAATTACACATAGACCACATAGAACAATTAGATTGTTGCGGAAAGAACAGATAAAATCTATTCTAACAATCTTCACAAAGTAATACTGAAAACTAAACAACTTCTAAAACACAAAGATTGAAAGCTGTAAAGTTCAAGGAGAGAAAGGAGCAGAGTGTCTTGAGCACAAAGTAATCTTCAAGAGTTGTTAGTCTGCTTGGAGAAGTCTTCATCTTTATATAGTGCCATGAGCATGTGATGTATGGGACACTTGTCACTTTGTCATTTGAAGGATATGTTTGACTCTTAAAAGTTGATGTGTCTTTTCCAACGATGCTAGAAAGGTTTGATGGTGACAATATCTAAGAATGGGAAAAAGGACAAATGAATCTTTTTCTTCCATACACAGACAATCCTTCTTTGAGGAGAAATCCTTTTAGTAAAGACACAAGGGAGGATCCTCCTATTTGAGGATCCCACCGATTTGTCATGGACAAAGTATGTGAGAGTCTTCTTAGGAAGGAGTTATGTTAGGATCCACCTATTTTGAAGGTCCCACCAATTTCTCATGGAGAAAATCGGTGAGATGGCAAACATGACCTCTTATGATGAAAGTCTTCTTAGCAAGGAGATAAGGGAAGATTCTCCTGTTTGAGGATCTTATCGATTTTCATGGAGACAATCGGTGAGATAGCTTAGTTTGGGTTGAGAAGTCCATCTTCAATCCGCATTGGTAGATTTCCTTTTTCTTGATTTCGGCTGATCTTTGACTTCACCGAACTTTGACAGTATGACTAAGCTATTACAAAGAACCTAAAATTTCTCTAAGTATAAAAGATGTTTTTCAAAGTATGTAAGGAGATCAGGAGGTCTTCTTCAAATCTTTGATGACCCAACACCAAACCTCTGTGCCTTATGTCTACAAACCTATAAGGTTCACTCCAGAACAGAAAGGAAAATGTAAAGTTAATGACACACTTATTTCTTATTCTGCAGTGAATCAAAGAGGAAAATCTTTTTGGTCCAAGGAATCACATCCAGAGAGGAGTGCCAGTTTCAGGAAAACCAATCTAGATAGGAAGTTTGTAAAAACATCTGATTCTAGAAATTTTTATTCTCAAAAGGCATGTAATCCAATGATGACGAATAGAAACAGCAATTTGCATCAATCATTCCCATGTTCTGTCAATTGCAATTGTTTTAAACTTCTGTTAAAGTTGCAAAATCATCTAAATGGTCCTCACTGCGTTCTGAATTGGTCACCAGAAAGGACAAATCCTAAGACCAACTCTCAGAACAAGCAGAGAAAAACCTCTGGCACACCATGAAAGAATGGAAAGCCAGAAGGTAAATCAGCAAACACCCCCAAACATAACAAGAAAGGACTCATTATGCAATGGGTACCTAAAAGAAACTAATCTGTCTTGCCGAAGCAGCATGTGCAAATCTGGTACTTAGACTTAGGATGTTCCACGCACATGACTGGCAATAAAGAGCTACTGACCTCATTCAAAGATAAAATGGGAGGTGCAGTAACTTTTGGAAGAGATGGACAAGGATAGATTAGAGGATATGGTGTTTTAACCAATTGAGGTGTTTCTGTTTCAAAAGTTGCTTACGTAGAAGGGTTAAATCATAATTTTCTTAGCATAAGTCAACTTTGTGATCATGGTTTTGATGTCAATTTTAAGAAAAAGTATTGTTCTATGTTAGTTCAGAATCTGGTGAAGAGCTTCTCAGAGCTGATAGAAAAGGCAATCTTTATAAAATGAATTTCAATCCAAATCAAAAATCTAATACAGAATGACTCTGTTTAGTTTCTTTGAACAAAGAAGATGGCTGGCTCTGGCATAAAAGATTTGCTCCCTTAAAATTTTCAAATCTTGACAAGCTTGTGAAACTTAAATTAGTAAAAGGTCTGCCTGCTCTTAAATTTGACAAAGACTATCTTTGTTCTGCTTGTGAATTGGGTAAGCTGAAAAGAGCTTCACACAGAACAAAGAGTGATCAAAATTACGCTAGAACTTTGCACATGCTTCATGTGGATCTATGTGGTCCAATCTATGTGCAAAGTCTATCTGGTAAAAAGTATATCCTGGTTCTTATTGATTAATATTCTAGATATACTCGAGTTGAGTTCATCAGAGCAAAATCTGATGTCCCAGAGATACGGATCAATATGTTGAAAAGAATGCAGGCTCTGTTAAGTCTGAAGATCCAAAAGCTAAGAAGTGATAATGAGACTGAGTTCAAGAATGCCAAAGTTGATTCCTACCTTACATAGGAAGAAATCTCCTAGAACTTCTCTGCTGCAAGAACTTCTCAACAAAATGGTGTTGTTGAGAGAAAGAACTGAACTCTGGTGGAAGCTGCCAGAACTATGTTAGCTGGATCTGATCTTCCCATCAACTTTTGGGCAGAAGCAGTATCAATAGCATGTTTTACTCAAAACACGGCTGTCATTGTGAAAAGTTTCAAGGAGACTCCTTATGAACTCATCAACAATAGAAGACCAAATGTGAAATACTTTCATATTTTTGGTTGCAAGTGCTACATCTTGAATGACAGAGATCAATTTGGAAAGTTTGACAGAAAGGCTGATGAAGGAAAATTCATTGGATATTCTCCAACTTCAAAAGCCTACAGAGTCTACAACTTAAGAACAAAGGTAATTCAAGAAAGAATCAAAGCATCCTTTGATGAAAGATCATCAAGTGTCTCTGAAAGCCAATCATCAGAGAGGATACATACAACAGAAGAGCCTAGTACCTCCAAAACAAGAGAAGAAAATATCAATATGATATTTAATGACTTATTTGATGATGAAGATTCCTCTGAAGTCATCAACAGAGGCAATCAAGTTCAGAGCTCTGAAGGATAACATCAATCAGGTACATCTTTGTCAGGTCCTTCAAATACTTCACTATTTGCTTCTCTGTCCACAGGTCAAGTTCATAGAGAAGATGAGAGACTACAATCAGAGGAAAGAGAGCTTGAACAAGAACCATGATCACCCCTGCTGACCAATATTGGGAGAAATTCCATCTATGAAAGTTCACATTTGTTAGGACCATAAATGTCCTACATATTAGAAAGATATATAAATAATTATATAGAGCTTAATTAGATTAATTAATTATTGTAAAAGCCTTAATTGGGTTAATTGGGCTTAGTTTAGCCTAATGGGCTTAGACCTTGTTTGTCTAAGGCCAAAGTATATAAGGTTTAGTTAACCTTAGTTTTAGGTTAGCAATTCGAGAGCAATTCATTAGAGCTTATTGTTTAGAAATCGTTCCTTTACTTTGATTGTAATATTCTCTGAACGATACTTTGAATGAATACGAAAGGGATGACAAGTTGAAATCATCAATTGTTCTGGTTATTTCTTATTTATTTTATTGTTACCTGATCAAACTAGGACTCACAAGTGGTATCAGAACCGAATCGGTGATTTGAAGAAAGAAAAGAAATCGAACGAAAGCAAGAAAAAACATAAAATTCGTATTGAATTTTCTGGAAAAACACAGCGAGCCGTTTTGCCTATACCCGGAGATTGAACCTTCGGATCGTCACGATTTGTGGACAGTAGCTTCACGACATCCTGTTCTACATTCTGACCGGTGGGATTGATCGTTTGAGGTCCAGAAGGCACCCATAGTATTTTCGACATACTGCAGTTTTTCTTGGGTTAAATCGATCATCAATCGGGTTTGCAAAGTTGTTTCGTTGATTTAATAATTCGTTTGTTAGATCTCGATTGTTTACTCGCTTTTATCTGCGTTTATCTCGATTCTCAAAGGTATTAATTCTTCAAGTTTAAAAATCAATTCTTGAGATTTTGGTGTTCTTAAATTCTTTGTGGTGATTATTGAAAAGTAGGATATATTTTGCTTAAAAATCGATTTGGGTATGTTTGTTTGTGTTTTTGGTCAAAATCTAACCCTACAAGAGTGAAATCAAGCAACCCTATCGAAACCTGATCCGATTTATTCAATCAGCCGTGGTTACCGGATCCCATCACATTGTTACCAGGTAAGTTCCCTTATTTCTCTATTGTTACCGGGTATCTGGTAACACAATGTTACCTGGTAAACACAAGGTTACCTGCAAGGTTACCTGGTAACTCACTTTCTGGACGTTTGTGTGTACCCGATAACTATACCCTCTTAGCATGACATTGTTGACTTAGCATTGTTCATTCTTTGACCGTCATTTTTTTTGCATGCATTCACGTCATCGTAATACATACATATATATTTAGTTGGAAGTTTTTGTTTTGTTTTGTTTGTTTTAATTTTTTTGCTTGGTTTGTTTTTCATTCGGTAAACAAGTTTTATCCGGTAAGCTTCCCATTCGGACAAACAATCTCATCCGGTAAGCTTCTCATACGCGACTCAAGTTTCAAATAACTTTCACCCGGTAAGTCACCATTGTTTTGTTGTCCGGTAAGTTCACTTGATTTTATTTTATCCGGGAACCAATTTAGCCCGGTAAACTCACTCACCCGGTAAGTTTTGATTGGTAAGTTCTCGTCGGTACCCGAGTTACCGCACGTTTCGTCACTCGATAATTTAATAGTCCGGTAAGTTGCAATTTTTTCAACAATCGTTTCTTTTTGAGTTTTAGTGACGGTTTGAGACTTTTTGCGACATCTTTTGATCTTACTCGCGACGCTTATCATTTTATGTGATTTTAGATTTACGTGTTCGATCTAA
Source organism: Saussurea involucrata (assembly GCA_033807775.1). Classification (NCBI taxonomy): domain Eukaryota; kingdom Viridiplantae; phylum Streptophyta; class Magnoliopsida; order Asterales; family Asteraceae; genus Saussurea; species Saussurea involucrata. The sequence continues at coordinate 139,336,200 of CM066322.1, forward strand.
CTTGGTTTGTTTTTCTTGCAGGTTTCATTCTCGAAGTTTGATTTCGTTCGTTCCGATAATAATCAGATTTTATTTTTGGAAAACGAATTTAATTTTTTAGATTTGTTTTTCAGATTTAATTTTTGATTTTTCTTCCGCAAGTTTTATTCTTCAAAGTAACACCGATCAACGATCAATTTTTCAGGTAACAATGTTGTATTGCTTTAAAGTGGAGTGTCAAGCAAATCGAACACTATATAATACGAAGATCAAGCTAGCAGATGAATCGATCAGCAAGTACATCAAAGAACTGAAGGAACAGAAATCTCAAACTTGGAGTAGTTCTGAGAAGCTGGCTAAAGTAGAAGAAAAGGAAACGATCTTAGAATCTGAGAACACTGAGCTGAAAAGGAAGATTGCTGAATTGTCATCGCAAGACGAGATAAGGCACTTAAATAGAAAGGTAAACTCTTGAACTGTGAAAACCTTGAGCTTAAAATAAACTAACTACTTTTGAAAAGGAGAAAAAAAGTTTTGCAAAGGAAAGACAATTACAATCTGGTTTCTCAACGAAATCTCTTGAAGAGAAGAAGAGTCTTGAACTTATGTGTTTAAAACTTTCAAAACAGATCTCCGACTTTGAAAAAGTTTTGATTTTAGAAAGAGAGAAGTTTGAAATTGAACGCAAATCTTTTACTAAAAAGAATGGAGAACTTTCTTTAAAAATAACAGATTTGGAGAAAGAATTAGACGTTCTAATCAAAGAGTCTGAAAAGAAGAAAGTTGAAGGTTTTAGGGCAAAAAGTTTCAAAGATGATTTTGCATTCGAAAGAAAGATTTTTCAGACTGAGATTTCTAAACTTACACAGAGATTACATGGATTAGCAACCGAGATTTTGAAGGAACAAATGGTTAAATCTGATTTACAAAAAAAATTGATTAAATTCTCAAAGAACGAAATGCTTTATCCGTTAAGGTCAAGAAACTTGAAGAAAGCAAGTTCAAAGGTGTTCAACCTTCTTCTGCTTCAAGTTCATTTTCTACAAATCGTTCTTCAAAGAATTTTGTCAACTCAAATGATTTTTCAAATGATCAGATTCGACCTTCCAATCTTTTCTATAATTCTCGTGTTGATAATAAAGATAATCAATCTTTCAAGAAAGTAAACATGGTTTGGAGAGTTAAAGGATCCGCTCCTACTCCAAAGTCATTCGTCTCTGTTAAGAGTGACAAGAACAACAATGTTTTCCACGCTAAACCTTTTGTGAAAACTGATCGAGTTTACTCTGTTAATAAGCTGATCAGCTTATCTACACAGAAGTTGTGTTGTTCTTATTGTGGAACAAGTTACTTTGTGCATAAAGACCATGCTAAGTATTGGTATGGTACTTATAGTATCCATGGTCCTCATAGGGTATCTAACCAACAAGGATCCATCAAAAGAAGGATACCAACATCCTTCTAATCTATTTTGCAGGAATGTCATGTGCAGTTTTAATTCCTATTATTCACATCACATGACGAACATTCAAAGGTTATGCCAATTTTGAGGGGGAGTACTATTCTATGAAAGGTAAGTGAACTTCAACTGAATTCAAAGACTGTGGTAATTCATTCTCAATAACTTACTTGTGTTTGTTATTCTTAATTTTAAATTCCATGATTGCCACGTGTCAATTTTTCTTGACTTAGTTATTTTCATGTCTCACATATTCGTTGATTTTTCGATGGAAATACACTCGTTTGAATTTCTAGTTGTTTTCCAAGTTCGCTATTTCTAGTAAATGATTCAATTCTTTTCTGATATAATAATTGTGACTTGTTATTCACAATTAAACATTCTCATCATTGTTTCATTTCTTGCAAAATACTGTGCTTACTGAGTCATTCTGTTTTGCGCTTGATTTTGTCTCATTGAAATTCTGTTATTTCACATATGACTTATGATTACTTCAGATCAGAACTCGGAGTTATTTTTTTTACTTCTGATTATCTCATGTCAGGACTCGTTCTTAAATGCTATGACTTCTAAACACTTCGGTTTAGAACTCATACTTCACTGTTTTACTCAACTGTTCTATTCGTTGCATGAAAGGTGTGTTAGGAATTAAATAGTTTCTATGGTCTATCCAGAACCGGAAGGGCCTATCCAAGAAACACACCCCTTATAGACAACAGTGAGGAGTCTAGATTGATAGATGAGGTTGGAGTGAAAAGAATATGGTGAGGCTGTGACATGACATAAAAGAATTATTGATCCTTTCCAAACCGAGTCAGTTATCCGGGTAACCACATAATCTATTCATTCTCGTTCTTTGGAGATGAATATTAAAACAGACATGGACCCAGTGTCGATAACTCGTGTCACCCCACCCAGCCACTCAAGTATCTCACAACAGATGCTTGTTTCATATATTCACGGAGATTTAGCACACAATATATCTATTCCTCACTCGGAGGTCTTAGATATTGAAAAAGGAAGACATCAGCTCCGGTCTCCAAACTTCATATTCTAATCACTGTGTCAATTGATTTTTAATTTGCATCCCAAGTTAAATCTATTTTTGAGCCTAACAGATAGAATTTATTTTCCTTCACACATGCACGAGTCTTTGTGATTCCACTCGCATATCTTTGTGATAATGCTGGAACAGTTTGAGAGGTAATTTTAAAATATTTACTTCAGTGATAACTGGAAGTCCTATCAGAGATACCCCATGGCCAATTCTAAACATAGGCCACAAAATATTTTAAATTGTTGTGCTAACAGTTACTATGTGTTTCTGTGTTAGATTTTTACCCCGTCTTGGTTACTTAATGTTTTATCTGGCATTTTGCTACTCATCAGCACTGTCTTTGAAAGTACATGAGGGGGAGTAATGATACAGATTCAAAGACACCGAATATCAAGTTGAGGGGGAGTTAGCAAAAGTTGAGGGGGAGTAACCGCCATTTGGTCAAGTTCCGAAATCCGAAAAGAGTTCAAAGTGCTTACAAGTGATCAACTATTCTCGTCGTTTATCAAGTTGTGTTTGCTAAAATCATTTCCTCCATCGAGCATATTGATTCTACAAGTTCTTTTAAAGCTGAAAGCAAATTCAAGAGCTTTAATCAAGAGCTTTATTCAAGGGGAGCGTTGAACGACATGAAGACATGCTACACCATAGAGTTCCAAAGATTCAAAAAGAATAGAAGATCAAGACTGGAAGGTTTCAAGACCGATTTTTATTTATATATCTTTAGGGGGAGATTGTTAGGACCATAAATGTCCTACATATTAGAAAGATATATAAATAATTATATAGAGCTTAATTAGATTAATTAATTATTGTAAAAGCCTTAATTGTGTTAATTGGGCTTAGTTTAGCCTAATGGGATTGGACCTTGTTTGTCTAAGGCCTAAGTATATAAGGTTTAGTTAACCTTAGTTTTAGGTTAGCAATTCGAGAGCAATTCATTAGAGCTTATTGTTTAGAAATCGTTCCTTTACATTGATTGTAATATTCTCTGAACGATACTTTGAATGAATACGAGAGGGATGACAAGTTGAAATAATCAGTTGTTCTTGTTATTTCTTATTGATTTTATAGTTACCTGATCAAACTAAGACTCACAAGTCACAGAGCCCTGTTGGTACTTTACAAAGCAATGAAGCCACTCTTCAGAGCAGTGTGCCTCAAAGCCCTGGTGCCAACCCTCAGAGCTCTAGAGCTGACAACCATTTTTTTTCCTTCAGAAGCACAGACACCACCTCTTGTCCATGCTCCCATGACCAGATGGACAAAGGATCACCCCCATCATCAAATCTTTGGTACTGCTAAAGGTTGTGTAAAGACAATGTCAGCTACAGCAAATGAAGCCTTTTTGTGAACTTTTTAAGCATGATTGAGCCAAAGAAGATTACTGAAGCCCTGGAAGACCCAAAATAGATTGAAGCCATGCAAGAGGAGCTTCTAGAATTCTATAGAAACAAAGTTTGGTGCTTGGTTCCACTTCCAAAAGACAAAGCAGCTATTGGAACCAAGTGGTTTTCAGGAATAAGAAAGATGAGGATGGGATAATCATCAGAAACAAAGCAAGGTTGGTTGGAAAAGGATATTGCTTGGAAAAGGGCATTGATTATGATGAAACATTTGTACCAGTGGCTAGGCTAGAGGCAATCAGAATCTTCCTAGCCTATGCTGCTCATAAAGGATTCAAGGTCTATCAAATGGATGTAAAATATGTCTTTCTGAATGGCAAACTACATGAAGAAGTATATGTCCAGCAACCTCCCGGTTTTGATGGCTCAGAGTTTCCAGATCATGTGTACAAGCTAGACAAAGCTCTGTATGGCCTTAAACAAGCTCCCAGAGCCTGTTATGAAACTCTGTCCACTTTTCTGTTGATCAACCACTTTGAAAAAGGTACTGTGGATACTACCTTATTCTTTAGGAGATATAAAATTGATATACTTCTGGTACAGATATATGTTGATGATATTATCTTTGGGTCTACTAACCAAAAGTATTGTGATAGGTTTTCTGAGTTGATGAAAAGTAAATTTAAAATGAGCGTGATAGGAGAACTTTCTTTCTTCCTTGGTTTACAAGTAAAATAATCCATCAGAGGCACCTTTATAAGCCAATCAAAACATGTCTCTGATATTTTGAGGAAATATAAGCTCAACAACTCAAACCCCATGAAAACTCCTATTGCCACTGGAGTAAAGCTTGACCATGATCCAGAGGGTCAATCTGTTGATGTCAAGACCTACAGAGGCATGATAGGGTCACTTATGTACTTAAATGCTAGCAGACCTGACATAATGTTTGCAACTTGTCTTTGTGCTAGATTCCAACCTAATCCTAAGGAATCTTTTTTGTCTGCTGCCAAAAGAATTTTCAAATATCTCAAAGGGACTCAATTCTTGGGTCTCTGGTATCCTCTTAACTATGCCTTTGAGCTTGTAGGATGCAGGAATGTCAGAAAGAGTACTTATGGTAGCTGTCAATTGCTAGGAGATAAGTTGGTGAGTTGGACATCCAAGAAGCAGAGTTATGTGTCAACCTCTACAGCAGAAGAAGAATATGTGGCTGCTGCAAGTTGTTATTCACAAGTCATACGGATGAAAACACAACTCAGAGACTATGGACTGGAGTAGAACAAAGTTCCAATTCTCTGTGATTCCAAGAGTGCAATAGCAATTACAGCAAGTCCAGTTCAGCACTCCAAGACAACGCACACTGATATAAGGTACCACTTTATCAAATATCATGTTGAAAAAGGGACTATTGAAATGTACTTTGTTTCAACCGACTTCCAACTTGCGGATCTGTTTACAAAAGCCCTTGATGAAAGGAGGTTCAATTTTTTAATCAACAAGATGGGTATGCTAAACATGTCTCCCTAATTTCTGTTCAAAACTTCAAAGCCTCTGACATCCATCTCAGAACTCTGATAAGAGAAACTAGGTAGTACATGTCAACAGAGCCTCTGCTGCTTGTCTCAGAGCTCTGCCAATTTTTTTTAAATAAATTCCTGTACAGTTGTTTCATTCTTGTCCACATTTCTTAAAAGATGTTTTTCAAAAGTTGCACATATCAAGGGGGAGTTCAAAAGTTAAATCTGTGAATAAGCTCATCAGGTTAGGGGGAGCTTAAAAGAATATAAGCATTGTTTAAGGGGGAGCAAGTTAAAATTTTAAAATCTTCATGACTTGTCTTGGTAATCAAAATAAAAGCTTTTTGGAGAAGGGAAAACCTATTCTGACGAAAACATCTTTGATTATATCTCTGAACTTATACTCAGAATCTGGTATCTGAGATTTCATCAGAGCCTCTGACATAATCATCAGAGTTCTATGACTCCTCTGAGAAACCTCTGACGTATTCGTTCTCTGGTTATTTTCCTCATCAGATAGAGGATTTGCAAATGATTTTAAGGTAAAGATGAAACATCTTGAGAAACTGGGTTACTTGAACGAATGTCAGAAGTCACTCAAAAGAGGCAATCATGAGCAAAGAGTTCCAACAGAGCTCTGCCATTTCTTGATGCCTTGTACATTTTCTGATAATGCTCAGATTCTGAGTGCGGGTTATTTTTAAGCCTCAATCACATGTCACCTACCAATCTCTAACAGTGACGGTTCCATATCAGAAAAGTTGTCAGTTCCAATACACACGTGGCATTTTTCCATTGGACAATTGATAATTAGCTGTACCTACGTCCCATTGTAGGAGACGTTCCACCATCTGACACTCGAGTACCTACCATCGTTATCCCTGAAAATCCTTCGAGTATAAATACCTACTCAAACACTCTCTTCACTCTTTACGCTCTGTGATTATTTGAAATACCTGCAAATTCCCTCTCGTATTCCAAATCCAAAACCCTTGTTCTTCAAGCTTCTTGAACCTGCAACCATGGCACAACAAGACTCTGCAGAATCAAGCAGAATCGTCCTTGTCGACCAAATCATCATCTAACCCTACGTAATCAACGACAACAACTACAGGCTTTCCATCAACACAACACTTAACGAGCCTCTCTACCACATAATTTTGGAGTTCTTCCATCGCTCTGAACTATTTCTTGCCCTTACAAAAGCCGACGAGAATCTGCCACAGGTCTACGTGCAACAATGGTGGACTACCTGTCAGTTTATCGTAGAAAGAAAGGGAATCATTGGAAAAGTCGATGCTGGAAACAACGCAAGAGCAGGAACTATTCGCATTCGTCCTAAAACCATTCGAAGGATCTTCGAGCTTAAAACCCCAGAGGAATTGGGAATTCCTGAATATGAAATACCACCTGAACAACCAATCCTCTTAGAATTCATTAGGTTTCTGGGCTACAATGAAAACCTTGAAAAACTTAGCGCTTTTAAGAGAAGCCGATTCCCACCCCTATGGAACTTCATGTGCTCAGCCTTGAACAGGACCCTCATCTGCAAATATGGTAGCCAAGACCAAATCAGCCTTAAAATTATTACTATCATGTATGGTCTCTACTTCCATTGGAATTTTGACTACGCCACAATCCTCTACGAGGAGCTTCTGGCTGCAGTAACTACCAAGAACAATGCTCTTGCAAGAGGCAAGCGTGTGGGAAAAGATAAGAACATGAAGACAATCAGATTCCCAAGGCTCATAAGCTTGGTCAATAGAGAAGCTTTCGAAACTCTTCAACTCACGCAACAAGGAGCTCCAACTCCAGTCTGGATGATGTCTTCCTAAAGACCAACAATCGTAGGTACGTATCCCTCTACTCGCAGAGTTCCTCGAACTATGCTAAATCTGATTCATCCAGACCATCTAGCCATCTGTAACTATTGACACGCTGCCCAACCTCAAGAACCTGAGGTGGGATCCCCAGCGTACTTAGGTCATGAGCCTCATTGATGTATCCTCAGAGAGTGAAGCGGAGGAAGAAAGACCAGAGGTAAGAGTACCCACAGTGGGGTCTTCCTCAGAGAGAGAGAGATGGAGAATGAAAACAAAGTAGTTGACAGAGCACCCACAGAGGGGGATGTCACAGAGGGAACAGGAGATGCTGCAGAGGGAGGGGCAGAGAATTCGACCTCCTCTGAAAGCAGTGAGTATGAGAGTGCGAATCCTGCGTTTTCTAACCCCTCAGAAGCCGAGAGTACGGAGAGATTAGAAAAAGATGTTCTAAGGAACACACATGTGCATTTTAGGATACCCTCTCTCACCCCAGTGTTTCCACGTAAACTATCCATGAGGATCAACCTCGTTGGACATTGAAGAAGAGGTGCACACCTCGAATCCAAACCAGCCTGACCCATCAGAGGCAATCTTTCATTCCTCTGATGCACACTTAGCAAGGGAAATCAACTTTGATAGTGGTGTCCAGTTGCCCCAGGACACTAATAGGTCAGCTATACACAATGATGCCTTTGTGGCTCATTTAGAAGGATCACACAATAGACCTGGGATTTTCCATATCCTGCGTAGTCTCTGCCCAACTCAGGGGCAGTGGGAAGACCTAGTTGCCACATGGAAGACGAGTCTTGGTCATGACTCTATCCATCACGTCCATTTTGCCTCTTCTGATTATGAGGAGGAAGAGGAAAACGTTAACAGAACACCCAGAGACATATCTCCTCAGAGGGAACATCAAGGACCGGGTGGAAGTCCTTCCAGAGTCAACGCTAAAACAGCTCTGAAAGAAAGCGCCTCTGAACTCGAGGCTCAAATGGAAACATGTGTTGGTTCCAATGTTCCCACCTCTGATCTTGTCACAAAAACAGAGTTCAAAGGTATTGGTGATGAGATTAGAAACTCCTTGAATGAGTATAAACTTATCAATATAGGATTGGAGGAGCAGAAAAAGAATGTTGATACTTGCCTGCAAAATGAGCTCAAAAACGTCAAAACTCAGCTAGCAGAAACTTCTCAGAAGTTATCAGATCTGGAGAAGGAAAGCTCTGCAGAATCGAAAAAGCTTCAATTACAGATCGAAGCTCTGAAGACAACACTCACTGATTATCAGAAGGATTCTTCCAGCAGAGCCCCTCCTACTGTCACTCTGTCAGATGCTAACATAAGAGCTCTGACAAAGGTGCTAAATAACTCTATCGCTGCTTCCATCAACAATTTACCAACATCCTCTGCTACACCAACTGCTGCTACACCAACCCCTATCTCTACTATCCCACGCCCTAACAATCGACCAATCACCATAGGATGCATGGGAGAATTCAGAAAGGAGGTCTTGAGCCGCATGATGACCATTTCCTCAAAATTTGTGGGTAAAGCCCAGGCCACAGAGAAACATCTTCAACAAACGCTGGACGCCCACAAATTTAACTTGGGCGATCAAGTAGACGAAGTGAGGTCTGCTGCTGCTGAACTGGAATATGTACTGAATAAGGTTGCTCTTGAGTTATGTGATCTCATCATAAAGACCACTTCAAGGAATATATTTGCTAGTGAACCCTCTGCTGCTAGGGAGTCTAAAAAGGCCAAGTTTGTTGATCCAGACGTTCACAAAGTTTGTACCTCTGACGATGACGATGATGATATGGAAATTGGGTCTGATCAACAAAAGGGGGAGAACTACAAAGACAAACTTAACTACACCTTCAAACACAGACAAATCAAAACCCCAACAGAAACCTCAACTACAACAGAACCTCCAGCAGAAACCATCCTTCTTGATACTCCTTATTAATCCCCAACCAGAACTGAACCAGAGAGGACAAACCCATCCTCTGCTGACAAAACCTTAAACCAACCACCCAACACAACCACAATCGTGATGATCAACAATGTCCACCAGAACGACATAGCAGAATCTCTGGAAATCTTAACAGAAGGAACTACTGCAACAGAGAATCCAACAGTGGGAAAAACATCAGAAGTTTGAGCTGACAAAGGAAAGGAGAAGATTACGGAAGAACCAAGTGCTGATGCTCAACCACAACCACCACCATCCACCATTCAGGATACATCTCTACCTTCTTGAAGAGGTGTATACCTACCTATATGCTGAGAGAGATCTAATTCCAGTCAACTCTGTGCCCATCAACCCTTACTTAAATCCTAAACGAGCCAACCAGGTGACAGATGAGAGAAGAAGATTAATTGCAATGAAGACTAACCTCTCTGGAAGGATAAATACTACTTTTAGATTTGTAAGAATTCAGAGGATCTACCTAAAGAACTTATCTTACAACAGGGTTTCCTACCACACGTACACAGTGGAGTTGGAAAATGAAGACTCGGAAACTATGACCTTGTTTTGCTCAATCTATATGATCTCTTTAATTTGCATGATTATTGCCTCAACTTCACAGAAAGGCAAAAGGCCGCCAAGACTACACGAGCCGAAAATTTGCTAGCTATGGAAGAGCAAGTGAACCTCAGAACCCAAATCGACTTCCAACATGCAATCAATTTTGAAATGGAAAAACTGAGCAATGGGCCTCCAGATGAGAGTCTTGTGGGACTTGAACACTACCCCACGGGATACCTTGTAGCCAATCCAGAAGCATTCATCTTCCGACAGAAAGGGATCAAGAAAGCCATCAGATCAGCAGAAGCCCACAAGTACTTATCACAGTCTCTGAAATATCTCCGAAAGATCGTACAAGAGAGACCCCCAAGCTCCAAGTGTCCTCAAGAAGTCATTAATATTTTTGTTAGGCATCTAACTCTCACTCTAGAATTCAGGGACTTAATTATGAGATTTGATAGGATTCATAGAGGAAACTATATGACTGAATTTTTACTATCTTTTATGCTTTGTAATGTACTCATCTTATGAATCTTTAAGGTTTTATAGAGGATGACTTTTCTCCTCTTTGTCTTTATTTTTGCTTAATCTCTGTAAAAATAGCATAGTTTGAATTTTCAATACTTAGGGGGAGATTGTTAGCCCTAAGTATGCCATTGTAAAAGTATTGAAAATATCACAAGTCAGCAGAACGTCAGAGAACATGACTTCAGAGATCAAGTTGAAGACTTAGCAGAAGAATAACAGAAGACCATCAGATATCGTCAGATCTCTGGCACAAGACCTTTGATAGACCATCAGAGAACAAGTTCGCCAAAAGACCTTCAGAGCTCTGGCTTATGACCTCTGGTGAATGAAGACCTATGTGAAGCTGAAGTCTCGTAAAAATCTTTAAGTGATAGACAAGTGTCCGCGTTTTCCACGTCAACCCTAAAAGGACGAAGACATACTTTCCACGTTTCGTCATAGGGTTAGATAGTACACTATCTATTGCTTTATCAGGCTATAAATAAAACGTTAGTGGAGCACATAATTGTAATCTTTTGTAAGAATCGTTACTAGAATTGTGAGAGCACAAACACTGCACATTCCATTCCACTTCTATTGTACGATTTGTAACCTAGGAGATTTTAGAATACACAAACCAGAAAAGTGTTCTTGGTGTTATTCATATTTCAATATATGAGCAGTTTGTTATTCAATCTTGTTATCTTTAATGTTCATTGTATTGTCATTCTCTCATTGCTTAATGTTACACACAATCACTCATACACAAACAGATTTATTATGCTTCCGCTATCTTTGATCTCTCTGTTTGTATGAGACAAGGTGAATCTGGGAAGCTACTGTTGTCAATGCTGTAATAGATGCTATTAGGCAAGCTGTAGATTAAGTAGGTACATGCCAATCTATCACCGTCAGCCCTTTTCTTTTCTTCAGTAGACATTTGTTCGTAGGTCTTTGGAACTCTGCGACCAGGTGTCCCTCCTTCTTATTCTGGAACATCCATCGTGGGTGTATCTTGTGGTCCATGTTCCAATGAGAAGAGGATCTCGTGATATAGAGGTTTCATCTCGATGAAGCACATAAAGCTGTCGCGCCATTGGTTGTACTCTCCTATGTATAGGACTGGTGGTTTGCCCTCAAATTTATGTGATCGAAAGGTAACGAAGCTAGTAGTGAAAAATTAACATAGGAACAACCTAACGCAAAAGAAACTAAGTTTCTACTCTAAAAAATACTAATTAAAAGAATAACCAAAGAACAGTGATAAAAAAATGGACTAACAGGCGAAACTCGGGACCTGGGTACCGGGTAAGGGGGACCGGACTTGAGGACTCGGACTTTAGAAACCCGGTAAGTGAGAAGTGGGGATCGGGGAACCCGACGTTGAAATCAAGAAAGGAGAACCCGGGAACCTTGGAAACCCGGTAAGTGTAACCGGACTAGCTTACTCGATAGTTGAAACCGGGGAATTGCGTCCGGGTATAATGAGGAGTCGGGTCCGGTACCGAGAGCGCCAATACCGGGATGGTATGCGACCTGGGTTACATAGCATGGAAATTAAAGACCCTTCACACAGGGAAAACGGGAAAAAAAAATACCTGGATGTTGACGAATGTAACAACCCGGTTTCCCAAACATACAACGAATAACATACATTGCATAACTTCATTGCATTCATAATAAAAGGTACATCACAAACCAAGTACGGTCTCAATAGTCTTGACATTACAAAACATATAAAAGCTTCCTAATCAACATCCGTCAAAAGCTTCCTACACTTTATCCTCTCCTGCCGATCCTTAACCTGGAAAACATATTTTTGAAAACAAAATGAGGGTTAGACCAAACGGGTCTAGTGAGTTAATCCCGGTCTTTTCCAAAATCGTTATCAAACCTTTTATGTAAATCCTTTATATCAAAATAGTTTAGATAAACCTTTCGTAAAATATAAACATACCACACTTATTTAAATACCAATCCACACTCGTGCATCGTGTACATCTCATTCACCTTATTCCTCCACAAATGGCCATATTAGTTGGTAGCAAGCCAACTAATAAATCAACAACCGGTCCGCTCACCGGAACCCGGCTACCTGTCGGTCCGCACACCGGAACCCGACTACTCACCGGTCCGCACACCGGAACCCGGCTACACACCGGTCCGCACACCGGAACCCGACAACAAGTGCACTCGTGTAGTGCAAAGCTTATATAAATACAATATATATCTCATTACATCATATTGTCATTTATATACACATAATCATATTCCTACCACATAATCATCTCATATATATATACACATATATATGTATTCCAGTTCAAAAACGTTTTAAAGCAAAACTCACCTTGAATGCTTAAAATACGCTTCCAAGCCTTTCTCCGAGCTATCCGATCCTTTATCCAAATACCTCAGAATCTGAAACCATTTACATACAAATATCTCCTTACCAACTTATGTATAAGACTTACTAGCAGGTTATGGACTCTAGATACATCTACATAACTTTTATCCTCAAAATTTACCCAAACAGCCAAGTTATCCGGAAACCTCAAAGTATCCGGACAACTTTCCGGACAACACAAAGAATCCGGACAACACGAGGAATCCGGACACCACAGACTAATCCGGACAACAAAGGAATCCGGATGCCATCCGGACTCTAGATCATCCGGAAACCATCAATCAAATCGTCCGGACTCTATCAACAACTTACCCGGACACCTTCAAGAAAACTACCCGGATACATTCATCTTATCCGGACACCTCTGTCGGTTTACCCCATTTTTACCCAGATTCGACAGATTTTAACCTCATACACGAATTTAATGATTCTACTCCGATAAGAACTATCAACTAGCAATTATAGACATAAAATGTAAAGCAACATACCTCTAAAACACTTCCAAATACACCAAATGAAGTTATAGCCACAAGACTCCTTTTCTTCTTCTTCTTCTTCCTTTTCTCTTAAAACACACACACACACACTCACTGAAATTCTGATTTTGTGAAATATCTCAAGTCTAAAAGATAATATCTAACTCAATTTTACCCTTTAGACCTTGCACTATTCACTAATAATCCAAACAATCCCAAACTTTATAACTTTATCCAAACTTACCCTAAATAGAAACTTTAAGGTTAAATAAACTTAACGGAATTAGATTTTTAACTAACGGACTTACCCGGGGTATTACATTATCTCCCCCTTAAAAGAATCCCGTCCCGGAATTCGGTTAAGCAACGAACTGGGATAACTACTATTGAAAAGATATCAAATTCTATGAACACCTCAAAGTGTTTACGAAACCCTCAAAGGACTTTTTACTGCTTCTAGTTTACCATTTGTTCCCACTTCACAATTTCATTCCAAATCATCAAGAGTTTTAATTTCTCCCAAGAAATCCGCCCCTCTAAACCAACGATTCACACTCAATAATCATATCCCACGAAGGTTCAAATTAACTCGAAAAATTCACTTATCTCCTAGAAATAAATAACTTACACTTATATGAATCTAATCCAAATAACACAACATTATAAGCTTACTCGGGACATTTACCATGCTAATACAAATTTTAACTTCACCGGCCTATTACTACAAACGCCGTGTTCTATACTTTAACTCTAAAACGTAAACATATACTTTCCATATAAAACTTGCTTAGTAAATACAACCTATTTCTTATACTCTTTCAAGGAATAGAATATACTCAACACGAATCACTTTATAACCCGGAAAAATTTCTTAATTTTATCAAACCCGAAAACTTCATCCTACCATTTCCATGTCTCATGAAAGCATAGCATAATTACTACAATCACACAACCATACTTAATTGCACTTGACACCAATTCATTCATCAAATTAAAATAAAGTCTAAATAGAATATCAGCCAAACACAATCTCCAACTTAGCACAAAAATACTAACACAAAACTTTAGACATTTGCTTCACTTAAACCATTCCGCAATTTGAAATTCATTAACACCGGTCTCACCTTACCCAACTAATATAATTACCAAATCATCACATAATAATTTCACTACAAAACTAAGCCGAAAAGAATTCATCACAACTCCGTTAAAAATTTCCTGTCACTACCCATATAACTCATTAACGGCTTATCATGCAAAGTCCTGCACCAAGTTTAAAACAATTCTTACTCCAAGAAGAAAACCCGCGTGATACAAACAAGGTATACTATCCCAGACCAATCATACCAATATCATTCACAAATCCAGACTCCAGGTTCACCTCATCCTACTACCCTTGCTATGACGGAATCTCCACTAGTCATGATGAGTCGCCTCGCGAATGCACAGTCGCATACAGTGTGAAATCAGATAGACATTCGAAATAAAGATTCTATCCCACAACGGTTAGACTCAAACAAGAGTTGCGCAATAGAACTAAATCAATTATTCTAAGGCTATTTAGTTCCTAATGTACACCACTTATAAGGCATTCACTTAACAACCTATCAGGACTAACATAAATTCCTACTAGCAAGTAATAGTCATGCAACAAAGTGTAATAAGTACCAGACAATCTAGCATACATACTCCCATGTTCTAGAAAGCAAAAATTTACACTGAGTACTCTACCTTTTTCCCTTGGCATCGGCCGATTGTACACACCGCGCTTTCAATCACCGACTCTAAAATGTCCCAACAATCCAATACTCCAAAAATAACAACATTCTACTTCCCAATAGGTTACAACAACAACTCGGAGTATCACCTTAACCCTTAATTGAACTTTTCTCCATAGGTAATCCCCAACTCTACCGTCACTTCTCTAATCCAAAACATATCTAATACAGACAACACTTTCTTGCATGAATTACACCGATCACAAACCATAGATAACAATTGATTCCCACACTTGCCACAACATCACTCTCGCATTACTACCATATCCTATACAATGGTCCTTCATCCTGAGCATTACATTCGACTACTTTCCTCCACTCTCTTCTCCATATAAAACACGTTTCCCCAAGGACAGCTCACTAGGAGGTGCTCACCCACGAGCTAGCTTTCTTTCACTTCCAAACCAACCGCACACACCCAATTTCAATGATTAACATACTTAACCAACAATTTCACCACACCTCATACCAGGAACTTAACTGAGTTAATTCTAAATCACACTTAATACTCGATACAACCACACACTTTTCATTTCTTAAACCGTAATACTCCACTCCTTAGCTAACCACCACTTAGACATCCATGCCTCTCCACATATATTTTTGTCACATCTGAACAACTTATAAACAAAATCCCGAGCAGATGATTCCACTTATACTCACCACATATCATCACTAATTCATCACTTACAAAAATTCATCACTACCATGCCTCGCACGCTCACTAACTATAAACTGCCATCATCTTATCCACATCATCCCACACCTTTAAACCACAACCTTTTAGATAGTGCCGACAATCACAATAAGTATAATCTACACAACACACTAAACCGTCGCCTTCATAACCAGGTCAAGACTTCACACACTACCGTATCCTCCACACATAATCCTCACGTTCCACACACTATTATTATTCTTTATACTCAGGTCATCACACTTCACACATTAACCAAAACAGAACAACAGTAATTAAACACACCCTTCTATATCTCTAACACAATTATCAAATTCTTTTCTAATGCAATTAAGCAACAAAAGAACGAAAACACAATTAATTCGGTTTGCACCGAAGTCAAATAACACTTTAGCACGTATCAAGTTTATAGAAATATACCTGTCTTCATCTATATCCATACGTCGAGTTCGACTTGCCACTCTGTTGATTTCAACAAGGTTAATATACACGTAAGCACATACCCAATATAACAAGATATTCCGGTTCAACATGTACTTGTAAGTTCCCGCTTACACTGGCCAGGTGTAATTTGAACATACCTTACATGATGTTCCTTCTACCTTTTTATACTTAACATCCCAAGGTTCTAAAATAATAAGGACATCCTACTTCACATGCAAGTTTAAGTCTAGGTATAAATCCAAATACCTAAATCTCTTAAACTAGGGCTATGATACCATTTGTAACAACCCGGTTTCCCAAACATACAACGAATAACATACATTGCATAACTTCATTACATTCATAATAAAAGGTACATCACAAACCAAGTACGGTCTCAATAGTCTTGACATTACAAAACATATAAAAGCTTCCTAATCAACATCCGTCAAAAGCTTCCTACACTTCATCCTCTCCTGCCGATCCTTAACCTGGAAAACATATTTTTGAAAACAAAATGAGGGTTAGACCAAACGGGTCTAGTGAGTTAATCCCGGTCTTTTCCAAAATCGTTATCAAACCTTTTATGTAAATCCTTTATATCAAAATAGTTTAGATAAACCTTTCGTAAAATATAAACATACCACACGTATTTAAATACCAATCCAGACTCGTGCATCGTGTACATCTCATTCACCTTATTCCTCCACAAATGGCCATATTAGTTGGTAGCAAGCCAACTAATAAATCAACAACCGGTCCGCTCACCGGAACCCGGCTACCTGTCGGTCCACACACCGGAACCCGACTACTCACCGGTCCGCACACCGGAACCCGGCTACACACCGGTCCGCACACCGGAACCCGGCAACAAGTGCACTCGTGTAGTGCAAAGCTTATATAAATACAATATATATCTCATTACATCATATTGTCATTTATATACACATAATCATATTCCTACCACATAATCATCTCATATATATATACACATATATATGTATTCCGGTTCAAAAACGTTTTAAAGCAAAACTCACCTTGAATGCTTAAAATACGCTTCCAAGCCTTTCTCCGAGCTATCCAATCCTTTATCCAAATACCTCAGAATCTGAAACCATTTACATACAAATATCTCCTTACCAACTTATGTATAAGACTTACTAGCAGGTTATGGACTCTAGATACATCTACATAACTTTTATCCTCAAAATTTACCCAAACAACCAAGTTATCCGGAAACCTCAAAGTATCCGGACAACTTTCCGGACAACACAAAGAATCCGGACAACACGAGGAATCCGGACACCACAGACTAATCCGGACAACAAAGGAATCTGGATGCCATCCGGACTCTAGATCATCCGGAAACCATCAATCAAATCGTCCGGACTCTATCAACAACTTACCCGGACACCTTCAAGAAAACTACCCGGATACATTCATCTTATCCGGACACCTCTGTCGGTTTACCCCATTTTTACCCAGATTCGACAGATTTTAACCTCATACACGAATTTAATGATTCTACTCCGATAAGAACTATCAACTAGCAATTATAGACATAAAATGTAAAGCAACATACCTCTAAAACACTTCCAAATACACCAAATGAAGTTATAGCCACAAGACTCCTTTTCTTCTTCTTCTTCTTCCTTTTCTCTTAAAACACACACACACACACTCACTGAAATTCTGATTTTGTGAAATATCTCAAGTCTAAAAGATAATATCTAACTCAATTTTACCCTTGAGACCTTGCACTATTCACTAATAATCCAAACAATCCCAAACTTTATAACTTTATCCAAACATACCCTAAATAGAAACTTTAAGGTTAAATAAACTTAACGGAATTAGATTTTTAACTAACGGACTTACCCGGGGTATTACAACGAAGCAAAGAACACGGATCTAGGTATAAATTTCCTCGCAGATTTTGATTCCTGAACGATTTTAGCACAACCAAAACATGAAAATACACCAAATACCAATCGATTTTGCTTCTAAAATCAACCTATTTGTTAGAACTAAAGTTTGTCAAAAAGCCCAAGTGTTGATATCTGAACAGAAGACTCAGAGTTTTGAGAAAGATGACTCAGAAGTTCTAATTGACAAGTCTTGCTAAGATTACCAAGTGTTGATATCTGAACAGAAGACTCAGAGTTCTGAGTAGAAGACTCGGAACTTCTGAATGAGAAGTTGAAAATGTCCAAGTGTTCAAGTATATGTTCTGAAGTGCTTAATCAGAAGAATGTTCAGAAGTTCTGAACATGTTGTTCAGAACGTATGTCTTGGACATTTTCAGTTATATTCTGTTATTAATTAGAACACGTGTAATTGTTCTATTGGTTTGTCATGTATATATACTGTAGCTTTAGCTTTTCTTTACAATATATATAGGAGTTAGCAACTGTAAGCTAACTAACTTTCACATAACTTTTGAATAGCTCTCGTATTCAATTTGTAATATTTGAGAGACTCTCTCTCTAGATTTATAATCTGTTCTTGAATGAATACGAAGCTTTTGGATCCAATTCTCTGTTATTCTCTTGTTTATTGTTCTTGATTGATCAATTGCATTGTAATATTGAATCTTGGCTTCTACAATTGGTATCAGAGCCAATCAACAAACAAATTAGGTCAAGATCGCGTTCTTGGAGGTTTCTTGATCGTGTTCTTGAAGATTTCTTGATCAATTCAATAATTGAATTCCGCTGCTACTCATAATTCTTGAATTTCTCATAATTCTTGAATTCGCTCTATTTTTGTTCAAGAAATTCGAATTTGTCTTTCTGTTGAATCGATTCAACTCATCTTACAATCATATCTTCTATAGAATTTCTCTCGATGGGGTCTGAAACGAAGCCACATGTTCTTATTCCTGAAGAGTATCAACAATGGAAGATCCGAATTATTCATTTCTTGGATAATATTGATGAGAATTTGATGATCTCAATTCGTAAAGGTCCAATTGAAGTTTATGTTGATGTTGCTGCTACACCTGCAACTAATACTACACCAGAAATTCCTGCTACCAGAGTGAGGAAATGTTTTTCACAGTATACTGAAGCGCATAAACAGAGACATGCAATTGACAAGAGAGCTGTTACTTTGTTGACTTTGTAATTCCTAATGACATCTTCAATCGAATTGATAGTGGAACATCTGCTAAAGAAATGTGGGATGAACTGGAGAAGCAGATGCTTGGAACAACCAAATCAATTCAAGCAAAACTAAATCAATGCATCAATGCATATGAGAGATTCAAAGCAAAGGAATCTGAGAGTTTAACTCAAACTTACAATAAGTTTTGCACAATACTGAATGATCTTAAAAGGAATGGGCTAAAGAAAACTAAGTCAGAGATCAACTACAAGTTTCTGAACTGTCTTAATTCAGAATGGTCATCTTTCGCAATAAGTCTTCAAATGAATAAAGATATGTATGAAGAAGATCTGAATGATCTGTTTTGTGTTCTGAATCAGCATGAAGATTCTGTTAAGCAAGCTGTTGAGGAAAAGAAAAGTCTGTCTGATCAATTAGCTTTGCTTTCAGAAAGAAAACCATAGATCACCAAAACATCAAAAAAATCTGTATTTTTGTCTGAAATTCCAAAGTTAGAGGAAGAAAATCTGATGAGGAAGAAGGATCTGATGAAGATGCTGATATCAAGTTAATTGCTGAGAAATTAGCCTTATTGAATAATACTTTCAATAAGAGGTATGGAAAGAAGAAATTTGAAGGTAAGTACAGAAGAGAGATATAAGAAGAAGGAAGATAGAGAAGAAAATAAGAATGAGAAGAAAGAAGAGAAGGAAGAGAGAAGAGAAAAAGATTTATGTTTCAAATATGGGAAACCTGGTCATTTTGCCAGAGATTGCAGAGTAAAAGTTGTTAAAGACTATGAGTATTATGCAAAGAAAGCTCAGTTGGCCAAAACCAAAGATAGTGGGATTGCACTCCTAGCAGAACATGAAAACTGGCTCTATTACTCATCTGATGAAGAGGATTGTGTTAGTTCCAGATCCGTGCAACGATTATGAAATCAAACGACGTAAACAATAAAGAATAATGATTTCAACTGGTCACCCCTGTAATAGATGCTATTAGGCAAGCTGTAGATTAAGTAGGTACTTGCTAATCTATCACCGTCAGCCCTTTTCTTTTCTTCAGTAGACATTTGTTCGTAGGTCTTTGGAACTCTGCGACCAGGTGTCCCTCCTTCTTGTTCTGGAACATCCATCATGGGTGTATCTTGTGGTCCATGTTCCAATGAGAAGAGGATCTCGTGATATAGAGGTTTCATCTCGATGAAGCACATAAAGCTGTCGCGCCATTGGTTGTACTCTCCTATGTATAGGACTGGTGGTTTGCCCTCAGATCCTATGGCTAACGCGCCTTGGGTATTCATCTTTATGCACTTGAGTGATCGTGAGACAAATTTATGTGATCGAAAGGTAACGAAGCTAGTAGTGAAAAATTAACATAGGAACAACCTAACGCAAAAGAAACTAATTTCTACTCTAAAAAATACTAATTAAAAGAATAACCAAAGAACAATGATAAAAATGGACTAACAGGTGAAACTCGGGACCTGGGTACCGGGTAAGGGGGACCGGACTTGAGGACTCGGACTTTAGAAACCCGGTAAGTGAGAAGTGGGGATCGGGGAACCCGACGTTGAAATCAAGAAAGGAGAACCCGGGTGAGAGACCGGGAACCTTGGAAACCCGGTAAGTGTAACCGGACTAGCTTACTCGATAGTTGAAACCGAGGAATTGCGACTGGGTATAATGAGGAGTCGGGTCCGGTACCGGGAGCGCCAATACCGGGATGGTATGCGACCTGGGTTACTTAGCATGGAAATTAAAGACCCTTCACACAGGGAAAACGGGAAAAAAATACCTGGATGTTGACGAAGCAAAGAACACAGATCTAGGTATAAATTTCCTCGCAGATTTTGATTCCTGAACGATTTTAGCACAACCAAAACATGAAAATACACCAAATACCAATCGATTTTGCTTCTAAAATCAACCTATTTGTTAGAACTAAAGTTTGTCAAAAAGCCCAAGTGTTGATATCTAAACAGAAGACTCAGAGTTTTGAGAAAGATGACTCAGAAGTTCTAATTGACAAGTCTTGCTAAGATTACCAAGTGTTGATATCTGAACAGAAGACTCAGAGTTCTGAGTAGAAGATTCGGAACTTCTGAATGAGAAGTTGAAAATGTCCAAGTGTTCAAGTATATGTTCTGAAGTGCTTAATCAGAAGAATGTTCAGAAGTTCTGAACATGTTGTTCAGAACGTATGTGTTGGACATTTTCAGTTATATTCTGTTATTAATTAGAACACGTGTAATTGTTCTATTGGTTTGTCATGTATATATATTGTAGCTTTAGCTTTTCTTTACAATATATATAGGAGTTAGCAATTGTAAGCTAACTAACTTTCACATAACTTTTGAATAGCTCTCGTATTCAATTTGTAATCTTTGAGAGACTCTCTCTCTAGATTTATAATCTGTTCTTGAATGAACACGAAGCTTTTGGATCCAATTCTCTGTTATTCTCTTGTTTATTGTTCTTGATTGATCAATTGCATTGTAAGATTGAATCTTGGCTTCTACAATTGGTATCAGAGCCAATCAACAAACAAATTAGATCGCGTTCTTGGAGGTTTCTTGATCATGTTCTTGAAGATTTCTTGATCAATTCAATAATTGAATTCCGCTGCTACTCATAATTCTTGAATTTCTCATAATTCTTGAATTCGCTCTATTTTTGTTCAAGAAATTCGAATTTGTCTTTCTGTTGAATCGATTCAACTCATCTTACAATCATATCTTCTATAGAATTTCTCTCGATGGGGTCTGAAACGAAGCCACATGTTCTTATTCCTGAAGAGTATCAACAATGGAAGATCCGAATTATTCATTTCTTGGATAATATTGATGAGAATTTGATGATCTCAATTCGTAAAGGTCCAATTGAAGTTTATGTTGATGTTGCTGCTACACCTGCAACTAATACTACACCAGAAATTCCTGCTACCAGAGTGAGGAAATGTTTTTCACAGTATACTGAAGCGCATAAACAGAGACATGCAATTGACAAGAGAGCTGTTACTTTGTTGACTTTGTAATTCCTAATGACATCTTCAATCGAATTGATAGTGGAACATCTGCTAAAGAAATGTGGGATGAACTGGAGAAGCAGATGCTTGGAACAACCAAATCAATTCAAGCAAAACTAAATCAATGCATCAATGCATATGAGAGATTCAAAGCAAAGGAATCTGAGAGTTTAACTCAAACTTACAATAAGTTTTGCACAATACTGAATGATCTTAAAAGGAATGGGCTAAAGAAAACTAAGTCAGAGATCAACTACAAGTTTCTGAACTGTCTTAATTCAGAATGGTCATCTTTCGCAATAAGTCTTCAAATGAATAAAGATATGTATGAAGAAGATCTGAATGATCTGTTTTGTGTTCTGAATCAGCATGAAGATTCTGTTAAGCAAGCTGTTGAGGAAAAGAAAAGTCTGTCTGATCAATTAGCTTTGCTTTCAGAAAGAAAACCATAGATCACCAAAACATCAAAAAAATCTGTATTTTTGTCTGAAATTCCAAAGTTAGAGGAAGAAAATATGATGAGGAAGAAGGATCTGATGAAGATGCTGATATCAAGTTAATTGCTGAGAAATTAGCCTTATTGAATAATACTTTCAATAAGAGGTATGGAAAGAAGAAATTTGAAGGTAAGTACAGAAGAGAGATATAAGAAGAAGGAAGATAGAGAAGAAAATAAGAATGAGAAGAAAGAAGAGAAGGAAGAGAGAAGAGAAAAAGATTTATGTTTCAAATATGGGAAACCTGGTCATTTTGCCAGAGATTGCAGAGTAAAAGTTGTTAAAGACTATGAGTATTATGCAAAGAAAGCTCAGTTGGCCAAAACCAAAGATAGTGGGATTGCACTCCTAGCAGAACATGAAAACTGGCTCTATTACTCATCTGATGAAGAGGATTGTGTTAGTTCCAGATCCGTGCAACGATTATGAAATCAAACGACGTAAACAATAAAGAATAATGATTTCAACTGGTCACCCCTGTAATAGATGCTATTAGGCAAGCTGTAGATTAAGTAGGTACTTGCTAATCTATCACCGTCAGCCCTTTTCTTTTCTTCAGTAGACATTTGTTCGTAGGTCTTTGGAACTCTGCGACCAGGTGTCCCTCCTTCTTGTTCTGGAACATCCATCATGGGTGTATCTTGTGGTCCATGTTCCAATGAGAAGAGGATCTCGTGATATAGAGGTTTCATCTCGATGAAGCACATAAAGCTGTCGCGCCATTGGTTGTACTCTCCTATGTATAGGACTGGTGGTTTGCCCTCAGATCCTATGGCTAACGCGCCTTGGGTATTCATCTTTATGCACTTGAGTGATCGTGAGACAAATTTATGTGATCGAAAGGTAACGAAGCTAGTAGTGAAAAATTAACATAGGAACAACCTAACGCAAAAGAAACTAATTTCTACTCTAAAAAATACTAATTAAAAGAATAACCAAAGAACAATGATAAAAATGGACTAACAGGTGAAACTCGGGACCTGGGTACCGGGTAAGGGGGACCGGACTTGAGGACTCGGACTTTAGAAACCCGGTAAGTGAGAAGTGGGGATCGGGGAACCCGACGTTGAAATCAAGAAAGGAGAACCCGGGTGAGAGACCGGGAACCTTGGAAACCCGGTAAGTGTAACCGGACTAGCTTACTCGATAGTTGAAACCGAGGAATTGCGACTGGGTATAATGAGGAGTCGGGTCCGGTACCGGGAGCGCCAATACCGGGATGGTATGCGACCTGGGTTACTTAGCATGGAAATTAAAGACCCTTCACACAGGGAAAACGGGAAAAAAATACCTGGATGTTGACGAAGCAAAGAACACAGATCTAGGTATAAATTTCCTCGCAGATTTTGATTCCTGAACGATTTTAGCACAACCAAAACATGAAAATACACCAAATACCAATCGATTTTGCTTCTAAAATCAACCTATTTGTTAGAACTAAAGTTTGTCAAAAAGCCCAAGTGTTGATATCTAAACAGAAGACTCAGAGTTTTGAGAAAGATGACTCAGAAGTTCTAATTGACAAGTCTTGCTAAGATTACCAAGTGTTGATATCTGAACAGAAGACTCAGAGTTCTGAGTAGAAGATTCGGAACTTCTGAATGAGAAGTTGAAAATGTCCAAGTGTTCAAGTATATGTTCTGAAGTGCTTAATCAGAAGAATGTTCAGAAGTTCTGAACATGTTGTTCAGAACGTATGTGTTGGACATTTTCAGTTATATTCTGTTATTAATTAGAACACGTGTAATTGTTCTATTGGTTTGTCATGTATATATACTGTAGCTTTAGCTTTTCTTTACAATATATATAGGAGTTAGCAATTGTAAGCTAACTAACTTTCACATAACTTTTGAATAGCTCTCGTATTCAATTTGTAATCTTTGAGAGACTCTCTCTCTAGATTTATAATCTGTTCTTGAATGAACACGAAGCTTTTGGATCCAATTCTCTGTTATTCTCTTGTTTATTGTTCTTGATTGATCAATTGCATTGTAAGATTGAATCTTGGCTTCTACAATTGGTATCAGAGCCAATCAACAAACAAATTAGATCGCGTTCTTGGAGGTTTCTTGATCGTGTTCTTGAAGATTTCTTGATCAATTCAATAATTGAATTCCGCTGCTACTCATAATTCTTGAATTTCTCATAATTCTTGAATTCGCTCTATTTTTGTTCAAGAAATTCGAATTTGTCTTTCTGTTGAATCGATTCAACTCATCTTACAATCATATCTTCTAAAGAATTTCTCTCGGTGGGGTCTGAAACGAAGCCACCTCTTCTTATTCCTGAAGAGTATCAACAATGGAAGATCCGAATTATTCATTTCTTGGATAATATTGATGAGAATTTGATGATCTCAATTCGTAAAGGTCCAATTGAAGTATATATTGATGTTGCTGCTACACCTGCAACTAATACGACACCAGAATTTCCTGCTACCAGAGTGAGGAAAAGTTTTTCACAGTATACTGAAGCGCATAAACAGAGACATGCAATTGACAAGAGAGCTGTTACTTTGTTGACTTTGTAATTCCTAATGACATCTTCAATCGAATTGATAGTGGAACATCTGCTAAAGAAATGTGGGATGAACTGGAGAAGCAGATGCTTGGAACAACCAAATCAATTCAAGCAAAACTGAATCAATGCATCAATGCATATGAGAGATTCAAAGCAAAGGAATCTGAGAGTTTAACTCAAACTTACAATAAGTTTTGCACAATACTGAATGATCTTAGAAGGAATGGGCTAAAGAAAACTAAGTCAGAGATCAACTACAAGTTTCTGAACTGTCTTAATTCATAATGGTCATCTTTCGCAATAAGTCTTCAAATGAATAAAGACATGTGTGAAGAAGATCTGAATGATCTGTTTTGTGTTCTGAATCATCATGAAGATTCTGTTAAGCAAGCTGTTGAGGAAAAGAAAAGTCTGTCTGATCAATTAGCTTTGCTTTCAGAAAGAAAACCAAAGATCACCAAAACATCAAAGAAATCTACGTTTTTGTCTGAAATTCCAAAGTTAGAGGAAGAAAATCTGATGAGGAAGAAGGATCTGATGAAGATGCTGATATCAAGTTAATTGCTGAGAAATTAGCCTTATTGAATAATACTTTCAATAAGAGGTATGGAAAGAAGAAATTTGAAGGTAAGTACAGAAGAGAGATATAAGAAGAAGGAAGATAAAGAAGAAAATAAGAACGAGAAGAAAGAAGAGAAGGAAGAGAGAAGAGAAAAAGATTTATGTTCCAAATATGGGAAACCTGGTCATTTTGCCAGAGATTGCAGAGTAAAAGTTTTTAAAGACTATGAGTATTATGCAAAGAAAGCTCAGTTGGCCAAAACCAAAGATAGTGGGATTGCACTCCTAGCAGAACATGAAAACTGGCTCTATTACTCATCTGATGAAGAGGATTGTGTTCCAGATCCGTGCAACGATTATGAAATCAAACGACGTAAACAATAAAGAATAATGATTTCAACTGGTCACCCCTGTATTAGCTTTCAATCAGAGAGTTTTTTACAATAAGAGTATGAAAGCAAAATGAGACAACAAGCCTATTTTTCTAAGTCTAGATTGCTTTATATACGGCGGGCCCGTGGTTAACAAGCCCACGGCCCGTTCACTAATAGAGCTCAAAATAAAGAATTACAATTTAAACCCTGAACTTTAAATCAACATAAAACGGTTCTATAAGCATGGTGTTCTCAGGATACATATTCAACTCAGGAGCTTGCAGATTCGGCTTTATCAGATTTACCTTCTTCGCCCTGTTCTCGACAGCCATTTGGAAGTCCGTTAGATATGACATCATAATTGTGCGGACCTGGAATCGACAAACAGCTTCGAGCGCCTTTGTAACAGGAAGCGGTCGGATAGTTCTTGAACGTATGTCTTTCAGAATAGCCAGGAAGTCAAACGGTCGGAGGTTCTGGAAGTCGGCTTCAGAAAATTTCCATTCGTTCCCATCTTCACGTCAGACAGTGAATACAGGATAGACAATTTTCATCATACGGCTTTACTGGATATTGATTACCTCTGAGATCTGATGCTTGGTTCTGACTTGTCTGACTGGAAGACACCGCTTCATTGCACAGATGTATCGGCGTTGGTATTCGGGACTGTAGTTGTAAATGCCCAGGCAGAAGGTCGGCTCGATCTGGCGTAGCTTGTGTACAAACAGCTTCTTCAGGGTTTCCTCTAGATGAGGGATAAGTACGGTGATCTTATCTTAACAGATTTGTTGTTGAGGTGTAGGAGGAAGATCAGTAGCTGTCTGTTGTTGAAGAGGGGATGTCGAAATGTCGACAGTAGTAGTTTCAGATCTTGTTGAAGTTCCGGTGGGTTGAGCAAAGAGAACAGGAGAAGTACCATAAAAATTCTGTAGCAGGAACTGATCATAATCAATATTGTCATCGGCATCAGTAGGGAAAACCAAGTTAACCTGGAGATTTGCGGCACTGGCGGCTTTTTCATACTATGTATCTTCGGTCTCCGGGTTGGTTTCGCAGTCTGGATCTATCATGTACAATAACGGTCTGTCTGATGAGTCAAAATCAGTCAATTCCTGTGTTGAACCCTTGGGCTTTTCAACCGTCGGTCCTTCATCATCTGAAATTTCCATGTCGATTACCATCTCGTCTAATGGCAACTCGGCTTCAGGTTCGGCGTCGGTTGTTGTTGCCACAGTTGCTGGTACCAGGTGAACCACGGTTGTCGTTTCGGCGAGGATAGGGGTGGTCTCGGTTGGTCTTAATCTTTTCTCCCCCTCACGGTGATCAGGATCATCCTGGTCATCGTGTTTGCGCTTCAGAACTCCTGCTTGACTCTTGCAGGTATCTTCGAGTGAGCGGACTCTCTCGGACAGCGTTGTGAGCGCTTGGTTGTAGTCCTTGAGAGTTGAGTCAATGGCATCTAAACGAGTGGTAATGGATGATGAAGGAGCAGTGATCTGGGATTTCAGAACGGATATCAGGTCTACTTCGGTAGAGGCATTGGTTTCGGATTCTTGGAGCAGCTGGGCTAGAAGCATCGTCTTGAGGGTGTCCACCGAGTAGGTAGTATGAGTAGGAGCCGGTGGAGGTGTAGGTGCGGTTTCAGCGTCGACGATCTTATCTTTACCTTTGATTAGGCGCTTAACGGTGTCGATCTGGGCGGCAACATGCTGCTCCATTGCCTCGCGGACAGCCTTAAGGGTGCTGTCCAGGGACCCTGGTGACACATAGTCGTGTAAGATAACTCCAGGATCACTTAGATTACCCGTTGAGGCGTCTACCTTAGAGGCAGAGCCACCTACGTTCACAGTTGGCATGTCGGTACCTTAGAGGCAGAGCCACCTACCACACTATAGACGTTCCGATCGAGTCACATAGAATCTCGATATGGTGTTCCCCTTCTTGTGTCCTAGCCGAAGGATGTGTAATATCAAGTGGCTCTAGACGCAACTGTGCACTGAAAGAAGTCGCGACCGGGGGCTGCTGACCGCTTATTTTAACACCAGCACTCTCCGAATGAGAGACCGGTGGAAGTTGTGTTATATCCCCATGGGAAATTGAAACATCCGTCTTTTGATAGACGGATGAGTGGATAAGGGGGTCGTGCAATTGCTCCACTGGGTCCACGGAGGCTTCTTCAATACCCTGTCCCAACTCATGAGACACGATAGAAGATGTGGCTACCCGGGTGACATGTGGCTGGGTTCGCTCAGGAGCCTCGTTATCTTTACGGCTCAATCTTTCTTGGTTCGCTTTCGACCTTAACTCCCTCCTTCTCACATGTTCTATGTCCCAGGGAAGGTCCCTCCGGCGCTGGCTGGACCATGGGATTCCCTAACTCTCGTCTATATGCTATCACAGGTAAGGTCTTCAGGCATATGCATAGCACGGATATTATCCTGCTCCCCCTCAAAACATACATGGGGATTGACTTGCTCCCCCTCGGAGTGAGAGTGTTATTTACTTGGGAGACATCGACACAATGAAAAATTATTTAGACTTTTAAGAAAAACAGTGTGACGCTTCCCGTCGGATTTTGTTGAGGATGTTGATCTGCCATGGAATATCTGTAAAAGACCCAAAGTTAGTAAACAAGACGGATAAACAAGTTCCGGTGCGTACCTTTGCTGTAAATGGATCAATCTGAAACAGATTGAGGACTGGCAGTGACAAAACAGGTACAGTGGTGATAAACAAGGGTGTCCGGACAAAATTTGGAAACATAAGACTTTCCGGACAGCATATGGTATCCGGACAAAAGGTGTCCGGACAACAAACCTTTCCGGATGTCATGACAGTTTCCGGACAAAATGGGCAAACCGGACAACTATGTTTCCGGTTGACAGAGGATTCCAGACACTTTGTCAACAACAAAATTACCTTAGGTATTGGGCAAAACTTTCTCTCGCTCCCCCTCAAGCTGAGCATAGGGATGGCTTTGCTCCCCCTCGAATATTGCAAATATAGTGCAATGGAGAGTCCGACACACAAAAACTTTTAGACATTTAAAGAAAAACTTGTGTCGCTCCCCCTCAAATGATGAGCATTAGATGACATGCTCCCCCTCAGAATGTGCGCGTAGAGTGAAGTGCACACGGGAGTATCCACACACATAACAAAACTTTTCAGTATTTTAAAAAAATTGTGTGTGGCGCTCCCCCTTAATAGTAGAGTAACATACCTGATAGCTGATCATGCTCCCCCTAAAGACATGAGCAGCTCGTGAAAGCACAGGTACAGACAAACCCCACGTCTTCGTAATATTGTTACTTGTAGATCGTGAGCAGCTCCCTCCTTTCGGTCATGTGTGTGGAGCATCCAGAGTTTAAGCACCACACATGACCATCCTGCAAAACAAAATTAGCGGACCTTGGGTACCCAGATTTGCCTAGGTCCCAGAGGGTTAGGTTTGGCACCTCGAGGAGGAACTTGCTTTGACTCAGACTTCCCCTTAGGTGCAGATTGTACACCGTTTGGAGTAACTGGTTTTTGGCACATGCTGCCTCTTAGGTGTAGAATTTACACCTTTTGGAGGAACAGGTTTTGTAGCAGGTTGCCTCTTGAGTGCCGGTCTAACCTCAGTGGGAGATGCCCGTTTTGGAATGGGTTTGGTCTCCCGCTGTGGTTTAACCTCTGTTTGAGAACCCCGTTGTTTATGATATTTTCTCTTGTTATTACGGGGTTTGCGTTTGGGTGTATGATTATACATGTGATATGAACCAAACCAATCATTATTATTGATATCGTCAAAGTCATTCCAACCACAACTAGAACAACACAAACAATCGTGCGACAATTGAATCAATTGCTGAATGGAGTAAATTTTCATCGGAAAATTAACATCTCTTTTAACAAAATTACTCCTATGATTCCAAGCACAGTCGTTTTTGTTCAATCTAGGGTGAAAAACAGTATTGAACGACTTTGATGCAGCATCATCCACAGATTCCTTGGCAGGTCACTTTGGTTTTGTTTGTTTAGCGCGACCGGAGTTATCCGAAACAACAGAGACAGTACGGTCAGTGACCTTTGAGGAAACAGGAATCTTAGCAGGTGGTTGACCGGTCTTTGCTTCGGCTGTGATTGTTTTTGAGAATTTGAAGCATTTTTGGAAATCTTAATCACAGCCAGAGTCTTTGATTGAGAACTATCACCTTTTAGAAAATTGACTGGTCGATTTACTACTGGTGACAGAAAATCAGTATGACTCGGGAGAGGTTTGTCGAAAGGGAACGACTCGAACTCTCCTTCAGAATTACCTTCGTAGTTCATGTATTCAGAAAAATCAATCTTCGGAATTTCAGGACTTGGATCAGGTGAGGAAGGCGAGGAACACGCTGTGCTTTCGGTTGTGTGCTTTGGGGAAATTGGTGCGGAAGCTAGGAAAAAATGTGAGTTTAAATTCCTTTTAACACACTCATCTTGAGAATCATTACCGTCTTGTGTGATAGATATTTTACCAATAAAAGCTTTACACGAAGACGTCTTAGATGAATTCGAGGAAGACTCGGGAGAAATCTGCTTCTCAGATTTGAGTTGGTCAAGTTGCTCTTGGAGCTGACCATTTTTCGTATACTCATGCATCGTATCTGTTGCCAAGGCAACCAGCTTTGATGTGAGTTTTGTGATTTCTTCCCGAAGGATTTCCTGTCCTTCATCAGACACAACCTCGGTTTTGACCGGTTGTAGATTCTCAAGTTTCTCATAATTGAGTTTCTCAATCTCAGAGATTAGCGCTTTATTTTCGTTTTGGAAAACAGACCTTTCTTTCTCAAGTGACTCCTCCAACTCGTGAATCTTTGCTTCAAAGATGAGAGGGGGAACATAGAGTTTAAACTCGTCCGTCTCAGTCTTGTTTGCGATTGCTTGGTCCTCATCCTTTTTGGAGGAATCCTTGGGCGTAGCAACCTTGTAGGGGTCGAAGTAGTCATTGGAGAGATACTTTTTGTTCTTTTGATACGAGTAATTTAAAGGTTCATAACAAAATGGAAGTTGTATTCCTCGGTTTTGTGAGCGCTTATATTCCTCGGTTTCCTCTTCCTTTTCCGGTTCAAGAGGACCAGTCCATTTTATAGCATATGACGGATACTTTTTAGCTAACCCAGAACAGGCAAAATCATACAAAGTGGGTTGTTTGTATATTCCCTTTTTCAATTAATGTGGGTTATCATATCCGATTCCCCATTCTTTATTAAAGTACGTGAACTCTTTGGGTTTATTTAAAAAAATGGTTTGATCAGTTTGACCCCTTTTGTGGAGTTTGGTTTCAAGATCAAGGATTTTAGCAACAAATTCCTTGTGCTAAAATTGAAGAGAAGAACATTGATGAACAATTTCTTCTTTCTCATTCATGCACTGATCAAATTGAGATTGAAGTTCAGATATTTTGGCCCGTAAGTCTTTAGGTGCTATTGAAAGAATTTTGCATCTATCTTTTAAATTAGCATTTTCAGACTTATATTTTTCAGTTATTCTTGTTTGAACATCTAGCTTTTCGGTTAGTGAATTAATCTTAAGTTTTTGTTCTTTAGTGGTGGCCTTAAAGGAATCTGCCTGGTCGGTAAAAGAGTGCATTTTGTTCAAGAAATCTTGTTCGGAAGAATCACATACCTGACTTGTCTTCTCTTCATCAGCTGGAGAGTGATAGACCATGAAAGCACTTGCACCATCAGTATCGCTTTCATCATCAGAACGACCCAACCAGTAGTCATTTTCCACAAACATAGCTTCTCTAGCCTCCTTTTGTCTAGATAGAGCGAGCTTGGCATTGTAGTAGTGATAATTCTTTACAGTAGGCTGGCGGCAATCTTTTGCAAAGTGACCGAGTTTCTCGCAGTTGTAGCACTGTACGGGTTCATCTTTCTTCTTCCCTTCATCTTTCTCGGGCTTTCCCTTCTTCTCAGGCTTATCTTGCTCATCGACCTTCTTCTTTCCTTCATACCGATCCTTATAGTCATGGCGCTTATTGGAGGAGGTGGAGTAGCGTTGACTATTGGATGATGGCTTCTTATAAAACTTTTGTTGTTGGAAACATTTGGTAAGCAATGCTATCGCTTTCTTGAAGTCCGAAACTTCTTCATCAGAATCACTGTCTTGCTTGTCTTTAGGTTCTGGCTTGGAGGAGCTTTCCTTTTGAGCATGTATGGAATGATGGCTCGAAGATTTCCCTTGCTTAGAGGACATGAGAGCAATAGGATTAGCAGTTGGCTTTGATGCAGTCTTCTTTTCGCCCAGAAGTTCATTCACTTCATCTTCATCTTGAAGAAGTGTCTCATAAAGTTCATTGATGCCAATGTTCTCTATTAAGTTGTTGTGCTTGACATAAGAAGCAAACACCTTCCATTCTGGTAGCAGATTGTTGAGAAACTTGAGAGCATTTTCCGTGTTGGGGCGAGTAATCTTATTCTTGTTTAGTTCATTAAGAAGTGAACAAAAGCGTTCATAAGCCTGGGTGAGGGTCTCGCCGGTGCGCTGCTTGAAACCATCGAACTTGGTTATTGCACTGTTGATCTTTAGTTGATTTCCCACTTCGCTCCCGCGCATCATTCTGGCCACTTGATCCCACATGCCCTTTGCTGAGTCTTTGTAACTATCGATGGCAGTGTAGATCGGACTAGGAAGGGCTTGAACAAGGTATCTCTGTGCACACTTTTCTCCTTCTAGCAAGCCTCTTTCATCTTCGTTCAGTTCGGCGAGAGTCTATCTCTCACAACGAGGATCAGCACCTTCAGCTGCCACTACATTCTTCATCGGCCAAATAAGTGGACCATGATCAAGGGCTCTCTTGATGTGCACGTAGTTGTCCTTGGATTCAATGAAGATCATGAATCTGTCTCGCCACTAGCTATACTCACCTTGGAATAGGACAGGTGGTTTGGTGTCGGTACCGATTGTGAGAGCTTCGCGCGAAGTAGACATCTTCGGTAGCAACGGGGTGATCGTCAGACGTATGGATTGATTCAAAGTGTAAACCTAACGCACATGCACTAAGAGTGGTATCCTAACGCAGGTTCTACGACTGGTATGAACTAAAATGAGCTTACTGGATAGGAATCCAAATAAGAGCCTGATCATGAAGTGTCCAGATCAGATCAATTGAAAAAACAGTTCAAAGTCACAAAGTGTCCGGATAAGGGAAAGAATCCGGATAACACTTAGATTCCGGATAGCCTATAGTTTCCGGATAACACAAGGTTACCGGAAAAACAATAGTGTCCAAATGAATTAACTAAAGCAACACTTACCGGATAATGGACTTACCGGGTAGTATGAGATTCCGAATGAAAGTACTTGTCGGATAATGGATTGTCCGGGAAGATCGGTTACTGAGAACTTTGAGTTTCCGGAACAAATTTACCCGGATAGAATGAAGTATCGGTGACTTACCCGAAATGAATGACTTACCCGGAATGAATGACTTACCCGGAAAGATGCTGCGTGTCCGGAAAGAATAGCGATTGTCCGAAAACCACGACTGGTTTATCCGGACTCTACGGCTGTGAGTTTCAATCGCTTGGGAATCATATAGGGTTTCTCAAAATCGATCCTGAAAGATTAGGAACAATGCCAAACACAAAAATAACACTAACCCAATCGATTTTAAAGCAAAAACAACGAGTTTTGATGTTAAAAATTCGATTTTTGATGAAGAACACAACCAAAACTTTTGATTTTGATTTGCTTAATAAACCACTCAAACGATTGAATTAGGTTATGAAAATTTGCAGAAACACTAATGACAATGATGCTAACACAACCTAATAAACATAATCAATCAATTTTATCAGAATCAAGATTTTGATTTTTCAAGAAGAATACAGACGAGAAAAGGTCAAAACTTACTAGAAATCAATAGGAATGCTTTGAACCAAATATGTCTGTCTGCTCTGATACCAATTGTTAGTTCCAGATCCGTGCAACGATTATGAAATCAAACGATGTAAACAATAAAGAATACTGATTTCAACTGGTCATCCCTGTATTAGCTTTCAATCAGAGAGTTTTTTATAATAAGAGTAGGAAAGCAAAATGTGACAACTAGCCTATTTTTCTAAGGCTAGATTGCTTTATATACGGCGGGCCCGTGGTTAACAAGCCCACGACCCGTTCACTAATAGAGCTCAAAATAAAGAATTACAATTTAAACCCTGAACTTTAAATCAACATAAAACGACCCTAACAAATTGCATTCACTTCTCACAAATGCAAAGTTATATGGCCAAAATGGGTGATGAAGATCACTCATATTATGAAGAAGGAGGTTCTAAATCTTCAGCTGAGGTACAGTCTAGTCTTGAAATTGATTTAATGATTCAAATTGGAAATATGAAATCTGAATTTGTTAATCTCAGAAAACAGATAAAAGGTGAAAGGATTCTGGTTATCAAATTCAGAATAGAAAAAGAATTTGTTACTCACAAATCAATCAAGCAACATGAATTACACAAGTATTCTAGAGAGAGAAAGTAGAGAGAGAAAGTGTAAGCGTGTATTATAAGCTCTCTGTATTTACAAGATATGAGTTATGCACAATTACTTACAATTGTTACATGATTAGACTCAATAGAAGCTATTTATACCTAAGGACTAAATAAGGCAAATAAGCGACTTTGACTTTCTCACAAGACTTAATACATTGACTTTGAATTTGACTTTGACAATAATATTAAATCTTGAAGACATATTTAGACCTAACAATCTCCCCCTTGGATTCAAGATTTAAACATTTGAGAACAACAGGCTTCGGCTTCTTGAATCTTCAAAACTTCGGTCTTTATCAAGGCTTGTCAAAGTCAAATCGTCACAAAATCTTCAGACGGAGATTTTATTTCTTTGATATGGAGAATTTGTTTCTTCACACAAGGCATTTTGATACAATGTAGCGCAAATCTAAGAAAAAGATATCTTCTTGAGAAACCAAGATGATCAATCGATTTTTCCTAAACTCTTGAAGAATTCTCCCCCTTTTCTTTCATCGATTTGAGAAATTCTTGCTTCAGTAATGGTATTCACGATGTAGCACAAGTTTAAGAAAAAGAGATCACATGATGATCAATCAATTTTTCTTAAACCCTTGAAGAAGAACTCCCCCCCTTTTACTATCTTGAGACGGAATCTTCTTGAAAGCTCTTTGACATGAAATTGAAATTAACATTTCTCCCCCTTTTTCGATGAAAGTGAGCATCATGATCATCGAAAACCTTCTTCAATTTCAGTCGCGTCTCTGATTATCACTAACAATCTCCTCCTTAAAGAATAACATTGCCCCCCCTCAAAATAAGAATTCTGGAGCATGTTGTATTCTCCCCATGAAAATATGCATATATTTCATTAAATAACAGTATTTGAAATTTTAGCACAGATTTAAAAGAATTGATACAAGGAAGATAAAACTCATTGAACTACACTTTATAACTACTAATATTTGATCATTTGAAAACTTTACAAAAGAAATTCAACTTAATGAAATTTAACAGATTTTTCAATCAAATGTAATCAAATGCATGTGTTTGGATTCAAATACAATACATCATTGCATATCAAGTTAAAAATGTTCAGTTTCAACCCCTTTATTAAATCTATTTGGTGCGCTAGCATGCGAAATATGATTAGCACCAAACATATGCAATTCTAAATCATATAAGAATACTTTGCTCTACTTACACTATTTGTCCAAAATCAGGATTTTCACAAATTTACAGGTTTATTGCGACTTTGTATTTTCCCCAAGTATCAAGAGATGTGTGCTCATTGGCATCTTTTCTTTTGTGCTCATTGGCATCTTTTGATTTTGTCATCATTGACATCTTTTGATTTTGTGCTCATTGGCATCTTTTAATCAAAAAGTTTAGTAGGAATAAGATACACCGTTAAACATGGCTTTCTATATGGTTCTATAGCAGGATTTGGGTCAGCGGATCCCAGACCAGTTGGCCTTAGGTGCTAGGTGTCAAGCACCCCTTAGAACTTACTTTCCCAAACCAGAAAGGCCACATCGATATATCGTAAACCCATTTGTACCAGTAGAACATGGCTTTCTATCTGGTTCTATAGAAGGATTTGGGTCAGCCGATCCCAGACCAGTTGGCCTTAGGGACTAGGTGTCGAGCACCCCTTAGGACTTAATCTCCCAAACTAGAAAGGCCACAGGCACAAACTTTCAAACTAAATGATTGGAATTAATACTTAGAGCATCTCAATCACTTGGTTCTAAAACATAGTGCTTCCCCCATGTTTTCGTTTTCATCCATCATTCTGACATCTAGGCTTTTTGAGCATTATATTCTATATATGTCCAGAAATCCATAATTTTGAGCATTCAGCATAATTTCATTCATGTTTTGCTGGCCTTTCGATTTATTTCAGAAGTGAAAGATGAAACAGATGTAACTCAGATAATACAAAAATACTTGTAAAATCATCTTTTAGCACACATTTAATTCATTGAATGAAAATTGAAAATTTCATGTCATTGAATTAAATTTGTAAAGATTCAAATTTTCAAAGCAGTAGAAACAAAGTATAATACAATGATACCTTTTACCACTTGTTCCTTGAAATAGAAAGATGTGACAGTTAAGGATATCACCTGAGAAGTATGATCATGCGGTAAAAGATTTAACCTGATAAGTACGAGTTCTAAACTGATTTGTTTAGAAGTCTTAGCCATTGAAGTACGGGTCCTGAACTGATTTGTCTAGAAGCCATAAACGTTTAAGCACGGGTCCTGAACTGATGTATTCAGAAACCACTAACTGTGAAATCCGGGTTCTAAACTGATGTGTTTAGAAACCAAAAATGGTGAAATCCGGGTTCTAAACTGATGTGTTTAGAAACCATAAACAGTGAAATCCGGGTTCTAAACTGATGTGTTTAGAAACCAAAAACGGTGAAATCCGGGTTCTAAACTGATGTGTTTTGAAACCAAAATATGAAACACAGATACATCTTCTTCCGAGAGTTCAACACATTGCCTCTAAATCTGCAAAAACAGATTAAGTAGATTTTGGTACCCAATGGGTCTTGGGTCCTGACTTGTTAAGCGGGGCTCTATAGGAAGGAAAATGATAAGTGCCATACCAAAATTGCGCATCATTATTTTTTACAAAATCATTAGTTCCACAATAAGAACAACAAATATTCTTTTGTGCAAACCTGATTAAATTATTTGTGGAATATAATGAACCAGGTTTAGCAAAAGATTTACCTTTTAGGTTAGTGTTCTTGTTGGGAACAGATGATTTTGGTACATCTTTTTGAGGAATCGTACCTTTCACTCTCCATTGCATGTTGACTTTCTTATATGAATGAAGATCGGCAGATTGATACTTGGAAGAATTATCCACTGAATGATCATAGAAGAGATTAGAAGGTCGAATCGGACTTTCTGAATAGCTTTTGGATTTGTTAAATGACTTCACTTTGTAAGCTAAGGCATTCCGTTCTTTGGTCACAAAATCAAGCTTCTTCAGAATATCACACTTAACCCTCTTTTCTATCATGATATCAGTTGATAACACAGCCAAATTCCTTGTCAGCTTACGTATTTCTTGCTGAAATATCTTCCGTTCAACATAAAATTCATCTTTAACGCTCCTAGCTTGAAATTCATCTTTCTTCCTCTTTTCTAGCTCTTGTCTTTCGTCATCTAATTCCTTTTGAAGCTCAGAAATTTGCTTTGACAATTTCTCATTGTTCGTGTTGGTTCCCGGTTTGTTTAAACAAGATTATCAGATCTATTAGT
The DNA here is from genome assembly GCA_033807775.1 of Saussurea involucrata. NCBI lineage: Eukaryota > Viridiplantae > Streptophyta > Magnoliopsida > Asterales > Asteraceae > Saussurea > Saussurea involucrata. The sequence goes on from CM066322.1 coordinate 139,374,074, forward strand.
TCAAGTTTGAGTTTGATGCGGAAGCGTATTTGAAGAACTAACAGATATGATTGATAGATTTAGAACACAATATAAATAAACAGTGAACAGGAAATAATATCTCAGAGTTTACTGAATATATATTTTAAGAACAGATTCAAGAATAATGAGTAAGCAAAGCTTTAAAACAGATATGACTCTCAAAGTGTTTAAAGCTATGCCTTCTTGTGATGTTTTTCTCTCTTGATTTCTGGTTTCGATTGTTCGATTGATTGATCGATGGATAGGAAGAACTCAACATGAGTCTTCCGTATATACTACTCTAAGGGGACCATAAAGCATAAGCTACTATTCATAAAGGACGGTATGAATAGTTGGACGGATGGCATGAACAGTTGGACGTGATGTATTGCATTTAATGCAGCAGACGTCTATTATGTACTAAGCCCTATTGAATCCAATCAGAGTTTGACACGTTGCAGTTTGGACAGGGCATGATACCATGCAAGTTGATGAACAGGTCCTGTAACAGTAGCAAGATATTGTAAATATCTTCAAGTCTTTTAGAGAGGACCACAGAGGCTCTGTAAAGAGTTACAGAGGTTCTGCGGTCTGGTCCTTTGTAGAGCAGTCTTCCCCGGATTCCGAGTCATTGGTCTTCTTTGCGCGTATGACAGAGCTTCTGTAGCGCGCCTCTTTAGCTTCTGTAGATTCTTGATCTTGATCTCTCGGTAAGTCCGACAGAGCCTCTGTAAGAGGCTTTCTTCACTTAGCCTATTTTTCCCTACTTCTAAATACTTCTATGATTAGGAAGATTGAAGCTAACAATCTCCCCCTAAGTAGTGAAAAATAATAAATTGAACTTGAGTTAGATAAGACAGAGGTTAAACAATCCTCGAAAGTTCTTTCATTTAGAAAATATGCCAGAGGCATTTTACATTTGAGTACAATGAAAGATAAACTTTGACTTGATTTGTAGAGATTTGAGGTTTGAGAATCAGATTTTGGCATCTTCGAAATCGTTGTAGCTTCTGTTGTCTCTTCCGATTCTTCTGATCTCTTTGTAGAAACTGATGCAGAGTTCTCTTAGGCGGATTGTGGCATCAATTTCTCTGATGAAAGTATCTGCAGCATTTTTATCCATTTTCTCTGTACCTCTGTATTTTACAAGGCTTTCTCTGAACTTGTTCAGAGTACTAGTTGCGTACTTCTGACAGTCCATGCACACAACTTCGCCTTGTGGGTTTTGAAATACTAACCCGAATTTTGGTTCTGTAATGATAGAGTTGGGCACGGCGTCAGGTGGGCAGCGATCTTCTGGTGGTCGTAAATTCAGATGTTTGAGACCAAGATCCTTTCCCAGTTGAAAATCTATCATACTGTAGATCAGAAGCTTTTCCCTCATTGCTTTTCTCAGCACTTGATAGGCTCTGGTGTTTGGCTCTGTGTTATAGTTGTCCTTTGTCCATTGCAGAAGTTCAGGTAGATCATAGGGATTCAGATTCCTTATGTCAGCATCAGCGAAGGTGGTTTCTGAATTATTTACCCTTTTGACTCTGTAAAGATTGTACCTGACTCTTGGATAGGTTCTTGTGAAGGAGAATCTGCAGAAGATTACCTTTTTGATCTTGTGGATAGAGAAGACTTCTGCTTTGGTTCTTGGCTTTGTTCTGCTGAAGATGTTCTCAAATTCTTCTCTGATCCTTGGATCTGTCACATGATCTGTTGGGTGATTGGTCTGAAAGGTTTGTTTGTAGAGGTATCTGTATACCACTTCTTCCATCTCTTTATGTGTTGGACCAGGTTGTGGTACTTGTCTTCTGAGACTATCCATCTGTTGAACAACTTCTGCAGCTCTACCTGTTAGTGGAATGTCTGACAGAGACTTCAATCCATATGCCCAGTCCTCTTCTTCAGGTTTTGGAGTTTGGAAGGCATCAAAAGCGCTCTTCATCAATTTTTCTGTAGGTTTGGGCAATGATTTTTTCTTTGGTTCTTCTGTCAGTATCCCTTTGCCCTTGTCTTTGACTTTTGGTGGGGCAGAACATGTTTCTTCTGTAGGTTTGGAGGTTGGTGCTTCTGTTGGCTTGATGGGGGTTGCCTCTGTAGGTTTTGACACTTGTGTTTGAGAGGACTTTTGTGGCGTTGGTTCTGTTGGCTTTCTTTGCTCTGTAACCTCTGTTGGAGGTTCTTTGGTGACTTCTTCTGTAAGCTCGGTTTCTATGGTTTGAGGTATGTCGAATCTTCTTGCCATTTTGAAAGCTAATGTGAAGTTGTGCCTTTCTTCTTCTCTCTGTGACATTCGATCGGTCATTGTATTGTGCATCTTTCTCAGAATAGAAGAAGCAGAGGTCGTTGCTCTTTTTGGTTTGGTGGCAATCGACTTTCTTCTTGGTATGGTTGGGGGTTTTTTCTGTTGATTTTGTTGAAGGACTTTCTTCCAAAATGATTACCACAGGGGTGGTTGTTGCCTTTGTGGTTTGCTGATCAGCTTCTGGAATATTTGTTTCTTCAGGACTTGATTCCACAGAGATGGGTGTTGTCTCTGTGGTCTGTTGATTTTGTTGTTGATCTTGGGTTTGTTCTGGAGGAGCTTGACTGATTGGTTCTGCTGCGATTGGTGGAGCTTGTATTCCTCTGCTCGTAGCTTTCTCCCTTATATTCTCCCCCTCAGGATTATCTGATGGACCAGGATGGTCATCATCAGAATCATCCTGACTCTTATCAGAAGTACCCTCTGCTCTGCAGGAAGCTTTGGGTTTATTTGGTAGTTCTGCTCCTGCTGCCATCAACTTCGCACATACATCATCACAGAGTCCAAATAGAGTTGCAAGCTCTGCTTCTGTGTTGAAGCGCATTTTGCCGACACTTTTTCTGAACTCTTTGACGTAGTTGGCATTTGCATTAGTGAAGGAGACAATGAATTATGTGACCTGGTTTATAACATTCTGGCCGAGCTCTGTTAGCTGTGCTCTGGTCATGTAGTCTTTAGGCTGCATCAGTATTGTGTTGCGCATTGCTTCTGCTTGAACGTTTTGCAGAGCCTTCTGTAGATCTGCGGGTGTGATGCTCTGTGAATTGTTGGATTGCTTGTTCATTTGTTCAAGGAAATGTTTGACTGATTCCTTGAATGCAGAAGTTGCGGCTATTCCAAAATCTTTAGCAGCAGAAGTGGTTGTAGTTGTTGCAGTGGTTTGCGCAGAAGATTTCATCTTTGTGATGGCCATTTTCACCTCTGTGGACAGATTGTCCATTTTGGTGTTCAGATTCAGTAAGGCCGTTGATGTTTTCTCTGCAAAAGATGTGAAAGAGCTTTGCAACTCTTTCATGGTTTGGTTCACAGAGGTGACAAGGGTTTGGAACTAATCCCTTGATACTTGTATCCCTGGTGTAACCTCTGGAGGAACACATTCGTCTCCAGAGTAAGTCCCTGTTCCTGGGACACCTTCGTTCACCCTTGTTTGTACGTTGGGGGTGGAAGGATTTCCATCTGATCTTTGAGAAGAAACCTGAGTTTCAATCTCTACAGAAGTTCTGTGAAGAACAGTGTCCAATCCCACTCCAGAGGTGGGTGTCGGAATGTTCTTCTGTTGACTCGGAGACTTGTCTAGAGTCTCTTTGTCTTTGTGCTCACTACTTCTCTCTGAAAGAAGTGTTGGCCCTAGTTGTGTGTGTGTGGCAGAGGAAACGAATTCCTCTATAGGGTGTTCTGTTGTGATCTGGGGCGATTGATCACGAACTATAGGTGAGTCTCTCTGAGGAGACTCCCTAGGAATGGATTCCCCGGTTTCTGTGGGCGCAGAAGTCGAAAGAGTGACTTCTGGCTGGTTGGGTTGGGTTTGGATCGAGCTGTGCTGCTCTATTTCAATAACTTCTTCTGCAGCTAGACCTGCGGAGTTAGATGTGTGGGTTGCACTGGGAGGGGGTGAGGGATGTGTGCCTTCTTCATCTTCGGCATCTTTTTCTTTTTCATTTTCTTTTCCTCCAGATGTTTCTATTGAAGTTCCTTGCTCTGTGCGTAAGAAGTCATACATTTGATGAGATCTGTATAATCTCATGACATGTGGATGATAGAGACCTTTTCGTATCCAGACAACTTCTTCTTCATCTGAATCTGTCTCAGAGATCTCCTCTCTTGTCTCCCATGTTCTGAATCCCTCTTCTTGTGCAACTTCTTCCTCTTTTCCTTTCTCTAAAGCCTCTGTTACTTCATCTCTATTCCACTCAGCTTCTGTTTGTTCTCTTTCTTCTGAAGCTGGGCTTGGACTCCTTCTGTAGACGTCCAATCCTTGTTGAATGAAAGGGTTCTGTAAAATAACAGGTGTCTCAGTTGATTGATCTCTGGGTGTTTGATCATCTTCTTGCAGATGTGTGTCAATGCCAGAAATAGAGAAGTATTGTTCTTCTGGGGAGTGGTGGTCGAGAGGTTTTGCCGTCCACCCTGTTGTATTTAAAGTGTTGGCAATGACGGGGTTCTGTAGGAAATCGTTAATGTTTCCTTGGTGAGCAAATCGATCTGGGGATTGATGGGGCGATTGATATCCCTCTTCTGTCATTTCTACTTCTGTATCTTCTTCTTTTGCAGTTCTTTCTTCTGTGATTGCTTCCTCTTCTATGGTAACCAATTTCTCAAGTGATTTACCATGCTTCTTTTTGGTTTTCCTCCTCTTAGGTTTTGGTGCCCCTTCCTCTGTGGTTTTTGATTTTCTTTTCTTCTTCTGTTTTGGAGAAGAGGGAGGAGCAGAGGAGCCAATTTCTGTGGCATGAGGAGGTGAAGGTTGATCTTCTGCAACATTTGTAGAGGTGCCTTCTGCAGTTTTCCTCTTCTTTGATTTTGGAGTAGAGGCAGAAGATTTCGAAGAGGACTTCTTTCCCATGAGCTCTGCACGTTTGGCTATGAAGCTAAGTTGAATAGCCATGTGTTTTGCTAATATGTTATCTTTTTCTTCTTGAGTGGAAAGAGGTTCTGCAAACATTGTTCCTAGGGGGACACCTAAACGCGGGGGTGTCATAGGACTCGGTTTAGGAGTTCTATGATCGCGTATGTACTCTTTCTTAAGGGTTTTATTCGAGGCATACTTCAGAAGTTTCTTTGACAGAGGTCTGCAGTGTGTGTAACCATCTATATGATCAGTGGGGATATTTTTGCTCATTGGGAACTGTTTGGGAATTGGCCCTTCCATTGGCCATTTCTGTATCAGCAACAGAGGTTCGAACAAGACTCCTAGTATTCTTTGGAATTGCAGAGGTGGTAGAAACTTAGGATCGTTCTCTTTGACCCTTCTTGTGTTGTTCTTTCTGTCGATGGTGTTGATGATCTCTTGCATCATTATGGTCGCGTAATCTAGTGGGAGATCATAGTAAACCCCATACATGATGGTTAATATCTGATGTGAGCTCCGGTCAATACTGCCTATCTTCCCTGTCAGGCATCTGTTAAGAATTGAGAACAAGGTGTTCCACAGAGGTGGTAATCTTCCTCTGTGGAAGTCATTTCTCTTCCTCAGTGGGGTGTTGTACCCAAGCATTTCTAGGAAACGACAGATCTCGTCGTCTGTTGGTTGCTCTGCGTACTTTTTCAATCCAAGAAGACCCCTTGTTGGTAGGTTGAATTCAAGTGAGAACATTGTTCTATTGAACTTGATTTCCAGATGCTCAGATTTGTCAGGTCTTGAAATGTACCATTTGATAAGAGAATCATCTTTATCAAATCGGCAACTTTGCCAAAACTGGTTCAGATATCTAACTGGAATTTTCTCTGGGGTTCTTGAGAGTAAAGGGAAGAGGATATGATTTTCCATTATGTTTAGAAGAATGGCATGGGCTTCGCCGAAAGCAGTGGGTGAGGGGACCAAATAGAAATTGTTGGATTTGATTTGTAGTACCTTTTCAAAATGATCCTTTGCTATGAAGTTTTGAAGATGTGTGGTTGGAGCAAAGTTTGCTGAATCGCCAGAATCTTCTAGTTCAATGTTTTGGGCAGGGTTGGGGTTTTCTGAATGTTCAGAATGAGCAGGTGAATGTTCTTGTGAGGTCGCCAGAGAGTGTGCAGGGGGGATAGCTTGAGAAGACGAAGCCATTGGTTATGAGAATAAGTTACTTGCAGGTTTTTTTGCAGGGTTTCGCCAGAGAAGAATGAGAGTTTGTAAAAAGTTTATGAGAGGGAAAGCTTGGTTTTTATAGGAGCGTAAAACGGTAGAATTCGAAAGAGTAAAATATATGGCAATGGATTAAAATTTGGAATCCGTACTCAAGTTAGAACGGTGGGTTCAACTTTCCACAGAAAACGTTCCATGTACGCCCAATGAAAATGGGACACGTAGGCCATGTCAGAGGATGACAGGACGTCGTGCGCGGCCCATTAATGCTAGGCGCGTGGGGTTATTCTTAGCCACATGTAATTCACTCTCAGTAAAAGTAACCGTTATTACTACAGAAATGCCCAAGTAACAGATTGACAGAACTTATGTAGTTTACAGAAGCTCTGTGATATTGAAAATCTTTGATTTTTATCCCTTTCTCATATATCTCATTGTTATCATGACTTCTGTGGGGTTCTTCTTAACCAAAACGTTTGTAAAGGCATTGGAGAGGATCAAATAGGATTTTTAGTTAAGTGTTTTTACTCGCAGAGGTTTTGTGGCTCTGTTGGAACTTGCAGAAGTTCTGTGAGGGCCAGTAGAAGCTCTATGAGGGAAAAAATCTCATAACAAAAATTCTATTAACTTTTCTGATCATCCAATTTTTGATCTGTTTTAAGAGATGTTTTTCGGACATATTTGAAAGTTGGTGTCCGAAAAAATTGTTATGGAAAAAGTTTTGTTCGAGAAGGTCATGGTGAGTCTGTTTGATTTCCGAGATAACATTCCAAAAGATCGATAGAGGTTAAATTTGCGATCTCAGAGCATATTTCTGGCAGAGCTTCTGTTGAGCTCAACAGAAGCTCTATGACCTTAAATTTCTCATAACTCAAATTTTATGAAACTTTTTGATCTTTTGATTTTTGAAATGTTATCCACAGTATATTTAGGACATATTTGACAATTTGTGTCCTAGAAAATTGTTTTCAAAAACCTTTTGTGCGAGAGACATACCTTTTGGTTCTCCTTTTCTCGGTAGTGATGTCTGACTTCTGTCGATATAGATTCATCGACATTCTTCTTTGGCTTTCCCTTGAAAGTTTTATCTCTATAGATCAAGTAATTTCCTTTTGCTCCCCTTGATCTAATCACCTCTGTAGATTATGTAATTTCCTTTTGCTCCCCCTTGACCTATGCTTGGATCAAAGAGTGATAAGTTTTGCATATAACATAGGTCATGTTTTCCAGAGGTTCTGTAGTGGTCGTCAGAGGTTCTGAGTAGACTCACAGAAGCTCTGTGATTTTAAGAACTATTTAAGATTGAGAACTTACATACAGAAATAAATCAATTAAAACAAAAATAATAGAAATATATACATATTTACAGAAGATAAGGCTATACTTACAGAGGATTTTTACGTCATATTGATCATTCCTAACTTACCCACCAAGAAATTGAATCTTTTCTCCTCTAAAGCTTTGGTGAATAAGTCCGCGAGTTGGTATTCTGTGGGCACGAAATGCATCTCGATTGTACCGTATTCAACATGATGTTTCAAGAAATGGTACCTTATATCGATATGCTTGGTTTTTGAGTGTTGCACAGGATTGGCAGAGATAGCAATGGCACTCTTGGAATCACAGAAGATGGGTATTTTAAATAGGATGTGGCCGTAGTCTTTTAGCTGAGTCTTCATCCATAGAACCTGAGAACAACAGCTAGCAGCAGCAACGTATTCAGCTTCTGCAGTGGATGTTGAGACACAATTTTGCTTCTTGGAGGTCCAACTGACTAGTTTACCACCTATGAATTGACAACTCCCAGAGGTACTCTTTCTGTCGAGCATGCATCCTCCATAGTCTGAATCTGTATAAGTTTTAAGACTAAAACCAGAGCTCTGTGGATACCAGAGACCAAGATTTTTGGTCCCCTTTAGATATCTAAAGATTCTCTTAACGGCATCATAATGTGATTTCTTTGGATTAGCTTGATAACGTGCACAAAGACATGTGGCATGCATAATGTCAGGTCTGCTTGCAGTTAAGTATAACAGAGATCCAATCATGCTTCTGTAGAGAGTGCATTCTACAGAGATGCCATCTGGATCTAAGGATAACTTATTTCCAGTGGCCATTGGAGTTTTCATTGCAGAGGTATCAGAGAGGCTATACTTGAAGAGAATGTCAGAGACATATTTGGCCTGATTTATAAAAATGCCCTCTGATGATTGTTTGACTTGGAGTCCGAGGAGGAATGTTAATTCTCCCATCATACTCATTTCAAACTCACTCTGCATGAGTTTTTCAAAACTTTTGCACTCTTCTGTATTAGTGGACCCAAAAATTATGTCGTCCACATAGATTTGTACAAGCATTATTTCACTGTTTTTACGTTTATAGAATAAGGTAGTATCTGTTGTACCTCTGTCGTAGCCATTGACTAGAAGAAAGGTAGAAAGTCGTTCGTACCATGCTCTTGGAACCTGTTTCAGTCCGTACAGAGCCTTTTCAAGGTATTATACATGCCTTGGGAACTTTGAGCTTTCAAACCCTGGTGGCTGATTTACGTAAACCTCTTCTTGGATTTCACCGTTGAGAAAAGCTGATTTTACATCCATCTGATAGACTTTAAAACCTCTGTGAGCTGCGAAGGCTAAGAATATTCTTATTGCTTCGAGCCGTGCAACAAGAGCAAAAGTCTCATCGTAATCTATGCCTTCTTCTTGTCTATAACCCTTGGCCACCAATCGTGCTTTATTTCTGATGACCACTCCATCTTCATCCTTCTTATTTCTGTAGACCCACTTAGTCCCAATGGCCTGTTTCCCTCGTGGCAGAGGTACTAAAGTCCATACTCTGTTACGCTCAAACTGCATAAGTTCTTCTTGCATGGCGTCTACCCAGTTTGGGTCATCTAGGGCTTCAGAAATCTTCTTTGGTTCTATCACACTAATAAAATTTGTAAAGAAACAAAAAATAGCAGTGGCAGACCTGGTTTTTACTGAGTCAGAAGGTTCTCCGATTATTTGGCTTGGAGGATGGCTTTTTGTCCACTGAGTGGTGCATGGAAGATGGTCATCAATGTCATCGAACCTTTCTTCAGAAGCTTCTTGTTCTTCTTCTTCTTGTATAGCCTCTATAGTAGTGTGTGCCTTTGTAGTTGATCCTACAGTTTGTGGAATGATTGGTATGAGTGGTGATGGAGTTTGTTCCTCTGAGGACGTATAGTCTTGGTCCTCAATTTCCTCTGTAATTGGTTCTTCTGTGGATTGTGGAGTTTGTTTTTCAGCAGCTTCTGTGGTCGTTTTTCTTGATGTTTTATCTTCTGCATTTTCTTCTTCGGCATTTGCATCTGTAGTATTTATAGAAGAAGATGAAACATTATTTGGACCAGTTAGAGTCATACCTGTAGGATTTTGTCCAATAGGGGATGGTTCTTCAGAAATTCTGATGGTTCCGACAGAAGGATCAATGTTATCGTCGAACATCTCTAAAAATAGATGATTCAAGTCTTCTTTTGTTTGCGAGATGTCAGAGGTTTCCTTTTTAAGTTCGAGTTCTGAACTGATTTGCTCAGAAGTCTTCTGGAATGAATCATCAAAAGAAACATTGATACTTTCTACGATTTTGCGAGATCTTGTAAGGTATACTCTGTAGGCTTTGGAAGTGGCAGAGTATCCAATGAATTTTCCTTCGTCAGCTTTTACCTCAAACTTTCCTCTGGAATCTCTGTCGTTTAAAACAAAGCATTTACATCCAAATACATGGAAAAACTTGATGTTTGGTCTTCTTTTGTTGATCAGTTCGTAAGGAGTCTTGATGTGTCTTTTAACAATGGTTGACCGATTTTGTGTGTAACAAGCGGTAGAAATCGCTTCTGTCCAAAAGTTCATCGGTAATCCGCATGCTGATAGCATAGTTCTTACGGCCTCCACGAGCGTTCGATTCTTTCTTTCGACTACGCCGTTCTGCTGTGGAGTTCGTGCGGCAGAGAAGTTCTGTGATATTCCTTCTGTAGAAAGATAGGCTTCAATGACAGAGTTTTTAAATTATGTGCCATTGTCACTTCTTAACTTCTGTATTCTGCATTCATATAGAACTTGGATTCTTTTCATTAGATTAATCAAGATGATTGGAACATCCGATTTCTTTCGAATAAATTCAACCCATGTGAAGCGCGAATACTCATCAATTAAGACAAGTATATATATTTCTTGCCACCTAGGCTCTGTATGGCAATGGGACCGCAGAGGTCGACATGAAGCATGTACAGAGGCCTAGTGCAAGACACATCTGTTTTGCCTCTGTGGGAAGCTCTTCTGAGTTTTCCCATTTCACAGGCAGAACACAAGTGATCCTTGTTAAATTTAACATTAGGCAAACCTTTAACTAGATCAAGTTTGACCAGTTTATCCAAGGTGTGAAAGTTCAAGTGACAGAACCTGTTATGCCATAACCAGGCTTCTTTACTTTCGCAAGCTACAAGACAAACTTTGTCCTTTGTTTTTGAACAAAAATTCATCAGATACAGATCACCTCTTCTTTCGGCTCGCAGAAGTTCCATTCCTGTGTCTTCACTTTGCAGAGAGCAGAAAGTTCTTTTGAACAAGACATCAAATCCTGTATCACAGAGTTGACTTACACTGAGTAGGTTCTGTTTAAGGCCATTCACATATGCAACTTTGTATACAGAGACGTTTTCCTTCTTTATGACTCCATAGCCTTTGATGTGTCCCTTCTTGTTGTCTCCAAAAGTTACAGATCCACCATCGTGTGTTTCTTTGTACGTGGATAGTAAACTTCTGTCGCTAGTCATGTGCCTTGAGCATCTGGAGTCAAGATACCAAATTGGCACATACCGCTTCTGTAAGACAATCACATAGACTTAGGTACCCATATCCATATGGGTCCAATATTGTTAGAATTTTTCAAGTTTGCCTTAGCATTCTTGAAATACATTTTATCTTTTGTAGAAAGATCAGATTGTTTCTCTCTAGGTTTTGACTTTGGAGTTTGAATTTTAGTAGAGAGTAAGCAATATGGACTTGAGAAGTGATTTTTCAATTTGAACATAAGATCAAAACAATGACAGTATTTAATATGAGACGTGATTTGTTTGAACTTTTCATTGAATTCATTGAACTGAGTCACAGAGGCATTACATTCGTTCTTAACATTAGATTTCCTATTACAAGAAGATCTATGAATACTAGAATGTTTTTTGCAAAAATCTTGTTTAGGTCCTGCCTTCTGTGAGTCTCTTCTGTGGTGAACGTCTGTATTCACTGTCACAGAGGAAATATATTTGTTAGCTTCAGGCCTTAAAGGTTTTGAAAATTTTGAGCTTTTAGGATTTTCAGAGGCCTTTTTCAATTTATCAAGCCCTGTAGAGGTTTTGACTTATATACACATTTTTAGAACATCTGGACAGATAGGCATCTCTGTGATTGTCTCTTTTGGAGAAATTGTTCTGTTAAGAACTTCAGAGGAGAATTTAATATCCTCTGTGTCACAGTGAATTATCCCTGATTTAGAATCAGTCTCTGAGTCGTCAGAGGATGAATCGTCCTCATATACAGAGGTTGAGTCATTTCTTTTGACAGAGGCTGGATTTTCTGAGCATGTATCGTACGAGCTTTCTTCCTCTGTAGAAAAACTTTCATAGATGGCAGAGGTTTCTGATGAGATCTTTTCAGCGAGAATTTGATCTATAGAAGATGTACAGAGATTTTCTAAAACATTTGATTTCAAAACTTCCAAGATTTCTTTTTCAATTGATCTTTTATGTTTTTCTTCTGAAAAGATGGGTTTAAACTCAGGAGCTTTTGCAGATAATTTCTTTTCGACATCTAACATACAGACAAAAGCAACCTGTGTTTGAGTCTCTGGTTTACCAAACTTGAAGATACCAATCTGATCTTTTGTTTTCAGATATTTCTTTGGTTTGATTCCTCTATTGACAGAGGTTGAAGATGATGAATCTGTGTTTTCAAACCACACATTGATCATCTTCGTATGTTTCCTTAAGTGAGGTTCTGCAGAGATTTTAACCCTTTTACTTACAGAGAGTAAGTTTGGAAAAGATGGTTTATTTGTATTTCCTATTACAAACCGAGAAGACAGAGGTTTAAGTCTTTTGCCTTCAACACCTAGAGTAATATCATCGTACCCTATACCTCGTCTTCCTATTTGTGAGTTTACTTTCTCATACACCTTCTGTGCATCTTTATAGTTTTTAAGTAAAACCTCTCTTCGGAGTAGATCTTGCCAAAGTACCTCTCTCTCTTTTTGAAAGTATTCTTTGAGAGCTCTTATGTCAGTTGTTTCACTCCTAGAAACTGAAAGCTCTTTAGTTTTGACTTTTAAAGCAGAGGTTAATTCAGAAATTTGCTTTTTTAAAGGATCTACATTTTTCTTCCAATATTTTTCTACTCTTTCCTTTTCTTCAAAAATTTTGGCCTTTTCTTCAGTGAGAAGCCTTACTTCTCTCTCATTAAAGGTGAGTCTTTTCTGAATGCTTTCATTTATCTCTCTTAGTTCAATCAGTTCAATGTTAAGTCTAATTGAATCATTTTCTACATATTTAATACAAGAGGTAGAGTTTGAAATGGATACCTCATTGTCAGTGCCCGAGTCGACTTCTGCCATGCCACAGAACAGGGCATTGGTGGTGAATTCATCATCAGAGGTAGAGTCTGACTCGAAGTCCTCCCTATTTGCTTCAGAATGCCCTTTGTTCGCCATTAAGGATTTTTGCGCATAATATTCAGCCTTCTTTTTGTAAAAAGTTGAGTCTTTCTGTGGGCGATTTTGTCTACTTCTGCATTCTTTTGAGAAATGGCCTGGTTTGCCGCAGTTGAAGCATCCTTGGGAGGTGTTTCCAGTTCGATCATCGGACTTCTGTTGGTCTCCACCTTTCTCTGTTCGGCATTCGTTTGCGTAATGACCAGGCTTACCACATTTGTAGCATTCTTGTGTGTGGCCTACCTTGTCATCTGACCTCTGTCGGTCATTTCCTCTGTAGTTTCTGTCGCTCGACCTCTGTCGGTCACTTCTGTAGTCTGACCTCTGTCGGTCACTTGATTCTTCTCTTCTTTCATCATCTCTTCTATCTCTCTGGTTGTCTCTGCTATATCTGTCATTTCCAAAATTTCTTTGGTTACCTCTGAACTCTCTTGTCAATAGAGCCAATGATTTATCTAATGACGCAAGAGTTATCTCTTCCTCTATCAGCTCGTCTTCTTCGCTATCAACCATCACTATCTTCTTCTTCTCCTCTGTTGCTCTCTCATTTCTTGGTCTCTCTGTAGCCTCTGTTGATTTACTAACCAATGCGTATGGTGCAATGGCTATTGTTTTAGCCTGTGCTATTTGAGGCTGTTGTGCAGCTAGTGTTCCATAGAGATCAGAGAGTGTCCATGAGTCTAGATCTTGGTTTGTTTGTAAAGAAATAGACAGTTGAAGCCACTCATCATTCAGGCTCTTTAGAAACATGACGTTATTTTCTTCCGAGGTTCTGTGAATGCCAGACTTTCTGCATTTGTTTATGAGAGAGTTGAATCTGTCGTACGTTGTTTGCAGAGATTCTGTTGCAGAGGCTCTGAATGCATGATATTCATTTATGTACTGTGCCCTTCGGTTCTTCTGTGTTTTAGCACCCCCTTCCAACTGTCTTTCTAATTCTTTCCAAAGATCGTGCGCAGTTTCGCATGCATCTAAGGATTGAAAAAGCTCGTTGGGGATAGCCATTATCAGGATTCTTTTTGTTTTCTGCGCAACTTCATCTTCTGTCTTATCTTCTTTTGACCATTCTTCTTTTGGTTTTGGTTTTTGATGTTTAGGGATTTCAGGAGATTCAGCAGTGGCTGGTACTCGTGGTACTGCTATCATGGGAATAGGAGGAAGGTTGTAAAGATATTGTACTAGATTTTTTTCAATACCCTCAAAGAAATGAACCATTCTTATCTTCCATTGAGGATACTCATCTCGTAGGAGAGTAGGAGGCTTGGTGAGTGAACCAGCAGTAAAGAAGTTATTTGTATTTGTCATTTTTAAGGTTATGAAAAGATAGTATGATTTAAAGAGTATGAGTCTGAAGATCTGGAAAGTTTTCTGGGTTTGAACAGTTCCCAGAGTATACTTTAATGGAGTTTTAACCTAGAGATGAGGAATAGGTAAAAAATGATGTCTATCACTAATCTTGTAAAAAACGAGGATCACTTGATATTGAAAATCAAGCTTTGCTCTGATACCAATTGTTGGTTCCCGGTTTGTTTAAACAAGATTATCAGATCTATTAGTTCAAGTTTGAGTTTGATGCGGAAGCGTATTTGAAGAACTAATAGATATGATTGATAGATTTAGAACACAATATAAATAAACAGTGAACAGGAAATAATATCTCAAAGTTTACTGAATATATATTTTAAGAACAGATTCAAGAATAATGAGTAAGCAAAGCTTTAAAACAGATATGACTCTCAAAGTGTTTAAAGCTATGCCTTCTTGTGATGTTTCTCTCTCTTGATTTCTGGTTTCGATTGTTCGATTGATTGATCGATGGATAGGAAGAACTCGACATGAGTCTTCCTTATATACTACTCTAAGGGGACCATAAAGTATAAGCTACTTCATAAAGGACGGTATGAATAGTTGGACGGATGGCATGAACAGTTGGACGTGTTGTATTGCATTTAATGCAGCAGACGTCTATTATGTACTAAGCCCTATTGAATCCAATCAGAGTTTGACACGTTGCTGTTTGGACAGGGCATGCTACCATGCAAGTTGATGAACAGGTCCTGTAACAGTAGCAATATATTGTAAATATCTTCAAGTCTTTTAGAGAGGACCACAGAGGCTCTGTAAAGAGTTACAGAGGTTCTGCGGTCTAGTCCTTTGTAGAGCAGTCTTCCCCGGATTCCGAGTCATTGGTCTTCTTTGCGCGTATGACAGAGCTTCTGTAGCGCGCCTCTTTAGCTTCTGTAGATTCTTGATCTTGATCTCTCGGTAAGTCCGGCAGAGCCTCTGTAAGAGGCTTTCTTCACTTAGCCTATTTTTCACTACTTCTAAATACTTCTATGATTAGGAAGATTGAACTAACAGTTCGCTTCAAAGACTTTCCTTTTATTTTCAAATTCAAGCCTTTCCTTCTCCAATTTCTCATTTTCAAGAAATAAAACCTTCTCAAAGTCTGAATTTTGCTTCGAAAGTTTTATGCATCAGAGTTCAAGAGCTTTCTTTTCTTCATTTTCTTTCTTCTTAGAATTTGAAGTCTTTTCTAGTTCAGAAACTTTCTGAGAAAGAGAAAGAATTTGCTTTCCATAACACTTCTTATCATTCAAACGATCAGCTTTTTCTTTTCTGAACTTTTCTCTTTCCTCTTTTAGCAACTTTTCCATGTCAGACAGTTTCTTTGTAAGCTCAATTACCTTTTCTTGAAGATCTTTATTTTCAGCTTCTGACATGTTCTGTTCCTTGTCCTTTTTCTCGACTTTCTTTTCTTCTTCATTTCTCTTTGAAAAAGAAACTTCAGATCTATGCGTTCGCTTAGATAATTCGTTCCACATAAGCATTGGGTTGCGTTTGAAGCAATCAATACTTTTGTAGATGTGATTTGGAAGTGCAAGGATCAAATAGGACAAAGCTTCCTTGTCGGCTTTCAATTTTTTAATCTACTCTTCTGTAAAATCATTCTCCTTTTTATTTCTACACATTGGACCTTCGGAGAATGATTTTATCAAATTCTCTCCGTTTTCTCTACTCGCAATAAAGTCGATGAACGAAACACTCCATCGTTCAAAATCAGATTCTTTGATCAGCATTGGTGGTAGGTTCATATTTGCTTGACGAATAAACGGATCTTTATAATGAAAAATATCTACCGAAAAAAATGGAAAAATTAACTATTCATCATCATCTTCATTGAAACCCAATCTGCAAAAGTCGATATGGAATCAAACTTTTCGACCAAAATTGTTCGTTTATGATCCCTTAAGCTCCCTTAACTGATTAGAATCCAAAACACGCTTTCAAACTCTCAAACGAAGAAACCGAAAGTTTTCGATAAACACCGAACGAAAACTTTAAACGTTGATATCTTCTTCGTTTCTCGACGAAAATTGCTAATTTTTGTTGCATTGAGATTGTTATTCGAATACCAATCAAATGCAACGAACAAATCTCGATCACACTACGATTTTCGAAGACCCACTTTTTCCGGCGAAAAACGTTTTCCTGTGAAAACTCCAGTGAGTTTTTATGGAAGAACAGATGTCTTCTTGAGCAGTAGGTGAGATTTGCGCTAGATGTGCATGGCGCAAAGTAGGAGTTCACTTGATAAGAAGGTGGTGCAAAGTAATAAGAAGGTGGCGCAAAACAAATTGTGATTGGTGTAGTAAAATGGTTTAACACCAGCAACTTTAGTTTGTCTGATGTAGGTGGCGAACTAATGGAGTTTACTTCATATAAAATTGGTGCAAATGTTGAGATTCATTCCATCTTGAATGTGGCGCAAAATAGGATTAGAATGTGGCGCAAACTTCAACAAATCAATCAATTGATGATGACTCCATATTAAATGTAAGTGGTGTAAAGGTGGGAATCCAGAAGCATGTGATTGGCGTAAATTTCAAACAAAGGTGGCACAAATTCAGGTTTGCGCTACCTGTGGGTGGCGCAAAGCAGATGATTCTCTCTATCAGTTATTGGCGCAAACCTGCAGGTTCTCTCCAACAGTTAGTGGCGCAAATCAGGTGGATTAAATCTGAGGTTTTCTTGAGCAAGGTATGGCGCAAAGTAAGTGATTCTCTTCAGCTGTGTTTGGCGCAAACCTGAGAAATTTCATGAGTTGATGGCGCAAACCACAGATCAAGAACACTCAGATGATAAAAAAAAATCCATCATATCATAATTAAAACAACGAATTAAGCCACAAGATTTTACAATTATGTTAGAAATGTAATTTCTAACAAGAATATGTAAAATAATTTCGCTAAAAACCTCTGAACTGATGTCTGAATAATTGATCAGACAGAAACGATCGAACTGAACAAAAACTCCAAGATCTTCAAATTGACCCTTAAATCTCTGAAATTAGCCCTCGAATCTTGAATGGAAATTGCTCCAAATGTGATTTCTAACACCAAAAACTCGATATCCAGACAAATCAAACCCAAAAATTTGCAAGAAATTGAGAAAAATAGATTTTCTTGAAAAAATCAAGAAAATCAATCAATTTTCCTCAAAACCCTAACAATTTTGATATCAAATCGTGTAGATTCTTCAGCAGATCTTCATTAACTTGCTCTGATACCAATTGTTACTCACAAATCAATCAAGCAACATGAATTACACAAGTATTCTAGAGAGAGAAAGTGTAAGCGTGTATTATAAGCTCTCTGTATTTACAAGATATGAGTTATGCACAATTACTTACAATTGTTACATGATTAGACTCAACAAAAGCTATTTATACCTACGGACTAAATCAGGAAAATAAGCAACTTTGACTTTCTCACAAGACTTAATACATTGACTTTGACTTTGACAATAATATTAAATCTTGAAGACATATTTAGACCTAACAGAATTGCTTAAAGAAAGAGTTGAAGAAACTGAGAATGAGAAACAAGTAGTCAGAAAAGAGAATTCTGATCTTTTGAAAAGGATTTCTGAATTAAAAGATGAAATCTCGGAAGTAAAAGATGAAAAAGTTGATTTGCAAATTAAATTGATATGTTGCTTGATGAAAGAAAGAATTTATATACTAAAGTCAAAGAGTTAGAAGATCTTAATCTGAAAAGAGGTCAAACTCAGCAAACCCTGAGTCTTCTCACAAACAATGTTAAAGACACAAGATTTTATAATCCAAAAATGGGATTAGGTTTGGAGGAAAATATTATTTTGAAAAAGGCTCCAATAAATCTTTATGATTTTGAGAAACTACATGTTCCTAAACCAGAAATTCCAGATGTAGTTGAAATTTTTGTGAGACCCGCAAGTTCAATAACTAGTTCTGATAATCTACAAAAATCAAATTCTGAAAAAGCAAAGGAAATCTTTTCTGAACCAAAAGTTGAAAAATTAGAAATTTCAGAAGACAAGGTTAAGAAAGAAATTTCAAAACCAACAGAAGAGAAACCAAGATATAATGATGCTAAATTCAAGTATGATTCTCTGAATGTTAGTTATAAAAAAAAACAACCAAGTTTCTCCTATACATACATTGAGAGTATATTTGATGCAAGCAAGGTTTCTGAAAACAAAGAGAATTCTGAAACAGTTAGTCAGAATTCTGAATCTTCAAGTCAGAATTCTGAATCCATTAGTCAGAATTCTGAGTCTGTAGGTGAGAATTCTGAGTCTGTAGGTGAGAATTCTGAGACTGCTAGTCAAAATTCTGAGTTAACTGAAAATTCTCGATATAATTCAGAAAGTTTCTCAGAACTTGAGAAGTGGTTTAAACTTGTTAACCAAGAACTTGAAGAGTTAAGGAAAAGTTTTGATGAACTTGAAAATGATTTTTGTGATGCAGATTTTAAACTTGAAGAATCTTTAAAAGAAAATAAATCTTATGCTTTAAAAATAGAAGTGCTTGAGAAGTTAAAGGTTGAGTATGATCTTTTTAAGATTAAAGCCTCGGAACAGAATAAGGAATTCTTTAATGAATCAAGTACTTATGAACATGGTGAATCATCTGAATCATCAACTAATTCTGAAAAGTTGAATGTTTCAGAAAAGGAAGATTGCAAAAGGAAAGATGATCTGAATAAGATTTCTGAGAAGATTGGATTGAATACTACTTCTGAACCAAATGTCAATAGTTCTTTTATTAGATGCAAATGTAATCTGAATACTATCAATAAAAATAAAAATCCTTTTCATTCAGATTTGTTATCTAATGCAAGAAAACATCTACAATGTGTTCAATGTGGTAGTCTTTCATTTCAATTCTCTCAGAAAAGTCAAAACTCTAAAACATCTTCTAAAACATTTTATAAACCTAAAGCAAATCAGAATTCAGAAAAGATGACTGAAAAGGTTTCTCAATCCAAGTCAAAAGAAAAGAAGACTGAAAACATTTCTAAATTTAAAACAAATGAGAAAAGGGCTGAAAATATGTTTAAATCCAAGTCCAAAGGAAGGAAAGCTGAAAATGTTTCTAAATCTCAACCAAAAGTTTTCAAAGAGAGAAGAAATAATTTTGTAAACAGAAAATGTTCTAATTTCATAAAAATACAAGGAAAGTGGTGCTTAAAAGAAGATTTTGAATGGAAAGGAAAAGAAACTTTTGTTAAATCTGATATTGAAGTAAAAAGAGAAAGAAAGCAAGTCAGATATGGGTACCTCAAAGCAAAAAGAGAAAGAAAGCAACGAAAACAAAAGACTTCAAAAACAACTCAGGGACCCCCGCGGCTTGGCACGCGGCTTGTAAACCGCGACCAAAGCCACGCAAGTCTATGTTCCAGAATATTTAATTTTATTTTTTTTTAAAATAAAAACACTCTAAAACATAAATAGTGAAAGAAAATGCAAACCTCGGTGGGTTCTCTCCCACCCAGCGGCTTGGTTTCGGTCGTGGCTCGACCTTCCTCCCGATCATTCCTTCGGATTTCCTTGATCATCCGGTTTCTCTTCACTTTTGCTTCTTTCCATCTCGAACATCTTGAATGCCGTTTTCTCATCGCCAACCCTCAGGGTCATCTCTCCTTCTTCCATGTCGATCAGCGCTCGACTCGTGGCCAGAAATGATCTTCCCAATATCAGCGGGACTTTTTCATCTTCATCTATGTCGATCACAACGAAGTCTACCGGAAAGTAGAACTTGTCTACTTTGATGAGCACATCTTCTACTACTCCATATGGATAGATGATTGATCTGTCAGCGAGTTGGAGGGTCATGTACGTTGGCTTCACTTCTCCCAAGCCATGTTTCATGAAAACAGATAAAGGCATTAGATTGATACTAGCTCCTAAATCACATAATACCTTATTAAAATTAAGATTCCCAATTTGAATAGGGATCGAAAAACTCCCTGGATCTTTGAGCTTTGGGGGAAGCTTGTTCTGTATAATCGCACTACACTCTTCAGTAAGTGTAATGGTAGACTGGTGCTCGATTGCCCTCTTCTTGGATAGGATGTCCTTCATGAACATGAGGTATGTCGGCATTTGAGCAAGTGCTTCTGCGAATGGGATATTGATGTGAAGCTTCTTGAAGATGTCAAGGAATTTCTTGAATTGTTCCTCATCTTTATGTGCCTTCACCCGATTCGGATATGGTAGCGGTGGTACAAACGGTTTGACTACCGGCTTCGGTGGCGGTGTCACCTCTTTTTCCTTCGGTTCTTCCCGATCAGCCATATCACTTGCGATACTGTCTTTCGGCTCGACATTTGCCTCCTTGATCACCTCTTTGCCATTTCTCAGATAAATGGCTTTACATTCTTCTCTTGGCTTTCTCTCAGTCTGGCTCGGAAATGTCCCGGGAGCTCGGTTTTGTAGGACTTCAGAAATTTGTCCCACTTGCCTCTCGAGAAGCCTAATCGATGACGTATTCTGGTCAGTAGCTGTCTTGACCGTGCTCACCGTGCTTGCTAACCCTTCAACGGTATTATCCATCTTTGCCATAAACTTCATCATCATGTCTTCTAGCCCCGATTTCTTCTCCCTAGATTGTCCCTCATTGAAATTCCTTTGGTTGAAACCTGGAGGACGGTAAACATTGTTAGCATTAGAAGAATTAGAAAAGTTGGAGTTATTACCTTGTGGTTGTTGACCGGGTTGACTCCATGAAAAATTAGGGTGTTTCTTCCACCCCTCATTGTAGGTATTCGAGAACGGGTCGTTCCTCGGCTGACTCTTCCGGTTCTGTAAAAATTGAACTTGTTCGGGTTCTTCCGGACTACCTCCTTTCAGATGGTTCGTGATCGCAGCTAGTTGATCTTTTATTTCCTTCAGCTCAACCGATTCTTGAACACTAGCTACCCATTGATTTTGAACGTGTTGCATATCCTCTCAAATGCACAAGATGTGCATGAGGATCTTCTGTCGGGGCCCCTCCGAACTGGTTTTGCTATACCATGACAATGGTACCTGGTTTAATCTCGAAGTAGTTCGCCCCAGTAGTGGGCGGTTGGAAGCCTATGCATGCGGCCGCCACGTTTGGATTGGTAAATGACCGCATCGGAACTCTCGCCGGAGGAGGCGGAGGTGGGTTGTTAACAGGTCTCTCATCGCCCATCTTTAATTGTTTTTGAGCTTTGGATGCTTTTCTTATCTGTCGGGCGGTTCTTTCAATCTACGGATCGAGTGGTTCGATTTCCTTCCCTCAGGTCTTCCTTGGCATAAACCAATTAGTACCTGAACGGAAAGTAGGCAAATTTAGCAATCCAAAAACCGACAGTAATGAAATAAAATAACAATAAAAGAAAATTATTCAATGTAATAGCGCTTATAGCTGGTAGTGCTATCAGTTGCAACTAGTTCCCTGGCAACGGCGCCAAAAACTTGATAGGCGGGTTCACACCCCCCTTAATATTACCACAAGTGTACGGGTCGAAATCAAGTAATAGTACTAGAAAGTACGAGTATCGAACACAGGGAACTAGGAACTAAGTATCACAATTACTATAAACTCTATTAACTGAACGTCGCAATTTTGAGTGGTTGGTACTTGACTAATTAAATGCAAGCAAAATAAATCAAACACAACACAGTAGACAGCTTAAGAAATTTCAGATAGAGAAAACAGTTGAGGGTTGGAAATCCTAAGACTTTCACATACAAACGCTTGACTCAAAACAGTTACCAGTTATTCCCCTTAATGAATACCCAATCTTAAAGTCATCGTTGTTCTTTCTCAAGAAACAACGAGTTTTATTTTGAAGACACAAGTTTTATCTCTCGATCTTAACTCATGAAACTCAAAACACATTAAAAACAAGATTTAACGGGACTAAAGCTTAATTTGATATCTCTATCCAAATTTCCACCTTAGGCATGCAATTTCTAGTTCTAGATTAACAATTAATTCTCTCGAACTTAATTGTTCACAACAAATCAAATGTAAATTGGCCAAATTCACAAAAGCATTAAGGACTAAATCACATGCTTCATTAAAATAGGAAAAACTGATAAAAATCTCAAGTCATTTGTTCATAAGCTTAAATCAAACTCATTCCAACCCCCAACATCTAGAAATTAGTTCATGTTGGTGGTGGATTCAAACACAAGAGAAGGAAAAGCGAAAGTGTATGTAAACATGGTAATTGTAAACGTGATAGTTGTGATGATGAACTCCCTTCTCTCGTGCTCGTATCTACTTCGCGTGTTGAACGTTTCCTCGATTGATCCTCTACCGTGGCTCCGAAAGACGTGAAAAGTCTCCAGAAATCGCCCCTAAGCTGCTTCCCGTCGTCGTGTGTGAGATATCCCAAATATTGACCTAAAATCCGGAAAAACGTCACAATAATAGGCTGGAACAGGGACATCCGCGACTTGTGCCGCGACTAGCAAGTCGCGGCGTAAGTCGCGCACTTTTCTGATGTTGTTTGGGTCAGCTTCGGGTCCTGGTTCGGGCGCGTGTCTTGGGCTTGGATCTCGGGCTTTCGTTGGGCTTCGTTTTGGCTCTTTTTGGGCTGTTTTCAGCTTCTTTTCTCGATGATCACTGCCTTTTAGATAGCCTGCACATTTTACTAGATAAACCGTAAAACCACGCCTTTTTGCTATCAACACAAGCCAATCTCATTGGTTTGAGAACTGAAATTAACGCCAAAAAGTGGCGTTATCAATATGTGTGAAGAAGATCGGAATGATTTGTTTTGAGTTCTGAATCAGCATGAAGATTCTGTTAAGCAAGTTGTTGAGGAAAAGAAAAGTCTGTCTGATCAATTAGCTTTGCTTTCAGAAAGAAAAACAAAGATCACCAAAACATCAAAGAAATCTGTGTTTTTGTCTAAAATTCCAAAGTTAGAGGCAGAAAATCTGATGAGGAAGAAGGATCTGATGAAGATGTTGATATCAAGTTAATTGCTGAGAAATTAGCCTTATTGACTAATACTTTCAATAAGTGGTATGGAAAGAAGAAGTTTGAAGGTAAGTACAGAAGAGAAGGACAGGGAAGTTCAGAAGAGAGATATAAGAAGAAGGAAGATAGAGAAGAAAATAAGAATGAGAAGAAAGAAGAGAAGGAAGAGAGGAGAGAAAAAGATTTATGTTTCAAATGTGGGAAACCTGGTCATTTTTCCAGAGATTGCAGAGTAAAAGTTGTTAAAGACTATGAGTATTATGCAAAGAAAGCTCAGTTGGCCAAAACCAAAGATAGTGGGATTGCACTCCTAGCAGAACATGAAAACTGGCTGTATTACTCATCTGATGAAGAGGATTGCATTCACTTCTCACAAATGCAAAGTTATATGGCCAAAATGGGTGACGAAGATGACTCATATTATGAAGAAGGAGGTTCTGAATCTTCAGCTGAGGTACACTCTAGTCTTGAAACTGATTTAATGATTCAAATTGGAAATATGAAATCTGAATTTGTTAATCTCAGAAAACAGATAAAAGGTGAAAGGATTATGGTTAACAAATTCAGAATAGAAAAGGAATTTCTTAAAGTAAGAGTTGAAGAAACTGAGAATGAGAAACAAGTAGTCAGAAAAGAGAATTCTGATCTTTTGAAAAAGATTTCTGAATTAAAAAATGAAATCTCAGAAGTAAAAGATGAAAAAGTTGATTTGCAAATTAAATTGATATGTTGCTTGATGAAAGAAAGAATTTATATACTAAAGTCAAAGAGTTAGAAGATCTTAATCTGAAAAGAGGTCAAACTCAACAAACCCTGAGTCTTCTCACAAGCAATGTTAAAGACACAAGATTTTATAATCCAAAAATGGGATTAGGTATGGAGGAAAATGTTATTTTGAAAAAGGCTCCAATAAATCTTTATGATTTTGAAAAACTACATGTTCCTAAACCAGAGATTCCAAATATAGTTGAAATTTTTGTGAGACCCGCAAGTTCAATAACTAGTTCTGATAATCTACAAAAATCAAATTCTGAAAAAGCAAAGGAAATCTTTTCTAAACCAAAAGTTGAAAAATCAGAAATTTCAGAAGACAAGGTTAAGAAAGAAATTTCAAAACCAACAGAAGAGAAACCAAGATATAATGATGCTAAATTCAAGTATGATTCTCTGAATGTTAGTTATAAAAATAAACAACCAAGTTTCTCCTATACAGACATTGAGAGCATATTTGATGCAAGCAAGGTTTCTGAAAACAAAGAGAATTCTGAAAGAGTTAGTCAGAATTCTAAATCTTCAAGTCAGAATTCTGAGTCTGTAGGTGAAAATTCTGAGACTGCTAGTCAAGATTCTGAGTTAACTGAAAATTCTCGATCTAATTCAGAAAGTTTCTCAGAACTTGAGAAGATGTTTAAACTTGTTAACCAAGAACTTGAAGAGTTAAGGAAAAGTTTTGATGAACTTGAAAACGAATTTTGTGATGCAGATTTTAAACTTGAAGAAGCTTTAAAAGAAAATAAATCTTAAGCTTTAAAAATAGAAGTGCTTGAGAAGTTAAAGACTGGGTATGATCTTTTTAAGATTGAAGCCTTAGAACATAATAAGGAATTCTTTAATGAATCAAGTACTTATGAACATGGTGAATCATCTGAATCATCTACTAATTCTGAAAAGTTGAATGTTTCAGAAAAGGAAGATTGCAAAAGGAAAGATGATCTGAAAAAGATTTATGAGAAGATTGGATTGAATACTATTTCTGAACCAAATATCAATAGTTCTTGTATTAGATGCAAATGTAATCTGAATACTATCAATAAAAATAAAAATCCTTTTCATTCAGATTTGTTATCTCATGCAAGAAAACATCTACAATGTGTTCAGTGTGGTAGTCATTCATTTCAATTCTCTCAGAAAAGTCAAAACTCTAAAACATCTTCTAAAACATCGTATAAACCTAAAGCAAATCAGAATTCAGAAAAGATGACTGAAAAGATGACTGAAAAGGTTTCTCAATCCAAGTCAAAAGAAAAGAAGACTGAAAACATTTCTCAATTTAAAACAAATGAGAAAAGGGCTGAAAATATGTTTAAATCCAAGTCCAAAGGAAAGAAAACTGAAAATGTTTCTAAATCTCAACCAAAAGTTTTCAAAGAGAGAAGAAATAATTTTTTAAACAGAAAATGTTTTGATTTCATAAAAGTACAAGGAAAGTGGTGCTTAAAAGAAGATTTTGAATGGAAAGGAAAAGGAACTTTTGTTAAATCTGATATTGAAGCTAACAACACAGGACCCAGTCAGATATGGGTACCTAAATCTAACTAAACTGTTTTTGCAGGGCTGTTATGTGTGGTTTTTAGATTCTGGAGCATCAAGACATATGACAAGTCACAAGTCCTCACTGTAAAATTTCACAGAAAAAGCTGGTGGAGCAGTTAATTTTGGCAATAACAGTAAAGGACAAGTTAGAGGTTATGGAGATTTAACGAAGGGGGATCTAACCATTCAGAAAGTATTTTATGTAGAAGGCTTACAACATAATCTGTTCAGCATAAGTCAGTTTTTGGATAGTCTTTGTGAGATCAAGTTCAGTATAACAGGATGCTTAATTCTAAGTGAGGATAAGATAAAGGTGTTCTGGGCCAAAAGACATATGGACTTATTTGTGGTTAACTTTTCAAAGATTCAAGCTTTAACTCCAGTATGTCTACTATCAAATGCAACTGCAAATGAATGTTGGCTTTGGCACAGAAGGTGTTCTCACTTGAATTTTAAGGATTTGAACAATCTTGTTGGCAAACGTTTGGTTAAAGGATTACCAAAGATCGAGTTTGAAAAGGACTCATTATGTTCAGCTTGTGAAATGGGCAAAATGAAGAAGAGTTCTCACAAGTTGAAAATGGACTCCTCATGCATGTCACCATTGGAGATGCTACATACAGATTTGTGTGGTCCTTTTTCTGTTCAATCAATGGGAGGAAAGAAGTATATACTTGTCATTGTTGATGAGTATTCAAGATACACATGGGTTGAATTCTTAAGAGCAAAATCTGAGGTTGTTGAAACATTGATTAATTTCATCAAAAGAATTCAAGTGTTCTTACAACTTCCAGTTCAGAAGATCAGGAGTGACAATGGAACTGAATTCAGAAATGAGACTCTTCAGAAGTTTTTACTAAGCTCTGGGATTTCTCATAATTTTTCTGCTGTCAAAACTCCTCAACAAAATGGTGTTGTTGAAAGAAAGAAAGAACATGACTCTAGTTGAGGCTGCAAGAACCATGTTGGCCTATTCAAATCTTCCAACCTTCATATGGGCTGAAGCAATTGCCACTGCTTGTTTTACTCAGAACAGGACTTTGATCAATAAAAGACTAAATAAAACTGCTTATGAACTGATTAACAAATGAAAACCACTGATTAAATTCTTTCATGTTTTTGGATGCAGATGATATGTTCTCAAGGATAGAGAAAATCTTGGTAAATTTGACAAAAAGGCAGATGAAGGATACTTTGTCGGTTATTCACTAACTTCCAAAGCATTCAGAATCTACAACAGAAGAACCAAGAGGATTATGGAGAGCATCAATGTTACATTTGATGAGTCAAGATTAAAGACTTTTGAACAAAATAGTTCAGGACTCAATCAGGATAAGACAAAAACAATGACTTCTGAATCAAATTCTAATCCTAATTGTTCAGAACTCAATATATTGTTTAAGGATGCATTTCTGGAACTAACTTCTGAATCTTATGCAGATTTTAAAAATCCTAAAATGGTTCAAGAAATGAAAAGGGGAAGTTTAGAGGTTCAAACAACTGTAATTTCTGACTCTGGTCCATCTGAGGAATGTCCAATTATGGTAAATACAAGTGATTTATCTGAGTCTGATACTTAGAATTTTGAACATGGTACTCAGAATTCTGAACAAGGTACTCAGAATTCTGAACAAGGTACTCAGAATTCTGGACATGGTACTCAGAATTCTGGACAAGGTTTTCAGAACTCTGAACAAGTTATTCATAATTCTGACTCTTCTACTCAGAATGTGGACTTAGAGACTACACCTCAAAGGGATAGTTCAGAATTACATGTTGTTACAGATGAGAATGATACAAACAACAATTTATCAGATATTGATGTGCTTCCAAGTTCAAACAAATGGACAAAAGACCATCCTATTCATCAAGTGATAGGAGATCCATAAGTGGGAGTGCAGACAATATCAGCAACAGCAAATGAAGCAATGTTTGCAGGATTTCTTAGTATGATTGAACCTAAGAAAGCCCCTGAAGCCCTAGAGGATCCAGACTGGATTTTAGCAATGCAAGATGAGCTGCTACAATTTGAAAGGAATAAATTTTGGAGACTCATTCCAAGGCCTGAAGGAAAATTAATAATTGGAACAAAATGGGTGTTCAGAAACAAGAAAGATGAGTCAGGTGCTGTAGTCAGAAATAAAGCTAGATTGGTTGCTAAGGGATACTCACAACAAGAAGGAATTGACTATGATGAGACATTTGCACCAGTTGCAACAATAGAAGCAATCAGAATATTCTTGGCATACGTTGCACATAAGAACTTCAAAGTATACCAAATGTATGTCAAATCAGCATTTCTGAATGGTATACTCAATGAAGAAGTTTATGTCTATCAACCAGAAGGATTTGTTGACCCTGAGTTTCCTGATCATGTGTATGTTTTAGATAAAGCATTGTATGGTCTGAAACAAGCACCAAGAGCCTGGTATGATACTCTAACTCAATACTTATTAGAATCTGGCTTCAAGAAAGGTAAAATTGATACTACCCTATTTTTAAAGAAAGAATTTGATGATTTGATTCTGATTCAGATATATGTAGATGATGTAATATTTGGTTCTACAAATGCATAACTATGTGATGAATTCTAAAATATCATGAACTCTAAATTTGAAATGAGCATGATGGGAGAATTGAACTTTTTCCTTGGTCTTCAAGTAAAAAAAATTACCAAATGGAATTTTTATAAATCAAGGAAAATATGTAAAAGATATTTTGAAAAAGTTTAAGATGTCTGATTGTGCTGCTATAAGAACACCTATGGCTATAAATGTCAAGTTAGATGCTGATCTTTCTGGAGTTTCAGTAGATAACATGGTTATAGGGGCATGATTGGTTCTTTACTTTATCTGACTGCAAGTAGACCAGATATCATGTTTGCTACATGTTTCTGTGCTAGATTTCAATCAAATCCAAAAGAATCTCATTTGTTGGCTGTTAAAAGGATCTTAAGATATCTCAAAGGTTCACCTGATTTGGGCCTTTGGTATCCAAAAGAAACTGACTTCAAGTTAACTGCATTTACTGATGCTGATCATGCAGGAAGCATATTGGACAAGAAAAGTACTTCTGGTGCTTGTCACTTTTTGGGAGATAAGATAGTGAGTTGGGCTTCAAATAAGCAAAATTGTGTGTCCACATCAACTGCTGAGGCAGAATATGTAGCTGCTGCAGCTTGCTGTTATCAAACTCTGTGGATGAAAACACAACTCATGGATTATGGCTATCAACTCAACAAGATTCCCATTTATTGTGATTCAGAAAGTGTCATTGCCATCACTCAGAATCCTGTTCAACACTCAAAGACCAAACATATTGATGTAAGGTATCACTTTATTAAGGATTATGTGGAAAAGGGAACTATAGAAATGCATTTTGTACACACAAAGTATCAATTGGCTGACTTGTTCACAAAGCCTCTTGATCACAAAAGGTTCACTTTTCTCATATGTAAGATAGGAATGCTTAATCTGACAAATTGATTATATTTGTGTTTCTCAGAAATGAATTTTTTTTCTAAGTAAGATTTTCTGAGTAGTGTACTCAGAATTCTGACTCGCTTACTCAGATGTTCTGATTCTTGAGTTCAGAACTTCTGAGTCAATACTTCATAAATCTGACTTAATATATTTTTCTGAATAGGTTACTCATATCTTCTGACTACCTTTCAGAACTCATTTCTGAAATTTACAAGTGTTTCAATTTGTTGTTAAGTTCTTTCTGTTTTATTCTTTCTTTATGTCTAATATGTGTTTGAGTATATGCTTAAGTCAAGGGGGAGCATTAATATCTTTCAGAAATCATTCTGAGGTACCTACAAGGTTTGTATTTCTTTCTTATCTCAAATCATTCTAAGGGGAACAAGCTTTCAATGATAAAATCTTTTCACTTGTTCAAACTACTTCTGAATTCTTAAAAAGGTTTTCAAGGTCAGAAGTTAGATTTTAAATGATTTTCAGAAATCACAAATCATCAAAAGAGGGACAGAATTTTGATGATAAAACAATCTTATATCTGTTCAAACTACTTCTGGGTGATCAAATGTTTTATATTATCAAAAGTTGATATTAAATGAATTTTGGTTACAATGAAATTTCTTCTGAATTGTGTACTCAGAATTTCTGAGTATGCATTCTCAGAATTCTGAACGTGTTATTCAGAATTTTAAACTTATGTTAATTTTTATCAAATAACACGTGTCAGCATCTTATTCATTTGATTATACCACGTTTCATTTAAATCTTTTGTGGTATTTCACAGTGTTAGAAACCGTTATAACTCTGACATAAAAGAACTTTTCACCGTTTGAATCCTTTCAGCTTCGCTGATTTTAAATAGAACTTAGAATTCCTCTTTCAAATTTATTCGAATTCTAATAGTGAAAAGTGAGATATGCAAAATTCCTGAGTTCTTCGATTCTGTTTCTTTCAATCTTCCATATTGAAATCATGTCTGGTACAAGAAGAAGTAGAACTGTATCATTACACACCGCGAGAAGAATTAGAATGCCTGAGAATATTGTTGCAGAAGATGAGGCGATACGAGGAAATGTTTTGGAAAATCAGGGTGTTGAAGGAAATGTAGAGGATGAAAATATGGCGGAGTCTGAAGGAAATGCAGAGGAAGGAAATGCAAATATTGAACACCAACAGAGTGCTGTGAGGTCTGTAATGTCTTCTAGCTAGACCTATTTCTTTGGAGAGGATCGTACATGAGAGTGAATATCTGGATTTGGTAGAAAATAATTGTATCTTAGTGCTTGATGAAACCAATTTCAAGGAAGAACATAGGATTGTAATATAGTTGTTGAAGTATCATCCTTTCAAAAAGTGGTTTACTCTGAAGAAGACTGTACCAATACAGTATATTCAACAGTGGTGGGAGAATTTGGAGTTACAAGGAAATAAGTTTGTGTCTAATATAGGGGGAGTTTCTATAACTCTAACTATTAGTTTCATAAGAATCATGTTAAGGTTGCCAGAGAAAGATGATTTGGAGGGAAGATCAGATTTTGAGGATTCACCTTTAACAGAGGAAATGTTAGCTGAATTTAGAAGATTGGGATACAATGAGGAATTGAGGAATCTTAGTTCATTCAGAAGGAACAAACTACCACCAATTTGGGCATGTTTCTTTACTATTGTTAACAACTGCCTTGCTGGAAAACACAGTTCATCAGATCAAGCATCAATGCAAATCATGCAGATTTTTCAGGGGTTAGTAAACAACAGGCATTATGACTATGCTTCTATCTTATGGGAAGATATGAATAATACCTTTGAAAGAAATCAGAAGGCACTGAGGAGAAAAACAAGAGACAATCCTTTAACATATATACCTTATCAGAGGTATTGGCGGATGGTAATTTGGTATGCAATGAGGCAAGATCCTAATATTCCCAGAAGAGCAAATGAGGAGCATGGGCCAATTTTCTATATGGGTAAAATGATCTTATCCCTTAAACTTGTTAATTTTCCTAATCACAGAACATTGCCAAGGTCACTTAGGTCTTACATACCAGCGGAGAGTGAGATTTTAAAAGCTTATTGCACCTCTATGGGACTTGTACAACCTCATGTCCCTACCCATGAGGACAACCCTGAGATGAGAGGTGAGGGGTCAAATGTAGTAAGAGAGGGGGAAAATGTTCAGGTGGGAGAACATTCTGAGGGAATTGAGAGGCAAAATTATGAGAGTTTGGTTAGAAGTGAGCCTGAAAAACAGACAGAGAGAGGTGAGGATGAGAGAATGTCACCAGAATTAGAAAATAGAGATAATTCTGAACCAGCTGATCTAATTTGGGCATCCACATATGCTATTGGTTCACAACCCTTGGTGACCAATATTGAAGAAAATACCATTGAGCCCATGGTAGAATTTGAACAACCCAATCCCATCCACTCAGAAGCATTTCAACATGCTACTGTTTCATTTCAAACAAGGGAACCATTGCCTACTCATTTGGAGTTTGGTAATCAATCCCAAAATATTATTCAACACACTGAGTCAGGATTGCACAGTAACATCCTATTTGGGCCTGAATTTTCATTTCACACAAGCACATCACAGGAATTTCGTATTCCTCTATCAACATCTATAGACATACCTAATATTAGGTGTCAAGGATTGGATGGAAGTCCTGGGGAGGTGTAATACCCCGGATAAGTTCGTTAGTTAAAATATCCTTTCCGTTAAATAAAGTTAACTTTAAAGTTAGATGTTTAGGGTATGTTTGGATAAATTATAAGTTTAGGGGTGTTTGGGTCATTATTGAGAAGTTCAAGGTCTATATGGTAAGTATGGATAGATATTATCCCTTAAGCTATATCCAGATATTTTCATTTACAACAATTATCCAGATTTCAGTAGGTGTTGTGTGTGTGTGTGTTGAGAGAGCAAGAAGGAGAAAAGAAGAAAGCTAGGGTTAAGGCTTCAATTGGATTGCTTGGAAACGATTTAAGGTATGTTCCCTGTGTATTTTGTGTTGGTAATTGCTAGTAAGTAGTTCCTATCGGAGTAGAAACATCCCAAACACTTCTGTTAATGATTCAGTCGATTTCTGGGTGAAAATGGGATAAACAGTCAGAGGTGTCCGGATAATATGAAGGTATCCGGGTAGTTTCTTGGGTGGTGTCCGGGTAGTTTATTGATAGTGTCCGGATGATTTGTTTGAGAGTTTCCGGGTGATTTAGAGTCCGGATGGCATCCGGATTCCTCGTGTTGTCTGGATTAGTCTTGCTGTCCGGATTACTGAGGTTGTCCGGAAAAGGTGTTTTTGTCCGGGTTGTTTGGGTTGTCCGGATAACTTGGCTGTTTGGGTAATTTTGAGGATAAAAGTTATGTAGATGTATCTAGAGTCCATAACCTGCTAGTAAGTCTTATACATAAGTTGGTAAGGAGATATTTGTATGTAAATGGTTTCAGATTCTGAGAATTTTGGATAAAGGATCGGATAGCTCGGAGAAAGGTTTGGAAGCATATTGTAAGCATTCAGGTGAGTTTTACTTTAAACGTTTTCAACTGGGGAACATATATATGTGTTTATATATATATGAGTATGTGTGGATTGAGAATTTGTGAAATATATATACGAAAAGGATATGTGTGATGGTGTGGTATATCGTATATTGAGATACGATTGAGTATATGCTTTTAAATATAAAATAATGAGATGTTATATTTATGTAAGTATTATACTACACGAGAGCACGCCGAACTATGCCGGCTGAAGTGTGTGTCGTAGTTGTTGTACGGCGTTGTTGGTCGTAAATGTTGTACGGCGTTGTGTGTCGTAGTTGTTGTACGGCGTTGATTTATTAGTTGGCTTGCTACCAACTAATATGGCCATGGGAACGAGGATGAGGATGAGTGGAGCACGATGCACGAGTCTTGTTTGGTATTTATATACGTGTGGTATGTTTATATTTTATGAAAGAATTACCAATGGTTTATCTAAACTATTTTGATACCAAGGATTTACATAAAAGGTTTTATAATGATTTTGGAAAGGACCGGGATTAACTCACTAGACCCGTTTGGTCTAACCCTCATTTTGTTTTCAAAAATATGTTTTCCAGGTTAAGGATCGGCAGGAGAGGATGAAGTGTAGGAAGCTTTTGATGGATGTTGATTAGGAAGCTTAGATATATTTTGTAATGTCAAGACTAATGAGACCGTACTTGGTTTGTGATATATCTTTTATTATGAATGTAATGAAGTTATGCAATGTATGTTATTTGTTGTATGTTTGGGAAACCGGGTCGTTACAAATGGTATCAGAGCCCTAGTTTAAGAGATTTAGGTATTTGGATTTATACCTAGACTTAAACTGCATGTGAAGTAGGATGTCCTTATTATTTTAGAACCTTGGGATGTTAAGTATTAAAAGGTAGAAGGAACATCATGTAAGGTATGTTCAAATTACACCTGGCCAGTGTATGCGGGAACTTACAAGTACATGTTGAACCGGAATATCTTGTTATATTGGGTATGTGCTTACGTGTATATTAACCTTGTTGAAATCAACAGAGTGGCAAGTCGAACTCGACGTATGGATAGATATGAAGACAGGTATATTTCTATAAACTTTATACGTGCTAAAGTGTTATCTGACTTCGGTGCAAACCGATTCTTTTGTGTTTTCAATTTTATTATTTGTGTTAGAAAAATATTTGATAATTGTGTTAGAGATATAGAAGGGTGTGTTTAATTATTGTTGTTCTAATTTGTTAGTGTGTAGAGTGTGATGGCTTGAGTGTAAAGAATAATAGCAATATGTAGAACGTGATGAATTGTGTGTGGAAGGTAACGATAGTGCGTAAAGTCTTGACCTAGTCATGAAGGCGACAGTTTAGTATGTTGTGTAGATTATACTTAATGTGATTGTTGACGCTATCAAGAAAGGTATTGTTTAAATGTGTGGGGTAATGTGGATAAGATGGTGGCAGTTTATAATTAGTGAATGTGCGAGGTGTAGTAGTAATGAATTTCGTGAGATTAAGTGGTGGATTTGTGAGGATATGGGGTGAGTATAAGTGGAAACCTCTGCTCGGAATTTTGTTTGTAAGTTGTGTAGAGGTTCCAAAAGTATGTGCGGAGAGGTATGGATGTCTAGGCGGTGTGTAGTAGTGTTATTCAAGAATAAGAGAATGGAGTGGCAATAGATGGTTAGCTAAAGAATAGAGTATTACCGTTTGAGAAATGGAAAATGTGAAGTTATTTTGAGCATTGAGTGTGATTTCGGATTGACTCGATTAAGCTTCTGATATGAGGTATGGTGAAGTTGTTAGTAAAGTATAGTAGTTGTTGAAATTAGGTGCGTGCAATTGGTTTGGAGGCGAAAGAAAGCTAGCTTATAGGATCTGTTAAGAGTGAGTACCTTCTAGTGTGCTATCCTTGGAGAAAACGTGTTTTATGTTGAGAAGAGAATGGGAGAAAGTAGTCGAATGTAATGATCAGAGTGAAGGACCATTGGATAGGACATGATAGTAGTTACCCTCGTTTATTGCTTAACCGAATTCCGGGACGGAATTCTTTTAAGGGGGAGATAATGTAATACCCCGGATAAGTTCGTTAGTTAAAATCTCCTTTCCGTTAAATAAAGTTAACTTTAAAGTTAGATGTTTAGGGTATGTTTGGATAAATTATAAGTTTAGGGGTGTTTGGGTCATTATTGAGAAGTTCAAGGTCTATATGGTAAGTATGGATAGATATTATCCCTTAAGCTATATCCAGATATTTTCATTTACAACAATTATCCAGATTTCAGTAGGTGTTGTGTGTGTGTGTGTTGAGAGAGCAAGAAGGAGAAAAGAAGAAAGCTAGGGTTAAGGCTTCAATTGGATTGCTTGGAAACGATTTAAGGTATGTTCCCTGTGTATTTTGTGTTGGTAATTGCTAGTAAGTAGTTCCTATCGGAGTAGAAACATCCCAAACACTTCTGTTAATGATTCAGTCGATTTCTGGGTGAAAATGGGATAAACAGTCAGAGGTGTCCGGATAATATGAAGGTATCCGGGTAGTTTCTTGGGTGGTGTCCGGGTAGTTTATTGATAGTGTCCGGATGATTTGTTTGAGAGTTTCCGGGTGATTTAGAGTCCGGATGGCATCCGGATTCCTCGTGTTGTCTGGATTAGTCTTGCTGTCCGGATTACTGAGGTTGTCCGGAAAAGGTGTTTTTGTCCGGGTTGTTTGGGTTGTCCGGATAACTTGGCTGTTTGGGTAATTTTGAGGATAAAAGTTATGTAGATGTATCTAGAGTCCATAACCTGCTAGTAAGTCTTATACATAAGTTGGTAAGGAGATATTTGTATGTAAATGGTTTCAGATTCTGAGAATTTTGGATAAAGGATCGGATAGCTCGGAGAAAGGTTTGGAAGCATATTGTAAGCATTCAGGTGAGTTTTACTTTAAACGTTTTCAACTGGGGAACATATATATGTGTTTATATATATATGAGTATGTGTGGATTGAGAATTTGTGAAATATATATACGAAAAGGATATGTGTGATGGTGTGGTATATCGTATATTGAGATACGATTGAGTATATGCTTTTAAATATAAAATAATGAGATGTTATATTTATGTAAGTATTATACTACACGAGAGCACGCCGAACTATGCCGGCTGAAGTGTGTGTCGTAGTTGTTGTACGGCGTTGTTGGTCGTAAATGTTGTACGGCGTTGTGTGTCGTAGTTGTTGTACGGCGTTGATTTATTAGTTGGCTTGCTACCAACTAATATGGCCATGGGAACGAGGATGAGGATGAGTGGAGCACGATGCACGAGTCTTGTTTGGTATTTATATACGTGTGGTATGTTTATATTTTATGAAAGAATTACCAATGGTTTATCTAAACTATTTTGATACCAAGGATTTACATAAAAGGTTTTATAATGATTTTGGAAAGGACCGGGATTAACTCACTAGACCCGTTTGGTCTAACCCTCATTTTGTTTTCAAAAATATGTTTTCCAGGTTAAGGATCGGCAGGAGAGGATGAAGTGTAGGAAACTTTTGATGGATGTTGATTAGGAAGCTTAGATATATTTTGTAATGTCAAGACTAATGAGACCGTACTTGGTTTGTGATATATCTTTTATTATGAATGTAATGAAGTTATGCAATGTATGTTATTTGTTGTATGTTTGGGAAACCGGGTCGTTACAAATGGTATCAGAGCCCTAGTTTAAGAGATTTAGGTATTTGGATTTATACCTAGACTTAAACTGCATGTGAAGTAGGATGTCCTTATTATTTTAGAACCTTGGGATGTTAAGTATTAAAAGGTAGAAGGAACATCATGTAAGGTATGTTCAAATTACACCTGGCCAGTGTAAGCGGGAACTTACAAGTACATGTTGAACCGGAATATCTTGTTATATTGGGTATGTGCTTACGTGTATATTAACCTTGTTGAAATCAACAGAGTGGCAAGTCGAACTCGACGTATGGATAGATATGAAGACAGGTATATTTCTATAAACTTTATACGTGCTAAAGTGTTATCTGACTTCGGTGCAAACCGATTCTTTTGTGTTTTCAATTTTATTATTTGTGTTAGAAAAATATTTGATAATTGTGTTAGAGATATAGAAGGGTGTGTTTAATTATTGTTGTTCTAATTTGTTAGTGTGTAGAGTGTGATGGCTTGAGTGTAAAGAATAATAGCAATATGTAGAACGTGATGAATTGTGTGTGGAAGGTAACGATAGTGCGTAAAGTCTTGACCTAGTCATGAAGGCGACAGTTTAGTATGTTGTGTAGATTATACTTAATGTGATTGTTGACGCTATCAAGAAAGGTATTGTTTAAATGTGTGGGGTAATGTGGATAAGATGGTGGCAGTTTATAATTAGTGAATGTGCGAGGTGTAGTAGTAATGAATTTCGTGAGATTAAGTGGTGGATTTGTGAGGATATGGGGTGAGTATAAGTGGAAACCTCTGCTCGGAATTTTGTTTGTAAGTTGTGTAGAGGTTCCAAAAGTATGTGCGGAGAGGTATGGATGTCTAGGCGGTGTGTAGTAGTGTTATTCAAGAATAAGAGAATGGAGTGGCAATAGATGGTTAGCTAAAGAATAGAGTATTACCGTTTGAGAAATGGAAAATGTGAAGTTATTTTGAGCATTGAGTGTGATTTCGGATTGACTCGATTAAGCTTCTGATATGAGGTATGGTGAAGTTGTTAGTAAAGTATAGTAGTTGTTGAAATTAGGTGCGTGCAATTGGTTTGGAGGCGAAAGAAAGCTAGCTTATAGGATCTGTTAAGAGTGAGTACCTTCTAGTGTGCTATCCTTGGAGAAAACGTGTTTTATGTTGAGAAGAGAATGGGAGAAAGTAGTCGAATGTAATGATCAGAGTGAAGGACCATTGGATAGGACATGATAGTAGTTACCCTCGTTTATTGCTTAACCGAATTCCGGGACGGAATTCTTTTAAGGGGGAGATAATGTAATACCCCGGATAAGTTCGTTAGTTAAAATCTCCTTTCCGTTAAATAAAGTTAACTTTAAAGTTAGATGTTTAGGGTATGTTTGGATAAATTATAAGTTTAGGGGTGTTTGGGTCATTATTGAGAAGTTCAAGGTCTATATGGTAAGTATGGATAGATATTATCCCTTAAGCTATATCCAGATATTTTCATTTACAACAATTATCCAGATTTCAGTAGGTGTTGTGTGTGTGTGTGTTGAGAGAGCAAGAAGGAGAAAAGAAGAAAGCTAGGGTTAAGGCTTCAATTGGATTGCTTGGAAACGATTTAAGGTATGTTCCCTGTGTATTTTGTGTTGGTAATTGCTAGTAAGTAGTTCCTATCGGAGTAGAAACATCCCAAACACTTCTGTTAATGATTCAGTCGATTTCTGGGTGAAAATGGGATAAACAGTCAGAGGTGTCCGGATAATATGAAGGTATCCGGGTAGTTTCTTGGGTGGTGTCCGGGTAGTTTATTGATAGTGTCCGGATGATTTGTTTGAGAGTTTCCGGGTGATTTAGAGTCCGGATGGCATCCGGATTCCTCGTGTTGTCCGGATTAGTCTTGCTGTCCGGATTACTGAGGTTGTCCGGAAAAGGTGTTTTTGTCCGGGTTGTTTGGGTTGTCCGGATAACATGGATGTTTGGGTAATTTTGAGGATAAAAGTTATGTAGATGTATCTAGAGTCCATAACCTGCTAGTAAGTCTTATACATAAGTTGGTAAGGAGATATTTGTATGTAAATGGTTTCAGATTCTGAGAATTTTGGATAAAGGATCGGATAGCTCGGAGAAAGGTTTGGAAGCATATTGTAAGCATTCAGGTGAGTTTTACTTTAAACGTTTTCAACTGGGGAACATATATATGTGTTTATATATATATGAGTATGTGTGGATTGAGAATTTGTGAAATATATATACGAAAAGGATATGTGTGATGGTGTGGTATATCGTATATTGAGATACGATTGAGTATATGCTTTTAAATATAAAATAACGAGATGTTATATTTATGTAAGTATTATACTACACGAGAGCACGCCGAACTATGCCGGCTGAAGTGTGTGTCGTAGTTGTTGTACGGCGTTGTTGGTCGTAAATGTTGTACGGCGTTTTGTGTCGTAGTTGTTGTACGGCGTTGATTTATTAGTTGGCTTGCTACCAACTAATATGGCCATGGAAACGAGGATGAGGATGAGTGGAGCACGATGCACGAGTCTTGTTTGGTATTTATATACGTGTGGTATGTTTATATTTTATGAAAGAATTACCAATGGTTTATCTAAACTATTTTGATACCAAGGATTTACATAAAAGGTTTTATAATGATTTTGGAAAGGACCGGGATTAACTCACTAGACCCGTTTGGTCTAACCCTCATTTTGTTTTCAAAAATATGTTTTCCAGGTTAAGGATCGGCAGGAGAGGATGAAGTGTAGGAAGCTTTTGATGGATGTTGATTAGGAAGCTTAGATATATTTTGTAATGTCAAGACTAATGAGACCGTACTTGGTTTGTGATATATCTTTTATTATGAATGTAATGAAGTAATGCAATGTATGTTATTTGTTGTATGTTTGGGAAACCGGGTCGTTACAGGAGGTGAACATCTTAAAAGCCTCTTTACATAGTGCATCTGTTGTACATGGTGACTCTGTGACACCTACAGGCCATGTGTTCTCAGAACATATGAAAACTGGTTCATCTGTTGATCCAGGATTAACGTTAGAATCTTCTGAATTTGAAAAGATTCAGAAACAAAATCATGATCTAGGAGAAAATGTTCAGAACTTGGAGAACACTGTATCTAATTTGAAAGATGAAGTAAAAGATCTGAAAACAATGTTGGAAGTAAAAGCAAAGTCTGTTGAACAAAAGGTTGATAATGTTAAAGTATTTGTGGAATCTCATCAAAAGGAGATCACAGATAAGTGTTCAAAGTTTCAAGAAGATATAATCAAAAGTATGGATGCCATGAAGTCATCTCTGCTTTAAGCATTCAGTTCACAACTTTCTAGTGTTTCAAAGCCTCTAGCAATCATGCCTTTGTCTGAAGCAGTACCAGAATCTGAATCAACTCAGTCTTTAAAGAGGAAGTTTGATAATAATGAGCCTCATCATCATCAAAAGGGGGAGAAAAAGCAGAAGCAAAGTAATGAGTTAATAGTTGTTCCATCTACAAGTTCTGAAAGTCTAAGCTCTGAGGAAATGGAATCAGAAGATGTGGTACATGAAAAATCTTCTGATATGGATGCTGATAATGTTCTGAACGTAACTTGTTCTGAAGCTAATGTGAATACTTCTGAAGTTGATGTGAATACTTCTGAAGCAGATGTGGTTATGGCAGATAATTCTATAGTGGATATCTCTGAAGTGGAGTTAGCAGAAAGTACTGAAGTGGAAATAGGGAATACTTCTGAGGTTGATATGGCCATTACTTCTGAAATTGCTATGGCAGATAGTTCTGATATGATGGATAAGTGTTCTGATATTGTTCTCTATACTGGAAACAGTTATTTTGAATCTGAGCAAAGTTTTATGCAAAGGAAGTGGCAAAGTATGTTGGTCAATGTGCTGAATCGTCCAAGTATTTCAAGAAGTCTCAGAAGAGTTATTCCAATTGATTTAATGGGAGAACCTAATTATACACTTGAGTATACAAAGGAATTTAAAAGAGATATTGCAGAGCATTACATGGACGATGTGTCAAAAGACGATCTTGAAAGAATTGTAAATTTCTTTCAACCTCCATTGTTTATGTACAGAAAACCAATCATTATTCCCATAATTGATTTGCCAATCCTAGAAGAACCTATTTGTGATTTCATTCTGGTAATGAAAAATATTCCTCTGGCAAGGAATTTTCTCTTTGATATCTATCCTGAAGATAAATATGATTCACTATATTGTCAAGATGATGAGTTTGTTGAAGTTGAGCATTTTATTGATGGGTACTTAGATCAGAAGCTGCAAATGGTTTATCTTGAAGCTTTCAACAGATTCAGAAATCCAGATGAAAGATTGTTTCTGAAGAAAAAGATTGTTAATGTTCTGGAATTTCAAACTGAAGAATTTGCTAATCTCAAGTATGTTAACATTGAGGTTCTGAAGGAAGATAACATTAAAGTCAAGTTCACAAGGAAATGAGAAGTTTGTTCATGTAGAGTCCAACAAAATCATTTTGTTCAGATTGAATGATTTAGTGAAGTATAGTGATGCTACATTGGAGTTTACTTTGTTGAGGATGGAAGCATATGTTGAAAAGGTCAGAATTTCTTCAAAAGAAAGGTGTATAAGATGTGTGAAAGAGAGAATAGAGCTCAGAAACAAAGTCAGAAATTGTCATGACTAGATGCTTTCAGAAATAAATCCTAAAAAGTTGCTTCACATTGATTTTGTTTTTCCTTCAGAATACTAAGTCAATGGTGTTGATTCTGATAAGGTTGAGGAGACTATTCCAGAAGTATTATCCTTACAAGAAGATCAGATGAAAGAGACTGAACAAACAGAAAAGTTGGAAACAAATACAGAGGAAATGCCTGTTGATTTGAATGCCATGTTCTTAGAATATAATCTACCAATGTTCTTTCAACCAAGAGAAGTAAACTTCCTAAGTGTATACCATGATAAAACAGAGTTCTCTCAGAGGTTTCGTTCTGAATTGTCAAGATGCATAGGAAAACCAAAGCAGTCTGTATATTCTGATTTTATGATCACTGGAATCAGAGAATTATGTGTCAAGAAGTTTATGAAAAATGAATACTATGCATTTGAAGTTCTGAGAGAGGATGGTAAAGTATACTACTTCACTGAAGCTGATTTTGATAAGATCTCAGTATCTGATTTCTACAGATTGTACTATTTTCTGGAGAATAAAGATTGTAGCAAGTATAAAATGGAAAGAGGAGCATTGGAAACCATGAGAGAAGCAATGTTCTAGATTCTGAGATGGTATGCTGTGAGTTCCAGTTTGATCAGGTAACAACGAATCAATGAGAAATAACAAGAACAATTGATGATTTCAACTTGTCATCCCTCTCGTATTCTATTAAGTATCGTTCAGAGAATATTACAATCAAAGTAAAGGAACGATTTCTAAAACAATAAGCTCTCTAATGAATCTCTGTGAATGGCTATGAATCGCTAACCTAAAACTAAAGGTTAACTAAGCCTTATATACTAAGGCTTTACACAAACAAGGCCTAAGCCCATTTAAGCAATTAAGCCCAAATAACATAATTAAGGGCTTTTACAAATAATGATAAATCTAATAAAGCTCTATATAATTATTTATATATCTTTCTAATATGTACGACATTTATGGTCCTAACAATCTCCCCCTAAAGATATATAAATA
The DNA here is from genome assembly GCA_033807775.1 of Saussurea involucrata. Taxonomy (NCBI): domain Eukaryota; kingdom Viridiplantae; phylum Streptophyta; class Magnoliopsida; order Asterales; family Asteraceae; genus Saussurea; species Saussurea involucrata. The sequence continues at coordinate 139,415,809 of CM066322.1, forward strand.
AAAATCGGTCTTGAAACCTTCAAGTCTTGATCTACTCTTCCTTTTAAATCTTTGAAACACTTCGGTGTTGCTTGTCTTCATGTCTTTTAACGCTCCCCTTGAATAAAGCTCTTGAATTTGATTTCAGCTTTAAAAGAACTTGTAGAACCAATATGCTCGATGGAGGAAATAATTTTGAAGTGAACACCACTTGATAAGGAATGAGAAGAGTTGATCACTTGAAAGCACTTTGATCACTTGAATGCACTTTTGAAACTTTTTGGATCTTGGAACAGATCAATCATTCGGGAGAAATCGGTCAACAGTTACTCCCCCTCGGCTTTTGCTAACTCCCCCTTAACTTGATATTCGGTGTCTTTGAATCTGTACCCTTTCTCCCCCTCATGATGAGTAGGAGCATCCGGAGCATCATGTATGTTCAAAGACGATAGTGACGAGTAGCAAAAAAATCCAGATAAATCATTTTAGTAACCAATATGGGGTAAAAAACTAACACAGAAACATATAGTAACTGTTATCACAACAATTTAAAAAATTATGTGGCCTATGTTCAGAGTTGGTAATGGGGTATCTCTGATAGGACTTCCAGTTATCACTGAGAAAATTTTTAAAAAGTTAACTTCTCAAACTGTTCCGGCAATATCACAAAGATATGCAAATGGAATCACAAAGACTCGTGCATGTGTGAAAGAAATGAATTATATATGTTTGGCTCAAACTATTGATTTAACTCGGGACGCAAGTTAAAATCAATTGACACAGTGAATAGAATATGAAGTTCGGAGACCGGAGCTGATGTCTTCCTGTTTCAATATCTAAAACCTCTGAATGAGGAATAGATAGATTATGTGCTAATTCTCCGTGAATATATGAAAGAAGCACCTGTTGGGAGATACTTGAGTGGTTGGGTGGGGTGACACGAGTTATCGACACTGGGTCCATGTCTGTTTCAATATTCATCTCCAAAGAACGAGAATGAATAGATTGTGTGGTTACCCGAATAACTGACTCGGTTTGGTAAGGACCAATAATTCTTTTAAGTCCTGTCACATCCTCACCATATTCTTTTCACTCTGAACTCATCTAACAATCTAGACCCCTCACTGTTGTCTATAAAGGATGTGTTTCTTGGGTAGGTCCTTCCGGTTCTGGATAGACCATAGAAACGATGTAAGTCCTAACACTCATTCATGCATCGAGTGGAACAGTTTCGAAAACAGTGAAGTACGAGTTCTAAACTGAAATGTTTAGAAGTCAAAGCATTTAGGCACGAGTTCTGATCTGAGATGATCAGAAGTCATAAAAATTAAGTACGAGTTCTGAATTGAATTATTCAGAAGTCATAAAAAATTAGTTCGAGTTCTGATCTGAAGTAATCAGAAGTCAAAATTTGAAATACCAGAATTTCAAGAAACAAAGTCAAGCGCTAAACAGAATGACTCAGTAAGCACTATATGTTCAAAAATGAAACAATGATCAGAAAGTTTAATTGTGAGGAACAAGTCACAATTAATATATCAGATAAGAATTGAATCATTAATATGAAATGATGAACTATGAACAGAAAGTGGAATTCAAAAACCGAGTGTATTTCCATCGAAAAATCAACAAACATTTTGAGACATGGAAATAAGTAAGTCAAGAAAAAATGACACGTGGCAATAATGGATGTTAAAATTGGAGAATAACAAACACAAGTTAGTTATTCAGAATGACTGACCACGGGTTTTGAATTCAGTTAGAGTTCTCTTACCTTTCATAATACAGTACTCCCCCTCAAAATTGGCATAACCTTTGAATGTTCGTCATGTTATGTGAATAATAGGAATTAAAACTGCACATGACATTCCTACAAAATAGATTAGAGGGATTTTGGTATCCATATTTTGATGGATCCTTATTGGTTAGATGCCCTACGAGGACCAGGGATACTATAAGTACCATACCAATACTTAGCACGGTCTTTATGCACAAACTCACTTGTTCCACAATAAGAACAACACAACTTCTGTGTAGATACGCTGATCAGCTTATTAACAGAGTAAGCACGATCAGTTTTCACAAAAGGTTTAGCGAGGAAAGCTTTGTTGTTCTTGTCACTATTAACAGAGACGAATGACTTTGGAGCAGGAGTGGATCCTTTAACTCTCCACACCATGTTTACTTTCTTGAAAGATTTATTATCTGATTTGTCAATGATAGGGTTATAAAACAGATTAGAGGTATGGATTCGATCTTTTGAAGAGCTATTTGATCTAATGCCGGTTTTTGAAGAAATATTTCTGTGTATAGAACTTGAAGCATTCTTAGAAAAGCAAACTGAATTAACTGAATCATCGTAACGAGACTGATTAACAGTATCTGGACTAGCAAGATTGGGTGATTCAACATCAGAGTTTTTGCTTTCAAGTTCCTTGTCATTGTTAAACAGAAACATTTTTCTTTTCAAGCATTATATCTAGCTTCTTTTGGAGATCAAATTTTAGCCTCTTCTCTATCATAATATCAGATGACAAAACAGATAATTGCTTTGTAAGCTTGGAAATCTCAGTTTGAAATATCTTTCTTTCGAATGCAAAATCACCTTTCAAACCTTTTGCCCTAAAACCTTCAACTATCTTCTTCTCAGACTCTTTGATTAGAACGTCTAATTCTTTCTCCAAATCGGATATTTTCAAAGAAAGTTCTCCATTCCTTTTAGTAAAAGATTTGCGTTCAGTTTCAAACTTCTCTCTTTCTAAAATCAAAATTTTTTCAAAGTCGGAGATCTGTTTTGAATGTTTTAAACACATAAGCTCAAGACTTTTCTTCTATTCAAGAGATTTGGTTGAAAAACCAGATTGCTTTTGTATAAGCAATTGTTTTTCTTTTTCAAAACTTTCTTTCTCCTTTTCAAAAACCTTTTCAAAAATAGTTAGTTTATTTTTAAGCTCAAGGTTTTTACAGTTCAGGAGTTTACCTTTCTTTTCTTCTTCAGCCAGCTTCTCAGAACTATTCCAGATTTGAGATTTCAGTTCCTTCAGTTCTTTGATGTATTTGTTGCACAAATCATCTGATCGCTTGATATTCTTTTCATGTAGTCTTGCTTGCTCTTTCTCAGTTTTCTTGATATCATCTCGTGATAATAAATCAGATAGCTTCTTTTTCAGCACAGTGTTTTCGGACTCTAATGCTGTTGCCTTTTATTCAGATTTAGCAAGCTTCTCAAAACTTTCAATTGTTTGCAATTTCAGTTCCTTCAGTTCTTTGAGGGTCTTGCTTCTAAATTCATCTGATAGCTTGATATTCGTTTCATATCGTTTTTCACTTTCTCTACAATCCCGATTGTAGCAGGACGGCATTGTTACCTGAAAAATTGATCGTTAATCGGTGTTATTTTGAAGAATCTAAAATGCGGAAGAAAATCAAAAATTAAATCAGAAAAGCAAATCTAAAAAATTAAATTCGTTTTCAAAAATTAAGATCTGATTATTATCGGAACGAACGAAATCAAACTTCGAGAAAGAAACCTGCAAGATAAACAGACCAAGCTAAATCAAGAACGACAACTAAAATCACATAAGATGATAATAGTCGCTAATAATAGCAAAACGTCGCAAATAATCTCAAACATCACAAAAAAATTGCAAATCGATCGTTAAGAAAAATCGCAACTTTCGTTAAAACTTTTAATCACGAGACGTGCGGTAACTCGGGTACCGTCGAGAACTTACCAATCAAAAATTTACCAAGCACAACTTACCGGATGAAGAGGAACTTACCGGACGAGGAGTGGTTTACAGGATAAAGATGGATTTTGGATAAAGTTGACTTACCGGACGTGAAGAAATCCGGATGAATTGAGATTCCGGATGGAAATTGCACTTACCGGTCGAAGTTGGTTTACCGGATGCGATGAGAACTTACCGGTTGATGTGAGACCTTACCGGGTGATGATCGATTCCGGATAAGGAGTTTTCGCACAAAACATAACTTACCGGATGGAATTGTTTGTGACTTACCGGGTGGAAAAGGAACTTACCGGGTACTGAGAAACCAGATGGAGTCCGGGTAATATGGCTTACCGGACGCAAGTTATCGAGAAAAATAAATGAGACAAGGCTTACCGGGTGGAGTGTAGTTCCTATCAAAATCAAACCAAACAAAACAAAAAAAAAACTATGAAACCATGAATGAAATATATGCATGCTATGTATGTATGAATGGTTAACATAAAAATTGCAATGAATGGTCATGAGATTATATGTATGCAACGTAGCTTCTGCATGAAATGAAAATTAACATTTAATATTTAAACACAACAAGCTGCTGCAGTAACATCTATCAAAGGTCAATTAATTAAACCTGAAAAGTCAACGAAAGTAGGCTGCGTTGTTTGTATTTCACCCGGAAAGTGTTAATTCACCCGGAAAGTGAAATTTCAATGTTACCCGGAAAGTGGAATCTTCCGGTAACTTGGAATTTATCCGGTAACTTGAGATTTATCCGGTAAGTGGTGAGAAATAGGAAACTTCCGGACACTGCGGCTGTGGTAGCAATTCGGATCTCGGATCGATAGGGTTGCTTGATTTCACTCATGTAGGGTTAGATTTTGACAAAAAACACAAAAACAAACAAACCTAAATCGATTTCTAAGCCAAATATATCCTATTTTTCAATAACCACCACAAAAATTTAAGAACACCAAAAACTCAATAATTGATTTTTAAGTTGAAAAATTAATACCTTTGAGAATTGATGTAAACGCAGAAAAACACCATATTAAAGCGATTAAACAATCGAGAATTAACAAACGAATTATTAAATCAACGAAAAGCTTTGCAAACCCGATTGATGAACGATTTTCTTCAAAAAAAACTGCAGTATGTCGAAAATAATATGGATGCCTTCTGGACCTCAAACTATTAATCCAACTGTTCAGAATGTAAAACGGAATGTCATAAAGCTACTTTCCAAAAATCGTGATGATCCGACGGTTTAATCTCCAGGAATAGGCAAAACGGCTCGCTGCGTTTTTTCAGAAAATTCAATACGAATTTCTTGCTTTTTCTTGCTTTCGTTCGATTTCCTTTCTTTCTTCAAATCACCGATTAGGCTCTGATACCAATTGTGAGTTCCAGTTTGATCAGGTAACAACAAATCAATGAGAAATAACAAGAACAATTGATGATTTCAACTTGTCATCCCTCTCGTATTCATTCAAGTATCGTTCAGAGAATATTACAATCAAAGTAAAGGAACGATTTCTAAAACAATAAGCTCTCTAATGAATCTCTATGAAAGGCTATGAATCGCTAACCTAAAACTAAAGGTTAACTAAGCCTTATATACTAAGGCTTTACACAAACAAGGCCTAAGCCCATTTAAGCAATTAAGCCCAAATAACATAATTAAGGGCTTTTACAAATAATGATAAATCTAATAAAGCTCTATATAATTATTTATATATCTTTCTAATATGTAGGACATTCATGGTTCTAACATATGCATACATTGATTTCCAAGTTGCTCTATATGTGCATAGACCATGTGTCTATCTTTCTAAGCCAAACAATGATCATGAGCGACTAAGTGATCTGAAGACATGATATGTTTGTAAACGGCCAGAATTGGGAGTCATACTGAAAAATAGTCAAAGCCAAAAGATCTTCTTCAGAGTTAGTGAAGTTTCCAAATACTGCTCTGGAACTCTCAAATTTATCAAGAACAGTTTGAATAAAAAGATACAAAGAGGAGTTCAAGTTAAAGAGACAGAAGAAATCATAGAAAAGATTGATAGAAGACTTGCTTTGAGAAATGTCTTTCTTCTAAAGATTGTGCCTGTCTTAAAAGAATTTAATGTTGATCAATACAGGATTGTTTGACAAAAGGGGGAGATTATTAGAACTGAAGTTTGTCAAAAAGCCCAAGTGTTGATATCTGAACAGAAGACTCAGAGTTCTGAGAAACAAGACTCAGAAGTTCTGATTGAGAAGTCTTGCTAAGATTACCAAGTGTTGATATCTGAACAGAAGACTCAGAGTTCTGAGTAGAAGACTCAGAACTTCTGAATGAGAAGTTGAAAATGTCCAAGTGTTCAAGTATATGTTCTGAAGTGCTTAATTAGAAGAATGTTCAGAAGTTCTGAACATGTTGTTCAGAACTTATGTCTTGGACATTTTCAGTTATATTCTCTTATTAATTAGAACACGTGTAATTGTTCTATTGGTCTGTCATGTATATGTACTGTAGATTTAGCTTTTCTTTACAGTATATATAGGAGTTAGCAACTGTAAGCTAACTAACTTTCACATAACTTTTGAATAGCTCTCATATTCAATTTGTAATCTTTGAGAGACTCTCTCTAGATTTGTAATCTGTTCTTGAATGAATACGAAGCTTTTGGATCCAATTCTCTGTTATTCTCTTGTTTATTGTTCTATATTAATCAATTGCAGTGTAAGATTGAATCCTGGTTTCTACACTATTATTTAAAAATCTTGAGAATTTCTAAACAGGGACTCAAAACCAGTGAGTCGAATTTTGACAAATTGATAATCATAACCTTCAAAATTGAATAAGAAATTTTGCAAAAATCAGTTTGGGAATATATTGAATAGATTGGAACAAACTGATTTCACTATAATTGCAAAAATCGAAAACCAAAAAATCAAGATGAACACAGCGCCGTTTCTGTGAAATTAATAGGGATGAATCAATAGGAAAAATTACCTTTGGATCAATTATCTTTCTGCTCTATCAAGTGCAGTATCAAACACACAATCAATATGAACAAAGATTAAGCAACCAAGAGTTAATCGATTGAATGTGCAGAGAAATATTCAGTAGCCGTACAAAGGTATTATGAAAAGCTTAATCAAGATTAACCTAACTAGGGTTTAAGAAAACTTATTTATACCCTAAAATGTGATATTTACAAAATGCACCCTGAACTTCTATTCATCTCTGATTTCTACCCTAACAGATTTTGATGGATAAATCTACGTGAAGTATGGGTTGAATGGTTTTAAATCCGTCGAGAGTGATCCTTAATTGGGTTGGAAAGTTAAAAGAGTTGATTAAATATTTTATTTAGAGTTCTTTCGTTGATTTGATTACATATGGTTTAGCAAAAAGATTGCGCAAGTTAGATAAAGACTAGGTTTAACATAACCTAGCAAATGTGAGTTCAAGTTGCTTTGTGAAAACTTTGTACATGCCAAAAATGTTCATTTTAAAGTATTCAAGTGTTTTACTTTGTGTTTATCAAATGTGTTGTTTATTTGATGGAATTTACATTTTGGATACATTTGATTTTATAAATATTGTAAAATATTACATTTGGGTTTTTGGGACATTGTGATAAGGAAATCATATTAATATGTTTTTTATGATTATTGTATAAATGGAGGTCATTTGACGTAAATGTATTTTTAGTGTATTTGGTTTTATAAACCATGTGAAAAAGTATATTCTTGAGTTATAAAACCTTTTGGAATTATAAAATGGTATAACTTATTTGGAAAACGGTTCATCCCAACTCATGATGTTTTTTTAGTTAATCATACTTTGGATCATGTAATTGCATAAACGTGGTTAAACATATTTTATTGCTTTTGATGACTTTTATTTTAGAGCCAATGGTGTTGTCGAGCTATTGACTCGACGTTGATTCGGATTGTCTTGGGGAAATATTTGTCTGGTTTAATTTTGCTTTATGTCGGGTTTTTGGATTTATATGCAGTTATGACATATTTATTTGAAATGTTACTTGCTCTGAGTGTGTAATCATTCATTTGGGGCCATCTAAATTTAGACTGTAATGCAATGATCCATAAGCATATGTGTTAGTCTTTATTGATTTAAATGGGATAGTTGTTCCCATGTTGTGGCTAGCAATAGGCATCGGGTCATCGGGGGCACGATGGTGCGGCAATGTTGGCGCAAGGCGCAAAGGGGTCCTAGGGCCTAGACGTGAGGCGCAGGCCTCACGAATGCGAGGCACATCGTATAAAAAAATAACAATAATATATATACACACATAAATACATACATGCACATATAGTAATACACAACTCAAATACCACTATATAAAAAGTAGTAATATCAACTCAAGTACCATAATATAAAGCATAGTTCAACTTCAACTTCAATTTTAAAAAGATAGTAATATAAATATCAAACATATCTCAATAAAGTCTTGGCTAATAGGTCAATAATCATTCCTCATCATATCATCAAGTGTGTATTCTTTAACGTCCTCATCGAATTTATATTCCCCAGTATCTTCTTTTTCAGTGTCGCTCTTCTCTAATAACCTAATGTCATCTTCTTCATCAATGAGTTGATATCTTGAACTAGAAGTATCCTTTCCCTTTCCCCTTTCCTTTCTGATTCCACTTCCGCTTCCACTAGCATTCACTTCTTTGTTCCAAATATTATAGTTAAGCTCATAAGCTCCCGAAGCTCTAGCAACATCACCCCATGTCAATGAATCATCTTCAAACACATATTCTTCTTATTGTTGTTCATCCTCATACATTCTTCCATTCGACCACTCATTACTCTTATCAATGCCATTTAAAGAAATGGGATCAATGACATCACGATGATTATATCGACGGTTCAATGCTCTATTATATTTGACATACACCAAATTGTTGAGCCTAGCTTGTTCAAGTCTATTTCTCCTTTTGTTATGAAGCTACAAAATATGCACATTAATAGTTAAACATATTTATAAACTATAATAACTATTATGCCAATTTAGTTACTTACAGGGCTTAATATGCTCCAATTGCACTCACAGCCACTTGCACTACACGTAACGCTAAGGGCATTGATACCAAAAAAATCAAATGAGGAGTTTGATTACCAAAAGAACCCCACCACTCGACTGCAAGCAAAAACTATTTAATAAAAAGTTATTACATCTAAATATCTAATATGTATATATAGAGAGGTGGGTTCAAACGAGAATGGATGCTATTTAAAAGAATAAAGGAATAACTCTCAACCAATCGTTTTTAAAAATAATTTCGAAAATAATACATTCCAAAATTAACCTTAAAAGGGTATTAAGGTCATATTATGATATGAATTATTTTAGGATAGTGTTGACTTCCAAAAAATAAGGAGTCACAATATCTCACCCAAATCAAAATCGTATATATCAAATCAAATTCCTGTATTTGAGTGTTCATCTCGTTTTGTTCGGTTGTTCAAGCAAATCGTGAATATGCAACCCAAAATCACAGATGATTATATGATAAATCAGTTGGACATGTTGTTTAGATATAATATGCAGCCCAAAATCACAAATGATTTACTGTAAAGAAAATTTGATAAATTGTTTAAGTGTAATATCACTAATGATTAACAATATAAAAACACAAAATTTGTTATAGAATATCACTTGTGATAATCAATAGAGAAACAACAATCACATAATATCACTTGTGATGAACAATAGACAAACCTAAAATCTGTTATAGAGAAACCTAAAATCACATAATATCACTTGTGATTAACAATAGAGAAACATAAAATCACTTGTGATTAACAATATAGAAACCTAAAATCACATAATATCACATAATCCAAGCCTTAATCATCAAAATCATTATTAAAACCACCCAAAAAAACTCAAAATAAAAAAAATAGAAATCGTCTTCCACATCCTCTTCCGCCATTAAATCGTCTTCCACATAATTAGGTGAAGATCATAAAATCAAGAGAGAGAGAGAGAGAGAGAGAAATCCGCAGCTGATATGATTTGAGAAGTAAGATTCCGGCAATAGCGACTGGATCTGAAGTGGCCAATCGGCAAAGAAATTGGAGAGTGCCAGGTTGTAATCGCTTAAGAAAACTAAGTAATTCATCACGTAACGTGTTAGAGGATGAACGTGTTGATCCAAACCCTCAGTGATTTGATAATGACCATGAGAAACACTAGTGAAAATTGTAAGTAGACAATATGTATAAGAGTTTCACTATCAAAGAAAATATACTAAGTTTGTTTAGTTCCGCTGATAGGAAACTCATGTTCTTTAATGTACACTTCAGCGATACCTGTACATCAGTGAACCCTGAGTATGTTCAGTCTCACTGATGATCGCTGATAATTTATGTTGTTTACTTATGATCCCTGAAGACAAGATTCACGTCAACTATGTTCTACGCTGAAGTCGAAGATCAAGCCAAAGAACCAGCGACTAAGTCTACCAGTAACCTGATACGGATATCAGCGAAGCCAAGACTTGTCCATTCCACGTGAAGTTCCAAGTAGAAGACTTCAGCATTCGTTGAACTTTATCATTCGCTGATAAAGACTCTCTCAGTAAACATTGATCATGAAGCCTCCTTACAAGTAACGTTGTCTTACCCCCTTGCACGCCTTTTGTACGATTTGTCAGAAAAGACATCCCTTGTCTGAAATCATACAACCAACTCTTCCACTGCATTGTTCATCATGCGGCCAAAAGGTTGTCCATGCAAAAGTCAAATTCATGCATCCACTCAGAGGCTGCCACGTGTAAAGGTATACCGACTTGCATTAAATGCATGCAGTATATAAAGGAAACCCTACTTCATTTGTGAAGTGCTCGGTCATTCCTCTCTCGCTAAACTACTGTGTGAAAGAAAACCATCCTTGGTTTTCTTAATCTTCTTTCTCTTTTATTTCTAGTGCAAGAACTCTATGTGTTCTCATAGTTTTTTAGATTAGGTTTATTCCTTAATCTTGTTAACTGTAAATTGTTTGATATATATCAAAAAACAATTTAGAAGGATAAAAATCTGTGTTTGTATTCAACCCCCCCCCCCCCCCCCCCCATTCTACAAACTTGTATAACCCCATTGGGACCAACAAGTGGTATCATAGTAGTTTGTTTAATCTGATAAACAAGATCTTGCTTATACTTTATATCTTTCTCTTCCTTGCTATTCTTCATTATGGCAAACACCGTAAACAAAAACTACAAAGATAATGGCTCTCTTGCCAAACCCCCTAGATTTAGCAAAGATACCATTAATCTTTGGAAAATTAGGATGATGCTTTTTTTGGAAAGTGTAGATCCAACTATACCTTACTATATTGAAAGTTGACCTTACGTTCCTTACATTATAGATCCCACTGTTCCAGCCACTACTACAACTCCTGCCATTCCTGAAAGAGAAATCATCAAGGCAGTTAATCGGTGGACTGATGACGATAAGAAGAAAGTGGCCATTGACACTAAGGCCAGAACCATCATATCTATGGCTCTTCCTGATGAAGTCTATCACTCCTCCATGAACCTGAAGAGTTCCAAAGCCATGTGGGACACCATATATGTTCAATATGAAGGTACTACTGAAGTCCATGATTCAAGAAAGAACAACCTGGTAAGGCAGTATGAAAGTTTCATTTGTGGTAAGAATGAAACCCTCTCTGAAATACATTAACGGTTTAACTGTTTAATCATTGATTTAAAAACTGTTGGTAAGAAATATTCTAACTTGAGAACCTGACAACGTTTCTGGAAAGTCTTCCTGAAAGCTGGGACAATTATTCCATGTGTCTTAAGCTCTCTAAGGATCATAAATTCATGACCCTCTCTACCTTATTTGGCACTATGCTCAATCATGTGCAGTCGTGTCAACTTAAGAAGAATCTTGTAAAAGATTCCAAAAGCACACCTGTTGCTTTACTCTCCTCGGAGTTGGTACCCACTCAGCGTTCTACTGTCACTATCACTGAGTTGGAATCTAACTATGATGATTTATCAGACGTTGATCCTTCAGAACTTGATGAATCTATGGCACTCCTGACAAATTCCTTCAGGAGATTCTCCAGAAAGAGTAACTTCAGAAAAAATAAACCTCTTTCCCTCACTGACAAGCCGAAATCTTCAACTCATGTAGATAAGGCCACTGCTACATGCTTTAACTGTGAAAAAGTAGGACATTGTTAGGACCATAAATGTCCTACACATTAGAAAGTTATATAAAGAATTATATAGAAAAAGATTATTATTTGTAAAGGCCTTAATTGCTTAATGGGCTTAGAATAGGCTTAATGGGCCGTAGGCCGTAGGTATTAAGCCTAGGTATAAATAGTTTGCTTAGCCTTAGAAATCAGGTTAATCGTTTTTAACCGTTCATAATCGTGTTAGTCATCATTATTCGAATTGCAAAATACTTTGTAAACTCTCTGAAAAGGTTTATTAAAGTTATATTGATGAAGAATGGAAATTATACTGATTGTTGATTATTACTGTTGATTTCTTTGTTTGATTTTTACCCCGTCTTGGTTACTTAACGTTTTATCCGCAATTTTGCTACTCACAAGTATTGTCTTTGCGATTACATGATACGCTGGAAGCTCCTACTCGTCATGAGGGGGAGAAATTATTCAGATTCTAAGACACCGAATATCAAGTTGAGGGGGAGTTAGCCAAAGTTGAGGGGAGTAACTGTTAGTTGATCAGTTCTGAAAAAGAGTTCAACCTGTTTACAAGTGATGAATTCTTCTCATTCCTTATCAAGTGATGTTCGCTACAAATTTCCTCCTTCGAGCAAACTCGTTCTACAAGTTCTCTGCAAGTTCTTAAAGCTGAAAGCCAATTCAACTTGCGGTTCAAAGACAGATTCATGATTTTAAACTGAAGATACACCGTGGAATGTCACTCAACTCAGTCAAGGTTATTGTTAACGGAATCTGGTTACAAAGTTGAAACTGAAGATAAGAGCTTAATTCAAGGGGGAGCGCTGAAAATACATGAAGACAAGCAACACCAAAGTGTTTCAAAGATTCAAGAGGAAGAGAAGATCAAGTCATGAAGATTTCAAGACCGTTTTTTCTTTATATAACTTTAGGGGGAGATTGTTAGGACCATAAATGTCCTACACATTAGAAAGTTATATAAAGAATTATATAGAAAAAGATTATTATTTGTAAAAGCCTTAATTGCTTAATGGGCTTAGAATAGGCTTAATGGGCCGTAGGTATTAAGCTTAGGTATAAATAGTTTGCTTAGCCTTAGAAATCAGGTTAATCGTTTAATCGTTCATAATCGTTTTAGTCATCATTATTCGAATTGCAAAATACTTTGTAAACTCTCTGAAAAGGTTTATTAAAGTTATATGGATGACGAATGGAAATCACACTGATTATTGATTATTACTGTTGATTTCTTATTGTATGCACTAATCTGGGATCCACAGACACTTTGCTAGTGAATGCAGGTCAAATAAAATCTTCAAACCTTCATCTTCTTCCTACAAGAAATCCTCTAACCCATGGCTAGAGATGATCGATACCAAAAGCTGAAAGAAAAATATCAAAAGCTGAAAGGCTTCAAAAATAAAGGAAAAGGCATGATCGCTGAAGATCATAACTGGGCTGCCACTGATGAAGAATCATCTGATTCTGATGATGATGAGGCTAATCTCTGCCTCAAGGCTCAAATAGAAGAAGAGGAAGAACAAGCTAAAATTCCCTCCACTTTTACGTCTACCTCTCAGGTATCAATCTCTTCTACTTCTACTTCAGCTGATAATGGAACTGATAAGCTTCGAACCATCGATCTATTGACCGTTGATTTATATGATGCCATGAATGGTAAGACCAAAGCTAAAAAACTGGATCTAGATTTAGCTGAACAACTTAAAAATTGTCAGCTGAAAATTCAAGAGCTTTCAAACATAGAAAATAATCTGAAAGATCAGGTCTACGTAAATCAAGTCATTAGTATTGAGCGAGAATAAGCTATCGATGCATTAAAGGTTGAAAAGGCTACTATTGAAGGATGGGGTAAATCTTCAACAAAGATTATTGAGATAATAGGTGCTCAGATTCCCTTGAGTGACAAACGTGGTCATGGTTACAAAGCTAACGCTGAAGAACCTACCACTGACCGTTCCATGCTTAAGTTTGGAATGTTCGTATCATCTATTCCTGACACCTCTTCGTCTCAGTGCTCTTCTTCTAAAACTCCCACCCCTGAGGACAAACCTACCTTAATTTCTAAAGGTAAGGAAAACTGTAACGACCTGTTTCCAAAAATACAACAAATAACATACATTGCATAACATCGTTACTTAACAAAGATACATCACCTTACAACTTAGGTCCCTTAGTCATTACAAACATAATACATATTCCATTACAAACTTTATCCTATTTAAACTACAACTAATATCAAAGATATAACTACAAAACATGCCATGATCTTCAAAAATATACGCCTTCTCCAAAGCTAATCACTGATTACCCTGCTTACTTGTCCTTACTTGATCCACGACCTGGAATACATATTTTAAAAACAAAATGAGGGTTAGACCTAAAGGTCTAGTGAGAAAATCCCGGTTTCTTTGAAAATCCTTTGCACACTACCATTCACATAATACAAACACAATTACCAATTATGACTCAATCATCATGTATTTTCCCATCTCATTCTCTTGGCCATATTAGTTGGTTGCAAGCCAACTAATAAATTAACTTCACTGTACGACAATTACAGCCAACAACGTTGTACGAATATTACAGCCAACACACCGGTCCTAAGCCCGACCACGTATTCTCGTATCATAGAATACTCATGTAAATACAATATCTCAATATATTATATTACATACATAAACACATAAGCATACCATCTATCACATTCCCAATTCACGCATATATGTATTCCAGTTTCAAAACGTTTTAAAGTAAAACTCACCTGTTTTGCTTATCAAAACGTTCTCCAAGCTTTTCTCAAAACGACTCTGCTTTCACTTCAAATTCACAGAATCTGTAACAATTAAACACAAATATTTCTTTACCAAATAGATCACACACGTCTCACTAAAACTAAGTACTCTAGACAACTCTAATTCTCACTTGTTACCCCCAAACCCGAATTTAAGTCGAGTCTATAATGCATTCAATCCTCATTCATTCCCCATCCAATAATTAACAAGACACAGGCTACTGGATACTTAAAAACATCTAAACTCACCAATTTGACCAAACAGCAAAAGTATCCGGACAACCCAAAACAGCCCGGACAACTCGACTTTCCGGACAACAAGACTAATCCGGACGGCACAACTTTCCGGATACATACCCAATCCGGACAACCTGAACTATCCGGACCTCATATACAATCCGGACAACAAGCAATCTGGATACCATCCGGTATCTTATATCATCCGGAAACTTACAACAAAAAGGGACTTACCCGGATACCTGACTCGTTCGGACACCTTAGAACACCATCCATACACCACCAGCTAAATTACCCTGACACTACCAACAAAACCATCCGGACACATTCATGGTGTCCGGAAACCTCTGTCGGTTTGCATACTTTCAGCCTAGAAACCGACTGAATCAATCCCAGATGTGAAATCGTTTATCCTACTCCGATAGAAACTACCTAATAGCAATTACAAACATAAAATGTAAAGAAAACATACCTCTAATCCCTTTTTAAGCCAACCAATTTGATGTCTTAGCCAAAAACCCTTTCTTTCTTCTTCTTACTCTCTCAAACACACACACATACACACTGGAATGTTTGCTGGATATTTTTGTAATATGAAATATCTGAATATCCTAAGGGATAATATCTAACCAATATTTACCCTTTAAACCCTAAGCTATCCATTAATGACCAAACCACCATTAACTCCTAATTTAACCCAAACTTACCCTAAACATCAAATATAAAGTTAAATAAATTTAACGGAAGTAACATTTAACTAACGAACTTACCCGGGGTATTACATCATCTCTCCCTTAAAAGAATTCCATCCTAGAATTCGGTTTAGGCAAAAAGATGCGGGTACTTAGTTCTCATTTCTGATTTCGATTCCCAAGTAGCATCCTGACCCCTATGATGTCTCCACTGAACTTTCACTTGTCCGATTACTTTGTTCCACAACACTTTAACTTTGTGGTCAACTATGGCTTCAGGTTCCTCCACATAATTCATCTTTTCTTCAACTTGTATATCTGGTAGAGAAACTGCCTGATCCGGCGTAACCAAACACTTTCGGAAATTCGATACGTGAAACGCGTTGTGAATCCTGCTTAACTCTAGCGGAAGATCCAACCTGTAAGCTACTTCTCCAATCCTTTCTGTAATTGCAAACGGCCCGATATACCTTGGACTAAGTTTACCCTGCTTCCCAACCCGAATAACGTCTTTCCAAGGTGAGACTTTTAACATTACAAATTCTCTAACTTGGAACTCTAACGGTTTCCGACGTCGGTCGGCGTAGCTTTTCTGTCTGTCTTGAGCCACTTTCAATCTTTCTCGAATCTGAGTAACCTTATCCGCGGTTAAATGAACTATATCCGGCCCCGCTAGCTGTTTCTCTCCCACTTCGTTCCAACACAAAGGAGTTCGACATTTTCTACCATACAAAACTTCAAACGGTGCCGCTTGAATGCTGGAATGATAACTGTTATTGTAGGAAAATTCTATCAACGGTAAATGCTTATCCCACGATCCCCCAAAGTCAACAATGCAAGCCCGTAACATATCTTCTAATGTCTGGATTGTTCGTTCACTCTGGCCGTCAGTTTGAGGATGATACGCCGTACTTAGGTTTATCTGTCTACCCATTTCTTTTTGAAAACTCCTCCAGAATCTTGAAGTAAAACGACTATTCTGGAAGGTTTATCTGTCTACCCAGAAGCATAGAATTTTTCGTACTGATCATTCTCTTTGAATATCTCGATTTCAGCGATAGAAACTTTGAGGGTTGATCTTCCAGTGATGAGTACCTTGATTATTCTGGAAGGTCGATGTCTGAAGTGTACCTTTTCTTTGCACCAGGCTAAAGTAGATTGAGACACAATTCTCTTTTCTTCAACAATCTTCTTGGCTTCTTCCCATAGCTGACGTTGAACTTCGATTGGAGCTCTTTTCAGCTTGGGGTCTTTTACTGATCGTTGAGTAAGCTGGATGGCATATTCTCTGTCTTTTTCTTCAGCTTCCCTTCTTTCAGCGATTATACGTTCAGCTCTAAGGTGATCCTTGTATTCCCTTTTTGAAAGTTTGAACTTTGTAGGAATAGAAGGAAGTTGATCACGCATCAGAATGATTCGCTGATCCTCGAACTTCTTTATCATCTCATCTCTTCTTCTCTGGTCCTCTTCACATAGCTTTTGAGGAGCCTAGGAAGGTCTGTTTTTGTGAGAGAGCATATGTTCTTCAGGTTCATCAGTCTCAGAGATCAAATCTAAGACCGGGATTATTTCTTCAGATTTGGGAGCTGGGATTATTGTTGGTGAAGTTGCAGCTGTTGGAACTTCAGCGATATCCTCAAACAGGGGAGAGGACTAGCTGAAACACAGCGATCGTTCGAGTAAGAACTTGGGTAGAATAGAGATAGATAAAGAATGTGGTTGTGTATAGAGGTTTTGTGGATAGTAGAGCTGATAATGTGTATAGAGAGGAAGGATGAGAGCAACATTTAGTGTACCTGACAATCTGGCTTTGGAAGCGAGATCATCAGATTGTCATTGTCTTCAGCGACACCTTTTCCTTTGCCCTTGTCAGCTTCAGACGCTGAAGGCTTTGATTTGGTCCGCTCTCCTGAAGGTTCGTTTATCACGATCCCTTTAAGAACTTTAGACCTCTGAGCAGGCTTGACGATAAAAGAGTCATCATCATCATCATCTTCATCATCATCATTCTTTGGAGAAGAGGATGGTTCATCATCAGATAAGTCGATGGCTTCTTCATCTTCAGCTTCAGACTTAGATTCTTTAGCTTCTTCTTCGAGTTGCTCCCCCTCAGATACATAGGTAAGCTTCTCGGTTCCCTCAGGGTTTTCACCTCCCTGAGGTCCATCGGCTGCTTCAATTGTGTTCTCACCCTCTTCAGTAAGGGTAAGGTCTTCAGTCTTTTCCCCCCTGATAGATTCATCATGGGGAAGGTCTTCAGCACTCTTCTCCCCCTTCCTCATGATGAGTGGGGGAGGAATGAGATGACTCGGCAGCTGATTTTGGGTCCCTGTCTTCTTGGCCAGGGACCCCCACACAAATTTCAATCGCTGTTAGTCTGTTTTCTAGACCAGAAATAGCAGGATTGATCTTCACGAGTTCAGCACGATCCGCCGTAGTAAAATGCTCAGGTGCAGGAGCAGGGACGGTCATGCTGTGCAGGATCTGCTGCATCATTGTCTTCATCAAACCTACGTCAGTCTTTACAGAACTAACGTCATTTTTTAAGGAACTTACACCAGTCTTCAAGGAACTCACGTCGGTCTTTACAACAGACATATATCCTTCGAATTTTACAATCGATGTCTTCAGCGTTGTGACTTCGCTGGACATGGTGTTTACTGATGTTTTGATGGCGAGGTAGTATGTGTAGATGTCAGTGAGAACTTTGGCAAAGTTGCTGAGAGTTTTATCAACCTTCTCCAAGTCAGCTTTGGAGGCATTCTTTTCCACCACTGTTGTCAGCTTTGTAAGATTTTCTCCAGCGTTTGTTACAGCTGAAGAGTTGTTGGAAAGAGTAGTGGTGAGACTTATCAGCTTCGTCTCTATTGTCTTTAGAGAGGTGTTGATGTCTCCCAATTTAGGACATGTAACATATAAGAACTTGTGAATAAAGGAAAGCTCTGAAGTTTGGGGTTCAGTTACAGTGTATAGGGGTTGGTGTATACCTGCAGGAGGATTGGTGAATTCATCAAAATATCGGTGTCCTGAGAAAAGTTCCATGTCGTCAGCGAGAGTGGGTATACGCATGGTCATCTCTGCAGGTCCTACATCCATCATTCCTTGAAGAGTATCAACTTTAGCTTCTGGAGGAATGACAGGTGCTTCAGTGACAACTGGAGTAGAATCCAATTGAGTAGAGGGAGGAGCGAAGGTTGAGAATGTTGGTTGGGTGCGGAGTTCAGCGTTGGATTCGCCGAGAATTACTTCTTCAGTCTGTGGAGAGACTGAAGGAGGTTGGGTAGGTTCCAAGTTTATAACCTCAACGTTTAGAGACGCTGAGGCTGGGATAGAATGGGTGGCTTGTTCAGCTGTGGCAGAGCGTACCACTGAACGTTCCTTCAGCTCTTCGAGATGAGCTGAGGAGTCTTCAGCAAGAGATTGCTGGGGTTACTCCTTGGTTTTCTTAGTTCTTTTGGAACTAAGTTGGGTATGAGAGTGTTTCCTTTTAAGAGAAGGAATGGAGGTTGCAGCCTGGGTATCAGCGGTGGGTTTGTCCACTGAAGGAGCTGCAGAAGTAGAAGAAGTGGGGCTGAGAAGAGTTAAAAGTGTAGAAATACGTACCTCATTTTCCACAGGTTTGAAGTCGAGAACCTTGGGGCCAACCTGAGAGAGTTTCAGGTCACCCTCTTTTGGGTAGCTGTCCTTCAGGCCTGTTTGGAAGACGGCGCTGATGAATCGAGGATAAGGAACCCATGGAGATATGTCAGCGACGGAGTCTACTCTGAGTACCAGATCATCGTAGATTATCGATGCCCAATCTATATGTAGACCTTTCAGCAAAGCATACCCCATTGCTTGCTGAGGTTGAGCGGTCTTTGCAGTCATGCAGCTGATTAAGTGAGCGAAGATGAAATTCATCTCGCTGGGCATTTTAGATTTCTTGAAGAGGGTCAGCTTCTTCTCAGTCTTCTTGTCCCTCCCAGTTTCCCAAACATAGCCCATTGCATCGAAGAATGCAGTGATGGCTTCCCTATCTGAGTGTTTCTTGTGGTCAGTGAGGGGAACAAAAGGTTTTTCTTTGGTTGCGATGGGAAGGCTCAGGGCTTTGCGGATAATGGTTGGGGTGATCTTCATTATGCCATAATCAGTATCACAGAGGATACAGTCGATTGTCTTTGAGGAGTCTTTGGTTGATGGTAGCTGAGAGTGTCTGGCAGAATACCAGAATTGGGATAGCAGTAGCTGATGTGCAGGAGGTGTTATGGTCAGGGCAGTAGATAGACAACAATTTTTTAGGAATTTCACAGCATCATCCAGATGTGTGACTTGCTTTCGAGGAGGAAACTCGAGAAGCGCATAGAGGTTATTTGACTTTGTCTGATCCAGTTCTTCAAGAGAGAACTTAACCTAAGGAGCCTTGATGATTTCCAATTCCTCAGTAGTATTATCAGCAACAGTGTTCTCAGCGATGGTGTTCTTGGCAGAGGAAATGTCAGAAGATGCCATTTCTGTATATCAGTTCAACCAAAGATTAACAAATAAGAATAATCTTAATGTGGAAAGATTTTCCAATAAGATGGTTCAAATTTTGTCCATTTCATTCAAACAAAATGTCTTAATGAAGATTAGGGTTTTTCTTGTTTTCGAAAAAAAACGAAATGCAAACCCAATGAAAAACTTGTTTTCCAGTTTCTTTTGAGAAAAAGGATTCTGGAAAAACGAATGTGTGAAAAACAAGTTTAAGATTTTGCGTTTAAACTTGAAAAACAACCATGAAAGGTTGTGTTCATAAAATCATGAAAGAAATGATTTCATTTTTGAAAAGTTCTTTTGTTTGATCTTTTAAAATCAAAGAGAAGATCATTAACAAGTTTAAGAAACAGGTAAATAACAGAATTATTAACCTGGTTCGTTGAAGAAGATGAAGTTCTTGAGTTGAAAAACTTGAGAGCACAAATGCAACAGTAATTTTTCTTTGCTTGGAGGAGAAGTTTTTCGCGTAAAAGAGAAATATAAACCCAGAATGTATTTATATAGAGAGGTTAGAGAGAGAGAAAAACTCGAGCGGGAAACTTTTTTTTCATCATGACACGGACACGTGTTTGCATTTGATTGGACGGTAAACGAAACGTGCAAACGTGTGTCAGAAAAAGAACGTGCCGGGGCTTATCCGTTTCAATGACGTCACAACTGTCCTTTCATATTCAGGATGTCTCTGAGGTTTTGAAAACTCAGGGACACTTTTGAAAAAAAAAATGAAGCACTGAATAGAAATATCAGTTGGTTTTAGAAATCTCAAAGTATCGCTGATAAGAAAGAGATATCCAGCGATGCAATTTATTTTGAAATCTTGCATTTACATGCGATTGTCAGAGAGAAAAACATACCTTAATATCAACGAATCAAGTTTATTCAGAGAGAAGATGATAGAATGGGTTATAGAAGTCGATTTTCTCCTATCGCTGATCAAATGTGAATCACTGAAGATTTTACTCTTCAAAGTTCAGCATTCCAAGCTCGCTGATGAGAAAGTTGAATCTTGTCTCATCAAGAGGTTTGGTGAACAGATCAGCTAACTGATAATCAGTTGGGATAAAGTGAAGTTCTATATCACCATTCATCACATGATCTCTAATAAAATGATACCTGATTTCGATGTGTTTTGTCTTTGAGTGTAGCACTAGATTGTTGGCTATAGCGATGGCACTTGTGCTGTCGCAATAGATTGGAATATTTGATAGCTGTAGGTCATAGTCCAGTAGTTGATTTATCATCCACAAGACCTGAGAACAACAGCTTCCAGCGGCTACATACTCAACTTCAGCTGTGGAGGTGGACACAGAATTTTGTTTTTACTTGTCCAACTCACCAGCTTTCCACCCAGGAGCTGACATCCTCCTGTGGTGCTTTTCCTATCCAATTTGCAACCTGCAAAATCACTATTTGAATAGGCGATTAGATCGAACCCTGAGTCTTTGGGATACCAAAGATGTAACACCCGGAAAATCCTTGTGAGTAATAATAGTCCTAATATTTCTTTATATTTTGACTTTTTAAATTATAATTGATTTCCTAAGTAATTTCTGTGATTGTTACTTGTTATTTGAGAACTTCCGATAGAAATTCGTAAGTTTATTCCTTAAGGAAATTAATGAAAAATAGATGACAAAGTTAAATATTAGATTTTATGGATTAGTTGGATGGGTAATTTGAATACGAGTCCAACGGTTCTTTCCGGAGCAAAAACGGAGTTCTAACGAAGAAGTTACGGCCAAATTAGTGGAAAATGAGAAGCAAACAAACAGAGGTTGGCGCGGATGGTGGCGCCGATGCACTGGCGCGGGCTCTGGCGCCGAGCACCTGACGTGTTGAAAGGGGGTTAAAACCCACCTCTTATTCCTTAGTCATTCATTTTTTAAATTAGAACTCTCAAAACTGATAGATTGCTCTGCTCCTCACTTCTCAAACGAATTCTCATCTAAGATTAAGGTAAACATACATCTCTCAATCATAATCCAATTCAAGCAATTAGTAGATGAATATTACCAATCAAACTTGAATTAGGGCATTACATCTTCATTTCATCTTGTTGGAAGTGATTGGGTTCAAGTCTTCAAGTTAGGGTTATATCAATTGAAGATTTGAGGTGAGTAACTTGTATCTAATTGATTGTATTATACTTTACTACCATTCTTTATCTTGATTTTGGTATTGATAATGAGAAATCTTGATTAATAAGTTCTTAATGGTTAAGAGGGAAACAGGAAGAGTTCAAGTAAGTTATGGTGGACTAATTGTGTCTTATTACTTAGAATGCCTTGGTAAATGCTAGTGTTAAAGGTTTGGGTTTGATTATACATCATTGGTATATGATTATGATTATGGCTTAATATATGTCTTAATGAAGCAAAGATGGCTTAATGGTCAAAATGGACTTATTATTGAATTGTAAACATGGATGTTTATTATTGATATTACATAGAATGTGATTTGATACATATAGATGTATATGAACTACATGGAAGTAGTATTGATATGTTAAATGGTTGAACCATTGTTAAGTGTTAAGTATGCTTTGAATATTATTTGGATTAACATATTTGGTATTCACATAATTGGAGGAGCACCTAGTAGGCATTGGAGGATATATTCTTACACACCGTGGGGTAAGTGTAATTGATTCATACCTTCGGATACCGTGGGGTTTTTACGTTGTGTTATGCCTTGTGACAATACCGTGGGGTACCGATCAAGGTATATCTTCGATTATGATGTAACTGGGTAGCAATATGGGCCTTCTCCATGGAATCCAATTTGTGAATATATCGAATTGTTATTCCTACATGCTATGATTATATTCTTTATGCTATGTGTAAACCTCACTTAGGCTTTAAAAGCCTAACACTTGTTATGTGTTGTATGTGTTACAGATATTAGTGGTTCCGGAGACAAGAAGGTTTGGACATGGGTTGTGAGCATGGGATCATTGTTGGAGAGCTAAAGATTAGAAGATTTATGATAGAACTTTCTGACATCTTTTGTAATCTGATTTCTATAGTAGAGATTAGATAAGCTAGTGGTCCATTAGTAGTTATAATTATCTAAATCTTAGTATTAATGGTCATATAAAGATAACTATGTATACTTTTACTTTAGTAATGCGTACCACTATTCCGTTTCATGGAAGTTTTTGTTAACCCTTGTTTTGGGGTGTTACAAGTTGGTATCAGAGCTTTAGTTTAAGTGAACTAAGTATGTTGAGGAGGTACTTAGACTTAAGCTGAGATGAATTAAGTTATGAATCGTGAGATTGGGTAGAAGTATTAAGACGGGATGGCCTTAGGGTCGACAGAAATACGTGAAATTAGTACGGTAACGACGGTAATGAGGATTCTCATGTATGATATATTCACAATCTCAATTAGCTACTGTTATTATGAATATATTGTTACATAAGCATACTTGTTTATAAATTGTTCCAGTGACTAATGATCGGTAAAGTACGTTTCGTGTGTCTATATTCATATAACTATTTCTCAGGGTTATCCTTTGTTTTATAGCATAATGATGGTAAAAATGCTACCAATGTCTTTCAATTCTTTGGAGGACAGATCGGTAAATGATTGAGGATTGGAAGGACAACCTGGAACTGGCGGGACTCAGGAAAGTCCGCCGAGACAACCTTAAATAAGTGGATTAAAATGTAAGGAAATAGAATGTAAGATGTTTGATCAAGACGGGAATAGTATGAAATGGTTGAGTAAGTGAGCCTTGGAAGGCATGTATAACAAGTGTTAGAAGGCTGAGAGGGTAACCACTGGTTGGAAATAGAGCGTCAATGATAAGTTGCGTGAGTTAAACAATAGACCTTGTTTGAGTGAATAGCCTTCAATTGCAAGTAGAGTTTTATGCATGGTGTCCTCGAGTGTGTGTTACATAGGTTTTAGTGATTTCAAAACAAACGCATAAATAGCAATTTAGTCGATGATGAGTCAGTATGTGCACGTGGGTATTTAGAGAAAAAGGCAATACCATCTATGTCGTACAGTGAAATTTTGAGTTTAGCAATTTGCAAAATACTTCATACTTTATAAGAAAAGTTAAATATAAATGAGTGTGAGAACCGACTAGCTTACTTTGTGTCGGTAATTGTAACACTCGGAAAATCCTTGTGAGTAAAAATAGTCCTAATATTTCTTTATATTTTGACTTCTTAGATTATAATTGATTTCCTAAGTAATTTCCGTGATTGTTACGTGTTATTTGAGAACTTCCGATAGAAATTCGTAAGTTTATTCCTTAAGGAAATTAATGAAAAATATATGACAAAGTTAAATATTAGATTTTATGGATTAGTTGGATGGGTAATTTGAATACGAGTCCAACGGTTCTTTTCGGAGCAAAAACGGAGTTCTAACGAAGAAGTTACGGCCAAATTAGTGGAAAACGAGAAACAAGCAAACAGAGGTTGGCGCGGATGGTGGCGCTGATGCACTAGCTCGGGCGCTGGCGCCGAGCACCTGATGTGTTGAAAGGGGGTTAAAACCCACCTCCTAGTCCTTAGTCATTCATACCTTAAATTAGAACTCTCAAAAACAGATAGTTGCTCTGCTCCTCACTTCTAGACGAATTTTCCATCAAAAGGTAAACATACATCTCTCAATCCTAATCCAATTCAAGTATTTAGTAGATGAATCTTAACAATTAAACTTGATTTAGGGCAATATATCTTCATCTTTCTTCTTGGAGTGTTTGAGTTCAAATCATCAAGTTAGGGTTATACCAATTGAAGAATTAAGGTGAGTAACTTGTATCTAATTGATTGTATTATACTTTACTACCATACTTTATCTTGATTTTGGTATTGATAATGAGAAATCTTGATTAATAAGCTCTTAATGGTTAAGAGGGAAACAAGAAGAGTTCAAGTAAGTGATGGTGGATTAATTGTGTTTTATTACTTAGAATGCTATGGTAAATGTTAGTGTTAAAGTTTTGGGTTTGATTATACATCATGGGTATGTGATTATGATGATGGCTTAATATATGTCTTAATGAAGTAATGATGGCTTAATGGTCAAAATAGACCTATTATTGAATTGTAAACATGGATGCTTATTATTGATATCATATAGAATATGATTTATTACATATGGATGTATATGAACTACATAGAAGTAGTATTGATCATGTTAAATGGTTGGACCATTGTTATATGTTAAATATGCTTGATATCATATAGAATATGATTTATTACATATGGATGTATATGAACTACATAGAAGTAGTATTGATCATGTTAAATGGTTGGACCATTGCTATGTGTTGAATATGCTTGAATATTATTTGGATTAACATATTTGGTATTCACATAATTGGAGGAGCACCTAGTAGGCATTGGAGGATATATTCTTACACACCGTGGGGTAAGTGTAACTGATTCATACCTTCGGATACCGTGGGGTTTTCCGTTGTGTTATGCCTTGTGACAATACCGTGGGGTATCGATCAAGGTATATCTTCAATTATGATGTAACTGGGTAGCGATATGGGCCTTCTCCATGGAATCCAATTTGTGAATGTATCGAATTGTTATTCCTACATGCTATGATTATGCTCTATGTGCTATGTGTAAACCTCACTTAGGCTTTAAAAACCTAACACTTGTTATGTGTTTTATATGTTACAGATATTAGTGGTTCCGGATACAAGAAGGTTTAGACTGGGGTTGTGAGCATGGGATCATTGTTGGAGAGTTAAAGATTTGAAGATTATGATAGAACTTTCCGACACCTTTTGTTATCTGATTTCTATAGTAGAGATAAGATAAGCTAGTGGTCCATTACTAGCGATAATTAACCTAAATCTTCGTATTAATGGTTATGTAATGATTTATGAATACTTTTACTTTAGAAATGCGTACCACTCTTCCGTTTTATGGAAGTTTTTGTTGACCCCCGTTTTTGGGGTGTTACAGTAATTTCTTTCAACTTTTGTCGTATGAAAAGATTTTCATTAAATATATTACGGTCATAACAACAACGTTTTGGTTGAAAAAGATTAAGTTTTTCAGAAAGTAGTATGCAAATGATTCTCGTGATCGTTGTGCAGTACACTGAAGCTATAAGAATTTTGGGGTCATGTGTACCCAAGTTGCTCCAAGTGTTGTTCTTTAAAAGGAGGAAATGTGTGAAATAAAATATTTAATACATTGTTATGCATGAAGACTATGAACGAACTAAGTCGTAAAATATTACTATAAGCTAAGAAAGAACTCTGAGAATGGAGAGGTGTTGGATAAATCATGGGAGAATGTTTGTAATTTTGGTAATTGTGTTCAAGAGGAAGGTGAACAATGGGAGAGTTGAAAGTGGACTTTAGTGTCGGTTGTAATAAGGTCTATACCCTTGTTTGGTAACTAGAAATACAGTTGGCAAGGGACGGTTGTGTCCGGAGGAAGGATTAGTAGTCATCAAGGTGATGGAATTAGCAAATTGCTATGAGTAGTGTGGTGAGACAGAAAGGAAATACCCTCGACGTTAAATAAGAATTTATGGTGATCTTGTGATATTAGTATTGCACGAATAAGTTTGAAATGAAGACGATGAGATGTAAATTGTATTATGTTATGTTGAAAGGATTAGGTTCAGTCCTTGTTAATGAATAGATTAAAGAAGTATCGATAGGTCGACTATTGTCATTGAAGTCGGCAGTTGTGTAAGATGTATGAGGCCTTTTGCCTGGCACAGGGTGCGGTCTGGGTGCGTCCCGCGTATGCCTGTACGGGCAGAAACAAAACCGTGAGCGGTACCGGCATGCTGTTATGCAGAGGGTATGCGCAAAACGGACATTATCGTGTACAGTGGACTGGGGATGTTGCAGAATGTTATAGAATGCGGACAATACATATCTTGTGAAACACCACATGTAGGGATTTTGAGGGATTGACGAATAAATCACGAGTGGAAGAGGTTTTGGTTAAATTATTACATAAGTGAAAGTTAGGTGGTCAAAATACGCTTTTAAAAGTTTATTGAGGTTGTGCAATAATTTTGGTGTGTTATATGCTTAATCGCAATTTAAAAAAAAAAGTGTCGGTTTAACTATTGGTCTTATGAGTGAGGACCGTTTGATGATCTTGTATTTTTAGTACCTTTGGGACTAATGAACTTTGGCAAAATAATATATATATATTATGGAGTATATAGAGTTGTATATACGTGTACATATAGATACATATAGGAATTGACTTCATTGGGAAAGTAGCAATGAAGGGGTCGTGAGATTATCATGTCTCGAAGCGTGTGTTGCATGATGTGGGATTAGATGTATTTTAAATTTCATGAATTGATATTGATAAATGATCAATAGACCCTTTGGGCAGATGGCTTGGTTTTAGACTCGGTTGAGTCTTAAGGGTATTCGTCGGTTTAATTAACTTGACATAGGCTTGGGGGTTGGAATTACATGAATTGTATTATAATTAAAGTTTACATAATGTGAACACATTAAGTTTTCTTTTGAGATAATGTATGAATGTTAAGTCAGAATCGGAAGATTAAAAAGTTGAAGGATCGCCTTGTGGAGGGTGTTAGGATAGTGAAAGACTATTGTAGTAGATGAACATTCTACTTATGGTGTAGATGGTTTATATAGAATGAAGAATTAGGCATGAACATGGTAAGGGTATGGACTATGTAGATTTGTGATGGAGTGTGCACTGTATATATATAATGGTTTGGAATCATAAAGAATTAGTAAGAAGTGAGTAAGTTTAAGTTAATTAGAAACTCGTGAGTTGTAGTTCAATCTAAAGTTGGGGAGGAATAAAGTAATGAAATAGATTCGGTTAATCGTGCGGGAGAGCATGAAGGTAAATTTGAATTGTGTATGAATGACCATGAGGGATCTGCTCTGCTGTGAGATGTTATGGGTGGAGAATGTACGAACGAGTAGTGGCATTAATTGTCAAGATAAATGTGTCAACCAGTAATAAGAAGTTATAAAGAGGGAAAATTAGATGAAAGTCTTTTCGGGGATTCCAGATGAACAATACTAGTTGTCAATAAAGCTGTTGGAATATGTGGTTGTAAGATGGTGTAGTGATTTGGCTATAATTGGAATAGAATGTCGAGCGGTAGTGTGAGTTTATCCAAAGTGATTTTGGTTGTGTGAGTCGTTAAATAAGTTTATGATTTTGAATCATAGGAAGTTTAATAAAGATGAGAAAGTGTTATCGGTATGTGGAAAAGTTGGGAGAAAGAGACAAATAATGATTGACGGGTAGTACTTCATGCTAACGTAGGAAGTAATGATAGAAAGGTCGGACCTAAGAATGTAGTTATACTACAGGTTCAATGGAATTATCACCTTTGATATATAATATTTTAGTGCTTGGTTGCAATGTGGTCGCGTAGTACGATATTGATGTGAGGAAGTGGTAATACTATATACTGAAGAAACGTGTGGGTCATAGATGTAGTGATGGGTGCCGTAATTATAGAAGTATTCAAAAGTGGTGAGTATGCTCAATTTAAAGTGAGTATGGATTTTTAAGCAGTATACGTTAATGTTATTTTGAGACCTGGAGATTGAGATGTGGATGATGATGGTATTGAAGACCAAGCAATAGTCGGATAAAGGTTTAATGATAAACGGTAAATTTAAGGAGGCTTACAAATCTAAGTTGGGGAGCGGATAATGAGGAAAGAAGTAAGGTTCAGGAAATATGAAAGACGAATCCTTGTTCCTTCTAGATTTTTATTTGTGAAGGGAACTCATGTGTGGGTTTGGTTAGAGTGCAAAGGTTGGTGATAATTAGGTGTCAACTTTTGGGTTTAAGGCCAAACACCTTTAGTGTAATCAGGGAATTGTAGCCGATTTTAAAAAGAATGATGGTGATGGTAGTAGTAACCTTAAGATACTCATTTGTGATGAGTGGTTTTAGTGAACTAATCTTTGTGTATGGTTAATGAACCTGTCCGTTTGATGATTAATTATTAAGATGGATTTTGGAGTCTATTAGAGCTCTTTGGATGTGAATGGCCGTTAACAATAGGGACAATTGAAATTAGAGATTCGGTTGGTCTCTGTATTAATTGAACCTTAAATTGATTTAGAGTTTGAAACTGAAATCAAGATGTATAGAACATTTTAAGGTTGGGAGACGACTGAAGTCGTATGATTGGGAGTTTCTCTATGGTTGGAACGTTTATCCGTACATAAGTACAACGTATGTATAGGGACTTTGTTAATAAACAATTGTTCGAGGAATTGTCTTTATAGACCGTGTGGATGGAATTTAGATTTCCGTTAGGAATTGTTGAATTTTGGTCGACAGTGAGTCGGTTGACTTTGGGTTGTAAAGAATATAGATTTCGAGGACGAAATCGTTTTAAGGTTGGGAGAATTGTAACACCCGGAAAATCCTTGTGAGTAGTAATAGTCCTAATATTTCTTTATATTTTGACTTTTTAAATTATAATTGATTTCCTAAGTAATTTCCGTGATTGTTACTTGTTATTTGAGAACTTCCGATAGAAATTCGTAAGTTTATTCCTTAAGGAAATTAATGAAAAATAGATGACAAAGTTAAATATTAGATTTTATGGATTAGTTGTATGGGTAATTTGAATACGAGTCCAACGGTTCTTTCCGGAGCAAAAACGGAGTTCTATCGAAGAAGTTACGGCCAAATTAGTGGAAAATGAGAAGCAAACAAACAGAGGTTGGCGCGGATGGTGGCGCCGATGCACTGGCGCGGGTGCTGGCGCCGAGCACCTGACGTGTTGAAAGGGGGTTAAAACCCACCTCTTAGTCCTTAGTCATTCATTTCTTAAATTAGAACTCTCAAAACTGATAGATTGCTCTGCTCCTCACTTCTCAAACAAATTCTCATCTAAGATTAAGGTAAACATACATCTCTCAATCATAATCCAATTCAAGCAATTAGTAGATGAATCTTACCAATTAAACTTGAATTAGGGCATTACATCTTCATTTCATCTTGTTGGAAGTGATTGGGTTCAAGTCTTCAAGTTAGGGTTATATCAATTGAAGATTTGAGGTGAGTAACTTGTATCTAATTGATTGTATTATACTTTACTACCATTCTTTATCTTGATTTTGGTATTGATAATGAGAAATCTTGATTAATAAGCTCTTAATGGTTAAGAGGGAAACAAGAAGAGTTCAAGTAAGTTATGGTGGACTAATTGTGTTTTATTACTTAGAATGCCATGGTAAATGCTAGTGTTAAAGGTTTGGGTTTGATTATACATCATTGGTATATGATTATGATTATGGCTTAATATATGTCTTAATGAAGCAAAGATGGCTTAATGGTCAAAATGGACTTATTATTGAATTGTAAACATGGATGTTTATTATTGATATTACATAGAATGTGATTTTATACATATGGATGTATATGAACTACATGGAAGTAGTATTGATATGTTAAATGGTTGGACCATTGTTAAGTGTTAAGTATGCTTTGAATATTATTTGGATTAACATATTTGGTATTCACATAATTGGAGGAGCACCTAGTAGGCATTGGAGGATATATTCTTACACACCGTGGGGTAAGTGTAATTGATTCATACCTTCGGATACCGTGGGGTTTTTCCGTTGTGTTATGCCTTGTGACAATACCGTGGGGTACCGATCAAGGTATATCTTCGATTATGATGTAACTGGGTAGCAATATGGGCCTTCTCCATGGAATCCAATTTGTGAATATATCGAATTGTTATTCCTACATGCTATGATTATATTCTTTATGCTATGTGTAAACCTCACTTAGGCTTTAAAAGCCTAACACTTGTTATGTGTTGTATGTGTTACAGATATTAGTGGTTCCGGAGACAAGAAGGTTTAGACATGGGTTGTGAGCATGGGATCATTGTTGGAGAGCTAAAGATTAGAAGATTTATGATAGAACTTTCCGACATCTTTTGTAATCTGATTTCTATAGTAGAGATTAGATAAGCTAGTGGTCCATTAGTAGTTATAATTATCTAAATCTTAGTTTTAATGGTCATGTAAAGATAACTATGTATACTTTTACTTTAGTAATGCGTACCACTATTCCGTTTCATGGAGGTTTTTGTTAACCCCTGTTTTGGGGTGTTACAAAAGACCTAGATTCGCAGTACCCTTAAGGTATCGAAAAATTTGCTTTACAGCTTTCATATGAGATATCTTGGGTTCAGCTTGATATCGTGCACACACACAGGTTGCATACATAATATCGGGCCTGCTGGCTGTAAGATACAAGAGAGAGCCGATCATCCCACGGTACAACGTGACATTAACAGGAATACCCTTAGTATCCTTATCTAGTGTCAGCGGTGGTGCCATAGGGGTTTTCATAGCTGAACTTTGAGTTAAGTCGAATTTCTTCAGTATATCTTTAACATATTTTCCTTGATTAATGAAAGTTCCTTTTTCATTTTTCTTTATCTGAAGACCAAGGAAATATGTTAGTTCACCCATCATGCTTATTTTATATTCATCTTTCATTCTATCAGCGAAACGAGTACAAAAGATCAGGGTTAGTAGAGCCAATTATAATGTCATCAACATATATCTGAACAAGAATGATATGACCATTTACTTTCCTGAAAATAGAGTTTTGTCGATTTTACCTCACTCAAATTGTTCAATATGGAGATAAGTAGATAGAGTGTCATACCATGCACGTGGAGCTTGCTTTAAGCCATAAAGTGCCTTATCCAGTTTATAAACATAACCTGGACGCTTAGGATCTGAGAATCCTGGAGGTTGTTCCACATAGACTTCTTCATTCAGCTTTCCATTTAGAAACGCTGACTTAACATCCATCTGATATACTTTGAAGTCTTTGTGTACAGCGTATGCTAAGAATAGACGAATAGGTTCTAGTCTTGCTACTGGAGCAAATGTTTCGTCATAATCTATGCCTTGCTCTTGTCTGTATCCCTGAGCAACAAGACGAGCCTTGTTGCGGGTTACAGTTCCATGTTCGTCCAACTTGTTTCGATAGACCCATTTAGTGCCTATCACTGTTTTGTTAGTTGGTCTTCGAACAAGTTTCCAAACTTTGTTTCTTTCGAATTCAGTCAGCTCTTCTTGCATGGCGTTGACCCAGTTTGGATCTTTGAGGGCATCATCTACTTTGTTTGGTTCAGTCAGAGAAATAAAGTTAACAAATAAACAAATATTACATGCACTTCGTCGAGTCTGAATACCAGCGTTTGGATCACCAAGAATTTGATCGATTGGATGATTTAAAGTCCATCGCTGAGCCGGAGCGTGAGACGTTGACTCAACCTGAACTGGAGTAGCTGAAGATGAGGCTTCAGCAACTTCTGGAGTATCAGCTAAGAGACGAATGGGTGCAGTTGTCATTATGTTCACTGATTGCTGAGAAGTAGATGGAATGTCTGAGACATTGGGTTCAGAAGCAGGTATAGTGTTTAAAGGAACAGCTGAGACCCATGATGTTTTAGCTTCACTATTCTGCATATTTGGAATGACAGGACTATCATCTTTAACTATATGAGTATGAGTGGGAATATCTTCTGAATCACCAAGATGAGAAAACATCCATTGATTCAGTTCTTCAGTATCAGCGGACGGTTTAGAGTTCGCTGAACGGGATTCGTCAAACGTGACGTGAATTGTTTCTTCTACAGTTTGTCTTCTTCGATTGAAGACTCTGAAGGCTTTGAGACTGAGGAGTATCCAAGAAAGATTCCATCATAAGCCTTAGGATCAAACTTTCCAAGGGCATCTCTGTTGTTCAGTATGAAACACTGACATACAAAGATGTGAAGAAAGCTGATTGAAGGCTTTCTCCCATGAAAAAGTTCATAGGCTGTTTTATTGAATCTTTTGACTATCAGCGACCTATTTTGCGTAAATCAAGCAGTGTTGACAGTTTCTGCCCAAAACTGAGTAGGCAGGTCAGAATCGCTGAGCATTGAACGTGCAGATTCAATAATTGTTCTATTTCTTCTTTCAGCTTCGCATACTTTTCTTTCAGCTAGCGTATTTGTCATCTTTATTCCTAGGAATAAAGGATTTCTTGGGAAACGCTGAGTTTCTCGAAACTTTCTTAGACCTGCACTCGTTAGCGAAATGTCCTAGCTTTTCGCAGTTAAAACAAGTAGCAGTAGCCTTATCAACAGGAGCTGATGATCTTGGCTTATCAGTAATAGAAAGGGGTTTGTTCTTTCTGAACATTTTCTTTTTGGCGAATCTCCTAAACTTTTTAGTGAGGAGAGCCAAAGATTCATCATCATCTGAAGAGTCAGATTCTGATGACCTTTCAGAGTTACTTTCTAACTTAGTGATAGTGACCAAGGGTCGCTGAGTAGAAGGTTCCTCTGAGATTAAAGCAACAGGGGTGCTTTTGGAATCTTTTACAAGATTCTTCTTAAGATGACTCGATTGCTCATGATTCAGCATCGTGCCATATAAGGTAGCAAGGGTCATTGATCTTAGATCCTTTGACAGCTTGAGACACATAGAATAACTATCCCAGCTTTCAGGTAAACATTCTAAAAATGTTGTCAGCACTTCAAAGTTAGAATATTCCTTACCAACAGTTTTTAGATCTATTAATAAACAGTTAAAACGTTGGTGAACTTCAGAGAGAGTTTCATTCTTACCACAGATGAAACTTTCGTACTGTCTTACCAGGTTGATCTTTCGAGAGTCCTGGACTTCAGAAGTACCTTCATACTGAACACAAATTGTGTCCCACATAGCTTTTGCGGATTTCAGGTTCATGAAGGAATGGTAGACTTCGTCAGGAAGAGCCATGGATAGTATGGATCTGGCTTTTGTGTCGATAGCCACTTTCTTCTTATCTTCGTCGGGCCACATATGAACTTCCTTGGGTATCAGCCTTTCTGGAATGGCAGGTCTATTCTCAGCGGCTGGTACTGCAGCATCAATTCTTACAGGAATATATGGGCCGTTTTCAATATAGTAAGGCATAGTAGGGTCTACACCTTCTAAGAAGAGAATCATCCTATTTTTCCATAGATTAAAATTATCTCTGGAGAATCTAGGGGGTTTAGCAAGAGAACCATTGTCGATATAGTTTGTGTTTGTGTTGGTGGCCATTTTCAGAAATAGCAAGCAAGAGAAATCTTAGTATAGATTAGATCTTGTTTATTAGATTAAACAAATCTGCTCTGATACCACTTGTTGGTCCCGAAGGGCTATACAAGTTTGTAGAAGGGGGGGTTGAATACAAACACTAAGATTTTACTTTTCTAAATTGTTTATTGATAAATCATTAACAATTTACAGCTTGTTGTGGAAACAAGATTAAGGATAAACCTAAATCTAAACAAGTTGGAACACTAAGTTTCTTGCACTAAGAAAGAGAAGGAAATTACTAATAATAACCTATCTCAAGATAAGAAGGATGGACTTGTCCAGAGTTAGCAAGTTACTTCAAAATGAAGTGAGTTCTTCTTCTTATATACTGCATGCATTTAATGCATGGCAGTTTACACTTTACACGTGGCAGCAGCTCATTGGTTGTACGTCATTGACCTTTGTTGACAAACTTAGTAGCCGCATGTTTGAACAGTGTAGTATCAGAGTGGTTGTACGATTTCAGACAATAAGGAGATTCTTTTCTGACATATCGTACGGAGTCATGCAAGGGTGGTTAAGACAAAAGTACTTTGTACGGAGGACTTCATGATCAGCTTTTCGTTGATTCAGCGATCTATCATTCTATATCAGCGAATGATAGAGTTCTGCGATAGCTGAAGTCTTGTACTTGATACTTCATGTTGTGGTCAAATCTGAGTCTTCGCTGATCCGCATCAGTTCATTAGGAGACTTGTCGCTGGTTCTTGAGCTTGATCTTCGACTTCAGCGTAGAACCTATGTTGACGTGAAACTTGTCTTCATGGATCATAAGTAAACAACTAACTTATCAGCGATCACCATAAGGACTGAACAGACTCAGAGTATTATGGTGAACAGTGTTCGCTGAATGTTTTAATCTAAAGAGCGAGAGTTCCTATCAGCGGTACTGTAAGATCTTAGTACTTATCAGCGATAGTGAAACTCTGATACATATTGTTTACTTACAATTTTCACTAAGTATATAAGAGAGGGTCATTATCAAATCACTGAGGGTTTGGATCAACAATTCCCCATCCAATAATTAAGAAGACACAGGCTACTGGATACTTAAAAACATCTAAACTCACCAATTTGACCAAACAGCAAAAGTATCCGGACAACCCAAAATAGCCCGGACAACTCGACTTTCTGGACAACAAGACTAATCCGGACGACACAACTTTCCGGATACATACCCAATCCGGACAACCTGAACTATCCGGACCTCATATACAATCCGGACAACAAGAAATCCGGATACCATCCGGTATCTTATATCATCCGGAAACTTACAACAAAAAGGGACTTACCCGGATACCTGACTCGTTCGGACACCTTAGAACACCATCCATACACCACCAGCTAAATTACCCTGACACTACCAACAAAACCATCCGGACACATTCATGGTGTCCGGAAACCTCTGTCGGTTTGCATACTTTCAGCCTAGAAACCGACTGAATCAATCCCAGATGTGAAATCGTTTATCCTACTCCGATAGAAACTACCTAATAGCAATTACAAACATAAAATGTAAAGAAAACATACCTCTAATCCCTTTTTAAGCCAACCAATTTGATGTCTTAGCCAAAAACCCTTTCTTTCTTCTTCTTACTCTCTCAAACACACACACATACACACTGGAATGTTTGCTGGATATTTTTGTAATATGAAATATCTGAATATCCTAAAGGATAATATCTAACCAATATTTACCCTTTAAACCCTAAGCTATCCATTAATGACCAAACCACCCTTAACTCCTAATTTAACCCAAACTTACCCTAAACATCAAATATAAAGTTAAATAAATTTAACGGAACTAACATTTAACTAACGATATTTCTAACGGAAATATAAAGTGATTCTTTTGAAAATCTCACTGATATTTCTAATCAGTACTTCTATTTTTAAAATGTCCCTGAGTTTTTCAAAAAACCCTCAGAGACGACTTAAAACATGAAACGACGTTTGTGACGTCATACATAACGGATAACCCATGGCACGACCTTTCGTCTGACCCGTTCGCCCATTTTGTTTCCTTGTCCAATAAGATTCAAGGGACGTGTCACGTGTCATCATGAGAAACTTTTCCCCCTCATTAGTTTCTCTCTCCTCTCACTATATAAACCATTCAAGTTTATATTTTTACCTTTTACGCTATCGAACTCCCCAAAGACAAAAAAACAGGTTCACATTTTCTTCCTTTAATACTTTTAAACTTGTTTTTGATCTTATTCTTGTTCTTAAAAGATCAAACAAATGCACTTTCTAAAAACATGAAATCATCTTCTTCATAATTTCATGAACACAACTTGTTTACAAGTTGTTCTTGTAAGTTTAAAACAAAAATCTTAAACTTATGTTTTTCATACGTTTTTCCAGAATCCTTTCCATAAAAGGAAACTGGAAAACAAGAAATTTCACTAGTTTTTGAATTTCTTTTCAGAACTAGAAACCCTTTTTACCATCTTTCCCAAAATGGAAACTGGAAAACCCTAAAACCCTAATTTTGGAAACTTTTTCCATCTTAAGCTTTTGTCTCATCTTCTTCTACATCTTTTGTTATTCTGAACAGAAATGGCTTCCAACACTGATGTTGCTGCAACCACTACTCCCACTGTCCCTTCTTTCCAAAGGGCTGCAAACATGAAGTTATCGATGAATCAGATCACTTTTCAATCCAACAACCCCTACGCTCTCTTGGAATTCCCCAAGAAAAAGATGGTCACACATCTTGATGATGCAGTAAACTTCATCAAGACATGCCCTCTATCAAATGCCATGACCATCAAACCTCCAGCCCACAAAAGACTCTTGCAACAATTCTGGTACATAGCGCATCGTACCACTACCACTTCCACGAAAAACCCTAACCGCCAATACGATGTCATCGCCTTTGAAGTTAAACTAGGCGAGGCACAAATCTCTCCTGCAGTGATATGCTTAGTGCTGAACCTGTCGGATCAAAAGCTCGTCCCTTTGTTCGCTTCCCTGATCCCAACTCTCCATAAGGAAAGGAGGAGATCATCTCATTCCTCGACAAAATGGGGTACATCTGGAACCCTGACCGTGCTGGCATCCCTGAGAAGAAGCTCACTATGATGCTTAAGAACAAGATGCCATCTGAGCTAAATTTCATATTTGCGTATGTCATTAGCTGCATGACTGCCAAGATGGGCTCGCATGATCAGGAATCCAAACCTCAAACTGCAATGGCCTACGCCTTACTGAAGGGTCTTCCTGTTGATTGGGCCAAAGTGATCTTTGAAGATCTGATGGAGAAAGTGGAGATGCCTGAAAGATCAGCGGTGGTTCCTTATCCTCGCTTTCCCAGCGCCATATTCGCCCATGGCATGAAGGACGCATACCCCAAGGTTGGCAACCATAAACTTTCTCAGGTTGGACTGAAAGTGCTTGACTTCAAACCTGTCCCCAACGAGGTACGTCTCTATACTCTTCTTACTCTTGTCCGCTAACCTTCTTCTACTTCTGCAGCTACCTCTATGGCAGCGGTCGACCCAACCACTGATACCCAGGCTGCAACCACCACCTCTTCCAAAAAGAGGAAACAATCCACTACCCCCTAGGCATCAATAAGTCCAAGAAGATTTCAAAGGAGCCACCCAAGCCTTCCCTGGCTGAAGACTCCACGTCGGTCCCTCTGTAGATGATGATGGATAGTTTCGTGGAACACTACGCCATATCCGTTGAACCCACCCAATCAATACCAGTTTTAGTGCCTCAGTTCACTGAAACTTTCTTAGATGAGAGCCCCCACTCCATAGCGCCTCAAAGCGCTGCTGAGAGAATTTCCAGCGGATCCAACACTGACGCTGCAACCACCACCCTCTTCACAACCTTTGCTTCTCCCTCAAAGTCTTTGGTCTCTTCAAAACTCATCTTCCCCTCAGCGACATCTACGCCCATCATCCATCTGGACGACAATGCTACTGCTGAACTGCAACGAATGATACAGCAGAACCAAGGACCTGTAGACGCTTTTGGCCACCATTCACTGGAAGAAGACATGGAAATCTACTCAGGGTTCCGTGATTTCAACACTTTTTCCATCCAGCCTACATGTATCCCAAACACCATCTCACTCTCTGCACCCCTAACTTCTGAGCTTTCCTTTGTTCATAAGTTTATTTCTTTTATAGGTCCTAACTTGGGCACGATCAGCAACTCCCTCAAGGAGATTGCTGAAAAGGAGGAAACTCTCACCACCACCATCTCAACTAACTCTTCAGCGGTTACAGACGGTGGAGAAACCCTGAAAAAGCTATCAACCGCTGTTGCTGATAGGGATTCCTCTGCTGACCTCCTCAAGGTTAATGGAGCCCTGAACACGGTCCAGACTGCCATCACCACCAACTCCTCCTCAATCGCCTCCCTGACAACTGCTGTAACAGATCTCACCACTGGACTTTCATCATTCAGCGGTGAGGTGAGTACTTTGAAGACAGACTTTACAGGTCTTCAAAATGAAGTGAGCAGCCTCTCCTCAAAGGTCGTTGAATCCAACGTGCTGCTCACCAAAATACTTGAAAGGATGGAAGCTCCCATGGTCGCCTTGTCCCACTTCTCTCAAACTGAAAGAGAGAGGATGGAGTTGGTCGTGGATTTTATCATAGGTTCTACCCCTGCTATATTTGGCCTAGAAGACAAAATAGCAATGGTTGAATCTAGTTTGGGTATCCTTGGTAGTTGTTGCTGTTGGCACTAACGCTGCTACCTCTCCCATTCAACATGAGGAAGAAAGGGAGAAGGATGATAAAGGCCTTCCCCATGTTTCTAAGGGGGAGGGTATTACTAAACAACCTCAGGATGATGCAAATCCTGAGGTCAAGCTGAAGCCCCCAACACATCACCAATAATCCCAGCCTCTAGAGCTGAAGAACAACAAATAATCCCGGTCCTGAACTTCGATGAGACCGATGAAACTTTTGATGAAGAAGAAGAACTGCTCTCTTATCCAAACAGACCTTCCATGGCTTTTAAAAAGTCAAGTGAAGATGAAAACTTAAAGAGAGCAGCGATGATCCAGAAGCTGGAAGATCAGCGCATTGTCCCTCCTCACCTGAACTTCTTATCCAACAGGGAAATCGCTGAGTCTCTCAAGGTTGAACAATTCCTAGCTGAATGAAAGACGGCTGAGCAGAAAGACAAAGAATATGTCTTAGAACTCGTTCAACATTCAGTGGAAGATCCATATCTGAAAAGGTTCCGTGTGGCTGTCCAACGAAATCTGATCAGAGACGCACGAAGGATCAGTCAGAAGAAAAGAAAGGTCAGTGATTCCACTCTGGCCTGGTGTAAACATAAGTGCCATTACAGAAGTCACAATTCAAGGATTAAATCTGTTTCCCTGAAAGGGAGAATGGTAAGCGGTATTCCAGTAGTCGACGTCGAAATTATCAGAGAAAATGGATTCAAGTCAACTTGCTACATGTCAGCCTTTGGCAAGCTTGGCTTCCCTGAATGTTTAGAGATGAGGGTAGCTATTCAACGATCACGCTCAGCGTACAAGACCCATGTCGAAGAAACCTTAAAGAGGTTGATCGATATGGTGGCCTCAGCAGTTGATATCCCAAAACCTCCTCCAATTCAGTCCAAGCGACCTACTACAAAGAAGAAGAAATCCTCAACTTCAGGCCCTTCGATAAGGATTGAAATGGGGATTAACTTTTCTCGTGAAGCAGTTCTTGGTCCCGATCCTGATCTCTTCGGACTAGACATCTCTCTACCTCCCACTGAAACATTCATCCCTGGTAAGGTTCTCAGCAACCATTATGGCATCTTCTTCTATGGGTGCACTGGACGCCGATGCTTTCAACGAGTCTCTGAGCTACACAAAGCACCCATCAAACAACTCAGAGATTTACTCTATTGGTGTGATTACATAAAGGACATCCAAGCAATCTTCCTGAAACCCATGATCTTCAAAGAAGCATAGAAAAGAAGAGATTAGGGAGTAAATGTCCCTGACTGGATGATTCCTGAAACCGACACTCTTGATGAACTTTTGGTCAAGAAAGAACCTGAATAGCTGATAGGATCACTTTTGTAATTCTTCTATCTTTATCTACTTGTAACTTTTTGTACATGTAATTATTATTCACTGTACTTGTAATTTTTCAACTTCCCCTTGTAATCTTTACGAAGTTATTGAAAAATTTCAGTGAATGTACTTTACTCCATCAATACTAGAAAAGATCCATGAAAACAGTAAATGGGACACGCATTTTATGAGTCCTTTTTATCCTTGTGTTTTTATACATAGCAATTTTCTTTTATTGCTATGTCATCATCAAATAGGGGGAGATTGTTGATCCAACCCTCAGTGATTTGATAATGACCCTGAGAAAAACTTAGTGAAAAATATAAGTAGACAATATGTATAAGAGTTTCACTATCAAAGAAAAAATATACTAAGTCTGTTTAGTACCGCTGATAGGAAACTCATGTTGTTTAATGTACACTTCAGCGATACCTGTACATCAGTGAACCCTGAGTATGTTCAGTCTCACTGATGATCGCTGATAATTTGTGTTGTTTACTTATGCTCCCTGAAGACAAGATTCGCGTCAACTATGTTCTACGCTAAAGTCGAAGATCAAGCCAAAGAACCAGCGACTAAGTCTACTAGTGACCTGATGCGGATATCACCGAAGCCAAGACTTGTCCATCCCACGTAAATTTCCAAGTAGAAGACTGCAGCGTTCGCTGAACTTTATCATTCACTGATAAAGACTCTCTCAGTAAAAGCTGATCATGAAGCCTCATCTACAAGTAACGTTGTCTTACCCCCTTGCACGCCTTTTGTACGATTTGTTAGAAAAGACATCCCTTGTCTGAAATCGTACAACCAACTCTGCCACTACACTGTTCATCATGCGGCCAAAAGGATGTCCCTACAAAAGTCAAATTCATGCATCCACTCAGAGGCTGCATGTGTAAAGGTATACTGACTCGCATTAAATGCATGCAGTATATAAAGGAAACCCTACTTCATTTGTGAAGTGCTCGGCCATTCCTCTCTCGCTGAACTACTGTGTGAAAGAAAACCATCCTTAGTTTTCTTAATCTTCTTTCTCTCTTATTTCTAGTGCAAGAACTCTATGTGTTCTCATAGTTTGTTTAGATTAGGTTTATTCCATATCTTGTTCCACAACAAACTGTA
Organism: Saussurea involucrata; assembly: GCA_033807775.1. Taxonomy (NCBI): domain Eukaryota; kingdom Viridiplantae; phylum Streptophyta; class Magnoliopsida; order Asterales; family Asteraceae; genus Saussurea; species Saussurea involucrata. The sequence continues at coordinate 139,457,262 of CM066322.1, forward strand.
AATTATTTGATATATATCAATAAATAATTCAAAAAGATAAAAATCTGTGTTTGTATTCAACCCCCCCCCCCCATTCTACAAACTTGTATAACCCCTTTGGGACCAACAGCACTCCGCCGCCGTGAAATGGAGTTTTTGGTATTTTCCTCTGGATCGCTGTCTCGAACTCAAATAAAATTGATCGGACGGTGTCACCGAGTTTCACGAGTGATGTCACGGCCTGTGTGCGAACGACCGCCATTGAATCGTAGGAGAAGATCATTTCGATCTCTGTTAGCCCCAAGTATCTCTTATGTAAAAGTATTGAAAATAGTACAAGTCAGAAGACCACCAGAGATCCAGCAGAAGACTTAGAAGAAGTTCAACCAGAAGACCAACAGAGCTCGACAGAGCTCTGGCGGAACCAACTGGCAGAAGACTTCTTCTATTCAACAGAAGAACTGTTCACCATCAGAAGACCAACAGAGCTCTGGTGTAAGACCTCTTGTGACTGAAGACCTCTGTGAAGCCTAAGTCTCGTAGAAATCTCTAAGTGTTAGACACGTGTTCGTACTTTCCACGTAAGCCCTAAAAGGACGAAGACACACTTTCCACGTGTCATTCCAGGGTTAGATAGTACACTGTCTAATGCTTTATCAGGCTATAAATAGAGAGGTAGTGGAACAACAATTGTAAGCTTTAGGAAGAATAGTTTTCCACAATTGTTAGAGCACACACTGCTACATTCGATAGCACTACCTCCGTACGATCTTGTTCCCTGTGAGATTTCCGAATACACACACTTGAACGTGTTCTTGGTGTTATTCATATTATCAATATACGAGCAGCTTATTATATTTGATCTTGTTATCATTCTATTGTTCTATATTTGATACTCACTGTTACATTATCGTATTACACAATTACTCACATTTTAATGGCTTTATATATAATGCTTCCGCTGTCTATTTCTTAACATTTATGTGATACAACGTGAATCTGGGAACCTACAGTTGGTATCAGAGCTTCTTTGATTTGCTTAAATCAAACGATCCAATCTACCAAGGTTGATTCATAGTTGTTGATTGTGTGTCTTAAAGCTTCATAGAATACTCTGTTTTTACTGTTCAAGTTTAAAAACAAGTTTTCAGAGTACATTTAACTTTGTTTAAGGCTTTCTAGCAAGTTTAAAGATCTTCTCTACTCAAAGTTACTGTTCCATTGGTTACTGTTCATTCACCTTTAGTTTAAACTCTTTTGAAACTGTTATACTTTGTTTTTCTTCAAAATGGCTAATAACAACATTAAAGCCATCTATACTGCTGGATCTCTGACCAAACCTCCTACTCTTCTGAGAGATGAATATCCTCGGTGGAAGATTAGGATGGTTAACTTCCTTGATGGAATGGACAGAGATTTAATGCGATCTGTCAAAGATGGACCATTCCAACCCATGGTTTTGGTTCCTTGTGTACCCGCAACATAAACAACTGCTGAGATTCCTGCTCACTTCGAAGTTAAAACCACTGGTTTTACAGATGAAGAGACGCTAAAAATGGAAAATGACCTTAAAGAAGTTAGACTTCTGATTATGGCCATTCCCAACGATATATTTCAAGAACTAGATTCATGTGTTACTGCTAAAGAAATCTGGGATCAGCTTCTTAATCAACTTGAGGGTGGTATCAAAACCCAAAAGAACAGAAGGACCCAATGTATTAACGAATACAATGATTTCAAGGAACTTCTTGAGGAAACCTTACAACAGACCTACAACAGATTCAACGTTTTAATAAACAAGTGTAAAAAGTGTGGGGTTGTTAGGTCGAAAGAAGATAACAATGTTCTGTTCTTAAAAAGTTTGAATGATGAATGGTTAAATCTGTCCATATCTTTACAAGCTAACCAAGATTTGGATGCATGGTCTCTTACTGATGTGTATGGCACTCTTGCTGCACAAGAGAACGATGTTGTCAAACAAAAAAACAAATCCACCATTGCAGGTCCAATAGCTTTGATATCTGATTCAAAGAAACCCTCTGAAGGAATGTCCAATAGAGAGAGCTCTAGCAGAGAGAAAACGAAAGAAAAGGTTGTGAAAAAGAAGGGAAAGACTGTCTGGTCGCTGAAAGTGATGCTGAAGAAAGTTCATCATAGGATGATGATATCAAAGCCTTTGCTCAATCTCTTGCGTTAATAACTCAAAAATTTAACAAGAGATTTGGCAACAAGGTATTTGATAGAAGAGGAAGGTACGAGAGAGAAGAGAAAGATGAGAAAAGAGGTTACGCTGCACCTACCCACCAGAACAGAGCTCCACACGAGCAAAGACCACAACCACAACAGAAGTATAATCCTCCAGCACCTCAGAAAACCGATGCTGCCCAACCCATCAACCAGAATGATGGACGTTGTTTTAGATGTGGCAAACCCGTCCATTTATATGCTAATTGTAGAGGTAAACTGGTAAAAGACCAGGATTACTACAAGAACAAATACAAGTATAATTACAGAGAAAGAAGCTATGTTGCTGAGATGGAGAATTGGATCTCTGATTCGTCCTCTGATGACGAACCAGAGCAGGCCATTTTTTGCGGGGTTGCTGTGGATGATGAAAGTCAAGAAGAGGTAGCAGATTGGATGACTGGAGAGATACCAGAGAGAATGATAGAGGAAAATTTGTCTCAGAATGCATATGCTCTTGCTGTAATAGAGCCAAACAATAGAGCGCTGGAGACCACCAGACCCAGTGCCAAGGTATGTTCTGCTTCTGAATCAAAATCTGACTCTGAGTTGGAAATGCACGTTTCTTTGTTAACAGAAGAGTTTAAACTTTTAAAACAAAAACTTTCAGAGGAAAAGGAATTGAGAAAGCTAGCTCAGAAGGATCTGTCCTTCTACAAGAGACAGAAAACTCTCTTGGAATAGGAAAAGGAAGAAATCTTTAAAGAAAAATCTGAGATAGAAGTCTTAACTAAACAGAAGGAAAACACCTTTTCTGAAAATGTTAAAGAGTTTGAGGAAGTTTTGAAACAAAAGACTGAAGAGGTTAAGAAATCAGAAACCGAAAGACTTAACTTTGTTGCTTTAAAAATTATTTTCAAAGAGAAAGGGAGGTTTTGCATCAATCCCTGCAAAGAAAAGAGATTCAAATCAAAAAGTACCAGGATGCACAAGATGTGCACATCAAGATAAACTCTCAAAAGGATACACAAGGTCTTGGTTTCAGTGACCTTGCTCCCTATAATGGAAGGAAGAAGACATCTCTGTCCTCTGCCTTCTGTGTTGAAAAAATCCATGAGAATGTGATCTCTGGTACTGCAGTTTTCAAAAGAATCAAAACCTCAGATGTATCAAGGACTAGAAGGCTCAACTTCAGGAATGTTAGCTATGACTCATTGGATCAAGAAAAGGTTATAGAACCATCTTCAAAGTTTATTCTTGATCAAGGAAGATCTAGAATCATATTTCCTAATTCTGTTAAAAGTCTGGATACAAAAGAGATCTTTAATTTCAACTCATTCAAAGGACAGAAGTCTGTTACTTCTGTGGTTGAATCCTCTGTTGCTAAACCACAGAGCGAGCTCAACCCTGAAGCCCCAGTCTTCTCTCCTACTTCTGAAACAATTAGAACATCTTTTGAGGAGGATTTGAAAAGAGTTCTGAAGGAAAATGCTGTTTCTGATGCATTAAACCCCAGCTGAGAAAGTTCAAGTCTGCCAAAGCTAATATCTCAATGATACCCCAAGAGTCTAACACCTCCACCAGAGCCACCAGAGACTTTCTAGCCTCTGACAGTGACTCTGATTCTAAGGTAGATGAGCAAATTTTTTGTGCTCAAGAGACTGTTTTACACAAACCAAAGCAAGTAACTGCTGAATCTAAACCTTTAAAAAATGTATCTTTCTTTAAGAAACAATCTAGATTCATACCAGTTCCTAATTTTCAAAACAAGGGTGTCAAAGTTCTTTCTTCTAATAAGATAGAAGACAAGAGAAGAGAGGAAGCTAAAAGTGTTTCTGTGAATCAAACTTCAGTTCCATTTATTTATAACCCGATCAGATTTACACCAGAGCAGAAGGGCAAGTGGATAGTCAAAGACAGACATGTTCCCAACTCTGTTGTAAATCAAAGAAGAAACTCTTTTTGGCCGAGTGAATTTGTTCCAAGGAAAAACAACAACTTCTTAAAACCAAACAAGGACATAATGTATGGTCCTAAAGTTTTTCAATCCCATGCACCATTCAAACAACAGTTTTTGAATAAAAATAGCAATGTGCATCAATTATCTTCATGTTCTATCAATTACAACAGCATTCAACTGTTGTTAAAACTGCAAAATCATATGAATGGTCCCCACTGTGTTCTGAATCAGTCAGCTCAAAGGAAAAATCCCAAGACTGTTCAGAATACACAAAGAAAGTCCTCTGGCACACCATCACAGAATGAAAAGCCAGTAGGAAAGCCTGTTAACACCTCTAAGCCTAACAAGAAATGACCCATTATGCAATGGGTACCTCAAAGGAACTAATTTGTCTTGCAGAAGCCTCATGTGCAGATCTGGTACCTAGATTCAGGATGCTCCAGGCACATGACAGGCAATAAGGAGCTGCTGACTTCATTCAAGAACAAAATGGGAAGTGCAGTGACCTTTGGAGGAGATAATGGTGGACAGATGAAAGGCTATGGTACTTTAAATAATGGTGGTGTTTCAGTTTCTGAAGTTGCTTATGTTGAAGGATTAAACCATAATCTGCACAGTATAAGTCAACTTTGTGATCATGGGTTCGATGTCAATTTTAGAAAGAAGTATTGTTCTTTGTTGCTTTCCGAGTCTGGTCAAGAACTTTTAAGAGCCGACAGAAAAGGCAATCTGTACAAAATGAATTTTAATCCAAACCAAAACTCTACAACAGAAAAACTCTATTTAGTGTCTTTAAAAAAGGAAGATGCCTGGCTCTGGCATAAAAGATTTGCCCATCTAAATTTCCAAAATCTTGACAAACTCGTGAAGTTGAACTTAGTGAAAGGTCTGCCTTCGCTTAAATTTGACAAAGACCATCTCTGTTCTGCCTGTGAGTTGGGTAAAATGAAAAGATCTTCACACAGAACTAAGAGTGATCACAGTTGCCCCAGACCTTTGCACATGCTTCATGTGGATCTTTGTGGTCCAATCTCGGTGCAAAGTCTGTCGGGTAAGAAGTATATTCTTGTCTTAATAGATGAATTTTCTAGATATACTTGGATTGAGTTCATCAGAGTAAAATCGGATGTCCCATAAATTTTGATACGTCTGTTGAAAAGGATACATGTTCTGTTAGGTCTCAAAATCCAAAAGTTGAGAAGTGATAAAGGGACAGAGTTTAAGAACGCCAGAATTGATGCCTACCTATCAGAGGAAGGTATTTCCCAGAACTTCTCAGCTGCAAGAACTCCGCAACAGAATGGAGTGGTGGAAAGAAAGAACAGAACTCTGGTAGAAGCAGCAAGAACCATGTTGGCAGGTTCTATCCTTCCAATCAACTTCTGGGCAGAGGCAGTCTCAACAGCCTGTTTTACCCAAAACAGAGCTGTAATAGTGAAAAGATTTAAGAAGACTCCCTATGAACTCATCAATAATCGAAGGCCAAATGTGAAATATTTTCATGTTTTCGGCTGCAAGTGTTATATCTTGAATGACATAGAACAACTGGGCAAATTCGACAAGAAGGCTGACGAAGGAATCTTTATTGGTTATACCTTAACCTCTAAAGCCTATAGAGTCTACAACACCAGAACCAGAGTCATTCAAGAAAGCATAAATGTGTCTTTTGATGAAAATACATCAAGTTCCTCTGATCGCAAAACACCAGAGGAGACACAGAAGGAACAGAAACCAAGTTCTTCAAAGTCAAGGGAAGAAGATATAAACTTAGTCTTCAATGATTTCTTCGATGATGATGATTCCTCTGTCGGCGTCACCAGAGGCAATCAGACTCAGAACTCAACAGAACATAATCTGACAGGTACAACTCTTACTGGTCCCTCCAATTCTTCACCATCTACTTCTCTGTCTACAGGTGTCATTCAGAGAAACGAGGAACCACTACAAGATGTAAGAGAACCTAAGCAAGAGCCATCATCACCCCTATTGACAAACATTGGGAGAGATTCCCTATTTGAATGTTCACCTTCGCAGAGCCCTGTTGGTACTTTACAGAGCAATAAGGCCACTCTCCAGAGTTGTGTGCCACAGAGCCCTGGTGCCAATCTACAGAGCTCTGATGCTGAAGTTCGTCTTTTCCCATCAGAAGCACAAACTCCACCTTTTGTCCATACTCCCATGACAAGATGGACAAAGGATCACCCCATCATCTAATTATTGGTGCAGCAGAAGATGGTGTGAAAACAAGATCGGCCACAATCAATGAAGCTTTCTTTGTCAATTTTCTAAGCATGATTGAGCCGAAGAAGATCTCTGAAGCCCTGGAAGACCCAAACTAGATTGAAGCTATGCAAGAGGAGCTTCTGGAATTTGAAAGAAATAAAGTTTGGTCCTTGGTTCCACTCCCTAAAGATAAAGATGCTATTGGAACCAAGTGGGTGTTCAGAAATAAAGAGGATGAAGATGGGATTATCATCAGAAACAAAGCTCGCCTGGTTGCAAAGGGATATTGCCAAGAAGAAGGCATTGATTATGACAAAACTTTTGCACCTGTGGCTAAGCTAGAAGCAATCAGAATCTTCCTAGCCTATGTTGCTCATAAAGGTTTGAAGGTCTACCAAATGGATGTGAAACCGGCCTTTCTAAATGGCAAAATCCAAGAAGAAGTTTATGTCCAACAACCACCTGGTTTTGAAAGATCAGAGTTTCCATACCACGTTTACAAGTTAGACAAAGCTCTTTATGGCCTTAAGCAAGATCCCAGAGCCTGGTATGAAACTCTGTCAAACTTTCTGTTGACTAATCACTCCCAGAAACGTACTATCGATAAAACCCTGTGATAGGTTTGAGGAATATATGTTGATGACATTATTTTTGGGTCTACACGGCAGGAGTACTGTGATAGGTTTGAGGAATTGATGAAAAGCGAATTCAAAATGAGCATGATGGGAGAACTTTCTTTCTTCTTGGGTCTACAAGTAAAACAATCCATTAGAGGGACTTTTATAAGTCAGTCTAAATACATCTCTGATATTTTGAAAAAGTATAAGCTCAATAATTCAAACCCAATGAAAACTCCTATTGCCACTGGAGTTAAACTTGACTCTGACCTTAATGGTGAACTGTGGATGTCAAGAACTACAGAGGCATGATAGGGTCACTTCTGTACTTAACTGCTAGCAGACCTGATATAATGTTTGCAACTTGTCTCTGTGCCAGATTTCAAGCAAATCCTAAAGAATCACATTTTTCTGCTGTCAAGCGCATATTTAAATATCTAAAAGGGACTCAATTTTTGGGTCTATGGTATTCTCTTAATTCTGGTTTCGAGCTTGTAGCATACACAGTTTCAGATTATGGAGGATGCAGGAATGACAGAAAGAGTACTTCTGGTAGCTGCCAATTGCTTGGAGATAAATTGGTGAGTTGGACATCCAAGAAACAAAATTGCGTATCAACCTCTACAGCAGAAGCAGAGTATGTTGCTGCTGCTAGTTGTTGCTCTCAAGTGATCTGGATGAAAACACAACTCAAAGATTATGGCATGGAGTACAGCAAGATCCCAATTCTGTGTGACTCCAAGAGTGCAATAGCAAATACATCTAATCCAGTTCAGCACTCCAAGACAAAGCATATCGACATAAGGTACCATTTTATAAAGGATCATGTTGAAAAAGGGACAATTGAAATGTATTTTGTTTCAAATGACTTGCAGCTTTCTGACTTGTTCACAAAAGCCTTGATGAAAGGAGATTTAACTTCTAAATCAGCAAGATGGGTATGTTGAATATGTCCTTCTAACTCTGTTTAAAAATCAACAGAGCCTCTGATGTTCCTACCAGAGCTCTGTCAAAATAGTTGGGTAGGATAGTTCACCAGAGCCTCTGATGTTCTCACCAAAGCTCTGCCAGCATACTTTTTCAATGTTTTCTTCTTATGAATTTTTTGTTTGTATATATTTTTTTGTACATAATGTTTTTTTTAATCTTTCAAAAAGCTAAAAAGAAATCTGTCAATTAAGCTCACCATTTAAGGGGGAGCTTAAGAGGATAATAAGCATGGTTTTAGGGGGAGCAAGTCAAAATCAGTTTTTCAAATCTAAATGACTTTGCTTTTTGAACTTCAAAGATAAATCTTTTTGAGGAAGAGAAAACCTGTTATGATGAAAACCTTTTTGATAATCTCAAGAACTTACCAGAGCCTCTGTTGATTCTCACCAGAACTCTGTGAAATTTCTGAGTCAGTTCTGTTCTCGTTCTTTGACCACTTTCACAATAGATACAGGATTTTTAAATGATTTTGGGTAAAGGTGAAACATCTTGGGTTACTTGAAAGAAATGAAAAAGGTCACTCAACAGAGGCAAAACTGTGCTGAGCTCCACCAGAGCTCTGTCTGTTTTCTGCCACGTCATCAGAAGAGCTGTCATCAGAGATGCGGGTTATTTTTAAGCGTCAACCACATGTCACCCACACATCTCTAACCGTGACGGTTTGCTAGCCCAAAAGTTGTCAGAACCAAATCCACGTGGCAATCTCTGATTGAGAAACAAACCGTTAGTTGTTCCCACGTTACACTGTTGAGGCCACTCCACTATCTAACACTCGAGTGCCTACAGTACCTATGACGTTCATCCAGCCACATGATTCTAGTATAAATATCCATACCCACAACCCATTTCATTTCTTACGTTTTTCTGATCATTCAAAACCCTTCATCTTTCCCTCTCAAAGTTCAAAACCCTTGAGTTCTTCAAGAAACCCTAACCTGCAACAATGGCAGAACAACAACATTCTGCTGAATCAAGCCATATAGGGCCTGTCGACGAAATCATAATCCAACCTTATGAGTTCGCAGACAATAATTACCGTTTCGACGCAAACCCGGCCAATTATTTACCCACTTACCATGTCTTTGTAGAGTTTTTTAGAAACTCTGAAATTTTTAGAGCGCTAACTGAGTTTGGCGTCAACCTTCCCGAGCTCTACGTCCAACAATGGTGGACTACGTGCTAGTACATTCCAGAGCAAGAGGGGATCGTTGGAAATGTTAATTCCGGTAGGGATGGAGGCGCAGGTATGATTCGCATTCGTGCCAGCACTTTCAGAAGGATTTTCAGGATGAAGACAAGAAGACAGCTTGGAATTGAAGCTTACGAGAAACCCCCAAAAGTAGTTGTTCTTCTTGACTTTGTGAAGTTTCTAGGCTACAACAAATCTCTGAACAAAATAGGCGAGTTCAGAAGAGCAAATTTACCTGCATTGTGGAACTTTAGGTTTTCCACACTAAATAGAACCCTAAACTACAAATCTGGTAGCCAAGACCAAACTAGCACAGAGATTCTGCAAATCTTGTATGGGCTGTTCTTCAACAGAAACTTCGACTATGCCACGATTCTCTACAATGATCTTCTTGCTGCTGTTAACACGAAGACCTCAACCATAGCAACAGGAGGAGTTGTCGGAGTTCACAAGTTCTTAAAGACCATTAAGTATCCTCGATTCATCAGTCTGGTAATAAGAAGAGCTTTCCAATGCTTGGAGTTAACTCAACAGGGAAATCCCACACCTGTTTGGGTTATGTCCAGGTTCCTCCCTACAACATCAGGTGACTATCCTTTTATTAGATGAGTACCAAGAACAATGCTCGCTCTAATTGACCCTCAACATATTTCTATCCAAAACTATAATACTGCTGCTCAACCTCAAGAACCTGAGGTGAGAACCCCAGCATACATAGGATCTGAGCCATCTTTGGAGAGTTTGTATGAGGAATTAGGAGAAGAAGTTAACAGACCAGAGGTAAGAGCACCCGAAGTGGGGTCTTCCTCTGCAAGAGTGTTGGAGGATGAAGTACAGAATAGAGCATCCCCTATGGAGACTGTTCATGAGGGAGTAAGGGAAACTACAGAGGTGGAAGTAATTTCGTCCTCCTCTGGTAGTAGTAAGCAAGAGGAAGGTGAGGGAGGGCATCTTGAGTCTTCTAAAACCCTAGGAGACGAGGGAAATGTGAGCTTAGTACAAGATGTTCAAGAGAACACACATGTGAGATTCCAAAGCCCAAATCCTAGTGCAACCACACAACCTATTCCTGGTGATCAAGACCAAAGGAATATTGAAACAGAGGTGCACACCTCGAACCCTAACCAGCAAGAACCACCAGAGGCACCTCTTCACGCCTCTGGTATGCACGAAACCGGGGAATCTATCTTTGGTAATGATGTTCCTTTTCCCCAGAACATCGATAGGTCATAACCACACGTTGATGCCTCTATGGCTCAAATTGATTTGTCACAACATAGCCCCAAGATCTTTCGTATCTCACGTAGGCTCTGCCCAACTCAGGGGCAGTGGAATGACTTAGTGGCACAAGGGAAAACTTTGCTTGATCCAAGTTCTTCCCATCACATCCGATTTCCTTCTCCAGAACCTGAGCTGGAAGAGGAAACTCTGGTCAGAACACCTGTAGATGTTTCCCCTGAAAAGGAGCATCAAGGATCGGGTGGAAGTCCTACAAGAGCCAACCTCAAAACAACTCTTGATGTAGGTACCTCTGAACTCGAGGCAGAATTGGATACATGTGTTGGATATGAATTTGTCATCCATTTCACTCAAGAACACATTACAAGATTAGGAGTTCTTTACAAGTGTTTCTCTCTCTAGAATATAAGAATGTGAGTTAAGTATGTCTAGAGTCTTTTCAACTAACATACAACTAAACCTATTTATACTAAACACATTACAAGATGTAAACAACACAATACAACTCAATACATTGACTTTGACTTTGACCTTTCTATATTAAAACCTTGAAGACATATTGCACTAACATTACCCCCGCTGATATTGTCTCCATAGCAGCGTTCAAAAGCTACTGGGACAATATTAGCAACTCCTTGAATGAGTATAAACTTATCAATGAATCGAAGGAGGAGCTGATCCGCAAGGAGAATGCTTCTCTCAAAGAAGAGTTGCAACAGATCTCCACTAAATATGCAGAGGCAACTCAGAAGTATGCAGAGGCTGAAAGGGTCAGAGCAGAGGAGACTATGAAGATGACAACAGAGCTTTCAGATCTAAAAAGACTTATGCAGAGAATCACACGGCAACAATGAACAGAACCCTGCCTATACCTTCACTTCTCCTATCAGACTCAAACATCAAAACCCTGACATAGTTAAGCAACAACTATGTTAAGGATGCAGTGAAAGAAGCAACGACATCTTCTTCTACCCCAATCAACATATCTGGTCCAAGCCCCAATGATTTACCTATGACAGTTGGCCAGATGGGAGAGTTCAACAGAAATGTTCTTAGCAAGATGATGTCAATTTCGTCCAAATTTGTCATGAAAACCCAAGCGACAGAACGACATGTGCAGACATCGCTTGACTCTCACAAATTCAACTTTGGGAGTCAAGTAGATGAAGTTAGAATGGATGCGATAGAGTTGGAAGATGTACATAAAAAGGCCGCGACTGAGTTTAAAGCTGCTATCACCAACACCATTTTACTCAAAAGATCTGCAGAAGGACCCCCAGAAGGAGAACCCTCACGCAAAAGGGCTAAGTTTGTTGCTCTGTCCTCACCCACTGCAGGAATTGCCGATTCTGATGATGATGACTTTCAAGATGCTCCAGAGGGAAACTCAGATAATCAGACGGGTGAATCTACAAAACAACAAAAGGGGGAGAAGGAGAAAGAAAAAGAAAAAGAGAAGGAGAAAGAGCCTGAGAAAGAAAAGGAGAAAGAGAAAGAAACGAATAAGGGGAAAGGGAAAGAGAAAGCAAAAGAGGCAGAGGCAGAGATGGAAGAAGTTACACAAGGAGACAAGGGGATTACAAAAGAAGAAACACCAGAGATGACAATGGTAGTGTTTGACTACATGTTCAAAGGCAGAGTCATCAGAACAGAAGAGTCAACTCAACCACCACCAGATATCATCATACATGACACCCCTCCTCCATCTCCAAGAACTGAACCAGAGAGATCAAAACCAATCTCTGCTAATGAACAAATAAGCCAAGCTCAACCCTAAATCCAACCCCAAGTCCAACAAGAGCCCGGACGCCATGTTGACATTCTTATGGTCGAAACCCATGAAGATCAGAACCCAATTCAACCAGAACAGAACCCAGAACCATCAACTTAACACACCGAGAACCCGCCCATAGAAGAAATATATGCATATCTCTATGCTGACAGAGATATCATACCAATCAATGTCGTACCCATCAACCCATACCTTAACCCTGACAGAATAAGAGAACATTCTGATGCTAGGCGAAAGTTCATTGAAACCAAGACAAATCTGAACAAGGCCGTAAACTCAAATTTTGGGATCCGCATGATCATGAACATCAAGCACAGAAAATTCCAATATGACAGAATCGTGTACCATGTGATCTGGTAACACTTCACGGATATTCCTTGAACTTCAACGAAAGATACAAAGAAGCAAGGACCGCTTTACCAGAAGTAAGATTCGCTATGCAAGAACACGTCAATCTCAGAACACATATCGACTTTCAGCTCGGCATAGAATTCAAAGTGGATAAACTGGCGATTGCACCTCCGAATAAAAGTCTTGTGGGTTATGGCCATTACAGAACTGGAACCGTGGTTGGAAATCCTCCAATCTTTATCTGCCGACAGAAGGGCATCAAGAAGGCCATCAGAGCTGCTAAAACCCACAAGTACTCAAATGAGTCGCTACAATATCTCAAGAATGTGATCCAGAATCTCCCAAGAGACAAGTGTCCAGAAGAGCAACTGAGGCTCTACATCAACCAGATAAATCTTATGCTGGACTTCCGAGAGCTGATCAGAAAATTCGACAGAATGCTAAGGGAGATTACTATGGTTAAATGTACTTATTCTTTTGCATTGGATTGTAATATCTTAAAAGAATAGTGCAAAGTTTCACAGAGGTAAAAGTTCTCTGTCTTTTGTTTATATCTCTGTAAATTCCAAATTTTTATTTTCAATACTTAGGGAGAGATTGTTAGCCCCAAGTAACTCTTATGTAAAGGTATTGAAAATAGTACAAGTCAGAAGACCACCAGAGATCCAGCTGAAGACTTAGAAGAAGTTCAACCAGAAGACCAACAGATCGAGCTCTGGCGGAACCAACAGAGCTCATCAGAGCTCTGGCAGAAGACTTCTTCTATTTAACAGAAGAACTGTTCACCATCAGAAGACCAACAGAGCTCTGGTGTAAGAGCTCTGGTGACTGAAGACCTCTGTGAAGCCTAAGTCTCGTAGAAATCTCTAAGTGTTAGACACGTGTTCGTACTTTCCATGTAAGCCCTAAAAGGACGAAGACACACTTTCCACGTGTCATTCCAGGGTTAGATAGTACACTGTCTAATGCTTTATCAGGCTATAAATAGAGAGGTAGTGGAACAACAATTGTAAGCTTTAGGAAGAATAGTTTTCCACAATTATTAGAGCACACACTGCTACATTCGATAGCACTACCTCCGTACGATCTTGTTCCCTGTGAGATTTCCGAATACACACACTTGAACGTGTTCTTGGTGTTATTCATATTATCAATATACGAGCAACTTATTATATTTGATCTTGTTATCATTTTACTGTTTTATATTTGATACTCACTGTTACATTATCGTATTACACAATCACTCACATTTTAATTGCTTTATATATAATGCTTCCGCTGTCTATTTCTTACCATTTATGTGATACAACGTGAATCTGGGAACCTACAATCTCCGCCCACTGCTCCGAGATCTTGTTGTACATATATAACGTTTTGAACATTCTCTCGAGAGATTTCTTCAATTTCGCCACAAATTCCGAAAATTCAAACAACACGATTGCTCGTTCCTTGCAGATATCGGAAAAACACGATTCTCTGATCTTCTCCGACGACAAAAACACGTAGTCGCAGAGAATCCGTTCACCATAAAATAGCGATTTCACTGCAATTTGTGGCTTCGTATAACCAACTCTTGATTTTTGTTGCGTATAACCAGCAGAGCGTGAAGAGAGGGAGAGAAATAAGGGTTGGATTATGATTTGATTTGATTTGGATGAGAAACAAGGGGGATTTGAGATATTCCTAAAATAATCAGAAAAATTCGGTTGACATTTTTCCCTTTTAATCAGATTTTTGGAAATTATTATTTTTGGAATTATTTTTAAAAATGATTGGTTGAGAGTTGTTCCTTTATTCTTTTAAATGGTTGTCATTCTCGTATGATTCTCCCTCTATATATATATAAACTAAAAAATATTTAATGGTAAGTTTACCGGGTGACTTTGTGCCTCTTTGTCTTATGCAAATAGGCCTTCCAAATATAACTTCTGCATTTCTATATGTTGACAATTGTTCCACAATTTTATTTTAGTTGATGGAGTTGACATTCCCATCTCTTGTCAATCATGGCAAAGACATCATTATATTTGTCCTCTATATCATTAAATGATCATGCAATTGCTTCTTTTGCCCTACCTGTGGCTTCATATATGTATCCCATGGCCGACTTCTTCTCTCCATAAACCAATCTAGGAACTCTCACAAGAGGACCCGTTAACTGAAGGAAATAGACAATGCTACTCCAAAATGTAGGCATCAAAACGATGTCGACCACTCTCTTACCGGCTTTCTCTTTTGAATATTTACTCTTGTTCCAAATTTCAGCAGTGAACATTTTCCTCAAGTTTGCTTTCTGACGTTGTATGGACCGAAGAGTAATGTAAGCAGTAGCAAACCTAGTAATTGCTGGTCCAACTCCCTTTTCCCGGTGAACTTTCTCATCATGTTCACTACACCGGTACAGTTATAAATATAACCATTTAGTGTTATTGCCCTCTTCAATGTAACTCTTATAAGAAATTAATATTTTTTTCCCTGCTACTACATATGTGGATGCATTGTCGGCTACAAATTTAACAACATTTTTTCTCCAACCTCCTCCACCATCTGATCGAGTGTCATAAATAGTTGTTCGACATTTTTTACAACATATGAAGTGTCAACCGACTTGATAAATACTGTCCTTTGGGAGAGTTAACAAGAATATTGATGATATCTTTATTAGTAGCCGAGCCTTTATATCCACCCGACATTAAAGAGCAACCATATTTGGCCCGTTGCTCGTGATGAACTTGTCTGACCATTTGATCGGTGGACTGGACCGTTTTACTTAAGTATGGGACTCGAACCTTAGGGTAAGTACGAGGCTTAAAACGCATCCCACATTGTGCCACTTCTTTCATTGCTATATGGAAGCTATCATAATTCACTGCATTAAATGGCAATCCCGCATCATAAAACCAATTAGCAAGCTCTTTACAAGCTTTGTCCCGAATCTCCTTTTTAAAAATCTCAATAATTGTTGTTTGCATCATCTTTCCTTTTTTATTTTGGACAATTTGTTCCGGTGGAGGGGTGAAATACATATTCGTGGGGCCTTTAACGCCTTTTTGCTTTTTAGATTGTTGGGCTTGTCTACTAACTTGATGAGGTTCACCAATCTCTTGAACATCATTGTCCTCGTTAGCCCTGTATGTGTCAATCTCTTCAAAATCGGGTAACACCTCACTCTCACATTTACATTTTTCTTTATCATTCATATAGTGTCTAATCTCATCTCGTACATGAGCAGGTACTCTCGTCCATCCTTTTGTATTCCGATATCCATCGGAAATATGTTGTTTTGCTCAGTATATTCCTCCGTTTGTAACAACGTCACAAAAGTTACATCTTACGGTACCGGGACGTGTACCTTTTGTGCAATAATTCCAACCTAGATCTCCGCTATCGCTTGATTGTGATTTATTTTGTGAATCCTTACCTTATATATTGCTTCTAAACAAAACTTATAACACTTAACATAATTCAAAACTAGAATGCAAAAGAAAGACTGTTGTATGTTGTATGTTTTTGACTTGCCATAACAAGTAAATAACAACCTGTATGTGTAAGTTTAACAGTTGTTGTATGTGTGACTTTGTGTTAGTTTAAAAAAAATGGCAGACTTAAGCCCTTTAAAAGTTGTATGTATGAATGTGTGTATGTTTAAAAATAGTCAACCTTAAGCCCTTAATAAGCTGATGTATGTGTGAGACTGTGTGTTAGTTTAAAAAAAGGCACTATGGAAGCCTTAAGCCCTTAACAAGTTGTTGTATGTGTGACTGTGTATCTTTACAAAAAAGGCAACCTTAAGCCCTTAACAAGCTGATGTATGTGTGACGACGTGTTAGTTTACAAAAAAAGGCACTATGGCAGCCTTAAGCCCCTAACAAGTTGTTGTATGTGTGACTGTGTGTATGTTTAAAAAAAAGGCATCCTTTAAGTCTTTAACAAATAACAAGTTGTTGTTTAAAAAAATGGTAGCCTTAAGAGTTAAGCCCTTAACAAGCTGTTGTATGTGTGACTGTGTGTATGTTTAAAAGAAAAAAGGCAACCTTTAAGTCTTTAATAGATAATAAGTTGTTGTATGTTTAAGCAGGCTTACAAAAAAATCATAACTTAAAGAGCAACCATGCAGAAGACAGAAGTTAAGAGAATTACATAAACAAAACTATACAAAAAAAGTTAGTGAACAACTGAACATACTTGCATGTAGCTTGTAACGCCTCCAATGCAGCAAATACGCACCTCCAATGCAAGAAGTCAACAACTAGAAGAGAGAAGATATAGGTGTTTAAAGGCTTAAAGTCGTGAGGGAAAAGAATGAGAGAGGTTGTATTTATAGGGGTTAAAGCCTTGAGAGAGAAGAATGAGATATGGAATAGATCATTGTCTTATTTATAGGGCTTAAAACCTTTTCTAATTATAGGAGATATTGAGATAAGAATGGAATAGATAGTACTCATCATTGCCTTATTTATAGTGAGACTTTTATAATAACTCCTTTTTGTAGATGTCTAAGAGTTTAAAATTAAAAAGACACAATTAATATTAATGTTAGTTAATAACTATTTCCTGCAAGTAAATTTAAAAATATATATATATGTATATATATATATATATATATTATAAGGCAGAAACAAAAGTTGATGATGTGTCGCTCCCATATTTCAGAATCACACCTTTCCTTTTTCTCCTTTTTTTGATTTTCCCGATTTTTCTTTTTAGAGCTAGGGCTCAACTCCACATTCACCTTCACCCTTTCGTCTCCCCTCCTCCCACCGATCAACGTCTAGGGCTCAACTCCACATTCACCTTCACCCTTTCGTCTCCCCTCCTCCCACCGATCAACTCACCTTCACCCTGTTTGTCTCCCCTTTCGTTGTATTCTGGTCTTTTCTATTTATCAATTCCGCCAAATGTGCCAGCACCTCTGCTTCCTCTGCAAAAAGGTTGGACACAGGTCATCGTGGAAAAGCCTTTTGGTCGGGATTTTGAATCTTGTGCTGTATTAACAAGATCCCTCAAGCAATACTTGGACGGAGATCAAATTTTCAGGTAGGTTTAGTTAATTTTTAACACATTTGGTGAAGAAATTGTAACAACAGTTAAATTTTGCAGCGGTGAACTCACTACGCTGTAGGGGCTTTATGCCTCTCAATAAAGATAAGACGAATTAGAACTCGAAGCAATGTTGATTTGTTGTTTGTGCTTGATCTCGTGCAAAATCCTCTTAGGAAATATGGTTTTTTACAAGCTGGGAGCTTGTGCCTTATGCAATGTGATGCAAATTTCTATTATTCTTTATTATTTGTACAGGGCATGAAATATTTCTCTAACCATAAGCATTTCCTTAAGTTCATTTATTTGATGTGAAGACAATAGTATCAGAGGGAGTAACATTGATGTTGTTGGAGAAAACAACTTGCATTATGTGGCCAAATAGTATTAAGTTTTTGTGTTAAGTGTAAAGGCTACTGAAAGATATGTAATGAAGGTTTCAGTTTAATCAGAAGAACCACAATGATTACTAAATCTTACCCTTCCATTGCTAATGAACTAAATGGTACATGTCTATTTTGTAGCATTTCTATCTCTTCAATCTGAAACACTACTAACAACACAAGATCATCAGGAAACTGTTGTAACTATGATAATTCTATTTTCATCATCATTTCATGATGAGGGTGTTTATGCCGTGTTTTCCCGTGACCGACATTACCTTTGGTACATAAATCATAAACAGACAACATGCTTGCACATAAATCACTCTTAGGGCTGGAAGAACTTTTCCAATACTTAAAAAGTTAAATGTTTTCCATCTTTCCTATTAATGTATTCAAATTCACTGCAGGAAAAGCGTTCTGATTTCATCTCGTTTGTCATTGAGGACCAAATTGTTGGCTATATTCACAATGAGTAATGTCCTTCTTATCAGGACAATTTTGGATACTTCGTCAATTTTATGATTCCTTTGTTCTTCTCAGCAGTTTAAAATGCTTATGTTCATCAAGCTAATTTAGTATCATGTGGGTCAATATAGATTCTGCTGTGTTGCAACGGTTTAAAGTGACATTTTTTCTCCACAATCACCATGATACAATTTAGCCTCAAAATGAATATGTAGCTTTTTGTGTGTGTTGAAACTCCCATACAGTTTTTGTTCTTTTCCTTCTTTCACTATAGTTGACAGTGAATATTGCAATCCAATCCTTATTTAGTTTGGCAATTGATGGTAGTCTATTTGTCCTTCAAGTGTATATATATGTAGCTATGCACATAGCTAGACTAATATATTTTATTATTTGATGAACTCTTTATCCATGAGCACTGGTATATATCAAGTTAATTAAATACATCAAGTTAATTAAATACATCAAGTAAAAGTCGTATTGAGTTCTTAATCTAAAAAAAGTCATTAGACATTCAAGTTTTCATTACAAATAAGTGTCTCTAGTATGCTACAACTACAAAAGGAGAATTTACCAATAAACAGTTATGTTGTCTTGGGATTTAGGGCCCTTCTTCATATCGTCTTTTATTTGTTTCTCTAGCTCATACTATACAATTCCCTTTCTATGGTTAGGATATGTAGGGTTCTAATCGATCAAAACCTCAATCAGTTAGAGATTCTTGCTATATACTTGAATCTATCTGTAGAAAAACTTAGAAGAGCAAGTTACCATTTCCATATCATGCGTTGCCTTCAAGTTGATTTTGGACACTATATATAATCTTTCATGTATTTATGCTATATAATTTTTGAAACGTCGTGTCTACATATTATGATTGTTAACTTTTTCTTTCTTATTTGTCAGGAAGGAGTGTGACACTGCAAGTGGGTTGTGAGGGTCAATCGGCT
The DNA here is from genome assembly GCA_033807775.1 of Saussurea involucrata. Taxonomy (NCBI): domain Eukaryota; kingdom Viridiplantae; phylum Streptophyta; class Magnoliopsida; order Asterales; family Asteraceae; genus Saussurea; species Saussurea involucrata. Next base: position 139,476,627 of record CM066322.1, read on the forward strand.
AAATACCGGTGGTGGCACGCACAGGTGGTCAAAAGACTTTTGCCGAGCGGATGCGCATTTAAAGTGGATTAAAGACCCGTAAGTTGTTCGTTGTGTTTTTGCCGAATTACACTGTTTCGAGAACATTGTTTAACTTATTTAGGTTTTAGGCGCCCAAGTAACTTATTTTGGAATAAATTTGATCCAGGTTAATGTTTCTTGAAATCCCCGTTTCACCCTTTTGATTTGTGTATCTGTCAGTGTCTTGTATCACATTATGGTTCTGTATAGGTAACCCTTTAAGGTCATTAATCTTACCACGCTTTTGGCAACAATCAACGATTTTGTCTTAAGATCAAATTAATGTTTCTTGAAATCCCATTTTGCCCTTTTGATTTGTGTATCTGTGTGTTATGAATTTATGGTTCTATATAGGTGACCCTTTAAGGTAATGTTTACCAACAAATTTGATCTAATTCATGTTTCTTGAAATACCATTTTACCCTTTTGATTTGTGTGTATAATCTATGGTTCTATCTAGGTAAATAAACCCTTAAGGTAACTTTAGAAACAAACTTGATGATTCTTTAAATCCCATCTCCAGTCTTTTGCTTTTTGTTTTTGTTTTTATGTTTATATATCAATTTAGGGTTTGAATGAGATTCTAATCCTTCTTATGGAGACAAATTTTGATACTGTTTAGTAATTTTCCAGTTTGTTCTGTTTGCTCTTTTGATGTTATTATTATCTTTTTTTCCTTATTACTTGAGTCATTAGTTTTTTTTTCTCAAAAAAAAATGCAAAATGCAAAATCACAGTTCCATTACGACCGCAGCGTCCATGACTTGTATATCTATATACCATACATGTCGTGAATATAATGTAAACATAAATCTATGTTTATATCATCTATATATATAAAAGGAGTTATTAAACAGAATAACAACACAAAACTGTTATAACATGTAATTTATCAGTCAAATAATCTCACGTATGTGATTTTTTTGCTAAAACATCTATGTTGACAGCAGATGATTCTAGATCCAACCACTTCGTGATAGTCTCATCTCTTATTAGCAAATGATGTTTGAAATGAAATAAGATACAATGAATGTATTTGGAGCATTTTTAAATGTAAATTATTATGGTCCTCCTCCCTTATTGTGAAATGATCGATGTTTATTCTTGTTTGAACATGTTGGCGAAACTGTCGTCTGCATATGAGAAATACGAAGATGTGGTTGCAACAGATTCATGATATTTGGAAGCCAAGGGGTCGACTTATTAGCGACATTATATCTGGTCGGATTTCATATAATGGCAATGGACATGAAATGGGGTCTAACAATTAGCAAGGTATTCCTTATTTTTTTTTTGTGATGCACATAATTTCATTTAGTTAACTTGAATTTATGTTATCAAATTGTTGGTTAACTAAAATTTCTAGATAATCTATATATATTATTGCTAGAAGAGAATAAAATTGTAAACCAACATGTTTGTACATTTATACTTGACATCAAGACAGTAGAGAGTGCACATATGTTTATTCTCCATATCTCTATGCATTTAAATAATTAATATTTTCAATGTTGAAGTTAGTCAACTTCTTTGTAACCACAATTATGATTATGACGCCTCTTATTGTTCCTCAATAGACCAGATGAAAAGTTTTCCAACTTCTTTGTAACGGCAACTAAAATTAAATAAAGCTTTTAATCTTCATCATTGTACTTCATGAGGGGTTTTCCAATTTTGTAACCACAACTAAAATTAATGGTTTTAAAACATTGTATTCCATGTTCCTAATATAAATAATCACATGCTTACTTTCTAAGTATCACTTTTACTCTTTTATTTTTGGTACTCACCAATCTTTTAAGATTAATGGAGTTCACTCATCTCAAAAATCTCAAAAACGATAGCCATAGTTTTATCATAAGGATACGTATTTGTAGGATATGGGAATCTTTGAATAGCAAAAAAAGGAGGAGAATTAATTAGCCTTGATATGGTATTGATCGATGAAGAGGTAATTTAGAGTATATTGTAATTTTTTGTTCTACTATTTACACTTCCGCATATATTGAACATAAAATTAATTTTTTGTTAACTGTAGGAGAATCTGGTTCAAGCAAGCATCTGGAGCAATATTGTTCCGAAATTTAAGAGTCTGTTGCATGAGGGTTTTTTATATGAAATAAAAAATTTCATAGTTGTTCCAAGTGTTGGGAATTTCAAACCTCTCGCAAATGATATCAAGATCATTTTTTAGAAATTCACTTCCATTAAAAAATTAGAAGAAGGTATCGTGAGCATCCCGAAAAATGGTTTCCAATTTATTTCAGCCGATTTAGTGCATTCACGTGTCAATGACGACACAATTTTATCAGGTATCCTAAACTCTTTGTAAGTTTAGTTTGATCACCAATATTATGTTTTTATAGATTGAACTTTTATTGATTTAATTTTTTGAATTTATTATAGACGTTATTGGATGTATACGTGTTGTTGGTGACATCGAAACTGTTGGAGTGAGTGTAATACCCCGGGTAAGTTCGTTAGTTAAACTCTCGTTCCGTTAAATTTATTTAACTCTATAATTGATGTTTAGGGTAAGTTTAGGAGAATTTATAAGTTTAAGGGTGTCTTGGTCATTTTGCATAGTTAAAGCCTTGAGTGTAAATTGGTCTAAAATATATATACTTTAAGAATTCAGATATTTTCATAATCAGAAAATATCCAGATTTAGAAGGGTGTGTGTGTGTGTTTTGGGAAGAAAGGAAGAAAAAGAAGAAAAGTGTGGTTAAGGCTTCAAATCGGATTCATTGGAAGTGTTTTGAGGTATGTTCCTTTACATTTTATGTGTGTAATTGTTATTTGAAGGTTTCTATCGGATTTGAATAGTCAAATTCATGTCTGGTAGTATTTTCTGTCGAATTTGGGTAGAAAGAAGGTAACCGACAGAGGTTTCCGGACGATATGAATGTGTCTGGGTAGTTTTGTTGATGGTGTCCGGATGATGTTCTAAAGGTGTCCGGACGGGTTCTTTATCCGGGTAAGTTCCTCTTTTCCATAAGTTTCCGGGTAAAATGAGATACTGGATAGTGTCCGGATTGCATTGGTGTCCGGGTGTTATCCGTATTGTTTATGTTGTCCGGACAGTTGTGTTGTCCGGAATGTATATGTTGTCCGGAAAGTTGTGTTATCCGGATAGGTTGTGTTGTCCGGATACTTTGAGTTGTTTGGTCACTTTTGAGAGTTCTGATACTTTCGAGTATCCAGTAACCTGTGTTTTTGTTGAATCTTGGATAGGGAATGATTGAGGGCTGATATTATACTATAGACTCGACTTAAGTTCGGGTTGGGAGAAATGATTGAGGATAAGAATTAGATAGGTTTATCTAAAGTTCTTAGTCTTAGTAATCCTTATGTGAACTTTTTGGTAAAGAGATATTTGTATTTGAATTATTTCAGATACTGTGAATTTGGGGTGAAAGACAGGATCTTTTGGAAAGGCTTGGAAGCATTTTGATAAGCAAACAGGTGAGTTTTACTTTAAAACGTTTTTAAACTGGAATACATATATGTGTGGATTGGGAATGTGATAGATGGTGTGATTATGTGTTTATGTTTGAAATACAATATATTGAGATATTGTATTTACATGAGCATTACACTATACGAGAATACGTTGGCCGGGCTTAGGACCGGTGGTGTTGGCTGTAATTGTCGTACACCGGAGTTAATTTATTAGTTGGCTTGCAACCAATTAATATGGCCAAGAGAATGAGACAGGAAAGTATATGATGCATGAGTCATAAATGGTATTTGTATTTGTGTTATGTATATGATGGTTGTGCAAATGGTTTTAAAACTAACAGGGATTTTCTCACTTAGCCCGCTAGGTCTAACCCTCATTTTGTTTTAAAATATGTATTCCAGGGCGTGGATCAGGTAAGAGCAAATGACAAGGATAGTTAGGGGATAGCTTTTGTGAAGACTTATGTCACGAAGATTAAGATTTTTTTTGTAGTTATAACCTCGTTATCAGATATCATGTGTTTAGTTAGCGAAAAGTTTGTAATGAAATACCTTATTTTGGATTGTAAAGACTAAAGGGACCGTATTTGTTATATGGTGTATCTTGTTATGTAACGATGTTACGCAATGTATATTACTTGAGGCTTGTTTGGGAATCCGGGTCGTTACAGATGGTATCAGAGCCCTAGTTTAAGGGATTTAGGTATTCGTATCTGTACCTAGACTTAAACTGCATGTGAAGTAGGATGTCCCTATTATTGTTGAACCTTGGGATGTTAAATATAAAAAGGTAGAAGGAACATCATGTAAGGTAATTTCAGATTACACCTGGCCAGTGTAATTGTGATCTTACAGGTACATGTTTGAACTGGAATACCATGTTATATGTGGTATGTGCTTATGTGTATATTAACCTTGTTTGGATCTACAGAATGGCAAGTGGTACTCGTCAAACGAATCGAGAGGGAGGAGGAAATCCTAATAGAACGAATCCAACAGTTGGGACAAGAGGAAGAGGGGGAGAAAGAGATAGAGGCAGAACAGGCGGTAGAGTTCAACCGCGAGGTGCAGAATTTGTTACGAGAGACGATTTAGCGGCTGAAATGGGAAGATTACAGGCAAATATCCAAGCTATGTTCAACCAAACTCATAATACTGAAACGAAAATACCAGATCCTACTCATGAAGACGAGATGCCTATTACACCTACTGTCGTACCAGTGACCAAGAAATGTGATTATAAAATGTTCCTAAGTTGCAAACCTCCGACCTACTCAGGAGAAAGGGAACCAGTGAAAGCTATGAGGTGGCTGAAAGAAATAGAAGTTATCTTCAAAACTAGTAAGTGTGCTGAAGAGGATAGAGTACTATATGGGACTGCAATGCTAAAAGCCGATGCTCTATACTGGTGGGAAGCTCTTATTTCTTCTGGAGAATCCGACATATATTCTACTTTCTCTTGGGAAGAATTCGTTATAGCTTTCAGGAAACAGTTTTGTCCCCAAGCAGTAGTTAAACAATTGGAAGGGGAGTTTATGAACTTGCAGCAAGGGAATTTATCAGTTCGGGACTACACCGCTCGTTTTCTGGAAAAGTCTCATTTTGCAGAATACTACGTTGCCACGGAGTCAATGAAGATTGAGAGGTTTATCTTTGGGTTGAATTCAGAAGTTAGATGTCTGGTGATTGCTAAAGACCAGAAACCTTTTCAGCCACAGTAGACGCCGCGGAAGTCATGGACCGGGATAAAGGGAGAAACGGTAGTGATAAAGGTATGGGAAAAAGAAAGTGGGAAGGACCACAGTATGATCCAAAGAAGTCCAGGTTTCAAAGGTTTGATAACCGTCCGCCTTTCCGACCAGCGGAAAGACCTTGTCCGAAATGCAACCGTATCCACCAAGGAAATTTTCAAGTTAATCCTCGGGTTTGTTATAGGTGTGGGAAGACCGGACATGTTGCTAAAGACTGTCGAGTAACGCGGTTTTGTTTTTCATGTAATTCTCCGGATCACATTCAGTCTGATTGTCCGAAGGGAAGAGTACAGCAAGGGGTACGTCGGGGAGACCAGCGGGTGTTAGACCTGTAGTATAAAGGCCAGAGCAACCAAGAGCCAGGGGTCGTGCATTTCAGATGACAGCACAAGAAGCGGAGGAAACTCCGGATGTGGTTACAGATACATTTTTAATAAACTCTACACGTGCTAAAGTGCTATTTGACTCCGGTGCAAACCGATCGTTTGTGTCTCCTTCATTTGCTGCTTATATGCATTTAAAACCTAAAGTGTTAGATCATGCTTTAATGGTAGATACTGCAAATGATAATCAAGTATCCGTTAAAGATGTTTTTGATAGTTGTGTGATAAATATAGAGGGGTGTGGAGTACCTATTCAATTATTTCCTATAGTCTTGATTGAGTTTGATGTAGTAGTTGGGATGGATTGGTTAGCCGAGAATCAGGCTAACATAGTTTGTGATAAGAAGTTAATCAATGTTGTCTTGCCTGAGAGGGGACCAGTAGTGATTTATGGTGATCATAGAAATCATCAGTCTTGCCTTATATCTATGTTAAAAGCTCGTAAGTGTGTCAGCAAAGGTTACCCGAGTTACTTAGCTTATGTGATAGATATTAAGCCAGAAAAGAATAAGTTGGAAGAAATTCCTGTTGTCCGTGAATTTCCAGAAGTTTTCCCCGAAGACTTGAATAGTCTTCCTCCCGTTAGACAAGTAGAGTTTGGTATAGAACTGATTCCTGGAGCCGCTCCTGTTGCTCGTGTACCGTATCGTTTAGCGCCACCAGAGATGAAAGAAATGATGACGCAACTGCAAGATATTTCCGATAAAGGTTTCATGAGACCCAGTTCTTCGCCGTGGGGTGCACCAGTCTTGTTTGTGAAAAAGAAGGATGGTTCGATGAGAATGTGTATCGATTACCGAGAATAGAATAAGCGCACGATCAAGAACAAGTATCCGCTTCCCAGAATTGATGACCTCTTCGACCAATTGGTTGGAGGTTGCTATTTCTCCAAGATTGATCTAGGATCCGGTTATCACCAACTGAATGTTAAAGAAGAAGACGTTCTGAAAACTGCTTTTCGTACAAGGTACGGTCATTATGAATTTTTTTGTAATGCCGTTCGGACTGACGAATGCTCCAGCTGCTTTTATGGATCTAATGAATCGGGTATGTAAGCCATATCTCGATAAATTTGTTATTGTATTTATCGATGATATCCTTATCTATTCCCGATCCAAAGAGGATCACGCACAACATCTTCGTTTGATTCTGGAATTGCTGAAGAAAGAAAAGTTGTATGCTAAATTTTCAAATGTGAATTCTGGCTACGGGAAGTTCAATTTCTTGGGCATGTAGTCTCCGAGAAAGGCATTCAAGTTGATCCAATGAAAGTAGAGGCAATTGAAAAGTGGGAACCGCCGAAAATGCCAACCGAAGTACGAAGTTTTCTGGGTTTAGCCGACTACTATCGAAAGTTTATAAAAGATTTTCTCGTATCGCTATGCCTCTCACTAAGCTAACCCGAAAGAATCTAAAGTTTGAATGGAAAGCAGAACAGGATGAAGCATTCCGAATATTGAAAGAGAAACTCTGTAGCACGCCGATACTAGCATTACAAGAAGGTTCCGATGATTTTGTTGTTTATAGTGATGCTTCCAAACTGGGATTGGGTTGTGTACTAATGCAGCGTGGGAAGGTTATCGCTTATGCTTCTCGTTAACTAAAGGATCATGAACGGCAGTATCCTACACACGACATGGAATTTGCAGCAGTTGTGTTCGCGCTAAAGATTTGGAGACACTATCTCTATGGTTCTAAATGTCAAAATTTTACCGATCATAAGAGTCTCCAACATCTTTTCGATCAGCAGGAATTGAATATGAGGCAAAGAAGATGACTAGAGCTGGTGAATGATTACGACTGTGAAATTCTTTATCATCCGGGAAAGGCGAATGTGGTAGCTGATGCACTGAGTCGTCAAGAAAGAAGTGGAACAATAAAAGCCATTGCACTACGAGCTGAACTTCTACCTAACATCTTTGACGAATTAAAGAAGTGTCAAGTGGAAGCTTTTCAAGAAGAACATTTGAAATCGGAACGGTTAGTGGGTATATCATCATTACTCGTAAAAGATGATCGTGGGATAAGCATTTGCCGTTGATCGAATTTTCCTACAACAACAGTTATCATTCCAGCATACAAGCGGCACCGTTTGAAGTTCTGTATGGTAGAAAATGCCGAACGCCTCTGTGTTGGAATGAAGTGGGAGAGAAACAGTTAGCGGGACCAGATATAATTCAGATAACCGCGGATAAGATTACTCAGATTCAGGAACAATTGAAAGTGGCTCAAGACAGACAGAAAAGCTACGCTGACCGACGTCGAAAACCGTTAGAATTCCAAGTTGGAGATTTCATAATGTTAAAAGTCTCGCCTTGGAAAGGAGTTATTCGATTTGGCAAGCAAGGTAAACTCAGTCCAAGGTACATCGGACCGTTTGCAATAACAGAAAGGATCGGTGAAGTAGCTTACCGGTTAGAACTTTCGCCGGAGTTAAGTGGAGTCCATAACATTTTCCATGTTTCGAATCTACGGAAGTGTTTGGTTACACCAGATCAGGTAATTTCACTGCCAGATATTCAAGTTGATGAAAGGCTGAACTTTGTGGAGGAACCTGAAGCCATAGTTGACAGTAAAGTTAAAGTGCTGCAGAATGGAAATGAGATCAAGCAAGTAAAAGTGCAGTGGAGACACCATAGGGGTCAGGATGCTACTTGGGAATCCGAATCAGAAATGAGAACTAAGTACCCTTACCTTTTTGCTTAACTGAATTCCAGGACGAAATTCTTTTAAGGGGGAGATGATGTAATACCTCGGGTAAGTTCGTTAGTTAAGGTCTCGTTCCGTTAAATTTATTTAACTCTATAATTGATGTTTAGGGTAAGTTCAGGGGAATTTATAAGTTTAAGGGTGTCTTGGTCATTTTGCATAGTTAAAGACTTAAGTGTAAATTGGTCTAAAATATATATACTTTAAGAATTCAGATATTTTCATAATCAGAAAATATCCAGATTTAGAAGGGTGTGTGTGTGTGTTTTGGGAAGAAAGGAAGAAAAAAAAAGTGTGGTTAAGGATTCAAATCGGATTCATTGGAAGTGTTTTGAGGTATGTTCCTTTACATTTTATGTGTGTAATTGTTATTAGAAGGTTTCTATCGGATTTGAATAGTCAAATTCATGTCTGGTAGTATTTTCTGTCGAATCTGGGTAGAAAGAGGGTAACCGACAGAGGTTTCCGGACGATATGAATGTGTCCGGGTAGTTTTGTTGATGGTGTCCGGATGATGTTCTAAAGGTGTTCGGACGGGTTCTTTATCCGGGTAAGTTCCTCTTTTCCATAAGTTTCCGGGTAAAATGAGATACCAGATAGTGTCCGGATTGCTTTGGTGTCCGGGTGTTATCCGAATTGTTTATGTTGTCCGGACAGTTGTGTTGTCCGGAATGTATATGCTGTCCGGAAAGTTGTGTTATCCGGATAGGTTGTGTTGTTCGGATACTTTGAGCTGTTTGGTCACTTTTGAGAGTTCAGATACTTTCGAGTATCCAGTAACCTGTGTTTTTGTTGAATCTTGGATAGGGAATGATTGAGGACTGATATTATACTATGGACTCGACTTAAGTTCGGGTTGGGAGAAATGATTGAGGATAAGAATTAGATAGGTTTATCCAAAGTTCTTAGTCTTAGTAAGCCTTATGTGAACTTTTTGGTAAAGAGATATTTGTATTTGAATTATTTCAGATACTGTGAATTTGGGGTGAAAGACAGAATCTTTTGGAAAGGCTTGGAAGCATTTTGATAAGCAAACAGGTGAGTTTTACTTTAAAACGTTTTTAAACTGGAATACATATATGTGTGGATTGGGAATGTGATAGATGGTGTGATTATGTGTTTATGTTTGAAATATAATATATTGAGATATTGTATTTACATGAGCATTACACTATACGAGAATACGTTGGCTGGGCTTAGGACCGGTGGTGTTGGCTGTAAAATTCGTACAGCGGTGTTGGCTGTAATTGTCGTACACCGGAGTTAATTTATTAGTTGGCTTGCAACCAATTAATATGGCCAAGAGAATGAGACAGGAAAGTATATGATGCATGAGTCATAAATGGTATTTGTATTTCTGTTATGTATATGATGGTTGTGCAAATGGTTTTTAAACTAACAGGGATTTTCTCACTTAGCCCGCTAGGTCTAACCCTCATTTTGTTTTAAAATATGTATTCCAGGGCGTGGATCAGGTAAGAGCAAATGACAAGGATAGTCAGGGGATAGCTTTTGTGAAGACTTATGTCATGAAGATTAAGATGTGTTTTGTAGTTATAACCTCGTTATCAGATATCATGTATTTAGTTAGCGAAAAGTTTGTAATGAAATACCTTATTTTGGATTGTAAAGACTAAAGGGACCGTATTTGTTATATGATGTGTCTTGTTATGTAACGATGTTATGCAATGTATGTTACTTGATGCTTGTTTGGGAATCCGGGTCGTTACAGTGAGTTGGAAAAAAGGAGATGTGGAGATTATCACCGATTAGTGAGTATTTAAGTACTTAATATAATCAATAGTAGGTCATAGTTATTGTTCACTAGTTGTCTGATACATATTTTTCCCGCTTGTGACTAAAACCAGCAAAAAAAATTATTCTTCTACTATTTAATACAATTATTTTCAGCTCGATTGCATCAGGAGTAACTTTGTGGGGTAAGTTGGGTGAGGATTTTGGTGCCACCAGTGTGAAAACCAGAGCTGCTGTTGGACCTGTCATTCTCATAGTGACATGTACAAGGGTGAATACTTTCCAAGGTATGTTTCGTTACTTATAAAAATAAAGAATCATATTCACTTGTATTATGCATTGAAAGATAACATCGTAGATATCTTATATTCATACAGTCATATACATATCACACTATGTATTTTGTTAATATTTATGTTCTAACAATGTTGTTTGAATTTTCACAACACATGTGTTGTCTATTTTGCTACCACAAGCACTAGCAAAATATTCATAAATTTAAAAACAATCTATGTTTCTTCTCTAATTGAGAGATTCACAACCGTTGCAACTAGAATCTTTATTGAAAATCCGGACGAGAAAAAGCGTCGTGATGAAGATATGCTTCTAGAGAGAATGATGATTAATGACCTATTATGTGCTACTTGGGATAAAGATATGAAGGTACCATTTTAATAACATTCCAGAATTTTTCATTTTTCTCATTCATTTATACAATGTATTAATAACTACATCTTATCTTTTAATTATGTGTACACTTTAGGTTTCGTTCATAACTGTCAGAGGGACGATCACTAGCATAGTTTCCTCATTGGGATGGTTTTACAAGGGATGCAAAGCTTCCTACAAACAACTAACCACCATAGACAGTGGTTATTATTGTGGAAATTGCAAGGCAGAGTCTGAATTTCCTCTTGTGTTGTAAGTCGATTTTCCCTTCTAACGTCATTATATAAATGTTAATTCACAATCTAGATGATTTCATAGCTATTAATTCTAGCTATGTGTAACATTCTTTAGGTATAAAATACACATAAGAATCAAGGACGAAACTGGAGAAACAAGTTGTGTGTTGTTCAATAAGGGTGCTTGACACTTCATCACACAAATTGCTTAACAAACAACCAATAAGCAGTATTGATGTTCCAGCAGAGGTTCTAACCCTCATCGAAAAAGAATATGTGTTTAAACTAAAACTAAATTAGTACAATATCATACACGGGCGTGAAAATTTTACGGTGGCTAGCCTATGGGTTTCTGATGACCAAATAGAGAAAGCTTGTGAAAATGTAAATGGTGGAAAGGTTGGTTATAAGAGGTTGAAGAAGGCTGTTGCAAAGGTACGTATGGATTTTGTAAATGAGGATTACTATTTCAAATATTGTAACTTGTTTTTTTTCTCCAAAATTATTTGTTCCGTGTACATATATCTTGCAGGATTCAGAAGTTACTTTCGTTTCTATGGACAATGCGATACCAAGTGATGATGAAATATCTTTACCAACCAAGAAGAAAAAAAGAGTGGTGCTTGAGGATGACGAAGAAGATGACAACTAAAAAATCGTTTGTGGCAAATAGAAGATCTTTCCTGTCACTGCAGTTTTTTTTATAGGATTTACTTAACTTTCATCCCCGTTTATTTGTAGTTTGCTTTTCCAGTTTAATGAACAAGGTTCACATACTTTTACTATATATTGATTCCACTTTATTTTAATTTCACCCGTTCTTTCTCTATTTCTAAACATTATACCCTTAATAATATTTTTCCTTGAAACAATGGTCTTGTAACAATTAAATATGAATTTATTATACAAATTAACGGTCATTAGCAACACCATAGTCAATAATTACACATGTTGAGCTTATTTCTAGGTTATATTATGTTGTCCCATCTTCAGTTTAATTATTAATTATCATTGTGAGAAACTTAATATTGATCTCATGGTATTAGTTGTGAAAGATTTACTGATAATTCAAGTGCATTATATATATATATATATATATATATATATATTTTTGAGAAGCAGCATGATATTAATAAAACCAAGCCAAGAGAGGCATTACACCACCACCATCAAAACAAAAGGGACAGACCCCGCTACCAGCAAAACAAAAAAACCAAGCAGCGAGAAAATAATTATTATTTGTATATTTAAAACTACTTATTGTTGATTCATTGTATTGTTAAAACAAATAATTATCATTAACTATACTTTTAATAAAAATATTCGTTATTTACTATATTTTTAATTCAAGTATTTGTCATTTACTATAGTTTTAATACAAATAATTAGCATTTAATGAGTTTTAAAATTACAAATAAATGAAATTAGTATATATATATAGTAGTCTATATAATCTTTTTCTATCACCTACAATTTCTTTACAATACGAGAGGTTTACAGACGTTTTACAACTCTGCAATAGTAGCGTGGAAGGAAAGCATACCATTCTCCCAAAAGGCATCTTTATTATTCAGGTTAGTTTCTAATTAAATGATATTTGCTTTATTTGAGCTTATATATATATATATGCATATATATATATATATATATATATATATATATATATATATATATATATATATATATATATATATATATATATATATATATATATATATATATATATATATATATATATATATATATATATATATGCTTTTTGCTCTTATGTCCAATTAATTTCTCTTTGATTCGTAATAGTTATAAATTCGTTAGCATGTAATATCACATCTCATTTTAAGCATGGTTATTCTTAAATAAACCACTACGTTCTACAAATACCTCGCAATCAACGAAAATAGCCATATGACCATAACAACCCAAATAGACATGTATCAAAAAGTGTTAATCACACCAATACTACAAATAAAGATACACTTATACCCTATGTCTTTTTGTTCTATGTCCCAAACTCGTATTGTACGATTTACCGAAAACGAAAAGAAAAAAAAAACTTCATTTAGTTTTATTTGATCACCTAACTCTTATCGCCGTGCATCCTTTATTATTAGTAAACTTCATTCAATTTGACATATTATTGTTTCATGTCATGTCTTTGAGATTTGCCATCCTAACAAGAAATGTAGTCATTAAAACATTTCTACGTTAGGCCTCTTCCATGTCTATCTTTTCTTTATAGAGCCATCTTTTTTGTAAGGGACAATTTTTCTATTTTCTTTGGCTTTACTTCTTCATTGGATAACCAAGAAATCCAAATAACATTGGCCCAAGCTGACCATCATCATTTAATGAACTCCGCATCTCCTTCTAGCAATTGAGGACAGTTGCTTTAGCAAATCCTTCAACTAAGCATCTATATTTTATCACATTAAGGGGTTGTGTTTTTTTTATTAAATCAGATATTAAGAGGTTTTAAAAAAAACAGTCCCCTAATGTCTTATAACCACTTAAAGCACCACCTCTTATTAATTAGATTCAGACCTCTTAAAAAATGTCTTATAACCTCTTAAAGCACCACCTCTTATTAATTAGATTCAGACCTCTTAAAAAACAAACACCACCTAGGCATTTTTTGGTTTTTTTATAAAAAATCTCTTCTTAGCCTCTTATCTATGATTTGTTAAGAGGTTGGGCTTTTCAGACCGTTTGTTTTTTTCTCTTTTAATTTTCAAAGTCCCTTATGTCTTATCGTTCTTTTATCTGGTAAGAGAATAAGCATCTATATTTCATCACCTTAACAGGCTGTTTTTTTAAAACCTCTTAATACCTCTTAAGACGTCTGACCGATTCAGACTTAAGAGGTATTAAGAGGTTTTCTTTAAACAATCCCCTAATGTCTTATATCTTATCGTTCTCTGGTAAGACGTAAACTAACCTCTTATTTGCCTCTTTTAGTTTTTTACTCTTATCTCTGATTCATTAAGAGGTAGGGCTTTTCAGACTGTTTGTTTTTTTCTTTTAATTATCAAAGTCCCTTATGTCTTATCCTTCTCTTATCTGGTAAGAGACTGAGCATCTATGTTTTATCACATTAAGGGTTGTTTTTTTAAAACCTCTTGATACCTCTTAAAACGTCTGACCGATTCAGACTTCAGATGCATTTAGAGGTTGCTTTAAACAGTCCCCTAATGTCTTATATCTTATCGTTCTCTTATCTGGTAAGAGGTAAACCAACCTCTAATTTGCCTCTTATTGTACTCAATGAATCAACCTTAATAGATCATTTTTCTCGATAGATTCACGTGGATTATAAAACTCACGTAAACTCTTATCATCGTGCGTCACTTATTTATTAGTATACTTAATTCACTTTGACATATTAGTATGCTAATAATCTGGATGGAAGTGGATTGATACATGAGTAACGAAATTCTAATGAACTATAGATTAACATATTTGGCATACTCTATTGGCAAACCTTTTTATGAATTGCTTATAACCATGGTAAAAAAATTTAAGTGTCACGCTAATGTTTATGATTTAACATGTATCACTAGAGCTCTTACATACTTGAGAACTTCACAACATATCACATAATCTTTCCTATCAACTTACTTTGATTGTTGTAAAGATACTTACCGAAGCTTTTTCGTTCTTTCTTTGAGTTGTAAAACTCCCCTTCAAGGTGTAAAATGGAGTTGTTTGATACATTAATTGAAGATACGGTACAAGTAAGGGAGTCTCAAGAGCATGTTGACAACCTTAAAAAGTTGTACACATGTATCTGTTGTAGTCATAAGAAGTATAAGCGGCAATTCGAAAACAACCAATCGAGCTATTCTAACGGAATGGCGGACAACAACTTACGATTTGTTAGAGACAGAATTACAAAGCACACACGACTGAATCGCAAGCTAATCCTTATTCGTAACAAGTACAACCATCGTTCTTTACAAAGAACTATTAAAAGTCTTTCGCAGACTTTGAATTTTTTTAGAAATTCAACCGCCTACACCGACATCAAATACGTTACTCCAGGATCACAAATTGAAAGTATATATTAAACCAATTAAATTTTATCTTGAATATTTATTGATTTACTTCTATATTAACTACATAAATGTGCAAAATTTCCAGCTCATCAAACAAAAATACAACGGACGTTTCTCTCTTGCATCAGTGACACTAATGGCAGGACCAATGGTTGCAAGATCGTTGAAAACCCAGGTAAACAACTTATTTCACTCATATACAAGTAAACTTTCAATGATTCTATTTTTATAGTACACCTCATTTTTCCATTTTCACAGCTTTATTTTTTCATACAGCAAATGACCATAGCATTGAGAATTCTTCAAACTCCCTAACTTGCCAAGTCGAGAAACATAATACTTCATACGAGTCTAATAATGTACAAACAGGACATGCCCAAGGTAAACATTATTTACTTACAAATATTTGTTATATTTTTGCAATTTTATATTACTTTATGATGCTTACTTTTTTATATTCAAAATTTACCACAGTTAATTGGACACAACCATGGTATTTTGGACCTCCCACATACATTTGTCCTCATTGTGGTGCAATGTTATGGTATGAGGAACGGACCACCAGAACCCGGAAGGTGTCGCAACCAAAATTATCCTTTTGTTGCGCGGAGGGGAGTGTGCAAGTGCCATTATTGAGAGAACCACATGAATACTTGCAATATCATATGAGTGATGCTTTTGGGCAAAAAGGAGTTCAATTTCTGAAAAATATCAGAACATACAATGCCATGTTTGCATTTACGTCAATGGGTGGTCGTGTTGATTCATCAATTAATAACACAAAGGGCCCATATGTGTTCCGTATGAGTGGCCAAAATTATCACCGCATTGGATCTTTGTTGACAGAGAGTGGGCGTAAACCGCAATTTGCACAGCTTTATATACATGACACTGACAATGAAATTGGTAACTGAATCAATACATTTCAGAACAGTACTCGAGCATCTATGTTGGACAACGAAACTGTGCACGACTTATCTCAAATGTTGGATTGTCATAATATTCTTGCAAAAACTTTCTGAATGGCAAGAGATAGATTCAAAGCATCTCCACATTCTTCATTTCGATTGTGCCTCAAGGGAAACATGACAACAGATGGTCGTCAATATAATATACCAACTGTTTCAGAAACAAATTGTCATCGTGACGTAATTGTTGAGCATCAAACAACAGGTCTTCAAAGAATCACATATTTGCATCCAACTTTCATGTCAATGACATACCGATTGATCCACCCATATGGTGAAGATGGTTATAGAACTGACATTCATCTAAGAATCTTGCCAAACCGTAAACCAAAAAGAGAAAAGTTGACGATGCGACAATATTATTGTTTTCGTCTTCAACAAAGAATACATGAAGGGAAAAGTCTTATTCGAGGAGGTAGATTGCTTCAACAATATATCGTTGATTCTTACATGGAAATTGAAGAGGAGCGTTTTCGATGGATATGAAATAACCAAACAAAACTCAGGGCAGATATTTATTTAGGATTGATGGATGCGGTTCACCGTGGTGATTCAGATTGTTCAACGATTGGGAAATCAATTATCTTACCATCGTCACACACCGGAGGTCCACGCTATAAAGCACAGAACTATCAAGACGCGATGGCGATTTGCGAATGGGCTGGATATCTAGATTTGTTTCTAACTTTCACATGCAATCCGAAATGGCCTGAAATCAATGACATGCTCCAAAAAATTGGCCAAAAAGATCATGAAAATCATGCAGATATTGTGTGCCGTGTGTTTGAGATAAAACTCTTCCAACTAAGGCAAGACCTAAAGAATGAGCAACCATTTGGACAAATAATCGCATGTAAGTCAATATCATACCCACACTTATTCTACATTTATTTTACTTCTTAATAACGTGACCACAATTATCTTATCATGATTCTCAACTTTATAACCTTTACATTTGTTATGTTTCATAGGTTTGTACACAATTGAATTTCAAAAAAGAGGATTGCCGCATGCACATATCTTGCTCTTCCTACATCAGACGATGAAATCCTTTAGGTGAGCATATCGACAATATAATAACAACCACTTTAACTTTTCATTTAACATCTAATTTTCTTTATTATTTTATAATTATTTCTATTATACACAAAGACATCAACAAATATAATTTTTATTTACCTTACATTTTTATTTAACATCTAATTTTCTTTATTGTTATATAGTTATTTTTATCTGCACAATATAGACATCAACAAATATAATTTCTATTTACCTTACACTAATTTCATTAAACATTTTCATGTGAGCATATCGACAATATAATAATAGCCGAAATTCCCGATCCTAATGTTGATCTTGACGGATACAATGCTGTCAAGAAATTTATGATGCATGGGTCGTGTGGGAGTTCTAATCCTAAATGTCCATGTATGGTAAAAGGCAGATGTTCAAAGCATTATCCAAAAACGTTTGTTGACAAAACCATTATCGATGCCGAGGGATTCCCAATATACAGAAGAAGGCAAACAAATATTAGCATTTCTAAGAAAGATACCTTCTTGGATAATCGTTCAGTGGTCCCGTACAACAGAAACTTGTTGGTTAAATTTGATGCACATATCAATGTGGAGCTCTGTAATTTCTCAAGAGCTATAAAGTATTTATTCAAATATCTTCATAAAGGATCAGATAGAGCTGTTGCAACAATTGAATCCTCAGACAAAGGTGAAGGGAACGATGAGATCAAAACTTATTTGGATTGCAGGTATATATCTGCTGCTGAGGCTTGTTGGAGGAACATTTAGTTTGACATACATTACAGACAACCCCTAGTTGAAAGATTACCATTTCATTTGCATGTCGATCATACAGTTGTTTTTCATGAAAATACTCGTGTCGAAAATGTTCTATCTATGCCTGGCGTGGAGAAGACAAAGTTTACAGAATGATTCGAAGCAAATAAGAAGTATGTGAAGGCACGACAACTAAGTTATACAGATTTTCCCACAGAGTGGGTTTTGAATTCAGATGACAAAGTTTGGAAGGAAAGACAGAAAGGCAAAGCAATCAGCAGAATATTTTTCGCGTCCCCTTCAAGCGAAGAGCCCTTTTACATGAGGATGTTGCTTAATTATGTCAAAGGATGTACTTCGTATGAGAGTATCCGAACTGTCAACAATGTCACGTACCCTTCTTTTCAAGATGCGTGTTATGCATTGGGATTATTAGACGATGATAAAGAATGGATTGATTGTTTGGCAGAAGCTGCACTTTGGACAACTGTCAATGAATTGTGACATCTATTTGTTACAGTGCTCATCCATTTCCAAGTCTCAAATGCGTCACAACTTTGGGAGTCTCACTATGCTACATTGTCTGAAGATATTCCTTACCTACAAAGAAAAAAGTTTAGGGAGCCGGACTTGCAGTTAAATGACAAACAAGTTGAAACATATACCTTGGTTGAAATAGAAACAATAATGTTGAAGATGGGAAGAAGTTTGAAAGATATAGTTGGAATGTTGTTAATGCCAAAAATCACCCAAAAGGATAAATTAAGGTTGATGTGGACTTTAACAACTAAAGAAAGAGATCTCAAGACCAATCAACACAATCGCGATAAAAAGTAAATAACAGAAGGGAATTGGTGACGCGGAAAACCCAAACGAGGGGAAAAAACCACGGTCGTCTTATGAAAGTCGACAGTGCACTATGGTCGCCAAACAGAGGCGAAAGTCCTTTTGTAACAAGTATTTTGTGTACAACAGATTACAATAAGAAGGAAAATAAACTTAATCGTATGTAAATGTCGTGCGTCGTGCGTAAATCGTGCGATATAAACTGTTGTCGTGCGGTTCGAACTGATGTCGTGCGAAAGTTGGGTCAACGATGTGTGTTCGAATGCTTAGTTGATCACTGTTATATTGCGTAAATTGTTGGTTGCTTTAGAATGTAATCGGTGTGTAATGAATTGATCACCGATGTGCCTTTCGATTGTTGAGTATGCCTTTATATAGCTTTTGCTGACAATTAATGTGTCTTGATTACTTGTTTTGTAACAGTTGTCGGGTCTTTAATGCCATTAAGAGTTTGTCCGTTACAGGCCGTTGTACCATGAATGCTCGCGGACCTGCATTAATGAACAAAAGGAATGGATGTTTGCCTGTTAACTGTTAGTGCAATTGTACGACCGTCTTAAGTCTCGGACGTCGGTCGTATGGAACATACGACCATCAAGAAAGCGTACGACCAAATGTTCGTCTGTAAATAATCTGTAAGACCTTATCTTAATACAAGAGTGGTCTTATGAAAATGTTTTTTGAGTTTTCTATCGTCGGTCGTGAGGTGTGATTTTTTACCCAAACAATTTGCCCCTAAAATTTGAATTTAGGTGTGAAATTCGAATTTTAAATATGACGAGGTGGTTTGACACGTGTCGCAAGGGGAGAGAATCTGGTCGAATCCCAACCGTCTTGGTTCAATTCGGACTAGAGGAGACGAAGAGGTCGTGACGTCCTGACGACGTGTCAGAGGCGTGGAGCCGTTAGAGGACAGGTGTCGCCCATCGGCATGATGCATGCGAAAAGATGGTGGACAGCTATCGACCATCCACCGGGTCGACCTGACATGATGTTGCTACAAATATCGCGATCGTTGAGATCTTTCCACTCTACACTTGTGATACATTTCCGATATATTTTTTCGAGAGATTTTTCAGAGGAAAATCTACTGGTGTTTGATCGTTCGAGGTTTTTTAGAGACCTAAGGTACGATCCTTTACCCTTTTAACCATGCGGAAAAAGTCGATATCTAAGAAGGCTACTGCGTATAGGGACCTTATGGGCCTGTACGTGGCACAAGTTTCTATGCCCGACTTTTTCTGTCTCCTCTGAGCCGTCGAGCTCTTTTCAAGAGAATGAGGAGGTGGAAGCCTTTATGTTATCGGCGGTTATTCCTGCCGAGATCCGATTGTAAACTTCCGACCAACTTAGACCGGCGGAGTGTCTAAGAGGATTTTTCGTTTTATACGAGTATCCTTTTAGAATAGGATTCAGGTGGCCTTTTACTCCCCTGGTCAGGGATTTTTTGGACGCCTTTGACCTATCTCCTGGGCAGATCTTGCCTGAACTTTGGCTGATCTTTCAGGAGATCAATCGGATCACCGCTGATTGGGATGTTCCTTTCACGGTGCGTGATCTATTGACGACTTTTGACGTAAAGTCGGGCGACTATCATCGTTATGGTCTATCCTCTAAGCTAAGAGGTGGACATACTTTGGTTCCCGATACCCTGATCCACGATCGTGGGTGGAAGGCCAAATATGTCATTGGTCGGGTGCGGACGCTTGGTCGTATAGACGAGGATACTTCCTGGGTCGCATATGGGTGGAACACCAGGGGTATATAAACTTTAATTTGTCGTACGTCTTTCAGTATTTAATTTTGTCTTTTGTTAAATTTTTGTCGCTTGTTTCAGATATTAGCTTTGACGCAGTCAGGTCTGCCCCCGACTCTAAAGAAAATGTCGCAATACTCTTTTCTTGTTGCATCGAAGAGTTGTTCGACGCTTCTGATCGTACGACTGTTGGAGCTTCAAAAGCCTAGTAGGGAAGTCGACAAGAGACTTCGACAAGTAAGTGCTGATCGTACATTTTTTTAATTTGGGTCGTACGATAATTACTGACACTTGTTGTTTTTTGCAGGTGATTCTGAGATGCAGTCTGTCTCTGGTAAGAGGAAGGAATCACAGCTGGCTCTGGCCCGGAATGCCAATGAGCTGAAGAAGAAGGATCCTCCGACTTCAGGGTCATAGGTTTTAAAGAAGACGAAGTCGGTTCCCCTGAGGGAACCGTCATCGATGGGTGGAGAGCCTACGATGGTCTCCACTCCGGAGAAGGCGAAGACACCTTCGGGTGTTCCTAGCGTGATATCGTCGCCCCCGACATCGTTTGCTGCAGGGGATAAGGGGAAGGGTCCCCAAGTCGTGGAGACTCCTGAGGTTACGACGGTCAACATTTCGTTGCCGTCGAACTTTTTGATGGACGGCGTCTTGGACAGGACGAAGATTTTCCCAAACTTGGGAAAATTCCTCCTGCCAGCCTTCAAGGAACGCTATCAGGGCATTTTGGTGGATGAGATGGGGTCTCATGTTGCCGGACTCTCCTTTCTGGTATGTCCTTTTTTATTTTGTATCGTATGATTTTCCTCTCGGATAAGATAGACTTACCATTTTTCGTGCGACTGCAGGCGTTTCAGGCGTCGTTGTGCCTTTTTGGCCAACCGGAGGAGCTCCAGAAGGACGACCCTTCCGTCGCTGAGAAGCTTCAGCGAGCATAGGAGGGTGAGCATAAAGCTCGAGAGGATGAGCGGGCGGCGAAGGCCAAGGCGGAGACTCTCTCCGTTCAAGTGGACGATCTCAAGAGTCTTCTAGAGACGGCGTCGCTGGAGAAGGAGGAGCTCCAAAATCGCCTCAAGGAGGCATTGGAAAGGGCCTATGCCTATGTGGCAGAGGTGACGACGACTAAAGCATCCCTTACCGTGCGCAAAAAACAGGTAGGGGAGCTCAAATCGTCGGTTAAGGCCGCTGAGGCCAAGACGGGGGCCTTAGAGGAGAAGCTTTTCTCGTTTGAGGCGCTGACCCGTCTGAAGGTCAGGGCGGCAATGATGCGCCGTCATCTGCAGGGAAAAAACCCCTTGGCTGGCACAGAGGCTGAGGTCGCATCCTACCTCAAGCACGTCAGGACCGAGGAGAATCTCGACCAAGAGGATAGGGTCGACGACACTGATTCCGCGGAGACCAAGACGGGTGGTGCGGAAGATGAGAGTGGAGTCGACCAGGACCCTAAGTAGGCCTTTGTATTTTTTATAATTTTTCGTTCTGCGGCGACCGTTGGTGGTCGTGCCTTTATTTTGTATCTTTTTTATTTAATACAACTGTACTTCTTGTCGTACTATCGTTATTTTTACTTTTGTTGTAATAAATAAAATAAACGATCGATAACAAGACTTAAAGTTCGGGCGTATAAAATAGTAAATGTAAAACCATATGACATAGGTATACATACTGTTTGGGAAAAATTTCACCAGTCTCGACCACGACCAAAACAAAGGAAAACATCTCTTGCACTTTTCCATAAAAAGGTTAAATCATAAATGTTAATGCCAAAAATCGCACCAAAGTACAACTTAAGGTCGATGTGGACTTTAACAACTAAAGAAAGGAATCATTCGACAAAAGCGCGCGACAAAGACGAAAATATAAATGAGACAGAGATTTTGGTGACGCGGGAAAAACCTCAACGAGGAAAAAACCCACGGAAGACTGTGGAAGTCGTCGCTGCACTATGGTCGCCAAACAGGGGCGATGTCCTTGTGTTTCTGGTGTCGATCGTACAGAGATTACAATACAAATGAAGGAAATACTTCGAAAATGTAAAGTAACAAATGTTTTCTAATGTAAAACAGTGTGCGTCGTGTGTAAAAGTGAAGTATCGTGTGTTGATGTCGTGCGTCGAGAGCGATTCTTCTGGGAGCGATTTCTGTGCTTCAAGTGTTCTTCAGAGTTCGAGTGCTTGTGTCTGATGTTCTATGTTGTATCTGTGTTCCGTCCCGTTGAAATGATGATTCTCCTTGATATTTATAGTCTTCGGGCACTTTAATTGGATCATTAAGGACTTTGGTAACTGCCGTAACGGTTGATGTCTTAAATGCGGGATTAGATGTTCTTAACTGACTTCGTCGGTTATAGCCGTTGTCTCTTAATGTTGTTGACTCCTGCATTAAACATTGAACAAACATAACAGTCGTATAGCGCGTTAGTTGGTCGAGGTCGCATGGTTTTATGCGACGGTCGTGTGAACTAGGCGACGTCGAGGTCGAGTGTCGTGAGGTAAAAGACTTTTGATTTTATCTTTAATCGTGAGAGAAAGTACTATGAGTTTACCTTCGTTATAAGAAAAAGGAATAAGTGTTTTCCTTACCTTGGTCGTGGTCGAGACTGATGAAATTTTGCCCAAACAGTTTGCCCCCAAAATTTGAAAGTAGGATGGCAAATTCGAATTTTAAATTTTGCTTGTCGGGTGCTCGGGATCGTGACACGTGTTGAGAGTTATTTTGGAATTGGATTAGTCCAATTCTAACGGAACGAGAAGTTGAAAAAGAAACGGGCTCGTGACGTCATACTGACGCACGATGGTGCTTACCAGTTGTTTTTTACAGGTGTCGATGATCCGCGCAGTCATATGAAAGGACGGGAGAACGTGGTGATCATCACTGGACTCGACCTGACATGATCGACTGCGTAAATAAAGATCACGATGGATCTTTTCTTATTTTACGATTTCAGAGAGTTTTAGGTGTAGATTTTTCTTGATTTTCTTGTCTTTCTTCGTCCAGTTTTTCCTGAACCTGTAGGAATTTTTGATTGGGTTAGGTTTTTCAAGGTCTAGGACGACCATATAAAGTGCGACCCTTCAGTTTGTGTATGCGTCACAAATCCATTGCTAGGAAACCTAGGCGGAATTGGGATATTTGGGTCTTTCGGAAGTGCAAATCAATTTAACAGGGTTAGCAATGTCGACAGAGCCGAGAAGCGCTATTAAAAATGAAGAAGATCTCGACGACTTTAGAAGTCTAGCGAGGATTCCCATGGGGATCACTGTAAGCAGGGCTGGCAATGTTCGGCCGGAGATGTGCCCCGAGGGGTACGTCGTTATATATGAATACCCGTTCAAGATAGGCTTTCATTGGCCATATTCGCTGCTGGCCAAGGAGTTCATGTGTGAATTCGATCTTTCACCGGGGCAACTGATGCCCCAGTTCTGGCTAGTTATCCTGATCATCGAACGACTTATCTCAAACTGGTATACACCGATGAATGTGAGGGACCTACTGACAACATATAAGGTCAAAAGTGATCATTACCGTCGTTATAGTTTGTTTTCAAGGCATAAGGGTGATCGTACCTTGGTTTTGAATACTGCAGTTAATGACCGCAAATGGAAGACGAGGTATGTACTCGTGCGGGTGTCGACGCTGGACACTGATAGTGACTGGATTAGATCTCGTTGGAATATGGCAGGTGAACTTTTAATTGTTTATCGTATGTCTTATGTTACTCTGTTGTTCGATTGTTTTTCGACTGATCTTCTTCCTTATGTGCAGATATTGATTTCGACAAGGTAGAGCCGGACGACTCTTCCCGGGCTAAGGTCGAAAAGTTCCTGGAGTTTAGTACTGAAGACCGTTCGTACGTCATGCGTCATTTGGTGGATGAGGATGACGACATCGTTTTCTTGAGCGACAGAATGAGGATGGGTCGAGAGGAGAAAGAAGAAGACGAGAGAGAGGATTCTGAGGCGACTGAGGAGAAGGAAGAGGAGATGGAAGTAGAGATAACTGGTAAGTATCCCGTTCTTTCTGCTCGACATAGTCTATCTTTGTTCTCAATCATCTAATTTTTTCTTTTGCCATACAGGAGAATCTCGGGCGAAGATGGCGCCTGCAGCCGCCGAGAAAATGGCTCAAGTTGAGCTAGCTCGCAAGGCGAGGGTAGACAGGGAGAAGGATACCTCGACAGCTGGGTCGGGGTCCTAAAGAGAAAATAAGTCCCGACATCTGGGTCGGGTCTCCCAAAGAGGACGAGAATATCCGTTCTGAGGGAACCATCGTCAAGGACGGGAGGTTCGTCGAGAGTCGTTCCGTCTGAGAAGGTATCGACCGTGTCTGTCGAGAAGGTTTTTGACACAAGGTCCGTTGATACTGCGCAACCGGCGATGATGTCTCCTCCTACCGACAAGGGCAAGGGCGCCCAAACAGGTTCTGGAGCGACGGTGAACTTTACGTTGCCATCGGATTTTTTAGATGATAACGTCCTAGACGGGACGAAACTGTTCCCTCATTTGGGAAAGTATCAGCTCTCTTCTTTTAAAGAATGTTTTGACGCGGTCTCTCTCGAGGATACTGAGGCCCATGTTGCTGGATTAGCATTCATGGTAAGTCTATCTTTCAAGACTCTTGTTTTTTATATCTGTTGTCGACGTCGTATACTTTGCTAATGTGCTTTCATATGTTTCCAGATGTTTCAGTCATCTTTGGCGTTGTATGCTAAAACGACAAAGGTAGAAGGTTTAGTGGCTTCTGCTATAGAGAAAGAAGATGTGGCGTTAGAAAGGGAAAGGTCCACCCTAGAACGCGAAGAGGCAGCGTCGGTGAAACTCGACGATGTCTTGAACGAGCTGGAGTCTCTCGACCATGCAAGGGATGACATGAACTCACGTTTAAAGGAGTCCCTGTCTGTGATGCACAATCAAAGGGAGAAACTGGAGGGGATGAAGGAATCCCTGGTCATGAAGGGGAAAGAGTTTGAGGACTTCAAATCCAAAGCCGTGGATTTAGAGAAGGAGTTAGAGGAGTTGAGGGAGGAGAATAAATCCCTCTTTTCCTTCGCTCGACTCACTGCTCGAGCGGCTATCATGCGACATCACTTGCTGGGTGAGAATCCTCTGGCTTTAGCGTCAGACGAGCTGGACATCTTCTTCAGGGAAGTCGGGACCGAGAGAGATCTCGACTCGGATGATGAGAAGGAGGTCGAGGAGGAGGAGGAGGGTCTCCGGGGCGACGTGTCGGGCAAGGATGCGACAGATGTTCCTCCCCAACCTTAGAAAAATACCTTCGTTTATTTTTGTTTCTCTGTTATTCGACCGTTGGTGGTCGAGTCATCTGGATGTAAAT
This sequence comes from Saussurea involucrata, assembly GCA_033807775.1. Taxonomy (NCBI): domain Eukaryota; kingdom Viridiplantae; phylum Streptophyta; class Magnoliopsida; order Asterales; family Asteraceae; genus Saussurea; species Saussurea involucrata. The sequence continues at coordinate 139,502,403 of CM066322.1, forward strand.
GACAGTTTATTCGCTGAATGAAACGTGGGCTTCTTTTGAATTCATACTTTGTATATTTCATGAGTAATTACAATGACAATTGTAAGATTCACTTAGTAAAGAATAACCAAGGAATCACGCGACTTAAGCAATACTGCAACACAATAACTGGAACGTAAGCCTTAAGACTTTTAAATCGTGCATATAAACATAAGCACACGCGACCAAAGCATACATTCAGAGTATGAAATTTTTCTAAGTCAAGAAACTTAGATCATAAGATCGCTAGACCTTGCGATCGTACGACTAAGTCGTGCGATGAACTTGAATCGTGTGTTCCTGTAGAAGGATGATCAAGTCATAGACCTGATCGTTTTTGTCGTGCGACCTTGCAAAACTAGAGTCGTATGATTATTGTCGTGCGATTCTGCAAAAAAACAATGTTAGAGGTTGGTCGTTGGCTAACCAACGACCCTCCGACGCTTAAGTCAGTAACCATTCGTGATGAGGAATGGTATGAAAGCAAAAAGGAAAAAGGTCTCAGAATAAGTACCTTTTTATATTCTTTTCTCTTTCATGCCTATTTGCCCCCCGTCATTTATTATCTTATTTCTTTCAGAGAAAAATAGATTATGAATGACGAATCGACAGCGACAAGGCAAGATATCCGTTTTATTTCTGTAAGAAAGGCATGAGTTTATCTTTAAGGTTAGGAATAGAAGGACAAACCTGTCGAGACCTTATGGTCGGGTCGTGACCGCTAGACGGCTTACTTTCGCGGCTTCAGAGTGGTCTTATAGCAGTCACGGGTGACTTTTGGCTCACTTTTGATTTCCTGGATTCCCCACGGCGTAGGGAACTTCACGGTCTGATGATACGTCGAGGGAACGACTTTCATTTCATGGATCCATGGTCGAACTAGAATGATGTTATAGGCTGACGCACAGTCGATGACACTGAACTTAGTCTGCTTGTTGATTCCTCCGGCATAGACGGGCAAGATAATGTCTCCAAATGTGCTCGTCGCTTCTCCATTGAAACCAACCAAGGTTGTCGAACGTCGGGTGATTTCCGAACGATCGATTCCCATGGCCTTGATGGTGTCAAGAAAAATGACGTTCGCTGAGCTGCCCCCATCGATCAAGACTCGTCGGGTTAAACAATTACCAACCGTGAGTTGAATAATTAACCCGTCGTGGTGCTTATGATACGAATCACCGAGGTCGTCTTGGTCGAATATGATCTTCATAGCTTCCAACTCCAAATCTCCTTTGGGCCTTGATGAACGTGGAATAGGCCGATCGTCAGGTGCTTGACTGGCATGACGCTTGGCTGCGGAATACATCAGACCACAGACGTCTGAACCGCTGGTGATGCAATTAACAACCTTTGCATGCTCGGGGGTTGACGGTCGATGGTTGCTAGTTGAAGTAACGACGCCATCGATGATATCTTTGAGATTGCCCTTCGGGACGTGATATGCTAGCTCCTTTTTGAGAGCTATGAAATCATCTGTCCCATGACCATGGTCGACATGAAAATCGCACCACTTAGATTTATCTTTCTTAGGGTCGTCCTGATCGGACTTCTTGGGCCACCGGATGGTCGCCTGGGCGGTCTTCAGAGCTTCGACCAAATCCTTAGTGGACCCTTTGAACCCGTAAGAGGATATCTTGGGGTACTAAGGAAATTTGGTCGCGGTCTTAGCCTCTGCTTTCGTCTTGAATCGGACGTTCGAGATCTGGCGCGCGAGCTCTATTTTGGAAATTGCTTTTGTTTTGAACTCTGGCTTCTTCACACCTAACGACCTCTTGTCGTCGGTATGCTTGCGACGAAAGGCAACGTCGTCTTCTACCCTCATATACGTGAGGGTTCGAGCGCAGACGTCTTCGAAATTCTCCAGAGGATATTTTGTTAGATCGGTGTATAAACCTGAGCTGTCGTCCAGACCACGCTTATAAGCTTCGATTGCAGTCTTGACGTCGCAATTGCGAATACTGATCATCTCCGCATTAAATCTATTGAAATAACTTCAGATAGACTCATTGGTCTTCTGCACGACATAATATAGGTCACTAGTATGCTTCTCCATCTTGCGACTACTGGCGAATTGCTGAGAGAATTGGTTGACCAATTCAGCGAATGACCCGATGGACTTGGGTTTGAGATTGATCAACCATTGGAGAGCAGGACCAGTGAGAGTCGCACCGAAGCTCTTGCACATACAGACCTCCTGATACATGTGTGGGATTGAGATCGTCCACATGAGCTGCTTGTATTGCGCGACGTGCTCTGTCGGATCAGTCACTCCCGAATACTTGGGCGTGAAGGCGGGGACGTTATACTTCTTCGGGATTTCGACGGTCGCAATCTCATCGATGAAGGGCGACGCCTGAAATCCTGATCGGGGCTCGACGTCGACGGGCATGGCTGCCCCAGGTAGCTTGGCGAGCAAAGATAGGACGCGCTCGTTCTGATCTTCTAGCATTTTCAACCGCTGGGCGACGGGGTCATTGGGATCAAGATTTTCCCCTATTTGCGGATTGACTCCTGAACTGGTGCCATTTCCATGCGACGAGCCATTGGCGTCTCCGTTGAAAGGAACAAAATACGGCTGCGACCCATTCTGAAACGGCTGCGATCCATTCTGAAACGGCTGCGACCTATTCTGAAACGGTTGCGATCCATTCTGAAACGACTGCGACCCATTCTGCATGGGTGGCGGCCTTATATGCTGAGGAGGAACCGTCTCGAACTGGGGATTAGGGTTGAACGGTCCCGGCTGCTGGTTCTGCATGAATGGACCTGAATGCTGATTCTGAGCGAATGGATCTGATCCTGGAACTGGATAATGCCCGAATGGTCGAGGACCATTCTGACCGAACGGTCCTTGGCCTGGATTCTGAACGAATAGTCTAGGACCATTCTGAGGTCCATAGGAATTCCTTAACCGTGCGATCTCCTCAGCTGCTCTGCGATTTTTCTCTGCCATGGCGTTGATTTGATTTCGAGCGACTTCAAGCTCCTGGTACATCTGGGCAATGACATGCTGCTGATCTCCAGGGGCTGCCATTTTCCTGAAACAGAGAACAAAGGAAACTCCAAGAAACCGTTAGTAAGACGCACGTTCGTCGAAGATTTTCCCTAGATGAGGTCCCACGGATGGTGCCAAACTGTTAATGCCAAAAATCGCACCAAATTACTACTTAAGGTCGATGTGGACTCTAACAACTAAAGAAAGGAATCATTCGACAAAAGCGCGCGACAATGACGAAAATATAAATGAGACAGAGATTTTGGTGACGCGGGAAAAACCTCAACGAGGAAAAAACCCGAGGACGACTGTGGAAGTCGTCGCTGCACTATGGTCGCCAAACAGGGGCGATGTCCTTGTATTTCTGGTGTCGATCGTACAGAGATTGCAATACAAATGAAGGAAAGACTTCGAAAATGTAAAGTAACAAGTGTTTTCTAATGTAAAACAGTATGCGTCGTGTGTAAAAGTGAAGTGTCGTGTGCTGATGTAGTGCGTCGAGAGCGATTCTTCTGGGAGCGATTTCTGTGCTTCAAGTGTTCTTCAGAGTTCGAGTGCTTGTGTCTGATGTTCTATGTTATATATGTGTTCCGTCACGTTGAAATGATGATTCTCCTTGATATTTATAGTCTCCGGGCACTTTAATTGGATCATTAAGGACTTTGGTAACTGTCGTAACGGTTGATGCCTTTAATGCGGGATTAGATGTTCTTAACTAACTTCGTCGGTTATAGTCGTTGTCCCTTAATGGTGTTGACTCCTGCATTAAACATTGAACAAACATAACAGTCGTATAGCGCATTAGTTGGTCGAGGTCGCATGGTTTTATGCGACGGTCGTGTGAACTAGGCGACGTCGAGGTCGAGTGTTGTGAGGTAAAAGACTTTCAATTTTATCTTTAATCGTGAGAGAAAGTACTATGATTTTACCTTCGTTATAAGAAAAAGGAATAAGTGTTTTCCTTACCTTGGTCGTGGTCGAGACTGGTAAAATTTTGCCCAAACAATAAACACTTTATCTTTTGACCAAAGTAAAATCAAAAGTTGCTCACGACACTCGACCGACGTGACATACCTCACTGTGACAACTGTCAAATTCACATCTCGGGTTAGAATAGTTTTGGAAACCTTATTTTTTTTATGACATAGTTTACACAGTGCAATTTTAGCAGTAAACCCGGTACAATAGGAAAAATTGAGAAATTTTGCCTAAGAAATCTTTGAATTAGGAAATTATCCATAAATCTCATAAAATGCCAAGCTAAAATATTTATATACTACAAGTATCTATGTAATTGATAATTTATATATTTCAATTATATTATATATATATATATATATATATATACTTTACTTTATGCATATATACATGTATTTTGCTTTAAAAAGAAAATACTTGTATTTAGACTTTTATTTTTGTACAAGAAGTGACTAAATACTTAAATGTCAAACCACCACCACCCCCCATATGAGGGCCGGCCATCCCCTCCCCTCTCTCTCATTTTGCATTAATAAATATCTATACTTCACTTGTTAAACCATTCTCTCATTTCACTCTTTCTCTAGTTATCATCCCTCTCTCTCTCCACCTTCAAATCTTCATATCTTCATCTTCAAACCTTCAAACCTTCATCACAACTCCAGCCCCAAAAATCAAAGTCTTCAAGAGTTCAAGATAACCTAAGGTAAACATAAGTGTGTTGGGTAAAAACCACACACATTCTTTCAAGTCTTTTTCATATTCTTGCATTTTTAAAAAGTATTCAGGGCTTTTTCATACCTCTACATCTTTTGAAACCGACCAAGGTTGTTGAGCGTCGGGTGATTTCCAATCGATCGATTCCCATGGCCTTGATGGTATCAAGGAAGACAACATTCGCTGAACTGCCTCCGTCGACCAAGACTCGCCGGGTTAAACAATTACCAATCGTGAGTTGAATGATCAACCCGTCATGATGTTTGCGATACGAATCACCGAGGTCATTCTGGTCGAATGAAATCTTCAGGGCTTCTAACTCCAGATCCCCTTTGGGTCTAGATGAGCGTGGGATAGGCCGATCGTCAGGTGCCTAGCTGGCATGACGTTTGGCCGCGGAGTACGTCAGACCGCATACGTCAGACCCACCAGTTATGCAATTAACGACCTTCGTATGATCGGGAGTTGACGGTCGATCGTCGTTAGCTGGAGTAACGACGTCATCGATGATGTTTTTGAGATTGCCCTTTGGGACATGATATGCTAGTTCCTTTTTGAGAGCTATGCAATCATCTGTCGTATGACCATGGTCGACATGGAAGTCGCACCATTTCGATTTATCTTTTTTACCGTCATCTTGGTCGGACTTCTTTGGCCACCGGATGGTCGCCTAGACGGTTTTCAGAGCCTCAACCAAGTCCTTAGTAGTTCCTTTGAATCCGTAGGAGGATATCTTAGGGTACTGAGGAAATTTGGTCGCAGTCTTGGATTCCGCTTTTGTCTTGAATCGGACATTCGAGATTTGTCGTGCACGCTCTGGTTTGGATACTGCCCTCGTCTTGAACTCTGGCTTCCTTACACCTAACGACCTTTTGTCGTCGGTATGCTTACGACGAAATGCAGCGTCGTCTTCTACCCTCATATAAGCAAGGGTTCTGGCTCAGACATCTTCGAAATTCTCCAGGGGATACTTGGTCAGATCAGTGTATAAACTCGAACTGTCGTCTAGACCACGCTTGTAGGCTTCGATCGTGGTCCTGACGTCGCAGTTGCGGACACTGATCATGTCAGCATTAAACCTGTTAAAATAACTCCGGATGGATTCACCGTTCTTCTGAATGACGTAATACAGATCGCTGGTCTGCTTCTCCATCTTGCGACTACTGGCGAATTGCTGGGAGAATTGGTTGACTAACTCAGCGAACGACCCGATGGATTTGGGTTTGAGGTTAATCAACCACTGGAGGGCAGGACCTGTGAGGGTCGCCCCAAAACTCTTGCACATACAGACCTCTTGATACATATGTGGGATCGAGACCATCCACATTAGCTGCTTATATTGCGCGATATGCTTCGTCGAATTGGTTATTCTGAATAATTGGGCGTGAAAGAGGGGATATTATACTTCTTCGGGACATCGATGGTTGCTATCGTGTCGATGAAGGGCGACGCCTGCTATCCCGAGCGAGGCTCAACGTCGACGGGTACGGCTGCCCCCGACAGCTTAGCGAGCAAGGATAGGACACGCTCATTCTGATCTTCTAACATCTTCAACCGTTGAGCGACGGGGTCGTTAGGATCTGGACCGGTTGGGGGAACGACTCCTGAACTGGTCCATTTCCATACGACGAACCGTTAGCGTCCCCATTGAAAGGAACAAAATACGGCTGGGACGACCCATTGTTTATGGGTGGAGGCCTCAGATGTTGAGGAGGAACCGTCCCGAACTGGGGATTTGGGATGAACGATCCTGGTTGTTGGTTATGCATGAATTGACATTGCTGAACGGTCCTGGTCCAGGGTTATGAACGAATGGACCTGGACCCGGATTATTGGCGAACGGAGCAGATCCTGGATTATGGACGAATGGAGTAGATCCTGGATTCTGACCGAACGATCCTTGACCTAGGTTCTGTAGGTTCCCAGATTCATGTTGTATCACGATAATGGTAAATAAATAGACAGCGGAAGCATTTTAAGCAAAGCCATTAAAGTGAGTGAATGTGTAAACAATAACTGAACTGTGAAGATCAAAATATAGAACAGTAAAATGATAATGAAATCAAAACAAAGAACACTGCTTGTATATTGATAAAATGAATCACTCCAAGAATATGTTCAAGAGAGTGTTCGGAAATCTCACAGGACAGTATCGTACGAAGTAGTGCTATGGAAATACTGCAGTGCGTGCTTTTTCAAATGTGGAAAACTATTCTTCCAAAAGCTTACAATTGTTGTTCCACTACCTCGCTATTTATAGACCTGATAAAGTGTAGACAGTGTACTGTCGTACCCCTGAATGACACATGGAAAGTGTGTCTCCAATCTTTAGGGCATACGTGGAAATTGTGGACACGTGTCTAACACTTCATTTCCTGTGAGACTAAGACTGACAGAGGTCTTTTTCTCCACAGAGCTCTGTTGCAAGGGCTCTGTTGATCTTCTGTTGAAATACTTGTTCTCTTGCTGGAATTCTTCGACAGAGCTCTGATGAGCTCTGTTGGATCCGACAGAGCTCTGTTGAGCTCTGTTGGTCTTCTTGATGAACTTCTTCCAAGTCTTCCGTCTGATCTCTGTTGATCTTCTGACTTGAACTATTTTCAATACTTTTACATCAGATGCTTTGGGACTAACAATCTCCCCCTAAGTATTGAAAATAAGAAAATACAAGGTAGCAGAGATATAAACAAAAGAACAGAGAACTTTTCCCTCTGTTAGCCTTTGTACTATTCCTTCAAGATATTATAATGCAAAAAAATAAGTACAAGTTTAAGCAAAATTATCTCCCCTTAAGATTCTGTCAAATCTTCTGATGAGTTCTTGGAAGTTGATCATAAGATAGATCTGGGTGATGAAGTTTCTCTGTTGCTCTTCCGGACATTTTTCTCTTGGGAGATTTTGAATGATATCTCTGAGGTATTCCAGCGACTCTGTTGAGTACTTGTGGATTTCAGAAGCTCTGAGGGCCTTCTTGATTTTTCTTTGTCGGCAGATGAACACTGGTGGATCTCTAACTACGGTTCCGGTTCTGTAGTGCTCATAGCCTTGAAGGCTCTCATTTGGTGGAGCAGTCGCTAGTTCTTCTACTTCGAACTCTATGCCTAGCTGAAAGTCAATCTGAATTCTTAGATTTATGTGCTTTTGCATAGCGAAGCGTACCTCAGGAAGTGCTGTTCTTGCCTCTTTGTATCTGTCACTAAAGTTGTAACAGTAGGCATGGAGTTGAATCAGATCATAAGGGTTCAGAAGTACCAGGTCGTTATCATTGAAGTGCTCAACCCTGTTGTCATTTGATTCAACTATGAACTCATGATAGCTCATTTGTACTCTGTTGTGCCGAAAGGTCTTCTGCTTGATGTCTACGATTCTGCGGATTCCAAAGTCTGAGTTTATATTTCTGTTCATTCCGGACTTGGTTTCGATGAACTTCCGTCTAACGTCAGAGATCGTATTTATCCTGCAGGGACTCAAGTGTGGGTTGATGGGCACAGCATTTGTGGGGATGGTGTCATGATCACCATAAAGATAGGCAAAGATTTCTTCTAGTGGAGGTTTGCCAGAATGTTGAGTTGAGGATTCGGGGTTCTGTTCTGTTGAATTGGGATTTGGGTCTTCATGAGTTTCTGCCATGAGTATGTCAATGTGGGCAGATTCTTGAGGTTGAGCTTGGTTTAGTGTTTCTTCAGCAGAGAACGGGTTGGTTCTCTCTGATTCTGTTCTAGGTGAAGTAGGAGGGGTGTCCAGGATGATGACCTCAGGTGGTTGTTGAGAGGATTCTGTTGGCTTGATGATTCTGTCTTTGAACATGTAATCAAAAACCACCATAGTCACCTCTGGTAAGTCTTCAGAAGTATTCCCTTGGTCTCCTACTATAGTTGCCTCAGCCTCAGCTACCTTTCCTTTTCCCTTAGCAGATCCCTCATCCTCTGTTGCAGGTTCCTTTTCCTTCTCTTTTTCCTTCTCTTTCTCTTTATCCTTCTCTTTCTCTTTATCCTTCTCTTTCTCTTCTTTCTCCTTCTCTTTCTCTTCTTTCTCCTTCTCCCCCTTTTGTTGTTCTGAGGACTCACCCATCTGATTGTCTGACTGATCTTCTGTAGCATCCTCAAAGTCATCATCGTCAGAGGATTCAAGTCGAGCTTTTGGTGAGGGCGGAACAACAAACTTTGGGTTAGCCTTATGCCTTTTGCTCGAAGGTTCTTCTGCAGGTGCTTCTTCAGCATGTCGTTTTGATGTAGAGGTCTGGGAGATAATATCAGTGAAGTTTGAAGCTGCTTTTCGCATTACCTCTTCTACCTCTGTTGCTGCACCTCTGATTTCTTCCACTTGAGATTTGAAGTTGACCTTGTGTGTATCGAGTGAGGCTTGCACATGCTGTTCTATTGTTTTAGCCTTCATCACGAATTTTGAGGAGATTGACATCATTTTGCTTAGAACTTTTCTGCTGAACTCACCCATCTGACCGACAGTCATTGGTAAGTCATTGGGTCTGGGGCCAGAGAGCTGGATAGGTGCGGCAGAAGAAGTCGTGGCTTCTGTGATGGCGGTCTTAACAGAGTTGTTGATCAGCTCTGTCAAGGTTCTGATGTTGGAGTCTGATAGAGAAGGGGTTGGCAGGGTTCTGTTCATCTGAGCCGTATGATTTTCTGCTAAGAGCGTCTTCAGAGCGGCTACTTCTGTCGTTAATGTCTGAACCTTCTCCTGGAGAGAAGCATTCTCCTTGCGGATCAGCTCCTCCTTTTGATCGTTGATAAGTTTATACTCATTCAAGGAGTTGTTGATACTGTCACAGAAGCTTGTGAACTTTGCTCGTGTGATAGTGTCAACAGGGATATCCTTGGTACCAACACATGTTTCCAAGTTAACCTCGAGTTCAGAGGTGCCTGCTTCAAGAGTTGTTTTTGAGTTGGCTCTTGCAGGACTTCCACCCGATCCTTGATGTTCTCTTTGAGGAGAAGTATCTACAGGTGTTCTGATCAGAGTTTCCTTTTCCAGCTCAGGTTCTGAAGAAGGAAATCTGATGTGATGAGGGGCATTTGGATCAAGCAAAGTTTGCCCTCGTTCGACTATGGTCTCCCATTGTCCCTGAGTTGGACAGGTGCTACGTGAGATTACAAAGATCTCAGGTCTATTTTGGGACGAGTCTAAATGAGCCACAGAGGCATCATCGTGTGGAGGTGACCTATCGATGTCTTGGGGCAAAATGACATCATTACCGAATATGGATTCCCCAGTTTCGTGCATACCAGAAGCATGAAGAGTTGTTTCTGGCGGTTCTTGCTGGTTAGGGTTCGAGGTGTGCACCTCTGTTTCAATATCCCTCTGGTCTTGATCACCAGGGATAGCATGTGTGGAAGCACTGGGATGTTGGCTAGGATTTCCCTCAGATGTGTCATCTTGGACATCTTTTTCTAACCTCACATTTTCCTCGGTACCTAGGGCTGTAGAACACTCGGGTTCCTCTCTGTTATCCTCTTTCTCACCAGTATCAGAGGAAAGAACTTCTACCTCTGGTGACTCCCGTACTTCCTCATGAACAGCCTCCATAGTGGATGCTCTGTTCTCTACTTCCTCCTCCATCACTCTAGAGGAAGACCCCACTTCGGGTACTCTTACCTCTGGTCTATTTCCTTCTTCCACTTCTATTTCCTCACTCGAACTCTCCTCAGATGGCTCAGAGCCTAGGTATGCTGGGGTTCTCACCTCATGTTCTTGAGGTTGAGCAGCATGTCTATAGTTTTGGATAGAAATATGATCTGGGCTTATCAGAGCGAGCATTGTACCTGGAACGCGTCGAATGAGGGGATATTCTCCTGAGGTGGTTGGATTGAATCTGGTCATGACCCAGTTCTTGAACGTATTGCCTTGTTGAGTCAGTTCCAGACTCAGAAATGCTCTTCTGATCACCAACCCGATAAACCTTGGGAACTTGATGTTTTTCAGAAATTTGTGTTGCCCAACTTCTCCTCCTTTGGCGATGGTAGAGGTTTTGAGATTGACAGCAGTGAGAAGGTCGGTGTAGAGAATACTGCATAGTCAAGGTTTCTTTGAAAGAACAATCCATACATTATCTGTAGGATTTCTATGCTGGCTTGATCTTGACTACCAGTTTTACCTGTGAGGGTTCAGTTCAGTGTGGAGAACATGAAATTCCACACTGGTGGTAGATTCTGTCTTTTGAATGCTCCGATGCGAGTGATTTCCTTGTTGTAGCCTAGAAATCGTACAAACTCCAGAAGAACAGCAGTGTTGGGTGGTTTCTCGAAAGCTTCTATGTCGAGTTGTCGCTTGCTCTTCATTCCGAGAATTCTCCGCAGGGTAGTTGCTCTGATTCTGATCGTTCCTGAACCTCCATCTCATCCAGAATCCACATTGCCGATGATTCCGTTTAGCTCTTCTACGTGTTGGCAAGTAGTCCACCATTGCTTGATGTAGAGCTCAGGAATGTTGTCGTCGAAGTCTGTTAGGGCTTTGAAGATTTCTGAGTTTCTGAAGAACTCCAGAAATATGTGGTATGTGGGTAGATAGAGAGCAGGGTTTGGATCTAAATGATGGTTGCTTTCAGCAAACTCGTATGGGAGAATAACGATTTGGTCGACAGGACCAATACGGCTTGAATCTTCTGAGTGTTGAGGATTTGCCATTGTTGCAGGTTAGGGTTTTTGAAGTTTAGAATGAGGAGGAAAGGTGAACAGGGTTTTGGAGAACTTAGAAAGCGTAAGAAATGGAAAGGTTTAAAGGAAATGGGTATTTATATTGGAAATGTGTGGCTGGATCACGGTCTTAGGTACTGTAGGTACTCGAGAGTTGATCAGTGGAACGGTTGCTACAGTGAGAACGTGGGAACAGCTAGCGGTTTGTCTTTCAATCAGAGATTGCCACGTGGATTTGTTCTGACCACTTTTGTGCAAGTAAACCGTCGCGGTTAGAGATGTGTGGGTTACAAGTGGTTGACGTTTAGAAATGACCCGCGTCTCTGATGACGTGTTTCTGATGACGTGGCAGACAGAGCTCTGATGAAGGTTTGTTAACTGCTTCTGATGTGAGGTCATAACTTTACATGATCAAACAGAGTTCTGATGAGAAGCAACAGAGGCTCTGATGAGATGTCAGAGTTCTGTCTGTTTCTCCAAAAGATTTAGTTTTAACCTCAAAAAGCAAAGTCAATTTTGGTTTTGGAAATATGATTATTGACTTGCTCCCCCTAAAACCATGCATTTTCCCTTAATAAGCTCCCCCTTGACAGATGATCCTCCTGAAGTATTTTTTTTTTAAACAAAAGAACAGACTTGTTGAAAAAAAAAATGCTTTGACAGAATTCTGAAGAACAATCAGAAGCTCTGTTGAATTATCCTACCCAACCTTTTGACAGAGCTCTGGTAGGACCATCAGAGGCTCTGTTGAATTTTGAACAGAGTTAGGAGGACAAGTTCAGCATACCCAGTTTGCTGATTAAAAAGTTAAACCTCCTTTCATCAAGGGCTTTAGTAAATAAGTCAGCAAGCTGGAAGTCAGTTGAGACGAAATACATCTCAATAGTCCATTTTTCAACATGATCTTTTATAAAGTGATACCTTATATCGATGTGCTTGGTCTTCGAGTGTTGAACTGGGTTGGCTGTTATGGCAATGGCACTCTTGGAGTCGCATAGAATTGGAATTTTACCATACTCCAGGCCATAATCTCTGAGTTGTGTCTTCATCCAAATTACTTGGGAACAACAACTAGCAGCAGCAACATATTCCGCTTCTGCTGTAGAGGTTGAAACACAGTTCTGTTTCTTGGATGTCCAACTCACCAACTTTTCTCCAAGCAATTGGCAGCTACCAGAGGTACTCTTTCTGTCGTTCTTGCATCCTCCATAGTCTGAGTCTGTATATGCTACAAGCTCGAAACCAGAGTTAAGAGGATACCAGAGACCCACAAATTGAGTCCCTTTCAGATATTTAAAGATACGTTTGACAGCTGTTAAATGAGTCTCGGTAGGATTTGCCTGAAATCTGGCACAGAGACAGGTTGCAAACATTATATCAGGTCTACTGGCGGTTAAGTACAAAAGTGACCCTATCATGCCTCTGTAGTGCTTGACATCTGTTGGTTCACCATTAGGATCAGAGTCAAGTTTAACTCCAGTGGCAATAGGAGTTTTCATTGGTTTTGAATCATTGAGCTTATATTTTTTCAACATGTCAGAGATGTATTTGGACTGACTTATGAAAGTCCCTCTGTCAGATTGTTTGACTTGTAAACCCAGGAAGAAAGAGAGTTCTCCCATCATGCTCATTTTGAATTCACTTTTCATTAAGGATTCAAACTTATCACAGTACTCTTGCCGTGTAGACCCAAAGATAATGTCGTCAACATATATTTGTACCAGAAGTATATCATTTTTATATCTCCTGAAGAATAGAGTTTTATCGACGGTACCTTTCTCGAAGTGATTGACCAAAAGAAATTTGGACAGAGTTTCATACCAGGCTCTGGGAGCTTGCTTAAGACCGTAGAGAGCTTTGTCTAGCTTGTAAACGTGGTCTGGAAATTCTGAGCATTCAAAACTAGGTGGCTGATGGACATAAACTTCTTCTTGTAGTTTGCCATTTAGAAATGCAGACTTGACATCCATTTGGTAGACTTTGAAACCCTTATGAGCAGCATAGGCTAGGAAGATTCTGATTGCTTCTAGCCTAGCCACAGGAGCAAAAGTTTCGTCATAGTCAATTCCTTCTTCCTGTCTATATCCTTTTGCAACCAGACGGGCTTTGTTTCTGATGATAATCCCATCTTCATCTTTCTTGTTTCTAAACACCCACTTGGTTCCAATGGCCGCTTTGCCTTTTGGGAGTGGAACCAAGGACCAAACTTTATTTCTCTCGAATTCCAGAAGCTCTTCTTGCATGGCTTCGATCCAGTTTGGGTCGTCTAGGGCTTCAGAAATATTTTTCGGCTCAATCATACATAAGAAATTTACAAAGAAGGCTTCATTGATTGTGGCCGATCTTGTCTTTATGCCATCTTCAGCAGCACCAATGATAAGATGATGAGGATGATTCCTTGTCCATCGTGTCATGGGAGCATGGACAACTGGTGGCGTTTGTGCTTCTGATGGGAAAGGACGAACTTCGGCATCAGAGTTCTATAGGTTTGGACCAGGGCTCTGTGGCACACTTTGGAGAGTGTCCTCATTGCTCTGTGAGATATTAACAGGACTCTGTGATGGTAAACTTTCAAACAAGGAATTTCTTCCAACGTTTGTCATCAGAGGTGATGAAGGCTCTGGTTCAGGTTCTCTTTCATTCTGGTGTGGTTCCTCATTTCTCTGAATTACTCCTGTAGACAAAGAAGTAGATGGTGAAGTATTAGAGGGACCAGTGAGAGATGTACCTGTCAGATTTTAATCTATTGAGTTCTGAGCTTGATCTCCTCTGTTGATGTTATCATAGGAATCATCATCGAAGAAATCATTGAACATGAGATTGATGTCTTCTTCCCTTGATCTAGAAGAATTTATCTTCTTTTGTTCTGTCTGTGTCCCCTCTGTTGAGTTTTGATCAGAGGAGCTTGATATGCTTTCATCAAAGGACACATTTACACTTTCTTGAATGACCCGACATCTGGTGTTGTAGACTCTGTAGGCTTTAGAGGTTAAGGAGTAACCAATAAAGATTCCTTCGTCTGCCTTTTTGTCAAACTTTCCCAGATGTTCTCTGTCATTCAGTATATAGCACTTGCAACCGAAGACATGAAAGAATTTCACATTTGGTCTTCTGTTGTTAATGAGTTCATAAGGAGTCTTCTTGAATCTTTTTACAATTGCAGCTCTGTTTTGGATAAAACTGGCTGTTGAGACTGCTTCTACCCAGAAGTTCATTGGAAGGACCAAGCCAGCCAACATGGTTCTGGCGGCTTCTACCAGAGTTCTGTTCTTTCTTTCCACAACTCCATTCTGTTGTGGGGTTCTGGCAGCTGAGAAGTTTTGGGAGATACCTTCCTCTGTTAGGTATGCATTGATTCTTTCATTCTTGAATTCTGTCCCGTTATCGCTTCTTAGCTTTTGTATCTTTAAGTCTAACAGAACCTGTATCCTTCTTAACAAACTTATCAGAATTTCTGGGACATCAGATTTTAATCTGATGAACTCGATCCAGGTATATCTAGAATATTCATCAATTAATACAAGGATATACTTTTTGCCCGACAGACTTTGCACAGAGATTGGACCGCAGAGATCCACATGAAGCATATGCAAGGGTCTGGGACAACTATGATCACTCTTTGTTTTGTGTGAAGATCTTTTTATCTTTCCAAGTTCACAAGCAGAACAGAGATGGTCTTTGTCAAATTTCAGGGGAGGAAGTCCTTTTACTAACTTCAGTTTCACAAGTCTGTCAAGATTTCAAAAGTTTAAATGAGCAAATCTTTTGTGCCAGAGCCAGGCATCTTCATTTTTCAAAGACACTAAACAGAGTCTTTCTGTTGTAGAGTTTTGGTTTGGTTCGAAATTCATTTTGTAAAGATTGCCTTTTCTATCAGCTCTTAAGAGTTCTTGACCAGACTTGGAAAGTAGTAAGGAACAGTACTTCTTCCTAAAATTGACATCGAAACCGTGATCACAGAGTTGACTTATACTGAGAAGATTATGATTTAATCCTTCAACATAAGCAACTTCAGAGACTGAAACACCACCATTTACTAATGTACCATAACCTTTAATCTGTCCGCCATTATCTCCTCCGAAGGTTACCGCACTTCCCATTTTGTTTTTGAAAGAGGTTAGCAGCTCCTTATTACCCGTCATGTGCCTGGAGCATCCTGAGTCCAAGTACCAGATCTGCACATGAGGTTTCTGCACGACAGATTAGTTCCTTTTAGGTACCCATTTCATAATGGGTCCTTTCTTGTTAGGCTTTGGTGGTGCGACAGAGGTTTTCCTTTGTGTGTTCGGAGTGGTCGTGGAATTTTTCTTTTGAACAGAACGACTCAGAACACAGTGAGGACCATTCAGATGATTTTGTAACTTTAATAACAGTTGAATACAATTGCAGTTGATGGAGCATGATTGATGCACATTGTTTTTATTCAATAACTGTTTGATTTGAGCTTGATTCTGAGAATTTTTTGAATCATACGCCTTTGAAAACAATCTGTCCTGGTTTTGCTTTTTGAAATTGTTACTCTTAGAAGTAGCCTCTTTTGTCATGAAATTCTTGGAAATGGATTCATTTGAACGAAAAGAATTTCTTCCTTGATTTACACTGAAACTTGGAACAGACTTAGCTATCCACTTTCCTTTCTGTTCTGGTGTGAATCTTACAGGTTTGAAAGCAAGAGGAACATTTGAGTTTACCAAGACAATTTTGTTTTTCTCTTTCTTCTCTACTTCTACTGTATTAGAAGCGAGAATCTTGAAATCTTTGTTGTTAAAGCTTGTTACCGGTATAAATCTTGACTGTTTCTTAAAGAAAGAAACATCCTCTTTTAGATCCGGAGATCCGACCGGTAGTTTCTTTGACTTGTGTAAGATGTTCTTTTGACCACAGAAGATATGTTCATCTACCTCGGAGTCAGAGTCACAATTAGAGGCTAGAAAGTCTCGAGTGGCTCTGTTGGAGGAATTCGATTCAATGGGTATGACGGGGATATTTGTTTTAACAGATCTGAACTTCCTCAACTTTGGTTTTAAAGAATCAGAGATAGCGTTTTCTTCAATAACTTTCAATAAATCTTCTTCAAAAGACGTTCTTATTGATTCAGAGGTAGGAGAGAAAGTTGGTTCTTCTGGATTAAGTTTGCTCTGTGGTATTTCAACAGAGGAATTTGCCTCAGAAGACGCAGACTTCTGTCCTTTGAAAGAATTAAAGTTGAAAATCTCTTTAGTATCAAAGTCCTTGACAGAATTAGGAATTATGATTTTAGCTTTTCCTTGATCAAGAATAAACTCAGAGGATGGTTTCAAAACCTTTTCATGATCAAAGGAGTCATAGCTAATATTCCTAAAATCGAGATTTCTTGGTTTTGAGAAAACATCTGACGTTTTAGATCTTTTGAAAACAGCATTACCAGATATCACGTCCTCTTGGATTTTCCCAATACAAAAGGCGGAGGACAGGGATGTCTTCTTCCTTTCGTTGTAGGGAGTAAGGTCAGAGAAACCAAGACCTTGCGTATCCATCTGAGAATTTATCTTAATGTGCACATCTTGTGCATCTTGGTATTTTTTAATCTGAATTTCTTTTCTCTGTAGGGATTGATGAAGTATTTCCCTTTCTCTTTGAAAATAATCCGTTAGAGCAACAGAGTTAAGTCTCTCTGTTTCAGATTGTTTCAACTTTTCAGACTTCTGTTTTAAATCATTTTCATAAGATTTGATTTTTTCAGAAAACAGACTTTCCTTCTTCTTCTGTAAGATTTCTAGCTCAGATTTTTCTTTGAAGATTTCTTCCTTTTCTAGTTCCAAGAGAGTCTTCTCTCTCTGGTAAAAAGATAGGTCCTTCTGAGCTAGTTTTCTTAGCTCCTTTTCTTCAGAAAGTTTTTGTTTTAGAAGCTGAAATTCCTCATTCAACATGGAAACATGCATTTCTAATTCTGAGTCAGATTTAGATTCAGATGAGCATACCTTGGCACTGGGTCTGGTGGTCTCCAGCGCTCTGTCATCAGATTCTGTCGTGGTAAGAGCAAATGCATGAGCCAGATCTTCTTCTTCTGTTGTTCCCTTTGTTATCTCTGGTTCTCCAGTCATCCAGTCAACAGTTTCTTCTAAACTTTCATCATCCACAGCGACTCCACAGAAGTTGGCTTGTTCTGGTTCATCATCAGAAGATGAGTCAGAGACCCAATTTTCCATTTCAGCAACATAACTTCTTTCTATGTAGTTGTACTTGTATTTGTTTTTGTAGTAGTCCTGGTCTTTTACCAGTTTGCCTCTACAATTAACAGAGAAGTGTCCAGGTTTGCCGCATCTGAAGCAGCGTCCATCATTTTGATTGATGGGTTGGGCAGCATCGGCCTTCTGTTGTGCTGGTGGATTTTCTCTTCTTTGTGGAGGTTTTCCTATTTCTGTGGCAACTCTGTTGAAACTTTGCTCTGGTGCTGTATATCCTCTTCTGTCTTCCCTTCCTTCTCTCTCATATCTGCCTCTTCTGTCGAACTTATTGCCAAATCTCTTGTTAAATTGCTGAGTTATTAAAGCAAGAGATTGGGCAAAGGCTTGAATGTCATCATCTTCTGATGAGCTTTCACCTGTTTCACTTCCTGCAATTAAACTTTTCTTTCCTTTCTTCTTATCAGATTTCTTTTTCTCTTTACTTGAACTTTCTCTGTTGGACTTTTCAGATGTGGTTTTCTTGGAATCAGAAACTAAGGCGATTGGACCAGCACTGATGGATTTGCCTTTTTGCTTGACAACCTCCTTTTCTTGTGCGGCCAAAGTGCCATACACATCCGTTAAAGACCATACATCTAAGTCCTGGTTGGCTTGTAAAGACATGGACAGATTTAACCATTCATCATTCAAACTTTTCAAAAGCAGAACATTGTTATCTTCCTTCGACCTAACAACCCCACATTTTTTGCATTTATTGATCAACACATTAAATCTGTTGTAGGTTTGCTGTAAGGTTTCCTCAGGAAGTGCCTTGAAATCATTGTATTCATTTATACATTGGGTCCTTCTGTTCTTTTGGGTCTTGATACCACCCTCAAGTTGGTTAAGAAGTTGATCCCAGATTTCCTTAGCAGTAACACATGAATCTAGTTCTTGAAATATTTCGTTTGGAATGGCCATAATCAGTAGTCTAACTGCTTTAAGATCATTTTCCATTTTTAGATTTTCCTCATCAGTAAAACATGTTGTTTTAACTTCATAATGAGCTGGAATCTCAGCAGTAGTTCCTGTTGCGGGTACACGAGGAACAAAAACCATGGGTTGGAATGGTCCATCCGTGACAGATCGCATGAGGTCTTTATCCATACCATCGAAAAAATTAACCATCCTGATTTTCCATTGAGGATATTCATCTCTCAGAAGAGTAGGAGGTTTTGTTAAAGAGCCAGCAGTATAGATAGCATTTATACCGTTGTTAGCCATTTTGAAAGAAAAACAGAGTACTGTTTACAGCAAAATGATTTTCAGCTAGAACCAGAGTTTCAAACAGTAACCAATGGAACAATAACTTTTGAGAAGATCTTAAGCTAAACTGGAAAGCTTTAAACAAAGTTATATGAGCTATTAAGATTTATCTGGACTAGAAAGCAGTAAACACAGAGTATACAGAGAAGCTTTTAAGAACACACAGACACAATCAACAACAGTGAATCAACCTTGGTAGATTGGATCGTTTGGCTTAAGAAAACCAAAGAAGCTCTGATACCAATTGTAGGTTCCCAATTCACGTTGTATCACGATAATGGTAAATAAATAGACAGCGGAAGCATTTTAAGCAAAGCCATTAAAGTGAGTGAATGTGTAAACAATAACTGAACTGTGAAGATCAAAATATAGAACAGTAAAATGATAATGAAATCAAAACAAAGAACACTGCTCGTATATTGATAAAATGAATCACTCCAAGAATATGTTCAAGAGAGTGTTCGGAAATCTCACAGGACAGTATCGTACGAAGTAGTGCTATGGAAATACTGCAGTGCGTGCTTTTTCAAATGTGGAAAACTATTCTTCCAAAAGCTTACAATTGTTGTTCCACTACCTCGCTATTTATAGACCTGATAAAGTGTAGACAGTGTACTGTCGTACCCCTGAATGACACGTGGAAAGTGTGTCTCCAATCTTTAGGGCATACGTGGAAATTGTGGACACGTGTCTGACACTTCATTTCCTGTGAGACTAAGACTGACAGAGGTCTTTTTCTCCACAGAGCTCTGTTGCAAGGGCTCTGTTGATCTTCTGTTGAAATACTTGTTCTCTTGCTGGAATTCTTCGACAGAGCTCTGATGAGCTCTGTTGGATCCTTCAGAGCTCTGTTGAGCTCTGTTGGTCGTCTTGATGAACTTCTTCCAAGTCTTCTGTATGATCTCTGTTGATCTTCTGACTTGAACTATTTTCAATAGTTTTACATCAGATGCTTTGGGACTAACAGGTTCTGAACGAATGGCCTTGGACCGTTCTGCGGTCCGAATGGATTCCTCAGTCGCGCGATTTGCTCATATGCCCTTCGACTTTGCTCAGCCATGACATTGATTTGATTTCGCGCAACTTCCAACTCCTGATACATCTGAGCAATGAGATGCTCTTGATTTCCAAGGACTGCCATTTTCCTGAAACAGAAAAAAGAGGAAACTCCAAGAAACTGTTAGTAAGACGCACGTTTGTCGAATATTTTCTCTAGATGGGGTCCCACGGATGGCGCCAAACTGTTAATGCCAAAAATCGTCCAGAAGGATAACTTAAGGTTGATTGTGGAGATTAACAACTAAAGAATGGGAATCTTCCGACAAACCGTGCGATAAAGACAGAAAATGTAAATGAGACAGAGATTTTGGTGACGCGGGAAAAACCTCAACGAGGAAAAAACCCGCGGACGACTGTGGAAGTCGTCGCTGCACTATGGTCGCCAAACAGGGGCGATATCCTTATGTTTCGAAAGTCGACCGTACAATGATTACAATACAAATGAAAGAAAGACTTTAAATGTAAAGTAAACAAGTGTATCAGATGTAAAAACTGGTGCGTCGTGTGTAAAAACAATGTGTCGTGCGTGAAAGTCGTGCGTCGTGAGCGATTCTTCAAGAGAGAGTTCTTTGTTTTGAGTGTTCTTCGGAGTTCGGATGTTCTCAGATGATGTGTGATGTGTGATGTGTGATGCCCCCTGAAATGATGATTGAGCTTGGTATTTATAGTCTTCGGGTGCTTTAATTGATTTCTTAAATGCTTCGTGTAACAGACGTAACGGACGTCGGTTTTAATGATGTTAATGGCCTTCGTCGGTTATAGCCGTTGGTCATCAATGACATTGATTCCTGCATTTAAACACCGAAAACATTACAGAAATATCGCATGTTAGTCGGCCGAGGTCGCAAAGTTTCATACGACGGTCGTGTGAGTTTAGACGACGTCGTGGTCGAGTGTCGTGAGGTGAATAACTTTCGATTTCAACTTTGGTCAGATGGTAAAGTACTTATGATTTTGTCTCATTATGGAAAAGTGTAATAAATGTTTTCCCTATCTTGGTCGTGGTCGAGACTGGTGAAATTTTACCCAAACATATATATATATATATATATATATATATATATATATATATATATATATATATATATATATATAGCAGGTGTGCTTAAGCCCAAAAATGCGCCTCAGCCTAAGCGTTGCACCTTGGTGCGCCTATGCAACACGCCTCGCCTTGATAGGAAAAAAGCCCTACGCCTTGCGCCCTATGCGCCTCAGGCGCGCTTTTCACAACTATGTGGTGTGGGCTCTTGTAGTCGAATGTCTCCATTGACCACAAGGTGTTATTGTAGTTGGCAATAGGCATTGGGTCATCGGGGGAAACTTGGTATGGACTTATGGGAGCTTGATACTAGCTATTTGCCACATGGTGTAATTTCTAGTGAATGAGTGTACCTAGGATCATCAGGGCCTCATCTATGAATCGCGAATAATTGATCCCATTTGGGCCATTGATCCTCATGATGAGCTCTATAACGTGGAACGGTGACCTACTTTTGTGTTCCGCTACTAACCATGGAAATCAGGTCTCCCACGTCACCGAAAGGAGTTGTTTTAGGTATTGAGTTTTATCACTGTTTTTTTGTGACGTGTTGATTATGCAATGTTCTCCATAAGTTATGATTTTGTGTACTGAGTCTTACTTATATTTTGGTATTTTGGGTAATAAAGTTTTATCTGAATTTCAGTAATTGAGCATTAATCATTATTCACGTTTTAGGTGAGTATTGCGTTTCAAATTCATATTTGAATTAACGCTGTGTATTGTAGTTTTTATCACGAAAATGCCCGGTTTGAGGAAAAATGTTGCATTCATATTTTATACTTTCCATTTTAGAAATTGGGATTTAAAAAACATCATTTCAGTTTACCATTTTATATAAGTGATGAAAACTGTTGAATTCCCTAGGCGCTAAGCCTAAACCTTTTTATTTGTCGGCATGTGCATCAGGTCCTCGGTAGGGAATGGTACCAGTGATGCTATGAAGAAATGAGTGTTAATTATAGGCACAAAAAGTAATTAGCAAACTGAAAATGTCTTCCGCATTTGGAGATAGCGACCGTTATTGGAGTTTAGCAACACCCGCCTTGATCTAGACTATACATAAGGTTTGAATTATTTATTATTGATGTTAAATCTTAGATTGTCATTATAAGCCCATTATAAGCAATCAAGTGTTGGCTTTTAGAAAGAAATTTTTCCTTATTTGATGTATTTTCGAAAATTTAAAATTAGTCGCTATTTTCAGATTTGAGGGTGTTACATAAGTCTTATTTTTTAGATAAAAATTAAGTAGAAAGCGTTTGATAAAAAAAATACGTTTACGCTGATGTCGAGTAACAAATGAAGTAGTTTTTTGGATGTTACTGTAAGTCAAAATACAATTACGTATGATGTTGTAATTTTATAGATATTACTCAATGTGTTTTGGTTTGTGTTAGTGGACATGGACACATGGTATTAGTGTAACCGTTGAGTTTTTTTTATGTATTAAATTAAATTACTTTTGGCTTTAGCTTTATTGTATGATGTTGTGATTTTGTTCACATGTGAATATTTTGATACTTCATAAAAACAAAATTTTAGAAATATGTGAGATTTAGACATGGATCAAGTGTGGAATTTAACACATTTGGTTTAAAAATTTTCACATAAACAGGAAAAAGTCCCCGATTGTCTGTTGGGAATGAGCATGGACATGTGATCATATTCTCTAGTGGGAGCGAGGATGGGGGCATCCCTACCGCATTCCCATGACTAATTTAAAGGGAAAGTTCATTTGTGAATCATTAAAAACATCAATTTGAAAATGCATATACGAACCTATATGAATAATCTGTAACATTACTTCACATATACATCTTCAAATTAATTTTCATGAAACTTTTCTTAACCTTCCTTTCTCACAATATTTAGCTTTTTTTATTTAAACTAGTGTTGGTCACCGCGTGTTGCGCGGTGGCGATTATTGTTTTTAAGTGAACGCAATATAAAATAATGATAAATTTTCAAATGTGATTAAATTTGCATATATCAATAATAGTTTTTTGTTACGAAAAGTTTAAGATGCACCAGTAATGGTTATACTTTTATGTTATTACAATCCAAAAAACATATCCAGTTAGGTCTAGAGTTTTGTCAAAAACACAAGTGTTGAGTTCTGAGTAAGAAGACTAAAGAAGACTCAGAAGACTCAGAAGTTCTGAGTAGAAGACTCAGAAGTTCTGAGTGAGAAATCTCAAAAAGATTCTAAGTGTTGGATTCTGACTAGAAGGTTCAGAGTTCTGAGTAGGAGACTCAGAACTTCTGACTATGAAGACAAATGTTCTGAAGCGCTTATTCAGAAGTATGTTCAGAATTCATATCTTGGGATATTATCTGTTATATTCAGTTACTAATTAGGACACGTGTAATTGTTCTATTAGTCTGTTTCTCATATGTACTGTAGCTTTAGCTATTATCTACAGTATATATAGGAGTTAGCAACTGTAGCTAACTGAATTTTTGGCTAACCTTTTGGATAACTCTTTACGCATAAATTGTTAGATCTATTGAGAGAGAAATTCATTGTAATATCTTTAATAGATCATATGACCAGTTGCTATTAATACGATCTTAATTGTTCATATTTGATTGTAAGAGTGTATCCTGGACTTTCAATTGGTATCAGAGCCAATCAACAAACAAATTCGACCAAGAGTGTGTTTGATCGCGTTCTTGAAGTTTCTTGATCAATTCGACAATTGATTCCGCTGCTGCTAACAATTCTTGAATTCCTAACAATTCTTGAATTCGTTTCTATCATTGATTCAAGAAATTTGAATTTGTCTTTCTGTTGAATCGATATCTTACAATCAAGTCATCCAAAGATTTTCTCTCTATGCTGATTAATTCTCGAAATTAAACAGAGATCACAGGTATGTTTTCGAAATTCTTGATTGGTTTCTGGATCAAAGTGATTATATCTGCTGCATGTTGATTAGTATTCAAATTTTTTGTTGAAAATAAGATTTCATTAATTCATGTACTCTAACTGTTTGATGAAATGCATGTGACAGATTTGATTAATTCTTGCATGTTCTAGATTTGTGTTGATTCTCATTTTTGATCATAATTCATAGTTGATATTCGAATTTGTCATTTCATCATGCCTGAGATTATTGAAGTTTTTGTGAGACCTGCAATTTCTATAACCAGTTCAGACAATTTACAAAAATTAAGTCCTGTAAAAGCAAAAGAAACAATTTCTGAACCAAAAACTGAGATTGTTCATTTTGAAAGCAAGATTGCTAATCTTCAAGCAAAACAAGACGAATATGCAAAAGTTATAAAGATTTTGCAAAAAGAGAAATCTGATTTTCTAAAGGATTTTGAAAAGGTTCAAGAAAACATAAAGTTGTTAGAAAAAGAGAATGTTGATTTGAAAGAGAAAGGCAATTTTAGAAGAAAGATGTTGACAGAGTCTGAAAATAGAATCAAATCATGTGAAATGAAAAATTGTCAACTCTTGAAACAGATCTATGATTTTGAACAAGTTCTTATACTTGAAAGAGTGAAATTTGAGAAAGAGAGAAGAGACTTTCAAACTGAGAGGAAAGGTTTTGAAACAAAGTCTGTTGAATTATCTTTGAAAATTTCTGATTTGGAGAAAATTCTTGCAAAAGAAAGAAAAGAGTTTGAATGCAAGAAAAATGTTTTTCAAGAAGAAAAGATTGGTTTTGAGAAAAAGAAAACAGGAATGTTAAATGAGTTTTCTGTAAAAATCAATGAGTTGGAGAAAGAGTTAGAAGATGGAAGGAAAGAGACTGAAAAGAAGAAGGTAAATGGCTTTAAAGAAAAATGCTTAAAAGATGAGTTTGAGAAGGAAAAGGAAGTTTTTCATTTGGAGATAAGGAGGCTTATTAAGAAATTATCTGATTTATCAACTAAAATCATGATAGAGAGGAAGTCCAAATCTGATTTGCAGTCAAGGTTTGATTTGTATGTTAAAAAGTTTAGGGAATTTGAAACGAAAGTTGTTGACAAATCAAATCATAGTTCAAAAGATCAGATTCGTTCTTCTAATCTGTTTTATGATTCTGCTATTGATAAATCTTATAATTGTTCTTTTAAAAAGATAAAAATGGAATGGAGAGTTAAAGGAACAACTTCCAAGAAAGAAGTGCCAAAATCAAAAGTTCCTAATTCAAATGTCAAGAAGAACAATACATTTCAAAGAAAATCTTTTGTTAAACCTGATGTGATTTATTCTGTAAATCAATTAGTCAGAATTGCACAAAAGAAACTTTGTTGTTCATATTGTGGGACTGATGATTTTGTGAACAAGAATTTTATTCAGCACTGGTATGGTTCTTATAGAATATCTGCATATGCCACTGCATCTAACAAACCTGGACCCAAGTTCATATGGGTACCAAAGACAACTTAATCTGTTTTGCAGGTTATTCATGTGTAGAGTTGAATGATAATACTGACACATGACTTAAAACCGATGCTGTGCTTAAATTGAGAATATTGACTTTTGGATAATTCAGTCCAAAACTCGGTCTGAATGTGATTATGGACTTACAATTGGTCTCATCTTGATTATGGATTTCTGATTCATACAAATCAATTTGTTGATTTTGAAGAATTTTTTTAAAAAAAAAAAAAGTTCTGTTTACTATGGGGTTATCGAACTCATAGATGTGAGTGTTTTTCGTAGAAAACATTTCCAGAGAATGTGTTCAGAATCACATTTTAAGCAACCCTGCAAATTTTGGTTGAAAAATTCTGATTTTTGAGCAAGTTATGGTGATTTGAAATTCAGAATGTTCAAAAATCACAAAATCCAAAAATTTTTCTAAGGAATTTTCTCTGGATAGTTTTATCAGAATTCTGACTCTGTTACTCAGAAGTTCTGACTCTACTACTCAGAATTCTGACTCCACTACTCAGAATTCTGACTCAACTAATCAGAATTCAGACTCTGATACTTAGAATTTTGAGCAAGTTACTCAGAATTCTGACTCTTCTAATCAGAATTCTGACTCTACTACTCAGAATTTTTTTTGATAACTAATGAGGAATCATCGTAGATGACTACCAAAATCTCTTGATTTTGCAGGATTATCTTGATTTCAGAGGAAATATTGACTCAAAATTTGATCTGATTGTTTCAAGATAATGTTCAAAACCCGTGATTCAACGCTTTAGGCTTTTGAACATATCAGTTCAAAACCCGTACTTAAAATGACTATGGCTTCTGAATAATTCAGTTCAGGACCCGTACTTCAGAGACTAAGACTTCTAAACAAATCAGTTTAGAACTCATACTTCTCAGGTGATATCCTTAACTGTCATATTTTTCTGTTTCAAGGAACAAGTGGTGAAAGGTAACATTGTATTATGTTTTATTTCTATTGCTTTGAATGTTTGAATCTTAACAATTTAATTCAATGATATGATTTTTTTTTTTTTCATTCAATGAATAAAATGTGTGTCAATGGTGCTTTTACAAGTATTTTTGTATTATCTGAGCTATATTTGTTTCAACTTTCACTTCTGAAATAAATCGAAAGGTTAGCAAATCATGAATGAAATTATGCTGAATGCTCAATGTTATGAAATTTAGACTTATATAGAATATAATGCTCAAAAAGCATAATTTGTCAGAATGTTGGATGGAAACGAAAATATGGGGGAAGTACTACGTTTTAGAACCAAGTGATTGAGATGCAATATATATATACAAAATCATTTAGTTTGAAAGTTTGTACCTGTGGCCTTTCTGGTTTGGGAGAGTAAGTCCTAAGGGGTGCTCGACACCTAGTCCCTAAGATCAACTGGTCTAGGTTCGGCTGACCCAAATCCTATAATAGAACCAGATAGAAAGCCATGTTCTACTGGTACAAATGGGTTTAAGATATATCGATGTGGCCTTTCTGGTTTGGGAAATTAAGTTCCAAGGGGTGCTTGTCACCTAGCACCTAAGACCAACTGGTCTGGGATATGCTGACCCAAATCCTGCAATAGAACCAGATAGAAAGTCATGTTTAACGATGTATCTTATTCTTACTAAACTTTTTGATTAAAAGATGCCAATGTGCACAAAATTAAAAGATGTCAATGAGCACAAAATTAAAAGATGCCAATGAGCACACATCTCTTGAAACTTTGGGAAAATACAAAGTCGCAATAAACTTTTAAATTTGTGAAAATCCTGATTTTGGACAAATAGTGTGAGTAGAGCAAAGTATTCGTATATGTTTTTAGAAATGCATATGCTTGAAGCTAATCATATTTCGCATGCTAAGCACACCAAATAGATTTAATAAAGAGATTGAAACTGAACATTTTTAACTTGATATGCAATGATGACTTGTATTTGAATCCAAACACATGCATTTGATTTCATTTGATTGAAAAATCTGATAAATTTCATTAAGTTGGATTTCTTTTGTAAAATTTTCAAATGATCAAATGTTAGTAGTTATCAAGTGTAATTCAGTGAATCTTATTTTCCTTGTATAAATATATTTGAAATGAATAATTTAGTGAAATATATGCATACTTTCAGGGGGAGAAAACAAATTGCTCCATAATTCTTATTTTGAGGGGGAGCAAGGTTATTCATTAAGGAGGAGAAAAAGCATAGACTTCATCGCTAAAGTTTTGAAAATCAAGGGGGAGAAAAGCTAAAGATTTTGAAGATGATTTTGCTTTCCAAAACTTTAGGGGGAGAAAAGCTAAAGATTTTGAAGATTGATATGATTGAAAAATCTGATTGATTGATTAAAAAAAAAGGAGAAGAAAGTCAGAAAGTCATAAAAAGACAGAAATTTGACTTGATCACATGAAGATAAGATTTGTCATTTCAAGGGGGAGCAAAGAAAAAGCAAATATGTAACAGAAATCGGTTTGGAAATCATTGCTGCTGCTGATTAAAGACTGACCAGAAATTATTAACTTAGATTATTCAGAATTCTGAGCAAAAGTTGTCAAAGCATTCAGAAGAGCTCCTTCTGAAGATTGTTCCTGCTCTAAGAATTTGATGATGAAAAATACAAGTGTGTTTGACAAAAAGGGGGAGATTGTTAGGTCTAGAGTTTTGTCAAAAACACAACTGTTAAGATCTGATCTGAAGAATCAGAATTCTGAGTAAGAAGACTCAGAAGTTCTGATCAGAGAATAATGAAAAGATTACAAGTATGGAAGTTGGTCAGAAGACTCAGAAGTTCTGAGTAGAAGACTCAGAAGTTCTGAGTGAGAAATCTCAAAAAGATTCTAAGTGTTGGATTCTGACTAGAAGGTTCAGAGTTCTGAGTAGGAGACTCAGAACTTCTGACTATGAAGACAAATGTTCTGAAGCGCTTATTCAGAAGTATGTTCAGAATTCATATCTTGGGATATTCTCTGTTATATTCAGTTACTAATTAGGACACGTGTAATTGTTCTATTAGTCTGTTTCTCATATGTACTGTAGCTTTAGCTATTCTCTACAGTATATATAGGAGTTAGCAACTGTAGCTAAAAGAATCTTTGAGAGAATCTTTGATATAATCTTTGGTGAATCCATTTAGAGAAATTCATTGTAATATCTTGTAATTCACAGATTGTTAATAAATCATATGACCAGTTGCTGTGAATACGATCTTAATTGTTCATATTTGATTGTAAGAGTGTATCCTGGACTTTCATATCCCACAACAATATCACTATTATTGAAAATAATATGTGCAACTTAGTTAATTAATATGCAAGATAGACTATATGTGTATATGGGTCGGGTTCCGGTGAGAAATTGATCTTAACCTGAGAAGGGAGAGAAGTGGTTATCAACTGTTGGATGAGAAATGGATGCACATTAGAATGAGATGTACCGAGATAAGATGCACCGATATAAGATGCACCGAATCAATTCCTTCTAAGCTGTGATTCATGGGAGGGCATTTGAAGGTTAGTAATCAAATGACCCTTTTAGTTTTTAAAGGTTTCTCCTCATCTTTTATATACCCTACACTTCTATTGATATATCGCTTTTCTCATCAATGTATATTGATATATTATTGTTTCAACATGTAGACTAAAAATAACTATTTTTTATTGAAAATTGAGGGTTAAAAAATAACATGAGTAGCGAATGAACTTTTTAGCTTTCAAAGGCTTCTTCTCATCCTTTATATACTCAACTATTCTATTAATGTATCACTTTTCTTATCAATGTGGGATACTCAATATTTAACTACAATATAACATTTTTAAATACTCGATTATCATGGTGTCACCTCAATTTTCATTGTTTGCTGCTTATATATATATATATAAGACAATTTTGTAAATCAAGCTACAAATTTCTTTTGCAAGAGGAGGATTATCGAAAATAAGACACCCTTAGAGTCAAAGGCTATGATTTAACACAAATGTCTTTTAACCACATTTCTTTATGCACATCACTTTGTTCCAATATTTCAACTTTCCATCAATGTGGGACACCTACAAATCAACCATAATTTACCCTTTGAGAGTACTCAATTCTAATGACACTGATTCAATACGCATTGCTTCTTTTAATATATACATATATATATATATATATATATATATATATATATATATATATATATATACATATATATATATATACATATATATATACATATATATATAGGGGTGTAATCAAATGAGAACTTTTTAAAATGTGATAACTGTGAGATCCAATCTCATCCACTCATTTTAATTAATTAATTTTCTTTTATTAACTAATAGGTGAGGGTATTTTAGTAATCTTATAAATTAATTATAATATACCTTTTTTATTATATCGATTGTCAATGATTTTGTATTAATTATTGATTATCTTTCCTAAATTATCTCTAACAAACTAATTCTCACAGTATACGTTTTTTTATTGAATCAAATCATCTTCTTCATTGACAATCAATTACTTCTTTCAAATATCATTCTTTTTATCATCTTCTTCCCTGGTCACTGCATTCTTCAAAGAGCTTATTTTTTTATATATATATTTTATCCATTTGTGCGATTAGATGGAACCAGGAAAAAGTGTTGTTGTTGATGATTCATTGTCGGTTGAATCTGATGAGGTTATAGCATCTGATATGGATGTTAGTTTATGGCAGGATCCAGATGAATTTGATATTGGTATGTCACCCTTCAAGCCGAACGAAGTTACATGTAATCAACAATCAGATGAAGGGATGGACTTGATCGATCATGGTCTATCAGATGGGGTGGATACTGTACCAGGTAATCTTCTTAATCAACAATGGTGGACCAGGAATCTTTCTTTTACATTATCTTGGTAATATAAGTTTTTGTGTATTACTGTGATACATGAGTATCCTAATTTGTCATAGCTTTATGTTCCACGAGAAAACAATACAAATGCATGTTGTTTTTCAATTCAATATCAAATTATGTTGGTAGCTTGGTGTAGACTTATTTGTATATCTTTTTATCACAATTAATATCTTGAATATTTGTGCAAAACTGTGCTACCATACAGTATCACAAATATTGTTATTTCTTATGTTCCACGAGAAAAAAATTCAAATGCATGTTGATTTACAATTTAACATCAAACTTTGTTGGTATTTTGTTGTCGATTGGTATATTTTTCTACCAATATATTATATGTATTGATGATGTGTTTTCCCATTTGTCAATTAAGTATGCAACAAATCAGGTTTTGAAGAATTTATCATAATGTATCACGAACGTGAATCAACGTAGGTGTGATATGTTGTCTTAATGTTAAAACATATGGGATACATTTGATAGTGTTTTTGTTGTCTGTGTTAAGTTTTAATAATTTAAAGCCAATGTTCACAGTTTATGCTACATTGTGATAACTGTGTGGTATGTTGTCTTAATGTTAAAACATATGGGATACATTTGATAGTGTTTTTGTTGTCTGTGTTAAGTTTTAATAATTTAAAGCCAATGTTCACAGTTTATGCTACATTGTGATAACTATGTCACATACCTCATCTTAAGAATGATTTGAACTAACTAATATATTATATAAAGTGAACAATGTGTACCAACAAAAAAGTAGAATATTTATTTAATTTCATATGACAAAACTTTAATATTCTTAAAGGGCCATAACATCAACCATGCAAAAACTTCAAAACATTAACCATCCAGAAATTCCAAAAAACATCAAACAAAAGTACTAATTCACGTTTCATGACCCTGATATGTTTAATCCTAAATGGTTGCCAGACGTCTTTCCCTGTTTGTTTCTGCACATTTCAAAAGACGAGTTCTCTCTTTCCCATCTAAAGCACTAAACTTTTCACAGTCTAATATCACAAACGATCGTCTCAAGTTGATATCTGCAAGCAAAAGTTTCGTTGTGTATTTGTTCCTCAGCAACTGCAACTGTTTTGCCTGGTTCGGTCCTTCTGCATCAAGTCCACACTTCCATTTGTAAGGCAGTTGTCCCATATAACACTCCATGTGTCGCATCAAGAAGACACCGCAATCATGTGAATTCTCTTTTGTGCCCCAATCTACTGCAATCCTGACAGGCTCTAACAATGCCATTTGATCGTATAATGGATATCTTTGCAAATGCAAATGTTCTAGCATCAATGTGTGCTGCACAAACCAGATACCAATATGTGTTACACTATTAATGTAGTTACCGTTGTAAACTAGTTAATGTATCAATATTTTATGTTTTTTCCTCTCACCAATATATCAGGTATTTCTTCGAAATTCGATGGAGACTCAAGATCTTTTTGAATGTTGTCTATTATCAGTATTGATGGTCGTTTGAAGTTGTAAACCACAACATAAAAGTGACAAGCTCGAACAATTGGGAAGAATACCTGTGAAAGCGAATTTGCACAAATTTTCAATATGAAATAAAGAAATAAAAAGCTTAGTGATTAAACAGTAACTTACTAGATCAACTTTTTTTAATCTGATCATGTCCTCATCACCTCCAACTGCTGCTAATATATAGTGTTATCGGTGACGTGCATGTTCGCGTTTTTATCTACCGTACTCGACGGTAGCATCACTTTTACCCCTGAAGAAGTGGTAACTACTGATTGTTTACCTGCACAGTGTATCACATCTATTATGCACAGGGTATCACATCTATTTATACCCAATCCCCCCAATAGCATAGTTTATGCACCGGGTATCACATCTATTTATACCCAATCCCCCCAATAGCATAGTTTATGCACAGGGTATCACATCTATTATGTTTACAGTGTATCACATCTATTTATACCCAATCCCCCCAATAGCATAGTTTATGCACAGGGTATCACATCTATTATGTTCACAGTGTATCACAAACATGGACATTTATTTAACCCAATCCCCCAATAGCACAGTTTGTTCACAGAGAGTCACAAACATGGCCATTTATTTAACCCAACCCCCAGTAGCACAGTTTGTTCACAGTGTGTCACATACATAGCTTGAATCCAATCCCCCAATATCTTAATATGTTCACTCTGTATCACATATATTGTTACGTTTTCAACCCAATCACCCAATAGCTTGATATTTTCACAGTGTATCACAAATATTGTTATTTTTACAACCCAACCCCCCAATAGATTGCTATTTTCACAGTGTATCACATACTGTTTACCTGTATTCGGTTCAGAGGTGCAATTATCTTTAACAACGTCGATGGCTTCATTCTTTTTCACATATGTGAAAAATCTCTTTCTCTTGACACTACCACGTTTTCTTCCTGTTTTAGCCGTCAACATAATCAAAAAGTTAACATAAGATAGGTAATTAGTCAATGTGTTACATTATATAACTTGAATAACACTTCACCTCCGTCTGCGTGTTCATCCATTATATTGAAAGTCGATTATCTTCCCCTAAAAATTAAACAATAATGTTGAGGTACCATTATATTAGAAGTCGATTATACCAAACCCTAAAAAAACTACAGAATCTTGAAAGTCAATGATACCTAACGTTGGTGGCGAGGATTGAATTTCGACAGAACATGCAAACCGAATTAAAAAAACCTGATAATGTTGTGCTACCCAAAACCCAACAATCAGAGTTTATCGTCGTTACCTTTTCGTTCCCCTATTCGATTCGTCACACCAGAAAAAGAGAGCTTGAAGATGCGATTTAGGGTTTAATGGTGTTTCTTTGAAGAAAATAGTGATGATATGTGTTTACACCTTGGTCGATGCTTTAAATCTTTCTGATAAACGATTTTTTCTATATCTAATTGATTTCATCCATGATTATAGCATACCGCCCAAATTAGATTTTATTGAATTTGACATTTTTACCCTTTTTATTTAAATTTTGTTTCCATATATTATGGCAGTAATTAATGTTTTTAAACAAATTCTGGACCATTGATTATAGTGATGAAGGGATGAGATTGGATCTCACAGTTATCACCTTTTACTAAGATCTCCCATGAATAGGCCCCTATATATATATATATATATATATAAATGCGAGTTCAAACGAGGAGCGTAACAATTTAAGAAAACGCGAGGAGCACCGCCCATGTACTGAATCACATGTGATTCACAGTACAAACCGCGGGACAAACCGCACGCTTTGCAAACCGCGGAACAAACCGCGCGGGTAATCACATACGATTTTAGTTGTGAATCACATGTGATCCACTACATGGGCGGAAGCCCCCTGATCAGTTGTGAATCACATGTGATTCGACAGTAGTGAATCACATGTGATTCAGTACATGAGCGGTGCTCCTCGCGTTTCTCGTAAATTGTTACGCTCCTCGTTTGAACCTTTCTCTCTCTCTCTCTATATATATATATATATATATAGATATATATATATATATATATATATATATATATATAATGATTATTATGATTTCTTTGCAAAGGAAAGTCATTCAATATAAAATAACTTTTTAAGACAAATTATTTTATTTGTTTTTTTTAAAGAGGGTAATCTAAAATAGACAATACTATAAGCCAAACTCATGAATTGATACAAATGTATCTCATGCATCCACATTTCTTATACACATCACATTGCTCCAAATTTTCAACCTTTTACCAATGTGGAACAACTCCAAATCAACCACAATTCACCATTGGAGAATATACTCAATTCCCATGGTGTTACCTCAATACCCCAAGGTTTTTTCTTTTATACATATAAAGAAGATTATTTTATTCGTTTTTTAAAAGAGGGTCATCTAAAATAGATAACCCTATAAGTCAAACTCATGAATTGACACAAATGCATCTCATGCATCTACCTTTCTTATACACACACCACATTGCTCCAACTTTTTAACCTTTTACCAATGTGGGACAACTCCAAATCAACAACGATTCGCCTGAAGAGAATACTCAATTCTCATGGTGCCACCTCAATACCCCAAGGTTTTTTCTTTATAGATATAAAGATATAGCATTTGAAAATACACGATTCTCATGGTGTCATCTCAACATTCATTGTTTGCTTATATATATATATATATATATATATATATTGATATATAAGACAATTCTTTAGATCAAGCTACAAATTTCTTTTGCAAGAGCAAAGTCATCGAAAATAAGACACCCTTATAGTCAAATGCTATAATGTTACACAAATGTCTTTCACCACATTTCTTTATGTACATCACTTTGTTCCAATATTTCAACTTTTCGTCAATCTGAGACACCTACAAATCAAATCAACCATAGTTTACCCTTTGAGATTACTTAATTCTAATGACATCGATTCAATACACATTGCTTCTTTTAATATATATATATATATATATATATATAATACTCTGATTTCTTTGCAAAGGATAATCATTCAATATAAGATAATTTTTTATGGTAAATTATTTTATTTGGTTTTTTAAAAAAGAGGGTCATCTAAAATAGACAACCCTATAAGTCAAAACTCATGAATTGACACAAATGCATCTCATACATCTACCTTTCTTATACACATCACATTGCTCCAATTTTTCAACCTTTTACCAATGTGGGACAATCCAAATCAATAACAATTTACCATTAGAGAATACTCAATTCTTATGGTGTCACCTCAATACCCCAAGGTTTTGTTTTCTTTTATAGATATAAAGATTATTTTATTTGTGGTTTTTAAAAGAGGGTCATCTAAATAGACAACCCTATAAGTCAAAACTCATGAATTGACACAAATGCATCTCATGCATCTACCTTTCTTATACACACCACATTGTTTCAACTTTTCAATCTTTTACCAATGTGGGACAACTCCAATTCAACCACAATTCAAGAAATGGGTGATTCTCAATTTTAAGGATGTCGCCTCATTTCTTGTGAGTTTTCCTTTTAAATATATAAAGATAGATATAAAGATTATTTTATTTGTGTTTTTTAAAAGAGGGTCATCTAAAATAGACAACCCTATAAGTCAAAACTCATGAATTGACACAAATGCATCTCATGCATCTACCTTTCTTATACACACCACATTGCTCTAACTTTTCAACCTTTTTACCAATGTGGGACAACTCCAAATCAACAACAATTCACCATTGGAGAATACTCAATTCTCATTGTGCCACCTCAATACCCCAAGGTTTTTTCTTTTATAGATATAAAGATATAGCATTTGAAAATACTCAGATTCTCATGGTGTCACCTCAACTTTTATTGTTTGCTGCTTATATATATAAGACAAATTCTTTAGATCAAGCTACAAAATGCATCTCATGCATCCATCTTTCTTATACACACCAAATTGCTCCAATTTTTCAACCTTTTTTTTACCAATGTGGGACAATCCAAATCAATCACAATTTACCATTGGAGAATACTCAATTCTCCTGGTGCCACCTCAATACCCCGAGTTTTTTTCTTTTATAGATATAAAGATTATTTTATTTGTGGTTTTTAAAATAGAGTCATCTAAAATAGACAACCTTATAAGTCAAAACTCATGAATTAACACAAATGCATCTCATGCATCTATCTTTCATATACACATCACATTGCTCTAATTTTTCAATCTTTTACCAATGTGGGATAACTCCAAATCAACCACAATTCAAAAAATAGGTGATTCTCAGTTTTAAGGATGTCACCTCATTTCTTACGGGTTTTTTTTTAAATATATAAATATTAATCCGTGGTCCTATAGTAATTAAAAAAAATGTTGGTATATAAATGGTTGGACTATATTTGTAATTTACTCGAAAGTAATAACGAGAGAAACAAGTTTGTCCCAAAAGAATCCCCTTTCAAAGAGAAGGAAGCCAAAGCTTACCGAGGAAGGAAGACATCAAAACATGCTGTAGGGCTTCCAACGGTCATTTTCTCATCAACAACGAAAATGGCCATTGAAGTAGAACTTGAACAACTGATTCAATCACCGCCCAATCCCATCGAAACAGCCTCCTCTCAGATCCCAACAGAGATCGTCAGCGACGAAGAAATGTCGCTAATCGAATCCGCCTTCTCTTTGGCTTTCGCATCCCGCCCCTCTCTCATCTCTTCTTCTGCCTCCATTAGTCTTCTTTCTAAACGGAGTTTCTCTACGTCTTCCTGCGTCGGTGGTGATATCGAGGATGGAATTGGAATTCGGACCACACAGAAGAAAAGGGTTAATGAATCCTTGTTGTATCGCTTCAGGAAGAAAACAGGGTTGTTCGTAACTGACATCACCTCTTCGGTAATATGGGTTCTTTTCATTTACCTTTTTCCCAATTAGGTTTTTACTACTTTCACTTCTCATAGCTTAAAATTACTTCAATTTTGTGTTTGTTGAAGCAAGTTTTGAGATATTTGCTGTTTCCATTGCCATATATTGGACTTGGGTTTTTGCCACAGGCATAGGGCTGAACATTGTTATTATATGTATGCATTTAGACTGTTGATATGTTGGTTACGTTTCTTCACTTGAATAGGTGATTTTATTCTGTTTTGGATTTGGTTTACAATCAAATCCTTTAAGGCTCTTATTAAGGTTTTAACTACATAATGCAGTACTCGGGCATCTATATTCTATGCCATATTTTTTGGTAGTGGTATCTGTTCTGTCGAGTTCTGTCTTACCAAACGCTGAGCATATGTCCTGTCCTGCATACCAACACACCCTGAGTGTCCAAGCCAGCTTGCCCACATCGACTAATCCTAGTGGTCCTCTAGAGAACAGCCGGGAAAATCCTTTGAGGAGGATCTCCATAGGCCTAAGCAGATTAATATTTATTTTTAATTAATTACTAATGGAGGCCATAAGAAGTAACCTGTAAAAGTAATTGTTCTTTTCTTTCACTAGGAGCCTTGGTGGTTTTACAACTACAAATACAATGGGAGATCGTTGATTATGGCATCCAAATGTACATGTAAATTGGGGTTTTCTTAAATTCGATAGTTAGAATCGGATTAGGCATCATGATGGAGAACCTACCTCTAGAAACTAGGTGATTTTGTATTGGTCTAAAATTGTGTCGGGTTTATAGGAATGAAGTTTGCTAATCTAAGGTTTATGTTGAATATTTAGATATCTTTTGTGAATCATAGCAACTTACAACCGGTATATAAACATGTGAACATAGGTCGTTCCGATCTTTTTGGAGCCACTGTTACACATGGACCAAGATTATTGATCGACTAGCTGAGCAATAAGTAAAACAAAATATAAAAGTTCATACCATATAATATATTAAAATCCCTACGGATTAAGGCATGGGAGGTGCCATTTTGGGTGAGAAGTGTGAGAAGTACTTTGAAAACGTTGATGACTTTTAATCAAATACACTGTCATGAATTGCGGCTTAAAAGGGAATTGATCCGGTGCATCTCATCCTAATGTTCCTCCATTTCTCATCCAACGGTTGACAAACACTTTTCACGCATCTCACCAAATTTGGAACTTCTCACCGGAACCCAACCCATGGATTAAAACAACGAAAATGTCTTAAACTGACTAAGTTACATATGAGATTCACATAAATAGAATCAATTTCTTAGCATTCTTCAAAAGCCAGAATCGGGAATCGCCAAATCGGCTTCAAGAATAAAAGCTTTCAAAAGATTGTAAACCTAAAGTGTGCCCGGGTTGTTTTTTTAACCATTCTTTATGTTTTCTTCTGTAACCAGGTTGTCTTGTATATTAACTACAGTGATTTTATCACTCATCCAACAAATTATTTGTAATTTTTTTATATTAGGAATGGTGTGAAAAACAAAAGGAGTTTTTCCTTGTTTGCGGAAGGCCAAAAGCTACTAAAGCTATGAAAGCGGGCAGTGCTCGTCATGCAGTACTTGAAGAAGAGGTACCTTCCTCTCTAACTAATTTATCAGCTAAGGGGCTGTTTACTTGTGGCTTAACGGGCTTAATGATTTAACTGGCTTATTCGCACAGCTCTTTTAGGCTGGCTGTTTACTTACGACTTATTCATACAGTAGGTGACTTAATCGCACAGATGGTTTTGTACTGTTGTCCCCATTAAGCTAAAAAAAAGACATGACTACCCTTCTTTCCATAGACGCCTCCTTCTTTCTTTCTTTCCAGATTCAAAACCCACTTCCTTCCTTCCAGATTCAAAACAACGATTCCTCCTGTTGGTTTCATTTCATCAACACAGATCGATTTCTCTAGTTAGTTTCATCTCTGGCGATACGATTGATTTCTTCTATTGACAAAAAATGCTTCAAACATGCTTAAAAAAAGTTAAACAATAGTAAACAAACATATTTTTGTTTGGGGGTAAATCGGTCATTTCTATCATTCAGACCGTTGATTCAGGGAAAAAAGTAAACAACACCGTGTTTTTATCCGGACAGTCAAATTTATCTAGACAGACAAATTTATCTAGACCACAAATTTATCCATACAGATCTTAATAGAAAACTTGGTAAACAACCCCTAAGTTATCAGTCATCAGCTAGTTGGTTAACACCGACAATGCCAACAAGTTTCGATGCTCTTGAATTTGATATTTTGTTATCGCCGTGTGATATGTCAACAGGTTATAACGAGAGTAGAAGTTGTCATAAGATCAGCAGAAGAACACTGGGCTTTGAAAATGATTAATTTCATACATGGTACTAATCAATTATTGATGGACGGATTAACACGCGAGCTGCCACTGTAAGCTGGATTAACTATTTAATTTCGTTGCTTTTATTTTGTATAGAAAAATTCACTATATATTTGGTTCTTCTCTTCATTTTTTGTTATTTGGCACTTGAAATGGTAACCATACCCTAATCAATCATGCACCCCTGAACGCTTTTTCTCTATAATCCATAGGCTAAGTTTGGCAAATTAGTTGATAAATAGCCACGTTTGGTAAAAACTAAGGTTCTGTTTGTTGGCAGTTTAATGGGACTCGCAGCTTATTCGTTCAGTTGTACATAACTGTTTGATAGTGGCTTGTCATATATAAAGTTTCAGTAAGATCTTAGGGGGGGGGGGGGGGGGGTTTATGCAGAAAATCAAGTTTTTTTTTCCAAACCGTCCCTCCCAATTAAAAAACACACTCCTTCCATTCCATCTACGAAAAAATCTTTCCAAACAGCCCCTAACTTACTTATAAGCTTGCTTACAATGTAAAATGATCTAAAAGAATATGTTAAAATGAAACGATGGTTGCATGAACAGGATAGGGTTTGCAGAAGGTGTATGTGTGGTTGGAGTTATTGATGAAATCCGTATGACGAAATGTGTTCCGACATTAGTTGAAACCAAAACCCGTTCACAAAACAGTCTTCCTTCCGAACCCCAACACAGAAATGGAAGACTTCAGTTGATGTGCTATAAGTTCCTTTGGGACAACCTACTTGCTAATCAATTTCCTTCTCAGAAGTTTCTAGAATCATTTTCTTTGAACCCCGATTACAAATTATCCAAACAAATCCGAGAAACCGCTGTTCAAGCAGGCCTGCCTGCACCACAGGTAATTTCTTCTTTTTTGACAAAATACAACAAATTTGGTTCACTTCTTAGCAGTTGCTGAATGGTTTAGTGCAGGATGATTAAGTGGTCAGAATGATTAAGAGGCTCTTATGATATAGTATAAAATGAAATGTGGTTGTTTGGTAATTATTTAGAATGAATTTAGGGTGCTGAATGGGTTAGGGAGGCCCACGATACAAAATCATTAAGAGGGTTTTAGAACCATTAAGAGGCATACTTTTTTTTGCCAAACAAAGATTCACCTCTTAGACCAAAGGGCCTAGTGGTATCAGAGTCTTTGACCTCCTAGGAGGTCAGGGGTTCAAACCTCACCAAAGGTGAGGAGAGTGTGAGTTTATTTGTTGCATTTGCCATATATAAATATTATATACTTAAAAAAAAATATTCACTTCTTAGCGATTCAGAGGTGCCTCGTAATGGAACTATTAAAGAGGTAAACAAGCCGTTTCAAAATTTTATTACTTTTTATTGGTAAAGTCTTGATATTTATTGTCCACTTCACGTAACTCTTTCGTAAATGGGCATCCACGTTATCAAATGTTACAACATAAGCAGGTTACCGGCCAAAATGGATTACAAAATAAGAATTTCTTTTACTTTCTTATGTCAATTTGGGAAAAGAAAATTTGTTACACTAAATGAGAACTAAATCAAACTTTATTGCATTTTGATGCCGTTTGCCATCTTTTTCACCTAATGATTGAATGTGCTTTCTTTATGTGGTTGCAGACACTTAATGACATATTAACGCGATACCAGTACGTCTGTTCCATGCTGCCAAAAACTCGAGACCAGCTTCTGTTAAGGTACGAGTGGCTCTACACTATGTTTGATCTATTAACTTATTTTACGGAGTAAATTACGTTTTTTGTCTCTGTGGTTCGTTAAAAATTGCGTATTTCATCCCTATGGTTTCAAAGTTTTGGTTTTCGTCCTCATAATTTGCAACTCATTTATATTTTCGTTTCCGAGGCTAATTACTACTTTTAAGCATGAGGGACTAAAATAGAAATGGATTGTAAACCATAGAGACAAAGAAAGCAATCAAGTTTAAACTATAAGGACGAAAATAATAATAAAGTATAAACCATAGGGATGGCAATCGTAATTTCAAAATCACAAGGACAAAAATAGTTTTTAACAAACCACAAGGACGAAAAATGTAATTTACTCTATTTTTACGTGTACCAAGTTCATCCTTCCTCCGTCCTATGAACACTTGTTTTTTTTAGGAGAATAATCTTTTGACAGTTTTTTTCAAATGTAATTTTTTTTTACTGTGTACCAAGTTCATCATTTAGTATATAACGTTAAATGAGATTTTAATTAATTCCATAATCTCCGGAGCTATTAAAAGAAAAATGGCTTCATACGGGCATGAATTTAATTAAAAGTTATATACCTAAATATCTTTTTTATACAAAAGTGGCATTCTAAAACATGTCAGAAGGTCATGGTTTTAAACGAAAATTGGGAGAAAGGTCATTCAGCCATGGACCCTTAATTATTTACTAAAATGCTTGGAGTTCCGACAAATTTTGAGGCATTCTTCTGGATCCAACGGTTGAAGTCTTATAATATAAACTTAATACTTATATTGATTAAACGTTCTTGTTTTATTTTGAGTCAGATATGAGTACCAAAAAGATCAATCTTTGATAGGCGAGAACGAATTTTCATACGAATCTGATTGGGTCATGGATCAAATCAAATCTAGTCTTGAATTCTGGAAGGGTGACCGAGAAGCTAGTTATGCTCCGGAGGACGAGCGCTGGAAATGCAAGCATTGCAAGTATGCGTCTAGGTGCCCTGTCCAGAACACAGTATCCAAAGAAGCTTAAAAAGGAACCCGTTATCCCACTTGAATCATACATATACATATATACGTATATACATATATACGTATATATATATATATATATATATATATATAGTTGGGTGAGGAAGTAACCCATATAGAGGTCAAATCTGCGTATGCTGTGTTCATTTGATTTGGTTTGGTTAGCTGAGGAGCATTGGTGCACAAATGCATGCAGCCCTTTTAAATGTTTCAGTTGATGTCGAAAACTGGTGGCAACCGGTGGTTCACGACATAGCTTTGGGTCATCACAACCCGTGTGGTAATTTGTGTATAGTGATCTTTGTCTAGTTCGAGCTCGATCATCTTAGTGTGTTCTCCATATATATGATATATTTTATTCGTGTATTTATTGTTCTTGTTTTTACTTTTTACATATGATTGGTCATGTATGGTTTACATGTAGTTCACATATTCAAGTGGCAACGTTACGGTTGTTATATCAGAAATTGAAATGATGGAAGTGAAATGAAAGTTTTCATTATTTAACACCTTTTGTAAATTTGAAAACGTGTATATTAATATAGTGGGAAGTTTAAGTATCGAAGACTAAATATCGTGAGAAGATACGAAAGTAAACATGAATTATTGAAAAAATCCATTCGCAACTAAATTTTTTCCTGACTTCGTCAAAAATTCAAATATGAACCCTATATTCTCATGATATTTAGCATTCTTATTTGAACCGGTCTTGTTATATATGTGTGTGTATATATATATACACACATACATGCCTAAATAGGGTTGGGTTCCGGAATAAGTGCCAAATTTGGTGATAAGTGGTTATCAACCGCTGAATGAAAAATGGGACGAACATTAGGATGAGAATGCATCGAATCAATTCTCTTTTAAGCCGCAATTCATGGGAGAGTATTTGATTAAAAATGATCTATTTCTCACACTTCTCACCAAAAATGATACCTCTCACATGATCTAATGCCTACCTAAATTGAGGTTAACATGAGAAGCGTGTGAAGTGGTTAGCAACCGTTGGATGAGAAGCGGATGTACATTAGGATGAGATGCACCAAGATGCACATGATCAATTCCCTTCTAAGCCATAATTCATGGAAGGGATTTTAATTAAAAGTGATCATCTATTCAGATTCAATGCTTCTCACAGTAATCTCAACTTCTCACACGATTTTTTGCCTATATATATATATATATGGTTATATATATATATGTATATATATATATGGTTGGGTTCCGGCGAGAAGTTGAGGTTAATATGAGAAGCATGAGAAGTGGTTATCAACCGTTGGATGAGAATTTGACGCATATTAGGATGAGATGCACCGAGATGCACCATATCAATTCCATTCTAAGTCGCAATTCATGGGAGGACATTTCATTAAAAGTGATTTACGGTTCATATCCACTACCCACGCTTATATATATATATATGTATATATATAGGGTTGGGTTCCGGTGAGACCAAGGGTTTTTCGT
Source organism: Saussurea involucrata (assembly GCA_033807775.1). Classification (NCBI taxonomy): domain Eukaryota; kingdom Viridiplantae; phylum Streptophyta; class Magnoliopsida; order Asterales; family Asteraceae; genus Saussurea; species Saussurea involucrata. The sequence continues at coordinate 139,545,508 of CM066322.1, forward strand.
GAGACCCGTAAGACCAAGTCTTGTTCGTTGATCACTTTTACAAGCTGAAGATCTAATGGTAGAGATAGTTTATTGGTTTTTAATGTACAGGGGTATATTTGACCATCCATTTTTCATTTTTATGCCCATGAAGACAATAGAAACAAATGAATCAGGCATTATCGTGTCGTTTTCCTCCGATGAGATCAATCTTCTTCCTCTGATACACCATGACTGTTTTGGCCAATTGAACATCTCTACTGGTGCCATCTATATTCATCGATTTAACTTCGTCGATTGTTTCAATCATCCACTAATCTCCTATCAATTTCGACTGCAATTTTCATTGATTTCGCCTAATTCCTCAATTGTAAGTAAATCTTATACATGATTTGGTTTGATTTTATTCTTCTTCTTTCGTTTCTTTGAATCTAGGGTTTAATTTTCTAGAGAACTCTCCATAGTTTTCCATTCTTTACATTCTATGTGTGGCCTAATACAATTTTGTTCAGACAAATTTTCATGTTGTTTCTACTGTTTGATTTATTTACAAGTAATGATTGTTTTGTGTCCTTCAAAGAATTATACGACAAGTGATTGGATGGTAGGAAACAATTTATGATCCCATATTGACACTAATACTTCCTAGAGATAGAAGTATCATGATTACATCAGGGAACTTGTTTGCAAACAGAAGCATCTTCTTCACAATGAGATCTGTTGGGTTGTCATTGAACTAGGAAAGTTATCAGATTGAGGGAAGCCATTGAACGATCAATAGATATACAAAAGAGTGGTATTAATGCTCAATTAAGGAACTGTTAACCCAATACATTGCCAACTCAATGATTGTGGATTATGTTTCCTATACTGGTCAGTAAGATGTGTCATACGTAATTTCAAGCATAATACTATGAAACTCGATGATGGAGCCAAAAAGCGTCTTTCTAGGATGATATTCTCAATATCAATGAGTATTCTGATTTCGGAAGATGATCACCAGAGCATCTTGAATAGTAAAGAATGTAATCAAGGACGTTAGTTTCTTTTCATTAACTGTTTTCATTCTGAAGGTTCCATGAACACGATGCAAATACTCGAAATTTTCTGGCTAATGTATCTTTTTACATATTTTCAAATTAATGAAGATAATATTTGACATCTCAGTTTTTATTTGAACGTAATAAACATCGTTACACTTTGATTTAAACTTACCTTCACGCAAATTACATGAACCTTCACAACATACTTACTGTGAAGTTTTGGTTCTCTATTGTCAAAGGTTCAAATTTTTATGTGAATGTAATTTCAATTAAACCTTCAGTTAAGTTTGACTTGTTGTGTGAAGGTAATACACAACGTCTAAATTAAACACTTTGATTAAAACTTGCCTTTATGCAAATAGCATGAATCTTCACAGCAAACCTATTGTGAAGTTTTAATTCTCTGTTGTCATAGGTTCAAAGATTTTATGTGAAGTTAATATCAATTAAATTTTCACCTAAGTCTGACCTTTGTGTAAAGGTAATACACGCCATCTTAATTTTTACTTTGATTTAAACTTACCTTTGCACAAATTGCATGAACCTTCACAAAGAATTTTTTTGTGAAGTTTCAGTTTCCTATGATGGTAATATCAGCTAAACTTGCACTAAAGTTTGACCTCTATGTGAACACTTTGATTTAAACTGACCTTTACGCAAATTGCATGAACCTTCACGACAAAATAACTTGAAATATCTCTTTACTGTGAAGTTTTAGTTCTCTTTTGTGAAGGTTCATTTGTTTCAAGCATCTTTGAAAGATCAATAGGATTTTGTGCAAACTATAAGTGATTCCTATTGAGCATGAAATTGAGTTCCCTTGCCATTAGAAAATTCCATATTTGGTTTTGACTTTGCTATCAATTTTTTGTTGGCTTTGCTTGTTTAGGTGAAAAAAGATCTTGGGGCGGTAAGTGGAGCACTTATACCAATATATGGTGCAGCTGGGAAGATACCAGATATAGGTATGGTGAATGATATATTAGTAGAATACATGGACAATGCATGATGTGATTTCTGGTTCATTTCTCATTTGTTGTGTGCCATCATTCTTTGTCAAATGAAGGGGAAAGGAAATTGTGTACTTAAACCAATAACCGGCAACCAACCATTTAACTTATTCCTTTTCAAGAGAAAGCACATTACGTCACTTGGAACTATTTATGGAGTTTAAGAGCTAAAAAACATTACCTTTTACCTTCTTTTACCTAACTTTGTTCTCTCTAGACTATATATAATATGCATACAAGTTACAAGTTACTTGATATAACTAAACCTTCACAAGAGGTGTCAATATTCTACCTACTCATATCTAGATAAGAATATTTACCTTCAAAGAAATACATATTGTGAAGCTTTAATTTAAAAGTTACCTTCTTTGAATAATCTTTCATTTACTTCATTAGAATGCTCATTTGAATGAACTCGAAACTGATGCAGAAGGTGCAACATATTAATACAACATCATAGTAGTAAATCTGTTTTGCATCCTTCCTATGGTGGTTGATCTATTACATGGTTTGCAGAATAAAAAACTATGGTTCCCTTGTAAAATTAATGTTGCTTCTTTCACTCTTATAGTTATTGCAATGATGTTGAGCATGGATCTCAACAAATCTGAGTGTCAGGTAATGTGGATCAGGCAGCCTAGCTAGGAAGCATGGCTTTTATGTGCACCATGCCACCATTATGGTTAATTATGCCTTCTCTGTTCAAATAAAATGATCAGCTACTTCTTGCTCTCCAATTGGTACAAAATCATGGAAGTTAAACCCTAATTTGGATGTTGAAGATGAATTTTGTTGGGTTCAATGCAGTACAGAGAAGATTTCGAATAGCTTAATATGTTTCCCACTTGTATAGATGGATGGAATGTGGCTAATAGGAACTGTGAAGAAAATAACCAACGAAAGTTTGGAAAGCGCTTTGAAGAAATGTCAATAGACCAGATTCAAGAGTACCCATGATGAACACTGTAACATGTCAAATGATGTTTGTGACATTCAGGTTTGTAATAAATGTTAGAATACATAATCCATTTCTAACCTTCACATTAACTCTGTTGTGAAGGTTCAGATAATGTGTTACTAGTTTACATAATCTATTAGAAACAAAACTTTCACATTAACTCCACTATGAAGGTTCATAAAACTGTTGTATTACCAGCTTGGGTTGGGTTGTGTTAATTATTGTTCTTCATATAAATCTTACTCCAAATGCTCACTAATTATTGGATTATGTAGACATTCTTTTGGTTGTGAAAATTGTAGTAATCAATCATTGTCAAAGTAAGTAGGTTCCATTAATCACCATTTATATTTCTTACTAAAATAACTTTTGCATAATGTTTTGTGTAGTTTGGTTTTCTGGGATGTTTTTTCTTCAATTAGCTCATGATTATGTTGTTGTTGCAGAGTTTGGCAAGAAGAAAAAACTTGATTGCGTTGGATTCGATGAACTAATTTGTGTGAGGTAGCCTTACTCCCACGAGCATGAAGAAGTTCGATTTGGTATATCGAGATCAATAATGGCTTATATGTTAAAGAGATTAGATTACTACTTATGTTGATATCATATGATGAAAATGGTAGTTAAAAGAGTCTTAAATTACCCGATTTAGTTCCACTCGTTATAGTATAATGTACCTATGATCGGCTTGGCTTGGTTTTATCATGTTCTATAGGAGTTGAATATTAAATATTGATTTATATTTGGTTCAGTTATTGTAATGAAATCGCTATTTATCAACAAGAAAGTTCCAAACAGGTTCATGTGACAACCTTGAAGGTTTTAACATGTTGAGACTTGAGATCATCAAGTCTAGCATTGGAAAACAACCATCCTTATTCTTAGCAAATGATGGAAGTGTTCACAAAATATGAACTAATTTAATTAATCTAAGTAATGGATATGTTTTACGTATATGTTCAATTGATGTGTCAACACAACCATCACGGTAAGTTCATTGTGAATGTTATTAAACTTATGTGAAGGTAAAATACAACTTCATTCACATAATTCAGGATCATTGTCTCATAATGTTCATTTAGAAAACAATATGCTCCTAAAAATTTAAAGCAGTGAATTGCAGCACATTATATTTTTGCTGTGAATGTTCATCATTAAATGTAAAGGTAAACAACAATTTCAAACAATTAAGTTGTTGACAAGCATCAAATCAATTTACTAAGCTTTCACATAAAATACCTCAAAGCAATGTGCTTGAACTTCACACAATACCTATTGTGAAGGTTTGTTTAGTTGTGGGTCTATATGAACTTTGACTACAAATTGTGCATTCAAAACATACATTGAAATCAAAATATAATATGAAGTTTTTGTAAATATATCAAAGGTTAATCTAGTATTTTGAAAATATCAAACAAATACTGTTAAATGTCTTCACCAACAAAATCTTGCGTCAATTCTCAATACTCTGGTTTTTTTCTTCATCGGTAAAGTTCTCTCATACTTCGAATTCTTCTCGTACTCTTTGTATCCTTCAATTTGATGTTGTCTTATCTTAAATGATGGCCTTTTGAGATTCAAGACCACCAAATAGTAATTGTCCACTCTGAAGAGTATGAAAAGAACCTGTCGTATTACATGCCAACACTTAGAAAGTTTAGAGAAACTTAAGAGCAAACTATAAAAACAAATGATATTAATTGATAAATTTGAACCTTCACAACAACTTCGGTTGTGAAGGTTCATTTTTTTTGAGGGAAAGTAGAATTAATTTACATGTGACAATATCGTATCTTTATTCAGTATAAAAAGTAATTAGTTGGTCCAAATGAAACCAAGTTTCTTGACAATAACTTTACTGTGAAGGTGTGTTCATTTGATAAGAGGTTAACAACTATTAGACACAAGTTTGGGAAAGTTTCAATGGTTTAATACCTTTTGATCCCTCAGAGTCTTGTCTTGATTATGAGCTCGATTGATTCCAAGTTCTCCTCATCATGTCCACTTGATTCCAAGTTCTAGTTGTGTGTGTTCAATACCTATTCATTTTTTTATCGTCACTCAGCTGAGTATGATCTTTTATCTGTCATGCTTAAATCAAATGCAAATAAAAACTCAATTAAATAAACTAAAGCCTTTGTACTAAAACAGTGCATTAAAGAGTCTATTTACAATAAAGGCAAAAACAAATTATAATTAACATCAATAATGATAATTGCTGCAGGCTTGTAATATTTTTGATGGCTTGTAATGTTGGTATTACAATATCATTAACAAAAAGTAATAAACAATAGATAAAAGGTAAGTTGGCATAAGTAATCATGTGAATCTTCACTGTATGTTTGTTGTAAAGGTTTGTAATATGAGGCAGAGAAGTTCAAGTATTTATTGCATAAAGTCGATGCGATTAGGAAAAACTATCTAAACGAAGATTAGATGCACTTAACTTCACTCATTCATTTCATACATGCATGCCAATCTCAATCTCTCTCTCTCTCTCTTATATACCACACACTCAAATTCATAATGGATCAAGTTTGTATGAAAATCTTTTCTATGGGTTGTAACATTGTTATTACAATACCATAAGCTCAAATAATAAACAATGTAGAGAAAATAAGTCGGTCCTAGGTGAACCTTAATTGTATATTTGTTGTGAAGGTTTGTAATATGGGAAGAAGAAGTTGGGGCATTTATTGCAGACAACAAAAGTAGAACCACTATGAAAGTATATCCAAATGAATTCTCGCAACACTTCAAAGCCCTAACTAAGAGTAACTTAGGAGATGAACTATAAGTTGCAATTGTTTTATCACTACGAAAAATGAATAACAGGATGTTACTTTATTAATTAAAAATATTGATAAGATCAACACAAGAACATTCGAAAGGAAGTTGAATCCAGATTGGTGCAACATGTCCTTGTGTCATGAACAAAAAAATATACATGGCAATGACTATCAAAAGAAAGAACTAAAAAGTAATTGTGAACTTAACCTTCACAAGAAGGTTGTTGTGAAGGTACATATGTTTCAATTGAAAATATAATTAATTTATACTATAAACCCTCATTTAATGCTTAAACATGTAATTTATCGTCATCAGTTATTAAAATCAACATAAAACAACAAAATTTAACATAAAGGTGCTTGAAGCTTTAGTTTAATCAATTAAAGTATTGTCAATCTATCACGCGAGATACCAATACAGATGTTGATGACCATGCATGAAAGTAATACAAGAAGCATCTGTACAAACAAATATGAGCATGACAAGAAACAACTAATGAATGTGCGTGTATATATATATAAGATTATTTAGGAGAAGTCATGTGTACTTTTTATTTTCAACAATAAATTCCCCTAGTTCGGTGCAAGTACAACCATTGAGAACAATCTAGTGAAGCATGATAGTAATAAAGGCAATGTTGCTTCTTTTATTCTATTTTTGTTTTTCACTTCTTTTTAGCCAAAGTTAAGGTGTTTTGCTAATCTTAAATATTAGAGTTTACATGGTTCTTGGTGAGCTTGATTGTTTAATATGTATTACAGGACTCCTGTGAAAGAAGAATTTGCAGAAGGGTATCCTTCTGATGAGGAGTGGTATGGATACATTAATAATGATGACAGAGTATTACTTAAGATATATTGAGTTAAATTCTCTTCACTGCTTAATTACAGATGTTAAGGTCATACAAAAAAATCGTCTAATGAATTGACTAGTTATAATGTGTTGGTGGGAATGGGTGTCTGCCTCTCCCCTCCCCCATAGGCACATGTTATAATCTATGATCTTTGTGAAGCTTCTTCAAGTTTTACACATATTGTTGACGTATGTGTTTAGACAAATAATTTTACATTATACACATTTACTCATTGTGGGAAGAAGATGTTCTAAGGGATATAAGTTATATGTGAGTAATATTACCAAATAGAAGATGTTTCTAAAGGATCTAGGTTTTGGTGCTTAAATGGAATGATAGACTGATATCTTATTCAGTCCAATGTATGCCAATAAACTTGTTTTCTGGAAAATTAATTTCCATGTAGTGACAAACTTCTATAACTTATTACATGTTATCCATTATTCCTCTCTTCATCTGTTGGTGCTGAATGTATTGATCTTGACTGTACGTGGGTAGAGCAATGGTAAGAATTTTAAAAACCTTTCAGAACTTCACAATATCAAAATGGGTGATATTTCTTGAACACGTTAAAGTTTTTGTTGATTCATGAAAACTCCACTTGGTCAATCGCTATTTAGTGTTCTTAGATCGAATCACTATTATATGATCACTGACTTAGAAACTAGAACAAAAAGTCATAACTGTTTGTTGCAACACTGAATACATTTTATATTAACATCTCATTTAAATGTGATCCAATGTGGAGAACTCTAACACATAATCGTTGATATAAAACTCTAAAACCCTAGTTTTGCTTTTAAAAAACCCTAATTTTGAACCACAGAAATCGTGAACGATCGAAATCGTGAACCAATTGAACCACATAAATCATGAACCATCGAAATCATAAACCACTTAATCTATAAACCACAAAAATCGTAAACCTATACAACCACAGAAATCGAAATCGAAATCGAAATCGAAATCGTGAACAACAGAAACGTGAACCACAGAAATCGTGAACCATCAAGAAATCAAGAACCTAGAACGATGACGTACCTGTGGAAGAAGCTGCGTTGAGAAGACAAAGTTGTGTGGAGACGATGAAGTCGAGCTTTGGTGAGATTTAAGAGTTTGAGAATGGTAAAACCCTTTTTGGTGAGATTAAAGAGTTGTGTGGAGACGATGAAGTTGCGTGGAAGAAGCTGTAAAACCCTTTTTTTCAAATTGCAGTGTTGCGTGAGAATGGTGATGTCTATCTAACCCATTTGAGTTGGGTCTTTTTTTTCACTATTACTAATGCCACCAAACTTCAGAGTTATTACAATAATGCCACCGTGCAAAAAATAACCATTGATCACTTTGTTGATCTAATCTGACGGTCAAGAATTGGTCTTATGGGTCTCACCAAATTTCTTTGGTCTCACATGATCCCAAGTCTATATATATATATATATAATATTTAGGGAGAGAGAGAGAGGGGGAGGGAGGGAGGTTCAGGGGAAAACCTCAAAAAACGGAAAACTGAATAACACCTTGGTGGCCCTTCATACATGTAAATTATGTTGTTTTTTTGGTTTTTATGTTCAGATGAAACAATTTCATCAAGAAATGAATGATATGAAACAATTTCATTAATTTAACCAATGAAATCGACGGTTTACGCGGTTTGCAAGATTAAAATGGTTTACAAAAGAATATCCCTCTAAATGGCATATATATATATATATATATATATATATATATATAGTCCTCTTAATATGTAAACCATTAAATTAATGTAAACTATGAAACCTATTGTGATTCGTTGATCCAATCCACGGATGGATGTGATGGGAGCGGTGCGATTATTATAAATAAGTAAGAAAACAAGGCGACGATGGTCAAGCAAAAAGTATGAAGACGGTAAATTGGGTAAACAACGCGTCGATGAAATTAGGCAATATTCTATGAAGCGAAGAAACCGGGATTACCAAATCGTGCGATTGTCTTCCACCTTTCACGAGAAATCCGATAAATCGGGTTTTCAGCAAGAAATCGACGAGATACGAAGCATATCGGTTTCTTGTATATGAAAATCTTCTACGAAAATTTGAATCGAAAAAACGGCGGACGAAATTAGGGCTCCAAACGTAAGAGGTATAGTTTTCGAGTACTCCATTGTTTCAACTATAAATACAACTTCACATAACGATTTTTTGATGTATACATAGCTAGGAAAAAGTGCGACCGAATTCGATTGTTAACATCATTCTCTAAATTCAAGAATACGATAGAAAATCCTGTTGATGTGGAGTTAGAAGGCGTAGCCGCTGAAGACAGAAGTCCAAAAGGTACGAAACATATTTTTCTACATAGATGAAAGGAGTTGATGTTAAAGTCTGTAATGGTCTCGATTTTATATCGTTGAAAGTTATGAAAAAAGGAAAATTTAATAAAGTTTTAAGTTGCTACAAAAATCGAATGTACATTGATGAGAAAATTATGAAAAATTGATTTTTTTAGAATAATGCACATGCATTTATTTTAAAGGAAAAAATGCCAGACGGAGATAAGAAGATGCATAGCGGTTCGGGTAAAGACACAACAACAATGGTTTCGTATTGTGTATACATATGAACCTATTATATATTCTAACATTTTAATCACAACCAATTGGATGTAAAAGGAAGATGCCCGATAATGTTACGAAACCAAGGCCACTGAATGAGTTGCAAAAGGAAACGGTAAGTGGAAAACATATGAAAGTTGACTGTTAGGGCAAAATTAGTGAAATGTTTAACTAACAAACACTACATTTCATATGATATAGCGGAGAAAATGGTGAAGAAGCAAGCTACCAAACCATCAGTTGTGGCATGTTAGTCTTGTGTTCTTGATAATAAATATTTCATGTTAAGTGTTTCATATGTGGTATGTTTAAAATAGGTGGTGTTTTAATATAAGATGTTTCATATGTGGTATGTTAAAAAAAATGAGGTGTTTCATGTTTCATGGTTATATGAGAGGCTTATAATAGGTGGTGTATCATGTTTAATGGGTATATGACATGTTTTAACATGTTTCATGATTCATAGTTATATGTATTATTTTAAGAAGGTGGTGTTTACTATCAAATGTTTGATATTTCATGAATACATTACGTGTTTCATATAGAATGTTTGATGTTTCAAGAATATATGACATGTTTAATGTGGTATGTTTAAAATGGGTGTTGTTTAGAATGGGTATATGGCATGTTTCATGTAAGTCATGTTGGTATAATGTGTACAACGTGACATTTCATAGGTAACTCATAACTTAATGTAAGTATCAAATTTGCTTGTATAATGTGTACAGTGTAACATTTCATATATGACACATCTTCATAATATATGTATCCAATTTGCTGGTATAATGTGTACAATGTTAAATTTCATATATACCTCATACATTGTTGGTCCCGAAAGGGTTATACAAGTTTGTAGAAGGGGGAGGGGGGGGGGGGGGGGGGAGGGGGGGGGGTTGAATACAAACACACGATTTTTACTTTTCTAAATTGTTTATTGATATGTATCAAACAATTTACAACTTGTTGTGGAACAAGATTAAGGAATAAACCTAATCTAAGCAAGTTAAGAGAATCACTAAGATTTCTTGCACTAGAATTAAGATAGAGAGAAGATAAGAATACTAAGGATAATATTCATTTCTGAAGTAAGGTTTCCTTTATATACTGCATGCATTTAATGCACAACAGTACAACTTTACACGTGGCAACAGCTGATTGGTTGCATGGTTTGACCTTGGTAGACAACCTAGTAGCCGCATGATGAATAGTGTAGAATCAGAGTTGGTTGTACGATTCTGGACAAAAGGGATGTCCGTTCTGACAGATCGTACGGAGACGTGCAAGGGGATAAGACAAAAGTAACTTGTAGAGGAATACTTCATGATCAGCGTTCGCTGAATAATTCTTTATCAGCGAGTGATAAAGTTCAGCGTTCGCTGAAATCTTCTACTTGAAACTTCACGTTGAGTGGACAAATCTTGGCTTCGCTGATATCCGCATCAGTTCATTAGTAGACTTGTCTCTGGTTCTTTGGCTTGATCTTCAACTTCTACGTAGAACATAGTTGACGTGAAACTTATCTTCAGGGATCATAAGTAAACAACATATTTTATTAGCGATCATCAGTGAGGCTTGAACATACTCAGGGCTCACTGATGAACAGTATCGCTGAATGTATAAATTAAATAATGAGAGTTCCTATCAGCGGTACTGTAACAGTCTTAGTACTTATCAGCGATAGTGAAACTCTAATACATATTGTCTACTTACATTTTTCACTAAGTGTTTCTCAGAGTCATTATCAAATCATTGAGAGTTTGGATCAACAATCTCCCCCTATTTGATTATGACATAGCAACAAAAGAAAATTGCTAAGTATGAAAACATAAGGATAAAAAGAACTCATAAAATATTTGTCCCATTTACTGTTTTCGGGGATCTTTTAAGTACTGACGGAGTAAAGTACATTTGCTGAAAATTTTCTTTAAACTTCGTATAAGTTACAGAGGGAAGTGGAAAAATTACAAGTACAACAAATAAAAATTTACAAGTACAAAAGATATAAGCTGATACAGATAGAAGAATTACAGGGAATCCTATCAGCTAATCAGGTTCTTTCTTGACGAGTTCATCAAGAGAATCAGTCTCTGGAATCATCCAATCAGGGACAGTAACTCCCTGATCCCTTCTTTTCTTTGCTTCGCGGTAGATGTGCGGTTTCAGGAGTGATCCGAGAAGACTGCGTTTGTACTCACACCAGTAGAGTAAATCTCTGAGTTGTTCGATTGGAGTTTTGTATTACTCAAAGATGCGTTGAAAGCATTGGTGACCATTGAAGTCATAGAAGAAAATGCCATACAGATTGCTGATAACTCTGCCAGGGAAGAAATCTTCAGTGGGAGGTAGAGATACGTCGAGTCCGGAGAGGTCAGGGGTAGGGCCAAGAACTGCTTCACGAGAGAAGTCAATCCCTGTCTCGTTTCTAATTTCAGGACCTGGAGAGGAAGGAATCTTCTTCTTCGGTGCAACTCGTTTCTTCTGAATTGGTGGAGGAGGAATGTTGACCGCTGAGGTTACCAAGTCGATCAGCCTGTTTATGGCTTGTTCAACATAGGTTTTGAAAGTTGAGCGGGATCTTTGAATTGCTACTCGCATCTCCAACCATTCAGCGAAACCAAAAGTGTCCAGGGTTGACATGTAGACAGTTCTGTTGTGGCCGTTTTCTCTGACTACTTGGACATTAACGATCGGTACCTTTATATTGTTTTTCAGAGCATATCTCTCTTTGACGTTTACAGCTTTTATCCTTGAAGCATGTTGTCTGTAGTGGCACATCTTCTTACACCATTCAAGAGTGGTACCGCTGACTTTGGTCTTTTCCTGGTTGGTCTTCTGTGCGTCCTTCATCAATTTCTTTTGGACAGCAACATGAAATTTCTTCAGTTGAGGATCTTCAACTGTTCGCTGAGCAAGTTCTAAGGCATATGCTTTGTCTTTTTCTTCGGCCTTCTTTCTTTCAGCGAAGAGTTTTTCAGCTCTGAGGGATTCCATGATTTCTTGCTTTGATAGAATTTGGAGCTGATGCGGGATTATGCGTTGATCCTCAAGCCTTTGAATCATGGTTGCTCTCCTTTTCAGCTCTTATTCACTTGGCGTTTGAGGAACAAAGGAAGGTCTATTCTTGTGAGAGAGCAGTTCTTCTTCCTGTTCTTCTTAAAAAATGTCATCAGTCTCAGCGAAGGCTAAGACCGAGATTATTTCATCAGCACTGGGGGCTGGGATTATTGGAGTTGTAGCAGGAGCAGCTTCAGCTTGACCCTCAAGTAGGGGAGAGGACTAGCTGAAACATAACGATCGTCTAAGTAAGATCATTTGGGAGAAGAGATAGAGAAAGAATGAGGTTTAAGTGTATAGAGGTTTTATGGAGAGGAGAACCGAGGTTGAGAAAGGATAGAGGAGGGATGAAGTGTAAGGGAAGAAAATATATTGTACCTGACAAACTGGCTTTCTGCAGCGAGGCCTTTATTTTTGCCTTTGTCTGCTTCAGTCGCTGCAGCATTTTTCGTGGTCCCCTCCCCTGATGATTCGGTAATGATTATCCCTTTGAGAGCAGGGGTCCTTTTGATTGGCTGGAAGGAGTAATCGATATCTTCATCATCGTCATCATCATCATCATCTTTAGGGGATGATGATGGTTCATCATCAGCGATATCGACGTCCTCATCGTCTTCTTCTTCTTCTTCTTCTTCTTCAGCCTCGTCCTTAGAAGGAACAAGAACTGCAGTATCTTCCAGTTCTTCTTCGAGTTGCTCCCCCTCAGATACATCGTTGTTTAGGGAGAACTCGGTTCCCTCAGGGTTTTCAACTCCCTGAGGTTTTTCAGCAGCAATAGAAATAATACCCTCCCCTTCAGAGTTATGGGGAAGGTCTTCTTGAGTCTTCTTCTCCCCCTCTTCCACATGACGGATGGGGGAGGAAATAGCAGCATCAGCAACATCATCAGCATGCTTAGGGTCACTGTCTTCTTGTCCAGTGATCCCAACGCAAGGTTCTACCCTTGCTATTCTGTCTTCCAGGCCAGAAATAGCAGGGTTGATTCTTTCAAGGGTTTCTCTATCCACCTGAGTAAAGTGTAAGGGAGGACATGTTGGGGCGTCCAGGCGATCGAGGATTCACTGTAGGAGATTCTTCACAATGCTTACCTATGACTTCATAGTAGATACCTCTCCCTGAAGATTTCCAACCACCGTCGACAACGATGTGACTTCGTTCGACAAGGTGGTGAAGTTGGTGGAGAAGGTGTTGTTTGTAGAGTTCAGAGTGTTGATAGAGGTGGAGTTGGCAGCAAGAGTCTCAGCAAATTTTGAGAGACTATCTTCCATCTTCTCCAGATCAACACTAGAAGCTTTGCCTTTCACCTTGGTGGTGAGTGTTTTGGGAGCCTCTCCAGCGTTTGTAACCGCTGAAGAGTTTGAGGAGAGTGTGGGGGGTGAGAGATTCCACCTTTGTAGTCATTTCCTTGAACGAGTTGTTGATGTCGCCCAAATTAGGACATGTAGAAGATAAAAACTTATAAACAAAGGAAAGCTCAGAAGTTGGGGATTTTGAGAGATGTGTGTTTGGAGTTTTATGTATACCTGTGGGATGGTTGACGAAGTCATCGAAATTCCGGTGACCTGAGAACTGTTCGTAGTCGTCTTCCAAAGTTGGTTGACGCTGAGAAGTGCCCGCAGGTCCTGTATTTTGATTCATCATCAGCTGTAGGGCTTCAACAGATGTATCACTCAGGATGATGTTTGTTGTAGACATGGGGAGTAGAGGTGGAGTGACCAAAGAAATAGTGGGAGGAATGAAGGTTGAGAAGAGGGATTGGGAAGCAGGTTCAGCGTTGGAATCGCTGAGGAATACTTCCGCAGTACTTGGATGTACTGAGGGAGGGAGGTTCTGTTCCAAGACAACCTCAGCGTTTAGAGACGCTGAAGCGGGTATTGAAGGGGTGGATTCAGCAGCTGTTGCAGAGCGTACCACAGAACTTTCCAGCGGCTCTTGTGGAGAGAGAGAGTCGTGGAGTCTTCAGCCTGGGTAGACTTAGGGGTTTGCTCCTTGGAGGACTTCTTGGGCTTAGGAGTGCCAAATAGGGTGTCAGAAGGTTTTCTTTTTCTAGAAGGAGTGGATTTTGCAGCCTGGGTACAAGCGGTTGGGATTACCGCTGCCGATGTGGTAGCCGCGGAAGTAGAAGAAGTAGGTCTAAGAAGAGATAAGAGAGTAGAGAGACGTACCTCATTCGGCATGGGCGAGTAGTCGAGAACCTTAGGGCCAACAGGTCGCCCACCTTCGGGTATTTATCCCCGAGCCCTTGTTGGAAGAGAACGCTCATAAAGCGGGGATATGGAGCAGTCAGCGGCCTCTTTGTTTCGTCGACTCTGAGCATCATGTCGTCAAAAATGATTTTGGCCTAATCGATGTGAAGGCCCTTCAGCAGTGCGTACCCCATAGCCTGCTGGGGTTTGGATGCTTGGTCAGTAGAACCAACCTTAGCTGTCATGCAGCTGATCAGATGGGCGAAGATGAAGTTCATCTCGCTGGGCATTTTGGATTTTTTTTATGGAGGTCAGCTTCTTCTCAGGGAGTTTTTCTCTCCCTGTTTCCCATACATACTGCATTGCATCAAAGAATGCAATGAGTGCTTCTCTATCAGCTGGGTTCTTGGGATTAGGCAGAGGAATGAAACGTTTTTCCTTTGTATTACCAGGGAGGTTGAGGGCAGACCTGTGAGATCCCACATCGGCTAGGAGGGGGAACGAAGTCCTCCTTATAAGGGTGGATGGATACCTTCCTTGCATGAGGCCTTTTGCCTGTCACAGGGTGCGGTCTGGGTGCATCCCGCGTATGCCCGTGCAGGCAGGAACAAAACCGTGAGTGGTGCCGGCATGCTGTTATGCAGAGGGTATCCGTAAAGCGGACAATATCGTGTACGGTGGACTAGGGATGTTACTAGCTCGTTACAGAATGGTATCAGAGCCGCTCATCGGGTCGATGTGTCAGCGAGGACGCTGATCCCACTTAGGTGGGTGGATTGTGAGATCCCACATCAGCTAGGAGGGGGAACGAAGTCCTCCTTGTAGGTTCCCAGATTCACGTTGTATCATATTAATGGTAGTGAAATAGACAGCGGAAGCATATTAAATAAAGCCATTAAAATGAGTGATTGTGTAAACGATAAATGAACTATGATAATCAAATATTGAACAGTAAATGATAACAGGATCAGATATAAAAGCTGCTCATATATTGATAATGAATCACACCAAGAACATGTTCAAGTGTGTTCGTAAATCTCATAGGACAACAATAGCGTACGGAGGTAGTGCTCGGGATTTCTACAGTGTGTGCTTAAACAATTGTGGAAAACTACTCTTCCCAAAGCTTACTATTGTTTGTTCCACTACCTCTCTATTTATAGCCCTGGAAAAGTGAAGGCAGTGTACTATCGTATCGTAGAATGACACGTGGAAAGTGTGTCTCCTATTTTTAGGGCATACGTGGAAAGTATGGACACTTGTCTAACACTTGGGATTTCCTACGAGACTTAGGCTGACAGAGGTCTTCACTTCACCAGAGCTCTTTCGCAAGAGCTCTGTTGGTCTTCTGTTAAACACTTGTTCTTCTGTTGGAAGTCTTCGACAGAGCTCTGTTGAGCTCTGTTGGTCTTCTTGAACTTCTTCCAAATCTTCTGTCTGATCTCTGTTGGTCTTCTGACTTGAACTATTTTCAATACTTTTACATAACAGATACTTGGGGCCAACAATCTCCCCCTAAGTATTGAAAATAAAAATTTACAATTGACAAGAGATTAAACAAAAGAACAGAGAACTTTTACCTCTGTCGAAGCCTTGCACTAATCTTTTGGAATATTACATTTGAGATTTAAAAGACCAGCACATTTAAGCATAATTATCTCCCCTAAGAATTCTGTCGAATCTTCTGATTAGAGTGCGAAAGTCCAGCATCAGATCAATATGGTCGATGAAGAGTTTCTGCTGTTCTTCTGGACACTTGCTTCTTGGGAGATCTTGGATTATGTTCTTGAGGTATACTAGCGACTCACTTGAGTACTTGTAGGCTTCAGCTGCTCTGTTGGCCTTCTGTATGCCCTTCTGTCGGCAGACAAAGACTGGAGGATCTTCTACTATGGTTCCAGTTCTGTGATGGCCATAACCCTCAAGGTTTTCATTTGGAGGTGCAATCGCTAGTTTCTCTACTTCAAACTCTATGCCTAGCTGATAATCAATCTGTATCCTGAGATTGATGTGCTCTTGCATAGCGAATCTGACTTCTGGTAGCGCAGTTCTGGCCGGCGTGTATCTTTCTGAGAAGTTCAAGCAGTATGCATGAAGTAAGATCAGGTCGTATGGGTTCAGAAGGACGAGATCATTGTCATTGAAGATTTCATTTCTGCCTTCTGTTGATTCCACAGTATACTCATGGTATGTGACCCTATCGTGTTGAAACTTCGTGTGCTTGATGTCCAGAATTCTGCGGATACCGAAGTTTATATTGATGGCTCTGTTCTGATTTGACTTGGTTTGGATGAACTTTAGCCTTGCATCAGAAATGGTGTTTATTCTGATTGGGTTGACGTATGGGTTAATGGGTACGACATTTACAGGGATGATGTCTCTGTCAGCATATAGAAATGCAAATACCGTTTCTAAGGCAGGTTTTTCGGTATGAAAGGTAGAGGTTTCTTGGTTCTGTTCTGTTACCGTTGGGTTTGGGTCATCATGGGTTTCTGCCATAAGGGTGTCGATGTGAGCAGATTTCTGAGTAGCTTGAGGTTGGGCTCGACTTGTTTGTCCTTCAGCAGAGGATGTGTCTGTCCTCTCCGGTTCTGTTCTTGGAGATGTAGGAGGGGTATCTAGGCAGATGATCTCTGGTGGTTTTTGTGTTGACGCTTCTGTTGGTTTGATGACTCTGTCCTTGAACATGTAGTCAAATGCCACCACCGTCATTTCTGGCGTGTGTTCCTCTGTTATCCCCTTTTCTTCTCCTGTAGCCTCTGTCTCAGTTGCTTCTGTGACTTTCTCTTTACCCTTGGCTTCTCTCTCTTTTTCAACCTCTTTCTCTTTCTCTGCCTCTTTCTCCTTCTCTTTCTCCTCCTCCTTCTCCTTCTCCTTCTCCTCCTTCTCCTTCTCCTTCTCCCCCTTTTGTTGTTCTGAGGACTCACCCAATTGATTGTCTGATTGACCTTCTTGAGCATCTTCGAAATCATCATCATCGTCAGAATCGTCAATTCGAGCTGCTGGTGAGGACGGAACAATAAACTTCAGACCAGCTTTGTGTCTCTTGCTTGAGGGTTCGTCTGTGGGTGCTTCTTCTGCAGGTCTTTTCGATGTAGAGGTAGCCTGTAACATAATATCAGTAAAGTTTGAGGCTGCCTTTGTCATTACATCTTCTACCTCTGTTGCAGCACCTCTGATCTCGTCTACTTGAGCCTCAAAGTTGAACTTGTGAGTATCAAGGGACGCTTTCACGTGTTGTTCTGTCGCCTTAGCTTTCATTACAAATTTTGATGAGATCGTCATCATACGGCTAAGAATTGATTTTCTGAAGTCTCCCATTTGGCCAACTGCCATGGGTAGGTCATTTGGGTTAAGGCTGGAGATGTTGAGTGGAGTAGCAGATGAGGTGGTTGCTTCTTTTATGGATTCCTTAACAGAGTTGGTAATTATCTCTGTCAAGGTTCTGACGTTAGATTCTGAAAGAATAATCGTGGGGATGGGAAGGGTTCTGTTCATCTGCGCTGTATGGTTCTCTGTTATGAGTCTCTTTAGCCCTGCAAGATCTGTCGAAGTCTTTTTAACTTCCTCTGTTCTGACTGATCTTAGGTCGGCTATCTCTGTTATCAGTTTTGCAATCTCTTCTCCTCTGACCCGTTCAGACTCTGTTCTGAGTGCTTCAGCCTCGGCATATTTTCGAGTTATTTCAGCATGCTTGTTCGAGATGTTCAGCAGTTCTTCCCTAAGAGAAGCATTTTCCTTGCGGATCAGCTCCTCCTTTTGTTCATTGATATGTTTATACTCGTTCAAAGAGTTGTTGATACTGTCACAAAAGCTTTCGAACTCTGCTCTTGTGACAGTGTCAACGGGGGTCTCCTTGGTTCCAACACATGGATCCAATTCTGCCTCGAGTTCAGAGGCGCCTCCGTCAAGAGTTGTGTTGATGTTGGCTCTTGGAGGACTTCCACCTGATCCTTGATGTTCCCTTGAGGGGAAACAACTACAGGTGTTCTGACCAAAGTTTCCTCTTCCAGCTCAGGTTCTGAAGAAGGAAATCTGGTGTGATGAGAAGCATTTGGATCAAGCAATGTCTTCCCTTGTTCTACTATGGTCTCCCATTGTCCCTGAGTCGGACAGATGCTACGTGAGATTACAAAGATCTCTGGTCTATTTTGTGTTGTGTCTAAATGAGCCACAGAGGCATCATCGTGTGGAGGTGACCTATTGATGTTCTGGGGCGAATGAACATCACTACCAAAGATAGTTTCCTCGGCTTCGTGCGTACCAGAGGCATGAAGAGGTGCCTCTGATGGTATAGGCTGGTTGGGGTTCGAGGTGTGCACCTGTGTTTCAATAATCCTTTGGTCTTGATCACCAGGATTAGATTGTGTGGAAGTACTGTGATTTTGGTTAAGGATACCCTCAGATGTGCTCTGTTGAGCATCTTTTTCTACTCTCACATTTTCCTCGGCTCCTATGGCTGTAGAACTCTCAGGATTCTCTCTGATGTTTTCTTCTTCCTCACCACTATCAGAAGAGATAGTTTATACCTCTGGTGTTTCCTGTACTTCCTCATGGACAGCCTCTCTAGGAGATGCTCTGTCCTCTACTTCCTCTCTTCTAGAGGAAGACCCCACTTCGGGTACTCTTGCCTCTGGTCTGTTAACTTCCTCACCAATCTCCTCACTCAAGCTCTCCAAGGAAGGCTCAGATCCTAAGTATGCTGGGGTTCTTACCTCAGGTTCGTGAGGTTGAGCAGCACTCTGATAGTTCTGGATAGAGATGTGGTCAAGGGCGATAAGGGCAAGCATTGTACCTGGAATTCTTCTTATGAAGGGGTATTCGCCTGAAGTGGTGGGGAGGAATTTGGACATCGTCCAAACAGGTGTTGAGCGACCCTGATGAGTTAGTTCCAGTCTGTCGAAGGCTCTTCTGATCACCAGACTGATGAAGCGTGGAAACTTGATCATCTTCAAGAACTTGTGGGATCCAACGACTCCTCCTCTTGCGATGGATGAGGTTTTTGTGTTTACAGCCGTAAGAAGATCGTTGTAGAGAATGCTGGCGTAGTCAAAGTTTCGATTGAAGAACAATCCATACATGATTTGTAGGATTTCTGTTGTGGCTTGGTCTTGACTACCAGATTTGCTGGTAAGGGTTCTGTTTAAGGTGGAGAACATGAAATTCCACATAGTGGGTAGATTCTGTCGCTTGAACTCTCCAATCCTATTCAGATCCTTGTTGTAACCCAGAAACTTCATGAAATCCAGAAGAACAGCTGTTTTTGGTGGTTTCTCATATGCGTCTATTCCTAGCTGTCGTTTGGTTTTCATTCTGAAGATTCTTCTTAAGGTACTTGCTCTAATGTGGATTGTTCCCGCTCCTCCATTACTTGCGTTGACGATCCCAACTATCCCGTCTTGTTCTTCGATGTATTGGCATGTGGTCCACCATTGTTGGACATAAATCGCTGGAAGATGGTCATCGAACTCTTTTAGGGCTCTGAAGATATCAGAGTTTCTAAAGAACTCAATGAAGACGTGATACAGGGGTAGATAGAGTCCTGGAGTGGGATCGAATCTGTAGTTGTTGTCAGCAAACTCGTATGGAAGAACAATGATATCATCAGTGGGTTCTATTCGGCTTGAATCAGCAGAGTTTTGGGGTTCCGCCATTGTTGCAGGTTTGGGTTTTCTTGAAGAACACTGAGGATTTGAATAAAAGAGGGAAAGGTGAAAGGTTTATGAAGTTTAGAAAAAAATGGGTCAAGGGTATGGATATTTATAATCAGAACTTGTGGCTGGGTAATCGCCGTAGATACTGTAGGCACTCGAGTGTCAGAAGGTGGAGTGGCCTAAAATTGTGTATCGTGGGGACAGCTAGTGGTTTAGCTTTCAATTAGAGAGTGCCACATGGATTTGTTCTGACCACTTTTGTGCAAGTAAACCGTCGCGGTTAGAGATGTGTGGGTGACAAGTGGTTGACGCTTAGAAATAACCCGCACCTCTGATGACGTTACTTCTGATGACGTGGCATTAACCAACAGAGCTCTGTTGGAGCTTTGCAAGTTTTGCCTCTGACGAGTGACCCTTTTTCATTCTTTTCAAGTACTCCTTTGGTATTTCACCTTAACCCAAAAACATTTAAAATTCTGTATCTGATGAGGAAATGGTCAAAGAACAATAACAGAACTGACTTTGGAAATTTCACAGAGTTCTGGTGAGAAACAACAGACGCTCTGGTGAAATATCAGAGTTCTGGTAGGTTCTTGACGTTATCAAAGGATTTTCATCAGAACAGGTTTTCCCTCTTTCTTCAAAAAGATTTGTCAAAGAAGATCAAAAAGCAAAGTCAATTTGGATTTGGAAATATGAGTACTGACTTGCTCCCCCTAAAACCATGCATTATCCTTCTTTTAAGCTCCCCCTAGAAAATTGAGCTTAAATCCAAAAAAAAACTTTTGTACAAACAAAATTTTATATACAAACAGAATGTTCACCGAAAGCGTGTTGAAAAAGTATGCTTGACAGAGTTTTGGTGAACAGCAGAAGCTCTGTTGAACTATCCTACCTAACTGTTTGACAGAGCTCTGGTAGGATCATCAGAGGCTCTGTTGATTTGAACAGAGTTAGGAGGATAAGTTCAGCATACCCAGTTTGCTGATTAAGAAGTTAAACCTCCTTTCATCAAGGGCTTTTGTAAACAAGTCAGCTAGCTGGAGGTCAGTTGAAACAAAATACATTTCAATAGTCCATTTTTCAACATGATCCTTTATGAAGCGGTACCTTATGTCGATGTGCTTAGTTTTCGAGTGTTGAACTGGATTGGCTGTTATGGCAATGGCACTCTTGGAGTCGCATAGAATTGAAATTTTACCATACTCCAAGCCATAATCTTTGAGTTGTGTTTTCATCTATATCACTTGAGAGCAACAACTAGCAGCAGCAACATATTCTGCTTCTGCTGTAGAGGTTGAAACACAGTTCTGTTTCTTGGATGTCCAACTCACCAACTTTTCTCCAAGCAGTTGACAGCTACCAGAAGTACTCTTTCTGTCATTCTTGCATCCTCCATAGTCTGAATCTGTATATGGTACAAGCTCGAAACCAGAGTTAAGAGGATACCAGAGACCCAAAAATTGAGTCCCTTTCAGATATTTAAAGATACGCTTGACAGCGTTAAATGCGTTTCTATAGGATTTGCTTGAAATCTGGCACAAAGACAGGTTGCAAACATTATATCAGGTCTGCTGGCAGTTAAGTACAGAAGTGACCCTATCATGCCTCTGTAGTACTTGACATCTGTTGGTTCACCATTAAGATCAGAGTCAAGCTTAACTCCAGTGGCAATAGGAGTTTTCATTGGTTTTGAATCATTGAGCTTATATATTTTCAACATATCAGAGATGTACTTGGACTGACTTATGAAAGTCCCTCTGTCAGATTGTTTAACTTGTAAACCAAGGAAGAAAGAAAGTTCTCCTATCATGCTCATTTTGAATTCGCTTTTCATTAAACTTTCAAACTTATCACAGTACTCCTGTCGTGTAGACCCAAAGATAATATCATCAACATATATTTGTACCAGAAGTATGTCATTCTTATACCTTCTAAAGAATAGAGTTTTATCGACAGTACCTTTCTCGAAGTGATTGACCAACAGAAATTTGGACAGGGTTTCATACCAGGCTCTGGGAGCTTGCTTAAGGCCGTACAGAGCTTTGTCTAACTTGTAAACGTGGTCTGGAAACTCTGAACATTCAAAACCAGGTGGTTGCTGGACATAAACTTCTTCTTGCAGTTTGCCATTCAAAAAGGCAGACTTGACATCCATTTGGTAGACCTTAAAACCCTTATGAGCAACATAGGCTAGGAAGATTCTGATGGCTTCTAGCCTAGCCACAGGAGCAAAGGTTTCGTCATAGTCAATGCCTTCTTCCTGTCTGTATCCCTTTGCAACCAGACGGGCTTTGTTTCTGATGATAATCCCATCTTCATCCTTTTTGTTTCTAAACACCCACTTGGTTCCAATGGCCGCTTTGCCTTTTGGGAGTGGAACCAAGGACCAAACTTTATTTCTTTCGAATTCCAGAAGCTCTTCTTGCATAGCTTCGATCCAATTTGGGTCCTCTAGGGCTTCAGAAATCTTCTTCGGCTCAATCATGCTTAAATTTTTTACAAAGAAGGCTTCATTGATTGTGGCCGATCTTGTCTTCACACCATCTTCAGCAGCACTAATGATAAGATGATGAGGATGATCCTTTGTCCATCGTGTCATGGGAGCATGGACAACAGGCGGGGTTTGTGCTTCTGATGGGAAAAGACGAACTTCAGCATCAGAGCTCTGTTGATTGGGACCAGGGCTCTGTGGCACACGACTTTGGAGAGTGGCCTCATTGCTCTGAGAGTCATTAACAGGGCCCTGTGAAGGTGAGCTTTCAAACAAGGAGTCTCTGCCAATATTAGTTAGCAAAGGTGATGATGGCTCTTATTCAGGTTCTCTCTCGTTCTGATGTGGTTCCTCATTTCTCTGAATCACTCATGTAGACAGAGAAGTGGATGGTGAAATATTAGAGGGACCAGTGAGAGATGTACCTGTCAGATTCTGTTCTGTTGAGTTTTGAGCTTGATCTCCTCTGTTGATGTTATCAGAGGAATCATCATCATCGAAGAATCGTTGAACATGAGATTGATATCTTCTTCCCTTGTCTTTGAAGAACTTGTCTTCTTCTGTTCTGTCTGTGTCCCCTCTGTTGATTTACGATCAGAGGAGCTTGATGTACTTTCATCAAAGGACACATTTACACTTTGTTGAATGACCTGACACCTGGAGTTGTAGACTCTGTAGGCTTTAGTGGTTAAGGAATAACCAATAAAGATTCCTTTGTCTGCTTTCTTATCAAACTTTCCCAGCTGATCTCTGTCATTCAATATGTAGCATTTGCAACCGAAAACATGAAAGAATTTCACGTTTGGTCTTCTATTGTTGATGAGTTCATAAGTAGTCTTCTTAAATCTCTTTACTATCACAGCTCTGTTTTGGGTAAAACAGGCTGTTGAGACTGCTTCTGCCCAGAAGTTTATTGGAAGGACAGAGCCAGCCAACATTGTTCTGGCGGCTTCTACCTGCGTTCTGTTCTTTCTCTCCACAACTCCATTCTGTTGTGGAGTTCTTGCAGATGAAAAGTTATGGGAAATACCTTCCTCTGTTAGGTAGGTATTAATTTTGGCATTCTTGAATTCTGTCCCATTATCACTTCTCAACTTTTGCACTTTTAATCCTAACAGAACCTGTATCCTTCTCAACAAACTTATCAAAATTTCTGGACATCAGATTTTACTCTGATGAACTCAATCCAAGTATATCTAGAATATTCATCAATTAAAACAAGGATATACTTCTTGCCCAACAGACTTTGCACAGAGATTGGACCACAGAGATCCACGTGAAGCATATGCAAAGGTCTGGGACAACTATGATCACTCTTTGTTCTATGTGAAAATCTTTTCATCTTACCCAGTTCACAAGCAGAACAGAGATGGTCTTTGTCAAACTTCAGAGAAGGAAGTCCTTTTACTAACTTCAGTTTCACGAGCTTGTCAAGGTTTTGAAAGTTCAAATGGGCAAATCTTTTATGCCAGAGCCAGGCATCTTTGTTGGTTCCCGTTTAGTTTAAACAAGATTATCAGATCTATTAGTTCAAGTTTAAGTATGACGCGGAAGCGTATTTGAAGAACTAACAGATATGTTTGATAGATTTAGAACACAATATAAATAAACAGTGAACAGGAAATAATATCTCAAAGTTTACTGAATAGATATATATCAAGAACAGATTCAAGAACAGTGAGTAATCAAAGCTTTAAAAAAGATATGACTCTCAAAGTATATAAGCTATGTGTTCTTGATGTTTTTCTTTCTCAATTCTTTTTTTTGAAGAACTCAACATGAGTCTTCCTTATATACTACTCTAAGGGGACCCTAAAGCATAAGGTACTATTCAGAACGGACGGTATGAATAGTTGGACGTGCTGTATTGCATTGAATGCAGCAGACGTCTATTATGTACTAAGCCCTATTGAATCCAATCAGAGTTTGACACGTTGAAGATGGACAGGGCATGCTACCATGCAAGTTGATGAACAGGTCCAGTAACAGTAGAAAGATATTATAAATATCTTCACGTCATTAGAGAGGACCACAGAGGCTCTATAAAGTGTTACAGAGGTTCTGCGGTCTGATCCTTTGTAGAGCAGTCTTCACCGAATTCCGAGTCTTTGGTCTTCTTTGTGCGTATGACAGAGCTTCTGTAGGACGCCTCTTTAGCTTCTGTAGCTTCTTGACCTTGATCTCTCGGTAAGTTCGGCAGAGCCTCTGTAAGAGGCTTTCTTCACTTGGCCTATTTTTCACTGCTTCTAAATACTTCTATGATTAGGAAGACTGAAGCTAACAATCTCCCCCTAAGTAGTGAAAAATAAAAAATTGAACTTGAGTTTAGTTAGGCTAAGTTAGATAAGACAGAGGTTAAACAATACCTCGAAAGTTCTTTCATTCATAAATATGCCAGAGGCATTTTACATTTGAGTACAATGAAAGATAGACTTTGACTTGGTTTGCAGAGATTTGAGGTTTGAGAATCAGATTTTGGCATCTTTGAAATCGTTGTAGCTTCTGTTGTCTCTTCCGATTCTTCTGATCTCTTTGTAGAAACTGATGCAGATTTCTCTTAGGCGGATTGTAGCATCAATCTCTCTGATGAAAGTATCTGCAACATCTCTATTCATTTTCTATGTATCTCTGTATTTTACAAGGCTTGCTCTGAACTTGTTCAGAGTACTAGTTGCGTACTTCTGACAGTCCATGCACACAAACAGTTTGACTTCGCCTTGTGGGTTTTGAAATACTAACCCGAATCTTGGTTCTATAATGATTGAGTTGGGAACGACGTCGGGTGGGCAGCGATCCTCTGGTGGTCGTAAATTCAGATGTTTGAGACCAAGATCCTTTCCCAGTTGAAAATCTATCATACTGTAGATCAGAAGCTTTTACCTCATTGCTTTTCTCAACACTTGATAGGCTCTGGTGTTTGGCACTGTGTTGTAGTTGTCTTTTGCCCATTGCAGAAGTTCAGGTAGATCATAGGGATTCAGATTCCTTATGTCAGCATCAGCGAAGGTGGTTTCTGAATTGTTTACCCTTTTGACCCTGTAAAGATTGTACCTGACTCTTGGATAGGTTCTTGTGAAGGAGAATCTGCAGAAGATTACCTTTTTGATTTTATGAATTGAGAAGACTCTTGCTTTGGTTCTTGGCTTTGTTCTGCTGAAGATGTTCTCAAAATCTTCTCTGATGTTCGGATTTGTGATTTGGTCTGTTGGATGGAGGTTCTGAAAGGTTTGTTTGTAGAGATATTTGTACACCACTTCTTCCATTTCTTCGTATGTTGGACCATGTAGTGGTACTCGTCTTCTGAGACTCTCCATCTGTTGAACAACTTCTGCAGCTCTTCCTGATAGAGGAATGGCTGGTAGAGGCTTCAATCCATATGCCCAGTCCTCTTCTTCAGGCTTTGGAGTTTGAAAGGCATCAAAGGAGCTTTTCATCAGTTTTTCTGTAGGATTGGGTACTGATTTCTTTTTCTTGGGATCTTCTGTCATTTTTGCCTTTCCCTTGTCTTTGGCTTTTGGAGGTGCAGAACTTGTTGCTTCTGTGGGTTTGGTTGTTTGTGCTTCTGTTGGAATGATGGGGGTTGCCTCTGTAGGTTTTGACACTTGTGTTTGAGAGGACTTTTGTGGCGTTGGTTCTGTTGGCTTTCTTTACTCTGTAACCTCTATTGGAGGTTCTTTGGTGACTTCTTCTGTAAGCTCGGTTTTTGTTGGTGAAGGTTGGATATCGAATTTTCTTGCCATTTTGAAAGCTAATGTGAACTTGTGCCTTTCTTCTTCTCTCTGCGCCATTCGTTCAGTCATTGTATTGTGCATCTTTCTCAGAATAGAAGAAGCAGAGGTCGTTGCTCTTTTTGGTTTGGTGGCAATCGACTTTCTTCTTGGTATGGTTTGGGGTTTTTCTGTTGATTCTGTTGAAGGTCTTTCTTCCAAGTTGATTACCACGGGGGTGGTTGTTGCCTCTGTGGTTTGCTGATCAGCTTCTGGAATATTGGTTTCTTCAGAAGTTGATTCCACAGAGATGGGTGTTGTCTCTGTGGTCTTTTGATCTTGGGTTTGTTCTGGAGGGGCTTGGCTGATTGGTTCTGCTGCGATTGGTGGAGCTTGTAGTCCTCTGGTCGTAGCTTTCTCCCTTATATTCTCCCCCTCAGGATGATCTGATGGACCAGGATGGTCATCATCAGAGTCATCCTGACTCTTATTAGAAGTACCCTCTGCTCTACAGGAAGCTTTGGGTTTCTTTGGTAGTTCCGCTCCTGCGGCCATCAACTTTGCACATACATCATCACAGAGGCCGATTAGAGTTGCAAGCTCTGCTTCTGTGTTGAAGCGCATTCTGCCGACACTTTTTCTGAATTCTTTGACGTAGTTGGCATTTGCAGTAGTGAAGGAGACAATGACTTCTGTGACCTGGTTTATGACATTCTGCCCGAGCTCTGTCAGCTGTGCTCTGGTCATGTAATCTTTTGGCTGCATCATTGTAGTGTTGCGCATTGCCTCTTCTTGAACGTTTTGCAGAGCCTTCTGTAGTTTGCAGGTGTGATGCTCTGTGATTTGTTGGATTGCTTGTTCATTTGTTCAAGGAAATGTTTGATTGATTCCTTGAATGCAGATGTTGCAGCTTTTCCAAAATCTTTAGCAGCAGAAGTGGCTGTAGTTGTGGCAGTTGTTTGAGCAGAAGATTTCATCTCTGTGATGGCCATTTTCACCTCTGTGGACAGATTGTCCATTTTGGTGTTCAGATTTAGCAAGGCCGTTGATGTTTTCTCTGCAAAAGATGTGAAAGAGCTTTGCAACTCTTTCATGGTTTGGTTCACAGAGGTGACAAGGGTTTGGAACTCATCCCTTGATACTTGTGTCCCTGGTGTAACCTCTGGAGGAACACATTCATCTCCAGAGTGACTCCCTGCTCATGGGACACCTTCGTTCACCCTTGTTTGTACGATGGGGGTGGAAGGATTTCCATCTGATCTTCAAGCAGAAGCATCTAGTGCTTCAGACTCTACAGAAGTTCTGTGAATGACATTGTCTAGATCCACTTCAGAGGCGGGTACTAGATTATCCTTCTGTTGACTCGGAGACTTGTCTAGAGTCTCTTCGTCGTTGTGCTCACTACTTCTCTCTGAAAGAAGTGTTGGCCCTATATTGTGCGTGGCAGAGGAAACGAATTCCTCTGTTGGGTGTTCTAGTGTGATCTGGGGCGATTGATCACGAACTATAGGTGAGTCTATTTGAGGAGACTCCCTAGGAATGGATTCCCCGGTTTCTGTGGGCGCAGAAGTCGAAAGAGTGAGTTCTGGCTGGATGGGTTGGGTTTGGATCTAGCTGTGCTGCTCTTTTTAAATAACTCCTTCTGCAGCTAGACCTGCGGAGTTAGATGTGTGGGTTGCACTGAGAGTTGGTTTTGGTTGTGTGCCTCTATTAATCCAGGCATCTTTTCTTGTTTCTTCCTCTGTTAAGCATCCAAGCACTACATCATTTTCTACCATTTCAGCTTCTGTAGCTATCCGATGGCTTGGTGCTTCTTCCCTAGCTTCTGTTGAAGTTTCTTGCTCTGTGCCTAAGAAGTCGTACATTGGATGAGAGCCGTATAATCTCATGATATGTGGATGATAGAGACCTTTTCGTATCCAGACAGCTTCTTCTTCATCTGAATCTACCTTTGAGACCTCCATTCTTGTCTCCCTTGTTTCAAATCCCTCTTCTTGTACAACTTCGGCCTCTTTTCCTTTTTCTATTATTTTCTCTAAAGCCTCTGTTACTTCATCTCTATTCCACTCAGCTTCTGTTTGTTCTATTTCTTCTGAAGCTGGGCTTGGACTCCTTCTGTGGACGTCCAATCCTTGTTGAATGAAGGGGTTCTGTAGAATAATAGGTGTCTCAGCTGATTGATCTCTGGGTGTTTGATCATCTTCTTGCAGATTTGTGTCAATGCCAGAAATAGAGAAGTATTGTTCTTCTGGGGAGTGGTGGTCGAGTGGTTGTGCCGTCCACCCTGCTGTATTTAGAGTGTGGCCAATGTCAGGGTTCTGTAGGAAATCGTTTAAGTTTCCTTGGTGAGCAAATCGATCTGGGGATTGATAGGGTGATTGATATCCCTCTTCTGTCATTTCTACTTCTGCATCTTCTTCTTCTGCAGTTCTTTCTTCTGCGATTGCTTCTTCTTCTATGGTAACCAATTTTTCAAGTGATTTCCCATGCTTCTTTTTGGTTTTCCTCCTCTTAGGTTTTGGTGCCCCTTCCTCTGTGGTTTTCGATTTTCTTTTCTTCTTCTGTTTTGGAGAAGAGGGAGGAGCAGTGGAGCCAATTTCTGTGGCATGAGGAGGTGAAGGTTGATCTTCTGCAGCGCTTGTGGAGGTGCCTTCTTCAGTTTTCCTCTTCTTTGATTTTGGAGTAGAGGTAGAAGATTTCGAAGAGGACTTCTTTCCCATGAGCTCTGCACGTTTGGCTAAGAAGCTAAGTTGAATAGCCATGTGTTTTGCTAGTTTGTGATCTTTTTCTTCTTGAGTGGAAAGAGGTTCTGCAATCATTGTTCCTAGGGGGACACCTAAACGCGGGGGTGTCATAGGACTCGGTTTTGGAGTTCTATGATCGCGTATGTACTCTTTCTTAAGGGTTTTATTCGTGGCATACCTCAGAAGGTTCTTTGACAAAGGTCTGCAGTGTGTGTAGCCATCTACATGATCCGTGGGGGTATTTTTGTTCATTGGGAACTGTTTGGGAATTGGCCCTTCCATTGGCCAGTTCTGTATCAGCAACAGAGGTTCGAACAAAACTCCCAGTATTCTTTGGAATTGTAGAGGTGGTAGAAAGTTAGGATCGTTCTCTTTGACCCTTCTGGCGTTGTTCTTTCTGTCGATGGTGTTGATGATCTCTTGCATCATTATGGTCGCGTAATCCAGTGGGAGATCATAGTAAACCCCATACATGATGGTTAATATCTGATGTGAGCTCTGGTCAATACTGCCTATCTTCCCTGTCAGGCATCTGTTAAGAATTGAGAACAAGGTGTTCCACAGAGGTGGTAATCTGCCTCTACGGAAGTCATTTCTCTTCCTCAGTTGGGTGTTGTACCCAAGCATTTCTACGAAATGACAGATCTCGTCGTCTGTTGGTTGCTCTGCATATTTATTCAATCCAAGAAGACCCCTTGTTGGTAGGTTGAATTCAAGTGAGAACATTGTTCTATTGAACTTGATTTCCAGATGTTCAGATTTGTCAGGTCTTGAAATGTACCCTTTGATAAGAGAATCATCTTTATCAAATCGGCAACTTTGCCAAAACTGGTTCAAAGATCTAACTGGAATTTTGTTTGGGGTTCTTGAGAGTAGAGGGAAGAGGATATGATTTTCCATTATGTTTAGAAGAATGGCATGGGCTTCGCCGAAAGCAGTGGGTGAGGGGACCAAATAGCAATTGTTGGATTTGATTGGTAGTACCTTTTCGAAATGATCCTTTGCTATGAAGTTTTGAAGATGTGTGGTCGGAGCAAATTCTGCTGAATCGCCGGAATCTTCTAGTTCAATACTTTTGGCAAGGTGGGGGTTTTCTGAATGTTCAGAATGAGCAGGTGAATGTTCTAGTGAGTTCGCCGGAGAGTGTGCAGGGGAGATAGCTTGAGAAGATGAAGCCATTGGTAATGAGAATAAGATACTTGCAGGTTTTTGCAGGGTTTCGCCGGAGAAGAATGAGGGTTTGTAAAAAGTTTATGAGAGGGTAAGCTTGGTTTTTATAGAAGGGTAAAACGGTAGAATTCGAAAGAGTAAAATATATGGCAATGGATTAAAATTTGGAATCCGTACACAAGTTAGAACGGCGGGTTCAACTTTCCACATAAAACGTTCCATGTACGCCCAATAAAAATGGGACACGTAGGCCATGTCAGAGGATGATAGGACGTCGTGCGCGGCCCATTAATGCTAGGCGCGTGGGGTTGTTCTTAGCCACATGAGATTCACTCTCAGTAAAAGTAACCGTTATTACTACAGAAATGCCCAAGTAACAGATTGACAGAACTTCTGTGGTTTACAGAAGCTCTGTGATTTTGAAAATCTTGATGTTTATCCCTTTCTCATATATCTTTTTGTTATCATGACTTATGTGGGTTCTTCTTTAACCAAAACGTTTGCAAAGGCACTGGAGAGGATCAATAGGATTTTTAGTTAAGAATTTTTACTCGCAGAGGTTTTGTGGCTCTGTGGGAACTTGCAGAAGCTCTGTGAGGGCCAGCAGAAGCTCTATGAGGGAAAAAATCTCATAACAAAAATTCTATTAAATTTTCTGATCATCCAATTTTTGATCTGTTTTAAGAGATGTTTTTCGGACATATTTGAAAGTTGGTGTCCGAGAAAACTGTTATGGAAAAAGTTTTGTTCGAGAAGGTCATGGTGTGTGTGTTTGGTTTCCGAGATAACATTCCAAAAGATCGATAGAGGTTAAATTTGTGATCTCAGAGCATATTTCTGGCAGAACCTCTGTTGAGCTCAGCAGAGGCTCTATGACCTCAAATTTCTCATAACTCAAATTTTATGAAACTTTTTGATCTTTTGTTTTTTGAAATGTTATCCACAGTATATTTTGGACATATTTGACAATTTGTGTCCCAGAAAACTGTTTTCAACAACCTTTTGTACGAGAGACATACCTTTTTGGTTCTTCTTTTCTCGGCAGTGATGTCTGACTTCTGTCGACATAGATTCATCGACGCTCTTCTTTGGCTTCTCCTTGAAAGTTTTACCTCTGTAGATAATTTCAGGGTCCCTTTTTGCTCCCCTTGATCTAATCGCCTCTGTAGATCAAGTAATTTCCTTTTGCTCCCCCTTGACCTATGCTTGGATCAAAGAATGATAAGATTTGTATTGAGCATAGGTCTTGTTTTTCCAGAGGTTCTGTGGAGGTCGTCAGAGGTTCTGAGCAGACTTACAGAAGCTCTGTGATATCAAGAATTATTTAAGATTGAGAATTTACATACATAAATAAATCAATCAAAGCAATAAGTTAAGTAAAATAGAAATATATACTTATTAACAGAAGATAAAGCTATACTTACAGAGGATTTTCACATCATATTAATCATTCCTAACTTACCCACCAAGAAATTAAATCTTTTCTCGTCTAAGGCTTTGGTGAATAAGTCTGCAAGTTGCATTCTGTTGGCACGAAATGCATCTCGATTGTACCGTGTTCAACATGATGTTTCAAGAAGTGGTACCTTATATCGATATACTTGGTTTTGGAATGTTGCACAGGATTGGGAGAGATGGCAATGGCACTTTTGGAATCACAGAAGATGGGTATTTTGAATAGAATGTGGCCGTAGTCTTTTAGCTGAGTCTTCATCCATAGAACCTGAGAACAACAGCTAGCAGCAGCAACGTATTCAGCTTCTGCCGTAGATGTTGATACACAGTTCTGCTTTTTGGAGGTCCAACTGACTAGCTTACCACCTAGGAATTGACAACTCCCAGAGGTACTCTTTCTGTCGAGCATGCATCCTCCATAGTCTGAATCTGTATAAGCTTTAAGACAAAAGCCAGAGTTCTGTGGATACCAGAGACCAAGATTTTTGGTCCCCTTTAGGTATCTAAAGATTCTTTTAACAGCATCATAATGTGATTTCTTAGGATTAGCTTGATAACGTGCACAAAGACATGTGGAATGCATAATGTCAGGTCTGCTTGCAGTTAAGTATAACAGAGATCCAATCATGCCTCTGTAGAGAGTGCATTCTACATAGATGCCATCTGGATCTAAGGATAACTTATTTCCAGTGGCCATTGGAGTTTTCATTGCAGAGGTATCAGAGAGGCTATACTTGAAAAGAATGTCAGAGACATATTTGGCCTGATTTATAAAAATTCCCTCTGATGTTTGTTTGACTTGGAGTCCGAGGAAGAATGTTAATTCTCCCATCATACTCATTTCAAACTCACCCTGCATGAGTTTTTCAAAACTTTTGCACTCTTCTGTATTAGTAGACCCAAAAATTATGTCGTCCACATAGATTTGTACAAGCATTATTTCACTGTTTTTACGTTTATAGAATATGGGTAGTATCTGTTGTACCTTTGTTGTAGCCATTTACTAGAAGAAAGGTAGAAAGTCGTTCGTACCATGCTCTTGGAGCCTGTTTCATTCCGTACAGAGCCTTTTCAAGGTAGTATACATGCCTTGGGAATTTTGAGCTTTCAAACCCTGGTGGCTGATTTACGTAAACCTCTTCTTGGATTTCACCGTTGAGAAAAGCTTATTTTACGTCCATCTGATAGACTTTAAAACCTCTGTGAGCTGCGAAGGCTAAGAATATTCTTATTGCTTCGAGCCGTGCAACAGGAGCAAAAGTCTCATCGTAATCTATGCCTTCTTCTTGTCTATAACCCTTGGCCACCAATCGTGCTTTGTTTCTGATGACCACTCCATCTTTATCCTTCTTATTTCTGTAGACCCACTTAGTCCCAATGGCCTGTTTCCCTCGTGACAGAGGTACTAAAGTCCATACTCTGTTACGCTCAAACTGCAGAAGTTCTTCTTGCATGGCGTCTACCCAGTTTGGGTCATCTAGGGCTTCAGAAATCTTCTTTGGTTCTATCACACTAATAAAATTTGTAAAGAAACAATAATTAGCAGTGGCAGACCTAGTTTTTACTGAGTCAGAAGGTTCTCCAATTATTTGGCTTGGAGGATGGCTTTTTGTCCACTGAGTGGTGCGTGGAAGATGGTCATCAATGTCATCGAACCTTTCTTCAGAAGCTTCTTGTGGATCTTCTTCTTGTGTAGCCTCTGTCGTTCTTCTTGCCTTGGTAGTTGATTCTACCATTTGTGGAATGATTGGTATGAGTGGTGGTCGAGTTTGTTCCTCTGAGGACGTATAGTCTTGGTCCTCAATTTCCTCTGTAATTGGTTCTTCTGTGGATTGTGGAGTTTGTTTTTCAGCAGCTTCTGTGGTCGTTTTTCTTGATGTTTCATCTTCTGCATTTTCTTCTTCGGCATTTGCATCTGTAGTATTTACAGAAGAAGATGAAGCATTATTTGGACCAGTTAGAGTCATACCTGTAGGATTTTGTCCGACAGAGGATGGTTCTTCAGAAACTCTGATGGTTCCAACAGAAGGATCAATGTCATCGTGGAACATCTCTAAAAATAGAAGATTTAAGTCTTCTTTCGTTTGCGAGATGTCAGAGGTTTCCCTTTTAAGTTCGAGTTCTGAACTGATTTGCTCAAAAGTCATTTGGAATGAATCATCAAAAGAAACATTGATACTTTCTACGATTTTGTGAGATCTTGTAAGGAATGCTCTGTAGGCTTTGGAAGTGGCAGAGTATCCAATGAATTTACCTTCGTCAGCTTTTACCTCAAACTTTCCTCTTGAATCTCTGTCGTTTAAAACAAAGCATTTACATCCGAACACATGAAAAAATTTGATGTTTGGCCGCCTTTTGTTGATCAATTCGTAAGGAGTCTTGAGGTGTCTTTTCACAATGGTTGAACGATTTTGTGTATAACATGCGGTAGAAATCGCTTCTGCCCAAAAGTTCATCGGTAATCCGCATGCTGATAGCATAGCTCTTGCTGCCTCCACGAGCGTTCGATTCTTCCTTTCGACTACGCCGTTCTGCTGTGGAGTGCGTGCTGCAGAGAAGTTCTGTGATATTCCTTCTGTAGAAAGATAGGTTTCAATGACAGAGTTTTTAAATTCTATGCCATTGTCACTTCTTAACTTCTGTATTCTGCATTCATAAAGAACTTGGATTCTTTTCATTAGATTAATCAAGATGATTGGAACATCCGATTTCTTTCGAATAAATTCAACCCATGTGAAACGCGAATACTCATCAATTAAGACAAGTATGTATTTTTTGCCACCTAGGCTCTGTATGGCAATGGGACCGCAGAGGTCAATATGAAGCATGTACAGAGGTCTAGTGCAAGACACATCTGTTTTGCCTCTGTGGGAAGCTCTTCTGAGTTTTCCCATTTCACAGGCAGAACACAAGTGATCCTTATTAAATTTAACATTAGGCAAACCTTTAACTAGATCAAGTTTTACCAGTTTATCTAATGTGTGAAAGTTCAAGTGACAGAACCTGTTATGCCATAACCAGGCTTCTTTACTTTCGCAAGCTACAAGGCAAACTTTGTCCTTGGTTGTTGAACACAAATTCATCAGATACAGATCACCTTTTCTTTCGGCTCGCAGAAGTTCCATTCCTGTGTCTTCACTTTGCAGAGAGCAGAAAGTTCTTTTGAATAACACATCGAATATTGTATCACAGAGTTGACTTACACTGAGTAGGTTGTGTTTAAGGCCATTCACATATGCAACTTTGTATACAGAGACGTTTTCCTTCTGTATGACTCCATAGCCTTTGATGTGTCCCTTCTTGTTGTCTCCAAAAGTTACAGATCCACCATCGTGTGTTTCTTTGTACGTGGATAGTAAACTTCTGTCGCCAGTCATGTGCCTTGAGCATCCGGAGTCAAGATACCAAATTGGCACAAACCGCTTCTGTAAGACAATCACATAGACTTAGGTACCCATATCCATATGGGTCCAATATTGTTAGAATTTTTCAAGTTTGCCTTAGCATTCTTGAAATACATTTTATCTTTTGTAGAAAAATCAGATTGTTTCTCTCTAGGTTCTGACTTTTGAGTTTGAATTTTAGTGGAGAGTAAGCAATGTGGACTTGAGAAGTGATTATTCAATTTGAACATAAGATCAAAGCAATGACAGTATTTAATATGAGACGTGATTTGTTTGAACTTTTCATTGAATTTAATGAACTGAACCACAGAGGCATTACATTCTTTCTTAACATTAGATTTCCTATTACAAGAAGATCTATGAATACTAGAATGTTGTTTGCAAAAGTCTTGTTTAGGTCGTGCCTTCTGTGAGTCTCTTCTGTGGTGAACATCTTTCTTCACTGTCACAGAGGAAAAATATTTGTTAGCTTCAGACCTTTTTCCCTTTTGTTGCCAAGTGGGATTCTCTTTAAATTGCTTTAAAGGTTTTGAAAATTTTGAGCTTTTAGGATTTTTAGAGGCCTTTTTCAGATTATCAAGCTCTGTAGAGGTGTTGACTTGTATACACATTTTGAGAAAATCTGGACAGATAGGTA
Organism: Saussurea involucrata; assembly: GCA_033807775.1. NCBI lineage: Eukaryota > Viridiplantae > Streptophyta > Magnoliopsida > Asterales > Asteraceae > Saussurea > Saussurea involucrata. Next base: position 139,581,239 of record CM066322.1, read on the forward strand.
TCTCTGTGATTTTCTCTTTTGGAGAAATTGTTCTGTTAAGAACCTCAGAGGAGAATTTAACATCCTCTGTGTCACAGTGAATTATCCCTGATTTAGAATCAGTCTCTGAATCGTCAGAGGATGAATCGTCCTCATATACAGAGGTTGAGTCATCTCTTTCGACAGAGGCTGGATTTTCTGAGCATGTATCGTACGAGCTTTCTTCCTCTGTAGAATAATTTTCATAGATAGCAGAGGTTTCTGATGAGATCTCTTCAGCGAGAATTTGATCTATAGAAGATGTACAAAGATTTTCTAAAACATTTGATTTCAAAACTTCCAAAATTTCTTTTTCAATTGATTCTTTAAGTTTTTCTTCTGAAAAGATGGGTTTAAACTCAGGAGCTTTTGCAGATAATTTCTTTTCGACATTTATCATACAGACAAAAGCGACATGTGTTTGAGTCCCTGGTTTACCAAACTTAAAGATACCAATCTGATCTTGTGTTTTCAGTTATTTCTTTGGTTTGATTCCTCTATTGACAGAGGTTGAAGATGATGAATCTGTGTTTTTAAACCACACACTGATCATCTTCGTATGTTTCCTCAAGCGAGGTTCGGCAGAGATTTTAACCCTTTTACTTACAGAGAGTAAGTTTGGAAAAATTAGTTTATTTGTTTTTCCTATCACAAACAGAGAAGACAGAGGTTTAAGTCTTTTGCCTTCAACACCTAGAGTAATATCATCGTACCCTATACCTCGTCTTCCTATTTGTGAGTTTACTTTCTCATACACCTTCTGTGCATCTTTATAGTTTTTAAGTAAAACTTCTCTTCTGAGTAGATCATGCCAAAGTACCTCTCTCTCTTTTTGAAAGTATTCTTTGAGAGCTCTTATGTCAGTTGTTTCACTCCTAGAAACTGAAAGCTCTTTTGTTTTGATTTTTAAAGCAGAGGTTAATTCAGAAATTTGTCTTTTTAAAGGATCTATATTATTGCTCCAAAATTTTTCTACTCTTTCCTTTTCTTCAAAAATTTTGGCTTTTTCTTGAGTGAGAAGCCTTACTTCTCTCTCTCATTAAAGGTGAGTCTTTTCTGAATGCTTTCATTTATCTCTTTTAGTTCAATCAGTTCAATGTTAAGTTTAATTGAATCATTATCTACAGATTTAGTACAAGAGGTAGAGTTTGAAATGGATACCTCATTGTCAGTGCCGGAGTCGACTTCTGCCATGCCACAGAACAGGGCATTGGTGGTGAATTCATCATCAGAGGTAGAGTCTGACTCGAAGTCCTCCTTGTTTGCTTCAGAATGCCCTTTGTTCGCCATTAGGGATTTTTGCGCATAATATTCAGCATTCTTTTTGTAAAAAGCTGAGTCCTTCTGTGGGCGATTTTGTCTACTTCTGCATTCTTTTGCGAAATGGCCTGGCTTGCCGCAGTTGAAACAACCTTGAGAGGTGTTTCCAGTTCGATCGTTGGACTTCTGTTGATCTCCACCTTTCTCTGTTCGGCATTCGTTTGCGTAATGACCAGGCTTACCACATTTGTAGCATTCTTGTGTGTGGCCTACCTTGTCATCTGACCTCTGTCGGTCATTTCCTCTGTAGTTTCTGTCGCTCGACCTCTGTTGGTCATCATTTCTGTAGTCTGACCTCTGTCGGTCACTTGATTCTTCTCTTCTTCCATCATCTCTTCTATCTCTCTGGTTGTCTCTGCTATATCTGTCATTTCCAAAATTTCTTTGGTTACCTTTGAACTCTCTTGTCAATAGAGCCAATGATTTAGCTAATGACGCAAGAGTTATTTCTTCCTCTATCAGCTCGTCTTCTTCGCTATCAACCATCACCATTTTCTTCTTCTCCTTCTTCTTCTCCTCTGTTGCTCTCTCATTTCTCGGTCTTTCTGTAGCCTCTGTTGATTTACTAACCAATGCGTATGGTGCAATGGTTATTGTTTTAGCCTGTGCTATTTGAGGCTCTTGTGCAGCTAGTGTTCCATAGAGATCAGAGAGTGTCCATGAGTCTAGATCTTGGTTTGTTTGTAAAGACATAGACAATTGAAGCCACTCATCATTCAGGCTCTTTAGAAACATGACGTTATTTTCTTCCGAGGTTCTGTGAATGCCAGACTTTCTGCATTTGTTTATGATAGAGTTGAACCTGTCGTACGTCGTTTGCAGAGATTCTGTTGCAGAGGCTCTGAATGCATGATATTCATTTATGTACTGTGCCCTTCGGTTCTTCTGTGTTTTAGCACCCCCTTCCAACTGTCTTTCTAATTCTTTCCAAAGATCGTGCGCAGTTTCGCATGCATCTAAGGATTGAAAAAGTTCGTTGGGGATAACCATTATCAAGATTCTTTTTGTTTTCTGTGCAACTTCATCTTCTGCCTTATCTTCATTTGACCATTCTTCTTTTGGCTTCGGTTTTTTATGTTCAGGGATTTCAGGAGATTCAGCAGTAGCTGGTACTCGTGGTACTACTATCATGGGAACAGGAGGAAGGTTGTAAAGATATTGTACTAGATTTTTTCCAGTACCCTCAAAGAAATGAACCATTCTTATCTTCCATTGAGGATACTCATCTCGAAGGAGAGTAGGAGGTTTGGTTAATGAGCTAGCAGTGAAAAAGTTATTGGTATTTGACATTTTAAGAGCTTTTCAGGGGTTTCAGAAAGTATATATGAAGATCTGGAAGGATTTCTGTGTAAAAAAAACTGATATCCAGAATTGTTTAATGGTGTTCTAACCTGGTAAAATGGTTTCTATCAGAATGAGTCGAAGAGTAATAGGAAAACAGAAACCTTTTTAACAGAATGAAATCTATCAATAATGTTGTCAAACGAGGATCACTTGATATTGAAAATCAAGCTTTGCTCTGATACCAATTGTTGGTTCCCGTTTAGTTTAAACAAGATTATCAGATCTATTAGTTCAAGTTTAAGTATGATGCGGAAGCGTATTTGAAGAACTAACAGATATGTTTGATAGATTTAGAACACAATATAAATAAACAGTGAACAGGAAATAATATCTCAAAGCTTTCTGAATATATATATCAAGAACAGATTCAAGAACAGTGAGTAAGCAAAGCTTTAAAACATATATGACTCTCAAAGTATATAAGCTATGTGTTCTTGATGTTTTTCTCTCTCAATTCTCTTTTTTTTGAAGAACTCAACATGAGTCTTCCTTATATACTACTCTAATGGGACCATAAAGCATAAGGTACTATTCAGAACGGACGGTATGAATAGTTGGACGTGCTGTATTGCATTTAATGCAGCAGACGTCTATTATGTACTAAGCCCTATTGAATCCAATCAGAGTTTGACACGTTGAAGATGGATAGGGCATGCTACCATGCAAGTTGATGAACAGGTCCAGTAACAGTAGCAAGATATTATAAATATCTTCACGTCATTAGAGAGGACCACAGAGGCTCTGTAAAGTGTTACAGAGGTTCTGCGGTCTGATCCTTTGTAGAGCAGTCTTCACCGAATTCCGAGTCTTTGGTCTTCTTTGTGCGTATGACAGAGCTTCTGTAGGATGCCTCTTTAGCTTCTGTAGCTTCATGACCTTGATCTCTCGGTAAGTTCGGCAGAGCCTCTGTAAGAGGCTTTCTTCACTTGGCCTATTTTTCACTACTTCTAAATACTTCTATGATTAGGAAGATTGAAGCTAACAATCTTCATTTTTCAAAGACACTAAGCAGAGTTTCTCTGTTGTAGAGTTTTGGTTTGGTTTAAAATTCAGTTTGTAAAGATTGCCTTTTCTGTCAGCTCTTAAAAGTTCTTGACCAGACTCGGAAAGTAAAAAGGAACAATATTTCTTCCTGAAATTGACATCGAATCCGTGATCACAGAGTTGACTTATACTGAGAAGATTATGATTTAATCCTTCAACATAAGCAACCTCAGAGACTGAAACACCACCATTTACTAATGTACCATAACCTTTAATCTGTCCGCCATTGTCTCCTCCGAAGGTTACTGCACTTCCCATCTTGTTCTTAAAAGAAGTTAACAGCTCCTTATTCCCCGTCATGTGCCTGGAGCATCCAGAATCCAAGTACCAGATCTGCAGATGAGGTTTCTGCAAGACAAATTAGTTCTTTTTAGGTACCCATTGCATAATGGGTCCTTTGTTGTTAGGCTTAGGTGGGTTAACAGACTTTCCTTTGGGCTTTCCATACTGTGATGGTGTGCCAGAGGTTTTCCTCTGTGTATTCTGAACAGTGGTGGGATTTTTCTTTTGAACATACTGATTCAGAACACAGTGGGGACCATTCAGATGATTTTGCAATTTTAGTAACAGTTGAATACAATTGCAGTTGATGGAACATGACTGATGCACATTGTTTTTATTCAAAAATTGTTTGAATGGAGCTTGATTCTGAAAGATTTTAGGACCAGATGTCTTTGCATACAATCTGTCCTGGTTCTGTTTCTTAAAACTATTATTCCTTGGAACAGACTCTGTTGACATGAAGTTCTTTGGAATAGATTCATTTGACCAGAAAGGATTTCTTCTTTGATTTACACCAGAATTTGGAATAGATCTGTTGTTTGCTATCCATTTTCCCTTCTGTTCTGGTGTGAATTTTACTGGTTTGAAAGCAAGAGGAACATTTGTGTTTACAAAAACACTTTTGTTTTTCTCTTTCTTCTCCACTTCTACTGCATTAGAAGCAAGAATCTTAAAACCTTTGTTGTTAAACTCAGTTACCGGTATAAACCTTGATTGTTTCTTGAAGAAAGAAACATCCTCTTTTAGATCCGTAGATTCTATCGGTATCTGCTTTAACTTGTTTAAAATTTTCTTTTGCCCACAAAAGATCTGTTCATCTACTTCAGAGTCAGAGTCACTGTCAGAGCCTAGAAAGTCTCTGGTGGCTCTGTCGGAGGTTTTAGTTTCAATGGGTATGACAGAGATATTTGTTTTGACAGTTCTGAACCTTCTCAACTTTGGCTTTAAAGAATCTGAAACAACATTTTCCTTGATAACTTTCAACAAATCTTCCTCAAAAGATGTTCTTATGGATTTAGGGGTAGGAGAGAAGACGGGGGCTTCTGGATTGAGTTTGCTCTGTGGGATTTCAACAGAGGACTCAGTCACAGATGTAACAGACTTCTGTCCTTTGAATGAGTTGAAGTTAAATATCTCTTTTGTATCCAAGTCCTTGACAGGGTTAGGAAGTATGATTCTAGCTCTTCCTTGATCAAGAATAAACTCTGAGGATGGTTTTAAAACCTTTTCATGATCAGAGGAATCATAGCTGACGTTCCTAAAGTCAAGATTTCTTGGTTTTGAGAAAGCATCTGAAGTTTTGGTTCTTTTGAAAACAGCATTACCAGATATCACGTCCTCTTGGATTTTCCCAACACAAAAGGCAGAGGACAGAGATGCCTTCTTCCTTTCGTCATAGGGAGCAAGGTCAGAGAAACCAAGACCTTGCGTATCCATCTGTGAATTTATCTTGATATGCACATCTTGTGCATCCTGGTACTTTTTAATCTAAATTTCTTTTCTCTGTAGTGATTGATGCAGAATTTCCCTTTCTCTTTGAAAATAATCAGTTAGAGCAACAGAATTAAGTCTCTCTGTTTCAGACTTTTTCAAATTTTCAGACTTCTGTTTCAAAACGTTTTCATATTCGTTAATTTTGTCAAAAAATAGGCTCTCTTTCTTCTTTTGCAAGATTTCTAGCTCAGATTTTTCTTTGAAGATTTCTTCCTTTTCTTGTTCCAAGAGAGTTTTCTCTCTCTTGTAAAAGGACAGATCCTTCTGAGCTAGTTTTCTTAGCTCTTTTTCTTCAGAGAGTTTTTGTTTAAGAAGTTGAAATTCCTCATTCAGCATAGAAACATGCATTTCTAATTCTGAGTCAGACTTGGATTCAGATGAACATACCTTGGCACTAGGTCTGGTGGTCTCCAGAGCTCTGTCGTCAGACTCTGTCGTAGTAAGAGCAAATGCATGAGCTAGATCTTCTTCTTCTGTTGTTCCCTTCGTTATCTCTGGTTCTCCAGTCATCCAGTCAACAGCTTCTTCTAAAGTTTCATCATCCACAGCAACTCCACAAAAGTTGGCTTGTTCTGGTTCATCATCAGAAGATGAATCAGAAACCTAGTTCTCCATTTCAGCAACATAGCTTCTTTCTCTGTAGTTGTACTTGTATTTGTTCTTGTAGTAGTCCTGGTCTTTTACCAGTTTGCCTCTACAATTAACAGAGAAGTGCCCATGTTTGCCACATCTGAAGCAACGTCCATCATTCTGATTGATGGGTTGGGCAGCATCGGCCTTCTGTTGTGCTGGTGGATTTTCTCTTCTGTTTTGTGGAGGTTGTCTTTGTTCTGTGGTAACTCTGTTGTTACTTTGTTCTGGTGCAGCATATTCTCTTCTGTCTTCTTTTCTCTCATATCTACCTCTTCTGTCAAACTTATTGCCAAATCTCTTGTTAAATTGTTGAGTTATTAGAGCAAGAGATTGAGCAAAAGCTTGAATGTCATCATCCTCTGATGAGCTTTCCTCTGTATCACTCTCTGCAACTAAACTTTTCTTTCCTTTCTTTTTAATGGACTTATCTTTCTTTTTCTCTCTGTTTGAACTCTCTCTGTTGGACTTTTCTGATGTGGTTTTCTTAGAATTAGAAACTAAAGCGATTGGGCCTGCAATGGTGGATTTTCCTTTTTCCTTGACAACATCATTCTCTTGTGCTGCCAAAGTGCCATACACATCTGTTAGAGACCATGCATCTAAGTCCTGATAACTTGTAAAGACATGGACAGATTTAACCATTCATCATTCAAACTTTTCAAAAACAGAACATTGTTATCTTCCTTCGACCTGACAACCCTACATTTTTTGCATTTGTTGATCAACACATTAAATCTGTTGTAGGTTTGTTGTAAGGTTTCCTCAGGAAGTGCCTTGAAATCGTTGTATTCATTTATACATTGGGTCCTTCTGTTCTTTTGGGTCTTGATACCACCCTCAAGTTGGTTAAGAAGTTGATCCCAGATTTCCTTAGCAGTAACACATGAATCTAGTTCTTGAAATATTTCGTTTGGAATGACCATTATCAGTAGTCTAACTGCTTTAAGATCATTTTCCATTTTTAGATTTTCCTCATCAGTAAAACCTGTGGTTTTAATCTCATAATGAGCTGGAATCTCAGCAGTAGTTCCTGTTGCGGGTACACGAGGAACAAAAACCATGGGTTGGTATGGTCCGTCCGTGACAGATCACATTAAGTCTTTATCCATACCATCGAAAAAGTTAACCGTCCTGATCTTCCACTAAGCATATTCTTCTCTCAGAAGAGTAGGAGGTTTTGTTAAAGAACCAGCAGTATAGATAGCATTTATACCGTTGTTCGCCATTTTTGAGAAAAACAGAGTACAGCTTTTAAAAAGAGTTTCAACTAGAAGATGAGTTTTAAACAGTAATCAATGGAACAGTAACTTCTGAGAGAAACGTTTAAACTAAGCTAGAAAGATTTAAACACAGTTATATGAGCTATGAAAGCTTGTTTAGACTAGGAAGCAGTAAAAACAGAGTATATAATGAAGCTTTTAAAGACACACAAACACAATCAACAACAGTGAGTCAACCTTGGTAGATTGGATCGTTTGGTTTAAAAAAACCAAAGAAGCTCTGATACCAATTGTAGGTTCCCAGATTCACGTTGTATCATATTAATGGTAGTGAAATAGACAGCGGAAGCATATTAAATAAAGCCATTAAAATGAGTGATTGTGTAAACGATAAATGAACCATGAGAATAAAATATTGAACAGTAAATGATAACAGGATCAGATATAAAAGCTCCTCATATATTGATAATGAATCACACCAAGAACATGTTCAAGTGTGTTCGGAAATCTCATAGGACAACAATATCGTACGGAGGTAGTGCTCGGGATTGCTGCAGTGTGTGCTTAAACAATTGTGGAAAACTACTCTTCCCAAAGCTTACTATTGTTTGTTCCACTACCTCTCTATTTATAGCCCTGGAAAAGTGAAGGCAGTGTACTATCGTACCCTAGAATGACACGTGGAAAGTGTGTCTCCTATTTTTAGGGCATACGTGGAAAGTATGGACACTTGTCTAACACTTGGGATTTCCTACGAGACTTAGGCTGACAGAGGTCTTCACTTCACCAGAGCTCTTTCGCAAGAGCTCTGTTGGTCTTCTGTTAAACACTTGTTGTTCTATTGGAAGTCTTCGACAGAGCTCTGTTGAGCTCTGTTGGTCTTCTTGAACTTCTTCCGAATCTTCTGTCTGATCTCTGTTGGTCTTCTGACTTGAACTATTTTCAATACTTTTACATAATAGATACTTGGGGCCAACACTCCTTATAAGGGTTGATGGATACCTTCCTTGCATGAGGCCTTTTGCCTGTCACAGGGTGCGGTCTGGGTGCGTCCCACGTATGCCTGTGCGGGCAGGAACAAAACCGTGAGTGGTGCCGGCATGCTGTTATGCAGAGGGTATCCGTAAAGCGGACAATATCATGTACGGTGGACTGGGGATGTTACAAGACCTGATAGAGCCGGGAGTAATCTTGGAGCTACCATGTTCGATGTCGAAGAGGATGACATCGATTTTCTTTTTGGGGTCTTTGGTGGAGGTTATCTGAGCTCTTCTGGCAGTATACCAGAACTGAACTAGAAGGTGCCTGTGAGCAGGAAGTCTGGTGGTTAGAGCTGTCGATAGAAGACAGATCTGTAGGAAATTGACAGCGTCATTCAGATGTGTGATCTGCTTCCTTGGAGGAAAGTTGAAGAGGGCATAAGGATTGTTTCCTTGAAAATTAACTTGCTCTATTTTGAAGTTGACATGAGGAGCTTTGATGAGTTCAATACTTTCAGAGGTAGTAGGAGACTGAGGAGTGGGAGCTTCAGTAGATGCCATTTCTGTTCATACAGTATAAACATAAAGAAGATGAAGAGAAGTTCTTAAAGTGGATAAAAGTCCAAAATAAGGGTTTTTAGGGTTTTGCACATTCCATTTAAAGAAAGAAATGGAGATTAGGGTTTTTCTAGTTTTGAACAAAGATACACAACATAGTGAATGTTCTTGTTTTCCAGTTTCCTTTTAAAGAAGGGATTCTGGAAAAACATATGAAATGTCAAGTTTAAGATTTTTATTTTAAACTTGAAGAACGATCTGAAAAGCAGATTGTGTTCATAAAATCACGAAGAAAATGATTTCATTTTAAAAAGTTCTTTTGTTTGATCTTTTAGAAACAAGAATAAGATCTAAAACAAGTTTGTGTAAAGGAAAATTACAGAAATATTAACCTTTGATGTTAGAAGATGAAGATGAACAGTTTCTGGGAGATTAGTACAAATGCAACAGTGTTCTTGCTCGAGAGAGATGATGTTCGCGTAAAAGGTAAAAATATAAGCTCAAATGGGTTTATATAGTGAGAGTAGAGAGAGAAAAACTATGAACGGGAAAGTTTTTCATGATGACACAGACACGTCCCTTGAATTTAATTGGACAAACGTGCCATGGTCTATCTCTTGTGATGACGTCATAAACATCCTTTCACATCTTAAGGTGTCTCTGAGGATTTTGAAAACTCAGGGACATTTTGAAAACATGAAGCACTGATTAGAAGTATCAGTGTTATTTAGAAATTTCAAAAGAACCACTGAAAGGAAGAGATATTCAGCGATGCAATTTGTTTTGAAATCTTGCATTCATAGGCGAACGTCAGCGAGTAAGAGAGAACATACCTTGATATCAGTGAATCAATTTTGTTCAGAGAGAGGGTGATTAATAGAGTTATACAAATTCATTGTATCACTGATCAAATGTGAACCGCTGAAGATTTTACTCTTCTAGGTTAAGCATTCCAAGCTCGCTGATGAGAAAGTTGAATCTTGTCTCATCAAGAGGTTTGGTGAACAGATCAGCTAACTGAAAGTCAGTTGGGATAAAATGAAGTTCTATATCACCATTCATCACATGATCTCTGATAAAATGATACCTGATTTCGATATGTTTGGTCTTTGAGTGTAGCATTGGATTGTTGGCTATAGCGATGGCACTAGTGTTGTCGCAATAGATTGCAATTTTGGAGAGCTGAAGGTCATAGTCCAGTAGTTGATTTCTCATCCACAAGACCTGAGAACAACAGCTTCCAGTGGCTACATATTCAGCTTCAGCGGTTGAGGTGAACACTGAGTTTTGTTTTTTACTTGTCCAACTCACCAGCTTTCCACCCAGGAGCCGACAGCCTCCTGTGGTGCTTTTCCTATCCAATTTGCAACCTGAAAAATCACTATCTGAATAGACGATTAGATCAAACCCTGAGTCTTTGGGATACCAAAGACCTAGGTTGGGAGTACTATTAAGGTATCAAAAAATTCTCTTTACAGCGATCAAATGAGATTCCTTAGGTTCAGCTTGATATCGTGCACACAAACAGGTTGCGTACATAATATCAGGTCCGCTAGCTGTAAGATACAGAAGAGAGCCGATCATCCCACGGTACGCTGTGACATTAACAGGTTTCCCTGAAGGATCCTTGTTTAGTGTCAGTGGCGGTGCCATAGGGGTTTTCATAGCTGAGCTCTGAGTTAAATCAAACTTTTTAGCATATCTTTAACATACTTTCCTTGGTGAATAAAAGTTCCTTTTTCATTCTGCTTGATTTGAAGACCAAGGAAATAGGTTAGCTCACCCATCATACTCAGTTTATATTCAGCTTTCATTCTATCAGCGAAACGAGTACATAGGTCAGGGTTAGTGGAACCAAATATAATATCATCGACATATATTTGAACAAGAATAATATGACCTTTTACTTTCCTAAAAAATAGAGTTTTATCGATTTTACCTCGCTCAAATTTTTCAATATGGAGATAAGAAGAAAGAGTGTCATACCATGCACGAGGAGCTTGCTTTAAGCCATAAAGTGCCTTATCCAGTTTATAAACATAACCTGGATGCTTAGAATATAAGAATCCTGGAGGTTGTTCCACGTAGACTTCTTCGTTCAGCTTTCCATTTAGGAACGCTGATTTAACATCCATTTGATAAACTTTGAAGTCTTTGTGTACAACATAAGCTAAGAATAGACGAATGGCTTCTAGTCTTGCCACTGGAGCGAATGTTTCGTCGTAATCTATACCTTCCTCTTGTCTGTACCCCTGAGTAACAAGACGAGCCTTGTTGCGGGTTATAGTTCCATGTTCATCCAACTTGTTTCAATAGACCCATTTAGTGCCTATCACTGACTTATTGGATGGTCGTGGAACGAGCTTCCAAACTTTGTTTCTATCGAATTCTGTCAGCTCTTTTTGCATAGCGCTGACCCAGTTTGGATCTCTGAGGGCATCATCTGTTTTCTTTGGTTCAATCAGAGAAATAAAATTAACAAATAAACAAATATTACCTGCACTTCGTCGAGTCTGAATACCAGCGTTTGGATCACCTAGAATTTGATCAATAGGGTGATTAATAGTCCACCACTGAGCCGGAGCATAGGTTGCTGACTCAATTTGAACTTCTGGAGGAGCTGAAGATGAGGCTTCAACAACTTCTGGTATATCAGCCAAGAGAGGATGAGGTTCAGATGTCATTTCATTCACCGATTGATGAGAAGTAGATGGTATGTCTGAGATAGAAGGTTCAGAAGCAGACATAGTGTTGAGAGGAACAACTGAGACCCATGAGGATTCAACTTCACTTGTTTGCATGCTTGGGATGATTATAGGATCATCATCTTCAGCGGTATGAGTATGAGTTGGAGGGATAGGAGCATCTTCTGAATCACCAAGATGGGAAAACGTCCATTGATTCAGTTTTTCAGTATCAGCAGAAGGTCTAGAGTTCGCTGAACGGGATTCGTCAAAAGTGACGTGGATTGTTTCTTCTACAGTTTGTCTTCTTTAACTAAAGACTATGAAGGCTTTAGAGACTGAAGAGTATCCAAGAAAGATTCCATCATCAGCCTTAGGATAAAACTTTCCAAGGGCATCTCTGTCGTTCAGTGTGAAACACTAACAACCAAAGATATGAAGAAAGCTAATTGAAGGCTTTCTCCTATGGAAAAGTTCATAGGCTGTCTTCTTGAATCTTTTGACAATCAGCGACATGTTTTGAGTAAAACAAGCAGTGTTGACAGCTTCTGCCCAAAACTGAGAAGGTAGATGAGAATCGCTGAGCATTGATCGTGCTGCTTCGATGATAGTTCAATTTCTTCTTTCAGCGACTCCATTTTGTTGCGGTGTTCTCACTGAAGAAAAGTTGTGAGAAATACCCTTGCTTTCAAAGAAGGAATCAAAGGAACTGTTGTTGAATTCAGTCCCATGATCACTCCTTATTGAGCGAACGGTCATGTTATTTTGGACTTCTATTTTCCTGACAAAAGTGATGAGTTCTTCAGGGGTGTCACTCTTTTAACGGAGAAACATAACCCAGGTATAGCGAGAGAATTCATCAACTATGACCAATGTATATTTCTTTACAACGATGGATTGTTTGTTAACAGGGCCAAACAAATCCATATGGAGAAGTTGTAGAGGAGATGACACTGAGGAAACTTGCTTAGATTTGAAGCTTTTGAGTGTTAAGGAAGACTCCTTAGAGTATGAGTGTTAAGGTAGACCAGTAACCAATTCTTTTGAAGAAAGAGTATTCAGTGTCTTGAAGTTTAGATGGGAGAGCCTCTTATGCCATAGCTAGTTGACATCAGATGAGGCTTTTGAGAAGAAACAGAAGTTCTCAATGGTTGTAGAGTCCACGTTTATAACGTAAACATTTTCCATACGGTATCCACTGAGAGCTATCTTCTCCTTTTTGTCAGTGACAAAGCAGGGTTCCTTAGTGAAAATCACTTTGTTATCCTTGTCACATAGCTGACTGATGATGAGAAGATTGTGCTTCAGTCCTTCAACATATGCAACTCTTCTAAAGGTTGTTGTACCATTAGAGAGTACACCAAACCCTCGGGTATGGCCTTTTCTGTTTCCACCGAAGGTCCCTGAGGGACCCTTCTCTTCCTTATATTCAGTGAGCAGGTTTTTCTTTCCAGTCATATGTCTAAAGCATCCGCTATCAAGATACCAGATACCCTTCTGAACCTGCAAACAAAGGAAGATTAGTTTGACTTGGGCACCCATTTCACCATGGGCCCACACTTGTCAGTGGTGGTAGAGGAAGTAGAAGGTTCAGCAATCTTCGCAGCATTCGAAGATTCAGCTTAAGAACTAGTCTTTACTTTGGTTAATTTCTTAACCTTAGTGATAGGATTCACCTTAACCTGATTTGCACCAGGATTGGCCTTCTTTGCCTTGGGGGCATTGATCTTCACCTTAGCTAACTTTTCAGCTTTGGTGGCTTAGGGGCACTTACCAATGATATCCACTCAGATTCTAGGAGTAGATCACTGAATGAATCCAGGGATCTTGTTCTTAGAAGTAGAGGGATAAGTCGCTGATGCTTTGGAAGCATTCAACTTAGGTACAAAGGTACCCTTCTGAGGTTTTTGGTTGAAAACTTTTTCTTTTCCTTTACCTTTAGAGATTAAGGTAGGTTTTTCCTCAGGGATGGGAGTTTTAGAAGAGGAACACTGAGATGAGGAGGTGTCATGGACTGAGGATATAAACGTTCCAAATTTGACCATGGAACGATCAGTCTAGAATATCAGCTTTATAACCAAGTCCACTCTTATCACTCAGGGGAATCTGAGACCTTATAATATCAGCGATCGTTGTTGAGGATTTACACCATCCTTCAACAGTAGCCTTTTCAGCTTTTAATGTTGCGATAGCTTCTTCACGCTCGATTTTGACTATTTGATTTTTATGGACCTGATCTTTTAAATCTTCTTCAATTTTAGAAAGCTTCTCTATTTGAAGGCGACAGTTTCTAAGCTGTTCAGCGAGATCAAGGTTTTGATTTTCAACTATGGTCTTGCCATTCATGGCATCATATAAATTTACAGTCAGAAGATCGATTTTCCGTAGACTATCAGCTTCATTAATATCTGAAATATTAGTAAAGAAGGAAGTTGATACCTTAGAGGTAGAAGATGAAGCAGAGGGAATTTCAGAATTTTCTTCCTCGTCTTCTATTTTTGCCATGAGGCAGAGATTGACCTCATCATCATATTCAGAGTCAGATGATTCATCAGTGTCAGAGGCAGCCCAGTCGAAGTCAGCAACTAAGCCTTTGCCTTTCTTCTTAAAGCTTTTCAGCTTTGAATATTTTTCTTTCAGCTTCTTGTATTTGTCATCTCTAGCCCTGGGGTTAGAGGATTTCTTGTAGGAAGAAGAAGAGGGTCTGTAGACTTTCTTAGACCTGCATTCACTAGCAAAGTGTCCTACTTTTTTACAGTTAAAGTAGGTAGTAGTTGCCTTATCAATAGGGGTTGATGATTTTGGCTTGTCAGTGAGTGCAAGTGGTTTATTTCTTATGAAGTTACTCTTTCTGGAGAGTCACCTGAATGTATTAGTCAGGAGTGCCAGAGAGTCATCAAGATCTGAAGGATCAGCGTCTGATGAGCATTCATAGTTAGTTTCCAACTCAGTGATAGTGATAGTTGATCGCTGAGTGGAAGGTGACTCTGAGAGTAAAGCAACAGGTGTGCTTTTGGAATCTTTTACAAGATTCTTCTTTAGATGACACGACTGCTCATGATTGAGCATAGTGCCAAATAAGGTAGAGAGGGTCATAGATTTTAGATCCTTTGATAGCTTGAGACATATTGAATAACTGTCCCAGCTTTCAGGTAGACATTCTAGAAACTTTGTCAGGATCTCAAAGTTATAATATTCCTTACCAACGGTTTTTAGGTCAATAATTAAACACTTAAACTGCTGATGTACTTCATAGAGAATTTCATTCTTACCACAAATGAAGCTTTCGTATTGTCTTACCAGGTTGATCTTTCTTGAGTCCTGGACTTCAGATGTACCTTCATATTGAACACAGATTGTGTCCCACATGGCTTTGGAGGTTTTCAGGTTCATGACGGAATGGTAGACTTCGTCAGGAAGAGCCATAGAGATGATAGATCTGGCTTTAGTGTCGATAGCCACCTTCTTCTTGTGTTCATCAGTCCAAGTGTGAACTTCCCTAATAATGATTCTTTCAGGAATGGCCGCTCTAGTAGCATTGCGTGGAACTTCAGGATCAATCCTAACAGGGATATATGGACCATTCTCGATGTAATAAGGCATAGTAGGGTCTACACCTTCCAAGAAGAGAATCATCCTATTTTTCCATAGATTAAAGTTATCTCTGGAAAATCTAGGGGGTTTTGCAAGAGAACCATTGTCAATGTAGTTTGTGTTTGTGGTGTTAGCCATTATAGAAAATAGCAACGAAGAGAAAAGGAATTAGTATAAGCAAGATCTTGTTTATAGGATTGAACAATCTGCTCTGATACCACTTGTTGGTCCCAAAAGGGTTATACAAGTTTGTAGAAGGGGGGGGGGGGGTTTGAATACAAACACACGATTTTTAGTTTTCTAAATTGTTTATTGATATGTATCAAACAATTTACAACTTGTTGCGGAACAATATTAAGGAATAAACCAAATCTAAACAAGTTAAGAGAATCGATTTCTTTCACTAGAATTAAGATAGAGAGAAGATAAGAATACTAAGGATAATATTCTAACACACAGAATAGTAAGAAGAAGGAAATGGCCGAGCTCTTCATTTCTGAAGTAGGGTTTCCTTTATATACTACATGCATTTAATGCACAACAGTACAACTTTACACGTGGCAGCAGCTGATTGGTTGCATGGTTTGACCTTGGTAGACAACCTAGTAGCCGCATGATGAATAGTGTAGAATCAGAGTTGGTTGTACGATTCTGAACAAAAGGGATGTCCGTTCTGACAGATCGTACGGAGACGTGCAAGGGGATAATCAAAAGACAAAAGTAACTTGTAGAGGAAGACTTCATGATCAGCGTTCGCTGAATAGTTCTTTATCAGCGAGTGATAAAGTTCAGCGTTCGCTGAAATCTTCTACTTGAAACTTCACGTTGAGTGGACAAATCTTGGCTTTGCTGATATCCACATCAGTTCATTAATAGACTTGTCGCTGTTTCTTTGGCTTGATCTTCGACTTCAGCGTAGAACATAGTTGTCATGAAACTTGTCTTCAGGGATCATAAGTAAACAACATATTTTATCAGCGATCATCAGTGAGGCTTGAACATACTCAGGGCTCACTGATGAACAATATCGTTGAATGTATAAATTAAACAACGAGAGTTCCTATCAGCGGTACTGTAACAGTCTTAGTACTTATCAACGATAGTGAAACTCTAATACATATTATCTACTTACAATTTTCACTAAGTGTTTCTCAGAGTCATTATCAAATCATTGAGGGTTTGGATCAACATACATCCAATTGGATATTTCATGTTTCATATGTGGTAGTTGATGTGTAAAATGGGTATATAACATGTTTCATGTGTGTCATATTTGTATAATGTGTACAATCTCACATTTCATATATAACACATAACTTAATGTAAGTACCAAATTTCCTTGTATGTATCAAAATTGTTGGTATAATGCGTACATTATGAAATTTCATATATAACTCATAGCTTAATGTGTTATTGTTAATATGTGAATCCTACAATGCTCAAGGGCCAATGGACACTAGCAAAGAGGTTATTAACATCCCGGGCAGCAACGGGATTGCGTCAAAACGCAAAGGTATGAATGTTAGTAACTTATTAAAATTGATTAGATCACGAAAAATTTGGTGTTCTGACTATTGATAATTGAAGGTAAAATATCATTAAAGAACTATTGAGAGTAATTAACGATAGGACTATGTTAACATAAGATGGATATATTGATAATTGATCGAATTCTACATTATTCTTGATGCTAAATCCATACAAACAAAGAATGTGGGGAGTGACGCAAAAAGAACAACAAGAAGCACGTCTAAACCGGCTTCGGACATGAGTAAATGCACAACCAAAGGTAATGGTATCAGTAGTCTAAAAATGTATGAAATCGGTGAATACATACCTCATTTACACATGCAATAATAACATCAAACTAATTTGTTGGCAGATTCAAATGCACAACCGGCTGGATACATCGATAGCGACAATGATTTTGTGATTAATGTTCAATTAACCAAAACGGGTAATAAACATAGACACATGAAAAGTGGATTGTATTTTACGAATTTAAGCAGTTTGTTATATGTGTTATATTACAGATGTGGCAAGACTGAAAAATAAAGCTAGACGTGAAAAGATAAAGGCGAATAAGATTGTAAACAAAGCAAAAGGGTGAAGAAGCATACGACGTGGATGGAATTTGTGATGCCAGAGACAAGTAATCAAACACACACAAATGATTCACAAGTCATCTCTCTCATTAATCAATCTCAAAGGTATTACAAAGTAGAGAGGATACACAAGTGTTCTTGTTAAAACATGTAATGAGAAATGAACTACACTTAGGCTATTTATACCTAAGTATCATATTTACATAAATAGTCCCTTAACTTGATACAATATAGAAATATGGCACTAACATTATCCCCTTTGTATCAAAAGTTGAGGTAGCTATTGGGCTTGATCCGGTGCAACATTCTTCTTTCTAATCCCAAAGATGATCTCAAAACGTCTCAGTGCATTCCGGTAATCCTTTCTTTTCCTTATGGATTCCAAAGCATGGTCAATCAGCTTCTTATCCTTTGGCTCCAGTTTCACATGGCCCTTCTCATCCAGTCGGAGTTTGCTATCAAGCTGAATCTGAATTAACTTGAACGTCCCATCACTGCATTTGTTTACTTTGGCAAATCGTAGGAACTTCTTCTTCTTTTTACCGTTGAAGTAGACAATACCAAATTATGGTTTCTCCAGTATCTTGTAAACAGGAATACCTTGTATATCAGACAACCTTTGATTGGGTTTCAGAATATTGACTCTCACTTGACCTGCTTCCAATCCCATCTGGAAGTCAGTAAGATAGGAAAATTTAACCATGTTCTTCATGAACCCCTTAATAGACTGAAAGGCTTCTGACCAATCTTTTGTTTTATCCGGGGTACGAGCAAGTATGTCATATAAACTCAGAAGGTTATCAAGGTTTAGGCTTTTTGAAATCAGCCTCAGTAAAGAACCACTTTTTCCCATCTGTTCTGTATACGGTGAACTCTGATACCACACATTTAGCATCTTTTTAGATTCAATCTTCACTATCTTCGCAATTCTTTTATCAGTTTTGAACCAATCTATCTCCTGATCTCTGTTCTTCATAACATGAAGGAATTCAACCTGTTGAAGTGATGGAAACTTTTCTAAGAGAACAGCTTCACCAGATCAATGCGTTGAACATTCTTAACAAATAGATCTCTTCTTACATCCTCTTGAAAAGGAGTTAGAATCCTTACTCTATGCCCTCTTCCCACATAGTTAGGTTCATTATCAATCCATTGTTGAAATAATCTAACTTCAACTTCTGAAACTGGATCTTTAATTTTGCCATCCGGAATAACAGGAATATGAAGTTCAGAAATACCAATTACCGGATCATCTTGTTGTTGCAGCACCTGATCATAATCACCATCAGAATCAGAATCCACATTTTGAACATCACAAGTAGCATCAAAAACATCATCAATCTCTTCTTTGATCGTTGAAATTGTTCTATCAGGCTCTTCTTCCGAATCAATATACACTATGTCTTGAATCATAGCATCCGCCATTCTTTCCTCCTCAGTTCTCTTTTCAACCCTAGGTGTGACATCATCTAGAACTTCATTGTCAGTCTCATCAGTCTGTCTTTCTTGAGCCTCACTTACATTTTGACTTGTTCCACCAAGCTCAACATTCTTTGATTCAACAGCAGTTTCAGTTCTACCTCTATTCTCCCCCTCATGGTGATCAGGATCATCATGATCATCATGTTTCCTCTTATTAGATTGAGCTTCGGATTTGCATGACTGCTCCAGAACAACAACTTTGTCAAATATAACTTTAAACCGAGATTTCATTGCCTGAGTAAGTTGTTGCGGTGATTGTTGAATAACCTGGATGTCGGACTTTGTAGCCAGCTGTGATTGAATTTTAGAATCTTTCCTCAACAATCCAACTAATTCCACTTCTTCGGCATCAACATTCTCCCATTGTTCAAGAAAGCGGGCAAAAAGTTGTGATTTGAGTTCATGGGTAGGAATTTGTGTTTCAGATTGGGATGAAGTACAAGGAATAGATTTGGCAATATGGGGAATAGGTTGAGTGTTTGAGGGTGGTTGGCTAACATTAGTGGTTTTAGGCTCAGAACATGGTGTTTCCAACACGGATTTGCCTTTCACAACTCTTTGTAACTCTGCTGATAACTGACTCACAATCCTTTGCATCTCCGCCGTCTGATTTTTGTATGACACATTCAAAGAATCCAACGTCGCATGTAGTAGATCAAGAGTAACATAATAAGGAGGCGGCCCCAACATAGCTCGGAGTTGTGAACGAACGGGAGTAACACCCAGACCACGTAGGTTACCGGTTGTCATGATGGTTGAAGCAACCGCATGGCCTGTGTTCAATGCTGGCATGGTGTTGACATTGACATGTTTTCCACCCGGTCCTCGTGAAGCACCAACGAATGGCGACAACACTTGTGGTGTTCCGATGGGTGCACGAAAGCTACCAATAGATTGTGTCACTATCGGTGAAGTGACCGGCGGACGTGTCCTAGGAAAGGTTGTATATCCGAAGGGCTCTAGACTCAACGTGCTTTGAACTGAAGTCGATGGCGGGGGCAGCTGCCTATCTGTTTCAATACCGATAGACACCGATTGTGTCGCCGATAGTGTATGTGCTTGATCCCCGTGAGAAGTTGAAACATCATCTTGTTGAGAAGCTAATGAGTGGTTGAGGGGGCTGTGCAATGCGTAGCTAGGTCCACCACGTCTTTTTCAATATCTAATGGCGACGAATGCGTGTTGATAGTGGATGTGGCTACCCGGTTGGACCTGGTTTGGGAAGGATCTATCATTTCATGTTTTTCAGATCCTGTCACACTCTCAACATTTTCTTTTCATTCCATCCCACAACTCACATTTATTTATGTTTCAACTGAAGCTCCCTCACCCATCCTTATATCTATAGGAAAAACAATGTTCTTGATGTTCCAAGTGGAATCAGCATCGGAACTCTCAACATGTACTCTCGGGCCAACATGTTGTGGAATTTTAGAAACATCTGGATCATGATCAGAGTCAGAGTCGTTACCGGAATCATCATCCCTTTCTCTAGTTTCAGGAACATCGTCATTAGAAGAAGATGTAGAGATAACTTTATCTGCATCATACCGAGAATTCAGAGACGTATCATCATCACCAAGAGATTCTTCATCATATAATAGTGATACATATGCATGACCAACAGCACCCCCAAATCCAGATCCCCAAACATTAATATTTTCACTCAACTCAACTCGATCAAGAACCCGTTGTTCTTGATCCTGCTCGATGTTTTGACCCTCACCACCTAATGGATTTGCACCCTGGGCAGGTTCCTCCGGATCTAGCTGGACCATAGGTGCATTTTCTAACCTATAAGCTACCGCAAATGGTGACTGCTGGTCAGCATAGGCCAAAACTGCTTCAGGTACAACTACAATATTAGCAAAAACAATGGAAGCTGGCAACTTGAGAAAGTGCATCCGTTGTTGCGGGCCTTGAACTGTATCTTGTCGTCTGGGAATTTCTTGGTTGGATTGCATTATTCCATGGATTAGAATCTTTAAGAATAGCTGAAATGGTACGAAGTTTTTGGCCTTTGCTGGTTTTGACTTGTCACCAACCAACTCTATCAGCTCATTCCATATTAGAACAACAAAATCCATTTTTTGTTAAAGACTACTGCATGCATTTATCCAATCCCGTATGCTTAAGAGTCGTACACCTATTCAAGATACTAAATAGGGTGTACCAGATCGGTGGCAAAAACATTCTCTTAAATTGTGATGAACGGGTTAGAATACCTGAAGTGGCATCTTGATATCCAAGAGACATGATGTCTATGCAAAGGTCAGTTTCTGAGATTAGGTCTTCAAAATTGGGTTTCCTTGGCAGATCCAAAGTATTACGGAGTCTTTTGAGGGTAATCTTGGCATCAAAGTGGTCGACTTTGGCAGTGAAAATTTGGTTCCTCTCATTGACAAGATGGAACTGGATGGTGTTCCAGAACTGTTGCAGGTAGATAACTGGCACTGTTAAGGTCTTGGTGAGAGGGGTACGTAGTGGATGACCCTTCAATACTTCTAGTATCACTTTTTTCTCCAGATTTACACTCAGATCAAGTGTATATTTGTTGTCTTGTAGTTTCAAGTATTGAGATCTGGGTAAGAGTTCGTCATCCAAATTGCATGCATTCACAGATGGGTGTGATGATCTGTGAGATGGCATCAGGGTATTCTCATCAGAGGAATTGCACTGTTTCTCCCACACATGAGCCATTTGATATCCTGTGTGAGAAAAAAATTAGCCAACGTGCATTTTCTGGGATTTTGGAAAATTTTCCAATTTTTTTCCTAAGTATGGGTTTTCTCGCACACAACATAAAAAAGATCATCGCATGGAACTAGTGCGACAAAATTTTGTCGCACAAGGCATGTGCGATAACTTTGAACATGATGTCGTGTGATAAAGTTGAATGTTTGAAGACAAGAGGCATGCGATAAAGATGAACACTTGAATATAAACTAAGTGTTCAACCCAAATTATAAGATATTCATGCAAAGGTTATAAGATTCAAACCCTAGACTCGTTTTTCTAGAAGGAACCTATCTTATCATGTTTATTTCTCAAAAACTAACACATTGATTGATTTTCATTGAAGAATATGAACAAACCCACATATATGTCGAACAAAAACCTTAAAAAATCACAAACAAATCATCTAAAACAGTAAAATAGATGAAAGAAAATTAAAATTCCAGCCTTTGATTGAAGTCTGAATGGATTGTGATGGATAAGAACTTCAATCTAGCAGAAAAATCTCGAAAAATATTTTAAGGCAGAAGAAAGGGGTTCAGGGGTTCGAAAAGTTTTTAGGTTTGAAAAACCGTTATATATATAGAGCCTTGGGTTGAGTGACACGTGGCACAAAATGAATGGTCCAACGTTTGACCTGCCACATGTCAGAGTTATCGTACGAACAAATGTACGATAACCCAGATTTTATCGTGCAACACACGCGCAATAAAATGGGTAAAGGGTTAATCGCACACGAAACGTGCGA
Source organism: Saussurea involucrata (assembly GCA_033807775.1). Lineage (NCBI taxonomy): Eukaryota > Viridiplantae > Streptophyta > Magnoliopsida > Asterales > Asteraceae > Saussurea > Saussurea involucrata. Next base: position 139,603,481 of record CM066322.1, read on the forward strand.
TAACTACTGTTCACAAGGTTTTATCGCACAACACATGCGCGATAAAAATAGTTATCGAGCTTTTATCACACAACACATATGCGATAAAATTTGTGTCCTTGTTATCGCATAAGGCACGTGCGATGAAAAAGTTTTACCGTGCAAGGCTTGTGCGATAACACCAACACTTAGACATTTTTCAAAAGATTTCATGAAATCCAAAAAATTTACCACATTAAAAGATGTCCAACTTTTAATTGGTTAAACTCACAAGGTTTAAAAATCAAAGTTTTACCCCCCCTAGAATACCGCATAGATTTTCAAAATTATTTTCCAACATCTAGGGTTTGTTAAAAAAAAAATAAGAAAACTAACCTTGATGTCTTTTTGCCAATCATTATGTCATCTACACTCACAGTATTTGTTAATATATACTCCCCCTAAAAATACGCATATAATACTAACAACTCCCCCTGAAAACATGAACACCTCAAGCAGAAACAAATATCATATTGAACAAAATTTAAAGACAAGAAAGAAATATAATCAATTGAACAGAAATTTGTAAAACAACAGAATCATTATTATTTAAAGAACATATATTGAATATATAATATGATAAAAATTTATGTTTATCAATCTAGATAGAATATCTAGACTGAAATACAGAAATTTCTATCTATTAAATAAACAATATAAATAACTTTAAATCTTCATGTTCAACATGCCAAGCTTGGATACTGAAAAATGAAAACGTGTTTCACCCAAAGCTTTTGTGAACAAGTCAACAAGTTGATATTCAGTTTTAACAAAATAAAGTTCAGTTGTACCTTTCTCAACATGATCTTTGATGAAATGGTACCTGATATCAATATGTTTCGTCTTGGTGTGTTGGACAGGGTTAGCAGAAATTGCAATAGCGCTCTTGCTGTCATAATAGATAGGGATTTTCTCATATTTGAAGCCATAATCCATAAGTTGGGTCTTCATCCACAGAACATGTGAACAAAAACTGGCCGTGGCTACATATTCAGCTTCAACCATCAATGTTGAGACACAATTCTATTTCTTTGACGCCCAACTCACGAGCTTATCTCCCAAAAATTGTATGTGACCGGAAGTGCTCTTTCTGTCTAGCAGACTTCCTCCATGATCAGCGTCAGAGTATGCAATGAGTTAATATCCCATTCCCTTGGGATACATAAGCCAAAGTAGGGTGTGCCTTTCAAATATCGAAAGATTCTGACTCTTTTGGTTTAGCCTGAAATCTTGCACAAAGACATGTAGCAAACATAATGTCTGGTCGACTCGCAGTTAAATACATTAGTGAACCGATCATACCTCTATAAGTCCTAAGATCAACGTCCTTACCGTCGGGATCTGAACGGATCTTGGATCCTGGTGCCATCGGGGTTCCAATTGATGTACAGTTATCCATCTTGAATTTCTTCAGGATGTCGAAAACATACTTCGATTGGTTGATGAAGATTCTCATTGAGAACTGTTTTACTTGCAGTCCAAGAAAGAAATTGATCTCTCCCATCATGCTCATTTGAAATCTGGTCTCCATGAGGTTAGAAAACCAGGTACACAAATTAGGATTAGTCGAACTAAAAATAATATCATCTAAATAAATTTGAACAATTATGATATCACGTTGTTCACTCTTAGTGAATAATGTCGTATCGATTTTACCTTTGTCAAAGCCATATTCAAGTAAAAAGGTGGATAGAACCTCATACCATGCACGAGGGGCTTGTTTGAGATCATAAAGAGCTTTATCAAGGATATACACATGATTTGGTTTGTCTTTATTCACAAAGCCTTCAGGTTGAGACACGTATACTTCTTCCTTCGGGATGCCATTCAAGAAAGCAGTCTTCACGTCCATTTGATAGACGGTGAATTTCTTGTAGGCCGCGAAAGCTAAGAACATCCGAATTGCTTCGATTCGAGCAACCGGAGCATACGTCTCGTCGTAATTAGTACCCTCTTGCTGATGGTAACCTTTTTCTACAAGTCTCGCTGACGGTAACCTTTGTGTGTTTGATTACTTGTCTCTGGGATCATAATTGGTATCAGAGCAAGCAATCGAGATCAGATCATACGATTGTTTTTCACATTTTTTTGCCTATTCTTGAGGTTCGACATTTTTGGACTATTTTTGATCAATTTTGACTGATTTTGAGGTGTAGATGGTTTAGGATTGATTGATTTTATTCCAGGAGTGTCTCTGAGTGATTTGATTCCGCCAAGTTACCGAATCTCGAGTTAGATAGATCAGAAATGAATTTTTGTGAAAACGTGCAAAACTCACTATTGAATCGAATTTGACTTTCTGTTTGTTTCTTGGTATAAATCCAAGAAGTAAACCTGTTCAGAAGACTCTCGTGAACCACCCTACAAAGTTTCAGAACGTTTGGATAAGATTTGAGCAAATTTTTGAATCGGTGTTCATAGTTATCGCGCGAAGAAGAGTTCTTGGTTGTCGCACATTTGTGCGATAAAATTTCATCGCATACGTTTTGTGCGATAAAATTTCAGAAGAGTTTTTATCGCATCTTTGTTGTGCGATAACTTTGTGTGAACAGTGGTTATCGTGCCTTTGGTGTGCGATAACTTGGAGTGAACAGTGTTTATCGCATCATTGGTGAGCGATAAAATTGTCCAATTTTTATCGCACGTTGTAGTGTGCGATAATTTCTTGAAGGGTATTGGTTTGTGTGACAAAATAGTGTGAGTGAGGTTATTTTGCGATTGACTGATCAAAGATTGTGTAAAGATCATAGACAAGTAAAACACAATGACTACCAGAGATATGCTAGTGATTGGTTCAAAGGATAAGACTCCTGTCTTGTTTCCTAAAGATTTCAAGATATGGAAAGACCATTTCATGGATTATGTGGAAAGGCAAGAGAATGGATACTGGATTAAAATGTCTTTGGAAGAGGGTCCTCAAGGAGATTGCATAAGGATGGACCACCTGTGAATGGTAACCCTGGACCAAGAAGGTTATTGACTCCTGATGAGTATGATGAAACTAAAACAAAGAGGTATAATGCAGACAAAGCATCAAAAGGTTGATAGTAAGAATAAATCTGGAAAAGCCATGGTCGATGAGTTGGTTAAGCTTTATCAGGGTTCAATGGTTGAAAATCAAATGAGAGTGTCTAATGCGATTAAAAAAATATGAGAACTTCAAGCAGAAGGAAAATGAGTCATTAGACAACACTTATGATAGATTGAAAAGTATTCTAAATGAGTTGAACAAACATGATATTACAAAGACAACAATTGAAAACAACGTTAATTTCTTGAGTGTACTACAACCTGAGTGGAAGAAGTACAGTCATAGAATGAAACAACATGAAAAGCTGCATGAACTACCTCTACAGGTGATGTTTGAAATGCTCAAGTAGGATGAAGAAGATGCTGATGAAAAGAGAGAGAAAAGGAAGAAGAAAAAGAAGAAGGAAAAGAAAGAGGATAAGAAAGAGAAAAGGGAAGATAAGATTGAGAAAGATCCCATAGCTTTGATGACCAACAAATATGGAAGGCGTACATCCAAGAAGGACAGAAAGTATTCTGATTCAGAAGACGGTGGTTCTGATAGTGATGGTCTGGATGAAGTAGAAAGCTTAAAGCAAGCTATGATACTTTTGACTAAAGCATTTCAGAAATGATTCGTTAAGAATACGGGTTCAAATAATCAAAGGTATTCATTGAGATCGAAGAATTATCAGCATAAAGATCGTATGGAATCAAAGAAAAGATTCGAGGAGTAGAAAGAGGAGAGTAAAAGAGATGAGAAAAAGTTTGATGACAAAAGGTTTGAAGAGCAGAAGTGTTATAACTAGGTGAAGCTGGGACACTTTGCTAAGTAGTGCCAGAAGCCAAAGGTGAGAGATTCCGACTACTATAAAAACAAGATGCTGTTAGCATAACAAAAGGAATCTGGCAAGGCTTTATTAGCAGAGGAAGAGTACTGGCTAGATGAAACCGATGATGAAGATGAGGAGGAGACTGCTGCTCTGGCCAAGATGTGCTTTATGAGCAAAGACGCCGAGGAGTCTGAGTTTGAGGCAAGATCGGAGACAAATGAGGTAGATTCCTATACTTTTAACGAATTTTTCAATGCACAGAAATTTATACAAATTCAGTTAGATGATTTAATGGAAAACTTCAAACGATCAAAAGAAACAGTAAGTTTTCAAAGTCAAAAACTTAATGAACAAACTGTTTTAATTGAAACTTTGAAAAAGAGTAAATCAGAATTTGATGGCAGTCAAGCTTACTTTCGAATAAGAATGCCTGAACTATCAAAGAAATTCGAAATTTCAGAAGCTAAGAAAGACGAGTTTGAAAAACTTCTACATGCTTACAAAGATAGAAACTCAGAATTAGTTGAGAAAGCAAAAGGTTTGGAGGAAAAATTGTATAAAATAGGTCAGACTGAACAGACAATTCATTTGAACAGGCCAAGGGAGTTCAGGTATTACAATTCAAAGTGGGGTTTGGGATATGACAATCCTCATTATTTGAAGAATTCCATATCAAATGTTCCGACTTTGTATGAATTTAAATGGCTTAAGCTTCTGTCACTAGATCCTTTTTATAAGATCAAATGGCTAAAGCTCGATGGTGAAGATTATGAAGCTGAGGAAGAAGAAAAGAGGAAAACAACGGTAAAAATGCAACTTCCTTTTTGTTATACGTCAGAAAATAGGAAGGCATTATGTGTTAATTGGTAACAAACGTTGCCTAGTGACTATTTTCAAAGCTATGTTGTTGAAAACCCAAAGGAAAAAGAAACTAAACCTGTTTTTGAAGGTAAAACCTATCTTCCACCGTTGGTTCTTGAACAAAAGCTAGTAGATCTCAAAAGCAAAATTAAAGACATCAGAAACGATGAAAAAGCAAAATTAAAGACATCAGAAATGAATGAAAGAGAATCAAAATCTGAAGAAAAATCTGAAGAGAATATTTCAAAAGAAAAGCATTCTTCAGATTCAGATGTTTCTTCATGCAAGGCTTTCATGGGAAATACTTTTTTTTAAAGCATGCCGGTTGAGGACCAAGAAGATTCTAAATCTTGGGATTTAGAAAATCAATCTTTTGATGCAACTCCTGACAAGTTCATTCAATCGGAAGCTGAAAAGGAAAGTCGGAAAAAGTACAATGATTTTCTTTATCCAAAATCTTATGGTATTTTTCACACCACTTAAGATTGTCATTCTGATTCTTATATTGAGAATCCTAGTGCGGATAAAGGTAAATGTGTGGATGAAACTCCTTTTCAATTTGACTTAAATGTGAAACTTCCAGATCATTATGATTTCTTAGTTAAGGAAGATAAACCCAAGAAGAATTTCTTCAAAGGTGAATCTTCAAAGTCAAGTGAGAAAACTTCTGTTAACGATTATTACTCAAAATTCAAATCTAAATCATTTCAAACTCCTAATTCTAAAACTTCCAACTTTCGTTCTTCTGGTGTTTCAGATCATAATCCGAGAAAGAACAAAAACCTTGAATGGAGAGTTAAGAAGTCCACACAAGACGTGGATCAGACGAAATCATCCAACGTTTCTTTTAAAACAATGAAAAACAATTCTGATTGTGATGTAATAAATCATGTTGTCTGTCATACACAAAAACTTGTTGCTCATAACAAGATTTGTTGTTCATTTTGTGGTTTGGATGATTTTATCTGCAAAAATGATTATTTTAATTGGTTTAGTTATGATGTTTCTGGTGCTAGAAAGTTTTATTATAAAAGAATGCATAAAAAGATTTTCAGAAACAATAATGGTAAAAATTTCAAACACGTACCAACTCCTAACCCAAAAGGACCCATCTACAAATGGGTACCTAAACCCACTTGATTTGATTGTCTGCAGAGTAGTCATGTTTGGTATTTAGATTCAGGCTGCTCAAAGCACATGACTAGGAAAATAGAGCTACTAACTAATTATACGGAAAAGTATGGTGGTCGAGTCAAGTTTGGTAACGATCAGTATTCACCGATCTTAGGGTATGGAGACATTGTGAAGGATAACGTCAGAATCACAAAGGTAAATCTAGTTAAGGGTTTAGGACACAACTTATTCAGTATTGGTCAATTTTGTGATAAAGATTTGGAAGTGAAATACAAAGGAAGAAGGTGCTCTGTTAGGACTGAAGGTGGTACATAACTTCTTGTTGGGATTCGGAAGTCAAATCTTTACACGATTGATCTTTCCTCGATAAAACCCATGAATGACGTTTGTTTGTTATCAAAAGCCTCCGTCGAGCAGAGTTGGTTATGGCACAGACGTCTATCTCACTTAAATTTCAGATACATCGAGAAACTTATCATAGGTGATTTAGTCAAAGGCCTACCCGTGTTGACGCTTGAAAGAGGAAATTTCTGCACTGCACGTGAGAAGGGTAAGATAAAGAGAGTACCTCACCCGCCGAAACCTGAACCAAGTACGAAGAAGGTATTGAAGATTTTGCACATGGATCTTTGTGGACCCATGAGGACACAAAGCATCAATGCCAAACGGTATTTGTTAGTGGTTGTTGACGATTACTCTAGGTACACGTGGGTAAAGTTTTTACGCTCAAAGGATGAAACACCCGAGCTAATCATTTCATTGGTGAAAATGCTTCATGTCAACCTACAACAATCTGTTCAGAATATAAAGTCAGATAACGGGACAAAGTTCAAGAATAAAACTCTTGATGATTTCTTGGAATCGTTGGGAGTTACTCATCAATTCTCCGCGACAAGAACACCACAACAGAAAGGAGTCGTTGAGAGACGAAACTGTACATTAGTTGAGGCTGCGAGAACAATGTTAGCGCGTTCTGATCTTCCTCTGTTTTTGTGGGCTGAAGCAGTGTCAACAACATGCTACACACAAAATCGCTCTGATACCAATTGTGATCCCAGAAACAAGTAATCAAACACACAAAAATGATTCACAAGTCATCTCTCTCATCAATCAATCTCAAAGGTATTACAAAGTAGAGAGGATACACAAGTGTTCTTGTTAAAGCATGTAATGAGAAATGAACTGCACTTAGGCTATTTATACCTAAGTATCATATTTACAGAAATAGTCCATCAACTTGATACAATATAGAAATATGGAACTAACAGAATTCGAACACGAACATCACCAATGACTCTTCAAGAAATTGTCGTCCAATTAAACGAGGAACAACAATCTGCAGTTGAAGATATGGGGCTTGATTCGTTGTTGAAAATGACAGTTGGTGGCATACCATCAAAGCTCGGGTATTGTGTGGTTGACAACCTAGACACGAAAAACATGCAAGTACACTTGAACGGATCAAGGATGACAATAACTGAGCACATGGTAAACAAAGTACTTGGTGTGCCAGTTGGAGGAGTGGACCTAGACACCATAAATATAGATGCCAGAAGTACAGAGTTGATAGAACGATGGAAAGGTCAATACACCAAGGATAAGATGTAGCCATCAGACGTAAGTAAAGTGATACTCAAGTCAAGTGATGTTGGCAAATTGTTCAAGATGAACTTCCTTGTTTTGTTTGTGAACTCGATGGATGAGTGCAGTCCAATCGGATGCTGTCATAGCAATATTTTGACGAAAATTGGAAGTACTGACATGATTCGCACAATAAATTGGTCAAGATACATCTATGAGTGAGTACGACGAAGCAAAAGGAATTAGAGAAGTCACCAGTTCAAATCTTGTTTCTGACACATGATTAATTTGTATGAGTGTCTATTTTACCAATAATTTGGAAAAGAAATTGCGCGTGTTGAATGGATCAGAGAGGGTAGGGTTTCACTACAAACCATTCGAGCTAAAATTGATTATTGTTCCTATGCAGTTGGATTCGTTGTTTGCTTACTGGCTTTATATAATTCAGAAAACCCCAGTTTTCTCGAAGCTTCTTGTTCATATCTCTTATCAAAAGGCGCTATTCGATAATGTCTTTCTAGCTACCCCCCCCCCCCCCTCCGCTAACCCGAGTGAAGATTCAAATATTTGTCCTACATTCATTCGTGGGACACATATGCTAGCTTCTATCATGGAACACTAACATTCCTCACTGTATGACTTGTTTCCTTAAACTGAATTAGATGAAATATGTTATTTTGGTCGCGCGTATGAAACTAACTATATTTATTTCAACTTAAGCTCTTGTACGCGCATATGACGGTCTGTGATGAGATGGAAGTTAACCGTGGTTTGCTGCCACTACATACCTGGATAATGGAGTTGCTTCGAAAAAGGCAGAAGATATGATTCAGGAAAGGAGGATTGGGTATTGCAGCGTTGAGAGATGATAGTGACAGCGAACAACATGAAACTGAATCTGCTCGTCAAGCGATACATAAATGTGAAACTCATGCCAAGGTAGATGGAGCATTAAAAAGGTAACTATTACCCAATAATTAGCCATTTTATAGGTTTATATGTTAGTAACTAATGTTGGGCATTAGAAATATTAGGTTTCATATATGGTTTCATAGATTATCTTAAAAGTATAAACATATTATCACTGTTGAACTATGAAACACACTAACAATATGAAATCCATACATATCACTTTGGATTGAAACATCCAACAATTACATGTGATATTGAAGAAAGACAATCACATGAAACTAAAGTTGAAAAGGCAAACAAGGTGGTGAGCGATGTTGTTGGTGACATAATGCAATTTGAAAATATCCAACCGAGGGATCAATAGATGGTATACAAGAGGATAACGTTTAAGACGATGGTGAGTTATAGGATTACGATGAGGAACAACTGAAAAGGATAACTGTCACAATATGTTTATAAATTCATAGTTACTCTATTGTTATAACATTATTAGTATGAAACTAAGAACCTTCTATTTATTGAAAAATGCAAAACAAGATAACATGGTGAAGATTGAAGCAAATTTCAGTGCTATTTACTCAACAAAATGGGATGTTGAGGTTCTTATAAAGGAAGTAATGGAACTGTTTTCGGAGGAGATTTGGTTTGAGAACTACCGTGAAAACTTGGAGAAACTGTTCAAGGAAGATGAAAAAAGTGATGGTGGTGGCAAGGAGACGGTTAACGAAGATGGGTTGGAAAAATAACAGTCAAAGGAGGAAGTTAACGAAGGCAACACAAGTGGAGTGAATGATGCAAATGCAAATACCTCATTCAAGCTAAACTTTGAAGAAGGGCGTCGTTGGAAGCAATTACACCGGATTCACAGATATGGTACAGTCAGACCACATACAATATAATTGACAACGATATACTACTAAGATCGGCAGAGTCGCTATCTAAGAACGCACATCAAGCTGTGAAAGAGATGGAAAAGGGAACTGATACTTCATGTGATAAACAAATAGTTCCATACATGATGTGTAATGATGTGGTTATCAATGAAGCAACCGTGGCCGGTAAAGGAAAGGAAAAGGTGATAGATGAAGACAACGTGCCTCTGAAAGGAAGTAAACGTCAGATAAAGCTTTGAGACCATATGAGGTCGCCGTTCGTCAAGCGCCATGTTTTACTGGGACTATGATTAACATCAGATGAGAAAAGGGCGCAAAAATTTTGTTTGGCGCCATCCGGAGGTCTAGAGTAATTATATGAAACTTTGAACTTATGTCGACACATGAAACCATTCCAAACGAAGAAATTTCATTCACATTGCCTCATAATGGATGATGTATCGTGAACAACCTGTCGAAAACACATAAAATTAGATTACAATATGAAATAATGGAGAAATAACATTACCTTATATGAACAATTTACAGAAAGAAACGTAGGTCATGATTTCTAACCTTATAGCAGAGTTTCGTAACAGATTTCATATTCTTGTGTAGGACCCGATAAGTATTCACATCACCGTCTTCTCTAGTCAACACTATTCCACAATAAAAGGCAGCTTTCTTAATCTCCTTCCGCACTTCAAAAAACACAGTACGGGTATACACATCAGCTGCATGTCTCTCAATCAACAATGGGGTAGCAACCCGAGGAAACGTGTTCCTAGTGACAAACTCCAATGTCCGATGTTTGTTTCTTTGCCTCTCAATTGCACCATCAGAAGCATGCAAAAATTTCACCAAATCATCACGGTAATGTGCATATATTCTAAAAAAGGCGTGAGAACTTTCTGACCTAGAAGTCGTCCGCATCAACCCAGACATAGGGACACCCTTATAAAATGCCGGTATCCATGACTGCATAACTTCGTACATATCTCTCAACCAATCGTTCCCACGCAAATCATACTCGTCGATTATATTACCCCACTCCAACTCAAACTCATCGGGATTCATATGAGTATTCCAAACCAAATTAAGAAAAAAAATTGAATATGGCATTCTCTTCAAGATCAACCGTTATCTAGAAAACTTTAATACAAATAACACAATAAAATAAACATTATTATATGCACAATAAATTCCAAAAAAAATAAAATTCAATTCAATTCGTAGTAACATAGAAAAAATTAGAAAGTAATTTCACTAAGCTTCCCAGGAAGTTTCTTCATAATGTGCCACATGCATAGCCGATATTTGGACTCGGTAAAGATGACAGGAATAACTTGTTTCATAGCAGCACATTGGTTAGTTACGACGAATGTCAGCTGCTTCACATAAGCTTTCAAGAAAGCAGAAAGAACCTACTTAAAATTCTCAATGCTTTCGTGGCTTATCAACGCAGCACCCACGACGACGATCTTTTGTGATTGTCAATAGCAATGAACGGAACAAAATTCATAGCATGCCTATATACACCATAATAAATATTATAATGTATAAACAAAAAATTACAAAATTAAAAAATTTAACGAACAACGAAAAAACAAACTTTAACATACCTATTAGTACGGTACGTGGCATAAAAAAGAAATAGTGTCGCCAAGCTCCTTATAATTTAGTCTAGCTATTTCATCACCCCAAAACATTTCTTGCAACTCACCTTCACAAACCAAAATGTCATAAAAAATCAGGCACAACACTTCTCCTTTTCGCCAACAAGTCAACCAACATTTGTGCATCTTTATTTCCCACAAACGTAAACATGTCCCTTTTGGCATTTTGATAATCGACTGAAGTAGCACCAACATACTCATACCCACCCTTTAGACCGGCCTGAATCATATGCGACTTCGCCCCACCAATACATGAAGGTGATGAGTTATAAACATTCCTGTAATCCATGTATTGAAACTTCCTACTAGCACGTGATAGTTTCATATCTTCAGAATTGAACAACGAATGGTTATGTCTTTCCTCATATTTATAAACCACATAACACCTATCCTCTTTCCTAAAACGAAACTTAATACAAGCTTTACATCCCGATCTCTTAACATTTGAATTCCTAGACTTACGCCCACCAGACACGATATGAAGGGACTCAAACTCTTTTTTATCGAGAAAACCTTATTTACTACACAAAAGATAACGTGTTTAACATCAAATCCAACATTTTCTGCATATTTCATATACGCAACATCAGCAGCTTCGATATTCGGGTATTCATAACCCAACCATATCTTTACATTCTCATCCACATTCGGTATCCAATATTTTGTACCACCAGGAGAAACAAACGTCTCATGATAGGTTAAAACACCAAAAAAAAGAGTAAACATTATATTGCTAAAAAATATAAACTACAACAAAAATAGGTTGATTCATTCGGTTTTGATATTCCTAACAATTCATATGACAAAGCCGAACAAGAACGTCACCATGTATTATTAAAGAACACTATTATTTCATATCATACAATATGATATTGTATGATATCACATGAACAACTGTTTCGTAACCCACAACAAAAAGGGTATGATATCATGCATGCATGTTTCATATAGTTATGGACAAGCTAGAAACAAATACAAACTTCATACAGTAAAACATCATTCATGTATGTTTCATATAAATAACAAAAAATTCATACCATTCGAATACAACAAATAACGATTAAATACAAATCATATTTCATAGACCGGCAATAATACATATAATGACAATGTTTCATATAATGAAAATAGTATTGCATTCATTCTTCATATAATGTATGTTTCATATCATTTCAAATTTTCATATCATGCATGTTTCATATCATACATGAAACTGACGATAATCACGTTATACGAACCATACGAACAACAACCTTATACCATCAATATTTTCAGCTGAAAAATGTGTTGATCCAAACCCTCAGTGATTTGATAATGACCCTCTCTTAAACACTTAGTTAAAATTTTAAGTAAACAATATGTATTAGAGTTTCACTATTGCTGATAAGTACTAAGACCTTACAATACCGCTGATAGGAACTCTCACTCTTTAGATTAGATATTCAACGAACACTGTTCATCATTTTATAACTCTGAGCCTGTTCAGTCTATGAGATGATCGCTGATAAGTTAGTTGTTTACTTATGATCCCTGAAGACAAGTTTTACGTCAACATATGTTCTACGCTGAAGTCGAAGATCAAGCTCAAGAACCAGCCACAAGTCTACTCATGAACTGATGCGGATATCAGCGAAGCAAGACCTGTCCATTCAACGTGAAGTATCAAGTAGAAGACTTCAGCAATCGCTGAACTTTATCATTCGCTGATAAAGATCTGACTCAACGAAAGCTGATCATGAAGTCTCCCTGCATGTTACTATTGTCTTACCTCCCTTGCACGTCTCCGTACGAACTGTCAGAACGGACATCCCTTTTGTTTGTAATCGTACAACAACTCTGATTCTACACTGTGCACCATGCGGCTACTAAGGTTGTCTACAAAGGTCAATGACATGCAACCACTCAGCTGCTGCCACGTGTAAAGCCATATTGCACTGCATTAAATGCATGCAGTATATAAGAAGAACCTTACTTCAGTTTTGAAGTGTGCTCGGACCATCTTCTTATCTCTCTCTTATTGTTAAGTTATTATTCGTAATTTCTTTAACTCTTTCTAGTGCAAGAAACTTAGTGTTTCTCAAGACTTGTTAAGATTAGGTTTATCCTTAATCTTGTTCCGCAACAAGTTGTAAATTGTCTTGATTTATCAATAAACAATTTAGAAAAGTAAAAACGTGTGTTTGTATTCAACCCCCCCCCCCCTTCTAGAAAACTTGTATAGCCCTTCGGGACCAACAAGTGGTATCAGAGCAGATTTGTTTAATCTCATAAACAAGATCTGATCTATACTAAGATTTCTCTTCCTAGCTATTTTTGAAAATGGCTACCAACAGAAACACCAACTATATTGACAACGGTTCTCTTGCAAAACCCCCTAGATTCTCCAGAGATAATTTTAATCTATGGAAAAATAGGATGACTCTCTACTTAGAAGGTGTAGACCCTACTATGCCTTACTATCTTAAAAACGGCCATTATATTCCAATAAGAATTGATGCTGCAGTTCCAGCCGCTGAGAATAGACCTGCTATTCCAGAAAGGCTGATTCCCAAGGAAATTCATATGTGGACTGACGAAGATAAGAAGAAAGTGGCTATCGACACCAAAGCCAGATCCATACTCTCCATGGCTCTTCCTGATGAAGTCTACCATTCCGTCATGAACCTGAAAACCTCAAAAGCTATGTGGGACACAATCTGTGTTCAGTATGAAGGTACTTCTGAAGTCCAGGACTCTCGAAAGATCAACCTGGTAAGACAGTATGAAAGCTTCATTGTGGTAAGAATGAAACTCTCTCTGAAGTACACCAACGTTTTAACTGCTTAATAATAGATCTGAAAACTGTTGGTAAGGAATATTCTAACTTTAAAGTACTGACAAAGTTCTTAGAATGTTTACCTGAAAGCTGGGACAGTTATTCTATGTGTCTCAAGCTGTCAAAAGATTTAAAATCAATGACCCTTTCTACCTTATATGGCATGATGCTGAATCATGAGCAATCGAGTCATCGTAAGAAGAATATTGTAAAAGATTCCAAAAGCACCCCTGTTGCTTTAATCTCAGAGTCACCTTCCACTCAGCGATCGACTATCACTGTCACTGAGTTGGAAACTAACTCTGAAAGATCATTAGACTCTGACGTTTCAGATAATGATGAAACTCTGGCATTCCAGGCTAATAAGTTAAGGAGATTTGCTAGAAAGAGTAACTTCAAGAAGAATAAACCTCTTGCTATTACTGACAAGCCAAGATCATCAACCCCTGTTGATAAGGCTACTGCTACTTGCTATAACTGTGAAAAGATAGGACATTTTGCTAGCGAGTGCACGCCAAAGAAAGTCTCTAGACCCTCAGCTTTTCCCAATAAAAACTTTACTCACAGTACTAGAGATGAAAAATACAAAAAGCTGAAAGAAAGGTATTCAAAGCTGAAAACCTTTAAGAAGAAAGGCAATGGCCTTATGGCTGACTATGATTGGGCTGCCTCTGACGAAGAAGAATCATCTGACTCTGAAGATGAGAATGAAGCCAATCTATGTCTCATGGACAAACTTGAAGATGAGGAAGAAAATTCTGACATTCCCTCTACTTCAACCTCTGCTACTAAGGTATCACCTTCCTTCTTTACCAATATTTTAAATATTGATGAAGCTGATAGTCTTCGAAAGATCGATCTCTTGACTAGAAGTTTATATGAAGCCATGAATGGAAAAACTGTGGTTGAAAATCAAAACCTTGATCTCGCTGAACAGCTTAAAAACTGTCACCTTCAAATAGAAAACCTTTCTAAAATAGAAGAAGATTTTAAAGATCAAGTTCACTTAAATCAGCTAGTCAAAATCGAGCGCGAAGAAGCTATCGCTGCATTAAAAGCTGAAAAAGCTACTGTTGATGGATGGTATAATTCCTCAACAAAGATCACTGAGATAATTAAGTCTCAGATTCCCCTGAGTGATAAACGTGGTCTTGGTTACAAAGCTGATACTCTAGAACCAACCACTGACCGTTCCATGCTTAAATTTGGAATGTTCGTATCCTCTATCCCTGACACTTTCTCATCTCAGTGTTCCTCATCTAAACCTCCTATCCATGAGGAAATCTCTACCTTAACTTCTAAAGGTAAAGAAAAAGTTGTTTATCCAAAACCTACCCCAGTCTTTAAAAACACGGGTAAAGGAATTGATTTTAACCAAAATCCTCATAAGGGTACCTCTATACCAAAGCTGAACGCTTCTAAAGCTTCAGTGAGTTATCCCTCCGATTCAAAGAATAAGATCCCTGGATTTATTCAGCGTGGATCTATTCAGCGATCAACTCCTAGAATCAAAGTGGAAATTATTGGTAAGAAATTCGAAGAACTAAATGTTCCTCTCATTTCAAAAGCCAATAGCTTACTTGGTGCTGGTCCTTCTAATTCAAAATCAAAAGCTCAACATGCAAATGGTCCTAGAACTACTTTTAGTTATAGAAAATGTTATCATGGTGTACACATGGTTAAGTGGGTACCCAAGAAAAACTAATCTTCCTTTGTAATGCAGGTTAAGAAGGGTATCTGGTATCTCGATAGCGGATGCTCTAGACACATGACTGGTATGAAGAACCTGCTAACTGAGTACAAAAAAGAGAAGGGTCCCTCTGTAACTTTTGGTGGAAATGGAAAAGGACATACCCGAGGGTTTGGTGTACTCTCTAATGGTACAACAACCTTCAGAAGAGTCACATATGTTGAAGGGCTGAAGCATAATCTTCTAAGCATCAGTTAGCTTTGCGACAAGGATAACAAAGTAATCTTTATTAAGGAATCCTGCTTTGTCGCTGACAAAAAGGAGAAGATAGCTCTCAGCGATTATCGTTTGGAAAATGTTTATGTAATAAACATGGACTCAACAACCACTGGGAACTCCTGTTTCTTCCCAAAAGCCTCATCTAATGTCAACTGGCTATGGCATAAGAGGCTCTCTCATCTCAACTTCAAGACACTGAACACTCTTTCTTCAAAAGAGTTAGTCACTGGTCTACCTCATCATAGGTTATGTTTCTCTCGATATACATGGGTTATGTTTCTCCGTTCTAAGAGTGACACCCCTGAAGAACTCATCACCTTTGTTCGGAAGATGGAAACCCTGAACAACTTGACCGTTCGCTCAATAAAGAGTAATCATGGGACTGAATTCAAAAACAGTTCTCTTGATTCCTTCTTTGAGAGTAAGGGTATTTCTCACAACTTTTCTTCAGTGAGAACACCACAACAAAACGGAGTCGCTGAAACAAGAAATAGAACTATTATTGAAGTTGCACGTTCAATGCTCAGCGATTCTCACCTGCCTACTCAGTTTTAGGCAAAAGCTGTCAACACTACTTGTTTTACGCAAAACAGGTCGTTGATAGTCAAAAGATTTAATAAAACAGCCTATGAACTTTTTCATGGGAGAAAGCCTTCAATTAGCTTTCTTCACATCTTTGGATGTCAGTGTTTCATACTGAACAACAGAGATGCCCTTGGAAAGTTTGATCCTAAGGCTGATGATGGAATCTTTCTTGTATATTCTTCAATCTCCAAAGCCTTCAGAGTCT
The DNA here is from genome assembly GCA_033807775.1 of Saussurea involucrata. Classification (NCBI taxonomy): domain Eukaryota; kingdom Viridiplantae; phylum Streptophyta; class Magnoliopsida; order Asterales; family Asteraceae; genus Saussurea; species Saussurea involucrata. Next base: position 139,619,951 of record CM066322.1, read on the forward strand.
TCAATCGAAGAAGACAAACTGTTGAAGAAACTATTCACGTCACTTTTGACGAATCCCGTTCAGCGAATTCTCGACCTTCTACTGATACTGAAGAACTGAATCAATGGATGTTTTCTCATCTTGGTGATTCAGAAGAAATTCCCACTCCTCATACTCATACCGTTGAAGATGATAGTCCTACTATCATCCCAAACATGCAGAATAGTGAAGCTGAAACATCATAGGTCTCAGTTGTTCCTTTAAACACTATACCTACTTCTGAATCAAATGTCTCAGACATTCCATCTACTTCTCTGCAATCAGTGAATGAGATGACATCTGCACCTACTCCTCTCTTGGCTGATATTCCAGAAGTTGCTGAAGGTTCATCTTCAGCTCCTCCAGTCTAATTTGAGTCAGCGACTTATGCTCCTGCTCAGCGATGGACTGTAAATCACCCAATTGATCAAATCCTTGGTGATCCAAACGCTGGTGTTCAGACTCGACGAAGTGCAGGTAATATTTGTTTATTTGTTAACTTTATTTCTCTGATTGAACTAAAGAAAATAGATGATGCCCTCAAAGATCCAAACTGGGTCAGCACCATGCAAGAAGAGATGACTGAATTCGAAAGAAACAAAGTTTGGAAACTTGTTCAAAGACCAACTGACAAGACAGTGATAGGCACTAAATGGGTCTATCGAAACAAGTTGGACGAACATGGAACTGTAACCTGCAACAAGGCTCGTCTTGTTGCTCAGGGATACAGAAAAGAGGAAGGCATAGATTACGACGAAACATTTCCTCTAGTAGCAAGACTAGAATCTATTCGTCTATTCTTAGCATACGCTGTACACAAAGACTTCAAAGTATATCAAATGGATGTCAAGTCAGCATTACTCGATGGAAAGCTGAATGAAGAAGTCTATGTGGAACAACCTCCAGGATTCTCAGATCCTAAGTGTCCAGGTTATGTTTATAAACTGGATAAGTCACTTTATGGCTTAAAGCAAGCTCCACGTGCATGGTATGACACTCTGTCCTCTTATCTCCTAATTGAAAATTTTGAGCGAGGTAAAATCGACAAAACTCTATTTTTTAGAATAGTGAAAGGTCATATCATTCTTGTTCAGATATATCTTGATGACATTATATTTGGTTCTACTAACCCTGATCTTTGTACTCGTTTCTCTGATAGAATGAAAGAAGAGTATAAAATGAGTATGATGGGTGAGCTAACATATTTCTTTGGTCTTCAGATAAAACAAAATGAAAAAGGAACTTTCATTAATCAGGGAAAGTATGTTAAAGATATGCTGAAGAAATTCGATTTAACTCAGAGTTCAGCTATAAAAACCCCTATGGCACCACCGCTGACATTAAACAAGGATTCAAATGGAATACCTGTTAATGTCACGCTGTATCGTGGGATGATCGGCTCTCTCTTGTATCTTACAGCTAGCCGACCCGATATAATGTACGCAACTTGTTTGTGTGCACGATATCAAGCTGAACCTAAGGAATCTCATATGACCGCTGTAAAGCGAATCTTTCGTTACCTTAAGGGTACTATGAACCTAGGTCTTTGGTATCCCAAAGACTCAGGGTTTGATCTAATCGCCTATTCAGATAGTGATTTTGCAAGTTGCAAATTGGATAGGAAAAGCACCACAGGAGGCTGTCAGCTCCTGGGTGGAAAGCTGGTGAGTTGGACAAGTAAAAAGCAAAACTCAGTGTCCACCTCAACTACTGAAGCTGAGTATGTAGCCGCTAGAATCTATTGTTCTCAGGTCTTGTGGATGAGAAATCAACTACTAGACTATGACCTTCAGCTCTCGAAAATTCCAATCTATTGCGATACTACAAGTGCCATCGCTATAGCCAACAATCCAGTGCTACACTCAAAGACCAAACATATCGAAACCAGGTATCATTTTATCAGAGATCATGTGATGAATGGTGATATAGAACTTCATTTTATCCCAACTGACTATCAGTTAGCTGATCTGTTCACCAAACCTCTTGATGTGACAAGATTCAACTTTCTCATCAGCGAGCTTGGAATGCTGAACTTTGAAGAGTAAGATCTTCAGTGGTTCACATTTGATCAGTGATAGGATAAAACAATTATATAACCCATTCTATCATTTTCTCTCTGAACATAATTGATTCGCTGATATCAAGGTATGTTTTCTCTCTTGCTCGCTGACGTTCGCATGTAAATGTAAGATTTCAAAACAAATTGCATCGCTGAATATCTCTTCCTTAACAGCGATACTTTGAAATTTCTTAAAACTAACACTGATATTTCTATTCAGTGCTTCATGTTTTTCAAAATAGTCCCTGAGCTGTCAAAACCTCAGAGACATCCTAAAATATGAAAGGACGTTTGTGACATCATCACAACGCACGTTTCGTTTACCTTCCAATCAAATGCAAACACGTGTTCGTGTCATGATGAAAAACTTTCCTGCTCGAGTTTCTCTCTCTCTCAAATCTCTCTATATAAACTATTTCGAGTTTATATTTTCGCTTTACGCGAACTTCTTCTCCAAGCAAGAAAAGATTTATTGTTGCTTATTTCTAGAAATCTGTTCATCTTCTTCTTCGATTACCAGGTTAATATTCTTATTATTTACCTGCATAACTTGTATATGATCTTCTTATTGCTTTTAACAGATCAAACAAAAGAAACTTTTTCTAAAATGAAATCATTTCTTTCATGGTTTTATGAACACAACCTTTTCATGGTTGTTCTTCAAGTTTAAAACTCAAAATCTTAAACTTGTTTTTCATTCGTTTTTCCAGAATCCGTATCTAAAGGAAAATGGAAAACAAGACTATTACTGGGTTTGTTTTTCTTTTTCAAAACAAGAAAACCCTAATCTTCATTAAGACATTTCTGTCTGAATGAAATGGACAAAAATCGAAAAAGCTTTCACAACAAGACTGTATTTTTTATGATTCTAGGTTGATATGTTAAACAGAAATGGCATCTTCTACTCCTGCTCCTACCGCTGAGAAATCCACGACTGCAAAGAAACTGACTCTCGTCAAAGCTCCTCAGGTCAAGTTCAAGCTTGAGGAAATCAAATTTTCAAAATCGAACAACCTTCATGCGCTTTTCGAGTTTCCTCCTCGAAAGCAAGTCACACATCTGGATGATGATGTGAACTATCTCAAAACATGTTGCTTATCCACAGCCCTGACCATTACACCCCCTGCTCATAAATTCCTACTTTCTCAGTTCTGGTATACTGCCAGAAGAGCTCAGGTACCCCACGCCAAAGACCCAACGAAGATCGTTGACTCCATTCTGTGTGACACAAAATTTGGCACCACCAAAATCAACCCTGCCATAATTAGGAAAGCACTGAGCCTTCCTACCTCTACCAAAGAAAACCGCTTTGTCCCTCTCCCAAACCAAAAAAACCATGATGATATGGAAGCCATCATTGCATTCTTCGATGCAATGGGTTATGCATGGGACACTGGAAGGGACAAGAAGCCTGAGAATAAACTGACTTTGATTAAGAAGTCCAAAATGCCCAGCGAGATAAACTTCATCTTCGCACATATGATAAGGTGCATGACAGCGAAGAGTGGCTCCTCTGATCAAGCTGCTCAACCTCAGCAAGCAATGGGCTATGCATTGCTGAAAGGTCTAAATCTTGACTGGGCCTCCATCATCTACGACGAACTTGCGTTCAGAGTGGATATGGCTGAAAGATCTGCATGGGTTCCTTATCCCAGATTCATCAGGCCCGTCTTTCAACAAGGACTTGGCGAAAGGTACCGAACAGAGGGTGATCTGAGCCTCTCTCAGGTTGGCCCTAAGGTACTCGACTTTAAGCCGCTGGAAAACGAGGTACGTCTTTCTACTCTCTTATCTCTTCTCAATCCTCCTTCTTCTACTTCTACTGCTCATTCAGTGGAAATCCCCACCGCTGATACCCACGCTGCACCCTCTACTCCTCGAAAAAGGAAACACTCAACTTCGCAACTTGGTTCCAAAAGAATCAAGAAAACCAAGGAGCAACCCCCCAGCAGTTACATGTTGAAACTCCTCAGCTCATCTTGAAGAGCTGATGGAAAGTTCAGTGGTACGCTCTGCTACAGCTAACCAAGCCACACCTTCCATCCCGGCTTCAGCGTCTCTAAACGCTGAAGTTATAAACTTGGAAATGAACCCACCTCCTTCAGCCTCTCTACAGACTGAAGTGATTGACAGCGGATCCAACACTGAACCCCGAACCCAACCATCATTCTCATCCCTCATTTCTCCTACTCAATCTTTGGTCTCTCCATCAATTTTCCCAACTTTCTCAGGGACACCCTTCATCGTACATGACTCAGCTGCAGACACTCTGAATACGATGATGGATACAAACTTAGGATCTGCAGGCACCTCCATGCGCCAAGGTACTCTTGAAGGCGACATGGAATATCATTCAGGACACAAAGGGTTCGACAACTTCGCCAACCCGCCTGCAGGTATAAACATAATCCAAAACACTCCTCTCTCTCTACCCTAAACTTTTGATCTTTCCTCTGTTCATAAGTTAATAACTGTTTCAGGTCCTAATTTGGGTGATATCAACACCTCCCTGAAGGCCCTGGAAACAAAGGTGGAAAATTACAACACAATTCTCTCCACGAACTCTTCAGCGGTTACAGACGCTGGAGAGAAACTCAAAAAACTGACCGAGATCGTCGATACAAAAGTCTCCAAAGCTGATCTGGAGAAGGTGGATGGTAGCATCGCTAAATTTGCTACCACCCTCGCTGACAATTCAACCGCCACCACCTCTCTTTCAACAAACTTCACCTCTCTGTCCAATGAAGTCACATCATTGAAGACAGAGGTTGGTTCTCTAAAGGGTAAAGTTTCCACGATCAAGGCTGACGTCTCCGCCATCAAAGAAATTGTTCAGAAAGTGCTCGATCGCCCGAACGCCCCAACTTCAAATTTTACTCAGGTCGATCGCGAAGCTCTTGAAAAGATCAATCATGCTACAACTGGCCTGGAAGTCAGATTAGCAAAGATTGAGAAATGTGTTGGGATCTGTGGCCCGGAAGACAGGGACCAAACACACATTGCCACTACAGAACAATCTGTTACCTCCCCCAACCATGATGTGGAAGAGGGGGAGAAGACTAAAGAAGACCTTCCCCATAATGCTGAGGGGGAGGGTATTGAAACTGCTGCTGCTGGTACTTCTAATCCACAACCTCAGGGAGTTGAAAACCCTGAGGAAACCGAGAAACCTTCCTCTGTATCTGAGGGGGAGCAACTCGATGAGCAACATAAGGAACCTGTTGCTGACGTGACCGAACCTTATGTTGAAGAGGTCGAGTCTGGAGAAGAAACTGAAGATGATGAACCTGTCGACATCTCTGATGAAGAACCATCATCATCCCCCAAAGATGATGATGATGACAATGATGATGACGACTTCTTCTACGTCCAGCCTGTTGCAAAAGCCCCAGCTCAAAAAGGGATCAAGATAAAAGAACCTTCAGGGGAGCGGACCAAGACAAAGCCTGCAGCGTCTGAAGCTGACAAAGGCAAAAACAAAGGCCTCGCTGAAGAAGACAATATGACGATCTTGCTTCAAAAGCCAGTTTGTCAGGTACACTACCTTCTATTCCCTTACACTGCATCCCTCCTCAATCTCAATCCTTCTATCCTTAAAACCTCTATACACTTAACCACATTATTTTCTCTATCTCTTTCTTCCCAACTTTTGTTACTTAAACAATCGCTTTGTTTCAGCTAGTCCTCTCCCCTGTTTGAGGATCCCGCTGAAGCTCCTTCGACTACACCAGAAATAATCCCAGCCACAAGAGCTGAAGAAATAATCCCAGTCTTGGATTTAACCACTGAGACTGATGAACATGAAGAACATCTGCTCTCTCACAAAAACAGACCTTCCTTGGCTCCTCAAAAGCTAAGTAAAGAGGATCAAGAAAAGAGAGATGCAATGATCAAACAGCTTGAAGATCATCGAATCATTCTTCCTCGTGACAAAATCCCTGCTCCCACAAAGTTCAGGATCTCAAGGAAAGAATACGAGGATCATCTAAGAGCTGAAAGATTACTCTCCTAAAAGAAGGAAGCTGAAGAAAAAGATAAGGCTCTCGTTATCCAGCTTGTCCAACAATCGATGAAAGACCCTGCGTTGAAAAGAACTGCCATTGATGTCCAACGTCAGCTATGGGATGATGCCCAAAGGCTCGTTGAAGAAAAGACTAAAGTATCTGATACGACTTTGGAATGGTGTAAAGAAATGATGAATTATCGATCTCGACCATCCAAAATCATCAAGGTAAACATCAGTGGAAGACTGATCATTGACGTTCCTGTTGTTGAAGTTGATGTGTTCAGAGAAGACAAAACCAAGCAAACCTTCTATGCTGCTACTTTAGAGAAGTTTGGTTTCTCTGAATGGTTGGAAGTGAAATTAGCCATTCAGCGATCGCGCTCAAAGTTCAAGAGCCATGTCGAGAAAATTTTAAATACTCAGATCGATTTGGTTTCTTCTGCTGTGGATATTCCTCCTTCCACTCTTCTTCCTCCTCAACAAAGAAGAGTCTCCACAAAGGAAAAGAAAGTCTCAGACTCAGGTCCTCTTATACGAAATGAAACGGGTATTGGTTTCTCTCGTGCTGAAGTTCTTGGCCCTGATGCTGATCTCTCAACGCTTGACACCTCCCTACCACCTGGTGAAACTTTCATCCCTGGCAAAGTCATAAGTGATCCCTATGGTATATTCTTTCTAGACTACCATGGAAATCAACACTTTCAACACATCTCTGAGCTTCCAATCACTCCCATCGAACAGCTCAGAGATCTCATATACTGGTGTGAAGTCAGACGCGACATTAAGGCACGTCACCTCAAGCCCCTCATCTTTGAAGAAGCAAAGAACAAAAAGGATCAAGGTGTCACTGTCCCTGACTGGATGATTCCCACATCAAAGACCCTCGATGAACTTCTCATCAAGGAAGAACCTTTTGACGGATAGGATCGCCTTGTAATTCTTTCTATCCTTATCTATCTACATCTTTTGTACTTGTAATTTTTCCACTTCCCTATGTAATCTTTACGAAGTTTAAAGAAAAATTTCAGCGAATGTACTTTACTCCATCAGTACTGAAAAGATCTCAGAAAACAGTACAAGGGACAAATATTTTATGAGTTCTTTTTATCCTTATGTTTTCATTAAATAGCAATTTTCTCTGTTGCTATGTCATAATCAAATAGGGGGAGATTGTTGATCCAAACCCTCAGTGATTTGATAATGACCCTCTCTTAAACACTTAGTGAAAATTGTAAGTAAACAATATATATTAGAGTTTCACTATCGCTGATAAGTACTAAGACTTTACAGTACCGCTGATAGGAACTCTCACTCTTTAGATTAGATATTGAGCGAACACTGTTCATCATCTTATAACTCTGAGCCTGTTCAGTCTATGAGATGATCGCTGATAAGTTAGTTGTTTACTTATGATCCCTAAAGACAAGTTTTACGTCAACATATGTTCTACGCTGAAGTCGAAGATCAAGCTCAAGACCCAGCGACAAGTCTACTCATGAACTGATGTGGATATCAGCGAAGCAAGACCTGTCCATTCAACGTGAAGTATCAAGTAGAAGACTTCAGCAATCGCTGAACTTTATCATTCGCTGATAAAGATCTGACTCAACGAAAGGTGATCATGAAGTCTCCCTGCATGTTACTATTGTCTTACCTCCCTTGCACGTCTTCGTACGAACTGTCAGAACAGACATCCCTTTTGTCTGTAATCGTACAACAACTCTGATTCTACACTGTGCACCATGTGGCTACTAAGGTTGTCTACAAAGGTCAATGACATGCAACCACTCAGCTGCTGCCACGTGTAAGGCCATATTGCATTGCATTCAATGCATGCACTATATAAGAAGAACATTACTTCAGTTTTGAAGGGTGCTCGGACCATCTTCTTATCTCTCTCTTATTGTTAAGTTATTATTCGTAATTTCTTAAACTCTTTCTAGTGCAAGAAACTTAGTGTTTCTCAAGACTTGTTAAGATTAGGTTTATCCTTAATCTTGTTCCGCAACAAGTTGTAAATTGTTTTGATTTATCAATAAACAATTTAGAAAAGTAAAAACGTGTGTTTGTATTCACCCCCCCCCCCTTCTACAAAACATGTATAGCCCTTCGTGACCAACAAAATGCTTTGCATACCACCAACAGAAATCAACCAACAAATATCAAAGAAAAAACTAACCATCTGCTAGAAGAACTATTTAATTTCCAGAATTAGGGCTTCCTTTCTTCTTCGAAAAATCAACACCAGCAAGACGATCTTCATCGCTACCAAGCAGTATTTCATCAGTACCAATACAATCCTCATCACTGGCATCAGATTCATCAACGTCAGACAACATATAGTCGGCAAAAACATGTATAAATCAGGTATCATCTTTAATAGATTCAAGGCGTGAATCATTATCCATGACCAAGAACAAAATAATAAAACAAAATGGAATTCTGCTACTGGATTAATTAGTCGTACGTTTCTTGGAAAACAACTAGAAAATCAGAAAAGAAATCAAGAATACAAGTTAAAAATTGGAGTGAGTCAATCGTTTCCTAAAAAACCGCCATTATGGATACATACCATAATGGAACTGTTTGAACCTATGAAGTAAAAGACGAATCTACCCTCTTCGGCTCTAATAAAATCAACGGATGGGATTAGTTTACAAGGTTTACATAAATTTCATGGTTTACAAAAAAAGATCCCTATATATATATATATATATATATATATATATATATATATATAGAGAGAGAGAGAGAGAGAGAGAGAGAGACAGAGGCTCCGTAAAATACAAACCTTGCATTTGTTGCACCCCTTACAAACCACAGTCTGCATATGTGCAGACTGGTTCTGAATATATGCATATGAATACGTGCAAGAATATACATATAATGGACATACATTCATATGGGACAATGCATATATGCAGAACCAGTCTGCACATATGCAGACTGTGGTTTGTAAGGGGTGCAACAAATACATGGTTTGTATTTGATTTGTACCCTATATATATATATATATATATATATATATATATATATATATATATAGAGAGAGAGAGAGAGAGAGAGGAAGGTTCAAACGAGAACGCTAACTATTTAAGAAAACAACAAATCATGTGCAAAATTATATGTGATTTTACATTACTTGACACGCGCGACTTTGGCCGCGACTTAAAGTGGCGGAAAAAGTCGTGTAATCATATATGATTTTGTATGTGAATCAAATATGATTTTGTACATAGCGGCTGTTTTCTTGTTTTTTTCAATAGTTAGCGTTCTCGTATGAACCCATCTCTCTCTTTCTCTCTGTATATATATATATATATATATATATATATATATAGAGAGAGAGAGAGAGAGAGAGAGAGGGATAATAACTCTAAATGTGTGTAAACTTTAGATTACCTATGTTTTCTTGAGGAAATTATTTCATGAAATTGTTTATTTTGAAGAAAGTGTTTCATATCATTCATTTCTTGATGAAATTGTTTCATATATTTGTGTTTTTTATGTAATAACGACAAAGTTTCATCAAACTATGTAAATATATGAAACAGTTTCATAGGAATGAAAAAAATGAAACTACATAAAAAACACAAATATATGAAACAATTTCATCAAAATAAATAATTTCATCAAAATAAACAATTTCATGAAACAATTTCATCAAGAAAACGTATGAAATCCAAAGTTTACTTGAAAAAAAGTTTACAAAATAGTGGGACTCTATATATATAAATATATACATATATATATATATATATAGAGAGAGAGAGGTTATATTGTTAACTCATCAAATAATATTAACTTTACAAACTCCTCTTGACCGATAAATGTTTAAGGATAGAATTGGTATTTCATGAATTGTTTTTTTTTGTAGACATATTAAAAAGGAGTTACAAAATAAACCTCATCCATGATTCTAGCTCTAATTATTTTTTCAAAGTTTGCATTAGATGATTGTTTGATATAGCTCTAATTAATTTTTTTTTAAAGAACTAGGTGTTTTAGTTTTCACATGTGTTCAACATTCTTTGAATGAAGAATGGATTATCGATGTAAGCAAAAACTACATTCAACACGTTTTGTTGATGGATTCTATTCATTCCGGGAGGTTGGCCGATGTCGACGGAGGAGACGATGTATATAAGTGTTCATCAATTATAAAAACAACGGCGGAAATATTTGACGGAACGCAACTCAATCCCAATGAAGAAGGGGTGACGCAAAATGGCAGCACGAGCAACGCAGAAATATTCAGACCCAATAAAAATTGATATTCATAAGCTTTTTGTTGATCCCACAATAAGACTCAACAATGATATTTATCTCAAAAGTTCAAACAGAATCAAACAAGTGAAACAAAAATAAAACACGAGTTTAGCTCAATGATTCAACTTCTCAATAGATTTTTCAAGAACACCAAGAACACTGTTAAGTGTGTGATACAGATTATACGCTCTAAGCTGGTGTGTGTGTGTAGTGCCAAAGTTCTTCGAACAGGTCTGGTAGAGGCCTTTTATTTATACTACTTTACAGGGGACAAACAGGGGACAAGAAGTACTAAGGTACAAGAGACAAGGTCGTGGACTGAATCTGGTACACTTAGAGTTAGTGCGTCGTCTTCTGTAAAAGCTGTTGCCCTTAAGAGGATGACACATGGAAAGTTGCAGGGTACGCCTTATACGATTGATCTTCAGGATCTTCATACAGCAGAGGCACGTGAGGGGCACACCTGTCTTTGTCTTTGTTCTTCAATCTCTGAGTCTTCTAAGTCTTCATACCACAGAGGCCCTGTCAAGGGTGACAGAGGCTCTGTGGTCTTGTCCTCTGAAAGTCTTCTAGTGAACGATCCAGGTGAAGGTTGCTCGAATCTCGTGCTCTTGGTGTCCGGCAGAGGCTTTGTCAGAGATCTTCACTTAGCCTATTTTTCAATACTTCTTAGAACAGAAGTTGGAGCTAACAATCTCCACCTAAGTATTGAAAAATAAAAAATTTGAAAGTTGCATGGTTTCTAGGTTAAGAACAACAAGAGGTGATACATTTGACCTCTGTAAAAAGTAGCTTTTCATTTACTATTATGCCAGAGGCATTTACATGATTTGAAATGTACAAGGTTTGAAAAGTTGACAGAAGTAAAATAGTAGCAGAGGTCAGACTCTTGCGTTTGGGAAGTCATTGAATGACTTGGTGAGCCCTCCATCTCTGAGTTCAAGGAACATATTGATGCAGAGGTCTCTGAAGCTGATGATCGAATCAATGACCTCTATTAATCTGTTGGCGAAGGTTAGGTCCATGAATTCAAATCCTCAGAAGTTCTGGAAGGTCATAAGGGCTAAGGTTCCTTAGATCTACATCTGAGAATTTGTTCTCAGATCTGTCTGCCCTGACATGGTAGAGGTTGTAGTGGAATTGTCCACCTTTGGTATGTGAGAGCTTGCAGTAGATGACTTGTGTGATCTTTGAGTTTGAGAAGACTTTTTTGTTGGGTTTGGCTTTGTCTCTGAAGAAGTCTTCCCTTATCTGCTGCATCATGTCACATTTTAGAATGGGAGGTGGTAGAGGATCATTGATGGCTCTGCTGTAGAGGTATTTGTAAACAACCTCTTCCATTTGGCATTGAGGTACAAAGTGTGGAGGCATTGGTTTACACATGGCTTCCATGTCACTGATTAATTTGGCCACTCTGTCTTCTGTTGGCTTCGCCTTGGGATCTAGAGTAGGGTTGGCAATCAGAGGAAATCCGTAAGCCCAATCTTCTTCTTCTGGCTTTAGAGTGACAAAGGCAACAAAGGAGCTCTTAAACAGTTTCTCTGTGACTTGAGCTTTTGGTTTCTTGGGCTTTGGTTCCTCTGTAAGAATGGACTTTCCTTTGTCCTTGGCCTTCGGCTGTGTTTCTTCTGTTTGTTTGGATTGGGTTGCCTATGTTGGTTTTATCTGTTGAGCTTCTGAGGTCTTTGTTGGGGGTGCCTCTGTTGTTGGTTTTGTAGGGGTTGTCTCTATTGGTTTAGATGGTGGTTGGGTTGAAGAATTTCTGTTATTTTGGTTTGGGGTTTGGTTGGGGATGCTTCTGCGGTTTTGCTCAGATATTTTTGTTGTTTTTAAGCTAAGGTTGTTCAGGGTTTCGATTTGGGTTGCTCTTCTGTTGTTATGGGTGTGGGTTGTTCTTCTGTTGTTATGGGAGTAGGAGATGGTAGCTTGGTTTCTTCTGTTGGTTTTGGTGTAGGGGAGGGAAGGTCTTCTTCAGAGTTTGAAGAAGAGAGGATCTGGATTTGCTCTAAGGCTGTCTTCGGTTTAGGTGAGGGCAGGTTTTCAGATGGACGATTTGTTTCCACAGAGGTGGGTATTTCCTCTGTGGTCTTATGCTCTTTTGACGGTTGAGTATCTTGGTGTTGAGGTACTTGGGTTATTGGTTTAATGACAAGTGGTGGTGCTGGTAGACCTCTGATGTTTGTATCTGTAGTTTTCTCCCCCTCAGGATGATCTGATGACACATCTGAATCATCATCAAACTCATCCTGCCTTCTGTCTGAAGTGCCTTCTGCTCGGCACGATGTCTCTAGTTTCTTTGGCGGACTGGCCCTTGCAGCTATCATCTTTACTCAGAGGTCCTCGCAAATCCCCAGCAGACAGGCAACTTCTGCCTCAGACTTAAACCTTAGCTTTCCCACGATGGTCTGGAAGTCTTTGACGTAGTTGGCATTGGCAGTGGTGAAGGCCTTGATAAACTATGTCATCTCGTTCAGTATACCCAGACCAATATCTGTTATTTGAGCTCTGGTCATGTAGTCGGAAGGCTTCATGGTTTGAGTTTCCCTTGTGGTTTGTTCTTAGACTTGTTCTAGGGCCTTTTTGAGATCTTCTTTTGTGAGGCCCGTAGATGCAGGGGTTTGAGTGGAGAGATTTGTGTCCACTTTACGTGCCTTCTTTAACTGTTTGGAGAGTTCTTTGACAGAAGCTTCAAGTGCAGAGGTTGAGGGTGCTTCTGGTGAAGAGGGTGTTGTAGCTGCAGAGGTTGTTGCAGCGTTTTTCATCAAGGTACTGGCATTCTTCACCTCAGTTGAAAGGTTTTCAACTTTGGTGGTCAATTCATTTAGCGCCTTGTGGGTGGATTCTGCAAGAGCGTCGAAAGAGATTTTCAACTCTTTCAACGAAGTGGTCATAGAGGTGACAAGGGTTTGGAACTAATCCCTTGCGACATATGAGCCTGGTGTAACCTTTGGGGGAACACATTCTTCCCCAAAGTGAGTCCTTGTTCCTTGGACGCCTTCTTTCATCACTATTTTTATGTTGAGGACGGAAGGACTTCCTTCTGATCCTCGAGCAGAGGTTTTTAAGGCCTCAGACTCTACAAAAGTTCTGTCAAGGACCTTATTCTGATCCACTCCAGAGGTGGGGACAGAAGTATCCTTGATTTGACTATGGAACTTGTCTAGAGTCCCTTCGTCTATGTGCACTCTAGGCTCCTCTGAAGAGCCTTGGGGTCCTAGATGTGTGCGCGTGGCAGAGGAAACAAATTCCTCTGTTGGGATTTCTGCTGTGATCAGGGGCGAAGGATCACGAATAAGAGGAGAGTCCTTTTGAGAGGACTTCCTCTGTATGGTTTCCCCAATAGTGAGTGGCACAGAGGATGAAAAACGTTCCTCTGTCCGGTTTGTTGGGGATAGGTTCGAGCTGTGCGGCTCTTGTTCAATAGCTCTTTTTGCCACTAGACTGGGAGAGCTAGATGTGTGGGTTGCACTGGGAGGGGGTGATGGTTGTGTGCCTCTACCTACTGCGGCATATTTTCGGCTTTCTTCCTCTGTCATACAACGTAACACAAGGGATTATATGCTAGATTCAATGTTCACCCAGGTTCCTTCGGCTTCTTGCATTTCTTCTATGCTCTCGAGTTGTGAGTCGTAGCTAGTAGGAGAGGCAAAGAGATCTGGATTCATTGGACCTTCTGGGTGTCAACTTGATTCCCAGTCGGAGTTCTGTCACTCTCCTCCAGATCGGAGTCAACTTCTGTGACTATGACGTTAGGGTTGGTAGTTGTCTAATCTGGGATGTCTTCTGCGGTCCACCCAGAAGTGTCTAAAGTTGTGGCCATCTCTGTTTCCTCCAGAAACGCAGCAAAGTCAGTAGGCGTTGCGTATTGGATTGGAGTGGGGGATCACAGAGGTTCCAATATTGATTCTCTGAAGTCAGATTTTTTCTTGTTTTTGCTCATGCTTTGTTATAGCTCTTTCCCACTCTTCTGCGCTCATCCTATCCCTAACTTCGTCTCCTATGGGGGCTCCTAGACGCGGGGGTGTCACATGACTCGGTTTTGGAGTCCGGTGATCGCGTATGTAAGCTGTCCTAAGGTCTTCATCTAGGGCATATGTGAGCAACTTTGATGGCAGAGGCCGACATAACTGGTATCCATCTGCGTGTCTTGTAGGGGCCATTCTGGTCAGAGGATAAGTTTTTACAATTTTTCCTTCCATTGGCCAATCATTCAGGATTAGCAGAGGTTCTAAGATGACACATAGAGTCCTCTGGAATTGAAGAGCAGGAAGTTCTTTGCTTTTGGGGCCCTTTGCCTTATGTGTAGAGATTATGTGGTCGATGGTGTTAACGAGTTCCTGCATCATGAGGGTGGCATAAGCCAGAGGTAAATCATAGTACACCCATACATGATTGCCAACATCTGGTGAGAGCTCTGATCAGGGCTACCCACCTTTCTAGTTAGACAACGGTTTAGGATCGAGAATGGAGTGTTCCACAGAGGAGGGAATCGATTCCTCCTAAAGTCATTCCTTTTGTTGAGATGGGTGTGGTAGCCCAACATCTCTGCAAAGTCGTAGAGCTCTCTGTCAGAGGGACTTTCTGCATAGTCCTTGATGTCCAAAAGCCCTCTGGTGGGTAGGTCAAACTCCATAGAGAGCATAGTTCTGTTGAATCTTAGCTCAAGGTTCTCTGATCTGTCTGGTTTGGATATATAACATGTGATTTGTCTGTTCCCTTCGTTGTAATAGCAGCTCTGCCAGAACTTGTTCAGGTATCTGACAGGGATTCTTGTTACGTTTTTCGTTAGTAAGGTTCTTAAAGGATGGTTTTCTAGAATGTTTATCAGGATTGCATTTTCATCCCCAAATGCGGTTCTTGGGTTTAAGGGGAAGGATGTTTTCGAACTGGTTATGGTTAGAAAATCTTGTAGATGGGTGGTCGGAGCATAGTCCACTGAGTCGCCACTGTGTTCTTGTTCTAGATTTCTGGCCATAGAGGGATGTTGAGAGTGCTCAGATTGAGCAGGGGAGTTTGCCGGAGAGTTTCTTGTGGAAGCCATTGATAATATTTTGAAGAAATGGAGTAGAAATAAGGAGTTGCAGGTTTTGCAAATGTTCTCCGGAGTAAATGATGAGAGAAAATCGTAAAAGATGAAGAAGAAGAAGGTTAAATGGGGTTTTATAGCGTGGGGTAGAAACGGATAGAATTTGCACAGTAAAAGTAAATTCAATATAATTTGGGGTCTGCACTCGAGTTATACAGCTGTGAGCAACGCTTCAGTACCGACGTTTGACTGACACATCCAATAGAAGCGTGCCACGTCAGAGGTGTCAGAGTACGACAAGACGTCGTGCGGCTCCCATTAATGCTAGGCATGTGGGCGTCTCTATTCGCAGATGTCCATCACTTTAGTAAACAACCCACACCTACAGGACCCTTTTGAATGCACAAGTATCAGAATCGACAGAAGCTCTGTGATCTAAAACCTTCTTTCATTATCTCTGTGCTTGCACCTTTACCAAAAACATTTGAAAAGACAGTGGAAGTGATCGATAGAGTTTCCGAACAAAATTTGCAAGCACAGAGGCTCTGGCTTACAGAGGCTCTGTTGAGCTCAGCAGAGGCTCTATGACCGAAAATTTCTAATAACGGAAAGCTCATAAAACTTTTTGATCATCCAAAGTTTTGACAGTTTTAAACGATGTTTCTAGGACATATTTGGAAATTGGTGTCCTAGAAAAATGTTTTCTAAAATGGTTTTGTGCGAGTAGCTCACTCATAGATTCTTCTTTGTTCGGCAAAGTCTGTGGATTTGTTCGACCAATACTCTTCTTTGGCTCACCCTTGAATGATTAACCTTTGTAGATCAATTCAAGGTCTCCTTTTGCTCCCCCTTGACCTATGCTTTGATCAAATGTGATAAGTAGAGCATAGAACATAGGTCAAAATCACCAGAGGTTCTGTGGCAATTGACAGAGGGTCTGAGCAATTCCACAGAAGCTCCGTCGGGTACAGAACTTGTAATGATAAAGAATTTACATACAGAAAGGTTGAAATATATACATATGCACAGGAAGATTAAGTCTCACTTACAGAGGTATCAGCTCATGTTTAGCATACCTGACTTACCCACCAAGAAAATGAATCGTTTCTCATCAAGTGCCTTGGTGAATAAATCTGCAAGATAAAATTCTGTTGACACAAAGTACATCTCTATTGTGCCCTGTTCAACATGATGCTTCAAGAAGTGGTACTGGATATCAATGTGCTTTGTCTTAAAGTGCTGCAATGGATTGGCAGAGATCGCAATGTAACTTTTTGAGTCACAGAGGATGGGAATCTTCTAGATGTCTAGACCATAGTCCTTTAGCTGAGTTCTCATCCATAGAACCTGGGAGCAACATCTAGCAGCAACAACGTATTCGGCTTCTGCTGTGGATGTTGACACACAATTCTGCTTCTTTGAAGTCCAGCTGACTAACTTACCACCTAGGAATTGGCAACTCCCATAGGTACTCTTTCGATCAAGCTTACATCCTCCGTAGTCTGAATTTGTATAAGGCATGAGATCAAAGCCAGAGTTCTTTGGATACCAGAGGCCAAGATTCTTGGTTCCCTTTAGGTATCTAAAGATCCTCTTTACAGCAAGTAGGTGGGATTCTTTAGGGTTAGCTTGATATCTTGCCTAAAGACATGTGGCATACATTATATCTGGTCTACTGGCAGTTAAGTATAAAAGAGACCCAATCATGCCTCTGTAGAGCTTGCACTCTACAGATTTTCCCTCTAGATCTGAGTGTAACTTAGATCCAGTGGCCATGGGGGTCTTCATGACAGAGGCATCAGAGAGTTTGAATTTAGAAAGTATGTCAGAGACATACTTTGATTGGTTTATGAAAATTCCCTCTGATGATTGTTTGACTTGGAGTCCTAGGAAGAAGTTTAATCCTCCCATCATACTCATTTCAAACTCACTCTGCATGAGCTTCTCAAAATCAGTGCAATATTGTGCATTGGTAGAACCAAATATAATATTGTCCACATATATTTGCACAAGCAGAATCTCTTCACCTTTTCTCTTATAGAACAAAGTTGTGTCGGTAGTACCTCTTTCGAAATCATTAATAAAAAGAAAGGTTGAAAGTTGCTCGTACCATGCTCTTGGGGCTTATTTTAGTCCATACAGAGCCTTATTGAGGTAATAGACATGGTTTGGGTACTTAGCACTTTCGAACCCCGGTGGTTGTTGGACGTATACTCCCTCTTGAATATGTCAATTCAGAAAGGCGGATTTGACATCCATTTGATAAACCTTAAAACCTTTTTGGGCTGCGAAGGCTAAGAAGATCCTTATCGCTTCGAGCCATGCAACAGGAGCAAAGGTCTTAACATAGTCTATCCCTTCTGCCTGGCAGTATCCCTTGGCCACCAATCTTGCCTTGTTTCTGATGACCACCGCATCCTCGTCCTTCTTGTTTCTAAAGACCCATTTTGTCCCTATATCTTGTTTCCCTCTTGGTAGAGGAACTAAGGTCCATACTTTGTTTCTCTCAAATTGAAGAAGCTCTTCTTGAATAGCTTCTACCCAATTTGGGTCATCTAGGGCTTCAGAAACTCTTTTGAGTTCGATCACACTGATAAAGTTTGTAAAGAAACAAAAATTAGCAGTGGTTGATCTAGTCTTGACTTTTTCCGAAGGGTCGCCAATTATTTAGCTCTGAGGATGGCTTTTTGTCCACTTAGTCATCGTTGGAAGATGGTCATTTGCATCATTGAGTTGAACTTATGTGGTTGCACACGATGGTTCTGATGCAACCTCTGTTGTAGATAGTACTTCTGTGCTTGAACATGGTGTTTCAGCTTGCGGTGGTATTTCGATGAGGGTTGGAACTGAATCCTCTGAGGATGTTGAGACGGAATCCTCATTCTCCTCTTGTATTGCTTCCTATGTTGTTACTGGAGTCGGTATTTCCAGTGCCTCTGTAGTGGTATTCGTGTTCACATTATCCTTTGTTAGCTCCCCCTCGACACTTGCTTCTGCACGATTAATAAAAGAGGGCGAAGTATTTGAGGGACCAGTTAGAGATATACCTGAGTCAGTCTGGTAAGCAGAAGATGTCTCTCCAGAGGCTCTAGTGGATCCAGCAGAGGGATCAATATCATCATGGAACATTTCTTTAAACAACAGATTAAGTTCTGCTTCTCTTGTCTTGGAAATGCCAGAGGATTCTTGATTCATCCCGAGTTCTGAACTGATTTGTTCAGAAGTCTTTTGAAAATAATCGCCAAAAGAAATATTGATACTCTCTATGATTGATCGGGTCCTCAGAACATAAACTATGTACGCTTTAGAAGTGGCAGAGTACCCGATGAACTTGCGTTCATCTGCCTTTACATCAAACTTCCCTTTAGCTTCTCTGTCATTGAGGACAAAGCATTTACATCCAAAAACGTGAAAGAACTTGATATTTGGTCTCCTCTGGTTGATCAAATGATATGGTGTTTTGATGTGTCTCTTTACTATTGTTGATCGATTCTGGGTGAAACAAGCAGTTGATACAACTTCTGCCCAGAAAGATGTGGGCAATCCAGATGCTGTGCACATAGTTTTTACAGCCTCCACGAGCGTCCGATTTTTGCGTTCGACCACGCCATTCTGTTGTGGGGTGCGTGAAGCAGAGAAGTTCTATGAGATGCCTTCTTCTGTAAGGTAAGTTTCAATGACAAAGTTTTTAAATTATGTTCCATTATCGCTTCTTAGCTTCTGTATCCTGCACTCATAAAGAATTTGGATTCTTTTCATTCGGTTAATCAGAATGTTTGGAACATCTGATTTCTTTCGGACAAATTCCACCCATGTATATCTTGACTATTCAGCAATCAGCACTAGCATGTATTTCTTGCCACCTAGGCTCTGTGTTGCTATGGGACCGCAGAGGTCAACATGGAGCATGTACAGAGGCCTAGGGCAAGACACATCAATCTTGCCTTTATGGGAAGCTCTCTTGAGTTTCCCCATTTCGCAGGCAGAACCCAAATGATCTTTGTTAAATTTAACACTGGGTAAACCCTTAACCAGATCAAGTTTAACAAGTTTATCTAGAGTATGGAAGTTTAGATGGCAAAACCTGTTGTGCCATAACCAAGCTTCTTCGTTCTTGCAAGCGACAAGACAGAGCTTGTCATTTTTGTTCTTGACACTGAAGTTCATAAGGTACAGATCACATTTTCTTTCGGTGCGCAGAAGTTCTACGCATGTGTCTTCCCCTTGCAGAGAGAAAAAAGTTCTTTTGAACATAACATTAAAACCCGTATCGAAAATTGGCTTACACTGAGAAGATTGTGCTTAAGGCCATCCACATATGCAACTTTGCATACGGTTATATTTTCTTTCTTTATTACTCCGTATCCTTTTATGTACCAATTCTTGTTATCTCCAAAGGTAACTAATCCTCCTCCAAGTTTATCTTTATATGAGGATGTTGGTCCCGAAGGGCTATACAAGTTTGTAGAAGGGGGGGGGGGGTGAATACAAACACACGTTTTTACTTTTCTAAATTGTTTATTGATAAATCAAGACAATTTACAACTTATTGCGGAACAAGATTAAGGATAAACCTAATCTTAACAAGTTAAGAACACTAAGTTTCTTGCACTAGAAAGAGTTAAAGAAATTACGAATAATAACTTAACAATAAGAGATAAATAAGAAGGTGGTCCGAGCACACTTCAAAACTGAAGTAAGGTTCTTCTTATATACTGCATGCATTTAATGCATGGCAGTATGACTTTACACGTGGCAGCAGTTGAGTGGTTGTATGTCATTGACCTTTGTAGACAACCTTAGTAGCCGCATGGTGCACAGTGTAGAATCAGAGTTGTTGTACGATTACAGACAAAAGGGATGTCCGTTCTGACAGTTCGTACGGAGACGTGCAAGGGAGGTAAGACAATAGTAACGTACAGGGAGACTTCATGATTAGCTTTCGTTGAGTCAGATCTTTATCAGCGAATGATAAGGTTCAGCGATTGCTGAAGTCTTCTACTTGATACTTCACGTTGAATGGACATGTCATTCTTCGCTGATGTCTGCATCAGTTCATGAGTAGACTTGTCGCTGGTTCTTGAGCTTGATCTTCGACTTCAGCGTAGAACTTTGGTTGACGTGAAACTTGTCTTCAGGGATCATAAGTAAGCAACTAACTTATCAGCGATCATCTCATAGACTGAACAGGCTCAGAGCTATATGATGATGAACAGTGTTCGCTGAATATCTAATCTAAAGAGTGAGACTTCCTATCAGCGGTACTGTAAAGTCTTAGTACTAATCAGCGATAGTGAAACTCTGATACATATTGTTTACTTACAATTTTCACTAAGTGTTTAAGAGAGGGTCATTATCAAATCACTGAGGGTTTGGATCAACAATCTCCCCCTATTTGATTATGACATAGCAACAGAGAAAATTGCTATTTAATGAAAACATAAGGATAAAAAGAACTCATAAAATATTTGTCCCTTTTACTGTTTTCTGGGATCTTTTCTATACTGATGGAGTAAAGTACTTTAACTGAAATTTTTCTTTAAACTTCGTAAAGATTACATAGGGAAGTGGAAAAATTACAAGTACAACAAATAAAATTACAAGTAAAAAAGATGTAGACAGATAAGGATAGCAAGAATTACAAGGCGATCATATCCGTCAAAAGGTTCTTCCTTGATGAGAAGTTCATCGAGGGTCTTTGATGTGGGAATCATCCAGTCAGGGACATTTACTCCTTGATTCTTTTTGTTCAGAGCTTCTTCCAAAATCAAGGGCTTCAGGTGTCTAGCTTTAATGTCGCGTCTGACTTCACACCAGTATATGAGGTCTCTGAGTTGTTCGATGGGAGTGATTGGAAGCTCAGAGATGCGTTGAAAGTGATGATTTCCTTGGTAGTCTAGAAAGAATATACCATAAGGATCACTTACTGCTAGGGCTTTATTGTAGCTATCAAGACATTATTAATATTTTGTACTGTTCTTCTTTGTAGAGGCATGGACATGTCATGACCCTACTATATAAAGAAGACTCCTTTGTTAATCTTGTAACAATTGTAGCATTTGTCATTTACACTCTAAAGATCAATACATGGATGACTTGTGCACTCTAGATTTTCTCTCTACATATCATTGCTAGATTCTGGGTCTAACAAGTGGTATCAGAGCCAAATCGAAGAATTTTTCATCGATACGATCATCGGATCTCATCAATTCAAGTGTTTTTAGCCCTATTTTGCTCAGATTTCGAATCCTTGATCTGTTACTGTTCAAAAAGTTCGAACTCACTGTTTTGGATCAAAACTTCATCAAATTGTTCGAATTTGATCTTGTGATCAACTAGAAATCTGTGCACAATCATTTTGCGAATCTGTCAGAGCAAGAATCACTGAAATTGGTCAAGAATTGAAGAAGTTATGATGATTTAAGTGATTTTCGGATGCTGTTACATGGTTTTGGATCATTCATCATGGTTTCGGATCATTCATAGTTGGTTTCGGATGCTTCATCATTTACTGTTCATTGAGGGTTTCAGATCCTTCATGTTTTACTGTTCATCATGGTTTCGGATGCTTTTATTGTTTTGATGGCTTAGATGGTTTCGAATTGTTCTGAGTTAATGGTTTCGAATCTTGTGAAGTCAGAAATATTGCTGAATTTGGTCATCTTAGTTCTGAGTTTCAGAATATGCTTTCACCTAAAAGTTCAAAGGTATGGATGGCTTTGCATCTTTCTAATCCTAACTCTAAATGGTTTTGGATTCCATTTATTCAAGATAGGCATGGTTTCGAACCCTTCACGATTCGAATCCTTATGATTTCGAACCCTTCATGATACGAATCCTTATGATTTCGAACCCTTCATGATACGAATCCATATGATTTCGAACCCTTCATGATCCGAATCCCCATGGTTTCGAACCTTTCAAGATTCGAATCCCCATGGTTTCGAACCCTTCTTGGTACGAATTCCATGGTTTCGCACCCAACTTCTTCCGAATCCCCATGGTTACGTACGGTGTGAAAGCAGTTTATGGGCTGAAGCAGTTTCCACCGCATGTTTCACACAAAATAGGACAATTATCAATAAACGTCTTAATAAAACTGCATATGAAATAATCAATAATCGCAAACCTAACATTAAATTTTTGCGTGTTTTTGGATGCAGATGTTTTGTCCTAAAAGATCGAGAACACCTTGCAAAATTCCAAGTCAAGGCTGATGAAGGGATTTTTATTGGCTATTCCTTGAATTCTAAAGCATATCGGATCTACAATAATCGTACAAAATCAGTCATCGAAAGCATCAACGTTACGTTTGACGAGAGTGTGACTTTGACTTCTGGACAACACAGTTCAAAACTCGGACAGAAATCTGAAGCTTCTACTAAAAAAAGAGTAGAACATGTGGCAAAACAGTTTTCTAATTCTGTATTAAATCATAATAGTACTAAAGATTTAGATTTGTTATTTCATGATGCATTTATTGATTATTGTGCAGATATGGAATTACGCAACACATCTGTAAATGCATCTCCACAACAGACGAGTGTTAATGTCTCCGGTCCATCTGACGATGTCGGTGCTAGCACTTCTGGGGCAACCAACGAGACTCCAAGTGAACCTACAACTGTTCCAGTTTCTGAACCTGAAATTCAGCCTGAAGTTCCGGTTTCAGTAAACACATCATCGGAGGTTCCTACACATGAAATACAACAACCAGAAGTTAATGTACCAGAACCGACACATGTATCTTAAGCTGAATCCACTGAAGAGATTCTTGCAGTAATGGATGAGAATGATTCATCGAACACTCGTGTAGAGATTCCAACTCTTCCCAGTACACATAAATGAACAAAAGCACACCCCCAACAGATATTATTGGTGATCTCAATGATGGAGTGAAGACACGATCTGTGACTACAAACGAATGTTTGTATGTCAACTTTCTAAGCACGTTAGAACCCAAGAAAGCATCCGAAGCTTTACAAGATCCAGATTGGATAAACGCCATGCAAGAGGAGTTAAATGAGTTTAAGGGTAATGAAGTTTGGTATTTGGTGAAGCGTCCTAAAGACAAGACCATTGTTGGAACTAAATGGGTCTTTAGGAACAAGAAAGACGAAGCAGGAATTATAGTCAGAAACAAAGCAAGATTGGTTGCAAAAGGGTATAATCAACAAGAAGGAATAGATTATGATGAAACCTATGCACCAGTAGCAAGGATTGAAGCCATCAGAATTTTTCTTGCATATGCCGCGCATAAAAGCATGAAGGTATTTCAGATGGACATCAAATCTGCGTTTCTGAACGGAATACTTCATGAAGAGATTTATGTAAGTCAACCTGAGGGCTTTGTAGATCCAAAATATCCCAACCATGTCTATGTTTTAGACAAAGCACTCTACGGTCTAAAACAAGGACCAAGGGCATGGTATGAGACTCTGACTATTCATCTGCTTGAAAATGAATACACCAAAGGTACAATAGATACAACTCTTTTTCTCAAAAGAAAAGGTAAAGATTTAATACTAGTACAAATATATGTTGACGACATTATATTTGGCTCTACGAATCCCGAGATGTGTAAAGATTTTGAAGAGGTGATGAAAAGTCGTTTTCAAATGAGTATGATGGGAGAGCTAAAAAATTTCCTTGGACTTCAAGTGACACAGTCAAATGAAGGCATTTTCATTAATCAATCAAAATATATAAATGATATGCTTAAGAAATTTGACTTAAATTCCTCTTCCACCATGAAAACTCCCATGGCTACCGGTAAGCTTTTGAACGCTGATTCATCTGGTATATCAGTCGATCACACGTTATACCGAGGCATGATTGAATCTTTACTATATCTAACGGCAAGTAGACCGGATATTTTGTTTGCAACATCTTTTTGTGCACGTTTTCAAGCTAACCCGAAGGAATCTCACCTTGTGGCTGTAAAGCGAATCTTTAGATATATCAAAGGCACAAAGAATTTGGGTCTTTGGTATCCTAAGGATTCTGGGTTTGAGCTAACTGCTTACACAGATGCAGATCATGCGGGAAATATGATGGACAGGAAAAGCACATCTGGTGCTTGTCAATTTTTGGGAGATAAACTTGTAAGTTGGTCATCAAAGAAGCAAACTTGTGTATCAACATCTACGGTTGAAGCATAGTATGTGGCCGCCGCTAGTTGCTGTTCACAAGTAATTTGGATGAAGACTCAGCTAAAGGATTATGGATATATCTTCAACAAGATCCCAATATATTGTGATTCCAAAAGCGCGATTGCAATAACTGAGAATCCTGTTCAACACTCCAAAACAAAACACATAGATGTCAGGTACCATTTTATCAAAGACCATGTTGAGAAGGGAACTATAGAAATGCATTTTGTACCAACAGAACTAGAGCTTGCTGATTTATTTACAAAACCTTTAGATGAAAAAAGGCTCACTTTTCTAATCAGTAAACTAGGAATGTTGAATACTTAGGCATTTCTTAGTTTTCTTTAAAACATTGAGGGGGAGTATCTGTTTTTGTTTATTTAATTATATTCATCCTTTGAGGGGGAGTTTGAATTTTTCATAAAGTGATACAACTAACTAGTATGGACTCATGTTCTATGAGTACCAAATTTTCATCTGTTTATGCAGATTTTTCTCAAGAAGAGACAACTGATTATGCATCTGTATAGGGGGAGCAGATTGGCATAAGTCTGTAAGTAAAAAAATTAAACAATTGAGAGAGTTTAAGTAAAAGACTTCAAAGATTTTATCTGATGTAAGAGTTTTTGAACAGTTTGAAATTTAATCTTTTCTGAAAAAGTTGTATTTTTTTTTAAAAAATCTTTGAGATTTCGAACCTATAAGGATAAGAAACCAAAGGTTTCGAACCTTTAAGGATTCGTAACCAAAGGTTTCGAACCCTTAAGGATGCGAAACCAAAGGTTTCGAACCCTTAAGGATTCGAAACCAAAGGTTTCGAACCCTTAAGGATGCGAAACCAAAGGTTTCGAACCCTTAAGGAGTCGAAACCAAAGGTTTCGAACCCTTAAGAATGCGAAACCAAAGGTTTCGAACCTTAAGGATTCGAAACCAATGGTTTCGAACCCTTAAGGATGCGAAATCATTTGGTTTAGAATCTAGATGGGTACGAATTTTCAAATTTTTTTTATATAAAATTTTTCAACTTTATCTGATTCTAATTCTTTTGGAACTTTTTGCATCTTTGTTCATGCAAATTGTTCAGATGAACAGTGCCATGTCTATTTTTCAGACATGCCTTTTTCTACTGTTTGCTAAGTGGGGTACTCTAAATCGTGCCAAGTGTCCAATTTTTTTTAAGTATAAATAGAGTTCAAAAGTTTATTTTCCCACTTTTTCACTTTTGCAAATGATTCGAATTCTCTCAAGTGCACTGTTCATCATCTTCAACCTCAAACTTCATCTGTTCATATCTTCTTCATCAGGTAACCATTTCTTTTGATTTTTGTCTCATTAGGTTCGATTTTACATACTAAATCTTTCCATCCATGTTAATTCATCGATTGAAATCATCTGCCATGCTTATTTTTGTGATTTGTCGATTAGTGTTCTTGATTGTTCTTCATGTTCTTCGTGCACATATGATGTTCTTCATAGGGTTTCGAACCCTTCTTAGGTCAGAATAGAAGATTAGGGTTTCGAATCACTCGTTCTTGGTGATAAAAATGTTGAGTCCTGATTTCGAATCAATCATTGAAATTTTTGAAAAAGAGTTTGTGTTTACATGTCTTGGTTTCGAACCCTTATGGATTCGAATTCCTTGGTTTCGAACCCTTCTGGATTCGAATTCCTTGGTTTCGATTCCTCTTGGGTACGAAATTCTTAATTCACTGATGCTTTCAAAACTCTGAAATTTCTCTAAGTCATGGTTTCGGATCCAGTATGATTCGAATTCTCTTGGTTTCGAATCCTTCACACTTTGCAAGTATTGGTTTCGGATCCTTCTTGATCCGAAATCATTTGGTTTCAAACTCTTGTACATTCGAAACCTGCTCTTGTTGAATCCGAATTCCTCAAATTGTCAGTGTGGTCCGAAATCTATACTTAGTAAAAAACATTCAGAAAATTTTTCAAAATTTTTTAAAAGTGTTAACCTTTTTCAGAACTGTTTTGTTCCAAAACAACAATTCAGATGGAAAATCAGGAAGAACAAAGCCGTGTTTAGGGCTTTGGTGAACATGTTCCAAGAATACCCGATGCGACACCCGATGTTCCTTTACCATCGACGCGATCCGTACATCAATCACTTACCGGAGGTCATCCAGATCATCTTATTATTCATCCGACCAATTATGTCGCGATCATTCCGAATAATCATCACGTTGTTTTTGACAAGATCAACATACATCCGGTGGTCAAGGAAGTGCTTCGTAATCACCCGTTAGCATACGCATTGACTCACACAGTCAATGTGCCTATGCTATATCTTCAACAAGCATGGAAGACAATCACTACATCATTGGAGAACGGAAGACCTATCCTTTTATTCCATATCGACGAGTTTATCACAAAGCTTGATTTCCAGAGATTGAGACTTGTACTGAGGCTACCTGAGCCTGATTCTAGAGAAGGTAAAACTGAATTTGATCCTTATCCGTCTGAGGAAGAAGTATTTGAAGTTATACGCGTAATGGGATATACCGCGAATCTGACAAAAGTGAAGGGCTTCACTAAGGCGAATCTACCACCTTTGTACTATGCTATCTTTTCCATCATTAACCGACGCTTAACTGCCAAACATGCGGGAACTGACAGTGCCAGTATTGGCTTTCTGAAGTTATTTCATGCGGTGGTGTATGATCTTCACGTAGATTATGCAGCCATCTTCTGGCATGAACTGAACGAGAAGATAGAGCTATGTTGTCAAAACAAAGGAAAGCCTTATATTCCGTACATGAGGTTTCTTCAGATTATTATTCAGAGTATGCTTCGATCTAACCGGGAGATTTTAAGGCGCATAAATCATCCTTCTGTACCTGAAAAAAGCAATGCAATATCTACAACTTCCGAAGAAGACTTATCCTTATGAAATGCCATTAACGGAAGGGTTCCTTAGATACGCGGATCAGGACGCTGGGTGTATAGTTGATTATGGAGAGTCTATGGTCCGGCCAGCACCGGAGGGACCTTCCCAAGACTCAACCCCTAGGCGAGAGGAGTCTGTGAGGGTTCAGGATGCAAGGGCTACTGAACGGGGAGAGTCGAGGGAAAATACCGAGAGGGGAACTGGTGGGGGTCAGTCACCTGTACTTGAAGATGCAGGGTCATCGTCTGAGGACACACATACAGATGACCTTGTACAAGACGATAATGAAGAAGTAGTTCCTAAACACATTGGGATTGCTCCTTTAGTTGGTTATTCTGATGATAGTACAGAGTCTGACAACGCGTCTGATCCCGCGGAGGAACAAAATGATGGAGATTCTGATGATAACAATGATGGCAATGATGGAAATGATGGTGCTGATGCAGAAAATATGTTTGGTGATGTTGCTGATATACTAGTCTTTCCAAATATGAATTTGTCAGCTAATTTTGATGTGGAAGAGCTGAACTTTGATGACATGCCATTTATGACTTCTCAAGTTAGTGAAAGAATGGGAGGTATAATGAGAACCGAGGGAGAATTAGTTGAAAATATATGTGAGTCTGCGAGAGAAAATGAAGAAAAAAATATGGAGAGTGTGAGTGCTACCAAACATTTCTATACCAAAAGGGCAGCCACATCCACCACCAGATCTCATTTGTTGGGATCATGTGTTGAAAAAGACGTTACTCGCCCAGTAACGCAATTGCTCACCTCAGCCAGCCATTCAACTTCTTCTCAACAAGAAGCTGTCTCATCTTCTCACGGGGCTTTAGCACATAATCTATCCGGATCTCACTTGGAGATTTCGGGTATTGAAACAGAGCGACCTCCTCCCCGGTCCTCGACCTTCATTTCTGCACATGTTGAGAGTCTAGTGCCTATTGCTAATATTTTCGATTCTTTGAATAGGACACTTTCTGAAACAACTGATGTGAGTCTTCGTGACCCATCCGGAACACTCAGAGTAGATCCTTCCACAGGACTACAAGGACAGAGTGGAAATCCTACCAGTGCTAACACTATGCCAACACTGAGCGTAGGTCACACAGTTGAAACAACTGTTGTGTCAACGGCGAACCTAAGTGGTTCCGGTGTTACGTTACCCGTCTTAGTGACAAGGGAAATTCTCGACGGCGCCCTAAAGGCTGTTGAAGAAACATTCACACGGGAGTTACAAGGGGTGAAAAATTTATTGAAAGGAAAAGGGTCGGCAATTGAAGAGCCCGTTGTTCGTTCACGACCAGAAATTTACTTGGCTCCACCTCGTGTAACTCAGTATCCTTCAGTTCAACAACCTCCAGTGGATCAAGGTATTGATGAGTTAAGAGATCTGTTTTATGCTAAGCTGGTGTCCATTAGCCCTGAAGATCAACAAAGTAAAACTCTATTATCGCTACTACAGAACTTCCAATCTACACCACCACCACCACCACCACCACCTCAACCTACACCTACATCTACAGTTACATCCATGGAGTTTCAAAAATTATCCACGGAGTTTACTTCTTTCAAGACAACAGTTGTACAATCCTTGAATGATATGAAGCAGTCCTTAGACGAGTTAAAAGTATTACTGAATCAGGGTTGCAAGACTTAAGCCCATGGTTTGAAACGAATGCATGATCAGGATCCCGATGATCATGATCATGAGGGGGAGATGACTAAGAATAGAAGGGCTGAGTCTGATAGTTCACAAGGCTTAAAGAAGAATACAACTGTTGCTGAGATTTCTGATATGTTTGAATCTGGAGCTATGGGTGATGAAA
Organism: Saussurea involucrata; assembly: GCA_033807775.1. Classification (NCBI taxonomy): domain Eukaryota; kingdom Viridiplantae; phylum Streptophyta; class Magnoliopsida; order Asterales; family Asteraceae; genus Saussurea; species Saussurea involucrata. Next base: position 139,649,215 of record CM066322.1, read on the forward strand.
GCGGAAAACAGATTGTATTGTATGTTGATCCGAATACAGAACCAACGGTTGAAAAGCCTGAGGTAAATGAGGAGGAGATAAGGGAAGTGGTAGACAGGTTTGTGGAATCTGTTGAATTGATTGAAATCAGTTCTGGTGATGAAGGTGATGATGATCTGGCAAGAGAACAGGATCAGTATTGGAGAGTAAAGGAGGAAGCAGAATCGTTTGCAATGCTTACGTATGAACCAGAGAATCAAGGTGTTGGGTTTACACAAGTTGAGGTAGACATTCTTACTGAAATCTATGGACCACAAACTCCTGAGGAAATAACTGTAAGTCCTATACATTCACCTGAACACAACCCAAGTACCTTTATACATGTTCAATCTGATGCTATACCTTTATCTTTTAACCTAAACCAACCCAGTTCAACTCAAACCACTACACCAGTATCTGAACAAATTCCAACTTCTGAATCCATTCCCATTCAACCTGAATCACAACCTTCTCATAATCCAGTCTTTAAAGAACCTAAACCTGAAGATACTGAATCTCCATCTTCTACACCTTTAATACCACCTGTTAATCCTACCCATGACGAAGCTGGTCCTTCCAATACAGCTGATCAACCTGGTCCTTCATCCTCACGGAGCAGAAAACTGTCTGAACTTGAGCAGCGTGAAAGAACTCTGTATTTGAGAACACCATTCTTGGAAGAGTCTGAAAGAAGACTGTTTGTGCACAGAATCAGAAGTTTGAATCCCTACGCCGTGTTGGGAACTACTGATCAAACAGCCGAATACAAGTTCGAGTATATGTATTTTCTGAGAGACAAGTGTCAAAAGAAAAGAGAGGTGAGGAGCAAGAAGTTGATTGTGACTATAAAGGAGGTAACGGCCAGATTGTATTACAAAATGTGGTATCCAGAGTTTGTAGTTCAGAGGAAGGATTATAGAGATTACAGATTCTCTGAAGCTGATTTTTGTCACTTAACGATGGAAGATTTTGAGTTCATGTTTCATCATTTCAGAGATCTTCAGTTCAGAAGGGAAAACGTAACTCTTGCACTGAATGCCATCAAAAGATTTTTGAGAAGACACATCTTGTTCACACAGTGTCATGATCTACAAATGGCCGTGGAGAGTTATCAACCAAGAGTTAACTTGTTGAGGCCTAATCAAAGTTTGCCTGGATTAATGAAGATGACTCTATTTGTTGTGATTGGAGAACCAGAGTTTGGTGTTGTGTTCATAAGTGGTGAAAATAAGATATTCATTCGGTTTAATGAGTTGGAAAAGTATTCTGACGGTACGCTCAAGATTGTAAGACTTCAGTTGGTTGAAAAGCTTAAAAGACATGATGCTGAACGAAAAGTCAATTGGATGTCTTCAAGGCCTAGAAGAGTTTTGTCAAGAGCCATTGAAGAGATAGATGAAAGATTGAATTTCAGAATGCCTATGCGAAGGATTGAAACGCATCTTGGGTTTCGAAGTAGAAGAAGACCCTTTCTGCCTTGATAGCTAAGGGGGAGATTGTTAGGGCTTTATTGTAGCTATCAAGACAGTATTAATATTTTGTATTGTTCTTCTTTGTAGAGGCATGGACATGTCATGACCCTACTATATAAAGAAGACTCCTTTGTTAATCTTGTAACAATTGTAGCATTTGTCATTTACACTCTAAAGATCAATACATGGATGACTTGTGCACTCTAGATTTTCTCTCTACATATCATTGCTAGATTCTGGGTTTAACACTTACAACTTTGCCAGGAATGAAAGTTTCTCCAGGTGGTAGGGAGGTGTCAAGCGCTGAGAGATCAGCATCAGGGCCAAGAACTTCAGCACGAGAGAAACCAATACCTGTTTCATTCCGTATAGAAGGACCTGAGTCTGAGACTTTCTTTTCCTTGGCAGAGACTCTTCTTTGTTGAAAAGGAAGAAGAGTGGAAGGAGGAATATCCACAGCAGAAGAAACCAAGTCGATCTGAGTATTTAAAATTTTCTCGACATGGCTCTTGAACTTTGAGCGCGATCCCTGAATGACTAATTTCACTTCCAACCATTCAGAGAAACTAAACTTCTCTAAAGTAGTAGCATAGAAGGTTTGATTGGTTTTGTCTTCTCTGGATACATCAATTTCAACAACAGGAACGTCAACGAACAGTCTTCCTCTGATGTTTACTTTGATGATTTTGGATGGTCGAGATCGATAATTCAGCATTTCTTTACACCATTTCAAAGTCGTATCAGATACTTTCGTCTTTTCTTCAACGATCCTTTGGGCATCATCCCATAGCTGACGTTGGACATCAATGGGAGTTCTTTTCAGCGCGGGGTCTTTCACCGATTGTTGGACAAGCTGGATGGCGAGTTCTCTGTCTTTTTCTTTAGCTTCCTTTCTTTCAGCGATTAACCTTTCAGCTCTGAGGTGATCCTGGTATTCCTTTTGTAAATGTCTGAACTTTGGAGGAATAGAAGGAAGTTGATCACGCTTCAGGATGATTCGCTGATCTTCGAATCTCTTGATCATTGCATCTCTCTTTTCTTGATCCTCTTCACTCAGCTTTTGAGGAGCCAAGGAAGGTCTGTTTTGGTGAGAGAGCAGTTGTTCTTCAGGTTCATCAGTCTCAGTGGTTAAATCCAAGACTGGGACTATTTCTTCAGCTCTTGTGGCTGGGATTATCCCTGGTGTAGTTGAAGGAGCTTCAGCAGGATCCTCAAACAGGGGAGAGGACTAGCTGAAACACAGCGATCGTTTAAGTAAGCAGAGTTGGGGAAGAAAGAGATAGAAAAAGAATGGGGTTAAGTGTATAGAGGTTTTATGGATAGAAGGATTGAGATTGAGAAGGGATAGAGGAGGGATGCAGTGTAAGGGAATGGGAGGTAGTGTACCTGACAAACTGTCTTTTGAATCAAGATCATCAGATTGTCTTCTGCAACAAGGCCTTTGTTTTTGCCTTTGTCAGCTTCAGACGCTGCAGGCTTTGTCTTGGTCCGCTCCCCTGAAGGTTCGTTTTTCAAAATCCCTCTGAGAGCTGTAGTCTTCTGAACAGGCTTGATGATAAAGGAGTCATCATCATCATCATCATCGTCATCATCATCATTCTTTGGAGAAGAAGATGGTTCATCATAAGAGATGTCGACAGCTTCATCGTCTTCAGCTTCGTCTTCGTCAGATTCAACTTCTTCAGCGTAGGGTGAGGTTACATCAACAGCAGCTTCAATGTTCTGCTCTTCGAGTTGCTCCCCCTCAGATACAGAGGAAGGTTTCTCGGTTCCCTCAGGGGTTTCAACTCCCTGAGGTTTTGAAGAAGTAGCATCAGCTTCAGTCTCAATACCCTCCCACTCAGCATGGGGAAGGTCTTCTTTATTTTCTTCTCCCCCTCATCATTATGGGGAAGGTCTTCTTTAGGCTTCTCCCCCTCTTCCACATCATGGTTGGGGGAGGTAACGGACTTTTCAGCAGCAGCAGCAGCAATAGGATTACTGTCTTCTTGGCCAGTAATTCTTATGTAGTTTTCAATCGCTGCTACTCTGTCTTCTAGGCCAGTAATAGCAGGACTGATCTTTTTGAGATCGTCTCGATCGGCCTGAGTGAAATGAGAAGTTGGGGTGTTCAGGCGATCGAGCACTTTCTGAACAATCTCTTTGACCGCAGAGATTTCTGTCTTGATCGTGGAAACTTCACTCTTAAGAGAACCAACCTCTGTCTTCAATGATGTGACTTCATTGGACAGAGATGTGAAGTTTGAGAGAGTGGTTGTGGTGGTTGAGTTTTCAGCGAGGGTGGTAGAAAATTTAGCAATGCTACCATCCACCTTCTCCAGATCAGCTTTGGAGGTTTCTTTTCGACCTCAGTGGTCAAAGTCTTCAAGTTCTCTCCAGCGTTTGTAACCGCTGAAGAGTTGGCAGTTAGAGTTTTGTTGAAAGACTCCATCTTTGTTTCCAGGGCCGTCAAGGAGGTGTTGATATCCCCCAAATTAGGTCCTAAAAAGGTTATAAACTTATGAACAGAGGAAAGCTCAGAAGTTTGGGGTTGAGAGAGAGAAGTGTGTGGGATTTTGTGTATACCTGCAGGCGGGTTGGCGAAGTTGTCAAAACCTCGATGTCCTGAAAAAGTTTCGTAGTCGTCTTCAATATTTCCTAGATGACTGGAAGTACCTGCAGGTCCTGTGGTGTGTCCTATCATCCTCTGAAAATGTTCAACAGTAGTGTCGCTGAGGATGACGGTTGTTGAGGAGAATAGGGGAATAGATTGAGTGACCAAAGAAGAGGTGAGAGGAATGGAGGATGAGAATGATGGTTGGGTGCGGGGTTCAGCGTTGGATCCGCTGAGAATCACTTCAGTCTGTAGAGAGGCTGAAGGAGGTGGGTTCATTTCCATGTTTATAACTTTAGCGTTTAGAGACGCTGAAGCTGGGATGGAAGGGGTGGTTTGTTCAGCTGTGGCAGAGCGTACCACTGAACTTTCCATCAGCTCTTCAAGATGAGCTGAGGAGACTTCAGCATGTAAATGCTGGGGGGGGGGGGGGGGGTTGCTCCTTGGTTTTCTTGATTCTTTTGGAACCAAGTTGGGTAGTAGATTGTTTCCTTTTTCTAGAAGGAGTGGAGGTTGCAGCTGGGGTATCAGCGGTGGGGATTTCCACTGAATGAGCCGCAGAAGTAGAAGAAGGAGGATTGAGAATAGATAAGAGAGTAGAGAGACGTACCTCGTTTGGCAGGGGCTTGAAGTCGAGCACCTTAGGGCCAACCTGAGAGAGTTTCAGGACTCCTACTTTTGGGTAGTTATTCTTCAGGCCGGTTTGGAAGATGGCGCTGAGGAATCTTGGGTATGGAACCCATGATGGTCTATCAGCAAAATATACTCTGAGCGCAAGATCGTCGTAGATTATCGAGGCCCAGTCAACATGGAGACCCTTTAGCAATGCATAGCCCATGGCTTGCTGAGGTTGAGCAGCTTGATCAGAGGAGCCACTCTTCGCTGTCATGCAGCTTATCAGGTGTGCGAAGATGAAGTTCATCTCGCTGGGCATCTTTGACTTCTTGATTGCAGTCAGTTTCTTCTCGGCTTTTTCATCTCTCCCTTGATCCCATACGTACTTCATTGCATCAAAGAATGCAATGAGTGTTTCTCTATCAGCATGTATCTTGGGGTCAGGGAAAGGAACAAATGGTTTGTCTTTGATGGCAACAGGGAGATTCAGTGCTTTCCGAATGATAGCAGGGTTGATTTTGATGGTGCCAAAATCAGTGTCACAGAGGATGACATCAAGTAGTTTGGTAGGGTCTTTGGATGATGGTAGCTGAGTGTGTCTGGCGGTATACCAAAATTGAGATAATCGTAACTGATGAGCAGGGGGTGTTATGGTCAAGGCTGTAGAGAGGCAACAGGTTTTTAGAAAATTCACAGCGTCGTCTAGATGTTTGACTTGTTTCTTCGGAGGAAAATCGAACAGCGCATGGAGGTTGTTTGATTTTGTAAAAGAGATATCCTCAAGTTTGAACTTGACTTGAGGAGCCTTGGTGATTTCAAGTTCCTCAGCAGCAGTAGTGTTCTCAGCAGTTGGAATACCAGTAGAAGGAGAAGCCATTTCTGTAATCAGCTCAACCAAAGATCAACAAAACAAATAGTCTTAATGTGGAAATATTTTCCAATAAGGTGTTTTTGAATTTTGTCCATTTCATTCAGCCAAAAATCCCTTTGAGAAAGATTAGGGTTTTTCTTGTTTTGAGAAAGAGTTACAAAACGTAGAGATTATGTGTTTTCCAGTTTTCATTTGAAGAAGGAATTCTGGAAAAACATATGAAGAACAAGTTTATAAGTTTTGATATAAACTTGAAGAACAACCATGAAGGTTGTATTCATAAAATCAAGAACAGAAAATGATTTCATTTTATAAAAGTTCTTTTGTTTGATCTGTTAAAAGCAAATAATAAGATCATAAACAAGTAATGTAGGTAAATAATAAGAGTATTAACCTGGTTCATCAAGGAAGAAGATGAATAGTTTCTGGATATTTTGAGAGCTCAAAATGCAACAGTAAATCTTTTTCTTGCTTGGAGGAGAAGTTTTTCGCGTAAAGAGAAAAATATAAACCCAAAATGGTTTATATAGAAAGATTTGAGAGAGAAAAAAACTCGAGCGGGAAAGTTTTTCATCATGACACAGACACGTGTTTGCATTTGATTGGAAGGTAAACGAAACGTGCAATCGTGTGTCAGAAAAATAACGTGCCAGGGCTTATCCGTTGTGATGATGTCACAACTGTCCTTTCATATTTTAGGATGTCTCTAAGGTTTTGAAAGCTCAGGGACACTTTTGAAAATATGAAGCACTGAATAGAAATATCAGTGTTGGTTTAAGAAATTTCAAAGTATCGCTGTTAAGGAAGAGATATTCAGCGATGCAATTTGTTTTGAAATCTTTGAGTTCTAGGCGAACGTCAGTGAGTAAGAGAGAAAAACATACCTTGATATCAGCGAGTTAATTTTTGTTCAGAAAGAGAAGGATAGAGTGGGTTATACAAGTTGATTTTATCCTATCGCTGATCAAATGTGAACCGCTGAAGATTTTACTCTTCAAAGTTCAGCATTCCAAGCTCGCTGATGAGAAAGTTGAATCTTGTCTCATCAAGAGGTTTGGTGAACAGATCAACTAACTGATAGTCAGTTGGGATAAAATGAAGTTCTATATCACCATTCATCACATGATCTCTGATAATATGATACCTGATTTCGATGTGTTTTGTCTTTGAGTGTAGCACTGGATTGTTGGCTATAGAGATGGCACTTGTGCTGTCGCAATAGATTGGAATTTTCGAGAGCTGAAGGTCATAGTCTAGTAGTTGATTTCTCATCCACAAGACCTGAGAACAACAGCTTCCAGCGGCTACATACTCAGCTTCAGCAGTTGAGGTGGACACTGAGTTTTGCTTTTTACTTGTCCAACTCACCAGCTTTCCACCCAGGAGCTGACAGCCTCCTATGGTGCTTTTCCTATCCAATTTGCAACCTACAAAATCACTATCTGAATAGGCGATTAGATCAAACCCTAAGTCTTTGGGGTACCAAAGACCTAGATTCATAGTACCCTTAAGGTAACGAAAGATTCGCTTTACAACGATCCTATGAGATTCCTTAGGTTCAGCTTGATATCGTGCACACAAACAGGTTGCGTACATAATGTCGGGTCGGCTAGCTGTAAGATACAAGAGAGAGCCAATCATCCCACGGTACAGTGTGACATTAACAGGTATTCCAATTGAATCCTTGTCTAGTGTCAGCGGTGGTGCCATAGGGGTTTTCATAGCTGAACTCTGAGTTAAAACGAATTTCTTCAGCATATCTTTAACATACTTTCCCTGATTAATGAAAGTTCCTTTTTCATTTTGCTTTATCTGAAGCCCAAGGAAATATGTTAGCTCACCCATCATACACATTTTATACTCTTCTTTCATTCTATCAGCGAAACGAGTACAAAGGTCAGGGTTAGTAGAACCAAATATAATGTCATCAACATATATCTGAACAAGAATAATATGACCTTTTACTTTCCTGAAGAATAGAGTCTTATCGCTTTTACCACGCTCAAATTGTTCAATATGGAGATAAGTAGAGAGAGTGTCATACCATGCATGAGGAGCTTTGTTGGTCCCATTTTAGGACAGACAAACAATAGAAGATAAAATCCATAGAGAAAGTAGAGATAAGATAGAAATTAAGAACAATACTCATAGAAATCTTATCTCATATTCATTGATTCAAGGTATGGAGGGGGAAATTGGAAGAACACCACACTAAACGTGAAATCGACTCTCATAAGAAACTAGTCTGTGTGTGTAAAAAGTGAACTCTCCAGATTTCTCACACAACCTAAAAAGCCTATGGACACCTTTATATAGGGCCCAATTACACAAAAGGTTTAAGCCCATAAGGCTAATTACAAAGATAACATAAATCTAATTATAAAGCCCATAAGGCTAATTATAAAACATTCATATAAATTAGGGGCTAATTAAAGCTAACAATCTCCCCCTAATGTTTTATAAAGAAAGCATCATCTTATAGTCTCCCCCTTGCTTTCTTTAGAATCTTTGGTGTTCCGTTCTTCAAGTCTTCAAAGCATCACGAGCTCCCCCTCAAATGTAGGCTCATCTTCTTGAAAGACCGAGACAAATAACACTTTATGTCCAGCTTTCATGTCTCAACTTCACCACTGTTTTTGACGATCATGGAGACTGATTGAAAGAAAACATAAAACATGTATAATGAACTCCAGCCTCTTAGCATTCCAACGAGCTATGATTCATCCATTTTGGATGAAAAACGAGTGAGTTGTGTAAGTTTTCCCTCAGCTGCGCAGAACGGTCATAAAACAAAAAATTTGACTCTAAAAGATCCCTTTGAGTAAGCATTTAGTACCGAACTTTAAACATGAATAACAGAGGAGTGAGTGACAATAAATATGTCACAATAGCATCATGAAACCGTGAAGAACCATCGAGAGAACGCCGTTCTTGAAAGCGGAAAGAGCACGAGTGAAATGCAATGCTTTCGGTCCAGCAAGAGTCCATTGACTTTGACACAAATTCTGGCCATTAAGAACACTGATTCAGACCAAACTCAAAACATGAAAACGTTTCACCTATGTCTTAGGAATTCAACGCAACTGGAATCATGCGAATCAGACCACCGAGTAAAAGGTTGTGCGCGTGTTTCTGAAACAGCGCAAAGCTGTCAAGAAAACCAAAAATTTCGGGCTCTGGGCATTGGATTTATCATTCACAGAGGCTCTGCACATCAGTACAGAGGCTCTGGTCAGCCTCCCAGAGGCTCTACGGTCTGATCTGTTTTGGTGCACTCCAAGCCTCCGTGTGCTTTGGACAGCCTGAGTGCTGACAGAAGCTCTTCACACCTCTTCTACTTCCGCACATTCTAATCAGCTGTCCATAGAGCATCTTCTTCAAATTTGACCCTCTGTGCATCTTCTAAATAGCCTACAGAGGCTCTCGACATCACAAAGCTATCCTTAAACATCAACAGCTTAATGATTAAGCTTTGTTGGACAGCTGCTTAATCTGCTGCTTAATCTGGAGAGCAACTTTATGGAGGTATTGGACAGCTTCTGGACTTTATGACAGAGGCCCTGTGATCAGCTTCTGTTTACAACTTCTGTAGATTGAGCATTCTGAATAACATCCTTTTTCTGGACAACACATTTTGATCACAGAGGCTCTGCACTATTTCACAGAGGCTCTGTGATTAGGCTCTGCATGTGCAGCTTCTGCACTCTTCTGTAGTGCAATTGGGAAGCTTCTTTGACTAAGCTCTGCACGTGTATAGAGCCCTTGATCAGTCTTTGGACGTCCTTTGGACAGCCTTGCAGAGGCTCTGCACGTCCTTACAGAAGCTCTTCACATGCATTACAGAACTTATATGGTTAACCTTTGCATATACACCCTTGGATTGCTCTTTCATAGCTTCTAGACAAACTTCTGTGCAAGTATGCAGATGGACAACAGTGAACATATTCTGATTAAGCACAAAAACTGGGTAACGGCTCTGCATGGCCTCTGGACAGGTTGTGTGAGCTCAGAGGTTCTGAGCATAAGCCTCAGAGGCTCTGTGTATTAGCTTTGTACAGAAGCACTGGAACAACGACTTCTGAACCGAACTTTTGGACAACCTCTGTTGAACATGAAAGCAAGCATTTGATCAAACTTTGTATAATTTGCTGCACAAATTGAATGGTATCTGCTGCTGTTGAACTTTGAAATCTCAATGAACATTATCAACAACAACGGATTGAATTGAACACTATCGACAGATCCTTTTGGATAATATGTGATCAGATGACTTCTGCACTTGACCCATGACCTTCTGTGTTCATAAGCTCTGCATAAATCGAAGTTGAACTCTATAGCTTTTGATGACTCTGGATGGCCTTGCAACTTCTGAGTCTCTCTAACTCTGCTGTTGTTATCAAAAGCTTAATCTGGACAACAGCTTTCTGCTGCACATTACACACAACACCAAAATGTCTTTCTAGACAACCTCTAATCGCAGAGGTTCTGAACAACTTCATAGAGGCTCTGTGCACCCTCAGTGATTGACCTTCTGGATGACACTCTGTGAAACTCTGATTCAAAACAAATCTGATGATCAGCTCTGATGGATCTTCTATTTAGGCTCAAACAGCAAAATGAAACTATTCTTTTCACGAGCTTCTGCAGCTCCTTTAAGAATTCGCTGGACAGCTCCTTCTGCACAGGTGTGCAACCTCTGTGATTAACCTCTGTGATCTGCTTTAGTCTGTACTGATCTGAATTTTTTTTGAACAAACAGCACCATCTGGACATCAGCTTTTTAGATAGCCCTCTGAACCAACAATTTTGCTTGATAAGCAGAGCTTCTGAGTGGCCTTTCAGAGGCTCTGAACTTCGAAATTTGGGATGTTTAAGCATAAATCTGCTGCACCTTTCAAATCTGCTGCTGCACTTTTTGAACACCAAATACCTTTAAAAAAGCAGCATCACCTTAACAGCAGCAGCAGCATTGCTTAACAACAGCAGCATTGCTTAACGGCAACAGCAGTGCTTAACAGCAGCAACAGAAGTGCTTAACTGCAGCAGCAGCATTGACAGCAACATTTTTCAGCATTGACAGCACATTTTTCAGCATTGACAGCAACATTTTTCAGCATTTACAACACATTTTTCAGCATTGACAGCAACATTTTTCAGCATTTACAACACATTTTTCAGCATTGACAGCAACATTTTTTTTTACAGAAACTTGCTGTTTTGGCAGCAACTGACAGCTCATAAAACTATGTTTTAATACATCAAACGCAGCAGCAACCTTCTGTTTTGACAGGGATAAGACAGCCTTAAAAAACCTTGATTACCAGCTTTGTAGGCACTTTTCAACATGGACAGAGGCTGTTTAACAACTTTGATAGCCTCTAGTTGTTTTGACGACTTTTGACAGCATCTTGATTGAACATCTAAATCTGGATCAACACAACAACAAGTGGCCTTCTGCTTCAGAATCTTATTTAATTTGGCAGCAGCTGTTTGACAACAATCTTGATCAAACTGTGATGAAACTGACAGCAACTTTTAACATGGCTGGATTTTGAGTTCTGAACTGTTTGAATGATCATGGACAGATTATAAACTTGGATTGATCTCTCTTGCAGACTTTAACTTGCATATTTTGTTGCACAAAATTAGCATGAATAGCAACATAAACAGCAACTTTTATCTGCTACACTTCCCTTGCTTGGCATAAACATCAACATTTATAGAATGAACATGAGGATGTGAAATTTCCATTCCTCTTAAAACTTTCAGACTCAGAATCCTCCATTCAAATCAAATGCTCACAAAACCAATTTGATGTAGACACAAAATGACTATCTCCTTAACACTTTTAGAACGACGAGTGCAAATACTTAGATCTCTATTTGATCAGGTTAGAAAACTGATTAGAAGCACTCAAAGTCAAAAAAAATCAGATCAGACTTTATATGTGGCCCAACACCAAATCTTTCTCAATCAACTTTTTCAAGACCCAAATGATTTTGTTTTCATTTAAATGACTATGAGCAGCGAAATATAAACAAAATCTGGATCAAAGAGAGTCCAATCTTGGATTTATATAAAGGTCATATCAAATATCAACAACCTTACTACCAAGATGCCAAAAAAAATGCTATGGACTAAAGCACACACAAGGATGAGATCATAGATCAACCATCTACTTAGTGCTTATCAAATAAGACCAATGAATGAGAAAGAATCAAAACACACACATGTATTAAATCTGATCAGATTTGATCCAAACAGAACCAAATCTTCACTTAGGCATTTCATCAAACATGTGGTGTGTAGAATCAGATTTTGTGAAGAGAAACACTAATTTTCTGTCAAAACTTATCCAAATCTTATTGAAATCAAAGACTGGATTTCCAGTAAGCACAGAACAGAAAATAAACTATTGGAATGATATTTGTGTTTAGGCTCATGTGATTGAATCAATCTAAGCACCATAACAACAAATAAATCATCTAATCTTCTATTGTTGCTATAGATGACCGATTGAAGAAGAGTTTCTTCAATCCAGCCCTGATACCAATTGTTGGTCCCATTTTAGGACAGACAAACAATAGAAGATAAAATCCATAGAGAAAGTAGAGATAAGATAGAAATTAAGAACAATACTCATAGAAATCTTATCTCATTTTCATTGATTCAAGGTATGGAGGGGGAAATTGGAAGAACACCACACTAAACGTGAAATCGACTCTCATAAGAAACTAGTATGTGTGTGTAAAAAGTGAACTCTCCAGATTTCTCACACAACCTAAAAAGCCTATGGACACCTTTATATAGGGCCCATTTACACACAAGGCTTAAGCCCATAAGGCTAATTACAAAGATAACATAAATCTAATTATAAAGCCATACAATAATTTCTTTATAAAACATTCATATAAATTAGGGGCTAATTAAAGATAACAAGCTTGCTTTAAGCCATAAAGTGCCTTATCCAGTTTATAAACATAACCTGGACGCTTAGGATCTGAGAATCCTGGAGGTTGTTGCACATAGACTTCTTCATTCAGCTTTCCATTTAGAAATGCTGACTTAACATCCGTCTGATATACTTTGAAGTCTTTGTGTACAGCGTATGCTAAGAATAGACGAATATATTCTAGTCTTGCTACTGGAGCAAATGTTTCGTCGTAATCTATGCCTTCCTCTTGTCTGTATCCCTGAGCAACAAGACGAGCATTGTTGCGGGTTATAGTTCCATGTTCGTCCAACTTGTTTCGATAGACCCATTTAGTACCTATCACTGTTTTGTCAGTTGGTCTTCGAACAAGTTTCCAAACTTTGTTTCTTTCGAATTCAGTCATCTCTTCTTGCATGGAGCTGACCCAGTTTGGATCTTTGAGGGCATCATCTATTTTCTTTGGTTCAATCAAAGAAATAAAGTTAACAAATAAACAAATATTACCTGCACTTCGTCGAGTCTGAACACCAGCGTTTGGATCACCAAGAATTTGATCAATTGGGTGATTTACAGTCCATCGCTGAGCAGGAGCATAAGTCGCTGACTCAAAATGAACTGGAGGAGCTGAAGATGAAGTTTTAGCAACTTCTGGAAAATCAGCCAAGAGAGGAGTAGGTGCAGATGTCATCTCATTTACTGATTGCTGAGAAGTAGATGGAATGTCTGAGACATTTGGTTCAGAAGCAGGTATAGTGTTTAAAGGAACAGCTGAGACCCATGATGTTTTAGCTTCACTATTCTGCATGTTTGGGATGATAGTAGGACTATCATCATCAATTGTATGAGTATGAGGAGTGGAAATATTTTCTGCATCACCAAGATGAGAAAACATCCATTGATTCAGTCATTCAGTATCAGCAGACGGTTTAGAGTTTGCTGAACGGGATTCATCAAAAGTGACGTGAATAGTTTCTTCAATAGTTTGTCTTCTTCGATTGAAGACTCTGAAGGCTTTGGAGATTGAAGAATATCCAAGAAAGATTCCATCATCAGCCTTAGGATCAAACTTTCCAAGGGCATCTCTATTGTTCAGTATGAAACACTGACATCCAAAGATGTGAAGAAAGCTAATTGAAGGCTTTCTCCCATGAAAAAGTTCATAGGCTGTTTTATTAAAAAAATTGACTATCAGCGACCTGTTTTGCGTAAAACAAGCAGTGTTGATAGCTTATGCCCAAAACTGAGTAGGAAGGTGAGAATCGTTGAGCATTGAACGTGCAGCTTCAATAATAGTTCTATTTCTTCTTTCAGCGACTCCGTTTTGTTGCGGTGTTCTCACTGAAGAAAAGTTGTGAGAAATACCCTTACTCTCAAGGAAGGAATCAAGAGAACTGTTTTTGAATTCAGTCCCATGATCACTCCTTATTGAGCGAACGGTCAAGTTGTTCAGGGTTTCCATATTCCGAACAAAGGTGATGAGTTCTTCAGGGGTGTCACTCTTAGAACGGAGAAACATAACCCATGTATAGCGAGAGAATTCATCAACTATGACCAGCGTATATTTCTTTCCAGCGATGGATTTTTTGTTAACAGGGCCAAACAAATCCATATGGAGAAGTTGTAGAGGAGATGATACTGAGGAAACTTGCTTTGACTTAAAGCTTGCTTTGGTCTGCTTGCCTTTCTCACACGCTGAACATAAGGACTCTTTGGTGTATGAGTGCTGAGGTAGACCAGTGACTAACTCTTTTGAAGAAAGAGTGTTCAGTGTCTTGAAGTTTAGATGAGAGGGCCTCTTATGCCATAGCCAGTTGACATCAGATGAGGCTTTTGAGAAGAAACAAGAGTTCTCAGTGGTTGTTGAGTCTATGTTTATTACATAAATATTTTCCAAACGATAACCGCTGAGAGCTATCTTCTCCTTTTTGTCAGCTACAAAGCAGGATTCCTTAGTAAAGATTACTTTGTTATCCTTGTCGCAAAGCTGACTGATGCTTAGAAGATTATGCTTCAGCCCTTCAACATATGCGACTCTTTTGAAGGTTGTTGTACCATTAGATAGTACACCAAACCCTCGGGTATGTCCTTTTCCATTTCCATCGAAAGTTATAGAGGGACCCTTCTCTTCTTTGTACTCAGTGAGCAGGTTCTTCATACCAGTCATGTGTCTAGAGCATCCGCTATCGAGATACCAGATACCCTTCTTAACCTGCATTACAAAGGAAGATTAGTTTTTCTTGGGTACCCACTTAACCATGTGTACACACTTGTCAGTGGGGGTAGAAGAAGAGGTGGAAGGTTCAGCAGTCTTCGCAGCATTTGAAGATTCAGCTTTGTCAGTCTTCACTTTGGTTAATTTCTTAACCTCGGTGGTCTTCTTTGCCTTGGGGGCAATGATCTTCACCTTAACTATCTTTTCAGCTTGGGTGGCTGTGGGGCACTTACTAGCATGTTGATTTGTAAGTCCACAATGATAACATTTCCTATAACCAAAAGTAGTTCTAGGACCATTTGCATGCTGAGCTTTAGATTTTGAATTAGAAGACCAGCACCAAGTAAGCTATTGGTTTTTGAAATGGGAGGAACATTTAGTTCTTCGGATTTCTTACCAACGATTTCCACTTTGATTCTAGGAGTAGATCGCTGAATAGATCCACGCTGAATAATCCAAAGATCTTATTCTTTGAATCAGAGGGATAAGTCACTGAAGCTTTAGAAGCGTTCAGCTTTGGTACAGAGGTACCCTTCTGAGGATTTTGGTTAAAAGCAATTCCTTTACCTTTGTTTTTAAAGACTGAGGTAGGTTTTGGATAAATAACTTTTTCTTTACCTTTAGAAGTTAAGGTAGAGATTTCCTCAGGGATGGGCGGTTTAGAAGAAGAACACTGAGAGGATGAAGTATCAGCGACTAAGGATACGAAAGTTCCAAATAAGAGCATGGAACGATCAGTGGTTGGTTCTAGAGTATCAGCTTTGTAACCAAGACCACGTTTATCACTCAGGGGAATCTGAGACTTAATTATCTCAGTGATCTTTGTTGAGGAATTATACCATCCATCAATAGTAGTTTTTTCAGCTTTTAATGCAGCGATAGTGTTAGTCCTAGATTGATCAGGTAACAACGATTCAATGAGAAATAACAAGAACAGATAATGATTTCAACTTGTCATCCCTCTCATATTCAATAATCAAGATAGTTACAAAAGGTTTGAATGGAAAACAAACTATCTCTCTCTAAACAACTAAGCTCTCGATGAATATGTGAATCGATTAACCTAATTCTAAGGCTAACACTAACCTTAAATACCTAGGCTTTAGACAATAAGGCCTAAGCCCATTAAACACAATTAACTAAGCCCATTAAACAATTAAGGCGTTTACAAGAAGATTAATTAAACTAATTAATCTAATTAATTCTAATTAAGCACTATATAATTATTTATATATCTTTCAAATATGTAGGACATTTATTGTCCTAACAATCTCCCCCTAAAGATATATAAATAAAAATCGGTCTTGAAACCTTCAAATCTTGATCTTATCTTCTTCTTGAATCTTTGAAATGAAATGATGTTGCTTGTCTTCATGTCATTTCAGCGCTCCCCCTTGAATAAAGCTCTTGGTCTTCAAATCTTCAACGAATCTTTCTTTGAATCGCGATTTGAATTTTCTTTCAGCTTCAACTTTAAGAACTTGTAGAACCAATATGCTCGATGGAGGAAATAATTTGAAGCGAACACCACTTGATAAATGATGAGAAGAGTTGATCACTTGTAAGCACTTTGAAGTCTTTTCGGAATTTGGAACTTGGCCGTTACTCCCCCTTGGCTTTTGCATGGGGACTTCTTTACTCCCCCTCGGCTTTTGCTCACTCCCCCTCAACTTGATAATCCGTGTCTTTGAATATGTACCCTCTCTCCCCCTCATGATGAGTAGGAGCATCCGGAGCATCATGCACGTTCAAAGACAAAAATGACGAGTAGCAAAAGAATCAAGATAAAACATTAAGTAACCAGAAATGGGGTAATCATCTAACACAGAAACACAAAAGTAATTGTTATCACAACAACTTAAAAAATTGTGTGGCCTATGTTCAGAGTTGGCAAAGGGGTATCTCTGATAGGACTTCCAGTTATCATTGAAGTAAAATATTAAAAATAACCTCTCAAACTGTTCCGGCAATATCACGAAGATATGCGAGTGGAATCACAAAGACTCGTGCATGTGTGAAAGAAATGAATTATATCTGTTAGGCTCAAAAATTGATTGAACTTGGGACACAAGTTAGAAATCAATTGACACAGTGATAAGAATATGAAGTTCGGAGACCGGAGCTGATGTCTTCCTTTTTTCAATATCTAAGACCTCCGAGTGAGGAATAGATAGATTATGTGCTAAATCTCCGTGAATATATGAAACAAGCATCTGTTGGGAGATACTTGAGTGGCTGGGTGGGGTGACACAAGTTATCGACACTGGGTCCATGTCTGTTTCAATACTCATCTCCAAGGAATGAGAATGAATAGATTGTGTGGTTACCCGGATAACTGACTCGGTTTGGTAAGGACCAATATTTCTTTTAAGTCCTGTCACAGCCTCACCATATTCTTTTCTCTCCAACAATTCAATGAGAAACAACAATTCAATGAGAAACAACAATTCAATGAGAAACAACCATAGTCCTAGATTGATCAGGTAACAACAATTCAATGAGAAACAACAAGAACAGATAATGATTTAAACTTGTCATCCCTCTCATATTCAATAATCAAGATAGTTACAAAAGGTTTGAATGGAAAACAAACTATCTCTCTCTAAACAACTAAGCTCTCGATGAATATGTGAATCGATTAACCTAATTCTAAGGCTAACACTAACCTTAAATACCTAGGCTTTAGACAATAAGGCCTAAGCCCATTAAACACAATTAACTAAGCCCATTAAACAATTAAGGCGTTTACAAGAAGATTAATTAAACTAATTAATCTAATTAATTCTAATTAAGCACTATATAATTATTTATATATCTTTCAAATATGTAGGACATTTATTGTCCTAACAATCTCCCCCTAAAGATATATAAATAAAAATCGGTCTTGAAAGCTTCAAATCTTGATCTTCTCTTCTTCTTGAATCTTTGAAATGAAATGATGTTGCTTGTCTTCATGTCATTTCAGCGCTCCCCCTTGAATAAAGCTCTTGGTCTTCAAATCTTCAACGAATCTTTCTTTGAATCGCGATTTGAATTTTCTTTCAGCTTCAACTTTAAGAACTTGTAGAACCAATATGCTCGATGGAGGAAATAATTTGAAGCGAACACCACTTGATAAATGATGAGAAGAGTTGATCACTTGTAAGCACTTTGAAGTCTTTTCGGAATTTGGAACTTGGCCGTTACTCCCCCTTGGCTTTTGCATGGGGACTTCTTTACTCCCCCTCGGCTTTTGCTCACTCCCCCTCAACTTGATAATCCGTGTCTTTGAATATGTACCCTCTCTCCCCCTCATGATGAGTAGGAGCATCCGGAGCATCATGCACGTTCAAAGACAAAAATGACGAGTAGCAAAAGAATCAAGATAAAACATTAAGTAACCAGAAATGGGGTAATCATCTAACACAGAAACACAAAAGTAATTGTTATCACAACAACTTAAAAAATTGTGTGGCCTATGTTCAGAGTTGGCAAAGGGGTATCTCTGATAGGACTTCCAGTTATCATTGAAGTAAAATATTAAAAATAACCTCTCAAACTGTTCCGGCAATATCACGAAGATATGCGAGTGGAATCACAAAGACTCGTGCATGTGTGAAAGAAATGAATTATATCTGTTAGGCTCAAAAATTGATTGAACTTGGGACACAAGTTAGAAATCAATTGACACAGTGATAAGAATATGAAGTTCGGAGACCGGAGCTGATGTCTTCCTTTTTTCAATATCTAAGACCTCCGAGTGAGGAATAGATAGATTATGTGCTAAATCTCCGTGAATATATGAAACAAGCATCTGTTGGGAGATACTTGAGTGGCTGGGTGGGGTGACACAAGTTATCGACACTGGGTCCATGTCTGTTTCAATACTCATCTCCAAGGAATGAGAATGAATAGATTGTGTGGTTACCCGGATAACTGACTCGGTTTGGTAAGGACCAATATTTCTTTTAAGTCCTGTCACAGCCTCACCATATTCTTTTCTCTCCAACAATTCAATGAGAAACAACAATTCAATGAGAAACAACAATTCAATGAGAAACAACCATAGTCCTAGATTGATCAGGTAACAACAATTCAATGAGAAACAACAAGAACAGATAATGATTTAAACTTGTCATCCCTCTCATATTCAATAATCAAGATAGTTACAAAAGGTTTGAATGGAAAACAAACTATCTCTCTCTAAACAACTAAGCTCTCGATGAATATGTGAATCGATTAACCTAATTCTAAGGCTAACACTAACCTTAAATACCTAGGCTTTAGACAATAAGGCCTAAGCCCATTAAACACAATTAACTAAGCCCATTAAACAATTAAGGCTTTTACAAGAAGATTAATTAAACTAATTAATCTAATTAAGCACTATATAATTATTTATATATCTTTCAAATATGTAGGACATTTATTGTACTAACAGATAGCTTCTTCGCGCTCGATTTTGACTAGCTGATTTACGTGAACTTGATCTTTAAAATCTTCTTCAATTTTAGAGAGATTTTCTATTTGAAGGTGACAATTTTTAAGCTGTTCAGCGAGATCAAGGTTTTGATTTTCAACTACAGTTTTGCCATTCATGGTTTCATATAAACTTCTAGTCAAGAGATCGATCTTTCGAAGACTATCAGGTTCATCAATATTTGCAATATTGGTAAAGAAGGAAGGTGATACCTGAGTTGTAGAGGTTGAAGTAGAGGGAATGTCAGAATTGTCTTCCTCATTTTCAAGTTTGGCCATGAGACATAGATTGGCTTCATCATCATCTTCAGAGTCAAATGATTCTTCTTCGTCAGAGGCAGCCCAATCATAGTCAGCCATGAGGCCTTTGCCTTTCTTCTTAAAGGTTTTCAGCTTTGCATACCTTTCTTTCAGCTTTTTATATTTTTCATCTCTATTCCTGGGAATAAAGTTTTTCTTGGGAAAAGCTGAGGGTCTAGAGACTTTCTTTGACCTACACTCGCTAGCAAAATGTCCTATCTTTTCACAGTTATAGCAAGTAGCAGTAGCCTTATCAACAGGGGTTGATGATCTTGGCTTGTCAGTAATAGAAAGTGGTTTATTCTTCTAGAAATTACTCTTTCTAGCAAATCTCCTGAACTTAATAGCCAGGAATGCCAGAGTTTCATCATTATCTGAAACGTCAGAGTCTGATGATATTTCAGAGTTAGTTTCCAACTCAGTGACAGTGATAGTCGATCGCTGAGTGGAAGGTGACTCTGAGATTAAAGCAATAGGGGTGCTTTTGGAATCTTTTACAAGATTTTTCTTAAGATGACTCGATTGCTCATGATTCAGCATCGTGCCATATAAGGTAGAAAGGGTCATTGATTTTAGATCCTTTGACAGCTTGAGACACATAGAATAACTGTCCCAGCTTTCAGTAAACATTCTAAGAACTTTGTCAGTACTTCAAAGTTAGAATATTCCTTACCAACAGTTTTTAGATCTATTATTAAGCAGTTAAAACGTTGGTGTACTTCAGAGAGAGTTTCATTCTTAACACAAATGAAGCTTTCATACTGTCTTACCAGGTTGATCTTTCGAGAGTCCTGGACTTCAGAAGTACCTTCATACTGAACACAGATTGTGTCCCACATAGCTTTTGAGGTTTTCAGGTTCATGACGGAATGGTAGACTTCGTTAGGAAGAGCCATGGAGAGTATGGATCTGGCTTTGGTGTCGATAGCCACTTTCTTCTTATCTTCATCAGTCCACATATGAATTTCCTTAGGAATCAGCCTTTCTGGAATAGCAGGTCTATTCTCAGTGGCTGGAACTGCAGCATCAATTCTTACAGGAATATATGAGCCGTTTTCAAGATAATAAGGCATAGTAGGGTCTACACCTTCTAAGAAGAGAATCAACCTATTTTTTCATATATTAAAATTATCTCTGGAGAATCTAGGGGTTTTGCAAGAGAACCGTTGTCAATATAGTTTTTGTTTGTGTTGGTAACCATTTTAAGAAATAGCTAGGAAGAGAAATCATAGTATAGATCAGATCTTGTTTATGAGATTAAACAAATCCGCTCTGATACCACTTGTTGGTCCCGAAGGGCTATACAAGTTTGTAGAAGGGGGGGGGGGGTTGAATACAAACACACATTTTTACTTTTCTAAATTGCTTATTGATAAATCAAGACAATTTACAACTTGTTGCGGAACAAGATTAAGGATAAACCTAATCTTAACAAGTTAAGAACACTAAGTTTCTTGCACTAGAAAGACTTAAAGAAATTAAGAATAATAACTTAACAATAAGAGATAAATAAGAAGGTTCTTCATATACTACATGCAATTAATGCATGGCAGTATGGCTTTACACGTGGCAGCAGCTGAGTGGTTGCATGTCATTGACCTTTGTAGACAACCTTAGTAGCCGCATGGTGCACAGTGTAGAATCAGAGTTGTTGTACGATTACAGACAAAAGGGATGTCCGTTCTGACAGTTCGTACGGAGACGTGCAAGGGAGGTAAGACAACAGTAACATACAGGGAGACTTCATGATCAGCTTTCGTTGAGTCAGATCTTTATCAGCGAATGATAAAGTTCAGCGATTGCTGAAGTCTTCTACTTGATACTTCACGTTGAATGGACAGGTCTTGCTTCGCTGATGTCCGCATCAGTTCATGAGTAGACTTGTCGCTGGTTCTTGAGCTTGATCTTCGACTTCAGCGTAGAACTTTGGTTGACGTGAAACTTGTCTTCAGGGATCATAAGTAAACAACTAACTTATCAGCGATCATCTCATAGACTGAACAGGCTCGGAGCTATATGATGATGAACAGTGTTCACTGAATATCTAATCTAAAGAGTGAGAGTTCCTATCCGCAGTACTGTAAAGTCTTAGTACTTATCAGCGATAGTGAAACTCTGATACATATTGTTTACTTACAATTTTCACTAAGTGTTTAAGAGAGGGTCATTATCAAATCACTGAGGGTTTGGATCAACAGAAGATAGTAGACCTCTGTCGTCAGTCATATGCCTTGAGCACCCGGAATCTAGGTACCATATCGGCACATACTGCTTCTGCAACATAATCAGAGATTTTTAGGTACCCATTTCCAAATGGGTCCAGGTTTGTTAGGGATCTTTAAGGTTACCTTAGCATCCTTTGTGTTGGTTTTAATTTCTTTCGAAGAACCATTTTGTTTCTTCTTACCCTTGAATTTTGCATTCTTTTTGGATTTAGAGAGGAAACAGTGAGGGCTGGAGAAGTGTTGGTTCAGTTGATACATAAGATCGAAGCAATGACAATAATTGATATGCGAAGAAATTTGCTTAAACTTTTCATTAAAATTACTGAACATAGGCACAGAGGCTTTATTATTACAATCATTCCTAGCATTGGACTTTCTATTACAAAAAGATCTATCTAGGCTAGATTGATTTTTTGAAAATTCTCTCTTTGGAGTAGCCTTCTGTTGTGTCCATCCTCTGTGGTGAACTTCTGTCGACTTCATTGTCACAGAAGAAAAAGACTTGTTATTTTCAACACATTTACCTTTTTGTTGCCAAGTTAATTTTTCTTGAAATGGCCTAAAAGGTTTTGGAGCTTTTGAACATTGAGAGGACCTTTCCTTTTGTTGTTTGATATTCTCAAGCTCAAGAGAGGTTTTTGCTTGTATACACATATCCAAAAAGTCCGGGCAGATAGGAACACTTGTGATTTTCTCCTTTGGAGGAATGGTTCTGTTAAGAATTCCAGAAGGAAGTTTAAATCCCTCTGATTCACAAGGAACTATCTCTGACTCAACAGAGTCAGTCTCAGATTCGTCAGAGGATGAGTCATCCTAATATACAGAGGTTGAGTCACATAGATCTCTGTCGATATAGGCTGGACTTTCTAAGCATGTGCCATACTCACTCTCTTCCTTTCTTTTAGGAATATCTTCCAAAGCAACGGAAGTGTTCATCAAGATTTCCTCACAGAGATTTTGTTTAACAGAGGGTGTATCAAGGTTTTCATAAAAATTGTTTTTGCCGATTTCCATCAACTCGTTTTCAGAAATATGTTACAATTTTCCTTCTGCAGAGGAAGGCGTAAACTCAGGTGCCTCTGCCGATAGTTTCTTTTCAGAGTCTTATGTGCAGACAAAGGCAACCTGGGTCTGAGTCTCAGGGTCACCAAACTTGAAGATTCCTATCTGATCCTGAGTTTTCAGATATTTCTTTGATTTGGAGTCTCTTTTGACAGAGGCTGAGGGTGATAAATCTGTGTTTTGATACCACACATTTATCATCTTCAGAGGTTTCCTCTTGTGAGGTTCACCAGAGATTTTCTGCCTTTTGCTTACAGAGAGTAGATTTGGAAAGCCTGGTTTTATAGTGTCTCCTACACAAAATAGAGAAGACAGGGATTTGTCTCTTTTGGTACCTGTATAAGGATCTATATCACATAAGCCAATTCTCCTTCTTCCTATTTGTGTGTTTATCTTTTCGTACACCTTCTGTGCATCTTCATACTTTATGATTAAAAGATCTCTGCTGAGTAGGTCTTGGTGAAGAACTTCTCTTTCTCTTTGAAAGAAATTTTTAAGAGCAAGTATATTAAGTCTATCACTCTCATTATCCATAAGTTCCTTAATTTTGGCTTTTAACATGGAGTTTAGATCTGAAATCTTTTCTTTCTAAAGGATTTAGGGTTTTATGCCAATTAGTTTAAAGCTATTCATTTTCTAAAGATATTTTTGCCTTTTCTTGAGTGAGAAGTCTGGCTTCTCTCTCAAAGAATGCAAACTTTTTCTGAATATCAGCACAAGTCTTTTTAAGTTCAGTGTGGTCTTGTGTCAGTTTAAGCAGATTGGCTTCAGTTTCATTAGAGGGAGAGGCAAAAGTGGATACCTCACTATCAGTGTCTGAAGAGCTGACTTCTGCCATCCCATAGAACAGGCCATTCTTTTTTCTCTCCTTTGTCAGAAGATTCATCGGACAGCAATTTTCTTGCTCAACCATGAGAGACTTTTAAGCGTAGTATTCTGCCTTCTTTTTATAAAAGGCAAAGTCTCCTTGTGGCCGATTGGGTTTGCTCCTGCAGTCTGTTGCATAGTGGCCTGGCTTGCCACAGTTAAAACATCCCTGGTTCTGTGGTGCATTTCCAGCTCTGTCACCCTGTCTCTGCTGGTGATCACCACCTCTGTCATTTGACCTCTGTTGGTCATTTGCACCTTTTCTTCCCTGGTTCCTCTGCTTATACTTCTTACCCCGGTCATCTCGTCCATCTCTCTCGTACCCAGTCTTCTTCCTGTAACCTCTGTTACAAAACTCTCTTGTCAACAAAGCCAAAGATTTAGCTATTGAGGCCATTGTTTCCTCCTCTTCATCCACCAGCTCTTCTTCCTCACTATCCACAACCAGAACCTTCTTCTTTTTCTCCTTCTTTTCTTCCACAACCTTCTCCTTCTTAGGCTTTTCCTTCACCTTTGTAGCCTTTCCAACCAGTGCCAGAGGTCCACCCGTTTGGGCTTTCGTTTGAGCAATGTGGGTTTCTTGTGTGGCTAACGTGCCATAGAGGTCCGACAGAGTCCAGGTGTCCAAGTTCTGATTTGTTTGTAGGGACATGGACAACTGGAGCCATTCGTCGTTTAGGCTCTTAAGGAACATAACGTTGTTCTCCTCAGAGGTTTTGTGGATTCCAAAGTTCCTGCACTTGTTAATCAGTGAGTTGAATATGTCGTAGGTCGACTGCAGAGATTCTGATGGCAGAGCTTTAAATGCATAGTACTCATTGATGCATTGAGCTCTTCTGTCTTCTGAGTCTTAGCACCTCCTTTTAACTATTTTTCTAGTTCCTTCTACGGATCGTAGGCAGATTCACATGCGTCCATAGATTGGAAAAGGTCATTTGGAATGGCCATTATCAGAAGTCTCTTGGCCTTCTGTGCAAGTTCGTACTTCTCCCAGTCCGGAGCAGACCATTTGTCTATCGCCTTTGGTTTGTCATACTCAGGAACCTCTGGAGTGTCTTCTGTGGCAGGTACCCTTGGTACTGTGACCATGGGAACATAAGGAGGATTGTGGATGTATGTGATGAGTTCTCTGTCAGTGCCCTCAAAGAAGTGGATCATGCGGATTTTCCACTGAGGATACTCATCTCTGTGCAGAGTTGGGGCTTGGTTAATGAACCCGCAGTGAAGAAATTAGTTGCGTTCGCCATTTTTGAACAGTTTTTGAATAGTTACAGAAAACAGAGTATTACGAGAAGATTTTCAGATGATGGGACTGACTTGTGAAATGAGTTTAAAACTTCAGATATTGGAACAATGCACTTAATGGAAAGATTTAACCGAAGAGACAGTGCCTATTAGTTTGCTAAAGTCGAACAGGTTGAAGATAGTAGACAACCAGGGGCTGTTGTGTAACGAGTGAAAAAATAGTTCAAAATCAGGCCATAAATGTACCAAAATGAGTAGAGATCATTGTTAGAGTGGATCCTTTGATATTGAAAATCAAGTTCGCTCTGATACCAATTGTTGATCCCACAATAAGACTTAACAATGATATTTATCTCAAAAGTTCAAACAGATATATATGCGGAAGCGTTTTAAAAGAACTAAAGAGATATTTGGTAGAAAACACACACAGAATCAAACAAGTGAAACAATAATAAAACACGAGTTTAGCTCAATGATTCAACTTCAATTGATTCTTCAAGAACACCAAGAACACTGTTAAGTGTGTGATACAGGTTATACGCTCTAAGCTGGTTTGTGTGTGTGTAGTGCCAAAGTTCTTCGAACAAGTCTGGTAGAGGCCTTCTATTTATACTACTTACAGGGGACAAACAATGGACAAGAAGTACTAAGGTACAAGAGACAAGGTCGTGGACTGAATCTGGTACACGTCGAGTTAGTGCGCCGTCTTTTGTAAAAGCTTCTGCCCTTAGGAGGATGACACGTGGAAAGTTACAGGGCACGCCTTGTACGATTGATCTTCAGGATCTTCGTATAGAAGAGGCACGTGAGGGGCACGCTTGTCTTTGTCTTTGTCTTTGTCTTTGTTCTTCAATCTCCGAGTCTTCTAAGTCTTCATACCACAGAGGCTCTATCAAGGGTAACAGAGGCACTATGGCCTTGTCCTCTGAAAGTCTTATGGTGAACAATCCAGGTGAAGGTTGCTCGAATCTCGTGCTCTTGGTGTCCGACAGAGGCTCTGTCGAAGATCTTCACTTAGCCTATTTTTCAATACTTCTTAGAACAGAAGTTGGAGCTAACACATTTCATTTTCTGCTTACTACTGGGCTTCCAAATTCCTACGCCGGTATCGATTAGTATTTTTGTTCATGTTGATGTTTTTTGGAATAGAGTTTAGCAAACAACGTTTTTGTTGGTCCCGAAGGGTTATACAAGTTTGTAGAAGGGGGGGGGGGGTTGAATACAAACACACGTTTTTACTTTTCGAAATTGTTTATTGATAAATCAAGACAATTTACAACTTGTTGCGGAACAAGATTAAGGATAAACCTAATCTAAACAAGTTAAGAACACTAAGTTTCTTGCACTAGAAGGAGATAAGAAAATTACGAATAATAACCTAACACACAGATAGAAAGAAGAAGATGGTCCGAGCACACTTCATTTCTGAAGTAGGGTTCTTTTTATATACTGCATGCATTTAATGCATGCCAGTATTGCTTTACATGTGGCAGCAGCTGAGTGGTTGCATGTCATTGACCATTGTAGACAACCTTAGTAGCCGCATGGTGCACAGTGTAGAATCAGAGTTGTTGTACGATCATAGACAAAAAGGATGTCCGTTCTGACAGTTCGTACGGAGACGTGTAAGAGGGGTAAGACAATAGTACTTTGTAAGGAGACTTCATGATCAGCTTTCGTTGAAATAGTTCTTTATCAGCGAATGATAAAGTTCAGTGATTGCTGAAGTCTTCTACTTGATATACTTCACGTTGAGTGGACAAATCTTGGCTTCGCTGATATCCGCATCAGTTCATTAGTAGACTTGTCGCTGGTTCTTGAGTTAGATCTTCGACTTCAACGTAGAACATATGTTGACATGAAACTTTTCTTCAGTGATCATAAGTAAACAACTAACTTATCAGTGATCATCTCATAGACTGAACAGGCTCAGAGCTACTCGATGAACAGAGTTCGCTGACTATTTAACTTTAAAGAGCGAGAGTTACTATCAGTGGTACTGAAACAATCTTAGTACTTATCAGCGATAGTGAAACTCTAATACATATCATTTACTTACAATTTTCACTAAGTGTTAAGAGAGGGTCATTATCAAATCACTGAGGGTTTGGATCAACAATCTCCCCCTATTTGATTATGACATAGCAACAGAGAAAATTGCTATTTAATGAAAACATAAGGATAAAAATAACTCATAAAATATTTGTCCATTTTACTGTTTTCTGGGATCTTTTCAGTACTGATGGAGTAAAGTACATTCGCTGAAATTTTTCTTTAAACTTCGTAAAGATTACAGAGGGAAGTGGAAAAATTACAAGTGGAAAAATTACAAGTAAAGATGTCGAGAGATAAGGATAGAAAGAATCACAAGGCGATCCTATCCGTTAAAAGGTTCTTCCTTAATGAGAAGTTCATCAAGGATCTTTGATGTGGGAATCATCCAGTCAGGGATCGTTACACCTTGATCCTTTTTGTTCTTTGCTTCTTCAAAGATCAGGGGCTTGAGGTGACGTGCCTGAATGTCGCGTCTGACTTCACACCAGTGTATTAGGTCTCTGAGCTGTTCGATGGGAGTGATTAGAAGCTCAGATATGCGTTGAAAGTGTTGTTGTCCATAGCAGTCTAGAAAGAAGATGCCATAGGGTTCACTTACGACTTTTCCAGGGATGAAAGTTTCACCAGGAGGCAGGGAGGTGTCAAGTACTGAGAGGTCAGGGTCACGACCAAGTACTTCTTCGTGTGAGAAACCTATACCTATTTCATTTCGTATAGGAGGACCTGAGTCTGAGGTTTTCTTTTTCTTTGCAGAGGCCCTTCTTTGTTGAGGTGGAAGAATAGTGGAAGGAGGAATATCCACAGTAGAAGAAACCAAGTCGATCTGAGATTTAAAATTTTCTCGACATGGCTCTTGAACTTTAAGCGAGATCGTTGAATGGCTAAATTCACTTCCAACCATTCAGAGAAACCAAGCTTCTCTAATGAAGTAGCGTAGAAGGTTTTCTTGGTTTTGTCTTCTCTGAATACGTCAACTTCAACAACAGGAACGTCTACAAACGTTTTTCCTCTGATAGTTACCTTGATGATTTTGGATGGTCGAGATCGATAGTTTAGCATTTCTTTACACTATTCCAAAGTCAAATCAGATACCTTAGTCTTTTCTTCAACGATCCTTTGGGAATCATCCCATAGCTGACGTTGGACATCAATGGGAGTTCTTTTCAGCGCGGAGTCTTTCACCGATTGTTGGACAAGCTGGATGGCGAGAGCCTTATCGTTTTCTTCAGCTTCCTTCTTTTCGGCGAGTAATCTTTCAGCTCTTAAATGATCCTCGTATTATTTCCTTGATATCTTGAACTTTGTGGGAGCAGGGATTTTGTCACGAGGAAGAATGATTCGCTGATCTTCAAGCTGTTTGATCATTGCATCTCTCTTTTCTCAATCCTCTTCACTTAGCTTTTGAGGAGCCAAAGAAGGCTTGTTTTTGTGAGAGAGCAGCTGTTCTTCAGGTTCATCAGTCTCAGTGGTTAAATCTAAGACTGGGATTATTTCTTCAGCACTTGTAGCTGGGATTATTGATGGTGTTGTTGTAGGAGCTTCAACGGGATCCTCAAACAGGGGAGAGGACTAGCTGAAACACTGCGATTGTTTAAGTAAGAACATGGGAAGAAAGAGATAGAGAAAGGAATGTGGTTAAGTGTATAGAGGTTTTAAGGATAGAAGGATTGAGATTGAGAAGGGATAGATGAGGGATGCAGTGTAAAGGAATAAAAGGTAGTGTACCTGACAAACTGGCTTTTGAAGCAAGATCGTCAGATTGTCTTTTTCAGCGAGGCCTTTGTTTATTCCTTTGTCAGCTTCAGACGTTGCAGGCTTTGTCTTGGTCCGCTCCCCTGAAGGTTCTTTTATCTCGATCCCTTTTTGAGCTGGGGCTTTTGCAATAGGCTGGACGTAGAAGAAGTCGTCATCATCATCATCATCTTTGGGGGATGATGATGGTTCTTCATCATAGATGTCGACAGGTTCATCGTCTTCAGCTTCTTCTTCAGACTCGACCTCTTCAGGATAAGGTCCGGTCACGTCAGCAGCAGCTTCCTTAAGTTGCTCATCGAGTTGCTCCCCCTCACATACAGAAGGATGTTTCTCGGTTTCCTCAGGGTTTTCAACTCCCTGAGGTCGTGAAGTAGAAGTAGCAGTAGCAGCAGTTTCAATACCCTCCCCATCAGCATTATGGGGAAGGTCCTCTTTAGCCTTCTCCCCCTCTTCCACATTATGGTTGGGGGAGGTAACAGATTGTTCAGCAGCAGCAGTGTGTATTTGGTCCTTGTCTTCCAGGCCAGAGATCCCAACACAGTTCTCAATCGTTGCTAATCTGATTTCCAGGCCAGTTATAGCAGGATTGATCTTTTGAAGATCCTCTCGATCAACCTGAGTAAAATGATAAGTTGGGGCGTTCACGTGATCGAGTACTTTCTGAATAATTTCTTTGATGGCGGAGACCTCAGTCTTGATCGTGGAGACTTCACCCTTAAGAGAACCAACATCTGTCTTCAATGATGTGACTTCATTGGACAGAGTGGTGAAGTTTGTTGAAAGAGAGGTGGTGGCGGTTGAATTGTCAGCGAGGGTGGTAGCAAATTGAGCAATGCTACCATCCACCTTCTCCAGAGCAGCTTTGGAGGCTTTCGTATCAACGATCTCGGTCAATTTTTTGAGTTTCTCTCCAGCGTCTGTAACCGCTGAAGAGTTCGTGGAGAGAATGGTGTTGTAATTTTCCACCTTTGTTTCCAGGGCCTTCAGTGAGGTGTTGATATCCCCCAAATTAGGACCTAAAACAGTTGTTAACTTATGAACAGAGGAAAGCTCAGAAGTTTGGGGTAGAGAGAGAGGAGTGTTTGGGATTGTGTGTATACCTGCAGGCGGGTTGGCGAAGTTGTCGAACCCTTTGTGTCCTGAATGATATTCTATGTCTCCTTCAAGAGTACCTTGGCGCATGGAGGTGCCTGCAGATCCTATGTTTGCATCCATCATCGTATTTAGAGTGTCTGCAGCTGAGTCATGTAAGATGAAGGGTGTCCCTGAGAAAGTTGGGAAAATTGGTGGAGAGACCAAAGATTGAGTAGGAGGAATGAAGGATGAGAATGATGGTTGGGTGCGATGTTCAGCGTTGGATCCGCTGACAATCACTTCAGTCTGTAGAGAGGCTGAAGGAGGTGGGTTCATTTCCAAGTTTATAACTTCAGCATTTAGAGACGCTGAAGCCGAGATGGAAGGGGTGGCTTGATCAGCTGTGGCAGAGCGTACCACGGAACTTTCCATCAGCTCTTCAAGATGAGCTGTGGAGTCTTCAGCGTGTGAATGTTGGGGAGTTGCTCCATGGTTTTCTTGATTCTTTTGGAACCAAACTGGGAAGATGAGTGTTTCCTTTTTCGAGAAGGAGTGGAGGGTGCAGCGTGGGTATCAGCGGTGGGGATTTCCACTGAATGAGCTGCAGAAGTAGAAGAAGGAGGATTGAGAAGAGATAAGATAGTAGAAAGACGTACCTCGTTTTCCAGTGGCTTGAACTAGAGCACCTTAGGGCCAACCTAAGAGAGTCTCATATCACCCTCTTTTGGGTACTTCTCGCCAAGTCCTTGTTGAAAGACTGCGCTGATGAATCTGGGATAAGGAACCTGTTAGCTCCAATCTTTATGATAAATAGAAGTATTGGAAAAATAGACTAAGTATCGACACCAACAGAGGCTCTGCCGAGTAACCGAGAAGACAGAAGTCTTCGACAGAGGCTCTGCCGGGTTAATCAAGAAAACCGAAGTGAAGAAACAACAGAAGACTCTTGACAGAGCTTCTGTGGTAAAAAGAAGATCTACGCAAAAGATCTAAACAAGGACGAACATGCTTCTTATAATATCTGCCATTCGAAGGTTCTGAAGATCAATCGTACAAAGGCGTGACCTGACAACTCCACGTGTCAAATTCTGATAGGTTTCCGCCTAAAGCTGAATACGGAGCATTTAATGAACGTTGTATCTGCAACAGTTCCAGAATAGTGTTTTGTACCTTCCAGCTGCTTTTCTTCAACAGTGTCTTTGTACCTTCAGTCCTTATTGTCCCTTTAGAAGTAGTATAAATAAAAGGTTCATGTGAACTCTTCTATTAAGATTTTTACACAACACACACACCTTTTGAGCAGTTTCTTGTCAAACCTTTCGGTGTTCTTGGTGTTCTTATTATATCAAATACAGTGAATCATTGAGCTATTTATTTGTCTTATTTACACTTCTTGTAGTTGATATTGTGTGTTATTCTATCTCATAATATATTTTAGTTCGTTAAAACGCTTCCGCATTATATATTGTTTGAACTAATTAGATAGAATCATCATTGTTAAGCAAAAACAGGAACCAACAATTGGTAGCAGAGCCTGCCTTGATTTTCTATATCAAGTGATCCAGTCTTACAATGATTTTTGGTAGAAACTTGGACTGATATTAACATGTTCTTCATTCCTTCTGATTTTCTGCCACTCTCGACCTGTTCGACTTTGGTATACTTACAGAATCTATTACTACAGTTAAATCTCCATTTTAGTATACTGCTCAAAGCTTTCAGAAAGCTTACCCTATTTTCTTGAAGTATCACTCTCTCAGAATGACAAATTTAAACAACTTCTTCACCGCTGGTTCCCTAACCAAGCCACCCACACTACTCGGAGATGAGTACCCTCAGTGGAAGATACAAATGATTCACTTCTTCAAGGGTACTGACAAAGAACTCATGCACTTTATCAACATTCCTCCTTACGTTCCCATGGTCAAAGTACCACGTATTCCTGCCACAGGTGACACTCCTGAGGTTCCTGCGTACGAGAAACCAAAGACCAAGGATAAGTGGTCCAAACCTGATTGGGGAAAATATGAGGTTTCTCAGAAAACAAAGAGACTTCTGATAATGGCCATACCCAATGACCTTTTCCAATCCCTAGATGCGTGTGAGTCTGCATACGATCTGTGGAAGGAACTGGAAAAACAACTGGAGGGTGGGGCCAAAACTCAGAAGAACCGCAGAGCCCAATGCATAAATGAATACTATGCATTCAAAGCTTTGTCGACCGAATCTCTGCAGACGACATATGATCGGTTTAACTCTCTAATTAACAAGTGCAAGAAGTTCGGGATTCACAGAACTTTTGAAGAGAACAACGTCATGTTCCCAAAGAGTCTAAATGAAGAATGGCTCCAGTTGTCGGTGTCTCTGCAAACAAATCAGGACTTAGACTCCTGAACTCTGTCAGATCTCTATGGAACATTGGCAGCCCAAGAGCCTCAAATCGCACAAGCAAAAGCACAAATCAGTGCACCCCTTGTACTGGTCGGTAAGACCACAGAGGCTAGAGAGAAGCCAAAGGAGAAAGCTGCAGAGGTAAAGAAGGAGAAGAAAAAGAAAATCTTGATCGTTGATAGTGAAGATGAGGAGGTGGTGGAAGAAGAAGAAACTTCAATGGCCTCTATTCCTAAATCGTTAGCCCTTTTGACAAGGGAATTCAGCAGAGGTTACCAGAAGAAGTCTGGTAATGAACGCTATGGAAGAGATGATCGAGGAAGAGAAGGGTCAAATGAAAGGAACGAAAGAAGTAGCGACCAACAGAGGTCGACTGACAGAGGTGGTGACCGATAGATATCAGACGATAAAGTTGGCAACACTCCACAGAACCAAGCATGTTACAACTGTGGTAAGCCAGGCCACTACGCCAATGAATGTAGAACTGAAAGAGGTGGTGACCGACAGAGGTCGGACGACAGAGCTGGCAACGGTTCCCAGAACCAAGGATGTTTTAACTGTGGCAAGTCAGGTCATTATGCCGCTGACTGCAGGAGCAAATCCAACCGCCAACGGAGGGACTCTGCTTACTACCAAAAGAAAGTGGAGTTTTACGCTCAGAAGTCACTAATGGTGAATCAGGAGAACTGGCTGTCAGACGAATCATCTGAGGAAGGCGACAAAAACACCTTGTTCTGTGGAATGGCAGAGGCCAGCTCACCTGACTCCGATAGTGATGTATCCACTTCTGACTCTAACTCTAGTCAAGTAGAAGCTGATTTGCTCAAACTAAACATTCAATACACAGAACTTAAAAAGACCTGCGAAAGTATACAAAAGAAGCTTACCTTCTTTGAGAGAGAAGCTAGACTTCTCACTCAAGAAAAGGCCAAAATCTTTCAAGAAAAGGAAGAAATTGAAACAAATTGGAATAAACACCTAAATCCTTTGAAAGAAAAGATTTCTGAACTTAACTCTGCATTAAAAACAAAATCTAAAGAACTAGTGGACGTTGAGACCGACAGAATGAACATTCTAGCTCTTAAACATTATTTTCAAATGGAAAGAGAAGTCCTCTGTCAGGATTTACTCAGAATGGATCTTTTAATTAAGAAATACCAAGATGCACAGAAAGTGTACGAAAAAATTAACAC
The DNA here is from genome assembly GCA_033807775.1 of Saussurea involucrata. Taxonomy (NCBI): domain Eukaryota; kingdom Viridiplantae; phylum Streptophyta; class Magnoliopsida; order Asterales; family Asteraceae; genus Saussurea; species Saussurea involucrata. Next base: position 139,682,555 of record CM066322.1, read on the forward strand.
ACAAATAGGGAGACGGGGAATTGGCTTCTGTGATATATATCCATACACCGGAAATAAGAGAAACAAATCTCTGTCATCTCTATTTCTCACTGGAAGTACAAGAAAACCTGGTTTTCCAAATCTACTCTCTGTTAGCAAAAGGCGAAAAGTCTCTGGGGAACCTCACATAAGGAAACCTCTGAAGATGACAAATGTGTGGTTTGAAAACACAGATTTGTCACCTACAATCTCTGTAAAAAGAGAATCCAAACCTAAAAAATATCTGAAAACTCAAGATCAGATAGGAATCTTCAAGTTTGGTAAACCCGAGACTCAAACACAGGTTGCCTTTGTCTGCATGATAAACTCTGAAAAGAAATTATCGGCAGAGGCTCCTGAGTTCAAGCCTAACGTTTCAGATGAAAAAGAGTTGATAGAAACTGGGAAAAACAACTTTTTCAAAAACTTCTGTACACCTTTTGTCGATCAAAATCTCTCTGAAGAAAACCTTATCAGATATTTCTGTTGACTTAGAAGATAGACCCTCAGAAAAGGAACAAAGTGAGTATGGCACATGCTCTGAAAGTCCAGCCTCTGTCGAAAGAGAACTAAGTGACTCAACCTCTGTATATGAGGATGATTCATCCTCTGACGAACCTGAGACTGACTCTAAGTCAGAGATAGGACCTTGTGACACAGAGGATTTTAAACTACCCTCTGGAGTTCTTAACAGAACTATTCCTCCCAAGGAGAAAATCACAAGAGTTCCTATCTGTCCAGCCTTTTTGGCCATGTGTATACAAGCCAAAACCTCTCTTGAGCTTGAGAAAATTAAACAACAAAAGGCTCTGTCCTCTCAAAATCAAACAAGTTCAAAGATTTTAAAATCCTTAAGGCCTATTAAAGAAAACCTAACATGGCAACAAAAGGGAGAATGGGCTAAAAATGACAAATCTTTTTCTTCTGTGACAGTGAAACCTGCTGAAGTTCACCACAGAAGGGGTCCACATAAGGCTGCTCTCAACAAAGGATTTTGCAAACAACAATCTAGCCTACATAGGTCTTCTTGTAATAGGAAGTCAAATGTTAGGGTAGAATGTAATGCCTCTGTGCCCCCATTTAATGTTTTCAATGAAAAGTTCAAGCAAATCTCTTCGCACATTCATTATTGTCATTGCTTTGATCTCATGCATAAATTAACCCAACACTTCTCAAGTCCACATTGTTTACTCTCTGTACCCAACAAGAATGCTAAAATCAAGAGTAAGAAACAAAATGTTTCTTCACAAGAATCTAAAACAAAGACCAAGAATGCTAAGGCAAACTTGAAGACGCCTAACAAAGCTGGACCCATGTGGATGTGGGTACCTAAAACTCTCTGATTGTCTTACAGAAGTAGTATGTGCCGATCTGGTATCTAGACTCCGGATGCTCGCGGCACATGACTGGCGACAGAGGTCTACTATGCACATACAAAGAAAAACACGATGGTGGATCTGTGACCTTTGGAGACAAAAAAAAGGGGTACATAAAAGGCTACGGAGTCATCAAGAAGGAGAACGTATCCGTATGCAAAGTTGCATATGTGGATGGCCTTAAACACAATCTTCTCAGTGTTAGCCAACTCTGCGATACGGGTTTCGACGTGATGTTCAAAATAACCTTCTGTTCTCTACAAGGTGAGAACACAGGAGTCGAACTTCTGCGAGCCGAACGAAGAGGCGATCTCTACCTAATGAACTTCTGTGCCAAGAACAAGGAAGTCAAGCTATGCCTTGTAGCCTGTAAAAGAGAAGAAGCCTGGTTATGGCACAACAGGTTCTGCCACCTAAACTTTCATACTCTAGATAAGTTTGTTAAACTTGATCTAGTCAAAGGTCTGCAAAATGTTAAGTTTAATAAAGATCACTTGTGCTCTGCCTGCGAAATGGGGAAACTCAAAAGAGCTTCCCATAAAGGAAAAACTGATATATCTTGCACTAGGCCTCTGTACATGCTTCATGTCGACCTCTGCGGTCCAATCGCTACACAGAGCCTAGGTGGCAAGAAATATTGTAACACCCTAAAAACAGGGCTAATTTAAACCTTAAAACTCCACAAGTTATGACAATAAAACTTCAAACTTATATAACAAGAAGATCATACATCAAGGTTTTCTATAAACAATAACTTCTAAATCAAATAACCTATTAATCAAATCAAACATCATAATTAGATTAACTAGGTTATCTAATCATCAGTCCCCAAAAGCACTAAAAGAATATCTAGATCCTCTGTTAATTCAATTCTGAGTCTTTCCAAATGCTCTCAACGCACATCCCGCTTATTTCCCGGAGCTTGTACCTGGTAAGAAAATTCAACTTGAAACATTAGGCTTTCGCATAGTGAGAATATTCAAATCAAATTAAAATTTAACGACTAAAATATTAACAGATATATCAAACCTGTTATCAACCATCTTACCGTACCAACGCTCTTTTTAACAACAGGAATCCACCAAATTCCCATCCTTATGACAAATTCATCTAGTCGTAATAATATCAACAAGAGTTACAATAAATCATACCAGATTATAAGTAGCTCCCCATCCAAAGAAATTACAGTTTCTATACCTGCTTATTTCTTAGTCCGGAAGTAGAGATTACAAATTACTTTATGCCTATCTCTGAACTTCCCTAAAATTGAAGATCTCAAATCTTCCGTCTGAAATGGGAATTACAAACTCGATGTCTGCCTATTCCACATTTCACTTTCTCACCACCTTGAAACACTGGCCCCCAAATGGAATTTTATTTCTATATCGCGATTAACAACAAGGGCCCTCACAGATGATTCAAGATTCACTCCAACAACTATAAATAACATCCCAATGGTCAATGGCTAGTAAACGGTTTCCATTAGACCGTACTAAATGCCCCCACGACCGGATGAATATTGCTAGCCAACGTAACACAATAACTGTGTATCATCACCCTTTCTATCGTATACTAAAGATGTACGATATATCATATATTCTATATATCTATATACAGAATATTAATTACAACAATTATCCCCATTTTTGCCAATTATCCTCGGGGATCAACATCTCAAATGTTAACTATATGATCGGACTCATAAATAAGTCCTTTAAAATTATTCATAATATAGTTTTCGTATCAAATTTTGAGTTATAATCATATAACAAATAGCATATAAATATCAGATTGTATTCCACATAAAAGCTTCAAACTACTACTGAAAGTCCTAAACTTTTCGCAAGCCACTGTAGCGAAAAGCTACACTTTTCGCAAGCCAAAGCTGCGAAAAGTTCAGAATTCGCAACCCACTGTTGCGAAAAGTTCAGAATTCGCAACCCACTGTTGCGAAAAGTTCAGAACTCGCAAGCCACACATGCGAATTCCATCACTTTGCGCAGCCAAGGCTTGCGCAAAGTGTACTGTTCATCGTCTTCTCTACTGATTCAGCTTACCAATTTGACTCATTAAGCCTATCATTTCTTAATTAAACCATACCACTGAGTTTATACACAAATATAACATATCTATAAAAATTTTAATTGCTTAATTTTAATAAGAGTGAATAAACTCACCTTAATGAGAATTTCTAAACACTGATCACTTACAGCAGCTTAATCCTCAGCTTAATGAGCAATCCCAAATCAACTCCTTTCTTCTTCTTTTCTTTCTTCTTCCTTTCGTCCTTCTCTCTCTCGATTTCTATTTCTCTGTTCTATTTCTCTCGAACTCTCACTCTCTTTTTCTCTATTCTCAGTTTACAAAACTATATACACTGTACACAATCTTAGTCCCTAATAATAGGACACCTCATCTCAAATTAATGAGTCATAAGCATGTTTCCACATTAAACCCCTAATTTCTAATAATTGACATTTTATACCCTCAAGTTTTGTTTCTCAATAAACTTCAACTTTAAACAAAATACAACTTACCTTTTATAAATTACAATGAAATTTTCGAGGTGTTACAATACTCCCCAACTTGAAAATGATTTCGTCCTCGAAATCAAAGTCAGGTAAACAAATGAGGATATCTATCCCTCATACTCTCTTTCGACTCTAAAGTTACATTACTACCTAGGTGGTGTTTCCACTGAACTTTCAACATAGCTACTTCTTTACCACGACGTAGTTTCCTAACTGATCTTTCCAAAATTTCCTCTGGTTCTTCCACACCGCGACTCTTTTCATCTACTCTCACATCAGTGAGTGAAATCACATCTTCCTCTTCGGCCAAATATTTCCGAAGATAACATACTTGGAAGGTATTATGTACCCCTCCCAATTCTGGCGGAAGATCCAAATGATATACCTGTAAACCAATCCTCTTAGAGTAATTGTTATCATCAAATCCATGTTTGACTACTTCTTAGTCTAGCATACCGTTATCATTTCTCTCTTGTTTACACGGAATATCCACCACACAGCTACAGTCCAAAAGGACAGTTTCTCTAAAAACGTCAGTTAAGATCTCTAGCCAAATCCTCGTAACACCGAGAACTGCATTCGATGTATTTCTTTAATGGTTATAGTATTCTATTCACCTAAAACCAATGGGATTGAGAAGAACAAGAGTCTTCCTTTCACCCCATCATCATTCCAACTCACTCTCCAGGTCTCAAAATAACATTAACATGTACTACCTGAACTTTCCACGTACACTGTAAATTAAGCATACTCGTTACTATTAAATATTTCAACAACCACGGCAGTCCATTATTACATCCATGACTTATACGTTTCTTTGATATAGAATGCTATCACTTCCTCACATCACTATCTCATCGCACAACCACAATACAACCAAACACCAAAATATTGAACATCAAAAGTGATAACTCTATTGAACCTGCAATATGATTACATTCTTAAGTCCCATCTTTCTATCATAGGAAGCAACTCACACGATCAAAATCACTTTGGGTAAACACCCAATACCATTCCGACATTCTGTTTCGATATTAGTCATATCACTACTCCATCTTACAAACTACATGCCCCAACAACTTTAATGACAAAGTGGTACTTTTAATCCGGAATCCCCGAAAAGACTTCCATCAGATGCTTCCTAGTTCTAACTTCATAATACACACTAGTTGACACATTTATCTTGGCAGTTGATACCAATACTCACTCGTACATTATCCACACATAGCCTTTCACCACAGACCAGGTTTCTCACAATCATTCATACACATATTAACCGAATTTATTTCACTAAATATCTCCTCCCCAACTTTAGTTAAACTACCACTCTCGATTTGCTAAATACTTGAACTTATTCGTTCATATTAGCTCCTTGTGATTCCAAACCAATACTAAAACACGGTACAATCCTTCACAGATCAACATTTTCCATACCTCACTTCATTTGTGCCTAATACTTTCTCCTTTGTAAACCATCCACATCGCAAGTAAAACACTTCTATAACACAACAGTCTTTCATAATCTTAACACTCTTACAAAGTGGTCCTTCAGCTTTTATTCTTCTGATTTAAGACTTAACAATAATTAAATCCAAAAGAATACTCAAAACATTCACCTCATGCAAACTTCTATTTTAATACAATTCATGTAATCCCAACCCAAGCCTACAACGAGCTCATTAAATCGGGTCAATGCTCTTAAGACTCAACTGAGTTCAATACCGAGTCATCTACTCCAAGGATCAATGATCATTATGCAACATACGTTCCGAGGCATAATAAATCTATGACTCCTTCCTTGCTACTTTCCCAACGAAGTCAATTTATATAGGTACATGCAATTTTTATATACTTCACAATGTATATACTTTGCCAAGGTTCGTTAGTTCCAAAGGTATTAAAAACGCGAAAATTATCAAACAGTCTTTACACTTAAGACCGACACTTATTCAAATAGAATGCAGTTAAGCATATAACACAACCAAGACTCCATCTCGAGTCATTAAAACTGACAAACATTCAAAAGACTCATTTGAATATCAATCAAGCCTTTAAGGCTAAAATAAACGTTTGGTTAAACATGTGTCACGCACACGAGTACATAAACCAAAATACATTGTTACCCAAATCTTTACCTTTTTAATCCCTTAATTGGCCATCGGCCCCAAAACAAAGTTTTACCACTCTTAAAAAAAACTTTACCTGGTCGGATTTACCAAAATCCCCCAACGCACATGTTCATATTTTTAAAACGTAATACCTCATAAATATTGCACATCCACAAAAATATTTAAATGCGTGTTTTTTACTACATATCTTTCGCTTGTGCAACAATAATTCGAGACTTCTTTCATTAGTGATTTATTCGCCAATCACTCAAAATCCTTAACCATGTTGTACACAATAATAATTGCTTTGCGCATACCCTTTGCATAACAGCATACCGGTACCGCTCACAGTCTTTGTTCCTGTCCGCACGGGCATACGCGGGACACACCCAGACCGCACCCAATGACAGACGAAAGGTCTCATACACCTTACACAACTATCGACTTCAAAATCAATACTTTACATGTCGACACTTCCTTAACCTTAAGGTCCTTAACTGAACCTAATTCTTTCTCCGGACACAACCGTCCCTCGGCAACTGTATTCCTAGTCAACGAACAAGGGTACAGACTCTCATGCAACCGACACTAAAGTCTACTTTCAACTCTCACACTGTTCATCTCTCATTTTAACACAATTACCAAAACTACAAACTTTTTCCCCAGATTTATCCAACACTTCTCCATTCTTGGAGTTCTTTCTTAGCTTAAAGCGTAATACTCTACGACCTAGTGAGTTCATAGCCTTCATGCATGACAACTTGATACATAAATCAATTCACACATTTTCTCATTTTAAATAACAACATTTGGAATAACTTGGGCACACATGACCCCAACATTTACACGATTCCAATATACTGCACAACGATCTCGAGAATTGTTTGCATATTAAATTTCCGTAAACTCAATCTTTATCAACCAAAACAAAGTTGTTACGACGGAAATATATTAAATGAAAATCTTTTCATACAACAATAGTTCGAAAAAGTTTTACCGACACGAATTAAGCTAGTCGGTTCTCCCACTTATTTATATGACGTTATTAGATCAATACTCCTGTTGGTTATTAAATGTTTTGCTGGACAACGGTTTCTTGCTACAAATCAACTTTTCATGTAAAGTAAGAAATATTTTGTAACAACTCCAAAATTTCGTTGTGCGACGTAAATGGGATTGCCTTTTCTTTAAATACACACTTGCACATACTAATTCAACCTTGACTAAAACTGTTATTTATGCATTTGGTTTGAAATCATGAAATTCATGTAACACACACTAGAACACCATGCATAAAACTTTACTCGCAAATGAAGGCTAATTACTCAACGAGGTCAATCGTCTTACTTACGTAACTTATTATTGACATTCTACCTCCGACCGGTGGTCGCCCTCTCGGCCTTATGACGTTTGCTATATATGCATTCCACGATTCACGTATCAACCATGTCATACTATTTTCGTCTTGATCAAACATCTTATATTCTATCTCCATACACATCAATCACCTATTAAAGGTTACCTTGGCGGACGTTCATGAGTCCTGCCAATTTCCAGGTTGTCCTTCCAACCCCCAATCATTTACCGATCTGTCCTCCAAAGGATTTTGGTGGCATATTCACCATCGTTCTACTATAACTGTAACGTCCCATAAATTACAAGGAATTTAAATTTTTTAAAACCATTCATTTCATTATAATCAAACGAAGAGTTAACGAAACACGTTACAATAAGGAATAACATCGTTAATTAAAATCGTCAACCAAGTTTAAGCAGCGGAAAAGTATATAAATCAACCCCATTTATTAAAAATTAAACCAAACTATCTTCGCCTTGCGCCCGTGTGTACCGTCACGCCCGACTGCTACTCGCACCTGAAATCATAAGAATTTGGGAAGGGGTAAGCACGAAGCTTAGTGAATTCAATCCTTACATAGGATCGCAATTATATCGGCATCACCTTTAACATACCGGCACATACATTTCTTGGAACATCCATCAAGAAAACATATCACAAACAATAATAAACATTATGCTCCTTGGAACCACCATCAAGAAGACATAATCACAAATACTAAACATTATGCTCCTTGGAACCACCATCAAGGAAACATAATCACAAATAATAAACATTATGCTCCTTGGAACCACCATCAAGGAAACATATTCACAATAATAAACATTATGCTCCTTGGAACCACCATCAAGGAAACATAACCACAATAATAAACATTAAGATCCTTGGAACCACCATCAAGGAAACATAATCACAATAATAAACATTATGCTCCTTGGAACCACCATCAAGGAAACATAAACACAAATAATAAACATTATGCTCCTTGGAACCACCATCAAGGAAACATAATCACAAATAATAAATTAAAACACACACTCCTTGGAACCACCATCAAGGAGCGGCCTCAAGCTTCTTGGAACAACCCTCAAGAAGATATAAAATAAACATTATGCTACTTGGAACCACCATCAATAAGCACATCAAACACGATCTAATATATACACACAAATACATAAGTATTCCATACCACACCCATATCAACAAACAATCATAATCATCACATACAACCATAGCAACACAGATATAATCCCCATCCTATATAGTGAGAGAACTCACCTCGAACGCAAACTTGTAGCCTTAACTGCAACGCGAACCGGCCAACACCCAATCACCTTTTCCACCTAAACAAACGTTAACACTTATCAAAATGACGCCCCCAAACCGAGGCCACGACTACTAGCTTTAAAACGCATAAATTCCAGATTTTACTCTCAACACGCAGGTCTGTTCGGGACCTGTTTAACCCCTCAGAAACTGCTTAAACCAGAAATATTTTTCAATAAACACAAAGTCCCATGTCTTAGGGTTCCAGGGACATATCGCACGCGCTCTAACGATTTTTCTACAATTTATTATGGATTTTACAAAACTGGTTAACTGCACAGCGAAAAACAGCACCTTTCGTTACAAAACAGCAGTTTGACACTAGCTACGGTCCGAACTGGTTTTTCCGCAAAACATAAGAAACTTACTAGACTTAGAATGGGAAATTTTGGCACTGGTTTCATCCCAATCCGACATTTCTCGAGAAAGTTATGGCTTCCGCAAAACAGTGGCAGAAACTGTGACTTTTAAAACGGAACGCGAACTGACAATCCGGACCTGCTGTATAAACAGCCAAATTACGCCTAGCTAGAGGCCGAACCGGACTTCCGCTAAAACATGAAAAGTGTGCCCGGCACAGAATGTGAACCGTGGGCACCAGATTTGCCTCAATCCGAGTTACGACGGAAACGTTATGGCCGTCGCAAAACAGTGGCAGACAAACGTTTTCACATGAAATGACAAATATTGTTTATAAACCCATTAAGACATTGCTTAACCCAAACAGACCCGAACAGCCTACAAGCTTACTGGAAAGGGCTGTACTACGCTGGACAACAACCGTGCACCACCCCCTGCCGCCTCCGGCGGCGGTGGTGGTTGGCGGCGGCGACGAGGGTTACGGTAACACCCTCCGGCGAGACCTCCCAACGTCACCCACTCCCGACTCCTCCGCAACTTCACACCCGCACAAACCCACACACCCACGCACCCACTGCCGCCACCACAGCGGCGTGCAGCGGCGGCCCCACCGCCGGCAGCCGTGGCTGCGGCGGTGGTGGTGGCGGTTTGCGGTACACTTGCGACGAACAAAACGAAAGAAAACAACGAAACGACAACACGGTTACCTCGATGCAGCCCCTCCTTCTCTCCGGCAAACTCTCTCTTCTCCGGCGAACTCTCTCTTCTCCGGCGAACTCCCTCTTCTCCGGCGAACTCTCTCTTCTCTACTCTCGGTTTCTCTCTCTCGGCCGGCGATAATGAACGGGAAAGGGGAAGGGGATAGCCGCCGTAGGTTTTCTTTTATTTCCTATTCCTTTTGTTTGCCCAACACACCACCAACACATACCAACAAAACATGGATTCGTTTTATGAAGTGCATGGGCCGAACTATGGATTAGTTTTGGCCCTAGACACAAATGGTCCCTCAACTTAAACTTTCTCGCAACTAACCAAAATCCCGACATTTTTAACGATTAGGTCCAACTCGACTAACCCCGTTAACGGAAACCACATTAAATCAAACTTAAAAGAAAAGAATTAATACTAATAAATTACATACCGGAATACGGGCTTTACAATAACCTAAAGGGATAACCATAAGAAATGGTTATGCACATACCCCTATACAAAACGTACTTTACCGATCGTTAGTCACTGTAACAATTTAGAAATAAGCATGCTCGCGTAACAATATATTCATAATAACAGTAGCTAATTGAAATTATGAACATATCATACATGAGAATCCTTGTTACCATTATCACAATACTAATTTCACGTATTTCCGTTGACACTAAGACTATCCCGTCTTAGTATTTCTACCCAAATCTCACAAGTCATAACTTAATTCATCTCAGCTTAAGTCTAAGTATCTCATCAGCATACTTAGTTCGCTTAAACTATTGCTCTGATATCATATTGTAACACCCTAAAAACAGGGCTAATTTAAACCTTAAAATTCCACAAGTTATGACAATAAAACTTCAAACTTATATAACAAGAGGATCATGCATCAAGGTTTTCTATAAACAATAACTTCTAAATCAAATAACCTATTAATCAAATCAAACATCATAATTAGATTAACTAGGTTATCTAATCATCAGTCCCCAAAAGCACCAAAAGAATATCTAGATCCTCTGTTAATTCAATTCTGAGTCTTTCCTAATGCTCTCAATGCACATCCCGCTTATTTCCCGGAGCTTGTACCTGGTAAGAAAATTCAATTTGAAACATTAGGCTTTCGCCTAGTGAGAATATTCAAATCAAATTAAAATTTAACGACTAAAATATTAACAGATATATCAAACCTGTTATCAACCATCTTACCGTACCAAAAATCTTTTTAACAACAGGAATCCACCCAATTCCCATCCTTATGACTAATTCATCTAGTCGTAATAATATCAACAAGAGTTACTATAAATCATACCAGATTATAAGTAGCTCCCCATCCAAAGAAATTACAGTTTCTCTACCTGCTTATTTCTTAGTCCGGAAGTAGAGATTACAAATTACTTTATGCCTATCTCTGAACTTCCCTAAAATTGAAGATCTCAAATCTTCCGTCTGAAATGGAATTTTATTTCTATATCGCGATTAACAACAAGGGCCCTCACAGAAGATTCAAGATTCACTCCAACAACTAGAAATAACATCCCAATGGTCAATGGCTAGTAAACGGTTTCCATTAGACCGTACTAAATGCCCCCACGACCGGATGAATATTGCTAGCCAACGTAACACAATAACTGTGTATCATCACCCTTTCTATCGTATACTAAAGATGTACGATATATCATATATTCTATATATCTATATACAGAATATTAATTACAACAATTATCCCCATTTTTGCCAATTAGCCTCGGGGATCAACATCTCAAATGTTAACTATATGATCGGACTCATAAATAAGTCCTTTAAAATTATTCATAATATAGTTTTCGTATCAAATTTTGAGTTATAATCATATAACAAATAGCATATAAATATCAGATTGTATTCCACATAAAAGCTTCAAACTACTACTGAAAGTCCAAAACTTTTCGCAAGCCACTGTAGCGAAAAGCTACACTTTTCGCAAGCCAAAGCTGCGAAAAGTTCAGAATTCGCAACCCACTGTTGCGAAAAGTTCAGAATTCGCAACCCACTGTTGCGAAAAGTTCAGAACTCGTAAGCCACACTTGCGAATTCCATCACTTTGCGCAGCCAAGGCTTGCGCAAAGTGTACTGTTCATCGTCTTCTCTACTGATTCAGCTTACCAATTTGACTCATTAAGCCTATCATTTCTTAATTAAACCATACCACTGAGTTTATACACAAATATAACATATCTATAACAATTTTAATTGCTTAATTTTAATAAGAGTGAATAAACTCACCTTAATGAGAATTTTTGAACACTGATCACTTACAGCAGCTTAATCCTCAGCTTAATGAGCAGTCCCAAATCAACTCCTTTCTTCGTCTTTTCTTTCTTCTTCCTTTCGTCCTTCTCTCTCTCGATTTCTATTTCTCTCGAACTCTCACTCTCTTTTTCTCTATTCTCAGTTTACAAAACTATATACACTGTACACAATCTTAGTCCCTAATAATAGGACACCTCATCTCAAATTAATGAGTCATAAGCATGTTTCCACATTAAACCCCTAATTTCTAATAATTGACATTTTATACCCTCAAGTTTTGTTTCTCAATAAACTTCAACTTTAAACAAAATACAAATTACCTTTTATAAATTACAATGAAATTTTCGAGGTGTTACAAATATATACTTGTTTTGATCGACGAATACTCAAGATTTACATGGGTTGAATTTGTCAGAAAGAAATCAGATGTTCCAAACATTCTGATAAATTTAATGAAAAGAATCCAAGTTCTGTATGAGTGCAGAATTCAGAAACTAAGAAGCGACAATGACACGGAGTTCAAAAACTCTGTCATTGAAACCTATCTTACAGAAGAAGGCATTTCACAGAACTTCTCTGCTGCACGCACCCCACAACAAAATGGCGTGGTTGAACGAAAGAACCGCATGCTTGTGGAGGCTGCAAGAACTATGCTGACAGCATGTGGATTACCAATGTCTTTTTGGGCAGAAGCAGTATCAACCGCATGCTACACCCAAAATCGATCAACCATTGTAAAGAGGCACATCAAGACACCTTATCATTTGATCAATAAAAGGCGACCAAACATCAAATTCTTTCATGTATTTGGATGCAACTGCTTTGTATTAAATGATAGAGAAACAAGAGGAAAGTTTGAGGTGAAAGCAGATGAAGGAAAGTTCATAGGATACTCTGCCACTTCAAAAGCTTACAGAGTGTACCTTCTGAAGTCTCGATCCATCGTAGAAAGCATCAATGTGTCTTTTGACGATTCCTTTCAAAAGACTTCTGAACAAATCAGTTCAGAACTCGGTCTAAAGAAGGAATCCTCTGGCATCTCAAAGACAAGAGAAGAAGACTTAAATCTTCTATTTGAAGATATGTTCCATGATGATATTGATCCCTCTGCTGGAGCCATCAGAGCCTCTGGAGAAACATCTTCTGCAAACCAGACTGAGTCAGGTATTTCTCTAACTGGTCCATTGAACACTTCACCCTCTTCTGTGAATCATACAGATGCACGTGCTGAGGGGAGCGAACAGAAGATGATACAACTAAAGATTCAACCACAGAGGCACCTGAAAAACCAACTCCAGCAACTACAGAGGAATCAATACTAGAGGAAAACGAAGACTCAGTCTCTACTTCCTCAGAGGAACAAATTCCAAATCTCATTCCAATCCTCCCACAAGCTGAAGAACCAAGCATAAGCACAGAAGAACCATCAACAACAGAGGTTGCACATGAACCGCAGTGTGCAACCACAGAAGTTAATCTTGATGACTCAAATGACCATCTTCCAAGAACAACACAGTGGACGAAAAGCCATCCTCCAAGTCTCACATTTGGCGACCCTTCTGAAAAGGTCAAGACAAGATCAGCCACTGCTAATTTTTGTTTCTTTACAAATTTTATAAGTGTGATCGAGCCAAAAGGAATCTCTGATGCCCTAGATGATCCAAACTGGGTAGATGCTATGCAAGAAGAGCTTCTACAATTTGAGAGAAATAAAGTATGGACCCTAGTACCTCTGCCACGAGGGAAACAATCCATAGGGACAAAATGGGTCTTCAGAAACAAGAAGGACGAGGATGGGGTAGTCATTAGAAACAAAGCAAGATTGGTGGCCAAGGGATATCGCCAAGAAGAAGGAATTGATTACGATAAAACTTTTGCCCCTGTCGCACGGCTCGAAGCAATAAGGATCTTCTTAGCCTTCGCTGCCCACAGAGGTTTCAAAGTCTTTCAGATGGATGTAAAATATGCCTTTCTGAATGATGAAATCCAAGAAGAAGTATACGTCCAACAGCCACCAGGGTTTGAAAGCTCCAAGTACCCAAAATACGTGCATTACCTTGACAAAGCTCTGTATGGACTAAAACAGGCTCCAAGAGCATGGTACGAAAGACTCTCAACCTTTCTTCTCGATAACAATTACGAAAGAGGTACAACCGATACTACTTTGTTTTATAAAAGAAAAGGTGATGAGATTTCGCTTGTACAAATTTATATGGATGACATTATTTTTGGGTCTACAAATGCACAACAGTGCAAAGATTTCGAAAAACTCATGCAGATTGAGTTTGAAATAAGTATGATGGGAGAATTAACTTTCTTCCTCAGACTCCAAGTAAAACAATCATCAGAGGGAATTTTTATAAATCAAGCAAAATATGTCTCTGACATACTTTCAAAATACAGCCTCTCTGATGCCTCTGTAATGAAGACCCCAATGGCCACTGGAAATAAATTATTCTCAGATCCAAATGACACATCTGTAGAGTGCAAACTCTACAGAGGTATGATTGGGTCCCTTTTATACTTAACCGCAAGTAGACCTGACATAATGTATGCCACATGCCTCTGTGCAAGATATCAAGCTAACCCGAAGGAATCCCACTATATTTCTGTAAAGAGGATCTTCAGATACCTTACAGGGACCAAAAATCTTGGACTCTGGTATCCGAAGAACTCTGGTTTTGGTCTTAAGGAATACACAAATTCAGATTATGAAGGATGCATGCTTGATCGAAAGAGCACCTCTGGGAGTTGTCAATTCCTGGGAGGTAATCTAGTCAGCAGAACTGTGTATCTACATCTACAGCAGAAGCGGAATATGTTGTTGCTGCTAGCTGTTGCTCTCAAGTTCTGTGGATGAAAACTCAGCTCAAAAACTATGGGTACAACATATACAAGATTCCCATCCTCTGTGATTCCAAAAGTGCCATAGCAATCTCTGCCAATCCACTACAACACTAAAAAACAAAGCATATCGATATTCGTTATCACTTTCTGAAGCATCATGTTGAATTTGGCACAATCGAAATGCACTTTGTGCCCACTGAATACCAGCTTGCAGACTTATTCACCAAGGCACTAGATGAGAAAAGTCTCATTTTCTTGGTGGGTAACTTGGGAATGATTAACATGAGTAAAACCCTCTGTAAGAACAATTTGATCTTCTTGTACATATGTATATATTTAAAGTCTTTTGTATGTAAATTCTCAATCATCAAAAGTTTTGTAACCATCAGAGCTTCTGTGGGATTGCTCAGAGTATGGCAATCTCCACAGAACCTCTAATAACCCTGACCTATGTTCTGTGCACAACTTATCCAATTTGATCCAAGCATAGGTCAAGGGGGAGCAGAAGGAGATCTTGTACTGGTCTACAGAGGTTGATCAGTCAAAAGGGCACAGAAGGAGATCTTGAACTGATCTACAAAGGTTGATCATTCAAGGGGGAGCCAAAGAAAAGATATTATCAACCATATCCACAGAAGTCGGGTGTTTTTTACCGAACAAAGAAGAACCAAAAGTGAGTAACTCGTACAAATCCTTTTTGAAAACAATTTTCTAGGACATAAATTTCAAAATACGTCCTATAAACACTATTTAAGACATTTCAAACAAGAAATGATCAAAAAGATTTTTGAGCCTTCCGTTATGGGAAATTTAAGGTCATAGAGCTTCTGCTGAGCTCAATATAGCCTCTGTAAGCCGGAACCTCTAGAACTGCAAATTTCATACGGAAACTCTGTCGATCAAACTTAAATGTCTTCTTTAAGGATTTGTACGTACAAATGCACACACAAGGATACTGGAAGAAAGTCTTATGGGCAATGAGCTCACTCAACTAAAGAGTCTCTGTCGCCCAAACTAGACACTCATAGAGTGTGTCTCGAACAAAATCAATTTCCAAAACAGTTTTCCAAGACACAAATTTCCAAATATGTCCTAAAAACAGTGTTTAACACAATGAAAACTTTGGATGATCAAAAAGATCTCTAAATTTTTAGTTATGAGAAATTTTCACTCTCAGAGCCTCTGCTGGCCTCGACAGAGCCTCAAAGCCTCTGTGAATGAAAACTTTGTACTAAAGATCTATCGATCCTCTCCAATGATCATTCAAACGTTTCTGGTAAATGTACATGTTAGGACCATAAATGTTCTACATATTAGAAAGATATATAAATAATTATATAGGTTAATTATAGAGTTTATTTAATTAATTGTAAAAGCCTTTAATCATAAAAGGGCTTAGATTAGGTTAATGGGCCATGGGCCTTTGTGTTTAAAGCCTTAGTATATAAGGTGTTGTTAACCTTAGTTTTAGGGTTGAGCAATTGATTTACATTCCTAACCATTCATTAGAGAGAGAGAGAGAGAGATAGTTGTGTTCTTAATTCTAATCTTTGTAACTATATTGATATATGAATACGAGAGGGATGACAGATTGAAATCATCAATTGTTCGTGTTATTATTCATTGATTATATTATTACCTGATAAATCTAGGACTAACAATTGGTATCAGATCCGAATCGGTGACTTGAAGATACGAAAGAATTCGAACGAAAGCGAGAAAAGGCAAGAAAATTCGCAGAAAATTTTCTGGAAAATCGCAGCCAGCCGTTTCGCTTATTCCCAGAGATTGAAACGTCGGATCGTCACGATTTTTGGACAGTAGCTTCGGGACATCTTGGTTCACATTCTGACCGGTTGGATTAATCGTTTGAGGTCCAGAAGGCATCCAAAAGATTTTCTTAAAAGTGCAGTATTTGTTGAAGAAAATCGTTCTTCAATCGGTTTGCAAAGTTCTTTCATTGTTTTAATAATTCGTTAGTTATATCTCGATTGGTAAATTGCCTTAATCTAGACCTTATCTGCGATTACAAGGACTCAAAGCTATTAAGTTTGCATGTTAAAAATCAAATCTTGAGTTTTGGTGTTCTTGAAGTTTTGTGGTGATTTTTTGGAAAATATGATATATTTTGCATATAAATCGATTTGGGTGTGTTTGTTTTTGTGTTTTTGGTCAAAATCTAACCCTACAGGAGTGAAATCAAGCAACCCTATCGATCCCAGATCCGAATTTCAATCACAGCCGCGGTTTCCGAACGTTTCCTATACTTTCCGGGTAAGTTTCCTGATAATTCTCTTGTTTTCGGATGAAAACACAAGTTTCCGCATAAAATTAATTCTTTCCGGATAGAATATTTGTTGGGCTTCCCAGACAAAAATTAATTCTTTCCGGATAACTATTCTTTTACAACTGACCGGATTCTATTTCCAATTTGTGTGCTGTCCGGATGAAATCCAAAACTGACCGGACACGTTGATTTTCTAGTGACTTCACCCATTCAAAAAAACTTGTTGGAGCCGTGTTGTTTGACCAACCATTTTATTGGTTTGAATGTTCATGCACACCTCACGTGCACTTTTGCTTATCTTTTGGAAATCAATTTTTTTTCCATTTTAGTTCATTTTGTTATTTCATTTTTGTTTATTTGAGTTAGAAGCTATTCATTTCACCCGATAAGTGTGTTCGTCTGGTTATCTCATCGCATCCGGTAAGTCACAATTCTCTTTACCCGGTAAGTCTCAATTCTCTTTACCCGGTAAGTCACAATTTTCTTTACCCGGTATGTTCTCAGTCACCCGGTAAGTTGTTTTTTGGTAAGTTTTTTGTTTGGTTAGTTCTCGAAGTTTGATTTCGTTCGTTTAAAGTCAATAATCAGATTTTAAATTTTTAAAAACGAATTTATTTTATAATTTTTTTTTCAAATTTAATTTTTGATTTTCTTCCGCATTTTTGATTCTTCAAAGCAACACCGATTAACGATCATAATTTTTCAGGTAACAATGTCTTATTCATCTCAGTCTGAAGCAACTTGTCAAGACGAAGATGAGGTGATGGAGATTCTGAGCGAAAAGAAGTATGCGTCCAAGTCACCTGCTGATCCACTAGTCCTTACTTTTTCAAAACGAGGCAAATCCTCCAGCCGTAGTTCCAAACGTGCACAAGAGCCAAGTGAATCTAAGCCAGAATCGGAGGAAGAAGATGGTAGTGATTCTGATCCTGAAATCACAGCCTTTAAGAAATCAGTGGCTCTGCTCACCAGATCCTACCAGCAGCATTGCAAGAAGAAGGTAGCTGAGCACAAGGAGCCTGATAAGAAGGAGAAGACTGAAAAAGAGCAAACAAGACTAAATGAAAAGAATATCAAGCAGAAAGATGATTTGATCAGCAAGTACGTCAAAGAACTGAAGGAACTGAAATCTCAAATATAGAGTAGTTTTGAGAAGCTGGCTAAATCTGAAGAAAAGGCAAGAGCGTTAGAGTCTGAAAACACTAAGCTAAAAGGAAAGATTTATGATTTGCCATCACATGAAGAGATAAAGGCACTTGACGAGAAAGGTAAGCTCCTGAACTGTGAAAACCTTGAGCTTAAAAGTAAACTAAATACTCTTGAAAAGGTTTTTGAAATGGAGAAAGAAAGCTTTGAAAAGGAAAGACAATTGCTCACACCAAAGCAATCTGGGCTTTCAACCAAATCTCTTGAAGAGAAGAAGAGACTTGAGATGATGTGTTTAAAACTTTCAAAACATATCTCCGACTTTGAAAAAGTTTTGATTTCAGAAAGAGAGAAGTTTGAATTAGTACGCAAATCTTTTTCTAAAAAGAATGGAGAACTTTCTTTGAAAATATCCGATTTGGAGAAAGAATTAGACGTTCTAATCAAAGAGTCTGAGAAAACGAAAGTTGAAGGTTTTAGGGCTAAATGTTTAAAAGATGATTGTGAAAAAGAAAGAAAGATCTTTCGGATTGAGATTTCTAAACTTACACAGAGATTATCTGGATTAGCAACCGAGATTTTGAAGAAACAAAAGGTTAAATTTGATTTACAAAAGAAATTTGATTTAATTCTCAAAGAACGAAATGATTTATCCATTAAGGTCAAGAATCTTAAAGAAAGCAAGTTCAAAGGTGTTCAACCTTCTTATGCTTCAAGTTCATTTTCTACAAATCGTTCTTCAAAGAATTTTGTCAAATCAAATGATTTTTCAAAGGATCAGATTCGACCTTCCAATCTTTTCTATAATTCTCGTGTTGATAATAAAAATAATCCATCTTTCAAAAGAGTAAAAATGGAGAGTTAAAGGAACCACTCCTGCTCCAAAGCCATTTGTCTCTGTTAAGAATGACAAGAACTACACAGCTTTCCACGCTAAACCTTTTGTGAAAACTGATCATGTTTACTCAGTTAATAAACTGATCAGCTTATCTACACATAAGCTGTGTTGCTCTTATTGTGGTACAAATGACTTTGTAAAGAAAGACCATGCTAAGTATTGGTATGGTACTTATAATATCCCTGGTCCTCATAGGGCATCTAACCAACAAGGATCCATCAAAAGATGGATACCAAAATCTGTCTAATCGGTTTTACAGGAATGTCATGTGCGGTTTTAATTTCTATTATTCACATCACATGACGAGCATTCAAAGGTTATGCCACATTTGAGGGGGAGAACTATGAAAGGTAAGTGAACTTCAACTAAATTCAAAGACTGTGGTAAATCATTCTGAATAACTTACTTGTGTTTGTTATTCTCCAATTCTAATCTCCATGAATGACACGTCCAATATTTTTTTGACTTAGTCATTTCCATGTCTCAAATGTTTGTTGATTTTTCGATGGAAATACACCCGTTTTTGAATTCCACTTAGTGTTCATAGTTCATCATTTCATATTAATGATTCAATTCTTATCTGATATATTAATTGTGACTTGTTCCTCACAATTAAACTTTCTGACCATTGTCTCACTTCTTGCAAAATATTGTGCTTACTGAGTCATTTTGTATTGCTCTTGATTTTGGTTCTTGTAATTCTGGTATTTCACCTATGACTTCTGAATAATTCAGTTCAGAACTCGTACTTAATTTAATGACTTCTGATTACTTTAGATCAGAACTCAGACTTAATTTTTATGACTTCTGATCATCTCAGATTAGGACTCGTTCTTAAATGCATTGACTTCTAAACATTTCAGTTTAGAACTCGTACTTCACCGTTTTACTAAACTGCTATACTCGTTGCATGAAAGGAGTGTTAGGAATTACATCGTTTCTATGGTCTATCCAGAACCGGAAGGACCTTCCCAAGAAACACATCCTTTATAGACTAACAGTGAGGGGTCTAGATGATAGATAAGTTTGGAGAGAAAAGAATATGGTGAGGCTGTGACAGGAGTTAAAAGAATTAATTGGTCCTTACCAAATCGAGTCAGTTATCCGGGTAACCACACAATCTATTCATTCTCGTTCTTTGGAGATGAATTTTGAAACAGACATGGACACAGTGTCGATAACTCGTGTCACCCCACCCAGCCACTCAAGTATCTCCCAACAGATACTTGTTTCATATATTCACGGAGATTTAGCACATAATCTATCTATTCCTCACTCGGAGGTCTTAGATATTGAAAAAGGAAGACATCAGCCCCGGTCTCCGAACTTCATATTCTATTCACTGTGTCAATTGATTTTAACTTGCGTCCCGAGTTAAATCAATATTTTGAGCCAAACAGATAGAATTTTATTTCTTTCACACATGCACGAGTCTTTGTGATTCCAATTGCATATCTTCGTGATATTGTCGGAACAGTTTGAGAGGTTAATTTTTAAATTTTTACTTCAGTGATAACTGTAAGTCCTATCAGAGATTCCCCAATGCCAACTCTGAACATAGGCCACACAATTTTTTAAATTGTTGTGATAACAGTTACTAATGTGTTTCTGTGTTAGCTGATTACTCTGGTTACTATATTGTTTTGATCTGGAATTTTTGCTACTCGTTACTATTGTCTTTGAACGTGCATGATGCTCTTGATGCTCCTACTCATCATGAGGGGGAGAAAGGGTACAGATTCAAAGACACGGATTATCAAGTTGAGGGGAAGTTAGCAAAAGCCAAGGGGGAGTAAAGAAGTCCCCATGCAAAAGCCGAGGGGGAGTATCAGCCGAGGGGGAGTAACAGTTCCGAAAAGAGTTCAAAGTGCCTACAAGTGGTAAAGTCTTCTCATCCTTCATCAAGTGGTGTTCGCTACAAATCTTTATTTCCTCCATCGAGCATAGTGGTTCTACAAGCTGAAGCTGAAAGCAAAGTCAACTCGCGGTTCAAAGACAAATTCGTTGTTCACCGAATCTGGTTACAAAGTTGAAGACATGAAAACCAAGAGCTTTATTCAAGGGGGGGCACTGAAAAGACATGAAGACAAGCAACACCGAAGTTTTCAAAGATTCAAGAAGAAGAGAAGATCAAGACCTGAAGGTTTCACGTCCAATTTTTATTTATATATCTTTAGGGGGAGATTGTTAGGACCATAAATGTCCTACATATTAGAAAGATATATAAATAATTATATAGGTTAATTATAGAGTTTATTTAATTAATTGTAAAAGCCTTTAATCATAAAAGGGCTTAGATTAGGTTAATGGGCCATGGGCCTTTGTGTTTAAAGCCTTAGTATATAAGGTGTTGTTAACCTTAGTTTTAGGGTTGAGCAATTGATTTATATTCCTAACCATTCATTAGAGAGAGAGATAGTTGTGTTCTTAATTCTAATCTTTGTAACTATCTTGATATATGAATACGAGAGGGATGACAGATTGAAATCATCAATTGTTCGTGTTATTATTCATTGATTATATTGTTACCTGATAAATCTAGGACTAACAGTACAAGCATCAGAAGAGACAAAAAGACAAGGTTCAGATCACAGAGATCACTCCACCACAGAGCCTCTGTTGAATCTGACACTTAGCCTTTTATGGATATTCTGTAAAAGAACGAGTTACCTACTGCGAGTGACAGTCTTCTGAAAATAGAAAATCTCACGCGCCAAGCATTAATGGGCCGCACACGCCATCTAATCGTGCTCTGACATTAATGACGTGGCATCTTTTGATTGGACGTATGTGGCACACGTTCTCCAGGAAAGTTGAACCAGCCGTATGCACTCAATTACGGATCCCAATTTTTATTCACTTTCAAATATTTACCCTATCAGATTCTACCATCTCTTCAGTATAAAACCAAACTTACCACAACCTCTAAACGTTTACGAACTTCCTCTCTTTATCTTCTCCGACGAACCTTGCAATAACCTGCAACTTCCATTTCTACTCTCTTTCTTCAAAGAAAATCACAATGGCTTCCACCTCCAACGCTCCGGTGAACTCCCCATCTCATTTTGAGAACTCACAAAACCAAGAAATCGCCAGAACCATAGAACAAAACCACTCCGGCGATGAAGCAGATTTTGCTCCGACCACCCATCTTCAAAACTTCATTGCCCATGAATACTTTGAACGTGTGGAATCAACAGAAGGTAGAAATGAAATCTTCAATGACAATGATCTCGTCCTTTTGAACCCATACGACCTGATCTTACTTCACGCATACTGCTTGACCTTCTCAGAAAGATACACGCCGGCCAGAACTGCGCTACCAGAAGTCAGATTCGCTATGCAAGAGCACATCAATCTCAGAATACAGATTGATTATCAGCTAGGCATAGAGTTTGAAGTAGAGAAACTAGCGATTACACTACCAAATGAAAACCTTGAGGGTTATGGCCATCACAGAACCGGAACCGTAGTAGAAGATCCTCCAGTCTTTGTCTGCCGACAGAAGGGCACAAAGAAAGCCATCAGAGCAGCTGAAGCCCATAAGTACTCGAGTGAGTCGCTAGTATACCTCAAGAACATAATCCAAAATCTCCCAAGAAGTAAGTGTCCAGAAGAACAACAGAAACTCTTCATCGACCAGATTGATCTGATGCTGGACTTCCGTACTCTAATCAGAAGATTCAACAGAATTCTTATGGGAGATAACTATGCATAAATGTACTAATTCTTACCATGCACTGTAATATCTTAGAAGAATAGTACAAAGGCTAACAGAGGTAAATATTCTCTGTTCTTTTTGTTTACATCTCTGTTTCAAATTTTTTATTTTCAATACTTAGGGGGAGATTGTTAGCCCCAAGTATCTGTAATGTAAAAGTATTGAAAATATTATCAAGTCAGAAGACCATCAGAGAAGCAGCAGAAGACTTAGAAGAAAAAGCTTCAAGAAGATCAACAGAACTCAACAGAGTTCTGGTGAAACTAACAGAGCTCTGTCAGAAGATCAACAGAAGAACTGTTCACCATCGAAGACCAACATAGCTCTGGTCTATGAGCTCTGTTGTAGTGAAGACCTCTGTGATGCCTAAGTCTCGTAAGAAATCCTAAGTGTTAGACAAGTGTCCATACTTTCCACGTATGCCCTAAAATTAGGAGACACCCTTTCCACGTGTCATTCTAGGGTACGATAGTACACTGTCTTCACTTTATCAGGGCTATAAATAGAGAGGTAGTGGAACAAACAATTGTAAGCTTTGGGAAGAAAAGTTTTCCACAATTGTTTAAGCATATACTGCATCAATCCCGAGCACTACCTCCGTACGATATTGTTCCCTGTGAGATTTCAGGATACACCATTGATCTTGTTCTTGATGTTATCCATTAACAATATACGAGCAGCGTTTCTTATTTGATCTTGTTATCATTATCCTATTCTATAATTGATTCTCACCATTACAATATCATTTACACAATCACTCACCTTAATGGCTTTATATTTAAAATGCTTTCGCTGTCTATATTACTACCATTAATGTGATACAACGTGAATCTGGGAACCTACACCAGTTTATAAACATAACCTGGACGCTTAGGATCTGAGAATCCTGGAGGTTGTTCCACATAGACTTCTTCATTCAGCTTTCCATTGAGAAATGCTGACTTAACATCCATTTGATATACTTTGAAGTCTTTGTGTACAGCGTATGCTAAGAATAGACGAATAGATTCTAGTCTTGCTACTGGAGCAAATGTTTCGTCGTAGTCTATACCTTCCTCTTGTCTGTATCCCTGAGCAACAAGTCGAGCCTTGTTGCGGGTTACAGTTCCATGTTCGTCCAATTTGTTTCGATAGACCCATTTAGTGCCTATCACTGTCTTGTCAGTTGGTCTTCGAACAAGATTCCAAACTTTGTTTCTTTCAAATTCAGTCAGCTCTTCTTGCATAGTGATGACCCAGTTTGGATCTTTGAGGGCATCATCTATTTTCTTTGGTTCAATCAGAGAAATAAAGTTAACAAATAAACAAATATTACCTGCACTTCGTCAAGTCTGAACACCAGCGTTTGGATCACTAAGGATTTGATCAATTGGGTGATTTACAGTCCATCGTTGAGCCGGAGCATGAATCGCTGACTCAAATTGAATTGGAGGAGCTGAAGATGAGGCTTCAGCAACTTCTGGAATATCAGCCAAGAGAGGAGTAGGTGCATATGTCATCTCATTCACTGATTGCTGAGAAGTAGATGGAATATCTGAGACAGTTGGTTCAGAAACAGGCATAGTGTTTAAAGGAACAGCTGAGACCCAAGATGTTTCAGCTTCACTATTCTGCATATTTGGGATGATAGTAGGACCATCATCTTCAACGGTATGAGTATGAGGAGTGGAAATATCTTCTGAATCACCAAGATGAGAAAACATCCATTGATTCAGTTCTTCAGTATCAGCAGAAGGTCGAGAATTCGCTGAACGGGATTCGTCAAATGTGGCGTGAATAGTTTCTTCAACAGTTTGTCTTCTTCGATTGAAGACTCTGAATGCTTTGGAGACTGAGGAGTATCCAAGAAATATTCCATCATCAGCCTTAGGATTAAACTTTCCAAGGGAATCTCTGTTGTTCAGTATGAAACACTGACATCCAAAGATGTGAAGAAAGCTAATTGAAGGCTTTCTCCCATGAAAAAGTTCATAGGCTGTTTTATTAAATCTTTTGACTACCAGCGACCTGTTTTGCGTAAAACAAGCAGTGTTGACAGCTTCTGCCCAAAACTGAGTAGGCAAATGAGAATCGCTGAGCATTGAACGTGTAGCTTCAATAATAGTTCTATTTCTTCTTTCAGCGACTCCGTTTTGTTGCGGTGTTCTCACTGAAGAAAAGTTGTGAGAAATACCCTTACTCTCAAAGAAGGAATCAAGAGAAATGTTTTTGAATTCAGTCCCATGATCACTCTTTATTGAGCGAACGGTCAAGTTGTTCAGGGTTTCCATCTTCCTGACAAAGGTGATGAGTTCTTCAGGGGTGTCACTCTTAGAACGGAGAAACATAACCCATGTATTTTGAGAGAATTCATCAACTATGACCAGTGTATATTTCTTTCCAGCGATGGATTATTTGTTAACAGGGCCAAACAAATCCATATGGAGAAGTTGTAGAGGAGATGACACTGAGGAAACTTGCTTTGACTTAAAGCTTGCTTTGGTCTGCTTGCCTTTCTCACACGCTGAACATAAGGATTCTTTGGCGTATGAGTGTTGAGGTAGACCAGTGACTAACTCTTTTGAAGAAAGAGTGTTTAGTGTCTTGAAGCTGAGATGAGAGAGCCTCTTATGCCATAGCCAGTTGACATCATATGTGGCTTTTGAGAAGAAACAGGAGTTCTCAGTGGTTGTTGGGTCCATGTTTATTACATAAACATTTTCTAAATGATAACCGCTGAGAGTACACCAAGCCCTTCAACATATGTGACTCTTATGAAGGTTGTTGTACCATTAGAGAGTACACCAAACCCTCGGGTATGTCCTTTTCCATTTCCACCGAAAGTTACAGAGGGACCCTTCTCTTCTTTGTAATCAGTAAGCAGGTTCTTCTTACCAGTCATGTGTCTAGAGCATCTGCTATCGAGATACCAGATACCCTTCTTAACCTGCATTATAAAGGAGGATTAGTTTGTCTTGGGTACCCACTTAACCATGTGTACACACTTGTCAGTGGGGGTAGAAGAGGAGGTGGAAGGTTCAGCAGTCTTCGCAGCATTTGAAGATTCAGCTTTGTCAGTCTTCACTTTGGTTAATTTCTTAACCTCAGTGGTCTTCTTTGCCATGGGGGCAATGATCTTCACCTTAGCTATCTTTTTAGCTTGGGTGGCTGTGGGGCACTTACTAGCAATACGATTGGTAAGTCCACAATGATAACATTTCCTATAACTAAAAGTAGTTCTAGGACCATTTGCATGCTGAGCTTTTGATTTTGAATTAGAAGGACCAGTACCAAGTAAGCTATTGGCTTTTGAAATGGGAGGAACATTCAGTTCTTCGGATTTCTTACCAATAATTTCCACTTTGATTCTAGGAGTAGATCGTTGAATAGATCCACGCTGAATAAATCCAGTGATCTTATTCTTTGAACCAGAGGGATAAGTCACTGAAGCTTTAGAAGCATTCAGCTTTGGTACAGAGGTACCCTTCTGAGGATTTTGATTAAAAATAATTCCTTTACCTTTGTTTTTAAAGACTGAGGTAGGTTTTGGATAAACAACTTTTTCTTTACCTTTAGAAGTTAAGGTAGAGATTTCCGCAGGGATAGGCGGTTTAGAAGAGGAACACTGAGATGAGAAAGTGTTAGGGATAGAGGATACGAACATTCCAAACTTAAGCATGGAACGGTCAGTGGTTGGTTCTAGAGTATCAGCTTTGTAACCAAGACCACGTTTATCACTCAGGGGAATCTGAGACTTAATTATCTCAGTGATCTTTGTTGAGGAATTATACCATCTATCAACAGTAGCTTTTTCAGCTTTTAATGCGGCGATAGCGTCTTCGCGCTCGATTTTGACTAGCTGATTTAAGTGAACTTGATCTTTAAAATCTTCTTCAATTTTAGAAAGATTTTCTATTTGAAGGTGACAGTTTTTAAGCTGTTCAGCGAGATCAAGGTTTTGATTTTCAACAACAGTTTTGCCATTCATGGCTTCATATAAACTTCTAGTCAAGAGATCGATCTTTCGAAGACTATCAGCTTCATCAATATTTAAAATATTGGTAAAGAAGGAAAGTGATACCATAGTAGCAGAGGTTGAAGTAGAGGGAATGTCAGAATTTTCATCCTCATCTTCAAGTTTGGCCATGAGACATAGATTGGCTTCATCATCATCTTCAGATCAGATGATTCTTCTTCGTCAGAGGAAGCCCAATCATAGTCAGCCATAAGGCCTTTGCCTTTCTTCTTAGAGGTTTTCAGCTTTGAATACCTTTCTTTTAGCTTTTTGTATTTTTCATCTCTAGTCCTATGAGTAAAGTTTTTCTTGGGAAAAGCTAAGGGTCTAGAGACTTTCTTTGACCTGCACTCGCTAGCAAAATGTCCTATCTTTTCACAGTTATAGCAAGTAGCAGTAGCCTTATCAACAGGGGTTTATTCCTTTTGAAATTACTCTTTCTAGCAAATCTCATGAACTTATTAGCCAGGAATGCCAGAGTTTCATCATTATCTGAAACGTCAGAGTCTGATGATCTTTCAGAGTTAGTTTCCAACTCAGTGACAGTGACAGTCGATCGCTGAGTGGAAGGTGACTCTGAGATTAAAGCAACAGGGGTGCTTTTGGAATCTTTTACAAGATTCTTCTTAAGATGACTCGATTGCTCATGATTCAGCATCGTGCCATATAAGGTAGAAAGAGTCATAGATCTTAGATCTTTTGACAGCGTGAGACACATTTAATAATTGTCCCAGCTTTCAGGTAAACATTCTAAGAACTTTGTCAGTACTTCAAAGTTAGAATATTCCTTACCAACAGTTTTCAGATCTATTATTAAGCAGTTAAAACGTTGGTGTACTTCAGAGAGAGTTTCATTCTTACCACAAATGAAGCTTTCATACTGTCTTACCAGGTTGATCTTTCGAGAGTCCTGGACTTCAGAAGTACCTTCATACTGAACACAGATTGTGTCCCACATAGCTTTTGAGGTTTTCAGGTTCATGACGGAATGGTAGACTTCGTCAGGAAGAGCCATGGAGAGTATGGATCTGGCTTTGGTGTCGATAGCCACTTTCTTCTTATCTTCATCAGTCCACATATGAATTTCCTTGGGAATCAGCCTTTCTAGAATAGCAGGTCTATTCTCAGCGGCTGGAACTGCAGGATCAATTCTAATAGGAATATATGGGCCGTTTTCAAGATAGTAAGGCATAGTAGGGTCTACACCTTCTAAGAAGAGAATAATCCTATTTTTCCATAGATTAAAATTATATCTGGAGAATCTAGGGGGTTTTACAAGAGAACCATTGTCAATATAATTAGTGTTTGTGTTGGTGGCCATTTTCAGAAATAGCAAGGAAGAGAAATCTTAGTATAGATCAGATCTTGTTTATGAGATTAAACAAATCTGATATGATACCACTTGTTGGTCCCGAAGGGTTATACAAGTTTGTAGAATGGGGGGGGGGGGGTTGAATACAAACACATGTTTTTACTTTTCTAAATTATTTATTGATAAATCAAGACAATTTACAACTTGTTGCGGAACAAGATTAAGGATAAACCTAATCTAAACAAGTTAAGAACACTAAGTTTCTTGCACTAGAAGGAGATAAGGAAATTACGAATAATAACCTAACACACAGATAGAAAGAAGAAGATGGTCCGAGCACACTTCATTTCTGAAGTAGGGTTCTTCTTATATACTGCATGCATTTAATGCATGGCAGTATTTCTTTACACGTGGCAGCAGCTGAGTGGTTGCATGTCATTGACCTTTGTAGACAACCTTAGTAGCCGCATGGTGCACAGTGTAGAATCAGAGTTGTTGTACAATCATATACAAAAAGGATGTCCGTTCTGACAGTTCGTACGGAGACGTGAAAGGGAGGTAAGACAATAGTACTTTGTAAGGAGACTTCATGATCAGCTTTCGTTGAAACAGTTCTTTATCAGCGAATGATAAAGTTCTGCGATTGCTAAAGTCTTCTACTTGGCTTCACGTTGAGTGGACAAATCTTGACTGAAGGATGTAGTGCTATGTTGTCCAACAAAATCCCTCCAAAGATGAAAGATCCGGGTAGTTTTACAATACCATGTTCCATAGGAGGAAAAGAAGTCGGACAAGCCTTATGTGATTTAGGAGCTAGTGTAAACCTTATGCCTTTATCTGTTTTTAACACTCTAGGCATAAGTGAAGCCAGACCTACAACTGTTTCTCTGTTACTAGCAGATAAGTCCATAGCTTGGCCAAAAGGTAAGATCGAAGATGTCCTTGTTCAAGTTGATAAGTTTATTTTCCCTGCGGATTTTATTATCCTAGACTTTGAAGCTGACAAAGACATCCCTATTATTTTAGGAAGACCTTTCTTAGCTACAGGTAGAACCTTGATAGATGTTCAGAAAGGTGAGTTGACCATGAGAGTGCAAGACCAACAGGTAACATTTAATGTGTTAGACTCCCTTAAATACCCTGAAGAAAGAGAGGAATGTTCTACCTTAGGTTTGATTGAATCTTGGTGTCAAGACCAAAGTTTTGGGGAGGCTATGGGAATTGGAGAATCTGATAGTGAAGATGATATGGCAGAGTTTGAAGACTTAGAAGACATGCAGGTCACCTCTGCTATTGAAATATTAGAAAATAAGGATAGGAAGACTCTTATTCCTTCCTTAGAAGGTGCTCCAGATTTAGAGTAGAAACAACTTCCCGCACATTTGAAGTATGCCTTTTTAGGAGAATCAGGGAAGTTACCAGTCATTATTTCATCATCCCTAGAATCTGATCAAGAGGAAAAGTTGGTTAGTATGCTAAAACTGCACAAAGGAGCCATAGGATGGACCATTGCTGATTTGAAGGGCATAAGCCCTACCATTTGTCAACATAAAATCATTTTAGAAAACAAGGATTTTACCTCTGTTGAGCCTCAAAGAAGACTCAATCCCATGATGAAAAAGGTTGTGAAAAAAGAGATTTTAAAATGGATTGATGTTGGGATAATCTATCCTATTGCTAGCAGTACTTGTGTCAGTCCAGTACAATGTGTACCCAAAAAGGGTGGAGTTACTGTAATAACAAATGAGAAGAATGAACTTATACCCACTAGAGTTGTGTCAGGTTGGAGGATATGTATGGACTACAGGAAGCTTAACCAGGCAACCCAAAAAGACCATTTTCCATTACCCTTCATAGACCAAATGTTAGACAGACTAGCTAGGAAGGAGTTCTATTGTTTCTTCGATGGTTATTCAGGGTACAATCAAATTGCCATTGCACCAGAAGACCAAGAGAAGACCACTTTCACCTGTCCTTATGGCACTTTTGCTTTTAGAAGAATGCCTTTTGGACTTTGTAATGCTCCTGCCACTTTCCAAAGATGTATGATGTCTATTTTCTCAGACATGCTTGAACAATCCATGGAAGTCTTCATGGATGATTTTTCTGTTTATGGCATATCATATGATCTGTGTTTAGAAAACCTTGAACAAAGTCTGAAAAGATGTGAAGAAACATATTTGGTTTTAAACTGGGAAAAATGCCACTTTATGGTTAAAGAGGGCATTGTGTTGGGACATCTCATTTCCAATAGAGGTATTGAGGTTGATAAGGCAAAATTGGAAGTAATTGCAAGTTTGCCTGAACCAACCACTGTGAAAGAGATCAGAAGTTTTTTAGGACATGCGGGTTTTTACAGAAGGTTTATAAAAGATTTTTCTAAAATATCCAAACCACTGTGTTCACTATTACAGCATGACCATGCTTTCAACTTTGATGAAGATTGTAAAAAAGCTTTTAAAATCTTAAAGGAAGCATTGGTCACCGCTCCTGTAATAGTGGCACCTAATTGGTCTTTACCTTTTGAAATCATGAGTGATGCAAGTGACTGGGCTGTTGGAGCTGTTTTAGGGCTAAAGAAGAATAAAGTTTTTCATTCCATTTATTATGCTAGTAAAACCCTCAACGAAGCTCAAATCAATTACACCACCACTGAAAAAGAATTGTTAGCCGTGGTTTTTGCTTTTGAAAAATTCAGATCATACTTGATGGGTGCCAAAGTAACTGTACACACTGATCATGCTGCCATCAAGTATCTTATTTCCAAAAAAGATGCAAAACCTAGGTTAATCAGGTGGGTCTTGTTGTTACAAGAATTTGACTTAGAGATCATTGATAGGAAGGGTATAAACAATCAAGTGGCTGACCACTTGTCAAGATTGGAAAAACAAGACACAAACGAACACATTAGTGATATCTGTGAGGTTTTTCCAGATGAAAGAATTTTAGCCGTACAACATGTTGCATTACCTTGGTTTGCAGATATTGTTAACTATTTGGCTTGTAGGATCATTCCCAAGGAACTCAACAAACATCAAAGAAAGAAGCTCATTTGTGATTCTAAACAGTTCTTGTGGGATGATCCATATTTGTTTAAAATTTGTGCAGATCAGGTAATACGAAGGTGCATTCCAAAGGAAGAAGTACACCACTGTCACTCCGGACCATGTGGTGGTCATTTTAGTGGGCAAAGGACAACTGCAAAAGCCTTGCAATCAGGATTTTATTGGCCCACCTTGAACAATGATGCTCACAATTTTGCAAAAAGTTGTGCAGAGTGTCAGAGAAGTGGAAACATCTCTCAATGGAATGAAATGCCCTTAAATGAAATTTTAGAAGTAGAATTATTTGACGTTTGGGGCATTGACTTCATGGGACCCTTTCCACTGTCCAACAACTGTGCCTATATCATGGTAGTTGTAGACTACGTGTCCAAATGGGTGGAGGCTATGGCCTGCCATGCCAATGATGCTAAGACCGTTGTCAAATTTCTTCACAAGCACATATTCACTAGATTTGGTACACCTCGCACCTTAATTAGTGATGAGGGCACCCACTTCATTAACAATTTATTAGAGGAAGTTCTGGACAAATATAACATTCAGCACAGGGTGGCAACTGCTTACCACCCGCACACCAATGGTTTGGCTGAACTGTCCAACAGGGAAATCAAAGGTATCCTAGCTAAGGTAGTCAAGCCACACAGAAAAGATTGGGCCTCCAAATTGGATGATGCCTTGTGGGCCTACCGGACTGCTTATAAGACGCCTATCGGAATCTCCCCTATAAATTGGTTTTTGGCAAGGCTTGTCACCTACCTGTGGAATTAGAGCACAAAGCCTACTGGGCTATTAAGGAACTTAACATGAATCTAGATGAAGCTGGAAGAAAAAGAACTCTACAACTTTGTGAACTGGAAGAACACAGGAAATTTTCATACGAAAATGCTAAACTTTACAAAGAGAATACTAAAAAATGGCATGACAAGAAAATAGTTCCAAAAGAATTCTTTGAGGGTCAGCAAGTCTTATTGTTTAATTCTAGACTCAGGTTATTTCCTAGGAAGTTAAATTCCAGGTGGACTGGACCGTATCAGATTGCAAAAGTCTATCCCTATGGAGTTATTGAATTAATTAATCCTGAAAATGGAGACACTTTCAAGGTAAACGGTCAAAGGGTAAAACCTTACATCGAACCTACAGCATTGACGCAACAACCTCTTGAGGTTGTCCACCTCCAGAATTGAGAAGCTACCTGAATGCTCTTGGATTTCTCATAATCCAAGAGATTGTAAATACCATTATTGAAAAGAAAGAAAAAGATTTTTTTTTTATTTAATCATGTCTAGTTTGTATTTTAAAAGAAAACAAAAAGAAAATAGGATGGGATGATTTTAAGAAAAAGAACGAGGAACCACAATTTTTAACGGAGACAATAGAAATTTCTCGGCGTATGGCCAAAATTTCTATACAAGGTTCTTTTGGAATTAAGCAGAAAGGTAATTCGGACATAAGCGGTAAAATGAACTCTCAAGATTGAAACGCTTTGATCAGAAAAACAATTCACGGTTCATTTTCACCGTGGCCCAAAATATTTGAGTGGTTTAAGAATTAGTCTCGACCCAATCTTCTAATTCTCGGCCCATGTCTAAATTTTAAGCCCAACTAAATTTGTGGCCCATTTAATTCTAAAATCTGAATTATGGATTTAGTTTGGTTAACTAAGTTGGTTTAGTCTATTTGAGCTGAATTTGTGGTTGGTAGATTTAGGAGAGTATACTGTAGATTTTCTCTCAGTGTTTGGAAGATGAACAGTATAGGGAAATAGAAAGTACTTCATCGTACTGGAACAAAAACTCTCTCTATCTCTCTCTGCTCTCATCTCTCTTGACCACTCCAGCCGCACACATCATCGCCGGCGCTGACATCCTACCTCTGCTACTGTTCAGACTGACTCCATTTTCTGTTCCCCATGAAGACCTTCGGTCCCTCGTTCCCCTTTTCTTTTTCATATACTCGCTCAATCCAGTGGAGAAGAGAACCCATTCCCACACAACTCCCGCCTGAAATCGTCGGCCTTTACTCCGATAATCACCACCGATACCCTCTTTATCCCCGATTATCTACCACATCTCGTGCATCAACACTCATCATCGCTCTCAAGTTATCCTCGTTCACCCTCAAACCTCCAATCATAAAACCCCATCGAGATCGCCAACAATGGAGAATCAAAACCCTAATATACCCTATTTCTTTGGTTCTACATCTGTGACCCAACGAACGCAATACCCACCAACGAATCCGACCACCGTGGTCACCCGCGACTTTTTAGGTCTGGGGAGCACTCCGACTCAGTTCCACAGAGCCGCGCCATCGATTCAGCAGTATTTGCTCGCAACTCAACGTGCCGCTGCAATACCATCACCGCCGGGCTTTCCGATCGCAAGGTATGGATCCTCCAGTTCTCAAACTCGTTCACCTAATCCTTATGCCTCTGCGATAGTCTTGGATTCTCAGGGTGAACCAATTTTAAATCGACCCTCAGCTTTTCGACCAATCCGGCGAACTCCCCAATTGAACCTCGAATATCCTCCCATTGCTCCTACTGCGGTACCTCTTGACCACCGAACCACCACCCCCACTCTCACTCTACCGCCATCTCACTCATCTACCATCACCAAACCCACGACCATAGCACCCATACCGTCACCAAACCCGATTTCATTCGCACCACCACTCTCCGCACCTCTCATCCCTAACCCTGAACCTACTGCCCCTCCCAAACCACCTATTCAGTACAAAAGGAGAAACAAGGCAGTGACCAAAACTGATGACACACCCACCAAGAAGAGAAAAAACGATGATCAAGGTGTGGTCATCCGAGAGAGGGAAGAAGGGGAGATTAGCAGTTCAAGTGACGATTCAGATGACATGGTCGAAACTGAAGAACAGGCTGTGGTGCCTCACCAAACAGCCACTCCAACAGAAAAGGGTAAAAAGAAAGTGGGTAACATCTCTGATCTTCATATTACTCGCATGCATTTGTTTAGCTGTCATGAGGCATTTATATGTCATAAATCTTTTGAAACCAAATTAGGACACTCTCCGAAAGGTTTTGATAACCGCATATTACTGGCACACCCTCAGTTTCAACAAACAATCACCAAACTGGGATGGGAACTACTTTGTAGTGTCCCTAATGCTTACAATTTGAACTGGATACGTGATTTTTATTCTGAACTTTCTGTTACTAATGGAATAGAACTCACTGTCAGAAAAACCCCAGTTTGCGTGTCGGCTTTTCAAATTAATAAAATGTTGGGATTGGTGCCGCCCCCATACTCATCTGGGTTTCGGAGGCTTTGTAATCATGCCACTGATGATGACTTGGAAGCAGTCCTTAAAAAGATTGCTCATCAAGGGTCACGTTGGGAATTTCAAGGAACTCAACGTATGTTGCACACACAGTGTTTGATACCAGAAGCTAATGTTTGGTACTACTTTTTAAGACATACGTTGATTCTAGCCTCACATGACACTTATCTATGCATGTTTCGAGTTTTGATTATATATTGTATTATGGAGGGGCACAAAATAGATGTCGGTCGGCTCATCTCCAATACCATTTTTGGAGGTGCGGATAGGGCTAATGCACGAATGCCACATCCCACCATAATACACTCTCTTATGCATCAAGCTAAGGTTCCCATTTTATTCGGTGATTGCTTTTCGAAAGATAAGATGATCATGGATAAAATGACCGTCGAGCGGTTGTTGCGCAATAACACACACTTCCAACCTACGAGCAACAATGACAGACTCGCTTCCTTAGAGGCAACCCTTCGCTCCTTTAAAAAGGAAATTGGGGTGGCACTAAGTGAACACAAACGCTTATTCACCACACAGATCACTGAAGTTCCCGACGACATGTGGACCACTCTAAAAAAATGGAGGAGAGAAGATAGAGAAGAGAGACATGTTTGGCTAAAATATGAGAAAGCAAAAGATGACGCTATGCGTCTGATTTGGATCATGGAGCACCCTGACATCCTGAAGACATTACCCAAGTTCCCAATGCACCTACTGTGGCAGCCCGTGGGGCAGCAGCCTACTCCTTCGGAGTAGGGCAGGTTTTTTCTATCAGCCCTCTTTAATTTCTGTTTTTACATTTCATGTCTAGTATTAGATTTAATTTTTAGAAGTATGGGAATTCTTTGTGTTGTTATTTGTGGAAAGTACTATTTCTTATGTTCTCATGCATTCATGCAACTCATGCACACGTACTCTACACATGATTTGTTGCTCTTGTATTTAGTTGTTCCATAGCCTCGCATAATTTCTTTGTTTTCGTGATTTTATTCTTTTCACACATCACTAGAACTAGCCGTCTAACTTCTTGTCTCACCAATTTTTGTTGGAAAAAGATTTTTTTCATACACCATACACATGATACACATATCTTACCAACAAATGGGTTCGATTTTTCTTCAATGTTCAATGAGGACATTGAACCATTCAAAGTTTTGGGGAGGAGATATGGTTATTATTCATACCATATCAATTTTGCACATATCTCCATGCATCCCCATGTACACATACACACATTAAAAAAATACATGCATGAAGACACATACACTCAAAAAGAGCAAAGCTCTACATACGTCTTCCATGCATACTTGTCAAGTGTCAAAGACACTTATTCGGACCAATGTGTTCGAATACAATTCCTCAAAATGAGAAGACGGCAAATATTGCCATATGTTGAAAGTGGTACAAAGGCAATTGCCAAGCCATTCAAGACATGTGCAGATTTTTTTTTCCAATTAGGCATTGAGTTGTCCGGCTAGCTTATGGTTGATGTGTTTTAAAGAATGAGTTGTGGAACATTGAATTGTAAAGGGCTATTTTTTCTCAACTAAGTGAAAGTAGTAATTGTTTCATTGGGTTGAATACAAATGCATGTTTGTGGAATTCTTGAGAACTTAGAAAAATCGTCACTTTCCATATTGACACAACACTTTCTCGTTCAAAAATTGAGCTCTTAATGAAGTTGTTTGAGGACAAGCAACAGTTCGAATTTGCGGTTGTGATAGGGTTATTTATTTAACCCTATTTTAGCTATATAATTCCAATTTTTGTACCATTTTGCCATCCCATTTAGTCAATATTAGTTAATTATAGTGAATTTAGCGTAAAATAAATCTTTTGGGCCTTTGTGCGTCAAGTTGGTAAAAAATGTCTATAATTGCATGAAAAACGTTCAAAAACGCTTATTGCAAATTCTATGTTTTTCAGGTAACGTAAAGACGGTCTTGCGGAGTCATAAATTTAGAAGATTTGCGGAACGAGATAGAAAGACTACGACTTTTGTTTAAAGACCGGACTTTGACGTTTGTGGACATCTCGCATTATGGATCAATTTTTGTGAAGATTTTTGGACCAGCCTTGTACATCACTTGGGCCGATTTTACTAGCATGCAAAACATCACATTTTGGGCTTGGGGCATTCTTGTTGATGGGCTTCTCAATCCGGTTGGACTATTCGGCCCATGGATCCTATGATCCATGGGTATGACCCAACTTAGTCATCTTCCTCTCCAAGAAAACCATGCTGTATATATATGTGTGTATGCTGAAGAAACCAGGACACACTTGGTACTTAGATACCATTCCATCTTTTGCTACATCACCTTATTTTGTTACCATGGTTCATTAGTTAACAATTAGTTAGTGATCAGTGTTGTATTAGCATCAAGTGAGCAATAGAGTCGAAGCTCTAGCTCACGACTTGAACCTTTCGGTTTCCACCATTGGTTCGGTTTGGTTCGTATATTGAAGACTTGTTCACAGCTCTCGATTGTAATCTGTTTCCAGCATCTAGTAATCACATTTCGTTGTTTTAATCTTGTTACAAATCTCCTGTTTTTCGGTTTTAGCTCTAAAAATTCTGCACTCATCTCGTTGCTTATTTTCGGTTTCATATTCGGTTGTCTACTGCTTAATCACGAGTTCGATTATGCAGTTTACCATCTCGACAGTAACCTCATTTTCGGTGTTTACGGCTTTCTTAGTTTACTTGCAATCTAGTATTAATCATCCTCTTAAGCTTACGGTTTTGTTTAGTTAATGTTATTCTCGTTAATCTCGTTTTCTGCAGGATTTATAATCTCGTTACTTTTCATTTCATTTACTTGCTTTCGGTTCCATTAGTTTTAATCTCATGAATCTCGTTACTCTCGCTTCCATAATCTCATTTACTTGCTTTCTAGTGTAGTTTGTTTACTTATCGTTATTCTCGTTTTAATTTGCTACTTACGGTTTTTAATCGCTTATTAACAACGCTCTTCTCTTCCCTTAAACTCGTAGTTAAAATTTGTTAATCTCGCTTTATAATTCAAGTTAGTTTATTATGCTCGTACAAGTAGTTTTAATCACGTCGTTGTTAGTTGTTAAGGTTTTCCATTTTAAGTTTACATTTAAAACAAGACTTTCCACTTAGATTTCAAGTTGTCGTTAACTTCTCATCAGATAATTTTGTCGTTACTTGCATAACAAGTTACGTCTTTTTCATACATTGTCCATCTCCATTATTTGCTTTCCAATTTTATACATCTCTTATAATTAGAAACCGAACGATGTTGGGCTAACCATCTTAGTTCGGGGTGTGAAGTGAAGTTGGGACTGAGAATAATAATTAAATAGAAAGGTGTCACGTACTGCATGATTGTCCGAAGTTATTTAAATCAATGTTATATTTTGTGGTGTAAAGACAGTTGACCAATTGACACCCGGTTCGTTGTATCACAAAATAGTCGACGTCTGAGATAACTGAGGAATGTGGTCTCATCGCTATATTTAATTATTACTATCATCCCAACGGATCTTTTATACCCTGTGCTTCTTTTTGTAATTGATTCCTGTCTTTAGCTGTTAATCAAATCAACCAATCTGTTTTCGAATTCACCATCTGAAACTCGCTTTTATGAACATGACTTTAAAAAGAGAAACTTTTCCACGCTTCCATGTGGGTTCGATATCCGGTACTTTTGTACCATTATTACTTGTTTGAGACGATAATAGATTGAGATGTATACTTGCATCTTGGCCTATTTATAAACGTTTTTAAAAGGGACACCAAAGTTCTCAACAATTGTTTGTTTGATATAGGTTATAAATTGAAGTTTGTTCTTATGATGAAACATGAACTGAGGTATGTTTTATTTTACGAACTTTGCAAAGTTTTTCTTATTGATTTTGTGTTTTAAGTTGCATCGTGAATCGAGATTTGTTAATTTTTATTAATGATGTATTGGATGTTTTTTGTTTGTTTGTCAGGATTAATAATTGAAAATTTTGCATATTAAAGGCTTTGATGATCGTGTATTTACGACAATTGGTGATATAGTACCTCAAAAGCTCTCCAACATCCATCTGGTTGTTTTTCATCTTATGGTTTAGCTAAATATTTGTAGAAGGGTTCTTTTAATCCTCTGTAGGTCAATAAAGCTCGCAATATTATCTTTATTGTTAAATTTATGTTTGTGTATTGTTGTCATTTAGCTTATGTTTTGGTGCATCTCTTTGTTTTTTGATCTTATAGTGAATGTGCAGGTACTGGTGTTTAATTGTGCTTTTATATATGTTGCACTAATATAGTTTGCTGCTAGATTTTGGTTTCTTTTGTTTACTTACATACAAAAGATGCATAAATAACGAATTCTTTTCTTGAAATATTTAATTTGGTGATAATTGATTTGTTGGGTCATGCTTACGGGATTGGTACTTTTGGACGGTTGGGTTAAAAATTTAATAAAGATAAAGTATGTTTGGGAGTGGGATAAAATTTTTAATGCTTAGTAGGTTTGTTCACAAAACATTTTTTTGAAAATGGTCATAGTGGGCATAAGATATTAGTAATTGTTTTGAGGGATTGATAAACAATTTAGGTGAATACATTTTTATAATTTTAAAATGTTAGGCTCAACTGATGATATAGAAATTTACCATTTTACATGATGATTAAATTTAAAAAATGTTAACCATTGTATTTTTAAAGGAATGTTCTTTTGTAGTTGTTCTTTTTTTGTTCAAAATAAAAGAATCTTGGGGAGAATGATTTTTATCTCAGAAAAATCTCTCATCAATATATTATTTTGTTTGATAGAAAAAAAAATATAAAATCTGATTTGTTATTAAGACAAATCAATATTATGAATGAACATATTTTGTGTTTATTTATAACCTTTCAACCAACAAAGTTGATATTATGATGACTATTAAATCGATAGTCAATTGTCTATCCATGAATAAAAGATGTTAGTAATTTGAACCAAAAAAACCCAAAAACGTTTATAAAATTACAGTAAAAATAAATTATATTTAATTTTTTTTAGTACATTCATTATTTTATTTATAATGTATTTTATTGGTTAATTAACAAATTATGTTTCTTATATTATACTTTAAAATACTTTTTGACAAAAAATATTACCGCGCAACGCACGGTGCACATACTAGTTATACATAAATCGTGAACACATTTTTGCTCTAACAATCTCCCCCTATGGATTCAAGATTTAAAAAATTCATGACGATAGTCTTCAGCTCTTTGTAATCTTCAATCACTTTGGATAATTTTTAAAACCTGGACAACAGCTTAACCGCAGCAGCATAAATAGCCACATAGGCTTCTGATCTGCCACTCTACACGACTTTTGCAGAGTCTTGATGGCCTTGTTCTGGATAAGCTCTGTATGAGCACACTGGAAGATCTGTTTAAACACAGACAAAGCATATATCAGATGTTTTTTTTATTCTATTTGTCCTTTGGGAAACCTTACAGGGGTTCTGCACACAGCAGCCGGCTCAAGCTCTGCAAATCAATCTTCTGGTTCGTTGGTCAGACTATGATGCTCATTTAATAAGTTGTTTGATCGAATTCTGGACAACACATTATCAACTTATAATCATTTATGCATGTTCTAAAGCTTTCTAATTACTATGATCACTAATCTACATCATCAAAACTCTGAATGCACTTGTGTTTTAACTCTGGAATGTAATAAGATAAGCTTGAAATCTGGAAACTATTCGAACTTAGGCACATGGACAGATTTCAAGTTCTGCAAATAACTCTGATTTCACTTAACCAGACTCTGGGTCAACGTCAGCTTGACTTCTGAAACCAAACAGGTTGATCAGCACATAGATCTCTTTTAAGTTATTGCACACTTCAGTGACATTTGAAATAAATCTGCATGAATCTGTCATGTAACCTTCTGCCACAATATTCTGTCATATCAGATTTCAAAATATCCCAAACTGAAATCTGGATAGTCTCTTGATCTTTATGAATCTGTTCGACGCATCTGCATAATTGGAAAATTAATAGGCGCTTTCTGCAGTGATATGAACTCTGATTAAGCTTTTGCATAGAGCCTTTGTAGATAGCTGCAACCTTTGCACAGCCTTTCAGAACAACAGTAGCAACCTTCTGATTTTTGCTGCACAAAACAACAACTTGCTTCTCTGCACAGCTCTGTTTATGCTCTAGACAACAGCCTTTCTACTGCGCATTTCAAACAGCAGCAAGCTATGGCTAAATGGCAGAAGCAGCAGCTTAACAATATTTTCATGGACTGTTTTGACAGCAGATACACAGCTTTATAATCAAATTTTTACAGCAAGTGCAACAACAATTTTCTGCACTGTTTTGACAGCAAACTAAACATTTTTCTGGATTATTTTTTACAGCAAACACAACTTTAACAGCAACTTGATATTTTGACAGCAACTTGCGGCTTTGACAGCAAACAAACAACAACTATTTTCAGCAAACCACAAGGCTTGTGGCGTACTGGTTAAGGCTTGTGGGGGATGTGGCTAGTAACTTATCTACCCCAAGTTCGAATCCAGGCGCTTCCAACTAGTGGCCACTGGGGATAAACTCAGGGATGCACGCTTTAGCAGCTGGGGCAGTTGCCTCACCTTGTTGGGATTAGTCGGGGCAATGTCCTCGGATACCCTTCTAAAAAAAACAGTATCGAAATCTTCTGTTTGAGCAGCAAAATTTGACAGCAACAAGACAACAACTATACAGCAGCAAAAACAGCTTGACAACACCTTATACAAGCAAAAACAGCTTGACAGCACCTTGATTAAGCAGTTTTGACAGCATCTATACAGCCACAATTTTGACAGCATCTTGTTTTGACAGCAAACCGACTCTATTTTGACAGCAATTAAACAGCCTCGTAATCAATTTGATCAACAACTTTCTGTTTTGGTTTTTCAACAAACAACAACTAGTCGAATCTACTTGGACATCATCAATAACTTCTTGTTGGCTTCGATTCAAATTCATCCATAAATCACAAAAATCTTCTGTCCAAATGATGATTCTGATTGAACTTTTTCTTTGCATTTTGAAACTCAGATTACCAAGATATGTTCTAAACAAAGCGTCTTCCAAGATTCGATTCAACATTTAATCCTCAGAATCAAGTTCACTATGAAAATCTCCAAACTAATCAAATGCTCACAAATTTGATTTGATGTAGAACGATGAGTCGATCTCCATATATCCTCTTAGAACAAAGATTGCAGAAAATTAAATTTCTAATTGATCACTTTAGAAATTTAAGTTTAAGAAATCAAAGATAAAAAAAACGTTTCAGATCTGACTTTGAATGTGTAACACATCATCAAATCTTTCTCAATCAACAATTTCCATGACCCAAACGATTTTGTTTTTCATTTACAAGATTATGAGCAGCGGAAGACAAACAAAATCTGAGTAAAAGAGAGTCCAATATTGGATTTAAATAAAGGTCAGATCAAAGATCAACAACCTTAATACCAAGATGCCAAAAAATGCAAAGGACTAAAGCACACACTAGGATGGGATCATAGATCAACCATCTACTTAGTGCTATCAAATATTAGACCAATGAATAAGAAAGAACCAAAACACACACATGTATTAAATCTGATCAGATTTGATCCAAATAGAGCCAAATCTTCACTTAGGCATTTAATCAAACATGTGGTGTGCAGAATCAGATTTTGTGAAGAAACAATGATATTTTCTATGAAAGATCATCCAAATCTCATCTAAATGAAGAAATGTGATTCTAATAAGCACAAAAACAGAAAATAAACCATTAGAATGATATTTGTGTTTAGGCTCATGTGATTGAATCAATCTAAGCACCAAAACAACAAATAAATCGTCTAATAACTTCTATTATTGCCATAGATGACCGATTTTGAAGAAAAAATTCTTCAATCGGCTCTAATACCAATTGTTGATCCCATTTTCAGCAAACAATAGAAGAAATCCATAGAAAATAGAGATAAGATCAAGATTAAGAACATAATATTCAACAACTCATCTCATATGCTTTGATTGATTCAATATGGATGGGAAATTAGAAAGAACACCACACTTTTACATTTGATCGACTCTCGTGTGAAAACACTTAGTCTGTGTGTATTTATGTGTTTCTTCTAAATGACCTAATGAAAAAAATGAACCCTAAAATTCTTTAAAAAGGGTCCATATACAAGAAAAAAGGGCTAAGCTCATACAATTAGCTAAAAGCCCATAAGCTAATTATAAAGCCCTATTATAATAATTCTTTATAAAACATTCAATTAAATTAGGGACTAATTTAGGCTAACAGATTCTCTGACCGGTGTAGACCACTCCATATCCCGAACCATGTCTAAGTCGTCTGGCTGTTGGTTCGGCTCAATTGGATTTGGAGTTTCAGATGTTAGTATTGTCGCTGGGGTTGACAGCTCGGTCCTTTTCTGACTCTTCACCCCTCATGTTGGTCAGGATCATCCTGTTCATCATGTTTTCGCTTTGATCCCTGGGCTTGACCCTTACACGTGTCTTCAAGGCTGGAAACCCTCTCGGATAATGTTTACGTTTAACTTCGGTTAAGGATGTGGTGAGTGTATCAAGCTTGGTGTTTATTTGGGCTTGGGGATCATATTGAGTGACTGGGGGTCGGTGTTTGATTGGGACAAGAGATTTTCGAGGAGTGCGGCTTTGAGTGTCTCGATGCTCATGTTCTGCAAGTTCGGGGTTGGTTGAGGAAATGTGATCTGTGGTTGCGTAGGGGGATCTGCTGAAGCTACTTCCTTTCCCTTGATGGACCTCGTGATGAAAGCCATCTCCTCTGATAGCGTCTTCAAGATCTCGGTTTGGACAGCCTTTAAGGCGTCGCCCAGAGTTTCCTTGGAGACGAACTCCGGGACACTAACACCTGGAGCACTTAGCTTACCAGTTGTAGTAACTACGGTGGATTGCACCGCAGTACCGCATGCACTTACGGTTGGCTTGATGGTAGTCGTGGTAGGTCTTCCACCCTGTCCTTGCAAGCCAGCAAAAGGTAGACTGGCTAAATGGAGAATCTCGACGGTAGCCGACGTAATGGTTTGTGTCCTAGCCAAATAAATAATGTCCGCAAATGGCTCTAGACTCGATTGTGCGCCCAAAGAAGGCAAGAACCGGGGTTGGTGTTCTCTTGTTTCAACACCGGAACTGTCCAAGTGACAGACCGATGGTAGATGTGCTACACCCCCGTGAGAAGTTGAAACAGTTTCCTTTTGAGAGGAGACTGAGTGGCTGGTTGGGGTGTGCAAATGCGTCGCTAGGCCCACGATGGCTTGTTCAATACCCTGTCCCAACAAATGAGACGGG
This sequence comes from Saussurea involucrata, assembly GCA_033807775.1. Classification (NCBI taxonomy): domain Eukaryota; kingdom Viridiplantae; phylum Streptophyta; class Magnoliopsida; order Asterales; family Asteraceae; genus Saussurea; species Saussurea involucrata. The sequence continues at coordinate 139,726,541 of CM066322.1, forward strand.
GTAGTAGATGTGGTTGCCTGACTAAATGGAGGCTGGTCGGGAGCAACCTGAGTAGATTGCTCACTTGTACTTTCTTTTTTTACTTCAACTCCCTCCGCTCTCCTTATCTCTCCAGATGTGGCTACGGTTCGGGGTGTGAGTTCCATGCGGAATTGATCGTCGTTGTTGTCGTCCGACTCAGTAGACTCACTTCCTGATTCCTTGGACCCTGACTCTGAGCCAGAGGCGGATTCGGAAGCTGATCCGGAGGCTAAGCCGGACTCAGAGATGGAAGAGGAGGCTGCCTCTTCTTTTGCTTGTTCACGCATGATGTCTTCCACTTCCACCTCATGCAGTTCTGGTTCGTCGTCTTGAGGTTGGGTAGATGCATATGGTCGAGTGGGTGGGTGTCGTGACGAGCTAGCTTCGCATATGGACCTTTCAGCACTGCCCTGTTCGGGAGACCCAACTCTCCGAACCCTGCCACCTCTAGTACGTGGACCCTCACGTCTCTCGGGGCGCGCTCCTTGGGTAGGTCCTGCCGGATCTGGCTGGACCATCGGAGTGACTAAATTATTCTCACGCCTATAAGCTATCACACTCAGTGCCAATTGGTCTGCGATAGCTAGCAAGTCGTTGGGTATCAACATCGGGACTAGGTCAGGGATCACCTGTTTGATCTAGATCCTAGTCATTCGGGTTGAGCGCATTACATCGTGATTGGCGCGTCGAGGGATCATAGGGTCTGCAGCCATGAAATGGTCCACGATGAGTTGTAGGAACCGCGGGAATGGTAAGAACGTGAGGCGTTTGTTTCCTTGCTTCTTCTGGACCTTCTCGAGCAGTTCGGTCCAAAGAATTGACGCGTAGTCGATGTGTCGGTTGTATACTATGCCGTGAAACAGTCGAAGCAGGTTGACGGTCGTCTGATCGATGCCTTTGTTGATGGATGATAAACACCTGTTCAGGATAGTGAACAGTATGTACCATAGCGGTTGAAGATGGATTCTGGAGAAGCGCGAAGGATGATTGAGTTCGGGGGCGTAGCCGAGTGCGTGCAATTCCTGACAAAGTACAGCATCGGAAACCGCAGCATCGAAGTTCACTCGGCCTGGAACAGATGTTGCTTCTGGTAGATCAAGTATCCGGCGGAAAATGTCTCGAGTAATGAGCATCGGAGAGTCACCGATGCGATCTTGGAGGTCGAAGTCTTGGCCGCATGCGACGGAGGTGAGGGACCTCTAGAGTTGGTGCACGTACACGGTTGGAACGTTTGCGGTGGCCGTCAAAGCTCAGTTGAGAGTGTGGCGCTTGAGGATCTCCACGATGACGGGGCATTGGCAAATGATATTCGATGTGTCCAAGTGGAAGTTGTTCGGGAGGAGCGGTAGGTTTGGACCAACGGGGAGCAGTGGGGTATCGCCTTGGGGTTGGTTTGGTTGCGCCATGATCGTACCTGTTAAAGTCGAAATACAGTTGAGTGCTCGTGGCAAATGTAGCCTAATGCCGTGTTTCGGGGCTCGTATTCTAAGATTTGAGACACACCGAGAGTTGAGTGAGGGCCGAAATAGATTACTAACCAGGTCTTAATGAGCCCGGATTGAGTGAAGTTCAACATGGCAGAATGATCTTCAGAGAGAAAAATAATCAAGTCCGGAATCCCATAAAATAATAAGCACATCCGGAACCATCCTAGTTCCGGAACCGGATTGGATCCGGAACCGGGTTAGGCAGAGACCGGGATTGGGTGACATCCGGAACCCGGTATAGGGACCGGGACCCGGAAGGTAATCCGGAACTGGTGTATTCCGGAACCGGAACTCAACACAAATCGGGAAACATTCCGGAGTCAACAAACCGGAACTTCGACAAACCGGGATTCCACAACCCGGAATCGGTATGGACCAGAACCCGGACTCGATACCGGGAAACTTTAGAATTCGGGACACCAAACCGGAAATCAATCCGGGAGAAGGCGAACCCGGATCTCTTCCGAGACCGGACTCGCAACTTCCGAAATCGACACCGGAACCCATATCGGGTGTCAATCGAAATGACAAACTCAAAATCAAACCTTCGAAGGTTTAAAACAATGACCAAAATCAATTGTATCAGTCGATTCGTGATCAAATTCATTTGCAACGCATCGATTTGGGTCGAAATCGACGAGCCGTAGGGTATCGAAACCCTAGTCGGACCCAATCGGACCCATTTGATCAAGTCGAGCGAATTTTTGCGGCTGATAGGATCGATGTCAAGCAAATAACACGAATAAACATAGATTAGAACACTTACCTGGTGATTTCTATGAAGATTAAAGACTGATTGGACCAAAAATCACAAGTTGAGAGTAGCAATTGGTTTAGGAGAGGTTTGGCGTGAAAAATTTGAAGTTGTGAGAAGTTAGAATGAAAAATCCGATATTCATATACCGGGCGATACCGGGAGTGAACCCGGTACCGGTTTTTTTAACTCTCCCGGTTCCAACTTTACTCAACTCTTGGTATTTGTTAGAAATTACCCCTGAAGTTTAGAAAACTTTAAAAATACCCCTGAGATTAAAAAATTTCCAAATGTACCCTCAGGTTTGAAATTTATGGTTTCTTCCCTAAACTTTGCCGAAATTACACTTCTCCCCCTAGACATTTCAAAATGACACTTCTCCCCTTAAACTTTTCAAAATTACAATTCTTCCCCTCAACTTTTCAAAAATTACGACTCTCCCCGTCAACTTTTCAAAAATTAAAACTCTCCCCTAACAAAGAACGAGGGACTTACCTTGGGGACTTGGCTTTTGAGGAAAAACCTTGCAGAACAGTAGGTTAGTAGCTCGGGAAATAAATTGAAAACAAAGACAAGACTAGTATAATCTAAAGAAACATGCAGAAAAATGAAAATCGAAATGAAACACTGTAACGTAAATACAGAGTACAAGTCACCGATGTGCTTGAAACACCTAAACTATAATGCGAGACAAGTGTAACTGGTTAAGAGACAGTTATCCCGTAGTGAAGAAAAGGTGTGACAAGTACAACATTGACTCAGACTTTCAAATTAAGCATACCCAGCTTGGACACGAGTTAATTGAACCGTTTTTCGTCCAAAGCTTTAGTAAATAGGTCTACTAATTGATTTTTTGTACTTACGAAGTAGAGTTCCACCGTACCTCGTTCCACATGGTCTTTGATGAAGTGATAGCACACGTCAATATGCTTTGTCTTCGTATGTTGGACAGGAATGCTCGTGATTGCTATGGCACTCTTGGAATCACAGTAGATCGGGATGTTCGAGTAGTGAAACCCGTAATCCTTCAGTTGCGTACATATCCAGATGACTTGGGAACATCAACTAGCCGTGGCCACGTACTCCACTTCCGCCGTTGAGGTGGAGACTTATGATTGCTTCTTGGAGACCCAGCTAACCAACTTATCGCCAAGGAACTGGACGTGACCCGTGGTGCTCTTTCGGTCGAGCATACTTCCCGCATGGTCAGCATCTGAGAATGCTGTGAGGTCAAAACCTGTGTCCTTAAGGTACCAAAGGCCAAGATTAGCAGTACCTTTTAAATAACGGAGAATACGCTTAACTGCTATAAGATGTGACTCCTTTGGTTTAGATTGAAACCGAGCACACAAAAAGGTAGAGAATATTATGTCCGGCATACTCGCTATTAAATACATCAACAAACTTATCATTTCTCTATAGGTAGTAGTATTCGCATCCTTTCTGTCAGGATCGGCGTGTAACTTCGTACCAGGTGACATTGGAGTTTTCATGGGTGTACATTGTTCCATTATGAATTTCCAAAGAATATCCGCGATGTACTTAGATTGATTGATGAATATCCCGGTCGACAGTTGTTTAACTTAAAGACCGAGAAAGAAATTCATCTGACCAATCATAATCATTTTAAAATAGGCTTTCATGAGGACTAAAATTTTGTAACAGTATCGTGGGTTCGTAGAGCCAAAAATAATGTCATCAACATAGACTTGAATTAAAATGATGTCCTCACCTTCCCTTTTGATGAAAAGGGATGTGTCTATCTTACCTTTCGAGAAGCCGGCATTTGTGAGAAAAGTAGATAGTTCGTCATACCAGGCTCTCGGTGCTTGCTTGAGTCCGTACAGCGCTTTGTCGAGGAGATACACATGGTTGGGGTGGTCTTGACTGACGAACCTGTCCGGCTGGGAGACGTAGACTTCCTCTTCGAGTTTGCCGTTTAGAAACGCCGTTTTCACGTCCATTTGAAAGACGGTGATATTCTTGTGAGCGGCGTACGCAAGGAACATCTGAATAGCTTCGATTCGGGCAACTGGTGCGAATGTCTCTTCGTAGTCGATCCCCTCTTGTTTTCGATACCCTTTCGCTACCAAGCGAGCCTTGTTCCGAACAACGATCCCATTCTCGTCCTTCTTGTTCTTGAAGATCCATTTTGTTCCGATAATGGTCTTGTTCTTCGGACGAGGGACCAGGTGCTACACTTTGAGGCTTTCAAATTCGTTCAACTCTTCCTGCATGGCCATCACCCAGTCTGGGTCGTGCAAGGCGTCTTTAACCGTTGATGGTTCAACATTGCTGAGGAAGATGGAGAAGAGGCACTCATTTCCCGTTGCCGCCCGTTTTTTAGTGTTGCTCAGAAGTGCAGGGGCAGCGTCATCTTCGGTTTCCGCCGTTGCTCTAGTTTGAACAGGAACAGATGGATCTCCGATTATTTGCTCAGGTGATTGCGCTGGAGTCCACTTCCGTGTTTGAGGTAGGGGGTCCATGAGAGGTTGAGAATTATCGACATCGATGTATGAGCCTAAGGGTAAGTCTTGAACCGCTTCTAAAGATGGAGTCGGATGTAATCTGACGGCGGCCGCTGGTTGTGGAAGAACAGTAATTGACGAAGATTCGGCGGATGTAACAGTGTTGTTTCTTGAACCGGGGGAAGACGGAGTGGGTTTAACCGCCGGGGATGGAGTTGCTGTCACCGTAGATGTGCTTGAGGATGGGGTCGTCTCTATCACGGGTGAAGAGGGTGAGTCCTCTGATGATGTAGTGTTGGGGGTTGGTGGAGGACCAGAGATGTGTGACAATACCACTACAGCTCCATCTGCATTCATAGAAACATTAGTAGATACAAGGGAAATATTGAAATCATTGTAGAAATGTTCAAATAGTAGATCTAACTCAGAATGATGTGACTTCGACGTATTGGATGACGAAGGATCTAGTATAGTATGCTTGGATTCCGATCTAGAGTTATCGGAAGCCAGCACGCCAGTAAGCACGGGTTCTGAACTAGTTTATTCAGAAGCCAAATCGACCAATTCGTCGAAGGTCACATTGATGCTTTCAATAACACTCTTTGTCCTATTATTGTAGACTTGGTATGCTTTCGAAGAGGTAGAATATCCGATGAAAATTCCTTCGTCCGCCTTTGGCTTGAGCTTGCCGATATCATCTTTGACGTTCAGCACGAAGCACTTGCACCCGAACGCATGAAAGTAGCTGATGTTGGGGGTGCGTTTGTTGATGAGCTCGTACTGCGTCTTGTTGAAGCGCTTGTGGACGATGGATCTATTCTGAGTACAGCACGCCGTTGCGATGGCTTCGGCCATAGAAACATGGGAAGATTGTACTGTGTCAGCATGGTGCGGGCCGCTTCCACCAATGTGCGGTTACGACGTTCCACCACGCCATTCTGTTGAGGAGTCCTCGCAGCAGAGAAATTGTGGGAAATCCCAGCCGATGTGAGATATTCACCCATGACACGGTTCTTAAACTTAGTGACGTTGTCCGTGTGAATAGATATTACGGATCGCTGCAGGTTGTTCTGGACACCCTTCAGATGGTTGACTATTACCCTAGGAGTCTCGTCCTTTGAACGGAGGAATTTGACCTAGGAGTATCGCGAGAACTCATCCACCATCACTAGTACATACTTCTTGTGGCTTATGCTTTGGACGCGCATAGGGTCGCAGAGATACATATGAATCAGCTCCAAAGGTCTGGACGTGTGAAACATCCAAAAACCAGGACAAATTTAAACCTTACTTTTAGAAGGTCCACAACAACTATTTCCAAAAAACTTCAAACATAAATGGAGAAGTCGTAACAAGGTTTGTATATACATCCAACTTTTATAAACAACCTACTAATCTAATTCATAACGTGCACAATTAGATTACAAAGGCTGTCTATAAAATCTCCAAAACATCAATACTTCCATTAACTTCTCCATCATGTCATCAAAAGCATAACTCAGGAACCTCTCGACGCTCATCCCAGCTTATCCTTTCCCGAGTTAGAACCTAGTAAGAAAATTTAATTTGAGACGATTAGGCTTACGCCTAGTGAGAACATCCAATTTCAAATTAAAACTTTATAACCTTTGGAAACCAATGTAAACAAAGCGTGTTAGCTTCAATCTTCCTAATCATAGAAGTATTTAGAAGTAGTGAAAAATAGGCTAAGAGAAGAAAGCCTCTTACAGAGGCTCTGCCGAACTTACCGAGAGATCAAGGTCAAGAAGCTACAGAAGCTACAGAGGTGTCTTACAGAACCTCTGTCATACGCACAAAGAAGACCAAAGACTCGGAATCCGGTGAAGACTACTTTACAGAGGAACCAGACCGCAGAACCTCTGTAACACTTTACAGAGCCTCTGTGGTCCTCTCTAAAGACTTGGAAGATATTTAAAGACGAAGATATTTATAATATCTTGCTACTATTCTAGGATATGTTCATCAACTTGCATGGTAGCATGCCCTGTCCAACTTCAACACGTGTCAAACTCTGAGTGGACTCAATAGGACTTAGTACATAATAGACGTCTGCTGCATTAAATGCAATACAGCACGTCCAACTGTTCATACCGTCCGTTCTGAATAGTAGCTTATGCTTTATGGTCCCCTTAGAGTAGTATATAAGGAAGACTCATGTTGAGTTCTTCCTAATCGAAAATCAAGAGATAAAAACATCACAAGAACACATAGCTTATACACTTTGAGAGTCATATCTGTTTTAAAGCTTTGCTTACTCACTGTTCTTAAATCTGTTCTTGATATATATATATATATTTAGTAAACTTTGAGATATTATTTCTTGTTCACTGTTTATTTATATTGTGTTCTAAATCTATCAAACATATCTATTAGTTCTTCAAATACGCTTCCGCATCAAACATAAACTTGAACTAATAGATCTGATAATCTTGTTTAAATAAAACGGGAACCAACAATTGGTATCAGAGCATAGCTTGATTTTCAATATCAAGTGATCCTCGTTTGACAACATTATTGATAGATTTCATTCTGTTTTTAACCTACTCTTCATCATAATTAAAAAGGTTTTTGTTTTCCTATCACTCTTCGATTCATTCTGATAGAAACCATTTTTCCAGGTTAGAACACCAGTAAAGTAATTCTGGATATTAGTTATTACCCAGAAATCCTTCCAGATCTTCATACTCATAAATCTTTCATCATATTATCCTTTCTGAACCCCTGAAAAGCTCTTACAATGACAAATACCAATAACTTTTTCACTGCTGGCTCATTAACCAAACCTCATACTCTCCTTCGAGATGAGTATCCTCAATGGAAGATAAGAATGGTTCATTTCTTTGAGGGTACTAAAAAAACTCTCAAACAATATCTTTACAATCCTCCTCCGGTCCCTATGATAACTATGCCACGTGTACCAGCTACTGCTGAATCTCCTGAAATCCCTGAACATCAAAAACCTAAGCCAAAAGGAGAATGGTCAAATGAAGATAAGGCAGAAGATGAAGTTGCACAGAAAGCAAAAAGAATATTGATCATGGCTATCCCCAACGAACTTTTTCAATCCTTAGATGCATGCGAAACAGCGCACGATCTTTGGAAAGAATTAGAAAGACAGTTGGAAGGGGGTGCTAAAACACAGAAGAACCGAAGGGCACAATACATAAACGAATATCATGCCTTCAGAGCCTCTGCAACAGAATCTCTGCAAACAACATACGACCGGTTCAACTCCCTCATAAACAAATGCAGAAAGTCTGGCATTCACATAACCTCGGAAGAAAATAACGTCATGTTTCTAAAGAGCCTGAATGATGAGTGGCTTCAATTGTCTATGTCTTTACAAACAAATCAAGATCTAGACTCATGGACACTCTCTGATCTCTATGGAACACTAGCTGCACAAGAGCCTCAAATAGCACAGGCTAAAACACTAACCATTGCACCATACGCATTGGTTAGTAAATCAATAGAGGCTACAGAAAGACCGAGAAATGAGAGAGCAACAGAGGAGAAGAAGAAGGAGAAGAAGAAGATAGTGATGGTTGATAGCGAAGAAGACGAGCTGATAGAGGAAGAGATAACTCTTGCGTCATTAGCTAAATCATTGGCTCTATTGACAAGAGAGTTCAGAGGTAACCAAAGGAATTCTGGAAATGACAGATATAACAGAGACAACCAGAGCGGTAGAAGAGATGATGGAAAAAGAGAAGAATCGAGTGACCGACAGAGGTCAGACTACATAAATGATGACCAACAGAGGTCGAGCGACAGAAACTACAGAGGAAATGACCGACAGAAGTCAGATGACAAGGTAGGCCACACACAAGAATGCTACAAATGTGGTAAGCCTGGTCATTACGCAAACGAATGCCGAACAGAGAAAGGTGGAGATCAACAGAAGTCCGACGATCGAACTGGAAACACCTCTCAAGGTTGTTTCAACTGCGGCAAGCCAGGCCATTTCACAAAAGAATGCAGAAGTAGACAAAATCGCCCACAAAAGGACTCAGCTTTTTACAAAAAGAAGGCTGAATATTATGCGCAAAAACCCCTAATGGCGAACAAAGGGCATTCTGAAGCAAACAAGGAGGACTTCGAGTCAGACTCTACCTCTGATGATGAATTCACCACCAATGCCCTGTTCTGTGGCATGGCAGAAGTCGACTCCGGCACTGACACTAAGGTATCCATTTCAAACTCTACCTCTTGTACTAAATCTGTAGATAATGATTCAATTAAACTTAACATTGAACTGATTGAACTAAAATAGATAAATGAAAGCATTCAGAAAAGACTCACCTTTAATGAGAGAGAAGTAAGGCTTCTCACTCAAGAAAAAGCCAAAAAATTTGAAGAAAAGGAAAGAGTAGAAAAATATTGGAGCAAAAATATAGATCCTTTAAAAAGGCAAATTTCTGAATTAACCTCTGCTTTAAAAATCAAAACAAAAGAGCTTTCAGTTTCTAGGAGTGAAACAACTGACATAACAGCTCTCAAATAATACTTTCAAAGAGAGAGAGAGAGGTACTTTGGCAAGATCTTCTAAGAAGAGAAGTTTTACTTAAAAACTATAAAGATGCACAGAAGGTGTATGAAAAGGTAAACTCCCAAATAGCAAGACGAGGTATAGGGTATAGTGATATTACCTTAGGTGTTGAAAATAAAAGACTAAAACCTCTGTCTTCTCTATTTGTTTTGGGAAAAACAAATAAACCAAATTTTCCAAACTTACTCTCTGTAAGTAAAAGGGTTAAAATCTCTGCAGAACCTCACTTGAGGAAACATACGAAGATGATCAATGTGTGGTTTGAAAACACAGATTCATCATCTTCAACCTCTATCAATAGAGGAATCAAACCAAAGAAATATCTGAAAACACAAGATCAGATTGGTATCTTTAAGTTTGGTAAACCAGAGACTCAAACACAGGTCGCTTTTTTCTGTAAGATAAATGTCGAAAAGAAATTATTTGCAAAAGCTCCTGAGTTTAAACCCATCTTTTCAGAATAAAAACTTAAAGAATCAATTGAAAAAGAAATTTTGGAAGTTTTGAAATCAAATGTTTTAGAAAATCTTTGTACATCTTCTATAGATCAAATTCTCGCTGAAGAGATCTCATCAGAAACCTCTGCTATCTATGAAAGTTATTCTACAGAGGAAGAAAGCTCGTACGATACATGCTCAGAAAATCCAGCCTCTATCGAAAGAGATGACTCAACCTCTGTATATGAGGACGATTCATCCTCTGACGACTTAGAGACTGATTCTAAATCAGGGATAGTTCACTGTGACATAGAGGATGTTAAATTCTCCTCTGAGGTTCTTAACAGAACAATTTCTCCAAAAGAGAAAATCACAGAGATACCTATCTGTCCAGATTTTCTCAAAATGTGTATACAAGTCAAAACCTCTATAGAGCTTGATAATCTGAAAAAGGCCTCTGAAAATCCTAAAAGCTCAAAATTTTCAAAACCTTTAAAGCAAATTAAAGAGAATTCCACTTGGCAACAAAAGGAAAAAAGGCCCGAAGCTAACAAATATTTTTCCTCTGTGACAGTGAAGAAAAAGATGTTCACCACAGAAGAGACTCACAGAAGGCAGGACCTAAACAAGACTTTTGCAAACAACATTCTAGTATTCATAGATCTTCTTGTAATAGGAAATCTGTAACGTCCCAAAAATTACAAGGAAATTTAAATTTTTTAAAACATACATTTCATTATAAAACAACCATAATTCAATAATTCACGTCTTAAGTGAAATTAACGTCGTTGACTCAAACCGTCAACAAAGTTTATGCAGCGGAAAATTATATAATTAAATTCAAAGGGTTTGAAAGTGAAAGTTTAACAATCTTTGGTACTCTGCGCTTGATGTGTGTACGGTCACGCCCGACTGCCGCCCGCACCTGAAATAACAACATATTGGGAAGGGGTAAGCTATAATGCTTAGTGAATTCAACCACACACGTAGGTAGCAACCCCACGCATATCGCCCCTACTCGCAAGTAGGAAACATCACCACTACCATGAATACGAAGCCACATAATGATTCATGCATACATACAAACCTCGGTCCCACCGAGTATACAAAGATATAGCAATACCAGCTCAGTCCCACCGAGCCCCCGGTCCCACCGAGTAAAGGTAAATAGTTGTACTAGCTCAGTCCCACCGAGCCCTTGGTCCCACCGAGTAAAGGTAAATAGATGTACTAGCTCAGTCCCACCGAGCCCTCGGTCCCACCGAGCCCCCCAGTCCCACTGAGGTGTACGCAAGCACAAATAATCGACATATAATTTCAACAATCACAGCTAAATCATCCCATCCAAATTGGTCCACGTAAACACGTAATAACACATAGCACAAAAACAACGGTATACATGAAATTCCTAACTACGCGGTGAGAGAACTCACCTCAAAGCAAACCGACGCGCTCCCGAGCCGCAACACCAGCACGTCAACCTTCCTCACTTTTTCCCACCTAAATACGCACTAAAACGTCAACGGGAAGTCCCAACTCACGACACTTTTACTAGTTTAGCAAAACTAAAATTCCAGCTTTTATACTAAAAACGCAGGTCTGTTCGGGACCCATTTTACCCCTGCTAAACTGATCAAACCAAAAACTTAATTCCACATCCAGGAAGTTCAATGTCTTATGGTTCCAGGGACGTATCGCACGCGTCCTAACGATATTCCTAGCACTCTATACGAATTTTACAAAAACATCTCGCAGTGCAGCTAAAACAGGACCTGTCAGTATAAAATGGCAATTTGACACTAGCTATGGCCCGAACTGGTTTTTCCACAAAACATATAAAAGTTACTAGACTCAGAATGGGAACTTTTGGCACCAGTTTCATCCCAATCCGACATTCCAAGCAAAAGTTATGCTTAAAACAAAACAGGGACAGAAAGCTGGAAGTTTTTCGGACCAGGCTGTATAAACAGCCCCATACGGCCCAGCTACAGGCTTAACCAGATTCTCGGCAAAACACGAAAAACTTTCCTGACTCGATTAGTGAACTTCGGCCACCGATTTCATTTCAATCCGAGCTACGAGTAAAAAGTTACGGCCACGACAAAACAGTGGCAGAAAAATCGTCATTCACATAAAATGACAAATCACCAAATTTGCGACCACTTTTTCACCTAGCTAGAAGCTGAATCGGTCTTCCGCTAAAACACGGAAAACGTGGTCGACCTCGAACTTGAACCGTGGGTACCAGTTTTGGATCAATCGGAGTTACGACGGAAAAGTTATGGCCGTCGCAAAAACAGAAACGTAACGAGAGCCATACCTTACAACGACGACTCGCAACCGTGCCTGCAATCCCTTCTTCTCGACCTCTCCGACGAAGGACGTTGACACCGGTGGTTTTCCGGCGACGGCGTTTCTCCAGCGACCTCTCTCTCTCTCTCTTTTTCTTCCTCTCTCGGCTTCTCACACTCACGATCACCCTCTCGGCAAATCAAAAACTATGGAGCCAAAATAAGCAAATAACAAAAGAAAACTATATGTTGGTGCAATTTGGAAACCGCCGAGAAGAGGAAGAGGGGGGGGGGTCGGTTCCCCTTCCCTTGGCCGTTCAACCACCCAAACACCTCCATTGTCCACCTTTGACCCCTAGGCTCAATCCCTTTGACACTTTTGGTCCCTGAATTTCTATATTATTGCAAAAGGGAGTAAGGTTTGCCACACATAACATTCAAGGTCCCCTTTGACAACTTTCGTTAACAAGACTCGCTTTAAACGTCAATAAAATAATTACATTAAGAATTTTAAAAACCCTACCGGGACACGGGCTTTACAACTCTCCCCCGCTTGAGTTAGACTTCGTCCCCGAAGTCTACACCCGCACACAGCTCCGGATAATTCTCTCGCATCTTCGCTTCAGGTTCCCAAGTTTACTCGGAGCACTTCCGGTGCTTCCACTAGACCTTCACTAACAGGAATTTAAGATTTCCCACACCGCCTAAAAATCTCTCGAATACTTTTCTTACCACAAAACTCCTTCAAGTACACCGCAAGTATGATCGGAGGAACATTCCAACAACTGGATTCATTCCTGGTCAAACGACTTCGGTTGTCTCCCAACCATAGATAGTCCAAACATCCCGATTCAAATTTCAAGCTCTAACCATTCTAAAGTTGCTCACCAATATACCCTACAGGATACTCGAATTCAATCATTCCTATCATTAACTGTCGATTAACTTTCACGAGTTATAATAGACTCCCACAATTTACTCCACATGAATTATCAAACTAGTAAATTTATAATCATCCACGAAGGTCATTCCACCACAAGCAAACATCTCATGATTACTACTATCATCAACATAATTTCCTTAAAATCGGCTACAATTCCCCAATTACACTAAGGCATTTGGCCTCAAGCCCAAAAGTCGACACCTAAGTATACTATTTACCTCAAAAATTCTACGCATTTATCCTCTTTATTACAAAGGGCAGCATTCCCTAACCGATAATATTCGGCCTACAGTACCCACACGCGTGGGATACCCAACCTTCCATTAAGACCGAGAAATTGACCCATGACTATCACGGAGAAAATTCGGAATTTTCCCCCGAAACTCTCTCGCGATTGGCATTTTCCACCGCTTCACAGCCGTAATCTTGGCCGGGTCCACCATAATACCATTCTGGTTCACGACATGCTCTCGAAAGTGGTCCTCTCGTAACCAGAACTCACACTTGGAGAGCTTAGCATACAGCTTCTCCCGCCTCAAAACTTCCAAAACTTCTCGCAAATGCATCTCATGCTCTTCCTTCGACTTCGATTACACAAGAATATCGTCGATGAACACGATCACCGATCGATCCCACATAGGGCTACATACCCGGTTCATGAGGTCCATGAACGTTGCGGGTGCATTGGTGAGCCCGAGAGGCATCACCACAACTTGTAAATGGCCATGACGTGAACGAAAGGCCGTCTACTCTGTATCCTCTCTCCTCACCCGCATCCGATGATACCCCGATCTCAAATCAACCTTAGAGAACCACGAGGCTCCCTGAAGCTGATCGAACAAGTCATCGATCCTTGGCGGAGGATAACGATTCTTCACCGTAAGCTTATTCAACTCACGGTAGTCTATACACATCCGTTGGGACCCGTCTTTCTTTTTCACAAACAGAATCGGGGCTCCCCACGGTGGACAACTCGGCTTGATGAACTCCTTTTCGATAAGTTCCTGCAACGAGTGTACAACTCCTTCATTTCCGATGGAGCCAGGCGATAAGGTGCCTTGGCCACCGGAGCAGCATCCGGAATCAAATCAACGTGGAACTCTACCTGTCGCTCGGGAGGTATCCCCGGTAACTCCTCGGGAAAATACGTCAGCAAACTCCCGTACAATTGGCACATCCTCCACAGACTTCTTCTCTCCGTCGTCGCGCGTGTCGATCACATACGCCAAAAATCCCTGACCACTGTGCTGCAAGTACCTCCGAGCCCTTGCAGCCGAACATATCGCTGAGGTCCGCCTGGGCAAGCCGCCCTGAACTAGCATTTCTCCCCCGCTTGGGGTTCGAACTCGTACTTGTTTGCGACGACAAACAATCTCCGCATCATACGCATCCATCCAATCCATGCCCACAGTCACGCACAACTCCCGCATAGCGATCGGAATCAAATCAATCGGGAACCTCACACCAGAGATCTCCAAAGTGCACCCCGGGTACACGTCAGTAACCGTCAAGGTCCTGTCTTCAGCAACTGCAACCACAAGTGGACAGCCTAACCGTCCTACAACTCGGCCCCAAACACTCACTGACTATGTGAGACACGGAAGGATGAGTAGCCCCGCTATCAATCGTCACCACAACAAGCACCGGGTTAACCAAGAACGTACCTGTCACCACTTTATACGTAGGTTGTGCCTTCTCCACTCCCAGTTGACGAACTCTACCTCAGGCCGCCTCCATCACTACAGCAAGTGAAGCATACTGCGCGGTACTCACGAACTCCCTGATCTTGGTACGTAACATATCCTTGCACCGTGTCCTCTTCATGTCCTCAAAAGCAGCATGCTAAGGATAGAATAATGTCATTTTCGTAAACTTTCGGTTCACCTCCTTTATGGCCTCCGTAGTCTGATAGAGCTCCAAGAACTCTTTGGCACTCCTCTCCATCTCCACTAGAGGCACATGCTCTACACGAAACATACGACGAACTCCTCCCAGGTCAAGTAGTGAGCCCGTTAAGCGTCAAAGCAATAGCACACCAGTCCTTCGCTCCGTCTCGTAACAGATTCACCGCGAAGCGAACCTTCTAGTTCGCAGGACAACCACCGGTAAGGAATGTGCACTCTATAACCGATCCCGACCCTCTTGTTCGGGGCTGCCCACCCGCAGGGGGTGGAATCGCCGCGATGCGCTCCTCCATCGACACTATTACCTCATCACGAATGGCGGTAATAATATCGGGGATCGCCTCCTCAAAATATGCGTCACCTCGACCGCAAACATCTCACGAATCTGATCAGCAATAATTCCAGCATCAGCATCTGGATCAACATTGTTGTTTCTCCTTAACGAGCTACTAACACACATTAAAACCTGCTAACTACGCTCACACTCAACTCTTCGGATTCTCCGTGACTTTCCCCGACTCGAGCACGGATCCTGTGCTTCAGATAGTAGGAGCTCTGCTACTACCCTTCACACCTATCCTTACTCGTTTCGAGTCCTGTCCCGGGACGTCCAAGTAGTTGCTTACCACAAACAAACACATATGCCCATTCCGGCATATGCAAACACTTTTCCTAGCTCCCTAGAAAAGTCGTAATACCCCACCACCCTTGCTAGAATGGAACCCCCACTAGCCCTGACGAGTCGCCTCGTAAACGCACAATCGTATACAGTGAAACCAGATAGACATTCGAATATAAGATTCTATCCTACAACGGTTGGACTCAAACAAGAGCTGCGCAATAGAACTAAATCCAACATTCTAAGGCTATTCAGTTCCTACTGTATACAACCTAAGGTGCATTCACATAACAACCTATCAAGGCTAGCATGAGTTCCTAATAGCAAGTAACAAGTATACAGTACCACAAAATTCACGTAAGCAATCTAGCATACATACTCCTATGTTCTAGAAAGCAATCTAGCATACGTACTCATATGTAAACGCTATTCCCAGCTCACTAGGAATTTTATCTCATCCCACTACTCTTGCTACAACGGAATCCATGTTAGCCATAACGAGTTGCCTCGCGAATACCCAGCCGCACGCAGCGTGAATCAAATAGACATTCGAATACAAGATTCTATCCTAGAACGGTTGGACTCAAACAAGAGCTGCGCAATAGAACTAAATCAAATATTCTAAGGCTATATGATTCTTACTGCATGCAACCTATAGGGCCTTCACTTGACAACCTACTATAACTAGCATTGATTCCTACTAGCAAGCAGTCATCGTACAGCACAGTGTAAACAACCTCGGCAATCTAGCATGCATACCCTATGCCTAGAAAGCAATAAATACACTAAGTGTTGTACCTTCCCAATTGGCGTCGGCTGACTGTACACACTGCGCCCACGATCACCGTTTCCCAAACGGGCTTTCTCCGTTCATTTATTTTCAAAGATTTTAATAAGAGAGTTTAAAAACTTCATAGCCGCAACTTGAGACCAAACACACCGAGATGTGTTTGATTCACTCAAGTTGTGCTCTGATACCAAGTTGTAACGTCCCAAAAATTACAAGGAAATTTAAAATTTTTAAAACATACATTTCATTATAAAACAACCATAATTCAATAATTCACGTCTTAAGTGAAATTAACGTCGTTGACTCAAACCGTCAACAAAGTTTATGCAGCGGAAAATTATATAATTAAATTCAAAGGGTTTGAAAGTGAAAGTTTAACAATCTTTGGTACTCTGCGCTTGATGTGTGTACGGTCACGCCCGACTGCCGCCCGCACCTGAAATAACAACATATTGGGAAGGGGTAAGCTATAATGCTTAGTGAATTCAACCACACACGTAGGTAGCAACCCCACGCATATCGCCCCTACTCGCAAGTAGGAAACATCACCACTACCATGAATACGAAGCCACATAATGATTCATGCATACATACAAACCTCGGTCCCACCGAGTATACAAAGATATAGCAATACCAGCTCAGTCCCACCGAGCCCCCGGTCCCACCGAGTAAAGGTAAATAGTTGTACTAGCTCAGTCCCACCGAGCCCTCGGTCCCACCGAGTAAAGGTAAATAGATGTACTAGCTCAGTCCCACCGAGCCCTCGGTCCCACCGAGCCCCCCAGTCCCACTGAGGTGTACGCAAGCACAAATAATCGACATATAATTTCAACAATCACAGCTAAATCATCCCATCCAAATTGGTCCACGTAAACACGTAATAACACATAGCACAAAAACAACGGTATACATGAAATTCCTAACTACGCGGTGAGAGAACTCACCTCAAAGCAAACCGACGCGCTCCCGAGCCGCAACACCAGCACGTCAACCTTCCTCACTTTTTCCCACCTAAATACGCACTAAAACGTCAACGGGAAGTCCCAACTCACGACACTTTTACTAGTTTAGCAAAACTAAAATTCCAGCTTTTATACTAAAAACGCAGGTCTGTTCGGGACCCATTTTACCCCTGCTAAACTGATCAAACCAAAAACTTAATTCCACATCCAGGAAGTTCAATGTCTTATGGTTCCAGGGACGTATCGCACGCGTCCTAACGATATTCCTAGCACTCTATACGAATTTTACAAAAACATCTCGCAGTGCAGCTAAAACAGGACCTGTCAGTATAAAATGGCAATTTGACACTAGCTATGGCCCGAACTGGTTTTTCCACAAAACATATAAAAGTTACTAGACTCAGAATGGGAACTTTTGGCACCAGTTTCATCCCAATCCGACATTCCAAGCAAAAGTTATGCTTAAAACAAAACAGGGACAGAAAGCTGGAAGTTTTTCGGACCAGGCTGTATAAACAGCCCCATACGGCCCAGCTACAGGCTTAACCAGATTCTCGGCAAAACACGAAAAACTTTCCTGACTCGATTAGTGAACTTCGGCCACCGATTTCATTTCAATCCGAGCTACGAGTAAAAAGTTACGGCCACGACAAAACAGTGGCAGAAAAATCGTCATTCACATAAAATGACAAATCACCAAATTTGCGACCACTTTTTCACCTAGCTAGAAGCTGAATCGGTCTTCCGCTAAAACACGGAAAACGTGGTCGACCTCGAACTTGAACCGTGGGTACCAGTTTTGGATCAATCGGAGTTACGACGGAAAAGTTATGGCCGTCGCAAAAACAGAAACGTAACGAGAGCCATACCTTACAACGACGACTCGCAACCGTGCCTGCAATCCCTTCTTCTCGACCTCTCCGACGAAGGACGTTGACACCGGTGGTTTTCCGGCGACGGCGTTTCTCCAGCGACCTCTCTCTCTCTCTCTTTTTCTTCCTCTCTCGGCTTCTCACACTCACGATCACCCTCTCGGCAAATCAAAAACTATGGAGCCAAAATAAGCAAATAACAAAAGAAAACTATATGTTGGTGCAATTTGGAAACCGCCGAGAAGAGGAAGAGGGGGGGGGGGGGGTCGGTTCCCCTTCCCTTGGCCGTTCAACCACCCAAACACCTCCATTGTCCACCTTTGACCCCTAGGCTCAATCCCTTTGACACTTTTGGTCCCTGAATTTCTATATTATTGCAAAAGGGAGTAAGGTTTGCCACACATAACATTCAAGGTCCCCTTTGACAACTTTCGTTAACAAGACTCGCTTTAAACGTCAATAAAATAATTACATTAAGAATTTTAAAAACCCTACCGGGACACGGGCTTTACAAAATCTAATGTTAAGAAAGAATGTAATGCCTCTGTGGTTCAGCTCAATAAATTCAATGAAAAGTTCAAACAAATCACGTCTCATATTAAATACTGTCATTGCTTTGATCTTATGATCAAATTGAATAATCACTTCTCAAGTCCAGATTGCTTACTCTCCACTAAAATTCAAACTCCAAAGTCAGAACCTAGAGAGAAACAATCTGATTTTTCTACAAAAGATAAAATGTATTTCAAGAATGCTAAGGCAAACTTAAAAAATTCTAACAATATTGGACCCATATGGATATGGTTACCTAAGTCTCTGTGATTGTCTTACAGAAGCGGTTTGTGCCAATTTGGTATCTTGACTCTGGATGCTCAAGACACATGACTGGCGACAGAAGTTTACTATCCACGTACAAAGAAACACACGATGGTGGATCTGTAACTTTTGGAGACGAAAAGAAGGGACACATCAAAGGCTATGGAGTCATACAGAAGGAAAACGTCTCTATATACAAAGTTGCATATGTGAATGGCCTTAAACACAACCTACTCAGTGTAAGTCAACTCTGTGACACAGGATTCTATGTGTTATTCAAAAGAACTTTCTGCTCTCTGCAAAGTGAAGACACAGGAATGGAACTTCTGCGAGCCGCAAAAAGATGTGATCTGTATCTGATGAATTTTTGTTCAAAAACCAAGGACAAAGTTTGCCTTGTAGCTTGCGAAAGTAAAGAAGCCTGGTTATGGCATAACAGGTTCTGTCACTTAAACTTTCACTCCTTGGATAAACTGGTAAAACTTGATCTAGTTAAAGGTTTGCCAAATGTTAACTTTAATAAGGATCACTTGTGTTCTGCCTGTGAAATGGGAAAACTCAAAAGAGCTTCCCACAGAGGCAAAACAGATGTGTCTTGCACTAGGCCTCTGTACATGCTTCATGTCGATCTCTGCGGTCCCATTGCCATACAGAGCCTAGGTGGCAAAAAATACATACTTGTCTTAATTGATGAGTATTCTCGTTTCACATGGCTTGAATTTGTTCGAAAGAAATCAGATGTTCCAATCATCTTGATTAATCTAATGAAAAGAATCCAAGTTCTTTATGAATGCAGAATACAGAAGTTAAGAAGTGACAATGGCACAGAATTTAAAAACTCTGTCATTGAAGCCTATCTTTCTACAGAAGGAATATCATAGAACTTCTCTGCCGCACGCACTCCACAGCAGAACGGCGTAGTCGAAAGAAAGAATCGAACGCTCGTGGAGGCCGCAAGAGTTATGCTATCAGCATGCGGATTACCGATGAACTTTTGGGCAGAAGCGATTTCTACCGCTTGTTATACACAGAACCGTTCAACCATTGTGAAAAGACACCTCAAGACTCCTTACGAATTGATCAACAAAAGGCGGCCAAACATCAAATTTTTCCATGTGTTCAGATGTAAATGCTTTGTTTTACACGACAGAGATTCCAGAGGAAAGTTTGAGGTAAAAGCTGACGAAGGCAAATTCATTGGATACTCTGCCACTTCCAAAGCCTACAGAGCATTCCTTACAAGGTCTCGCAAAATCGTAGAAAGCATCAATGTTTCTTTTGATGATTCATTCCAGAAGACTTCTGAGCAAATCAGTTCAGAACTCAGACTTAAAAGGGAAACCTCTGGCATCTCGCAAACGAAAGAAGACTTAATGTTCCACGACGACATTGATCCCTCTGTTGGAACAAACAGAGCTTCTGAAGAACCATCTTCCATCGGTCAAAATCCTACAGGTATGACTCTAACTGGTCCAAATAATGCTTCATCTTCTTCTATAAATACTACAGTTGCAAATGCCGAGGTAGAGACCGCAGAAGATGAAACAACGAGAAAAACGACCACAGAAGCTGCTGAAACTCAAACTTCACAATCCACAGAGGAACCAATTACAGAGGATATAGAGGACCAAGTCTATACGTCCTCAGAGGAACAAACTCCACCACCTCTCATACCAATCATTCCACAAGCTGTAGGATCAACTACAAAGGCACGCACTACTACAGAGGCTATACAAGAAGAAGAAGAAGACCAACAGGAAGCCTCTGAAGAAAGATTCGATGACATTTGTGACCACCTTCCACGCACAACTAAGTGGACAAAAAGCCATCCTCCAAGCCAAATAATCGGCGAACCTTCTGACACAGTAAAAACCAGATCTGCCACTGTTAATTTTTGTTTCTTTAAAAATTTTATCAGTATGATGGAACCAAAGAAGATTTCTGAAGCCCTAGATGACCCAAACTGGGTAGACGCCATGCAAGAAGAACTTCTGCAGTTTGAGCGTAACAGAGTATGGACTTTAGTACCTCTGCCACGAGGGAAACATGCCATTGGGACTAAGTGGGTCTACAGAAATAAGAAGGATGGAGATGGAGTGGTCATCAGAAACAAAGCATGATTAGTGGCCAAGGGATATAGACAAGAAGAAGGCATAGACTACGATGAGACTTTTGCCCCTGTCGCACGGCTCGAAGCAATAAGAATATTCTTAGCCTTCGCAGCCCACAGAGGATTTAAAGTTTATCAGATGGACGTAAAATCAGCTTTTCTCAACGGTGAAATCCAAGAAGAGGTTTACGTAAATCAGCCACCAGGGTTTGAAAGCTCAAAGTTCCCAAGGCATGTATACTACCTTGAAAAGGCTCTGTACGGACTGAAACAGGCTCCAAGAGCATGGTACGAACGACTTTCTACCTTTCTTCTAGTCAATGGCTACGACAGAGGTACAACAGATACAACCTTATTCTATAAACGTAAAAACAGTGAAATAATGCTAGTACAAATCTACGTGGACGACATAATTTTTGGGTCTACTAATACAGAAGAGTGCAAAAGTTTTGAAAAACTCATGCAGAGTGAGTTTGAAATGAGTATGATGGGAGAATTAACATTCTTCCTAGGACTCCAAATCAAACAATCATCAGAAGGAATTTTTATAAATCAGGCCAAATATGTCTCTGACATTCTTTCCAAGTATAGCCTCTCTGGTACCTCTGCAATGAAAACTCCAATGGCCACTGGAAATAAGTTATTCTTAGATCCAGATGGCATATCTGTAGAATGCACTCTTTACAGAGGCATGATTGGATCTCTGTTATACTTAACTGCAAGCAGACCTGACATTATGCATGCCACATGTCTTTTTGCACGTTATCAAGCTAATCCTAAGAAATCACATTATGATGTTGTTAAGAGAATCTTTAGATACATAAAGGGGACCAAAAATCTTGGTCTCTGGTATCCACAGAACTCTGGTTTTTGTCTTAAAGCCTATACAGATTCAGACAATGGAGGATGCATGCTCGATAGAAAGAGTACCTCTGGGAGTTGTCAATTCCTAGGTGGTAAACTAGTCAGTTGGACCTCCAAGAAGCAGAATTGTGTCTCAACATCTACGGCAGAAGCTGAATACGTTGCTGCTGCTAGCTGTTGTTCTCAGGTTCTGTGGATGAAGGCTCAGCTAAAAGACTACGGCCACATCCTACTCAAGATACCCATCTTCTGTGATTCCAAAAGTGCCATTGCCATCTCTGCCAATCTAGTGCAACATTCAAAAACCAAGCATATCGATATAACGTACCACTTCTTGAAACATCATGTTGAATACGGTACAATCGAGATGCATTTCGTGCCCACAGAATATCAACTCGCGGACTTATTCACCAAAGCTTTAGATGAGAAAAGATTCAATTTCTTGGTGGGTAAGTTAGGAATGATCAATATGACGTGAAAATCCTCTGTAAGTATAGCTTATCTTCTGTAAATATGTGTATAAATATATTGCTTTATTTTATTACTTTGATTGATTTCTTTCTGTATGTAAATTCTCAATCTTAAAATAGTTCTTGATATCACAGAGCTTCTGTGGGTCTGCTCAGAACCTCTAACGACCCCTACAGAACCTCTGGTAAACATGACCTATGTACTATGCAAAACTTATCCTATTATGATCCAAGCATAGGTCAAGGGGGAGAAGAAGGAAATTACTTGATCTACAGAGGTGATTAGATCAAGGGGGAGCAAAAGGGACCTTGAAATGATCTACAGAGGTTAATCTTTCAAGGGGGAGCCAAAGAAGAGTGTCGATGAATCTATCGACAGAAGTCAGACATCACTGCCGAGAGAAGAAGAACCAAAAGGTATGTCTCTCGTAGAAAAGGTTTTTGAAAACAGTTTTCTGGGACACGAATTGTCAAATATGTCCTAAAAATACTGTGAATAACATGTCAAAAATCAAAAGATCAAAAAGTTTCATAAAATTCGAGTTATGAGAAATTTGAGGTCATAGAGCTTTTGCTGAGCTCAACAGAGGTTCTGCCAAAAATATGCTCTGTGATCGCAAATTTAGCCTCTATCGATCTTTTGGAATGTTATCTCGGAAACCGAATACACACACCATGACCTTCTCGAACAAAACTTTTTTCATAACAGTTTTCTCGGACACCAACTTTCAAATATGTCCGAAAAACATCTCTTAAAACAGATCAAAAATTGGATGATCAAAAAGTTTAGTAGAATTTTAGTTATGAGATTTTTTCCCTCACAGAGCTTCTGCTGGCCCTGACAGAGCTTCTGCAAGTTCCAACAGAGCCACAAAACCTCAGAGTAAAAATTCTTCACTAAAATCCTATCGATCCTCTCCAATGCCTTTACAAATGTTTTGGTTAAAGAAGAACCTACAGAGTCATGATAACAATGAGATATATGAGGCATAAACTTCAAGTTTTTTAAAATCACAGAGCTTCTGTAAACCACAGAGGTTCTGTCAATCTGCAACTTGGGCATTTCTGTAATAATAACGATTACTTTTACTAAGAGTGAAATTCATGTGGTAAGAACAACCCCATGCGCCTAGCATTAATGGGCCGCGCACGACGTCCTGTCATCCTCTGACATGGCCTACGTGTCTCTTTTTCATTGGGCGTACATGGAACGTTTTCTATGGAAAGTTGAACCCGCCGTTCTAACTTGAGTACGGATTCCAAATATTTATCCATTGCCATATATTTTTACTCTATCGAATTCTACCATTTTACACTCATATAAAACCCAAGCTTACCTTCTCATAAAACCTTTACAAACTCTCATTCTTCTCCGGCGAAACCCTGCAAAAGCTTGCAAGAATCCTATTCTTCTTACCAAATGGCTTCATCTTCTCAAGATATCTCCCCTGCACACTCTCCGGCAAACCCACCAGAACATTCACCTGCTCATTCGGAACATTCAGAAAACCCCCATCTCGCCAAAAATATTGAACAAGAAGATTTCGGCGACACAGCTGACTTTGCTCCGACCACCCTTCTCCAGAACTTCATTGCTCAAGAACACTTAGACAAGGTACTACCCATAAAGTCAAATAACTGCTACTTGGTCCCCTCACCAACTACTTTCGGCGAAGCCCATGCCCTTCTTCTAAACATCATGGAAAATCATGTCCTCTTCCCTTTACTTTCAAGAACCCCAAACAAAATACCTGTTAGGTATTTGAACCAGTTTTGGCAAAGTTGCCGATATGATAAAGATGATTCTCTTATCAAAGGGTACATCTCCAAGCTAGACAAATCTGAACATTTGGAAATCAAGTTTAATAGAACGATGTTCTCACTTGAGTTCAACCTACCAACAAGGGGTCTTCTTGGACTGAAGAGATATGCAGAACAACCAACAGACGACGAGCTCTGTCGTTTTGTAGAAATGCTTGGGTACAACACCCAACTTAGAAAGAGAAATGACTTCCGCAGAGGCAGACTACCACCTCTGTGGAACACCTTGTTTTCGATCCTCAACAGATGTCTGACAGGGAAGATAGGCAGCATTGACCAGAGCTCGCATCAGATCTTAACCATCATGTATGGGGTTTACTATGATCTTCCACTCGATTACGCGACCATAATGATGCAAGAGATCATCAATACAATCGACAGAAAGAACAACACCAGAAGGGTAAAAGAGAACGATCCTAAGTTTCTACCACCTCTGCAATTCCAAAGGATATTGGGAGTCCTGTTCGAACCTCTGTTGATGATACAGAACTGGCCAATGGAAGGGCCGACTCCCAAACAGTTCCCAATGAACAAAAACATCCCCACCAATCATATAGATGGCTACACCCACTGCAGACCTCTGTCAAAGAAGCTTCTGAAATATGCCACGAACAAAACCCTTATGTTAGAGTATATACGTGATCATAGGACTCCAAAACCGAGCCCTGTGACACCCCCGCGTGTAGGTGTCCCTCTAGGAACAATGGTTGTAGAACCCCTCTCTACAGAAGCGAAGAAGCAGAAACTAGCAAAACACTTGGCAATCCAACTTAGTTTTATGGCCAAACGTGACGAGCTCATGGGAAAGAAGTCTTATTCTAAAGCCTCTGCCTCTGCCCCAAAAATAAAGAAGAGGAAAACTGCAGAAGGCACCTCTACAAACATTGCAGAAGATCAACCTTCACCACCTCATGCCACAGAAGTTGGCTCCTCTGCTCCTCCCTCTTCTCCAAAACAAAAGAAGAAAAGGAAATCAAAACCCACAGAAGGAGGGGCACCAAAACCTAAGAGGAGGAAGACCAAAAAGATGCCTGGGAAACCACTTGATCAAATGGTTACCATTGCAGAAGAGGCATCTATAGAAGAAGTTGTTGAAGAAGAGATCGCAGAAACTCGGGTCGAAGAAACTGTAGAAGAAGAAAATGCAGAAGATGAAAATGCAGAAGTCGAAGTTGCATAAGAGGGATATCAATAACCTTATCAATCCCCAGATCGATTCGCTCATCAAGGAAACTTAAACGATTTTCTTCAACACCCTAAATACAGCTGGGTGGAATGCACCACCACTTGACCACCACACCACAGAAGAACAAGACTTATCTATCTCTAGCATTGACACCAATCTGCAAGAAGATGATCAAACCCCCAGAGATCAACCATCTGAAACCCCTAACATTCTACAGAATCCCTTCATCCAATAGGGACTGGACGTCCACAGAAGGAGTCCAAGCCAAGCTTCAGAAGATGGAATAGAAGAAATCGACTTGTCAGATGTTGAAATTAGGGAAAGGCTTAGGCTACAAGCAGAAGCTCTGTGGAACAGAGATGAGGTTAAAAAGGCCTTAGATAGAATGGGAGAAAAAGAAAAAGGGACAGAAAAAGATGCCGTAGAAGTAGAAGGCACACATCCTCAAACCCCTCCCAGTGCAACCCACACTTCTAACTCAGCAGGTCTAGCTGCAGAAGGAGGTAATGAAAAAGAGTCGCACAACTCGATCACAACCCAAACCATCCAGCCAGAGGCTATTCTTTCAACCTCTGCGCCCACAGAAACCGGGGAATCCATTCCTAGGGAGTCTCCTCAGAGAGACTCACCTATAGTTCATGATCAATCGCCCCAGATCACACTAGAACACCCAACAGAGGAATTTGTTTCCTCTGCCACACACAATATAGGGCCAAAACTTCTTTCAGAGAGAATTAGTGAGCACAAAGACGAAGAGACTCTAGACAAGTCTCCAAGTCAACAGAAGAACATTCCGATACCCACCTCTAGAGTGGATTTGGACACTGTTCTTCACAGAACTTCTGTAGAGATCGAAACTCAGGTTTCTTCTCGAAGATCAGATGGAAATCCTTCCACCCCCAACGTACAAACAAGGGTGAACGAAGGTGTCCCAGGAGCAAGGACTCACTCTAGAGACGAATGTGTTCCTCCAGAGGTTACACCAGGGACACAAGTATCAAGGGATGAGTTCCAAACCCTTGTCACCTCTGTGAACCAAACCATGAAAGAGTTGCAAAGCTCTTTCACATCTTTTACAGAGACAACATCAACGGCCTTGCTAAAACTGAACAACCAAAATGGACAATCTGTCCACAGAGGTGAAATCCGCCATCACAGAGATGAAGTCTTCTACTAAAACAACTGCCACAACTACAGCCACTTCTGCTGCTAAAGATTTCGGAATAGCCGCAACATCTGCATTCAAGGAATCAGTCAAGCATTTCCTTGAACAAATGAACAAGCAATCCAACAAATCAAAGGGCATTACACCTACAGATCTACAGAACGCCCTCAAACACGTACAAGAAGAGGCAATGCGCAACACTACAATGATCCAGCCAAAAGACTACATGACCAGAGCACAGCTAACAGAGCTTGGGCAGAATGTCATAAACCATGTCACATAAGTCATCGTCTCTTTCACTACTGCAAATGCCAACTACGTCAAAGAATTCAGAAAGAGTGTCGACAGAATGCGCTTCAACACAGAGGCAGAGCTTGCAACTCTAATCGGCCTCTGTGATGATGTATGTGCGAAGTTAATGGCCGCAGGAGCAGAACTACCAAAGAAACCCAAAGCTTCCTGCAGAGCAGAGGGTACTTCTGATAAGAGTCAGGATGACTCTGATGATGACCATCCTGGTCCATCAGATCATCCTGAGGGGGAGAATATAAGGGAGAAAGCTACGACCAGAGGACTACAAGCTCCACCAATCACAGCAGAACCAATCAGGAAAGCCCCTCCACAACAAACCAAAGATCAACAAACTCAACAGACCACAGAGACAACACCCATCTCTGTGGAATCAACTGCTGAAGAAACCCATGTACCAGAAGCTCAAAAGACCACAGAGGCAACACCCAGCTCTGTGGAATTTCCTACAATGTCTGGAGTAGATGTTCAACATTTGCCATCCTCTTCAGAAGAAGATCTTCCCTCTCCAACTACAAAATCAACAGAAAAACCCCAAACCATACCAAGAAGAAAGTCTATTGCCCACAAACCAAAAAGAGCAACGACCTCTGCTTCTTCTGTTCTAAGGAATATGCACAAAACAATGACTGAACGAATGGCGCAGAGAGAAGAAGAAAGGCACAGGTTCACATTAGCTTTCAAAATGGCAAGAAGATTTGATATCCAACCTTCACCAACAGAAACCGAGCTCACAGAAGAAGTCACCAAAGAACCTCCAACAGAGGTTACAGAGCAAATCAAGCCAACAGAACCAACCCCACAAAAGTCCTCTCAAACACAAGTGTCAAAACCTACAGAGGCAACCCCCATCATTCCAACAGAAGCACCAACAACCAAACCTACAGAAGCAACAGGTTCTGCACCTCCAAAAGCCAAAGACAAGGGCAAAGCAATACTGACAGAAGAGCCCAAGAAAAAGAAATCATTGCCTAAGCCTACAGAGAAATTGATGAAAAGCGCTTTTGATGCCTTTCAAACTCCAAAGCCTGAAGAAGAGGACTGGGCATATGGATTGAAGCCTCTGTCAGACATTCCTCTATCAGGAAGAGCTGCAGAAGTTGTTAAAAAGATGGAAAGTCTCAGAAGACAAGTACCACAACCTGGTCCAACACAAGAAGAAATGGAAGAAGTGGTATACAAATACCTCTATAAACAATCCTTTCAGACCAATCATCCAAAAGATCATGTGACAGATCCAAAGATCAGAGAAGAATTTGACAACGTCTTCACCAGGACAAAGCCAAGAACCAAAGCAGACGTCTTCTCAATCCACAAGATCAAAAAGGTAATCTTCTGTAGATACTCCTTCACCATAACCTATCCAAGGGTCAGGTACAATATTTACAGAGTCAGAAGGGTAAACAATTCAGAAACCACCTTCGCTGATGCTGACCTAAGGAATCTGAATCCCTATGATCTACCTGACCTTCTGGAATGGACGAAGGATAACTACAACACATAACCAAACACCAGAGCATATCAAGTGTTGAGAAAAGCAATGAGGGAAAGGCTTCTGATCTACAGTCTGACAGACTTTCAACTGGGAAAGGATCTTGGTCTCAAACATCTGAACCTACGACCACCAGAGGATCGCTGCCCACCTGACGCCGTGCCCAACTCAATCATTACAGAACCAAGGTTCGGGTTAGTATTTCAAAACCCACAAGGCGAAGTCAAACTTTTTGTGAGCATGGACTGTCAGAAGTACACAACTAGTACTCTGAACAAGTTCAGAGCAAACCTTGTAAAACATAGAGATACCGAGCAAATGAATAGAGACGCTGCAGATACCTTCATCAGAGAGATTGATGCTACAATACGCTTAAGAGAACTCTGCATCAGTTTCTACAAAGAGATAAGAGAAGTCGGAAGAGACAACAGAAGCTTCAACGATTTCAAAGACGCCAAAATCTGATTCTCAAACAACCAATACTACAAACCATGTTAAAGTTTATCTTTCACTGTACTCAAATGTAAAATGCCTCTGGCATATTTCTAAATGAAAGAACTTTCGAGGTATTGTTTAACCTCTGTCTTATCTAACTTAGCCTAACTTAAGCTCAAATTTTTTATTTTTCACTACTTAGGGGGAGATTGTTAGCTTCAATCTTCCTAATCATAGAAGTATTTAGAAGTAGTGAAAAATAGGCTAAGAGAAGAAAGCCTCTTACAGAGGCTCTGCCGAACTTACCGAGAGATCAAGGTCAAGAAGCTACAGAAGCTACAGAGGTGTCTTACAGAACCTCTATCATACGCACAAAGAAGACCAAAGACTCGGAATCCGGTGAAGACTACTTTACAGAGGAACCAGACCGCAGAACCTCTGTAACACTTTACAGAGCCTCTGTGGTCCTCTCTAAAGACTTGGAAGATATTTAAAGACGAAGATATTTATAATATCTTGCTACTGTTCCAGGATCTGTTCATCAACTTGCATGGTAGCATGCCCTGTCCAACTTCAACACGTGTCAAACTCTGAGTGGACTCAATAGGGCTTATTACATAATAGACGTCTGCTGCATTAAATGCAATACAGCACGTCCAACTGTTCATACCGTCCGTTCTGAATAGTAGCTTATGCTTTATGGTCCCCTTAGAGTAGTATATAAGGAAGACTCATGTTGAGTTCTTCCTAATCGAAAATCAAGAGATAAAAACATCACAAGAACACATAGCTTATACACTTTGAGAGTCATATCTGTTTTAAAGCTTTACTTACTCACTGTTCTTAAATCTGTTCTTGATATATATATTCAGTAAACTTTGAGATATTATTTCCTGTTCACTGTTTATTTATATTGTGTTCTAAATCTATCAAACATATCTGTTAGTTCTTCAAATACGCTTCCGCATCAAACATAAACTTGAACTAATAGATCTGATAATCTTGTTTAAACAAAACGGTAACCAACAAAGCGTATAAACAAACCTGGTTTGCCATCATTCTTACCGTACATATAAACATCTTGCGATGACGGGATCATACCCGATTCCATGAATATGACAAACACTAAGTCAGTCATAGTATCATGTTCGAGAGCCTACTACGAACCACCACGGATTCTAGATCATTGCTCATGTCCAAGGAATTACAATTAGTCCATGCCTATTTCTTGGAGTGGAAGTAGAGATTACAATTAAGCCATGCCTATCTCTTAACTTCCAACAGAAATCGGGAATTACGATTAGTCCACTCCTATCCCACGATTTCTCATCTTAATACGAAATGAGAATTACGATTAGTCCACGCCTATTCCTCATTTCAATTCAACGAGAATTACGATTGGTCCGTTCCTATTCCACATTTTCACATAATACTAGTGCCTATGGATCCATTACACTTACTAGCATACGTGCATATTTACTCGAATGCACAAAACATTTCAAATCGTATTCTCAAAGCTAAATTCCAAATAATCTAACATACCCGTATTCTCAATTATTCCCCCTTCGGCGACTGAGCACGGGGGTTCCGCTAACGCCCTTGCGGGGTCAAGGGGCAACGCCCTTGCAGGGTCTGGGGGCAGCGCCCCTAGAATTGTTTTAGAAAAACTTAACCAGATAAAACATCTGGAATTCAATCCAGAAAAGCATTCCGGATTCTCAAATCCGAAACCATCCGGTATCCGGTATCACAATCCGGAAGACACCCAATTCCAGAACCTTAATTCTGGACCCATTCGGAATCCGGTAAAAATCATCCGGACACTATCCAGAATCCGGTACAATCCGAATTCGGTACATTTCGGACAACCATCCGGAATCCTGAATCCGGTAAAATCCGGTATCCGGAACCCAATCTGGAAAACATCCGGATTTCATACAACCCAGTTCCAATCTGTTAGGACCATAAATGTCCAACATATTAGAAAGATATATAAATAATTATATTGTGCTTAATTAGATTTATTAATTAATTGTAAAAGCCTTAATTGTGTTATATGGGCTTTGTTTAGGTTTAATGGGCCGTGGGCCTCAGGCATTAGGCCTTGGTATATATAGTTTGCTTTGCCTTAGAAATATG
This sequence comes from Saussurea involucrata, assembly GCA_033807775.1. Lineage (NCBI taxonomy): Eukaryota > Viridiplantae > Streptophyta > Magnoliopsida > Asterales > Asteraceae > Saussurea > Saussurea involucrata. The sequence continues at coordinate 139,757,466 of CM066322.1, forward strand.
GTTGGTCATTCATTCCATAGAGAATTGAAAAAGTTGTTCATTGCTTTCCTAAACTCATATTGTAATTCTCTCTGATTGAAAGCAGTATATGGATACCCAGTTGAAATCATAAACTCACTGTTATTATCTATTGATTTCATTGTTCGTTGCACGGATCTGAGACTCACAATTGGTATCAGAGCAGACGGACATAATTGATTCAAAGTATTCATATTGATTTCTGGTAAGTTTTCTATTTTACTCGTCTGTGTTCTTACTTGAATATCAAAATTTTGATTCTGGTAAAAATGATCGATTTCGTTTATTGGGTTTTGTTAGTATCATTGATATTAGTGATTCTGCAAATTTTCATACTCTAATTGATCGTTTGAGTGGTTTTTAAGCAAATCAAAGTTCAAAAGTTTTGAGTGTGTTCTTGAGAAAAATTTAATTTTTACCCATCAAAACGTATTGTTTTTGCTTCAAAATCGATTTGGGTAGTGTTATTTTTGTGTTTGGTAGTGTTTCTAATCTTTCAGGAACATTTTTGAGCAATCCTAGTTGTTTCCCAATCGATTTCCACAATCCAGCCGCAGTTCCCGGACAAACCAGCCGTTCTTTCCGGACAACTCCCAAGTTTCTGGACGTTTGTGTTAATCATTTTTGGGTACGTCAAATCTTTCCGGGTAAGTTCTTTCAATCCAATCTTTCCGGGTAATTTGTTCCGGAAACCCAAAGTTTCCGGTAAAATAGTTTGTCCGGACAACTCAACGTTTCCGGTAATCTATTTTGTCCGGATAACTCGAAGTTTCCGGTTATATTGATTTATCCCGGAAACCCATTCCATCCGGAAAGCATTTTATCCGGAATCTCATTTCACCCGGTAACTTGCTCTTCACCCGATAAGCTTATTTTCCGGATTCCTTATCCGGAAACCACCCGGATTCCATAATCCGGGAGCTTTCTGAACCACCCGGGACCCCCGTGCTAAGTCGCAGGAGGGGGACATTTAAGTATCCTTGATACTGTTCCACTTTGAATCGAACCAACGTCTGACGATCAAATCAGTGCAACCATCAAAGATGTCTCGAGATGCTTATGCCATAAGCAACCACACCAAGCCTCCAACTCTTGGAGAATATTGTCAGGTATGTCTACCAGCCCATAATGCTTTAGTTGATAAAGTTCAATTGCTTGGTCAAAAGATAGAGTCCTATATGTTTTCCTCGAATGAACAACTACTTGAAATTAACTCGTTAAAGGTAAAGTTAGATGCCCAAACAAAGATAACAGAAAAGCTTAAATCTGACAACACCTACCTAAAGGAAAAGTGTGCTAATCTTTCGATAGCACCAAAAGATCTTCGAGCCAAGATATATGAAATGACCTTAAAACTTGATCAATGTATGAATGAGAAAGCAGAAATTGTTTATCATTGTTCTGCTCTTCAAATTCAGCACAAGGAGTTTGTCGCTAAAGTACTTGATTTTGAAACCAAACTCCATAAAAGAGGTCAAACTGATCAGACCATCCATATGAATAAACCCAAAGAGTTCACGTATTTTAACAAAGAATGGGGAATCGGATATGATAACCCTCATTATTTGAAAAAAGGGTACTTACACAACACCTACTCTGTATGACTTTGGGTGTCTTGGTTTAGATAAGAAATACCCGGAATATGCAATTCAATGGACTGGTTCTCTTAAACCTGAAAAGGAAGAGGAAACTGAGGAATACAAGCGCACACACGTCCAAAATACAACTTCCATTTTGTTATGAACCTTTAAATTATTCTTATCAAAAGAACAAGAAGTATCTCTCGAATGACTACTTCGATTGCTACAAGGTTGCAAAGCCCAAGGATTCCTCCAAAAAGGATGAGGTCCAAGCAATCGCAACCAAGACTGAGACGGACGAGTTCAAGCTCTATGTTCCCCCTCTCATCTTGGAAGCAAAGATAGTCGAGTTGGAGGAGTCACTCGAGAAAGAAAGGTCAGTTTTTCCAAAGGAAAAGCAAGCGCTTATCCAGGAACTTGAGAATCTTAAATCGGTTAAAACCGGATCTGTATCGGATGAAGGACGGGAAATCCTTCGGTGTGAAATCACTAAGCTCACATCAAAACTGGTTGCCTTGGCAACAGATGCGATAAAGGAGCACACGAAAAATGGTCAACTCCAAGAGCAGATTGACCAATTGCAATCTGAAAATCAGATTTCACCCGAACTTTCCTCAAGTTCATCTGATACGTCTTCGTGTAAAGCTTTCATAGGCAAAATTTCTTCTACACAAGACGGTAAAGATTCTCAAGACGAGAGTGATTTAAGGAATTTGAACTCTGATTTTTTCTTAGCTTCCGCACCAAATTCCCCAAAGCACACTGACACTAAGTGTTCCTCGCCTTCCTCAGCCAATCCAAGTCCCACTATTCCGGATATCAATTTTTCAAAAGTCATGAACTCCGAGGGTAGTTCAGATGAAGAGTTTGAATCATTTCCATTTGACAAACCTCTTCCGAGTCATACCGACTTTCTATCTAAAGCGGTGAATCGTCCGGTCAATTTTCAAAAAGGAGATTGTTCTTCAAAACCTAAGACCCCGGCTATGATCAAGCTTCCTAAAACTGATTCGTGTTCTCAAAAACAATCACAGCCCTGGCAAAAGACCGGTCGATCGATTTATAAATGTCCTGCCTACTCAAACTCTACTGTTCATACATTTAATGGTAATTCAGATAATAATGGCCGAAGAAAGAGGTTCAAACAAGTTTGGGTGGTAAAGGGATCACATGAAAGCAAAACGAATGCAACGTCATTTAAGCCAGTTTCGCATGTTAGGACATACAATCGCAATCATGATGTTTTTAATTCTCGTACTTTTGTTGAACAAAAGGTGATGTTTCCCTTAAAAGTTTACTCAATTCAACAGTTGCTTCAACTTTCTCATGATTGTATCTGTTGTTCTACATGTGGTTCGAATGATTTTGTTGATCGTAAATTTGAATCTCATTGGTATGGTACCTATAGTATTCCCGGTCCTCACTATCACATGGCATCTAACCAACAAGGATCCATCAAAAGATGGATACCAAAATATGTCTAATTTGTTTTGCAGGAATGTCATGTGCGGTTTTAATTCCTATTATTCTTTTCACGTGACTGCATTCAAAGGTTATGCCACATTTGAGGGGGAGTACTATGAAAGGTAAGTGAACTTCAACTGAATTCAAAGACCGTGGTAATTCATTCTGGATAACTTACTTGTGTTTGTTATTCTCAAACTTTAACTTCCATGATTGCCACGTGTCATTTTTCTTGACTTAGTTATTTCCATGTCTCACATATTTGTTGATTATTCGATGGAAATACACCCGTTTGAATTCTTAGTTGTTTTCCAAGTTCGCTATTTCTTGCAAATGATTCAATTCTTATCTGATATATTAATTGTGACTTGTTCTTCAAAATTAAACTTTCTAATCATTGTTTCATTCTTGAACATAATGTGCTCATTGAGTCAATCTGTTTAGCGCTTGATTTTGTTTCTTGAAATTGTGATATTTCAAAAATGACTTCTGATTACTTCAGATCAGAACTCGGACTTCATTTTTTTGACTTCTGATCATCTCAGATCAGGACTCGTTTTTTAAACGGTGTGACTTCTAAACATTTCAGTTTAGAACTCGTACTTCACTGTCTACTAAACAGCTATACTCGTTGCATGAATATGTGTTAGGACTTACATCGTTTCTATGGTCTATCCAGAACCGGAGGGACCTACCCAAGAAACACATCCCTTATATACTACAGTGAGGGGTCTAGATTGATAGATGAGTTGGAGAGAAAACAATATGGTGAGGATGTGACAGGACTTAAAAGAATTATTGGTCCTTACCAAACCGAGTCAGTTATCCGGGTAACCACACAATTTATTCATTCTCGTTCTTTGGAGATGAATATTGAAACAGACATGGACCTAGTGTCGATAACTCGTGTCACCCCACCCAGCCACTCAAGTATCTCTCAACAGATGCTTGTTTCATATATTCACGGAGAATTAACACATAATCTATCTATTCCTCACTCGGAGGTCTTAGATATTGAAAAAGGAAGACATCAGCTCCGGTCTCCGAACTTCATTTTCTAATCACTGTGTCAGTTGATTTTTAACTTGCGTCCCAGGTTAAATCAATTTTGAGCCAAATCGATATGAATTATTTCTTTCACACATGCACGAGTCTTTATGATTCCATTTGCATATCTTCGTGATATTGCCGGAACAATTTGAGAAGTTAAATTTTTAGATTTTACTTCAGTGATAACTGGAAGTCCTATCAGAGATTCACCTTTGCCAACTCTGAACATAGGCCACACATTTTTTAAATTGTTGTGATAACAGTTACTAACGTGTTTCTGTGTTAGATTTTTACCCCATTCTGGTTACTTAAACGTTTAATCTAGATTTTTGCTACTCGTCATTATTGTCTTTGAACGTGCATGATGCTCCGGATGCTCCTACTCATCATGAGGGGGAGAAAGGGTACAAATTCAAAGACACCGAATATCAAGTTGAGGGGGAGTTAGCAAAAGCCGAGGGGGACTAAAGAAGTCCCCATGCAAAAGCCAAGAGGGAGTAACAGTTCTGTTATTTGATCTGTTCCGAGATCCAAAGAGTTTCAAAGTGCATACAAGTGATCAAAGTTCATACAAGTAATCAATTCTTCTCATTCCTTATCAAGTGGTGTTCGCTTCAAATCTTTTCCTCCATCGAGCATACTGGTTCTACAAGTTCTTAAAGTTGAAGATATGAAGATCAAGAGCTTTTTTCAAGGGGGAGCGTCGAAAGACACGAAGACAAGCAACATCATTGCATTTCAGAGATTCTAAAGGAAGAGAAGATCAAGACCTGAAGGTTTCAAGACCGATTTTTATTTATATATCTTTAGGGGGAGATTGTTAGGACAATAAATGTCCTACATATTAGAAAGATATATAAATAATTATATTGTGCTTAATTAGATTTATTAATTAATTGTAAAAGCCTTAATTGTGTTATATGGGCTTTGTTTAGGCTTAATGGGCCGTGGGCCTCAGGCATTAGGCCTTGGTATATATAGTTTGCTTTGCCTTAGAAATAGGGTTGGTCATTCATTCCATAGAGAATTGAAAAAGTTGTTCATTGCTTTCCTAAACTCATATTGTAATTCTCTCTTATTCAAAGCAGTATATGGATGACCAGTTGAAATCATAAACTCTCTGTTATTATCTATTGATTTCATTGTTCGTTGCACGGATCTGAGACTCACACAATCCTACAGTTTCCATTCAACACTTCTAAAATTCAATTGCTAGTCATCTCATACAACTATTAATAAACTTATTTGACATTTCAATCCACATATATATAAGTTTTATTTAACAAAATTAAGTAGATGAACTCGCCTGATAAGAGTTCGAACACAGCTTGCAACCCCAATCGATTCTTCTTCAAACTTCACACTAATTACTCAGCACCTGAACAAGTTTGAAACTCAGAAAACTCTTTCTCTGCGTTGATAGAACCGACTTCGAAAACCCAATTGAGATAATTTCTCAATTTTAGCCGACTCGGTCTTTAAATATGTGACAACCGTCATACTTACGTCCAGGTTAGATTTATACTGAACATTGCAGTTATCTATATTTTAGACAGCACAGTCGAACTTAGCAGTATAAACGTTGTTGTTAGGAAAATTGGAGAATTTTGCCTAGCATTTGCCTTAATAAGAAAATTATCCATAAATCTCATAAAATGCCAATATAAAATACCTTAAATATATTTGTACATATATATATGTACTTTGCATAGGAAATACTAGTAAATAAAACAACTATTATTATTTATATAAACTAGTTATTAATTAACAAATTAAAAATAAATAAATAAAAACTAGACACAATTATTTTACCTAAAACTACACTCCACTCTCTCCCTCCCCTTTACCCCATTTTTATATTTTTCTCTTCTCATTTCAACTTCATTTCACACTTCATCTCTCTCTCTCTCTAATTTCTCTCTAGAAATCCCTCTTCCTTTTCCTCTCTAAAAACCTCTCTTCTTCTCTCTATTAACCTCCAAAGTTCAACTCAAGAAACTCAAGAAAATCAAAGTGTTCAAGTATTCTTAAGGTACATACATGTGTAGGATGAAAACTACACAACGTTGTTTATGTTCTTCCATTTTCTTCTAAGTTCTCTCCTTCTTCTACTCTAGTTTTTCATGTTGTTTTTGCTAAACATATCTTTGAATCTTAATGTTTGTAGATTCATCACCATAACACTTTGCATGTTATTAAAAGAGTGATGAATCCATGATCAAACCAAAGTTAATGATCAAAGAAAGAACTTTTGAAAGTTCTAGTATACTTGCATGTTTTATACAAACATTTTCTTACATAGATTCTTCAAAAGATGCATGAAACCATTTTATATATCAAAGTACCTACTTTAAACTTCTTGCTTGTGGGTTAAACAATTATTTTATGTAGCAAAAATCAAGCTAAAAGCTGGGATTTAAAGGAAATTTCACAAAAGTTCCATATGATCAATTTTTGAAATGTTTTGACAAGATAACTTGTCTAGCTTGCATGCATGTAGCTTGTGTAAGTAAAAGAATGTTTTTCATCTGAAAATGTTGGATTTGATGTTGTCAAAAACGTGATCAAGCAAAAAGAATAAAATCCCATAAAGAACCAATGGAAATGATGCATGTATTTAAAGATGACTTTCAACAGCATTCTGTCAGATTTTTCCACTGACTTTGCATGGCCATATCTCACTCAAATATACTCCAAATGAGGTGATTCTATTTCTGGAATTTACGTTTATGAGTTAGGATTCAAACCCAACTGGAATCATTGAAAACTATTAAGATTCGACCTTCAAGAATTTTTCACAAAAACAGTACGCAAACAGCAAAGCCTTCTGTAGTGATGTTACGTCAAGAATTATTTCATGTACTTAAACACCTCCAAAAATTATGAATCTTATGTCAAAAGTTTTCTAACACATAAAGGTATATGGACATAAAATATCTTAACCTGAATGCCTCTGTAAGATATCCAAAAACGAACTGAAAGTGACAATACATTCTGGACAGCAAAGGATAACTTGCTGCTTTGATTACAATCTAACTCTTGAACCCGTTTCATCATTCTTATGATGAAATTGTGGAATTATATATACTATATGTATATGCATTTTATATAATTTAACTTTACATTTTGAACCCGTTTCATCATTCTTATGATGAAATTGTGGAATATATATATATATAACCTTTAACTTTAGACCCTTTTCGTCACTCGTTATGACGAAATTGCGGTAGCTTCAATCTAACATATATATTGTATTATATATTGATTTCTAACTTCGGTTAATTCCTTATAACGTATAAACTTAATAACAACAAAGGCATTTTATGATGATTTGGCTAACTAAGCGAAATCAAGGACTAAGGTTTAGAACATAGAATCTTACTAGTGTCCTTACGTTCGTAGGATCGAAGTAGGATCGTATGACGGATTGCATTACGCACCTCTTGGGAATATCTTCGCTTACAACTGTGAGTTTTCACAGCCCCTTTTTACTATTTTATACGTTTTGGGGTGAAAAGCATGTCACGATTTTATTACGCATCTATTGTACTGTTTACTCAAAATACTGAATATTGCTCCGTATACTTATGCGCTATGGTATGTATGCTTATGTTAGTTGATTCTGAGTTTTGCTATTAAGTCCCCGTTTACTCTACATTACCCATTAACTCACGTTTTGAGCTGTTAGTATTATGGATAACGTTATTTGGTTGACACCCACTCACCTCGCGAGTGCATAATTACTATTTTCCGTAATTATGTAATTCCGTAATTCTGTAATTCCGTAAGCATGTTTGTGAGGAACATGCAGTTTGGGGCATTCCGTAATTAGGTTTGGGTAGTGGGCTCATTTCTTAAGATATAATTGCATACGATATTATACCTTGCGCATGTTGACAAACGAACTCTTAATCCATTGTGCGGATTTACAAAAATGTTTTATAACTACAACCGAATACTCAATCCACTGTGCGGATTTACAAACTTGCATTAAAACTGTTATGCATACCGAAAACCTGTGAACTCACCAACTATTCAATAGTTGACCCTCTCATTTACATGTTTTTCAGGAAATATAAGTAAGGTTGAACTTTAGAAGGCACCACAAGTAGCGGCATCCAACGCTTTTTCCTTATCATGTCAATTTTTGTTTTTGGACAATTTGTATTTTGAAACATGATGTACTTTTGTAAACTTTTGTGATATGATGATTGTGTGTTGTCTTCTACCTTACGCACTGAAACCTTGAACTGTGACATCCCGTACTTCCGCTTTAGCGGGGTGTGACAGAAATGGTATCAGAGCCGAAGGTTATAGAGAATACCGGTCTTTCACTGGAAAAACCCAACTATAACCAAAATCCAAAACTGACATGACAACAACTGAACCTACTACTAGTATAAATAAGTCTAGAATGGTATTAACAGACTTTAATTAAACATAGCCTGATCACCTATGTTCGATTAAGGAAGGTTAATGCGAGACTAGAAATGGTTATAGTAGGAGTATGTCAACTTTTACTTGCACTCTCTAGTAGCATGCATAGTGCGTAGACGTTGCATAAGATAGACATTACACTTGTGCGATTAGTAACTAAGTACACTTTTGCCTCAGTTTCACTATGTCATCATCATCATTCCCACTCTTTGTCTTCTCACTCGGCCGATGCATCGGGTTATGTCACTGGTCGGCCTCGAGTCAACCCACTAAACATCCAGGAAAACGAGAATTCTAGGAGCACCGAATCGGAGCCAGAAGTGTCAAGCGAACGAGTTCCGTACGACGGACCGAGAGTGTCACCGACCTCGGTACTACCACGACCAACTCCGATAATTGTACAACCAAACCTTGGAGGGCCTCGTGTTAGATAAACGGCAAGAAAGTGCGTCTTAATCCCTAGACGGGTGACGTTTAGGACGGAGCGTCCGGAAGCATCGAATCCACCTCGAGTTCTCACCGGCATACCAATCGGACGAGTGTCCGAAATGTCTTGAGCGGAGGAGCAACACATAAGGGTTATGGCGGCTGAGCTACACGGCTGTCATGTGAGGATGACTCATCAGGAGCAGGTCGTGACTGACCTGGCGTAGCTGACGCATCTCCTGTATGATTGTTCAACCCAGGCTTTGGAGAACGCTAGGACTGCTAGGCGGACTGTGATGAGAGCAGAGCTTGTGTGCGTGATTAGGGGAATAGTGCTAGCGATGTTTGTGCTGATAATCTTGATAGATATGTATTTAGGATGGTTTTGATTAGGATGGTAGATAGTTTGACAACTTTTGATAAGACTTTTGGTTCAAAGGTAAAATATTTTCTTGAGGTTATTAGGAACTATGTATTTTAAGTAATTTCCAGTATTTGGTGGTATTAGATTTAAAAACTATGGTATTGATGGTTGATGAACTTCAAAATTTTGTATTAGCGGTTTTATCAAAAAAAAATAGGAACGGATTTTATCTTGGCGTTATCTGGAGCAGATATAGACCGATACACTGCGCGCTTCCATGAACTCGCAAAACTGGAACCTCATATGGTTACCCCCGAGAGCAAGAGAATTGATCGATACTTATGGGGATTGACGCCGAAGATCCGAGGAATGGTCACATCGGCGAACCCAACCACAATCCAATCAGCAGTGGCATTGGCGACTAGTTTAGCCAATGATACGGTTAGAGCAGGAACTCTGACATCAGGAAGTGCCAGTAATAAGAGGACGCCAGAGTATCAGTCTGGAAAGAAGGCTTTTGGTAGTTCAAGCAAGGATAGGAAGGTGGTGAGAAACTTTGGAGTAAAGGCTTAGGACCCTAGGCAGTTCAATGGTCCACTCCCAAAGTGTAACAGATGTAACTACCAGCATGCAGGAGCCTGTAAGGTTTGTGACAATTGTAAGCGGCCAGGTCATTTCACCAAGGACTGTAGGATGGGAAAGGGTGTCAATGAAGGGAGAAGGGTGTGCTTCGAATGCAGAAGTCAGGATCACTTCCGGAATACGTGCCCGAGATTGGGTAGGAAGCCGAATAATAACAATAATGGAAATCAGGCAAGGCAGGCCAACCAAGGAAATCCAAGTGGCCAAGCGCGAGGACGGGCATTTTTTATTGGAGCGGAAGAAGCATGCCGAGACCCCAATGTGGTAACAGGTACGTTTCTCCTAATCAACCACTATGCATCGGTATTATTTGACATTGGAGCAGATAGAAGTTTTGTTTCATTAGAATTTAGGCCACTAATTAACTTGGAATCTAGGAGATTGTCGGATGCTTATATTATTGAGGTTGCTAATGGTCATAAATTTGAGTCTAAGGATGTAATTCTAGATTGTACCTTGAATCTAGCCAATAAATTGTTTAGCGTTGATCTTATTCCTATTGAATTGGGGAGTTTTGATATAGTAATGGACATGGATTGGTTATCCAAGAATCGAGCGAAGATTTGTTGTTTTGATAAGACAATTAGAGTACCTTTGCAAGACGGAGAAACCCTCGTTATACAAGGAAACAAAGTTGGAAGGAGCCTAGAAGTAGTGTCAAGTGAGAAGATTCATAAGTATTTGAGGAAGAAAGGCGTTACGTTTTTGGCTCACATAGTTGAGAAGAAGTCCGAGGAAAGGCGAATCCGGAGGTGTTCCCCGACGATTTGCCTGGACTTCCCCCGTTTAGACAAGTGGAATTTCAAATTGACCTCATACCTGGAGCAGCACCTGTAGCTAAGGCACCGTACCGCTTAGCACCTGCCGAAATGCAAGAGTTGTCAAGCCAACTCCAAGAACTTCTGGACAAAGAATTCATTAGGCCAAGTTCCTCACATTGGGGAGCTCCAGTCCTGTTTGTCAAGAAGAAGGATGGATCGTTTCGAATGTGCATCGATTATAGGGAGTTCAACAAGTTGACGATCAAGAATCGATATCCTCTTCCTCGAATAGATGACTTATTCGACCAGTTGCAAGGTGCAACCTATTTCTCAAAGATTGATCTTCGATCAGTTATCACCAGTTAAGAGTCCGTGAGGAGGACATTCCTAAGACAGCTTTTAGGACTCGATATGGACACTACGGGTTTTTGGTTATGCCTTTCGGGTTAACGAATGCACCAGCTGTATTCATGGATTTAATGAACAAGGTATGCCGACCATACCTTGACAAGTTTGTGATTGTGTTTATCGATGACATTTTGATCTACTCTCGAAGTAAGGAGGATCACGAGCAGCATTTAAGAGTAATCCTAGAACTTCTCAAGGATCAGAAACTGTACGCCAAATTCTCTAAGTGCGAATTTTGGATTAGAGAAGTACACTTTCTTGGTCACGTGATTGGATAGAAGGGACTTCACGTGGATCCGGCTAAAGTGGAAGCCGTTAAGAAGTGGGAAGTTCCAAAAACCCCAACAGAAATTTGTCAATTTCTGGGTTTGGCGGGTTATTATAGGCGATTCATCGAGAATTTCTCAAAAATTGCTAAACCACTCACAACACTGACCCAAAAGGATAGGAAATTCGTTTGGGGAGAACCGCAAGAGGAGGCGTTCCAGCTATTGAAGAAAAGGCTGTGCAATGCACCAATTCCAGCTTTACCGGAAGGAACCGATAACTTTGTGATGTATTGTGACGCATCGCATCAAGGTTTGGGTTGTGTATTGATGCAAAAGGACAAGGTTATAGTGTACGCCTCGCGACAACTAAAGGTTCATGAGAAGAACTATACCACACACGATTTAGAGCTTGGAGATGTGGTATTCGCTTTAAAGAGTTGGAGTCATTATTTGTACGGCATGAAATGCACTATCTTCACCGATCATAAAAGTCTTCAGCATATTCTAGACCAGAAAATGCTCAATATGAGACAAAGAAGATGGGTAGAACTACTCAGTGACTACGATTGTGAAATTCGCTATCACCCAGGTAAGGCCAATGTAGTGGCCGATGCCCTGAGTAGGAAGGAAAGGGTAAAACCTTCACGTGTACGAGCAATGGGAGCGCTTGTGCAAACGAGTTTAAAGACTCGAATTCTTGAAGCTCAGGTTGAAGCAATGAAAACGGAAAACTTGAAGGACGAGACCCTTCACGGCATGGAAAGTCGATTTGAAACTAAGGTTGATGGGGTACGTTATTTCAAGGACAGGGTTTGGATTCCAAAGGCTAACAACGTATGGGAAACAGTTCTGGATGAAGCCCACAAGTCTAGATATTCAATTCATCCGGGAGCGGATAAGATGTACAAGGACTTACGGGAATATTATTGGTGGCCAGGAATGAAGAAAGATATCGCCTTGTACGTGGGGAAATGTTTAACTTGTTCAAAGGTCAAAGCTGTATATCAAAAGCCACCTGGTTTGCTACAACAACCAGAGATTCCCCAGTGGAAATGGGAACAAATAACCATGGATTTTATAACCAAAGGGCATGACTCGATTTGGGTTATAGTAGATCGATTCACGAAATCTGCACATTTCCTACCAATTCGGGGAGTTTATAAGATGGAGAAGCTTGCTCAGATCTACATCAACGAAATTGTTACACGTCATGGAGTTCCGGTTTCCATCATATCAGATAGAGATAGCCGTTTCACATCTCGGTTTTGGCAGTCACTTCAAAGAGCGTTGGGTACTTAATTGAATTTGAGTACTGCCTACCACCCTCAAATGGATGGCCAAAGTGAGCGAACCATTCAGACATTGGAGGACATGTTTCGGACATGTGTAATAGACTTTGGAGGAAGTTGGGATAACCACTTGTCGTTAGTTGAGTTTTCCTACAACAATAGTTATCACACCAGTATCAAGTGTGCACCATATAAAGCCCTATATGGACGCAAGTGTCGATCACCTCTTTGTTGATTGGAGATTGGAGATAGACATCTATCTAGTCCAGATATTGTACAAGAAACCACCGACAAGATTGCAATCATCCGAGATAGGATTAAAGCAGCTCAAGATCGTCAGAAGAGCTATGCGGACAATCGTAGGAAGCCTTTAGAATTTCAGATTGGAGATAAAGTTCATCTAAAAGTATCTCCGTGGAAAGGAATAGTACGATTTGGGAAAAGAGGAAAATTGAGCCCAAAGTACGTCGGACCATTCGAGATCTCCGAAAGAATTGGTCCAGTAGCATATAGACTCATTTTGCCTAAGGATTTAAGTGCTATCCATGATACGTTTCACGTATCGAACCTCAAGAAGTGTCTAGCCGACGACTCATTAATCATACCTCTGGAAGAAGTTCAAATTGACCATAAGCTACACATCATAGAAGAGCCAACTGAGATTCTCGATAGAGAAGTCAAACGTCTGAAACGAAAGAAAATCCCGATCGTGAAAGTTCATTGGAACACAAGGCGTGGGCCTGAGTACACATGGGAACGAGAGGATTACATGAAACATAAGTATCCTCACCTTTTTGCTAACAATCCGGTTAAGGACGGAAGTTCTTGAATTTCGGGACGAAATTCTTTTAACCGGGGGAGACTGTGACAACCGTTAAACTTACGTCCAGGTTAGATTTATACTGAACATTGCAGTTATCTGTATTTTAGACAGCACAGTCGAACTTAGCAGTATAAACGTTGTTGTTAGGAAAATTGGAGAATTTTGCCTAGCATTTGCCTTAATAAGGAAATTATCCATAAATCTCATAAAATGCCAATATAAAATACCTTAAATATATTTGTACATATATATATATATACTTTGCATAGCAAATACTAGTAAATAAAACAAGTATTATTATTTATATAAACTAGTTATTAATTAACAAATTAAAAATAAATAAATAAAAACTAGACACAATTATTTTACCTAAAACTACACTCCACTCTCTCCCTCCCCTTTACCCCCCTTTTATATTTTTCTCTTCTCATTTCAACTTCATTTCACACTTCATCTCTCTCTCTCTAATTTCTCTCTAGAAATCCCTCTCCCTTTTCCTCTCTAAAAACCTCTCTTCTTCTCTCTATTAACCTCCAAAGTTCAGCTCAAGAAACTCAAGAAAATCAAAGTGTTCAAGTATTCTTAAGGTACATACATGTGTAGGATGAAAACTACACAACGTTGTTTATGTTCTTCCATTTTCTTCTAAGTTCTCTCCTTCTTCTACTCTAGTTTTTCATGTTGTTTTTGCTAAACATATCTTTGAATCTTAATGTTTGTAGATTCATCACCATAACACTTTACATGCAAAAAACTTTCTCTCTCTCTCGCCTTGAGTGCAGCTAGGGTTTGCAGCCGCTGAAGGCGCCTCCGCCGGCGCCTCTGCCGGCCGCCGGTTCTCCGGTCATCTTCTTCATCACAGACGTCGGCTCTCTCTTGAAGACAAAGCTCTTATCTTCTCCATTGGATACTCTATCTCTCTCTTTTCTCTTAACCTAGCCGCCACCACCTCCACCATCTCACCACCTCCATCTCGCCACCGCCAACACCACCAGCACCTACTGGGTGACAGAGAAAGAGAGAGAGAGAGTGTCGCCGCTGCTCCGCCCGCCGCCGCCGCTTCGACAACGCCGTCGCTTTGCCGCCGCTGCTAGGCAGCCGCCGGTGCTTCGATCCCTTAGTGGCTCTTTATCCCTTTGTGGCTCTAATTCCCTGTGTGGTTCTAAACCCTTGTGGTTTTTTTTTTGTCTCTGTTTCCAGGCATAAGCAGCATATAGGAAAACACAACCAAGTAGAGTGGTTCATACTCACTTTCATCAAGGAGAATAACTTCAAGTGGCACCTTCCCACTTTTTCTCTTACCTTCCGCTGTACTTATGCAAGAAAGTCAAGGAATCAATTTTTTGATTGCCTCCTGTTGGAACTGTTGGGGACTGGTCCTTGCGGTGGAAAGACGAACCTACGAAGCGGCTTCTGAGTCACTTTCGTTTTTCTTGTCTTTAACTTTATGTTGTATTTCAGTCCTTTCATTTCAGGTGTTTTTCCTTGTTATGTAACGTTTCTTTCTTTAATGATAGGTTTGTTCCGTTCGGGTGACGGTTAGGCCGTTACACGTTCGTGATGCAATCATTTCCCTTCAAAAAAAAACAAGTATTATTATTTATATAAACTAGTTATTAATTAACAAATTAAAAATAAATAAATAAAAACTAGACACAATTATTTTACCTAAAACTACACTCCACTCTCTCCCTCCCCTTTACCCCCCCCCCCTTTTATATTTTTCTCTTCTCATTTCAACTTCATTTCACACTTCATCTCTCTCTCTCTCTAATTTCTCTCTAGAAATCCCTCCCCCTTTTCCTCTCTAAAAACCTCTCTTCTTCTCTCTATTAACCTTCAAAGTTCAGCTCAAGAAACTCAAGAAAATCAAAGTGTTCAAGTATTCTTAAGGTACATACATGTGTAGGATGAAAACTACACAACGTTGTTTATGTTCTTCCATTTTCTTCTAAGTTCTCTCCTTCTTCTACTATAGTTTTTCATGTTGTTTTTGCTAAACATATCTTTGAATCTTAATGTTTGTAGATTCATCACCATAACACTTTGCATGTTATTAAAAGAGTGATGAATCCATGATCAAACCAAAGTTAATGATCAAAGAAAGAACTTTTGAAAGTTCTAGTATACTTGCATGTTTTATACAAACATTTTCTTACATAGATTCTTCAAAAGATGCATGAAACCATTTTATATATCAAAGTACCTACTTTAAACTTCTTGTATGTGGGTTAAACATTTATTTATGTAGCAAAAATCAAGCTAAATGCTGGGATTTAAAGGAAATTTCATAAAAGTTCCATATGATCAATTTTTGAAATGTTTTGACAAGATAACTTGTCTAGCTTGCATGCATGTAGCTTGTGTAAGTAAAAGAAAGTTTTTCATCTGAAAATGTTGGATTTGATGATGTCAAAAACGTGATCAAGCAAAAAGAATAAAATCCCATAAAGAACCAATGGAAATGATGCATGTATTTAAAGACGACTTTCAACAGCATTCTGTCAGATTTTTCCACTGACTTTGCATGGCCATATCTCACTCACAAATACTCCAAATGAGGTGATTCTTTTTTCTGGAATTTACTTTTATGAGTTAGGATTCAAACACAACTGGAATCATTGAAAACTAATAAGATTTCGACCTTCAAACATTTTTCACAAAAACAGTACGCAAACAGCAAAGCCTTCTGTAGTGATGTTACGTCAAGAATTATTTCATGTACTTAAACACCTCAAAAAATTATGAATCTTATGTCAAAAGGTTCCTAACACATAAAGGTATATGGACATAAAATATCTTAACCTGAATGCCTTTGGAAGATATCCAAAACGAACTAAAAGTGACAATACATTCTGGACTGCAAAGGATAACTTTCTGCTTTGATTACAAACTAACTCTTGAACCCATTTCATCATTCTTATGATGAAATTGTGGAATATATATATATATATATATAAATATACACTATATGTATATGCATTTTATATAATTTAACTTTACATTTTGAACCCGTTTCATCATTCTTATGATGAAATTGTGGAATATATATATATATATATATATATATATATATATATATATATATATATATATATACTATATATAACATCTAACTTTAGACCCTTTTCGTCACTCGTTATGACGAAATTGCGGTAGCTTCAATCTAACATATATATTGTATTATATATTGATTTCTAACTTCGGTTAATTCCTTATAACGTATAAACTTAATCACAACAAATGCATTTTATGATGATTTGGATAACTAAGCGAAATCAAGGACTAAGGTTTAGAACATAGAATCTTACTAGTGTCCTTACGTTCGTAGGATCGATGTAGGATCGTATGACGGATTGCATTACGCACCTCTTGGGAATATCTTCGCTTACCACCGTGAGTTTTCACAGCCCCTTTTTACTATTTTATACGTTTTGGCGTAAAAAGCATGTCACGATTTTATTACGCATCGATTGTACTGTTTACTCAAAATACTTAATATTGCTCTGTATACTTATGTGCTATGGTATGTATGCTTATGTTAGTTGATTCTGAGTTTTGCTATTAAGTCCCCGTTTACTCTACATTACCCATTAACTCACGTTTTGAGCTGTTAGTATTATGGATAACGTTATTTGGTTGACACCCACTCACCTCGCGAGTGCATAATTACTATTTTCCGTAATTATGTAATTCCGTAATTCCGTAAGCATGTTTGTGAGGAACATGCAGTTTGGGGCATTCCGTAATTAGGTTTGGGTAGTGGGCTCATTTCTTAAGATATAATTGCATACGATATTATACCTTGCGCATGTTGACAAACGAACTCTTAATCCATTGTGCGGATTTACAAAAATGCTTTATAACTACAACCGAATACTCAATCCACTGTGCGGATTTACAAACTTGCATTAAAACTGTTATGCATACCGAAAACCTGTGAACTCACCAACTATTCAATAGTTGACCCTCTCATTTACATGCTTTTCAGGAAATATCAAGTAAGGTTGAACTTTAGAAGGCACCACAAGTAGCGGCATACAACACTTTTTCCTAATCATGTCAATTTTTGTTTTTGGACAATTTGTATTTTGAAACATGATGTACTTTTGTAAACTTTTGTGATATGATGATTGTGTGTTGTCTTCTACCTTACGCATTGAAACCTTGAACTGTGACATCCCGTACTTCCGCTTTAGCGGGGTGTGACAGAAATGGTATTAGAGCCGAAGGTTAAAGAGAATATCGGTCTTTCACTGGAAAAACCCAACTATAACCAAAATCCAAAACTGACATGACAACAACTGAACCTACTACTAGTATAACTAAGTCTAGAATGGTATTAACAGACTTTAATTAAACATAGCTTGATCACCTATGTTCGATTAAGGAAGGTTAATGCGAGACTAGAAATGGTTATAGTAGGAGTATGTCAACTTTTACTTGCACTCTCTAGTAGCATGCATAGTGCGTAGACGTTGCATAAGATAGACATTACACTTGTGCGATTAGTAACTAAGTACACTTTTGCCTCAGTTTCACTATGTCATCATCATCATTCCCACTCTCTCTCTCTTCTCACTCGACCGATGCGTCGGGTTATGTAACTGGTCGGCCTCGAGTCAACCCACTAAACATCCGGGAAAACGAGAATTCTAGGAGCACCGAATCGGAGCCAGAAGTGTCAAGCGAACGAGTTCCGTACGACGGACCGAGAGTGTCACCGACCTCGGTACTACCGTGACCAACTCTGATAATTGTACAACCAAACCTTTGAGGGGCTCGTGTTAGATAAACGGCAAGAAAGAGCGTCCTAATCCCTAGACGGGTGACGTTTAGGACGGAGCGTCCGGAAGCATCGGAGCCGCCTCGAGTTCTCACCGGCATACCAATCGGACGAGTGTCCGGAATGTCTTGGGCAGAGGAGCAACACATAAGGGCTATGGCGGCTGAGCTACACGGCTGTCATGTGAGGGTGACTCATCAGGAGCAGGTCGTGATTGCATAATTCCGTAATTCCGTAATTCCGTAATTCCGTAAGCATGTTTGTGAGGAACATGCAGTTTGGGGCATTCCGTAATTAGGTTTGGGTAGTGGGCTCATTTCTTAACATATAATTACATACGATATTATACCTTGCGCATGTTGACAAACGAACTCTTAATCCATTGTGCGGATTTACAAAAATGCTTTATAACTACAACCGAATACTCAATCCACTGTGCGGATTTACAAACTTGCATTAAAACTGTTATGCATACCGAAAACCTGTGAACTCACCAACTATTCAATAGTTGACCCTCTCATTTACATGCTTTTCAAGAAATATCAAGTAAGGTTGAACTTTAGAAGGCACCACTAGTAGCGGCATCCAACGCTTTTTCCTTATCATGTCAATTTTTGTTTTTGGACAATTTGTATTTTGAAACATGATGTACTTTTGTAAACATTTGTGATATGATGATTGTGTGTTGTCTTCTACCTTACGCATTGAAACCTTGAACTGTGACATCCCGTACTTCCGCTTTAGCGGGGTGTGACAGAAATGGTATTAGAGCCGAAGGTTATAGAGAATACCGGTCTTTCACTGGAAAAACCCAACTATAACCAAAATCCAAAACTGACATGACAACAACTGAACCTACTACTAGTATAACTAAGTCTAGAATGGTATTAACAGACTTTAATTAAACATAGCTTGATCACCTATGTTCGATTAACGAAGGTTAATGCGAGACTAGAAATGGTTATAGTAGGAGTATGTCAACTTTTACTTGCACTCTCTAGTAGCATGCATAGTGCGTAGACGTTGCATAAGATAGACATTACACTTGTGTGATTAGTAACTAAGTACACTTTTGCCTCAGTTTCACTATGTCATCATCATCATTCCCACTCTCCCTCTCTTCTCACTCGACCGATGCATCGGGTTATGTCACTGGTCGGCCTCGAGTCAACCCACTAAACATCCGGGAAAACGAGAATTCTAGGAGCACCGAATCGGAGCCAGAAGTGTCAAGCGAACGAGTTCCGTACGACGGACCGAGAGTGTCACCGACCTCGGTACTACCGTGACCAACTCTGATAATTGTACAACCAAACCTTGGAGGGGCTCGTGTTAGATAAACGGCAAGAAAGAGCGTCCTAATCCCTAGACGGGTGACGTTTAGGACGGAGCGTCCGGAAGCATCGGAGCCGCCTCGAGTTCTCACCGGCATACCAATCGGACGAGTGTCCGGAATGTCTTGGGCGGAGGAGCAACACATAAGGGCTATGGCGGCTGAGCTACACGGCTGTCATGTGAGGGTGACTCATCAGGAGCAGGTCGTGATTGCATAATTCCGTAATTCCGTAATTCCGTAATTCCGTAAGCATGTTTGTGAGGAACATGCAGTTTGGGGCATTCTGTAATTAGGTTTGGGTAGTGGGCTCATTTCTTAACATATAATTGCATACGATATTATACCTTGCGCATGTTGACAAACGAACTCTTAATCCATTGTGCGGATTTACAAAAATGCTTTATAACTACAACCGAATACTCAATCCACTGTGCGGATTTACAAACTTGCATTAAAACTGTTATGCATACCGAAAACCTGTGAACTCACCAACTATTCAATAGTTGACCCTCTCATTTACATGCTTTTCAAGAAATATCAAGTAAGGTTGAACTTTAGAAGGCACCACTAGTAGCGGCATCCAACGCTTTTTCCTTATCATGTCAATTTTTGTTTTTGGACAATTTGTATTTTGAAACATGATGTACTTTTGTAAACATTTGTGATATGATGATTGTGTGTTGCCTTCTACCTTACGCATTGAAACCTTGAACTGTGACATCCCGTACTTCCGCTTTAGCGGGGTGTGACAGAAATGGTATTAGAGCCGAAGGTTATAGAGAATACCGGTCTTTCACTGGAAAAACCCAACTATAACCAAAATCCAAAACTGACATGACAACAACTGAACCTACTACTAGTATAACTAAGTCTAGAATGGTATTAACAGACTTTAATTAAACATAGCTTGATCACCTATGTTCGATTAAGGAAGGTTAATGCGAGACTAGAAATGGTTATAGTAGGAGTATGTAAACTTTTACTTGCACTCTCTAGTAGCATGCATAGTGCGTAGACGTTGCATAAGATAGACATTACACTTGTGCGATTAGTAACTAAGTACACTTTTGCCTCAGTTTCACTATGTCATCATCATCATTCCCACTCTCTCTCTCTTCTCACTCGACCGATGCGTTGGGTTATGTCACTGGTCGGCCTCGACTCAACCCACTAAACATCCGGGAAAACGAGAATTCTAGGAGCACCGAATCGGAGCCAGAAGTGTCAAGCGAACGAGTTCCGTACGACGGACCGAGAGTGTCACCGACCTCGGTACTACCGTGACCAATTCTGATAATTGTACAACCAAACCTTGGAGGGGCTCGTGTTAGATAAACGGCAAGAAAGAGCGTCCTAATCCCTAGACAGGTGACGTTTAGGACGGAGCGTCCGGAAGCATCGGAGCCGCCTCGAGTTCTCACCGGCATACCAATCGGACGAGTGTCCGGAATGTCTTGGGCGGAGGAGCAACACATAAGGGCTATGGCGGCTGAGCTACACGGCTGTCATGTGAGGGTGACTCATCAGGAGCAGGTCGTGATTGCATAATTCCGTAATTCCGTAATTCCGTAATTCCGTAAGCATGTTTGTGAGGAACATGCAGTTTGGGGCATTCCGTAATTAGGTTTGGGTAGTGGGCTCATTTCTTAACATATAATTGCATACGATATTATACCTTGCGCATGTTGACAAACGAACTCTTAATCCATTGTGCGGATTTACAAAAATGCTTTATAACTACAACCGAATACTCAATCCACTGTGCGGATTTACAAACTTGCATTAAAACTGTTATGCATACCGAAAACCTGTGAACTCACCAACTATTCAATAGTTGACCCTCTCATTTACATGCTTTTCAGGAAATATCAAGTAAGGTTGAACTTTGGAAGGCACCACAAGTAGCGGCATACAACACTTTTTCCTAATCATGTCAATTTTTGTTTTTGGACAATTTGTATTTTGAAACATGATGTACTTTTGTAAACTTTTGTGATATGATGATTGTGTGTTGTCTTCTACCTTACGCATTGAAACCTTGAACTGTGACATCCCGTACTTCCGCTTTAGCGGGGTGTGACAAAATATCAACCAATTCTGAGAAATGACTAATCCACCTTCCAAATTTAATTTTCACAAATTACTTAAACTTTGAGTCTATTACAAAATTAACCATTTCATCATTTCATTTAAAAATAATACTTCCATTATTTTAAACATTCATCCCAAAAGTAATAGTACATTGACTATGGAAATTTCGAGGTGTTACAACGTGCTAGGAACTGCCTTCGATTTGTGAGACACCTTCTTCATTTTTCCCATCTCGCATGCGGAGCAGAGATGTTCCTTCTCGAATCTTTGTTCGGGCATACCTTTGACGAGTCCACCGAGCACCAGCTTGTTGATGTGCTTGAAGTTCAAATGAGAAAGTCGTCGATGCCACAACCAGTTCTGTTGAGAAGATGCTTTGGAAAGGAGGCAAACGACTTTATCAGTCTTCACGGAGGCAAGGTTGATGGTATAGAGATTCGTTCTTCGAGTTCCAGCAAGGATCTCCGTTTTGTCGTCGTTACGAATACTGCACCGCTTCGCCTTGAAGTTGACTTCAAGATTCTTGTCGCAGAACTGGTCGATGCTGAAGAGGTTGTGACCCAATCCTTTTACGTAGGACACACGTTTGATCGTGAGGTTGTCCTGAACGAGGTCACCATAGCCCATGATTGGGGATACATAATCATTCCCAAATCTGACGTCACCACAGTACTTCTCCTTGAAGTTGGTTAGCAGCTCCCGTTTACCAGTCATTTGTTTGGAGCAACCAAAATCTAGAAACCACACATGACCTGGAAGCAAAACAGAAATTAGGGTTGTTTAGGTACCCATCTGTAAATGGGTCCTTGAGAGTTAGGTGCAGCACCTTTTCTTGAGGCCCGTTTAGATCTGGGTCTTTTACGAGAAGATTTACGAACATCTTTAGAATTAAACACATGATATGTACCAAACCAATCAGATGCATGCTTATGTTCGACAAAATCATTCATTCCACACATTGAACAACACACACAATCACGGGAAATTTGAATTAACTGTTGAACTGAATTAAGTTTAAATGGAAATATAAAATCTTGTCCAACGGACTTATTCAAATCAAAACCCTGAAAAGTATTGTTCTTCCTAACATGCAAAAAATAATTAAATGATTTGGTCTTCTCTTGGCGTAACTTAGGCCTCTTCTCTACCCACTCTTTCCGAACTGCTTTCCCCCGACCCGTTCTATCTTAAATTACATTAGAGTTATTGTCAGAGAAGCTTGAGTAATATGGTTGTCTTTTAGAACTCTTACCAGTTTTAACTCGTTTCTTGGACCGACGTTTAGATTTAGATTTCGAAATGGTCTCAGAACCGGTTTTAGAGTTGGAACACTCTCATTTTTCAAAATTAACCGGTGTGGGCATTTTTTTCTAAAAATTGAGTGTGACTAGCAAGCTTTGGAGCAAAATCAATCTTTGAAACATCATCATCATCATGACAAGCCGAGGAATTCATAAACTCAGAAAACTGTCGTGCAGAGTCAAATGGGGTTTCACCATCAGAGTCGGACGAGGAGTTATCCGCAAGGGATTATAAAAAACTGGAAAAAGATTCCTTTAAACAGAATCGAGTTGAATTGCCTTACCTTTATCTTTGTGGCTCAAATTCTTATTATTGGTGTCATTTGACACTCCTAAAAAGGCTTTACATGAGGAAATATATGAACAAATAGGTGACGAGTCAACCGAGATGGTTTCAGGAATGGCAGGCTTCATTGGAGTATCCACTGGACTTTCCTTAGCCATTCTTCCTTTTAAAGCTTCTGCCGACAAGGCGGACAGTTGTGAAGTTAATTTTGCAATCTCGGTTTTATAACTCGCTCTTTCTGATTCGGATAATGACTCGGTTTTGTTTTGTTTGAGCTTGTTTTATCGTGGATAAAAGTACAGTTCTTTTGGTTTCAAAAATAACCTTATCCCTCACAATTGATTCTTCGAGTTTAAAAATGATGTTTTCCAAAATCTGAGGTGGAACAGAACGTTTGAACTCTGGTTTATTGGTAGATTCTCCATCTGGTGTTGCCGTAAAGGGAACCGGAGTTTCCACAGTTTTGGCAAGAGAACAAATGTCGAAGTAATCATTTGAGAGGTAAGGGGTTTTACTTTTGAAATAAGACGCATTTAGCGTTTTGTACACGAAAGGAACTTATACATTTATATTCTTCATAGGCGGCTCTTCTTCCGATTTTGTGTTATCTTCAGAATTAGAGTTACCAGTTTTAGGATTTGCCTCTATTTTTGGTAGAGGAATACTTGTTTTTCGTTTACAATCTTCTTTTTCCTCGTTCTTCTGAGACGTCTTAGTCCACTTGATATTATACTCAGGTATCATTCCACATGGGTAAAACCATTTAACGTTATCCATAATATACCAAGCGGCTCGCAAAATGAGCTAATGGGTAATGTAAAATCACCAGGGACTTAATAGCAAAACTCAGAATCAACTAACATAAGCATACATACCATAGCGCATAAGTATACGGAGAAAATATTCGGTATTTTAAATAAACAGTGAAATCGATGCGTAATAGAATCGGTGCGTAAAATAATTGTAGTAACGACATGCTTTTCACCCCAAAATATGTAAAACATTGAAAAAGGGGCTGTGAACTCACATGATAAGCGATAGAATCCGGGAATCTCCCACAAGTACTCCGAGATGATCCTACTTCAAACCTATGAACGTAAGGTCACTAGTGAGTTCTCAATCTCGAAGGTTCGGTACTAACTATCCAAATCGTCATAAAATGCCTTGTTGTGCTTTAATATTATAACGTAATAAACGTATACATTGTTCTTGTTGGATTAAAGTTTCCGCAATTTCGTCACATTAAGTAACGAAAAGGGTTTTAAAGAACATAAACATATATAGTACATATATATGTATAAACCGAAATTTTATCGTAAGAACGATAAGGTTTGAAGGGTTTTGAATGTAAAGACAATATTTAAGTGCATAAATATATAGGTATAATATATATTTATATTCCACGATTTCATCATAAAATGATGAAATGAGATCAAGAATATATAAAATGCAAAAACATATATAAATATATTATATATATGTATATTCCACAATTTCATCAAAAATGATGAAAAGGGATAAAGAATAAATAATGTTCATAAATAAAATGTAAGTATAAGATATACATATATATTCCACTATTTCATCACAAAATGATGAAATGGGATTTGAAGTTAGTCCTTAATAATAGTAAGAATTTGTCCTTTGCTGTCCATAATTTGATGTCACTTTGTGCCCAACTTTGGGTAACTTCCAGGTATAATTTGGTCATGAACTTTTATGTCCAGGTAGTTCAATGAGTTAGGAAACTTTTGGCATAAGTTTCATAATTATTGGAAGAGTCTAAGTACATGAAATAATATACGACGTAAAACCCGACAGAAAATGTTGCTGTTTGCGTACTGATTTTGTGAGGACTGTTTGGTAGATGAAATATGTGATTTTTTGAGTGAAACCACTTGGGTTTGAATCTTAACACATAAAAAGGATTTCCAGAAAAAGAATCACTCCATTTGGAGTTATATTGAGTGAGATATGACCCTTTGAAGTTGGGTGTGGAATCTGACAGCAAGCTGTCAAAACCACACCTTGTGCATGTGCTCCCATATGATCTTTTTAACCAATATTCTTATTCCTTTGCATGCAAAAATCCGATTTGACCCTCTTCCATACATTTATTTTCAGTTCCAAAACACATTTTTGATCCATTTAAAATGCATGCAAGTTACCTATCAACTCAACTTTTATAAATTCTTGTAAAAGACTCATTTTGGGAAAAGGTTGATGTTCTTGCCAAGAACATCAACATGCAACTTAAAATTGTGCATCTTTAGCTCATGCATATTTGTTTAAGTATGTTTTTAGTGGATTTCAAAGACTTACTCATAAAATTCTTGAATAAAAGATGATGGATTTCTCAAGAAAACTACATGCATGTGTTCAAAATGTTCATCTTTGGTCTTAACATTGGTTTGATTTTGGATTCACCATCTTTTACTAACAAAAAGATGTTATGATGGTAAATCTACAAACATTAAGACATATGAAAGATGGTTTTTAAAAACATGAAGAAAGTGTAGAAAAGATGAAGATCATTCATAAAATGCAAGAAAGTTGAAAAAGATTTAAAGGAGTGTGTGTGGATTTCACCCAACACACTTGTTTTTACCTTTGATTATCTTGAACTCTTGAAGAAATGTAATTTAGGGGCTGGAGTTGGGATGAAGATATGAAGATTTGAAGATGAACACTTGAAGATTTGAAGATGGAGAGAGAAAGAGTGATGGCTAGTGAGAGAGGAGATGAGAGAATGATTCAAAATTGTGAAGTGAAGTGTTTATTTTATGGAATTTGAGAGGGGGGGGGGCTCTCTAGGGGGGGTGGGGTGTGTGGTGTGATAAAAATAAATTGTCAAATCTTGTCTTTTTGATTATAATTTAAAATACAAGTATTTTCTTAATAATTAAAATACAAAGTAATTATATATAAAATAAAGTATTTATATATAATATGATTGAAATACATAAATTATCAACTACATAAATATTTGTAGTATAAATGTAGGTTAAATTGGCATTTTATGAGATTTATGGATAATTTTCCTAATTCAAGGATTTCTTAGGCAAAATTTCTCGAATTTTCCTATCGTACCGCGTTTGCTGCTAAAATTGCACTGTGTGAACTATGTCATGAGAAAATGAGGTATCCAGTGTAGTTCTAACCTGAGGTGTAAATTTGACAGTTGTCACAGTCTCCCCAGGTTAAAATAATTTCGTCCCGAAATTCAAGTGTTACTAGCTTTAACAGGTTTGCTAGCAAGGAGATGAGGATACTTATTAATTGTGTAATCCTCTCGTTCCCACGTGTACTCAGGCCCACGCCTTGTGTTCCAATAGACTTTTACTATCGGGATTTTGCTTCGCTTAAGACGCTTGGCTTCCCTATCGATAGGAAATGTGCAGATTTCGTGAATCGGTTTACTATAACCCAAATCGAGTCATGTCCTTTGGCAGTTCTTGGGAGTTTGGTTATAAAATCCATAGTGATTTGCTCCCATTTCCACTGGGGAATCTCTGGTTGTTGTAACAGCCCCGATGGCTTTTGATGAACAGCCTTGACTTTTGCACACGTTATGCATTTTCCTACATATATGGCAATATCCTTCTTCATTCCTGGCCACCAATAGTATTCCCTTAAATCCTTGTACATCTTATCCGCTCCTGGATGGATTGAATACTTAGTTTTATGAGTCTCCTCCAAAATCATTTCCCGTAGGTTGCCAGCCTTTGGGATCCATACTCTGCCCTTAAAGTAACGCACTCCATCACCCTTAGTTTTAAATCTAGTCTTTAAATCATGAAGGGTCTCGTCCTTCAAGTTTTCCGTTTTCATTGTATGGACCTGAGCTTTTGAATTCGAGTCTTTAAACTAGTTTGTACCAGCGCTCCCAATGCTCGTACTCGCGAAGGTTTCACCCTTTCCTTTCTACTCAGTGCATCGGCTACCGCTTTTAGCCGGGTCCACGTTTAGTTCCTTTCTCTCCAATTACGTGACCAAGAAAGTGTACTCTCTAATCCAAAATTCTCACTTTGAGAATTTGGCGTACGGTTTCTGTTCCTTAAGAAGTTCTAAGATTAATCTTAAATGCTGCTCGTGATCATCCTTACTTCGAGAGTAGATCAAAATGTCATCTATAAACACGATCACAAACTTGCCAATGTATGGTCTACATACTCTATTCATCAGGTCCATAAACACAGCTGGCGCGTTTGTCAATCCGAATGGCATGACTAAAAACTCGTAGAGTCCATATCATGTCCTAAAAGTTGTCTTAGGAATGTCCTCCTCACGGACTCTTAATTGGTGATAACCTGGTCGAAGATCAATCTTTGAGACATAGGTTGTACCTTGCAATTGGTCGAACAAATCATCTGTTCGAGGAAGAGGATATCGATTCTTGATCGTCAACTTATTCAGATCCCTATAATCGATGCTCATTCGAAACGATCCATCCTTCTTCTTGACGAAGAGAATCGGGGCTCCCCAGGGTGATGAACTTGGTCGAATGAATCCCTTATCTAGAAGTTCTTGAAGTTGACTTGACAACTTTTGCATTTCAGCAGGTGCTAAGTGGTATGGTGCCTTAGCTACAGGTGCTGTTCTAGGTATGAGATCAATCTGAAATTCCATTTGTCTAAACGGGGAAAGTCCATGCAAATCGTTAGAGAACACCTCCGGGTGATCCTTCACCACAAGAATGTCTTGGATTCGCCTTTCCTCGGACTTTCTCTCGATTACTTGTGCCAAAAATACGACGCACTTCTTTCTCAAATACTTATGGACCTTCATACAAGACACTATCTTCATTCTTTTCCCAGTTCTATCTCCTTGAACAACAAGGGTTTCTCCGCCTTGTAAAGGTACTCTAATCGTCTTATCAAAACAACAGATCTCCGCTCGATTCTTGGATAACCAATCCATGTCTATTACTACGTCAAAACTCCCCAACTCAATAGGAATAAGATTAGATCTAAAAAGCTTATCAGCTAAGTTCAAGGTATAGCCTAAGATTACATCCTTAGCCTCTAATTCATGACCATTGGCATCCTCAATAATATAAGCATCCGACATTCTCTTAGATTCCGAGTTAATTAGTGGCCTAAATTCCAATGAAACAAAACTTCTATCCGCTCCAGTGTTAAACAATACTGATGCATGGTGGTTGTTTAGGAGAACATACCTGTCACCATATTAGGGTCACGACGTGCTTCGTCAGCTCCAATGACAAATGTCCGTCCTCGAACTTGGCCTTCTTGATTTCCCTGATTTGTTTGCCTAGCATGATTCCCACTGTTGCTATTGCTTAGCCTTTTACCTAATTTCGAGCACTTATTCCGGAAGTGATCCCGACTTTCGCACTTGAAACATACCCTTTTCCCATCAATGATACTCCTTTCCATCCAACAGTACTTAGCGAAATGACTCGCTCACTTACAATTGCCACAACTTTACAGGCTCCTTCATGATAGTAGTTACATTTGCTACACTTTGGGTGTGGACCATTAAACTGCCTAGAGTCCTAAGCCTTTATTCCGAAATTTTTCCCTACCTTCCTATCTGTGCTCCAGATAACATCAAGATAGAAATCCATTCCTATTTTTTAGATAATACCGCTAACACAAAATTTTAATGTTCGTCAACCATCAATACCGTAGTTTTTAAATCTGATACCACCAAATATTAGAATTTACTTCAAAAATACATAGTTCTTAATAACTTCAAGAAAATACTTTTCCTTTGAACCAAAAGTTTTATCAAAAGCTGCCACTCTCAACTATCTTAATCAAGACCATCTCAAATACACAACTATCAAGATCATCAACACAAGCATAGCTAGCACTACTCCTCTAATCACGCATGCGAGCTCCGCCCTCAACGCGGTTTGCTTAGCCGTCCTAGTGCTTTCCAAAGCCTGGGTTAAATTGTGGGACAATTGAGGTACTAGTTCTACTAGTTCTGTTAAGACCTGGCCTTGATGAGTTACCCTTACATGGCAACCATGCAACTCGATTGTCATCGCTCTTATGTGTTGATCTTCTGCCCAAGTCATATCGGTCACTCGTCCGATTGGCACAGTGGTGATCACACGTGGTGGCTCTGGTACCTCCGGACGCTCCATCCTAACCATCCCCCGTCTAGGAATTTGGGACGTTACTTCTCGTCGTTTGCCCAACACGAGACCCTCTTAGGTGTGGTTGCAAAAATTTTCCGGAGTGGGTCGTGGTAGTGCGGGTCGGTGACACTCTTAGTTCGTCGTAGGGGTTTTATTCACTTGACACTTCTTCTTCCGACTCCGTGCTACTAGAATTGTCATCTTCCCGGATGTCGGGGTGGGTTGTCTTGAGGTTGAACAGTGACGTGATCCGACACATCGGTCGAGTAAGAATTGGGAGTGTAGGATAGTGACGATGACGACATAGTGGAACTGAAGCAAAAGTGTACTTAGCAACTAATCGCATAAGTGATATGTCTATCCTATGCAATGTATACTCTCTAAGCATGCTCCTAGAGAGTGCAAGTAAAAATCGACATACTCCTACTATAACCATTTCTAGTCTAGCATTAACCTTCCTTAACCGAACATAGGTGATCAGGCTATGTTTAATTAAAGTCTGTTAATGTCATTCTAGACTTAGTTATACTAGTAGTAGGTTCAGTGTTTTTCATGTCAGTTTTGGACTTTTGGTTATAGTTTGGTTTTTCCAAAGAAAGACCGGTATTCTCTATAACCTTCGGCTCTGATACCAAATCGGTCACACCCCGCTAAAGCGGAAATACGGGATGTCACAGCTAAAGATTTCATTGCATAAGGTAGAAGACAACACACAATCGTCATAGCATAAAAAGTTTACAAAAGATACATCTTGTTCCAAAAATATAAAATTTGTCCAAAACATAATTTGACATGATAAGGAAAGACGTGTTGAATGCAGCTACTTGAGGTGCCTTCTAAGGTTCCAATCTTACTTGCTATTTCCTAAAAAGCATGTAAATGAGAGGGTCAACTATAAAATAGTTGGTGAGATCACATGTTTAATGAGTACAACACGGTTTGTCATCGAAATAGTTTATAAACCACACAAGTGGATAAGTCAACCGGTTATAGAAAACAGTTTTAATCCACACAGGTGGGTAAGTCAAAATAGTTTAAATCCGCACAAGTGGGTAAGTCAAAATAGTTTAAATCCGCACAAGTGGGTAAGTCAAAATAGTTTAAATCCGCACAAGTGTGTAAGTCAAAATAGTTTAAATCCGCTAAAGTGGGTAAGTCAAAATAGTTTAAATCCGCACAAGGGATAATCAAAATAGTTTAAATCCGCACAAGTGGATTTTGTAAAGTGATTTAATTCCGCATAAGTGGATAAATCAAAGCAGTTGAAATCCGTACAAATGGATAAAACAACCGGTCGTAAAATAGTTTTAAATCCGCACAAGTGGATAAAGAATTCATTTGTCAGCATGCGCAAGGTAAAGTATTGTATGCAATTACATGTTAAGGTAATGAGCCACTACCCAAACCTACTGACTGTATCACGCCCCGTACGTCCTACCTCAGTGGTGGGTATCATTCCACATGGGTAAGACCAATTAGACACATGTTCAGTCC
The DNA here is from genome assembly GCA_033807775.1 of Saussurea involucrata. Taxonomy (NCBI): domain Eukaryota; kingdom Viridiplantae; phylum Streptophyta; class Magnoliopsida; order Asterales; family Asteraceae; genus Saussurea; species Saussurea involucrata. The sequence continues at coordinate 139,788,403 of CM066322.1, forward strand.
TACCTCAGCGGTGGGTATCATTCCACATGGGTAAGACCATTTAGACACATGTTCGGTTCTACCTCAGCGGTGGGTATCATTCCACATGGGTAAACCATTTAACGTTATATTCAGTACTACCTCAGCGGTGGGTATCATTCCACATGGGTAAAACCATTTAACGTTATCCATAATATACCAAGCGGCTCGCAAAATGAGCTAATGGGTAATGTAAAATCACCAGGGACTTAATAGCAAAACTCAGAATCAACTAACATAAGCATACATACCATAGCGCATAAGTATACGGAGAAAATATTCGGTATTTTAAATAAACAGTGAAATCGATGCGTAATAGAATCGGTGCGTAAAATAATTGTAGTAACGACATGCTTTTCACCCCAAAATATGTAAAACATTGAAAAAGGGGCTGTGAACTCACATGATAAGCGATAGAATCCGGGAATCTCCCACAAGTACTCCGAGATGATCCTACTTCAAACCTATGAACGTAAGGTCACTAGTGAGTTCTCAATCTCGAAGGTTCGGTACTAACTATCCAAATCGTCATAAAATGCCTTGTTGTGCTTTAATATTATAACGTAATAAACGTATACATTGTTCTTGTTGGATTAAAGTTTCCGCAATTTCGTCACATTAAGTAACGAAAAGGGTTTTAAAGAACATAAACATATATAGTACATATATATGTATAAACCGAAATTTTATCGTAAGAACGATAAGGTTTGAAGGGTTTTGAATGTAAAGACAATATTTAAGTGCATAAATATATAGGTATAATATATATTTATATTCCACGATTTCATCATAAAATGATGAAATGAGATCAAGAATATATAAAATGCAAAAACATATATAAATATATTATATATATGTATATTCCACAATTTCATCAAAAATGATGAAAAGGGATAAAGAATAAATAATGTTCATAAATAAAATGTAAGTATAAGATATACATATATATTCCACTATTTCATCACAAAATGATGAAATGGGATTTGAAGTTAGTCCTTAATAATAGTAAGAATTTGTCCTTTGCTGTCCATAATTTGATGTCACTTTGTGCCCAACTTTGGGTAACTTCCAGGTATAATTTGGTCATGAACTTTTATGTCCAGGTAGTTCAATGAGTTAGGAAACTTTTGGCATAAGTTTCATAATTATTGGAAGAGTCTAAGTACATGAAATAATATACGACGTAAAACCCGACAGAAAATGTTGCTGTTTGCGTACTGATTTTGTGAGGACTGTTTGGTAGATGAAATATGTGATTTTTTGAGTGAAACCACTTGGGTTTGAATCTTAACACATAAAAATGATTTCCAGAAAAAGAATCACTCCATTTGGAGTTATATTTAGTGAGATATGACCCTTTGAAGTTGGGTGTGGAATCTGACAGCAAGCTGTCAAAACCACACCTTGTGCATGTGCTCCCATATGATCTTTTTAACCAATATTCTTATTCCTTTGCATGCAAAAATCCGATTTGACCCTCTTCCATACATTTATTTTCAGTTCCAAAACACATTTTTGATCCATTTAAAATGCATGCAAGTTACCTATCAACTCAACTTTTATAAATTCTTGTAAAAGACTCATTTTGGGAAAAGGTTGATGTTCTTGCCAAGAACATCAACATGCAACTTAAAATTGTGCATCTTTAGCTCATGCATGTTTGTTTAAGTATGTTTTTAGTGGATTTCAAAGACTTACTCATAAAATTTTTGAATAAAAGATGATGGATTTCTCAAGAAAACTACATGCATGTGTTCAAAATGTTCATCTTTGGTCTTAACATTGGTTTGATTTTGGATTCACCATCTTTTACTAACAAAAAGATGTTATGATGGTAAATCTACAAACATTAAGACATATGAAAGATGGTTTTTAAAAACATGAAGAAAGTGTAGAAAAGATGAAGATCATTCATAAAATGCAAGAAAGTTGAAAAAGATTTAAAGGAGTGTGTGTGGATTTCACCCAACACACTTGTTTTTACCTTTGATTATCTTGAACTCTTGAAGAAATGTAATTTAGGGGCTGGAGTTGGGATGAAGATATGAAGATTTGAAGATGAACACTTGAAGATTTGAAGATGGAGAGAGAAAGAGTGATGGCTAGTGAGAGAGGAGATGAGAGAATGATTCAAAATTGTGAAGTGAAGTGTTTATTTTATGGAATTTGAGAGGGGGGGGGGGGCTCTCTAGGGGGGGTGGGGTTTGTGGTGTGATAAAAATAAATATTCAAATCTTGTCTTTTTTATTATAATTTAAAATACAAGTATTTTCTTAATAATTAAAATACAAAGTAATTATATATAAAATAAAGTATTTATATATAATATGATTGAAATACATAAATTATCAACTACATAAATAGTTGTAGTATAAATGTAGGTTAAATTGGCATTTTATGAAATTTATGGATAATTTTCCTAATTCAAGGATTTCTTAGGCAAAATTTCTCGAATTTTCCTATCGTACCGCGTTTGCTGCTAAAATTGCACTGTGTGAACTATGTCATGAGAAAATGAGGTATCCAGTGTAGTTCTAACCTGAGGTGTAAATTTGACAGTTGTCACAGTCTCCCCAGGTTAAAATAATTTTGTCCCGAAATTCAAGTGTTACTAGCTTTAACAGGTTTGCTAGCAAGGAGATGAGGATACTTATTAATTGTGTAATCCTCTCGTTCCCACGTGTACTCAGGCCCACGCCTTGTGTTCCAATAGACTTTTACTATCAGGATTTTGCTTCGCTTAAGACGCTTGGCTTCCCTATCGATAGGAAATGTGCAGATTTCGTGAATCGGTTTACTATAACCCAAATCGAGTCATGTCCTTTGGCAGTTCTTGGGAGTTTGGTTATAAATTCCATAGTGATTTGCTCCCATTTCCACTGGGGAATCTCTGGTTGTTGTAACAGTCCCGATGGCTTTTGATGAACAGCCTTGACTTTTGCACACGTTATGCATTTTCCTACATATATGGCAATATCCTTCTTCATTCCTGGCCACCAATAGTATTCCCTTAAATCCTTGTACATCTTATCCGCTCCTGGATGGATTGAATACTTAGTTTTATGAGTCTCCTCCAAAATCATTTCCCGTAGGTTGCCAGCCTTTGGGATCCATACTCTGCCCTTAAAGTAACGCACTCCATCACCCTTAGTTTTAAAACTAGTCTTTAAATCATGAAGGGTCTCGTCCTTCAAGTTTTCCGTTTTCATTGTATGGACCTGAGCTTTTGAATTCGAGTCTTTAAACTAGTTTGTACCAGCGCTCCCAATGCTCGTACTCGCGAAGGTTTCACCCTTTCCTTTCTACTCAGTGCATCGGCTACCGCTTTTAGCCGGGTCCACATTTAGTTCCTTTCTCTCCAATTACGTGACCAAGAAAGTGTACTCTCTAATCCAAAATTCTCACTTTGAGAATTTGGCGTACGGTTTCTGTTCCTTAAGAAGTTCTAAGATTAATCTTAAATGCTGCTCGTGATCATCCTTACTTCGAGAGTAGATCAAAATGTCATCTATAAACACGATCACAAACTTGCCAATGTATGGTCTACATACTCTATTCATCAGGTCCATAAACACAGCTGGCGCGTTTGTCAATCCGAATGGCATGACTAAAAACTCGTAGAGTCCATATCATGTCCTAAAAGTTGTCTTAGGAATGTCCTCCTCACGGACTCTTAATTGGTGATAACCTGGTCGAAGATCAATCTTTGAGACATAGGTTGTACCTTGCAATTGGTCGAACAAATCATCTGTTCGAGGAAGAGGATATCGATTCTTGATCGTCAACTTATTCAGGTCCCTATAATCGATGCTCATTCGAAACGATCCATCCTTCTTCTTGACGAAGAGAATCGGGGCTCCCCAGGGTGATGAACTTGGTCGAATGAATCCCTTATCTAGAAGTTCTTGAAGTTGACTTGACAACTTTTGCATTTCAGCAGGTGCTAAGTGGTATAGTGCCTTAGCTACAGGTGCTGTTCTAGGTATGAGATCAATCTGAAATTCCATTTGTCTAAACGGGGAAAGTCCAGGCAAATCGTTAGAGAACACCTCCGGTGATCCTTCACCACAAGAATGTCTTGGATTCTCCTTTCCTCAGACTTTCTCTCGATTACTTGTGCCAAAAATACGACGCACTTCTTTCTCAAATACTTATGGACCTTCATACAAGACACTATCTTCATGCTTTTCCCAGTTCTATCTCCTTGAACAACAAGGGTTTCTCCGCCTTGTAAAGGTACTCTAATCGTCTTATCAAAACAACAGATCTCCGCTCGATTCTTGGATAACCAATCCATGTCTATTACTACGTCAAAACTCCCCAACTCAATAGGAATAAGATTAGATCTAAAAAGCTTATCAGCTAAGTTCAAGGTATAGCCTAAGATTACATCCTTAGCCTCTAATTCATGACCATTAGCATCCTCAATAATATAAGCATCCGACATTCTCTTAGATTCCGAGTTAATTAGTGGCCTAAATTCCAATGAAACAAAACTTCTATCCGCTCCAGTGTTAAACAATACTGATGAATGGTGGTTGTTTAGGAGAACATACCTGTCACCATATTAGGGTCACGACGTGCTTCGTCAGCTCCAATGACAAATGTCCGTCCTCGAACTTGGCCTTCTTGATTTCCCTGATTTGTTTGCCTAGCATGATTCCCACTGTTGCTATTGCTTAGCCTTTTACCTAATTTCGAGCACTTATTCCGGAAGTGATCCCGACTTTCGCACTTGAAACATACCCTTTTCCCATCAATGATACTCCTTTCCATCCAACAGTACTTAGCGAAATGACTCGCTCACTTACAATTGCCACAACTTTACAGGCTCCTTCATGATAGTAGTTACATTTGCTACACTTTGGGTGTGGACCATTAAACTGCCTAGAGTCCTAAGCCTTTATTCCGAAATTTTTCCCTACCTTCCAATCTGTGCTCCAGATAACATCAAGATAGAAATCCATTCCTATTTTTTAGATAATACCGCTAACACAAAATTTTAATGTTCGTCAACCATCAATACCGTAGTTTTTAAATCTGATACCACCAAATATTAGAATTTACTTCAAAAATACATAGTTCTTAATAACTTCAAGAAAATACTTTTCCTTTGAACCAAAAGTTTTATCAAAAGCTGCCACTCTCAACTATCTTAATCAAGACCATCTCAAATACACAACTATCAAGATCATCAACACAAGCATAGCTAGCACTACTCCTCTAATCACGCATGCGAGCTCCGCCCTCAACGCGGTTTGCTTAGCCGTCCTAGTGCTTTCCAAAGCCTGGGTTAAATTGTGGGACAATTGAGGTACTAGTTCTACTAGTTCTGTTAAGACCTGGCCTTGATGAGTTACCCTTACATGGCAACCATGCAACTCGATTGTCATCGCTCTAATGTGTTGATCTTCTGCCCAAGTCATATCGGTCACTCGTCCGATTGGCACAGTGGTGATCACACGTGGCGGCTCTGGTACCTCCGGACGCTCCATCCTAACCATCCCCCGTCTAGGAATTTGGGACGTTCCTTCTCGTCGTTTGCCCAACACGAGACCCTCTTAGGCGTGGTTGCAAAAATTTTCCGGAGTGGGTCGTGGTAGTGCCGGTCGGTGACACTCTTAGTTCGTCGTAGGGGTTTTATTCACTTGACACTTCTTCTTCCGACTCCGTGCTACTAGAATTGTCATCTTCCCGGATGTCGGGTGGGTTGTCTTGAGGTTGAACAGTGACGTGATCCGACACATCGGTCGAGTAAGAATTGGGAGTGTAGGATAGTGACGATGACGACATAGTGGAACTGAAGCAAAAGTGTACTTAGCAACTAATCTCATAAGTGATATGTCTATCCTATGCAATGTATACTCTCTAAGCATGCTCCTAGAGAGTGCAAGTAAAAATCGACATACTCCTACTATAACCATTTCTAGTCTCGCATTAACCTTCCTTAACCGAACATAGGTGATCAGGCTATGTTTAATTAAAGTCTGTTAATGTCATTCTAGACTTAGTTATACTAGTAGTAGGTTCAGTGTTTTTCATGTCAGTTTTGGACTTTTGGTTATAGTTTGGTTTTTCCAAAGAAAGACCGGTATTCTCTATAACCTTCGGCTCTGATACCAAATTTGTCACACCCCGCTAAAGCGGAAATACGGGATGTCACAGCTAAAGATTTCATTGCATAAGGTAGAAGACAACACACAATCGTCATAGCATAAAAAGTTTACAAAAGATACATCTTGTTCCAAAAATATAAAATTTGTCCAAAACATAATTTGACATGATAAGGAAAGACGTGTTGAATGCAGCTACTTGAGGTGCCTTCTAAGGTTCCAATCTTACTTGCTATTTCCTAAAAAGCATGTAAATGAGAGGGTCAACTATAAAATAGTTGGTGAGATCACAGGTTTAATGAGTACAACACGGTTTGTCATCGAAATAGTTTATAAACCACACAAGTGGATAAGTCAACCGGTTATAGAAAACAGTTTTAATCCACACAGGTGGGTAAGTCAAAATAGTTTAAATCCGCACAAGTGGGTAAGTCAAAATAGTTTAAATCCGCACAAGTGGGTAAGTCAAAATAGTTTAAATCCGCACAAGTGTGTAATTCAAAATAGTTTAAATCCGCTAAAGTGGGTAAGTCAAAATAGTTTAAATCCGCACAAGGGATAATCAAAATAGTTTAAATCCGCACAAGTGGATTTTGTAAAGTGATTTAAATCCGCATAAGTGGATAAATCAAAGCAGTTGAAATCCGTACAAATGGATAAAACAACCGGTCGTAAAATAGTTTTAAATCCGCACAAGTGGATAAAGAATTCATTTGTCAGCATGCGCAAGGTAAAGTATTGTATGCAATTACATGTTAAAGTAATGAGCCACTACCCAAACCTACTGACTGTATCACGCCCCGTACGTCCAACCTCAGCGGTAGGTATCATTCCACATGGGTTAGATCAATTAGACACATGTTCAGTCCTACCTCAGCGGTGGGTATCATTCCACATGGGTAAGACCATTTAGACACATGTTCGGTTCTACCTCAGCGGTGGGTATCATTCCACATGGGTAAACCATTTAACGTTATATTCAGTACTACCTCAGCGGTGGGTATCATTTCGCATGGGTAAAACCATTTAACGTTATCCATAATATACCAAGCGGCTCGCAAAATGAGCTAATGGGTAATGTAAAATCACCGGGGACTTAATAGCAAAACTCAGAATCAACTAACATAAGCATACATACCATAGCGCATAAGTATACGGAGAAAATATTCGGTATTTTAAATAAACAGTGAAATCGATGCGTAATAGAATCGGTGCGTAAAATAATTGTAGTAAGGACATGCTTTTCACCCCAAAATATGTAAAACGTTGAAAAAGGGGTTGTGAACTCACATGATAAGCGATAGAATCCGGGAATCTCCCACATGTACTCCGAGATGATCCTAGTTCAAACCTATGAACGTAAGGTCACTAGTGAGTTCTCAATCTCGAAGGTTCGGTACTAACTATCCAAATCGTCATAAAATGCCTTGTTGTGCTTTAATATTATAACGTAATAAACGTATACATTGTTCTTGTTGGATTAAAGTTTCCGCAATTTCGTCACATTAAGTAACGAAAAGGGTTTTAAAGAACATAAACATATATAGTACATATATATGTATAAACCGAAATTTTATCGTAAGAACGATAAGATTTGAAGGGTTTTGAATGTAAAGACAATATTTAAGTGCATAAATATATAGGTATAGTATATATTTATATTCCCCGATTTCATCATAAAATGATGAAATGGGATCAAGAATATATAAAATGAAAAAACATATATAAATATATTATATATATGTATATTCCACAATTTCATCAAAAATGATGAAAATGGATAAAGAATAAATAATGTGCATAAATAAAATGCATGAATAAAATGTAAGTATAAGATATACATATATATTCCACTATTTCATCGCAAAAATGATGAAATGGGATTTGAAGTTAGTCCTTAATAATAGTAAGAATTTGTCCTTTGCTGTCCATAATTTGATGTCACTTTGTGCCCAACTTTGGGTAACTTACAGGTATAATTTGGTCATGAACTTTTATGTCCAGGTATTTCAATGAGTTAGGAAACTTTTGGAATAAGTTTCATAATTTATGGAAGAGTCTAAGTACATGAAATAATATACGACGTAAAACCCGACAGGAAATGTTTCTGTTTGCGTACTGATTTTGTGAGGACTGTTTGGTAGATGAAATATGTGATTTTTTGAGTGAAACCACTTGGGTTTGAATCTTAACACATAAAAATGATTTCCAGAAAAAGAATCACTCCATTTGGAGTTATATTTAGTGAGATATGACCCTTTGAAGTTGGGTGTGGAATCTGACAGCAAGCTGTCAAAACCACACCTTGTGCATGTGCTCCCATATGATCTTTTTAACCAATATTCTTATTCCTTTGCATGCAAAAATCCGATTTGACCCTCTTCCATACATTTATTTTCAGTTCCAAAACACATTTTTGATCCATTTAAAATGCATGCAAGTTACCTATCAACTCAACTTTTATAAATTCATGTAAAAGACTCATTTTGGGAAAAGGTTGATGTTCTTGCCAAGAACATCAACATGCAACTTAAAATTGTGCATCTTTAGCTCATGCATGTTTGTTTAAGTATGTTTTTAGTGGATTTCAAAGACTTACTCATAAAATTATTGAATAAAAGATGATGGATTTCTCAAGAAAACTACATGCATGTGTTCAAAATGTTCATCTTTGGTCTTAACATTGGTTTGATTTTGGATTCACCATCTTTTACTAACAAAAAGATGTTATGATGGTAAATCTACAAACATTAAGACATATGAAAGATGGTTTTTAAAAACATGAAGAAAGTGTAGAAAAGATGAAGATCATTCATAAAATGCAAGAAAGTTGAAAAAGATTTAAAGGAGTGTGTGTGGATTTCACCCAACACACTTGTTTTTACCTTTGATTATCTTGAACTCTTGAAGAAATGTAATTTAGGGGCTGGAGTTGGGATGAAGATATGAAGATTTGAAGATGAACACTTGAAGATTTGAAGATGGAGAGAGAAAGAGTGATGGCTAGTGAGAGAGTGAGATGAGAGAATGATTCAAAATTGTGAAATGAAGTGTTTATTTTATGGAATTTGAGAGGGGGGGGCTCTCTAGGGGGGGTGGGGTGTGTGGTGTGATAAAAATAAATTGTCAAATCTTGTCTTTTTTATTATAATTTAAAATACAAGTATTTTCTTAATAATTAAAATACAAAGTAATTATATATAAAATAAAGTATTTATATATAATATGATTGAAATACATAAATTATCAACTACATAAATATTTGTAGTATAAATGTAGGTTAAATTGGCATTTTATGAGATTTATGGATAATTTTCCTAATTCAAGGATTTCTTAGGCAAAATTTCTCGAATTTTCCTATCGTACCGCGTTTGCTGCTAAAATTGCACTGTGTGAACTATGTCATGAGAAAATGAAGTATCCAGTGTAGTTCTAACCTGAGGTGTAAATTTGACAGTTGTCACAGTCTCCCCAGGTTAAAAGAATTTCGTCCAGAAATTCAAGTGTTACTAGCTTTAACAGGTTTGCTAGCAAGGAGATGAGGATACTTATTAATTGTGTAATCCTCTCGTTCCCACGTGTACTCAGGCCCACGCCTTGTGTTCCAATAGACTTTTACTATCGGGATTTTGCTTCGCTTAAGACGCTTGGCTTCCCTATCGATAGGAAATGTGCAGATTTCGTGAATCGGTTTACTATAACCCAAATCGAGTCATGTCCTTTGGTAGTTCTTGTAACAGTCCCGATGGCTTTTGATGAACAGCCTTGACTTTTGCACACGTTATGCATTTTCCTACATATATGGCAATATCCTTCTTCATTCCTGGCCACCAATAGTATTCCCTTAAATCCTTGTACATCTTATCCGCTCCTGGATGGATTGAATACTTAGATTTATGAGTCTCCTCCAAAATCATTTCCCGTAGGTTGCCAGCCTTTGGGATCCATACTCTGCCCTTAAAGTAACGCACTCCATCACCCTTAGTTTTAAATCTAGTCTTTAAATCATGAAGGGTCTCGTCCTTCAAGTTTTCCGTTTTCATTGTATGGACCTGAGCTTTTGAATTCGAGTCTTTAAACTAGTTTGTACCAGCGCTCCCAATGCTCGTACTCGCGAAGGTTTCACCCTTTCCTTTCTACTCAGTGCATCGGCTACCGCTTTTAGTCGGGTCCACGTTTAGTTCCTTTCTCTCCAATTACGTGACCAAGAAAGTGTACTCTCTAATCCAAAATTCTCACTTTGAGAATTTGGCGTACGGTTTCTGTTCCTTAAGAAGTTCTAAGATTAATCTTAAATGCTGCTCGTGATCATCCTTACTTCGAGAGTAGATCAAAATGTCATCTATAAACACGATCACAAACTTGCCAAGGTATGGTCTACATACTCTATTCATCAAGTCCATAAACACAGCTGGCGCGTTTGTCAATCCGAATGGCATGACTAAAAACTCGTAGAGTCCATATCATGTCCTAAAAGTTGTCTTAGGAATGTCCTCCTCACGGACTCTTAATTGGTGATAACCTGGTCGAAGATCAATCTTTGAGACATAGGTTGTACCTTGCAATTGGTCGAACAAATCATCTGTTCGAGGAAGAGGATATCGATTCTTGATCGTCAACTTATTCAGATCCCTATAATCGATGCTCATTCGAAACGATCCATCCTTCTTCTTGACGAAGAGAATCGGGGCTCCCCAGGGTGATGAACTTGGTCGAATGAATCCCTTATCTAGAAGTTCTTAAAGTTGACTTGACAACTTTTGCATTTCAGCAGGTGCTAAGTGGTATGGTGCCTTAGCTACGGGTGCTGTTCTAGGTATGAGATCAATCTGAAATTCCATTTGTCTAAACGGGGAAAGTCCAGGCAAATCGTTAGAGAACACCTCCGGGTGATCCTTCACCACAAGAATGTCTTGGATTCGCCTTTCCTCGGACTTTCTCTCGATTACTTGTGCCAAAAATACGACGCACTTCTTTCTCAAATACTTATGGACCTTCATACAAGACACTATCTTCATGCTTTTCCCAGTTCTATCTCCTTGAACAACAAGGGTTTCTCCGCCTTGTAAAGGTACTCTAATCGTCTTATCAAAACAACAGATCTCCGCTCGATTCTTGGATAACCAATCCATGTCTATTACTACGTCAAAACTCCACAACTCAATAGGAATAAGATTAGATCTAAAAAGCTTATCAGCTAAGTTCAAGGTATAGCCTAAGATTACATCCTTAGCCTCTAATTCATGACCATTAGCATCCTCAATAATATAAGCATCCGACATTCTCTTAGATTCCGAGTTAATTAGTGGCCTAAATTCCAATGAAACAAAACTTCTATCCGCTCCAGTGTTAAACAATACTGATGCATGGTGGTTGTTTAGGAGAACATACCTGTCACCATATTAGGGTCACGACGTGCTTCGTCAGCTCCAATGACAAATGTCCGTCCTCGAACTTGGCCTTCTTGATTTCCCTGATTTGTTTGCCTAGCATGATTCCCACTGTTGCTATTGCTTAGCCTTTTACCTAATTTCGAGCACTTATTCCGGAAGTGATCCCGACTTTCGCACTTGAAACATACCCTTTTCCCATCAATGATACTCCTTTCCATCCAACAGTACTTAGCGAAATGACTCGCTCACTTACAATTGCCACAACTTTACAGGCTCCTTCATGATAGTAGTTACATTTGCTACACTTTGGGTGTGGACCATTAAACTGCCTAGAGTCCTAAGCCTTTATTCCGAAATTTTTCCCTACCTTCCTATCTGTGCTCCAGATAACATCAAGATAGAAATCCATTCCTATTTTTTAGATAATACCGCTAACACAAAATTTTAATGTTCGTCAACCATCAATACCGTAGTTTTTAAATCTGATACCACCAAATATTAGAATTTACTTCAAAAATACATAGTTCTTAATAACTTCAAGAAAATACTTTTCCTTTGAACCAAAAGTTTTATCAAAAGCTGCCACTCTCAACTATCTTAATCAAGACCATCTCAAATACACAACTATCAAGATCATCAACACAAGCATAGCTAGCACTACTCCTCTAATCACGCATGCGAGCTCTGCCCTCAACGCGGTTTGCTTAGCCGTCCTAGTGCTTTCCAAAGCCTGGGTTAAATTGTGGGACAATTGAGGTACTAGTTCTACTAGTTCTGTTAAGACCTGGCCTTGATGAGTTACCCTTACATGGCAACCATGCAACTCGATTGTCATCGCTCTTATGTGTTGATCTTCTGCCCAAGTCATATCGGTCACTCGTCCGATTGGCACAGTGGTGATCACACGTGGCGGCTCTGGTACCTCCGGACGCTCCATCCTAACCATCCCCCGTCTAGGAATTTGGGACGTTCCTTCTCGTCGTTTGCCCAACACGAGACCCTCTTAGGTGTGGTTGCAAAAATTTTCCGGAGTGGGTCGTGGTAGTGCGGGTCGGTGACACTCTTAGTTCGTCGTAGGGGTTTTATTCACTTGACACTTCTTCTTCCGACTCCGTGCTACTAGAATTGTCATCTTCCCGGATGTCGGGTGGGTTGTCTTGAGGTTGAACAGTGACGTGATCTGACACATCGGTCGAGTAAGAATTGGGAGTGTAGGATAGTGACGATGACGACATAGTGGAACTGAAGCAAAAGTGTACTTAGCAACTAATCGCATAAGTGATATGTCTATCCTATGCAATGTATACTCTCTAAGCATGCTCCTAGAGAGTGCAAGTAAAAATCGACATACTCCTACTATAACCATTTCTAGTCTCGCATTAACCTTCCTTAACCGAACATAGGTGATCAGGCTATGTTTAATTAAAGTCTGTTAATGTCATTCTAGACTTAGTTATACTAGTAGTAGGTTCAGTGTTTTTCATGTCAGTTTTGGACTTTTGGTTATAGTTTGGTTTTTCCAAAGAAAGATCGGTATTCTCTATAACCTTCGGCTCTGATACCAAATTTGTCACACCCCGCTAAAGCGGAAATACGGGATGTCACAGCTAAAGATTTCATTGCATAAGGTAGAAGACAACACACAATCGTCATAGCATAAAAAGATTACAAAAGATACATCTTGTTCCAAAAATATAAAATTTGTCCAAAACATAATTTGACATGATAAGGAAAGACGTGTTGAATGCAGCTACTTGAGGTGCCTTCTAAGGTTCCAATCTTACTTGCTATTTCCTAAAAAGCATGTAAATGAGAGGGTCAACTATAAAATAGTTGGTGAGATCACAGGTTTAATGAGTACAACACGGTTTGTCATCGAAATAGTTTATAAACCACACAAGTGGATAAGTCAACCGGTTATAGAAAACAGTTTTAATCCACACAGGTGGGTAAGTCAAAATAGTTTAAATCCGCACAAGTGGGTAAGTCAAAATAGTTTAAATCCGCACAAATGGGTAAGTCAAAATAGTTTAAATCCGCACAAGTGTGTAAGTCAAAATAGTTTAAATCCGCTAAAGTGGGTAAGTCAAAATAGTTTAAATCCGCACAAGGGATAATCAAAATAGTTTAAATCCGCTCAAGTGGATTTTGTAAAGTGATTTAAATCCGCATAAGTGGATAAATCAAAGCAGTTGAAATCCGTACAAATGGATAAAACAACCGGTCGTAAAATAGTTTTAAATCCGCACAAGTGGATAAAGAATTCATTTGTCAGCATGCGCAAGGTAAAGTATTGTATGCAATTACATGTTAAAGTAATGAGCCACTACCCAAACCTACTGACTGTATCACGCCCCGTACGTCCAACCTCAGCGGTGGGTATCATTCCACATGGGTTAGATCAATTAGACACATGTTCAGTCCTACCTCAGCGGTGGGTATCATTCCACATGGGTAAGACCATTTAGACACATGTTCGGTTCTACCTCAGCGGTGGGTATCATTCCACATGGGTAAACCATTTAACGTTATATTCAGTACTACCTCAGCGGTGGGTATCATTTCGCATGGGTAAAACCATTTAACGTTATCCATAATATACCAAGCGGCTCGCAAAATGAGCTAATGGGTAATGTAAAATCACCGGGGACTTAATAGCAAAACTCAGAATCAACTAACATAAGCATACATACCATAGCGCATAAGTATACAGAGAAAATATTCGGTATTTTAAATAAACAGTGAAATCGATGCGTAATAGAATCGGTGCGTAAAATAATTGTAGTAACGACATGCTTTTCACCCCAAAATATGTAAAACGTTGAAAAAGGGGTTGTGAACTCACATGATAAGCGATAGAATCCGGGAATCTCCCACATGTACTCCGAGATGATCCTAGTTCAAACCTATGAACGTAAGGTCACTAGTGAGTTCTCAATCTCGAAGGTTCGGTACTAACTATCCAAATCGTCATAAAATGCCTTGTTGTGCTTTAATATTATAACGTAATAAACGTATACATTGTTCTTGTTGGATTAAAGTTTCCGCAATTTCGTCACATTAAGTAACGAAAAGGGTTTTAAAGAACATAAACATATATAGTACATATATATGTATAAACCGAAATTTTATCGTAAGAACGATAAGATTTGAAGGGTTTTGAATGTAAAGACAATATTTAAGTGCATAAATATATAGGTATAGTATATATTTATATTCCCCGATTTCATCATAAAATGATGAAATGGGATCAAGAATATATAAAATGAAAAAACATATATAAATATATTATATATATGTATATTCCACAATTTCATCAAAAATGATGAAAATGGATAAAGAATAAATAATGTGCATAAATAAAATGCATAAATAAAATGTAAGTATAAGATATACATATATATTCCACTATTTCATCACAAAAATGATGAAATGGGATTTGAAGTTAGTCCTTAATAATAGTAAGAATTTGTCCTTTGCTGTCCATAATTTGATGTCACTTTGTGCCCAACTTTGGGTAACTTACAGGTATAATTTGGTCATGAACTTTTATGTCCAGGTATTTCAATGAGTTAGGAAACTTTTGGAATAAGTTTCATAATTTTTGGAAGAGTCTAAGTACATGAAATAATATACGACGTAAAACCCGACAGGAAATGTTTCTGTTTGCGTACTGATTTTGTGAGGACTGTTTGGTAGATGAAATATGTGATTTTTTGAGTGAAACCACTTGGGTTTGAATCTTAACACATAAAAATGATTTCCAGAAAAAGAATCACTCCATTTGGAGTTATATTTAGTGAGATATGACCCTTTGAAGTTGGGTGTGGAATCTGACAGCAAGCTGTCAAAACCACACCTTGTGCATGTGCTCCCATATGATCTTTTTAACCAATATTCTTATTCCTTTGCATGCAAAAATCCGATTTGACCCTCTTCCATACATTTATTTTCAGTTCCAAAACACATTTTTGATCCATTTAAAATGCATGCAAGTTACCTATCAACTCAACTTTTATAAATTCATGTAAAAGACTCATTTTGGGAAAAGGTTGATGTTCTTGCCAAGAACATCAACATGCAACTTAAAATTGTGCATCTTTAGCTCATGCATGTTTGTTTAAGTATGTTTTTAGTGGATTTCAAAGACTTACTCATAAAATTCTTGAATAAAAGATGATGGATTTCTCAAGAAAACTACATGCATGTGTTCAAAATGTTCATCTTTGGTCTTAACATTGGTTTGATTTTGGATTCACCATCTTTTACTAACAAAAAGATGTTATGATGGTAAATCTACAAACATTAAGACATATGAAAGATGGTTTTTAAAAACATGAAGAAAGTGTAGAAAAGATGAAGATCATTCATAAAATGCAAGAAAGTTGAAAAAGATTTAAAGGAGTGTGTGTGGATTTCACCCAACACACTTGTTTTTACCTTTGATTATCTTGAACTCTTGAAGAAATGTAATTTAGGGGCTGGAGTTGGGATGAAGATATGAAGATTTGAAGATGAACACTTGAAGATTTGAAGATGGAGAGAGAAAGAGTGATGGCTAGTGAGAGAGTGAGATGAGAGAATGATTCAAAATTGTGAAGTGAAGTGTTTATTTTATGGAATTTGAGAGGGGGGGCTCTCTAGGGGGGGTGGGGTGTGTGGTGTGATAAAAATAAATTGTCAAATCTTGTCTTTTTTATTATAATTTAAAATACAAGTATTTTCTTAATAATTAAAATACAAAGTAATTATATATAAAATAAAGTATTTATATATAATATGATTGAAATACATAAATTATCAGCTACATAAATATTTGTAGTATAAATGTAGGTTAAATTGGCATTTTATGAGATTTATGGATAATTTTCCTAATTCAAGGATTTCTTAGGCAAAATTTCTCGAATTTTCCTATCGTACCGCGTTTGCTGCTAAAATTGCACTGTGTGAACTATGTCATGAGAAAATGAGGTATCCAGTGTAGTTCTAACCTGAGGTGTAAATTTGACAGTTGTCACAGTCTCCCCAGGTTAAAAGAATTTCGTCCAGAAATTCAAGTGTTACTAGCTTTAATAGGTTTGCTAGCAAGGAGATGAGGATACTTATTAATTGTGTAATCCTCTCGTTCCCACGTGTACTCAGGCCCACGCCTTGTGTTCCAATAGACTTTTACTATCGGGATTTTGCTTCGCTTAAGACGCTTGGCTTCCCTATCGATAGGAAATGTGCAGATTTCGTGAATCGGTTTACTATAACCCAAATCGAGTCATGTCCTTTGGCAGTTCTTGTAACAGTCCCGATGGCTTTTGATGAACAGCCTTGACTTTTGCACACGTTATGCATTTTCCTACATATATGGCAATATCCTTCTTCATTCCTGGCCACCAATAGTATTCCCTTAAATCCTTGTACATCTTATCCGCTCCTGGATGGATTGAATACTTAGATTTATGAGTCTCCTCCAAAATCATTTCCCGTAGGTTGCCAGCCTTTGGGATCCATACTCTGCCCTTAAAGTAACGCACTCCATCACCCTTAGTTTTAAATCTAGTCTTTAAATCATGAAGGGTCTCGTCCTTCAAGTTTTCCGTTTTCATTGTATGGACCTGAGCTTTTGAATTCGAGTCTTTAAACTAGTTTGTACCAGCGCTCCCAATGCTCGTACTCGCGAAGGTTTCACCCTTTCCTTTCTACTCAGTGCATCGGCTACCGCTTTTAGTCGGGTCCACGTTTAGTTCCTTTCTCTCCAATTACGTGACCAAGAAAGTGTACTCTCTAATCCAAAATTCTCACTTTGAGAATTTGGCGTACGGTTTCTGTTCCTTAAGAAGTTCTAAGATTAATCTTAAATGCTGCTCGTGATCATCCTTACTTCGAGAGTAGATCAAAATGTCATCTATAAACACGATCACAAACTTGCCAAGGTATGGTCTACATACTCTATTCATCAAGTCCATAAACACAGCTGGCGCGTTTTTCAATCCGAATGGCATGACTAAAAACTCGTAGAGTCCATATCATGTCCTAAAAGTTGTCTTAGGAATGTCCTCCTCACGGACTCTTAATTGGTGATAACCTGGTCGAAGATCAATCTTTGAGACATAGGTTGTACCTTGCAATTGGTCGAACAAATCATCTGTTCGAGGAAGAGGATATCGATTCTTGATCGTCAACTTATTCAGATCCCTATAATCGATGCTCATTCGAAACGATCCATCCTTCTTCTTGACGAAGAGAATCGGGGCTCCCCAGGGTGATGAACTTGGTCGAATGAATCCCTTATCTAGAAGTTCTTGAAGTTGACTTGACAACTTTTGCATTTCAGCAGGTGCTAAGTGGTATGGTGCCTTAGCTACGGGTGCTGTTCTAGGTATGAGATCAATCTGAAATTCCATTTGTCTAAACGGGGAAAGTCCAGGCAAATCGTTAGAGAACACCTCCGGGTGATCCTTCACCACAAGAATGTCTTGGATTCGCCTTTCCTCGGACTTTCTCTCGATTACTTGTGCCAAAAATACGACGCACTTCTTTCTCAAATACTTATGGACCTTCATACAAGACACTATCTTCATGCTTTTCCCAGTTCTATCTCCTTGAACAACAAGGGTTTCTCCGCCTTGTAAAGGTACTCTAATCGTCTTATCAAAACAACAGATCTCCGCTCGATTCTTGGATAACCAATCCATGTCTATTACTACGTCAAAACTCCACAACTCAATAGGAATAAGATTAGATCTAAAAAGCTTATCAGCTAAGTTCAAGGTATAGCCTAAGATTACATCCTTAGCCTCTAATTCATGACCATTAGCATCCTCAATAATATAAGCATCCGACATTCTCTTAGATTCCGAGTTAATTAGTGGCCTAAATTCCAATGAAACAAAACTTCTATCCGCTCCAGTGTTAAACAATACTGATGCATGGTGGTTGTTTAGGAGAACATACCTGTCACCATATTAGGGTCACGACGTGCTTCGTCAGCTCCAATGACAAATGTCCGTCCTCGAACTTGGCCTTCTTGATTTCCCTGATTTGTTTGCCTAGCATGATTCCCACTGTTGCTATTGCTTAGCCTTTTACCTAATTTCGAGCACTTATTCCGGAAGTGATCCCGACTTTCGCACTTGAAACATACCCTTTTCCCATCAATGATACTCCTTTCCATCCAACAGTACTTAGCGAAATGACTCGCTCACTTACAATTGCCACAACTTTACAGGCTCCTTCATGATAGTAGTTACATTTGCTACACTTTGGGTGTGGACCATTAAACTGCCTAGAGTCCTAAGCCTTTATTCCGAAATTTTTCCCTACCTTCCTATCTGTGCTCCAGATAACATCAAGATAGAAATCCATTCCTATTTTTTAGATAATACCGCTAACACAAAATTTTAATGTTCGTCAACCATCAATACCGTAGTTTTTAAATCTGATACCACCAAATATTAGAATTTACTTCAAAAATACATAGTTCTTAATAACTTCAAGAAAATACTTTTCCTTTGAACCAAAAGTTTTATCAAAAGCTGCCACTCTCAACTATCTTAATCAAGACCATCTCAAATACACAACTATCAAGATCATCAACACAAGCATAGCTAGCACTACTCCTCTAATCACGCATGCGAGCTCCGCCCTCAACGCGGTTTGCTTAGCCGTCCTAGTGCTTTCCAAAGCCTGGGTTAAATTGTGGGACAATTGAGGTACTAGTTCTACTAGTTCTGTTAAGACCTGGCCTTGATGAGTTACCCTTACATGGCAACCATGCAACTCGATTGTCATCGCTCTTATGTGTTGATCTTCTGCCCAAGTCATATCGGTCACTCGTCCGATTGGCACAGTGGTGATCACACGTGGCGGCTCTGGTACCTCCGGACGCTCCATCCTAACCATCCCCCGTCTAGGAATTTGGGACGTTCCTTCTCGTCGTTTGCCCAACACGAGACCCTCTTAGGTGTGGTTGCAAAAATTTTCCGGAGTGGGTCGTGGTAGTGCGGGTCGGTGACACTCTTAGTTCGTCGTAGGGGTTTTATTCACTTGACACTTCTTCTTCCGACTCCGTGCTACTAGAATTGTCATCTTCCCGGATGTCGGGTGGGTTGTCTTGAGGTTGAACAGTGACGTGATCCGACACATCGGTCGAGTAAGAATTGGGAGTGTAGGATAGTGACGATGACGACATAGTGGAACTGAAGCAAAAGTGTACTTAGCAACTAATCGCATAAGTGATATGTCTATCCTATGCAATGTATACTCTCTAAGCATGCTCCTAGAGAGTGCAAGTAAAAATCGACATACTCCTACTATAACCATTTCTAGTCTCGCATTAACCTTCCTTAACCGAACATAGGTGATCAGGCTATGTTTAATTAAAGTCTGTTAATGTCATTCTAGACTTAGTTATACTAGTAGTAGGTTCAGTGTTTTTCATGTCAGTTTTGGACTTTTGGTTATAGTTTGGTTTTTCCAAAGAAAGACCGGTATTCTCTATAACCTTCGGCTCTGATACCAAATCTGTCACACCCCGCTAAAGCGGAAATACGGGATGTCACAGCTAAAGATTTCATTGCATAAGGTAGAAGACAACACACAATCGTCATAGCATAAAAAGATTACAAAAGATACATCTTGTTCCAAAAATATAAAATTTGTCCAAAACATAATTTGACATGATAAGGAAAGACGTGTTGAATGCAGCTACTTGAGGTGCCTTCTAAGGTTCCAATCTTACTTGCTATTTCCTAAAAAGCATGTAAATGAGAGGGTCAACTATAAAATAGTTGGTGAGATCACAGGTTTAATGAGTACAACACGGTTTGTCATCGAAATAGTTTATAAACCACACAAGTGGATAAGTCAACCGGTTATAGAAAACAGTTTTAATCCACACAGGTGGGTAAGTCAAAATAGTTTAAATCCGCACAAGTGGGTAAGTCAAAATAGTTTAAATCCGCACAAATGGGTAAGTCAAAATAGTTTAAATCCGCACAAGTGTGTAAGTCAAAATAGTTTAAATCCGCTAAAGTGGGTAAGTCAAAATAGTTTAAATCCGCACAAGGGATAATCAAAATAGTTTAAATCCGCACAAGTGGATTTTGTAAAGTGATTTAAATCCGCATAAGTGGATAAATCAAACCAGTTGAAATCCGTACAAATGGATAAAACAACCGGTCGTAAAATAGTTTTAAATCCGCACAAGTGGATAAAGAATTCATTTGTCAGCATGCACAAGGTAAAGTATTGTATGCAATTACATGTTAAAGTAATGAGCCACTACCCAAACCTACTGACTGTATCACGCCCCGTACGTCCAACCTCAGCGGTGGGTATCATTCCACATGGGTTAGATCAATTAGACACATGTTCAGTCCTACCTCAGCGGTGGGTATCATTCCACATGGGTAAGACCATTTAGACACATGTTCGGTTCTACCTCAGCGGTGGGTATCATTCCACATGGGTAAACCATTTAACGTTATATTCAGTACTACCTCAGCGGTGGGTATCATTTCGCATGGGTAAAACCATTTAACGTTATCCATAATATACCAAGCGGCTCGCAAAATGAGCTAATGGGTAATGTAAAATCACCGGGGACTTAATAGCAAAACTCAGAATCAACTAACATAAGCATACATACCATAGCGCATAAGTATACGGAGAAAATATTCGGTATTTTAAATAAACAGTGAAATCGATGCGTAATAGAATCGGTGCGTAAAATAATTGTAGTAACGACATGCTTTTCACCCCAAAATATGTAAAACGTTGAAAAAGGGGTTGTGAACTCACATGATAAGCGATAGAATCCGGGAATCTCCCACATGTACTCCGAGATGATCCTAGTTCAAACCTATGAACGTAAGGTCACTAGTGAGTTCTCAATCTCGAAGGTTCGGTACTAACTATCCAAATCGTCATAAAATGCCTTGTTGTGCTTTAATATTATAACGTAATAAACGTATACATTGTTCTTGTTGGATTAAAGTTTCCGCAATTTCGTCACATTAAGTAACGAAAAGGGTTTTAAAGAACATAAACATATATAGTACATATATATGTATAAACCGAAATTTTATCGTAAGAACGATAAGATTTGAAGGGTTTTGAATGTAAAGACAATATTTAAGTGCATAAATATATAGGTATAGTATATATTTATATTCCCCGATTTCATCATAAAATGATGAAATGGGATCAAGAATATATAAAATGAAAAAACATATATAAATATATTATATATATGTATATTCCACAATTTCATCAAAAATGATGAAAATGGATAAAGAATAAATAATGTGCATAAATAAAATGCATAAATAAAATGTAAGTATAAGATATACATATATATTCCACTATTTCATCACAAAAATGATGAAATGGGATTTGAAGTTAGTCCTTAATAATAGTAAGAATTTGTCCTTTGCTGTCCATAATTTGATGTCACTTTGTGCCCAACTTTGGGTAACTTACAGGTATAATTTGGTCATGAACTTTTATGTCCAGGTATTTCAATGAGTTAGGAAACTTTTGGAATAAGTTTCATAATTTTTGGAAGAGTCTAAGTACATGAAATAATATACGACGTAAAACCCGACAGGAAATGTTTCTGTTTGCGTACTGATTTTGTGAGGACTGTTTGGTAGATGAAATATGTGATTTTTTGAGTGAAACCACTTGGGTTTGAATCTTAACACATAAAAATGATTTCCAGAAAAAGAATCACTCCATTTGGAGTTATATTTAGTGAGATATGACCCTTTGAAGTTGGGTGTGGAATCTGACAGCAAGCTGTCAAAACCACACCTTGTGCATGTGCTCCCATATGATCTTTTTAACCAATATTCTTATTCCTTTGCATGCAAAAATCCGATTTGACCCTCTTCCATACATTTATTTTCAGTTCCAAAACACATTTTTGATCCATTTAAAATGCATGCAAGTTACCTATCAACTCAACTTTTATAAATTCATGTAAAAGACTCATTTTGGGAAAAGGTTGATGTTCTTGCCAAGAACATCAACATGCAACTTAAAATTGTGCATCTTTAGCTCATGCATGTTTGTTTAAGTATGTTTTTAGTGGATTTCAAAGACTTACTCATAAAATTCTTGAATAAAAGATGATGGATTTCTCAAGAAAACTACATGCATGTGTTCAAAATGTTCATCTTTGGTCTTAACATTGGTTTGATTTTGGATTCACCATCTTTTACTAACAAAAAGATGTTATGATGGTAAATCTACAAACATTAAGACATATGAAAGATGGTTTTTAAAAACATGAAGAAAGTGTAGAAAAGATGAAGATCATTCATAAAATGCAAGAAAGTTGAAAAAGATTTAAAGGAGTGTGTGTGGATTTCACCCAACACACTTGTTTTTACCTTTGATTATCTTGAACTCTTGAAGAAATGTAATTTAGGGGCTGGAGTTGGGATGAAGATATGAAGATTTGAAGATGAACACTTGAAGATTTGAAGATGGAGAGAGAAAGAGTGATGGCTAGTGAGAGAGTGAGATGAGAGAATGATTCAAAATTGTGAAGTGAAGTGTTTATTTTATGGAATTTGAGAGGGGGGGCTCTCTAGGGGGGGTGGGGTGTGTGGTGTGATAAAAATAAATTGTCAAATCTTGTCTTTTTTATTATAATTTAAAATACAAGTATTTTCTTAATAATTAAAATACAAAGTAATTATATATAAAATAAAGTATTTATATATAATATGATTGAAATACATAAATTATCAGCTACATAAATATTTGTAGTATAAATGTAGGTTAAATTGGCATTTTATGAGATTTATGGATAATTTTCCTAATTCAAGGATTTCTTAGGCAAAATTTCTCGAATTTTCCTATCGTACCGCGTTTGCTGCTAAAATTGCACTGTGTGAACTATGTCATGAGAAAATGAGGTATCCAGTGTAGTTCTAACCTGAGGTGTAAATTTGACAGTTGTCACAGTCTCCCCAGGTTAAAAGAATTTCGTCCAGAAATTCAAGTGTTACTAGCTTTAATAGGTTTGCTAGCAAGGAGATGAGGATACTTATTAATTGTGTAATCCTCTCGTTCCCACGTGTACTCAGGCCCACGCCTTGTGTTCCAATAGACTTTTACTATCGGGATTTTGCTTCGCTTAAGACGCTTGGCTTCCCTATCGATAGGAAATGTGCAGATTTCGTGAATCGGTTTACTATAACCCAAATCGAGTCATGTCCTTTGGCAGTTCTTGTAACAGTCCCGATGGCTTTTGATGAACAGCCTTGACTTTTGCACACGTTATGCATTTTCCTACATATATGGCAATATCCTTCTTCATTCCTGGCCACCAATAGTATTCCCTTAAATCCTTGTACATCTTATCCGCTCCTGGATGGATTGAATACTTAGATTTATGAGTCTCCTCCAAAATCATTTCCCGTAGGTTGCCAGCCTTTGGGATCCATACTCTGCCCTTAAAGTAACGCACTCCATCACCCTTAGTTTTAAATCTAGTCTTTAAATCATGAAGGGTCTCGTCCTTCAAGTTTTCCGTTTTCATTGTATGGACCTGAGCTTTTGAATTCGAGTCTTTAAACTAGTTTGTACCAGCGCTCCCAATGCTCGTACTCGCGAAGGTTTCACCCTTTCCTTTCTACTCAGTGCATCGGCTACCGCTTTTAGTCGGGTCCACGTTTAGTTCCTTTCTCTCCAATTACGTGACCAAGAAAGTGTACTCTCTAATCCAAAATTCTCACTTTGAGAATTTGGCGTACGGTTTCTGTTCCTTAAGAAGTTCTAAGATTAATCTTAAATGCTGCTCGTGATCATCCTTACTTCGAGAGTAGATCAAAATGTCATCTATAAACACGATCACAAACTTGCCAAGGTATGGTCTACATACTCTATTCATCAAGTCCATAAACACAGCTGGCGCGTTTTTCAATCCGAATGGCATGACTAAAAACTCGTAGAGTCCATATCATGTCCTAAAAGTTGTCTTAGGAATGTCCTCCTCACGGACTCTTAATTGGTGATAACCTGGTCGAAGATCAATCTTTGAGACATAGGTTGTACCTTGCAATTGGTCGAACAAATCATCTGTTCGAGGAAGAGGATATCGATTCTTGATCGTCAACTTATTCAGATCCCTATAATCGATGCTCATTCGAAACGATCCATCCTTCTTCTTGACGAAGAGAATCGGGGCTCCCCAGGGTGATGAACTTGGTCGAATGAATCCCTTATCTAGAAGTTCTTGAAGTTGACTTGACAACTTTTGCATTTCAGCAGGTGCTAAGTGGTATGGTGCCTTAGCTACGGGTGCTGTTCTAGGTATGAGATCAATCTGAAATTCCATTTGTCTAAACGGGGAAAGTCCAGGCAAATCGTTAGAGAACACCTCCGGGTGATCCTTCACCACAAGAATGTCTTGGATTCGCCTTTCCTCGGACTTTCTCTCGATTACTTGTGCCAAAAATACGACGCACTTCTTTCTCAAATACTTATGGACCTTCATACAAGACACTATCTTCATGCTTTTCCCAGTTCTATCTCCTTGAACAACAAGGGTTTCTCCGCCTTGTAAAGGTACTCTAATCGTCTTATCAAAACAACAGATCTCCGCTCGATTCTTGGATAACCAATCCATGTCTATTACTACGTCAAAACTCCACAACTCAATAGGAATAAGATTAGATCTAAAAAGCTTATCAGCTAAGTTCAAGGTATAGCCTAAGATTACATCCTTAGCCTCTAATTCATGACCATTAGCATCCTCAATAATATAAGCATCCGACATTCTCTTAGATTCCGAGTTAATTAGTGGCCTAAATTCCAATGAAACAAAACTTCTATCCGCTCCAGTGTTAAACAATACTGATGCATGGTGGTTGTTTAGGAGAACATACCTGTCACCATATTAGGGTCACGACGTGCTTCGTCAGCTCCAATGACAAATGTCCGTCCTCGAACTTGGCCTTCTTGATTTCCCTGATTTGTTTGCCTAGCATGATTCCCACTGTTGCTATTGCTTAGCCTTTTACCTAATTTCGAGCACTTATTCCGGAAGTGATCCCGACTTTCACACTTGAAACATACCCTTTTCCCATCAATGATACTCCTTTCCATCCAACAGTACTTAGCGAAATGACTCGCTCACTTACAATTGCCACAACTTTACAGGCTCCTTCATGATAGTAGTTACATTTGCTACACTTTGGGTGTGGACCATTAAACTGCCTAGAGTCCTAAGCCTTTATTCCGAAATTTTTCCCTACCTTCCTATCTGTGCTCCAGATAACATCAAGATAGAAATCCATTCCTATTTTTTAGATAATACCGCTAACACAAAATTTTAATGTTCGTCAACCATCAATACCGTAGTTTTTAAATCTGATACCACCAAATATTAGAATTTACTTCAAAAATACATAGTTCTTAATAACTTCAAGAAAATACTTTTCCTTTGAACCAAAAGTTTTATCAAAAGCTGCCACTCTCAACTATCTTAATCAAGACCATCTCAAATACACAACTATCAAGATCATCAACACAAGCATAGCTAGCACTACTCCTCTAATCACGCATGCGAGCTCCGCCCTCAACGCGGTTTGCTTAGCCGTCCTAGTGCTTTCCAAAGCCTGGGTTAAATTGTGGGACAATTGAGGTACTAGTTCTACTAGTTCTGTTAAGACCTGGCCTTGATGAGTTACCCTTACATGGCAACCATGCAACTCGATTGTCATCGCTCTTATGTGTTGATCTTCTGCCCAAGTCATATCGGTCACTCGTCCGATTGGCACAGTGGTGATCACACGTGGCGGCTCTGGTACCTCCGGACGCTCCATCCTAACCATCCCCCGTCTAGGAATTTGGGACGTTCCTTCTCGTCGTTTGCCCAACACGAGACCCTCTTAGGTGTGGTTGCAAAAAATTTCCGGAGTGGGTCGTGGTAGTGCGGGTCGGTGACACTCTTAGTTCATCGTAGGGGTTTTATTCACTTGACACTTCTTCTTCCGACTCCGTGCTACTAGAATTGTCATCTTCCCGGATGTCGGGTGGGTTGTCTTGAGGTTGAACAGTGACGTGATCCGACACATCGGTCGAGTAAGAATTGGGAGTGTAGGATAGTGACGATGACGACATAGTGGAACTGAAGCAAAAGTGTACTTAGCAACTAATCGCATAAGTGATATGTCTATCCTATGCAATGTATACTCTCTAAGCATGCTCCTAGAGAGTGCAAGTAAAAATCGACATACTCCTACTATAACCATTTCTAGTCTCGCATTAACCTTCCTTAACCGAACATAGGTGATCAGGCTATGTTTAATTAAAGTATGTTAATGTCATTCTAGACTTAGTTATACTAGTAGTAGGTTCAGTGTTTTTCATGTCAGTTTTGGACTTTTGGTTATAGTTTGGTTTTTCCAAAGAAAGACCGGTATTCTCTATAACCTTCGGCTCTGATACCAAATCTGTCACACCCCGCTAAAGCGGAAATACGGGATGTCACAGCTATGGATTTCATTGCATAAGGTAGAAGACAACACACAATCGTCATAGCATAAAAAGATTACAAAAGATACATCTTGTTCCAAAAATATAAAATTTGTCCAAAACATAATTTGACATGATAAGGAAAGACGTGTTGAATGCAGCTACTTGAGGTGCCTTCTAAGGTTCCAATCTTACTTGCTATTTCCTAAAAAGCATGTAAATGAGAGGGTCAACTATAAAATAGTTGGTGAGATCACAGGTTTAATGAGTACAACACGGTTTGTCATCGAAATAGTTTATAAACCACACAAGTGGATAAGTCAACCGGTTATAGAAAACAGTTTTAATCCACACAGGTGGGTAAGTCAAAATAGTTTAAATCTGCACAAGTGGGTAAGTCAAAATAGTTTAAATCCGCACAAGTGGGTAAGTCAAAATAGTTTAAATCCGCACAAGTGTGTAAGTCAAAATAGTTTAAATCCGCTAAAGTGGGTAAGTCAAAATAGTTTAAATCCGCACAAGGGATAATCAAAATAGTTTAAATCCGCACAAGTGGATTTTGTAAAGTGATTTAAATCCGCATAAGTGGATAAATCAAAGCAGTTGAAATCCGTACAAATGGATAAAACAACCGGTCGTAAAATAGTTTTAAATCCGCACAAGTGGATAAAGAATTCATTTGTCAGCATGCGCAAGGTAAAGTATTGTATGCAATTACATGTTAAAGTAATGAGCCACTACCCAAACCTACTGACTGTATCACGCCCCGTACGTCCAACCTCAGCGGTGGGTATCATTCCACATGGGTTAGATCAATTAGACACATGTTCAGTCCTACCTCAGCGGTGGGTATCATTCCACATGGGTAAGACCATTTAGACACATGTTCGGTTCTACCTCAGCGGTGGGTATCATTCCACATGGGTAAACCATTTAACGTTATATTCAGTACTACCTCAGCGGTGGGTATCATTTCGCATGGGTAAAACCATTTAACGTTATCCATAATATACCAAGCGGCTCGCAAAATGAGCTAATGGGTAATGTAAAATCACCGGGGACTTAATAGCAAAACTCAGAATCAACTAACATAAGCATACATACCATAGCGCATAAGTATACGGAGAAAATATTCGGTATTTTAAATAAACAGTGAAATCGATGCGTAATAGAATCGGTGCGTAAAATAATTGTAGTAACGACATGCTTTTCACCTCAAAATATGTAAAACGTTGAAAAAGGGGTTGTGAACTCACATGATAAGCGATAGAATCCGGGAATCTCCCACATGTACTCCGAGATGATCCTAGTTCAAACCTATGAACGTAAGGTCACTAGTGAGTTCTCAATCTCGAAGGTTCGGTACTAACTATCCAAATCGTCATAAAATGCCTTGTTGTGCTTTAATATTATAACGTAATAAACGTATACATTGTTCTTGTTGGATTAAAGTTTCCGCAATTTCGTCACATTAAGTAACGAAAAGGGTTTTAAAGAACATAAACATATATAGTACATATATATGTATAAACCGAAATTTTATCGTAAGAACGATAAGATTTGAAGGGTTTTGAATGTAAAGACAATATTTAAGTGCATAAATATATAGGTATAGTATATATTTATATTCCCCGATTTCATCATAAAATGATGAAATGGGATCAAGAATATATAAAATGAAAAAACATATATAAATATATTATATATATGTATATTCCACAATTTCATCAAAAATGATGAAAATGGATAAAGAATAAATAATGTGCATAAATAAAATGCATAAATAAAATGTAAGTATAAGATATACATATATATTCCACTATTTCATCACAAAAATGATGAAATGGGATTTGAAGTTAGTCCTTAATAATAGTAAGAATTTGTCCTTTGCTGTCCATAATTTGATGTCACTTTGTGCCCAACTTTGGGTAACTTACAGGTATAATTTGGTCATGAACTTTTATGTCCAGGTATTTCAATGCGTTAGGAAACTTTTGGCATAAGTTTCATAATTTTTGGAAGAGTCTAAGTACATGAAATAATATACGACGTAAAACCCGACAGGAAATGTTTCTGTTTGCGTACTGATTTTGTGAGGACTGTTTGGTAGATGAAATATGTGATTTTTTTTGTGAAACCACTTGGGTTTGAATCTTAACACATAAAAATGATTTCCAGAAAAAGAATCACTCCATTTGGAGTTATATTGAGTGAGATATGACCCTTTGAAGTTGGGTGTGGAATCTGACAGCAAGCTGTCAAAACCACACCTTGTGCATGTGCTCCCATATGATCTTTTTAACCAATATTCTTATTCCTTTGCATGCAAAAATCCGATTTGACCCTCTTCCATACATTTATTTTCAGTTCCAAAACACATTTTTGATCCATTTAAAATGCATGCAAGTTACCTATCAACTCAACTTTTATAAATTCATGTAAAAGACTCATTTTGGGAAAAGGTTGATGTTCTTGCCAAGAACATCAACATGCAACTTAAAATTGTGCATCTTTAGCTCATGCATGTTTGTTTAAGTATGTTTTTAGTGGATTTCAAAGACTTACTCATAAAATTCTTGAATAAAAGATGATGGATTTCTCAAGAAAACTACATGCATGTGTTCAAAATGTTCATCTTTGGTCTTAACATTGGTTTGATTTTGGATTCACCATCTTTTACTAACAAAAAGATGTTATGATGGTAAATCTACAAACATTAAGACATATGAAAGATGGTTTTTAAAAACATGAAGAAAGTGTAGAAAAGATGAAGATCATTCATAAAATGCAAGAAAGTTGAAAAGGATTTAAAGGAGTGTGTGTGGATTTCACCCAACACACTTGTTTTTACCTTTGATTATCTTGAACTCTTGAAGAAATGTAATTTAGGGGCTGGAGTACGGATGAAGATATGAAGATTTGAAGCTGAACACTTGAAGATTTGAAGATGGAGAGAGAAAGAGTGATGGCTAGTGAGAGAGTGAGATGAGAGAATGATTCAAAATTATGAAGTGAAGTGTTTATTTTATGGAATTTGAGAGAGAGGGGGGGGCCTCTCTAGGGGGGGGGGGATGTGGTGTGATAAAAATAAATTGTCAAATCTTGTCTTTTTGATTGAAATTTAAAATACAAGAATTTTCTTAATAATTAAAATACAAAGTAATTATATATAAAATAAAGTATTTATATATAATATGATTGAAATACATAAATTATCAACTACATAAATATTTGTAGTATAAATGTAGGTTAAATTGACATTTTATGAGATTTATGGATAATTTTCCTAATTCAAGGATTTCTTAGGCAAAATTCCTCGAATTTTCGTATCGTACCGCGTTTGCTGCTAAAATTGCACTGTGTGAACTATGTCATGAGAAAATGAGGTATCCAGTGTAGTTCTAACCTGAGGTGTAAATTTGACAGTTTTCACAAAGGGGGAGCCAAAGAAGAGATATAATCAATAATAAACCACAGAAGTGAAGATTGCTTACCGAACAAGGGAGAGCCAAAAGGTAAGTATCTCGTACAAATCCTTTTTGGAAACATTTTTCTAGGACACCAACTTCCAAAAATGTCCTAGAAACATTGTTTAAGACATACCAATCAAGAAATGATCAAAAAGATTTTCGAGTCTTCCTTTATGAGAAATTTAAGTTCATAGAGCTTCTGTTGAGCTCAACAGAGCCTCTGTAAGCCGGATCCTCTATGACTACAAATTTCATACTAGACCTCTATCAGTCAACTTCAAATGTCTTCTTTAAAAGATTCATACGTACAAATTGCACACACGGAGATACTGGAAGAAAGTCTGTTGGTCGAAGAGCTCGTTCCACCAAAGAGTCTCTGTTACCAAATATAGACAATCCAAAAGTAAATGTCTCGCACAAAATTAATTTCCAAAACCGTTTTCAAGGACACAAATTTCCAAATAAGTCCTAAAACAGTGTTTAAAACAATTAAAACTTTGGATGATCAAAATATTTTACGGATCTCTAGTTATTAGAAATTTGGACTCATAGAGCTTTTGCTGGCTTCAACAGAGCTCCAAAACCTCTGTGGGTACAAAATTCTGAACTAAAGTTCTCTCGATCCTCTCCAATGTATTTTTTCACACTTTTGGTAAATGTGCAAGCAACAGAGGAGACAAAGGGACAAATTTCAGATCACAGAGCTCACTCCACTACAGAGCTTCTGTTGACTCTGACACTTGACCTTTTTATGAAAATTCTGTAACAATGCGAGATATTTATTGCGAGTGACAGACCCCTGGAAGAGGAAAGACCCACGCGCCTAGCATTAATGGGCCGCACACGCCATCTAATCGTGCTCTGACACTTCTGACGTGGCATTCTCCCAGTGGACGTGTGTGGCACACGTTCTCCTGGAATGTTGAACCAGCCGTATATACTCAATTACGGATCCCAAATTTTATTCACTTTCATATATTTACCCTTTCAGATTCTACCATTCTCTTCAGTATAAAACCAAACTTACCACAACCTCTAAAAGTTTACGAACTTACTCTCTATCTTCTCCGGCGAACCTTGCAATAACCTGCAACTTCTCCATTTTACTCCATTCAGCAAGAAATCTCAAATGGCTTCCACCTCCAACGCTCCGGTGAACTCTCCATCTCATTCTGAGCATTCCCAAAACCAAGAAATAGCAAGACACTTACAACAAGATAACTCCGGCGACACAGTAGCTTTCTCTCCGACCACCCACGAGAAAAACTTTATCGCTCATGAACACTTTGAAAGTGTTCTTCCCGTCAAACCCAATAACTACTATCTGGTACCCTCAAAAACCGCATTTGGGGAAACACATGCCATCCTTCTTAACATTCTGGAAAACCACTACCTTTACCCCCTTTTATCCAAAACAGTCAACAAAATCCCGGCGAGATACCTGAATCAATTCTGGCAAAGCAGCAGATTTGATCCCGAAGATAGACAAATCAAAGGCTACATCTCCAAACCCGACAAATCCGAGCATCTTGAACTCAAATTCAACAGAACAATGTTCTCATTGGAGTTCAGTCTACCCACCAGAGGTCTGCTTGGGATAAAGGCATATGCAGAGGAACCAACAGACGAAGAGCTCTGCCGTTTTGTTGAAATGTTGGGGTATAACACAACCCTAAGAAAAAGGAACAGTTTCAGAAGAAATCGACTTCCCCCTCTGTGGAATACCCTCTTCTCAATTCTTAACAGGTGCCTAACAGGGAAAGTGGGCAGTCCAGACCAAACCTCTCACCAAATCTTGACCATAATGTATGGGGTATATTATGATCTACCTCTGGACTACTCCACCATCATGATGCAGGAAATGGTCAATACCATTGACAGAAGAATCTCTTCTCAGAAGGCCAAGGTAAGATCGAAAGATGCTCTACCTCCTCTGCAATATCAACGAATCCTGGGTGTCCTACTAGAGCCTCTGCTACGTCTACAAAAATGGCCAATGGATGGACCGACGGCCAGACTGTATCCCCTGAACAAAAACACCCTAACAGAGTACGAAGTTGAATACCCATTCTGCAGACCTCTGCCAAAGCTACTTCTGGACTATGCTACCGACAAAACCCTTAAGTTAGAATACATACGCGATCATAGGACTCCAGACCCGAGTCCTGTGACACCCCCGCGTCTAGGAGCCACATTAGGATCTAGGGTTGTAGAAAAGATGACAGATGAGCAATGGGCTGCAGCTTTGGCCAAACATGAGCTTGTACAGGCCAACTTTCACGCTCAGAGGGAAGCAATTCTCTCCCCTGCTAAAAAGAGAAAATCCTCTACCACCTCTCCCAAGAAGAAGAAGAAGAAAGCCCACAAGAAAACTACTGAGGGCACCTCTACCTCTGCTGCTCAACCATCCCCTCCTCATGCAACAAAGGTTGGATCTTCTGCACCTCCCTCTCCTCCAAAAGAAAAGAAGAAAATAAAATCCAAAACCTCAGAGGAGAGTGCACCAAAACCAAAGAGAAGGAAAAGCAAGAAAAAGTCCAAAAAGCTTATCTCTCCTATGCAAACTATAGCAGAGGACGATATGATAGAAGAAGAAGTTCACCAATCACCTCTGCAATCCCCCAATCCCCTCAACTATGCACATCATGGAAATTTCTCTGACTTCCTCCAACGCCCTGAGTTTGCCAACACTCTTGACACTTCTGGATGGACTGCAGAACCCCTCTCCCATGGCTCTATAGAAAAAGCAAACTTCAGAATCTCTTCTGACATAGAAGAAGATGATCAAACACCACAAAATGTTCAGGGTAAGACACCAGAGGTACTACAGAACCCTTTTCTTCAACCAGGATTTGATGTACAAAGGGCAAGCCCAGTGGAAAAGGAATCTGTAGAAGACCATCACATGGACACCATGTTAGGAGGTCCAACAGAGGAGATAGTTGAAACTAGGGAGACTAGGGTAGAAGTCTCAGAAGTAGATTCTGATGTAGAGGAAGTAGACCAAATACGAAAAGGTCTTTATCATCCACATATCATACAACTAGTTGGGACTCACTCTTGCTATGATGATCTAGGGAAAAGCCCAGAAGCCAGGGATGAAACACCAAGCCATAGGGTAGCAACATAGGTTGAGACCATAGAGGGAGAAGAAGTGCTTGGATGCTTTACAGAAGCAGAAGCAAGAAAAGATGCCTGGAATAGTAGAGGCACACAACCAAAACCAACTCCCAGTGCATCCCACATTTCTATTGCCGCCAGTCTAGTGGCAGAGGGCAATATTGAAAAAGAGCAGCACAGCTCGACCCCAACCCAAACCATCCGGACAGAGGAAATTCTTTCATCCTCTGTACCATTAGAAACCGGGGAAACTATTCCAGGGGAATCCTCTCTAAAGGATTTTCCCGTAGTAAGTGATCAATTGCCCCAAATCACATCAGACATCCCCACAGAGGAATTTGTTTCCTCTATTACACGCACACACCTAGGCCCAAACATCTCTTCAGAGGAGATTAGAATGCACACAGACGAAGGGATTCTAGACAAATCCCCAAGTCAACTCAAGGATAATCTTGTACCCACCTCTGGAGTGGCTCAAGACAATGTCCTTGACAGAACTTCTATAGAGACTGAAACTCCAAAAGTTTCTTCTCAAGGATTAGAAAGAAATCCTTCCGCCCCCAACATAAAAACAAGGGCGAAAGAAGGTATCTCAAGAACAGAGACTCACTATGGGGAAGAATGTGTTCCCCCAGAGGTTACAACTAGTTCACAAGTATCAAGGGATGAGTTCCAAACCCTTGTCACCTCTGTGGACAAAACATTGAAGGAGTTGCAAAGCTCTTTCAAATCATTTGCAGAAACAACATCCAGGGAAATCCTTAATCTGAACACCAAAATGGACAACCTATCCACAGAGGTGCAAAATGCTGTAACCCAGATGAAGTCAACTACTACCACCACTGCTACCTCTGCCTTCAAAGTGTCTGTCAAGCATTTCCTTCAAAACCTGAAAGAGCAATCCTCCGCTTCTAAGGGCCTTACACCTGAAGATCTAAAGAAGGCATTAGAACAACTTCAGGAGAAGACTCTGCAAGAAACTCTGGCCATGAAGCCTTCTGACAACATGACCAGAGCTCAGCTGACAGAGCTTGGGCAAGGGGTAATTAATCAAGTCACAGAAGTAATAGTCGCCTTCACTGCCGCCAACGAAAATTATGTTAAAGACTTCTAGAAGAGCGTCGGCAGAATGCGTTTCAACACAGAAGCAGAGGTTCAAACACTCCTCAGCCTCTGTGATGATTTATGCGCCAAGATGATCGTTGCAGGAGCTGTTCCACCAAAGAAAACAAAAGCTTCGTGCAGAACAGAGGGTACTTCAGACAAGGGTCAGGATGACTCTGGTGATGACTCTGATAGTCCACCAGATCATCCTGAGGGGGAGAAACGAAGGGAAAAAGCTGCAAGCAGAGGTATACAAGCTCCACCAGTATCCGCAGAACCTATATCTCAAGCACCTCCAACTCAAACCCAAGGAGGAAAACAACAACAGTCCACAGAGGCAATAACCACCTCTGTGGAATTCCCCTCTGTATTCGGAGAAGATATCCAAACCCAAGAAAACTTCCAAATTCTGACATCTTCTGAAGAAGAACTACCTTCCCCAACACCTAGAACCAACCCAAGAATCAAAACCATTGCTCAAAAACAGAGAAAATATCTGAGCAAAACACCTTAAGCCTCTCCAACAAAACCCAAATCACCAATCAAGCCCTCAGAAACTAAAGTGTCACAACCAACAGAGGCAACCCCTACAGAACCTCCTACAACCAAACCCTCTGAAACTCAAAAGCCAAAACCCACAGAGGATACCCCATCTCTACAAACAGACAAACCAACGATGAAAGACAAAGGCAAAAGGATTATGACAGAAGAACCGCAAAAGAAAAAGCCCAAGCATCAACCTTCAACAGAAAAACTAATGAAGAGCTCTTTCGATGCGTATAAAACACCAAAGCCCAAAGAAGAAGACTGGGCTTTCGGTGCTACACCTCTGTCAGACATTCCTGTTCTGGATCCAAAGGCACCTCCTACAGAAGATCGAGTAGCAGAAGTCAAGAACAAATTAGATACTCTACGCAAAACCTTGCCTCAACCACCACCACCACAAATGGAAGAGGTGGTATACAGGTACTTATACAGCAGAATGAGCATAGATCAAACGACACCAACCATTCAAGATCTTGATTTCCGTGCTGACCTTGAAAACCTCTTCACCAGAACAAATCCCAAGCCAAAACACGAAGTCTTCTCATCCTCCAAAATCATCAAGGTCATCTACTGTAAGTTCTCTAAAACCAGAACTTGGCCTAAAGTCTCTTACAACATCTACAAGGTCAAAAGAGAGGACAAATCTGAGAACCAATTCTCTGATGCGGATCTTAGGAATCTAAATCCTTATGACCTACCTGATCTTCTGGACTAGACGAAAAAGAACTTCACAACCGATCCAGTTCACAGAGCCTACAGGGTGATCAGAAAGGCCATACGCGAGAAGCTTCTGCTATACAGCGTGGTTGATTTCCAACTAGCTAGAGACCTTGGAGTGAAGAACTTGGTTGT
The DNA here is from genome assembly GCA_033807775.1 of Saussurea involucrata. Lineage (NCBI taxonomy): Eukaryota > Viridiplantae > Streptophyta > Magnoliopsida > Asterales > Asteraceae > Saussurea > Saussurea involucrata. Next base: position 139,824,502 of record CM066322.1, read on the forward strand.
TCAACCACCAGAAGACTATTGCCCTCCCTCTACTGTACCAAACTCAATCATCACATCACCAAGGGTCGGGTTAGTATTTAAAGATCCTACGGGAAGATCAAGATTGTTCGTAGAGATGGACTGTCAGAAGTACGCAACAAGTACTTTGACAGAGTTCACAGCGATCCTAGAAGAGCACAGAGGAACAGAGCTCATGGATCAAAGCATGACCGACAGACTGATAGAGATCATCGATGCAACAATCAACTTCAGAAGACTCTGCATCAGTTTCTATCACGAGCTTATAAAGGAAGGACTCGACCGCAGAAGTTATAACGACTTCAAATATGCCAACGTCTGAGTCAATCAAACAAATCCTCTGTAATTTTTCTTTTCAAAATACAATCATATGTAAATGCCTCTGGCATAATCAAATGTGAAAAGAAAAGTGTTCTTAGTATGTACTTAGCCTAAAAATCCATGTACTTTTCAATTTTTCATTTTTCACTACTTAGGGGGAGATTGTTAGCTCCAATCTTTCTGTTTGTAAAAGTAGTGAAAAATAGGCTAAGTATAGAAATGTTCGACAGAGGCTCTGCCGAGTAGCCGAGTAACCGAGAAGACAGAAGTCTTCGACAGAGGCTCTGCCGGGTTAACCAAGAAGACCGAAGTAAAGAAGCAACAGAAGACACTTCTAAGCGGACAAGGCCACAGAGCTTCTGTCATACTTGATAGAGCTTCTGTGGTAAAAAGGAGATCTACGCAAAAGATCTAAACAAGGACGAACATGCTTCTTACAATGTCTGCCATTCGAAGGTTCTGAAGATCAATCGTACAAAGGCGTGACCTGACAACTCCACGTGTCAAACTCTGATAGGTTTCCACCTAAAGCTGAATACGGAGCATTTAATGAACGTTGTATTTGCAACAGTTCCAGAATAGTGTTTTGTACCTTCCAGCTACTATTCCTCAACAGTGTCTTCGTACCTTCAGTCCTTGTTGTCCCCTTTAGAAGTAGTATAAATAGAAGGTTCATGTGCACTCTTCTATTAAGCTTTTTACACAACACACCCACCTTTAGAGCATTTTCTTATCAAACCTTTCGGTGTTCTTGGTGTTCTTATTATATCAAATACAGTAAATCATTGAGCTATTTATCTGTCTTATTTACACTTCTTGTATTTGATATCGTGTGTTATTCTACCTCATAATATCTGTTAGTTCGTTAAAACGCTTCCGCATTATATATTGTTTGAACTAATTAGATATAATCATCATTGTTAAGCAAAACAGGAACCAACGGATTCATATCGAGTGAGGAAGTTGGTTATCTTCAGTTGATTTCCCTCACGACTGCCTTGCATGATCTTTGCGAGCTGGTCGCACATTCCTTTTGATGTGTCCTTGTGACTGTCGATGCTACAGTAGATGTTGTTTGGAAGACTGTATACGAGATAAGTCTTTGCCAGTTTATCTCCATCGACTTTCCTCTTTTCCTTGACAGTCAGCTTGTCATAAGGTTTGACCACCCGACGAGCTGGAGCTCCGCCTTCTTGCGCTGGAACGTCCATCATGGGTGGAGCAATCGGTCCATCGGTCAGCGATCAGAGAATCTCTTCATAGAGAAGCTTGGTCTCGATGGAACACATAAAGCGGTCTTTCCAGACATTATACTCCCCTCGGTACAGGATCGGAGGTTTGAGTTCAGATCCAATGGCCAACGCGTCTTGAGTGTTCATTTTTGGGCACTTGTGTGTGATTGTAAGACGAATAGGATGATTCAAAGGTAAACGAGTGATCTAACGCACAATCTAAGGCAAAAACTAACGCGAAATCCTTAGGGAGCAATAAACTAACGCAATCCTAAGAATAACTAAGGAAACAAACACAGAAAGAAAGGAAACAGATTAAAAAAGAAACTGAATGAAACTTACTTAGGTTTGCAGAGCAGGATCCGGAGTGAGATCCGGTCTATAGATCCGGAATGTGAAAATCCGGAATTTAAGGATCCGGAACCGGAATCAAGCGGATCCGAAATTGAGTGGATCCGGAGTCAAAAGTCGGAGTACTATAACTCGGGACCGGATTCGGATTGGATACTGGATTTTTGGTGATACCGGACTTCGTCAAACACCGGAACCGGGTGTAAATCTGGTAGAGTCCGGAACCGGAATTGAAGCAGATTGAGTCCCGTATTCAAAGTCTGATAAAACAAAAAAACGTACCTGGAGATCGAAATCGCACCTTTTTTTACTTTGATAACTTCTGCAAACACTTTAGAACCAAAACAAACAAGTAGGGAAAGCACAACAACTGACCAAATAGATTAAAGAACCACTTTTACGCAAAAATTGAGATTTTTCTATAGAACAGAGTGTAGAAACCCAGAAACTATAAATCTCAAAATTTGATTAACATAAACTTGATTAAACTCAACGAAACTTTGATATGACTCTAGAAACACAATAAAGATAATTTCTTAAGCCTTAATTTCAAGTTTTTACACTTGAATCAAAGCAAAAAAATAACCTTTAACCAACAAACAGTCGACAAAGTTTGAATGACCAGAATAGGATGAATTTACCTTCGAATCGATCGTCTTTCGGCTCTGATACCAATTATGGATCCCAGATTAATAAGTGCAATATGAGTAATCAACACAATTCAGTATAACGTCATAAATCTCACTTTGATTAGATGAACAAAAAGTAGAATTCGGTATCCGTACGTACAAGGTAATTAGGAATATGTGATTAAATCATTAAACCCTAATCAAGGAATAAGCAAACTATTTATATCCCAAAAAGGATATTTACAAGATATGGCAAAACTAGTCCCTTAACTTTTATTCAACTAACATGAGACCTAACAGGATTCCAATGGGCCGGTGGGAAGAGAGAGAGTGGTGTGAATGCCATTGGCAGTAATAAATCCTTGGCCAAGTTCGGTTTGGAAGCCAATGATAGTGACTTGCTTGTCGGAGCAAGTGGTGCGGAGAGTCTTTTCAGCGATGTACCAGAATTGCTGAAGTAGATGGCGATGAGCAGGAGGAGCGATGGTAATAGCTTTGAAGATAGAAGAGTTCTTCATAAAAGTAACAGCTTTAGTGAGATGAGGGCATGGTTTCTTCTTGGTGAATTCAAGAAGGGTTAAGTGGTTGTTCGAGCTGAATGTGATCTGGTTCAGTTCTTCGGGCATGTTCTTTGATTTGATCATAGTCACAGGAGTGGTAGATGCCATTTCTGAGAAGAAAATAAATGGAAGGAAGAAGAAACTTTCTTAGTTAGGAAATATTTCCAAAATAACAGATTTTAGGGTTTTTCTCAGTTTCCTTTTTGAGGAAAGAAACTTAAAAAGGTGTTTTCTAGTTTTGCAAAAACCAAAACTTGGTAGAAAATACAGTTTTCCAGTTTCGTTTTTAAGAAGGAATCTGGAAAAACGTATGAAGAATAAGACAAAAGTTTAAGATTAAGTGTTAAACTTTAAGAAAACTTGTTAAAGTTTTATTTCAAGAAATCATTAAGTAGCTGAGTTCTTTTGAAGAAAACTTATGTTTTGATCTTTTAGAAACAAAAACTTATATCAAAAACACGTTTTAAGAAGATTCAAGAAGAGGTTAAGGAAAGAATATGAACCTGATGTGTTGAAGATTGAAATGAACAAGTCTTAGTTTAAGTTTTAATCCGAGAACACAATAGCACAAGAAGTTTTTCTTGCTTTAGAGAGATATGAGGGTGTAAAAGGTAAAAATATAAACATAAGGAGTTTATATAGTGAGAGGAGAGAAAAAGGTTGATGAGCAGGAAAATAAACTCATCATGACACGTGACACGTCCCATGAAGCGTATTGGTCAAGAATTCTAATGGACGAACGTGTTAGACGAAAAGTCGTGCCAAGGGTTATCCGTTTGATGACGTAACAATGTAAAATTGTCTTTTCATTTTCAAAAAGGCAGCCCTGATTGTTTGGAAATTATCAGGGATGATTTTGTTTATGAAGGATCACTGATGGGAAATATCAGTGATGGAATTTTAGGTTATTTCAAAAGAGATCACTGATAGGGAAATGTCGGTGACCAACTTTTTGTTTTGAAATATATCTTACTGAAGTAAACTTCAGTGTTCAGGGATAGAGAAACATACCTTAGTATCAGTGAACATTTATTCATATATTAGATGATGAATAAAAGAGATAGAATTTTATAACTGACATAATACACAACCACTGTAGAGTTATTCTTCATAGTCCAGCATTCCAAGCTCGCTGATGAGAAAGTTAAATCTTGTCTCATCAAGAGGTTTGGTAAAAAGATCAACTAACTAAAAATCAGTTGGAATACAATGAAGTTCTATATCCATTCATCACATGATCTCTGATAAAATTATATCTGCTTTCAATGTGTTTTGTCTTTAAGTGTAGCACTGGATTGTTTGCTATAGCGATGGCACTAGTGTTGTCGCAATAGATGGTAATTTTATATAGCTGAAGGCAATAGTCTAATAGCTGATTTCTCATCCATAAGACCTGAGCACAACAGCTTCCAGCGGCTACATACTCAGCTTCAGCGGTAGAGGTGGACACTGAATTTTGCTTTTCGCTTGTCCAACTTACCAGCTTTCCACCCAAGAGTTGACAGCCACCTGTGGTGCTTTTTCTATCCAGTTTGCAATTTGCAAAATCACTATCTAAATAGGCAGTTAGATCGAACCCTGAGTCTTTGGGATACCAAAGACCTAGGTTAGGTGTACCCTTCAGATATCTGAAAATTCTCTTTACAATGATCAGATGTGATTCTTTGGGTTCATATTGATATCGTGCACAAAGACAAGTAGAATACATGATATCAGGATGACTCGCTATAAGATAGAGAAGAGAGTCGGTCATCCCTCTATAGGCAGTGACATTAACAGTTTTCCAGAGGGATCCTTGTTAAGTGTTAGTGGAGGTGCCATACGGGTTTTCATAGTTGAGCTTTGAGTAAGATCGAATTCTTCAGCATATCTTTAATGTACTTACCTTGGTGGATAAAAGTGCCTTTATCACTTTGCTTGATTTGAAGTCCAAGGAAGTAAGTCAGCTCACCCATCATACTCATTTTATATTCGTTTTTTATTCGTTCAGCGAAACGAGCACACAGAGATGGGTTAGTAGAACCAAATATAGTATCATCAACATATATTTGAACAAGAATAATATGACCTTTAACCTTTCTGAAAAATAGAGTGTTATCAATTTTGCCACGTTCAAAGTTTCCAACGATAAAAAAGGAGGATAAAGTGTCATACCATGCACGAGGTGCTTGCTTTAAGCCATAGAGAGCCTTATTCAATTTATATACATACTCTGGATGCTTAGGATCAGTGAATCCTGGTGATATTTCAACATAGACTTCTTCATTCAGCTTTCCATTGAGAAACGTTGACTTGACATCCATTTGGTGAACTTTGAAGTCTTTGTGAACTGCATAGGCTAAGAAAATTCGAATTGCTTCATGTCTTGCCACTGGGGAAAAAGTTTCATCATAGTCTATGCCTTCCTTTTGTCTATATCCCTGAGAAAGTAGTCTAGCTTTGTTGCGGGTTACAGTACCAAATTCATCTAACTTGTTTCTATAAACCCATTTAGTTCCTATCACTATTTTGTTACATGGTCTGGGAACAAGATTCCAAACTTTGTTTCTTTCAAATTCAGTCAGTTCTTCTTGCATAACGCTGACCCGGTTTGGATCTCTGACGGCGTCATCAGTTTTCTTTGGTTCAATCAGAGATATAAAATAAACAAATAAACAAATGTTACCTGAACTTCGTCGAGTCTGAATACCTGCGTTTGGATCACCAAGAATTTGATCAATTGGGTGATTTAAGGTCCATCGCTAAGCAGGAGCTTGAATCACTGACTCAGATAGAACTTCTGGAGGTGCTAAAGAGGAAGCTTCAGCAGCAGTAGTTTCAGGTATACCAAGTAGAGTTCACTGAGGTTCAGATGAGATTTCATTTACTGATTGTTGAGAAGTGGATGAGATTTCAGAGGTTGAGGGTTCAGAAGGAGGCAAAGTGTTAATGGAGACAGTTGATTCCCAAGAGGAGGATTCAGCTTCACTTGATTGCATGCTAGGAATGATGATAGGGTCATCATCAGCGGTTGGGTTGTTGACCTGAGGGTCAGGGTTAAGATTAGCTTATGATTCCCCATAATGAGAAAACACCCACTGATTCAATTCTCGTTTTCAGCAGTAGGTCTAGAATTTGTTGTGCGGGATTCATCAAAGGTGACATGAATGGTTTCTTCTACAGTTTGTCTTCTCTTGTTGAAGACTCTGAAGGCTTTGGACACTGAAGAGTATCCTAGAAATACTCTGTCATCAGCTTTGGGATCAAACTTTCCAAGAGAATCTTTGTTGTTTAAAATGAAACATTGACAACCAAAGATGTGAAGAAAGCTAATAGATGGATTTCTCCCATGGAAATGTTCATAGGCCATTATGTTGAATCTTTTGACGATCAAAAGACCTATTCTTCGTGAAACAGGCAGTGTTGACGGCTTCTGTACAGAATTAAGTTGGAAGGTGAGAATCGTTGAGCATGAATCTGGCAGCTTCGATGATCGTTCTGTTTCTTCTTTCAGCGACTCCATCTTGTTGAGGTGTTCTCACGACTGAGAAGTTGTGAAAGATGCCCTTGCTCTCAAAGAAGTTATCAAGAGAACTATTTTTGAATTCAGCTCCATGATCACTCCTTATTGAGCGAACGGTCATATTGTTCAGGACTTCTATTTTCCTGACAAATAAGATGAGTTCTTCTAAGGTGTCACTCTCTGCATGGAGGAACATGACCCAGGTATAGCAAGAGAATTCATTTACTATGACAAGAGTGTATTTCTTTCCAGCGAAGGATTGTATGTTGATAGGGCAAAATAAATCCATATAGAGGAGCTGAAGAGGATTTGTCACTGAAGACACTTGTTTTGATTTGAAACTAGCTTTTGTTTGTTTTCTTTTTTCACACGCTGAACAGAGAGATTCCTTAGCGTATGAGTGCTGAGGTAAGCCCGTGACTAGTTCTTTGGAGGAGAGAGTGTTCAACATTTTGAAGTTTAGATGAGAGAGACTCTTATGCCATAGCCAGTTGACATCTGATGAAGCTTTAGAGAGAAAACAAATGTTCTCAGTGGTTGTTGAGTCCATTTTTATGGCATAAACATATTCCAAACGATAGACGTTGAGAGCGATCTTTTCATTCTTATCAGTGACAAAGCATGCTTCCTTAGTAAAGCAAACTTTGTAGTCTTTATCACATAGCTGACTGATGCTAAAAAGATTGTTCTTCAGTCCTTCTATATAAGCGACTCTTCTGAAGGTGGTTGTACCATTTGAAAGTACACCAAACCCTCGGGTATATCCTTTTCCATTTCCACTAAAGGTCACTAAGAGACCTATTTCTTCCTTGTATTCAGTAAGCAGGTTTCTTTTTCCAGTCATGTGTCGAGAGCATCCACTATCAAGATACCAGATACCCTTCGAGACCTGCAAACATAAAGAAGATTATTTTGAATTGGTACCTACTTAAATATGGGTCTACAATTGTTAGTGGTAGAGAAAGTAGAAGGATCAGTAGTCTTCACAGCATCTGATGATTCAACTTCAGTGGTAATCTTCACTTTGGTTAATTTCTTAACCTTAGTGGAATTTTTCACCTTGCCTTGTTTTTCACCTGGGGTGATCTTCTTTTCCTTGGAGGCAGTCATCTTCACCTTAGCTGATTTCTCAGCTTTGGTGGCTGTGGGGCACTTACTAGCAATATGATCAGTAAGTCCGCATTGATAGCATTTCCTATAGCTGAAAGTAGCTTTAGGACCATAGGCATAATCATTTGATATTTTTAAATGAATAGGGTATGTACCAAGAATACCTTTAGCATCAAATTTCGGAGGAACCTTAGGTTCATCAGATATCTTAGCTATAACATCAACGCTTATCCATGGAGTTGATCACTGAACAAGTTCAGGGATCTTGTCATTGGAAGTAGAAGGTTGATTGGCTGAAGGTATAGCTTTATTCAGCTTTGGCACCTTGGTACCCTTCTCAGGTTTTTGTAAAACGTTTTTTCCTTTATCTTTATGTTTGGGGCTTAAAGTGGATTTATCCTCAGGGATAGAATTATTAGAAGAAGAGCACTGAGATGATGAGGTGTCAGGGATAGAAGAAACAAACATTCCAAACTTAAGCATGAAACGATCTTTGGTTAGTTCTTCAACGTTAGCATTATAACCAAGACCGCTTCTGTCATTGACATGAATCTGAGCACCGATTATCTTAGTGATCTTTGCTGAGGATTTACACCATCCTTAAACAGTAGCTTTCTCAGTTTTCAGTTCAGCGATAGCTTGTTCGCGTTCAATGTTGAGGACTTGATTTACATAGACCTGATCTTTCAAATTTTCTTCGATGTTAAAAAGCTCTTGGATCTTTAAATGACAATTTTTAAGTTGTTCAGTTAAGTCTAAATTTTGTTGTTCAGCTTTGGTCTTGCCATTCAGGGCATCATATAAATCAACGGTCAACACATCGATAGCATGAAGTCTATCAGCGTCAATGATAGCAGGAGAAGGAGAGAGTGATACCTGAGACGTAGAAGTAGAGGTAATTTTAGTTGGTTCTTCCTTTACTTCTTAGATTTTGGCCATAAGACATAGATTGGCCTCATCTTCTTCATCAGAATCTGATTCTTCATCAGATTCAGCCCAATCGTGATCTTCAGCGATCAGGCCTTTACCTTTTCTTTTGTAGTTTTTCAGCTTATCATATTTTTCTTTGAGCTTAAGGTATTTATCATCTGTAGTCTTATAAGTAGAGGATTTCTTGAAGGATGAAGAAGGTTTGAAAACATTCTTTGACCTGCACTCACTAGCAAAGTGACCTATCTTTTCACAGTTATAGCAAGTGGCAGTAGCCTTATCAACAGAAGATGATTTGGGTTTGTCAGTGATAGTGAGAGGTTTATTTCTTCCGAAGTTACTCTTTCTAGCGAATCTCCTGAAAGAATTTGTCAGGAGTGCTAGAGATTCATCAAGCTCTGAGGTATCAGCTTCTGATGAATCATCATAGTTAGATTCCAACTAAGTGATAGTGACAGAAGATCGCTGAGTGGGCATTAACTCTGAAGAGAGTAAATCAACAGATGGGCTTTTGGAATCTCTTACAAGATTCTTCTTAAGTTGACACGACTGCTCATGATTGAGCATAGTGCCAAAAAGAGTACTTAAGGTCATGAATTTTAAGTCCTTTGAGAGTTTAAGACACATGGTATAATTGTCCCAACTTTCAAGAAGACATTCCATGAATTTTGTCAGGATCTTAGAGTTAGAATAAGTCTTACCAACAGTCTTTAAATCAATGATTAAGCAGTTAAAACGTTGGTGAACTTCAGATAAAGTTTCATTCTTACCACAAATAAAACTTTCATACTGTCTTACTAGATTTATTCTTCTGGACTCTTGTACATCAGAAGTACCTTCATATTGAAAACAGATTGTGTCCCACATGGCTTTAGAGCTTTTGAGGTTCATGATAGAGTGATAGACCTCATCAGGTAGAGCCAGATATATGATAGATCTATCTTTGGTATCAATGGCTACCCTCTTCTTGTCTTCTTCAGTCCACTGAGAAACTGCCTTGACGATTTGTCTTTCAGGAGTGGTAGCAGTGGCTGGAACAGCAACATCGATAATGAATGGAATGTAGGGTCCATTTTCTACATAGTGATGTATAGTGGGATCTACACCTTCTAGGAAAAGCATCATTCGATTCTTCCAGAGATTAAAGTTATCTCTTGGTTTCACTGATGTTTGCATCAGATCATTAGTAGACTTATCACTTGTTTATCAGCTTTGTCTTCGATTCAGCGATGAACTCCTTTGTCGCGAAACTTATCTTCATGATTACAAATAAGCATTTACAGATAAACAATCAGTGATCATTAGCGATACGTGAACAGATTCAATTATCACTGATGTGCATTTATCACTGAGAAATATTGAAGAGCAGTGGTTACCCATCAGTGATACTGAACAGACTCAGTATGTTATCACTTAGGGTGAAACACTTATACATAATGTTTACTTATAATTTTCACTAAGTGATTCTAAGGGTCATCATCAAATCACTAAAGGGTGTGGATCAACATACACTATGTGGCATATATTCTTGTCTACATTGTTTTATTTGTTTAAAGATCACCAATTATAAAGATGTCTAAAAACGAGATGATGATGGCTCTTGGTTCCGATACGAGACCTCTTGTTTTATTCGAAAGAGAGTATGAACAGTGGAGAGATAGGTTTATTGACTTTTTTAAACGACAATCAAATGGAACGAACATTATGTTGTCTTTAAGAGAAGGTCCAATACAAAGACTCCTATGGTTAGTTCCTGCTATTCAAGGCAGAGCCGAATTTGAAGATTGGAAACCGATTGAGAATTATACGGCTGAAGAAACTTTGAGATTCGATGCTGATAAGAAAGCTAAGTCGTATATGATCATGGGTATTCCAAATGACATATATAACAAAATTGATAGTTTCAAGGAAAATGAAAAAATGATGTAGGACCAACTTGAGAAAATGATGCAAGGATCTCAGATGGGAAATCAAATGAAAATGACACTGTGCATCAATAGATATGAGGAATTTAAAGTGAAGGATGACGAGAATTTGGCACAGACTTGTGATCAATTTGTAACCTTGTTGAACGAGTTGAGCAAAAACAAGATCAACAAGAATGTGATAGAAAACAATGTCAAATTCGTAAGTATTCTTCAACCCGAATAGAAAAGTGTGAGTCGCCGAATGAAACAGAATTCGAGGTTATCTACGATGCTGTTACACGAACTATTTGAGACCCTACAACAAGACGAAGAAGAATTGATGAAATCAAAGAGAAGAAGAATACAAAAAAGAAGAAGTCTATTGTCGATCCAATTGCTCTAATGAATCTCCCCCTTAGCTATCAAGGTATGAACGGTCTTCTTCTTCTACGAACCCCAAGATAAGTTTCAATTCTTCTCATGGCCATTCTGAAATTAATTCTTTCGTTAATCTCGTCGATAGCTCTAAGCAGAAGAATTCTTGCCGGTGTAGACATCCAAGAAACTTTCCTTTCAGCATCATGTCTCTTTAACCTCTGTTCGAGCTGCAATCTGACAACCTTCAGTGTACCATCCGAGTACTTAGCCAATTCACTCATTCTTATGAATATCTTTTCACCTCTATCATTTCTGAATACAACACCAAACTCAGGTTCACCAATCACTGCATATAAAGGCATTCTCATCAATCCTGCCATCTCTTGATTAGGCCTTATCAGATTTACCATCGGTTGTTCACTTTCCACGGCCATCTGGAAATCATGGCATTGCGTGTATAGAATGTGCCTTCTCAAAAATCTTTTGATGGCATTCAATGCTAGAATCACATTCTCTTTCCTGACCTGAAGATCTCTGAAATAATGGTACATGGTTTCAAAGTCTTCAATGGTTAAATGACAGAAATCAGCCTCCGTGAATGAATAATATCTGCAGTCTTGCCTCTGAACGACGAAAGCCGGATACCACATCTTATAAAATAACTTCGCAGTCACCTCCTTAATAGTAACAATCAACTTATTGCTTTTCACATTTCTTTCTTTCTGGCATTTGGCTCTCAAGAAGTAGATGTACTCAAACTTGTAATCATCCGACTGATCATTAATCCCCAACACAGCATAGGGATTTAACCTCCTGATTCGGTGAACAAATAGTCTTCTTTCAGTCTCCTTCAAGAAAGGTGTTCTCAGGTATAAGGTTATTTGTCTCTGTTCCAGTTCAGATAATCGTTTACTTCTGGAAGACGAAGGACCTGGTTAATCGAATGTTGAAGGATTGGAAGCACCGGCTTGATCATGTGAAGGATTGACAGGTGGTATAAAAGGTGGTTCAGATATTTCAGGTTTAATATCTTCAGATAATTGATCATGGAATAGTGGAGATTCATGATGAACAGGAACGTTTTGGGGAATTGGGGGAGTTTCATGATGAACAGGAACTTGTTCAGAAGATGGAATAGTGGTTTGAGTTGAGCTTGGTTGGCTAAGGTTGAAGGTTAAATGTGTGGTTTCAGGTTGAGATGACATTAAGGTTCTGGATATGGGTTCAGGTGAGTGTATGGGGCTTACGGCTATCTCTTCAGGTGTTTTTGGCCCATAAATTTCAGTAAGGAAATAAACTTCTTCTTTATTGAGTTCAACTTCTTGCTCAGCAGACCCATGTGTGATCATTAACAACGTTTTTGTCTCTTCTTTTACTCTCCAATACTTATCATACTCGCTTTCAGTTACATCAGCCTTATCATCAGAGCTGATATCCACAATCTCTACAACTTCCACAAAACTGTCAATAATCTCCCTAATCTCCTCCACATTTACCTCGGGCTTTTCAACCGTCGGTTCTACATTCGGATCCATATAAAAATCAATATGTTTTCCGCTTTCTTCGCCCATTGCTCCAGATTCAAACATATGAATGACTTCTGTAGTGGACAAAGTTTTACCCATACTTGGAGTTTTTGAATCAGATTTCTGAGTCTTGCTTCTCTCCCCCTCATGATCATGATCATCAGGATCCTGATCATGTCTTCTTTTAGTTCCATGGGCCTGTTCTTTGCAACTCAAATTCAGTATGGCCACTTGCTTTGCCAATTCATCCATAGATTTCTTCATATCGCTCAGATTCTGTACAACCTCTAACTTGAAGGAATTGAACTTCGTGGATGTAACGGTATTCGATGTGAGTGTAGGTGTAGGTGTAGGTGGTTTTGGTCGAGATTGAAAGTTCTCAAGTAGTGATAGCAAATTCTTGCTTTGCTGATCGTCAGGACTAATGGAAAGCAATTTTGCATAAAATAGAGCTTTCAACTCATCAACAGTTAAATCTAATGGAGTGACTTGAGCTGGTGTAACTGGAGGTGGAGGTGGAGGCAATTCTGGCTCTTCAATCATCGGCCCTTTCTCTTTCAACAGGTACTTAACTCCTTGTATCTCCGTAATCAATCTTTCCTCAACAGTCTTTAAGGCGCCGTCGAGCTCATTCCTTGTCACTAAGACTGGGAGATCACCACCGGGACCACTTAGGTTACCCGTTGACATAGCAGTTGAATCAACTGTGTGGCCTACGTTCAGCGTTGGAATAATGTTAGCACTGGTAGGACTTATGCTCAATCCTTGTAATCCTACAGAAGGAATTACTCCGAGCATTTCGGACGGGGCACTATGACCCCCGTCAGTAGTAACAAATAGTGTCCTAGCCAAGGAAGATAATAATTCAGAAACTGGCTCTAGACTCGATACATGTACATGAATGAAGGTCGAGGACCGGGGAGGGTGTCTCTCTATTTCAATAACCAAACTCTTCAAGTGAGAGCTGGATAGATTATGTGCTATAGCCCTGTGAGAAAGTGAGACAGTTACTTGTTGAGAAGAAACTGAATAGATGGCTTGGGTGTGAAAATGCGTTAGTGGGCTACTAACGTCTTGTTCCACACCGGATCCCAACACATGAGATCTAGTGGTGGATGTGGCTGCCCTTCTGGTATACTAGGTTAGGGTAGCACTCACACTCTCCATGTTTTTTTCTTCAATTTCTCTCGCAGACTCACATATATTTTCAACTAATGCTCCCTCGGTTCTCCTTATATCTCCGACAACTGTTTCGATAACAGTTTGCACAGTTTCAGCATCAATATGAGACATTTCCGGTAAGTCATCAAAATGAATGTTTTCCAAAGGAACAGTAGATATGGTAGACATAGTCGGAAATTCTATGAACTGGGAAACATCACCAAAGTCAAGCTCATCATTACCACCTTGTTGGTCATCATCATCATTATTATTATCATCATCATTGTCATTTCCTTGATTATCCCGTTCCTCCGTAGAATTTGACGCATTATCAGAATCTGAAACATCATCAGATGGTCCAATAGCTCCAACCACAGCAGCTGTCCCAACATGACTGGGAATCAACTCCTCGGTGGATTGGACTACACGGTTGTCTAATTCTGTGTCCGAAGACGACAACCATGTACCTTCAGATATAGATAACTGACCCCTACCAGTTCCCCTCTCGAGATTTTTCCTCTACGCTCCCCGTTCAGTAGCCCTTGCATCCTGAACCCTCACAGACGCCTCTCTCCTAGGGGATGAGTCTGGGGTAGGTCCCTCCGGTTCTGGCCGGACCATAGACTCTCTATACTCGACTATGCACTCTGTGTACTGATTTGCGTATCCGAGGAACCCTTCCGGTAATGGCATCTCATAATTGAATTGCTGCTTTGGTAGTTGGAGATACCGCATAGATTTTTCAGGCACCGAAGGATGATTGACTCTTCTCGCGATTTTTTTGTTGGAACGCATCATACTGTGTACAATCAGTTGTAAAAACCTCATGTATGGTAATGCTTCTGATGCCTTCTTGGGTTCTAGTGAGCTCAGGAAATTGACATACAAACACTCGTTTGTTGTAGCAGATCTTGTCTTTACACCGTCCTTTATGTCACCAATGATGTTACCAGGAGGATGTGCGTTTGTCCATTTGATTCTGCTCGGGAGAGTTGGAATATTAGTACGAGTGTTGGAAGCATCATTTTCATCTATGACCGCAAAAATATCTTCTGTCGATTCAGCTGAAGGAACTTGAGTCGGTGTTGGCAGTTCAACTTCAGGTACTATTGATTCAGGCGTAGAGACATCCGATGTTGTGTATTCAAAAACCGGGTCTTCAATTGGAGAAGCTGGTTCAGAAACTATGAGAGGTGTAGACTCGGTCAGATGTACATCTGTAGCACTAGAAGTAGCAACACTGTTTGCTTCAGAAGGACCGAAGATATTAACACTCATCTGAAGTATGTTTGCATTTACGGATACAGAAAGTAGTTCCATATCTGCAGATATATCCATAAACGCATCAAAAAATAACAAATCTAAATCAGCATTATTATTACTATTTAAAACAAAATTAGATAACTGATTTTGTGCAGGTTCTACTCCTTGTTGAGTAGAAGCTTCAGATTGAAGTCCGAGTCTTGAACCGTGTTGTCCAGAAGTCAAAGTAACATTTTCGTCAAACGTCACATTGATGCTTTCAATGACCGACTTCGTTCATTTGTTGTAGATCATGTATGCTTTGGATGTCAAGGAATAACCAATAAAAATTCCTTCGTCAGCTTTGACTTGAAACTTTGTAAGATTTTGTCTGTCTTTGAGCACAAAACATCTGCAACCAAATACACGCAAAACTTTTATATTAGGTTTGCGATTATTAATAATCTCATATGCAGTTTTATTTAAACGTTTCTTTATAATGGTCTTGTTTTGTGTGAAGCAAGCGGTTGATACTGCTTCAGCCCACATGCTTGGTGGAAGTCCCGAATAAGCAAGCATAGTTCGAGCTGCTTCTACAAGCGTTCTGTTCTTTCTTTCAATAACTCCATTTTGTTGAGGAGTCATTGGTGCAGAAAAATTATGCGAAATTCCAACTGAATCAAGAAATGACTGTAAAGTGGTATTCTTGAATTTTGTTCCGTTGTCGCTCCTTATCTTTTGAACTGAACGTTGTAGGAGAATCTGAATCTTCTTGATGAATTTGATGATCGGCTCTGGTGCTTCAGACTTGAGACGTAGAAATTCCAACCAAGTATAACGCGAGTATTCATCAATCATAACTAAGATGTATTTCTTTCCACCCATTGATTGAGTTCTCATTGGGCCACAAAGATCCATATGAATAAGCTCCAGTACATTATTGCAGTTTGACAGAGTTTTAGACTTGTGAGAAACATGTTTCATTTTCCCCATTTCATAAGCCGAACAGACTGAAACTTTGTCGATCTTCAAATTTGGTAGTCTTGTAACTCATCCATCAATCCTCAGTTTGTTGATGCTTCGAAAGTTCTGATGAGATAATCTTCTATGCCACAACCAACATTCGTCTAAAGATGCTTTTGAAACGAGACAGACTTGTTTCCAGGCAACTAGAGTCGCAAAATCGGTTATGTATAGATCTCCGCATCTGTTTGCCCTGAAGATTTCTGAACCGTTCTCATCCACAACATGACAGAACTTCTTGTCGAAAATTACCTTTCAATCCTTGTCGCAAAACCGACTTATGCTAAAGAGATTATGTCCTAAACCCTCCACATACAAAACCGTTTCCACAAAAATCGAGTCATTCTTTAACGTTCCGTGACCTCGAACATATCCCTTAGAATTATTGCCGAAACCAACCGACCCGCCAGGATGTACCATAAAATCGTGCAATAAGTGCTTGTACCCCCATCATGTGTCTCGAAGCTCCCGAATCTATGACCCACACATGACGGTCCTGAAAATGCAAATTACCTTATCTTAGGTACCCATATCAGTATGGGTCCTTTGGTGTTAGTACGGATCAGTTTATTGATTTCAGTTGAGGAAACCTTGAATTTGGCTTTAAACTTTAGTTCCTTTGGTGAACTTGGTTTGTTAACTTGATTTTTAGGAATCCATTTCCAAACCATGTTCACTTCAACTGTTTTAATGTCTTTCTTCTTATTTTTCTTATTTAGCCCAAAGCCGAACATTTTGGCTGAATGATTAGCTGAAGATTTCGAAGAAGAATTCAAAGAATTAACATTTTTAAACTTTTTGTCCTTAGAAGCGTTGCGATTTAACATGAAGTAATTGTCCCAACAATGAGCGCAATGTATTCTTCTTTTTGCTTGTGTCAACAATTTAAAATCTGAAATCTCTGAATTTTTATTGACACTTGCATTGTAGACATTACATGAATGCGTACAATTTTTATTGAAAGCAATACATATCTCAACATTGGAATTTCTATTCTTGCTAACATCACTTGGCCTCTTCAGATCCATGAGCTTTTCCTCATCCACTTCTGAGAATGAAGAAGAAGAAATGTTAGAACGTTTAGAATTAGGAGATCCGCTTGAACACAAATCATATTTGGTTCCAGAGGACTCTCCTTTCTCAAAAATACTGTATTCTTTTTCATTTGTGTCTGAACTAGATTCAAACAATGAATTATCAAAGCACACAAATGATGATTTATTGACTGAAATAGGATCTTTTGTCTTAAGGTTGATTTCTTCGAAAGAACTTTTCACTTTAAAATCAACCGAACTTGAATATTTATTCTGATCTTTGCATTTACATTGATTTGAAGAATTTTCTTTTGCATTTGAATCCTTAAATTTTGATAAGTTAAATAATTTGGATTCTAGACGTCGAATCTCAATCTGAAGATCAAGATTGACCCTTAGACTATTATCCAAGTCCATTCCAATATTTTCATTATCATCCTTTAATTTTTCAACTTGCAATTTTATCTCAGAAATGTGATTTTCTAAGTCAACAATTTTGATCAATGCAGAATCCAATCAGGAAATTCAGAATTAATCTCCTGAACAAACTCTTTTTTGATTGAATCTTCTTTAATATTTGACTCCTTTTCTTCACAAGATTTAGACTTGACAGATTCAGGTTCATTGATTTGAAAATCAAAAAGTTTATCCATAGATTCATTTAAAAATAATAAATTAAATTCAGTTAGTTCAACCTTTTTGGTTTTATAACGAGAATTTAATTCGTCGTATTTAAAATTTGTCGTATTGAATCTAGGATTTTCATCAGAACCTTTCTTCATCTTATCTTTCTCTTTATCAGACAAAGGGGTTGAACATTCAGATTTAACAAAAAAAATTGATATAGGAGGTATTTCCTTTTTAATAGATTCCTTCAAACCTTCACCCAATTTTTCAATTGTGTAAAGATTTTCAGGTGCTTTCTTTAAAACCTCAATATCAGACAAACCTAGTCCCATCTTTGGATTATAAAATCGAGTATCTTTTGGGTTACTAGTTAATAGTTTCAAAGTTTACTCAGTCTGACCTTGTTTAAAATTCAAATCTTCAAGTTGCTTAATCTTTGCATAAGCTTCAGTTCTTTCTTCAGAAATAACTTTAAGTTTAAACTTTAAATCCATGTTTTCATCACTTGTTATTCTCATTTCCTTCTTCAACTCAGAAATTTTAGATTCAAGTTCTTGACTTTTGTGACAATTGTCAAAATCACATCTCAGGTTAGAACTACTTTGGATACCTCATTTTTATGACATAGTTTACACAGTGCAATTTTAGCAGTAAACACGGTACGATAGGAAAAATTGAGAAATTTTGCCTAAGAAATCCTTGAATTAGGAAATTATCCATAAATCTCATAAAATGCCAACTTAATATATATTTATACTACAAGTATTTATGTAGTTGTTAATTTTTATATATTTCAAGTTTATTATATATATAAATACTTTATTTTATACATGTATACCTTGTATTTTAACTTTAAAAGAGAATACTTGTATTTTGATTTTATTTTAAACCATGAAGTGACTAAAATACATTTGTCAGACCACACCACACCACCCCCCCCCCCTCAAAGAGGCCGGCCACTCTCTCTCTCCCTCCATATGTATGCAACACTCTTCATCATTTCACCTCACTCTCTCATTTCAATCTCTCACTAAGAGAAAGTTGTCACCTCCTTCTCTCTCCATCTTCAAATCTTCATCCTCATCTTCATATCATCTTCAAGTGTTCATCATAAACTCCAGCCCCTAAACTCTTCTTCTTCAAGATTCCAAGGCAATCAAAGGTAAAAATAAATGTGTTGGGTAAAATCCACACACATTCTTTCAAGACTTTTTCATCTTCTTGCATTTTAAAGTATGATCTTCATCTTTTCTACACTTTCTTCATATCCTTTAAAATCATCTTTTATAGGTCTTAATGTTTGTAGATTTACCATCATAACATCTTTTGTTAGTAAAAGATGGTGAATCCAAAATCAAACCAATGTTAAGACCAAAGATGAACATTTTAAACACATGCATGTAGTGTTCTTGGGAAATCCATCATTTTTGTTCAAGAGTCTCATGAATGGATCTTTGAAAACCATTAAAAACGTATTTAAACAAACATGCATCAGCTCAAAATACTGAATTTTTAGTTGCATGTTGATGTTCTTGGCAAGAACATCAACAATCTTCAAAATGGGTCTTTTATAAAAGTTTTCCATGTTTGAGTTGATGGATAAATTGCATGCATTTTTAATGGATCACAAATATGTTTTGGAACTGAAAATAAGTGTATGGATGAGAGTCAAATTGGATTTTGCATGCAAAGAATAAGAATTTTGGTTTAAAAGTCAATTGGAGAGCACATGCACAAGGTGTTGTTTGGACAGCTTGCTGTCAGATTTCACACCCCACTTCAAAGAGTCATATCTCACTCATTTTAACTCCAAATGGAGTGATTATTTTTCTGGAAATCATTTTATTGTGTTAAGATTCAAACCCAAGTGGTTTCATTCAAAAACTCAAAGATTTCATTTATCAAACAGTCCTCACAAAATCCGTGTACAAACAGCGAAGTCTTCTGTCGGGTTTTACGTCGTGTATTATTTCATATACTTATACTCTTTCAAAAATTATGAAACTGATGCCAAAAGTTTCCTAACTCATTGAACCAACTGGACATAAAATTTCATGATCAAAATATACATGGAAGTTACCCAAAGTTGGACACAAAGTGACATCAAATTCTGGACAGTAAAGGACAAATTGTTATTTATTATTAAGGACTATTTCTAATCCCATTTCATCATTTCATGATGAAATAGTGGAGTATATAAGTATATCTTATATTTATGCAGTTTATTTATGCATTTTATTTATGTCTTTTATTTATGCATTTTATTTATTCTTTATCCCTTTTCATCTTTTATGATGAAATTGTGGAATGTTCATATATATAATATATTTATATATATTTATGCATTTTATTCTTGATCCCATTTCATCATTTTATGATGAAATAGTGGAGTATAAATATATATTATATCTATATATTTATACATTTAAATATTTGTCATTTCGTTTACGACCTCTAATTTTATCGTCGTTACGATAAAATTTCGGTTTATACATATATATGTACTATATATGTTTATGTTCTTTAAAACCCTTTTCGTTACTTATTGGGACAAAATTGTGGAAACTTTAATCTAAGAAGAACAATGTATACGTTTATTACGTTATAATATTAAAACACAACAAGGCATTTTATGATGATTTGGATAGTTAGTATCGAACCTTCGAGATTGAGAACTCACTAGTGACCTTACGTTCATAGGTTTGAAGTAGGATCATCTCGGAGTACTTGTGGGAGATTCCCGGATTCTATCGCGTATCATGTGAGTATTCACAGCCCCTTTTTCAATGTTTTACATATTTTGGGGTGAAAAGCATGTGGTTACTACAACTATTTTACACACCGATTATTTCGTTTTCTTGAAAATACGAAGCTTGCTTATTTATGCTCTATGGTATCTATGTTGTTGCAAATGTTGTAAGTTTGAGTTTCTTTTGCTATCATTCAAAAGTCCCCGTTTACGTATACGTTACCCGTTAACTCATGGATTGAGCCGTTGGTAATTATGGATAACGTTATTTGGTTTGACACCCCACTCACAAGTAGCGCTTGTTTGAGTGCATAATTATTGTTGTATTGGCGTATTGTTGGTGATAGAACATGCGCGTATGTGGAATGATTCCACCACTGTAGTAGGGGCAAAGTATGTCGGTATAGGTCGGGTAACGGGCTCAATAACTTAGCATTTTACATATGATTACTTTGAGCAAGTGGTTTTTATAACCGAATTATTTTATCCCATTTGTGGATTTAAACTATTTTGCGATGGCAAACAATGTTATACTCATTAAACCTGTGAACTCACCAACTATTCATTAGTTGACACTCTCATTTACATGCTTTTCAGGAGAACGTTCTTAAGGTTGGAATTTAGGAAGGCTACACGTGATGAAGCTTTCCTTACTATCTTTAAATTTTATGTTCATTTCCCTTTCGTAAAGACAATTGTAAAAGACAAGGTTTAACCTTTGAATGTATTTTGATGGTTGTTGTGATCTTGTAACTTTTGCTATGAAACTTGAGATGTACATTCCGTGTTTCCGCTTTAGCAGGGTGTTACAGATTTAGTATCAGAGCTAAAGGTTATAGAGAATACCGGTTTTCCTTTGGAAAACTGCAACTATAACCAAAAACGGGAATGAACATTTAAATTACTAAATATGTTGCTAGTATAACTGGTTCGGGTATTGCATAATCGGTCTTTAATTAAACAAAGCCTGATCACCTATGTTTAATTAAAGAAAGAGTGATGCGAGACCGGAAATGGATATACTAGGAATATGTGTGTTTTCACACTTGATGCTTCACGTTGTATGCCTAGTAGGAACGTAGTTATTGCCTATAGTATGCAATAGTATAGTACGCTTAGCCTTTATATTGCGCGATAGTAATGTTATACACTCTTACTTCAGTATCACTATGTCAACATCCTCATCACACTCTTACTTCAGCAATACTTTGTCGTCGTCGTCATCATCAAGCTCACAACCTTCCTACACGCCATCAAGTGAGCGTACGTCTGACGTGGAATGAGACCCGTATGATGGGCCAAGGATGCCTCCGACTGTGGCTCCTCCACAACCCATCCCGGTAGTAATGCCACCTAGGGGTCCACGTACGAGGCAAACCGCTAGGAAGAGCGTGCCCATACCTAGACGAGTGTCTTTTAGGTCTGATCAGCGAGACGCATCGGAACCCTCACGGGTGATCGAGGGAGTGCCGAGTAACCGAGCGCCTGGCATGACCTGGACCGAAGAGCAATGCCTTAGGGTCGTGGCAATGGACTTGCACGGATGTTAAGTGAGGGTCAGTCACCAGAGTCAAGTCATAACCGAGCTAGTGTAATTAAGTCACCTTTTGACCAATCGGTCGTCCGACGCCCTAAATGGAGCGAAAAAAGCTCGGAGGATAGCTTTACGAGCCGAGATAATGAGCATAGTAGTAGTGATGCTGTTGACGCTATTGGTGTTGTGGGTTTCGATTGAAGTGTATCGGGGCGGATATTGACGTGGACGGTGGAAAAATTTAGAAAATGAAACTTTTTAATTTCTAGTTGTTTCAATCTTAAATTTCAGTTTGTAATTCTATACTGATGTGCGATGCACATCAGAAATTTTGTATCAAACGGCTATTATTAATGACTTCAATGAAAAGGCATTTTTGTGTTTTAATTATATATGTGGAACATGCAATAGTTATTTATTTATTCTCCAACACTTCGAAGTTTCAAATGTATTCTTTACAAAAACATCCGACTTTAATTACTCAAATTTTTAATCAACTCGATTTTTGCAATTGTGTTTTAGAAAAATGCCACCAAGAAGATCCACACGTCACACGGGAGGAAATCCTGATGATCAAAACCCCGATATCGCCCAACTCATATCTCAACGTATCCAAGAGGCGATACCTAACATCATAGCCCAAGTTACCGCGGGTATTAATGAGAATCAAAGGAATGTTAATGTAGGAGGAGGAACTCCTAATAAC
Organism: Saussurea involucrata; assembly: GCA_033807775.1. Taxonomy (NCBI): domain Eukaryota; kingdom Viridiplantae; phylum Streptophyta; class Magnoliopsida; order Asterales; family Asteraceae; genus Saussurea; species Saussurea involucrata. The sequence goes on from CM066322.1 coordinate 139,847,042, forward strand.
ACTCAAGACAATAGAGGATGTAGCTACAAAACGTTCATGACTTGCAAACCCAAGGAGTTTCATAGAACGGAAGGTGCTATAGGATTACTCTCATGGTTTGATAGTATGGAGTCAGTACTTCATATCTGTAAGTGTTCGGAGGATCGCATGGTAGAGTATGCGGCATGTCAGTTGCAAAAGCGAGCTCTAACTTGGTGGAACATTCAAGTACAAACCCGTGGAAGGGAAGATGCGTACAAACTGACCTGGACTGAGTTCAAGGAATTGCTCATGGAGGAATATTGTCCCAAGAGCGAAGTTCAGAAATTGGAAGCTGAACTTTGGGATCTTACCATGGTTGGTTCGGGGATAGATCGCTACACCGCTCGTTTTCACGAACTTGTGAAACTAGTACCTCACATGGTTACCCCGGAGAGCAAATGGATCGACCGATATTTATACGGATTAACCCCGGAGATCCGAGGGATAGTTAAGTCATCAAGTCCGACCACGATCCAAGCCACCGTAGCCTTAGCAACTAGTTTGACCCATGATGCGGTCAGAGCAGGAACTCTAACTCAGAAAGGAGTCGGTATTAAGAGATGGCCGGAGAATCAGTCGGGAAAAGCAATTGGAAGTAGTTCAAGTGGGAACAAGAAAGTAGTGGGAAATTTTGGGATGAATGCTAAGGAAGTAGGACGTTACAATAGGCCCCACCCAAAGTGTAACCAATGTGGTTCGCATCACGAGGGAGCATGTCTCATCTGTAGCATCTGTAAGCAAAAAGGTCACTTAGCCTGATTTTGTAAGACGGTGAAGAATGCGAAAGAGGAAGGAAGGGTATGCTATGAGTGCGGAAGTCCAGATCACTTCCAAAACGTGTGCCCAAGGGGGAAAAGGGGACCAAACAATAACAACGATGGGTATCAAACAAGACAAGCTTATCAGGGAAACCAAGGAGGACAAGCTCGAGGACGGGCATTTGTTTTAGGAGCAGAAGAAGCACGTCGAGACCCCAATGTAGTGACAGGTACATTTCTTCTAAACGATTATTATGCATCCGTATTATTCGACACTGGTGCCGATAAGAGCTTTGTTTCTTTAGAATTTAGGCCTTTGATCAATCTAGAATCTAAGAAAATGCCGAATGCTTATATTGTTGAGGTTGCTAATGGATTTGAATTAGAAGCTAAGGATGTAATCTTAGGCTGTACCTTGAACTTAGCTGATAAACTGTTTAGTGTTGATCTTATTCCAATTGAATTGGGGGGTTTCGATGTAGTAATAGGCATGGATTGGTTATTTAAGCACCGAGCAGAGGTTAGTTGTTTTGAAAAGACGGTTAGGTTACCATTACAAGGCGGAGAAACCCTAGTTGTCCAAGGAGATAGAGCTGGAAGGAGTCTGAAGATAGTATCATGTATGAAGGTCCATAAGTATTTGAGGAAGAAGTATGTTGCGTTCTTGGCACAAGTAATTGAGAAGAAGTCTGAGGAGAGGCGAGTCCAGGATATTCCTGTGGTGAAGGATCACCCAGAAGTATTTCCAGACGATTTGCCTGGACTTCCACCGTTTAGACAAGTCGAATTTCAGATTGATCTTGTACCCGGAGCGGCGCCTGTAGCCAAGGCCCCGTATCGCTTAGCACCTGCAGAAATGCAAGAGTTGTCGAATCAACTTCAAGAACTTTTGGATAAAGGATTCATTCGACCAAGTTCATCACCCTAGGGAGCCTCGATTCTCTTCGTCAAGAAGAAGGATGGATCATTTCGAATGTGTATCGATTATAGGGAGCTAAATAAGTTGACAATCAAGAACCGATATCCCCTCCCTCGAATAGACGATTTGTTCGACCAGTTGCAAGGTGCAACTTACTTCTCTAAGATTGATCTTCGATCGGGATATCATCAATTGAGAGTCCGAGAGGAAGATATTCCTAAAACAGCTTTTAGAACTCGCTATGGACACTACGAGTTTTTAGTTATGCCATTTGGATTGACGAACGCGCCAGCTGTGTTTATGGATCTAATGAATAGAGTATGTAGGCCATACCTTGATAAGTTTGTGATTGTGTTCATCGATGATATACTAATCTATTCTCAGAGTAAGAAGGATCACGAGCAGCATCTAAAAGTGATTTTAGAACTTCTCAAGGAGCAGAAGCTATATGCCAAATTCTCTAAGTGCGAATTTTGGATTCGGGAGGTACTTTTCTTAGGTCACGTAATCGGGGAGAAAGGGATTCACGTGGACCCGGCTAAAGTAGAAGCCATTAAGAAATGGGAAGCCCCTAGGACTCCAACGGAAATTCACCAATTTCTAGGCTTGGCGGGATACTATCGACGTTTCATCGAGAATTTTTCTAAGATCGCTAAACCCCTTACCTCGTTAACCCAAAAGGAGAAGGAATTCGTTTGGGAAGTTCCACAAGAGGAAGCGTTTCAACTCCTAAAGAAAAAGTTGTGCAATGCACCGATTTTAGCTCTACCAGAAGGAACGGAAGATTTTGTAGTGTATTGTGACGCATCACATCAAGGATTAGGTTGCGTATTGATGCAAAATGATAAGGTGATAGCATATGCCTCAAGACAATTAAAAGTTCATCAAAAGAACTATACCACACACAATTTGGAACTCGGAGCTGTGGTATTCGCTCTGAAGATATGGAGACATTATCTATATGGTACCAAGTGTACTATTTTCACCGATCATAAAAGTCTTCAACACATCTTTGATCAAAAGATGCTGAACATGAGGCAAAGAAGATGGGTAGAACTTCTCAGCGATTACGATTGTGAGATACGTTACCACCCAGGTAAGGCCAATGTGGTAGCCGATGCCTTAAGTAGGAAAGAAAGGGTAAAACCTTCACGAGTCCGAGCGTTAGAAGCACTGGTTCAAACAAGTTTGAAAACCCGGATTTTTGAAGCTCAAATTGAAGCATTGAAACCTGAAAATCTGAAGGGAGAGACTCTTTATGGTTTAGAGTCTAGTTTTGTAACTAAGATTGATGGAATATGTTACTTTAAGGGAAGAGTGTGGATCCCAAAGGCTGACAACCTAAGGGAAATGATTTTTGAGGAGGCTCATAAATCGAAGTATTCAATTCACCCAGGAGCGGATAAGATGTACAAGGATTTAAAGGAATACTATTGGTGGCCAGGAATGAAGAAGGATATTGCCATATATGTAGGAAAATGCATAACGTGTGCAAAGGTCAAGGCTGTATATCAAAAGCCATCGAGACTGTTGCAACAAACGGAAATTCCCCAGTGGAAATGGGAGCAAATCACTATGGATTTTATAACCAAACTCCCGAGAACTGCCAAAGGGCATGACACGATTTGGGTTATAGTAGATCGATTTACGAAGTCTGCACATTTCTTACCTATTCGGGAAGATTATAAGATGGAAAAGCTTGCCCAAATCTACATCAAGGAGATCGTTACGCGGCATGGAGTTCCAGTTTCCATTATATCGGATAGAGATAGTCGCTTTACATCCCGATTTTAGCAATCACTCCAAACAGCGTTGGGTACTCAGTTGAACTGAAGCACGGCTTATCATCCTCAAACGGATGGTCAGAGTGAGCGGACCATTCAGACTTTGGAGGACATGCTTCGGGCATGTGTATTAGACTTTGGAGGAAGTTGGGATAACCACTTGCCGTTAGTCGAATTCTCATACAACAATAGCTATCACACTAGTATTCAGTGTGCGCCATATGAAGCTATGTATGGTCGCAAGTGTCGATCACCTCTTTGTTGGTTGGAAATTGGAGATAGACAACTATATAGTCCGGACATTGTCCAAGAAACCACCGACAAGATCGCAATCATCGGGGATAGGCTTAAAGCAGCTCAAGATCGTCAAAAGAGCTATGCGGACAATCGAAGAAATCCTCTAGAATTTCAAATTGGTGATAGAGTCTTTTTAAAAGTATCCCCTTGGAAGGGAACAGTCCGTTTTGGGAATAGAGGAAAGTTGAGTCCACGGTATGTTGGACCATTCAAGATCACGGAAAGAATTGGACCAGTAGCTTATAAGCTGGAATTGCCAATGGAGTTAAGTGTTATCCACAACACGTTTCACGTGTCGAACCTAAAGAAGTGTTTAGCTGACGAAGCCGTAACCGTGCCCTTGGAAGAAGTCCAAATCAACAATAAACTGCACATCGTAGAGGAACCAATGGAAATACTCGATAGGGAAGTCAAGCGTCTTAAGAGAAGCAAAATCCCGATAGTAACAGTTCATTGGAACACAAGGTGTGGGCCTGAATACACTTGGGAGCGGGAGGATTACATGTTACAAAAGTATCCTCACCTCTTCGCAAGCAAACCTGTTAACGCTAGTGACACTTGAATTTCGGGACGAAATTCTTCTAACCGGGGGAGACTGTGACAACTGTCAAATTCACATCTCAGGTTAGAACTGCTTTGGATACCTTATTTTTATGACATAGTTTACATAGTGCAATTTTAGCAGTAAACACGGTACGATAGGAAAAATTGAGAAATTTTGCCTAAGAAATCCTTAAATTAGGAAATTATCCATAAATCTCATAAAATGCCAACTTAATATATATTTATACTACAAGTATTTATGTAGTTGTTAATTTTTATATATTTCAAGTTTATTATATATATAAATACTTTATTTTATACATGTATACCTTGTATTTTAACTTTAAAAGAGAATACTTGTATTTTGATTTTATTTTAAACCATGAAGTGACTAAAATACATTTGTCACACCACACCACACCCCCCCCCCCCTCAAAGAGGCCGGCCACTCTCTCTCTCTCCCTCCATATGTATGCAACACTCTTCATCATTTCACCTCACTCTCTCATTTCAATCTGTCACTAAGAGAAAGTTGTCACCTCCTTCTCTCTCCATCTTCAAATCTTCATCCTCATCTTCATATCATCTTCAAGTGTTCATCATAAACTCCAGCCCCTAAACTCTTCTTCTTCAAGAGTCCAAGGCAATCAAAGGTAAAAATAAGTGTGTTGGGTAAAATCCACACACATTCTTTCAAGACTTTTTCATCTTCTTGCATTTTAAAGTATGATCTTCATCGTTTCTACACTTTCTTCATATCCTTTAAAATCATCTTTTATAGGTCTTAATGTTTGTAGATTTACCATCATAACATCTTTTGTTAGTAAAAGATGGTGAATCCAAAATCAAACAAATGTTAAGACCAAAGATGAACATTTTAAACACATGCATGTAGTGTTCTTGGGAAATCCATCATTTTTGTTCAAGAGTCTCATGAATGGATCTTTGAAAACCATTAAAAACGTATTTAAACAAACATGCATGAGCTCAAAATACTGAATTTTTAGTTGCATGTTGATGTTCTTGGCAAGAACATCAACAATCTTCAAAGTGGGTCTTTTATAAAAGTTTTCCAAGTTTGAGTTGATGGATAAATTGCATGCATTTTTAATGGATCACAAATATGTTTTGGAACTGAAAATAAGTGTATGGGTGAGAGTCAAATCGGATTTTGCATGCAAAGAATAAGAATTTTGGTTTAAAAGTCAATTGGAGAGCACATGCACAAGGTGTTGTTTGGACAGCTTGCTGTCAGATTTCACACCCCACTTCAAAGAGTCATATCTCACTCATTATAACTCCAAATGGAGTGATTCTTTTTCTGGAAATCATTTCATTGTGTTAAGATTCAAACCCAAGTGGTTGCATTCAAAAACTCAAAGATTTCATTTATCAAACAGTCCTCACAAAATCCGTGTACAAACAGAGAAGTCTTCTGTCGGGTTTTACGTCGTGTATTATTTCATATACTTATACTCTTTCAAAAATTATGAAACTGATGCCAAGAGTTTCCTAACTCATTGAACCAACTGGACATAAAATTTCATGATCAAATTATACCGGGACGTTACCCAAAGTTGGACACAAAGTGACATCAAATTCTGGACAGTAAAGGACAAATTATTATTTATTATTAAGGACTATTTCTAATCCCATTTCATCATTTCATGATGAAATAGTGGAGTATATAAGTATATCTTATATTTATGCAGTTTATTTATGCATTTTATTTATGTCTTTTATTTATGCATTTTATTTATTCTTTATCCCTTTTCATCTTTTATGATGAAATTGTGGAATGTTCATATATATAATATATTTATATATATTTATGCATTTTATTCTTGATCCCATTTCATCATTTTATGATGAAATAGTGGAGTATAAATATATATTATATCTATATATTTATACATTTAAATATTTGTCATTTCGTTTACGACCTCTAATTTTATCGTCGTTACGATAAAATTTCGGTTTATACATATATATGTACTATATATGTTTATGTTCTTTAAAACCCTTTTCGTTACTTATTGGGACGAAATTGTGGAAACTTTAATCTAAGAAGAACAATGTATACGTTTATTACGTTATAATATTAAAACACAACAAGGCATTTTATGATGATTTGGATAGTTAGTATCGAACCTTCGAGATTGAGAACTCACTAGTGACCTTACGTTCATAGGTTTGAAGTAGGATCATCTCGGAGTACTTGTGGGAGATTCCCGGATTCTATCGCGTATCATGTGAGTATTCACAGCCCCTTTTTCAATGTTTTACATATTTTGGGGTGAAAAGCATGTGGTTACTACAACTATTTTACACACCGATTATTTCGTTTTCTTGAAAATACGAAGCTTGCTTATTTATGCTCTATGATATCTATGTTGTTGCAAATGTTGTAAGTTTGAGTTTCTTTTGCTATCATTCAAAAGTCCCCGTTTACGTATACGTTACCCGTTAACTCATGGATTGAGTCGTTGGTAATTATGGATAACGTTATTTGGTTTGACACCCCACTCACAAGTAGCGCTTTTTTGAGTGCATAATTATTGTTGTATTGGCGTATTGTTGGTGATAGAACATGCGCGTATGTGGAATGATTCCACCACTGTAGTAGGGGCAAAGTATGTCGGTATAGGTCGGGTAACGGGCTCAATAACTTAGCATTTTACATATGATTACTTTGAGCAAGTGGTTTTTATAACCGAATTATTTTATCCCATTTGTGGATTTAAACTATTTTGCGATGGCAAACAATGTTATACTCATTAAACCTGTGAACTCACCAACTATTCATTAGTTGACACTCTCATTTACATGCTTTTCAGGAGAACGTTCTTAAGGTTGGAATTTAGGAAGGCTACACGTGATGAAGCTTTCTTTACTATCTTTAAATTTTATGTTCATTTCCCTTTCGTAAAGACAATTGTAAAAGACAAGGTTTAACCTTTGAATGTATTTTGATGGTTGTTGTGATCTTGTAACTTTTGCTATGAAACTTGAGATGTACATTCCGTGTTTCCGCTTTAGCGGGGTGTTACAACTTTTAAGTTTAATAACTTCTTTTTCTTTTTCTCTATCCTCGGCCAAACATTTATAAAGAAGTGCTTCATCTTGATATGTCAACAATGAACTTTTCTCAATATCAAAATTTTTTTGGACTTTGTCAAATTCCTTTTTCATTTTGTCCTGTTCAGATATCAAGATTAGCATTTCTTCATTTTCAGAATATTCAGTTTGAGCATCATTATCAGAATCATCAGAAGAAGTTAGAGATTGTACCTCGGATTCCTGGTCATCCTCATCAATGTTAGCCATCAAGCTATACTTTACTTCCATAAAGTGAACTTCTTCTTCATCTGAGGAGTCATCAATCCAAATTGCCTCTTCACCATTTATTAGCTTTCCAGATTCCTTCGCCTTTGCCAAATGTGCTTTTCTTTGATAGTACTCAAAGTTCTTCACCTTCTTGTGTTTGCATTCTCTGGCAAAGTGACCAGACTTTCCACAGTTGTAACAACTCTTTTCATCTCTATCCTTCTTCTCCTCTTTATCCTTTCTCTCCGCTTTATCATCCTCTTTCTCCTCTTTCTCTTCATACCTTTTCTCAGACTTCTTGTTTCTATCAGCCTTGTAATATTCAGGTTTATTCTTTGAGTAGAATTTCTTTATACTAAACCTTTTCTAAAACCTGTTGGTGAGCAAGGCTAATTTCTCAGCAAAATCAGAAATCTCATCTCCAGAACTATCATTTCCCTCATCATCAGAACTCTTGATCATCTTAGTCATATCAGAAATCAGTGCCTTTGTCTTTAACCCTCTACTTTTCTTGTGCTCACTTAGCAAGGCTAGTGATTCTTCCACCTTCTTATTTTTATCTTTTAGCTCCTTCACCTTGCCCTTGTGTTGACTGAAGATGTTAAAAATGTCACTTAGCTTTTCATCATCCATATCTCGTGACATCTGAAGTTGTACGGAGTAAGAATCCCATTCAGGCAGGAGGTTCTTGACAAACTTGTAATTGATTTCTGACTCAGATTTATCAACTCTATTCCTCCTCAGATCATGTAGAATGGTGTTGTATATGTTATAAGAATCCCTCAATGACTCACCTTCTTTATCTTTAAAACCTTCATAAGCATTTATGCTTTGATTCCTTTTGGTCCTCAAAGACTTTTGTGAACCCTCTAGTTGCCTTTCAAGTTCATCCCAAATTTCCTTCGTTGAATCTCGACTATCTACACGGTTGTAGATGTCATTAGGAATATCCATGGTTAAGAAGGTTAAAGCTTGTTCATCTATTGCTATCCGCTCCTTATCATTTTCATTAAAATACCGATATTCCTTGTAGATTTGTTTTGGTGCAATATAAGGAGTAGTGGTTGTGGCTTCAATAGCATTAGTCATGATGAATGGTCTATGAGGTCCATATGTGATAGACTTCATAAGATCTATGTTCTGATTGTTAAGGAATTGTATCATCCTCTTTTTTCATTGAGGATATTCGTCAGTCTGAAGAACTGGAGGTTTTGATTTCGATCCCATGCTCATTAAATCTCTAGACATCTTTTCAAAAATTACTAGATACTGAATCTTTTCAAAGAATCAAACAGTAAGTGTATTAGATACACTTAGAAAATTCTTGATGAAAATTTCTTGCTTTTAGAAAAAAAAAACTTTTCGGACGCAACTGTGAATTATCAAACTTTTCGGATGACCCTAGAACCGAATCCACAACTTCTTGGAATAAACAGATCTGAAAACAAAACTTTTCGATACAAATAGAAACCGAATTCTTTACTTCTCGGATTAAACTTGATCCGAGATCTGTGCTTTTCGGTATTAACTGATCCGAAATCTGTGCTTTTCGTAACAATATGATCCGAGATCTACACTTTTCGGAACAAAATAGATTCAAATTATTGAATTCTCGGTTCCAACACAAAATGAATCTTGTAACTTTTCGGAACAAAGGTGATCCGGATTCTTAGCTTCTCAGATTAAACAGATCCGAGTTCTACAGTTTTCGAATTTAACACAATCCGATTCTATACTTGTCGATTCTCACATAAGTCAAAAACACTAGATAAACAATCCGAAAACCAGATGAGTGATCCGAAACCTCTATGAATGATCCGAAAAGTCCTATGAATGAAACAAAAACTTCAAGAACATCCGAAGATCACTAAATCTGCCATATCTTTTTCAATTGTTAATCAAATTCAATAATTCTTGCACAAACAGATTCGCAATACAATTTCGCACAGTTTCTTAGTTGATTCAAACTCGTAATTCGTCCAAAATTTGTTGATTTTGATCCAATTACAGTGAGTCAACTTTTTTGAACAAAATAATCGAGAATCACGAAATTCTTGATTTCTGGACATAATTAGGTTATAATCCCTGAATCAAAGATGATCAGAAGTAGAAATTGAGTCCAACGATGTCAAATTCCAGTCCAATTCGTCCAAATCATGAAAATTTGAAAAATCTTCAATGAAACAGTAATCCGAAAACTTAAAAAATCTGCAAGAAATCTTAAAAAATGGTATATTCTGCTTGAATACTCTGATCTAGCTCTGATACCAAATGTTGTTCCCCCAATCTAGAAATGAATCAATACAAGAAGTAGAGAGAGAATCTAGAGAGAGAAATGGTCATTCATATATTGAGAATTGTGTACAAATGATATAAAGCTTCTAAAGTGTTAATGATATTACAAAAGGACCTTCTTTATATAGTAGAGCATGACAAGTACATGCCTCATACTTGGAACATATAGTTTAAGAGTAATACTGTCTTGATAGCTACAATAAAGCACTAACAATAGATAAACATGCAAGAAGCTATCTGAATGAGGTATCTGATAGTGGGGAAGCTGAGTACACGGGGAATATTTCAGATGATGGTGCCAAACTGGAACAAGCGATGGTCTTATTAACAAGGCATTTTCAAAACAAGTTATATAGGAAACCAAGTTTAAACAACTTGAGGTACTCATCTGGATCGAGGAATTATGATGGAAAGAATAAGGATAACAGATTTGAAGGTAAGAGGAATGATGAGAGAAAGTATGAGGATAGAAAGATTGATGGTAGAAAGTTTGATGAGAGAAACCGAGATGATGGTAAGAAACGCTTTGAAGAGAAAAAGTCAGCTGAAACTCCAAAATGCTATAATTGTGGCACGCTTGGTCATTTTGCGAAGATTGCCGAAAGAAAGTGGTTTGTAATTCTGATTACTATAAGACCAAGTTGGTGTTGGCCAAACAAAAAAAAAGCCGGTAAAGCGTTGTTGGTGGAGGATGAGTATTGGCTGGATTGTACCGATGATGAAGCCGACAATGAAGAACAAGACAACATGTGCTTAGCTAAGGATGTTTCTGACGAAGAGAGCAATTCGGACTGCGGTTCTGAGGTAAGCTCTAACTCTTCAAACTACTTTATGAGTCAGATAAACACCATGAGACATGCACTCCAAGGTTTAAGAAATAATTTAACAACCACAAAAGAAGAAAATGCAAGTCTAAATCAAAGTCTTCTTAATATTAACCTCGAGAGGGCCAAAAATAATGATCGAATTAAATATCTCGAAGGTCAAAAATAAAAGTTTGATGGGGATAAGCAAATCTTTAATCATCAATTGTCTGAAATGACCAAAAGAGTTAAAGAATTAAAAGACAATAAAAGTGAGAGTGAAATTTCTTTGAAATATCTAAACACTCTAAATGCGGATTTTTCTGACAAAATAAAAGTCTTGGAAAAGAAGCTTTACATGAGAGGTCAATCTGATCAAACTATCCATTTGAACAAACCAAGGGAAGTAAACTTTTTCAATAAAAATTGGGATATTGGATATAAAAATCCTGGATATTTAGCAAAGGTAAATGCGTATGTTCCGACTTTATACGACTTTAAGTTTGTAAACCTTGCTAAACATTACCCTGAGTGTGCTTTAAAATGGATCAATTCAGAGGAAATTGATGAACTTGAAAAGATAAAAAGAGAGAACACCACAAAAATGCAACTTCCGTTTTGCTACTCAAAAGAAAACATAAAGTATGAAAAGAATCCAAAAGTTTCATCATCAAATGATTGACATATATTCCATTGCGCCAAAACGTGAACAATCGTTTGAAGCCAAATGATATGTTCCACCTTTAGTGTTGGAATGCAAAATAATGGAACTTGAGGATACAATTCTTGAACAAAGGATAAGGTTTGAAATGGAAAAAGTCATTCTTTCAACTATTTTCTCAAATAGTTTTAAAGAAGCTTTTATTGATCAAGAAATATCTTTTGACATCGAAAGAGAAGTTATCTCAACTGTTTTCTCTTGTAACAAAGCAGAGGTTGATTCCAAACATGTAGATACACCTAAATCAACTGATTCGGATGCGTCTTCATGCAAGGCATTTGTGGGAGATTCTAATTTTGAAAATCTAGCATCTGAAAAAGATTTTGATGTTCATTCTTTTGACTCTAAAGACGATTTTGATTCTTATGAAGCTGATTTTGAATCATATGAATTTGATGTTGATGAAAATTTTAAAGTTGAATTTGAAACTAAATTTGTTTCTGAAGAGAAAACTAAACCTGAGGTTTGTGAAAAAGGGAAAGCTTGTGATTTTGATTTCTCTGAAAAGCTTCCGGATCATAACGATTTTATTTTAAAAGACGAAGAACCTCCTACTATTTTCTGTGAAGGTGAATGTTCAAATTCAAAGAATGATAATTCTACTTCTAAAAAGCCATCACGGAAAAGACGAAGGAATCGAAAGTCAAAAGGGATAAATTTTCACAATTCTAAATCTTCTGATTCTAAATTTTCTGGTTTTTCAGATAGTTTTGTGAAATCAAAAGAAGTGAAGCAAGAGTGGAGTGTGAAGCAAAAGTCATCTTCATCGGACAAGCATTTTGAGATAAATAGTTCCTTTCCATTTGTAATAAAATCAGTTGCAAACAACAAACAAAAACTTGTAAATTCTTACAAGAAGTATTCCAATAAGCAATTGATTCGTTTTGCAAATGTTGAATGGTTTTGTTCTACTTGTGGTCGGAGTGATTTTTCTGCTAAACCTGATTCATGTTGTTGGTTTAATTCTTACTATATTAAATATTCCTACTTCGCATGTCAAAAATGATTTTTCAAAGAAAAAGAGACAACTTGTTTCCAAAAAGGTGTCTAGCACAACTAACCAAAAAGGACACATTTTCAAATGGGTTCCTAAAACAGCTTGATCTGATTGCTTGTAGACCAATAATTTATGGTACTTAGACTCAGGATGTTCTAAACACATGACCGGCCGGAAAGAAATTTTGTCGAATTATAAAGAGAAAAACGGTGGTCGAGTCAGATTTGGCAACAATCAGTTCTCGCATATTCTAGGATATGGTGACATTGTGCAAGACAATCTTACAATCAAGAGGGTTAGCTATGTTGAAGGTCTTGGACACAGTCTCTTCAATATTGGACAATTTTGTGATAAATATCTGGAAGTGAATTTCAAGGTGAAACGATGTTGTGTAACAACCGAAGAAGGTAAAGAACTTTTGGTTGGCACAAGGAAATCCAATCTTTACACAATTAACTTGTCGGCGGTCAAACCTGAAGGAGATGTGTGTCTTCTATCGAAAGCTTCTATTCAACAAAGTTGGTTGTGGCACCGGAGATTGTCAATTTCAGATATATGCAGCAATTAGTGAAGGGTGAGTTAGTCTGTGGTCTTCATTTGTTGAAATTTGGTGCAGAAAATCTGTGTGATGCCTATGAGAAGGGGAAAATGAAAAGAGTTTCTCATAAGCCGAATCCTGAACTAACAACACGTGTCTTGGAGTTGTTACATGTTGACTTATGTGGACCGATGAAGACTCAGAGTATTAACCGCAAAAAGTATGTATTGGTGGTTGTTGATGACTATTCTAGATACACATCGGTAAAGTTTCTTCGCACAAAGGATGAAACTTCTGATCATCTTATCAACATCATCAAGTCAGCACAAAACAACATGCAGATGTCTGTCAAGATTGTTCGTTCAGATAATGGCACGGGGTTTTAACATAGTGTTTTGGGAGATTTTTATGAGTCTAACGGGATTATTCAACAATTCTCTGCTGTCAGAACACCTGAACAGAATGGCGTAGTCGAACGGCGCAACAGAACCTTAGTGGAATCGGTGCGTACTATGTTATCATATGCCAATCTACCATTGTTCTTATGGGCAGAAGTTGTGGCAACTGCGTGTTATACTCAGAATCGTAAAATTATTCATCGTCGATTTGCCAAGACTCCGTATGAGATCATGAATAACAAGAAACCTACCATAAAACATCTTCATGTTTTAGGGTGTAAGTGTTTCATGTTAAAAGACAAGGAGAATCTCAACAAGTTCAGTCCAAAAGCTGAAGAGGGTATTTTCGTTGGATATTCTTTTTCCGCCGCATCATACAGAATCTGTATGAAGCAATCGAAGACGATCGTTGAGAGTATTAATGTTAAATTTTATGAATCTAAAGAGTTGGCTCCTGATCATAACAGTTCAGAACCCGTACTTACTGCGTATTAGCTTCTGGATACATCAGTTCAGAACCTGTTCAAAACAAAAATCAGGATCAACCCTCCACTTCTAAATCTCACTAATCTGATCTTGATATTTTATTTTAAGAATTTTATGATGAGTATTATGGTACTTACAATCCTTCTTCAAATGTTTTTAACAGGAAGAAACCTGCATCCACAACAGATTCCGATGCAAATGACAATACAGAACCGGATGCAACTCAAACTACTAATGTCGAAGATTCTATTCCTGTTACAGAAACAACAACGAACGCTGCTACACAAGGTTCTATTCTTACATCTGAGGATGTTCCTATTCCAAGACATACAGATATATCTTCTGTTAATTCTACAACAGAACTTTAGCAACCATTAGAATCTTCTGGAGATCTAATTTCTTCGAATGATAATCCTCTAGAATCTCCAGCTGTTGATGTTCCTGTAACATTAGTAGATGAAGAAATACGTGCAGACCTTGAAAATTTTCAGTCATCATATGTTCCACACCACACTCGACAAAATGGACGAAAGCTCATCCTATTCATCAAATAATAGGTGATCCTTCTTCATCAGTCAAAAACGAGATCATTTTTGAAAGCTACCGTGAACGAGTGTCTATTTGCGATCTTCTTAAGCAATATTGAACCATTAACCTTATCTGAAGCCTTGGAAGATCCAAATTGGGTGTTAGCAATGCAAGATGAGTTGAATCAGTTTGAAGCTTTAAAAGTTTGGCGGTTAGTGCCTCGACCCAAGGACAAAAGTATCATAGGTACGAAGTGGGTCTTCAAGAACAAAAAGGATGAAGATGGAATAATCGTGCAAAATAAGGCTAGACTCGTAGCAAAGGGTTACCGTCAGCAAGAGGGCATTGACTACGATGAAACGTATGCTCCCGTCGCTAGAATTGAAGCTATTCGGATATTCTTAGCATTTGTTGCTTATAAGAATTTTACGATCTACCAAATGGACGTAAAAACAGCATTCTTGAATGGTATTCTCAAGGAATAGGTATACGTTTCTCAGCCTGAAGGCTTTGTCGATAAAGATCATCCGAATCACGTGTATATTCTTGACAAAGCACTATATGGTTTAAAACAAGCCCCTCGAGCGTGGTACGAGGTCTTATCCACCTTTCTACTTGAGTCCGGTTTCGATAAAGGTAAGATCGACATGACATTGTTCATAAAGTGAGACCAAGGTGACATTATTATTGTGCAAATTTATGTAGATGATATTATTTTTGTGCGACTAACCCTGAATTGTGTACATGGTTTTCTAACCTCATGGTGACCAGGTTTCAAATGAGCATGATGGGAGAGATTAATTTCTTTCTCGGATTGCAAGTGAAGCAGTTTTCAACAGGGATATTCATAAACCAATCGAAATATATATTCGATATCTTGAAGAAGTTAAAGATGGAGAATAGTACATCCATTGGAACCCCGATGGCACCAGGGTCCAAGATCGGTCCAGATCCCGATGGTAAGAAAGTAGATCTTCGGACTTACAGAGGTATGATCGGTTCACTTATGTACTTAACTTCTAGTCGTCCAGATATCATGTTTTCTACATTTCTTTGAGCGAGATTTTAGGCAAATCCCAAAGAGTCACATCTTGGAGCGGTTAAACGCATCTTCCGATACTTGAAGAGCACACCCTACCATGGCTTGTGGTACCCAAAGGGAACGAGCTATGAACTGACTGCTTATTCTGATGTTGAGCATGGCGGAAGCCTTCTGGATAGGAATAGCACAACTGGTCACGTACAATTCTTGGGAGACAAGTTAGTAAGTTGGGCCTCTAAGAAACAAAACTGTGTGTCAACATCTACCGCTGAAGCTGAGTATGTTGCAGCTGTTGTTCACAAGTCTTATGGATGAAGACTCAACTTATGGACTTTGGGTGTAAGTATGAAAAGTTCCCAATATATTGTGACAGTATGTCTGTATTGCCATTTCTATGAATCATGTCCAGCATACAAAAACGAAGCACATTGATATTCGATATCATTTCATGAAGGACCATGTGGAGAAAGGTACAATTGAACTTTACTTTGTTTCTACAGAATTTCAACTTGTTAATCTATTCACAAAAGCTTTAGATGAAAAACGTTTCAAATTTTTAATCTCAAAGCTTGGCATGTTGAACACGAAGGTTTGAATATTCATAATATTCATTCAATCAGTTGAAAATCTCTATTTTTTGTTCAAGTCTATTATCTAGATTGAAAAATATAAATTTTCATCTTATTGAATATCTATTATGTTATTTCAGAAGTTTATGTTTCTGTAGTTTACAAAGTTTATTTCAATTTTTATTGTTGTTTACCTAATTCTATTTCTTATTTTCTTCATGGTTTCAGTGAAAAATAATGTGTGTGCTTGTGTTCAAGGGGAGTATTAGTAAAAAGTTACAGATCATTGGTAAAGGGGGAGCATGATATTTCACATATCTGTGTTGTTCATCAAATATATGTGTTTGTGTGCAGTTATTCATACATGTCATTTAAGATGAGAGTAAGTCTTCTAATCCAACTTTTTGTGCAAACCCTAGATGATGAAAACATATTTTGAAAATTCTATGCATCATTTTAGGGGGAGCAAAATCATTTTCAAAATCATCTGAAGAATACCAGTTAAAAGTTGGACATCTTTTAACTTGGAAAATAAACTTTTGAAAAGTTGAAAAAGTTGAAATTTTTGATTTTGTTGAAAAATGTCTAAGTACATGAGTTGTCGCACATGCCTTGTTCGATAACATATCTTATCGCCTAAGCCTTGGTCGAGAACATGTTCTTATCACCTAAGTGTTGAGCGATAAGAATGTATGAACGGTACTTATCGCCCAACCTTTGGTCGATAAGAATTGCTTATCTCCTAAGTAGTGTGCGAAAGGAACGCGTAAACAATGCTCATCGCCTATGCTATAGTCGATAACTTTGCATGCCTTCATTGCCCAAGTGTCGTGCGATGAAGATGAACTTGTCGCACATCTTTCAGGAGAGAAGTTGACACGTGGCAGGTCAACCGTTTGGACCACTCATTTGATGCCACGTGTCCAAAAACCCTAAGCTCTATATATAGGTCGTTCATTCAAACTTTATATTTTTTCCGATGACTACATTGAAACCCTAACCTCTCTCGAGTGCTTCTGAAAAATCTCAACTTTGTTGCTGTTTTTCGTGTTGATTCCATTCAAAATCACTAAAGGTTAGTAAATTGATCACTTGTATTCCATTCTTTACGCTTTATGATTTTTAGTGATTTCATTGGGTTTACAGTCGAAACTCGTGACTGTTCATATTCATGGTTGAATTTTTTTTTCACTCATTGTATTAGTTTAATGCAAAAAGATGATAAAATTGGTTAAATCTTAGAAA
This sequence comes from Saussurea involucrata, assembly GCA_033807775.1. Taxonomy (NCBI): domain Eukaryota; kingdom Viridiplantae; phylum Streptophyta; class Magnoliopsida; order Asterales; family Asteraceae; genus Saussurea; species Saussurea involucrata. The sequence continues at coordinate 139,864,313 of CM066322.1, forward strand.
AACGACACTGGGGTTATATTTGTTTATGTCTACTTGTTGAAATCATAGAAATTTGGGTTGAGTGTTTAAGTTAGATTCAAATACTCAAAGTTATCGCCCAATACTTGTGTTCAAAACTTCAAAGTTGTCACCTAACAAAGAAATTCAATCTTATCGCCCAAGCTTTGTGCGATAACTTATTCTGATCGCCTAAGTAGTGTGCGATAACTTCTTTGTGGATAAAAAAATTTGATTTGATTTCTCGAGAAAGGAATGTTATGTCCGACAAAGTTCAGAAACTTGAAACCATTAACTTCAAAGTTGAATTATCTGAACAATTTAGTGTCGATAATATTGTTCAATCGCCGTATGATGATTCAACTAATTCGGAATGTTCGTTCAAGACTGTTTCTGGTTCAGTTCATGAACATATTTCTTCGACAAAGTCCATCAAATCAAGCAATCCTTCAAAAGATCAGATGCGTCGTTCTAATCTTTTCTATAACCATGCTGCTACATATTCAGATACTCCTATCTTTAAGCCTCTTAAGATGGTTTGGAAGGCAAAAGGCTCTACACCTGAAAAGATGCCCCAAAATCATATGTTCCCAAACCAACAGTTAAGAAGAACATTGCTCCTAAAGGTAAGTCTTTTGTTAAACCTAATCTTGTTTATTCTGCAAATCATTTGATTCTGTTAGCACAAAAGTAAATTTGTTGTTATTACTGTGGAACTCATGATTTTATTAAGAAAGAAAATGTTCAATTTTGGTACGGTACTTACCATATTTCTTCAAAAAGAACTACACATAACAAGCCAGGACCCAAGTTTCGTTGGGTACCAAAATCAACTTAATATATTTTGCAGGTTCATCATGTGTGGTGCATAATGCCTAAAGTATACCAAACACATGATTGGTCAACAGAAGAGAAGTGTGCAATTTGAAAAAAAATTACCTATGCTGAATATATGCATAATTTCAGGGGGGGGGGGGGGGGAATTCTAACTTTTTGGTATATATATATATATATATATATATATATATATATGTATGTGTGTGTGTGTGTGTGTGCTTATTGACATATTTTTTTATGCTTCTTTGTAGGGAGAGCATACGCAATAATGGTTTCTAAACACATCAGTTTAGAACCCGTACTTCAAAGCAATATTGACTTCTGATTACTTCAAATCAGAACTCGTTCTTCAATGTTTTTGACTTCTAAACACATAAGTTTAGAACTCGTACTTCATTGTATTAGACTTTAATTGCTACATATACTGATTTTGTTCACTTAAAATTCTTTGCAGATTTTGAGGGGGAGATTATGTTGTTTTTAAATCAGTCTATCATGATTTGAGGGGGAGCTTAAACATTTCTGACTGTAAGTATATTCTGAACTCAATCTGAGATTGTTTTAAAGAAGAACAACTTTCAAACATAAAAAATGTTTTCTTAAACGTTCAAACCACTTCTCGATTCTCAAACAGATTTTATGAATTAGAAGTGTGATTTTAAATGATTTTCATGTATATCTCGGATTACATCACTGTTTCCGACCGTGTGTTTCCAAAGATTAATACTTGTGTATTATCTTGTCTATACTTTCAAGTATTCATACACACTGGTTCAACTTCTTATTGACTTTGTTATTACCATGTCTCAAAATGAAACACTTTTTTGATGGTAATACTCCCGTTTGTATTTCAATTTTGTTGAGCATCATACATTCATTTCAGCGTAAGAACTTCAACGTTTCATTCATAGGCAACATTCAATTCTTTGATACCCTATTCCTTAATGATTATCTTTTGTATTTGATCTGATTGATACATTGTCAGATTCTCAAACAAGACTTTCGAATTCATTTCATTCTTTCAATATTCTTGTTGTGAGAAATCCTCATTGTTCAAATGCTCAGATATTCATGATAATTCTTGAGGAGCATACATTCTGATGACAATGTCATTCAATTACTGATTCATATTTGTTCAAGCTAAATTGTTGAACAACACATCATTTTAGGACAAAATTTCATGGGAATCAGTGGGAGAACTTAAAGAACTTCTATGGATTCACGTTAACCAGTGTTTCCTACCCAAGAAGTTATCCTTGAGTGATTGAGGGTGAGGGGTCTACATCAAAGAGTGGGGGAGATAACTCATTCGGTTGAGTAATCTTATTGTGGTGAGGTAAAATGAAAAGGAGAGTTTGGTTAGAAGTGAGCAGATTAAAAACAGAAAGAAGGTGTGAGAACAGAGTTAAAAGAATAAGAGAACTTTGCACCAACCATTTTTTTGAGTCTAGCAGCCACATTACTGATTGGTTCACATTCTTTGGTGACCATCATTGAAACAGGCAGTCAGCCCATGCCAACTCTTGCATTAAACCCCACCAGCTACTCGTTTCTTTCTCAACAAATAAATTGTTTCAATTTTTCTTGGGGACGCAGCATATTATCTATCTAATCTTCACTCGGAAGGTTTGGATATTGAAAGAGAAGGAACTTTGCCCCACCTTCGCACTTCAATCATGCACATTGAGTCCGTGGAAAACTTGTTGCTGTCTCAACAGTTTACACAATTTGAGCCTATTAATCAAGCATAAGTTGCTTCAATCATTTCTACACTTGCACGTACACACAAGGAATATGTTTTCTTGTCATAACGTTCATAGAAATTCCTTAGTGTTTTTCGATGATTGAATGGAAGTCCTGGAGGAGTGAACATCAAAAAGCTCATTTCCAAAGTACATCTGTTGTACTAAGTGTCTTTGTGCAACTTAAAGGCATTTTAACTGATTCATCTGTTGTTTCAGGGTTACAATATCTGAATTTGAAAAGATTCGGATACTAATATTTTGGAATTGACGGTTAAACAGATCAAAGGGAGGAGATTGTTTCTGATACACTCAAAGAGAATGCTGAAATTGAAAAAGAGTTTTGATGATCATGATGTTCACAATCATCAAAAAGGGGGAGAAATATCAACCAGAAGAAAAGGGGAGGTAGTTTGAATATTTCAATTTCCGAAAGTTAATGAGTTATTTGCCAAAGTTAAAGAAAGGCAAGTCGAAGAAGTTCAAGATAAAGTGTTCCGAGAGATAAGTTCAAGACAGATTGTTCAAGATGATCAAATGTGTGAAGATACAAAGACAGTTCGTGCTTAACGATCAATCAAGAATGTTTTAAATCTCAAAGCCAGTTCATGATTTAAGACTGAAGAAATTTTCCAAAAGTCAAAACTGCAAAGATCAACGATACGAAGATTCAAAGATATGAATTCATGATATGAGACCTTGATGACTATTTGACTTTAAAGATCCAGATGAAGATTAAACTGTCAAAGTGAATTTTTGAAGATAAAGCTTATCTGAAGATTCGTCAAACAGTTTAAAGTGTTGAAGATCTGAAGATCAAAAGAGCTGAAGACTGTTGTCATAAATTTTTTAAATCTTGAATCCATAGGGGGAGAATGTTAGTACCAAAATGTATTCAAGATTTATATACATTTGTAATAGTCAAAGTTGTAAGTCAAAGGTCTTGTAATAAGTGTAATTGGTAAAAGTCAAGGGTATTGGCTAAAAAGGTCAAAGGTATAAATACCTTTGTGTAAGGGATTGTGAGTGGAAGAATTTAGAGAAAAGCATACATATAGTGTGTGTGTGTGTGTGTGTGTGTGTGTGTGTGTGTGTGTGTGTGTGTGTGTGTGTGTATGTATGTGTGTGTGTGTGTGTGTGTGTGTGATTAGAGAGATGGCTCTAGAGAGGGAGTCTAGAGAGAGAAACTAGATCTCAATCTTATCTTGCACATTTCTCTCATCTAATCAAGTTCTTATTTGTTAAATCATTGTTATCTGAAACTCTCAAGGTCACTTGGCAGTGTATCACCAGAACTCTAACATCTTCCAGAACAGTTTTCATGACACATTTACAGGAACGATTTGATGGCAATTCATCCGATAAAAACACTGTTATGCCATCACACCGGTCCTCACACCCATCTGTCAATGGTAGAAATCTGGATGATGAGCTAATTTTACCAAGAGAATGCTTGAAGATTTCACACAACAACTTTACTTTTGATATGGCCGTTCGGATGGATCATCAGATTATTGTGGAAGTTCTCAAGGGTCATCCACTCAGAACTTCTCTTGAGAAGACAGAATTGGTGCCATTGATCTATCTACAACAGTGCTGGAAGACTCCGACCTTCTGTCCAGTTAGTGAGTCCAATCAGTATTTCACCTAAAAGATTGATCACTTCGATTCAAAGTTGACTCTGAGGAGATTACGAAATGTTCTGGAGCTGCCTCGTTCTAACAATTTGGAAGACATTATCTCTAACGCTGATTTATGCAAAGACATAGTTGATGGAGACCTAACCAGAGCTTCTAATTTCAAGAGAAAGTATCTACCTCCTGTATGGTACACCTTATTCAATATCATCAACCGATGTATGACATCAAAGCATACTGGGTTGGACAGGTGTAGCATATCAACCCTACGGATGTTTCATGCTATTGCTTATGACCGGAACACAGACTTTGTCATCCTCATCTGGAATAAATTAATTGAGGTGGTAACTGATAAAGCTCATCCAACAAAAGCTCGCAAGTTCGTGTCATTCCAACGCTTTCTTCATATTATCATCCAGAGCATCATGAACTCTAATGCTAATATTCCAAGAAGAGCAAATGCACTCCAAGGACCAGAACAATGGATGCATTATATCAGAGCTCCTTCCAACATCAACTTTGATCATATAATGGTCATTCCGGATGCGGTACTTGCTTACGCTGACCAGGAGTCACCAATCGTGGGTGAGTATAGACAAGAGGATGCACCTATGGTCCGGCCAGAACCGGAGGGACCTACCCAGGGTGCACATCAATTAGGAGAGCGGAATGAGTGTATAGCACTAGGTGAGCAGGTTCAGGATATTGGGGTTCCTGAACAGGTTGAGTTGAGAGAAAATGATAATGTGAGGGGTGATGGAGATGGGGGTGCTCCGGGTCATGTGACCGAGGCAGAAGAGGAAACAATTGGTACTTCTGACGTTGTTGCTGATGATGATGATATGGATTTCAATGGCTCAGCATTTGTCATTTCTGCTTCAAGCTCAGGCACCAAAGCAGATGATGAGGCTGAAGATGATGAAGATTTTGATGATGACGATGAAAATCCTGATGATGGATTTGAGGTTGATGAGGTTGCCTCTATTTTACTAAATTCCGAGAACGCCGGTTTGTTGAGGAGATACAAGGTTGGCTGAGTGAGAATTAGTTGAAACAGAAAATGAGGTGAGCTTGTGTGGTATGGAAAGAAAAAAATATGGTGAGTGCGAGACAGGATCTGCAAAAGAATTAAATAACGATCCTTCCCAAACCACGTCCAGCCGGGTTGCCACATCCACTATCAACGCACGTTCGTCGCCGCTAGATATTGAAAGAGACGTAGTGGACCCAGCTACGCATAGCATAACCCCACCAAGCCACTTATTAACTTCTCAACAAGTTAATGTTTCACTTTCTCACGGGGATCAAGCACAAAGTCTATCGGCTACACTCTCGGTGTTAGCTGGTATTGAAACAGATAGGTCCCTGCCCCGGCTATCGACTTCGTTTATACGCACTTTAAGTCTAGAGTCGTTTGGTTATACTTCCTTCCCTAGGACACAAACGCCAGTCACTCCACCGTTGGTGACACAAACCATTGGACTTCATTCTCCAATCGGAACACCTCGAGTGTCGTAGCCATTTGTTGGTGCTTCACGAGGATCGGATGGAAGTCCTGTCAACGTTAACGCCATGCCAGTGTTGAACACAGGCCATGTAGTTACATCAACTGTCATGTCAACCGATAACCTATGTGGTCCGGTTGTTAGCCCCGTTTGTGCGCAACAAATAAGAGCTTTGATGGGACCGCCCCCACACTATGTGACGGTGAAGTTGTTGGAAGTGGCACTTGGTTCATTGAATACTTCATAAAAGAATCGGACGGAAGAGATGAGAAAGATTGTGACGAAGTTGTCAGAAGAGGTGAGTCGTGTTGTTAAAGGTAAATCTGTGGTCGAAACACCCTTACTTGAAACCAATCCTCAACCTGACCCCAAACCAAAATCTAACCCACAATCCAATCAACCTGAACAAACCATACCCATTCATGAGCTTAAATCCAGATTATTAGCTCAGTTGTTAGCCCAAGGAGACAATAATGATGTTGAAGAGGTTGAACTTGTTGGTCTCTTGAGAAGACAAACCGAAATCCAATCCCAATTACCCACCAAATTCGATATCCAAACCGTTCAACAATCAATCCAAAAATTAACCCAAGCCATGACTTCTGGCTTTCAAACCCTTTCTGACAGAATTGCAGTTCTTGAGCAATCCTGTAAATCTCAAGCCCATAGTTCAAAAAGGAGACATGATGACCAAGATCCTGATCATGATCATCATGAGGGGGAGAGTAGTAAGAGGCAGAAAGTTAGTGAGACAAGTGGTTCTGGAGTTAATGTTGGAGATGTTGAAACTGTTCAAGGTTTGAATATTGAAGGTGATAGACAAACCGGGGGTAATGTGGAAAATGTTCTTGATGATATCGTTCCGACTGTTGAAAAGTCTGAAGGAAGTGATAAAAGAACTGAGGAAGAAAAGTTGGCGGATAGTTTGATACAAGACATCATCTATGTTGATTCAGAAGATGAACCAGAAAGAACCGTTGTAAGAATAAAGGAAGAACTAGATGATGTGTTTGATGGAGTAAATGTACAACCAGATGATTCAGATGATGTGAGCCAAAGGGAGATGATCCAGTTATTGGTATACCAGAGTTAAATATTCATGTACTTCCAGAAGGTGTTATCAAAGATCCAGTATCTGAGGCAGAAATACGTATCTTTCAACAGCTTATTGATCAGGAACCCAATTTGAAGAGAAGAGGACACAAAATTAGAATCCTGACGCCTTTCCAAGAAGATACCCGAAGAGATCTTTTTGTGAAAGTTGTTCAACCGATTGATCTTGTTAGGTTATTCTCTATTGAAAAGTTGTCATCCTTACATCGAGTTGAGTTTCTCCACATAATGAAGAATAAGGATCAAGATATGGATTGGGTGAGAAGGGAGAAGGAGATTGTAAATATTGTCAAGATAGAATCTCAGAAGTTGCTGAATATTTGGTATCCGAAATTCACTGTATACAGAACTGATGGTAAAGAATGGTCGTTTACCGAAGAAGATTTCAAGTTCCTTACCAGTGAAGACTTCTTCATATTGTATGATATTCTATCCGGAACTCCGAACAAAAATAAAGATTGGTCTGAGGCTTATCAGTCAGTGAAGTGGTTCATGAAGAATTTGGTAAAGTTTTTGTACTTGAATGATTTCCAGATGAGATTGGAAGGCGGGCTGATCAGAGTGAATATTTTGAAACCCAATCAAAGACTTCCTGATATCGAAGGGATTCCAACTTACAAAATTCTGGAAAAGCCTGAGTTTGGAATAGTATACTTTAATGGAAAGAAGGAGAAGAAGAAGTTCCTACGTTTCATTGAGGCAAACAAATACAGTGACGAAACCTTCAAGTTGATCAAGATTCAACTGAATGGGAAGCTTAAACTTGAAGAGAAGAAGTTGGTGCCTTTGTTGCCTAAAGAAAAGCAGTTGATTCATCGAGCCTTGGAAGCGATAGATAAACGACTGGAATATAGAAATGCATTGAGAAGATTCGAGATCATCTTCGGCATTCGCAAGAAGTACATTCCTCAAGACTAGTTTTTGAATTGATTGTTCTTTCAACTTTGGATACAAAGGGGGAGACTGTTAGTGCAATATTTGTATATTGTATCCAAGTTGAAGGGCCTTTTGAGTAACTGTTGGTCCCGAAGGGTTATACAAGTTTGTAGAAGGGGGGGTTGAATACAAACACACGATTTTTACTTTCTAAATTGTTTATTGATAAATCTCAAAACAATTTACTACTTGTTGCGGAACAAGATTAAGGATTAACCTAATCTAAACAAGTTAAGAACACTAAGTTTCTTGCACTAGAATAAAGACAGAAAGGAGATAAGGAAATTACGAGTAATAACCTAACACACAGTAGTAAGGAAGAAGAAGATGGCCCGAGCACTTCATTTCCGAAGTAGGGTTCTTCTTATACACTGCATGCATTTAATGCATGGCAGTATTGCTTAACATGTGGCAGCAGCTGAGTGGTTGAATGTCATTGACCTTTGTAGACAACCTTAGTAGTCGCATGGTGCACAGTGTAGAATCAGAGTTTGTTGTACGATCATAGACAAAAGGGATGTCCGTTCTGACAGTTTGTACGGAGACGTGCAAGGGAGGTAAGACAATAGTACTTTGTAAGGAGACTTCATGATCAGCTTTCGTTGAATCAGTACTTTATCAACGAATGATAAAGCTCAGCGATTGCTGAAGTCTTCTACTTGATACTTCACGTTGAATGGACAATTCTGTGACTTCGCTGATATCCGCATCAATTCATTAGTAGACTTGTCGCTGGTTCTTGGGCTTGATCTTCGACTTCAGCGTAGAACCTTTGTTGACGTGAAACTTGTCTTCAGGGATTATAAGTAAACAACTAAACTGTCAGCGATCATCACAGAGACTGAACAGACTCAGAGCTACTGGATGAACAGTGTTCGTTGAATGTCTAATCTAAAGAGCGAGAGTTCCTATCAGCGGTACTGTAAAGTCTTAGTACTTATCAGCAATAGTGAAACTCTAATACATATTGTTTACTTACAATTTTCACTAAGTGTTAAAGAGAGGTTCATTATCAAATCACTGAGGGTTTGGTTCAACAATCTCCCCCTATTTGATTATGACATAGCAACAAAGAAAATTGCTAAGTATGAAAACATAAGGATAAAAAGAACTCATAAAATATTTGTCCCTTTTACTGTTTTCTAGGATCTTTTAAGTACTGATGGAGTAAAGTACATTCGCTGAAATTTTTGTTTTAACTTCGTATAAGATTACAAAGGGAAGTGGAAAAATTACAAGTACAGCAAATTTAAATTACAAGTACAAAAGAGGTAAGCTGATAAAGATAGAAAGATTACAAGGAAATCTTATCAGCCTTCAAAAGGTTCTTCCTTAATGAGAAATTCATCAAGGGTCTTTGTTGTAGGGATCATCCAGTTAGGGACAGTTTCTCCCTGATTTCTTCTTTCTTGTGCTTCTTTGGAGATCAGGGGCTTGAGATATCGTGCCTGAAGATCGCGTCTAAATTCACACCAATAGATGAGATCCCTGAGCTGTTCAATGGGAGTGATGGGAAGCTCAGAGACACGTTGAAAATGTTTTCCTTCATCGTAGTCGAGAAAGAAGATACCATAAGGTTCGCTTATGACTTTACCAGGACAAAACGTTCACCAGGTGGCAGAGAGGTATCCAGCGCTAAGAGATCAGGATCATGACCAAGTACGTCAGCACGTGAAAAACCAATACCTGTTTCGTTCCGGATAGGAGGACCTAAATCTGATGGTTTGGACTTTTTCTTTGCAGAGGCCCTTCTTTGTTAAGTCGTAAGAGGAGGAGGAATATCCACAGCAGAAGAAACCAAGTCGATCTGAGAATTTATGATTTTCTCGACATGGCTCTTATATTGTGAGGTAGATCGCTGAATGGCTATTTGCATCTCCAACCATTCAGAGAAACCGTACTTATTGATCGTAGCAGCGTAGGTGTTTTCCTTGGTACCGTTTTTTCTAAATAGATCGACCTTAACAACTGGAACATCTATGGTCGATTTTCCTATGATGAATACCTTGTGTATTTTGGCAGCCCGATATCGATAGTGCAGTCTTTCTTTGCACCATTCCAAGGTAGAATCAGATACCTTGGTCTTTTCTTCAACGATCTTCTGGGCGTCTTCCCATAACTGACGTTGAACTTCGATGGGAGCTCTTTTCAGTTTGGGGTCATTCACCGATTCTTGGGCAAGCTGGATGGCGAGGGCCTTGTCTTTTTCTTCAGCTTCCTTCTTTTCGGCGAGTAATCTTGTGGCTCTAAGATGATCAGTGAATTCTTTCCTTGATAGTCTGAACTTTTTAGGAATAAGAACTTTGGAGCGAGGGAGGATGATTCGCTGATCTTTGAACTTCTTGATCATTTCTTCTCTCCTTTTCTGATCCTCTTCACTTAGCTTTTGAGGAGCTAAGGAAGGTATGTTTTTGTGAGAGAGAAGTTGTTCTTCAGGTTCATCGATCTCAGTGATTAAATCCAAGACCGGGATTATTTCTTCAGCTCTTGTGGCTGGGATTATTGTTGGTGCAGCAGTGGGGACTTCAGCTGGATCCTCAAGCAGGGGAGAGGACTAGCTGAAACACAGCGATTGTGTAAGTAAGAACATGGGAAGAAAGAGATAGAGAAAAAAAATGGGGTTTAAGTGTATAGTGGTTTTATGGATAGAAGGATTGAGATTGAGAAGGGATAGAGAAGAGATGCAGTGTAAGGGAAGAGAAGATATTGTACCTGACAAACTGGCTTTATCTGAAGGATGGACAGATTGCCTTCTGCAGCGAGGCCTTTGTTTTTGCCTTTGTCAGCTTCAGACGCTGCAGGCTTTGTCTTGGTCGTCTCCCCTGAAGGTTCATTTATCGAAATCCCTTTCTCAGGGACCTTCTTGGGCTCAACGAAGAAGAAGTCATCATCATCATCATCGTCATCATCATCATCATTTTTATGAGTTGATGATGGTTCGTCGTCAGAGATGTCGACAGCTTCATCGTCTTCAGCTTCTTCTTCAGATGCGTCCTCATCAACGTAAGGTTCGGTCACATCAGCAGCAGCTTCAGTTTCCTCATCGAGTTGCTCCCCCTCAAGAGCAGAGGGAGTTTTCTCGGTTCCCTCAGGGTTTTCAACTCCCTGAGGTTGTTCAGCAGCAGCAGCATTTTCATTTTTCTCCCCCTCCGAATTATGGGGAAGATCTTCAGCTTTCTTCTCCCCCTCTTCCACATTATGAGTGGGGGAGGAAACAGATTGATCAGCAGTAGCAGCAGTCATAGGATTACTGTCTTCCAGGCCAGTAAGTCCCATGAAGGTTTCAATCACAACTATTCTTGCTTCTAGGCCAGAAATAGTTGGACTGATCTTTTGGAGATCCTCTCTATCGTCCTGAGTAAAGTGAGACTTTGGGGCATCCATGCGATTGAGTATCTGCTGAAGGAGATCTTTGACCGTGGTAACCTCACCCTTAAGAGTACCAACCTCTGTCTTCAATGATGTGACTTCATTGGACAGAGTGGTGAAGTTTGTTGCGAAGGTGGTGTTGGTGAGGTTGAGATTGTTGATGTTTGTGGAAGTTTCAGCAAGAGTGGTAGCACAAGTTCCTATGCTGCCATCCACCTTCTCCATATCAGCTTTGGAGGCTTTCTCATCAACGACCTCGGTCAACTTTTTGAGGTTCTCTCCAGCGTCTGTAACCGCTGAAGAGTTTGTGGAGAGAGTGGTGTTGTAAGATTCCACCTTTGTTTTTAGGGCCTTCAGGGAGGTGTTGATATCCCCCAAATTAAGACCTGAAACAGTTATTAACTTATGAACAGAGGAAAGCTCAGAAGTTTGGGGTTTTGAGAGAGGAGTAGGTTGAGTTATGTGTATACCTGCAGGCAGGTTGGCGAAGTTGTCGAAGCCTCGTAACCCTGAATGGTATTCCATGTCGCCTTTGAGAGTGCCTTGGCGCATGGAGGTGCCTGCAGATCCTAAGTTTGTTTCCATCATCGCATGTAGAGTATCAGCAGCTGAATCATGAACGATGACGTTGGTTCCTGAGAACGGTGGGAAATTTGATGGAGTGTCCAAAGAAAGAGTGGGAGGAGTGAAGGATGAGAAGATTGGTTGGGTGCGGGGTTCAACGTTGGATCCGCTGACAATCACTTCAGTCTGTAGAGAGGCTGAAGGAGGTGGGTTCAGTTCCAAGTTTATAACCTCAGTGTTTAAAGACGCTGAGGTCGGGATGGAAGGGGTGGCTTGAGCAGCTGTGGCATAGCGTACCACGAAACTATCCAGTGACTCTTGTAGAAGATGAGTCGAGGAGTCTTCAGCATGTGAATTCTTGGAGGGTTGCTCCTTGGTTTTCTTGATCCTTTTGGAATCAAGTTGGGAAGATGAGTGTTTCCTTTTACGAGAAGGAGAGGAGGGTGCAGCCTGGGTATCAGCGGTGGGGATTTCCACTGAAGTAGCTGCAGAAGTAGAAGAAGGAGGATTGAGAAAAGGTAAGAGAGTATAGAGACGTACCTCGTTTGGCATGGGGCTGAAGTCGAGCACCTTAGGGCCAACCTGAGAGAGTCTCGGATCACCCTCTTTTGGGTATTTGTCCCCAAGTCCTTGTAGAAAGACGGCGCTGATGAATCGGGGATATGGAACCCATGTTGGTCTATCAGCCATGTCCACTCTGAACGCAAGATCGTCGTAGATGATCGAGGCCCAGTCAACATGGAGACCTTTCAGCAATGCATAGCCCATTGCTTGCTGAGGTTGAGCGGCTTGATCAAGGGAGTCGGACTTCGCTGTCATGCAGCTTATCAAGTGGGCGAAGATGAAATTCATCTCGCTCGGCATTTTGGACTTCTTGATCAGGGTCAGCTTCTTCTCAGGTTGTTTATCCCTCCCTGTTTCCCATATGTAACCCATTGCATCAAAGAATGCAGTGATGGCTTCCCTATCAGCATGGTTTTTGTGGTTAGGCAGAGGGACAAAGGGTTTTTCTTTGGTGGCAGTGGGTAGGCTGAGTGCACGCCTGATAATGGCGGGGTTGATTTTGGTTGTGCCAAATTTGGTGTCACAGAGAATGACATCAAGGAGTTTCTTAGGGTCTTTGGGTGAAGAAACTTGAGCTGTTCTGGCAGTATACCAGAACTGAGATAGAAGAAATTTATGAGAAGGGGGTACGAAGGTTAGGGCTTTGGATAAGCAGCAGGTTTTCAGAAAATTCACAGCATCATCCAGATGCATGACTTGCTTTCGAGGAGGAAAATCGAAAAGCGCATAGAGGTTGTTGTTGTTGAAAGTTACTTTCTCAGGGTTGAACTTGACCTGAGGAGCTTTGGGGAGAGTCAGTTTCTCAGCAGTAGGAGATTTCTCAGCAGTAGGAGCAGCAGTAGAAGATGCCATTGCTGTTTATCATGTCAACTAAAGAATATAGATAAAGAATACAGTCTTAATGTGGAAAGACATTCCAAAATAAGATGGTATTTATTTTTGAATAACCAAGTATGTCATCAATAAACACGATGACAGACTTATCTAGGAATGGTCGACACACTCTGTTCATTAAATCCATGAACACAACTGTAGCATTTGTCAACCCAAAAGGCATCACAAGAAATTCATAACGCCCATACCTCGTTCTAAACGTTGTCTTGGGAACATCTTCATTCCTTACTCGTACTTGGTGATAGCGCGACCTCAAATAAATCTTTGAAAAGCATCCCGCGCGTTGGAGTTGATCAAATAAGTCATCAATCCTTGGGAGTGGATACTTATTCTTAATAGTCACCTTATTCAACTCCCTGTAGTCGATGCACATTCTCATAGTACCATCCTTTTTCTTGACAAATGGTATTGGAGCTCCCCAAGGTGAAGAACTTGGCCGAACACATCCTTTTTCGAGCAGCTCTTGCAGTTGAGACATCATCTCTTTCATTTCAGACGGTTCTAAACGATACGGTGCTCGTGCTATCGGTACCGCTCCAGGAGCGAGATCAATTCTGAACTCTACCTATCGTTCTGGAGGTAAGCCTGGAAGATCATCAGGGAACACGTCTGGAAATTCACGTACTACCCTTATCTCTTCCGCTTGCTTCTTTTCAACTTTAGCATCCAAAACATATGCTAGATAGGATAAAAATCCTTTTATTAAACACTTACGCGCCTTGGCAGTAGAAATCAACGGAACTTCACCTTTTCTCTTTTCCCCATAGATGAATACAGCATCATTTTCGGGCATAGGGATTCGAATTAATTTCTTGGCACAAAGAATTTCTACCCGGTTGCTCACCAACCAATCCATACCAACTACTATATCAAACCACCCAATCTCCATCAAAATCAAATCAATCGGGAATTCTTTCCCTTCTATCATAAGGGTACAGCCTTCAAGTTTCTCACGAACTAAGACTTGACCCCCGTTAGCTATTTCAACTACTAAGGCATCTTCCAAGATAGTGGCAAGCATAGCTAACTTTTGATAAAAATATTGCGACGCGCAAAACATATTGACACCACAATCAAATAATACTCGTGCAGGAATAGAATTAACCAGAAATGTATCATAAACCACATCTTTCGATTCTTTTGCTTCATCTGCCGTCATATGAAATGCCCTGCCAGTTGGTTTGGAGTATTCGATTTTTTGTCTTGATTTCCACTTTTCTTTAACTTTGGGCAGTCCCTTCGGTAATGACCTGGCTGCTTACATTCGAAGCATGTTGGCCCTTGGATAGTACAGTTACTTAAAGTATGCCCACTTTTGCCACACTTGTAACATTCCGGCGTGTTGTGGATCCCAGATTCAATAAGCAATCACAATGAAATCAACACAATATAGCATATACGTCATAAATCTCACTTGCATTCATATGAACAGAAAGAGTATTTGGCAGTAGCCGTACAAAGTAATCTGATAAGCAATAACTATGATCATTAAACCCTAATACTAGGATTAAGCAAACTATATATACTCATAATGTATTTACACAAAATGTCATAAAAGGTCCCTATACTTCTACTCCACTAACGTGACCTAACAATCTCCCCCTTGGAAATGAAGTTCGATGTCACGCCAGTTAGGGACGTATCGCTTCCGAATAGCGAATAACATTTCAAAACATCGAATGGATTTTCTGAACTCTAGTCGTTCTTCAATGGCTTTGAGCAGATCTTCAGCAAGATACTTCCTGACATTGACGTAGCTTTCTGGTGACGCTTTCTTTTCTTCTTCGATTATCTTCTTCAGCATGTTCTGTATCTTCATCAGTGTACCCTCACTGAACTTGTGCACCTCGCTGATTCTCATGAACCGTTTCTCCCCTTGGTTGTTCAGATACACAATACCTGTTTCTGGTTTGGATAAAATCGTATGTACATGTACGTCTTCGGGAAGATTCAGATTAGGCTTCAGAATGTTGATCTTTTTCTGGTTGCTTTCTAAGCCTAACTAAAAAACATTGATGTAGGCGAGCGTAATCGTGCACTTCATATATCTCTTGATCGTCTCGAGGGCTTTGGTGACAGGTAACGGTCGGATGGTGTGAGTCTTCAACTCTTTAAGCAGTACCAGGAAGTCGTTCAGGTATAGATGCCTGAAGTCGGCTTCCGACAACGTCCATTACTTTTTGTCTTCCCTTTTGACAGTGAACACCGGGAACCATACGCTGAGAACCTTATCTGACACGATCTCCATAATTTCTATAATCCTGTGTCGCGTACGGACCTGGTGGACCATTCTGCATCGCTTCATTACCTCCAAATATTGATTGCAGACTGGATCTTTCAGATGCGAGACCCCATGACACATTACCGGGTCGAGAGGCCTGATCCAGTGAGCGAAAATCTTCTTCTGTGATTCCTCCAGATAAGGAACAAGGATCCGAACTCTTTCCCAATGAGCTGGTTGAGCTGGCTGAGGTGGAGCCGGTACCGGGTCTGGAGTTGGAAGCTCTGAAGTACCTGCAGAATCTTGTATAACAAGATGAAGCTCAGTAGTCGATACCTGTTCGCTCTGGAGGAGGAACTGGTCATAGTCGTCGTCATTCATAAGCTCATCTTCGTCAGCAAAATACCACAAAGCATCTGTCTCTGTCTGGATGGCTATTATGGCTTTATGTCTCCATTTCGTTTCCTATTTCGGATCGCCAGCAGAGTCCTCATTGATCAATTCTAGGACTGGCCGTTCCAGAACCATCAGCAAAAAGATGTCTTTTGATTGACCCTCGGGCTTTTCAACCGTTGGGCCTGCTGACTCTGACACTGTTTCCCTGACCGGTGATGAAAGTTCCATGTCTTGAACCATTTCTGAGTCTGTAGGTTGTTGCTGTGATTCTGGTTCAGCTAGAGTGATGGTTGTAGTTTATGTCGTTGCGGTTGACAGCTCGGTCAGTCGTAGCCTTTTCTCCCCCCTCATGCTGATCAGGATCGTCCTGATCATCATGTCATCGCTTTGAGCCCTGTACCTGACCCTTACATGTGTCTTCAAGGCTGGAAACCCTCTCGGATAGATTATCGAGGGCCTTCTTTACTTCAGTTAAGGTCGATGTAAGTGTGTCAAGTCTGGCATTTGTCTGGGCTTGATGATCTGTTGGAGTGACCAGGGGCGGTGGTTGGGATTACGAGCGTAAGATACTCACTAGATTAGCTTCCGATGAGGCGTCGATGTTGGACTGTGAAAGTAGTTTATCCAGAAGGGCGGCTTTGAGAGCCTCGACGCTCATATTCAGAATATTCGGGGTTGGAGTTGGCGGCGGCATTCGGATATGTGATTGTGTTGGGGGAATTTCAGTAGCCATGCCTTTTCCTGCGACGGCCCTTTGGATAAAGGCCATGTCATCGGACAGCTTCTTTATGATCTCGGTTTGAACAGCCTTTAATGCGTCGTCCATTTGCTCCTTGGAGACGAACTTCGGGTGAGTAACTCCTGAAGCACTTAGCAGTTCAGTTGTAGTAGCTGTGGTGGATTGCACCGCAGTACTGCCTGCGCTCACGATTGGCATAAGTGTAGCCGTGGCAGGTCTTCCATCCTGTCCTTGCAAGCTACCGAAAGGTAGACTCACTTTGGGCGTTCCGGTCGAGGCACGAAGACTCTCGACGATAGCAGTAGTAACGACATGTGTCCTAGCCAAAGGAATAGTTTCAACAAATGGATCTAGACTCAATTGTGCATCGAAGGAAGTCGAGAACTGGGGCTGGTGTTCTCTTATTTCAACACCAGAACTCTCCAAGTGAGAGACAGATGGAAGTTGTGCTAGATCCCCGTGGGAAGGTGAAACCGTTTCCTTTTGAGAGGAAACGGAGTGGCTAGGTGGGGTGTGCAATTGCGTGGCTAGGCCCACGACGTCTTCTTCAATACCCCATCGCAACGGATGCAACGGGATAGCAGATGTGGTTGCCTAGCTTGGTGGAGGCTGGTTGGGAGTAACCTAGGAAGATTGCTCCATCGCTCTTGCACTCTCATTCTTTTGCTTACTCCTCCTTTCACGCACAACCTCACTTACTTTTTCTTTTTCGACTATTTCTCCCTCTGCTCTCCTTGTCTCTCCAAATATGGCTTCGGGGTTGGGTGTGTCATCATCATCATCATCATCCGACTCAGTTTCCTCACTACCGGATTCCTCTGACCCTTCTTGGGAACCGGAAGCCGAGCCTGATTGAGACTCAGATTCGGACCCCGATTGGGAGCCAGAGGCCGAACCGAAAGTTGGTATGGAGGTTGAGCCGGGCTCAGAGCTGGAAGAGGAGGCTGCCTCTTCCACGACTTGTTCTCGGGATACACCTTCCACCTCCACGTCATGTAGTGTTGGATCTTCGTCTCAAGGTGGTGCCGGTGTACGTGGGGGTCTGGACGAATTAGCTTCGCATGTTGACCTCCCGGTACTGCCCACGCCTGCTCCCCTCACAATGTTTTCTCTCGTCACGCCCCGTTCGAGAGCCCATGCTCATCGGACCCCTCTACTATAACACCTCGAAAATTCCATTGTAATTATAGTAGATAAATTGTATTTTGGGTACAATTTATTTTTGAGAAAATTAACTTGGAGGGTTGATTTGTCTTTATTTGAAAATTTGGGGTAATAGGTGTATGTTGGGTGATGACTCATGTTTATGACATGAGGTGTCACATTAGAATTTGATCAGTGTTTGGTAATACTGAGTTTTGTTTTGTATTCTCAAAGAAAGGAAACAGAGAAATAAAGAGAGAGATAGAACGTGACAGGGAGATAGACGAAAGGAAGAAAAGAAGAAAAGAAGAGGAGAAATCAGTTGGTGATTTTGTGGTAAGAATTTATTTCTCATTTGTTTTGTTCATCTCCATCGATTTTAAGTGGTAGTATTTTGTCCATATTTCTTTAAGTTGTTGATTAAGCTGCTGTAAGTGATCAGTGATCAGAAATTCTCATTAAGGTGAGTTTATTCAACTCTCTTTAAAATTAAGCAATTAGAATGATAATAGCTATATTTTCCTTGGGATTGAACCATCTGTAATTTTAATTTGCTAAGAAATCGATACTGGTTTAAAGTTTGTGAAAGAGACGATGAACAGTACACTTTGCGCAACAGTGGCTTGCGAAAAGTGAGGAATTCGCAACAGTGGCTTGCGAAAAGTGAGGAATTCGCAACAGTGGCTTGCGAAAAGTGAGGAATTCGCAACAGTGGCTTGCGAAAAGTGAGGAATTCGCAGCTTTGGCTTACGAATAGTGAGGAATTCGCAGCTTTGGCTTGCGAAAAGTGTAGCTTTTCGCTACAGTAGCTTGCGAAAAGTTTTGGACTTTCAGTAGTAGTTTGAAGCTTTTATGTGGAATACAATCTGATAGTTATATGCTATTTGTTATATGTTTATAACTTTGTTGTTGATGTAAAAACCATGTTATGTTAAATTGTAAGGACTTATTTATGAGTCCGGAACTGTAGTTAATTGTTGAGATGTTGATCCCCGATGCTAAATGGCAAAGTGGGGATAATCGTTGAAGTTAATATTCTGTACATAGAGATATAGAATATATGATGAATTGTATAACTTTAGCATACAATAGAAAGAGTGATGATACACAATTATTGTGTGGCGTTGGCTAGAAATATGCATCTGGTCTAGTGGGCATAAAGTACGGTATAATGAGAACCGTTTACTAGCCAGGGACTGTTGGGATATATTTCTAGTTGTTGGAGTGAATCTTGAATCATCTGTGAGGGTCTCTGGTGGTTGATGATCGCGATGAAATAAAATCTCATTTGGGGGGACCAGTGATTCAAGGTGGGGAGGAAATGAAATGAGGAATAGCAGACTTAGAGTTGTAATTCCCATTTCAAACGGAAGATGAGATATCTTCATTGTTGAGAAATTGTAATCTTAATTCAGAAAGAAGCAGGTTTGGAAACTGTAATTTCTGGGAGTTGGAGTTACTTTTAAATCCGGTGGGATTTATAGTAATTCTTGATGGTAGTATGATGACTAGATGAATTAGTCATAAGTAAGGAATAGGTGGATTCCAATGGTTGATAAGAGCCTGGTATGGTAAGATGGCTGATAACAGGTTTGATATATCTGTTAATATTTTAGTTGTTAAATTTTAATTTGATTTGGATAATCTCACTAGGCGAAAGCCTAATGTTTCAAATTAAACTGTCTTACCAGGTACTGGCTCTGGGAAATAGTTTGGGAAGTGAGACTATAGTTGAATGGAATCAGACTTGGCGATAACGAAGGATCAGGATATTCTTTTGATGACTTTTGGGACGAGCCTTAGATAATCTAGTTGATCTTATTGTGATGTATAATTAGATTGATCAGATTATTTAAGTTAGTCGACTTTGTGTATATATAGAAATTACTTATGATCCTCTGGTTTATAAAAGTCTGATATTTTGATGATCATAACGCGTGTATTTTGAGGTTTAAATTGGCCCTGAATTTTAGGGTGTTACATCTACCTCGCATACGGGGACCCTCACATCGCTCGGGTCGTGCTCCCCGGGGAGGTTCTGTCGGATCTGGCTGGACCATAGGAGCGACTAAGTTGTTCTCTTCCCTATAAGCTATCACACTCAGTGTCGTTTGGTCCGCGATAGCTAGCAAGTCGTTTGGGATTACCATGGGGACTAGGTCTTCAATGACTAGCTTATTCTGAATTCTAGTCATGCGAGTAGAGAGCATTACCTCACGGTCTGCGCGTCGAGGTATTGTGAGGTTGGTCTCCATGAAGTGCGCGACTATCAGCTGTAGGAATCTTGGATATGGCAGAAAGGTGAGGCGTCGGCTGCCTTGCTTCTTTTGAACTTGCCCGATCAGCTCCGTCCATAGAATGGATGCGTAGTCGACGTGTCGGCTATAGATGACTGCATCGAATAGGCCGAGCACATTGACTGTCGTCTGATTGATGCCTTTGTTGACTGCTGATAGACACCTGTTCAATATTGTGAACAGCGTGTACCAGACTGGCTGAAGGTGGATCCTGGAGAAGTGCGATGGCTGAGCTAGCTGGCCGGCATATCCGAGAGCGCGAATATCTCGGCAGAGGACTGCATCCGAGACCTGTGCGACCAAGGCAGTGCGTCCTTGAATGGCAGTCGGTTCCGGCAGTTCAAGAATCCGTCGGAAGATGTCTCGAGTAATAACGACGTCGGAGTCGCCAATACGGCAACGAAGTATGAATTGCTGGACGCGGGCGACAGGTGTGAGGGAGCGCCATAATTGGTATACGTAGACGGCTGGAACTAGAGCAGTGGCCGTCAGTGCGCGATTAAGCGAGTGAGCCTTCGAAATCTCCACGATGACTGGACATTGGGAAATGAGGTTTGTCGTGTCCAAGTGGAAGTTATTAGCAACTAAAGGTAGATTAGGACCTTCTAGAAGTAGCAGGGCATTGCCTTATGGGGGATTCGGGTTGGGTTGAGCCATGTACCTGTTTAAAAGCAAAACGGTGTTGAGAATGCATGGCTTGTGAAAGTCAAATGCGTGTCTCCGGGCTCAAATTCTCGGATTTGGAGTACCGAGACTCGATGACCTATCTGAAACACATCACTTCTCGGATCTTGACGATTCCGAGTTGAGTGTGAGCATTTATGTGCAATATGTGTGTGCACAAAGCACCAAGCATCCAATTGATCAATGTAACAGTGAATGAACCCAATAGCACAGTGCATCCGGAGTTGAGTTCCAGAATCGGATCCGGAATCCAAAGGGATCCGGAACCGGAGTACCGGAAGTAAACAGTAACGGATCCGGAATTGATGGCACACCGGAACTCTTTAAGATCCAGAACTCAATGCATACCGGAACTAAACCTAAACTCCGGAACGTCATTCCGAAACCGGATGATTTCGGGACTAGTAACAATGAAATACCGGAACTTGAAAGGAATCGATTCTGGGACAAGTAACTTCCGGAATGAATACCGGAACACATGTCTTCCGGAACCCATTCCGGATCCGAAGAATTCATTCAGGAATGTTTGAGTACCGGAACCCTAATCGCAACACAGATCAAAATTAAACTCAAAATTAACTTAACATTTGTGAAATCGATGATCGAAACACACACATCAACTTGGTTTTAGGTGAGTTAGGGTTGATTTGGTCCGAGTGGAGATCGATTGGGCAAGCCGAAGGGTTTGAAACCCTGTTGGCGCCGACCCGAATGAACACGATCAAATCGATCGGATTATTGTTCATGTAGATCCGAGTTTGATCAAGTAACAATTTATATAACGAAAACAATAATTTTTATTGAACGATTATGAAGAGTTACAAGATTGGAATTAAGAACACAACTCTCTCACTAAAACTATGAAGCGCAAATTGATCTCACTTGAACGGCTAACCTAATGATTAGAAAACCAACATTAAATACCAAGGGCTTTAAGCCTAAGCCCATGGCCCACACACTCTAATCAGCCCAATTCACAATTATAGGCTTTTACAATGCTTTAATAATAAATATAAAATCTTTATATAACTTTCTATTTAGTAGGACATTTATGGTCCTAACAATCTCCCCCTAAAGTTATATAAAGAAAAAATACGATCTTGAAATCTTCAGGTCTTGATCTTCTCTTCATGTTGAAACTTTGAAGCACTCTAGTGTTGCGGGTCTTCATGTCTTTCAACGCTCCCCCTTGAATAAGGCTCTCAGTCTTCATAGTTTCAACTTTATCACCAGATTCAGTGACATTCCACAGTGCATCTTCAGTTTAGCAACACGAATTTGTCTTTGAACTGCGAGTTGAATTGACTTTCAGCTTGAGAAGTTGTCGAACCAATATGCTCGGAGGAGGAATCAACTTGTCGCGAACACTTCTTGAAAAGAGATGAGAAGAACCATGCACTTGTAATTGTTTCTGCACAGATCATAACAGTTACTCCCCCTCAACTTTATAATCTGGGTTTTTGAACTTTTAAAACGTTTCTCCCCTCATGATGATGATTCGTTTCTTTGAATCTGTAACAGTTCTCCCCCTCATGATGATTAGGAGCATCCTGAGCATCATGTAACTTCAAAGACAACACTGATGAGTATCAAAATACTAGATAAGCGTTAAGTAACCAGAATGGGGTAATCAACTAACACAGAAACACATAGTAACTGTTATCACAACAATTAAAAAAATTATGTGGCCTATGTTCAGAGTTGGCATTGGGGTAACTCTGATAGGACTTCCAATTATCACTGAAGTAAAATTATAAAAATTACTTCTCAAACTGTTTCGGCTGTATCACAAAGATATGCAATGGGAATCACAAAGACTCGTGCATGTGTGAAAGAAATAAATTATAGTTGTTTGGCCCAAAAATTGATTTAACCTGGGACACAAGTTAAAAATCAATAGACACAGTGAATAGAATATGAAGATCGGAGACCGGAGCGGATGTCTTCCTTTTTCAATATCTAAGACCTCTGAGTGAGGAATAGATAGATTATGTGTTAAATATTCGTGCATTTATGAAACAAGCATCTTTTGTGAGATACTTGAGTGGCTGGGTGGGGTGACACGAGTTATCGACACTGGGTCCATGTCTATTTCAATATTCATCTCCAAAGAACGAGAATGAATAGATTATGTGGTTACCTGGATAACTGACTCGGTTTGGTAAGGACCAATAATTCTTTTAAGTCCTGTCACAGCCTCACCATTTTTCTTTTCTCTCCAAACTCGTCTATGCATCTAGACCCTCACTGTTGTCTATAAATGGATGTGTTTCTTGGGTAGGTCCTTCCGGTTCTGGATAGACCATTGAAACAAAATAATTCCTAACACTCATTTAATGAACCAAGCATTGAAGTACACATTAAAGTACGAGTTCTAAACTGAGGTGTTTAGAAGTCAAAGTTTTTTATTTTTTTTATTTTTTTTATTTTTTTTATTTTTTTTATTTTTATTTTTAACAACGAGTTCTGAACTGAATTATTCAGAAGTCGTCAAAATGAATATCGAGTTCTGATCTGAGGTAATCAGAAGTCAATCTTTTAAGAACGAGTCCTGATCTGAGATGATCAAAAGTCATCAAAATGAAGTTCGAGTTCTGATCTGAGGTAATCAGAAGTCAATGTTGAAATAATAGATTTTCAAAGAACAATATCAAACGCTAAACAGAATGACTCGATAAGCACAATATAGCCAAAAATCAAACAAAGGATAGAAATTTTAATTGTAAAGAACAAGTCACAATTATTATATCAGAGAAGAAGTGAATCGTTATCAAGAAATGACGTACTATGAGAACAAAATTGGAATTCAAGCGAGTGTATTTCCACCGAAAAGTCAACACATATATGAGACATGGAAATAACTAAGTCAAGGAAATATAACACGTGGCAAACATGGAAGTTAAATCAGAGAATAACAAATACAAGTAAGTTATTCAGAATGCATTACCATGGTTCTTTGAATTCACTGAAAAGTTCATGTATGTGTCAAATACCTGATGCTCCCCCTCAAATGTGGCATAACCTTCGAATGCAGTCATGTGAAAAGGTTATTCTGGATTGTATCCCAAATGACATTCCTGCAAAAATAGATCAAAAAGATTTTGGTATCCATTCCTTGATGGATCCTTGGTGTTTAGATGCCTTCACTGTAAAATAGGGATTGGGGATGTTATAGGTACCATACCAGTTGTTCACATACCTTGGATGTACAAAGTCACTCTTTCCACAATAAGTGCAGCAGAGCTTTGCTAGGTTTAGACTGATTAGCTTATCTATAGGGTAAACATAAGCACGTGAACCAGTCTTGGAAATAAATGACTTTGTATCAACTACATGAGAATTATGAGGCATGTTTCCTTCACTGTCTTCTGTGGTTGATTTCTTTCTCCAAACCATTTTTACCTTTCTAAAAACATGATTATCTGAAGAATCATTAAGCTCACTGTCAGAAGAACTAGAGTAATAAGATTGTCTTTTGTAAGAATTACCGGTTTTTGAGCGTTTCTTTGACCGTCTTTTAGATTTCGATTTTGAAGAAGTGGTCTTAGAAACGTTTTTTGGAGTTAGAACATTCTCCCTTTTCAAAATTTACCGGTGTGGGCATTTTCTCCAAAAGTTGAATGTGACTTGCAACCTTTGGGGCAAAATCAACTTTCAAAATATCTTCATCATGACAAACAGAGGAATTCATGAACTCAGAAAATCGATGAGCAGAGTCAAGTGGATTTGGACAGTCAGAATCGGATGAGGAACAGTTAAAGGAATCATCCGCAAAAGGATTGTTGAAATCAAGGAAAAGATTCCTTTGAACTGATTCGGATTGAGCCGCTTTACCTTAATTTGGTGAAAACAAAGGCTTGTCATATGTGTCAAGGGACACGCCTAGAAAATCTTTACACGAGGAGTTATCCGAATTAGTAGGAGATGGGTCAACCGAGATGGTGTCCGGAGAGATAGGCTTCATCGGGGTATCCTCAGGACATCCCTTAGCCATCTTTGTTGTTAAAAGTTCTGTCGCCAGGGCAAACAGTTTGGAGTTTAATTTGGCAATCTCGATCTTATAACTCGTCCTTTTAGATTCGGATAATGACTCGGTTTTATTCTTTTTGAGCTCATTGATGGTATATAAGAGTATAGTTCTTTCGGTTTCAAAAATAATCTTATCTCTCAAAATTGATTTTTCAAGTTTAAAAATTATGTTTTCCAAAATCAGAGGTGGAACGTAACGTTTGAACTCTGAGTTGGCATGAGAATCATCATCTGGTGTTGCTTGAACCGGAACCGGAGTTTCCACAGTTTTGGCAACAGAACAGATGTCAAAAAATCGTTGGAGAGATAAGGGGTTTTGCTTTTTAAATATGACGCATTAAGCGTTTCATACACGAAAGGAATCTGTACATTGATGTTTTTCCGAGGCGGCTCATCTTTCGATTTTGTGTTCTTTTCAGAATTAGGATTATCATTTTTAGGTTTAACCTCTATTGGTGGTAGAGGTATACCTGTTTTTCTTTTAAAATCCTCTTTCTCCTCATCTTCCGGAGATGGCTTAGTCCACTTAATCTTGTACTCGGGATATTTCTTGTCTAGTCCCATGAAATTGAATTCATAAAGAGTGGGAACCTTAGACAAAATTTTCTTTAGGTAACACGGATTATCATATCCGAGTCCCTATTGTGAGTAGTAATATTTGAACTCCTTTGGCTTGTTTAAGTGGATGGTTTGTTCAGATTGACCCAGTTTGTAAAGTTTGGATTCAAGATCCTTAAGCTTATTTGTCAACAACTCATTCTCTTTTCTAACGTTTTCTTGAATTACAACGCTCTTAGAGTACTCCTCCTGAGACTTTTCTAACTTTTAAGTATATATTCAGATATTTGAGTCTCGAGGATTTCAGCTCGTTTTGAAATGGCCGAGCACTCAGTTTGATAGTTTTCTATCACACATCTGTCCTCAGCCTTTTCAATAGCTAGCTTGCCTATTGTATCATATTTGATCTTAGCTTCGGCTTCTAGCTTAGAGATGTGGGCGTCTTTGGTTTTTACCTTAAGTTTGAAGGAATCTAAGGTACGCACCATTTCATGCATTTGATTAATTAAGTTAGCATTGGAGGAACCACATACCTGGCATTCGCTTTTGTCTTTCTTCTTGTCGGAAGAGTCATCCTCAGAATCGGATTCTTCCGGGTTGAGGCCAGTATAACACATATGCACTTCCTCGTCTTCGTTCTCTTCATCAGTCTATAGGAGCCAATGATCATCTTCCACTAACAGTGCTTTGCCCGCTTCTTTCTGCCTTGATAGGAGCATCTTGGTTTTGTAGTACTTAGCATTTCGTACTACAGGCTTCCGACAATCTTTGGCGAAGTGACCTCGCCTCCCGCAGTTGTAGCATTTCACGGGTTCATCATCATCCCTATCATCATATTTACCTTCAGATCGCTTCCCTTCTTCATTCCTCTTTCTTCCATCATCAGTCTTTCGCTTGCCTTCGTACTTGTCTTTATAATCCTGACGCTTTGTGTTTGTGGAGTATCGCTGGTTGTTGTTGGTCGGCTTCTTTAAGAACTTCTTCCTAGCGTACTCACGGGATAGCAAGGCAACTGCTTTCTTGATACTGTCGAGCTCGGGATCAGAATCACTCTCAGGTTCTTCATCTTCGTGTTCAGATTCACTTGGCGCTTCCTCTCTATGCGAACTGCGCTGAGCTTGCTTTTCTTTCTTGTGAGACATTAAGGCAAGAGGAACTTCTTTCGTCTTGTCGTTAGACTTTTGGTCTCCCATCAGCTCACTTACATCATCTTCATCTTGGAGCAACATCTCGTAGAGCTCATGCAGCGGAACACTTTCTAACGGTCGATTGTGGTGAACGTGTAGAACAAATCCCTTCCATTCAGGTTGAAGGTTGTTGAGAAACTTGATGTTGCACTCTAGGTTTGACTTGAAGATGTTGTTCTTGTGCAGATCGTTGAGTAGAGTGCAGAAACGCTCGTATGTTTCAGTAAGAGATTCCCCTCGTTTGGCTTTGAAGGATTCGTAGCGGGTGAGGCAGTTGGTGATCTTCATTTGATTCCCCTCTAGGCTGCCATGCATGATCTTTGCAAGTTGGTCCCACATTCCTTTAGCCGTGTCCTTGTAGCTATCGATGCTGCAGTAGATATTGTTGGGAAGACTATATACTAGATAAGTCTTCGCCAGCGTATCTCCATCGGCTTTCCGCTTTTCTTCAACTGTCAACTTGTCGTATGGTTTCGGCACCTTATGTGATTTCACTCACTAATGTGAGAGTAGATGAAAAGAGAAGTAGCTATGTTGAAAGTACAGTGGAAACACCATAGAGGTACTAATGTAACTTTAGAGTCGGAAGAGAGTATGAGGGATAGGTATCCTCATTTGTTTACCTAACTTTGATTTCGGGGACGAAATCATTTTCAAGTTGGGGAGTATTGTAACATCCCGAACTTTCGGTTATATTATTGTGAATTACAAGTTAACTTGGGGTTAATTTTGTAATTGTTTAAAAGTTGTGGTTGAAGTAGATTTTCAATTTGAGGGTTGGTTGTGTGATTCCTTGAAAGTTAGGGGTTTATTTGGTAAGAGTCTTATGACTCATGTAAATTAAGTGAGTAGGTGTCAAACTCTTAGTCATTAAAGACTAATTGGGTGAGTATGAGTTGGGGTAAGTGTGAGTTTATGTGTGTTTTCGGTTTTAGGAGAGAAAGAGAAACGAGAGATTGAAATAGAGAAATCAAGAAAGGAGAAAGAGAAGAAGGATAGCAGGAAATCATCTAATCTTGTGTTTAGTGGAGAATCAAAAAGGTAAACTTCTCATTAATTTCTTCATCTTTTTAGTTAAAAAGCTTTCTATGGAGTTTTAGTTGGGTTTTGGTAAATTTTGATAATTATGAGAATCTGAGTTTTTGGGTATGTTAAGATGAAGTTATTAAGCATATCTGCAAAGTTGTATAATCAAACATAGCTTAAAAGTACAAAAATTTGGGTTTAAGGATGAACAGAGTGGACTGAGACTTGGATGAACATCATCGAAATCGCAACCTTGAGCTGCGACATTCATGATTGTCGCAATAGACCGTTGCGACTTGGGGTTGGAGTCGCAACAGTTGGTTGCGACTTGGCTTTGGAGTCGCAACAGTTGGTTGCGATTTGGAGTGGAATCGCAATGGTGGGTTGCGACTTAGGTTGGGATCGCAACAGTTGGTTGCGATTTGGAATTGGAATCGCAATAGGTGGTTGCGACTTGAGATGTAATTTTAAGAGATTGAGGATTTTTAGCTGTGAAGGGTTCTGTTTTATAAATTAATATCAGTATATATGTAAATTGGATATTACATTAAACTGTGGTAGTGAAGAAAGGAGTCCCTACGAGTTTAAAAAGGATTAAAGGAAGTGTGATTTCATATCAGGTGAGTTTATTCAACTCTCTTTAAAATTCAGTAATTAATGTTGAATAAATGTTTTATATGTATGTCGGGATATGTTTATATGGACTTGATTAAGTCAGAGATAAGCCCAAGAGGACGATTAAAAGTTGTGCTATGTTGATCCCCATGCTAAAATTGCTAAGAGGGGATAGCTATGAAATTGATGAACTGGTACTTATTAATATTCTTATATGAAAAGTATGATTATCTGCTACATACAATTTGTTACATGTTTATGAACTCTAAATACGATTTGAAGCCATGTTAAGATAATTAATTAAGGACCTATCTATGAGTCCGAAAATATAGATTAACATTTGAGATGATTAACTCCCGTGCTAGGTTGCAAAGAGGGGATAATTAAGAGATTGAGATGAGGAGCTATTAATATTCTTTATTTTTGTATATATATAGAATATGTTCGGAGAAATGATATATTGTATGTCGGACGCATATAGTAGTATCGATTATTATATATTATGTGTTATGTACTTTTACTAAAAATAGGCATCCGGTCACCGAGGGCACCTGGGTACGGTATAATGGGAACCGATTACTTGCCATTGACCAATAAGGGATGTTATTTTTAGTAATTGGGTGTACCTTGAATCATGAGTCCCGGTTGAGTATCGCGATATTATAATCCCATTGGGACCATTGATTCTGAGGTGGAATGTGGAATAGGCAGATTTTGATTTGTAATTCCCATTTCGATTTTGGAAGATCGGAGATTTCCATTGTTATAGGGAAGATCGGAGATTTCCCAGTGATGAGAGGAAGATTAGAGATAGTCATAAAGTAATTTGTAATCTCTACTTCCTGATTAAGAAATAGGCAGGTTATGACTTGTAATTTCTTGTGTAAGAGTATTAATTGTGAATCTGGGATGATTCATAGTAAACCGATTAATTTGTTGTTATGATTAGATGAGTTAGTCGTAAGTATGGGAGTGGGGTAGATTCCCCGATTTGGAAAGGAGTTATCGTACGGTAAGATGGGTGAGAACAGGTTTGAGTTATCTGTTCATATTTTAATTATTAAATTTTATTTTGAATTGAGTATTCTCACTAGGCGAAAGCCTAATGTTTCAAGTTGAATCTTCTTACCAGGTACAAGCTCCGGGAAGTAAGCGGGAATGAGAGAAGAGAACTTTTGGAAAGATTCAGACTTAGAGATAACAAAGGATCTAGTTATTCTTTGAAGCTTTTGAGACGATTGTTTAGATAACTTGATTAATCTGATTGGTATGATATGATTAGATTAATAAGTTATTTAAGTAATGTCGTTTGTATATAGAAACCTTACATTTTGATCCTCAAGTTATATAAGTATGAAGATTATGATCATAACTTGTAGTAATTTTAAGGTTTAAATTGACTCGGTTTTTAGGGTGTTTCAATATGGTATCAGAGCATTAGTTTAAGCGAACTAAGTATGAATTTGAGATACTTAGACTTAAGCTGAGATGAATTAAGTTATGACTTGTGAGATTTGGGTAGAAATACTAAAGACGGGATAGTCTTAGAGTCAACGGAAATAAGTGAAATTAGTACGGTGATAATGGTAACAAGGATTCTCAGGTATGATATGTTCACAATTTCAATTAGCTACTGTTATTATGAATATATTGTTACGTGAGCATGTTTATTTCTAAATTGTTACAGTGACTAACGATCAGTAAGGTACGTTTTGTATAGGGGTATGTGCATAACCATTTCTTATGGTTATCCCTTTAGGTTATAGTAGAAAGTTGGTGAATATGCCACCAAAATCCTTTGGAGGACAGATCGGGAAATGATTGGGGGTTGGAAGGACAACCTGGAATTGACGGGACTCATGAATGTCCGCCAAGGTAACCTTTAATAGGTGGTTGATGTGTGTGGAGATAGAATATGAGATGTTTTGATCAAGACGAAAATAGTATGACATGGTTGATACGTGAATCGTGGAATGCATGTATAGCAAACGTTATAAGGCCGAAAGGGCGACCACCGGTCGAAGGTAGAATGTCAATGATAAGTTACGTAAGTAAGACGATTGACCTCGTTGAGTAATTAGCCTTCATTTGCGAGTAAAGTTTTATGCATGGTGTTTTAGTGTGTGTTATATGAATTTTCATGATTTCAAATCAAATGCATAAATAACAGTTTTAGTCAAGTTTGAATTAGTATGTGCAAGTGTGTATTTAAAGAAAAGGCAATCCCATTTACGTCGCACAACGAAATTTTGGAGTTGTTACAAAATATTTCTTACTTTACATGAAAAGTTGATTTGTAGCAAGAAAGCGTTGGCCAGCAAAACGTTTAATAACCAACAGGAGTATTGATCTAATAACATCATATAAATAAGTGGGAGAATTGACTAGCTTAATTCGTGTCGGTAAAACATTTTTCGAACTATTGTTGTATGAAAAGATTTTTTTTTAATATATTACCGTCGTAACAACTTTGTTTTGGTTGAGAAAGATTGAGTTTACGGAAATTTAGTATGCAAACAATTCTCGAGATCGTTGAGCAGTACATTGGAGTCAGGTAAATGTTGGGGTCATGTGTGCCCAAGTTATTCCAAATGTTGTTATTTAAAATGAGAAAAATGTGTGAATTGATTTATGTATTAAGTTGTCATGCATGAAGGCTATGAACTCGCTAGGTCGTAGAGTATTACGCTTTAAGCTAAGAAAGAACTCCAAGAATGGAGAAGTGTTGGATAAACCTGGGGAAAAAGTTTGTAGTTCTGGTAATTGTGTTGAAATAAGAGATAAACAGTATGAGAGTCGAAAGTGGACTTTAGTGTCGGTTGCATAAGAGTCTGTACCCTTGTTTGCTGACTAGGAATACAGTTGCCGAGGGACGGTTGTGTCCGGAGGAAGAATTAGGTTCAGTTAAGGACCTTAAGGTTAAGGAAATGTCTACATGACACGAATTGACTTTGAAGTCGATAGTTGTGTAAGGTGTATGAGACCTTTCGTCTGTCATTGGGTGCGGACTGGGTGCGTCCCGCGTATGCTCGTGCGGACAGGAACAAGACTGTGAGTGGTACCGGTATGCTGTTATGCAAAGGGTATGCGCAAATCAAATATTATTGTGTACGACATGGTTAAGGATTTTGAGTGATTGACGAATAAATCACTAATGAAGGAAGTTTCGAATTAGTGTTGCACAAGCGAAAGATATGTAGTCAAAAACACGTTTTTAATATTTTTGTGGATGTACAATATTTATGAGGTATTACGTTTTAAAAATGTGAACATGTGAGTTGGGGGATTTTGGTAAATCCGACCATGTAAAGTTTTTAAGAGTGGTAAAACTTTGTTTTGGGGCCGATGGCCAATTAAGGGATTAAAAAGGGTAAAGAATTGGGTAGCAATGTATTTTGGTTTATGTAATCGTGTGCGTGACACATGTTTAACCAAACGTTTATTTTGGCCTTAAAGGCTTGATTGATATTCAAATGAGTCTTTTGAATGTTTGTCAGTTTTAATGACTCGAGATAGAGTCTTGGTTGAGTTATATGCTTAATTACATTCTATTTAAATAAGTGGCGGTCTTAAGTGTAAAGACTGTCTGATAATTCTCGCGTTTTTAATACCTTTGGAACTAATGAACCTTAGCGGAGTATATACATTGTGAAGTATATAAGAGTTGCATATACCTATATAAATTGACTTCGTTGGAAAGTAGCAATGAAGGAGCCATAGATTTATCATGCCTCGGAACGTATGTTGCATAATAATCATTGATCCTTGGAGTAGATGGCTCGGTTTTGAACTCAGTTGAGTCTTGAGATCATTGACCCGATTTAATAAGCTTGTTGTAGGCTTGGGTTGGGATTACATGGATTGTATTAAAATAGAAGTTTGCATGATGTGAATGTTTTGGGTATTCTTTTGGATTTAATTTTTGTTAAGTCTTAAATCAGAAGAATAAAAGCTGAAGGACCACTTTGTAAGAGTGTTAAGATTATGAAAGACTGTTGTGTTATAGAAGTATTTTACTTGCGATGTGGATGGTTTACAAAGGAGAAAGTATTAGGCACTAATGAAGTGAGGTATGGAAAATGTTGAGTTGTGAAGGATTGTACCGTGTGTTGGTATTGGTTTGGAATCACAAGGAGCTATTATGATCGAATAATTTCAAGTTATTTAGCAAATAGAGAGTGGTAGTTCAACTAAAGTTGGGGAGGAGATATTTAGTGAAATAAACTCGAGTAATATGTGTATGAATGATTGTGAGAAACCTGGTCTGTGGTGAAAGGTTATGTGTGGAGAATGTACGAGTGAGTATTGGTATCAACTGCCAAGATAAATGTGTCAACTAGTATGTTTTATGAAGTAAGAACTAGGAAGCATCTGATGGAAGTCTTTTCGGGGATTTCGGATGAAGAGTACCGCTTTGTCATTAAAGTTGTTGGGGCATGTAGTTTGTAAGATGGGGTAATGATATGGCTAATATCGAAACAGAATGTCGGAATGGTATTGGGTGTTTACCCAAAGTGATTTTGATTGTGTGAGTTGTTTCCTATGATAGAAAGATTGGACTTAAGAATGTAATCATATTGCAGGTTCAATAGAGTTATCACTTTTGATGTTCAATACTTTGGTGCTTGATTGTATTGTAGTGGTGCGATGAGATAGTGATGTGAGGAGGTGATAGCATTCTATACCGAAGAAATGTGTAAGTCAAGGATGTAATAATGGACTGCCGTAGTTATTGAAGTATTTAATTGTAACGAGTATGCTTAATTTATGGTATACGTGGAAATTTCAGGTAGGTACATGTTAATGTTATTTTGAGACCTGAAGAGTGAGTTGTGATGATGATGGGGTAAAAGGAAGACTCTTGTTCTTCTCAATCCCATTGGTTTTAGGTGAAGAGAATACTGTAACCGTTAAGCTATAGTATTGGAGTATTCAGTAGATGTAAAAGAAATACATCGAATGCAGTTCTCGGTGTTACGAGGATTTGGCTAGAGATCTTAACTGACGTTTTTAGAAAAACTTTCCTTTTGGACTGTAGCTGTGTAGTGGATATTCCGTGTAAACAAGAAAGAAATGATAACGGTATGCTAGACTAAGAAGTAGTCAAACATGGATTTGATGATAATTACTCTAAAAGGATTGGTTTACAAGTATATCATTTGGATCTTCCGCCAGAATTGGGAGGGGTACATAATACCTTCCAAGTATGTTATCTTCGGAAATGGGTGGCCGAAGAGGAAGATGTGATTTCACTCACTAATGTGAGAGTAGATGAAAAGAGAAGTAGCTATGTTGAAAGTACAGTGGAAACACCATAGAGGTACTAATGTAACTTTAGAGTCGGAAGAGAGTATGAGGGATAGGTATCCTCATTTGTTTACCTAACTTTGATTTCGGGGACGAAATCATTTTCAAGTTGGGGAGTATTGTAACATCCCGAACTTTCGGTTATATTATTGTGAATTACAAGTTAACTTGGGGTTAATTTTGTAATTGTTTAAAAGTTGTGGTTGAAGTAGATTTTCAATTTGAGGGTTGGTTGTGTGATTCCTTGAAAGTTAGGGGTTTATTTGGTAAGAGTCTTATGACTCATGTAAATTAAGTGAGTAGGTGTCAAACTCTTAGTCATTAAAGACTAATTGGGTGAGTATGAGTTGGGGTAAGTGTGAGTTTATGTGTGTTTTCGGTTTTAGGAGAGAAAGAGAAACGAGAGATTGAAATAGAGAAATCAAGAAAGGAGAAAGAGAAGAAGGATAGCAGGAAATCATCTAATCTTGTGTTTAGTGAAGAATCAAAAAGGTAAACTTCTCATTAATTTCTTCATCTTTTTAGTTAAAAAGCTTTCTATGGAGTTTTAGTTGGGTTTTGGTAAATTTTGATAATTATGAGAATCTGAGTTTTTGGGTATGTTAAGATGAAGTTATTAAGCATATCTGCAAAGTTGTATAATCAAACATAGCTTAAAAGTACAAAAATCTAGGTTTAAGGATGAACAGAGTGGACTGAGACTTGGATGAACATCATCGAAATCGCAACCTTGAGCTGCGACATTCATGATTGTCGCAATAGACCGTTGCGACTTGGGGTTGGAGTGGCAACAGTTGGTTGCGACTTGGCTTTGGAGTCGCAACAGTTGGTTGCGATTTGGAGTGGAATCGCAATGGTGGGTTGCGACTTAGGTTGGGATCGCAACAGTTGGTTGCGATTTGGAATTGGAATCGCAATAGGTGGTTGCGACTTCAGTTCACTGCGACTTGAGATGTAATTTTAAGAGATTAAGGATTTTTAGCTGTGAAGGGTTCTGTTTTATAAATTAATATCAGTATATATGTAAATTGGATATTACAGTAAACTGTGGTAGTGAAGAAAGGAGTCCCTACGAGTTTAAAAAGGATTAAAGGAAGTGTGATTTCATATCAGGTGAGTTTATTCAACTCTCTTTAAAATTCAGTAATTAATGTTGAATAAATGTTTTATATGTATGTCGGGATATGTTTATATGGACTTGATTAAGTCAGAGATAAGCCCAAGAGGACGATTAAAAGTTGTGCTATGTTGATCCCCATGCTAAAATTGCTAAGAGGGGATAGCTATGAAATTGATGAACTGGTACTTATTAATATTCTTATATGAAAAGTATGGTTATCTGCTACATACAATTTGTTACATGTTTATGAACTCTAAATACGATTTGAAGCCATGTTAAGATAATTAATTAAGGACCTATCTATGAGTCCGAAAATATAGATTAACATTTGAGATGATTAACTCCCGTGCTAGGTTGCAAAGAGGGGATAATTAAGAGATTGAGATGAGGAGCTATTAATATTCTTTATTTTTGTATATATATATATATAATATGTTCGGAGAAATGATATATTGTATGCCGGACGCATATAGTAGTATCGATTATTATATATTATGTGTTATGTGTTTTTACTAAAAATAGGCATCCGGTCACCGAGGGCACCTGGGTACGGTATAATGGGAACCGATTACTTGCCATTGACCAATAAGGGATGTTATTTTTAGTAATTGGGTGTACCTTGAATCATGAGTCCCGGTTGAGTATCGCGATATTATAATCCCATTGGGACCATTGATTCTGAGGTGGAATGTGGAATAGGCAGATTTTGATTTGTAATTCCCATTTCGATTTTGGAAGATCGGAGATTTCCATTGTTATAGGGAAGATCGGAGATTTCCCAGTGATGAGAGGAAGATTAGAGATAGGCATAAAGTAATTTGTAATCTCTACTTCCTGATTAAGAAATAGGCAGGTTATGACTTGTAATTTCTTGTGTAAGAGTATTAACTGTGAATCTGGGAAGATTCATAGTAAACCGATTAATTTGTTGTTATGATTAGATGAGTTAGTCGTAAGTATGGGAGTGGGGTAGATTCCCCGATTTGGAAAGGAGTTATCGTACGGTAAGATGGGTGAGAACAGGTTTGAGTTATCTGTTCATATTTTAATTATTAAATTTTATTTTGAATTGAGTATTCTCACTAGCCGAAAGCCTAATGTTTCAAGTTGAATCTTCTTACCAGGTACAAGCTCCGGGAAGTAAGCGGGAATGAGAGAAGAGAACTTTTGGAAAGATTCAGACTTAGAGATAACAAAGGATCTAGTTATTCTTTGAAGCTTTTGAGACGATTGTTTAGATAACTTGATTAATCTGATTGGTATGATATGATTAGATTAATAAGTTATTTAAGTAATGTCGTTTGTATATAGAAACCTTACATTTTGATCCTCAAGTTATATAAGTATGAAGATTATGATCATAACTTGTAGTAATTTTAAGGTTTAAATTGACTCGGTTTTTAGGGTGTTTCATCGTCGGACCTTCCTTCAGCGATCGGATAATTTCTTCATATAGTGGCTTAGTCTGGATGAAGCAAAGGTAATCGGTGGCTTGAATTCCGATCCGATAGCCAATGCGTCTTGAGCATTCATTGTGAACTAGTGATCGTAAGACGTGTAGAGTGATTCAAAGGTAATGGAGTGGTCTAACGCACAAACTAACGCACAACTAACGCGAATTCCTATGGGAGTGATAACCTAACGCAATTCCTATACGGGATCAAGAATAACACAGAAAGGAATACTAGAAAATAGAACCAAATAGATACTGAAAGAAAAATTAAGGGTGCAGAGGACAAGATCCGGAGTGTAGGTTCCGGAATGGAAGATCTGGAACTAAGTGATCAAATACCGGAATTACGTGATCCGGAATCCAGTACCGTAATTAAGTGATCCGGAATCAAGGATCCGGAAATAACGATCCGGAATCAAGCAATAAAATCCGGAATTATAAGGAACCGGAACCAGCAATAAGGATCCGGAATTATCACCAAGGATCCGGAAATTGGAATGGAAAACAATACCGGAAGTGACAAATCCGGAACTTGGGATCCGGTAAAGGGGAATCCGGAATCAATGGGATCCGGAAATCAACCAGTACCGGAACTCAAGAACTGTGTTCCAAACTCAAACACTGGAAGTCGAAAAACTTACCTAGAAATCGATTTTCTGCACCTTTTGACTTAGGTATTTTCTGCAGACACTTAAGAACACAAACAAACACGTAAGGAATGCAAAAATAACTGACCAAATCGATTTATTAACCATTTTAAAGCAAAAAATTGAGTTTTTCTTAAGAATAGGGAGTATGAAACCCAGAAACCAAAAACTCAAAAATTGATGATTTATACTTGATCAAAATGACTCAAAACTCGATATGATTTCAGAAACACAATAAAGATGATTCTTCAAGCCTTAATTTCAGGTTTTTACTCCAAAATCAAAGCGAAGAAAAATCTTTTGAATGAAACATTCGATAAGAACTTGAATGATCAGAATAAGAAAATTACCTTTGAATCAGACGTCTTTCTGCTCTGATACCAATTGTGGATCCCAGATTCAATAAGCAATCAAAATGAAATCAACACAATATAGCATATACGTCATAAATCTCACTTGCATTCATATGAACAGAAAGAGTATTTGGCAGTAGCCGTACAAAGTAATCTGATAAGCAATAACTATGATCATTAAACCCTAATACTAGGATTAAGCAAACTATATATACCCATAAGGTATTTACACAAAATGTCATAAAAGGTCCCTATACTTCTATTCCACTAACGTGACCTAACACTTCTACATTTCTGACACCAGTTCGGTTCTCGCCGAGGCTCAAAACGAGTATTCTTGACATACGACTTGGATCTTTGAGAAGATTCTGATCGACCTTCCCATTTTCGTTTCTCCCCCACTTGTGCATTTTCCTCTTTGTCTCTGGCGTAGACTTCCTCTATGATCTTATCTTCCTCTATCGTTTCCCTTAATGTCAAGGCTTTGGAATTCCGAACTCTTGACATCATATCGGCCGGTAAACCTTTCAAATACGCCTGTATCTTTTCTTTTTCCGTCGGGGCCACATGCCCCACCAAATTCAATTTCTCCAGGAATATACGAGTGTACTCTCGTACATATATAGTACCCTTCTTAAGAGTTCGAAACTCTTCTTCAATTCGATCCATTTCATTTTCATTGCAATATTCTTCTAGAATCTTTCTTTTAAACGACTCCCACGTCATGGCGGCCAAAACCGGAGCCGTTACCGTCGACGTCACGATATTCCACCAGGTCAAAGCATTGCCACATAACATCTGAGATCCAAACTTGGCCTTCGATTCTTCGTCACACTCACAAGCTTGAAAGGCCTGCTCCATCTCCCTAATCCAGTTCATGCATGCAATCGGATTATCTAATCCAGCAAACTCCGGTGGCTTGCAGCTCAGAAACGTTTTATAAGAGCAAACTTTCTCCCTCCTTCTATTCACATTCTGCACCAGGTTAACAGGTGGAGTTACTGTACCAGTACCCATCTCCGGTCTTCGCGACTCAATATTTCAGTCATTAAACATTTTCATAAACATCTCTTGTTGTTGAGTCAGTGAGTTATTCATAACTCGCATCATGTTCTCCATCATGCGAGATTCTATAGTTGATTCTGTCGTTATCGGATTAGAAGTACCAGTATTCATTCTTTGTGCTTGACTTCCTCCTTCTCCCAATATAGGTGGCCTTGGTAGACTCTCATATGTTCCAACCCTTTCGGGTTGCTTCTCCACCGCCCATTCATTTACTACCCTCTCTTCTGAAGAATTAGGAGATCTGGTTGGTGTATTCACTATCGTATTCTGTCAAAGCACAAAAGATAACCATAAGAAATGGTTATACACGATCCCAACACAAGAAACGTACTTAACGTTTATTAATCACCATAACAATATAAAACAAGTATGCTTACGTAACTATATGTTCATAATAACAATAGCTAATTGAAATTATGAACATACTATACATAAGAATCCTCGTTACCATCATCACAGTTCATAAATCACGTATTTTCGTCGACTCTAAGACTATCCCGTCTTAATATTTCTACCCAATCTCACAAATCATAATTTAACCATCTCAGCTTAAGTCTAGGTATCTCATGATCATGATACCAAACTGAAACACCCTAAAAACCATAGTAAATTTAAACCTTAAATTATCATAATAATTTACAACATCCTTCCAAAATTTTCATTTATAAACGGGGAATTAGTGACAAGGTCTAATTACAACTGAAATATCGTAAACAACCGACTAATCTAAATCATAACCAATAACATTAGATTATGCGGGTTGTCTCTAATATCTCCAAAAATCGATGTTCTACTAACTTCTCCAATCATAGCTCCCAAAAGTATAACTCTGGAACTTCTCGACACTCGTCCCTGCTTATTCTTTCCTGAGCTAGTACCTGGTAAGAAAATTTAATTTGAAAAGATTAGGCTTACGCCAAGTGAGAACATCCAGTTTTCAAATTAAAACTTTATAAGCTTTGAAAACCAATTTATAAGCAAAGCATATAATTTAACCGGTTCACAATATTTCTTACCGTACACATAACATCTTTCGATGACGGGATTTATACCCGGTTCCATGAGTATGACAGACACTAAGTAAGTTATAGCATCATGTTCAAGAGCCCACTACGAATCTCCACGGATTCTAGATCATTGCTCATGTCCAAGATATCACAATTAGTCTATGCCTATTTCTTGGAGGGGAAGTAGAGATTACAATTAAGCCATGCCTATCTCTTATCTTCCAATAGAAATCGGGAGTTACGATTAGTCAACGCCTATCCCACGATTTCTCATATCAGTACGAAATGGGAATTGTGATTAGTCCACGTCTATTCCTCATTTCCATTCAAAGGGAATTACGATTAGTCCACGCCTATTCCACGTTGATCAATTACACGGGATTTACGATTAATCCACGCCTATTCCACGTGTTCACATAATACTAGTGCCTATGGATCCATTACACTTCCTAGCATAAATGCGTATTAAGCCAAATCATACGTCAAGTCATAGCATACTTAAAATCAAGTTATAAGTACATGCATGCTGCTAAGATTGAATTTCAAGTAATAAAATGTTCCTTATCAAAAGTTATCAGGAACCCTTTAGTTACCGGAATTCACAAGTATCCGGAACATCAGAAGTTACCGGACATCCAAACTAACCAGACATCAGAATTTACCGGACATTAAACTGTCTGAACAAAATGTTCGGAACTCATACCCGGAAACCATCAGAATCCAGGAACAGTCCAGAACTAGTATCCAGGAACTCAAGTTACCGGATACTTTCGGTAAACGCCCATAATCCGGGTACTACCGGAAACCCAAGTGATTCGGACCCCATCCGGTAAACTATTTATCCGGGAACTTAAATACTTACCGGATAATTCCACCCTTAACACTTTACCGGACACCACTGAAAATGAAAATTATCGGACACCACTGAAAATAGAAATTACCGGACACTAATAACATCATCCAGTAACTTCGACCTGCACACCAATTTCTCAACCCAAATAGACAACCGTCCAGCAATCTCTTTATACAAATTAACCATAACTTTCCAATACTCCTAATAACATCGATTTACTCATTAATTTGATAAAAGACATGAAATTTTATGGAAGGATAAACTCACCTGGGTTGCGACTGAAATTGGTATAAACCTTCTCAAGCTTCCAATCCTTTCCTATTACTGAATCACTGTTCTAATTAAAGATAGAACATAGTTATCAATTGAAACAGATTGATCAAACCAAGCGATAGAGTTCTTACCAATTGAACTCAGTCTTCTTTCTTTCTCTCGCTTGCTAAACCGACTTCAAAAACCAAAGTTGTATTGAGATACATCTCAATTCATCCGACCCTCTTAATAATATCTAAGTTTTTACCAATTTTCCAATTTAGCCCAACACTAAGGCCCAGTGTTGAAACTAAACCCAAACTTTTAAATTTTCACAATTTAGCCCAAAATCTTTAATCAACTACACTTTCAAACCCTTCGACAATTCGTTTAAAAAAATAATACTATCTCATTATTTTAAATGTTCTCCTAAAATGTACAAAATGTGGAAATTTCGAGGTGTTACATTCAAGAAGTCTTCAAAAACTTCTAATTCTTCCTAAATCTTGTTCAGGTCATATTCAAATCACCGCATTAGCTCTGATTCTAGTTGATAGTCCAAGATTCAAGTATATAAAACACAATCTAAGAGAGAAATAAAGAACTCAACAATGGCTTCCAAATCTCATATGTAATATTGGGAGAGAAAATGATTTACACCTTTGAAACACACACTTAAGATCTTACACACATTACATGAGTTACAAAATAAACTAACATAGGCTTTATATACTAAGGAAAGTTACAAGGTTGACTCTCATAACATTTACAATTAAGCTCCTCTACTTGAATACAATTTTATAGCTCTAACATTACTCCTAATAGGTAAAATAAAAATTCACATCTTCTATCAATAACACATATAAGCAACTAAGAATAAAACATAACCTAAATCAACTTATATTTAAATAAAGAAACCAAAATCGACCTATCAAAAATATCAATGGTCGAAATAAGCTCTTAGTTCCTACCATGCTATTTCTAAGTTATATATCAGGTTTTTCAAACTTAATGAAATGATTTTTGATAAGCTATGAGTTAGCTTTTTTAAAATATTGAAAATATTTTGTTCACTGTTTTTAATTATGGCTTTTGATAATTTATATACTCCATATTTTAGATTATTTAACCAAACGAATCGAATTTTTAATAATCCGTTCGTGAAATGTTCAGATGAGAAGTTCGTGTAATTATAAATGAATGAATTTGAACAAGATTTTTTTTGTTCATTTTGTTAGATGAGCGAATACGGACAATGGTCTTGTTCATTTACTTATGTTCGTTTGTGTTCTTTTATTTATGCCATTTCGTTTAAGAACGTTTGTTTCTTATATTGTATTATACATTCGTCTATATAGAATACTTTTAGGTGTATTAACAAGTCATCAGGACACCATTGAAATGACACATCATGTTAGTTTTTTTAATGACATTATTTGAAAAAGTATCAATATAAAAATGTGTTCATAAAACATTTCTTAAAATTGTCCTATAAAAAACTAGTATGACATTTTATTTCAAATGTCATTAAAAATTTGTTAGAACGTCTTATAAATTTATTGTAACACGTAATATAAGTGTTTTTAAGTTTTTCACAATTTTTCCTTGCACATTATTGCTCCATCAACAACTTCTTTTTTTTTTTTTGAAAAGGGCTCCATCAACAACTTAAAAACATGTATATGCTTCCCCTATATAAATAAATATATACAAATTTATAGGGAAATTAATTAAAATGCCACAAGTTTGAAAGTGAGTTACCAAAATACCCAAAAAAATGAAAAGTTTACCAAAATGCCATTTTTTTCCGCGGAGGGAGCCCTCTATAGCGGGCAGGGACTGAAAGTGTAAAAT
Source organism: Saussurea involucrata (assembly GCA_033807775.1). Classification (NCBI taxonomy): domain Eukaryota; kingdom Viridiplantae; phylum Streptophyta; class Magnoliopsida; order Asterales; family Asteraceae; genus Saussurea; species Saussurea involucrata. The sequence continues at coordinate 139,906,277 of CM066322.1, forward strand.
TTTGCAAAATTATTTACACTTTCAGTCCCCATAGCGGGCCATCGCGGGCCTCGATCGCGGGGGCTAGGGACTGAAAGTGTAAATATATCTTGCAAAAATTTTCACAATTGGTCCCTGCCCGCGATCGCGGGCTCTTATCGCGGGAAAAAAGGGCATTTTGGTAAGAAATTAATTTTTTGGGGTATTTTGGTAAGTCCCTTTCAAACTTGTGGCATTTTAATTAATTTCCCAAAATTTATACAAATACATATTTATATATTGAGAAAATATTAAACAAAACCTGAATTAAATTATACAATATTAAAATAAAAATATATAAAAAAGTTAATTTTAATATATACAATATAAAAGAAAACTGGATTATCAAGAAATCTATAAGGAAAATTATAAAAGTATATACAATAAAATTATAAAAGGTTAAGTTTTATTTATTTTATAATTCTATTTAAATATGATTATTTTAATTATATTATTAAGTAAAGTTGATTAAATATAAAACTTTTATAAAATGTTAAATGCCAGAAAGGAAAAACTCTGAAAAAATAGGTTGTGTAGTTACATAATTAAGACCATTCACACACCTACAAGATCATACTCATTTCTAAAATGTCATATCAGCTTTGCAATAACACCTTTCACACACATGCAAGACCAAATTCCTTTTCTAAACTAATAAATTATAATATAAATAATATTAATAATTAATGTTTAAACAAACAAACAAATTAATTAAATTAAAAATGCTTTTGTTTAATATATCTATTTTGTGAAAGGTCTTTCTAATTTAGCAAGATGAGGGTTGTTTTGCAAGACCTTGCAAGATACATGGCATGTCATGTCATCTTGCAAGGGGTTTTGCAAGACTTGTGTGGATGCTCTAACAGATGCTCTAAGATCATCCACATCCCTGCAATTCATTTACACTTTCAATTGTGCCACATCAGCTTTTGCAATTACCATCCACATCCCTGCAATCTAGTTACACTTTCAAAAGTGGTCCCCACTACAACATTTATTAATTATTTTATAAATTATTATATATATTCGAATTATTTTTTAGTTAATAAATACATGATATAATAATATAATATATTTATTTATTTTATAATTCCTTGTTTTAATTTAATATATATTTTATTAAATTATATCAAAACACAACATGTATTAAATTAAAAAAAATTAAATATAGATAAAAATATAATATTATATTTAATCAATATTGATTTATTTATAAATTTATATAAAAATCAATTTATTTAAATAATTTATAAAAAAAAAATTGGGGCCTAGGGGACATGTGTGGCCACGTAAGCTTACAAATGGACTTGCAAATATAGCAAGTATAAATCTGATGTCGCATGAAAATTGCATTTGCAATTGGTTTAGAAAGCGTGTGTGGATGCTCTAAGGATAACTAGTGATTTGTTTAATAGTTAATGATGATAAAGGGTAATTTTTTATGTTTTCAATTGGAAATATTATGAGTAATGATGATTGTTTTTCATTTCTTTTTCTGTTCATTAGTATTATTTCACTCGTGTTTATTTAATGTACTAATGTTTGTCTATTTGTTTATATTCATCTATGTTATTTAGTATTTTAATAAACGAACGCGAACAAAAATTTCAAGTGTTTACGTGTGTTCATGTTTATTCGTTTGTTTAGCTAAGTTTAACGAACGAATTTGTTCATGTTAGTTCGACTTTTCAACAACCCTAATTATACATTACCATCTAACATTTGTAAAGGACACATTAGATAGTTTATTGGGGTAGAGGCAAGTTTAAATATGAACATTATGGTAATTATTACAAATATATAAATATATATGATGTATATGTGAACCGATTTTATAGATTATTCATATGGATTTACATATGAATCTTCAAATTAAATTTTTTTTAATAATTCATCAGAATCTTCTTTTCTTACCTTCTCACAATATTTAACTTTCTTATTTGAACCTCGATCTATTAAAGGATTTCTATTTATACGCTATTGAATTACATCAATATTTCATATATTTTTCTTTTAAATAATTTTAAATCATCATCGAATTTATCAACTAATATGTATAATTAGTTTATTAGCCAACTTATCAAAACAAACATAGCCATAATACAACACCTTGTTGTACTAAAAGCATCTAAGATTGTACATTGACGATGAATGATCAATTGTGTATTATGTCAATACCATAATACCCCTTCTAAACCTACCCCTATATGCATCCATGCCTAATAATTTTGCTATTATACACATCAACATCAACTCTTGGGGACCGTTTACATAACACTTACCCAGCCTATCAACTCACTTTACCTTATCAACTAAACATGATAAGAAGTGAAAATTTTACCTGGTAAGTGAAAGTGACGACGCTTACATGGTAAATGCTTACCGGAGAAAAAATTGTATGATATATTTTAATAGACTAAAATCTTACGCTATAAGTAAAAGTGTTGACTATTGCCGGTAATCACTTAACAGGTAAACATCATCAGGTAACTGGTCCCTTATACTTTACATATTCAATGCATGATTTAAAATTATTCTGGTATAAATAAGGATAAGAATACATATAGCAACACTGAAAGAAAATTTACATAAATAGCCATATTGGGTTATAATATTTATCCATCAATATTATTATTATTTTTAAATGTCTAGAATCCCACAAGACTGACACAGCAAGCTAGGTTTTCCTTGCGGTTCTTTTTTGCGGTGTTAAACTTTTTCTAATAAATTATGGAAAAAAAAACTTTTCACATTCCCCAAGTCAAAACCGCAACTTGCAAACTACATCTTATGGTTTTCCTAAATTTACTATTTTTGTTAGAAGAAGTCGGATTTTTACAGAAAAGGTCTAATTTTGTCGGAAAAGATGGCTTTTTGCAAGATTCCCAACATTTTAAAAAGAAAATAGTTTTAGTGGCTAAGTTTAGAAAACTTAACCCAACATGACTATTTATGTAAATATCTCAACACGGATGGGTGAAGAGTGGTAATTAATATGTACTGTTATGGTACCAGTCCTCCACACGTCCGGTACTTGTCAGTTAACACAATATACACTCATAATTTGTACCATGACCCCATCTCATAATTGAGATAAAAAAAACCATGCCAAAACAGAAAGGCCACTAATACCTATGCCACCATAGGACCCCACCCACACACAAGAAGGTAAAATACAATGACTTGTACCACAGGCTGTAAAAGTTGTAACCAGTGATTGGAGCCAGCAAGTCTGAGGGTGAAAGCAGAGTGTGGTACCCTGAGATACCATTCAAATGGGTTGTCAGCAGCACCCATGTGACAATGTGGACCTCTCCCTTCATGTCCACCCTTAAAGAAACCAAGAATGAGACAAAAGACCTCTCCCCTACCATATCCTTTAATCAAACATAAAGAACACCCTTTTCATCCCCACCTACTTCACCTTTCTTTCTTTCAGAAGGGTATTTTCGTCATTTAACCACATTTCTCAGATACCCATCTGTGGAGATCTCAAAAAGATGCAACACAATTTCTCAGATACCCATCTGTTTCAGAGGGTATTTTCGTCATTTAACCACACATTTCTCACATACCCATCTGTGGAGATCTAAAAACGATGACTGTTCATTGATCATTCACACACAAAAACAGATTGCCATAAAAATTACAGCTTTACCCTTGTGGGGCATAAATAATAATAGTCATACTTCAGAGGGTGTTTTTCGTCATTTACCACATATTTCTGTGATGATCTCATAAAGATGACTAAACATAACAAAGCTGTTCATTGATCATTCACACACAAAAAGAGATGGCAGAAATGACAGCTTTACCCTTCTTGGGGTCAATATATCTTTTTAATAGTCATCCTTACTTAGTCTACTCCATAATATGTACACTCAAGTACATCAACCATTCACATACTTTTTTTATCACCTCAAAAGAAACTAGAGGGTAAAATTGACAATTAGCTTCAACTACTTAAGAAACTAATGGGTAAAATTGACAATTAGCTTCAACTACTAGCAATGTTCTAAAAAACTCGCCGAACAGCTGTCATGGCATGCCACGGCACCAAGGCTTGTGTCTCACGCCACGTCAAGCATGTGGCACGCCATGGCCTAATGCGCAGTTTTCATAATGCAATATTTGATTTTTCTTTACGTTTTTATTGTCTTATTTGCAAGTTTTTTAATATATAACATAATTTAACTTGCTTATTACTACTGATTAGTAACACTACAAAGCATATATAATATCATATATGAATTAGAAATCTAACGCCATAAGTCACGCCTTGAAAACGCCGTGGCTCCTAAGACTTGAGGCTTGGCCTCGCCGCCACGCCACACGCCATTTAGAACCTTGACTACTAGTATATATAACTCAAAAAAGAAAAGTAATTACTGCTACTAACCACTAGTTTTTACTTTGCAAATGTTATATGCGATGGTGCTTGAGTTTTTGTGGGGTGGGGGGTGGGGGTATCCAGCACATAAATAAAGGGAGGGTACCAAAGTTAACAAAGAAATATACCCTACTCCCATAATATCTATTTTTTTCCTTTTTTCTTATGTATTGCATAGTATGTATGGGTGTAAGTAGTAATCTTGAGATCTTTCTTACAGATCATTTTTTTTTGTTGTTGGTGTTTTTTCTTCAGCTATACAGCTAGAGAGGATCTTTCTCCCTCTGCTCCTACTCTCTTCAACTTTCTACAGAAAAAGAAACAGAAGAAAGTATAAATATAACAAAAAGCAAATAATAATTCAACATACAAACATAATTGATATAACTCTTACCAAAGCTATGTTAAAAATGCCTCCATTCTGACCATTAATTGCACAATCTAACATCACCTAGATTTCAATGGCTTCTTGCCTACAAAAAGACCTGGTAAGTATTAACAAATCCTAATTGAACCATTCTCTCATCTTGCTATAATAATAATAAAAATAAAAAAGGCAAGATATTGCAAGAAACTTTAGGGTGCGTTTGGTATGCAGATAGATAATGACAAGACGGAACGGGAGTGAACAAGACAGAACAGAGGACAGCGTTTAGCAAGACAAAACTGGACAGAAGTCATAACATGACCAAATTACCCCTAATAAGTTGTTTATCTATTTTGATTATTTATGTAATTTATTAAATTATAATGAAATAAATATTTTTATAACAAGATATATTATATAGAAAGTTTTCTTTAACACTATTAAAGTGACACCAAAATAAAAAGTTTATGTAGTTTCCTTTTTTATTTTCTACACCTTTTCTATATTTTTTACTATTAATATTTAATAATTTACATAAATTAATCAAAATATAGAAACTATATAAAAACAATATTTTGAGGACATTAAAGTGGACGTTTAAAGAGCATACAACACAATAAATAAAATTTAAATAATGGATAAAATATAAAAAAGAAGCCAATTTTAGAAGAGAACTAGATTTTATTTAGAGTTTATATCGGTAAAACATAAGCCTCGTTGAAAATGTCATATTTGGTCTTTTTACCTTGCCTTGTGAAAGTAACATGATTTGAGAGGAGACATGTTAAGGGCGGCTGAATTGGCGGGTATCACCGGGGTAGTGTCGGAGGAAGAGGATGATGCCGGAGCACCACCATCACCACCATCGGCTTCCGGCATAGAGAAGATAGACTGGTGGTCTGTGGCGGTCGTTTTCGTAGGTGAAGCAAACAAGTTATCTGGAAGAATGTGCTCAAAGCTGCCATTTGCACAAGAAAAAGACTTTTTTAACCCCAAAACAAAAACTTAAAATAAGTATTTACAATTACAGTAAGATCAAAATCCAAACCTTTCATGGTTATAAATTTCATTAAGATTGGAGCTCTCCTTCTCACTGCTATTTCCACTATTGTTCCCATCATCATCATTAATTTCCGGTGGTACTTTGGTTATAGGATCCCCACTGCCATTAATATCTGCTACACAATTGTCCTCATTATTAAAGAACTGGAAAAATAAAACCATAATGCAAAGGACAATAATGGCAATTTACCTCCAGAAACAACATTTTCATCGTTGGAAATGGGGGCTAAGTTATGATTAAGCCGATGGTTATTGAGATCCGTTAACTGCATGTTCATCAACTTCCGATCTTGGAGATCAATCGCCTGTTGCAATTCAGCCCGCCCCTCTAACTTTCTTCTCAACATCATCTCGTGATTAAACATCCTTGCACCTATGTAGAATAAGAAATATAAAAACTATGTGGGGAAACTGAAAGCTGAATGATTAAGCACATATTGTTTCTCTACTCACCAAAGGGTATATGATCGAATGGTTCAGCAGATTCAAGCATAGACGGACTCAAACAGCCAGAGAAATCAGCTCTCTCAATTTGCTGCTGATGCTTCCTATAAAACGAAATTTACATATGAATATTCATATATGAATTAGAACAGGGGAAACACTATAAAAACAAAAGAAACAACGGTGAAAAGGCATACTTGTCTGGGATCTTTCCCTTCTCCTTGTAGGGCTTAACAAGAACACGTGAATCACATACAAAGTGCGGGTTTCCTTTGGCCAAAATCGCCTTCACAGTCTCAGGGAGAACAAATGTAACAAACCCAAACATCCGCTTCTGTTGGTACGGAATCCTCACATCTTGAACAGGTCCAAAGATACTTCAGAACATAAAAGAAATCTTTTTATTTCTTAATTACAAAATGGGACAAGAGAACATGCACTTAAACACACACACACACACATATATATATTTATATATATTACCTAAAGTAATTAGAAACGTCTTCTTCTTTAAATGTACTATCTGCTGGAAATGTCAAGTAAATTTGTCGTGAACTTGAACTCGAATTTCCCAAACCCATTGCTGCAAAATCATGCCTATCGGGCCGAAATCGACCAAACTTGTGAAAGTCTTCCCCCATCATCAATGCTGCTGATGGTGATCTAAAAAGCAGCATAAATCCAACATCAAAAACACGAAATCAATACCAATTCAAGATTTCTAATCAATCACCAAACTTTTTGTCTTACACTACCTACAAGATTGGTCTCTAATTAGCAAAATGTTTGACATAATTGTTGCCAAGATAGAGTTTTTATTGTTCCACAACAAAATAACACAACTTTACCAACAAAAACAAGGAAATATGTCATCTATTTTAATTTCATCACTCCATTTCAAGAACATGCATACAAAAAAAACACAACCCTTTTCTAAAATAAAATTAACAAAACAAGTATTAGAAACAATTGTTGCCAAGATAGGGTCTTTAATGTTCCACAACAAAATAACACAACTTTTACCAACAAACACAAAGAAAGATGTCCTCTAGTTTAATTTAATTACTCCATTTCAAGAACATGCAGAGAAAAAAAAACCTTTTCTAAAATAAAATTAACAAAACAAGTACTTGCATCCTGGTTATATGAAATTTCTGTATTTTTTTTAATTTGTCAAGAAGGAATCTAACACAAAACCCAAAAACACCCTTTTGTTCTTTTAAGAGAAATATTATTTCTAGCTTAAAAATTAAAGTAAAATGCTACCTAGGACTCTCATTCAGAAAGTTCATGCATCTGCTGAAAGGAAAAGGATGAGCTCCACCTGCAGCCATGGCTGCAATTCTCTGTTGCTGCTGAATTGCTTTAATCCTCAAAAACTCTTCAATCCCATCAATATTCCCATTAGGAGACCCAACAACTCCAGTAGGTGAAGAAGAACCCAAACACATTTCATCTCCAAAACCCCCATTCCCATGAGCAAACTTGCAAGAAGTGCCATTTTTGCAAAACCCTCGATTAAAATACATGCAAGGCCTCCACCCACCTAATCCATTACCTACATCATCATTTCCACCACCCCCACCGCCAAGAAACACATCATTTACAGAGCAGCTTCTTCTGTGCAAATAGTGGTGTGAATCTCCACAATCGGCAGCCCAATCGGTGGTGGTATTCTGGTACGGAAAAAGAATCGAGTCACTCCGGCAACCGGGACTCATAATCGGGTCCATGAAGTCGACATTTTGAGAGTTTTCAAGAAACGAATGTTGATCCGTAACAGCTTGTAGCCCGCTGTTGCTACTATAATCCTCTGTCACATCACCAAAATTGTTGTAAAAAGAACCAGAAGAGCCACCGCCGCCTCCGTTAACGACGGAGGCGTACGAAGCTGTACGGCGATCCGGGAAAGGCCCAGATGACGACCAAGGTGAATGGGGAGAAAGAGGAGGTGGGGGGTTAAACCCATTGTTTGGGATGATGATACGAGGGGATCTTTGGTGACCAAAAGGCGAAGGAGACGAGGGTGCAGATGAAGTGTTCGACGAAATGTCTAAGAAAGCTTTGGCTTGTTTAACGACAGAAGCAAGAAGGTTTTCAGGGCCAAAAGCTAACCTTATCATCTCATTCTGGCCTTGGTCTTGTATGAGTATATAACCCATGATTTTGGAAGCGTTTTCTGGATCTATGTTTTGGATCCTTGACATCACCATTTTAGTAGCTTCGATTGTATCCATGGTTGTGCTTGAAGCAGTTTCTCTTACTCACTACTGAACCAAACCATCCTCTGAAAAGGGGTTGTGTTGTGTTTCTTCGACTCTCTCTCCAGAAAAGCTTTTGATTTTTAGAGAGAGAAAGAGGGGGAAGAAAGATGGAAGAGGTAGGGTTTTTTAAATAAGTTAGAGGGTGTTTGGGGGTGCTTTTTTAGTCCAAAAGTGTTTTTGGTCAAAAGTGTTTATTGACTTATTGCTTTTGGAAAATGAGTTTTTAAAAAAGTGTTTGGATTAGCTTTTGAGATTATAAAAGTCAATAAGTTAATAAGTTATTTTTTAAAAAGTGTTTGGCTTAGCTTATACATGTAAAATGACCAAAAAGGACATGCCTTGTTATTTAACCATTTTTCCTTATTTTTAAAATATCTATACAAAAAAAATATTTGTTAAAAAAAATATTTGTTAAAAAAAATATTGTCTATTTATACGATTTTGCTATCAAAAAGTCAATTGAGAAAAAAAAAACTAATCCAAAGTCAATTGAGAAAAAAAAACTAATCCATTAGGATGAGGGGCATTTCTGTAATTTTACTATCCAAAAGTCATTTTCTAATCCAAAAGTCAGGATTATGTGACTTATGAAAAATCACGTTTGTAGGCAAATCCAAAAGCTGTTTCAAAAGCACTTTTGCATTTCCCAAACACCCTTTTTAACTTATTGGCTTCTTGAGAAGCCAATAAGTCAATAAGCCCTTTTAAAACACACTCCCAAACACCCTCTTACAGAGAGAAATAACAAAGAGAAAGCCTTTTTGGTGATCATGTTTATCTTTACTATAAATCATATAATATATCTTGAATTAATCGATAACTATGCTCAAATAAATAATAAATGTAACAAAATAGGTTATAAATTAGGGAATTTAATTAAAATACCCAAAGTTTGACTTTGACTTACCAAAATACTCATTTCTCTCTTTTTTTACCAAAATACTCATTTTTTCCGCGAAGGGGTCCGCGATCGCGGGCTAGGGCTACGTGTCACCCCCTGTTGGGGCAAAGTGTCCCACGGAGCCCCCCAACTATGCCCGCGGTGACACTTTTGGTCCCTCCCCGCGGTGGTTGTCCGCGGTGGGCAAAAACATTACAATTTTGGTCCCTGTATTTGAACGAATCTTGAATGCTTTTACTGTTTTTTATCACAATTATTGTACTTTGAAGACCAATTTGTGGTTGAAATTCACTGGCATATTTGAGATTTCATCCATAAATATCAGCAATATGCAATCCATAATTCACACCCATTTCATTCTTCTTTCTTTCTTTCTTGCTTTCTTTCTTCAGTAAACAAATGGCATCGTCATCTAACCCATCGTCTACACCTGAAAGAATACCACCTAAACTCCAGAAGATGATAGCAGCAAGGGAAAAGGAGATAGACCAACTGACAGAAGAGTGGAAACAGATGATCGCCAGGAAGAATGTCCACTTGACAAGGATCGAAGTGGAAGAAAAGGAGATCAAAAGGATGAAAGGGATATAAAAGATAGGGAGGCTCGTATTCGTCGAGAAAATGAAGAAATTCACCACATTACGCAAGACTTCGCAATTCTTCAAGCGAAGGTAAGCGAGAAGCAAAGTTGGATTGATCAAACTAAAGCAATTTTTGAGTAGGTGGTGGTACGGGTGTTGCTTTAGTACTTTGTTGTTTATGTGTTGTTGTTTCGTTCATTTCATGTTTGTATGTTGTTGTTTAAACTTCAAACTTAAACCTTAAACAAGAGGATCATACATCAAGATTTTCTATAAACAATAGCTTCTAAATCAAATAACCTATTAATCAAATCATACATCATAATTAGATTAACTAGGTTATCTAATCATCAGTCCCCAAAAGCACTAAAAGAATATCTAGATCCTCTGTTAATTCAATTCTGAGTCTTTCCAAATGCTCTCAACGCACATCCCGCTTATTTCCCGGAACTTGTACCTGGTAAGAAAATTCAACTTGAAACATTAGGCTTTCGCCTAGTGAGAATATTCAAATCAAATTAAAATTTAACAACTAAAATATTAACAAATATATCAAATCCGTTATCAACCATCTTACCGTACCAAAGCTCTTTTCAACAACAGGAATCCACCCAATTCCCATCCTTATGACTAATTCATCTAGTCGCAATAATCTCAACAAGAGTTACTATAAATCATACCAGATTATAAGTAACTCCCCATCTAAAGAAATTACAGTTTCTATACCTGCTTATTTCTTAGTCCGGAAGTAGAGATTACAAATTACTTTATGCCTATCTCTGAACTTCCCTAAAAATTGAAGATCTCAAATCTTTCGTCTGAAATGGGAATTACAAACTCGATATCTGCCTATTCCACATTTCACTTTCTCACCACCTTGAAACACTGGCCCCCAAATGGAATTTTATTTCTATATCGCGATCAACAACAAGGGCCCTCACAGATGATTCAAGATTCACTCCAACAACTAGAAATAACATCCCAATGGTCAATGGCTAGTAAACGGTTTCCATTAGACCGTACTAAATGCCCCCACGACCAGATGAATATTGCTAGCCAACGTAACACAATAACTGTGTATCATCACCCTTTCTATCGTATACTAAAGATGTACGATATATCATATATTATATATATCTATATACAAAATATTAATTACAACAATTATCCCCATTTTTGCCAATTAGCATCGGGGATCAACATCTCAATTGTAAACCACATGATCGGACTCATAATTAAGTCTTTTCAATTCATTATAACATCGCTTTAATATCATATTTAAGTTTATAGCATGTATCAGTTTGCATAAAACAGATAATCACATCATATGAGTATTGCGCAACCAACTGTAGCGCAATGCTCACCTTTTCGCAAGCCACAGTAGCGAAAAGCTACACTTTTCGCAAGCCAAAGCTGCGAAAAGTTCAAAAGTCGCAACCCACTGTTGCGAGTTCTTCCAAAATTCGCAAGCCACGCTTGCGAATTCTTCAAAACTCGCAAGCCATGCTTGCGAATTCTAACACTTTGCGCAACCAACTGTTGCGAAATTCTCACTTTTCGCAAACACTGTTCATTCGTCTTCTTCATTAAGTCAGTTCACAAATTCATCTCATTAAGCCTACCATTTCTTAATTAAGTCATACCATCATGTTTAAACACCAGTATAACATATCAATTTCAATTCTAATTGCTTAATTTTAAGAAGATTAAATAAACTCACCTTATCAGTTTTCTAGACACAGTGTTCTTCACAAAACTCTTCTCAGCTTAATCCAAATCTGAACAGATGATTTATAGCTTAATACACCACTTAGATTAAGAAATTAATAGAAGAAAATCAGGTTTCCTTACCACAATTCTTCCAAAATCAAACTTTTCTTTCTTCTGCCTTCTTCTTTCTCGCTCTCTCTCTCGTTATCTCTATTCTCTCTGTTCTAATTCTATTTCCTTTTTGTGAAGCAATTAACCAAAAGAAATCAGTATTCATAATACTGATTTTTCTCTACTTGACACCTCAATAAAATGATGAGTCATAAGCCCAATTTCCAACATACACCCCAAACTTTCAAAGAAATGACACAACAAACCCTCAAGTTTAATATTTCCTAAAAGAATCTTTAAACTTTCAACATTTGTATTTTAACCCTAATTGAATTATAATACTTTATATAATTCAAGGTTACTCCAAATACAAATACATCCCAATCTTATTATAATAATAATAATAACGAAGATTTAGGATGTTACAATACTCCCCAACTTGAAAATGAATTCGTCCTCGAAATCAAAGTCAGGTAAACAAATGAGGATATCTATCCCTCATACTCTTTTTCGACTCTAAAGTTACATTACTACCTCGGTGGTGTTTCCACTGAACTTTCAACATAGCTACTTCTTTACCACTACGTAGCTTCCTAACTGATCTTTCCAATATTGCATCTGGTTCTTCCATACCGCGACTCTTTTCATCTACTCTCACATCAGTGAGTGAAATCACATCTTCCTCTTTGGCCAAACATTTCCGAAGATAACATACTTGGAAGGTATTATGTACCCCTCCCAATTCTGGCGGAAGATCCAAATGATATACCTGTAAACCAATCCTCTTAGAGTAATTGTTATCATCAAATCCATGTTTGACTATTTCTTAGTCTAGCATACCGTTATCATTTCTCTCTTGTTTACACGGAATATCCACCACACAGCTATAGTCCAAAAGGATAGTTTCTCTAAAAACGTCAGTTAAGATCTCTAGCCAAATCCTCGTAACACCGAGAACTGCATTCGATGTATTTCTTTTACATCTACTGAATACTCCAACACTATAGCTTAACGGTTACAGTATTCTCTTCATCTAAAACCAATGGGATTGAGAAGAACAAGAGTCTTCCTTTCACCCCATCATCATCCCAACTCACTCTCCAGGTCTCAAAATAACATTAACATGTATTACCTGAAATTTCCACGTACACTGTAAATTAAGCATACTCGTTACTATTAAATATTTCAACAACCACGGCAGTCCATTATTACATCCATGACTTATACGTTTCTTCGGTATAGAATGCTATCACTTCCTCACATCACTATCTCATCGCACAACCACAATACAACCAAGCACCAAAGTATTGAACATCAAAAGTGATAACTCTATTGAACCTGCAATATGATTACATTCTTAAGTCCAATCTTTCTATCATAGGAAGCAACTCACACAATCAAAATCACTTTGGGTAAACACCCAATACCATTCCGACATTCTGTTTCGATATTAGCCATATCACTACTCCATCTTACAAACTACATGCCCCAACAACTTTAATGACAAAGTGGTACTTTTCATCCGGAATCCCCGAAAAGACTTCCATCAGATGCTTCCTAGTTCTAACTTCATAATACATACTAGTTGACACATTTATCTTGGCAGTTGATACCTATACTCACTCGTACATTCTCCACACATAGCCTTTCACCACAGACCAGGTTTCTCACAATCATTCATACACATATTAACCGAGTTTATTTCACTAAATATCTCCTCCCCAACTTTAGTTGAACTACCACTTTCGATTTGCTAAATAACTTGAACTTATTCGTTCATACTAGCTCCTTGTGATTCCAAACCAATACTAAAATACGGTACAATCCTTCACAGATCAACATTTTCCATACCTCACTTCATTTGTGCCTAATACTTTCTCCTTTGTAAACCATCCACATCGCAAGTAAAACACTTCTATAACACAACAGTCTTTCATAATCTTAACACTCTTACAAAGTGGTCCTTCAGCTTTTATTCTTCTGATTTAAGACTTAACAATAATTAAATCCAAAAGAATACCCAAAACATTCACATCATGCAACTTCTATTTTAATACCATCCATGTAATCCCAACCCAAGCCTACAACGAGCTTATTAAATCGGGTCAATGCTCTTAAGACTCAACTGAGTTCAAAACCGAGCCATCTACTCCAAGGATCAATGATCATTATGCAACATACGTTCCGAGGCATAATAAATCTATGACTCATTCATTGCTACTTTCCCAACGAAGTCAATTAATATAGGTATATGCAGTTCTTATATACTTCACAATGTATATACTTCGCCAAGGTTCGTTAGTTCCTAAGGTATTAAAACGCGAAAATTATCAAACAGTCTTTACACTTAAGACCGACACTTATTCAAATAAAATGCAGTTAAGCATATAACACAACCAAGACTCCATCTCGAGTCATTAAAACTGACAAACATTCAAAAGACTCATTTGAATATCAATCAAGCCTTTAAAGCTAAAAATAAATGTTTGGTTAAACATGTGTCACACACACGAGTACATAAACCAAAATACATTGTTACCCAATTCTTTACCTTTTTTAATCTCTTAATTGGCCATCGGCCCCAAAACAAAGTTTTACCACCCTTAAAAAAAAACTTTACCTGGTCGAATTTACCAAAATCCCCCAACTCACATGTGCACATTTTTAAAACGTAATACCTCATAAATATTGCACATCCACAAAATATTAAAAGCGTGTTTTTGACTACATATCTTTCGCTTGTGCAACAATAATTCGAGACTTCTTTCATTAGCGATTTATTCGTCAATCACTCAAAATCCTTAACCATGTCGTACACAATAATAATTGCTTTGCGCATACCCTTTGCATAATAGCATACCGGTACCGCTCACAGTCTTTGTTCCTGTCCGCACGGGCATACGCGGGACGCACCCAGACCGCACCCAATGACAGACGAAAGGTCTCATACACCTTACACAACTATCGACTTCAAAGTCAATACTTGACATGTCGACACTTCCTTAACCTTAAGGTCCTTAATTGAACCTATTTTTTTTTCCTCCGGACATAATCGTCCCTCGGCAACTGTATTCCTAGTCAGCGAACAATGGTACAGACTCTTATGCAACCGACACTAAAGTCCACTTTCGACTCTCACACTGTTCATCTCTCATTTTAACACAATTACCAAAACTACAAACTTTTTCCCCAGGTTTATCCAACACTTCTCCATTCTTGGAGTTCTTTCTTAGCTTAAAGCGTAATACTCTAAGACCTAGCGAGTTCATAGCCTTCATGCATGACAACTTGATACATAAATCAATTCACACATTTTCTCATTTTAAATAACAACATTTGGAATAACTTGGGCACACATGACCCCAACATTCACACGACTCCAATGTACTGCACAACCATCTCGAGAATTGTTTGCATATTAAATTTCCGTAAACTCAATCTTTCTCAACCAAAACAAAGTTGTTACGACGGTAATATATTAAATAAAAATCTTTTCATACAACAATAGTTCGAAAAAGTTTTACCGACACGAATTAAGCTAGTCGGTTCTCCCACTTATTTATATGACGTTATTAGATCAATACTCCCGTTGGTTATTAAATGTTTTGCTGGCCAACGCTTTCTTGCTACAAATCAACTTTTCATGTAAAGTAAGAAATATTTTGTAACAACTCCAAAATTTCGTTGTGCGACGTAAATGGGATTGCCTTTTCTTTAAATACTCACTTGCACATACTAATTCAGCCTTGACTAAAACTGTTATTTATGCATTTGGTTTGAAATCATGAAAATTCATGTAACACACACTAGAACACCATGCATAAAACTTTACTCGCCAATGAAGGCTAATTACTCAACGAGGTCAATCATCTTACTTACGTAACTTATCATTGACATTCTACCTCCGACCGGTGGTCGCCCTCTCTGCCTTATGACATTTGCTTATACATGCATTCCACGATTTACTTATCAACCATGGCATACTATTTTCGTCTTGATCAAACATCTCATATTCTATCTCTACACGCATCAACCACCTATTAAAGGTTACCTTGGCGGACGTTCATGAGTCCCGCCAATTTCCAGGTTGTCCTTCCAACCCCCAATCATTTACCGATCTGTCCTCCAAAGGATTTTGGTGGCATATTCACCATCGTTCTACTATAACCTAAAGGGATAACCATAAGAAATGGTTATGCACATACCCCTATACAAAACGTACTTTACCGATCGTTAGTCACTGTAACAATTTAGAAATAAGCATGCTCGCGTAACAATATATTCAAAATAACAGTAGCTAATTGAAATTGTGAACATATCATACATGAGAATCCTTGTTACCATTATCACAGTACTAATTTCACGTATTTCCGTTGACTCTAAGACTATCCCGTCTTAGTATTTCTACCCAAATCTCACAAGTCATAACTTAATTCATCTCAGCTTAAGTCTAAGTATCTCATCAGCATACTTAGTTCGCTTAAACTATTGCTCTGATACCATATTGTAACACCCTAAAAACAGGGCTAATTTAAACCTTAAAAATTCCACAAGTTATGACAATAAACTTCAAACTTATATAACAAGAGGATCATACATCAAGATTTTCTATAAACAATAGCTTCTAAATCAAATAACCTATTAATCAAATCATACATCATAATTAGATTAACTAGGTTATCTAATCATCAGTCCCCAAAAGCACTAAAAGAATATCTAGATCCTCTGTTAATTCAATTCTGAGTCTTTCCAAATGCTCTCAACGCACATCCCGCTTATTTCCCGGAACTTGTACCTGGTAAGAAAATTCAACTTGAAACATTAGGCTTTCGCCTAGTGAGAATATTCAAATCAAATTAAAATTTAACAACTAAAATATTAACAAATAAATCAAATCCGTTATCAACCATCTTACCGTACCAAAGCTCTTTTCAACAACAGGAATCCACCCAATTCCCATCCTTATGACTAATTCATCTAGTCGCAATAATCTCAACAAGAGTTACTATAAATCATACCAGATTATAAGTAACTCCCCATCCAAAGAAATTACAGTTTCTATACCTGCTTATTTCTTAGTCCGGAAGTAGAGATTACAAATTACTTTATGCCTATCTCTGAACTTCTCTAAAAATTGAAGATCTCAAATCTTCCGTCTGAAATGGGAATTACAAACTCGATGTCTGCCTATTCCACATTTCACTTTCTCACCACCTTGAAACACTGGCCCCCAAATGGAATTTTATTTCTATATCGTGATCAACAACAAGGGCCCTCACAGATGATTCAAGATTCACTCCAACAACTAGAAATAACATCCCAATGGTCAATGGCTAGTAAACGGTTTCCATTAGACCGTACTAAATGCCCCCACGACCAGATGAATATTGCTAGCCAACGTAACACAATAACTGTGTATCATCACCCTTTCTATCGTATACTAAAGATGTACGATATATCATATATTCTATATATCTATATACAAAATATTAATTACAACAATTATCCCCATTTTTGCCAATTAGCATCGGGGATCAACATCTCAATTGTAAACCACATGATCGGACTCATAATTAAGTCTTTTCAATTCATTATAACATCGCTTTAATATCAGATTTAAGTTTATAGCATGTATCAGTTTGCATAAAACAGATAATCACATCATATGAGTATTGCGCAACCAACTGTAGCGCAATGCTCAACTTTTCGCAAGCCACAGTAGCGAAAAGCTACGCTTTTCGCAAGCCAAAGCTGCGAAAAGTTCAAAAGTCGCAACCCACTGTTGCGAGTTCTTCCAAAATTCGCAAGCCACGCTTGCGAATTCTTCAAAACTCGCAAGCCATGCTTGCGAATTCTAACACTTTGCGCAACCAACGGTTGCGAAATTCTCACTTTTCGCAAACACTGTTCATTCGTCTTCTTCATTAAGTCAGTTCATAAATTCATCTCATTAAGCCTACCATTTCTCAATTAAGTCATACCATCATGTTTAAACACCAGTATAACATATCAATTTCAATTCTAATTGCTTAATTTTAAGAAGATTAAATAAACTCACCTTATCAGTTTTCTAGACACAGTGTTCTTCACAAAACTCTTCTCAGCTTAATCCAAATCTGAACAGATGATTTATAGCTTAATACACCACTTAGATTAAGAAATTAATAGAAGAAAATCAGGTTTCCTTACCACAATTCTTCCAAAATCAAACTTTTCTTTCTTCTGCCTTCTTCTTTCTCGCTCTCTCTCTCGTTATCTCTATTCTCTCTGTTCTAATTCTATTTCCTTTTTGTGAAGCAATTAACCAAAAGAAATCAGTATTCATAATACTGATTTTTCTCTACTTGACACCTCAATAAAATGATGAGTCATAAGCCCAATTTCCAACATACACCCCAAACTTTCAAAGAAATGACACAACAAACCCTCAAGTTTAATATTTCCTAAAAGAATCTTTAAACTTTCAACATTTGTATTTTAACCCTAATTGAATTATAATACTTTATATAATTCAAGGTTACTCCAAATACAAATACATCCCAATCTTATTATAATAATAATAATAACGAAGATTTAGGATGTTACAATACTTCCCAACTTGAAAATGATTTCGTCCTCGAAATCAAAGTCAGGTAAACAAATGAGGATATCTATCCCTCATACTCTTTTTCGACTCTAAAGTTACATTACTACCTCGGTGGTGTTTCCACTGAACTTTCAACATAGCTACTTCTTTACCACTACGTAGCTTCCTAACTGATCTTTCCAATATTGCCTATGGTTCTTCCACACCGCGACTCTTTTCATCTACTCTCACATCAGTGAGTGAAATCACATCTTCCTCTTCGGCCAAACATTTCCGAAGATAACATACTTGGAAGGTATTATGTACCCCTCCCAATTCTGGCGGAAGATCCAAATGATATACCTGTAAACCAATCCTCTTAGAGTAATTGTTATCATCAAATCCATGTTTGACTATTTCTTAGTCTAGCATACCGTTATCATTTCTCTCTTGTTTACACGGAATATCCACCACACAGCTATAGTCCAAAAGGATAGTTTCTCTAAAAACGTCAGTTAAGATCTCTAGCCAAATCCTCGTAACACCGAGAACTGCATTCGATGTATTTCTTTTACATCTACTGAATACTCCAACACTATAGCTTAACGGTTACAATATTCTCTTCATCTAAAACCAATGGGATTGAGAAGAACAAGAGTCTTCCTTTCACCCCATCATCATCCCAACTCACTCTCCAGGTCTCAAAATAACATTAACATGTATTACCTGAAATTTCCACGTACACTGTAAATTAAGCATACTCGTTACTATTAAATATTTAAACAACCACGGCAGTCCATTATTACATCCATGACTTATACGTTTCTTCGGTATAGAATGCTATCACTTCCTCACATCACTATCTCATCGCACAACCACAATACAACCAAGCACCAAAGTATTGAACATCAAAAGTGATAACTCTATTGAACCTGCAATATGATTACATTCTTAAGTCCAATCTTTCTATCATAGGAAGCAACTCACACAATCAAAATCACTTTGGGTAAACACCCAATACCATTCCGACATTCTGTTTCGATATTAGCCATATCACTACTCCATCTTACAAACTACATGCCCCAACAACTTTAATGACAAAGTGGTACTTTTCATCCGGAATTCCCGAAAAGACTTCCATCAGATGCTTCCTAGTTCTAACTTCATAATACATACTAGTTGACACATTTATCTTGGCAGTTGATACCTATACTCACTCGTACATTCTCCACACATAGCCTTTCACCACAGACCAGGTTTCTCACAATCATTCATACACATATTAACCGAGTTTATTTCACTAAATATCTCCTCCCCAACTTTAGTTGAACTACCACTTTCGATTTGCTAAATAACTTGAACTTATTCGTTCATACTAGCTCCTTGTGATTCCAAACCAATACTAAAATACGGTACAATCCTTCACAGATCAACATTTTCCATACCTCACTTCATTTGTGCCTAATACTTTCTCCTTTGTAAACCATCCACATCGCAAGTAAAACACTTCTATAACACAACAGTCTTTCATAATCTTAACACTCTTACAAAGTGGTCCTTCAGCTTTTATTCTTCTGATTTAAGACTTAACAATAATTAAATCCAAAAGAATACCCAAAACATTCACATCATGCAACTTCTATTTTAATACCATCCATGTAATCCCAACCCAAGCCTACAACGAGCTTATTAAATCAGGTCAATGCTCTTAAGACTCAACTGAGTTCAAAACCGAGCCATCTACTCCAAGGATCAATGATCATTATGCAACATACGTTCCGAGGCATAATAAATCTATGACTCATTCATTGCTACTTTCCCAACGAAGTCAATTTATATAGGTATATGCAGTTCTTATATACTTCACAATGTATATACTTCGCCAAGGTTCGTTAGTTCCTAAGATATTAAAACGCGAAAATTATCAAACAGTCTTTACACTTAAGACCGACACTTATTCAAATAAAATGCAGTTAAGCATATAACACAACCAAGACTCCATCTCGAGTCATTAAAACTGACAAACATTCAAAAGACTCATTTGAATATCAATCAAGCCTTTAAAGCTAAAAATAAATGTTTGGTTAAACATGTGTCACGCACACGAGTACATAAACCAAAATACATTGTTACCCAATTCTTTACCTTTTTTAATCTCTTAATTGGCCATCGGCCCCAAAACAAAGTTTTACCACTCTTAAAAAAAACTTTACCTGGTCGAATTTACCAAAATCCCCCAACTCACATGTGCACATTTTTAAAACGTAATACCTCATAAATATTGCACATCCACAAAATATTAAAAGCGTGTTTTTGACTACATATCTTTCGCTTGTGCAACAATAATTCGAGACTTCTTTCATTAGCGATTTATTCGTCAATCACTCAAAATCCTTAACCATGTCGTACACAATAATAATTGCTTTGCGCATACCCTTTGCATAATAGCATACCGGTACCGCTCACAGTCTTTGTTCCTGTCCGCACGGGCATACACGGGACGCACCAAGACCGCACCCAATGACAGACGAAAGGTCTCATACACCTTACACAACTATCGACTTCAAAGTCAATACTTGACATGTCGACACTTCCTTAACCTTAAGGTCCTTAACTGAACCTAATTTTTTTCCTCCGGACATAATCGTCCCTCGGCAACTGTATTCCTAGTCAGCGAACAATGGTACAGACTCTTATGCAACCGACACTAAAGTCCACTTTCGACTCTCACACTGTTCATCTCTCATTTTAACACAATTACCAAAACTACAAACTTTTTCCCCAGGTTTATCCAACACTTCTCCATTCTTGGAGTTCTTTCTTAGCTTAAAGTGTAATACTCTACGACCTTGCGAGTTCATAGCCTTCATGCATGACAACTTGATACATAAATCAATTCACACATTTTCTCATTTTAAATAACAACATTTGGAATAACTTGGGCACACATGACCCCAACATTCACACGACTCCAATGTACTGCACAACCATCTCGAGAATTGTTTGCATATTAAATTTCCGTAAACTCAATCTTTCTCAACCAAAACAAAGTTGTTACGACGGTAATATATTAAATAAAAATCTTTTCATACAACAATAGTTCGAAAAAGTTTTACCGACACGAATTAAGCTAGTCGGTTCTCCCACTTATTTATATGACGTTATTAGATCAATACTCCCGTTGGTTATTAAATGTTTTGCTGGCCAACGCTTTCTTGCTACAAATCAACTTTTCATGTAAAGTAAGAAATATTTTGTAACAACTCCAAAATTTCGTTGTGCGACGTAAATGGGATTGCCTTTTCTTTAAATACTCACTTGCACATACTAATTCAGCCTTGACTAAAACTGTTATTTATGCATTTGGTTTGAAATCATGAAAATTCATGTAACACACACTAGAACACCATGCATAAAACTTTACTCGCCAATGAAGGCTAATTACTCAACGAGGTCAATCATCTTACTTACGTAACTTATCATTGACATTCTACCTCCGACCGGTGGTCGCCCTCTCTGCCTTATGACATTTGCTTATACATGCATTCCACGATTTACTTATCAACCATGGCATACTATTTTCGTCTTGATCAAACATCTCATATTCTATCTCTACACGCATCAACCACCTATTAAAGGTTACCTTGGCGGACGTTCATGAGTCCCGCCAATTTCCAGGTTGTCCTTCCAACCCCCAATCATTTACCGATCTGTCCTCCAAAGGATTTTGGTGGCATATTCACCATCGTTCTACTATAACCTAAAGGGATAACCATAAGAAATGGTTATGCACATACCCCTATACAAAACGTACTTTACCGATCGTTAGTCACTGTAACAATTTAGAAATAAGCATGCTCGCGTAACAATATATTCAAAATAACAGTAGCTAATTGAAATTGTGAACATATCATACATGAGAATCCTTGTTACCATTATCACAGTACTAATTTCACGTATTTCCGTTGACTCTAAGACTATCCCGTCTTAGTATTTCTACCCAAATCTCACAAGTCATAACTTAATTCATCTCAGCTTAAGTCTAAGTATCTCATCAGCATACTTAGTTCGCTTAAACTATTGCTCTGATACCATATTGTAACACCCTAAAAACAGGGCTAATTTAAACCTTAAAAATTCCACAAGTTATGACAATAAACTTCAAACTTATATAACAAGAGGATCATACATCAAGATTTTCTATAAACAATAGCTTCTAAATCAAATAACCTATTAATCAAATCATACATCATAATTAGATTAACTAGGTTATCTAATCATCAGTCTCCAAAAGCACTAAAAGAATATCTAGATCCTCTGTTAATTCAATTCCGAGTCTTTCCAAATGCTCTCAACGCACATCCCGCTTATTTCCCGGAACTTGTACCTGGTAAGAAAATTCAACTTGAAACATTAGGCTTTCGCCTAGTGAGAATATTCAAATCAAATTAAAATTTAACAACTAAAATATTAACAAATAAATCAAATCCGTTATCAACCATCTTACCGTACCAAAGCTCTTTTCAACAACAGGAATCCACCCAATTCCCATCCTTATGACTAATTCATCTAGTCGCAATAATCTCAACAAGAGTTACTATAAATCATACCAGATTATAAGTAACTCCCCATCCAAAGAAATTACAGTTTCTATACCTGCTTATTTCTTAGTCCGGAAGTAGAGATTACAAATTACTTTATGCCTATCTCTGAACTTCCCTAAAAATTGAAGATCTCAAATCTTCCGTCTGAAATGGGAATTACAAACTCGATGTCTGCCTATTCCACATTTCACTTTCTCACCACCTTGAAACACTGGCCCCCAAATGGAATTTTATTTCTATATCGCGATCAACAACAAGGGCCCTCACAGATGATTCAAGATTCACTCCAACAACTAGAAATAACATCCCAATGGTCAATGGCTAGTAAACGGTTTCCATTAGACCGTACTAAATGCCCCCACGACCAGATGAATATTGCTAGCCAACGTAACACAATAACTGTGTATCATCACCCTTTCTATCGTATACTAAAGATGTACGATATATCATATATTCTATGTATCTATATACAAAATATTAATTACAACAATTATCCCCATTTTTGCCAATTAGCATCGGGGATCAACATCTCAATTGTAAACCACATGATCGGACTCATAATTAAGTCTTTTCAATTCATTATAACATCGCTTTAATATCAGATTAAAGTTTATAGCATGTATCAGTTTGCATAAAACAGATAATCACATCATATGAGTATTGCGCAACCAACTGTAGCGCAATGCTCAACTTTTCGCAAGCCACAGTAGCGAAAAGCTACACTTTTCGCAAGCCAAAGCTGTGAAAAGTTCAAAAGTCGCAACCCACTGTTGCGAGTTCTTCCAAAATTCGCAAGCCACGCTTGCGAATTCTTCAAAACTCGCAAGCCATGCTTGCGAATTCTAACACTTTGCGCAACCAACTGTTGCGAAATTCTCACTTTTCGCAAACACTGTTCATTCGTCTTCTTCATTAAGTCAGTTCATAAATTCATCTCATTAAGCCTACCATTTCTCAATTAAGTCATACCATCATGTTTAAACACCAGTATAACATATCAATTTCAATTCTAATTGCTTAATTTTAAGAAGATTAAATAAACTCACCTTATCAGTTTTGTGGACACAGTGTTCTTCACAAAACTCTTCTCAGCTTAATCCAAATCTGAACAGATGATTTATAGCTTAATACACCACTTAGATTAAGAAATTAATAGAAGAAAATCAGGTTTCCTTACCACAATTCTTCCAAAATCAAACTTTTCTTTCTTCTGCCTTCTTCTTTCTCTTTCTCTCTCTCTCGTTATCTCTATTCTCTATGTTCTAATTCTATTTCCTTTTTGTGAAGCAATTAACCAAAAGAAATCAGTATTCATAATACTGATTTTTCTCTACTTGACACCTCAATAAAATGATGAGTCATAAGCCCAATTTCCAACATACACCCCAAACTTTCAAAGAAATGACACAACAAACCCTCAAGTTTAATATTTCCTAAAAGAATCTTTAAACTTTCAACATTTGTATTTTAACCCTAATTGAATTATAATACTTTATATAATTCAAGGTTACTCCAAATACAAATACATCCCAATCTTATTATAATAATAATAATAACGAAGATTTAGGATGTTACAGTACATGGCAGAGATTGCGGCGCTTATGGAAGGAGCCCTGTCGGACATAAACACCAACCCTTGCGGGTCTTCGATAGCTTGTCTCAACATGGACATAAACCAAGTTCACTCGTCCCCGGTTTCGGACTTGCCTACTCCGAAAGCTACTGGAACGATGGAGTTATCCCCGTCCATGGCAACCGCCAGGAACATCATACCCAAGTAAGGGCCCTTTAAACGGGCAGCGTCTATTACCAGGACACGACGCAGATTTGACAGAAATGTGCGGATCTGCAAAAACGTAGGTGGTTTCCCTTTGTAAATGTTATAGTTTATAATGTGTAAACATATGCCGTGTTAAAATACGTACCGCGGGTCTAAGGGCCACGAAGCACATCTCAAACCGTCCATGTGAATCAGTTCTTAGCTGGGTGACAGTACCTGGATTCTGCAGCTGCAAATTATATAAATATGCTGGGAGTCGTTCATACGACTCCTCGAACGTGCCTCTCACCAATAGGAGTGCCCTGCATCGCGCACGCCAAGCTTGGTGGTAACCAATCGTGACGCCGAACTGCTGGTGTACATCGTGCATGATGTCCTTTGGACGCAATGACCTGCTAGCATCAAGAAATTTGCTTTTCAGTATCGCACCCAAAGTCCTTTTGGTGGCTTGTTTGTGGTGGGGATTCAGTTGCGTCCTCGAACAAGTGTGTACGTCGTGCAACTTTCTAATAAGTAACGCCCCTCCCTTCTCTCCCGCGGGAATCGCGTACATCCTCCACTTACAGTTTTCTCTCACACATTCAACTACGTATCTGCCTTTGTCGGATCTCGGCGTGTGACTTTCGAAACCCTCTTCCATGAACTTAAGTCCAACATGACTTTCCAAGTGATCCTTCGAATCAAATATCTGACCTACTTTTAACCTTAAACTGCGATTATAAGGTGTAGGTTCGTAGGTTTGTGTATGGGTATTCTGGTGTGGAAGAATACAGGGCATATCAAAATAGTCATTTAACTGACTAAATGTTTTTTTACTAGGGGTATATTCTTCGTGATCATCACTATCGGTATCTGATCTGTCTATATCAGCATTACCCGTTTTGAAAACATAGGTTTCGTCATCAGCAACTCCAGCACAGCGTCCTTCTTGTGGTTGTTGTTGTTGCGTCTATGGAACATAATCATGAATACAGTCGTTAAGACCATATGCATGATCCAAATGAACTGTTGAGCCGTGGGACGGCTGAAATTGAGAATCAGGCTGCTCTATTTGGAGGTCTTCGTCGTCAGCGTCGTCATCACCTTCGTCGTCACCGTCGTCATCACCTTCGTCATTGTCTTCGTCGCACACTGAGGATTCGACATACACAAAAAGTAATGGTGGTCTTTCTGATTCGGCTGCAAAGTGCAAAAAACCAGAGATATCCCCATCGTTGGATAACTCCACAAATGACCCATCACCATTCTTAAACACTAACTTGCAAACATCAGAAAAGTTGATTCCACATTTTTGCATGGCGTATGCAACAAACTTCTGATAAGTATAGTTTACTGACAATTTTACACCATGCTTAGATTTAGAGTAAATTACATTTTTGGTCCTTGTGGTTTTCACTCAATATTAACTTTGGTCCCTCTTTCAAACTAATTACACTTTTGGTCATTGTGGTTGCTATTTTGTTTCAATTTTAGTCCCTCTGACCAACTTTAATTAAAATAGTTATTTCATTTAAGGGTATTTTTGTCCATTTACCTTTTGTTTGTCTTTTTTCAATTTATTAGTTTATATAGTAAATTACAATTTTAGTCCTTGTGGTTTGTCTTTTTTTTCCTTTTTTGCTTTTTTCTATCCTTTTCATTTTATACCTTTGTTGTAGTAACTAATTAATGACAATTTTTACTAACAATACTTTAAAAATACACATTTCATTTTGTAAATTAAACCATTAGAAAAACATTGTTGATATCTTTAAATAAGTAATTATTGAATATTTTTAAATTTTTACACAATTTGTCCAATATATATAGGAGCCCACTATTTTGTAAACTTTTTTTCGTGTAAACTTTGGATTTCATAGGTTTTCTTGATGAAATTGTTTCATGATTTTTTTTATTTTGATGAAATTGTTTCATATATTTGTGTTTTTATGTAGTTTCATATGTTTTTTTCATTTCTATGAAACTGTTTCATATATTTTCTCAGTTTGATAAAACTTTTTCGTTTTTACATAAAAAACACAAATATATGAAACAATTTCATCAAGAAATGAATGATATGAAACACTTTCATCAAAATAACAATTTCATGAAACAATTTCATCAATAAAACCTATAAAATCCAAAGTTTACACACATTTAGAGGTTTACAAATTATTATCACTCTCTCTCTCTCTCTCTCTATATATATATATATATATATATATATATATATACAAATTCGTCTACACTAATAAAAAAAACTTTCTATTTTAAGTATTTTAAAAAATTATCACTTTCTTTTATTATGTAAAAAATCGAAATTTGTCTGTGTCAGTCAATAAAAAAATGTATCGTTTTTTCATCTAATTAAATGTTTTTTAAATGTGTGTCTATAAAAAAGTTTCGTAATATATTTTTTTTTCAAAATATAAACTTCAATTTATTGTAATGAAAATTTAAACTTTTCTAATGGTTTCATTTACAAAATGAAATATGTATTTTTAGTAAAAATTATCATTAGTTAATTAATGTAATAAGGGTATTAAATGAAAGAGGTAGGAAAGATAGGAAAGAGAAAAACCGGATATCTTTAAAAATAAGTAATTGTTGAATATTTTTTAAATTTTTACGCAATTTATACAATATATATATATATATATATATATATATATATACAAATTCGTCTACGCTAATAAAAAACATTTTCTATTTCAAGTTGTGTTTAAAAAATTTATCACTTTAATTATTTATAGTAAAGAAAAATAAATAATTAAGTAACAACCACACACTTAAACTTATTTTTTTTGTGGACAATACTTTTCTAATGGTGTAATTTACAAAATGAAATGTGTATTTTTAATGTATTGTTAGTAAAAATATCATTAATTAATTAATTAATATAACAGGGGTATAAAATGAAAAGCATAGAAAAGACAAAAAAGAAAAAAGACAACCCACAAGGACTAAAATTGTAATTTACTTTATTAACTAATAAAAAAATAAATGAAAAAAGGTAAATGGACTAAAATACCCTTAAGCTAAATAACTAATTTAAGTAAAGTTGGTCAGAGGGACCAAAATTGAAACAAAATAGCAACCACAATGACCAAAAGTGTAATTAGTTTGAAAGAGGGACCAAAATTGATATTGAGTGAAAACCACAAGGACCAAAAATGTAATTTACTCTTAGATTTATAAGCAAAATTCCACTCATTGTTGTCTTGCACCCATTCACCATCGAAACAGAAAAATAGTTTAGCTTTTGCAACAGATGGACTCATTTTTTCAGTAGTATCTCAAAAACAAAATACTGAAGAAAGAAAGCAAGAAAGAAGTATGGAATGAGTGTGAATTATGGATTGCATTTTACTGATATTTATGGATGAAACAACCAACATTGATGAAACAACCAACATAAATTGCAACCACAAATTGGTATTCCAAATACAATGATTCAACATTGATGAAATATGCCAGTGAATTTCAACCATAAATTGGTCTTCAAAGTACAATAATTGTGGAAAAAACAGTAAAAGCATGCAAGATTCGTTCAAATACAAGGACCAAAATTGTAATTTTTTTGCCCACCGCGGGGAGGGACCAAAAGTGTCACCGCAACCATAGTTGGGGGGCTCCGCGGGACACTTTGCCCCAACAGGGGGTGACACGTAGCCCTAGCCCGCGATCGCGGACCCCTTCGCGAAAAATGGGTATTTTGGTAAAATCAGAGAGAAAATGGGTATTTTGGTAAGTCAAAGTCAAACTTTGGGTATTTTAATTAAATTCCCTATAAATTACTAGATATTTAATTTTAATAACAACTAGTGTCCGCTCCGCGCGTTGTGCGGTAGCGAGTAATGTTTTAAGAAATTAGTTGATCGTATTAAGATAAAAGATAATTCATTGGTTAATACTAATGAGATACGATTTAAAACGAAAAATGCAATTTCATAAGTGGTTCATTTTCATCTACTGATTACCATTTGTTGTTACGAATAAATTGAGATTTATTGGAAATAATTTTATTGTTATATTGTTTAAAACTCAAATGACACACCAAACATATTGTTGTTACGAATGGTTTGAATAATTTTTTTTTCCCAAAAAGGGTTTGACTAAACTTAGTGAACTCTATGAGTTTCCACAAATTAAACATGTATCCCTCTCTTGTTGTCAATATATGTTAACATGTTTCATAAAAATGTTAATCTTCTTATCAGTGTGAGATTACCAAACTCATTTCAAATTTATATACAACTTTCTTTCATCATTTCTTGTAGTCCATTTCATTCTCCAATCTAGCATTCCCTCATCAATGTGGAATGACTAAAATAATACCACAATGCAAGATTTAAGAATAAAAAATCTTACAATGTCACTTCAAATATCATTGGTTATTTCTTTTATACATATAAATCAATAAAGATAGAAAATGTAAATATTTTTCTATTTATATATATATAAATATGTTATATAAATATTTATGTTATCTTTTGTAAAATATCTATTGAGGTATTAGCCAAAAGACGTTTCACAATGGTACCTCAAGTTATTTTGGTTATTTCTTATATATAGATAGATAGATTCTTTTATTCAATATGTGAAAATTCTAAAATCTTGTGGCTTTTGGGTCGTACCTTATTGATTGTTTAATTGTGTTTGTAAACAAACTTCGTTTTAACAATCATTAATCTCTTTTTAATTTTCAATGACACCTCCTATTAATACACTCTCATTTTCTAATATATCACAATTCACTATTTAAAAATAATAAGGGCACCTCCAATGGGAGGTTCTTTGATCCAAGTGGCATCCATGTAAAAGGTCCATAAAAATGAATGTCATTGTGAACTTGACACCATGGCAAACCGCTCCATGCAGATGGAGCGGTCCATGCCTTAGCCACCTCACCAAAAGATAACAATCCATCACCTACAAATCTTTTTCTTAAGTCAAAATATCCTTCCCGTGCATTTATTTTAAAAAGAAATATATTTTATTTACAATATAATAATGGATTAAAAAATAATTTAATAAAATAAATAGTTTATAATTTTTTTACCTACATAAATTAATTACAACTTTTACCAACACAAATTAATTACACAATTTAATTACTAACTTCCAACTACACATCCATCAGACCCTAAAAGAAAAAAGTTCAAAGAAATGCAAGAGGCGGCTAGAAAAGATGTAGAACGAGCGTTTGGTGTTCTTCAATCTCGTTGGGCAATTATAAGAGGACCAGCAAGATTTTGGCAAATCAAAATAATGAGTGACATCATTTATACATGCATCATATTACATAATATGATTATAGAAAACGAAGGGATTTCAGCAACTAGTTGGTCCGAAGACAATGTAGATCCTCCAATACCCGTGTCTCAAGGAACTGTTCAACAATTTCAACAATACCTTCAAATGAATGCTGAAATACGTGACCGTTCAGTACATCATCAACTTCGAGCAGATTTGGTCGAACATATTTGGCAAAGATTTACAGAAGATTGATGTATGTTTATTAAAATTGTTTTTTAGTTATTGTAATTTTTAATTAGCTTCGGATTCGAGGACGAAATCATTTTCAAGTTGGGGAGTATTGTAACATCCCGATTTTTATAAAAGATGATGTTTGGGGTTATTTAATGATTCAAGTAAAATTATTTGGGAAGATACGACTTATTATGCGATGAATTAATTTTAGAGTTTAACCCCGAATAAGTTACGTTATCTGTTTGTGAGGTTATAAGTTAATGTAACACTCTGTTTTTCCATGTAAGTAGAGCCTTCCTCAAAACCGTGGGACTTTAGCAGTTATGCACATTTTCTTTTTGTTGTCAACGGTTCAATTAATTATAAGTAAACACATATGTAAGTATGTATATATGTATATGTTTTGTTAGTAAGGACTCACCATTTCATGCATGCAAACCCTAACCCTTGAAACTCCACATAGTGACCATTTAGTGAGCCAAAGAAGCCTACGTTAATCAAAAAGTCGGTTTTGGCAGCACCTGGGGGGACCTTAGCGACATTGACCAGCGAGAATGACCATGGCATTGTCGCCCATGGCATTGTCGCGACCAGCAGCTGACCTCCGAAATCAAACAGAAACATGCTCATGTACAGCGACTTTGACATGCGAGAATGACCAGGGCATTGTCGCCCTGGCAATGTCGCGCCTGGAGGGTCGAGGTGCAGATTTAGTCGAGTTTAAAATCACGTTTGGAAGCCATTTATCTAATGTTTCTCAGCTGCAGTTCGCTCTCCCTCTCCCTGGACGATTCTTACCCCTCTCACCCTCCTTTCTTCATTTACTCCTCACAACCACAACCCTAGCTTGCATTAATGGTGGAACACTAGGCTGCAACCTCTTAGCTTCTCGTTCTAAAGGATCTCAAGCTTGTTAGTTGAAGTCTCAAGGATCTAGAGTTCTCAAATTCTAGGGTTTCACTTTCAAGTCTCTAGGTGAGCTATTCTAGTCACATTCTTCATATTTTGAAGTGGTTTACTCTAAGTGTGTTGGTCTAACCATGAAGTTTGCTATAAACTAGGTTATCTTCAAGTTAGGGGATTTTCTCACTACAAAACCCTAATAGGTGAGTTTTTCTCATATACATGTCTTACTTGATTTCTTATTAATTAAATATGTAAGATTTGCATGATTGTGGGATTGTGACCTTGGATTAGGAATTTTATACTTAATTGTTGAAATGTGTAAATATATATATATGTATAGCCTTAGGTTCAATAGAGAAGTGCAAATATTTAGAGAAGTAGAGAAGTAAAAAACACGGGTCCGTTCATATATGAACGTTCATATATAAACAGTCATATATGAACGTTCATATGAACGTTCAGATATGACTGTTATATGAACGTTCATTTACGAACGTTCATATATGACTGTTTATATATGAACGTTCATATATGAATGTTCATATATGACTGTTATATGAACGTTCATATATGAACGTTCATATATGACTGTTTATATATGAACGTTCATATATGAACGGACCCGTGTTTTTTTACTTCTCTACTTCTCTAAATATTTGCACTTCTCTATTGAACCTTTCCCTATATGTATATATATACATATCTATTTGTATTCTTCAAGGATGATGAAAATGTGTTTACCTAGGTATACAAGTAAGTACTATGATTTATGAAGATAAACAAACATGGATATACTTAAATGCAAATATGTATATTTATTTAAATTACCCATGCTTCGTGGGAACGGTTATCGTACTTTAAGCGTAGTAACTAAACTATATGCATTCATGACCATAGCTTGGGATTGTCGTAGTCGATTTCCTTGTGCACGAGGAATTTAGACTTTTATGAAATATGTGTATGTATTGGTTAAGCCATTTGTGGCTACTAGCGGGTATGCAATAAAGAACGTAAGTTCTTGAGGTGTAACTCGTCTAGGATGGATATGCAATATGGTGCCCGTAAGTCCTTGAGATGTAACTCTACGGGGTATGCAATAAAAGAAATTTATTATGGTTTGAGGTTGTGATGTCTATATGGCATGGGAACTAAGACTGGGACTTGAGTTGTAATCCATCAACATCGCGGTGACTCCATTCACGTGTTCTTGTCACCAAGATGGATACGGGTCTCCCCCGTTTTAGAGCGTTGTCTCTTTTATTTTGTGACAGGTGTGGCTCACATCAACATCGCGGTGACTCCATTCACGTGTTCTTGTCACCAAGATGGATACGGGTCTCCCCCATTTTAGAGCGTTGTCTCTTTTATTTTGTGACAGGTGTGGCTCACAATAACCAGTGGAAGAATTGGTAATGTGGAGATTATGTGGGGACGGTACCTTTACTTTTGGCGTTGATATAATCTCCTTAACATTTCCTGAATATTTAAATTCTATACTTCTGGTCTAACACTTGAGGGTATGTTGTGGATTACAGGTTCCACTTAGCGGCGTCTAGTTCGTTGCGTTGCCAACCATGCTTAGGAGCTTGGGAATGTCGGGCTTTTTGGGAATCGGGAAGAGAGACATTTTTGGAGACATAGTGACACCCGGATTAATCTAGTTAACTAAAGCCTAGATTAATAGGTTGTTGTGTGTTATGTCTTAATACTCTGTTAATTGTACCTTGTCCAAACTATCCCATTATGTTAAGGGTTTAGTTGGCTTACTTTTTTGCGAGGTTTAAATTTACCCAGTTTCCGGAGTTTCCTATATATTAAATGTTTAAATTTTAGGATGTTACAAGTTGGTATCAGAGCATTAGTTTAAGCGAACTAAGTATGCTAATGAGATACTTAGACTTAAGCTGAGATGAATTAAGTTATGATTCGTGAGATCTGGGTAGAAGTACTAAGACGGGATAGTTTTAGAGTCGACAGAAATACGTGAAATTAGTACTGTAGCGATGGTAACGAGAATTCTCATGTATGATATATTCACAATCTCAATTAGCTACTGTTATTATGAATATATTACTACACGAGTATACTTGTTTATAAATTGTTACAGTGACTAACGATCGGTAATTTATGTTTCGTATGTTTAAATAGATGTAACCATTTCTTATGGGTATGCCTTTGTGTTATAGCAGAACGATGGTGAATACGCCGCTAAGGTCCTCTAATTCTTTGGAGGACAGAGCGGTAAGTGATTGGAGGTTGGAAGAACAACCTGGAATTGGCGGGACCCATGAAAGTCCACCCAGGCAATCTTTAATAGGTGGATTGGAAAGACAAAAGCATGGATCAAGTACTAGTACTTCTGATTCGGTACTGACGAAATCAATTACGGAGTCTCGTATAATGGAAAAACATGACGCGAGTTATGAATGTTGCATTGGCTCAACAACAAGAGATGCTTACAAAAATGTTGAATGATCGTATCAATGAGTTACGCAGACCAGAGGTGAGTACCGGTGTTGTAATTCCACCTGTTAATTCAGTGTCAAATACCGATGATAGAATAGAAGAAGTGTATACTAGAAGCAGAGCTAAAATAACTCAAGTGGGAGAGAAAAGAAAGTGGAAGGATAGATCAGAACCTTGCCAGAAGTCGGAAACTTTCACTAAGAGTCATTGTATTGAATCCCGTCAAGAAAACCAAATCGTATGTGACATGCTTTAAGTGCGGAGAAGTGGGCCACAAGATTGAAAACTGTCATATTCAAGAGTCAACTTGCTATGAATGCAAGAAACCTGGTCATTATCGGAGGGACTGTCCAAAGTTGAAAAATAGTGGAGATCAGAAGAAGAAATTCAATAATTCAAGATAAATAGGATCAACGTTTGGTAGAACGGTTGAGAATGTTAAGGAATGAGTGGGTGTAGTTTACGATACATTCCTGGTTATTAATATATATAAGGGTGTATGTTATGTAATGGTAGCACTAACCGGTCCTTTGCACTACAATCTTTTGTTAAGAGTCAGTTATACCAGTTACTATGTTCGGAAGATACTTGGTAAGTTGACCTAGTAAATGGAAGCTTACAAACTTTGGAGATTCTGGAGTGAAAGTAGGATAACTTAATCATTATCTACTTATTTCGTTAGTTGAACGTGTACCAATTGGTAAGACTATTTTGACATTAATTATTTCCTGAACCTAAGAGCCAAAAGACATTAGGTGATTGGAAAGTATGCAAGAAAGTTCAAGAAGAAAGAAAGGAAAGAATAGAGATCGTTAATGCGTTGGTATTAGCAATTTGTTTGGAGTAGTATGGCGAAGTGGGAATGAAATATCCTCGACGTCAAATAAGAATTTTAAGGTGATCTGGTGATATTGACGTTGCATGAGTATGATTGAGATGAAGATGATGGGAGGGAATTGGATTATGTTATGTTGGAAGAATTAGGTTCAGTTGGAGACTCTTGTTGAAGAATGAATTAAGGAAGTACCGACAGGTCGACTATTGACGTTGAAGTCGGCAGTTGTGTAATGTGTATGAGGCCTTTTGCCTGTCACAGGGTGCGGTCTGGGTGCGTCCCGCGTATGCCTGTGCGGGCAGGAACAAAACCGTGAGCGGTACCGGCATGCTGTTATGCAGAGGGTATGCGCAAAGCGGACAATATCGTGACCAGTTACACACATTTGGAGATTTGAGTGATTGGCGAATAAATCTTGAGAAAAGGGGTTTTGGTTAATTTATTGCATAAGTGAAAGCTATGTGGTCAAAATACGCTTTTAGAATTTTGTGGTTGTACAATAATTATGATGTGTTATGTGCTTAGGTGCATTTTATTTAAATAAGTGCCGTTTTAAGTATTGGTCTTATGTATGAAGATTGTTTGATGATCTTGTATTCTTAGTACCTTTAGGACTAATGATCATTAAATTCTTTGAGCAGATGGCCCGGTTTTGGACTCGGTTGGATCTCGAGGGCGTTCGCCCGGTTTAATAAGCTCGACGTAGGCTTAGGGTTCGAATTACATGAATTATATTATAATTGAGGCTTACATGATGTAAATGAATTGGTTATTCTTTTGAGGGCATGTATGAATGTTAAGTTTTGAATCAGAAGATTAAAAGTTGAAGGACCACCTATAGGGGTGTTAGGATAGTGAAAGACTATTGTCTTAGATAAGCGTTTTACTTACGATGTGGATAGTTTATAAAGGATAAAGTAGTGATATAGACTCGGCTAATTATGCGAACGTGAAGGTAGGTTTGAATGGTGTATGAATGACCATGAGAGACCTAGTCTGTTGTGAGATGTAATGGGTGGAAAATGTACGGACGAGTATCGACATCAATTGCCAAGATAACTGTGTCAACCAATATGTAATGTGATGTTAAAAAGAGGAAGCAGGATTTCGGAGGAAGTGTACTATTTATCAAATAAAGTTGCTGGAGCATGTGATTTGTAAGATGACGTGGTGATATGACTAATATCAAACT
Organism: Saussurea involucrata; assembly: GCA_033807775.1. Taxonomy (NCBI): domain Eukaryota; kingdom Viridiplantae; phylum Streptophyta; class Magnoliopsida; order Asterales; family Asteraceae; genus Saussurea; species Saussurea involucrata. The sequence continues at coordinate 139,941,945 of CM066322.1, forward strand.
TGAATGTCAGAGCGGTAGTGGGAGTTTATCCAAAGGGATTTTGGTTGTGTGAATTGCTAAGTAAGTTTATGGTTTTGAATCATCGGAAGTTTAATGGAGATGATAGGTGTGTTAGTCAAAATGTGGTGTAGTAGATGCAAAATCGTTAAGGAATGCGAGTTGCTTCTTATGTGTGGAAGAATTGTCTGAGAAAGTGTTAGTTGAATACCAAAGAATGTGTAGTAATTTCGAATGGGGGTGTCATTTCAAAATGACTTGGTTGAATGCCTTAAGTTAGAATCTTGGTACAAATGTTTGGTTATGAATAGTAATGAGAAAATGTTATCGGCTTGTGACAAAGTTGGGAGAAAGAGACGAGTAATGTTCGGAGAGTAATACTCCACGCTAACGTAGGGAAACAATGATAGAAAGATCGGACCTAGGAATGTAGTCATACTACAGATTCAATGGAAACATTAACCTTGTCATGCAACCCTTTAGTGCTTGGTTGCAATATGGTCGCGTGGTGCGATAGTGGAGTGAAGAAATGGTAACATTTTGTACCGAAGAAACGTACAAGTCATGGATGTAATGATGGATTGCCGTAATTATTGAAGTATTCAAAAGCGATAAGTATGCTTGATTTAAAGTATGTGGATTTTCGAGTAGTATACATTAATGTTATTTTGAGACCTGGAGATTGAGTTGTGATGATGATGGGGTGAAAGGAGAACTCTTGTTCTTCTCGATCCCATTAGATTTTAGGTGAGTTTTTTTATACTTCACTTTATTATCGAAGAGAATGTTTACTGTAACCGCTAATCTGTAGTATTTCGTTATGAAGTTTAGTCCAGAGTGTTGGAGTATTCCGTGGATGTAAAGAAATGCATTGAATGCAGTTCTCGGTGTTACGAAGACTTGGCTAAAGGTCTTAGCTGATGATTCTAGAGAAACTGTCCTCTTGGACTGTAGCTATGTGTGGTGGATGTTCCATGTAAGCATGAGAGAAATGATAACGGTATGGTAGACCAAGAAATAGTCGGATAAGGATTCGATGATAACAGCTACTCTAAGGAAGTTTGTAAATCTAAGTTGGGGAGTGGGTAATGATGAAAGAGGTAAGGTTCAGAAAATATGAAAAGATGAATCCTTGTTATTTCTGGATTTTCATTTGTGAATTAAGTATGTAAGATTTAAAGTGAAGAGATGTACAAAATGTTTCATGTTGGTATGATGTGATTTCATTTACTAAAGTAAGAAACGATGGTAAGAATAGTTGTTTGGAGGAACTGTAAGGGGTTATAGAAAGATCAGTTAAGAAATTGTGACCTAAGGGTGGTATTACATCATTGAGGTGTTAATATGACGATCAAATATCCTCATTTGTTTACCTAGCTTCGATTTCGAGGACGAAATCATTTTCAAGTTGGGGAGTATTGTAACATCCCGATTTTTATAAAAGATGATGTTTGGGGTTATTTAATGATTCGAGTAAAATTATTTGGGAAGATACGACTTATTATGCGATGAATTAATTTTAGAGTTTAACCCCGAATAAGTTACGTTATCTGTTTGTGAGGTTATAAGTTAATGTGACACTCTGTTTTTCCATGTAAGTAGAGCCTTCCTCAAAACCGTGGGACTTTAGCAGTTATGCACATTTTCTTTTTGTTGTCAACGGTTCAATTAATTATAAGTAAACACATATGTAAGTACGTATATATGTATATGTATTGTTAGTAAGGACTCACCATTTCATGCATGCAAACCCTAACCCTTGCAACTCCACATAGTGACCATTTAGTGAGCCAAAGAAGCCTACGTTAATCAAAAAGTCGGTTTTGGCAGCACCTGGGGGGACCTTAGCGACATTGACCAGCGAGAATGACCATGGCATTGTCGCCCATGGCATTGTCGCGACCAACAGCTGACCTCCGAAATCAAACAGAAACATGCTCATGTACAGCGACTTTGACACGCGAGAATGACCAGGGCATTGTCGCCCTGGCAATGTCGCGCCTGGAGGGTCGAGGTGCAGATTTAGTCGAGTTTAAAATCAGGTTTGGAAGCCATTTATCTAATGTTTCTCAGCTGCAGTTCGCTCTCCCTCTCCCTGGACGATTCTTACCCCTCTCACCCTCCTCTCTTCATTTACTCCTCACAACCACAACCCTAGCTTGCATTAATGGTGGAACACTAGGCTGCAACCTCTTAGTTTCTCGTTCTAAAGGATCTCAAGCTTGTTAGTTGAAGTCTCAAGGATCTAGAGTTCTCAAATTCTAGGGTTTCACTTTCAAGTCTCTAGGTGAGCTATTCTAGTCACATTCTTCATATTTTGAAGTGGTTTACTCTAAGTGTGTTGGTCTAACCATGAAGTTTGCTATAAACTAGGTTATCTTCAAGTTTGGGTTTTTTCTCACTACAAAACCCTAATAGGTGAGTTTTTCTCATATACATGTCTTACTTGATTTCTTATTAATTAAATATGTAAGATTTGCATGATTGTGGGATTGTGACCTTGGATTAGGAATTTTATACTTAATTGTTGAAACGTGTAAATATATATATATATATATATATATATATATATATATATATATATATATATATGTGTGTGTATATATACTTATCTATTTGTATTTTTCAAGGATGATGAAAATGTGTTTACCTAGGTATACAAGTAAGTACTATGATTTATGAAGATAAACAAACATGGATATACTTAAATGCAAATATGTATATTTGTTTAAATTGGCCATGCTTCGTGGGAACGGTTATCGTACTTTAAGCGTAGTAACTAAACTATATGCATTCATGATCATAGCTTGGGATTGTCGTAGTCTATTTCCTTGTGCACGAGGAATTTAGACTTTAATGAAATATGTGTATGTATTGGTTAAGCCATTTGTGGCTACTAGCGGGTATGCAATAAAGGACGTAAGTTCTTGAGGTGTAACTCGTCTAGGATGGATATGCAATATGGTGCCCGTAAGTCCTTGAGATGTAACTCTACGGGGTATGCAATAAAGCAATTTATTATGGTTTGAGGTTGTGATGTCTATATGGCATGGGAACTAAGACCGGGACTTGAGTTGTAATCCATCAACATCGCGATGACTCCATTCACGTGTTCTTGTCACCAAGATGGATACGGGTCTCCCCCGTTTTAGAGCGTTGTCTCTTTTATTTTGTGACAGGTGTGGCTCACATCAACATCGCGGTGACTCCATTCACGTGTTCTTGTCACCAAGATGGATACGGGTCTCCCCCGTTTTAGAGCGTTGTCTCTTTTATTTTGTGACAGGTGTGGCTCACAATAACCAGTGGAAGAATTGGTAACGTGGAGATTATGTGGGGACGATACCTTTACTTTTGGCGTTGATATAATCTCCTTAACATTGCCTGAATATTTAAATTCTATACTTCTGGTCTAACACTTGAGGGTATGTTGTGGATTACAGGTTCCACTTAGCGGCGTCTAGTTCGTTGCGTTGCCAACCATGCTTAGGAGCTTGGGAATATCGGGCTTTTTGGGAATCGGGAAGAGAGACATTTTTGGAGACATAGTGACACCCGGATTAATCTAGTTAACTAAAGCCTAGATTAATAGGTTGTTGTGTGTTATGTCTTAATACTCTGTTAATTGTACCTTGTCCAAACTATCCCATTATGTTAAGGGTTTAGTTGGCTTACTTTTTTGTGAGGTTTAAATTTACCCAGTTTCCGGAGTTTCCTATATATTAAATGTTTAAATTTTAGGATGTTACATCATGGCATGTTATATCTTTGTTTTATATAAATATATTTATTGATGTTTGTATAATCAAACTTTATTCCAACAATCATCAACCTCTTTTTAATTTTGCATGACACCTTCTAATTTTATATATTTTCATCTTCTAATATATGACACTTATCACCAACGTAGGATAACCAAAATTCAACCACAATTCAATATTTGAGAATACTCAAATCTTACCATTGTTCCTTTAATATATATATATATGGGTTTTTATGATCAATTTTCCCAAGTAATTTGTATACGGTTTTTTTTCTTCAAAATAAGGATTACTCAAAATAAAACAACCTTATGAGTATGAATTGACACAAAGATATCTCATCGTCCTTCCTTATACAATCTTAATTATTCTGATCTTTCAATTATTCACCAATGTGGGACAACCTAATCTCAACCATAATCCACCGATTGGGAATACTTTATTATTAAAATGTCACCTCAAATACCCTTGGTTGTTCCAAAATAAGACAACTCTATACGAATGGACACAATGTCATCACGTCCATCTTTCTTATACACACATCCTTATTCCAATGTTTCAACGTCTTACCAATGTGGAATAGCTACAACTAAACTACAATCCACTATTTGATACTCAACTCTCATGGTGCTAACTCGTATCTTTTGGGTTTTCCTTTTATCTATTTAAAGATATGAAATGTTCAACTATTACATGAAATGTTTTGTCATGTAAATAAAAAATAACTATTTAACCCAAAAATGGATCAAATTTTGTTTGAATCTTCAAGCCATATCTTATCCTTTATATAGTCAATCACACTTCCAACTTTTCACTTATGACACCAATGTGGGACAATGAAGAATCAACCACAATTCACCATTTGATGAATACTTGATTCTCATGATGCCATCCCATTACTCTTGGGTTTTCATTTTATATAGAGTAAATTACGTTTTTCGTCCTTGTGGTTTGTTGAAAATTTCTATTTTCATCCCTGGTCTTTATTTATTACATTAATGGTCACTGTGGTTTGCATTTTATTTCTTTTTTCATCCCTGATCCTAAAAACAATTAATTGGGTCTCTTAACTGAGGGAGATGATAGTCTTTTTGTCATTTCTTTTTGTTTTTTAGTTAAAATCAAACAAAAATATTATTATTTTACCTTTTATGTGTTATTTAGTCAACTCATTGGCCCCACACCACACTCCCTTTCTCTTCTCTTTGTTGATGACTCGGTCATCATTCCTTCCCAAACACTACAACAAACACCAGTTATCTCACCAAATACATTGTTCTTGTTTGAACCTAATTTAAAATTTCAGATATTATAACATAACACACACACACACACACACATATATATATATATATATATATATATATATATTATGGTTGGGTTCCGCTCAAAAGTTGAGGTTACATAAGAAGTGTGAGAAATGATTATCACATAACACACACAATTTCGGCCGAGGAGCTTGAGAGGAGGAATGTCAATGTCTTGAATTGACTTGTTGTTGGCAAGATTATTATAAAGTTGGTGATGGGAGGAATGGAATTTGTGTTGTTCAAGACAGTTTCCACTTGCCATGATTTGGTAGAGAGAGAGAAGTGAAATTAGGGTTTGTGTGGAGAAGATGAAATGGGAAGAGGTTAGATTTATTGGGGAAGAAAGAGAAGGATGACGAGGATGGTGTGGGTGTGCGTGGCCAAAGGGAAAGGCATGCAGGGGGGAGTATGTGGCAGCTGAATAGATAGGGTGATGCATGCAAACAAACACTCTGTCTCTTTCTGTTGGCGGATTCGAGTAAAGTGGTTTGGTTATTTTGTTTTTTCTTTCACTTCATCTATCTTATTTCTACTCGTTCATGCACCATCGTCGGTTCTTTTATCAGTCTTAGGTCCTATTCACTACAAAACAAATTATTATTCTCGACGGAAATATTTGTCAGTAATCCATCAATGAAAATCGAATCCGTCAGATTAAAAGTCGTGGAACTTAGGGTCTATGGAAGAGGAACTTAGGATCTATGGAAGCTTGATTTTTTATGTGATTTCTTCTAAAAACAAAGGAATAGTGGGTTTTGATTTTAGCCATGGATTTTGCAGAAGAAACTAGAAAACCCACTTAGTGAGAATGAGGTGGAGATGGCCCATGATAGGTCACTGTGTAAGAGTTGGGATTTTGGAAGAGAGAGTGAGTATTAATAATAATAAAAGAAAATAAAAAATAATAATATACTTGTTTAATTTAACTAAAAAGTAAAAGCAAATGCTAAAAGACTATCATGCCCCTGATTTAAGAGACTCAATTAATTGATGTTAGGACCAGGGATGAAAAAGGAAATAAAATGCAAACCACAGTGACCATTAGTGTAATAAAGAAAGATCAGGGACGAAAATAGAAATTTACAACAAACCATGAGGACGAAAAATGTAATTTACTCTTTTATATATATAAAGAAGATATGAGATGTTTAACTATTACATGAAATGTTTTGTCATGTAAATAAAAAATAACTATTTAACCCAAAAATGAATCAAATTTTGTATGAACCTTCAAGCTATATCCTATCCTTTATATAGTCACTCACACTTCCAACTTTTCACTTTTGTCACCAATGTGAGACAATGAAGAAAACAACCACAATTCACAATTTGATGAATACTTGATTCTCATGATGCCACCTCATTACTCTTGAGTTTTCTTTTTATATATATAGAAGATATGAAATGTTTAACTATTACATGAAATGTTTTGTCATGTGAATAAAAAATAACTATTTAACCCAAAAATGGATCAAATTGTGTATGAACCTTCAAGCCATATCCTATCCTTTATATAGCCACTCACACTTCCAACTTTTCACTTTTGTCACCAATGTGGGACAATGAAGAATCAACCACAATTCACCATTTGATGAATACCTGATTCTCATGATGCCACCTCATCAACCATGGATTCTCCTTTTATATATATAAAGATTTGTATTAATTTTTTAATTGTTTAATCTTTGATTTATAATAATTTTGGCCATTTTGTTATGTTTTGTCTTTTTGGCTGATTTTGTTCTAAAGTTCATCAGGGTGCATTTGGTGTACAAACCAGATGTGACGGGACGGGACAAAAAAAGTCCTATATTTGGTTTGTCATGGACTAGAACAAAATCTTTATATATATAAAAACAAAAACCAAAGAGAGTGACATGGCATTTTGATGGGTTAGGAATTGGTATAAGAAATTTTCTAAATTTTTTTGATTTTTTAAACAAGTTAATTTATAAAAGACATTAAATGCCATGTATGAAAGTTATGTGTTTGATTATAAGTGAGTTATATTGGTCATTTTGCATAAGTTAACCTCCAAACTCTTCATATACTCCTATATGCCTTGCCTTCCTCCTCTATTGTAACAACCGATTCTTTTGTAGAAAATGTGAAAGTTTGGTGCCATTTGTCTAAAGAATGGAAGTGTACTTGGAGGACCAAAATGAAAGATAAGTAGAGGGACTGTTGTGCAATTTGTGAAAGATATTTAAGGACTCCAAAATTCTAGGGCAGCCTCCATTTCACAATTCAGTATTGGTGTGGTGTGTGTGTTTGGCGGCTTAAGGAAGAAAGGAGAAGAAGAAAAGAGAGAAGAAGGAAACTCTTGGAGAGGAATCAAGAAGTGAAAATCAAAGAAGAAGTCAACAAGGTAAACCTCTCCTAATTCTGTTTTCCTTGTTGATGTAGTATTTCCCTCGTATTCAATCTGGATTTATAAGTCTGAATGTAGAGATTCATTGAGTTTTCATCACTTTCTCCTTGAAAGTGGGGTTTGAGGGTTTTTGGCTTAGTAATCGATTTTTAAGGGATTAAAGTGGGTTTAATTGGGTATTTGGGGTTAGTGAATGAACCCTTGAGGTTATCTAATCAAACTAATGGCAAAAATCGGGTTAATGATCACTTTTAATAAATCTGGGTTCGAACAGCCGTGTTTTCCGGACACCCGTTTTAGGTGGTGTCCGGATAGGTTGCAGGTGTCCGGGTAAGTGCCCCTTGAGGGTGTCCGGGTGTTTCTTAGTATCCGGGTAGCTGAAGTCTCCGGATAAGCTTAGTGTCCGGGTAGTTTTGCCCGGATAAGTCTAGCGTCCGGACAATGCTGTGTCCGGAAAAGTGATGTGTCCGGAAAAGGGATGTGTCCGGAAAGGTGTTGTGTCCGAAAAAGGGTATCCGGACAGTAGGTCTGAGTTGTTTATCTGATGCGAATCTATTGTCGTAGGTGTTCGTTTGGGTTAGCTTGGAAGTATTTAAGAAGTGCGTTGTACGTCAAGCAAGGTGAGTTCCCTAAACCCTTTTTATAACGCAAAGTGATAAATGTTTTAACTGATTATGGTTCTTATCGAGCATGAAACGTTTACGAACTGATTTACATGTTTCCCACGAATGCACTTACTTTATTCAATGAAATGTTTAAGCATGACTATATGAAAGACATGGTTTATAAAGAGCATGTTTACATGTTTGCATGAACGTATGTGTACGCTATGTGGAGTCGGTCTGCACTGTGGGATCAAAGAGAGGTTCTCGGGGTCTTAGGACTCTTGGTTATGTATGATAGACCGGTGGGTTGGAATCCGTTTCCCTCCTATTCGGTAGAGGGGAGTCCGTGGGGATTCCAAAGCGGCGAGAAGGGAGTCTGCTGGGGCCCTGATCGCAATATGTTTATGTGATCCACTACACAGTGCAGTACCATGTTTGATGATGTTTATGGTCATTGATAAATGTTTTCCAAATGTTTTTATATGCTATTTTCGGAGGGAATTCACTAGACCTTTTGGTCTAACCCTCGCTTTCAAAACTAAACCATTTTCAGGTAAGCGTGTAGCGAGTTCTTCTAAGTAGAACTAGAGGCGACATGGACGTGATGGAGCTCGTGAGGCTCCCAGTCTTGGATCATGATATGTCTAGATAGTGCTCGGCTGTGGCTTAGAGAGACTTCCGCTGTTTATGATTAATGTTAATGTTAAAGTTTTTGTTAAGTATGTTTTAGCATTGATGTAAGGACAAGTACATTTATGTCACTTAAAATGTTAATCTCGTGACTTTGACTTTTATGGAAAGTGGGACGTTACAAATGGTATCAGAGCCTTAGTTTAAGGGATTTAGGTAACCATTCGGGCCTAAACTTAAACTGTAAGATGAGGAACACAGCCGAGACATAGGATTGCCTCTAGGAACGATCACTATAAATGCGCTTAGGAATAGGGTGCCAAGGACAAACATGTAAGGTATGTTTGGGATTACACCTGGCCAGTGTAATTACGAACTTACAGGTACATGTGCGTGCTTACAATACCTTACTTATAGCAAATTTGTTGTGTCACGTCTAGCAAGGATTAACTATCGGTTTCTTTTAGTTTAGCGCTATGGCTGGGAGAACGTTGACGAATAGGTGAGCAAGATCCCTGAGGGATAGACCGAGCTCCGTTGTTTGGGGAGGGTCGGGTAAGATCATATATGATGTGATGTATGTATGCGTCGTAGAGGAGAAATGCTGTAAAGAATGATATGAGTCGTCTAAGAGGTAGCTCTTCGTGGATCCGGAAAGGATGAATGTTTGAGTTTGAGTAAGACTCCAGTTTCGGGAGAGTCCTAATTATGGAAATCACGGGGTAGATCAGTTGGGATGGTAAGGAAGGACTGTGTAGAAATCTTGAAAGTGTCAATGGAGCCCTGATTTCTTAGTCGAGCCTTTCAGTGGCAGAATAAATGAAATAAGATACCTATATTGAATTGAAAGCATGTAGAAGTAGAAAGTGAGATGGTTGATCAAAATGAAAGTAGTATGAAATGATTGAGTAAGTGAGATGTAGAACGCTTGTGCAGCGAGTTGTTGCATGACCGAGAGGACGACCATTGGTCGTAGGTAGAATGTCAAGGATAAGTTGCGTGAGTAAAGCGGTTGACCTTGCTAGGGTGAGTAGCCTTCAATTGCAAGTAGAGTTTCATGCATAGCTTTCTTAAATATAACATGAAAATTTTCACGATTTAAATTAAATGGGTAAATATCAATTTTGATCAAAAAGGAGTCGGAATGTGCAAGCGTATGTTTAAAAAAAAGGTAATTTCATTCACATTGCACAATGAAATTTTGAGCTTAACGATTGCAAAGTATTTCACACTTTTCATGATAAGTTAAATTATTACAAAAGGTCGAGAAGATGTGTGCCAGCAAAATTTTTACAATCAAATGAATTTTAACCGATTGATATCATATAAAAGAATGTGAAAACCGACCGGTTTACTTGGTGGCCGTAATTTATTTCGAAATTGTGTCATATGGAAGGATTTTCATTCAACGTAGTACTGCCGTAATAACATCGTTCAGAATTGAGTAAGATTAAGGTTCACGGAAATATGCATGCAAACGATTCTCGAATCGTTGTGCAGGGCGTTGAAGTTATAAGAGTGATGGGGTCATGTGTACCCAAGTGTTTTCCAAACGTTGTTTATTTAAAATGATAAAATGTGTAAAAGGATTTATTTACTGTATTGTCATGCATGAAGGCTATGAACCCACTAGGTCGTAGAGTATTACGTCTTAAGCTAAGGAAGAATTCAGAGAGCGGAGAGGAGTTGATCAAGTCAAGGGAGAACGTATGTAGTTTTAGTATTTGTGTTCAAGAAGAAAGGTGAACCGTGGTAGAGACAGTAGTGGATAATAGTATCGGTTGTATGAGGGCTTGCACCCGGGTTCGGTAACCGGAGGTACATTTGTCAAGGGACGGGTGTGACCGGAGGAAGGACTTGAAGCCTTCAAGGTGATGGTTTTAGCAACTCGTTATGAGTAGTGTGGTGAGGAAGAATGAAATGTCTATGGCATAGGAATATGAGTTTAGAGGTGAGCTTGTAATGTTGTCATTACATGAGTAGGTGTCGAAAGGAGAGAGACAGATCATGAAAGTGATTATGTTATGTGGAAAGATTAGGCTCCGTAAGGAACTCATGTTAAAGGATAGGTTGAGGAAGTAGTTAAGAGCTGTCTTTTGTTGATTGAGGTCGGCAACGGTGTATGTTGGCCGAGGCCGAAGACTCAAACCAGATGAGTGTAAGTTGATAGAATATCTTGTAAAGGTGTTAAATTAATAAGAGACTGTTGTTGTTAAATAGGCGCTCTATTTACGAGGGGAGGAGGGTCTGTAGAAGGACAAGGTGTGTAACACAAGCGGAGTGAGTGTAGACTATACCAGTCAGTAAGAAAATGTGTCGTGTCTAAGAAAGGACTCGGATCATAAAGAGCTAGCTAGGGTGTTTGTATTTGAGCTAAGTGTGAACTCGTGAGTCATAGTTCAGCAAGTGGGAGAGAACTAAGTGGCGAGACAGACTCGATTGTAGTATACGGGAGAATATGAAGGAAAGGGTGAATTGTGTACGAATGACCATGAGAGACTTGGTTGGTAGTGTGATGATAGGAGTGGTGAATGTACGAACGTATAGTAGCTTCAATTGCCAAGATATCTGTGTCAGCCGTTGATGTAGTAAGGCGATGTTAGAAAGATGAAGGATTAGAAGGAAATCCTTATGGGATTTCGGGTAGAGTGTACGTTTTGCAATCTCAGTTGTTGAAGTATGTAGTTTGTAAGTTGGTGTTTATTTTGACTGTTATCGGAATGGAATGTCGGGACAGAATTGGGTGATTGCCCAGTTGTGAGACCAAGATTTGTGGTCATGTATGTTGTTAAGTATATTCTTGAAGGCAGAGTAAGTTTAAAGAAGATGATGAATAGATTAGTCAAGTTGTAGTATAGAAGATGAAAATTGTTCCTTATGCGTGAAGGAATGATCCTAGAAGGAAATAGTTGGAAATTTTGGTTATGTTTAAGGAATGACATGATGATGATTGTAGATCAGGGTGGATTATTAGAGTGAATAGGGGACGTTACTAAGAATCATACTTTGGGGTCATTGGAAGTTTAAAGAGGATGAGGGTTGTGTTAGTCAAAATGTGGTGGGATAGATGTGAAATCCTTAAAGAATGTGAATTGTTGCTTATGTGTGAAAGAAATGTTTGAGAAGGTAAAAGTTGGAGATTTAAGGATATGTAGTGACGTTGAACACTGGTCTTGTTTCAAGACGGCTTGGTTGAATGCCTTAAGATAAGATCTTGGTGCAACTGTTTGGTTATGTAAGTAATGAGAAAGCGGTATCAACATGTGGAAAGGTCGGGAGAGAGGGGCAAGTAATGTTTGGTGAGCAGTGCTCCACGCTAACGTGGGGAAGGTGTAGATAGTATGTCAGAACAAGTGAGTAAATTGGAAGTAGTAAACTCGACAGTATTGCCAAAAGGTACAGTATTGTGTAGATTGTCACTGATAAGTGTGCGAACCGTTGGAAAGAATATTGAGGAAGGAAATTATGTATGTTTCTGTGCCGGGAAGAAGTGGATGAGACAACTAAATGAGTTAAATTAGTGACTTTGCGAGAAATGGTTAAACGATTTGGTCGTGGAGTGATAAGCTAGTGAGAATAGTATGGTGTGATCATGGTTACTCCTCCCAGTTGGGCGAGGATAACCGGAGTTATGTTTTTGTGGTTGAACGAACGTGGCGATCCGCGAGGAATGGTGGGGTTGCAGGATAAGTTTAATCCGAGTAGGTGGACTCTTCAGCAATGGGTTGGAGGTTCATACTCTTAGTTACGTATAAGTATGGAGTGATGAAGTGGTGAGGATATGAGAGATGGTTGACGAACTATGGTTTAGGTGGTCCGGGTTTGGGAAGTGTTGTCTGCTTAGACAGATGTTGGGTGGCATAGGGTTGAGAGTTATGATACGATGAAGGAACTCTGGGTTGTGAGTTGTCGAGGTGTACAGGGTTGGCCAGGTGCCAAGCTGCCAAGTGTGTGTGGTCTCTTGGTAAATGAATCTCGTGTTGTGGCAGAGGATTTAGCCAAGTTCCTCCTTAAAGGAAGTGTTGATGCATGAGAAGCCTTAGTAAACCTTCTGTAGTCAAGGTCGACCGAGTAGGAACAGTAGCCTACGAGTTAGAGTACCGTAAGAATTGAAGGAAATGCACCCAAGGTTCCATGTTTCGAGTTTAATGAGGTGGTTGACTGAGTCAGAAGTGGCTTTACCTTGGGGAAGTGTCAGTTGGGGTGTGGGCATGATACCCACATCTTTTCCAATAAGGAATTCCGGGGACGAAATTCTTTTAAGGAGGGAGTGTTGTAACAACCGGTTCTTTTGTAGAAAATGTGAAAGTTTGGTGCCATTTGTCTAAAGAATGGAAGTGTACTTGGAGGACCAAAATGAAAGATAAGTAGAGGGACTGTTGTGCAATTTGTGAAAGATATTTAAGGACTCCAAAATTCTAGGGCAGCCTCCATTTCACAATTCAGTATTGGTGTGGTGTGTGTGTTTGGCGGCTTAAGGAAGAAAGGAGAAGAAGAAAAGAGAGAAGAAGGAAACTCTTGGAGAGGAATCAAGAAGTGAAAATCAAAGAAGAAGTCAACAAGGTAAACCTCTCCTAATTCTGTTTTCCTTGTTGATGTAGTATTTCCCTCGTATTCAATCTGGATTTATAAGTCTGAATGTAGAGATTCATTGAGTTTTCATCACTTTCTCCTTGAAAGTGGGTTTTGAGGGTTTTTGGCTTAGTAATCGATTTTTAAGGGATTAAAGTGGGTTTAATTGGGTATTTGGGGTTAGTGAATGAACCCTTGAGGTTATCTAATCAAACTAATGGCAAAAATCGGGTTAATGATCACTTTTAATAAATCTGGGTTCGAACAGCCGTGTTTTCCGGACACCCGTTTTAGGTGGTGTCCGGATAGGTTGCAGGTGTCCGGGTAAGTGCCCCTTGAGGGTGTCCGGGTGTTTCTTAGTATCCGGGTAGCTGAAGTCTCCGGATAAGCTTAGTGTCCGGGTAGTTTTGCCCGGATAAGTCTAGCGTCCGGACAATGCTGTGTCCGGAAAAATGATGTGTCCAGAAAAGGGATGTGTCCGGAAAGGTGTTGTGTCCGGAAAAGGGTATCCGGACAGTAGGTCTGAGTTGTTTATCTGATGCGAATCTATTGTCGTAGGTGTTCGTTTGAGTTAGCTTGGAAGTATTTAAGAAGTGCGTTGTACGTCAAGCAAGGTGAGTTCCCTAAACCCTTTTTATAACGCAAAGTGATAAATGTTTTAACTGATTATGGTTCTTATCGAGCATGAAACGTTTACGAACTGATTTACATGTTTCCCACGAATGCACTTACTTTATTCAATGAAATGTTTAAGCATGACTATATGAAAGACATGGTTTATAAAGAGCATGTTTACATGTTTGCATGAACGTATGTGTACGCTATGTGGAGTCGGTCTGCACTGTGGGATCAAAGAGAGGTTCTCGGGGTCTTAGGACTCTTGGTTATGTATGATAGACCGGTGGGTTGGAATCCGTTTCCCTCCTATTCGGTAGAGGGGAGTCCGTGGGGATTCCAAAGCGGCGAGAAGGGAGTCTGCTGGGGCCCTGATCGCAATATGTTTATGTGATCCACTACACAGTGCAGTACCATGTTTGATGATGTTTATGGTCATTGATAAATGTTTTCCAAATGTTTTTATATGCTATTTTCGGAGGGAATTCACTAGACCTTTTGGTCTAACCCTCGCTTTCAAAACTAAACCATTTTCAGGTAAGCGTGTAGCGAGTTCTTCTAAGTAGAACTAGAGGCGACATGGACGTGATGGAGCTCGTGAGGCTCCCAGTCTTGGATCATGATATGTCTAGATAGTGCTCGGCTGTGGCTTAGAGAGACTTCCGCTGTTTATGATTAATGTTAATGTTAAAGTTTTTGTTAAGTATGTTTTAGCATTGATGTAAGGACAAGTACATTTATGTCACTTAAATTGTTAATCTCGTGACTTTGACTTTTATGGAAAGTGGGACGTTACATCTATCCATCTATGGATGTTCCAATATCTTCCATCTCCATCATCGTTAGGGCTAAAAACTGAAAGAACAAGCAAACATTACATGGCAACTCTTAACGAGTGTAATCCCTTAAATCTTCTTGCTACCTTATTTAGATATTGGTATTTCAAAATGTGAAGTTGTTTGTGTGGCACAATGAAAAGTCTCCATTCACCTTTTCCTAATTTCTTATAAATTTGGAATCTATATCTATATATATTATAAAGCAGAATCATGTGTTGATGACATGGCGCTCTAATATTTGAGAATGGCTACTTTTCCTTTTTTCTCAATTTTCTGATTTTTTCTTTTTTCAGATTAGGGTTCAATTCCAACCCTTCGTCTCCTCTCTTTCCCATGATCTATTGTATTCCATCTTCATTCAATTTCTGAAGGTGCATTTCATCGGGTTTCCTTGCAACAATCTTGGCTTCCAACAATCATCAGGATTTATTTTCACATTTAATCCCTTCCTGTTCGTCTTCTCCTCCTCCAAAACCGACTAGGGTTCTCTGCTTCTCTTTTCATTTTCCAGACCCATCAAACGCCCAGGTTTTCATTTCATCTTCTTTGCCTTCGTTCCTCGACATCTATATTTTCTTTTTCATTCTTCTCTCAACCCCTCAAATTCCGGTGTGGGTTTATTCAAGTTCTACCATCTCCGTCTTTATCTTCATCTACGGGTTGTGGACTACAAGTACACCGTTTTTTTCTACACTTTGGCATACGGAAAGAGGGATTCATAAAATATTCTTATGGAAATAGCTTAGCTGAAGGTGTCCTTTCTTTCTATTTCACAAAATATTCT
Organism: Saussurea involucrata; assembly: GCA_033807775.1. Lineage (NCBI taxonomy): Eukaryota > Viridiplantae > Streptophyta > Magnoliopsida > Asterales > Asteraceae > Saussurea > Saussurea involucrata. Next base: position 139,957,429 of record CM066322.1, read on the forward strand.
TCTGCTACTTGTACTGTGACTAAAACTTATGAGCTTTTGTGCATTGCAAATAAAGGTTTTGTGATCAGTACATGTCTTGGTGGTGCCTTTATTGGATCTTTGTTAAGTGGTTGGATTGCTAATGGAGTTGGGAGGCGTAGGGATTTTCAGTTGTGTGTTGTGCCTATGGTCATTGTTGCTACTTGTAGGTAATATCATATTGCATAAAACCAATTTTACATGTTTGTTTCCTTAATCTTATTATCATTGTCTCTCTGATCTAAGAGTTGTGATTTGCTGCAACCAGCTTTATAAGGTTTATTGAAGTTATCATCTTTGATCTACCTTTTTATAAGGTCGGTTTCACTTCTATAGTGTTGTTAAGTTTTATTTTTTACTTTTATTTTCTGATGAAGTTGGTTTTTACTTCTTCTTTTGTCATTGTAGTTGGCTTTTGGTAAACCATCGACAACTTTTTTATTTACTCTGTTTCTTTAAATTGTATTTTTTTATTACCTGTTTTCCACTATTTTTGTCTATTTATCTCTCACACTCAAAATAAAACTTTTGCACATTTTTGTTTATCCATGAACACGATTAATACATTTCAAATAGAAAAGAACCAAGACAAACATAAAGAAAGAGATCTGTTTTGATTGTTGATGAACATATTTTTTGCTTCGAATTCGTTCTCTTTTTTAGAATGTTTGAATTTGGTAAGCAAGATTGTCTACTTCTCAATTAGATGCTACTGTAGTAGGTTGGTTAATAAGGGTTGGTTTATATTAATTAGGATAACATATTGTGATGTGGGTAGTCCTTTAAACTTGTTTTTCTTTGTATAAATTAAGCTATATTTGTCTTTTGATACAAAGTAAAGGTTAGGATTATTTTGGGTTGTAATGTAATCCAGTTGGTGATGATTAGTTGGCCTAAGTTTCTTGTATGCAGTTAGTTCATTATTATCTATATTAAACCATAATAATATTGTGTTCTTGTTTGAAGGATGTTCTTGTTCCTTGAGTTCTTGTTTTGATTGTTGAATCATCACTCGAACCCAATAATTCTTGGATTTGTTTTTGAAATTCAAGAATCTGTTGCTTCTTCTATGTTCCATCTCATTTCAGAAGTATTTCATTCAACTTTTAGAAGCTATTGGTTGTGCTTGCAGGTGCTTTCTTTTGTTATTTAATGTAGATGCTTTTGAGTTAGCTTTCATGTGTTGTTCATTGAGATATAAATTCCACTTCATTGTTGTATGTGGGTTGGGATGATTCAGAAATAATATTTTTGTGTTGAAATAACGCAAATTTCTCCAATCCCACAATATATGTTATAAATTCAATCAGTTGAGTTCATAACCTGTCTAACTTCATGTGTTTTCATACAACGTTTGTGGGCAATTACCTACGGTTGCAAATTTAGGATCTTGATTATGTGTTTAAACTTTTGGATGTTGTTTTGGGCATTTCTTAAGGTATTTCATATACTTCTGTGATGTCTGGCCTATGGAAACAAGTGTTATGTACTTGAGAAGATTTATTCATTTTGGATATGAAAGAGCTCGACTTTCACATAAAAGAATCAGGATGCAGATCTCGGTTTAGAACAAAGGGACAGTTCAAAAGTAGGGCGCACTCTGAGTTGGCTCTCTGCATAAATGTTCATAATTTTGTCTACTTAGAGCTATCTTTCTAATTAAGTTTGTAAATGGTTATTTTTAGCATTTTTTTAACAAATGAACCTAGAGTTTGTTATTAGGACAAGCATTTTGGGTAGCAACTTTTTGGTGTTTTATAGCAACTTTTTTTACTAACACCCCCCCCCTCCCCCCTCCTTAACTGTGCTTTGCTTTGATCCAAACTTAAATATAAATATTTTCGAGACTATAGGCTAAAATAGTATTACATCATCCTTTTTTATATTTGTTTTGTTTCATCAAGTTTAATGATCTTCTACCAGTTCTTTCCATACGACATTGCCATTTACATTATTTTTTGTAACATCTCCATGAGAGTGTTTCCAATAGACTTAGATGAGTGATTTTCCAACTTTGTAACGACAATTTTGATTAATGATGCCTCTTAATCTTTATCATTAGACTTTATGAAGGATGTTTCAACTTCTTTGTAACCTCAACTAAAATTAATGGTGACTATCATCAGTGGTTTTTATAAAATGTCTTAGCATCACTTCCACCATTTTATTTTTGGAACTCAACTATCATTATAAATTAATGGAGTTTACTAATCTCAAAAATGATAACAATGATTTGATAATAAGAACAAGGATTTGTAAGATGTGAGAATTTTTTAACAACAAAAAAGGAGGAGAATTAATCAATCTTGATATGAATTTATATGATGGAACGTAATATTCGGTTCACCTACTTAATAATATACTGAACAAACGTATGTTATTTATACATTATAGTTTATTTTTCACAAGCAATATATTACCCCTCTTTACTTTGAAAAGATATTATTTAGTTATATGTTATACAACATACACTTGAATTATATTTGTTACTAACAATTTCCATCACATAATGCTGACATATTTCTTAACTCAGCCAATTTTGTTATAGTGAATATTGAAAATAATCAATGGTTTCTTTTTACAAATATTCTAAACATGAATTTTGATTACCGCACGCAACGCGCGGTTTTGAACGCTAGTTTTTTAAATAAAAAAACTTCTCATTAAATGAGCTTAACTTTTCATCTAATCTTTCATCTTCTATTTTATTATATATTATTTTTGTTTACACAACATAAATACATCCACCAGATATAATTTATAATTGTTTACATTTTTAATTTAATCAAACAGTTTTTTAATGAATCCAACAATTTTTTAGTTAAACTTATAAACTTATAGATCATTATATATATTAAAGTAAAACTCAAACACAATGATGTGACACGTTGTTATAGTAAATATACTAAATATTTTAATTGTTTAATTTGTTAAAGGGTTTTTTATCCATATATGAAAAACAAAACTTTTATCAAATTAGTCTACTTTTTTAAGTAATATAACATCATTATAAAAGTAAAAACCATATATATATATATAAATCATATAATGAATCTGTTTACTTTATTTTTTATTAGTAAACTAACAATGGTTATAAATCAAGACTTTTATCGAATTAGTCTATTTTTCATTTTATTTTTCAAGTTAGTCTATTTGTTAATTAGTAAACTAATAATGGTTATAATCAAAAAAATTCTTTTATTTATCAAATTAGTCTAATGGAAGCCTCTAAACATGATAAACAACCCTTTTATTTTTTTCTCAGTTTATGGTATTTTCTTTTTATTATTCCCTAGGTATTTGCCAATATTTATTTATAACCCAATATATTCTTTCAAATGCCAAATAATGCAATTAGTTGAAGAGATTAATTGAAGAAGGTCAAAGGTACCCCTCTCCATCTTGCATATAAAAGAAAGTCATGTTTATTGACATCGATTAGAGCATGTTAATAATTCTTGAGATATAAGATGTTTGTACTTCTCATTCCACCAAATTATTGTTCATCTTTCTAATCTTTATATATATAAAAACAAAAACCAAAGAGAGTGAAGTGGCATTTTGATGGGTTAGAAATTGGTATAAGAAATTTTCTATTTTTTTTGATTTTTTAAACAAGTTAATTTATAATAGACATTAAAGGCCATGTATGAAAATTATGTGTTTGATTATAAGTGGGTTATATTGGTCATTTTGCATAAGTTAACCTCCAAACTCTTCATATACTCCTATATGTCTTGCCTTCCTCCTCTATCCATCTATGGATGTTCCAATATCTTCCATCTCCATCATCGTTAGGGCTAAAAACTGAAAGAACCAGCAAACATTACATGGCAACTCTTAACCAGTGTAATCCCTTAAATCTTCTTGCTACCTTATTTAAATATTGTTCTTGCAAAATGTGAAGTTGTTTATGTGGCACAATGAAAAGTCTTCATTCACCTATTCCTAATTTCATTATAAATTTTGAATTTTTTAAATAAAAAAACTTCTCATTAAATGAGCTTAACTTTTCATCTAACGTCTCATCTTCTATTTTATTATATATTATTTTTGTTTACACAACATAAATACATCAAACAAATATAATTTTTAATTGTTTACATTTTTTATTTAATCAAACATTTTTTTAATGAATCCAACAATTTTTTAGTTAAACTTATAGAATTATAGATGATTATATATATAAAAGTAAAACTCAAACACAATGATGTGACACATTGTTATAGTAGAATTGTTAAATATTTTAATTGTTTAATTTGTTAAAGGGTTTTTTATCCGTATACGAAAAACCAAACTTTTATCAAATTAGTCTACTTTTTAAGTAATATAACATCATTATAAATGTAAAAAACATATATATATATATATATATATATATATATATATAGAGGACGGTAATCAAATGAGAACCGTAAAAAGATTGAGAACCGTAAAAACTGATCTAAACCATTAATTGATTGAATTTATTATGGGTTAGATCGGTTCTCGCGGTTCTCAATCTTTTAATTATAACCATGTGATCAAAATTTTAATTATAACCATTGGATCAAAACAAAATTACGGCTTAGATCGGTTTTCACGGTTCTCAGTTTTTTTCTGGTTCTCACATGATTTAACCCCTATATATATATATATATATATATATAAATCATATATTGAATCTGTTTACTTTATTTTTTATTAGTAAACTAACAATGGTTATAAATCAAGACTTTTATCGAATTAGTCTATTTTTCATTTTATTTTTCAAGTTAGTCCATTTATTAATTAGTAAACTAATAATGGTTATAATCAAAAAAATTCTTTTATTTATCAAATTAGTCTAATGGAAGCCTCTAAACATGATAAACAACCCTTTTATTTTTTTCTCAGTTTATGGTATTTTATTTTTATTATTCCCTTAGCTATTTGCCAATATTTATTTATAACCCAATATATTCTTTCAAATGCCAAATAATGCAATTAGTTGAAGAGATTAATTGAAGAAGGTCAAAGGTCCCCCTCTCCATCTTGCATATAAAAGAAAGTCATGTTTATTGACATCGATTAGAGCATGTTAATAATAATCTTGAGATATAAGATGTTTGTACTTCTCATTCCACCAAATTATTGTTCATCTTTCTAATCTTTATATATATAAAAACAAAAACTAAAGAGAGTGACGTGGCATTTTGATGGGTTAGAAATTGGTATAAGAAATTTTCTAATTTTTTTGATTTTTTAAACAAGTTAATTTATAAAAGACATTAAAGGCCATGTATGAAAGTTATGTGTTTGATTATAAGTGGGTTATATTGGTCATTTTGCATAAGTTAACCTTCAAACTCTTCCTATACTCCTATATGTCTTGCCTTCCTCCTCTATCCATCTATGGATGTTCCAATATCTTCCATCTCCATCATCGTTAGGGCTAAAAACTAAAAGAACCAGCAAACATTACATGACAACTCTTAACCAGTGTAATCCCTTAAATCTTCTTGCTACCTTATTTAAATATTGTTCTTGCAAAATGTAAAGTTGTTTATGTGGCACAATGAAAAGTCTTCATTCACCTATTCCTAATTTCTTATAAATTTTGAATTTTTTAAATAAAAAAACTTCTCATTAAATGAGCTTAACTTTTCATCTAACGTCTCATCTTCTATTTTATTATATATTATTTTGGTTTACACAACATAAATACATCAAACAAATATAATTTTTAATTGTTTACATTTTTAATTTAATCAAACATTTTTTTAATGAATCCAACAATTTTTTAGTTAAACTTATAGAATTATAGATGATTATATATATAAAAGTAAAACTCAAACACAATGATGTGACACATTGTTATAGTAGAATTGCTAAATATTTTAATTGTTTAATTTGTTAAAGGGTTTTTTTATCCGTATATGAAAAACCAAACTTTTATCAAATTAGTCTACTTTTTAAGTAATATAACATCATTATAAATGTAAAAAACATATATATATATATATAAATCATATATTGAATCTGTTTACTTTATTTTTTATTAGTAAACTAACAATGGTTATAAATCAAGACTTTTATCGAATTAGTCTATTTTTCATTTTATTTTTCAAGCTAGTCTATTTATTAATTAGTAAACTAATAATGGTTATAATCAAAAAAATTATTTTATTTATAAAATTAGTCTAATGGAAGCCTCTAAACATGATAAACAACCCTTTTATTTTTTTCTCAGTTTATGGTATTTTCTTTTTATTATTCCCTTAGCTATTTGCCAATATTTATTTATAACCCAATATATTCTTTCAAATGCCAAATAATGCAATTAGTTGAAGAGATTAATTGAAGAAGGTCAAAGGTCCCCCTCTCCATCTTGCATATAAAAGAAAGTCATGTTTATTGACATCGATTAGAGCATGTTAATAATTCTTGAGATATAAGATGTTTGTACTTCTCATTCCACCAAATTATTGTTCATCTTTCTAAGGTTATAGTACAAGGATATTTCGAATTTCTTTAATTGCTTTGTGTATGTAAACACAATATATCTTAGTTTGTTTTTTCGATATTTTTGATAGTTTTTGTTTTTGTATATGTGGTTAATTTTTTAGGTTATCTTAGATTGCTCAACGGTGTCTTGTTGATTTTATTCTCAACTCAAGCAGCTCTTTAGATTCCTTTTTTCCTATTGATTTTCTTATATCAATGTAAGTTGAAGTTTTTGGAGGAGACAATATGAAGACTGAAGTATTTTGATTCTTGAGTTTTGTCAATACTCAATATTGATGTTTATTGTGTGAAACTTTTGGTTTCCAAATTGTAATTTTAAGATGTGATGTTTCGTAATTCATGTAAGTTAGAGAATTAAGTATTCAATATCTAGAATATGTTTTGTATTGGTTGTTGAAAAATTGATGTATGAAGAATTATACAACTTCTTTTATGTAATTAAAGATCAAAGAATTGTATTGTGTTGTGTTATAGAAACACTTATTTTTGGTTTTCCTAATTTTTTTTTTGTATTTTGTCAATATTCTTTTATTGAGATGAAGATAAAATATCCGACCAATAACTTTCAATGAGTATTCAAGGTTAAGTGTGCATTGCCAAAAAAACAAAAAAAATTACCTAATGTCATTTAAAAACGGAATTATATATTGAATCTATATATATATAAAAGCAAAATGTAGAGTTGCTTAGGTGGCATGATGAGAAGCCACCATTTCCCTTTTCCCAAATTTTCATAATTTTGAATTTTTTAAATAAAAAGTTAGCTTCTCATTAGATGACTTTAACTTTCATTTAATATCTAATTTTCTATATTATTTTATAATTATTTCTATTATACACAAAGACATTAAAAAATATAATTTTTATGTACCTTATATTTTTTATTTAACATCTAATTTTTTTTATTATTTAATAATTTTTTTTATTTGCACAACATAAAGACATCAACAAATATAATTTATATTTACCTTACACTAATTTAATTAAACATTTATTAAAAGAATCCACCGTCTTTTACTTAAATTTATAGTATTATAATTTATTAACCTTACATTTTTTATTTAATATCTAATTTTCTTTAATAAATTTTTTTATTATATAAATATATAGCCTAATTTACATAATAAATCTATATAAATACATATGCTAATCAGTATTAGACTAATTTACATAATAAATTTATATAAATGAGTATCGTCAAAAGATGATGTAACATCTTGGCAATGTTTATATCTAAAAGAAGATTTTAAAGAGATGATGTGACACATTCTAATACTTAAGCATCCACAATGCATTACGTCATTCATAGCCTTTTATTTTTGCCACCTTGGATTTCCACTAATTTATCTAACAAAAAAGTTGTCTTTAAAAATCCCCTCCAATGCTATCAACCTTTTCAAAAACTTTTTGTATTTAATTATCAATACTAAACAAAAGTTAAATTAAAATATCATAGAGTGAATGAGCTAAAAAGATTTTCATCAATAACTCATTGCACAATAAGTCATTGTACAATAAGCTTTGTAAAAAGTTTTTACTTCAATGCATTAACCCATTAAAAAGCTTTTTCTTATCAATTTTTTTTAAAATATTGAATATATTAAAGACTTTTCCATTCTCACATGTAAAATATACTTTTATAATAAATGAGGGTCCTTAATAATAATTTTATTTTTCAATGGCAATTTATGTTATTAACCATTTGTTTTCTTCTTTTTATGTCATTTATTATTGTTTTTCATTATTTATTTTAATTAATGATACAATTTATTACAATTTATGTAAATTAACTTTTTACTTTCCTATTCTTTATGTTATCAACCATTCATTTTCCTTAATTTAATTAGTCATTCATTTCCTATATTTAAACATAAGTGTCTTTTTTGTAGGCTATGTTATTGGTTTTTTTTTAACTATTTGTCATTTCAACAAACTACCTCCCACTCTCTCCTTCTAACACGATTTCTCTCACTAAATTTGAAATGTTAAAATATTTATCTTTGTTATCGATATTTGTTTATTGTTGAGTGTTTTGTTATTGTATTGACTTCAAGTGTCTTTTATGTTGGCTTTTTTTGTAGTAAGTGACAAGGGAAACAAGCTATCTAAATATGTTAAAGAACATCAAAGTTTTATCATCAAAGCACATATATTATTGTTACATGTAAGTCTTTCATTTGACTACTACTTCAATTTCAATGTATTATTGATTTTGTCTATTTTGTAATTTCGCAATGTATTGCTACCTTAATTCTCATTTCTATGTCATTTTTCCCGGAATGTAACCCACAATGTTAAAAGAACATATGAGTATTGATTATTTTGATATTACATTTTTTTGAAAGGCAAGTATAACACACGCACGCTTTCCCAGGGTATCCGGGCTCCCACTTAAGGGTGCCACCCGACTAATCCCCGTCGACCCGACCAGCCCTAAGGGCTGACCCGACCGGACACGGCCCACTGGACCGCTACAACCGGCCCCGAACCCGGCCCCAAAGGACCAGGCCTAGAGTCTGGATATCGCCTCATTGCTTACCGCGGGGTTCGAACCCAGGTAGTACGGCTTTCACACCGTACCCCCAGGATGTTACCTTGCCACTGGGCTACACATGATTTGATTTGATATTACATTATTACTCGCATAGGACAACAAATCTTCATTTTTATATTTGCTTCTTGATTTGCTTTGAGTGTTCATTTGAAAAATCCATGTTCTACTAAAATGTAAACTGACTAACATTCTTCGAATTTGCTTTCTTGACCTCAAGTTATTTTGAATTATGTTAAAAGTTAGATCGATTTCATTTTGTGAATTTATATTTTTTGCTTCATTAACTTATAAGTTTCAATATCAAAATTTTGCTACAATTTAATGAGATTGATACCACTGTTAACAATGTATCTGAGACAATCAATTTAGAAAATGAAGTTGATGAATAAATTCAAACAAGAAAATGAAAATTGATTGACAATGCTATGTAATCGTGTTCATGTGACTCATGCATCAATACAAACTTTGACCCAAACTACCAAAAAAGTCAAGGAATTGATGATACAGGAGAAGAAAATATTGAAAGAAATGTGAGTAACTAAACAAAAAAAAGGTGGATTCTTGATAAAAAGACCTCTTAGAATCTAAAAAATTATAACGTTTTTTCTTATAAAAATTTAATAATAGTAACAAATATAAACACTTTATTACACTCTTCACGTATTGCCGTATTTTTTGTTAAAAGATGATTATAGTTTTAGAAATAATCATATTATTGGTTTTTATATAAAGATTATTTAAATTACCTATTTTAATAAAAAAAAAATTGATGATGTAATTTTATTTGGTAATTGTTGATACAATTTGTATGTATGTTGTTTCCGTTTAAATAAGTATAGAAGATTTATTCTAAACCTAAATGTTCTTAATTTTTATTTAATGTAGTGTCGAGCCTTGGTTATCTGATATCTTCCACTACTTTGGTGACTTTGTTTTATTTTTCAATTTATGTTATTTTTTGTATTGATTTATTTTAAACGACGTTCATTAATATTATATATAAATATTTAAATTTTAGTTATTACTAATAATTTTCATCACACATCCAACATATTTCATAATTCTATTAATTGAATAATTTTAAAGTCAATCTATATCTAAAATAAATCATTGTATATGTATTTGCAACATATTCCATATCTATGAAAATAATAAAAACAATTTTTACAGCTTTGTTAACATAAAATTTGATCATCGCGCAACGCGCGATGTCGAACACTAGTAGTATTATTAAAAAAAATCAACGTAATACAAAGTTACTTAACTAAAATTTTGTACAGATGAAAATTAGTGAAAAAGCTAAAGTAAAAATTATATAAAAACGTTGTATTGGAAAGTTATATCAACTAAAATAGTATACAAATAAACAAAAATAAAAGAGTAAATCAAAAAAATTACAACCAACATATCAGAAAACCAATCTCTCATTTCATCCACAAACTGATATTCCAAAAACATTGATTTAACATTGATTGAAACATGCAATTGAATTTCAACCACAAATCGGTCTTTAAATTGCAATAATTGTGGAAAAAAACAGTAAAAGCATCAAGATTCGTCTAAGTATAGGGGCTGAAAGTGTAAATTTTCAGGGACCAAAACTGTAAATTTTGGTCCATCGCGGGCCATCGCGGGCTGCGATCGCGGGCAGGGACCAAAAGTGCACCGCGGCTAAAGTTTAGGGGCTTCGCGGGGCATTTGTGCCCAAAATACGTGCCACGTCAGCGTATCCCGCGATCGCGGGACCCCATCGCGGGTATTTTGGGTATTTTTGCAAAATTGAAAAAATTTAGGGTATTTTGGTAACAGTTGGTTTGACTTTGGGTATTTTAATTAATTTCTCTAACTAATAACTATAATTTAGGGAATAAGACAAAAAAAAGACAACAAACAAACAAAAAATGATAAAAAGGTGAAAAAATCATGATTGCTATAGTCTTAAAGCATCTCCAATGGCATTTGATGATGACCTGAGTAAAAGCTTGATGATGACTTGATGATTGGAGCAACAACTTGAAAATGAGTTTACTTCTCAAAGGGTTGAGAAAGCTCAAGTGTTTGAAGTTTTGGTTGTGAGATGGGACTTCAAGCCTTTTAAGTCTTTGGTGGGCCCCACTATTTTTTTAGTATTATTTTCATTTTGATCAAGTAATTCAAAGGGTTAACCATTGTGGATGCCCTTAGGGGTGCCAATAGTATATGATAGGGTGCCTTTAGCCTTCTCCGAATAAAAAGCAACAATATTTTTCTTCTCTTTTTTTTTTCTTTTCTTAAAAAAAAACTCAAGATCATAACATTTTTTCTTTCTCTCCTACTTTATTCTCTTTCTCTTCTTTTCCTTCATAAAAAAAAACTCGAGAACACAACGTAAATCGTGTACAGGATAAAACTGACTGCATGGATTGGTCTGTTTGTATAGGTTGGATATTTTTTGTTTTTTGGGAGGTGAGGCGGGGCGAGAGGGTATAAAAACTTCGAATTTTCACATAAGAGCATCCCCACTGAGGAGGTTTATGAGGCTGTCATTATAAAGAACCACTTTATTTTTTCACACCACTGTTGAGAGAAAGAGGTCCATGTCTACATGGCATGAACCGGTTTACATTTAAGAACCGCTTCATGTGAATAAATTAGGTCCCACAACACAATAAATTTCATTAAACAATTATTAATTTATTGATTTTTATTTTATATTTTTTATACCTTTTCATACATATTGCAGGATATAGGTAACTTATTTGATAACACATATTTTAATTTCAAAAATTTCAAAAAAAATTCATATATCATCACAATTATTATTTTTTATTTTTTATTTTTTTATGGTTTTCATTCATGTATCATTTATCTTTATAGCTTTTCAATTATTGTAACTTTTACAATATTAATTTATAAGTATTATTTTTTAATTATAGTAAGTAATTTTTAATTGTAATAATTTTAATATTTTAATTATTAATTATTGTCTTTTAATTATAATTAAAGTTTAGTTATTGTTTTTTTGTCATTATAATTTTATATTATTATAGTTTTTTTATTAAATTGACCATGAACCGGTCCATGATTGAGAGTGAAAGGTTTATAAAATGAGTGTGGATGGATGAGGTCATATGGGAGGGTGTAAATGGCATGGTGTTGGACCACCTAGTTTACATGAATGAGAAACATCTATCTATCATTTTTTATTAGATAGACGAATCTTATTTGAAAAAATTGGCCGATCGTGAAATTTCTAGGAGGATCAATTAATAAATTATGTTTTATTTATTTATTGGATACACCTTTGTAAATATGATCAATTTTTTGGTATATATTTTGTAAACATGAAATGAATGTGAACAAGTAAGCCGAGAAAATAAGATTTAAACTTTTCTCGAAGAAGGTTCAACATATTATATATTGACTTTACATGAATTAGAAACATTTATCTATCTGATCTTTCTAAAAAATAGTACTTTTTATTGTATAGACAAATCTTATTTGATTGGCTGATGATAACATTTGTAAGAGAATCAATTACAAAATTACGTTTTGAACTTAATTAAGTTACATATTTTCTAACAAGAGAAATTCCGTCACCACGCAACGCGTGGTGCCACACACTAGTTAAGAATAATATATAGAGTAAACTATAATTTCTGTTCCTATTGTTTGTTATTTATAATTACTAGTTTATGGCATCGTGCGTTGCGCCGTGCGGTGACGAAAATCAATCAACCAAATTTGTCTTTAGAAAATAAATAACTAAGTTATGACAAAACACAATTTGTTTTATGATAACGTATAAAATACAATGTAAAACAATGGATGTATTTGAGGTGTTTTAGATATAAATTATTTTTAGTTTTGTTATATCTTTTGGGAGAGAGATAATTTCACATAGTTTTATATATTTCGTAAATGAAATAATGTTTCGATATTGAAGTTAAATTTGTGTCAAAATAGTTAAAAATGAATTTATACACATTATTGGGCATTATATGCGGTACAAAATTTGATCTTTTCAAATTAGCTTATAATACTTATTTTACAACCTAATTTACTAAATCAATTTTAGAGTGGGTAAATGAATTGAAAAAAATTGTTGCCAATAATATTATATGCTAACGAATAAATAGAGTAATAATAAATTTAATTCAAAGAAAAACAAAGAGGCCAAAAAAAACATGTTAAATTCCACTATCAAATGATAATCGCGTTGGGAGAATCACCGTAGACTTGAACAAAAGGAATCCTCCAATTCTCCATCCAAAAATGTGTCTTATTTATATATAGTAATACATCACAATAATAATACGTAATATGATGCAATGCACATCAAATAACAAATTTGATGCAATGTATTTTAAAAAGGCATTTGATAACATTTATACCTACATGTTAAATAGTAAACATACAAAAGTAGGAAGGAAATAACCCTACAAATCTGAGAACAAAAACACTAAGAACAGCAAATTTAACATACAAAAACAAAAGAAAAGCATGCTTAAATATGAAGAAAACGATGACACATTCAATAGTTGTGTATGCAAAGATCTTTCACCGAAGCCTAAACTCCAACAATGACCAAACACATAAGTGCACCATCTCGTGGAGAAATGGTTCCTTTGAATCGCATATTGGAACTCCAGGGACATCCCCTTTAGTTGGTACGCAAGAAAAAAATACACCTAGTTGAGTTTTATCGTTATATTATCGGACCCAAATAAAAACTTCATGTACTAACCTGTCCTTAATCATGAATAAAATGTATCACTAAATTTGGATATAATGCAATCACAATGTTTTGCATCATAATAAGCAAGTAAAATATACACAATAAGATATAAACAGATGACTTACCATGAAGAAAGTATATTTGTACTCGAGAAACACGAAATTCGTTCACGTTAATTCTAAATATAAATTCTCTGAAATATGACATATGAATCTTTCATATTCATCATCTCATAATACAAAACTCATAAAAACGGTAATAAAATATAGATGAGAGTGAAAGTAGCATGGATTTTATACCGATTGTAGCTAAATGAGTTATCTTCCAAATTTCATTTTCTAGTCATTTAACAATTGAAATAATATATAATGACTAGATAAAGCATTCTATCGGTAGAGCTATTAATAACCATTAGCAACAACATAAGTTAACTTCTAAAAAAATCATAATCAAATGAGCATTTAGCAATGAATATATCACCTCAAACATTCTTTAAGTTCCCCAACAAAAAGGTCGACAACTGCACCGCCGACCTTCACATAAGAACAATAAAATATTAAGCCCCAAGGTACTTCCATATTGGAATGACTCTAAATAGGAACTTTATTAGAATTGGTTTTTCTAGCCAAGTCTGCCGATTGGGATAGTAACAACACATATACCGTAGAATTTGAAAAGACAAAAAAATTGAACTAAAAGCTACTTTAGAAGCTTGTAACATAATGTATTTACGCTCAAGCATAAAACAAACACTAAAAGCTATAAAAACATAGAAAATAGATCAACATATAAGTAAAATTCAATATATTGTGAATCTACAGTCCAATATTTCGTATGCTGATCAATAATTCAGTTTTGTAAAATGAAATGGAACCTTAGCCAATTCTAATCATCTTGACTCAAAGCAGCTACCAACTTTGTTCCAATGTTCGCACAAGGAGAAATTCTTGGAAGTACTTCCTGAAACAACAAAAATTGTATAATGATGCCATTATGTGTATAAACTGAAAACTAAATGGCAAGTTCAACAGACAAGCTAAAACCATTTACTGAGCCATCACAACGGGTGCTTACTGATGGTGGTTGCTTGAAGAATGATCATGATGTTTTTTTTCTAACATGGAAATGATACCATATGTGCTTTATTAATCACTTTGATTCCTGCAAATTATATATGTGGGTGAAAAAACAAAAGAAACTAACCAAGAAAATTAATAAAAGTAAATTCCTATAGCCTACTAAAAATCCAAATAAATTAAGGATTGTCATGGGTTCTACGATCAATGTTTGTCCAAAACGGACTCAATAGTTTTCCCAAAGAACCACTATTTCCTGAAACTAGAAACCTCATGATTATGGTATACGTATAACTCGATATTTGGAATACCATGGAGCTTGGAGTTTTATCTTAAGCAATGATTAGCTCCATTAAAAAAAGAATTTTGAACATCTTCAACCCATAAAGTAAGCAGCTAGTAATATGATGTGATTAGTAATAACATTTGTTAAATTGTTTTCATTGAGGCATTTCATCAAACACCTAACGTGCATGTGATAACTTGCAAAATGAAATTACAGATATGTTGTAATAGTTCCAGAATCATGTCAATGTTGGATCTAGAAATACCATGCTTAACATTCAAGCATGAAACTGATGTAGTAACTTAAAAAATAGAGTAAAGATTGAACTCCATATAGTTAGCACTCTAACTGTTAACAACTCTAAATAACTAAAATCAACAACATTAACCCTGAAGTTAATGCAGTGACATAAAAACAGAATAATCATGGTGACATTTGGTTATATTTAATAAAGGAACTGTATGACTTTATTCGAATTCATATGCTAGGAGAGTAGCCGAAATCAAGCCCAGAAAACACAATTTCCATTGTAAAAAACCTACGAGTATTCGAAAATCAGCATCATAGTGTAATTTTGATAAAAGAATCACATACACTATCTTAATGATTGTCGATTTGGGCACTCTGTGGTAATTTCTGCATCAGAGATTAAATCGGCTACGAACTCAAGACATAAAATAACTTTGTTAAGAAAATGCATTACCTTGTGAATGGTGAGAGTGGTTGGTGCCAATCTTCAAATTGTTCTTTGTCTCTAATAGTTTCAATCTTACGGGTCCGAAAAACTTAAATTGTAGTGTTTCATGATTTATGAAAGGAAGAATTGACGGGGAGATTAAATCTTTTAAAACCTATGCCTATTGTTGATCTTCAAGCTCCTACTCCATATGCCCAGAATAGTCAAATATGTCGATTCTCTACCTCTCAATTGAAGGCTTCAGATGACGCTTCTATATCAGATAGTGATGTTAGGAATATTTCATATAGATTTGATGTGTCAAAACTTCAACTTACAAGGGTTCGAATTGTAATATGTTTATTTTATAGTTATCCTTGTAAATTCTAGTTTATCTAGGATTCCTAGTTTATCTAGGATTGGTATTTATCTAGTTTCTAGTTTATCTAGGTTTCTAGTATATAAAGAAACCTAGAGATATAGAATTAGACGTTCTTGAAACCCATGTTTAAACAAAAACGTGTAGATGTGTGTGCATGAGCCCCAAGGTTCTTAATCCTAATACTTGAGAAGAAGTATTCGTTTGTTGATAACTTAGGTCAACAAATTGGGGCGTGAGTATGTAATCAATATGTTTAAATTAATGAACCTTGTTAGCTATACAAATCTGTCGTTTAATTCCGCTGTTCATGTTGTGATTTGTATATGTTTATTCCATGATCTAAAACTAATCATTCTTGAGCTTAAAGATCCGGTTTAGGGTTTTTATAAATCCTATCAGGTGGTATCAGAGCACATGGTGCTCTCTGATCTGGAAGAAAAACAAGGTTTAATGGAAGATTTGAAGAGACGAAAGAAGACGAACGAAAGAAAGAAAAATCAGATTTTTCGCAGAAATTTTCTGGAAAATCATAGCCGACCGTTTCGCCTATTCCCGGAGATTGAACCGTCGGATCGTCGCGATTTTTGGACAGCAGCTTCGGGACACATTGTTTAACATTATGTCTGGTTGGATTGGCCGTACGACGTCCAGAACGCTCCCAGAAATTCTCGAAATCCAGCAGTTTTATTTTTTCTTGATAAAAATTGTTCTTCACTCAGAATTCCTCAAAGCCATGAAATCAAAGCCGCGATGCAATGGAGAATTCATGTCACACACCATGTTAGGATCATGCTCGACAAAAGGAGGATGATTTTTGTTTGTTTCAAGAAAATTCCCACACACAAGGTATGAAGGTTTGATGAACGATAGAGGAAGAATGCTTAAATGACTACCCTTTGATCGTCATCAGTTGATTACAAAAATGAAGATTAATTAGAGTTTGTTTGAAGAAGAAGTGAAAGTTAGAGTTTGAGTTCTTATCATATCTTTAAAGGTATCCTTCACCCGTTAAAGATAACCCGTGATATTATGAAGATTATTAACGTAATTGTTCGAAGAATGTGACTTCAATTTGACGAAATCTTAGAGAAGAAGATTGGTCGAAGGACAGGGATCCCCTCATTCATGAGAATGACGTTGTTGTTCACTTGGTTTCTACGGGATATAAGACTCAAGGTTTGGTTTTTTACTTCAACTTCAAATAGATAATGGTTGATTTTCTTTACAACGTAATTGATATAACCTCGAAGACACAAGGATGGTTAGCATAAATTCAGGGGAAGAAGAAGTGTTGATCATTCAAGGGGAAGATTCAAGTTTGATAAGTTTTGGATTTGATTATGTCAAAAAGGGGAAGAGCTACTTGAAGATTCTGATGCTAAGTTTTGTCATCATCAAATAGGGGAAGATTGTTAGGAATATTTCATATAGATTTGATGTGTCAAAACTTCAACTTACAAGGGTTCGAATTGTAATATGTTTATTTTATAGTTATCCTTGTAAATTCTAGTTTATCTAGGATTCCTAGTTTATCTAGGATTGGTATTTATCTAGTTTCTAGTTTATCTAGGTTTCTAGTATATAAAGAAACCTAGAGATATAGAATTAGACGTTCTTGAAACCCACGTTTAAACAAAAACGTGTAGATGTGTGTGCATGAGCCCCAAGGTTCTTAATCCTAATACTTGAGAAGAAGTATTCGTTTGTTGATAACTTAGGTCAACAAATTGGGGCGTGAGTATGTAATCAGTATGTTTAAATTAATGAACCTTGTTAGCTATACAAATCTGTCGTTTAATTCCGCTGTTCATGTTGTGATTTGTATATGTTTATTCCATGATCTAGAACTAATCATTCTTGAGCTTAAAGATCCGGTTTAGGGTTTTTATAAATCCTATCAAGTGACATCATGCTATTTCTTCTACATCATCATCGAACGAAAAAACCGACTGTTGCTTCTTCTTCCATTGATATCGGATCTCCGCGAAATGACTCCTCGAACCACCTCTGATTTACCTTCTGGAATATATGCTCGTGAAGAAAAGAAAATGGGGAAGAAGAAGCAAAATAACAATTAAACGTAAGCGTCTCTTAGGATGGTAAGACTTTTCAATTTCTCTTTTAAGCTTAACCCCCGTTAAATCTCAACGTAAGGACAGAGAAGGAGAAAAAAAGATAAAGCAATTTCCTGCTCTGAGGAGAGGCCACGTCACTGTACGTGGTTTCTTCTTTAACTAGGTAATCGAACCGCGCTTCACGCGGTGGTGTAACAAATACGTACTAATATTGTCAATGTCACATGACAACAATTTATTGTGTAAAGAGTCGTTTCCAAATGCTTATTTCGACAAAAGTTACCATCCTCACTTGTCGGGTAACATTCTCGATCATCAAAATAGATTATTGAGTGAATTGCATTTTTGGTCCCTGTGGTTATAGTATTTCTTTGAAAGAAGGACCTAAACTTCAGTATCTCAAGAAGTGGTCCCTCAGTTTCCAATTTTACTCCAAAATCAGGACCCCAACACTAACAACGTTTATTTGCTCCGTTAGTGCCAGGGGTAGTTTCGTCCATCCACCTTTTTCCCTCTCATTTTAACAAAACACCTCATTTATGAACCGATTAGTATTCCAACTTTCACTCACACTCTCACACTCTCACTCACACACATTCACTCAAGGCATTCGGATAATCATCAAGAACACAATGTCATCATCGTGGATTTTAAGAACCGAGTTAGATGATGATTGGACTCCGACAGATGTTTATAGTAAGTTCTTATGCTCTACACATTCACTCAAGGCATTCGGATAATCATCAAGAACACAATGTCATCATCGTGGATTTTAAGAACCGAGTTAGATGATGATTGGACTCCGACAGATGTTTATAGTAAGTTCTTATGCTCTGTTTTGAGTATTTACACCAGTCGATCACTACATGCATTTTGTAACCTGATTTTTCTTTTCTTTTGTGATAGATATTTACCCAACTTTGATAACAACAAAAATCAACCATGGAGTTTTGTTCACAGATACTCCTGGAAGGAGATACGTTAATGGTAAGGTTGATTTTGTTGATTTGATAAACACTGATAACCTGACAGTTCATCATTTCCACAATATGATGAAAGCATTAGGTTACAAACAGGAGGATGTAATGTTTTACAATTTCTTGATTCCATCCACTGACCTTGATAATGGGTTGCAACCTTTAAGCAATGAAGAGGATATTTTAAAATTGAAAAAGTATGTCCCTGTGGTCAAAGAGATTGAAGTTTTCATAGAACATGCCAAAGCAAACACTGAGGAAAACATAGATTTGAATCAAAGTTTTGATAATTTGCACTTTTCCTCAATACCTTTTCTTGGATTGGAATCTGATTTACCAAAAATAGGACAAGCTCAGGGGGTTCAACAGGGACAGGGGATTGACTTGAACAATGTAGTTGACTTGAACAATGGCCTTGATTTAAACCATGGAGTGGACTTGCTCTATTTAGAAGATGAGAGTGGCAACCATGGGGATATTGAGAGTCATGATAGCAATTGCTATGATTCATTTGATGAATTTGATTTATCAATAGATGATTATGTGGATACACATGGAGAGTGGATGGGAGTAGGTGGAGAAGAAAGTGAAAGCCAGAATGTACATGGTGAAATAGTATAGTCAGTTGAGGGATTACCTAAATGAGGTGAAAAGGTGCAACCCAGATACCACTGTCAAATTGAAGGTTGAGGCAGTTGCTAACCTTGAGAGTGATACTAGAAAATTCAAAAGGGTTTACATATGTTTGGGACCTTTGAAAAGTGGTTTTAGAGCTGGTAGAAGGGATTTGTTGGGATTAGATGGCACATTTATGAAGGGGCCTTTTCCTGGACAAGTATTAACAGCAGTAGGTATTGACCCCAACCATGGCATCTACCCAGTGGCTTATGCAGTGGTAGAGTCTGAATCATCAAGTTCATGGCAGTGGTTCCTAGAGTACCTTGGAGATGACCTTGGTCTTCAAGCCAATTCCAACTTCACATTCATCAGTGATAGGCAAAAGGTATTACTTATGTGTTAATTCTCTTGCATATTTGTGTCTTAATTAGCTTATGTCTTAATTAACTTACTTATGTCTTAATTCTGTTGCATATAGGGCATTCTTAATTCCAACAATTCAAAGGCTATTTCCAAATGCTGAACATAGATACTGTCTTAGGCACATACAAGAAAATATGAAGCTTCACTGGAAAGGTAAGGCATACAAAGATCTTTTATGGAAGTGTGCAACAGCTCCTACTGTCCCCCAATTTAGATCAGCAATGGAGAACTTAAAAACATTCAATAAGGATTGTTATACATGGTTGAATAAGATACCCCCCGTAACATCCCAAAAACACTATAGGACATACATAGCATAAAAATCAACTCTTTTCAATAAAACTGGGTCCCAACATTTCGTTACATCATTCATAAGCTAAGGTTGGCGGAAACAACCTATACACAACTGAGAATATTCTAACTTCTATGGTTGGCACTTGCACTGTCTCTAGCTGCGCCCGTACTCTATCTTGCTCTTGCTTACTTACTTGAGCCTCTTACTACTTGCTTACCTGAAAATGGTTTAGTTTTGAAAAGCGAGAGTTAGACCAAAAGGTCTAGTGAATTCTCTCTATAAAACATGTAATATAGAATAATTTCATTTCACGTATAAAAGAACTCTTATGCATCACATTTCCATCATACAAGGTTAACACAGGGTTCAGGGGTTTGCATAAGCTAAACCGATTGGGGCCTGACGGGCACCCTCTCGCCTACGCCGAAATCCAAATGGACTCCTCGTTCTTTCATGTAGGAGAAAACAAATTCCAACCTACAAGCTAATCTTCCATATGCCCCAAGGGATCAGAGATCCCAAGGTACCCTGACCCCACCGTGTAACCGACCCCACATAGCATACACATACATTTGAAACCACGTGCATGAAAACCTTAAACATCATTCATTGGTAAATAATCATGCAACTCATGAAAACATGCATAGCTTTTATAAATTCAAATCATGCTCAATAAAGGAACCATTTCAGTAAAAACAGTACGTCATAAAAAAGGGTCGAGAGAACTCACCTGATAGCAAGCTCCTTCTTAGCTTGAGCCTCGTTCCGACTTGCTCTTAAACCTAAAGCATAACGTGCAAATTTAAAATCAGCGTCTACCGACTTAAGCTTCTTAGGTTTTCCCTCGTTCCAACCTTAAATAATTAATTATACTATCACTTACGAACTGGGCCCTCGTTATCTAGTTTAGACCTTAAATACATTAAGCCCACAAATATAACTCTAAGCCCAACAGGACTTAAGTAGTCCCTCGGCCCAACACACCTATCGGCCCAAGACCAAGCTGCTTTAGCTTCGGCCCAAACAGCCTGCGGTCCAGCCTCTGACTACGACCCGAAGGCATCTCAGCCCAATCTTAACCAGGTGCGAGACTTAGCCCCAAGTCCCGATATGCTCTTTCTTTCTCCCGGTACGTGCACCTTACGGGACTCTTATGGAACTCAAGTCCCGGTGCCCCCTACTCCCGGTGCCACCTAGTCCTGGTGCCCCTTACTCCCGGTACCACCTAGTCCCGGTGCCCCTTACTCCCGGTATCACCTAGTCCTGGTGCCCCTTACTCCCGGTACCACCTAGTCCCGGTGCCCCTTACTCCCGGTACCACCTAGTCCCGGTGCCCCTTACTCCCGGTACCAACTAGTCCCGGTGACTCGCGATTTCAGCAGAACTCGACCACCGCGATTAACATCTACACTAGGGGTTTCTCTATCTGTCTATTCTTGTTTTAAGATTAAATGGTAATTTTCTCATCCTTATTAAACCACATACTGGACTAACACTAATCCATTACTCGATCAATTTTAGGGTTAATCCCACTTACTCTCTTAACATGCGATCACAGTTTATAACATAGAATATGAACAACACTTTGATTACTAGGGAACCTCAATGCAGAGGAAAACTTAAGAGAGATTATTACTCACCAAATTCCATGTTTCTCCACCAAAGAATTCGATGCCAGAATCCTATCAGCTCTTTCTCTTCATTTCTTTCTCAGCCGCCAGGACTAACAATACAGTGACAAACCCTAGGGTTCTGATCCCCATTTATATTTTCCACAATTTGCAAACAAGCCCTTTAACCACACTTGCATTCTTTTCATTTTAAACACTAAACTTTTAAACCTACTAAAATAGGGTTGTTACAACACTCCCCCCTTAAAAGAATTCCGTCCCCGGAATTCCTCATTGGAAAAAGGACGCGGGTAACACGCCCACACCACAACTGACACTTTCCCACGGCACTGCCACTTCGGACTCAGCCGACCATCTTATTAAATTCGAAACATGGAACACCGAATGCATCATCTTCAGTTCTTACGGCACTCTAATCCGTCGGCTACTGTTCCTAATCGATCGGTCTCAACATTAGAGATTAAATAAGGCTTCTCGTGCACCTTTACTTTCTTTAAGGAGGAACTCGACGGAATCCCCCGCTACAACACGAGATTCATTTACTAGGAAACCTTCGCTCACTTGACAGCTGGGCACAAGGCCAACCCTGTATATCCCGACAACTTTAAATCCCTAGTTCCTTCATCGCATCATAACTCACAACCTTGCACCACCCAACATCCGATAACAATTCTCTTTTCTCGGACCACCTAGGCCACAACACGTCCATCATCTCTCACATCTTCACTACTCCGCCACCCTATGCTCATACGAAACTAAGGGTAGGAACCTCCAAACCCATCGTTGAAGTGTTCACTTACTCAGATTAAACTCATCCTGAAACACAACCATTTCTCGTTGATTGCCATGTCCGTTCAATCATAAAAACATAACTTCGATTACCCTCACTCAACTAGGAAGGGTAGTCCTGACCACGCAAAACTATTCTCAATGGCATACCACTGAACGACTAGTTCATTTAAACCTTCCTCACAAAGTCATTAGCTTAACTCATTCAGATTATCCACTCCTTTCCTGCACAACTCATACACCATTCCCTTCCTCAATACTCTTTCCAACGGTTTGCACACTTATCAATGACAATCTACACAACACTGCACCTCTCGGCATTACTGACAAGTTTACTACCTCCACTTCCCTCACTTATTCCGACACCCTATCTTCACCTCCCCACGCGAGCGTGGAGCACCGTCCACCGACATTACTCGCCCCTCTGTTCCGACTATTCCCAAGCTGAAAATATTTTCTCATTACTACACATAATCAAACGGTCACACTGAAAATTTAACCTAAGGCTTTCGACCAAAAACATCTCGAACTGGCTCCAGAGTTCGACGTCACTACACATGCTTTAATTCTCTAACCTTTACTTCCTCGGACAATTCGTTCACACATAAGCAGCAGCTCACATTCTTCAAGGATCTCACATCTATCGTACCACATTTTGACTAACACAACCATCATCCTCTTTAAACTTCCCGATCCCAAAGTGTGTTTCTTAGTAACGTTCCCTGTTCACTCTAATAATCCACCCCCCTTGGACTCCCTATTACAAACGAATCTATTGACTCAGGAACACCCCGAAACTCGGGTTCCACAATTCCTTCGATTAACCACCATGATCATAAAATCAGTCAGATGCATATATACCGTCATCCCGACTTTCTCACTTAGATTTACCTTAAATAATTCTTTAACTATCAGTGTGTTAATCTCAATAACACTTCCCCAAGAATTGTAACACATCCTGTAATAACAAATGAACGTCATTTCTTAACAAATCTATAAAATTTTAATCAACTAACCAAAGGCTTATACATCTATCATGACATTTCAAATCAACTAATGATCATACTACCACTCCGACCCACAATCATCCTCATGTCATTCCTTAAACGTAACCAAAATTTTCAACTATTTCCTTCTAGAATCATTCCCTCACGCATAAGGAACAATTTTCAATCTTTAACGATTTCTCATCTACTATACTACAGCTTGACTAATCTATTCATCATCTTCCTTAAACTTACTCTGCCTTCAAGACTATACTTACCAACATTCATAACCACAAAGCTTGGTCTCACAGCTGGGCAATCACCCAATTCTGCCCCGACATTCCATTTCGATAACAGTCAAAATAAACACCAACTTACAAACCACGTACTTCAACAACTGGGGTTGCAAAATGTACACTCTATCCGAAATCCCAAAAGGACTTCCTTCCAATCCTTCCTCTTTCTAACATCGCCTCACTACATCACCGGCTGACACATATATCTTGGCAATTGAAGCTACTATTCGTTCGTACACCCACCACTCCTATCATCACACTACCGACCAAGTTTCTCATGGTCATTCGTTCACAATTTGAACTTGCCTTCACATTTTCTCGCATATACGATCGAGTCTATCTCGCT
The DNA here is from genome assembly GCA_033807775.1 of Saussurea involucrata. NCBI lineage: Eukaryota > Viridiplantae > Streptophyta > Magnoliopsida > Asterales > Asteraceae > Saussurea > Saussurea involucrata. The sequence continues at coordinate 139,982,060 of CM066322.1, forward strand.
ACTTTGTCCTTTCTCACTCTAGCTGAACTATAACTCCCTAGTTCCCAATTAGCTCAAATGTAAGCGTTATTGCTCGCTCTTTACGATCCGAGGCCTCACATAAGCTGGACACAGTCCCTCACTGGACGATAGAATCTACACACTTGCTTCGCTCGTGTTACGTACCTCATCATTCTACGAATCCCTCCATACCTCATAAATAGAACGCTTATTCAAAATGACCGCTTCCCATCCTCTTAACACTCCTACAAAGTGTTCTATTAATTTACAACCTTCTGGTTCAAGTCTTTGGCTTCAGCCACCTTACACAACTGTCGGCTTCTACAGCAACGGACAATATGTAACTATTTTCTTAACTTATTCTTAACATGGGTTCCTTACGGAACCTAATCCTTCCAACACATCATAATCAACTTCATGATCTGACTCTCTCTTATCGAAGTCTACTCATGTAACATCAACATTACAAGCTTACCTCGAAATTCATATCCCCACGCCGTGGACATTTCATTTCCTCACCACACTACTCATAACGAGTTGCTAAAACCGATACCTTGATGACTCCTAGTCCTTCCTCCGGACACCATCGCCCCTCGATAACTGTGTTCTCAGTCGCCGAGCAAAGGTAGACCCTCATACCCCTGACACTAAAATCCATTCCCGACTCTTCCAAGGTCCAACTCTCCTCTTAAACACATATACCAAAACTAAATACGTTCTCCCCTGACTTGACCAACGCCTCTCCGCTCTCGGAGTTCTTCCTTAGCTTAAGACGTGGTACTCTACGACCTAGTGGGTTCATAGCCTTCATGCATGACAATACAGTAAATAAATCATTTCGTACCTTTCACCATTTTCAATAAACAATACTTAAAAAAAAAGTTTTGGGTACACATGTCCCCCATTGCTCTTAAAAAATTTAATGCCCTGCACAACGATCCCGGGAATCGTTCGCATGCCGCTTCCCATAAAAATTTTCTTACTTCACCAAAATATGTCGTTACGACAGAAATATATTGAGTGAAAAATGTTTTCGTACGACCACATCTTGAAGGAAAATTACCGACACGAAGTAAAACAGTCGGTTTTCATACTCATTTATATAACTTTAACATGTCAATACTCGTTTTGGTTATAAAAGTTTTGCATTCAATCGTTTTCTTGACTTTTGCAATCATTTAACTTGTCCTGGAAAGAGTGGAATATTTTGCAAACCGTAAATCTCAAACCTTATTGTGCGATGTAAATGGATTTGCATTTTTCTTTAAACATACGCTTGCACACATCGACTCATATTAGTTCAAATTTGAAATTTGCACATTTACTTTACTTATGGAGAATTTCATGTACACATGTACAACTCAGTGTATGAAACTATACTTGCAATTGAAGGCTACTCACTCAAACAAGGTCAACCGTTCTACTCACGTATCCTAACACTTGCACTCTGACTCTGACCAATGGTCGTCCTCTCGGCCTTGCCGCATCTTGCTATACATACATTCAACGGTCCACTTACCCCACCATTTCATACTATTTCGCTTTGAACAACTATCTCACTTTCCACTTCTATATGCTTTCATTTCCCTATAGGTATCTTATTTCATTTACCCTGTCCTTGAAAAGCTCGAATAAGAATTCAAAGCTCCATTGACACTTTCAAGATTTCGACATCGTCCTTTCTTACCATCCCGACCGATCTATCCCATGATTTCTAGAACTGGGACTCTCCCGAAACAGGAGTCTTACTCAAACTCAACATCTATCCTCATCGAATCCACGAAGAGTTACCTCTAGCCGACTTATAACGTTCTATACAACATTTCTTCTCCTCGATGTATACATACATCACCTCATATACGACTTCTCATGAACCTCCCCAACAAGGGTTTCAATCTACCCCTCGGGGACCTTGCTGACATTCTAACGTGCTGGAACACGACATAACACTAGGCAGGTTAATAAGGTAGGTTAAGCATATACATGTACCTGTAAGTTCGCGATTACACTGGCCAGGTGAAATCTCAAACTTACCTTACATGACAGTCCTCAATACCCTATTAGTCCTATCTCTATAATAGTGTCCCCCTAACGCATTTCCTGTGTCTACATTAGTGCCCTCTTAACGCATTTCCTGATTCTCAGTTGTGATTTTCTACTCCCAAGTTTAAGTTTAGGCCCATCCGGTCACCTAAATCCCTTAAACTATGGCTCTGATACCATTTGTAACATCCCAAAAACACTATAGGACATACATAGCATAAAAATCAACTCTTTTCAATAAAACTGGGTCCCAACATTTCGTTACATCATTCATAAGCTAAGGTTGGCGGAAACAACCTATACACAACTGAGAATATTCTAACTTCTATGGTTGGCACTTGCACTGTCTCTAGCTGCGCCCGTACTCTATCTTGCTCTTGCTCACTTACTTGAGCCTCTTACTACTTGCTTACCTGAGAATGGTTTAGTTTTGAAAAGCGAGGGTTAGACCAAAAGGTCTAGTGAATTCCCTCCATAAAACATGTAATATAGAATAATTTCATTTCACGTATAAAAGAACTCTTATGCATCACATTTCCATCATACAAGGTTAACACAGGGTTCAGGGGTTTCCATAAGCTAAACCGATTGGGGCCTGACGGGCACCCTCTCGCCTACGCCGAAATCCAAATGGACTCCTCGTTCTTTCATGTAGGAGAAAACAAATTCCAACCTACAAGCTAATCTTCCATATGCCCCAAGGGATCAGAGATCCCAAGGTACCCTGACCCCACCGTGTAACCGACCCCACATAGCATACACATACATTTGAAACCACGTGCATAAAAACCTTAAACATCATTCATTGGTAAATAATCATGCAACTCATGAAAACATGCATAGCTTTTATAAATTCAAATCATGCTCGATAAAGGAACCATTTCAGTAAAAAACAGTACGTCATAAAAAAGGGTCGAGAGAACTCACCTGATGCAAATTTAAAATCAGCGTCTACCGACTTAAGCTTCTTAGGTTTTCCCTCGTTCCAACCTTAAATAATTAATTATATTATCACTTACGAACTGGGCCCTCGTTATCTAGTTTAGACCTTAAATACATTAAGCCCACAAATATAACTCTAAGCCCAACATGACTTAAGTAGTCCCTCGGCCCAACACACCTATCGGCCCAAGACCAAGCTGCTTTAGCTTCGGCCCAAACAGCCTGCAGTCCAGCCTCTGACTACGACCCGAAGGCATCTCAGCCCAATCTTCAACAGGTTCGAGACTTAACCCCAAGTCCCGATATGCTCTTTCTTTCTCCCGGTACGTGCACCTTACGGGACTCTTACGGGACTCAAGTCCCGGTGCCCCCTACTCCTGGTGCCACCTAGTCCCGGTGCCCCTTACTCCCGGTACCACCTAGTCCCGGTGCCCCTTACTCCCGGTATCACCTCCCGGTGCCCTTTACTCCCGGTACCACCTAGTCCCGGTGCCCCTTACTTCCGGTACCACCTAGTCCCGGTGCCCCTTACTCCCGGTACCAACTAGTCCCGGTGACTCGCGATTTCAGCAGAACTCGACCACCGCGATTAACATCTACACTAGGGGTTTCTCTATCTGTCTATTCTTGTTTTAAGATTAAATGGTAATTTTCTCATCCTTATTAAACCACATACTGGACTAACACTAATCCATTACTCGATCAATTTTAGGGTTAATCCCACTTACTCTCTTAACATGCGATCACAGTTTATAACATAGAATATGAACAACACTTTGATTACTAGGGAACCTCAATGCAGAAGAAAACTTAAGAGAGATTATTACTCACCAAATTCCGTGTTTCTCCACCAAAGAATTCGATGCCAGAATCCTATCAGCTCTTTCTCTTCATTTCTTTCTCAGCCGCCAGGACTAACAATATAATGACAAACCCTAGGGTTCTGATCCCCATTTATATTTTCCACAATTTGCAAACAAGCCCTTTAACCACACTTGCATTCTTTTCATTTTAAACCTACTAAAATAGGGTTGTTACACCCCCCAATATTGGAGCAGATCACACTTCACAGGTAAATAGTGTCTTAATTTCTATCCTAATTTGGTAGCATACACTGTATTAACTCAATCCTAATTAGGTAGCATACACTGTATTAATTTCTATCTTAATTAGACTGATGTGTTAGTGATGCATATAGGTAGATGTCACTCTGATGTGCTTCAAAATAATATGTGTGAGGTATTCAATAGGCAAATCATTGATGCTAGGGACAAACCAATTCATTCTTGCTTGGAGTACATTAGGGTGTATCTTATGAAGAGAATTGTAAATGTTTTAAAAGTGATTGAGGGTTGTGATGGACCACTGACCCCAACTGCAAACAAGATAATGGAGTCAGTGAAGAAAGAAGCAAGCAAATACCATGTGGTGTATAATGGAGGAGATAGGTACCAGGTATGGTGCCACTACATAATTTTGATATTTAGCATAATTTTACTACTACATGATATTGTTCTGATATTTTTGTTGTGACAGGTGTCTGGACCTTGGAATGACCAGTGCATCGTTGATGTTAGAGCAAGGACATGCTCTTGTAGAAGGTGGGAATTAACAGGAATTCCTTGTAAACATGCAGTGGCTACTAACTGGAATATGGCATTAAATGGACAGAATGAGGACCCTGAATCATGGGTGGACCAATCATACATGCTTAGCACATGGAGGGAGATGTACAGGTTCAAGATTGAGCCAATCAATGGAAGCATGCTTTGGGACAAAGCAAACTGCATGACCACTTTGGTTCCACTAGATCATCATACACAAGTGGGCAGGCCAAAGAAAAAGAGGAAGAAGACTGCTGAAGAGATGTCTCAAACTCAGAGCCAGAAGAGGACTGGAAAAATATCAAGGAAAGGGAGCACAGTCACTTGTGATAGGTGTAAGCAATTGGGGCATAATTCCAGGACATGTAAGGGGAATGGGGGAGTTTCACAGCCTGCTGTGAACCAAGGCTTGGTGGTTGATGGTTGATAAACAATGGTGGTTCTTTTGGTACTTATGATTATCTGTTTATGGTGGTTGTTTTGGTACTTATGATTATGTGTTTATGGTAGTTGTTGATGGTTGATAAACAATGGTAGTTGTTGACGGTTGATAAACAATGTTTTGGTACTTATGTAATTTGACAAGATAAGTAGGTATGTATGGTTGACAAACAATAGATATGTATGTATGGCATGCAAGTTCATGTTTTGGTACTTATTGTGTTTCTTATTAGCATATGTATGTTATTGTGTTGGTATATTATGTCAAACACAATGTTCAACCAAACAGGTTTTCAATAAATTATGTCAAACACAAATATTATGTATGTTATTGTGTTGGTACTTATTATGTCAAACACAATGTTCAATCAAACACAGATTTTCAATAAATTATGTCAAACACAAATATTATGTCAAACACAGATTTTCATTAAACCATTTTCATTGATTCTAACTAATGTACTACATTGATCTTAAACAGAAAGACAAACCCAACTAAGACTACTTCATACAAGAATACATGCATATCCCAAAAAAACCCAACTAAGCACCAAAACCAATTGCAATGTCTTAATTTCACTGTCTCTTTCTTTGATAACTTCTTCAAGTTTATGCTTTGTCCTCAGTAACCCAGGGACAACATCTATAGCCCGAGCACAAATTGGTGGATCAAAGCATCCAAAAAAACAACATCTTCTACCACCCTGTAACAGGGAAATTAAGGAGAGGTTAAGAAAATGGAGGAAACAGAAAATGTAAGAAATTTTAAGAAAATGTAAGAAATTTTAAGAAAATGGAGGAAACAGAAAATGTAAGAAATTTTAAGAAAATGGAGGAAATAGGGGATCTTAAGAAAATGGAGGAAACGAGATCTTACCATACTTCTGCAAGAATAGAACCTACGTCTAGGGTTTGCTTGTGTCCATGCTGTTTTTAAGCTTGCTTCACAACCACAGTAGCACACCACCATGTCTAAGTGATTTTGAAGAAACCAGGGAGTGAGAGGTAGGAGAAGGAAGGGAAGGGAAAGGTGCAGGTTCATCTTAAAGGGTAGGGAGAAGAATATGGTTAAAATGATTGGGAAAAAGGTGGATGGACGAAACTACCCCTGGCACTAACGGAGCAAATAAACGTTGTTAGTGTTGGGGTCCTGATTTTGGAGCAAAATTGGAAACTGAGGGACCACTTATTGAGATACTGAAGTTTAGGTCCCTCTTTCAAAGAAATACTATAACCACAGGGACCAAAAATGCAATTCACTCTAGATTATTTGTAAGTGTCTCTTACATATTCTTCCTCACTTATTGGATAAAAACCGTAGTTGGTGTCATGTCTCTTACAAAGTAAGATTCTTGGTCCTTGTCATGCTTATCGGGTAAAATAGGTAACCCGGTAATAGAGTTCTTATACACACACATACACATACACATACACACACACACACACACACATACACACACACACACACACACATATATATATATATATATATATAGAGAGAGAGAGAGATGGAGCTTCAAATGTAAACTTTTTTTCTTTCGTGTAAACCGTGTAAAATTTGTAGTTTCATAGGTTTTTTTTTGATGAAATTGTTTTATGGAATTGTTTATTTTGATGAAATTGTTTCATATCATTCATTTCTTGACGAATTTTTTATGAAATTTGTAGTTTCATAGGTTTTTTTCATTTTTATGAACTGTTTCATACGTTTTTCGTTTTCACCTTGAAAAAAAATGAAAAAAACCTATGAAACTACAAATTTCATAAAAAACATTCGTCAAGAAATGAATGATATGAAACAATTTCATCAAAAAAACCTATGAAACTACAAAGTTTACACGGTTTACACGAAAAAAGTTTACATTTGAAGGAGCCTCTCTCTCTCTCTCTCTCTATATATATATATATATATATATATATATAGAGGCTCCGTAAAATGCAAACCTTGCATTTGTTGCACCCCTTACAAACCACAGTCTGCATATGTGCAGACTGGTTCTGCATATATGCATATGAATACGTGCAAAAATATACATATAATGGACATACATTCATATGGGACAATGCATATATGCAGAACCAGTCTGCACATATGCAGACTGTGGTTTGTAAGGGGTGCAACAAATACATGGTTTGTATTTGATTTGTACCCTATATATATATATAAGACGAAACCCGAATTCTTTTTTTACTAAAATTGAAAATGATTACAAACTAAGAACCAACATACCCATCCAAAAACATGAAATGCGTCCCAACAAATATACTTCTTAGTCACTTGGATTGTGGCGCATTAGGAAAGCTTTAGAGAAATCTCGGGTTCGAATCTAGGTGTTGTCAAAGTCCTTATTACCATAGAGGTTCACCATGATGACTCTAGGCCATTCGTGGTGGCTCGAGGATTAATCTTGTGCGCTCAAGGTGACCCAGAAATCCATAATTACCTAAAAAAAAGAAAATCCTTATGAGTCATTTTACCACCTCACCTTGATATGATTCATTTATATATCTTTTTGTAAATGCAATTTCCCTGCAAAAAAAAAAATCCTCCATATAAAATGTGAATAATTTTTAAGGCAACCCATGATAAATAAATAAATGAGCTTTCTGCCATTACCCATATTTGCACGACTCTTTCTTCCCCATTTATTAGATCCAATAAGTTCAATACTCTTCTTCAACTAAGAACCATCTTATAAAGAATATGCCACTTCAGTCCACTCAATCCAAATATCTAATAACCTTCTTCTCATAACCCCCACATCAAATGACCCATCAAGTAGAAGCTGCATCTCTTCAAAGTAAACATGAAGAATCATGCTTGATCCAACCCCGTGATCCCAGATCTAATCAAGTAACAATGTGTAATTCAAGAACTCTTCATTAAAGATGAGAAAGATACAAGATTGGAATTAAGATCCCCTTTCTCTCTCTAAACTCTCTCTCTAGGTTGTCATCCCTCTATCTTGCCCACTCTCTCTCAATGTACGTATGGATGACTTGCTTTCAATTACTATTACAAGGTATGTATTTATACCCTTGACCATCTCACTTAAATGTGTTGACTTTGACTCTCAACACCTCTATCTTTGACTTTGACTATTGCATTTGACTCTTACAAATAATACAATTACATATTAAATCTTGAATACATTTTATGCACTAACAATCTCCCCCTATGGATTCAAGATTTTAAAAAATGATGACGATAGTCCTCAGCTCTTTGTATCTTCAGATCTTCAACACTTTAGCTCTTTGAACAATCTTCCTCTTCGCTTTGAAGGAAAATCAATCTTCGAAAAATAACTCTGAAGAATCTTCAAGTAGGCGTTGTCTTCAGAAATCCAATCTGACTACTTTAGTCTTCAACTGGATCTTCAAAATCAAATAGTCATCAAAGTCTTGAAACGCAAACTTTAAATCTTTGCGGTGTTGGTCAAAGTCTTCATATAAAATCTTTATATCTTTGAATCTTCGTATCACTGGTCTTTGTAACACAAATCTTTGAAACATTGTAGCACGGATCTTTGCATCTTTGAGAAACATCTTCAGTCTTTGATTATGAACTGGTTTTTGAGCTTTAACGGGGTTTTGAGCTTTAACGAGCATTGAATGTCTTGAACTGTGTATGTTCACTTTTTGAATGATTAACATCTTTGAACTTTGAATCTTTGTCGAATCATCTTGAAACATCTTGAACTTTTTAACTCGAGCTTCTTGACTTTAACAAAACTTCACTTTATCTTGAAATTGAAACTTTCAAATCTTCTCCCCCTTTTTGATGATTGTGAGCATCATGATCATCAAAATTCTTTTCAATTTCAGCAGTCTTTGAATACACCAATAACAATCTCCTCCTTTCGATCTGAATATCCGTCATTTCCAAAAATATTTATCCGAATCTTTTCAAATTCAGACAAAATGAAAGTGGTAACCCTGAAACAACTAATGAATCAGTTAAAATGCCTGTAAGTTGCACGTAGCCACTTAGTACAACGAATGCACTTTGGAAAAGAGCTTTTTGATGTTCACTCCTCCAGGGCTTCCATTCAATCATCGAAAAACCACAAAGGAAATTTCTATGAATGTTATGACAAGAAAACATATTCCTTGTGTGTACGTGCAAGTGTAGAAATAATTGAAGCAACTTATGCTTGAAAATTATAGGCTCAAAGTGTGTAAACTGTTGAGACAGCAACAAGTTTTCCACGAACTCAATGTGCATGAATGAAGAGTGAAGGTGGGGCAAACTTCCTTCTTTTTCAATATCCAGACCTTCCGAGTGAAGATCAGATAGATGATATGCTGCGTCCCCAAGAAAAATGAAACATTTCTTTGTTAAGAAAGAAAGGAGTAGCTGGTGGGGTTAATACAAGAGTTGGCATGGGCTAGTTGCCTGTTTCAATGATGGTCACCAAAGAATGTGAACCAATCAGTAATGTGGCTGCCCGACTCAGAAAGTGGCTGGTGCAGAGTTCTCTTATTCTTTTAACTCTGCTCTCTCACCCTTTTTCTGTTTTTAATCCGCTCACTTCTAACCAAACTCTCATTTACATTTTACCTCAGCACAATGAGATACTCAACCGTATGAGTAATCTCCCCCACTCTTTGCTTTTGACCCCTCACCCCTCAATCACTCAAAGATAACTTCTTGGGTAGGAAACACTGGTTAACGTGGATCCATAGAAGTTATTTAATATCTCACACTGATTCCCATGAAATTTTGTCCTAAAAGATGTTGTGTTGTTCAACAGTTTAGCTTGAACAATTATGAATCTCGGCATTTGATAACATTGCCATCAGAATGTATGCTCCTCAATAATATCATGAAGATTTGAGCATTTTATCTTTGAAGATTTCTCAAAACAAGGATATTGAATGAATGAAATGAATTCGAAAGACTTGTTTGAGAATATGACAATGTATCAATCAGATCAAATAACATGAATGATAATCATGTAAGGTTTAGGGTATCAAAGAATTGATATTTTGTTTATATGAACAAACATAAACAAACTTTGAATGAAACGTTTAAGTTCGAACGCTGAAATGAATATGATGCTCAACAAAATTTGAATTCAAACGGGAGTATTACCATCGAAAAATGTTTCGTTTTGAGACATGGTAATAACAAAGTTAATAAGAAGCTGAACCGGTGTGTGTGAATACTTGACAGTATATAGAAAAGATAATACACAAGTATTAATCTTTGGAAACACACGGTCAGAAATAAAGACGTAACGAGCATTCGAGATATTCATGAAAATTATTTAAAATCACACTTCTAAAATTATAAAATCTGTTTTAATTAGAGAAGTGGTTTGAGCATTTAATAAAACATTTTTCATGCTTGAAAGTCGTTCTTCTTTCAAGCAATCTCAAATTAAGTTCAGAAGATACTTATAGTAAGATGTTTAAGCTCCCCCTCAAATTCTGATAGACTGATTAAATATCAGATAAGCTCCCCCTCAAAATCTGCAAAATATCTTAATCGAACAAGATTAGTAGATGTAACATTCAAAGTCTAAAACAAATAAGTATGAGTTCTAAACTGATGTGTTTAGAAGTCAAACACTTTGAAGAACGGGTTCTAAACTGATGTGTTTAGAAACCATTGTTTCCTTTGCTCCCCCTTAATGGCACATGTACTCTTCAAAAATTTGCACCACTTCTCTTCTGTTTTCAGTCATGTGTGTGATATATATGTAACATTCAGCACAACACATGATGAACCTGCAAAACAGATTACGCATATTTTGGTACCCAATGGGACTTGGGTCCTAGTGTGTTAGGTGTAGATCTCTTTGAAGGAATACTGTAAGTACCGTACCAGTAAGAAGTATAATCTTTATGCACAAAATCATTTGATCCACAGTAAGAACAACAAATTTTCTTATGTTCCAACCTAATCAGATGATTTGCGGAATGAATAGGATTAGGTTTAGCAGAAAATTTACCTTTTAGAGTGTTGTTCTTCTTGGCATTTGATGTGGAAGCAGATGATTTTGGTACATCATTCTTTAAAGGTGTTGTACCTTTAACTCTCCATTCCATCTTCACAGGCTTGTAGATAGGTGTATTTGAACCAACAGAAGATTTAGAATTAGAACCTTGAAAACTTTGAACAGGAGTTGTCTTCGACTTGTTACCCTTCTTTCTTTTCTCTAAAGGTGGTGTCTTCGTGTTTGAACACTCACCTTTAGAAAAAGTACTTGAATGTTTTTCTTCAGTCATGATAGAATCTGTATGGTCCTGAAGCTTCCTTGAGAAATCAAACAAACAAGCTTTTCCTTTATCATTATCTTTTGGCTTTGACTTGGTTTCGAAAACTTGATCATTAGGCACATAATCACAATCAGAATCAGAATCGACATTGTGAACTTCAAAATCCTTAGTAGACTCAGGTGTATTCCATCTTTTGAAATCATTTTCTTTTCGTTCTTTTGCCAATTCCTTTTCTAACTCATCCACATCTTGAGAAAACTCAATTATCCTTTTTTCATAAGATTGTTTTTCATTTTCGAAACTGACTTTCTCAAATTCAAACTGTGCTCTTTCAAGATTGAAAGTGTTTTCAAAATCAGACATTGTATTAATTTTTCCTTCTTTCAAAGATTTTTCCAATGTCATCACTTTTTGAGAAAGTTCACAATTTTGTTCTTTAAGAAAGTTGCTTTCCTCAAGATTGAACCCGTTTTTCAAAGCAAATTCCTTTCTTCCATTTTCTAAGACAATCTCTAAATCAATTTTTGTCTTTAACAAAACAGTCAACTTCTCTTCAAATGAATGTTTTTCAATTTCAAATACAACCTTTTCGTTTTCAAATTGTTCGCGTTCAAGATTTAAAACTTTCTCAATATCGGATATTTTTCTTTTATCATTGGAAAAATTTCTTTCCTTTTGCAATTCAGTTTCTAATATCATGATCTTTTGAGAGAGTTCACAAATCTTTTCCTCGAAACAATTTGTTTCATTAATGAAATTGACCTTTTCATTCTCAAAATGTGTATGCTCGGAGAGAAGAATACTTTGAAGATCTTCCACTTTCTTTGAAAGTTGGAGACATTTGTGATCAATCTTTTGTTTAGCATCAAAAATGGCTTTTGATGAAACAGAAAACTTTTTGATCAAAGCATGTTCAATTTTGACAGTCTCCTTTTTCACCTCGTCTTTGAAACTAGATGATATTTCCTTAAAACTATTTGAATAAACAGTTGAAAGGAGATTGTTAGCTTCAATCTTCCTAATCATAGAAGTATTTAGAAGTAGTGAAAAATAGGCTAAGTGAAGAAAGCCTCTTACAGAGGCTCTGCCGAACTTACCGAGAAATCAAGGTCAAGAAGCTACAGAAACTAAAAGAGGCGTCCTACAGTAGCTCTGTCATACGCACAAAGAAGACCAAAGACTCGGAATCCGGTGAAGACTGCTCTACAAAGGACCAAACCGCAGAACCTCTGTGACACTTCACAGAGCCTCTGCGGTCTTCAACAAAGACTTCAAAGATATTTATAATATCTTGCTACTGTTTTTGAACCTATTCATCAACTTGCATGGTAGCATGCCCTGTCCATCTTCAACGTGTCAAACTCTGATTGGATTCAATAGGGCTTAGTACATAATAGACGTATGCTGCATTAAATGCAATACAGCACGTCCAACTATTCATACCGTCCGTTCTGAATAGTACCTTATGCTTTATGGTCCCCTTAGAGTAGTATATAAGGAAGACTCATGTTGAGTTCTTCAAGATCGAGAAATTAAGAGAGAAAAACATCAAGAACACATAGCTTATATACTTTGAGAGTCATATCTGTTTTAAAGCTTTGCTTACTCACTGTTCTTGATTCTGTTCTTGATATATATATATTAGTAAACTTTGAGATATTGTTTCCTGTTTACTGTTTATTTATATTGTGTTCTAAATCTATCAAACATATCTATCAGTTCTTCAAATACGCTTCCACATCAAACATAAACTCGAACTAATAGATCTGACAATCTTGTTTAAACAAAACGGGAACCAACAATTGGTATCAGAGCAAAGCTTGATTTTCAATATCAAGTGATCCTCGTTTGACAACATTATTGATAGATTTCATTCTGTTAAAAAGGTTTCTGTTTTCCTATTACTCTTCGACTCATTCTGATAGAAACCATTTTACCAGGTTAGAACACCATTAAACAATTCTGGATATCAGTTTTTTTTTACCCAGAAATCCTTCCAGATCTTCATATATACTTTCTGAAACCCCTGAAAAGCTCTTAAAATGACAAATACCAATAACTTTTTCACTGCTGGCTCATTAACCAAACCTCCAACTCTCCTTCGAGATGAGTATCCTCAATGGAAGATAAGAATGGTTCATTTCTTTGAGGGTACTGAAAAAAATCTAGTACAATATCTTTACAACCTTCCTCCTGTTCCCATGATAGTAGTACCACGAGTACCAGCTACTGCTGAATCTCCTGAAATCCCTGAACATCAAAAACCGAAGCCAAAAGAAGAATGGTCAAATGAAGATAAGGCAGAAGATGAAGTTGCAAAAAAAACAAAAAGAATCTTGATAATGGCTATCCCCAACGAACTTTTTCAATCCTTAGATGCATGCGAAACTGCGCACGATCTTTGGAAAGAATTAGAAAGACCGTTGGAAGGGGGTGCTAAAACACAGAAGAACCGAATGGCACAATACATAAATGAATATCATGCATTCAGAGCCTCTGCAATAGAATCTCTGCAAACGACGTACGACAGGTTCAACTCTCTCATAAACAAATGCAGAAAGTCTGGTATTCACAGAACCTCGGAAGAAAATAACGTCATGTTTCTAAAGAGCCTGAATGATGAGTGGCTTCAATTGTCTATGTCTTTACAAACAAACCTGTTGGTCCCGAAGGCCTATACAAGTTTGTAGAAGGGGGGGGGGGGGGGTTGAATACAAACACACAGATTTTACTTTTCTAAATTGTTTATTGATAAATCATTAACAATTTACAGCTTGTTGCGGAAACAAGATTAAGGATAAACCTGAATCTAAACAAGTTGGAACACTAAGGTTTCTTGCACTAAGAGAGATAAGGAAATTACTAATAATAACCTATCTTGAGATAAGAGATTGAACTTGTCCAGAGTTAGCAAGTTACTTCAAATGAAGTGGGTTCATCTCTTTATATACTGCATGCATTTAATGCAAGTCAGTATACACTTTACACGTGTCATCAGCTGGTTGGTTGCATGTCATTGACCTTGGTTGACAACCTTAGTAGCCGCATGGATGAACAGTGTAGTATCAGAGTGGTTGTACGATTTCAGACAGTCGGAGGTTCTTTTCTGACATTTCGTACGGAGTCGTGCAAGGGAGGTTAAGACAAAAGTACTTTGTACGGAGAACTTCATGATCAACTTTCGTTGATTCAGCGATTATCATTTATTATTCAGCAAATGATAAAGTTCAGCGATAGCTGAAGTCTTGTACTTGATACTTCACGTTGAGTGGACAAATCTGAGTCTTCGCTGATCCGCATCAGTTCATTAGGAGACTTGTCGCTGGTTCTTGAGCTTGATCTTCGACTTCAGCGTAGAACCTTTGTTGACGTGAAACTTGTCTTCAGGGATCATAAGTAAACAACTAACTTATCAGCGATCATCATAATGACTGAACAGACTCAGTATTAAAGGTGAATAATTTCGCTGAATGTTTAATTTAAATAGCGAGAGTTCCTATCAGCGGTACTGTAAGATCTTAGTACTTATCAGCGATAGTGAAACTCTGATACATATTGTTTACTTACAATTTTCACTAAGTATATAAGAGAGGGTCATTATCAAATCACTGAGGGTTTGGATCAACAATCTCCCCCTATTTGATTATGACATAGCAACAAAGAAAATTGCTATTAAATGAAAACATAAGGATAAAAAGAACTCATAAAATATTTGTCCCTTTTACTGTTTTCTGGGATCTTTTCAGTACTGATGGAGTAAAGTACATTCGCTGAAATCTTTCTTTAAAACTTTGAATCAGGTTACAAAGAGAAATGGAAAGATTATAAGTACGAGCGAAATAAATTACAAGTACAAAAGGATAACTGCTAAAATAGATGAAAGAGGCGATCCTATCAGTTTACAAAGGTTCTTCCTTAATGAGAAGTTCATCAAGGGTCATTGATGTGGTGGGAATCATCCAGTCAGGAACGGTTACACATTGTTTTCTTTTGATCAGCGCTTCTTCAAAAATCAAGGGTTTCAGATGTCGTGGCTGAGGGTCATTCCTGAAGTCACACCAGTAGATGAGATCTCTGAGCTGTTCGATTGGAGTGATTGGAAGCTCAGCGATCCGTTGAAAACGCTTTCCACCATCGTAGTCATGAAAAAAATATCCCGTAGGGTTCGCTTATAACTTTGCCAGGGATGAAAGTCTCACCAGGAGGAAGAGATGTGTCAAGCATGGAAAGATCAGGATCAGGACCAAGGACTTCAGCACGTGAAAAACCAATACCTGTTTCATTTCTAATGACAGGGCCATCAATTGAAGATATAGATTTCTTCTTCTTCGCTGAGGCCTTTCTTTTCTGACTTTCGAGAGGAGGAGGAGAAATATCCACACAGGAGTAGACTAAGTCGATTTGTTTGTTGATCAGCTTTTCAACATGTTCCTTGTATTTCGACTTGGACTTCTGGATGGCTAACCTGATCTCCAACCATTCAGAGATACCGTACTTCGTTATGGCTTCAGCATAGAATTTTTCGTTCTTCTTATCTTCTCTGAATATCTCGATTTCAGCGATTGAAACAAGGGTTGTTCTTCCAAAGATGAATACCTTGTTGATTTTAGCAGGAGAGTCTCTGTAGTTGACCTTTTCTTTGCACCAGGCTAAAGTTGACTGAGACACAGTTCTCTTTTCTTCAGTTATCTTCTTGGCGTTTTCCCAGAGCTGACGTTGAACATCAATGGGAACTCTTTTCAGCTTGGGGTCTTTTATTGAACGTTTAGAAAGCTGGATGGCGTATTCTCTGTCTTTTTCTTCAGCTTCTTTTCTTTCAGCTATTAGACGTTCAGCTCTGAGATGTTCCTTGTATTCCTTTTTGGAAATTTTGAACTTTAGAGGAACTGAAGGAAGTTGATCACGCCTCAGAATGATTCGCTGATCCTCGAATCGCTTTATTATCTCCTCTCTTCTTTTCTGATCCTCTTCACTTAGCTTTTGAGGAGCTAAGGAAGGTCTGCCTCTGTGCGAGAGTAGCTGTTCTTCTGGTTCATCAGTCTCAGAGATTAAATCTAAGACTGGGATTATTTCTTTAGCAGCAGCTGGTATTTTTGGTGAAGTCGCAGTTGTGGAGCCTTCAGCGATATCCTCAAACAGGGGAGAGGACTAGCTGAAACACAGCGATCTTACGAGTAAGAACTTGGGTAGAATCAGATAGAGAGAATTGGTCAAGTGTATAGGCTTGGGTAGTAGAACTGATAGTGTATGATAGAGGAGGGATGTTTAGCATACCTGACAAATCGGCTTTTCAAGCAAGATCATCAGATTGTCATCTTCAGTGACGCTTTTGCCTTTGCCTTTCTCAGCTCCAGAGGCTGAGGGCTTTGTCTTTGTCCGCTCCCCTGAAGGTTCATTTATCGAGATTCCCTTAAGAGCTTTGATCTTTTGAGCAGGTTTGACGATAAAGAAGTCATCGTCATCTTCGTCATCATCATCATCATTCTTTGGAGAAGAAGATGGTTCATCATCAGGGATGTCGACGGCTTCATCATCTTCTGCTTCGGATTCAGTTTTCTCAGCTTCTTCTTCGAGTTGCTCCCCCTCAGATACAGAGGCGAGCTTCTCGGTTTCCTCAGGGTTTTCATCTCCCTGAGGTCCAGCGGTGGTTTCTTCAGCATCCTTCTTTTCTCCCCTGATAGATTCATCATGGGAAAGGTCTTCAGCGCTCATGGAGAGATCTTCAGCGCTCTTCTCCCCCTCTTTTTCATGATGACTGGGGGAGGAATGGCTAGATTCAGCAGCGTTGGTAGGTTCTCTGTCTTCTTGGCCAGAGAGACCTACACAAACTTCAATCTTTGCTAATCTGTCTTCAAGGCCAGAAATAGCAGGATTGATCTTCCCGAGCTCAATGCGATCTGCCGCTGTAAAATGTTCAGAATCAGGGACAGGGGCACGAGCAGGAGTATTCACCTTGTTCAGCAGCTGTTCGATCATAGTCTTCATCGAACTAACGTCAGTCTTTACAGAGCTTAAGTCAGTCGTCAGAGTGTTGATATTTGTCTTCACAGCAGACATATCTCCCTCTAGTGTTCCAACCGATGTCTTCAGCGTTGTTACCTCGCTGGACATGGATGAAACTGAATTTTTGAGAGAGGTGTAGTCTGTGTAGATGTCAGTGAGCACCTTGGCGAAGTCGCTGAGAGTTTTATCAACTTGCTTCATGTCATCTGTGGAAGCCTTCTTCTCCACCACCGTTGTCAGCTTGTTCAGATTCTCTCCAGCGTTTGTTACAGCTGTAGAGTTATTGGAGAGAGTAGTGGTGAGACCTGTCAGCTTTGTCTCCACGGACTTCAGAGAGGCGTTGATATCTCCCAAATTAGGACCTGTAACATATAAAAACTTGTGAACAGAGGAAAGCTCAGAAGTTTGGGGTTTAGTCACAGTGTTTATGGGTTGTTGTTTACCTGCAGGAGGATTGGTGAATTCATCGAAATCACGGGTTCCTGAGTAAAGTTCCATGTCATCTTCAAAAGTGCCCATGGATTTTTCTGCAGGTCCTGTCTTCATCATTCCTGGAGAATCAGCTTTATGTTCCGAGGAAATGATGGCAGCTCCAGTTAGATCTGGAGTAGAGACCAAATGTGTGGAGGGAGGAGCGAAGGATAAGAGTGGGGGTTGGGGTATGAGTTCAGCGTTGGATTCGCTGACAATCACTTCATCACTCTTTTGAGAGACTGAAGGAGGTTGGGTAGGTTCCAAGTTTGTAACCTCAGCGTTTAGAGACGCTGAAGTTGGGATAAAAGGGATGGCTTGTTCAGGTGTGGCAGAGCGTACCACTGAACGTTCCTTCAGCTCTGCAGAAAGAGTTGAGGAGTCTTCAGCATGAGATTGCTGGGGTTGCTCCTTTGTTTTCTTGATCCTTTTAGAATCAAGTGGGGTAGATGAATGTTTCCTTTTCTTAGAAGGAGAGGATTTTGTGGCCAGGGTATCAGCGATGGGTATTGTCGCTGAAGGAGCCACAGAAGTAGAAGAAGAAGGGTTGAGAAGAGTTAAGAGGGTAGAAAGACGTACCTCATTTTCAACAGGTTTGAAGTCGAGTACCTTAGGGCCAATCTGAGAGAGTTTCAGATCGCCCACTTGCGGGTAGCTATCCTTCAGGCCATATTGAAAGATAGCGCTGATGAATCGGGGGTAGGGAACCCATGCAGGCCTGTCAGCGGCAGAGTCTACTCTTTGCAGCAAGTCATCATAGATTAGAGATGCCCAGTCAATGTGTAGACCTTTCAGCAGAGCGTATCCCATAGCTTGCTGAGGTTGAGCGGCTTGATCAGAAGAGCCGGTCTTGGCAGTCATGCAGCTGATAAGGTGAGCGAAGATGAAGTTCATCTCGCTGGGCATTTTCGACCTGTTTTGCGTAAAACAAGCAGTGTTGACAGCTTCTGCCCAAAACTGAGTAGGCAGGTGAGAATCGCTGAGCATTGAACGTGCAGCTTCAATAATTGTTCTATTTCTTCTTTCAGCGACTCCATTTTGTTGCGGTGTTCTCACTGAAGAAAAGTTATGAGAAATACCCTTACTCTCAAGGAAGGAATCAAGAGAACTGTTTTTGAATTCAGTCCCATGATCACTCCTTATTGAGCGAACGGTCAGATTGTTCAGGGTTTCCATCTTCCGAACAAAATTGATGAGCTCTTCAGGGGTGTCACTCTTAGAACGGAGAAACATTACCCAAGTGAAGCGAGAGAATTCATCAACTATGACCAGCGTATATTTCTTTCCAACGATGGATTGTTTGTTAACAGGGCCAAACAAATCCATATGGAGTAGTTGTAGAGGAGATGACACTGAAGAAACTTGCTTTGACTTAAAGCTTGCTTTGGTCTGCTTCCCTTTTTCACATGCTGAACATAACGACTCTTTGGCGTATGAATGCTGAGGTAGACCAGTGACTAACTCTTTTGAAGAAAGAGTGTTCAGTGTCTTGAAATTTAGATGAGATAGCCTCTTATGCCATATCCAGTTGACATCAGATCAGGCTTTTGAGAAGAAACAGGAGTTCTCAGTGGTTGTTGAGTCCATGTTTATTACATCAACATTTTCCAAACGATAACCGCTGAGAGCTATCTTCTCCTTTTTGTCAGTGACAAAACAGGATTCCTTAGTAAAGATTACTTTGTTATCCATGTCACACAACTGACTGATGCTTAGAAGATTATGCTTCAGCCCTTCAACATATGCGACTCTTCTGAAGGAGGTTGTACCATTTGAATGTACACCATACCCTCGGGTATGTCCTTTTCCATTTCCACCGAAAGTCACAGAGGGACCCTTCTCTTCCTTGTATTCAGAGAGCAGGCTTTTCTTTCCAGTCATGTGTATAGAGCATCCGCTATCGAGATACCAGATACCCTTCTTAACCTGCAATACGAAGGAAGATTAGTTTTTCTTGGGTACCCACTTTACCATGTATACACATTTGTCAGTGGAAGTAGTTGGAATGGAAGATTCAGCAGTCTTCGCACCATTTGAAGATTCAGCTTTGTCTTTCTTCACTTTGGTTAATTTCTTAACTTCAGTGGTAGGATTCACCTTGACCTGATTTGCACCAGGGTTGGTCTTCTTTGCCTTGGGGGCAATCTTCACCTTAGCTATCTTTTCAGCTTTGGTGGCTGTGGGGCACTTACTAGCAATATGATCGGTAAGTCCACAGTGATAACATTTCCTATAACTAAAAGTAGTTCTAGGACCATTTGAATGCTGAGCTTTTAATTTCAAATTAGAAGTGCCAGCACCAAGTAAACTATTGGCTTTAGAAATGGGACGAACATTCAGTTCTTCAGATTTCTTACCAAGGACATCCAATCTGAGTCTAGGAGTAGATCGCTGAATAAATCCAGATATCTGCTTGATCCAGAGGGATGAGCCACTGAAGCTTTAGAAGCATTCAGTTTTGGTACTAAGGTACCCTTCTGAGGATTCTGGTAAATAACAATTCCTTTACTTTTGTCTTTAAAGACAGAGGTAGGTTTTGAATAAACCATTTTCTCCTTGCCTTTTGAGGAGGTAGGAGTTTCCTCAGGGATTGGTGTAACGGACGAGGAGCACTGAGAAGATGAAGTATCAGCGACTGAGGATACGAACGTTCCAAATTTAAGCATTGAACGCTCAGTGGTTGGTTTTGGAGTTTCATATTTGTAACCCAAACCACGTTTATCACTCAGGGGAATCTGAGACTTTATTATCTCAGTGATCTTTGTTGAAGAATTACACCATCCTTCAACAATAGCTTTTTCAGCCTTTAATGCAGCGATAGCTTCTGTTCGTTCGATTTTGACTAGCTGATTTAAATATACTTGATCTTTAAAATCTTCTTCAATTTTAGAAAGCTTTTCTATTTGAAGGTGGCAGTTTTTAAACTTTTCAGCGAGATCAAGATTTTGGTTTTCAACCACAGTTTTGCCGTTCATGGCTTCGTATAAACTTCTAGTCAAGAGATCGATCTTACGGAGACTATCAGCTTCATCAATATTTGCAATATTGGTAAAGAAAGAAGGTGATACCTGAATAGCAGATGTTGAAGTGGAGGGAATGTCTGAACTTTCTTCCTCTTATTCAATCTTGGCCATAAGACATAGATTTGCTTCATCATCTTCAGAGTCAGATGATGATGCTTCTTCATCAGAAGCAGCCCAATCATAGTCAGCCATCAGGCCTTTATTCTTCTTCTTAAAGCTTTTCAGCTTTGCATATTTTTCTTTCAGCTTTGAATATTTGTCATCTTTATTTCTTGCAGCAAAGGGTTTCTTTGTAAAAGCTGAGGGTCTAGAAACTTTCTTTGACCTGCACTCGTTAGCGAAATGTCCTATCTTTTCGCAGTTAAAACATGTAGCAGTAGCCTTATCAACAAACGCTGATGATCTAGGCTTGCCAGTTATGGAAAGAGGTTTGTTCATTCTAAACATTTTCTTTTTGGCAAATCTCCTGAACTTCTTAGTTAGGAGAGCCAAAGATTCATCATTATCTGAATAATCAGAATCTGATGACCTTTCAGAGTTACTTTCTAACTCAGTGATAGTGACCGAGGGTCGCTGAGTAGAAGGTTCCTCTGAGATTAAAGCAACATGGGTGCTTTTGGAATCTTTTACAAGATTCTTCTTAAGATGGCTCGATTGCTCATGATTCAGCAACGTGCCATATAAGGTTGAAAGGGTCATTGATTTTAGATCATTTGATAGCTTGAGACACATAGCATAATTGTCCCAGTTTTCAGGTAAATATTCTAGAAACTTTGTCAGTACTTCAAAGTTAGAATATTCCTTACCAACAATTTTCAGATCTATAATTAAACAATTAAAACGTTGGTGAACTTCAGAGAGAGATTCATTCTTACCAGAAATGAAGCTTTCGTATTGTCTTACCAGGTTGATCTTTCTTGAATCCTGGACTTCAGACGTTCCTTCATACTGAACACATCTTGTGTCCCACATGGCCTTTGATGTTTTCAGATTCATGACGGAATGGTAGACTTCGTCAGGAAGAGCCATGGATAGTATGGATCTGGCTTTTGTATCTATAGCCACTTTCTTCTTATCTTCGTCAGTCCATTGAAAGATTTCCTTAGGTACCAGCCTTTCTGGAATAGCAGGTCTATTCTCAGCGGCTGGAACAGCAGCATCAATTCTTACAGGGATGAATGGACCATTTTCTAGATAGTAAGGCATAGTAGGGTCTACACCTTCTAAGAAGAGTGTCATCCTATTTTTCCATAAGTTGAAGTTATCTTTGGAAAATCTAGGGGGTTTAGCAACAGAACCATTGTCTATATAATTTGTGTTTGTGTTGGTGGCCATTTTCAGATAATAGAAAGGAAGAGAAATATCTTAGATTAGATCTTGTTTATGAGGTTAAACAAATCCGCTCTGATACCACTTGTTGGTCCCGAAGGCCTATACAAGTTTGTAGAAGGGGGGGGGGGGGGGGTTGAATACAAACACACAGATTTTACTTTTCTAAATTGTTTATTGATAAATCATTAACAATTTACAGCTTGTTGCGGAAACAAGATTAAGGATAAACCTGAATCTAAACAAGTTGGAACACTAAGGTTTCTTGCACTAAGAGAGATAAGGAAATTACTAATAATAACCTATCTTGAGATAAGAGATTGAACTTGTCCAGAGTTAGCAAGTTACTTCAAATGAAGTGGGTTCATCTCTTTATATACTGCATGCATTTAATGCAAGTCAGTATACACTTTACACGTGTCATCAGCTGGTTGGTTGCATGTCATTGACCTTGGTTGACAACCTTAGTAGCCGCATGGATGAACAGTGTAGTATCAGAGTGGTTGTACGATTTCAGACAGTCGGAGGTTCTTTTCTGACATTTCGTACGGAGTCGTGCAAGGGAGGTTAAGACAAAAGTACTTTGTACGGAGGACTTCATGATCAGCTTTCGTTGATTCAGCGATTATCATTTACTATTCAGCAAATGATAAAGTTCAGCGATAGCTGAAGTCTTGTACTTGATACTTCACGTTGAGTGGACAAATCTGAGTCTTCGCTGATCCGCATCAGTTCATTAGGAGACTTGTCGCTGGTTCTTGAGCTTGATCTTCGACTTCAGCGTAGAACCTTTGTTGACGTGAAACTTGTCTTCAGGGATCATAAGTAAACAACTAACTTATCAGCGATCATCATAATGACTGAACAGACTCAGTATTAATGGTGAACAGTTTCGCTGAATGTTTAATTTAAAGAGCGAGAGTTCCTATCAGCGGTACTGTAAGATCTTAGTACTTATCAGCGATAGTGAAACTCTGATACATATTGTTTACTTACAATTTTCACTAAGCATATAAGAGAGGGTCATTATCAAATCACTGAGGGTTTGGATCAACAAAACCAAGATCTAGACTCATGGACACTCTCTGATCTCTATGGAACACTAGCTGCACAAGAGCCTCAAATAGCACAGGCTAAAATAATAACCATTGCACCATACGCATTGGTTAGTAAATCAACAGAGGCTACAAAAAGACCGAGAAATGAGAGAGCAACAGAGGAGAAGAAGAAGGAGAAGAAGAAAATGGTGATGGTTGATAGCGAAGAAGACGAGCTGATAGAGGAAGAAATAACTCTTGCGTCATTAGCTAAATCATTGGCTCTATTGACAAGAGAGTTCAAAGGTAACCAAAGAAATTTTGGAAATGACAGATATAGCAGAGACAACCAGAGAGATAGAAGAGATGATGGAAGAAGAGAAGAATCAAGTGACCGACAGAGGTCAGACTACAGAAATGATGACCAACAGAGGTCGAGCGACAGAAACTACAGAGGAAATGACCGACAGAGGTCAGATGACAAGGTAGGCCACACACAAGAATGCTACAAATGTGGTAAGCCTGGTCATTAAGCAAACGAAGGCCGAACAGAGAAAGGTGGAGATCAACAGAAGTCCGACGATCGAACTGGAAACACCTCTCAAGGTTGTTTCAACTGCGGCAAGCCAGACCATTTCGCAAAAGAATGCAGAAGTAGACAAAATCGCCCACAGAAGGACTCAGCTTTTTACAAAAAGAAGGCTGAATATTATGCGCAAAAATCCCTAATGGCGAACAAAGGGCATTCTAAAGCAAACAAGGAGGACTTCGAGTCAGACACTACCTCTGATGATGAATTCACCACCAATGCCCTGTTCTGTGGCATGGCAGAAGTCGACTCCGGAACTGACAATGAGGTATCCATTTCAAACTCTACCTCTTGTACTAAATCTATAGATATTGATTCAATTAAACTTAACATTGAACTGATTGAACTAAAAGAGATAAATGAAAGCATTCAGAAAAGACTCACCTTTAATGAGAGAGAAGTAAGGCTTCTCACTCAAGAAAAAGCCAAAATTTTTAAAGAAAAGGAAAGAGCAGAAAAATATTGGAGCAATAATATAGATCCTTTAAAAAGGAAAATTTCTGAATTAACCTCTGCTTTAAAAATCAAAACAAAAGAGCTTTCAGTTTCTAGGAGTGAAGCAACTGACATAAGAGCTCTCAAAGAATACTTTCAAAAAGAGAGAGAGGTACTTTGGCAAGATCTACTCAGAAGAGAAGTTTTACTTAAAAACTATAAAGATGCACATAAGGTGTATGAGAAAGTAAACTCACAAATAGGAAGACGAGGTTTAGGGTACGATGATATTACTCTAGGTGTTGAAGGCAAAAGACTTAAACCTCTGTCTTCTCTGTTTGTGATAGGAAAAAAAAATAAACCAATTTTTCCAAATTTACTCTCTGTAAGTAAAAGGGTTAAAATCTATGCAGAACCTCACTTGAGGAAACATACGAAGATGATCAATGCGTGGTTTGAAAACACAAATTCATCATCTTCAACCTCTGTCAATAGAGGAATCAAACCAAAGAAATATCTGAAAACACAAGATCAGATTGGTATCTTTAAGTTTGGTAAACCAGAGACTCAAACACAGGTCGCTTTTGTCTGTATGATAAATGTCGAAAAGAAATTATCTGCAAAAGCTCCTGAGTTTAAACCCATCTTTTCAGAAGAAAAACTTAAAGAATCAATTGAAAAAGAAATTTTGGAAGTTTTGAAATCAAATGTTTTAGAAAATCTCTGTACATCTTCTATAGATCAAATTCTCGCTGAAGAGATCTCATCAGAAACCTCTGCTATCTATGAAAGTTATTCTACAGAGGGAGAAAGCTCGTACGATACATGCTCAGAAAATCCAGCCTCTGTCGAAAGAGATGACTCAACCTCTGTATATGAGGACGATTCATCCTCTGACGACTCAGAGACTGATTCTAAATCAGGGATAATTCACTGTGACACAGAGGATGTTAAATTCTCCTCTGAGTTTCTTAACAGAACAATTTCTCCAAAAGAGAAAATCACAGAGATACCTATCTGTCCAGATTTTCTCAAAATGTGTATACAAGCCAAAACCTCTACAGAGCTTGATAATCTGAAAAAGGCCTCTAAAAATCCTAAAAGCTCAAAATTTTCAAAACCTTTAAAGCAAATTAAAGAGAATCCTACTTGGCAATAAAAGGGAAAAATGCCTGAAGCTAACAAATATTTTTCCTCTGTGACAGTGAAGAAAGATGTTCACCACAGAAGAGACTCACAGAAGGCACGATCTAAACAAGACTTTTGCAAACAACATTCTAGTATTCATAGATCTTCTTGTAATAGGAAATCTATTGTTAAGAAAGAATGTAATGCCTCTGTGGTTCAGTTCAATAAATTCAATGAAAAGTTCAAACAAATCACGTCTCATATTAAATACTGTCATTGCTTTGATCTTATGTTCAAATTGAATAATCACTTCTCAAGTCCAGATTGCTTACTCTCTACTAAAATTCAAACTCCAAAGTCAGAACCTAGAGAGAAACAATCTGATTTTTCTACAAAAGATAAAATGTATTTCAAGAATGCTAAGGCAAACTTGAAAAATTCTAACAATATTGGACCCATATGGATATGGGTACCTAAGTCTCTGTGATTGTCTTACAGAAGCGGTTTGTGCCAATTTGGTATCTTGACTCCGGATGCTCAAGGCACATGACTGGCGACAGAAGTTTACTATCCACGTACAAAGAAACACACGATGGTGGATCTGTAACTTTTGGAGACGACAAGAAGGGACACATCAAAGGCTATGGAGTCATACAGAAGGAAAACGTCTCTGTATACAAAGTTGCATATGTGAATGGCCTTAAACACAACCTACTCAGTGTAAGTCAACTTTGTGATACAGGATTCGATGTGTTATTCAAAAGAACTTTCTGCTCTCTGCAAAGTGAAGACACAGGAATGGAACTTCTGCGAGCCGAAAGAAAAGGTGATCTGTATCTGATGAATTTTTGTTCAACAACCAAGGACAAAGTTTGCCTTGTAGCTTGCGAAAGTAAAGAAGCCTGGTTATGGCATAACAGGTTATGTCACTTGAACTTTAACACATTAGATAAGCTGGTAAAACTTGATCTAGTTAAAGGTTTGCCTAATGTTAAATTTAATAAGGATCACTTGTGTTCTACCTGTGAAATGGGAAAACTCAGAAGTACTTACCATAGAGGCAAAACAGATGTGTGTTGCACTAGACCTCTATACATGCTTCATGTTGACCTCTGCGGTCCCATTGCCATACAGAGCCTAGGTGGCAAGAAATACATACTTGTCTTAATTGATGAGTATTCGCGTTTCACATGGGTTGAATTTATTTGAAAGAAATCGGATGTTCCAATCATCTTGATTAATCTAATGAAAAGAATCCAAGTTTTTTATGAATGCAGAATACAGAAGTTAAGAAGTGACAATGGCACAGAATTTAAAAACTCTGTCATTGAAGCCTATCTTTCTACAGAAGGAATATCACAGAACTTCTCTGCAGCACGCACTCCACAGCAGAACGGCGTAGTCGAAAGGAAGAATCGAACGCTCGTGGAGGCAGCAAGAGCTATGCTATCAGCATGCGGATTACCGATGAACTTTTGGGCATAAGCGATTTCTACCGCATGTTATACACAAAATCGTTCAACCATTATGAAAAGACACCTCAAGACTCCTTACGAATTGATCAACAAAAGGCGGCCAAACATCAAATTTTTTCATGTGTTCGGATGTAAATGCTTTGTTTTAAACGACAGAGATTCAAGAGGAAAGTTTAAGGTAAAAGCTGACGAAGGCAAATTCATTGGATACTCTGCCACTTCCAAAGCCTACAGAGCATTCCTTACAAGATCTCGCAAAATCGTAGAAAGTATCAATGTTTGTTTTGATGATTCATTCCAAATGACTTTTGAGCAAATCAGTTCAGAACTCGAACTTAAAAGGGAAACCTCTGACATCTCACAAACGAAAGAAGACATAAATCTTCTATTTTTAGAGATGTTCCACGATGACATTGATCCTTCTGTTGGAACCATCAGAGTTTCTGAAGAACCATCCTCTGTCGGACAAAATCCTACAGGTATGACTCTAACTGGTCCAAATAGTGCTTCATCTTCTTCTGTAAATACTACAGATGCAAATGCCGAAGAAGAAAATGCAGAAGATGAAACATCAAGAAAAACGACCACAGAAGCTGCTGAAAAACAAACTCCACAATCCACAGAAGAACCAATTACAGAGGAAATTGAGGACCAAGACTATACGTCCTCAGAGGAAAAAACTCCACCACCACTCATACCAATCATTCCACAAATGGTAGAATCATCTACCAAGGCAAGAAGAACGACATAGGCTATACAAGAAGAAGATCCACAAGAATCTTCTGAAGAAAGGTTCGATGACATTGATGACCATCTTCCACGCACCACTCAGTGGACAAAAAGCCATCCTCCAAGCCAAATAATTGGAGAACCTTCTGACTCAGTAAAAACCAGGTCTGCCACTGCTAATTTTTGTTTCTTTACAAATTTTATTAGTGTGATAGAACCAAAGAATATTTCTGAAGCCCTAGATGACCCAAACTGGGTAGACGCCATGCAAGAAGAACTTCTGCAGTTTGAGCGTAACAGAGTATGGACTTTAGTACCTCTGCCACGAGGGAAACAGGCCATTGGGACTAAGTGGGTCTACAGAAATAAGAAGGATGAAGATGGAGTGGTCATCAGAAACAAAGCACGATTGGTGGCCAAGGGTTATAGACAAGAAGAAGACATAGATTACGATGAGAATTTTGCTCCTGTTGCACGGCTCGAAGCAATAAGAATATTCTTAGCCTTCGCAGCTCACAGAGGTTTTAAAGTCTATCAGATGGACGTAAAATCAGCTTTTCTCAACGGTGAAATCCAAGAAGAGGTTTACGTAAATCAGCCACCAGGGTTTGAAAGCTCAAAATTCCCAAGGCATGTATACTACCTTGAAAAGGCTCTGTACGGACTGAAACAGGCTCCAAGAGCATGGTACGAACGACTTTCTACCTTTCTTCTAATAAATGGCTACAACAGAGGTACAACGGATACTACCCTATTCTATAAACGTAAAAACAGTGAAATAATGCTTGTACAAATCTATGTGGACGACATACTTTTTGGGTCTACTAATACAGAAGAGTGCAAAAGTTTTGAAAAACTCATGCAGAGTGAGTTTGAAATGAGTATGATGGGAGAATTAACATTCTTCCTCGGACTCCAAGTCAAACAAACATCAGAGGGAATTTTTATAAATCAGGCGAAATATGTCTCTGACATTCTTTTCAAGTATAGCCTCTCTGATACCTCTGCAATGAAAACTCCAATGGCCACTGGAAATAAGTTATCCTTAGATCCAGATGGCATCTCTGTAGAATGCACTCTCTATAGAGGCATGATTGGATCTCTGTTATACTTAACTGCAAGCAGACCTGACATTATGCATTCCACATGTCTTTGTGCACGTTATCAAGCTAATACTAAGAAATCACATTATGATGCTGTTAAAAGAATCTTTAGATACCTAAAGGGGACCAAAAATCTTGGTCTCTGGTATCCACAGAACTCTGGCTTTTGTCTTAAAGCTTATACAGATTCATACTATGGAGGATGCATGCTCGACAGAAAGAGTACCTCTGGGAGTTGTCAATTCCTAGGCGGTAAACTAGTCAGTTGGACCTCCAAAAAGCAGAACTGTGTATCAACATCTACGGTAGAAGCTGAATCCGTTGCTGCTGCTAGCTGTTGTTCTCAGGTTCTATGGATGAAGACTCAGCTAAAAGACTACGGCCACATTCTATTCAAAATACCCATCTTCTGTGATTCCAAAAGTGCCATTGCCATCTCTGCCAATCCTGTGCAACATTCCAAAACCAAGCATATCGATATAAGGTACCACTTCTTGAAACATCATGTTGAACACGGTACAATCGAGATGCATTTCGTGCCAACAGAATATCAACTTGCAGACTTATTCACCAAAGCCTTAGACGAGAAAAGATTTAATTTCTTGGTGGGTAAGTTAGGAATGATTAATATGATGTGAAAATCCTCTGTAAGTATAGCTTTATCTTCTGTAAATAAGTATATATTTCTATTTTTATTTCTTTGATTGATTTATTTCTGTATGTAAATTCTCAATATTAAATAGTTCTTGATATCACAGAGCTTCTATAAGTCTGCTCAGAACCTCTGACGACCTCCACAGAACCTCTGGAAAAACAAGACCTATGCTCAATACAAATCTTATCATTCTTTGATCCAAGCATAGATCAAGGGGGAGCAAAAGGAAATTACTTGATCTACAGAGGTGATTAGATCAAGGGGGAGCAAAAAGGGACCCTGAAATGATCTACAGAGGTAAAACTTTCAAGGAGAAGCCAAAGAAGAGCGTCGATGAATCTATATCGACAGAAGTCAGACATCATTGCCGAGAAAAGAAGAACCAAAAAGGTATGTCTCTCGTACAAAAGGTTGTTGAAAACAGTTTTCTGGGACACAAATTGTCAAATATGTCCTAAATATACTGTGGATAACATTTCAAAAATCAAAAGATCAAAAAGTTTCATAAAATTTGAGTTATGAGAAATTTGAGGTCATAGAGCCTCTGCTGAGCTCAACAGAGGCTCTGCCAGAAATATGCTCTGAAATCACAAATTAACCCTCTATCGATATTTTGGAATGTTATCTCGGAAACCGAATACATACACCATGACCTTCACGAACAAAACTTTTTCCATAACAGTTTTCTCGGACACCAACTTTCAAATATGTCCGAAAAACATCTCTTAAAACAGATCAAAAATTGGATGATCAGAAAATTTAATAGAATTTTTGTTATGAGATTTTTTCACTCATAGAGCTTCTGCTGGCCCTCACAGAGCTTCTGCAAGTTCCCACAGAGCCACAAAACCTCTGTGAGTAAAAATTCTTAACTAAAAATCCTATTGATCCTCTCCAGTGCCTTTGCAAACGTTTTGGTTAAAGAAGAACCCACAGAAGTCATGACAACAATAAGATATATGAGAAAGGGATAAACATCAAGATTTTCAAAATCACAGAGCTTCTGTAAACCACAGAAGTTCTGTCAATCTGTTACTTGGGCATTTCTGTAGTAATAACGGTTACTTTTACTGAGAGTGAATCTCATGTGGCTAAGAACAACCCCACGCGCCTAGCATTAATGGGCCGCGCACGACGTCCTGTCATCCTCTGACATGGCCTACGTGTCCCATTTTTATTGGGCGTACATGGAACGTTTTCTGTGGAAAGTTGAACCCGCCGTTCTAACTTGTGTACGGATTCCAAATTTTAATCCATTGCCATATATTTTACTCTTTCGAAATCTACCGTTTTACCCTTCTATAAAAACCAAGCTTACCCTCTCATAAACTTTTTACAAACCCTCATTCTTCTCCGGCGAAACTCTGCAAAAACTTGCAAGTATCTTATTCTCATTACCAATGGCTTCATCTTCTCAAGCTATCTCCCCTGCACACTCTCCGGCGAACTCGCCAGAACATTCACCTGCTCATTCTGAACATTCAGAAAACCCCCACCTTGCCAAAAGTATTGAACTAGAAGATTCTGGCGATTCAGCAGAATTTGCTCCGACCACACATCTTCAAAACTTCATAGCAAAGGATCATTTCGAAAAAGTACTACCAATCAAATCCAACAATTGCTATTTGGTCCCCTCACCCACTGCTTTCGGCGAAGCCCATGCCATTCTTCTAAACATAATGGAAAATCATATCCTCTTCCCTCTACTCTCAAGAACCCCAAACAAAATTCCAGTTAGATATTTAAACCAGTTTTGGCAAAGTTGCCGATTTGATAAAGATGATTCTCTTATCAAAGGGTACATTTCAAGACCTGACAAATCTGAACATCTAGAAATCAAGTTCAATAGAACAATGTTCTTACTTGAATTCAACCTACCAACAAGGGGTCTTCTTGGATTGAAGAAATATGCAGAGCAACCAACAGACGACGAGATCTGTCGTTTCGTAGAAATGCTTGGGTACAACACCCAAATGAGGAAGAGAAATGACTTCCGCAGAGGCAGATTACCACCTCTGTGGAACACCTTGTTCTCAATTCTTAACAGATGCCTGACAGGGAAGATAAGCAGTATTGACCAGAGCTCACATCAGATATTAACCATCATGTATGGGGTTTACTATGATCTCTCACTGGATTACGCGACCATAATGATGCAAGAGATCATCAACACCATCGACAGAAAGAACAACGCCAGAAGGGTCAAAGAGAACGATCCTAACTTTCTACCACCTCTGCAATTCCAAAGAATACTGGGAGTTTTGTTCGAACCTCTGTTGCTGATACAGAACTGGCCAATGGAAGGGCCAATTCCCAAACAGTTCCCAATGAACAAAAATACCCCCACTAATCATGTAGATGGCTACACACACTGCAGACATTTGTCAAAGAACCTTCTGAGGTATGCCACAAATAAAACCCTTAAGAAAGAGTACATACGCGATCATAGAACTCCAAAACCGAGTCCTATGACACCCCCGCGTTTAGGTGTCCCCCTAGGAGCAATGATTGCAGACCTCTTTCCACTCAAGAAAAAAAAGATCACAAACTAGCAAAACACATGGCTATTCAACTTAGCTTCTTAGCCAAACGTGCAGAGCTCATGGGAAAGAAGTCCTCTTCGAAATCTTCTACCTCTACTCCAAAATCAAAGAAGAGGAAAACTGAAGAAGGCACCTCCACAAGCACTGCAGAAGGTCAACCTTCACCTCCTCATGCCACAGAAATTGGCTCCACTGCTCCTCCCTCTTCTCCAAAACAGAAGAAGAAAAGAAAATCGAAAACCACAGAGGAAGGGGCACCAAAACCTAAGAGGAGGAAAACCAAAAAGAAGCATGGGAAATCACTTGAAAAATTGGTTACCATAGAAGAAGAAGCAATCGCAGAAGAAAGAACTGCAGAAGAAGAAGATGCAGAAGTAGAAATGACAGAAGAGGGATATCAATCACCCTATCAATCCCCAGATCGATTTGCTCACCAAGGAAACTTAAACGATTTCCTACAGAACCCTGACATTGCCCACACTCTAAATACAGCAGGGTGGACGGCACAACCACTCGACCACCACTCCCCAGAAGAACAATACTTCTCTATTTCTGGCATTGACACACATCTGCAAGAAGATGATCAAACACCCAGAGATCAATCAGCTGAGACACCTATTATTCTACAGAACCCCTTCATTCAACAAGGATTGGACGTCCACAGAAGGAGTCCAAGCCCAGCTTCAGAAGAAATAGAACAAACAGAAGTTGAGTGGAATAGAGATGAAGTAATAGAGGCTTTAGAGAAAATAATAGAAAAAGGAAAAGAGGCCGAAGTTGTACAAGAAGAGGGATTTGAAACAAGGTAGACAAGAATGGAGGTCTCAGAGGTAGATTCAGATGAAGAAGAAGCTGTCTGGATACGAAAAGGTCTCTATCATCCACATGTCATGAGATTATACGGCTCTCATCAAATGTACGACTTCTTAAGCACAGAGCAAGGAACTTCAACAGAAGCTTGGGAAGAAGCACCAAGCCATCGGATAGCTACAGAAGCTGAAATGGTAGAAAATGATGTAGTACTTAGATGCTTAACAGAGGAAGAAACAAGAAAAGATGCCTGGATTAACAGAGGCACACAACCAAAACCAACTCCCAGTGCAACCCACACATCTAACTCCACAGGTCTAGCTGCAGAAGGAGTTATTGAAAAAGAGCAGCACAGCTCGATCCAAACCCAACCCATCCAGCCAGAAGTCACTCTTTAGACTTCTGCGCCCACAGAAACCGGGGAATCCATTCCTAGGGAGTCTCCTCAAAGAGACTCACCTATTGTTCGTGATCAATCGCCCCAGATCACACTAGAACACCCTACAGAGGAATTCGTTTCCTCTGCCACGCACGAAATAGGGGCAACCCTTCTTTCAGAGAGAAGTAGTGAGCACAACGACGAAGAGACTCTAGACAAGTCTCCGAGTCAACAGAAGGATAATCTAGTACCCACCTCTGAAGTGGATCTAGACAATGTCATTCACAGAACTTCTGTAGAGTCTGAAGCACTAGATGCTTCTGCTCGAAGATCAGATGGAAATCCTTCCACCCCCATCGTACAAACAAGGGTGAACGAAGGTGTCCCAGGAGCAGGGACTCACTCTGGAGACGAATGTGTTCCTCCAGAGGTTACACCAGGGACACAAGTATCAAGGGATGAGTTCCAAACCCTAGTCACCTCTGTGAACCAAACCATGAAAGAGTTGCAAAGCTCTTTCACATCTTTTGCAGAGAAAACATCAATGGCCTTGCTGAATCTGAACACCAAAATGGATAATCTGTCCACAGAGGTGAAAACGGCCATCACAGAGATGAAATCTTCTGCTCAAACAACTGCCACAACTACAGCCTCTTCTGCTGCTAAAGATTTTGGAATAGCTGCAACATCTGCATTCAAGGAATCAGTCAAACATTTCCTTGAACAAATGAACAAGCAATCCAACAAATCACAGAGCATCACACCTGCAGAACTACAGAAGGCTCTGCAAAACGTTCAAGAAGAGGCAATGCGCAACACTACAATGATGCAGCCAAAAGATTACATGACCAGAGTACAGCTGACAGAGCTCGGGCTGAATGTCATAAACTAGGTCACAGAAGTCATTGTCTCCTTCACTACTGCAAATGCCAACTACGTCAAAGAATTCAGAAAAAGTGTCGGCAGAATGCGCTTCAACACAGAAGCAGAGCTTGCAACTCTAATCGGCCTCTGTGATGATGTATGTGCAAAGTTGATGGCTGCAGAGCAAAGAAACCCAAAGCTTCCTGCAGAGCAGAGGGTACTTCTGATAAGAGTCAGAATGACTCTGATGATGTCCATCCTGGTCCATCAGATCATCCCGAGGGGGAGAATATAAGGGAGAAAGCTACGACCAGAGGACTACAAGCTCCACCAATCGCAGCAGAACCAATCAGCCAAGCCCCTCCAGAACAAACCCAAGATCAAAAGACCACAGAGACAACACCCATCTCTGTGGAATCAACTTCTGAAGAAACCAATATTCCAGAAGCTGATCAGCAAACCACAGAGGCAACAACCACCCCTGTGGTAATCAACTTGGAAGAAAGACCTTCAACAGAATCAACAGAAAAACCTCAAACCATACCAAGAAGAAAGTCGATTGCCACCAAACCAAAAAGAGCAACGACCTCTGCTTCTTCTATTCTGAGAAAGATGCACAATACAATGTCTGATCGAATGTCGCAGAGAGAAGAAGAAAGGCACAGGTTCACTTTAGCTTTCCGAATGGGAAGAAGATTCGACATACCTCAATCCACAGAAACCAAGCTCACAGAAGAAGTCACAAAAGAACCTCCCACAGAGGTTACAGAGCAAAACAAGCCAACAGAACCAACGCCACATAAGTCGTCTCAAAAACAAGTGTCAAAACTTACAGAGGCAACCCCCATCATTCCAACAGAAGCACCAACAACCAAACCTACAGAAGCAACAGGTTCTGCACCTCCAAAAGCCAAAGACAAGGGAAAGGCAAAAATGACAGAAGAGCCCAAGAAAAATAAATCAGTACCCAATCCTACAGAAAAACTGATGAAAAGCTCATTTGATGCCTTTCAAACTCCAAAGCCTGAAGAAGAGGACTGGGCATATGGATTGAAGCCTCTATCAGGAAGAGCTGCAGAAGTTGTTCAACAGATGGAGAGTCTCAGAAGACGAGTACCACCACATGGTCCAACATACGAAGAAATAGAAGAAGTGGTGTACACATATCTCTACAAACAACCCTTTCAGAACCTCCATCCAACATACCAAATCACAAATCCGAACATCAGAGAAGAATTTGAGAACATCTTCAGCAAAACAAAGCCAAGAACCAAAGCAGAAGTCTTCTCAATTCATAAAATCAAAAAGGTAATCTTCTGCAGATTCTCCTTCACAAGAACCTATCCAAGAGTCAAGTACAATCTTTACAGAGTCAAAAGGGTAAATAATTCAGAAACCACCTTCGCTGATGCTGACATAAGGAATCTGAATCCCTATGATCTACCTGAACTTCTGCAATGGACAAAGGACAACTACAACACAGAGCCAAACACCAGAGCCTATCAAGTGTTGAGAAAAGCAATGAGGGAAAAGCTTCTGATCTACAGTATGATAGATTTTCAACTGGGAAAGGATCTTGGTCTCAAACATCTGAATTTACGACCACCAGAGGATCGCTGCCCACCCGACGCCATGCCCAACTCAATCATTACAGAACCAAGATTCGGGTTAGTATTTCAAAACCCACAAGGCGAAGTCAAACTGTTTGTGTGCATGGACTGTCAGAAGTACGCAACTAGTACTCTGAACAAGTTCAGAGAAAGCCTTGTAAAATACAGAGATACAGAGAAAATGAATAGAGATGCTGCAGATACTTTCATCAGAGAGATTGATGCCACAATCCGCCTAAGAGAACTCTGCATCAGTTTCTACAAAGAGATCAGAAGAATCGGAAGAGACAACAGAAGCTACAACGATTTCAAAGATGCCAAAATCTGATTCTCAAACCTCAAATCTCTGCAAATCATGTTAAAGTTTATCTTTCATTGTACTCAAATGTAAAATGCCTCTGCATATTTCTGAATGAAAGAACTTTCGAGGTATTGTTTAACCTCTGTCTTATCTAACTTAGCCTAACTAAACTCAAGTTCAATTTTTTATTTTTCACTACTTAGGGGGAGATTGTTAGCTTCAATCTTCCTAATCATAGAAGTATTTAGAAGTAGTGAAAAATAGGCTATGTGAAGAAAGCCTCTTACAGAGGCTCTGCCGAACTTACCGAGAAATCAAGTTCAAGAAGCTACAGAAGCTAAAAGAGGCGTCCTACAGAAGCTCTGTCATACGCACAAAGAAGACCAAAGACTCGGAATCCGGTGAAGACTGCTCTACAAAGGACCAAACCGCAGAACCTCTGTGACACTTCACAGAGCCTCTGCGGTCTTCAACAAAGACTTCAAAGATATTTATAATATCTTGCTACTGTTTCTGAACCTATTCATCAACTTGCATGGTAGCATGCCCTGTCCATCTTCAACGTGTCAAACTCTGATTGGATTCAATAGGGCTTAGTACATAATAGACGTCTGCTGCATTAAATGCAATACAGCACGTCCAACTATTCATACCGTCCGTTCTGAATAGTACCTTATGCTTTATGGTCCCCTTAGAGTAGTATATAAGGAAGACTCATGTTGAGTTCTTCAAGATCGAGAAATTAAGAGAGAAAAACATCAAAAACACATAGCTTATATACTTTGAGAGTCATATTTGTTTTAAAGCTTTGCTTACTCACTGTTCTTGATTCTGTTCTTGATATATATATATTCAGTAAACTTTGAGATATTATTTCCTGTTCACTGTTTATTTATATTGTGTTCTAAATCTATCAAACATATCTATTAGTTCTTCAAATACGCTTCCGCATCAAACATAAATCGAACTAATAGATCTGACAATCTTGTTTAAACAAAACGGGAACCAACAGAGATCATTTTCATATTCAAATTTGATCCTTTGTTCTGCACGAGATATTTCAAGTTCAACAATTTTCCCTTCTAGAACCAATGTAGGAACATATTTCTTAGTTTCAAAGACTTGGTTGTTGACTGGCTTTGTAGCACAAATGTCAAAATAGTTATCTGGAAGTGGTTTATTTAGATTGTTGAGAATCTTCTCCGTCTCACGAGTATAGCAAAATGGAAGTTGTATATGAGTAGTTAAGAATCTTTTTCTGTTTTCCTCTTCTAAAGTCTACTTTACACCGGTCCAAGGAATTTCAAATTCTGGCCAATATCGTGCATACCTTAAACATTCGAAATTATACATTGTTGGCAATGCACAACTAGCTTTGGCCAAATGTTTCGGGTTTTCGTAACCAAGTCCCCAATACTTGTTGACATTGTTTACAAGTCTTGGTTTATTCAGGAAAATTGTTTGGTCAGTTTGACCTCTCAAATATAGTGTCTTTTCCAAATCTTTGATTTTATTTAAAAATTCTGTATTTTGGTCTGAAAGACTTGTCAAAGAAAGTTCGCTCTCATTATGTGTTTCTTCCAAATCACTGATTTTCTTTTTAAGCTCGGATATTTGTCAATCAGAAAATTTCTTATCCTCATCAAACTTTTCTTGGTGATCTATGATAGATTTATCAAGAATAGTTTGACTCAGATTTGCGTTTTCTTCTCTTTCCTTTTGCCATGTAGCACTTAGTCTCGCCTTCGGTGGATCAAAATATTCTTCCATATAAAACTCATCCATTGTTACCTGAAAAAAATTAAAAATGATCGTTGTCAGATACTTCGTGAGAAGTAGAATTATGCACACACGATAATCAGAGAAAAATCGATTAAAGTCGGAAAAATTTTCAAAATCAAATTTTGAAAAAACAAATTATAAATTTGTTGTTCAAAAATTTATTCCGAAAAATTAATGCGGAATACTGGACTTTAAATCGGCAAACCTGCAAAAAGTAAGACAAATATATTAGTTATGAGCACAAGCAGGTAAAAACTTGATAAACCAGACAAAATATGAAAAAATACTAAAAATAGGGACTAAAAATGACAGAATACGAAACTAAAATGAAAAACAAGGACTAAAAGTGTAAAATACTAAGACTTATAAAAGACAAATTCTAAAAACGACAAAAATCTAAAAATTAAGACTCAAAGAACTAACAATGTAAAATTCTAAAAACTAAAAGTCTAGGGACTAAACTTGACTCAAACTAAAATTCTAAAACTAGAGGGATTAAAAAAATAATAAACTGAAAGTATCAACTACAGGGACCAAAAACGTAATAAACCTAAACTACTAACTACAGGGACTGAAAGTGTAATACACACAAACTCTAAGTACAGGGACTAAATGTAACTAAACCTAAAAGTAACTATCCAACCACATTTCATCATCTCTAATACTTACGATGATCTGATGATTTTTGAGATCGATATCTTTGTCAAATCTCAACCAAAATTAATGATTTTGGTTTCAATGTGTTCCACAAACAAAGACAAATCGAATGGAACAAGAATTATACGATCATGCAAACATAATTGACAATGAAGTGAGCTTGAACAACTCCGATGAACACCACATTTTTCCGGCGATGGAAGATTTTCAGTCGAGAATTTCTTAGCTTTGTTCGGACTAAGAGGTCTAATCGGACAAAGAGTTGTCCGACAATCAGTTCTATCCGACATAATGTTGTACGACTAGAGTTGTGTACGACTAGAGTTGTCCGACTAAAAATCTGTACGAGAGTTAGTGTTGTCCGACTATAGGTTGTGTTAATGGCGTGGGATAGTTATGTGTATGGTGTTTGTAATACCCCGGATAAGTTCGTTAGTTAAAATCTCCTTTCCGTTAAGTTTAGTTAACTTTAAAGTTGATGTTTAGGGTAAGTTTGGGTAAATTTATAAGTTAAGGGTGTTTGGGTTATTATTGAGAAGTTCAAGGACCAAAGTGGTAAATTAGGTTTGATATTATCATATTAGAAATCAGATATTATTCATAACTCAGAAAATATCAGCTGAAGGTGTATGTGTGTGTTTTGGGAAGAAAAGAAGAAAAAGAAGAAAGCTAGGTTAAGGCTTCAATTGGTGTGCTTAGAAGTGATTCAAGGTATGTTTCCTTTACATTTTGTGTCTGTAATTGCTTTTAGAAGGGTTCTATCGGAGTAGAAACATCACAAACACTTCTGGTATTAATTCAGTCGATTTTCTGGGTAAAAAGCACCAAACCGACAGAGGTTTCCGGACACAGTATGAATGTGTCCGGGTAGATTCTTGGGTGGTGTCCGGGTAAGTTGTTGATAGAGTCCGGACGATTTGATTGATGGTTTCCGGATGATTTAGAGACCGGATAACATCCGGATTCCTTTGTTGTCCGGATTAGTCTGTGGTGTCCGGATTCCTTGTGTTGTCCGGATAAAACGTGTTGTCCGGATTAGTCTTGTTGTCCGGAAAGTTTAGCTGTTTGGTCACTTTTGGGGATTTGAGTTATCTAG
Source organism: Saussurea involucrata (assembly GCA_033807775.1). NCBI lineage: Eukaryota > Viridiplantae > Streptophyta > Magnoliopsida > Asterales > Asteraceae > Saussurea > Saussurea involucrata. The sequence continues at coordinate 140,021,334 of CM066322.1, forward strand.
AGTCCTAAGTCTTCTAGTATGTTTTATGTGATCAGTTGATAAGGGGATATTTGTATTCAATCTGTTTTCAGACTCTGTGGATTTGAATTGAAAGACTGAATCTTTGGAAAAAGGCTTGGAAGGGTTTTGTAAGCAAAGCAGGTGAGTTTTACTTTAAAACGTTTTCAACTGGAATATATATATCTGTGTTTATATATATATGAGATGGATATGTGTGGAATGGATTTACGATCAAGGTGTGAATATTTTGTGTTTATAATATAGTAAGATATTATATTTATTGGTGCATTACACTACACAAGTGCACAGTAGCCGGGTTCCGGTGAGCGGACCGGTGAGTAGTCGGGTTCCGGTGAGCGGACCGGTGGGTAGCCGGGTTCCGGTGTGCGGACCGGTTGTTGATTTATTAGTTGGCTTGCTACCAACTAATATGGCCATTTGTGGAGGAATAAGGTGAATGAGATGTACACGATGCACGAGTCTGGATTGGTATTTAAATACGTGTGGTATGTTTATATTTTACGAAAGAATTACAAAAGGTTTATCTAAACTATTCTGATACAAAGGATTTACATAAAAGGTTTTATAATGATTTTGGAAAGGACCGGGATTAACTCACTAGACCCGTTTGGTCTAACCCTCATTTTGTTTTCAAAAATATGTTTTCCAGGTTATGGATCGGCAGGAGAGGATGAAGTGTAGGAAGCTTTTGATGGATGTTGATTAGGAGGCTTTTATATATATATATTTTGTAATTTATGAGACCGAAGGGACCGTACTTGGTTTGTTATGAAATTTTCGTTGTAAATCAATGATATGTATGCATGTTATGTTATATGTTGTATGCTATGGGATTTGGGTTGTTACAGTGTTGTACGAGAGTTTTGAAGCATGCGAGAGTTATGAGTGTACGATAGTTATGAGCAAGTCGTACAAAACGTGTGCGACAATTATGAGTTTTCCGGCCGAAATTTGCAGTTTCCGATGAAACTCCGGCGAAAAACGATTTTCCGACGAGCTCTTTTACACACACTTAACTCAACCAAAACTCATCCTTTTTGATTCTAAAAAGTTGCAGATTGATCGCAATCCAAAAACGAAGCGATCTGTGACGAATATTGCGATCAAATATCAACAAATCATCAACAAGATGATTTTTCCGGCGAAGAGTTTCCAGATTTCGGTGAAGCTTTGTTGTTGACCTGTAACACCACAAAACACTGATTTGTTATTGTTTTTCAATCCTGATAATCCAAATATGATGAAAAACCGAAAACAACTTGATTTGTGGAAGTTAACAGGATTAAAGCATGCTTAATCACCACATAATCGATCACTAAAGTATTGAATATCATGGAAAAACTTTCTGTCGAACTTCAAAATACTCAGAACACTGATTTCTCAACGAATTTTAATTCTAAAAATTGATATATGCTCGAAAATTAACAACAAACAGATCCGTGATATTATATACAATCAAACAACACAAACTAATTCCGAATTTTTGAAGATTTTTCAAGAAAAATCTCAAAAACTCAAAAACTCATCAATTTCTTCAAAAATTGACAAAAAATTCTTCAATTTGGACAGATTTGTGCATAATCCGATCTGATTAAGCTCTGATACCACTTGTGATCCCAGATCTAATCAAGTAACAATGTGTAATTCAAGAACTCTTCATTAAAGATGAGAAATATACAAGATTGGAATTAAGATCCCCTTTCTCTCTCTAAACGCTCTCTAGGTTGTCATCCCTCTGTCTTGCCCAATCTCTCTCAATGTACGTATGGATGACTTGCTTTCAATTACTATTACAAGGTATGTATTTATACCCTTGATCATCTCACTTAAATGTGTTGACTTTGACTCTCAACACCTCTATCTTTGACTTTGACTATTGCATTTGACTCTTACAAATAATACAATTACATATTAAATCTTGAATACATTTTATGCACTAACAAACCCTTTAAAGAAAGTTTCAACATCTAAAACATAACCTTCAAATTCCAACTTTTCGATAGAAAACATAGGAAAACCATATCTCCAAATCCGTGGCCCATGAAAAAAAGTCTTGTACATACATAAAGTTGACATTTGTGGAAGAACCAACATCAAATTCAAACTTTGCACTCTTCGGTATCTTATTTATCACATGGAAATCCAAGTGACTAAACTTGACATTTATGGAAGAACCAACATATACTTGAATTTATCACATTGAAATCAACTTTATATTCACTTTCCATTTTTCTTTCAAGTCAAATGTGTTTGTGTAACCTCTGACTCTAGAAATCTTAATGCCTAATATACCTTCCAAAAAAAATTCTCTTGCACATTGTTAAATCAATTCTTCACTCAAGAGACAAATAAGAATCTTGTACTAATTTGCCAAGTTTAGAGAATTTCGAATACCTAATGCTTTGCATCGACACCAAGTTCACCACACAATTTCAGCCCATCACGACAAAATCACAAACGTAAATATCAAGTTAAACCAAGTTAAACCTGATTGAACGATCTGTACATAAAGTTTCAACTTTAATCATTCAAAAATAGAATTAGCTCATTAGTCTCTTATATAATATGTATCCTAGCAAAAAAATATCTTCTTAAAATATTCCATTGCTACAACAGAGACAAATGTCCTAGATGCTAAATCAAATGGTTAAATGATTGCAGTTATACATTAATCTTTTAAAACAAGATCATCTGGTGGAAAATAGCATATTATCAAAGAGATGATAAGTTCCTTTGGGGGGAGTAGGAGAAAGATTTTCTATATTGACATATGCATACTTCCTCAGTATGTTCCAATTTTCAGTAATTCTAAATCGAGGAAATTCAAACAAAACATGGGATTGGAATGGAATTCAATTCCAAATCCCTTAAACATTCAACCAAATCATATGAAGGGGTTCCACAAATGAAGTAAGAAAGATGACAAACTTTATATTCAAAGCAATATATAAATTAGGTAAAACATGTGAGAACGCCCATAATAACGAACACTTAAAACAGGTGCCATTGGAAGTTCTATTTTTAGTTGTCATGTTTGTAATTGATTCATACATGTATTACACCATTCTCATTTTTTGTTCTCAGCATTCCTAATTTTTGTTGGTAGTTTCTCTGTTGTTTGGAAGCTAAATGTTTCATTTTTCCATCAAATATGAAGTTTCATGATGTTACCTCGTCTTTATAATCCGATAATGATTCATTGGAGAAGGTGATTGGTCTAATAGCGATTTAGTTGAAAGGTGCTCTTGTTTGATCATGGTCCTAAATTGGATGAATTTAATTGATTAATGAGACTTTGAAATCATGTTTATACTATACATTGTGCATTTCAAATGCTTATAAATTTGTTACGGCGTGGGATTTTACGATTTTGATTGAACAGTTTATGAATAATGCTTGTAAAAACTTGATGGTACTGAAATCCATTATTACTTTTCACACTTGTTAAGTCACTCGATGACTTGTTAAACATTAATGACAGAGTAAATTATATAAACATACTAAATTAAATAAAAGCTGAAATGAAGAACCAAAACTCTTATCTCTACTAACTGAAGATCTTGGGTCTCCTCACCCTCCAATAGCAAATTAGCGGATAATTTGATGAAATTAAGTTTATATGTACACTAAATAACTGTTAATTCTTTGGAACAAACAAAAAAACACCCAATACATTAATCTAAATTCATAAACATTAATTCATGCTCCAACTAAAAACACGTAATCAAAACGAATAGAATTTTACCTGAAATTTAAGGCTAAAAGGAAGTCTTACTTGAGCCTGAGCAGAAAGATATTTGGAGGCTAAAGAACTTAAATGGAGAAGATGGATGGTGGTGAACCCGTAAATGCAGCAGGTTGATAGTACCTCTATGTTGGAACCCCTCGATCAGCAGGACAAATACTAAACTTGCAATTTCTTGTGAACTTATAAATGATTTTGATTTCCATGGCACAGTAAATCAGATTAAACAAATCAACCAAAGATGAAAAATAATGTGATAGCTATTTACAATTGAAATGAATTACAGTTGAGAAAAATTATGTTAATAATAAACCAATAATATACCAAATGGTTATACCTCTGGATATTGTGTCCCTCACTTGAGTTTGGGCATCATCATCAACGTTATATCAGGGTCATCATTATCAAGATATTTGAAATTAGGAATAGCTCTTAAACAACCAAAAAAAAACAAAGGTAAAGAAATCAACTTAACGAAATTAAACCCAACAACGCCATATTAGGGCATCATCATCAAGATATTTGCAATGAAAAAAAGCGAAAGAAACACAGGGAAGCTGAATTTTGTGTAATCAAGATGAAATTGGTTATCATCTTATTCAGTTTGATGCACCACCTAAAATTGAATATGAGGAGGATGAGAAGCTTAAGGATTAGACCGTTGGAGGATAGAAACGTAGGAAAAAAAAGGAGATGAAGGGTCTTGAGTTAAACCCTAAGCTGTTAAAAGAAAATTAGAAAACTGAGAAAAAAAGATGGGAGTCATTCTCAGACCTGGAAGTGCCACGTCATTTGATAGAGATTCTGCTTTGCGCGGTGGTGTAAGTAATTTGGACGGTAATTTATGGATTGTTCGTATAAGTAATGACTTCGTATGATTTTTTCTTATAGATGGTATTGTTTCCAAGTTTATTAAAAAAATAAACTAAAACACACTTAAATGATACCGTAATTACCGTCCAAACACATGTCCACTCTTCAAATGGGACATGGTCCAAATGTTAACATGGAGTAGACTAATCCAAACATCTAAATAGAAGTGTTAAGGGTTGCTTCAATGATGAAGACATGTGGTGTATTAGCTCAATAATTTTTCTAAATGACATGAGGTACTCATGTGCCATATAAAACTTTTATGTTATAAACATCAACTCACAGTTGTGAAACTCTTTAGTTTTACAAATGAGTCTAATTTATTTTCTTTGTTTCAATAACAAAATAGAAAAAGAAAAACATAAATATCAAAGTTCCATACATATATATATTTATATCCCTTACTCATATGAAGCTACAACACAAAAATGTAAAAACAGGCATCCACAAAACTAATATGAAGGAAACTTGGAAAAAGAAAAAGACAACGTATATATCACAACAAAAAGTGTGTATATATCACAGCAAAAAGTATACCTTCCTCTCGAAAAACATAAATATACATTCCCATGAGACTTTAAAAAATATAAATTGGAAAAAAAAGACTAATATATATACTTGATATATGTGAAAGAGCCTGCCAAATCTTCATCAAAATAAAACTCACACCATGCTTCCTGTAAGAGTAGTTTGTGTTAGATTGCCATGGTTTGACCCAACCCAGTATGCCCAAATCAACCCCCTGTTAGAGACCAAGACCTTTGGAGTTCATTAGAATTGGAGAATTAATGAGAAAGTTAATATAACATTAATATGCATTTCTTAAGTTGCACATGCATATGCCACTTTCCAACATTCAACTTTGGAGTTCATTAGAATTGGAGAATTAATAGAGAAAGTTAATATAACATTAATATGCATTTCTTAAGTTGCACATGCATATGCCACTTTCCAACATTCAACGTGTAAAAATACAAGTTATAGTGAGAACATGAGTGGTAAGCTTGAGGTATGTCAGTAAACATACAAACACCAGAAATTCTACAATCCAGAATTTAGTGACTTATGTTAAACATCATATTATTTCATAAAATTGATATTGTATATCTTGCTTTGATTAAAGTAGCTTAATTTTAATCATTTTGTACCCATGATTAAGTTAAGATTAACAAAAGCAAAGAACCCTGCAAAGTTATAAAACCTTCTTTAAGGGTGATGGTGCTGTTGTTGCCATATCAACACCTCACCAAACAATATATATCAACACCTCACCAAAAAACATGTTATCAATTCTCAAGTACCAACAAGGTACTAAAAGACTGACCAAAAAAGATTGTTTGGCAGAGAATAAGATTGTTATAGTGTTAAGTTTTGGAGACAGCAGGTACTCATATGCCATATAAACGTTTTATTATATAAACATCATCAATTAATTAAGTCTTGTAGTTATATAAATGAGTCTCATTTATTTTCTCTGTTTTAGTAACAAAAACAGATATATCAAAGTTTCATACATATTTATAGGAAACTATATATGCGTGGTTGTGTATATCATAAGTTATGATGCTTCACCACCTAAAATTCTAAAACACTATCCTTAAGAAGTTTAATGATTCCGCCGCATGCTATATGGACAACTTACAATGAAACACAACCGAGTAGAAATTGAAATTTTCTGGATGACAGAATAAGATGCTCTAAAAACTTTGGTCATCGTAAGAGATCAACAACGGCCAAATAAAAAAAGGACATCAAAAAATTTAATTGAATTGTGGTGAACGATGAGCTACACGTAGTCACTTACAGTTGTGACTTTCCGTCTTGATCCTCCCATCCACAGTAATATTGCCAATTGTGTAGTATAATGTCTGAAGACCTAAATAAAAAAACTAGAACAACACAAATGCAAGATAAATAAAAGCACAAGACATACATGAAAGCTAAGAATTGAGTAAATCATGTTCTAAGATGAACCTTATCCAAAAAAAAAATGTTCTAATGAGAGAAACGGAGTTTTGAGTAACTTTTGACAAAGTGGTTTTAGCTTGTTCATTTTGCTTGTTTTTCCTTATTTTATGCCATTGTATTTTCTTGGTTCTTATTTTGGGAACAATTTTATATTTTTCATTGGTTGCAAATTGCACAAAGTGAATAGTGGAAAAAAGAAGGGTTGAGAAGAGATGAAAGGTTGGAAAGGGCCAGCAAACCGGTGTCATGCATGATTACCTTTTGATTCAATTAGCAATTTAATGTGATTTGAATGCACACAAATTACATAAGTAACACTCAAGTATTTGAAACTAAATGATAATACGTAATATGTAATACTAATCAATGATCATCAGGCTTTGCTCTAATCCAAGAATACAATGGAACATACACGACCATATATGGTTGAACATTTATAAGTAAGGGGCCATTTACGCAGCGCTTATGTAACAACCCCTACCAAACAAACAAACCAAAACCACTACTATAAAATACAAGTGCTAAAACGGCCCACATAAGTCACACATCCAAAATTTCAAACTTGGGTTTGCGGAAATAACCCTAATTACAGTTGAGAAACCTAACTAGACAACAAAGGAAAGTCTTCTAGCCATTCTATACGCAAGCTTCAGCTCACGTCTTGCTCTTGCCTTTAACGAGTCCTCAACTACATGCTTACCTGAAAAAGTTTTAGTTTTGAAAAGCGAGGGTTAGACCATGAGGTCTAGTGAGATCCCTCTGGATACCAACACCACGTCACAATTATCAACTAAAAAGAGTTTATAAGCATTTATAAACAATCAAGCATTTATCAGTTCAAGTACACAGACAACACATATTGATGGCTCACTCTTTGGTCACGTATACACTTGTGACTATGTGTTAGGGCACACACCCGCCCTTAATACCATATGAAAGGGATTCATATATTCTGCATGGGACACACACACCCCATATATCCACATCAAGTCATCGCATGTTCCTCCCAACACATACCCAAAATATAATTAGCACACCTTTATCAAGCATATTTAAAACAACGTGAAACGTGCAATTCAATATATCGGTACAAGTAATAAATTCGAGTATCGATAAAGCTTCAGTTTAGAAAGACTCACCTGGCGTCCACGCTAAATGTTCTCACTTGAACTGCTATCCTCTAACTGCACACCTACATTTCCGCCCAACACACGAGAGTGAATAAGTCACCCAACATCCCACCATATTGACTACCGTACCTCCCGAGACACTTCCCGACTTACTTAAGGCACTCTATACTCGGCACACAAAGAGGATCCCAAAGGATTCCCGACACAGTCCCAAACAGTGGAGTTTTCCGGACAACTACTTCCGGACAACCACTTCCGGACAAACAACTTCCGGACAACCCACTTCCGGACTACCCACTTCTGGACACACCGGTTCCAGATTCTGGTATAATCTGGATTTCTTCCAGATTCCGGTACAATTCGGACTTCTTTCGGATTCTGGTACATTCTGGATTCCACAACATTTCCGAGAAATCCCACTTCTCCGGGATATGCGATTTCCGAACACGGTTCTACTGTGCACGAAAAATCCCACTGGGAAATGATTCCCCACTCAAACCCAGCTCTTCCCCAACGATTTCAAATGGTTAAAATGATTTACTAATCATCCCAAAACTTGCTTCCACACTGGTTACTATTTCAAACAGTCAATCACTCATAACTCTCATAAGTGAAGGTTATCGATCCAACAAGAACTTACCAAAATCAACCCACAATCCCCAGAGGTTAGAGGATTGAGATATTACCTTGAAGAAGACGATTCACTCCTCCAAAGCTTCAGTTCCCAAGCTCTTCTTCCAATATAGCGAGATTTCTCCACACCCACAAATACACTCTAGCAGCAAATCTAAAAAATAAGGAATAGAAATGAGGGTTTTTGGGTTTTAACCCTATTCCCCATACTTGCACCAAGGTCCTCCAAGTCTCATCTTTCACATCTTAGCCACCATCTTCACTTTATTCTTCCCATAAATCACACCACTTCATTAATTTATTAAAAAACAATCCGGTTATTACAACTTACCAATAAGAGTGAATACTTTCATTTAACTTACAGAGTAAAAATTTATTCCATCATAATGGCATCGTATTAAACATTTTTATCCGGTAAATGCTTAATGGGTAAGAGTCGACATTCTCACTTACTGGGTAAGACTCTCGATCTTTATTATCTCTCTTATTGGGTAAGATTCTTATCTTTGTATGTTCATTCAATAAGGTAAAGTAGCCCGGTAAGCACTTACCGGGTAAGCATTTAGTAAAAGGCCCTAACGGTCCGTCTATCTAACGCTTACCTGGGTAAGCACTTACTTAGTCATATTACCTTACTGGATAATTAGAGCAAAGACCAAAAAGATTACCCGGTAAGAGCTAAGGCAAGAACCGAGAGTCTTACCAGGTAAGTGACGGTGAGGACTCTTACCCAGGTTAGCATTTACGGGAAAAAATGTTGCATACCATACCGTTTTGGTGAGCTAAAATCTTACACGTAAGTAAGTTATAGTGTTAATTTTTACCGGTAAGCACTTACAAGGGTAAGTGTTTGGAAAATGGCCCCTAAGTATCATTAACTCACAGACATACAGGTAACGACCACCTATAAAACAAATGCTATGACTTAGAATATTCAGACTCCTGATGATTTGCACAACGTTTAGATCTCATTTGAGCCATTGATGCATTTTGATTCACATAATAAATACAACCCAAAACAACACATATCCATAGCTTGTAGTAAAGACATAGCTCCATCATAATCACAATACCGAGTTAATGATCCAACTAAAAATAAAAAAATGAAAAAAGAATAGATATTACCTGAATTTCAAGGCTAAAAGGGTTCTTAAAGCTGCTCCATTTTCCAGACATGAATACCGCCACTCAAACCATATTCCCGTCCCCCCAACGAAAGGGTTTTTAAGCCTTTCTTCTGTTGTACCGTCCTAAACGTGATAATCATACAAGCCCTACTCACAAAATCTAAAAGGCAATTGACATCTCTGCAGGGATAAATTAAAGTACAAAATGTTAGAACTGAAGCTAGTTAGATATAAAAGCGAGTTATACATGATTGTATCGAGCAAGGAATGATTTTATGACTCCGATTTTGAATAAAATTGATCTATTGAAAATTGTATGTTGAATGAAGCCTGCTGTACGATAAAACTAAAAGTAAAAAAGTCTCATTTACACAAATTCAACTCCTCTCCATCGATAATTTGACGAATTTAAGTACATCAAATACATTCAAGAGAATTTGTATAAACGTAAATTGGGAGTTGGGATCTGTTAATGTTTCAACTAAAAAACACAAACTCAATAGAAAAACATTTCAAAGATCATCGAAACATATATCATGATTCATATAAAAGGATATAGTTTTCAATCTATCAAAGAAACAAAACACAATTTATGAAATCCAAAAAACATATGAGAAATTAAGTTTTGATAGTACCTTTGCTTTTAAAGAATGTTGTTGAAGTTGTAACACATGTTGTTGAATAAAATTGATCTCTAGTATGAAATAACCAACTAATTCTACCAAAATGTTAGAACTAAAGCTAAGTGGATATGAAATCGAGTAATCGAGTTATACCTGATTGTATCAATCAAGGACTGATTTTCTGAACGCAGAAGCAGAAACGATCGCACATGGAGATGGAGAAAAAGGTAGAAGCGGAAATGGAAAAAACAAAGATTGGGAGATTGGGGGATTGAGAGATGGAGAGATGAAGATGAAGAAAAAACATACAAAGAGAAGGGGAATGGGAAGGGTTTAGGGGTTAAATGATTTGAAAGGAAATAAAAAGCAAAAATCTGGAAAAATAGGAAGGTAGGATATCTGCATCTAGGAGATGCCATGTGGACTCCTAATGTTTTTGCTCTATATATATATATATATATATATATATATATATATATATATATATATAGATTTTCGTTTTTGGCATTTTGAAAATTGTTTTATTTTGTCATTATGGTTTGCAATTCATTTTGTTTTTTGCCCTAGGATTAACTTTATTAGAAAAGCTATGTATTCTTATTCCATTAACCCATGCCCCAACCCCATCCACACCCACGTGACCCACCACCCCCCACACGTCTTCTCTCAAACTCCCTCTTCCAATTGATGTTGCCTCCATCTTGTTCCCCCTCCCCTTTTCCGGAAATCTCGTATAAAACATCACATCCTTTCTATTGTACAAGCTCAAAGGCGTTCTTATGAAGGGTTCTATATATGCTAAAACCCTAGAACTTGATGTAAGGGGAAGGTGAGAAAGGGATATGTAATTTTGATTGGTTGACTTTGTAAAAAAGGGAATGAGAATATGGGTTGCTTGGGATTGTGGTTTCAATTTGGTTTTCTCGTCTTCCTTTTAGTGCCTTTAGTCTTTGTAACACACTCAAAATTGGTAAGAGCAACTAGGCAAAAAAAACTTTGATAAAATATTCAATTAAGGATAAAATTCCTTCTACAAACAATCCTTGGAAATACCTCAAAAATAAAACATAATAACTTCAACAATTCAATATCCTAAGTCCTACGCGACAACTACAAAAGTCGGGTGTTACTTAACTCAAACCAAACTTGCTAATCCCAAAATGAGGAAGACTTCACCATGTCACTTACTTCTTGAGCACACAACTAGCTCACCACTCTTCACAGTGTCACTAGAACTATTGTAACATCCTAAATTTTCGTTATTAGTATTTTATTAAGAATTGGGTTGTATTAGTAATTGTTGTAACCTTGGGATTGTATGGAAGTTTTATAATCCAATTTAAGGTTGAAATTCAAAAGAATGAAAGTTTAGTGTACTTATTGGAATTAATGTAACTATGGGGTAAGTTATGTTACTTTGGAAATGTTTGTGTGAACAAGATACTGAGAATGAGAAATATCTCATTCTTGTTTGTGTTGAGTCGGCAAAAGAGAGAATCAGGAAGAAAAGAGAGAAAGAAGAAAGAATCTTGGTTCTTCATTTTGGTAAGAGATTTGAATTGATTTCTAGTAGCAATCTGTTGTAGTTATGTGTTTATAAATGTATCTGTATTGTGAATAGGGTTGAAAATCGTTTACAACAGATTTAGAGTTTTACGATTTTGGCAGAGAAACAAGTTTTGCTACAAAAGGTGAGTTCATTCGATTCGTTGTATAAATCAGTGTTTTTAAGTTGTACAAACCTTAATATAGCTGTGTAAATTGACTGAGGACTGAATGGAATACATAGATTGAACTGATTTTACAAGTTAAGTTGAATTGTGGACTTGATTGAAATAGACTGTACGTAGTCCCGGTACATGAACGAAAGGCCGATACTTATGAGTCCCAGTGCAGTCCCGGTGCAGTCCCAGTAGTGGCAAGTCCCGGTAAAGGCAAGTCCCGTTAGTGGCAAGTCCCGGTAGTGCAAGTCCCGGTAGTTGGAAGTCCCGGTAGAGGCAAATCCTGATACTTATGAGTTCCGGTGAAGTTCCAGTACATGTGTTGAATACCGGGAGGTAGGGATTCCGGGAGTTGGGAATACCGGGAGTTGGATAAAAATAGTCAGTTCATAGATTTTGGTAATAGATCTTGGATATGAACTTAAGAATATAAAAGTTAAGGTATCCAGAGACTTTGTATTATCTGTACTATTCTAGAAATTGGAAAGTATAGTTTCGTTAATCGTGGAAAGGTGCGATTTAAGAATTGACATATACCTCATGTTGCTTGAACATACGTACCCTTGAAGAGTAGTATGTTAGGGTTATAGACTGCACTAGTGTGATACTAGGCAGGAATGTGTTAAATGCGATTTGCTCATACTGAATGATATGAGGAGTCTATATGGTATAAAGGTGATTTGCTCATACTGAATGATATGAGAAATCTGTATTAAGCATTTACTTGCACGAGTAGAAATAATTGTAATGGATCCATAGGCACTAAAGTTTGGTAATCACATGGAATAGGTGTGTGGTATAACTCGTTTAATCGTTATTCCAGTGTGTGTGGAAAATTATGGAATAGGCGTGTGGTATTAATCGTTATTCCTGATTTCTAAGGAAGAGAGTGAGGTTGACATAAGTACTTGTAATCTCTGCTTCCTTACTGATAAATGGGCGTGTGTAATCGCGATTTATTGGTGGAGAGCATTGATCTAGAATCTTTGAAGATTCGTAGTGTGGCTATGGGGTATGATATGCTGATGGAATTGTTGTCATCCATAGTCATGGGAGTGGATAAAATTGTGTATTGGAATAAAGTTATACATACGGTAAGAAAAGGGGTAACCAGGTTTGTCATAACTTGCTTACATTGATTTTGCAAATGTTATTATTGAAACGAATGTTCTCACTAGGAGTTGGCCTAATCGTTTCATATGATGTTTTCTTACCAGGTGCAGGCTCAGGCAAATAAAGGGTTGTGGGATGAGTGTTTTTGGAATAGCAGAAGTGGCAATTAACAAAGAGGAGATTTTTGAAGGATAACTTAGATAACTCAATTAATCTGATTATAGTGACATGATTAGATTGATAGGTTATTCGAAGTATCCTGTTTTGTAATTACACTCTTGCTGGTTAATTCCTTTGCTATCTATATAAGTTGAATTTTTATTGTCATAACCTGTTGTAACTTGAGGTTTAATTTAGCCCGGATTTTTGAGGCGTTACAATATGGTATCAAAGCTTTAGTTTAAGCGAACTAAGTATGCTGATGAGATACTTAGACTTAAGCTGAGATGAATTAGGTTATGATATGTGAGATATGGGTAGAAGTGCTAAGACGGGATAGTCTTAGGGTCGACGGAAATACGTGAAATTAATACTGTGACAATGGAAAGATGATTCTCATGTATAGTATGTTCACAATTTCAATTAGCTAATGTTATTATGAATATATTGTTACACAAGCATACTTATTTCTAAATTGTTACAGTGATTAATGATCGGTAAAGTACGTTCGTATGTCTAGATTTGTGTAACCATTTCTTATGGTTATTCCTTTGTGTTTTATCAGAAAATGGTAAATACGCCGCCGTTGTCCCCTATTTCTGAAATTAATAGGATTGGGATTGACTGGACCGAAGAAAGGTAACCTGGATTAGGTGGAGTTCCTGAGACTCCGCCGGATTTTCTTTCTATCGGAGGATCACATAGCCGGATGCATGGGGTGGGTACCAGTACTGCCATCTCGAGAACACCAGAAGCAGGAATAGAGTCTCAAATGATGGAAAATATGATGCGGATGATGAACACGACAATGGAAAGACAATCTGAAATGTTCATGAAGGCGCTTGATGATCGTACGACGGGGGTACTACGAACAACAACAGATGCTGGAATAATCCCTCCACTTCATACTCCAGTAACAGAAACTGAAAGGAGAGTAGAAAGAAGTTGCTCGTATAAGACTTTTCTAAGTTGTAAACCACCGGAGTTTGCCAGAGCGGATAATCCAGTGGCGTGTGTGAACTGGATCAGAGAGATAGAACAAGCTTTTCGGGCATGCGAATGTGATGAAAAGCCGAAAGTTAGGTTTGCTTCGCAGATGTTGAGAGGAAACGCGTTGATGTGGTGGAATGTGCTGACGGCTTCAATTGCGACTTCCGTCCTGTCTGCAATGACTTGGGAGTCATTTAAAAAGAAGCTTTTGGAAGAATACTTCAACGAAAGCGAGATGGATCGAATTGAGGAGGAATTTCGAAATCTGAAAAAGGGTACTAATACTGTTCGAAAGTATACGGAGTTGTTCATGGAAAAGTTGAATCTAGTTGGGCATGTAGCTCCAACTGAGAAAGATAGAGTTAAGGCTTATCTGAAAGGACTGCCGGCGTATATGATGTCGCGGGTGCGGAGCTCTAAAGCTTCGACGTTGAGAGAGACGATTGAAGAAGCCAAAGTGATAGAAAATGTTTACGCCTTGGATAAAGAAGAAAAGACCCAAGTTGGGGAGAAGCGGAAATGGGAAGGTCGATCAGAGCATTCACAGAAGTCAAGGAGTGCTGGTAAAGGTACTTCTTATGAATCACGCCGTGAACCAAACTGGTGTCCAAAGTGTAAGAGCAAGCATTACGGGCAGCGTCGAGTGATAGCATCTGAATGCTTTAAGTGTGGAAAGAGTGGGCATTCTATGAATAATTGTCCAGTGAAGGGGAATACATGTTTTGAATGTAAGCAACCGGGTCACTTTCGTCGGGAGTGCCCAAGGCTGAAAAAGAGCGGCGATCAGAGTAAGAAACCAGTTATTCCGAAGCCAACGGGCCGAGCTTTTCAGATGACCGCTGATGAAGCTAAGGAATCAAGGGACGTTGTCTCGGGTATATTCCTTGTTAATTCTTGTCCTGCGCGTATTTTGTTTGATTGTGGAGCAAATTTGTCATTTGTGTCCAAATCGTTCTATCCTAAGTTAGCTACGCCTATTACTACTTTAGATGATGCTTTAGTAGTAGAGGTAGCTAATGGGGGTCAAGCTTTGGTTCGAGAAAGGCTTGATGGTTGTGCTATTCTTATAGAAGAGACAAAATTTTCGATCAACTTGTTGTTGATGGAAATTGGAGGGTTTGACATAGTTGTGGGTATGGATTGGCTGACGGCCAATCAAGCAGAAATATTTTGCGCAAAGAAATTAATCAGGATTCCGATGACCGATAAGGATGACGTATTCATCTTCGGGGAAAAACAAAAGGGGGAAATTCCGTTAATCTCTGTTGTGAAGGCGCGAAAGTGTTTAATGAAAGGATGTATATCCTATCTGGCATATGTCTTAGATGGAAGGTTGGAAAAGAAACAATTGGAAGATATCAAGGTGGTACGAGAGTTTCTTGACATATTTCCTGATGATCTTCCTGGTCTACCTACTGAAAGGCAGGTGGAGTTTAGAATTGATCTCATTCCAGGTTCGTCTCCGATAGCGCGGGCACCTTACCGTCTAGTGCTGTCTGAAATGAAAGAGATGCTGACTCAACTCCAGGAGTTATTAGATAAAGGTTTTGTCAGACCGAGCTCTTCGCCTTGGGGAGCTCCGGTCCTGTTTGTTAAGAAGAAAGACGGTACTATGAGAATGTGTATAGATTACCGCGAGCTGAATAAAATGACGATTAAGAATAAATATCCGCTTCCAAGAATCGATGATCTATTTGATCAACTTCAAGGGGCAGGATGTTTTTCTATGATTGATTTAAGGTCAGGGTATCACCAAGTGCGGGTTAGAAATGAAGATATTCCTAAGACAGCTTTTAGAACCAGATACGGGCATTATGAGTTTCTAGTAATGCCATTCGGGTTGACAAATGCCCCAGTTGTCTTCATGGATCTGATGAATAGAGTGTGTCGACCTTTCTTGGACAAGTTTGTTATCGTTTTTATTGATGACATACTTGTGTATTCAAATACTGAAGCAGATCATAAGCAACACCTACGTGAAGTTTTAAAAGTTTTAAGAAGAGAGAAATTGTACGCGAAGTTTTCAAAATGTGAATTTTGGTTAAAAGAAGTACAATTTCTAGGTCACGTGATCACTTCAGAAGGAGTCAAGGTAGACCCAGCTAAGATTGAAGCTATGGCAAATTGGGAGACACCTAGAAGTGCATCTGAAATAAGAAGTTTCTTGGGTTTAGCAGGTTATTACAGAAGGTTTATTAAAGACTTTTCTAAGATTGCATCTGCTTTGACTATTTTGACTAGAAAGAACGTGAAGTTTGTCTGGACGGAGAAACAAGAATCGACTTTCAAAACCTTACGTCAAAAGTTGTGTGAGGCTCCGGTTCTTGCTTTACCAGAACGAACGGAAGATCTAGTAGTGTACAGTGATGCTTCAAAGATGGGTCTAGGATGTGTATTGATGCAACGAGGCAAGGTAATTGCTTATGCGTCGAGGCAACTGAAAGAGCACGAGAAGAACTACCCTACGCATGATTTGGAGTTAGCAGCGGTAGTTTTTGCTTTAAAGTTGTGGAGGCACTATCTGTATGGAACTAAGTGTACTCTTTATACTGATCACAAAAGCTTGCAACATGTTTTTGAATAGAAAGAGTTAAATATGAGACAACGAAGATGGTTAGAGTTACTTAAAGATTACGATTGTGAATTGCATTACCATCCTGGTAAGGCAAATGTCGTAGCCGATGCTTTAAGTAGAAAAGAGTATAGTGGATGTTTGAAGACGACCAATGCTAGAATTGATGTGACGTCAAGTTTGATGGAAAAGATAAAAGAAGCACAAGTGGTGGCTTTGCGAGAAGAAAATCTGAGAGAAGAAGTGATGAGCAAACAACATCTTCAGCTGACTGAAGATGGTCATGGGATCAAATTGTTCCAAGGTAGAGTTTGGGTGCCTAAAACTGGAGGAAATCGAGAGCTGATTCTCGATGACACTCATAGATCTAAGTATTCCATACACCCTGGGAATACGAAGATGTATCGAGATTTGAAATTGCATTATTGGTGGCCGGCTATGAAAGTAGATGTAGCCCGGAAGGTAGAAACATGTAGAACATGTTCGTTGGTGAAAGCAGAACATCAGAAACCTTTCGGAAGTTTCCAATCTTTGGAAATTCCGTAATGGAAGTGGGAGAAAATCACCATGGACTTTGTGACGAAGTTACCCAAGACGCAAAAGGGTAACGACACAATATGGGTAATCGTGGATAGATTAACTAAGAGTTCTCATTTTCTGGCCATGAAAGAAACATCACCAATTGAGAAGTTGGCGAAGCTGTATATTGATGAGGTGGTGTCAAGACATGGTATACCGGTGTCGATTGTGTCAGATCGTGATAGTCGGTTTACCTCAAGGTTTTGGCGATCACTACAAGAGGAATTGGGTACGAAAGTTAATTTGAGCGCTGCTTTTCATCCACAGACTGATGGACAGAGTGAAAGGACTATACAAACTTTGGAAGATATGCTCAGGTCATGTGTATTGGATTTTGGAGGTAACTGGGATACGCATCTACCGTTAGTAGAATTTGCGTATAATAACAATTATCATTCCAGTATCGGAAGAGCGCCCTTCGAAGCCTTGTATGGTCGAAAATGTAGAACTCCGGTATGTTGGTTAGAAGCCGGAGAGAAACAGTTTGCTGGTCCAGAATTGGTACAACAAACAGCTGATAAGGTGAAAGAAATTCGACAGCATATGAAAGCAGCTCAGGACCGACAGAAGAGTTATGCTGACCCAAAAAGGAGACCAAAGGAATTTCAAGTTGGGGAGCGCGTGATGCTTAAAGTGTCCCCATGGAAGGGTGTGATAAGGTTTGGTAAACGCGGGAAGTTAAGTCCTCGTTTTCTAGGACCTTTCACTATCACTAAAAGGATTGGTTTGCAAGCATATCAGTTGGATCTTCCACCAGAGTTGGAAGGGGTTCATAATACCTTTCATGTTTGTTATCTTCGGAAGTGTTTAGCCGAAGAAGAGGATGTGATACCACTCACTGATGTGAGAGTAGATGAAAAGAGTCGCTGTGTGGAAGAACCAGAGTCAATTTTGGAAAGATCAGTTAGAAAGCAACGTAGTGGTAAAGAAGTAGCTATGTTGAAAGTACAGTGGAAACACCATCGAGGTACTAATGTGACTTTAGAGTCAGAAGAAAGTATGAAAGATAAGTATCCTCATTTGTTTACTTGATTTTGATTTCGGGGACGAAATCATTTTTAAGTTGGGGAGTATTGTAACATCCTAAATTTTCGTTATTAGTATTTTATTAAGAATTGGGCTGTATTATTAATTGTTGTAACCTTGGGATTGTATGGAAGTTTTATAATCCAATTTAAGGTTGAAATTCAAAAGAATGAAAGTTTAGTGTACTTATTGGAATTAATGTAACTATGGGGTAAGTTATGTTACTTTGGAAATGTTTGTGTGAATAAGATACTGAGAATGAGAAATATCTCATTCTTGTTTGTGTTGAGTCGGCAAAAGAGAGAAGCAGGAAGAAAAGAGAGAAAGAAGAAAGAAGCTTGGTTCTTCATTTTGGTAAGAGATTTGAATTGATTTCTAGTAGCAATCTGTTGTAGTTATGTGTTTATAAATGTATCTGTATTGTGAATAGGGTTGAAAATCGTTTACAACAGATTTGGAGATTTACGATTTTGGCAGAGAAACAAGTTTTGCTACAAAAGGTGAGTTCATTCGATTCGTTGTATAAATCAGTGTTTTTAAGTTGTACTAACCTTAATATAGCTGTGTAAATTGACTGAGGACTGAATGGAATACATAGATTGAACTGATTTTACAAGTTAAGTCGAATTGTGGACTTGATTGAAATAGACTGTACGTAGTCCCGGTACATGAACGAAAGCCCGGTACTTATGAGTCCCGGTGCAGTCCCGGTAGTGGCAAGTCCCGGTAAAGGCAAGTCCCGGTAGTGGCAAGTCCCGGTAGTGGCAAGTCCCGGTAGTTGGAAGTCTCGGTAGAAGCAAATCCCGGTACTTATGAGTTCCGGTGAAGTTCCGGTACATGTGTTGAATACCGGGAGTTAGGGATACCGGGAGTTGGGAATACCGGGAGTTGGATAAAAATAGTCAGTTCATAGATTTTGGTAATAGATCTTGGATATGAACTTAAGAATATAAAAGTTAAGGTATCCAGAGACTTTGTATTATCTGTACTATTCTAGAAATTGGAAAGTATAGTTTCGTTAATCGTGGAAAGGTGCGATTTAAGAATTGACATATACCTCATGTTGCTTGAACATACGTACCCTTGGAGAGTAGTATGTTAGGGTTATAGACTGCACTAGTGTGATACTAGGCAGGAATGTGTTAAATGCGATTTGCTCATACTCAATGATATGAGGAGTCTATATGGTATAAAGGTGATTTGCTCATACTGAATGATATGAGAAATCTGTATTAAGCATTTACTTGCACGAGTAGAAATAAGTGTAATGGATCCATAGGCACTAAAGTTTGGTAATCACATGGAATAGGCGTGTGGTATAACTCGTTTAATCGTTATTCCAGTGTGTGTGGGAAATTATGGAATAGGCGTGTGGTATTAATCGTTATTCCTGATTTCTAAGGAAGAGAGTGAGGTTGACATAAGTACTTGTAATCTCTGCTTCCTTACTGATAAATGGGCGTGTGTAATCGCGATTTATTGGTGGAGAGCATTGATCTAGAATCTTTGAAGATTCGTAGTGTGGCTCTGGGGTATGATATGCTGATGGAATTGTTGTCAGTCATAGTCATGGGAGTGGATAAAATTGTGTATTGG
Source organism: Saussurea involucrata (assembly GCA_033807775.1). Classification (NCBI taxonomy): domain Eukaryota; kingdom Viridiplantae; phylum Streptophyta; class Magnoliopsida; order Asterales; family Asteraceae; genus Saussurea; species Saussurea involucrata. Next base: position 140,041,210 of record CM066322.1, read on the forward strand.
AATAAAGTTATACATACGGTAAGAAAAGGGGTAACCAGGTTTGTCATAACTTGCTTACATTGATTTTGCAAATGTTATTATTGAAACGAATGTTCTCACTAGGCGTTGGCCTAATCGTTTCATATGATGTTTTCTTACCAGGTGCAGGCTCAGGCAAATAAAGGGTTGTGGGATGAGTGTTTTTGGAATAGCAGAAGTGGCAATTAACAAAGAGGAGATTTTTGAAGGATAACTTAGATAACTCAATTAATCTGATTATAGTGACATGATTAGATTGATAGGTTATTTGAAGTATCCTGTTTTGTAATTACACTATTGCTGGTTAATTCCTTTGCTATCTATATAAGTTGAATTTTTATTGTCATAACCTGTTGTAACTTGAGGTTTAATTTAGCCCGGATTTTTGGGGCGTTACAACTATTCCCATCCGAAACCTGTTGCACATGCCGACAAATAAAAAGGGTTAGGCTAAAGCCTAGTGAGTTCAAAAGTTTTCATCATGATTAAAATAGTTCTACAACTCAAAATCACGATTTTCCAAAAAGGATTATATTTAAGTATGTGAACAACCCATTTTCCAACGCACACAAAATCCGTGTCGAAAGCTCCATAATGAAACATTTCTCAATAATGGATTAAGATCCAAAAGCTCACTTAAAATGTGCATGATTAATTAAGTTTCCAAATAAAGTAATCTTGAGTAAAACGCTATCCTTAGAAACATCCCAACAAGGAGAAGAAATAATACAACACCCAAAAGAACATGGAAAACAATCCAAATACATATAATACGTTCCCGAAAGCATGTGACCGACTCGACAACCCACACAAAACGTAATTATAAATAAAGACCAAATACCCAAGCATGAGAGTAATCATTCAAACAAACCTTAATATACGTGGAGGGTTCCAATATTAAAGTCAACACTTGTAATTACTATCACAAGGCTTACGGTAATTAAGACATGCATCTCACAAGATTCATTATAGTATTGACAACAACGGGGGAGACCCGTATCCATTAAGGGTGGAGGAAACACGTAAGTATACCACCCGAACAATATTAATCGTATAACACCTCACGACTATATGTCCAAGTGTTCCTAAGATTCTTCAACAAGCTTCACCTAAAGAGACAGTTGACCTTAGTGTCTATCCCCAGGATTCCACCACAAGGCTCGAAACACTGCATGACTACATCCAAGGCATTACCTCAGTGGCGAAGGTCCTAGCACTCACCTCCAAGGTAGCACTTCCAGACTCAACCCTCCTAGTGTCCACTTGAAAAGTTTAAGCTCATAAACATGGGTCCCGGAGTCTAACCCCGCAATACCCATGCAACCTCATAAACAAGACCGACTCATATGCTATGCATCCAATGCAAGTATAGTCAAACAATTACATGACCCAAAAAGGATGTCCAACATCTTTAACACATGTAATCAATTAATAATTATGACTCAAACGCATATAATCTCCAACTCAACATAGAGTAATTTACATTAGACCAAGGTCCTCAAAACTCACTTAAGTCAACTACGAGCCAAGGCTCTCCAATACAATTGACTAACAACAAGGGCCACCAATACGATAAAATGCATTTAAATATTATATAACAAACACATACTTCCCAGATACGATAAATCCACTAATCCCATCATATTTTTGGTCAAATTATTTTCCACATAAGTCACAACCATATATGTGCACAAATGACCCATAATAATAAATATGCATTTTCCAACAACGCCAATGTCTTTTCACTAAACACCCCCATATTTGTAGCCAAAAACCTTTTAAACACTTTTCCTTGAGATGCATTTATCAACTTACTCAGAAATCCCAATGTCAGTGTTTTATAATGTTTTCAAGATTAAACACATCAAATAGTCAAAACCCAACAAATGACTCAACCATAGATAATTTTCATGTAAACACATAAACACTTGAAAATGGACATTTTTGGCATGTACAACGTTTTCACAAAGCAACTTGAACTCACCTTGCTAGATTTAGGCTAAATATAGATTTTACCCCAATCTTGAGCTTCCTTGGTGAAGGCTTTAGATCCATAAACATCCATCACTAGAAACCTTATCTAGGTCACAAACAAACCTAAAACACACCAAGAGTAACTCACTAAAATCAGATTCATATAAATCTATGTCAAATCTCAAATATTCCAAAATACCCAAAATAGGTCAAAACTCATAATATGAGAGATACATCAAGAGAGATGTTCTAGAAGGTTAGAATGAATGGGTTTAACAAGAATAAATGTGTAGAAAGTTAAGATGGACTTACAATTCCTTTTCAGGAAAAAAAACCAAAAACTAGGTCAACAATAGTGGAAATGGTGATTTGGGGAAGATGACATTTGAATCTTGGATAAACTTGAAATCTTGATGCTTGAGAGATCTTAAATGCTTGGAGGTGATAAATAAAAACACTTTCAAGTGTTATAATAGAGTTCAAATGAAGGAGCTAGGAGGTAGGTATGAGAACTAATGAAGAAGATGAAGATGGAGATGAAGATGGTGAGAAGCTTTAATCATAATATCTAGCTCTTGTGTAAGATCCAACATTGGTTGGGGAGGGGAACAAAGGTTACCTTATTAGAGGGACTTGATACCTCTCCTATCAGACGCGTTTTAAAACCGTGAGTCCAAGTTGTGGACAAAGCGGACAATATCTGGTACGGTTGGCCTGGGACGTTACATCTTGATCTCACAAAAACTCTTGAAGAACTAGATTGGGTGAAATAGAGATGTTTGGAACAAGTTTGATTGAGAGATAAATGAGTTAGTAGATGATAAATGAGGTAACAATGGAAGAAAAATCGTATTCAAAGGACCCCCTTTCCAGCTCCAATTTTCTGCCCAAACTCCCCGGGCGTGAAGGATTTGCCCCGGGCGGGGAGGACTCCCCGGTCATGAAATTTTGGCCCCGACAGTGAAACTTCCCGGTCATGAAATTTTCACCCAAACATTATACCAAATCCAAAATTCATACCAATAGTTATACTAAGGTCAAAATATAAATATGGATCTCGAAATAAATATGCCGAAAATCCGGATGTTACACTGCTCACTCGATTTATTTGTTTTTTATGTCCGATCAGTGTTTTAGCCATAACTTCTTCGTTTTAGCTCCGATTTTGCTCCGGAAAAAACCGTTGGACTCGTATGTGAGGTTTAAGACCAAATTCATATTTACTCTATTTATCTTAAAAGGTCGAATTGTACACTAACTTGAAATTGTACTTACCAAAAAATTATGGATGTTACAATCGTCCCAACCTTAGAATGATTTCGTCATTGAAATCTAATTCTTACACCAAGCATTTAAATGTTACCCTCAACACTTTTGGAATCTCCCCGATCCCGAAAAGTATCTCAATCGTTTCTTGCAAAACGGACCTTGACAGGAAATATCCCCAACATCGATGCCAAATAATCATATGACAAAACAGTCGTGTCGGTCTCCATATTGACTCTTACGTCTAATATTCGTTTCGATACATTACACTTATATCAGAGTGAACATGTAATGTTTCCCAAGTAGCTCCTCGTCGTAGGGTTCTAGTTGTCTCCCAACATTAGAATGATCCATACCACCTTAACCGTAACTCACAACTTAAGCTACTCAGTTACACCACCTTTGTTCAAAATGTGTTCACTCTTAAATTTCTCTATTAACCCCTATTGAACCGTGATACTCTTCCCCTTGCATTTCAACACTTTGATGTATTTCACACCCATTTATCCAACCACAAGCAGACACCTTCGGAACAGGATAATCACTATCACGCCGATAATTTAACCCTGACCATAAAAATCTATTCAATAATAGATTTTCACTTATGGTCCGTATCGACACTCTCACTAAAGTTTCTCAACAATTAACATCAAAAAGTACTCGTCAACTATTCATTGACATAATTCTCCACTAAATTGCCTAATTCAGATCCACACGTCCTGAGATTAAACCATAAATATCACAAGATACGGTCACCACCAAACACTCGCTTGTATAACCCTTAATTCAACTGTTCCCGATTATGCACTATCGGTTAGATTTCAAAAAGTACAAATTGACTTCAACTTCCAATTCAAGGTTTACCACAACGATGACTTACTTCCAGAGTTATTGAAAGTTCCACGAGTCTAATCCGTCAGTCACCTAAAGTACAATGGCATTTTTAAACTGAACTCTCGGATTCCCATACCACCAAAAGTCAGACCATCCAACACTTCCACTTTCAAGGCTTTCCAAGCCTCACCCTTCACAAGGTTCTAACGAGTTCAAGGTTTTTAAGTGATAGACTCAACAATTATGCCAATCGAAAATTCAATAAGATTTTTCAATACGTAGGTTTTTATAACAATTTATCATACGTGTAAAAATCTACTACTACTTACCCGCCAGTTTTACAAAATGGACAAACTCGTCCCACATATGAAAAGTCATTTTGAAAATTACTTGATCACTACTCGAGTTACTAACGAAACAGGAAATTATGCTCAATAAACTTTTAAAATGAATCGCTATGGTCCTAGCATGTATTTATTTATGCCACACTGTGGATCCCAGATTAACAAGTGCATAAAGTAGAATCAACACAATAGCATGAATAAGTTATAAATCTCACTTGATTGAATAGCAAAAAGATGAACACTGTATGTAGCCATACAAGGTAATTAGAAACTGGTGATTAGGTCATTAAACCCTAATCTAAACAAAGCAAAGCTATTTATATCCCAAAAGGGATAGTTACAAGAATTGACGATATTGGTCCATAAACTTCTATTCAACTGACAATAAGACCTAACAATCTCCCCCTTTGAATTGAAGTTCGATCTCACGCCAGTTCGGGACATATCGCTTACGGATTGCAAAAAGAATTTCAAAGTGCCGGATGGATTTTCTGAATTCCATCCTGTCTTCAATTTCCTTGAGGAGCTCTTTGGCAAGATACTTTCTTACGTTGGTGTATTTCTCTGACGAGTCTCTTTCCTCTTCTTCAATAACCTTTCTCAGCACGTTCTGAATCTTCATCAAAGTCCCTTCACTGAACTTGTGCAGCTCACTGATCCTCATAAAACGTTTCTCTCCGTTATCGTTCAGATACACGATCCCCGTCTCTGGTTTGAGTATGAGAGAATGTACCTGTACGTCTTCAGCTTCAGGAAGAGTCAGATTGGGATTCAGCACATTCACTTTCTTTTGATTGCTTTCAATCCCCATCTGAAAGTCGTTGATATACGAGAGGGTAATGGTGCACTTCATGAACCTCTTTATCGTTTTTAGGGCTTTGGTATACGGTAGTGATCGGATGGTGCGGGTCTTTAACTCTCAAAGTAGGACTGGAAAATCATTTAAGTTCATATGTTTGAAGTCGGCTTCCGAGAATACCCATTCTTTCCCATCTTCTCATTTAACAGTGAAGACCGGGAACCAAACCTTCAGGACTTTGTCGGATGAAATCTCCACGATTTCTGTGATTCTGTGGTTTGTTCTGACTTCATGGACCATTCTGCTTCGTTTCATCACCTCTAAATACTGAGAACGAATCGATTCACTTAGATCAGAAACCCCATGACATAAAGTTGGGTCTAGTGGTCTGATCCAGTGAGTGAAAATCTTCTTATGCGATTCTTCTAAGCATGGGACCAGGATTCGAACTCTTTCCCAACAAACTGGTTGAATAGGTTGGGGTTGAGCCATTTCCGGATCAAGAATTTGTATTTCGGAGGTACCTGCAGTGTCGTGTAGGTCATGCTGAGAACTGTTACTTGTTCGCTCTGAAGAAGGAACTGATCGTAGTCTTCGTCATTCATAAACTCGTCTTCATCTAAGAAGTTCCATAGAGCATCTGTCTCAGATTGAATGGCTGAAACTGCTATCTCTCTCCATTCTGTTTCCATTTTCGGATTGTTGTCGGAGTCCTCATCAATTAATTCCAGGACTGGCCTTTCTGGAACTGTCAGCATCACATGATCTTCTAGTTCTCCCTCGGGCTTTTCAACCTTCGGGTCTGCTAACTCTGGCACTTGATCTCTGACCGGTGTAGATAACTCCATGTCCTGAACCATATCTGAGTCGTCTGGCTGTTGGTGTGGTTCAGTTTCAGCTGGAGTGTCGGTTAAAGGTTCTGTCGCTGAGGTTGACAGCTCGGTCTCTTTGTCTTTTCTACCCCTCATGTTGGTCAGGACCCTCCTGATCATCATGTCTTCCTCTCGAGCCTTGAGCTTGACCCTTGCAGGTGTTTTCTAGGCTGGCAACCCTCCCGGATAAAGTTTTGAGGGTGCGCTTAACATCGGTCAGGGTTGTGGTAAGGGTATCAAGCTTAGTGTTTAGTTGGGCTTGAATCTGTGTGAGTGCCTGGGGGTTGTGTTTGTGAGCATAGTAGACTCACGAGGTCGGTTTCAGAGGATGTACTAGTGTTGGTTTGAGATAAGAGCTTATCGAGTAGAGCGGCTTTTAAAGCGTCGATGCTCATGTCTTGTAGGTTAGGTGTCGGGTGAGGAATTGTAACCCGTGGTTGCGTAGGGGGATCAACTACGATTCCTTTACCCATTATGGACCATTTGACGAAGTCCATATCCTTTGCAAGCTTCTTCAAAATCTCCGCTAGGACAACCTTTAAGGCGCCATCCAGAGTTTCCTTTGAGATGAACTCCAGGATACTAACGCGTGGAGCACTTAACTTACCAATTGTAGTGACTACGGTGGATTACATCGTAGTACCGCCTGCGCTCACGGTTGGTGTAAGGATAGCCGTGGCAGGACTTCCACCATGTCCTTGCAAGCCACCAGAAGGTAGACTTACTCGGGGTGTTCCGGTCGAGTCACGAAGAATCTCGACGGTAGCAATAGATATGTTCTGTGTCCTAGCTAAGAAAATAATATCATCAAGTGGCTCTAGACTCGATTGTGCACCCAAAGAAGTCAAGAACCGGGGCAGGAGTTCTCTTGTTTCAACACCAGAACTCTCCAAGTGAGAGACCGATGGCCATTGTGCTACGTCCCCTAGTGAAAATGAAACAATATCCTTTAGAGAGGACATTGAGTGGCTGGGTGGGGTGTGCAATTGTGTCGCTAGGCCCACGACGTCTGTTTCAATACCCTATCCCAACGAATGAGACGGGGTAGCGGATGTGGCTGCCTGGCTTAAAGGAGGCTTGGTGGAGGCGACCCGAGTAGGTGACCTCTGCTCTCTATATCGCTCATGATTTTTCTTGCTTCTCCTTTCCCTAACTTGCTCACCGATATTTTCATTTTCGACTGAAACTCCCTCCGCTCTCCTTGTCTCTCCAAATTCGGCTTGCGGGCTACGGATACGTTCCATGCGGAACTGGTCATCATTGTTATCATCTGATTCCATAGATTTCGAGGACCCTGATTCAGAACCGTATGCTGAGCCTGGTTCATCGCCAGATTCGGAACCCGACTCTGAGCCAGACCCCGACTCGGAGCTGCAAGAGGAGGCTGCCTCTTCGTCTTGTACTTGTTCTTGTTCGCGCATGATATCGACCACTTCCACCTCATGCAGTTCGGGTTCTTCAACTTGTGGTGAAAGAAGGTGGAGTGGGTTGGCGATGGGACGAGCTAGATTCGTGTGTAGACCTTTCAGCACCACCTGCGTCATGTCCCCTTACAATGTTTTCTCTCAATACGCCCTGTCCGGGAGCCCCTGCTCTCCGGACCTTACCACCTCTAGTACGAGGACCCTCACGTCACTCGGGGCGCGCTCCTTGGGCAGGTCCTGCCGAATCTAGTTGGACTATCGGAGCGACTAAGTTGTTCTCTCGCCTATAGTCTATCACACTCGGTGCCAAAGGGTCCGCGAGAGCTAGTAGGTCGGTGGGTACGATCATCGGGACTAGGTCAAGTATAAGTTGCTTATTCTGAATCCTAGTCATGTGAGTCGAGAGAAGTACCTCGTGATCAGCGTGTCGTGGTATGGTTGGGTCAGTGGCCATGAAGTGTGCAACGATGAGTTGCAGGAATCTGGGAAACGGAAGACACGATAATCGTTTGTTGCGTTGCTTCTTCTGAACCTTGTCGAGCAGTTCGGTCCATTGGATGGAAGCATAATCTATGTGCCTGTTGTAGGCCACGCCGTGGAAGAGTCGTAGCAGGTTGATGGTTGTCTGATCGATGCCCTTGATGATTGATGAGAGACACATGTTTAGGATGGTGAAAAAGGTGTACCATAGCGGTTGAAGATGTATTCTGGAAAAGCGTGAAGGGTGGTTGAGCTCGCTAGCATAACCGAGTGCGCGCAGTTCTTGGCATAGTACAGTATCGGATACAACAACATCAAAGTTAACTCGGCCAGGAACGGATGTTGCCTCGGGAAGATCTAGAATCCGGCGCAGGAGATCTCGAGAGATGACCACCGATGTGTCAGCAATGCGACCGTGAAGGTCGGAGTCTTGGCCACGTGCAACTAAGGTGAGGGACCTCCAGAGTTGTTGCACATATACGGTCGGTATGTTTGCGGTCGCCGTTAATGCACGGTTGATGGGGTGGCGTTTAAGAATTTCCACGATAACCAGACATTGACAGATGATGTTGGCCGTGTCCAAGTGAAAGTTGTTTGGTTGGAACGACAAGTTTGGACCACCGAAAAGGAGTGGAGCATCGCCATGTGGTTGGTTTGGTTGAGCCATGAGTGTACCTGTAAAACATCGATAGTGTTGAGTTTCTATGGCATATCCAAACCAATCTCATGTATCGGGGCTCGTATTCTCGGATTTGTGAAAAAACCGAGAGTCGAGTGCGATCCGAAACAAGTCACTTACCGGGTCCTGATGAGCCCGGAGTGAGTGTGTATCAACAGGAAATAACAACCAAACAGACACTTAAGACTACTAAAATACATGAACACTCCCAGAATGACTCAACTCCGGAACGGATCCGATACCGAGATTGAGATCAGAACCGATACGAGATCAAGATCGGGACCTGGAGTGACATCCGGAACCGGGTTAGACCAAAACCGTAGTCGACACCGGGACAAACCCTTCCCCGGTATACGACCCGGGAGGGCGAAGCCGGGAGTCGACGGACCCCGGTGCCGCAACCCGGAGTCGTACCGGGATACTATCATACCGGGACATATCGCCAACGTAGAAGCGGATCCGGGATATGGCGGAACCCGAAACTCTTATGAGACCGGCACCACGTAACCCCATAATCCAATCCGGGAAACCTAAAACGGTTTTTCGAGCGACACTTAACTAAGTTGACCCAACTTGATGCGAAATCGAGGGTCGAAATCGATCCTATCGTCCGATTTGATTGCGAATTTGAGCACAAGATGACGATTTGAGGTCGATTGAGCGAACCAAAACGTTCGGGAACCCTAGTGGCACCGACTTGACAAAACACGAGCGAATCGAACGATTTTCATGACTGATTGATCGATTTCAAGCCGCGATTTAGAGTAATCATAGTTTAGAACACATACCTGGTGAATGGAGAGAAGATCAGAGACTGATTGGAGCAAAAACACACAATTTGAGAGTAATGTGAGAAGAAGTTGGTTCAGGAGAAGATTGAGCGCGAATTTTGAAAGTGGTGAATGAATGAAGTCAAAAACCCGGTTTATATACTGGCCGATATCGGGAAGGAGTCCCGGTACCGGATCCGCTCCCACTCCCAGTCCAACTTATCTCAACTCTGGGAAATTGGCAAAAATTACCCCCAAAGTTTGAAAAACGTTTAAAAAGAACCATGATTTTCAAAGATTTACATTTTAGCCCCTTAGGTTTAGGACAACTGCGTTCTCCCCCTCAACGTTTTCAAAATGACATCTCTCCCTCTTAACTTTTAAAAAACTTTACTTTCTCCCCCTCAACTTGTCAAAAATATATCTCTCCCCCTCAACTTTTGGAAATAATGCTTTCTCCCGACTAACAAGGAACTTACCTTGGAGACTTGGTCTTTGGTGAGCATCCTTCAGAACAAGAGGTTAGAAGCTCGGGAAAATAAACGAAAACAAAGATGAAACTAATGGAAATAAAGAAACGTGCAGAAAAACGAGAAATAAGACAAAAGACTATAAAGAAAATACAGAAGATGAGTCACCGATGTGCTTGAAACACCGAGACTTCACTACGAGACAAGTATATCTTTTAAAGAGACAGTTATCCCGGGGTGAAGAGATGGTGTGTCAAGTACAAGGGGAATTAGTCTTTCAAGTTTAGCATACCAAGTTTGGACACGAGTTCATTGAACCGTTTTTCGTCCAAAGCTTTTGTAAACAAGTCAGCCAATTGATTTTCTGTACTTACAAAATAGAGTTCCACCGTACCTCGTTCTACATGATCTTTGACGAAATGATAGCGCACGTCTATATGCTTGGTTTTCGTATGTTGGACCGGATTGCTTGTGATGGCTATGGCACTCTTGGAATCATAATAGATTGGGATGTTCGAGTATTGGAACCCGTAATCCTTCAGTTGAGTGCGCATCCAGATGACTTGGGAACATCAACTAGCCACGGCCACGTACTCGGCTTCCACCGTGGATGTGGAGATGTACGTTTGCTTTTTCGAGGCCCAACTAACCAACTTGTCGCCGAGGAACTGGACGTGATCCGTGGTGCTCTTTCGGTCAAGCATACTTCCCATATGATCAACATCTGATAAAGCTGTGAGTTCGAAACCTGTGTCCTTAGGATACCAAAGACCAAGATCAGTAGTACCTTTTAAATAGCGAGTAATGCATTTAACTACTATAAGGTGTGACTCTTTCGATTGGACTGAAACCGAGCACACAAAAAGTTAGAAAACATTATATCCGGCCTACTTTCCGTCAAATACATCAGTGAACCTATCATTCCTCTATAGGTACTAGGATTCACATCCTTTCCGTCAGGATCGACGTGTAGCTTAGTACCCGGTGACATTGGAGTCTTCATGGGTGTACAATTTTCCATCTGGAACTTCCGAAGAATATCCGCGATGTACTTAGATTGATTGATGAATATCCCGATCGACAGTTGTTTAACTTGAAGACCGAGAAAGAAATTCATCTGACCCATCATACTCATTTTAAAATGTGCTTTCATGAGGACTGAAAAGTTGTGACAGTATTGTGGGTTTGTAGAGCCGAAGATAATGTCATCGACGTATATTTGAATTAAAATAATGTCCTTACCTTCTCTCTTAATGAAGTGAGTAGTGTCGATTTTACCTTTCGAGAAGCCCGCATTTACGAGAAATGTAGACAGTGCATCATACCAGGCTCTCGGTGCTTGCTTCAGTCCGTAGAGTGCTTTGTCGAGAAGGTAGACATAATTGGGGTGAGTGTTACTGACGAAACCGTCTGGCTGGGAGACGTACACCTCTTCCTTGAGCTTGCCGTTGAGAAATGCCGTTTTTACGTCTATTTGAAAAACTGTGAAATTCTTGTGAGCGACTTACGCGAGGAACATCCTGATGGCTTCGATTGGACCGACAGGTGCAAACGTCTTTTCATAGTCAATCCTTTCTTGTTGTCTATACCCTTTAGCCACCAATCGAGCCTTGTTTCGAACAACGATTCCGTTCTCGGCCTTCTTGTTCTTGAAGATCCATTTGGTTCCGATAACCGTCTTGTTCTTGGGGCAAGGGACTAGGCGCATTACCTTGAGGCTTTCAAACTCATTCAGTTCTTCTTGCATGGCTATAACCCAGTCTGGGTCGTTCAAGGCGTCTCTAACCGTTGCGGGTTCAACATTGCTGAGGAAGATGGAAAAGAGACACTCGTTTCCCGTTGCCGCCCATTTTTGAGTGTTGCTCAGTAGAACGGGGGTGTCATCTTCGGTTTCCACCGTAGCTCTGGTCTGAACTAGAGCAGACGGATCACCGAGGATCTGTGTAGGTGGGTGTCCTCGAGTCCACTTCCGTGTGTGAGGTAGCGGGTCTATGGACGGTTGAGAACTGTTGGGATCAACATATGAGCTAAGAGGTAAGTCTTGTACCGCCTCAAGAGATGGAGTTGATGGTAATGGTGCGGCAGCCGCTGGTTGTGTAGGAACAACAGTTGACGAAGATACGTCGGATGTGTCGGTGTGAGATATGCTGTTGCTTGATCCGAGGGAAGACGGTGTGGGTTGAACCACTGGGGATGCGGTCTTGGACACCATATTCGTGCTTGATGATGGCGTCGTCTCTATTTCGGGTGAGTCCTCCGACGATGTTGTGTTGGGGGTTGGTGGAGGACCAGAAATTTGCGATGACACCACCACAACTCCATCTGCATTCGAAGATTCATCAGTAGATAGAGGAGATAAATGAAAATCGTTAGAGAAATGTTCAAAAAGTAGATCTTGATCAGAAGAATGGGTCTTCGACGTATTGGACGAAGAAGGATCTACTTGAGTGTGCTTGGTTTCCGATCTAGAATGATTGGAGGCCAGAACTCTTGTGAGCACGGGTTCTGAACTGTCATGTTCAAATAATCAGAGAACCTTCTGACTCAGTAAAAACCAGGTCTGCCACTGCTAATTTTTGTTTCTTTACAAATTTTATTAGTGTGATAGAACCAAAGAAGATTTCTGAAGCACTAGATGACCCAAACTGGGTAGACGCCATGCAAGAAGAACTTCTGCAGTTTGAGCGTAACAGAGTATGGACTTTAGTACCTCTGCCACGAGGGAAACAGGCCATTGGGACTAAGTGGGTCTACAGAAATAAGAAGGATGAAGATGGAGTGGTCATCAGAAACAAAGCACGATTGGTGGCCAAGGGTTATAGACAAGAAGAAGGCATAGATTACGATGAGACTTTTTCTGCTGTCGCACGTCTCGAAGCAATAAGAATATTCTTAGCCTTCGCAGCCCACAGAGGTTTTAAAGTCTATCAGATGGACGTAAAATCAGCTTTTCTCAACGGTGAAATCAAAGAAGAGGTTTACGTAAATCAGCCACCAGGGTTTGAAAGCTCAAAGTTCCCAAGGCATGTATACTACCTTGAAAAGGCTCTGTACGGACTGAAACAGGCTCCAAGGGCATGGTACGAACAACTTTCTACCTTTCTTCTAGTAAATGGCTACGACAGAGGTACAACATATACTACCTTATTCTATAAACGTAAAAACAGTGAAATAATGCTTGTACAAATCTATGTGGACGACATAATTTTTGGGTCTTCTAACACAGAAGAGTGCAAAAGTTTTGAAAAACTCATGCAGAGTGAGTTTGAAATGAGTATGATGGGAGAACTAACATTCTTCCTCGGACTCCAAGTCAAACAAACATCAGAGGGAATTTTTAATAATTAAGCCAAATATGTCTCTGACATTCTTTTCAAGTATAGCCTCTCTGATACCTCTGCAATGAAAACTCCAATGGCCACTGGAAATAAGTTATCCTTAGATCCAGATGGCATCTCTGTAGAATGCACTCTCTACAGAGGCATGATTGGATCTCTGTTATACTTAACTGCAAGCAGACCTGACATTATGCATGCCACATGTCTTTGTGCACGTTATCAAGCTAATCCAAAGAAATCACACTATGATGCTGTGAAAAGAATCTTTAGATATCTAAAGGGGACAAAAAATCTCGGTCTCTGGTATCCACATAACTCTGGTTTTAGTCTTAAAGCTTAGACAGATTCAGACTATGGAGGATGCATGCTCGACAGAAAGAGTACCTCTGGGAGTTGTCAATTCCTAGGTGGTAAACTAGTCAGTTGGACCTCCAAAAAGCAAAATTGTGTCTCAACATCCACTGCAGAAGCTGAATACGTTGCTGCTGCTAGCTGTTGTTCTCAGGTTCTATGGATGAAGACTCAGCTAAAAGACTACGGCCACATCCTATTCAAAATACCTATCTTCTGTGATTCCAAGAGTGCCATTGCTATCTCTGCCAATCCTGTGCAACACTAAAAAACCAAGCATATCGATATAAGGTACCATTTCTTGAAACATCATGTTGAATACGGTACAATCGAGATGCATTTCGTGCCCACAGAATACCAACTCGCAGACTTATTCACCAAAGCTTTAGACGAGAAAAGATTCAATTTCTTGGTGGGTAAGTTAGGAATGATCAATATGACGTGAAAATCCTCTGTAAGTATAGCTTTATCTTCTGTAAATATGTATATATTTCTAATTATTTTTGCTTTAATTAATTTATTTCTGTATGTAAGTTCTCAATCTTAAATAGTTCTTAAAATCACAGAGCTTCTGTAAGTCTACTCAGAACCTCTGACAACCCCTACAGAACCTCTGGAAAATATGACCTATGTTCTATGCAAAACTTATCATTCTTTGATCCAAGCATAGGACAAGGGGGAGCAAAAGGAAAATTCCTGATCTACAGAGGTGATTAGATCAATGGGGAGCAAAAAGGGATCCTGAAATGATCTACAGAGGTAAAACTTTCAAGGGAAAGCCAAAGAAGAATGTCAATGAATCTATATCGACAGAAGTCAGACATCACTGCCGAGAAAAGAAGAACCAAAAGGTATGTCTCTCGCACAAAAGGTTTTTGAAAACAGTTTTCTAGGACACAAATTGTCAAATATGTCCTAAATATACTGTGGATAACATTTCAAAAATCAAAAGATCAAAAAGTTTCATAAAATTTGAGTTATGAGAAATTTAAGGTCATAGAGCTTCTGCTGAGCTCAACAGAAGCTCTGCCAGAAATATGCTCTGAGATCGCAACTTTAACCTCTATCGATCTTTTGGAATGTTATCTCGGAAACCAAACAGACTCACCATGACCTTCTCGAACAAAACTTTTTCCATAACAATTTTTTCGGACACCAACTTTCAAATATGTACGAAAAATATCTCTTAAAACAGATCAAAAATTGGATGATCAGAAAAGTTAATAGAATTTTCGTTATGAGATTTTTTCCCTCATAGAGCTTCTGCTGGTCCTCCCAGAGCTTCTGCAAGTTCCAACAGAGCCACAAAACCTCTGCGAGTAAAAACTCTTAACTAAAAATCCTATTTGATCCTCTCCAATGCCTTTACAAAACGTTTTGGTTAAAAAGGAACTCCACAGAAGTCATGATAACAATGAGATATATGAGAAAGGGATACACATCAAAGATTTTCAAAATCACAGAACTTCTGTAAACTACAGAAGTTCTGTCAATCTGTTACTTGGGCATTTCTGTAGTAATAACGGTTACTTTTACTGAGAGTGAATTACATGTGGCTAAGAATAACCCCACGCGCCTAGCATTAATGGGCCGCGCACGACATCCTGTCATCCTCTGACATGGCCTACGTGTCCCATTTTCATTGGGCGTACATGGAACGTTTTCTGTGGAAAGTTGAACCCGCCTTTCTAACTTGAGTTCGGATTCCAAATTTTAATCCATTACCATATATTTTACTCTTTCGAATTCTACCGTTTTACCCTCCTATAAAAAACAAGCTTACCCTCTCATAATCTTTTTACAAACTCTCATTCTTCTCCGGCGAAACCTGCAAATTTCTTATTCTCAGTACCAAATGGCTTCATCTTCTCAAGCTATCTCCCCTGCACACTCTCCGGTGACCTCACCAGAACATTCACCTGCTCATTCTGAACATTCAGAAAACCCCAACCCTGCCCAAAACATTGAACTAGAAGATTCCGGCGATTCAGCAGACTTTGCTCCAACCACACATCTTCAAAACTTCATAGAAAAGGATCATTTCGAAAAAGTACTACCAATCAAATCCAACAATTGCTATTTGGTCCCCTCACCCACTGCTTTCGGCGAAGCCCATGCCATTCTTCTAAACATAATGGAAAATCATATCCTCTTCCCTTTACTCTCAAGAACCCCAAAGAAAATTCCAGTAAGATATCTGAACCAGTTTTGGCAAAGTTGCCGATTTGATAAAGATGATTCTCTTATCAAAGGATACATTTCAAGACCCGACAAATTTGAGCATCTGGAAATCAAGTTCAATAGAACAATGTTCTCACTTGAATTCAACCTACTAACAAGGGGTCTTCTTGGATTAAAGAAGTACGCAGAGCAACCAACAGACGACGAGATCTGTCGTTTCCTAGAAATGCTTGGGTACAACACACCACTGAGGAAGAGAAATGACTTCCGCATAGGCAGATTACCACCTCTGTGGAACACCTTGTTCTCAATTCTTAACAGATGCCTGACAGGGAAGATAGGCAGTATTGACCAGAGATCACATCAGATATTAACCATCATGTATGGGGTTTACTATGATCTCCCACTGGATTACGCGACCATAATGATGCAAGAGATCATTAACACCATCGACAGAAAGAACAACACAAGAAGGGTCAAAGAGAACGATCCTAAGTTTCTACCACCTCTGCAATTCCAAAGAATACTGGGAGTCTTGATCGAACCTCTGTTGCTAATACAGAAATGGCCAATGGAAGGGCCAATTCCCAAACAGTTCCCAATGAGCAAAAATATTCCCACTGATCATGTAGATGGCTACACACGCTTCAGACCTTTATCAAATAAACTTCTGAAGTATGCCTCGAATAAAACCCTTAAAAAAGAGTATATACGCGATCATAGAACTTCTAAACCGAGTCCTATGACACCCCGCGTTTAGGTGTCCCCCTAGGAACAATGATTGCAGAACCTCTTTCCACTCGAGAAGAAAAAGATAACAAATTAGCAAAACACATGGCTATTCAACTTAGCTTCATAGCCAAACGTGCAGAGCTCATGGGAAAGAAGTCCTCTTCAAAATCTTCTGCTTCTACTCCAAAATCAAAAAGGAGGAAAACTGCAGAAGGCACCTCTACAAAGCGCTACAGAAGATCAACCTTCACCTCCTCATGCCACAGAAATTGGCTCCTCTGCTCCTCCCTCTTCTCCAAAACAGAAGAAGAAAAGAAAATCGAAAACCACAGAGGAAGGGGCACCAAAACCTAAGAGGAGGAAAACCAAAAAGAAGCATGGTAAATCACTTGAGAAATTGATTACCATAGAAGAGGAAGCAATCGAAGAAGAAAGAACTGCAGAAGAAGAAGATGCAGAAGAAGAAATGACAGAAGAGGGATATCAATCGCCCCATCAATCCCCAGATCGATTTGCTCACCAAGGAAACATTAACGATTTCCTACAGAACCCCGACATTGCCAACACTTTAAATACAACAGGGTGGACGGCACAACCTCTCGACCACCATTCCCCAGAAGAACAATACTTCTCTATTTCCGGCATTGACACACATCTGCAAGAAGATGATCAAACACCCAGAGATCAATCAGCTGAGACACCTATTATTCTACAGAACCCCTTCATTCAGCAAGGATTGGACGTTCACAGAAGGAGTCCAAGCCCAGCTTCAGAAGAAATAGGACAAACAGAAGCTCAGTGGAATAGAGATGAAGTAACAGAGACAAAAATGGAGGTCTCAGAGGTAGATTCAGACGAAGAAGAAACTGTCTGGATACGAAAAGGTCTCTATCATCCACATGTCATGAAGTTATACGGATCTCATCCAATGTATGACTTCTTAGGCACAGAGCAAAGAACTTCAACAGAGGATAGGGTAGAAACATCTGGAGGAAAAGAAAATGTAAAAGAAAAAGATGCCGAAGATGAAGAAGGCACACATCCCTCACCCCCTCCCAGTGCAACCCACACATCTAACTCCGCAGGTCTAGCTGCAGAAGGAGTTATTGAAATAGAGCAGCACAGCTCGATCCAAACCCAACCCAACCAGCCAGAAGTCACTCTTTCAATTTCTGCGCCCACAAAAACCGGGGAATCCATTCCTAGGGAGTCTCCTCAAAAAGACTCACCTATAGTTCGTGATCAATCGCCCCAGATCACACTAGAACACCCTACAGAGGAATTCGTTTCCTCTGCCACGCACGAAATAGGGCCAACCCTTCTTTCAGAGAGAAGTAGTGAGCACAACGACGAAGAGACTCTAGACAAGTCTCCGAGTCAACAGAAGGATAATCTAGTACCCACCTCTGAAGTGGATCTAGACAATGTCGTTCACAGAACTTCTGTAGAGTTTGAAGCACTAGATGCTTCTGCTCGAAGATCAGATGGAAATCCTTCCACCCCCAACGTACAAACAAGGGTGAACGAAGGTGTCCCAGGAGCAGGGACTCACTCTGGAGACGAATGTGTTCCTCCAGAGGTTACACCAGGGACACAAGTATCAAGGGATGAGTTCCAAACCCTTGTCACCTCTGTGAACCAAACCATGAAAGAGTTGCAAAGCTCTTTCACATCTTTTGCAGAGAAAACATCAACGGCCATGCTGAATCTGAACACCAAAATGGACAATCTGTCCACAGAGGTGAAAACAACCATCACAGAGATGAAATCTTCTGCTCAAACAACTGCCACAACTACAGCCACTTGTGCTGCTAAAGATTTTGGAATAGCTGCAACTTCTGCATTCAAGGAATCGGTAAAACATTTCCTTGAACAAATGAACAAGCAATCCAACAAATCACAGAGCATCACACCTGCAGAACTACAGAAGGCTCTGCAAAATGTTCAAGAAGAGGCAATGCGCAACACTACAATAATGCAGCCTAAAGACTACATGACCAGAGCACAGCTAACAGAGCTCGGCCAAAATGTCATAAACCAGGTCACTGAAGTCATTGTCTCCTTCACTACTGCAAATGCCAACTACGTCAAAGAGTTCAGAAAAAGTGTCGGCAGAATGCGCTTCAACACAGAAGCAGAGCTTGCAACTCTTTTCGGCCTCTGTGATGATGTATGTGCGAAGTTGATGGCCGCAGGAGCAGAACTACCAAAGAAACCCAAAGCTTCCTGCAGAGCAGATGGTACTTCTGATAAAAGTCAGGATGATTCTGATGATGACCATCCTGGTCCATCAGATAATCCTGAGGGGAGAATATAAGGGAGAAAGCTACGACCAGAGGAATACAAGCTCCACCAATCGCAGCAGAACCAATCAGTCAAGCCCCTCCAGAACAAACCCAAGATCAACAACAAAATCAACAGACCACAGAGACAACACCTATCTCTGTGGAATCAACTCCTGAAGAAACCAATATTCCAGAAGCTGATCAGCATACCACAGAGGCAACAACCACCCCTGTGGTAATCAACTTGGAAAAGAGTCCTTCAACAAAATCAACAGAAAAACCCCAAACCATACCAAGAAGAAAGTCGATTGCCACCAAACCAAAAAGAGCAATGACCTCTGCGACCTCTGCTTTTTCTATTCTGAGAAAGATGCACAATACAATGTCTGATCGAATGTCGCAGAGAAAAGAAGAAAGGCACAGGTTCACATTAGCTTTCAAAATGGCAAGAAGATTCGATGTCCAATCTTCACCAATAGAAATAGAGCTCACAGAAGAAGTCACCAAAGAACCTCCAACAGAGGTTACAGAGCAACTCAAGCCAACAGAACCATCGCCACAAAAGTCCTCTAAAACACAAGTGTCAAAACCTACAGAGGCAACCATCAAGCCAACAGAAGCACCAACCTCCAAACCTACAGAAGAAACAGGTTCTGCACCTCCAAAAGCCAAAGACAAGGGCAAAGCAATACTGACAGAAGAGCCCAAGAAAACGAAATCATTGCCCAAGCCTACAGAGAAATTGATGAAGAGCGCCTTTGATGCCTTTCAAACTCCAAAGCCTGAAGAAGAGGACTGGGCATATGGATTAAAGCCTCTGACAGACATTCCTCTAACTGGCAGAGCTGCAGAAATTGTTCAAAAGATGGAGAGTCTCAGAAGACAAGTACCACAACCAGGTCCAACACATGAAGAGATGGAAGAAGTGGTATACAAATACCTCTATAAACAAACCTTTCAGACCAATCATCCAACAGATGATGTGACAGATTCAAGGATCAGAGAAGAATTTGAGAACATCTTCACAAGGACAAAGCCAAGAACCAAAGCAGATGTCTTCTCAATCCACAAGATCAAAAAGGTAATCTTCTACAAGTTCTCCTTTACAAGAACCTATCCAAGGGTCAGCTACAATCTTTACAAAGTCAGAAGAGAAGACAATTCAGAAACCACCTTCGCTGATGCTGACCTAAAAATATCAATCCTTATGATCTACCTGACCTTCTGCAATGGACAAAGGACAACTACAACACAGAGGCAAACACCAGAGCCTATCAAGTATTACGAAAATCAATGAGCGAAAAGCTTCTGATCTTCAGTATGATTGATTTTCAACTGGGAAAGGATCTTGGTCTCAAACATCTAAATTTACGACCACCAGAAGATCGCTGCCCACCCAACGCCGTGCCCAACTCTATCATTACAGAACCAAGATTCGGGTTAGTATTTCAAAACCCACAAGGCGAAATCAAACTATTTGTGTGCATGGATTGTCAGAAGTACGCAACTAGTACTCTGAACAAGTTCAGAGCAAGCCTTGTAAAATACAGAGGTACAGAGAAAATGGATAGAGATGCTGTAGATACTTTCATCAGAGAGATTGATGCCACAATTCGCCTAAGAGAACTCTGCATCAGTTTCTACAAAGAGATCAGAAGAATCGGAAGAGACAACAGAAGCTACAACGATTTCAAAGATGCCAAAATCTGATTCTCAAACCTCAAATCTCTGCAAACCAAGTCAAAAGTTTATCTTTCATTGTACTCAAATGTAAAATGCCTCTGGCATATTTCTGAATGAAAGAACTTTCGAGGTATTGTTTAACCTCTGCCTTATCTAACTTAGCCTAACTAAACTCAAGTTAAATTTTTTATTTTTCACTACTTAGGGGGAGATTGTTAGCTTCAATCTTCCTAATCATAGAAGTATTTAGAAGTAGTGAAAAATAGGCTAAGTAAAGAAAGCCTCTTACAGAGGCTCTGCCGAACTTACCGAGAGATCAAGGTCAAGAAGCTACAGAAGCTCTGTCATACGCGCAAAGAAGACCAAAGACTCGGAATCCGGTGAAGACTGCTCTTCTAAAGACCAAACCGCAGAACCTCTGTGGCATTTCATAGAGCCTCTGTGGTCTTCAACAAAGACTTAAAAGATATTTATAATATCTTGCTACTGTTACAGGACCTGTTCATCAACTTGCATGGTAGCATTCCCTGTCCAACTGCAACGTGTCAAACTCTGGTTGGATTCAATAGGGCTTCGTACATAATAGACGTCTGCTGCATTAAATGCAATACAGCACGTCCAACTGTTCATGCCATCCGTCCAACTATTCATACCGTCCTTTGTGAATAGTAGCATATGCTTTATGGTCCCCTTAGAGTAGTATATAAGGAAGACTCATGTTGAGTTCTTCCTATCCATCGATCCATCAATCGAACAATCGAAACAAGAATTCAAGAGAGAAAAACATCACAAGAACACATAGCTTTAAATACTTTGAGAGTCATATCTGTTTTAAAAGCTTTGCTTACTCACTGTTCTTGAATCAGTTATTAATATATATATTCAGTAAACTTTGAGATATTATTTCCTGTTCACTGTTTATTTATATTATGTTCTAAATCTATCAATCATATCTGTTAGTTATTCAAATACGCTTCCGCATCAAACATAAATTCGAACTAATAGATCTGACAATCTTGTATAAGCAAAATGGGAACCAACAACTTTTACATTAGGAGATACTTGGGCTAACAATCCCCCCTAAGTGTTGAAAAGAAAAATTTACACATATAAGCTAGACTATAAAGAAAGAAGACCACCCTCTTTTAAAGGTACTTAATTTCCAAAATATGTACAATACAAGAGAAAGAATTTAAGGCTCACTACGATCACCAGAAACAATCCTATGAAATCTCATGATAAGATTTATGCATGCTATTACAACATCGATTGATCTTATGGCTTCATCGCCCGACTCTGTAGGAACTCTCTGTCTGGCCAATCTTTTCTGTACCTCCAACTTTATCCAAAAAAGAGTCTCGGTAGAATATTTGAAAGAATTAGTGACCCTATAAAACCTCTTGACTCCCACCTCATTTTTATGTAGAATCCAATGGCTCTACTAACACTATTTCACTATGAAGTTATTTTATATTCTCCAAGTGCTCATTCGGGGTAGAGACCTCAAGTTGCTCAACACCCATTTCTCGAGCTATCTAGAAATTCGTCTTCATTCTGAATTCCACGAACTTACCCATAGCCCTTTTCACATATCCTAGAGTCGTGTTAAACCTCATCCCTCTATCAAATTGGGCTCTTGAATAGCTGTACAAAGTAGCAAATCATAGGGATTAAGGTTGATTAGATCATTCTCGCTGAATACCCAAAACCTCCAGTTTCTCTTTCTTCTGTAAACTCAATGTACAAGATGACTTTATGAGTAAAGGTTTTGATCTTGATCTTGTGTACCATATTGATGCCTTCATTCTAGAATATTTGATCTGGTCGTGAGGTTGTTTCTCTGATGAATTTCTGTCTGATCCTACTTATCACCTTTGGTTCTATGTTAGGCACATATTCGAAAAGCTCAACGTCTCTGTCCGAGTATAAGTACTGATGAATCTCCTCTTGAAGCACATTCTACCTTTCTCTTGGTCTAAAGGAAGAGGCCCCTTCTGGTACTTGTCTTCTAAAAGTCTCAACCTATTCAACTACAGTTTTGACTTTGTCTTCTTCTGGTTGTGGAGGTACATCAGATAGTATGAAGTTGGCAGGATAAGGAAGATCAAAGAAAAGATCTAGTAACACAACATAAGGTCTCTCTGGTGACTCAAATGTATCATTAGAGGCGACTTCTATCTCTAATTTTTCATCATCAAAGTAATGCATAAATATGTGATCATTTGGATCTGGAGCTTATAGACAATAGGAACTAACAAGATTGGGTCTTCTAGCCTTGTGAAAACTCAGAAAACGATTGGAACTGTTGGGGAGAGATCTTTCGGCCTTGGGGATTCTTCAGCAGAGGCTCTGGGAAGAGACCTCTCTGGTTCAGTTCGGCTTGATGGAGTTGGAGTCGGAGTTGGCTATGCTGATATCTGCTCTGTTTGTATTGTCTCTAGTTCTCTTTGAATCTAATTCTTTAACATGAGTTATAACTTCCTCTAGATCATTTGTGTTATCAAACCTTTGTTTTATGCTTCCTCTACACAAGAGGTCTCTAGTGCTTTCTCATTTTGGATATGTGTGTAAAGGACTTAAGAATCTTCGCAGATTCCTTTATCATATCCATTACATCCTCTACAGCACCAATTATCTGGTTTATCTGGTTATCCACATAATATTTGTGCGTAGAGATTATCCTTATGGCTTCATTCACTGGCTCTCCACATGGGCTCAAAAACTTTCCGCAATTGTCATCATTTGTTCCAATAAAGATTTCTTGAACTCTAAGAGGTCCTTATTCACCATATAAGAGGATATCGGTTATGGAGTCTGTATTGGTTGGGTTTGTTGATCCAAACCCTCAGTGATTTGATAATGACCCTCTCTTATACTTAGTGAAAATTGTAAGTAAACAATATGTATTAGAGTTTCACTATCGCTGATAAGTACTAAGATCTTCCAGTACCGCTGATAAGAACTCTCGCTTTTTTAGATTAAACATTCAGCGAACACTGTTCACCATTAATGCTCTGAGTCTGTTCAGTCATTATGGTGATCGCTGATAAGTTAGTTGTTTACTTATGATCCCTGAAGACAAGTTTCATGTCAACAAAGGTTCTACGCTGAAGTCGAAGATCAAGCTCAAGAACCAGCGACAAGTCTCCTAATGAACTGATGCGGATCAGCGAAGACTCAGATTTGTCCACTCAACGTGAAGTATCAAGTACAAGACTTCAGCTATCGCTGAACTTTATCATCTGCTGAATAGTAAATGATAATCGCTGAATCAACGAAAGCTGATCATGAAGTCCTCCGTACAAAGTACTTTTGTCTTAACCACCCTTGCACGCCACCGTACGAAATGTCAGAAAAGAACCTCCGAATATCTGAAATCGTACAACCACTCTGATACTACACTGTTCATCCTTACGGCTACTAAGGTTGTCAACCAAGGTCAATGACATGCAACCAACCAGCTGATGACACGTGTAAAGTGTATACTGACTTGCATTAAATGCATGCAGTATATAAAGAGATGAACTCACTTCTTTTGAAGTAACTTGCTAACTCTGGACAAGTTCAAATCTCTCTCAAGATAGGATTTTATTAGTAATCTCCTTATCTTTCTTAGTGCAAGAAATCTTAGTGTTCCAACTTGTTTAGATTTAGGTTTATCCTTAATCTTGTTTCCGCAACAAGCTGTAAATTGTTAATGATTTATCAATAAACAATTTAGAAAAGTAAAATCTGTGTGTTTGTATTCAACCCCCCCCCCCCCCCCCCCCTACTACAAACTTGTATAGGCCTTCGGGACCAACAAGTGGTATCAGAGCGGATTTGTTTAATCTCATAAACAAGATCTAATCTAAGATATTTCTCTTCCTTGCTATTATCTGAAAATGGCCTCCCACACAAACACAAATTATATAGACAATGGTTCTCTTGCAAAACCCCCTAGATTTTCCAGAGATAACTTCAACTTGTGGAAAAATAGGATGACACTCTTCTTAGAAGGTGTAGACCCTACTATACCTTACTATCTTGAGAACGGCCCACACATCCCTGTAACAATTGATCCTTTAGTTCCAGCCACTGCAACTAGAGCTGCTATTCCAGAAAGGCTGATTCCTAAAGAAATCCATCAGTGGACCGACGAAGATAAGAAGAAAGTGGCTATAGATACAAAAGCCAGATCCATACTATCCATGGCCCTTCCTGACGAAGTCTACCATTCCGTCATGAACCTAAAATCATCAAAAGCCATGTGGGACACAATATGTGTTCAGTATGAAGGAACGTCTGAAGTCCAGGACTCAAGAAAGATCAACCTGGTAAGACAATACGAAAGTTTCATTTCTGGTAAAAATGAAACTCTCTCTGAAGTTCACCAACGTTTTAATTGTCTAATTATAGATCTGAAAACTGTTGGTAAGGAATATTCTAACTTTGAAGTACTGACAAAGTTTCCAGAATGTTTACCTGAAAGCTGGGACAATTATTCCATGTGTCTCAAGCTGTCAAAGGATCTAAGATCAATGACCCTTGCTACCTTATATGGTACATTGCTGAATCATGAGCAATCTAGCCATCTTAAGAAGAATCTTGTAAAAGATTTCAAAAGCACCCCTGTTGCTTTAATCTCAGAGGAACCTTCTACTCAGCGACCCTCGGTCACTATCACTGAGTTAGAGAGTAACTCTGAAAGGTCATCAGACTCTGATTCTTCAGATGATGATGAATCCTTGGCTCTCCTAACTAAAAAGTTCAAGAGATTCGCCAAGAAGAAAATTTTAGAAAGAACAAAACTCTTTCCATAGCTGACAAGCCTAAGTCATCAGCTTTTGTTGACAAGGCTACTGCTACTTGTTTCAACTGCGAAAAGACAGGCCATTTCGCTAACGAGTGTAGGTCAAAGAAAATCATGAGACCTTCAGCTTTTACAAAGAAATCCTTTGTTCCAAGGAATAAAGATGACAAATACTCAAAGCTGAAGGAGAAGTATGCAAAGCTGAAAAGCTTTAAAAAGAAAGGAAAAGGCCTGATGGCTGACTATGATTGGGCTGCTTCTGATGAAGAAGCCTCATCATCTGATTCTGAAGATGATGAAGCAAATCAATGTCTAATGGCCAAGATTGAAGAAGAGGAAGAAAGTTCAGACATTCCCTCCACTTCAACATCTGCCATTCAGGTATCACCTTCTTTCTTTACCAATATTGCAAATATTGATGAAGCTGATAGTCTCCGTAAAATCGATCTATTGACTAGAAGTTTATACGAAGCCATGAACGGCAAAGCTGTGGTTGAAAACCAAAATCTTGATCTCGCTGAAAAGCTTAAAAACTGCCACCTTCAAATAGAAAAGCTTTCTAAAATTGAAGATGATTTTAAAGATCAAGTCTATTTAAATCAGCTAGTCAAAATCGAACGAGCAGAAGCTATCGCTGCATTAAAAGCTGAACAAGCTACTGTTGAAGGATGGTGTAATTCTTCAACAAAGATCACTGAGATAATTAATGCTCGGATTCCTCTGAGTGATAAACGTGGTCTGGGTTATAAATATGATACTCCAAAACCAACCACTGAACGTTCAATGCTTAAATTTGGAACGTTCGTATCCTCAGTCGCTGACAGTTCATCATCTCGGTGCTCCTCGTCCATTACATCAATCCCTGAGGAAACTCCTACCTCCTCAAAAGGTAAGGAGAAAATGGTTCATTCAAAACCTACCTCTGTCTCTAAAGACAAAGGTAAAGGAATTGTTATTTACCAAAATCCTCAGAAAGGTACCATAGTACCAAAGCTGAATGCTTCTAAAGCCTCAGTGACCTACCCCTGTGTATCTAGAAAGCTGATCTCTGGATCTATTAAGCGATCTACTCCTAGACTCAGAGTGGATATCCTTGGTAAGAAATCTGAAGAACTGAATGTTCGTCTCATTTCTAAAGCCAATAGTTTACTTGGTGTTGGCACTTCTAATTCAAAATTAAAAGCTCAGCATACAAGTGGTCCTAGAACTACTTTTAGTTATATGAAATGTTATCACTGTGGACTTACCGATCATATTGTTAGTAAGTGCCCCACAGCCACCAAAGCTGAAAAGATAGCTAAGGTGAAGATTGCCCCCAAGGCAAAGAAGACCAACCCTGGTGAAAATCAGGTCAAGGTGACTCCTACCACTGAGGTTAAGAAATTAACCAAAGTGAAGAAAGAAAAAGCTGAATCTTCAAATGCTGCGAAGACCGCTGAACCTTCCATTCCAACTACTTCCACTGACAAACGTGTATACATGGTTAAGTGGGTACCCAAGCAAAACTAATCTTCCTTTGTAAATGTAGGTTAAGAAGGGTATCTGATATCTCGATAGCGGATGCTCTAGACACATGACTGGAAAGAAAAGCCTGCTCGCTGAATACAAGGAAGAGAAGGGTCCCTCTGTGACTTTCGGTGGAAATGGAAAAGGACACACCCGAGGGTATGGTGTACTTTCAAATGGTACAACCACCTTCAGAAGAGTCGCATATGTTGAAGGGCTGAAGCATAATCTTCTGAGCATCAGTCAGCTTTGCGACATGGATAACAAAGTGATTTTCACTAAGGAATCCTGCTTTGTCTCTGACAAAAAGGAGAAGATAGCTCTCAGCGGTTATCGTTTGGAAAATGTTTATGTAATAAACATGGACTCAACAACCACTGAGAACTCCTGTTTCTTCTCAAAGGCATCTTCTGATGTCAACTGGTTATGGCACAAGAGGCTCTCACATCTAAATTTCAAGACACTGAATACTCTTTCCTCCAAAGAGTTAGTCACTGGTCTACCTCAGCATTCATACGCCAAAGAGTCTTTATGTTCAGCGTGTGAAAAAGGGAAGCAGACCAAGGCAAGCTTCAAGTCAAAGCAAGTCTCCTCAGTGTCATCTCCTCTACAACTACTCCATATGGATTTGTTTGGCCCCGTTAACAAACAATCCATCGCTGGAAAGAAATATACGCTGGTCATAGTTGATGAATTCTCTCGTTACACATGGGTAATGTTTCTCCGTTCTAAGAGTGACACCGCTGAAGAACTCATCACCTTTGTTCGGAAGATGGAAACTCTGAACAATATGACTGTTCGCTCAATAAGGAGTGATCATGGAACTGAATTCAAAAACAGTTCTCTTGATTCCTTCCTTGAGAGTAAGGGTATTTCTCACAACTTTTCGTCAGTGAGAACACCACAACAAAATGGAGTCGCTGAAAGAAGAAATAGAACAATTATTGAACCTGCACGTTCAATGCTCAGCGATTCTCACCTACCTACTCAGTTTTGGGCAGAAGCTGTCAACACTGCTTGTTTTACGCAAAACAGGTCGCTGATAGTTAAAAGATTCAAAAAGACAGCCTATGAACTTTTTCATGGGAGAAAGCCTTCAATCAGCTTTCTTCACATCTTTGGATGTCAGTGTTTCATACTGAACAACAGAGATGCCCTTGGAAAGTTTGATCCTAAGGCTGACGATGGAATCTTTCTTGGATACTCCTCAGTCTCCAAAGCCTTCAGAGTCTTCAACCGTAGAAGACAAACTGTAGAAGAAACTATTCACGTCACGTTTGACGAATCCCGTTCAGCGAACTCTAAACCGAACTCTGATACTGAAGAACTGAATCAATGGATGTTTTCTCATCTTGGTGATTCAGAAGAAGTTCCCACTCCTCATGCTCATCCAGTAGAAGATGATAGTCCCACTATCATTCCAAACATGCAGAACAGTGAAGCTGAAACATCATGGGTCTCAGCTGTTCCTATAAACACTATACCTGCAGTTGATCCAAATGTCTCAGAAATTCCGTCTATTTCTCAACAATCAGTGAATGAAGTGACAAATGCAAACATTCCTCTCTTAGCTGATAATCCAGAAGTAGCTGAAGCCTCATCTTCAGTTTTTCCAGTTCAGACTGAGTCAACGACGAATGCTCCGGCTCAGCGATGGACTGTAAATCACCCAATCGATCAAATTCTAGGTGATCCCAACGCTGGTATTCAGACTCGTAGAAATGCATGTAATATTTGTTTATTTGTTAACTTTATTTCTCTAACTGAACCAAAGAAAATAGATGATGCCCTCAGAGATCCAAACTGGGTCAGCGCTATGCAAGAAGAGCTGACTGAATTCGAAAGAAACAAAGTTTGGAAACTTGTTCGGAGACCAACTGACAAAACGGTGATAGGCACTAAATGGGTCTATCGAAACAAGTTGGACGAACATGGTACTGTAACTCGCAACAAAGCTCGTCTTGTTGCTCAGGGATACAGACAAGAGGAAGGCATAGATTATGACGAAACTTTTGCTCCAGTAGCAAGACTTGAATCTATTCGTCTTTTCTTAACATATGTTGTACACAAAAACTTCACTGTACATCAGATGGATGTTAAGTCAGCGTTTCTAAATGGAAAGCTGAATGAAGAAGTGTATGTGGAACAACCTCCAGGATTCTCAGATCCTAAGCGTCCAGATTACGTTTATAAACTGGACAAGGCACTTTATGGCTTAAAGCAAGCTCCTCGTGCATGGTATGATACTCTCTCTACTTATCTCCATATTGAAAAATTTGAGAGAGGAAAGATTGACAAAACTTTATTTTTTAGAAAAGTGAAAGGTCATATCATTTTAGTTCAAATATATGTTGATGACATTATATTTGGTTCTACTAACCCTGAGCTTTGTACTCGTTTCGCTGATAGAATGAAAGATGAGCATGATGGGTGAACTAACATATTTCCTTGGTCTTCAGATTAAGCAAACTGAAAAAGGAACTTTTATAAATCAGGGAAAATATGTTAAAGATATGCTGAAGAAATCCGACTTAACTGAAAGTTCAGCTATGAAAACCCCTATGGCACCACCGCTGACACTTGACAAGGACACAAAGGGTGTTCCTGTCAATGTCACGCTGTACCGTGGGATGATCGGCTCACTATTGTATCTTACAGCTAGCCGACCCGATATTATGTTTGCAACATGTCTGTGCGCACGATATCAAGCTGAACCTAAGATATCCCATATGAATGCTGTAAAGCGAATTTTTCGATATCTTAAGTGTACAGCGAATCTAGGTCTTTGGTATCCCAAAGACTCGGGATTCGATCTAACCGCCTATTCAGACAGTGATTTTGCAGGTTGCAAAATGGATAGGAAAAGCACCACAGGAGGATGTCAGCTCCTGGGTGGAAAGCTGGTAAGTTGGACAAGTAAGAAGCAAAACTCAGTGTCCACTTCCACAGCTGAAGCTGAATATGTAGCCGCTGGAAGCTGTTGTTCTCAGGTCTAGTGGATGAGAAATCAGCTACTAGACTATGATCTTCAGCTCTCCAAAATTCCAATCTATTGCGACAGCACAAGTTCCATCTCTATAGCAAACAATCCAGTGCTACACTCAAAGACAAAACACATAGAAATCAGATATCATTTTATCAGAGATCATGTGATGAATGGTGATATAGAACTTCATTTTATCCCAACTGATTATCAGTTAGCTGATTTGTTTACCAAACCTCTTGATGAGACAAGATTCAACTTTCTCATCAGCGAGCTTGGAATGCTGAACTTTGAAGGGTAAAATCTTCAGCGGTTCACATTTGATCAGCGATACGTTTATACATTCTTGTATAACCTTCGGGATAAAATCAACTTGTATAATCCATTTCATCATCTTCTCTCTGAATAAACTTGGTTAAACTGATATCCAGGTATGTTTTCTCTCTCTGACAATCGCATGTAAATGCAAGATTTCAAAATAAATTGCATCGCTGAATATCTCTTCCTTAACAGCGATATTTTGAAAGTTCTTTAAACCATCACTGATATTTTCTATTCAGTGCTTCATGTTTTTCAAAAGAGTCCCTGAGCTTTCAAAACCTCAGAGACATCCTAAAAGAATGTGAAAGGACAGTTGTGACGTCATTGCAACGGATAACACCAGGCACGATTTCTTTCTGACACACGTTTGCACGTTTCGTTCAAACTT
This sequence comes from Saussurea involucrata, assembly GCA_033807775.1. NCBI lineage: Eukaryota > Viridiplantae > Streptophyta > Magnoliopsida > Asterales > Asteraceae > Saussurea > Saussurea involucrata. Next base: position 140,071,700 of record CM066322.1, read on the forward strand.
CCAATCAAATGCAAACACGTGTCCGTGTCATGATGAAAACCTTTTCCCGCTCAAGGTTTTCTCTCTCTAAAAATCCCTATATAAACAACTCTTGGTTTATATTTGTCTTTTACGCGAACAATCTTTCTCCGCAAGAAAAGAATCCTCTGTTGCATTTGTGCTCTCAAAAACCTCAAGAACTGTTCATCATCTTCTTCATCAAAACTTCAAGGTTAATATGTTCTTATCTTTTATCAAATGCGTATAACTTGTTTTCGATCTTCTCATTGTTTTAACAAGATCAAACAAAAGAACTTTGTAAAATAAAATCATTTCTTTCATGGTTTTATGAACACAGCCATTTCATGGTTGTTCTTCAAGTTTTAAATCTAAATCTTAAACTTGTTCTTCATTCGTATCCAGTTTTCTTTTAGAAACTGGAATACAAGACTTTATGGGTTTTACATTTCATTTCAAAAATCAAGAAAAACCCTAATCTTCATTAAGACATTTTTGTCTGAATGAAATGGACAAAATTCGAAAAATCTTAATGGAAAATTATTTCCACATTAAGATAATTCTTATTTGTTAACATCTTTGGTTGAACTGATAATACAGAGAAATGGCATCTTCAAAAATCAATGTCACCGCTGAGTCCATCTCCACTGACTCTGAGGAAGTGGACATCGTCAAAGCCCCTCAGGTTAAGTTCGAGCTGGATCAACTAGATTGGACCAAGGCCAACAATCTCTCAGCTCTTCTCGAGTTTCCTCCTCGGAAGCAAGTATCACATCTGGACGATGCTGTGAGTTTTCTGAAGAACAGCCCCATCTACACAACCCTGACCATAACACCTCCTGCCAGTCAGCGGCTCTTATCCCAGTTCTGGTACTCTGCCAGACACACTGAGCTACCCACTGCCAAAGATGCATCCAAAACCATAGACTGCATACTCAGCGATACTGAGTATGGCACCATCAAGATAACCCCTGCCATAATCCAAAAAGCCCTGAACTTCCCAAATGCTACCAAAGAAAAACCCTTCGTTCCATTCCCTGACCACAAGAGGCACGCTGACAAAGAAGAAATCCTTGCCTTCCTGGACGCAATGGGTTATATCTGGGATATTGGAAGGGACAAGAAGCCTGAGAAGAAACTGACGCTGATAAAGAAATCCAAGATGCCCAGCGAGATGAACTTCATCTTCGCACACCTGATCAGCTGCATGACAGCGAAGTCCGACTCTTCTGATCAAGCCGCCTAACCTCAGCAGTCCATGGGATACGCACTGCTGAAAGGTCTAAACATTGACTGGGCCTCCATTATTTATGATGACCTGATTCAACGTGTCGATTCTGCCGCTGACAGACCAGCATGGGTTCCTTACCCACGATTCATCAGCGCCATCTTTCAATATGGCCTAAAGGACAGCTATCCTGAAGAGGGTGATCTGAAACTTTCTCAGATTGGCCCTAAAGTTCTCGACTTCAAGCCTGTCGCCAATGAGGTACGTCTCTCTACTCTTCTCACTCTTCTAAATTCTCCGCTTTCTGTGGCTCCTTCAGTGACAATACCCATCGCTGATACCCCGGCCACAAAATCCTCTCCTTCTAAGAAAAGGAAACCCTCTCACACCCAACTTGATTCCAAAAGGATCAAGAAAACCAAGGAGCAACCCCAGCAATTCCATGCTGAAGACTCCTCATCTCATTCTGAAGAGCTGAAGGAAAGTTCCGTGGTACGCTCTGCCACACCCGTGCAAGCCATCCCTCCAATCCAGACTTCAGCGTCTCTAAACGCTGAGGTTAGAAACTTGGAAACTACCCAATCTCCATCAGTCTCTCAAAAGACTGATGAAGTGATTGTCAGTGATTCCAACGCTGAACTCAGAACCCGAACCCCAATCTTATCCTTCGCTCCTCCCTCCACTTCTTTGGACACTCCTCCAGCTAACACTGGAGATGCCATCATTCCAGAGGCCACCGCTGATGCTTCTCAACAAATGATGAAGAAAGGACCTGCAGAGATCACCATACCTCACCGTACTTTCGAAGAGGATATGGAACATTATTCAGGAACTTGCAACTTTGACGAGTTCATCAATCCTCCTGCAGGTACAAATCCCACCTTAAACACTGTAACTATACCTGAAACTTCTGAGCTTTCCTTTGTTCACAAGTACTTATATATTACAGGTCCTAATTTGGGAGACATCAACGCTTCTCTGAAGTCCGTGGAAACAAAACTGACCAGTCTCACCACCACACTCTCCAACAACTCAACAGCTGTAACAAACGCTGGAGAGAATTTGACAAAGCTGACAACGGTGGTGGAGAAGAAAGCTTCCACTGAAGACATCAAGGGACTTGATAAGACTCTCGCCGATTTTGCCAAGGTGCTCTCTGACATCTACACTGACTACACCAGCCTCAAAAGCTCAGTTTCGACCATGTCCAGCGAAGTAACAACGCTGAAGACATCGGTTGGAAAACTCGAGGGTGATATGTCAGCGGTCAAGACTGACTTAGTTTCTGTAAAGACCGACGTTAGTTCTATGAAGACGATGATCGAGACGCTGGTCATCAAGGTAAATAATCCAGCTCCTGCTGCTGCCCCTATTTTGGAATCTTTCACAGCGGCAGATCGCACAGAGCTGAAGAAAATCACGCCTGCTATTTCTGGCCTAGAAGACAGAATAGCAAAGCTTGAAGGTTGTGTAAAAATCTCTGGCCCAGAAGACAGAGATAACACCAATGCTGAGTCTACTCATTCCTCCCCCAATCATGAGAAAGAGGGGGAGAAGTGCGCTGAAGATCTAAACAAAAGCGCTGAAGACCTTTCCCATGATGAATCTATCAGGGGAGAGAGGAATGAAGATCTAACCGCTGGACCTCTGGGAGATGAAAACCCTGAGGGAACCGAGAAGCTCGCCTCTGTATCTGAGGGGGAGCAACTCGAAGAAGATGCTGAGGAATCCGAAGCAGAAGAAGATGAAGACATCGACATCCCTGAAGATGAACCATCCTTCTCTCCAAGAAAGGATGATGATGATGATGATGAAGATGACGATGATTTCTTTATCGTCAAACCTGCCCCAAGGATCAAAGCTCTTAAGGGAATCTCTATAAAAGAACCTTCAGGGGAGAAGACAAAGACAAAGCCCCAAGCCTCTGGTGCTGAGAAAAGCAAAGGCAAAGGCCTCGCTGAATTTGAAAATCTGGCGATCTTGCTTGAAAAGCCGGTTTGTCAGGTACACTAAACTTTACTTATATTCCTTCCCTGAACATCTCAATACACAATCAGTTCTCTACTCAATAACCTCTCTACGCATCCACAATCTTTTCTATCTTTTCTACCCATGTTCTTCTACCCAGTTCTTATTTGTAAGATCGCTGCGTTTCAGCTAGTCCTCTCCCCTGTTTGAGGATGTCGCTGAAGGCTCTACTATTGCGACTTCACAAATAATTCCAGCTGCCGCTGAAGAAATAATCCCAGTCTTGGATTTAATCTCTGAGACTGATGAACCAGAAGAACAACCTCTCTCGCACAGAAATAGACCTTCCTCGGCTCCTCAATAGCTGAGTGAAGAGGATCAAAAGAGAAGAGAAGAAATGATAAAGCGATTCGAGGATCAGCGAATCATTCTAAGGTGTGATCAACTGCCTTCAGTTCCTCCTAAGTTCAGAATTTCAAAAGCTGAATACCAGGAACACCTCAGAGCTGAACGCCTCATTGCTGAAAGGAAGGAAGCTGAAGAGAAAGACAGAGAATACGCCATCAAGCTCACTCAAGAATCTGTCAAAGACCCCAAGCTGAAGCGTGTTCCCATTCAAATCCAACGAAAGTTGTGGGAAGAAGCCCAGAAGCTCGTGGAAAAGAAAACTGAAGTTTCTCAGACCACCCTGATCTGGTGTAAAGAGAAAATTCACTTCAGATATCGTCCAGCGAAGATCAACAAGGTATTCATCTCTGGAAGAACCTCTATCGGAGTACCTATTGTTGACATCAAACTGTTCAGAGAAGATGGCAAATCTGAAACCTTTCGCGCTGACACTGTAAAAAGGTATGGTCTCTCTGAATGGCTGGAGATGAGGTTAGCTATCCAATCGTCACAATCTAAGTACAAGGATCATTTCGAAAAGCTGATAAACAGACAGATCGACTTGATATCTTCTTGTGTGGATATTCCTCCTGTTCCTGATCTAAAGCTGAAAAGAAAAAGGGGCTCTCCAAAGAAGAAACGTCAAGAGTCAAACTCAGGTCCTGTCATACGAAATGAAACTGGAATTGGTTTCCCTCGCGCTGAAGTACTTGGTCCTGATCCTGATCTATCTGCCCTTGACATCTCTTTGCCACCATGTGAACTTTTCGTCCCTGGTAAAGTCATCAGTAATCCTTATGGAATATTCTTTCTTGACTACGACGGACGTAAATGCTTTCAACGGATCGCTGAGCTTCCAATCACTCCAATCGAACAGCTCAGAGATCTCATCTACTGATGTGACTTCAGAAAGGACATTCAGGCACGACACCTAAAACCCTTGATCTTTCAAGAAGCGCTGAACAAAAGAAAACAAGGTGTAACGGTTCCTGACTGGATGATCCCCACTGAAAAGACGACCCTTGATGAACTTCTCATTAAGGAAGAACCTTTTGAAAACTGATATAATCTCTTTTTTCTCTATTGTATCAGTTATCCTTCTGTACTTGTAATTTATTTCGCTTGTACTTGTAATCTTTCTGTTCTTCATTGTAACCTGATTCAAAGATTTAAAGAAAGATTTCAGCGAACGTACTTTACTCCATCAGTACTGAAAAGATCCCAGAAAACAGTAAAAGGGACAAATATTTTATGAGTTCTTTTTATCCTTATGTTTTCATTAAATAGCAATTTTCTTTGTTGCTATGTCATAATCAAATAGGGGGAGATTGTTGATCCAAACCCTCAGTGATTTGATAATGACCCTCTCTTATACTTAGTGAAAATTGTAAGTAAACAATATGTATCAGAGTTTCACTATCGCTGATAAGTACTAAGATCTTCCAGTACCGCTGATAAGAACTCTCGCTTTTTTAGATTAAACATTCAGCGAACACTGTTCACCATTAATGCTCTGAGTCTGTTCAGTCATTATGGTGATCACTGATAAGTTAGTTGTTTACTTATGATCCCTGAAGACAAGTTTCACGTCAACAAAGGTTCTACGCTGAAGTCGAAGATCAAGCTCAAGAACCAGCGACAAGTCTCCTAATGAACTGATGCGGATCAGCGAAGACTCAGATTTGTCCACTCAACGTGAAGCATCAAGTACAAGACTTCAGCTATCGCTGAACTTTATCATCTGCTGAATAGTAAATGATAATCGCTGAATCAACGAAAGCTGATCATGAAGTCCTCCGTACAAAGTACTTTTGTCTTAACCACCCTTGCACGCCACCGTACGAAATGTCAGAAAAGAACCTCCGAATATCTGAAATCGTACAACCACTCTGATACTACACTGTTCATCCTTACGGCTACTAAGGTTGTCAACCAAGGTCAATGACATGCAACCAACCAGCTGATGACACGTGTAAAGTGTATACTGACTTGCATTAAATGCATGCAGTATATAAAGAGATGAACTCACTTCTTTTGAAGTAACTTGCTAACTCTGGACAAGTTCAAATCTCTCTCAAGATAGGATTTTATTAGTAATCTCCTTATCTTTCTTAGTGCAAGAAATCTTAGTGTTCCAACTTGTTTAGATTTAGGTTTATCCTTAATCTTGTTTCCGCAACAAGCTATAAATTGTTAATGATTTATCAATAAACAATTTAGAAAAGTAAAATCTGTGTGTTTGTATTCAACCCCCCCCCCCCTTCTACAAACTTGTATAGGCCTTCGGGACCAACAGGGTTGTTGATGTCGAGGACAATGCGTATGTGATGAGTAATTTCATCGCCTCTGTGAATGATTTAATGTCATCCATAGAGATAGATGGAGGAGTTGGTGCTAGAGTAGAAGTGGATGGAACAGTCTCTGGGTGTGCTCTTGCCTGGTTCTGAATATGTTGTGATAACGTAGCAACTTGAGCATATGAGGCTCAGACTTCTTCTTTGATATCCTTCATACGATCTGTCAACATGGAAGCAAAAGTATTAGAGCTTTGAGTGATTTGATTCTTGATCATCTCAAGCTTTGTGGAGTTAGCTTCCACTGCTGAGCATAGGGCAGAGACATCTGACTGTAAGTTTTGGAAAGAAGAGGATGGAGAATGGGTCTCTAATAGCTCTATGGTATGTTTTAGATCGTTCAAGGATCATTTTATTTCATTACTAAATCTTATGAACTCTTCTTTTGTAATGAAGTCGGAGAGAGAAATCTTAGAACCAACACATGATTCTAAGTTAGCCTCGAGTCCAGAGGCCCTTTCTTTCAGGGTTGTATTGATGTTAACCCTGGAAGGACTTCCACCCGATCCTCGAGATCCTCTTGGAGAGTTCTCTCTAGGTGTTCTCTTTACTACATTCTCTTCATCCTTATAACTATAAAGAGTGTAGTAAATGTGTTGGTTGACATTGCTATCCAGACAAGTCAACCCTTGTACAATGAGGGAATCCCACTGCCCCTGAGTCAGGAAATCCCTACGAGAGAAACGAAAGTTTCCCATGGATCTAAGTATATGGTCCTTATCGATTCGATCCATTAGGCATTAGTGTGTGTGGGATGTAGTGCATGCCCCAGGGTGAACAAGCACTTGTATTTTCAATGACCATGTATAAATATGCTAAGTTGACTTCCATACGACTTTGTTTAGAATTATTAGCATCAATCGGCTCCGAATCAACGGTTGTTTTTCTTTTTATTAAAAACTATCCATTGTAGTCAAATATCCTAAACAATTTGTAAATACAATCAAGTATCAATAGAAATTTGAAGACTGCCAATTTGCGCAAACCAATCAAGTTCAACCAAGTAAATAAGTAATTAAACATTTACAAACAACTACATAAACAAAATCAATACAAAACATAATGTATTTTCTCATACAAAACAGAATATGAAAGTGATTAAGTGAATAAATGATTAAGTGAAACCCTAGAAATAAGAAATTTACAAACAATTACATAAAAAAAAATTAATGCAAAAACAGAATGTATTTTCTCATACAATGATACAAAACAAAATGTGAAGGTGATTAAGTGAAACCCTAGAAATAAGAAATTTACAAACAATTACATATACAAAATCAATACAAAATAGAGAAATTATCATACAATGATACAAAACATAATGTATTTTCTCATACACTGATACAAAACAGAATGGGAAAGTTAAATAAGAAACTTACCAACATTTTGATTTTTAGCCGATGGTCAATAAACAAAGCGAGTCCAACATTTGGTGGTGTGCAGTCGATTTTGGGCGAGAGTCTCCTGCATCCTGGAATCAATCTTGGGTGAGAGCCAAGAGACGAGAGTCGTACAAGAATGGACAAGCAAGCGTCTGTCGATCGTAATTCGTAAGCAAGAGTCGTCGATCGTAATTCGTAAAGCGAGAGACTGGAGACATAGACCCGTATGTTGATCCAAACCCTCAGTGATTTGATAATGACCCTCTCTTAAATACTTAGTGAAAATTGTAAGTAAACAATATGTATCAGAGTTCAACTATCGCTGATAAGTACTAAGATCTTCCAGTACCGCTGATAGGAACTCTCGCTCTTTAAGTTAAACATTCAGCGAAACTGTTCACCATAAATGCTCTGAGTCTGTTCAGTCATTATGATGATCGCTGATAAGTTAGTTGTTTACTTATAATCCCTGAAGACAAGTTTCACGTCAACAAAGGTTCTACGCTGAAGTCGAAGATCAAGCTCAAGAACCAGCGACAAGTCTCCTAATGAACTGATGCGGATCGGCGAAGACTCGGATTTGTCCACTCAACGTGAAGTATCAAGTACAAGACTTCAGCTATCGCTGAACTTTATCATCTGCTGAATAGTAAATGATAATCGCTGAATCAACGAAAGCTGATCATGAAGTCCTCCGTACAAAGTACTTTTGTCTTAACCACCCTTGCACGACTCCGTACGAAATGTCATAAAAGAACCTCCGACTGTCTGAAATCGTACAACCACTCTGATACTACACTGTTCATCCATACGGCTACTAAGGTTGTCAACAAAGGTCAATGACATGCAACCAACCAGCTGATGACACGTGTAAAGTATATACTGACTTGCATTAAATGCATGCAGTATATAAAGAGATGAACTCACTTCATTTTGAAGAAACTTGCTAACTCTGGACAAGTTCATATCTCTTATCTCAAGATAGGTTATTATTAGTAATTTCCTTATCTTTCTTAGTGCAAGAAACGTTAGTGTTCCAACTTGTTTAGATTTAGGTTTATCCTTAATCTTGTCTCCGCAACAAGCTGTAAATTGTTAATGATTTATCAATAAACAATTTAGAAAAGTAAAATCTGTGTGTTTATATTCAACCCCCCCCCCCCCTTCTACAAACTTGTATCGGCCTTCGGGACCAACAAGTGGTATCAGAGCGGATTTGTTTAATCTCATAAACAAGATCTAATATAAGATATTTCTCTTCCTTGCTATTATCTGAAAATGGCCAACACAAACACACATTATATAGACAATGGTTCTCTTGCAAAACCCCCTAGATTTTCCAGAGACAACTTCAACTTGTGGAAAAATAGGATGACACTCTTCTTAGAAGGTGTAGACCCTACTATGACTTACTATCTTGAAAACGGACCACACATCCCTGTAACAATTGATCCTTTAGTTCCAGCCACTGCAACTAGAGCTGCTATTCCAGAAAGGCTTATTCCAAAGGAAATACACATGTGGACCGATGAAGATAAGAAGAAAGTGGCTATAGATACAAAAGTCAGATCCATACTATCCATGGCCCTTCCTGACGAAGTCTACCATTCCGTCATGAACCTGAAGTCATCAAAAGCCATGTGGGACACAATATGTGTTCAGTATGAAGGAACGTCTGAAGTCCAGGAGTCAAGAAAGATCAACCTGGTAAGACAATACGAAAGCTTCATTTCTGGTAAGAATGAAACTCTCTCTGAAGTTCACCAACGTTTTAATTGTTTAATTATAGATCTAAAAACTGTTGGTAAGGAATATTCTAACTTTGAAGTGCTGACAAAGTTTCTAGAATGTTTACCTGAAAGCTGGGACAATTATTCCATGTGTCTCAAGCTGTCAAAGGATCTTAAATCAATGACCCTTTCAACCTTATATGGTACATTGCTGAATCATGAGCAATCTAGCCATCTTAAGAAGAATCTTGTAAAAGATTCCAAAAGCACTCCTGTTGCTTTAATCTCAGAAGAACCTTCTACTCAGCGACCCTCGGTCACTATCACTGAGTTAGAAAGTAACTCTGAAAGGTCATCAGACTCTGATTCTTCAGATGATGATGAATCCTTGGCTCTCCTAACTAAAAAGTTCAGGAGATTCGCCAAGAAGAAAATGTTTAGAAAGAACAAACCTCTTTCCATAACTGACAAGCCTAAATCATCAGCTTTTGTTGATAAGGCTACTGCTACTTGTTTCAACTGCGAAAAGACAGGTCATTTCGCTAATGAGTGCAGGTCAAAGAAAGTCATGAGACCTTCAGCTTTCTCAAAGAAAAACTTTGTTCCAAGGAATAAAGATGACAAATACTCAAAGCTGAAGGAGAAGTATGCAAAGCTGAAAAGTTTTAAGAAGAAAGGAAAAGGCCTGATGGCTGACTATGATTGGGCTGCTTCTGATGAAGAAGCATCATCATCTGACTCTGAAGATGATGAAGAAAATCAATGTCTCATGGCCAAGATTGAAGAAGAGGAAGAAAGTTCAGACATTCCCTCCACTTCAACATCTGCCATTCAGGTATCACCTTCTTTCTTTACCAATATTGCAAATATTGATGAAGCTGATAGTCTCCGTAAGATCGATCTCTTGACTAGAAGTTTATACGAAGCCATGAACGGCAAAACTGTGGTTGAAAACCAAAATCTTGATCTCGCTGAAAAGCTTAAAAACTGCCACCTTCAAATAGAAAAGCTTTCTAAAATTGAAGATGATTTTAAAGATCAAGTCTATTTAAATCAGCTAGTCAAAATCGAACGAGCAGAACCTATCGCTGCATTAAAAGATGAACAAGCTACTGTTGAAGGATGGTGTAATTCTTCAACAAAGTTCACTGAGATAATTAAGGCTCAGATTCCTCTGAGTGATAAACGTGGTCTGGGTTATAAATATGATACTCCAAAACCAACCACTGAACGTTCAATGCTTAAATTTGGAACGTTCGTATCCTCAGTCGTTGACACTTCATCATCTCAGTGCTCCTCGTCCTTTACACCAATCCCTGAGGAAACTCCTACCTCCTCAAAAGGTAAGGAGAAAATGGTTTATTCAAAACCTACCTCTGTCTCTAAAGACAAAGGTAAAGGAATTGTTATTTATCAAAATCCTCAGAAGGGTACCTTAGTACCAAAGCTGAATGCTTCTAAAGCCTCAGTGACCAACCCCTCTGGATCTAGAAAGCTGATCTCTGGATCTATTCAGCGATCTACTCCTAGACTCAGAGTGGATGTCCTTGGTAAGAAATCTGAAGAACTGAATGTTCGTCCCATTTCTAAAGCAAATAGCTTACTTGGTGCTGGCACTTCTAATTCAAAATTAAAAGCTCAGCATACAAGTGGTCCTAGAACTATTTTTAGTTATAGGAAATGTTATCACTGTGGACTTACCGATCATATTGCTAGTAAGTGCCCCACAGCCACCAAAGCTGAAAAAATAGCTAAGGTGAAGATTGCCCCCAAGGCAAAGAGGACCAACACCGATGCAAATCAGGTCAAGGTGACTCCTACCACTGAGGTTAAGAAATTAACCAAAGTGAAGAAAGACAAAGCTGAATCTTCAAATGCTGCGAAGACTGCTGAACCTTCCATTCCAACTACTTCCACTGACAAACGTGTATACATGGTTAAGTGGGTACCTAAGAAAAACTAATCTTCCTTTGTATTGCAGGTTAAGAAGGGTATCTGGTATCTCGATAGCGGATGCTCTAGACACATGACTGGAAAGAAAAACCTGCTCGCTGAATACAAGGAAGAGAAGGGTCCCTCTGTGACTTTCGGTGGAAATGGAAAAGGACACACCCGAGGGTATGGTGTACTTTCAAATGGTACAACCTCCTTCAGAAGAGTCGCATATGTTGAAGGGCTGAAGCATAATCTTTTGAGCATCAGTCAGCTTTGCGACATGGATAACAAAGTGATTTTCACTAAGGAATCCTGCTTTGTCTCTGACAAAAAGGAGAAGATAGCTCTCAGCGGTTATCGTTTGGAAAATGTTTATGTAATAAACATGGACTCAACAACCACTGAGAACTCCTGTTTCTTCTCAAAGGCATCTTCTGATGTTAACTGGCTATGGCACAAGAGGCTCTCACATCTAAATTTCAAGACACTGAATACTCTTTCCTTCAAAGAGTTAGTCACTGGTCTACCTCAGCATTCATATGCCAAAGAGTCTTTATGTTCAGCGTGTGAAAAAGGGAAGCAGACCAAGGCAAGCTTCAAGTCAAAGCAAGTCTCCTCAGTGTCATCTCCTCTACAACTACTCCATATGGATTTGTTTGGCCCCGTTAACAAACAATCCATCGCTGGAAAGAAATATACGCTGGTCATAGTTGATGAATTCTCTCGTTACACATGGGTAATGTTTCTCCGTTCTAAGAGTGACACCCCTGAAGAACTCATCACCTTTGTTCGGAAGATAGAAACTCTGAACAATATGACTGTTCGCTCAATAAGGAGTGATCATGGAACTGAATTCAAAAACAGTTCTCTTGATTCCTTCCTTGAGAGTAAGGGTATTTCTCACAACTTTTCGTCAGTGAGAACACCGCAACAAAATGGAGTCGCTGAAAGAAGAAATAGAACAATTATTGAAGCTGCACGTTCAATGCTCAGCGATTCTCACCTGCCTACTCAGTTTTGGGCAGAAGCTGTTAACACTCCTTGCTTTACACAAAACAGGTCGCTGATAGTTAAAAGATTCAAAAAGACAGCCTATGAACTCCTTCATGGGAGAAAGCCTTCAATCAGCTTTCTTCACATCTTTGGATGTCAGTGTTTCATACTGAACAACAGAGATGCCCTTGGAAAGTTTGATCCTAAGGCTGATGATGGAATCTTTCATGGATACTCCTCAGTCTCCAAAGCCTTTAGAGTCTTCAACCGTAGAAGACAAACTGTAGAAGAAACTATTCACGTCACGTTTGACGAATCCCGTTCAGCGAACTCTAAACCGTCCGCTGATACTGAAGAACTGAATCAATGGATGTTTTCTCATCTTGGTGATTCAGAAGAAGTTCCCACTCCTCATGGTCACACCATAGAAAATGATGGTCCTCCTATCATTCCAGATATGCAGAATAGTGAAGCTGAAACATCTTGGGTCTCAGCTGTGCCTATAAACACTATACCTGCAGTTGATCCAAATGTCTCAGAAATTCCGTCTATTTCTCAGCAATCAGTGAATGAAGTGACAAATGCAAACATTCCTCTCTTAGCTGATAATCCAGAAGTAGCTGAAGCCTCATCTTCAGTTTCTCCAGTTCATACTGAATCAGCGACGTATGCTCCGGCTCAGCGATGGACTGTAAATCACCCAATCGATCAAATTCTTGGTGATCCCAACGCTGGTATTCAGACTCGTAGAAGTGCATGTAATATTTGTTTATTTGTTAACTTTATTTCTCTAACTGAACCAAAGAAAATAGATGATGCCCTCAGAGATCCAAACTGGGTCAGCGCTATGCAAGAAGAGCTGACTGAATTCGAAAGAAACAAAGTTTGGAAACTCGTTCGTAGACCAACTGACAAAACGGTGATAGGCACTAAATGGGTCTATCGAAACAAGTTGGACGAACATGGTACTGTAACTCGCAACAAAGCTCGTCTTGTTGCTCAGGGATACAGACAAGAGGAAGGCATAGATTATGACGAAACTTTTGCTCCAGTAGCAAGACTCGAATCTATTCGTCTTTTCTTAGCATATGCTGTACACAAAAACTTCACTGTACATCAGATGGATGTTAAGTCAGCGTTTCTGAATGGAAAGCTGAATGAAGAAGTGTATGTGGAACAACCTCCAGGATTCTCAGATCCTAAGCGTCCAGGTTATGTTTATAAACTGGACAAGGCACTTTATGGCTTAAAGCAAGCTCCTCGTGCATGGTATGATACTCTCTCTACTTATCTCCATATTGAACAATTTGAGAGAGGTAAGATTGACAAAACTCTATTTTTTAGAAAAGTGAAAGGTCATATCATTTTAGTTCAAATATATGTTGATGACATTATATTTGGTTCTACTAACCTTGAGCTTTGTACTCGTTTCGCTGATAGAATGAAAGATGAGTATAAAATGAGCATGATGGGTGAACTAACATATTTCCTTGGTCTTCAGATTAAGTAAACTGAAAAAGGAACTTTCATTAATCAGGGAAAATAAGTTAAAGATATGCTGAAGAAATTCGACTTAACTGAAAGTTCAGCTATGAAAACCCCTATGGCACCTCCGCTGACACTTGATAAGGACACAAAAGGTGTTCCTGTCAATGTCACGCTGTACCGTGGGATGATCGGCTCACTATTGTATCTTACAGCTAGCCGACCCGATATTATGTTTGCAACATGCTTGTGTGCACGATATCAAGCTGAACCTAAGATATCTCATATGAAAGCTGTAAAGCGAATCTTTCGATATCTTAAGGGTACAGCGAATCTAGGCCTTTGGTATCCCAAAGACTCAGGATTCGATCTAACCGCCTATTCAGACAGTGATTTTGCAGGTTGCAAAATGGATAGGAAAAGCACCACAGGAGGATGTCAGCTCCTGGTAGAAAGCTGGTAAGTTGGACAAGTAAGAAGCAAAACTCAGTGTCCACTTCCACAGCTGAAGCTGAATATGTAGCCGCTGGAAGCTGTTGTTCTCAAGTCTTGTGGATGAGAAATCAGCTACTAGACTATGATCTTCAGCTCTCCAAAATTCCAATCTATTGCGACAGCACAAGTGCCATCGCTATAGCAAACAATCCAGTGCTACACTCAAAGACAAAACACATAGAAATCAGATATCATTTTATCAGAGATCATGTGATGAATGGTGATATAGAACTTCATTTTATCCCAACTGATTATCAGTTAGCTGATTTATTTACCAAACCTCTTGATGAGACAAGATTCAACTTTCTCATCAGCGAACTTTGAAGGGTAAAATCTTCAGCGGTTCACATTAATCAGCGAAAGGATAAAATCAACTCGTATAACCTATTCAATCATCTTCTCTCTGAATAAACTTGGGTAAACTGATATCCAGGTATGTTTTCTCTCTCTGACAAACGCATGAAAATGCAAGATTTCAAAAACAAATGCATCGCTGAATATCTCTTCCTTAACAGCGATATTTTGAAAATTCTTAAAACCTTCACTGATATCTTCTATTCAGTGCTTCATGTTTTTCAAAAGAGTCCCTGAGTTTTTCAAAACCTCAGAGACATCCTAAAAGAATGTGAAAGGACAGTTGTGACGTCATTGCAATGGATAACACCAGGCACGATTTCTTTCTGACACACGTTTGCACGTTTCGCTCAAACTTCCAATCAAATGCAAACACGTGTCCGTGTCATGATGAAAACCTTTTCCCGCTCAAGGTTTTCTCTCTCTAAAACTCCCTATATAAACAACTCTTGGTTTATATTTGTCTTTTACGCGAACATTCTTCCTCCGCAAGAAAGAAATTACTGTTGCATTTGTGCTCTCAAATCTTCAAAGAACTGTTCATCATCTTCTTCATCAAAACTTCAAGGTTAATATGTTCTTATTTTTCAAATGCAGATAACTTGTTTCTGATCTTATCTTTGTTTTAAACAAGATCAAACAAAAGAACTTAAAAATAAAATCATTTTCTTTCATGGTTTTATGAACACAACCATTTCATGGTTGTTCTTCAAGTTTTAAATCTAAATCTTAAACTTGTTCTTCATTCGTATCCAGTTTTTTTTTAAACTGGAATACAAGAATTTATGGGTTTTACATTTCGTTTCAAAATCATGAAAAACCCTAATCTTCATTAAGACATTTATGTCTGAATGAAATGGACAAAATTCAAACAATCTTAATGGAAATTCTTTCCATACTAAGACAATTCTTATTTGTTAACATCTTTGGTTGAACTGATAATACAGAGAAATGGCATCTTCAAAGATCAATGTCACCGCTGAGTCCATCTCCGCTGACTCTGAGGAAGTGGACATCATCAAAGCCCCTCAGGTTAAGTTCAAGTTGGATCAACTAGATTGGACCAAGGTCAACAACCTCTATGCGCTTCTCGAGTTTCCTCCTCGAAAGCAAGTCACACATCTGGATGATGCTGTGAATTTCCTAAAACACTGCTGCATTTCAACAGCCCTGACCATCACTCCTCCCGCAAGTCAGCTACTACTATACCAGTTCTGGTACTCTGCCAGACACACTCAGCTACCCTCCGCCAAAGATGCATCCAAAACCATCGATTGCATACTCAGCGATACTGAGTATGGTACAATTAAGATAACCCCCGCTATCATACGAAAAGCCCTGAACTTTCCCAATGCCACCAAAGAAAAACCCTTCGTTCCATTCCCTGACCATAAGAAGCAAGCTGACAGAGATGCCATCATTGCTTTTCTCGACACAATGGGTTACATCTGGGACATTGGAAGTGACAAGAAGCCCGAGAAGAAGCTGACGCTGATAAAGAAGTCCAAAATGCCCAGCGAGATGAATTTCATCTTCGCTCACCTGATCAGCTACATGACAGCGAAGTCCGGCTCTTCTGATCAAGCCGCACAACCTATGCAAGCTATGGGATACGCACTGCTGAAAGGTCTAAACATTGACTGGGCCTCTATTATATATGATGACCTAGTACAACGTGTGGATTCTGCCGCTGACCGACCAGCATGGGTTCCTTACCCAAGATTCATCAGCGCCATCTTCCAATATGGCCTGAAGGACAGCTATCCTGAAGAGGGTGACCTGAAACTTTCTCAGGTTGGCCCTAAGGTGCTCGATTTCAAACCTGTCGCCAACGAGGTACGTATCTCTACTCTTCTCACTCTTCTAAATTCTCCGCTTTCTGTGGCTCCTTCAGCGACAATACCCATCGCTGATACCAAGGCCACAAAACCCTCTCCTTCTAAGAAAAGGAAACTCTCTACTACCCCTCTTGATTCTAAAAGGATCAAGAAAACCAAGGAGCAACCCCAGCAATTCCATGCTGAAGACTCCTCAGCTCATTCTGACGAGCTGAAGGAAAGTTCCGTGGTACGCTCTGCCACACCCGTTCAAGCCATCCCTCCAATCCAGACTTCAGCGTCTCCAAACGCTGAGGTTAGAAACTTGGAACCTACCCAACCTTCTTCAGTCTCTCAAAAGACTGATGAAGTAGTTCTCAGCGAATCCAACGCTGAACTCGCAACCCGAACCCCATTCTTATCCTTCGCTCCTCCCTCCACTTCTTTGGACACTCCTCCAGCTAACACTGGAGATGCCATCATTCCAGAAGCCACCGCTGACGCTTCTCAACGAATGATGAAGACAGGACCTGCGGAGATCACCATACCTCACCGTACTTTCGAAGAGGATATGGAACATTACTCAGGAATCCGCAACTTTGACGATTTCGTCAATCCTCCTGCAGGTACAAATCAACCCATATACACTGTAACTAAACCTGAAACTTCTGAGCTTTCCTTTGTTCACAAGTACTTATGTGTTACAGGTCCTAATTTGGGAGACATCAACGAGTCTCTGAAGTCCGTGGAAACTAAGCTGACTGATCTCACCACCATACTCTACAACAACTCTACAGCTGTAACAAACGCTGGAGAGAATCTGACGAAGCTGACTACGGTGGTGGAGAAGAAGGCTTCCACAGATGACATTAAGGGCCTTGATAAGACGCTTAGCGATTTTGCCAAGGTGCTCTCTGACATCTACACTGACTACACTAGCCTCAAAAACTCAGTTTCGACCGTGTCCAGCGAAGTAACAACGCTGAAGACATCGGTTGGAAAACTCGAGGGTGATATGTCAGCGGTCAAGACCGACTTGGGCTCTGTAAAGACCGACGTTGGTTCTATGAAGACGATGATCGAGACGCTGGTCAACAAGGCAAATAATCCAGCTCCTGCTCCTGCCCCTGCCCCTATTTTGGAATCTTTCACAGCGGCGGATCGCACAGAGCTGAAGAAAATCACCCCTGCTATTTCTGGCCTAGAAGACAGAATAGCAAAGCTTGAAGGTTGTGTGAAAATCTCTGGCCTAGAAGACAGAGATAACACCAACGCTGAGTCTACTCATTCCTCCCCCAATCATGAGAAAGAGGGGGAGAAGAGCGCTGAACATTCCGGTGAGAAGAGCGCTGAAGATCTAAACAAAAGCGCTGAAGATCTGAACAAGAGCGCTGAAGACCTTTCCCATGATGAATCTATCAGGGGAGAGAGGAATGAAGATCTGATCGCTGAAAAACCTCAGGGAGATGAAAACCCTGAGGGAACCGAGAAGCTCGCCTCTGTATCTGAGGGGGAGCAACTCGAAGAAGATGCTGAGGAATCCGAAGCAGAAGAAGATGAAGACATCGACATCCCTGAAGATGAACCATCCTCCTCTCCAAGGAAGGATGATGATGATGATGATGAAGATGACGATGATTTCTTTGTTGTCAAACCTGCTCCTCGAACCAAAGCTCTTAAAGGTATTTCAATAAAAGAACCTTCAGGGGAGAAGACAAAGACAAAGCCCTCAGCCTCTGGCGCTGAGAAAGGCAAAGGCAAAGGCCTCGCTGAAGATGAAAATCTGGCGATCTTGCTTGAAAAGCCGGTTTGTCAGGTACACTAAACTTTACTTATATTCCTTCCCTGAACATCTCTATACACAATCAGTTCTCTTGTAAGTGCAGGATCTATTCTTACAATCAATATAGAAAGAAGTAATTGAGAAATTGTATGATCAAGCCCAATTGTATTCAATGATGCACAGAATTACAGATCTAAGAGAGAGATCACCTCAAAGATTACAAGGAATGAATACAAGTAATATGGGAAAATCAATCAGTTAGCAACGTAGTGCTAACCACTCTATTTATACTGCAACAAACATCTTAAAGCTACAGTACAAATAAGAAAGACAAATAAGAACATAACACGTGTCCTAATTAGTTTACACATCACGCTTCTCAGAACCTCTGACTTATCTTTCTCAGATCTCTGACTCTTCTTCTCAGAACTTCTGAACCTTCTTATCAGATCTTCAACACTTGGTTTATTGACAAAACTTCAGATCTAACAATCTCCCCCTTTTTGTCAAATAAACTTAAACTTTGCATCATCTAATTCTTTCAGAGCAGGAACAATTTTCTGAAGTAGCACATTCCTCAGATTAAGCCTCTTATCAATCTTGTCAATAATTTCTTGAATAATCTCAACTTGCTGATTAATTACTTCTTGAATCATGTTTGCTTCCTTCACTTTCAGCATCTTTTTCTCCAAATTGTGCTTTATGATCCTTAAAGTTCCAGAACAATATTTTGCAGTTTCCTTTGCTCTGAAGAAGATCTTTCCACTTTTGTTCTTCAAAAATACTCCCAGATCTGGATACTTGTGAACACTTCCAGTCTTTAACACCTTTTTCTGCTCATGATCTGTATTGGGATTTGCCAGATAAACACATGACTTTTGCAAATACAGAGCTATTTGGAAATCTGTATAGCAATGCCACCTTAAGATATAGAACATGGCCTCAATCACCACACTTCTTGCCTTCCTTTCATTTCTGTCTTTACTTGACTCTTTAAAACATAGAAAGCTGTGTAATCTGTAGAAGTCAACCACTGACAGTTTCTCAAAATCTGCATCAGTAAAATAATAAACCTTGCCATCTTCTCTCAAAACTTCAAAGGATAAGTACTCCATCTTTCTGAATTTCTTAACCTTCAATTCTCTGATTCCAGTGATTAGAAAATCTGAGTAAACAGCTTGCTTTGTTTTGCCAAGACATCTTGATTTTTCAGCCAACCAGATCTGAGTCTCCTTAGGTCTATCATAATACACATCCAAGAATTGTACCTCTTTTGGTTTGAAGAACTCAGGTAAATCAAATTCAAGAAAGTATCCATTCAGATCAATGGATATTTCATCTTCTTTTGGTTCAGACTGTTCAGTTTGATCAAAACTAGTTATCTGCACATTCTGAGGTGTTGTGTCCTGAACTTCTTCAACTTCATCTGACAAAATTTCATTCACTTCATACTCAGCTGGGAACACAAAATCATTATGTAGAATCTTTTTGGGATTCACCTCAGATAGCAACCATTCACTACTGTTTCTGATTTTTCTTCTAAAATTCAACCTCCTCTTCACACAGTTTATGCATCTCTTCTTTAAACTCTCTTTTTCAGCATCCATACTTACTTCCATTCTAATCAACAACCAATTCAGAGTTGCATCACTGTACTTCACCAACTCTTTTAATCTGAACAATTCAAGTCTTTCGTGAACCATATATGTGAACCCTTCTGTCTCCATTCCTTCATTCACAAAACCCTTCACATGCAGATCAACTTCTGTTTTCTTTGTGGGAGAACTCAGATTGCACTTTTCTTTTCTTTCTTCGATAGCCAACTGGAAGTCATACAAGTATGTATTTCTGACATAAATACCCAGAAGTCTTCTGCATTCAATTTCTATCAAGGCTTCTTCAGTGCTAGCAAAGAACTTGACTAGAAAGATCTGATCATCAAGAGTCAATCTGTGAAAATCAAATGTAGACATTGAAACCTTTGTATTTCTTTCTTTCAGTATTTCCATTCTAACGAACATTAAACCATTGAATTCATCTTGTTGAAACATCAGAACTTTCTCGATTCTTTTCTGAATATGCAGTTTTGAGTCAGGAACTCTGAACATGTTAGAAGCTTCTGAGTAGACCATCTGAGCTCTGTCATCCATAAAACCATCAATGTTACTTTCCAAAAGCTCATACTCTCCTTCTGTGTAGTAGAGATTATCATATATTTCCTCAGGAAAAATATCATCATGAAATTGTCTGGCTAAAGGTACATCACTTAACTCTAGAATGAAGTCACACACAGGTTCTTCTAGTCTTTGCAATTTAATCTTTGGAATCTCAATTGGTTTTCTGAATACATATTCAGAAGGCATAAAGAAGTCTTTCACTTTCACATACTCTTCTTCTGTATTTAACTCATCACAAAAGTTAAACCTAAAATCATCTTTAAAATCCTGAGTGTAATCCACAGTTCTGTCTTCTTCTCCCATTAGATCAATGGGTCTTATCACTTTTATTCCTTTATGAATTTTCTGAACACTCAAAGCTCTGACTACTTCATTATGCATTCTTCTGATCAATTCTTCATTCAACCTCCTTTCTTCTGATTCAGACTCCATTGCCCTTTCACTGTTATAAACCACAATATCTGTACACCTGTTTACCACTGTACTTTCCACTATTTCTTCCATTCTCAAATCAGATTCCTCAATAGCTACAGTTTCATCTGAGTTTCCTTCCATCTCAGTATCCAAGTTCAATTCCTCTGTTTTATCTGATTCATTACTATCAATACTTCCCAACTCCATTTCTTCTGTATCTGAACTGTCAAGCTGTACTATCTGAATCATCTCCTTTAAATTTTCCTGTGTCTGATCTTCTGAACTTTTTGAATTGGCTAAGTGCATGTCTGCTATCTCAAAATCTTCTATGCCAATATCATCATCAGAACTTAACCTTTGTCTTTTCTCCCCCTTTTGATGATCATGAGGATCATTATCATCAAACTTCCTTTTCAAGTTCTGATTAAAAGCAACTTCAGGTTCAGCTTCTGCAATAGGAACATGATCAAGAGGCTTTGAAGTAGAAGCCAAAGATACACTCAGTGCTTTCAATATAGATTCCTGCATACCCTGCATCTGTTTTAACATATCTTTTTGAAAACCAGACATTATATCCATGATCTCCTTTTTGTGAGAATCCAAGGATTTCTTTAC
The DNA here is from genome assembly GCA_033807775.1 of Saussurea involucrata. Taxonomy (NCBI): domain Eukaryota; kingdom Viridiplantae; phylum Streptophyta; class Magnoliopsida; order Asterales; family Asteraceae; genus Saussurea; species Saussurea involucrata. The sequence continues at coordinate 140,092,814 of CM066322.1, forward strand.
ATCATCTACCTTGGTTTCAACAGAAATTAACTTTTTCTCCAACACAACTTTCAAATCTGATACCTCATCATTCAGATCCTCCATCCTCTTCTCCAAATTTTCTACTTTTTCCCCCATCTCCTTGTTTTGTTTCTGAATCTTTTCAAATTCAGAAATTTCTAACAGTGAACCTGAACCAACAGATGGTCCAGTTTTCATGTGCCCAGAGGGCTCATGGCCTGTAGATAACACACAGTCATCTTGTACAACAGATGCACGTTTGAATGAGGCTTTTGTAATGTTCACCTCACCAGGACTTCCATCCAATCCTCGACACCCAACATTAGGCATGTCTATGAATGTTGTTTCAGGAGTACGAAATTCCTGATCTGTGCAAGTGTCAAAAGGAATTTCAGGCTCAATATGAATAGGACTGTGATATTCAGACTCAATGTGTTGAAAAATAAGTTGGGATTTATCACCTCCCTCCAAATGAGTTTGGGATGGTTCCCCGGATTTGTGTGAAACAGTAGCATGTTGAAATGCTTCTGAGTGGGTATGGATGGGTTGTTCAAGATCCACCACTAGGTCCATGGTGTTTGTTTCAATATTGGACACCAAGAGATGTGAACCAATAGCATGTGTGGTTACCTGGTCAAGATTAGCTGGTTCAGAGGCATCTCTTTCTGTTTGAACCTCTGTTAACAATCTCTCATCCTCACCACTCTCATTCTGTTTTTCCTCACTGAGTCTAACCAAGCTCTCAGAATTTTCCCCCTCAAGTCTCTCAGAATGTTCACCCATCTGAACATCCTCCCCCTCTCTAATTCGACTAGACTCCTCACCTCTCTTCTCAGGTTGGTCCTCTTGGGTAGGGATTTGAGGTAATTCAATTCCCATAGAGGTGCAATAAGCTTTTAAAATCTCTCTCTCCCTTGGAATATAGTTCCTAAGTGATTTTGGCAACAGTTTATGATTGGGATAATTTTCAAGTCTTGTTACTGAGGTCATCTTACCCAAATAAAATGTAGGACCATGCTCTTCATTTGTTCTTCTTGAGATTGTTCTGTTTTCCTGCATGGCATACCAAATAACAATTTGCCAGTACCTTATGTAGGGAATGTATGTCAGTGGAGCATCCTTTGTCTTCTTCTGAATTGCTTTCTGATTCTTCTCAAATGTATTCTTCATATCTTCCCAAAGTATTAAAGTATAGTCATAATGCCTATTCTTCACTAAACCTTGAAATATCTGAAGAATTTGTTTAGAACCTTGATCAGCAGAACTATTTTTCCCTGACAAACATTTATTTACCACATGAAAGAAGCAAGCCCAAATAGGTGGTAATTTGTTTCTTCTAAACGAACTGAGAGTCCTCAATCCTTCATTGTATCCCAACTTCATAAACTCTGCTATTAATTCCTCTGTTAGGGGTAAATCCTCAAAATCTGTTCTTCTTTGTACATCATCTTTCTCTGGTAGATTCAGCATTTCTCTTAGTGCAGAGATAGATAAGACAAATGTCACTCCTCCAATTTCAGACACAAACTTATTATCTTCTAACCTAAGATATTTCCACCATTGTTGTATGTACTGAACAGGCACATTTTTACTTCTTGTAAACCATTTTCTGTACGGATGATGTTTGAATAACTCCATGATAATTCTGTGTTCAGGCTTAAAACGACTTTCCTCAAACAATATAACACAGTTATTTTCAGATAATTTCAACCATTCACTCTCAGGGACAACTCTTTCCACTAGAATAGATCTATCTGACATAATAGAACCTGCAGCACTCTGATCATGTTCAATATTAACGTTTACCTCATCCGCATTTCCTTCAGATTCATCCATTTGTTCATCTTCTTCATCATTTCTTATTGCCCCTTCCTCTGCAACTCTATTTTGTACTTCATCATTTTCCGAATCAGATGAATCCATTATCGATTTTGTAGAATGTAGAGAAATTGGACCACTTCTTCGTATTTCAGACATGATTTAAGAAGAAAACAGATTCAAAGAACTCTGGATTTGATTCGTATCTCACGTTTCGCTCTGGAATTTGAAAGAACTTTGAAATAGGGATTTTAAGACCTATTTAAAATCCGCGAAGTTGAAAGGTTTAACGGAAAAGCGAAATCAATGTTATAACGGAGTCAACACACGTGAAATACCACAAAGGATTTAAATGAAATACGTGGCATTGTCAAACAAATATGAAGCTGACACGTGTTAGTGGATAGAATTTTGACTCAAGTCAAAGATCTGAATAACACGCGCAGATGTTCTGATTCCATGACTCAGAAGAATTTTGCCTTGTAACCAAAATGTCTTTTAAAATCAACTTCTGACCAATATAAAACATTTTGATTATTCAGAAGAGGTTTGAACAGATAAGAAATGAAAACAAATCTTTTAAGCATCACAAAATGATTTCCAAAAGAATTTTGATGCTCCCCCTTGACTTGAGCATGCATTTGAGTATTAATGATACATAAAGATGAGATAACAAGATAATCGAAGAAGCATAATCCATACAGTTGAAGTTATTTGTATTTCTCAAAAATAAATTTTTGAAAGTTAGATTGCTGAAGTATTGACTCAGAATTTCTGACCTTAAGATTCAGAGGTTCTGATCTCAAGACTCAGAAGTTCTGAACTCAAGACTCAGAAGTTCTGAACTCAAGATTCAGAAGTTCCGAACTCAAGACTCAGAAGTTCTGAACTCAAGACTCAGAAGTTCTGAACTCAAGACTCAGAAGTTCTGAACTCAAGACTCAGAAGTTCTGAACTCAAGACTCAGAAGTTCTGAATACACTACTCAGACAAGTTTACTTAGAAAAATTTAGCATTTTTAAGAAAAAAAATATTTTCAACTAGGCAGATTAAGCATTCCTATTTTACATATGAGAAAAGAAAACCTTTTGTGATCAAGAGGCTTTGTGAACAAGTCAGCCAATTGATACTTTGTATGCACAAAGTGCATCTCTATAGTTCCTTTTTCCACATAGTCCTTTATAAAATGATACCTCACATCTATATGCTTAGTCTTTGAATGTTGAACAGGGTTCTGAGTAATAGCAATTGCACTTTCTGAGTCACAATAGATGGGAATCTTATTAAGCTGATATCCATAGTCCATGAGTTGTGTTCTCATCCATAATGTTTGAGAGCATGAAACAGCAACAGCAACATACTCTGCTTCAGCAGTTGAAGTGGATACACAGTTCTGTTTCTTTGATGCCCAACTCACTATTTTATCTCCCAAAAAGTGACAAGCACCAGATGTACTCTTTCTGTCCAACCTACTTCCTGCATGATCAGCATCAGTGAAAGCAGTCAATTTGAAGTCAGTTTCTTTTGGATACCATAAACCTAGATCAGGTGTTCCTTTGAGATATCTTAAAATCCTTTTGACAACCAACATATGTGATTCTTTCGGGTTAGACTGAAATCTAGCACAGAAACAGGTAGAAAACATGATATCTGGTCTACTTGCAGTCAAATAAAGTAATGATCCAATCATGCCTCTATAAAGTTTGATATCTGCTGAAACACCTTTGAGATCAGCATCTAACTTTATGTTAGTTGCCATAGGTGTTCTCATAGAAGCACAATCAGACATTTTGAACTTTTTCAGAATATCTCTGACATATTTTCCTTGATTTATGAAAATACCTTTTGGTAGTTGTTTGACTTGAAGACCAAGGAAAAAATTCAGTTCACCCATCATGCTCATTTCAAATTCAGATGACATGATTTTTGAAAAATTATCACATAATTCTGGACTGGTAGAACCAAATATTATGTCATCAACATAAATCTGAATCAGAATCAAATCATTACCCTGTTTCTTTAAAAACAAAGTTGTGTCAATCTTACCTTTCTTGAATCCTGAACCTAACAGGTGTTTAGTAAGAGTGTCATACCAGGCTCGTGGTGCTTGTTTTAGACCATATAAAGCTTTGTCTAAAATATAAACATGATCAGGGAATTCTGGATCAACAAAACCTTCAGGTTGATGGACATACACCTCTTCATTAAGTTTGCCATTTAGAAAGGCTGATTTGACATCCATTTGATACACCTTGAAGTTTTTATGTGCAGCATAGGCTAAAAATATTCTGATTGCCTCTATTCTTGCCACTGGTGCAAATGTCTCATCATAATCAATTCCCTCTTGTTGACAGTATCCCTTAGCAACCAATCTTGCCTTGTTTCTGATGACAACACCTGATTCATCCTTTTTGTTTCTGAACACCCATTTAGTTCCAATTATAGATTTACCTTCAGGCTTTGGAATGAGTCTCCAAACTTTATTTCTTTCAAATTGAAGCAATTCCTCTTGCATTGCTGAAATCCAGTCTGGATCCTCTAGGGCTTCATTAGCTTTCTTTGGTTCAATTACACTTAAGAAACCAGCAAACATTGCTTCATTTGCTGTAGCTGATCTTGTCTTTACTCCTGCTGATGGATCACCTATTACTTGATGAATAGGGTGATTTTTAGTCCATTTATTAGCACTAGGGAGTACATCAATCTCTGAATAATTGTTGTTTGCATCATTCTCATCAATGATTGCTCGTAATTCTGAACTGTCACCTTGTTCTGACGTATGAGTAGGAGTTGCATCCAAGTTTGAGTTCTGATTAATGAAGTCAGAGTTCTGATTGAGTTGTTCAGAGTTCTGAGTACAAGAATCAGAATTCTGATTACAAGGTTCAGAATTTTCACCACTTGTATTTATTAGATTTGGGCACTCCTCTGATGGACCTTTGTCAGAAATTACAGTTGATTGAACTATTTCTGGAGTCTTATTTTTCATCTCTTTGACCATCTTTGGATTTTCATATTCTGCATAAGAATCAGAAATTAGTTCACTAAAAGCATCCTTAAACAGTAAATTGAGTTCTGAACAAATAGGATTAGAATTTGTATCAGAAGTCATTTTTGTCTTGTTCAGCATGAGTTCTGAACTGTCTTGTTCAGAAGTCCGTATTCTGGCTTCATCAAAAGTTACATTTATGCTCTCCATCATCCTCTTGGTTCTTCTATTGTAGATTCTGAATGCTTTGGAAGTTAAAGAATAACCCACAAAGTATCCTTCATCTGCCTTTTTATCGAATTTGGCAAGATTTTCTCTATCTCTGAGAACATAGCATCTGCAACCAAAAATATGAAAGAATTTGATTAATGGTTTTCTTTTATTTATCAGTTCATAAGCAGTCTTATTTAATCTCTTATTGATTAAAGTTCTATTTTGTGTAAAACAAGCAGTTGCAATTGCTTCAGCCCATAGGAAAGTAGGAAGATTTGCATAAGCCAGCATTGTTCTCGCAGCCTCAACTAGAGTTCTATTCTTCCTTTCAACAACACCATTTTGTTGAGGAGTTCTGACAGCAGAAAAATTGTGGGAAATCCCAGAACTTTCTAGAAAATTCTGAAGAGTCTCATTTCTGAACTCCGTTCCATTATCACTTCTGATTTTCTGAACTTGAAGTTGTAAGAGAACTTGAATCCTTTTGATAAAATTTATCAATGTAGTAGCAGCTTCTGACTTAGCTCTTAGGAACTCAACCCACGTGTATCTGGATAATTCATCAACAATCACAAGCATATATTTCTTTCCTCCCATCGATTGAACTGAAATTGGACCACAAAGATCAGTATGAATCATTTCTAATGGTGCTTTGCAAGATGAGTCCATTTTTAATTTGTGAGAACTCTTTTTCATCTTGCCCATTTCACAAGCTGAGCATAATGATTCTTTTTCAAACTTAAGCTTTGGTAAGCCTTTAACCAAATGTTTTGCAACAAGATTATTAAGATCTTTGAAATTCAGATGAGAACATCTTCTGTGCCAAAGCCAGCATTCATTTGCAGTTGATTTTGATAAAAGACAAACTGTATTTAATGTTTTCAATTTTGAAAAATTAACTACAAATAAGTCCATATGTCTTTTGGCCCAGAAGACTTTGACATCATTTTCAGTTAGAATCATGCAACCTGTTATTTGAAACTTAATTTGACAAAGACTGTCTAAAAACTGACTTATGCTGAAAAGATTGTGTTGTAATCCTTCAACATAGAAAACCTTTTGGATAGTTAGATCCCCTTTAGTTAAATCCCCATAACCTTTGACTTGACCTTTGCTATTGTTTCCAAAGTTTACTGCTCCTCCAGCCTTTTCTGTGAAGTTTGATAGAAAAGACTTCTGACCTGTCATGTGTCTTGAAGCTCCTGAATCTAAAAACCACACATGACAGCCCTGCAAAAGGATCAGTTAGGTTTAGGTACCCATTTTGGAATGGGTCCATCTTTGTTAGCTTTGTCATTGGATTTAACATCAGTACCTTTTACTCTCCACTCAAAATCTTTCTTCAAACACCACTTTCCTTGAACTTTTATGAAGTCAGAACATTTTCTGCTTACAAGTTTGTTCAAATTCTTTTTGAGAGTTGTAACTTTTGGTTTTGCTATGTTTTCAACTTTCTTTTCTTTTATCTTTTCTTTCTTCTGAGTCTGAGGAACAGAAACTTTCTTCTTTTCTGTATTTTGAGAAACAGACATTTTCTGAATATCTTTTCTTATGTATGAAACAGAAGTTATTTTGACTTGACATTTGTGAGAATATTGGAATGAATCATTTTTACATCTAACACAAACAAGATTTTTCTTTGCAAGTGACAATAAATCTGAAACATAGATCATTTCATTTTTATTTATACTGTTCAGAGTACAATTGCCCTTATTACAAGAATTTCTAGCGTTTAGTTCAGAAGTAGATTTCATTCTAAGCTTCTCAAGTTCCCTTTTCAGATCGTTCAACTTTGCAAGATCATCTTTCCTTTTGCTTTCTTCTTTTTCTGAAAAATTCAAGTTCTTTTTGTTAGAAGAATTAGATGATTCACCTTTTTCATATGTACTTGATTCATTAAAGAATTTATCATTTTCTCTTGAAGCATTAATTTTAAAAAGATCATACTCAGTCTTCAGTTTTTCAAGCTCTGTTATTTTCTGAATAAAAATATTCTTTTCTTTCAAAGCTTCTTCAAGTTTAATATCCACCTCACAGAAATCATTTTCAAGTTCATCATAAGTTTTCCTTAAATCCTCAAGTTCTTGACTCACAAGATTAAATCTCTTTTCAAGTTGCAAAAATTCATCTGATTTTGTTTCAGAAAATCCAGTTGAATCAGACTTCTGACTACCTGAGTCAGAGTTCTGATTTACAGACTCAGATGTCTGATCTTTAGACTCAGAATTCTGACTACAAAGTTCAGAATTCTGACTAGAAGTTTCAGACTTCTGATTGACTGTTTCAGAATTTTTACTTGTATCAAATATGCTCTCAATGTCATGATATGAAAAACTTGGTTGTTTATTTTTGTAGCTGACATTTAAGGAATCATACTTGAATTTAGTATCATTGTATCTTGGCTTTTCATCTGTTGGTTTAGAAACTTCTTTCTTAACCTTTTCTTCTGAACCAACTGACTTTTCTGTTTTAGACTCAGAAATTGTCTCATCTGACTTTTTAGAGTTTGGTCTTTGCAAATTGTCAGAACTTGTTATAGAACTAGCAGGTCTTATGAAAACTTCAACAATTTCTGGGATTTTTGGCTTAGAAACTTGAAGTATTGGAGCTCTTTTTAAAATGACATTTTCTTCCAATCCCAATCCCTTCTTTGGATTGTAAAATCTTGTATCTTTAACATTGCTTAATAAAAGATTTAATGTTTGTTGAGTCTGACCTCTTTTCAAATTCAAATCTTCCAATTCTTTGATTTTGGTGTATAAATTCTTTCTTTCTTCAAATAACATATCAAATTTTATTTGTAAATCACCTTTTTCATCCTTTATTTTTGAAAACTCAACTTTTAGTTCAGAAAGCCTTTTCATCAATTCAGAATTTTCATCTTTAACTTTCTGTTTCTCAGCCTCAGATTCTTCATATTGTTCGTTTATTACTTCTTTTTCAATTCTGAATTTGTTAACCAAAGTTCTTTCTCCTTTTATCTGTTTTCTTAGATTAGCAAATTCAGTTTTCATTTCACCAATCTGTGTCATTAACTCTAATTCAAGTGAAGAATGTACCTCAGCAGATGACTCAGAATCAGCATCTTCAAAATCAGAATCATCCTCATTCCTCATTTTTGCCATATAGCTTCGCATCTGTGGAAAGTTGATATGATCATCTTCATCAGAAGTGTAGTACAGCCAATTCTCCTGTTCAGCCAATAGCGCACTCTCGTCATCTCTCTTCTTTGCAAGCTGAGCCTTCTTCGTGTAGTATTCATAATCTTTCACAACTTTAACTCTGCAATCCTTGGCATAATGGCCAGATTTTCCACACTTGAAACACAGATTCTTTTCTTTTCTTTCTTCCTTGTTTTCTTCACTTCTCTCTATTCTCTTTTCAATCTTATTTTCTTCTCTGTCATCTTTCTTCTTATAATCTGAACTTCCAGCTTTCTTATAATTTACTTGAAATCTGCCCTTCCCATACCTTTTGTTGAAAGTATTTGTCAGCAAAGCTAGCTTTTCAGCCATTATCTTGATATCTTCATCATCTTCTGATCCTTCTTCTTTGTCAGATTCCTCCAGACTCGGTATTTCTGATAGATATGCAGTCTTTTTGGGTGCTTTGATTGCTTTGGACTTTGATAAGAACGCTAACTGATCAGCAACATTTTTCTTTTCTTCCACAACTAACTTGACAGAGTCTTCATGTTGATTAAGAACACAGAACAAATCATTTAAGTCTTCTTCACACATATCCTTGTTCATTTGCAGACTTATGGCAAATGATGACCATTCTGAATTTAGACTGTTCAGAAATTTGTAATTTATTTCTGATTTTGTTTTCTTCAGTCCATTTCTTCTCAAGTCATTTAGAATAGTGCAAAATTTACTGTATGTCTGTGTCAAACTTTCTGACTCTTTTGCTTTGAACCTTTCATAAGCATTTATGCTTTGATTTAACTTTGCCTGAATAGATCTCACAGTTCCTAACATTTGCCTTTCCAATTCGTCCCACATTTCTTTAGCTGATGATCCACTGTCAATTCTGTTAAGAACCTCATTCGGGACAGCCAAAGTCATCAAAGTAATTGCTCTTTTGTCAATAGCATGCCTAATTTTCTGTTCAGCAGTGTATTGGGAATAATTCTTCTTTACTCTGGTCGCTGGAATTTCTGGAGTTGTCTCTGTAGCAGGGGTTGCGGCGACATCGATATATACTTCGATTGGACCTTCTCGAATAGAAATCATAAGATTTTCATCGATGTTGTCAAGGAATTGGATCATACGAGTTTTCCATTGCTGATACTCTTCTGGTATAAGAACAGGCGGTTTGGTTTCGGATCCCATGGCTAGATATTCTTTAGAAGACATGATTGTAAGAAAATTCAACAGAAAGACAAATTCGATTTTCTTGATCGAAAAGTAGCAGGTAATTCAAGAATTGCTAAGAATTCAAGAACTAGCCCTAGCAGCGGAATCGAATTTTGAATGAATCAAGAAATCTTCAAGAAATTGATCAATCGATCTTCGCAATCACAATCTTGAACGAATTTGTTTGTTGATTGGCTCTGATACCAATTGTAAGTGCAGGATCTATTCTTACAATCAATATAGAAAGAAGTAATTGAGAAATTGTATGATCAAGCCCAATTGTATTCAATGATGCACAGAATTACAGATCTAAGAGAGAGATCACCTCAAAGATTACAAGGAATGAATACAAGTAATATGGGAAAATCAATCAGTTAGCAACGTAGTGCTAACCACTCTATTTATACTGCAACAAACATCTTAAAGCTACAGTACAAATAAGAAAGACAAATAAGAACATAACACGTGTCCTAATTAGTTTACACATCACGCTTCTCAGAACCTCTGACTTATCTTTCTCAGATCTCTGACTCTTCTTCTCAGAACTTCTGAACCTTCTTATCAGATCTTCAACACTTGGTTTATTGACAAAACTTCAGATCTAACATCTCTACTCCACAACCTCTCTACACATCCACATTCTTTTTCTATCTTTTCTACCCAAGTTCTTCTACCCAGTTCTTATTTGTAAGATCGCTGCGTTTCAGCTAGTCCTCTCCCCTGTTTGAGGATGTCGCTGAAGGTTCTACTACTGCGACTTCACAAATAAAGCCAGTTGTTGCTGATGAAATAATCCCAGTCTTAGATTTGATCTCTGAGACTGATGAACCAGAAGAACAACCTCTCTCGCATAGAAACAGACCTTCCTCAGCTCCTCAAAAGCTGAGTAAAGAGGATCAAAAGAGAAAAGAGGAAATAATAAAGCGATTCGAGGATCAGCGAATCATTCTAAGGCGTGATCAACTGCCTTCAGTTCCTCCTAAGTTCAAAATTTCAAAAGCTGAATACAAGGAACACCTCAGAGCTGAACGCCTCATCGCTGAAAGAAAGGAAGCTGAAGAGAAAGACAGAGAATACGCCATCAAGCTCACTCAAGAATCTGTCAAAGACCCCAAGCTGAAAAGTGTTCCCATTCAAATCCAACGAAAGCTTTGGGAAGAAGCCCAGAAGATCGTGGAAAAGAAAACTGAAGTTTCTCAGACCACCTTGATCTGGTGTAAAGAGAAAATCCACTTCAGATATCGTCCAGCGAAGATCAACAAGGTATTCATCTCTGGAAGAACATCTAGCGGAGTACCTATTGTTGACATCAAACTTTTCAGAGAAGATGGCCAATCCGAAGCCTTTCGCGCTGACACTGTAAAAAGGTATGGTCTTTCTGAATGGTTGGAGATGAGGTTAGCTATCCAATCGTCACAATCTAAGTACAAGGATCATTTCGAAAAGCTGATAAACAGACAGATCGACTTGATATCTTCTTGTGTGGACATTCCTCCTCTTCCTGATCTTAAGCCGAAAAGAAAAAGGGCCTCTCCAAAGAAGAAACGTCAAGATTCAAACTCAGGTCCTGTCATACGAAATGAAACTGGAATTGGTTTCTCTCGCGCTGAAGTGCTTGGTCCTGACCCTGATCTATCTGCCCTTGACATTTCTTTGCCACCATGTGAACTTTTCGTCCCTGGTAAAGTCATCAGTAATCCTTATGGAATATTCTTTCTCGACTACGACGGACGTAAATGTTTTCAACGGATCGCTGAGCTTCCAATCACTCCAATCGAACAGCTCAGAGATCTCATCTACTGGTGTGACTTCAGAAAAGACATTCAGGCACGACACCTAAAACCCTTGATCTTTAAAGAAGCGCTGAACAAAAGAAAACAAGGCGTAACGGTTCCTGACTGGATGATCCCCACTGAAAAGACGACCCTTGATGAACTTCTCATTAAGGAAGAACCTTTTGAAAACTGATATAATCTCCTTTTTCTCTATTGTATCAGTTATCCTTCTGTACTTGTAAATTATTTCGCTTGTACTTATAATCTTTCTGTTCTTCATTGTAACCTGATTCAATATTTTAAAGAAAGATTTCAGCGAACGTACTTTACTCCATCAGTACTGAAAAGATCCCAGAAAACAGTAAAAGGGACAAATATTTTATGAGTTCTGTTTATCCTTATGTTTTCATTAAATAGCAATTTTCTTTGTTGCTATGTCATAATCAAATAGGGGGAGATTGTTGATCCAAACCCTCAGTGATTTGATAATGACCCTCTCTTAAATACTTAGTGAAAATTGTAAGTAAACAATATGTATCAGAGTTTCACTATCGCTGATAAGTACTAAGATCTTCCAGTACCGCTGATAGGAACTCTCGCTCTTTAAGTTAAACATTCAGCGAAACTGTTCACCATAAATGCTCTGAGTCTGTTCAGTCATTATGATGATCGCTGATAAGTTAGTTGTTTACTTATGATCCCTGAAGACAAGTTTCACGTCAACAAAGGTTCTACGCTGAAGTCGAAGATCAAGCTCAAGAACCAGCGACAAGTCTCCTAATGAACTGATGCGGATCAGCGAAGACTCAGATTTGTCCACTCAACGTGAAGTATCAAGTACAAGACTTCAGCTATCGCTGAACTTTATCATTTGCTGAATAGTAAATGATAATCGCTGAATCAACGAAAGCTGATCATGAAGTCCTCCGTACAAAGTACTTTTGTCTTAACCACCCTTGCACGACTCCGTACGAAATGTCAGAAAAGAACCTCCGACTGTCTGAAATCGTACAACCACTCTGATACTACACTGTTCATCCATACGGCTACTAAGGTTGTCAACAAAGGTCAATGACATGCAACCAACCAGCTGACGACACGTGTAAAGTATATACTGACTTGCATTAAATGCATGCAGTATATAAAGAGATGAACTCACTTCATTTTGAAGAAACTTGCTAACTCTGGACAAGTTCATATCTCTTATCTCAAGATAGGTTATTATTAGTAATTTCCTTATCTTTCTTAGTGCAAGAAACCTTAGTGTTCCAACTTGTTTAGATTTAGGTTTATCCTTAATCTTGTCTCCGCAACAAGCTGTAAATTGTTAATGATTTATCAATAAACAATTTAGAAAAGTAAAATCTGTGTGTTTGTATTCAACCCCCCCCCTTCTACAAACTTGTATAGGCCTTCGGGACCAACACCGTATATTTTCAATGTCTTGGGCCTCGGAAGCTGGACAAAGTCAATGGATTTGGGCTATTTAAAAAAAAACAAAAAACTTCAGGGTGGGGTGGTGCTGCTTCTGGACGGAGGTCCGCCCCTGTCTATGGATAAAGGTATTCTTAGGGCATGTTTGTTTTTAGTTTTTCCCTCTTAATTAGCGCTTTTATCTAATTCGGTAAGATATATCAAAAATCAGTGTGTTTGTTTTTCTTTTAATTTAAGAGACACTTATCACCTAATTTCATCTGATTCGCTTAGAGGTAACCCAGACTCTTATTTTCTTCTAATTCCTTTTCCACGCTTCATCCTCCACAAATCCACACCCTCCTACAAAAGAACTGAAGTTTGTAAGTAACTCCATGTTTTTACATTTCACTTGCATTCACATAAGATAGGCTGCAGATATCAGCTTATTTACTCATTGAAACTACAAGTTGTGGTTAGCAAGGCTGTCAACGTTGAGCAAAAAAGTTATTCATCCATGGTGCAACTGTTAATGCCAAAAATCGCACCAAAGGGACAACTTAAGGTCGATGTGGACTTAAACAACTAAAGAAAGAATCTTTCGACGAGACGTGCGACGATAAATAAAATAAAGAAACAAGGGATTTGATAACGCGGGAAAAACCTCAATCGAGGAAAAAACCTGCGAACGACAGTGGGTGTCGTCGCTGCACTATGGTCGCCAATCAGGGGCGATGTCCTTGGATACCGGTGTCGGTCGTACAGTGATTACAATACAAATGAAAAAAATGCTTCAAAATGTAAAATACAAGCGTTTGAACGTAAAAACAGGTGTTTGTCGTGTACGAAACAAAGTGTGAACTGCTGGTCGAGGGCTGTTGTCGTGCGTCGAGAGTGATACTTAGAATAATGGTTCTTCACTTCAGGTGTTCTTGAATATTGCTTCGGTTGTTAATCGCCGGATATTCGATGTGTTGAAATGTTGATTGAGCTTGATATTTATAGTCTTCGGGAGCTTTAATTAGCTCATTGATTGCTTCATTTAACAGCTATAACGGCTGCAACGGTCTGTAACAGTTGTCGGAGTGATTATCCATGATGATCTTCGTCCGTTACGGCTATCGATCGTTGATGGTTGCGTCGGTTATATCCGTTGCTCCTTAATGACTTTGACTCCTGCATTAAACACTTAACAAACGTAACAGTCATGGTTAACGTTAGTTTGGTCGAGGTCGCATGGTTCTATGCGACGGTCGTACGGGACGGGCGATGCTGTGGTCGAGCGTCATGGGGGACGTACGACTTACCTTTTACGGGAGACGACGGATGTTTTCTGGGTTCTTGTTTAGACCTTATCTTAATACAAGATATAGCTTAGGACATGCGTCTTACCTGTTTTGGTCGTGGTCGGGCGACGTGATTTTTTGCCCAAACAGTTTGCCCCCAAAATTTGAAAATTGAATGTCAAGTTTAAGTTTTAAATTTTGCTTGTCGAAGACTTGTGACCTGGGTTGAGGGACTTACCTGGTTGTCGTGGAACTAGACCGGTTCGCCTTTAACTGAACGAGAAGTTGAAAAGGGAACGAGGTCGTGACGTCATGATGACACACGATTGTGCTTACCAGCTGTCGATGACAGGTGTTGACGATCCCTGCGGTCATACGAAGGGACGAGAGCACACGGTGATCATTAAAGGGCTCGACCTGACATGATCGACTGCATAAATAAAGATTATGATGGATCTTTTCATGGCGATTTCCGTTCGATTAAAACTTGCAAGAATCTTTGACCTAATTTAAGTTTTTCTGAGATCATATAAGATACGACTCTCCAGTTTGCGTATGCGGCGCAAGTCTATCGCTAGAAAGCCTAGAAAAAACTGGGATATCTGGGACCTTTCAGAAGTGCAAATCAATTTAACGGGGCTGGCAATGTCGACAGAGCCTAGAAGCACCATTAAAAACGAAGAAGATCTCGACGACTTTAGAAGTCTAGCGAGGATTCCCATGGGGATTATCGTAAGCAAGGTTGGCAAGGTTCGACCGGAAATGTGCCCCGAGGGGTACGTTGTTATATACGAATACCCGTTCAAAATAGGCTTTCACTGGCCATATTCGCCTTTAGTCAAAGAGTTCATGTGTGAATTTGATCTTTCGCCGGGGCAATTGATGCCCCAGTTCTGGAGAGTTATCTTGATCTTCGAACGACTTACCTCCAACTGGAATCCACCGATGAATGTGAGGTACCTTCTGACGGCGTATAAGGTCAAGAATGACCGGTACCGTCGCTATAGTTTGTTTTCAAGGTTCAAGGGTGATCATACCCTGGTTTAAAATACTGTGGTCAACGACCGTTGATGGAAGAAGAGGTACGTATTCGTACGGGTGTCGACGCTGGACACTGATAGTGACTGGATTAGGGAGGGTTGGAATATGACGGGTGAGCCTTTGATTGTACGTTTTCATGTTATTCTATTGCTCGATTGTTTTTTCCACTGATCTTCTTTTTTATGCGTAGATATTGATTTCGATAAGGTAGAGCCGGATGATACTTCTCGGGCTAAGATCGAAAAGTTCTTGGAATTTAGTACTGAAGACCGGTCGTACGTCACGCGTCATTTGATAGACGAGGATGATGACACCGTTTTCTTGAGCGACAAAGTGAGGATGGGTCGAGAGGATAAAGAAGAAGAGGAGGACTCTGAGAAGACTGAGGAGGAAGAGAAGAGTGAAGAAACAGAGGTAGAGATAATTGGTAAGTATTTTTTTTGTCTTCTTTTCGCTTGACCTGGTCTTTCTCTGTTCTGAATCGTCTAATTTCTTTCTTTTACCGTACAGGGGAATCTCAAGCGCAGGCGACATCTTCTGTTGCTAGGAAGATGACCCAAGTCGAAGTAACTCGCGAGGCGAGGGAGAAGGACGTTTCGACAACTGGGTCGGGAGTCCTGAAGAGAAAAGAGGCCCCGATAGCCGGGTCGGGCCTCTTAAAGAGGACAAAGGTGTCCGTTCTGAGGGAACCGTCTTTGAAGACGGGTAACCCATCGAGGGTTGCCTTGTCCAGGAAAGCGAAGGCGTCGGTTGTGTTTGACACGACCGGCGCAAAATCTGTGGATACTGTGCAACTGGAGACGATGTCTCCCGTCGTCCTATCTGGCCCTTCATCGGCCGACAGGGGCAAAGGCGCGCAGAAGGGACCTGTGGGGGAAACGACGGTCAACTTTACGTTGCCGTCGAGTTTTCTGGACGACAATGTCTTGGACGAGACGAAGTTGTTCCCCCATTTGGAAAAATATATGCTTCCGTCTTTCAGGGAGCGTTTAGACGGGTTTTCTTTCGAGAAGAAAGAGTTCCATGCAGCTGGACTCTTATTCTTGGTAAGTCTTTCTTTCAAGACTTGTCGTTTGTCGTTGTCGTTGTTTACTAATGTCGCTCATATTATGATTCTTTAGGCGTTCCAAGCTTCCCTGGTATTGCAGGCCGAAACGACGAATATAGAGGTTTCAACGGCTTCTGTTACCAAAGACGAAGATGCAGCGTTGGAGCATGAAAAAGCGATGTCGGTGCGCCTTGACCATACTCTCGACGAATTGGATGCCCTCGGTCATACAAGAGATGTGATAAACTCGTGTTTGAAGGAGTCCCTGACTTTGATGCGCGACCAGATAGAGGAGCTAGAGGGGATGAAGGAATCCGTAACCGCGAAGAGGAAGGAAGTCGAGGGAATCAAGGATAAGGTGATAAATTTGAAGAAGGAGTCTGATGAGTTGAAGGACGAAAATAAGTCTTTCTTTTCTTATGCTCGACTTACTGCGCGTGCGACAGTTATGCGACGTCACCTGCAGGGCAAGGATCCTTTGGCTTCTGCGTCAGATGAGCTGCGTCTCTTTTATGAGAGAGTCGGGACCGAGAGAGATCTCGACTTGGATGACGAGAAGGAGGTCGAGGAGGAGGTGGTTAGCGAGGGTTTTCAGGATGAGGTATCGGACAAGGTTGTGATCGATGCTCCTCCACAACCTTAGAAAAAATGTATTTGTTTGTTTTTGCTGCTCGACCGTTAGTGGTTGATTATGTACTCGATGGTTTATATAATGAACGGAACTTTTGTTTGAACTTTATGCTTTATCCAAACCACGTTTAATTATGAATATGAACATAGGACACATAGGAAATCATGCGACTAAGGCATACATTGTAATACGATGAGTAAAACAAATATGTAAACACGCGATTAAAGCATTTTCTAAGTTAAGAGACTTAGGGGTAAAATCGTTTAGACTTTGCGATCGTACGATTAGATCGTATAATGAGTTTGTATCGTATGCCCCTATGGAGGGATGATCAAGTCACAGACCTGATCATGTATGGCGTGCGACCCTGCGAATTTAAAGTCATATAGTAGACTTAGTGATTATTGTCGTGCGATCCTGCGATAAAATGATGTTGGGGGTTGGTCGTTGGCTAACCAACGGCCCTCCGATGCTTAAGTCAGTAAACGTTTTGTGACAAAAAATCGTATGAAAAAGAGTTAGAGAACGTACCATTTCAGACTCTCTCTATTTGCCCCCTGTCATTTATTACCTTATTCTTTTTGGGAGGAAAAGATAGGTTTTAAATGACAGAATGACACGGAGAAATATTGTCCTGCGTTGACTATGTTGTCGTGCGACCGGGCACCATAGTAGACTTATCTCTGTGAAAAAGATATTAATTTAGGGATAGAGGAACGAACCTGTCGAGAGCCTGATCTTGTGACTTTGGTTTATTTTCGCGGCTTCAAGGTAGACTTGTAGCACTCACGAGCGACTTTTGGCTCACTCTTAATCTCCTGGATTCCCCATGGCGTAGGGAATTTCAACATTTGATGATACGTCGAGGGAACGACTTTCATATCATGGATCCATGGTCGTCCTAAGATGATGTTATAGGCCGACGCACAATCGATGACACTGAACTTGGTCTGCTTGTTGACTCCTCCGGCGTAGACGGGCAAGATTATCTCTCCGAAGGTGCTCGTCGCTTCTCCATTGAAACCGACCAAAGTCGTCGAACGTCGGGTGATTTTCGAGCGATCGATTCCCATGGCTTTGATGGTGTTGAGAAAAATAACATTTGCTGAGCTGCCCCCGTCGATCAAGACTCGACGCGTTAGACAGTTACCGACCGTGATCTGAATGATCAACCTGTCGTGATGCTTCTGATATGAGTCGCCAAGGTCGACGTGGTCGAACACAATCTTCATGGCTTCTAGCTCCAAATCTCCTTTGGGTCTAGACGAGTGAGGAATAGGCCGATCATCGGGCGCTTGACTGGCATGACGCTTGGCCGCTGAATACATCAGACCACACACATCTGAACCACCGGTGATGCAATTGACGACCTTCGCATGCTCGGGGGTCGTCGTTCGATGTCCGCTAGCTGAAATAGCGACATCGTCGATGATATCTTTGAGATTTCCTTTCGGAAAATGATATGCTAGTTCCTTCTTCAATGCGATACAGTCGTCTGTCGCATGACCACGATCGGCATGGAAGTCGCACCACTTTGATTTGTCTTTCTCAGCATCGTCCAGGTCGGACTTCTTTGGCCATCGAATGGTAGCTTGAGCGATCTTCAGAGCTCCGACTAAGTCCTTTGCATATCCTTTGAACCCGTAAGAGGATATCTTGGGGTACTGAGTGAACTTAGTCGCGGTCTTGGCCTCTGCTTTCGTCTTGAAACGAACATTTGAAATTTGGCACGCTGGCTCTATTCTGGAAACAACCTTTGTCTTGAACTCTGGCTTTCTGACGCCTAACGACTTCTTGTCGTCAGTGTGCTTGCGACGAAAGGCGGCATCATCTTCGACCCTGATATATGCTAAGGTTCGAGCTCGGACGTCTTCGAAATTCTCTGGGGGATACTTGGTCAGATCGATATATAGACCTGAACTATCGTCCAGACCACGCTTATAGGCTTCGATCGCAGTTTTGATGTCACAATTGTGGATACTGATCATTTCGGCATTGAATCTATTGAAATAACTTTGAATAGACTCATTGGTCTTCTGCACGACATAGTACAGATCACTAGTATGCTTTTCCATCTTACGACTGCTGGCGAATTGCCGGGAGAATTGGTTGACCAATTCGGCGAACGACCCGATAGATTTGGGTTTGAGATTGATCAACCACTGGAGAGCTGAACCAATGAGAGTCGCCCCGAAACTCTTGCACATGCATACTTCCTGGTACATGTGTGGAATCGAGATTGTCCACATGAGATGCTTATACTGCGCGACATGCTCGGTTGGATCGGTCACACCCGAATACTAAGGAGTGAAGGCAGGAATGTTATACTTCTTTGGGACCTCGACGGTGGCGATCTGGTCGATGAGGGGCGATGCCTGATACCCCAAGCGAGGCTCGACGTCGACAGGCACGACTGCCCCAGGCAACTTGGCGAGCAAGGACAGGACGCGCTCATTTCTCTCTCCTCTCTCCTCTCTCCGGCGAATATTATTCCGGTGGAATGTTTTCATGAACACCCGGTAAACTCAAGATACACATATTACATAGTTTGAGATAGAGAGAGAGAGAGAGAGAGAGAGGGAGAGGGGGGGGGGGTAATTAAATGCAAAATTGTAAAATATTAAAGTAGATTAAGTACTCCACTCAAATTACTAATATTCCCTTTATTCTATTTTAGTAAATAACAATAATTATCGTAAATGAGTGGTTCACATTAGATCTCACGGTTATCACAAATTATATAGTTCTCATTTGATTAGACCTATATATATATATATATATATATATATATATATATATATATATATATATATATATATATATATATATATATATATATATATATGTAAATATACATGTTAAGTTGTATGTTAAATGTAGATAATGTGTTTAAAGTGTGATGACAAGGACTAAAAAGTTTTTAAACCGTTATTCATAAATTCTAGAGTAAATTACACTTTTGGTCCCTGGGGTTGACACCTACTATCAATTTTGGTCCTTCTTTCAAACTAATTACAATTTTGATCACTGTGGTTGCTATTTTGTTTCACTTTTGGTCCTTCAGACTAACTTCTGTTAAAAGAATCTATTAGATGCAGGGGCTTTTTGGTCTTTTAATTATTCCTTTAATTTCTATTAAAATTAAATACATATATATTATTATATATTACTAATGTTAATATATAATTATATATACACAATCTTAAGCTAAACACCAGGGAGACAAAAGTCGTCTTCTTCCCTGGAGACCCTCACCGTCATTGCCTTCGTTGCCGAAGGCCCTCACATTCGTCGCCTTCGTTAGAGACCCTCACTGACTCACGGTCGTCGTCTTCTTTGTTAGAGACCAACGTCTCTTCTTCGTTGGGAACACTCACTTTTCCTTACCCATCCTTACCATTTGATGTAATTATGTAAAAGAAACCACAAAGAACGATACTCATCAGGTAGTAGGATGCAGGAGATATATAGGAACCAGGTGAGAACCAAGAAGATTATTTGTGCCTAAAATTTGATATGGGTTGCAGATTCTGTGGGTTACCACTTGTTCAATGGTAGTGGGGAGGAGAGGGGGTCTGCATCGTTATTTACGTAGGTTGTCTCTATCGTCCCTGGTCACTACGGGTGGGGAAGACGATGATGTAGGGGTAGGGTATCGTTGTTGGTTACAGTGGGGTATTGTTATTGGAGATGCTCACCGGAAGAGGTCGGAGAAATCGATGAGATGAACTCGGTGAACGAGGGAGGAGTGGGAGCTGTAAGAGATGGGACGACGGAAGGGTGGGAGCTGGAGGGTTTGCAGACCATCAAACCAACCAGATCGCCGTCGACGACCTTGAAACCATCATCCAAACCCTCTCGCCGGAAAACATCTCGATCATCCTTAACTCCCTATACGACGCCGTTAACGACATCACCAACAACAAACCCACATTTCATATCGTGAATCAACAGAAAAACAAACAAAACATACCCGCTTTTGATTCGTGATTGTTTCCGTATCAGAAATTAGGAGCAAAATCAGTTCGATTATCAGATTAAGACAGATTGGGTCGGTGATTGAATTGAAAATTGCGAAAAGCAGAAGATGGATTGATGAGAAAGGAGAAGTAAGAACGAAGAAAGCGTTTAAAATTCTTAGAATTAATCAACACCAAGATGAGCAGAACTCAATTGACTCTCTCTCTCTCTCTCTCTCTCTCGGTGATTGTCGGTTACACCAAAAAGAACTACTTAAAAACACTTTTGTGACTTAAAAAAAAACTGAATTTAAGCTTCGATCTTGCAACTCCATATCAAGACCATGCTTGAAGTCCAACCTGCTCAAAATCGAAGCCTAGTTTGAAGCCTGCTAAGGTTGAAACCCTCTTGAGTTCTTGATGTAAACTTGGGGAGGAGGAAAGTCAGTGGAACCGTGGAAGTCGGTGGGTTTAGGGGCCAGAGATGTTGTTCACGAATGGAGGTATTCAGAGGGGATACAGGATACAGTGGTTATGAGAGGACGATGGTTGGTGGACGGTAACCGGTGAAGTGGGTTGGGGCCACGAAGAGTGGGAAAAGAGGTCCATGTTTGTCTACATAAAAGAAGATTAAAAATTATAATATAATAATTAATATTCAATAAAATAATAATTTTTCTTATTTTTAATTGAAAATGGATGAAATACTAAAAAGACAAAAATACCCTTCTAGTTAACAGACTTATTTCACAAAAGTTAGTCTGAAGGACCAAAAGTGAAATAGAATGACAACCACAGTGACCAAAACTGTAATTAGTTTAAAATATGGACTAGACTTGATAGTATATAAAAACGACAAGGACCAAAAGTGTAATTTACTCTAAATTCTAATTGATTGAAGTTTTGTCGTATTTATTTGGAGAAACTGGGTATTGGCCTGCACCAAAATCGCTTCTTGCTGGACGGCAAACGTATCCAAGACCTTGACCAAATCCAGGGCCGTACTTAGGAGGGTGGCCAGCCCAGCGCTGCTCAGGGGTCTATTTGTTTTTAAAGAATGATGGATTTGATTTTTTTCTTCTTCTTCTGATTAGTGTTTCTATATATGGTGTGTTTATTATTTGTTATTCAATTTGTTTTTGTTATGGTCCTTTCCTTTTCCTTATAAAAAAAGTAAAAGTAAA
Source organism: Saussurea involucrata (assembly GCA_033807775.1). Classification (NCBI taxonomy): domain Eukaryota; kingdom Viridiplantae; phylum Streptophyta; class Magnoliopsida; order Asterales; family Asteraceae; genus Saussurea; species Saussurea involucrata. The sequence continues at coordinate 140,114,529 of CM066322.1, forward strand.
AGTAATATATATATATATATATATATTTAACAACAATCTTACCCGATAAATTAAGTTAGAGCGTTGACTCTTAACGGTAAACGTTTACCAGGCAAATGATTGAGTAAACGGCTTCTAAGCAATCAATGTTAACTTTGTAAATGTCTCAAAAGCATACTTTGTAAATACCATTCGGTTCCAATCACGTCTTTCAAAAGAAGGTAATTCACAAAACAAGATGTCCGTGTGCATCTTATCGGTGACGGTGAGGGAGCCCAGAGATTCAAAGGTTTCATTTGTAGGGGACATAGTGACCAAAGATAAAGGAAGAAGGAGAGGCTGGAAGTTAGGAGATGAAGAAGATACTCATACTAGGGAGGAATTGAACAAGTTCGCCGGAAAGGAAAGGAGGATCTCCTACTGCTTTATCCGTAGTTAGATGGTGTAGAAACATACGATGATATGATTAGAGATCTTAATTTAAGTTCATGTTTGACAATCATATGAGTTAGCTAGCTTCTTCTGTTTCATACGCCTTAAGCTAGTTTTTTTAAAATTACTTCAACTATTTATCGGACCTATTTTCATCCAATTATATCCGTAAAAATTTACGTAAATTAAATGACCTTATATCTGTTTTACATTTTTATCTAGTTTATCAGCTAAATTCTACCAAACGTGACTAGTTTATCAACTAACAACAAACTTATTAACCAACAACAAGCGGTTTACGTCACATATACCCTAAAACAAATGGATTTTGAGTACTAGAAATTAGAGGAGCAACACAAGAAAAGAATAACTTGTTTGATACATTTGGGTTCTGGAAAATGCATGTTCTTTGTGATGGTAAATTTCATGACGAATGATCCAAAAACGCAATCTGCCCGCACCCATTTTGGTCATGCATTAGGCGTATTCACGATGCTTCCCACCATTTGCAAAGAAACACAAGGTTGATCCAACGGAACCTGGAACGACATAACCCAATTAGTGACAGAAAGAAAATAGCAAACAGTTGCAACAAGTGTCTAATTGTTGAAAGTGACCTAGCGACGGTTGTGGACATTTAGACCATTTTTGGAAACCATAAGCTAACTTATAAGTTGAGCTACTGAAAAAGTTCCATTCGATAAGCCATATGCTAAATTTTACCAACCCGCCTTTTGCCTAGCAGTAACCAACAACCCAACCTTGGTTGATGTCAAAAGCTCAGGGAAGTGTCTGAGTTTTATTTATCGTATATAAATATTATATATATTTTGGAAAAAAAATTTACATATGTCGAAATTTGATTGGAGGTATAGGGAAAGGTAATCAGTGTTTTTTTTACTTCAGATAGCTAATAGCTTAGTTGACATTCTTTTCATTTTCTGTTAGGTAAAATATTTACATATTATTATCTAACTTATCACATAGTTTTTTCTTTCATTAAATATGACTAGTTATTAGCACACCACTAGTTTATCAACTAGCTTGACAAACGTAGTTTTAGTTTTAGTAACGAAAACCGAAAGACAAATTACTTACAAAATGGCCAGCTCCAAGAATCCAATAGAAAGCAAAGTTCTTATATGACCTAACGAATCCTTTCGTGACGGTGTCATCCTTGCCGCAGTACAATGGAGTCCGGTCTAAGTTCAAGTACGCCGATAAACCATCCCACCTAAACGATAAAACAAACCCACATTGTAGTTGCTGGTAGTAATACATTTACTTTTTATCGATAATCTAAACGTGAATGAAATGGCATATGCTTACTTGAGTTTGTTGATCCACTTTTCTGTCCCCTTAGTTGCACATATTAGATCGATCTGTTCAAAAAAAGTTACGGAATAATTAGTAATCGTTGTGTCGCGAAATATTAAGCCATTCCAAGTTAGTCGAGCAAAATTTGTCTCACCTGACCGTTGTATACCGTCACATTTACGCCCTTCGACAAAAGCTCATCAACCTGAAAACCACATTTAACCAACTTGATGAAATTTGTTCGTAAAGTGAAAAAATAGACCATCGACACCAAACCTGTCACGTAACTCTGTCGCAATTGAGTGAAAACGACTACAGAAATTTTTGCTAGAAGTTGAACAGATTATAAGGTACCTCTGCAATTCTTGGCCTCATGAAGTCGCCTTCCATGGCCGAAAACACATCACCACCTTGCCCTCCCCACCTACGAACACATCGATGATCGTTACAACATTTTTGACAAATTTTCTATAACCTTTTAAAATAGAAATAAAAAGCTAAAATGTCAAAAGTAAAAAAAATTACATTCAACTCCAACAAATTCTCTGTTTTAAAGACTTTCAACATTAATTATATTTATTAAAATATCATCTAATAAATTTTAAATAACTTTTATTTAAAATGAAAATATATTCAACTCGATTGGTTGGAGATATTTTTATCTTTCTCACCGGTACTTTTTTTAGAAAGCCTTTAAAGGATCTGTTGAATCAAAAAATAAGTCTCCAAAATCTGTTGCCCTGAATATCTTACTCATACATATAACGATCGGAATGTTCACGAAAATCTTATTTTCATATATGGTTTAACAGCTTACGTTACATTTGCCGGAATAATCTTGAGTTTTTGTCTGATTGGACCATTCATGACGGAGTCAAGGTCTGTTGCATCGTCGGCTTTGGCATAACGCTGTTTTCCTAATCGTCCCCATGCTTTTGTTTTCGTTACAAACGGATCATTTCCCTGGTCCAACATGAAGTTGTAGAAATCCTGAAAATAACACACAATTTTTCATTACTATTTTTTGGGTAACTGTAGGTTATCGGGGTCAGCTTACGTGTGCCTCGATTAAACTCAGGCACCGAACAACCAGGAAAATTCTAGTGGCCCTGAGGACAGTGATGGGTCCAGGATTTTTGCCTAGCGGGGGAACCTTTTAGGTAGATTAAAGATTCGTAAAGTCGTTAGATGTGTTTTTAGCCTAATTCCACGGTTTGAGAGGTTTTTTAAGTTTTTTAGTTGATTTCAATAGACTTTTTTGATTTGTTGGTTGAGTTTGAGGTATTTTTTTGGTTTTTTAATTGGTGGGGGCACTGGGAGAAGAACACCAGGGGGGACTATGCTAGAATGTTAAAAAAAATTGTTTTTAAACTAAAAATGTTTTTTTCTTCTTCTTTTGTAAGCTGCATCCACCACTACCTGAGGAGACTCAAATTAGCAACCTATGGGAAGGAGCTCCAAGACCGTGCCTTTTTATTACAGTTTATGTTTCGGAAAATTAAATGAACAATCAAACGAAATCTGATCCCTATTTTACCACATCATTGCTGCTATCAGATATAACCTCCTCAAGGTCGGACCATGAATTTGTTGCGGCTTCGTACTGTCCGTCTGATAGCTGCTGCTGTATCTTCAAAGCTAAACTGCACAAACAAGGCAAATATCAGATACTTTGACGACCCATGTCAAGGTTCGTAGCTTTTCAACGTCATATTTTGGTCGAACCTATTCGATTTGTTCAAGCCAACGTCATCAATCCTCGATACATCTTTGAGTAATGGACCCCATGAAAGCTGCATATGTTGATGGATCAGTTCATGTATGAGTTTAGACTGGCATGGGATAGAAGTGTCATTTTTGGTGAGAAGTACTTTTAAACCGTTGATAACTTTTAATCAAATACCCTCCCATGAATTGCGGCATAAAAAGGAATTAATCCGGTGCATCTCGGGTGCATCTCATCCCAATGTCATCCAACGGTTGATAACCACTTCTCACGATTCTCACCAAATTTGACATTTCTAACCAAAACTCAACCCAGTTTAGAGATACACAAAAAAAGCCCAAGCTTGAATCCCCAGCCCAGGCCCGACCATAGAGCTCGATGAGGTCAACTTTTATTTAAGACTCTTTTAAGAGCCCGACTTGAAATGGCCTGAAAATCGGTAATACCAGTCATTTTCAACCAAACGAATGAGACATACCACAAAATCTTCAGGGGAAATCCAGCTATCACCTAAAGCAACGCCTATACGATCAAATTAAGAAGAACCATAAGCTTCAATCTTTACGAATATGCCCGAAGGAAGCGGTTAAGTTTATTTTCAAATTAAACGTGCCTTTTGTTGCAAACATACCAACATTTTGGCGAAAAACACTAATCGTTGCAAGAAGATACGACTTTTGAGCAAATTATATGTTAATATCTTCATGTTTTGTCTAAAACCCTTGTTCTTGTAACCCATACGCTTGGGTTTATAAAACCAAACTATTAAGAGTCATATCTAAATTTGAAAGTGTTATGATTAATAGGTTTATAGAATGCTTTGGACATTTTAATAAGTTTTTAGCAGGTTTTTTAAATAAAGTGTCGCATTAGCTCATTTATATATAGGACAATTTTAATAAGTATTTATAGAACACTTTTGCAAATAATGTCCTATAAAATAAATAATAATACGACACCTTTATTTTAAAAGTGTCATAAAAAATTTATTAAAACACCTAAAAGTATGTCCTATAAACATATTAGATATAACCTTTTGTAGTTTGGTCTTATAAACTGAAGTCCAATAAAATATCCTATTAGGATGTGTAGACATTTTATGCTTCATATAATAAACCTAAGTTTGTTGTAATGAATTTGCAGAAATGATAGGCTAGTTTGCCAAAAAAAAAACAGATTCGATGGTTTGAAAATTAAATACAATCACTCAAATCAAAGATCCAAGAACTAAAGTATTACCTCCAAGGTGAATCTTGAGTTCCCCCTTTTCGATAGCTTGTAAAATGGAAAGTGCAACGGTAACTGCGAATTTCCCTCCATAAGATTCTGCAAAAATGTAAAGCGTACTCTTTTGGAGACTGGGGCTTATATTGTAGATCGTCTTCAACAACGTAGTTAAATCTGTTGCTGCTTCTACGTCCGTTTTGACGAACAAGTTGTCATCTTCTACGTAACTGAATCCGGTCCCGACCGGGCTATCCTAGAATCATTAACGAAGTTGTTAACGATGAAATTAATGAAAATGGCATAATAGCGTTGAAAAAGAAGCTCAAAATTTATATACCACAAACAATATGTCGGCCTTCTGAAGCCATGTCGAGTTTCGTGGCTTCAAGTTGACATCCAATGGCCCGATTTCTCCAAAATTTCCGAAGCCAACTCCAGAACCGCCCTGACATGAAAAAGGACCTCAATTTAGCAAACAGAGTCGATTGTAATCGAACAATTTGTTCATTAGTAGTTCTATTTGTGCAACAACTAACATGCCACGAAACAACAAAATTAAGTTTATGGGACGGTTTCTTGCGTAACAGGTTTTTAGCACCTTTTTAATTAAATCGTTGTATTAGCTTTTTGTTAGATGTTTTGGAGAAGTACCCTATGAACTAATATTTTTATAAGACTTTTTTTTTCCAAAATTAGTCGTTTAAGCAAGATAATAAAACACTAAACCCGAAAAACATCTTAAAAAACTTGTTAAGACTCTAAAAAACGTTCTTTAAACTTGTTGTAAAACTTCTTAGATAAGATGCGTCATTGGTTGGTCCTTTTTATCACAACTCCTATAAACCTTATTTTCAATACTAGAAAAATAATTTCCATCAACAGAAATCACTGACGGCCAGAATCCGTATGTAATTTGTGACGGAACAGTGACGGACATCCCACCATGGACAATTTCCGACCAAGAGAAATTTGTCTGTAAATTGCGTTTGAAATTTAGTATAACCGAAGGATGTTAACATAATTTTTTTTAAATGATTTTCCACGTTTTTGTTGGCAATCCGCAGTCATTTTGGACGGATTAGCAACGGACAAGTGGAAAGTCATCTAAAAAAATAAAATATTTTAGTATTTGGCGGTAATTTGTCAGTAATGTTTAATATCACCGACGAATTACCAATGGATAATAAAATATTTTATTTTTTAAATGAACTTCCACGTGGCCGTCGGTAATCTGTCAGCGTTATACATCAATAATGTTATACGTCGGTGATATGTGATCCTTTCGTGATAGCCAACCTTTTTAAAAAACACAAAGGGAAAACATAATACAAAATTGAGCATGAGAGCGAACAAAAACTACCATTCAACCGGTCTAAACCAACCCAACCATATATAAAACGCTATTGCTACCCCCTGGACCGCAACACCAATCAAACCAGAAAATATTCAAACGTCTATCCCGATTAGCTAACGATTGGAAAGAGAGGAGTTGAATCTCGAATTGTAAATCAGAATGTGGAGATAATCTTTTCTTCACAGACCACTTGTTTCGAAAGCACCAAATTAAGTATAACGTTATCCATACTACCGCATGTCACCAAACTCGACAAGGGGAGGGAGAGAGAGAGGGAGAGAGAGAGAGAGAGAGAGAGAGAGAGAGAGAGAGAGAGAGAGAGGGAGGGAATATCTTGAAGGGAGAAAATGTATGCCACAATTATTTAAGTGTATAAAGTATAAGTATTAAAAATAATTCGTAAAAGATTACGTATTTATCATTTATCATATATAATAATATGATTAAATCAAAAAAGATTCAATATTAGGCCCACTTAAAAGGTATTAACAAAAGTATTTATCATATATCTTTTAACGTATTCTAGTTCATACATGACTATGTATGTTAACATGACAAATATGTAAAATGAAAAAGAATAAATGATATAAAACAAATTTAATCAATAACAACAAGGGTATAAATTGTTGAAACAATTTCGTAGTAATTGTGATTTATAATAATATTAGATTCAGAAATATTCACTATTATGCTTATTTTGAAGGATTGACAAGACAATTATAATTGTTTAAATTATTAAAAAGAAAAAACGTAATTTAAATATATTTTTAGTTAATATATAATTATTATGTAAGTTAACATGATAAAGAAGCAAAATAAAATATGAAAAAATAAGCGATATAAAGTAAGTTAAATAAGTAATTAGAAATGTAGAAAATGTAATCTTAAATAAAAATTGATGATAATTTAACCGAGTATAAACCTCCTCTCAAATATATGTGATATATCATAAAACGTTTTAAATCTCAATCTTAAACTATTTGGTACGTTGTTGAAAATTTAGTAAAGTTTTGATGATAAATTGGAGTGGAAATATTTATATTTCATACTTTGTTAAACTATTTTATAAGTTATATATATATATATATATATAGTTATGTTTTTACGTCGTCATATTTTAAAAATAGAAAAATATATATATTTTAGAAAATATAATAACTTATGGTTTTATATAAGGTTTTTTTTTTGAAAATATAAAAGAATTTAGGCATGATAGCACATTGCTCGAACAAATTATTAAATTTGTAAAAACAGGTATGGATCACTAATGAATATGACCTTTACTGATGGATTATCAATGAATTTTTCCGTTGGTGAAATTTAATATTACCGATGAATATTGTTTTTTATTTTTTAAATGATTTTTTATGTGTGCGTCGGTGATCCGTCGGTTATTTTCGATGAATTAGCGACAGACACGTGGAAAACCATCTAAAAAACTATAGAAATAAAGAAACGATATTTTAATTAACGTTGGTAATCCGTCGGTAATATCACTGACGGATTAACTATGATTATTAAAATATTTTATTTTCTTTAGTGTTAGTGACCAAATTCCGTTGTGAACATGATTCAATAACGTATTCTTCCTAGCTATTTGGGTACTTACAGGGCCTCCTTGAAGCCATAGAATCGTAGGCCATGGTTTGGATGGATCATCGACTCTATTAGGACTCGTATACAACCACCAAAACATATGCGCTCCTACAAAGGAAAACAACAATTTAAAGATATATAAAATTGAATACTGATGAATTTGAATATGAAATCCAACAAATTAACATACGAGGGCGAACTTCAATGTATCCCCATGTTTCAGATCCATTAATGTCAGTGACTCCGAAACTGTTGTTGATTGACGTGACTGTAGAAACGAAACCTAAAACGCACACAAGAACAAGATAAAGATGTTTCATGGTGATCACCATCGTGATGTTGAAAATGAAATAAAAGTTCATGAAAAGTTTGTAGAAATAACATAATTTGTAACATAAGAATCTGCTTCTCCTCATTGTTTTAAGTGATAAAACAAAAACAAGAAAAAAGAAAATAAAAAGGTGGATGATGAACACGAGAAATGAAAGTTTGAAAGTTTTGTTGTTTTATACCTTATGCATTTTTGTTTATTGCTCTGGCTTGGTTTAACTAGTCTAGATCGTAAAATTATGTCATAAATGTGTTTTTTTCTTCTTCTTTTAAGATGGGAAAACTTCACAGCCGGATATTCCGCCCAAAATTAACTTGTATATTTAAAAAAATTAAGACTTGATTTAAAAAATTTAAAATCCTGTAAATGTTAAAAAAACTGCTAAAAACTAGAAATCAAATATCATACATTAATTAAAGATCTTCAACAATTATTCGGGGGGAATAAATACAAATTGTTCCAGTTGTTCGATAAATGAAATTCAAGTACAATTGTTTAGTGTGAAAAGAGTTCATATCAACCAAAGATCAAAACTTCGACGGATGAAACTGGTGACTTTGTGTAAGCTTGTTTACCAACTCTATCATGTCCTCATACTGCTTCTTGCGGACCTCTTATGCTCGATGCATCTCCTACAAAAAAACAAGAAATATTAGAATATTTAGTAAGAGTTATATACGAAATAGATAAACATCAAAGGAAAAGGAGGTAGAAACCCATGCATCACTTGCGTATCGATGTGAGGTACTTCGGTCAAGAACAAATTGGGATAAGAGGTGTACCCAAAGCCATATAGTCGTCCTTTCTTGCTTCCGCCGACCACCTGTTGCCACAATTATGCATCTACTATTGGGATAGGAATCGGCATCATCGATGTACTTTTGGGTGATATTGGGTTGGTAGTTACCCTGTGGTATAAAACACAAGTCAATTTCGACAGCATAACGACTGTAAATGGGACGTTTTCAAATAAAACAATTCTAACATTTGCGCAACAAATAGCAACCCAAACTAATATATATATATATATATAAACACTAACACTTTAACTTAAACAATCTTAATGTTTGCCTAACAAACTAGATATTGATTTGGAAATAAAGGTAAATAATTATAAAGTTATGGGTATTCTACACTTACCACAACCTGGCTAGCTCTTAAAGTCACGTAATCCCTTAGTGACCCGCTATCCGAAGAAAATGGCTTTGTATACGACCTCTTCCTATGTGTATAATGGAACAGGTCGGTGACACGCCTTTTCTTGCTTTCGCCTACAAAGGTAAAAATTCATACAAACATGTGTTAACTGTAACATACTAAATAAACTACTAAAGTAAAAGGTGTTAAGGAACTACTAATCGAGCAACGTGCATAGAGAACCATATTGATTCGGCATTGTGTTTAGATATTTTACCATCAATCTCAGTCGTCCAGTTCTTGCAAGCGTCTTGGATACGCCCCTCCAATGGTCGTTGTTCCAACGGTTGATCATCTTGGCCTAGAGACGTTAAGTGACCCAACCGGGGGGGGGGGGGGGGGGGGGGGGGAGCCCTTTAACAAATTCATATCCCGATGCAAGTCACTTTTAACATAGGGAAACCCTTGGTTTACAGCCCTTTCTCGTGCTCTCTTTTCCTCGCTGAATTTAAGTCGTCGTTGTAATTCTTCATGGATTTGGCCTCCCAAATCTCCAACAATGGTTGTCTAAGGCCGAGACCCAACAAATAGAGTCCATGTACATAAAGTGTTAGTTTTTGTTAAGTTCAAAACCATTACATGTTAAATACATACTGCAAACCTGAAACCACTCCCACATCCGGGCCCTGATCTCCCTAGGGATCTCCGTCCAAGTACACCACGCGTCATCACTCATGGACCCGTTAATCTGGCTCATGTGGCGAATGGCATGGTCGTCGTCATATCTATATAATGATTTAAATTAGTATCAATACCCCAAAACAATTAATTTGATCAATTAGTTAATATGACACTTACTCGTTACGATTTAGCCCAATTTGTCGCCTTTGCATCAGAAGTGTTCCGGATTGGTGAAGCCACGGGCATTTGCATACTCAAGTTCATTTGCTAGTGGTGTGAAGCATTACTGGAGGTTCCTGGAGTAGAAGGGCCCTCTCTACCTCCTCGGTTGCTGAACCGCCTCTACCTCCAAAAAGCAAAATGTGTGGCATTGTAGCAAAGTCTACAAAACAAAGTTTGAAAACATAGAACAACAATGCAAGTATACAACATAACATTAGATTCCACTCAATACGATAAGTCAAACAACATTTTGTCTCCAAATTCATAATGGTAACAAATACACAACTAAAAATCTTTGCCAATAAAGATTTAAAACACCTAGACAAGGTTTTTATTAATAAGACTAAAATAAACTTAGAATTTAATCATCTGGGGAGTGATAAGACAAGTCAGGTTCTTCGTCCTCTGAGTATTGAAACTCTTCTTCGTTGTCACTACTCTCATCAACATTCCAGTTGTCGAGACGATTGTTGGCAATTCCATGTCTTTTTCCTATGTGATAAGACAAATAGGTTCATCCACATCTTCATTTCTACCTATGGATGTTATTCTATCATTTTCTTGGAAAAATTGTTCATCATCCACATTTTCATCGGACGGTACTTCGGATGCTAACTCATAGACCCCTCTTGGATTTATTTTCACCACAGACCACCAATCTAAAAATGAGTTCGATAGATATGGTACATGATAGGTTCGTTCAACTTGTGATACTATGATAAACGGGTCGTCTGAACAAAGTCTTGATATGGGTGTGAGGATTGATCGCGGGAGGGAGAGGAGCGCACAAGGTGACAAATTTTGGTTGTGTGTGCTTTGTGGCTGGGCAGAACGATTTGTCTCGGTTTAGGGCAAAAACACAGTGGGTTTCCGGCGGATAAGCGACAACTAAATCTGTCGAAAACCTTTTTTTAATATTAAAATAATAAAAAATGCGTTTTTTCTAAATAAAATATTAAAAATATCGCTTTTGGTGGATTTCCGGCGGTAATATCCATCGGAAATATTTTCCGGATAAAATTTTCATAAACCGCTTTATATATTTTAAAATTCGAATTTTTTAAAACCGACGGAAATCCGTCACAATATTTGTATCCTTCGGAATATTGCTTATCATTGTTATTTGTTGATCCAAACTCTCTCAAGGATTGGATGATAATCATTATACTTGGTGAAAATTACTTTAAGTGTTCCAAAAGTTTCAGTTTCAGCGATCAGACACTGAGCATGTTTAGTGATCGTTGAGCTTTTCCCATGTAAACAGTTCTGTAAGTAATACCTGATGACAAGCCTCACACTAAAAGAAACTCTCAGCTAAAGTCGAAGACCAAAGCTGATGAAAAAGAAGTGTCTACTCATGATCAGAAGCGATATTCAGTTAAACCAAGACAAATCTACAAAGTGTGACGATAAAGTTCAAAAGACTCATCGATAACTAAATCCCTTCCTCAGTGATAGTTGAAGATGCTCCTCAGCGATATCTGATCAAGAGTATTGTTCTGTAAAATTTGTTTGTCTTATCCTATTGCACAAAAAGTAGAAAGGTACAAAAGGAAACGTGCTTTTCTATGTCTCCGTACAAACATATATCTACTCCACTGTTCATAATACGGCCAAAAACATGACTTGTATAAAGTCAATTGCATGCAACCAATAATTTATGGACACATGGAAAGTACCTTCTGACTTGCGTTAATTCCATAGGGTGTAAATAAGAGTGAAAACCTTCCTCTCCATGGATCCATCTCTTCTGCATCTTTGAAGATATCTTCTCTTCAATGCTTTCTTCTCTCTTTCTTTCTAATGCAATAAACATAGCGATTCTTACGATTGTTTAGAAAAGGTTTACCTATTCTATTTCCACAACATTTTATAAACTCCGTTTTGGATTTTATAATAATCAATAAACAAATTTAAAAGTATAACTTTGTGTTTGTATTCAACCCCCTTCTACAAACATAAACCCTGGTCATCGTGACCTTTCATTCTCTCTCCTCTATTTCTCTCTCCTATTAAATATATATTCTTTTCTCTTTCCAAATTCAAACTTTACGTGTACAAATCTTCCTTAGCAAAAAAGTTTTGTCTCTCAAAAACACCAAGAACACGCACTTGTATGCTTCTTCCTTTTCAACCAGAAACATTTCTTTTTTTAGTATTTTTGCTTAACTCTTCTCTTCTAAAACTGTTTTGATCTTAATCTTTTCTTAAAACAAGTCAAACGATACATTTTTCGTACAAAAATTATCTTCTTCAAGATTTTTCTTTCAAAACCCAAGAAACCTTCAACGATTTAGATGATGATATACATCTTTTTTCAAATAAAGGTATGTACTTTGAAACATTGAGTTTTAACACCATTCCTTATGGTATTTTAGACATACTAAACTATTTCATTAGTTTCATCTTCATCTTTTCTATTTTATGATCCTAACCAAAATTTCCATTTTTGGAAACTAGTCAAAATCCTTAAAATACCAAAATCCCTTATGATATGTTCTTTAAAACTTAGTCTTGGAGAATCTCTTAGCAGAAATGGCATATGATCCCGTTTTGTGAAACCTGCTCCTTGCATGAAGTACTCTCTTGAAGAGATAGACATAAAATCAAACAATCACTAAGGCCTTCTGACATTCCCCAAGAACAAACGTGCTGCACATCTATTGGAAGTTGTTGACTTCTTGAAAAAGATCCCTATCAGCTATGCCATCACAGTTACCCTCAGGCTGCAAGGCATTACTTCAGCTATTCGAGTACACGACCACTATCACTCAAAAAAAGAACGAGTAACAGAAGGACATCACTGTCATCTCTTTTGTCATTGAACATGGCCATGGTGACTTCGGTGTAGCCACTCTCATAGCCTTTCTTGACAAGATGAAATATGAAGGGATATTTTCAAAGCCAAGGTGAAGAAGTCGCAGACAAAAATCAAGCAAAAGAGGATGCCCACTGCTGTCAGCTACATGTTTGTCCACTTCATCCAGAGTATGGGTGGCAAGTCTGGTGGAATGGATCAAGCCAGTAGACTAGCTCTTGACATTGGATTCTCGGTTATTAAGGGTCGCAACATTGACTTCTTCAAGATCATATTCGATGATCTTCTAGTCCGGTTCTCTAATAAAGAAAGGCAACAAAATGTTACTTATGTCCGCTTTATAAGCGTTGTCCTCCAGCGTTTGTTTGGAGCCTGTATCCCGCTAAAGAGACTTCCACTCCTAAAGCTGGGAAGTCGTTTGCTCGATTGCAAGCTTGAAGATGGTAAGGTAAGTCTCTCTGAACTCTTATCTTCTCCTTCTACTTCTTTTCCTTCAACGATAGTTACGACTGTGGCTCAACCTTCATAGTCTGCCCCAACTGTTAAACCAACCTCTTCTAGACGCCCATCTGAAGCCCCACTTGGCCCTTCAATGAATAACAAGAAAACCCGAAAGGAGAAGCCGAATCGATAAAAGGACTCTCGCCAATCCTCCATCACCGACTACGTCGTTACCTCCACAACATCTTGTGCAACAACCTTACCGACCACCTCAGCGACTACTACCATCGCTAAAGTAACATTGGTACCTACCCAAACCAACTCTGTGTCTCAAAAAATTGAAGATGTAGCTTCGTCAATTCTCATTTGCATCACCTCACAGCTCCCTTCTCATCACCTCCATTGGCCTCGACTACACGGGTTAGTGACACGTCAAGTTTTGTCCAAACTGACTAATGCTCAGCTACTAGATAATCTCATATCTAAAAATGTAGCAACCACATGACCTGAGGAATCCGCTCACGGAGATTTCCAGTCTCAACCTCTTACGAGTTCTTTCGACCGTGCGATGGAAAACTTTTTGATGGTAATCAACCGGATATTTGTAGGTTGTTCTATGCGTACATCACATGAAAACACTGTTGACGTCAAGTGAACCTATGAGGGTCGCACACATAGAGTATGTATGTCTCGAATAGACCATGATGGCCGTGAACCAAAATAAATTACATGTTGTAATGGAGAAACATTATTATTCTAGTAGAGTAATAATTAAAAGATCTGTGTATATATATATATATAATTATGTTAATTATATAACGGACTTAATGTGGTTAGTTAATGTTAGAACTAAAAGTCCTATAAAATAGAAAGTGATATAAAGAAAAGAAATGTTTTATTTAATTGATTGTAAAAGCCTTTAATTGATAATACAAGCTTTAGTTGTTAATGGGCCATGGGATTTAGGAGATAAGCCCTTGGTATTTAAAGTGAGTTTTGTTTAGAAATTAGGTTAGACTTTGAGAGATCAGTTTATGCGCGTAATAGAGATTAGAGAGAGTACTGTTCATCAATCCAATATTATAACTCTCCGCATTCAATCAATAAGCTTAATCGTTTCAATTCATTGTTACTTGATCAAACTGGGATCTACATGTGTGTAGAAACCAGGATTGATCTTACAACCAATTAAACAATCAAGAACACAATCAAACAGTAGAAGAATAGAGAATTAGAGCCAAAAGCTTTGTATTCATTCAAGAACAGATTACAGATCTAGAGAGAGAATCTCTCAAAGATTACAACGATTGAATACGAAAGTGATCCAAAAGTTAGTTAGCTTTCAGTTGCTAACATCTATATATACTGTAACGGAAATGCTAAAGCTACAGTACATTTACAATACAAACCATTAAAACAATGACACGTGTTCTAATATGCTAGCTAATAAATGAAATACAATAAAGAGAAAATGTCTAAGACATAACATGAGCACATGACATTTTCATCTTCTCATTCAGAACTTCTGAGTCTCCTACTCAGAACTCTGAGCCTTCTATTTAGATTTCAACACTTAGGCTTTTTGACAAACTTCAGATCTAACAATCTCCCTCTTTTGTCAAACAAGTCTGTATTTATCAACATTGAATTCTTTCAAGGCAGACACAATCTTTAGAAGAATTACATTTCTCATAGCTAATCTTCTATCAATCTTTTCAATGATATCTTCTGTCTTTTTAACATCCTTTCCTCTTGATAGCTTTTTCTTTAAATTATGTTTGATGAATATGAGAGTTCCAGAGCTGTACTTGGAAACTTCACTAACTCTGAAGAAAATCTTTTCACTTCGATTATTTTTCAATATGACCCCCAATTCTGGCCATGTACAAACATATCCCTTCTTCAGAATACTTAGCTGCTCATGATCATTATTTGGTCTGGAAAGATAGACACATGGTCTATGTACATACAAAGCAACTTGAAAATCTGTGTAAGCATACCATCTCAGAGCATAGAACATTGCTTCCCTTACAGTTGCCAATGCTCCTCTTTCCTTCTTGTACTTGCTAGACTCTTTGTTTTCCAAAAGACAATACAAACGATAGAAATCAAATACTGAGATCTTTCCAAAGTCAGCTTCAGTAAAATAGTACACCTTTCCATCTTCTCTCAGAACCTCAAATCCATAGTACTCATTCTTCATAAATCTCTTAACACATATTTCTCTGAGTTCAGTGATCAAAAATTCAGAATATACAGACTTTTTTTGTTTTCCTACGCATTTTATCAATTCAGCACGAAATCTCTGAGAAAATTCTGATTTATCATGATATACACTCAGAAATTGAATATCCCTTGGTTCAAAGAAGTTTGGCAGCTAATACTCCAGAAATAAAGCATTCAGATCAACTGGCATTTGTTCTGCATTGACTTCAGAATTTTCTACTTGTTCTATATCTTGTATCTGAACATCTTCTTGAGTAGATAATACTTCTAGAACAGGTTCTTCAACTTCATCAGAATAGACACCATTAACTTCATATTTAGAAGGAAATACAAAGTCATGTGTAAGAGTTTCTTTGGGTTTTCTTCTGATAACAACCAATCACTGCATTCTTTGATCTTTGTTCTGAGTTCTAATCTTTCTTTTATATGCCTTATATACTTTTCTTTCAATATTGCTTTATCAACCTTGGCAATTACATCCATATCTACCAACAACCATTCCAGTGTAGCATCACTGTACTTCACAAGATCATTCAATTTGAAGAACATAGGTTTATCAGAAGCTATATAGATGAAGCCTTCATTTCCAATTCCTTCACTTACAAAACCACGAATACAGATTCCATGTTTTGGATTTCTGATTGGGCAGCTCAGATTACACTTGACCTTTCTTGATTCAATTGCCAACTGAAAATCATATAAGTGCATATTCCTGACATAGATGCCCAATATTCTTCTACATTCAAACTCAACCCATATCTCTTCAGTACTTGCAAAGAATTTCACCAAGAAAATCTGATCATCCAAGAATAACCTGTGAAAATCAAAGCTAGTCATGCTTACTTTCAAGTTCTTTTCATTCAGAACTTCCATGCTGACATATTTGAGATCAACAAACTCTTCAATTTGAAACTCCAGAACTTTCTCAATCCTTTTCTTCACAAACAACCTTTCATCTGGGTTTCTGAATCTGTTGGAAGCTTCAAGATAGACCATTTGCATTTTCTGATCTATAAACCCATCAATGAAGTGCTCAACATCAACAAATTCCTTTTCTTTGCAATATAGAAACTCATAGGTGTCTTTAGGAAAGATATCACAGAAGTAGTTCCTAGTTAGTGGAATATCACCTTGTTCCACAATGAAATCACATATTGGTTCTTCTAGAATCGGCAAATCAATTCTGGGAATGACAATTGGGCTTCTGTACACATATTCTAGAGGCATAAAGAAATCTGCAACCTTTTCATATTCTTCTTCATAACTAGATAATTCATCAAAATAATGCTTTTCAAATTCTTCTACAGACTTATCTGGATAACCAACTGTGCAATCCTCTTCACCCATCATATCAATTGGAATCAATCTTCTGAGACATCTGTGAACATTCTGACCATTAAGAGCATTTAATAACACACAGTGCATTCTTCTTACCAATATATTGTTCATTCTCCTTTCTTCAAACTCAGAATTCAGATTTCCTCCAGTATAAGGAATAATATCAAAATAAGTATTCAACACATTCATTTCAGAACTATCCATCATATCCACTTCAGAAGTAGTGACCATATCAACTTCAGTAGTGTTTTCAAGAACCATATCAGAACAAGTATTTTCATTTACCACTTCTTCTGATTCCATTTCATCCTCAGAACTTTGTCTCTCAGAACTAGTAGTTGGAACAATTATCAACTCAGTGCTTTCCTTCTGTCTTTTCTCCCCCTTTTGATGATCATGAGGTTCATTATCATCAAACTTTCTCTTTAAAGACTGAGTTAAATTGGATTCTGTCACAACTACAGACAAAGGCATAACTTCGAGAGGCTTTGAGACAACAGCTAACTATGAACTGAAAGCTTTAAGTAAAGAAGACTTCAGATCATCCATCCCCTTCTGAATTTCCTGTTGAAACTTTGCTAACTCATCTTTGATCTCATTTTGATGAGATTCCAAAGAGACTTTAACCTCATCTACTTTTTGTTCAACAGATTTGGCCTTTCCTTCCAACATAGTTCTGAGATCCTTGACCTCATTTTTCAAGGAAACTAGTTTATTCTCCAAGTTCTGAACCTTATTTCCCAACTCATGATTATGTTTCTGAATCTTTTCAAATTCAGATGGTAACAGTGGTAAACCTGGAACAACAGATGAACTAGTTTGCATATTTTCAGGGAACATATGGCCTGTAGGTGTCACAGAGGCACCATGTACAACAGATGCACTGTGTAAAGAGGCTTTTAAGATATTCACCTCCCCAGGTCTTCCATCCAATCCTTGACACCCAACATTAGGTATGTCTATGGAAGTTGTAATAGGAAAACGAATTCCCTGTGATGTGCTTGTGTACAATGAAAATTCAGGCTCAAATAGGATATTGCTGTGTAATCCAGACTTAATGTGATGAATAAAAGATTGGGATTGATTGTCAAACTCCAAATGAGATAGCAATGGTTCCCCTGTTTGAATTGAAACAGTAGTGTGTGGAATTTCTACTAAGTGGGTGTGGATGGGTATTTCAAGTTCTACCATGGGCTAAGTGGTATGTTCAATATTGGTCACGAAGATTTGTGAACCAATAGCAGATGTGGTTGCCCAGTTTCGATCAGCTAGTACAAAGTTATCTCTATTTTCTAACTCTGGTGACATTCTCTCATCCTGACCACCATCTATCTGTTTTTCATGCTCACCACTACCCAATCTCTCTGAATTTTCCCTCTCTGCACTCTGAGTTTGTTCTCCCCCTTGAACAAACTCCCCCTCTCTTACTACACTAGCCCCCTCACCTCTCACCTCTGGGTTGTCCTCATGGGTAGGAACCTGAGGTTCTTCAAGTTCCATAAAGGTGCAGTATGCTTTTAAAATCTCACTATCCCTTGGAATGTAAGACCTAAGTGCTATTGTCAATGGTTTGTGGTTTGGGAAATTCACAAGTTTAAGGGAAGATGTCATTTTACCTATATAGAATATTGGCCCATGTTCCTCATCAGCTCTCCTTGGAATTTGAGGATTCTGCCTCGCTGCATACCAAATAACCATCTGCCAATATCTCTGATATGGAATGTAAGTCAAAGGCTTCTCTCTTGTTTCTCCCTCAATACTTTCTAATTTCTTTCAAAGGTATTCTTCATATCTTCCCACAAGATAGAAGCATAGTTATAGTGTCTGTTCTTTACCAACCCATGAAAGATTTGCATAATCTGTCTTGATCCCTGATCTGGTGAACTATGCTTTCCAGACAAGCACTTGTTTACAATTGTGAAAAAACATGCCCAAATTGGTGGTAATTTGTTTCTTCTGAATGAACTAAGATTCCTCAAGTCATCACAATAACCCAAACTCCTAAATTTAGCTATCATCTCCGCTGAAGTAGGTTCATCTTCAAAATCATATCTCCCTTCCAAGTCATCTTTTTCTGGCA
Organism: Saussurea involucrata; assembly: GCA_033807775.1. Lineage (NCBI taxonomy): Eukaryota > Viridiplantae > Streptophyta > Magnoliopsida > Asterales > Asteraceae > Saussurea > Saussurea involucrata. The sequence continues at coordinate 140,133,434 of CM066322.1, forward strand.
ACCTTAACATGATCCTTAGAAAACTAATGGACAGAGTTAATGAAACTCCCCCTACATTGGATATGAATTCATTACCCTGCAACTCTAGATTTTTCCACCATTGTTAAATGTATTGCACAGGTACTATCTTCTTCAAAGTGAACCATTTCTTGAAAGGGTGATATTTTATCAACTCTATGATAATTCTATGTTCCTCCTTAAAATTTGTTTCATCAAGAATCAAAATACAATTGTTCTCCAAAATATCCAAATACTCATTCTCAGGTACTGACCTTTCCAATGAAACAGGTCTCGATGACATTGCAGACCTTACTGCACTCTGTTGATGTACAATATTTGCATTACCCTGTTCTGCATTACCCTAAGACTCAGCCATTTGCACTTCATTTACATTCTCTTCGACAACCTGATTTTCTAAAGTATTTCCTCCAACAGCCTCTTCTTCTGCAACTATTCTTTCAGGCATCATGACCTCATTTTCTGAATCCGAAGAAGATTCCATTAATGTTTTGGTGGAATGTAATGATCGAACTATATTTCTTCTTGATGCAGACATGATTGAGAATTTGAAAGAATACATAATTGATGAACTCAAGAGTTTTGCGTATCTCACCTATCACTCTTAGAATTTAAATGAAATTGAAAGAGGGAGTTTAGGTTCTATTTAAAATCCACGAAGCTGAAAGGATTCAAACGGCGAAAAACTGCTTTATGTAAGAGTTATAACGGTTGCAAACACTGTGAACTACCACAAAATGAATTCTTTGAAAGAACGTGGTAATTTCATCCAATAAGAAGTTGACACATAGTATGAGATAGAAATAAACACAAGTTAAAGTTCTGAATACTACGCTCAGAATTCTGAGATTGCATAGTCAGAAGTTCTGAGTATACAATTCAGAGAAATACCCTTGAAATTCAAATTTCATTTAAACTTCAACTTCTGATAATATAACTCTTTTAATCACACAGAAGTAGTTTGAACAAATGTGAAATTGGTTTTGTCATCAAAAGTTTGTCCCTCTTTAGATGATTTGTGATATCTGAAAAACATTTAAAAACTAACTTCTGACCTTTTAAACCTTTTTAAGTATTCAGAAGTAGTTTGAACAAGTGTAAACAATTTATCATTAAAAGCTTGTTCTTCTTATAATGATTTGAGATAAGAAAAAAATACAAACCTTGCAAACAACTCATAATGATTTCTGAAAGATATCAATGCTCCCCCTTGACTCAAGGATATACTCAAACACATATTAGACATAAAAGAATTATATGAAGCAAGATAAAGCAAAAAGAACTTAACAACTAATTGAAACACTTGTAATTTCTAGAAATGAGGATATTCTGAAAGGTAAATTCAGAAGATCTGAGTAACCTTGTCGGAAGAAAAGAGTTAAGTCAGATTTCTGAAGTATTGACTCAGAAGTTCTGAACTCAAGACTCAGAACATCTGAGTAAGAGAGTCAGAATTCTGAGTACCCTACTCAGAAAATCTTACTTAGAAAAAAATTCATTTCTGAAAAATTAACAAACATAATCAATTAGTTAGGTTAAGCATACCAATCTTGCATATCAGAAAAGTGAACCTTTTGTGATCAAGAGGCTTTGTGAATAAGTCAGCCAATTGATACTTTGTGTGCATAAAATGCATTTCTATGGTTCCCTTTTCCACATAATCCTTAATGAAATGATATCTTACATCAATATGTGTTGTCTTTGAGTGCTGAACAGGATTCTGAGTGATGGCAATGGCACTTTCTGAGTCACAGTAAGTTGGAATCTTATTCAATTGATACCTATAATCCATGAGTTGTGTTTTCATCCATAGAGTTTGAGAACAACAAGCAGCAGCAGCTATATATTCTGCCTCAGCAGTGGATGTGGACACACAATTTTGCTTCTTTGAAGCCCAACTCACTATCTTATCTCCCAAAAAGTGACATGCACCAGAAGTACTTTTCCTGTCCATTCTGCTTTCTGCATGATCTGCATCAGTAAAGGCAGTTAGCTTGAAATCAGTCTCTTTTGGATACCAAAGGCCCAATTCAGGTGAACCTTTGAGACATCATAAGATTCTTTTAACAGCTAGTAAATGAGATTCCTTGGGATTAGATTGAAATCTAGTAGAGAAGCATGTAGCAAACATGATATCTGGCCTACTTGCAGTCAGATAAAGTAGAGAACCTATCATTCCCCTATACACCTTGTTATCTACTGATATTCCAGACAGATCGGCATCTAACTTAATGTTTGTAGCCATTGGGGTTTTTATAGCAGCACAATCAGACATCTTAAACTTTTTCAAAATATCTTTTACATATTTTCCTTGATTTATAAAAATCCCATTTGGTAATTGCTTCACTTGAAGACCAAGGAAGCAGTTTAATTCTCCCATCACGCTCATTTCAAATTTAGATTTCATGATGTCTGAAAATTCTTCACATAATTCTGCATTTGTAGAGCCAAATATGATATCATCTACTTAAATCTGAATTAAAATTAAATCCTCACCTTCCTTCTTTAAGAATAAGGTTGTATCAATTTTACCTTTCTTGAAGCCAGATTCTAATAAGTATTGAGTTAGAGTGTCATACCAGGCTCTTGGTGCTTGTTTCAGACCATACAATGCTTTATCTTAAGCATACACATGATCTGGAAACGCAGGATTAACAAATCCTTCTGGTTGATAGACATAAACTTTCTCATTGAGTATACCATTTAAAAATGCTGATTTGACATCCATTTGGTACACTTTGAAGTTCTTATGTGCAGCATATGCCAAGAATATTCTGATTGCCTCAATTCTTGCAACTGGTGCAAATGTCTCATCATAATCAATTCCTTCTTGTTGTAGGTATCCCTTTGCAACCAACCTTGCCTTATTTCTAACTACAACACCTATCTCATCTTTCTTGTTTCTGAACACCCATTTTGTTCCAATAATTGATTTTCCTTCAGGCCTTGGAATCAGTCTCCAAACTTTATTTCTTGTCAACTGTAGCAACTCATCTTGCATTGCCAAAATCCAGTCTGGATCCTCTAGGGATTCAGTGGCTTTCTTAGGTTCAATCATACTTAGGAATCCTGCAAACATTTCCTCATTTGCTGTTGCTGATCTAGTCTGCACTCCAACTGATGGATCTCCTATCACTTGATTAATAGGATGGTCTTTTGTCCATTTGTTTGAACTTGGAAGCACATCAATATCTTAAAGATTATTGTTTGTATCATTCTCATCCATAACAAATTGTAATTCTGAACTACCTCTTTGATCTGAGAACTGTTGATGTGTGGCATCTAAGTCCGGATTCTGAGTAGTAGAGAATTCTGAATACCTTGATCAGAATTTTGAGTACCTTGTTCAGAATTCTGAGTACCTTGTTCAGAATTCTGAGTACCTTGATCAGAATTCTGAATTCCTTGATCAGAATTCTGAGTACCTGACTCAGATAATTCACTTGTATTTATTAAGATCGGACATTCTTTAAATGGACCAGAATCAGATATTACAGTTGTTGCTTGGACCTCTGAGCTTTTTCTTTTCATTACTTGAATCAATTTAGGATTTCCATAATCTGCATAAGATTCAGAAGTTAGTTCCAGAAATGCATCCTTAAACAATAAACTGAGTTCTGAACAATTAGGATTAGAATTTGATTCAGAAGTCATTGTTTTTGTCTTATTCCGATTGAGTTCTGAATTGTCTTATTCATAAGTCTTTGACCTTGACTCATCAAATGTGACATTGATGCTTTCCATAATTCTCTTGGTCCTTTAGTTGTAGATTCTGAATGCTTTGGAAGTTAGTGAATAACCAACAAAGTATCCTTCATCTGCTTTCTTGTCAAATTTACCAAGATTTTATCTATCCTTGAGAACATAGCATCTGCAGCCAAAAATATGAAAAAATTTAATCAGTGGCTTTCTTTTATTAATCAGTTCATATGCAGTTTTATTTAACCTTATATTGATCAAAGTCCTGTTCTGAGTAAAACAAGCAGTGGCAATTGCTTCAGCCCATAAGAAGGTTAGAAGATTGGAATAAGCCAACATGGTTCTTGCAGCTTCAACTAAAGTCCTGTTCTTTCTTTCAACAACACCATTTTGTTGAGGAGTTTTGACAGCAGAAAAATCATGAGAAATCACAGTGCTTTGCAAAAAGTTCTGAAGAGTCTCATTTCTGAATTTTGTTCCATTGTCACTCCTTATCTTTTGAACTAGAAGTTGCAATAATACTTGAATTCTTTTGACGAAATTAATCAATATTTCAGCAGCCTATGATTTTGCTCTTAAGAATTCAACCCATGTATATCTAGAATACTCATCAACAATGACAAGCATATACTTCTTCCCACCCATTGACTGAATTGCCATTGGACCACATAAGTCTGTGTGAATCATCTCTAATGGTGACATGCATGAGGAGTCCATTTTCAACTTATGAGAACTTTTCTTCATTTTGCCCATCTCACATGCTGAACACAATGATTCCTTTTCAAACTTAATCTTTGGCAGTCCTTTAACCAAATGTTTACCAACTAAGTTGTTTAACTCCTTAAAATTCAAGTGAGAACATCTTCTGTGCCATAACCAACATTCATTTGCAGTTGCATTTGACAGTAGACAGTAGACATACTGGAGTTAATGCTTCAATTTTTGAAAAATTGACCATAGATAAGTCTATGTGTCTTTTAGCCTAGAACACCTTTATTCCATTCTCACTTAGAATTAAGCATCCTGTTATACTAAACTTGATCTCACAAAGACTATCCAATAACTGACTTATACTAAACAGATTATGTTGTAATCCTTCCACATAGAACACTTTCTGAATGGTTAAATCTCCTTTTGTTAAATCACCATAGCCTCTAACTTGCCCTTTACTGCTATTGCCACAATTAACTGCTCCTCCATCTTTTTCTGTGAAATTTGTCAATGAAGATTTGTGACATGTCATGTGTCTTGATGCTCCTGAGTCTAAAAACCACACATGACAGCCCTGCAAGAACAGTTAGTTAGATTTAGGTACCCATATTGGAATGGGTCCTTCTTTGTTAGCTTCAATAACAGTTTTAACAAAAGTACCTTTAACTTTCCATTCATAATTTTCTTTTAAGCACCATTTTCCTTTTATTTTTATGAAATCAGAACATCTTCTGTTTACAAAAGTGTTTCTTTTCATTTTGAAAACTTTAGGTTGTGACTTAGAAACATTTTCAGTTTTCTTTTCTTTTGACTGGGATTGAGAAATATTTACAGTCTTCTTTTCTGAATTCTGTTTTACTTTAGACTTGAAAGATATTTTAGAATTTTGAGTTTTCTGGGAAAGTTGAAATGATTGACTACCACATTAAACACATTTCAGATGTCTTCTTGCATGAAACAACAAATCTGAATGAAAATAATTTTCATTTTTATTGATAGTATTCAGATTACATTTGCATCTATTACAAGGACTACTAGCTTTGAGTTCAGAAGTAGTATTCAAGAAAATCTTCTCAATCAAGTCATCTTTCCTTTTGCACTCTTCCTTTTCTGAAACATTTAACTTTACAGAATTAGTAGATGAAGTAGATGATTCACCATGCTCAAATGTACTTGATTCATTAAAGAATTCCTTATTCTCTTCTAAGGCTTTAATCTTAAAAAGATCATACTCAGGTTTTAACTTTTCAAGCTCTTCTATTTTCAAAACATAACTTTTATTTTCTTTTAAAGCTTCTTCAAGTTTAAAGTCAACATCACAAAAGTCATTTTCATGTTCATCAAAACTTTTTCTCAGTTCTGCAAGCTCTTGATTAACCAGTTTAAGCTTATTCTCAAGTTCTGAAAAACTTTCTGATTTTGACTCAGAACTTTCAGTTGATTCAGAATTCTGACTAACAGACTCAGAATTCTAACTAGAGGACTCAGAATTCTGACTAACTGTTTCAGAATTCTCTTTGTTTTCAGAAACCTTACATGCTTCATTAAAGAATATATTCTCAATGTCAGTATAGGAAAAACTTGGTTGTTTATCTTTGTAACTAACATTCAGAGAATCATACTTGAATTTAGCAGTATTATATCTTGGTTTTTCTTCAGTAGGTTTTGAAATTTCTTTCTTAACCTCTTCTTCCGAACTTTCTGACTTTTCAGCTTTTGGTTTAGAGGTTTTTAACTTTTCAATTTTTGGTTTCTGTAAATTATCAGAACTTGTTATTGAGCTTGCAGGTTTCACAAAAACTTCAACCAAGTCTGGGATTTCTGGTTTGGGACCTTTTAATTCCTCAAAATCATAAAGATTTATTGGAGCCTTTTTTAAAATAGCATTTTCTTCCAAACCTAATCCCATTTTTGGATTGTAAAACCTTGTGTCTTTAACATTGCTTGTGAGAAGACTTAAAGTTTGTTGAGTTTGACCTCTTTTCAGATTAAGATCTTCTAATTCTTTAATCTTTGTATATAAATTCTTTCTTTCATCAAGCAACATATCCACTTTAATGTGTAAATCTCCTTTTTCACCTTTTACTTCTGAAAGTTCATCTTGTAATTCAGATATCTTTTTCAAAAGTTCAGAATTCTCTTTTCTGACTTCATGTTTCTCAACCTCAGTTTCTTCAAATATTACTTTAAACATTTCTTTTTCTAATCTGAATTTGTTAACCAGAATCCTTTCACCTTTAATCTGTTTTCTCAGATTAACAAACTCAGATTTCATGTTTCCAATTTGAATCATTAAATCAATTTCAAGACTAGAATGTACCTCAGCAGAAGACTAAGAACCTCCTTCTTCATAGTCTGAATCATTTTCATCACCAATTTTGGCCATGTAACTTTGCATTTGTGAGAAGTGAATGCAGTCCTCTTCATCAGATGAGTAGTATAGCCAATTTTCTTGTTCAGCAAGAAGTGCGATCCCACTATCTTTGGTTTTGGCCAACTGAGCTTTCTTCACATAGTACTCATAGTCTTTGACAACCTTTACTCTACAATCTCTTGCAAAGTGACCAGGTTTTCCACACTTGAAACATAAATCTTTTTCTTTCCTTTCTTCCTTGTCTTCTCTTTTCTCATATTTATTATCTTCTCTTTTCTCATACTTATTCTCTTCTCTATCATCCTTCTTCTTGTATCTCTCTTCTGAACTCCCCTGTCCATCTCTTCTGAACTTACCCTCAACATACTTCTTCTTTCCATACCTTTTATTGAAGGTGTTAGTCAACAAGGCCAGTTTCTCTGCTATCATCTTGATATCATCATCCTCATCAGATCCTTCTTCCTTTTCAGATTCCTCTTCTAACTTTGGAATTTCAGACAGAAACACAGACTTCTTGGTTGTCTTGTTGATCTTGGATTTTCTATCAGAAAGCAAAGCTAATTGATCAGAAACATTTTTCTTTTCTTCAACAACCAGTTTAACAGAATCTTCATGTTGATTTAAAATACAGAACAAATCATTCATATCTTCATCACACATATCTTTGTTCATTTGAAGACTTATAGATGATGACCACTCTGTATTTAGACAATTCAGAAATTTGTAGTTGATTTCTGACTTGGTTTTCGTCAGCCCATTCCTTCTGAGATCATTCAAGATTGTACAAAACTTATTGTATGTTTGAGTTAGACTCTCACATTCCTTAGCTTTGAATGTCTCATATGCATTAATGCACTGATTCCGTTTTTCCTGAATTGATTTTGTTGTTCCAAGCATCTGCTTCTCCAGTTCATCCCACATTTCTTTAGCAGATGTTCCACTATCAATTATGTTGAAGATGTCATTAGGAATTGCCAAAGTTAACAAAGTAACAGCCCTCTTGTCTATTGCATGCCTCTTTTTCTGTGCTTCAGTATACTGTGAGAAACTTTTCCTTACTCTGGTAGCAGGAATCTCAGGTGTAGTAGTTGTTGCAGGTGTAGCAGCAACATCAACATATACTTCAATTAGAACTTCACGAATTGAGATCATCAAATTCTCATCAATATTATCCAAGAATTGAATAATTCTTATTTTCCATTGTTGATATTCTTCAGGAATTAGAACAGGAGGTTTTGTCTCAGATCCCATCGAGAGAAATTCTTTAGAAGACATGATTGTAAGATGAATTCGATTCAACAGAAACACAAATTCGAATCTCTTGATCAACACAGAACGAATTCAAGAATTCAAAGAATTCAGAATTATGAGTAGCAGCGGAATTCAATTATCGAATTGATCAAGAAACCTTCAAGAACACGAATCTTCAGTGATCTTGACCTAATTTATTTGTTGATTAGCTCTGATACCAATTGTAGAAACCAGGATTGATCTTACAACGAATTAAACAATCAAGAACACAATCAAATAGTAGAAGAATAGAGAATTGGAGCCAAAAGCTTTGTATTCATTCAAGAACAGATTACAGATCCAGAGAGAGAATTTCTCAAAGATTACAAAGATTGAATACGAAAGTGATCAAAAAGTTAGTTAGCTTTCAGTTGCTAACATCTATATATACTGTAACGGAAATGCTAAAGCTACAGTACATTTACAATACAAACCATTAGAACAATGACACATGTTCTAATATGCTAGCTAATAACTGAAATACAATAAAGAGAAAATGTCTAAGACATAAGTTCTGAACCACTTGTTCAGAACTTCTAAACCTTCTTCTGATTAAGCATACTCAGAATCTATACTTGAGCACATGACATTTTCATCTTCTCATTCAGAACTTCTGAGTCTCCTACTCAGAACTCTGAGCCTTCTATTTAGATTTCAACACTTAGGCTTTTTGACAAACTTCCGATCTAACAATGTGGTATCAGAGCAGAGGGACAAAGCAATCAATCTAAAAGGTATCAATTTTTATCTGTGTTCATCGACATCAAAAAACGGCGCTGTGTTCTTGAGGTTAAAATCTTAATCCTTGATTTGTGGATTAAAAATAGAAATTGATACTTAAGAAAGTCTCATTATTGCGTTTCTAGAGTCATATCAAAGTTTGATTGTGTTTAATCAAGTTTTTGTTCATTAATTTAGAGATTTCTAAATTATGGGTTCTTATACTCTGTTTCTTGGAAAAATCTCAATTTTTGCTCAAAAATGGTTTAATAATCTATTTGGTTAGTTGTTTGTGACTTCTTTACTTGTTGGTAGTATTATTTAAGTGTTTACAGAAGTTTCCCAAAGCATTCTGGTCAAAAAGTTGAGATTTTGGAAGTCTAGGTACGTTCTTTTTCGTTGAACTTTTGAATACGGGACTTAATTTCTGAGTTCCGGTTCCTTTGTGTTTCTCGTACCGGATATTGTGTTTACCGGATTCAATTCCGGTTCCGGCTTCCTAAATCCGGGTTCTCATTACCGGGTTCTGTTATTACCGGACTTCAATTCTGGTTCCTGAAGCATACCGGATTCAATTCCGGATCCGAAAGCATACCGGATTCACACCCGGTTCCGGTTCTTTTGACCAAGTCCCGATTCGCCGAAAGTCCAGTATCCAATTTCGGATCCTATCTGTTCCGGTTCCGGATTTTCCAATTCTGGATCTTATAAGTTCCGGATATCATCTGTCCTGGATCTCCTTTCCCGGACTCCCATACCGGATCTCCCATACCGGAACGTCTTTCCCGGTCCCAATTCCCGGATTGTCTATCCGGGAAACCACTTTCGGATCACAAATCCGGGACCCCCGTGCTAAGTCGCCGAAAGGGGACACTTGTGTATTCTGTGATACATCGTCTGTTTTTTTTAGATCGATATCTTGAATTGTCTCACGATCATATTTTGTTCGAGTAACAATGTCTTACCCAACTTACTCTTAGCTCAAAGAGAAAGTTTCCCATTTAGAAGCCAAAATCACTAAGCTAGAAGCTGATGCAAAAATCAAATACGACACTATAGGCAAGCTATCAATTGAAAAGGCTGAACATAAGTGTGTTATAGAAAACTATCAATCTGAATGCTCAGCCATTTCAAAAAGAGCCGAAACCCTAGAGACCCAATTATCTGAAATCACCGAAAAGCTCAGTAAGTCTCAGGAAGAGAATAATAAGATTGTCCATCTTCGCTTAACCGTTGAAAATGAAAATGATAAGTTGACTAACAAGCTTAAGGATCTTGAATCCAAACTTTACAACTGAGGTCAAACAGACCAAACGATTCATTTGAACAAACCGAATGAATTCAAGTATTATAACGCTCTTTGGGGACTTGGATAGGATAATTCGTGTTACCTTAAGAACATCTTATCTAAGGTTCCCACCCTTTATGAGTTCAACTTTTTGGGACTAGATAAGACATATCCTGAGTATAAGATCAAGTGGACTAAACCGTCACAGGAGGATGAGGAAAAGGAAGACCTTAAAAGAAAAACAGGAACTCCTCTACCAAAAGTAGGGGAAAAGCCTGAAAATATTGAACCTAAATCGGAAGATGAGCCACCTAGAAAAAATATAAATATACAAGTTCCTTTCGTGTACGAAACCCTTAATGCATGTTATTTGAAAACCAAAACACCCCACCTCTCAAATGATTATTCGACTTCTGTTCTCTTTCCAAACCTGTGGAAACTCCTGTTCCAGTTAAGGCAACACCAGATGTAGGATCTCATGATCAATCAGAGTTTAAACGTTATATTCCACCTTTGATTTTGGAAAACATCATTTTCAAACTCGAAGAATCAATTGTGAGGGACAAGGTCATTTTTGAAACCGAAAGAACTGTACTTTTATCTACAATAAACGAGCTCAAAAAGAACAAAACCGAGTCATTATCCGAATCAGAAAGAACGAGTTATAAAACCGAGATTGCTAAATTGACTTCTAAAATGTCCGCCCTGGCGGCAGAAGCTTTAACAGGAAGGATGGCTAAGGAAAGTCCCGTGGATACTCCAATGAAGCCTACCTCTCCTGACACCATCTCGGTTGACCCGTCAAGTACTTGTTCGGATAGTTCCTCGTGGAAATCTTTTCTAGGTGTGTCTCATGACACCGATGAAAAGGCTTTGAGTTTTTCAAGTAAAGGTAAGACGGTTCAAACCGATTCAATACAAAGGAATCTTTTCTCTGACTTTAATAATCCCTTTGTGGATGATTCCTTTAACAGTTCCTCATCCGACTCTGACGGTGAAAACCCATTTGATTCTGCACAACGGTTTTCTGAGTTTATGAATTCCACGGTCTGTCCTGATGGTGACATCGCTAAAATCGATTTTGCACCAAAGCTTGTGAGTCATGTTCAATTTCTTGACAAAATGCCTTCACCGGTAAATTTTGAGAAAGGAGAGTGTTCCAAAAACGTTTCTAAGACCATTTCTTCAAAATCTAAATCTAAAAGACGGTCAAAGAAACGCTTAAAAACCGGTATTTCTCACAAAAGACAATCTTATTACTCTAGTTCTTCTGACAGTGAGCTAAAGGATTCTTCAGATAATCATGTTTTTAGAAAAGTAAAAATGGTTTGGAGAAAGAAATCAACTACAGAAGACAGTGATGGAAACAAGTCTCATAATTCTCCTATAGTTCATACAAAGTCATTTACTTCCAAGACTGGCTCACGTGCTCATGTTTACCCTATAGCTAAGCTAATCAGTCTAAACCGAGCAAAGCTCTGCTGCACTTATTGTGGAAAGAGTGATTTTGTACATCCAAGGTATGTTAATAACTGGTATGGTACTTATAGTATCCCCAATCCCCATTTTAAAGCCAATGCATCTAACCATCAAGGATCCATCAAAGCATGGATACCAAAATCTTTCTAATTTGTTTTGTAGGAATGTCATGTGTAACACAATTCATAATAGTCCTTTCACATGACAACAATAAAAGGTTACGCCAATTTTGAGGGGGAGCATAAGGTATTTGACATCTACATGAAGTTTTCAGTGAATTCAAAGAATCGTGGTAATTCATTCTGGATAACTTACTTGTGTTTGTTATTCTCCAATGTTAACTTCCATGAATGCCATGTGTTATATTTTCTTGACTTAGTTATTTCCATGTCTCATATACTTGTTGATTTTTCGGTGGAAATACACTCCTTTGAATTCCTATTTTTTTCTCAAAGTTCGTCATTTCTTGCTATTGATTCATTTCTTCTCTGATTTAATAATTGTGACTTGTTCTTCACAATTAATATTTCTACTCTTGGTTTGATTTTTGAGTATAATGTGCTTAATGAGGCATTCTAGTTCGCGCTTGACTTTGTTCTTTGATATTCATTATCATTTTAATGAATTCTGATCATCTCAGATCAGGACTCGTTCTTAACTGTGTTGACTTCTAAACACTTCAGTTTAGAACTCATACTTCGATGTTTACTAAACTGTTTTATTTGGTGAAAAAAAAACAAAGAATGAAAAAAATGTGAAAGGAGTGATAGGATTTATTTTGTTTCTATGGTCTATCCAGAACCGGAAGGACCTACCCAAGAAACACATCCATTATAGACATCAGTGAGGGGTCTAGATGCATAGACGAGTTTGGAGAGAAAAGAAAAATGGTGAGGCTGTGACAGGACTTAAAAGAATATATTGGTCCTTACCAAACCGAGTCAGTTATCCGGGTAACCACATAATCTATTCATTCTCGTTCTTTGAAGATGAATATTGAAATAGACATGGACCCAGTGTCGATAACTCGTGTCACCCCACCCAACCACTCAAGCATCTCACAAAAGATGTTTGTTTCATAAATGCACGGAGATTTAGCACACAATCTATCTATTCCTCACTCGGAGGTCTTAGATATTGAAAAAGGAAGACATCAGCTCCGGTCTCCGAACTTAATATTCTGTTCACTGTGTCTATTGATTTTTAACTTGCGTCCCAGGTTAAATCAATTTTTGAGCCAAAACAGATATAAATTATTTCTTTCACACATGCACAAGTGATAGCGGAAAACCGTATAGTTCCACTCTGTGGCCACAGTGTTCCCACAATGGGGGCGCAAGTATACACCGTACTATGATCGCTATAAGTAATAAAATGGCAAGTATTTACCAAGTATCGTACCCACGAGGACTGAACTACTGAGAATCAGAGAATGTCACGAACTTCTTGCACAAGTCTCGGTTTGTGAAAAATATTGTTGTTTTGTTTGCAAAAATGATTAAACTCTTGAATAAAAAAATGGGTATGGATGTGAGTTCCCTTGAGATTTTTGTAGTAACAAAATTGTTGGTTGCTTTGTAACACGAAATGTTCATAAAAAGCCCGATCTCTCGAAGAGATGCAATTTATAAACCGGTCCTACAAAGTTTCCATAAAGTGTCCATTGTTACCGACTCCCGATCTTGCCGATTTAATTAAGTTTGACTCTAAACGTCAAGTTCTACCAATATGGAGACTTACACCAAAATATCCTTGTGATATAAATCTCGATCGGCGTTTGAACCTTAATAAATCATACAAAACCCGCCTCTCGACGTGGTTAACAAAGACTCTCTCAAATCTGTGTGCATCACTTAAGCCGTATTTCGAATCCGCCCCTCTTGAGGTCTAAGATCTAATATTAAGACATCAAAGTGATCGGCTTATCCGCGTTGAGTTAAAGTCCCTACTCAAGTGACCAATCTCGAGAGTTAGTAACAATGGCCACACCCAAGTGTTGCCTACTATTCTCAAGTTTGCTCACATCCACACCCAGTGGGGTGCTTAGCTCATAATTAAATTAGAAGACATAACAATGTAGAAGAAGTTCATAAAAGTTACTTGCATAAAAATAAAGCAGTGCCTACAGTGGGTCACTTACAAACAAGCAAGTAAATGCTACCAATCTTCAAGTCTTTAAGAAACAAGAAGAAGAACTTAGCTACTGGAACTGAAGTAAACTACAACTGAATTAAAAACTACTTTAAAATCTGATCCAAGCCTTCTCTTATATAGTCCCAAAAAGGTGAACAAACCATTGGACTAAACTTCAAATTATCTCAAAGGCAAAGACCACCACCATGCTTCCCATGCTTCCCTTGCTTTCAGGGATTTCCAGATCTTGCTACCTCAAGCATGCCAATATTTTAATCCTTTCTCTTATCCAGAAATTAGCTTTGTCCGTTGATCAAAGGGAGGATCCGTCCGTGCTCACAGTGGGGAGCCTTGTGCCCACAGCCGAAAGTGTAATGTTTTTCCAAGAAAATAAACTTTTGAAACTTCATCATCTCTTTATCACATTTTAGACAAAATAAATGGGAAAGAAGCAAAGTGGGTATAAAAATGATATAAAAGCCTAGAAAAAGAGTAATAATAAACTCTCAAAAATGAGAGTTATCAACGAGTCTTTGTGATTCCAATTGCATATCTTTGTGATATTGCCGGAACATGTTGAGAAGTAATTTTAAAAAAAAAATTACTTCAATGATAACTGGAAGTCCTACCAGAGATACCCCGATGCCAACTCTGAACATAGGCCACACAATTATTTTAATTGTTGTGATAACAGTTACTTTTGTGTTTCTGTGTTAGTTGATTACCCCATTCTGGTTACTAAACGTTTTATCTGATATTTTTCTACTCATCAGTGTTGTGTTTGAAGTTACATGATGCTCAAGATGCCCCTAATCATCATGAGGGGGAGAACTGATACAGATTCAAAGACACGAATCATCATTATGAGGGGAGAAACGTTTTAAAAGTTCAAAGACCCAGATTGTCTAGTTGAGGGGGAGTAAGCAAAAGTTGAGGTGGAGTAACTGTTATGATCTGTGCAGAAAAGAATACAAGTGAATGGTTCTTATCATCCCTTATCAAGAAGTGTTCGCAACAAGTTGATTCCTCCCTCGAGCATATTGGTTCTACAAGTTCTGAAGTTTTTCAAAGCCAATTCAACTCGTGGTTTAACTCATAATACTATGAAGACTAAGAGCATATTTCAAGGGGGAGCGTGAAAGACATGAAGACAAGCAACACTAAAGTGTTTCAAAGATTCAAGACGAAGAGAAGATCAAACCTGAAGATTTCAAGATCGTATTTTTTCTTTATTTAACTTTAAGGGGAGATTGTTAGGACTAAAAGTCCTATAAAATAGAAAGTGATATAAAGAAAAGAAATGTTTTATTTAATTGATTGTAAAAGCCTTTAATTGATAATATGGGCTTTAGTTGTTAATGGGCCATGGGTTTTAGGAGATAAGCCCTTGGTATTTAAAGTGAGTTTTGTTTAGAAATTAGGTTAGACTTTGAGAGATCAGTTTATGCGCGTAATAGAGATTAGAGAGAGTATTGTTCATCAATCCAATATTATAACTCTCCGCATTCAATCAATAAGCTTAATCGTTTCAATTCATTGTTACTTGATCAAACTGAGATCTACAGTTAATTATTATGTTAATATTTAGATAGGCCCAAGATTTAATATTAAGAAGCAATGATTTGCTTAGGCTCAAAATAATTAATCAATTATTAAGGTAATAATTGATTAAGTTAATAAATCCACAAGGCCCATAAACCAATCCTAGTTAATTAAGGGCCCGACCCACCAAAGGAAAGGGGGTATATTAACCAAATATTGTTTAGGTTTAGCTTAATACAAAATTATAATCACAATACAAGGAAGATAAAAACTCTCCTCCCTCTTCTCTCTAGGTGCGTCGTTTTTCACACACACACACACACACACATGCACAAACACACACACACACCCCCCAAATCGGATTTTGGTGTGTCTCGTTTTGGTTTACAAGGGCTAGCAACCTTTCAGGATTGAAGCTACTCATGTGTGGATATCGCTAGAGGGAACTTACGTTGGTTTCTCGTGCTTCGATCATCTTTCCAGTACATTCATTGAGATAGTTTTCTAAACCCCTTATGGATGTGTCTTTGTCCCTATTTACTTTAGTAACGGATCCGAGCTAGTGGATTTCACAGTTTGTATTATGTTTATCTTTTTGTTTGTTTCCGTTGCAATCATGTTGAAACCCTTCAGTGGTATCAAAGCCCCGTTACAAAGTGATAGGGATTAAAAATTGGGACAAATCGGTCAAAAACGAAAAAACGGAAAACCACCGTCGTGCGCCTACATGTGTCGTGCGGCTTTGTGCTTATGCGTCGTGCGATCGTGCGGTGTGTGCCATGCGGTGTCGTGTGTGGTGTCCGTGTGCGTCACGGTGCGGTTTCGCCAATCCTATTTTCTTCTCGGTTTCGTTTTACTAGCCGACCATAATTGTTTAGGGTTTCGGGCTTCTAGGGTTTTTTTCGTGGGCCGTGGTCATTTTGGGCTCGTGACTTTGACTGTGTGTGGCCTAATTTTTCCTTTTGGGCTTGTTATTTATTATGTTTAATTGCACCTAATCCCGTGGTGGTCGTTTTGTCTATTGGATTCCGTTTTGGCCCATTAGGCCCGTGGTTGTATGTTTTATTGTATTTCAAAAATTAAAATGTATAATTATGTGGGTTAGGTATTTTTATATGATATGCGTATCGTTTTCTTTTAAATTGTAATGTAATAGTTAGGTTAAATGGTTTAGCCTAGTATAGCATTAAATTTGTTTTGAAGACCGAAGGAATCGAAGACGAAGTCTCGGAGTCCACCTCGGTTGGCGGAGCTAATGGGAGCATTGGCGGTGTCCTTAGGGTTTGACCGGGATTTTCCGTATGGGCTCACGGAAACCCCATTAGTGCTAGCGTTGTGTGGTTGATTGTGTTTGTGTTTTATTTATGCGCTTTATAATTATATGCTATAATTTGTGTAAATATTTTATAAAAGGAAAATTGAAACACAATTGTATTTTAATCGGTAATTTGTAAATGTTTTTACAATATAATTGATAACTTATCAAAATCAAACCGATTATCCAAAATCTTATTTTGAAAATATTTTATTAGTTATATAAAAGGTACCAACTCAAAAATTATTTTAAAATAATTTAAAAACATTAATTTTGAACGAGTTCGGTACAACCCTTACTAACTAAAAATGTGAGTTCTTCACCACCCATTTAAAACACTTATCAAACATATAACTATCCAATTTTGGTATGAGCATTGGCTAAGCCGGGTTGGATAATTATAGTGTAAGGTAAGGAGACGAATCAGGGGATTACGGTAAGTTGTGTATTGCCCGCCTATTGTGGTAGTCGTGACCCGGACGACCGACTTTCGAGTTATTACTCGAAATAAAAATTGTGATGTTATTCTATGGTTGAACCCACTTAAGGTATTTATGCATTGTGTATTGCCCGTGCAATAAATAGCCTTAAGGTGAAGAAATGAGATTAAACATGTCTTTAAAATTTTTAAAGGATCTCACAAAGGTCTAACAGTTGTGATGATCACAATTGGAAGTTGCCTACCTAAATAACTATTTTTCATCATTTGTGAATTGACCAATCATGAAAAATAGTGAAATATGGATCTTAGCTCAAATTTGAATTTTAAAGGGTTATTCAAACCTTGAGAATTAATACTGAAATGAACTTTATTTTCTGTAGATGTCGACTAATCAAAATAACACAAACTCAAACCTCAACCAGTTCACAATCCAATCCATTTTGGAAAAGGAGAAACTTATTGGTCAAAACATCCTAGAATGGTTCCAAAACCTGAGGTCATCCTCGGGCATGATGAAAAGTTCTATGTACTTGAGAAACCCCCTCCAAGCACCCATGCTAGGAATGCTTCTAAGAGTGTTGAGCTGCTTAGATAAGAACCGTCGAGACTCTCTAAGCGTTTCATGTATGATGTTGTCCTCTATGACTCCCGAACTCCTAAAGGAGCACGAGGAGCTATCAACTTGGGAAATGATTACCTCCCTGAGGACCATGTTTGGTCAGTAGGAAATGCAGGAAAGGTTTGATACTATGTGATCATTGCATGCTTGCATGATGCAAGAGGGGACACTGGTCAGTGCCCATGTTCTTAAGATGAAAGGGTACATTGACCGTCTGGCTCGATTGGGTACCCTCTTGGACAAGAGCTAGGGGTCGACTTGATCCTTAGCTCCCTGTCTAAGTCATATGATAACTTTGTGCTCAATTATCATATGAACGGCTTGGACAAATCCCTCACTGAATTGCATGGAATGCATAAGACTGTTGAAATAGGGATCAACACCAAGCTAGAGAAATCCAAGCCAATCCTGATGATAAAGGCTAAGGGTGGGGTGACCAAGAAGAAGAGTGTGAAGAGTGTGGCTGGAAAAGGAAAGGCGGAAGTTGGAAGTTCCAGCAGGAGCAAGAAGAACAAGGGAAAGATTCCCTTGGAAGTTGTTTGCTTTGAGTGCTTTGAAAGGGGGACATTGGAAGAGAAATTGTCCAGTTCTGATTGTGAAGGCAAAGAAGGAGAAGTCTCAAGGAGTCGGACCTTCAGGTATATATACCATCGATTTATTCACTTCTGATTATGATCCCTTGTTGATCCAAACCCTCAGTGATTTGATAATGACCCTCTCTTAAATACTTAATGAAAATTGTATGTAAACAATATGTATCAGAGTTTCACTATCGCTGATAAGTACTAAGATCTTACAGTACCGCTGATAGGAACTCTCGTTCTTTAAATTAAACATTCAGCGAACACTGTTCACCATAATGCGCTGAGTCTGTTCAGTCCTTATGGTGATCGCTGATAAGTTAGTTGTTTACTTATAATCCCTGAAGACAAGTTTCACGTCAACAAAGGTTCTACGCTGAAGTCGAAGATCAAGCTCAAGAACCAGCGACAAGTCTACTAATGAACCGATGCGGATCAGCGAAGACTCAGATTTGTCCACTCAACGTGAAGTATCAAGTACAAGACTTCAGCTATCGATGAACTTTATCATTCGCTGAATAGTAAATGATAATCGCTGAATCAACGAAAGCTGATCATGAAGTCCTCCGTACAAAGTACTTTTGTCTTAACCTCCCTTGCACGCCACCGTACGAAATGTCAGAAAAGAACCTCCGAAAATCTGAGATCGTACAACCACTCTGATACTACACTGTTCATTCATGCGGCTACTAAGGTTGTCAACAAAGGTCAATGACATACAACCAATCCGCTGATGACACGTGTAAAGCATATACTGAATTGCATTAAATGCATGCAGTATATAAAGAGATGAACTCACTTCATTTGAAGTAACTTGCTAACTCTGGACAAGTTCAAATCTCTCTCAAGATAGGATTTTATTAGTAATCTTCATATCTTTCTTAGTGCAAGAAACCTTAGTGTTCCAACTTGTTTAGATTTAGGTTTATCCTTAATCTTGTTTCCGCAACAAGCTGTAAATTGTTAATGATTTATCAATAAACAATTTAGAAAAGTAAAATAGCGTGTTTGTATTCAAACCCCCCCTTCTACAAACTTGTATAGGCCTTTCGGGACCAACAAGTGGTATCAGAGCGGATTTGTTTAATCTCATAAACAAGATCTAATCTAAGATTTTTCTCTTCCTTGCTATTATCTGAAAATGGCCTCCCACACAAACACAAATTATATAGACAATGGTTCTCTTGCAAAACCCCCTAGATTTTCCAGAGACAACTTCAACTTATGGAAAAATAGGATGATGCTCTTCCTAGAAGGTGTAGACCCTACTATGACCTACTATCTTGAAAACGGCCCACACATCCCTGTAACTATTGATCCTTTAGTTCCAGCCACTGCAACTCGAGCTGCTATTCCTGAAAGGCTGATTCCAAAGGAAATACACATGTGGACCGATGAAGACATGAAGAAAGTGGCTATAGATACAAAAGCCAGATCCATACTATCCATGGCCCTTCCTGACGAAGTCTACCATTCCGTCATGAACCTGAAATCCTCAAAAGCCATGTGGGACACAATATGTGTTCAGTATGAAGGAACGTCTGAAGTCCAGGATTCAAGAAAGATCAACCTGGTAAGACAATACGAAAGCTTCATTTCTGGTAAAAATGAAACTCTCTCTGAAGTTCATCAACGTTTTAATTGCTTAATTATAGATCTTAAAACGGTTGGTAAGGAATATTCTAACTTTGAAGTGCTGACAAAGTTTTTAGAATGTTTACCTGAAAGATGGGACAATTATTCCATGTCAAAAGATCTAAGATCAATGACACTCGCTACCTTATATGGCACATTGCTGAATCATGAGCAATCTAGCCATCTTAAGAAGAATCTTGTAAAAGATTCCAAAAGCACCCCTGTTGCTTTAATCTCACAGGAACCTTCTACTCAGCGACCCGTGGTCACTATCACTGAGTTAGAAAGTAACTCTGAAAGGTCATCAGATTCTGATTCTTCAGATGATGATGAATCCTTGGCTCTCCTAACTAAAAAGTTCAGGAGATTCGCCAAGAAGAAAATGTTTAGAAAGAACAAAACTCTTTCTATAGCTGACAAGCCTAAGTCATCAGCTTTTGTTGATAAGGCTACTGCTACTTGTTTCAACTGCGAAAAGACAGGTCATTTCGCTAACGAGTGCAGGTCAAAGAAAATCATGAGACCTTCAGCTTTTACAAAGAAATCCTTTGTTCCAAGGAATAAAGATGACAAATACTCAAAGCTGAAGGAAAAGTATGCAAAGCTGAAAAGCTTTAAGAAGAAAGGAAAAGGCCTGATGGCTGACTATGATTGGGCTGCTTCTGATGAAGAAGCCTCATCATCTGATTCTGAAGATGATGAAGCAAATCAATGTCTCATGGCCAAGATTGAAGAAGAGGAAGAAAGTTCAGACATTCCCTCCACTTCAACATCTGCCATTCAGGTATCACCTTCCTTCTTTACCAATATTGCAAATATTGATGAAGCTGATAGTCTCCGTAAAATCGAACTGCTGACTAGAAGTTTATACGA
Organism: Saussurea involucrata; assembly: GCA_033807775.1. Classification (NCBI taxonomy): domain Eukaryota; kingdom Viridiplantae; phylum Streptophyta; class Magnoliopsida; order Asterales; family Asteraceae; genus Saussurea; species Saussurea involucrata. Next base: position 140,154,153 of record CM066322.1, read on the forward strand.
AGCCATGAACGGCAAAGCTGTGGTTGAAAACCAAAATCTTGATCTCGCTGAAAAGCTTAAAAACTGCCACCTTCAAATAGAAAAGCTTTCTAAATTTGAAGAAGATTTTAAAGATCAAGTCCATTTAAATCAGCTAGTCAAAATCGAACGAGCGGAAGCTATCGCTGCATTAAAAGCTGAACAAGCTATTGTTGAAGGATGGTGTAATTTTTCAACAAAGATCACTGAGATAATTAAGGCTCAGATTCCTCTGAGTGATAAACGTGGTCTGGGTTATAAATATGATACTCCAATACCAACCACTGAACGTTCAATGCTTAAATTTGGAACGTTCGTATCCTCAGTAGCTGACACTTCTTCATCTCAGTACTCCTCGTCGGTTACACCAATCCCTGAGGAAACTCCTACCTCCTCAAAAGGTAAGGAGAAAATGGTTTATTCAAAACCTACCTCTGTCTCTAAAGACAAAGGTAAAGGAATTGTTATTTATCAAAATCCTCAGAAGGGTACCTTAGTACCTAAGCTGAATGCTTCCAAAGCCTTAGTGATTCATTCATCTGGTTCTAGGAATCAGACCTCTGGATCAGTTCAGCGACCTACTCCTAGACTCAGAGTAGATATCCTTGGTAAGAAATCTGAAGAACTGAATGTTCGTCCTATTTCAAAAACCAATAGTGTACTTGGTGCTGGGACTTCTAATTCCAAATTAAAAGCTCAGCACTCAAGTGGTCCTAGAACTAATTTTAGTTATAGGAAATGTTATCACTGTGGACTTACCGATCATATTGCAAGTAAGTGTCCCACAGCCACCAAAGCTGATAAGATAGCTAAGGTGAAGATAGCACCCAAGAAGACCAAACCAGTTGCAATTCAGGTCAAGGTGACTCCTACCGCCGAGGTCAAGAAATTGACCAAAGTGAAGAAAGACAAAGCTGAATCTTCAAATGCTGCGAAGACTGCTGAACCCATTCCAACTACTTCCACTGACAAACGCGTATACATGGTGAAGTGGGTACCCAAGCAAAACTAATCTTCCTTTGTATTGCAGGTTAAGAAGGGTATCTGGTATCTCGATAGCGGATGCTCTAGACACATGACTGGAAAGAAAAACCTGCTCGCTGAATACAAGGAAGAGAAGGGTCCCTCTGTAACTTTCGGTGGAAATGGAAAAGGACATACCCGAGGGTATGGTGTACTTTCAAATGGTACAACATCCTTCAGAAGAGTCGCATATGTTGAAGGGCTGAAGCATAATCTTCTAAGCATCAGTCAGCTTTGCGACATGGATAACAAAGTGATTTTCACTAAGGAATCCTGCTTTGTCTCTGACAAAAAGGAGAAGATAGCTCTCAGCGGTTATCGTTTGGAAAATGTTTACGTTATAAACATGGACTCAACAACCACTGAGAACTCCTGTTTCTTCTCAAAAGCATCTTCTGATGTTAACTGGCTATGGCACAAAAGGCTCTCACATCTCAACTTCAAGACACTGAATACTCTTTCATCCAAAGAGTTAGTCACTGGTCTACCTCAACATTCATACGCCAAAGAGTCCTTATGTTCAGCGTGTGAAAAAGGGAAGCAGACCAAGGCAAGCTTTAAGTCAAAGCAAGTTTCCTCAGTGTCATCTCCTCTTCAACTACTCCATATGGATTTGTTTGGCCCCGTTAACAAACAATCCATCGCTGGAAAGAAATATACGCTGGTCATAGTTGATGAATTCTCTCGTTACACATGGGTAATGTTTCTCCGTTCTAAGAGTGACACCCCTGAAGAACTCATCACCTTTGTTCGGAAGATGGAAACTCTGAACAATATGACTGTTCGCTCAATAAGGAGTGATCATGGAACTGAATTCAAAAACAGTTCTCTTGATTCCTTCCTTGAGAGCAAGGGTATTTCTCACAACTTTTCGTCAGTGAGAACACCACAACAAAACGGAGTCGCTGAAAGAAGAAATAGAACAATTATTGAAGCTGCACGTTCAATGCTCAACGATTCTCACCTGCCTACTCAGTTTTGGGCAGAAGCTGTCAACACTGCTTGTTTTACGCAAAACAGGTCGCTGATAGTTAAAAGATTCAAAAAGACAGCCTATGAACTCTTTCATGGGAGAAAGCCTTCAATCAGCTTTCTTCACATCTTTGGATGTCAGTGTTTCATACTGAACAACAGAGATGCCCTTGGAAAGTTTGATCCTAAGGCTGATGATGGAATCTTTCTTGGATACTCCTCAGTTTCCAAAGCCTTCAGAGTCTTCAACCGAAGAAGACAAACTGTAGAAGAAACTATTCACGTCACGTTTGACGAATCCCGTTCAGCGAACTCTAAACCGAACGCTGATACAGAAGAACTGAATCAATGGATGTTTTCTCATCTTGGTGATTCAGAAGATGTTCCCACTTCTCATGCTCACACAGTAGAAAATGATGGTCCTTCTATCATTCCAAATATGCAAAATAGTGAAGCTGAAACATCTTGGGTCTCAGCTGTTCCTATAAACACTATACCTGCAGTTGATCCAAATGTCTCAGAAATTCCATCTATTTCTCAGCAATCAGTGAATGAAGTGGCAAACGCAAACATTCCTCTCTTAGCTGATAATCCAGAAGTAGCTGAAGCCTCATCTTCAGTTTCTCCAGTTCAGACTGAGTCAGCGACGCATGCTCCGGCTCAGCGATGGACTGTAAATCACCCAATCGATCAAATTCTTGGTGATCCCAACGCTGGTATTCAGACTCGTAGAAGTGCATGTAATATTTGTTTATTTGTTAACTTTATTTCTCTAACTGAACCGAAGAAAATAGATGATGCCCTCAGAGATCCAAACTGGGTCAGCGCTATGCAAGAAGAGCTGACTGAATTCGAAAGAAACAAAGTTTGGAAACTTGTTCGTAGACCAACTGACAAAACGGTGATAGGCACTAAATGGGTCTATCGAAACAAGTTGGACGAACATGGTACTGTAACTCGCAACAAAGCTCGTCTTGTTGCTCAGGGATACAGACAAGAGGAAGGCATAGATTATGACGAAACTTTTGCTCCAGTAGCAAGACTTGAATCTATTCGTCTTTTCTTAGCATATGTTGTACACAAAAACTTCACTGTACATCAGATGGATGTTAAGTCAGCGTTTCTAAATGGAAAGCTGAATGAAGAAGTATATGTGGAACAACCTCCAGGATTCTCAGATCCTAAGCGTCCAGGTTATGTTTATAAACTGGACAAGGCACTTTATGGCTTAAAGCAAGCTCCACGTGCATGGTATGATACTCTCTCTACTTATCTCCATATTGAAAAATTTGAGCGAGGTAAGATTGACAAAACTTTGTTTTTTAGAAAAGTAAAAGGTCATATCATTCTAGTTCAAATATATGTTGATGACATTATATTTGGTTCTACTAACCCTGAGCTTTGTACTCGTTTCGCTGATAGAATGAAAGATGAGTATAAAATGAGTATGATGGGTGAACTAACATATTTCCTTGGTCTTCAGATTAAGCAAACTGAAAAAGGAACTTTTATAAATCAGGGAAAGTATGTTAAAGATATGCTGAAGAAATTCGACTTAACTAAAAGTTCAGCTATGAAAACCCCTATGGCACCACCGCTGATACTTGATAAGGACACAAAGGGTGTTCCTGTCAATGTCACGCTGTACCGTGGGATGATCGGCTCACTATTGTATCTTACAGCTAGCCGACCCGATATTATGTTTGCTACATGTCTGTGTGCACGATATCAAGCTGAACCTAAGATATCCCATATGAAAGCTGTAAAGCGAATCTTTCGATATCTTAAGGGTACAGCGAATCTAGGTCTTTGGTATCCCAAAGACTCAGGATTCGATCTAACCGCCTATTCAGACAGTGATTTTGCAGGTTGCAAAATGGATAGGAAAAGCACCACAGTAGGATGTCAGCTCCTGGGTGGAAAGCTGGTAAGTTGGACAAGTAAGAAGCAAAACTCAGTGTCCACTTCCACAGCTGAAGCTGAGTATGTAGCCGCTGGAAGCTGCTGTTCTCAAGTCTTGTGGATGAGAAATCAGCTACTAGACTATGATCTTCAGCTCTCCAAAATTCCAATCTATTGCGACAGCACAAGTGCCATCGCTATAGCAAACAATCCAGTGCTACACTCAAAGACAAAACACATAGAAATCAGATATCATTTTATCAGAGATCATGTGATGAATGGTGATATAGAACTTCATTTTATCCCAACTGATTATCAGTTAGCTGATTTGTTTACCAAACCTCTTGATGAGACAAGATTCAACTTTCTCATCAGCGAGCTTGGAATGCTGAACTTTGAAGGATAAAATCTTCAGCGGTTCACATTTATCAGCGATACGTTTATACATTCTTGTATAGGCTTCGGGATAAAATCAACTTTTATAATCCATTTCATCATCTTCTCTCTGAATAAACTTGGTTAAACTGATATCCAGGTATGTTTTCTCTCTCTGACAAATCGCATGTAAATGCAAGATTTCAAAATAATTGCATCGCTGAATATCTCTTCCTTAACAGCGATATTTTGAAAATTCCTTAAACCTTCACTGATATTTCTATTCAGTGCTTCATGTTTTTCAAAAGAGTCCCTGAGTTTTTCAAAACCTCAGAGACATCCTAAAAGAATGTGAAAGGACAGTTGTGACGTCATTGCAACGGATAACACTCGGCACGATTTCTTTCTGACACACGTTTGCACGTTTTGTTCAAACTTCCAATCAAATGCAAACACGTGTCCGTGTCATGATGAAAACCTTTTCCCGCTCAAGGTTTTCTCTCTCTAAAAATCCCTATATAAACAACTCTTGGTTTATATTTGTCTTTTACGCGAACAATCTTTCTCCGCAAGAAAAGAATTCTCTGTTGCATTTGTGCTCTCAAAAACCTCAAGAACTGTTCATCATCTTCTTCATCAAAACATCAAGGTTAATAAGTTCTTATTTTTTTATCAAATGCGTATAACTTGTTTTCGATCTTCTCTTTGTTTTAACAAGATCAAACAAAAGAACTTTTTTTTTAAAATAAAATCATTTCTTTCATGGTTTTATGAACACAACCATTTCATGGTTGTTCTTCGAGTTTTAAATCTAAATCTTAAACTTGTTTTTCATTCGTATCCATTTTTCTTTTAGAAACTGGAATACAAGATTTTATGGGTTTTACTTTTATTTTAAAATCAAGAAAAACCCTAATATTCATTAAGACATTTTTTGTCTGAATGAAATGGACAAGATTCGAAAAATCTTAACGGAAATTTCTTTCCACATTAAGATAATTCTTATCTGTTAACATCTTTGGTTGAACTGATAATACAGTGATATGGCATCTTCAAAGATGAATGTTACCGCTGAATCCATCTCCACTGACTCTGAGGAAATGGAAATCTTCAAAGCCCCCCAGGTGAAGTTCGAGCTAGATCAACTCGATTGGACTAAGGCCAACAACCTCTCAGCTGTTCTCGAGTTTCCTCCTCGGAAGCAAGTATCACATCTGGACGATGCTGTAAGTTTTCTGAAGAACAGCCCCATCTACACAACCCTGACCATAACACCTCCTGCCAGTCAGTGCCTCTTATCCCAGTTCTGGTACTCTGCCAGACACACTGAGCTACCCTCTGCCAAAGATCCATCCAAAACCATAGACTGCATACTCAGCGATACTGAGTATGGCACCATCAAGATCACACCCGCAATTATCCGCAAAGCCCTAAACTTCCCAAATGCCTCCAAAGAAAAACCCTTCATTCCATTCCCTGACCACAAAAAGCATGCTGACAGAGAAGCAATCATTGCTTTCCTTGACGCAATGGGTTATATCTGGGATATTGGAAGGGACAAGAAGCCTGAGAAGAAACTGACGCTGATAAAGAAATCCAAAATGCCCAGGGAGATGAATTTCATCTTCGCTCACCTGATCAGCTGCATGACAGCGAAATCCGGATCTTCTGATCAAGCCGCCCAACCTCAGCAGTCCATGGGATACGCACTGCTGAAAGGTCTAAATATTGACTGGGCCTCCATTATTTATGAAGACCTGATTCAACGTGTCGATTCTGCCGCTGACAGACCAGCATGGGTTCCTTACCCACGATTCATCAGCGCCATCTTTCAATATAGCCTGAAGGACAGCTATCCTGAAGAGGGTGATCTGAAACTTTCTCAGATTGGCCCTAAGGTTCTCGACTTCAAGCCTGTCGCCAATGAGGTACGTCTCTCTACTCTTCTCTCTCTTCTAAATTCTCCGCTTTCTGTGGCTCCTTCAGCGACAATACCAATCGCTGATACCCCGGCCACAACATCCTCTCCTTATAAGAAAAGGAAACCCTCACACACCCAACTTGATTCCAAAAGGACCAAGAAAACCAAGGAGCAACCCCAGCAATTCCATGCTGAAGACTCCTCAGATCGTTCTGAAGAGCTGAAGGAAAGTTCCGTGGTACGCTCTGCCATACCCGTGCAAGCCATCCCTCCAATCCAGACTTCAGCGTCTCCAAACGCTGAGGTTAGAAACTTGGAAACTACCCAACCTCCCTCAGTCTCTCAAAAGACTGATGAAGTGATTGTCAGCGATTCCAAACGCTGAGGTTAGAAACTTGGAAACTACCCATTCTGGAATCTTTCACAGAGGAGGATCGCACAGAGCTGAGGAAAATCACGCCTGCTATCTCTGGCCTAGAAGACAAAATAGCAAAGCTTGAAGGTTGTGTGAAAATCTCTGGCCCAGAAGACAGAGATATCACCAATGCTGAGTCTGCCCATTCCTCCCCCAGTCATCATGAAAAAGAGGGGGAGAAGAGCGCTGAACATTCCAAGGAGAAAAGCGCTGAAGATCTGAACAACAAAAGCGCTGAAGACCTTTCCCATGATGAATCTATCAGGGGAGAGAGGAATGAAGATCTGACCGCTGGACCTCAGGGAGATGAAAACCCTGAGGGAACCGAGAAGCTCGCCTCTGTATCTGAGGGGGAGCAACTCGAAGAAGATGCTGAAAATTCCGAAGCAGAAGAAGACGAAGACATCGACATCCCTGACGACAAACCATCCTTCTCTCCAAGAAAGGATGATGATGATGATGAAGATGACGATGATTTCTTTATCGTCAAACCTGCCCCAAGAATCAAAGCTCTTAAAGGAATCTCAATAAAAGAACCATCAGGGGAGAAGACAAAGACAAAGCCCTCAGCCTCTGGAGCTGAGAAAAGCAAAGACAAAGGCCTCGCTGAAGATGAAAATCTAGCGATTCTCTTTGAAAAGCCGGTTTGTCAGGTAAACTAACTTTACTTTTTCCTTCCCTGAACTTCTCAAAAGCTCACTAAGTTCTCCAAACCTATATACACATCCACATTATTTTTCTATCTTTTCTACCCAAGTTCTTCTACCCTATTCTTATCTGTAAGATCGCTGCTTTTCAGCTAGTCCTCTCCCCTGTTTGAGGATGTCGCTGAAGGTTCTACTGTTGCGACTTCACAAATAAAGCCAGCTGCTGCTGATGAAATAATCCCAGTCTTGGATTTAATCTCTGAGACTGATGAACCAGAAGAACAACCTCTCTTTCACAATAAGAGACCTTCCTCAGTTCCTCAAAGGCTGAGTGAAGAAGATCAAAAGAGAAGAGAAGAAATAATAAAGCGATTCGAGGATCAGTGAATCATTCTAAGGCGTGATCAACTACCTTCAGTTCCTCCTAAGTTCAGAATTTCAAAAGCTGAATATCAGGACCACCTTAGAGCTGAACGCCTCATTGCTGAAAGAAAGGAAGCTGAAGAGAAAGACAGAGAATACGCCATCAAGCTCACTCAAGAATCTGTCAAAGACCCCAAGCTGAAGCGTGTTCCCATTCAAATCCAACGAAAGCTGTGGGAAGAAGCCCAGAAGATCGTGGAAAAGAAAACTGAAGTTTCTCAGACCACCTTGATCTGGTGTAAAGAGAAAATTCACTTCAGATATCGTCCAGCGAAGATCAACAAGGTATTCATCTCTGGAAGAACATCTATCGGAGTACCTATTATTGACATCAAACTGTTCAGAGAAGATGGCACATCTGAAACCTTTCGTGCTGACACTGTAAAAAGGTATGGTCTCTCTGAATGGCTGGAGATTAGGTTAGCTATCCAACCATCACAATCAAAGTACAAGAATCATTTCGAAAAGCTGATAAACAGACAGATCAACTTGATATCTTCCTGTGTGGATATTCCTCCTGTTCCTGATCTAAAGCCGAAAAGAAAAAGAGGTTCTCCAAGGAAGAAACGTCAAGATTCAAATTCAAGACCTGTCATACGAAATGAAACTGGAATTGGTTTCTCTCGCGCTGAAGTACTTGGTCCTGATCCTGATCTATCTGCCCTTGACATCTCTCTGCCACCATGTGAACTTTTCGTCCCTGGTAAAGTCATCAGTAATCCTTATGGAATATTCTTTCTTGACTACGATGGGCGAAAATGCTTTCAACGGATCGCTGAGCTCCCAATCACTCCAATCGAACAGCTCAGAGATCTTATCTACTGGTGTGACTTCAGAAAGGACATTCATGCACGACACCTAAAACCCTTGATCTTTCAAGGAGCGCTGAAGAAAAGAAAACAAGGTGTAACGGTTCCTGACTGGATGATTCCCACTGAAAAGACGACCCTTGATGAACTTCTCATTAAGGAAGAACCTTTTGAAAACTGATATAATCTCCTTTTTCTCTATTGTATCAGTTATCCTTCTGTACTTGTAATTTATTTCGCTTGTACTTGTAATCTTTCTGTTCTTCATTGTAACCTGATTCAAAGATTTAAAGAAAGATTTCAGCGAATGTACTTTACTCCATCAGTACTGAAAAGATCCCAGAAAACAGTAAAAGGGACAAATATTTTATGAGTTCTTTTTATCCTTATGTTTTCATTAAATAGCAATTTTCTTTGTTGCTATGTCATAATCAAATAGGGGGAGATTGTTGATCCAAACCCTCAGTGATTTGATAATGACCCTCTCTTAAATACTTAGTGAAAATTGTATGTAAACAATATGTATCAGAGTTTCACTATCGCTGATAAGTACTAAGATCTTACAGTACCGCTGATAGGAACTCTCGTTCTTTAAATTAAACATTCAGCGAACACTGTTCACCATAATGCGCTGAGTCTGTTCAGTCCTTATGGTGATCGCTGATAAGTTAGTTGTTTACTTATAATCCCTGAAGACAAGTTTCACGTCAACAAAGGTTCTACGCTGAAGTCGAAGATCAAGCTCAAGAACCAGCGACAAGTCTACTAATGAACTGATGCGGATCAGCGAAGACTCAGATTTGTCCACTCAACGTGAAGTATCAAGTACAAGACTTCAGCTATCGCTGAACTTTATCATTCGCTGAATAGTAAATGATAATCGCTGAATCAACGAAAGCTGATCATGAAGTCCTCCGTACAAAGTACTTTTGTCTTAACCTCCCTTGCACGCCACCGTACGAAATGTCAGAAAAGAACCTCCGAAAATCTGAGATCGTACAACCACTCTGACACTACACTGTTCATTCATGCGGCTACTAAGGTTGTCAACAAAGGTCAATGACATACAACCAATCCGCTGATGACACGTGTAAAGCATATACTGAATTGCATTAAATGCATGCAGTATATAAAGAGATGAACTCACTTCATTTGAAGTAACTTGCTAACTCTGGACAAGTTCAAATCTCTCTCAAGATAGGATTTTATTAGTAATCTCCATATCTTTCTTAGTGCAAGAAACCTTAGTGTTCCAACTTGTTTAGATTTGGGTTTATCCTTAATCTTGTTTCCGCAACAAGCTGTAAATTGTTAATGATTTATCAATAAACAATTTAGAAAAGTAAAATAGCGTGTTTGTATTCAACCCCCCCCCCCCCCCCTTCTACAAACTTGTATAGGCCTTTCGGGACCAACATCCCTGGGTATTGGATACATGATCTAGGAGTCATATTTGTTCCTCTTTGTAGGGACTAAGAAGTGAGAGGCAGCTAAGGTCGGGCCATTGGGAGCTCAAGATGGGCAATGAGAAAGAGTAAATGTTGTGTCTCATGGTGATTATGATATGATCTTTCCCAATATCCTGGTTTTGAAACTTAATGATTGTCTTTACGTTTCGAGTATCGTTAGAAACATTAGTTCAGTTGCACGCTTGAGACATGGTGGTTTTATGATTAAATTCCTTGACGATAATTCTATTTCTGCATGTTTGCATGATATTTTATATTTTATTGCCAACCCTATTAATGGCCTTTATGAAATAGATGTTCATGGAAGTCTCAATTATGAATCGATGTACAATCTGAATGCTAAAAGTCTTAAACCTGACTTTAGTCAAACATACTTGTGGCATTGTCGTCTTGGCCATATAAATATGAGATGCATTGTCAAGCTCCAAGTGGATGGGAACCGATGATTCATTTGAAAAATGTGAATCTTGTTTATTATGCAAGATTGCCAAAGCACCTTTTAAAGGAAAGCCCGAAAGGGCAAACGAGTTGGTGGGAGTGATACATACTGATGTATGTGGACCCTTCAACCCAGCTACAAGAAATGGTTGACACTACTTCATTACATTTACTGATGACTTCAGTAGATACATATATGTTTATCTAATGAAACTCAAATATGAAAGCTTTGAGATTTTCAAAGAGTTTCAGACTGTGGTAGAGAACCAAATTGGCAAGAAGATAAAAGCCCTTTGGTCTGACCGAGATGGTGAATATGTGAGCCAAAAAATTCACTGATCATCTTAGAGAGTGTGTGGGATAATTTCACAACTCACTCCTCTAAGAACATCACAACATAATGGTGTTTCTAAGGAGTTGCAATTACATCTCTGCAAGACCAACTCCTTTGTATTTCGAATTCTCGACCATCCAGTCCAATGATCATTTTCAACAATACCACAAAATCCAACTCCTCATCCATTCGCATTGTTTGCAAAGATAGCGTCATACTGCCTTCCAACCATCACTCTCTAAGATAGAGACGTGAAACATGCTATAAATTTTCTATAATTCCAACGATTACATTCAATCTATCATTATCTCCTTAACTATTTCGATAACTGCCATCGATCCAATAAAATGCGGTTCAGTTTCATCTTCCTCACGAAACACTCTACTCAAATATGTGGGGATGTACTCCGCAAGCAACCATCCCCCGACTTGAGACTCAAAATGCTCATGTTTCCTCAACTGATCAACTTAATTCCAATAAACTACCCAGACATTACTATTCAAAATCTACAACGTACAATATCCTCTGAAACCGCTCCTCGACCAACTACAACGTTCTTAGGTCGGTAAATAGCAAAATATAAACACTTGTAATATCCTTGATCAACCATACCAAACGCACCAGGCCAACTGTACCAGGTATTGTCCACTTCGCCCACACTTGGGCTCACAGTCATATAAACGTGTCCAATTTAAGGGTTTCACACACCAAGTTACTCTCTTAAGGAAAAACAACTCTACTGGAGTAAATGCCACAACAACCCGAATCTCTAAACAGAGACTAACCACTCCCTTCGTCGACATCACACAAGATCATCCTTATATCGTTACTTTATTCCCACCACAGAATAACATTTATTTCAAAAAGAAAATCGCAATCCCGCCAATATACCGTTCGTCTGGCACAAATAGCATTTCTTTTAACTACCCTGATCACCCATGCAACAACAACTACCAATTAATGATCCAAACACACACCAATCATCATGCCATAATCTGTTTCCATACATAATTATATGGAGAGACTCGCACAGATTAACATCTGAATAATCCGCTCACTCAAGCTGATCCAACCTTACGGACACACATTTATATTTCTCACAATATCCAACGAATGGTTCCACTATTTAGGAATTACCTCCAATTTCACTTTCCCTCCACCATGAGGAGCAACCAAGCTCACTCAAACTATTCCAATTGATCGAATACCGAACGACACGCTCACATGAAACATTTCCCCGACAATACCGAATCTAATCCATAGGTCTCAACTAGGGCACCACATTCGACTACATGTTTCCATTCCATCTTGAAAATATCAAAGATGCTATAAAAGAATGGCTCGCTAACATGTGTCAGTTTTAGACCGGTCGCACGAAATTAGCTTTCTCAACTTTTTAACCATGACATACACAATGATTCTTTTTCTCATGCCCTTTCAAATGACAGTTCCTTAATCATAGTCCCACCTTTCAGTGTCGCATGACATCGTCTTACCTCAAGTTTATATATGCTTGATCTGGCATACCATCTTAACCTCCTCTCGTGCTTGCACAAAACACCCATCACACGTCGCTACGTGCCCAAACGGACGGTTTCACCATAATTCTCAGTCGAGACTTTTAGCCAATTTCTCACAAAATACTTAACACCGAGAACTATCACGAATTTCGGACTCTTCAATGCCGTCGACCTACTCATTGTATTTCTTTTGTAACACCCTAAAAATCAGGGCCAATTTGAACCTCAAATTTTAACAAGGTATAACAGAATATCATCCAAACTTTATATATATAAGAAGAGAATTAACTATGAGGGTTCATATTTACAAATATTAAATTCTCCAAATAACCTATTAATCTAATCATGTCAACTATAATCATATTAATTGGGTTATCTAAGCAATCCATCAAAAAGCCTCATCACGTTAGCTAAATTCTCCGCTTATCTCAAAAGTTGAATGTAACACCCCGAAATTTGAAGAACCAAGTTTGGGCCACGGACGTCCGTGAGGGACATGCCGGACGTCCGTGAGGTGCGGACGCTTGCGGGTCGTCCGCGGAAGCAACAGAGCTTTTGGAGGATTTTGGGTTCGGCCGAGGCCGGACGTCCGCGAAGTGCCATGTGGACGTCCGCCACCTGTCTGATGGAATAATTTGAATATCTTAAGCCATTTTTCCTCCTCTCTCCTCATTTTACTCTCAAAACCCTAACTCTATCTTTCTCTCCCTCTCTCAGCCGTTTTCTCTCAAGAACCCAAACCCACTTCCCACCATTGTTGAAGATATGGAAGTTTGGAGCTGTTGTGGGTGATTAGAAGCTTCGGTTTGGAGATTCTTATGATAAAGGTAATATCCCTCTACCCAGGTGTTAGGTTATTGTTGATTTCATCTTTCTACTACTTTGGAGTATTGTTGGAGGATTTTAGTGGTGATTGATTGAGGTAATCTTTTCTTTATTCATTTATGAAGATTGGGGTTTTGTTATGTTTGGGATTTTGGATGATAAATGTTGGGGAATGGTTGTACGTGGTTAGATCTAAATAGTTGTTGGTTGGAACTTATGGATTTAGGTTGTGGAAGTTTTGGCTTGAAGATGCAAACTTCTTCAAAGGAGCTTACGTTTGGAGGAATTCTAGATTTAGCCTAAATCTAGCAAGGTGAGTTCAAGTTACTTTGTGAAAACTTTGTACATGTCAAAATGTTATTTGTCAAGTATTTACGTGTTTACATGAAAATTATCTAATGTTGGGTTATTTGGTGGGTTTTAACCTTTGAAATGTTTAACTTGGTAAATGTGGTAAAATGCTCATATTTGGGATTTTTGGGAAAACTTGATAAGTAAATCATAAACGAAAATGTTTTGATGATTTATTTCTTAAATGGAGATTTGTATAAGTGCCTTTTAATACATGTTTTGGAAATATGCATAAGTTATGTTATGGGACGGTTTAAAAGGGGTGTCCTTTTAACGATATGAGTTCCTTTGAAAAATGGGGTGTCCCACCCAATGTTGTGTTTTGGGTTATTCATGTATTTAAAACGGGTATTCACATAAACGTGTGTTGTTTACGTTTAAATCATTTATGACTTTTACTAAGGGTCATTTGATTTATGGAGCCCATGGCTCGGTTTTGACTCCTTTGGGTCTTGGGGACATTTGTCTGATTTTGATAGCTCGATGTTGGGCGTTTGATTATGTTTTGCATTTAATGCATCTTATTTGAGAATTACATGTTTTGAATGCGCTAGTTCATTCGTTTGGGGTCATGTAATGTTTTATTTGAAACGCAATGTATCCATAAGCACTTTAGTCTATATGTCGGTGTTGGGACGTTAGTTTTCCACATCGTGGCATGGCTAGGCATCGATAGTAAGGTGTAAACCCTACGTGCGAATATGTTATAGTTTTATGCCGATGTTGGGATGATAGTTTTCCACATCGCGGCACGGTTAGGCATCGACAGAATGGTGTAAGCCCTACGTGCGAATATGTTATAGTTTTATGCCGATGTTGGGACGATAGTTTTTCACAACGCGGCACGGTTAGGCATCGATAGAATGGTGTAAGACCTACGTGCGGATATGTTATAGTCTTATGCCGATGTTGGGACGATAGTTTTTAACATCGTGGCACTGTTAGGCATCGACAGAATGGTGTAAGCCCTACGTGCGAATACGTTATAGTTTACCGAAAGGTGTTGTTTTGGGTATTTACTTTTATTCGTGATTTCGGTGACGTAATTATGTTATATATCCAAATGGATTGTTTCCTATGATTTGTGGAAAATGTGTTTGGGGGTCGCCGCTGCATTATGGTCGCCAAACAGGGGCGATGTCTTTATGTTTCGGGTGTCGGGAGTACAATTAGTACAATACAAATGAAAGAAAGACTTTAAATGTAAAGTAACAAGTGTATCGTGCGTGTAAAATAGATGAGTCGTGTGTATAGACTATGCGTCGTGCGTGTGTATCGTGCGTCATGAGCGATCTTTTGATAGAGAATTCTTTGCTTCGAGTGTTCTTCAGAGTTCAGTTGATTCCAGGTGTGAGATGATCTGAGATGATCCGCGGAATGATGATTGTCTCTGTATTTATAGCCTTCGAGTGCTTTAAATGATCCCATAAAATCCTCTGATAAATGTCGTAACGATCGCTAGGTTTAATGCTCTTAACTGTCTCTGTTGGTTATATGCGTTGGTCATTAATGACATTGATTCCTGCATTTAAACACTGAAAATGTAACAGTAATATCGCATGTTAGTCGGTCGAGGTCGTGAGGTTCCATACGACGTTCGTGTGTCGTGAGAAAATTTCGATTTCAACTTTTGTCAGATGATAAAGTGTTTATGATTTAGCCTTATTATGGAAAAGTGTAATAAATGTTTTCTTTGTTTTGGTCGTGGTTGAGACTGGTGAAATTTTACCCAAACAGTTTGCCCCCAAAATTTAAAAATAGAGTGGAAATTCGAATTTTAAATTTTGTCAATCGGACGTCTGGGTCGTGACACGTGTCAAAAGTCACTTCAATTGCCTTGGAACTGGATCGGTCCAATTCTAACTAAAGAGGAAGTCGAAAAGGAGTTAAGATCATGGCGTCATGATGACGTACGATCGTACCCAACAACTGTCATCGCCAGGTGTCGACGATCCGTGTGTGCATACGAAAAGGTAAGGGCACGTGTCGATCATCGAGGGACTCGATCTGACACGATCATTTACATAAATAGAGACCCACGATGAATCTTTTCCTTTTTACGATTTCAGGGAGTTTTAGAGAGAGATTCTTCTTGATTTCTTGCTGTTCTTTGTCAACTCCTTTCCAAATTCGCGAGAATCTTCGACCTGTTTAGAAATTTCGAGGTTTTAGAGCGCCTACATAAGGTACGATTTCTTGATCTTTGTAAGGCTGCCTAACAAAGTTAGAAATGTCGACCGAGCCTGTAAGTTCTATCCGAGAACAAGAGGATCTCGATGACCTTAGGAGTTTGGCAAAAATCCCTGCAGGGATTACACTGATTAGAGCAGGTCAGACCCGACCAAATGTGTGTCTTGAGGGGTATATCATGATATACAAATACCCTTTTAAGATAGGTTTCGAATGGCCTTATTAGCCTTTGGCCAAGGCTTTTATGCTCGAATTCGATTTAGCATCGGGCCAATTAATGCCCCAATTCTGGCGAGTCATACAAGTAATTGAGCGCCTTACCGAAAAATGGGAATCTCCCATGAACATGCGCGACCTCCTCTTGGCTTATAAAGTCAAAAAGGACGGATGTCATCGCTATAGCCTGTTTTCTAGGTTTAAGGGCGATCGCACCTTGGTCCTAAAGACTGCTGTAAATGACCGTAAGTGGAAGACCAGGTACGCGTCCGTGCGTAAGTCGACTCTCGATCCTGAGAGCGGCTGGATTAGGGTCGGCTGGAACATGTCGGGTGAAATTTTTTAGCCTTATGTCGCACGTCGTGTGCTAATTTTCAACTTATTTCTAACCTGCTTTCTATGTGTTGACATATATTAAGTTTGAGGACGTGAAGCCCTACGCCAACTCTCAAGCAAAGATCGACGCATTCTTGGAATTCAGTACTGTGGAGCAATCGTTTTTCACACGACATCTGGTGGATGACGACGACAAAGACTTGGTATATCTAAGAGAGAATCAGGGAGAGAAACGTGAGGAGGAGGAGGAAGAAGAGGAGACAGAGGAGAAAGAGGAAGATTCGAGAGAAGGAGAAGAAGAGATGACTGGTAAGTGTTTTATTCATTGCTACTCGACCTCGATCTTTTCTCTTATGTCCATCGTGTAACGTTTTCCTCTTCGTTGTTTCCAGGGGAATCTCATGTAAAGGTGCCGACTGCCAGTGCCAAAAGGGTAGCTCAACTTGAGCTTGCCCGTAAGGGCAAGGAAAAAAGGCAAAGGACCTCGACCACTGGGCCTGAGGTTCCAAAGAAGACGAGGATGACGATCCCGAGGGAACCGTCTTCGAGGGTTGATGACTCGTCGAGAGTCGTCATGCCTGAGAAGGCGAAGGTATCGGTCGCATCGCCTGCGTAGACGAAGACGTCTTCTAGTGTGATCGATGCAACCCCTATTAGTTCGGTGCCTCCGGCGAAAACAGAGAAGTCTCCGTCTACCACGTCGAACCCTTTGTCGGCCGATAAGGGCAAGAGTCACACGACAGGAGAGGCTAAGGTCACGACGGTCAACTTTACGTTGTCGTCGGACTTTATGGTTGACAATGTCCAACACGGGACGAATCTGTTCCCTCATATGGGGAAATATTTGCTCCCTTCTTTCAAGGAGCGTTTAGAGGGATTCCCGGTCGAGGAGACGGGAGCCCATGTTGCCGGGCTGGCGTTCATGGTAAGTCTTTCTTTCAAGACTTGTTTTATTTTGTCGATGTTTACTTTGTCGCATGCTTATTAACAATGCTTGTTTATGTTTTTACAGGCGTTCCAGTCTTCCCTTGCCTTGCGCGCTGAAACGGTGAAGATAAGGGTTTTAGTGTCTTCTACCCACGAGAGGGGGAATGCAGCGTTGGGTAGGGAGAAGGTTGCTCTAGAGCGTGAGGAGACTATGTCAAAACGTCTCGATGAGGCCCTGAAAGAGCTGGAGGCTGTCGGACGTTCAAAGGAGGAGGCAAACCACCGTCTGAAGCAGTCTTTGTCCATGATCGCCGATCAAAGGGACGAGCTGGATAAGATCAAGGAGTCTTTGGCCTCGAGTAAAAAAGAGGCTGAAGACTCCAAATCGAGGGTGATGAGGTTGTAGGATGAGGTGAAAGAGTTAACGGACGAGTCGAAGTCCGTTTTCGCTCTCGCTCGATTCACCGCGCGGGCGGCGATCATGCGACGACACCTGTCGGGCAAGAACCCTCTGGCCTCGGTGTCGGACGAGCTTTCCTTCTTCTTGAGGGACGTCGGGACCGAACGAGACCTCGACTCTGATGATGAGAAAGAGGTCGAGGAGGAAGAGGTGGATGAAGGTTCCAAGGGCGAGGCCTCAGGCAAGGATGCGACCGACACTCCTCCTCAGCCTTAGGAAAGATTTTCTTTATATTATTTCTGCTTTTTACTGCTCGACCGTTGGTGGTCGAGCCACTTGGATGTAACCGATTATTTTATGAATGAAGCTTACTTTTCTGTTGAACTCGTGTGTTATTTTGACCCAAACATATCATAGACAGATATAATATCAATTGTGAAATTCATTAAGTACAAAATGAATAAGAAGACGTGCGACTTAGGCACCCATTGCAATACAATGACTAGAACATAAGTCATAAGACTTTTATGTTTTTAAATCATGTAAACAAACATAAGTACATACGACTAAAGCATTCATTCAAAACATGAAATTTTTCTAAGTTAAAGAACTTAGATAGGGGTGTCGTTAGACCTTATGATAGTACAACTAGATCATACGATGAATTTGGATCATGTGTCCCTACGAAGGGATAATTAAGCAATAGACCTGATTACTCATGTCGTGCGGTCCTGAAGTCGAACAATAGACTTAACAACTTAGGTTGGGCGATCCTGCGACAAAACGATGTCAGAGGTCGGTCGTTAGCTAGCCAACGACTCTCCGGTGCTTAAATCGTCAGGATGGATAAAAATCGTATGAAGAAAAGAAAAGACTTAGAAGAAATACCTTTTCAGATGTGTTGCATTCCATCTACGTGGGATATCTTGATTGTCGAGGGTTTGGAGCTGATAGGAACCTTTACCCACGACTTCTGAGATACGATAAGGACCTTCCCACTTGGTGGAAAGCTTACCTCTCGTCGGAGGACGTAGTCGCCTACTTGAAAGACTTTAACTTTGACGTTCTTGTTGAAGTGTCGCTCGACCGCTTGCCTTTGCGACGCCATTCTGATCAGTGCTGATTCTCTGAGCTCTTCAAGGGCGTCGAGGTCATAAGTTAAATCAACCAGATTATGGTCGACAGAAGTATGCCTCGAGGTTGGGAGTTGGACCTCGACCAGTAGAACTGCTTCACAACCATAAACCAAAGAGAAAGGAGTTTGTCCTGTGGATGTACGGGGCGTCGTGCGATTCGCCCACAGAGAAGGGAGTTCTTCGACCCATTTTCCCTTTGCAGCTTTTAATCTTTTCTTGATCGAAGCAATAATGGTCTTATAGCTTGATTCAGCAAGTCCATTTGCCTGAGGATACCTGGGTGTCGAGGTCGTCAGCTTGATGCTGCGGTCTTCACAGAACTATCGAGTCCTATTGCTTATGAATTGGGATCCATTGTTGCAGACAATTTCGGATGGGATCCTAAACCTGCATATAATGGTAGTCTGGATAAAAGAGACGACTTCCTTGTCCCGAACTTGGGAAGAGGCAGCTACTTCAACCCATTTGGAGAAGTAATCTGTAAGTACGAGGAGAAAAACCTTTTGTCCTGGGGCAGGTGGCAGCTTGCCGACAATGTCCATCCCCCATCTCATGAAGGGCCATGGGATCGATGTCGAGTGCAAAGGTTCGGAAGGTTTGTGGGACGTACCTGAATGTTGCTGACAAGGATCACAGTTATGGACATACCTGACGACGTCTTTTCGCGGTGTTGGCCAAAAGTAGCCCTATCAAGAGATGCGATTAGCCAAACTACGACCTCCTGAGTGATTGCCACACTCCCCATCGTGCATTTCTTGAAGGATCTTCTGAACTTGACTCTTGCTTGTGGCGCATCTCAGGTTTAAGCCTGTTGATGATCGTCGATAGAGTCTATCTTCGATTAGGACATACCTGGATGCTTTGAATCTGATATTTCGAGCTTCCATCTTATCTTCTGGGAGTTGGTGGTGCATAAGGAAATTTCTGGTGTCGCATGACCAATCATCTTCTTGGACTTCGATCTGGACGACATCATCATTTTTGAAGGACGACGTCGCTAGGTGGATCATAGGAATATTGTCGAATATTGGTTCGACTAGAGCAGATCCAAGGGTTGCTAGAGCGTCGGCTTGAGTATTCTGATCCCTTGGAATCTGTTCAATAGAAAACGATTTGAATTTCTCTAATTTTTCTTTTGCTACCTTTAGGTACGCTGTCATTTTTCAATCTTTGGTCGCGAATTCTCCATTCATCTGGTTCACGACCAGAAGGGAATCGCATTTAACATGTAGTACGGTTGCCCCCGAGTCGTGGACCATATTCATTCCCACGATCAGGGCTTCGTACTCCGCTTCGTTGTTGGTGGCTTTGAAATCGCATCGAACGGAATACACCATCTTGCCCCCATGGGGCGACTTTAAGACGACGCCTACTCCTGAACCTCTAACATTGGACGATCCGTCGACATGTAAAATCCAAGGCACGTCGTCGTGAGTCGCCACAGTGGACACTTCGAGCTCTGTTTCGTTCGCCAACTCAAGACTAAAGTCGGCGATGAAATCGGCTAGTGCTTACGATTTGATGGCTGTCCAGGGTTCGAAATCGATGTCGTAACTACTGAGATATATGCTCCATTTCGCCAATCGACCTGTCAACTCAGGTTTCCTCAGGACAGACTTAAGAGGAAAGTTAGTTACGACGGTAATAGGATGCGATTCGAAATAATGCCATAACCTTTTTGCGGCTGTAACAAGCGACAAGAGTAGTTTTTCCATTGAGGAATACCTGGTTTCGGCGTCCAAGAGAGATTTACTTACATAGTAGATCGGCAGTTGCTGTTTTTCATCTTCCCGTGTCAGGATGGCACTTACTGCTTTTGGATTGACAGCTAAATATAGCTGCAAGACTTCATGATCATGAGGCTTCGACAGCAAAGGCGGTGACGCCATATATTCTTTCAATTTTTACAGTGCTTGCTCATGATCGCCGGTCCAATCGAAGCCTTTGTTTTTCCTGAGGACATTGTAAAATAAATGACATCTATCTGAGGATCGAGAGATAAACCTGTTCAGAGCTGCCACCCGACCAGTGAGCCTTTGGACCTCTTTGAAATTTCTAGGAGACTTGATCTCGATAATAGTTTTGATTTGGTCGGGATTAGCCTTGATTCCCCGACGAGTGACCATGTAGCCCCGGAATTTCCCGTCACTGCCACCAAAGGAACACTTCGTCGGGTTGAGCTTCATGTTATACTTCCGAAGAATGTTGAACGACTGCCTCAAATGTTCTACGTGGTCGAATGCTAGCTTCGACTTGACCAGCATGTCGTCGATATAGACTTCCATCGTGTCGCCAAGATGATCCTTAAACATCTTATTTACTAGACGCTGGTAGGTAGAACCTGCATTTTTTTAGTTCAAAAGGCATGACTTTATAACAGTAAATACCTCGATCTGTCATGAATGCAGTTTTCTCCTGGTCCTCGACGTGCATCAGGATCTGATTATATCCAGAATAAGCATCCATGAACGTCAACAGTTAATGTCTTGCTGTCGCGTCGACCATGGCATCGATATGTGGCAATGGGAATGGGTCTTTTGGACAGGCTTTGTTAAGATCTGTAAAATCAATATAGATCCTCCATTTGCAATTTTTCTTCTGAACGACAACGACATTTGCAAGCCAGTCGGGCTACTTTACTTCTCGAATTTTCCCTGTCTTGAGGAGGTTGTCGACCTCGTCATTTATCATCTTACTCCTTTCAGGAGCAAATTTCTGTCGCTTTTGTTTGATGGGTTTAAATGACGGGTCGACATTGAGCTTATGGGAAATGACTCCAGGGTCTATGCCGACCATGTCTTCGTCGACCAGGCAAAACAATCGACATGTTCCTGCAAGAAAGATATTAGCTTGTCTTTTAAGTAGGGATCGAGGGACGATCCTACAAGGACTTTCTGGTCAGGCTTGCCCTAGTCAAAGATGACTTCCTCTAGGCGATAGTCGTCGATTGTCCCAGGAGCATCATGTGCATTCTCCAGCTCCCCATGCACCTGGGCAATGATCTGCTCTTGGCTTCCGTCACCTGCCATTTTCCTCAAAAAGAAAAGAAATGAAACTCCAAGAAAACGTTAGTTAGGTGCACGTTTGTCGAAGATTTTCTCTAGATGGGGCCCCACGGTGGGCGCCAAACTGTTAATGCCAAAAATCGTCCAGAAGGATAACTTAAGGTTGATTGTCGAGCTTAACAACTAAAGAATGGGAATCTTTCGACAAACCGTACGACAAAGACAGAAAAACGTAAATAAGACAAAGATTTTGGTGACGCGGGAAAAACCTCAACTAGGAAAAAACCCGCGGACGACTTTGGGGGTCGTCGTTGCACTATGGTCGCCAAACAGGGGCGATGTCCTTATGTTTCGGGTGTCGGGAGTACAATGATTACAATACAAAGGAAATAAAGACTTTAAATGTAAAGTAACAAGTGTTTCGTGCGTGTAAAATAGATGAGTCATGTGTATAGACTATGCATCGTGCGTGTGTGTCGTGCGTCGTGAGCGATCTTTTGAGAGAAAATTCTTTTCTTCGAGTGTTCTTCAGAGTTCAGTTGATTCTAGGTGTGAGATGATCTGAGATGATCCGTGGAATGATGATTGTCTCTGTATTTATAGTCTTCGAGTGCTTTAAATGATCCCATAAAATCCTCTGATAACTGTCGTAACAATCGCTAGGTTTAATGCTCTTAACTGTCTCTGTTGGTTATATCCGTTGGTCATTAATGACATTGATTCCTGCATTTAAACACTGAAAACATAACAGAAATTGTTATCCCCAAGTATCTCTTATGTAAAAGTATTGAAAATATTACAAGTCAAAAGACCACCAGAGATCCAGCAGAAGACTTAGGGGGTGTTTGGGAGTGCTTATATTTTTAACTTATGCTTATTTGCTTATGTGGGGAGGAAAAGCAGTTTTTAAAAAGTGTTTGTTAAATATTGAGGGTAAAAAGGTAATTTGGATAGATAAGGAAATAAGGAAATAAGGAGAAATAAATAAGTAGGTATAGAATGACTTATCAAAAACAACTTATTTGTGGTGAGGAGAAGCAAATAAGCACTTTTGATTTTTTCTATCCAAACACTCCAAATAGCTTATTTGCGGTGGGGAGAAGCTATAAGCAAATAAGTCAAAAATATAAGCACTCCCAAACACCCCCTTAGAAGAAGTTCAACCAGAAGACCATCAGAGCTCGACAGAGCTCTGGCGGAACCAACAGAGCTCAACAGAGCTCTGACAGAAGACTTCTTCTATTCAACATAAGAACTGTTCACAACAGAAGACCAACAGAGCTTTGGTGACATGAAGACCACTGTGAAGCCTAAGTCTCGTAGAAATCTCTAAGTGTTAGACACGTGTCCGTACTTTCCACGTAAGCCCTAAAAGGACGAAGACACACTTTCCACGTGTCATTCCAGGGTTAGATAGTACAATGTCTAATGCTTTATCAGGCTATAAATAGAACGTTAGTGGTGCACACAATTGTAAGCTTTTGGAAGAATAGTTTTCCACAATTGTAAAAGCAAACACTGCTACATTCCATAGCACTACCACTGTACGATATTGTTCCCCGAGAGATTTCTGAATACACACACTTGAACGTGTTCTTGGTGTTATTCAAATATTAATATACGAGCAGCTTATTTACTTGATCTTGTTATCATATTACTGTTCATTATTGATCTCTCACTGTTGCATTATCGTTTACACAATCACTCACATTTTAATGGATTTATATAATGCTTCCGCTATCTGTTTTATTCTGTTTATGTGTATTGGAACCCAGATACACTTAATCAAGATTAACAGTCTATTAGTTGAGTTTAGAGTTTGATGCGGAAGCGTATTAAACTAACAGATATGTTTGATAGATATTAGAACGCACACATATAAAGAAAACAGTAAAGAATGAAAAGGATTTCTTGAACAGTTACTGTTATTCAATATATAATAACAACACGAAGAACAGATTAAGAACTGTTGGTGTGTGTGAGAATATAACACTCAGATATTTGACAATAAAGCTTGAGAGTATTAGTGATTCCTTGTGTATTCGTCCTTAGGAAGATCTCAACATGAGACTTCCTTTTATACTACTCTTAGAAGACTATGAAGTAGGTCACTGTTCCTTTTACGGCATGAATAGTGAACTGGATGGTGTGAACAGTTGTTTGAGCCATGCGCATTTAATGTAGCAGATGTACTATTGGTAAATGCATTAAATGGCGCAGACGTCTATTATGTACTAAGCCCTATTGAGTCCATTCCGAGTTTGACACGTGTTGAAGTTGGACAGGGCAAGTTGCCATGCAAGTTGATGAACAGGTCTTGGAACAGTAGCAAGATATTATAAATATCTTCAAGTCTCAGTGAGGACCACAGAGGCTCTGTAATGAGTTACAGAGGTTCTGCGGTCTGGTCCTCTGTGGAGCAGTCTTCGCCAGATTCTGAGTCTTTGGTCTTCTTTGTGCGTATGACAGAGCTTCTGTAGGAAGCCTCTGCTGCTTCTGTAGCTTCTTGACCTTGATTTCTCGGTAATGTCGGCAGAGCCTCTGTAAGAGGCTTTCTTCACTTAGCCTATTTTTCACTACTTCTAAATACTTCTATGATTAGGAAGATTGAAGCTAACAATCTCCCCCTAAGTAGTGAAAAATAAAAAATTTAAACTTGAGTTAAGTTTGGCTAAGTTAGATAAGACAGAGGTTAAACAATACCTCGAAATTTCTTTCATTTAGAAATATGCCAGAGGCATTTTACATTTGAGTACAATGAAAGATAAACTTTAACTTTGTTTGCAGAGATTGGAGGTCTGAGAATCAGATTTTGGCATCTTTGAAATCGTTGTAGCTTCTGTTGTCTCTGCCGACTTTTATGATCTCTTTGTAGAATCTGATGCAGAGTTCTCTTAGGCGGATTGTCGAGTCTATTTCTCTGATGAAAGTATCTGCATCATCTCTATCCATTTTCTCTGTACCTCTGTATTTTACAAGGCTTGCTCTGAATTTGCTCAGAGTACTGGTTGCGTACTTCTGACAATCCATGTGTACAAAAATTTTAACCTGGTGTTGTGGGTTTTGAAATACTAACCCAAATCTTTGTTCTCTGATGATTGAGTTGGGCACAGCGTCTGGTGGGCAGCGATCTTCTGGTGGTCGTAGATCTAGATGTTTGAGACCAAGATCCTTTCCCAGCTGAAAATCTATCATGCTGTATAGTAGAAGCTTTTCCCTCATTGCTTTTCTCAACACTTGATAGGCTCTGGTATTAGGCTCTGTGTTGTAGTTGTCTTTTGTCCATTGCAGAAGGTCAGGTAGATCGTAAGGATTGATGTTTCTTAAGTCAACATCAGCGAAGGTAGATTCTGGATTGTTCTCTCTTCTGACTTTGTAAAGATTGTACCTGACCCTTGGATAGGTTCTTGTGAAGGAGAATCTGCAGAAGATCACCTTTTTGATTTTGTGAATTGAGAAGACATCTGCTTTGGTTCTTGGCTTTGTTCTTGTGAAGATGTTCTCAAATTCTTCTCTGATCCTTGGATCTGTCACATGATCTACTGGCTGATTTGTCTGATAGGATTGTTTATAGAGGTATTTGTATACCATCTCTTCATGTGTTGGACCAGGTCGTGGAATTTGTCTTCTGAGACTCTCCATCTGTTGAACAACTTCTGCAGCTCTACCAGTTAGAGGAATTTCTGACAGAGGCTTCAATCCATGTGCCCAGTCAACTTCTTCGGGTTTTGGGGTTTGAAAGGCGTCAAACGCACTCTTCATTAGTTTTTCTGTTGGCTTTGGCAATGTTTTCTTCTTCTTTGGCTCTTCTGTCAGTATCCCTTTGCCCTTATCTTTTGCTATTGTCGTGGCAGAACCTGTTGCTTTTGTGGGTTTTGAGGTTGGCACTTCTGTTGGTTTGATGGAGGTTGCCTCTGTGGATTTTGACGATTGTGAGTTAGAGGACTTTTGTGGCGATGGTTCTGTTGGCTTGACTTGCTCTGTAACCTCTATTGGAGGTTGTTTGATGACTTCTTCTGCGAGCTCAGTTTCTGTTGATGAAATATTGACATCAAATCTTCTTGCCATTTTGAAAGCTAAAGTGAACCTGTTCCTTTCTTCTTCTCTCTGTGCCATTCGATCACTCATTGTTGTGTGCATTCTTTTCAGAACATCAGAAGCAGAGGTCGTTGCTCTTTTTGGTTTGGTGGCAATCGACTTTCTTCTGGGTATGGTTTGGGGTGTTTCCACAGAGGTGGGTGTTTTCTCTGTGGTTTGTTCATCTGTTTCTTCCAAAATGATTACCTCAGGGGCGGTTGTTGCCTCTGTGGCTTGCTGATCTGCTTCTGGAGTTTTGGTTTCGTCAGGAGATGATTCCACAGAGATGGGTGTTGTCTCTGTGGTCTTTTGGGTTTGTTGTTGGGTTTCTTCTGGAGGGGCTTGGTTGATTGGTTCTGCTGCGATTGGTGGACTTTGTATTCCTCTGCCCGTAGCTTTCTCTCTTAGATTCTCCCCCTCAGGATTTTCTGATGGACCAGGTTGGTCATCATCAGAATCATCCTGACTTTTATCAGAAGTACCCTCTGCTCTGCAAGAAGTGTTGGGCTTCTTCGGTAATTCAGCTCCTGCTGCCATCAACTTTTCACAGACATCATCACAGAGGCCAAGAAGAGTTACTAGCTCTGCCTCTGTTTTGAATCTCATCCTTCCTACACTTGCTCTGAAATCTTTGACGAAGTTAGCATTGGCAGTGGTGAAGGAAAGGATGACTTCTGTCACTTGATTAGTCACGTTCTGCCCAAGCTCTGTCAGCTGTGCTCTTGTCATGTAGTCTTTGGGTTGCATCAGCATGGTATTTCGCATGGCTTCTTCTTGAACTTTTTGTAGGGCCTTCTGTAGATCTGCAGGAGTGATGCCCGTTGACACTGAAGTCTGTTTGTTCAATTGATCAAGGAACTTGTTGATGGAGTTCTCAATCGAAGAAGGAGTAGTTGTTGCGGCAGAAGTGGTGGAGGCGGTAGCAGCAGACTTTATCTGTGAGATGGCAGTTTTCACCTCTGTGGACAGGTTGTCCATCTTGGTGTTCAGGTTTAGCAGTGCCAGTGATGTTGTCTCTGCAAAAGATTTGAAAGAGCTTTGCAACTCTTTCAAGGTTTGGTTCACAGAGGTCTCAAGGATTTGGAACTCGTCCCTTGTAACTTGTGTTCCGGTGGTAACCTCTGGAGGAACACATTCGTCTCCAGAGTGAATCCCTGTTCCTGGGATACCTTCTTTCATTCCTGTTTGTACGTTGAGAATGGAAGGATTTCCTTCTGATCCTTGAGAAGAAACCTGAGTTTCAGTCTCTACAGAAGTTCTGTGAAGAACATTGTCCAAATCCACTCCAGAGGTGGGTATCGGAATATTCTTCTGTTGACTCGGAGACTTGTCTAGAGTCTCTTCGTCATGGTGCTCTCTACTTCTCTCTGAAAGAAGTTTTGGTCCTAATGTGTGCGTGGCAGAGGAAACGAATTCCTCTGTAGGGTGTTCTAGGGTGATCTGGGGCGACTGATCACGAACAATAGTTGAGTCTCTTTGAGGAGACTCCCTAGGAATGGATTCCCCGGTTTCTGTGGGCACAGAGGTTGAAAGAGTAACCTCTGGCTGGATGGGTTGGGTTAGGATCGAGTTGTGCTGCTCTTTTTCAATAACTCCTTCTGCAGCTAGACCTGCGGAGTTAGAAATGTGGGTTGCACTGGGAGTTGGTTTTGGTTGTGTGCCTCTATTTATCCAGGCATCTTTTCTTGCTTCTTTCTCTGTTAAGCATCCAAGCACTACTTCATTTTCTATCATATCATCCTCTGTAACTATCCTATGGCTTGGTGCTTCTTCCCTAAGTTCTGTGGAAGTTCCTTGCTCTGGTCGTAAGAGGTCATACATTTGATGAGATCCAAATAATCTCATGACATGTGGATGATAAAGACCCTTACGTATCCAGACAGCTTCTTCTTCATCTGAATCTGTCTCTAAGATCTCTATTTCTGTCTCCGTTGTTGCTAATCCCTCTTTTTGTACAACTTCGGCCCCTTTTTCTTTCTCTTCTTCCATCATTTTCTCAGAAGCCTCTGTAATTTCACCTCTGTTCCATTCAGCTTCAGTTTGTTCTATTTCTTCTGAAGCTGGGTTTGGACTTCTTCTGTGGACATCCAATCCTTGAATGAAAGGGTTTTGTAAAATAACAGGGGTTTCGGCTGGTTGATTTCTGGGTGTTGTGTCTTCTTCTTGCAGATGTGTGTCAATGCCAGAAATGAAGAAATCTTTTTCTTCTGGAGAGTGGTGGTCGAGAGGTTGTGCCGTCCACCCTGCTGTATTTAGGGTGTTGGCAATTTCAGGGTTCTGTAAGAAGTCGTTCAGGTCTCCTTGGTGAGCAAATCTATCTGGAGATTGATAGGGTGATTGATACCTTTCTGTAGCCATTTCTTCTTCTGCAACTTCTTCTTCAGCAGTTTCCTCTTCTGCAATGGTTACCAACTTTGCAAGTGATTTACCATGCCTCTTTTTGGTTTTCCTCCTCTTAGGATTTGGTGCCCCTTCTTCTGTTGATTTTGATCTTTTCTTCTTCATTTTTGGGGAGGAGGGAGGAGCAGAGGAGCCAATTTCTGTGGCATGAGGAGGTGAGGGTTGATCTTCTGCAGCGCTTGTTGAGGTGCCTTCTGCAGTTTTCCTCTTCTTAGCTTTTGGAGTAGATGCAGAGGTTCTTGATGAAGACTTCTTTCCCATTAGTTTTGCACGTTTGGCTATAAAGCTGAGTTGAATAGCCATGTGCTTTGCTAACTTCTGATCCTTTTCTTCTTGAGTGGAAAGAGGTTTTGCTATCATTGTTCTTAGGGGGACACCTAAACGCGGGGGTGTCATAGGACTCGGTTTAGGAGTTCTATGATCGCGTATATACTCTTTCTTAAGGGATTTATTCGATGCGTATTGCAGAAGCTTCTTTGACAGAGGTCTGCAGTGTGAGTAGCCATCAGCATGATCAGTGGGTGTATTCTTGTTCATCGGGAACTGTTTGGGAGTTGGCCCTTCCATTGGCCAATTTTGGATTAGCAGCAGAGGTTCAAACAGTACTCCTAATATTCTTTGGAATTGCAGAGGTGGTAGAAAGTTGGGATCGTTCTCTTTGACCCTTTTCGAGTTGTTCTTTCTGTCGATGGTGTTTATGATCTCTTGCATCATTATGGTCGCATAATCTAGTGGAAGATCATAGTAAACCCCATACATGATGCTCAAGATTTGATGTGAGCTCTGGTCAATACTTCCTATCTTTCCTGTCAGGCATCTGTTAAGAATAGAGAACAAAGTGTTCCACAGAGGTGGTAATCGGCCTCTGCGGAAGTCATTTCTCTTCCGTAGTTGGGTGTTGTACCCAAGCATTTCCACGAATCGACAGAGCTCTTCGTCTGTTGGTTGCTCTGCATAACTCTTCAATCCCAGAAGACCCCTTGTTGGTAGGTTGAATTCAAGTGAGAACATTGTTCTGTTGAACTTGATTTCAAGATACTCAGATTTATCAGGTCTTGAAATGTACCCTTTGATAAGAGAATCGTCTTTATCAAATCGGCAGCTTTGCCAAAATTGGTTCAAATAACGGACTGGAATTTTGTTCGGGGTTCTTGATAGTAGAGGGAAGAGGACATGATTCTCCATGATGTTCAGAAGTATGGCATGGGCTTCGCCGAAAGTAGTGGGTGAGGGGACCAAATAGCAGTTGTTGGATTTGATAGGAAGAATGGCTTCGAAATGATCCTTTGCTATAAAGTTTTGCAAGTGTGTCGTCGGAGCAAAGTCTGCTGAGTCCCCGGAATCTTGTTGTTCAATATTTCTTGCAAGGCTGGGGTTTTCAGAATGTTCTGAATGTGCAGGGGAGTGTTCCGGTGAGTTCGCCGGAGAGAGTTCAGAGGATGTAGCTCGAGAAGATGAAGCCATTTGATTTTAAGAATAAGATTTTTTGCAAGCTTTTTGTAGGGTTTCGCCGGAGAAGAAGATGAGAGTTTGTAAAATGTTTTATGAGAGGGTAAGCTTTGTTTTTATAGGATGGTAAAACGGTAGAATTCGAAAGAGTAAAATATATGGCAATGGATTAAAGTTTGGAATCCGCACTCGAGTTTGAGCGGCGGGTTCAACTTTCCAAATAAAAACGTTCCATGTACGCCCAATGAAAATGGGACACATAGGCCTTGTCAGAATATGACAGGACGTCGTGCGCGGCCCATTAATGCTAGGCGCGTGAGGTTGATTTTAGCCATATGAGTTTCACTCGCAGTAACAGTAACCATTATTACCACAGATAACAAAATGGCAGAACTTTTGTGTTTTACAGAAGCTCTGTGATTTTGAAAATCTTGAGTTTTAACATTCTCATATATCTCATTGTTGTCATGACTCTGAAGGTTCTTCTTTGAACGAAAACGTTTGTAAAGACATTGGAGAGGATCAATAGGATTTTGTCAAGAAATTTTACTCACAGAGGTTTTGTAGCTCTGATGGAACTTGCAGAAGCTCTGCGAGAGCCAGCAGAAGCTCTATGAGAGAAAAAATCTTATAACTTGAATTCTATTAACTTTCTGATCATCCAATTTTTGATCTGTGTTAAGAGATGTTTTTCGCACATTTTTGAAGGTTGGTGTCCGAGAAAACTATTTTGATAAACGTTTTGTTCGAGAAGGTCATGGTGTGTGTTGTCGGTTTCCGAGATAACATTCCAAAAGATCGACAGAAGGTTAATTTGTGATCACAGAGCATATTTCCTGCAGAAGCTCTGTTGAGCTCAGCAGAAGCTCTATGACCTTAAATTTCTCCTATTTCGAATTTTGTTAAACCTTTTGAACTTTTGATTTTTGAAATGTTATTCATAGTATAATTAGGACATATTTGACAATTCTTGTCCTAGAAAACTGTTTTCTAAAAACCTTTCGTGCGAGAGACATACCTTTTGGTTCTTCTGTTCTCGGCAGTTTTGTCTTTCTTCTGTCGATGGAGAATCATCGACATTCTTCTTTGGCTTTCCTTTGAAGGATTTACCTATGTAGATCATTTCAGGGTCCCTTTTGCTCCCCCTTGATCTAATCGCTTCTGTAGATCAAGAATTTTCCTTTTTCTCCCCTTTGATCTATGCTTGGTTCAAAGAATGGTAAGATTTGTATTGAGCATAGATTATGTTTACCAGAGGTTCTGTAAGGATTATCAGAAGATCTGAGCGGACCCACAGAGGCTCTGTAAACAATTTATTTTATATATATAAAAAAAATATAAACTGAAGTAAATTTATCAACGCAATAACTTAGTAATAATAGATATTTATACTTATTTACAGAAGATAAAGCTATACTTACAGAGGATTTTCACACCATGTTAATCATTCCTAACTTACCCACCAAGAAGTTGAATCTTTTCTCGTCTAATGCTTTGGTGAATAAGTCAGCGAGTTGATATTCTGTGGGCACGAAATGCATTTCGATTGTACCGTATTCAACATGATGTTTCAAGAAATGATACCTTATATCGATATGCTTGGTTTTTTAGTGTTGCACAGGGTTGGCAGAGATAGCAATAGCACTTTTGGAATCACAGAAGATGGGTATTTTGAACAGAATGTGGCCGTAGTCTTTTAGCTGAGTCTTCATCCATAGAACCTGAGAACAACAGCTAGCGGCAGCAACGTATTCAGCTTCTGCAGTGGATGTGGAGACACAATTCTGCTTCTTGGAGGTCCAACTGACTAGTTTACCACCTAGGAATTGACAACTCCCAGAGGTACACTTTCTGTCGAGCATGCATCCTCCATAGTCTGAATCTGTATAAGCTTTAAGACTAAAACCAGAGTTCTGTGGATACCAGAGACCAAGATTGTTGGTCCCCTTCAGGTATCTAAAGATTCTTTTTACAGCATCATAATGTGATTTCTTTGGATTAGCTTGATAACGTGCACAAAGACATGTGGCATGCATAATGTCAGGTCTGCTTGCTGTTAAGTATAACAGAGATCCAATCATGCCTCTGTAGAGAGTACATTCTACAGAAATACCATTTGGATCTAACAATAACTTATTTCCAGTGGCCATTGGAGTCTTCATTGCAGATGTATCAGAGAGATTATATTTTAAAAGTATGTCAGAGACATATTTGGCTTGATTTATAAAAATTCCCTTTGAAGATTGTTTGACTTGAAGTCCGAGGAAGAATGTTAATTCTCCCATCATACTCATTTCAAACTCACTCTGCATGAGTTTTTCAAAAAATTTGCACTCTTCTGAATTTGTTGACCCAAAAATTATGTCATCTACGTATATTTGTACAAGCATTATCTCACTATTTTTGCGTTTAAAGAATAAGGTAATATCTGTTGTACCTCTGTTGTAGCCATTGACTAGAAGGAAGGTAGAAAGTCGTTCGTACCATGCTCTTGGAGCCTGTTTCAGTCCGTATAGAGCCTTTTCAAGGTAGTATACATGCCTTGGAAACTTTGAGCTTTCAAAACCTGGTGGCTGATTTACGTAAACCTCTTCTTGGATTTCACCGTTTAGAAAAGCTGATTTTACGTCCATCTGATAAACTTTAAAACCTCTGTGGGCTGCGAAGGCTAAGAATATTCTTATTGCTTCGAGACGTGCGACAGGGGCAAAAGTCTCATCGTAGTCTATGCCTTCTTCTTGTCTATATCCTTTTGCTACTAATCTTGCTTTGTTTCTGACGACCACTCCATCTTCATCCTTCTTGTTTCTGTAGACCCATTTAGTCCCAATGGCCTGTTTCCCTCTTGGCAGAGGTACTAAAGTCCATACTCTGTTACGCTCAAATTGCAGAAGTTCTTCTTGCATGGCGTCTACCCAGTTTGGGTCATCTAGGGCTTCAGAAATCTTCTTTGGTTCTATAACACTAATAAAAATTGTAAAGAAACAAAAATTAGCAGTGGCAGACCTTGTTTTTACTGAGTCAGAAGGTTCTCCAATTATTTGGCTTGGAGGATGGCTTTTTGTCCACTGAGTTGTGCGTGGAAGATGATCATCAATGTCATCAAAACTTTCTTCAGAGGCTTCTTGTGTTTCTTCTTGTGCAGCCTCTGATGTTCTTCGTGCCTTGGTAGTTGATTCTACCGTTTGTGGAATGATTGGTACGAGTGGTGGTGGAGTTTGTTCCTCTGAGGATGTATAGTCTTGGTCCTCGATCTCCTCTGTAATTGGTTCTTCTGTGGTTTGTGCAGCTTCTGTGGTCGTTTTTCTTGATGTTTCATCTTCTGCACTTTCTTCTGCTTCGGCAATTGCATCTATAGTATTTATAGAAGAAGATGAAGCATTATTTGGACCAGTTAGAGTCATACCTGTAGGATTTTGTCCGACAGAGGATGGTTCTTCAGAAACTCTGATGGTTCCGACAGAAGGATCAATGTCATTGTGGAACATCTCCAAAAATAGAAGATTCAAATCTTCTTTTGTTCTTGAGATGTCAGAGAATTTCCCTTTAATTCCGAGTTCTGAACTTATTTGCTCAGAAGTCATTTGGAATGAATCATCAAAAGAAACATTGATGCTTTCTACAATCTTGTGAGACTTTGTAAGGAATGTTCTGTAGGCTTTGGAAGTGGCAGAGTATCCAATGCATTTGCCTTCATCTGCTTTTACATCAAACTTTCCTCTTGAATCTCCGTCGTTTAAGACGAAGCATTTGCATCCGAATACATGGAAAAATTTGATGTTTGGCCGCCGTTTGTTAAGCAATTCGTAAGGCGTCTTGAGGTGACTTTTCACAATGGTTGATCGATTTTGAGTATAACACGCAGTAGAAATTGCTTCTGCCCAAAAGTTCATTGATAATCCGCATGCTGACATCATAGTTCTTGCGGCTTCCACAAGTGTTCGATTCTTTCTTTCGACAACACCGTTCTGTTGTGGAGTGCGAGCTGCAGAGAAGTTCTGTGAAATTCCTTCTGTTGAAAGATAAGTTTCAATGACACAGTTTTTGAATTCTGTGCCGTTGTCACTTCTTAACTTCTGTATTTTGCAATCATAAAGAACTTGGATTCTTTTCATTAGATTTATCAATATAATTGGAACATCTGATTTCTTTCTGATAAATTCAACCCATGTGAAACGTGAATACTCATCAACTAAGACAAGTATATATTTCTTGCCACCTAGGCTCTGTATTGCAATGGGATCGCAAAGGTCGACATGAAGCATGTACAGAGGCCTGGTGCAAGACACATCTGTTTTGCCTTTGTGGGAAGCTCTTTTGAGTTTTCCCATCTCACAGGCAGAACATAAATGATCCTTATTGAATTTAACATTTGGCAAACCTTTAACTAGATCAAGTTTGACCAGTTTTTCCAATGTGTGAAAATTCAAGTGACAGAACCTGTTGTGCCATAACCAGGCTTCTTCACTTTTGCAGGCAACAAGGCAAACTTTGTCCTTGTTCTTTGAGTTGAAGTTCATTAGATATAGATCACCTATTCTTTCAGCTCGCAGAAGTTCCATACTTGTTTCTTCACTTTGTAGAGAGCAGTAAGTTCTTTTGAACAACACATTGAATCCTGTATCACAAAGTTGACTTACACTGAGTAGGTTTTGCTTAAGGCCATCCACATATGCAACTTTGTATACAGAAACGTCTTCTTTCCTTATGACTCCATAGCCTTTTATGTGTCCTTTCTTGTTGTCTCCAAAAGTCACAGATCCACCATCTTGTGTTTCTTTGTACGTGGATAGCGCACTTCTGTCACCAGTCATGTGCCTTGAGCATCCGGAGTCTAGATACCAGATTGGCACATTCTTCTTCTGCAGGACAATCACAGAGATTTAGGTACCCATATCCATATGGGTCCAATATTGTTAGAGTTTTTCAAGTTTGCCTTGGCATTCTTGAAATACATTTTGTTCTCTGCATAAGAGTCAGATTGTTTCTTTGTGGGATTTGACTTTTGAATTGTCGTAGGGAGTAAACAGACTTGACTTGAAAAATGATTATTAAGTTTAGACATAAGATCAAAGCAATGACAGTATTGAATATGAGATGTAATTTGCTTGAACTTTTCATTGAACTTTTTAAACTCAGCCACAGAGGCATTACATTCTTTCTTTACATTAGATTTCCTATTACTAGAAGATCTATGAATACTCGAATGTTGTTTGCAAAAGCTCTGTTTAGGACCCGCCTTCTGTGGGTTGCTTCTGTGGTGAACTTCTTTCATCACTGTCACAGAAGAAAAAGATTTATTAACCTTGGGTTTTGAAAATCTAGAACTTATAGGATCAATAGAGGTCTTCTGTAACATTTTAAGCTCAGCAGAGGTTTTGATATGTAGATTCAAATTTAGAAAATCTTGGCAGATTGGAATCTCTGTGAGTTTCTCTTTTGGAGAAATAGTTCTGTGAGATTAGATTTGGAAAATCTGGTTTGTTCGTTTTTCCAATCACAAATAAAGAGGACAGAGGTTTGTTTCTTTTGCCTTCAACACCTAGGGTGATATCATCATACCCTATACCTCGTCTCCCTATTTGTGAGTTTACTTTTTCATAAACTTTCTGTGCATCTTTATAGTTTTTAAGCAAAACTTCTCTTCTGAGTAAATCTTGCCATAATACCTCTCTTTCTCTTTGAAAGTATTCTTTAAGAGCTCTTATGTCAGTAGTTTCGCTCCTTGAAACTGAAAGTTCTTTTGTTTTATCTTTTAAAGTATTGGTTAATTCAGAAATTTGTTTTTTTAAAGGATCTAGAGTTTTGTTCCATTTCTTTTCTATTCTCTCTTTTTCCTCAAAAATCTTTGCTTTTTCTTGAGTGAGAAGCCGTACTTCTCTCTCATTGAAAGTGAGTCTTTTCTGAATACTTTGATTTATCTCTTTCAGTTCAATTAATTCAATGTTAATTCTAAGTGTATTATCATCTACAGAGGTAATACAAGAGTTGGAATTTGAAGTAGATACCTCAGAGTCAGTGCAGGAGTCGACTTCTGCCATGCCACAGAAGAGGGCATTGGCGGTATGTTCATCGTCAGAAGTAGAGTCTGACTGGAAGTCTTCTGTGTTCTCCTCAGAATGTCCTTTTGCCATTAAGGATTTTTGAGCATAATATTCGGCTTTCTTTTTGTAGAAAGCAGAGTCCCTCTGTGGGCGATTTGATCTGCTTCTGCATTCATTCGCAAAATGGCCTGGTTTTCCGCAGTTAAAACACCCTTGAGGAGTGTTTCCTGTTCGATCATTGGACTTCTGTAGGTCTCCGCCTTTCTCTGATCTACATTCATTTGCATAGTGACCAGGTTTGCCGCACTTGTAGCATTCTTGCTGCGTGTGGCTTACCGAGTCATCTGACCTCTGTCGGTCATTCCCTCTGTAATTTCTATCGCTTGACCTCTGTCGGCCACTTGATTCTTCTCCTCTTCTGTCATCTCTTCTGTTGTCTCTTCTGTCATCCTGGTTGTCTCTATCATATCTTTCATTTCCGGAACCTCTTCTGTTTCATCTGAACTCTTTTGTCAATAGAGCTAAAGATTTAGCTAGTGACGCAAGAGTTATTTCCTTTTCTGCTTGCTCTTCTTCTTCACTGTCAATTATCACCATCTTCTTCTTCTCCTTCTTCTTCTCCTCTGTGGCTTTATCATTTCTTGGTCTCTGTGCATCCTCTTTAGTTTTACTAACCAATGCATATGGTGCAATGGTTAGTGTTTTAGCCTGTGCTATCTGAGGTTCTTGTGCGGCTAATGTTCCGTAAAGATCAGAGAGAGTCCAGGTGTCTAGATCCTGATTTGTCTGTAGGGACATAGACAGCTGGAGCCATTCTTCATTTAGACTTTTTAAAAACATGACATTGTTTTCTTCAGAAGTTCTGTCAATGCCTGATTTTCTGCACTTGTTGATTAGAGAATTGAATCTGTCGTATGTTGTTTGCAGAGATTCTGTTGCAGAGGCTTTGAATGCATGATATTCATTGATGTACTGTGCTCTTCGGTTTTTTTGTGTTTTAGCACCTCCTTCCAACTGTCTTTCCAGTTCTTTCCACAGATCATGCGCTGTTTCACATGAATCCAAGGATTGAAAGAGTTTGTTGGGTATTGCCATAATTAATGTCCTCTTGGTTTTCTGAGCAACTTCATCTTCTGCTTTATCTTCGGTTGACCACTCCCCTTTTGGCTTTGGTTTTTGATGTTCGGGGATTTCGGCAGATTCAGCAGTAGCAGGTACACGAGGTACTACTGTCATGGGAATAGGAGGAGGATTGTACAGATATTGTACTAGATTTCTTTCAGTGCCCTCGAAAAAATGGACCATTCTTATTTTCCACTGAGGATACTCATCTCGAAGGAGAGTAGGAGGTTTAGTGAGAGAACCAGTAGTAAAGAAATTATTTGTATTTGTCATTTTTGAAGATTTTAGAAAGAAAGTATGACTAAAGAGTTACTTCGATGAACTTGAAGATTTTCTAGGTTTAAGCAGTTTCCAGACACAATTTTAAATCTCAATAATATCTATCACGAATCTTGATAAGTGGATCACTTGATATTGAAAATCAAGGAAGGCTCTGATACCAATTGTTGGAACCCAGATACACTTAATCAAGATTAACAGTCTATTAGTTGAGTTTAGAGTTTGATGCGGAAGCGTATTAAACTAACAGATATGTTTGATAGATATTAGAACGCACGCATATAAAGAAAACAGTAAAGAATGAAAAGGATTTCTTGAACAGTTACTGTTATTCAATATATAATAACAACACGAAGAACAGATTAAGAACTGTTGGTGTGTGTGAGAATATAACACTCAGATATTTGACAATAAAGCTTGAGAGTATTAGTGATTCCTTGTGTATTCGTCCTTAGGAAGATCTCAACATGAGACTTCCTTTTATACTACTCTTAGAAGACTATGAAGTAGGTCACTGTTCCTTTTACGACATGAATAGTGAACTGGATGGTGTGAACAGTTGTTTGAGCCATGCGCATTTAATGGAGCAGATGTACTATTGGTAAATGCATTAAATGGCTCAGACGTCTATTATGTACTAAGCTCTATTGAGTCCATTCAGAGTTTGACACGTGTTGAAGTTGGACAGGGCAAGTTGCCATGCAAGTAGATGAACAGGTCTTGGAACAGTAGCAAGATATTATAAATATCTTCAAGTCTCAGTGAGGACCACAGAGGCTCTGTAATGAGTTACAGAGGTTCTGCGGTCTGGTCCTCTGTGGAGCAGTCTTCGCCGGATTCTGAGTCATTGGTCTTCTTTGTGCGTATGACAGAGCTTCTGTAGGAAGCCTCTGCTGCTTCTGTAGCTTCTTGACCTTGATTTCTCGGTAATGTCGGCAGAGCCTCTGTAAGAGGCTTTCTTCACTTAGCCTATTTTTCACTACTTCTAAATACTTCTATGATTAGGAAGATTGAAGCTAACAATGTGATACAACGTGAATTTGGGAACCTACAGTAATATCGCATGTTAGTCGGTTGAGGTCGTGAGGTTCCATACGACGGTCGTGTGTCATGAGTAACTTTCGATTTCAACTTTTGTCAAATGATAAAGTGTTTATGATTTAACCTTATTATGGAAAAGTGTAATAAATGTTTTTCTTGTTTTGGTCGTGGTCGAGACTGGTGAAATTTTACCCAAACAATACGTATTCTTGGAAATCAGATTGTCTTCATAATTAATGCAAATCATTTTGGAATCTATGTTATGTTAAATATTTCAGCATGGTATTTGTGTGAGTTGGAAAATGGGAGATTTGCATTTAAAGTAAACCATTTTGAAATCATGACTAAAACTACTATTGGTCCCGAAGGGCTATACAAGTTTGTAGAAGGGGGGGGGGGGGGGGTTGAATACCAACACACGGATTTTACTTTTCTAAATTGTTTATTGATAAATCATTAACAATTTACAGCTTGTTGCGGAACAAGATTAAGGATAAATCCTAATCTAAACAAGTTGAAACACTAAGTTTTCTTGCACTAAGAAAGATAAGAAAATTACTAATAATAACTTATCTCAAGATATAAGAAGATGATTTGACCAGAGTTAGCAAGTACTTCAAAATGAAGTGAGGTCTTCTTCTTATATACTGCATGCATTTAATGCATGGCAGTTTATACTTTACACGTGGCAGCAGCTGATTGGTTGTAGGATCTGACTTGAGTACACAACCTTAGTAGTCGCATGGTGAACAGTGTAGTATCAGAGTAGTTGTACAATTTCAGACAATAAGGAGGTTCTTTTCTGACATATCATACGGAGACGTGCAAGGGTGGTTAAGACAAAAAGTACTTTATACGAAGGACTTCATGATCAGCTTTCGTTGATTCAGCGCTCATAAGTAAACAACTAACTATCAGCGATCACCATAAGGACTGAACAGGCTCAGAGCATTATGGTGAACAGTGTTCGCTGAATGTTTAATCTAAAGAGCGGGAGTTCCTATCAGCGGTACTGTAAGGTCTTAGTACTTATCAGCGATAGTGAAACTCTTGATATATATTGTTTACTTACAATTTTCACTAAGTATAATGGAGAGGGTCATTATCAAATTACTGAGGGTTTGGATCTACAGAGAGTATTCTAGAGAGAGAAAGTGCATCAATCATATGTAATTCTCTATTATGTTCAAGATCAATGAGATGATTTGATGATTACCTAATAGATCTGGTGTTAACAAGCGGACACAGTCCTACTTCGAAGCATCTTCCTAGACATAACGAGTAAACTGAAATAATCAAAGGTGGGAAACACTCAAACAAAAGCTTTACTACATAAGGCAATTAAAGCACATACATGTACCAGTAAATTCGCAATTACACTGGCTAGGTCTTCTTCTTATATACTGCATGCATTTAATGCATGCCAGTTTATACTTTACACATGGCAGCAGCTGATTGGTTGTAGGATCTGACTTAAGTAGACAACCTTAGTAGCCGCATGGTGAACAGTGTAGTATCAGAGTAGTTGTACGATTTCAGACAATAAGGAGGTTCTTTTCTGACATATCGTACGGAGTCGTGCAAAGGTGGTTAAGACAAAAGTACTTTGTACGGAGGACTTCATGATCAGCTTTACGTTGATTCAGGGCTTTATCATTCTTTATCAGCGAATGACGAAGTTCAGCGATAGCTGAAGTCTTGTACTTGATACTTCATGTTGAGTGGACAAATCTGAGTCTTCGCTGATCCGCATCAGTTCATTAGGAGACTTGTCGCTGGTTCTTGAGCTTGATCTTCGACTTCAGTGTAGAACCTATGTTAACTTGAAACTTGTCTTCAGGGATCATAAGTAAACAACTAACTTATCAGCGATCACCATAAGAACTGAACGGGCTCAGAGCATTATGGTGAACAGTGTTCGCTGAATGTTTAATCTAAAGAACGAGAGTTCCTATCAGGGGTACTGTAAAGTCTTAGTACTTATCAGCGATAGTGAAACTCTGATACATATTGTTTACTTACAATTTTCACTAAGTAGAATGGAGCGGGTCATTATCAAATCACTGAGGGTTTGGATCAACAATCTCCCCCTATTTGATTATGACATAGCAACAGAGAAAATTGCTATTTAATGAAAACATAAGGATAAAAAGAACTCATAAAATATTTGTCCCTTTTACTGTTTTCTGGGATCTTTTCTGTACTGATGGAGTAAAGTACTTTCGCTGAAATCTTTCTTTAAACTTCGTATCAGATTACAAAGGGAAGTGGAAAGATTACAAGTACAAGCGAAATAAATTACAAGTACAAAAGAATAACTGATAAAATAGAAGAATAAGGCGGTCTTATCAGCTTATAGAGGTTCTTCCTTAATGAGAAGTTCATCAGGGTTTTTGATGTGGGAATCATCCAGTCAGGGACATTTACTCCTTGATTCTTTTTGTTCAGAGCTTCTTCAAAAATCAAGGGTTAAAGATGTCGTGCCTGAATGTCGCGTTTGAATTCACACCAGTAGATGAGATCTTTCAGCTGTTCGATGGGAGTGATGGGAAGCTCAGAGATACGTTGAAAACGTTGTCGTCCACCATAGTCAATAAAGAATATCCCATAGGGTTTGCTTATGACTTTCCCAGGGATGAAAGTCTCACCAGGAGGAAGATATGTGTCAAGTGCGGAAAGGTCAGGTTCTGGACCAAGAACTTCAGCACGAGAAAAACCAATACCTGTTTCGTTCCGTATAAGAGGAACTGAGTCTGAAGGTTTAGACTTTTTCTTTACAGAGGCCCTTCTTTTCTGATTTGCGAGAGGAGGGTAGTAGGAATATCCACACAAGAAGAGACTAAGTCGATCTGTTGATTTATCAGCTTTTCGAAATGATCCTTGTACTTAGATTGAGACTTCTGGATGGCTAATCTGATCTCCAACCATTCAGAGAGACCGTACTTCGTGATGGATTCAGCATAGAATTTTTCGTACTGTCCGTTTTCTCTGAATATCTCGATTTCAGCGATTGAAACTTTGAGGGTTGATTTTCCAGTGATATGTACCTTGTTGATTCTGGCAGGTCGATATCTGAAGTGTACCTTTTCTTTGCACCAGATTAAAGTAGATTTAGACACAGTTCTCTTTTCTTCAACGATCTTTCGAGCATCTTCCCAAAGCTGACGTTGGACTTGAATGGGAATTCGTTTCAGCTTGGGGTCTTCGACTGATTCTTGGACGAGCTGGATGGCGAGAGCCTTGTCTTTTTCTTCAGCTTTCCTTCTTTCAGCGATTAATCTTTCAGCTCTGAGGTGATCCTGGTATTCCTTTTGTGAAAGTTTGAACTTTGGAGGAATAGAAGGAAGTTGATCACGCTTCAGGATGATTCGCTGATCTTCAAAACTCTTAATCATCTCTTTTCTTCTTCTCTGATCCTCTTCACCTGGTTTTTGAGGAACCAAGGAAGGTCTATTTTTGTGAGAGAGCGACTGTTCTTCAGGTTCATCAGTCTCAGTGGTTAAATCCAAGACTGGGATTATTTCTTCAGCGTTGGGAGCTGGGATTATTGTTGGTGAAGTCGCAGCTGTAGAAACTTCAGCGATATCCTCAAACAGGGGAGAGGACTAGATGAAACACATCGATCGTTTAAGTAAGAAGAGTTGGGGAAGAAAGAGATAGAAAAAGAATGTGGTTAAGTGTATAGAGGTTTTATGGATTGAAGGATTGAGATTGAGAAAGGATAGACGAGGGATGCAGTGTAAGGGAATATAAGGTAGTGTACCTGACAAACCGGCTTTTTAAGCAAGATCGTCAGATTGTCATCTTCAGCGAGGCCTTTGTTTTTGCCTTTGTCAGCTTCAGACGCTACAGGCTTTGTCTTGGTCCGCTCCCCTGAAGGTTTGTTTATCGAAATCCCTTTAAGAGAGCTGTATTTTGTAGTTTCGAGACCGAAGGGACCGTTTGTGGTTTATTATGTATCTTTTATTATGAATGTAATGAAGTTATGCAATGTATGTTATTTGAAGCATGTTTGGGAAA
Source organism: Saussurea involucrata (assembly GCA_033807775.1). Classification (NCBI taxonomy): domain Eukaryota; kingdom Viridiplantae; phylum Streptophyta; class Magnoliopsida; order Asterales; family Asteraceae; genus Saussurea; species Saussurea involucrata. The sequence continues at coordinate 140,196,237 of CM066322.1, forward strand.
CCGGGTTGTTACACTTTCCATGGGGATACCTTAAGCATTACGCGCTCCTCAACTTGGAACTCTTTCGGTCTTTTCTTCGGATCAGCATAACTTATTTGTCGATCTTGAGCTGCTTTCATATGATTCCGAATCTCTTTCATTTTATCAGCCGTTTGTTGCACAACTTCAGGGCCAGCAAATTGCTTTTCTCCAGCTTCTAACCAACATACTGGAGTTCTACATTTCCGACCATACAAAGCTTCGAAAGGTGCTCTTCCAATACTGGAATGATAACTTTTGTTATACGCAAACTCTACCAAAGGTAAATGCGTATCCCAGTTACCTCCAAAGTGTAACACACACGACCTGAGCATATCTTCCAAAGTTTGAATGGTTCTTTCACTTTGCCCGTCTGTTTGTGGATGGTAAGCAGTGCTCAAATGGACTCTCGTCCCCAATTCTTCTTGTAGTGACTGCCAAAACCTCGAGGTAAACCGACTATCACGATGCGACACTATAGACACCGGTATACCATGCCTTGACACCACTTCATCAATATAAAGCTTCGCCAATTTATCTATGAGCACTCTTGGTCAATCGATCTACGATTACCCATATAGTGTCGTTACCCTTTGACGTTTTCGGTAACTTCGTCACAAAATCCATGGTAATCTTATCCCACTTCCATTCCGGAATCTCCACAGATTATAGACTTCCGTAAGGCCTTTGATGTTCAGCTTTTACTAACGAACAAGTCACACACTTTTCTAATACTCGTGCCACGTCTAACTTCATAGCTGGCCACCAATAGTGTAACTTCAGATCCCTATACATCTTAGTACTTCCAGGATGTATAGAATACTTAGACTTGTGAGCGTCTTCAAGAATTAACTCCCGATCTCCTCCCGCTTTTGGCACCCAAACGCGGCCTTGGAACAGTTTGACCCCACGACTATCTTCAGTCAGTTGAAGATGTTGCTTGCTCATGACTTCATCTTTTAGATTTTCTCCCAATAAAGCTTCCGCTTGTGCCTCCTTTATCTTTTCAATCAAACTTGATGACACATCAATTCTGGTGTTAGTCGGTTTCAAGCACCCACTATATTCTTTTCTACTTAAAGCATCGGCAACAACGTTTGCTTTACCAGGATGATAATGCAATTCACAATCATAATCTTTAAGTAGTTCTAACCAACGCCACTGCCTCATATTCAACTCATTTTGATCAAAGACGTGCTTCAAGCTCTTGTGATCAGTAAAAAGTGTGCACTTCGTTCCATACAGCTAATGTCGCCACAGTTTCAATGCAAACACTACCGCTGCAAGTTCTAAATCATGGGTAGGGTAATTCTTCTCATGCTCTTTGAGTTGTCTTGATGCGTAAGAAATCACCTTGCTTCGTTGCATCAACACACACCCCAAACCCATCTTTAACTCATCACTATACACGGCCAAATTTTCCGTTCCTTCCGGTAGTGCAAGAATAGGAGCTTCACATAGCTTCTGACGTAAAGTTCTGAAAGCTGACTCTTGCTTTTCAGTCCATACAAACTTTACATTCTTCCGAGTCAACATGGTCAAAGCAGAAGCAATTTTTGAGAAGTCTTTGATAAACCTCCGGTAGTAACCTGCTAGACCCAAGAAACTCCTTATTTCCGATGCGCTCTTCGGTGTTCCCCAGTTCGTCATCGCTTCTATCTTTGTTGGATCTACTTTGATTCCTTCTGCAGTAATCACATGCCCTAGAAATTGTACCTCTTTTAACCAAAATTCACACTTCCAAGACTTCACGAAAATGGCATTCATGATCGACTTCATCCTTAGAATAAAAAAGTATGTCATCAATGAACACGATGACAGACTTATCTAAAAATGGTCGACATACTCTATTCATCAGGTCCATGAACACGGCTGGAGCGTTAGTCAACCCGAACGGCATTACAAGAAATTCATAATGCCCATACCTTGTTCTAAACGCCGTCTTAGGAATATCTTCATCTCTTACTCGAACTTGATGATATCCCGACCTCAGATCAATCTTTGAAAAACATCCCGCACCTTGGAGTTGATCAAACAAATCGTCAATCCTTGGAAGCGGATACTTATTCTTAATCGTTACCTTATTCAGCTCCCGGTAGTCGATGCACATTCTCATAGTGCCATTTTTTTTCTTGACAAACAATACCGGAGCTCCCCAAGGTGAAGAACTCGGTCTAACAAATCCCTTGTCAAGCAGCTCTTGCCGCTAAGACATCATCTCTTTCATTTCGGCAGGCGCTAAGCGATACGGTGCACGTGCTATTGGTGTCGATCCAGGGACAAGATCAATACGAAATTCTACTTGTCGTTCAGACGGTAGACCTGGAAGATCATCGGGAAATACGTCCAGGAATTCAGGTACTACCTTGATATCCTCCACTTGTTTATTTTTTGCCTTCACGTCCAGAACATATGTTAGGTAGGATGAACATCCTTTAACCAGACACTTACACGCTTTTGCAACAGAAATTAACGGAACTTCCCCTTTTCTCTTTTCTCCAAAGATGAATACATCATCATTATCAGCTATCGGAATCCGAATTAATTTCTTTGCACAAATAATTTCTGCCTGGTTGATTGTAAGCCAATTCATACCCACAATTACGTCAAATCCTCCAATTTCCATTAACAACAAGTCAATCGAAAATTTCTTTTCCCCTATCCAAACCAGACAGCCCTCAAGTCTTTTACGAACTAAGACTTGACCCCCGTTAGCTATTTCGACTACTAAGGCATCTTCCAACGTAGTGACAGCATATCTAACTTGTGATAGAATGATTTAGACACAAACGACAAATTGCCACCACAGTCAAATAAAATGTGTGCGGGAATAGAATTTACGAGGAAAGTACCAGAAACAACATATCTAGACTCCTTCGCCTCTTCCGCCGTCATATGAAATGCCCTGCCCGTTGGTTTCGGAACATTTGGTTTCTTTCCTTGATCTCCACCCTTCTTTAACTTCGGACAATCTCTTCGGAAGTGTCCGAGTTGTTTACATTCAAAACAGACCAACCCTTTAATAGAACAACTTGCTGCTAGATGTCCAGATTTCCCACATTTGAAACACTCATTTCCGACTACCCGACACTGGCCAAAATGCTTACTTCGGCATTTCTGACACCAATTTGGCTCCCGACGAGACTCGTAACGAACATTTCTGCCAAATGACTTTGATTTCTTGGAAGACTCCGACCGGCCTTCCCACTTTTGTTTCTCTCCCCCTTGCATCTTCTCCTCCTTGTCTTTGGCGTAAACTTCTTCTATAACTTTGGCTTCCTCGATCGTCTCTCTCAACGCTGAAGCTTTAGCATTTCGTACCCTTAACATCATGTTTTAATCTTTTCCTTCTCGGTTGGAGTCACATGCCCCACTAAGTTCAACTTCTCCATAAAGGATTCAGTGTACTTCCGAACAGTCGAAGTACCCTTCTTAAGAGTCCGAAACTTTTCTTCAATCCTATCCATTTCGTTTTCATCACAATATTCCTCCAGAATCTTTTTCTTAAACGACTCCCACGTCATAGCAGCCAAGACTGTAGCCGTCAAGGTCGATGATACGATATTCCACCATGTTAAGGCGTTGCCTCGCAACATTTGAGAACCGAACCTGACTTTCGATTCTTCATCACATTCACAAGCTCGAAAAGCTTGTTCCATCTCTCTGAGCCAGTTCATACATGCCACTGGATTGTCTGCTCTGGTAAACTCTGGCGGTTTACAGCTCAGAAACGTCTTATAAGAACAAACTCTTTCCACCCTCCTGTTTACATTCACCACAAGATTACGAATTGGATTTACTAAACCAGTATCTGCCTCCGTTCATCGTAATTAGAACTTCGATCATTCAACACTTTCATGAACATTTCTGATTGTTGTGCCATTGCTGTATTCATCATTCGCATAATATTCTCCATCATGCGAGATTCCATTATAGACTCGGTTGTCACCGGATTAGACGTACTGATACTCGTTCTTTGTGCTTGACTATCCATTCCTCCTATTAGAGGTGGCCTCGGCGGACTTTCATATGTTCCGCCCGTTTCAGGTTGTCTTTCCAAACCCCAGTCAATTACTGCCCTATTCTCCGAAGAATTAGGGGATCTTGTTGGTGTATTCACCATCGTTCTGCTATAACACAAAGAAATAACCATCAGAAATGGTTACACATATCCAGACACACAAAACGTACTTTACCGTTCATTAGTCACTGTAACAATTTAGAAACAAGTATGCTTGTGTAACAATATATTCATAATAACAGTAGCTAGTTGAAATTGTGAACATACTATACATGAGAATCCTCATTACCATCGTTACAGTACTGATTTCACGTATTTCCGTTGACTCTAAGACTATCCCGTCTTAGTACTCCTACCCATATCTCACAGATCATAACTTAATTCATCCCAGCTTAAGTCTAGGTATCTCATTATCATACCTAGTTCGCTTAAACTTCAGCTCTGATACCATATTGTAACACCCTAAAAATCAGGGCCAATTTGAACCTCAAATTTTAACAAGGTAAAACAGAATATCATCCAAACTTTATATATATAAGAAGAGAATTAACTATGAGGGTTCATATTTACAAATATTGAATTCTCCAAATAACCTATTAATCTAATCATGTCAACTATAATCAGATTAATTGAGTTATCTAAGCAATCCATCAAAAAGCCTCATCGCGTTAGCTAAATTCTCCGTTTATCTCAAAAGTTGAATACTTCAAAAGCTTTCGTCCCACTCCCATTACGTCCCTGAGCATGTACCTGGTAAGAAGATTTAATTTGAACAATTAGCTTACGCCTAGTGAGAACATCCAAATTCAAATTAAAACATTAACAGCTTTGAAAACTCAGATATCCAAAGCATATAAACATACCTGGTTTACCACCATTCTTACCGTACACGTGCTCGTCTCAATGACGAGAACATACCCGATCCCATGAATATGACTAACATTCAGTAAGTCATATTATCATAATCAAGAGCCTACTACGAATCAATGCAGATTCTAGATTATTGGTCTTATCCAAGAAATTACAAGTTACTTTATGCCTATTTCTTGAACTGGAAGTAGAGATTACAATTTACTTTATGCCTATCTCTGACCTTCCCATAGAAATCAGGAATTACAATTTAGTTTATGTCTATTCCTCGTTTCTTATCACCTCTCGAAATGGGAATTACATTCCACATTATAGGTCTCATCACCTCTCGAAATGGGAAATTACATTCCACATTATAGGTCTCATCACCTCTCGAAATGGAAAATTACATTCCACATTATAGGTCAACGGGAATTACAAATTACTTTATGCCTATTCCTCGTTACAATACTTATCAGTGCATATGGATCAATTACACTTATTAATGTATATGTATAAAACATATCACACTACATCCCATAACATCTTCAATTCTAAGAACACCGGTTAACCTATTGTACCCTCAACGTTCTTTTTCTAAAAATTATACTTAGAAAAGTATTCTGAAACCTCGATCCAAAAGGAGATAATAATTTCAATAGAATTTGTATCCTAAAATAAAAACCATAATGGACCCTAAACCCTACTTCCGGATTTTAATTACCGGAATCCAAACAAAAGCCCATTCCGGATTTTAAATTACCGGATCCAAACAAAGCCCATTCCGGATTTGAATTACCGGGTCTAAAATCGAGGCCTAACTTCCGTAAGTCTTAAATAATTCTGGTACCCAAATGGTCAAGGCCCAATTCCGAATGTCTTAATTAATTCTGGTACCCAAATGGTCAAGCCCACTTCCGGTATTTTAAAGAGTTCCGGAACCTAATTGTCCAGCCCACTTCCGGTATTTTAAAGAATTCTGGAACCTAATTGTCCAGCCCACTTCCAGTATTCTAAATAATTCTGGAAACCAACTCCAATACTGGATCCACTTAGTCCGGTTCCGGAACTCATCCTAATTCCGGATCTTAAACCCAGTTCCGAAAATCCATCTTTTCTGGATCTTAACCCAGTTCCGGAATTCATATATTTTCCGGGACTTCGATACTGATTACCCCATTTTCGTCAATCTGTTCAATAAGGTCATCTATATGTAGGTTATTGACTGATTACAATTTCCATACATATATACTAATCCATTCAGACAGTTCATACATCAAATCTAATTTAATTTCAACTTAAAAGAATTTGAGATAAGATGAACTCACCTGGATAGCAATTTCTGACTCGAACTGATTCCAACCCTTTTTCCCAATCGATTCAGTAGCCTAATTAAAAGGTAATACAGATTGTAATTTTCTACACTGATTAAGAGATTAAAGAAGAAGATTGTATAACCCTTACCAAAAGAACCACCAATTCAACTTCTTTCTTCTCTTTTCTTCTTCTTTCGCTCTCTCTGTAAAAGTGACCGCCTCTGAATGTAGATGTTATCTCAATTCAGTTTACCTTACTCTTAAGTAATTCCAACTTTCCAAAAATGACCAAATAACCCCTCATGTTTAATTTTCAATCTTAACATTAAACTTTGGTCAAATTACAATTCGACCCCATTCATATTAAAATAATATAATGGAAATTCGAGGTGTTACATCTTTACACCAACATAATGCTTCAACGCTCCCAATTAAACTTCATAACAAAGCACCACAACTTAACGGATACAACACTCTCTTCGACCTTCAAGTAGAGTATGATAAACTCACCCAAAAATCCACTGAACCGAGAAGAACAAGGGTTCTTCTCTCATTCAGTCACCAAATCCCAACTCAATCTCTTGATCTCAAAATAGCATTAACGTACGCCGCCTGAAAATCCATACATTTCAATCCAGCCTACTTGCCATCTTTGAATACTTCCCCAAGTAATCCTCAAACTAAGTTTTACACCTACTCTGGACCCATATTACAACGCAACAATACCTCTATAAAACGGCAAACCATCATTACATCTTTGGCTTACACATTCCCTCGGTACAAAGTGCTACCAACTTGCCTACACCACTATCGCACCACGGGTCCACAATGCAAACCAACTATTCGTGATGCTTTTACAAACACAAAATATCACTTCCCTCATACCAACCATAACACAATTACATTTGAAATAAATTCATATCGGAACTTTGTCTTTCTCGGGTTCAGATGGAGCATATAATCATGATTGTCTAATTCACTCACACAAGGCGGTCCAATCATCAAACCAGGTGCACACACATTTATCTCGATGGACCTCTTACACCCTTGAATAACCTCAATAACATGACCACACTAGAGTTACTTCTCCGATTCCAACCTTCTGATAACGACCTCAACAACGATCGTTGATTTTAACATCGACAATCGACATGCCAATGTCCAACCACTTCACGACAGACAAGAATTCCCGAAGGAAGCTATTTCTCCTATCTCCTAATAAATATCTATGGATCCCACAACCCTCTCTGGTTTAAGGCACAAAGCTTACTTGGTATGAATTCTAATGACAAGACAACACCAATATTCAGGCTCACGCCAATAACCTTTCACCAAGGTACTACACACCACTCAATAGCATGCCACTACTAGAAGCATCCCATCAACTTTGAACTTCACCCCGAACATAACCATCCTCAAATAACCAAACAAGAGTCTAACTACAATCATACTAACATCCCGAATTCATTGTCCGAGACTTCCGGTATTCACTAACTTCCTCTAACGGAAACACTAAGGTCATAACTCGACCATATCCTATTCAACTAACAAATCAACTCCCAAAGCCTTTCATTATCCTCAATAAAATATCCTCCACCACCTAGCGAGTTCATAGCCTTCATGCATGATGACACAACGATTGAAATCATTTTGCACGTTTGAAAATTTAGTAGGTACGATATCGTAAAACAAACTTGAGTATGCATGACACACCACCACTCAAGTTGAATAATAAAACACAGCGGCCTCAAAGATCGTTCATATGTGACTTCACGATGATTCATAACCTTGTCCAACCAACTCGATGTTGGCACGACAAAATATGACCAACGAAACCCTTCAAATACGACTGGAACAGTTCTGAACGAAACCACTTACATAAAGTGAGTCTGTCGACTCCAACACTCATCCATATGATAATAGCGTGTCAATGCCCATTTTGTTTATAAACAAAACCTCGCAATAAAACGTTTCCAATAATTTCGTAACGAAGATTCTCTCCGCAAGAAAAAGCTCGAAATAATTCGCAGATCACTAAGTTCTATGTTTTATCGTGCAACGAAAACAAGTTTGTCCTTTTCTTTAGAAACATACGCTCGCGCGCGTCAATTATTTCTCAAAACAAGACGAAATTCTTATGTACGTACATACTTTTAACATGAAAGAGTCCAGGTAACACATTTAAAGACACGATGCATGAAACTCAATATGCAATTGAAGGCTATTCACTCTAACAAGGCAACTGTTATACTCACAACAACTTATCCTTGACGCTCTACTTGACCAACGATCACTTTCTCGCCCTTGCAACAACTTGCTATACAGGTGTTTTACAACCCACCTGTTCGACCACCCTACACGGTTTCCAAATTGACCAGTTACCTCACCTACTACTCCTATACGTACTTCAATCCAATACTGATATCTTTCCTTTATTATCCTTGCCACTAAACCGCTTGACTAAACAGTCAAAGGCTAGATTCCCTCACTCTGTCTTGAATTGAATCATTTAAGATTCCAACATAGTCCTCACTTCTTATCCCCAACTGATCGACACCTCAATACCAAAAAATAGATTCTCCCTAGAAACTAGGAGTTTACCCTTAATCTGTCATTCATCCCTTTGGAACCCCAAGAATTATGTCCATAGCCGACTCATTAACACACCGAACAACACTTCTTTTTAAAGGTAAAAACATCACGTCATAAGCGATCTTTCACGACACATCACCCCCTTTGCTATCACTTGCAAGGTTCAAACTCTCTACAAACTATCACACTCAACTATCATCCCAACAGTAGGGGTCGAGTACTCTCATGCACCTGTAAATTCATAATAACATTGGCCAGATGCGATTTTCAATTTACCTTACATGAGGGTCCTCACTACTATTGTCAAGATTCTCTACGATTAAGGTCTTTCCTATTGGCTTCCTATATCTCAGTTGTGTCTCCCTCTACTCCACAGTTTCAGTTTAGGCCCGTCCGGTCACCTAAATCCCTTAAACTATGGCTCTAATACCATTTATAACAACCCAAAATCCATTAATCAATATTCATAACGTTACAACCAAAAACGGTCCCAAAATGTACACATTACATCAATTCTGACTCTAAGTACGCAGCGGATAATCCCCTTCACAACTGACATGCTACAGGAAGCCCGATGGTGAACTACAAGCCACCACTAGACTACTCCTCTCTTACAGCGCCACCTCTTTCCATCTTCTCTAGATGAAACCCCAAACAAAACTCTAACCTGAAAATGGTTTTATTTTTTTAAAAAGCGAGGGTTAGACCATGAGATCTAGTGAATTCCCTCCCGAAAACAGTTTAACAACCACATATATAAATATGCAAACCGCCTTAAAGGCCCATCAAAAACATTTCATCCAATCAACGTCACACATGGGTAATTGCACGGTGTTTGTAGACAATCTCTACCGCACGGTTGTATCCACGATCGGGGCCCAAGCCGACTCCCCTTTCGTCTATGGGGCCCAAGAAGACTCCCTAGTCCCACATACACATGCAACAGATTCCATGCATACGGGGTGAATAAATCAACGCCCAAGGGATATATGATATCCCAAGGTACACTACTCCCACTGTGCAACCCGATTCCAAAACATCATGATAAACCCAGATTTAGCAATCAAGAATATAGAGAGAATCTAGAGAGCAAATGTGTCATTCATATATTGAACTTGAGAGTACAAATGACAATGTGCATGAAGTGTTCTAGATTGTTGTCTAACTATTGAACTAGACATGCCTATTTATACCCATAACATACAAGGTATAAAGGCATTATGAACTAATACAGTACATTGACTTTACAGTAAATCTTGAATACAATAATACTCTAACAATCTCCCCCTTTGGATTCAAGATTTAAAAAAAATATGACAACAGTCTTCAGCTCTTTGTCTTCAAAACTTTAACTTTGACCGCTTTGAACGTTGAAGCTTTGGCACTCTTCAAACAGTTGAATCTTCACAAGGATGTGAAGCCTTCACATTTTTGAACACTTAGGTGTAAGCACAATCCGAGTCTCTCAGATCTAAGATAACCATATTCAAAAACACTTCAGACTTCACATGATCCGAAATCTTCAACTTTGAGCAATCCGAATCCATATATGAGTGATTCGAAAACATCTTTGTCTTTCACAATGTAAAGTCAATCTTCTTCAATAATATCTTTAACAAATTGTCTTCAAGTCTTGAATGCGAATTTTAGATCTTTACAGCTTTGAACTTTGTAGCTTTGAACTTTGAAGCTTTGAAAACTTTGAGGCTTTGAACTCAAACTTTGAATAATTTCTTGAACTTAGTATCTTCATCTCTTTGACCTCGAATTGTCTTCGACATGAAATTGAATTAAACATTTCTCCCCCTTTTTTGATGATAGTGATTATCATGATCATCAAAAACTTTTTTCAATTTCAGTCGCGTCTCTGAGTATTACTAACAATCTCCTCCTTAATGAATAACCTTGCTGCCCCTCAAAATAAGAATTTTGGAGCAATTTGTTTTCTCCCCCTGAAAGTATGCATATATTTCATTAAAAATATTCATTTCAAATACAGTGCATTAATGAAAACATTTATACAAGGAATATAAAATTCATTGAACCACATTTTATAACTACTAACATTTGATCATTTGAAAACTTTACAAAAGAAATCCAACTTAATGAAATTTAACAGATTTTTCAATCAAATGAAATCAAATGCATGTGTTTGGAGTCAAGTACAAGTCATCATTGTATATCAAGTTAAAAATGTTCAGTTTTAACCCCTTTATTAAATCTATTTGGTGTGCTAGCATGCGAAATATGATTAGCTTCAAGTATATGCAATTCTAAAACATATAAGAATACTTTGCTCTACTCACACTATTTGTCCAAAATCAGAATTTTCACAAATTTACAGGTTTATCGCGACTTTGTATTTTCCCCAAGTGTCAAGAGATGTGTGCTCATTGGCATCTTTTGATTTTGTGCTCAATGGCATCTTTTGATCAAAAAGTTTAGTAAGAATAAGATACACCGTTAAACATGACTTTCTATCTGGTTCTATAGTAGGATTTGGGTTAGCAGATCCCAGACCAGTTGGCCTTAGGTGCTAGGTGTCGAGCACCCCTTAGAACTTAATTTACCAAACCAGAAAGGTCACATCGATATATCTTAAACCCATTTGTACCAGTAGAACATGGCTTTCTATCTGGTTCTATAGTAGGATTTGGGTCAGCCGATCCCAGACCAGTTGATCTTAGGGACTAGGTGTCTAGCACCCCTTAGGACTTACTCTCCCAAACCAGAAAGGCCACAGGTACAAACTTTCAAACTAAATGATAGTGCATAATTTTATCTTAATCACTTGGTTCTAAAACATAGTGCTTCCCCCATATTTTCGTTTCCATCCATCACTCAGACATTTAGGCTTTTTAAGCATTATATTCTATATAAGTCCAGATTTCCATAATTTTGAGCATTCAGCATAATTTCATTCATGTTTTGCTGACCTTTCGATTTCTTTCAGAAGTGAAAGTTGAAACAAATGCAACTCAGATAATACAAAAATACTTGTAAAATCACCCTTGACACACATTTTATTCATTGAATGAAAAATTGAGAATTTCATCTCATTGAATTAAATTTGTGAAGGTTCAAACTTTCAAATTCAATAGAAATAAAACATAATGCAATGTTACCTTTCACCACTTGTTCCTTGAAACAAAAAGATGTGACAATTAAGGATATCACCTGAGTAGTATGAGTTCTAAACTGATTTGTTTAGAAGTCTTAGACTTTGAAGTACGGGTCCTGAACTGAATTGTTCAGAAGCCATACTCGTTGAAGCACGGGTTTTGAACTGATATGTTCAAAAGCCAAAAACGTTGAAGCACGGGTCCTGAACTGATGTATTCAGAAACCAATAATTTTGCTCTCCCTTAATGGCACAAGTACTCTTCTTAAAAAAATTCACTGCTTCTCTTCTGTTTTCAGTCATGTGTGTGGTGTATATATTTCCAAATCAGCACAACACATGATGAACCTGCAAAACAGATTAAGTAGATTTTGGTACCCAACGGCACTTGGGTCCTAGTGTGTTAGGTGTAGATTTCTTAGAAGGAATACTATAAGTACCGTACCAATAAGAAGTATAATCTTTATGCACAAAGTCATTTGTACCACAGTAGGAACAACAAATTTTCTTATGTGCCAACCTAATTAGATGATTTGTGGAATAAACAAGATTAGGTGGAACAGAAGATTTACCTTTCGGAGCATTGTTCCTCTTTGCTTTTGGTGTGGATACAGATGATTTTGGCACATCTTTCTTTGGAATTGTTGTGCCTTTGACTCTCCATTCCATCTTCACCTTCTTGAAGAGTGGAACTTCTTCAGGTTTGGAAGTATTAACTTTAGGCACTTTTGAATCTTTATCCGATTTATCAAGCAAATGATTATAGAAGAGATTTGTTGAACGAATCTGATCTTTTGAGAAATCAGTTGATCTATTAAATTGTTTAGAATGAATGTTTTTAAAACTTGAACTTGAAGCAGTTTTAAAAGAGCATTCAGAATCATTTGAAATAACAAATGGAGTCTGAAAGATAGTATCAGGATTGACCTGATTTGAGACATCAAATTTAAAAATGATATCTTCAAGTTCTTTGACTTTGTTTATCAAAACATTTTTCTTTTTAAAGATTACATCAAATTTCTTTTGGAGATCAGATTTGATCAATTGATCTTTCATAATATCAGCTGATAAACCAGATAATCTTTTGGTAAGATTAAGAATCGCATCTTCAAAATATTCGCGTTCCGATTCAAAATCTTTTTCCAAAAACTTTCTTTTATCAGTAATCTCTTTGAAAATTTCCATATTTTTCTTTTTAAGGGTTTTACTTTCATTTTCAAAGAGATTTTTCTTTTCCACAAAATCTTTTCTTTCTTTTTCCAAAAGATTTTCTAAATCATAGATTTTCACGGAAAGTTCAGAACTTTTTATCTCAAAAGATTTTCGTTCAGTTTAAAAAACAGCTCTTTCTTTTTCGAGGTTCTCTTTTTCTAAAAATAAAACTTTTTCAAAGTCAGAAACTTTTTTTGAAAGTTTTATACATTTCAACTCAGTTTCTTTCTTTTCTTCAAGAGAAAAATTAGATAGTTTTCTCTTTAGATCAGCATTTTCACTGTCCAAACTTTTTCTTTTATCTTGAACTTCTTTTAATTTAGCTTGCAAATGCAAGTTCCACTTCTCTCTCTCTTTTCTTCCCTACTCTTCATATCAACATTTTCTCTTTGAAGAGTTGTTACTTTCTCTTGAAGATTCTCAATTTGATCGTGCAGACTTGAGTTGTCTCTATTAACGTCAAGATCAGTAACTCTTTTAATAAGTTTATCATTTGAAGAAGAAATGTCTAAAATTTGTCTCTTCAGATTAGCATTTTCTTCCTCCAATGATTTTATACTTCCTTGAAGCTCCTTCATGTCATCTTGATGAGTTGAAGGATTTGAAGTATTAGTTTTAACAAAATTTTGCTTCAAACCTTCACCACTGGATTTAACAATAGTTTGCTTCAAACTTTCATTTTTAGATTTTACAAAAGTTTGTGGTATTGAAGGTATTTCTGTTATAAGAACTTGATGCAAAATTTCATTATTTGGTTTAACAAAAACTTGTGGAGTTGGAGGAATCTCCTTTATAAGAGTTTGTTGCAAACCCATCTCTCTTTATGGTATTGCTAGAAGTTGATCTTTCAGAAAATCAAGCAGAAAGTGTATAAAATACACTATTGAAAAAAAAAATTATATAAATTTTTTTATTGAAAAGCTCTTAAAGTGTATGGAAAACACTATAGAAAAAATTTCGGAATAATTTTTTTTTTCAAAATACTTTTTTTTAAATCAATACGAATTCGGATCAAGAAGGATTCGAAACCACGGAATCCGGATGTATAAGGATCCGAAACCAACAGATTACGGATCAAGAAGGGTGCGAAACCAATGGATTCGGACCAAGAAGGGTTCGAAACCAATGGATTTGGACCAAGAAGGGTTCGAAACCAATGGATTCGGACCAAGAAGGGTTCGAAATCAATGGATTTCGAATGTATAAGGATCCGAAACCAACAGATTTCGTATTCTTAAGGATCCAAAACCAAAACTTAAACAAATATCACTTCTCTTTGTGATCTGAAACCATGCAACAGTAAATGATGAGTGGTCCGAAACCAAGCTTGAATGATCCGAAATCCTTATGAATGATCCGAAATCTTCATGAATGATCCGAAATCTTCATGAATGATCCGAAACCTTCACTTAAACACCAAAAATCACTAAATCAGCCATAACTTTTTCAATTCTTGATCAATTGTAATGAAACTTGCACAGATTTGTTCGAAATTTGATTCCACGCACTTTCCTAGTTGATTTCAAATCCCAAATCGATCAAATTAATCAACTTTTGATCCAAAAACAGTAAGAACAAGTTTTTCGAACAAACAGATGTAAAATGATCAATTCGATGAATTTTATGCAGAATTTGGTAGAAACTCGTGTATTAAAGATGATCAGGGATGAAAAACGAGTTCAGTGATGTAAAATTTCAATCCAAAAGATAAAAAATGGCTGAAAAGTCGAATTCTGGATGAATAGTAATTGAAGAAGGGTCAGAAATCATCATGAACAGTAAACTCTGAAGGATCCGAAATCTTCAATCCAGTGTAAAAATTCTTCAATTTGCTTTAATCTTCTGTTTAGCTCTGATACCAATTGATAAACCCAGATTTAGCAATCAAGAATATAGAGAGAATCTAGAGAGCAAATGTGTCATTCATATATTGAACTTGAGAGTACAAATGACAATATGCATGAAGTGTTATAGATTGTTGTCTAACTATTGAACTAGACATGCCTATTTATACCCATAACAGACAAGGTATAAAGGCATTATGAACTAATACAGTAAATTGACTTTACAGTAAATCTTGAATACAATAATGCTCTAACACATCATGTCAAGTAGTGGATAATATCACGTAAGCCAAACATGTGCATTTATAAATATTTTCATAACATGCGTGCATTTATAAACAATTCTACATCATGTAGTAACAAAGCTTTTCATAGTGTATAATCATGCCATCATGCTTAATACCAAATTCAGTTATGAAAACTTTAGGAAAACATTTCATTACCACAAAAGAGTTAAGGGAACTCACCTGAGCTTTAGCAAATCGACACACGCTCCGAAACACACTTTAGCTCAAACCGAACACCTGAATTGGACGTCATAACAGTGGTGTTAACCCATCTAATCACATCCCAAAACATCCTTAATAAACCCTAAAACAACCCTTAGATGATACCACAATTCTAGCCTAAAACAGTACGCGAAACAAAAGCCGAAAACGCGAGACAGAGGCTGGCGCTACTGCCCGCGCTAATGAACTCGCGCCACAAAGCGCGCGGGACACTGGACAGTCTTTGGCGCTACTTCCCGCGCTACCTAACTCGCGCCACCACTGGCGCGGAGTACCTGCACTCGATTTTTCAGCCGAAAAACTCACCCTTTCTCAGTCCCATTTCATCCCAAAACGATTTTAGGCTACAACATCGAAGGGGGTGGATTTTCCAATCCTTTTAGACAATAACCAACATCAAAACTCCCTTTATCCCTTTTGATTTCATCCATTAAAACCCCAAAACAATATAAATGTTTAAGTCATGAAGACACACCATTAATGGTGGTTTGACCCAAAGCTTCAAGTATCTAATTAGAACTCCCATAAACATTAACCAAATAATTTCTAATCCAAAAACACTTCAATGAATAACTCCCACACTCCCAAACATCACAACCCACTAAGACAAAATGAGAGAATCAATGGATAAAGTGATTAACTGATGAAGATGAGTAGAACCTCCCAAAATCTGCTCCTTCTCTTGATTTCGTCCAAGAACACACAAAGATAACTCTCTCTTTCTCTTACTCTTCTATTCCAACCTCCAATGAAGAAGAATGAAAACCATTTAGGGTTTTACCCCATTCACACACACATACACACACACACACACACATATATATATATATATATATATATATATATATATATATATATATAATTCAGATTTTGCCACTAAATCCTTAAAGCTGCACACTTCTCACTTTGGCCCCAAATTTTCTAAAAGGTTCAGATTTTAAGGACTTGGGGTGTTACAGTTATGATATGCAAATGTTTTACTATATGTTGATAGGGTACTTTTGGACGTCCCAACAAGTTTTTTTAGATAGTTTTTAGGACGATTTTACTATACATTTATAGGATGTTTTACTATTAGTCGGTTTTATATGATGTCTCAATGGATCGACCACAATAATAAATATGCATTGAACGTATTTTAGGAGTTGGAACTAATCGATGATATTTACATAGGTTGGAGTTGCCTTCGAAGTTATTCACTGGAAGTTTTAGACACTATTGTTCTTCTGTATACGACGCTATCAAAGGTGAAGATACCAAGTAATATCCAATTGTTTGTCTGGTTTTAAGTTACAACTTTTGTTCTTGTGTCATCTGAACTTTTGTTTTAAGTATTGTACTTCACCAGACAAACATACGACTTACCATGGCTTATTAGCATCTTTGGCATTTGTCTTGCCTCTTCTGGAGATAAGCATTAAGTGCTCATTGTGTCAAGACTTCATGCACGTAGATCATCTGTATGAGGGTCGTTCCTTGGGGTGTGCATAGTGGTGCTACGCACAAGGCCTCTGATTGTAGCGTCCTCGGAATATTTTCTAATTTTTTATTCGTAATAAAATTACTATATATATTTTTTAATACGACGGTTTAAGCAAAACAACTTCTAGCACAGTGTCAAGATGTCTTATATGTTGGTGGTCGCCATATGGTTATCCTAGGATCGAATCCCTAACCCCCTAACATGTAGTTTTAATTTTTTTTTTTTTGTGTTTTTAATTAGATTGTTTTTATAATAGATTTTCTTGAGAGAATTAAATATATAAGATTTTTAACAATTTCTTTACTTTTGAAAATTCTTTTTTCAAGAATGACTAAAATTTATAATTCAAGTTAATAAGTTCTTTATATAATTATCCTAAAAAATAAAACTCTTTATTCATACTTTATTCTTTAATTTTCTTTTCAATTTTTATTTGTCGTCATCATCTAAGGCCATTCGTACCCGGCTCGGGATGGGGCTCGGGATGCCTTCGGGCTCAGCGGGAATGGGCTACGGCCCTTGCGGGATGCGGGATGGATTCCGGGTTCGGGATCCCGATTCATCCCGAAGGTTTATTAAAAAAAATTATTTAATTTTTAAAAATAATGCCGTTGAACGGCTCTTTTTAAACAAAAATAAATAAATTTTTTTCTCAATTTAATCCCACTATATATTTAACCCTCAACCTCTTATTTCTCACACCTCTCAAACTCTCTAAAATTCTCTCAACCTCTTATTTTTCACACCTCTCAAACTCTCTCAAATTCTCTCAACCTCTTATTTTTCACACCTCTCAAACTCTCTCAAATTCTCTCAACCTCTTATTTTTCACACCTCTCTCATCATGAATCCAAACAGAACACCTACATCCCGTCGTAACCGACCGAATACACCACAATCGCAAGAAGATCAAGAGCTTGGTTTCCAAGCGTTTACACAACAACAAGGTTATCGTCCGCATTTTTCGCAACAAATTCCGCCACAAATTTCGCCACAATGGTCGCAACAAAATCCGCCACAATATTTTTACAACTCATTATGCCATACGCAACAAATTCCGTACCAACTTACACGTTCCGGTATGATTGAACAAGGTTGTATTCCGACCAACTTCAATCCTTCTTCACCCTTCATCAATCTCGCCGACGACTACGTTCCGGAAACCCAACCTTCTACCCCGAACACACCACAATCTATCCCGACACAACAATCTAACCCGGAACCATCAAATCCGAGACCAACGAAAGCCGCCAAACAAACGTGGAGTAAAGACGAGGAACTCGCGTTAGTGTCGGCGTGGGTTGACGTTTCGGAGGACCCCGTTATCGGTAACGCACAAAGCGGTGGTAATTATTTTTATTGTTATTATTATTATTATTATTATTATTATTATTATTATTAATAATATTATTATTATTCTTATACTTAATTTTACATAAATGTAGGAAGTTTTTGGGCCCGAATCGGGCATGTGTTCTTTACTCGCTTGGATCGTGAACCAGGTTATAGATCAACCCATCAACTCAATAGCAAGTTCAACGACCTCAATAAAAGAATTAATTGGTTTGGCGGCATCTACAACAACTTGTTCAATAATAGATCAAGCGGGATGAGTGAGGCGGATATATCCCGAACGGCACACGAACGATATCTAGCACGCCATAAAGTTGCTTTCACTCACAAACAAGCTTGGGACGTCCTAAAAAAATGTCCAAAATGGGGAGCCGTTCCAACGATGACGACAACTTCATCGCGGGGTTCAAAACGTACCCAACCTTCCGATGATGACGACGACGAGCAAATTCAACGACCCATCGGGAGAAACAAGGCAAAAAAAACATCAACGAGTAATACGTCCGGGGCGAATACGGACGAAAGTGTTACTCAGTTGTTGACGACGTTCAACGACAAGATTGATGATACAATGGAATACAAAATGAAAAAACTCGATCTCGAAATCGAACGCTCAAAACTCGAACGACATAGGTTGGAACAAGAACTCGAAATCGAACGCTCAAAACGATTTGAGAAAGACTTCGAGTTTTTCATGACCCCGCATGATCACCTTACGGGAAACGCTTTGAGGGTTAATTTAGCGAGAAAAGAGCAAATTCAAAAATTTCATAATTGGTAGTGTTTTGTATTTTGTAATTTTTATTTTTAATGAATGGTATGAATTTTTATTTTTATTATTTATCTTATTTTTATTTATTAAAAAATATATAAATATTTTTATTTTGTTAAATAATTAAATGTATAAATAAAAGAATTAAAATAAATGAGGTGGCAAAAGGGTTTGAGGGAATGGGGTAATGTTGTTTAGGGATTGAGTGAGGGTTAGGAGAAAAGCTGATGTGACGCTGATGTGGAGCTGGAATCTTTGAAAGATGGGGTCATGGGTTACTGATGGCCTAACAAGCAACACCTTCATTTGTTGAATGCATTAAAGGTTTTTATAATATTTTTATATACTTTAAATTTAGAGTAGCTGTTAGAGTTGAGGTATTTTTTTATAGACTTTAAATGTGGATTCTTCATTTTAGAAAAATTATAGAATATATGTTAGAGATGCTCTGAATAACTTTAGTTGTTTAGGGTTTTTTTAATGATTTATCTTATACCTATCTTCGAATTTTTGATAGAATTTATGTTTTTTTAGTATTTGTTGATTTTTTTCTATATGTTTATTGATACATTTTTATTTTTTAATATATTATTTTATAATGACCATACATTAATAAAATGTTCTTGTTGATATGTGTTTTGTAATTACCGATAATGATTAACCACTTCTATATAAAAATTATTGTTATTCACTTATTCATATCTCATCGTGACTTGCATACAATTTTATTTGATACCTTCTACCTCACTCACAAACCCTTCAAAGGAGGGGTTATGAAATTTTTAAAAAAAAACACTAACAATAAAAAATAACAAATCAATAATAAATTTTGAATGCACACTAATATAATAATATTAATAATTAAAATTAAACGTTAAAGGAAAAGATAAATAATTTGTGCAAATTCAAAGATAAATTATGAGTCCATTTATTATAAGACAAATGTTAAAATATGGTAAAAAAATATCTTAATAAATAGTATAATTAAAAACAATTAAAGCACACATTCAATTTTTGGCATAAGACCTCCAAATGTTATGACCAACCCTGATTCGTACTCTAAATTACGTATAGATGAAGAAGGCGAGAGATGGGTCACCCAAGGGGGGAGTTATGCTTTAAAAACATGAAAACTCAGTTTTTTTTAACAAAAAAACATATAAAATAATTGAAATCCTCTTTACTTGATGTAGATAGAGTAAAAGACCATCTTCAAAGCAAAAAGTTCAAAATTTGATGGCTATTGAAGGACATGGGTGCTTTTCAGATTCTAGGAAAACATCAGGGACCAAAAGTGAATCTTAGTATAACTCTTATAATGATAACAAGTTTCAGAATTTTATATTATTCTTTACTAATTTATCCATTAACAATAATTACAAAATAATTCTAATGAAACCTTGAGTTTTTCGCTTTAAAGATTTGTACCTTGCCAGATTAGCTGGGTTGTACATATAGCATGTTACTTATGTTGTGCCGTGCCCGTGCCAGCCTAGCTACCCTTAATTGCTTGCCTTCTCAGTCATATAAAGGTATCAATCATCACACCACTTGTTATTGTTAAATGTCTTTACACAATTATTTTCCATAATGCATCATTTATTTCTAACTAAAGTTAATAAAAACCACTTTTAAATAATACTAATATCTTTTAATACAAGAATAAAATACATTATATGTGCTATTTTGTAAATCGTCAGTAAAACTCTTAAAGTTTAAAAATACATTATCTATTTAGTATTAACTTCACATGACTAAACCATTAACAGTTATAGTATCACTACAATAAAATCGAGTTATAGAATACCAAAAATGTTTAAGTATCATAATATAGACTGATTATACGATTTAAATTTATAGGATCAACTTTTTGTACGTCTTATATACAAATGTTACAATAAGTTTATATGAGTTTTTGGATGTCATCAGATATTTTAGGTCACTTTTGAAATAAAACGTTATATTAATTGATTGTAATATTTTTAAAATAAAGTATCATAAAAAACTTGTTGAGCGCTAAAAAAATGTCTTATAAACTAACTATAACATTTTTAAATAGGATGTACTATTGTTTGGTCTTATATATACTTAAATCCTATAAAGTATTATATTAAAACCGTTAGACATTTAAGGCAACATATAAACTCAACTTCGTTGTAGTGTTTGTCGATAATATCTGTTAAAATAAGAAAGAAAGGGCATGAAGTTGTACATAGACAATTCGACAATCTAGACTCGGTCATTGTCCCGTTAAAAACGAGTTTGGACAACCATACTCGAAAATATGGACAATTTTGGGTTGGACAGTTAAAATTAAGCAAGTTCTATTGGCACCCCCTTATAATTAAACCTATCACCTTTCTTCGTACACCTTACACTAAAAATAACAAATTTATACTCCAAACAATGCAATTTTATTTTCAATTTTAAACTTTTTCATAATTTTGGTTTTAACCCTACACTTTTTATATTTGTTTATTTTTAACCTTATATATATATATATATATATATATATATATATATACATACTGTAATATCCGGGGTTCTAATGGAAAGATTTGGAAATTTAGTGAGAAAATGTCAAGAGGCTCAGACTTTGGAGGCTGATGTGTAAATTTGGGAGAAGGTATAAAAACCTTGTTTTGGGCACAAAACCCTAGAATTCACCATTTTCTCTTGGAGCGGCTTAGAGTAAACTGAGAAGAAATATCAAGCTACCAATCTCACCAAGGAAGAAAGCAAAGAAGTGTAAATTGGAGTCTAGTTCTGCATTGATTCTATTAGGTAATCTCAGATTTCAATCCTTGTACCTAGTTTTCATCGCTGAAAGCAGATTGTGTGGGTTTTGTGGTTGAATAGTTGTAAATGATGCTCTAAGGGGTAATTAGGCATCATCTTTGTGTCTAAGCAGCAAAGGGTTTGTAAGGAAAGAGTTAAGTATGGCTATAATGTTATTTTTATCGCGAAATCGATTTGTCTGAGGGTTTGACAGTAGATTTCTACCCCAATATGTCACAGACCTCGCGTCCGGTAAGTGGTGCAGGTGTCCGGATAGGGTAGCTGTCCGGATAGCGTAGTTGTCCGGGAAGCGGAGTCCGGATAGTATAGTATCCGGTAAGCAACATTCGGACAGTGTGTTGTCCGATGAATAGTGTCCGGATAGTTGGCATCCAGAAAGTATGGTATCCGGAGGGGTGTCCGGTCAGCTTATTTCTTTCATCCACTTACTTAGGTATCCCAATTGAAGGTCAGAAGTAAAGGAAGAAAAGTTATTAAGGGCACTAGGTGAGTCTTTCTAACTAAATACATGTTTTTAACGTGATTTCTGAAGTAAGAAAAAAAGCATGATTTGGTATACTTATGTTATATGATTAATGTTTGGAATGTTAGTTTAAAGTGTATGCATACATTGTTGATAGTTGTAAATTGGCTAAGTCGGGGGGTGTTGTTAATGCCAAACATCACCCGAAGGATAACTTAAGGTTGATGTGGAACTTTTAACAACTAAAGAAAGGGATCTCAAGACAAACAACACTATCGCGAAAAAGTAAATAAGACAGGAGAATTGGTGACGCGGAAAACCCAAACGAGGGAAAAAACCGCGATCGACTTGTGGGAGTCAACGATGCGCTATGGTCGCCAAACAGGGGCGAAGTCCTTTGGTAACAAGTGTTTTGTGTACAACAGATTACAGTAAGAGTAAAAGTAAACTTAATCGTAAGACAAAGTTGTTCGTCATGCATAAATCGTGCGAAATAAGCTGTTGTCGTGCGAATCGAACTGGTGTCGTGCGAAGCTTACGTTAGCGATGTGTGTTCGAATGCTTCTGAGTAAGAGTGTTGAGAGTGTAGAAATGTAGAGTTTAGATGTTGGATGTTGCAATGCTCAGCTTGATCGGTGTGTGTAACAGTCCAATAGTTGTGTTGTTCGGTTGTGGAGCAGACCTTTATATAACTTTCATTGGAAATAAATGCTTCTTGATGACTTGTTTTGTAACCGCTGTTGGGTATTTTAATGTCATTAAGAGGGCGTTCGTTACTGGCCGTTGTACCATGATTACTCGTGGACCTGCATTAATTAACAAAAGAAACGGATGTTGACGGTTAACGATTAGTGTAATCGTACGACCGTATTGAGTCTCGGACGTCGGTCGTATGGAACATATGACCAATATGGAAATGTACGACCGAATGTTCGTTTGTAAATAACCTGTAAGACCTTATCTTAATACATGAATGGTCTTACATAAATGTCATATGGGTGATCTGTCGTCGATCGTGAGGCGTGAATTTTTGCCCAAACAGTTTGCCCCAAAAAATTGAATTTTAAATTCGACGAAGTGATTTGACACGTGTCGCATGGGGAGAGAGTCTGGTCAAATCCCAACCGTCTTGGTTCGATTTGGACTAAGGGAGACGAAGTGGTCGTGACGTCATGGCGACGTGTCAAAGGCGTGGAGCCGTTGGAGGGCAGATGTCGTTCATCGGCACGATGCATGCGAAAAGGTGGTGGAGAGCTGTCGACCATCCACCGGTCGACCTGACACGACGTTGCTATAAATATCGCGATTCTGGAGATTACTTCCGTTTTTACGCTTGCGATATTTTCAGAGAGATATTTGTTAATGCCAAAAATTGCACCAAAGATGCCAAAAATTGCATTAAACTGTCTTATGCCGAAAATCATATAAAAATACGATTTAAGGTACGGTTTCGGACCTTATCAACTAAAGATTGAACCATTGAAATAAGCAAGAAAAAATACTGTTCACCATAAATGCTCTGAGTCTGTTCAGTCATTATGATGATCGCTGATAAGTTAGTTGTTTACTTATGATCCCTGAAGACAAGTTTCACGTCAACATAGGTTCTACGCTGAAGTCGAAGATCAAGCTCAAGAACCAGCGACAAGTCTCCTAATGAACTGATGCGGATCAGCGAAGACTCAGATTTGTCCACTCAACGTGAAGTATCAAGTACAAGACTTCAGCTATCGCTGAACTTTATCATTCGCTGAATAGAAAATGATAATCGCTGAATCAACGAAAGCTGATCATGAAGTCCTCCGTACAAAGTACTTTTGTCTTAACCACCCTTGCACGCCTCCGTACGAAATTTCAGAAAAGAACCTCCGAAAATCTGAAATCGTACAACCACTCTGATACTACACTGTTCATCCTTACGGCTACTAAGGTTGTCATCAAAAGTCAATGACATGCAACCAATCAGCTGATGACACGTGTAAAGTATATACTGATCTGCATTAAATGCATGCAATATATAAAGAGATGAACTCACTTCTTTTGAAGTAACTTGCTAACTCTGGACAAGTTCAAATCTCTTATCTCAGATAGGTTATTATTAGTAATTTCCTTATCTCTCTTAGTGCAAGAAACCTTAGTGTTCCAACTTGTTTAGATTTAGTTTTATCCTTAATCTTGTTTCCGCAACAAGCTGTAAATTGTTAATGATTTATCAATAAACAATTTAGAAAAGTAAAATCTGTGTGTTTGTATTCAACCCCCCCTTCTACAAACTTGTATAGGCCTTCGGGACCAACAAGTGGTATTAGAGCGGATTTGTTTAATCTCATAAACAAGATCTAATCTAAGATATTTCTCTTCCTTGCTATTATCTGAAAATGGCCAACACAAACACAAATTATATAGACAATGGTTCTCTTGCAAAACCCCCTAGATTTTCCAGAGATAACTTCAACTTATGGGAAAATAGGATGTTAGGGCAAGTTTTATATGTTGATTTAAAGTTCAAGGGTGTAATTTGTATTTGTTTAAACATAGTCCATAGTGAACGGGCCGTGGGCTTGTTACCACGGGCCCAGCATATATAATGTACAATTAGCTTAGAAAATAGCTAGTTGTCTCATTTAGCTTTTCAGTATTGTAACGATTATTCTCTGAATCAAATAGCTAAGTGGGCAGCCTTTGTGATTAGTTTATCTGTTCATATCTCTTAATCACATAAACACAACTGTTGCACGGATCTGGATCCTACAATTGGTATCAGAGCAGACGGACGGACTGATTCTAAGGTTTGAATTCATCAAATTCTGGTTAGTTTGACTTTCACTCGTCTGACTTTTTCTTGAATTCTTGACTTTTTTATTCAATCAAAATCAGTTGTTTTTGCTTATTGGGTTGTGTTAGCATTATCATTATAAGAGTTTCTGCAAAATTTCACATCCTAATTCGTTCGTTTGATTGGTCAATTTTGCAAATCAAGTTCAAAACTTTTGGTTGTGTTCTTACTCAAAAATCCGATTTTTGATACCAAAAAGTGTTGTTTTTGCTCTAAAATCGATTGGGTTAGTGTTGTTTTGTGCTTGGGATTGTTTCTAACCTTTCAGGAACACATTAGAGTAACCCTAGTTGAATTTTCGATCGATTTGAACAAAACAGCCGCAGTGTCCGGACACAACAGCCGCGTTTTCCGGACAGATCAAGGTGTCCGGACGTTTGTGGTTCCATCCGGACAAGTCAGTCATCCGGGTAAGTCAATCATCCGGGTAAGTCAATCATCCGGGTAAGTTTTTCAAATCTCTATCTTTCCGGGTAATCTAGTTCCGGACAACTCAAAGTTTCCGGAATTCGTTTTATCCGGAAATCCTCTTTTACCCGGAATCATCGTAGTATCCAGATACATCATTCTTATCCGGTTAATTCCATCCGGTATCTTTAGAGCATCCGGTAACCTTGGTTATCCGGACAACTCAAGATATCCGGACAACTCTGCATTATCCGGACAACTCTGCATTTTTGAACTGTTTTTCGTAAATCTAGTCCAGATACTTTCAGATCACTACCTTACTTGGATTACTATCCAGTAAGACCACTGTAGTCCATTTTAGAACATGCGTTAGGATATCACTCTTAGAATCTTGCGTTAGGTTCTCATTTCGAATCAATATACCCGTCTGACGATCACTCCGTTGCAACCAAAGATGTCTGCTTCTCGTGACGCTCTCGCCATTGGTACCGACACCAAGCCTCCATGCCTATACCCAAACGAGTACAGTCAATGGCGCGACAGATTCATGATTTTCATTGAATCAAAGGACAACTATGAGTTCATCAAGCAAGCTCTTGAAGAAGGTCCTATCGCGCCACCAATGAAGGATATTGCAGCCGCTGAAGGTGTTGAACCCAAGAAAGAGAAAAAGACCTTTGCCGAAATGTCAGAGTTTGAAAGAGGGAGAATAGAAGGGGAGAAACAGGCGAAGAGATATCTGGTGCAAGCTCTTCCCAACTCGACCTACACTGCCATCGACAGCTACAAAGACACGGCTAAAGGCATGTGGGACCAAGTAGCCAAAATGATGCGTGGGAGTGCAGTTGGAAACCAGCTGAAGATCAATACTGCTATAACCAAGTTCGATGGTTTCAAGCAGCGTCCTGGCGAGACTCTTACTCAGGCTTATGAACGTTTCTGCTCTCTACTCAATGAGCTGAACAAGAATGGGACAGTTCGGTCGAACACGGAGAATGCTTTCAAGTTCCTCAACAACCTCTTACCCAAATGGAAATTTTTTGCATCTCATGTCAGGCATAACAACCTGATTGAAAGAATCGGCATAAATGAACTCTACGAGACACTTCTTCAAGATGAAGATGAAGTGAATGAGCTACTTGCCGAGAAGAAGACTGAACTCAAGCATGTAGCTGATCCTATTGCTCTTATTTCCACCAACAAGGGCAGCCTTCGAGCCGACACACCGAACGGGCTCAAAAGGATAATTCTTCTGATTCTGAACCGGAAGAGAAGAAAGATGAAGATTCTGATAGTGAAGTAAACGACTTCATGAAAGCCATTGCCCTCCTGACAAAGACCTTCAAGCAACAACAGTTTTACAAGAAACCAACGTCTAATGGTCAGCGCTACTGCACTTCTGCCAACAAGCGTCATGACTACAAAGACAAATATAAAGGTAAGAAGAAGGTCGATGAGCAAGATCAGACTGAGAAGAAGGACAAGACTGAGAAAGTTGACCGCAAGAAGAAAGATGAGCCCGTGAAATGCTATAATTGCGGGAAACTTGGTCACTTTGCCAAAGATTTCCGCAAGCCTACAGTGAAGAATGTCCACTACTACGAGGCCAATCTAGCTTTAGCAAAACAAAAGGCGACTGGAGAAGCAATGTTCGCTGATAATGATTACTGGCTGCAAAGATCTGATAATGAAGATGAAGATGAAGTTGCTAATGCTTTCATGGGATATCATTCCTCCACTGATGAGGAAACCGCAACTGCACTTGCAAATCAGGTATGTGAATCTTGTCAACCAGATTTTTTGAATGCTATGCAATCATTTTATGGTCAGGCTGAATCCTTTAAGGCCACTTCTAAAGAACAAAAGCTTGAAATTAAAACTCTAACAGAAAAGCTTAATGTTCAAACGAAGTTAACTGAGAAGTATAAGTCTGAAAATGCTGATTTAAAAGATAAATGCAAAATCCTTTCATTAGCACCCAAAGACTTAAGGGCCAGAATATCTGAACTCCAGCGTCAGATTGATCAGTGCTTGAATGAGAAAGAAGACATTATTTATCAATGTTCTTCCCTTCAAGTTCAACACAAGGAGTATGTGGCTAAAATCCTAAACCTTGAAACCAAACTCCACCAAAGGGGACAAACAGATCAAACCATTTTCCTGAACAAACCCAAAGAGTTTACGTATTTTAACAAAGAGTGGGGAATCGGATATGATAACCCCCACTATTTGAAAAAGGGAAGATGGCACGTACCCACTCTGTATGACTTTGCCTGTTATGGTTTATCTACAAAGTACCCGGAGTACAAAATCAAGTGGACTGGTCCTCTAGAACCTGAAAAGGAGGAGGAAACTGAGGAATATAAGCGTAAACACAAACGAGGGATTCAACTTCCATTTTGCTATGAACCTCTAAATTATTCTTATAGAAAGGACAAAAAGTACCTCTCCAATGACTACTTCGACCCTTACAAGATTCCTACGCCCAAGGATTCCTCCAAGAAGGATGAGGACCAAGCAACCGAAACCAAGACTGAGACGAATGAGTTTAAACTCTATGTTCCCCCTCTCATCTTGGAAGCAAAAATAGTTGAGTTGGAGGAGTCACTGGAAAGGGAAAGGTTGATTTTCCAAAATGAGAAGAACGATTTTATTAAAGCTCTTGAGAAACTCAAAACTGAGAAA
Organism: Saussurea involucrata; assembly: GCA_033807775.1. Taxonomy (NCBI): domain Eukaryota; kingdom Viridiplantae; phylum Streptophyta; class Magnoliopsida; order Asterales; family Asteraceae; genus Saussurea; species Saussurea involucrata. The sequence goes on from CM066322.1 coordinate 140,224,518, forward strand.
ACCGAAGGTATGACAAGTGAGGAAAAGGAAAATTTTCTGTGGGAAATCAATACGCTTTCGTCAAAATTGTCTGAAATGACAAAAGAAAAGCAAGCTTTACTTGACAAACTTGAGAAACAACAACACGTCAAAACCGAAGGTGTCTCTGGTGAAGAACAGGAAATCCTTCGGTGTGAAATTAATCGACTCACATCACAACTGTCTGCCTTGGCAACAGCAAAGATGGAAGAGTACTCGAGAAATGGTCAGCTTCAAGAGCAAATTGACCAACTGCTATCTGACAAGATGTCTTCACCCGAAGCTTCCTTAAATTTATCCGATACATCTTCGTGCAAAGCCCTTTTAGGCAAGAACTCTAGTTCTCAAGACGATCAAGATGAGTGTGTTAAAAGGAATTTAAACTCTGATTTTTTCCTAGCTTCCGCACCAAATTCCTCAAAGCACACAAGCACAACGTGTTCCTCACCATCCTCAACCAGTCCAAGTCCCGACATTCCTGAGGTGAATTTTTCTGAATTCATGAACTCAGAAGGTGATGATGAGGGAGAGTTCGAGCCGTTCCCTTTCGACAAACCTCTTCCAAGTCACATAGTTTTTTTATCCCCGGTTGTGAATCATAAGGTCAATTTTGAAAAGGGAGCTTGTTCAAACTCAAAGGCCCCAGCTGTGATCAAGACTTTAAAATCTAAACCTGTTTCCCAAAACACGTCACAGCCAAGGCAAAAGACTAAACAAGTTTCCATTAAACCTCCAACTCCTTCAAAAGTCACTGATCATTCTGTACCTGCTGTTTCAGATAAAAATGGTCAAGCTAAACGAGAAACACCAAAGTGGCTAAAGGAGGATTCTGTCAAGAAGGATGCATCAAAGTCATTTTCCCATGCTTTAAATTCTAGAATAAACAAAGACAATAGTGATTGGAATCATCAGTACTATTTTGAAGTTTCTTTTCCTGTTAAAGTGAATTCTCTTCCACAATTGGCTCGATTATTGCATGATTGCTTGTGTTGTTAAAATTGTGGTTGGAATGATTTTGAAGCTAGTTTGGAAAAAGTAGTGTCTTTTCCCGTTAAATTGAACTCTCTTCAACACTTGATTCATTTATCGCATGATTGTCTTTGCTGTTCTAATTGTGATGGGAATGATTTTTATGATATTCTGAAAAATGACTGGTATGCACCATTTTTTGTACATAATTTGTATGAAAAACGCAGTCCCCGTAATAACAAGAACAATCCATCTCATAAACGGGGTATTCAATCACCGGTTAAACCACGGCGGGAGACCAGACCCAATCCTAGATGGACTGCTCCTACCAAGGTTAAACCGGCTCCTAAAAGGCAACCTGACACAAAACATGTTCCTCCCAAAGGTGTACAATCTGCACCTAAGAGGCGACAAACGCAAAAATCAGTTCCCCCAAAAGGTGTAAATTCTTCACCTAACGGGAAAGCTGTGCCAAAACAGGTTTCTTCAAAGGGAGCCACGCCTAACCCTCCAGGACCCAAACAAATTTGGGTACCTAAACTTCTCTAATCTTGTTTTGCAGGGCGGTCATGTGTGGTACTTAGATTCAGGATGCTCCAAGCACATGACCGGAAGGAGGGAGCTTCTCACGAACTACAAAGAAGAATATCAAGGAGACGTGAGATTTGGCAACAACGAGCGTTCGCCGATCGTGGGCTACGGCGACATCGTACATAATAAGATCACATTCAAGAAGGTGTCACACGTCCAAGGATTGGGCCACAATTTATTCAGCATAGACCAATTCTGCGACAAAGATCGCGAGGTCAGCTTCAAAAAGACAAGGTGTAGAATCCTCACCGACGACGGTGAGACACTACTAGTTAGACATCGAAAGACCAACCTCTACACCATTGACCTCTCAGCCCTCTCAATTGATAACCCTGTATGCCTTCTGTCAAAGGCCTCTTCCGACCAAGCTTGGATCTGGCATCGACAACTTTCGCACCTCAACTTCAGAAGCATCAATCAACTGGTGCTAGGCAGACACGTTAGAGGAATGCCAAACCTTCAGTTCGTGAAGGATCATCTGTGTGGGGCATGCGAGAAGGGAAAGATGAAGCGTGCATCCCATCCACCAAAGGACACTCCCAGCACATCTCGGACTCTCGAACTACTTCACATGGATTTGTGTGGTCCGATGCGTGTTTCGAGCATCAACAAGCGAAAGTACGTTCTGGTGATAGTGGACGATTACTCACGTTACACCTGGGTGATGTTTCTCCGCTCAAAGGATGAAACTCCTGAGATCATCATCGAGCATCTCAAGACGGTCCAATTGAACAAGCGTCAACAAGTTCAGTCCATCAGAACCGACAACGGGACGGAATTCAAGAATTCCAAGATAGACGGTTATCTCTCCTCTGTGGGAATCTCGCACAACTTTTCTCCTGCACGCACTCCTCAGCAAAATGGTGTGGTGGAAATACGTAACCGTACCTTAGTCAAAGCGGCGCGCACAATGCTTTCCCAAGCTAATCTACCGCTATATCTTTGGGCTGAAGCGGTGTCTACAGCTTGTTACACGCAAAACCGCACGCTTCTGCACAAGTGGTTCAACAAGACGCCCTACGAGATCATGAATCATCACGTTCCAACTATTGGCTACTTTCACGCGTTCGGATGCACGTGCTACGTACTGAACGACAAAGATGATCTCGGCAAACTAAGCCCCAAAGCGGATAAAGGAGTCTTCATCGGATACTCAATGAAGGCTAAGGCTTATCGCGTTTACAACACACAGACTAAATCCGTTGTTGAGAGCATCAACGTAACATTCGACGAAGCCGCAGATTTGGCTTCTGAACATCGCAGTTCAGAACTCGGTTTAACTGGGGTGTTAGCTTCCGGACCTTCTAGTTCGGGATCTACACAAATGACAGTAAATTCAAATCGTGCATCTTCATCGAATGCAAATCATTCTGATTTAGATTTATTGTTTGAGCATTTTTATGATGACCTATTTAATGCTTCCCCATCTGTCTCAGCTATTCCTAGGATTGAAGCTGCTCGTCTTGAAGACTTGGACAACCTATCTGGTCCACCGCCTTCTACCAGCTCGCCTTCTAACACCTTGGAGACAGATCAGCCGTCATCACCTGCTTCACCTGATCCTGTGATTCCCCCGGAGGACCCAAAACCAATCACGAAGATCGCTCCTACAGATTCGTCTTCCTCGACAAACGACGATCAACTCCTGAATGCTTCGGAACCAGAAGTTGTGCAACCATTGGCGAATCCTCCCCCACCTCCTCCGAGAACTCAACCTGCTACTCTCGAAGCCGTACAAGACCTCCCATCCGGTTCGTATGTGGATCCGGACACATCTCATTCCACCCAGCAGCCGCTTCCACACACCACTAAATAGACGAAGGCACATCCCCTGCATCAAATCATCCGTGATCCCTCTACACCTGTTCGTACGCGAGGCGCTTCCACCAACTTCTGTCTCTTCTCCGGCTTCTTAAGCAAGATAGAGCCAATAACCGTACGCGAGGCGCTTGAAGATTCAGACTGGATAATTGCCATGCAAGAAGAACTCAATCAGTTCGAAGCTCTAAAAGTATGGTGATTGGTTCCACGTCCTAAACACAAGACGGTGATCGGCACCAAGTGGATCTTCAAGAACAAGAAGGACGAAGACGGTATTGTTGTCCGCAACAAGGCGCGACTCATGGCAAAGGGATATCGTCAGCAAGAGGGGATAGACTTTGATGAGACCTACGCTCCGGTGGCGCGAATCGAAGCAATCCGTATGTTTCTAGCTTATGCCGCGCACAAGAACTTCACAGTCTTCCAGATGGATGTGAAGACGGCCTTTCTATACGGCGACCTCGAAGAAGAAGTTTATGTGTCGCAACCCGACGGCTTTGTGGACGATTCGAAGCCTGACCATGTCTACATTTTAGACAAAGCACTATATGGTCTAAAACAGGCCCCGCGAGCTTGGTACAATACTCTCTCTAAGTTCTTATTGGAGAAAGGCTTCACACGAGGTACAATTGACTCTACTCTTTTTATTAAGAATGAGGAAGGTCATATCGTCTTGGCTCAGGTATATGTTGATGACATAATTTTCGGCTCTACCAATCCTTTATATGCCAAGAATTTTGCCAAACTAATGGGAAGATATTTTAAAATGAGTATGCTTTGTGAGATGAATTTCTTCCTTGGTCTACAAGTTAAACAACTTTCGACCGGAATATTCATTAACCAGTCCAAATATATTCGGGATATTCTTCGGAAATTCCAATTGGACCAGGCCTCACCTATGAAAAATCCCATGGCAACGACTACAAAGCTTCACGCCGATCCTAATGGAACGGATGCGAATCAGAAGCTGTATAGAGGAATGATTGGCTCTTTAATGTACCTAACTGCCAGTAGGCCGGATATAATGTTCTCGACTTTCCTGTGTGCCCGCTATCAATCCAACCCAAAAGAGTCTCACATGACTGCTGTTAAACGAATTTTTCGTTATTTACGTGGTACTGCTGATCTTGGCCTATGGTACCCGAAAGAGACAGGTTTTGGATTATCAGCCTATTCTGACGCCGATCACGCGGGATGCATGATGGATCGGAAGAGCACATCGGGGCACATTCAGTTCCTGGGAGATAGTCTGGTAAGCTGGGCATCAAAGAAGCAGCAGTGCGTTTCAACGTCAACTGCCGAGGCGGAATATGTGGCCGCCGCAAGCTGCTGTTCCCAAGTCATCTGGATGAGGACACAACTCAAGGACTACGGTTTCACGTATGTCAAGGTCCCGATCTACTGTGACTCGAAGAGTGCTATTGCTATCACAAGCAACCCGGTCCAGCACACCAAGACGAAGCACATCGACGTTCGGTACCATTTCATTAAGGATCACGTCGAAAGAGGTACTGTCGAACTCTACTTCGTAAATACTGAGCATCAGTTAGCAGACCTGTTTACCAAAGCCTTGGACGAAAAGCGTTTTAAAACTCTGGTGTTCAAGCTAGGTATGCTAAACCTGAAAACATAATCCGCTTGGGTACCCTTGTCAAGTTCCATACCTCTACGAGTACCTGTCTACTCATCATCCGGTGTCAACACTCTGGACGGTTGAGCAAACACTAAATCGCACTGGTATTCTACTTGCCTCGGTAACACAGGTAGATTTAGTTTCTGTATTTGTTAGGTAGTTTCGACTATTTTTCCTCTTTCTTCGTATGTTTTTTTTATTACATACCGTCGTTTGTTTGATATTTCCCGATCTCTGTGCTTTCACCATTTGTTAATGTGTTCAGGGGGAGCACACTGCGACATCCGGTAAGTTTACTCATACTTTGAGGGGGAGCGTCACACACAGTTTTGTTTTCCTTTACGCGTCAAAAGGTTTTATGTGTGTGGGTCCTCCTATGTCTCCATTATTGTCATCACTTGAGGGGGAGCGACACAGTTACTCTGTTACACCCCCACACTATTTGTATAACGGATCCCTTATTTGCACCCTACTGCACAATTTAAGGGGGAGCAATGATTTCCCCTTCTCAGTTCGAGGGGGAGCACTGAAACCCCCCTTGCTCAGTTTGAGGGGGAGCGAGAGAACGATCCCTGGCAGAATAGTTTCCTGGAAATTCTACGGAAAATGCCAAATCAGTGGTATCCGGACTCTTTAGAATGTCCGGACTCCTCTGTTTGTCCGGACAGTATCCGGACCGGACATACCCGGGTCGGTCAAAGTCCCCGGACCCCACCCGGGTCTTATAAGACACCCGGGTTCCTCATTTTAATTTTTCCGGACCTTTCTTGCAAAACCCTAAACCCACGTCGCTGTTCTCTCTCGCTCGGACTCTCATCAATCGAACGATTCACACGCGCATTTCAATCCAAACTCAGGTATGTTGTTCGTGATTACCTATCGATCATTCTTATTCTAGTCTTATTCTCATTGCGTCCCAATCAGATCACGGTTTGATCGATTTTCTAAAACACGAACCCCAAGCCTCGGGTCCACACGATTTGTGGTTCCCTTGGAGTAAGATTGAAAGGAAACGTTCTAAGGTCAGTCTAGATTGGTATTTGGTCCACTTAATTTCACTTACACTGGTATTTACACTTCGATTTAGTCGATTTCTCAACAAGGGGTTTCGTCCGGACACATTCTTCGTATCCGGACACCGTCATAATCTTGATGATCCGTCCGGACACCTTCAACGTGTTGATGATATATCCGGACTCTCTCAAACAACCGGAAATCTAGTTGTCCGGAGACCTTAGGGTTTCCGGTAAGTTCAACTACCGGATATGTTTGGAGTTCGGACAAACCTTTATCCGGAAAATCAATTTGTCAGGGTACCTTGTCCGGGTACTTCAATTTTACCCGGACACTCGTATAATCCTCCGGACTCCTCTGTCATCCGGACAAATCATGTTGTCCGGACACTTCATTTTGTCCGGAAAAGTCCCCTGTTATGTCAAATTCATGCCTGTTTCATCAATACCAGTACTCGATCTGTCTCGGATTGAGCCATCCAATGTCAAGGTACGCACCGACATTTGTTATTCTGATTTCGTTACTAACAGAGTGCTACTTTGCAGATTCTTCCATGGCAGACCAACAAAATCCGGAAGACCGAATTCCTCAGGAGGAGGAAATTATAGACGAAGTAGCTGATGCTGCACTGGTCGACCCTGACCATGGCATCGAGCTAGAGGCGAACAACCACTACCTCGACCCGACGCTTTTCAGACCAAACCCACAACATCAGGTCATACTCGACATTCTGATGCGCCATCCCATTCATGAGGCACTTACTCGCACAGCCGACGTTCCTCTGCTCTATGTTCTACAAGTCTGGCTGACGGCGCAAGTCCGTACGATGGGCAACACTCAAACCATCACAACTCAAATAGACAATCAACCGTTCACACTGACGCCCGATTCTTTTCGCCGTTTACTATCCCTACCTGAAGCCACTGCCAACAACCATGAACGGTACGATCCTGCCGTTAACGATGCGACTCTCTGTGCCCAAATGCGTGCTCTTGGGTACAACTCCGACCTTCAACGGCCATCGGTCTTCAATCGAAAGTACTTGGCGCCTATTTGGTACACGCTCTTCACAATTCTCAATCGATGCCTATCCGCCCGATGGAAAGGTATTGACCAATGTACAGGTGACTTTCTGCGCCTTGTTCACGCCGTGTGCTACAACCGCCACGTCGACTTCACCATGATAATCTGGCGTGAACTTGTGACCACTATCCGACATATCGGCGGCACCAAACAGAAGAAGTTCCTTCCATATCCGCGATTCCTTTCGCTTGCCGTTCGACAACACATGGATGCCAATCCCGCCATTCCACGACGACTCACACATCCGGTATGTCCCATCCGCCACCTACAATTCATGGTGATCCGCAACCCATCCGATGCGGTCGTCTCGCCCATTCCTGCCGCCCTATTGGCCATAGCCGATCCCGCTGCACCAGGGGTAGTTGCTTATAGGGGAGAGTTAGGAAATCCCATGGTCCAGCCAGAGCCGGAGGGACCTGCCCAGGGACATAGACCCGAGAGACGTGAGGGTCCAAGAGTGAGAGGTGGAAGGGCCCGACAAGCAGGTGCTGTCGGGCGGGGAACGTTAGTAGTGAGAGGAAGGGGAACGAGCGTAGGAGGTGCAGCGGAATCGCAGCCGGTTCCAGCTCAGCCCAACCCGGTCCATCTTCGAGACCACGCCTACATCACACCACCGAACCATATATAACCGAACCCCCCTCTCCCAGTACGCATGTCGAAGATGTGGAATCCGACTCCACGGACTCCGATACCGACCGCAACATCCGCCTGACGCAAATCCCTCCCGGTATCGGACCCAACCCTGATTTTACCATTGGCATTCCACTTGATTCACCTCCCCACTCTGGAACCAGACCTACCACTAGGACATCTGAGGGAGATATAGGTGATGAGTTAGATCATGCGAGAAGGAGGGAACTGCGTTCAAAGTTGAACCAGGAAAGATCGAGCCGTAAAGATAACGAGGCTCAAGAGCGACCCCAGCCGAGTGATATCCAGGTCGCCACATCTGCTATCCCGTCTCATCCGTTGGGACGGGGTATTGAAACAGCCTCCGTGGACCTATCGGAGCAATTGCACACCCCCCATAGCCACTCATCCGTCTCAAAACAGACGGATGTTTCAATATTACACGGGGAACAAGCACAACTTCCACCGGCCTCTCACTCGGAGAGTGCAGGTGTTGAAATAAGAGACCAACAGCCCCCGGTCTCGACTTCTTTGTGTGCACCATCGAGTCTAGAGCCTATTGTTACTGAACATTCTTCGCCTAGGACAGTTGATGCGGAACTACACCAAGTCGCGGCTCTTAGTGACCCGACCGGAACGTCTATAGTGTCTCCGACTTCCGGAACACGAGGATTGGACGGAAATCCTACCACAGTTAACATCACGCCAGCTGTGAACGTAGGTGGCTCTACCCTTACGGTAGATGCTTCAACGGGTACTCTAAGTGAGCCCGGCGTTATTTTACCCGACTTCGTGTCAAAAGCCTTGAGGCTGTCCAACAGGTTATGGAGCACAAAATGCAGGAACATGTCGCTGCTGAACTTGCCAAAGCGATACATGCTATCAAAGGAAATGGCCACCTTGTCGACACTGAAACCGCCTCTGTGCCTCCACCGACTCAACCGCAACCTACTTACTCGGTGGACACCCTGAAAACGATGCTCTTATGCCAACTGCTCCAGGAATCTGACACAACCGCATATGCCGAAGCAGACCTGATCTCCGTTCTTCGATCCCAAGTCACTGCTACATCTCCGTCCATAATATCACGCCTTGACTCAATTGACTCGACCCTCAACGACTACAACAACGCGCTTGCCACGCTGTCTGAGAGGGTCCGCTCACTCGAAGACACTAGTAAGAGTCAAGCTGGCGGTCTCAAACGCAAGCACGATGACCAGGATGATCCTGATCACCGTGAGGGGGAGAAGCGTCTACGCCAAACCGAGACCGTCCAGATCGTAACTGCCGAAATGACATCTGTGGTTCATCCGGAACCCCCAACTGCGGCAACTTCAACAGCAACACCCGAAGCCGAGTTGCCTTTAGCACAGATGGTCATCGACATGGATATCTGAGATGACGAAGCCCCAACGGTTGAAAAGCCCGAGGGTACAACACAGGAATTGGTCGCACAAGAACCATCAGACATGCCGACGCTCACCATGATTGATCCTGCATGTGAAACCAACCCGGAAATCGAAGACGCATGGTACGAAAAAGCTGCCACAGCCGTAAACTTCGAGGTAAATCTGGTGTTTCCCACTGATGAAGACGACAATATTGATTACGACCAGTTTCTGATTCAGAACATATATGGTACGCCTCCCGTTCACTCGACTCAACCCGCTACGACTTCAGATCAACCAGAAAGCTCCAATGCAGAAATCCCGACATCTCCTCAGCAAACGACAGCTCCTGATCTTCCTCCCCCTCCTCAGCAACAAAACCGTTGGGAGAAGATCAAGGTCCTCATTCCTCATCTGGAGGAATCTCTGAAGAAGCTGTTCGTTCACCGAATTCGCCCGATCGAGCCGACCTTCTGTCTTGGCATCTACAGTTCTGATCCAGCACGTCAACTCCGATACATAGAAGCCATGAAGCGGTGTCTCCCGAGAGACCAGGTTCGAACTAAGCATAAAATTTCAGAGGTGCTAAAGATTCAGTCAAACAAAATTATGAAGATCGTCTTTCCCGTATTCACTGTTCGACGTGAAGACGGAAAAGAATGGATTTTTTCTGAGGCTGACTTTAAGCATCTCCATCCGTTCGATCTCCTGGTTATTCTGAGAGACCTTCGCACCAGAACCATCCGACCGCTTGCTGTAACAAAGGCGCTCGAAGCGGTTCGTCGATTCCTCGTCCGATCTATTATGATGTATTATCTTACGGACTTTCAAATGGCAATCGAGAACCGATCAAAGAAGGTAAATCTGCTCAAACCGAATCTGAAAGCTCCTGAACTGTCGATGTATCCCGAGAACGCAATGCTGCTTCAACCGGAATTTGGGATCGTCTTCCTCAACGCTCAGAAAGAAAAGAAGTTTATGAGGTTCAGTCAGGTAGATCGATTTTGCGACGGCACACTGCTCAAGGTTCAAGACGCTTTTCGGAAGATTATCAAGCACGAATCCGAAAATCCAAAGGTATCCTATGTACCAAATTTGAATGAAAGAACTGCTCAGACTGCTTTGGATATTGTTGAAGATCGTCTCGACTACCGCCGCGCCATCGGATTCTTCGAGGTTAATTTCGCTCTTCGCAAACGTTATGTCTACAACTGGCAAGAGATAGAGCGCGAATTTGAACTTCAAATCAAAGGGGGAGATTGTTAGGGCAAGTTTTATATGTTGATTTAAAGTTCAAGGGTGTAATTTGTATTTGTTTAAACATAGTCTATAGTGAACGGGCCGTGGGCTTGTTACCACGGGCCCAACATATATAATGTACAATTAGCTTAGAAAATAGCTAGTTGTCTCATTTAGCTTTTCAGTATTGTAACGATTATTCTTTGAATCAAATAGCTAAGTGGGCAGCCTTTGTGATTAGTTAATCTGTTCATATCTCTTAATCACATAAACACAATTGTTGCACGGATCTGGATCCTACATAGGATGACATTCTTCTTAGAAGGTGTAGACCCTACTATACCTTACTATATTGAGAATGGTCCATTCATCCCTGTAAGATTTGATGCTGCAGTTCCAGGCACTGAGAATAGACCCGCTATTCCAGAAAGGCTGGTACCTAAAGAAATCCATCAATGGACTGACGAAGATAAGAAGAAAGTGGCTATAGATACAAAAGCCAGATCCATACTATCCATGGCTCTTCCTGACGAAGTCTACCATTCCGTCATGAATCTGAAAACATCAAAAGCCATGTGGGACACAATATGTGTTCAGTATGAAGGAACGTCTGAAGTCCAGGACTCAAGAAAGACCAACCTGGTAAGACAATACGAAAGCTTCATTTCTGGTAAGAATGAAACTCTCTTTGAAGTTCACCAACGTTTTAATTGTTTAATTATCGATCTGAAAACTGTTGGTAAGGAATATTCTAACTTTGAAGTGCTGACAAAGTTTCTAGAATGTTTACCTGAAAGTTGGGACAATTATTCCATGTGTCTCAAGCTGTCAAAGGATCTAAGATCAATGACCCTTGCTACCTTATATGGCACGTTGCTGAATCATGAGCAATCAAGCCATCTTAAGAAAAATCTTGTAAAAGATTCCAAAAGCCCCCCTGTTGCTTTAATCTCAGAGGAACCTTCTACTCAGCGACCCTCGGTCACTATCACTGAGTTAGAGAGTAACTCTAAAAGTTCATCAAATTCTGATTTTTCAGATGATGAATCCTTGGCTCTCCTAACCAAAAAGTTCAGGAGATTTGCCAAGAAGAAAATGTTTAGAAAGAACAAACCTCTTTCCATAGCTGACAAGCCTAAATCATCAGTTTTTGTTGATAAGGCTACTGCTACTTGTTTTAACTGCGAAAAGATAGGACATTTTGCTAACGAGTGCAGGTCTAAGAAAGTTTCTAGACCCTCAGCTTTTACAAAGAAATCCTTTGTTCCAAGGAATAAAGATGACAAATACTCAAAGCTGAAAGACAAATATGCGAAGCTGAAAAGCTTTAAGAAGAAAGGAAAAGGCCTGATGGCTGACTATGATTGGGCTGCTTCTGATGAAGAAGCATCATCATCTGATTCTGAAGATGATGAAGCAAATCAATGTCTCATGGCCAAGATTGAAGAAGAGAAAGAAAGTTCAGACATACCCTCCACTTCAACCTCTGCTATTTAGGTATCACCTTCTTTCTTTACCAATATTGCAAATATTGATGAAGCTGATAGTCTCCGTAAGATCAATCTCTTGACTAGAAGTTTATACGAAGCCATGGACGGCAAAACTGTGGTTGAAAACCAAAATCTTGATCTCGCTGAAAAGCTTAAAAACTGCCACCTTCAAATAGAGAAGCTTTCTAAAATTGAAGAAGATTTTAAAGATCAAGTATATTTAAATCAGCTAGTCAAAATCGAACGAGCAGAAGCTATCGCTGCATTAGAGGCTGAAAAAGCTACTGTTGAAGGATGGTGTAATTCTTCAACAAAGATCACTGAGATAATTAAGGCTCAGATTCCTCTGAGTGATAAACGTGGTCTGGGTTATAAATATGATACTCCAAAACCAACCACTGAACGTTCAATGCTTAAATTTGGAACGTTCGTATCCTCAGTCGCTGACACTTCATCATCTCAGTGCTCATCGTCCATTACACCAATCCCTGAGGAAACTCCTACCTCCTCAAAAGGTAAGGAGAAAATGGTTTATTCAAAACCTACCTCTGTCTCTAAAGACAAAGGTAAAGGAATTGTTATTTATCAAAATCCTCAGAAGGGTGCCTTAGTACCAAAGCTGAATGCTTCTAAAGCCTCAGTGACCTACCCCTCTGGATCTAGAAAGCTGATCTCTGGATCTATTCAGCGATCTACACCTAGACTCAGAGTGGATGTCCTTGGTAAGAAATCTGAAGAACTGAATGTTCGTCCCATTTCTAAAACCAATAGTTCACTTGGTGCTGGCACTTCTAATTCGAAATTAAAAGTTCAGCATACAAGTGGTCCTAGAACTACCTTTAGTTATAGGAAATGTTATCACTGTGGACTTACCGATCATATTGCTAGTAAGTGCCCCACAGCCACCAAAGCTGAAAAGATAGCTAAGGTGAAGATTGCCCCCAAGGCAAAGAAGACCAACCCCGATGCAAATCAGGTCAAGGTGACTCCTACCACTGAAGTTAAGAAATTAACCAAAGTGAAGAAAAACAAAGCTGAATCTTCAAATGCTGCGAAGACTGCTGAACCTTCTATTCCTATTACTTCCACTGACAAACGTGTATACATGGTTAAGTGGGTACCTAAGAAAAACTAATCTTCCTTTGTATTGCAGGTTAAGAAGGGTATCTGGTATCTCGATAGCGGATGGTCTAGACACATGACTGGTAAGAAAAGCCTGCTCGCTGAATACAAAGAAGAGAAAGGTCCCTCTGTGACTTTCGGTGGAAATGGAAAAGGACATACCCGAGGGTATGGTGTACTTTCAAATGGTACAACCTCCTTCAGAAGAGTCGCATATGTTGAAGGACTGAAACATAATCTTCTGAGCATCAGTCAGCTCTGCGACATGGATAACAAAGTGATTTTCACTAAGGAATCCTGCTTTGTCACTGACAAAAAGGAGAAGATAGCTCTCAGCGGTTATCGTTTGGAAAATGTTTATGTAATAAACATGGACTCAACAACCACTGAGAACTCCTGTTTCTTCTCAAAGGCCTCATCTGATGTCAACTGGCTATGGCATAAGAGGCTCTCGCATCTAAATTTCAAGACACTGAATACTCTTTCCTCCAAAGAGTTAGTCACTGGTCTACCTCAGCATTCATACGCCAAAGAGTCTTTATGTTCAGTGTGTGAAAAAGGGAAGCAGACCAAGGAAAGCTTCAAGTCAAAGCAAGTCTCCTCAGTGTCATCTCCTCTACAACTACTCCATATGGATTTGTTTGGCCCTGTTAACAAACAATCCATCGCTGGAAAGAAATATACGCTGGTCATAGTTGATGAATTCTCTCGCTTCACTTGGGTAATGTTTCTCCGTTCTAAGAGTGACACCCCTGAAGAACTCATCACCTTTGTTCGGGAGATGGAAACTCTGAACAATATGACTCTTCGCTCAATAAGGAGTGATCATGGAACTGAATTAAAAAACAGTTCTCTTGATTCCTTCCTTGAGAGTAAGGGTATTTCTCACAACTTTTCGTCAGTGAGAACACCGCAACAAAATGGAGTCGCTGAAAGAAGAAATAGAACAATTATTGAAGCTGCACGTTCAATGCTCAACGATTCTCACCTGCCTACTCAGTTTTGGGCAGAAGCTGTCAACACTGCTTGTTTTACGCAAAACAGGTCGCTGATAGTTAAAAGATTTAAAAAGATAGCATATGAACTCTTTCATGGGAGAAAGCCTTCAATCAGCTTTCTTCACATCTTTGGATGTCAGTGTTTCATACTGAACAACAGAGATGCCCTTGGAAAGTTTGATCCTAAGGCTGATGATGGAATCTTTCTTGGATACTCCTCAGTCTCCAAAGCCTTCAGAGTCTTCAACCGTAGAAGACAAACTGTAGAAGAAACTATTCACGTCACGTTTGACGAATCCCGTTCAGCGAACTCTAAACCGTCCGCTGATACTGAAGAACTGAATCAATGGATGTTTTCTCATCTTGGTGATTCAGAAGTAGTTCCCACTCCTCATGCTCACACCGTAGATAATGATGGTCCTACTATCATTCCAGATATGCAGAATAGTGAAGCTGAAACATCTTGGGTCTTAGCTGTTCCTATAAACACTATACCTGCAGTTAATCCAAATGTCTCAGAAATTCCATCTATTTCTCAGCAATCAGTGAATGAAGTGACAAATGCAAACATTCCTCTCTTAGCTGATAATCCAGAAGTAGCTGAAGCCTCATCTTCAGTTTCTCAAGTTCAGACTGAGTCAGCGACGTATGCTCCGGCTCAGCGATGGACTGTAAATCACCCAATCGATCAAATTCTTGGTGATCCAAACGCTGGTATTCAGACTCGTAGAAGTGCAGGTAATATTTGTTTATTTGTTACCTTTATTTCTCTAACTGAACCAAAGAAAATAGATGATGCCCTCAGAGATCCAAACTGGGTCAGCGCTATGCAAGAAGAGCTGACTGAATTCGAAAGAAACAAAGTTTGGAAACTCGTTCGTAGACCAACTGACAAAACGGTGATAGGCACTAAATGGGTCTATCGAAACAAGTTGGACGAACATGGTACTGTAACTCGCAACAAAGCTCGTCTTGTTGCTCAGGGATACAGACAAGAGGAAGGCATAGATTATGACGAAACATTTGCTCCAGTAGCAAGACTTGAATCTATTCGTCTTTTCTTCGCATATGCTGTACACAAAAACTTCACTGTACATCAGATGGATGTTAAGTCAGCGTTTCTGAATGGAAAGCTGAATGAAGAAGTTTATGTGGAACAACCTCCAGGATTCTCAGATCCTAAGCGTCCAGGTTATGTTTATAAACTGGACAAGGCACTTTATGGCTTAAAGCAAGCTCCTCGTGCATGGTATGATACTCTCTCTACTTATCTCCATATTGAACAATTTGAGAGAGGTAAGATTGACAAAACTCTATTTTTTAGAAAAGTGAAAGGTCATATCATTCTAGTTCAAATATATGTTGATGACATTATATTTGGTTCTACTAACCCTGAGCTGTGTACTCGTTTCGCTGATAGAATGAAAGATGAGTATAAAATGAGCATGATGGGTGAACTAACATATTTCCTTGGTCTTCAGATTAAGCAAACAGAAAAAGGAACTTTCATTAATCAGGGAAAATATGTTAAAGATATGCTGAAGAAATTCGACTTAACTGAAAGTTCAGCTATGAAAACCCCTATGGCACCACCGCTGACACTTGATAAGGACACAAAGGGTGTTCCTGTCAATGTTACGTTGTACCGTGGGATGATCGGCTCACTATTGTATCATACAGCTAGCCGACCCGATATTATGTTTGCAACATGCTTGTGCGCACGATATCAAGCTGAACCTAAGATATCCCATATGAAAGCTGTAAAGCGAATCTTTCGATATCTTAAGGGTACAGCGAATCTAGGTCTTTGGTATCCCAAAGATTCAGGATTCGATCTAACCGCCTATTCAGATAGTGATTTTGCAGGTTGCAAAAGGGATAGGAAAAGCACCACAGGAGGATGTCAGCTCCTAGGTGGAAAGCTGGTAAGTTGGACAAGTAAAAAGCAAAATTCAGTGTCCACTTCCACGGCTGAAGCTGAGTATGTAGCCGCTGGAAGCTGTTGTTCTCAAGTCTTGTGGATGAGAAATCAGCTACTAGACTACGATCTTCAGCTCTCCAAAATTCCAATCTATTGCGACAGCACTAGTGCCATCGCTATAGCAAACAATCCAGTGCTACACTCAAAGACAAAACCCATAGAAATCAGATATCATTTTATCAGAGATCATGTGATGAATGGTGATATAGAACTTCATTTTATCCCAACTGATTATCAGTTAGCTGATTTATTTACCAAACTTCTTGATGAGACAAGATTCAACTTTCTCATCAGCGAGCTTGGAATGCTGAACTTTGAAGGGTAAAATCTTCAGCGGTTCACATTAATCAGCGATAGGATAAAATCAACTCGTATAACCTATTCAATCATCTTCTCTCTGAATAAACTTGGTTAAACTGATATCCAGGTATGTTTTCTCTCTCTGACAAACGCATGAAAATGCAAGATTTCAAAACAAATGCATCGCTGAATATCTCTTCCTTAACAACGATATTTTGAAATTTCTTAAAACCTTCACTGATATTTCTATTCAGTGCTTCATGTTTTCAAAGAGTCCCTGAGTTTTTCAAAACCTCAGAGACAACCAAGAATATGAAAGGACAGTTGTGACGTCATTGCAACGGATAAACCCCGGCACATTTTTTCTTTCTGACACACGTTTGCACGCCTCGTTCAAACTTCCAATCAAATGCAAACACGTGTCCGTGTCATGATGAAAACCTTTTCCCGCTCAAGGTTTTCTCTCTCTAAACTCCCTATATAAACAAATTCTTGGTTTATATTTGTCTTTTACGCGATCAATCTTCCTCCGCAAGAAAAGAATTACTGTTGCATTTGTGCTCTCAAATCTTCAAAGAACTGTTCATCATCTTCTTCATCAAAACATCAAGGTTAATATGTTCATATTTTTTTTCAAATGCAGATAACTTGTTTCTGATCTTATCATTGTTTTAAACAAGATCAAACAAAAGAACTTCTTAAAAATGAAATCATTTCTTTCATGGTTTTATGAACACAACCATTTCATGGTTGTTCTTCAAGTTTTAAATCTAAATCTTAAACTTGTTCTTCATTCGTATCCAGATTTTTTTTAGAAACTGGAATACAAGACTTTATGGGTTTTACATTTCGTTTCAAAAATCATGAAAAACCCTAATCTTCATTAAGACATTTATGTCTGAATGAAATGGAAAAAATTCGAACCATCTTAATGGAAATTCTTTCCATATCAAGACAATTCTTATTTGTTAACATCTTTGGTTGAACTGATAATACAGAGAAATGGCAACCTCAAAGATCAATGTTACCGCTGAGAACATATCCGCTGACTCTGAGGAAGTGGAAATCATCAAATCCCCTCAGGTTAAGTTCAAGCTGGATCAACTAGATTGGACCAAGGTCAACAACCTCTTTGCGCTTCTCGAGTTTCCTCCTCGAAAGCAAGTCACACATCTGGATGATGCTGTGAATTTCCTAAAAAACTGCTGCATTTCAACAGCCCTGACCATCACACCTCCTGCAAGTCAGCTACTACTATCCCAGTTCTGGTACTCTGCCAGACACACTCAGCTACCCTCCGCCAAAGATGCATCCAAAACCATCGATTGCATACTCAGCGATACTGAGTATGGCACAATTAAGATAACCCCCGCAATCATTCGCAAAGCCCTGAACTTTCCCAATGCTACCAAAGAAAAACCGTTTGTTCCATTCCCTGACCATAAGAAGCATGCTGACAGAGAAGAAATCATTGCTTTCCTCGACGCAATGGGTTACATCTGGGAAACTCGAAGGGACAAGAATCCCGAGAAGAAGCTGACGCTGATAAAGAAGTCCAAAATGCCAAGCGAGATGAATTTCATCTTCGCACACCTGATCAGCTGCATGACAGCGAAGACCGGCTCCTCTAATCAAGCCGCTCAACCTCAACAGGCTATGGGATACGCACTGCTGAAAGGTCTACATATTGACTGGGCATCTATCATTTATGATGACCTAGTACAAAGAATAGATTTTGCTGCTGACAGACCTGCATGGGTTCCCTACCCCCGTTTCATCAGCGCCATCTTCCAATATGGCCTGAAGGACAACTATCCTCAAGAGGGTGACCTGAAACTTTCTCAGGTTGGCCCTAAGGTGCTCGATTTCAAACCTATCGACAATGAGGTACGTCTCTCTACCCTTCTCTCTCTTCTTAACCCTAATTCTTCGACTTCTGTGGCTCCTTCAGCGACAATACCCATCGCTGATACCCCGGCCACACAATCCTCTCCTTCTAAGAAAAGGAAACACTCTTCAACACAACTTGATTCCAAAAGGATCAAGAAAACCAAGGAGCAACCCCAGCAATCCCTTGCTGAAGACTCCTCAGCTCATTCTGCAGAGCTGAAGGAAAGTTCCGTGGTACGCTCTGCCACACCCGTTCAAGCCATCCCTTCAATCCAGACTTCAGCGTCTCCAAACGCTGAGGTTAGAAACTTGGAACCTACCCAACCTCCCTCAGTCTCTCAAAAGACTGATGAAGTGATTCTCAGCGATTCCAACGCTGAACTCAGAACCCGAACCCCATTCTTATCCTTCGCTTCTCCCTCCACTCACTTGGACACTCCTCCAAAGAACACTGGAGATGCCATCATTCCAGAACCCACAACTGAAGTTTCTCAAAGAATGATGAAGAAAGGACCTGCCGAGATCACCATACCTCACCGTACTTTCGAAAAGGATATGGAACATTTTTCAGGAACTTGCAACTTTGACGAGTTCATCAATCCTCCTGCAGGTACAAATAAAATCCTATACACTGTAACTAAACCTGAAACTTCTGAGCTTTCCTTTCTTCACAAGTACTTATCTGTTACAGGTCCTAATTTGGGAGACATCAACGCCTCTCTGAAATCCGTGGAAACCAAGCTGACAGATCTCACCACTACTCTTTCCAACAACTCTTCAGCTGTAACAAACGCTGGAGAGAATTTGACAAAGCTGACAACGGTGGTGGAAAAGAAAGCTTCCACAGACGACATCAAGATTGTTGATAAGACTCTCAGCGATTTCGCCAAAGTGCTCGCTGACATTTACACTGACTACACCTCACTCAAAAACTCCGTTTCCTCCATGTCTGGCGAAGTCACAATGCTGAAGACATCGGTTGGAGCCTTAGAGGGTGATATGTCAGCTGTAAAGACTGACTTATGATCTGTAAAGACCGACGTTGGTGAGATGAAAACGATGATCCAACAGCTACTCAACAAGGCAAATACTCCAGCTCCTGAACCGACCCCTGCCCCTGCATTGGAAACTTTCACAGCGACGGATCGCAAAGAGCTGGAAAAGATCAATCCTGCTATAACTGGCCTAGAAGTCAGATTAGCAAAGATTGAAAGCTGTGTGGGTATCTCTGGCCAAGAAGACAGAGAGCCCCCCACAGCTGAAGAGTCTACCCATTCCTCCTCCAGTCATCATGAGAAAGAGGGGGAGAAGAGCGCTGAACATCATGGGGAGAAGAGCGCTGAACATCCCGAGGAAAAGAGCGCTGAACATACCGAGGAGAAGAGCGCTGAGGATCTTGAAAATAGCGCTGAAGACCTTTCCCATGATGAATCTATCAGGGGAGAGAAGAATGAAGATCTTATCGCTGGACCTCAGGGAGATGAAAACCCTGAGGGAACCGAGAAGCTCGCCTCTGTATCTGAGGGGGAGAAACTCGAAGACGAAGCTGAAGAATTCGAAGCAGAAGATGATGAAGACATCGACATCCCTAATGATGAACCATCTTCTTCTCCAAAGAAGAATGATGATGATGATGACGAAGATGACGATGATTTCTTTATCGTCAAACCTGCCCCAAGGATCAAAGCTCTTAAGGGAATTTCAATAAATGAACCAACAGGGGAGCGGACAAAGACAAAGCCCTCAGCCTCTGGCGCTGAGAAAGGCAAAGGCAAAGGCGTCGCTGAAGATGAAAATCTGGCGATCTTGCTTGTAAAGCCGGTTTGTCAGGTACACTAATCATATCTCACTCCATCCCTCCTCTATAAGTTCTACTACCCTAGCCTACACCTGAACATATTTCTCTTTCTCTTTCTACCCAAGTTCTTCTACCCATGTTCTTATTTGTAAGATCGCTGTGTTTCAGCTAGTCCTCTCCCCTGTTTGAGGATGTCGCTGAAGGTTCTACTACTGCGACTTCACAAATAAAGCCAGCTGCTGCTGATGAAATAATCCCAGTCTTAGATTTAATCTCTGAGACTGATGAACCAGAAGAACAACCTCTCTCGCACAGAAACAGACCTTCCTCAGCTCCTCAAAAGCTGAGTGAAGAGGATCAAAAGAGAAGAGAGGAAATAATAAAGCGATTCGAGGATCAGCGAATCATTCTAAGGCGTGATCAACTTCCTTCAGTTCCTCCAAAGTTCAAAATCTCCAAAGCTGAATACCAGGAACACCTTAGAGCTGAACGCCTTATCGCTGAAAGAAAGGAAGCTGAAGAAAAAGACAGAGAATACGCCATCAAGCTTACTCAACGATCAATCAAAGACCCTAAGCTGAAAAGAGTTCCCATTGATGTTCAACGTCAGCTCTGGGATGATGCTCAAGAAATCGTTAGAGAAAAGACAAAGGTCTCTGATACAACTTTGGAATGGGCTAATCAAATGCTGACCTATCGATCAAGACCATCCAAAATAATCAAAGCCAACATCAGAGGAAAAATGTACGCTGATGTTCCTGTTGTTGAAGTGGATGTCTACAGAGATGAAAAAACCAAGCAAACCTTCTATGCTGCTTCATTAGAAAAGTTTGGTCTCTCTGAATGGTTAGAAACGAAATTAGCCATTCAGGGATCACGCTCAAAATTCAAAAGCCATGTTGAGATGATCTTAAACAATCAGATCGACTTGCTTTCATCTGCTGTGGATATTCCTCCTACTCTTCCTCAACTGAAGAAAGCCTCTGCTAAGAAGAAGAAAGTTTCTGATTCAGGTCCAATCATTCGAAATGAAACAGGTATTGGTTTCTCTCGTGCTGAAGTTCTTGGCCCTGATGCTGATCTTTCAATGCTTGACACCTCCCTACCACCTGGAGAAACCTTCATTCCTGGCACAGTGGTAAGTGATCCATATGGTATATTCTTCTTAGTCTATGATGGAAATCCTCACTTTCAACGTGTCTCTGATCTCCACATCGCTCCCATCGAACAACTCAGAGATCTCGTACACTGGTGTGAAGTCAGACGCGACATCAAAGCTAGACACCTGAAGCCATTGATTTTTGATGCTGCTCTGAAGTTAAAGAATCAAGGAGTAAATGTCCCTGACTGGATGATCCCCACTGAAAAGACGACCCTTGATGAACTTCTCATTAAGGAAGAACCCTTTGAAAACTGATATGATCTCCTATTTCTCTATTGTATCAGTTATCCTTTTGTACTTGTAATTTATTTCGCTTGTACTTGTAATCTTTCTGTTCTTCATTGTAACCTGTTTCAATATTTTAAAGAAAGATTTCAGCGAACGTATTTTACTTTATCAGTACTGAAAAGATCCCAGAAAACAGTAAAAGGGACAAATATTTTATGAGTTCTTTTTATCCTTATGTTTTCATTAAATAGCAATTTTCTTTGTTGCTATGTCATAATCAAATAGGAGGAGATTGTTGATCCAAACCCTCAGTGATTTGATAATGACCCTCTCTTATATACTTAGTGAAAATTGTAAGTAAACAATATGTATCAGAGTTTCACTATCGCTGATAAGTACTAAGATCTTCCAGTACCGCTGATAGGAACTCTCGCTCTTTAGATTAAACATTCAGCGAACACTGTTCACCATAAATGCTCTGAGTCTGTTCAGTCATTATGATGATCGCTGATAAGTTAGTTGTTTACTTATGATCCCTGAAGACAAGTTTCACGTCAACATAGGTTCTACGCTGAAGTCGAAGATCAAGCTCAAGAACCAGCGACAAGTCTCCTAATGAACTGATGCTGATCAGCGAAGACTCAGATTTGTCCACTCAACGTGAAGTATCAAGTACAAGACTTCAGCTATCGCTGAACTTTATCATTCGCTGAATAGAAAATGATAATCGCTGAATCAACGAAAGCTGATCATGAAGTCCTCCGTACAAAGTACTTTTGTCTTAACCACCCTTGCACGCCTCCGTACGAAATGTCAGAAAAGAACCTCCGAAAATCTGAAATCGTACAACCACTCTGATACTACACTGTTCATCCTTACGGCTACTACGGTTGTCATCAAAAGTCAATGACATGCAACCAATCAGCTGATGACACGTGTAAAGTATATACTGATCTGCATTAAATGCATGCAGTATATAAAGAGATGAACTCACTTCTTTTGAAGTAACTTGCTAACTCTGGACAAGTTCAAATCTCTTATCTCAGATAGGTTATTATTAGTAATTTCCTTATCTCTCTTAGTGCAAGAAACCTTAGTGTTCCAACTTGTTTAGATTTAGGTTTATCCTTAATCTTGTTTCCGCAACAAGCTGTAAATTGTTAATGATTTATCAATAAACAATTTAGAAAAGTAAAATCTGTGTGTTTGTATTCAACCCCCCCCTTCTACAAACTTGTATAGGCCTTCGGGACCAACAATTTGCCTACTCACGGTGTGTCGAAGAAGGAGGCTCAACTCCTCCTGGCTCGTCAGGCCAAGGAGTTGAAACGTAAGGCTCCTCCACCCCCGTCGTTGGGGGTAAAGAAGACCAAGACGGTTATCCGGAGGGAACTGTCGTCGAAGGGTGGTGACCCATCTAGGGTCGCCACTTCTAAGAAGACGAAGACACCACCAAGAGTCATTGATGCGACTCCAGTGAGTGTGGCCCCTCCTTTGACTGGAGAGGTCGCCCCTTCTCCCTCGTCGGCCGACAAAGGGAAAGGAAAGATGACGGAGGAGTCCACCGGTATGATGACGGTGAACTTCACAATGCCCTCCAACTTCAAGTCGCGGGAAAGTATGGATAGCGACTGTAACAACCCAGATTCCCAACATACAAATAACATATATTTCACCACAAAACAATACATCATATTTCATTTATGGTCACTTATCTTAACCAAATAGGTCTTTCAGTACAAACTTTTCCACTTATAATAAAGTACATAATAGATACAAAACACAACTAGAATCTTCATAATCATGCATCTTCCAAAAAACTAAACATGATATATCCTATCACTGTCCTTTATTTGCTCCTTGACCTGGAATACATATTTTAAAACAAAAATGAGGGTTAGACCTTGAGGTCTAGTGAGAAATCCCCGTTAGTTAAAGAAAACATTTGCACAACATCATACACATAATTCACATAAGAATACCAACTATGACTCATGCAACATGTATCTTTTCATCTCTTTCTCTTTCTCTTTCTCTTGGCCATATTAATTGGTAGCAAGCCAATTAATTAACATACACCGATGTACTAACTACAGCCAACACCACTGTCCCTCTATACAGCCAACTTTCACCGGTCCTAAGCCCGGCCAACTAGCACCCATGCAATGTAATACTCATATAAACACCATATGAACCATATTACATTCATTCACATACATGTATTCCATTTGAAAACATTTTAAGTAAAAGCTCACTTGTGTCGCTAAATTCCAAAATCCTCCCAAGCTATTTATCGAGCACTCCAAATCCTTCAATTCAGTTTCACAGAATCTGTATCAAATAAATACAAATATTTCTTTTTAAGACTAAAAATCTCTAAGTTCTGAAATCCTCGACTCCAGTAGCAATCAACTAGGGAATTACTCTATGTCGCAATACACTACACCAAATCGCAATCAACTACTGCGACACAGTACCAAGTCGCAATCAACTACTGCGACTTCCCCTTCATGTCGCAACCAACTGTTGCGACAACCCCCTCAAGTCGCAACCAACTGTTGCGACATAGCACCAAGTCGCAATACACTGTTGCGACTTCATAAGTAAGTCGCAACTCAAGGTTGCGACATTCATGAAGATCATAACATTCAACCATGTCGCAACCCACTGTTGCGACTTGCTTGAATGTCTCAGTCCACTGTGTTCATCTAAACCCAGAAATCTAATCTTTTAAGCTATGCATGTTACTGAAATTATGCAGATATGTTTAAGACTATTAACATAACCTAACCATATGCTCAGATTTCCCAACTCATCCATAAATCATCAAAACCCATCAAAACTTACATAAAACTTTATCTAAACAAAAGGGTAGATTAAGAGGTTACATACCTTTAATCTTCACAAGCTGAACCTTCTAATTCCAGCAACAAATCTACAGCTTCCTTCTTCTTCTTAATTTTTCTCTCTTTTCTCTCCTCTCTCTTTTTGCCGTAAAACATCACACACACACAACACTTTTGGGTTTTGCTAGAATGTTTCTAAAAGAGAAATATCATCTAGCTTAAAGGGATGAGTCGGTTTGGGTGAAGAATATCTTCACTCTTACCAAATGAACCCCATACTTTCCTCTTATGGCAACTTTAACCCTTAAACTTTCAAATAATAATTATAACTTACCCCTTAACTTCTACTCCATAAAATACTAAATAAAGTCTTTAAAATTCATAACTATCCTAAATCCATTTTAACTATAATACTATAATTTAAACAATTAAATAAAATACTTGGTTATTACAACATCTCCCCCTTAAAAGAATTCCGTCCCGAAATTCAGTTAAGTGAACAGATGAGGGTATTTGGCTCTCCTTATTCCGTAGAACTTTGACTTTTCGGTCAACAATCACTTCAGGTTCCTCCACATAATTCAGCTTTTCATCGACTCGTATATCTGGTAGAGACACTGCTTGATCTGGTGTAACCAAACACTTTCGAAAATTCGACACATGAAAAGCGTTGTGAATCCTGCTTAACTCTGGAGGTAAATCTAGTCAATAGGCTACTTCCCCAATTTTTTCAGTAATTGCAAACGGTCCAATATATCTCGGGCTAAGTTTACCTTGCTTTCCAAATCGAATGACTCCTTTCCAAGGTGAGACTTTTAACATTACAAAATCTCCAACTTGGAACTCTAATGGTTTCCGGCGTCGGTCGGCATAGCTTTTCTGTCTATCTTGAGCCACTTTCAATCTTTCCCGAATCTGAGTAACCTTATCCGCTGTTAACTGTACTATATCTGGTCCTGCTAACTGTTTCTCTCCCACTTCATTCCAACACAGAGGCGTTCGACATTTTCTACCATATAAAACTTCAAACGGTGCCGCTTGTATGCTGGAATGATAACTATTGTTGTAGGAAAATTCGATCAATGGTAAATGCTTATCCCACGATCCCCCAAAGTCAACAATGCAAGCCCGGAGCATATCTTCTAATGTCTGAATCGTTCGTTCACTATGACCGTCAGTTTGAGGATGATAAGTTGTACTTAACTTTATTTGCGTCCCCATCTCCTTTTGGAAACTTCTCCGATATCTTGAAGTAAAACGACTATCCCAATCTAAAATAATCGAGATTGGAACTCCATGTCGAGTCACTATTTCGTCGATGTACAATTTGGCTAAGCGTTCCATCGAATCGGTTTTCTTTTATCGGTAAGAAGTGAGTAGACTTCGTTAATCTATCAACAATCACCCAAATCGAATCAAATCCCTTCAGGGTCCTTGGTAACTTTGTAATGAAATCTGTAGTAATCTGATCCCATTTCCACATCGGTATTTCCAATCGTTGTAACTGACCAAACGACTTTTGATGTTCAATCTTTACCTTTTTGCAAGTAGTACAATCTTCCACATACTACGCAATGCTTCTTTTGATCCATGACCACCAATAAACTTGTTTCAGATCTTTATACATCTTATTCGTACCTGGATGTATAGAGAATCGAGACTGATGAGCTTCTTAAAGTACCCGGTCACGTAAACTACCCAAACGAGGCACCTAAATTCTATTTCCTAAACACAACAACCCACGATCATCCTTTACTAGCAATGTTGATAACCCCACTAACCGTTCTGATTTCAACTGTTCTTCCTGAAAGGCTTCTATTTGACACTTCAGCAATTCATCAAAGATATTAGGTAGGAGTTCGGTTCGTAGTGATATAGCTTTTATAGTTCCACTTCTTTCTTGACGACTCAGCGCATCGGCCACTACATTTGCTTTTCCCGGGTGATAAAGAATTTCACAGTCGTAATCATTCACCAGTTCTAGCCGTCTTCTTTGCCTCATATTTAGTTCCTTCTGATCGAAAAGATGTTGGAGACTCTTATGATCAGTATAAATTTGACACTTGGAACCATAAAGATAATGCCTCCAAATCTTTAGCGCGAATACAACTGCTGCAAGCTCCATGTCGTGTGTTGGATACTGTCGCTCATGATCTTTTAGTTGACGAGAAGCATAAGCAATAACTTTCCCACGCTGCATAAGTATACATCCCAATCCCAGTTTAGAAGCATCACTATAAACAACAAAGTCTTCAGAACCTTTAGGTAGCGATAAAATTGGTGCGCTGCACAGTTTCTCTTTCAATATTCGGAATGCTTCATCCTGTTCTGCTTTCCATTCAAACTTCAGATTCTTTCGAGTCAGCTTTGTCAAAGGCGTCGCGATACGAGAGAAGTATTTTATAAACTTTCGATAGTAACCAGATAAACCCAGACAACTACGTACTTCGGTTGGCGTTCTCGGCGGTTCCCACTTTTCAATCGCTTCTACTTTCATTGGATCAACTTGAATACCTTTCTCGGAAACTACATGCCCCAGAAACTGAACTTCCCGTAGCCAGAATTCACATTTTGAAAATTTAGCATACAACTTTTCTTGCTTCAATAATTCTAGAACCAAACGAAGATGTTGAGCGTGCTCTTCCTTGGATCGGGAATAGATAAGTATATCATCGATAAATACAATTACGAATTTATCAAGATACGACTTACATACCCGATTCATTAAATCCATAAAGGCAACTGGGGCATTCGTCAAACCAAACGGCATCACTAAGAATTCAGAATGACCATACCTTGTGCGAAAAGCAGTTTTCATAACGTCTTCTTCTTTGACCTTCAACTAGTGATAACCGGATCTTAGATCAATCTTGGAGAAATAACAAGCTCCAACGAACTGATCGAAGAGGTCATCAATTCTGGGTAGCGGATACTTGTTCTTGATCGTACGCTTATTCAATTCCCTGTAGTCGATACACATTCTCATCGAACCATCCTTCTTTTTCACAAATAAAACTGGTGCTCCCCACGGCGAAGAACTTGGTCTAATGAAGCCTTTATCTGAGAGATCCTGCAATTGAGTCATCATCTCTTTCATCTCTGGAGGTGCCAAACGATACGGTGCACGGGCAACAGGAGCAGCTCCAGGAATCCGATCTATACCAAACTCTACTTGTCTAATGGGCGAAAGACTATTCAAGTCTTCAGGGAACACTTCCGGAAATTCACTAACAATCGGAATATCTTCCAACTTACTCTTCTCTAGCTTAGTATCTATCACATAAGCTAAGTAACTCGGGCAACCTTTATTAACACACTTACGGGCTTTTATCATAGATATAAGACTAGACTGATGATTTCTACGATCACCATAAATCACTACTGGCCCCTTCTCAGGTTACACAACATTTATTAACTTATTATCACAAATTATGTTAGCTTGATTCTCGGATAACCAATCCATTCCTACTACCACATCAAACTCGACCAGGGCTATTGGAAATAACTGAATCGGTACTCCGCACCCTTCTATATCTATCACACAGCTATCAAATACTTCTTTAACCGACACTTGATTATCATTTGCAGTATCTACCATTAAAGCATGATCTAACACTTTAGGCTTTAAATGCATATAAGCAGCAAATGAAGGAGACACAAACGATTGGTTTGCACCGGAATCAAAAAACACCTTAGCACGTGTAGAATTTATTAGGAATGTACCTGTAACCACCTCCGAAATTTCCTCAGCTTCCTTTGCTGTCATCTGAAATGAACGACCCCTTGTTCTTGCTGGTTCTAGTCTCGGTACTACTGGTTTGACACCCGTCGGTCTTATTGATGTACCCCCTGATTGTATTCTCCCCAGTGGACAATCGGACTGAAGATGATCAGGAGAATTGCACGAATAACAAAATCTAACAACTCGACAATCTTTAGCAATGTGACCGACTTTTCCGCACTTATAACAGTTTATGGGATCCACTTGACAGCTTCCTTGATGTAAACGATGGCACTTTGGGCAAGGCCTTTCAACTGGTCGAAAAGGTGGACGACTATCAAATCGCTGAAACCTTGACTTCTTCTGATCTTGTGGTGGTCCTTCCCATTTTCTCTTTCCCATACTCTTATCACCGGCATCCCTCTTATTATCCCGCTCCACATTTTCCGCGGCATTTACTGCTGCTGAGAAAGTATCAGGTCTTGTTGCAGTCACTAACTTTCGAATTTCTGAATTCAATCCGAATATGAACCTTTCCATCTTCATTTTCTCCGTGGCAACATAATACTCTCCCAAACGCGACTTCTCTATGAAACGGGCAGTATAGTCTCTGACGGATAAATTTCCTTGTTGTAGGCCCAGGAATTCCTCCTCCAATTGTCTGACTGCTGCTTGAGGACAAAACTGTTCTTTGAATGCCCTTCAGAATTCGCCCCATGTAAAGGTTGAGTATACATCAGATCCCTTAGAGTCAATAAGGGCCTCCCACCAATATAAAGCATTTGCCTTCAACATTGCAGTTCCGTATAACAACTTATCCTTCAGCCATCGCATCGCCTTCACTGGATCTCTATCCCCTCCATAAGTTGGTGGTTTACAGCTTAAAAACATTTTATAGTCACACCTTCTTGGTACTGCTGTGACAGTAGGTGTGATAGGCATCTCGTCTTCGAAGTTAGGATCTGGTCTTTCCGTTTCCGTATTATGAGTCCGGTTAAACATAGCCTGGATATTTGCCTGTAATATTCCCATTTCAGCCGCTAAGTCGTCTCTCGTAACAAACTCCGTACTGCGCCCCTAAACCCTGCCCCCAGTTCTGCCTCTGCCTCTATCTCCCCCTCTTCCCCTTCCTCCGACTGTTGGATTGGATCTATTCGGATTTCCTTCACCTTCCCGATTCGTTTGTCTCGTACCGCTTGCCATTCTGTTGATTCAGACAAGGTTAATATACATGTAAGCACATACCCCATATAACAAGGTATTCCAGCCCAAACATGTACCTGTAAGATCACAATTACACTGGTCAGGTGTAATCTGAAATTACCTTACATGATGTTCCTTCTACCTTTTTATATTTAACATCCCAAGGTTCTACAATAATAGGGACATCCTACTTCACATGCAGTTTAAGTCTAGGTACAGATACTAATACCTAAATCCCTTAAACTAGGGATCTGATACCATCTGTAACATCCCATACCAACCGTACCAGATATTGTCCGCTTTGTCCACACACCTGGACTCACGGTTTTAAAACGCGTCTGATAGGGGTGGTATCAAGTCCCTCTTATAAGGCAACCTTAGTTCTCCTCCCCAACCAATGTGGGATCTTACAATCCACCCCCCTTGGGAGCCCAGCGTCCTCGCTGGCACACCAGTCCGGTTCCCGGCTCTGATACCATCTGTAACAACCCAGATTCCCAACATACAAATAACATATATTTCACCACAAAACAATACATCATATTTCATTTATGGTCCCTTATCTTATCCAAATAGGTCTTTCAGTACAAACTTTTCCACTTATAATAAAGTACATAATAGATACAAAACACAACTAGAATCTTCATAATCATGCATCTTCCAAAAAACTAAACATGATATATCCTATCACTGTCCTTTATTTGCTCCTTGACCTGGAATACATATTTTAAAACAAAAATTAGGGTTAGACCTTGAGGTCTAGTGAGAAATCCCCGTTAGTTAAAGAAAACATTTGCACAACATCATACACATAATTCACATAAGAATACCAACTATGACTCATGCATCATGTATCTTTTAATCTCTTTCTCTTTCTCTTTCTCTTGGCCATATTAATTGGTAGCAAGCCAATTAATCAATATACACCGCTGTACTAACTACAGCCAACACCACTGTCTCTCTGTACAGCCAACTTTCACCGGTCCTAAGCCCGACCAACTAGCACCCATGCAATGTAATGCTCATATAAACACCATATGCACAATATTACATTCATTCACATACATGTATTCCATTTGAAAATATTTTAAGTAAAAACTCACTTGTTTCGCTAAATTCCAAAATCCTCCCAAGCTATTTATCGGGCACTCCAAATCCTTCAGTTCAGTTTCCCATAATCTGTATCAAATAAATACAAATATTTCTTTTTAAGACTAAAAATCTCTAAGTTTTGAAATCCTCGACTCCAGTCGCAATCAACTATGGAATTACTCTATGTCGCAATACACTACACCAAGTCGCAATCAACTACTACGACACAGTACCAAGTCGCAATCAACTACTGCGACTTCCCCTTCATGTCGCAACCAACTGTTGCGACAACCCCCTCAAGTTGCAACCAACTGTTGCGACATAGCACCAAGTCGCAATACACTGTTGCGACTTCATGAGTAAGTCGCAACTCAAGGTTGGACATTCATGAAGATCATAACATTCAACCATGTCGCAACCCACTGTTGCGACTTGCTTGAATGTCTTAGTCGACTGTGTTCATCTAAACCCAGAAATCTAATCTTTTAATCTATGCATGTTACTGAAATTATGCAGATATGTTTAAGACTATTAACATAACCTAACCATATGCTCAGATTTCCCAACTCATCCATAAATCATCAAAACCCATCAAAACTTACATAAAACTTTATCTAAACAAAAGGGTAGATTAAGAGGTTACATACCTTTAATCTTCACAAGTTGAACCTTCTAATTCCAACAACAAATCTACAGCTTCCTTCTTCTTCTTAATTTTTCTCTCTTTTCTCTCCTCTCTCTTTTTGCCGTAAAACATCACACACACACAACACTTTTGGGTTTTGCTAGAATGTTTCTAAAAGAGAAATATCATCTAGCCTAAAGGGATGAGTCGGTTTGGGTGAAGAATATCTTCACTCTTACCAAATGAAACCCATACTTTCCTCTTATGGAAACTTTAACTCTTAAACTTTCAAATAATAATTATAACTTACCCCTTAACTTATACTCCATAAAATACTAAATAAAGTCTTTAAAATTTATAACTATCCTAAATCCATTTTTACTATAATACAATAATTTAAACAATTAAATAAAATACCTGGTTATTACAGCGACAAAATCTTCCCGGACTTGGAGAAGTTCCTCCAGTCGTCCTTTAAGGAGCGACTTAGGAGACGACTGTCGACGATATGGGGTCGCACGTCGCAGGGCTGACTTTTAAGGTATGCACGACCCCACTATCTTGTATGTTTTCATTGTTTTTTTTAACGTCCGATTTCTGACGTGTGTGTGTATAATCGTGCGACTACAGGCATTCCAGGCTTCCCTCTGTTTGTATGCCCATATGGAGAAGATCCGTAGGGTTACCCCCGGTGCCTTGGAGAAAATACACAAGGCGCAAGAGGAGGCTCGCTTGGCAAGGGGATGGGAGAAGCGGGCGATGGAAAAGGCCGAATGCCTTTACGCGAAGCTCAATGAAGCCCAGGACTTCTACGAGGCGTCGATGAGGGCGAAGGAAGACCTTCAGCGCCATCTGAGGGAGACCCTTGAGAAGTCCTCTGTGACTGAGGCGGAGTTAGAAGCGACTAAGGGCTCCTTAGCTGAGAGCGAAAAACAGGTCGAGGACCTTAAGTCGCTCGTCGAGGCGAAAGAAGGGGAGATCGCGTCCTTAGAGGAGCGACTCCAATCATTTGAGGCTCTGACCCATCTGAGGGTTCGAGTGGTGATCATGCGTTGCCATTTACGGGGGTTAAACCTTATGGCTGGAGCCGAAGAGGAGGTCGCCACTTTCTTGGAGCAAGTCGGGGACGAGGAAGAACTCGACCAAGAATACAAGATCGAAGAAGGGGACCTGTCGGACGTTGAGGTCGCTGGAGCTGGCGATGAGGAGGTCGCTAAGGAGCAGAACCCTCCTATGCCTTGATTTTTTTGTTTTGTGTTTTTTTCTTTTGATGTGGGGAGACTGTAATCGGTCGTGCCCTTTACTTGTAACTTTTGGATATAAATACAAGTAAAATTTTGATCTATCATCGTGTTACTTTACTTTGTTGTGAATAAACAAAATAAACGAGAAATAACAAAATTATAAATCGAGCGTATAAAGCAGTAAGACGGATGTAAATCTGTACGACATTGGTACACGTAACTTTAGAAGTAACCGGGCGACTGGGCCAAAAAAATATTCCAAGTATGGAGTTCAAGTCATAAGACTTTAACTCCGAAACTCAGATTAAAAAAGCACCTGTTGTGATTGTAAGATCCCAGAGATGCATCATAAGATTCTGCTTATGACGTATGAGTCATGGCTTATCGGTCATGACATATTTATCGTGACCTTGTAGTCTTAAAGACTTTGTTTCTCACGATATATGAATCGTAAGACTGGCATTCGTGCGATCCTACAAGCCTGCAATGTAAGATATATGGGTGGTCGTTGGTTTGACCAACGACCCATAGATGCTTAAGTCAGTAATCGATTGTTGAAATAAATCGAAAGTGAAATGTTAAAAGAGATACTTCTTTAAATGCACTGCGTTCTAGTTACGTGGGATGTCTTGGTCGTCGAGGGTTTTAAGCATGTAAGCACCCATTCCAACGACTTCAGATATTCGGTAAGGTCCTTCCCACTTAGTGGATAACTTACCTACATTTGGTTCTTTGGTGTTTTGGAGTATTCGTCGTAAGACGTAGTCGTCTTCCTGAAAGATCTTGGCTTTAACATTTTTGTTGAAATGTCGTTCAACAATCTGTCACTGAGATGCCACTTTGACCAAAGCAGACTCTCCTAGCTCTTCGAGAGCGTCGAGGTCGTGGCTTAAGTCCACCAATTTATGATCGACGGATGTATGTCTTGATGTCGGGAGCTGCACTTCGATAGGTAAGATGGCTTCACAACCATAAACCAATGAAAATGGTGGATGTCCTACATAGAATGTTAGTCCGGATAAAAGAGATGACCTCTCTGTCCCGAATCTGGGAGTAGGCAGCTGCTTCTATCCACTTAGAAAAATAATCTGTAAGGACTAACAGAAAAACTTTCTGCCCTGGGACAGGAGGTAATTTACCAAC
The DNA here is from genome assembly GCA_033807775.1 of Saussurea involucrata. Lineage (NCBI taxonomy): Eukaryota > Viridiplantae > Streptophyta > Magnoliopsida > Asterales > Asteraceae > Saussurea > Saussurea involucrata. The sequence goes on from CM066322.1 coordinate 140,257,747, forward strand.
GATGTCCATTCCCCACCTCATAGAGGGCCATGGGACTAAAGACGTATGTAGAGGTTCAAAAGGTTGGTGCATCATACCTGAATGTCATTGACGTACGTCACAACTTTGGGCGTACCTGGTGGCATCTTGCCTTAATATCGGCCATTAAAGAATCGCTTCTGACATGAAGTCCGACTGCCCCCAAGTTGTGAGTCATAAAATAGAATTCGTATGGAGTACACCATTTTGCCCCCTTGTGGGGACTTTAAGACGACACCAAGACCTGTCCTTCTGGCGTTTGGAGGACCGTTGACATGGACTAGCCAGGTCGTGTCGTATGTAGTCGCCACAATATGCGTTTCATTTTAGGCTTCTTTTTCCAGTTCAGGACTAAAATCAGCGACGAAATAAGCTAGAACCTATGACTTAATTGTCGTGCGAGGCTTGAAGTCAATATCGTGTAATTGCTAGATGTCATTTTTCTGAGGCTTCAATGTTTCCTTGTAACAATCACGAGCGGTTTTTTGTTCACTTTTAATTTCTTGTATTCCCCATGGCGTCGGGAATTTGATCGTCTGGTGATAGGTCGAGGGGACCGCCTTCATGTCGTGTATCCACGGTCGACCAAGTATAACGTTGTAAGCTGACGAACAGTCAATAACGTTAAATTTTGTTTGCTTATTGACCCCTTTAGCGTACTCTGGGAGGATGATCTCTCCCAAAGTGTTGGTAGAATCGCCATTGAATCCGATCAGAGTCGTTAGGAAATGATGTTAGCCGAACTGCCCATAGCTTTGATCTCCGGGAGGATGATCTCTCTGATTTATCGATGCCTATAGCTTTGATCGTGCTTAGGAAATGATGTTAGTCGAACTGCCTCCGTCGACCAGTACTCTTTTGGCCGAGCAGTTGCCAATAGTAACCTGGATAATCAATCTGTATTGATGTTTCTGCCAGCTGTCTTGGAGGTCGTCCTGATCGAACGTTATTGGCATCGCCTCCAGTTCCAACTCTTGCTTTGGTCGGGACGACCGAGGAATGGGATAGTCTCCTGGTGATTGACTGGTGTGCCGTTTGGCCTCCGAATAGGTTAAACCACAGACGTCTGATCCACCCGTCACACAATTGACGACTTTTTCATGGACGGGGGATGCTGGTCTTACATTGTCGACTGTCGCAGATTCCTTATCAATCAAACCTTGGAGATGGCCTTTGGGAACGATCCATGCCAACTCCTTCTGCAAAGCAAGGCAGTTGTCTGTCGTATGACTGTTAATGCCAAAAATCGCACCAAAGGGACAACTTAAGGTCGATGTGGACAACTGTTAATGCCAAAAATCGCACCAAAGGGACAACTTAAGGTCGATGTGGACTTAATCAACTAAAGAAAGGATCTTTCAACGAGACGTGCAACGAGGGAAAAAATAAACGAGAAAAGGGGTTTGATGACGCAGGAAAAACCTCAAACGAGGAAAAAACCTGCGGACGACAGTGGGTGTCATCGCTGTACTATGGTTGCCAAACAGGGGCGACGTCCTTGGTACTGGCGTCGGTCGTACGATGATTACAATACAAATGAAGGAAATGCTTCGAAATGTAAAGTACAAGTGTTTAAATGTGAAAACAGGTGTTTGTCATATGTGAATACAAAGTGTGAACTGTTGGTCGAGGGCTGATGTCGTGCGTCGAGAGCGATACTTGGGCTTTCCTTCGAGTGTTTCTTGACTTCGCTGTAAAATTCTGTCTTTCAGTACTTAATCTCCAGAGTTTGAATGTTCTTTACTATGAGTTTGGATTATTTTCTCTGCTGTTTGGTGATGTTCGCTGGAGTATATTGGGTGTTAACCGATGTCCCTTGAAATGAAGCTTTAGCTTGTCTTTTATAGCCTTCGCGTCATTAATTAACTCCATTAATGATTCGATCAACGGCTACAACGGCTGGAAACGGTCGCCGGAGTGATTATCCATAATGATCTTCGTCCGTTACGTTCGCTTGCTGTTAATGGCTTTGAATCCTGCATTAAATACTTAACAAACGTAATAGTCAAGGTTAACGTTAGCTTTGGTCGAAGGTACAATGATCTTACGCGATGGTCGTACGGGACGGGCGATACTATGGTCGAGCGACATGGGGGACGTACGACTTACCTTTTACGGGCGACGATGAATGTTTTCTGGGTTCTCGTCGAGACCTTATCTTAATACAAGATTTGGATTATGACGTGCGTCTTATCTACTCCGGTCGTGGTCGTACGACGTGGTTTTTTGCCCAAACAGTTTGCCCCCAAAATTTGAAAGAAGGATAGCAAATCCGAGTTTTAAATTTTGTCAGTCGAAAAAATATGACAAGTGATACAAATTACCTTAGTTACCTTGGGACTAGGCTGGTCCGCTCTTAACTGAACGAGAAGTTGAAAAGAGAACGAGGTCGTGACATCATGCTGACGTACGATGATGCTGACCAGTTGTCGATGCCAGGTGTCGGTGATTTACTGGGGCATATGAAAGTCGGGGATGCGTGTCGATCTTTTGAAGGGCTCGACCTGTCACGATTTCCTGCATAAATAGAGATCAAAATGGATTGTTTTCTTCAAGCTTTCGAAGAGTCATCTTTTCCAGAATCTCGACTTTTTCCAAATCTTCGGTGACTAATGATCTACCGTGGGCTATGATACCTGTTTGGGTAAAAAATCACACCCTCGACCGACCTGGGAAACACCCTCGACATAACCCATGGACATTGATTACCCCCGACCGGCAAGGATAATACCCATTATTATCGTATCCCCGACATACGTTAATAACCACGATAGTTGGTTATTAAAAGACATCTTGCGTCAATAGTTATCTTACATCTTGTGATCGCACGTCATACATCGCTAATCACACGTCACTAGTCTTATGTCGCCAGTTACGACTCGTCGGTCTTACGTCGACAGTCTCCTGTCATCGTTGTTAAATCGCTCTAGTCCTACGACAACGTCGTCCTGACATCCTGGTCTTACGACCTGGTCTTACGATTATACTAACCGTTAAAACAGTCAAACATCCGTTTCTTCTGTTTATCAATGCAGGTCTTGACCACGACCAGAAAAGGTAAGACACTTGTTATGAACCATATCTTGTATTAAGATAAGGTCCCGACGAAGACCCAGAAAACCTCCGTCGTCCCTCCTGAAAAGTAAGTCGAGAGTTCCTCACGACGCTCGACACTCGACACTCGACCTCGACGTCGCCCGCTCCGCACGACCGCCGCATAAAGACCATGCGACCTCAACCAAGCTAACACATAATATAACTGTTATGTTTGTTAAGTGTTTAATGCAGGAGTCAACTTCATTAATGGACAACGGTCAGTAACGGACGAGTCATCAAAACGCATTAATGACCCGACAGTGGTTACGAAAACCACTCATCAATGACATTAAAGCTCCCCGACGGTTACAAGACCAAACCATCAAATCCTTTAATGAGCTAATTGAAGCTCCCGAAGACTATAAAAGACAAGCTAAAGCTTCATTTCAAGGGACATCGATCACCGAGCAGAGATCATCTGGAGAACAATCCACTACAAGCTTCTGAGCTCAGAGAATCTAACACTCAAGCTCAAGAACTACGCTGCGAACTCAAGAACACTCAAAGAGCAGCTCAAGTTATCATTCTCGACGCACGGCATCAGCCTTCGACCAACAGTTTACACTTTGTATTCACACACGACGCACACTGTTTAAACACTAAAAACACTTGTACTTTACATTTCGAAGTATTTCCTTCATTTGTATTGTAATCATCGTACGACCGACGTCAGTACCAAGGACGTCGCCCCTGATTGGCGACCGTAGTGCAGCGATGACATCCCTTGTCGTCCGCAGGTTTTTTCCTCGATTGAGGTTTTTCCTGCGTCATCAAATCCCTTGTCTCATTTATTTTTATCTTCGTCGCACGCTTTGTCGAGAGGTTCCTTTCTTTAGTTGTTAAGTCCACATCGACCTTAAGTTATCCCTTTGGTGCGATTTTTGGCATTATCAGTTTGGCGCCATCCGTGGGACCCCATCTAGAGAAAATCCTCGACGAAACGTGCACCTTACTAACAGTTTCTTGGAGTTTCCTCTACTTTCATCACAGGAAAATGACGGATAAGGGAAACCCAGAACGAACCGCTATCCCGGTGACTGGAGGATTCAAAAATGCTCAAGGCACTCTCGAATCAATCAATGATTATCGCATGGAAGAAGTCATCCCAGATCAAAGCAAACCTGAGCAAAAAGTCCTCATCGGATCATCCCTCGATCTCAACCTCCGAGAAAAGCTGATATCTTTTTTGCAGGAATATGTTATTCCCGATATCATCTCACGCAAGTTCCATGTCGACCCATCGTTCAAGCCTGTCAAATAGAATCGAACAAATCTTCAAGATCCCGTGATTCAACTTCAATCAGAATCAAATGCGGCTCGAAGCCAGATTCAAACCTTAAAAAAATGCTCCGTCAAAATATCGCATGGATCGCATCATCCGAAGGGCTCGGGGGCTCGGAACGCCCGTCACAAAATAGAAAACACCATATTTCAATTTCAAAAGTCCTTGGAGAAAAAGGCGCTTGTCGTCTCCAAGTTACGGTAACTGTGACATCCCGCTTGGATGGAATATGGTATAAACAACTCTATATATATACTCTAAGTATATTCTTCTCGTTCAATTATTATGATCTAACATATGAATGTTGATTTAAGCATCAAAGGATCATTGGTCAAACCAACGACCACCCCCGATTTTACATTGCAGGCTCGCAAGATCATATAAAACGCAGGTCTTACGATTTATATCGTGAGAAGCAAAGTCTCAACGACTTAAAACGCATATCGCAATTTATAGTCGTCTCATTTTTTCTTATGATCGCCAGTCATGGCAAACGCATGTTGCAACTTTTAGTCATCTCACATTTTTTGTGATCACCAGTCACGACAGACACAGGTTAAAACTTTCGGTCGCCAATAAAAGCGACTCACATGTTGAAATCACGTGATCGCTAGTCATTTCATATGTCGTCAATAAAGACCACTCGTACATTGAAACTCGCAAATCACCAATTATGATTCCAAGGGACCAGAATACTCAAATCGACGCTTTAGCAAACCTTGCGTCTGCTTTGGTCGAACCAATACTCGACAGCATTCCAATCTGACGACGTCGTCCATCGAAAATGACGATGACATCCAGATGGAAGACCAAGAAGATAATTGGTCGAACGACATCCGAAATCGTCTACGACAATGGATCCCAGTTCATAAGTTATGAGACTCGACCATTCTGTGAAGACAGCAACATCAAGCTGACGACCTCGACACCCAGGGGCAAGCGGTCGAGCGACATTTCAACAAAAACGTCGAAGCTAAAGTCTTTCAAGAATGTGACTACATCCCCTGTCAAGTATTCCAAAGCACTCAAAAGCTCAAACACAGGTAAACTTTCTACCAAGTAGGAAGGTCCTTATCGTATCTCAGAAGTCGTAGGTAAAAATGCATATCAGCTACAAACCCTCGACAGTCGAGATATTCCACGCATCTGGAATGCAACGCATATGAAAAGGATCGCACAACATTAGTTGCATATGACTTTAGTCTCGCAGGATCGCACGATATATATTGCTAAATCTATCGTACGACTTTAGTACACTCTCACAGGATCGTACGACATAAACGATCAGGTTTATGACTCGATTATCTTTTCTACAGGAACACATGATCCAAGTTCATCGTATGATCAAATCACACGATCGTAAGGTCTAGCGACCCCCCAATCTAAGTTCTTTAACTTAGAAAAATTTCGTGTTCTGAATGAATGCTTTGATCGCATGCGCTTATGTTTTCTTATACGATTCAGAAATATGAAAATCTTATGACTTACGTTCTAATCGTTGTATTACAATGGATGCCCAAGTCGCACGACTCTTTGTACTTAAAGAATTTTTTACAGTCGACATTACATCTGTCCATGACGTGTAGGAGTCGAAATAATACTCAGGGAGGTAAAACTTTTTACCGATTATCGCTAAAGCAAAACTTACACAACGTAACATAGGTATCTAACGACCATATCGGCTGTAAGCGCCAGTCCAAAGGTCTATAACGACCATATCGGCTGGGAATGCCAGAAAATATGTCTTTAACGACCGTATCGGCTCGGAACGCCAGAACATATGTCTCTAACGACCGTATCGGCTGTGAACCCCAAATCACAGGACCACGTCGACTAGGAACACTAACCTAACGACATGAACCCCTGTCTCCTCGATAGGAAACGCTCCCTGAAAGATGGGAGCAAATATTTCCTCAGATGAGGAAACAACGTCGCCCCGTCTAGGACACCAACAACGTCGCCCCGTCTAGGACACCATCGGCCGATGACCCGTCCCACTTGTCGGCAGACGCTGGGGACAACACCTTAGACACTAGCTTCGTCACTGTCGCCGGAAGCGCTGAACTTGCTGGTGTCGCGTCCATCGCGCCAGAACGGCTGGATGACGCCCTCGCCTCTTTAGGCGTGACAACTCTCGACGAAACGTCAGCCCGCGAAGACGGTTCCTTCGGGTCTACCGTCCTTGTCTTCTTCAAGATTCCCGACCCAGCTGTCAGGGCATTCTTTCTCCTTTCCCGGCCTCGAAGGGCAAGCACAACTTGCGTCGCCTTCTTTGGCTGACCAAGTCAGTTTTCCTCTGATGATCTTAGCAAAAGTAACACGTCTCCGTAGAGACACATGTTTTGGTACGAGATCTGAAATTCAAATAGCTTTGAAATTCAAATCTCGGGGGGCTAACTGTTTGGGTAAAAAATCACACCCTCGACCGACCTGGGAAACACCCTCGACATAACCCATGGACATTGATTACCTCCGACCGGCAAGGATAATACCCATTATTATCATATCCCCGACATACGTTAATAACCACGATAGTTGGTTATTAAAAGACATCTTGCGTCAATAGTCATCTTACATCTTGTGATCGCACGTCATACATTGCTAATCACACGTCACTAGTCTTATGTCGCCAGTTACGACTCGTCAGTCTTACGTCGACAGTCTCCTGTCATCGATGTTAAATCTCTCTGGTCCTACGACAACGTCATCCTGACATCCTGGTCTTACGACCTGGTCTTACGACCTGGTCTTACGATTATACTAACCGTTAAAACAGTCAAACATCCGTTTCTTCTGTTTATCAATGCAGGTCTTGACCACGACCAGAAAAGGTAAGACACTTGTTATGAACCATATCTTGTATTAAGATAAGGTCCCGACGAAGACCTAGAAAACCTCAGTCGTCCCTCCTGAAAGGTAAGTCGAGAGTTCCTCGCGACGCTCGACACTCGACACTCGACCTCGACGTCGCCCGCTCCGCACGACCGCCGCATAAAGACCATGCGACCTCAACCAAGCTAACACATAATATAACTGTTATGTTTGTTAAGTGTTTAATGCAGGAGTCAACGTCATTAATGGACAACGGTCAGTAACGGACGAGTCATCAAAACGCATTAATAACCCGACAGTGGTTACGAAAACCACTGATCAATGACATTAAAGCTCCCCGGCGGTTACAAGACCAAACCATCAAAGCCTTTAATGAGCTAATTGAAGCTCCCGAAGACTATAAAAGACAAGCTAAATCTTCATTTCAAGGGACATCGATCACCGAGCAGAGATCATCTGGAGAACAATCCACTACAGGCTTCCGAGCTCAGAGAATCTAACACTCAAGATCAAGAACTACGCTGCGAACTCAAGAACACTCGAAGAGCAGCTCAAGTTATCATTCTCGACGCACGACATCAACCTTCGACCAACAGTTTACACTTTATATTCACACACGACGCACACTGTTTAAACACTAAAAACACTTGTACTTTACATTTCGAAGTATTTCCTTCATTTGTATTGTAATCATCGTACGACCGACGCCAGTACCAAGGACGTCGCCCCTGATTGGCGACCGTAGTGCAGCGATGACATCCCTTGTCGTCCGCAGGTTTTTTCCTCAATTGAGGTTTTTCCTGCGTCATCAAATCCCTTTTCTCATTTATTTTTATCTTCGTCACACGCTTTGTCGAGAGGTTCCTTTCTTTTGTTGTTAAGTCCACATCGACCTTAAGTTGTCCCTTTGGTGCGATTTTTGGCATTAACAATACCCAAATCGATGACGATGTTGGTTGCGATAGACGCGATGTCCGTGGATTCTGTGCATCTGGCGACGATGTTTTTTGCTACCACGTCGACCCTTTCGTTAGCCGACAGGGGCGAGGGTGTAAAGACGGGAGAGAATGATGGGGATTTTATGGAGATCAACTTTGCGTTGTCTTCATCCCTCTTGACTAACTATGTCCTCGTCAGGACGAAGTCGCTTCCACTTCTGGGGAAATATCAGCTCTTATATTTCAAAGAGCATTTTCCAGGGATCTCTATCGAAGAGATTGGACTGTGTTTAGCCGTACTGGCTTCTTTCGTAAGTTTTTCTTTTGAAACTTGTGTTACCGATGTTTATTCGTTCGATGAGTGTTTTGCTAATACGTTCCTTTTGTAATTGTGCAGATGTTTTTGTTTTTCTTCACTAAACACGCGAGGAAACTGGAGGTGTTGGAGTGGAGGTCGATTGTCGAAATAAAGATATTCCTTCCTCCAACCTTAACATTAATCTTAAGAGCCACATTCTCAGAATGTCATAGCGCGAAAGGTTGGGAGACAACTCTGGCTATACTCGTTTGATCCTTGCATTAGTTCTTCGGGATTGATAGGATTTCGAAGATCGAGATTTTTGAACAGAGCTTGCCATCGACGTGCTTCTTAGTTCTAGGGTAGGTTTTTGGGTTTACGAGCTAGACTTTTTATGTTCGGGTTGTTGGTATGCAACGACTTTTGACTTTGTATTTACTTGTCCGACTATCGGTCGTTCATATGTAATCGTTTAATTAAGATCCTTCTTTTGCTGAAGTCGTGTTTTTAATTACATATGTCGTGGATAAATGTAATATTGATCATAAGATTCGTTAAGTATGAAATAAACGGAGGATCGTGCGACTTAGGCTTTTATTGCGATATAACGGTTGAAACATAAATCATGTATTTGGACACAAATATATATCATCGATGTATTTAGAACATACAAAGTATTTCTAAGTTCCAGAGACTTAGATCGAGGGATCGTTTAGACCTTACGTGTGACTGTATCGTATGATGAAACTTTAGAATATATGCCCCTGTGATCAAACAATCGGGTCATGCACTTGTATACTCATGTCGTGCATTCCTGCGATAAAGTTTGTTAGAGGTCGGTCGTGGTTTTACCAACGATTTTGCGGTGCTTACCGTGGTGCTGAAAACTTTGTATGATAGGAAGGCGATCTTAAAAGAAATATTTTTTCAAATGCGTCGCATTCCAACTTCGGGGGATTTCCTGATTGTCGAGGGTTCGAAGTCGATAGGCCCCTTTACCAACGACTTCGGAGATACGATAGGGACCTTCCCATTTGGTAGAAAGTTTACCTGCGTTGAGTTCCTGGGTATTCGGGAATACTCGACGGAGGACGTAATCGCCTTCTTGAAAGATTTTAACCTTGACGTGTTTATTGAAATGTCGCTCGACTGCTTGCTTCTGTGACGCCATTCTGATCAAGGCCGATTCTCTGAGCTCTTTGAAGGCGTCGAGGTCATAACTCAAATCAACCAAGTTGTGGTCGACGGAATTGTGCCTCGAAGTTGGGAGATGAACTTCGATTGGTAGAACAGCTTCACAGCCGTAGACGAGAGAGAAGGGGGTTTGTCCTGTGGATGTGCGGGGTGTCGTGCGATTTGCCCATAGGATTGAAGGGAGCTCTTCAACCCATCTTCCTTTTGCAGCTTTTAATCGTTTCTTGATCGAGGCTACAATAGTCTTATTACTCGACTCGACAAGTTCATTGGCTTGGTGATATCTAGGAGTCGAGGTCGTTAGTTTGATGTTCCTATCTTCACAGAACTGTTGGGTCCTGTCGCTTATAAATTGGGATCCATTGTCGCAGACAATTTCGGATGGAATCCCAAACCTGCATATGATGTTAGTCTGGATAAAAGAAATAACTTCTTTATCCCTGATTTGGGAGATGGCAGCCGCTTCGACCCATTTAGAAAAGTAATCCGTGAGTACGAGGAGGAATACTTTTTGCCCCGGAGCAGGTGGTAGTTTGCCGACAATATCCATTCCCCACCTCATGAAAGGCCATGGGACAAGCGTTGAGTGCAAAGGCTCCGAGGGTTTATGAGACATACCTGAGTGTCGTTGACAGGTGTCGCAATTCTGGACGTACTTGACAGCGTCTTGTCGCAGTGTCGGCCAAAAATACCCTTGTCGGGAGATACGATTAGCCAAGCTACGACCTCTTGAATGATTACCACATTCGCCGTCGTGCATCTCTTGGAGGATTTTTTGGGCTTGATTTTTGCTGATGATGCACCTTAAATTCAAGCCCGTTGATGATCGCCGATAAAGCGTATTTTCGATCATGACGTACTTAGAGGCTTTGAATCTGGTTTTTCGAGCCTCCATTTTGTCTTCGGGGAGTTGGTCGTGTACGAGGAAATTTCGAATGTCGCGTGACCAATCATCTTCTTCGTCTTTGATCTGGACGACGTCCGTGTTTCCAATAGACGGTGTTGCCAGGTGAATCATAGGAATATCATCAAATATTGGTTCAACTAAAGCTGACCCAAGGTTTGCCAATGCGTCGGCCTGAGTGTTCTGGTCTCGCGGAATCTGTTCATTAGAAAAAGATTTAAATTTTTTGGAAATTTCTTTTGCCATGCTTAGATATGCTGTCATTTTTGAGTCCTTGCCTGCGAATTCTCCATTGATTTGATTTACTACCAGCAGGGAATCGCTCTTGACATGCAATGCGTTTGACCCCGAGTCGTGGGCCATATTCATTCCCACGATCAGGGCTTCATATTCGCCTTCGTTGTTGGTGGCCTTGAAGTCGCATCGGACCGAGTATACCATCTTACCCCCCTATGGCGACTTTAAGACGACACCCAGTCCAGAAACTCTAATGTTGGATGATCCGTTGACATGTAGGATCCAAGGCAAGTCGTCGTGAGTCGCCACAGTGGACACCTCGAGCTCTGCTTCTTTCTCCAACCCAGGGCTGAAGTCGGCGATAAAGTCTGCCAAGGCTTGCGATTTGATCGCAGTCTTGGGCTTGAAATCGATGTCGTAACTGCTGAGATATATGCTCCACTTTGCTAAGCGACCTGTCAACTCAGGTTTCCTTAGAACAGACTTAAGAGGAAAGTTAGTTACGACAGTAATAGGATGCGATTTGAAGTAGTGTCGTAATTTTTTAGCAGCTGTGACTAGCGACAATAGCAGTTTTTCCATGGAAGAATACCTGGTTTCTGCGTCCAAAAGAGATTTACTTACGTAGTAGATTGGTAATTGTTGTTTTTCGTCCTCTCGTGTGAGTACGGCGCTTACCGCATTTGGACTGACAGCTAAATACAATTGTAAGACCTCTTGATCGTGAGGTTTCGACAACAGAGGAGGCGACGCCATATACTCCTTGAGTTTTTGCAATGCTTGCTCATGATCGTTGGTCCAGTTGAAACCTTTGTTTTTCCTGAGGACGTTATAAAACAGATGACATCTATCTGAAGATCGGGAGATGAACCTGTTTAGGGCCGCTACTCGACCAGTAAGCCTTTGGACCTCCTTGAAATTTTGAGGAGATTTGATGTCGATGATGGCTTTGATTTGACCGGGGTTAGCCTCGATTCCTCGGCGAGTGACCATGTGTCCTAAGAACTTTCCAGCACTGACTCCGAAGGAACATTTGGTAGGGTTGAGCTTCATGCTATACTCCCGAAGGATGTTGAACGATTGTCTTAGATGCTCGACATGATCGACCGCTTGCTTTGACTTGACGAGCATGTCGTCAATATATACCTCCATTGTGTCGCCGAGACGGTCTTTGAACATTTTATTCAATAGACGTTGATTGGTGGAACCTGCATTTTTTAGTCCGAAAGGCATAACTTTATAACAGTAAATACCTAGATCCATCATAAAAGCGGTTTTCTCCTGGTCCTCGACGTGCATTAAGATTTGGTTATACCCTGAATAGGCATCCATGAAGGTCAATAGTTCATGTCCTGCGGTTGCGTCGACCATGGCGTCGATATGCGGTAATGGGAAAGGATCTTTCGGGCAAGCCTTATTGAGATCGGTGAAGTCGATACAGACCCTCCATTTTCCATTCTTCTTAGCCACGACCACGACATTAGCAAGCCAGTCGGGATACTTTACTTCTCGGATCTTTCCGGTCTTGAGGAGGTTATCGACCTCATCGTTTATTACCTTATTTCTTTCAGGAGCGAATTTACGGCGCTTTTGCTTGACGGGTTTAAACGATGGATCGATATTGAGCTTGTGAGAAATGATGTTAGGGTCAATGCCAACCATATCTTCATGCCACCAGGCGAAGCAGTCAGCATATTCCTGCAAGAAAGATATTATCCTTTGCCTAAAGTGGGGATCGAGAGATGAGCCTATCAAGACTTTTTGCTCGGGCTTGCTTGGGTCTAAGATAATTTCTTCTAGGCAATAGTCACCGATGGCTTTAGGAACATCTTGCACCTTTTCAAGCTTTCCATGCGCTGGGTCAGAGGTTCGCTCTGAATTTCCGCCATCTACCATTTTCCTGTGATAGAGAACAGAAGAAACTCCAAGAAACTATTAGTAGGGTGCACGTTCGTCGAGAATTTTCTCTAGATGTGGTCCCACGGATGGCGCCAAACTGTTAATGCCAAAAATCGCACCAAAGGGACAACTTAAGGTCGATGTGGCCTACTGTTAATGCCAAAAATCGCACCAAAGGGACAACTTAAGGTCGATGTGGACTTAATCAACTAAAGAAGGGATCTTTCGACGAGACGTGCAACGAGGGAAAAAATAAACGAGACAAGGGATTTGATGACTCAGGAAAAACCTCAAATGAGGAAAAAACCTGCGGACGACAGTGGGTGTCGTCGCTGTACTATGGTTGCCAATCAGGGGCGACGTCCTTGGTACTGGCGTCGGTCGTACGATGATTACAATACAAATGAAGGAAATGCTTCGAAATGTAAAGAACAAGTGTTTAAATGTGAAAACAGGTGTTTGTCGTGTGTGAATACAAAGTGTGAACTGTTGGTCGAGGGCTGATGTCGTACGTCGAGAGCGTTACTTGAGCTTTCCTTCGAGTGTTTCTTGAGTTCGCTGAAAGATTCTGGCTTTCAGTACTTAATCTCCAGAGTTTGAATGTTCTTTACTATGAGTTTGGATGATTTTCTCTGCTGTTTGGTGATGTTCGCTGGAGTATATTGGGTGTTAACCGATGTCCCTTGAAATGAAGCTTTAGCTTGTCTTTTATAGCCTTCGCGTCATTAATTAACCCCATTAATGATTCGATCAACGGCTACTGTTAGGACAAATATGTCTTCAAGATTTAATCTTGATTTATAGAGTCAAAGTCAATGTATTTAGTCTTGTGTAGAAAGTCAAAGCTAGCTTATTTCCTTAATAAGTCTTAGGGTATATAAGGCTTTGTTTAGACTTTCTTTGTAAGCTTTTGGTCATAACTCATATCTTGTAAACAAAGAGAGCCGACATAATAAGATCTACTTTCTCTCTCTACTCTCTCTCTAGAATTTCTCTCTAATCTTGATAGATCTTGGATTAAAAATTGGTATCAGAGGTGGAACAAGATTTAGAGATGGAATTCTACTGATCAAACATACGAATTTGGTGATTTCACAAGCAAATTTGATTGATTTTCTTGATTTTTCAAGAAAATCTCGTTTTCTTGAGATTTTATCAAATTTTGGTGATTTTTGATCGAATTTGTTCAAATCTTAGCTCGTTGGATTCGTTTTTGATAGAGGAACATTTCTTGTTCAAGGATCGAGAGCTAGCTTCAAAGATTTGGAGTTCAATTTGAAGATTTTTCAGATTTTGTTCATATCGATCGTAACTGTCTGATCAGTTTTTCAGATTTTGATTCAGTGATTTTCAGCGAAATTGGTTCACACCATCGTGTTAGAAACTTGTTTTCTAACATATCTGCAAAGTTTGGTTGATTAATTCGAAGATTTGATGAAGATTAAATCCACCATTTTTGAAGATTTGAAGAACACAAATGGGTTATACAATTCTTGTTTGTTTTTTGATTTGATTTTGATTGCAAAGTGTGTCTCCATCATATTAATCTTGTTTTGCATCAAAAGATTTTCAAAAACACATCAAGATTTGAGGAATTTGAAGTTTTTGTTCATTTTTGAAAATTTTGGGTTGAAGGTGTTCTTGAGGTGTTCTTGGATAAAATTTTTAAATCTGAAATTTTGATCCAATCTTGTTATTCAGATGTGATTAGAAGTTGTTTGTGACTTGTTTTGATTCATAATTCAAGAGATTTAATTTGGTTGTTGAGTTTGTGATATTGCAGAAACAGAATTCGCAAGCTGCTGGACAAATAATTCGCAAGCCACTGATCCAATTTGCGCAAGCCACTAAATCAATTTTGCACAACCTACATGCATGCTTGCTTCTTGCGAGATTCTCACTTAGAATTATATTCACCTACATGCTTACTTGCTTAAGTCCATTTCTCGCTAGCTACATAAATTCAGCTGTGTGTATGCTTAAGGAATTCGCAAGCTACTAAATCCATTTTGCGCAAATGTGGCTTGCGAGAAACAGACTTAACAAAAATTCCACCTACATGCTTGCTTCGATAACACAAATGAATTAGTTTCACCTACTAGCCTGCTTGCTTTGAATTAATTTCAGCTACTTGTTTGCTTGCTTAATTAGTTTAAGCTACTTACTTGCTTGCTTAATTAGTTTAAGCTACTTGCTTGCTTGCTTCCTACCGAATTGCTCTATTTTCAGAAAAGTTTTAGAGTTTTAATTTTTTTTTCTAAGTGAACTTTGCGCCTCTTTGACTTGCGCATTTCTGACTTAGAAATTGTTTGAAATTTTCAGATTAATTCTTCAAACATGAAGCGGCTTCCAGTGCTGTTCAAAGAATATGATTTTGAACTATGGAGAGTTTCGTTCATCGGTTTTATTGAAAGTAGATAAAATGGTGTAAACATGATAAAATCGTTCACTGAAGGCCCAATGATCAGAACTGACAAAGATTATACAGAAGAAGAGATTAACAGAATGAAAGCCGACAAGGAAGCTTCATCCAACTTGATCTTCGCACTTTCCAAACTTCCGCAACACATCTTCAAACGCGTTGAATGTTTCAAAAACAATCCAATGCTTATGTGGAACGAGTTAACAAAGAAAATGCTTGGATCTGAAGTTGCGTTTAAGAGAAAGGAAGAAGAAAAGAAAGCTGAAAAAGAGGATGCGGAACAGAAATCATCAAATGCTGAAATTGAAGAACTTAAGGAAAAGGTTATAGAGCTTACAAAGAGACTTTCTGACACGAAAAAGTTGCTAAAAGAGGAAAGAGCGAATCGTACAAATGACAAAATGTGCTATGAAAAGCAAATTTTGTCTCTTTCATAGAAAGTTTCTGAAATTGAAAAGAATGAGAAGACGGAGAAGAAAGGAAATGAAGAAAAGAAGGCCCTTGAACTCAAATGCATAAAACTTTCTAAACAAAACTTAGATTTTGAGAAGGTTTTATTTCTTGAAAAAGAGAAATTGGAGAAGGAAAGGATTGAGAATGAAAATACAAGGAAAGTCTTTGAAGCTAAGAATGCGACATTGTCAAAGAAAATTTATGAGCTTCAAAAGGACTTAGATAAAGGAAGTGAAGAGCTAGAAAAGAGGAAGAAAGCTGATTTTCAAGCTAAAAGCATTAAAGACGAATTCTCTGTTGAAAGGAAGATTTTTCAGCAAGAAATACGAAAGCTCACAAAGAATTTGGCCGTGTTATCTACTGATATCATGAAAGAGAAGAGAGTTAATTGTGACATTCACAAGAAGCTTGATTTGATGACCAAGAAACGGAATGATTTATCTGACAAAGTGAAGTCTCTCAACAAATCCAAAAGCTATTCAGAAAGTCCGATTCGACCGTCTAATCTTTTCTATGATCATTCAGTGGATAATTCTTCCAAGTATAAATATGCTAATCTTCCTTCATACAAGAAAGTCAACATGCAATGGAGAGTAAAAGGTACAATTCCTGAAAAAGATGTACCAAAATCATATGTTCCCAACAAGAACACTAACCTGAAAGGTAAATCTTTTGCTAAACCTGATTCATTATATTCTGCAAATCATTTAATCAGGTTAGCACAAAAGAATTTTTGTTGTTCTTATTGTGGTACTAACGATTTTGTTAAAAATTATAGTATTCAATATTGGTATGGTACTTATCATTTTCCTTCCTATAGAGCTCCGCTTAACAAGCCAGGACCCAAGACACGTTGGGTACCAAAATCTACTTAATCTGTTTTTGCAGATTTAGAAGCAAAGCGTCGAACTCTCGGAAGAAGATTATTTGTGCCATTAAGGGGGAGTAAAGAGAATGGTTTCTAAACACATCAGTTTAGAACCCAGATTTAACAATTATTGGTTTCTGAATACATCAGTTCAGGACCCGTGCTTCAACGACTATGGCTTCTAAACAATTCAGTTCAGGACCCGTACTTCAAAGACTAAGACTTCTAAACAAATCAGTTTAGAACTCATACTTATTAGGTGATCCTTAACTGTCACATCTTTCAATTCAAGGAACAAGTGGTGAAAGGTAGCATTGCATTATGTTTTATATATACTGCTTTGAAAGTTTGAATCTTTACAAATTTAATTCAATGAAGTGAAATTTTTTCAACTTTCATTCAATGAATGAAATGTGTGTCAAGGGTGATTTTACAAGCGTTTTTGTATTATCTGAGTTACATCTGTTTCATCTTTCACTTCTGAAATAAATCGAAAGGTCAGCAAAACATAAATGAAATTATGCTGAATGCTCAAAATTATGTGATTCTAGATTTATATAGAATATAATGCTCAAAAAGCCTTTTTGTTAGAATGATGGATGGAAACGAAAATATGGGGGAAGCACTATGTTTTAGATGCAAGTGATTGAGATGCAATAAAAATAAAAATAAAATCATTAGGTTTGAAAGTTTGTGCCTGTGGCCTTTCTGGTTTGGGAGATTAAGTCCTAAGGGGTGCTCGACACCTAGTCCCTAAGACCAACTGGTCTAGGATCGGCTGACCCAAATCCTGCTGTAGAACCAGATAGAAAGCCATGTTCTACTGGTACAAATGGATTTAAGATATATCGATGTGGCCTTTCTGGTTTGGGAAAGTAAGTTCTAAGGGGTGCTCGTCACCTAGCACCTAAGGCTAACTGGTCTGGGATCCGCTGACCCAAATCCTGCTATAGAACCAGATAGAAAGCCATGTTCTACTGGTACAAATGGGTTTAAGATATATCGATGTGGCCTTTCTGGTTTGGGAAAGTAAGTTCTAAGGGGTGCTCGTCACCTAGCACCTAAGGCCAACTGGTCTGGGATCCGCTGAACCAAATCCTGCTATAGAACCAGATAGAAAGCCATGTTTAACGGTGTATCTTATTCTTAATAAACGTTGTGATTAAAAGATGCCAATGCGCACAAATTAAAAGATGCCAATGAGCACAAAATCAAAAGATGCCAATGTGCACAAAATCAAAAGATGCCAATGAGCACACATCTCTTGAAACTTGGGGAAAATACAGAGTCGTGATAAACCTGTAAATTTGTGAAAATTCTGATTTTGGACAAATAGTTTGAGTAGAGCAGAGTATTCTGATATGTTTTAGAATTGCATATGCTTGTTGCTGATCATATTTTACATGCTAGCACACCAAATTGATTTAATAAAGGAGTTGAAACTGAACATTTTTAACTTGATATGCAATGATGTCTTGTATTTGAATCCAAACACATGCATTTGATTTCATTTGATTGAAAAATCTGTTAAATTTCATTAAGGTGGATTTATTTTGTAAAGATTTCAAATGATCAAATGGTAGTAGTTATAAAATGTAATTCAATGAATTTTATTTTCTTTGAATAAAATTTTCAACTACTGTGCCTAAATGAAATATATGCATACTTTCAGGGGGAGAAAACAAATTGCTCCAGAATTCTTATTTTGAGGGGGAGCAAGGTCATTCATTAAGGAGGAGATTGTTAGTGAGAATCAGAGACGCGACTGAAATTGAAGAAGGTTTTCGATGATCATGTTGCACACTTACATCGAAAAAGGGGGAGAAATGTTTAGTTCAATTTCATGTCAAAGCTTTCAAGTCAAAGATTCGATTTCATGACAGGGGGAGAAATGTTTAAAGAAGACTTCGTCTCAAGAAAGGAAAGGGGGAGATTTCTTCTTCAAGAGGTTAAGAGAAATCGATTGATCATCTTGTGATCTCTTTTTCTTAAACTTGTGCTATATGGTGAATATCCTTACTGAAGATTGAAGTTCTCAAGTCAAAGAAAGAAAAAGGGGGAGAATTCTTCAAGAGTTTAGGAAAAATCGATTGATCATCTTGGTTTCTCAAGAAGATCTCTTTTTCTTAGATTTGCGCTACATTGTATCAAAATGCCTTGTGTGAAGAATCAAATTCTCCATATCAAAGAAAGAAAATCTCCGTCAGTTCCCCGTCTGAAGATTTTGTGACAATTTGACTTTGACAAGCCTGATAAAGACCGAAGATTTTGAAGATTCAAGAAGCCGAAGACTGCTGTTCTCAAATGTTTAAATCTTGAATCCAAGGGGGAGATTGTTAGGACAAATATGTCTTCAAGATTTAATCTTGATTTATAGAGTCAAAGTCAATGTATTTAGTCTTGTGTAGAAAGTCAACGCTAGCTTATTTCCTTAATAAGTTTTAGGGTATATAAGGCTTTGTTTAGACTTTCTTTGTAAGCTTTTGGTCATAACTCATATCTTGTAAACAAAGATTGCCGACATAATAAGATCTACTTTCTCTCTCTACTCTCTCTCCAGAATTTCTCTCTAATCTTGATAGATCTTGGATTAACAGCTACAACGGCTGGAAACGGTCGTCGGAGTGATTATCCATAATGATCTTCGTCTGTTACGGTCGCTTGCTGTTAATGGCTTTGACTCCTGCATTAAATACTTAACAAACGTAACAGTCAAGGTTAACGTTAGCTTTGGTCGAAGGTACAATGATCTTACGCGATGGTCGTACGGGACGGGCGATACTATGGTCGAGCGTCATGGGGGACGTACGACTTACCTTTTACGGGCGACGACGGATGTTTTCTGGGTTCTCGTCGAGACCTTATCTTAATACAAGATTTGGATTATGACATGCGTCTTATCTGCTCCGGTCGTGGTCGTACGACGTGGTTTTTTGCCCAAACAATGACCATGGTCGCTATGGAAGTCGCACCATTTGGTCTTGTCTTTCTTGTCATCGTCGTTATCACTTTTTTTGGGCCATCGGACGGATGAACGAATGTTTTTAAGAGCTTCGACCAAGTCTTTCGACGTCCCCTTAAATTCGTAAGAGGAGATCTTAGGATATTAAGGGAATCTGGACGTAGGATTACTCTTCTTCTTATCGAACCGAACATTCGATATCTGGCGTGCTGGCTCTGTCTTGACGCTCGTCTTGGACTTGAAATCTGGTTTCTTGATCCCGACCGACTTTTTGTCGGTAGAATGCTTACGATGGAAATCCATATCGTCTTCGACTCTCATGTAAGCCATAGTCCTAGCTCGTACGTCTTCGAAATTCTCCGGCGGGTACTTCGTAAGATCGACGTACAGTCCTGTAGTGTTGTCGTCTAGACCACGCTTATAGGCTTTGATGGCGGTCTTGACATCACAATTTCGGATGTTGATCTTTTCGGCGTTGAAGCGGTTGAAATAACCGTGGATGGATTCTCCAGATTTTTAGACGACGTAGTATAGGTCGCTGGTCTGCTTTTCCATCTTGCGACTACTGGCGAATTGTTGTGAAAACTAGTTGACCAACTCCGCGAAGTTGTTGATGGACTTGGGTTTGAGATTGATCAACCACTAGAGGGCAGCACCTGTAAGATTCGCGCCAAAGCTTTTGCACATGCACACCTCTTGATATTGATGCGGGATTGATGATGTCTACATCAATTGTTTATATTGGGCAATGTGCTCCGTTGGATCGGTTATTCCCGGATACTTGGGCGTAGAAGCAAGAGTGTTGTACTTCTTCGGAACGTCAACATTCGCTATCATGTCGACGAAAGGCGACGCTTGGAATCCTGTGAGGGGTTCGACGTCGACGGGGACGGCGGCACCGGGTAACTTGGAAAGTAGAGACATCATCTTCTAGTTCTGATCCTCTAACAATCTAAGTCGTTGGGCGACAGGTCGTTAGGATAAGGGATTGCACCCGTCGGGGGAATGACTCCCGAGTTTTGAGTTGTCATGCCGACTGTCGGGTGGGAGCCATTTCCGTGCGAAGAACCGTGGGCTTCTCCGTTAAAGGGGAAGTTCATTCGGATCTGATGTGGTATGGCTCCATTATACAGCGGTGGCGGCCATAGATGCTGCGGAGGAAACTGTCCAAAGGAAGGATTGTTGACAAATGACCATGGACCTGCCTGGAATGGTGGCCTTGCGAAAGGTGCACCTATAGGTCAGGGACCGTTTTGAGGTCCAAAGGAATTACCAATTGTTGGATTCCTCGGGGAAGCAATTTCAGTAGCTGCCTTCTAGTTCTGCTCATTCAGGGCTTGAATCTGACTCCGAGCTGCATTCAATTCTGCATGAAGTTGAGCCACAGGATCTTGGTAATTTGCCATTTACCTAAAAACAACAAAAACTTCACAAGATCGTTAGAGCGATGTATGCTTGGCGTGGGATTTTCTCTAGATGGGTCCCACGGATGGCGCCCAACTGTTAATGCCAAAAATCACCCGAAGGATAATTTAAGGTTGATGTGGAACTTTTAACAACTAAAGAAAGGGATCTCAAGACAACCAACACAATTGCGAAAAAGTAAATAAGACAGGAGAATTGGTGACGCGGAAAACCCAAAGGAGGGAAAAAATCGCAGTCGACTTGTGGGAGTCGACGGTGCACTATAGTCGCCAAACAGGGGCTAAAGTCCTTTGGTAACAAGTGTTTTGTATACAACATATTACAGTAAGAGTAAAAGTAAACTTAATCGTAAGACAAAGTTGTGCGTCGTGCGTAAATCGTGCGAAATAAGCTGTTGTCGTGCGAAGCTTGTGTTAGCGATGTGTGTTCGAATGCTTCTGATGTAAGAATGTTGAGAGTGTAGAAATGTAGAGTTTAGATGTTAGATGTTGCAATGCTCAGCTTGATTCGGTGTGTGTAACTGTCCAATAGTTGTGCTTTTCGGTTGTGGAGCAGGCCTTTATATAGCTTTTGTCGGCAATAATGCGTCTTGATGACTTGTTTTGTAACCGTTGTTGGGTCTTTTAATGTCATTAAGAGCTCGTCCGTTACTGGCCGTTGTACCATGATTGCTCGTGGACTTGCATTAATGAACAAAGGAAACAGATGTTGACTGTTAACGGTTAGTGTAATCGTACGACCGTCTTGAGTCTCGAACGTCGGTCGTATGGAACATACGACCAATATGGAAATGTACGACTTAATGTTCGTTTGTAAATAACCTGTAAGACCTTATCTTAATACAGGAATGGTCTTACATAAATGTCATATGGGTTATCTGTTGTCGGTCGTAAGGTGTGAATTTTTGCCCAAACAGGTGTGGCCCTCCAATGCTCATACCGGGGGGTGTGTCCCGTTTATGCCTTGGGAGGAGTGACCCAGTAAGGCAGTGTGAGACTGACACGTTGTCACTTCTGAGTAACTTCAGTGTGCCATTTACATGCGTGGTTTTATGTGAAAGTGTTGTTTATAAATGTATGAAATGTTTTAAATAATTGTTAATGAGATTGTTGCCATTAGAGGGAGCTCACTAGACCTCATGGTCTAACCATCGTTTTTTCAAAACTAAACCTTTTCAGGGAAGTCTTTAGTAGGGAGCTCGAGAAAGGACAAGGAAAAGAGCTAAGGCGTAGATGCTGTTACCTGATAGTTATTTTGCAGTACCTTTTAGACTTTCAGTTTTATTCTCAGTTGTGTATAGGTTGTTTCCGCAAACGTAGTTGAAACGGTTGTATTTGAGAAATTTTGGGACCCCTTTTTGGGTTGATTATTATTCATTGCTATGTTATGCTTTTTATTTGTTTGGGTTGTTACAATTGGTATCAGAATCATGGTTTAAGGGATTTAGGTGTACGGACGGGCCTAGACTTAAACTCTGAGAGTAGGAATCACAACTGAAAATCAGGAAAGCGCTAGGAGAGCACTATAATAGGGATAAGACTAATAGGGTAGCGAGGACAGTCATGTAAGGTAGCTTTGGGGTTACACCTGGCCATTATAATTGCGAATTTACAGGTACATGTATGTGCTTAATTTGCCTTATTATTCTGGAGTTGTAGTCTTAAGTTATTTATTTTGGCATGTTTCAGTAATCCAAGAATGTCTGAAAGAACTTTGAGGAGTAGATCCGTGCCGATAGTGGGTACGATTCCGGTTGCGGGAGAGATTCGCATGGAGGAAATTCTGGAGGAGGAACCGGTGAATCCTCCGAGGCGGGCGGCCACCCGCGGTAGGGGCGGAGGCCGAGGAAGAGGGCAGGAAAGACCACCGCTGCGAGCTGCCTCCCAGGTAGTGGGGACTGGCGTGGCAACTCGAGGAGGGAAAAAGATGCCGACCACCCGTCGGACTAAGAGTGTGGGAGCACCTGAAGTGCGTGAGCCTTTCCATCAACAAAGTACCGCCTCGGTAGGCGAAGGGAGTCAGTCAGACAGCCCGAGGGGAAACCGGAACCAAGCGTTTGTGACGGAGGAAAAGTTTACTGCTGAAATGGGCAAATTGAAAGAGACCTTGCAAGCCTTGTTGGAAAATCAAGTGAAGATCACGTCGGGGGGGCGATCCAAAAGTGGGAACGAGACGAAGACCGAGGCGTCTAGCCTACCTCCGACCATGGTGGGAGATCATTCGTTGTCAACTCCATTTGTGGCTAGTGAACCGAAGTCAGCGAAAGGATGTACATTTAAGACTTTTGCGTCGTGCAAACCTCCATCTTTCAGCGGGGAGCGCAATCCAGTCTTGGCTCTGAGATGGATCCGCGAGATGAAACTAGCATTCGACACAAGTAAGTGTGCTGAGGAAGACAAGGTGTTGTTTGCCATGTCTATGCTGAAGGCAGATGCCATCTTTTGGTGGGATGTCGAGACTGGAGGTAAGGGTTCGGAGATAGCAAAGACAACTACTTGGGAGTTGTTCACTAAGAGGTTCAAAGCTCAGTTTTGCCCGGTGGCGGCTGTTAAGAAGCTTGAGGAGGAATTTCTGGGGTTGGAACAAGGGACGATGTTAGTACAAGAGTATACGTCAAAGTTTATTGACAAAGCTTGCTTTGCCGAACTTTATGTACCTAATGAGGAGAGGCGCATAGAGAGGTACATCTGGGGACTGAAGAGCAGTGTGAGGGAGTTGGTTCAGGTAAAGGATCCCGTTACTTTTCAAGCTGCGGTGGATACTGCGGAACTCATGGAAAGGGAGAAGAACAGGCAGATGTCGGAGAGAGTCGGGGATAAGCGGAAGTGGTAAGGGCCGAATCGTGATGTTATGAGGCCGAGTGCTCCTAGACCCGAGCTGCGGGTGGGACCCAGAGTAGGAGAGAAACCTTATGGAAAGTGTAACCGGATGCATAAAGGGGAATGTTTGGCGGATAAGGAAGGGTGTTTCAAGTGTGGAAAGACGGGGTATATGGCACGGGATTGTCGTAGTTCGAGATCATGTTATCAGTGTGGTTCGCCAGACCATGTCAAGATGGACTGTCCGCAGTTAAAGAGGGGATTTGCTGGGGGCTATGGTGGTAATAGTGGCTTTCCACATGTCGACAGAGGAAGCGGTGAATACGCCAGATGTGGTGACATGTATTTTCCCTATTGACTTGACTTTTGCTAAAGTACTGTTTGATTCGGGCGCCAATCGTTCTTTTGTGTCGCCTAATTTTATTCGGAAATTGCAAATGAAACCCAAGAGGTTGAACTTTGGGTTTGAGGTAGAAGTAGCGGATGATAGTCGAGTCTGGGTGAAGGAGGTCTATGAGGGGTGTAGCATTGATGTAGATGGTCATTTGTTTCCTTTGCGTTTGTACTCTATGGGCATGGGGGAGTTCGATGTGGTATTAGGAATGGATTGGTTAGCGAATAACGACGCTAACATTGTATGTAATAAGAAGTTGATTCGCATCACCTTGCCTGATAAGAAGGAAGTAGTAATCTATGGGGATCGTTGGGATAGGAAGTCGTGTATGATATCTATGAGGAAAGCTAGGCGGTGTTTGAGGAAGGGATGTCTGGGGTATTTAGCCTACGTGCTAAATGCTAAGAAAGAGAAGAAGGGAGTGGAAGATGTGCCTATAGTATGTGAGTACCCGGAAGTGTTTCTCGGATGACTTGACGAGTCTGCCCCCAGATCGTCAAGTAGAGTTTAGAATAGATTTGATGCCTGAAGCGACACCAATTGCGCGTGCGCCCTATTGTCTTGCACCAGTGGAAATGAAGGAGATGATGACGCAGCTGCAAGAGCTACTCGACAAAGGTTTCATTCATCCGACCTCATCGCCTTGGGGAGCGTCGTTACTATTTGTTAAGAAAAAAGATGGGTCCATGCGGATGTGCATAGACTATTGGGAGCTCAACAAGGTAACAGTTAAGAAAAAGTACCCGCTTCCGAGGATTGATGACATCTTCGACCAGTTGCAAGGTGCAAGCTATTTCTCGAAGATAGATTTGAGATCGAGCTACCATCAGCTGAAGGTGAGAAAGGAAGACATGCCTAAGATGGCCTTCCGCATAAGATATGGGCACTACGAGTTTTTACTTATGCCATTTGGCCTGACTAATGCCCCAGCAATGTTTATGGACTTAATGAACATATTGTGCAGTTCGTTGTTGGATAAGTGTGTAATCGTCTTGATTGAAGACATTCTGATCTACTCCCGATCCCGTAAAGATCACGAGGAGCACCTCCGGGTAGTTTTGGAATTGTTGAAACGCGAGTAGTTGTACGCTAAGTTCTCTAAGTGCGAGTTCTGGTTAAGAGAAATTCGGTTTCTAGGTCACGTGGTGTCGGCGGATGGTATCAAAGTAGACCCGACTAAGATCGAAGCAACTAAAGATTGGTAACCGCCAAAGTCGCCATCAGAAGTAAGGAGTTTTCTTGGGTTGGCAGTGTGTACTAATGCAAAACGGAAAGGTGATCGCCTACGCATCTCGACAGTTGAAATATCACGAGAAGAACTACCCTACGCACGACATGGAGCTAGCGGCAGTGGTGTTCGCTTTAAAGATATGGTGACACTACTTATATGGAGTGTAGTGCCAGATCTTAAGCATCTCTTCGATCAGAAGGAGTTGAACATGAGACAGAGGAGATGGATGGAGCTGCTGACCGATTATGAATGTGAAATCCTTTACCACCTGGGTAAAGCGAATGTGGTGGCAGACGCATTGAGTCGTGTTGGTCCCGAAGGGTTATACAAGTTTGTAGAAGGGGGGATGGTTGAATACAAACATAGATTTTTATCTTTCTAAATTGTTTATTGATATAATCAAACAATTTACAGTTTGTTGTGGAATAAGATCAAGTTAAAAACCTAATCTAAACAAACTATGATAACACACAGATTTCTTGCACTAGAAATTAAGAGAAAAGAAATAAGAAAACTAAGGAGAGTTTTCTAATCACACAATTGTTCAACGAGGAAGAAAAGCCAAGCACTTCACAAATGAAGTAGGGTTCTCTATTTATACTACATGCATTTAATGCAAAATAGTACACCTTTACACGTGGCAGCCTCTGGTTGGTTGCATGTATTGACTTTAGCAAACATCCTAGTAGCCTTATGATGAACAACGTAGTTGCAGAGTTGGTTGTATGATTCTGGACAAAAGAGATGTCCGTTCTGAAAAAATCGTACGGAGGCATGCAAGGGGATAAGACAAAAGTTGCTTGTAGAACAGGCTTCATGATCAGCGTTCGCTGAATGAAACTTTATCAGCCAATTATAAAGTTCAGCGTTCGCTGAAGTCTTCTACTTGAAACTTCCCATGGAATGGACAAGTCTTGTCTTCGCAGATATCCGCATCAGGTCACTAGTAGACTTAGCCACTTATTCTTCAGCTTGGTCTTCGATTTCAGCTTCGAACTTGGTTTACACGAATCTTCTCTTCAGGGATCGTAAGTAAACAACAACATGATGAACATTCAGCGATCATCAGTGAGGACGAACAGGCTCAGGGCTCACAGATGTAAAGTGTTCGCTGAAGTATAAATTAAAGCATGTTTTCCATCAACGATACTAAACAGACTTAGTATATTTTCTTTGATGGCAAAACATTAATGCATATTGTCTACTTACAATTTTCACTAAGTGTTTCTCAGAGTCATTATCAAATCACTGAGGGTTTGGATCAACAATCTCCCCCTATTTGATGTTCACATAGAAATAATAGAAAATTGCTAAGTTAAAAAACATAAGGATAAAAAGGACTCATAAAATACTTGTCCCATTTACTGTTTTTCAGTGATCTTTTCTTAGTACTGATGGAGTAAAGTACTTTCATTGAAATTTTTCATTAACTTCGTATAAGATTACAAGGGAAGTGGAAAAATTACAAGTACAAAAAGATACAAGCTGATAAGATAGAAGAATACAAAAGATGATCCTATCAGCTACTCAGGTTCTTTCTTGACGAGAAGTTCATCAAGAGTATCAGTCTCAGGAATCATCCAGTGAGGGACTATGACTCCCTGATCCCTTCTAACTTTTTCTTTGCGATAGACTGAGGGCTTTAGGAATGATCCAAGGACATCACCTCTGTAGTCGCACTAATAGAGTAGATCTCTGAGTTATTCAATTGGCGTTTTGTATAACTCAGAGATACGTTGAAAGCATCTGCGACCAGTGAAGTCATAGAAAAATATGTAGTAGGGATCACTGAGAAATTTACCAGGGATGAAGTCTTCAGCTGGAGGTAAGGAGATATCGAGATTGGATAGATCAGGATTGGGGCCAAGAAATGCTTCACGAGAGAAATCAATCCCTGTCTCGTTTCTTATTGTCGGGCCTGAAGAGGAAGGAGTCTTCTTCTTTGGAGCAGCTCGTTTCTTTTGAATTGGAGGAGGAGGTGGAATATCAACCGCTAAGGTTACCATGTCGATCATCTTGTTTATGATGTTTTTAACACAGGACTTGAACGATGAGCGGGATCGCTGAATTGCGATTCTCGTTTCCAACCATTCAGGGAAACCGAGTTTATCCAAGTCTGACATGTAGCAAGTTCTATCGTAGCTGTTTTCTTTGACTATTTGGACATCAACAATCGGTACCTTGTTGACTACTTTCCCTCGTATATTCACAGCGCTTATCCTTGATCCATGGCTTCTGTAGTGGCACTTTTTCTTGCACCAGGTCAATGTGGAGTCACTGACCTTGGTTTTCTCTTTACTGATCTTCTGCGCATCTTTCAGCAGCTTTTGTTGAACTTCTAAGGGAAACTTCTTCAGCTGTGGATCCTTCACTGAATTTTAGGCTAGTTCGAGAGCATAGTTTTTGTCACTAAGCTCATCCTTTTTTTTTATCAGCGAGGATCTTTTATGCTTTTAGGGCTTCAGCAATCTCCCTGGGAGTTAAGAATTCGAGATGAGGAGGAACCAAGCGCCGACTTTCTATTTTCTTGATCATTGATGCTCTCCTTCGTTGTTCATCTTTACTTGGCCTTTGAGGAGGCAAGGAAGGTCTTCGTGGATGTGAGAGCAGTTCTTCTTCTTCAACTTGAGCTTCAGTCTCTTCTAGAGTAGAGACTGGGATTATTTGTTCTTCAGCGTTGAGCGCTGGGATTATTTGCTGTTGAGGAGCTTCAGCGATAGCCTCAAGCAGGGGAGAGGAATAGCTGAAACAAAATGATCGATAGAGTTAAATCATTTGAAGAGAAAAGATAGAGAAAGGATACAGCTAAGTGTTTAGAGGTTTGAGAATGAGAAGGATTGAGTTTGAGAAGGGGTAGAGGAGGGATGTAGTGTATGGGAATATAAAATAACATATCTGACAAACTGGCTTTTAAAGGAGAATAGCTAAGTTGTCAGCAGCGAGTCCCTTTTGTTTTTTTTTGTAGCCGTCTTCGCTGGGGATTTCGCTTTGGTCCCCTTCCCTGGTTCGTTTATGGAAACCCTTTTTAAGCGCAGGGGCTTTGATGGCTGCAGGTTGAAAGAAGAAGCCTCCGTCGTCGTCATCATCATCGTTATCATCTTTTGGAGATGATGATGGTTCTTCGTCAGCAATATCGATGTCTTCGTCTTCCTCATCTTCTTCCCCTTCCTCATCCTCAGAAGAGAGATCCACAACGTCGTTCACTGAGGCATGAGGAGGGTCTTCACCTCGCTCCCCCTCAGATGCAGAGAGACTTTTAGCGGTTCCCTCAGGATGATCAGATTCTTGAGGGTCTTCATTCTTTTCCTCCTCCTCAACATTCTGGGCAAGGCCTTGGTCATAGATCTTCTCCCCCTCTTCCACTGAATGGGTGGGGAAGGGAATGGTAGCAGCAGCAACAGTTTCAGGGATCCTGTCTTCTGGGCCAGGATTCACTAAACGTTGTTCCACCACTTCCATTCTGGTTTCTAGGCCAGAAATAGCAGGTGTACTCTTCAGAATGAAAGCCACTACCATCTCCATCTTTTTCCGGTCATCTTGGGAGAAGTGAGATGTAGGAACAGTGGGGGCGTCCAAGCGTTCGAGGATCTTGGTGAGCAGGTCTTTAGTTGCAGAGACCTATTTTGTAAGGCTGCTCACCTCACCTTGTTGACCGGTGTAGTTGGTCTTTAGAGAACTTACATCACCGCTGAGGCTTGAGAAGCCGTTGGTGAGGTCAGTAATGGCGGTGGTGAGTTTGTTGATGTTGGAGGTGTTGTTGACGATGGCAGTTTTCACAGTTGTCAGCCCCCATCAACATTGGTGAAATCAGCGGAGGATGCTTTGTGTTTGACATCACTAGAGAGTTGCTTCAGCGTCTCTACAGCGTCTGTAACCGCTGAAGAGTTATCAGAGATGGTAGTGGTGAGATTCGTCACTTTATCAACTATTTCCTTGAGGGAAGTGGGAAGTGCTGATGGTGCCCAAATTTAGACCTGAAAAAGTAAATAACTTGTGAGCTAAGGAAAGCTCAGAAGTTAGGGGTACAGAGAGAGAAGTGGATGATGTTGGGATACCTATAGGAGGGTTGGAGAAGGAGTGGATGTCGCGAAACCCTGAGTGATGTCCCAAGTCATCTTCAAAAGATCCAGCAGGGATAGACGACCCTACAGGTCCAGTGACGTTCTGCTGCATCATGTGTTGGAGGGTTGCAACGGCTGAGTCCATCAGCGTGATCGATGGCATTGTTGGTGCCATGTTATAGAGAAAGGAAGTAGAAGAAGCGAAGGTTGAGAGAGGTGGGGTTAGAACAGCTTCAGCGTTGGATTCGCTGAGAAAATCCTCTGTAGCACTTTGAGGTGCTGAGATTCTAGGGTTCTCATTCAAGAAAATTTCAGAGAACTGAGTCTCTGAAGTGGTTATGATGGGGGTGGCTTCAGCGGTTGTGGTGGAGTGGACAACAGAATCTTCCATCATTCCCTGTAAAGAGGCAAATGTGGGGTCTTCAACCTGAGTAGGCTTGGGGAGCTCCTTTGAGGGCTTCTTGGTCTTACGGCTGCCACGAGTGGTGTCAGAATGTTTTCTCATTTTAAGAGAAGAGGTTATAGTGGTCGGGGTATCAGCAGTTGGGATTATCGCTGCTGTAGCAGTAGCCACTGAAGTAGAAGAAGAGGGAGTGCGGATAAGAGAGAGTAGGGTAGAAAGACGTACCTCATCCTTCACGGGTTTGAAGTCGAGCACTTTAGGGCCGACTTGGGAGAGCTTTAGGTCTCCTTGTTTGGGGTAGTCCTCTTTTAGGCCATATGCGAAGATGGCGCTGAGGAATCGGGGATAAACAACAACGGTTGGGCGGTCTGGCATATCCACCCTTTCCATCATCTCTTCAAAGATTACGCGGGCATAATCAATATGGAGACCTTTGAGGAGAGCGTAGGCCATCAGGTACTTATCACGTGTGCGAAGATGAAGTTGATCTCCGATGGCATCTTGTTTTTTAGGACAATGGTGATCTTCTTTTCAGGGCCATTGCGGCCAATGTTACAAATGTATTTCATTTTGTCAAGGAAGGAGATGATTTCTTCCTTTCCTTCAACGGTGTTCAGGTCAGGGAATGGGACAAAGGGATGGGTCTTCGGGCCAGTAGGTAGGCTCAAGGCTGCCCGGATAGCAGCAAGGGTTATGGATCCATGACCTAGCTCGGTCTCAAAACCAATGACATAGTATTCCTTCTTTGATTTTGCGGAGACAGCAGTGGTACGGTGAGCAGTGTACCAGAACTGTTGTAGAAGTCTTTTGTGGACTGGAGGGGTGATGGTCATAGCATTGGCTAATGGGCAGGTTTTGATGAAGTTAACGGCTTTAGTGAGATGGGGGGATGGTTTCTTCTTGGGGAAATCAAGATGTGGATAGGGATTGTTGGTGGTGAAGGTGATCTCATGAAGTTCATGCTTCATATTTTCAGCCCTTGTCAAGGTGACCGCGTCAGTAGCAGTTTGGGTAGCAGAATCAGCGTTTGTAGCGGCCATGTCTGTTTGACAACATAAGTAGAGAAGATGAAATAACGTCTTAAAATGGAAATGAATTTCCAGAATAAGGATTTTAAGGGTTTTACAGTTGCCTTTTAGGGAAAGAAAATGAAAAAAATAGGGTTTCTAGTTTGAAAAGGAGTTCAAAACTAGTGAAAGTTCTTGTTTTCCAGTTTCCTTTTAAGGAAAGGATTCTGGAAAAACGTATGAAGTTTAAGTGTAAGATTTTTTGTTTAAACTTAATGGAAAAACTTTTAACAAGTTTTATTCATAAAATCATGAAGAAGATGATTTCATTGTATAAAAACACATTTGTTTGATCTTGAATAAGCAAGAAGAAGATCAAAACAAGTAAAAGAATGGATTAAAAAGAAGAAACAAAAACCTGATTGTTGAATGTTTGAAGATACGAACACTAGAAATCAAAATCCAAATTCTTAGGAATGCAAGATAGTCTTTCTGCTTTAGGAGAGTTTGTGAGGGTAAAAGGTAAAAATATAAACGAAGGTTGTTTATATAGTGAGAGTAGAGAGAGAAAGTGATGAGCGGGAAAAAGTTGCTCTTCATGACATGGACACGTCCCACGAAGCGTATTGGTCAAGAATTTCAACAGACGAATGTGTCAGAGAAAAAAGCGTGCCATAGGTTATCCGTTTTGATGACGTCACAAACGTCCTTTCACATTTCTAAGTTGTCTCTGAGGGTTTTGAAAGAACTCAGGGACAATTTAAAAGAGATTACTGATGAGAAATATCAGTGAGCATAGTTATTTCAAAAAGAATCACTGAAGGAAGAGATATTCAGCGATACAAAATGTTTTGAAATTCTGCATGCTGAAGGAATTTTAGCGTTTGGAGAGAGAGAACATACCTTGATATCAGCGAATCATTTTTGTTCAGAGATTAGATGAGGAATGAGTGAATAAAATTTTCTTTATCACTGATCCAATGCCTTACTGCTGAAGATTTAATCTTCAAGGTTCAGCATTCCAAGCTCGCAGATGGGAAACTTGAATCTTGTCTCATCAAGAGGTTTGGTGAAAAGATCAGCTAACTAAAATTCAGTTGGGATAAAGTGAAATTCTATGTCACCATTCATCACATGATCTCTGATAAAGTGATACCTGATCTCGATGTGTTTGGTCTTTGAGTGTAGCACTGGATTATTGGCTATAGCGATGGCACTAGTGCTGTCGCAATAGATTGGAATTTTGGAGAGCTGAAGATGATAGTCCAATAGTTGATTTCTCATCCATAAGACTTGAGCACAACAGCTTCCAGCAGCTACATACTCAGCTTCAGCTGTATAGGTGGACAGTGAACTTTGCTTCTTGCTTGTCAAACTCACCAGCTTTCCACCCAGGAGCTGGCAACCTCCTGTGGTGCTTTTCTTATCCAGCTTGCAACCTGCAAAATCACTATCTGAATAGGCAGTTAGATCGAACCCTGAGTCTTTGGGATACCAAAGACCTAGGTTGGGATTACCCTTCAAATATCTGAAAATTCGCTTTACATCGATCAGATGTGATTCTTTGGGTTCAGATTGATATCGTGCACACAAACAAGTAGCATACATAATATCAGGATGACTAGCTGTAAGATAAAGGAGAGAGCCAATCATCCCACGGTACGCAGTGACATTAACAGTTTTCCCTGAAGAATCTTTGCCAAGTGTTAGTGGCGGTGCCATAGGGGTTTTCATAGCTGAGCTTTGAGTTAGATCAAACTTCTTCAGCATATCTTTGACATACTTACCTTGGAGGATAAACGTACCCTCATCACTTTCCTTGATTTGGAGTCCAAGGAAGTAGTTCATCTCACCCATCATACTCATTTTATATTCGGATTTCATTCTTTCAGCGAAACGAGTACAAAGAGATGGGTTAGTGGAACCAAATATAATGTCATCAACATATATTTAAACAAGAATGATATGACCTTTTACTTTCTTGAAAAATAGAGTGTTATCAATTTTGCCACGCTCAAGTTTTTCGATGAGAAGAAAAGAGGATAGAGCTTGTTTTAGTCCATAAAGTGCCTTATCCAGCTTATAAACATAACCTGGATGCTTAGGATCAGTGAATCTTGGAGGCTGTGTTGGTCCCGAAAGGGTTATACAAGTTTGTAGAAGGGGGGGGGGGTGAATACAAACACACGATTTTTACTTTTCTAAATTGTTTATTGATATGTATCAAACAATTTACATCTTGTTGCGGAACAAGATTAAGGAATAAACCTAATCTAAACAAGTTAAGAGAATCACTAAGATTTCTTGCACTAGAATTAAGATAGAAAGGAGATAAGAATACTAAGGATAATATTCTAACACACAGAATAGTAAGATAAGGAAATGTCCAAGCTCTTCATTTCTGAAGTAGGGTTTCCTTTATATACTGCATGCATTTAATGCACACCAGTACAACTTTACACGTGGCAACACCTGATTGGTTGAATGGTTTGACCTTGGTAGACAACCTAGTAGCCGCATGATGAACAATGTTGAATCAGAGTTGGTTGTACAATTCTGGACAAAAGGGATGTCCATTCTGACAGATCGTACGGAGGCATGCAAGGGGGTAAGACAAAAGTAACTTGTAGAGGAAGACTTCATGATTAACGTTCGTTGAATAGTTCTTCATCAGCGAGTGATAAAGTTCAACGTTCGCTGAAGTCTTCTACCTGAAACTTCACGTTGAGTGGACAAATCTTGGCTTCGCTGATATCCGCATCAGTTCATTAGTAGACTTGTCGCTGGTTCTTTGGCTTGATCTTCGACTTCAGCGTAGAACATAGTTGACGTGAAACTTGTCTTCAGGGATCATATGTAAACAACTAAAACTATCAGCGATCATCTGTAAGACTGAACTGGCTCAGGGCTTGCTGATGAACAGTATCGCTGAATGTGTAATTTAAAGAGCACGAGTTTCCTATCAGCGGTATTGTAGAGACATAGTACTTATCAGCGAAAGTGAAACTCTAATACATATTGTCAACTTACAATTTTCACTAAGTGTTTCTCAGAGAGTCAATATCAAATCACTGAGGGTTTGGATCAACAATCTCCCCATATTTGATTATGACATAGCAACAAAAGAAAATTGCTAAGTATGAAAACATAAGGTTAAAAAGGACTCATAAAATATTTGTCCCATTTACTGTTTTCGGGGATCTTTTAAGTACTGGTGGAGTAAAGTACATTCGTTGAATTTTTTCTTTAAACTTCGTATAAGTTACAGAGGGAAATGGAAAAATTACAAGTACAACAAATAAAAATTTACAAGTACAAAAGATATAAGCTGATAAAGATAGAAGAATTACAAGGAATCCTATCAGGTATACAGGTCCATTCTTAATGAGAAGTTCATTAAGGGATTTTGTTGTAGGGATCATCCAATCAGGGACAGTTTCTCCAAGATCCCGTCTTCGCTTTGCTTCTTTAAAGATCAGGGGCTTCATGAAGTGTCCGAGAAGGTCTTCTCTAAATCCGCACCAATACACGAGATCCTTGAGTTGTTCGATAGGAGTGATGGGTAGCTCAGAGATGTGTTGAAAGCATTCTCGTCCATCGTAGTCTCTGAAGAAGATATGATATGGATCGCTCATGACTTTTCCAGGGATGAAGCATTCACCAGGGGTTAGGGAGATGTCGAGAGCTGAGAGATCAGGTTCAGGACCAAGAACTTCAGTGCGTGAAAAGCCAATTCCAGTTTCGTTTCTGATAGGAGGGTCTGAGTCTGAAGTTATTATCTTTTTCTTTGCAGCAGGCCTTCTTCGTTGAGTATGAGCAGGAGGAGGAGGAGGAATATCCACAGCAGATGTAACCAAGTCGATCTGTTTATTTAAAACTTTCTCGGCATGGTATTTAAAGGTTGAGCGTGATCGCTGAATGGCTATTCGCATCTCCAACCACTCAGAGAAACCGTATTTGCTGATCAATGAAGCATAAATGGTTTCCTTAGTACCATTTTCTCTGAATATGTCGACATCAACAATTGGAACTTTTATAGAGTACTTTCCCCTGATGTTCACCTTGTTGATTCTGGAGGGCCAAAATCGGTAGTGCAGTCTTTCTTTGCACCATTCCAAGGTAGAGTCAGATACCTTGGTCTTCTTCTCGATGATCTTTTTGGCGTCCTTCCATAGTTGACATTGAACATCGATGGGAGTCTTCTTCAGTGCAGGATCTTCCACCGATCGTTGAGCGAGCTCAATAGCGTAAGCTTTATCTCTTTCTTCAGCTCTTTTTCGATCGGCGAGTTGTTTTTCAGCTTGGAAGTGTTCAGCGACTTCCTTTCTTGTTATTTTGAATCGAGGGCCACGGATGATTCGCTGATCTTCAAGCTGTTTGATCATTGCTTCTCTCCTTTTCCATTCTTCTTCACTTAGCGTTTGAGGAGCCAAGGAAGGTCGTTTGTTATGAGAGAGCAGTTCTTCTTCTGATTCGTCAGTCTCAGCGAAGTCTAAGACTGGGATTATTTCTTCAGCACTCGGGGCTGGATGTATTATTGATGTAGCTGGAGGAACTTCAACTGGATCCTCAAGTAGGGGAGAGGACTAGCTGAAACACAACGATCGTTTAAGTAAGATCATTTAGGAGAAGAGATAGAGAAAAGAATGAGGTTTAAGTGTATAGAGGTTTTATGGAGAGGAGAACTGAGGTTGAGAAGAGATAGAGGAGGGATGCAGTGTAAGGGAAGAAAATATATTGTACCTAACAAACTGGCTTTCTTTGAAAGATAGTCAGATTGCTTTCTGTAGCGAGGCCTTTATTTTTGCCTTTGTCTGCTTCAGTCGCTGCAGTCTTTATCGTGGTCCCCTCCCCTAATGATTCGGTAATGATTATCCCTTTGAGAGAAGGGGTCCTTTTGATTGCCCGGAAGGAACAATTAATATCTTCATCATCATCATCATCATCATTTTTAGGGGATGATGATGGTTGATCATCAGCGATATCGACGTCTTCATCGTCTTGTTCTTCTTCTTCGGCTTCTTCCTCGTCATCAACAGACGGTTCTAGGACTTCAACATCATTGTCCTCATCGAGTTGCTCCCCCTCAGATTCAAAGGGAGGTTTCTCGGTTCCCTCAGGGTTTTCAACTCCCTGAGGTTTATAAGCGGTAGTAGAAATAATTCCCTCTCCCTCAGAGTTATGGGGAAGGTCTTCTTCTCCCCCTCAACATTATGGGGAAGATCTTCTTGATTCTTTTCCACTCTTCCACATGATGGATGGTGGAGAATATACAGTAGCAGCATAAGCATGGTTTGGGTCACTGTCTTCTTGGCCAGTGATCCCAACACAAGTTTCTACCTTTGCTATTCTGTCTTCCAGGCCAGAAATAGCAGGGTTGATCTTTTGAAGAATTTCTCGATCAACCTGAGTAAAGTGAGAAGGATTACAAGTTGGTGCGTTTAGACGATCGAGGATCTGCTGTAGGAGATTTGTTGCAGTGCTCGCATCCGTCTTTAAGGAAGACATCTCTCCCTGAAGATTTCCAACCATTGTCTTCAATGATGTGACTTCATTGGACAGGGCTGTGAAGTTGGTGGAGAGAGTGTTGTTGGTGGTGTTCAGGGTGTTGAAGGAGGTGAAGTTGTCAGCAAGAGCCTGAGCAACGTTGGAAAGACTTCCTTCCACCTTCAGCAAATCAGCACCGGATGCTTTGCCTTTCACCTCGTTGGTGAGTGTCTTGAGAGCCTCTCCAGCGTTTGTAACCGCTGAAGAGTTTAAGGAGAGAGTGGTGGTGAGAGATTCCACCTTTGTAGTCAGATCCTTGAACGAGTTGTTGATGTCACCCAAATTTAGACCTGTAGAAGATAAAAACTTATGAACAAAGGAAAGCTCAGAAGTTGGGGATTTTGAGAGAGGAGTGTTTAAGGTGTTGTGCATACCTGCGGGGTGGTTGACGAAGTCATCGAAGCTTCGAAAACCTGAAAATGTTTCCATGTCGGCTTCCAGAGAGCCTTTACGCTGAGAAGTGCCCGCATGTCCTGTGTTTTAATCCATCATCTGTTGTAGAGCTTCAGCAGATGTATCATTCAGGATGATGTTTGTTGAAGACAGGGGGAATAGAGGAGGAATGAGCAAAGAAATAGTGGGAGGAATGAAGGTTGAGAAGAGGGATTGGGAAGCAGGTTCAGCGTTGGAATCGCTGAGGAATACTTCCGCAGTACTTGGAGGTACTGACGAAGGGAGGTTCTGTTCGAAGACAACCTCAGTGTTTAGAGTGCTGAAGCGGGTATAGAAGGGATGGATTCAGCAGCTGTGGCAGAGCGTACCACGGAACTTTCCAGCGGCTCATGTGAAGAGAGAGTTGTGGAGTCTTCAGCCTAGGTAGACTTAGAGGATTGCTCTTTGGAGGACTTCTTGGGCTTAGGAGCGCCAAGTGGAGTGCCAGAAGGTTTCCTTTTTCTAGAAGGAGTGGATGTTGCAGCCGGGGTATCAGCGGTTGGGATTACCGTTGCCGATGTGGTAGCTGCAGAAGTAGAAGAAGTTGGAGGTTTGAGAAGAGATAAGAGAGTAGAGAGACGTACCTCGTTTGGCATGGGTGTGTAGTCGAGAACCTTAGGGCCAACATGTGAGAGTTTTAGGTCGCCCACTTTTGGGTATTTGTTCCCGAGCCCTTGTTGGAATAGAGCGCTAACAAACCGGGGATATGGAACAGTCGTTGGTCTCTTTGTTTCGTTGACTCTTAGAAGCATGTCGTCGAAAATGATTTTGGCTCAATCGATGTGAAGGCCCTTCAGCAGTGCGAACCCCATAGCCTGCTGGGGTTTGGAGGCTTGGTTAGTGGAACCAACCTTAGCTGTCATGCAGCTTATTAGAAGAGCGAAGATGAAGTTCATCTCGCTGGCCATTTTGGATTTCAGGATGGAGGTCAGCTTCTTCTCAGGGAGTTTGTCTCTCCCTGCTTCCCATACATACTGCATTGCATCAAAGAATGCGACGAGGGCTTCTCTATCAGCTGGGTTCTTGGGGTCAGGTAGAGGAACGAAGCGTTTTTCTTTTAAACTACCAGGGAGGTTTAGGGCAGCCCTGATAGAGCCAGGAGTAATCTTGGAGCTTCCATGTTCGGCGTCGAAGAGGATGACATCGATTTTCTTTTTGAGGTCTTTGGTTGAGGTTATCTGAGCTCTTCTGGCAGTATACCAGAACTGAGCGAGTAGGTTCCTGTGAGCAGGAGGA
Source organism: Saussurea involucrata (assembly GCA_033807775.1). NCBI lineage: Eukaryota > Viridiplantae > Streptophyta > Magnoliopsida > Asterales > Asteraceae > Saussurea > Saussurea involucrata. Next base: position 140,295,705 of record CM066322.1, read on the forward strand.
TTGATAGCCAGGGTTGTTGATAGAGGATAGGTTTTGAGGAAATTCACAACATCGTCTAGGTGTGTGATCTGCTTCCTTGGAGAAAAGTTGAAGAGGGCATAGGGATTGTTTCCTTGAAAATTGACTTGCTCGATTTTGAAGTTGACATGAGGAGCCTTGATGAGTTCAATACCTTCAGAGGTAGTAGGAGATTGAGCAATGGTAGCTTCAGTAGATGCCATTTCTATTCATAAAGAATAAACATGAAGAAGATGAAGAGAAGTTCTTAAAATGGATAAAATTTCCCAAATAAGGGTTTTAGGGTTTTGCACATTCCATTTAGAGAAAGAAATGGAGATTAGGGTTTTTCTAGTTTTGAAAAGAAATACAAAATCTAGTGAATGTTCTTGTTTTCCAGTTTCCTTTTAAAGAAGGGATTCTGGAAAAAACATATGAAATGGTCAAGTTTAAGATTTTTAGTTTAAACTTGAAGAACAAACTGTAAGCAGATTATGTTTATAAAATCACGAAGAAAATGATTTCATTTTAAAAAGTTCTTTTGTTTGATCTATTAGAACCAAGAATAAGATCAAAAACAAGTTTATGTAAAGGAGAATAACAGAAATATTAACCTTTAGCGTTTGAAGAAGATGAAGATGAACAGTTTCTGGGAGATTAGTTCAAATGTAACAGTTGTTCTTGCTTGAGAGAGATGGTGTTCGCGTAAAAGGTAAAAATATAAACTCAAATGGTTTATATAGTGAGAGTAGAGAGAGAAAAACTATGAGCGGGAAAGTTTTTCATGATGACACAGACACGTCCCTTGAATTTGATTGGACAAGGAAAACGAAATGGGCGAACGTGTCAGAGAAAAGCGTGCCATGATCTATCCGTTGTGATGACGTCACAAACGTCCTTTCACATCTTAAGGTGTCTCTAAGGATTTTGAAAACTCAGGGACATTTTTAAAACATGAAACACTGACTAGAAACATCAGTGTGATTTAAGAATTTCAAAAGAACCACTGAAAGGAAGAGATATTCAGCGATGCAATTTGTTTTGAAATCTTTGCATTCTTAGGCGAACGTCAGCGAGTAAGAGAGAACATACCTTGATATCAGCGAATCAATTTGTTCAGAGAGTAGGTGATTAATAGGGTTATACAAGTTTAATTTATCCCTAATCAAATGTGAACCGCTAAAGATTTTACTCTTCTAGGTTCAGCATTCCAAGCTCGCTGGTGAGAAAGTTGAATCCTGTCTCATCAAGAGGTTTAGTGAACAAATCAGTTAACTGAAAGTCAGTTGGGATAAAATGAAGTTCTATATCATCATTCATCACATGATCTCTGATAAAATGATACCTGATTTCGATGTGTTTGGTCTTTTGAGTGTAACACTGGATTGTTGGCTATAGCGATGGCACTAGTGCAATCGCAATAGATTGGAATTTTCGAAAGTTGTAGGTCATAGTCTAGCAGTTGATTTCTCATCCACAAGACCTGAGAACAACAGCTTCCAACGGCTACATATTCTACTTCAGCGGTTGAGGTGGACACTGAGTTTTGTTTTTTACTTGTCCAACTCACCAGCTTTCCACCCAGGAGCTGACAGCCTCCTGTGGTGCTTTTCCTATCCAATTTGCAACCTGTAAAATCACTATCTGAATAGGCGATTAGATCAAACACTGAGTCTTTGGGATACCAAAGACCTAGGTTAGGATTACCCTTAAGGTAACGAAAGATTCGCTTTACAGCAATCAAATGAGATTCCTTAGGTTCAGCTTGATATCGTGCACACAAACAAGTTGCGTACATAATATCAGGCCGGCTAGCTATAAGATACAGAAGAGAGCCGATCATTCCACGGTACACTGTGACATTAACAGGTTTCCCTGAAGGATCTTTGTTTAGTGTCAGCGGAGGTGCCATAGGGGTTTTCGTAGCTGAGCTCTGAGTTAAATCAAACTTTTTTAGCATATCTTTAACATATTTTCCTCGGTGAGTGAAAGTTCCTTTTTCACTCTGCTTGATTTGAAGACCAAGGAAATAAGTTAGCTCACCCATCATACTCATTTTATATTCAGCTTTCATTCTATCAGCGAAACGAGTACAAAGGTCAGGGTTAGTGGAACCAAATTTAATATCATCGACATTTATTTGAACAAGAATAATATGACATTTTACTTTCCTGAAAATAGAGTTTTATCGATTTTACCTCACTCAAATTTTTCAATATGAAGATAAGTAGAGAGAGTGTCATACCATGCACGAGGAGCTTGCTTTAAGCTATAAAGTGCCTTATCCAGTTTATAAACGTAACCGGGATGCTTAGGATATGAGAATCCTGGAGGTTGTTCCGCGTAGACTTCTTCGTTCAACTTTCCATTGAGAAACACTGATTTAACATCGATCTGATAAACCTTGAAGTCCTTGTGTACAGCGTAAGCTAAGAATAGACGAATGGCTTCTAGTCTTGCCACTAGGGCAAATGTTTAATGTTCTTCCATGTTCTTCCAACTTGTTACGATAGACCCATTTAGTGCCTATCACTGATTTTTCAGATGGTCTGGGAACGAGCTTCCAAACTTTGTTTCTTTCGAATTCTGTCAGCTCTTCTTGCATAGCACTGATCCAGTTTGGATCTCTGAGGCCATCATCTGTTTTCTTTGGTTCAATCAGAGAAATAAAGTTAACAAATAAACAAATATTACCTGCACTTCGTCGAGTCTGAATACCAGCGTTTGGATCACCAAGAATTTGAACAATAGGGTGATTGATAGTCCATCGCTGAGCCGGAGCATAAGTCGCTGACTCAATCTGAACTTCTGGAGGAGCTGAAGATGAGGCTTCAGCAACTTCTGGTATATTAGCCAAGAGAGGAAGAGGTTTGGATGTCATTTCATTCACTGATTACTGAGAAGTAGATGGTATGTCTGAGATAGAAGGTTCAGAAGCAGACATAGTGTTAAGAGGAACAACTGAGACCCATGAGGATTCAACTTCACTTATCTGCATGCTTGGGATGATAATAGGATCATCATCTTCCGCAGTATGAGTATGAGTTGGAGGGATAGGAGCATCTTCTGAATCACCAAGATGAGAAAACATCCATTGATTCAGTTCTTCAGTATCAGTAGAAGGTCTAGAGTTCGATGAACGGGATTCGTCAAAAGTGACATGGATTGTTTCTTCTATAGTTTGTCTTCTTCAATTGAAGACTCTGAAGGCTTTGGAGACTAAAGAATACCCAAGAAAGATTCCATCATCAGCCTTAGGATCAAACTTTCCAAGGGCATCTCTGTTGTTCAGTATGAAACACTGACATCCAAAGATGTGAAGAAAGCTAATTGAAGGCTTTCTCCCATGAAAAAGTTCATAGGCTGTCTTTTTGAATCTTTTGATGATCAGCGACCTGTTTTGAGTAAAACAAGCAGTGTTGATAGCTTCTGCCCAAAACTGAGTAGATAGATGAGAATCGCTGAGCATTGAACGTGCAACTTCGATGATAGTTCGATTTCTTCTTTCAGCGACTCCATTTTGTTGCGGTATTCTCACTGAGGAAAAGTTGTGAGAAATACCCTTTCTTTCAAAAAAGGAATCAATGGAACTGTTTTTGAATTCTGTCCCATGATCACTCCTTATAGAGCGAACGGTCATGTTATTCAAGACTTCCATTTTCCTGACAAAAGTAATGAGTTCTTCAGGGGTGTCACTCTTAGAACGGAGAAACATTACCCAGGTATAGCGAGAGAATTCATCAACTATGACCAGTGTATATTTCTTTCCAGCGATGTATTGTTTGTAACAGGGTCAACAAATCCATATGGAGAAGTTGTAGAGGAGATGGCACTGAGGAAACCTACTTAGATTTGAATCTTGCCTTGGTTTGTTTCCATTTCTCACACGCTGAACATAGAGACTCCTTAGCGTATTAGTGTTGAGGTAGACCAGTGACCAACTCTTTTGAAGAAAGAGTATTCAGCGTCTTGAAGATTAGAGGGGAGAGCCTCTTATGCCATAGCCAGTTGACATCAGATGAGGCTTTTGAGAAGAAACAGGAGTTCTCAATGGTTGTAGAGTCCATGTTTATAACGTAAACATTTTCCATATGGTATCCGTTGAGAGCTATCTTCTCCTTTTTGTTAGTGACAAAGCAGGATTCCTTAGTGAAAATCACTTTGTTATCCTTGTCACACAGCTGACTGATGCTTAGAAGATTATGCTTCAGTCCTTCAACATATGCAACTCTTCTGAAGGTTGTTGTACCATTGGAGAGTACACCAAACCCTCGGGTATGCCTTTTCCGTTTCCACCGAAGGTCACTGAGGGACCCTTCTCTTCCTTGTATTCAGTGAGCAGGTTTTTCTTTCCAGTCATGTGTCTTGAGCATCCGCTGTCGAGATACCAGATACCCATCTTAACCTGCAAACAAAGGAAAATTAGTTTGACTTGGGCACCCGTTTTACCATGGGTCCACACTTGTCAGTGGTGGTAGAGGAAGTGAAAAGTTCAGCAATCTTCGCAGCATCTGGAGATTCAGCTTCAGAACCAGTCTTCACTATGGTTAATTTCTTAACCTCAGTGGTAGGTTTCATCTTAACCTGATTTGCACCAGGATTGGTCTTCTTTGCCTTGGGGGCATTGATCTTCACCTTAGCTAACTTTTCAGCTTTGGTGGTTGTGGGGTACTTACTAGCAATATGATCAGTAAGTCCATAGTGATAACATTTCCTATAGCTAAAAGTAGCTTTAGGACCATTTTTATATTTAGCCGAGATTTTTAAATGAGCAGGGCCAGCACCAAGTATACCTTGGGCATTGGAAATGGGAGGAACAATCAGTTCTTCTGATTTCTTACCAATTATATCCACTCTGATTCTAGGAGTAGATCGCTGAACGAATCCAGGGATCTTATTCTTAGAAGTAGAGGGATAAGTCACTGAAGCTTTAGAAGCATTCAGCTTAGGTACAAAGGTACCCTTCTGAGGTTTTTGGTTGAAAATTTTTTCTTTACCTTTACCTTTAGAGTTTAAGGCAGGTTTTTCCTCAGGGATGGAGTTTTTAGAAGAGGAACACTGAGATGAGGAGGTGTCAGGGATTGAGGATACGAACGTTCCAAATTTAAGCATGGAACGATCAGTGGTTGGTTCTAGAATATCAGCTTTATAACGAAGTCCACTCTTATCACTCAGGGGAATCTGAGACCTTATAATCTCAGTGATCGTTGTTGAGGATTTTCACCATCCTTCAACATCAACCTTTTCAGCTTTTAATGCAGCGATAGCTTCTTCACGCTCGATTTTGACTATCTGATTTATATGGACCTGATCTTTAAATCTTCTTCAATTTTAGAAAGTTTTTCTATTTGAAGGTGACAGTTTCTAAGCTGTTCAGCTAGATCAAGATTTTTATTTTCAACTATGGTCTTGCCATTCATGGCATCATATAAATTTACAGTCAAAAGTTCGATTTTCTGAAGACTATCAGCTTCATTAATATCTGAAATATTAGTAAAGAAGGAAGTTGATACCTTAGAGGTAGAAGATGAAGCAGAGGGAATTTCAGAATTTTATTCCTCGTCTTCTATTTTTGCCATGAGGCAGAGATTAGCCTCATCATCGTCTTCAGAGTCAGATGATTCTTCAGTGTTAGAGGCAGCCCAGTCGAAGTAAGCGACCAAGCCTTTTGCTTTCTTCTTAAAGCTTTTCATCTTTGAATATTTTTCTTTCAGCTTCTTGTATTTGTCATCTCTAGCCCTGGGGTTAGATTATTTATAGTAGGAAGAAGATGAGGGTTTGAAGACTTTCTTAGATCTGCATTCACTAGCAAAGTGACCGATCTTTTCACAGTTATAGCAAGTAGTTGTAGCCTTATCAACAGGGGTTGATGATCTTGGCTTGTCTGTGAGTGCAAGAGGTTTATTTCTTCTGAAGTTACTCTTTCTGGAGAGTCTCCTGAATGTATTAGTCAGGAGTGCCAAAGATTCATCAAGATCTGAAGGATCAACGTCTGATGAGCATTCAGAGTTATTTTCCAACTCAGTGATAGTGATAGTTGATCGCTGAGTGGAAGGTGACTCTGAGAGTAAAGCAACATGTGTGCTTTTGGAATCTTTTACAAGATTCTTCTTAAGATGACACGACTGCTCATGATGGAGCATAGTGCCATATAAGGTAGAGAGGGTCATAGATTTTAGATCCTTTGATAGCTTGAGACACATTGAATAACTATCCCAGCTTTCAGGTAGACATTCTAGAAACTTTGTCAGGATCTCAAAGTTAGAATATTCCTGACCAACGGTTTTTAGGTCAATAATTAAACAGTTAAACCGCTGATGTACTTCAGAGAGAGTTTCATTCTTCCCATAAATGAAACTTTCGTACTGTCTTACCAGGTTGATCTTTCTTGAGTCCTGGACTTCAGACGTACCTTCATATTGAACACATATTGTGTCCCACATGCCTTTGGAGGTTTTCAGGTTCATGATGGAATGGTAGACTTCGTCAGGAAGAGCCATAGACAGGATGGATCTGGCTTTAGTGTCGATAGCAACCTTCTTCTTGTCTTCATCAGTCCATGTATGAGGTTCCGTGGGAATGATTCTTTCAGGAATGGCAGCTCTCGTAGCATTGCCTGGAACTTCAGGATCAATCCTAACAGGAATATATGGACCATTCTCGATGTAATAAGGCATAGTAGGGTCTACACTTTCCAAGAAGAGCATCATCCTATTTTTCCACAGATTAAAGTTATCTCTGGAAAATCTAGGGGGTTTTGCAAGACATCCATTGTCAACGTAGTTTGTGTTTGTGGTGTTAGCCATTATAGAAAATAGCAAGGAAGAGAAAAAAATAGTATAAGCAAGATCTTGTTTATAGGATTAAACAATCTGCTCTGATACCACTTGTTGGTCCCGAAAGGGTTATACAAGTTTGTAGAAGGGGGGGGGGGGGGAGGTTGAATACAAACACACGATTTTTACTTTTCTAAATTGTTTATTGATATGTATCAAACAATTTACATCTTGTTGCGGAACAAGATTAAGGAATAAACCTAATCTAAACAAGTTAAGAGAATCACTAAGATTTCTTCCACTGGAATTAAGATAGAAAGGAGATAAGAATACTAAGGATAATATTCTAACACACAGAATAGTAAGATAAGGAAATGTCCAAGCTCTTCATTTCTGAAGTAGGGTTTCCTTTATATACTGCATGCATTTAATGCACAACAGTACAACTTTACACGTGGCAGCAGCTGATTGGTTGCATGGTTTGACCTTGGTAGACAACCTAGTAGCCGCATGATGAACAGTGTAGAATCAGAATTGGTTGTATGATTCTGGACAAAAGGGATGTCCATTCTGACAGATCGTACGGAGTCATGCAAGGGGGTAAGACAAAAGTAACTTGTAGAGGAAGACTTCATGATCAGCGTTCGTTGAATAGTTCTTTATCAGCGAGTGATAAAGTTCAGTGTTCGCTGAAGTCTTCTACTTGAAACTTCACGTTGAGTGAACAAATCTTGGCTTCGCTGATATCCGCATCAGTTCATTAGTAGACTTGTCGCTGGAGAAGGGAGTCCGTTGAGTTCTTAATAATTATAAGATTTTTTTTATAAGTTCATTGAAGAAGTTATATTTACTCAACAAATTTGCCCCTCCTCTTTTGTTTGTCCACCACTTTTTATATTATATTTATAGTATACGTAATTATTATAAGATAATATAATAATAAATAAAATAGGTAATAACTCTAAAAAAACGTTCTGATACGTCTGTAAAAAATCGAAACTAACACTAGGAATCTTTGACGAACAGTATCACGAATCATTATTATTTCGACACAAGAAAAGGATTTTTCACACCCTTTTCGTGTGTCGAAGACTAGGAAGACGAATAACCCCTCCCAGAAATATTTGTTCCCTTCATTTATCCGTTCTATTTCGCGTTTACTTTTGGATAGGATCTAGCCGAAGTGAATTGTATTAGAATCAAATGCAGTTTATGACATTTCAATCTGACAATAGCAACATAATAACATAACCCCAATTTTGAAAAAAAAACAAAGAGAGAAGGGGTCAAGTCAAATAGTCTTCTTCACAATCTACATACTATGGCTAGGAATGTGGTACAAGGAATTCTCGGCATCTCGTAGAAAAAGAGTATAAACAAACAAAAGGCTTTTTAGAATTTCATTTTTTATCATAGATATTTCATTTTTTATCATATTGATTAGAATAGGGACTGCCAATTGTGAATTTTATATTAACAAATTACTGAGCCAATTTTTCGAGTAAAATCCATTCCGATTATTCCAATATTTTAGGACTTATTTGTTTGTCGTACAAAAAAACTTTTTGAATTCTCGGTAGAAAGAGATTTCCCTAATGACAAAGCTTTTAACGCCACCCAATATCCTTTCCTTTTCCAAATATTTTTACGAATACGCTTTTTTGATATAGAAGTACGTTTTTTTAGAACTGCCATTTAAAAATGAAGAAATTACTCATTGTTATAGTTGGATGTGAAAGACATCTATTGTTCAAAACGAATTAACTAGATGAATCATAACAATGGAATAATTAAGTCATAGTTCATTGGTTGAGTGTATCATTAACCATTTTTTTTGGTACGAGGAACTTATCATGAATCCACTGGTTTCTGCCGCTTCCGTTATTGCTGCAGGATTGGCTGTAGGGCTTGCTTCTATTGGACCTGTAGAAGGTATCGCGAGACAGCCCGAGGCGGAGGGAAAAATACGAGGTACTTTAATGCTTAGTCTACCTTTTATGGAAGCTTTAACAATTTATGGCCTGGTTGTAGCATTAGTACTTTTATTTGCGAATCCTTTTCTTTAATATTAGAAATATGAAAAAATTGATTTTTCATATTTTATTGCCTTGGACTTGTGCTTTGCTTTTTCGAATTATATAAAGATTTCATTCCTAGAATTACTTATTCGTTGAGAAAATAACCCACGGGAAGGGCTGAGAGGAATTAGCATACCAACTCGCTTTCATCCTTCTCGTTCGTGTTCGTAGGCATTTTTTTAGTTTTTAAGAGGGTTTGCAACCAAGGAGGTAACTCATGATTTCTAAATCGAATAGATTTTTAATTCGATTTAGAAAGTAGGAAACTAGAAATATATATAAAAAAAGAGGGCAAAGTAATACCAAAAGAACTCTATTCTGTTTTTAGTCTATCTATACGAGGAGATCATATGAAAAATGTAACCGATTCTTTCGTTTCTTTGGGCCACTGGCCATCCGCCGGGAGTTTCAGGTTCGATCGATTACGTATTAATCAATATTCGATTGATTGGTCTAAGGTTATCGACAAAAAAGATTTGTCTAAGCCACTTCGTTTCTTTTTGTCCAAGTTGCTTCTTTTTTTGTCTAACTCACTTCCTTTTTTGTTTGTCAGTTTCGAGAATATCCCCATTCATAGGTCCGAGATATACATCTATGAATTGAAAGGTCCGAATGATCCACAGTTTTTAGAATCAATAGGTCTTCAAATCGTTCATTTGAAAAAATTGAAACCCTTCTTATTGGATGATCATGAGACTTGCCAAAAATCGAAATTCTTGATCAATGGAGGAACAATATCACCATTTTTGTTCAATAAGATACCAAAGTGGATGATTGACTCATTCCATACTAGAAATAATCGCATGAAATCCTTTGATAACACGGATTCCTATTTCTCAATGATATTCCACGATCAATACAATTGGCTGAATCCCGTGAAATCATTTCATAGAAGTTCATTGAGATCTTCTTTTTATAAAGCAAATCAACTTCGATTCTTGAATAATCCACATCACTTCTGCTTCTATTGTAACAAAAGATTCCCCTTTTATGTGGAAAAGGCCCGTATCAATAATTATGATTTTACGTATGGACAATTCCTCAATTTCTTGTTCATTCGCAATAAAATATTTTCTTTGTGCGTCGGTAAAAAAACATGCTTTTTGGGGAAGAGATACTATTTCAGCAATCGAGTCATAGGTATATAACATATACCATTCGTTCGTAGAGCTATTTACTCGATCACATACATTTCTAGAACACCTCTAACAGAGGGACAAATAGTCAATTTTGAAATAACTTATTGTCAACCTATTTCAGATATGAATCTATCTGATTCAGAAGGGAAGAACTTGTATCAGTATCTTAATTTCAATTCAAACATGGGTTTGATTCACACTCCATGTTCTGAGAAATATTTACCATCCGAAAAGAGGAAAAAACGGAGTCTTTGTCTAAAGAAATGCGTTGAGAAAGGGCAGATGTATAGAACTTTTCAACGAGATAGTGCTTATTCAACTCTCTCAAAATGGAATCTATTCCAAACATATATGCCATGGTTCTTTACTTCGACAGGGTACAGATATCTAAAGTTTTTATTTTTAGATACTTTTTCAGACCTATTACTAAGTAGCAGTCAAAAATTTGTATCCATTTTTCATGATATTATGCATGGATCAGATATATCATGGCGAATTCTTCAGAAAAAATTCTGTCTTCCACAAAGGAATCTGATAAGTGAGATTTCGAGTAAGTGTTTCCATAATCTTCTTCTGTCCGAAGAAATGATTCATCGAAATAATGAGTCACCATTGATATCGACACATCTGACAAATGTTCGGGAGTTCCTCTATGCAATCCTTTTCCTTCTTCTTGTTGCTTCTTTGGCTTGATCTTCGACTTCAGTGTAGAACATAGTTGACGTGAAACTTGTCTTCAGGGATCATAAGTAAAGAAGTAAAACTATCAGCGATCATCAGTAAGACTGAACAGGCTCAGGGCTCGCTGATGAACAGTATCGCTAAATGTGTAATTTAAAGAGCATGAATTTCCAATCAGCGGTACTGTAGAGACATAGTACTTATCAGCGAAAGTGAAACTCTAATACATATTGTCTACTTACAATTTTCACTAAGTGTTTCTCAGAGAGTCATTATCAAATCACTGAGGGTTTAGATCAACAGGTTGTTCAACATAGACTTCTTCATTCATCCTTCCATTTAGGAATGCGGATTTCACATCCATTTGATATACCTTGATGTCTCTATGAACAACGTAAGCAAGACATAGACGAATAGCTTTGAGTCTTGCCACTGGGGCAAAGGTTTCGTCATAATCTATACCTTCCTCTTGTATGTATCCCTGAGCAACTAAGCAAGCTTTGTTGCGGGTTACAGTTCCATTTTCATCCAACTTATTTTGATAGACCCACTTGGTGCCTATCACTGATTTGTCAGATGGTCTTGGAACGAGATTCCAAACCTTGTTTCTTTCGAATTCAGTCAGCTCTTCTTGCATAGCGCTGACCCAGTTTGGATCTATGAGGGCATCATCAACTTTCTTTGGTTCAATTAGTGAAATAAAATTTACATAAAGACAAATGTTACCTACACTGCGTCGAGTCTGAACACCTGTGTTTGGATCACCAAGAATTTGATCAATAAGGTGATTTATGGTCCATCGTTGAGCGAGAGCATGAGCCACTAACTCATAATGGAACTCTTGAATCACTGAGGAGGAAGCTTCAGGGACGTCAGGTAGTAGAAGCACAATTGGCAGCACAGATGAAATTTCATTTACTGACTGCTGAGAGGTTGATGGAATATCAGACGATGGTTCAGAAACAGGCACAGTGTTGATGGGAACAGCTGAAACCCAAGATGATTCATCTTCACTTATCTGCATGCTAGGAATGATGATAGGATCATCAGCAGCGGTTGGAGTGTTGACCTGAGGGTCAGGGTTAGGAACAGTTTCTGAATCCCCAAAATGAGAAAACATCCACTGATTGAGTTCTTCGTTATCAGCAGATGGTCTTGAGTTCGCTGAATGGGATTCGTCAAAGGTGACATGAATAGTTTCTTCTACTGTCTGTCTTCTTTTATTGAAGACTCTGAAAGCTTTAGATATAGAGAAATATGCAAGAAATATCCCATCGTTAGCTTTAGGATCGAATTTTCCAAGAGCATCTTTGTTGTTTAAGATAAAGCACTGACAACCAAAGATGTGAAGAAAACTGATAAATGGTTTTCTTCCATGGAAAAGTTCAAAGGCAGTCTTGTTGAATCTTTTGACGATCAACGATCTATTCTGCGTAAAGCAAGCAGTGTTGACAGCTTCAGCCCAGAAATTGTGAGAAATACCCTTACGATCTATTTCTTCTTTCAGCGACGCCATTTTGTTGTGGTGTTCTTACTGAGGTAAAATTGTGAGAAATACCCTTACTTTCAAATAAGCTATCAAGGGAACTGTTTTTGAATTCAGTTCCATGATCACTCCTTATTGAGCGAACAGTGAGATTATTTAGGACTTCCATTTTCCTGACGAAAGACATCGGTTCTTCTGAGGTGTCGCTCTTAGCACGGAAAAACATTACCCAGGTGTAGCGAGAGAATTCGTCCACAATAACCAGCGTATATTTCTTTCTAGCGATGGATTGAATGTTGACAGGGCCAAACAGATCCATGTGGAGAAGTTGAAGAGGAGATGACACTGAGGAAACTTGCTTTGACTTGAAGCTAGCTTTGGTTTGTTTTCCTTTTGCACACGCTGAACAGAGAGATTCCTTAGCGTATGAGTGTTGAGGAAGACCAGTGAGTAACTCTTTTGAAGAAAGAGTATTCAGTGTCTTGAAGTTGAGATGAGAGAGCCTTGTATGCCGTAGCTAGTTGACATCAGGAGAGGCTTTGGAGAAGAAACAAGCCTTTTCAGTGGTTGTTGAGTCCATGTTTATTACATAAACATTTTCCAAACGATATCCACTGAGAGCGACTTTCTCCTTCTTATCAGTGACGAAACATGCTTCCTTAGTGAAGCAAACTTTGAAGTCCCTGTCACATAGCTGACTGATGCTAAGAAGATTGTGCTTCAGTCCTTCGATGTATGCGACTCTTCTGAAGGTTGTTGTACCATTAGAGAGTACACCAAACCCTCGGGTATAGCCTTTTCCATTTCCACCAAAGGTCACAAAGGGACCTTTCTCTTCCTTATATTTAGTGAGCAGGATTCTCTTTCCAATCATATATCGAGAGCATCCGCTATCAAGATACCAGATACCCTTCAAGACCTGCAAACAAAGGAAGATTAGTTTTGAATAGGTACCCACTTAACTATGGGACCACATTTGTCAGTGGTGGTAGAGGAAGTAGAAGGTTAAGCAATCTTCGCAGCATTTGAAGATTCAGCTTCAGGACATTCTTCACTTTGGTTAATTTCTTAACCTCAGTGGTGTTTTTCACCTTGGCCTGATTTTTATCAGGGATGGTCTTCTTTGCCTTGGGGGCAGTCTTCTTTACCTTGGCTAATTTCCCAGCCTTGGTAGCTTTGGGGTACTTACTAGCAATATGATCGGTAATTCCACAGTGATAACATTTCCTATAGCTAAAAGAAGCTTTAGGACCATTTGCATGCTTAGCAGAGATTTTTAAATAGGCAGGGCCAGCACTAAGAATACCTTTGGCATTGGAAATTGGAGGAACTATCAGTTCTTCGAATTTCTTATTAATTACATCCACTCTTAGTTTAGGAGTAGATCGCTGAATGAAGTTAGGGATCTTAGTTTTAGAAGCAGAAGGAGGACTCGCTGAAGTTTTAGAAACTTTCAGCTTAGGTACTTTGGTACCCTTCTAAGGTTTTGGAATTCCTTTTTCTTTACCTTTAGAAATCAAGGTAGGTTTATCCTCGGGGATGGGAGTTTTAGAAGACGAGCATTGAGATGAAAAGGTGTCAGGGATAGATGACACGAACATTCCAAACTTAAGCATGGAACGATCAGTGGTTGGTTCTTCAGCGTCAGCTTTGTAACTAAGACCACGTTTGTCACTAAGAGGGATTTGAGCACCTATTATCTCAGTGATCTTTGCTGAGGATTTATACCATCCTTCAACAGTATCTTTTTTTGCTTTCAGTTCAGCAGCTTGTTCACGCTCGATACTGATAACCTGATTTACATAGACCTGATCTTTCAAATTATTTTCAATGTCCGAAAGCTCTTGAATTTTTAAATGACATTGTTTGAGTTGTTCAGCTAAATCTTGATTTAGTTGTTTAGCTTTGGTCTTGCCATTCATGGCATCATATAAATCAATAGTCAGTATATCGATAACACGAAGACTATCAGCTTCAGGGAAGGCAGAAGTAGCAGTAGAAGAGTTTGATACCTGAGAGGTAGAAGTTGAGGTAGAGGGAATTTCAGCATTTTCTTCCTCTTCTTGTATTTGGGCCATGAGGCAGAGATTAGCCTCATCTTCTTCAGAGTCGGATGATTTTCATCAGATTCAGCCCAGTCATGATCTTAAGCGATCAGACCTTTACCCTTCTTTTTGTATGCTTTCAGCTTAGCATACTTTTCTTTCAGCTTTTGGTATTTGTCATCTCTAGCCCTGGGGTTAGAGGGTTTATTGAAGGAGGAAGATGAAAGTTTGAAGACTTTCTTTGACCTGCATTGACTAGCAAAGTGTCCTACTTTTTTACAGCTAAAGCAGGTAGCAGTAGCCTTATCAACAGGAGTAGATTTAGGCTTGTCAGTGATAGTGAGAGGTTTACTTCTTCTGATGTTACTCTTTCTAGCAAATCTCCTTAAAGAACTTTTCAGGAGTGCCAGTGACTCATCAAGTTCTGAAGGATCAGCGTTTGATGAATCATCAGAGTTAGATTCCATTTCAGTGATCGTGATAGTTGATCGCTGAGCAGGTATCAACTCTGAAGAGAGTAAAGCAACAGGTATGCTTTTCGAATCTTTTACAAGATTCTTCTTAAGTTGACACGACTGGTCATGATTGAGCATAGCGCCAAATAAGGTAGCAAGGGTCATGAATTTTAGATCCTTAGAGAGCTTAAGACACATGGTATAATTGTTCCAGCTTTCAGGAAGACATTCCAAGAATTTTGTCAGGATTTCGGAGTTAGAGTAGGTCTTACCAACAGTTTTAGATAAATAATTAAACAGTTAAAACGTTGGTGAACTTCAGAAAGAGTTTCAGTCTTACCACAGATGAAACTTTCGTATTGCCTTACCAGGTTTATTCTTCTAGAGTCCTGGACTTCAGCAGTACCTTCATATTGAACACATATAGTGTCCCACATGGATTTTGAGCTTTTCAGATTCATGATGGAATGGTAGACTTCATCAGGAAGAGCCATAGAGAAGATAGATCTGACATATGTTTCAATGGCCACCTTCTTCTTATCTTCTTCAGTCCATTGAGAAACTTCTCTTATGAGAGTTCTCTCTGGGATGGTGGGGGTAGTAGCAGTGGCAGGAACAAACACCATGGACCACATGTGGAACATAAGGTCCATTTTCCACATAGTAAGGTATAGTGGGATCTACACCTTCTAGGAAGAGCATCATTCAATTTTTCCACAGATTGAAATTATCTTTGCTAAATCGAGGAGGTTTGGCAAGAGAGCCATTATCTATGTAATTTGTATTATGATGATTTGCCATTTTAGAAAATTAACAAGGAAGAGAAAAAGAGAGAGTATAAGCAATATACTGTTTATGAGATTAAACAGTCTGCTCTGATACCACTTGTTGGTCCCGAAGGGTTATACAAGTTTGTAGATGGGGAGGGGGGTTGAATATAAACACAGATTTTTATCTTTCTAAATTATTTATTGATATAATCAAATAATTTACAGTTTGTTGCAGAATAAGATCAAGTTAAAAACCTAATCTAAACAAACTATGAGAAAACATAGATTTCTTGCACTAGAAATTGAGAGAAAAGAAATAAGAAAACTAAGGAGAGTTTTCCAATCACACAGTAGTTCAGCGAGGAAGAAAAGCCAAGCACTTCACAAATGAAGTAGGGTTCTCTATTTATACTGCATGCATTTAATGCAAAACAGTACACCTTTAAACATGGCAGCCTCTGGTTGGTTGCATGTATTGACTTTAGCAAACATCCTAGTGGCCACATGATGAACAGTGTAGTTGCAGAGTTGGCAGTACGATTCTGGACAAAAGGGATGTCCGTTCTGACAAAATCGTACGGAGGCGTGCAAGGGGATAAGACAAAAGTTGCTTGTAGAACAGGCTTCATGATCAGCGTTCGTTGAATGAAACTTTATCAGCGAATGATAAAGTTCAGCGTTCGCTGAAGTCTTCTACTTGAAACTTCGCGTGGAAAGCACAAGTCTTGTCTTCGCCGATATCCGCATCAGGTCACTAGTAGACTTAGTCACTTGTTCTTCAGCTTGGTCTTCAATTTCAGCTTTGAACTTGGTTGACGCGAATCTTGTCTTCAGGGATCATAAGTAAACAACTACATGATGAACATTCAGCGATCATTAGTGAGGCCGAACAGGCTCAGGGCTCACTGATGTACAGTGTTCGCTGAAGTACAAATTAAAGCATGTTTTCCATCAGCGATACTAAACAGACTTAGTATATTTTCTTTGATGGCAAAACATTAATACATATTGTCTACTTACAATTTTCACTAAGTGTTTCTCAGAGTCATTATCAAATCACTGAGGGTTTGGATCAACAAGTCGGAAGGAGCGAAGGGAATCGACTAAAGTAGTGGCCTTCAGGGTCGAGGCGACTTCAGGTCTCCTGGACGAAGTCAAGAAGTCTCAAGAGGAGGCGTTGTGTTGGTCCCGAAAGGCTTATACAAGTTTGTAGAAGGGGGGGTTGAATACAAACACACAGATTTTACTTTTCTAAATTGTTTATTGATAAATCATTAACAATTTACAACTTGTTGCAGAAACAAGATTAAGGATAAACCTAAATCTAAACAAGTTGGAACACTAAGGTTTCTTGCACTAAGAGAGATAAGGAAATTACTAATAATAACCTATCTGAGATAAGAGATTTGAACTTGTCCAGAGTTAGCAAGTTACTTCAAATGAAGTGAGTTCATCTCTTTATATACTACATGCATTTAATGCAATTCAGTATACACTTTACACGTGTCATCAGCGGATTGGTTGCATGTCATTGACCTTTGTTGACAACCTTAGTAGCCGTAAAGATGAACAGTGTAGTATCAGAGTGGTTGTACGATCTCAGATTTTCGGAGGTTCTTTCTGACATTTCGTACGGTGGCGTGCAAGGGAGGTTAAGACAAAAGTACTTTGTACGGAGGACTTCATGATCAGCTTTCGTTGATTCAGCGATTATCATTTACTATTCAGCGAATGATAAAGTTCAGCGATAGCTGAAGTCTTGTACTTGATACTTCACGTTGAGTGGACAAATCTGAGTCTTCGCTGATCCGCATCAGTTCATTAGTAGACTTGTCGCTGGTTCTTGAGCTTGATCTTCGACTTCAGCGTAGAACCTTTGTTGACGTGAAACTTGTCTTCAGGGATTATAAGTAAACAACTAACTTATCAGCGATCACCATAAGGACTGAACAGACTCAGCGCATTATGGTGAACAGTGTTCGCTGAATGTTTAATTTAAAGAGCGAGAGTTCCTATCAGCGGTACTGTAAGATCTTAGTACTTATCAGCGATAGTGAAACTCTGATACATATTATTTACATACAATTTTCACTAAGTATTTAAGAGAGGGTCATTATCAAATCACTGAGGGTTTGGATCAACAATCTCCCCCTATTTGATTATGACATAGCAACAAAGAAAATTGCTATTTAATGAAAACATAAGGATAAAAAGAACTCATAAAATATTTGTCCCTTTTACTGTTTTCTGGGATCTTTTCAGTACTGATGGAGTAAAGTACATTCGCTGAAATCTTTCTTTAAATCTTTGAATCAGGTTACAATGAAGAACAGAAAGATTACAAGTACAAGCGAAATAAATTACAAGTACAGAAGGATAACTGATACAATAGAGAAAAAGGAGATTATATCAGTTTTCAAAAGGTTCTTCCTTAATGAGAAGTTCATCAAGGGTCGTCTTTTCAGTGGGAATCATCCAGTCAGGAACCGTTACACCTTGTTTTCTTTTCTTCAGCGCTTCTTGAAAGATCAAGGGTTTTAGGTGTCATGCCTGAATGTCCTTTCTGAAATCACACCAGTAGATAAGATCTCTGAGCTGTTCGATTGGAGTGATTGGGAGCTCAGCGATCCGTTGAAAGCATTTTCGTCCGTCGTAGTCAAGAAAGAATATTCCATAAGGATTACTGATGACTTTACCAGGGACGAAAAGTTCACATGGTGGCAAAGAGATGTCAAGGGCAGATAGATCAGGATCAGGACCAAGTACTTCAGCGCGAGAGAAACCAATTCCAGTTTCATTTCGTATGACAGGTCCTGAATTTGAATCTTGACGTTTCTTCCTTGGAGAACCTCTTTTTCTTTTCGGCTTTAGATCAGGAACAGGAGGAATATCCACACAAGAAGATATCAAGTCGATCTGTCTGTTTATCAGCTTTTCGAAATGATTCTTGTACTTAGATTGTGATGGTTGGATAGCTAACCTCATCTCCAGCCATTCAGGGAGACCATACCTTTTTACAGTGTCAGCACGAAAGGTTTCAGATGTGCCATCTTCTTTGAACAGTTTGATGTCAACAATAGGTACTCCGATAGATGTTCTTCCAGAGATGAATACCTTGTTGATCTTCGCTGGACGATATCTGAAGTGAATTTTCTCTTTACACCAGATCAAGGTGGTCTGAGAAACTTCAGTTTTCTTTTCCACGATCTTCTGGGCTTCTTCCCACAGCTTTCGTTGGATTTGAATGGGAACACGCTTCAGCTTGGGGTCTTTGACAGATTCTTGAGTGAGCTTGATGGCGTATTCTCTGTCTTTCTCTTCAGCTTCCTTTCTTTCAGCAATGAGGCGTTCAGCTCTAAGGTGGTCCTGATATTCAGCTTTTGAAATTCTGAACTTAGGAGGAACTGAAGGCAGTTGATCAGGCCTTAGAATGATTCGCTGATCCTCGAATCGCTTTATTATTTCTTCTCTTCTCTTTTGATCCTCTTCACTCAGCTTTTGAGGAACTGAGGAAGGTCTCTTATTGCGCGAGAGAGGTTGTTCTTCTGGTTCATCAGTCTCAGAGATCAAGTCCAAGACTGGGATTATTTCATCAGCAGCAGCTGGCTTTATTTGTGAAGTCGCAACAGTAGAACCTTCAGCGACATCCTCAAACAGGGGAGAGGACTAGCTGAAAAGCAGCGATCTTACAGATAAGAATTGGGTAGAAGAACTTGGGTAGAAAAGATAGAAAAAAATAATGTGGATGTGTATATAGGTTTGGAGAACTTAGTGAGCTGTTGAGAAGTTCAGGGAAGGAAAAAGTAAAGTTTTAGTTTACCTGACAAACCGGCTTTTCAAAGAGAATCGCTAGATTTTCATCTTCAGCGAGGCCTTTGTCTTTGCTTTTCTCAGCGCCAGAGGCTGAGGGCTTTGTCTTTGTCTTCTCCCCTGATGGTTCTTTTATTGAGATTCCTTTAAGAGCTTTGATCCTTGGGGCAGGTTTGACGATAAAGAAATCATCGTCATCTTCATCATCATCATCATCCTTTCTTGGAGAGAAGGATGGTTTGTCGTCAGGGATGTCGATGTCTTCATCTTCTTCTGCTTCGGAATTCTCAGCATCTTCTTCGAGTTGCTCCCCCTCAGATACAAAGGCGAGCTTCTCGGTTCCCTCAGGGTTTTCATCTCCCTGAGGTCCAATGATCAGATCTTCATTCCTCTCTCCCCTGATAGATTCATCATGGGAAAGGTCTTCAGCGCTTTTGTTGTTCAGATCTTCAGCGCTTTTCTCAAGATCTTCAGAGCTTTTCTCCTTGGAATGTTCAGCGCTCTTCTCCTCCTCTTTTTCATGATGAATGGGGGAGGAATGGGCAGACTCAGCATTGGTGTTATCTCTGTCTTCTGGGCCAGAGATTTTCACATAACCTTCAAGCTTTGCTATTCTGTCTTCTAGGCCAGAAATAGCAGGCGTGATTTTCCTCAGCTCTGTGCGATCCTCCTCTGTGAAAGATTCCAGAATAGGGACAGGGGCAGGAGCAGGAGCTGGACTATTTGCCTTGTTTACCAGTGTCTCGATCATCGTCTTCATAGAGCTAACGTCGGTCTTTACAGAGCCTAGGTCAGTCTTGACCTCTGACATATCACCCTCGAGTTTTTCAACCGTTGTCTTCAGCGTTGTTACTTCGCTGGACATGGTCGAAACTGATGTTTTGAGGCTTGTGTAGTCAGTGTAGATGTCGCAGAGCACCTTGGCAAAATCGCTGAGCGTCTTATCAAGACTCTTGATGTCTTCAGTGGAAGCTTTCTTCTCCACCACCGTTGTCAGCTTTGTCAAGTTCTCTCCAGCGTTTGTTACAGCTGTTGAGTTGTTGGAGAGTGTGGTGGTGAGACTGGACAGCTTTGTTTCCACGGACTTCAGCGAGGCGTTGATGTCTCCCAAATTAGGACCTGCAGGAGGATTGATGAACTCGTCGAAGTTGCAGGTTCCTGAGTAGTGTTCCATATCCTCTTCGAAAGTACGGTGAGGTATGGTGAACTCTGCAGGTCCTTTCTTCATCATTAGTTGAGAAGCATCAGCGGCGGCTTCTGGAATGATGGCATCTCCAGTGTTCGCTGGAGGAGTGTCCAATTGAGTGGAGGGAGAAGCGAAGGTTAAGATTGGGGTTCGGGTTCTGAGTTCAGCGTTGGAATCGCTGACAATCACTTCATCAGTCTTTTGAGAGACTGAGGGAGGTTGGGTAGTTTCCAAGTTTCTAACCTCAGCGTTTGGAGACGCTGAAGTCTGGATTGGAGGGATGGCTTGCACGGGTGTGGCAGAGCGTACCACGGAACTTTCCTTCAGCTCTTCAGAACGAGCTGAGGAGTCTTCAGCTTGGAATTGCTGGGGTTGCTCCTTGGTTTTCTTGATCCTTTTGGAATCAAGTTGGGTGTGTGAGGGTTTCCTTTTCTTATAAGGAGAGGATGTTGTGGCCGGGGTATCAGCGATTGGTATTGTCGCTGAAGGAGCCACAGAAAGCGGAGAATTTAGAAGAGAGGGAAGAGTAGAGAGACGTACCTCATTGGCGACAGGCTTGAAGTCGAGAACCTTAGGGACAATCTGAGAAAGTTTCAGATCACCCTCTTCAGGATAGCTGTCCTTCAGGCCATATTGAAAGATGGCGCTGATGAATCGTGGGTAAGGAACCCATGCTGGTCTGTCAGCGGCAGAATCGACACGTTGAATCAGGTCTTCATAAATAATGGAGGCCCAGTCAATATTTAGACCTTTCAGCAGTGCGTATCCCATGGACTGCTGAGGTTGGGCGGCTTGATCAGAAGATCCGGATTTCGCTGTCATGCAGCTGATCAGGTGAGCGAAGATGAAATTCATCTCGCTGGGCATCTTGGATTTCTTTATCAGCGTCAGTTTCTTCTCAGGCTTCTTGTCCCTTCCAATATCCCAGATATAACCCATTGCGTCAAGGAAAGCAATGATTGCTTCTCTGTCAGCATGCTTTTTGTGGTCAGGGAATGGAATGAAGGGTTTTTCTTTGGAGGCATTTGGGAAGTTTAGGGCTTTGCGGATAATTGCGGGTGTGATCTTGATGGCGCCATACTCAGTATCGCTGAGTATGCAGTCTATGGTTTTGGATGGATCTTTGGCAGAGGGTAGCTCAGTGTGTCTGGCAGAGTACCAGAACTGGGATAAGAGCCGCTGACTGGCATGAGGTGTTATGGTCAGGGCTGTGTAGATGGGGCTGATCTTCAGAAAATTTACAGCATCGTCCAGATGTGATACTTGCTTCCGAGGAGGAAACTCGAGAAGAGCTGAGAGGTTGTATGCCTTAGTCCAATAGAGTTGATCCAACTCGAACTTCACCTGGGGGGCTTTGAAGATTTCCATTTCCTCAGAGTCAGTGGAGATGGATTCAGCGGTAACATTCAGCTTTGAAGATGCCATATCACTGTATTATCAGTTCAACCAAAGATGTTAACAGATAAGAATTATCTTAATGTGGAAAGAAATTTCCGTTAAGATTTTTCGAATCTTGTCCATTTCATTCAGACAAAAAATGTCTTAATGAAGATTAGGGTTTTTCTTGATTTTAAAAGAAAAGTAAAACCCATAAAATCTTGTATTCCAGTTTCTAAAAAAAATGGATACGAATGAAGAACAAGTTTAAGATTTAGATTTAAAACTTGAAGAACAACCATGAAATGGTTGTGTTCATAAAACCATGAAAGAAATGATTTTATTTTAAAAAGTTCTTTTGTTTGATCTTGTTAAAACAAAGAGAAGATCGAAAACAAGTTATACGCATTTGATAAAAGATAAGAACTTATTAACCTTGAAGTTTTGATGAAGAAGATGATGAACAGTTCTTGAGGTTTTTGAGAGCACAAATGCAACAGAGAATTCTTTTCTTGCGGAGAAAGATTGTTCGCGTAAAAGACAAATATAAACCAAGAGTTGTTTATATAGGGATTTTTAGAGAGAGAAAACCTTGAGCAGGAAAAGGTTTTCATCATGACACGGACACGTGTTTGCATTTGATTGGAAGTTTGAACAAAACGTGCAAACGTGTGTCAGAAAGAAATCGTGCCGAGTGTTATCCGTTGCAATGACGTCACAACTGTCCTTTCACATTCTTTTAGGATGTCTCTGAGGTTTTGAAAAACTCAGGGACTCTTTTGAAAAACATGAAGCACTGAATAGAAATATCAGTGAAGGTTTAAGGAATTTTCAAAATATCGCTGTTAAGGAAGAGATATTCAGCGATGCAATTCATTTTGAAATCTTGCATTTACATGCGATTGTCAGAGAGAGAAAACATACCTGGATATCAGTTTAACCAAGTTTATTCAGAGAGAAGATGATGAAATGGATTATATAAGTTGATTTTATCCCGAAGCCTATACAAGTTTGTATAAACGTATCGCTGATTAAATGTGAACCGCTGAAGATTTTATCCTTCAAAGTTCAGCATTCCAAGCTCGCTGATGAGAAAGTTGAATCTTGTCTCATCAAGAGGTTTGGTAAACAAATCAGCTAACTGATAATTAGTTGGGATAAAATGAAGTTCTATATCACCATTCATCACATGATCTCTGATAAAATGATATCTGATTTCTATATGTTTGGTCTTTGAATGTAGTACTGGATTGTTTGCTATAGCGATGGCACTTGTGCTGTCGCAATAGATTGGAATTTTGGAGAGCTGAAGATCATAGTCTAGTAGCTGATTTCTCATCCACAAGACTTGAGAACAGCAGCTTCCAGCGGCTACATACTCAGCTTCAGCTGTGGAAGTGGACACTGAGTTTTGCTTCTTACTTGTCCAACTTACCAGCTTTCCACCCAGGAGCTGACATCCTCCTGTGGTGCTTTTCCTATCCATTTTGCAACCTGCAAAATCACTGTCTGAATAGGCGGTTAGATTGAATCCTGAGTCTTTGGGATACCAAAGACCTAGATTCGCTGTACCCTTAAGATATCGAAAGATTCGCTTTACAGCTTTCATATGGGATATCTTAGGTTCAGCTTGATATCGTGCACACAGACATGTTGCAAACATAATATCGGGTCGGCTAGCTGTAAGATACAGTAGTGAGCCGATCATCCCACGGTACAGCGTGACATTGACAGGAACACCCTTTGTGTCCTTATCAAGTATCAGCGGTGGTGCCATAGGGGTTTTCATAGCTGAACTTTCAGTTAAGTCGAATTTCTTCAGCATATCTTTAACATACTTTCCCTGATTTATAAAAGTTCCTTTTTCAGTTTGCTTAATCTGAAGACCAAGGAAATATGTTAGTTCACCCATCATACTCATTTTATACTCATCTTTCATTCTATCAGCGAAACGAGTACAAAGCTCAGGGTTAGTAGAACCAAATATAATGTCATCAACATATATTTGAACTAAAATGATATGACCTTTCACTTTTCTAAAAAACAAAGTTTTGTCAATCTTACCTCGCTCAAATTTTTCAATATGGAGATAAGTAGAGAGAGTATCATACCATGCACGTGGAGCTTGCTTTAAGCCATAAAGTGCCTTGTCCAGTTTATAAACATAACCTGGACGCTTAGGATCTGAGAATCCTGGAGGTTGTTCCACATATACTTCTTCATTCAGCTTTCCATTTAGAAACGCTGACTTAACATCCATCTGATGTACAGTGAAGTTTTTGTGTACAGCATATGCTAAGAAAAGACGAATAGATTCAAGTCTTGCTACTGGAACAAAAGTTTCGTCATAATCTATGCCTTCCTCTTGTCTGTATCCCTGAGCAACAAGACGAGCTTTGTTGCGAGTTACAGTACCATGTTCGTCCAACTTGTTTCGATAGACCCATTTAGTGCCTATCACCGTTTTGTCAGTTGGTCTACGAACAAGTTTCCAAACTTTGTTTCTTTCGAATTCAGTCAGCTCTTCTTGCATAGCGCTGACCCAGTTTGGATCTCTGAGGGCATCATCTATCTTCTTTGGTTCAGTTAGTGAAATAAAATTAACAAATAAACAAATATTACCTGCACTTCTACGAGTCTGAATACCAGCGTTTGGATCACCAAGAATTTGATCGATTGGGTGATTTACAGTCCATCGCTGAGCCGGAGCATACGTCGCTGACTCAGTCTGAACTGGAGAAACTGAAGATGAGGCTTCAGCTACTTCTGGATTATGTCAGGATCGATTCTTAACAAGAATTAAACTTCTTAGAAACATAATTTAGAGAATCTTGCGGAATAGAACTCTAAATCAATTAAAGAACAATCAATAGAATTCAAAATACTGTATATATCAAACTGTATTCCTCACAAGCTTTACACCAAACCTCAATCTTGTTGAACAGGCTCAACAAGACGACTTCTACTTCTCTAGAAATAGGGTTCTTACACCTTGAGGTTAAATCTCTCTAAAAACAATACCGAATTGCTTTTCACACGTATATTAACTCGTCTATGATGTCTGTTCTAATAGCTATCTATCAATACTATTTATACAGAAATAATTACAAGATAACTACCAAAAGTAAATTGATCTTCTGAATCTTCGTTAAACATATCTTGATCAATTCCTTCTTTGTCTCCAAAAGTATCGCATACTAAACTTATCAAGTCAGTAGTATTAACCGATTTGACTTAGCAGCATTAACGACCTTCAGCAGTATTAACCTTCACAGTCTTCTAGCAGTAGTATCTCAGCTCAGCAGTACTAACCATGTCTTGACTTAGTAATTTGGTCTAGCAGTACTAACCGTGTATACGCAGTAGTAATCTTGCCCAGCAGTATTAACTTTCTTCTGGCAGTATTAATGTAGACATAGCAGTAGAAATCATGGACTAGCAGCACTATCCATACTTAGCTCATTTTCAGTTCCCAACAATCTCCCCCTAACTTGACTTTTAGGAAAAGAAGTCAAGTTCTTCAAATGATGCTACCAAAACTTAGTCATCATATAAGCATAGATCAGGACTTAAACCTAGACTCTGATTTACAATCCTTCTTACCAAGAATCTTCCCATAGCAGAGTCTTTGTTGCAGACCAATTTTACATGTAACATCCCTTTCAGTCTTTTCATGCAGTGTTTGTAGATTTCATCCACCAGATAATACTCCTGATATGTGTTGTCAATTGATATAACATACACTCCACAATTTTCATAGAGCATCTAGTGGGTTACTGCTTGAAAAGGTCTTGCTGTTATGTGCTGAACTACTTCTGGTCTGAACATTAGGCATAGGTATTCTAACACCATCTTTGTGATAGACATACCTCTTTCTGTCAACATGTTACCATAGATCTGCATGCCTACTTTGAACATCTCTTCCAAGTCAGATCTTGAGCATCTTCTTATAAATTGTCCCCATGTTCTGTAGACTTCAAACTGCCCATCAGCTCTCTTGAGTCTGATATACTCCTTTCTCTCATCTATCAAAGTATCCCAGTGACTGATTTCAGGAGGTTGTGAATCTAATGGAATCACTTTGATTGGTTCAGTATCAACCATAGTGATGTACAAGTCACATTGTTCATTGCTAAGTGATTGTGCATTACTGGATTGACCTGTCTTACTATCTCCTTGTCCTTCATCCTTGGCAACTTCTTCCTTTTCTTTCTCTTCTACCACTGGTTTCTCAACAGGTTCTACCCTTTGCTTCTTTACAAACTTCCTTTTAGTAGCCACAGACTTTGTTCTCTTTCTGCTGAAAACCATCTTTGCATTCTTAGTTTCTTCCTGTTTCTTGGCAGTTGGAGGTGTATCATGTTTGGCTTTGATTAAAGCCTCTGCAACCTCCACTTCTTCTACTGTAAGCTTCTCTGTTACTGTTTCAGCTTATGTTTCTGTTACTGCTTTCTTTGTAGATTGAGCAGCATTAACTGTTTCTGCTGCATGCTTAGAGTCAGCAGCATTAACAGTTTGGCTTTGATTAAAGCCTCTGCAACCTCCACTTCTTCTACTGTAAGCTTCTCTGTTACTGTTTCAGCTTCTGTTTCTGTTACTGCTTTCTTTGTAGATTGAGCAGCATTAACTGTTTCTGATGCATGCTTAGAGTCAGCAGCATTAACAGTTTCTGCTGCTACTTCAGTTTCAGGCTCTTTCTCTGTTACTGCTGCTTTCAAGATTTCTGTTACAGTTTCTGCTTCTTTAACAAGCTCTTCCACCTTTTCTGTCTCCCCCTTATTCTGTGCACTGGACTCCCCCTTAAACTGTGCATTATCAATTTCCATCTCAGTCTCCATCTGAACTGTCTCCCCCTCACTTTGTAGACCCTTCATATTCAGTTCTGCTTCTGATTCTGACTCTGACTCCCCCTTTTTGGGAGCATCATCAGTTGGAATTCTTCTTCTCAACACAAATCTTGCCTTTTTCTTTCTGTGCAACAACTTGGTGACCATCTTCTTGAGCTTCTCAATTTGAGACTGTTGGTAGGTGACCACAGTCTTCAGTTGCTCAATCTCCTTCTTCTGTGCCATAACATCCAAGGTGACATTTCCAATGGTTTCCATCAATTCATCATAGTTATATCTATCCTCACCTTGTTTAGAAGTGTTTACCTTCTTTAAAGGATCACTGGAAGTAGCCATGAATTCCTCTTTGTTATGTCTATCCTCACCCTTTTTAGAAGTTTTTACCTTCTTTAAGGGATCCTTGGAAGTTTTAGCAAAAGCCTTCTGCCTAGCAGAAGCACTAACTGCCCCCTTGGTTTCTTGGCACCTGGGTCCTCCTAATGATTTCTCATTTAGAGTTGCCATGGGGAAGGTCTTATTTATGTTACCACTGTCCTTCTCTGTGCTAGCAGAAGTAGTGGCAGCCTTAGCACCCATATGCTCATCCTTCTCCTTAGAGAGCACCTTCTTGGGGTTGGGAGACACCCCTGTGGTTTCCCTGTTGATATTCTCAATTGGAGAATGCTCCAACTGAGGGCTTAAAGGCTTAGGGCTCTGAGTAGGTACATCAAGGGAAGGAACCTTGTGCACCTTTCTTCTTTGAAACTTGTTGGATAAAACAGGAGTGGGCTTTTGAAGTATGTGCTGAGGGATATTTATAGTGAGTGAAGATAGGGTTTGGCCATCAGTGGGATGATCTAATGAGGGCCTTGATCCTGATGCCATACCTTCAGAGGGGTGGGACACAACCATCATTGTAGAGACCAATGGTGTGTCAACTCCTTCCGAGTCCCTAGGGGGTTTGGGTACATATACCTCAGTAAACTGAGGTAAGTCCATCAATTCCTTGTTAATAACTTCTTGCACAAACCTTGGATACATGTAAAAGCTCTTTTTGGATTCCAAGTTTGACACAAGATCAAATAAAATCATTTGGGAGAAATTGAACTTTCTGGAAGTGGCCAAACATACCAGAGCATAAGCAGTGGTACTGCTGAACTCACTCCATCCAGTTGTTTTCTTTGAGATGCAGTGCATAAGGGTATGAACAAGAAATCTCCATTGGGAAAAGAATTTTGACTTGAAAATTTTGAAAATACCAATAGAGCCTTCATACCCCATTCTTTGTATGGTAGAAAAGAGTTCTTCATTAGGAATAGAAGATATACCTGAAGCATCATTCAACTGAAGATGTATGCGAATAATCTCCTCTGTTACTGTCAAGGGTTTATCACAAACCCTGGTTCGAATCTCCGTTTGCCCGTTTTCTGTCACCACAGTAGCATTATCCCAAAATTGTTTTTGATGTTTAATGAATATCTTGGGAGCCACTGTTAGTGCACAGCAGATATGCGAAGACTTGAGAAAATCGACAATTTCATGGAATCCTGCAGATTGCTTCGGCTTCTCAAGCATTGCAATCTCATTGTGTTCATCAACAAACTCTCTTTGAGCCATTGTATCTGAAAATCCTTGAGCAAACACAGAAATTCTTGGGAGAATAGGTTAGAAAGAGAGTGAGAGAGAATCGAGTTCAAAGAGACGTTATGAGCGAAGGCGGGCTTACAGGGTATTTATACGCAGTATTAACCCTAGAATTAACAAAAGCAGTATTAACCACTCAAAGCAGTATTAACTACCCCAAAGCAGTAGTAACTGCACAAGCAGTAGTAATCACAGGGCAGTATTAACTACAAAGGAGGTATTAACTTACACACGCAGTATTAACTCAGACTAGCAGTAGTATTAACTAAAGATACAGGCAGTAGTAACCATGCACAAGCAGTAGTAACTATGCACTGGCAGTAGTAACATGCCCTCCATCAATCCTCTTGAAATATTTAAGGCAGGCCATGTTACCTGTCATGTGCCTAGAGCAACCACTGTCAACATGCCAAATGCTTCTCCCCTTAAGCTGTTGATTGCACATTAGATAAAACAGTTAGTTTTTGTTAGGGACCCAAGCCATAGTGGTCTTGGGTCTCCCTTGATCATCAAAATACTTACATTCTGTTTTGATGAGCTTGTCAAAGTGAGGAACATCAGTGCTTGAGTACTTTGTTTTGATGATAGGTCTAGAAGCAGTACTAACTGATGCAGAAGTACTAACTTTGTTAGCAGCACTAACATTGTTAGCAGTATTATCTTTTAA
This sequence comes from Saussurea involucrata, assembly GCA_033807775.1. NCBI lineage: Eukaryota > Viridiplantae > Streptophyta > Magnoliopsida > Asterales > Asteraceae > Saussurea > Saussurea involucrata. The sequence goes on from CM066322.1 coordinate 140,324,642, forward strand.
GGAGGCATTAACAGTGTTAGCAGCACTAACACTGCTTCCAGAAGTACTAGCCTTCTCAGCAGTATTAACTAACTTAGCAGTACTAACACTAGAAGCAGTATTAATTGTTGAAGAGGTAGTAACTGTGTTAGCAGTACTAACACTGCTAGCAACATTATTGCTTCTTGCAGTACTAACATTGTTAGCAGTACTAACTGAGTTGGCAGTATTATCATTAGTACCTTTAGGCATCCATACTCTAACACTTTCTGTTTCTGCCTTTTTCATGTGGCTTTTGGTTTTAACTTGTTTCTTTGCCACAACTTTCCTCACAGACTTTTTATAGCCACCATTCTTTCTGTAACCACCAGGTTTTTGAAAAGATCTTTGAGCATTAAACCTTTGGTTAACAGGATTGAAATAACAGTGTTTGGCTAAATGATTTAGCTTACCACAGATGAAACAAGGTTTTGGCCTGTTAATTCTGTTCAGATCAACTCCTTGTCTCATAGCCCACTAGTTATTCCAATTTCTTTGATTACCCCTTTTGTTATCATGTTTTTGGGGCGTATGCTCTTGAGATTTCTTACAGGAACAATGTTTACAGGTATTGGGAGCCACAACTGTGGTCTGTGTGTAATGGACTCCCTTTTCTGTTTCTGTCCTTTCCATCCCATTGTTCTTAACTCCCTCTTCTGTTTCAGTCCTTTTTATCTCATTGTTCTTTCCCCAAGGATCTCCATCTTTCTCATTGGTCACAATTTCATTGTCTAAGGGAACCTTACTACTAACACTCTTATTCTTCTTAGATTCTTCCTTCTCTGTTTTATCCTTAACTACTACTTCTTCTTCATAAGGATCTATATTAATCTTTAATTCAGGATCCTTCCTATCCTTGGTCTCTAACAAATCAGACTTAGGAGGTATGTAGTTGTTATTGTAGGGTGGAGGTGTGGCATTGTACCCTATCCCTACTTTCATCTTGTCATGGATTTGAGCCTTAATGATGGTATCCATGGTTTTAGAAGCACAGGTAAACTTTTCAACATCAAGTTTAACCTTCTTAAGCTCTTCTTTTAATTTCTCATTCTCCTCCCCAGACACTTTCAGCTTAATCTCATACTCATTCTTCTCCCACTTCCAATAGTTAGTATCATAGGAGTGTTGAAGTTCATTAGCTTGAAAAGCTCTAATCTGTTCCTCAAACCTTTCTACAATCCTAACATAATCTTTCACATCTTTCTCTAGCCTCTTAAGGTTATCACACATACCCTGATTGTGATCCCTGTATCTTTTAACAGCATCAATGCAAGCTTGAGAACAGAGTTTAGATTGTACCTCAGTGGGAATATCAGATACTTCTGCCATAAGAGCTTGATTCTGACAGGCTTCCTCAGCTTGATCACTCCAATCAAATCCCATTCCTTGTTGAGAAACAAGGGCTTGAGAGGAGCTTCTGTTTTGGTTTCCATTTTGAGCCTGTTGATGTGATCCTCCACTTCTGCATTCTCTGGCAAAGTGTCCCATCTTGTGACACTTATAACACTCAACCTTGGACTTGTCAAAGCCTGCACCATCTTCTCTTCTCTGGGAAAAGTTGTTTCTCCCAGTCCTTTTGATGAATTTCTTCACCCTCATTGATAGCATAGCCATCTGCCACTTGATGTCCATCTCTTCCAGATCATCAGCATTAATCTGCTCTAAATCATCATTGATTAGAGAAGAGTGAACATGACTAGAAAAGAATGCGTCTAGTACAGAATCTGTAGTCTTCTCTTGATTAGTTCCACCAGCAGCATTAACAGAATCTGCAGTATTAACAGAATCAGGGTTAGCAGCATTATCAGAGGATGAAGATAATAAAGCGGCATTATAAACAAATCCAGATGGCCTTTTCTTGGCTTCAACTTCAGCCTCAAATACTCTCAGATCATTGTAGAGGTCATCTAGCTCTTTGTCCTCCAATTGGTCATTCTGTCTGAATGAGACTGTGTACATGGTCCATTATTCTCCCAATGATCTAAGGAACTTTCTATTGACATCATCAGCATCCATGTGTACACCCACAGTAGCTAATTCTTCAATCAACTTGTTAAATCTGTCAAAAGTTTGAGTCATAGACTCATTCTTTGCAGACATGAAGTTCTCATATTGTTGCCTGAGAATAGCCTTTTGATTTCTCTTTGTGCTCTTTGTGCCAGTAAATCTTTTCTCCAGAGCATTCCACAACATCTGTGCATCTGTGCAGTGTTGGAATTGATGTTGGTACTCATTAGGAATAGCCAAAAGCAGAGTGCTTAAGGCCTTCATCTCTGTTTGTCTGACTTTCTTTTCAGCATCTGTCTTGGGAGGGGGTCTCTTTCCATCTGCTCCAATCTTTCCTTCATCACATGGGCCATTTTCTATGATGTCCCATATTGCATAATCAGTAAGAAGAATGTACTGCTTGATTCTCAGTTTCCACATGTCAAATTCATTGGGTTTGAGCATGGGAACCTTTGAAACAAGAGTACTGTGAGTATCCATTGAATTGTCCATAGCTTCTAAGATACCAATGCTCTGATACCACTTGTCAGGATCGATTCTTAACAAGAATTAAACTTCTTAGAAACATAATTTAGAGAATCTTGCGGAATAGAACTCTAAATCAATTAAAGAACAATCAATAGAATTCAACACACTGTATATATCAAACTGTATTCCTCACAAGCTTTACACCAAACCTCAATCTTGTTGAACAGGCTCAACAAGACGACTTCTACTTCTCTAGAAATAGGGTTCTTACACCTTGAGGTTAAATCTCTCTAAAAACAATATTGAATTGCTTTTCACACGTATATTAACTCGTCTATGATGTATGTTCTAGTAGCTATCTATCAATACTATTTATACAGAAATAATTACAAGATAACTACCAAAAGTAAATTGATCTTCTGAATCTTCGTTAAACATATCTTGATCAATTCCTTCTTTGTCTCCAAAAGTATCGCATACTAAACTTATCAAGTCAGCAGTATTAACCGATTTGACTTAGCAGCATTAACGACCTTCAGCAGTATTAACCTTCACAGTCTTCTAGCAGTAGTATCTCAGCTCAGCAGTACTAACCATGTCTTGACTTAGTAATTTGGTCTAGCAGTACTAACCGTGTATACGCAGTAGTAATCTTGCCCAGCAGTATTAACTTTCTTCTGGCAGTATTAATGTAGACATAGCAGTAGAAATCATGGACTAGCAGCACTATCCATACTTAGCTCATTTTCAGTTCCCAACAGATTATCAGCTAAGAGAGGAATGTTTGCATTTGTCACTTCATTCACTGATTGCTGAGAAATAGATGGAATTTCTGAGACATTTGGATTAACTGCAGGTATAGTGTTTATAGGAACAGCTGAGACCCAAGATGTTTCAGCTTCACTATTCTGCATGTTTGGAATGATAGTGGGACTATCATCTTCTACTGGATGAGCATGAGGAGTGGGAATATCTTCTGAATCACCAAGATGAGAAAACATCCATTGATTCAGTTCTTCTGTATCAGCGTTCGGTTTAGAGTTCGCTGAACGGGATTCGTCAAACGTGACGTGAATAATTTCTTCTACAGTTTGTCTTCTTTGATTGAAGACTCTGAAGGGGGGTTGAATATAAACACAGATTTTTATCTTTCTAAATTATTTATTGATATAATCAAATAATTTACAGTTTGTTGCAGAATAAGATCAAGTTAAAAACCTAATCTAAACAAACTATGAGAAAACATAGATTTCTTGCACTAGAAATTGAGAGAAAAGAAATAAGAAAACTAAGGAGAGTTTTCCAATCACACAGTAGTTCAGCGAGGAAGAAAAGCCAAGCACTTCACAAATGAAGTAGGGTTCTCTATTTATACTGCATGCATTTAATGCAAAACAGTACACCTTTAAACATGGCAGCCTCTGGTTGGTTGCATGTATTGACTTTAGCAAACATCCTAGTGGCCACATGATGAACAGTGTAGTTGCAGAGTTGGCAGTACGATTCTGGACAAAAGGGATGTCCGTTCTGACAAAATCGTACGGAGGCGTGCAAGGGGATAAGACAAAAGTTGCTTGTAGAACAGGCTTCATGATCAGCGTTCGTTGAATGAAACTTTATCAGCGAATGATAAAGTTCAGCGTTCGCTGAAGTCTTCTACTTGAAACTTCGCGTGGAAAGCACAAGTCTTGTCTTCGCCGATATCCGCATCAGGTCACTAGTAGACTTAGTCACTTGTTCTTCAGCTTGGTCTTCAATTTCAGCTTTGAACTTGGTTGACGCGAATCTTGTCTTCAGGGATCATAAGTAAACAACTACATGATGAACATTCAGCGATCATTAGTGAGGCCGAACAGGCTCAGGGCTCACTGATGTACAGTGTTCGCTGAAGTACAAATTAAAGCATGTTTTCCATCAGCGATACTAAACAGACTTAGTATATTTTCTTTGATGGCAAAACATTAATACATATTGTCTACTTACAATTTTCACTAAGTGTTTCTCAGAGTCATTATCAAATCACTGAGGGTTTGGATCAACAAGTCGGAAGGAGCGAAGGGAATCGACTAAAGTAGTGGCCTTCAGGGTCGAGGCGACTTCAGGTCTCCTGGACGAAGTCAAGAAGTCTCAAGAGGAGGCGTTGTGTTGGTCCCGAAAGGCTTATACAAGTTTGTAGAAGGGGGGGTTGAATACAAACACACAGATTTTACTTTTCTAAATTGTTTATTGATAAATCATTAACAATTTACAACTTGTTGCAGAAACAAGATTAAGGATAAACCTAAATCTAAACAAGTTGGAACACTAAGGTTTCTTGCACTAAGAGAGATAAGGAAATTACTAATAATAACCTATCTGAGATAAGAGATTTGAACTTGTCCAGAGTTAGCAAGTTACTTCAAATGAAGTGAGTTCATCTCTTTATATACTACATGCATTTAATGCAATTCAGTATACACTTTACACGTGTCATCAGCGGATTGGTTGCATGTCATTGACCTTTGTTGACAACCTTAGTAGCCGTAAAGATGAACAGTGTAGTATCAGAGTGGTTGTACGATCTCAGATTTTCGGAGGTTCTTTCTGACATTTCGTACGGTGGCGTGCAAGGGAGGTTAAGACAAAAGTACTTTGTACGGAGGACTTCATGATCAGCTTTCGTTGATTCAGCGATTATCATTTACTATTCAGCGAATGATAAAGTTCAGCGATAGCTGAAGTCTTGTACTTGATACTTCACGTTGAGTGGACAAATCTGAGTCTTCGCTGATCCGCATCAGTTCATTAGTAGACTTGTCGCTGGTTCTTGAGCTTGATCTTCGACTTCAGCGTAGAACCTTTGTTGACGTGAAACTTGTCTTCAGGGATTATAAGTAAACAACTAACTTATCAGCGATCACCATAAGGACTGAACAGACTCAGCGCATTATGGTGAACAGTGTTCGCTGAATGTTTAATTTAAAGAGCGAGAGTTCCTATCAGCGGTACTGTAAGATCTTAGTACTTATCAGCGATAGTGAAACTCTGATACATATTATTTACATACAATTTTCACTAAGTATTTAAGAGAGGGTCATTATCAAATCACTGAGGGTTTGGATCAACAATCTCCCCCTATTTGATTATGACATAGCAACAAAGAAAATTGCTATTTAATGAAAACATAAGGATAAAAAGAACTCATAAAATATTTGTCCCTTTTACTGTTTTCTGGGATCTTTTCAGTACTGATGGAGTAAAGTACATTCGCTGAAATCTTTCTTTAAATCTTTGAATCAGGTTACAATGAAGAACAGAAAGATTACAAGTACAAGCGAAATAAATTACAAGTACAGAAGGATAACTGATACAATAGAGAAAAAGGAGATTATATCAGTTTTCAAAAGGTTCTTCCTTACTGAGAAGTTCATCAAGGGTCGTCTTTTCAGTGGGAATCATCCAGTCAGGAACCGTTACACCTTGTTTTCTTTTCTTCAGCGCTTCTTGAAAGATCAAGGGTTTTAGGTGTCGTGCCTGAATGTCCTTTCTGAAATCACACCAGTAGATAAGATCTCTGAGCTGTTCGATTGGAGTGATTGGGAGCTCAGCGATCCGTTGAAAGCATTTTCATCCGTCGTAGTCAAGAAAGAATATTCCATAAGGATTACTGATGACTTTACCAGGGACGAAAAGTTCACATGGTGGCAAAGAGATGTCAAGGGCAGATAGATCAGGATCAGGACCAAGTACTTCAGCGCGAGAGAAACCAATTCCAGTTTCATTTCGTATGACAGGTCCTGAATTTGAATCTTGACGTTTCTTCCTTGGAGAACCTCTTTTTCTTTTCGGCTTTAGATCAGGAACAGGAGGAATATCCACACAAGAAGATATCAAGTCGATCTGTCTGTTTATCAGCTTTTCGAAATGATTCTTGTACTTAGATTGTGATGGTTGGATAGCTAACCTCATCTCCAGCCATTCAGGGAGACCATACCTTTTTACAGTGTCAGCACGAAAGGTTTCAGATGTGCCATCTTCTTTGAACAGTTTGATGTCAACAATAGGTACTCCGATAGATGTTCTTCCAGAGATGAATACCTTGTTGATCTTCGCTGGACGATATCTGAAGTGAATTTTCTCTTTACACCAGATCAAGGTGGTCTGAGAAACTTCAGTTTTCTTTTCCACGATCTTCTGGGCTTCTTCCCACAGCTTTCGTTGGATTTGAATGGGAACACGCTTCAGCTTGGGGTCTTTGACAGATTCTTGAGTGAGCTTGATGGCGTATTCTCTGTCTTTCTCTTCAGCTTCCTTTCTTTCAGCAATGAGGCGTTCAGCTCTAAGGTGGTCCTGATATTCAGCTTTTGAAATTCTGAACTTAGGAGGAACTGAAGGCAGTTGATCAGGCCTTAGAATGATTCGCTGATCCTCGAATCGCTTTATTATTTCTTCTCTTCTCTTTTGATCCTCTTCACTCAGCTTTTGAGGAACTGAGGAAGGTCTCTTATTGCGCGAGAGAGGTTGTTCTTCTGGTTCATCAGTCTCAGAGATCAAGTCCAAGACTGGGATTATTTCATCAGCAGCAGCTGGCTTTATTTGTGAAGTCGCAACAGTAGAACCTTCAGCGACATCCTCAAACAGGGGAGAGGACTAGCTGAAAAGCAGCGATCTTACAGATAAGAATTGGGTAGAAGAACTTGGGTAGAAAAGATAGAAAAAAATAATGTGGATGTGTATATAGGTTTGGAGAACTTAGTGAGCTGTTGAGAAGTTCAGGGAAGGAAAAAGTAAAGTTTTAGTTTACCTGACAAACCGGCTTTTCAAAGAGAATCGCTAGATTTTCATCTTCAGCGAGGCCTTTGTCTTTGCTTTTCTCAGCGCCAGAGGCTGAGGGCTTTGTCTTTGTCTTCTCCCCTGATGGTTCTTTTATTGAGATTCCTTTAAGAGCTTTGATCCTTGGGGCAGGTTTGACGATAAAGAAATCATCGTCATCTTCATCATCATCATCATCCTTTCTTGGAGAGAAGGATGGTTTGTCGTCAGGGATGTCGATGTCTTCATCTTCTTCTGCTTCGGAATTCTCAGCATCTTCTTCGAGTTGCTCCCCCTCAGATACAAAGGCGAGCTTCTCGGTTCCCTCAGGGTTTTCATCTCCCTGAGGTCCAATGATCAGATCTTCATTCCTCTCTCCCCTGATAGATTCATCATGGGAAAGGTCTTCAGCGCTTTTGTTGTTCAGATCTTCAGCGCTTTTCTCAAGATCTTCAGCGCTTTTCTCCTTGGAATGTTCAGCGCTCTTCTCCTCCTCTTTTTCATGATGAATGGGGGAGGAATGGGCAGACTCAGCATTGGTGTTATCTCTGTCTTCTGGGCCAGAGATTTTCACATAACCTTCAAGCTTTGCTATTCTGTCTTCTAGGCCAGAAATAGCAGGCGTGATTTTCCTCAGCTCTGTGCGATCCTCCTCTGTGAAAGATTCCAGAATAGGGACAGGGGCAGGAGCAGGAGCTGGACTATTTGCCTTGTTTACCAGTGTCTCGATCATCGTCTTCATAGAGCTAACGTCGGTCTTTACAGAGCCTAGGTCAGTCTTGACCTCTGACATATCACCCTCGAGTTTTTCAACCGTTGTCTTCAGCGTTGTTACTTCGCTGGACATGGTCGAAACTGATGTTTTGAGGCTTGTGTAGTCAGTGTAGATGTCGCAGAGCACCTTGGCAAAATCGCTGAGCGTCTTATCAAGACTCTTGATGTCTTCAGTGGAAGCTTTCTTCTCCACCACCGTTGTCAGCTTTGTCAAGTTCTCTCCAGCGTTTGTTACAGCTGTTGAGTTGTTGGAGAGTGTGGTGGTGAGACTGGACAGCTTTGTTTCCACGGACTTCAGCGAGGCGTTGATGTCTCCCAAATTAGGACCTGCAGGAGGATTGATGAACTCGTCGAAGTTGCAGGTTCCTGAGTAGTGTTCCATATCCTCTTCGAAAGTACGGTGAGGTATGGTGAACTCTGCAGGTCCTTTCTTCATCATTAGTTGAGAAGCATCAGCGGCGGCTTCTGGAATGATGGCATCTCCAGTGTTCGCTGGAGGAGTGTCCAATTGAGTGGAGGGAGAAGCGAAGGTTAAGATTGGGGTTCGGGTTCTGAGTTCAGCGTTGGAATCGCTGACAATCACTTCATCAGTCTTTTGAGAGACTGAGGGAGGTTGGGTAGTTTCCAAGTTTCTAACCTCAGCGTTTGGAGACGCTGAAGTCTGGATTGGAGGGATGGCTTGCACGGGTGTGGCAGAGCGTACCACGGAACTTTCCTTCAGCTCTTCAGAACGAGCTGAGGAGTCTTCAGCTTGGAATTGCTGGGGTTGCTCCTTGGTTTTCTTGATCCTTTTGGAATCAAGTTGGGTGTGTGAGGGTTTCCTTTTCTTATAAGGAGAGGATGTTGTGGCCGGGGTATCAGCGATTGGTATTGTCGCTGAAGGAGCCACAGAAAGCGGAGAATTTAGAAGAGAGGGAAGAGTAGAGAGACGTACCTCATTGGCGACAGGCTTGAAGTCGAGAACCTTAGGGACAATCTGAGAAAGTTTCAGATCACCCTCTTCAGGATAGCTGTCCTTCAGGCCATATTGAAAGATGGCGCTGATGAATCGTGGGTAAGGAACCCATGCTGGTCTGTCAGCGGCAGAATCGACACGTTGAATCAGGTCTTCATAAATAATGGAGGCCCAGTCAATATTTAGACCTTTCAGCAGTGCGTATCCCATGGACTGCTGAGGTTGGGCGGCTTGATCAGAAGATCCGGATTTCGCTGTCATGCAGCTGATCAGGTGAGCGAAGATGAAATTCATCTCGCTGGGCATCTTGGATTTCTTTATCAGCGTCAGTTTCTTCTCAGGCTTCTTGTCCCTTCCAATATCCCAGATATAACCCATTGCGTCAAGGAAAGCAATGATTGCTTCTCTGTCAGCATGCTTTTTGTGGTCAGGGAATGGAATGAAGGGTTTTTCTTTGGAGGCATTTGGGAAGTTTAGGGCTTTGCGGATAATTGCGGGTGTGATCTTGATGGCGCCATACTCAGTATCGCTGAGTATGCAGTCTATGGTTTTGGATGGATCTTTGGCAGAGGGTAGCTCAGTGTGTCTGGCAGAGTACCAGAACTGGGATAAGAGCCGCTGACTGGCATGAGGTGTTATGGTCAGGGCTGTGTAGATGGGGCTGATCTTCAGAAAATTTACAGCATCGTCCAGATGTGATACTTGCTTCCGAGGAGGAAACTCGAGAAGAGCTGAGAGGTTGTATGCCTTAGTCCAATAGAGTTGATCCAACTCGAACTTCACCTGGGGGGCTTTGAAGATTTCCATTTCCTCAGAGTCAGTGGAGATGGATTCAGCGGTAACATTCAGCTTTGAAGATGCCATATCACTGTATTATCAGTTCAACCAAAGATGTTAACAGATAAGAATTATCTTAATGTGGAAAGAAATTTCCGTTAAGATTTTTCGAATCTTGTCCATTTCATTCAGACAAAAAATGTCTTAATGAAGATTAGGGTTTTTCTTGATTTTAAAAGAAAAGTAAAACCCATAAAATCTTGTATTCCAGTTTCTAAAAAAAATGGATACGAATGAAGAACAAGTTTAAGATTTAGATTTAAAACTTGAAGAACAACCATGAAATGGTTGTGTTCATAAAACCATGAAAGAAATGATTTTATTTTAAAAAGTTCTTTTGTTTGATCTTGTTAAAACAAAGAGAAGATCGAAAACAAGTTATACGCATTTGATAAAAGATAAGAACTTATTAACCTTGAAGTTTTGATGAAGAAGATGATGAACAGTTCTTGAGGTTTTTGAGAGCACAAATGCAACAGAGAATTCTTTTCTTGCGGAGAAAGATTGTTCGCGTAAAAGACAAATATAAACCAAGAGTTGTTTATATAGGGATTTTTAGAGAGAGAAAACCTTGAGCAGGAAAAGGTTTTCATCATGACACGGACACGTGTTTGCATTTGATTGGAAGTTTGAACAAAACGTGCAAACGTGTGTCAGAAAGAAATCGTGCCGAGTGTTATCCGTTGCAATGACGTCACAACTGTCCTTTCACATTCTTTTAGGATGTCTCTGAGGTTTTGAAAAACTCAGGGACTCTTTTGAAAAACATGAAGCACTGAATAGAAATATCAGTGAAGGTTTAAGGAATTTTCAAAATATCGCTGTTAAGGAAGAGATATTCAGCGATGCAATTCATTTTGAAATCTTGCATTTACATGCGATTGTCAGAGAGAGAAAACATACCTGGATATCAGTTTAACCAAGTTTATTCAGAGAGAAGATGATGAAATGGATTATATAAGTTGATTTTATCCCGAAGCCTATACAAGTTTGTATAAACGTATCGCTGATTAAATGTGAACCGCTGAAGATTTTATCCTTCAAAGTTCAGCATTCCAAGCTCGCTGATGAGAAAGTTGAATCTTGTCTCATCAAGAGGTTTGGTAAACAAATCAGCTAACTGATAATTAGTTGGGATAAAATGAAGTTCTATATCACCATTCATCACATGATCTCTGATAAAATGATATCTGATTTCTATATGTTTGGTCTTTGAATGTAGTACTGGATTGTTTGCTATAGCGATGGCACTTGTGCTGTCGCAATAGATTGGAATTTTGGAGAGCTGAAGATCATAGTCTAGTAGCTGATTTCTCATCCACAAGACTTGAGAACAGCAGCTTCCAGCGGCTACATACTCAGCTTCAGCTGTGGAAGTGGACACTGAGTTTTGCTTCTTACTTGTCCAACTTACCAGCTTTCCACCCAGGAGCTGACATCCTCCTGTGGTGCTTTTCCTATCCATTTTGCAACCTGCAAAATCACTGTCTGAATAGGCGGTTAGATTGAATCCTGAGTCTTTGGGATACCAAAGACCTAGATTCGCTGTACCTTTAAGATATCGAAAGATTCGCTTTACAGCTTTCATATGGGATATCTTAGGTTCAGCTTGATATCGTGCACACAGACATGTTGCAAACATAATATCGGGTCGGCTAGCTGTAAGATACAGTAGTGAGCCGATCATCCCACGGTACAGCGTGACATTGACAGGAACACCCTTTGTGTCCTTATCAAGTATCAGCGGTGGTGCCATAGGGGTTTTCATAGCTGAACTTTCAGTTAAGTCGAATTTCTTCAGCATATCTTTAACATACTTTCCCTGATTTATAAAAGTTCCTTTTTCAGTTTGCTTAATCTGAAGACCAAGGAAATATGTTAGTTCACCCATCATACTCATTTTATACTCATCTTTCATTCTATCAGCGAAACGAGTACAAAGCTCAGGGTTAGTAGAACCAAATATAATGTCATCAACATATATTTGAACTAAAATGATATGACCTTTCACTTTTCTAAAAAACAAAGTTTTGTCAATCTTACCTCGCTCAAATTTTTCAATATGGAGATAAGTAGAGAGAGTATCATACCATGCACGTGGAGCTTGCTTTAAGCCATAAAGTGCCTTGTCCAGTTTATAAACATAACCTGGACGCTTAGGATCTGAGAATCCTGGAGGTTGTTCCACATATACTTCTTCATTCAGCTTTCCATTTAGAAACGCTGACTTAACATCCATCTGATGTACAGTGAAGTTTTTGTGTACAGCATATGCTAAGAAAAGACGAATAGATTCAAGTCTTGCTACTGGAACAAAAGTTTCGTCATAATCTATGCCTTCCTCTTGTCTGTATCCCTGAGCAACAAGACGAGCTTTGTTGCGAGTTACAGTACCATGTTCGTCCAACTTGTTTCGATAGACCCATTTAGTGCCTATCACCGTTTTGTCAGTTGGTCTACGAACAAGTTTCCAAACTTTGTTTCTTTCGAATTCAGTCAGCTCTTCTTGCATAGCGCTGACCCAGTTTGGATCTCTGAGGGCATCATCTATCTTCTTTGGTTCAGTTAGTGAAATAAAATTAACAAATAAACAAATATTACCTGCACTTCTACGAGTCTGAATACCAGCGTTTGGATCACCAAGAATTTGATCGATTGGGTGATTTACAGTCCATCGCTGAGCCGGAGCATACGTCGCTGACTCAGTCTGAACTGGAGAAACTGAAGATGAGGCTTCAGCTACTTCTGGATTATGTCAGGATCGATTCTTAACAAGAATTAAACTTCTTAGAAACATAATTTAGAGAATCTTGCGGAATAGAACTCTAAATCAATTAAAGAACAATCAATAGAATTCAAAATACTGTATATATCAAACTGTATTCCTCACAAGCTTTACACCAAACCTCAATCTTGTTGAACAGGCTCAACAAGACGACTTCTACTTCTCTAGAAATAGGGTTCTTACACCTTGAGGTTAAATCTCTCTAAAAACAATACCGAATTGCTTTTCACACGTATATTAACTCGTCTATGATGTCTGTTCTAATAGCTATCTATCAATACTATTTATACAGAAATAATTACAAGATAACTACCAAAAGTAAATTGATCTTCTGAATCTTCGTTAAACATATCTTGATCAATTCCTTCTTTGTCTCTAAAAGTATCGCATACTAAACTTATCAAGTCAGCAGTATTAACCGATTTGACTTAGCAGCATTAACGACCTTCAGCAGTATTAACCTTCACAGTCTTCTAGCAGTAGTATCTCAGCTCAGCAGTACTAACCATGTCTTGACTTAGTAATTTGGTCTAGCAGTACTAACCGTGTATACGCAGTAGTAATCTTGCCCAGCAGTATTAACTTTCTTCTGGCAGTATTAATGTAGACATAGCAGTAGAAATCATGGACTAGCAGCACTATCCATACTTAGCTCATTTTCAGTTCCCAACAATCTCCCCCTAACTTGACTTTTAGGAAAAGAAGTCAAGTTCTTCAAATGATGCTACCAAAACTTAGTCATCATATAAGCATAGATCAGGACTTAAACCTAGACTCTGATTTACAATCCTTCTTACCAAGAATCTTCCCATAGCAGAGTCTTTGTTGCAGACCAATTTTACATGTAACATCCCTTTCAGTCTTTTCATGCAGTGTTTGTAGATTTCATCCACCAGATAATACTCCTGATATGTGTTGTCAATTGATATAACATACACTCCACAATTTTCATAGAGCATCTAGTGGGTTACTGCTTGAAAAGGTCTTGCTGTTATGTGCTGAACTACTTCTGGTCTGAACATTAGGCATAGGTATTCTAACACCATCTTTGTGATAGACATACCTCTTTCTGTCAACATGTTACCATAGATCTGCATGCCTACTTTGAACATCTCTTCCAAGTCAGATCTTGAGCATCTTCTTATAAATTGTCCCCATGTTCTGTAGACTTCAAACTGCCCATCAGCTCTCTTGAGTCTGATATACTCCTTTCTCTCATCTATCAAAGTATCCCAGTGACTGATTTCAGGAGGTTGTGAATCTAATGGAATCACTTTGATTGGTTCAGTATCAACCATAGTGATGTACAAGTCACATTGTTCATTGCTAAGTGATTGTGCATTACTGGATTGACCTGTCTTACTATCTCCTTGTCCTTCATCCTTGGCAACTTCTTCCTTTTCTTTCTCTTCTACCACTGGTTTCTCAACAGGTTCTACCCTTTGCTTCTTTACAAACTTCCTTTTAGTAGCCACAGACTTTGTTCTCTTTCTGCTGAAAACCATCTTTGCATTCTTAGTTTCTTCCTGTTTCTTGGCAGTTGGAGGTGTATCATGTTTGGCTTTGATTAAAGCCTCTGCAACCTCCACTTCTTCTACTGTAAGCTTCTCTGTTACTGTTTCAGCTTATGTTTCTGTTACTGCTTTCTTTGTAGATTGAGCAGCATTAACTGTTTCTGCTGCATGCTTAGAGTCAGCAGCATTAACAGTTTGGCTTTGATTAAAGCCTCTGCAACCTCCACTTCTTCTACTGTAAGCTTCTTTGTTACTGTTTCAGCTTCTGTTTCTGTTACTGCTTTCTTTGTAGATTGAGCAGCATTAACTGTTTCTGATGCATGCTTAGAGTCAGCAGCATTAACAGTTTCTGCTGCTACTTCAGTTTCAGGCTCTTTCTCTGTTACTGCTGCTTTCAAGATTTCTGTTACAGTTTCTGCTTCTTTAACAAGCTCTTCCACCTTTTCTGTCTCCCCCTTATTCTGTGCACTGGACTCCCCCTTAAACTGTGCATTATCAATTTCCATCTCAGTCTCCATCTGAACTGTCTCCCCCTCACTTTGTAGACCCTTCATATTCAGTTCTGCTTCTGATTCTGACTCTGACTCCCCCTTTTTGGGAGCATCATCAGTTGGAATTCTTCTTCTCAACACAAATCTTGCCTTTTTCTTTCTGTGCAACAACTTGGTGACCATCTTCTTGAGCTTCTCAATTTGAGACTGTTGGTAGGTGACCACAGTCTTCAGTTGCTCAATCTCCTTCTTCTGTGCCATAACATCCAAGGTGACATTTCCAATGGTTTCCATCAATTCATCATAGTTATATCTATCCTCACCTTGTTTAGAAGTGTTTACCTTCTTTAAAGGATCACTGGAAGTAGCCATGAATTCCTCTTTGTTATGTCTATCCTCACCCTTTTTAGAAGTTTTTACCTTCTTTAAGGGATCCTTGGAAGTTTTAGCAAAAGCCTTCTGCCTAGCAGAAGCACTAACTGCCCCCTTGGTTTCTTGGCACCTGGGTCCTCCTAATGATTTCTCATTTAGAGTTGCCATGGGGAAGGTCTTATTTATGTTACCACTGTCCTTCTCTGTGCTAGCAGAAGTAGTGGCAGCCTTAGCACCCATATGCTCATCCTTCTCCTTAGAGAGCACCTTCTTGGGGTTGGGAGACACCCCTGTGGTTTCCCTGTTGATATTCTCAATTGGAGAATGCTCCAACTGAGGGCTTAAAGGCTTAGGGCTCTGAGTAGGTACATCAAGGGAAGGAACCTTGTGCACCTTTCTTCTTTGAAACTTGTTGGATAAAACAGGAGTGGGCTTTTGAAGTATGTGCTGAGGGATATTTATAGTGAGTGAAGATAGGGTTTGGCCATCAGTGGGATGATCTAATGAGGGCCTTGATCCTGATGCCATACCTTCAGAGGGGTGGGACACAACCATCATTGTAGAGACCAATGGTGTGTCAACTCCTTCCGAGTCCCTAGGGGGTTTGGGTACATATACCTCAGTAAACTGAGGTAAGTCCATCAATTCCTTGTTAATAACTTCTTGCACAAACCTTGGATACATGTAAAAGCTCTTTTTGGATTCCAAGTTTGACACAAGATCAAATAAAATCATTTGGGAGAAATTGAACTTTCTGGAAGTGGCCAAACATACCAGAGCATAAGCAGTGGTACTGCTGAACTCACTCCATCCAGTTGTTTTCTTTGAGATGCAGTGCATAAGGGTATGAACAAGAAATCTCCATTGGGAAAAGAATTTTGACTTGAAAATTTTGAAAATACCAATAGAGCCTTCATACCCCATTCTTTGTATGGTAGAAAAGAGTTCTTCATTAGGAATAGAAGATATACCTGAAGCATCATTCAACTGAAGATGTATGCGAATAATCTCCTCTGTTACTGTCAAGGGTTTATCACAAACCCTGGTTCGAATCTCCGTTTGCCCGTTTTCTGTCACCACAGTAGCATTATCCCAAAATTGTTTTTGATGTTTAATGAATATCTTGGGAGCCACTGTTAGTGCACAGCAGATATGCGAAGACTTGAGAAAATCGACAATTTCATGGAATCCTGCAGATTGCTTCGGCTTCTCAAGCATTGCAATCTCATTGTGTTCATCAACAAACTCTCTTTGAGCCATTGTATCTGAAAATCCTTGAGCAAACACAGAAATTCTTGGGAGAATAGGTTAGAAAGAGAGTGAGAGAGAATCGAGTTCAAAGAGACGTTATGAGCGAAGGCGGGCTTACAGGGTATTTATACGCAGTATTAACCCTAGAATTAACAAAAGCAGTATTAACCACTCAAAGCAGTATTAACTACCCCAAAGCAGTAGTAACTGCACAAGCAGTAGTAATCACAGGGCAGTATTAACTACAAAGGAGGTATTAACTTACACACGCAGTATTAACTCAGACTAGCAGTAGTATTAACTAAAGATACAGGCAGTAGTAACCATGCACAAGCAGTAGTAACTATGCACTGGCAGTAGTAACATGCCCTCCATCAATCCTCTTGAAATATTTAAGGCAGGCCATGTTACCTGTCATGTGCCTAGAGCAACCACTGTCAACATGCCAAATGCTTCTCCCCTTAAGCTGTTGATTGCACATTAGATAAAACAGTTAGTTTTTGTTAGGGACCCAAGCCATAGTGGTCTTGGGTCTCCCTTGATCATCAAAATACTTACATTCTGTTTTGATGAGCTTGTCAAAGTGAGGAACATCAGTGCTTGAGTACTTTGTTTTGATGATAGGTCTAGAAGCAGTACTAACTGATGCAGAAGTACTAACTTTGTTAGCAGCACTAACATTGTTAGCAGTATTATCTTTTAAGGAGGCATTAACAGTGTTAGCAGCACTAACACTGCTTCCAGAAGTACTAGCCTTCTCAGCAGTATTAACTAACTTAGCAGTACTAACACTAGAAGCAGTATTAATTGTTGAAGAGGTAGTAACTGTGTTAGCAGTACTAACACTGCTAGCAACATTATTGCTTCTTGCAGTACTAACATTGTTAGCAGTACTAACTGAGTTGGCAGTATTATCATTAGTACCTTTAGGCATCCATACTCTAACACTTTCTGTTTCTGCCTTTTTCATGTGGCTTTTGGTTTTAACTTGTTTCTTTGCCACAACTTTCCTCACAGACTTTTTATAGCCACCATTCTTTCTGTAACCACCAGGTTTTTGAAAAGATCTTTGAGCATTAAACCTTTGGTTAACAGGATTGAAATAACAGTGTTTGGCTAAATGATTTAGCTTACCACAGATGAAACAAGGTTTTGGCCTGTTAATTCTGTTCAGATCAACTCCTTGTCTCATAGCCCACTAGTTATTCCAATTTCTTTGATTACCCCTTTTGTTATCATGTTTTTGGGGCGTATGCTCTTGAGATTTCTTACAGGAACAATGTTTACAGGTATTGGGAGCCACAACTGTGGTCTGTGTGTAATGGACTCCCTTTTCTGTTTCTGTCCTTTCCATCCCATTGTTCTTAACTCCCTCTTCTGTTTCAGTCCTTTTTATCTCATTGTTCTTTCCCCAAGGATCTCCATCTTTCTCATTGGTCACAATTTCATTGTCTAAGGGAACCTTACTACTAACACTCTTATTCTTCTTAGATTCTTCCTTCTCTGTTTTATCCTTAACTACTACTTCTTCTTCATAAGGATCTATATTAATCTTTAATTCAGGATCCTTCCTATCCTTGGTCTCTAACAAATCAGACTTAGGAGGTATGTAGTTGTTATTGTAGGGTGGAGGTGTGGCATTGTACCCTATCCCTACTTTCATCTTGTCATGGATTTGAGCCTTAATGATGGTATCCATGGTTTTAGAAGCACAGGTAAACTTTTCAACATCAAGTTTAACCTTCTTAAGCTCTTCTTTTAATTTCTCATTCTCCTCCCCAGACACTTTCAGCTTAATCTCATACTCATTCTTCTCCCACTTCCAATAGTTAGTATCATAGGAGTGTTGAAGTTCATTAGCTTGAAAAGCTCTAATCTGTTCCTCAAACCTTTCTACAATCCTAACATAATCTTTCACATCTTTCTCTAGCCTCTTAAGGTTATCACACATACCCTGATTGTGATCCCTGTATCTTTTAACAGCATCAATACAAGCTTGAGAACAGAGTTTAGATTGTACCTCAGTGGGAATATCAGATACTTCTGCCATAAGAGCTTGATTCTGACAGGCTTCCTCAGCTTGATCACTCCAATCAAATCCCATTCCTTGTTGAGAAACAAGGGCTTGAGAGGAGCTTCTGTTTTGGTTTCCATTTTGAGCCTGTTGATGTGATCCTCCACTTCTGCATTCTCTGGCAAAGTGTCCCATCTTGTGACACTTATAACACTCAACCTTGGACTTGTCAAAGCCTGCACCATCTTCTCTTCTCTGGGAAAAGTTGTTTCTCCCAGTCCTTTTGATGAATTTCTTCACCCTCATTGATAGCATAGCCATCTGCCACTTGATGTCCATCTCTTCCAGATCATCAGCATTAATCTGCTCTAAATCATCATTGATTAGAGAAGAGTGAACATGACTAGAAAAGAATGCGTCTAGTACAGAATCTGTAGTCTTCTCTTGATTAGTTCCACCAGCAGCATTAACAGAATCTGCAGTATTAACAGAATCAGGGTTAGCAGCATTATCAGAGGATGAAGATAATAAAGCGGCATTATAAACAAATCCAGATGGCCTTTTCTTGGCTTCAACTTCAGCCTCAAATACTCTCAGATCATTGTAGAGGTCATCTAGCTCTTTGTCCTCCAATTGGTCATTCTGTCTGAATGAGACTGTGTACATGGTCCATTATTCTCCCAATGATCTAAGGAACTTTCTATTGACATCATCAGCATCCATGTGTACACCCACAGTAGCTAATTCTCCAATCAACTTGTTAAATCTGTCAAAAGTTTGAGTCATAGACTCATTCTTTGCAGACATGAAGTTCTCATATTGTTGCCTGAGAATAGCCTTTTGATTTCTCTTTGTGCTCTTTGTGCCAGTAAATCTTTTCTCCAGAGCATTCCACAACATCTGTGCATCTGTGCAGTGTTGGAATTGATGTTGGTACTCATTAGGAATAGCCAAAAGCAGAGTGCTTAAGGCCTTCATCTCTGTTTGTCTGACTTTCTTTTCAGCATCTGTCTTGGGAGGGGGTCTCTTTCCATCTGCTCCAATCTTTCCTTCATCACATGGGCCATTTTCTATGATGTCCCATATTGCATAATCAGTAAGAAGAATGTACTGCTTGATTCTCAGTTTCCACATGTCAAATTCATTGGGTTTGAGCATGGGAACCTTTGAAACAAGAGTACTGTGAGTATCCATTGAATTGTCCATAGCTTCTAAGATACCAATGCTCTGATACCACTTGTCAGGATCGATTCTTAACAAGAATTAAACTTCTTAGAAACATAATTTAGAGAATCTTGCGGAATAGAACTCTAAATCAATTAAAGAACAATCAATAGAATTCAACACACTGTATATATCAAACTGTATTCCTCACAAGCTTTACACCAAACCTCAATCTTGTTGAACAGGCTCAACAAGACGACTTCTACTTCTCTAGAAATAGGGTTCTTACACCTTGAGGTTAAATCTCTCTAAAAACAATATTGAATTGCTTTTCACACGTATATTAACTCGTCTATGATGTATGTTCTAGTAGCTATCTATCAATACTATTTATACAGAAATAATTACAAGATAACTACCAAAAGTAAATTGATCTTCTGAATCTTCGTTAAACATATCTTGATCAATTCCTTCTTTGTCTCCAAAAGTATCGCATACTAAACTTATCAAGTCAGCAGTATTAACCGATTTGACTTAGCAGCATTAACGACCTTCAGCAGTATTAACCTTCACAGTCTTCTAGCAGTAGTATCTCAGCTCAGCAGTACTAACCATGTCTTGACTTAGTAATTTGGTCTAGCAGTACTAACCGTGTATACGCAGTAGTAATCTTGCCCAGCAGTATTAACTTTCTTCTGGCAGTATTAATGTAGACATAGCAGTAGAAATCATGGACTAGCAGCACTATCCATACTTAGCTCATTTTCAGTTCCCAACAGATTATCAGCTAAGAGAGGAATGTTTGCATTTGTCACTTCATTCACTGATTGCTGAGAAATAGATGGAATTTCTGAGACATTTGGATTAACTGCAGGTATAGTGTTTATAGGAACAGCTGAGACCCAAGATGTTTCAGCTTCACTATTCTGCATGTTTGGAATGATAGTGGGACTATCATCTTCTACTGGATGAGCATGAGGAGTGGGAATATCTTCTGAATCACCAAGATGAGAAAACATCCATTGATTCAGTTCTTCTGTATCAGCGTTCGGTTTAGAGTTCGCTGAACGGGATTCGTCAAACGTGACGTGAATAATTTCTTCTACAGTTTGTCTTCTTCGATTGAAGACTCTGAAGGCTTTGGAGACTGAGGAGTATCCAAGAAAGATTCCATCATCAGCCTTAGGATCAAACTTTCCAAGGGCATCTCTGTTGTTCAGTATGAAACACTGACATCCAAAGATGTGAAGAAAGCTGATTGAAGGATTTCTCCCATGAAAGAGTTCATAGGCTGTCTTTTTGAATCTTTTAACTATCAGCGACCTGTTTTGCGTAAAACAAGCAGTGTTGACAGCTTCTGCCCAAAACAGAGTAGGCAGGTGAGAATCGCTGAGCATTGAACGTGCAGCTTCAATAATTGTTCTATTTCTTCTTTCAACGACTCCATTTTGTTGCGGTGTTCTCACTGACGAAAAGTTGTGAGAAATACCCTTACTTTCAAGGAAGGAATCAAGAGAACTGTTTTTGAATTCAGTTCCATGATCACTCCTTATTGAGCGAACAGTCATATTGTTCAGAGTTTCCATCTTCCGAACAAAGGTGATGAGTTCTTCAGGGGTGTCACTCTTAGAACGGAGAAACATTACCCATGTGTAACGAGAGAATTCATCAACTATGACCAGCGTATATTTCTTTCCAGCGATGGATTGTTTGTTAACGGGGCCAAACAAATCCATATGGAGTAGTTGTAGAGGAGATGACACTGAGGAAACTTGCTTTGACTTAAAGCTTGCCTTGGTCTGCTTCCCTTTTTCACACGCTGAACATAAGGACTCTTTGGCGTATGAATGTTGAGGTAGACCAGTGACTAACTCTTTGGATGAAAGAGTATTCAGTGTCTTGAAGTTGAGATGTGAGAGCCTTTTGTGCCATAGCCAGTTAACATCAGAAGATACTTTTGAGAAGAAACAGGAGTTCTCAGTGGTTGTTGAGTCCATGTTTATAACGTAAACATTTTCCAAACGATAACCGCTGAGAGCTATCTTCTCCTTTTTGTCAGAGACAAAGCAGGATTCCTTAGTGAAAATCACTTTGTTATCCATGTCGCAAAGCTGACTGATGCTTAGAAGATTATGCTTCAGCCCTTCAACATATGCGACTCTTCTGAAGGATGTTGTACCATTTGAAAGTACACCATACCCTCGGGTATGTCCTTTTCCATTTCCACTGAAAGTCACAGAGGGACCCTTCTCTTCCTTGTATTCAGCGAGCAGGTTTTTCTTTCCAGTCATGTGTCTAGAGCATCCGCTATCGAGATACCAGATACCCTTTTTAACCTGCAATACAAAGGAAGATTAGTTTTGCTTGGGTACCCACTTCACCATGTATACGCGTTTGTCAGTGGAAGTAGTTGGAATGGGTTCAGCAGTCTTCGCAGCATTTGAAGATTCAGCTTTGTCTTTCTTCACTTTGGTCAATTTCTTGACCTCAGCGGTAGGAGTCACCTTGACCTGAATTGCAACTGGTTTGGTCTTCTTGGGTGCTATCTTCACCTTAGCTATCTTATCAGCTTTGGTGGCTGTGGGGCACTTACTTGCAATATGATCGGTAAGTCCACAGTGATAACATTTCCTATAACTAAAATTAGTTCTAGGACCACTTGAGTGCTGAGCTTTTAATTTGGAATTAGAAGTGCCAGCACCAAGTACACTATTGGTTTTTGAAATAGGACGAACATTCAGTTCTTCAGATTTCTTACCAAGGATATCTACTCTGAGTCTAGGAGTAGGTCGCTGAACTGATCCAGAGGTCTGATTTCTAGAACCATATGAATGAATCACTAAGGCTTTGGAAGCATTCAGCTTAGGTACTAAGGTACCTTTCTGAGGATTTTGATAAATAACAATTCCTTTACCTTTGTCTTTAGAGACAGAGGTAGGTTTTGAATAAACCATTTTCTCCTTACCTTTTGAGGAGGTAGGAGTTTCCTCAGGGATTGGTGTAATCGACGAGGAGTACTGAGATGAAGAAGTGTCAGCTACTGAGGATACGAACGTTCCAAATTTAAGCATTGAACGTTCAGTGGTTGGTTTTGGAGTATCATATTTATAACCCAGACCACGTTTATCACTTAGAGGAATCTGAGCCTTAATTATCTCAGTGATCTTTGTTGAAGAATTACACCATCCTTCAACAGTAGCTTGTTCAGCTTTTAATGCAGCGATAGCTTCTACTCGTTCGATTTTGACTAGCTGATTTAAATAGACTTGATCTTTAAAATCTTCTTCAAATTTAGAAAGCTTTTCTATTTGAAGGTGGCAGTTTTTAAGCTTTTCAGCGAGATCAAGATTTTGGTTTTCAACCACAGCTTTGCCGTTCATGGCTTCGTATAAACTTCTAGTCAGCAGTTCGATTTTACGGAGACTATCAGCTTCATCAATATTTGCAATATTGGTAAAGAAGGAAGGTGATACCTGAATAGCAGAGGTTGAAGTGGAGGGAATGTCTGAACTTTCTTCCTCTTCTTCAATCTTGGCCATGAGACATTGATTTGCTTCATCATCTTCAGAATCAGATGATGAGGCTTTTTCATCAGAAGCAGCCCAATCATAGTCAGCCATCAGGCCTTTTCCTTTCTTCTTAAAGCTTTTCAGCTTTGCATACTTTTCCTTCAGCTTTGAGTATTTGTCATCTTTATTCCTTGGAACAAAGGATTTCTTTGTAAAAGCTGAAGGTCTCATGATTTTCTTTGACCAATGACCTGTCTTTTCGCAGTTGAAACAAGTAGCAGTAGCCTTATCAACAAAAGCTGATGACTTAGGCTTGTCAGCTATAGAAAGAGTTTTGTTCTTTCTAAACATTTTCTTCTTGGCGAATCTCCTGAACTTTTTAGTTAGGAGAGCCAAGGATTCATCATCATCTGAAGAATCAGAATCTGATGACCTTTCAGAGTTACTTTCTAACTCAGTGATAGTGACCACGGGTCGCTGAGTAGAAGGTTCCTCTGAGATTAAAGCAACAGGGGTGCTTTTGGAATCTTTTACAAGATTCTTCTTAAGATGGCAAGATTGCTCATGATTCAGCAATGTGCCATATAAGGTAGCAAGTGTCATTGATCTTAGATCTTTTGACAGCTTGAGACACATGGAATAATTGTCCCAGCTTTCAGGTAAACATTCTAAAAACTTTGTCAGCACTTCAAAGTTAGAATATTCCTTACCAACCGTTTTAAGATCTATAATTAAGCAATTAAAACGTTGATGAACTTCAGAGAGAGTTTCATTCTTACCAGAGATGAAGCTTTCGTATTGTCTTACCAGGTTGATCTTTCTTGAATCCTGGACTTCAGACGTTCCTTCATACTGAACACATATTGTGTCCCACATGGCTTTTGAGGATTTCAGGTTCATGACGGAATGGTAGACTTCATCAGGAAGGGCCATGGATAGTATGGATCTGGCTTTTGTATCTATAGCCACTTTCTTCTTATCTTCATCGGTCCACATGTGTATTTCCTTTGGAATCAGCCTTTCAGGAATAGCAGCTCGAGTTGCAGTGGCTGGAACTAAAGGATCAATAGTTACAGGGATGTGTGGGCCGTTTTCAAGATAGTAGGTCATAGTAGGGTCTACACCTTCTAGGAAGAGCATCATCCTATTTTTCCATAAGTTGAAGTTATCTCTGGAAAATCTAGGGGGTTTTGCAAGAGAACCATTGTCTATATAATTTGTGTTTGTATTGGTGGCCATTTTCAGATAATAGCAAGGAAGAGAAATATCTTAGATTAGATCTTGTTTATGAGATTAAACAAATCTGCTCTGATACCACTTGTTGGTCCCGAAAGGCTTATACAAGTTTGTAGAAGGGGGGGTTGAATACAAACACACAGATTTTACTTTTCTAAATTGTTTATTGATAAATCATTAACAATTTACAACTTGTTGCAGAAACAAGATTAGGGATAAACCTAAATCTAAACAAGTTGGAACACTAAGGTTTCTTGCACTAAGAGAGATAAGGAAATTACTAATAATAACCTATCTGAGATAAGAGATTTGAACTTGTCCAGAGTTAGCAAGTTACTTCAAATGAAGTGAGTTCATCTCTTTATATACTGCATGCATTTAATGCAATTCAGTATACACTTTACACGTGTCATCAGCGGATTGGTTGCATGTCATTGACCTTTGTTGACAACCTTAGTAGCCATAAAGATGAACAGTGTAGTATCAGAGTGGTTGTACGATCTCAGATTTTCGGAGGTGCTTTTCTGACATTTCGTACGGTGGCGTGCAAGGGAGGTTAAGACAAAAGTACTTTGTACGGAGGACTTCATGATCAGCTTTCGTTGATTCAGCGATTATCATTTACTATTCAGCGAATGATAAAGTTCAGCGATAGCTGAAGTCTTGTACTTGATACTTCACGTTGAGTGGACAAATCTGAGTCTTCGCTGATCCGCATCAGTTCATTAGTAGACTTGTCGCTGGTTCTTGAGCTTGATCTTCGACTTCAGCGTAGAACCTTTGTTGACGTGAAACTTGTCTTCAGGGATTATAAGTAAACAACTAACTCAGCGCATTATGGTGAACAGTGTTCGCTGAATGTTTAATTTAAAGAGCGAGAGTTCCTATCAGCGGTACTGTAAGATCTTAGTACTTATCAGCGATAGTGAAACTCTGATACATATTGTTTACATACAATTTTCACTAAGTATTTAAGAGAGGGTCCTTATCAAATCACTGAGGGTTTGGATCAACAATGTCATGTTAGGATCCAAGCGCTTACCACTACGCCAAAAGCAATTGCTGGTGGAGAAGGCGCAACTTATTTCCATATAGCGTAGCAGCCAGCGCCACGTTTCGATTTAGGGAGATGCTGGTCAATGACCCAACAATCCCCCCCCCCCCCCCAGCATCTGCCAGCACTCTTGGCTGCACAGAATGCCTTTGGCATTATAATGCACTCCATGGGATTCGAACCCGTGACCTGCTCTGATACCACATGTTAGGATCCAAGCGCTTACCACTACGCCAAAAGCAATTGTTGGTGGAGAAGGCGCAACTTATTTCCATATAGCGTAGCAGCCAGCGCCACGTTTCGATTTAGGGAGATGCTGGTCAATGACCCAACACGTTGTTAAAAGTAAATGCAAGGGGTTAAAGACTCGTTGGAATTACGTCTTTGCTTAGTGTCAACAGTAGTGGTTTGAGGTGTTTGAAGAACCAGGTGTGGGTTCCTAAATTGGGGAACTTGAGGGTAAGCATTCTGGAAGAAGCGCATAGGTCACGATATTCTGTGCACCCAGGGATGAATAAGTTGTACCGGGACTTAAGGCAGTTTTACTGGTGGCCAGGAATGAAGGACATCGCTCACTTTATGGAACGAAGTGTGACGTGTCTGAAAGTTAAAGCAGAACATCAACGACCATATGGGGAACTTCAGTCTATGGAGATACCAGTGTGGAAATGGGATAACATAACCATGGATTTTGTTACGAAATTACCAAGGACTTTGAAGGGTCACAATGCGATATGGGTGATTGTGGATAGTCTTACCAAGTCCGCGCATTTTCTTCAAATCAGGGAATCCGATCAATTGGAGAAGTTAGCACGGTTATATATTAATGAGATCGTTTCAAGGCACGGGGTTCCGCGATCTATTGTGTTCGATCATGATAGTCGGTTTACATCGTCGTTTTAGAGAAGTCTTCAGCGAGAGTTGGGCTCGCAATTGAAGTTGAGTACTGTTAATGCCAATAATCGCACCAAAGGGATAACTTAAGGTCGATGTGGACTTAAACAACTAAAGAAAGAATCATTCGACGAGACGTGCGACGATAAATAAAATAAAGAAACAAGGGATTTGATGACGCAGGAAAAACCTCAATCGAGGAAAATACCTGCGGACGACAGGGGGTGTCGTCGCTGCACTATGGTCGCCAATCAGGGGCGATGTCCTTGGTACTTGCGTCGGTCGTACGATGATTACAATACAAATGAAGGTTCGAAATGTAAAGTACAAATGTTTAAAGTGTAAAACAGGTGTTTGTCGTGTGAATATAAGTGTAAACAACTGTTGGTCGAAAGTTGTTGGCGTGCGTCGAGAGCGATGACTTGAGCTTTTCTTCGAGTGTTCTTGAGTTCGCTGTAGGGTTCTGGCTTTCAATACTTGATTTCCAGAGTTTGAGGGTTCTTAGCTATGAGCTTGAATGTTTTTCTCTGCTGTTCGGTGATGTTCGCTGATGATTGCTGATGTGTATCGGATGTTAACTGATGATCCTTGATGTGAAGACTTAGCTTGGTATTTATAGTCTTCGCGTCATTAATTAGCTCCATTAATGCTTTGATCAACGGCTACAACGGCTGGAAGCGGTTGCCGGAGTGATTATCCATAATGTTCTTCGTCTGTTATGGCTGCTTGCTGTTAATGGCTTTGACTCCTGCATTAAATACTTAACAAACGTAACAGTCAAGGTTAACGTTAGATTTGGTCGAAGGTGCAGTGATTTTACGCGATGGTCGTACGGGACGGGCGATGCTATGGTCGAGCGTCATGGGGGACGTACGACTTACCTTTTACGGGAGACAACGGATGTTTTCTGGGTTCTTGTTGAGACCTTATCTTAATACAAGATATAGCTTAGGACATGCGTTTTACCTATTTTGGTCGTGGTCGGGTGACGTGATTTTTTGCCAAATACTTTGCCCCCAAAATTTGAAAGAAGGATGGCAAATTCGAGTTTAAATTTTGTCAATCAGACGCGTGAGAAAATAAGGCAAGGGAAAATTACCTTTAATCGTCTTGGAACTAGACTAGTCCGCTTCTAACTGAACGAGAAGTCGAAAGAGGAACGAGGTCGTGACATCATGATGACGTACGATGATGCTTACCAGGTGTCGAGGACAGGTGTCGAAGTTCCGGGCGGGCATGCGAAAGAACGGGGATGCGTGGCGGTCATCCAGGGATTCGATTTGATGCGATTGTTTGTTTAAATAAAGATCACGACGGATCTTTTCTTGCTATATTTCGAAGTGTTTATTTGGGAAGAGATTTCGCCTTGATTCCTTTCCATTCTTCGTCCAAACTTACTCGAATCGTTGCAAATCTTCGGCCTAGTAGAGATTGTTCGAGGGTTAGAGTGTTTATATAACGCATTGCTCTTCCGCTTTGGTTTTTATCGATCGTCTCCTTCGTTTGATAAACAATGTCGATTGAACCAGAGAGTTCTATCGTGAGTCAGGAGAATTTAGATGCCTTTAGGCGTCTAGCGAAGATCCCTGCGGAAGTAGAGTTAACCATTCCAGGGGATATACGTCCTGAGAATTGTCCCGAAGGATGCTTCGTGATATACGAGTATCCCTTCAAAATAGGGTTTGAGTGGCCGTATTCGGTTTTATCTAAGAATTTCATGCGATATTTGGCGGGTTTTTCTAGTTATCGAGCGATTATCTGCAAAGTGGGATCCACCTATGACCCCGAATGATTTCTGGTTGGCTTATCATGTTAAGAGAGACAAGAATTGGCGTTACAGTCCGTATTCCAATTTTAAGGGTGACCGCACCCTAGTTTTGGGAACTGGCGTCAATGATCGTGGGTGGAAATAGAGGTATGTATTCGTGCGTACTGACTCGCTTGACATCAATAGCAAATGGATTCGTCCTGACTGGAACATGGGAGGTATGCTTTTTCGATATATGTCATTGTTTGGTTCTTCCGCTTTCTATTTACTCATTGCTTTTTGTCGTCTTCAGAGATTCAGTACGACGCCTTGCACCCGAACGAAGGTTCTCGAGCCAAGGTCGACAGATTCCTGATTTATAGTACTGATGATCGATCTTTCATCACGTGGCAACCGGCGGCCGAGGACGAGGACGCGATGGGAGATTCTAAAGAAGAGGGAGAGGAGGATGAGAGGGAAGAAGCGACTGGTAAACGTACCGTAGTTTTTATTTTACTTTGTTTACTCTATCCGCCTGACGCTTCATGTATTTCCTGATCAGTGCCGACCAAGAGGAAATCGGTCTCTAGGGCGAGAGGGGAGCAGGTTATGCGTGCCCTTCGGGGTGAAAATGTTTCGACAGCTAGGTCGAGCGAAAAGAGAAACCGGAGGACAGTCTTGAGGGAACCGTCGTCTAGGGTTGATAACTCACCGGGAGTTGTTCTGCCTAAGGAGGCGAGGGCGTCATCTAGCCGTTTTGGCGTAATGGACGCGACACCAGCAAGTTCTGCGCTTCCGGCGACGGGGACGAAGCCGATGTCCAAAGTGTCGATCCCAACGTCTGCTAACAGGGGCGAGGGATCATCGGCCGAAGTTATGACGGTCAATTTTACATTGCCGTCTGACTTTATGGCGGATGGTGTCCTAGACGGGACGACGTCGTTCCCTCATCTGGGGAAGTATTTGCTCCCGTCTTTCGGGGAGCGTTTTCGTGGAGTTTCGGCCGGAGAGATAGGATCTCAAGTTGCCAGTATGGCGTTCACGGTGAGTGTCAATCTTTCATGACTTGTCTCGTTCGTTTAGTCATCTAATATTTTCTTGTGTTATTTTTCAGACGTTCCAGTCGTCTTTGGCATTACACGCTGGGATGTCGAAAGTTAAAGGATTGATGGCGTCTGCCCTTGAAAGAGAAGTTGTGGCGTTGGAGAGAGAGAAGGCGGCTTTAGATAGGGAGAGTTTGCCTTGGCGCGTGCTGACGAGCTAGCCATCCAGCTTTTCGATGCTCAGTATGAACTGCAGGAGATTCGTGCGGGAGGAGTGGCAGATGAAGGTCCTCGGGTCGGGACTTCGAGCAGGGATATGATGTTCCCCCTGCCGTCTAGAATTTTCCTTTCCTTGTTTGTTTTGCCATTCGACCAATCAGGGATCAAGTATGTATATAATGGTTTACTTAATGATTATATCTTTTGCTTATGCTTTATTCGAATCACATTTGATTATAAAGTCGAACATAAGATACATATGAAATCATGCGACTAAGGCACTCATTGTAATACGATAATAAGAACGTAAAACAAATAAAAACACGCGATTAAAGCATCCATTCAGGGTATAAAAGCTAAGAAACTTAGGTGTAAGTTATTTAGGCTTTGTGATTGTATGACGAGATCGTACGAGGAATTTGCGTCGTATGCCCCTGTGGAGGGATGGTCAGGGAAGAAAATCCTGATTGTTTATGTCGTGCGATTCTGCGAATTTAAAGTCATCTAGTAGACTTAATGATTACTGTCGTGCGATTCTGCGATAAAACGATGTCGGGGGTTGGTCGTTGGCTAGCCAACGACCCTCCAATGCTTAAGTCAGTAAACGTTTGGTGAGAAAAAATTGTATGTATTAGCTTCAATCTTCCTAATCATAGAAGTATTTAGAAGTAGTGAAAAATAGGCTAAGTGAAGAAAGCCTCTTACAGAGGCTCTGCCGAACTTACCGAGAGATCAAGGTCGAGAAGCTACAAAAGCTAAAGAGGCGTCCTACAGAAGCTCTGTCATACGCGCAAAGAAGACCAAAGACTCGGAATCCGGTGAAGACTGCTCTACAAAGGACCAAACCGCAGAACCTCTATGACACTTCACAGAGCCTCTACGGTCTTCAACAAAGACTTCAAACATATTTATAATATCTTGCTACTGTTCCTGGACCTGTTCATCAACTTGCATGGCAACGTACCCTGTCCAACTTCAACGTGTCAAAATCTGAGTGGACTCAATAGGGCTTAGTACATAATAGACGTCTGCTGCATTAAATGCAATACAGCACATCCAACTGTTCATGCCATCCTTCCAACTATTCATACCGTCCGTTCTGAATAGTAGCTCATGCTTTATGGTCCCCTTTGAGTAGTATAAAAGGAAGACTCATGTTGAGTTCTTCCTAATCAAGAATCGAGAATTAAAAAGGGAAAAACTTCAAGAACACATAGCTTATATACTTTGAGAGTCATATCTGTTTTAAAGCTTTGCTTACTCACTGTTCTTGAATCTGTTCTTGATATATATATTCAGTAAACTTTGAGATATTATTTCCTGTTCACTGTTTATTTATATTGTGTTCTAAATCTATCAAACATATCTGTTAGTTCTTCGAATACGCTTCCGCATCAAACATAAACTCGAACTAATAGATCTGACAATCTTGTATAAGCAAAACGGGAACCAACAATTGGTATCAGAGAAAAGCTTGATTTTCAATATCAATTGATCCTCTTTGTTACAAGATTGGTGATAGACATCATTCCTTTCTTAACCTATTCCTCATTTCTAGGTTAAAACTCCATTAAAGTGTACTCTGGGAACTGTTCAAACCCAGAAAACTTTCCAGATCATCAGACTCATACTCTTTAATCATACTATCTTTTCAGAACCTTAACAATGACAAATACAAATAACTTCTTTACTGCTGGTTCACTCACCAAGCCTCCTACTCTCCTTCGAGATGAGTATCCTCAATGGAAGATAAGAATGGTTCATTTCTTTGAGGGTACTGAAAAAAATCTAGTACAATATCTTTACAACCTTCCTCCTGTTCCCATGATAGTAGTACCACGAGTACCAGCTACTGCTGAATCTCCTGAAATCCCTGAACATCAAAAACCAAAGCCAAAAGAAGAATGGTCAAATGAAGATAAGGAAGAAGATGAAGTTGCACAGAAAACAAAAAGAATCTTGATAATGGCTATCCCCAACGAACTTTTTCAATCCTTAGACGCATGCGAAACTGCGCACGATCTTTGGAAAGAATTAGAAAGACAGTTGGAAGGGGGTGCTAAAACACAGAAGAACCGAAGGGCACAGTACATAAATGAATATCATGCATTCAGAGCCTCTGCAACAGAATCTCTGCAAACGACGTACGACAGGTTCAACTCTCTCATAAACAAATGCAGAAAGTCTGGCATTCACAGAACATCGGAAGAAAATAACGTCATGTTTCTAAAGAGCCTGAATGATGAGTGGCTTCAATTGTCTATGTCTTTACAAACAAACCAAGATCTAGACTCATGGACACTCTCTGATCTCTATGGAACACTAGCTGCACAAGAGCCTCAAATAGCACAGGCTAAAACAATAACCATTGCACCATACGCATTGGTTAGTAAAGCAACAGAGGCTAAAGAAAGACCGAGAAATGAGAGAGCAACAGAGGAGAAGAAAAAGGAGAAGAAGAAAATGGTGATGGTTGATAGCGAAGAAGACGAGCTGATAGAGGAAGAAATAACTCTTGCGTCATTAGCTAAATCATTGGCTCTATTGACAAGAGAGTTCAAAGGTAACCAAAGAAATTTTGGAAATGACAGATATAGCAGAGACAACCAGAGAGATAGAAGAGATGATGGAAGAAGAGAAGAATCAAATGACCGACAGAGGTCAGATGACAAGGTAGGCCACACACAAGAATGCTACAAATGTGGTAAGCCTGGTCATTACGCAAACGAATGCCGAACAGAGAAAGGTGGAGATCAACAGAAGTCCGACGATCGAACTGGAAACACCTCTCAAGGTTGTTTCAACTGCGGCAAGCCAGGCCATTTCGCAAAAGAATGCAGAAGTAGACAAAATCGCCCACAGAAGGACTCGGTTTTTTACAAAAAGAAGGCTGAATATTATGCGCAAAAATCCCTAATGGCGAACAAAGGGCATTCTGAAGCAAACAAGGAGGACTTCGAGTCAGACTCTACCTCTGATGATGAATTCACCACCAATGCCCTGTTCTGTGGCATGGCAGAAGTCGACTCCGACACTGACAATGAGGTATCCATTTCAAACTCTACCTCTTGTACTAAATCTGTAGATAATGATTCAATTAAACTTAACATTGAACTGATTGAACTAAAAGAGATAAATGAAAGCATTCAGAAAAGACTCACTTTTAATGAGAGCGAAGTAAGGCTTCTCACTCAAGAAAAAGCCAAAAATTTTGAAGAAAAGGAAAGAGCAGAAAATTATTGGAGCAATAATATAGATCCTTTAAAAAGGCAAATTTCTGAATTAACCTCTGCTTTAAAAATCAAAACAAAAGAGCTTTCAGTTTCTAGGAGTGAAACAACTGACATAAGAGCTCTCAAATAATACTTTCAAAAAGAGAGAGAGGTACTTTGGCAAGATCTACTCAGAAGAGAAGTTTTACTTAAAAACTATAAAGATGCACATAAGGTGTATGAGAAAGTAAACTCACAAATAGGAAGACGAGGTATAGGGTACGATGATATTACTCTAGGTGTTGAAGGCAAAAGACTTAAACATCTGTCTTCTCTGTTTGTGATAGGAAAAACAAATAAACCAATTTTTCCCTACTTACTCTCTGTAAGTAAAAGGGTTAAAATCTCTGAAGAACCTCACTTGAGGAAACATACGAAGATGATCAATGTGTGGTTTGAAAACACAGATTCATCATCTTCAACCTCTGTCAATAGAGGAATAAAACCAAAGAAATATCTGAAAACACAAAATCAGATTGGTATCTTTAAGTTTGGTAAACCAGAGACTCAAACACAGGTCGCTTTTGTCTGTATGATAAATGTCGAAAAGAAATTATCTGCAAAAGCTCTTGAGTTTAAACCCATCTTTTCAGTAGAAAAACTTAAAGAATCAATTGAAAAAGAAATTTTGGAAGTTTTGAAATCAAATGTTTTAGAAAATCTCTGTACATCTTCTATAGATCAAATTCTCGCTGAAGAGATCTCATCAGAAACCTCTGCTATCTATGAAAGTTGTTCTACAGAGGTAGAAAGCTCGTACGATACATGCTCAGAAAATCCAGCCTCTGTCGAAAGAGATGACTCAACCTCTGTATATGAGGACGATTCATCCTCTGACGACTCAGAGACTGATTCTAAATCAGGGATAATTCACTGTGACACAGAGGATGTTAAATTCTCCTCTGAGGTTCTTAACAGAACAATTTCTCCAAAAGAGAAAATCACAGAGATACCTATCTGTCCATATTTTCTCAAAATGTGTATACAAGTCAAAACCTCTACAGAGCTTGATAATCTGAAAAAGACCTCTAAAAATCCTAAAAGCTCAAAATTTTCAAAACCTTTAAAGCAAATTAAGGAGAATCCCACTTGGCAACAAAAGGGAAAAAGGCCTGAAGCTAACAAATATTTTTCCTCTGTGACAGTGAAGAAATATGTTCACCACAGAAGAGACTCACAGAAGGCACGACCTAAACAAGACTTTTGCAAACAACATTCTAGTATTCATAGATCTTCTTGTAATAGGAAATCTAATGTTAAGAAAGAATGTAATGCCTCTGTGGTTCAGTTCAATAAATTCAATGAAAAGTTCAAACAAATCACGTCTCATATTAAATACTGTCATTGTTTTGATCTTATGTTCAAATTGAATAATCACTTCTCAAGTCCAGATTGCTTACTCTCCACTAAAATTCAAACTCCAAAGTCAGAACCTAGAGCGAAACAATCTGATTTTTCTACAAAAGATAAAATGTATTTCAAGAATGCTAAGGCAAACTTGAAAAATCCTAACAATATTGGACCCATATGGATATGGGTACCTAAGTCTCTGTGATTGTCTTACAGAAGCGGTTTGTGCCAATTTGGTATCTTGACTCCGGATGCTCAAGGCACATGACTGGCGACAGAAGTTTACTATCCACATACAAAGAAACACACGATGGTGGATCTGTAACTTTTGGAGACGACAAGAAGGGACACATCAAAGGCTATGGAGTCATACAGAAGGAAAACGTCTCTGTATACAAAGTTGCATATGTGAATGGCCTTAAACACAACCTACTCAGTGTAAGTCAACTTTGTGATACAGGATTCGATGTGTTATTCAAAAGAACTTTCTGCTCTCTGCAAAGTGAAGACACAGGAATGGAACTTCTGCGAGCCGAAAGAAAAGGTGATCTGTATCTGATGAATTTTTGTTCAACAACCAAGGACAAAGTTTGCCTTGTAGCTTGCGAAAGTAAAGAAGCCTGGTTATGGCATAACAGGTTCTGTCACTTGAACTTTCACACATTAGATAAACTGGTAAAACTTGATCTAGTTAAAGGTTTGCCTAATGTCAAATTTAATAAGGATCACTTGTGTTCTGCCTGTGAAATGGGAAAACTCAGAAGAGCTTCCCACAGAGGCAAAACAGATGTGTCTTGCACTAGACCTCTGTACATGCTTCATGTTGACCTCTGCGGTCCCATTGCCATACAGAGCCTAGGTGGCAAGAAATACATACTTGTCTTAATTGATGAGTATTCGCGTTTCACATGGTTGAATTTATTCGAAAGAAATCAGATGTTCCAATCATCTTGATTAATCTAATGAAAAGAATCCAAGTTCTTTATGATTGCAGAATACAGAAGTTAAGAAGTGACAATGGCACAGAATTTAAAAACTCTGTCATTGAAGCCTATCTTTCTACAGAAGGAATATCACAGAACTTCTCTGCAGCACGCACTCCACAGCAGAACGGCGTAGTCAAAAGGAAGAATCGAACGCTCGTGGAGGCAGCAAGAGCTATGCTATCAGCATGCGGATTACCGATGAACTTTTGGGCAGAAACGATTTCTACTGCATGTTATACACAAAATCGTTCAACCATTGTGAAAAGACACCTCAAGACTCCTTACGAATTGATCAACAAAAGGCGCCCAAACATCAAATTTTTTCATGTGTTCGGATGTAAATGCTTTGTTTTAAACGACAGAGATTCAAGAGGAAAGTTTGAGGTAAAAGCTGACGAAGGCAAATTCATTGGATACTCTGCCACTTCCAAAGCCTACAGAGCGTTCCTTACAAGATCTCGCAAAATCGTAGAAAGTATCAATGTTTCTTTTGATGATTCATTCCAAATGACTTTTGAGCAAATCAGTTCAGAACTCGAACTTAAAAAGGAAACCTCTGACATCTCGCAAACGAAAGAAGACTTAAATCTTCTATTTTTAGAGATATTCCACGATGACATTGATCCTTCTGTTGGAACCATCAGAGTTTCTGAAGAACCATCCTCTGTCAGACAAAATCCTACAGGTATGACTCTAACTGGTCCAAATAATGCTTCATCTTCTTCTGTATATACTACAGATGCAAATGCCGAAGAAGAAAATGCAGAAGATGAAACATCAAGAAAAACGACCACAGAAGCTGCTGAAAAACAAACTCCACAATCCACAGAAGAACCAATTACAGAGGAAATTGAGGACCAAGACTATACGTCCTCAGAGGAACAAACTCCACCACCACTTATACCAATCATTCCACAAATGGTAGAATCAACTACCAAAGCAAGAAGAACGACAGAGGCTACACAAGAAGAAGATCAACAAGAAGCTTCTGAAGAAAGGTTCGATGACATTGATGACCATCTTCCACGCACCACTCAGTGGACAAAAAGCCATCCTCCAAGCCAAATAATTGGAGAACCTTCTGACTCAGTAAAAACCAGGTCTGCCACTGCTAATTTTTGTTTCTTTACAAATTTTATTAGTGTGATAGAACCAAAGAAGATTTCTGAAGCCCTAGATGACCCAAACTGGGTAGACGCCATGCAAGAAGAACTTCTCCAGTTTGAGCGTAACAGAGTATGGACTTTAGTACCTCTGCCACGAGGGAAACAGGCCATTGGGACTAAGTGGGTCTACAGAAATAAGAAGGATGAAGATGGAGTGGTCATCAGAAACAAAGCACGATTGGTGGCCAAGGGATATAGACAAGAAGAAGGCATAGACTACGATGAGACTTTTGCCCCTGTCGCACGGCTCGAAGCAATAAGAATATTCTTAGCCTTCGCAGCCCACAGAGGATTTAAAGTTTATCAAATGGACGTAAAATCAGCTTTTCTCAACGGTGAAATCCAAGAAGAGGTTTACGTAAATCAGCCACCAGGGTTTGAAAGCTCAAAGTTCCCAATGCATGTATACTACCTTGAAAAGGCTCTGTACGGACTGAAACAGGCTCCAAGAGCATGGTACGAACGACTTTCTACCTTTCTTCTAGTAAATGGCTACAACAGAGGTACAACAGATACTACCCTATTCTATAAACGTAGAAACCGTGAAATAATGCTTGTACAAATCTATGTGGACGACATAATTTTTGGGTCTACTAATACAGAAGAGTGCAAAAGTTTTGAAAAACTCATGCAGAGTGAGTTTGAAATGAGTATGATGGGAGAATTAACATTCTTCCTCGGACTTCAAGTCAAACAAACATCAGAGGGAATTTTTATAAATCAGGCCAAATATGTCTCTGACATTCTTTTCAAGTATAGCCTCTCTGATACCTCTGCAATGAAAACTCCAATGGCCACTGGAAATAAGTTATCCTTAGATCCAGATGGCATCTCTGTAGAATGCACTCTCTACAGAGGCATGATTGGATCTCTGTTATACTTAACTGCAAGCAGACCTGACATTATGCATTCCACATGTCTTTGTGCACGTTATCAAGCTAATCCTAAAAAATCACATTATGATGCTGTTAAAAGAATCTTTAGATACCTAAAGGGGACCAAAAATTTGGTCTCTGGTATCCACAGAACTCTGGCTTTTGTCTTAAAGCTTATACAGATTCAGACTATGGAGGATGCATGCTCGACAGAAAGAGTACCTCTGGGAGTTGTCAATTCCTAGGTGGTAAGCTAGTCAGTTGGACCTCCAAAAAGCAGAACTGTGTATCAACATCTACGGCAGAAGCTGAATACGTTGCTGCTGCTAGCTGTTGTTCTCAGGTTCTATGGATGAAGACTCAGCTAAAAGACTACGGCCACATTCTATTCAAAATACCCATCTTCTGTGATTCCAAAAGTGCCATTGCCATCTCTGCCAATCCTGTGCAACATTCCAAAACCAAGCATATCGATATAAGGTACCATTTCTTGAAACATCATGTTGAACACGGTACAATCGAGATGCATTTCGTGCCAACAGAATATCAACTTGCAGACTTATTCACCAAAGCCTTAGACGAGAAAAGATTTAATTTCTTGGTGGGTAAGTTAGGAATGATTAATATGATGTGAAAATCCTCTGTAAGTATAGCTTTATCTTCTGTAAATAAGTATATATTTCTATTTTACTTAACTTATTGCTTTGATTGATTTATTTCTGTATGTATATTCTCAATCTTAAATAGTTCTTGATATCACAGAGCTTCTGTAAGTCTGCTCAGAACCTCTGACGACCTCCACAGAACCTCTGGAAAAACAAGACCTATGCTCAATACAAATCTTATCATTCTTTGATCCAAGCATAGGTCAAGGGGGAGCAAAAGGAAAATTCCTGATCTACAGAGGTGATTAGATCAAGGGGGAGCAAAAAGTGACCCTGAAATGATCTACAGAGGTAAAACTTTCAAGGGGAAGCCAAAGAAGAATGTCGATGAATCTATATCGACAGAAGTCAGACATCACTGCCGAGAAAAGAAGAACCAAAAAGGTATGTCTCTCGTACAAAAGGTTGCTGAAAACAGTTTTCTGGGACACAAATTGTCAAATATGTCCTAAATATACTGTGGATAACATTTCAAAAATCTAAAGATCAAAAAGTTTCATAAAATTTAAGCTATGAGAAATTTGAGGTCATAGAGCTTCTGCTGAGCTCAACAGAGGCTCTGCCAGAAATATGCTCTGAGATCACAAATTAACCCTCTATCGATCTTTTGGAATGTTATCCCGGAAACCAAATACGTACAACATGACCTTCTCGAACAAAACTTTTTCCATAACAGTTTTCTCGGACACCAACTTTCAAATATGTCCGAAAAACATCTCTTAAAACAGATCAAAAATTGGATGATCAGAAAATTTAATAGAATTTTTGTTATGAGATTTTTTCCCTCATAGAGCTTTTGCTGGCCCTCACAAAGCTTCTGCAAGTTCCCACAGAGCCACAAAACCTTTGCGAGTAAATTTTTTTAACTAAAAATCCTATTGATCCTCTCCAGTGCCTTTGCAAACGTTTTGGTTAAAGAATAACCCACAGAAGTCATGATAACAATAAGATATATGAGAAAGGGATAAACATCAAGATTTTCAAAATCACAGAGCTTCTGTAAACCACAGAAGTTCTGTCAATCTGTTACTTGGGCATTTCTGTAGTAATAACGGTTACTTTTACTGAGAGTGAATCTCATGTGGCTAAGAACAACCCCACGCACCTAGCATTAATGGGCCGCGCACGACGTCCTGTCATCCTCTGACATGGCCTACGTGTCCCATTTTTATTGGGCGTACATGGAACGTTTTCTGTGGAAAGTTGAACCCGCCGTTCTAACTTGAGTACGGATTCCAAATTTTTAATCCATTGCCATATATTTTACTCTTTCGAATTCTACCATTTTACCCTTCTATAAAAACCAAGCTTACCCTCTCATAAATTTTTTACAAACCCTCATTCTTCTCCGGCGAAACCCTGAAAAAACCTGCAAGTATCTTATTCTCATTACCAATGGATTCATCTTCTCAAGCTATCTCCCCTGCACACTCTCCGGCGAACTCACCAGAACATTCACCTGCTCATTCTGAACATTCAGAAAACCCCCACCTTGCCAAAAGTATTGAACTAGAAGATTCCGGCGATTCAGCAGAATTTGCTCCGACCACACATCTTCAAAACTTCATAGCAAAAGATCATTTCGAAAAGGTTCTACCAATCAAATCCAACAATTGCTATTTAGTCTCCTCACCCACTACGTTCGGCGAAGCCCATGCCATTCTTCTAAACATAATGGAAAATCATATCCTCTTCCCTCTACTCTCAAGAACCCCAAACAAAATTCCAATTAGATATTTGAACCAGTTTTGGCAAAGTTGCCGATTTGATAAAGATGATTCTCTTATCAAAGGGTACATTTCAAGACCTGACAAGTCTGAACATCTGGAAATCAAGTTCAATAGAACAATGTTCTCACTTGAATTCAACTTACCAACAAGGGGTCTTCTTGGATTGAAGAAATATGCAGAGCAACCAACAGACGACGAGATCTGTCGTTTCGTAGAAATGCTTGGGTACAACACCCAACTGAGGAAGAGAAATGACTTCCGCAGAGGCAGATTACCACCTCTGTTGAACACCTTGTTCTCAATTCTTAACAGATGCCTGACAGGGAAGATAGGCAGTATTGACCAGAGCTCACATCAGATATTAACCATCATGTATGGGGTTTACTATGATCTCCCACTGGATTACGCGATCATAATGATGCAAGAGATCATAAACACCATCGACAGAAAGAACAACGCCAGAAGGGTCAAAGAGAACGATCCTAACTTTCTACCACATCTGCAATTCCAAAGAATACTGGGAGTTTTGTTCGAACCTATGTTGCTGATACAGAACTGGCCAATGGAAGGGCAAATTCCCAAACAGTTCCCAATGAACAAAAATACCCCCACTGATCATGTAGATGGCTACACACACTGCAGACCTTTGTCAAAGAACCTTCTGAAGTATGCCACGAATAAAACCCTTAAGAAAGAGTACATACGCGATCATAGAACTCCAAAACCGAGTCCTATGACACCCCCGCGTTTAGGTGTCCCCCTAGGAATAATGATTGCAGAACCTCTTTCCACTCAAGAAGAAAAAGATCACAAACTAGCAAAACACATGGCTATTCAACTTAGCTTCTTAGCCAAACGTGCAGAGCTCATAGGAAAGAAGTCCTCTTCGAAATCTTCTACCTCTACTCCAAAATCAAAGAAGAGGAAAACTGAAGAAGGCACCTCCACAAGCGCTGCAGAAGATCAACCTTCACCTCCTCATGCCACAGAAATTGGCTCCACTGCTCCTCCCTCTTCTCCAAAACAGAAGAAGAAAAGAAAATCAAAAACTATAGAGGAAGGGGCACCAAAACCTAAGAGGAGGAAAACCAAAAAGAAGCATGGGAAGTCCCTTGAAAAGTTGGTTACCATAGAAGAAGAAATCGCAGAAGAAAGAACTGCAGAAGAAGAAGATACAGAAGTAGAAATGACAGAAGAGGGATATCAATCACCCTATCAATCCCCAGATCGATTTGCTCACCAAGGAAACTTAAACGATTTCCTACAGAACCCTAACATTACCCACACTCTAAATACAGCAGGGTGGACGGCACAACCACTCGACCACCACTCCCCAGAAGAACAATACTTCTCTATTTCTGGCATTGACACATATCTGAAAGAAGATGATCAAACACCCAGAGATCAATCAGCTGAGACACCTGTTATTCTACAGAACCCCTTCATTCAACAAGGATTGGACGTCCACAGAAGGAGTCCAAGCCCAGCTTCAGAAGAAATAGAACAAACAGAAGCTCAGTGGAATAGAGATGAAGTAACAGAGGCTTTAGGGAAAATAACAGAAAAAGGAAAAGAGGCTGAAGTTGTACAAGAAGAGGGATTTGAAACAAGGGAGACAAAAATGGAGGTCTCAGAGGTAGATTCAGATGAAGAAGAAGTTGTCTGGATACGAAAAGGTCTCTATCATCCACATGTCATGAGATTATACGGCTCTCATCAAATGTATGACTTCTTAGGCACAGAGAAAGGAACTTCAACAGAAGCTAGGGAAGAAGCACCAAGCCATCGGATAGCTACAGAAGCTGAAATGGTAGAAAATGATGTAGTGCTTGGATGCTTAACAGAGGAAGAAACAAGAAAAGATGCCTGGATTAATAGAGGCACACAACCAAAACCAACTCCCAGTGCAACCCACACATCTAACTCCGCATGTCTAGCTGCAGAAGGAGTTATTGAAAAAGAGCAGCACAACTCGATCCAAACCCAACCCATCCAGCCAGAAGTCACTCTTTCGACTTCTGCGCCCACAGAAACCGGGGAATACATTCCTAGGGAGTCTCCTCAAAGAGACTCACCTATTGTTCGTGATCAATCGCCCCAGATCACACTAGAACACCCTACAGAGGAATTTGTTTCCTCCGCCATGCACGAAATAGGGCCAACCCTTCTTTCAGAGAGAAGTAGTGAGCACAACGACGAAGAGACTCTAGACAAGTCTCCGAGTCAACAGAAGGATAATCTAGTACCCACCTCTGAAGTGGATCTAGACAATGTCATTCACAGAACTTCTGTAGAGTCTGAAGCACTAGATGCTTCTGCTCGAAGATCAGATGGAAATCCTTCCACCCCCATCGTACAAACAAGGGTGAAGGTGTAAAGCCCGTGTCCCGGTACATTTTTTATGTATTATTTATTTAATTATTGCTAATATTTTTATTTAGCGGGGTTAGTCGAATCGGACCAAAAAGTTAAATGTGTCAACTTTTGGGTTCTTGCAAGGAAATGATTAGTTGAGGGGCTATTAGGGGCTTTTCCCCAAAGTTTGGCAAGGGGTCGGCCCAAAGGACGCCCCCCTTCCTCTTCCCCTTCGGTTTCATGCTAGTAACCCCCAACTAGACTCTTAGTCATTCCTCTTCCCCTTCTTGTTGTGTTCGGCCGAGAAAAGGAAAAGAGAGAGAGAGAAACCGGAAAGAGGGAAGTCGAGAGAGAAGAAGAAAGGGCTGCCGGCGACGAGGAGAGAGGAGGAAGAAGGTGATCTCCGGGAAAAACGCTTCGTGGAGGTAAGCTTTCCGTTTTGTTAAGGTTGTTGTGTCACCGTCGGAAACGCCGCAAACAGCCACTACCACCGCCGCAGCCATGGCTGCCGGTGGTGGGGGACCGCCGCTGCACGCCGCCGCTGTGGTGGCTGGCCATGGCAGGGCTGGTACGGATGTGGGTGCGAGTAGATGCGTGTTAGGGCGATCGAGAGAGAGGAGAACGGTGGTGCGGGAGGGTAGTGCGGTTTGCGTGTGTGTTTGTGACCGCCGCCGGAAAACACCGCCGCCGTGCCCCACTGCCGGAGGCGGCAGTGGGTGAGGGTCGCGGCCTAAACCCTAATTAAACCACCTTGGCGGAACCCTAAATCGTTGTCGTTTATCCAAACCGTTTTAATTAAGTTATGATTTCATATGACTGCTATCTTTTTGTCCCTGTTTTTGTAATGAGCGTAACTTCTGCTAGGAATGTCGGAATGGGATGAAATTGGTGCCAAAAGTTCTGTTTACGAGCCCTTTAAGTTCTGTCTGTTTTGATGAAAAGCTGGTTCGGACCGTAACTAGGGTGAAATTTCCTTTTTATACTAACAGGTCCGGTTTTTCGCTGTTCGGCGGACCTGTCTTGTAAAATTCGTATAAAATAATTGGGACATCGTTAGACCGCGTTCTATACGTCCCTGGAACCTTAAGACATGGAACTTCATGAATATGGAATTAGATTTCTGGATTGATCACTTTAGCAGGGGTAAAATGAGTCTCGAACAGACCTGCGTTTTAGTGTAAAAAGCTGGAAATTTAACTTTGTTAAACTAGTAAGCGTGTCGTGCGTTGGGACTCTCCGTTGACATTTTTAGTGCGTAATTAGGTGGGAAAAGTGAGGAAAGTGGACGTGTCGGTGTTGCGGCTCGTGGGCGCGTCGCGTTGCTTTGAGGTGAGTTCTCTCGCCGCATAGTTAGGAATTTCATGTGTAACGTTATTTCGTGTTACGTGCTATTACGTGTTATTACGTGTTTACGTGGACTAGTTGGGATGTGATAAATAGTTGTGATTGTTGAATTATTATGTGAATGGTATGTAATTTGTGTACACCTTGGTGGGACTGAGGGGCTCGGTGGGACCGAGGGCTCGGTGGGACTGAGCTAGTACAACTATATTATCTTACTCGGTGGGACCGAGGGCTCGGTGGGACTGAGCTTGTATCAACATATTTTTGTGTACTCGGTGGGACCGAGGGCTCGGTGGGACTGAGCTTGTATCAACATAGTTTTGTGTACTCGGTGGGACTGAGCTTGTATTTATACGTTAATTATTATGTGGTTTATATTCGTGGTGATAGTGGTGTTACCTACTTGCGAGTAGGAGCGATATACGTGGGGTTGCT
The DNA here is from genome assembly GCA_033807775.1 of Saussurea involucrata. Lineage (NCBI taxonomy): Eukaryota > Viridiplantae > Streptophyta > Magnoliopsida > Asterales > Asteraceae > Saussurea > Saussurea involucrata. The sequence goes on from CM066322.1 coordinate 140,367,963, forward strand.
ACCTGCGTGTGTGGTAGGACTCACTAAGCGTTTAGCTTACCCTTTCCCAATATGTTGTGATTTCAGGTGCGAGCGGCAGTCGGGCTTGACGGTACACACACAAAGCGCGGGCGCCGAGAATTGTTGGAATTTACACTTTTAAACTTTTAGATTTATTTATAATATTTCCGCTGCATAAATTCTTTTGACTGTTTGAGTTGACGGCATTAACTTTAATTGAGTTACGGTTTATTAAATTGTGGTTGTTTTATAATGGAATATATGTTTTAGAAAATTTAAATTTCCTTGTAATTTTTGGGACGTTACAACTTGGTATCAGAGCACAGCTTGAGTGAATCAAACACATCTCGGTGTGTTTGGTCTCAAGTTGCGGTTGTGAAAATTTTAAATTCTTTTACTAAAATCCTTTAAAATAAAAGAAAAAGGGGAAACCCGTTTGGGAAACGGTGATCGTGGGCGCAGTGTGTACAGTCAGCCGACGCCAATTGGGAAGGTACAACACTTAGTGTATTTATTGCTTTCTAGGCATAGGGTATGCATGCTAGATTGCTTACGTGGATTTTGTGGTACTGTATACTTGTTACTTGCTATTATGAACTCATGCTAGCCTCGATAGGTTGTTAAGTGAATGCACCTTAGGTTGTATGCAGTAGGAACTGAATAGCCATAGAATGTTGGATTTAGTTCTATTGCGCAGCTCTTGTTTGAGTCCAACCGTTGTAGGATAGAATCTTATATTCGAATGTCTATTTGGTTTCACTGTATACGACAGTGCGTTTACGAAGCGACTCGTCAGGGTTAGTGGGGGTTCCGTTCTAGCAAGGGTAATGGGGTGTTACGACTTTCTAGGGGGCTAGGAAAAGTGTTTACATGTGCCGGAGTGGACATATGTGTTTGTTTGTAGTAAGCAACTACTTGGACGTCCCGGGACAGGACTCGAAACGAGTAAGGATAGGTGTGAAGGGTAGTAGCAGAGCTCCTACTATCTGAAGCACAGGATCCATGCTCGAGTCGGGGAGAGTCACGAGGAGAGTTGAAGGGTGTTTTAAGTGTGGCCAACCCGGTCACCTTAGCCGGGATTGTAAGGTGCCGCTAGTGGTCTGTTTCAACTGTAATCAGGCGGGCCATGTAAAGGCCAACTGTCCTAGAGCAGGGGTAGCTATTGGGGGTGGAGCACAGAGGGCGCCTGGGAATGCCCCGTTACATATTACCGATGGTCGAGCAGGCCTGTCGGGGGCGGGAGCTGCTCGAGGTAGAGTTCACCAGTTGACGGTGGATGAGGCGCAGGCGACGCCTAAAGTGGTTACAGGTACGTTCCTAGTTAACTCGGTGCCTGCGGTTGTGATGTTTGATAGCGGGGCTACTCACTCTTTTGTGTCTCGCACTCTTAGCGAGGGTTTGGGCCGAGTGGTAGGACGTTTGAGTCATCCTCTTGTTGTTGAGGTGGCTGATGATAGGACCTTGACGGTCACAGACGTGTTTCGCGGGTGCACTTTAGAGATCTCAGGAGTGCGGTTTCCCATCGATCTGATCCCGATCGCTATGCGGGAGCTTTGTGTGATTGTGGGCATGGATTGGATGGATAAGTTCGACGCGGAGATTGTTTGTCGTCACAAACAAGTGCGAGTTCGAACCCCAAGCAGGGGAGAACTGTTAGTACAGGGAGATTCGTCTAGACGGACTTCGGCCATATGTTCGGCTGCGAGAGCTCGGAGGTACCTTCAGCATAGTGGTCAGGGATATTTGGCATACGTGATAGACACGCGTGTTGGGGAAGCGAAGGAGTCTGCGGAAGACGTGCCAGTTGTACGGGAGTTCACCAACGTATTTCCCGAGGATTTGCCGGGGATACCTCCCGAACGACAGGTAGAGTTTCGGATTGATCTGATCCCGGGTGCTGCTCCGGTGGCCAAGGCACCCTATCGCCTGGCTCCACCAGAAATGAAAGAGCTGTACGCCCAGTTGCAGGAACTTCTTGAGAAGGAGTTCATTAGACCGAGCTGTTCGCCGTGGGGAGCACCTATCTTATTCGTGAAGAAGAAGGACGGGTCGCAGCGGATGTGCATAGACTACCGGGAGCTGAATAAGCTTACGGTAAAAAATCGTTATCCTTTGCCAAGGATTGACGATTTGCTCGACCAGCTTCAGGGGGCCTCGTGGTTCTCCAAGATTGATTTACGGTCGGGGTACCACCAGATGCGGGTCAAGAGTGAGGACACGGAGAAGACGGCCTTCCGTACGCGGTACGGTCATTACGAGTTCGTGGTGATGCCTTTTGGGCTCACCAATGCACCGTCAGCATTCATGGACCTCATGAACCGAGTGTGTAGTCCGATGTTGGACCGATCGGTGATTGTGTTCATCGACGATATTCTGGTGTATTCAAAGTCCAAGGAGGAGCACGAGGTGCATCTTCGAGAAGTGTTGGAAGTATTGAGGCGAGAGAAGTTATACGCGAAGTTTTCCAAGTGCGAGTTCTGGTTGCGAGAGGTCCAGTTCCTAGGACATGTCGTAAATCAGGATGGTATGATGGTCGACCCAGCTAAGATTTCAGCAGTGATGCGGTGGGAGGTGCCGAAGACTCCTACTGAGGTGCGAAGCTTTCTAGGATTGGCAGGGTATTACTGAAGGTTTATTCAGGATTTCTCCTAGATCGCGATGCCTATGACGCGATTGACGAAGAAATCTGCGGCGTTCAGTTGGGGTGAGGAACAACAGAAGGCGTTCGAGGAGCTACGCAGGCGCTTGTGCGAGGCTCTTGTGTTAATCTTGCCCGAAGGCATGGAAGATTTGGTAGTATATTGTGATGCCTCACATCAGGGTTTGGGTGCCGTGCTTATGCAGCGCGGCAAGGTCATAGCCTACGCTTCTAGGCAGTTGAAGCCTCACGAAGCAAATTACCCGACTCATGACCTGGAGTTGGGAGCGGTAGTGTTTGCCCTTAAAATTTGGAGGCACTATCTCTATGGTGTCAAGTGTACGATCTACACTGACCATAAGAGCCTCAAGTACTTGATGGATCAGCAGAACCTTAATATGCGTCAGCGAAGGTGGCTCGATGTGGTCAAGGATTATGACTGCGAGATACTTTACCACCCGGGTAAAGCGAACGTGGTTGCGGACGCACTCAGCCGACATCCGGTCGGTGAGCCACTGAGGGGTTTATGTCAGCGATTGACAGTGGTTACACCGATTCTGGAGTCGATGGGAAGCGCTCAGGAGGTGGCTGTTTTGGAGGAAAATGCAAAACGGGAAAGAGTGTCGGGGGAAATCCCGAATTTAGTTCGTGATAGTCGGGGATTGTTAACTCGACACGGTAGGGTTTGGATTCCATTCTTCGGTGGGAACCGGCAGGTACTAATGGATGAGGCACATAAGTCCAAGTTCTCGATTCACCCGGGAGCTACAAAGATGTACAGAGACTTGCGTGAAGGTTATTGGTGGCCCGGCATGAAGCGGGATGTTGCTAGATGTGTTGAGGTATGTATGACATGTCGGAAGGTCAAAGCGGAACATCAACGACCACATGGGAAATTGCAGCCGTTGGAGGTCCCGGTTTGGAAATGGGAAAAGATTACTATGGACTTCATAACGAAACTCCCAAGGACTCCCCGTGGGAACGATGCCATTTGGGTGATCGTTGACCGTCTGACCAAGAGTGTTCACTTCTTGGCCATCAGGGAGAGCTCATCGGCGGAGAAACTTGCGGAGGTGTTTGTATGTGAGATCGTGGCCAGGCACAGGGTGCCAGTTTCGATTGTCTCCGACAGGGACCCTCGTTTTACCTCCCGGTTTTGGGAGAAGTTCCAGTCGGAGATGGGTACACGGTTACACTTTAGAACGGCCTTTCATCCACAGACGGATGGACAGAGCGAGCGAACCATTCAGACCCTCGAGGATATGCTTCGAGCTTATGTCATCGATTTTGGAGGTAGTTGGGATCAGTATTTACCTTTGGCAGAATTCTCCTACAACAACAGCTATCACTCTAGTATTGGCATGCCGCCGTACGAGTTGTTGTACGGTAGGAAGTGCAGGACGCCCGTTTGTTGGGGCGAGGTTGGTCATCGAGTGTTAGGGAGCACCGACATTGTATTAAAGACGACCGAGATGATTCAGATGGTGCGGAACCGTTTGGTTACTGCACAGAGTCGGCAAAAGAGCTACGCCGACAAAAGGCGATCCGACTTGGAATTTCAGGTGGGTGATTATGTATTGTTGAAGGTTTCACCCTGGAAAAGGGTGATCCGGTTTCGTAAGCGGGGGAAGCTAGGGCCTCGTTATATTGGGCATTACCGGATCATCGCCCGTGTGGGGAAAGTGGCTTACCGGTTAGAGTTACCCGAAGAACTGAGCTTGATTCACAACACCTTTCACGTTTCTCAATTACGGAAGTGTGTATTTGACGAGTCTACCGTGATCCCTCTGGAGGACGTTCAGATCGATGAGCGGCTTAACTACGTGGAAAAGCCGGTTTCCATTCTCGACAGGAGAACGAGTACCTCGTGGAACAAAGTTATTGGACTGGTAAAAGTTCAGTGGCAGCACCGGAACGGTTCAGAGTGGACATGGGAGCCCGAAGCGGAGATGCGCGAGAGTTACCCCGAGCTTTTCGTGGGTCAAGACTTCGAGGAAGAAGTCTAATTCAAGCGGGGGAGAGTTGTAAAGCCCGTGTCCCGGTACATTTTTTATGTATTATTTATTTAATTATTGCTAATATTTTTATTTAGCGGGGTTAGTCGAATCGGACCAAAAAGTTAAATGTGTCAACTTTTGGGTTCTTACAAGGAAATGATTAGTTGAGGGGCTATTAGGGGCTTTTCCCCAAAGTTTGGCAAGGGGTCGGCCCAAAGGACGCCCCCCTTCCTCTTCCCCTTCGGTTTCATGCTAGTAACCCCCAACTAGACTCTTAGTCATTCCCCTTCCCCTTCTTGTTGTGTTCGGCCGAGAAAAGGAAAAGAGAGAGAGAGAAACCGGAAAGAGGGAAGTCGAGAGAGAAGAAGAAAGGGCTGCCGGCGACGAGGAGAGAGGAGGAAGAAGGTGATCGCCGGGAAAAACGCTTCGTGGAGGTAAGCTTTCCGTTTTGTTAAGGTTGTTGTGTCACCGTCGGAAACGCCGTAAACCGCCACTACCACCGCCGCAGCCATGGCTGCCGGCGGTGGGGGACCGCCGCTGCACGCCGCCGCTGTGGTGGCTGGCCATTGCAGGGCTGGTACGGATGTGGGTGCGAGTAGATGCGTGTTAGGGCGATCGAGAGAGAGGAGAACGGTGGTGCGGGAGGGTAGTGCGGTTTGCGTGTGTGTGTGTGACCGCCGCCGGAAAACACCGCCGCCGCCGCCGTGCCCCACTTCCGGAGGCGGCAGTGGGTGAGGGTCGCGGCCTAAACCCTAATTAAACCACCTTGGCGGAACCCTAAACCGTTGTCGTTTATCCAAACCGTTTTAATTAAGTTATGATTTCATGTGACTGCTATCTTTCTGTCCCTGTTTTTGTAATGAGCGTAACTTCTGCTAGGAATGTCGGAATGGGATGAAATTGGTGCCAAAAGTTCTATTTACGATCCCTTTAAGTTCTATCTGTTTTGATTAAAAGCTGGTTCGGACCGTAACTAGGGTGAAATTTCCTTTTTATACTAACAGGTCCGTACTCGGTGGGACTGAGCTTGTATTTATACGTTAATTATTATGTGGTTTATATTCGTGGTGATAGTGGTGTTACCTACTTGCGAGTAGGAGCGATATACGTGGGGTTGCTACCTGCGTGTGTGGTAGGACTCACTAAGCGTTTAGCTTACCCTTTCCCAATATGTTGATTTCAGGTGCGAGCGGCAGTCGGGCTTGACGGTACACACACAAAGCGCGGGCGCCGAGAATTGTTGGAATTTACACTTTTAAACTTTTAGATTTATTTATAATATTTCCGCTGCATAAATTCTTTTGACTGTTTGAGTTGACGGCATTAACTTTAATTGAGTTACGGTTTATTAAATTGTGGTTGTTTTATAATGGAATATATGTTTTAGAAAATTTAAATTTCCTTGTAATTTTTGGGACGTTACAGAAGGAAGGTGTCCCAGGAGCAGGGACTCACTCTGGAGACGAATGTGTTCCTCCAGAGGTTACACCAGGGACACAAGTATCAAGGGATGAGTTCCAAACCCTTGTCACCTCTGTGAACCAAACCATGAAAGAGTTGCAAAGCTCTTTCACATCTTTTGCAGAGAAAACATCAACGGCCTTGCTGAATCTGAACACCAAAATGGACAATCTGTCCACAGAGGTGAAAACGGCCATCACAGAGATGAAATCTTCTGCTCAAACAACTGCCACAACTACAACCACTTCTGCTGCTAAAGATTTTGGAATAGCTGCAACATCTGCATTCAAGGAATCAGTCAAACATTTCCTTGAACAAATGAACAAGCAATCCAACAAATCACAGAGCATCACACCTGCAGAACTACAGAAGGCTCTGCAAAACGTTCAAGAAGAGGCAATGCGCAACACTACAATGATGCAGCCAAAAGATTACATGACCAGAGCACAACTGACAGAGCTCGGGCAGAATGTCATAAACCAGGTCACAGAAGTCATTGTCTCCTTCACTACTGCAAATGCCAACTACGTCAAAGACTTCAGAAAAAGTGTTGGCAGAATGCGCTTCAACACAGAAGCAGAGCTTGCAACTCTAATCGGCCTCTGTGATGATGTATGTGCAAAGTTGATGGCCGCAGGATGCGAACTACCAAAGAAACCCAAAGCTTCCTGCAGAGCAGAGGGTACTTCTGATAAGAGTCAGTATGACTCTGATGATGACCATCTTGGTCCATCAGATCATCCTGAGGGGGAGAATATAAGGGAGAAAGCTACGACCAGAGGACTACATGCTCCACCAATCGCAGCAGAACCAATCAGCCAAGCCCCTCCAGAACAAACCCAAGATCAAAAGACCACAGAGACAACACCCATCTCTGTGGAATCAACTTCTGAAGAAACCAATATTCCAGAAGCTGATCAGCAAACCACAGAGGCAACAACCACCCCTGTGGTAATCAACTTGGAAGATAGACCTTCAACAGAATCAACAGAAAAACCCCAAACCATACCAAGAAGAAAGTCGATTGCCACCAAACCAAAAAGAGCAACGACCTCTGCTTCTTCTATTCTGAGAAAGATGCACAATACAATGTCTGATCGAATGTCGCAGAGAGAAGAAGAAAGGCACAGGTTCACTTTAGCTTTCCGAATGGGAAGAAGATTCGACATACCTCAATCCACAGAAACCAAGCTCACAGAAGAAGTCACAAAAGAACCTCCCACAGAGGTTACAGAGCAAAACAAGCCAACAGAACCAACGCCACATAAGTCCTCTCAAACACAAGTGTCAAAACCTACAGAGGCAACCCCCATCATTCCAACAGAAGCGCCAACACCCAAACATACAGAGGCAACAGGTTCTGAACCTCCAAAGGCCAAAGACAAGGGAAAGGCGAAACTGGCAGAAGAGCCCAAGAAAAAGAAATCAGTGCCCAAGCCTACAGAAAAATTGATGAAGAGCGCCTTTGATGCCTTCCAAACTCCAAAGCCTGAAGAAGAGGACTGGGCATATGGATTGAAGCCTCTGTCAGACATTCCACTGTCAGGAAGAGCTGCAGAAGTTGTTCAACAGATGGAGAGTCTCAGAAGACGAGTACCACCACATGGTCCAACATACGAAGAAATGGAAGAAGTGGTGTACAAATATCTCTACAAACAACCCTTTCAAAACCTCCATCCAACAGACCAAATCACAAATCCGAACATCAGAGAAGAACTTGAGAACATCTTCAGCAGAACAAAGCCAAGAACCAAAGCAGAAGTCTTCTCAATTCATAAAATCAAAAAGGTAATCTTTTGCAGATTCTCCTTCACAAGAACCTATCCAAGAGTCAGGTACAATCTTTACAGAGTCAAAAGGGTAAATAATTCAGAAACCACCTTCGCTGATGCTGACATAAGAAATCTGAATCCCTATGATCTACCTGAACTTCTGCAATGGACAAAGGACAACTACAACACAGAGCCAAACACCAGAGCCTATCAAGTGTTGAGAAAAGCAATGAGGGAAAAGCTTCTGATCTACAGTATGATAGATTTTCAACTGGAAAAGGATCTTGGTCTCAAACATCTGAATTTACGACCACCAGAGGATCGCTGCCCACCCGACGTCGTGCCCAACTCTATCATTACAGAACCAAGATTCGGGTTAGTATTTCAAAACCCACAAGGCGAAGTCAAACTGTTTGTGTGCATGGACTGTCAGAAGTATGCAACTGGTACTCTGAACAAGTTCAGAGCAAGCCTTGTGAAATACAGAGGTACAGAGAAAATGAATAGAGATGCTGCAGATACTTTCATCAGAGAGATTGATGCCACAATTCGCCTAAGAGAACTCTGCATCAGTTTTACAAAGAGATCAGAAGAATCGGAAGAGACAACAGAAGCTACAACGATTTCAAAGATGCCAAAATCTGATTCTCAAACCTCAAATCTCTGCAAACCAAGTCAAAGTCTATCTTTCATTGTACTCAAATGTAAAATGCCTCTGGCATATTTCTGAATGAAAGAACTTTCGAGGTATTGTTTAACCTCTGTCTTATCTAACTTAGCCTAACTAAACTCAAGTTCAATTTTTTTATTTTTCACCACTTAGGGGGAGATTGTTATCTTCAATCTTCCTAATCATAGAAGTATTTAGAAGTAGTGAAAAATAGGCTAAGTGAAGAAAGCCTCTTACAGAGGCTCTGCCGAACTTACCGAGAGATCAAGGTCGAGAAGCTACAGAATCTAAAGAGGCGTCCTACAGAAGCTCTGTCATACGCGCAAAGAAGACCAAAGGCTCGGAATCCGGTGAAGAGTGCTCTTCAAAGGAACAAACCGCACAACCTCTGTGACACTTCACAGAGCCTCTGCGGTCTTCAACAAAGACTTCAAACATATTTATAATATCTTGCTACTGTTCCTGGACCTGTTCATCAACTTGCATGGCAACGTACCTTGTCCAACTTCAACGTGTCAAAATCTGAGTGGACTCAATAGGGCTTAGTACATAATAGACGTCTGCTGCATTAAATGCAATACAACACATCCAACTGTTCATGCCATCCTTCCAACTATTCATACTGTCCGTTCTGAATAGTAGCTCATGCTTTATGGTCCCCTTTGAGTAGTATAAAAGGAAGACTCTTGTTGAGTTCTTCCTAATCAAGAATCGAGAATTAAAAAGAGAAAAACTTCAAGAACACATAGCTTATATACTTTGAGAGTCATATCTGTTTTAAAGCTTTGCTTACTCACTGTTCTTGAATCTGTTCTTGATATATATATATATTCAGTAAACGTTGAGATATTATTTCCTGTTCACTGTTTATTTATATTGTGTTCTAAATCTATCAAACGTATCTGTTAGTTCGTCAAATACGCTTCCGCATCAAACATAAACTCGAACTAATAGATCTGACAATCTTGTATAAGCAAAACGGGAACCAACAGTATGAAAAAAAGAGTTAGAGAACGTACCATTTCAGACTCTCTCTATTTGCCCCCTGTCATTTATCACCTTATTCTTTTTGGGAGGAAAAGATAGGTTTTAAATGACAGAATGACACGGAGAAATATTGTCCTGCGTTGACTATGTTGTCGTGCGACCGGGCACCATAGTAGACTTATCTCTGTGAAAAAGATATTAATTTAGGGATAGAGGAACGAACCTGTCGAGAGCCTGATCTTGTGACTTTGGTTTATTTTAACGGCTTCAAGGTAGACTTGTAGCACTCACGAGCGACTTTTGGCTCACTCTTAATCTCCTGGATTCCCCATGGCGTAGGGAATTTCAACATTTGATGATACGTCGAGGGAACGGCTTTCATATCATGGATCCATGGTCGTCCTAAGATGATGTTATAGGCCGACGCACAATCGATGACACTGAACTTGGTCTGCTTGTTGACTCCTCCGGCGTAGACGGGCAAGATTATCTCTCCGAAGGTGCTCGTCGCTTCTCCATTGAAACCGACCAAAGTCGTCGAACGTCGGGTGATTTCCGAGCGATCGATTCCCATGCCTTTGATGGTGTTGAGAAAAATAACATTTGTTGAGATGCCCCCGTCGATCAAGACTCGACGCGTTAGACAGTTACCAACCGTGATCTGAATGATCAACCCGTCGTGATGCTTCTGATACGAGTCGCCAAGGTCGACGTGGTCGAACACAATCTTTATGGCTTCTAGCTCCAAATCTCCTTTGGGTCTAGACGAGCGAGGAATAGGCCGATCATCGGGCGCCTGACTGGCATGACGTTTGGCCGCTGAATACGTCAGACCACACATCTGAACCACCGGTGATGCAATTGACGACCTTCGCATGCTCGAGGGTCGTCGTTCGATGTCCGTTAGCTGAAATAGCGACATCGTCGATGATATCCTTGAGATTTCCTTTCGGGAAATGATACGCTAATTCCTTCTTCAATGCGATACAATCGTCTGTCGCGTGACCATGATCGACGTGGAAGTCGCATCACTTTGATTTGTCTTTTTTAGCATCGTCCAGGTCGGACTTCTTTGGCCATCGAATGGTCGTTTGGGAACTTTTCAGAGCTTCGACTAGGTCCTTAGCGGTCCCTTTGAATTCGTAAGAGGATATCTTGGGGTACTGAGTGAACTTAGTCGCGGTCTTGGCTTCTGCTTTCGTCTTGAAACGAACATTTGAAATTTGGCGCGCGGGCTCTATTCTAGAAACAGCCTTTGTCTTGAACTCTGGCTTACTGACGCCTAACGACTTCTTGTCGTCAGTGTGCTTGCGACGAAAGGCGGAATCATCCTCGACCCTCATATATGCTAAGGTTCAAGCTCGGACGTCTTCGAAATTCTCTGGGGGATACTTGGTCAGATCGATATATAGACCTGAACTATCGTCCAGACCACGCTTATAGGCTTCGATCGCAGTTTTGATGTCACAATTGAGGATACTGATCATTTCGGCATTGAATCTATTGAAATAACTTTGAATAGACTCATTGGTATTCTGTACGACATAGTACAGATCACTAGTCTGCTTTTCCATCTTACGACTGCTGGCGAATTGCCGGAAGAATTGGTTGACCAATTCGGCGAACGACCCGATAGATTTGGGTTTGAGATTGATCAACCACTGGAGAGCTGGACCAGTGAGGGTCGCCCCGAAACTCTTGCACATGCATACTTCCTGGTACATGTGTGGAATCGAGATTGTCCACATGAGCTGCTTATACTGCGCGACATGCTCGGTTGGATCGGTCACACCCGAATACCTGGGAGTGAAGGCAGGAATGTTATACTTCTTTGGGACCTCGACGGTGGCGATCTCGTCGATGAAGGGCGACGCCTGATACCCCGAGCGAGGCTCGACGTCGACAGGCACGGCTGCCCCAGGCAACTTGGCGAGCAAGGACAGGACGCGTTCATTTTGGTCTCCTAACATCTTCAAACGCTAGGCGACGGGATCGTTAAGATCAGGATTTGCCCCTGTTGAGGGATTGGTCCCTGGACTAGTGCCATTTCCATGCGACGAACCATTGGTGTCCCCGTTGAACGGAACAAAATATGGCTGCGACCCATAGTGGAATTGTCGTGGTCCATTCTGAAACGATTATGGTCCATGTTGAAATGGCTGCGATCTCTGCTGGAAAGATTGCGATCCTTGCTGGAGAGGTTGCGGACCACTTTGGAACGGCTGAATAAATGGCTGGGATTCATTCTGAAACGGCTGGGCGCTACCTTGCAATGGTTGGGATCCATTGTTCAAGGGTGGTGGTCGGATGTGCTGAGAGGGAATCTGCCCAGACTGGGGATTCAGAATGAACGAACCCGGCTGCTGATTCTGCATGAATGGACCTGGATGCTGATTCTGCGCGGACGGGCCTGGTCCCGGACCTGGATTCTGGATGAATGGTCTAGGACCATTCTGGAGTCCAAAAGGATTCCTTAGTCGCGCGATCTCTTCAGCTGCTCTGCGATTCTGCTCTGCCATTGCATTGAGTTGATTCCTGGCAACGTCGAGCTCCTGATACATCTGAGCGATGGCTTGCTGCGGATTTCTAGGGGCTGCCATTTTCCTGCAACAGAAAATAGAAGAAACTCCAAGAAACTATTAGTAGAATGCACGTTCGTCGAGGATTTTCTCTAGATGTAGTCCCACGGATGGCGCCAAACTGTTAATGCCAAAAATTGCACCAAACGGACAACTTAAGGTCGATGTGGACTTAAACAACTAAAGAAAGAATCATTCGACGAGACGTGCGACGATAAATAAAATAAAGAAACAAGGGATTTGATGACGCAGGAAAAACCTCAATCGAGGAAAAAACCTACAGGCGACAGGGGGTGTCGTCGCTGCACTATGGTCGCCAATCAGGGGCGATGTCCTTGGTACTGGCATCGGGCGTACGATGATTACAATACAAATGAAGGAAATGCTTCGAAATGTAAAGTACAAATGTTTAAAGTGTAAAACAAGTGTTTGTCGTGTGAATACAAGTGTAAACAACTGTTGGTCGAAAGCTGTTGGCGTGCGTCGAGAGCGATGACTTGAGCTTTTCTTCGAGTGTTCTTGAGTTTGCTGTAGGGTTCTGGCTTTCAATACTTGATTTCCAGAGTTTGAGGGTTCTTAGCTATGAGCTAGAATGTTTTTCTCTGCTGTTTGGTGATGTTCGCTGATGATTGCTGATGTGTATCGGATGTTAACTGATGATCCTTGATGTGAAGACTTAGCTTGGTATTTATAGTCTTCGCGTCATTAATTAGCTCCATTAATGCTTTGATCAACGGCTACAACGGCTAGAAACGGTTGCCGAAGTGATTATCCATAATGTTCTTCGTCCGTTATGGCTTCTTGCTGTTAATGGCTTTGACTCCTGCATTAAATACTTAACAAACGTAACAGTCAAGGTTAACGTTAGCTTTAGTCGAAGGTGCAGTGATTTTACGCGATGGTCGTACGGGACGGGCGATGCTATGGTCGAGCGTCATGGGGGACGTACGACTTACCTTTTACGGGAGACGACGGATGTTTTCTGGGTTCTTGTTGAGACCTTATCTTAATACAAGATATAGCTTAGGACATGCGTCTTACGTGTTTTGGTCGTGGTCGGGTGACGTGATTTTTTGCCCAAACAAGTACAGCTTACCATCCTCAGACCGATGGTCAAAGCGAGAGAACCATCCAAACATTAGAGGATATGCTCCGAGCCTGTGTTATAGATTTCAAAGGGTCATTGGAAGTGCACTTGCCCCTGATAGAGTTCTCGTATAACAACAGTTATCACGCGAGTATCCAAGCGGCGCCATTCGAAGCCTTGTACGGGCAAAAGTGTCGGACGCCGTTGTGTTTGAACAAAGTGGGAGAAAGATAGTTGGCAGGTCCACAAATTGTGCAAATGACTGCGGAAAAGATAGAACTAATCCGCGAGAAAATGAGGATCGCGCAGGATCGGCAAAGAAAGTATTCAAACAAAAGAAGGAAACCTATCGAGTTTCAAGTGGGTGACAAAGTAATGTTGAAAGTCTAACCTTGGAAGGGAGTAGTGCGCTTCGGGAAGAAAGGAAAGTTGAGGCCGAGATATGTGGGGCCTTTCGTCATTATTGAACGGGTCGGAGCAGTATCCTACAAGTTGGACTTGCCGGAGGAATCCGACGTTTCATGTTTCATGTAGGGAGTTCATCCGACGTTTCATGTTTCGAACCTAAAGAAGTGTTTGGCCGAGACAGATGTGACTGTCCCATTGGAAGATATCAGTGTCGATGAGAGGCTGACGTACGTAGAGGAACCGGTAGAGATTGTAGACAGCAAGATTCGAAAATTAAGGAACAAGGAGATCAGATTGGTAAAGGTCTAGTGGCGGTTTCATAAGGCCAAGAGGCAACTTGGGAGGTAGAGGCGGACGTGAGGGCCAAGCACCCTCACCTCTTCGACCAAGGAATTCTGGGGACAGAATTCTTTTGAGGGGGAGTGTTGTAATATTCAGGGTTCTAATTTTGGGAATTTAGTGAGAAAATGTCAAGAGGATAAGACTTTGGGCGTTGATGTGTAAATTTGGGAGAAGGTATAAAAACCATTTTTTGGGCACAAAACCCTAGAATTCACCATTTTCTCTTGGAGCGGCATAGAGTAAACTGCGAAGAAATATCAAGCTACCAATCTCACCAAGGAAGAAAGCAAACAAGTGGAAATTGGAGTCTAGTTCTGCATTGATTCTATCAGGTAATCTCAGATTTCAATCCTTGTACCTAGTTTTCATTGCTGAAATCAGATTGTGTGGGTTTTGTGGTTGAATAGCTGTAAATGATGCTCTAATTGGTAATTAGGCATCATCTTTGTGTCTAAGCAGCAAAAGGTTTGTAAAGAAAGAGTTAAGTATAGTTATAATGTAATTTTTATCGCGAAATCGATTTGTCTGAGGGTTTGACAGTAGATTTCTACCCCAATATGTCACAGACCTAGCGTTCGATAAGTGGTGCAGGTGTCCGGATCTAGTGTCCGGTAAAGAGTAACCGGACCCCATGTCCGGAAAGTGTCCGGAAGAGACGTCCGGATAGTTTGGTGTCCGGATGGCGTAGAGTCCGGTATGTATGTCCGGATAGGGTAGCTGTCCGGATAGCGTAGTTGTCCGGGAAGTGGAGTCCGGATAGTATAGTATCCGGTAAGCAACATTCGGACAGTGTATTGTCCGGTGAATAGTGTTTGGATAGTTGGCATCCAGAAAGTATGGTATCCAGAGGGGTGTCTGGTTAGTGGTATCCGGTCAACTTATTTCTTTCATCCACTTACTCAGTATCCCAATTGAAGGTCAGAAGTAAAGGAAGAAAAGTTGTTAAGGGCACCAGGTGAGTCTTTCTAACTAATACGTGTTTTTAACGTGATTTCTGAAGTAAGAAAAGAGCATGATTTGGTATACTTATGTTATATGATGAATGTTTGGAATGTCAATTTAAAGTGTATGCATACATTGTTGATAGTTGTAAATTGGCTAAGTCGGGGGGTGTGGCCCGCCAGTGCTCATACCGGGGGTGTCCCGTTTATGCCGTGGGAGGAGTGACCCAGTAAGTCAGTGTGAGACTGACACGTTGTCACTTCTGAGTGACTTCAGTGTGCCATTTACACGTGTGGTTTTATGTGAAAGCGTTGTTTAAAAATTGTTGTTTATAAATGTATGAAATGTTTTAAATTTTGTTAATAAGACTGTTGCCATTAGAGGGAGCTCACTAGACCTCATGGTCTAACCCTCGTTTTTCCAAAACTAAACCTTTTCAGGAAAGTCTTTAGTAGGGAGCTCGAGAAAGGGCAAGGAAAAGAGCTAAGGCGTGGATGCTGTTAGCTGATAGTTATTTTGCAGTACCTTTTAGACTTTCAGTTTTATTCTCAATTGTGTATAGGTTGTTTCTGCAAACCTAGTTGAAACGGTTGTATTTGAGAAATTTTGGGACCCCTTTTTGGGCTGATTATTATTCATTGCTATGTTATGCTTTCTATTTGTTTGGGTTGTTACATATATCCATTAGTCCCTTCGTTTTTCTATTCAAGCAATACATTGAGTAACTCCGGGAATAGCAGTAAAAGCCGACCCGGAGGAATCGAAGAATTACAGATATCTGGAGTTTTTCTTTGTATATTATATATTGGATATCTATATAAGGCATTCTCCGGATAATTCAAATCGAAGCAATTGGATGACCATATTCCGAATTCAACGGTTTTAATAAATCCCATACAATAGTTTGTCTTGGACCAGATCTAGAATCGTTCTCAACAGTTTGTGGACCAATTTAGTCACGTTTTCATGTTCCAATTTTGTCCCATCGGCTCTAAACATTATATTTTATGCCTATTAAATAAAATACCTACTATTTAATGTTATACACTACTCATATTACTAAGGTTAAAAAAATAAAAATAAAATGTTTATGACCATTATTTTGATAAAAACTATATTCATTTAAATATAGTTTTAATATTAAACCAAATTAGAAATAACAAAGGTTAGAAATGACCATTTTACCTCTTAGTCTATATTTTTGTCTGATTAAAATAATTATTTCATAAAAATATGGAATGATTGATTTTGAATAATAAACAAATATCACTTCAAATGATTTTTTAAAATAAAAAACGAGTTCTAAAATAACGATACAAATTTAATTAATGTTATAATCACAACAACATTAATAAATACTTAAAATCAAAATAAATTATTTTTTACTTTAACAAATGATATTTTTTTGTTTGAAATCTTATTATTTATCTCAAACAAAAAACAATATTTGTTTATTATGTATTTAGAATTTAATAAATTTGGTAATTTAATTATTAATTATTTTATTTTATATTTATTAATGTTTAGAAAAATATTTTATATTAAATAAATAGTAGAATCAATTGAAAGAGAGGGACTGAGGGAGGGAAGAGATGAGATGAAAAGGTTAATTAAATATGTTAATGAAACAAGGTGTAAATGAAGAAATATAAAATATAAAATATAAAATAGGGAAATTAATTAAAATGCCACAAGTTTGAAAGGGACTTACCAAAATACCCCAAAAAATTAATTTCTTACCAAAATGCCCTTTTTTCCCGCGATAAGAGCCCGCGATCGCGGGCAGGGAACAATTGTGAAAATTTTTGCAAGATATATTTACACTTTCAGTCCCTGGCCCCGGCGATCGAGGCCCGCGGTGGCTCTATCGAGGCCCGCGATGGCCCGCTATGGGGACTGAAAGTGTAAATAATCTTGCAAAATTTTACACTTTCAGTCCCTGCCCGCTATAGAGGGCTCCCTCTGCGGAAAAAAGGGCATTTTGGTAAGAAATTAATTTTTGGGGTATTTTGGTAACTCACTTTCAAACTTGTGGCATTTTAATTAATTTTCCTATAAAATAAATTAAATACATATCTTTTTAAATCATAGATAAAAGACATAATCGCAATAGTGCATGATAGCAAACAAAAATTACTATTCACCAACTCAACCATAGCTTAAACGCTATCGCTATCCTGTAGTCTACAACACCAATCCAAGTAGGAGATATTAAAACATTTAGCACGATTAGCTAACCATTGGAAAGAGAGGAGATGAATCTCGAATTGTAAATCAGAATGTGGAGATATCCATTCTTCAAAGACCACTTTCTTTTGAAAGCACAAAATAGTGTATAACGTTATCCATACTACCGCTTGCCACCAACCTCTGCAAGTAGGTAGGAGAGAGAGAGTACAAAATAAATAACTTTTACCCACAAAAATCACATTGGAAAATTTATATCGGTGATTATCGAAAAATCACCCATAAAATAGCAATGGTTCAGTAGAATTCAATGTTTTTTGAGAAAATACCAATCGATCACCCAAAGAATCCCTGGTAACATGTCACTGATTTCAATTACCCATCAACAACTTACCCACCAACTTTTGTGACGATTTTGTGACAAATCACCCTTTAGTGACAGATTTCTTTGAAAAAAGTCAGTAGGTAAAAGTATTTCATTTGGTAGTAAGAGAGAGAGAGAGAGAGAGAGAGAGAGGAAATATCTTGAAGGGAGAACATGTCCGCCATATAATTAACAGTTATTTAAGGGTATAAAGTATAACTATTAAAAATAATACGCAAAATTTTTCGTATTTATGATATATAATAATATGATTAAATTCAAAAAATTCAATATTAGGCTTATTTTGAAGGAATTGACGAGAGTATTATAATGACATAATTTACAAAACAAAAAAGAAACGTATTTTGTATTCTAGTTCATACATGATTGTGCATGTTAATATGATATTAGTGTAAAATGAAAAATAAAAAATAGAAAATGAAAATGAAAAAGTAAATGAATAAAACAAATTAAATCAATAACTATAAGGGTATAAAATGTAAGTATTAAAAATAATTTCGTGGTGTTTATGATATATATAACAATAGTACAGAATCCACAAATATTCAATATTATGGTTATTTTGAAAGAATTGACGGAGACAATTATAATGGCTTAAACTATTAATAAGAAAATCAGATTTAAATGTAATTTAGTTAATATAGAATTATGTATGTTAATATGACAATGGAGTAAAATGGAAAATGAAAAAAATAAAATAAGGACAAAAAGTGTAATCTTATATTAAAATTTATTACATTTGACTAAGTCAACGGGGTATGAAAATCAAAGGGGGTTAGCTCAGTTGGATAGGTAACATCCTGGGGTGTGCGGGGTGAAAGCCGCACTACCCGGGTTCGATTCCAGGCGACACTTTCCTGAGATATCCAGACTCTGGGTCGGGTCCTTCGGGGCCGGTACGGGTGGGTCCAGACTTGGAGGTGGCAAAAACTGACACGACACGTTAACCCGATACGAACCCGACACGAAATAAACGGGTTTGGGTAATACATTGCAACCCGTTTAAGTAAACGGGTTGACACGACACGACACGAAAATTAAACGAGTAAGGTTAGGGTTAAAAAATTCAACTCGAAATTGACCCGTTTAACACGTTTAAATTAGGCCATTCTTTGAACAATTAAATATGGGCTTTGACTATTATCTATTTATGTATGGACAATTAAATATGGGTTTTGACAATTAAATATGGGCTTAGACAATCAAATTTTTAGTTTTAAAGTTTCTGCCATGATATCAATGAACAACTTTCATTTAGATGATAGTGTCCAATTTGGCTTCTAAATGGAAGAAATGTATCGTAACTTATGGCATATAGGAGCTGTCAATTTCTGTATGTTTCATAAGGAAGTGGGATTTCCTCCCATTCCACATTGGTGGGAAAACAAAAACCTTATGCTCTATGCCCACTATAAATATGATCTCACTCCTTGTATTTTCATTTGCATCACCCCCTAGACCCTAGCTTGGTGGTTTGAGTCCGTTGGCTTGGACCCTCTAAGTTGGTGCACCCTATTATATTGGAGCACCCTATTAAAAGTTTTATATTTATAAATGTTAAACGTGTTAAATGGGTTAAACGGGTTAAATGGGTTAGTAGGTTAAACGGGTTAGCGGGTCGTGTCGGGTTAGACGGGTTAAATCAGGTCGTGTTCAGGTTGAGATTTTCTGACCCGTTTATTAAACGTGTCGCGTTCGGGTTAGGCACTCTCAACCCGTTTAACCCGTGAACCCGACACGAACCCGACACGACACGACCCGTTTGCCAGGTCTAGGTCCAGTCTATGGGACCCTCTACCCTGTCGGTCGGGTTCAGCCAAAGGCTGGGCCGGGTCGCAGCGGATTAGTAGGATTGCCCGTAATGGAGGCCCGATACCGCTGGAACGTGTGTGTGCGTTAACTTGTCGTTAAAAAAAACGGGGTATGAAAGTTTATTAACAATCCCTAAAATTAATGTATGGTCCGAAAATAAAAAATTTACGTACAGCTCCGCTCAATTTATATTTTATACTTACTTAAATTTAGTTGTTAAAATGTACATTTTATGCAATCTTTGATATTGCAGGCTTATCTATACTACTTTATAAAAATGGAATAACGGTTTTTTTTCTACAAACACCGGTTTTTCAACTCTTTAAGCCAGTTGAAATCAGTTCCTTCTCCCCGACCTCTCCCTCAGTCCCTCCGGTTCCTTCTCCACGACCTCTCCCTTCCCACGTTCTGCACTCCCACCTCCCCCTCCATTCCAACCGTCCTCCACGTTCTTCACAAGCGCATATTTCTATCCTTTCCTACTTCACATTTCCTCAATCGTGCACAACAACTTCTACTGATTCATAGGGATTATTGCAATCCCATTCATTCATTCATCGGCTTTTTCACGCTGCCCCAACCTCATCATCAATCTAGGTTTAAACATCAACCATTAATCTACTCTCTCTCTCCCTAGAACTCTTGAAGAAGAAGAATTAAAAAAAATCCAGTGTTGCTAAAGCTCTGCCGAGAAAGGGAAAAAGGCGTTTCATCTTTCTTCTCCCCCACCCTCGCAATCGTAGGTCTCTCTGCTCAATCAAACGATTTACTCGTCCTGACATCTGTTCAGGAGCAAATCGTTAAGGCGGTACCGTAGACAGCCGGTTCTCCGGATGATTCTGGTACTGAATGTTAGACTGAGGGTTCCGATAATGGTGGTGGCGGAAGTAACGTGATTAAGAAGCCGGTATGGAGTAAACCATCACACGGTGTCGTTGAGGCGGTTAGTCCAGTTATGGGCGCGGTTTCGTGGCCTGCTTTAGGAGAGTCTACTAAGGCTTCTCCTAAATCGTCTTCATCGGAGTCCTTACAAGCTATTTCAGATGGATCGTTGGCCTACGTTACAGGTAATTGTGCTATTATCATGTTCATCCTTTATCGATAATGATAAACTTATTACTCTGGTGCTAAGATATATGTAAATTGGGGATTTCAAGTAATAATGCAATTACAAATTAAGTTTAGGTCAAATTATAATAAACCTACATCTAACATGTTTCATAAGCTTATATGTATATCATATTTCAATTTCATACTGCTATATATATGTTTTAGTTTAGAGAGGGCCTATTGAGAACCGAAAAGGCTCCATATTGTATGTTTTTGGGCTATGAAATTCATCATATTTGTGTCTATATATGTTTGTCTATATATTTTTGGTTGATGGTGTTGATATTTGCTGCTCTAATGCCGAATGCAGAAGATGTACAGTGAAGAATTTGAAGAAGTGCCTTCAATCAGACAAAAAGAGCAAAAATACGAGACGCGGAGTCGGTTTCTTTCTGAAGGTGAATCATCTACATCTTCTTCAATTCAAGAGCTTGATTTGGTTGAATGATATCTAGAATTTCAAATTTCAGTTTGGGAATTATGGGTTTTGGATAAACTGTTATTTATCTTTTTAGTGGAAGAAAATTTATATGAAAAGATTTGAATGAGAAATTGTTGAATTTTGCTGGGAATTTTTTAATTTCAATCTAAATTCTTATAAGTTAGGGAAATTGGGCTAGATTTGAATTAGAAGTTGGTGAAGTTTGCTGGAATTTTTTTCCTTTGAATCTAAATTTCTTGTAAATTAGGGAAATTGGACACACTTAAATCAAAAATTGGTGAATTTTTCTATTTCAATTCAACCTTTTGCCAATTAGGGAAATTTGACAAGATTTGAATTAAAAATAGGTGTGTTCGTGTTTCATATGTTCTGATTGTTATATTTATTTTAAAGTTTACATCATTTCCATAGTTTGTTTCTCCGTTCTTCTAATAATTGATCTGTAGGGAGTTGATGCAAGTATCAAGTCAGAGGTTTCGGCTTTCCTACTTGGAGTGTAAGTATTTCTCTTTCAATTTGTTTTCTAAGTTTACTATCTAGCTTTTACTTGAATGTTATTCTTTATCTTTCAACATTTTCTTGTTTAATTAGAGGTTGTTAACTGAATGCGGATACTTTGCTTAGCACAAGTTTTTTCTTTATCTATTCGCTCCAGCCTGCAGGTTGAGAGAAAACATACATAGGGAAGAAATTTAGTGGTATAACCTGTTTTTGGGTATCAAGCTTGGGTTTCTCTGCCTTCGAAATTTGAATATGACTATGTGTATGTTTTCTGCTACACCATATTCAATAAAATATTATGTGTTAGACATTAAGTACTCTTTATTTAGTGCAACAATAATAATATGGATTTTTGGACATATTTGATGCCATAGTTGGTCTCATTAGTGGTTATATCGCCACTGTAATTAAGTTGTACGATTCTTTAAGAAAATGCCAATCGTCTTACTTATATGTGTTTGACCTTCTTGACTTGTTTTTTTCAACAAATTGAATATAGATGGTTGTAACATTAATAATGTTTGTCTATGTATATCATCTTATTTTAGAAGAAGTTATCAGCTTTCTTTCCTGTGATGCCTTCTAATGCCAGTCCAACCATTGTTTGGATTTTTGTTTCTTGGTATGTGAATTTGTTTCTTAGTACACATTTGAATTTTGTTATTCCCAGGTTTCTTTCTTTGAAATCACCAACCTGTTTATTTGTTTTTTGGAATGGCATGGTTTATGCTTTGATGCATTGGTTGCTCATGTTTTGTCTCAGTGAGTGGTAACTGGTAAGTAATTTCATATTGTTGTGCCCTGTGAGGCTTCCTTACTTTCATTTAGCATGCATACTTTATACATCTTCACATTAGGATCACTTTTGTTTTCTCTTTGTTCAACTTTATACATCTTCAAATTATGGTCTTGTTTTTCGTAATTATACTTGATATGTGCTTGGTTAAGAACAAAAATGGTATGCATAAACCATATTTTCATGATTTGGTTGTTGGTATTTGAAACCCCCTCTTCCATGATTTGGTTGTTGGTATTTGGTTAAGAATACCATGGATTTCTTCCATTCAGGTACATTTTGTTCCCTTTTTATTTAATTTTTTCTCCAGACTTGTTTTTCTGTTGTTCTGGATCATGGATTTAAGTTGCCACGTACATTTAAACCTAATCTCTCCTTGTTTTGTTACATTTGTTGCTAAATTATATTGAAGTCCTCGAGGTGTTATATATATATATATATATATATATATATTCCATTTTGGTGTTTTCTAGCTTGCTTTTCAATCGATGGTTTTCAAGATTTTACCCCTTTTTCCTTTAAATGATAAACGTTTGATCGGAATTTGGGTTTTTGGGTTTATCAACTATACGAGAAATCCCAAGTTCTTGTAGCTTTTTTAATCATGATTCTTGATTGTTTTGTTATAAGAAGTTTTGCAAATTAGGGGTAAAAGAATTGTGAAAGGTTTTAGGGTTCTAATTTCACATGGGTAGTTTAGTAATTTGACAAATCTCGTCACATATTTTCACATGGGTAGTTTAGTAATTTAACAAATCTTGTCACACATGGACAACAAGCTTTTGTATTGTCTGTTCTGTTTCGTGTACCAAACGCACGCGGTTGTAAAAGGTTGAGCCTTTTTATTATTATAAGGACAAGATATGCCCGGTTGATAAAAAGTTGAGGTTAAGCTGTCAAAACAGCCCCTGTAGAACATATTAAGATGTCCAAACAGCCCTGTCCACGTTAAGCTGTCAAAACAGCCCTTGTAGAACATATTAAGTTGTCCAAACAACCCCTGTCAAACGCATAAGCTGTCAAAACAGCCCTGTCGACGTAAAGCTGTCCAAACAGCCCCTGTAGAACATATTAAGCTGTCCAAACAGCCCCTGTCAAACGCATAAGCTGTCCAACAAGTGTTTCAATTTATTGCAGTAAATCTACGTGTGCTTTTCCAATTGGTTGCAATATCATACAACATTGGTTTTTTCGTATTAGCATAGGTAATAATATAGTTAGAAGCAATTTGTTGCTTTTTTCATACATTTGTGGCCACATTTACTGATTATTGCATACATTTGCATTCATTTAGGTTGTCCTAAAGCTGGCTACAAGCGTCGAAAGCTCTTATCCTTTCCCCATTCCCATCTCATCCTCTACCCAGAAAGAATGTTTCTCCAGATTCTCGTACTACTGCCATTAGCTGGATGAAATATTATTTTACTGATGTGGACAACTCTGTCATTCAGTCCCACTTCAACAAGGGCCTTGTGAGTACATTCTTTTTAGAATTCTTTCTTTGAAGATTGATCTAAATACAATCTTTATGATATAATATCATAAGCACCTGAATTGATATATGTTGCTAAAGTTTGAAATGCATAGTTTTTAATGGTGTTAAATTGTTTCCAGGTGAAAATGGAGAGTAATGATGCAGGGAAGCAAGGACAAAAGGAACTTGTGAGGGTATAAACTTAAGTTACTGCACAAATACGGTCGATAATTTCTATTATTTTGATTTAACTATATATCTTGCATTATTGTACAGATTAAGCACAATGAAGTCATGAAGACGGGTTCTATAGTTTATGTGTCTGTATCTGTTACTGAATCTAAAATCTCCAGAAGATTTGATACCATACCAAGTGGGACTCTATGTCCAAATGCAGATGAAATACAATATTTGCAAAGGCTTGTTATGTACAAGGCATGTCTTTTGCTCTTATGTCTTTCATGTTATGTGGATATATAATATTAGGTTTTTTGATTTGTTAGTGCCTAATTATCTTCATCTTTCAGTTATTGCTGTTCGATTGAGAAGTGAGCTCTAATGAGACCTATGCATCAATTGAACACATGTAGCATCAAAGAAACCTTGGTTGGTTTATAGTTATGTTGTTTTGTAATGTTTGAACACATGTAGAATCAAAGACTTGTACTTTTAAACCAATGAATTTTATTAAATGGATTTGTTCTATTGTTTGGTCTTACCGATCTTCTTAAGTTTAACGTTCCTTGGCTTTGATAATTCATTTGGGATATACCGATCAACATAGTGTCAGGCCTAAGACATGGTTCCAATAAAATTTTATTTCCCGCCGCATCGCGCTGGTATGTTACTAGTTATAATAAATGATTGAATATGTAAAAGTGTAAAAGGAGGGTTGCGCTGCATTTACTGAAATTCAAAAGGGCAGCGGACCTTTGCTGATTAAAGGTGAATGGGTGGCGTGTAATTTCTGTATATATACACACACACACACACATTGTAGTCTCATTTTGATATATTCTAGAGAATTGTGGATTTGGTCCATGTGGTTTTGTGATTTCTTTGGCCATGGTCCTCATTCTATGTTTATTATGGATATGGATGGTCCTTGTGGTATGCAATCTATTGTGACTAAGGTCCCTCACCACTAACACCGTTAACTTTTAATTGTTAAGGGAATCTTCTATAAGGGTATTATTGTCATTTGTGTTTCCTTCTCAATGACCCTATTCACGTATCACAAATCTGAGGGACCAAATCGACAATTGATTTTTATATTTGATTTATTGAGGTATATCCGTTTGTATAAGGAAAAAAGTATATATTGTGTTTTTTATACGTTTATATATTTGTTTTTTATATCTTTTATTTTGATTTCATGTTTTTTTAATCAAAATAGGAAAATATACTTTAGATTTTTAATTAGTAATAAAATGGTCCTCACTCTATAAGAGACAAACCTTAAAAATAAGAGACACAAACAAACCTTTAAAATAAGAGACAAACAAACCTTAAAAATAACCCATCAAAGTAACAATTGTTTGATATCCAACATTATATCTTAAAAAGACAACCCATCAAAATAATAAGTGTTTGATATCAACATTACATCCCAAAAAAAAACAACCAATCAAAATAACAAATGTTTGATTTCAACATTACATCCCAAAAAAACAATCAATTTAGTTACCACTTGTCTGTCCCTTACAAGTTCTTGAGTTGTGACCTTGTTTCTTGCATTTCACACATTACCGTCTTCCCAAGCCTTGATAGTTTACTTCCTTTCCCAATTACTTGACTCAACTCTTATGCTGTCTTTCTTCCTTTTTTCCCTGGTCTTCCTACTTGTGTGTGATGTATCGGTGGAACCAGTGTAGAGGGACAACTAGACTTGGGCCACATCAATCTACTAGTTATAGGACTTACTTTGAAACTATACATGCCCTTCCATGTATCTAACCTATATATTGGATGAACCGAATATATTGTAGCCACCGCATGCTTACACGACATCCCGGTTAACTCCCAACATCTACAAGAACAAACTTTTTTGTTGACATCAACCACACATTGGTCCATCCAAGGGTCACTTACCTGGTATGGATCTCCTCCATTCCAAATAACTTTTTGTTTTGCAACTTCTGTCTTGATGGAATTTAGCCTTTTTGTAGCTGTTGGTGTAAGTGGCTCATGTGCTTTGTCAATCAATTTCGGGACGTTGGCAATTCTTTTCATGAGATATTCTCTTATATACTCTAAGGCAGTAACGATGGGTTTGTCCCTCGCATCCACAAGTTGTTTATTGAAAACTTCGCACATATTGTTGAGTAATACATCACTATGATTGATACCTGTAAAAGTTCACACTGTTAAAAATCGACACCATTAAAAAGAAGGAAAAGTTACAAAGTGTTAGAAACTCCAATGGAGGTGGGTTTTCTAGTTCCGAAGGAAACGTAACCTTCAATTAAATTCTAACGCTAACAATATATTTAATTCCTTTAAAAAATGCTAAAGAAACTCTAAAATATTTAATTCCTTCCATAAGAGATCTTTGTATGCTTTTCCCTTCCAGCCACTTTGTTTCATGTTCTCGTGTATATGTCTCACACAATATCTATGATCAGCACATGGAAACATTTTTGCAATTGCCGGTATAATTCCCTACATTGAAAAGATTTCACATTTAACACAATAACTATAAAAGTAAACCATATAACAATAATTGAAATAGTACCTTTTGTCGGTCACTTATAAAGGTGAAATTCGAATTGATAGACAAGTCAAGATCATCTCCAAGATATTCTAAAAACCATGACCATGATTGTGTCGTTTCAGCCTCCACTATAGCATATACCGGATATATACCATTGTTGGGATCAATACCAACTGCAGTTAAAATTTGACCCAGAAACGGGCCTTTCATGAATGCACCGTCTAGTCCTAATAAGTTTCTCATACCTGCTTTAAATCCCTTCTTCAGAGCCCCCAAGCAAATATATATCCTTTTAAACTGCCTTGTGGTACTTGATATACTAACCTCACTTTCCACTTCCAATTTAACCGTGGTTTCTGGGTTTGTACGTTGCAACTCACAGATGTAGTCCCTCAAGTAAGTGTATTGCTCGACATAATCTCCTCTTACCTTCTTAACTGCCATTGCCTTTGCCCGAAAGGTCTTTTGTTGGGAGACCTTCACTTCAAACTTCTTTTCCAAGCCTTCTTGAAGTGATTTTAGAGGAATATCTGGGTTTGTAACAATGGTATCCGAGATTTGTTCGGAGAACCAAGTAGTTGTACAAACTTTAATTTTTCTGCTTTGGAGGCATTTATGTGTATCTACATGTGTCTTGACCATCCATGTTTTTATCATGTTTTCCTACGAATATTAGCAATACCAATGGGCAACATGCTTTGTCCGAGACATTTTAAAACTCGGGTAACATTCCTTTACAAACGTCCCTCATCCTTACCAAATCATTTTTCACTAGTTGTATCTCCCTTCTAGTTTCGACAACATGCATATCAAGTCTTTTTTTAATAACCTCTTTGCTACCAAATACTTGTCCAACATAAAAGTGGGTACCACCATCTTCATTAACTTCCACCTCCCTTTTTAAATTCTTCAAAACCTTTTTCCTGCCACTTTCCCGATCAGAATCTTCTGATGCATTGTCCACGCTCTACATCTCCATCCACATTGGGTCTATCCATTATTTCATTCCTTCTCCCAATCCATTCTGCATCAATGTCGGTATTTAAGATAAAATTATCCATATCCACATCAACATTACCCTCCATACCGTCTTCATCACCTTCGAAGTCACTACCTTCGGAAACATCATTGTCTTCTTCAATAAGATTTTCAATAGCCATTACTTTGTTATCAACTTCAAAAAAAGGATCAAAATCTTCATTCAAATCAAAGTTTGTAATGGCCATATTTGTTCCATTTACATGATATACATTACTAGCCTCACCTATTTCATTTACATGATACGTATCACCAGCATCACCCTCTTCACTGTAAACATCTATTATTTTGCACTTAAGAGCATACTTGAACAATTTTAACATATCATCATCACTGGCTAAAGCTTGGAGTCCAAAGTCAAAGTAACAACGTGGAATTTTGAAGTGATAATACTTGACTTCATCATCTTTATACCCTAAGTCTGCCATAATTACCCTCAAGTATTGCAAAGAGAATTGACCCGTATCAAACAAATCAACAAAGCTAGTTTTACCATTGACATACATCTTTCCAGGAGACTTTGTGAAAAAACCTCCACGATGTAATTTCATTGAGATAAGGGTAGGGTACATACTATATAGTTCAAGGATTGCAGCTTCTTCCTCGGTGGTTCGAATGTTCCACTGTGTTTGAACCATCTTCAAGATAAGCTTTTGTGAATATCGCTACTGAAAAATCGATGAAAGAAGCTTCTGTTAAAAAAGATGAAATCGATGATGAAACCACTGGAAATTCGATGATGATGGTGAAAAATCGAGGGTGAAATTTTGCAATCGATGGTTATAGAAACTCACTGTGATATGCTTATCTACATATGAAAGCGATTATAGACTAGTGATATGCTTATCTACATAAGAAAGCGATGATAGATTTTCTTAAGTTTTACATCTTAAAGCAAATGTCTTTGGAACATTGTTCCAAGTGTCAGAGCTATATGGTCAGGTGACCTTCTAGTGCGTAATAAGCAGTTTATATACAGTGTAGTTATCTCCATATTATGTGAACCTGTACAAGTAAATCTTGATTCAATATTATTTTGATACAGTTACTTTTCTAAATGTGTAGTTTCGTCATACCAGTAATGCAATTACTTAGATAAGATTGAAATTTTGCAAGCAATATTTTATCTGGCGAAGGGCCTGATTACTGGGAAATTTTGCAATCGATGGTTACTGTGAAATCGATGGTTATAATCAAGGTGAAAATCGATGGTTATAGAAACTCAATGTGAAAAATCGATGGTGAAAAATCGATGGTGAAAAATCGATGGTTATAGAAACTCACTGAGAGAGATGAAAGTCGATGCTGCTGAAAGTCGATGATGATGAAACTAAATGTTGTTGAAAGTCGATGATGATGAAGTCGATGGTTTGCTGAACGTGGTACGTGAGAGAGATGAAAGTCGATCCCAATTCCAATTACACGTAACAGGGTTATTGAGAGGGAAACACAAATGACAATAATACCCTTACAGAAGATTCCCTTGACCATTAAAAGTTAACGGTGTCATTGATGAGGGACCTTAGTCACAATAGATTGTATACCACAAAGACCATATCCATACTAAACATAGAATGAGGACCATGGCCAAAAAAATTATAAAATCACAGGACCAAATCCAGAATTCACTCTAGATTCTAAGAGAGAATTCGTATGTACCTTTGAGAGAGTATTGCTAAAATTAGGGTTTAGATTACGTTTTTGTTGTTATTTTGTACTGATTAAGAAGATGAAGTATATTGATATTATGATTTTTGTACATGGTATCAGAGCATTGCCGACTTCTGTTGTGGTTGTTCATCTTCACTTCATCAACAGAGATATCTTCTCCGGTACTTTTGACCTTCGTGTGTTATCGACGAGTGTAGGGTTACGCCTTTTGCTCTCTTTGGTTTTTCCTCCTCATCTCTCTACTTTTCTCCTTCTTCGGTGCACGCCTTGATTGACATATTTGTATCTTGATTCAATCAAGGTTCTAACCTAAAACAAAGGTTATTGTTGTTTTTTCTCATATCTGGTAAGTTTAGTGTAGATTGTAGGCTTTTTGTTGGACATTCCTCTATCAAGTTCCAACCTGGACTCCATTTAATATTGTTGTTTTCATCATTCAAAATTAAAATTAGGTTATGTTCCCTTTTGGTCAGACCTGAGTGTTGTACATGTGCAATGACCTTGGCTCTTGAAACCAAAAATAAACTGGGATTTATAGTTGGATCGTATTTAGACCAAATGATTATCATTTTCTTTAAAATAATGGGACATATGTAATTCAGTTGTTTTAAGTTGGATCATGAGTTCTGTCACAAAGGGCCTATTTTTAGGTCAAGTTTTTTCAAGAGATTCCTCCAAAATTTGGGAGGAATTGAAAGAAACTTACAATAAGGTTGAAAAATCTATTACCTTTAACCTATATAAAAAAAAGAGTCTTTGAGTCAAAATAAATCTATTGTTTCTGAATATTATCATAAGCTTAGATCTTGTGGAAACAATTTGATGTCCTTGCTAAGCTTAAAACGTGCACGTACCATGCATCTCATGATTTTTTTAGCACAATCAACTGATAAAAATCATGTCGTTTTTAATGGGGCTTGATGATATATATCAACCAATCAGAAGTAACATCCTTACAGAGGATCCCCTTCCCTCTATCCAAGCGGCTTTTTCACTTGTCTCCGGGGACAAATCTCATTGTGAGGTGTTGGTTTGTCCTCTAGTATTAAAAGTCAAAATTTTGCCTTTTTTAGCAAAACCACATAAATTAAGAAAAAAATTGGTAGGTCCTCAAATTTATTATGTAAACACTATTGTATTCCTGGACATACAACTGAAATGTGTTTTTAGCTCATCGGATTCCCAAAAGATTTTCAAACTAGACAAAGGCCTTCAAATCAAGGTTTTAAATCTTTGTAAAGCAATGCCCATGTGACAAATGCTCATGGTAATGAAAGTCCCCCTCAATCTTCAAAATTTCCTTTTTCTGAAGAACAACTGGATAAGCTACTTAATCGGTTGGATCAGAAGTCCACTCCTGAGGCAACATCTGCCAATATGGCAGGTTTGTCCAAATTTCATCATAAAGTCGGATGGATCATTGACTCTAGTGCCAACCAACATATGACATCAATCATTTCAAATTTGGACAATGTTGTTGATATATTTGATTTAGATTTGAAAGTAAATCATCCAAATGGAACCAAGGCAAAAATTAATAATATTGGGAATTTTAGACTGTCAAAGAACGTTTCTTTATTTGGTGTCTTGGTGGTACCCGATTTCAGTGTTAATCTTACATGTTCACAAACTTGCTAGAGATAACAAAGTTTTATAGGATTTGATGAGTCTCGATGTTATGTTCAAAATTCACTTTGAAAGAGTGTTGTGGGGACTGATACTCAAGAAGGTGGGATTTTTTATGAGTTTCATAAGTGTGAATCACTCCCAGCTTCG
Organism: Saussurea involucrata; assembly: GCA_033807775.1. NCBI lineage: Eukaryota > Viridiplantae > Streptophyta > Magnoliopsida > Asterales > Asteraceae > Saussurea > Saussurea involucrata. Next base: position 140,398,751 of record CM066322.1, read on the forward strand.
TCAAAGTTGTATCTTTCTATGTATCTAACCGGTTATGGTACAGTCGTCTTGGTCAGGCTCTTTCCATTCTAAAAGACAAACTAAAACTTTGAAGTGACTCTCTTAGTCCTTGTGAAATTTTCCATGTGGTAAAACAAACTCGGGAAAATTTCCTTAAGTGACCATAAATCCAAATTTCTTGGTGAATTAGTTCACTTAGATGTGTGGGTCCCTATAGGGTTTTAAGTAATGAAGGTTTCAAGTACTTTTTAACTATATGGATGATTATAATCGTGATATGTGGTGTATTTGTTAAAGGGTAAGGATGAAGTCCCTGATAATGTGATATTGTTTTATAATTTTCTAGGAACATAATTTGGCAGATTTGTTAAAAAATTTAAAAGTGATAACGGGACTGAATTTATCAACTCCAAATTAGGTGAATTTTTTTAAAGAAAAGAGAGGTTCATCAAACTTCTTGTGTCCACACCCCCCCCCCCAAAAAAAACGGGGTTGAACACAAACATCGTCACTTATTAAATGTTGCTAGAGCTCTCATGTTTGAAGTTGGCATTTCTTCGAACATGTGGAGTGAATGCATTCTAATTGTCGCCTATCTCATAAATAGAACACCTTTGTATTGAATGACAAGTATCCTTATGAGTTGGTTTATGATTTTCAACCTGTTTTGACACACACACACACACTTATTATATGTTGCTAGAGTGCTCATGTTTCAAGGTGGCATTCCTTTGAACATATGGAGTGAATGCATTCTAACTGCCGCCTATCTCATAAATAGAACCCCTTCCTCTATATATTAAATGACAAATGTCCTTATGAGTTGGTTTATGGTCGTTAATTCTTTTGGTCACTGATTATGCTTAAATTAGATGCATTAATGAGTTTAATGGAATTAAATGAAGGGCAATATTGGAACAAATTGTGAGTTATTGTTCGAAGATAAATTGGATTATTTTTTTTACTTAATTCATTTCGTTTAAACTTCTTTCCATTACGAATTTTGGTTGTTCCAAAAGTTTTAAAAGGTCCATAGGTGAAAGAAGAAAATTAATGAGGTAGTTTATACAAACATCATAGGTGAAATCATGGTTTTGTTTAAAGTTCAAAATGTTGTTTCGTGTATGAACATTGGTAATTCCATTTTTTTTACCAAAGTTCAAAACTGAAATAAAAAATTGAATGAGATGATGAAAAAAGTTTAAACAAAGTTCATAAGTGAAACAATGACTTTTTTTTAATTCATAGGTGAATCAATGATTTCTGTTTAAAGTTCGTTTAGGGTTTGTTTCAAAATGGTAAGTAAGTGAGATGATTAAGAAACGTGATATCAATATACAAATAAGACAAACATACCCTATTAGCACAGTTTGTACTAATTAGGCGGTTAACAAAAAACCTCTCTCTCTCTCTCTCTCTATATATATATATATATATATGTATGTATATATGTATATATATATATAGAGAGAGAGAGAGAGAGAGAGAGGAAGGTTCAAACGAGAACGCTAACTATTTAAGAAAACAAGAAAACAACAAATCATATGCAAAATCACATGTGATTTTACATTAACTGCAAAAACTGGACACACGCGACTTTGGCCGCGACTTAAAGTGGCGGACAAAGTCGCGTAATCATATATGCTTTTGTACGTGAATCATGTACGATTTTGTACGTAGCGGTTGTTTTCTTAAATAGTTAGCGTTCTTGTATGAACCCACCTATATATATATATATAGAGAGAGAGAGGTGGGTTCAAACGAGAACGCTAACTATTTACGAGAACTACGAGAACGGCCGCCCATGTACAAAATCACTGGTGATTCGCGTACAAAATCACTGGTGATTCGCGCGACTTGCCGCGCCACTTGCAAGTCGCGGCCCAGAATTTTAATCACCAGTGATTTTGTACGCGAATCACCAGTGATTTTGTACGCGAATCACCAGTGATTTTGTACGCGAATCACCAGTGATTTTGTACATGATCGGCCGTTCTTGTAGTTCTCGTAAATAGTTATCGTTCTCGTTTGAACCTCTTCTAATTTTATATATATATATATATATATATATATATATATATAGTTATCTTGAAAAGGGTAAGAAAGGATTTCCGCTCTTGGATCAATCCCGCTTGAAAATTCTTTTCTAAGCTAATTTATGTGTTATTTTGGGACTTAATATAAATCATTAAATCAATATTAATTAGAAGTGATCAAGCGTCCAAATCCCTTCTTACACTTCTCTCCTTAACTTTCATTCTGACATGATCCTCCGTGTGTGTGCGTGCGCACGCATGTGTGTATATATATATAGAGAGAGAGGTAGCTTCATTTGTTAACCAATCTCCTTCAATCAAATTTTGTACTCAACGGATGGAATTGTCTCAATAGCAACTTTGCTTAATTTTTCAGCTTCAGAAGTGAACCAAGAGCAAAATTGTAACGTTATCCTCACCGTCGATTTAGGAAACTGTCCACTATCACTTAAATCTCTCCACATCCCGGTAATCAATACACCTGTTTAGGAAACAATAAGTTTTACACCCCACCTATTTAGGAAACATGGTGAAAACACATCTTATTCAAAATTCTTGCCAAAATATGTTCATTAGGCAAAATCATGATCGAATGAAATATTTTCAAACAAGATATTCACCGTTGAACACCGAGGTATGGATCAAACCGTCTTTACAAATGAAATATGTTCGTAACTAACATATGTTCATAATTGAGAAACGAAATATGTTCATATGGATATCGAACCTCGTTCACAAATAAAATAAGAAATATACTGTCATAGTGTCATAACTGAAATATGTTCATATTTAAATATTTATACTATATTTTCTTCAAAAAAAAAAATATATTTATACTATATGACTTGAGATCATGTGAGACTATGCTATTTCCGTGAGACCGCGAGACCAAAAAACTAACACTAAACCTTCACAGCAAAAGACTATGAAGGTACTGTGATGGTAACCCTTCACAATGTTTTTGCTGTGAAGGTTTGCTGGTTTTCTTACCTTCACAATGAATCACTATGAAGGGTTAGTGTTAATTTCTTAGTCACACGAAAACAGGTTGGTCTCACGTGAACCCAACCCTATACTATATTATAAAACATTTGAGAAAAACTCTTAAAAAACAATTTTTATGCATCAAATACAATTTATTTTTTCATATTACTTAAAGTTCAAGATTACAAGTAAATGATGTATGAGTACAACTTTTAAATCTGGGTGTTTGATTTCATAAATATTTGATAAGCATAATCAAATATAGGATAAAACATCTTAGTTTAAATATAAAAATTTAAGATATAATTTGGATATGATTGAATTCTAACCAAAAACTTAATTATTATTTTATAAAGCCATTACACTAAATAAACCTTAATTAAATTATAGTAAAACTTAATTAGATAAAATTATAAAATCGAAAAGACAAAATAAAACGAACCATCAAAATTGAGATGTATCGTGCTGCATTACACGAGTACACTTTTAATAGTCAAATAAATATTTATTTTTAAAACTAAAATAGATTAACTATATTTTTAAACCTAAATATAATTAAAATAAGATCTATAAACTTTTCCATAAATGTTCAGTTACTTAATATGAAAGTTCACATTATAGTTTATGTAAAAAGTTTTCACAATTTTCATAATAGAAAATTGTGAAGATAAAAATTATTTATTACGTACATATGGACTATTCAAAGGAAATAATATGAACTTCACCAAAACCTTGTATTCATAAAGCATGTTTCTATGAATGTAAGGCAACATCCGCAAGTCTTTCACAACAATATGATGTGCCAAAGCACTTTTTAGGGAATGAGTGCCATCAATATCATCATCGGTGATAATCATATCATCGACATACAATGATAAGAGAATCTGACTGCGCTCGTGCTTTTAATGAACAATGCTAATTTGTGATAACTTGGAAGAAAACCAAGAGAAGTAAGCATTGTAGAGAACTTCTCAAACCAAGCATGAGGGGCTTGTTTAAGACAATAAAAGGCTTTACAAAGTCGGAAAACTTCACCCACCTAGTGAGCAATGCCCAGAGGAGGTGTAATGTAGACCTCATCATGAAGATCATCGTTTAGGAATGAACTTTTGATATCAATTTGAGATATTTTTCATTGACGAATAGAAGCAACAACAATCACAGTGCAAACAGTCGTCATTTTACAACCGGGGCAAAGTCTCCTCATAATCCATACCATATTGTTGTGAGTATCCTTTACCAACAAGTCTGGCCTTATAAAGCTCAATAAACCTATCAGATTTGGGTTTAATCTTGTAGACCCAAGGACAACCAATGGTATGTTTTTCGGGATGTTGTGGAACTAAATCCCATGTATGAGTGTGGTGAAGAGCAGTCAGTTCCTCAGCCATAACATCCTGCCAAATGGGATTAGAAACAACCTCTGTATAGGACTTAGGTTCAGACAAACGATGTATATTAGAAATAAAAGAAGAAAAATGAAGTTGAATAAGAAAAGTAAGTGAACTCATGAAGTTTGGTAGACTTACGAGAGCGAGTGGGCTGACATAGAGGAGGGGCATTTGTAGTCTCTGCAAGTAATGGAGTAGTCGTAGGTGTAGGAGGAGGATATGATGTTTTGGATGTCTCGGGAACATAAGTATATGATGTTGTAGATGTCTCATGTACCGGGGTATCAGATGGATTTTCATTAGTGTCAATACTAAAAGGATCAATAGACAAAAGACCAGATTGTGTCATGTAGTGGGGCTGAGCAGGAATGGAAAAGAAAGGAGTGTGCTCCAAAAAGGTGACACGACGCGAGACATAGAGGTTTTGAATTATCGGATCAGAACAATGATATCCCTTTTGAATAACCCCACATCTCAAAGAAACACAAAAAGCAGATTGGGAAGATAACTTGTTACGCTCAACATGAGGACGAAGGACAAAACAAGTACAACCAAAGACATGTAATGAGGAATAATCAAAAGTGTGCCCGTAATGTTTTTCGATATGAGACATACCAGAGTTGTGAGGTATGGGAATGCGATTAATTATATAGGCAACCGTTATAAACGCTTCAACCCAGAAAACACGAGGAATCTCAGAAGACAATAACAGTGACCGAGAAAATTCAAGAAGATGATGTTTCCTTTCGGCAACACCGTTTTGTTGAGGAGTGTCGGTACAAGAGGTTTGATATATGGTCCCATCAGAAGAAAGTAATTGATTGAAGTTATTAGAGGTATATTCTCCCCTTAAGTCACATCGAACACATTTTATGACAACAATATGTTGGGTTTTAACAAGAGATCTAAAATTGTTGAAAATGGACAAAAAGTCAAACATGCATTTCATGAGATAAACCCAAGTATAACGAGTGTAATCATAAATAAAAGAAACATAATATCTAGAGCCTCCCTTAGAAGACACATGTGAGGATCCCCACATATTAGAATGTACCAGATCAAAAGGTATAAAAGAACAATAGACATTTTTATTAAACGGTAAAGCATAAATTTTGCCAGTTTACAACCACTACAATCAGAAATATCGTAAGTGTTCCAATGATATAGAGCGCATGTAGATGCCAAAAACTGTAAACGTGACGCACATACGTGACCTAAATGAGAATTCCATAAATAAAAATCAAAAGACAAATGACTAAAATGAAAAGGAGTCAAGTCAACACTCGAATCAGCAACATCATATACTTTGAGTTCATCCAAGACATAGAGCTCCCCTACCTTACGGCTTGTCTCAGTCACCTTCTGAGATTGCAGGTCCTGAACACAACAAAGAAATCAGAAAAGAATATCCAAAGACCAGATTTACACAACTGACTAACTGAAGCATGGTTTAAAGCAAGGGTTAGAATATGATATACATCAGGGATAAATACGTTTGAAGTGACAATAGAACCAACACCTTCTAATGGCATAAATGTACCATTAGCAGTCAAAATGGATGCAGGTGAACCTGGGGAAAAAGATACAAAAGTTGACAAGTAAGGTGACATATGGTGAGATGCACCAGAGTCCAAGATCTATAAGGAAGAAGGTATACCTGAAGTATTGGACGAAGACAGACCTAAAGGCAAGGAGGCTAACATGGTAGTGGATGTGGAGGCTGACATGGTAGTGTATACAACCATTACGAAGAGATGAAAAGAACGCACAAAAAACCCCAAACACAATAGATAACCAAAACAAGACAGATGGTAAAGACAATCAACAATCAAAATCGAATACGTACCCAGTAAGAAAACAGATGCAAACTACGCCCAAAAAACAACAATCTGTCGAACAGCAAAAGGACGACTTTCGAACCACAAAAAACGATCTTCACCGTTCATAATGTCGATAAATATGTAATGAAGCTACTGTACAAAAATCACGACGATGCGGCGATTCAAACTCCAGGAATAGAAAAAACCAGCGCGGTTGTGCTTGCCCGAAAAGTGCAGTCTAAACAGCAATCTGTCGAACATCAAAAGGATGACGTACAAAACTCAAAAACTGATCTCCACCATTCACAATGTAGATAAGTACGTCTTTAAGCTACTTTCTAACAATCACGATGATCTGATGGTTCAAACTCCGGTAATAGACAAAACAACGCGACTATGCTTCCCCGAAAAGTGCAGTCGAACTTTTCTCTCGTTTTCTCTCTCAAAATGATCGTCAATCGACAAAACAACCATGGATCAACCGTGCTCTGATACCATGAAGACTGAGAGCCAAAATTGGCTAGGGTTTTATCATCATAGAGCATGATTGCGAAAGAACAGAAGAGAGAATATTTATAGCTAAACAAGTGGGAAAACCTTATTAGGAAAATGACTAAACAAAAATCTAGGTTAAAATAAGTTAATAGAAATAGGGAAATTAATTAAAATGCCAAAAGTCAAACATTGAGTTACCAAAATGCCACAAAAATTTCTCAGTTTACCAAAATACCCTAAATACCCGAGATTGAGCCCGCGATCGCGGGATAGGGCTGACGTGGCACGAACTTTGGCCACAAATGCCCCGCGGAGCCCCTCAACTTTGGCCGCGGTGCATATTTGGCCCCTGCCCGCGATCGCAGCCCGCGATGGACCAAAAAATTTCAGTTTTGGTCCCTGAAAATTTACACTTTTGGTCCCTGTACTTAGACGAATCTTGCATGCTTTTACTGTTTTTTCCACAATTATTATACTTTGAAGACCGATTTGTGGTTGAAATTCATTTGCATGTTTGAATCAATGTTAAATCAGTGTTTTTGGAATACCAGTTTGTGGATGGAATGAGAGATTGGTTGTCATCAATGTTGGTTGTTTCATTGATAAATAGATGTAAAATGCAATCCATAATCCACACACCGATTTCATACTTCTTTCTTGATTTCTTTCTGCAATATTTTGTGTTTGAGATACTACTGAAAAAATGAGTTCATCTTTTGCAAAAGCTAAGCTATATTTCTGTTTTGATGGTGAATGGGAGCAAGATAACAATGAGTGGAATTTTGCTTATAAATCTAAGCATGGTGTAAAATTGCCAGTAAACTATACTTATCAGAAATTTCTTGCATACGCTATGCAAAAATGTGGAATCAACTCTTCTACTGTTTGCAAGTTAGTGTTTAAAAATGGCGATGGGTCATTTGTGGATTTATCCAACGATGGGGATATCTCTAATTTTCTGCACTTTGCACTCGATTCAGAAAGGCCCCCATTACTTTTTGTGTATCCCGCCGTATCCGACGAAAACGACGACGACGGTGACGACGACGGTGACAACGAAGACCTCCAAATAGAGCAGCCTGATTCTCAATTTCAGGCGTCCAACGCCCCAACGGTTCATTTAGATCATTCATATGGTCTTAACGACTGTATTCCGGAGACGCAACAACAACAACCACCACAACCACATGAAGGGCGTACTGCTGGAGTTGCTGATGACGAAACCCACGTTTTCAGAACGGGTAATTCTGAAATAGACAGATCAGACACCGATAGTGATGATCACGAAGAATATACCCCTAGTAGAAAATCATGTAGTCAGATAAATGACTTTTTTGATGTGCCCCCTATTCTTCCAGACTCCCATACCCAGACACAAACCTACGAACCTACACCTTATATTCGCAGTGAAAGGTTAAAAGCAGGTCAGATATTCGATTCGAAGGATCTCTTGGCAAGTCAGATCGGACTCAAGTTCTTGGAAGAGGGTTTCCAAAGTCACGCGCGGAAATCTGACAACAGCAGATACGTAGTTGAATGTGCCAGAGAAAAGTGTGAGTGGAGGTTGTATGCGATTCACACGGGTCCCAAAGGACGGGCGATAATGATTAAAAAGTTGCACGACGTACACACTTGTACGAGGACGCAACTTAATCCTCACCACAAACAAGCCGACAAAAAGACTTTGGGTGCGATGCTGAAAAACAAATTTCTTGATGTTAGCAGGTCATTGCGTCCAAAGGACATTGTCCACGATGTTCACCAGCAGTTCGGCGTCACGATTGATTACCACCAAGCTTGGCGTGCGCGATGCCATGCACTGTTTATGGTGAGAGGCACGTTCGAGGAGTCGTATGAATGACTCCCGACATATTTATATAATTTGCAGTTGCAGAATCCTGGTACTGTCACGCAGCTACGGACCGATTCACGTCGACGGTTTGAGATGTGCTTCGTGGCCCTTGGACCCGCGGTACGTATTTTAACACGTCATATGTTTAAACATTATAAACTATAACATTTACAAAGGAAAACCACCTATGTTTTTGCAGATCCGCACATTTCTGGCAAATCTACGTCGTGTCCTGATAATAGATGCAGCCCATTTAAAGGGTCGTTACTTGGGTATGATGTTCCTGGCGGTTGCCATGGACGGGGATAACTCCATCGTTCCAGTAGCTTTCGGCGTAGGCAAGTCTGAAACCGAGGACGAGTGGACTTGGCTTATGTCCATGTTGAGACAAGCTATCGGAGACCCGCAAGGGTTGGTGTTTATGTCTGACAGGGCTCCTTCCATAAGCGCCGCAATCTCTGCCATGTACCCAAGCGCCCCTCACGCCATATGTTGTCGACATTTGGAGATGAACGCCAAATCCAAGGACAAACGTATTACCACCTACAAGGATGTCTATTTGTTGGTCCCGAAGGCCTATACAAGTTTGTTGAAGGGGGGGGGGGGGGGGGGGGTTGAATACAAACACACAGATTTTACTTTTCTAAATTGTTTATTGATAAATCATTAACAATTTACAGCTTGTTGCGGAAACAAGATTAAGGATAAATCTAAATCTAAACAAGTTGGAACACTAAGGTTTCTTGCACTAAGAAAGATAAGGAGATTACTAATAAAATCCTATCTTGAGAGATATTTGAACTTGTCCAGAGTTAGCAAGTTACTTCAAAAGAAGTGAGTTCATCTCTTTATATACTGCATGCATTTAATCCAAATCAGTATACACTTTACACGTGTCATCAGCTGGTTGGTTGCATGTCATTGAACTTGGTTGACAACCTTAATAGCCGTAAGGATAAACAGTGTAGTATCAGAGTGGTTGTACGATTTCAGATATTCGGAGGTTCTTTTCTGACATTTCGTACGGAGGCGTGCAAGGGTGGTTAAGACAAAAGTACTTTGTACGGAGGACTTCATGTTCAGCTTTCGTTGATTCAGCGATTATCATTTACTATTTAGCAGATGATAAAGTTCCGCGATAGCTAAAGTCTTGTACTTGATACTTCACGTTGAGTGCACAAATCTGAGTCTTCGCTGATCCGCATCAGTTCATTAGGAGACTTGTCGCTGGTTCTTGAGCTTGATCTTCGACTTCAGCGTAGAACCTTTGTTGACGTGAAACTTGTCTTCAGGGATCATAAGTAAACAACTAACTTATCAGCGATCATCATAATGACTGAACAGACTCAGAGCATTTATGGTGAACAGTGTTCGCTGAATGTTTAATCTAAAAAGCGAGAGTTCCTATCAGCGGTACTGGAAGATCTTAGTACTTATCAGCGATAGTGAAACTCTGATACATATTGTTTACTTACAATTTTCACTAAGTATAAGAGAGGGTCATTTATCAAATCACTGAGGGTTTGGATCAACAATCTCCCCCTATTTGATTATGACATAGCAACAAAGAAAATTGCTATTTAATGAAAACATAAGGATAAAAAGAACTCATAAAATATTTGTCCCTTTTACTGTTTTCTGGGATCTTTTCAGTACTGATGGAGTAAAGTACATTCGCTGAAATCTTTCTTTAAAATATTGAATCAGGTAACAATGAAGAACAGAAAGATTACAAGTACAAGCGAAATAATTTACAAGTACAGAAGGATAACTGATACAATAGAGAAAAAAAGGAGATTATATCAGCTTTCAAAAGGTTCTTCCTTAATGAGAAGTTCATCAAGGGTCGTCTTTTCAGTGGGGATCATCTAGTCAGGAACCGTTACGCCTTGTTTTCTTTTGTTCAGCGCTTCTTTAAAGATCAAGGGTTTTAGGTGTCGTGCCTGAATGTCTTTTCTGAAGTCACACCAGTAGATAAGATCTCTGAGCTGTTCGATTGGAGTGATTGGAAGCTCAGCGATCCGTTGAAAGCATTTACGTCCGTCGTAGTCAAGAAAGAATATTCCATAAGGATTACTGATGACTTTACCAGGGACGAAAAGTTCACATGGTGGCAAAGAAATGTCAAGGGTAGATAGATAAGGGTCAGGACCAAGCACTTCAGCGCGAGAGAAACCAATTCTAGTTTCATTTCGTATGACAGGACCTGAGTTTGAATCTTGACGTTTCGTCTTTGGAGAGCCCCTTTTTCTTTTCAGCTTTAGATCAGGAAGAGGAGGAATATCCACACAAGAAGATATCAAATCGATCTGTCTGTTTATCAGCTTTTCGAAATGATTCTTGTACTTAGATTGTGATGATTGGATAGCTAACCTCATCTCCAGCCATTCAGAGAGACCATACCTTTTTACAGTGTCAGCGCGAAAGGATTCAGTTTGGCCATCTTCTCTGAAAAGTTTGATGTCAACAATAGGTACTCCGATAGATGTTCTTCCAGAGATGAATACCTTGTTGATCTTCGCTGGACGATATCTGAAGTGAATTTTCTCTTTACACCAGATCAGGGTGGTCTGAGAAACTTCAGTTTTCTTTTCCACGATCTTCTGGGCTTCTTCCCAAAGTTTTCGTTGGACTTGAATGGGAACACGCTTCAGCTTTGGGTCTTTGACAGATTCTTGAGTAAGCTTGATGGCGTATTCTCTGTCTTTCTCTTCGGCTTCCTTTCTTTCAGCGATGAGGCGTTCAGCTCTGAGGTGTTCCTTGTATTCAGCTTTTGAAATTCTGAACTTTGGAGGAACTGAAGGCAGTTGATCACGCCTTAGAATGATTCGCTGATCCTCGAATCGCTTTATCATTTCTTCTCTTCTCTTTTGATCCTCTTTACTCAGCTTTTGAGGAGCTGAGGAAGGTCTGTTTCTGTGCGAGAGAGGTTGTTCTTCTGGTTCATCAGTCTCAGAGATCAAATCCAAGACTGGGATTATGTCTTCAGCGGCATCTGGAATTATTGGTGAAGTCGCAGTTGTAGAGCCTTCAGCGATATCCTCAAACAGGGGAGAGGACTAGCTGAAACGCAGCGATCTCACTAATAAGAACTGGGTAGAAGAACATGGGTAGAAAAGATAGAAAAAGATTGTGGATGTGTAGAGAGGTTGTTGAGTAGAGAACTGATTGTGTATAGATATGTTCAGGGAAGGAATATAAGTAAAGTTTAGTGTACCTGACAAACCGGCTTTTCAAGCAAGATCGCCAGATTTTCATCTTCAGCGAGGCCTTTGCCTTTGCTTTTCTCAGCGCCAGAGGCTGAAGGCTTTGTCTTTGTCTTCTCCCCTGAAGCTTCTTTTATTGATATTCCCTTAAGAGCTTTGATCCTTGGGGCAGGTTTGACGATAAAGAAATCATCGTCATCTTCATCATCATCATCATCCTTCCTTGGAGAGGAGGATGGTTCATCTTCAGGGATGTCGATGTCTTCATCTTCTTCTGCTTCGGATTCCTCAGCATGTTCTTCGAGTTGCTCCCCCTCAGATACAGAGGCGAGCTTCTCGGTTCCTTCAGGGTTTTCATCTCCCTGAGGTCCTGCGGTTAGATCTTCATTCCTCTCTCCCCTGATAGATTCATCATGGGAAAGGTCTTCAACGCTTTTGTTTAGATCTTCAGCGCTCTTCTCAAGATTTTCAGCGCTCTTCTCCCTGGTATGTTCAGCGCTCTTCTCCCCATCTTTCTCATGATTGGGGGAGGAATGAGTAGACTCAGCATTGGTGTTATCTCTGTCTTCTGGGCCAGAGATTTTCACACAACCTTCAAGCTTTGCTATTCTGTCTTCTAGGCCAGAAATAGCAGGCGTGATTTTCTTCAGCTCTGTGCGATCCGCCGCTGTGAAAGATTCCAAAATAGGGGCAGGGGCAGGAGCAAGAGCTGGATTATTTGCCTTGTTGACCAGCGTCTCGATCATCATCTTCATAGAACTAACGTCGGTCTTTACAGAGCCTAAGTCAGTCTTGACCGCTGACATATCACCCTCGAGTTTTCCAACCGATGTCTTCAGCGTTGTTACTTCGCTGGACACGGTCGAAACTGAGCTTTTGAGGCTGGTGTAGTCAGTGTAGATGTCAGAGAGCACCTTGGCAAAATCGGCGAGAGTCTTATCAAGTCCCTTGATGTCTTCAGTGGAAGCTTTCTTCTCCACCACCGTCGTCAGCTTTGTCAAATTTTCTCCAGCGTTTGTTACAGCTGTAGAATTGTTGGAGAGTGTGGTGGTGAGACTGGTCAGCTTTGTTTCCACGGACTTCAGAGAAGCGTTGATGTCTCCCAAATTAGGACCTGTAACATATAAGTACTTGTGAACAAAGGAAAGCTCAGAAGTTTCAGGTTTAGTTACAGTGTTTAAGGTGGGATTTGTACCCGCAGGAGGATTGATGAACTCGTCAAAGTTGCAAGTTCCTGAATAATGTTCCATATCCTCTTCGAAAGTACGGTGAGGTATGGTGATCTCTGCAGGTCCTTTCTTCATCATTTGATGAGAAGCGTCAGCGGTGGCTTCTGGAATGATGGCATCTCCAGTGTTAGCTGGAGGAGTGTCCAAAGAAGTGGAGGGAGGAGCGAAGGATAAGATTGGGATTCGGGTTCTGAGTTCAGCGTTGGAATCGCTGACAATCACTTCATCAATCTTTTGAGAGACTGAGGGAGGTTGGGTAGTTTCCAAGTTTCTAACCTCAGCGTTTAGAGACGCTGAAGTTTGGATTGGAGGGATGGCTTGCACGGGTGTGGCAGAGCGTACCACGGAACTTTCCTTCAGCTCGTCAGAATGAGCTGAGGAGTCTTCAGCATGGAATTGCTGGGGTTGCTCCTTGGTTTTCTTGATCCTTTTGGAATCAAGTTGGGTGTGTGAGGGTTTCCTTTTCTTAGAAGGAGAGGATTTTGTGGCCGGGGTATCAGCGATGGGTATTGTCGCTGAAGGAGCCACAGAAAGCGGAGAATTTAGAAGAGTGAGAAGAGTAGAGAGACGTACCTCATTGGCGACAGGCTTGAAGTCGAGAACTTTAGGGCCAATCTGAGAAAGTTTCAGATCACCCTCTTCAGGATAGCTGTCCTTTAGGCCATATTGAAAGATGGCGCTGATGAATCATGGGTAAGGAACCCATGCTGGTCTGTCAGCGGCAGAATCGACACGTTGAATCAGGTCATCATAAATAATGGAGGCCCAGTCAATGGTTAGACCTTTCAGCAGTGCGTATCCCATGGATTGCTGAGGTTGAGCGGCTTGATCAGAAGAGCCGGACTTCGCTGTCATGCAGCTGATCAGGTGTGCGAAGATGAAGTTCATCTCGCTGGGCATCTTGGATTTCTTTATCAGCGTCAGTTTCTTCTCAGGCTTCTTGTCCCTTCCAATATCCCAGATATAACCCATTGCGTCAAGGAAAGCAATGATTTCTTTTTTGTCAGCGTGCCTCTTGTGGTCAGGGAATGGAACGAAGGGTTTTTCTTTGGTAGCATTTGGGAAGTTCAGGGCTTTTCGGATTATGGCAGGGGTTATCTTGATGGTGCCATACTCAGTATCGCTGAGTATGCAGTCGATGGTTTTGGATGCATCTTTGGCAGAGGGTAGCTCAGTGTGTCTGGCAGAGTACCAGAACTGGGATAAGAGCCGCTGACTGGCAGGAGGTGTTATGGTCAGGGCTGTGTAGATGGGGCTGTTCTTCAGAAAACTCACAGCATCGTCCAGATGTGATACTTGCTTCCGAGGAGGAAACTCGAGAAGAGCTGAGAGGTTGTTGGCCTTGGTCCAATCTAGTTGATCCAGCTCGAACTTAACCTGAGGGGCTTTGACGATGTCCACTTCCTCAGAGTCAGTGGAGATGGACTCAGCGGTGACATTGATTTTTGAAGATGCCATTTCTCTGTATTATCAGTTCAACCAAAGATGTTAACAAATAAGAATTGTCTTAGTATGGAAAGAATTTCCATTAAGATTTTTCGAATTTTGTCCATTTCATTCAGACATAAATGTCTTAATGAAGATTAGGGTTTTTCTTGATTTTTAAAATGAAATGTAAAACCCATAAAGTCTTGTATTCCTTTCTAAAAGAAAACTGGATACGAATGAAGAACAAGTTTAAGATTTAGATTTAAAACTTGAAGAACAACCATGAAATGGTTGTGTTCATAAAACCATGAAAGAAATGATTTTATTTTACAAAGTTCTTTTGTTTGATCTTGTTAAAACAAAGAGAAGATCGAAAACAAGTTTTCTGCATTTGAAAAAAATAAGAACATATTAACCTTGAAGTTTTGATGAGGAAGATGATGAACAGTTCTTGAGGTTTTTGAGAGCACAAATGCAACAGAGGATTCTTTCTTGCGGAGGAAGATTGTTCGCGTAAAAGACAAATATAAACCAAGAGTTGTTTATATAGGGAGTTTTAGAGAGAGAAAACCTTGAGCGGGAAAAGGTTTTCATCATGACACGGACACGTGTTTGCATTTGATTGGAAGTTTGAACAAAACGTGCAAACGTGTGTCAGAAAGAAATCGTGCCTGGTGTTATCCATTGCAATGACGTCACAACTGTCCTTTCACATTCTTTTAGGATGTCTCTGATGTTTTGAAAGCTCAGGGACTCTTTTGAAAAACATGAAGCACTGAATAGAAGATATCAGTGAAGGTTTTAAGAATTTTCAAAAGTATCGCTGTTAAGGAAGAGATATTCAGCGATGCAATTTATTTTGAAATCTTGCATTTACATGCGATTGTCAGAGAGAGAAAACATACTTGGATATCAGTTTAACCAAGTTTATTCAGAGAGAAGATGATGAAATGGATTATACAAGTTGATTTTATCCCGAAGGCTATACAAGATTGTATAAACGTATCGTTGATCAAATGTGAACCGCTGAAGATTTTACCCTTCAAAGTTCAGCATTCCAAGCTCGCTGATGAGAAAGTTGAATCTTGTCTCATCAAGAGGTTTGGTAAACAAATCAGCTAACTGATAATCAGTTGGGATAAAATGAAGTTCTATATCACCATTCATCACATGATCTCTGATAAAATTATATCTGATTTCTATGTGTTTTGTCTTTGAGTGTAGCACTGGATTGTTTGCTATAGCGATGGCACTTGTGCTGTCGCAATAGATTGGAATTTTGGAGAGCTGAAGATCATAGTCTAGTAGCTGATTTCTCATCCACAAGACCTGAGAACAACAGCTTCCAGCGGCTACATATTCAGCTTCAGCTGTGGAAGTGGACACTGAGTTTTGCTTCTTACTTGTCCAACTTACCAGCTTTCCACCCAGGAGCTGACATCCTCCCGTGGTGCTTTTCCAATCCATTTTGCAACCTGCAAAATCACTGTCTGAATAGGCGGTTAAAATCGAATCCTGAGTCTTTGGGATACCAAAGACCTAGATTCGCTGTACCCTTAAGATATCGAAAGATTCGCTTTACAGCTTTCATATGAGATATCTTAGGTTCAGCTTGATATCGTGCGCACAGACATGTTGCAAACATAATATCGGGTCGGCTAGCTGTAAGATATAATAGTGAGCCGATCATCCCACGGTACAGTGTGACATTGACAGGAACACCCTTTGTGTCCTTATCAAGTGTCAGCGGTGGTGCCATAGGGGTTTTCATAGCTGAACTTTCAGTTAAGTCGAATTTCTTCAGCATATCTTTAACATATTTTCCCTGATTTATAAAAGTTTCTTTTTCAGTTTGCTTAATCTGAAGACCAAGGAAATATGTTAGTTCACCCATCATGCTCATTTTATACTCATCTTTCATTCTATCAGCGAAACGAGTACAAAGCTCAGGGTTAGTAGAACCAAATATAATGTCATCAACATATATTTGAACTAAAATGATATGACCTTTCACTTTTCTAAAAAATAGAGTTTTGTCAATCTTACCTCTCTCAAAATTTTCAATATGGAGATAAGTAGAGAGAGTATCATACCATGCACGAGGAGCTTGCTTTAAGCCATAAAGTGCCTTGTCCAGTTTATAAACGTAACCTAGACGCTTAGGATCTGAGAATCCTGGAGGTTGTTCCACATACACTTCTTCATTCAGCTTTCCATTTAGAAACGCTGACTTAACATCCATCTGATGTACAGTGAAGTTTTTGTGTACAACATATGCTAAGAAAAGACGAATAGATTCAAGTTTTGCTACTGGAGCAAAAGTTTCGTCGTAATCTATGCCTTCCTCTTGCCTGTATCCCTGAGCAACAAGACGAGCTTTGTTGCGAGTTATAGTACCATGTTTGTCCAACTTGTTTCGATAGACCCACTTAGTGCCTATCACCGTTTTGTCAGTTGGTCTCCGAACAAGTTTCCAAACTTTGTTTCTTTCGAATTCAGTCAGCTCTTCTTGCATAGCGCTGACCCAGTTTGGATCTCTGAGGGCATCATCTATTTTCTTTGGTTCAGTTAGAGAAATAAAGTTAACAAATAAACAAATATTACCTGCACTTCTACGAGTCTGAATACCAGCGTTGGGATCACCAAGAATTTGATCGATTGGGTGATTTACAGTCCATCGCTAAGCCGGAGCATTCGTCGCTGACTCAGTCTGAACTGGAGAAACTGAAGATGAGGCTTCAGCTACTTCTGGATTATCAGCTAAGAGAGGAATGTTTGCATTTGTCACTTCATTCACTGATTGCTGAGAAATAGACGGAATTTCTGAGGCATTTGGATCAACTGTAGGTATAGTGTTTATAGGAACAGCTGAGACCCAAGATGTTTCAGCTTCACTATTCTGCATATCTGGAATGATAGTAGGACCATCATTTTCTACGGTATGAGCATGAGGAGTGGGAACTTCTTCTGAATCACCAAGATGAGAAAACATCCATTGATTCAGTTCTTCAGTATCAGCGTTCGGTTTAGAGTTCGCTGAACGGGATTCGTCAAACGTGACGTGAATAGTTTCTTCTACAGTTTGTCTTCTACGGTTGAAGACTCTGAAGGCTTTGGAGACTGAGGAGTATCCAAGAAAGATTCCATCATCAGCCTTAGGATCAAACTTTCCAAGGGCATCTCTGGTGTTCAGTATGAAACACTGACATCCAAAGATGTGAAGAAAGCTGATTGAGGGCTTTCTCCCATGAAAGAGTTCATAGGCTGTCTTTTTGAATCTTTTAACTATCAGCGACCTGTTTTGCGTAAAACAAGCAGTGTTGACAGCTTCTGCCCAAAACTGAGTAGGCAGGTGAGAATCGCTGAGCATTGAACGTGCAGCTTCAATAATTGTTCTATTTCTTCTTTCAGCGACTCCATTTTGTTATGGTGTTCTCACTGACGAAAAGTTGTGAGAAATACCCTTACTCTCAAGGAAGGAATCAAGAGAACTGTTTTTGAATTCAGTTCCATGATCACTCCTTATTGAGCGAACAGTCATATTGTTCAGAGTTTCCATCTTCCGAACAAAGGTGATGAGTTCTTCAGGGGTGTCACTCTTAGAACGGAGAAACATTACCCATGTGTAACGAGAGAATTCATCAACTATGACCAGCGTATATTTCTTTCCAGCGATGGATTGTTTGTTAACGGGGCCAAACAAATCCATATGGAGTAGATGTAGAGGAGATGACACTGAGGAGACTTGCTTTGACTTGAAGCTTGCCTTGGTCTGCTTCCCTTTTTCACACGCTGAACATAAAGACTCTTTGGCGTATGAATGCCGAGGTAGACCAGTGACTAACTCTTTGGAGGAAAGAGTATTCAGTGTCTTGAAATTTAGATGTGAGAGCCTCTTGTGCCATAGCCAGTTGACATCAGAAGATGCCTTTGAGAAGAAACAGGAGTTCTCAGTGGTTGTTGAGTCCATGTTTATTACATAAACATTTTCCAAACGATAACCGCTGAGAGCTATCTTCTCCTTTTTGTCAGAGACAAAGCAGGATTCCTTAGTGAAAATCACTTTGTTATCCATGTCGCAAAGCTGACTGATGCTCAGAAGATTATGCTTCAGCCCTTCAACATATGCGACTCTTCTGAAGGAGGTTGTACCATTTGAAAGTACACCATACCCTCGGGTGTGTCCTTTTCCATTTCCACCGAAAGTCACAGAGGGACCCTTCTCTTCCTTGTATTCAGTGAGCAGGTTTTTCTTTCCAGTCATGTGTCTAGAGCATCCGCTATCGAGATACCAGATACCCTTCTTAACCTGCATTTACAAAGGAAGATTAGTTTTGCTTGGGTACCCACTTAACCATGTATACACGTTTGTCAGTGGAAGTAGTTGGAATGGAAGGTTCAGCGGTCTTCGCAGCATTTGAAGATTCAGCTTTGTCTTTCTTCACTTTGGTTAATTTCTTAACCTCAGTGGTAGGAGTCACCTTGACCTGATTTTCACCAGGGTTGGTCTTCTTTGCCTTGGGGGCAATCTTCACCTTAGCTATCTTTTCAGTTTTGGTGGCTTTGGGGCACTTACTAGCAATATGATCGGTAAGTCCACAGTGATAACATTTCCTATAACTAAAAGTAGTTCTAGGACCACTTGTATGCTGAGCTTTTAATTTTGAATTAGAAGTGCCAGCACCAAGTAAACTATTGGCTTTAGAAATGGGACGAACATTCAGTTCTTCAAATTTCTTACCAAGGATATCCACTCTGAGTCTAGGAGTAGATCGCTGAATAGATCCAGAGATCAGCTTTCTAGATCCAGAGGGGTAGGTCACTGAGGCTTTAGAAGCATTCAGCTTTGGTACTAAGGTACCCTTCTGAGGATTTTGGTAAATAACAATTCCTTTACCTTTGTCTTTAGAGACAGAGGTAGGTTTTGAATGAACCATTTTCTCCTTACCTTTTGAGGAGGTAGGAGTTTCCTCAGGAATTGGTGTAATGGACGAGGAGCAATGAGATGATGAAGTGTCAGCGAATGAGAATACGAACGTTCCAAATTTAAGCATTGAACGTTCAGTGGTTGGTTTTGGAGTATCATATTTATAACCCAGACCACGTTTATCACTCAGAGGAATCCGAGCCTTAATTATCTCAGTGATCTTTGTTGAAGAATTACACCATCCTTCAACAGTAGCTTGTTCAGCTTTTAATGCAGCGATAGCTTCTGCTCGTTCGATTTTGACTAGCTGATTTAAATAGACTTGATCTTTAAAATCATCTTCAATTTTAGAAAGCTTTTCTATTTGAAGGTGGCAGTTTTTAAGCTTTTCAGCGAGATCAAGATTTTGGTTTTCAACCACAGCTTTACCGTTCATGGCTTCGTATAAACTTCTAGTCAATAGATCGATTTTACGGAGACTATCAGCTTCATCAATATTTGCAATATTGGTAAAGAAAGAAGGTGATACCTGAATGGCAGATGTTGAAGTGGAGGGAATGTCTGAACTTTCTTCCTCTTCTTCAATCTTGGCCATGAGACATTGATTTGCTTCATCATCTTCAGAATCAGATGATGAGGCTTCTTCATCAGAAGCAGCCCAATCATAGTCAGCCATCAGGCCTTTTCCTTTCTTCTTAAAGCTTTTCAGCTTTGCATACTTCTCCTTCAGCTTTGAGTATTTGTCATCTTTATTCCTTGGAACAAAGGATTTCTTTGTAAAAGCTGAAGGTCTCATGATTTTCTTTGACCTGCACTCGTTAGCGAAATGACCTGTCTTTTCGCAGTTGAAACAAGTAGCAGTAGCCTTATCAACAAAAGCTGATGATTTAGGCTTGTCAGTTATGGAAAGAGTTTTGTTCTTTCTAAACATTTTCTTCTTGGCGAATCTCCTGAACTTTTTAGTTAGGAGAGCCAAGGATTCATCATCATCTGAAGAATCAGAATCTGATGACCTTTCAGAGTTACTCTCTAACTCAGTGATAGTGACCGAGGGTCGCTGAGTAGAAGGTTCCTCTGAGATTAAAGCAACAGGGGTGCTTTTGGAATCTTTTACAAGATTCTTCTTAAGATGGCTAGATTGCTCATGATTCAGCAACGTGCCATATAAGGTAGCAAGGGTCATTGATCTTAGATCCTTTGATAGCTTAAGACACATGGAATAATTGTCCCAGCTTTCAGGTAAACATTCTAGAAACTTTGTCAGCACTTCAAAGTTAGAATATTCCTTACCAACAGTTTTCCGATCTATAATTAAACAATTAAAACGTTGGTGAACTTCAGAGAGAGTTTCATTCTTACCAGAAATGAAGCTTTCGTATTGTCTTACCAGGTTGATCTTTCTTGAGTCCTGGACTTCAGACGTTCCTTCATACTGAACACATATTGTGTCCCACATGGCTTTTGATGATTTCAGGTTCATGACGGAATGGTAGACTTCGTCAGGAAGGGCCATGGATAGTATGGATCTGGCTTTTGTATCTATAGCCACTTTCTTCTTATCTTCGTCGGTCCACTGATGGATTTCTTTAGGAATCAGCCTTTCTGGAATAGCAGCTCTAGTTGCAGTGGCTGGAACTAAAGGATCAATTGTTACAGGGATGTGTGGGCCGTTCTCAAGATAGTAAGGTATAGTAGGGTCTACACCTTCTAAGAAGAGTGTCATCCAATTTTTCCACAAGTTGAAGTTGTCTCTGGAAAATCTAGGGGGTTTTGCAAGAGAACCATTGTCTATATAATTTGTGTTTGTGTGGGAGGCCATTTTCAGATAATAGCAAGGAAGAGAAATATCTTAGATTAGATCTTGTTTATGAGATTAAACAAATCCGCTCTGATACCACTTGTTGGTCCCGAAGGCCTATACAAGTTTGTAGAGGGGGGGGGGGGGGGGTTGAATACAAACACACAGATTTTACTTTTCTAAATTGTTTATTGATAAATCATTAACAATTTACAGCTTGTTGCGGAAACAAGATTAAGGATAAACCTAAATCTAAACAAGTTGGAACACTAAGGTTTCTTGCACTAAGAAAGATAAGGAGATTACTAATAAAATCCTATCTTGAGAGAGATTTGAACTTGTCCAGAGTTAGCAAGTTACTTCAAAAGAAGTGAGTTCATCTCTTTATATACTGCATGCATTTAATGCAAGTCAGTATACACTTTACACGCGTCATCAGCTGGTTGGTTGCATGTCATTGACCTTGGTTGACAACCTTAGTAGCCGTAAGGATGAACAGTGTAGTATCAGAGTGGTTGTACGATTTCAGATATTCGGAGGTTCTTTTCTGACATTTCGTACGGAGGCGTGCAAGGGTGGTTAAGACAAAAGTACTTTGTACGGAGGACTTCATGATCAGCTTTCGTTGATTCAGCGATTATCATTTACTATTCAGCAGATGATAAAGTTCAGCGATAGCTAAAGTCTTGTACTTGATACTTCACGTTGAGTGGACAAATCTGAGTCTTCGCTGATCCGCATCAGTTCATTAGGAGACTTGTCGCTGGTTCTTGAGCTTGATCTTCGACTTCAGCGTAGAACCTTTGTTGACGTGAAACTTGTCTTCAGGGATCATATGTAAACAACTAACTTATCAGCGATCATCATAATGACTGAACAGACTCAGAGCATTTATGGTGAACAGTGTTCGCTGAATGTTTAATCTAAAAAGCGAGAGTTCCTATCAGCGGTACTGGAAGATCTTAGTACTTATCAGCGATAGTGAAACTCTGATACATATTGTTTACTTACAATTTTCACTAAGTATAAGAGAGGGTCATTTATCAAATCACTGAGGGTTTGGATCAACACTATTGGGCGGCATGCAGAGCATATACAGATCGGGAGTTTAACATGTACATGAATATGCTACGATATAGTGCCGACGAAGCAGCCAAAGTCTTTGACGATGCTGGACCGGAGAGGTGGTCCGCGGCCCATTTTCCTGGACAACGGTATGACATTCTGACCTCGAATAGTGCAGAGTCTGTGAATGCACTCTCCCGTTTTGCGCGTAGATGTCCGATTGTTAATCTGATGGACTACTTTCGGGCCTTTCAACAAGAGTGGTACCAAATTCGACGCCTAAAAGGAGCTGAGATGCAAAATGCACTCACACCAACGACGGAGAAGATCGTTCAGTACAGGGCGCGTCGTGCGGCGACATGGCCGGTAATAGCAATCGGGTATGGGAAGTACGAGGTGCATGATGACTATATTCACGCAATTGTGAATATGGAAGACCACTTTTGTTCGTGTCGCGAATGGGATAAATCTGGGTTACCGTGCGGCCATGCCATCGCTGCAGCAAGATATATGGGTCGTACAGATTGCAGCGACTTGGCTGTACCTTTCTTCACGTCCGAATATTACCGGAAAACATACGTGGAGGTAATAAACCCAGCTGGACCCCTGCAACATGGGTGTATCCACCCAACCCGCTTCCGCCATGCTATCCACCTTTAATGGATAAGAACAGAGCCGGGAGACCGAGAAAGAACGACCGACGTGCATCACGTGGTGAAAGTTCGATACAACGAAGATGTACTCGGTGCCAATGCGTACGACACACTCGTGGAGGGTGTCCAAATCCCGCCCATTCAACCGTGCTAAGGAGACATTCAGTCAGTCACACCCAGGGCCCGTCACAGCTTGAACCATATGGAACAAACACATATGATACTGTTGATCTAAACGCTGATTTGTAAAATATATATATATATATATATATATATATATATATATATATATATTCATATTATATATACACACATACATATGCTTTTAAATGAACATTGATAACACAGCTAGTTTGTAAATGATATATATTCATATTATATATATACACACATACATATGCTTCTAAATGAACATTGATAACACAGCTAGTTTGTAAATGATATATATACTCATATTATATATACACACATACATATGCTTCTAAATGAACATTGATAATACAACTAGTTTGTAAATGATATATATATTCATATTATATATACACACATACATATGCTTCTAAATGAACATTGATAACACAGCTAGTTTGTAAATGATATATATATATATATATATATATTCATATTATATATACACACATACATATGCTTCTAAATGAACATTGATAACACAGCTAGTTTGTAAATGATATATATATATATATATATATACATTTATATTATATATACACACATGTATATGCTTTTAAATGAACATTGATAACACAGCTAGTTTGTAAATGATATATATTCATATTATATATATACACACATACATATGCTTCTAAATGAACATTGATAACACAACTAGTTTGTAAATGATATATATATTCATATTATATATATACACATACATATGCTTCTAAATGAACATTGATAACACAGCTAGTTTGTAAATGATATATATATTCATATTATATATACACACATACATATGCTTTTAAATAAACATTGATAACACAGCTAGTTTGTATTCCATCCAACATGCTCTTCATCTTCAATCTTTCTGACCCTTCTTCAACGGCTTCTGCTTTTGCAACCACGTATGGCCATTGTGTACCACAACCCGGACACACTTTAGCAAATGAGTTGAGGGTTGTCATATATTCTACAAGAGGAGTAGGCCCACGTGGATAGAGTACAGCTACCAAAATCTAGCATCATTAACAAACAAAACCCCATGTTTGTTTATCCGAATGAGGTAACATCTGACTTGACCTTGCATGATGTATCCAACCTAACCGTGGTTCAGCGGCTTACAAACTACTTTTCAGAGAAATTAACAACAATAAAAAAATACAAAACAACAACACAGTAAAAAAAATACAAACAACAACACAGTAAAAAAAATACAAAACAACAAAAAAAATACAAAACAACTAAAACAACCACCACCTACTTTAAAATTGATTTAGTTTCATCAATCCAAGCTTGCTTCTCGTTTACCTTCGCTTGAATAATTGCGAAGTCTTGCAGAATATGGTGAATTGCTTCTTGTTCTCGACGAACACGAGCCTCCCGAGCTTTTATATCCCATTTCATCCTTTTGATCTCCCTGTCTTCCTCTTCGATCTTTCTCAAATGGACTGCCTTCCTGTCCATCATTTTTTTCCAGTCTTCTGTTAGTTCATCTATCTCCTTTTCTTTTTTTGCTATGGCGACCTCGATTTGAGGTGGCATTTTTTCAGGAGTAGACTTAGGGTTTGATGACGATGCCATTTGTGGATGAAATGAGAGAAGAGAAATCAATAGAGAAAGCAATTCAAAGAAACAAAGCAAGAGAGAAATCAAGAAAGAAAGCAATAAACAAGTGTGAATTGTGAATTGCATATTACTGATATTTCTGGATGAAATCTCAAACATGTAAATGAATTTCAACCACAAATCGGTCTTCAAAGTACAATAATTGTGGAAAAAACCAGTAAAAGCATGCAAGATTCGTCTAAGTACAAGGACCAAAAGTGTAAATTTTCAGGGACCAAAACTGAAAAATTTTGGTCCATCGCGGGCCATCGCGGACTGCGATCGCGGGCAGGGGCCAAATATGCACCGCGACCAAAGTTGAGGGGCTCCGCGAGGCATTTGTGGCCAAAGTTCGTGCCACGTCAACCCTATCCCGTGATCGCGGGCTCCATCGCGGGTATTTAGGGCATTTTGGTAAACTGAAATTTTTTTGTGGCATTTTGATAACTGTTGGTCAAACTTTGGGTATTTTAATTAATTTCCCATAAAAATATGGTAAATATACCCTAATACAACCCACATAAATAAACTAAACAATAAATGTTTGTTCTTAATAAATTACTTTAATACAATATTTTTTATTATAATCTAAATATTTTTATTTAAAATGAATGAGGAAATAATTTTAATATATAATAAAAGTTTTACTAATGAGATAGTTTCCTCCTTGTTATCATCGTCGTCGTTGTCATTGTTAAACTTGTTATTATTTTTTTTTTAAAAACACCATTCTTTTATTTTAAAAAAGAAGATAGAATATCAACATGGTCGACATATAAGCCGACCATCATACTCCCTGGGATCAAAATCAATTGAAGGTTCAAAATTATTTTTTTAAGTCTTACCAAATCCATTTATCAATCGTTAGATAAATTGATGAGATGTTATGAGCCTGTATTTTATAATTTGTTTCTTAAAAGATATGGGAAATTATAATTTAATAAACTTAATTTTAAAATCAAAACAGATTTTCTTACTTAAAAATAATATATACTGAAATTTATAGTTAAATAAATTATAAAAAAACAAGTATTTTTTTTAAGTTGATATTTATATCGTTATACTTTTTAATTTTTTTAGCTAGTTTTCTTTTCCATTCATATGAATTTGCATAGATTCATCATTTTATCTATTTATAAAAATAGTTTCGTGTGTAAATTTAAACTTATTATAAAGATTGAATTGTAGATTTGGTCCTTGTGGGTTTTGTATTTTCTTTGACTATAGTCTTTATTCTATGTTTATTATAGACATGGTCCTTGTGGTATGCAATATATTGTGACTATGATTCCTCAACACTAACACCGTTAATTTTGAGAGGTTAAAGGCATCATGTGCCTTGCACATGATAGGTTTAAACTCTAATTTATGTTCCTTTGGTTTATAGAAATATTTGAAAGTGGGTCCCTATGGTTTATTATTATTTTTACATTTTTTCTTTAAAAGCTAATAAAAACGTAATTATATATATAAATATTATTAAAAAATTTAAAGTATATTATCTAATTCACACACACACACATATATATATATATATATATATATATAATAAATATATAATTTTTAATAATATTTTTATATATCTATATCTATACTACCTTAATATGCATTTAGGAAAAAGTCTTAAACACAACTCTTCATGCATGATGTACAACTATTTTATGCACCAAAATGAAAAATCTCTTAGTTACTACTTCCAAAGCACAATGTACAAGTTAGTTTATGCACTATGTTTACCTTTCAATGAAAAATCTCTTAGTTACTACTTCCAAAGCACAATGTACAAGTTAGTTTATGCACTATGTTTACCTTTCAACTCCTATCAGACATTATATTTAAGGAAGTTTTGAAACTTTATTTTTCCTTCTAAGAAAGTCTTCCTTCCTTATTGAGATTTTATTCTTGAAATGGCTTCTTTCCTTTTATCTTTTTGGCTGCCAAATACTTCATATAAAAGAGTTTCCATTCTATTCATTACCAAACCTCCACCACTCCACCACCGTTTTGGAAAGAGTCAGAATTTGTTTCATCAAACATACTTATTCTCCTCCCCAAATCCATCTTTCAATCGTCTCTTTTTCCAAAAGTACCAGATTAATCCTCCACCGCCAAGGGGTTTGAGCTTTCTCAAACTGCATTGTGAAAACCAACGGCCAGAGATCATAATCCATGTCTAAGAATGATAACCAATCAGATTAATCCTCTATCCTATATAAACATAACCCCCCAAAATTACAACTACAACATTGAAAACCATTTGCTTCCATTTGTTATGCCAGTGGCGGAGAAAGCTCCAGTAAAAAAAGAAAACAAAAGAGGATTTTCTTCTTATATGGTTTCCTAAAACGTTTCAAGAAACCTTACGGATAATTATACCTTGTATGTTTCAGTCTTTATGGATCTCTCCTGATTAGTTATTGCATAAATATCTATATTCCAAAACATGCTTTAATTTTTTTCTCAATTTTTTCAGTTATAGTTGTAAGTATGTCATGGTGTACTTGAGTTAAACTATGAAATTGGTCAGTCTCCTTTCATTTCAATTTCACTTTTGCCCTCTGTTTTTGTGTTGTTAGTAATGGTCGTGTATGCCATTTTCTTATGCAGTTATGGTTTATGATTACTAATTGCTTTGTTTGGGGTTTAATGTGTTTCTGTCAATATATGATACTGTATGGTATGGAACTTTTTTTTTTATTCTTTTAATATTGCAGTACCAGAGTTGAGGATGTGGATTTTGAGGAGAATGGAGTTTATGCAATGGATATAGTCACAAGGACGAAAGATAGCAAGGTAAACTTTAAATGGGTTTCTATCCATTACTATTGCAGCTTTATCGGTTGATGATGATTTTTGAAGCCAAAGTTGTTGGGTGAGATTGGGTGAGAAACAGACTAAATTGAATCAGCCAAAGTTTTTCTCCTTTAATCTTTAATATATTTTTGTAGGGTGGGGATTCTTTCTATAAACTGAATCAGGCTAAAGAAATGCTTTTACCATATTCCATAAATATATTTTTAACTATATCTATTTAAATTTTATGTCAAACATCAATTTTCCTTTTCTATATTATTCAACATTAGTTTTATGTTTTTACCTTCCTCTTATCTTAGGAGTAAGGTGGTACATGTTATAACAACAGAATTGTTTGGTTGGATTTTTTTTCCTTCAAAAACAACTTCGGCTCAATGTCGTCAACTCAAAGAGTCGTCGTTTTTCAAAGAAGACAGAAGCGTACAAGGAGTGAGCTGCTGATTTAGGGCTTGTTTACTTAGAGCTTAATGGGTTTAATGGTCTGTTTGGCTTATTCGCACAGCTATTTAGGGTTGTTTACTTGCAACTTATTCACACAGCAGATGGCTTATTCGCATAGATGCATACCATGTGTTGTCCCCATTCAGCTGAAAAAAAGACACACCTACCCCTGATTTTTAATAAACACGCCTCCTCTTTCAACTCTATTCAAAACCCTAGCTACTTTTTGGTTTCCTTCCTCATCAGCCTCCTCTTCCAGTTTTGCTATGGACCAACCGACAATCTCAAATGGAGCAACCGACAATCTCAAATGGTTCAAAAAGACGCAACTAATCTTCTTCCAATGATGGAATCTTTTGAAAGTCTATATTAGTTTTCTATTGAGTTATAATAAATTTTCTCTTTTTGTTATGATTATCAATAAAACTCCGAAATGAACAATTTATAACTTAGATGTTAATCTACTAGAATCGTTTCGACGGATTTTACGTGTCTTTTTTACAATTAGACGTTATATATATATATACTACTTTAATATCCATTTAGACCAACACTCTTAATTACAAGTCTTTGAGCATGGTGTGGGAAAGCTTGCAGTTCATTACTTTTGGTTCTCATCTTGTGTTCTACGCATTGGGAGTTGTACCTTGCATCAAAGAACTTGCAAAATGTGCTTCATGGAGGCTCTAATAAATCTTGGTTGATCATGGGTGTTCAACCAATTTAGTTTTCTTTTTGTAGTTTGATTCTTAATGTTTGATTTTGACTTTACCTTTATAACTTGTTCATAATTATTATGAATAATAACGATCAACAAGTCTTCTTCACACGTAAATAGGCTTTTCTTTACCCAAAATTTTATTGTTCCAACTTTTTTTATTGTTTTTATTTTGCATTAGGACCTTATTTGTACCGTGGACAAATTATCGTAATTATTTTAGCTTGCAAAAGAATATTGTAAGGCCGCTCATGCTCTAAATGAACTTATTCGCTAAGCCATTGGATTAAATGAACTTATTCGCTAAGCCGAGGGAGGATAGTTGTTTGTATTAAGCCATCAATATTTAAGAACAATCTTTTTCTTAATGTTTGTTATTTTATCATACTAATGCAAATTGCTTTTCTTTCTTTTACGTGATGAATAAGGTATAATCAATAATTATATTACTACACATTTGGTACCATATATTTATATTAAAATCATTGCGTGTTTTTTGCAGGAAATATTTACGGATGGGTGCATCAAGAAACTCAACAGCTTTTTGGATATACGGATGAGCATTATTTACAAATGATTGTATTTCTCTATTCAGTTAAAATTTTCAATTTTTGTAATAGGTTCCGAGTTTATGGGTTTAGAAGCTTAATACGTGTGGAATTATTTTCCATTCGATCTTGCTAATACACAATATTAACCTTCAACTTTATATATATTATTTGACTTGCAAATTAACCACACAATGAAATAAAATCGAAAGTGATAAAGAAACATGATTTAGGGTTAAACTAATGTTTCGGAATTGTGATTCATCCGCGCTGCATCGCGCGGGTACACCACTAGTATATATATATATATAGAGAGAGAGAGAGGTTTAAACGAGAACGCTAACTATTTACGAGAACACGAGAATGGCCGCCCATGTACAAAATCACATGTGTTTCACGTACAAAATCACATCTGATTTTACACTACATGGATTTTGTACGTGATTTGTACAAAATCACATGTGATTTTACACTACCTGAATTTTGTACAAAATCACATGTGATTCACGTCCAGATTTTCAGGTAGTGTAAAATCACATTTGATTTTGTACGTGAATCACATGTGATTTTGTACGTGAATCACATGTGATTTTGTACATGGGCGGCCGTTCTCGAATTCTCATAAATAGTTAACGTTCTCGTTTGAACCCACCTCTCTCTCTCTCTCTCTCTATATATATATATATATATATATATTCATAATTAAAATATATAAATAAAATATATTTATTAAAATTATAAAAATATAAAATTTAATGTTTAAATTTAATGTCTCATGTTTAAGTTTAATGTTTAAAATTTAAATTTTGACATGAAACATTAAATTTAAATTTTATATAATTTTAATAAGTATATAATATATATATATACTTTAAATATGAAAGTGTTGATGAGCTCGATTAAGAAAATAAAATATTAACTATATATATGAAATTATTAAAAAATTATAGTATATATATATATATATGAAGTAGATAATATATTTTTATTTTTTTAATAATATTTATATTTATATATAGATATAATATATAATAATATTTTATTAATATATATAAATAAGTTTTTATATTTTAATATATATTATTAATAATATTTATTTATATATAATTATATTTTTATTAGTTTTTAAAGGAAAAACATACAATTAATAATAAACAACAGGGACCACTTTCAAAGATTTTTATAAACCATATGGACCAAAATTGGAGTTTAAACCCATTATATTGCATACCACAAGAACCATATCCATAATAAACATAGAATGAAGACCATAGTTAAAGAAAACGCAAAATCACAACTACCAAATCCACAATTCACTCTATTATAAATAAAAAACATGTAAAGCAACATATAAATTTGTAAAAGGGGGGGGGGGGGGGGGGGGTAACAAAGGATAAGGTCTAAAAACTATGTTTTGAGTAAACTGCAATTTTGGTCCTGAGGTATGTTGTTTTTCTCACCTTTAGTCTTCAGGAAATTTTTATTGCAAGAAAAACCCCGTGGTATGCAAAGGTGCTCGGTTTGGTCCCTCAGACTAACTCTGTTAGATTCCCTCCCGTTAAACCCCCTCATGTGCCTTGCATATTAGGGCATTTTGGTCATTTTGCTTTCTTTTTTGTTTTTCGCTAAAAACAATAAACTAAAGGGACCAAAGTTGTAATTTACGCTTAATTATAATATATATATATATATATATATATATATATATATAAAGAGAGAGAGAGAGAGAGAGAGAGAGAGGTTCCAGGGAAAACCTTAAAAAAAATGAAAAATTGAAGAACACCCTAATAGCCCTTCATCTACACGGTATGCATTGTGCATACAAGTAAGTTAAGTTGTTTTTTTGGTTTTATGCACAAGTGCATCATGCATTTGTGCATATATGCACGTGTGCATGTTACAAATTACTTGTATTCACAAGTGCATACCGTCCAGATGGAGGGCTACCAAGGTGTTCCTTAGTTTTCCGTTTTTTGAGGTTTTTCCCTGAACCTGGCCCTATATATATATATATATATATATATATATACACACACAGAGTGTAAATCGTAAACTCCGACGACAGACCACCGTCCCAACGACAAACTCTGACAACTCCCGACGACAACCCCTCTCTCTTTCTCTAACATCGACCACCTCCCTATCTATATCTTTCCTTTCCTTTCACGACCTCCATCTCAGGGTCGACGTTCAGGGATGAGACCGGTGTGGAGATCGATGGAGTTACAGAAGGTGGAGATCGAAGTTCGGCATTCAGGGATCTCTGAAACCTACAAAAATCACACACGGATAAAGGTGGAGATATTTGGAGTTACAGAGATCGAACGACATGGACGAAGCAGATCGGAGCAATGGAAGGGCTGGGTTTTCTGTCACCGGGAACGTATCGACTGCAGTGGTTGGGTTTACGATTTATAGTGTCGTTGGTTTGGAGAAGAGATGGTTGTTAAAAAAAAGGAAAGACAGAGAGAGAGAGAGAGAGAGAAAGAGGGAGGTGGTCGATGGTAGAGAAAGAGAGAGGGGTTGACGACGTTGTGGTCGTGATAGATGTTGAAGAGCTGCGTGATCATAGGGTTTCGTTGTGTTGGAGTAGGGGGAATCAAATCTCGGCGGCGGCGGTGGTTTGAAGACGAGGGTCGTGTGGACGATAAGCGATGGTGTTGATCCAAACCCTCAGTGATTTGATAATGACCCTCTCTTATATACTTAGTGAAAATTGTAAGTAAACAATATGTATCAGAGTTTCACTATCGCTGATAAGTACTAAGATCTTACAGTACCGCTGATAGGAACTCTCACTCTTTTAAATTAAACATTCAGCGAACACTGTTCATCATTAATGCTCTGAGTCTGTTCAGTCATTATGATGATCGCTGATAAGTTAGTTGTTTACTTATGATCCCTGAAGACAAGTTTCACGTCAACAAAGGTTCTACGCTGAAGTCGAAGATCAAGCTCAAGAACCAGCGACAAGTCTCCTAATGAACTGACGCGGATCAGCGAAGACTCAGATTTGTCCACTCAACGTGAAGTATCAAGTACAAGACTTCAGCTATCGCTGAACTTTATCATTCGCTGAATAGAAAATGATAATCGCTGAATCAACGAAAGCTGATCATGAAGTCCTCCGTACAAAGTACTTTTGTCTTAACCTCCATTGCACGACTCCGTACGAAATGTCAGAAAAGAACCTCCGACTGTCTGAAATCGTACAACCACTCTGATACTACACTGTTCATCCATACGACTACTAAGGTTGTCAACCAAGGTTAATGACATGCAACCAACCAGCTGATGACACGTGTAAAGTGTATACTGACTTGCATTAAATGCATGAAGTATATAAAGAGATGAACCCACTTCATTTGAAGTAACTTGCTAACTCTGGACAAGTTCAATCTCTTATCTCAAGATAGGTTATTATTAGTAATTTCCTTATCTCTCTTAGTGCAAGAAACCTTAGTGTTCCAACTTGTTTAGATTTAGGTTTATCCTTAATCTTGTTTCCGCAACAAGCTATAAATTGTTAATGATTTATCAATAAACAATTTAGAAAAGTAAAATCTGTGTGTTTGTATTCAACCCCCCCTTCTACAAACTTGTATAGGCCTTCGGGACCAACAAGTGGTATCAGAGCAGATTTGTTTAATCTCATAAACAAGATCTAATCTAAGATATTTCTCTTCCTTGCTATTATCTGAAAATGGCCACCAACACAAACACAAATTATATAGACAATGGTTCTCTTGCTAAACCCCCTAGATTTTCCAAAGATAACTTCAACTTATGGAAAAATAGGATGACACTCTTCTTAGAAGATGTAGACCCTACTATGCCTTACTATC
Organism: Saussurea involucrata; assembly: GCA_033807775.1. Lineage (NCBI taxonomy): Eukaryota > Viridiplantae > Streptophyta > Magnoliopsida > Asterales > Asteraceae > Saussurea > Saussurea involucrata. The sequence goes on from CM066322.1 coordinate 140,431,783, forward strand.
TAGAAAATGGTCCATTCATCCCTGTAAGAATTGATGCTGCTGTTCCAGCCGCTGAGAATAGACCTGCTATTCCAGAAAGGCTGGTACCTAAGGAAATATTTCAATGGACTGACGAAGATAAGAAGAAAGTGGCTATAGATACAAAAGGCAGATCCATACTATCCATGGCTCTTCCGGACGAAGTCTACCATTCCGTCATGAATCTGAAAACATCAAAAGCCATGTGGGACACAATATGTGTTCAATATGAAGGAACGTCTGAAGTCCAGGATTCAAGAAAGATCAACCTGGTAAGACAATACGAAAGCTTCATTTCTGGTAAGAATGAATCTCTCTCTGAAGTTCACCAACGTTTTAATTGTTTAATTATAGATCTGAAAACTGTTGGTAAGGAATATTCTAACTTTGAAATGCTGACAAAGTTTCTAGAATGTTTACCTGAAAGCTGGGACAATTATTCTATGTGTCTCAAGCTATCAAAGGATCTAAAATCAATGACCCTTTCAACCTTATATGGCACATTGCTAAATCATGAGCAATCGAGCCATCTTAAGAAGAATCTTGTAAAAGATTCCAAAAGCACCCCTGTTGCTTTAATCTCAGAGGAACCTTCTACTCAGCGACCCTCGGTCACTATCACTGAGTTAGAAAGTAACTCTGAAAGGTCATCAGATTCTGATTATTCAGATAATGATGAATCTTTGGCTCTCCTAACTAAGAAGTTCAGGAGATTTGCCAAAAAGAAAATGTTTAGAAAGAACAAACCTCTTTCCATAACTGACAAGCCTAGATCATCAGCTTTTGTTGATAAGGCTACTACTACTTGTTTTAACTGCGAAAAGACAAGACATTTCGCTAACGAGTGCAGGTCTAAGAAAGTTTCTAGACCCTCAGCTTTTACAAAGAAACCCTTTGTTCCAAGGAATAAAGATGACAAATATTCAAAGCTGAAAGAAAAATATGAAAAGCTGAAAAGCTTTAAGAAGAGGAATAAAGGCCTGATGGCTGACTATGATTGGGATGCTTCTGATGAAGAAGCATCATCATCTGACTCTGAAGATGATGAAGCAAAACTATGTCTTATGGCCAAGATTGAAGAAGAGGAAGAAAGTTCAGACATTCCCTCCACTTCAACATCTGCTATTCAGGTATCACCTTCTTTGTTTACAAATATTGCAAATATTGATGAAGCTGATAGTCTCCGTAAGATCGATCTCTTGACTAGAAGTTTATACGAAGCCATGAACGGCAAAAATGTGGTTGAAAACCAAAATCTTGATCTTGCTGAAAAGCTTAAAAACTGCCACCTTCAAATAGAAAAGCTTTCTAAAATTGAAGAAGATTTTAAAGATCAAGTATATTTAAATCAGCTAGTCAAAATCGAACGAGCAGAAGCTATCGCTGCATTAAAGGCTGAAAAAGCTACTGTTGAAGGATGGTGTAATTCTTCAACAAAGATCACTGAGATAATAAAGTCTCAGATTCCCCTGAGTGATAAACGTGGTTTGGGTTACAAATATGAAACTCCAAAACCAACCACTGAGCGTTCAATGCTTAAATTTGGAACGTTCGTATCCTCAGTCGCTGATACTTCATCTTCTCAGTGCTCCTCGTCCATAACACCAATCCCTGAGGAAACTCCTACCTCCTCAAAAGGCAAGGAGAAAATGGTTTATTCAAAACCTACCTCTGTCTCTAAAGACAAAGGTAAAGGAATTGTTATTTACCAAAATCCTCAGAAGGGTACCTTAGTACCAAAGCTGAATGCTTCTAAAGCCTCAGCGACTCATCCCTCTGGATCAAGGAAACAAATCTCTGGATATATTCAGCGATCTACTCCTAGACTCAGAGTGGATATTCTTGGTAAGAAATCTGAAGAACTGAATGTTCGTCCCATTTCTAAAGCCAATAATTTACTTGGTGCTGGAACTTCTAATTCTAAATTAAAAGCTCAGCATTCAAATGGTCTTAGAACTACGTTCAGCTATAGGAAATGTTATCACTGTGGACTCACTGATCATATTGCTAGTAAGTGCCCCACAGCCACCAAAGCTGAAAAGATAGCTAAGGTGAAGATTGCCCCCAAGGCAAAAGAGACCAACCTTGGTGCAAATCAGGTCAAGGTGAATCCTACCACTGAAGTTAAGAAATTAACCAAAGTGAAGAAAGACAAAGCTGAATCTTCAAATGCTGCGAAGACTGCTGAATCTTCCATTCCAACTTCTTCCACTGACAAATGTGTATACATGGTAAAGTAGGTACCCAAGAAAAACTAATCTTCCTTCGTATTGCAGGTTAAGAGGGGTATCTGGTATCTCGATAGCGGATGCTCTAGACACATGACTGGAAAGAAAAGCCTGCTCGCTGAATACAAGGAAGAGAAGGGTCCCTCTGTGACTTTCGGTGGAAATGGAAAAGGACATACCCGAGGGTATGGTGTACTTTCAAATGGTACAACCTCCTTCAGAAGAGTCGCATATGTTGAAGGGCTGAAGCACAATCTTCTAAGCATCAGTCAGCTTTGCGACATGGATAACAAAGTAATCTTTACTAAGGAATCCTGCTTTGTCTCTGACAAAAAGGAGAAGATAGCTCTCAGCGGTTATCGTTTGGAAAATGTTTATGTAATAAACATGGACTCAACAACCACTGAGAACTCCTGTTTCTTCTCAAAGGCCTCATCTGATGTCAATTGGCGATGGCATAAGAGGCTATCTCATCTAAATTTCAAGACACTGAATACTCTTTCTTCAAAAGAGTTAGTCACTGGTCTACCTCTGCATTCATACGCCAAAGAGTCGTTATGTTCAGCGTGTGAAAAAGGGAAGCAGACCAAAGCAAGCTTTAAGTCAAAGCAAGTTTCTTCAGTGTCATCTCCTCTTCAACTACTCCATATGGATTTGTTTGGCCCTGTTAACAAACAATCCATCGCTGGAAAGAAATATACGCTGGTCATAGTTGATGAATTCTCTCGTTATACATGGGTTATGTTTCTCCGTTCCAAGAGTGACACCCCTGAAGAACTCATCACCTTTGTTCGGAAGATGGAAACCCTGAACAATTTGACCGTTCGCTAAATAAGGAGTGATCATGGGACTGAATTCAAAAACAGTTCTCTTGATTCCTTCTTTGAGAGTAAGGGTATTTGTCACAACTTTTCTTCTGTGAGAACAACGCAACAAAATGGAGTCGCTGAAAGAAGAAATAGAACAATTATTGAAGCTGCACGTTCAATGCTCAATGATTCTCACCTGCCTACTCAGTTTTGGGCAGAAGCTGTCAACACTGCTTGTTTTACGCAAAACAGGTCGCTGATAGTCAAAAGATTCAATAAAACATCCTATGAACTTTTTCATGGGAGAAAGGCTTCAATCAGCTTTCTTCACATCTTTGGATGTCAGTGTTTCATACTGAACAACAGAGATGCCCTTGGAAAGTTTGATCCTAAGGCTGATGATGGAATCTTTCTTGGATACTCCTCAGTTTCCAAAGCCTTCAGAGTCTTCAATCGTAGAAGACAAACTGTAGAAGAAACTATTCACGTCATGTTTTACGAATCCCGTTCAACGAACTCTAAACCGTCCGCTGATACTTAAGAACTGAATCAATGGATGTTTTCTCAACTTGGTAACTCAGAAGACATTCCCACCCCTCATGCTCATCCAGTAGAAGATGATAGTCCCACTATCATTCCAAATTTGCAGAATAGTGAAGCTGAAACATCATGGGTCTCAGCTGTTCCTATAAACACTATACCTGCAGTTGATCCAAATGTCTCAGACATTCCATCTACTTCTCAACAATCAGTGAATATAATGACAACTGCATCCATTCCTCTCTTGGCTGATACTCCTGACGTCGCTGAAGCTTCATCTTCAGCTCCTCCAGTTCAAGTTGAGTCAGGGTCTCACGCTCCGGCTCAGCGATGGACTATAAATCACCCAATTGATCAAATTCTTGGTGATCCAAACGCTGGTATTCAGACTCGACGAAGTGCAGGTAATATTTGTTTATTTGTTAACTTTATCTCACTAACTGAACCAAAGAAAGTAGATGATGCCCTCAGAGATCCAAACTGGGTCAGCGCCATGCAAGAAGAGCTGACTGAATTCAAAAGAAACAAAGTTTGGAAACTTGTTCGCAGACCAACTGATAAAACAGTGATAGGCACTAAATGGGTCTATCGAAACAAGTTGGACGAACATGGTACTGTAACCCGCAACAAATCTCGTCTTGTTGCTCAGGGATACAGACAAGAGCAAGGTATAGATTATGACGAAACATTTGCTCCAGTAGCAAGACTTGAATCTATTCGTCTGTTCTTAGCATATGCTGTACACAAAAACTTCAAAGTACAACAGATGGATGTTAAGTCAGCGTTTCTAAATGGAAAGCTGAATGAAGAAGTGTATGTGGAACAACCTCCAGGATTCTCAATTTCTAAGCGTCCAGGTTATGTTTATAAACTGGATAAGGCACTTTATGGCTTGAAGCAAGCTCCACGTGCATGGTATGATACTCTTTCTACTTATCTCCATATTGAAAAATTTGAGCGAGGTAAGATTGACAAAACTTTGTTTTTTAGAAAAGTGAAAGGTCATATCATTCTAGTTCAAATATATGTTGATGACATTATATTTGGGTCTACTAACCCTGAGCTTTGTACTCGTTTCGCTGATAGAATGAAAGATGAGTACAAAATGAGCATGATGGGTGAACTAACATATTTCCTTGGTCTTCAGATTAAGCAAACTGAAAAAGGAACTTTTATTAATCAGGGAAAGTATGTTAAAGATATGCTGAAGAAATTCGACTTAACTGAAAGTTCAGCTATGAAAACCCCTATGGCACCACCGCTGACACTTGGTAAGGACACTAAGGGTGTTCCTGTCAATGTCACGCTGTACCGTGGGATGATCGGCTCTCTATTGTATCTTACAGCTAGCCGACCCGATATTATGTTTGCAACATGCTTATGTGCACGATATCAAGCTGAACCTAAGATATCTCATATGAAAGCTGTAAAGCGAATCTTTCGATATCTTAAGGGTACAACGAATCTAGGTCTTTGGTATCCCAAAGATTCAGGATTCGATCTAACCGCCTATTCAGATAGTGATTTTGCAGGTTGCAAAATGGATAGGAAAAGCACCACAGGAGGATGTCAGCTCCTGGGTGGAAAGCTGGTAAGTTGGACAAGTAAAAAGCAAAATTCAGTGTCCACTTCCACAGCTGAAGCTGAATATGTAGCTGCTGGAAGCTGTTGTTCTCAAGTCTTGTGGATGAGAAATCAGCTACTAGACTATGATCTTCAGCTCTCCAAAATTCTAATCTATTGCGACAGCACAAGTGCCATCGCTATAGCAAACAATCCAGTACTACATTCAAAGACCAAACATATAGAAACCAGATATCATTTTATCAGAGATCATGTGATGAATGGTGATATAGAACTTCATTTTATCCCAACTGATTATCAGTTAGCTGACTTATTTACCAAACCTCTTGATGAGACAAGATTCAACTTTCTCATCAGCGAGCTTGGAATGCTGAACTTTGAAGGATAAAATCTTCAGCGGTTCACATTGATCAGCGATAGGATAAAATCAACTTGTATAACCCATTCTATCATCTTCTCCCTGAATAAACTTGATTCACTGATATCAAGGTATGTTTACTATTTCTGACAATCGCATGAAAATGCAAGATTTCAAAACAAAATGCATCGCTGAATATCTCTTCCTTAACAGCGATGTTTTGAAATTTCTTAAAACCTTCATTGATATTTCTATTCAGTGCTTCATGTTTTCAAAAGTATCCCTGAGTTTTTTTTAAAAACCTCAGAGACAACCAATAATATGAAAGGACAGTTGTGATGTCATTGCAACGGATAAAACCCCGGCATGTTTTCTCTTCCTGACACACGTTTGCACGTCTCGTTCAAACTTCCAATCAAATGCAAACACGTGTCCGTGTCATGATGAAAATCTTTTCCCGCTCAAGATTTTCTCTTTCTAAAATCTCTATATAAACAAATTCCTTGTTTATATTTTTATTTTACGCGATCAATCTTCCTCCGCAAGAAAGAATTCACTGTTGCATTTGTGATTTCAAAAACTTCAAGAAATGTTCATCATCTTCTTCATCAAACATCAAGGTTAATATGTTCTTATTTATTACCGAATGCGTATAACTTGTTTCCGATCTTCTCATTGTTTTAACAAGATCAAACAAAAGAACTTCGTAAAATGAAATCATTTTCTTTCGTGGTTTTATGAACACAACCATTTCATGGTTGTTCTTCAAGTTTAAAAGCAAAATCTTAAACTTGTTCTTCATTCGTTTCCAGAATCTATTTCTTCATAGAAAACTGGAAAACAAGAAAATGGGTTTTACATTTCGTTTCAAAAATCAAGAAAAACCCTAATCTTCATTAAGACATTTTGTCTGAATGAAATGGACAAAATTCGAACCATCTTAATGGAAAATCTTTCCACATTAAGATTATTCTTATTTGTTAATCTTTGGTTGAACTGATAATACAGGAAATGGCAACGTCTAACATTCCTACTACCGCTGAGAACATCTCTACTGACTCTGAGGAAGTGGAAATCATCAAGGTTCCTCAGGTTAAGTTCACTCTGGATCAACTAGACTGGACTAAGATAAACAACCTTTCTGCGCTTCTCGAGTTTCCTCCTCGAAAGCAAGTCACACATCTGATAGATGCTGTGAATTTCCTGAAGAATTGCTGCATTTCAACAGCCCTGGCCATTTCACCCCCTGCAAGTCAGCTGCTACTATCTCAGTTCTGGTACTCTGCCAGACACTCTCAGCTACCATCCGCCAAAGATCCCTCCAAAACAGTTGATTGTATCCTCTGCGATACTGAATATGGCACGATAAAGATCACACCTGCCATCATTTGCAAAGCTCTGAACTTTCCCATCGCTACAAAGGAAAAACCTTTTGTTCCTTTCCCTGACCATAAGAAGCTCGCTGACAAAGAAGCTCTTATTGCATTTTTTGATGCAATGGGCTATGTATGGGAAATGGGCAGAGACAAGAAGCCTGAGAAGAAGCTAACACTGCTGAAGAAATCGAAAATGCCCAGCGAGATGAACTTCATCTTCGCTCACCTTATCAGCTGCATGACTGCCAAGACCGGCTCTTCTGATCAAGCCGCTCAACCTCAGCAAGCTATGGGATACGCTCTGCTGAAAGGTCTACACATTGACTGGGCATCTCTCATCTATGATGACTTGCTGCAAAGAGTAGACTCTGCCGCTGACAGGCCTGCATGGGTTCCTTACCCCCGATTCATCAGCGATATCTTTCAATATGGCCTGAAGGACAGCTACCCGCAAGAGGGCGATCTGAAACTCTCTCAGATTGGCCCTAAGGTACTCGACTTCAAACCTGTTGAAAATGAGGTACGTCTTTCTACCCTCTTAACTCTTCTCAACCCTTCTTATTCTACTTATGTGGCTCCTTCAGCGACAATACCCATCGCTGATACCCTGGCCACAAAATCCTCTCCTAAGAAAAGGAAACATTCATCTACCCCACTTGATTCTAAAAGGATCAAGAAAATAAAGGAGCAACCCCAGCAATCTCATGCTGAAGACTCCTCAGCTCCTTATGCAGAGTTGAAGGAACGTTCAGTGGTACACTCTGCCACACCTGAACAAGCCATCCCTTTTATCCCGACTTCAGCGTCTCTAAACGCTGAGGTTACAAACTTGGAACCGACCCAACCTCCTTCAGTCTCTCAAAAGACTGATGAAGTGATTGTCAGTGAATCCAACGCTGAACTCATAACCCAACCCCCATTCTTATCCTTCGCTCCTCCCTCCACTCATTTGGTCTCTACTCCAGATCTAACTGGCGCTGCCATCATTTCCTCGGAACCTAAAGCTGATTCTCCAGGAATGATGAAGACAGGACCTGCAGAAAAATCAATGGGCACTTTTGAAGATGACATGGAACTTTACTCAGGAGCCCGTGATTTCGATGAATTCACCAATCCTCCTGCAGGTAAACAACACCCCATAAACACTGGGACTAAACCCCAAACTTCTGAGCTTTCCTCTGTTCACAAGTTTTTATATGTTACAGGTCCTAATTTGGGAGATATCAACGCCTCTCTGAAGTCCGTGGAGACAAAGCTGACAGGTCTCACCACTACTCTCTCCAATAACTCTACAGCTGTAACAAACGCTGGAGAGAATCTGAACAAGCTGACAACGATGGTGGAGAAGAAGGCTTCCACAGATGACATGAAGCATGTTGATAAAACTCTCAGCGACTTCGCCAAGGTGCTCGCTGATATCTACACAGACTACACCTCTCTCAAAAATTCAGTTTCATCTATGTCCAGCGAGGTAACAACGCTGAAGACATCGGTTGGAACACTAGAGAGAGATATGTCTGCTGGGAAGACAAATGTCAACACTCTGACGACTGACTTAAGCTCTGTAAAAGACTGACGTTGGTTCGATGAAGACTATGATCGAACAGCTGCTGCACAAGGCGAATACTCCTGCTCCTGCCCCTGTCCCTGAATCTGAACATTTTACAGCGGCGGATCGCATTGAGCTCGGGAAGATCAATCCTGCTATTCCTGGCCTAGAAGACAGATTAGCAAAGATTGAAGTTTGTGTAGGTCTCTCTGGCCAAGAAGACAGAGAACCTACCAACGCTGCTGAATCTACCCATTCCTCCCCCAGTCATCATGAAAAAGAGGGGGGGGAAGAGCGCTGAAGACCTCGCCAAGAGCGCTGAAGACCTTTCCCATGATGAATCTATCAGGGGAGAGAAGACGAATACTGAAGAAACCACCGCTGGACCTCAGGGAGATGAAAACCCTGAGGAAACCGAGAAGCTCGCCTCTGTATCTGAGGGGGAGCAACTCGAAGAAGAAGCTGAGAAAACTGAATCCGAAGCAGAAGATGATGAAGCCGTCGACATCCCTGATGATGAACCATCTTCTTCTCCAAAGAATGATGATGATGATGACGAAGATGACGATGACTTCTTTATCGTCAAACCTGCTCAGAAGATCAAAGCTCTTAAGGGAATCTCGATAAATGAACATTCAGGGGAGCGGACAAAGACAAAGCCCTCGGCCTCTGGAGCTGAGAAAGGCAAAGGTAAAAGCGTCGGTGAAGATGACAATCTGATGATCTTGCTTGAAAAGCCGGTTTGTCAGGTATGATAAACATATCTCACTCCATCCCTCCTCTATCATACACTATCAGTTCTACTACCCAAGCCTATACACTTGAACCAATTCTCTCTATCTGATTCTACCCAAGTTCTTACTCGTAAGATCGCTGTGTTTCAGCTAGTCCTCTCCCCTGTTTGAGGATATCGCTGAAGGCTCCACAACTGCGACTTCACCAATAATACCAGCTGCTGCTGAAGAAATAATCCCAGTCTTAGATTTAATCTCTGAGACTGATGAACCAGAAGAACAGCTACTCTCGCACAATCGCAGACCTTCCTTAGCTCCTCAAAAGCTAAGTGAAGAGGATCAGAATAGAAGAGAGGAAATAATAAAGCGCTTCGAGGATCAGCGAATCATTCTGAGGCGTGATCAACTTCCTTCAGTTCCTCCAAAGTTCAGAACTTCCAAAGCTGAATACCAGGAACACCTCAGAGCTGAACGCATACTCGCTGAAAGAAAGGAAGCTGAAGAAAAAGACAGAGAATACGCCATCAAACTTACTCAACGATCAATAAAAGACCCCAAGCTGAAAAGAGTTCCCATTGATGTTCAACGTCAGCTATGGGATGATGCTCAAGAGATCGTTAGAGAAAAGACTAATGTCTCTGATACGACTTTGGAATGGGCTAAACAAATGCTGACCTATCGATCTAGACCATCCAAAATCGTCAAGGCAAACATCAGAGGAAGACTGTATGCTGAAGTTCCTGTTGTTGAAGTGGATGTCTACAGAGATGACGAAACCAAGCAAACTTTCTATGCTGCTACCTTAGAAAAGTTTGGTCTCTCTGAATGGTTAGAAACAAAATTAGCCATTCAGGGATCGCGCTCAAAGTTCAAAAGCCATGTCGAGAAGATCTTAAACAAACAGATCGACCTGCTTTCATCTGCTGTGGATATTCCTCCTACTCTTCCTCAGCCAAGAAAAGTCCCTGATAAGAAAAACAAAGCCTCTGGTTCAGGTCCTCATATTCGGAATGAAACGGGCATTGGTTTCTCTCGTGCTGAAATTGTTGGCCCTGATGCCGATCTCTCAATGCTTGACACCTCTCTACCACCTGGAGAAACATTCATTTCTGGCACAGTTGTAAGTGATCCCTATGGTATATTCTTTTTAGACTACTATGGAAATCATCACTTTCAACGTATCTCTGAGCTAGACATCGCTCCCATCGAACAACTCAGAGATCTCGTATACTGGTGTGAAGTCAGACGCAACATCAAAGCTAGACACCTGAAGCCCTTGATTTTTAAAGCAGCTCTGAAGAAAAAGAATCAAGGAGAAGATGTCCCTGACTGGATGATCCCCACATCAAAGACCCTTGATGAACTTCTCATCAAGGAAGAACCTTTATAAGCTGATATGATCACCTTTTTCTCTATTGTATCAGTTATTCTTCTATACTTGTAATTTATTTCGCTCGTACTTGTAATCTTTACATTTCTCTTTGTAACCAGATTCAAAGTTTTAAAGAAAGATGTCAGCGAATGTACTTTACTCCATCAGTACTGAAAAGATCCCAGAAAACAGTAAAAGGGACATATTTTATGAGTTCTTTTTATCCTTATGTTTTCACTAAATAGCAATTTTCTTTGTTGCTATGTCATAATCAAATAGGGGGAGATTGTTGATCCAAACCCTTAGTGATTTGATAATGACCCTCTCTTATATACTTTGTGAAAATTGTAAGTAAACAATATGTATCAGAGTTTCACTATCGCTGATAAGTACTAAGATCTTACAGTACCGCTGATAGGATCTCTCTCTCTTTTAAATTAAACATTCAGCGAACACTGTTCATCATTAATGCTCTGAGTCTGTTCAGTCATTATGATGATCGCTGATAAGTTAGTTGTTTACTTATGATCCCTGAAGACAAGTTTCACGTCAACAAAGGTTCTACGCTGAAGTCGAAGATCAAGCTCAAGAACCAGCGACAAGTCTCCTAATGAACTGATGCGGATCAACGAAGACTCAGATTTGTCCACTCAACGTGAAGTATCAAGTACAAGACTTCAGCTATCGCTGAACTTTATCATTCGCTGAATAGAAAATGATAATCGCTGAATAAACGAAAGCTGATCGTGAAGTCCTCCGTACAAAGTACTTTTGTTTTAACCTCCCTTGCACGACTCCGTACGAAATGTCGGAAAAGAACCTCCGACTGTCTGAAATTGAACAACCACTCTGATACTACACTGTTCATCCATGCGGCTACTAAGGTTGTCAACCAAGGTCAATGACATGCAACCAACCAGCTGATGACACGTGTAAAGTGTATACTGACTTGCATTAAATGCATGCAGTATATAAAGAGATGAACCCACTTCATTTGAAGTAACTTGCTAACTCTGGACAAGTTCAATCTCTTATCTCAAGATAGGTTATTATTAGTAATTTCCTTATCTCTCTTAGTGCAAGAAACCTTAGTGTTCCAACTTGTTTAGATTTAGGTTTATCCTTAATCTTGTTTCCGCAACAAGCTGTAAATTGTTAATGATTTATCAATAAACAATTTAGAAAAGTAAAATCTGTGTGTTTGTATTCAACCCCCCCTTCTACAAACTTGTATAGGCCTGCGGGACCAACAGATGGTTTCCCAACGGTGATCTCATTTGGTCCGTGTGTGTAATGTGTGTGTATATATATAGTAAATTGCAATTTTGGTCCTGTGGTTTGTTGTCTTTAGTGAAAAACAAAAAAAAAGTAAAAGGACTAAATTGCCCTCATGTGCAAGTCACATGGGGGGTTTTAACGGATGCAACCTAACGATTTTAGTCCTCAGGGACCGAAACCAAACACTTTTGCATACCACAGGGTTTTTCTTGCAATAAAAATTTTGTAGGGACCAAAGGTGAGAAAAACAACATACCACAGGGACCAAAGTTGCAGTTTACTATTATGTTTTTTTTAAACAGTAAAAGAGAAAAGTAAGTTACTGTTTGGGTCCCTCAGGTATGCGAAAAATAATGAAACTGGTCCTTTAACTTCAAAAATTACCCTTTTGGTACCTCACGTATGCATTTCGTTACGAAATTGGTCCCTCGAGCTGACGACCGTCTATTTCCTCAGTTAAGCTCGAGGGTATTATGGTCTTTTTATATTTTCTTATTTTTTTACATTTTTAATCAATTATACCCTTTTTCTTTTATTTTTTATTTTCTTTTCTTGAATCTTCATCTTCTCCAAGAAGATCATGACGAACACCATACCAATTTTTTTTCTTTTTCTAATTCTATCACACCATGTGTGACTATATTCTTGTCGCATGTGGTACCGAGATATGTGTTCTCCATCTATAATACAAAAGAAGCAGATGAGAGAGAGAGAAAGAGAGAGATAGAGATCGAGAGAAGTGATAGAGACAGAGATCGAGATCGAAGAGAGATCGAGGGCGGCCACCTAAGGTTCAGGCGAAATCTCCAGAAAAGATGAACTCACCGGAGAGGACGAAGTCGCCGGCCGATCTGGGTTCGTGTTCATCTCCATTGCCGAAACCACCTCCATGCGATTTGGGTTGAAAATCGGTTCGATTGCTACTCCAGATCGAACGATTGCTGCTCCAGATCGTGAAGACCATCGATTGATGCTCAGATTGAAGGGTTTCTTTTCTTCTTCTTTAGTTAGTGTTCGATCTGGGTTTATTTTCTTCTTCTTCTGTTAGTGCTCATATCGAAGGGTTCTTTTCTTCTTCTTTTTCTTCTGTTAGTGTTCTTCTTCTTTTGTTCTATATGTATCCATGATTTGAGATTTGAAACATATTTGGTTTTGTATGTTAGGATTTGTTAAATGTTTTTGATGTTTTCCGATTAGATTTGGATTTAGGATTTGGTGCTATGTGTTCTAGATCTTGGTATTCTTCATGTTCTTCATAATCTTCTTGAAGAAGATGAAGATTCAAGAAAAAAATAAAAAATAAAAGAAAAATGGTATAATTAATTAAAAACGGTTAAATAAATGAAAAGGGTAAAAAGACCATTTTACCACGAGCTTAACGGAGGAAATAGACGGCCGTCAGCTCGAGGGACCAATTTCGTAACGTAATGCATACCTGAGGTACCAAAACGGTAACTTTTGAAGTTAAAGGACCAGTTTCGTAATTTTTTGTACACCTGACGGACCAAAACATTAATTTACTCAGAAGAGAATCTCATTAACAAAAAAAGCTACAGAAATAGGTTGTTTCAACTAAAAGCGGAACCAGACACAAAGATGAATTACACAACGACGCCACACAATAATGAAGAACAACAACCAAGCTAACAAAGCAAGAGGAAACAAAAAGATACAACCGCGACCAGTGGCGTAGCCACATGGTGATCAGAGAGGGCACATGCTACCCCTGGATTTCTAAACCTTTCTCTTGATATAGGGATAATGCAACAAACATATGTTTTGACTTTTGTCTAATAAACATCTTTTTTAATCAAAGAGAGAACACTCCCCCATGTTAATAACAATATATATAATAAGAATAAAGGAGATGACAATTTGGGAACTACACTGGTCATACGTCTTACCAAATCAAAGGTAAAAGCATGCGAGTTACATGGTTTGATTTATATAAATTAAGGGTGACTGGTTTCAGGAAACTACGCTAATGTGACCGGAATGGAAAGAAATATAGATAAATGAGAGAAACCTATTAGAAAAACGACCGTTGAAGAAGGGTTTTGAAGCTTTGATATCTACTACGTTCAAGCAACGATTATAAGTGAATTTCTTATGTATAAATCTTGGTCATTATTTTAATGCACTAAAGTGCGGTGATAGATTTTCGAGGGTGCCGACAATCATTGTGGGTAGACAATCGCCATGGACGGTGATGACGAGACAACAATGGGTCTTACGGGGTGTTGCAAAAGCAGTAGGTTTAGTGAATCCTAAAAACGATGTATGTAGATTATGGTGGTTGTGGGAACAATATGAAAATCGTCATGAAATCGAACTAAAAGCAAAATGGCGTGCACATATGCAATAACACTTTTTAGTTGAGTTTAGGTTCAATTTAGATATGACTAGATAGAGAATATTTAGTAAATTGATAAGTTCGTGAATCAATTGAAAAATTGAGGATTCACCAAAGAATGTGAGCAATCCCCTACAGTCTTATTAGTATAATTTTTCCCATTAATCAAATATTCCAATTCATTATTCACACAAACCCAAAACTTTAACAAATATCAAAGATACCTAAAAAGTGATAGGGTTGGGTTCCGGTGAGAAGTTGAGTTAACGTGAGAAGAGTGAGAAGTGGTTATCAACCGTTTGACGCACATTCGGTTGAGATGCACCGAGATGCATCAGATCAATCCCCGTATCAAGCACGATTCATGGGTGGACTTGTGATTGAAAGTGAGGAACATTTCAGATCCACTTCACATGTTTCTCACGTTATCTCAACTTCTCATATGATCCTTGGCCAAAGGTGATAATCGTTATTTTGGTCGTAAATGGAATTATTTAGTTGTAAAGTAACCAAAAAGTATTCCTCATAACAACGAGCACGATGGATTAGGGGAGGATGGGGACGATGGATAAGAAAAGAAGAAATATGGGGAGGCAATTCTTATTGTAATAACTCATGTCCTCAAAGTCTAATGTTTGGGAAGGTTAGGGACCTATTTGCAATAAATAAAATTTCAGGGATTTGAGGTCAATTTACGGAATAAGAGGGTAAACCCTCTCTAAACCCTGCCATTCTTGCTACCCACGTTTTGGAGGCTAAGGAAGGAGTAGAGAGAAGAGGGCTGAAGATTCTTTGTTTTCTTGGGAAAGATTGGAGGAAAAGAGCATTGTGCATGGATTGGAGTTCTTCATTTGCAAAGGGAATCCTTCTTCTTCACCTTTAGGTCTCAAATAATTAGTTATTGGTTTTGGTTTCGAAGTTTCTATTCATTTGGTTTCTTGATTCCAAATGAATAGAGAAAAACGATTTTGGGTTGAGTTCTGATGATATTCTCGTTGTCTCTTGAGCTTAAGCATCAATTCTCCATGGTTTCTTCAATGGGGTCAAGGGTGTAAGCTTTTGGGTAAAATAAGTATTTAGGAGATGGATTTTGATTAGGTAAATTGATATTTTGGATTTAGGATATTGATTAAAATGTTTAAGAACTTTGATTCTATCGATTTTGAGGCTTAAAAACATGTTTTGAGCGATTTGGGTGAAAGAGACTTGTGGATTTTTGCTGAAACCTTCGTGCAGGGCAAATAGAGACTTGCGCAGCTTCCCACACTGTTTGAGCCACTTCTTTGGTTTTGCTTCGTTTCTCGTTCGGGTCTAGGATCGAGGCGTCAATTGGGGGTTTGCCTTAGGGGTTTATTAGAGATGTTTTGGGATATAATTAGATGGTTTAACACAATTTTTATGACGTCCAATTCAGGTTCTCGGTTTGATCAAGAGTGAGTTTTGGTGTGCATGTTGAATTGCCAAAATTCAGGTGAGTTCCCTTAACCTTTTCTTTGCATATGTTATGAAGTGAAATGTTTTGAACTACTGAATTTGGTTTCGAACACTCTAAAACATGATTTACACTTCTGGAGATTTGATCATGCATAAAATAAATTGTTTACTAACGCACATGCGACCTATACATGTTTTTCTTGATTTGGCATATGATGATTGGAGTCGGGTCGCACAGTGGGATTGGTTGTAATACCCATAATTTTTGGTAAGGAATTTTTCCTTCGTAGCTTAGAAGTAGGAATCATAATTTCTAGACTTTATTTAAAGAGAGATTGACTTTAATCTTAAGAGAGTAGGGAGTAATCGGGTTGAGATGAAGATTTTCGGGCTCAGGTAGCATCAGGCGACAGTGTCCGGCGAGAGTGCCATTGGGCACAATCGCCAGGCATAGTCGCGGGTTTGGAGAATCGTGCGGTACACACGACGCGAGTATGCCCGCGATTGTAACAGTGGTCACTATGGCAGGGCATAGTCGCTGGAAAGGGAGTACATACGGTACAATCTCGAAGATTATGACCAGCGATAGTCACACTGTCACTATCACATGTCAATGTCGCCCACGGGTCACAAAGAGCATTTAAGTCCGATTTTGGGGTAGCTTTGCTCATAATGTCTCATCCTTTTTTCCTAAACTCTCTTAACTTAAGAACCTTCTTAAATGTCGACCTAGAGAGCATTTACGGCCTCATCTCTCCCATTCCTTCAAGTTTGGATTCCATCTATTAGGATTGGAAATCTAGAGTTGCAAGTTCTTCACCTCCTCCATGAAGATTTTGCTAGGGTTTGGTGATTTATAGGTTTTGACTAAAAACCTAGCATCCATGAGTTCATTCTTACTTTTAAACTTTATACATGCTAAAAATATGATGGTTTGATCTTCTAACACTTCTCTTGTTCACACCTATTATTTGTTACATTTAAAACCCATTTTGAAGGGTTTGAGAGATTTTAGGGTTTTGGATACTTTGGTAAAAGTTCTCAAACATGTGTTGAAATGAGTTTAAATGGATGATAATGATTCCTTAAAGTGGTTACATCTTTATTGCTCACATTGTGAATTTTGGGAAAAATCTAGGTCAAACTAGGGTTTGGCCATTTTGAGTATTTGATGAAAGATCTTAATGGAGGGTTTTATACACAACATATGGTTCCTATTATATTTTGGATGAGCTTTGGGACTAAACATATGATGGCCAAGTTTAACACCATTTTGGCAATGTTATGGTATTTTTCCTAAATGGTGAATTGTTGGTACGAGTCTTTAGTATTGTGCATCTTCTAATATGTCATTGATACAATAACGTGTTAGACTAAGTGTAATGGATCCATAGGCATGGTAGTCTTGAAATTGTGATATTGTTGGGATATTGAATTCCCATAGATGTACCAAGAAATAGGCGTAGGGTCAAGATGGGTAATAGTTGTTGATCCAAACCCTCAGTGACTTAATAATGACTCTCGCTTAAACACTTAGTGAAAATTGTAAGTAAACAATATGTATTAGAGTTTCACTATCGCTGATAAGTACTAGGATTTTACAGTACCGCTGATAGGAACTCTCGCTCTTTAGATTAGACATTCAGCGATAACTGTTCATCCAGTAGCTCTGAGCCTGTTCAGTCTCTGTGATGATCGTTGATGAGTTATAGTTATTTACTTATGATCCCTAAAGACAAGGTTCTACGCTAAAGTCGAAGATCAAGCCCAAGAACCAGCGACAAGTCTATGATAATGTCGTTTTCCGACATTATTTTGATCCCGAAGTCGTTCTGTTTGTTGTAAGTTCCCGAGTAAAAATAGTAGAATTTAATGGTTTTTATGAGAAAGTACAGGTTTATATGGAAGAATGATGTTGGAAGAGTTTTGGAGCAATCGGAGCAAGTCTACAACAGTCCAGTGCAAAAAGAAGAAAAATCAGATTTTTGGACCAATCTGTGCTCTGCGCGCCTCTGAGCGCGCCTCCAAACGCCCCCACAAACGCGCACGCTGCGCGCCTCTGAGCGCGCCTCCAAACGCGCCCACAAACGTGCAGGCTTATTTTTGTAAAACATTCCAGTGCTCTGCGCGCCTCTGAGCGCGCCTCCAAACGCGCCCACAAACGCGCCAAGCCCCTGATACGTTTTTAAAGCCTTTTTCTGCTAGGGTTGAGGGGGGAATCGATCAGTTACGGCCGTAGACTCTTTCTGGGCAATTTTTGGGAGCACGAGGGCGATTCTTGAAGACGAATAGAAGGCAAGAAACATCAATCAACGAGAATCAAAAGGCGAATCGAGTTCATTCATCGAAGAATTAAGCTTTTCAGGGAGTTTTAGATTTCATTTCTTTTAAGAACCAACATGTTTACTTTCGTTTTTGTTATGTCATTTCTGAGTTTTGGAACCCCCAATATGAACTAATCCGTTCATGTTGGGGGGTTGGTTTGAATCATGGTTGGATGATTATTTAGCTTTATAGTAGATACGATTGATTTGATTTCTATGGATGAAACATGTGGGATTGTTCTTAATGATTGTAATAGTCCGATCATCTATTATTTGATTTAATGAATCTTTTAACGTTTGAGAAAAGTTTTGAGGTTTATCTAATCCTTCATGTCTTAGTCGAATTTGAGATACAAATATGATAATTCGTACTTTGTGGGTTTTTAATCATTGTTTGTTCAATTATCTTTGTTGAGATCGAATGACGATACAGAGTGTTGAATGAATGTTGCTATAGCTTGATAGAGTATAGTGATGGTTTGTGATTATACCAGTCATCCTGGAGTTATGTCAATCGTGTCAAATCTGTGCGTTAAGTAATTGTTTACCTGAGGAATCCAACCCTCCAACTCTCTCTCTTTTCTGAATTAATTAAGCTTTATTTCGTGTTCTGATAAGTAACAACCCAAATCAATTTGCGATAGTCTAGTTAATAATCTATACAGTCATTGTGGTACTTGACACCTGGTTCCTTTGGTTCGATACTCGTACTTACCGTACGTTATTACTTGATTCGACCCGTACACTTGCGGTAGATTTAGGGGGGTGTAAACCCACCTATCAAGTTTTTGGCGCCGTTGCCGGGGAACCTGTTTTGTGTGAATATCACTACCAGCTGTAGAAGTTATTACATTAGACACCCTGTTTTTATTTTATTATAATCTGTTTTAAAGGTTCATATATTTTTGGGTTTTGAGATTCTATACTCTCTGTTTCAGGTTACCTCTTGGTTTATGCCAAGAAGAAGACTGTTTCGGGAATTACTACCGATTGACCCGGAAATAGAACGGACCGCCAGAGACCTAAGAAGACAAGCACGGAACATAATGGACGTCAACAACTTCGAAGAAGATTGGGATGAGGAGATGGTCATGGGCAATGTTCCACCAAATGCAAATGCAAACAATGGTCCTCCTCCTAATAATCAGAACAATCAGAACCACAACAATGCCAATGCCAACTACAACGTTAATCATGGCGTCAACAATGGGATCCATCACAATGGCCATCATCCACCACCGCCACCACAAAGGGTACCAATGAGAAACTTCGCCAACCCGAACATGGGAGCTGCACAACGAGGACCTTATGCACCTCCGATAGCTGCCAACAACTTTGAAATCAAGCTTGGCACTATCCAATTGGTGCAATCGAACATGTTTGGAGGTGCAGCAACTGAAGACCCTCATGCACATTTGCGCTCATTTGAAAAGATATGCAATACCTTCAAGGTAAATGGGGCGGATCAAGATTCAATCAAGATACGGTTATTCCCATTCTCATTAAGGGACCGAGCCACTACTTGGGAAGAGAATCTACCCCCGGGGTCGATTCGAACATGGAATGATATGGTGACGGCTTTTCTCAACAAGTTCTTTCCACCGGGGCGAATGACTCAACTGTTATCCGACATCACGCATTTTTCGCAATGGGATCAAGAGTCGTTGTACGAGGCATGGGAAAGATATAAAGCGATGCTCAAGAAGTGTCCACATCACGGTTTACAAGAATGGATGGTTATGCAAACGTTCTATGGAGGACTGCTTCCTCAGTACAAGAATGACCTTACAGCCACAGCAGGTGGTGCATTCATGAACAAGCCATATGAAGATGCGTATGAGTTGATAGAGAATCTAGCGGAACACAGCTATTCCATTCCAAGATTCGCTGCTAGAAAAGTTGCAAGCGTTCAAGAAACGGAAGAGTTGAAGGCTATAAAGGCACAGTTGAATGCACTAACCAATCAGTTGAAAGGAGCAGCTATTCAACTGAATGTTCAGAATCTTCAAGACTATCAATCGCCGGAACAAGTCCAGTTCGTTCAGAACCGAAATAATCAGCCGAAGAATGACCCATTTTCCAACACCTATAACGAGGGATGGAAGAGACATCCTAACTTTTCTTGGAGTCAACCTCAACAAGGCCCGGGAAAGGAAACGATGCAACAGCAACAGCAGCAGCAGCAGTATGGTAACCATTCTAACTCTTCGAATTCTTTTCCATCTAACAATGTTTATCGTCCCCCAGGTTACAATCAGAGGAAATATGATGAGGGGCAATCTTCAGAAAAGAAGCCGGGGTTAGAAGACATGATGATGAAATTCATGTCAAAGATGGAAGGTGCGGTTGAAGGATTGACAAGTACAGTGGGTAATGTGAAGGCGACAACTGACCAAAATACTGCCTCAATCAGAATGTTAGAAAGACAAGTCGGACAAATCGCTGAAGCACTACAACCCAGGACTCAATGTCAATTCCCTAGTCAGACTGAACGAATACCAAGAGAGGAGTGCAAGGCTATTCATCTGAGAAGTGGAACGGAGTTGATTAGAGACCCTACACGGGAGCCTTCACCAAATGAAGCCGAGCAAGAGGTGGAGATCATTGACATGGATGCGTTGGAGGCTGATAGAGAGATTGTGAGTGAAGAGAATAAGAAGAATGAAGAAAAGGCACCAAAGCAACCACAGGTCAAGCCGACAACTCCAAAAGTGCCCTATCCGAGCAGGCTTAAAGCCCACAGGGATGATCTAAACTTTTCTAAATTTCTTAAAATTTTTAAGAAATTGCATATTAACATCCCTTTTGCAGATGCTTTGGCACAAATGCCAACATACCTCAAGTTTATGAAAGATATCTTATCCAAGAAGAGGAAGATTGAAGATCATGCCACAATTGCACTTACTGAGGAGTGCAGCGCGATCATACAGAACAAGCTTCCCCCGAAGCTTAAGGATCCAGGGAGTTTTTCGATCCCTATCCAAATTGGAAGCTTTAATTTTAATAAGGTATTATGCGATCTAGGAGCTAGTATTAACCTAATGCCGTTATCTGTTTTCAGGAAGCTCGGGTTAGGGGAGGTGAAGCCGACATTCATGACTCTTCAGCTTGCCGATAGATCGATAAGGTACCCATATGGAGTGATCGAAGACGTATTGATAAAGGTTGGCAAGTTTTACTTCCCGATGGACTTTGTGGTGTTGGATATCGATGAGGACATAGAGGTCCCGCTGATACTGGGAAGATCCTTCCTAGCCACAAGCCGAGCGTTGATCGACATGGAGGAAGGCGAGATGAATTTGAGAGTTGGTGGTGAGAGAGAAGTGTTCAAGATGTTCGAGAAGATAAGAGATAGAGGCGAAGAGAAATTTGGTGAGCAAGAAAGGCCGAAGGAGTGATCGGAAAGAAAGTCGTGCCACGACAGAAAATACGGCGCTGGGTGGGAGGCAACCCACCATAGGTTAAATCTTAATTTTTATTTTGGCCAGTTTCTTATTTTTGTGTGCTTTCTTTTGTTTTGTGTGTTGTTTTTGTGTTTTGTATTTTTGTGTTTAGTTTTTGATCCCTGATAGCAATTCCGATATGACCAAGAGCAAGGCAGGAGAAGGAAGGGCAGAAATAGGTGAACAGTAATCCACGCATGCATCCTGAAAGGTATCTACACAACACCTCTTTGCAAACCTCGGTTTCACCAAGGTTTGGGGTCCCTGTTTTCACTTGAACTTTATCGTTTTATGACTCCTTGTTGAGAAAAAAAACCTAATCTAGAGATTAGGTTTGGGGTGGCGTAATTACTGTTAGTTGTACTGTATCGCTATTTCGTGATTATATTTTGTGTGCTATTTGTTTCCATTGGGGACAATGTTTATATCTGGTTTGGGGTGATTTGTCGAGTCTATCATTGGTTGATCTCAGTGGATTGAATAATCACCCTGTTTATAGTGAGGAATGGACGACCAGTTGAGCATGATTTAGTGTGAGAGTTCGAAGACACTGATTTTGGGGAAAGGATCTAGAAAGGATAATATAGCACAAAGGTGGACCTGGGCGACTGCACACATAGAGACATTAGTGGAGACCACCCGTAAGTTTGTTGAGCCATACACGTGCTAACTTCGATTCTGAGAGACTACACACTACTCGATACACTTTTCATTAGTCCTTTGATCGTTGTTGTAGCTGATCTCGCTATAACTTGCATCCATTATCAAAGACATCCATAGGAATAGAAGTGAAGCTTCTGCCTATCTTTGTGAACAAACCATGTGAGAACTCATAAAGCTTATTGGTTGCTGCTAATCCCACTGCTTTTCACTACTCAAGGTTCTCAAATGAAAACCCGTTGTAACCCCCTCAGTAAAAAAAAAACTGCAAACCCAGTAAATCAGTCATAAAGGGTTTTGCCAAAAAAAAAGAGCTAAATAAAACTGAGGGGTCAGTTTAAAGAATTTGAGAGAAGTGTTAGGAAGCTTGAACGAAAGAAAGAAGGGAGGATCACCAAATATCGTCATAAATCCTTTGACCTCCACCCAAAAGCAGCAACCATACCCATTTAAAGATTTGAATTCAGCATGGAGAGTTTGTAAGGAATGGCGAAGCAACGTTTCTATGTCCTAGTCTTGATAATGGATTCCTTCTGAGATCAATTTGTGTACAACTGTGCGTTATTGTTTAATTGTTGTTCATGCAAGCTTTGTTAATTCTTGTACCCAACTTCTGAAAGCATGACAACATGTGTGAAACTTAGGGCTCGAGTGAAGAGAGAAAACCGCGAGGTAGGGTCAAGGCGAAATCCTCTCTAAGTGTGTGTTTAGTATAGGTACACTTACGTGTGGTGTGGTCCCTGATAGATCCCTTTCCCAAGGTTTTGCTGTTTAGAATTCCATAGCTAGGTCTGCTCACTGTTCGTCCATCTCATAGATAATTCGTGGTGATTTTTGAGTTAACTAGAGATCGCTAATGATATTCTCGACAACACGAAATTGCGATTGTTTGGATTGTGGTTGAATGCTTATTTGTGTCGCTATTTTGCTTGGGGACAAGCAACGCTCGGTTTGGGGTTGTTGATAATGTCGTGTTCCGACATTATTTTGATCCCGAAGTCGTTCTGTTTGTTGTAAGTTCCCGAGTAAAAATAGTAGAATTTAATGGTTTTTATGAGAAAGTACAGGTTTATATGGAAGAATGATGTTGGAAGAGTTTTGGAGCAATCGGAGCAAGTCTACAACAGTCCAGTGCAAAAAGAAGAAAAATCAGATTTTTGGACCAATCAGTGCTCTGCGCGCCTCTGAGCGCGCCTCCAAACGCCCCCACAAACGCGCACGCTGCGCGCCTCTGAGCGCGCCTCCAAACGCGCCCACAAACGCGCAGGCTTATTTTTGTAAAACATTCCAGTGCTCTGCGCCTCTGAGCGCGCCTCCAAACGCGCCCACAAACGCGCCAAGCCCCTGATACGTTTTTAAAGCCTTTTTCTGCTAGGGTTGAGGGGGGAATCGATCAGTTACGGCCGTAGAC
Source organism: Saussurea involucrata (assembly GCA_033807775.1). Taxonomy (NCBI): domain Eukaryota; kingdom Viridiplantae; phylum Streptophyta; class Magnoliopsida; order Asterales; family Asteraceae; genus Saussurea; species Saussurea involucrata. The sequence continues at coordinate 140,455,254 of CM066322.1, forward strand.
TCTTTCTGGGCAATTTTGGGAGCACGAGGGCGATTCTTGAAGACGAATAGAAGGCAAGAAACATCAATCAACGAGAATCAAAAGGCGAATCGAGTTCATTCATCGAAGGATTAAGCCTTTCAGGGAGTTTTAGATTTCATTTCTTTTATGAACCAACATGTTTACTTTCGTTTTTGTTATGTCATTTCTGAGTTTTGGAACCCCCAATATGAACTAATCCGTTCATGTTGGGGGGTTGGTTTGAATCATGGTTGGATGATTATTTAGCTTTATAGTAGATACGATTGATTTGATTTCTATGGATGAAACATGTGGGATTGTTCTTAATGATTGTAATAGTCCGATCATCTATTATTTGATTTAATGAATCTTTTAATGTTTGAGAAAAGTTTTGAGGTTTATCTAATCCTTCATGTCTTAGTCGAATTTGAGATAGAAATATGATAATTCGTACTTTGTGGATTTTTAATCATTGTTTGTTCAATTATCTTTGTTGAGATCGAATGACGATACAGAGTGTTGAATGAATGTTGCTATAGCTTGATAGAGTATAGTGATGGTTTGTGATTATACCAGTCATCCTGGAGTTATGTCAATCGTGTCAAATCTGTGCGTTAAGTAATTGTTTACCTGAGGAATCCAACCCTCCAACTCTCTCTCTTTTCTGAATTAATTAAGCTTTAATTCGTGTTCTGATAAGTAACAACCCAAATCAATTTGCGATAGTCTAGTTAATAATCTATACAGTCATTGTGGTACTTGACACCTGGTTCCTTAGGTTCGATACTCGTACTTACCGTACGTTATTACTTGATTCGACCCGTACACTTGCGGTAGATTTAGGGGGGTGTAAACCCACCTATCAGTCTACTAATGAACTGATGCGGATATCAACGAAGCAAGACCTGTCCATTCAACGTGAAGTATCAAGTAGAAGACTTCAGCAATCGCTGAGCTTTATCACTCACTGATAAAGTACTGTTCAACGAACGCTGATCAAGAAGTCTTCCTCTACAAGTTACTTTTGTCTTACCCCCTTGCACGTCTCCGTACGAAATGTCAGAACGGACATCCCTTATGTCTAGAATCGTACAACAAACTCTGATTCTACACTGTGCACCATGCTGCTACTAAGGTTGTCTACAAAGGTCAAAACATGCAACCACTCAGCTGCTGCCACGTGTAAAGTAACACTGCCATGCATTAAATGCATGCAGTATATAAAGAAGAACCCTACTTCAAAATTGAAGTGCTCGAACATCTTCTTCTTTCTCTCTTAGTGTTAGAATATTATTCGTAATATTCTTAACTCCTTTCTATCTTATTTCTAGTGCAAGAAACTTACTGTTCTTAACTTGTTTAGATTAGGTTTATCCTTAATATTGTTCCGCAACAAGTTGTAAATTGTTTTAAGATTTATCAATAAACAATTTAGAAAGTAAAAATCGTGTGTTTGTATTCAACCCCCCTTTCTACAAACTTGTATAACCCTTCGGGACCAACAAGTGGTATCAGAGCAGATTTGTTTAATCTCATAAACAAGATCTTATCTATACTAATCCCTTCTTCATTGCTATTTCTTAAAATGGCTAACAACACAAACACTAACTATATTGACAACGGTTCTCTTGCAAAACCCCCTAGATTCTCCAGAGATAACTTTAATCTGTGGAAAAATAGGATGATTCTTTTCTTAGAAGGTGTAGACCCTACTATGCCTTATTATCTTGAAAACGGCCCATATATTCCTGTTAGAATTAATCCTGAAGTTCCAACCGCTGAGAATAGAGCTGCTATTCCAGAAAGGTTGGTTCCCAAGGAAATTAATATGTGGACTGATGAAGATAAGAAGAAAGTGGCTATCGACACCAAAGCCAGATCCATTCTTTCTATGGCTCTTCCTGACGAAGTCTACCATTCCGTCATGAACCTGAAAACCTCCAAAGCCATGTGGGACACAATCTGTGTTCAGTATGAAGGTACGTCTGAAGTCCAGGACTCACGTAAGATCAACCAGGTAAGACAATATGAAAGATTCATTTGTGGTAAGAATGAACCTCTCTCTGAAGTACACCAATGTTTTAACTGCTTAGTAATAGATCTAAAAACTGTTGGTAAGGAATATTCTAACTTTGAAGTACTGACAAAGTTCTTAGAATGTTTACCTGAAGGCTGGGACAGTTATTCAATGTGTCTCAAGCTATCAAAGGATCTAAAATCCATGACTCTTTCTACCTTATATGGCACGATGCTTAATCATGAGCAATCGAGTCATCTTAAGAAGAATCTTGTAAAAGATTCCAAAAGCACCCCTGTTGCTTTAATCTCAGAGTCACCTACCACTCAGCGTTCTACTATCACTATCACTGAGTTGGAGACTAACTCTGAATGCTCATCAAATCCTGACTCTTCAGAAAAATTTCTGAAAGAACAAATTCAGGAGATTCGCCAATAAGAAACATTTCAGAAAGAACAAACCTCTTGCTATTACTGATAAGCCAAGATCATCAACTCCTGTTGATAAGGCTACTGCTACTTGCTATAACCGTGAAAAAGATAGGACATTTTGCTAGCGAGTGCAGGTCAAAGAAAGTCTCTAGATCCTCAGCTTTTCCCAAGAAAAACTTTACTCCCAGGACTAGAGATGAAAAATACAAAAAGCTGAAAGAAAGGTATTCAAAGCTGAAAACTTTTAAGAAGAAAGGCAAAGGCCTGATGGCTGACTATGATTGGGCTTCCTCTGACGAAGAACAATCATCTGACTCTGAAGATGATGATGAAGTCAATCTCTGTCTCATGGCCAAACTTTAAGATGAGGAAGAAAAGTCTGACATTCCCTCTACTTCAACCTCTGCTACTAAGGTATCACCTTCCTTCTTTACCAATATTTTGAATATTGATGAAGCTGATAGTCTTCAAAAAATCGATCTGCTGACCAAAAGTTTATATGAAGCCATGAATGGCAAAACTGTTATTGAAAATCAAAACCTTGATCTCGCTGAACAGGTTAAAAACTGTCATCTTCAAATAGAAAAGCTTTCTAAAATTGAAGAAGATTTTAAAGATTAAGTTCATATCAATCAACTAGTCAAAATCGAGCGCGAAGAAGCTATCGCTGCATTAAAAGCTGAAAAAGCTACTGTTGATGGATGGTATAAATCCTCAACAACGATCACTGAGATAATTAAGTCTTAGATTCCCCTGAGTGATAAACGTGGTCTTGGTTACAAAGATGAAACTCTAGAACCAACCACTGACCATTCCATGCTTAAGTTTGGAATGGTCGTATCCTCTATCCCTGACACTTTTTCTTCTCAGTGTTCCTCTTCAAAACCTCCCATCCCTGAGGAAATCTCTACCTTAACTTCTAAAGGTAAAGAGAAAATTATTTATCCAAAACCTCAGAAGGGTACCTTTGTACCTAAGCTGAATGCTTCTAAAGCTTCAGTGACTTATCCCTCTACTTCTAAGAACAAGATCCCTGGATTTATTCAGCGATCTACTCCTAGACTTAAAGTGGATATAATTGGTAAGAAATCTGAAGAACTGATAGTTCCTCTCATTTCCAATGCCAAAGGTATACTTTGTGCTAGCCCTGCTAATTTAAAACTAACGGCTAAGTATGCAAATGGTCGTAAGACTACTTTTAGTTATAGGAAATGTTATCACTGTGGACTTACAAATCATATTGCTAGTAAGTGCCCTACAGCCACCAAAGCTGAAAAGATAGCTAAGGTGAAGATTATTGCCCCCAAGGCAAAGAAGACCACTGAGGTTAAGAAATTAACCAAAGTGAAGACTGACAAAGCTGAATCTTCAAATGCTGCGAAGACTGCTGAACCTTCAATTCCATCTACCTCCACTGACAAGTGTGTACACATGATGAAATGGGTGCCCAAGTCAAACTAATCTTCCTTTGTTTGCAGGTTAAGAAGGGTATCTGGTATCTCGATTGCGGATGCTCTAGACATATGACTGGTAAGAAGAACCTGCCCACTGAGTATCAGGAAGAGAAGGGTCCCTCTGTGACTTTTGGTGGAAACGGAAAAGGACATACCCGAGGGTTTGGTGTACTCTAAAATGGTACAACAACCTTCAGAAGAGTCGCATATGTTGAAGGGCTGAAGCATAATCTTCTAAGCATCAGTCAGCTTTGCGACATGGATAACAAAGTAATCTTACTAACGAATCCTGCTTTGTCGCTGACAAAAAGGAGAAGACAGCTCTCAGCGGTTATCGTTTGGAAAATGTTTATGTAATAAACATGGACTCAACAACCACTGAGAACTCCTGTTTCTTCTCAAAAGCCTTATCTGATGTCAACTGGCTATGGCATAAGAGGCTCTCTCATCTAAACTTCATGACACTGAATACTCTTTCTTCTAAAGAGTTAGTTACTGGTCTACCTCAACACTCATACACCAAAGAGTCCTTTTGTTCAGTGTGTGAGAAAGGCAAGCAGACCAAAGCAAGCTTCAAGTCAAAGCAAGTCTCCTCAGTGTCATCTCCTCTACAACTTCTCCATATGGATTTGTTTGGCCCTGTTAACAAACAATCCATCGCTGGAAAGAAATATATTGTTGGTCCCGAAGGGCTATACAAGTTTGTAGAAGGGGGGGGGGGGGGGGTTGAATACAAACACACCTTTTTACTTTTCTAAATTGTTTATTGATAAATCAAGACAATTTACAACTTGTTGCGGAACAAGATTAAGGATAAACCTAATCTAAACAAGTCTTGAGAAACACCAAGTTTCTTGCACTAGAAAGAGTTAAAGAAATTACGAATAATAACTTAACAATAAGAGAGAAATAAGAAGATGGTCCGAGCACACTTCAAAACTGAAGTAAGGTTCTTCTTATATACTGCTTGCATTTAATGCAAGGCAGTATGGCTTTACACGTGGCAGCAGCTAAGTGGTTGCATGTCATTGACCTTTGTAGACAACCTTAGTAGCCGCATGGTTCACAGTGTAGAATCAGAGTTGTTGTACGATTACAGACAAAAGGGATGTCCGTTCTGACAGTTCGTACGGAGACGTGCAAGGGAGGTAAGACAATAGTAACATGCAGGGAGACTTCATGATCAACTTTCGTTGAGTCAGATCTTTATCAGCGAATGATAAAGTTCAGCGATTGCTGAAGTCTTCTACTTGATACTTCACGTTGAATGGACATGTCTTGCTTCGCTGATATCCGCATCAGTTCATGAGTAGACTTGTCGCTGGTTCTTGAGCTTGATCTTCGACTTCAGCGTAGAACATATGTTGACGTGAAACTTGTCTTCAGGGATCATAAGTAAACAACTAACTTATCAACGACCATCTCATAGACTGAACAGGCTCAGAGCTATATGATGATGAACAGTGTTCGCTGAAGATCTAATCTAAAGAGTGAGAGTTCCTATCAGCGGTACTGTAAAGTCTTAGTACTTATCAGCGATAGTGAAACTCTAATACATATTGTTTACATACAATTTTCACTATGTGTTTAAGAGAGGGTCATTATCAAATCACTGAGGATGTGGATCAACAATCTCCCCCTATTTGATTATGACATAGCAACAAAGAGAATTGCTATTTAATGAAAACATAAGGATAAAAAGAAGTCATAAAATATTTGTCCCTTTTACTGTTTTCTGGGATCTTTTCAGTACTGATGGAGTAAAGTACAATCGCTGAAATTTTTCTTTAAACTTCGTAAAGATTACAGAGGGAAGTGGAAAAATTACAAGTACAACAGATAAAATTACAAGTACAAAAGATGTAGACAGATAAGGATAGAAAGAATTACAAGGCGATCCTATCCGTTAAAAGGTTCTTCCTTGATGAGAAGTTCATCGAGGGTGTTTGATGTGGGAATCATCCAGTCAGGGACAGTTACACCTTGATCCTTTTTGTTCTTTGCTTCTTCAAAGATCAGGGGCTTGAGGTGACGTGCTTGAATGTCGCGTCTGACTTCACACCAGTATATGAGGTCTCTGAGCTGTTCGATATGAGTGATTGGAAACTCAGAGATGCATTGAAAGTGTTGCTTTCCTTGGTAGTCTAGAAAGAATATACCACAGGGGATCACTTACGACTTTGCCAGGGATGAAAGTTTCACCAGGTGGTAGGGAGGTGTCAAGCGCTGAGAGGTCAGCATCAGTACCAAGAACTGCAGCACGAGAGAAACCAATACCTGTTTCATTTCGTATATGAGGACCTGAGTCTGAAGCTTTCTTTTCCTTTGCAGAGGCTCTTCTTTGTTGAGGAGGAATAAGAGTGGAAGGAGGAAAATCCACAGCAGAAGAAACCAAGTCGATCTGAGAATTTAAAATTTTCTCGACATGGCTCTTGAACTTTGAGTGTGATCGCTGAATGGCTAATTTCACTTCCAACCATTCAGAGAAACCAACTTTCTCTAAAGTAGCAGCATAGAAAGTTTGCTTGGTTTTGTCTTCTCTGAATACATCAACTTCAACAACAGGAATGTCTACGAACAGTCTTCCTCTGATATTTACCTTGATGATTTTGGATGGTCGAGATCGATAATTCAGCATTTCTTTACACCATTCCAAAGTCGAATCAGATACTTTAGTCTTTTCTTCAACGATCCTTTGGGCATCATTGTTTGTTCTATATGCTCAAGAATGATTATAAAATAATATTACCGGTAATATATGATCCTATAGGGTCACACCGAACAACAAGTAGACACCGAATTAATATTTATAAGAATTTGATTCTTAATAAATATTATTATATTCTTGATAAATATTATTAATTATATTATTGAATATAATTATAATATTAGATGCAAATAATAAATTTTGGTTATATATAAAATAATACATATGATGGATTTATTTTATAACTAAAATTGAAAGGAGGAACTTGAGGAGAAAGTTTAAAATACTTGAACTTTGTTTTTAAACATCTTAAAAACTAGAAGGTTGGTTTTGTAAAATTGCATGTGTTTTTATTGGACCTCTTTTTTATGGTCCAATAGAAAAGGGTTACCATGTCTAGTGCTTTTAGATAAAAAGGGATGAGAAGGCTTGCAAAGACACTTGAAAATGATACTTGCATTTTTGCTCTCACTCTCTCCCTCTCCTCTTGGCTTTTTCGGCCGAATTCAAGAACACACACAAGTGTGTGTTCTTCTTTTGCTTCTTCTAATATTCAAGTGCAATTGTACACTTGAATTAGAAATTGTTTTTGCATCAAACTTTCAAGAAGGTACTAGCATACTACAAAGGTGTTGGAGCTTGTTGGTGGACTTCTCTAGAGGGACTCTCTTTGGGTTCTACATTCTTCACCAACATCCAACCTCCCGAGAGGATTCAAAGTCTTCAAAGGTTGTAATCTTGAACTCTCTTGGTATGTTGTTCTTATTTATCTTTTCATGCATGTAACAAGATCCTTGGTGGGAGTAAAATGGTTTTATGTTTTTGTTCAAAAACTTTATTTTTGCTCCCGTTGCGTAAATTATTTTACATCTTATGAGTTTTTGAAACCCGTTTTTGAACATAAAATCCCAACAAGTGGTATCAGAGCCTATGTTATAATGCATGATTAGTAAATAAGTTTTTTTTGGTAAAACTTGGTTTTTGGAAGCCATGAATAAAATTTCATTTTGGTATGAAAAGTTCATGCATGGCTTCTTTGGCAACTTGTTTGTGAAAATTTTATATTTTTATATTTCATGTAACAAAATTTTAACATGCATTTTTGTTACATAAAGGTTGCCTTAGAAAAACAAAGTGTTGTTTTATTTTATTTTGTTTATGAAAAATGTGCATAAACAAGCCATGGACCAATATGTTGGTTGTTGTTTTTTTTAATTTGTTATAATTTTTATTATTATTTATGTTGGTTTGTAATAGTAAATAGGTTTTATTATTTCATGGTTCTTTTGTTCATTTTGTAAGTATTAGATTAGTTATTAGAACTAGTTTTTATTTTATAAAATGTAACAAGAAGAATGCCAACATGGAGCTTGAAGATGGAGCTTGATGTTCTTGATGCATGGAGATGCTAAAGCAAGTGGGAGCTTGTTTTTTTTATTTATTTATTTTTGTCCATTAGGAATGGACTTGACATTTCTTGTTTTGGCTCACAAGAAATGTCATTAGAAATGGCTTTGTTTTATGCACATTCTTTTGCATGCTTATGGTTGATTATGTTCTTTTGATGCGTTAAAATATAGGATATTGTATGCTAGTAAAGAACATAAAATTGGTTCAAACGCCCTTATTTAAAATTGTTTAAAGTTGAAGCGACAATTTTTAAAATTAGATTTTAAATGAACCAAGTTTAAAATAGAGATTTTATATCAACCAATTTTAAAATTGATAACATGCAAATTGGTTCAAATTCATTTTATGTAAAATTGTTTATTTAAAAATGAATTTTAACTATCTCAAAACTATAAGGGTTAAATTGAAAGATTGCATGTTATCTCATGGGTCCTTTTGGGAGGAAATGTGATGGCATGTGCAAGTGCATGTGCAAGTATATTTTATTAATATACTTGCTAGACACTTGTTTATAAAAGACACCATTGACCAATACACAAGTAACTTGGTTTATACTTTTTCTACATATTTTATATGTTTATATTTTATGTTGATATTATCATGTATGATTGAAATAGGTTCTAGCATACTAGATAATATTTTGAACATAAAATAAATCATCTTTTGGATTTTGGCTTTCAAAATAACATTTTAAAAGTAAAATGGTTAAAATGGGTTTTATAAATAAAATGAGTTTTATTCTAAGAACCCATAAAATTTTGAAATGTCAAAGTAAATTAAAATGACGATTTTAAAAACTCTTACAAACTCCAAGTGTCATGTGATATTGGATGCATGCAATAATATGGTACCATGAGTTTTAAAAATTAAAATTGAGATTTTAAATGGAAATTTCAAAACTCATACAAACTCATAGTCTAGTATTAATAAAGATGTTTATTAAGAGACTATAAATGGTTCTTATAGTGCTCAAACTCAAAAATTAATATTTGATATTAAAAATTGATGACACATAATTAGTTGATAAAATTAAGATTTTATTTAAACTAATAGGAACCATTTGATGATAAATAAGTTTGTACCATATATTAAATGCATGCAATACTAAAATGTTTTTAAAACTAGAATTATAAAACATTATAAATCCCTTTTTCAAAACGCAAGTCATGTGCCGTCCTTTTGAGAAACACTCAATACGTCACTATGACACCCTTGTGGGATAAAGGTCACCTAACCACTTGGATTGTCTTGTGATGGATGAGGTGATTCTTATGTCTTTGTGGGATAAAGGTCACCTAACCGCATGGATGTAAGTTTCACACGTTGTTTCAAGTAGGATGACTTGATTGGGAATCTTTTGTGATAAAGGTCACCTAAGCACTAGAGACCCAAGGCATAGATGGGATCAAACATGCCAATTAACAAACAAGATGTTAAGGATCCCATAACGCTAGGAATTACATTCGATGTAATCGATAAACGTTATCTACCTTGTTGGATTAAATGGACGGGATAAAGGTCACCTAACCGTTTCATTTGTTTTGCAACGTTGGATCCTAGATTTTATGCAAATTAATGTTTTTAGAAAACTAAAGGGTAATTAATTTGATAAAAATTAATATTGAAAATACTATATTAACTTTGTTAAATTTTGTAGATGGCCTAAAATGCAAACACTACAATTAACACATCCCTAAGACCTTTTCTTTTGGAAGAAAAGTTAACCACTAAGAACTTACCAATTTGTTTTCAAAACATTGAGACGCGTTCTCAGACGTGAAAACAAATTATACGTACTCCTCATACCTATTCCTCAAGAACCTCCTCTTACCTCCATAGAAGCTAACGATACTTGATTGAAACATAATGATGATTCAATCAATGTATCACGTCTTATGCTTGAAACCATGGTTCCATCCTTACAAAAAAGAATGGAAACGTTACCACTGAGGGCATTTGACATGGTAAACCGATTACCAAAATATTACCAAATGTATATGGTCCGTGAATGCTTCGATACAATTGGACAAAGACCAATATGTAAGCTCTCATATTCACAAAATGAGGACGCACCTTGACTATTTGGATAGACTTGGCTATCCTTATTCCAATGGGAGAGCCCTAGATGCGATCCTCAAATCTCTGACCAACGCATTTGATGTTTTTGTCGAGAATCTGAATGTAGTGATAGATGAGGCAACATTGGTCATAGAAGATGAGATTGTCCTTATGAGAAATAAATGTTTTCTAACGAAGGAAAGTCCTTCAGGTATCAATATTTAAGATAGAACTTTTACCTTTCTATCTTATACTTGTGTATTTGATACTAAGTGTAGAACTCACTTTTGTAATATGTTACAAATAATCAAGAAAGGTAAATGACTGAAAGACAAGCAAAATGGTGATCCATATAAGCGAGGAAGCAAGATTGCGTACCAAGCTTATAGGAGATTTTATTATGAAACCATATGGCTTGTATTGTTAAACAAGTTTGTTTCGAACAATGTTTAAATTTAGTTTGACTAAATTATTATTTTTTCAGTCACATGTTTGTTGATTGAATGAAATTCACTTAACCGTTTTGGAAACGATTATATTCACATTCAAATTGAATTATTCTATTTCCAGAACTAGTCCTCCTAATTGAATAATAAAGTGAATCTCAAAAGTCTTGTAAAACATAGTCCTATGTAATCACCATAAGACTCAAATGTGATTTGAATCAAATCTACACATGAAATAGTCAACTTAATCAAGAAAAACATTAAACGCATATCTAAATTTCAAAACTGTGGTATTTTTGAAACTGAATATAAATATTTTCATTTGAAATATGCGATCTTGATAAAGTTGAATATAGCTCTTTTCTCTAATTCATAGAGAAGAATTTTTTTTTTTGAATTGATACATGTAGATGTATATGGTCTCTCAAAACCAAGTCTAGATATGGTGATAGATAATACCTTCACTGACGATTTCAATTGTTGAAATTTATGGAACATAAAGATGAAGCATTTGATGTAATTCAAGTTGTTTCAAGATTGAGAAAACAACTCAGCAGGACCATTAAAGTCTTTTCTAATATAGGAAGATAGTAACTAAACCAAGAACATTTGGATCATCATAGAAATTGTGTACATCCGAAAGGATGAACCAAACCTTATTAAAATGGTTCGCTCTATGATGAGTAGAAGTACTATTCCTATATCAAATTCGGAATTATGCCCTAGTTAAAGTAATCCGTACTTTTTGACACCAACCAAAAAGGTAGACAAAACACCTTATAAGATTTCGTATGAAAAGTTTTTTTCTTCCTTAATCTTAGTTGAAGGCGTGGGTTTATAAAGCTCATGTGAGACAATAAGCTTCAAGTAAACTCGACCCAATATCTACCAAATGCATATGTTGTAGAATATACTATAAATTGTTTTATATACCGATTCTACAAACCCACAAACAATAAAATTGTTTATTGTTCCAAAACCAAGTTCTTAGAAAGCAAGTTTTTAATGGACAAGGCAAGTGGGAGTGTTAAGGAACTTGAAGGGAATCAAGAACTTCATAACCTAATGCACTTATTGGTTGGCACTAGTGATCAAACAAAAGTCGTTAAAACTGAGCGATTTGATTGATCGGAAACTTAGTAAAAACACCAAGTGTTCGCAAATCTAGTAGAATCATTCAGAAAATTCGAGAGATATCAATCTCTTATAAAGAATGATGTATGACTGGGTTCTAGTAAACCCATCAACTGCTAAAGTGCTATGCCAGATTCTGAATCTGGTGAGTGGCTTAGAGTCATGAACACTGAGATACAATCCATTCATGGATCAGTACAAAGTATCTCAAAACTGGAATCTTTATTTTAACAGGAAAATTAAAAGTTTAATTTTTCATCAAAATAAAAGATGACTCATGTATTTACTAAAACTAGTGGGAGCGCAGTAAAATTCCTAAACCTATATGAGCAAGACATACTAGTTTTTGGAAATTAACTTTCCGACATAGCAAAACATCATGTTTTGGCTCGGACAGTATTTCCTCAATAAAAGACTTAGAAAGGGCTAATTTTATTCTTGGAATAAAAATCTTTAGACATTTGATCAAGACGACTTATAGGTTTAAGTCAAAGTGCATAGGTTGACATGATCTTGAAAGATTCAAGATGCAAGGCTCTAAAGGTAGTTTCTTGCAAATATGATATGACATCATTTTGAGCATGTCTCAATATTCTAGCACAATTGATGAGCTAGATAAAATGATTAGTATTCCATATGCTTCGGCAATTGGATCTATCATATATGCCATAACATGCACTAGATCGAGCGTGTCAAAATGCTTTAGAGCATTAGAAAACGATACCTACGAAAAACGAGGGAAGGTCATTAGATGACTATAAAGAACGATTTAAGGTACTTAGAAAGAACCAAGGAAGTGTTCTTTAACTGAGGAATGGAAGAAGATCATAGCAAAATGCTGCTCTAATGATAGCTTCCATAAAGATTGAGAAAGTTCTCAATCACAAAAGGGAAATGTCTTCATTGTGAATGAAGAACTAGTTCGTTTGAAAAGGTTCAAGGCGAAAGTCAAATTGCATAATACACTACAAATAAGAACACACTGCCGCTTTAGAAGCCACAAAAGAAAGATGCTTGGATGAAAGAGTTCATTGGAAAGCTAGGTAGATGCCTCCCATTCAGGATCATCTAGAAATCCTTTGTGAGAATGTGGGTGCCATTACGCAAGCTAAAGGACCCTATCTCACATCAGAGTACCAAGCATCTACTCCAAACATTTAACTATATTTGGAATAAAGTTAAAAATGGAGATGTTAGTGATCACAAAGTTTACTCAAATCAAGTTTTTGGATAAACCCATTCACGAAGCTCCTTTCATAAGCTAAACTTGAAGTGTCATATTTGAGCTATAGGACTTCGTCATTCTAGTGATGGGATTTGATTTGAATTTAGTATTTGGATATTGGAACAAGTAAAGCAACAAGTATAGTATTTAGTTGGATATATAGGATATGATCTTTTCATACTCGTTGTGTTCTATATTAGCATGTTTTAATCCTTGAATAAATTAGTTATTCTAAATGTCCATAGTCGATCATTGTTGTGGGAGCAACTATGAAGTAAGACTAATGTGAATTGGATTGGTTGACTTTTAAAAGTAAAAGTGGCAAAGTGTTGCAACCAAGTTCATAGGTACTTGTTAGGGAACGAGTACTGGACCTGACCCGCTTCAAGATAACTTCATGGATCGTCGTCATAAGTGATTATTGAATAAAAGGTAGTATCTTTGTATCCTTCGACCTGAGATGCATATTTGGGACTCAAGTGTAGGGAATGTTATGCTTTGATATGGTTAACCGTTGTTCTTGAAAAAGGCAGCTATAAAGGCCATTATCGGGCATAGCATGAACTGCATGAGAGGCGTATGCAGTCAAGATGGGATTTGTTTCTCTAAATATATTAAGAGTGAGACATCTAAGGCGCCTTACCAAAAGTTGAACAATAGATGAGAATGATAGTGATCCATGTCTCATGTTCAACATGATGTCTAAACAAAGGGATAACTGATACCACACCTAATACATCAATTGAAGCTATGAGCTCGTGGGAATTGGATGTTGTTGAATGGCACTTACAGTAATACGTTGCTGGGGGCAGTGAGATGTTGCTAGACGTCCACCACTGTCTATATCATTCTATAATGCAATCTTGAGCAAGTGGGAGATTGTTGGTTCTATATGCTCAAGAATGATTATAAAATAATATTACCGGTAATATATGATCCTATAGGGTCACACCGAACAACAAGTAGACACCGAATTAATATTTATAAGAATTTGATTCTTAATAAATATTATTATATTCTTGATAAATATTATTAATTATATTATTGAATATAATTATAATATTAGATGCAAATAATAAATTTTGGTTATATATAAAATAATACATATGATGGATTTATTTTATAACTAAAATTGAAAGGAGGGACTTGAGGATAAAGTTTAAAATACTTGAACTTTGTTTTTAAACATCTTAAAAACTAGAAGGTTGGTTTTGTAAAATTGCATGTGTTTTTATTGGACCTCTTTTTTATGGTCCAATTGAAAAGGGTTACCATGTCTAGTGCTTTTAGATAAAAAGGGATGAGAAGGCTTGCAAAGACACTTGAAAATGATACTTGCATTTTTGCTCACTCTCTCCCTCTCCTCTTGGCTTTTTCGGCCGAATTCAAGAACACACACAAGTGTGTGTTCTTCTTTTGCTTCTTCTAATATTCAAGTGCAATTGTACACTTGAATTAGAAATTGTTTTTGCATCAAACTTTCAAGAAGGTACTAGCATACTACAAAGGTGTTGGAGCTTGTTGGTGGACTTCTCTAGAGGGACTCTCTTTGGGTTCTACATTCTTCACCAACATCCAACCTCCCGAGAGGATTCAAAGTCTTCAAAGGTTGTAATCTTGAACTCTCTTGGTATGTTGTTCTTATTTATCTTTTCATGCATGTAACAAGATCCTTGGTGGGAGTAAAATGGTTTTATGTTTTTGTTCAAAAACTTTATTTTTGCTTCCGTTGCGTAAATTATTTTACATCTTATGAGTTTTTGAAACCCGTTTTTGAACATAAAATCCCAACAATCATCCCATAGCTGACGTTGGACATCAATGGGAGTTCTTTTCAACGCGGGGTCTTTCACCTATTTTTGGACAAGCTGGATGGCGAGAGCCATATCTTTTTCTTCAGCTTCCTTCTTTTCGGCGAGTAATCTTTCAGCTCTTAGATGATCCTCGTATTCTTTCCTTGAGATCCTGAACTTTGTGGGAGCAGAGATTATGTCACGAGGAAGAATGATTCGCTGATCTTCAAGTTGTTTGATCATTGCATCTCTCTTTTCTTGATCCTCTTCACTTAGCTTTTCAGGAGTCAAGGAAGGTCTGTTTTTGTGAGAGAGCAGCTGTTCTTCAGGTTCATCAGTCTCAGTGGTTAAATCCAAGACTAGGATTATTTCTTCAGCTCTTGTGGCTGGGATTATTCCTGGTGTAGTCGAAGGAGCTTCAGTAGGATCCTCAAACAGGGGAGAGGACTAGCTGAAACACAGCGATTGTTTAAGTAAGAAAAGTTGGGAAGAAAGAGATAGAGAAAAGAATGTGGTTAAGTGTATAGAGGTTTTTAAGGATAGAAGGATTGAGATTGAGAAGGGATAGAGGAGGGATGCAGTGTAAGGGAATAGAAGGTAGTGTACCTGACAAACTGGCTTTTGAAGCAAGATCGTCAGATTATCTTCTTCAGCGAGGCCTTTGTTTTTGCCTTTGTCAGCTTCAGACGCTGCAGGCTTTGTCTTGGCCCGCTCCCCTGAAGGTTCTTTTATCTTGATCTCTTTTTGAGCTGGGGCTTTTGCAACAGGCTCGACGTAGAAGAAGTCGTCATCATCATCGTCATCATCATCATCTTTGGGGGATGATGATGGTTCTTCATCAGAGATGTCGACAGGTTCATCATCTTCAGTTTCTTCTTCAGACTCGACCTCTTCAGCATAAGGTTCGGTCACGTCAGCAGCAACTTCCTTAAGTTGCTCATCGAGTTGCTCCCCCTCAGATACAGAGGGAGGTTTCTCGGTTTCCTCAGGGTTTTCAACTCCCTGAGGTTGTGGAGTAGAAGTAGCAGCAGCAACAGTTTCAATACCCCCCCCCCTCAGCATTATGGGGAAGGTCTTCTTTAGTCTTCTCCCCCTCTTCCACATTATGGTTGGGGGAGGTAACAGATTGTTCAGCATTGGCAGTGTGTATTTGGTCCCTGTCTTCTAGGCCAGAGATCCCGACACAGTTCTCAATCTTTTGCTAATCTGACTTCCAGGCCAGTTATAGCAGGATTGATCTTTTGAAGAGCTTCGCGATCGACCTGAGTAAAATTAGAAGTTGGGACGTTCAGGCGATCGAGTACCTTCTGAACAATTTCTTTGACGACGGAGACGTCAACATTGATCGTGGAGACTTCACCCTTTAGAGAACCAACCTCTGTCTTCAATCATGCGACTTCATTGGACAGAGAGGTGAAGTTTGTTTAAATAGAGGTGGTTGCGGTTGAATTGTCAGCGAGGGTGGTAGCAAATTGAGCAATGCTACCATCCACCTTCTCCAGATCAGTTTTGGAGGCTTTTGTATCGACGATCTCGGTCAACATTTTGAGCTTCTCTCCAGCGTCTGTAACCGGTGAAGGGTTCGTGGAGAGAATGGTGTTGTAATTTTCCACCTTTGTTTCTAGGGACTTCAAGGAGGTGTTGATATCCCCCAAATTAGGACCTGAAACAGTTATTAACTTATGAATAGAGGAAAGCTCAGATGTTTGGGGTAGAGAGAGAGAGGAGTGTTTTGGATTGTGTTTATAGTTGCAGGCGGGTTGGCGAAGTTGTCGACCCCTTTGTGTCCTGAATGATATTCCATGTCGCCTTCAAGAGTACCTTGGCGCATGGTGGGGCCTGCAGATCCTAAGTTTGCATCCATTATCATATTTAGAGTGTCTGCAGTTGAGTCATGTACGATGAAGGGTGTCCCTGAGAAAGTTGGGAAAATTGATGGAGAGACCAAAGATTGAGTAGAAGGAATGAGGGATGAGAATGATGGTTGGGTGCGGGGTTCAGCGTTGGATCCGCTGTCAATCACATCAGTCTGTAGAGAGGCTGAAGGAGGTGGGTTCATTTCCAAGTTTATAACTTCAGCCTTTAGAGACGCTGAAGCTGGGATGGAAGGTGTGGCTTGGTCAGCTGTGGCAGAGCGTACCACGAAACTTTCCATCAGCTCTTCAAGATGAGTTGAGGAGTCTTCACCGTGTAAATGCTGGGGGGGTTGCTCCTTGGTTTTCTTGATTATTTTGGAACCAAGTTAGGATGTAGAGTGTTTCCTTTTTCGAGAAGGAGTAGAGGGTGCAGCGTGGGTATCAGCGGTGGGGATTTCCACTTAATGAGCTGCAGAAGTAGAAGGAGGAGGATTGAGAAGAGATAAGAGAGTAGAAAGACGTACCTCGTTTTCCAGCGGTTTGAAGTCGAGCACCTTAGGGCCAACCTGAGAGAGTCTCAGATCACCCTTTGTTGGGTACCTTTCGCAAAGTCCTTGTTGAAAGACGGCGCTGATGAATCTGGGATAAGGAACCCATGCAGATCTTTCAGCCATATCCACTCTGAATGCAAGGTCGTCGTAGATGATTGAGGCCCAGTCAACATTTAGACGTTTCAGTAATGCATAGCCCATTGCTTGCTGAGGTTGAGCAGCTTGATCAGAGGAGCCACTTTTCGCTGTCATGCAGCTTATCAGATGTGCGAAGATGAAGTTCATCTCGCTGGGCATTTTGGACTTCTTGATTATGGTCAGTTTCTTCTCAGGCTTCTTGTCCCTTCCAGTGTCCCATGCGTAACCCATTGCATCGAAGAATGCAGCGATGGCTTCCCTATCAGCATGGTCTTTATGGTTTGAGAGAGGAACAAAGCGGTTTTCTTTGGTAGAGGTAGGAAGACTCAGTGTTTTCCTAATAATGGCAGGGTTGATTTTGGTGGTGCCAAATTTTGTGTCACACAGAATGGAGTCAACGATCTTCGTTGGGTCTTTGGCATGGGGTACCTGAGCTCTTCTGGCAGTATACCAGAACTGAGAAAGTAGGAATTGATGAGCAGGGGGTGTAATGGTCAGGGCTGTGGATAAGCAACATGTTTTGAGATAGTTCACAGCATCATCCAGATGTGTGACTTGCTTTTGAGGAGGAAACTCGAAAAGCGCATGAAGGTTGTTCGATTTTGAAAAATCGATTTCCTCAAGCTTGAACTTGACCTGAGGAGCTTTGACAAGAGTCAGTTTCTTTGCAGTCGTGGATTTCTCAGCGGTAGGAGCAGGTGTAGAAGTTGCCATTTTCTGTTTAATATATCAACCATGAATCATAAAAAATACAGTCTTAATGTGAAAGATTTTCCAATAAGATGTTTTCCGATTTTTGTCCATTTCATTCAGACATAAATGTCTTAATGAAGATTAGGGTTTTGTTGTTTTGAAAAAGAAAAACAAACCCAGTAAAAGTCTTGTTTTCCATTTTCATTTAGATAAGGATTCTGAAAAAACGAATGAAGAACAAGTTTAAGATTTTGAGTTTTAAACTTGAAGAACAACCATGAAAAGTTTGTGTTTATAAAACCATGAAAGAAATGATTTCATTTTAGAAGAGGTTTCTTTTGTTTGATCTGTTAAAAGCGATAAGAAGATCAGAAACAAGTTATGTAGGTAAATAATAAGAATATTAACCTGGTAATCGAAGAAGGAGATGAACAGATTTCTGGAAATAAGCAACAGTAAATCTTTTCTTGCTTGGAGAAGAAGTTCGCGTAAAGAAAAATAAATATAAACCCGAAATAGTTTATATAGAGAGATTTGAGAGAGAGAAAAACTCGAGCGGGAAAGTTTTTCATCATGACACGGACACGTGTTTGCATTTGATTGGAAGGTAAACGAAACGTGCAAACGTGTGTCAGAAAAAGAACGTGCCAGGGTTTATCCGTTGTGATGATGTCACAAACGTCCTTTCATATTTTAGGATGTCTCTAAGGTTTTGAAAGCTCAGGGACTATTTTGAAAAACATGAAGCACTGAATAGAAGTATCAGTGTTAGTTTAAGAAATTTCAAAGTATCGCTGTTAAGGAAGAGATATTCAGCGATGCAAATTGTTTTGAAATCTTACATTCACATGCGAACGTCAGCGAGCAAGAGAGAAAACATACCTTAATATCAGCGAATCAATTATGTTCAGAGAGAGAATGATAGAAAGGGTTATATAATTGTTTTATCCTATCGATGATAAAATGTGAACCACTGAAGATTTTTACTCTTCAAAGTTCAGCATTCCAAGCTCGCTGATGAGAAAGTTGAATCTTGTCTCATCAAGAGGTTTGGGGAATAGATCAGCTAACTGATAGTCAGTTGGGATAAAATGAAGTTCTATATCACCATTCATCACATGATCTCTGATAAAATGATACCTGATTTCGATATGTTTGGTCTTTGAGTGTAGCACTGGATTGTTGGCTATAGCGATGGCACTTGTGCTGTCGCAATAGATTGGAATTTTCGAGAGCTGAAGGTCATAGTCTAGTAGTTGATTTCTCATCCACAAGACCTGAGAACAACAGCTTCCAGCGGCTACATACTCAGCCTCAGCAGTTGAGGTGGACACTGAATTTTGCTTTTTACTTGTCCAACTCACCAGCTTTCCACCTAGGAGCTGACAGCCTCCGGTGGTGCTTTTCCTATCGTATTTGCAACCTGCAAAATCACTATCCGAATAGGCGATTAGATCAAACCCTGAGTCTTTGGGATACCGAAGACCTAGGTTCATAGTACCCTTAAGGTAACGAAAGATTCGCTTTACATCGATCATATGAGATTCCTTAGGTTCAGCTTGATATCGTGCACACAAACAGGCTGCGTCATAATATCGGGTCGGCTAGCTGTAAGATACAAGAGAGAGCCGATCATCCCACGGTACAGCGTGACATTAACAGGTATTCCATTTGAATCCTTGTTTAGTGTCAGTGGTGGTGCCATATGGGTTTTCATAGCTGAACTCTGAGTTAAATCGAATTTCTTCAGCATATCTTTAACATACTTTCCCTGATTAATGAAAGTTCCTTTTTCATTTTGTTTTATCTGAAGACCAAGGAAATATGTTAGCTCACCCATCATACTCATTTTATACTCTTCTTTCATTCTATCAGCGAAACGAGTACAAAGGTCAGGGTTAGTAGAACCAAATATAATGTCATCAACATATATCTGAACAAGAATGATATGACCTTTCACTATTCTGAAAAATAGAGTTTTGTCGATTTTACCTCGCTCAAAATTTTCAATTAGGAGATAAGAGGATAGAGTGTCATACCATGCACGTGGAGCTTGCTTTAAGCCATAAAGTGACTTGTCCAGTTTATAAACATAACCTGGACGCTTAGGATCTGAGAATCCTAGAGGTTGTTCCACATAGACTTCTTCATTCAGCTTTCCATTGAGAAATGCTGACTTAACATCCATTTGATATACTTTGAAGTCTTTGTGTACAGCGTATGCTAAGAATAGACGAATAGATTCTAGTCTCGCTACTGGAGCAAATGTTTCGTCGTAATCTATGCCTTCCTCTTGTCTGTATCACTGAGCAACAAGACGAGCCTTGTTGTGGGTTACAGTTCCATGTTCGTCCAACTTGTTTCGATAGACCCATTTAGTGCCTATTACTGTCTTGTCAGTTGGTCTTCGAACAAGATTCTAAACTTTGTTTCTTTCGAATTCAGTCAGCTCTTCTTGCATGGCGCTGACCCAGTTTGGATCTTTGAGGGCATCATCTATTTTCTTTGGTTCAATCAGAGAAATAAAGTTAACAAATAAACAAATATTACCTGCACTTCGTTGAGTCCGAACACCAGCGTTTGGATCACCAAGGATTTGATCAATTGGGTGATTTACAGTCCATCGCTGATCTGGAGCATAAGTCGCTGACTCAAATTGGACTGGAGGAGCTGAAGATGAAGCTTCAACAACTTCTGGAATATCAGCCAAGAGAGGAGTAGGTGCAGATGTCATCTCATTCACTGATTGCTGAGAAGTAGAAGGAATGTCTGAGACATTTGGTTCAGAAGCAGGTATAGTGTTTAAAGGAACAGCTGAGACCCATGATGTTTCAGCTTCACTATTCTGCATGTTTGGGATGATAGTAGGACCATCATCTTCAACGATATGAGCATGAGGAGTGGGAATATCTTCTGAATCACCAAGATCAGAAAACATCCATTGATTCAGTTCTTCAGTATCAGCAGAAGGTCGAGAATTCGCTGAACGGGATTCGTCAAAAGTGACGTGAATAGTTTCTTCAATAGTTTGTCTTTTTCGATTGAAGACTCTGAAGGCTTTGGAGACTGAGGAGTATCCAAGAAAGATTCCATCATCAGCCTTAGGATCAAACTTTCCAAGGGCATCTCTGTTGTTCAGTACGAAATACTGACATCCAAAGATGTGAAGAAAGCTAATTGAAGGATTTCTCCCATGAAAAAAGTTCATAGGCTGTTTTATTAAATCTTTTGACTATCAGCGACCTGTTTTGGGTAAAACAAGCAGTGTTGACAACATCTGCCCAAAACTGAGTAGGCAGGAGAGAATCGTTGAGCATTGAACGTGCAGCTTCAATAATAGTTCTATTTCTTCTTTCAGCGACTCCGTTTTGTTGCGGTGTTCTCACCAAAGAAAAGTTGTGAGAAATACCCTTACTCTCAAAGAAGGAATCAAGAGAACTGTTTTTGAATTCAGTCCCATGATCACTCCTTATTGAACGAACGGTCAAGTTGTTCAGGGTTTCCATCTTCCGAACAAAGGTGATGAGTTCTTCAGGGGTGTCACTCTTAGAACGGAGAAACATAACCCATGTATATCTAGAGAATTCATCAACTACGACCAGCGTATATTTCTTTCCAGCGATGGATTGTTTGTTAACAGGGCCAAAAAAATCCATATGGAGAAGTTGTAGAGGAGATGACACTGAGGAAACTTGCTTTGACTTAAAGCTTGCTTTGGTCTGCTTGCCTTTCTCACACGCTGAACATAAGGATTATTTGGAGTATGAGTGCTGAGGTAGACCAGTGACTAACTCTTTTGAAGAAAGAGTGTTCAGTGTCTTGAAGTTTAGATGAGAGAGCCTCTTATGCCATAGGCAGTTGACATCAGATGAGGCTTTTGGGAAGAAACATGAGTTCTCAGTGGTTGTTGAGTCCATGTTTATTACATAAACATTTTCCAAACGATAACCGCTGAGAGCTATCTTCTCCTTTTTGTCAGCGACAAAGCAGGATTCCTTAGTAAAGATTACTTTGTTATCCTTGTCGGAAAGCTGACTGATGCTTAGAAGATTATGCTTCAGCCCTTCAACATATGCGACTCTTCTGAAGGTTGTTGTACCATTAGAGAATACACCAAACCCTCAGGTATGTCCTTTTCCATTTCCACCGAAAGTTACTGAGGGACCCTTCTTTTCATTGTACTCAGTGAGCAGGTTTTTCATACCAGTCATGTGTCTAGAGCATCAGCTATCGAGATACCAGATACCCTTCTTAACGTGCATTACAAAAGAAGATTAGGTTGTCTTGGGTACCCACTTAACCATGTGTACACACTTGTCAGTGGGGTAGAAAAGGAGGTGGAAGGTTCAGCAGTCTTCGCAGCATTTGAAGATTCAGCTTTGTTAGTCTTCACTTTGGTTAATTTCTTAACCTCAGTGGTCTTCTTTGCCTTGGGGGCAATGATCTTCACCTTAGCTATCTTTTCAGTTTGGGTGGCTGTGGGGCACTTACTAGCAATATGATTGGTAAGTCCACAATGATAACATTTCCTATAACTAAAAGTAGTTCTAGGACCATTTGCATGTTGAGCTTTTGATTTTGAATTAGAAGGACCAACACCAAGTAAGCTATTGGCTTTTGAAATGGGAGGAACATTCAGTTCTTTGGATTTCTTACCAATAATTTCCACTTTGATTCTAGGAGTAGATCGCTGAATAGATCCACGCTGAATAAATCCAGGGATCTTATTCTTTGAACCAGAGGGATAAGTCACTGAAGCTTTAGAAGCGTTCAGCTTTGGTACAGAGGTACCCTTTTAAGGATTTTGGTTAAAAGCAATTCCTTTACCTTTGTTTTTAAAGACTGAGGTAGGTTTTGGATAAACAACTTTTTCTTTACCTTTAGAAGTTAAGGTAGAGATTTCCTCAGGGATAGGCGGTTTAGAATAGGAACACTGAGATGAGAAAGTGTCAGGGATAGAGGATACGTACATTCCAAATTTAAGCATGGAACGGTCAGTGGTTGGTTCTAAAGTATCAGCGTTGTAACCAAGACCACGTTTATCACTCAGGGGAATCTGAGACTTTATTATCTCAGTGATCTTCGTTTAGGAATTATACCATCCATCAACAGTAGCTTTTTCAGCTTTTAATGCAGCGATAACTTCTTCACGCTCGATTTTGACTAGCTGATTTAGGTGAACTTGATCTTTAGAATCTTCTTCAATTTTAGAAAGATTTTCTATATGAAGGTGACAGTTTTTAAGCTGTTCAGCGAGATCAAGGTTTTGATTTTCAAACACAGTTTTGCCATTCATGGCTTCATATAAACTTCTAGTCAAGAGATCGATCTTTCGAAGACTATCAGCTTCATCAATATTTAAAATATTGGTAAAGTAGGAAGGTGATACCTTAGTAGCAGAGGTTGAAGTAGAGGGAATGTCAAAATTTTCTTCCTCATCTTCAAGTTTGGCCATGAGACATAGATTGGCTTCATCATCATCTTCAGAGTCAGATGATTCTTCTCCGTCAGAGGCAGCCCAATCATAGTCAGCCATAAGGCCGTTACCTTTCTTCTTAAAGGTTTTCAGCTTTGAATACCTTTCTTTCAGCTTTTTGTATTTTTCATCTCTAGTCCTGTGAGTAAAGTTTTTCTTGGGAAAAGCTGGGGGTCTAGAGACTTTCTTTGACCTGCACTCGCTAGCAAAATGTCATATCTTTTCACAGTTATAGCAAGTACCAGTAGCCTTATCAACAGGGGTTGATGATCTTGGCTTGTCAGTAATAGCAAGAGGTTTATTCTTCTTGAAATTACTCTTTCTAGCAAATCTCCTGAACTTATTAGCTAGGAATGCCAGAGTTTCATCATTATCTGAAACGTCAGAGTCTGATGATCTTTCAGAGTTAGTTTCCAACTCAGTGATAGTGATAGTCGATCGCTGAGTGGAAGGTGACTCTTAGATTAATGCAACATGGGTGCTTTTGGAATCTTTTACAAGATTCTTCTTAAGATGACTCGATTGCTCATGATTCAGCATCGTTCCATATAAGGTAGAAAGGGTCATTGATTTTAGATCCTTTGACAGCTTGAGACACATAGAATAACTGTCCCAGCTTTCAGGTAAACATTCTAAGAACTTTGTCAGTACTTCAAAGTTAGAATATTCCTTACCAACAGTTTTCAGATCTATTATTAAGCAGTTAAAACGTTGGTGTACTTCAGAGAGAGTTTCATTCTTACCACAAATGAAGCTTTCATACTGCCTTACCAGGTTGATCTTTCGAGAGTCTTGGACTTCAGAAGTACCTTCATACTATACACAGATTGTGTCCCACATAGCTTTTGAGGTTTTTAGGTTCATGACGGAATGGTAGACTTCGTCAGGAAGAGCCATGGAGAGTATGGATCTGGCTTTGGTGTCGATAGCCACTTTCTTCTTATCTTCATCAGTCCACATATGAATTTCCTTGGGAATCAGCCTTTCTGGAATAGCAGGTCTATTCTCAGCGGCTGGAATTGCATCATCAATTCTTATAGGAATATATGGGCCGTTTTCAAGATAGTAAGGCATAGTAGGGTCTACACCTTCTAAGAAGAGAATCATCCTATTTTTCCACAGATTAATATTATCTCTGGAGAATCTAGGGGGTTTGCAAGAGAACCGTTGTCAATATAGTTGGTGTTTGTGTTGGTAGCCATTTTCAGAAATAGCAAGGAAGAGAGATCTTAGTATAGATCAGATCTTGTTTATGAGATTAAACAAATCTGCTCTGATACCACTTGTTGGTCCCAAAGGGCTATACAAGTTTGTAGAAAGGGGGGGGGGGGGGGTTGAATACAAACACACGTTTTTACTTTTCTAAATTGTTTATTGATAAATTAAGACAATTTACAACTTGTTGCGGAACAAGATTAAGGATAAACCTATTCTAAACAAGTCTTGAGAAACACTAAGTTTCTTGCACTAGAAAGAGTTAAAGAAATTACGAATAATAACTTAACAATAAGAGAGGAATAAGAAGATGGCCAGAGCACACTTCAAAACTAAAGTAAGGTTCTTCTTATATACTGCATGCATTTAATGCAAGGCAGTATGACTTTACACGTGGCAGCAGCTGAGTGGTTGCATGTCATTGACCTTTGTAGACAACCTTAGTAGCCGCATGGTGCACAGTGTAGAATCAGAGTTGTTGTACGATTACAGACAAAAGGGATGTCCGTTCTGACAGTTCATACGGAGACGTACAAGGGAGGTAAGACAATAGTAACATGCAGGGAGACTTCATGATCAGCTTTCGTTGAGTCAGATCTTTATCAGCGAATGATAAAGTTCAGCGATTGCTGAAGTCTTCTACTTGATACTTCATGTTGAATGGACAGGTCTTGCTTCGCTGATATCCGCATCAGTTCATGAGTAGACTTGTCGCTGGTTCTTGAGCTTGATCTTCGACTTCAGCGTAGAACATATGTTGACGTGAAACTTGTCTTCAGGGATCATAAGTAAACAACTAACTTATCAGCGATCATCTCATAGACTGAACAGGCTCAGAGCTATATGATGATGAACAGTGTTCGCTGAATATCTAATCTAAAGAGTGAGAGTTCCTATCAGCGGTACTGTAAAGTCTTAGTACTTATCAACGATAGTGAAACTCTAATACATATTGTTTACTTACAATTTTCACCAAGTGTTTAAGAGAGGGTCATTATCAAATCACTGAGGGTTTGGATCAACATATACACTGGTCATAGTTGATGAATTCTCTCGCTATACATGGGTAATCTTTCTCCGTTCTAAGAGTGACACCCTTGAAGAACTCATCACCTTTGTCAGGAAAATGGAAGTCCTGAACAATATGACCGTTCGTTCAATAAGGAGTGATCATGGGACTGAATTCAAAAACAGTTCTCTTGATTCCTTCTTTGAGAGAAAGGGTATTTCTCACAACTTCTCTTCAGTGATAACACCGCAACAAAATGGAGTCGCTGAAAGAAGAAATATAACTATCATTGAAGCTGCACGTTCAATGCTCAGCGATTCTCACCTGCCTACTCAGTTTTGGGCAGAAGCTGTCAACACTGCTTGTTTTACACTAAATAGGTCGCTGATCATCAAAGATTCAAGAAAACAGCCTATGAAGTTTTTCATGGGAGAAATCCTTCAATTAGCTTTCTTCACATCTTTGGATGTCAGTGTTTCATACTGAACAACAGAGATGCCCTTGAAAAGTTTGATCTTAAAGCTGATGATGGAATCTTTCTTGGATATTCTTCAATCTCCAAAGCCTTCAGGGTCTTCAATCGTAGAAGACAGACTGTAGAAGAAACGATTCACGTCACCTTTGACGAATCATGTTCAGTGAATTCTAGACCTTCTGCTGATACTGAAGAACTGAGTCAATGGATGTTTTCTCATCTTGGTGATTCAGAAGACATTCCCACTCCTCATACTCATCCCGTTGAAGATGATGGTCCTACTATCATTCCAAACATGCTGACTAGTGAAGCTGAAACTTCATGGGTCTCAGTTGTTCCTCTAAACACTATGCCTGCTTCTGAACCAAATGTCTCAGACATTCCATCTACTTCTCAGCAATCAGTGAATGTAATGACATCTGCACCTACTCCTCTCTTGGCTGATATTCCAGAAGTTGCTGAAGCCTCATCTTCAGCCCCTCCAGTTCAGGTTGAGTCAGCGACTCATGCTCCGACTCAGCGATGGACTATTAATAACCCTATTGAACAAATTCTTGGTGATCCAAACGCTTGTGTTCAAACTCGACGAAGTGCAGGTAACATTTGTTTATTCGTTAACTTTATTTCTCTGATTGAACCAAAGAAAACAGATGATGCCCTCCAAGATCCAAACTGGGCCAGTGCTATGCAAGAAGAGATGACTGAATTTGAAAGAAACAAAGTTTGGAAGCTTGTTCCTCGTCCATCTGACAAGTTAGTGATAGGCACTAAATGGATCTATCGAAACAAGTTGTATGAACATGGAACTGTAACCCGCAACAAGGCTCGACTCGTTGCTCAGGGATACAGACAAGAGGAAGGTATATATTACGACGAAACCTTTGCTCCAGTGGCAAGACTAGAAGCCATTCGTCTATTCTTAGCTTACACTGTACACAAATACTTCAAAGTTTATCAAATGGATGTTAAGTCAGCGTTCCTCAACGGAAAGCTGAATGAAGAAGTCTACGTGGAACAACCTCCAGGATTCTCAGATCCTAAGCATCCAGGTTATGTTTATAAACTGGATAAGGCACTTTATGGCTTAAAGCAAGCTCCTCGTGCATGGTATGACACTCTCTCTACTTATCTCCATATTGAAAAAATTGAGCGTGGTAAAATCGATAAAACTCTATTTTTCAGGAAAGTAAAAGGTCATATCATTCTTGTACAAATATATGTCGATGATATTATATTTGGTTCTACTACCCTGACCTTTGTACTTGTTTCTCTGAAAGGATGAAAGCAGAGTATAAAATGAGTATGATGGGTGAGCTAACATATTTCCTTGGTCTTCAGATAAAACAAAATGAAAAAGGAACTTTCATTAATCAGGGAAAGTATGTTAAAGACATGCTGAAGAAATTTGATTTAACTCAGAGTTCAGCTATGAAAACCCCTATGGCACCACCGCTGACACTAAACAAGGATTCTTATGGAATACCTGTTAATGTCACGAAGTACCGTGGGATGATCGGCTCTCTTCTGTATCTTACAGCTAGCCGACCTGATATTATGTACGCAACCTGTTTGTGTGCACGATATCAAGCTGAACCTAAGGAATCTCATATGATCGCTGTAAAGCGAATCTTTCGTTACCTTAAGGGTACTCCTAACCTAGGTCTTTGGTATCCCAAAGACTCAGGGTTTGATCTAATCGCCTATTCAGATTGTGATTTTGCAGGTTGCAAGATGGATAGGAAAAGCACCACAGGAGGCTGTCAGCTCCTAGGTGGAAAGCTGGTGAGTTGGACAAGTAAAAAGCAAAACTCAGTGTCCACCTCCACCACTGAAGCTGAGTATGTAGCTGCTGGAAGCTGTTGTTTTTAGGTCTTGTGGATGAGAAATCAACTACTGGACTATGACCTTCAGCTCTCGAAAATTCCAATCTATTGCGACAGCACAAGTGCCATCGCTATATCCAACAATCCAGTGCTACACTCAAAGACCAAACATATCGAAATCATGTATCATTTTATCAGAGATCATGTGATGAATGGTGATATAGAACTTCACTTTATCCTAAATGGTTTTCAATTAGCTGATCTTTTCACTAAACCTCTTGATGAGACAAGATTTAACTTTCTCATCAGCGAGCTTGGAATGCTGAACTTTGAAGAATAAAATCTTCAGCGGTTCGCATTTGATCAGCAAGAGAATAAAACCAACTTATATAACTCATTCTATCATTTTCTCTCTGAACAAACTTGATTCGCTAATATCAAGGTATGTTCTCTTTACTCACTGACGTTCGCAAATGAATGCAAGATTTCAAAACAACTTGTATCACTGAATATCTTTTCCTTATCAACAATACTTTGAAATTTCTAAAACCAATACTGATATTTCTATTCAGTGCTTCATTTTTTAAAAGTGTCCCTGAGTATTTCAAAAACCTCAGAAACATCCTAAAATGTGAAAGTACATTTGTGACGTAATCAAACGGATAAACCCCGGCACGTTCTTTTTCGGACACACGTTGGTACGTTCTGCCACAACTTCTCAAGCCACCCCTTCCATCCCACCCTCAGCGTCTCTAAACGCTGATGTTATAAACTTGGAACTGAACCCACATCCTTCAGCCTCTCTACAGACTGAAGGGATTGTCAGCAGATCCAACGCTGAACTCCGCACCCAACCAATCTTATCATCCTTCACTCCTCCCACTCTTTCTTTGGACACTCCACCAATTTTCCCACCGTTCTCAGGAACCAACGTCATCATTTATGATTCAGCTGTTGATACTCTACATGCGATGATGGAAACAAACTTCGGATCTGCAGGCACCTCCATGCACCAAGGCACTCTCGAAGGCGACATGTTGTACCATTCAGGGTTATAAGGTTTCGACAACTTTGCCAACCCGCCTGCAGGTATACACATAACTCAACCTACTCCTCTCTCAAAACCCCAAACTTCTGAGCTTTCCTCTGTTCATAAGGTAATAACTGTTTCAGGTCCTAATTTGGGGGATATCAACACCTCCCTGAAGGCCCTGGAAACAAAGGTGGAATCCCTCACCAAAACTCTCTCAGCAAATTCTTCAGCGGTTACAAACGCTGGAGAGAACCTCAAAACGCTGACTGCTGAGGTCGGAAAGAAGGCCTCCAGTGATGATCTGGAGAAGGTGGAAAGCAACATTGCCCAATTGTCTACTACTCTTGCTGACCACTCCTCTACCAACAACACTCTCTCCACAAAATTCACCTCTCTGTCCAATAAAGTAACATCATTGAAGACAGAGTTTGGAGATCTTAAGGGAGAAGTGTCCTTCTAAAGGACCGATGTCAGCGCTGCCACCAATCTACTGGACTATGACCTTCAGCTCTCGAAAATTCCAATCTATTGCGACAGCACAAGTGCCATCGCTATATCCAACAATCCAGTGCTACACTCAAAGACCAAACATATCGAAATCATGTATCATTTTATCAGAGATCATGTGATGAATGGTGATATAGAACTTCACTTTATCCTAAATGGTTTTCAATTAGCTGATCTTTTCACTAAACCTCTTGATGAGACAAGATTTAACTTTCTCATCAGCGAGCTTGGAATGCTGAACTTTGAAGAATAAAATCTTCAGCGGTTCGCATTTGATCAGCAAGAGAATAAAACCAACTTATATAACTCATTCTATCATTTTCTCTCTGAACAAACTTGATTCGCTAATATCAAGGTATGTTCTCTTTACTCACTGACGTTCGCAAATGAATGCAAGATTTCAAAACAAATTGTATCACTGAATATCTTTTCCTTATCAACAATACTTTGAAATTTCTAAAACCAATACTGATATTTCTATTCAGTGCTTCATTTTTTAAAAGTGTCCCTGAGTATTTCAAAAACCTCGGAAACATCCTAAAATGTGAAAGTACATTTGTGACGTAATCAAACGGATAAACCCCGGCACGTTCTTTTTCGGACACACGTTGGCACGTTTCGTTTTCTCATCAAATCAAATGCAAACACGTGTCCGTGTCATGATGAAAAACTTTCCCGCTCTATTTTTTCTCTCTCTCTACTCTCATTATATAAACACTTTCAAGTTTATATTTTTCCTTTACGCGAACAACTTCTTCTTCAAGAAAAGAATTACTGTTGCATCTCGAACTCTAGTTTCATGAACTGTTCATCTTTTTCAAACTTCGAAAGGTTAATATTCTTATTATTTACCTTTTATTAACTTGTTTTTGTTTTTATTCTTGTTATTAACAGATCAAACAAAAGAAACCTTTTTAAAATAAAATCATTCTCTTTTCATGATTTTATGAACACAACCTTCATGGTTGTTCTTCAAGTTTGAAACAAAACTCTTAAACTTGTTCTTCATATGTTTTTCCAGAATATCTTCTTCAAATAGAAACTGGAAAACACATATTCTCCATGTTTTGTATCTCTTTTTCAAAACAAAGAAAAACCCTAATCTTCATTAAGACATCTTTGGTCTGAATGAAATGGACAAAAATCAACAACATCTTATTTGGAAAATCTTTCCACAATAAGACATTGTTCTTTATCTCTTCTTCATGTTTATATGTGATTAACAGAAATGGCATCTACCATTGAATCTCCTGCTGATAAGACCTCCATTGCTGCTGAGGTCACTGAAATCACAAAGGCTCCTCAAGTTAAGTTCGATCTCAAGAAGGTTACTTATCAACATAATAATCCTTATGCTCTCTTCGACTTCCCTGAAAACAAACCTATCACACATCTTGATGATGCTGTGAACTTTCTTAAAAATTGCCCCATTTCATACGCTCTCACCATTGCACCCACTGGTCATCGTTCTCTACTAGCTCAGTTCTGGTACACTGCCAGACGAGCTCAGGTTCCTTCACCCAAAGACCCAAAGAAAATGGTCGATGTCATTCTCTGTGACGCAGACCATGGTACTTCCAAGATCACCCCCAACCATATCAGACGTGCTCTAAAACTTCCAGCCAGTACCAGGGAAAACCGTTTTGTCCCTCTACCAGATCCCAAAAAGAACCCTACTGATAGAGCAACCCTGATTGCATTCTTTGATGCAATGGGTTACGCATGGGACACAGGGAGATACAAAAACCTTGACAAAAAGCTAACTGCCATCAAGATGTCGATGATGCCCAACGAGATGAATTTCATCTACGCTCATTTGATCAGCTGTCTAACAGCTAAAGTTGGGTCAACTGACCTATCATCCCAACCCCAACAGGCCATGGGATATGCTCTGCTGAAGGGACTCCACATTGATTGGGCGTCAATCATCTACGATGACTTGATGTTCAGGGTGAACATGGCTGAAAGACCAACTTGCGTTCCATATCAAAGGTTTATCAGCGCCGTATTTCAACACGGACTTGGGGACGAATACCCAAAGGTAGGAGACCTGAGACTCTCTCAGGTTGGCGCTAAAGTTCTAGATTTCAAGCCCCTGCCAAATGAGGTACGTCTCTCTGCACTCTTATCTTTTCTTAATCCTCCTTCTTCTACTTCTGCGGCTACTTCAATGGTAATCCCAACCGCTGATACACATGCTGCACCCTCCACTCCTTCTCGTAAAAGGAAACACTCATCTTCCCAACTTGATTCCAAAAGGATCAAGAAAACCAAGGAGCAACCCTTCAAGCCATCAACGGCTGAAGACTCCACGACTCATCTTATACAAGAGTCGCTAGATAGTTTCGTGGTACGTTCTGCCACAACTTCTCAAGCCACCCCTTCCATCCCACCCTCAGCGTCTCTAAACGCTGATGTTATAAACTTGGAACTGAACCCACATCCTTCAGCCTCTCTACAGACTGAAGGGATTGTCAGCAGATCCAACGCTGAACTCCGCACCCAACCAATCTTATCATCCTTCACTCCTCCCACTCTTTCTTTGGACACTCCACCAATTTTCCCACCGTTCTCAGGAACCAACGTCATCATTTATGATTCAGCTGTTGATACTCTACATGCGATGATGGAAACAAACTTCGGATCTGCAGGCACCTCCATGCACCAAGGCACTCTCGAAGGCGACATGTTGTACCATTCAGGGTTATAAGGTTTCGACAACTTTGCCAACCCGCCTGCAGGTATACACATAACTCAACCTACTCCTCTCTCAAAACCCCAAACTTCTGAGCTTTCCTCTGTTCATAAGGTAATAACTGTTTCAGGTCCTAATTTGGGGGATATCAACACCTCCCTGAAGGCCCTGGAAACAAAGGTGGAATCCCTCACCAAAACTCTCTCCGCAAATTCTTCAGCGGTTACAAACGCTGGAGAGAACCTCAAAACGCTGACTGCTGAGGTCGAAAAGAAGGCCTCCAGTGATGATCTGGAGAAGGTGGAAAGCAACATTGCCCAATTGTCTACTACTCTTGCTGACCACTCCTCTACCAACAACACTCTCTCCACAAAATTCACCTCTCTGTCCAATAAAGTAACATCATTGAAGACAGAGTTTGGAGATCTTAAGGGAGAAGTGTCCTTCTAAAGGACCGATGTCAGCGCTGCCACCAATCTACTGCAGCAAATCCTCGACCGCCTGAACGCTGCCACTTATTCTCCTTCTCACTTTACTCAGGTGGACCGAGAAGATCTTCAAAGACTCACTCCTGCTATATCTGGCCTAGAAGACAAATTAAGCAAGATTGAAAATTGTGTTGGGATCTCTGGCCTGGAAGACAAGGACCCAATGCATGCTGCTGTTGATGCTGAGAATATCATATCCTCCCCCATCCATAATGTTGAAGAGGGGGAGAAGACTAAAGAAGACCTTCCCTATAATGTTGAGGGGGAGAAGAAAACTCTTGAAGACCTTCCCCTAGGTGAGGGGGAGACGAGATCTACTACTGCTGCTGCTGGACAACCTCAGGGAGTTGAAAACCCTGAGGAAACCAAGAAAACTCCCTCTGCTTTTGAGGGGGAGCAACTCGATGAGGAAACTGAAGCTGCTGCTGACGTGACCGAACCTTACGCTGATGATGTCGAGTCTGAAGAAGAAGTTGAAGACGATGAAGCTATCGACATCTCTGATGAAGAACCATCATCATCCCATAAAAACGATAATGAGGATGATGATGATGATGATGATTCCTTCTTCGTTCAGCCCAAGAAGGTCCCTGCTCTAAAAGGGATTTCAATAAAAGAACCATCAGGGGAGACGACCAAGACAAAGCCTGCAGCATCTGAAGCTGACAAAGGCAAAAATAAAGGCCTCGCTGCAGAAGGCAATCTGGCCATCCTTCAGATAAAGCCAGTTTGTCAGGTACAATATCTTCTCTTGCCTTACACTGCATCCCTTCTCTATCCCTTCTCAATCTCAGTTCTCCTCTCCATAAAACCTCTATACACTTAACCATATTCTTTTCTCTATCTCTTTCTTCCCCAACTCTTCTTACTTAAACAATCGTTGCTTTTTAGCTAGTCCTCTCCCCTGCTTGAGGATCCAGCTGAAGTCCCCACTACTGCACCAACAATAATCCCAGCCACAAGAGCTGAAGAAATAATCCCGGTCTTGGTTTTAATCACTGAGACCAATGAACCTGAAGAACAACTTCTCTCTCACAAAAACAGACCTTCCTTAGCTCCTCAAAAGCTAAGTGAAGAGGATCAGAAAAGGAGAGAAGAGATAATCAAGAAGTTCGAAGATCAGCGAATCATCCTCCCTCGCTCCAAAGTCACTCCTGTTCCCACAAAGTTCAGGTTGTCAATGAAAGAGTTCGCTGATCACCTAAAAGCCAAAAGATTACTCGCCGAAAAGAAGGAAGCTGAAGAAAAAGATAAGGCCCTCGCCATCCAGCTTGCCCAAGAATCGGTGAATGACCCCGCACTGAAAAGGACTCCCATCGAAGTCCAACGTCAGTTGTGGGAAGTGGCCCAGAAGATCATCGAGAAGAAGACCAAGGTATCTCAATCTACCTTGAAATGGTGTAAAGAGAAAGTACACTTTCGATATCGTGCTGCCAGAATTAACAAGGTTCACATCACTGGAAGATCGACCATCAAAGTTCCAATTGTTGAAGTCAAAATATGCAGAGAGAACGACACCACTGAATCCTTCTACGCTGATGCTATCTCGAAGTATGGTCTCTCTGAATGGATGGAGATCAGAATAGCCATTCAGAAGTCACGTTCTAAATACAAGGATCATGTCGAGAAGCTTATAAATCGATAGATTGACTTGGTGTCTTCTGTTGTGGATATTCCTCCTCCCACTCCTCTTGCGACTCAACAAAGAAGGGCCTCTGCAAAGAAAAAGTCCAAACCATCAGATTCAGGTCCTCCTATCCGGAATGAAAGAGGTATTGGTTTTTCACGTGCTGAAGTACTTGGTCCTGATCCTGATATCTCAGCACCGGATACCTCTCTGCCACCTGGTGAACGTTTCGTCCCTGGTAAAGTCATAAGCAATCCTTATGGTATCTTCTTTCTTGACTACGATGAAGGACAACGTTTTCAACGTGTCTCTGAGCTTCCCATCACTCCCATTGAACAACTCAAGGATATCATCTATTGGTGTGCATTCAGACGCGATCTTCAGGCACGATATCTCAAGCGCCTGATCTTCAAAGAAGCACAAGAAAGAAGAAATTAGGGAAAAACTGTCCCTGACTGGATGATCCCTACAACAAAGACCCTTGATAAACTTCTCATTAAGGAAGAACCTTTTGAAGGTTGATAGGATTTCCTTGTAATCTTTCTATCTTTATCAACTTACCTCTTTTGTACTTGTAAGTTTATTTGTTGTACTTGTAAGTTTATTTGTTGTACTTGTAATTTTTCCACTTCCTTTTCTAACCTTATACGAAGTTAAAAGACAAATTTCAGCGAATGTACTTTACTCCATCAGTACTTAAAAGATCCCAGAAAACAGTAAAAGGGACAAATATTTTATGAGTTCTTTTTATCCTTATGTTTTCATACTTAGCAATTTTCTTTGTTGCTATGTTATAATCAAATAGGGGGAGATTGTTGATCCAAACCCTCAGTGATTTGATAATGACTCTCTCTTAAACACTTAGTGAAAATTGTAAGTAAACAATATGTATTAGAGTTTCACTATCGCTGATAAGTACTAGGACTTTACAGTACCGCTGATAGGAACTCTCGCTCTTTAGATTAGACATTCAGCGAACACGGTTCATCCAGTAGCCCTGAGCCTGTTCAGTCTCTGTGATGATCGCTGATAAGTTATAGTTGTTTACTTATGACCCCTGAAGACAAGTCTCACGTCAACAAAGGTTCTACGCTGAAGTCGAAGATCAAGCCCAAGAACCAGCGACAAGTCTACTAATGAACTGATGCGGATATCAGCGAATCAAGACCTGTCCATTCAACGTGAAGTATCAAGTAGAAGACTTCAGTAATCGCTGAGCTCTATCACTCACTGATAAAGTACTGTTCAACGAACGCTGATCATGAAGTCTTCCTCTACAAGTTACTTTTGTCTTACCCCCTTGCACGTCTCTGTACGAAATGTCAGAACGGACCTCCCTTTTGTCTAGAATCGTACAACAAACTCTAATTCTAAACTGTGCACCATACGGCTACTAAGGTTGTCTACAAAGGTCAAAACATGCAACCACTCAGCTGCTGCCACGTGTAAAGTAACACTGCCATGCAGTAAATGCATGCAGTATATAAAGAAGAACCCTACTTCAAAATTGAAGTGCTCGACCATCTTCTTCTTTCTCTCTTTGTGTTAGAATATTATTCGTAATATTCTTATCTCCTTTCTATCCTATTTCTAGTGCAAGAAACTTAGTGTTCTTAACTTGTTTAGATTAGATTTATCCTTAATCTTGTTCCGCAACAAGTTGTAAATTGTTTTAAGATTTATCAATAAACAATTTAGAAAGTAAAAATCGTGTGTTTGTATTCAACCCCTTCTACAAACTTGTATAACCCTTCAGGACCAACAATAGTTGTGGACTTGAAAGTCGGGCGACAGCCAACGACCATTAATTGTAATTTCTCGTGAATGAGTGAAATCTAGAATCAATGAAACGAATATTGATTTGTAGTGGGGCTCTTGAACATGATTGGGTAACCTACTTTTGTGTTCCATTACCAACTTGGAAATCATTCTCTCCCGTCATCGCTATATGTGTTTGTGTTGTAAAAGGTTGATGATGAGAAAGTGTCTACACTTGAAATGTTACAAGTTTATATTTTCGTAAAATTATATTAATATTTTGAATATAAACTGTTTTATCTCACTATTCGTTAGCCTAACACTTCTTCTTAAATGTGGCATGTATATCAGGTTCTAAGGGTAACGGGGCGACGAGCTTGTGAGTGGAGTGCCATTGCCGGTAGAAGCAACTTTTGGGGCACAATGTCTTTTGAAGATCATACTTTGAGATACTAGTGAATTGAAGGAAGATTTTTGGCGACCTTACCGACACCCGTTTATATTCTAGACTTGATGTAATTGGTTTAGATTAGTAGGTTGTTGCTTAATTGCTAACTTTATAGATGTAAACTCCTTATTACATTTCCCCATTTTGGGTGATTTCTTATGATTAGAACGTTATCTTCTTGAAAGTATTCAGGTTTAAATGTGTCCCTATTTTTAGGGTGTTGCATTGGTGTACCTTGGGATTGTGAACGTCCCTTGGGAGTTTACTTATACGTATCGTGTGCACAGAATCCGTTTCCTGCACTCGAGGAGAGTCTGTTTGGGCCTCGAAGCCGAAACGAGAGTCTGCTTGGGCCCCAGTCTTGGTTATCGCTGTAAAGTGAGGGATGACTATGAACACTATGCAAACACCCATGTATGGAGTCGAACTGTTATTTTTGGGCCTCTATGGCGGTTACTTGTTACCTTTTTATGAATCATTAAACTGTTTTCAATAGGCAATTCACTAGACCTCATGGTCTAACCTTCACGTTCAAAATCTTAAAACCATTTTCAGGCAAGGGTTTAGTAGGAGCTTGTTCCAAGGGTAAGGAGAAGTCTTGAACTTTAGAGACGAAGAGCTAGAGTCTGGTCACTCCTTTTCCTTTGTTTAGTTAGCCATCTCGGCTATGCTAGTATGTATTTCGCTGCATTGTTTTGAGAATTTTGGTTGATTTTGAGATTGTTGGGGACCCTTTTTGGGCATTATTCTATGAAATTTGAATTATGGTATTTTGGGTTGTTACAAATGGTACCAAAACCATAGTATAAGGGATTTAGGTAACTGGATGGGCCTAAACTTAAACTGTAGGAAGAGAGACATGTTAGGACACTGAAGTTGTCCTTTATAATAGAAAGTTTTGTAAAGCAATAGCTGTGTTAAAGGGCTTATGCTTAATTGTTGTAGCAAGTGATGAAGACTATAAATAGGTCTTTACTTGTAGTTTGTAAGAGGTGAATTCATTAATACAAGATGTAGATCTCTAATCACTTTGTGTTCTCTCTAGGTTAGATTTCCTAATCAATAAAGTTCTTCATCATCTTGTTACACAATACTTGGATTGTATGAAGATCATGGACCAAACGAGTGGTATCAGAGCCAAATCGAAGAATTTTTCATCGATACGATCATCGGATCTTCACAATTCAAGTGTTTTTAGCCCTATTTTGCTCAGATTTCGGATTCTTATGGTGTTTGTTCAAGAAAAAGTCGAACTCACTTTTTGGATCAAAAGTATGCCAAATCGATCGAATTACATGTTTTGATCAACTAGAAATCTGTTCATCTTCATTTTTCGAATAAGTCTGCGAAAGAATCACTGAAATTGGTCAAGAATTGAAGAAGTTATGATGATTTTAGTGATTTTCGGATGTTGTTACTTGAATTCGGATTATTCTTGATGAATTCGGATTATTCTTGATGAATTCGGATCCTTCATCGTTTACTGTTCATTGATGAATTCGGATCCTTCATCATTTACTGTTCATTGATGAATTCGGATCCTTCATCGTTTACTGTTCATTGATGATTTCGGATCCTTCATGCTTTACTGTTCATGGTTTCGGATGCTACTATTGTTTGGATGGCTTAGATGGTTTCGAACTGTTCAGAGTTGTTGGTTTCGGATCTTGTGAAGTCCGAAATATTGCTGAATTTGGTCATCTTAGTTCTGAATTTCGGAATGTGCTTACACCTAAAGGTTCAAAGGTATGGATGGCTTCGCATCTTTCTAATCCTCATTCTAATGGTTTCGAATTCCATTTATTCAAGATAGGCATGGTTTCGCATCCAACATGACACGAAATTGCCATGATTTCGAACACTTCATGATCCGAATTGAGTGAATTCGCACCCAGCATGATCCGAATTGAGTGAATTCGCACCCAGCATGATCCGAATTGAGTGAATTCGCACACAGCATGATCCGAATTGAGTGAATTTGCACCCAGCATGATCCGAATTGAGTGAATTCGCACCCAGCATGATCCAAATTGAGTGAATTCGCACCCTACTTAATCCGAATTGAGTGAATTCGCACTCAACATGATCCGAATTGAGTGAATTCGCACCCTACTTAATCCGGATTCATTGGTTTCGGATGCTTCATGGTCCGAATTCTGATGGTTTCGGATCCAAGAAATTTATTGAAAAATATTTCTCATTAAAAAAAAAAAAAATCCGCTAACCGGCTATTTCTTGAAGATTGAAGTTCTGGATTCTCTTCATTCAGTGGCTTGAAATATTTTGAAGACGAGTATTTCTCCACAGTTGCTGAACAATGTTATTTGCTTGGGTCGTCTCATCCCTACCTAGTAGTGCGTGCTTATTACCGTTCCTCCTTCAAGCAAGACGGATTCTTTGTTTTTCACTAAATGCATACACTTTGAAGATGATTTTAGTGCATTTAGTCGAGGCTAAGAGCAACATTCAAGGGGGAGCCAAGCCTACATTTGAAGAATGCACCGCTAAAGTTTTTACAAGGAAATCAAGGGGGAGAGGAGCTAATGATTTGAAGATGATTTGCTTTCCAAAACTTTAGGGGGAGAATGTTAGGACACTGAAGTTGTCCTTTATAATAGAAAGTTTTGTAAAGCAATAGCTGTGTTAAAGGGCTTATGCTTAATTGTTGTAGCAAGTGATGAAGACTATAAATAGGTCTTTACTTGTAGTTTGTAAGAGGTGAATTCATTAATACAAGATGTAGATCTCTAATCACTTTGTGTTCTCTCTAGGTTAGATTTCCTTTTCAATAAAGTTCTTCATCATCTTGTTACACAATACTTGGATTGTATGAAGATCATGGACCTAACAAGACACAACTGAGATATAGGATGCCCTTAAGAAATACCACATGAGGAACACGTATGATAGGGTAGCAAAAACTGTCATGTAATTGGAATTACATCCGGTGAATGTAATTTCGAATTTATAGGTACATGTAGGTTCTTAATATGCGTTACTACGCGGAAAATTTGGTT
The DNA here is from genome assembly GCA_033807775.1 of Saussurea involucrata. Classification (NCBI taxonomy): domain Eukaryota; kingdom Viridiplantae; phylum Streptophyta; class Magnoliopsida; order Asterales; family Asteraceae; genus Saussurea; species Saussurea involucrata. The sequence goes on from CM066322.1 coordinate 140,494,738, forward strand.
AAGTGTTTGCCTTTTATGTGATTGTTTCAGTTTCATCTTGTCGAAAAAATCGCTAGGAAGTAAGTCGGTGCCCGTTGAGGGAGCAATTCTAACCAACGAGGTCCTTGTGGACGGACTGGTGAACCCTCCAAGGCAAGAGACTACTCGGGGGAGAGGAAGAGGTCGTGATAGAGGACGGGGGGAAGCATCCCGAAGATTACCACACAAGTTGATGAAACCACTGTGGGAGCACACGGAAAGAAGAATACACGCGTTACCCGTCGGGCGAGTAGCGTGGAGATGCCGGTTGAACGTGAAGAATCTCATCAAGAGAGCTGCGCAACCGGAAGGATACGTGGGAATACCAGGGGGCCCGGTCGAGGCCAAACCCAAGCCTTTGCTACCGAGATGGTGGAACTTCAAGGAACTTTGCAAACCTTGATGACTCGCCAAGAGAAGTCGATATCGGGGAGTAAAGAGAAAAGTGGAAGCAAGGTGGACTCGGAGATGTCTAGCCCACCTATGACGGGGGTAGGTAGTCATTCTCAATCGAAAACATCAGTGGTGAATGCGTCGGCGGCTAAAGGATGCAACTACAAGGCATTCTCTCTTGCCAGCCTCCTACTTTTAAGGGGGAATGTAATCTGGTCTTGGCTATGAAATGGATTCAAGAAATGGAGCTTGTCTTTGAGACATGCAAGTGTGCTGAGGGAGACAAAGTGATGTTTTCTTTGTCTATGTTGAAGTCGGATTCTACTTAGCTGTGGGATACCGAGTCGGGAGGAAAGGGATCGTCTACGCCTCAGAATATGACATGGGAAGCTTTCACTATTAAGTTCAAGGCTTAGTTTTGCCCTCTAACGGCAATCAAGAAATTGGAAGAAGATTTCTTGAGGTTGGAACAAGGGGAGATGACCGTGCAAGAATATACCTCCGAGTTTTTGGAGAAAGCTCGTTTTGCTGAATTGTATGTTCCGATCGAGGAGCGTCGGGTGGAGCAGTACATCTGTGGGTTAAAGAGTAGTATTCGGGAGTTGGTTTCGACAAGGAATCCTACCACCTTCCAAGCGTCCATTAATGTGGCCGAACTTACTGAGAAAAAAAAAAGAACCGTCAAGTGACTGAAAGAGTCAGAGATAAGAGAAAGTGAGACGGACCTGGAAGTGATACAAGGAAGGAAAGACCTTTAGACCAGAGCCACGTGGGTTCGTGGAGTTGGTGATAAGCCATGTGGGAAGTGTCATCTTGTTCATCGGAGGAGTGCATGTCGGACCCGAGATCTTGTTACTGGTGTGGGTTGCCGGGTCATATATCGAAATATTGTCTGAATGGGAAGTCGTGTTTTCAGTGTGGATCCACTGACCATATGCGATATGATTGCCCACAATTGAAGAAAGGAGGACCGAAGCAGTTTGGGGGTCGTCAAGGGAGCAAGGGAGAGGAGAAAAGGTTGGGGCCGACACGCCTAAAGGGACGTACATTTCATATGACTACAGTGGAGGCGGAGGAGACTCCAGATGTCGTGACATGTGCCTTTTTTGGTGAACTCTATATGTAGCAAGGTGTTATTTGATTCGGGAGAAAATCGCTCCTTTGTATCTTCTGATTTTCTTAAGTGCTTGAGGGTGAAACCCAAGCGTTTAGAGCATGCTTTAGAGGTAGAGACCGCCAACGATAATCAAGTGTCTATTAGCGACGTGGTTGAGGTTGTTGCATAGATGTAGAGGGGAGTTTGGTACTGTTGCTATTGTATCCAATGGGAGTAGGGGAGTTTGATATAGTGCGTGGTATGGATTGGTTAGCGAAGAATAATGCCAATATCGTGTGTAATAAAATGTTGATTCATATTCATTTACCCGATAAGGGGATGGTAGTAATCTATGGGAACCGTTTGGATAGAAAGTCTAGTCTTATTTCTCTGATTAAGGCTACCAAGTGTTTGAGAAAAGGGCGCCAAAGTTACTTATTAGCTTATGTAGTGGATGCTAAAAAGAAGAAACGTGGGGTAGAGGATGTGTCGGTAGTGGGGGAGTACCCGGAGGTGTTTCCGGATGATTTGACTAGCTTACCTCCAAGCTGTTAAATAGAGTTTTGGATCGATTTATTGCCCAGAGCCGCTCCAATAGCTTGCGCACCATATTGATTGGTACCTTCAGAAATGAAGGAGATGCTGACACAACTTCAAGAATTGTTGGATAAGGGTTTTGTTAGACCAAGTACCTTGCTGTGGGGAGCACTAGTACTCTTCGTTAAGAAGAAGGACGAAACTATGCGGATGTGCATAGATTACCGTGAACTCAACAAGGTCACAGTTAAGAAAAAATATTCGCTTCCTAGGATAGATGATTTGTTTGATCAGTTGCAAGGGAATAGTTATTTTTCGAAGATAGATTTGAGATTGAGATATCACCAACTTATGGTGAGGGAAGAGGACATACCAAAATGGATTTCCGGACTCGGTTTGGACATTATGAGTTCTTGGTGATGCCGTTTAGATTAACAAACGCCCCTACTGCCTTTATGGATTTGATGCATAGGGTGTACGAACCCTACTTAGATAAGTTTGTGATTGTCTTTATGGTTGATATTATGATTTACTCGAAGTATGAGAAAGAGCACGAGAAGCATCTTAGAGCCGTGTTGCATTTATTGAAGCGAGAGAAAGTCAATGCAAAGTTCTCAAAATGTGAGTTTTGGCTTCGAGAGGTACAATTTTTGGAACACGTGGTGTTCCAATGTGGGATCAAAGTAGACCCAACGAAGGTTGAGGCTATTAGAAACTGGGAACTGCCTAGAACGCCATATGAGGTTCGAATTTTTCTTGGCTTAGCAGAGTATTACTGTAAGTTTATCAAGGAATTTTCCTGGGTTGCTACCCCATTGACTTCATTGACTAAGAAAAATGTCAAGTTCAACTGGTCGAAGAGTCAAGAGGAAACATTCCAGAGATTGAAGGAAATGTTGAGTAGTGCTACGATTCTAACCTTGCTAGACGGTACCGATGACTTTGTGGTGTATAGAGATACATCTAAATTAGGGTTGGGGTGCGTTCTAATGCAACGTGGAAAAGTGATTGTATATACATCTCGTCAGTTGAAAGATCATGAAAGACGATACTCCACTTACGACATGGAGTTGGCGGTCGTCGTCTTTGCTTTAAAGATTTTGAGGCATTATCTGTATGGGAACGAATATCAAATCTTCACGGATCACAAGAGTCTTCGTCACCTCTTTGATTAAAATGAGTTAAATATGCGATAAGGAAGGTGGATTGAATTACTGATGGATTATAACTGTGAGATCGAGTGTCACCCCAGAAAGGCCAACGTGGTGGACGACGCCTTAATCCAAAAAGAAGGAGATGAAGCTTCGAAAATTGTGGCCTTGAGAGCTGAAATAACATTCATTCTGTTGGAAGAAATAAAGAAGTGGCAAACACAAGCGTTAGCGACTGAGAACCTTAAGAAAGAGCGAATGGTAGGGCATGCAACCTCTTTGGTAGAGGATTGTCTTGGGTTGAAATATTTCAACGGGTGAATATGGGTTCTGAAGCTCGGAGAGATTAGGAAAGTGATATTGGAGGAGGCGCACAAGTCGAAATATTCTATCCATTCGGGAACCAATAAGATGTTTGGAGATTTACGACAATATATTGGTGGTCGGGTATGAAGAAGGATATAGTGTACTTCGTTGAAAGGTGTTTGACTTGCCTACGGGTGAAGATGGAGCACCAACGACTGTATGGTAAGCTCCAACCGTTGGACATTCCAGTTTGGAAGTGAGACCATATCACGATGGACTTCATGACGTAACTGCCTAGGACTCCAAAGGGCTTCGATGCAATATGGGTAATTGTGGATCGACTTTCTAAGTCGACGCACTTCTTACCTATAAAGGAAATTTACTCGATGGAAAGATTAATGAAGCTTTATATTGACGAGATAGTGACCCGTCATGGTGTACCGTTATCGATAGTTTCAGATTGCGATAGTCGTTTCACATCGACTTATTCGAACAACTTTCAAAGGGAAATATGATCCCAAATCAAGTTGAGTACTGCTTACCACCCTCAAACCGACAGTTAGAGTGAGCTGTCCATTCAGACTTTGGAAGATATGTTGAGGATGTACGCCTTAGACATTTAGGGTTCATGGGAGAACAAATTACCGTTTAGCAAATTTGCAAACAACAATAGTTATCATTCAAGCATTAAAGTTGCTCCTTGTAAGGTGCTTATGACTGCAGTGGAGGCGGAGGAGACTCCGAATGTCATGACATGTATCTTTTTTGGTGAACTCTATATGTGGCAAGGTGTTATTTGATTCGGGAGAAAATTGCTCCTTTGTATCTTCTAATTTTGTGAAGTGCTTGAGGGTGAAACCCAAGCGTTTAGAGCATGCTTTAGAGGTAGAGACCGCCAATGATAATCAAGTGTCTATTAGCAACGTGGTTGAGGTTGTTGCATAGATGTAGAGGGGAGTTTGGTACCGTTGCTATTGTATCCAATGGCAATAGGGGAGTTTGATATAGAGTGTGGTATGGATTGGTTAGCGAAGAATAATGCCAATATCGTGTGTAATAAAATGTTGATTCATATTCATTTACCCAATAAGGGGATGGTAGTAATCTATGGGAACCGTCGGGATAGAAAGTTTAGTCTTATTTCTCTGATTAAGGTTATCAAGTGTTTGAGAAAAGGGCGCCAAAGTTACTTAGCTTATGTAGTGGATGCTAAAAATAAGAAACGTGGGGTAGAGGATGTGTCGGTAGCGGGGGAGTACCCAGAAGTGTTTCTGGAAGATTTGACTAGCCTACCTCCAAGCTGTTAAATAGAGTTTTGGATCGATTTAGTGCTGGAGCCGCTCCAATAGCTTGCGCACAATATCGATTGGTACCTTCAGAAATGAAGGAGATGATGACACAACTTCAAGAGTTATTGGATAAGGGTTTTTTAGACCAAGTACCTTGCCGTGGGGAGCACTAGTACTGTTCGTTAAGAAGAAGGACGAAACTATGCGGATATGCATAGATTACCGTGAACTCAACAAGGTCACAGTTAAGAACAAATATTCGCTTCCTAGGATAGATGATTTGTTTGATCAGTTGCAAGGGGCTAGTTATTTCTCGAAGATAGATTTGAGATTGAGATATCACCAACATAAGGTGAGGGAAGAGGACATACCAAAATGGATTTTCGGACTCGGTATGGACATTATGAGTTCTTGGTGATGCCGTTTGGATTAACAAACGCCCCTGCTGCCTTTATGGATTTGATGCATAGGATGTGCGAACCCTACTTAGATAAGTTTGTGATTGTCTTTATGGTCGATATTCTGATTTACTCGAAGTATGAGAAAGAGCACGAGAAGCATTTTAGAGTCGTGTTGGATTTATTGAAGCGAGAGAAACTCAATGCAAACTTCTCAAAATGTGAGATTTGGCTTCGAGAGGTACAATTTTTGAAACACGTGATGTCCCAAAGTGGGATTAAAGTAGACCCAGCGAAGGTTGAGGCTATTAGAAACTGGGAACTGCCTAGAACGCCATGTGAGGTTCCAAGTTTTCTTGGCTTAGCAGAGTATTACTGTAAGTTTATCAAGGAATTTTCCCGGGTTGCTACCCCATTGACTTCCTTGACTAAGAAAAATGTCAGGTTCAACTGGTCGGAGAGTCAAGAGGAAACGTTCTAGAGATTGAAGGAAATGTTGAGTAGTGCTCTGATTCTAACCTTGACAGACGGTACCGATGACTTTGTGGTGTATAGAGATACGTCTAAATTAGGGTTGGGGTGCGTTCTAATGCAACGTGGAAAAGTGATTGTATATACATCTCGTCAGTTGAAAGATCATGAAAGACGATACTCCACTCACGACATGGAGTTGGCGGTCGTCGTCTTTGCTTTAAAGATTTTGAGGCATTATCTGTATGGGAACAGATATCAAATCTTCACGGATCACAAGAGTCTTCGTCACCTCTTTGATTAAAATGAGTTAAATATGCGACAAGGAAAGTGGATTGAATTACTGACGGATTATAACTGTGAGATCGAGTGTCACCCCAGAAAGGCCAACGTGGTGGCCGTCGCCTTAAGCCGAAAAGAAGGAGATGAAGCTTCGAAAATTGTGGCCTTGAGAGCTGAAATAACATTCATTCTGTTGGAAGAAATAATGAAGTGGGAAACAGAAGCGTTAGCGACTGAGAACCTTAAGAAAGAGCGAATGGTAGGGCATGCAACCTCTTTGGTGGAGGATAGTCTTGGGTTGAAATATTTCAACAGGTGAATATGGGTTCCGAAGATCGGAGAGATTAGGAAAGTGATAATGGAGGAAGCGCACAAGTCCAAATATTCTATCCATTCAGGAACCAATAAGATGTTTGGAGATTTACGACAATATATTGGTGGTCGGGTATGAAGAAGGATATAGTGTACTTCGTTGAAAGGTGTTTGACTTGCCTATGGGTGAAGATGGAGCATCAACGACTGTATGGTAAGCTCCAACCGTTGGACATTCCAGTTTGGAAGTGAGACCATATCACGATGGACTTCGTGACGAAACTGCCTAGGACTCCAAAGGGCTTTAATGCAATATGGGTAATTGTGGATCGACTTTCTAAGTCGGCGCACTTCTTACCCATAAAGGAAATTTACTCGATGGAAAGATTAGCGAAGCTTTATATTGACGAGATAGTGACCCGTCATGGTGTGCCGTTATCGATAGTTTTAGATTGCGATAGTCGTGTCACATCGACTTATTCGAACAACTTTCAAAGGGAAATGGGATCCCAAATCAAGTTGAGTACTGCTTACCACCCTCAAACCGACAGTTAGAGTGAGCGGACCATTCAGACTTTTGAATATATGTTGAGGGTATGCGCCTTAGACATTTAGGGTTCGTGGGAGAACTAATTACCGTTTATCAAATTTGAAAACAACAATAGTTATCATTCAAGCATTAAAGTTGTTCCTTGTGAGGTGCTCTATGGTAGGAAGTGTCGGATACCTTTATGTTGCAATGAGATTATGGAAAAGCAACTTACAGGACTCGAATTATGCAGTTGACCGCTGACAAGATTGTCCAAGTGCGAGAAAGGTTGAATGTTATGCGTGGTCGACAAAAGAGCTATGTAGATAAAAGACGTAAAGATATCGAATTTCAAGTTGGGGACAAGGTGATGCTAAAGATATCCCTTTGGAAGGGGTAGTACATTTTTGGAAAGAGGGGAAGTTGAGCCTACGTTATATTGGGCTATTTGGATATATTGAGCGAGTGGGGGATGTGGCATTCAAGTTGGAACTACCCGAAGGGTTAAGAGGTATTCACAACATCTTCCATGTCTTGAATTTAAGGAAGTGTTTAACGGACGTTGATATGGAGATACCGTTACAAGAAGTGCAAGTAGATGAAAAGTTGAATTTTGTTGCGGAACCCCAAGCAATCATCGATCAAAAGATCAAAATTTTGAGGACTAAAGAGATTAGCCTTGTGAAGTGCAATGGTAATTTCATAAAGGACAAGAGGCGACTTGGGAAGTAGAATCAGAAATGAGTTCCAAGTACCCGGACCATTTCAGCGATGAAATTCCGAGGACGAATTTCTTTTAAGGGGGACGTATTGTAATAACTCATGTCCTCAAAGTATAATGTTTGGGAAGGTTAGAGATTTATTTGCAGTAAATGAACTTTCAGGGATTTGAGGTCAATTTAGGGAATAGGAGGGTAAACCCACTCTAAACCCTCATATTCTTTCTACCCACGTTTTGGAGGCTAAGGAAGGAGTAGAGAGTAGAGGGATGAAGATTCTTTGTTTTCTTGGGAAAGATTGGAGGAGAAGAGCAATGTGCAAGGATTGAAGCTCTTCATTGTCAAAGGTAATCCTTCTTCTTTATCTTTGGGGCTCAAATAATGGGTTCTTGGTTTTGGTTTGGATGTTTCTATCCATTTGGTCTCTTGCTTCTAAATGAACAGACAAAAACGTGTTTAGGTTGAGTTATGATGATATTCTTGTTGTCTCTTCAGCTTAAGCATCAATTCTCCATGGTCGCTTCAATGGGGTCAAGGGTGTAAGCTTTTGGGTTAAATAAGGATTGAGGAGATGGATTGTGATTGGGTAAATTGATGTTTTGGAGTTAGGATATTGATTAAAATGTTTAAGAACTTCGATTCTATCGATTTTGTGCTTAAAAACCAATTTAGAGCGGTTTTGGTGCAAGAGTCTTGTGGATATTTGCTGAAACCTTCATGCAGGCTGAAGAAGGGCAAACAGAGACTTGAGTGTCTTGCGCGACCAGAGGTCGCGGGAAAGGTTTCCTAGGTCCCTGTTTGAGCCACTTCTTCACTTTTGCTTCGTTTCTCGTTCAGGTCTAGGATCGAGGCGTCGATTGGGGTTTTGCCTTAGGGGTTTATTAGAGATTTTTTGGGATGTAATTAGATGGTTTAACACCATTTTTATGACGTTTGTGATCCCAGTAACAAGTCTAGATTAAGAATTAATCATAATAAGCAGAATAGAATAGGATTCAATCTCTTTGTATTGATAATGAATGAGAGGATGAAGAGAAAATCTTAGACGGATCTTGTGCCACAAGTACTCTAGCTACAAGTACATAAGAAACAAAACCTATTTATACTAGGCAAGGTATTTACAAAAAATACCCTCAACTTTGATACAATTAATATTTGACACTAACAATCTCCCCCTTTGTATGAAAAGTTGAAAAGATTAAACGAGTTGTTCCACCGGTATATATCTCTTCCTGATCCCGAAGATGACTTCAAATCTTCTAAGTGCATTCCGGTAATCAAATCTTTTCTTGATAGTCTCCAAAGCACTTATGATCAACAATATGTCTTTTGGCTCTAGCTTCACATGGCCTTTATCATCCAACTTTAACTTTCTCTCCAACTGTAGCTTCAGAATCTTTAAAGTTCCATCACTGTACTTGTTTATTTCAATGAACCTCATAAATTTCTTTTTCTTTGACTCATTAATGTACACAACTCCAAATTATGGCTTCTCAAGAATTTCGTACAGTGGTAGGGTTTCAATGTCAAGGTAATCTTTTGTTTGGCTTAAGAATGGTTATCTTTGGTTGGTTGGCTTCCATTCCCATCTGAAAGTCTGTCAGATAAGAAAATTTGATAATGCTCTTCATAAACCTCTTTAATAACCTGAATGCTTCAACCCACTCAATTGGTTCAATCTTCTGGCAAGAATATCATACAAGTTGTCAAAATCATCTATGCTCAAATTCTTGAAATCTTCCTCCGTGAAGAACCACTCTTTGCCATATGTTCTATACACAGTAAACTCATGATACTAAACACTCAGAAGTTAGTTGGATTCAATCTTGATAATTCAGACACTTCTCTTCTTAGATCTTACCCAATTAATATCTTGATCTTTCGTCTTCATTACATGTATATATTCTATTTATTTCAGCTTGGGCATCTATTCAATTGTAAAGAGTCTTACAAGGTTTATAGGTTGAACATCCTTTACAAACAAGTTTCTGCTGACATCTTCTTGGAAAGGAACATGAATTCTAATTGGATTGGCCTTGTGCTTGTGAAGACTGTTGGAACTGTCTAACGTCGGCTTCGAAAATTGGATCAGGAACTGTAGCATTCTCAGGAACATTAATCATTTCATCATCCAATTGAAAGATCATATCATAATCCTCATCCACATCTTCTCCTTGTTGATTCTCAGCTTGGAACACATCATCTATTTTCTCTTTGATCCTAGTACATGTTCCCTTCGGATCCTTATCTGAATCAATACACAATATCCTTTATCAAGCTATCAACCATTCTCTCATGCTCAGTTATTTTGTTACTATCATCGGGCTTTTCAACCGTAGGTATTACATCAACAAGAACATCCATGATAGTATTATCAGCTTGCCTTTCCATTTGAGTATCCTAACCTGCATCCGTGTTAGCACTTTCAACTTGTACACCAGACCCACTAGCTTCAGCCATTCATTGTCTCTTGTTCTCCCCCTCATGGTGATCAGGATCATCCTAGTCATCATGCTTTCGTTTTGAACTCTGAGCTTGTGATTTACATGTCTCCTCCAAGGTAGAAACGTTTTCGGATAATGCATTTATGGCATTGTTCATGGTCTGTGTAAGTTGCTCCACTGAACATGCAAACCCTTTAACTTCCTAGTATGTCTTCTTAGTAATCCCACCAATTAAACTTCCTCTTGGTTCAGGTTGTCACCTTGAGCAAGTAATCTGGTGAAGAGCATGAATTTCTGCTCACTGGTAGGAATGGTTCTCTCAGGTTTAGGTTACTTTTCTTTCGGTGATCGTGGTTGAGGTGGTTGTTCAGGCTTGGTAGCTACATATTTTCCTTTTAGCACTTTCTATACATCCCTGGAGAGATTCTCAATAGCCTTATTAAATTGATCAACTTGCTTTTTATAAGATGTGTTCACTGTCTCAAACTCTGTTTCAAGAGATCCAACGTCACAAATTGTATAGGTGGCCTCAAGAAAGGTGGTATAACGGGAACTCCTGGTCCATGTAGGATGCCAGTTGTCACAGTAGTTGAAGCAATTGTGTGACCTATGCTCAGCGTTGGCATGGTGATAGCACTGACAGGACTTCCACCCGGTCCTTGTATAGTACCAACGAATGGTGACTGAACTCTGGGTGTTCCGGTTGGAGCAGAAAGACTTCCAACAGATGTTGTTACTATTGATGTAGTAACTTGCGTTCGTCTCATAGGAAATGAAGTATTTCCAAAGGGCTATAGACTCAATGTGTATTGAAACGAAGTCGATGGCGGGGCAGGGGCCTATTTGATTCAATACTAGCAGACACCGAATGTGTTGTCGGTAGATTATGTGCTATATCCCCATGAGAAAGTGAAACATTAACATGTTGAAAGGTCAATGAGTGGCTTGGTGGGGTTGTGCATTGTGTAGCTGGGTTCATTATGACTTTTTCAATACTTGACGGCAACGTATGCAAGTCGGTAGTAGATGTGCCTACCCGACTTGACTTGGTTTGGATAGGATCACCACATATGTTTCTTGCAGATCCTATCTCACGCTCAACATTTTCTATTCTTCTCATATCACTCAAGCTCACATCATTTTCTATTCTTCTCATATCACTCAAGCTCACATCCTTATTTCTCCCTGAGAATTGGTGTTCTCAATATTGCACAAAGATTGGGAACTACCAGCATCATGATCAGCACTTGGTCTCGGCCAACATGCTTAGGAATCCTAGCCACTTCTGGATCATGGTCATTGTTAGAGGCATCACTCTCAGTTTCATCATCAGCCTCATCACTAGAACTTGAAGCATAATTTACATTTGTTGGATCATAAAGTGAGTTGAAGGAGTCTGCATCAGATTCTTTAGATAAAAGCAGATCCTTATCTTTTTCTGCAAGACTAGCAACACCCCCATCTCCATTACCCCTCACTTGAATATTTTCCCTCATCTCATCCCGATCAAGAACACCTTATTGTTGACCCTGCTCAGCTAGATCTAAACTCTCACTCCGCTCACCTAATTAGTTTGTACCCTGGGTAGGTCCCTCCGGTTCTCGCTGGACCATAGGTGCATGTTCTAACCTATACTCACTCACTAATGGTAACTGCTGATCTGCATAGGCTAGTACATTATCCGAAATTCCTTTAATGAAGTCAAAGTTGATGTTGTAAGGCACCTTCAAGTAGTGCATCCACTGCTCCAGACCCATTTCAGCATCTGCCCTCCTTGGAATGGAATCATTAGAGTCCATCATACTTTGGTTAATGATTTGAAGGAACCTTCGGAATGGTACAAATTGTCTTGCTTTGCTTGGCTTGGCTTTGTTAGTGACCACTTCTATCAAGTCATTCCATATGAGGACAACATAGTTAATCCTCTGATTGAGAGTTATGGCATGGAACATTCTGAGTTTAGAGATGCCACACCTATCAAGGCCAGTGTGCTTGGATGTCATACATCTGTTTATGATACTAAACTGAGTGTACCAAATAGGTGGTAGGAACTTCCTATTGAAAGTAAAAGCTCTGGTCAAGTCACCTCCTTCTTCATCTTTGTACCCAAGTGATATTATGTCCCGGCACAAATCAGCTCCAGAGATGAAATCTTCATAGGTGTCACTCCTTGGAAGTTCAAGCACTGTTCTGTGTCTCTTTAGGGTCAATCTTGTGTCAAAGTGATCCACCTTGACAGTGAAATATTTGCTTCTTTCACTCACCCGATGGAACTGAATTGTCTTTCAGAATCGCTGAAGGTAGATCAGTGGAACCTTGTTGGTTTTGGTGAGACCTGTACGGAGTGGATGGCCTTTGATAATCTCCACTATGTCTAATTTGACACTGAGATCAAATGTATGCTTGTTGTGTTGGATCTTCAGGTATTGTTTTCAGGTGACCAGCTTATCAAGTGGATTCGGTGCATTAACTGATCGGTTGGATGATCTATGAGATGGCATGGGTCTGGCCTCATCATAAGAGTTCCCATCATGATGTTCAACAAAAGCCATTGAGATCCTGTATTTTGAAAATATTAGCCAGATGTTGAGTTTTTGACTTTTTCAAAAAAAATTCCAAAAATTCAAAAAATTCCTAAGTCTGGGTTTTATCGCCTAACACATCAAGTTCTTATCGCCTGACAAGGTTTGTCGCCTAAAACTTAGGCGACAAGTTTTATCGCCTAAATCTTAGGCGACAAGTTTGGATGACAGAGTTGGGCGACAAGTTTGAATGTTTGAATACAAGTGTTAGGCATCAATTTTGAATATTCGAGACTAACTTGAACATCAAACCCAGATTTCTATGAGAGTGAAAAATAGGCTTAAAGAAGCAAACCCTATGGTCGATTCTCAGAGTTATGGCCTATCTTATCATTTTTTATGCACAAATACTAACACACGAGTCGAATTTAATGAAGAATATGAATAGTTTATTATCGAACACGAAACCCCAGATTCAAATGTACACAATATATATGAAATAAAGGACAATGAAATCGATAGAAAGCAAACCTGGAAGTGAATCTGAGTACAAAACAGGAGAGAATGCACGAAGTGGGAAAAGTTCGAATGTTTGAATGAGTTGGGTATTTATACTCAGAAACCGACAAAGACACGTGGCATCAAAGGATTGGTCCAACGTTTGACATGCCACTGAGTCAACTTTTCGCCTGAAACAATAGGCGACAAGTCCAAATGTTATCGCTCAACACATGGGCGACAACATGAGAAATGGTTATCGCCTAAGAAGTAGGCGACTAACCGTGTTTACCACATCTTATCGCTCAACACATGGGCGATAAGATCAATTTGTCGCTCAAGGGTTGGGCGACAAGTCCCATTCACCGGATCTTGTCGCTTAACACTTAGGCGACAAGACAACTTATCGCTCAAGTGCTAGGCGACAACTCTAGACTTAGAAATTTTTCAAAAAAATTCAATTTTCCCAAAAATATACCACATTAAAAGATGTCCAACTTTTAACTGGTTAAGCTCAAAACTTGTCAAAAATCATTTTGTTGCCCTAAAATGAACAATATATTCAAATTCAAGTTTTCATATTCAACACGCCAAACTTGGAGACTAGAATTAAAGCGTTTTTCATGCAAAGCTTTAGTAAACAAGTCGGCAAGTTGAAAATCTGTAGTTACAAACTAAAGTTCAATTATAACTTTTTCAACATGGTCTTTAATGAAGTGATACCGTATATCAATATGTTTGGTCTTCGTGTGTTGGACAAGATTACCTGATATTACAATTGCATTTTTGTTGTCGTAGTAGATGGGAATCTTGTTGGTCCCAAAAGGGGTTATACAAGTTTGTAGAAGAGGGGGTTGAATACAAACACACGATTTTTATCTTTCTATATAGTTTATTGATATATATCAAACAATTTACAGTTTGTTGCGGAACAAGAATAAGGAATAAACCTAATCTAAACAAACTATGAGAACACTAAGTTTTCTTGCACTAGAAATAAGAGAGAAGGAAAATAAGAACACTAAGGAGAGTATTCTTTCACACAGTAAGTTCTGCGAGAGGAAATGTATGAGCACTTCAAAAATGAAGTAGGGTTTCCTTTATATACTGCATGCATTTAATGCAAGTCAGTATAACTTTACATGTGGCAGCCTCTGGTTGGTTGCATGATTTGACTTCAGTAGACCACCTAGTGGCCGCATGATGAACAGTGCAGAATCAGAGTTGGTTGTACGATTCTGGACAAAAGGGATGTCCGCTTTGACAAAAATCGTACGGAGGCGTGCAAGGGGATAAGACAAAAGTTGCTTGTAGAGGAGGCTTCATGATCAGCGTTCGCTGAATGATTCTTTATCAGCAATTGATAAAGTTCAACGTTCGCTGAAGTCTTCTACTTGAAACTTCACGTTGAGTGGACAAGTCTTGGCTTCGCTGATATCCGCATCAGGTCACTAGTAGAGTTAGTCGTTGGTTCTTTGGCTTTATCTTCGAATTCAGCGTAGAACATGGTTGACGTGAATCTTGTCTTCATGGATCAGAAGTACACAACATAAGTTATCAGCGATCATCAGTGAGGCTGAACAGGCTCAGGGCTCATTGATGAACAGTGTTCGCTGAATGCATAATTTAAAGCGTGCGATACTAAACAGACTTAGTATATTTTCTTTGATGACAAAACATTAATACATATTGTCTACTTACAATTTTCACTAATTGTTTCTCAGAGTCATTATCAAATCACTGAGGGTTTGGATCAACAATCTCCCCCTATTTGATGATGACATAGCAATAAAAGAAAATTGCTAAGTAAGAAAACATAAGAATAAAAAGGATTCATAAAATATTTGTCCCATTTACTGTTTTCAGGGATCTTTTTAAGTACTGATTGAGTAAAGTACATTCACTAAAAATTTTCATTAACTTCGTAGAGATTACAGGGGAAGTGGAAAAATTACAAGTATAGTGAATTAATATTTACAAGCACAAAAAGTTACAAGATGATAAAAGATAGTAGAATTACAAAGGAATCCTATCAGCTATTCAGGTTCATTCTTGTTAAGAAGTCCATCAAGAGAATTTGATTCGGAGACCATTCAATCAGGGACTTTCACTCCCTGTTCCCTTCTTTTCTTGGCTTCTTTATAGATCAAGGGCTTCATGAATTGTCTGAGCAGGTCTTGTCTGTATCCACACCAGTAGATGAGATCTCTGAGCTATTCGATAGGCGTGATGGCTAGCTCAGAGATGCGTTGAAAGCATTTGCGTCCGATACAGTCGATGAAGAAAATGCCATAAGGTTCGCTGAAAACCTTTCCAGGGATAAAGTCTTCACCAAGAGGTAGGGAGACATCAAGAGCTGATAAATCAGGATCAGGGCCAAGGACAGCTTCTCGTGAGAACTCAATGCCGGTTTCATTTCGTATACGAGCACCTGATGCTGACGGTTTCTTCTTTTTCTTTGCAGCAAGACTTCTATTTTGTACTGGAGGAGAAGGGATATCAACGGCTGATGTGACCAAGTAGATCTTTTTATTCAGATCTTTCTCGACAAAGGATTTGTAATTTGAACGTGACCGCCGAATGGCTATCCGCATGTCCAACCATTCAGAGAAACCAAGCTGATCAAGCCACGAGGTATAGATAATTTCCTTGTGACCATTCTCCCTGGTAATCTAAATATCAATGACAAGAACGTCACTGTATGTTTTTCCCCTGATGTTGACTCTTTTGATTCTGGAGGCATGGTGTCGAAAATGACATTTCTTCTTGCACCAAGCTATTGCGGAATCAGAGACTTTGGTCTTCTCTTCTCTGATCTTCTTGGCATCGTTCCAGAGCTTTCGCTAAATAGAGACATGAACCTTCATCAAGGGAAGATCCTTGACTGAACGTTGAACGAGTTCTAAGGCATATTATTTTTCTTTTTCTTCAGCATTCTTTCGTTCATCCAAGAGTTTTTCAGCTTTGAGAGCCTCAGTGATTTCCCTATTCGATAATATTTTCAGTTGTGGAGGGACAATGCGCTGATCTTCCAGCTTCTTGATTATTGCTGCTCTCGCTGAGGTTTCATCTTCACTTGTCCTTCTAATGGGCAAGGAAGGTCTGTTGGGATGGGAGAGCAGTTCTTCTTCTTCAAAAAAAAAATCATCTGTCCCATCGAAGTTCAGGACCGGGATTATTTGTTCTTCAGCTCTTGTTGCTGGTATTATTGCTAGAATGTTGCAGGAACTTCAGTTTGACCCTCAAGAAGGGGAGAGGACTAGCTGAAAGAAATCGATCACAAAGGTAAGATCATTTGGAAGAAGAGATAGATAAAGGATGGGTTTAAGTGTTTAGAGGTCTGAGTGAGAGTAGGATAGTTATTGAGAAAAGGGTAGAGGAGGGATGCAGTATAAGGGAATTGAATGTAACATACCTGACAAATTGGCTTTTTGAGGAGAATAGCCAAATTGTCCTCAGCGAGGCCTTTATTCTTTCCTTGATCGACCATATTCGCCGGAGGTTTGGTTTTGGTCCCCTCCCTTGTTCAGTGATAACGACTCCTTTCAGAGTTGGGGTCCTCTTGGACTTCTGCTGAAAAATGAAGCCCTCAATATCATTATCATCATCGTCATCATCGTCATTTTTCGGTGATGATAAAGGTTCGTCATCCTGGAGATCCAGGTCTTCCTCGTCTTCTTCTTCTTCTTCTTCAGGCTCAACATTGTCGTCGGATTCAACAAACACTGGAGATTTTTCCTGTTCTTCGACATTCTCCCCCTCAGAATTTGCATGTTCAGAGAATTCGGTTCCCTAAGGGTTTCCACTCCCTGAGGTTTGTTAGCAGTATCCTCCCCTCCAGAAACATGGGGAAGGCCTTAATCTTTATCCTTCTCGCCCTCTTCCACATGTTGGATGGGGGAGGCAGCATCCATAGCATTAGTATCATTGGTCATAGGGTGCCTGTCTTCTTGGCTAGGGATCCCAAGATGTGTTTCCACCACTGCCATTCTGTTTTCCAGACCAGAAATAGAAGGGGTGCTTTGAACGATGAAGTCCACTCCCATCTCCATCTTTACTCGGTCATCCTGAGAAAAGTGGGACAAAGGGACAGTGGGAGCGTTGAGACGATCGATAATCTATTGCAGCAGATTATTCGAGGAGCCGACCGCCTGAGTGAGAGAGCCCACCTCAGTCTTTAGAGACGCGACCTCGTCCTGAAGTGTTAACACGTCTGTCTTCAGCGTTGTGACTTCGCTGGACAGAGTGGAGAAGTTGGAGGAGAGGCCCGTGTTGGTAGTGTTGAGTGTGCTGAGGGTTGTAGAGTTGTTGGTGAGAGCCTCAGCAACACTAGATAGAGCGCCGGCAAGTGTGGAGACATCAGCGGTTGTAGCTCTGTCGTTCATAGCTTCGGCCAATTTCTTCAGCATCTCCCCAGCGTATGTAACCGCTGAGGTGTTGTTGGTGATGTTGGTGGTGAGAGTTTCCACCTTATTAGCGAGCTCCGTGAGGGAGTTGCTAATAGTCCCCAGATTAGGACCTATAACAGAAAAGAACTTGTGGACAAAGGAAAGCTCAGAAGTTGGGGGTTCAAAACGAGGAGTGTTTAGGTTACCTGGAGGTGAACGTCAATGATTAAAAGAGGGAACATACCTTGATATCAGCGAATCAATTTAGTTCAGAGATTAGATGATTAACAGGGATATATAAGTTCATATTATCACTGATCTAATGTTAACCGTTGAAGACGTTACTCTTCTAGGTTCAGCATTCCTAGCTCGCTGATGAGAAAGTTGAATCTTATCTCATCAAGAGGTTCGGTAAACAGACCAGCTAACTGAAAATCAGTTGGAATAAAATGAAGTTCTATATCACCATTCATCACATGATCTACGATAAAATGATACCTGATCTCGATGTGTTCGGTCTTTAAGTGTAGCACTGGATTGTTTGCTATGGCGATGGCACTAGTGTTGTCGCAATAGATTGGAATTTTAGAGAGCTGAAGGTCAAGTCCAATAGTTGATTTCTCATCCAGAAGACCTTAGAACAACACCTTCCAGTGGCTACGTACTCAGCTTCAGCGGTTGAGGTGGACACTGATTTTTTCTTTTTACTTGTCCAACTCACCAGCTTTCCACCCAGGAGCTGACAACCTCCTGTGGTGCTTTTCCTATCCAATTTGCATCCTACAAAATCACTATCTGAATAGGCGATTAGATCAAACCATGAGTCTTTAGGATACCAAAGACCTAGGTTAGGTGTACCCTTAATGTGATCCCAGATTCAATCAGATAACAATGATGTAATTCAAGAACACTTCATTAGAATGAGAAAGATACAAGATTAGGATTCAAGATCTACTTTCTCTCTCTAAGTTCTCTCTGCAAAGTCATCCCTCTATGTTGCTCACTCCTCTATCTCAATACACGTATGAATGACTTTGTTTATTACACACACATTATATACTCCTTGACTTTCCACATTAGTTACGTTGACTTTGACTCCCAACACCCTTATTTTGACTATTGACTATTGTATTTGACTCTTTACATTTATACAAATACACATTAAATCTTGAATACATTTTATGCACTAACAATCTCCCCCTATGGATTCAAGATTTAAAAAATTGATGACAATTGTCTTCAGCTCTTTGTATCTTCAGATCATCAACATTTTAGCTCTTTGAACAGTCTTCCTCTTCGCTTTGATGGAAGACCAACCTTTGAAAAATAGTTCTGAAGAATCTTCAAGTAAGCGTTGTCTTCAGAAATCCAATTTGACTGCTTTAGCCCTCAATTGGATCTTCAAAATCAAATAATCATCAAAGTCTTGAAACACAAACTTCATATCTTTGCGGTGTTGGTCAAAGTCTTTAAACAAAGTTTTCATCTTCTTGAATCTTCGTATCACCGATCTTTGTAACACAAATCTTTGAAACATCGTAGCGAGGATCTTTGCATCTTTGAGAAATATCTTCAGTCTTTGAACATGAAATGGCTTTTGAGCTTTGAAAACATTCTCGAATGAGCTTTGAATCTTTGTAGCTTTGAAAATCTTGAACTGTGTATCTTCACTCTCGAAACAATAACAATCTTTGAACTTTTGAACTTTCTCGAATCATCTCGAAACATCTTGAAACATCTTGAACTTTTCATCTCGAGCTTCTTGACTTTAACAAAATTCTCGTTATTCTGAAATTGAAACTTTCAAATCTTCTCCCCCTTTTTGATGATTGTGAGCATCATGATCATCAAAATTCTTTTCAATTTCAGCAGTCTTTGAATATACCCATAACAATCTCCTCCTTTCGATCTGAATACCCGATAATTCCAAAAATATTTATCCGAATCTTTTCAAATCCAGACAAAATGAAAGTGGTAACCCTGAAACAACGAATGAATCAGTTAAAATGCCTGTAAGTTGCACGGAGCCACTTAGTACAACGAATGCACTTTGGAAAGGAGCTTTTTGATGTTCACTCCTCCAGGGCTTCCATTCAATCATCGAAAAACCACAAAGGAAATTTCTATGAACGTTATGACAAGAAAACATATTCCTTGTGTGTACGTGCAAGTGTAGAAATGATTGAAGCAACTTATGCTTGAAAATTAGGCTCAAAGTGTGTAAACTGTTGAGACAGCAACAAGTTTTGCATGGACTCAATGTGCATGAATGAAGAGCGAAGGTGGGGAAAACTTCCTTCTTTTTCAATATCTAGACCTTCCGAGTGAAGATCAGATAGATGATATGCTGCGTCCCCAAGAAATATGAAACATTTCTTTGTTAAGAAAGAAATGAGTAGCTGGTGGGGTTAATGCAACAGTTGGCATGGGCTAGTTGCCTGTTTCAATGATGGTCACCAAAGAATGTGAACCAATCAGTAATATGGCTGCCCGGTTCAAAAAATGGATAGTGCAGAGTTCTCTTATTCTTTTAACTCTGTTCTCACACCCTCTTTCTGTTTTTAATCCGCTCACTTCTACCCAAACTCTCATTTTGTCAGGATCGAATCTTAACAAGACTAAAAATACTTAGAACTCAGAATTAAAGAATCTGCGGAATAGAACTTTAATTCACACAATCAAAGAACAATATATCAGAAAACACACAGCTGTTTTGTATTCACTGATTCAACTCACAAGCTTACAACCAAACCTCAATCTTGATGAACAGGCTCAATCAAGACGACTTCTACTTCTCTAGAAATAGGGTTCTAAACCTTGAGGTTAATTCTCTCTAAAACAAAACGTATATCGTGTATATTGTATGTATATATGAATAGCTATCGATCAACATCTATTTATACTAAATAGTTACAAGATAACTATCAAAAATAAATTGATCTTCTGAATCTTCTTTAAGCATATCTTCATTCATTCCATCTTTATCTCCAAAATCTTCGCATACCAGACTTATCACATCAGCAGTATTAACTTCATTCAGCATGAGCAGTACTAATATTTTCCAGCAGCACTAATTCATTCCAGCAGCATTAACTTATTCTAGCAGTACTAACCTTGCTTCAGCAATATTAATCTATTCCAGCAACATTAACTTGACTCAGCAGTACTAACCTTGTTCCAGCAGCATTAATGCATCAGCAGTACTAACAGAGTTCCCGCAGTATTAACTTTGTCTTGCAGTAGTAACTATGTTCTGGCAGTACTAACCTTTACTGGCAGTAGTAACTTTGTTCTGGAAGTAGTAATGTTTATCTGGCAGTATTATCCATACTTAGCAAATCTTCATTTCCCAACAATCTCCCCCTAACTTGACTTTTAGAAAGAGAAGTCAAGTTCTTCAGATGATGATGCTTCCAAAACTTAATCTTGAACACACAAGTCAGGATTCAATCCCAAACTTTGATTGATGATCCTTCTTACCAGGTATCTTGCCATCTTAGAATCTTTGTTACCCACCAACTTAGCTTTTAGCATTCCATTCAACCTTGTCATGTTGTGCTTGTATATTTTATCCACCAAATAATACTCATGATATGCATTGTCAAGTGTTATGACATACACACCACAGTTTTCAATAAGCATCCAGTTGGTAACAACTTGAAATTGCCTTTCTGTCAAATACTTAACTGCTTCTGTATTGAACATTAGACACAAGTATTCAAGTACCATTTTGGTGATGGACATTCCATTCTCAGTCAACAAATTTCCATAAAGCTTCATTCCCACCTTGAACATCTCTTCCAAGTCTGATCTAGAGCACATCCTTATAAGTCTTCCCCATGTAGAACAGACCTCAAACTTCCCATCTGCTCTTTTTATTCTAATGTACTCCTTTCTACCATCTCTCAATGTGTCCCAGAAGATGATCTCAGGAGCCATAGAAGCTAATGGTTTAACTTTGATTGGACTAGTATCAACCACAGTAATATACATATCACATTGAGCATTTGTTGGTGATTGTACATTGCTTGGTTGACCTGATGGAGTCGCCACTTCTTCTTCAGCAACTTTTTGATCAGCTTTCTCTTTCACAACGTCCTCCTTAGATTCTTCTACAATGGATTTCACCCTAGGCTTCTTTACAACTTTCTTCTTTGAAGCTATAGACTTTGTTCTTGGTCTTTTGTTTGACACCATCTTGGTTCTTTTGAGTGATTTAACAGCTTCAGGAGTGGTTTCAGCTGTTTCCTTTGTTTCTGCTGCTTCAGGGATGGTTTCTGCTGCCTTATGTTTTTCAGCAACATTAACCATTTCTGCTGCTTGAATGGTTTCTGCTGCTTTTTGACTAGCAGCATTAACCATTTCAGCTGCTCTACCTGTTACTGCTTCTTTTACAATCTTTGATACTGCTGCTTCAACACTATTCTTCACAATCTCAAATACCTCTGCTTCAATCTCAGATTTAGTTACTGTAGAGACAGACAATGCTTTCTTCTCACTTTCAGATACTGCTGCATCAAAAAGACTCTTCATAATTTCAGCTACTGCTGCTTCAATCTCAGATACTGCAACATTAACTGTTTCTACTGCTTTTTCTGTGGTTTCTGCTGCTGCTGCTTCAATCTCAGATACTGATTCCTTCACATTTTCTGCAGTTTCAGTTACTGCTGCTTTCTCACTTTCTGCTTCCTTTGCAACTTCTGCACTCTGCTCAGCCTCCCCCTCAACCTTATGCTCATTCTCCCCCTCAACCTTTGCATCCTCCATGTTTAGTTCAGTTTCTAACTCCCCCTTTTTGGAAGCATCAGTGGTTGATCTTCTCCTTTTCAGAACATACTGAGCTTTCTTCCTTCTTTGCAGCAGCTTGGTGATCATCTTCTTATTCTTCTCTATCTTGGTGTGTTGATAAAGAACCACCTTCGTAAGCTCATCAATCTCCTTCTGCTGATTCATGACATCAATGTTGATGTTGGCAATGGTTTCCATCAATTCCGCATAAGTATATCTATCCTCACCTGGTTTAGAAGTGTTTACCTCCCTTTCAGGATCATTGGAAGTTTTAGTAGGTGTCTCTTGCCTAGAAAAAGCACAACCTACTCCTATGGTTTCTTGGCGCCTGGGTCCTCTGAATGTTTTCACATTCTGAGTTGCCGTGGGGAAGGTCTTAGTGATGTTACCACTGTCCTTCTCTTTGCTAGCAGAAGTAGTGGCAGCCTTGCAGCTCACATGCTCATCCTTCTCCTTAGAGAGCACCTTCTTGGGGTTGGGAGACACCCCTGTGGTTACCCTTTTGATATTCTCTATTGGAGAATGCTCCAATAGAGGGCTTGTAGGCTTTGGGCTATTAAGAGATACACCAAGGGAAGGAACCTTGTGTATCTTTCTTCTTTCAAACTTCTTGGTGATTTTGGGAGTGGGTCTTAAAAGAATGGACTGTGGGATTTCTTTGGTGATGGAAGGTTGGGATTGGTCATCAGTGGGTGTGTCTAATGGGGGCCTTGACCCTGATGCCATACCTTCAGTGGTGTGGGACACAACCATCATTGTAGAGAACAATGGTGTGTCAACTCCTTCCGAGTCCCTAGGAATTCTTCTCATATTTGAGAAAACCTTCCCATTAGGGGGTTTTGGCACATATACCTCAGCAGACTGAGGTAAATCCGTCAATTCATGGTTAATTACTTCTTGGACAAACCTGGGATACATGTAAAAGCGCTTTTTGGATTCTAGGTTTGCCACAAGATCATTAAAAATCATTGCTGAAAAATTAAACTTTCTGGCAGTGGCTAAGCAGACCAAGGCATAAGCAATGGTACTGCTAAACTCACTCCATCCAGTTGTTTTCTTTGAAATACAGTGCATAAGAGTATGAACAAAAAATCGCCATTGGGTGAAAAACTTTGACTTGTAGAATTTAAAAATTCCAATGGGACCTTCATACCCCATTCTTGGTAAGGTCGAGAAAAGTTCATCATTAGAGAGATAGGTTATACCTGAGGCATCATCTATGTGAAGAGTGATGCGAATAACCTCCTCTGTGACCTTCAAGGGTTTGTCACAAACCCTTGTTCGAATGATTTTCTGCCCATCTTCGAATATAACAGTGGCATTCTCCCAAAATTGCTTTTGATGCTCAATATATATGGTTGGGCACACTGTTAGGGCATGAGAGATGTGTGTGGACTTGAGAAAATCCACCATATCATGAAATCCTGTGGCCTGCTTTGGCTTCTGAAGCATCGCAATCTCATTGTGCTCATCGACAAACTCCATTGTCGTCATTCTTCCTGAGGATTTGGATAGAGAACACAGAGATTCTAGGGAGAAAAGGTTAGAACGAGAGAGAGAAATTGAATGCAAAGAGACGTTATGAACTTTGGCGGGCTGAAAGAGTATTTATAGCAGTACTAGCCCTGATTTTCTTTAGTAGCAGTATTAACGACTTAGCAGTATTAACGACTGAGCAGTATTAACTACAAAGCAGTATTAACTACACAGCAGTATTAACTACACAAGCAGTATTAACTACTAAGTAGTATTAACTACTAAGCAGTATTAACTACAAAGCAGTATTAACTACACATGCAATATTAACTACGAATCAGTATTAACTACAAAGCAGTATTAACTACTAAGCAGTATTAACTACAAAGCAGTATTAACTACACATTAGCAGTAGAAAATATGTAAACAGTATGACTTCTTGCCAATGCTCATGACATTTGTAGGGCCAAACAGATCCATATGCAACAACTGAAGAGGATTTGAGATAGTGTTTATCTCTTTGGACTTATGAGAAGTTTTGTGTTGTTTGCCTTTGAGACATGCAACACAATGATCATCACATGAATAGACTTTTGATGGTAAACCCTTAACAAGATAATTTTTAACAAGTTTATTCATTGTTTTAAAATTCATGTGACACATCCTTCTGTGCCAAAGTGAAGATTCATCTATTGAAGCTTTTGAAACCAAACAATTTAGAGATGAATCAGATGAAACACTTTCTAAATCTAAACAATACACATTATCCTTTCTAGGAGTTCTCAATAGTATCATGTTTTCATCAACTACTTTGAATCCAGGAGCAAGAATAATGCATTCAGAATCAGTAAATAATATACTATGTTTCTTGTCACAGACCTGTGATACACTTAACAGGTTGTATCTCAATTGCTCAACATAGTAAACATCCTCAAATGTCATCTTACCTTTTGACACATCACCTTTACCACTTATCTTACCTCCTGCAGAATTATTTCCAAAAGCAACATGTCCTCCATCAATTCTTTTGAAATTCTTGAGACAGGCCATGTTACCTGTCATGTGCCTGGAACAACCACTATCAACATGCCAGATGCTCTTCCCCTTGAGCTGTTGGTTGCCCTGCACATCAGATAAATCAGTTAGTTTTTATTGGGAACCCAAGCCGAAGTGGTCTTGGGTCTCCCTTGCTCATCAAAGTACTTGCACTGGGTTTTGATGAGATTTTCAAACTTAGGTACTGCAGAACTGGAGTACTTTGTCAATATGATTGGTCTAGAAGCACAAAAACTAGAAGCAGTATTAACCTTGGAAGAAGTACTAACAGTGTTAGCAGCACTAACACTGCTAGCAGCAGCATTCTCTTGAAAATAAGTACTAACAGTGTTAGCAGCACTAACACTGCTAGCAGCAGCATTCTCTTGAAAAGAAGTACAAACAGTGTTAGCAGCACTAACACTGCTAGCAGTAGTATTCTCTTTAAAAGCAGTACTAACAGTGTTAGCAGCACTAACACTGCTAGCAGCAGTATTGTCTTTAAAAGAAGTACTAACAGTGTTAGCAGCACTAACACTGCTAGCAGCAGTATTGTCTTTAGTATTGCTTCTAGCAGCACTATCCTTGTCAGCAGTACTATCTGAGGTAGCAGTACTAACATTAGTGCTTTTGGGGACCCATATATTGACACATTCCTTTTCATTCTGTTTTCTCATGTGGCTTTTGGTTTCAGCTTGTTTCTTAGCCACATTATTCCTTGCAGGCTTCCTATAACCAGAAGATTTTTGAAAACTTATTTGAAAACTTTTCTTTTGGTTAATAGGATTGAAATAACAGTGTTTGGCAAGATGATTCAATATGCCACAAATAAAACAAGGTTTTGGTCTTTTAATCCTTTACAGATCAACTCCTTGATTTTGTGCCCACTGGTTATTCCAACTTCTTTGATTTCCCCTCTTTTTATCATGTTTTTGGGGCTTATTCTCTTGATGTTTCTTGCAAGAACAATGTTCACAAGTATTAGAGTTCTCAACAGTGGTCTGTGTATAATGAACTCCCTTTCCCTTTCCAGTCCTTTTCATCTCATTGTTCTTAACACATGGACTTACACATTACTCATCAGATCCTTCTTTTTCAGTCTTATCCTCAACAACTACTTTATCTAATGGATGTACTTCAGTGGCTCCTTCAGGTAAGTCCTTCCTATCCTTGGTTTCTAATAGGTCTGACTTAGGAGGGATGTAGTTGTTGTTGTAGGGTGGAGGTGTGGCATTGTACCCTATGCCTGGTTTCAACTTACTATGGATTTGAGAGTTGATTATGTTGTCCATGACTTTAGAGGCACAATTAAACTTTTCTACATCAAGTTTAACTTTCTCAAGCTCTCCTTTTAGTTTCTCACACTCTTCCCTGGATTCTCTAAGCTGGAACTCTAGACCATCCTTTTCCCATTTCCAGTAGTTTGTATCATAGGAGTGTTGAAGTTCATTGGCTTGAAAAGCCCTAATCCATTCTTCAAACTTCTCAACAATTACTACATAGTCTTTTCTGTCCTTTTCTAATCTCTTAAGGTCATCACACATTCCCTGATTGTGATCTCTATACCTTTTAACAATGTCTATACAAGCTTGAGTACAGAGATTAGATTTTACCTCAGTGGGAAGATCTGAAACTTCAGCCATAAGTGCTTGATTTTGGATGGCCTCTTCAGCTTGATCACTCCAATCAAATCCCATTCCTTGTTGAGAGACAAGAGCTTGAATAGAGTTTCTGTTTTGATTGGAACTTCCAGCCTGAGTTTGTTGATGGTTGTTGTGAGATGTTCCACCTCTGCATTCCCTGGCAAAGTGTCCCATCTTGTGACACTTGTAGCATTCAACTTTGGACTTGTCAAATCCAGCACCATCTTCTCTTCTTTGGGAAAAGTTGTTTCTCCCTGTCCTCTTTATGAATTTCTTCACCCTCATAGACAACATAGCCATCTGCCACTTGATATCCAGCTCTTCAAGATCATCAACATTAATCTGTTCTAAGTCATCATTAATCAATGAGGAATTAACATGACTAGAAAAAAAGCTTCTAGTACTGAATCATTGGTCTTTTCCTGATTGACTCCTCCAGCAGCACTAACTGATTCAGGGTTAGCAGTAGAATCAGGTGATGCTGAAAGGAGTGCAGCATTATGTACATATCCAGAGGGCTTCTTTTTGGCTTCAACCTCTGCTTCAAAGACTCTAAGATCATTGTAAAGATCATCAAGCTCTTTATCTTCCAATTGGTCATTTTGTCTGAAGGACACAGTATACATTGTCCACTCTTCACCTAATGATCTTAAGAACTTTCTGTTAACATCATCAGGCTCCATCTTGACTCCCACTGTAGCCAATTCTCCAATCAGCTTATTAAATCTATCAAAAGTTTGAGTCATAGACTCATTCTTAGTAGAAGTAAAGTTTTCATACTGCTTCTTGAGAATTGCCTTCTGATTCCTCTTGGTGCTTTTAGTGCCAGTGAATCTCTTTTCCAATGCATTCCACAGAGTCTGAGCATCAGTGCAGTGATGAAATTGATGCTGATATTCATTGGGGATAGCCAAAAGCAGAGTGCTTAAGGCCTTCATCTCTATTTGTCTGACTTTTCTCTCTGCATCAGTCTTTGGAGGAGGTCTTTTGCCATCTGGTCCAATTCTTCCTTCAGCACATGGACCATTCTCTATGATATCCCAGATGGAATAATCAGTAAGCAGAATATACTGCTTGATTCTAATTTTCCACATGTCAATCTCATTGGGTCTGAGCATGGGAACCTTAGAAACAAGAGTACTGTTTGATTCAATAGAATTGTCCATTGTTGAGTTCTAAGAAACACAAGCTCTGATACCACTTGTCAGGATCGAATCTTAACAAGACTAAAAATACTTAGAACTCAGAATTAAAGAATCTGCGGAATAGAACTTTAATTCACACAATCAAAGAACAATATATCAGAAAACACACAGCTATTTTGTATTCACTGATTCAACTCACAAGCTTACAACCAAACCTCAATCTTGATGAACAGGCTCAATCAAGACGACTTCTACTTCTCTAGAAATAGGGTTCTAAACCTTGAGGTTAATTCTCTCTAAAACAAAACGTATATCGCGTATATTGTATGTATATATGAATAGCTATCTATCAACATCTATTTATACTAGATAGTTACAAGATAACTATCAAAAATAAATTGATCTTCTGAATCTTCTTTAAGCATATCTTCATTCATTCCATCTTTATCTCAAAAATCTTCGCATACCAGACTTATCACATTAGCAGTATTAACTTCATTCAGCATGAGCAGTACTAATATTTTCCAGCAGCACTAATTCATTCCAGCAGCATTAACTTATTCTAGCAGTACTAACCTTGCTTCAGCAGTATTAATCTATTCCAGCAGCATTAACTTGACTCAGCAGTACTAACCTTGTTTCAGCAGCATTAATGCATCAGCAGTACTAACAGAGTTCCCGCAGTATTAACTTTGTCTTGCAGTAGTAACTATGTTCTGGCAGTACTAACCTTTACAGGCAGTAGTAACTTTGTTCTGGAAGTAGTAATGTTGTTCTGGCAGTATTATCCATACTTAGCAAATCTTCAGTTCCCAACACATTTACATTTTACCTCAGCACAATGAGATACTCAACCGTATGAGTAATCTCCCCCACTCTTTGATTTCGACCCCTCACCCCTCAATCACTCAAGGATAACTTCTTGGGTAGGAAACACCGGTTAACGTGGATCCATAGAAGTTCTGTAAAATCTCACACTGATTCCCATGAAATTTTTTTGTCCTAAAATGATGTGTTGTTCAACAGTTTAGCTTGAACAAGTATAAACATCGGCATTTGATAAACATTTCCATCAGAATGTATGCTCCTCAACAATATCATGAAAATTTGAGCATTTTATCTTTGAAGATTTCTCAAAACAAGAATATTGAAAGAATGAAATGAATTCGAAAGACTTGTTTGAGAATCTGACAATGTATCAATCAGATCAAAAAGCATGAATGATAATCATGTAAGGTTTAGGGTATCAAAGAATTGAATGTTGTTTATATGAACAAATATAAATATCTTTGAATGAAACGTTTAAGTTCTTACGCTGAAATGAATGTTATGCTCAACAAAATTTGAAAATTCAAACGGGAGTATTACCATCGAAAAATGTTTCGTTTTGAGACATGGTAATAACAAAGTCAATAAGAAATTGAACCGGTGTGTGTGAATACTTGAAAGTATAGAAAAGATAATACGCAAGTATTACTCTTTAGAAACACACGGTCAGAAATGATGATGTAACAATCCGAGATTTATATATATATATATATATAGGAAAAACCTTTAAAATCACACTTCTAAATTCATAAAATCTGTTTGAGAATCGAGAAGTGGTTTGAACATTTAAGAAAATGTTTTTCATGCTTGAAAGTCGTTGTTCTTTCAAACAATTCTCAGATTAAGTTCAGAAGATACATACAGTCAAATGTTTAAGCTCCCCCTCAAATCATGATAAACTGACTAACAATCAGATAAGCTCCCCCTCAAAATCTACAAAAGATCTTAATAAAACAAGATCAGTATATGAAACAGTTAAAGTATAAAACAATGAAGTACGAGTTCTAAACTGATGTGTTTAGAAGTCAAAAACTTTGAAGTACGGGTCCTAAACTGAGGTGTTTAGAAACCAAAGTTTCTTTTGTTCCCCCTTAATGGCACATATACTCTTAAAAAATTTGCACCGCTTCTCTTCTGTTTTCAGTCATGTGTGTGATATATATGTAACATTCAGCACAACACATGATGAACCTGCAAAACAGATTAAGCAGATTTTGGTACCCAACGGGACTTGGGTCCTAGTTTGTTAGGTGTTGATCTCTTTGAAGGAATACTGTAAGTACCGTACCAATAAGAAGTATAATCTTTATGCACAAAATCATTTGATCCACAGTAAGAACAACAGATTTTATTATGTGCCAACCTAATCAGATGATTTGTGGAATGAATAGGATTAGGTTTAGCATAAGACTTACCTTTTGGAGTGTTATTCTTCTTGGCATATGATGTGGAAGCAGATGATTTTGGTACATCATCCTTTAAAGGTGTTGTACCTTTAACTCTCCATTCCATTTTCACATGCTTAAAGATAAGTGTATCTGAACTGGTAGCATCACGGTTGTAGAAAAGATTAGAAGGTCGCATCTGATCTTTTGATTTGACAGATGTTGTCGAAGAAACAGAAGAATGTTCATGAACTGAACCAGAAGCAGTCTTTGATGAATCAGTTGAACCATCATTCGGCGAATGTTCAGATGATTTAACATGAATCTTAGTTGCTTCCAAATTCTGAACTTTATCGGACAGAACATTCCTTTCTTGAACAGTCAGTTCAAGTTTCTTCTGTAGATCAGATTTGATCTTCTGCTCTTTCATAGCCTCCGTTGCTAAAGCAGATAACCTCCTTGTTAGCCTTAAAATTTCAGCCTTGAAGATGTTTCTCTCCACTTCAAAATTCTTCTCCTTTTCAAAAACATTTTTCTTTTCACCAAACTCTTTTCTCTCTTCTTCCAAAACTTTTTCCAAGTCAGATATTGTCTTTGAAAGTTCACTATTCTTTGATTTAAAAACTTTTCTTTCACTTTCAAAATCTGCTCTTTCTTTTTCAAGCTTTTCCTTTTCTAAAAATAACACTTTCTCAAAATCAGAAACTTGTTTTGAAAGATTTTTGCATCTAAGTTCAAGAGCTTTCTTCTCGTTCTCCAAAACAATTATCTTTTCATCAATCAAAGCATTATGGTCAGGAAGCTTCTTTGAGACATCAAATTCACAAGTTGTTCCTTTGTCACAAACTTCAGGCTTTGAATTCTCCTTGGAAACAAGGTTAGACTGAAAATCACCATCAAAATCTTTTTCAAAAGAAGAATTTTCAAAAATAACCCACTTATTCTTTGCAAATTATTTTCTTTCTTTTTCCAAAATATTTTCCAAATTAATTACTTTCTTCGAAAACTCACTTATCTTTGCTTCAAAAGATTTGCATTCAGTTGCAAAATTTGCTTTTTCACTTTCAAACTGGTTATGCTCAGAGAGAAGAATATTATCAAGATCTACCACTTTCTTTGACAGTTTGATACATTTTTTATCAATATTTAGTTTTGAATCAAAGATACTCTTTGTTGATTCAGAAAACTTTTTGATCAAGCCATGTTCAATCTTAATAGTTTCTTTTTTCACCTCGTCATTGAAACTAGAAGATATTTCCTTAAAAGAAGTTGAGAAAATAGTTGAAAAGAGATCATTTTCATAATCAAATGCAAGGGAGATCTCAAGTTCAACAATTTTCCCTTCAAGAACTAATGTAGGAACATATTTCTTTGTTTCAATGACTTGATTGTTAGTAACTGGCTTTGTAGCATTTATTTCAAAATAATTGTTTGGAAGTGGTTTATCTAGATTGTTGAGAATCTTCAACGTCTCATTAGTATAGCAAAATGGAAGTTGGATATGAGTTGTTAAAGCCCTTTTTCTTTGTTCCTCTAGTTGTGTTTCCTTTTCATCAGTCCAATGAATTTCAAAATCGGGCCAATATCATGCGTACCTTAAACATTCGAAATTATACACTGTCGGTACTGCAGCGATAGCTTTGGCTCCATATTTTGGACATTCGTAACCAAGTCCCCAATATTTATTGACTTTTTTTACATGTCTTGCCTTGTTCATGAAAATTTTTTGATCAGTTTGACCTCTCAAATAAAGCTTCTTTTCCAAACTTTCAATTTTGTTTAAAAATTCTGAAGGATTTGTCAAAGAAAAACACTTTCTTTATTCTTTGATTCTGAATCTTTGATTTGCTTGTTCAATTCTAATAATTTAGAATCAAGAACTAACTTTTCTGATTCAAATTGATCATGTTGAGCTTTGAGATTTTTGATTTCAGAACATTTGTCTTTTATCTCAAATTCAGCATTATCAACCTGTTGTTTCAACTCACTATTTTTCTTTCTTTTGTTTTGTAGAGTTTTTGTTAACTCTTCAACACATGGTTCCATTACTTCAAACTCACGAAATAAACTAGCATACCCTTCTTCAGAACATGCTAATTTATTTAGTGTGTCATTCAGTTCATTACGCAGATTTATGACTTCTTGATTTACTGATTCAGGTAAAGGAAAAGAATTTACCTGTGAGGATGTGTCAGACTTATCCTCATCGTCAGAATCGAATTCTGCTTGGCACATATTTGCATGCTCTTCATTTTCTCCCTCGTCATCAGAATAATCAAGAAAATACTCTTCCTCCACCATAAGAGCTTTTCCATCTTCCTTTTGTTGTGCAAGAAGCAACTTTTGTTTGTAGTAATCCGTGTTCTTTACTACCTTCTTTCGACAATCTCTTGCATAGTGACCCGGAGTTCCACAGTTGTAGCACTTTTGAATCTCCACAACTTTCCTATCTTTGAACTTTTTCTCCATGTTCTCATACACCTTCCTTCCTTCAGCTTTCTCTGATCTTTGCTCAAATCTTTTATAAGTATTCTCAACTCTTTGCTCCCCAGAAGGTTTCCTTTCATAATTGTTGTTCTCAAACTTTCTCGAACCAGATGTATACCTCAGATTGTTGTTTGATGACGGAGATTTGTAAAACTTCTTTTGAAAGTGTCTTGTGAGAAGAACCAAAGCTTGATGTAATTCAACACCATCATCAAAAATATTTCCCCTGAAACTTGTATCAAACATTCCAGATTCATCAGATGTAAAACTGTTTGGTTGTACCTCGGCTTGTAGTGCAATCGGTTCTTGAGAGAAATCTTTTTTTTATTCTTCTCCTCTCTTATCTCATCTATTTCTTCCTTATCTTGCAAGATAGTCTCATACAGCTCATGTAGTGGCATAGTGGAGAGTCTCGGATTTTGTTTCATCTTTCTAGCCACACTCTTCCACTCGGGTTGTAGTGAGGTAAGAAATTTGACATTTAATTCAATCATATCCTTTTGACATTGTTTTTACTTAGCTCATTAAGTAAAATTATGAATCTGTCGTATGTGTCGTGAAGTGACTCATCTTCCTTAGCCTTAAATTCTTCATACCTATTGATGTACATAGTAATTTTCATCTGATTTCCAATTTGAGACCCTTGTAACATCTTTTCCAACTGCATCCGCATATTATGTGTTGTATATTTGTAGCTATCAATCTTGTTAAACACCTCATTTGGAATCCCCATAATCACATATGATCTTGCCTTCTTGTCAGCATCGTATCTTGCTTTTTGATCAACATTGTACTCGGAAAGAGGAACCAATCTCATATCTGCGTCTGGTGCACCCTAAACACGATAATACTTAAGAACAGGTTTCATTAGACCATTATGAAGAGAATCTATCAAGTGATCACCATTTGATTATCGTTCAAGGAAATCTTCGAACCTTTCTTTCCATTGTTCATACTCTTTTTCGATCAAAATCGGAGGTCTAGTATCACTTCCCAAAGAGTTCATTATGTCGTTTCTATTCATCTTGAAAAATTACTTGTATTCATCTTTACACAGAAAAGTGAATTTGTGAAAATTTGACAAACTGTCGGGCAACAGTGTACGACTGTCGTATAGAACGTGAAGTGAACAGTAACTGTCGTATAGAACGTATACGACTTGGGCTTTGAAACAGTAACTATCGTACAACAAGTGTGCGACTTAGACCAACTCTCGTATGAAACTTGTACGACTTGGTTAAGTGAACAGTAACTGTCGTATGGGTCTTGTACGACAAAGTCTCGTGTACAGTAACTCTCGTACAATACTTGTACGACTGTCGTGCTGGAACAGTAACTTTCATACAAGGCGTGTACGACTAGGATTGCTAGTCGTATAAGACTTGTGCGACTACTTTCCAGACTTGGAAAATTTTTCAAATTTTGAACTTTGAACTTTTCAAAAATTTGAACTTTTCAGATTAAAAGTAGTTCAGTGTTCTTTGAAAATATTTTGCTCCCCCTACAAAGATGCATAAGTCTTGATAAAATCATTTTCATCAAGTAGGGTTTTAGAAAATCATTTGAGATAGAACACTTACCTTTGTTGTTTGGATCAAACACCTCTTCTTTGTTGAACGCTCCCCCTTGAAACATGATCACAAATATTTATAGCTCCCCCTAAACACATGAACCACACATAAAACTGCACAAGTAATATCAGTTGAAGTACATACGATAAAAAAAGAATAAAATTGAAATCTACTTTCTAAATTTGAGCAAATCATAATGGATATTCAATATTATGAAAATAAGTATTCTTCACTCAAATTTATCAAATTTGAATGACTAAGGATTATTTTCAAAAAGTTGAATAAAACTTATGATTAATCAAACTTTTAAATTCAACATGCCTAGCTTTGAGACAAGAAAGTTGAAACGTTTCTCATCTAAAGCCTTGGTAAACAAGTCGGCGAGTTGAAATTCAGTAGAAACAAAATAGAGTTCAATTGTACCTTTTTCGACGTGATCTTTAATAAAATGATATCGTACGTCGATGTGCTTGGTTTTCGTGTGTTGAACCGGATTGACAGATATAGCAATTGCGGACTTACTATCACAATAAATTGGGATCTTTTCAGACTTACACGCGAAGTCCATCAGTTGGGTTTTCATCCAAATGACTTGTGAGCAACAACTAGCGGCCGCAACATATTCTGCCTCTGCCGTAGAAGTTGACACGCAATTCTGTTTCTTAGACGCCCAACTTACCAACTTATCACCCAAGAATTGGATATGTCCGGATGTGCTTTTCCGGTCCAATAGCCTACCACCGTGATCCGCATCGGAGTAGGCTGTAAGTTCGAATCCTGTGCCTTTGGGATACCATAAACCAAGGTAGGGAGTTCCTTTGAGATAGCGAAAGATGCGCTTGATGGCTGCTACATGAGATTCATTAGGATTCGCCTGAAATCTCGCACAAAGACAAGTAGCGAACATAATATCCGGGCGACTAGCAGTTAAGTACATTAAAGATCCGACCATACCTCAATAGTGTCGTATATCAGTTTCCTTACCATGAGGATCTGGACCGATATTTGATTGTGTTGCCATCGGTGTTCCAATGGAAGTACAATTTTCCATTTTGAATTTCTTCAAAATGTCAAATATATACATGTGATCCCAGATTCAATCAGGTAACAATGATGTAATTCAAGAACACTTCATTAGAATGAGAAAGATACAAGATTAGGATTCAAGATCTACTTTCTCTCTCTAAGTTCTCTCTACAAAGTCATCCCTCTATGTTGCTCACACCTCTATCTCAATACACGTATGAATGACTTTCTTTATTACACACACATTATATACTCCTTGACTTTCAACATTAGTTACTTTTACTTTGACTCCCAACACCCTTACTTTGACTATTGACTATTGTATTTGACTCTTTACATTTATACAAATACACATTAAATCTTGAATACATTTTATGCACTAACACTTAAGGTATCAAAAAATACGCTTTACAGCGATCAAATGAGATTCCTTAGGTTCAGATTGATATCGTGCACATAAACAAATTGTATACATAATATCAGGACGACTAGTTGTCAGATACAGAAGAGAGCCGATCATCCCACGATACGTTGTGACATTAACAGGCTTCCCTGAGGGGTCTTTGTTAAGTGTCAGCGGCGGTGCCATTGGGGTTTTCATAGCTGAGCTTTGAGTTAAATCAAACTTTTTCAGCATATCTTTAACATACTTACCATGGTTAATGAAAGTGCCTTTTTCATTCTACTTGATTTGAAGACTAAGGAAATATGTCAGTTCACCCATCATACTCATTTTATATTCAGCTTTCATTCTTTCAGCAAAACGAGTACATAATTCAGGGTTAGTAGAACCAAATATAATATCATTGACATATATTTGAACAAGAATGATATGACCTTTTACTTTCCTGAAAAATAGAGTTTTATCGATTTTACCTCGCTCAAATTTTTCAATATGGAGATAAGTAGAGAGAGTGTCATACCATGCACGAGGAGCTTTCTTTAAGCCATAGAGTGCCTTATCCAGCTTATATACATAACCTGGATGCTTAGGATCAGTGAATCTCGGAGGTTGTTCCACATAGACTTCTACATTCAACCTTCCGTTAAGGAATGCTGATTTCACATCTATTTGATATACTTTGAAGTTTTTGTGAACAACGTATGCTAAGAATAGACGAATTGCTCGAGTCTTGCCACTGGGGCAAATGTTTCGTTTATGCCTTCCTCTTGTCTGTATCCCTGAGCAACAAGACGAGCCTTGTTGCAGGTTACAGTTACATGTTCATCCAACTTGTTTCGATAGACCAATTTAGTGCCTATCACTGACTTGTAAGATGGTCTTGGAACGAGTTTCCAAACTTTGTTTCTTTCAAAATCTGTTAGCTCTTCTTGCATAGCGCTGACCCAGTTTGGATCTCTGAGGGCATCATCTGTTTTCTTTGGTTCAATCAGAGAAATGAAATTAACAAATAAACAAATGTTACCTGAACCTCGTCGAGTCTGAACACCAGCATTTGGATCACCAAGAGTCTGATCAATGGGGTGATTGATAGTCCATCGCTGAGCAGGAGCATGATTTGCTGACTCGATTTGTACTTCTGGAGGAGCTGAAGAGGAGGCTGCAGCAACTTCAGGCATTTAAAGCAAAAGCGGAAAAGGTTCAGAAGTTATTTCATTCATTGATTGCTGAGAAGTAGATGGGATATCTGAGGTAGATGGTTCAGAAGCTGGCATAGTATTGAGAGGAACAGCTGAAACCCATGACGATTCAACTTCACTTGTCTGCATGCTTGGGATGATAGTAGGATCATCATCATCAGTGGTAGGGATGTTGACATGAGGATTTGGAGTACTTTCCGAGTCCCCAAGATGAGAAAACATCCATTGATTGAGTTCTTCAGTATCAGCAGAAGGTCTTGAATTCGCTGAACGAGATTCGTTAAAAGTGACATGGATTGTTTCTTTTACACTTTGTCTTTTACAATTGAAGACTCTGAAGGCTTTGGAGACTGAAGAGTATCCAAGAAATATTCCATCATCAGCCTTGGGATCAAACTTTCTTAGGGCATCCCTATTGTTCAGTATGAAACACTGACATCCAAAGATGTGAAGAAAGCTAATTGAAGGCTTTCTCCCATGGAAAAGTTTGTAGGCTGTTTTCTTGAACCTTTTGACAATCAGCGACCTGTTTTGAGTAAAACACGCAGTATTGACAGCTTCTGCCCAGAACTGAGTAGGTAGATAAGAATCACTGAGCATTGAACGAGCAACTTCGATGATCGTTCTATTTCTTCTTTCAGCGACTCCATTTTGTTGTGGTGTTGTTACTGAAGAAAAGTTGTGAGAAATACCCTTACTTTAAAATAAGTTTTCAAGGAACTGTTTTTGAATTCAGTCCCATGATCACTCTTTATCGAGCGAACGATCATATTGTTCAGGACTTCCATTTTCCTGACAAAAGAGATGAGTTCTTTAGGGGTGTCACTCTTAGAACGGAGAAACATAACCAGGTGTAGCGAGAGGATTCATCAACTATGACCAGTGTATATTTCTTTCCAGCGATGGATTGTTTGTTAACAGGGCCAAACAAATCCATGTGAAGAAGTCGAAGAGGAGATGACACTGAGGAAACTTGTTTTGATTTCAAGCTTGTTTTGGTTTGTTTCCCTTTCTCTCACGCTGAACATAGAGATTCCTTAGCGTATGAATGTTAAGGTAGACAAGTGACCAACTCTTTTGTAGAAAGAGTGTTCAGCGTCTTGAAGTTGAGATGAGAGAGCCTCTTATGCCATAGCCAGAAATACCCTTACTTTAAAATAAGTTTTCAAGGAACTGTTTTTGAATTCAGTCCCATGATCACTCTTTATCGAGCGAACGATCATATTGTTCAGGACTTCCATTTTCCTGACAAAAGAGATGAGTTCTTTAGGGGTGTCACTCTTAGAACGGAGAAACATAACCAGGTGTAGCGAGAGGATTCATCAACTATGACCAGTGTATATTTCTTTCCAGCGATGGATTGTTTGTTAACAGGGCCAAACAAATCCATGTGAAGAAGTCGAAGAGGAGATGACACTGAGGAAACTTGTTTTGATTTCAAGCTTGTTTTGGTTTGTTTCCCTTTCTCTCACGCTGAACATAGAGATTCCTTAGCGTATGAATGTTAAGGTAGACAAGTGACCAACTCTTTTGTAGAAAGAGTGTTCAGCGTCTTGAAGTTGAGATGAGAGAGCCTCTTATGCCATAGCCAGTTGACATCAGACGAGGTTTTGGAGAAGAAACAAGAATTCTCTGTGGTTGTCGAGTCCATGTTTATAACATAAACATTTTCCAAACGGTATCCGCTGAGAGCGGCTTTCTCCTTTTTGTCAGTGACAAAGCAGGGCTCCTTAGTGAAACATACTTTGTAGTCCTTGTCACATAGCTGACTGATACTCAGAAGATTTTGCTTCAGCCCTTCGATGTATGCGACTCTTCTGAAGGTTGTTGTACCGTTAGAGAGTACACCAAACCCTCGGGTATAGCCTTTCCCGTTTCCACCAAAGATCATAGAAAGACCTTTCTCTTCCTTATATTTAGTGAGCGAGTTCTTTTTGCCAGTCATATGTCTAGAGCATCTGCTATCGAGATACTAGATACCCTTCTGGACCTGCAAACAAAAGAATATTAGTTTGATTTGGGCACCCATTTTACGATGGGTTCATATTTGTCAATGGTGGTGAAGGAAGTAAAAGGTTCAACAATCTTCGCAACATTTGAAGATTCAGCTTCAGTGACAGTCTTCACTTCGGTCAATTTCTTAACCTCAGTGGTTGTTTTCACCTTATCCTGGTTTTCAGCTTTGGTGGCTGTATGGCACTTATTGGCAATATGATCGGTAAGTCCACAGTGATAACATTTCCTATAGCTAAAAGTAACTTTTGGACCATTTGCATGCTTAGCCGAAATTTTTAAATGAACAGGGACAACACTAAGTATACCTTTGGCATTGGAAATTGGAGGAACTATCAGTTATTCGGATTTCTTACCAATTACATCCACTTTCAGTTTAGGAGTAGATCGCTGAATAAATCCAGGGATCTTGTTCTTAGACGTAGAGGGATGATTCACTGAATGTTTAGAAACATTTAGCTTAGGTACAAAGATACCCTTCTGAGGTTTTGGATTAAAAGTTATTTCTTTACCTTTACCTTCAGAAATTAAGGTAGGTTTATCCTCAGGAATGGGAGTTTTAGAAGAAGAACACTGAGATGAAGAGGTGTCAGTGATAGAAGACACGGACATTCCAAACTTAAGCATGGAATGATCAGTGGTTGGTTCTTCAGCATCAGCTTTATAACCAAGACCACTTTTGTCACTCAGGGGAATCTGAGCACGAATTATCTCAGTGATCGTTGTTGAGGATTTACACCATCCTTCAACAATATCCTTTTCAGCATTTAATGCAGTGATAGCTTCTTCTCGCTCAATACTAATGATTTGATTTATACAGACCTGATCTTTCCAGATTTTCTTCTATTTTAGAAAGCTTTTCAATTTGCTAATGACAGTTTTTAAGTTGTTCAGCGAGATCAATATTTAGTTTTTCAGCTTTGGTCTTGCCATTCATGGCATCATATAAATCAATAGTCAAAAGATCGACGGTTCGTCGTCTATCAACGTCATTATCGACTGAAGTAGAAGTATCAGTGGAAAGATTTGATACTTGAGAGGCGGAGGTAGAAGTAGAGTGAATTTCAGCTGTTTTTCCTCTTCTTCTATGTGAGCCATGAGGCAGATATTGGCATCATCATCATCAGAGTCAGAGGAATCTTCATCTGATGTAGCCCAGTCATGATCTTCATCGATCATGCTTTTCCTTTCTTCTTAAAGCTTTTCAGCTTTGCATATTTTTCTTTCAGTTTCTTGTATTTGTCATCTCTAGCCCTGGGGTTAGAGGATTTTTTGTAGGAAGAAGATAAAGGTTTGAAGACTTTCTTTGACCTGCACTCACTAGCAAAGTGACCTATCTTTTCACAGTTATAGCAAGTGGCAGTTGCCTTATCTACAGGAGTTGAAGATTTTGGCTTGTCAGTGAGGGAAAGAGGTTTATTTCTTCTGAAGTTACTCTTTCTGGCGAATCTTCTGAAAGAATTAGTTAGGAGAGCCAGAGATTCGTCAAGATCTGAAGGATCAATGTTTGATGAATCATCAGAGTTAGATTTCAACTCAGTGATAGTGACAGTAGATCGCTGAGTAGGTACCAACTCTGAAGAGAGAAAAGCAACATGTCTGCTTTTGAAATCTTTTACAATATTCTTCTTAAGATGACACGACTGCTCATGATTGAGCATAGTGCCAAATAAGGTAGAAAGGGTCATTGATTTCAGATCCTTTGAGAGCTTAAGACACATAGAATAACTGTCCCAGCTTTCAGGAAGACATTCCAGAAACTTTGTCAGGATCTCAAAGTTAGAATATTCCTTACCAACATTTTAAGTCAATGATTAAACAGTTAAACCGTTGATGTACTTCAGAGAGTGTTTCATTCTTACCACAGATGAAACTTTCGTAATGTCTTACCAGGTTGATCTTTCTTGAATCCTGGACTTCATTATTACCTTCATATTGAACACATATAGTGTCCCATATGGCTTTAGAACTCTTCAGGTTCATGACGGAGTGGTAGACTTCATCAGGAAGAGCCATAGAAATGATGGATCTGGCCTTAGTATCGATGGCCACCTTCTTCTTGTCCTTATCAGTCCAGTTGGTGACTTCCCTAGGGATGATTCGTTCAGGGATAACAACTCTAGTAGTAGTGGCAAGAACAACAGGGTCAATCATGAAAGGGACATATGGTCCATTTTCGATATAGTGAGGTATAGTGAGATCTACACCTTCTAGGAAGAGCATCATCCTATTTTTCCAGAGATTGAAGTTATCTTTGGAAAATCTAGGGGGTTTTGCAAGAGAACCATTATCGATATAGTTTGTGTTTGTGGGGTTAGACATTATGAAAAATAGCAAGGAAGAGAAAAGAGTTAGTAAAGCAAGATCTTGGTTATTAGATTAAACAATCTGCTCTGATACCACT
Source organism: Saussurea involucrata (assembly GCA_033807775.1). Lineage (NCBI taxonomy): Eukaryota > Viridiplantae > Streptophyta > Magnoliopsida > Asterales > Asteraceae > Saussurea > Saussurea involucrata. Next base: position 140,535,494 of record CM066322.1, read on the forward strand.
TGTTGGTACCAAAAGGGGTTATACAAGTTTGTAGAAGGGGGGTTGAATACAAACACTCGATTTTTATCTTTCTAAATTGTTTATTGATATATATCAAACAATTTACAGTTTGTTGCGGAACAAGATTAAGGAATAAACCTAATCTAAACAAACTATGAGAACACTAAGATTTCTTGCACTAGAAATAAGAGAGAAGGAAAATAAGAACACTAAGGTGAGTATTCTTTCACACAATAAGTTCAGCGAGAGGAAACAGAGTTAGTATACATATTATCTGGTCGGATATTTTCTTTGATGACAAAACATTAATACATATTATCTACTTACAATTTTCACTAAGTGTTTCTCAGAGTTATTATCAAATCACTGAGGGTTTGGATCAACAAATCTTTTCATACTTAAAGCCATAGTCCATCAGTTGAGTTTTCATCCAAAGCACTTGAGAGCAGCAACTTGTAGCAGCCACATACTCAGCTTCGACAGCTGAACTAATACACAATTCTGCTTCTTGGATGCCCAGCTGACTAACTTATCTCCCAAAAACTGGATATGTCTTGAAGTGCTCTTCCTATCCAAGAGGCTTCCACCATGATCCGCGTCGGAGTAGGCTGTTAACTCGTATCCAGTCCCTTTAGGATACCAAAGACCTAAGTAAGGTGTCCCCTTGAGATATCTGAATATCCTATTTACAGTTCTAAGATGAGATTCTTTTGGCTTAGCCTGGAATCTAGCACACAAACATGTTGCAAACATAATATCCGACCTACTTGCAGTTAAGTACATTAAGAAAACAATCATACCTCGGTAGTTCCTAAGATCTACATCCTTACCATCTGGGTCTAGACCGATCTTTGAACCTGGTGCCATCGGGGTGTTAATGGAAGTGCAATTTTCCATTTTGAATTTCTTCAAAATGACAAAAATGTACTTGGATTGATTGATGAAGATCCCCGTTAAGAACTTTTTGACTAGCAATCCGAGAATGAATCTCATCTCTCCCATTGATAAGTACATAATTTATCATATTCTAAGCACTTATTTTCTAGATATTTAATCCTATTTTTAGTTTCCCAATCACCATATTTGAGTCTTTTAGTTTGTTTTTATCCTTTTTTGTAGTTTGGAGTTAAGTAGGAGGAATGAATTCTGGTTGTGCTAATTTTGATGAAAATCTAACTGTTTGGTATGATACAACATGAATCGTAGTTCTCGAAAAGTACAAGACGTCACTTCATAAACTTTTTGTTGGGGAATCTTTTGACCACCACCTCAGCCTCTTTTTGCAAGCTGGAAGAGAGGGCATCTTCAAGGAATATCATCATGGTGGAGGTCACCTTAAGAAGGCATCTTGCAAACCTTTCAACCTTTGTGTAATAACCATTGGTTAATGGAATCTTTTGTACTTGATAAGTTGACATTAGATGCTCTCCCTTTAGTATAAATAGGAGCTTAACTCCAGGTCTTATTTACACCTTTCCTTGCATTGTGCACGTTACATTTCAGTTGCTAGTTACTTTGTTTTGTACTTCTAGTTTCTTCTAAGAAGGAAATTAGCTAAGTAGTTCTTTTATCTACTTAGAAGTAATTGTTATCTTTTATTTTCTTTAATCTAAAATACCGTTGGTTCAACGTTGTTCTTATACTTACATTTCTGTTTGATCACCATGTTTTGTATTTTTTTTAGAGCGATGATGGACTAATACCCATAGCTTGGGTGTAACTAATGGTTGGGAGATAAAGGCCCTTTTGTGGTGGAAGATTGCTTTCGCTATTGGCTATCAACTGTGCTATTCACCCTTGTTTCTATGTTTCATCTAAATAGTTTTCTTGACAAGGTGACATATGTTGTTATACTTAGATGAGTTGGACTTGAATGCAAGAAAACGTAAACTTTAGAGCTCTAAAGTGTTATAGTGGTTGCCGGGGACAAAGCCAAAGCAATAAATTTTTTAAGTCACTTTTAATATGATTTTTCTAGTCAACTTGTTATATATTTTTGGGTTGCATGACACGTTTGTTTCACGATGACGTATTTGAACTTGATCCTGACATTGAAAGAACATTTCGTAGAAGGAGACGGATACAAAGAACTTTGTCACCTAATTTTGAAACAGTTGAAATGGAAGGCCCTCAATATGGACCACAACAAAGTCCTGAACCCCAAAATATCATCAATATTGCAAACTCTAAAGAGGGAAGGATTATTGTTAGTTCCAGATCCGTGCAACGATTATGAAATCAAACAAATAAAACAATAGAGTAACGATTTCAACTGGTCATCTCTGATTAAGCTTTCAATATTGAGAGGATTACAATAAAAGTGTCGGAAAGCTAGTGAGACAACTAGCCTATTTTTCTAAGGCTAGATTGCTTTATATATGGCGGGCCCGTGGTTAACAAGCCCTGAACTCAAAATAAATAAACTCAAAATAAAGAATTACAATTTAAACCCTGAACTTTAAATCAACATAAACTGGCCCTAACAATCTCCCACTTTGATTTGAAGTTCGATTTGGCGCCAGTTTTCGACATATCTTTTTCGAAGCGCGATGTGTACCTCGAACCATCTGATTGCACGGCGGTAGTCAATGCGATCTTCAACCATCTCCAAGGCCTTCCGAGCAGTTGTTTCATTCGGATTAAGAACATATGACAACTTTGGATTTTCAGACTCGTGCTGGATGATTTTCCGAAGAGCATCTTGAACTTTGTAGAGCGTGCCGTCGCAGAATCTATCTACCTGACTGAATCGCAGAAATCTTTTCTCTTTCTGTTCATTGATGAAGACGATCCCAAATTCTGGTTCTAGAAGCATAGCGTTCTCGGTATACATATTCAACTCAGGAGCTTGCAGATTCGGCTTTATCAGATTTACCTTCTTCGCCCTGTTCTCGATTGCCATTTGGAAGTCCGTTAGATAAGACATCATAATTGTGCGGACCAGGAATCGACGAACAACTTCGATCGCCTTTGTGACAGGAAGCGGTCGGATAGTTCTTGAACGTAGGTCTTTCCGAATCGCCAGGACGTCGAACGGTCGGAGGTGTTGGAAGTCGGCTTTAAAAAATTTCCATTCATTCCCGTCTTCACGTCGGACAGTGAATACAGGATAGACGATTTTCATGATGCGGTTAGACTGGATGTTGAGTACCTCTGTTATTTGATGTTTGGTTCTGACTTGGCTGATTGGAAGACACCTTCATTGCGCTGATGTACCTGCGTTGGTATTCAGGGTTGTAGTTGTAAATACCAAGGAAGAAGGTTGGCTCGATCTGGCGTAGCTTGTGTACAAACAACTTCTTCAGGGTTTCCTCCAGGTGAGGAATAAGTACGGTGATCTTCTCCCAACGGATTTGTTGCTGAGGTGGAGGAGGAAGATCAGAAGTTGTCTGTTGTTGAAGAGGGGATGTCGAAATGTCGGCATAAGTAGTTTCAGGTCTTGTTGAAGTTTCAGCGGGTTGAGTATTGTGAACGGGAGAAGTACCATAAAAATTCTGCAGCAGGAGCTGATCATAGTCAATATTGTCATCGTCATCAGTAGGGAAAACCAAGTTAACCTGGAGATTTGCGGCACTGGCGGCTTTTTCATACCATGCATCTTCGGTCTCCGGGTTGGTTTCACAGTCTGGATCTATCATATCCAATAAAGGTCTGTCTGATGAGTCAAAGTCAACCAGTTCCTGTGTTGAACCCCCGGGCTTTTCAACCGTCGGGTCTTCTTCATCTGATATATCCATATCAATTACCATTTCAGCTAGAGGCAACTCGGCTTCGGCTGTACCTTCGGTTGTTGTAGCCGTAGTTGGAGGTTACGGTTGAACCACAGTTGTCGTTGTCATTTCGGTGAGGATGGGGGCGGTCTCGGTTTGTCTTAATCTTTTCTCCCCCTCACGGTGATCAGGATCATCCTGGTCATCGTGCTTGCGCTTCAGACCGCCTGCTTGACTGTTGCATGTATCTTCGAGTGAGCGGACTCTCTCGGACAGCGTTGTGAGCGCTTAGTTGTAGTCCTTGAGAGTCGAGTCAATTCTATCCAAGCGAGTGCTAATGGATGATGAAGGAGCAGTGACCTAGGATTTCAGAACTGTTATCAGGTCTGGTTCTGTTGAGGCGCCAGTGTCAGATTGTTGGAGTAGATGAGCCAAAAGCATCGTCTTGAGGGTTTCCACCGAATAGTTAGGTTGAGCATGAGGCGGTGGTGGTGTAGGTGCGGTTTCGGTTTCGACGAGCGTTTCTTTGCCTTTGATTGAGCGCTTTATGTTGGCGAGCTCGGCGGCGACGTGCTGCTCCATTGCCTCGTGGACAGCCTTAAGGGTGCTGTCCAGGGACCCTTGTGACACAAAGTCTGGGTGAATAACTCCGGGATCACTTAGATTACCCGTTGAGGTATTTGCCGCAGAGACAGAGCCACCTACGTTCACCGTTGGCGCAGGGATAGCCGTGGTAGGATTTCCGTCCGATCCTCGTGTTCCGCCAGACGGAGACACTATAGACGTTCCGATCGAGTCACGAAGAATCTCGATTTGGTGTTGTTCCTCTTGTTGTGTCCTAGCCAAAGAATGTATCGTATCAATTGGCTCTAGACTCAACTGTGCACTGAAAGACGTCGAGACCAGGGGCTGCTGGTCTCTTATTTCAACACTAGTACTCTCCGAATGAGAGACCGGTGGAAGTTGTGCTTTATCCCCGTGTTTGACTTAAACATCCGTCTTTTGAGAGACGGATGAGTGGCTTTGGAGGTTGTGCAATTGCTCTGCTGGGTCCACAGAGGCTTCTTCAATACCCTGTCCCAACTCATGAGACAGGATAGCAGATGTGGCTACCCGGATATCACTCGGTTGGGTTCGCTCATGAGCCTCTTTATCTTTACGGCTCGATCTTTCGTGGTTCGCGTTTGACCTTAACTCCCTCCTTCTCACATGTTCTATGTCCCGGGGAAGGTCCCTCCGGCGTTGGCTGGACCATGGGATTCCCTAACTCTCGTCTATTTGCTTTCACAGGTAGGGCTTCAGGCATATGCATAGCACGGATAATATCCTGCTCCCCCTCAGATTGAGAGTGTTATTTAATTCGGAGACATCAACACAAGGAAAAAAAACATTTAGACTTTTAAGAAAAAACAGTGTGATGCTCCCCCTCGGATTTTGTTAAGGTTGTTGATCCGCCATGGAATATCTGTAAAAGACCCAAAGTTAGTAAACAAGACGGATAAACAAGTTCCGACGCGTACCTTTGCTGTAAATTGATCAATTTGAGACAGATTGAGGACTGGCAGTGATGAAACAGGTACTGGACTGACAAACACAGAGGTGTCCGGACAACATATTGGAAAACAATAGTTTCCGGACAAGCCATTGTATCCGGACAACAACAGTTTCTGGATGGCAAGATAGTTTCCGGATAAAGTTGAGCATTCTGGACAAAAATAAGACTGTCCGGATACTCTGGGATTTTCACAAAAATTGCTCTGGCCTTGTAGATTTTGCCAAAATAGGATTGTTTGGATTTAAAGATGAACCTTCTCTCGCCCCCCCTCAAACTGAGCATGGGGACAAACTTGCTCCCCCTCGGATGATGCAGGGTTGTGCAATGGAGAGTCCGACACACAAAAACTTTAGACATTTAAAGAAACATTCGTGTCGCTCCCCCTCAAATGATGAACATAAGGGTATATGCTCCCCCTCAGAATGTGTGCCTACTGTGAAGTGCACACGGGAGTATCCACAAAAAAAAATCTTTTCATCAGTTAAAAAAATTGTGTGTGACACTTCCCCTCAACAGTAGAGTATACTTACCTGATGGCAGATCATGATCCCCCTAAACACATGAGCAGCTCGTGAAAGTACAGGTATAGACAAACCTCACGTCTTCGTAATATTGTTCCTTGTAGATCGTGAGCATCTCCCTCCTTCTGGTCATGTGTGTGGAGCATCCAGTGTGTAAGTACCACACATGACCGTCCTGCAAAACAAGATTAGCGGACCTTCGGTACCCAGATTTGCCTGGGTCCGGGAGGGTTAGATTTGACACCTCTTTGAGGAACTTGCTTTGACACAGCTTTCCCCTAAGGTGTAGGTTTTACACCGTTTGTGGGAACTGTTTTTGGCACATGTTGCCTCTTAGGCGTAGAATTTACACCTTTGGGAGGAACAGTTTTTGTAGCAGGTTGCCTCTTGGGTGCTGGTTTAACCTGAGTAGGAGTAACCCGTTTAGGAATGGGTTTGGTCTCCCGCTGTGGTTTAACCGCTGATTGGTAACCCCGTTTTTTATAGTGTCTTTGCTGGTTATTACGAGGTTTGCGTTTGGTGTATTATTATACATGTGATATGACCCAAACCAATCATTGTTATTGATATCATCAAAGTCATTCCAACCACAAATAGAACAGCATAAGCAATCATGCGATAATTGAATCAATTGCTGAATGGAGTAGAGTTTAATTGGAAAATTAACATCTCGTTTAAAAAAATTATTCCTATGATTCCATGCGCAATCGTGCTTATGCAACCTAGGATAGAAAACAGTGTTAAATGACTTCGATGCCTCTTTTTCAATATATTCCCTAGCTAGCCTCTTTGGTTTATCTTGTTTGGACTGGCCGGTTTTATCTGAACCGACATTAACAGCATGGTCACTGACTTTTGAAGAAACAAGATTTTTGATAGGCAATCGCTCGGTCTTTTTCCTCGGCTGTGATTGGTTTTGAGAAGCTGGTTTAGGTTTGGAAATCTTAATCACAGCTGGGGCCTTGGTGTTAGAACAAGTACCCTTTTCAAAGTTGACCGGTCGATTGACTACGGGGGATAGAAAATCAGTATGGCTCGGAAGAGGTTTGTCGAAAGGGAACGACTCAAACTATCCATCAGAATTGCCTTCAGAGTTCATATATTCTGAAAAATCGACTTCCGGAATTACAGGACTTGGATCGGTCAAGGAAGGCGAGGAACATGCTGTGCTTTCGGTTGTGTGGTGTGTGGAATTCGGTGCGGAAGCGTTTGAAAAATCAGAGTTTAAATTCCTTTTAACACACTCATCTTGATAAACTTTACTTTCTTGCGAAGAGATATTTCCGATGAAGGCTTTACACGAGGATATGTCAGATGAGTTCGAGGAAAGTTCAGGTGAAATCTTCGTTATATTTTGAAGTAGGTCAAGCTGCACTTGGAGTTGGCTATTTCTCATGTGCTCTTTTATCATTTCTCTTGTCATTTCAGACAATTTAGATGAGACCATATTGATTTCACACTGAAGAGTTTCCTTTTCTTCATTTGTCATACCTTTGGTTTTCTCAGATTTGCGTTTCTCAAGTTCCTGAATTAGTGCTTTCTTCTCGTTTTGAAAAACAGACCTTTCTTTCTCAAGCGACTCCTCCGACTCGACAATCTTTTCTTCCAATATGAGAAGGGGAACATAGAGTTTAAACTCATCCGTCTCAGTCTTGGTTGCGGGTGCTTGGTCCTCATCCTTTTTGGAGGAATCCTTGGGCGTAGTCATTTGAGAGATACTTTTTGTTCTTTTGATAGGAATAATTCAAAGGTTCATAACAAAACGGAAGTTGTATTCCTCGTTTGTGTGCGCGTTTATATTCCTCGGTTTCCTCTTCCTTTTCAGGTTCTAGAGGACCAGTCCATTGAATAGCATATTCCGGATACTTTTTATCTAACCCAAAACAAGCAAAATCATACAATGTAGGTGTTTGGAATCTACCCTTTTTCAAATAGTGTGGGTTATCGTATCCGATTCCCCATTCTTTGTTAAAATAGGTGAACTCTGTGGGTTTATTCAGAAAGATGGTTTGATCAGTTTGACCCCTTTTGTGGAGTTTGGTTTCAAGATCAAGAATTTTAGCAACAAACTCCTTGTGCTGAATTTGAAGAGCAGAACATTGATAAACAATTTCCGTTTTCTCATTCAAACACTGATCAAGCTTTAAGGTCAGATCAAATATCTTAGCTCGAAGATCTTTTGGTGCTGTCGAAAGATTAGCACACTTTTCCTTTAGGTAGGTGTTGTCAGATTTAAGCTTTTCTGTTATCTTTGTTTGAGCATCGAACTTTACTTTTAACGAGTTAATTTCAAGTAGTTGTTCCTTCGAGGAAAACATATATGACTCTACCTTTTGACCAAGCAATTGAATTTTATCAACAAAAGCATTATGGGTTGGTAGACATACCTGACAAGATTCTCCAAGAGCTGGAGGCGTGGTGTGGTTGCTTATGGCATAAGCATCTTGAGACATCTTTGATGGTTGCACTAATGTGATCGTCAGACGTTGGTTCGATTCAAAGTGGAACAGTATCAAGGATACTTAAATGTCCCCCTCCTGCGACTTAGCACGGGGGTCCTTGCGGGGTCTGGGGGCGGCACCCCTAGAAAATTTTGAAAAATTAGAGTTCAAAATAGGAATCCGGAAAACTGAGCTTACCGGGTGAAAGGTTTTCGAATGAAAAAACTCAAACACAAAACTTACCGGATGAAAAGATTCCGAATACAGAACTTACCGGATGGTTAGTGAATCCGGATAAATTGTTTCCCGGATACTTAGTATTGACCGGATAAAATTATTACCGGATTCCTAGAGTTGTCCGGATAAAATCCTTACCGGAAACTTTGGGTTTTCGGAACAAATTACCCGGTAACTTGGAGTTTAAGAGAAAACTTACCCGGAAAGGAGACTTACCCGGAAAGGATAACACAAACGTCCGGAGACTTAGGAGTTGTCCGGATTCTGCGGCTGTGTTACCCGGAAACTACGGCTGTGAGTTTTCAATCGCTTGGGAATCAACTAGGGTTTCTGAAAATCGATCCTGAAAGATTAGGAACAATACCAAACACAAAAATACCACTAACCCAATCGATTTTAAAGCAAAAACAGCAAGTTTTGATGGTAAAAATTTGATTTTTGATGAAAAACACACTCAAAACTTTTGAATTTCATTTGCCTAATTACCCACTCAAATAGTCGAATTAGGATGTGAAAATTTGCAGAAACACTAATGACAATGATGCTGACACAACCCAATAAACAGAATCAATCAATTTAATCAGAATCAATGATTTGAAATTTCAAGAATGTGACAGTCGTGAAAAAGTCAAATCTTACCAGAAATCAATATGAATGCTCTGAATCAAATCCGTCTGTCTGCTCTGATACCAATTGTTAGTCTCAGATCCACGCAACAACAATGAAATCAAATAGATAAACAATGTATGTAATGATTTCAACTGGTCATCTCTGATTAAGCTTTCAATATTGAGAGGATTACAATAAAAGTGTAGAAAAGCAAATGAGACAACTAGCCTATTTTTCTAAGGCTAGATTGCTTTAAATATGGCGGGCCCGTGGTTAACAAGCCCACGGCCCGTTCACTAAATAAACTCAAAATAAAGAATTACAATTTAAACCCTGAACTTTAAATCAACATAAACTGACCCTAACAATCTCCCTCTTTTTTTATGTAACGATTGTTACTCTATTGTTTTATTTATTTTGTTTGATTTCATTTAGAAGAAACACAAAAACACACACAGACTAGGTGTTTTCACATGAGAGTTGTCTTCTTGTAAAAGTGTGGTGTTCTTCCATATTCCTCTGCATATCATGAATCAAAGTTTAATGAGATGATTTATTTTATCATGGTTCTTCATGTTCATCTTATTTCTACTCTTATATATGGATTTTACTTCTATTGTTTGTCTAAAATGGGATCAACAATTGGTATCAGAGCAGACGGACTACATCGATTCAAAGTGCAAAATTCGATTTCTGGTAAGTTTCTTAAAAAATACGTCTGTGTTCTTACTTGAATCACGATTTTTTTGATTCTGGTCAAATTTATCGATTTCACTTATTGGGTATTGTTAGTATCATTATTATTAGTGATTCTGCAAATTTTCACATCTTAATTCGATCGTTTGAGTGGTTAATTAAGCAAATTAAGTTCAAAAGTTTTGAGTGTGTTCTACACTAAAAATTGGATTTTTACCATCAAAACGTGTTCTTTTTGCTTCAAAATCGATTGGGTTAGTGTTATTTTTGCGTTTGGTAGTGTTCTTAATCTTTCAGGAACGTTTTTGAGCAACCCTAGTCGATTTCCAATCGATTGGAAACCCACAGCCGCAGTTCCCGGACAAACCAGCCGCACTTTCCGGATAGTTGGAGTACTTTCCGGACGTTTGTGTCAAATCTATTCGGGTACGTCAAAACTTTCCGGGTAAGTTTTCGAATTCCATACTCTCCTGGTATATTTGTTCCAGAAACCCAAAGTTCCCGGTAAAATAGTTTGTCCGGATAACTAACGTTTCCGGTAACCTATTTTGTCCGGATAACCCGAAATTTCCGGTTATATTGATTTTACCCGGAAACGCATTGCATCCGGAAAGAATCTCATCCGGAACCTCTTTCCATCCGGTAAGTTTGTGCTTAATTTTTCATTCGGAAACTAGTTTATCCGGTAACTCAGAGCCACCCGGTAACCTTATTTTTACGGATTCCCTATCCGGATACCATCCGGATTCCATAATCCGGGAGCTAAGTCGCAAGAAGGGGACATTAAAGTATCCTTGATATTGTTCCACTTTGAATCAATCTACACGTCTGACGATCACTCCGTTGCAACCAAAGATGTCTTCACGCGACGCTTCTGCTGTCGGCACCACGTCTACAGCCGTTGAAGAATCAAGTCAGGTATGTGAATCTAGCCAACAAGACTTCTTGAATCAAATGCAATCACTTGTTGAACATGCAGATTCCTTTAAAGCCACCACTAAAGAACAAAAGCTTGAGATTATATCACTAACCGAAAAGCGAGATGTTCAAATACAAACAACAGAAAAATATAAGTCTGAAAATGCTATATAAAAGGAGAAATGCAAAAATCTTTCTATAGCACCTAAAGACTTACGGGCCAAAATATCTGTTCTTCAGTCTCAGTTTGATCAGTGCATGAATGAGAAAGAAGAATTTGTTTATCAATGTTCTTCTCTTCAGATTCAGCACAAGGAGTTTGTTGCTAAAATTGTTGATCTTGAAACCAAAGTTCACAAAAGGGGTCAAACTGATCAAACCATTTTTCTGAATAAACCCAAAGAGTTCACGTACTTTAACAAAGAATGGGGTATCGGATATGATAACCCACATTATTTGAAAAAGGGAAGATGGTATACACCAACTTTGTATGATTTTGCTTGTCTTGGTTTAGATAAAAAGTATTCGGAATATGCCATTCAATGGACTGGTCCTCTTGAACCTGAAAAGGAAGAGGAAACCGAGGAATATAAGCGTGCACACAAACGAGAAATACAACTTCCGTTTTGTTATGAACCTTTAAATTATTCCTATCAAAAGAACAAAAAGTATCTCTCAAATGACTACATCGACCCTTACAAGGTTGCTACGCCCAAGGATTCCTCCAAAAAGAATGAGGTCCAAGCAACCGCAACCAAGACTGAGACGGACGAGTTTAAACTCTATGTTCCCCCTCTCATCTTGGAAGCAAAGATTGTCGAGTTGGAGGAGTCGCTTGAGAAAGAAAGGTCTGTTTTTCAAAACGAGAAGAAAGCGCTATTTCAGGAACTTGAGAAACTCAAATCTGAGAAAACCGAAGGTGTGTCAAATGAAGAAAAGGAAACTCTTCAGTGTGAAATCAATAAGCTCTCATCTAAATTGTCTGAAATGACAAGAGAAACAATGAAAGAGCACATGAGAAATGGTCAACTCCAAGTGCAGCTTGACCTACTCCAAAATATAACGCAGATTTCACCTGATCTTTCCTCAAACTCATCTGACACATCCTCGTGTAAAGCCTTCATAGGAAATATCTCTTCACCAGAAAGTAAAGTTTCCCAAGATGTGTGTGTTAATATGAATTTAAACTCTGATTTTTCAAACGCTTACGCATCGGATTCCCCAAAGCACACTGACACTAAGTGTTCCTCACCTTCCTCGACCAATCCAAGTCCAGTAATTCCGGAAGTTGATTTTTCAGAATATATGAACTCTGAAGGCAATTCTTATGGAGAGTTTGAGTTGTTCACTTTCGATAAACCTCTTCGGAGCCATACTGATTTTCTATTCCCCGTAGTCAATCGAACGATTAACTTTGAAGAGGGTAGTTGTTCTAACACCAAGGCCCCAACTGTGATTGCGGTTCCCAAACCTAAGCCTGTCTCTTAAAAAGAATCACAGCCGAGGCAAAAGACCGAGCGATTGCCTGCCAAAAATCATATTCCTTCAAAAGTCACTGATCGCACTGTCCCTGTTGTTTCGGATAAAACTGGTCGCGCTAAAGAAGAAAACCCAAAGTGGCTAAAGAAGGAACCTGTCAAGGATGCTGCATCAAAGTCTTTCACTCTTGTCTTTAATTCTAGGATAAACAAAGACAATTATGCTTGGAATCCTGAGAATCATTTTGAAGTTTCTTTTCCAATTAAAATTAATTCTCTTAATCAATTGATTCAGTTATCGCACGATTGTTTATGTTGTTCTAATTGTGGTTGGAATGATTTTGATGATATTCAGAATAATTATTTGTTTGGGTCGTATCACATGTGTAATTTATTTCCCAAACGCAAACCCCGTAATAACCAGCAAAAACAGTATCAAAAACGGGGTTACCAATCAGCGGTTAAACCACAGCGGGAGACCAAATCCATTCCTAAATGGATTGCTCTTACTGAGGTTAAACCAGCACCCAAGAGGCAACCTGCTACAAAAACTGTTCCTCCCAAAGATGTAAATTCTACGCCTAAGAGGCAACATGTGCCAAAAACAGTTCACACAAACGGTGTAAAACCTACACCTAAGGGGAAAGCTGTGTCAAAGCAAGTTCCTCAAAGAGGTTTCAAATCTAACCCTCCCGGACCCAGGCAAATCTGGGTAACGAAGGTCCGCTAATCTTGTTTTGTTGGACGGCCATGTGTGGTACTTACACACTGGATGCTCCACACACATGACCGGAAGGAGGGAGCTGCTCATGATCTACAAGGAACAATATTACGAAGACGCGAGGTTTGCCTATACCTGTGCTTTCACGAGCTGCTCATGTGTTTAGGGGGAGTATGATCTGCCATCAGGTAAGTATACTCTACTGTTGAGGGGGAGTGTCACACATAATTTTTTTAACTGATGAAAAGTTTTTTTGTGTGTGTGTGTGGATACTCCCGTGTACACTTTACACTATGTGCACATTTTGAGGGGGAGCATATACCCTTATGTTCATCATTTGAGGGGGAACTACACGAATTTTTCTTTAAATGTCTAAAGTTTTTGTGTGTCGGACTCTCCATTGCACAACTCTGCATCATCCAAGGGGGAGCAAGTTTGTCCCCATACTCAGTTTGAGGGGGAGCGAGAGAAGGTTCATCTTTAAATCCAAACAGTCCTATTTTGGCAAAATCTACAAGGCCAGAGCAATTTTTGTGAAAATCCCAGAGTATCCGGACAGTCCTATTTTTGTCCGAAATGCTGAACTTTATCCGGAAACTATTTTGCCATCCGGAAACTGTTGTTGTCTGGACACCTTTTGTCACACCCCGCTAAAGCGGAAACACGGGATATGCAGCTCAAGTTTCATAGCAAAAGTTACAAGATCACATCAACCATCAAAATACATTCAAAAGGTTAAAACCTTGTCTTTTACAATCGTTTTTACGAAAGGGGAAATGAACATAAATAAAGATAGAAAAGAAAGCTTAATCACGTGTAGCCTTCCTAGATCCCAACCTTAAAGACGTTCTCCTGAAAAGCATGTCAATAAAAAGGTCAACTAATGCACTAGTTGGTGAGATCACAGGTTTAATGAGTACAACGTTGTTTATCATAGCAAAATAGTTTAAATCCGCACAAGTGGATAAGTCAAAGTAGTTGAATCCATACAAGTGGATAAATCAACCGGTTATGAAAAACTTGCTCATGGTAATAGTATGTATTATGTTTAAGTTGTGAGCCTGTTACCCGACCTATATGACGGCAGCCCCAGCCCATGTTCTATCACCAACAATGCGTACGGAAAACATTAATTATGCACTCAAACAAGCGCTACTTGTGAGTGGGGTGTCAACCAAATAACGTTATTCATAATTACCAACGGCTAACACTCGTGAGTTAAATGGGTAACGTAAGTTAAACGGGGACTTACGTATGATAGAGAGAAAGCTCAAACTTACAACACGCGTAAACCATACATACTATAGAGCAAAAATGAGTATAGCAAAGTTTACATTTTCAATAAATCAAGTAAACCGGTGCGTAAAAGTAATTGTAGTAACGACATGCCTTTCACCCCAGAATATGTAAAACATTGAAAAAGGGGTTGTGATAACTCACTTGATAAGCAGTAGTGTCCGGGAATCTCCTACAAGTACCTCGAGATGATCCTACTTCGAACCTATGAACGCAAAGTCACTAGTAAGTTTTTGCCTCAAGGGTTCGGTACTAATTATCCAAATCGTCATAAAATGCCTTGTTGTGTTTTAATATTATAAACGTAACAAATATATATACTTTGTTCTCGTTGGATTAAAGTTTCCGCAATTTCGTCACAATAAGTAACGAAAAGGGTTTAAAGAACGTATATATATAGTATATATATATATATATATAAACCGAAATTTTATCGTAAAAACGATAAAATTAAGGGTTTTAAATGTAAAGACAAGTATTTAAAGCGCATAAATATAAATGTATAATATATATGTATATTCCACAATTTCATCATAAAATGATGAAAAGGGATGAAGGATAAATAAATTGTGCAAGTCCAGGATACACTCTTACAATCAAATATGAACAATTAAGATCGTATTCACAGCAACTGGTCATATGATTTATTAACAATCTGTGAATTACAAGATATTACAATGAATTTCTCTAAATGGATTCACCAAAGATTATATCAAAGATTAGTTAGCAAACTGTTGCTAACACTATATATACTGTAGAGAAAAGCTAAAGCTACAGTACATATAATAAACAGACTAATAGAACAATTACACGTGTCCTGATTAGTAACTGATTATAACAGAAAATATCCTAAGATATAAGTTCTGAACATGTTGTTCAGAACTTCTGAACATACTTCTGAATAGGCGCTTCATAACATTTGTCTTCATAGTCAGAAGTTCTGAGTCTCCTACTCATAACTCTGAGTCTTCTGACCAAACATAGAATTTTTTCTGCATCTCTATTCAGAAGTTCTGAGTCTTCTACTCAGAACTCTGAGTCTTCAATTCAGAAACGAACACTTGTGTTTTTGACAAAACTCTAGACCTAACAAATTGCATAAGTAAGTAAGATGCATAAATGTATATAAATATACGATATACATATATATTCCACTATTTCATCATAAAATGATGAAATGGGATTAGAAGTTAGTCCTTAATAATAATAAGAAATTTGTCCTTTGCTGTCCAGATTTTGGTGTCACTTTGTGTCCATCTTTGGGTAAATTCCAGATATAGTTAGGTCAAGATATTTTATGTCCAAAGGGTTTAATGAGTTAGAAAACTTTTGGCATAAGTTTCATAATTTTTAGAAGTGTTTAAGTACATGAAATAATACTTGACATAAAACTCGACAAAAGACGTTGCTGCTTGCGCACTGTTTCTGTGAAAACTGTTTGGTAGACAAAATCTTTGAGTTTTTGAGTGAAACCACTTGGGTTTGAATCCTAACACATAAAAATAATTTCAGATAATGAATTACTCAATTTAGAGTTTTATTGAGTGAGATATGATCATTTGAAGAGAGGTGTGGAATCTGACAGCAAGCTGTCAAAACTACACCTTGTGCATGTGCTCCTATATTGAGTTCTTAACCAAAATTCTTATTCCTTTGCATGCAAAATCCGATTTGACCCTTTTCCATACACTTATTTTCAGTTCCAAAACACATTTTTGAACCATTTAAATTACATGCAAGTTACCTATCAACTCATCTTTTATAAACTTTTGTAAAAGACTCATTTTGAAGAATGTTGATGTTCTTGCCAAGAACATCAACATGCAACTTAAAATTGTATATTTTGAGCTCATGCATGTTTGTTTAAGTATGTTTTTAGTGGATTACAAAGATACACTCATGAAACTCTTGAACAAAAGAAGATGGATTTCTCAAGAAAACTACATGCATGTGTTTAAAATGTTCATCTTTGGTCTTAACATAGGTTTGATTTTGGATTCACCACCTTTTTAATAACAAGAAGATGTTATGGTGGTAAATCTACAAACATTAAAACATTGTAAAGAAGATTTTTAAAAAGTTAAAGAAAGTGTAGAAGGGATGAAGAACATTCATCAAATGCAAGAAAGTGAAAATAACTTAATTAAAAGAGTGTGTGTGGATTTCACCCAACACACTTGTATTTACCTTGGATTATTTTTATCCTTTCAAGAAAAGTGATTGAGGGGTTGGAATTTGGGATGAAGATGTGTAAGTTTCAGGATACACTCTTACAATCAAATATGAACAATTAAGATAGTATTCACAACAACTGGTCATATGATTTATTAACAATCTGTGAATTACAAGATATTACAATGAATTTCTCTCTCAATGGATCTAACAATTTATGCGTAAAGAGTTATCCAAAAGGTTCTCCAAAAGATTCTATCAAAGATTATCTCCAAGATTCTGTTAGCTACAGTTGCTAACTCCTATATATACTGTAGAGAAAAGCTAAAGCTACAGTACATATGAGAAACAGACTAATAGAACAATTACACGTGTCCTAATTAGTAACTGATTATAACAGAAAATATCCTAAGATATAAGTTCTGAACATGTTGTTCAGAACTTCTGAACATACTTCTGAATAGGCGCTTCAGAACATTTGTCTTCAGTCAGAAGTTCTGAGTCTCCTACTCAGAACTCTGAACCTTCTAGTCAGAATCCAACACTTAGAATCTTTTTGAGATTTCTCACTCAGAACTTCTGAGTCTTCTACTCAGAACTTCTGAGTCTTCTGAGTCTTCTTTAGTCTTCTTACTCAGAACTCAACACTTGTGTTTTTGACAAAACTCTAGACCTAACAATCTCCCCCTTTTTGTCAAACACACTTGTACTTTTCATCATCAAATTCTTAGAGCAGGAACAATCTTCAGAAGGAGCTCTTCTGAATGCTTTGACAGCTTTTGCTCAGAATTCTGAATAATCTGAGTTAACAACTTCTGGTCAGTCTTTAATCAGCAGCAGCAACGATTTCCAAATTGATTTCTGTTATATATTTGCTTTTTCTTTGCTCCCCCTTGAAATGACAAATCTTATCTTCATGTGATCAAGTCAAATTTCTGTCTTTTTATGACTTTCTGACTTTCTTCTCCCTTTTTTAATCAATCAATCAGATTTTTCAATCATATCAATCTTCAAAATCTTTAGCTTTTCTCCCCCTAAAGTTTTGGATAACTCTTTACGCATAAATTGTTAGATCCATTGAGAGAGAAATTCATTGTAATATCTTGTAATTCACAGATTGTTAATAAATCATATGACCAGTTGCTGTGAATACGATCTTAATTGTTCATATTTGATTGTAAGAGTGTATCCTGAAACTTACAATTGGTATCAGAGCCAATCAACAAACAAATTCGTCCAAGAGTGTGTTTGATCGCGTTCTTGAAGTTTCTTGATCAATTCGACAATTGATTCCGCTGCTGCTAACAATTCTTGAATTCGTTTCTATCATTGATTCAAGAAATTTGAATTTGTCTTTCTGTTGAATCGATATCTTACAATCAAGTCATCCAAAGAATTTCTCTCTATGCTGATTAATTTTCGAAATTAAACAGAGATCACAGGTATGTTTTCGAAATTCTTGATTGGTTTCTTGATCAAAGTGATTATATCTGCTGCGTGTTGATTAGTATTCAAATTTTTTGCTGAAAAGAAGATTTCATTAATTCATGTACTCTAACTGTTTGATGAAATGCATGTGACAGATTTGATCAATTCTTGCATGTTCTAGATCTGTGTTGATTCTTATTTTTTTTATCATAATTCATAGTTGATATTTGAATTTGTCATTTCATCATGCCTGAGATTACTGAAGTTTTTGTGAGACCTGCAATTTCTATAACCAGTTCAGACAATTTACAAAAATTAAGTCCTGTAAAAGCAAAAGAAACAATTTCTGAACCAAAAACTGAGATTGTTCATTTTGAAAGCAAGATTGCTAATCTTCAAGCAAAACAAGACGAAAATGCAAAAGTTATAAAGATTTTGCAAAAAGAGAAATCTGAGTTTCTAAAGGATTTTGAAAAGGTTCAAGAAAACATAAAGTTGTTAGAAAAAGAGAATGTTGATTTGAAAGAGAAAGGCAATTTTAGAAGAAAGATGTTGACAGAGTCTGAAAATAGAATCAAATCATGTGAAATGAAAAATTGTCAACTCTTGAAACAGATCTATGATTTTGAACAAGTTCTTATACTTGAAAGAGTGAAATTTGAGAAATAGAGAAGAGACTTTCAAACTGAGAGGAAAGGTTTTGAAACAAAGTCTGTTGAATTATCTTTGAAAATTTCTGATTTGGAGAAAATTCTTGCAAAAGAAAGAAAAGAGTTTGAATGCAAGAAAAATGTTTTTCAAAAAGAAAAGAATGGTTTTGAGAAAAAGAAAACAGGAATGTTAAATGAGTTTTGTGTAAAAATAAATGAGTTGGAGAAAGAGTTAGAAGATGGAAGGAAAGAGACTGAAAATAAGAAGGTAAATGGCTTTAAAGAAAAATGCTTAAAAGATGAGTTTGAGAAGGAAAAGAAAGTTTTTCATTTGGAGATAAGGAGGCTTATTAAGAAATTATCTGATTTATCAACTAAAATCATGATAGAGAGGAAGTCCAAATCTGATTTGCAGTCAAGGTTTGATTTGTATGTTAAAAAGTTTAGGAAATTTGAAACGAAAGTTGTTGACAAATCAAATCATAGTTCAAAAGATCAGATTCGTTCTTCTAATCTGTTTTATGATTCTGCTATTGATAAATCTTATAATTGTTCTTTTAAAAAGATAAAAATGGAATGGAGAGTTAAAGGAACAACTTCCAAGAAAGAAGTGCCAAAATCAAAAGTTCCTAATTCAAATGTCAAGAAGAACAATACATTTCAAAGAAAATCTTTTGTTAAACCTGATGTGATTTATTCTGTAAATCAATTAGTTAGAGTTGCACAAAAGAAACTTTGTTGTTCATATTGTGGGACTAATGATTTTGTGAACAAGAATTTTATTCAGCACTGGTATGGTTCTTATAGAATATCTGCATATGCTACTGCACCTAACAAACCTGGACCCAAGTTCATATGGGTACCAAAGTCAACTTAATCTGTTTTGCAGGTTATTCATGTGTAAAGCTGAATAATCATACTGACACATGGCTGAAAACAGATGATGTGCTTAAATTGAAAATTTTGACTTTTGGATAATTCAGTCCAAAACTCGGTCTGAATGTGATTATGGACTTACAATTGGTCTCATCTTGATTATGGATTTCTGATTCATACAGATCAATTTGTTGATTTTGAAGATTTTTTTTTGAAAAAGTTCTGTTTACTATGGGGTTATCGAACTCATAGTTGTGGGTGTTTTTGGTAGAAAACATTTCCAGAGAATGTGTTTAGAATCACATTCTGAGCAATCCTGCAAATTTTGGTTAAAAAATTCTGATTTTTGACAAATAGTGTAAGTAGATCAAAGTATTCGTATATGTTTTTAGAATTGCATATTCTTGAAGCTAATCATATTTCGCATGCTAAGCACACCAAATAGATTTAATAAAGGGATTGAAACTGAACATTTTTAACTCGATATGCAATGATGACTTGTATTTGAATCCAAACACATGCATTTGATTTCATTTGATTGAAAAATCTGATAAATTTCATTAAGTTGGATTTCTTTTGTAAAGTTTTCAAATGATCAAATGTTAGTAGTTATCAAGTGTAGTTCAGTAAATCTTATTCTTCTTGTATAAATGTTTTCATTAAAGCACTATATTTGAAATGAATAATTTTAATGAAATATATGCATACTTTCAGGGGGAGAAAACAAATTGCTCCAGAATTCTTATTTTGAGGGGGGGCAAGGTTATTCATTAAGGAGGAGAAAAAAACATAGACTTCATTCGAAGAAAAAGCATCGCTAAAGTTTTGAAAATCAAGGGGGAGAAAAGCTAAAGCTACAGTACATATGAGAAACAGACTAATAGAACAATTACACGTGTCCTAATTAGTAACTGATTATAACAGAAAATATCCTAAGATATAAGTTCTGAACATGTTGTTCAGAACTTCTGAACATACTTCTGAATAGGCGGTCAGAAGTTCTGAGTCTCCTACTCAGAACTCTGAACCTTCTAGTCAGAATCCAACACTTAGAATCTTTTTGAGATTTCTCACTCAGAACTTCTGAGTCTTCTACTCAGAACTTCTGAGTCTTCTAAGTCTTCTTACTCAGAACTCAACACTTGTGTTTTTGACAAAACTCTAGACCTAACAAGATGGATGAAGATTTGAAGATTTGAAGATGGAGAGAGAAAGAATTGCAAGTATTCTTTTAGAGAGAGAGTGAGATGAGATAATGAAATGGATTGTGAAGACTTGTTGCATTCTTATGGAGTAGAGAGAGGTGGGGGGGGGGGGGGGGGGCTCTCAAGGTGGGGGGGGGGGGGGGTGGTGAGTGATAGAAATAATTTGTCAAATCTTGTCTTTTTGATTTAAAAATTAAAATACAAGTATTTTCTTAATACATGAAATACAAAGTAATTATATATAAAATAAAGTATATATATATATATATATATATATATATACTATTATTGAAATACATAAATTATCAATTCTATAAATACTTGAAGTATAAATGTAGGTCAAGTTGGCATTTTATGAGATTTATGGATAATTTCCTAATTCAAGGGTTTCTTAGGCAAAATTTCTCGAATTTTCCTATCGTACCGCGTTTACTGCTAAACTTGCACTGTGTGAACTATTTCATGAGAAAAATGATATATTCAGTGTAGTTCTAACCTGAGGTATAAATTTGACGGTTGTAACAGTCTCCCCCGGTTAGAAGAATTTCGTCCCGCAATTCAAGTGTTGCTAGCGTTAACAGGCTTGCTAGTAAAGAGATGAGGATACTTTTGGAACATGTAATCCTCCCGTTCCCAAGTGTACTCAGGCCCACGCCTTGTGTTCAAATGAACCTTTACTATCGGGATTTTGCTTCGCTTAAGACGCTTATCGTTGATTTGGATTTCTTCCAAGGGCACGGTTACTGCTTCGTTGGCTAAACATTTCTTTATGTTTGACTCGTAAAATGTGTTGTGAATCGCACTTAACTCTATTGGCAAATCTAGCTTGTAAGCCACTGGTCCGATTCTTTCTGTGATCTTGAATGGTCCAACATATCGTGGATTCAGCTTTCCTCTTGTCCCGAATCGGACTGTTCCCTTCCAAGGGGATACCTTCAAAAAGACTTTTTCGTCAACTTGAAATTCTAAAGGTCCTTACGATTGTCAGCATAGCTCTTTTGACGATCTTGAGCTGCTTTAAGCCTATCTCTGATGATTGCAATCTTGTAGGTGGTTTCTTGGACAATGTCCGGACTAGATAGTTGTCTATCTCCAATTTCCAACCAACAAAGTGGCGACCGACACTTGCGTCCATACAGGGCTTCATATGGTGCACACTGAATACTGGTTTGATAGCTATTATTTTAAGAAAACTCAACTAACGGCAAGTGGTTATCCCAACTTTCTCCAAAGTCTATCACACAGGCCTAAAGCATGTCGTCTAATGTCAGAATGGTTCGTTCACTCTGACCATCCGTTTGAGGATGATAGGCCGTGCTCAAATTCAATTGCGTACCTAACACTTTTTGAAGTGACTGCCAAAATCGAGATGTGAAGCGGCTATCTCTATTTGATGTGATGGAAACTGGGACTCCATGTCGCGTGACGATTTCCTTGATATAGATTTGGGCAAGTTTCTCCATCTTATAGTCTTCCCGAATAGGCAAGAAATGTGCAGACTTCGTAAATCGATCTACTATAACCCAAATCGAGTCGTGTCCTTTGGCAGTTCTTGGAAGTTTGGTTATGAAATCCATAGTGATTTGCTCCCATTTCCACTGTGGAATCTCTGGTTGTTGCAACAATCCTGATGGCTTTTGATAAACAGCCTTCACCTTTGAGCCAGTTATGCATTTCCCTACATATATGGCAACATCCTTCTTCATTCCTAGCCACCAATAGTACTCCCTTAAATCCTTGTACATCATATCTGCTCCCGGGTGAATTGAGTACTTAGATTTATGTGCCTCCTCCAAAATCATTTCCCGTAGGTTGTCAGCCTTTGGGATCCATACTCTGCCCTTAAAGTAACGTACTCCATCAATCTTTGTTTCAAATCTAGCCTCTAAACCATGAAGAGTCTCGTCCTTCAGGTTTTCAGACTTCATTGCTTCATTTTGAGCTTCGAAAATTCGAGTTTTCAAACTTGTTTGAACCAGTGCTCCTAACGCTCGGACTCGTGAAGGTTTTACCCTTTCTTTCCTACTCAGGGCATCGGGTACCACACTGGCCTTTCCTGGATGGTAACGTATCTCACAATCGTAGTCGCTGAGTAGTTCTACCCATCGTCTTTGCCTCATATTAAGCATCTTTTGATCAAAAATATGCTGAAGACTCTTGTGATCAGTGAAAATTGTGCACTTGGTACCGTATAGATAATGTCTCCATATCTTCAGAGCGAATACTACAGCTCCGAGCTCCAAATCATGCGTGGTATAGTTCATCTCATGAACTTTTAATTATCTCGAGTAGTATGCTATCACCTTGTCATTTTGCATCAATACGCAACCTAATCCTTGATGCGACGCGTCACAATATACCACAAAATTTTCCGTTCCTTCCTGTAAGGCTAAAATTGGTGCATTGCACAACTTCTTCTTCAGAAGTTGAAACGCTTCTTCTTGTGAAACTTCCCAAACAAATTCCTTATCCTTTTGGGTTAACGTGGTGAGGGGTTTAGCAATCCTAGAGAAATTCTCGATGAAACGCCGGTAATATCCTGCCAAGCCTAGAAATTGGCGAATTTCCGTTGGAGTCCTTGGGGCTTCCCATTTCCTAACGGCTTCTACCTTAGCCGGGTCTACGTGAATCCCTTTCTCCCCGATCACGTGACCTAAGAAATGTACTTCCCGAATCCAAAATTCGCACTTAGAGAATTTGGCATATAACTTCTGCTCTTTGAGAAGTTCTAAAATCACTCTTAGATGTTGTTCGTCATCTTTCTTACTCTGAGAATAGATCAGTATATCATCAATGAATACAATCACGAACCTATCAAGGTATGGTCTACATACTCTATTCATTAGATCCATAAACACAGCTGGCGCATTCGTCAACCCGAATGGCATGAATAAAAACTCGTAGTGTCCATAGCGAGTTCTAAAAGCTGTTTTAGGAATGTCTTCCTCTCGGACTCTTAACTGATGATATCCCGATCGGAGGTCAATCTTCGAGAAGTAAGTTGCACCCTGCAATTGGTCGAACAAATCGTCTATTCGAGGGAGAGGATATCGGTTCTTGATTGTTATCTTATTTAGCTCCCTATAATCGATGCACATTCGAAATGATCCATCCTTCTTCTTGACGAAGAGAATCAGGGCTCCCCAGGATGATGAACTTGGTCGAATGAATCCTTTATCCAGGAGTTCTTGAAGTTGATTGGACAACTCTTGCATTTCGGCAGGTGCTAAGCGATACGGGGCCTTGGCTTCAGGCGCCGCTCCGGGTATAAGGTCAATCTGAAATTCGACTTGTCTAAACGGGGGAAGTCCAGGCAAATCGTCTGGAAACACTTCTGGGTGATCCTTCACCACAGGAATATCTTGGACTCGCCTCTCCTCGGACTTCTTTTCGATTATTCGCGCGAAGAATACAACGCACTTCTTTCTCAAATACTTATGGACCTTCATACAAGACACTATCTTTAGGTTTCTCCCAGTTCTATCTCCTTAGACAACAAGGGTTTCTCCGCCTTGTAAGGGTAACCTAATAATCTTTTCAAAACAACTAACCTCTGCTCGGTTCTTAGATAACCAATCCATGCCTATCACTATATCGAAACTCCCCAATTCAATTGGAATAAGATCAACACTAAATAGCTTATCAGCTAAGTTCAAAATACAGCCTAAGATTACATCCTTAGCTTCTAACTCATATCCATTAGCAACCACAACAATATAAGCATTCGGTATTTTCTTAGATTCTAGATTGATCAAAGGCCTAAATTCTAACGAAACAAAGCTCTTATAGGCACCAGTATCGAATAATACGGATTAATAATAATCGTTTAGGAGGAATGTACCTGTCACTACATTGGGGTCTCGACGTGCTTCTTCTGCTCTTAAAACAAATTCCCGTCCTCGAGCTTGTCCTCCTTGGTTTCCCTGATTGGCTTGCCTTGCTTGATACCTAGCGTTGTTATTGATTGGTCCCCTTTTCAACCTTGGGCACACATTCCGGAAGTGATCCGAACTTCCGCACACATAGCATACCCTTCCTTCCTCCTTCACACTCTTTCCCTTCTTACAGTACCGGGTGAAATGACCCTTTTGCTTACAAAGTTCACAGGTGGGACAGGTTCTCTCATGATGCAAATTGCACTGATTGCATTTCGGGAGGGGTCCATGGTAACGCCATACTTCCTTAGCGTTCATTCCAAAGTTTCCCACTACCTTCTTGTTCCTACTTGAACTACCTCCAATCGCCTTTCCTGACTGACTCTCTGGCCTTCTCTTACTACCGACACCTTTCTGAGTTAGAGTTCCTGCTCTGACCGCATCGTGGGTCAAACTAGTTGCTAATGCCACTACGGCTTGGATCGTGGTCGGACTTGCTGACCTAACCATCCCTCGGATCTCCGGAGCCAATCCATACAAATAGCTGTCAATCCGTTTGCTCTCCGGGGTAACCATGTGGGGCACTAACTTTGCAAGTTCATGAAAACGAGCGGTGTATCGATCTATCCCCGAACCAACCATGGTAAGATCCCAAAGCCCAGCCTCCAATTTCTGAACTTCGCTCTTGGGACAGTATTCCTCAATGAGTAATTCCTTAAACTCAATCCAGGACAGCTTGTAAGCTTCCTCCCTTCCATGGTTTTGGACTTGAATGTTCCACCAAGTCAAAGCTCGCTTCTGGAACTGGCAGGCCGCATATTCCACCATCCACGTCAATATCCGCCCCGATACACTTCAAACATGATCCAAGCCACCATCAATGTCAGTAGCATCACTACTACTATGCACACAATCTCGGCCCTTAGGGCTATCCTTCGAGCTATCCTAGCTCCACTTAGTGCGTCGGACGACACGTTGGTCAAAAGGTGACTTAACTCTACTAGCTCTGTCGTGACTTGACTCTGACGACTGACCCTCATCTGACATACGTGCAAATCTGCTGTCACAGCCCTGAGATGCTGTTCCTCGGCCCAGGTCATGCCAGGAAAACGACTTATCGGCATTCCCTCGATCACCCGCGAGGGTTCCGGTGCCTCTCGCTGGTCGGACCTAAAACACACTCGTCTAGGTATAGGGACGCTCTTCCTAGCGGTTAGTTTCATACGTGGCCCTCTAGGACTAGGTTGTACCACTATCGTGGTGGGTTGTGGTGGAACCACAGTCGGTGGTATCCTTTGCCCATCGTACGGGTCTTGTTCTCCTCCAGAGGTACGTTCGCTTGACGGCATGTAGGAAGGTCGTCAGCTTGATGACGACGATGACGATGTCATAGTGGTGCTGAAGTAAGAGTGTGATGATGATGATGACATTGTGATACTGAAGTAAGAGTGCATAAAAATTACTTGTCGCGTAAAGGCTAAACGTAATATACTATTGCATATTATAGGCAATAACTACGCTCATACTAGGCATACAACGTGAAGCATCATGTGCGAAAAACACACATATTCCTAGTATATCCATTTCCGGTCTCGCATTACTCTTTCTTTAATTAAACATAGGTGATCAGGCTTTGTTTAATTAAAGACCGATGATGCAATACCCGAATTAGTTATACTAGCAACATGTTTAGTAATTTAAGTGTTCTTTACCGTTTTTTGTTATAGTTGCAGTTTTCCAAAGGAAAACCGGTATTCTCTATAACCTTTAGCTCTGATACCAAATATGTCACACCCCGCTAAAGCGGAAATACGGGATATGCAGCTCAAGTTTCATAGCAAAAGTTACAAGATCACATCAACCATCAAAATACAGTCAAAAGGTTAAAACCTTGTCTTTTACAATCGTTTTTACAAAAGGGGAAATGAACATAAATAAAAGATAGAAAATAAAGCTTCATCACGTGTAGCCTTCCTAGATCCCAACCTTAAAGACGTTCTCCTGAAAAGCATGTCAATAAAAAGGTCAACTAATGCACTAGTTGGTGAGATCACAGGTTTAATGAGTACAACGTTGTTTATCATAGCAAAATAGTTTAAATCCGCACAAGTGGATAAGTCAAAGTAGTTGAATCCATACAAGTGAATAAATCAACCGGTTATGAAAAACTTGGTCATGGTAATAGTATGTATTATGTTTAAGTTGTGAGCCCGTTACCCGACCTATATGACGGCAGCCCCAGCGCATGTTCTATCACCAACAATGCGTACGGAAAACAATAATTATGCACTCAAACAAGCGCTACTTGTGAGCGGGGTGTCAACCAAATAATGTTATTAATAATTACCAACGGCTCACACTCGTGAGTTAAACGGGTAACGTAAGTTAAACGGGGACTTACGTATGGTAGAGAGAAAGCTCAAACTTACAACACGCGTAAACCATACATACTATAGAGCATAAATGAGTATAGCAAAGTTTACGTTTTCAATAAAACAAGTAAACCGGTGCGTAAAAGTAATTGTAGTAACGACATGTTTTTCACCCCAAAATATGTAAAACATTGAAAAAGGGGTTGTGATAACTCACTTGATAAGCAGTAGTGTCCGGGAATCTCCCACAAGTACCTCGAGATGATCCTACTTCGAACCTATGAACGCAAAGTCACTAGTAAGTTTTTGCCTCGAGGGTTCGGTACTAATTATCCAAATCGTCATAAAATGCCTTGTTGTGTTTTAATATTGTTCTCGTTGGATTAAAGTTTCTGCAATTTTGTCACAATAAGTAACGAAAAGGGTTTAAAGAACGTATATATATATATATATAAACCGAAATTTTATCGTAAAAACGATAAAATTAAGGGTTTTAAATGTAAAGACAAGTATTTAAAGCGCATAAATATAAATGTATAATATATATGTATATTCCACAATTTCATCATAAAATGATGAAAAGGGATGAAGGATAAATAAATTGCATAAGTAAGTAAGATGCATAAATGTATATAAATATAAGATATACATATATATTCCACTATTTCATCATAAAATGATGAAATGGGATTAGAAGTTAGTCCTTAATAATAATTAGAAATTTGTCCTTTGTTGTCCAGATTTTGGTGTCACTTTGTGTCCATCTTTGGGTAACTTCCAGGTATAGTTAGGTCAAGATATTTTATGTCCAAAGGGTTTAATGAGTTAGAAAACTTTTGGCATAAGTGTCATAATTTTTAGAAGTGTTTAAGTACATGAAATAATACTTGACGTAAAACTCGACAGAAGACGTTGCTGCTTGCGCACTGTTTCTGTGAAAACTGTTTGGTAGACGAAATCTTTGGGTTTTTGAGTGAAACCACTTGGGTTTGAATCCTAACACATAAAAATAATTTCAGAAAATGAATTACTCAATTTAGAGTTTTATTGAGTGAGATATGATCATTTGAAGAGAGGTGTGGAATCTGACAGCAAGCTGTCAAAACTACACCTTGTGCATGTGCTCCTATATTGAGTTCTTAACCAAAATTCTTATTCCTTTGCATGCAAAATCCGATTTGACCCTTTTCCATACACTTATTTTCAGTTCCAAAACACATTTTTGAACCATTTAAATTACATGCAAGTTACCTATCAACTCATCTTTTATAAACTTTTGTAAAAGACTCATTTTGAAGAATGTTGATGTTCTTGCCAAGAACATCAACATGCAACTTAAAATTGTATATTTTGAGCTCATGCATGTTTTTTTAAGTATGTTTTTAGTGGATTACAAAGATACACTCATGAAACTCTTGAACAAAAGAAGATGGATTTCTCAAGAAAACTACATGCATGTGTTTAAAATGTTCATCTTTGGTCTTAACATAGGTTTGATTTTGGATTCACCACCTTTTTAATAACAAGAAGATGTTATGGTGGTAAATCTACAAACATTAAAACATTGTAAAGAAGATTTTTAAAAAGTTAAAGAAAGTGTAGAAGGGATGAAGAACATTCATCAAATGCAAGAAAGTGAAAATAACTTAATTAAAAGAGTGTGTGTGGATTTCACCCAACACGCTTGTATTTACCTTGGATTATTTTTATCCTTTGAAGAAAAGTGATTGAGGGGGTGGAATTTGGGATGAAGATAGATAAAGATTTGAGGATTTGAAGATTTGAAGATGGAGAGAGAAAGAATTGCAAGTATTCTTTTAGAGAGAGAGTGAGATGAGATAATGAAATGGTTTGTGAAGACTTTTTGCATTCTTATGGAGTAGAGAGAGGTGGGGGGGGGGGGGGGGGCTCTCAAGGTTGGGGGGGGGTGGTGAGTGATAGAAATAATTTGTCAAATCTTGTCTTTTTGATTTGAAAATTAAAATACAAGGATTTTCTTAATAAATGAAATACAAAGTAATTATATATAAAATAAAGTATATATATATATACTATTATTGAAATACATAAATTATCAATTATATAAATACTTGTAGTATAAATGTAGGTCAAGTTGGCATTTTATGAGATTTATGGATAATTTCCTAATTCAGGGGTTTCTTAGGCAAAATTTCTCGAATTTTCCTATCGTACCGCGTTTACTGCTAAACTTGCACTGTGTGAACTATGTCATGAGAAAAATGATATATTCAGTGTAGTTCTAACCTGAGGTAGAAATTTGACGGTTGTCACACCTTTTGTCCGGATACAATGGCTTGTCCGGAAACAGTTGTTTTCCAATATCTTGTCCGGACACCTCTGTGTTTGTCAGTCTAGTCCCTGTTTCATCACTGCCAGTCCTCAATCTGTCTCAGATTGATCAATTTACAGCAAAGGTACGCGCCGGAACTTGTTTATCCGTCTTGTTTACTAACTTTGGGTCTTTTACAGATATTCCATGGCGGATCAACAACCTTAACAAAATCCGAGGGGGGAGCATCACACTGTTTTTTCTTAAAAGTCTAAATGTTTTTTTTCCTTGTGTTGATGTCTCCCAAGTAAATAACACTATCACTCTGAGAGGGAGCAGGATATTATCCGTGCTATGCATATGCCTGAAGCCCTACCCGTGAAAGTAAATAGACGAGAGTTAGGGAATCCCATGGTCCAGCCAGCGCCGGAGGGACCTTCCCCGGGACATAGAACATTTGAGAAGGAGGGAGTTAAGGTCAAACGCGAACCAAGAAAGATCGAGCCGTAAAGATAAAGAGGCTCATGAGCGAACCCAACCGAGTGATATCCGGGTAGCCACATCTGCTAACCTGTCTCATGAGTTGGGACAGGGTATTGAAGAAGCCTCCGTGGATCCAGTGGAGCAATTGCACAACTTCCAAAGCCACTCATCCGTCTCTCAAAAGACAGATGTTTCAGTCAAACACGGGGATAAAGCACAACTTCCATCGGTCTCTCATTCGGAGAGTACTAGTGTTGAAATAAGAGACCAACAGCCCCCGGTCTCGACGTCTTTCAGTGCACAGTTGAGTCTAGAGCCAATTGATACGATACATTCTTCGGCTAGGACACAACAAGAGGAACAACACCAAATCGAGATTCTTAGTTACTCGATCGGAACGTCTGTAGTGTCTCCGTCTGGAGGAACACGAGGATCAGACGGAAATCCTACCAAAGCTATCCCTGCGTCAACCGCGAACGTAGGTGGGTCTGCCTCTACGGCATATGCCTCAACGGGTAATCTAAGTGATCCCGGAGTTATTCACCCAGACTTTGGGTCACAATGGTCCTTGGACAGCACCATTAAGGTTGTCCGCGAGGCAATAGAGCAGCACGTCGCCGCCGAGCTCGCCAACATAAAGCGCTCGATCAAAGGCAAAGAAACGATCGTCGAAACCGAAACCGCACCTACACCACCACCGCCTCATGCTCAACCTAACTATTCGGTGGAAACCCTCAAGACGATGCTTTTGGCTCAGCTACTCCAACAATCTGACACTGACGCCTCAACAGAAGCAGACCTGATAACAGTTCTGAAATCCCAGGTCACTGCTCCTTCATCATCCATTACCACTCGCTTAGATAGCATTGACTCGACTCTCAAGGACTACAACCAAGCGCTCACAACGCTGTCCGAGAGAGTCCGCTCACTCGAAGATACATGCAAGAGTCAAGCAGGCAGTCGGAAGAGCAAGCACGATGACCAGGATGATCCTGATCACCGTGAGGGGGAGAAAAGTTTAAGACAAACCGAGACCGCCCCCATCCTCACCGAAACAACAACGACAACTGTGGTTCAACCGGAACCTCCAACTGTGGCTACAACAACCGAAGGTACAACCGAAGTTGAGTTGCCTCTAGCTGAAATGGTAATTGATATGGATATATCAGAAGAAGAAGACCCGACGGTTGAAAAGCCCGAGGGTTCAACACATGAACTGGTTGACTTTGACTCATCAGACAGACCTTTATTGGATATGATAGATCCACACTGCAAAACCAACCCGGAGACCGAAGATGCATGGTATGAAAAAGCCGCCAGTGCCGCAAATCTCCAGGTTAACTTGGTTTTCCCTACTGATGACGATGACAATATTGACTATGATCAGTTCCTGCTCCATAATTTTTATGGTACTTCTCCCGTTCACTATACTCAACCCGCTGAAACTTCAACAAGACCTGAAACTACTTCTACCGACATTCCGACATCCACTCTTCAACAACAGGCAACTTCTGATCTTCCTCCTCCACCTCAGCAACAAATCCGTTGGGAGAAGATCACCGTACTTATTCCTCACCTGGAGGAAACCCTGAAGAAGTTGTTTGTACACAAGCTACGCCAGATCGAGCCAACCTTCTGCCTTGGTATTTACAACTACAGCCCCGAATACAAACGCAGGTACAACAGCGCAATGAAGGTATCTTCCAATCAGCCAAGTCAGAACCAAACATCAAATCACAGAGGTACTCAACATCCAGTCCAGCCGCATCATGAAAATCGTCTATCCTGTATTCACTGTACGACGTGAAGACGGGAATGAATGGAAATTTTCTGAAGCCGACTTCCAACACCTCCGACCGTTCGACTTCCTGGCGATTCTGAAAGACCTACGTTCAAGAACTATCCGACCGCTTCCTGTCACAAAGGCGCTCGAAGCTGTTCGTCGATTCCTGGTCCGCACAATTATGATGTCTTATCTAACGGACTTCCAAATGGCAATCGAGAACAGGGCGAAGAAGGTAAATCTGATAAAGCCGAATCTGCAAGCTCCTGAGTTGAATATGTATCCCGAGAATGCTATGCTTCTAGAACCAGAATTTGGGATCGTCTTCATCAATGAACAGAAAGATAAAAGATTTATACGGTTCAGTCAGGTAGAAAGATTCTGCGACGGCACGCTCTATAAAGTTCGAGATGCTCTTCGAAAGATCATTCAGCACGAGTCTGAAAATCCAAGGGTTTTGTATGTTCCTAATCCGAATGAAATAACTGCTCGGAATGCCTTGGAATTGGTTGAAGATCGCATCGACTACCGCCGTGCTATCAGATGGTTCGAGATTCACTTCGCGCTTCGAAAAATATATGCCGAGAACTGGCATCAAATTGAACTTCAAATCAAAGGGGGAGATTGTTAGGGTCAATTTATGTTGATTTAAAGTTCAGGGTTTAAATTGTAATTGTTTAATTTGAGCCTTATTAGTGAACGGGCCGTGGGCTTGTTAACCACGGGCCCGCCATATATAAAGCAATCTAGTCTTAGAAAAATAGGCTAGTTGTCTCATTAGCTTTCCTACACTTTTATTGTAATCCTCTCAATATTGAAAGCTTAATCAGAGATGACCAGTTGAAATCGTTACTCTATTGTTTTATTTGTTTGATTTCATAATCGTTGCACGGACCAGTTGCAACGAATCTGGAACTAACAATTATGGACTATGTTGTGCCCATGCTTGATCAGTTGCATGCTGGCATAGTTAGACCACAGTTGAAATGTGCCCACTTTGAACTGAAACCCGTAATGTTTAATATGTTACAGTCTAGTGGAAAGTTTGTTGGCCTACCATATGAGGACCCTCATTTGCATCTTGAAACTTTTATGGAATTCACTGATTGTTTTGATTTCAGGGGAGTAACTGATGATGCCTTATGGATGAAGTTATTTCCTGTTTCACTCAGAGATAGAGCAAGATAATGGTTTAATTCTTTAGAACCTAACTCAGTTGAAACTTTGAGTGGTATGGCTGGAAAGTTTTTGAAAAAGTATTTTCCACCAATACGGAATGCCAAGTCCATAAATGAAATAAGCATGTTTAGACAACTGGACAATGAAGCAAATCCGGATGCTTGGGAAAGGTGTAACGATCTATTAAGGAAATGCCCTCACCATGGCATACTCTACTGTCTTCACCCTTAGTACCTATAATGATGGCTTGACTATTTTGGAAAAGATTGAAAGTAACAATGGCCAATGGTCTGATTCATGTGCAATAGTACCTAAAAAGGTTGCATGTATTCATGAAGTAGATACTTACACTGCTATCACTGCACAACTTGCCGCACTTGCCAACATGATTAAAAACATGTCTAGACCATCTGGCACTATTGCCGCAACATCTACTTCTGAAGAACTGCATGTCCAATGTGTGCTTTGTAGTGAAGAACATACCTATGACCAATGTGACCATAATACCGAATCTATAAACTATGTGCATAACAGAAATGGTCAATTTTCAAACAACTATAACTAACATTCAAAAAACCATCCCAATTTCTCTTGGAATAGTCCATGTTTGAACCCACCTAATGCACAAGAACAGAACTCAAACTTTCAAAAACTGTCTAACAACCAACAGAATTAATAGTCAAACCAAGTTAGGCAGAACCAACAAGGTGAATCACATGTTTCCTTGGATTCATTGTTGAAAGGATTCATAAACCACACGAAAACAACCATCAATAATCAAAACACAACCTTAAGGGCTTTGGAAACTCAGATTGGACAGATTGCAAGTGAAGTGTGAAATAGACCTACTAGAACTTTTGTTAGCTCCAATCTTTCTGTTTATAGAAGTATTGAAAAATAGGCTAAGTATAGAAGTCTTCGACAGAGGCTCTGCCGAGTCACCGAGAAGACCAAAGCATAGAAGTCTTTGACAGAGGCTCTGTCGAGTAACCGAGAAGACCGAAGTAAAGAATCGCAAGAAGACACTTCAATGCGGACAAGGCCACAGAGCCTCTATCACACTTGACAGAGCCTCTGTGGTATAAAAGACTAGAGCTCTATACTAAGGACAATCGTGCTTCTCACGATTTATGTTGTACGAAGATCCTGAAGATCATTCGAACAAGGCGTGACCTGACAACTCCACGTATCAAACTCTGATGGGTCCTAGCCTTAGTAGAAGCCGGCGCATTTAATTAACGTTGTACCTGCAACGGTACCTGAATAGTGTCTTTGTACCTTCAGTCCTTGTTGTCCAGAACTTGTCCCCTTTACAAGTAGTATAAATAGAAGACTCATGTTGAGTTCTTCTATTATGTTTTGCACGATACACACACCATTAGAGCAGATTTCTTGTATAACTTTCGGTGTTCTTGGTGCTTTATTTATATCAATATACAGTGGGTTATTGAGTTAATTATCTAAGTTATTTCCACTTAATATATTTGATATTGTATGTATTCTACCTTATTATATCTTTTAGTTCGTTAAAACGCTTCCGCATTATATATTGTTTGAACTATTAGATAAGAATCGTCATTGTTAAGCAAAACAGGAACCAACAATTGGTATCAGAGCGGTTCTTGATTTTCTATATCAAGAGATCCTCACTTACAATGATTTTTGGTAGAAACTTGGACTTTTAACCATTTTTCATATCTTTCAAAACAGCATCTGTTTTTCTGCCATTCTCGACCTGTTTCGACTTTGGAAAACTCACAGAATCTGTTTCTTCGGTTAAATCTCCATTTTAGTGCATTGTTCAAAGGTTTTAAAAGCTTATAAAAACCATTAGAAACATCCACTTCATTCTCTGAAGGTTTACGGTTCATACCCCATTTTCATGATTTCTCAAACCCTTTCAAAATGACAAACACAAACAACTTCTTCACCGCTGGTTCTTTAACCAAGCCACCCACATTACTCAGAGATGAGTACCCTCAATGGAAGATACGAATGATTCACTTCTTCGAGGGTACTGACAAATAACTCATGTACTATATCATCAATCCTCCTTTCGTACCAATGATCACAGTACCTTGTGTACCTGGCACAGACGACACTCTAGAAATCCCTGCTCACGATAAACCAAAGACCAAGGACAAGTGGTCAGATCCTGATTGGGCAAAATATGAAGTTGCTCAGAAGACTAAGAGACTTCTGATCATGGCCATACCCAATGACCTTTTCCAATCCCTAGATGCGTGTGAATCTGCATACGATCTGTGGAAGGAATTGGAAAAACAACTGGAGGGTGGGGCCAAAACTCAAAAGAACCGCAGAGCCCAATGCATCAACGAGTACTACGCATTCAAAGTTCTGCCGACAGAATCTCTACAGTCAACATATGATCGGTTCAACTCTCTAATCAACAAATGCAAGAAGTTCGGAGAGTATCAATGAAGAATGGCTCCTAAAGAGTCTCAACAGAACTTCTGAGGAGAACAATGTCATGTTCCTAAAGAGTCTCAATGAAGAATGGCTCCAGTTGTCTATGTCTCTGCAAACAAATCATGACATAGACTCCTGGACTCTGTCAGATCTCTATGGAACGTTGGCAGCCCAAGAGCCTCAGATTGCACAAGCAAAAGCTCAAATCAGTGCACCTCTTGCGCTGGTTAGTAAGGCTATAGAAGCAAAAGAGAAGCCGAAGAAGGAGAAAGCTGTGGAAGAAAAGAAGGAGAAGAAGAAGAAAATCTTGATCGTTGATAGTGAAGAGGAGGAAGTGGTGGAAGAAGAAGAGGCAACTATGGTCTCGATAGCTAAATCGTTAGCTCTATTGACAAGGGAATTCAGCAGAGGATATCAAAAGAAGTCTGGTAATGAACGTTACGGAAGAGATGATCGTGGAAGAGAAGGATTAAATGACAAGAACAACAGAGGTGTCGACCAACAGAGGTCGAATGACAGGAATGACAGAGGTGGTGACCGATAGAGGTCAGACGACAAAGCTGGCAACGCTCCACAGAACCAAGGATGTTACAATTGTGGCAAGCCAGGCCACTATGCCAATGAATGCAGAAGCAAATCAAACCGCCCTCAGAGGGATTCTGCTTTCTACAAAAAGAAAGCAGAATATTATGCTCAGAAGTCACTCATGGTGAATCAAGAAAACTGGCAGTCAGATACATCCTCTGATGAAGGAGAAAAGAAGAACGCCCTATTCTGTGGCATGGTAGAGGTCAGCTCTGACTCCGATAGTAAGGTATCCACTTCTGACTCTTACACTAATCAAGCAGAAGCTGATTTGTTTAAACTAAACAATGAACACTCAGAACTTAAAAAGACCCGCGAAAGTGTTCAGAAGAAGCTTACCTTCTTTGAGAGAGAAGCTAGACTTCTCACTCAAGAAAAGGCTAAAATCTTTCAAGAAAAGGAAGAAATTGAAACAAACTAGAACAAACACCTAAAACCTTTGAACGAAAAGATTTCTGAACTTAACTCGGCCTTAAAAGCAAAATCTAAAGAACTTATGGACGTTGAGTGCGCCAGAATGAATATCCTAGCTCTTAAACATTATTTTCAAAAGGAAAGAGAAGTCCTCTATCAAGATTTACTCAGAAGAGATCTTTTAATCAAGAAATATCAAGATGCACAGAAGGTGTACGAGAAAATTAATACACAAATAGGAAGACGGGGAATTGGCTTCTGTGATATAGATCCATACACTGGAAACAAAAGAAACAAGTCTCCGTCCTCTCTATTTCATATTGGAAATACAAGAAAACCTGGATTTCCAAACTTACTCTCTGTAAGCAAAAGGCGAAAAGTCTTTGGGGAACCTTGATAACTCTATTTTTAGAGTTATTATTTCCTTTTATTTTACATTTTATTTTGTCAATTTTAGCCATTTTCACTTCTCAAAACCCCCATTCTTGGTATAATTCACGAAAACGAGCAAAAGGAGTGAACCATAGTTTTTAATAAAATATTTGGTGGAATTTGGTTGTTTTACACGTTTTATCCGCAGTGACTTGCGGAGTGCCCACTCCAGATCCCACTATCAAGCTGACGAAAAGACAAAGGAAAAAGAAACTACTAGTTGGGATGTAAATATTCTGGAGAAAGGAATGTTCAAATGGCAGGGAAAAATGAGCTGGAAGTAGTACAAGTCTTCCTTAAAAAAAGATAGCAAAATTACACTTTGTACCTTAAAGTAACTTTTGGCAAAAGGTGAAGAGACCACTTGGGTAAAAGCACTATTCAAAGAGTTGATCTTCAGTTTGATACTATTCATTGGACAACCCCATTGTTTGTACCCATGCTCCCACTCCTAGTATATAAAGGAGGTGTTGGGCATCATTTATTGTAATCTTTTCTACAAGTGTGAATCTTGGGAAAGTCTTAATTTCTCTCAACTATTACATTAGTGATAGCTTTAGTTCTTTATTTTACTGCAGTAGTTAACTTTAATTTTCTGTATTTTACTTTCTTAGTTTAATTTGTAGTTCGACATACACAGTGACAGGGACAAATTCTCGTTCCCCACTGTGGGTTCTATTCAAGTCACTTTCAGTTTAGTTATGTGCAACTTCTACTCTTTTGCTTTCATTACTTTAGTTATGGGCTAAACATCTTTTGGGGTGTAGGAAGGAGAAGTACCTGGATTTTATTAAAAATGCTTGAGTAATCTTTATACTTGGAATATTTGTTGTTTTAGTTATTCATTCTCGATTTATGCCCAAGGATGCAAACAAACCGATCACTTGTAAGGATCTAAAGTCTAGTTCTCAACTCAGAAATGGGTAGAACGCAGTGACACGAGCTTGGATGATGATAGGGAATTCAAAAGAATTCTTATGACACTTACGAAAGTGAGGTCGACACAGTGAGCTAATCTCATCCCACTGGAGTAGTAGGCAAGCTAGTTGGTGTATCTAAAAACACTTAGAGTATTTGTCTCTACACATTCCATCGAGGCCTGAAAAGGTCCATTTTTGAGATTACCATTGACAAAACAATAAATACTAAGAGTATGGGTTTTTTATCTAAACGGTGTGAGTATTTTGTAACTGGGCTTTTCTAGCGAAAATGCCTACCTCGAATATAATGATCACTTTTAAGACCAAGTATTTAGTATAAAATCTAGGGAAAATCTAACCTACATTCCTTCTTTTAAATCTTTGTTAAAATCATTAAAAGTAGCTTTTCACCAAACAAACCAAACTTTTGCTTCCTCTCTAATCGAAACCTGTAAAACGAGCTCATGAGAACCATATTGTCTTGATTACCCAGTCTCTGTGGATACGATTCTGGTATTTTACCAACTATTACTTGTTGTGACGATCATAGTGGACAGCGTACACTTGCAGTTCCCACTGTGGACAGTTTGCAACCCACTGCGATTAAAATACATATTTCGCACATACCAAGTTTTTGGCGCCGTTGCCGGGGACTGGCGTGATTTTAAATCTCAAGACATTAGTTTTTGTTCGAGCCCGAGTAACTCGTTTTTCTAAGCTGTTCGTGTTGTATGCCAAGGCGACAACACGAGCCTTTGGTGACAATCGATCTTGAAATAGAAAAGACTTTTTAGAAGAAAACGTAAAAACAAAAATCGACAACCCCCTGTGAACCCCACTGTAAACATGGCCGAAAGACCACCTGGAGTGGAGACCACAGTGACGATTGTCGATAGCAAAGATCGAAAAATACGGGACTATGCTACTTCCTGAGCTAATGACCTAAGCTCCGGGATTCTAAGGCCCAATATTGTTGCACAACATTTTGAACTCAATCCTGTGATGTTTCAAATGACCCAAGCCATGGGTCAGTTTGGAGGATCACCGGTAGAGGATCCACACTCGCACTTAAAATCTTTTTTGGAAATGACTGATTCCTTTCAACTGCAAGGTGTGAGTGATGAAGCGTTAAGGCTAAGGCTTTTCCCCTTTTCATTAAGGGATAAGGCTAAAGCTTGGCTAAACTCACATGCACCTCACTCGATAACCACTTGGCAAGAACTTGCCGATAAATTCTTGCAAAAATACTTTCCTCCACAAGGAATGTAAGGTTTCGAAATGATATTATTTTGTTTAGACAAGAAGAAGATGAGGCTATTTCGGATGCATGGGAGCGATTTAAAGACTTACTTCGAAAGTGCCCACACCATGGCATCCCACATTGCATCCAATTGGAGACCTTTTACAATGGTCTTTCCAATGCGGCCAAAATCATCTTAGATGCAACAGCCGGTGGAACATTCACGAGTAAGACTTACAATGAGGGATATCAAATTTTAGAAAAAGTGTCCAACAACAATACCGAGTGGTCCAACCCTAGAGTGACCATACCAAAGACCAACACCATCGATTCCGAAGCACTCAAAACCATGAATGCGCAATTAGTGGCCTTGAC
Organism: Saussurea involucrata; assembly: GCA_033807775.1. NCBI lineage: Eukaryota > Viridiplantae > Streptophyta > Magnoliopsida > Asterales > Asteraceae > Saussurea > Saussurea involucrata. Next base: position 140,574,385 of record CM066322.1, read on the forward strand.
CAAACTAGTTTTAAATCAAAATAGAGGCCAAGTCAATTCCGCAACTCATATAGCCAAAAATTGCTCCCTTTGTGGAGAAGAGCATGTTTTTCACTATTGTCCCGCAAATCCCGAAGCCGTTAATGTTGTAGGAACCAGCCCGAGGAACAACCCATATTCACAGACTTATAATCCAGGTTGGAGAAATCATCCAAATTTCTCATGGGCTGGAAATCAAGGAGTCCAACCCCATGGGCCGAGTCATATCCAGCAAAGACCACACAACCCCCTGGATTTCAGCAACATCACAGTGGGCAACCCCCACAGAACTTTCACCAAGGGCAGTCCTCACAACAGTACCAACCACGAGCGACTCAACCCGCTGAGACTCCCCAGTCACTCGAATCAATTCTCAAAGGTTTTATGAATCAAACTCAACCAGCCATTAGGAACATAGAGACTCAAGTAGGACAACTAGCCGTTGAAGTTAAGAATAGACCACCAGGGACGTTACCTAGTGATACCGAACACGCTAGGGTGATAGGAAAAGAACAAGTCAAGTCAATACCACTTAGGAGTGGAAAGGATCTAAAAGATATCAATTTTGATTCTGATGATTCGCCTCAAGTCACTGTGATCCCCACAGTGGGGACCGACATCCCTGACCTTCCCACTTTTGGACCTGTTCTAAAACCTACTATTGCAAAGCCAATACCACAGTTAGCTCAAATTGACCCACGAAGTATTCCTTTTCCTGAAAGAATGAAGCCTAAAAATGTCGATGTTCAATTTAAAAAATTCTTAGACATTTTTAAACAACTTCACATTAACATACCCTTGGTAGAGGCTCTCGAGCAAATGCCAAGCTATGTTAAATTTTTAAAGGATATTTTGAACAAAAAGAGAAAGTTGGGTGAGTTTAAGACTGTGGCTTTGACCGAGGAATGTAGTGCCCTCCTTACTAGCAAGATTCCACCTAAGTTGAAAGACCCGGGTAGTTTCACCATTCCATGCACAATAGGAGGACAAGAAGTCGGTCAAGCACTCTTTGATTTAGGAGCTAGTATCAACTTGATGCCATTGTCCATTTTTAACAAGTTAGGTATTGGAGAGGCTAGACCCACAACCGTGACATTACAACTAGCCAACCGGTCCATTACCTACCCAAAAGGAAAAATAGAAGACGTCTTGGTCCAAGTGGATAAATTTATCTTCCCCGCCGATTTTCTAGTTTTAGATTATGAGGCCGATAAAGATATCCCAATCATCTTAGGACGTCCGTTTCTTGCAACCGGACGAACTTTGATTGATGTGCACAAAGGAGAACTCACGATGAGAGTTAATGACCAAGAAATAACATTCAATGTCTTTAAGTCCCTTAAGTATATAGACACCGAAGACTGCTTTCCTTTAAGTTCGATTTATGGATCCTACAGTCTTTACACAGTGCCCACAGTGGGACGTACAGTGCCCACAGTGGGGAGTGAGAGTGAGCACTCCGACCTTGAGAGTGATGACACTTTTGAGGATGAGTGTAACGAAATAGTGGCAGCCTTTGAACCTTTGGATTTTAAGGACAGAAATGTTCAGCCCCCTTCAATAGAACAACCTTCCGAGTTAGAACTTAAACCATTGCCTTCCCACTTGAAATATGCTTATCTCACTAAGGATAATAAACTTCCCGTTATTATCTCTTCCAAACTTAGCGAGAAACATGAACAACGTCTGATTGATTTGTTGATGAAGCATAAGAAAGCAATTGGTTGGACCATAGCGGACATTAGAGGTATTAGCCCTTCTTTATGTCAACATAAGTTTAACTTGGAGAGTGACCACCCTGCAAAAGTTCAACCTCAAAGAAGGTTGAATCCCATAATGAAGGAGGTAGTTAAGAAAGAAGTTTTGAAGTGGTTAGACGCCGGTATCATCTACCCAATAGCTAGTAGTAGTTGGGTAAGCCCCGTCCAATGTGTCCCTAAAAAGGGAGGGACGACCGTAGTGAAGAACGAAAAGAACGAACTCATCCCCACTAGGACTGTCACGGGGTGGCGAATATGCATGGACTATAGACAACTCAACTTGGCCACTAAGAAAGACCATTTTCCCTTACCTTTCATCGACCAAATGCTTGATAGGTTAGCGGGAAATGAATTTTACTATTTTCTAGATGGATACTCCGGATACAACCAAATCCATATCGCCCCCGAGGACCAAGAAACGACCACCTTTACTTGTCCCTACGGTACTTTTGCATTCCGGAGGATGCCATTTGGATTGTGTAATGCCCCTGCCACTTTCCAACGTTGTATGATGGCCATTTTTACCGACATGATAGAGGACACCATAGAAGTTTTTATGGATGACTTTTCTGTGATAGGGACATAGTTCGGCAACTGCCTAGGAAATTTAGAAAAAAACCTAGTGAGATGCGAGACCCACGACCTTATTTTGAATTGGGAAAAATGCCATTTTATGGTAGAAGAGGGTATTGTCCTAGGTCATCTTGTTTCAAAAAGAGGGTTGGAAGTTGACAAAGCCAAGCTTGAGGTAGTGGCACAACTTCCCGAACCCATAACTGTAAAAGGCATTCGAAGCTTTTTGGATCACGCAGGTTTTTATAGGAGGTTCATCAAAGATTTTTCAAAAATAACAAAAAAACCCCTATGTAACCTGTTACAGCATGAAAAAGAATTCATTTTTACCCAAGAATGCCGAGATGCTTTCGAAAAAATCAAAACAGCTTTAGTCACAACGCCCATAGTGACCACTCCTGACCGGTCACTCCCATTCGAAGTGATGTGTGATGCCAGGGAGTGGGCTGTGGGAGCTGTTCTCGGTCAAAGAAAGAACAAGGTTTTTCACCCCCATTTATTATGCAAGTAAAACACTGATTGAAGCTCATATTAATTATACTGTCACTGAAAAAGAATTACTTGCGGTGGTGTTTGCATTTGATCGTTTCAGGTCGTACTTGATAGGGACGAAGGTCATAGTGCACACTGATCATGCAGCAATAAAATACTTAATCACCAAGGCTGATTCCAAGCCTCGGTTGATTAGGTGGATTTTATTGCTACAAGAATTCGACCTTGAGATCATTGATAGAAAAGGAACAAGCAATCAGGTAGCCGACCATTTATCCAGGCTCGAGAAGATAGTGGGCACTGTTGATCCCACTCCGGTCAAAGAGAATTTTCCCGATGAGCAATTGTTAGCAGCTCAACATCACGAAAATAATATTCCTTGGTATGCTGACATTGCAAACTTTTTAGCAAGTGGACTAAAGCCCCACGGGATGAGTGGACAACCATTTAAAAAGTTTTTACATGATACCCGTCAATATGTTTGGGACGACCCTTTCTTATATAAGATAGGGATGGACCAAATATTGAGGCGTTGTGTCCATGGGAGTGAGCAATATAATATACTCCAAGGTTGTCACGCATCCCACTACGGTGGCCACTTTGGTGGAAACTGCACCGCTGCAAAAATTTTGCAAAGTGGTTTTTTTGGCCCACTGTATTTAAAGACTCCTTTGCATTTGTGAAAAATTGTGAGCAATGTCAACGCACCGGGAACATTTCAGAAAGGGACGAAATGCCTCTTAACAACATTTTAGAGGTAGAACTTTTTGATGTTTGGGGGATTGATTTCATGGGTCCTTTTCCAAATTCAAACAATAATTTTTATATCTTGGTAGCGGTAGACTATGTTTCGAAATGGGTGGAAGCCGTTGCATGTCACTCTAATGATGCCAACACCGTGGTGAAATTTTTGCATAAAAATATTTTCACTCGATTTGGAACACCACGGGCATTAATTAGTGATGAAGGCACCCATGTTGTAAATAAAGTCATGAGCTCGGTCCTTGCTAAATATGATATACATCCTAGAGTGGCCACCGCGTACCACCCGCAAACCAATGGTTTAGCCGAACTTTCAAATCGTGAAATCAAAAGTATTTTAGAAAAAGTCGTTAAACCACATCGTAAAGATTGGTCAACCAAACTTGATGATGCTCTTTGGGCCTATCGTACGACCTACAAAACTCCTTTGGGAATGTCTACATTTAAATTAGTTTTTGGCAAAGCTTGCCATTTACCGATTGAATTAGAGCATAAGGCATTTTGGGCCCTTAAAGAGCTTAACATGAGTGAGGGTGCTGCGGGAATTAAGAGGAGTTTTCAATTGCATGAGCTAGAAGAGTTACGATACCATTCTTATGAAAATGCAAAGTTATACAAAGAAAAGACCAAGATGTGGCATGATCGAAGAATCAACCATAGGGAATTCATGGAAGGCCAACTGGTCTTATTGTTCAATTCCCGTCTTAAACTCTTTCCGGGTAAACTAAAATCACGATGGACGGGACCATATACCATTGTCAAGGTGAGTCCCTTTGGAACAGTGGAGTTAAAGTCCCCACCGTCTGGTAAAACGTTTAAAGTCAATGGGCAGAGGGTGAAACATTTTCTGAATGAGAGTGCTCACATTCCATCCCACTCTCCACCCCACTATGGTTAAGAAAAGTCAAACCGCTTGTAAATATTTTATTTCAGTTATTTGCTGCGTTTTTATTATTTTTAGTCTTTTTCATTCTGCATGGTAGTTTATTTTAATGTGTGTAGGAGAGATTTTCAACTTTTGAAGGAAAAGTCAAGAGAAAGCTTCGCAGTGGGCAGATGCAAGTCCCTGCGTTCCCCACTTCCAATCTGACGGACGATAGGACAGTTTTTGGGGGGCCCAAGGGTGACACACATCAACTTTTCTTACACAAGGTGTCACTTTTTTGCTGCCACATGTCCTATTGCCTTGTCCCTAAGAATAAAGCCATCATTTCTTTTTTGTTTCTCTCTCTCCCAACCGTTCCCTCCAATACCAAAAGAAAAACAAAACCTCTTCAATTCCAAAAACCACTTAACTCCTAAAAACTACTTTCACTTCCAAATATTAAAAAAGACTCTTCTTCTCCATTCTCTCAAAGACACCGAACCACCCACAATATTCTTCCAAAAAAAACCTAGAAATGGCCAGAAGCAAAAGATTGACCACTCACCCTGAAGAACCCAACCGTGCGGCGGTCCGTCGTAGAACCGCCGAGAGCCACCCGCCGGAAACCATCACCGGCGATTTAAACGAACCGCCGCCGGTCCCCGGCGAAAATCCGATAGTCGCTGATATTCCAGACACGGGTTCTTCCAAGCAAGAAAGTCCGAGGTTTGTGTCTTCATCACGGGTCTCGGACACCAATCAAAGCCATCTTGATGAAGAGGCATTAAAGACCGAGGAGGAAGAAAGAAGATTGGAAGAGGAGTTCAACCTAAGAATGGCTGCCATTTGAAAAAGAAAAGAAGAAGTCGAGAAACGGCGGCGAGAGGAAGAGGAAAGGGTGCGAAAAGAGGAGGAAGAAAGGAGATTAGAAGAAGCAAGGATTAAGGCTGAAAAAGATAGGATATTCGAGGAAGAAAGAAAAAGGGCAGAGGCCGAAGTGTTCCATGAAGAAGAAGAGTTGAGAAGAAAGGTAGAGGAAGAATACCAACACCATTACAGCCAAATGGACAATACCGTGGATTTGGAAGCACTGCGGAAGGCTTCCCACAGTGGGGAGAACCCCATCATTCGGGCTATGAGGAAAAGAGGAATGGTCACCAGGTCTAGGGTGACCATGTCGCAGAAATCACCAACCAAAAAGTCGCGAAGACAATCGTCGAGGAAAGGTAAGCGTCTCGAACCCTCTTTGAGTTCATCCTCTGTGGAAATTGATGCCGGGAGTGAACAAATGCCATCTAACAACCCACATCTGTCCACTGTGGGGACTGAACATGCCCTTAGTGGGGTGCCTAGGCAGTTCACCACTCCCTTAGTAGCAGCCCACTATGATAGAATTTATAAGCAGAGATTGAATTTAGATAGGGGTTTTGACCCCGAATTTGTAGAGGCAAATCCATTCATCAAAAATCGGGTTTTAGAACAAGACTGGACGACGGTGGCATCTGCCAATCGTCGAGCAAATGCCTCTCTAGTTCGGGAATTTTATGTCGAGGCCTCGCAAACCAAAGACTCCTTTGTTACTATTCGGGGAAAAATAGTGTATTATCATGCTAGTGCCATCAACCATGTCCTTGGAATTCGGACCCCACCTACTTGTGCATTTACACAGTTTTTGCAGAAAATAAGCCCTGTTGATAAAGATTTGATTTTAAGAGAAATAGCCGTGGAGGGAAAGCTCTGGGATATGGACGGTACGCGCAAATGCCTGCACGCTAGCTCCCTCACTGTTGATGCTGCTGTGTGGTTTGCGTTTGTTCGGGCTACCGTATCCCCCACTTCTCATGATACTACCCTATCGATGCACAAGTGCGCTTTGTTGTACTGCATCCTTACAGGTAAGCCGATCAATCTGGGGTCCCTCATGTTTTCCGCCATCCACACAGCCCGCACGAGAAAGAAGGTAATCTTGCCCCTCCCTTGTCTTATCACTTCATTACTAATAGAAGCGGTAGTGCTCGCAGCTGCAGAGGATCAATGGCTCGTTTCAATGAGCAACATTAGCGTGCTAACCATCAAGAAGATGGGCCGAGCGATCACCACTCCTCCCCGAGAGCATGCCGATGATGATCCCACTGTGGGGAATGCTGATCCCACAGTGAGGATCGTTGATGATCACACTGTGAGAACCGCTAGTATCCCACTCCGTCAGCCCATTGCAGGTAGTTTAAGCAACCCCATGGCCGAGATCTTGTCCGAACTGAAGAAGCTCACGTATCACGTCGAGCTCATGGAAGCCCAGCAGAAGTATCAGAACAGGGCGACCCAATCTTTTTGGATGTACACACAAGACCGGGATGAAGTCATGAACAAGATGTTAGAAGGTGCCAATCCTGAATTAGCGGCACAACTCCCCGAATTCCCCGGAGATATCTTCCCAACAAATGCCAGTGATGATGAACTCGATGAAGACTCCGCTGCATGTTCACCGCAAGCAACCCCGACCCATTGAATGGTTTGTTAAAACTTTGGTTTCCACTCATGATGCTCCCAAAAACAATTTTAATTTCTGTTTGGTTTGATTTTATGCCTATGGCTAGGCTTTTGACACTTTGTTGAATTCTTATTTTGGTTCGTAATGCATGAAATCCTACCGCTCGTTAGGTACTTTTGGGTACTAACGTATTTGTTGTTTGAATGCTTGTTTGATCTCGTTTCCATTTCAAGGTACAACTTTTGGCTTCCGACTTAAAAAGGTCAATTTTGTAAGTACAAATCTCAACTTGTCCCGTGAAATGATATAGGCCGTTTTTCGCATCCAAACACGACCCTTTTTGTACCCACAACCACCTCCTTCGGTCCATGTTTCCATGTCACAGTGGGGACACTGTGAACTCTTAAGTTTTAGGTGGGGATTTCCAGAGTGACTTCTAGTCTTCCCACAGTGGGGACACTGTGAAGTCTAAGTTTGAGGTGGGTAAGCCATACCCCCCTCCCAAAAAATAAAAACAAACAAAAATACAAAAACAGAAGAAAATCGAAATGTCACTAACAAAATTGATGGTGTGCCTTTTCTGGACCATCAAAGTGCTCACTCCCAGAAAAAGATGGTGTGCCTATTCTGGACAATCAGAATACCCACTCTCACAAAAATAGCCATACCCAAAATAAAGCCTGAAAGTGTACGTACTTATCCTTGCAAAATACAAAACACCCACTTCTTGAAATAAAAATCTCAAAGCGAGATTTTCGGTCCATGTTTGGAAATACTTGCCAAAACCCTTGGGAAAATATTCAAAGCCATAAACCCTTCGAACCCAAGAAAATCCTATTGATTAATGGTAAACAAGGGAAAGATTTCGTCAAGTACAAATGTGAAGTTTTCAAGTTTGGAACCAAAGGAAGTATCGGAGGAAGGAGATCAACGCCCATTCAAAGCGAGAAATAAGTAAGTACCTGAAACTTATAGTGCACAATTTCATTTTATTTCTTTCTTTTTATTACTAGGGGACAAGTGATGTAATAACCGGGTATATTGGTGGTTTATATAATTTTATAATTTTAGTTTTAAAGTGAATTTGGGGTTAGATTTATGGAGTTACAAGTTAAGGGGTAGATTTAATTTTTATTTAAAAAGCTTAGGGGTATGTTTTGACAAGTAAGAGGAGTGTGGGGTTTAGTTGGTAAGTGTGAAGATATTATTCACACAAACCGAACCATTTCCACCTCTTGGGATGAGGTGTCACTCACTTAAGCAATTGAGACATCTTATGTATTTGTGTGTGAGTAAAGAAAAGAAAGAAAACAAAAAGTGTGTGTGTGTGGGTTAGCTACGGCAAAGAAAGAAAGATCTTGAAAGAGCAAATCTAAGAAGAGGAAGAAGAAAGGTGGATATTAGCAAGGGATTAAATACATCAAGTGATTGGAAACAAAGGTATATTTCTAGTTAAATTACTCTCTTTATGATTATAAGTTTGCTAGATGAGTTTTAGAAGGGGGTTTTGATGATTATGGATGTTTTTGGAAAACTAAGTTTATGGATAGTTGTTATTTATGGTCTTAAACATATATGCAAGTTTATAGAAACATTCATGGTATAAAACTAGAGATTTCTGGGTTTTTACGTTTTTCAGTTAGTTGAGACATGTATGAACTCAGTTAGTTGAGACTTGTATGAACACAGTTGGTTGCGACATTGAATAGTGTCATGTCTCAACAGTGGGTTGCGACATTGACTAGTGTCATGTCTCAACAGTGGGTTGCGACATTGAATAGTGCCATGTCTCAACAGTGGGTTGCGACATTGAATAGTGTCATGTCTCAACAGTGGGTTGCGACATTGAATAGTGCCATGTCTCAATAGTTGATTGCGACTTGAGTCGAGGATTTCAGGATTTTAGAGATTTTAGTCTTTAAAAGAAATATTTGTATTTGTGTGATACAGATTCTGTAAATTTGGGACTGAAAGATCGAAGTGCTTAATTATAGCTCGGAGGAATTTTGGTGATAAGCAAAACAGGTGAGTTTTTACTTAAAACGTTTTCAACTGGAATATATATATATGTGTGGTTTGAGAATGTTACAAATGGTGTGATTAAGTGTTTATAAATGACAATATGATATTGAGATATATATTGTATGTATATGTATATTGCAGTACACGAATATACGTTAGCCGAAACTATAGTCGGCGGAGGTGTTTGCTATAGTTGTTGTACATCGGTGCTGTAGTTGTTGTACAGCGGTGTTGTTGGCTCGCAGCCAACTAATATGGCCAGGGGGAATGAGGATGAGGAGTTGAGCACAGTGCACGAGTCTTGATTGGTATATGTGTGTTCTTACAAAGGTTTTACATAAACTATTTTGATATATGGTTTTATATAAATTGGTTTTTATAAAGATTTACTAAACTGACGGGGATTATCTCACTAGACCGTTTGGTCTAACCCTCATTTTGTTTTCAAAAATATGTATTCCAGGTCGAGGAACTTATAGCGGCAAAGGAAAGGATAAGATGTCGGATGCTTTTGGTGATTAATGTTGATTAGGAAGTTCTTATGTAATGTACGTTTTAAGACTTTCGGACCGAATGTGATCTATGATGTACTTTTTGTTATGAATCAATGATATGTATGTTATGTTATATGATGTATATGGGACGGGTCGTTACAAGTAATGGTTTAAGTTTGAGGTTGTGATAACTCTATTTTTAGAGTTATTATTTCCTTTTATTTTACATTTTATTTTGTCAATTTTAGCCATTTTCACTTCTCAAAACCCCCATTCTTGGTATATTTCACGAAAACGAGCAAAAGGAGTGAACCATAGTTTTTAATAAAATATTTGGTGGAATTTGGTTGTTTTACACGTTTTATCCGCAGTGACTTGCGGAGTGCCCACTTCAGATCCCACTATCAAGCTGACGAAAAGACAAAGGAAAAAGAAACTACTAGTTGGGATGTAAATATTCTGGAGAAAGGAAGGTTCAAATGGCAGGGAAAATGAGCTAGAAGTAGTACAAGTATTCCTTAAAAAAAGATAGCAAAAGTACACTTTGTACCTTAAAGTAACTTTTGGCAAAAGGTGAAGTGACCACTTGGGTAAAAGCACTATTCAAAGAGCTGATCTTCCAGGTCGAGGAACTTATAGCGGCAAAGGAAAGGATAAGATGTCGGATGCTTTTGGTGATTAATGTTGATTAGGAAGTTCTTATGTAATGTACGTTTTAAGACTTTCAGACCGAATGTGATCTATGATGTACTCTTTGTTATGAATCAATGATATGTATGTTATGTTATATGATGTATATGGGACGGGTCGTTACAGATGGTATCAGAGCCCTAGTTTAAGAGATTTAGGTATACAGATCTATACCTAGAATTAAACTGCATGTGAAGTAGGATGTCCCTATTATTTTAGAACCTTGGGATGTTAAGTATAAAAAGGTAGAAGGAACATCATGTAAGGTAATTTCGAATTACACCTGGCCAGTGTAATTATGAACTTACAGTTACATGTTTGGACTAGAATACCTTATTATATTGGGTATGTGCTTACGTGTATATAAACCTAGTTGAAATCAACTAAGTGGCAAGTCGGTCGTGACATATGGATAGAGACGAAGACAGGTATATTTCTATAAACTCTATACGTGCTAAAGTGCTAATTGACTCCGATGCAATTGATTAAGTGTGACTCCTTAATTGCCGATTATCTGCATTAGAAAAATATTTGATAATTGTGTTAGAATTATAGAGGGGTATGGAGTATATATTAAGTTAATTTCGATAGTCTTGTTGGAGTTTGATGTAGTAAGTAAGAACAAAGCAACCGTATCTTTTCGCTTGACCGAATTCCGGGACGGAATTCTTTTAAGGAGGGGATGTTGTAATAACCGGGTATATTGGTGGTTTATATAATTTTATAATTTTAGTTTTAAAGTGAATTTGGGGTTAGATTTATGGAGTTACAAGTTAAGGGGTAGATTTAATTTTTATTTAAAAAGCTTGGGGGTATGTTTTGACATGTAAGAGGAGTGTGGGGTTTAGTTGGTAAGTGTGAAGATATTATTCACACAAACCGAACCATTTCCACCTCTTGGGATGAGGTGTCACTCACTTAAGCAATTCAGACATCTTATGTATTTGTGTGTGAGTAAAGAAAAGAAAGAAAACAAAAAGTGTGTGTGTGTGGGTTAGCTACGGCCAAGAGAGAGAGATTTTGAAAGAGCAAATCTAAGAAGAGGAAGAAGAAAGGTGGATATTAGCAAGGGATTAAATACATCAAGTGATTGGAAACAAAGGTATATTTCTAGTTAAATTACTCTCTTTATGATTATAAGTTTGCTAGATGAGTTTTAGAAGTGGGTTTTGATGATTATGGATGTTTTTGGAAAACTAAGTTTATGGATAGTTGTTATTTATGGTCTTAAACATATCTGCAAGTTTATAGAAACATTCATGGTATAAAACTAGAGATTTCTGGGTTTTTACGTTTTTCAGTTAGTTGAGACATGTATGAACTCAGTTAGTTGAGACTTGTATGAACACGGTTGGTTGCGACATTGAATAGTGTCATGTCTCAACAGTAGGTTGCGACATTGAATAGTGTCATGTCTCAATAGTGGGTTGCGACATTAAATAGTGCCATGTCTCAACAGTGGGTTGCGACATTGAATAGTGTCATGTCTCAACAGTGGGTTGCGACATTGAATAGTGCCATGTCTCAATAGTTGATTGCGACTTGAGTCGAGGATTTCAGAATTTTAGAGATTTTAGTCTTTAAAATAAATATTTGTATTTGTGTGATACAGATTCTGTGAATTTGGGACTGAAAGATCGAAGTGCTTAATTATAGCTCGGAGGAATTTTGGTGATAAGCAAAACAGGTGAGTTTTTACTTAAAACGTTTTCAACTGGAATACGTATATGTGTGGTTTGAGAATGTGACAAATGGTGTGATTAAGTGTTTATAAATGACAATATGATATTGAGATATATATTGTATGTATATGTATATTGCAGTACACGAATATATGTTAGCCGAAACTATAGTCGGCGAAGGTGTTTGCTATAGTTGTTGTACAGCGGTGCTGTAGTTGTTGTACATCGGTGTTGTTGGCTCGCAGCCAACTAATATGGGCAGGGGGAATGAGGATGAGGAGTTGAGCACAGTGCACGAGTCTTGATTGGTATATGTGTGTTCTTACAAAGGTTTTACATAAACTATTTTGATATATGGTTTTATATAAATTGGTTTTATAAAGATTTACTAAACTGACAGGGATTATCTCACTATACCATTTGGTCTAACCCTCATTTTGTTTTAAAAAATATGTATTCCAGGTCGAGGAACTTATAGCGGCAAAGGAAAGGATAAGATGTCGGATGCTTTTGGTGATTAATGTTGATTAGGAAGTTCTTATGTAATGTACGTTTTAAGACTTTCGGACTGAATGTGATCTATGATATACTTTTTGTTATGAATCAATGATATGTATGTTATGTTATATGATGTATATGGGACGGGTCGTTACAAGTAATGGTTTAAGTTTGAGGTTGTGATAACTCTATTTTTAGAGTTATTATTTCCTTTTATTTTACATTTTATTTTGTCAATTTTAGCCATTTTCACTTCTCAAAACCCCCATTCTTGGTATATTTCACGAAAACGAGTAAAAGGAGTGAACCATAGTTTTTAATAAAATATTTGGTGGAATTTGGTTGTTTTACACGTTTTATCCGCAGTGACTTGCGGAGTGCCCACTCCAGATCCCACTATCAAGCTGACGAAAAGACAAAGGAAAAAGAAACTACTAGTTGGGATGTAAATATTCTGGAGAAAGGAAGGTTCAAATGGCAGGGAAAAATGACCTGGAAGTAGTACAAGTATTCCTTAAAAAAAGATAGCAAAAGTACACTTTGTACCTTAAAGTAACTTTTGGCAAAATGTGAAGAGACCACTTGGGTAAAAGCACTATTCAAAGAGCTGATCTTCAGTTTGTTACTATTCATTTGACAACCTCATTGTTTGTACCCATGCTCCCCCTCCTAGTATATAAAGGAGGTGTTGGGCACCATTTATTGTAATATTTTCTACAAGTGTGAATCGTGGGAAAGTCTTAATTTCTCTCAACTACTACATTAGTGATAGCTTTAGTTCTTTATTTTACTGCAGTAGTTAACTTTAATTTTCTGTATTTTACTTTCTTAGTTTAATTTGTAGTTCGACATACACAGTGACAGGGACAAATTCTCGTTCCCCATTGTGGATTCTATTAAAGCACTTTCAGTTTAGTTATGTGCAACTTCTACTCTTTTGCTTTCTTTACTTTAGTTATGGGCTAAACATCTTTTGGGATGTAGGAAGGAGAAGTACTTGGATTTTATTAAAAATGTTTGAATAATATTTTTACTTGGAATATTTGTTGTTTTGGTTATTCATTCTCGATTTATGCCCAAGGATGCGAACAAGCCGATCACTTGTAAGGATCTAAAGTCTAGTTCTCAACTCAGAAATGGGTAGAACACAGTGACACGAGCTTGGATGATGCTAGGGAATTCGAAAGAATTCTTATGACACTTACGAAAGTGAGGTCGGCACAGTGAGCTAATCTCATCCCACTGGAGTAGTAGGCAAGCTAGTTGGTGTATCTAAAAACACTTAGATTATTTGTCTCTACACATTCCATCGAGGCCTGAAAAGGTCCATTTTTGAGATTACCATTGACAAAACAATAAATACTAAGAGTATGGGATTTTTATCTAAACGGTGTGAGTATTTTGTAACTGGGCTTTTCTAGCGAAAATGCCTACCTCGAATACAAGGATCACTTTTAAGACCAAGTATTTAGTATAAAATCTAGGGAAAATCTAACCTACATTCCTTCTTTTAAATCTTTGTAAAAATCATTAAAAGTAGCTTTTCACCAAACAAACCAAACTATTGCTTCCTCTCTAATCGAAACCTGTAAAAGGAGCTCATGAGAACCATATTGTCTTGATTGCCCAGTCTCTGTGGATACGATTCTGGTATTTTACCAACTATTACTTGCTGTGACGATCATAGTGGACAGTGTACACTTGCACTTCCCACTGTGGACAGTTTGCAACCCATTGCGATTAAAATACATATTTCGCACGTACCAAACCTCACCAGAGGAAACCTCTGAAGATGATAAATGTGTGGTTTGAAAACACAGATTTGTCACCTTCAATCTCTGTCAAACTAGAATCTAAACCTATGAAATATCTGAAAACTCAAGATCAGATAGGTATCTTCAAGTTTGGTAACCCCGAGACTCAAACACAGGTTGCCTTTGTCTGCATGATAATCTCTGAAAATCATCGGCAGAGGCACCTGAGTTCAAGCCTAACATTTCAGAAGAAAAACTTAAAGATATCTCTGAAAAGGAGTTGATGGAAATCGGGAAAAATAACTTTTACGAAAATCTTTGTACACCCTCTATCGATCAAAATCTCTCTGATGAAACCTTAATAGATACTTCTGTTGACTTGGAAAATAATCTCACTAAAAAGGATGAAAGCAAGTATGGCACATGCTCTGAAAATCTAGCCTCTGTCGAAAGAGAACTAAGTGACTCAACCTCTGTATATGAGGACGATTCATCCTCTGACGAATCTGAGACTGACTCAAAGTCAGAGATAGTACCTTGTGACTCAGAGGATTTTAAACTACCCCCTGGAGTTCTTTCAACAGAACTATTCCTCCCAATGACAAAATCACAAGAGTTCCTATCTGTCCAGATTTTTTGGACATGTGTATACAAGCCAAAACCTCTCTTGAGCTTGAGAAAATCAAACAACAAAAGAAAACGTCATCTCAAAATTCAACAAGTTCAAAGACTTCAAAACCCTTAAGGCCTATTAAAGAAAAACTAACATGGCAACAGAAGGGTAAATGGGCTGAAAATAACAAATCTTTTTCTTCTGTGCCAGTGAAACCTGCAGAAGTTCACCACAGAAGGGGTCCACAGAAGGCTGCTCTCAACAAAGGATTTTGCAAACAACAATCTAGCCTACATAGGTCTTCTTGTAATAGGAAGTCAAATGTTAGGATAGAATGTAATGTCTTTGTTCCCCCATTTAATGTTTTCAATGAAAAGTTTAAGCAAATCTCTTCTCAAGTCCACACTTCTCAAGTCCACACTGCTTCCTCTCTACACCCAAAAAGAACACTAAATTCAAGGGTAAGAAGAAACAAAATGGTTCTTCAAAAGAAGCTAAAACCAAACCCAAGAATGCTAAGGCAAACTTGAAGACCCCTAACAAAGCTGGACCCATTTGGATATGGGTACCTAAAACTCTCTGATTGTCTTGCAGAAGCAGTATGTGCTAATCTGGTATCTTGACTCCGGATGCTCGCGGCACATGACTGGCGACAGAGGTCTACTATCCTCCTACAAAGATAAACTCGATGGAGGATCTGTGACTTTTGGTGACAACAAAAAGGGGTATATAAAAGGCCACTGAGTCATCAAAAAGAAAAATACAACCGTATGCAAAGTTGCATATGTGGATGGCCTTAAGCACAATCTTCTCAGTGTTAGCCAACTCTGCGATACGGGTTTCGATGTAATGTTCAAAAGAACCTTCTACAAGGTGAGGACACAGGAGTCGAACTTCTGCGAGCCGAACGAAGAGGCGATCTTTACCTCATGAACTTCTGTGCTAGGAACAAGGAAGACAAGCTCTGCCTTGTGGCTTGTAAAAGCGAATAAGCTTGGTTATGGAATAACAGGTTCTGCCACCTAAACTTTCATACACTAGATAAGCTTGTTAAACTTGATCTAGTCAAAGGTCTGCCAAATGTTAAATTTAATAAAGATCATTTGTGCTCTGCTTGCGAAATGGGAAAACTCAAGCATTCTTGCCCTAGGCCTCTGTACATTCTTCATGTTGACCTCTGTGGTCCAATCGCTACACAGAGCCTAGGTGGCAAGAAATATATAGTTGTCTTGATCGATGAATATTCAAGATTTACATGGGTTAAATTTGTCAGAAAGAAATCAGATGTTCCAAACATTCTGATAAATTTAATGAAAATAATCCAAGTTCTGTATGAGTGCAGGATTCAGAAACTAAGAAGCGACAATGGCACAGAATTCAAAAACTCTGTCATTGAAGCCTATCTTACAGAAGAAGGCATATCACAGAACTTCTCTGCTGCACGCACCCCATAACAAAATGACGTGGTTGAACGAAAGAACCGCACGCTTGTGGAGGCTGCAAGAACTATGCTGACAGCATCGGGATTACCAATGTCCTTTTGGGCAGAAGTAGTATCAACCGCTTGCTACACCCAAAATCGATCAACCATAGTAAAGAGGCACATCAAGACACCGTATCACTTGATCAACAAAAGGCGACCAAATATCAAGTTATTTCATGTATTTGGATGCAAGTGCTTTGTCTTAGATGATAGAGAAACAAGAGGAAAGTTTGAGGTGAAAGCAGATGAAGGTAAGTTCATTGGGTACTCTGCCACATCTAAGGCCTACAGAGTTTATCTTCTGCGATCACGAACCATTGTAGAAAGCATCAATGTGTCTTTTGACGATTCCTTTCAAAAGACTTATGAACAAATCAGTTCAGAACTCGGTCTAAAGAAGGAATCCTCTGGCATCTCAAAGACAAGAGAAGAAGACTTAAATCTTCTATTTGAAGAGATGTTCCATGATGATACTGATCCCTCTGCTGGAGCCGTCAGAGCCTCTGGAGAAACATCTTCTGCAATCCATACTGAGTTAGGTATATCTCTAACTGGTCCATTAAATACTTCATCCTCTTCTGTGAATCATACAGATGCACATGATGAGGGAGAGCGAACAGAAGATGAAGATAATACAACCAAGGACTCAACCACAGAGGCTCCTGAAATACCTACTCCAGCGACTACCGATGAATCAATACCAGAGGAAAACGAAGACTCTGTCTCCACTTCCTCAGAGGATCAAATTCCAACTTCAATCCCTATAGTCCCACAAGCTGAAATACCTAGCACAAGCACATAAGTGCCATCTACAACAGAGGTTGCACCAGAACCATAGTGTGCAACTACAGAGTTTCATCTTGATGACTCAAATGACCATCTTCCAAGAACAACACAATGGACGAAAAGCCATCCTCCAAGCCTTATAATCGGCGACCCTTCTGAAAAGGTCAAGACAAGATCAGCCACTACTAATTTTTGTTTCTTTACAAATTTCATCAGTGTGATCGAGCCAAAAAGAATCTCTGAAGCCCTAGATGATCCAAACTGGGTAGAGGCTATGCAAGAAGAGCTTCTACAGTTTGAGAGAAACAAGGTATGGACCCTAGTACCTCTGCCACGAGGAAAACAAGCAATAGGGACAAAATGGGTCTTCAAAAACAAGAAGGACGTGGATGGGGTGGTCATAAGAAAAAAAGCAAGATTGGTGGCCAAGGGATATCGCCAAGAAGAAGGCAGTGATTACGATGAAACTTTTGCCCCCGTCGCATGGCTCGAAGCAATAAGAATCTTCTTAGCCTTCACAGCCCACAAAGGTTTCAAAGTTTTTCAAATGGATGTAAAATCTGCTTTTCTGAATGGTGAAATCCAAGAAGAAGTATATGTCCTGCAGCCACCTGGGTTTGACAGTTCCAAGTACCCAAAATACGTGTACTTCCTCGACAAAGCTCTATATGGACTGAAACAAGCTCCAAGAGCATGGTACGATAGACTTTCACCCTTTCTTCTCAATAATTAATTCGACAGAGGTACAACCGATACTACTTTGTTTTACAAACAAAAAGGTGATGAGATTCTGCTTGTACAGATTTATGTGGATGTCATTATTTTTAGGTCTACAAATGCACAACAGTGCAAATCTTTTGAAAATCTCATGCAGAGTGAGTTTGAAATGAGTATGATGGGAGAATTAAACTTCTTCCTCGGACTCCAAGTAAAATAATCATCAGAGGGAATTTTTATAAATCAAGCTAAATATGCCTCTGACATACTTTCAAAATTCAGTCTCTCTGATGCCTCTGTAATGAAGACCCCAATGGCCACTGGAAATAAATTATTCCCAGATCCAAATGGCACATCTGTAGAGTGCAAACTCTACAGAGGTATGATTGGGTCTCTGTTATACTTAACCACAAGTAGGCCTGATATAATGTATGCCACATGCCTCTGTGCAAGATATCAAGCTAACCCAAAGGAATCCCACTATATCGCTGTAAAGAGGATATTCAGATACCTTAAAGGGACCAATAATCATGGGCTCTGGTATCCGAAGAACTCTGGCTTTGGTCTTAACGCATACACAGATTCAGATTATGGAGTATGCCAGCTTGATCGAAAAAGCACCTCTGGGAGCTGTCAATTCCTGGGAGGTAAACTAGTCAGATAGACTTCGAAGAAACAAAACTGTGTGTCCACATCTACAATAGAAGCTGAATATGTTGCTGCTGCTAGCTGTTGCTCCCAAGTTATGTGGATGAAAACTCAGCTAAAGGACTATGGCCACAACATATACCAAATACCCATCTTCTGTGATTCAAAAAGTGCCATAGTCATCTCTGCCAATCCAGTTCAGCACTAAAAAACAAAGCATATCGATTTCCGTTACCACTTTCTGAAGCATCATGTTGAACATGGCACAATAGAAATGCACTTTGTGACCACTGAATACCATCTTGCAGACTTATTCACCAAGGCACTTGATGAGAAAAGATTCCTTTTCTTGGTGGGTAAGTTGGGAATGATTAACATGAGTTGAATCCTCTGTAAGTAAGATCTGATCTTCGCGTAAATATGTATATATTTAAAACTCTTCTGTATGTAAATTCTTAATCATCAAAAGTTCTGTAACCAACAGAGCTTCTGTGGAGTTGCTCAGAGCCTCTGACAATATCCACAGAACCTCTGATGAGATAGACATATGTCCTATGCACCACTTATCTCATTTGATCCAAGCATAGGTCAAGGGGGAGCAGAAGGAGACCTTGAACTGATCTACAAGGGTTGATTATTCAAGGGGGAGCCAAAGAAGAGATGTCATCAATCAAATTCACAGAAGTGAAGGTTTTTGTCGACCAAGGGAGAACCAAACGATAAGTATCTCGTACAAATCCTTTTTGAAAACAATTTTCTAGGACACCAATTTCAAAATACGTCCTAGAAACACTGTTTAAGACATTCCAAACAAGTAATAATCAAAAAGATTTTCGAGCCTTCCGTTATGAGAAATTTAAGGTCATGGAGCCTCTGCTGAGCTCAACAGAGCCTCTGTAAGACGGATCCTCTAGAACTGCAAATTTCATACGGAAACTCTGTCTATCAACCTCAAATGTCTTCTTTAAGGATTTGTACGTACAAATGCACACACAAGGATACTGGAAGAAAGTCTTTTGGTCGAAGAGTTCACTCCACCAAAGAGTCTCTGTCGCCCAACATAGACAATCAAAGAAAGTATGTCTCGCACAAAATCTTTTTCAAAACAGTTTTCTAGGACACAAATTTCCAAATATGTTCTAAAAACAGTGTTTAAAACAATTAAAACTTTGGATGATCAAAAACTTTTATGAATCTTTAGTTATTAGAAAATTTCACTCATAGAGCCTCTGTTGGCTTTGACAGAGCCCCAAAGCCTCTGTGGATGAAAATTTTGTGCTAAAGACTATCGATCCTCTCTAATGAATTTTCAAACATTTTTGGTAAAGGTGCAAGCATCGAGGACACATTAAATGTACGTTTCAGAATCACAGAACTCACTCCACTACAGAGCCTCTGTTGATTCTGACTTTACTCTTTATGGAAATTCTGTAAAAGGGAGATATTTACCGCGAGTGATAGACCCCACACAGAAGAAATACCCACGCGCCGAGCATTAATGGGCCACGCACGACGTCTAATCGTGCTCTGACACATTTGACGTGGCAGATTTTCATTGGACGTACGTGCCACACGTTTCTTCTAAAACTTGTGCCGCGCTGTAAAACTTAAGTGCATACCCCAAATGTTTATTGAATTCACTTTTACCACAGAATTCTATCAGTTTCTACCCTCACTATAAAACCCCGTTCCCATTCTCTCTTAAACCTTTTACGAACATACTCTCTTCATCTTCTCCGGCGAACCTTGCAATATCCTGCAACTTCTATTTTCTACTCTCTTTCTTGAAGATAATCTCCAATGGCTTCTACTTCCAACGCTCCGGTGAACTCCCCATCTCATTCTGAGAACTCCCAGAATCAAGAAATAGCCGGAAACCTACAACAGCAGACTTTGCTCCTACAACCCATCTTCTAAACTTCATCGCACATGAACACTGTGAAAGTGTTCTTCCTTTAAAACCCAATAACTACTACCTGGTTCCCTCAAAAACCGCATTTGGGGAAGCTCATGCCATCCTCCATATTCTAGAAAACCATTATCTTTACCCCCTATTAACCAAAACTGTCAATAAAATCCCTGCTAGATACCTAAATCAATTCTGGCAAAGCAGCAGATTTGATCCCGAAGATAGACAGATCAAGGGCTACATCTCAAAACCAGACAAATCCGAGCACCTTGAACTCAAGTTCAAAAGAACTATGTTCTCACTTGAGTTCAGTCTACCCACAAGAGGTCTTCTAGGGATAGAGGCATACGCAGAGGAACCCACAGACACCGAGCTCTGCAGGTTTGTTGAAATGTTGGGATACAACAAAACCTTAACAAAAAAATGATTTTAGAAGAAATCGATTACCCTCTCTGTGGAACACGCTATTCTCCATCCTAAATCGGTGCCTAACAGGGAAAGTGGGTAGTCCAGATCAATCTTCTCATCAATTTTTGACAATTATGTACGGGGTGTACTACGATCTACCTCTGGACTACGCCACCCTCATGATGCAGGAAATGGTTAACACCATCGACCGCAGAATCACCACCAAGAAGGCTAAAGGACGCAAGACCGATGCTCTACCTCCTCTACAGTATCAGTGAATTCTGGGTGTACTTCTAGAGCCTCTGCTCCGACTATAAAAATGGCCAATGGAGGAACCAACGGCCAGAATGTATCCCCTGAACAAAAACACCCCAACAGAGCACGAAGACAACTACCCTTTCTACAGGCCCCTGCCAACCGCACTTCTAGGATATGCAACAGATGAAACCTTTAAGTTAGAATATATATGCGATCATAGGACTCCAGAACCGAGTCCTGTGACACCCCGCGTCTAGGAGTCCCCTTAGGAACTAGGGTTGTAGAAAGGATGTCAGATGAAGAATGGGCAGTGGCCTTGGCTAAGCATCAACAAGGTCAAGAGAACTTTCATGATCTGAGAAATACAATTCTCACCCCTTCTCCAAAGAACAAAACCTCTGCCACCACTCCCAAGAAGAAGAAGAAAGCCCACAGAAAAAGAAAAGCTACAGAGGGCACCTCAACCAGTGCTGCTGAAACCCAACTGTCCCCTCCTCATGCAACAGAAGTTGGATCCTCTGCTCCATCCCCTCCTCCAAAAGAAAAGAAGAAAAGAAAACATAAATCTTTTGAGGAGGGTGCCCCCAAACCAAAGAAAAGGAGGAGCAAGAAGAAATCCAAAAACCTCACACTCCTCTGCAGACTATCGCTGAGGAAACTAATATGCTCGAAGAAACCCATGAGCAACCTCTGTAATCCCTTTCACCTATCAACTATGCAGAAGATCAGTGTGACTTTTCTAACTTCCTCCAACAACCCGGAATTGCACACTCTTTAGACCCTTCTGGATGGACCGCAGAAGCTCTATCTCATCATTCAACAGAAGCTTCAGACTTCAGAATCTCTTCTGATATGGATGATGATGACCAAACCCCACAGAATATTCAGTCTAAGGACTCACCCTTAGTTCGTGATCCATCGCCCCTGATCACAACAGAGGAATTTGTTTCCTCTGACACGCACACACATATAGGTCCAACAGGCTCTTCAGAGGAGCTTAGAGTGCACAAGGACGGGGAGACTCTAGACAAGTCTCCGAGTCAACATAAGGATACTCTTGTACCCACCTCTGGAGTGGATCAAGACAATGTCCTTAACAGAACCTCAATAGAGTCTGAGGCTGATAAAACCTCTGCTCGAGGATTAGAGGGAAATCCTTCCATCCTCAACATCGAAACAGGGACGAAAGAAGGTGTCCAAGGAACAGGGACTCACTCTGAGGACGAATGTGTTCCCCCAGAGGTTACACCAAGTCCACATGTATCAAGGGATGAGTTCCAAACCCTTGTCACCTCTGTGGACACCACATTGAAAGAGTTGAAAAGCTCTTTTGATTCTTTTGCAGATACAACTTCCAGGGCCATTACAGATCTGAACACCAAAATGGACAATCTATCCACAGAGGTGCAAAATGCCCAAGCCCAGATGAAGTCAACTGCTACAACCTCTGCCACCTCTGCTGCTGCTAACATCGAGAAAGCTACAACCTCGGCCTTCCAAAGCTCTGTGAAAGCCCTACTTGAACAACTGAAGACAGCTCAAATGCCAACTTATGCGGGCCTTACACCAGAAGATCTGAAGAAGGCCCTCGGGCAAGTTCAGGAGCAAACTACAAGGGAAACTCTGGACATGAAATCCTCTAACTACATGACCAGAGCTCAGCTCACAGAACTCGGCAAAGGGGTAATCAACCAGGTCACAGAGCTCATCACAGCCTTCACTGCTGCCAACGCAAATTATGTAAAACACTTCAGAAAAAGCATCGGCAAAATGCGCTTCAACACAGAGGCAGAGGTCCATACCCTATTAGGCCTCTGTGACGACCTCTGCGCAAAAATGATCGCTGCCGGTGCCATACCGCCCAAAAAGCCAGAAGCGTCTTGCAGAGCAGAAGGCACTAAAGATAAGGGTCAGGATGATTCTGATGATGACTCTGATGATTCATCAGATCATCCTGAGGGGTAGAAACCAAGGGAGAAAGCTGCAAGCAAAGGTCTACCAGAACCACCAATATCAGCAGAACCGCTAAACCAAGTTCCCCCAACTCAAACCCAAGGAGGAAACCAACAACAGACCACAGAGGCAACAACCAGCTATGTGGAAATACCATCTGAAGAAACCCCAATTCAAACCCAAATACCCGAAACAACTACAGATCAACAACAGAAGACCACAAAGGCAACACCCACCTCTGTGGAAACAACTTCTGTATTCGGAAAAGGTGTGCCAACCCGTGAAGTATTCCAAATCCTAACATCCTCCGAAGAAGATCAACCATCCCAATCACCAAAACCAAAATCTCCAGAAGAACTCCCCTCTCCAACACCAAAAGAAACCAAGATACCATCTCCCACACCTAAAACCAGAACCAAAACCATTGCTCACAAAAGAAAACATATGAGCAAAACCACAGAAGCCTCACCTACAAAACCCACATCACCAACCAAGCCCTCAGAAGCACAAGTGACAAAACCAACAGAGGCAACCCCCACAAAACCTACAGAAGTACCTCCGTCAAAGCCCTCAGAACCCCAAAGGACACAACCCACAGAGGCAACCCAATATCTACAAGAAGAAGAAGCCAAAGCATCAACCAGCTGAAAAATTGATGAAGAGCTCTTTTGATGCATATGTGACACCAAAGCCAGAACAAGAAGACTGGTCTTTCGGTGCTACCCCTCTGTCAAACATACCAATTATAGATCCGAAGGCAAAAGTGTAAAGCCCGTGTCCCGGTACGTTTATTAATTAATTTTAATAATTTAAAATGTTTACCTTTAATTGTTTTTTTTTTTGGTTAGTGGTTTGGTGTCAAATAGGACCAAGTTGTTAGCAATCTTAGTTAAGTTGGGTTATTGTAAGTTGTGGGATTTTAGAGGGGCCATAATTGAATTTGGACAAAAGTTTGGGCATGGTTCGGCCCATGCAAGAAAGGGCCGAGACCCCCCATTTTTCCTTTCTCGTTTTTGCTCTCACACCTCCTAATTCTCTTGTTCTTCTTTTCCTTGTAAAACAAGCAAGTCAAACAACCCTAAACACCACGATCCTTTTCCTCCTTTTTCCTTGTGTGTGCGGCCGAGTGAGAGAGAGAGAGAGAGAGAGAGAGCGAGAAGAGAGAGAGAGGAAGAGAACAAGAGAAACGAAGAGATAGAGAGAGAGAGAGAGACGCCGGAGGATCGTCGCTGCTGCCGCCGGAGGTCGCTGGAGGTCGCCGCCAGCACCACCTTTCGTCGGAGAAGTCGAGGGGAAGAGGGTAGACGTCGCAAGGTAAGTCGTTTCTTCGTTTCGCTTTCCTTTCCTTTTCGTTTTTCCGGTGGAACAACCACCGCCGCACGCCGCCGCTGTGGTGGCCGTGGGTGGGCGGCGGGTTGTGTGGGTGTATGTGTCATTCTTGCATGGGGATGATCGGGAGTGAGGAGAGCGGTGGTGTGAGGATGGAGTGGTGTGCGTGAGGGTGTGCGTGCGTGTGCGTGTATACAAGAGTCGCCGGAAATACCGCCGCCGCCGCCGGTGACCACCACGGCCGGAGGTGGCAGTGGGTGGTGCCGGGTGTTGTCCAGTTTTCGTAAACCATTGTTAGCTAAACCCCAACCCGTAACCTTAATCGCGTAACCGTAATTACAATCGTCTTTTTTATGTGAAAATTAGTTTTCTGTCCAGTTTTCATATAACCGTAACTTTTTCCTCGTAACTCCGTTTGAGCCGAAACTGGCGTCCACGGTTCAAGTTCAGGGTCGAGCAAGTTTTCCGTGTTTTAGCGAAAAACTGGTTCGGCCTCTAACTAGGTGAAAAAGTGGTCGTAAGTTCGGTGTTTCGTCATTTCATGTGAAAACTTCTGGAATCTGCCTTGATCTTGCAAAAATCATAACTTTCTGCTCGTAACTCGGTTTGGGGTGAAACCGGTGTCAAAAGTTCCCTTTTGGAGTCTAGAAACTTTTCTTTGTTTTGTGCAAAACCCAGTTCGGGACGTAGCATGGGTCGATTTGTCGTTTTATACTGAAAGGTGCTGAATTTCGCTGTTCCGGAATCTGTTTTTGTAAAATCCGTAGTAAATTGTAGAAAAATCGTTAGGAGGCGTATAATATGTCCTTGGAACCCTAACTCAGAGTACTTTCTGGTCATGAAATAATATTGGGAATTTTCTGGGTTTAAAGGGGTCGAAACAGGTCCCAAACAGACCTGTTTAGTGAGAACATAAAATAGTTTTAGTGACGGTTTAAGCGTGTGTCGTGTCATAGGGTCCGGGTCTTGTATTGACACGTTTTAACATGCATTTAGGTGCTGGGAAGTGACCGTAATTGTGAAGCTTGAATTGTGTTATTAAGATGGGCGCGCATTCGAGGTGAGTTCTCTCACTGTGTAGTTAGGGGTTGTATGCATGTCATAATAGTTTGTATGTACTATTGTCTTTGTGGTGTGAACTAGTTGTTTGTGGTGTGTAATATTTGATTGGTTTGAATGCTTGGTATAAATGTGTTACATTACAATTCGGTGGGACCGAGGCCTCGATGGTACGCCTCGATGGTACTGAGGTGTTGGATACATTACAATTCGGTGGGACCGAGGCCTCGATGGTACTGAGGTGTTGGATACATTACAATTCGGTGGGACCGAAGCCTCGATGGTACTGAGGTGTTGGATACATAATTACTTGTAGATGTTTACTCGTTTTATGTAACTGTGATGTTGTTGCTTATGTGCGGATAGGGGTGATGTGTATATAATTCCTATCTGCGCATGTGTTGGAATTCACTAAGCTTCGTGCTTACCCTTTCCCAATAAACTGTGGTTTCAGGTACGGGCGGCTCCAAGGCGTGACGAGTACACACTGGCGCGCGAGAAGAGCTGTTTGCTTTATGATTTTAATAATTAAACGTTTATTCCGCTGGTTTTATTTTATAAAGACATTAATTATGTGTTTGCAAACGAAATGTTGGGATCATTTATTGAGTTGTTATCAATGAATTGTTTATTTAAAAATTTAAATTTGCTTGTAATTTTTGGGACGTTACAACTTGGTATCAGAGCACAGCTTGAGTGAATCAAACGCACCTCGGTGTGTTTGGTCTCAAGTTGCGGCTGGGAAATTTTCAAATTCTTTATTAAATCTTTTTGGAAAATAAAAGAAAGGAAAACCCGTTTGAGAAACGGTGATCGATGGCGCAGTGTGTACAGTCAGCCGGAGCCAAGGGAAAAGGTACAGCACTTAGTGTTTTATTGCTTTCTAGATCATAGAGTATGCATGCTAGATTGCCTGTTGTGGACACTATGCTGTATGTTGAACTACTTGCTATTAGGAATTTATGCTAATTATGATAGGTTACTAAGTGGATGCCCTCTAGGTTGTATGCAGTAAGAGATTTATAGCCTTAGAATATTCGATTTAGTTCTATTGCGCAGCTCTTGTTTGAGTCCAACCGTTTTAGGATAGAGTCTTGTATTCGACTGTCTATTTATTTCGCACTGCATATAGTCGGGTATTCGCAAGGTCACTCGTCATAATTAGTAGGGATTCGGTAGTAGCAAGGGTAGTGGGATAAGAGGAAATTCCTAGGGAGCTAGGATGGGTGGATGTATATATGTGCTGGTGCAGGCATATGGTTAATTATCGTTGTATGATCGGGGTGACCGATGGTTTATTAAGTATACAATTGTGACTGTCTGATCGGGGAGACCGATTGTTTTATATATACAGTAGTTGTATGAGTTGCCTGTTTAGGATATGTTCTTGAACTGGCATGCGTGGATTAATTATGTTATGCGTATAGTTTCGGCGAGAAACCACTTGGACCCTCGGGATGGGACTCGGAACGAGCGATGATAGGCGTGGAAGGTAGTAGTAGAGCTCCTACTACCGGAAGCACAGGAACAATGCTCGAGTCGGGGAAGTCACGAGGAATCCAAGGAGTTGAGCGTGAGTGATGTTAGTATGAGTTATTATGTGCTAATAACGCGTTGTATTATCTACCCTGAATAGCCGTCATGAGGGGAGACAATTATAGTAGATCCACTGGTACATGTGTGTACTTGACTTGCTTTGATGGGATGATCGTTAGGGTAGTGTCGAAGGTTCTAAACTAGTAGTCGTTGGAATAGAAAGACGATTATAGTATTAGTCACTTGGAGTGACGATAAGGATGATATTTGTTGTAAGCAGATCATTTCGGGCCAAGATGGGAGATTGTGCTAGAGCCATAGGCTTATTAAGCCGACTTGGATTTGAGGAAAAATCGTAGGGATTATTTGACGTAATTTCCCAACTTTCCCTAAGAGGTTAAATGTCCGGAGGACGATAGTGGATTGGAGAGGTTTGGAGGAGTATGAGTCTAGACGTGGATATTGAGTTGCCCTCAGAAGCACAAGTGACAAAACCAACAGAGGCAACCCCCACAAAACCTACAGAAGTACCTCCGTCAAAGCCCTCAGAACCCCAAAGGACACAACCCACAGAGGCAACCCAATATCTACAAGAAGAAGAAGCCAAAGCATCAACCAGCTGAAAATTTGATGAAGAGCTCTTTTGATGCATATGTGACACCAAAGCCAGAACAAGAAGACTGGTCTTTCGGTGCTACCCCTCTGTCAAACATACCAATTATAGATCCGAAGGCAAAAGTGTAAAGCACGTGTCCCGGTACGTTTATTAATTAATTTTAATAATTTAAAATGTTTACCTTTAATTGTTTTTTTTTTGGTTAGTGGTTTGGTGTCAAATAGGACCAAGTTGTTAGCAATCTTAGTTAAGTTGGGTTATTGTAAGTTGTGGGATTTTAGAGGGGCCATAATTGAATTTGGACAAAAGTTTGGGCATGGTTCGGCCCATGCAAGAAAGGGCCGAGACCCCCCATTTTTCCTTTCTCGTTTTTGCTCTCACACCTCCTAATTCTCTTGTTCTTCTTTTCCTTGTAAAACAAGCAAGTCAAACAACCCTAAACACCACGATCCTTTTCCTCCTTTTTCCTTGTGTGTGCGGCCGAGTGAGAGAGAGAGAGAGAGAGAGCGAGAAGAGAGAGAGAGGAAGAGAACAAGAGAAACGAAGAGATAGAGAGAGAGAGAGAGACGCCGGAGGATCGTCGCTGCTGCCGCCGGAGGTCGCTGGAGGTCGCCGCCAGCACCACCTTTCGTCGGAGAAGTCGAGGGGAAGAGGGTAGACGTCGCAAGGTAAGTCGTTTCTTCGTTTCGCTTTCCTTTCCTTTTCGTTTTTCCGGTGGAACAACCACCGCCGCACGCCGCCGCTGTGGTGGCCGTGGGTGGGCGGCGGGTTGTGTGGGTGTATGTGTCATTCTTGCATGGGGATGATCGGGAGTGAGGAGAGCGGTGGTGTGAGGATGGAGTGGTGTGCGTGAGGGTGTGCGTGCGTGTGCGTGTATACAAGAGTCGCCGGAAATACCGCCGCCGCCGCCAGTGACCACCACGGCCGGAGGTGGCAGTGGGTGGTGCCGGGTGTTGTCCAGTTTTCGTAAACCATTGTTAGCTAAACCCCAACCCGTAACCTTAATCGCGTAACCGTAATTACAATCGTCTTTTAGGATAGAGTCTTGTATTCGACTGTCTATTTATTTCGCACTGCATATAGTCGGGTATTCACAAGGTCACTCGTCATAATTAGTAGGGATTCGGTAGTAGCAAGGGTAGTGGGATAAGAGGAAATTCCTAGGGAGCTAGGAAGGGTGGATGTATATATGTGCTGGTGCAGGCATATGGTTAATTATCGTTGTATGATCGGGGTGACCGATGGTTTATTAAGTATACAATTGTGACTGTCTGATCGGGGAGACCGATTGTTTTATATATACAGTAGTTGTATGAGTTGCCTGTTTAGGATATGTTCTTGAACTGGCATGCGTGGATTAATTATGTTATGCGTATAGTTTCGGCGAGAAACCACTTGGACCCTCGGGATGGGACTCGGAACGAGCGATGATAGGCGTGGAAGGTAGTAGTAGAGCTCCTACTACCGGAAGCACAGGAACAATGCTCGAGTCGGGGAAGTCACGAGGAATCCAAGGAGTTGAGCGTGAGTGATGTTAGTATGAGTTATTATGTGCTAATAACGCGTTGTATTATCTACCCTGAATAGCCGTCACGAGGGGAGACAATTATAGTAGATCCACTGGTACATGTGTGTACTTGACTTGCTTTGATGGGATGATCGTTAGGGTAGTGTCGAAGGTTCTAAACTAGTAGTCGTTGGAATAGAAAGACGATTATAGTATTAGTCACGTGGAGTGACGATAAGGATGATATTTGTTGTAAGCAGATCATTTCGGGCCAAGATGGGAGATTGTGCTAGAGCCATAGGCTTATTAAGCCGACTTGGATTTGAGGAAAAATCGTAGGGATTATTTGACGTAATTTCCCAACTTTCCCTAAGAGGTTAAATGTCCGGAGGACGATAGTGGATTGGAGAGGTTTGGAGGAGTATGAGTCTAGACGTGGAATGCCGACTGAGTCATGCACGAAGTTTATTTTGAAAATAAAATTGCATTAACTACTTCTGGTGTTTCAAATCCTTTTAGGGATGGTGTTTTGGAATTTTGGGAAATGTTTAGTACACACACAAGATTTCGAATTATGGTTTTGAAAGTGTATGAAATCGTTTTATCACGGGAGTGCAAACTTTGTTAGAATTTGTCTCATTTTCGTTATTTTTCCAACGGTTCTTTCGGGTACGATGTTATCCGTGTTTTGTGGTGGTTAAGATGTTGGGTAAGTGACTACGGCTTGAGACTCTAACATTGGAACTCCTCCACATGTGTTAGAGTTGAGACGGAAAGTTACATTCCACGATGCATGTTTAAAGGCGATTTTAGTGATTTGTCTAAAATAAGTTTGGAATTCTAGTGTCGCTTAACTTTTCGTTCGAGAGTTTGTATTACTAAGTGTTTTATTGCAAATAGTTAAGTGTGTGGATTGATTCATGCGTGACATAAGTGATGCATGGAGGAATTTTGGTAACATTTCATAAGGAGTTGTTTAGTGCGCTTTTTAGTCAGCTAAAGGTTTTATTGACATTTCCATGAAAATACGATTTATCGACTTAGGGGTATGCATACTGGAGTAACCTTTGTTCCCGACATTTTGATGAACGAGTCGTGCATGAAAATGTTTTAGTTCCTTTTTTTTTGTCGAAATGAAAGACCATTTGATCCAAGGAGTGTTTTAATGTTGTGAGCATCATACATACGATTAAAATGTGTTATATTTTGGAAATATAAATGCGTAGATTTTTGACATTCGGTTAATTTAGAATTACCGATCATTTTTTTTGGGAAATTAAAAACTTTTGCTTTGGAGGAAACGGGTATTTTGAGCATTTTCGATAAATACATTTTAAACTATAATGTTTTGACGTTATAAGTCCCAAGTACGAAACTTGAGGAAGTGTTACAAGCTTACATGCCTGCCCCCAGTTTGAGATTTTATGAGGTTTTAGTCGATATTTCCAATTAATAGGAGCGGACTGGTTTCTGTCTTCAAGTTTGAAACTTACACGAGGCAGTTGTGTTTTAACAAAAATATATTTGTAAACCGTGTCATCGTTTTGTGTGACTAGCTGACGCGCGAAAAATTTGTGGCGAACCCTGTACCACGTCATTTTATGGTTAAAAAGAAGAATTTTTGAATCAAATGTCGTGAAACTTATTTTGAATTATGTGCACACCTTTGTCGCACCCTGTTTAAGGTCAAGCGGTTACTTTAAGCGCACGTCATGAGTCAATCCATACTGGAATCGAGGCGTTTCATTTTAAATAAATTATTTATTACACTTGCTTTTGTGTGAGTAAACAGAACTGCAATGGAAAAATTTTCAACATGATTTTCCTATGTGGGACGAGCGTGTCCAGTTTTGCGTAACTATCGATCAGGTAATAGTAGTTTAATTACATACTGTCTTTTGAGATGAAAATCCTGACGATTGAAAGTATTTTGTAAATGATTTTGTAAACCATTTGGGGAAATGTGCTTGTAAGTGTCATGTGTCATTTCGAAAAATTTTAGGGTGTGAGTCCGTTTGGAAAACTCTTTTGTTTAACCCGTGTTGAGTCTGAGACTAAGGTTGATTTCAGAGTATTGCTTGCTTAAACTTTGTTTAAACGCATTTTCCGTCATATGGGTCTAGCAAGCGTGGAGCATTTTGCTCGGTTATGACTTGGAGTTAGTCATGGGCCTATTGCCCGGTGTTAATGGCTCGATGTGGAGTCTAGTTGATGAGTTGTTTTTGTCGCACCGTTTGGCATTCTTTGCACGTTGAGTGTCTACATGTTTGGGTGAGTGAGTCAATCAGGAATAGGCAATGTTGTTGGTAGGATGTCTGCTTTGGATCCTTAGACAAGTTAGTCGGTCGTTGGTAATGGTCGGTTGGGTATCTCGGGGTGGGACCCCGGTATTCATGTGTTCTAACATAGACTTTCTAGTAGGTACTAGGAGGATATAGTTGTGGGCACTTACCTGGGGGGGGGGGGGGGTAGTTCCGGTGTGCTGGGTCTTGAGGCGTTACCGGGGAGGTAGACGTCAAGGTGTATCCTCGATACGGTGTGACTTGGCTTCGTAGAGCAAGTGTGGATGATACGTCGACGGTGGGAGGTAGATATTCCACGCGCGTTAGTACTGTAGGCCGAATAGTATCGGTTGAGGGATTGGTGCCCTTTGTTATTAAGAGAATAAATGCGCTTCAACCATTTTGAGGTAGGTGGTGTATTTAGGTGTCGACTTTTGGGCTTGAGGCCAAACACCGTTAGTATAATCGGAGAGTTGTAGCCGATTTTAAGATAATCATGGTGATGGTAGTAGTAACCCTGAAATGATCACTTGTGATGGATGGTTATGGTGGAATGACCTACGGGTGTGTTAGTTGATTTGGTTGTGGGGGTTACCTCTTTGTGTTAGTGTCTTGGATAATACCACGTTTTTTTTTTGAGTTACTGAAATCGGTTGGACCGATGTTCGGCGGGTGGCCGATGTTTGTTATTGTGATCGGTTGGACCGATGTTCGGCGGGTGGCCGATGATTGTTATTGTAATCGGTTGGACCGATGTTCGGCAAGGGGTCGATGTTTTGTTAAATATAAGTTATTGAAAATCTTTGGAGCCTATTAGAATTCGTATAAGTTAATCGTCAATTAATGATAGGAGGGATCGTAATCGAGTATCCTGTAGGGTATACTGGTGAGCAGCTTCAGGGTGGTTAGAGCTTGAGATTTGACCAGGGATGTATGGAATATCTAAGGTTGGGGGGACAGCCGTAGTCGCTTGGCTAGGAATGATTTCAATTGTCGGGGTATTCTGCCGATCATAATCCCAGTGTCTTAGAAAGAGTACGTTAGTAAGAATAGTATTCGAGAAGTTTAGAAGAGGTTTCAAGTGGACTTAGGAACCTGAGGTTGAGATGAGGGAGAGCTATCCAGAGCTATTCACGGGCATAGACTTCGAGGACGAAGTCTAATTCAAGCGGGGGAGAGTTGTAAAGCCCGTGTCCCGGTACGTTTATTAATTAATTTTAATAATTTAAAATGTTTACCTTTAATTGTTTTTTTTTTGTTAGTGGTTTGGTGTCAAATAGGACCAAGTTGTTAGCAATCTTAGTTAAGTTGGGTTATTGTAAGTTGTGGGATTTTAGAGGGGCCATAATTGAATTTGGACAAAAGTTTGGGCATGGTTCGGCCCATGCAAGAAAGGGCCGAGACCCCCCATTTTTCCTTTCTCGTTTTTGCTCTCACACCTCCTAATTCTCTTGTTCTTCTTTTCCTTGTAAAACAAGCAAGTCAAACAACCCTAAAAACCACGATCCTTTTCCTCCTTTTTCCTTGTGTGTGCGGCCGAGTGAGAGAGAGAGAGAGAGATAGCGAGAAGAGAGAGAGGAAGAGAACAAGAGAAACGAAGAGAGAGAGAGAGAGACGCCGGAGGATCGTCGCTGCTGCCGCCGGAGGTCGCCGCCAGCACCACCTTTCGTCGGAGAAGTCGAGAGGAAGAGGGTAGACGTCGCAAGGTAAGTCGTTTCTTCGTTTCGCTTTCCTTTCCTTTTCGTTTTTCCGGTGGAACAACCACCGCCGCACGCCGCCGCTGTGGTGGCCATGGGTGGGCGGCGGGTTGTGTGGGTGTATGTGTCATTCTTGCGTAGGGATGATCAGGAGTGAGGAGAGCGGTGGTGTGAGGATGGAGTGGTGTGCGTGAGGGTGTGCGTGCGTGTGCGTGTATACAAGAGTCGCCGGAAATACCGCCGCCGCCGCCGGTGAACACCACGGCCGGAGGTGGCAGTGGGTGGTGCCGGGTGTTGTCCAGTTTTCGTAAACCATTGTTAGCTAAACCCCAACCCGTAACCTTAATCGCCTAACCGTAATTACAATCGTCATTTTTATGTGAAAATTAGTTTTCTGTCCAGTTTTCATATAACCGTAACTTTTTCGTCGTAACTCCGTTTGAGCCGAAACTGGCGTCCACGGTTCAAGTTCAGGGTCGAGCAAGTTTTCCATGTATTAGCGAAAAACTGGTTCGGCCTCTAACTAGGCGAAAAAGTGGTCGGAAATTCGGTGTTTCGTCATTTCATGTGAAAACTTCTGGAATCTGCCTTGATCTTGCAAAAATCATAACTCTCTGCTCGTAACTCGGTTTGGGGTGAAACCGGTGTCAAAAGTTCCCTTTTTGAGTCTAGAAACATTTCTGTGTTTTGTGCAAAACCCAGTTCGGGACGTAGCATGGGTCGATTTGTCGTTTTATACTGAAAGGTGCTGAATTTCGCTGTTCCGGAATCTATTTTTGTAAAATCCGTAGTAAATTGTAGAAAAATCGTTAGGAGGCGTATAATATGTCCTTGGAACCCTAACTCAGAGTACTATCTGGTCATGAAATAATATTGGGAATTTTCTGGGTTTAAAGGGGTCGAAACAGGTCTCGAACAGACCTGTTTAGTGAGAACAGAAAATAGTTTTAGTGACGGTTTAAGCGTGTGTCGTGTCATAGGGTCCGGGTCTTGTATTGACACGTTTTAACATGCATTTAGGTGCTGGGAAGTGACCGTAATTGTGAAGCTTGAATTGTGTTATTAAGATGGGCGCGCATTCGAGGTGAGTTCTCTCACTGTGTAGTTAGGGGTTGTATGCATGTCATAATAGTTTGTATGTACTATTGTCTTTGTGGTGTGAACTAGTTGTTTGTGGTGTGTAATATTTGATTGGTTTGAATGCTTGGTATAAATGTGTTACATTACAATTCGGTGGGACCGAGGCCTCGATGGTACTGAGGTGTTGGATACATTACAATTCGGTGGGACCGAGGCCTCGATGGTACTGAGGTGTTGGATACATTACAATTCGGTGGGACCGAGGCGTCGATGGTACTGAGGTGTTGGATACATTACAATTCGGTGGGACCGAAGCCTCGATGGTACTGAGGTGTTGGATACATAATTATTTGTAGATGTTTATTCGTTTTATGTAACTGTGATGTTGTTGCTTATGTGCGGATAGGGGTGATGTGTATATAATTCCTATCTGCGCATGTGTTGGAATTCACTAAGCTTCGTGCTTACCCTTTCCCAATAAACTGTGGTTTCAGGTACGGGCGGCTCCAAGGCGTGACGAGTACACACTGGCGCGCGAGAAGAGCTGGTTGCTTTATGATTTTAATAATTAAACGTTTATTCCGCTAGTTTTATTTTATAAAGACATTAATTATGTGTTTGCAAACGAAACGTTGGGATCATTTATTGAGTTGTTATCAATGAATTGTTTATTTAAAAATTTAAATTTGCTTGTAATTTTTGGGACATTACAACTTGGTATCAGAGCACAGCTTGAGTGAATCAAACGCACCTCGGTGTGTTTGGTCTCAAGTTGCGGCTGGGAAATTTTCAAATTCTTTATTAAATCTTTTTGGAAAATAAAAGAAAGGAAAACCCGTTTGAGAAACGGTGATCGATGGCGCAGTGTGTACAGTCAGCCGGAGCCAAGGGAAAAGGTACAGTACTTAGTGTTTTATTGCTTTCTAGATCATAGAGTATGCATGCTAGATTGCCTGTTGTGGACACTATGATGTATGTTGAACTACTTGCTATTAGGAATTTATGCTAATTATGATAGGTTACTAAGTGGATGCCCTCTAGGTTGTATGCAGTAAGAGATTTATAGCCTTAGAATATTCGATTTAGTTCTATTGCGCAGCTCTTGTTTGAGTCCAACCGTTTTAGGATAGAGTCTTGTATTCGACTGTCTATTTATTTCGCACTGCATATAGTCGGGTATTCGCAAGGTCACTCGTCATAATTAGTAGGGATTCGGTAGTAGCAAGGGTAGTGGGATAAGAGGAAATTCCTAGGGAGCTAGGAAGGGTAGATGTATATATGTGTTGGTGCAGGCATATGATTAATTATATATTTAATTGTCGTTGTATGATCGGGGTGACCGATGGTTTATTAAGTATACAATTGTGACTGTCTGATCGGGGAGACCGATGGTTTTATATATACAGTAGTTGTATGAGTTGCCTGTTTAGGATATGTTCTTGAACTGGCATGCGTGGATTAATTATGTTATGTGTATAGTTTCGGCGAGAAACCACTTGGACCCTCGGGATGGAACTCGGAACGAGCGATGATAGGCGTGGAAGGTAGTAGTAGAGCTCCTACTACCGGAAGCACAGGATCAATGCTCGAGTCGGGGAAGTCACGAGGAATCCAAGGAGTTGAGCGTGAGTGATGTTAGTATGAGTTATTATATGCTAATAACGCGTTGTATTATCTACCCTGAATAGCCGTCACGAGGGGAGACAATTATAGTAGATTCACTGGTACATGTGTGTACTTGACTTGCTTTGATGGGATGATCGTTAGGGTAGTGTCGAAGGTTCTAAACTAGTAGTCGTTGGAATAGAAAGACGATTATAGTATTAGTCACTTGGAGTGACGATAAGGATGATATTTGTTGTAAGCAGATCATTTCGGGCCAAGATGGGAGATTGTGCTAGAGCCATAGGCTTATAGAGCCGACTTGGATTTGAGGAAAAATCGTAGGGATTATTTGACGTAATTTCCCAACTTGCCCTAAGAGGTTAAATGTCCGGAGGACGATAGTGGATTGGAGAGGTTTGGAGGAGTATGAGTCGAGACGTGGAATGCCGACTGAGTCATGCACGAAGTTTATTTTGAAAATAAAATTGCATTAACTACTTCTGGTGTTTCAAATCCTTTTAGGGATGGTGTTTTGGAATTTTGGGAAATGTTTAGTACACACTGGCGCGCGAGAAGAGCTGGTTGCTTTATGATTTTAATAATTAAACGTTTATTCCGCTGGTTTTATTTTATAAAGACATTAATTATGTGTTTGCAAACGAAACGTTGGGATCATTTATTGAGTTGTTATCAATGAATTGTTTATTTAAAAATTTAAATTTGCTTGTAATTTTTGGGACATTACAACTTGGTATCAGAGCACAGCTTGAGTGAATCAAACGCACCTCGGTGTGTTTGGTCTCAAGTTGCGGCTGGGAAATTTTCAAATTCTTTATTAAATCTTTTTGGAAAATAAAAGAAAGGAAAACCCGTTTGAGAAACGGTGATCGATGGCGCAGTGTGTACAGTCAGCCGGAGCCAAGGGAAAAGGTACAGTACTTAGTGTTTTATTGCTTTCTAGATCATAGAGTATGCATGCTAGATTGCCTGTTGTGGACACTATGATGTATGTTGAACTACTTGCTATTAGGAATTTATGCTAATTATGATAGGTTACTAAGTGGATGCCCTCTAGGTTGTATGCAGTAAGAGATTTATAGCCTTAGAATATTCGATTTAGTTCTATTGCGCAGCTCTTGTTTGAGTCCAACCGTTTTAGGATAGAGTCTTGTATTCGACTGTCTATTTATTTCGCACTGCATATAGTCGGGTATTCGCAAGGTCACTCGTCATAATTAGTAGGGATTCGGTAGTAGCAAGGGTAGTGGGATAAGAGGAAAATCCTAGGGAGCTAGGAAGGGTGGATGTATATATGTGCTGGTGCAGGCATATGATTAATTATATATTTAATTGTCGTTGTATGATCGGGGTGACCGATGGTTTATTAAGTATACAATTGTGACTGTCTGATCGGGGAGACCGATGGTTTTATATATACAGTAGTTGTATGAGTTGCCTGTTTAGGATATGTTCTTGAACTGGCATGCGTGGATTAATTATGTTATGTGTATAGTTTCGGCGAGAAACCACTTGGACCCTCGGGATGGAACTCGGAACGAGCGATGATAGGCGTGGAAGGTAGTAGTAGAGCTCCTACTACCGGAAGCACAGGATCAATGCTCGAGTCGGGGAAGTCACGAGGAATCCAAGGAGTTGAGCGTGAGTGATGTTAGTATGAGTTATTATATGCTAATAACGCGTTGTATTATCTACCCTGAATAGCCGTCACGAGGGGAGACAATTATAGTAGATTCACTGGTACATGTGTGTACTTGACTTGCTTTGATGGGATGATCGTTAGGGTAGTGTCGAAGGTTCTAAACTAGTAGTCGTTGGAATAGAAAGACGATTATAGTATTAGTCACTTGGAGTGACGATAAGGATGATATTTGTTGTAAGCAGATCATTTCGGGCCAAGATGGGAGATTGTGCTAGAGCCATAGGCTTATAGAGCCGACTTGGATTTGAGGAAAAATCGTAGGGATTATTTGACGTAATTTCCCAACTTGCCCTAAGAGGTTAAATGTCCGGAGGACGATAGTGGATTGGAGAGGTTTGGAGGAGTATGAGTCGAGACGTGGAATGCCGACTGAGTCATGCACGAAGTTTATTTTGAAAATAAAATTGCATTAACTACTTCTGGTGTTTCAAATCCTTTTAGGGATGGTGTTTTGGAATTTTGGGAAATGTTTAGTACACACTGGCGCGCGAGAAGAGCTGGTTGCTTTATGATTTTAATAATTAAACGTTTATTCCGCTGGTTTTATTTTATAAAGACATTAATTATGTGTTTGCAAACGAAACGTTGGGATCATTTATTGAGTTGTTATCAATGAATTGTTTATTTAAAAATTTAAATTTGCTTGTAATTTTTGGGACGTTACAAAAAGTCACATAGGATCGAGTGGCCCAAATCCATAAAAAAATGGATGCTATGCGCAGGCCCATGCCTCCACCCGGTGCACCTCCACAACAGATGGAAGAGGTGGTATACAGATATCTGTACAACAGAAGTGCTAGAGATCTTCTGCCACCAACCATTCAAGATCCCAACTTCCATGTTGCCCTCGAAAATACCTTCACAAGAACAACACCCAAGCCAAAATGGCAAGTCTTCTCAGATTCCAAAATCGACAAGGTCATATACTGTAAGTTTTCTCAAACCAGAACCACTCCTAAGGTTTCCTATATCATCTATAACGTTAAAAGGGAGGACAGAACCATGACCCAATTCTCAGATGCTGATCTGAGAAATCTAAGTCCCTACGATCTACCCGACCTTCTCCGCTGGACGAAAGAGAACTTCACAACAGATGCACATCGAAGGGCATACAGGGTGATAAGGAAAGCCATGCGTGAGAAACTTCTGCTATACAACCTTGTCGACATCTCCAAGAGTTGGGTTGGTCTATCAAGATCGTTCGTAGAGATGGACTGTCAGAAGTATGCAACAAATACTTTGACAGAGTTCAAAGCAAGCCTCGTGGAGCATAGAGGAACGGAGCTCATGAATCAAGCTCTCGCAAATAGACTGATAGAGGTCATCGACCAAGTTATCAACTTCAGAACCCTCTGCATCGGTTTCTATCAAGAGCTTAGAGAATTAGGATTCGACAACAAAAGTTTCAACGACTTCAAAGACCCCAACGTCTGATATCCTCTACCAACCTCTGCAAATCATTCCTTTCATAGTGTAATCAAATGTAAGTGCCTCTGGCATAATTCTATATGAAAGAAAAGTAAAATCTTTTGAGGTATTTTATTTTACCTCTTGTTATGTACTTACCCTAGAAAACCTTGCACTTTTCAATTTTTTATTTTTCAATACTTAGGGGGAGATTTTTAGCTCCAATCTTTCTGTTTATAGAAGTATTGAAAAATAGGTTAAGTATAGAAGTCTTCGACAGAGGCTCTGCTGAGTCACCGAAAACACCATAGCATAGAAGTCTTCGACAGAGGCTCTGCCGAGTAACCGAGAACACCGAAGTAAAGAATCTCAAGAAGATACTTCAATGCGGACATGGCCACAGTGCCTCTGTCACACTTGACAGAGCCTCTGTGGTATAAAAGACTAGAGCTCTATACTAAGGACAATCGTGCTTCTCATGATTTCTGCTGTACGAAGATCCCGAAGATCATTCGTACAAGGCGTGACCTGACAACTCCACGTGTCAAACTCTGATGGGTCTTAGCCTTAGTAGAAGCCGGCGCATTTAATTAACGTTGTACCTGCAACAGTACCTGAATAGTGTCTTTGTACCTTCAGTCCTTGTTGTCCAGAACTTGTCCCCTTTAGAAGTAGTATAAATAGAAGACTCATGTTGAGTTCTTCTATTAAGTTTTGCACGATACACACACCATCATAGCAGATTTCTTGTATAACTTTCGGTGTTCTTGGTGCTTAATTATATCAATATACAGTGGGTTATTGAGCTAATTATCTAAGTTATTTCCACTTAATATATTTGATATTGTGTTTCTTCTACCTTATTATATCTTTTAGTTCGTTAAAACGCTTCCACATTATATCTTGTTTGAACTATTAGATAAGAATCATCATTGTTAAGCAAAACAGGAACCAACAACTTTGCCTAGTGCTACTGAGACTCATAAGAACATATTCAAAGAACAAGTGAAGGCTGTTGCCTTTAGGAGTGGAAAGGACTTAGTGAATACCATACCAAAAGACCCACAGACTGTCAGTTGCATATCCAAAGAAAATGGTGTCACAATTGTACCCCCTATCGTTGATCAAACCCTTGAGAGTGTCCTTGGACACAAAACAACTTTTAATCCTGTGTCAAAACCTAATAAGTTTGACTTGCCTCGGTAACCCCCTGATGGTAAAAAGAAAGAGAAACCTACTGTAGTTGATGCTGCAGCATCCACTGATAGAACTAAAAAACCAAAAACAACAACTGAACAGGTCATACCTATGGTTCCATCCACTTCTGATCCTAAGAAGGCTGTTGTCACTCTTGTCCCACCTTACATTCCTTATCCCCAGAGAACGAGGAAGCAAAAGGAGGAAGAACAATTCAAGAAATTTCTAGATGTGTTTAAACAATTTCACGTCAACATCCCTTTGGTTGAAGTAATTGAAAGCATGCCTACTTATGCCAAGTTCCTTATGGTTACTTTGAGCAAGAAAAAGAAACTGATTGAATATCAGACTATAACCTTGACTGAAGGTTGTTGTTAGCTCCAACTTCTAGTGTTTATAGAAGTATTGAAAAATAGGCTAAGTATAGTTTACGACAGAGCCTCTGCCAAGACACCGATAGAAGATCCAAGTAAAGACTGCTGAAGACTTTCACAGAAGACAAGGCCACAGAGCCTCTGCCTAACTTGACAGAGCTTCTGTGGTATGAAGACTGGAGACTTAGAAGAATACTTGAAGCTCAAGACAAAGACGATCGTGCTTCTCACGTTCTCTGCTGTACGAAGATCCTAGAGATCATTCGTACAAGGCGTGCCCTAACAACTCCACGTGTTAAACTCTGATGGGTTTCAGCCTTTGCAGAATTGCGGCGCACTATGTTAAAGTTGTACCAATAGCAGTCCCGCGATCGTGTCTTGTACCTTTAGTCCTTATTGTCTAGAACTTGTCTCCTGGTGAATAGTATAAATAGAAGGCTCATGTTGAGCTCTTCTATTAAGCTTTGCACGACACACACACCCTTAGAGCAGAATTCTTGTAATACTTTTGGTGTTCTTGGTGTTCTTTATAATCAATACACAGTGAATCATTGAGTTAAATATCTGTGTTATTTATATTTTGTGTATTTGATATTGCGTGTCTTTCTACCAAGCAACATCTTTTTAGTTCGATAAAACGCTTCCGCACCCTTATTTGTTTGAACTAATAAATACTTAAATCATTGTTGATTAAAATAGGAACCAACAATTGGTATCAGAGCCATCCTTGATTTCCTATATCAAGAGATCCTCTCTTACAATGATTTTTGGTGGAAACTTGGCTTGATTTTAACCTGTTCTTAGTTTATTTCAAACAGACTCTGTTTTTCTGCCATTCTCGACCAGTTCGACTTTGGTGAACCTACATAATCTGTTTTCTCGGTTAAAACTCTCCATTTCAGTGCATTGCTCAAGGCCTTTAAGCTTATAAACAATTTTTAAAGCATCCACTTCATCATCTGAAAGTTTGCAGTTCATGCTGTGTTTTCTGGTATTTTTTCAAACCTGTTTCAAAATGGCAAACATGAACAACTTCTTCACCGTTGGTTCTCTAACCAAGCCACCCACTCTACTCAGAGACGAGTACCCTCAGTGGAAGATACGAATGATTCACTTCTTCGAGGGTACTGACAAAGAACTCGTCTACTATATCAACAATCCTCCCTTCGTACCAATGATCACAATACCTCGAGTACCTGCCACAAATGACACACCAGAGATTCCTGAGCACGAGAAACCAAGACCAAGGATAAGTGGTCCGAGCTAGATTGGGCAAAATATGAAGTTGCTCAGAAGACCAAAAGACTTCTGACAATGGCCATCCCCAATGACCTCTTCCAATCCCTGGATGCGTGTGAATATGCATACGATCTATGGAAGGAACTAGAGAAACAATTCGAGGGAGGGGCCAAGACTCAGAAGAACCGCAGAGCCCAATGCATCAATGAATACTATGCTTTCAAAGCTTTGCCGACAGAATCTCTGCAGTCAACATACGATCGGTTCAACTCTCTAATCAACAAATGCAAGAAGTTCGGGATTCACAGAACCTCTGAGGAAAACAACGTCATGTTCCTAAAGAGCCTAAAAGAAGAATGGCTCCAGTTGTCTATGTCTCTGCAAACTAATCAGGACTTAGACTACTGGACTCTGTCAGATCTTTATGGAACATTGGCAACCCAAGAACCTCAGATTGCACAAGCAAAAGTTCAAGTAAGTACACCCCTTTCAGCGAGAGGAAATGTTTGAGCACTTCAAAAATGAAGTAGGGTTTCCTTTATATACTGCATGCATTTAATACAAGTCAGTATACCTTTACACGTGGCAGCCTCTGGTTGGTTGCATGATATGACTCCAGTAGACAACCTAGTGGTCGCATGATGAACAATGCAGAATAAGAGTTGGTTGTACGATTCTGGACAAAAGGGATGTCCGTTCTGACAAAAATCGTACGGAGGCGTGCAAGGGGATAAGACAAAAGTTGCTTGTATAGGAGGCTTCATGATCAGCGTTCGCTGAATGATTCTTTATCAGCGAATGATAAATTTGAGCGTTCGTTGAAGTCTTCTACTTGAAACTTCACGTTGAGTGGACAAGTCTTGTCTTCGCTGATATCCGCATCAGGTCCCTAGTAGACTTAGTCGGTGGTTCTTTGGCTTGATCTTCGACTTCAGTGTAGAACATGGTTGACGTGAATCTTGTCTTCAGGGATCATAAGTACACAACATAAGTTATCAGCGATCATCAGTGAGGCTGAACAAGATCAGGGCTCACTGATGAACAATGTTCGCTGAATGCATAATTTAAAGCGCATGTTTTCATTAGCGATACTAAACAGACTTAGTATATTTTCTTTGGTGACAAAACATTAATACATATTGTCTACTTACAATTTTCACTAAGTGCTTCTCAGAGTCATTATCAAATCACTGAGGGTTTGGATCAACAAATCTTTTCATACTTAAAGCCATAGTCCATCAGCTTCGGCAGCTGAACTAATACACAATTCTGCTTCTTGGATGCCCATCTGACTAATTTATCTCCCAAAAACTGGATATGTCTGGAAGTGCTCTTCCTATCCAAGAGGCTTCCACCATGATCCGCGTCGGAGTAGGCTTTCAACTCGTATCCAGTCCCTTTAGGATACCAATGACCTAAGTAAGGTGTCCCCTTGAGATATCTGAATACCCTATTTACAGTTCCAAGATGAGATTCTTTTGGCTTAGCCTGGAATCTAGCACACAAACATGTTGCAAACATAATATCCGACCTACTTGCAGTTAAGTACATTAAGAAACCAATCATACCTCAGTAGTTCCTAAGATCTATATACTTACCATCTAGGCCTAGACCGATCTTTGAACCTGGTGCTATCGGGGTGTTAATGGAAGTGCAATTTTCCATTTTGAATTTCTTCAAAATGACAAAAATGTACTTGGATTGATTGATGAAAATCCCCGTTAAGAACTTTTTGACTAGCAATCCAAGAATGAAATTCATCTCTCCCATTGATAAGTACATAATTTATCATATTCTAAGAACTTATTTTCTAGATATTTAGTCCTATTTTTAGTTTCCCAATCACCATATTTGAGTCTTTTAGTTTGTTTTTATCCTTTTTTGTAGTTTGGAGTTAAGTAGGAGGAATGAATTCTGGTTGTGCTAATTTTGATGAAAATCTAACTGTTTGGTATGATACAACATGAATCGTAGTTCTCGAAAAGTACAAGACGTCACTTCATAAACTTTTTGTTGGGGAATCTTTTGACCACCACCTCAGCCTCTTTTTGCAAGCTGGAAGAGAGGGCATCTTCAGGGAATATCATCATGGTGGAGGTCACATTAAGAAGGCATCTTGTAAACCTTTCAACCTTTGTGTAATAACCATTGGTTAATGGAATCTTTTGTACTTGATAAGTTGACATTAGATGCTCTCCCTTTGGTATAAATAGGAGTTTAACTCCAGGTCTTATTTACACCTTTCCTTGCCTTGTGCATGTTACATTTCAGTTGCTAGTTACTTTTTTTGTACTTCTAGTTTCTTCTAACAAGGAAATTAGCTAAGTAGTTCTTTTAGCTACTTAGAAGTAATTGTTATCTTTTATTTTCTTTAATCTAAAAAACCTTTGCTTCAACGTTGTTCTTATACTTACATTTTTGTTTGATCACCATGTTTTGTATTTTTTTTAGAGCGATGATGGGCTAATACCCCTAGCTTGGGTGTAAGTAATGGTTGGGAGATAAAGGCCCTTTTGTGGTGGAAGATTGCTTTCGCTATTGGCTATCAACCGTGCTATTCACCCCTTGTTTCTATGTTTCATCTAGATAGTTTTCTTGACAAGGCGACATATGTTGTTATACTTAGATGAGTTGGACTTGAATGCAAGAAAACGTAAACTTTAGAGCTCTAAAGTGTTATAGTGGTTGTCTTGGACCGTATCAATTTTTACAAATTGTGAACTATATGAAAAGAACAGTAAGATTTGTACTGCATTGGTTGGGTTAAACGAATGCGTGGTATTGCCAGTAGATAGTCTTATCTGAACCTTGAAAAAGGACTCACCGATTCAGTAGTAAGGTTGAGAACCAATGTTGCAACATATGTTGTTGCAATCTACCTAAGCACACTGTTGCTAAACTCCAGCCATAACTTACACCCTTGCATTTCTTTTACTTTTATAAAATCATTTTCAAAGCTGTTAACTTACACAAAGATTATTCCTTCGAATTCTATCATTGAAGTCTCATTTTAAGTTTGACTTAGATTAACTACTTGCTTTATTTGTCTCTGTGGGATCGATACTCGGTACTTAGTACCGCTTTATTACTAGTTTTCAAAACGATACTGGTTTGGTATGTATACTTGTGTTCTATTTCATTTTTGATTTTAGGGATACATATTCCAGACACCAAGTTTTTGGCACCGTTGCCGGGGACAAAGCCAAAGTAATAATTTATTTAAGTCACTTTTAATATGATTTTTCTAGTCAACTTGTTAAATATTTTTGGGTTGCATGACACGTTTGTTTCACGATGACGTATTTGAACTTGATCCTGACATTGAAAGAACATTTCGTAGAAGGAGAGGGATACAAAGAACTTTGTCACCTAATTTTGAAACATT
This sequence comes from Saussurea involucrata, assembly GCA_033807775.1. Classification (NCBI taxonomy): domain Eukaryota; kingdom Viridiplantae; phylum Streptophyta; class Magnoliopsida; order Asterales; family Asteraceae; genus Saussurea; species Saussurea involucrata. The sequence goes on from CM066322.1 coordinate 140,619,294, forward strand.
TGAAATGGAAGGCCCTCAATATGGACCACAACAAAGTCTTGAACCCCAAAATATCATCAATATTGCAAACTCTAAAGAGGGAAGGATTATGGACTATGTTATGCCCATGCTTGATCAGTTGCATGCTGGCATAGTTAGACCACAGTTGAAATGTCCCCACTTTGAACTGAAACCCGTAATGTTTAATATGTTACATTCTAGTGGAAAGTTTGTTGGCCTACCATATGAGGACCCTCATTTGCATCTTAAAACTTTTATGGAATTCACTGATTGTTTTGATTTCAAGGGAGAAACTGATGATGCCTTATGGCTGAAGTTATTTCCTGTTTCACTCAGAGATAGAGCAAGATCATGGTTTAATTCTTTAGAACCTAACTCAGTTGAAACTTGGATTGATATGGCTGGAAAGTTTTTGAAAAAGTATTTTCCACCAATACGGAATGCCAAGTCCATAAATGAAATAAGCATGTTTAGACAAATGGACGATGAAGCAATTCTGGATGCTTGGGAAAGGTGTAGGGATCTATTAAGGAAATGCCCTCACCATGGCATACTCTACTGCCTTCACCCTTAGTACTTATAATGATGGCTTGACTATTTTGAAAAAGATTGCAAGTAACAATGGCCAATGGTCTGATTAATGTGCAATAGTACCTAAAAAGGTTGCAGGTATTCATGAATTAGATACTTACACTTCTATCACTGCACAACTTGCCGCACTTGCCAACATGATTAAAAACATGTCTAGTCCATCTGGCACTGTTGCCGCAACATCTACTTCTGAAGAACTGCATGTCCAATGTGTGCTTTGTAGTGGAGAACATACCTATGACCAATGTGACCAAAATACCGAATCTATAAACTATGTGCATAACAGAAATGGTCAATTTTCAAACAACTATAAATAAAATTCAAAAAACCATCCCAATTTCTCTTGGAATAGTCCATGTTTGAACCCACCTAATGCACAAGAACAAAACTCAAACTTTCAAAAACTGTCTAACAACCAATATAATTAATAGTCAAACCAAGTTAGGCAGAACCAACAAGGTGAATCACCTGTTTCCTTGGATTCAATGTTGAAAGAATTCATAAACCACACGAACACAACAATCAATAATCAAAACACAACCTTAAGGGCTTTGGAAACTCAGATTGGACAGATTGCAAGTGAATTGCGAAATTGACCTACTAGAACTTTTGTTAGCTCCAATCTTTCTGTTTATAGAAGTATTGAAAATAGGCTAAGTATAGATGTCTTTGACAGAGGCTCTGCCGAGTCACCGAGAAGACCAAAGAATAGAAGTCTTCGACAGAGGCTCTGCCGAGTAACCGAGAAGACCGAAGTAAAGAATCGCAAGAAGACACTTCAATGCGGACAAGGCCACAGAGCCTTTGTGGTATAAAAGACTAGAGCTCTATACTAAGGACAATCGTGCTTCTCACGATTTCTGCTGTACGAAGATCCTGAAGATCATTCGTACAAGGCGTGATCTGACAACTCCACGTGTCAAACTCTGATGGGTCCTAGCCTTAGTAGAAGTAGGCGCATTTAATTAACGTTGTACCTGCAACAGTACCTGAATAGTGTCTTTGTACCTTCAGTCCTTGTGGTCCAGAACTTGTCCCCTTTAGAAGTAGTATAAATAGAAGACTCATGTTGAGTTCTTCTATTAAGTTTTGCACGATACACACACCATTAGAGCAGATTTCTCGTATAACTTTCGATGTTCTTGGTGCTTTATTTATATCAATATACAATGGGTTATTGAGCTAATTATCTAAGTTATTTCCACTTAATATATTTGATATTGTGTGTCTTCTACCTTATTATATCTTTTAGTTCGTTAAAACGCTTCCGCATTATATCTTGTTTGAACTATTAGATAAGAATCATCATTGTTAAGCAAAACAGGAACCAACAATTGGTATCAGAGCGGTTCTTGATTTTCTATATCAAGAGATCCTCACTTACAATGATTTATTGTAGAAACTTGGACTTTTAACCTATTTTTCATATCTTTCAAAACAACATCTGTTTTTCTGCCATTCTCGACCTGTTTCGACTTTGGTAAACTCACATAATATGTTTCTTCGGTTAAATCTCCATTTTAGTGCATTGTTCAAAGGTTGTAAAAGCTTATAAAAAACATTAGAAACATCCACTTCATTCTCTGAAGGTTTACTGTTCATACCCCATTTTCTTGATTTCTCAAACCCTTTCAAAATGACAAACACAAACAACTTCTTCACCGCTGGTTCTTTAACCAAGCCACCCACACTACTCAGAGATGAGTACCCTCAATGGAAGATACGAATGATTCACTTATTCGAGGGTACTGACAAAGAATGCATCTACTATATCAACAATCCTCCTTTCGTACCAATGATCACAGTACCCCGTGTACCTGGCACAGACGACACTCCAGAAATCACTGCTCACGATAAACCAAAGACCAAGGACAAGTGGTCAGATCCTGATTGGGCAAAATATGAAGTTGCTCATAAGACTAAGAGACTTCTGATCATGGCCATACCCAATGACCTTTTCCAATCCCTAGATGCGTGTGAATCTGCATACGATATGTGGAATGAACTGGAAAAACAACTGGAGAGTGGGGCCAAAACTCAAAAGAACCGCAGAGCCCAATGCATCAACGAGTACTACGCATTCAAAGCTCTGCTGACAGAATCTCTACAGTCAATATATGATCGGTTCAACTCTCTAATCAACAAATGCAAGAAGTTCAGAATCCACAGAACATCTGAGGAGAACAATGTCATGTTCCTAAAGAGTCTCAATGAAGAATGGCTCCAGTTGTCTATGTCTCTGCAAACAAATCAGGACTTAGACTCCTGGACTCTGTCAGATCTCTATGGAACGTTGGCAGCCCAAGAGCCTCAGATTGTACAACCAAAAGCTCAAATCAGTGCACCTCTTGCGCTGGTTAGTAAGGCTACAGAAGCAAAAGAGAAGCCGAAGAAGGAGAAAGTTGTGGAAGAAAAGAAGGAGAAGAAGACGAAAATCTTGATCGTTGATAGTGAAGAGGAGGAAGTGGTGGAAGACGAAGATGCAACTATGGCCTCTATAGCTAAATCGTTAGCACTATTGACAAGGGAATTCAGTAGAGGATATCAGAAGAAGTCTGGTAATGAACGCTACGGAAGAGATGATCGTGGAAGAGAAGGATCAAATGACAAGAACGACAGAGGTGTTGACCAACAGAGGTCAAATGACTGGAATGACAGAGGTGGTGACCGACAGAGGTCAGACGACAGAGATGGCAACGCTCCACAGAACCAAGGATGTTACAATTGTGGCAAGCCAGGCCACTATGCCAATGAATGCAGAAGCAAATCAAACCGCCCTCAGAGGGATTCTGCTTTCTACAAAAAGAAAGCAGAATATTATGCTCAGAAGTCACTCATGGTGAATCAAGAAAACTGGCAGTCAGATACATCCTCTGACGAAGGAGAAAAGAAGAACGCCCTGTTATGTGGCATGGCAGAGGTCAGCTCCGACTCCGATAGTGAGGTATCCACTTCTGACTCTTACACTAATCAAGCAGAAGATGATTTGCTTAAACTAAACATTGAACACACAGAACTTAAAAAGACCTGCGAAAGTGTTCAAAAGAAGCTTACCTTCTTTGAGAGAGAAGCTAGACTTCTCACTCAAGAAAAGGCTAAAATCTTTCAAGAAAAGGAAGAAACTGAAACAAACTGGAATAAACACCTAAAACCTTTGAAAGAAAAGATTTCTTAACTTAACTCAGCCTTAAAAGCAAAATCTAAAGAACTTATGGACGTTGAGTGCGACAGAATGAATATCCTAACTCTTAAACATTATTTTCAAAAGGAAAGAGAAGTCCTCTGTCAAGATTTACTCAGAAGAGATCTTTTAATCAATAAATATCAAGATGCACAGAAGGTGTACGAGAAAATTAATACACAAATAGGAAGACGGGGAATTGGCTTCTGTGATATAGATCCATACACTGGAAACAAAAGAAACAAGTCTCTGTCCTCTCTATTTCATATTGGAAATACAAGAAAACCTGGATTTCCAAACTTACTCTCTGTAAGAAAAAAGGCGAAAAGTCTCTGGGGAACCTCACCAGAGGAAACCTCTGAAGATGAAAAATGTGTGGTTTGAAAACACAGAAATATCTGAAAACTCAAGATCAGATAGGTATCTTCAAGTTTGGTAACCCCGAGACTCAAACACAGGTTTCCTTTGTCTGCATGATAAACTCTGAAAAGAAATCATCGGCAGAGGCACCTGAGTTCAAGCCTAACATTTCAGAAGAAAAACATAAAGATATCTCTGAAAAGGAGTTGATGGAAATCGGGAAAAATAACTTTTGCGAAATCTCTGTACACCCTCTATCGATCAAAATCTCTCTGATGAAACCTTAATAGATACTTCTGTTGACTTGGAAAATAATCTCACTAAAAAGGATGAAAGCAAGTGTTAGGTTTAAATATGTCTTCAAGATTTAATATTCTTGATAAAGTCAAAGTCAATGTATTTAGTCAAATGTAGAAAGTCAAAGATAGCTTTTTTCCTTAATAAGTCTTAGGGTACATAAGGCTTTGTTTAGAGTTTCATTGTAAGCTTTTGGACATAATTCTCATATTGTTATACAGAGCAGACATGAATACGATCTAAGCTTTCTCTCTATACTCCCTCTCTATAATTCATATGGAAATTCATGTTGTTTGATTATTTTGGGATTAACAATTGGTATCAGAGCAAGTTAATGAAGATCTGCTGAAGAAATTACTCGAATCGAGATCAAAATTGTTAGGTTTTTGAGAGAAATCGATTGATTTTCTTGATTTTTTCAAGAAAATCTCTTTTTTTCAAATTCTTACATTTTTTGAGTTTGATTCGTCTGGATTTTGAGTTCATCGTGTTAGGAATCTGTTTTGCAACAATTCTTATTCAAGAATCGAGGGCCAATTTCAGAGTTTTGAGGGTCAATTTGAAGAAATTTGAGGTTCTTCAAGAATTTGGCACTGTTCGACATTTTCAGATCTGTTCGATCATTTCAAACTCGTTTTTCTGTGTTTTTCTGTGAAATTACCTTACACGTTACTGTTGGAAATTGAATTTTGATCATATCTGCAATTTTTTGATGTCTAATTCTGCGATTTGAGAATTTTTGATCGACTTTTGCTACTTTGCGCCAGATCCAAAGTTTGCGCCAGTTCATCTTCAAAGTTTCAGATTCAGCTTAAGTGCAGTTTGCGCCACCAACGCTTAGCGCAAACCTCACTTTGCGCCACCAACGGGTAGCGCAAACTCTACTTTGCGCCATCAACGAGTTGCGAGAACATCACTTTGCGCCATTGTCTCTTAGCGCAAACTTCACTTTGCGCCACTAACGTCTTGCGCAAACCTCACTTTGAGCCACCCTCGTATCGCGCAAACCTCACTTTGCGCCACTTGCGAGGAGTATTTTGAGAAAATTTTTTATACTGAAATTTTTTCTATAGTGTATTTTGTTGGTTCCTGTTTTGCTTATACAAGATTGTCAGATCTATTAGTTCGAGTTTATGTTTGATGCGGAAGCGTATTTGAAGAACTAACAGATATGTTTGATAGATTTAGAACACAATATAAATAAACAGTGAACTGGAAATAATATCTCAAAGTTTACTGAATATATATATATGAAGAACAGATAAAGAACAGTGAGTAAGCAAAGCTTTAAAACAGATATGACTCTCAAAGTATATAAGCTATGTGTTCTTGATGTTTTTATCTCTTGATTCTCGATATTGAAGAACTCAACATGAGTCTTCCTTATATACTACTCTAAGGGGACCATAAATCATAACGTACTATTCAGAATGGACGGTATGAATAGTTGGACGGATGGCATGAACAGTTGGACGTGCTGTATTGCATTTAATGCAGCAAACGTCTATTATGTACTAAGCCCTATTGAATCCAATCAGAGTTTGACACGTTGAAGATGGACAGGGCATGCTACCATGCAAGTTGATGAACAGGTCTAGTAACAGTAGCAAGATATTATAAATATCTTCATGTCTTTTAGAGAGGACCACAGAGGCTCTGTAAAGTGTTACAGAGGTTCTGCGGTCTGATCCTTTGTAGAGCAGTCTTCACCGAATTCCGAGTCTTTGGTTTTCTTTGCGCGTATGACAGAGCTTCTGTAGGACGCCTCTTTAGCTTCTATAGCTTCTCGACCTTGATCTCTCAGTAAGTTCGGCAGAGCCTCTGTAAGAGGCTCTCGTCACTTAGCCTATTTTTCACTACTTCTTAATACTTCTATGATTAGGAAGATTGAAGCTAACAATCTCCCCCTAAGTAGTGAAAAATAAAAATTTGAACTTTAGTTAAGTTAGGCTAAGTTAGATAAAACAGAGGTTAAACAATACCTCGAAAGTTCTTTTCATTTAGAAGTATGCCAGAGGCATTTTACATTTGAGTACAATGAAAGATAAACTTTAACATGATTTGCAGAGATTGGTTGTTTGAGAATCAGATTTTGGCGTCTTTGAAATCGTTGAAGCTTCTGTTGTCTCTTCCGACTTCTCTGATCTCTTTGTAGAAACTGATGCAGAGTTCTCTTAAGCGTATTGTGGCATCAATCTCTCTGATGAGGGTATCTGCAGCATCTCTATCCATTTGCTTGGTATCTCTGTATTTTACAAGGTTTGCTCTGAACTTGTTCAGAGTACTAGTTGTGTACTTCTGACAATCCATGCTTACAAAAAGTTTGATTTCGCCTTGTGGGTTTTGAAATACTAACCCGAATCTTGGTTCTGTAATGATTGAGTTGGGCACGGCGTCAGGTGGGCAGCGATCTTCTGGTGGTCGTAGATTCAAATGTTTAAGACCAAGATCCTTTCCCAGCTGAAAGTCTGTCAGACTGTAGATTAGAAGCCTTTCCCTCATAGCTTTTCTCAACACTTGATAGGCTTTGGTGTTTGGCTCTGTGTTGTAGTTGTCTTTTGTCCATTGCAGAAGTTCAGGTAGATCATTGGGATTCAGATTCCTTATGTCAGGATCAACGAAGGGGGTTTCTGAATTGTTTACCCTTTTGACTCTGTAAAGATTGTACCTGACTCTTGGATAGGTTCTTGTGAAGGAGAATCTGCAGAAGATTACCTTTTTTATTTTATGAATTGAGAAGACTTCTGCTTTGGTTCATGGCTTTGTTCTGCTGAAGATGTTCTCAAATTCTTCTTTGATGTTCGGATTTGTGATTTGGTCTGTTGGATGGAGGTTCTGAAAGGGTTGTTTGTAGAGATATTTGTACACCACTTCTTCCATTTCTTCGTATGTTGGACCATGTGGTGGAACTTGTCTTCTGAGACTCTCCATCTGTTGAACAACTTCTGCAGCTCTGCCAGAAAGTGGAATGTCTGACAGGGGCTTTAATCCATATGCCCAGTCCTCTTCTTCAGGCTTTGGAGTTTGAAAGGCATCAAAGGAGCTTTTCATCAGTTTTTCTGTAGGATTGGGTACTGATTTCTTTTTCTTGGGCTCTTCTGTCATTTTTGTGTTTCCCTTGTCTTTGGCTTTTGGAGGTGCAGAACCTGTTGCTTCTGTTGGAATGATGTGAGTTGCCTCTGTAAGTTTTGACACTTGTGTTTGAGAGGACTTATGTGGTGTTGGTTCTGTTGGCTTGTTTTGCTCTGTAACCTCTGTGGGAGGTTCTTTTGTGACTTCTTCTGTGAGCTTGGTTTTTGTGGATTGAGGTATGTCGAATCTTCTTTCCATTCGAAAAGCTAAAGTGAACCTGTGCCTTTCTTCTTCTATCTGCGACATTCGATCAGACATTGTTTTGTGCATTTTTCTTAGAACAGAAGAAGCAGAGGTCGTTGCTCTTTTTGGTTTGTGGGCAATAGAATTTCTTCTTGGTATGGTTTGGGGTTTTTCTGTTGATTTTGTAGTTGGAGAGTGAAGATTTTCTTCTGAAGAGGATGACAGATGTTGAGCATCTTCTTCAAACATTGTAGGAATTTCCACAGAGGTGGGTGTTTTCTCTGTGGTCTTTTGATCTTTTTCTCCAGGTTGTTGGTTTGTTGGGCTTTCTTCCACGATGATTACCTCAGGGATGGTTGTTGTCTCTGTGGTTTTTTGATCTATTTCTGATACATGGATTTCTTCAGGAGTTGATTCCACAGAGATGGGTGTTGTCTCTGTGGTCTTTTGATCTTGGGTTTGTTCTGGAGGGGCTTGGCTGATTGGTTCTGCTGCGATTGGTGGAGCTTGTAGGCCTCTGGTCGTAGCTTTCTCCCTTATATTCTCCCCCTCAGGATGATCTGATGGACCAGGATGGTCATCATCAGAGTCATCCTGACTCTTATCAGAAGTACCCTCTACTCTGCAGGAAGCTTTGGGTTTCTTTGGTAGTTCTGCTCCTGCGGCCATCAACTTTGCACATACATCATCACAGAGGCCGATTAGAGTTGCAAGCTCTGCTTCTGTGTTGAAGCGCATTCTGCCGACACTTTTTCTGAACTCTTTGACGTAGTTGGCATTTGCAGTAGCGAAGGAGACAATGACTTCTGTGACCTGGTTTATGACATTCTGCCCGAGCTCTGTCAGCTGTGCTCTGGTCATGTAATCTTTTGGTTGCATCATTGTAGTGTTGCGCATTGCCTCTTCTTGAACGTTTTGCAGAGCCTTCTGTAGTTCTGCAGGTGTGACGCTCTGTGATTTTTTAGATTGCTTGTTCATTTGTTCAAGGAAATGTTTGGCTGATTCCTTGAATGCAGATGTTGCAGCTATTCCAAAATTTTTAGTAGCAGAAGTGGCTGTAGTTGTGGCAGTTGTTTGAGAAGAAGATTTCATCTCTGAGATGGCCGTTTTCACCTCTGTGGACAAATTGTCCATTTTGGTGTTCAGATTCAGCAAGGCCGTTGATGTTTTCTCTGCAAAAGATGTGAAAGAGCTTTGCAACTCTTTCATGGTTTGGTTCACAGAGGTGACAAGGGTTTGGAACTCATCCCTTGATACTTGTGTCCCTGGTGTAACCTCTGGAGGAACACATTCGTCTCCAGAGTGAGTCCCTGCTCCTGGGACACCTTCGTTCACCCTTGTTTGTACGATGGGGGTGGAAGGATTTCCATCTGATCTTCGAGCAGAAGCATCTAGTGCTTCAGACTCTACAGAAGTTCTGTGAATGACATTGTCTAGATCCACTTCAGAGGTGGGTACTAGATTATCCTTCTGTTGACTCGGAGACTTGTCTAGAGTCTCTTCGTCGTTGTGCTCACTACTTCTCTCTTTAAGAAGTGTTGGCCCTATATTGTGCGTGGCAGAGGAAACGAATTCCTCTGTTGGGTGTTCTAGTGTGATCTGGGGCGATTGATCACGAACTATAGGTGAGTCTCTTTGAGGAGACTCCCTAGGAATGGATTCCCCGGTTTCTGTGGGCGCAGAAGTCGAAAGAGTGACCTCTGGCTGGATGGGTTGGGTTTGGATCGAGCTGTGCTGCTCTTTTTCAATAACTCCTTCTGCAGCTAGACCTGCGGAGTTAGATGTGTGGGTTGCACTGGGAGGGGTTTGATGATGTGTGCCTTCTACTTCTACGGCATCTTTTTCTGTCCCTTTTACCTTTTCTTCCATTCTATCTAAGGCCTTTTTAACCTCATCTCTGTTCCACAGAACTTCTGCATGTAGCCTAAGCCTTTCCCTAGTTTCAACATCTGACAAGTCGATTTCTTCTATTCCTTCTTCTGAAGCTTGGCTTGGAATCCTTCTGTGGACGTCTAGTCCCTGTTGGATGAAGGGATTCTATAGAATGTAAGGGGTTTCAGATGGTTGATCTCTAGGGGTTTGATCATTTTCTTGCAGATTTGTGTCAATGCCAAAGATAGAGAAGTCTTGTTCTTCTGTGGTGTGGTGTTCAAGTGGTGGTGCGTTCCACCAAGCTGTATTTAGGGTGTTAGCAAAGTCAGGGTGTTGAAGAAAATCGTTTAAGTTTCCTTGATGAGCAAATCGATCTGGGGATTGATAAGGTGAGTGATATCCCTCTTCTGCAACTTCTTCTTCTGCAGTTTCTTCGACCCTGGTTTCTGCGACCTCTTCTTCTGCAGTTCCTTCTTCTGCAGTTTCCTCTTCTGCGATGGTAACCAATTTATCAAGCTTCTTTTTGGTCTTCCACCTCTTTGGTTTTGGTGCCCCTTCCTTTGTGGTTTTCGATTTTCTTTTTTTCTTCTGTTTTGGAGACGAGGGAGGAGCAGAGGAGCCAACTTCTGTGGCGTGAGGAGGTGAAGATTGATCTTCTGCGATGTTTGTAGAGGTGCCTTCTGTAGTTTTCCTCTTCTTTGTTTTTGGGGTAGAGGCAAAGGCTTTAGAAGAAGATCTCTTTCCCTTGAGTTCGTCACGTTTGGCCATAAAACTTCGTTGGATTTCCAAATGTTTTGCCAGTTTCTTCTTCTTTGATTTTGTAGAGAGGGGTTCTACAACTATTGTTTTTAAGGGGAAGAGGATATGATTTTCCATGATATTTAGAAGAAGGGCATGGACTTCGCCGAAAGCAGTGGGTGAGGGGACCAAATAGCAATTGTTGGATTTGATTGGTAGTACCTTTTCGAAATGATCCTTTGCTATAAAGTTTTGAAGATGTGTGGTCGGAGCAAAGTCTGCTGAGTCGCCGGAATCATCTTGTTCGAAATTTTTGGCGAGGTGGGGGTTTTCTGAATGTTCAGAATGAGCAGGTGAATGTTCTTTTGAATTCGCCGGAGAGTGTGCAGGGGAGATAGCTTGAGAAGATGAAGCCATTTGGTAAGAATAATAGGATTCTTGCAAGTGTTTGCAGGGTTTCGCCGGAGAAGAATGAGAGTTTGTAAAGGTTTTATGAGAAGGTAAGCTTGGGTTTTATATGAGTGTAAAATGGTAGAATTCGAAAGAGTAAAAATATATGGCAATGGATAAATATTTGGAATCCGAACTCAAGTTAGAACGGCGGGTTCAACTTTCCATAGAAAACGTTCCATGTACGCCCAATGAAAAAGAGACACGTAGGCCATGTCAGAGGATGACAGGACGTCGTGCGCGGCCCATTAATGCTAGGCGCGTGGGGTTGATCTTAGCCATATGAAATTCACTCTCAGTAAAAGTGACCGTTATTTTTACAGAAATGCCCAAGTAACAAATTGACAGAACCTTTGTGGTTTACAGAAGCTCTGTAATTTTGAAAATCTTGATGTTCATGCCTCATATATCTCATTGTTATCATGACTCTGTAGGTTCTTCTTTAACCAAAACATTTGTAAGGACATTGGAGAGGATTAATAGGATTTTAGTGAAGAAATTTCGTTCAGAGGTTTTGAGGCTCTGTAGAATCTTGCAGAAGCTCTGTCAGGGCCAGCAGAAGCTCTATGAAAGAAAATTTCTTATTACTAAAAATCTATCAACGATTTTGATCATCCTAGTTTTGATTTGTACTAAGAAACGTTTTTCGGACATATTTGAAAGTTGGTGTCCGAGAAAACTGTTATGGAAAAAGTTTTGTTCGAGAAGGTCATGGTGTGTGTGTTTGGTTTCCGAGATAACATTCCAAAATATCGATAGAGGTTAAATTTGTGATCACAGAGCATATTTCTGGCAGAGCCTCTGTTGAGCTCAACAGAGGCTCTATGACCTCAAATATCTCATAACTCAAATTTTATTAAACTTTTTGATCTTTTGATTTTTGAAATGTTATCCACAGTATATTTAGGACATATTTGACAATTTGTGTCCCAGAAAACTGTTTTCAACAACCTTTTGTACGAGAGACATACCTTTTTGGTTCTTCTTTTCTCGGCAGTGATGTCTGACTTCTGTCGATATAGATTCATCGACACTCTTCTTTGGCTTCTCCTTGAAAGTTTTACCTCTGTAGATAATTTCAGGGTCCCTCTTTGCTCCCCCTTGATCTAATCACCTCTGTAGATCAAGTAATTTCCTTTTGCTCCCCCTTAACCTATGCTTGGATCAAAAACTGATAAGTTTTGCATAGAACATAGGTCTTGTTTTTCCAGAGGTTCTGTGGAGGTCGTCAGAGGTTCTGAGCAAACTTACAGAAGCTCTGTGATATCAAGAATTATTTAAGATTGAGAATTTACATACAGAAATAAATCAATAAAAGCAATAAGTTAAGTAAAATAGAAATATATACTTATTAACAGAAGATAAAGCTATACTTACAGAGGATTTTCACATCATATTAATCATTCCTAACTTACCCACCAAGAAATTAAATCTTTTCTCGTCTAAGGCTTTGGTGAATAAGTCTGCAAGTTGGTATTCTGTGGGCCCGAAATGCATCTCGATTGTACCGTTTTCAACATGATGCTTCAAAAAGTGGTACCTTATATCGATATGCTTAGTTTTGGAATGTTGCACAGGATTGGCAGAGATGGCAATGGCACTTTTGGAATCACAGAAGATGGGTATTTTGAATAGAATGTGGCCGTAGTCTTTTAGCTGAGTCTTCATCCATAGAACCTGAGAACAACAGTTAGCAGCAGCAACATATTCAACTTCTGCCGTAGATGTTGATACACAGTTCTGCTTTTTGGAGGTCCAACTGACTAGCTTACCACCTAGGAATTGACAACTCCCAGAGGTACTCTTTCTGTCGAGCATGCATCCTCCATAGTCTGAATCTGTATAAGCTTTAAGACAAAAGCCAGAGTTTTGTGGATACCAGAGACCAAGATTTTTGGTCCCCTTTAGGTATCTAAAGATTCTTTTAACAACATCATAATGTGATTTCTTAGGATTAGCTTGATAACGTGCACAAAGACATGTGGAATGCATAATGTCAGGTCTGCTTGCTGTTAAGTATAACAGAGATCCAATCATGCCTCTGTAGAGAGTGCATTCTACAGAGATGCCATCTGGATCTAAGGATAACTTATTTCCAGTGGCCATTGGAGTTTTCATTGCAGAGGTATCAGAAAGGCTATATTTGCAAAGCATGTCAGAGACGTATTTTGCCTGATTTATAAAAATTCCTTCTGATGATTGTTTGACTTGGAGTCCGAGGAAAAATGTTAATTCTCCCATCATACTCATTTCAAATTCCCTCTGCATGAGTTTTTCAAAACATTTGCACTCCTCTGTATTAGTAGACCCAAAACTTATGTCGTCCACATATATTTGTACAAGCATTATTTCACTGTATTTGCGTTTATAGAATAAGGTAGTATATGTTGTACCTCTGTTGTAGCCATTGACTAGAAGAAAAGTAGAAAGTCGTTCGTACCATGCTCTTGGAGCCTGTTTCAGTCCGTACAGATCCTTTTCAAGGTAGTATACATGCCTTGGGAACTTTGAGCTTTCAAACCCTGGTGGCTGATTTACGTAAACCTCTTCTTGGATTTCACCGTTGAGAAAAGCTGATTTTACGTCCATCTGATAAACTTTAAATCCTCTGTGGGCTGCGAAGGCTAAGAATATTCTTATTGCTTCGAGTCGTGCGACAGGGGCAAAAGTCTCATCGTAGTCTATGCCTTCTTCTTGTCTATATCCCTTGGCCACTAATCTTGCTTTGTTTCTAACGACTACTCCATCTTCATCCTTCTTATTTCTGTAGACCCACATAGTCTCAATGGCCTGTTTCCCTCGTGGCAGAGGTACTAAAGTCCATACTCTGTTATGCTCAAACTGCAGAAGCTCTTCTTGCATGGCGTCTACCCAGTTTGGGTCATCTAAGGCTTCAGAAATCTTCTTTGGTTCTATCACACTAATAAAATTTGTAAAGAAACAAAAATTAGCAGTGGCAGACCTGGTTTTTACCGTGTCAGAAGGTTCGCCGATTATTTGGCTTGGAGGATGGCTTTTTGTCCACTTAGTTGTGCGTGGAAGGTGGTCATCAATGTCATCGAATATTTCTTCAGAGGCTTCTTGTTCTTCTTCTTCTTGTATAGCCTCTGTAGTAGTGCGTGCCTTTGTAGTTGATCCTACAACTTGTGGAATGATTGGTATGAGAGGTGGTGGAGTTTGTTCCTCTGAGGACATATAGACTTGGACCTCTATATCCTCTGTAATTGGTTCCTCTGTATGAGAGGTGGTGGAGTTTGTTCCTGCTGAAGTTTGATTTTCAGCAGCTTCTGTGGTCATTTTCCTTGTTGTTTCATCTTCTGTTGGATTTTGACCGATGAAAGATGGTTCTTCAGAAGCTCTGATGGTTCCACCAGAGGGATCAATGTCATCGTGGAACATCTAAAAAAATAGACGATTTAAGTCTTCTTTTGCTTGTGAGATGCCAGAGGATTCCCCCTTTAAGTCCGAGTTCTGAACTGATTTGTTTAGAAGTCTTTTGGAATGAATCATCAAAAGAAACATTTATGCTTTCAACAATTTTGCGAGACCTCGTAAGGAATGCTCTGTAGGCTTTGGAAGTGGCAGAGTATCCAATGAATTTGCCTTCGTCCGCTTTTACCTCAAACTTTCCTCTGGAATCTCTGTCGTTTAAAACAAAGCATTTACATCCAAACACATGGAAAAATTTGATGTTTGGCCTCCTTTTGTTGATTAATTCGTAAGGAGTCTTGAGGTGTCTTTTCACAATGGTTGAACGATTCTGTGTATAACAAGCAGTAGAAATCGCTTCTGCCCAAAAGTTCATTGGCAATCCGCATGCTGATAGCATAGCTCTTGCGGCCTCCACAAGCGTTCGATTCTTTCTTTCGACTACGCCGTTCTGCTGTGGAGTGCGTGCGGCAGAGAAGTTCTGTGATATTCCTTCTGTAGAAAGATAGGCTTCAATGACAGAGTTTTTAAATTATGTGCCATTGTCACTTCTTAACTTCTGTATTCTACATTCATAAAGAACTTGGATTCTTTTCATTAGATTTATCAAGATGATTGGAACATCTGATTTCTTTCGAACAAATTCAACCCATGAGAAACGCGAATACTCATCAATTAAGACAAGTATGTATTTCTTGCCACCTAGGCTCTGTATGGCAATGGGACCGCAGAGGTCAACATGAAGCATGTACAGAGGTCTAGTGCAAGACACATCTGTTTTGCCTCTGTGGGAAGCTCTTCTGAGTTTTCCCATTTCACAGGCAGAACATAAGTGAACTTTATTAAATTTAACATTAGGCAAACCTTTAACTAGATCAAGTTTGACCAGTTTATCCAAGGTGTGAAAATTCAAGTGACAGAACCTGTTATGCCATAACCAGGCTTCCTCACTTTTGCAGGCTACAAGGCAAACTTTGTCCTTGTTCTTGGAACTGAAATTCATTAGATATAGATCACCTCTTCTTTCAGCTCGCAGAAGTTCCATTCCTGTGTCTTCACTTTGCAGAGAGCAGAAAGTTCTTTTGAATAAGACATCAAATCCTGTATCACAGAGTTGACTTACACTGAGTAGGTTGTGTTTAAGGCCATTCACATATGCATCTTTGTATACAGAGACGTTTTCCTTCTTTATGACTCCATAGCCTTTGATGTGTCCCTTCTTGTTGTCTCCAAAAGTTACAGTTCCACCATCGTGTGTTTCTTTGTATGTGGATAGTAGACTTCTGTCGCCAGTCATGTGCCTTGAGCATCCGGAGTCAAGATACCAAATTGGCACAAACTGTTTCTGTAAAAATAATCACAGAGACTTAGGTACCCATATCCACATGGGTCCAATATTGTTAGAATTTTTCAAGTTTGCCTTAGCATTCTTGAAATACATTTTATCTTTTGTAGAAGAATCAGATTGTTTCTTTCTAGGTTCTGCCTTTGGAATTTTAATTTTAGTGAAGAGAAAGCAATCTGGACTTGAGAAGTGATTATTTAATTTGAACATAAGATCAAAGCAATGACAGTATTGAATATGAGACGTGATTTGCTTGAACTTTTCATTGAATTTATTGAACTGAGCAATTACATTCTTCCTTAACATAAGATTTCCTATTACAAGAAGATCTATGAGTACTAGAATGTTGATTGCAAAAGCTTTGTTTAGTTCTTGCCTTCTGTGAGTCTCTTTTGTGGTGAACATCTTTCTTCACTGTCACAGAGGAAAAAGATTTGTTAACTTTAGGCCATGTTCCTGTAACGTCCCAAAAATTACAAGGAATTAAAAATTTAAAAACATGCATTTCATTATAAAACAATCACAATTTAATAATTCGTAACTCAAATGAAGTTAACGTCGTTAACTCGAACAGTCAATAAAGTTTATGCAGCGGAAATTCCATAAAATAAAATCCAAAGGTTTAAAAGTGAAACTTAAACAATTCTCGACACTCCGCGCCTAGTGTGTGTACCGTCAAGCCCGACTGCCGCTCGCACCTGAAATCACAACATATTGGGAAAGGGTAAGCTAAACGCTTAGTGAATCCTATCACACACGCAGGTAGCAACCCCACGTATATCGCCACTACTCGCCAGTAGGCAACATCACCATCACCACGAATATAAATCCACATAATAATTAACGTATAAATACGAACCTCGGTCCCCCGAGCACACCAATAATATATCGATACAAGCTCAGTCCCACCGAGCCCTCGGTCCCACCGAGTAAAGACATTGATACAAGCTCAGTCCCACCGAGCCCTCGGTCCCACCGAGTAAAGACATTGATACAAGCTCAGTCCCACCGAGCCCTCGGTCTCACCGAGTAAAGATAATACAATTGTACTAGCTCAGTTCCACCGAGCCCTCGGTCCCACCGAGCCCCCCAGTCCCACCGAGGTGTACACAAGCATAAATAATCCACATATAAATTCAACAAATCACAACTAGTTATCACATCCCAACTAGTTCACGTAAGCACGTAATAACACGTAATAACACATAGCACAAAATAACGATATGCATGAAATTCCTAACTACGCGGTGAGAGAACTCACCTCAAAGCAAAGCGACGCGCTCCCGAGCCGCAACACCAGCACGTCAACCTTCCTCACATTTTCCCACCTAATTACGCACTAAAAACGTCAACGGAATGTCCCAACTCACGACACTTTTACTAGTTTAACGAAACTAAAAATTCCAGCTTTTATACTAAAAACGCAGGTCTGTTCGGGACCCATTTTACCCCTGCTAAACTGATCAAACCAAAAATCTAATTCCACATTCAGGAAGTTCAATGTCTTACGGTTCCAGGGACGTATCGCACGCGTCCTAACGATATTCCTAGAACTCTATATGAATTTTACAAAAACACCTCTCAGAGCAGCTAAAACAGGACCTGTCCGTATAAAATGGCAATTTGACACTAGCTATGGCCCGAACTGGTTTTTCCACAAAACATATAAAAGTTACTAGACTCAGAATGGGAACTTTTGGCACCAGCTCCATTCCAATCCGACATTCCTAGCAAAAGTTATAACTTTTACAAAACAGGGCAGAAACTGTACCATTTACATAAAATGATAACCTTTTGAACTTGAACCCAATGAGACGTCTTAATCCAAACAGACCCGCAAAGCAACATGACTTACTGTTTTAGGGTTGACATGGGCTGAACCACACCATGCACCACCCACTGCCGCCTGCGGCGGTGGTGGTGGTTGGCGGCGACGACGGTGGTTGCGGTCGATAACCTCCGGCGAAACCTCCCAACATCACCCGCAACCCCACACCCGCACACACCCACACACCCGCAAGCGCACGCACTCTATGCCGCCATCGCGGCGGCGTGCAGCGGCGTCCCCAACGCCGGCAGCCGTGGCTACGGCGGTGGTGGTGGCCGTTTACATTCTCCGACGAGGAAAAACATCAAATAAAACGAACGGGACACTTACCTTAACGGAATCCCTCTTCCTCCTCCTTTCCGACCACTCCCGACGCTGATTCCCTCACGCCGGCGATTGCCTCCTTCCTCCTCTCGACCCTTGCTCTCTTTCTCTCTCGGTTTTTCTCTTCCTCCCTCTCTCTTCCGATTCCTCTCTCTCTCTCTTTTCCTTTCTCGGCCGAAAACAACAAGAAGGGGGAGGGGAGATGGCTAAAGATTCTTGGGGGTTACTAACATGAAACCGAAGGGGAAGGGGAAGGGGAAGGGGAAGGGGTGTCTCTTGGCTGATCCCATGCACAAGTTTGGCCCCCTTTCCACTTTTGGCCCCTCAACTAAACTCTTCTCGCAAACCAACAAAATAGTTGACATATTTAACAATTAGGTCCAAATCGTCTAATCCCGTTAACGGAAACCACGTTAAATAATAGCTTAAAAAAAGATTAATAATACGAAAATACATACCGGGATACGGGCTTTACAACTCTCCCCCACTTGGATTAGACTTCGTCCTCGAAGTCTATGCCCGTGAATAGCTATAGATAGGTCTCCCACATCTCAACCTCAGGTTCCCAAGTTCACTCGGAACACTTTCGGTGTTTCCACTAGACCTTCACTAACTGGAATTTAAGATTTCCCACACCGCCTAAAAATCTCTCTAATACTTTTCTTACCACAAAACTCCTTCAAGTACACCGCAAGTATGATCGGAGGAACACTCCAACAACTGGATTCATTCCTAGTCAAACGACTTCGGTTGTCTCCCAACCATAGATAATCGAAACATCCCGATTCAAATTTCAAGCTCTAACCATTCTAAAGTTGCTCACCAATATACCCTACAGGATACTCGAATTCGATCATTCCTATCATTAACTGTCGATTAACTTTCACGAGTTCTAATAGACTCCCACAATTTATTCCACATGAATTATCAAACTAGTAAATTTATAATCATCCACGAAGGTCATTCCACCACAACCATTCACCACAAGCAAACATCTCAGGATTACTACTACCATCAACATAATTTCCTTAAAATCGGCTACAATTCCCCAATTACACTAAGGCATTTGGCCTCAAGCCCAAAAGTCGACACCTAAGTATACTATTTACCTCAAAAATTCTACGCATTTGTCCTCTTTATTACAAAGGGCAACATTCCTTAACCGATACTATTCGGCCTACAGTACCCACACGCGTGGGATACACAACCTTCCACCATCGACGTATCTTCCACACTCGCTCTACGAAGCCCAGTTACACCCCAACGCCTACCTCTCAAGTACGTCTCAAGTCCCGGCACATCGGAGCTACCTCTCAGGTAAGTGCCCAAGACTGTATCCTCTTAGTGCCTACTGGAAAGTCAAGGTCATAACACATGAATACCGGAGTCCCACCCCGAGATACCCAACCGACCATTAAGACCGAGCAATTGACCCATGACTATCACGGACAAAATTCGGAATTTCCCCCGAAACTCTCTCGCGATTGGCATTTTCCTCCAAAACTGCCACCTCATGAGCACTACCTATCGACTCGAGAAGAGGTGCAACCACTGTTAACCGTTGACACAAGCCCCACAGTGGCTCACCATCCAGATGTCGACTAATTGCGTCCGTAACAACATCCGCTTTACCGGGGTGGTAAAGTATCTCACCATCATAATCCTTGACCACGTCAAGCCACCTCCTCTGACGCATGTTGAGGTTTTGCCGGTCATCAAGTACTGGAGGCTTTTATGGTTAGTGTATACACTTGACGCCATACAAATAGTGCCTCCAAATCTTGAGAGCAAACACCACCAATTCTTACATACCCTCCGGCAAAGTCAACATCGGAGCCTCGCATAACGCCTGCGTAGCTCCCCAAAGCCCTCTGCTGCTCTTCATCCCAACTAAAAGCCGCAGATTTCTTCGTCGATTGGGTCATTGGTAAAGCAATCTTGGAGAAGTCCTGAATGGATCTCCGGAAGTACCCTGCTAACCCAAGAAAACTCCATACTTCAGTGAGAGTCTTTGGCACTTCCCACCGCATCACAACGTAATCTTGGACGGATCCACCATAATACCATTCTGGTTCACGACATGCCCTCGAAAGTGGACCTCTCGTAACCAGAACTCACACTTGGAGAGCTTAGCATACAGCTTCTCCCGCCTCAAAACTTCCAAAACTTCTCGCAAATGCATCTCATGCTCTTCCTTCGACTTCGATTACACAAGAATATCGTCGATGAACACGATCACCGATTGATCCCACATAGGGCTTCATACCCGGTTCATGAGGTCCATGAACGCTGCGGGTGCATTGGTGAGCCCGAAAGGCATCACCACAAACTTGTAAATGGCCATAACGTGAACGAAAGGCCGTCTACTCCGTATCCTCTCTCCTCACCCGCATCCAATGATACCCCAATCTCAAATCAACCTTAGAGAACCACGAGGCTCCCTGAAGCTGATCGAACAAGTCATCGATTCTTGGCAGAGGATAACGATTCTTCACCGTAAGCTTATTCAACTCACGATAGTCTATACACATCCGTTGGGACCCGTCTTTCTTTTTCACACAGAATCGGGGCTCCCCACGGTGAACAACTTGGCTTGATGAACTCCTTTTCGAGAAGTTCCTGCAACGGAGTGTACAACTCCTTCATTTCCGGTGGAGCCAGGCGATAAGGTGCCTTGGCCACCGGAGCAGCATCCGGAATCAAATCAACGTGGAACTCTACCTGTCGCTCGGGAGGTATCCCCGGTAACTCCTCGGGAAAATGCGTCAGCAACTCCCGTACAACTGGCACATCCTCCACAGACTTATTTTCTCCGTCGACGCGCGTGTCGATCACATACGCCAAAAATCCCTGACCACTGTGCTGCAAGTACCTCCGAGCCCTCGCAGCCGAACATATCGCTGAGGTCCGCCTGGGCAAGCCGCCCTGAACTAGCATTTCTCCCCCGCTTGGGGTTCGAACTCGTACTTGTTTGCGACGACAACAATCTCTGCATCATACGCATCCATCCAATCCATGCCCACAGTCACGCATAACTCCCGCATAGCGATCGGAATCAAATCAATCGGGAACCTCACACCAGAGATCTCCAAAGTGCACCCCCGGTACACGTCAGTAACCGTCAAGGTCCTGTCTTCAGCAACTACAACCACAAGTGGACAAACTAACCGTCCTACAACTCGGCCCCAAACACTCACTGACTATGTGAGACACGAAAGGATGAGTAACCCCGCTATCAATCGTCACCACAGTAAGCACCGAGTTAACCAAGAACGTACCTGTCACCACTTTATACGTAGCTTGTGCCTCCTCCATTCCCAGTTGACGAACTCTACCTCAGGCCGCCTCCATCACTACAGCAAGTGAAGCATACTGCACGGTACTCACGAACTCCCTGATCTTGGTACGTAACATATCCTTGCACCGTGTCCTCTTCATGTCCTCAAAAGCAGCATGCTAAGAATAGAATAATGTTGGTTCCCAGATACACTTAATCAAGATTAACAATCTATTAGTGGAGTTTTGAGTTTGATGCGGAAGCGTATTAAACTAACAAACATGTTTGATAGATATTAGAACGCACATATATAAAGAAAACAGTAAAGAATGAAAAGGATTTCTTGAATAGTTACTGTTATTCAATATATAATAACAACACGAAGAACAGATTAAGAACTGTTGGTGTGTGTGAGAATATAACACTCAGATATTTGACAATAAAGCTTGAGAGTATTAGTGATTCCTTGTGTATTCGTCCTTAGGAAGATCTCAACATGGGACTTCCTTTTATACTACTCTTAGAAGACTATGAAGTAGGTCACTGTTCCTTTTACGGCATGAATAGTAAACTGGATGGTGTGAACAGTGGACTGGATGGTGTGAGCAGTTGTTTGAGCCATGCACATTTAATGGAGCAGATGTACTTTTGGTAAATGCATTAAATGGCGCAGACGTCTATTTTGTACCTTGCCCTATTGAGTCCACTCAGAGCTTGACACGTGTTTTGATAGTACTTTTCCATGCAAGTTGATGAACGTATCCAGTAATATCTTCCAAGTCTTCATTGAGGACCACAGAGGCTCTGTAATGAATTACAGAGGTTCTGCGGTCTGGTCCTCTGTGAAGCAGTCTTCGCCGGATTCCGAGTCTTTGGTCTTCTTTGTGCGTATGACAGAGCTTCTGTAGGAAGCCTCTGCTGCTTCTGTAGCTTCTTGACCTTGATTTCTCGGTAATGTCGGCAGAGCCTCTGTAAGAGGCTTTCTTCACTTAGCCTATTTTTCACTACTTCTAAATACTTCTATGTTTAGGAAGATTGAAGCTAACAATCTCCCCCTAAGTAGTGAAAAATAAAAAATTTGAACTTGAGTTAAGTTTGGCTAAGTTAGATAAGACAGAGGTTAAACAATACCTCGAAATTTCTTTCATTTAGAAATATGCCTGAGGCATTTTACATTTGAGTACAATGAAAGATAAAACTTTGTTTGCAGAGATTGGAGGTCTGAGAATCAGATTTTGGCATCTTTTAAATCGTTGTAGCTTCTGTTGTCTCTGCCGACTTTTTTGATCTCTTTGTAGAATCTGATGCAGAGTTCTCTTAGGCGGATTGTTGAGTCTATTTCTCTGATGAAAGTATATGCATCATCTCTATCCATTTTCTCTGTACCTCTGTATTTTACAAGGCTTGCTCTGAATTTGCTCAGAGTACTGGTTGCGTACTTCTGACAATCCATGAGTACAAAAAGTTTAACCTGGTGTTGTGGGTTTTGAAATACTAACCCAAATCTTGGTTCTCTGATGATTGAGTTGGGCACAGCGTCTGGTGGGCAGCGATCTTCTGGTGGTCGTAGATCTAGATGTTTGAGACCAAGATCCTTTCCCAGCTGAAAATCTATCATGCTGTATAGCAGAAGCTTTTCCCTCATCGCTTTTCTCAACACTTGATAGGCTCTGGTATTAGGCTCTGTGTTGTAGTTGTCTTTTGTCCATTGCAGAAGGTCAGGTAGATCGTAAGGATTGATGTTTCTTAAGTCAGCATCAGCGAAGGTAGATTCTGAATTGTTCTCTCTTCTGACTTTGTAAAGATTGTACCTGACCCTTGGATAGGTTCTTGTGAAGGAGAATCTGCAGAAGATTACCTTTTTGATTTTGTGAATTGAGAAAACATCTGCTTTGGCTCTTGGCTTTGTTCTTGTGAAGATGTTTTCAAATTCTTCTCTGATCCTTGGATCTGTCACATGATCTACTGGATGATTTGTCTGATAGGATTGTTTGTAGAGGTATTTGTATACAACTTCTTCCATCTCTTCATGTGTTGGACCAGGTCGTGGAATTTGTCTTCTGAGACTCTCCATCTGTTGAACAACTTCTGCAGCTCTACTAGTTAGAGGAATTTCTGACAGAGGCTTCAATCCATGTGCCCAGTCAACTTCTTCGGGTTTTGGGGTTTGAAAGGCGTCAAACGCACTATTCATTAGTTTTTCTGTTGGCTTTGGCAATGTTTTCTTCTTCTTTGGCTCTTCTGTCAGTATCCCTTTGCCCTTATCTTTTGCTATTGTCGTGGCAGAACCTGTTGCTTCTGTGGGTTTTGAGGTTGGCACTTCTGTTGGTTTGATGGAGGTTGCCTCTGTGGATTTTGACGATTGTGATTTAGAGGACTTTTGTGGCGATGGTTCTGTTGGCTTGACTTGCTCTGTAACCTCTGTTGGAGGTTGTTTGATGACTTCTTCTGCGAGCTCAGTTTCTGTTGATGAAGTATTGACATCGAATCTTCTTGCCATTCTGAAAGCTAAAGTGAACCTGTGCCTTTATTCTTTTCTCTTCGCCATACGATCACTCATTGTTGTGTACATCCTTTTCAGAACGTCAGAAGCAGAGGTCGTTGCTCTTTTTGGTTTGGTGGAAATCGACTTTCTTCTGGGTATGGTTTGGGGTGTTTCCACAGAGGTGGGTGTTTTCTCTGTGGTTGGTTCATCTGTTTCTTCCAAATTGATTACCTCAGGGGCGGTTGTTGCCTCTGTGGCTTGCTGTTCTGCTTCTGGAGTTTTGGTTTCGTCAGGAGATGATTCCACATAGATGGGTGTTGTCTCTGTGGTCTTTTGGGTTTGTTTTTGTCGGGTCTGTTCTGGAGGTGCTTGACTCAGAGGTTCTGCGGCTATTGGTGGACCTGTAAGTCCTCTGCTTGCAGTTTTCTCTGTAGTTTTCTCCCCCTCAGGATGATCTGATGGACCAGGATGGTCAACATCATCAGAGTCATCCTGACCCTTGTCTGATGTACCCTCTGCTCTGCATGAAGCATCGGGTTTCTTTGGCATTGTGGCTCCAGCAGCGATCAGTTTCGCGCAGACATCATCACAGAGGCCAAGAAGAGTTGCTAGCTCTGCCTCTGTTTTGAATCTCATCCTTCCTACACTTTCTCTGAAATCTTTGACGAAGTTAGCATTTGCAGCGGTGAAGGAAAGGACGACTTATGTCACTTGATTAATCACGTTCTGCCCAAGCTCTATCAGCTGTGCTCTTGTCATGTAGTCTTTGGGTTGCATCAGCATGGTATTTCGCATGGCTTCTTCTTGAACTTTTTGTAGGGCCTTCTGTAGATCTGCAGGAGTGATGCCTGTTGACACTGAAGTCTGTTTGTTCAATTGATCAAGGAACTTGTTGATGGAGTTCTCAATCGAAGAAGGAGTAGTTGTTGCGGAAGAAGTGGTGGATGCGGTTGCAGCAGACTTCATCTGTGAGATGGTAGTTTTCACCTCTGTGGACAGGTTGTCCATTTTGGTGTTCAGGTTTAGCAGTGCCAGTGATGTTGTCTCTGCAAAAGATTTGAAAGAGCTTTGCAACTCTTTCAAGGTTTGGTTCACAGAGGTCTCAAGGGTTTGGAACTCATCCCTTGTAACTTGTGTTCCGGTGGTAACCTCTGGAGGAACACATTCGTCTCCAGAGTGAATCCCTGTTCCTGGGATACCTTCTTTCATTCCTGTTTGTACGTTGAGAATGGAAGGATTTCCTTCTGATCCTTGAGAAGAAACATGAGTTTCAATCCCTACAGAAGTTCTGAGAAGAACATTGTCCAAATCCACTCCAGAGGTGGGTATTGGAATATCCTTCTGTTGACTAGGAGACTTGTCTAGAGTCTCTTTGTCTTTGTGCTCTCTACTTCTCTCTGAAAGAAGTGTGGGTCTTAATAAGTGCGTGGCAGAGGAAACAAATTCCTCTGTTGGGCGTTCTTCTGTGATCTGGGGCAATTGATCACGAACTATAGGTGAGTCTCTTTGAGGAGACTCCCTAGGAATGGATTCCCCGGTTTCTGTGGGCACAGAGGTTGAAAGAGTAACCTCTGGCTGGATGGGTTGGGTTAGGTTCGAGCTGTGCTGCTCTTTTTCAATGACACCTTCTGCAGCTAGACCTGCGGTGTCAGAAATGTGGGTTGCACTGGGAGTTGGTTTTGGTTGTGTGCCTCTATTTATCCAGGCATCTTTTCTTGCTTCTTCCCTAAGTTCTGTGGAAGTTCCTTGCTCTGGTCGTAATTGGTCATACACTTGATGAGATCCAAATAATCTCATGACATGAGGATGATAAAGACCCTTACGTATCCAGACAGCTTCTTCTTCATCTGAATCTGTCTCTAAGATCTCTATTTCTGTCTCCGTTGTTGCTAATCCCTCTTTTTGTACAACTTCGGCCCCTTTTTCTTTCTCTTCTTCCATCATGTTCTCAGAAGCCTCTGTGGTTTCACCTCTGTTCCATTCAGCTTCAGTTTGTTCTATTTCTTCTGAAGCTGGGTTTGGACTTCTTCTGTGGACATCCAATCCTTGAATGAAAGGGTTTTGTAAAATATCAGGGGTTTCGGCTGGTTGATTTCTGGGTGTTGTGTCATCTTCTTGCAGATGTGTGTCGATGCCAGAAATGAAGAAATCTTCTTCTGGAGAGTGGTGGTCGAGAGGTTGTGCCGTCCACCCTGCTGTATTTAGGGTGTTGGCAATTTCAGGGTTTTGTAAGAAGTCGTTCAGGTCTCCTTGGTGAGCAAATCTATCTGGAGATTGATAGGGTGATTGATACCTTTCTGTAGCCATTTCTTCTTCTGCAACTTCTTCTTCAGCAGTTTCCTCTTCTGTAATGGTTACCAACTTTGTAAGTGATTTACCATGCCTCTTTTTGGTTTTCCTCCTCTTAGGATTTGGTGCCCCTTCTTCGGTTGATTTTGATCTTTTCTTCTTCATTTTTGGAGAGGAGGGAGGAGCAGAGGAGCCAATTTCTGTGGCATGAGGAGGTGAGGGTTGATCTTCTGCAGCGCTTGTGGAGGTGCCTTCTGCAGTTTTCCTCTTCTTAGCTTTTGGAGTAAATGCAGAGGTTCTTGATGAAGACTTCTTTCCCATTAGTTCTGCACGTTTGGCTCTAAAGCTGAGTTGAATAGCCATGTGCTTTGCTAACTTCTGATCCTTTTCTTTTTGAGTGGAAAGAGGTTTTGCTATCATTGTTCCTAGGGGGACACCTAAACGCGGGGGTTTCATAGGACTCGGGTTAGGAGCTCTATGATCGCGTATATACTCTTTCTTAAGGGATTTATTCGCTGCGTATTGCAGAATCTTCTTTGACAGAGGTCTGCAGTGTGAGTAGCCATCAGCATGATCAGTGGGGGTATTCTTGTTCATCGGGAACTGTTTGGGAGTTGGCCCTTCCATTGGCCAATTTTGGATTAGCAGCAGTGGTTCGAACAGTACTCCTAATATTCTTTGGAATTGCAGAGGTGGTAGAAAGTTGGGATCGTTCTCTTTGACCCTTTTCGAGTTGTTCTTTCTGTCGATGGTGTTTATGATCTCTTGCATCATTATGGTCGCATAATCTAGTGGAAGATCATAGTAAACCCCATACATGATGCTCAAGATTTGATGTGAGCTCTGGTCAATACTGCCTATCTTTCCTGTCAGGCATCTGTTAAGAATCGAGAACAAAGTGTTCCACAGAGGTGGTAATCGGCCTCTGCGGAAGTCATTTCTCTTCCGTAGTTGGGTGTTGTACCCAAGCATTTCCACGAATCGACAGAGGTCTTCGTCTGTTGGTTGCTCTGCATAACTCTTCAATCCCAGAAGACCCCTTGTTGGTAGGTTGAATTCAAATGAGAACATTGTTCTGTTAAACTTGATTTCAAGATGCTCAGATTTATCAGGTCTTGAAATGTACCCTTTGATAAGAGAATCGTCTTTATCAAATCGGCAGCTTTGTCAAAATTGGTTCAAATAGCGGACTGGAATTCTGTTCGGGGTTCTTGATAGTAGAGGGAAGAGGACATGATTCTCCATGATGTTCAGAAGTATGGCATGGGCTTCGCCGAAAGTAGTGGGTGAGGGGACCAAATAGCAGTTGTTGGTTTTGATAGGAAGAATGGCTTCGAAATGATCCTTTGCTATAAAGTTTTGCAAGTGAGTCGTCGGAGCAAAGTCTGCTGAGTCCCCAGAATTTTGTTGTTCAATATTTCTTGCAGGCTGGGGTTTTCAGAATGTTCTGAATGTGCAGGGGAGTGTTCCGGTGAGTTCGCCGGAGAGAGTTCAGAGGATGTAGCTCGAGAAGATGAAGCCATTTGATTTTAAGAATAAGATTTTTGCAAGCTTTTTGCAGGGTTTCGCCGGAGAAGAAGATGAGAGTTTGTAAAAAGGTTTTATGTGAGGGTAAGCTTTGTTTTTATAGGATGGTAAAACGGTAGAATTCGAAAGAGTAAAATATATGGCAATGGATTAAAGTTTGGAATCCGCACTCGAGTTTGAGCGGCGGGTTCAACTTTCCAAATAAAAACGTTCCATGTACGCCCAATGAAAATGGGACACGTAGGCCTTGTCAGAATATGACAGGACGTCGTGCGCGGCCCATTAATGCTAGGCGCGTGAGGTTGATTTTAGCCATATGAGTTTCACTCGCAGTAAAAGTAACCGTTATTACTACAGAGATGCCCAAGTAATCAGATTGACAGAGCTTCTGTAGTTTACAGAGGCTCTGTGATCTTGAAAATCTTTGATGTTTATCCCTTTTTCATATATCTCATTGTTATCATGACTTCTGTGGGGTTCTTTTTTTTTAACCAAAACATTTGTAAAGGCATTGGAGAGGATAAAATCGGATTTTTGTGAAGAAATTTGCTTCGCAGAGGTTTTGTGGCTCTGTTGGAACTTGCAGAAGTTCTGTGAGGGCCAGCAGAAGCTCTATGAGAGAAAAAATCTCATAACAAAAATTTTATTAGTATTTTTGATCATCCAATTTTTGATTTGGTTTAAGAGATGTTTTTCGGACATATTTGAAAGTTTGTGTCCGAGAAAACTGTTAAAAAAACGGTTTGTTCGAGAAGGTCATGGTCTGCGTTTTCGGTTTCCGAGATAACATTCCAAAAGATCGACAGAAGGTTAATTTGTGATCACAGAGCATATTTCCTGCAAAAGCTCTGTTGAGCTCAGCAGAAGTTCTATGACCTTAAATTTCTCCTAATTCGAATTTTGTGAAACTTTTTGAGCTTTTGATTTTTGAAATGTTATTCACAGTATATTTAGGACATATTTGACAATTCTTGTCCTAGAAAATTGTTTTCCAAAAACCTTTTGTGCGAGAGACATACCTTTTGGTTCTTCTTTTCTCGGCAGTGATATCTGACTTCTGTCGATATGGAGTCATCGACATTTTTCTTTGGCTTTCCCTTGAAAGTTTTATCTCTTTAGATCATTTCAGGGTTCCCTTCTGCTCCCCCTTGATCTAATCACCTCTGTAGATCAAGTAATTTCCTTTTGCTCCCCCTTGACCTAATCACCTCTGTAGATCAAGTAATTTCCTTTTGCTCCCCCTTGACCTATGCTTGGATCAAAGAATGATAAGTTTTATATAGAACATAGGTCATGGTCTTTCAGAGGTTCTGTAGGGGTCGTCAGAGGTTCTGAGTTGACTTACAGAAGCTCTGTGATTTTAAGAACTATTTAAGGTTTTAAGAATTTACATACAGAAGTAGAATCAATCAAAGCAATAAATTAAGCAATGTATTTACTTGTTATTTACAGAAGATAAAGCTATACTTAAAGAGGATTTTCACACCATGTTAATCATTCCTAACTTACCCACCAAGAAGTTGAATCTTTTCTCGTCTAATGCTTTGGTGAATAAGTCAGCGAGTTGATATTCTGTGGGCACGAAATGCATTTCGATTGTACCGTATTCAACATGATGTTTCAAGAAATGATACCTTATATCGATATGCTTGGTTTTTGAGTGTTGCACAGGGTTGGCAGAGATAGCAATAGCACTTTTGGAATCACAGAAGATGGGTATTTTGAACATAATGTTGTCATAGTCTTTTAGCTGAGTCTTCATCCATAGAACCTGAGAACAACAGCTAGCGGCAGCAACGTATTCAGCTTCTGCAGTGGATGTGGAGACACAATTCTGCTTCTTGGAGGTCCAACTGACTAGTTTACCACCTAGGAATTGACAACTCCCAGAGGTACTCTTTCTGTCGAGCATGCATCCTCCATAGTCTGAATCTGTATAACTTTAAGACTAAAACCAGAGTTCTGTGGATACCAGAGACCAAGATTGTTGGTCCCCTTCAGGTATCTCAAGATTCTTTTTACAGCATCATAATGTGATTTCTTTGGATTAGCTTGATAACGTGCACAAAGACATGTGGCATGCATAATGTCAGGTCTGCTTGCTGTTAAGTATAACATATATCCAATCATGCCTCTGTAGAGAGTACATTCTACAGAAATACCATTTGGATCTAAGAACAACTTATTTCCAGTGGCCATTGGAGTCTTCATTGCAGAGGTATCAGAGAGATTATATTTTAAAAGTATGTCAGAGACATATTTGGCTTGATTTATAAAAATTCCCTATGAAGATTGTTTGACTTGAAGTCCGAGGAAGAATGTTAATTCTCCCATCATACTCATTTCAAACTCACTCTGCATGAGTTTTTAAAAAAATTTGCACTCTTCTGAATTTGTAGACCCAAAAATTATGTCATCTACGTATATTTGTACAAGCATTATCTCACTATTTTTGTGTTTATAGAATAAGGTAGTATCTGTTGTACCTCTGTTGTAGCCATTGACTAGAAGGAAGGTAGAAAGTCGTTCGTACCATGCTCTTGGAGCCTGTTTCAGTCCGTATAGAGCCTTTTCAAGGTAGTATACATGCCTTGGAAACTTTGAGCTTTCAAAACCTGGTGGCTGATTTACGTAAACCTCTTCTTGGATTTCTCCGTTTAGAAAAGCTGATTTTACGTCCATCTGATAGACTTTAAAACCTCTGTGGGCTGCGAAGGCTAAGAATATTCTTATTGCTTCGAGACGTGCGACAGGGGCAAAAGTCTCATCGTAGTCTATGCCTTATTCTTGTCTATATCCTTTTGCTACTAATCTTTCTTTGTTTCTGACGACCACTCCATCTTCATCCTTCTTGTTTCTGTAGACCCATTTAGTCCCAATGGCCTGTTTCCCTCTTGGCAGAGGTACTAAAGTCCATACTCTGTTACGCTCAAATTGCAGAAGTTCTTCTTGCATGGCGTCTACCCAGTTTGGGTCATCTAGGGCTTCAGAAATCTTCTTTGGTTCTATAACACTAATAAAATTTGTAAAGAAACAAAAATTTGCAGTGGCAGACCTTGTTTTTACTGAGTCAGAAGGTTCTGCAATTATTTGGTTTGGAGGATGGCTTTTTGTCCACTGAGTTGTGCGTGGAAGATGATCATCAATGTCATCAAAACTTTCTTCAGAGGCTTCTTGTGTTTCTTCTTGTGCAGCCTCTGATGTTCTTCGTGCCTTGGTAGTTGATTCTACCGTTTGTGGAATGATTGGTACGAGTGGTGGTGGTGTTTGTTCCTCTGAGGATGTATAGTCTTGGTCCTCGATCTCCTCTGTAATTGGTTCTTCTGTGGTTTGTGCAGCTTCTGTGGTCGTTTTTCTTGATGTTTCATCTTCTGCACTTTCTTCTGCTTCGGCAATTGCATCTGTAGTATTTATAGAAGAAGATGAAGCATTATTTGGACCAGTTAGAGTCATACCTGTAGGATTTTGTCCGACAGAGGATGGTTCTTCAGAAACTCTGATGGTTCCGACAGAAGGATCAATGTCATTGTGGAACATCTCCAAAAATAGAAGATTCAAATCTTCTTTTGTTCTTGAGATGTCAGAGAATTTCCCTTTAATTCCGAGTTCTGAACTTATTTGCTCAGAAGTCATTTGGAATGAATCATCAAAAGAAACATTGATGCTTTCTACAATCTTGTGAGACTTTGTAAGGAATGTTCTGTAGGCTTTGGAAGTGGCAGAGTATCCAATGAATTTGCCTTCATCTGCTTTTACATCAAACTTTCTTCTTGAATCTCTGTCGTTTAAGACGAAGCATTTGCATCCGAATACATGGAAAAATTTGATGTTTGGCCGCCGTTTGTTAAGCAATTCGTAAGGCGTCTTGAGGTGTCTTTTCACAATGGTTGATCGATTTTGAGTATAACACGCAGTAGAAATTGCTTCTGCCCAAAAGTTCATTGATAATCCGCATGCTGACATCATAGTTCTTGCTGCTTCCACAAGTGTTCGAATCTTTCTTTCGACAACACCGTTCTGTTGTGGAGTGCGAGCTGCAGAGAAGTTCTGTGATATTCCTTCTGTTGAAAGATAGGCTTCAATGACAGAGTTTTTAAATTCTGTGCCATTGTCACTTCTTAACTTCCGTATTCTGCAATTATAAAGAACTTGGATTCTTTTCATTAGATTTATCAATATATTTGGAACATCTGATTTCTTTCTAACGAATTCAACCCATGTGAAACGCGAATACTCATCAATTAGGACAAGTATGTATTTCTTGCCACCTAGGCTCTGTATGGCAATGGGACCGCAGAGGTCGACATGAAGCATGTACAGAGGTCTAGTACAAGATACATCTGTTTTGCCTTTGTGGGAAGCTCTTTTGAGTTTTCCCATCTCACAAGCAGAACATAAATGATCCTTATTGAATTTAACATTTGGCAAACCTTTAACTAGATCAAGTTTGACCAGTTTTTCCAATGTGTGAAAATTCAAGAGACAGAACCTGTTGTGCCATAACCAGGCTTCTTCACTTTTGCAGGCAACAAGGCAAACTTTGTCTTTGTTCTTTGAGTTGAAGTTCATTAGATATAGATCACCTATTCTTTCAGCTCGCAGAAGTTCCATACTTGTTTCTTCACTTTGTAGAGAGCAGAAAGTTCTTTTGAACAACACATTGAATCCAGTATCACAAAGTTGACTTACACTGAGTAGGTTGTGCTTAAGGCCATCCACATATGCAACTTTGTATACAGAAACGTCTTCTTTCCTTATGACTCCATAGCCTTTTATGTGTCCTTTCTTGTTGTCTCCAAAAGTCACAGATCCACCATCTTGTGTTTCTTTGTACGTGGATAGTGCACTTCTGTCACCAGTCATGTGCCTTGAGCATCCGGAGTCTAGATACCAGATTGGCACATACTTCTTCTGCAGGACAATCACAGAGATTTAGGTACCCATATCCATATGGGTCCAATTTTGTTAGAGTTTTTCAAGTTTGCCTTGGCATTCTTGAAATACATTTTGTTCTCTGCAGAAGAGTCAGATTGTTTCTTTGTGGGATTTGACTTTTGAATTGTCGTAGAGAGTAAACAGACTTGACTTGAAAAATTATTATTAAGTTTAGACATAAGATCAAAGCAATGACAGTATTGAATATGAGATGTAATTTGCTTGAACTTTTCATTGAATTTTTTAAACTCAGCCACAGAGGCATTACATTCTTTCTTTACATTAGATTTCCTATTACTAGAAGATCTATGAATACTCGAATGTTGTTTGCAAAAGCTCTGTTTAGGACCTGCCTTCTGTGGGTTGCTTCTGTGGTGAACTTCTTTCATCACTGTCACAGAAGAAAAAGATTTATTAACCTTGGGTTTTGAAAATCTAGAACTTATAGGATCAATAGAGGTCTTCTGTAACTTTTTAAGCTCAGCAGAGGTTTTGATATGTAGATTCAAATTTAGAAAATCTTGGCATATTGGAATCTCTGTGAGTTTCTCTTTTGGAGAAATAGTTCTGTGAGGAACTTCAGAGGAGAATTTGACATCCTCTGTGTCACAGTGAATTATCCCTGATTTGAAATCAGTCTCTGAGTTGTCAGAGGATGAATCGTCCTCGTATACAGAGGTTGAGTCAATTCTTTAAGTAGAGGCTGGATTTTCTGAGCATGTATCGTACGAGCTTTCTTCCTCTGTAGAATAGTTTTCATAGATTGCAGAGGTTTCTAATAAGATTTCTTCAGTGAGAGTTTTATCTATAGAAGATGTACATAAATTTTCTAAAACGCTTGATTTCCATATTTCCAAAATTTCTTTTTCAATTAAATTTTTAAAGTTTTCTTCTGAAAAAATGGGTTTAAACTCAGGAGCTTCTGCTAATAATTTCTTTTCAACGTTTATCAAACAGACAAAAGCAACCTATGTTTGGGTCTCTGGTTTACCAAATTTGAAGATACCAATCTGATCTTGTGTTTTCAGATATTTCTTTGGTTTGATACCTCTATTGACAGAGGTTGAAGATGATGAGTCTGTGTTTTCAAACCACACGTTAATCATCTTCTTATGTTTCTTCAAATAAGGATCCACAGAGATTTTCGCCCGTTTGCTTACAGAGATTAGATTTGGAAAATCTGGTTTGTTTGTTTTTCCAATCACAAATAACGAGGACAGAGGTTTGTTTCTTTTGCCTTCAACACCTAGGGTGATATCATCATACCCTATACCTCGTCTCCCTATTTGTGAGTTTATTTTTTCATAAAGTTTATGTGCATCTTTGTAGTTTTTAAACAAAACTTCTCTTCTGAGTAAATCTTGCCATAATACCTCTCTTTCTCTTTGAAAGTATTCTTTAAGAGCTCTTATGTCAGTAGTTTCGCTCCTTGAAACTGAAAGTTCTTTTGTTTTATCTTTTAAAGTATTGGTTAATTCAGAAATTTGTTTTTTTAAAGGATCTAGAGTTTTGTTCCAATTCTTTTCTATTCTCTCTTTTTCCTCAAAAATCTTTGCTTTTTCTTGAGTGAGAAGCCGTACTTCTCTCTCATTGAAAGTGAGTCTTTTCTGAATACTTTGATTTATCTCTTTCAGTTCAATTAATTCAATGTTAATTCTAAGTGTATTATCATCTACACAGGTAATACAAGAGTTGGAATTTGAAGTAGATACCTCAGAGTTAGTGCAGGAGTCGACTTCTGCCATGCCACAGAAGAGGGCATTGGCGGTATGTTCATCGTCAGAAGTAGAGTCTGACTAGAAGTCTTCTGTGTTCTCCTCAGAATGTCCTTTTGCCATTAAGGATTTTTGAGCATAATATTCGGCTTTCTTTTTGTAGAAAGCAGAGTCCCTCTGTGGGCGATTTGATCTGCTTCTGCATTCATTCGCAAAATGGCCTGGTTTTCCGCAGTTAAAACACCCTTGAGGAGTGTTTCCTGTTCGATCATTGGACTTCTGTAGGTCTCCGCCTTTCTCTGATCTACATTCATTTGCATAGTGACCAGGTTTGCCGCACTTGTAGCATTCTTGCTGCGTGTGGCTTACCGAGTCATCTGACCTCTGTCGGTCATTCCCTCTGTAATTTCTATCGCTTGACCTCTGTCGGCCACTTGATTCTTCTCCTCTTCTGTCATCTCTTCTATTGTCTCTTCTGTCATCCTGGTTGTCTCTATCATATCTTTCATTTCCGGAACCTCTTCTGTTTCCTCTGAACTCTTTTGTCAATAGAGCTAAAGATTTAGCTAGTGACGTAAGAGTTATTTCCTTTTCTGCTTGCTCTTCTTCTTCACTGTCAATTATCACCATCTTCTTCTTCTCCTTCTTCTTCTCACCTGTGGCTTTATCATTTCTTGGTCTCTGTGCATTCTCTTTAGTTTTACTAACCAATGCATATGGTGCAATGGTTAGTGTTTTAGCCTGTGCTATCTGAGGTTCTTGTGCGGCTAATGTTCCGTAAAGATCGGAGAGAGTCTAGGTGTCTAGATCCTGATTTGTCTGTAGGGACATAGACATCTGGAGCCATTCTTCATTTAGACTTTTTAAAAACATGACATTGTTTTCTTCAGAAGTTCTGTCAATGCCTGATTTTCTGCACTTGTTGATTAGAGAGTTGAATCTGTCGTATGTTGTTTGCAGAGATTCTGTTGCAGAGGCTCTGAATGCATGATATTCATTGATGTACTGTGCTCTTCGGTTTTTTTGTGTTTTAGCACCTCCTTCCAACTGTCTTTCCAGTTCTTTCCACAGATCATGCGCTGTTTCACATGAATCCAAGGATTGAAAGAGTTCGTTGGGTATTGCCATAATTAATGTCCTCTTGGTTTTCTGAGCAACTTCATCTTCTGCTTTATCTTCGGTTGACCACTCCCCTTTTGGCTTTGGTTTTTGATGTTCGGGGATTTCGGCAGATTCAACAGTAGCAGGTATACGAGGTACTACTGTCATGGGAATAGGAGGAGGATTGTACAGATATTGTACTTGATTTTTTTCAGTGCCCTCGAAAAAATGGACCATTCTTATTTTCCACTGAGGATACTCATCTCGAAGGAGAGTAGGAGGTTTAGTGAGAGAACCAGTAGTAAAGAAATTATTTGTATTTGTCATTTGAAGATTTTAGAAAGAAAGTATGACTAAAGAGTTACTTCGATGAGCTTGAAGATTTTCTAGGTTTAAGCAGTTTCCAGACACAATTTTAAATCTCAATAATATCTATCACGAATCTTGATAAGTGGATCACTTGATATTGAAAATCAAGGAAGGCTCTGATACCAATTGTTGGTTCCCAGATACACTTAATCAAGATTAACAATCTATTAGTGGAGTTTAGAGTTTGATGCGGAAGCGTATTAAACTAACAGACATGTTTGATAGATATTAGAACGCACATATATAAAGAAAACAGTAAAGAATGAAAAGGATTTCTTGAACAGTTACTGTTATTCAATATATAATAACAACACGAAGAACAGATTAAGAACTGTTGGTGTGTGTGAGAATATAACACTCAGATATTTGACAATAAAGCTTGAGAGTATTAGTGATTCCTTGTGTATTCGTCCTTAGGAAGATCTCAACATGAGACTTCCTTTTATACTACTCTTAGAAGACTATGAAGTAGGTCACTGTTCCTTTTACGGCATGAATAGTAAACGGGATGGTGTGAACAGTGGACTGGATGGTGTGAGCAGTTGTTTGAGCCATGCGCATTTAATGGAGCAGATGTACTTTTGGTAAATGCATTAAATGGCGCAGACGTCTATTTTGTACCTTGCCCTATTGAGTCCACTCAGAGCTTGACACGTGTTTTGATAGTACTTTTCCATGCAAGTTGATGAACGTATCCAGTAATATCTTCCAAGTCTTCATTGAGGACCACAGAGGCTCTGTAATGAATTACAGAGGTTCTGCGGTCTGGTCCTCTGTGAAGCAGTCTTCGCCGGATTCCGAGTCTTTGGTCTTCTTTGTGCGTATGACAGAGCTTCTGTAGGAAGCCTCTGCTGCTTCTGTAGCTTCTTGACCTTGATTTCTCGGTAATGTCGGCAGAGCCTCTGTAAGAGGCTTTCTTCACTTAGCCTATTTTTCACTACTTCTAAATACTTCTATGTTTAGGAAGATTGAAGCTAACAAATAATGTCATTTCCGTAAACTTTCGGTTCACCTCCTTTATGGCCTCAGCAGTCTGATAGAGCTCCAAGAACTCTTTGGCACTCCTCTCCATCTCCACTAGAGGCACATGCTCTACACGAAACATACGACGAACTCCTCCCAGGTCAAGTAGTGCGCCCGTTAAGCGTCAGAGCAATAGCACACCAGTCTTTCGCTCTGTCTCGTAACAGATTCACCGCGAAGCGAACCTTCTAGTTCGCAGGACAACCACCGGTAAGGAATGTGCACTCCATAACCGATCCCGACCCTCTTGTTCGGGGCTGCCCACCCGCAGGGGGTGGAATCGCCGCGATGCGCTCCTCCATCGACACTATTACCTCATCACGAATGGCGGTAATAATTTCGGGGATCGCCTCCTCAAAATATGCGTCACCTTGACCGCAAACATCTCACGAATCTGATCAGCAATAATTCCAGCATCAGCATCTGGATCAACATTGTTGTTCCTCCTTAACGAGCTACTAGCACACATTAAAACCTGCTAACTACGCTCACACTCAACTCTTCGGATTCTCCGTGACTTTCCCCGACTCGAGCACGGATCCTGTGCTTCAGGTAGTAGGAGCTCTGCTACTACCCTTCACACCTATCCTTACTCGTTTCGAGTCCTGTCCCGGGACGTCTAAGTAGTTGCTTACCACAAACAAACACATATGCCCATTCCGGCATATGCAAACACTTTTCCTAGCTCCCTAGAAAAGTCGTAATACCCCACCACCCTTGCTAGAACGGAACCCCCACTAGCCCTGACGAGTCGCCTCGTAAACGCACAGTCGTATACAGTGAAACCAGATAGACATTCGAATATAAGATTCTATCCTACAACGGTTGGACTCAAACAAGAGCTGCGCAATACAACTAAATCCAACATTCTAAGGCTATTCAGTTCCTACTGCATACAACCTAAGGTGCATTCACATAAAAACCTATCAAGGCTAGCATGAGTTCCTAATAGCAAGTAACAAGTATACAGTACCACAAAATCCACGTAAGCAATCTAGCATACATACTCCTATGTTCTAGAAAGCAATCTAGCATACGTACTCATATGTAAACGCTATTCCCAGCTCACTAGGAATTTCATCTCATCCCACTACTCTTGCTACAACGGAATCCTTGTTAGCCATAACGAGTTGCCTCGCGAATATCCAGTCGCACGCAGCGTGAATCAAATAGACATTCGAATACAAGATTCTATCCTAGAACGGTTGGACTCAAACAAGAGCTGCGAAATAGAACTAAATCAAATATTCTAAGGCTATATGATTCTTACTGCATGCAACCTATAGGGCCTTCACTTGACAACCTACTATAATTAGCATTGATTCCTACTAGCAAGCAGTCATCGTACAGTACAATGTAAACAACCTCGGCAATCTAGCATGCATACCCTATGCCTAGAAAGCAATAAATACACTAAGTGTTGTACCTTCCCAATTGGCGTCGGCTGACTGTACACACTGCGCCCACGATCACCATTTCCCAAACGGGCTTTCTCCGTTCATTTATTTGCAAAGATTTTAATAAGAGAGTTTAAAAAAAAACTTCATAGCCGCAACTTGAGACCAAACACATCGATATGTGTTTGATTCACTCAAGTTGTGCTCTGTTACCAAGTTGTAACGTCCCAAAAATTACAAGGAATTAAAATTTTTAAAACATGCATTTCATTATAAAACAATCACAATTTAATAATTCGTAACTCAAATGAAGTTAACATCGTTAACTCGAACAGTCAATAAAGTTTATGCAGCGGAAATTCCATAAAATAAAATCCAAAGGTTTAAAAGTGAAACTTAAACAATTCTCGACACTCCGCGCCTAGTGTGTGTACCGTCAAGCCCGACTGCCGCTCGCACCTGAAATCACAACATATTGGGAAAGGGTAAGCTAAACGCTTAGTGAATCCTATCACACACGCAGGTAGCAACCCCACGTATATCGCCCCTACTCGCCAGTAGGCAACATCACCATCACCACGAATATAAATCCACATTATAATTAACGTATAAATACGAACCTCGGTCCCCCGAGCACACCAAAAATATATCGATACAAGCTCAGTCCCACCGAGCCCTCGGTCCCACCGAGTAAAGACATTGATACAAGCTCAGTCCCACCGAGCCCTCGGTCCCACCGAGTAAAGACATTGATACAAGCTCAGTCCCACCGAGCCCTCGGTCCCACCGAGTAAAGACATTGATACAAGCTCAGTCCCACCGAGCCCTCGGTCTCACCGAGTAAAGATAATACAATTGTACTAGCTCAGTCCCACCGAGCCCTCGGTCCCACCGAGCCCTCGGTCCCACCGAGCCCCCCAGTCCCACCGAGGTGTACACAAGCATAAATAATCCACATATAAATTCAACAAATCACAACTAGTTATCACATCCCAACTAGTTCACGTAAGCACGTAATAACACGTAATAACACATAGCACAAAATAACGATATGCATGAAATTCCTAACTACGCGGTGAGAGAACTCACCTCAAAGCAAAGCGACGCGCTCCCGAGCCGCAACACCAGCACGTCAACCTTCCTCACATTTTCCCACCTAATTACGCACTAAAAACGTCAACGGAATGTCCCAACTCACGACACTTTTACTAGTTTAACGAAACTAAAAATTCCAGCTTTTATACTAAAAACGCAGGTCTGTTCGGGACCCATTTTACCCCTGCTAAACTGATCAAACCAAAAATCTAATTCCACATTCAGGAAGTTCAATGTCTTACGGTTCCAGGGATGTATCGCACGCGTCCTAACGATTTTCCTAGCACTCTATATGAATTTTACAAAAACACTTCTCAGAGCAGCTAAAACAGGACCTGTCCGTATAAAATGGCAATTTGACACTAGCTATGGCCCGAACTGGTTTTTCCACAAAACATATAAAAGTTACTAGACTCAGAATGGGAACTTTTGGCACCAGCTCCATTCCAATCCGACATTCCTAGCAAAAGTTATAACTTTTACAAAACAGGGCAGAAACTGTACCATTTACATAAAATGATAACCTTTTGAACTTGAACCCAATGAGACGTCTTAATCCAAACAGACCCGCAAAGCAACATGACTTACTGTTTTAGGGTTGACATGGGCTGAACCACACCATGCACCACCCACTGCCGCCTGCGGCGGTGGTGGTGGTTGGCGGCGACGACGGTGGTTGCGGTCGATAACCTCCGGCGAAACCTCCCAACATCACCCGCACACACCCACACACCCGCAAGCGCACGCACTCTATGCCGCCATCGCGGCGGCGTGCAGCGGCGGCCCCACCGCCGGCAGCCGTGGCTACAGCGGTGGTGGTGGTCGTTTACATTCTCCGACGAGGAAAAACATCAAATAAAACGAACGGGACACTTACCTTAACGGAATCCCTCTTCCTCCTCCTTTCCGACCACTCCCGACGCTGATTCCCTCACGCCGGCGATCGCCTCCTTCCTCCTCTCGACCCTTGCTCTCTTTCTCTCTCGGTTTTTCTCTTCCTCCCTCTCTCTTCCGATTCCTCTCTCTCTCTCTTTTCCTTTCTCGGCCGAAAACAACAAGAAGGGGGAGGGGAGATGGCTAAAGGTTCTTGGGGGTTACTAACATGAAACCGAAGGGGAAGGGGAAGGGGTAGGGGAAGGGGTGTCTCTTGGCTGATCCCATGCACAAGTTTGTCCCCCTTGCCACTTTTGGCCCCTCAACTAAACTCTTCTCGCAAACCAACAAAATAGTTGACATATTTAACAATTAGGTCCAAATCGTCTAATCCCGTTAACGGAAACCACGTTAAATAATAGCTTAAAAAAAGATTAATAATACGAAAATACATACCGGGATACGGGCTTTACAGTTCCCTTTTGTTGCCAAGTGGATTTTTCTTTAATTCGCCTTAAAGGTTTTGAAAATTTTGAACTTTTAGGATCTACAGAGGTCTTCTCTAACATATCAAGCTCAGCAGAGGTTTTGACTTTTAAATACATGTTCAGAAAATCTGGGCAGATATGTATCTCTGTGATTTTCTCTTTTGGAGAAATAGTTCTGTTAAGAACTTCAGAGGAGAATTTAACATTCTTTGTGTCATAATGAACTATCTTTGATGAAACATCAGTCTCTGAGTCGTCAGAAGATGAATCGTCCTCATATACAGAGGTTGATTCATTTCTTTCGATAGAGGATGGAGTTTCCGAGCATGTATCATACGAGCTTTCTTCCTCTGTAAATTAATTTTCATAGACGGAAGAGGTTTCTGACCAGATCTCTTCAGCGAGAAGTTTATCTACAGAAGAAGTACAAAAGTTTTCTAAAATGCTTGTTTTCCATACTTCCACAATTTCCTTTTCAATTGTTTCTATAAGTTTTTTCTTCTGAAAAAGTGGGTGTAAACTCAGGAGCTTCTGCTGATAATTTTTTTTCAACATTTATCATACAGACAAAAGCAACCTGCGTTTGAGTCTCTGGTTTACCAAACGTAAAGATACCAATCTGATCTTGAGTTTTCAGATATTTCTTTGGTTTGATTCCTCTATTGACAGAGGTTGAATATGATGAATCTGTGTTTTCAAACCACACATTGATCATCTTCGTCTGTTTCCTCAATTGAGGTTCCACAGAGATTTTAGCCCTTTTACTTACAGAGAGTAAGTTTGGAAAATCTGGTTTGTTTGTTTTTTCCAACACAAACAGAGAAGACAAAGGTTTAATTCTTTTGCCCTCAACACCTAGGGTAATATCATCGTACCCTATACCTTGTCTTCCTATTTGTGAGTTTACTTTTTCATAAACCTTCTGTGCATCTTTATAGTTTTTGAGTAGATCTTGCCAAAGTACCTCTCTCTCTCTCTTTGAAAGTATTCCTTGAGAGCTCTTATGTCACTAGTTTCACTCCTGGAAACTGAAAGTTCTTTTGTTTTGATTTTTAACTCAGAGGTTAATTCAGAAATTTGTTTTTTTAAAGGATCTAGATTTTTGTTCCAATTCTTTTATATTCTCTCCTTTTCTTCAAAATTTTTGGCTTTTTCTTGAGTGAGAAGCCGTACTTCTCTCTCATTAAAGGTGAGTCTTTTCTGAATGCCTTCATTTAATTCTTTTAGTTCAATTAGTTCAATAAGTTTAAGTGAATCATCATCTACAGAATTAGTGCAAGAGGTAGAGTTTGAAGTGGATACCTCAGTGTCAGTGCCGGAGTCGATTTCTGCCATGCCACAGAATAGGGCATTGGTTGTGTATTCTTCATCAGAGGTAGAGTCTGACTCGAAGTCCTCTTTGTTCACCTCAGAATGCCCTTTGTTTGCCATTAGGGATTTTTGTGCATAGTACTCAGCCTTTTTTTTTTGTAAAAAGCTGAGTCCTTCTGTGGGCGATTTGATCTGCTTCTGCACTCATTAGCGAAATGGTCTGGCTTCCCGCAGTTGAAACAGCCTTGGGAAGTGTTTCCAGTATGATCGTCGGAATTTTCTCGGTCTCCACTTTTCTCCGATCGGCATTCGTTTGCGTAATGACCAGGCTTGCCACATTTGTAGCATTCTTGTTGTATGTGGCTCATCTTGTCATCTGTCCTCTGTCGGTCACTACTTCTGTAGTTTCTGTCGCTTGACCTCTGTCGGTCACTTCTATCATCTGACCTCTGTCGGTCACTTGATTCTTATCTTCTTCCGTTATCTCTTCTGTCACTTTGATTGTCTCTGCCATATCGATCATTTCTTGAACCTCTTTGGTTTCCTCTGAACTCTCTTGTCAATAGAGCTAAGGATTTAGCTAATGACACAAGAGTTATTTCTTCTTCTATCAGCTCGTCTTCTTCGCTATCAATCATCACCATCTTCTACTTTTCCTTTTTCTTTTCCTCTGTTGCTTTCTCATTTCTTGGTCTCTCTGTAGCCTCTGTAGATTTACTAACCAATGCATATGGTGCAATGGTTAGTGTTTTGCCTGTGCTATTTGAGGTTCTTGTGCGGCTAGTGTTCCATAGAGATCAGAGAGAGTCCAGGAGTCTAGATCTTGGTTTGTTTGCAAGGACATAGACAGCTGGAGCCATTCATCATTCATGCTTTTTAGAAACATGACATTATTTTCTTCTGAGGTTCTGTGAATGCCAGACTTTTTACATTTGTTTATGAGAGAGTTGAACATGTCGTACGTCGTTTGCAGAGATTCTGTTGCAGAGGCTCTGAATGCATGATATTGATTTATGTACTGTGCTCTTCGGTTCTTCTGTGTTTTAGCACCCCCTTCCAACTGTCTTTCTAATTATTTCCAAAGATCGTGCGCAGTTTCGCATGCATCTAAGGATTGAAAAAGTTCGTTGGGGATAGCCATTATCAAGATTCTTTTTGTTTTCTGCGCAACTTCATCTTCTGCCTTATCTTCATTTGACCATTCTTCTTTTGGCTTCGGTTTTTGATGTTCAGGGATTTCAGGAGATTCAGCAGTAGCTGGTACTCGTGGTACTACTATCATGGGAACAGGAGGAAGGTTGTAAAGATATTGTACTAGATTTTTTTCAGTACTCTCAAAGAAATGGACCATTCTTATTTTCCATTGAGGATACTCATCTCGAAGGAGAGTTGGAGGCTTGGTGAGTGAACCAGCAGTGAAGAAGCTATTTGTATTTGTCATTGTAAAGGTTCTGAAAAGATAGTATGACTAAAGAGTATGAGTCTGATGATCTGGAAAGTTTTTCTGGGTTTGAACAGTTCCCAGAGTACACTTTAATGGAGGTTTAACCTGGAAATGAGGAATAGGTTAAAAAGGAATGATGTCTATCACCAATCTTGTAACAAAGAGGATCACTTGTTATTGAAAATCAAGGTAGACTCTGATACCAATTGTTGGTTCCTGTTTTGCTTATACAAGATTGTCAGATCTATTAGTTCGAGTGTATGTTTGATGCGGAAGCGTATTTGAAGAACTAACAGATATGTTTGATAGATTTAGAACACAATATAAATAAACAGTGAACTGGAAATAATATCTCAAAGTTTACTGAATATATATATATCAAGAACAGATTTAAGAACAGTGAGTAAGCAAAGCTTTAAAACAGATATGACTCTCAAAGTATATAAGTTATGTGTTCTTGATGTTTTTATCTCTTGATTCTCGATATTGAAGAACTCAACATGAGTCTTCCTTATATACTACTCTAAGGGGACCATAAAGCATAAGGTACTATTCAGAATGGACGGTATGAATAGTTGGACGGATGGCATGAACAGTTGGACGTGCTGTATTGCATTTAATGCAGCAGACGTCTATTATGTACTAAGCCCTATTGAATCCAATCAGAGTTTGACACGTTGAAGATGGACAGGGCA
Organism: Saussurea involucrata; assembly: GCA_033807775.1. Lineage (NCBI taxonomy): Eukaryota > Viridiplantae > Streptophyta > Magnoliopsida > Asterales > Asteraceae > Saussurea > Saussurea involucrata. The sequence goes on from CM066322.1 coordinate 140,663,048, forward strand.
TGCTACCATGCAAGTTGATGAACAGGTCCAGTAACAGTAGCAAGATATTATAAATATCTTCAGGTCTTTTAGAGAGGACCACAGAGGCTCTGTAAAGTGTTACAGAGGTTCTGCGGTCTGATCCTTTGTAGAGCAGTCTTCACCGAATTCCGAGTCTTTGGTCTTCTTTGCGCGTATGACAGAGCTTCTGTAGGACGCCTCTTTAGCTTCTGTAGCTTCTCGACCTTGATCTCTCGGTAAGTTCGGCAGAGCCTCTGTAAGAGGCTCTCTTCACTTAGCCTATTTTTCACTAATTCTTAACACTTCTATGATTAGGAAGATTGAAGCTAACATATTTCATACACTTAAAGAGTTTTTCAAGAAAAAGTTTTATATAATTTTTTTTCTGATTGTTCATTTTCCGCAGATTCAGTAGATTTTTCATTATAATGATCCGTTATCTTTAAGCAATCATGAACCAACCACCTGTACTAATCAAAGATTTTGATTTTGAATGATGGAGAATTACGTTCATCGACTTTATTGCAGGTAGAGAAAATGGAGAGAATATGATAAAATCATTCTCCGAAGGTCCAATGCGCAGAAATAAAATTGAGAATGATTTTACAGAAGAAGAGAAGAAAAGATTGAAAGCTGATAAGGAAGCTTCATCCAACTTGATCCTTGCACTTCCAAAACATATTAACAAAAACATTGATTGTTTCAAACACAATCCAATGCTTATGTGGAACGAATTATCTAAGCGAATGCATGGATCTGAAGTTGCATTTACTAATAGGAAGGAAGAAGAAAAGAAAGTTGAGAAAGAGGATGCTGAACAGAACTTGTCAGAAGCTGAAAATGATGATCTTAAGAAAAAGGTTTTTGAGCTTAAAAAGAATTTGTCTGGCATGGAAACGTTGCTAAAAGTGGAAAGAGAAAAGTTCAGAAAAGAAAAGGCTGATCGTTTGAATGACAAAAAGTGCTATGCAAAGCAAATTTTTTCTCTTTCTCAGAAAATTTCTGAACTAGAAAAGACTTCAAATTCTAAGAAGAAAGAAATTTAAGAAAAGAAAGCTCTTGAACTCTGATGCATAAAACTTTCGAAGCAAAATTTAGACTTTGAGAAGGTTTTATTTCTTGAAAAGGAGAAATTGGAGAAGGAAAGGCTTGAATTTGAAAATAAAAGGAAAGTCTTTGAAGCGAACAATGAGAAATTGTCAAAGCAAATTTCTGAGCTTCAAAAGGAATTAGATGAAGAAAGACAAGAGCTAGAAAAGAGGAAGAAAGCTGAATTTCAGGCTAGGAGCGTCAAAGACGAATTCTCTGTTGAAAGGAAGATCTTTCAGCAGGAAATACGTAAACTGACAAAGAATTTGGTTGTGTTATCGACTGATATCATGAAGGAGCAGATTGTTAAGTCTGATATTCTGAAGAAGCTTGATTTTATGACCAAAGAACGGAATGACTTAGCTTACAAAGTGAAGTCATTTAACAAATCCAAATGCTATTCAGAATGTCTGATTCGTCCTTCTAATCTATTCTATGATCACTCAGTGGATAATTCTTCCAAGTATCAATATGCTGATCTTCCTTCATATAAGGAAGTCAACATGCAATGGAGAGTAAAAGGTACGTCTCCTGAAAAAGGTGAGCCAAAGTCATCTGTTCCCAACAAGAACACTAACCTGAAAGGTAAATCTTTTGCTAAACCTGGTTTATTATATTCTGCAAATCCTTTAATCAGGTTAGCACAAAAGAATATTTGATGTTCTCATTGTGGAACTAATGATTTTGTTAAAAATAATGATGCTTAATTTTGGTATGGTACTGACACGGGGTTTTGACACCCCGCGAAATCTAACCGCAAGTGTACGGGTCGAAGTCAAGTAATAGTGTACGGAAGTACGAGTATCGAATCACGGGGAACTAGGAACTAAATATCACAATTACTATAAGAACTATTAATTGGACTGTCGAAATTGGAGATTGGCTTTATAACTAATTACTTGCAGAATTTAAAATCACACAAACGCCAGACAACTAGTAAGCAGCTTTGGAATTCAGATGGAGAAACAGTTGAGGGTTGGATATCCTTTGGTTTCACATATGAACATCAGACTAAAGATAAATACCAGTTAATTCCGTTTATGAGTACTCAACCTTGATCTAACCATTGCTCTCTCTCAAGTAACAACAGTTATATTTGTAAAACGTGGTGCTTTCTCAAGATACCATGAAGTTTATTTCGAAAACAAACACAAGATTAATCTCTCGATCTCACCTTATGTAGTTCAAAACACATTAAGCGTAGGTTATTATGAGACTAAAGTTTACTCGGTATATCTCTATCCTTTCTTACTTTAGAAATGTGATTCCTAATTCTAGATCTCAATTAATTCTCTCGAACATAATTGATGACAATAAAACAATTGCAAGTTAGCTACGCTCACAAAGGCATTAAGAACAAAATCACACGCATTCATTATATCGGAAAAACTGATAAAATCATTCGTCATCCATCTATATGTTCACTCCTAATTCAATCCAACCCCCAACATCTTAAAGTTAGTTCATGATGTTGGGGGATTCAAACACAAAAGGAAAAGAAACGAAAGTGTAATTAAACATGGTAAACGTGATCGTGGTGACGGTGTAAGATGAATTGATGAACTCCCTTTTCCCGTGCTGAATTCTCCTTCGCGTCTTGAACGTTCCTTCGATTGGTTCTCGATCTTGGCTCCAAACGGTGTCACTTGGCTTTGGAAATCGCCCCCGGACTGCTACCAATCGTCTGCCGTAAGTTCCCTCCCGAACGAATGGCCTAAACCCGAAAGTTATAGCTGAAAAACGTGAAACAGAGGCTTACGCGGCCTTCCACGCGACTTGCAAGTCGCGTGGAAAGTCGCGCGCTTTCCAGAGGCGCTTCTGGGTTGTTTCTGGTTCGCGGGTCGGGTCCTGGTTCGGTCGCGGGTCTTGGGCTTGCCTTTTGGGCTTCCGTTAGGCTTCGTTTTGACTGGTTTTGGGCTCTTTTTAGCTTCTATTTCCGAGGAATGCCGCTTTTTATAAAACCTGTGTAAATCACTAGATAAACCGTGAAAATATACGCCTTTTTACTTGAGTCCAAGCCAATCTCATTGGTTTGAGAACCGAAAATAACGCCAAAAAGTGGCGTTATCAACAACCCCAAACCGAGCGTTGCTTGTCCCCAAGCAAATTAGAGATAAACAGAATAAAAGCATATATCTGTGAAAGAATAATAACTGCACAATTCCAATCGGTACCAAGTGATGCATCGGTGATTTCCCATACCCATGAATATCTATCTCACTTTTGCCTCATTCTTTAATTTGTCCGATCTATGACCTTCTATTGGGAGTTGAGCTCGTGACAGTTCCGATTACATTAGGGTTAGACTAGGTCCAAACATACTAGAGAAAACATTTCGCCTCGACCCTACCTCACGGGATACTCTTTTTGCACTCGAACCTAGGTTATCGCTCGTGTTGTCATGTTTAAGGAGGTTATGCCCAAAAATACTCAAATGTCATGATAAATCTCAAGAAAGATGCACAAATGTCCAAAAATTAGATCTTAGAAAGGAATCAAGTAGCTAGACAGGGGATATCTGTAAAGGTAGTCGTAAACTGTAATCACATTTTCCAAAAGATCATCCAGGTCTTTACACGGGTTGTAATGGGGCTAAGGCTATGGTTATGAAACGACGGGTAAAAAGGTTCAAATATCCTTGGCATGTCAATCATTGGCAGTTCCGAACTCTATAGTTTTTCGCTCTCTTATTTGGCCCTCTTCGTCACTACTGGAGTTGCTTTGACTCACTTATTATGCAGCTCTACTAGAGACTATCTAACTAACGGTATTTATTTACTTCACGTTTTTTTTTGGGACTTCATTGGTCCTCTTTTCTATTACTTGGGTTACATTGACCCGTTTTATTCTCATAACTGGCCGGAATTCTCTCTTTTCTGCTCTATCTCTATTAGTTCATTACTGCTTCCGATTGACACACTTTCGGATAAAGGTTGGCTAAGGCTTTTGGCTAACGGGTAATTGATGGGTTTAGAAAGAAATGGGATGAGTGTTTGGCTGCAATATGGCTATGGATACACAAAAGGGTGAAAGGGGACGATAGCTAAAAATGGTTTAAAATAAAACACATAATGCCTGGAATCATATCTTAAGGTCCACACGATATAGTCTATTATATCCTTACCTAATATCCCGATGTTCGTCTTTGCTACTCAATGCAACAATGTAGCGAGATCATTCTACATTCACGACAAGGAATTCGAAGAAGTGTATAAGAATTTCGTGTATGAATCCCTCGCAATGAAAAAACGTCTTTTAAGGCTCAAAACTCACTATCGGGTGGTCTCCACTAATGTCCCTAGTCATATCCTTTCCCGGTCCTTCCCTAACGGTCACGTCGCTATCAAAAGATTCTTCCCACAATGGTCGGTCTCAATCATTCAAAACAAAAAAATTTAGCTACTTTGATCTAGACACTCAGAAGTGTAGGAAATCTACGTGCATAAGCTTGGGCCCGATTGGGCAACCCCAAACCTTACCCACACATTGTCCCCAATGTGCAAGCAAAGTCGTAGGTGATGCGACTCGATCATTGTGCAGTTATTTACAGGTATAAAAAGGACGGGTAAAACATTAACATAGCATAGCAAAAAGAAAAACCCAAAATTTCTAGACTGGCACCCCAAACCTAGGCCGTGGCCTAGGTTTGCCAAATAAAAGCCAACCCCAAACCTCGGTGAAACCGAGGTTTGCACAGGGTCAAAAGTGAGTGTGTAGGTGTGAAAGATGAGGCACCCCAAACCTAAGTGAAACTTAGGTTTGTTGCATCTCGTGTAATTAAAATAGAACAACACATCAAACACCACTCTTTTAGCAGAAAGATTTAGAACATACCTGTTTTACCCGGCCGGAGGATTCTTGACTGGTTGAGCATCGATCAGAGAAGATAGGGAGAACATGCAAGACAAGGGAAAGACACAAAACAAAAACAGGAAACACACAAAGCAAGAAATGGAACAAAGACTGCACGAAAAACGAAAAACGGGGCAAATGGGACTCATGCGGTTTAGCCCACGACTTGCAAGTCGCGTGGAAAACCGCGTAACCCTCTGTTTCAGAAAACCAACAGAGGGCCCCGCGACTTTCTGCGCGGTATGCAAACCGCGTATAAAGCCGCGTATGTCCCTGTTTCAAAATATTTTTGGCTTTTTCGATTTTTCGATTTTTATGGATTTTTACGAATTAAAACACACACAAGATAAAAATAAGAAAAGGAAACTAACCTTGGTGGGTTGCCTCCCACCCTGCGCCTTATTTAAAGTCGTGGCACGACTGTGCGGTTCTCAACTCGGCTCAGTGTCCGCGGGATTGTACCGTCCACACTTACGGTTCTTCGCGGACTTCTCTGCTTCTTCCTCTCTTTCACCACTTCTTCTCTCGAGCAGCTTGAATCTCACGTTCTCACCGCCAACTCGGAACGTGATCTCACCCTCTTCAATATCAATTAACGCCCGACTCGTGGCCAGAAAGGATCGTCCCAAGATCATCGGGACCTCTTCGTCCTCATCTATGTCTATTACTACGAAGTCGACAGGAAAGTAAAACTTCCCTACTTTGATGAGCATGTCCTCAATTACCCCGTATGGGTACCTTATCGATCGATCAGCCAGCTTCAAAGTCATATATGTTGGGCTTACCTCACCCAGGCCAAGTTTCATGAAAATAGATAGAGGCATCAGATTAATACTAGCCCCTAAATCACATAAAACTTTATTAAAATTAAAACTGCCAATTTGAATAGGAATCGAGAAACTCCCTGGATCTGTAAGCTTTTGGGGCAGCTTATTCTGGAAAATTGCGCTGCACTCTTCAGTGAGTGCAACGGTGGCCTGGTGATCAAGTGCCCTCTTTTTGGAGAGGATCTCTTTCATGAACTTTGCGTAAGAGGGCATTTGTGTAAGCACATCTGCAAACGGGATATTAATGGTTAGCTTTTTAAAGACATCAAGAAATTTAGAAAAATGAACCTGGTCCTTATTTGCTTTCAGCCTGCTTGGGTAGGGTACTCTCGGGATTTCCGGCTTTACCGGTGGTGTTTCTTCTTTCTTCTTCTCTTCACTCTTCTCGCTCTCTTCAACCACGACCTCTTTTTCTTCATTCGAACTCTCTCTATCGGGCTCGGTCTCTTCAGATGACGGTTCTCTATTCAGTCCCTTTCCGCTTCTCAAATAAATGGCGCTACAGTTCTCTTGGTTCCTCTTTTCAGCCATGCTTGGAAAGGTACCGGGAGGTCGGGTTTGTAGGGCTTCAGAAATCTGCCCCACTTGCCTCTCGAGAAACTTTATTGCAGCCGTGTTCTGATCAGTGGCTGCTTTGACTGTGTTCACCGTGTTTGCCAATCCCTCGACTGTGCTGTCCATTTTCGTCATTAACTTCATCATCATCTCTTCTAATCCCGGTTTCTTCTCCCCAGATGGTCCCTCGTTTCTTTGCTGAAAACCTGGAGGACGATAAGCACTATTAGTATTAGAGAAATTAGAAGAGTTAGGGAAATTACCTGACTGTGGTTGGCCCGGCTGATTCCATGAAAGATTGGGGTGCCTTTTCCACCCCTCGTTATACGTATTCGAGAAAGGATCGTTTCTCGGTTGGTTCCGGTTTGCCACAAACTGAACCTGATCAGGTTCTTGAAGATTTCCCCCATTCAGCCTATTTGTGATGACAGCCAGTTGAGCTTTCAGTTCGTTTAGCTCGTTACTCTCTTGGACACTTGCTACTCTTCTTACGGTTGATCGTGGAGTAGAGAAATTGTGCTCAGCCAAGTTCTCGATCAGCTCACATGCTTCCTCGTAGGACCTATCCATCAATGCTCCACCCGCTGCAGCTGTGATGTCGTTCTTGAATTGCGGGTGGAGTCCACTGAAGAAGATCTGGATGATGACCCAGCCTTGTAGTCCATGATGAGGACACTTATTTATCATGTCCTTGTAACGTTCCCACGCCTCATAAAGCGTTTCTTGATCCCATTGACAGAAATGGGTGATCTCTGCCATTAGTTGGGCGGTTCTGCTCGGTGGGAAAAACTTTTGGAGGAAGGCTGCTTTCAACTGTGCCCAAGTAGTGACCTGATCTGACGGTAGGCCTTCAATCCATATTTCAGCTCGACCTTTTAATGAAAAACTGAACAGCCTCAGTTTGATTGCGTTCTCCTCCATCCCGTTGATCTTGAAGGTGCTACAAATGCGCTCGAAAGCTCGGAGATGAGCGTGAGGATCTTCGGTCGGTGCTCCTCCATATTGATTCTGCTGCACCATTACGATGGTGCTCGGCTTTATCTCAAAGTAGTTAGCCGCAGTGGTGGGCGGTTGAATGCCTATCCGTGCGGCCACCACATTAGGATCGGTAAACGACCGCATCGGAACTCTCTCCGGAGGAGGTGGTGGTAGATTATTACGGCGGGGATCATTACGTGGAGGTCTCTCGTCGTCAGACATCTTAACTTTCAGATTTCGTCTAGCTTTTGCTTCTTTACGTAGACAACGGGCGGTTCTTTCGATCTCCGGATCAAATTGTTCGATTCCTTTCCCTCGGGCCGTCCTTGGCATAAACCAAGTGGTACCTAAAAAGAAAGAAAACAAAGTCAGTAATCCAAAAACTGAAAGTGATGAAATAAAACACGAAATAAAAAGAAATGTCCAATCTAATAATGCTTATAGACGGTAGTGCTATTAGCTACAACTAGTTCCCCGGCAACGGCGCCAAAAACTTGACACGGGGTTTTGACACCCCGCGAAATCTAACCGCAAGTGTACGGGTCGAAGTCAAGTAATAGTGTACGGAAGTACGAGTATCGAATCACGGGGAACTAGGAACTAAATATCACAATTACTATAAGAACTATTAATTGGACTGTCGAAATTGGAGATTGGCTTTATAACTAATTACTTGCAGAATTTAAAATCACACAAACGCCAGACAACTAGTAAGCAGCTTTGGAATTCAGATGGAGAAACAGTTGAGGGTTGGATATCCTTAGGTTTCACATATGAACATCAGACTAAAGATAAATACCAGTTAATTCCGTTTATGAGTACTCAACCTTGATCTAACCATTGCTCTCTCTCAAGTAACAACAGTTATATTTGTAAAACGTGGTGCTTTCTCAAGCTACCATGAAGTTTATTTCGAAAACAAACACAAGATTAATCTCTCGATCTCACCTTATGTAGTTCAAAACACATTAAGCGTAGGTTATTATGAGACTAAAGTTTACTCGGTATATATCTATCCTTTCTTACTTTAGACATGTGATTCCTAATTCTAGATCTCAATTAATTCTCTCGAACATAATTGATGACAATAAAACAATTGCAAGTTAGCTACGCTCACAAAGGCATTAAGAACAAAATCACACGCATTCATTATATCGGAAAAAATGATAAAATCATTCGTCATCCATCTATATGTTCACTCCTAATTCAATCCAACCCCCAACATCTTAAAGTTAGTTCATGATGTTGGGGGATTCAAACACAAAAGGAAAAGAAACGAAAGTGTAATTAAACATGGTAAACGTGATCGTGGTGACGGTGTAAGATGAATTTATGAACTCCCTTTTCCAGTGCTGAATTATCCTTCGCGTCTTGAACGTTCCTTCGATTGGTTCTCGATCTTGGCTCCAAACGGTGTCACTTGGCTCTGGAAATCGCCCCCGGACTGCTCCCAATCGTCTGCCGTAAGTTCCCTCCCGAACGAATGACCTAAACCCGAAAGTTATAGCTGAAAAACGTGAAACAGAGGCTTACGAGGCCTTCCACGCGACTTGCAAGTCGCGTGGAAAGTCGCGCGCTTTCCAGAGGCGCTTCTGGGTTGTTTCTGGTTCGCGGGTCGGGTCCTGGTTCGGTCGCGGGTCTTGGGCTTGGCTTTTGGGCTTCCGTTAGGCTTCGTTTTGACTCGTTTTGGGCTCTTTTTAGCTTCTATTTCCGAGGAATGCCGCTTTTTATAAAACCTGTGTAAATCACTAGATAAACCGTGAAATATACGCCTTGTTACTTGAGTCCAAGCCAATCTCATTGGTTTGAGAACCGAAAATAACGCCAAAAAGTGGCGTTATCAGGTACTTATCATTTTCCTTCCTATGGAGCTCCGCTTAACAAGTCAGGACCCAAGACCCATTGGGTACCAAAATCTACTTAATCTGTTTTTGCAGATTTAGAGGCAATGTGTTGAACTCTCGGAAGAAGATGTATTTGTGTTTCATATTTTGGTTTCTAAACACAACAGTTTAGAACCCGGATTTCACAGTTATTGGTTTCTGAATACATCAGTTCAGGATCCGTGCTTCAACGACAATGGCTTCTGGACAAATCAGTTCAGGACCCGTACTTCAATGGCTAAGACTTCTAAACAAATCAGTTTAGAACTCGTACTTATCAGGTTAAATCTTTTACCGCATGATCATACTTCTCAGGTGATATCCTTAACTGTCACATCTTTCTATTTCAAGGAACAAGTGGTAAAAGGTAACATTGTATTATACTTTGTTTCTACTTCTTTGAAAATTTGAATCTTTACAAATTTAATTCAATGAGATGAAATTTTCAATATTCATTCAATGAATTAAATGTGTCCTAAAAGATGATTTTAAAAGTATTTTTGTATTATCTGAGTTACATTTGTTTCATCTTTCACTTCTGAAATAAATTGAAAGGTCAGCAAAACATGAATGAAATTATGCTGAATGCTCAAAATTATGGATTTCTGGACTTTTATAGAATATAGTGCTCAAAAAGCCTAGATGTCAGAATGATGGATGGAAACGAAAACATGGGGGAAGCACTATGTTTTAGAACCAAGTGATTGAGATGCTCTAAGTTTTAAATCTAATCATTTAGTTTGAAAGTTTATGCCTGTGGCCTTTCTGGTTTGGGAGACTAAGTCCTAAGGGGTGCTCGACACCTAGTCCCTAAGGCCAACTGGTCTGGGATCGGCTGACCCAAATCCTTCTATAGAACCAGATAGAAAGCCATGTTCTACTGGTACAAATGGGTTTACGATATATCGATGTGGCCTTTCTGGTTTGGGAAAGTAAGTTCTAAGGGGTGCTCGACACCTAGCACCTAAGGCCAACTGGTCTGGGATCCGCTGACCCAAATCCTGCTATAGAACCAGATAGAAAGCCATGTTTAACGGTGTATCTTATTCCTACTAAACTTTTTGATTAAAAGATGCCAATAAGCACAAAATCAAAAGATGTCAATGATGACAAAATCAAAAGATGCCAATGAGCACAAAAGAAAAGATGCCAATGAGCACACATCTCTTGATACTTGGGGAAAATACAAAGTCGTAATAAACCTGTAAATTTGTGAAAATCCTGATTTTGGACAAATAGTGTAAGTAGAGCAAAGTATTCTTATATGTTTTAGAATTGCATATGCTTGGTGCTAATCATATTTCGCATGCTAGCGCACCAAATAGATTTAATAAAGGGGTTGAAACTGAACATTTTTAACTTGATATGCAATGATGTCTTGTATTTGAATCTAAACAAATGCATTTGATTTCATTTGATTGAAAAATCTGTTAAATTTCATTAAGTTGAATTTCTTTTGTACAGTTTTCAAATGATCAAATATTAGTAGTTATAAAGTGTAGTTCAACGAATTTTATCTTCCTTGTATCAATTCTTTTAAGTCTGTGCTAAAATTTCAAATACTGTTCATTAATGAAATATATGCATATTTTCAGGGGGAGAATACAACATGCTCCAGAATTCTTATTTTGAGGGGGGGCAAGGTTATTCTCTAAGGAGGAGATTGTTAGTGATAATCAGAGACGCGACTGAAATTGAAGAAGGTTTTCGATGATCATGATGCTCACTTTCATCGAAAAAGGGGGAGAAATGTTTATTTCAATTTCATGTCAAAGAGCTTTCAAGAAGATTCCGTCTCAAGATAGTAAAAGGGGAGAGTTCTTCTTCAAGGGTTTAAGAAAAATCGATTGATCATCCTGTGATCTATTTTTCTTAAACTTGTGCTACATTATGAATACCATTACTGAACCAAGAATTTCTCAAATCGAAGAAAGAAAAGGGGGAGAATTCTTCAAGAGTTTAGGAAAAATCGATTGATCATCTTGGTTTCTCAGGAAGATATATTTTTCTTAGATTTGCGCTACATTGTATCAAAGTGCCTTGTGTGAAGAAACAAATTCTCCAAATCGAAGAAAGAAAATCTCCGCCAGATCCCCGTCTGAAGATTTTGTGACAAGTTGACTTTGACAAGCCAAAGACTGCTGTTCTCAAATGTTTAAATCTTGAATCCAAGGGGGAGATTGTTAGGTTTAAATATGTCTTCAAGATTTAATATTCTTGATAAAGTCAAAGTCAATGTATTTAGTCAAGTGTAGAAAGTCAAAACTAGCTTTTTTCCTTAATAAGTCTTAGGGTATATAAGGCTTTGTTTAGACTTTCATTGTAAGCTTTTGGACATAATTCTCATATTGTAATACAGAGCCGACATGAATACGATATAAGCTTTCTCTCTCTACTCTCTCTCCATAATTCATATGGAAATTCATGTTGTTTGATCATTTTGGGATTAACAGCAAGTATGGCACATGCTTTGAAAATCTAGCCTCTGTCAAAAGAAAACTAAGTTACTCAACCTCTGTATATGAGGACGATTCATCCTCTGACGAATCTGATACTGACTCTAAGTCAGAGATAGTACCTTGTGACTCAGAGGATCTTAAACTACCCTCTAGAGTTCTTAACAAAACTATTCCTCCCAAGGAGAAAATCACAAGAGTTCCTATCTGTCCAATTTTTTTGGACATGTGTATACAAGCCAAAACCTATCTGTCCAATTTTTTTTGGACATGTGTATACAAGTTCAAAGGCTTCAAAACCGTTAAGGCCTATTAAAGAAAAACTAACATGGCAACAGAAGGGTAAATGGGCTGAATATAACAAATCTTTTTCTTCTGTGACAGTGAAACCTGCAGAAGTTCACCACATAAGGGGTACACAGAAGGCTGCTCTCAACAAAGGATTTTGCAAACAACAATCTATCCTACATAGGTCTTCTTGTAATAGGAAGTCAAATGTTAGGATAGAATGTAATGCCTCTGTGCCCCCATTTAATGTTTTCAATGAAAAGTTCAAGCAAATCTCTTCGCACATTCATTATTGTCATTGTTTTGATCTCATGTATGGATTAAATCAACACTTCTCAAGTCCACACTGTTTCCTCTCTACACCCAAAAAGAACACTAAATTCAAGGGTAAGAAGAAACAAAATGGTTCTTCAAAAGAAGCTAAAACCAAACCCAAGAATTCTAAGGCAAACTTGAAGACCCCTAACAAAGCTGGACCCATTTGGATATGGGTACCTAAAACTCTCTGATTATCTTGCAGAAACAGTATGTGCCAATCTGGTATCTTGACTCCAGATGCTCGCGGCACATGACTGGCAACAGAGGTCTACTATCCTCCTACAAAGATAAACTCGATGGAGGATCTGTGACCTTTGGTGACAACAAAAAGGGGTATATAAAAGGCCACAGAGTCATCAAAAAGAAAAATATAACCGTATGAAAAATTGCATATGTGGATGGCCTTAAGCACAATCTTCTCAGTGTTAGCCAACTCTGCGATATGGGTTTCGAGGTAATGTTCAAAAGAACCTTCTACTCTCTACAAGGTGAGGACACATGACGACAAGCTCAAGAACTTATGTGCTAGGAACAAGGACGACAAGCTCTGCCTTGTTGCTTGTAAAAGCGAATAAGCCTGGTTATGGCATAACAGGTTCTGCCACCTAAACTTTCATACACTAGATAAGCTTGTTAAACTTGATCTAGTCAAAGGTCTGCCAAATGTTAAATTTAATAAAGATCATCTGTGCTCTGCTTGCGAAATGGGAAAACTCAGAAGAGATTCCCATAAAGGCAAGACTGATGTATCTTGCCCTAGGCCTCTGTACATGCTTCGTCTTGACCTCTGCAGTCCAATCGCTACACAGAGCCTAGGTGGCAAGAAATATATACTTGTCTTGATCGATGAATATTCAAGATTTACATGGGTCTAATATGTCAGAAAGAAATCAGATGTTCCAAACACTCTGATAAATTTAATGAAAAGAATCCAAGTTCTGTATGAGTGCAGGATTCAGAAACTAAGAAGCGACAATGGCACAGAATTCAAAAACTCTGTCATTGAAGCCTATCTTACAGAAGAAGGCATATCACAGAACTTCTCTGCTGCACGCACCCCACAACAGAATGGCGTGGTTGAACGAAAGAACCGCACGCTTGTGGAGGCTGCAAGAACTATGCTGACAGCATCGGGATTACCAATGTCCTTTTGGGCAGAAGCAGTATCAACCGCTTGCTACACCCAAAATCGATCAACCATAGTAAAGAGGCACATCAAGACACCGTATCACTTGATCAACAAAAGGCGACCAAACATCAAGTTCTTTCATGTATTTGGATGCAAGTGCTTTGTCTTAAATGATAGAGAAACAAGAGGAAAGTTTGAGGTGAAAGTAGATGAAGGCAAGTTCATTGGGTACTCTGCCACATGTAAGGCCTACAGAGTTTATCTTCTGCGATCACGAACCATTGTAGAAAGTATCAATGTGTCTTTTGACGATTCCTTTCAAAAGACTTCTGAACAAATCAGTTCAGGACTCGGTCTAAAGAAGGAATCCTCTGGCATCTCAAAGACAAGAGAAGAAGTCTTAAATCTTCTATTTGAAGAGATATTCCATGATGATATTGATCTCTCTGCTGGAGCCGTCAGAGCCTCTGGAGAAACATATTCTGCAAACCAGACTGAGTCAGGTATATATCTAACTGGTCCATTAAATACTTCATCCTCTTCTGGGAATCATACAGATGCACATGCTGAGGGGGAGCGAACAGAAACTGAAGATAATACAACCAAGGACTCAACCACAGAGGCTCCTGAAATACCTACTCCAGCGACTATAGAGGAATCAATACCAGAGGAAAACGAAGACTCTGTCTCCACTTCCTCAGAGGATCAAATTCCAACTTCAATCCCTATAGTCCCACAATCTGAAATACCTAGCACAAGCACATAAGTGCCATATACAACAGAGGTTGCACCAGAACCACAGTGTGCAACTACAGAGGTTCATCTTGATGACTCAAATGACCATCTTCCAAGAACAACACAATGAACGAAAAGCCATCCTCCAAGCCTTATAATCGGCGACCCTTCTGAAAAGGTCAAGACAAGATCAGCCACTGCGAATTTTTGTTTCTTTACAAATTTCATCAGTGTGATCGAGCCAAAAAGAATCTCTGAATCCCTAGATGATCCAAACTGGGTAGATGCTATGCAAGAAGAGCTTCTACAGTTTGAGAGAAACAAGGTATGGACCCTAGTACCTCTGCCACGAGGAAAACAAGCAATATGGACAAAATGGGTCTTCAGAAACAAGAAGGACGAGGATGGGGTGGTTATAAGAAACAAAGCAAGATTGGTGGCCAAGGGATATCGCCAAGAAGAAGGCATTGATTACAATGAAACTTTTGCCCCCGTCGCACGGCTCGAAGCAATAAGAATCTTCTTAGCCTTCGCAGCCCACAGAGGTTTCAAAGTTTTTCAAATGGATGTAAAATCTGCTTTTCTGAATGGTGAAATCCAAGAAGAAGTATATGTCCAGCAGCCACCTGGGTTTGAAAGTTCCAAGTACCCAAAATACGTGTACTTCCTCGACAAAGCTCTATATGGACTGAAACAAGCTCCAAGAGCATGGTACGAAAGACTTTCAACCTTTCTTCGCAATAATGAATTCGACAGAGGTACAACCGATACTACATTGTTTTACAAACGAAAAGGTGATGAGATTCTGTTTGTACAGATTTATGTGGATGACATTATTTTTGGGTATACAAATGCACCACAGTGCAAAGATTTTGAAAAACTCTTGCAGAGTGAGTTTGAAATGAGTATGATGGGAGAATTAAACTTCTTCCTCGGACTCTAAGTAAAACAATCATCAGAGAGAATTTTTATAAATCAAGCTAAATATGTCTCTGACATACTTTCAAAATTCAGTCTCTCTGATGCCTCTGTAATGAAGACCCCAATGGCCACTGGAAATAAATTATTCTCAGATCCAAATGGCACATTTGTAGAGTGCAAACTCTACAGAGGTATGATTGGGTCTCTGTTATACATAACCGTAAGTAGGCCTGATATAATGTATGCCACATGCCTCTGTGCAAGATATCAAACTAACCCAAAGGAATCCCACTATATCGCTATAAAGAGGATCTTCAGATACCTTAAAGGGACCAAAAATCTTGGGCTCTGGTATCCGAAGAACTCTGGCTTTGGTCTTAAGGCATACACAGATTCAGATTATGGAGGATGCAAGCTTGATCGAAAAAGCACCTCTGGGAGCTGTCAATTCCTGGGTGTTAAACTTGTTAGCTGGACTTCGAAGAAGCAAAACTGTGTGTCCACATCTACAACAGAAGCTGAATATGTTGCTGCTGCTAGCTGTTGCTCCCAAGTTCTGTGGATGAAAATTCAGCTAAAGGACTATGGCCACAACATATAACAATTACCCATATTCTGTGATTCAAAAAGTGCCATAGCCATCTCTGCCAATCCAATTCAGTACTAAAAAACAAAGCATGTCGATATCCGTTACCACTTTCTGAAGCATCATGTTGAACATGGCACAATAGAAATGCACTTTCTGACCACTGAATACCAGCTTGCAGACTTATTCACCAATGCACTTGATGAGAAAAGATTCATCTTCTTGGTGGGTAAGTTGGGAATGATTAACATGAGTTGAATCCTCTGTAAGTAAGATCTAATCTTCGCGTAAATATGTATATATTTAAAACTCTTCTGTATGTAAATTCTTAATCATCAAAAGTTCTGTAACCAACAGAGCTTCTGTGGAATTGCTCAGAGCCTCTGACAATATCCACAGAACCTCTGATGAGATAGACCTATGTCCTATGCACCAATTATCTCATTTGATCCAGGCATAGGTCAAGGGGGAGCAGAAGGAGACCATGAACTGATCTACAGAGGTTGATCATTCAAGGGGGAGCCAAAGAAGAGATGTCATCAATCAAATTCATAGAAGTGTAGGTTTTTGTCGACCAAGGGAGAACCAAAAGATAAGTATCTCGTACAAATCCTTTTTGAAAACAATTTTCTAGGACACCAATTTCAAAATACGTCCTAGAAACACTGTTTAAGACATTCCAAACAAGTAATGATCAAAAATATTTTCGAGCCTTCCGTTTGGAAAATATTTTCGAGTCTTCCGAAATTTAAGGTCATAGAGCCTCTGCTGAGCTCAACAGAGCCTCTGTAAGACGGATCCTCTAGAACTGCAAATTTCATACGGAAACTCTGTCGATCAACCTTAAATGTCTTCTTTAAGGATTTGTACGTACAAATGCACACACAAGGATACTGGAAGAAAGTCTTTTGGTCGAAGAGTTCACTCCACCAAAGAGTCTCTGTCACCCAACATAGACAATCAAAGAAAGTATGTCTCCAACAAAATCTTTTCCAAAACAGTTTTCTAGGACACAAATTTCCAAATTTGTTCTAAAACAGTGTTTAAAACAATTAAAACTTTGGATGATCAAAAACTTTTATGAATCTTTAGTTATTAGAAATTTTCACTCATAGAGCCTCTGCTGGCTTTGACAGAGCCCCAAAGCCTCTTTGGATGAAAATTTTGCGCTAAAGACTATCAATCCTCTCCAATGAATTTTCAAACATTTTTGGTAAAGGTGCAAGCATCGAGGAGACATTAAAGGTAGGTTTCAGAATCACATAACTCACTCCACTACAGAGCCTCTGTTGATTCTGACTTTACTCTTTATGGAAATTATGTAAAAGGGAGTTATTTACCACGAGTGACAGACCCCACACAGAAGAAACACCCACGCGCCAAGTATTAATGGGCCGCGCACGACGTCTAATCGTGCTCTGACACATTTGACGTGGCAGATTTTCATTGGACGTACGTGCCACACGTTTCTTCTGAAACTTGTGACGCGCTGTAAAACTCAAGTACGGACCCTAAATGTTTATTGAATTAACTTTTACCACAGAATTCTATCCGTTTCTACCCTCACTATAAAACCCCGTTCCCATTCTCTCGTAAACCTTTTACGAACTTACTCTCTACATCTTCTCCGGCGAACCTTGCAATATCCTGCAACTTCTATTTTCTACTCTCTTTCTTGAAGATAATCTCCAATGGCTTCTACTTCCAACGCTCCGGTGAACTCCCCATCTCATTCTGAGAACTCCCAGAATCAATAAATAGCCGGAAACCTACAACAGGACAACTCCGGTGACACAGCAGACTTTGCCCCTACAACCCATCTTCTAAACTTCATCTCACATGAACACTTTGAAAGTGTTCTTCCTTTAAAACCCAATAACTACTATATGGTTCCCTCAAAAACCGCATTTAGGGAAGCTCCTGCCATCCTCATTCATATTCTAGAAAACAATTATCTTTACCCCCTATTAACCAAAACTGTCAATAAAATCCCTTCCAGATACCTAAATCAATTCTGGCAAAGCAGCAGATTTGAACCCGAAGATAGACAGATCAAGGGCTACATCTCAAAACCAGACAAATCCGAGCACCTTGAACTCAAGTTCAATAGAACTATGTTCTCACTTGAGTTCAGTCTACCCACAAGAGGTCTTCTAGGGTTAAAGGCATACGTAGAGGAACCCACAGACACCGAGCTCTGCAGGTCTGTTGAAATGTTGGGATACAACACAACCTTAAGAAAAATAAATGATTTCAGAAGAAATCGATTACCCCCACTGTGGAACACGCTCTTCACCATCCTAAATCGGTGCCTAAGAGGGAAAGTGGGTAGTCCAGATCAATCTTCTCATCAAATTTTGACAATCATGTACGGGGTGTACTACGATCTACCTCTGGACTACGCCACCCTCATGATGCAGGAAATGGTTAACACCATTGACCGCAGAATCACCACCTAGAAGGCCAAAGGACGCAAGACCGATGCTCTACCTCCTCTACAGTATCAGCAAATTCTGGGTGTACTTCTAGAGCCTCTGCTCCGTCTACAAAAATGGCCAATGGAGGGACCAACGGCCAGAATGTATCCCCTGAACAAAAACACCCCAACAGAGCACGAAGACAACTTCTGTAGGCCTCTGCCAACCGCACTTCTAGGATATGCAATAGATGAAACCCTTAAGTTAGAATATATACGCGATCATAGGACTCCAGAACCGAGTCCTGTGACACCCCCGCGTCTAGGAGTCCCCTTAGGAACTAGGGTTGTAGAAAGGATGTCAGATGAAGAATGGGCAGTGGCCTTGGCTAAGCATCAACAAGTTCAAGAGAACTTTCATGCTCTGAGAAATACAATTCTCACCCCTTCTTCAAAGAACAAAACCTCTGCCACCACTCCCAAGAAGAAGAAGAAAGCCCACAGAAAAAGAAAAGCTATAGAGGGCACCTCAACCAGTGCTGCTGAAACCCACCTGTCCCCTCCTCATGCATCAGAAGTTGGATCCTCTGCTCCATCCCTTCCTCCAAAAGAAAAAAAGAAAAGAAAACATAAATCTTCTGAGGAGGGTGCCCCCAAACCAAAGAAAAGGAGGAGCAACAAGAAATCCAAGAAACCTCACACTCCTCTGCAGACTATCGCAGAGGAAACTATTATGCTCGAAGAAACCCATGAGCAACCTCGGCAATCCCTTTCACCTATCAACTATGCAGAAGATCAGGGTGACTTTTCTAACTTCATCCAACAACCCGGAATTGCACACTCTTTAGACCCTTCTGGATGGACTGCAGAAGCTCTATCTCATCATTCAACAGAAGCTCCAGACTTCAGAATATCTTCTGACATGAATGATGATGACCAAACCCCATAGAATATTCAGTCTAAAACTCCAGAAGTACTACAGAACCCCTTCACCCAACCCGGATTTGATGTGCTAAGAGCAAGCCCAGAAGATCTGGCTAAAGCTATCACCAAAACCCCACCAATCATAGTGTCAGAAGTAGATTCTGATGAAGAAGTTGATCAGATAAACTAAGCATCTCTACACCCAGATCGTAGGCATTTGTCCTCATACCATCCCCATGTACATCAATTGGTTGGGACCCATACCTGCTTTGACTCGCTAGGAAAAAGCCCAGAAGCTAGAACAGAGGTAGGTGATGTGAGCCACAGAAAAGAGAAGGAGGCTGAGAAAATAGATGGTGAAGAAGTGATAGGATGCCCAACAGAGAAAGATTCCAGAACTGATGCCTGGAATAGAAGAGGCACACAACCCCAACCAACTCCTAGTGCAACCCACATTTCTATTACCGCCAGTCTAGTGGCAGAAGGTAATATTGAACAAGAGCCGCACAGCTGGAACCCACCCCAAACGGACCGGGCAGAGGAAATTCCTTCCACCTATGTGTCACTAATAGCCGGGAAAACCATTCCAGGGGAGTCCTCTCAGAAGGACTCACCCTTAGTTCGTTATCCATCGCCCTTGATCACAACAGAAATCCCTACAGAGGAATTTGTTTTTTCTGACACGCACACACATATAGGTCCAACATGCTCTTCAGAGGAGCTTAGAGTGCACAAGGACGGAGGGACTCTAGACAAGTCTCTGAGACAACATAAGGATACTCTTGTACCCACCTCTGGAGTGGATCAAGACAATGTCCTTAACAGAACCTCTATAGAGTCTGAGGTTGATAAAGCCTCTGCTCGAGGATTAGAGGGAAACCCTTCCGTCCTCTACATCGAAACAGGGACGAAAGAAGGTGTCCAAGGACCAGGGACTCACTCTAGGGACGAATATGTTCCCCCAGAGGTTACACCAAGTCCACATGTATCAAGGGATGAGTTCCAAACCATTGTCACCTCCGTGGACACCACATTGAAAGAGTTGAAAAGCTCTTTTGATTCTTTTGCAGATACAACTTCCAGGGCCATTACAGATCTGAACACCAAAATGGACAATCTGTCCACAGAGATACAAAATGCCCTAGCCCAGATGAAGTCAACTGCTACAACCTTTGCCACCTCTGCTGCTGCTAACAACGAGAAAGCTACAAACTCGGCCTTCCAAAGCTCTGTGAAAGCCCTACTTGAACAACTGAAGACAACTCAAACGCCAACTTCTGCGGGCCTTACACCAGAAGATCTGAAGAAAGCCCTCGAGCAAGTTCAAGAGCAAACTACAAGGGAAACTCTGGCCATGAAACCCTCTGACTACATGACCAGAACTCGACCAAGGGGTAATCAACCAGGTCACAGGGCTCATCACAGCCTTCACTGCTGCCAACGCAAATTATGTAAAAGACTTCAGAATAAGCGTCGGCAAAATGCGCTTCAACACAGAGGCAGAGGTACATACCCTACTTGGCCTCTGTGACAACCTCTGTGCAAAAATGATCGCAGCAGGTGCCACACCGCCCAAAAAGCCAGAAGCGTCTTGCAGAGCAGAAGGCACTAAGGATAAGGGTCAGGATGACTCTGATGATTCATCAGATCATCCTGAGGGGGAGAAACCAAGGGAGAAAGCTGCAAGCAAAGGTCTACCAGAACCACCAATATCAGCAGAACCGCTAAACCAATTTCCCCCAACTCAAACCCAAGGAGGAAACCAACAACAGACCACAGAGGCAACAACCACCTCTGTGGAAATACCATCTGAAGATACCCCAATTCAAACCCAAATACCTGAAACAACTACAGATCAACAACAGAAGACCACAGAGGCAACACCTACCTCTGTGGAAACAACTTTTGTATTCGGAAAAGATGTGCCAACCCGTGAAGTATTCCAAATCCTAACATCCTCCGAAGAAGATCAACCATCCCAATCACCAAAACCAAAATCACCAGAAGAACTCCCCTCTCCAACACCAAAAGAAACCAATATACCATCTCTCACACCCAAAACCATAACCAAAACAATTTCTCACAAAAGAAAACATCTGAGCAAAACCACAGAAGCCTCACCTACAAAACCCACATCACCAACCAAGCCCTCAGAAGCACAAGTGACAAAACCAACAGAGGCAACCCCCACAAAACCTACAGAAGTACCTCCGTCAAAGGCCTCAGAACCCCAAAGGACAACACCCACAGAGGCAACCCAATCTCTACAAGAAGATCTATAGCCGAAGGCAAAAGACAAAGGCAAAGCGATAATGACAGAGGAACCAAAAAAGAAGAAGCCAAAGTATCAACCAGCAGAAAAATTGATGAAGAGCTCTTTTGGTGCATTTGTGACACCAAAGCCAGAACAAGAAGACTGGGCTTTCGGTGATACCCCTCTGTCAAACATACCAATTATAGATCCGAAGGCAAAAGTCACAGAGGATCGAGTGGCCCAAATCCAGAAACAATTAGATGCTCTGCGCAGGCCCATGCATCCACCCGGTGCACCTCCACAACAGATGGAAGAGGTTGTATACAGATATTTGTACAACAGAAGTGCCAGAGATCTTCTGCCACCAACCATTCAAGATCCCAACATCCATGCTGACCTCGAAAATACCTTCACAAGAACAACACCCAAGCCAAAATGGCAAGTCTTCTCAGTGTCCAAAATCGACAAGGTCATATACTATAAGTTTTCTCAAACCAGAACCACTCCTAAGGTTTCCTATAACATCTATAAGGTCAAAAGGGAGGACAGAACCGTGACCCAATTCTCAGATGCTGATTTGAGAAATCTAAGTCCCTACGATCTACCCGATCTTCTCAACTGGACGAAAGAGAACTTCACAACAGATGCACATCAAAGGGCATACAGGGTGATAAGGAAAGCCATTCGTGAGAAACATCTGCTATACAACCTTGTCGACTTCCAATTAGGACGAGATCTTGGAGTAAGAAACCTAAATCTCCATCCACCAGAAAATGACTGCCCATCCTCTGCCATACAAAAGTCAATCATTACATCTCCAAGAGTTGGGTTGGTCTATCAAGATCCTGCTAGGATGTCAAGGCTGTTCGTAGAGATGGACTGTCAGAAGTATGCAACAAATACTTTGACAGAGTTCAGAGTAAGCCTCGTGGAGCATAGAGGAACGGAGCTCATGAATCAAGATCTCACAGATAGACTGATAGAGGTCATCGACCAAGTAATCAACTTCAGAACCCTCTGCATCAGTTTCTATCAAGAGCTTAGAGAATTGGGATTCGACAACAGAAGTTTCAACGACTTCAAAGACGCCAACGTCTGATATCCTCTACCAACCTCTGCAAATCTTTCCTTTCATAATATAATCAAATGTAAGTGCCTCTGGCATAATTCTGTATGAAAGAAAAGTAAAATCTTTTGAGGTATTTTATTTCACTTCTTGTTATGTACTTAGCCTAGAAAACCTTGCACTTTTCAAATTTTTATTTTTCAACACTTAGGGGGAGATTGTTAGCTCCAATCTTTCTGCTTATAGATGTATTAAAAAATAGGCTAAGTATAGAAGTCTTCGACAGAGGCTCTGCCGAGTCACCGAGAAGACCAAAGCATAGAAGTCTTCGACAAAGGCTCTGCCGAGTAACCGAGAAGACCGAAGTAAAGAATCGCAAGAAGACACTTCAATGCGGACAAGGCCACAGAGCCTCTGTCACGCTTGACAGAGCCTCTGTGGTATAAAAGACTAGAGCTCTATACTAAGGACAATCGTTCTTCTCACGATTTCTGTTGTACGAAGATCCTGAAGATCATTCATATAAGGCGTGACCTAACAACTCCACGTGTCAAACTCTGATGGGTCCTAGCCTTAGTAGAAGCCTACGCATTTAATTAACGTTGTACCTACAACAGTACCTGAATAGTGTCTTTGTACCTTCTGTCCTTGTTGTCCAGAACTTGTCCCCTTTAGAAGTAGTATAAATAGAAGACTCATGTTGAGTTCTTCTATTAAGTTTTGCACGATACACACACCATTAGAGCAGATTTCTTGTATAACTTTCGGTGTTCTTGGTGCTTTATTTATATCAATATACAGTGGGTTATTGATCTAATTATCTAAGTTATTTCCACTTAATCTATTTGAGTTCGTTAAAACGATTCCACATTATATCTTGTTTGAACTATTAGATAAAAATCATCATTGTTAAGCAAAACAGGAACCAACAACTTTGCCTAGTGCTACTGAGACTCCTAAGAACATAGTCAAGGAACAAGTGAAGGCTATTGCCTTTAGGAGTGGAAAGGACTTAGTGAATACCATTCCAAAAGACCCACAGACTGTCAGTTGCATATACAATGAAAAGGGTGTCACAATTGTACCCCCTATTGTTGATCAAACCCTTGAGAGTGTCCTTGGACACAAAACAACTTTTAATCCTGTGTCAAAACCTAATAAGTCTGACTTGCCTCGGTGACCCCTGATGGTAAAAAGAAAGACAAACCTACTGCAGTTGATGCTGCGGCATCCACTGATAGAACTAAAAAACCAAAAACAACAACTGAACAGGTCATACCTACGGTTCCATCCACTTCTGATCCTAAGAAGGCTGTTGTCACTCCTGTCCTACCTTACATTCCTTATCCACAGAGGATGAGGAAGCAAAAGGAGGAAGAACAATTCAAGAAGTTTCTAGATGTGTTTAAACAATTTCACATCAACATCCCTTTGGTTGAATTGAAAGCATGCCAACTTATGCCAAGTTCATTATGGTTACTTTGAGCAAGAAAAAGAAACTGATTGAATATCAGACTGTAAACTTGACTGAAGGTTGTTGTTATCTCCAACTTCTAGTGTTTATAGAAGTATTGAAAAATAGGCTAAGTATAGTTTACGACAGAGCCTCTGCCAAGACACCGATAGAAGATCCAAGTAAAGACCGCTGAAGACTTTCACAGAAGACAAGGCCACATAGCCTCTACCAAAGTTGACAGAGCCTCTGTGGTATGAAGACTGAAGACTTAGAAGAATACTTGAAGCTCAAGACAAAGACGATCGTGCTTCTCACATTCTCTGCTGTACGAAGATCCTGGAGATCATTCGTACAAGGCGTGCCCTGACAACTCCACGTGTCAAACTCTGATGGGTTTCAGCCTTTGCAGAATTGTGGCGCACTATGTTAACGTTGTACCAATAGCAGTCCCATGATCGTGTCTTGTACCTTTAGTCCTTATTGTCTAGAACTTGTCTCCTGGTGAATAGTATTAATAGAAGGCTCATATTGAGCTCTT
The DNA here is from genome assembly GCA_033807775.1 of Saussurea involucrata. Lineage (NCBI taxonomy): Eukaryota > Viridiplantae > Streptophyta > Magnoliopsida > Asterales > Asteraceae > Saussurea > Saussurea involucrata. The sequence goes on from CM066322.1 coordinate 140,687,319, forward strand.
CTATTAAGCATTGCACGACACACACACCCTTAGAGCAGAATTCTTGTAATACTTTCGGTGTTTTTGGTGTTCTTTATAATCAATACACAGTGAATCATTGAGTTAAATATTCGTGTTATTTATATTTTGTGTATTTGATATTGTGTGTCTTTCTACCAAGCAACATCTTTTTAGTTCGATAAAACTCTTCCGCACCCTTATTTGTTTGAACTAATAAATACTTAAATCATTGTTGAGTAAAATAGGAACCATCAATTGGTATCAGAGCCATCATTGATTTTCTATATCAAACGATCCTCTCTTACAATGATTTTTGGTAGAAACTTAGCTTTATTTTAACCTGTTCTTAGTTTATTTCAAACAGACTCTGTTTTTCTGCCATTCTCGACCACTTCGACTTTGGTAAACCTACATAATATGTTTTCTCGGTTAAAACTCTCCATTTCAGTGCATTGATCAAGGCTTTTAAGCTTATAAACAATTTTCAAAGCATCCACTTCATCATCTGAAAGTTCGCAGTTCATACTCTGTTTTCTGGTATTTTTTCAAACCTGTTTCAAAATGGCAAACACGAACAACTTCTTCACCGCTGGTTCTCTAACCAAGCCACCCACTCTACTCAGAGACGAGTGCCCTCAGTGGAAGATACGAATGATTCACTTCTTCGAGGGTACTGACAAAGAACTCGTCTACTATATCAACAATCCTCCCTTCGTACCAATGATCACAATACCTCGAGTACCTGCCACAGATGACACACCAGGGATTCCTGAGCACGAGAAACCAAAGACCAAGGATAAGTGGTCCGAGCCAGATTGGGAAAAATATGAAGTGGCTCAGAAGACCAAAAGACTTCTGATAATGGCCATCCCCAATGACCTCTTCCAATCCCCAGACGTGTGTGAATCTGCATACGGTCTATATGGAAGGAACTGGAGAAACAATTGGAGGGAGGGGCCAAGACTCAGAAGAACCGCAGAGCCCAATGCATCAATGAATACTATGCATTCAAAGTTCTGCCGACAGAATCTCTGCAGTCAACATACGATCGTTTCAACTCTCTAATCAACAAATGCAAGAAGTTCGGGATTCACAGAACCTCTGAGGAAAACAACGTCATGTTCCTAAAGAGCCTAAAAGAAGAATGGCTCCAGTTGTCTATGTCTCTGCAAACTAATCAGGACTTAGACTACTGGACTCTGCCAGATCTTTATGGAATATTGGCAGTCCAAGAACCTCAGATTGCACAAGCAAAAGTTCATGTAAGTACACCCCTTGCACTTGTTGGTAAGGCTACATAATCTAAAGAGAAACTGAAGAAGGAGAAAGATGTGGAAGAAAAGGAGAAGAAGAAGAGGGTATTGGTCGTTGATAGTGAAGAGGAGGAGGTGGTGGAAGAAGAGGAGGCAACTATGGCCTCGATAGCAAAGCCTTTAGCTGTATTGACTCGGGAGTTCAGCAGAGGATACCAGAAGAAGTCTGGTTATGAACGCAATGGAAGGGATGATTGTGGTGATTCAAGGAATTAGGGAAGAGAAGGATCGAATGACAATAGTGACAGAGGTGGTGACCAACAGAGGTCAAATGACAGAGCTGGTAATGCCCTCCAGAATCAGGGCTGTTACAATTGTGGCAAGCCAGGCCACTATGCTGCCGACTGTAGGAGCAAGCCAAACCGCCCTCAGAGGGACTCTACTTTCTAAAAAAAGAAGGCAGAGTATTACGCTCAGAAGTCACTCACGGTGGAGCAGGAAAACTGGTGAAAAGGTGAAAAGAAGGCAGAGTATTACGCTCAGATGAATCCTCTGACGAAGGTGAAAAAAGAACGCCCTGTTCTGCGGGATGGCAGAGGTTAGCTCATCCGACTCTAATAGTAAGGTATCCACTTCTGACTCATACTCTAATCAAGCAGAAGCTGATTTGCTTAAACTAACCATTGAATACACTGAACTTAAAAAGACTTGTGAAAATATACAGAAAAAGCTTACATTCTTCGAGAGAGAACCCATACTTCTCACTCAAGAAAAAGCTAAAATCTTTCAAGAAAAGGAAGAAATTGAAACAAATTGGAACAAACACCTAAATCTTTTGAAAGAAAATATTTCTGAACTCAACTCTGCCTTAAAAGCTAAGTCTAAAGAACTTATGGACGTTGAGAGCGACAGAATGAACATTGTTAGGTCTAAATATGTCTTCAAGATTTAATATTAATGTCAAAGTCAAAGTCAATGTATTAAGTCTTGTGAGAAAGTCAAAGTTGCTATTTGTCTTAATTAGTCCTTAGGTATAAATAGCTTTTGTTTAGTCTTATCATATAACTTTGAGAGAACATTCAGGGCAGAACTCACATCTTGTAATAGAGAGCCGACATAATACGATCAATACTTTCTCTCTCTACTCTCTCTCTAGATCTTGTATGGATTTCATGGTTGTTTGATTGATTTGGGATTAACAATTGGTATCAGAGCAAGTTAATGAAGATCTGCTGAAGAAATTACACGAATCGAGATAAAAATTGTTAGGTTTTTGAGAGAAATCGATTGATTTTCTTGATTTTTTTTCAAGAAAATCTCTTTTTCTCAAATTCTTACATTTTTTTAGTTTGATTCGTCTGGATATCGAGTGTTTGGTGTTAGAAATCACATTTGGAGCATTTTCTATTCATGATTCGAGGGCTAATTTCAAGTTTTTGGAGGTCAATTTGAAGAAATTGGAAATTTTTGTTCAGTTCGATCGTTTTTGTCTTGTTGGTCATTCAGACATCAATTCAGTGTTTTTCAGCGAAATTGGTTTTCGTAATCGTGTTAGAAACTGAATATCGAGCAATTCTACAAGTTATGGAAGTGTAATTCTGCAAATTGAGAGATTTTAATCGTTTTTGGTCACTTTGCGCCAGTTCATCTTTGCATTTGAATTTTTCTACCAAGTCTACTTTGCGCCACCAACGGGTTGTGCAAACCCTACTTTGCGCCACCAACGGGTTGCGCAAACCTTGCTTTGCGCCATCAACAGGTTGCGAGAACCTCATTTTGCGCCATTGCCTCTTAGCGCAAACCCTCTTTTCGCCTAATTCCACTTTACACCACTCACCTCTAGCGCAAACCATACTTTGCGCCACGGTCGTCTAGAGCAAACCTCCACTTTGCGCCATTCCCTTCTAGTGCAAACCAGCCTTAGCGCTTGTGGTTTTTGTTACTGTTCACTGTTCACTACTGTATTAAAAAAAATTATACTGCAATTTTTTGAGAAAATTTTTTATACTGAAATTTTTTCTATAGTGTATTTCATACACTTTAAGAGTTTTTCAAGAAAAAAAGTTTTATATAATTTTTTTTCCTGTTTGTTCATTTTCCGCAGATTCAGTAGATTTTTCATTATAAAGATCTTTTAATCGTCAATCGAACATGAACCGACTTCCAGTGCTGATCAAAGAATCTGATTTTGAACAATGGAGTGTTTCGTTCATCGACTTTATTTCGAGTAGAGAAAATGGAGAGAATATGATAAAATCATTCTCCGAAGGTCCAATGAGCAGAAATAAAATGGAGAATGATTTTACTAAAGAAGAAATGAAAAGGTTGAAAGCTTGTACGGAAGCTTCGTCCAACTTGATTCTTGCACTTCCAAAACACATCTACAAATGTGTTGACTGTTTCAAACACAATCCAATTCTTATGTGGAACGAAATATCTAAGCGAATGCATGGATCTGAAGTTGCATTTACAAAGAGAAAGGAAGAAGAAAAGAAAGTTGAGAAAGAGGATACTGAACTGAACATGTCAGAAGCTGAAAATGAAGATCTTAAGGAAAAGGTTATTGAGCTAACGAAGAAGCTGTCTGACATGGAAAAGTTGCTAAAAGAGGAAAGAGAAAAGTTCAGAAAAGAAAAAGCTGATCGTTTGAATGACAAGAAGTGTTATGGAAAGCAAATTCTTTCTCTTTCTCAAAAAGTTTCTGAACTAGAAAAGACTTCAAATTCTGAGAAGAAAGAAAATGAAAAAAAGAAAGCTCTTGAACTCCGATGCATAAAACTTTCTAAGAAAAATTCAGACTTTGAGAAGGTTTTATTTCTTGCAAAGGAAAAATTGGAGAAAGAAAGGGTTGAGTATGAAAATACAAGGAAAGTCTTTGAAGCAAAGAACATGAAATTGTCAACGCAAATTTCTGAGCTTCAAAAGGAATTAGATGAAGAAAGACAAGAACTAGAAAAGAGAAAGAAAGCTGACTTTCAGGCTAGGAGCGTTAAAGATGAATTTTCTGTTGAACGGAAGATATTTCAGCAAGAAATAAGTAAGTTGACAAAGAATTTGGTTGTGTTATCAACTGATATCATGTTAGAGAAGAGGGTTAAGTGTGATATTCTGAAGAAGCTTGATTTTGTGACCAAGGAACGGAATGACTTAGCTTACAAAGTGAAGTCATTTAACAAATCCAAATGCTATTCAGAATGTCCGATTCGTCCTTCTAATCTATTCTATGATCACTCAGTGGATAATTCTTCCAAGTATCAATATGCTGATCTTCCTTCATACAAGAAAGTCAACATGCAATGGAGAGTCAAAGGTACGACTCCTGAAAAAGATGTACCAAAATCATCGGTACCCAACAAGAACACTAACCTGAAAGATAAATCTTTTGCTATACCTGATTCATTATATTCCGCAAACAATTTAATCAGGTTAGCACAAAAGACAATTTGTTGCTATTTTTGTGGAACTAATGATTTTGTTACAAACAAGAATGTTCAATTTTGGTATGGCACTTATCATTTTCCTTCTTACAGAGTTCCGCTTAACAAGTCAGGACCCAAGACCCGTTGGGTACCAAAATCTACTTAATCTGTTTTTGCAGATTTAGAAGCAAAGCGTTGAACTCTCGGAAGAAGATGTATCTGTGCTTCATATATGGTTTCTAAACACATCAGTTTAGAACCCGGATTTCAAAGTTTATGGCTTCTGAGCAATTCAGTTCAGGACCCGTGCTTCAACGACTATGGCTTCTGAACAATTCAGTTCAGGACCCGTACTTCAAAGACTAAGACTTCTAAACAAATCAGTTTAGAACTCATACTTCTCATGTGATATCCTTAACTGTCATATCTTTTTATTTCAAGGAACAAGCGGTAAAAGGTAACATTGTATTATACTTTGTTTCTACTGCTCTGAAAATTTGAATCTTTACAAATTTAATTCAATGAGATGAAATTTTCAATTTTCATTCAATGAATTAAATGTGTGCTAAAAGATGATTTTACAAGTATTTTTGTATTATCTGAGTTACATTTGTTTCAACTTTCACCTCTGAAATAAATCGAAAAGTCAGCAAAACATGAATGAAATTATGCTGAATGCTCAAAATTATGAAAGTCTGAACTTATATAGAATATAATGTCATAAAACCTTTTTGTCAGAATGATGGATAGAAACGAAATATGGGGGAAGCACTATGTTTTAGAACCAAGTAATTGAGATGCTCTAAGTTTTAAATCTAATCATTTAGTTTGAAAGTTTGTGCCTGTGGCCTTTCTGGTTTGGGAGATTAAGTCCTAAGGGGTGCTCGACCCCTAGTCCCTAAGGCTAACTGGTCTGGGATTGGCTGACCCAAATCCTTCTATAGAACCAGATAGAAAGCCATGTTCTACTGGTACAAATGGATTTACGATATATCTATGTGGCCTTTCTGGTTTAGGAAAGTAAGTTCTAAGGAGTGCTCGACACCTAGCACCTAAGGCCAACTGGTCTGGGATCCGCTGACCCAAATCCTGCTATAGAACCAGATAGAAAGCCATGTTTAACGGTGTATCTTATTCCTACTAAACTTTTTGATTAAAAGATGCCAATGAGCACAAAATCAAAAGATGTCAATGATGACAAAATCAAAAGATGCCAATGAGCACAAAAGAAAAGATGCCAATGAGCACACATCTCGTGAAACTTGGGGAAAATACAAAGTCGCGATAAACCTGTAAATTTGTGAAAATTCTGATTTTGGACAAATAGTGTGAGTAGAGCAGAGGATTCTGATATGTTTTAGAATTGCATATGCTTGTTGCTAATCATTTTTCGCATGCTAGCACACCAAATAGATTTAATAAAGGGGTTGAAACTGAACATTTTTTAACTTGATATGCAATGATGTCTTGTATTTGAATCCAAACACATGCATTTGATTTCATTTGATTGAAAAATCTGTTAAATGTCATTAAGTTGAATTTCTTTTGTAAAGTTTTCAAATGATCAAATATTAGTAGTTATAAAGTGTAGTTCAATGAATTTTATCTTCCTTGTATCAATTCTTTTAAATCTGTGCTAAAATTTCAAATACTGTTCATTAATGAAATATATGCATATTTTCAGGGGGAGAATACAACATGCTCTAGAATTCTTAGTTTGAGGGGGAGCAAGTTTATTCTTTAAGTAGGAGATTGTTAGTGATAATCAGAGACGCGACTGAAATTGAAGAAGGTTTTCGATGATCGTGATGCTCACTATCATCGAAAAAGGGGGAGAAATGTATAATTCAATTTCATGTCAAAGAGATTTTAAGTCAAAGATTCGAGAACAAAGACTGAACAAAGAAGACTTCGTTTCAAGATAGTAAAAAGCGGAGAATTCTTCTTCACGAGTTTAAGAGAAATCGATTGATCATCTTTTTCAAGAAGATCTTTTTTTCTTAAACTTGTGCTATATGGTGAATATCCTTACTGAAGATTGAAGTTCTCAAGTCAAAGAAAGAAAAGGAGGAGAATTCTTCAAGAGTTTAAGAAAAATCGATTGATCTGCTTGTTTTTTCAAGAAGATCTGTTTTTCTTAAATTTGTGATTATTTGTACCAATATGCCTTGTGTGAAGAAACAAATTCTCCATTTTAAAGAAAGAAAATCTCCATCAGATCCCCGTCTGAAGATTTTGTGACGATTTGACTTTGACAAGCCTTGATAAAGACCGATGTTTTGAAGATTCAAGAAGCCGAAGACTGCTGTTCTCAAATGTTTAAATCTTGAATCCAAGGGGGAGAGGTGTTAGGTCTAAATATGTCTTCAAGATTTAATATTAATGTCAAAGTCAAAGTCAATGTATTAAGTCTTGTGAGAAAGTCAAAGTTGCTATTTGTCTTAATTAGTCCTTAGGTATAAATAGCTTTTGTTTAGTCTTATCATATAACTTTGAGAGAACATTCAGGGCAGAACTCACATCTTGTAATAGAGAGCCGACATAATACGATCAATACTTTCTCTCTCTACTCTCTCTCTAGATCTTGTATGGATTTCATGGTTGTTTGATTCATTTGGGATTAACAATTGGTATCAGAGAAAGTTAATGAAGATCTGCTGAAGAAATTACACGAATCGAGATAAAAATTGTTAGGTTTTTGAGAGAAATCGATTGATTTTCTTGATTTGTTTTCAAGAAAATCTCTTTTTCTCAAATTCTTACATTTTTTGAGTTTGATTCGTCTGGATATCGAGTTTTTGGTGTTAGAAATCACATTTGGAGCATTTTCTATTCATGATTCGAGGGCTAATTTCAAGTTTTTGGAGGTCAATTTGAAGAAATTGGAAATTTTTGTTCAGTTCGATCGTTTTTGTCTGGTTGGTCATTCAGACATCAATTCAGTGTTAGAAACTGAATATAGAGCAATTCTGCAAGTTATGGAAGTGTAATTCTGCAAATTGATAGATTTTGATCGTTTTTGGTCACTTTGCGCCAGAACCACACTTTGCGCCAGTTCATCTTTGCATTTGAATTTTTCTGCCAAGTCTACTTTGCGCCACCAACGGGTTGTGCAAACCCTACTTTGCGCCACCAACGGGTTGCGCAAACCTTGCTTTGCGCCATCAACAGGTTGCGAGAACCTCATTTTGCGCCATTGCCTCTTAGCGCAAACCCTCTTTTCGCCTAATTCCACTTTACGCCACTCACCTCTAGCGCAAACCATACTTTGCGCCACGGTCGTCTAGCGCAAACCTCCACTTTGCGCCATTCCCTTCTAGCGCAAACCAGCCTTAGCGCTTGTGGTTTTTGTTACTGTTCACTGTTACTGTTCACTGTTCACTACTGTATTAAAAAAAATTATACTGCAATTTTTTGAGAAAATTTTTTATACTGAAATTTTTTCTATAGTGTATTTCATACACTTTAAGAGTTTTTCAAGAAAAAGTTTTATATAATTTTTTTTCATGTTTGTTCATTTTCCGCAGATTCAGTAGATTTTTCATTATAAAGATCTTTTAATCGTCAATCGAACATGAACCGACTTCCAGTGCTGATCAAAGAATCTGATTTTGAACGATGGAGTGTTTCGTTCATCGACTTTATTTCGAGTAGAGAAAATGGAGAGAATATGATAAAATCATTCTCCGAAGGTCCAATGAGCAGAAATAAAATGGAGAATGATTTTACTAAAGAAGAAATGAAAAGATTGAAAGCTGATACGGAAGCTTCGTCCAACTTGATTCTTGCACTTCCAAAACACATCTACAAATGTGTTGACTGTTTCAAACACAATCCAGTTCTTATGTGGAACGAATTATCTAAGTGAATGCATGGATCTGAAGTTGCATTTACAAAGAGAAAGGAAGAAGAAAAGAAAGTTGAGAAAGAGGATACTGAACTGAACATGTCAGAAGCTGAAAATGAAGATCTTAAGGAAAAGGTTATTGAGCTAACGAAGAAGCTGTCTGACATGGAAAAGTTGCTAAAAGAGGAAAGAGAAAAGTTCAGAAAAGAAAAAGCTGATCGTTTGAATGACAAGAAGTGTTATGGAAAGCAAATTCTTTCTCTTTCTCAGAAAGTTTCTGAACTAGAAAAGACTTCAAATTCTGAGAAGAAAGAAAATGAAAAAAAAAAGAAAGCTCTTGAACTCCGATGCATAAAACTTTCTAAGAAAAATTCAGACTTTGAGAAGGTTTTATTTCTTGCATAGGAAAATTTGGAGAAAGAAAGGGTTGAGTATGAAAATACAAGGAAAGTCTTTGAAGCAAAGAACGTGAAATTGTCAATGCAAATTTCTGAGCTTCAAAAGGAATTAGATGAAGAAAGACAAGAACTAGAAAAGAGAAAGAAAGCTGACTTTCAGGCTAGGAGCGTTAAAGATGAATTTTCTGTTGAACGAAAGATATTTCAGCAAGAAATAAGTAAGTTGACAAAGAATTTGGTTGTGTTATCAACTGATATCATGTTAGAGAAGAGGGTTAAGTGTGATATTCTGAAGAAGCTTGATTTTGTGACCAAGGAACGGAATGACTTAGCTTACAAAGTGAAGTCATTTAACAAATCCAAATGCTATTCAGAATGTCCGATTCATCCTTCTAATCTATTCTATGATCACTCAGTGGATAATTCTTCCAAGTATCAATATGCTGATCTTCCTTCATACAAGAAAGTCAACATGCAATGGAGAGTCAAAGGTACGACTCCTGAAAAAGATGTACCAAAATCATCGGTACCCAACAAGAACACTAACCTGAAAGATAAATCTTTTGCTATACCTGATTCATTATATTCCGCAAACAATTTAATCAGGTTAGCACAAAAGACAATTTGTTGCTATTTTTGTGGAACTAATGATTTTGTTACAAACAAGAATGTTCAATTTTGGTATGGCACTTATCATTTTCCTTCTTACAGAGCTCCGCTTAACAAGTCAGGACCCAAGACCCGTTGGGTACCAAAATCTACTTAATCTGTTTTTGCAGATTTAGAAGCAAAGCGTTGAACTCTCGGAAGAAGATGTATCTGTGCTTCATATATGGTTTCTAAACACATCAGTTTAGAACCCGGATTTCAAAGTTTATGGCTTCTGAGCAATTCAGTTCAGGACCCGTGCTTCAACGACTATGGCTTCTGAACAATTCAGTTCAGGACCCGTACTTCAAAGACTAAGACTTCTAAACAAATCAGTTTAGAACTCATACTTCTCAGGTGATATCCTTAACTGTCATATCTTTTTATTTCAAGGAACAAGCGGTAAAAGGTAACATTGTATTATACTTTTTTTCTACTGCTTTGAAAATTTGAATCTTTACAAATTTAATTCAATGAGATGAAATTTTCAATTTTCATTCAATGAATTAAATGTGTGCTAAAAGGTGATTTTACAAGTATTTTTGTATTATCTGAGTTACATTTGTTTCAACTTTCACCTCTGAAATAAATCGAAAAGTCAGCAAAACATGAATGAAATTATGCTGAATGCTCAAAATTATGAAAGTCTGAACTTATATAGAATATAATGTCATAAAACCTTTTTGTCAGAATGATGGATAGAAACGAAATATGGGGGAAGCACTATGTTTTAGAACCAAGTAATTGAGATGCTCTAAGTTTTAAATCTAATCATTTAGTTTGAAAGTTTGTGCCTGTGGCCTTTCTGGTTTGGGAGATTAAGTCCTAAGGGGTGCTCGACCCCTAGTCCCTAAGGCTAACTGGTCTGGGATTGGCTGACCCAAATCCTTCTATAGAACCAGATAGAAAGCCATGTTCTACTGGTACATATGGGTTTATGATATATCGATGTGGCCTTTCTAGTTTGGGAAAGTAAGTTCTAAGGGGTGCTCGACACCTAGCACCTAAGGCCAACTGGTCTGGGATCCGTTGACCCAAATCCTGCTATAGAACCAGATAGAAAGCCATGTTTAACGGTGTATCTTATTCCTACTAAACTTTTTGATTAAAAGATGCCAATGAGCACAAAATCAAAAGATGTCAATGATGACAAAATCAAAAGATGCCAATGAGCACAAAAGAAAAGATGCCAATGAGCACACATCTCGTGAAACTTGGGGAAAATACAAATTCGCGATAAACCTGTAAATTTGTGAAAATTCTCATTTTGGACAAATAGTGTGAGTAGAGCAGAGGATTCTGATATGTTTTAGAATTTCATATGCTTGTTGCTAATCATATTTCGCATGCTAGCACACCAAATAGATTTAATAAAGGGGTTGAAACTGAACATTTTTTAACTTGATATGCATTGATGTCTTGTATTTGAATCCAAACACATGCATTTGATTTCATTTGATTGAAAAATCTGTTAAATGTCATTAAGTTGAATTTCTTTTGTAAAGTTTTCAAATGATCAAATATTAGTAGTTATAAAGTGTAGTTCAATGAATTTTATCTTCCTTGTATCAATTCTTTTAAATCTGTGCTAAAATTTCAAATATTGTTCATTAATGAAATATATGCATATTTTCAGGGGGAGAATACAACATGCTCCAGAATTCTTATTTTGAGGGGGAGCAAGTTTATTCTTTAAGGAGGAGATTGTTAGTGATAATCAGAGACGCGACTGAAATTGAAGAAGGTTTTCGATGATCATGATGCTCACTATCATCGAAAAAGGGGGACAAATGTATAATTCAATTTCATGTCAAAGAGATTTCAAGTCAAAGATTCGAGAACAAAGACGGAACAAAGAAGACTTCGTTTCAAGATAGTAAAAGGCGGAGAATTCTTCTTCAAGAGTTTAAGAGAAATCGATTGATCATCTTTTTCAAGAAGATCTCTTTTTCTTAAACTTGTGCTATATGGTGAATATCCTTACTGAAGATTGAAGTTCTCAAGTCAAAGAAAGAAAAGGGGGAGAATTCTTCAAGAGTTTAAGAAAAATCGATTGATCTGCTTGGTTTTTCAAGAAGATCTCTTTTTCTTAAATTTGTGATTATTTGTACCAATATGCCTTGTGTGAAGAAACAAGTTCTCCATTTCAAAGAAAGAAAATCTCCATCAGATCCCCGTCTGAAGATTTTGTGACGATTTGACTTTGACAAGCCTTGATAAAGACCGATGTTTTGAAGATTCAAGAAGCCGAAGACTGCTGTTCTCAAATGTTTAAATCTTGAATCCAAGGGGGAGATTGTTTGGTCTAAATATGTCTTCAAGATTTAATATTAATGTCAAAGTCAAAGTCAATGTATTAAGTCTTGTGAGAAAGTTAAAGTTGCTATTTGTCTTAATTAGTCCTTAGGTATAAATAGCTTTTGTTTACTCTTATCATATAACTTTGAGAGAACATTCAGGGCAGAACTCACATCTTGTAATAGAGAGCCGACATAATACGATCAATACTTTCTCTCTCTACTCTCTCTCTAGATCTTGTATGGATTTCATGGTTGTTTGATTGATTTGGGATTAACAAACATCCTAGCTCTTAAACACTGTTTTTAAAAGGAAAGAGAAGTCCTCTGTCAAGATCTACTCAAAAGAGAAGTCCTCTGTCAAGATCTACTCAAAAGAGATCTTTTAATTAAGAAATATCAAGATGCACAGAAGGTGTACGAGAAAATTAATACCCAAATAGGGAGACAGGGAATTGGCTTATGTGATATAGACCCATACACTGGAACCAAAAGAGACAAGTCTCTATCCTCTCTATTTCATATTGGAAGTACAAGAAAACCTAGATTTCTAAACCTACTCTCTGTTGGTAAAAGGCAAAAACTCTCTGGGGAACCTCACGAGAGGAAATCTCTGAAGTTGATAAATGTGTGGTATCAAAAGAGAGTCCAAACCTAAGAAGTATCTGAAAACACAAGATCAGATCGGAATCTTCAAGTTTGGTGACCCCGAGACTCAAACACAAGTTTCTTTTGTCTGCATGATAGACTCTGAAAAGAAACTATTGACAGAGGAACCTGAGTTCAAGCCTACCTCTTCAGAAGAAAAACTTAAAAATATCTCAGAAAAAGAGGTGATGGAAACAGGGAAAAATAACTTTTATGAAAACTACTGTACATCCTCTGTCGATCAAAATCTCTCTGATGAAATCTTAATAGATACTTCTTTTGACTTGGAAGATAGTCCCATAAAAAGGGAAGAAAGTGAGTATGGCACATGCTCTGAAAGTCTAGCCTCTGTCGAAAGAGAACTAAATGACTCAACCTCTGTATATGAGGACGATTCATCCTCTGACGAATCTGAGACTGACACAAATAAGTCAGAAATAGTTCCTTGTGCTTCAGAGAGATTTACACTTTCCTCTGGAATTCTTAACAGAACCATTCCTCCCAAGGAGAAAAGCACGAGTGTTCCTATTTGTCCGGACTTTTTGAACATGTTTATACAAGCCAAAACCTCTCTTGAGCTTGAGAAAATCAAACGACAAAAGGAAGTGCCTTCTCAAAATCCAACGAGTTCTAAAACTTCAAAACCCTTAAGGCCTTTTAAAGAAAAATTAACTTGGCAAGAAAAGGGTAAACGAGTTGAAAATAACAAATCTTTTGCTTCTGTGACAGTGAAACCTGAAGAAGTTCACCACAGAGGAAGGGGTCCACAGAAGGCTACTCTCCCCAGAGGATTTTCAAAACAACAATCTAGTCTACATATGTCTTCTTGTAATAGGAAGTCAGATGTTAGGGTAAATTGTAAATATTAAGCCTCTGTACCCCTATTTAATGTTTTCAATGAAAAGTTCAAGCAAATCTCTTCGCATATTCATTACTGTCATTGCTTTGATCTCATGTATCAATTCAATCAACACTTCTCAAGCCCACACTGTTTCCTCTCTTTACCCAAAAAGAATGCTAAATTCAAGGGAAAGAAGAAACAAAATGGTTCTTCAACAGAAGCTAAAACCAAACCCAAGGATGCTAAGGGAACCTTGAAGACCTCTGACAAAAAGGGACCCATTTGGATATGGGTACCTAAAAATCTCTGATTGTCTTGCAGAAGCAGTATGTGCGGATCTGGTATCTTGACTCCGGGTGCTCGCGGCACATGACTGGCGACAGAGGTCTACTATCCTCTTACAAAGACAAACTCAATGGAGGATCTGTAACCTTTGGAGACAACAAGAAGGGATATATTAAAGGCTACGGAGTCATCAAAAAGGAAAAGATATCAGTATGCAAAGTTACATATGTGGATGGCCTTAAGCAAAATCTTCTAAGTGTCAACCAACTCTGCGATACTGGTTTCGACGTGATGTTCAAAAGAACTTTCTGCTCTCAGCAAGGAGAAGACACGGGATTCGAACTTCTGCGGGCTGAACGAAGGGGAGATCTATATCTTATGAACTTCAGTGTCAAGAACAAAGAAGACAAGCTCTGCTTTGTTGCTTGTAAAAACGAAGAAGCCTGGTTATAGCACAACAGGTTCTGTCATATGAACTTTCACACTCTAGACAAGCTTGTGAAACTTGATCTTGTTAAGGGTCTGCCGAACATAAAATTTAGTAAGGATCATTTGTGCTCTGCATGTGAAATGGGCAAGCTTAAGAAAGCTTCCCACAAAGGAAAGACTGATGTGTCTTGTCCTAGGCCTCTGTACATGCTTCATGTCGACCTCTGCGGTCCAATCGTTACGCAGAGCCTAGGAGGCAAGAAATACATACTAGTGGTGATCGACGAATACTCAAGATATACATGGGTGGAGTTTGTCAGAAAGAAATCAGATGTTCCTAATATTCTGATAAATCTAATGAAGAAGATCCAAGTTCTGTACGAGTGCAAAATTCAGAAGTTGAGAAGCGACAATGGCACAGAATTCAAAAACTCTGTCATTAAAGCCTACCTCATAGAAGAAGGCATCTCGCAGAACTTCTCTGCTGCACGCACCCCACAACAAAATGGCGTTGTTGAACGAAAGAACCGAACGCTTGTGGAGGCTGCGATAACTATGCTAACAGCGTCTGGAATGCCGATCTCTTTCTGGGCAGAAGCTATATCAACAGCTTGCTATACCGAAAATCGATCATTCATAGTCATGGGGCACATCAAGACTCCTTATCAATTGATCAATAAGAGGCGACCCAACATCAAGTTCTTCCATGTATTTGGATGCAAGTGTTTTGTTCTGAATGATCGAGAAGCTAGAGGAAAATTCGATGTAAAAGCAGATGAAGGAAAGTTCATAGGATACTCTGCCACTTCAAAGGCCTACAGAGTTTATCTTCCACGGTCTCGATCCATAGTGGAAAGCATAAATGTCTCTTTTGACGATTCTTTTCAGAAGACTTCTGAACAAATCAGTTCAGAAGTAGGTCTAAAGAAGGAATCCTCTGGCATCTTGAAGACAAGAGAAGCGGAATTAAATATGCTATTTGAAGAGATGTTGCACGATGATTTTGTTGGTCCCGAAGGCCTATACAAGTTTGTAGAAGGGGGGGGGGAGGTTGAATACAAACACACAGATTTTACTTTTCTAAATTGTTTATTGATAAATCATTAACAATTTACAGCTTGTTGCGGAAACAAGATTAAGGATAAACCTAAATCTAAACAAGTTGGAACACTAAGGTTTCTTGCACTATTAATAACCTATCTTGAGATAAGAGATTGAACTTGTCCAGAGTTAGCAAGTTACTTCAAATGAAGTGGGCTCATCTCTTTATATACTGCATGCATTTAATGCAAGTCAGTATACACTGTACATGTGTCATCAGTTGGTTGGTTGCATGTCATTGACCTTGGTTGACAACTTTAGTAGCCGCATGGATGAACAGTGTAGTATCAGAGTGGTTGTACGATTTCAGACAGTCGGAAGTTCTTTTCTGACATTTCGTACGGAGTCGTGCAAAGGAGGTTAAGACAAAAGTACTTTGTACGGAGGACTTCATGATCAGCTTTCGTTGATTCAGCGATTATCATTTTCTATTCAACGAATGATAAAGTTCAGCGATAGCTGAAGTCTTGTACTTGATACTTCACGTTGAGTGGACAAATCTGAGTCTTCGCTGATCCGCATCAGTTCATTAGGAGACTTGTCGCTGGTTCTTGAGCTTGATCTTCGACTTCAGCGTAGAACCTTTGTTGACGTGAAACTTGTCTTCAGGGATCATAAGTAAACAACTAACTTATCAGCGATCATCATAATGACTGAACAGACTCAGTATTTATGGTGAACAGTTTCGCTGAATGTTTAATTTAAAGAGCGAGAGTTCCTATCAGCGGTACTGTAAGATCTTAGTACTTATCAGCGATAGTGAAACTCTGATACATATTGTTTACTTACAATTTTCACTAAGTATATAAGAGAGGGTCATTATCAAATCACAGAGGGTTTGGATCAACAATCTCCCCCTATTTGATTATGACATAGCAACAAAGAAAATTGCTATTTAATGAAAACATAAGGATAAAAAGAACTCATAAAATATTTGTCCCTTTTACTGTTTTCTGGGATCTTTTCAGTACTGATGGAGTAAAGTACATTCGCTGAAATCTTTCTTTAAAACTTTGAATCAGGTTACAAAGAGAAATGGAAAGATTACAAGTACGAGCGAAATAAATTACAAGTACAGAAGAATAACTGATACAATAGAGAAAAGGGCGATCATATCAGCTTATAAAGGTTCTTCCTTAATGAGAAGTTCATCACGGGTCATTGATGTGGTGGGAATCATCCAGTCAGGAACGGTTACACCTTGTTTTCTTTTGATCAGCGCTTCTTAAAAAATCAAGGGTTTTAGATGTCGTGCCTGAGGGTCATTCCTGAAGTCACACCAGTAGATGAGATCTCTTAGCTGTTCGATGGGAGTGATGTGAAGTTCAGACATGCGTTGAAAAAGCTTTCCACCATCGTAGTCATGAAAAAATATCCCGTAGGGTTCGCTTATGACTTTGCCAAGGATGAAAGTCTCACCAGGAGGAAGAGATGTG
Source organism: Saussurea involucrata (assembly GCA_033807775.1). Lineage (NCBI taxonomy): Eukaryota > Viridiplantae > Streptophyta > Magnoliopsida > Asterales > Asteraceae > Saussurea > Saussurea involucrata. The sequence goes on from CM066322.1 coordinate 140,703,921, forward strand.
TCAAGCATGGAAAGATCAGGATCAGGACCAAGGACTTCAGCACGTGAAAAACCAATACCTGTTTCATTTCGAATGACAGGGCCATCAATTGAAGACATAGATTTCTTTTTCTTCGCTGAGGCCTTTCTTTTCTGACTTTCGAGAGGAGGAGGAGGAGGAATATCCACACAGGAGTAGCCTAAGTCGATTTGTTTGTTGATCATCTTTTCAACATGTTCCTTGTATTTCGACTTGGACTTCTGGATGGCTAACCTGATCTCAAACCATTAAGAGAGACCGTACTTCGTTATGGCTTCAGCATAGAATTTTTCGTACTTCTTATCTTCTCTGAATATCTCGATTTCAGCGATTGAAACAAGGGTTGTTCTTCCAGAGATGAATACCTTGTTGATGTTGGCAGGAGAGTCTCTGTAGTTGACCTTTTCTTTGAACCAGGCTAAAGTTGACTGAGACACAGTTCTCTTTTCTTCAGTTATCTTCTTGGCGTTTTCCCAGAGCTGACGTTGAACATCAAAGTTGACTGAGACCTGTCAGCTTTGTCTCCACGGACTTCAGAGAGGCGTTGATATCTCCCAAATTAGGACCTGTAACATATAAAAACTTGTGAACAGAGGAAAGCTCAGAAGTTTGGGGTTTAGTCACAGTGTTTATGGGTTGTTGTTTACCTGCAGGATGATTGGTGAATTCATCGAAATCACGGGTTCCTGAGTAAAGTTCCATGTCATCTTCAAAAGTGCCCATGGATTTTTCTGCAGGTCCTGTCTTCATCATTCCTGGAGAATCAGCTTTAGGTTCCGAGGAAATGATGGCAGCGCCAGTTAGATCTGGAGTAGAGACCAAATGAGTGGAGGGAGGAGCGAAGGATAAGAATGGGGGTTGGGTTATGAGTTCAGCGTTGGATTCGCTGACAATCACTTCATCAGTCTTTTGAGAGACTGAAGGAAGTTGGGTAGGTTCCAAGTTTGTAACCTCAGCGTTTAGAGACGCTGAAGTTGGGATAAAAGGGATGGCTTGTTCAGGTGTGGCAGAGCGTACCACTGAACGTTCCTTCAGCTCTGTAGAAAGAGCTGAGGAGTCTTCAACATGAGATTGCTGGGGTTGCTCCTTTGTTTTCTTGTTCCTTTTAGAATCAAGTGGGGTAGATGAATGTTTCCTTTTCTTAGAAGAGGATTTTGTGGCCAGGGTATCAGCGATGGGTATTGTCGCTGAAGGAGCCACAGAATGAGAAGAAGAAGGGTTGAGAAGAGACAAGAGGCTAGAAAGACATACCTCATTTTCAACAGGTCTGAAGTCGAGTACCTTAGGGCCAATCTGAGAGAGTTTCAGATCGCCCTCTTGCGGGTAGCTTTCCTTCAGGCCATATTGAAAGATAGCGCTGATGAATCGGGGGTAAGGAACCCATGCAGGTCTGTCAGCGGCAGAGTCTACTCTTTGCAGCAAGTCATCATAGATGAGAGATGCCCAGTCAATGTGTAGACCTTTCAGCAGAGCGTATCCCATAGCTTGCTGAGGTTGAGCGGCTTGATCAGGGAAGAGAAGGATCGAATGACAATAGTGACAGAGGTGGTGGCCAACAGAGGTCAAATGACAGAGCTGGTAATGCCCTCCAGAATCAGGTCTGTTACAATTGTGGCAAGCCAGGCCACTATGCTGCCGACTGTAGGAGCAAGCCAAACCGCCCTCAGAGGGACTCTGCTTTCTACAAAAAGAAGGCAGAGTATTAGGCTCAGAAGTCACTCACGGTGGAGCACGAAAACTGGCAGTCAGATGAATCCTTTGACGAAGGTGAAAAGAAGAACGCCGTGTTCTGCGGGATGGCAGAGGTTAACTCATCCGACTCTAATAGTAAGGTATCCACTTCTGACTCATACTCTAATCAAGCAGAAGCTGATTTGCTTAAACTAACCATTGAATACACTGAACTTAAAAAGACTTGTGAAAATATACAGAAAAAGCTTACATTCTTCGAGAGAGAACCCAGACTTCTCACTCAAGAAAAAGCTAAAATCTTTCAAGAAAAGGAAGAAATTGAAACAAATTGGAACAAACACCTAAATCTTTTGAAAGAAAATATTTCTGAACTCAACTCTGCCTTAAAAGCTAAGTCTAAAGAACTTATGGACGTTGAGAGCGACAGAATGAACATTGTTAGGTCTAAATATGTCTTCAAGATTTAATATTAATGTCAAAGTCAAAGTCAATGTATTAAGTCTTGTGAGAAAGTCAAAGTTGCTATTTGTCTTAATTAGTCCTTAAGTATAAATAGCTTTTGTTTAGACTTATCATATAACTTTGAGAGAACATTCAGGGCAGAACTCACATCTTGTAATAGAGAACCGACATAATACGATCAATACTTTCTCTCTCTACTCTCTCTCTAGATCTTGTATGGATTTCTTGGTTGTTTGATTGATTCGGGATTAACAATTGGTATCAGAGCAAGTTAATGAAGATCTGCTGAAGAAATTACACGAATCGAGATCAAAATTGTTAGGTTTTTGAGAGAAATCGATTGATTTTCTTGTTTTTTTCAAGAAAATCTCCTTTTCTCAAATTATTACATTTTTTTAGTTTGATTCGTCTGGATATCGAGTTTTTGGTGTTAGAAATCACATTTGGAGCATTTTCTATTCATGATTCGAGGGCTAATTTCAAGTTTTTGGAGGTCAATTTGAAGAAATAGGAAATTTTTGTTCAGTTCGATCGTTTTTGTCTGGTTGGTCATTCAGACATCAATTCAGTGTTTTTCAGCGAAATTGGTTTCCGTAATCGTGTTATAAACTGAATATCGAGCAATTCTGCAAGTTATGGAAGTGTAATTCTGCAAATTGAGAGATTTTGATCGTTTTTTGTCACTTTGCGCCAGATCCACACTTTGCGCCAGTTCATCTTTGCATTTGAATTTTTCTGCCAAGTCTACTTTGCGCCACCAACGGGTTGCGCAAACCCTACTTTGCGCCACCAACGGGTTGCGCAAACCTTGCTTTGCGCAATCAACAGGTTGCGAGAACCTCATTTTGCGCCATTGCCTCTTAGCGCAAACCCTCTTTTCGCCTAATTCCACTTTACGCCATTCACCTCTAGCGCAAACCATACTTTGTGCCACGGTCGTCTAGCGCAAACCTCCACTTTGCGCCATACCGTTCTAGCGCAAACCAGCCTTAGCGCTTGTGGTTTTCCTGTTTGTTCATTTTCCGCAGATTCAGTAGATTTTTCATTATAAAGATCTTTTAATCGTCAAGCGAACATGAACCGACTTCTAGTGCTGATCAAAGAATCTGATTTTGAACGTTGGAGTGTTTCGTTCATCGACTTTATTTCGAGTAGAGAAAATGGAGAGAATATGATAAAATCATTCTCCGAAGGTCCAATGAGCAGAAATAAAATGGAGAATGATTTTACTAAAGAAGAAATGAAAAGGTTGAAAGATGATACGGAAGCTTCGTCCAAATTGATTCTTGCACTTCCAAAACACATCTACAAATGTGTTGACTGTTTCAAACACAATCCAATGCTTATGTGGAACGAATTATCTAAGCGAATGCATGGATCTGAAGTTGCATTTACAAAGAGAAAGGAAGAAGAAAAGAAAGTTGAGAAAGAGGATACTGAACTGAACATGCCAGAAGCTGAAAATGAAGATCTTTAGGAAAAGGTTATTGAGCTAACGAAGAAGCCGTCTGACATGGAAAAGTTGCTAAAAGAGGAAAGAGAAAAGTTCAGAAAAGAAAAAGCTGATCGTTTGAATGACAAGAAGTGTTATGGAAAGCAAATTCTTTCTCTTTCTCAGAAAGTTTCTGAACTAGAAAAGACTTCAAATTCTGAGAAGAAAGAAAATGAAAAAAAGAAAGCTCTTGAACTCCGATGCATAAAACTTTCTAAGAAAAATTCAGACTTTGAGAAGGTTTTATTTCTTGCAAAGGAAAAATTGGAGAAAGAAAGGGTTGAGTATGAAAATACAAGGAAAGTCTTTGAAGCAAAGAACGTGAAATTGTCAACGCAAATTTCTGAGCTTCAAAAGGAATTAGATGAAGAAAGACAAGAACTAGAAAAGAGAAAGAAAGCTGACTTTCAGGCTAGGAGCGTTAAAGATGAATTTTCTGTTGAACGGAAGATATTTCAGCAAGAAATAAGTTGACAAAGAATTTGGCTGTGTTATCAACAGATATCATGTTAGAGAAGAGGGTTAAGTGTGATATTCTGAAGAAGCTTGATTTTGTGACCAAGGAACGAAATGACTTAGCTTACAAAGTGAAGTCATTTAACAAATCCAAATGCTATTCAGAATGTCCGATTCGTCCTTCTAATCTATTCTATGATCACTCAGTGGATAATTCTTCCAAGTATCAATATGCTGATCTTCCTTCATACAAGAAAGTCAACATGCAATGGAGAGTCAAAGGTACGACTCCTGAAAAAGATGTATCAAAATCATCGGTACCCAACAAGAACACTAACCTGAAATATAAATCTTTTGCTATACCTGATTCATTATATTCCGCAAAAAATTTAATCAGGTTAGCACAAAAGACAATTTGTTGCTATTTTTGTGGAACTAATGATTTTTTTACAAACTAGAATGTTCAATTTTGGTATGGCACTTATCATTTTCCTTCTTATAGAGCTCTGCTTAACAAGTCAGGACCCAAGACCCGTTGGGTACCAAAATCTACTTAATCTGTTTTTGCAGATTTAGAAGCAAAGCGTTGAACTCTCGGAAGAAGATGTATCTATGCTTCATATATGGTTTCTAAACACATCAGTTTAGAACCCGGATTTCAAAGTTTATGGCTTCTGAGCAATTCAGTTCAGGACCCGTGCTTCAACGACTATGGCCTCTGAACAATTCTGTTAGGACATTTAAGTTGTCCTAATTAATTAGAAAGTTTTGTAAAGTAATAGATTTGGGCCTAATGGGCTTTGACATGTAAATGAGTTTGGGCTTACTTGTTGTAACAAGGGGGAAGGGCTATAAATAGGACTTGTAATGTAATTTTGTAAGTAACAAGTTCATAATTCACAATGTAGCCTTCAAATCTCATTTTGTTCTCTCTAGATTAGATTTCCTTTTCTAATAAACAATTAGTCCTTCTCTACCTAATCTTGTTACATATTGCTTGATTTGTTGAAGATCATGGACTCACAAATTCAGTTCAGGACCCGTACTTCAAAGACTAAGACTTCTAAACAAATCAGTTTAGAACTCATACTTCTCAGGTGATATCCTTAACTGTCATATCTTTTTATTTCAAGGAACAAGCGGTAAAAGGTAACATTGTATTATACTTTGTTTCTACTGCTTTGAAAATTTGAATCTTTACAAATTTAATTCAATGAGATGAAATTTTCAATTTTCATTCAATGAATTAAATGTGTGCTAAAAGATGATTTTACAAGTATTTTTTTATTATCTGAGTTACATTTGTTTCAACTTTCACCTCTGAAATAAATCGAAAAGTCAGCAAAACATGAATGAAATTATGCTGAATGCTCAAAATTATGAAAGTCTGAACTTATATAGAATATAATGCTCAGAAAACCTTTTTGTCAGAATGATGGATAGAAACAAAATATGGGGGAAGCACTATGTTTTAGAACCAAGTAATTGAGATGCTCTAAGTTTTAAATCTAATAATTTAGTTTGAAAGTTTGTGCCTGTGGCCTTTCTGGTTTGGGAGATTAAGTCCTAAGGGGTGCTCGACCCCTAGTCCCTAAGGCTAACTGGTCTGGGATTGGCTGACCCAAATCCTTCTATAGAACCCGATAGAAAGCCATGTTCTACTGGTACAAATGGGTTTACGATATATCGATGTGGCCTTTCTGGTTTGGGAAAGTAAGTTCTAAGGGGTGCTCGACACCTAGCACCTAAGGCCAACTGGTCTGGGATCCGCTGACCCAAATCCTGCTATAGAACCAGATAGAAAGCCATGTTTAACGGTGTATCTTATTCCTACTAAACTTTTTGATTAAAAGATGCCAATGAGCACAAAATCAAAAGATGTCAATGATGACAAAATCAAAAGATGCCAATGAGCACAAAAGAAAAGATGCCAATGAGCACACATCTCGTGAAACTTGGGGAAAATACAAAGTCGCGATAAACCTGTAAATTTGTGAAAATTCTGATTTTGGACAAATAGTGTGAGTAGAGCAGAGGATTCTGATATGTTTTAGAATTGCATATGCTTGTTGCTAGTCATATTTCGCATGCTAACACACCAAATAGATTTAATAAAGGGGTTGAAACTGAACATTTTTTAACTTGATATGCAATGATGTCTTGTATTTGAATCCAAACACATGCATTTGATTTCATTTGATTGAAAAATCTGTTAAATTTCATTAAGTTGAATTTCTTTTGTAAAGTTTTCAAATGATCAAATATTAGTAGTTATAAAGTGTAGTTCAATGAATTTTATCTTCCTTGTATCAATTCTTTTAAATCTGTGCTAAAATTTCAAATATTGTTCATTAATTAAATATATGCATATTTTCAGGGGGAGAATACAACATGCTCCAGAATTCTTATTTTTAGGGGGAGCAAGTTTATTCATTAAGGAGGAGATTGTTAGTGATAATCAGAGACGCGACTGAAATTGAAGAAGGTTTTCGATGATCATGATGCTCACTATCATCGAAAAAGGGGGAGAAATGTATAATTCAATTTCATGTCAAAGAGATTTCAAGTCAAAGATTCGAGAACAAAGACTGAACAAAGAAGACTTCGTTTCAAGATAGTAAAAGGGGGAGAATTCTTCTTCAAGAGTTTAAGAGAAATCGATTGATCATCTTTTTCAAGAAGATCTCTTTTTCTTAAACTTGTGCTATATGGTGAATATCCTTACTGAAGATTGAAGTTCTCAAGTCAAAGAACGAAAAGGGGGAGAATTCTTCATGTTAGGTCCATGACCCAGACTCTTTCTTTAAGAAACAGTCAAGATTTATACCAGTAACAAGCTTTAACAACAAAGATTTCAAGATTCTTGCTTCTAATGCAGTAGAAGTAGAGAAGAAAGAGAAAAACAAAAATGTCTTTGTAAACTCAAATGTTCCTCTTGCTTTCAAACCTGTAAGATTCACACCAGAACAGAAGGGAAAGTGGATAGCTAAGTCTGTTCCGAATTCCAGTGTAAATCAAGGAAGAAATTCTTTTCGCTCAAATGAGTCCATTTCCAAGAATTTCATGTCAAAAGAGTCAAATTCAAAGAACCTCACATCAATCGAGTCTATTTTTAAGAAACGAAGTCAGGACAGATTATATGCAAAGACATCTGGTCCTAAAATCTTTCAGAATCAAGCTTCATCCAAACAGTTTTTGAATAAAAACAATGTGCATCAGTCATGTTCCATCAACTGCAATTGTATTCAACTGTTATTGAAATTACAGAATCATCTGAATGGTCCTCACTGTGTTCTGAGTCGTTCTGTTCAAAAGAAAAACTCCACGACCACTCCGAACACACAAAGGAAAACCTCTGACGCACCACCAAAACCTAACAAGAAAGGACCCATTATGAGATGGGTACCTAAAAAGAACTAATCTGTCTTGCAGAAACCTCATGTGCAGATCTGGTACTTGGATTCTGGATGCTCCAAGCACATGACGGGGAATAAGGAGCTGTTAACTTCTTTCAAAAACAAGATGGGAAGTGCGGTAACCTTCGGAGGAGACAACGGCGGACAGATTAAAGGTTATGGTACATTAGTAAATGGTGGTGTTTCAGTCTCTGAAGTTGCTTATGTTGAAGGATTAAATCATACTCTTCTCAGTATAAGTCAACTCTATGATCACGGTTTCGATGTCAATTTTAGGAAGAAGTATTGTTCCTTGTTACTTTCCGAGACTGGTCAAGAACTCTTAAGAGCTGATAGAAAAGGCAATCTTTACAAAATGAATTTCAAACCAAACCAAAACACTACAACAGAGAGACTCTGTTTAGTGTCTTTGAATAATGAAGATGCCTGGCTCTGGCACAAAAGATTTGCTCATTTAAACTTTCGAAATCTTGACAAACTCGTGAAACTGAAGTTAGTAAAAGGACTTCCTTCTCTGAAATTTGACAAAGACCATCTCTGTTCTGCTTGTGAACTTGGAAAGATGAAAAGATCTTCACACAGAACAAAGAGTGATCATAGTTGTCCCAAACCTTTGCATATGCTTCATGTGGATCTCTGCGGTCCAATCTCTGTGCAAAGTCTGTCGGGCAAGAAGTATATCCTTGTTTTAATTGATGAATACTCTAGATATACTTGGATTGAGTTCATCAGAGTAAAATCTGATGTCCCAGAAATTCTGATAAGTTTGTTGAAAAGGATACAGGTTCTGTTAGATCTAAAGGTACAGAAGTTGAGAAGTGATAACAGGACAGAATTCAAGAATGACAGAATCAATGCATACCTAACAGAGGAAGGAATCTCCCAAAACTTCTCAGCTGCCAGAACTCCACAACAGAATGGATTTGTGGAAAGAAAGAACATAACTCTAGTAGAAGCCGCCAGAACCATGTTGGCTGGCTCTGTCCTTCCAATGAACTTCTGGGCAGAAGCAGTCTCAACAGCATGTTTTACCCAAAACAGAGTTGTAATTGTAAAAAGATTCAAGAAGACTCCTTATGAACTCATTAACAACAGAAGACCAAATGTGAAATTCTTTCATGTCTTTGGTTGCAAGTGCTTCATACTGAATGACAGAGAACATCTGGGAAAGTTTGACAAGAAAGCAGACGAAGGAATATTTATTGGTTATTCCTTAACCTCTAAAGCCTACAGAGTCTACAACACTAGATGTCGGGTCATTCAAGAGAGTGTAAATGTGTCCTTTGATGAAAGCATATCAAGCTCCTCTGATCGAAAATCAACAGAGGGGATACAGACAGAACAAGAGAAGATAACTTCCTCTAGATCAAGGGAAGAAGACATCAATCTCATGTTCAATGATTTCTTCGATGATGATTCCTATGATAACATTAACAGAGGAGATCAAGCTCAGAACTCAATAGATCAAAATCTGACAGGTACATCTCTCACTGGTCCCTCTAATACTTCACCATCTACTTCTCTGTCTACAGGAGTAATTCAGAGAAATGAGGAACCTCACCAGATTGAAAGAGAACCTGAACAAGAGCTTTCATCACCTCTGATGACAAACGTCGGAAGAAATTCCTTGTTTGAAAGTTCACCATCACAGAGCCCTGTTAATGACTCCCAGAGCAATGAGGCCACCCTCCAAAGTTGTGTGCCACAGACCCCTGGTCCAAACCTACAGAACTCTGATGCTGAAGTTCGTCTTTTCCCATCAGAAGCACAAACGCCACCCGTTGTCCATGCTCCCATGACACGATGGACAAAGGATCATCCTCATCATATTATAATTGGTGATGCTGAAGATGGTGTAAAGACAAGATCGGCCACAATCAATGAAGCACCTGCAGAAGAAGCACCTGCAGAAGAACCTTCGAGCAAAAGGCATAAGGCTAACCCAAAGTTTGTTGTTCCGCCCTCACCAAAAGCTCGAATTGAATCCTCTGACGATGATGATGACTTTGAGGATGCTACAGAAGATCAGTCAGACAATCAGATGGGTGAGTCCTCAGAACAACAAAAGGGGGAGAAGGAGGAGAAGGAGAAAGAGAAGGATAAAGAGGAGAAGGAGAAAGAGAAAGAGAAAGAGAAGTATAAAGAGGAGGAGAAGGAGAAAGAGAAGGAAAAAGAGAAGGAAAAGGAACCTGCAACAGAGGCTGAGGGATCTGCTAAGGGAAAAGAAAAGGTATCTGAGGCTGAGGCAACTAAAGTAGGAGACCAAGGGAATACTTCTGAAGACTTACCAGAGGTGACTGTGGTGGTTTTTGATTACATGTTCAAAGACAGAATCATCAAGCCTACAGAATCCTCTCAACAACCACCTGAGGTTATTATCCTGGACACCCCTCCTACTTCACCAAGAACAGAACCAGAGAGAACCGACCCATTCTCTACTGAAGAAACATTGAAATAAGCCCAACCTCAAGTCCAAACCCAAACAACACAAGAATCTGCCCACATTGACATACTCATGGCAGAAACTCATGAAGACCCAAATCCCATGCCAACAGAACAGAACCCCGAATCCTCAACTCAACATTCTGGCAAACCTCCACTAGAAGAAATCTTTGCCTATCTTTATGGTGACCATGACACCATCCCCACAAATGCTGTGCCCATCAATCCATACTTAAGCCCCTGCAGGATAAATACGATCTCTGACGTTAGACGGAAATTCATCGAAACCAAGTCCAGATTGAACAGCAATATAAACTCAGACTTTGGAATCCGCAGAATCGTAGACATCAAGCAGAAGACCTTTCGGCACAACAGAATAAAAATGAGCTATCACGAGTTCATAGTTGAATCAAACGACAACAGGGTTGAGCACTTCAATGAAAACGACCTGGTACTTCTGAACCCTTATGATCTGATTCAACTCCATGCCTACTGTTACAACTTCAGTGACAGATACAAAGAGGCAAGAACAACACTTCCTGAGGTACGCTTCGCTATGCAAGAGCACATAAATCTAAGAATTCAGATTGACATTCAGCTAGGCATAGAGTTCGAAGTAGAAGAACTAGCGACTGCTCCACCAAATGAGAGCCTTCAAAGCTATGAGCACTACAGAACCGGAACCGTAGTTGGAGATCCACCAGTGTTCATCTGCCGACAGAGAAAAATCAAGAAGGCCCTCAGAGCTTCTGAAATCCACAAGTACTCAACAGAGTCGCTGGAATACCTCAGAGATATCATTCAAAATCTCCCAAGAGAAAAATGTCCGGAAGAGCAACAGAGAAACTTCATCACCCAGATCTATCTTATGATCAACTTCCGAAAACTCATCAGAAGATTTGACAGAATCTTAAGGGGAGATAATTTTGCTTAAAAGTACTGGTCTTTTAATCTTTTTGTAACATTCTAAAAGATTAGTGCAAGGTTTCAACAGAGGTAAAAGTTCTCTGTTCTTTTGTATAAATCTCTGTCAAATGTAAATTTGTATTTTCAATACTTAGGGGGAGATTGTTAGCCCCAAGTATATGTTATGTAAAAGTATTGAAAATAGTTAAAGTCATAAGACCAACAGAGATCAGACAAAAGACTTGGAAGAAGTTCATCAAGAAGACCAACAGAGCTCAACAGAGCTCTGTCGGATCCAACAGAGCTCATCAGAGCTCTGTCGAAGAATTCCAACAAGAGAACAAGTATTCAACAGAAGACCAACAGAGCTCTTGCGACAGAGCTCTGTGAAGTAAAAGACCTCTGTCAGCCTAAGTCTCGTAGGAAACCTTAAGTGTTAGAAACGTGTCCATACTTTCCACGTATGCCCTAAAGATTAGAGACACACTTTCCACGTGTCATTCAAGGGTACGATAGTACACTGTCTACACTTTATCAGGTCTATAAATAGCGAGGTAGTGGAACAACAATTGTAAGCTTTTGGGAAGAGTAGTTTTCCACAATTGTTTAAGCACACACTGCAGCAATCCCGAGCACTACTTCCGTACGATATTGTTGTCCTATGAGATTTCCGAACACACTTTAACTTGTTCTTGGTGTGATTCATTATCAATATATGAGCAACTTTTATATCTGATCTTGTTATCATTTTACTGTTCAATATTTGATTCTCATAATTCACTTATCGTTTACACAATCACTCATTTTAATGGCTTTATTTAATATGCTTCCGCTGTCTATTTTACTACCATTAATATGATACAACGTGAATCTGGGAACCTACAATCTCGCTGGGCATTTTCGATTTCTTCAGCAGTGTTAGCTTCTTCTCAGGCTTCTTGTCTCTGCCCATTTCCCATACATAGCCCATTGCATCAAAAAATGCAATAAGCGCTTCTTTGTCAGCGAGCTTCTTATGGTCAGGGAAAGGAACAAAAGTTTTTTCCTTTGTAGCGATGGGAAAGTTCAGAGCTTTGCGAATGATGGCAGGTGTGATCTTTATCGTGCCATATTCAGTATCGCAGAGGATACAATCAACTGTTTTGGAGGGATCTTTGGCGGATGGTAGCTGAGAGTGTCTGGCAGAGTACCAGAACTGAGATAGTAGCAGCTGACTTGCAGGGGGTGAAATGGTCAGGGCTGTTGAAATGCTGCAATTCTTCAGGAAATTCACAGCATCTGTCAGATGTGTGACTTGCTTTCGAGGAGGAAACTCGAGAAGCGCAGAAAGGTTGTTTATCTTAGTCCAGTCTAGTTGATCCAGAGTGAACTTAACCTGAGGAGCCTTGATGATTTCCACTTCCTCAGAGTCAGTAGAGATGTTCTCAGCGGTAGTAGGAATGTTAGACGTTGCCATTTCCTGTATTATCAGTTCAACCAAAGATTAACAAATAAGAATAATCTTAATGTGGAAAGATTATCCATTAAGATGGTTCAAATTTTGTCCATTTCATTCAGACGAAATGTCTTAATGAAGATTAGGGTTTTTCTTGATTTTTGAAACGAAATGTAAAACCCATTTTCTTGTTTTCCAGTTTTCTATGAAGAAATAGATCCTGGAAACGAATGAAGAACAAGTTTAAGATTTTGCATTTAAACTTGAAGAACAACCATGAAATGGTTGTGTTCATAAAACCACGAAAGAAAATGATTTCATTTTACGAAGTTCTTTTGTTTGATCTTGTTAAAACAATGAGTGGATCAGAAACAAGTTATTTGCATTCGGTAAATAATAAGAACATATTAACCTTGATGTTTGATGAAGAAGATGATGAAGAGTTCTTGAAGTTTTTGAAATCACAAATGCAACAGTGAATTCTTTCTTGCGGAGGAAGATTGATCGCGTAAAAGAAAAAATATAAACAAAGAATTTGTTTATATAGAGATTTTAGAAAGAGAAAATCTTGAGCGGGAAAAGATTTTCATCATGACACAGACACGTGTTTGCATTTGATTGGAAGTTTGAACGAGACGTGCAAACGTGTGTCATGAAGAGAAAACGTGTCGGGGTTTTATCCGTTGTAATGACGTCACAACTGTCCTTTCATATTCTTGGTTGTCTCTGAGGTTTTGAAAAACTCAGAGATACTTTTGAAAACATGAAGCACTGAGTGAAAATATTCAGTGAAGGTTTTAAGAAATTTCAAAATATCGCTGTTAAGGAAGAGATATTCAGCGATGCATTTTGTTTTGAAATCTTGCATTTTCATGCGATTGTCAGATAGAGTAAACATACCTTGATATCAGTGAATCAAGTTTATTCAGAGAGAAGATGATAGAATGGGTTATACAAGTTGATTTTATCCTATCGCTGATCAATGTGAACCACTGAAGATTTTATCCTTCAAAGTTCAGCATTCCAAGTTCGCTGATGAGAAAGTTGAATCTTGTCTCATCAAGAGGTTTGGTAAATAAGTCAGCTAACTGATAATCAGTTGGGATAAAATGAAGTTCTATATCACCATTCATCACATGATCTCTGATAAAATGATATCTGATTTCTATATGTTTGGTCTTTGAATGTAGTACTGGATTGTTTGCTATAGCGATGGCACTTGTGCTGTCGCAATATATTGGAACTTTGGAGAGCTGAAGATCATAGTCTAGTAGCTGATTTCTCATCCACAAGACTTGAGAACAACAGCTTCCAACAACTACATATTCAGCTTCAGCTGTGGAAGTGGACACTGAATTTTGCTTTTTACTTGTCCAACTTACCAGCTTTCCACCTGGGAGCTAACATCCTCCTGTGGTGCTTTTCCTATCCATTTTGCAACCTGCAAAATCACTATCTGAATAGGCGATTAGATCGAATCCTGAATCTTTGGGATACCAAAGACCTAGATTCGCTGTACCCTTAAGATATCGAAAGATTCGCTTTACAGCTATCATATGAGATATCTTAGGTTCAGCTTGATATCGTGCACATAAGCATGTTGCAAACATAATATCGGGTCGGCTAGCTGTAAGATACAATAGAGAGCCGATCATCCCACGGTACAGCGTGACATTGACAGGAACACCCTTAGTGTCCTTATCAAGTGTCAGCGGTGGTCCATAGGGTTTTCATAGCTGAACATTCAGTTTGCTTAATCTGAAGACCAAGGAAATATGTTAGTTCACCCATCATGCTCATTTTGTACTCATCTTTCATTCTATCAGCGAAACGAGTACAAAGCTCAGGGTTAGTAGACCCAAATATAAAGGCATCAACATATATTTGAACTAGAATGATATGACCTTTCACTTTTCTAAAAAATAGAGTTTTGTCAATCTTACCTCGCTCAATTTTTTCAATATGGAGATAAGTAGAAAGAGTATCATACCATGCACGTGGAGCTTGCTTCAAGCCATAAAGTGCCTTATCCAGTTTATAAACATAACCTGGACGCTTAGAATCTGAGAATCCTGGAGGTTGTTCCACATACACTTCTTCATTCAGCTTTCCATTTAGAAACGCTGACTTAACATCCATCTGATGTACTTTGAAGTTTTTGTGTACAACATATGCTAAGAATAGACGAATAGATTCAAGTCTTGCTACTGGAGCAAATGTTTCGTCATAATCTATACCTTCCTCTTGTCTGTATCCCTGAGCAACAAGTCGAGCTTTGTTGCGGGTTACAGTACCATGTTCGTCCAACTTATTTCGATAGACCCATTTAGTGCCTATTACTGTTTTATCAGTTGGTCTCTGAACAAGTTTCCAAACTTTGTTTCTTTCGAATTCAGTTAGCTCTTCTTGCATGGCGCTGACCCAATTTGGATCTTTGAGGGCATCATCTACTTTCTTTGGTTCAGTTAGTGAAATAAAATTTACAAATAAACAAATATTGCCTGCACTTCGTCGAGTCTGAATCCCAGCGTTTGGATCACCAAGAATTTGATCAATTGGGTGATTTATAGTCCATCGCTGAGCCGGAGCGTGAGATGCTGACTCAACTTGAACTGGAGGAGCTGAAGATGAAGCTTCAACGACGTCAGGAGTATCAGCCAAGAGAGGAATGGATGCAGTTGTCATTATATTCACTGATTGCTGAGAAGTAGATGGAATGTCTGAGACATTTGGTTCAGCGTTAGGTATAGTGTTTATAGGAACAGCTGAGACCCAAGAATTTTCAGCTTCACTGTTCTGCATATTTGGAATGATAGGACTATCATCTTCTACTGGATGAGCATGAGTAGTGGGAATAACTTCTGAATCACCAAGATGAGAAAACATCCATTGATTCAGTTCTTCAGTATTAGCGGACTGTTTAGAGTTCGCTGAACGGGATTCGTCAAACGTGACGTGAATAGTTTCTTCTACAGTTTGTCTTCTACGATTGAAGACTCTGAAGGCTTTGTAAACTGAGGAGTATCCAAGAAATATTCCATCATCAGCCTTAGGATCAAACTTTCCAAGTGCATCTTTGTTGTTCAGTATAAAACACTGACATCCAAAGATGTGAAGAAAGCTGATTGAAGGCTTTCTCCCATGAAAAAGTTCATAGGCTGTCTTTTTGAATCTTTTGACTATCAGCGACCTGTTTTGCATAAAACAAGCAGTGTTGACAGCTTCTGCCCAAAACTGAGTAGGCAAGTGAGAATCGCTGAGCATTGAACGTGCAGCTTCTATAATTGTTCTATTTCTTCTTTCAGCGACTCCATTTTGTTGCGGTGTTCTCACTGAAGAAAAGTTGTGAGAAATACCCTTACTCTCAAAGAAGGAATCAAGAGAATTGTTTTTTAATTCAGTCCCATGATCACTCCTTATTGAGCGAACGGTCAGATTGTTCAGGGTTTCCATCTTCCGAACAAAATTGATGAGTTCTTCAGGGGTGTCACTCTTAGAACGGAGAAACATTACCCAAGTGAAGCGAGAGAATTCATCAACTATGACCAGCGTATATTTCTTTCCAACGATGGATTGTTTGTTAACAGGGCCAAACAAATCCATATGGAGTAGTTGTAGAGGAGATGACACTGAAGAAACTTGCTTTGACTTAAAGCATGCTTTGGTCTGCTTCCCTTTTTCACACGCTGAACATAACGACTCTTTGGCGTATGAATGCTGAGGTAGACCAGTGACTAACTCTTTTGAAGAAAGAGTGTTCAGTGTCTTGAAATTTAGATGAGATAGCCTCTTATGCCATAGCAAGTTGACATCAGATGAGGCCTTTGAGAAGAAACAGGGGTTCTCAGTGGTTGTTAAGTCCATGTTTATTACATAAACATTTTCCAAACGATAACCGCTGAGAGCTATCTTCTCCTTTTTGTCAGTGACAAAGCAGGATTCCTTAGTAAAGATTACTTTGTTATCTTTATTCCTTGGAAAAAAGGGTTTCTTTGTAAAAGCTGAGGGTCTAGAAACTTTCTTTGACCTGCACTCGTTAGCGAAATGTCCTGTCTTTTCGCAGTTAAAACAAGTAGCAGTAGCCTTATCAACAAAAGCTGATGATCTAGGCTTGTCAGTTATGGTAAGAGGTTTGTTCTTTCTAAACATTTTCTTTTTGGCAAATCTCCTGAACCTCTTAGTTAGGAGAGCCAAAGATTCATCATTATCTGAATAATCAGAATCTGATGACCTTTCAGAGTTACTTTCTAACTCAGTGATGGTGACCGAGGGTCGCTGAGTAGAAGGTTCCTCTGAGATTAAAGCAAAAGGGGTTGTTAGCTTCAATCTTCCTAATCATAGAAGTATTTAGAAGTACTGAAAAATAGGCTAAGTGAAGAAAACCTCTTACAGAGGCTCTGCCGACATTACCGAGAAATCAAGGTCAAGAAGCTACAGAAGCAGCAGAGGCTTCCTACAGAACCTCTGCTGTACTCAAAGAAGACCCAAGACTCGGAAACAAAGGTGAAGACTGCTCCACAGAGGACCAGACCACAGAACCTCTGTAACTCATTACAGAGCCTCTGTGGTCCTCACTGAAAGACTTGAAGATATTTATAATATCTTGCTACTGTTACAGGACCCGTTCATCAACTTGCATGGTAGCATGCCCTGTCCAACGTCGACGTGTCAAACTCTAATTGGACTCAGTAGGGCTTAGTACATATTAGACGTCTGCTGTATTAAATGCAATACAGCACGTCTGACTGTTCATGCCATCCTTGCAACTGTTCACGACATCCGTTCTACTATTCATACGTACCTTTTGAATAGTAGCATATGCTTTATGGCCCCCTTTAGAGTAGTATATAAGAAAGACTCATGTTGAGTTCTTCCTTACACACCACTTCAATCGAACATCAAGAACACAAAAGCTTATTCACCTTAAAAGTCATATCTGTTTTAAAGCTTTTCTTACTCACGGTTTATAAACCTGTTCTTAATATATATATTCAGTAAACTTTGAGATATAATATTCTGTTCACTGTTTATTTATATTTTGTTCTAAATCTATCAAACTTATCTGTTAGTTCTTTAAATACGCTCCCGCATCAAACATTAACTTGAACTAATAGATCTGATAATCTTGTTTAAAGCAAAACGGGAACCAACAATTGGTATCAGAGCAAAGCTTGATTTTCAATATCAAGTGATCCTCGTTTTACAACTTTTATTTGATAGATTATTTTCTTTCTCTTCATCACCATATTTCTAGATATTAGTTGTACCCAGAAAACCTTCCAGATCTTCATACTTAGAAATCCTCCATTAGATTATCCTTTCCTCAAAATGACAAATACAAATAACTTTTTCACTGCTGGCTCACTAACCAAACCTCCTACTCTTCTTAGAGATGAGTATCCTCAATGGAAGATAAGAATGGTTCATTTCTTTGAGGGTACTGAAAAATCTCTCAAACAATATCTTTACAATCTTCCTCAAGTTCCTATGATAACTATGCCACGTGTACCAGCTACTGCTGAATCTGCTGAAATCCCTGAACATCAAAAACCTAGGCCAAGAGAAGAATGGTCAAA
This sequence comes from Saussurea involucrata, assembly GCA_033807775.1. NCBI lineage: Eukaryota > Viridiplantae > Streptophyta > Magnoliopsida > Asterales > Asteraceae > Saussurea > Saussurea involucrata. The sequence goes on from CM066322.1 coordinate 140,721,816, forward strand.
TGAAGATAAGGCAGAAGATGAAGTCGCACAGAAAACAAAAAGAACACTGATCATGGCTATCCCCAACGAAATTTTTCAATCCTTAGATGCATGCGAAACAGCGCACGATCTCTGGAAAGAATTAGAAAGACAGTTGGAAGGGGTTGCTAAAACACAAAAGAACCGAAGGGCACAATACAAAAACGAGTATCATGCCTTCAGAGCTTCTGCAACAGAATCTCTGCAAACAACATATGATCGGTTCAACTCTCTCATAAACAAATGCAGAAAGTCTGGTATTCACAGAACCACGGAAGAAAATAACGTCATGTTTCTAAAGAGCCTGAACGATGAGTGGCTTCAGCTGTCTATGTCTTTACAAACAAATCAAGATCTAGACTCCTGGACACTCTCTGATCTCTATGGAACACTAGCCGCACAAGAGCCTCAAATAGCTCAAGCTAAAACACTAACCATTGTACCATACGCATTGGTTAGTAAATCTACAGAGGCTACGGACAGACCAAGAAATGAGAGATCTACAGAGGAGAAAAAGAAGGAGAAAAAGAAGATAGTAATGGTTGATAGCGAAGAAGATGAGCTGATAGAGGAAGAAATAACTCTTGCGTCATTAGCTAAATCAATGGCTCTATTGACAAGAGAGTTTAGAAATAACCAAAGGAATTCTGGTAGAAGAGATGATGGAAGAAGAGAAGAATCAAGTGACCGACAGAGGTCAGACTACAGAAATGATGACCAACAGAGGTCGAGCGACAGAAGCTACAGAGGAAATGACCGACAGAGATCAAATGACAAGGTAGGCCACACACAAGAATGCTACAAATGTGGTAAGCCTGGTCATTACGCAAACGAATGCCGAACAGAGAAAGGTGGAGACCAACAGAAGTCCGAAGATCGAACAGGAAACACCTCCCAAGGTTGTTTCAACTGCGGCAAGCCAGGTCATTTCGCACAAGAATGCAGAAGTAGACAAAATCGCCCACAGAAGGACTCAGCTTTTTACAAAAAGAAGGCCGAGTATTATGCGCAAAAATCCCTAATGGCGAACAAAGGGTATTCTGAGGCAAACAAAGAAGACTTCGAATCAGACTCTACCTCTGATGATGAATTTCCCACAAATGCCCTGTTTTGTGGCATGGCAGAAGTTGACTCCGGCACAGACAAAGAGGTATCCATTTCAAACTCTACCTCAAGTACTAATTCTGTAGATGATGATTTATTTAAACTTAACATTGAACTGAAAGATATAATTGAAAGCATTCAGAAAAAGCTGACCTTTAATGAGAGAGAAGTAAGGCTTCTCACTCAAGAAAAAGCCAAAATCTTTGAAGAAAAAGGAAAAGTCGAAAAATATTGGAGCAAAAATATAGATCCTTTAAAAAGGCAAATTTCTGATTTAACCTATGCTTTAAAAATCAAAACAAAAGAACTTTCAGTTTCAAGAAGTGAAACTACAGACATAAGAGCTCTCAAAGAATACTTTCAAAAAGAAAGAGAGGTACTTTGGCAAGATCTTTTAAGAAGAGAAGTTTTACTTAAAAACTATAAAGATGCACAGAAGGTGTATGAAAAGGTAAACTCTCAAATAGCAAGACGAGGTATAGGGTACAGTGATATTACCTTAGGAGTTGAAAATAAACGACTAAAACCTCTGTCCTCTCTATTTGTTTTGGTAAAAACTAACAAACCAAACTTTCCAAACTTACTCTCTGTAAGTAAAAGGGTTAAAATCTCTCCAGAACCTCACTTGAGGAAACATACAAAGATGATCAATGTGTGGTTTGAAAACACAGATTCATCATCTTCAACCTCTGTCAATAGAGGAATCAAACCAAAGAAATATCTGAAAACACAAGATCAGATTGGTATCTTTAAGTTTGGTAAACCAGAGACTCAAACAAAGGTCGCTTTTGTTTGTATGATAAATGTCGAAAAGAAATTGTCAGCAGAAGCTCATGAGTTTAAACCCATCTTTTCAGAAGAAAAACTTGAAGAATCTATTGAAAAAGAAATTTTGGAAGTATTGAAATCAAATGTTTTAGAAAATCTCTGTACATCTTCTATAGATCAAAAACTCGCTGAAGAGATCTCATCAGAAACCTCTGCCATCTATGAAAGTTTCTCTACAGAGGAAGAAAGCTCGTATGATACATACTCAGAAAATCCAGCCTCTGTCGAAAGAAATGACTCAACCTCTGCATATGAGGACGATTCATCCTCTAACGACTCAGAGACTGATTTCAAATCAGGGATAATTCACTGTGACACAGAGGATGTCAAATTCTCCTCTGAAGTTCTTAACAGAACAATTTCTCCAAAAGAGAAAATCACAGAGATACCTATGCATCTAGATTTTCTCAAAATGTGTATACAAGTCAAAACCTCTACAGAGCTTGAAAATCTGAAAAAGGCCTCTGAAAATCCGAAAAGCTCAAAATTTTCAAAACCTTTAAGGAAAATCAAAGAGAATCCCACTTGGCAACAAAAAGGAAAATGGCCTGAAGCTAACAAATATTTTTCCTCTGTGACAGTGAAGAAAGATATTCACCACAGAAGAGAGTCACAGAAGGCAGGAACTAAACAAGACTTTTGCAAACAACATTATAGTATTCATAGATCTTCTTGTAATAGGAAATCTAATGTAAAGAAAGAGTGTAATGTCCTTGTGGCTCAGTTCAAAGAATTCAATGAAAAGTTCAAACAAATCACATCTCATATTCAATACTGTCATTGTTTTGATCTTATGTTTAAATTGAATAAACACTTCTCAAGTCCAGATTGCTTTCTCACCACTGAAATTCGAAAGTCAGAACCAAAAGAGAAACAATCTGATTCTTCTACAAAAGATAAAATGTATTTCAAGAATGCTAAGGCAAACTTGAAAAATTCTAACAATATTGGACCCATGTGGATATGGGTACCTAAATCTCTGTGATTGTCTTACAGAAGCAACATGTGCCAATTTGGTATCTTGACTCCGGATGCTCAAGGCACATGACTGGCAACAGAAGATTACTATCCACATACAAAGAAACACACGATGGTGGATCTGTAACTTTTGGAGACAACATGAAGGGACACATCAAAGGCTATGGAGTCATACAGAAAGAAAATGTCTCTGTATACAAAGTTGCATATGTGAATGGCCTCAAACACAACCTACTAAGCGTAAGTCAACTCTGTGATACAGGATTCGATGTGTTATTCAAAAGAACTTTCTGCTCTCTACAGAGTGAAAACACAGGAACGGAACTTCTGCGAGCTGAAAGAAGAGGTGATCTATACCTAATGAATTTTACTTCAAAATCCAAGGACAAAGTTTGCCTAGTAGCCTGCAAAAGTGAAGAAGCTTGGTTATGGCACAACAGGTTCTGTCACTTAAACTTTCATACCTTGGATAAACTAGTAAAACTCAATCTAGTTAAAGGTTTGCCAAATGTTAAATTCAATAAGGATCACTTGTGTTCGGCCTGTGAAATGGGAAAACACATAAGGGCTTCCCACAAAGGCAAAACAGACGTGTCTTGCACTAGGCCTCTGTACATGCTTCATGTCGACCTATGCGGTCCCATTGCCATACAGAGCCTAGGTGGCAAGAAATACATACTTGTCCTAATTGATGAGTATTCACGTTTCACATGGGTTGAATTTGTTAGAAAGAAATCAGATGTTCCAAATGTATTGATAAATCTAATGAAAAGAATCCAAGTTCTTTATGACTGCAGAATACAGAAGTTAAGAAGTGACAACGGCACAGATATGAAAAGCATATCTTTCTACAGAAGGAATATCACAGAACTTCTCTGCAGCTCGCACTCCACAACAGAACGGTGTTGTCGAAAGAAAGAATCGAACACTTGTGGAAGCCGCAAGAACTATGCTGTCAGCATGCGGATTATCAATGAACTTTTGGGCAGAAGCAATTTCTACTGCGTGTTATACTCAGAATCGTTCAACCGTTGTGAAAAGACACCTCAAGACGCCTTACGAATTGCTTAACAAAAGGCGGCCAAACATCAAATTTTTCCATGTATTTGGATGCAAATGCTTTGTCTTAAATGACAGAGATTCAAGAGGAAAGTTTGATGTAAAAGCTGATGAAGGCAAATTCATTGGATACTATGCCACTTCCAAAGCCTACAGAACATTCCTTACAAAGTCTCACAAGATTGTAGAAAGCATCAATGTTTCTTTTGATGATTCATTCCAAATGACTTCTGAGCAAATCAGTTCAGAACTCGGAATTAAAGGAAAATCCTCTGTCATCTCACAAGCTAAAGAAGACTTGAATCTTCTATTTTTAGAGATGTTACACGATAACATTGATCCTTCTGTTGGAACCATCAGAGTTTCTGAAGAACCATCCTCTGTCGGACAAAATCCTACAGGTATGACTCTAACTGGTCCAAATAATGCTTCATCTTCTTCTATAAATACTACAGGTGCAAATGCCGAAGAAGAAAATGCAGAAGATGAAACTTCAAGAAAAACGACCACAGAAGCTGCTGAAAATCAAACTCCACAATCCACAGAAGAACCAATTATAGAGGAAGTTGAGGACCAAGACTATACGTCCTCAGAGGAACAAACTCCACCATGACTCATACCAATCATTCAGCAAACGGTAGGATCAACTACCAAGGCACGAAAAACGACAGAGGCTACACGAGAAGAAGAAACATCAGAAGCCTCTGAAGAAAGTTTTGATGACATTGATGATCATCTTCCACGCACAACTCAGTGGACAAAAAGCCATCCTCCAAGCCAAATAATTGGAGAACCTTCTGACTCAGTCAAAACAAGGTCTGCCACTTCTAATTTTTGTTTCTTTACAATTTTTATTAGTGTGATAGAACCAAAGAAGATTTCTGAAGCCCTAGATGACCCAAACTGGGTAGACGCCATGCAAGAAGAACTTCTGCAATTTGAGCGTAACAGAGTCTGGACTTTAGTACCTCTGCCAAGAGGGAAACAGGCCATTGGGACTAAATGGGTCTACAGAAACAAGAAGGATGAAGATGGAGTGGTCATCAGAAACAAAGCAAGATTAGTAGCAAAAGGATATAGACAAGAAGAAGGCATAGACTACGATGAGACTTTTGCCCCTGTCGCACGGCTCGAAGCAATAAGAATATTCTTAGCCTTCGCAGCCCACAGAGGTTTTAAAGTCTATCAGATGGACGTAAAATCAGCTTTTCTAAACGGTGAAATCCAAGAAGGGGTTTACGTAAATCAGCCACCAGGTTTTGAAAGCTCAAAGTTCCCAAGGCATGTATACTACCTTGAAAAGGCTCTATACGGACTAAATAGGCTCCAAGAGCATGGTACGAACGACTTTCCACCTTTCTTCTAGAAAATGGCTACAACAGAGGTACAACAGATACTACATTATTTTATAAACGCAACAATAGTGAGATAATGCTTGTACAAATATACGTAGATGACATAATTTTTGGGTCTACAAATTCAGAAGAGTGCAAAAATTTTGAAAAACTCATGCAGAGTGAGTTTGAAATGAGTATGATTGGAGAATTACCATTCTTCCTCGGACTTCAAGTCAAACAATCTTCAGAGGGAATTTTTATAAATCAAGCCAAATATGTCTCTGACATTCTTTTAAAATATAATCTCCCTGATACCTCTGCAATGAAGACTCCAATGGCCACTGGAAATAAGTTATACTTAGATCCAAATGGTATTTCTGTAGAATGTACTCTCTACAGAGGTATGATTGGATCTCTGTTATACTTAACAGCAAGCAGACCTGACATTATGCATGCCACATGTCTTTGTGCACGTTATCAAGCTAATCCAAAGAAATCACATTATGATGCTGTAAAGAGAATCTTTAGATACCTGAAGGGGACCAACAATCTTGGTCTCTGGTATCCACAGAACTCTGGTTTTAGTCTTAAAGCTTATACAGATTCAGACTATGGAGGATGCATGCCCGACAGAAAGAGTACCTCTGGGAGTTGTCAATTCCTAGGTGGTAAACTAGTCAGTTGGACCTCCAAGAAGCAGAATTGTGTCTCCACATCCACTGCAGAAGCTGAATACGTTGCTGCTGCTAGCTGTTGTTCTCAGGTTCAATGGATGAAGACTCAGCTAAAAGACTACGGCCACATCCTATTCAAAATACCCATCTTCTGTGATTCCAAAAGTGCCATTGCTATCTCTGCCAACCCTGTGCAACACTCAAAAACCAAGCATATCGATATAAGGTACCATTTCTTGAAACATCATGTTGAATACGGTACAATCGAAATACATTTCGTGCCCACAGAATATCAACTCGCTGACTTATTCACCAAAGCACTAGACGAGAAAAGATTCAACTTCTTGGTGGGTAAGTTAGGAATGATTAACATGGTGTGAAAATCCTCTGTAGGTATAGCTTTATCTTCTGTAAATGAGTATAAATATCTATTATTACTTAAGTTATTGCTTTGATAAATTTATTTCTGTATGTAATTTTTTTGTGTGCAAAAATAATTCTTGGTTACAGAGCTTCTGTGGGTCCGCTCAGATCTTCTGATAACCCTTAAAGAACCTCTGGTAAACATGATCTATGCTCAATACAAATCTTACCATTCTTTGAACCAAGCATAGATCAAGGGGAGCAAAAGGAAAATTTTTGATCTACATAAGTGATTAGATCAAGGGGGAGCAAAAGGGACCCTGAAATGATCTACAGAGGTAAATCTTTCAAAGGAAAGCCAAAGAAGAATGTCGATAATTCTCCATCGACAGAAGTAAGACAAAACTGCCGAGAACAGAAGAACCAAAAGGTATGTCTCTCGCACAAAAGGTTTTTGGAAAACAGTTTTCTAGGACAAGAATTGTCAAATATGTCATAAATATACTATGAATAACATTTCAAAAATCAAAAGTTCAAAAAGTTTAACAAAATTCGAAATAGGAGAAATTTAAGGTCATAGAGCTTCTGCTGAGCTCAACAGAGGTTCTGCAGGAAATATGCTCTGTGATCACAAATTAACCCTCTGTCGATCTTTTGGAATGTTATCTCGGAAACCGAAAACACACACCATGACCTTCTCGAACAAAACGTTTTTCAAAATAGTTTTCTCGGACACCAACTTTCAATAATGTGCGAAAAACATCTCTTAACACAGATCAAAAATTGGATGATCAGAAAGTTAATAGAATTCAAGTTATAAGATTTTTTCTCTCATAGAGCTTCTACTGGCTCTCACAGAGCTTCTGCAAGTTCCATCAGAGCCACAAAACCTCTGTGAGTAAAATTTCTTGACAAAATCCTATTGATCCTCTCCAATGTCTTTACAAACATTTTCGTTCAAAGAAGAACCTAAAGAGTCATGATAACAATGAGATATATGAGAAGAGGTTAAAAATCAAGATTTTCAAAATCACAGAGCTTCTGTAAAACACAAAAGTTCTGCCATTTTGTTCTCTGGGCATTTCTGTAGTAATAACGGTTACTTTTACTGAGAGTGAAACTCATGTGGCTAAAAACAACCTCACGCGCCTAGCATTAATGGGCCGCGCACGATGTCCTGTCATATTCTGGCAAGGCCTACGTGTCCCATTTTCATTGGGCGTACATGGAACGTTTTTATTTGGAAAGTTGAACCCGCCGCTCAAACTCGAGTACGGATTCCAAATTTTAATCCATTGCCATATATTTTACTCTTTCAAATACTACCGTTTTACCCTCCTATAAAAACCAAGCTTACCCTCTCATAAAACCTTTTACAAACTCTTATCTTCTTCTCCGGCGAAACCCTGCAAAAGCTTGCAAAAACCTTGTTCTTAAAATCAAATGGCTCCATCTTCTAAAGCTATCTCCCAAAAACTCTCTCCGGCGAACTCACCGGAACACTCACCTGCCCATTCTGAACATTCAGAAAACCCCAACCCTGCAAGAGCTATTGAACAACAAGATTCCGGGGACTCAGCAGAATTTGCTCCGACGACACACTTGCAAAACTTCATAGCAAAAGATCACTTCGAAACCATACTTCCTATCAAATCCAACAACTGCTATTTGGTCCCCTCACCCACTGCTTTCGGCGAAGCCCATGCTATTCTTCTGAACATAATGGAAAATCACATCCTCTTCCCTCTACTCTCAAGAACCCCAAACAAAATTCCAGTCCGTTATCTGAACCAATTTTGGCAAAGCTGCCGATTTGATAAAGACGATTCTCTTATCAAAGGGTACATTTCAAGACCTGATAAATCTGAGCATCTTGAAATCAAGTTCAACAGAACAATGTTCTCACTTGAATTCAACCTACCAACAAGGGGTCTTCTGGGATTGAAGAGTTATGCAGAGCAACCAACAGACGAAGAGCTCTGTCGCTTCGTGGAAATACTTGGGTACAACACCCAACTACGGAAGAGAAATGACTTCCGCAGAGGAAGATTACCACCTCTGTGGAACACTTTGTTCTCTATTCTTAACAGATGCCTGACAGGGAAAATAGGGAGTATTGACCAAAGCTCACATCAAATCTTGAGCATCATGTATGGGGTTTACTATGATCTTCCACTAGATTATGCGACCATAATGATGCAAGAGATCATAAACACCATCGACAGAAAGAACAACACGAGAAGGGTCAAATAGAACGATCCCAACTTTCTACCACCTCTGCAATTCCAACGAATATTGGGAGTACTGTTCGAACCTCTACTGCTAATCCAAAACTGGCCGATGGAAGGACCAACCCCCAAACAGTTCCCGATGAACAAGAATACCCCCACTGATCATACTGATGGCTACTCACACTGCAGACCTCTGTCAAAGGAGCTTCTGCGCTACGCATCGAATAAATCCCTTAAGAAAGAGTATATACGCGATCATAGAACTCCTAAACCGAGTCCTATGACACCCCCGCGTTTAGGTGTCCCCCTAGGAGAAATGATAGCAAAACCTCTTTCCACTCAAGAAGAAAGGGATCAGAAGTTAGCAAAGCACATGGCTATTCAACTCAGCTTTCTAGCCAAACGTACAGAACTTATGGGAAAGAAGTCTTCATCAAGAACCTCTGCATATACTCCAAAAGCCAAGAAGAGAAAAACTGCAGAAGGCACCTCAACAAGCGCTGCAGAAGATCAACCTTCACCTCCTCATGCCACAGAAATTGGCTCCTCTGCTCCTCCCTCTTCCCCAAAAATGAAGAAGAAAAGAAGATCGAAATCAACAGAGGAAGGGGCACCAAAACCTAAGAGAAGGAAAACCAAAAAGAAGCATGGTAAATCACTTGAAAAGTTGGTTACCATTGCAGAAGAGGAAACTGCAGAAGAAGAAAATGCAGAAGAAAGAACTGAAGAAGAAGTTGCAGAAGAAGGAATGGCTACAGAAGAGTATCAATCACCCTATCAATCTCCAGATAGATTTGCTCACCAAGGAGACCTGAACGACTTCTTACAGAACCCTGACATTGCCAACACCCTAAATACAGCAGGGTGGACGGCACAACCTCTCGATCACCACTCTCCAGAAGAACAAGATTTCTCCATTTCTGGCATTGACACACATCTGCAAGAAGATGACACAACACCCAAAGATCAACCAGCCAAAACCCCTGTTATTTTACAGAACCCTTTCATTCAAGGATTGGACGTCCACAGAAGGAGTCCAAACCTAGCTTCAGAAGAAATAGATCAAACAGAAGCTGAGTGGAATAGAGGTGAAATTATAGAGGCTTCTGAGAAAATAATGGAAGAAGAAAAAGAAAAAGGGGCCGAAGTTGTACAAAAAGAGGGATTTGCAACAACAGAGACAGGAATAGAAATCTCAGAGGTGGATTCAGATGAAGAAGAAGCTGTCTGGATACGTAAAGGTCTCTATCATCCACATGTCATGATATTATACGGATCTCATCAAATGTATGACTTTTTACGACCAGAGCAAGGAACTTCAACAGAACCTAGGGAAGAAGCACCAAGCCGAAGGATAGCTACAGAGGATGAAATGATAGACAATGATGTAGTGCTTGGATGCTTAACAGAGGAAGAAGCAAGAAAAGATGCTTGGATAAATAGAGGCACACAACCACAACCATCTCCCAGTGCAACCCACATTTCTAATTCCGCAGGTCTAGCTGCAGAAGGAATTATTGAAAAAGAGAAGCACAGCTCGATCCTAACCCAACCCATCCAGCCAGAGGTTACTCTTTCAACCTCTGTGCCCACAGAAACCGGGGAATCCATTCCTAGGGAGTCTCCTCAAAGAGACTCACCTATTGTTCGTGATCAATCGCCCCAGGTCACCCTAGAACACCCTACAGAGGAATTCGTTTCCTCTGCCACGCACACATTAGGACCAAAACTTCTTTCAGAGAGAAGTAGTGAGCACAGAGACGAAGAGACTCTAGACAAGTCTCCCAATCAACAGAAGGACATTCCAATACCCACCTCTGGAGTGGATTTGGACACTGTTCTTCACAGAACTTCTGTAGAGATCGAAACTCAGGTTTCTTCTCGATGATCAGAAGGAAATCCTTCCACCCCCATCGTACAAACAAGGGTGAACGAAGGTGTCCCAGGAACATGGACTCACTCTGGAGACGAATGTGTTCCTCCAGAGGTTACACAAGGAACACAAGTATCAAGGGATGAGTTCCAAACCCTTGTCACCTCTGTGAACCAAACAATGAAAGAGTTGCAAAAGCTCTTTCAAATCCTTTACAGAGACAACATCTACGGCTATCCTGAATCTGAACACCAAAATGGACAATCTGTCCACAGAGGTAAAAACCGCCATCTCACAGATGAAGTCTTCTGCCGAAACTACTGCCAAAGCTACAGCTACTTCTGCCGCTCAAGAATTTGGAACAGCTGCAACTTCTGCGTTCAGGGACTCTGTCAAAAATTTCCTTGAACAAATGAATACGCAATCCAACAGAGCAGAGGGCATTACTCCTGCAGATTTACAGAATGCCCTATCACAAGTCCAAGCAGAGGCAATACGCAACACGACAATGATGCAACCAAAAGACTATATGACCAGAGCACAGCTTACAGAGCTCGGACATAACGTCATTAACCAGGTCACAGAAGTCAGTGTCTCCTTCACAACTGCAAATGCCAACTATGTCAAGGATTTCAGAAAGAGTGTCGGCATAATGCGTTTCAAAACAGAAGCAGAGCTTGCGACATTGATTGGCCTCTGCGATGATGTCTGTGAAAAGTTGATGGCAGCAGGAGCTGAATTACCGAAGAAGCCCAACACTTCTTGCAGAGTAGAGGGTACTTCTGATAAAAGTCAGGATGATTCTGATGATGACCAACCTGGTCCATCAGATAATCCTGAGGGGGAGAATCTAAGAAAGAAAGCTACGAGCAGAGGAATACAAAGTCCACCAATCGCAGCAGAACCAATCAGCCAAGCCCCTCCAGAACAAACCCAACAACAACAAACCCAAAAAACCACAGAGACAACACCTATCACTGTGGAATCATCTCCTGACGAAACCAAAATTCCAGAAGCAGATCAGCAAACCACAGAGGCAACAACCGCCCCTGAGGTAATCATTTTGGAAGAAACAGATGAACAAACCACGGAGAAAACACCCACCTCTGTGGAAACACCCCAAACCATACCGAGAAGAAAGTCGATTGCCACCAAACCAAAAAGAGCAACGACCTCTGCTTCTGACGTTCTGAAAAGGATGCACACAACAATGAATGATCGTATGGCGCAGAGAGAAGAAGAAAGGCACAGGTTCACCTTAGCTTTCAGAATGGCAAAAAGATTCGATGTCAATACTTCATCAACAGAAACTGAGCTCACAGAAGAAGTCAACAAACAACCTCCAACAGAGGTTACAGAGCAACTCAAGCCAACAGAACCATCGCCACAAAAGTCCTCTAAATCACAAATGTCAAAACCCACAGAGGCAACCCCCATCAAGCCAACAGAAGTGCAAACCTCCAAATTTACAGAAGCAACAGTTTCTGCCCCGCCAAAAGCCAAAGATAAGGGCAAAGGAATACTGACAGAAGAGCCTAAGAAGAAAACATTGCCAAAGCCAACAGAGAAACTAATGAAGAGTGCGTTTGATGCCTTTCAAACCCCAAAGCCTGAAGAAGTTGACTGGGCACATGGATTGAAGCCTCTGTCAGACATTCCTCTAACTGGTAGAGCTGCAGAAGTTGTTCAACAAATGGAGAGTCTCAGAAGACAAATACCAAAACCTGGTCCAACACATGAAGAGATGGAAGAAGTGGTATACAAATACCTCTACAAACAATCCTATCAGACAAATCATCCAGTAGATCATGTGACAGATCCAAGGATCAGAGAAGAATTTGAGAACATCTTCACAAGGACAAAGCCAAGAACCAAAGCAGATGTCTTCTCAATCCACAAGATCAAAAAGGTGATCTTCTGCAAATTCTCCTTCACAAGAACCTATCCAAAGGTCAGGTACAATCTTTACAAAGTCAAAAGAGAAGACAATTCAGAAACTACCTTCGCTGATGCTGATTTAAGAAATATCAATCCTTATGATCTACCTGACCTTCTGCAATGGACAAAGGACAACTACAACACAGAGGCAAACACCAGAGCCTATCAAGTGTTGAGAAAAGCGATGAGGGAAAAGCTTCTGCTCTACAGCATGATAGATTTCCAGCTGGGAAAGGATCTTGGTCTCAAGCATCTGGATTTACGACCACCAGAGGATCGCTGCCCACCGGACGCCGTACCTAACTCAATCATCACAGAACCACGGTTTGGGTTAGTATTTCAAAACCCTCAAGGCGAAACTAAACTATTTGTATGCATGGACTGTCAGAAGTACGCAACAAGTACTCTGAACAAGTTCATAGCAAGCCTTGTGAAATACAGAGGTACAAAGAAAATGGATAAAGATGCTGCAGATACTATCATCAGAGAGATTGACGCAACAATCCACCTAAGAGAACTCTGTATCAGCTTTTACAAAGAGATCAGAAGAGTCGGAAGAGACAACAGAAGCTACAACGATTTCAAAGATGCCAAAATCTGATTCTCAGACCTCCAATCTCTGCAAACAAAGTTAAAGTTTATCTTTCATTGTACTCAAATGTAAAATGATTCTGGCATGTTTCTAAATGAAAGAAATTTCGAGGTATTGTTTAACCTCTGTCTTATCTAACTTAGCCTAACTTAACTCAAGTTCAAATTTTTATTTTTCACTACTTAGGGGGAGATTGTTAGCTTCAATCTTCCTAATCATAGAAGTATTTAGAAGTAGTGAAAAATAGGCTAAGTGAAGAAAGCCTCTTACAGAGGCTCTGCCGACATTACCGAGAAATCAAGGTCAAGAAGCTACAGAAGCAGCAGAGGCTTCCTACAGAACCTCTGCTATACTCAAAGAAGACCCAAGACTCGGAAACAAAGGTGAAGAGTGCTCCACATAGGATCAGACCACAGAACCTCTGTAACTCATTACAGAGCCTCTGTGGTCCTCACTGAAAGACTTGAAGATATTTATAATATCTTGCAACTGTTACAGGACCCGTTCATCAACTTGCATGGTAGCATGCCTTGTCCAACGTCGACGTGTCAAACTCTGATTGGACTCAGTAGGGCTTAGTACATATTAGACGTCTGCTGCATTAAATGCAATACAGCACGTCTGACTGTTCATGCCATCCTTGCAACTGTTCACGACATCCGTTCTACTATTCATACGTACCTTTTGAATAGTAGCATATGCTTTATGGTCCCCTTTAGAGTAGTATATAAGGAAGACTCATGTTGAGTTCTTCCTTACACACCACTTCAATCGAACATCAAGAACACAAAAGCTTATTCACCTTAAAAGTCATATCTGTTTTAAAGCTTTTCTTACTCACGGTTTATAAACCTGTTCTTAATATATATATTCAGTAAACTTTGAGATATAATATTCTATTCACTGTTTATTTATATTTTGTTCTAAATCTATCAAACTTATCTGTTAGTTCTTTAAATACGCTTCCGCATCAAACATTAACTTGAACTAATAGATCTGATAATCTTGTTTAAAGCAAAACGGGAACCAACAGGGGTGCTTTTGGAATCTTTTACAAGATTCTTCTTAAGATGACTCGATTACTCATGATTCAGTAACGTGCCATATAAGGTTGAAAGGGTCATTGATTTTAGATCCGTTGATAGCTTGAGACACATAGCATAATTGTCCCAGCTTTCAGGTAAAAATTCTAGAAACTTTGTCAGTACTTCAATGTTAGAATATTCCTTACCAACAGTTTTCAGATCTATAATTAAACAATTAAAACGTTGGTGAACTTCAGAGAGAGATTCATTCTTACCAGAAATGAAGCTTTCGTATTGTCTTACCAGGTTGATCTTTCTTGAATCCTGGACTTCAGACGTTCCTTCATACTGAACACATATTGTGTCCCACATGGCCTTTGATGTTTTCAGATTCATGACGGAATGGTAGACTTCGTCAGGAAGAGCCATGGATAGTATGGATCTGGCTTTTGTATCTATAGCCAGTTTCTTCTTATCTTCGTCAGTCCATTGAAATATTTCCTTAGGTACCAGCCTTTCTGGAATAGCAGGTCTATTCTCAGCGGCTGGAACATCAGCATCAATTCTTAAAAGGATGAATGGACCATTCTCTAGATAGTAAGGCATAGTAGGGTCTACACCTTCTAAGAAGAGTGTCATCCTATTTTTCCATAAGTTGAAGTTATCATTGGAAAATCTAGGGGGTTTAGCAAGAGAACCATTGTCTATATAATTTGTGTTTGTGTTGGTTGCCATTTTCAGATAATAGCAAGGAAGAGAAATATCATAGATTAGATCTTGTTTATGAGATTAAACAAATCCGCTTTGATACCACTTGTTGGTCCCGAAGTCCTATACAAGTTTGTAGAAGGGGGGGGGGGGGGGTTGAATACAAACACACAGATTTTACTTTTCTAAATTGTTTATTGATAAATCATTAACAATTTACAGCTTGTTGCGGAAACAAGATTAAGGATAAACCTAAATCTAAACAAGTTGGAACACTAAGGTTTATTGCACTAAGAGAGATAAGGAAATTACTAATAATAACCTATCTTTAGATAAGAGATTGAACTTGTCCAGAGTTAGCAAGTTACTTCAAATGAAGTGGGTTCATCTCTTTATATACTGCATGCATTTAATGCAAGTCAGTATACACTTTACACATGTCATCAGTTGGTTGGTTGCATGTCATTGACCTTGGTTGACAACCTTAGTAGCCGCATGGATGAACAGTGTAGTATCAAAGTGGTTGTACGATTTCAGACAGTCGGAGGTTCTTTTCTGACATTTCGTACGGAGTCGTGCAAGGGAGGTTAAGACAAAAGTACTTTGTACGGAGTACTTCATGATCAGCTTTCGTTGATTCAGCGATTATCATTTTCTATTCAGCGAATAATAAAGTTCAGCGATAGCTGAAGTATTGTACTTGATACTTCACGTTGAGTGGACAAATCTGAGTCTTCGCTGATCCGCATCAGTTCATTAGGAGACTTGGAGCTGGTTCTTGAGCTTGATCTTCGACATCAGCGTAGAACCTTTGTTGACGTGAAACTTGTCTTCAGGGATCATAAGTAAACAACTAACTTATCATCGATCATCATAATGACTGAACAGACTCAGTATTAATGGTGAACAGTTTCGTTGAATGTTTAATTTAAAGAGCGAGAGTTCCTATCAGCGGTACTGTAAGATCTTAGTACTTATCAGCGATAGTGAAACTCTGATACATATTGTTTACTTACAATTTTCACTAAGTATATAAGAGAGGGTCATTATCAAATCACTGAGGGTTTGGATCAACAGATTTCGATCCCTCTGCTGGAGCTGTCAGAGCCTCTGGAGAATCATCTTCTGCCAACCAGACTGAGTCAGGTATCTCTCTAACTGGTCCATTAAATACTTCATCCTCTTCCGTGAATCATGCATATGCAAATTTCGAGGGGGAGCCAACAAAAGATGATACAAGCAAAGATACTACCAAAGAGGCACTGGAAACACCAACTCCAGCAACCACAGAGGAACCCTTACCAGAGGAAAATGAGGACTCAGTCTCTACATCCTCAAAGGCATCCATTCCAACTCTTATCCCAATAATCCCATAAGCTGCAGAACCAAGTTCAAGCACAGAAATACCTTCCACTATAGAGGTTGCGCAAGAATCAACAATTGCAACTCAGAAGTTCAACTAGATGATGCGAATGACCATCTCCCCAGGACAACAAAGTGGACGATGAGCCATACTCCTAGCCAGATAATCGGAGACCCTTCTGAGAAAGTCAAGACTAGATCAGCCACTGCCAATTTTTGTTTCTTTACAAATTTTATCAGTATGATCGAGCCAAAACGCATTTCTGAAGCCCTAGATGATCCAAACTGGGTAGATGCTATGCAAGAAGAGCTTCTACAATTTGAGGGAAACAAGGTATGGACCCTAGTTCCTCTGCCAAAGGGGAAACAAGCAATAGGGACTAAATGGGTCTTCAGAAATAAGAAGGATGAGGACGGGGTGGTCATTAGAAATAAAGCGAGATTGGTGGCCAAGGGATATCGCCAAGAAGAAAGCATTGATTACGATGAAACTTTTGCCCCTGTCGCACGGCTCGAAGCAATAAGAATTTTCTTAGCCTTCGCAGCCCACAGAGGCTTCAAAGTCTTTCAAATGGATGTAAAATAAGCCTTTCTAAATGGTGAAATTCAAGAAGAAGTCTATGTCCAGCAGCCTCCAGGGTTTGAAAGTGCCAATATGTGACAAAGCTCTGTGTGGACAGAAACAGGCTCCAAGAGCATGGTACGAACGTCTTTCAACCTTTCTTTTCAATAACAATTTCGACAGAGGTACAACTGATACTACTTTGTTTTATAAAAGAAAAGGTGATGAGATTCTGCTTGTACAGATCTATGTGGATGACATTATTTTTTGTTCTACAAATGCACAACAGTGCAAAGATTTTGAAAAACTCATGCAGAGTGAGTTTGAAATGAGTGTGATGAGAGAATTAAACTTCTTCCTAGAACACCAAGTAAAACAATCATCAAAGGGAATTTTTATAAATCAAGCTAAATATGTCTCTGACATTCTTTCACAATTCAGACTCTCTGATGCCTCTGTAATGAAGACCCCCATGGCCACTGGAAATAAGTTATACTCAGATCCAAATGGCAAATCTGTAGAGTGCAAGCTCTACAGAGGCATGATTGGGTCCCTTTTATACTTAACAGCAAGTAGACTTGATATAATGTATGCCACATGCCTCTGTGCAAGATATCAAGCTAACCCAAAGGAATCCCACCTTACTGCTGTAAAGAGGATCTTCAGATACCTTTAGGGAACCAAAAATCTTGGGCTCTGGTATCCGAAGAACTCTGGCTTTGATCTTAAGGCATACACAGATTCAGATTATGGAGGATGCAAGCTAGACCGAAAGAGCACCTCTGGGAGTTGTCAATTCCTTGGTGGTAAACTAGTCAGTTGGACGTCAAAGAAACAGAATTGTGTGTCGACGTCTACTGCAGAAGCTGAATATGTTGCTGCTGCTCGTTGTTGCTCCCAAGTTCTGTGGATGAAGACTCAGCTAAAGGACTACGGTTACACCATATACAGAATTCCCATCCTCTGTGATTCAAAAAGTGCCATAGATATCTCTGCCAATCCAGTACAGCACTCAAAAAACAAAGCATATCGATATTCGTTACCACTTTCTGAAGCATCATGTTGAACATGGCACAATCGAGATGTACTTTGTGTCCACTGAATACCAGCTTACACACTTATTTACCAAGGCACTTGATGAGAAAATGTTCCTTTTCTTAGTAAGTAAGTTGGGTATGATAAACATGAGTTGAAACCCTCTGTAAGTAAGACTTGATCCTCTTGTATATATGTACATATTTATACTCTTCAGCATGTAAATTCTTTATCACTAAAAGTTCTGTACCCAATAGAGCTTCTATGGGATTACTCAGAACCTCTGTCGATCTCCACAGAACCTCTGGTGAGTTTGACCTATGTTCTATGCATTACTTATCTTATTTGATCCAAGCATAGGTCAAGGGGGAGCAGAAGGGGACCTTGAATTAACCCACAGAAGTTGTTAATTCAAGGGGGAGCCGAAGAGGAGTCGTGGTCAGTCAAATCAACAGAAGTCAGGAAGTTCACCTAACAAAAGTAAACCAAAAGGAGAATGTCTCGCACAAATTTTTTTTTCAAAACAGTTTTTCAGGACACCAACTTTCAAATATGTCTTAAAAACAATGTTTAAGACAGTAAAAACTTTGGATGATCAAAAAGTTTCATAAATCTTTAGTTATTAGAAATATTCACTCATAGAGCCCCTGCTGGCTTTGACAGAGCCTCAAAACCTCTGTGGATAAAAATTGTGTGCTAAAGATCTATCGATCCTCTCCAATGTATTTTTCAAACATATCTGGTAAAGGTACAGGCAACAGAGGAAATAAAGAGTAGGTTTCAGATCACAGAGCTCATTCCCCTACAGAGCCTCTGTTGATTCTGACACTTGACTCTTTATGGAAAACTCAGTAACATACGGGTTATTTCCGCGAGTGATAGACATCTACAAAAAGAATCGCCCACGCGCCAAGCATTAATGGGCCGCGCACGGCGTCTAATCATGTTGTGACACTTCTGACGTGGCAACCTTTCATTGGACGTGCATGCCACACGATCCTTCTGAAACGTTTCCACAGCTGTAGAACTCGAGTGCGGACCCCAAATGGTTATTGAATTCACTTCTTACCACGGAATTCTATCTGTTTTCTACCCCACTATATAACCACGTTCACCTCATTTTCATTCCTGTTACGAATTTACCTCCACCTTTCTTCTTCGGCAAACCTTGCAATACCTGCAACTTCTACTTTCTACTCATTTTCTTAAAGAAAACATCAATGGCTTCCACCTCCAACACTCCGGTGAACTCTACAGCCCACTCAGAGCACTCACAAAACCCTAACATGGCCGAAAACATAGAACAAGATAACTCAGGTGAGTCAGTGGCATTTACTCCGACTACCCACCTTCAAAACTTCCTTCAACATGAACACTTTGATCGTGTTCTTCCTCTAAAACCCAATAACCACTACCTTGTTCCCTCCAGAACTACATTTGGAGAGGAACGAGCTATTTTTCTAAATATTCTGGAAAACCACTACCTCTATCCTCTGCTAACCAAGAACGTTAAAAGAATCCCTGCCAGATACCTTTACCAATTCTGGCAGAGCTGCCATTTTGACCCAGAGACTAGGCAAATCAAGGGATACATATCCAAACCTGACCAATCTGAATATCTGGAAATCAAGTTCAACAGAACCATGTTCTCCCTTGAATTCAGCCTACCAACCAGGGGACTTCTAGGGATAAAGAAGTATGCAGAGGAACCATCAGATTCATACCTCTGCATATTCACAGAAATGTTGGGCTACAACACCCAATTAAAGAAAAGGAATGACTTCCGAAGAGGCAGGTTTCCCCCTCTGTGGAATACACTCTTTTCCATCCTTAACAGATGCCTAACTGGAAAAACAGACAACCCTTTCCAGGGCAGAGGTAACTCTTTCAACCTCTGTGCCACAGAATATCGGGGAAACCATTCCAGGGGAGTCCTCTCTAAAGGACTTACCCTTAGTAAGTGATCAATTGCCCCAGATCACATCCTAAATCCCAACAGAGGAATTCGTTTCCTCTGACACGCACACACATCCAGGTCCAACAAGCTCTTCAGAGGAGCTTAGAGTGCACAACGACGAATGGACTCTAGAAAAGTCCCCAAGTCAACTCAAGGATACTTCTGTCCCCACTTCTGGAGTGGATCAGAACAAGGTCCTTGGTAGAACCTTCGTAGAGTCTGAAGCTCAAAAAGCCTCTGCTCTAGGATCGAAGGGAAATCCTTACATCCTCAACATCGAAACAGGGATGAAAGAAGGTGTCCCAGGAACAGGGACTCACTCTGGGGATGCATGTGTTCCCCCAGAGGTTACACCTAGTCCACAAGTATCAAGGGATGAGTTCCAAACCCTTGTCACCTCTATGGACAACACATTAAAGGAGTTGAAAAGCTCTTTTGATTCTTTCGCAGATGCCACCACACGGGCCTTTACTGATCTGAACACCAAAATGGACAACTTGTCCACAGAGTTGAGAAATGCTTGCGCCTAGATGAAAACAGCTGCAACAACCTCTGCTGCCACCACCGCCTCTAAATTTGAAAAGGCCACTACAAGTGCCTTTCAGGCCTCTGTTAGAGACCTCCTTGACCAGTTGAAGAAGGAACAAACCTCTACCTCTACGGGCCTAACTCCAAAAGACGTAAAGAAGGCCCTAGAGCAAGTCCAAGAGCACACTACAAAGGAAACTCAGGCCATGAAGCCATCCGACTATATGACCAGAGCACAACTGACAGAGTTTGGGCAAGGAATACTCGACCAAGTGACAGAATTCATCAGAGCCTTCACCACAGTTAATACAAACTATGTGAAGGACTTTCAGAGGAGTGTGGGCAAACTAAGATTCAACACAGAAGCTGAGGTTGCCAACCTGCTCGTCCTTTATCACGACCTCTGTGCTAAGATGATAGCTGCAGGGGCCACTAAACCGAAAAAGCCAAAAACTTCGTGCCGGGCAGAGGGTACTAAAGATAAGGGTCAGGATGACTCTGATGATGATTCTGATGGATCATCAGGTCATCCTGAGGGGGAGAAGACAAGGGAGAAAGCTGCAAACAGAGGTCTACCAGCCCCACCTATATCAGCAGAACCAATATCCCAAGCTCCCCCAACTGAAACCCAAGGAAGAAACCAACAAAAGTCCACACGGGCAACAACCACCTCTGTGGAAACAACCGCTGAAGAAATCCATATCCAAACCCAAGTACCTGAAACCACTGAAGACCAACAACAGCAACAGACCACAGAGGCAACACCCATCTCTGTGGAAACAACCTCCCTAACCATAGAATATTTACCATCCTGAACCCCCAAACCAGCGGAACAAGTTCAAATCCTTACATCATCAAAAGAAGACCAACCATCCACATCACCAAAACCAACAGAAGACAAACTGATAGGTGGGTTTACACCCCCCTAAATCTACCGCAAGTGTACGGGTCGAATCAAGTAATAGTACTTATAAAGTACGAGTATCGAACCAAAGGAACCAGGTGTCAAGTACCACAATGATTGTATAAATTGTTAACTAGACTAATGCAAATTGATTTGGATTGTTGATTATCGGAACACGAATTAAAACTTTAATTGATTCAGGTAAGAGAAGGAGTTGGAGGGTTGGTTTTCCTCATGAAAACAATCAATTAGCTAAACAAGTTTGACATGATTGAAATAACTTCAGGATGAAAAGCATAATCACAATCCATTACTATACTCTATCAAGCTATAGCAAAAATCATTCAAACATTGTATCATCTTTCGATCTAGACAATTATAATTGAACAATCAGTGATTAAAAGCCACAAAGAACGACATGTCATATTTCTACCTCAAAATCGTCCAAGACATAAAGGATTAATCAAATCTCAAAACTTCTCTCAAACGTTAAAAGATTCATAAAATCAAATAATAGGTGATCGGACTATTACAAACATTAAGAACAATCCCAAATGTTTCATCCATCTAAATCAAACCAATCACATCTATCTGTAAAGCTAAACGATTATCAAACCATGATTCACACCAACCCCCCAACATGAACGGATTAGTTCATGTTGGGGGTTTCAAAACTCAGAAATTAAAAGATGGAAATGAAAGTAAACATGCTTTGTCTAAAAGAAAAGAAATCTAAAAACTCCCTGAAAAGCCTAAGCCGCCTTGTTGATTCTCGTTACTTGAAGTTTCTAGCCCTTTTCTCGCCTTCAGAAATCGCCTTCTCTCTCCCAAAATCGCCCAGAAGGAGCCTCCAAACGTAACTGATTGATAATCCCCTCAACCCTAGCAGATAAATGGAATAAAAACGCTCAGGGCCTCTGCGCGATTGGCGACGCATGTGGAAACGCGCACAGAGGCGCGCAGACCACTGAGGTGCGTGTTGGGCAGAGGGCTACGCGTCTGGTGGCGCGTCTGGAGGCGCGCAGAGAGGCGCGCAGAGCGCTGTTTGTCCCGAAAATCAGAATTTCTCTTTTTTCACTCCGGAATGCTGTAAACTTGCTCCGATTGATCCAAAAACTCTTCCATCATTAGTCATTCATAAAGACCTGTACTTTCTCATAAAAGCCATTAGATTTTACTATTTTTACTCGGGAACTTACAACAAACAAAACGAATTCGGGATCAAAATAATGTCGGAACACGACATTATCACAAACCCCCTTCACCAACACCAAAAACACCAGAAGAATCCAACTTACCATCCCCCACACCAGAAGCTGAAAATTCAAAACCTCCATCTCCTACACCCAAAACCAGAACCAAGACTTTAGCTCACAAAAGAAAATATTTGAGCAAGTCTACAGAAGCCTCACCAACCAAACCTCAAACCAAACCCACATCACCAACTAAGTCCCCTGCAAAACCAACAGAGGCAACCCCTGCAACAACAGAAGCACCTCCATCTAAGCCCTCAGAAGCTTCAAAAACAATACCTACAGAGGCAACCCAATCACAACAAACTAAACAGCCTAAGGCCAAAGACAAAAGAAAGGGAATAATGACAGAGGAACCCAAAAAGAAAAAGTCGAAGCATCAACCCACAGAAAAATTAATGAAGAGCGCCTTCGATGCCTTTGTCACCCCGAAACCTGAAGAAGAAGACTGGGCTTTTGGTTTCGACACTCTGTCAAACAAGCCAGTACTTGACCCAAAGGCAAAAGCCACAGAGGATCGAGTGGCCAAATTAAAAAGTGACTTGGATGCTCTGCGAAGGCCCATGCCGGCACCTCATGTTCAACAAAGAAAAATGGAAGAGTTGGTAGACAAATACCTATATAGCAGAGCAGTCAACGATCCTCTGCCACCAAATAGGCTTCACCCTGACCTTGTCAGAGAGCTTCGAGATCAATTCTACAGAAAGAAAGCCAAATCCGTCAAAGAAGTCTTCTCAAACTCCAAGATTGACAAGGTCATCTACTGCAAACTGTCCTATACCCATGGAGGAGAGGTTCACTACAACCTCTACAGAGTCAAGAGGGTAGACAGATCAAAAACCACTTTCTCAGATGCAGATTTGAGAAATCTAAACTTCTATGATCTACCTAATCTTCTGCAATGGGTAAGACAGAACTACGGCCTTAGAATCGAAATCCAAGGAGCTTACCGAGAAATCAGGGTGGCCATGCGTGAAAGACTGCTGATGTACAGCATAACTGACTTTCAACTGGGACTCAACCTCGGGGTAAGAGGTTTGAGAATCCCACCACCAGAAGATGACTGCCCACCTTCTGCCAGACCAAATTCCATCATTACTTTTCCAAGAATTGGGTACGTCTATCAAGATCCCACTGGAAAGTCAAAGCTATTCCTAGAGGATGATTGTCAGAAATATGCTACACAGACTCTTATCGAATTCAGAAGCAACCTAATGGAGCACAGAGGACCGAAGTTCATGGATGCAGCACTCGCCGACAGATTGATAGAAGTCATTTACTCCGTCATCAACTTCAGAAACCTCTGCATCAGAATCTACTATGAGCTAAAATATGGAGGACTCGGAGGACATAAAGTCGATGACTTCCCACATGCCAGAATCGGACGTCCTTAACTCACCTCTATTCACTTTTCATACCAGGCGCTGTAATCACGTGTAAATGCCTCTGGCATATCTTTATATGAAAGTAAATCTTCAACAGAGGCCAATTACCTCTTGTGGTGTACTTAGCCTAGAAAACCATGCATTTTTCAATTTTTTATTTTTCAACACATATGGGGAGATTCTTAGCTCCAACTTCTAGTGTTTATAGAAGTATTGAAAAATAGTCTAAGTATAGTTTACGACAGAGCCTCTGCCAAGACACCGACAGAAGATCCAAGTAAATACTGCTGAAGACTTTCACAGAAGACAAGGCCACATAGCCTCTGCCAAACTTGACAGAGCCTCTGTGGTATCAAGACTGAAGACTTAGAAGAATACCTGAAGCTCAAGACAAAGACGATCGTGCTTCTCACGTTCTCTGCTGTACGAAGATCCTGAAGATCATCCGTACAAGGCGTGCCCTGACAACTCCATGTGTCAAACTCTGATGGGTTTCAGCCTTTGCAGAATTGCGGTGCACTATGTTAACATTGTACCAATAGCAGTACCACGATCGTGTCTTCTACCTTTAGTCCTTATTGTCTAGAACTTGTCTCCTGGTGAATAGTATAAATAGAAGGCTCATGTTGATCTCTTCTATTAAGCTTTGCACGACACACACACCCTTAGAGCAGAATTCTTGTAATACTTTCGGTGTTCTTGGTGTTCTTTATAATCAATACACAACGAATCATTGAGTTAAATATCCGTGTTATTTATATTTTGTGTATTTGATATTGTGTGTCTTTCTACCAAGCAACATCTTTTTAGTTTGATAAAACGCTTCCGCACCCTTATTTGTTTGAACTAATAGATACTTAAATAATTGTTGAGTAAAATAGGAACCAACAGTTGTAGGGCCCTGTTGACCAACAAGCTCCCTCCTAAGCAGAAAGACTCGAGTAGTTTCCCAATTCCGTGTTCTATAGGAGGCAAAGAGGTTGGAAAAGCTTTATGTGATCTTGGTGCTAGCATCAATCTTATGCCCTTGTCAATTTTTAACACACTAGGAATAACAGAGGATATATCTACAACTGTTACCTTACAGTTAGCTGACAGGTATTCCCTGCTGATTTCATTATCCTAGACTTTGAAGCTGACAAAGACACTCTTATTTTGTTAGGAAGACCATTCTTAGCCACTGGTAGAACTCTCATAGATGTCCAGAAAGGAGAGTTGACCATGAGAGTTCAAGACCAAAATGCACCTTCAATGTCTTTAGTTCCATGAAATACCCAGATGAGAACGAAGAATGTTATGGCCTAAGCTCTATAGAATCTTTGTGTCATAATGAGACCTTAGAAGAAATTTTAGATGAAGATGATGAGTTTGAGGATGATGACTTGAATGTAGACGAGTTAGAAGATGAGGAATATGATGATGATGATGACTTAGAGGATAGTGATGACCACCAATGTGTTAACATGTTGCAACTAGTTGCAGCATATGAAGCATTGGAAGAAACCGCTAGAGAAAATCCCCTACCATCCATTGAAGCACCACAAACCCTTGAATTGAAACAACTTTTTGCACATCTCAAATATGTTTTTCTAAGAGATGGAGATAAATTACTTGTAATTATCTCTGTCTCTTTAGAACAAAAACAGGAAGAACAGTTGGTGAAAGTACTTCAAGCCCATACAAAGGCCATAGGTTGGACAATTTCTGACTTAAAAGGCATTAGTCCATCAACCTGTCAACAAAAAATCATTTTAGAGGACAAAGACTTTAGATTTGTAGAACCACAAAGAAGACTAAACCCTGTGATGAAAGAAGTAGTCAAGAAAGAAATACTTAAGTGATTAGATGCTGGAATTATTTACCCCATATTAGGTAGTTCTTGGGTAAGTCCTGTTTAATGTGTTCCTAAGAAGGGAGGTGTGACAGTTGTTGAGAATTAAAAGAATGAGTTGATCCCAACTAGGGTAGTGTCAGTATGGAGAATCTATATGGACTATAGGAAGCTTAACAAAGCAACTCATATGGACCATTTTCCATTTCCTTTCATTGACCAAATGTTGGATAGACTTGAAGGTAAAGAATATTACTGTTTTCTGGATGGATAGTCTTGTTATAACCAGATTGCCATAGCACCTAAGGACCAAGAGAAAACCACTTTCACTTGTCCTTTTGGTACTTTTTCTTTCAGGTGAATTCCTTTTGGACTATGCAATGCCCCTGCCACATTTTAAAGGTGGATGATGTCCATATTCTCTGATATGTTGGAAACTTCTATGGAAATATTCATGGATGATTTTTCTGTCTAAGGATCTTCATATGAAGAATGTTTGAAAAATCTTAAACAAGGCATTGTTTTGGGACGCTTAATTTCAAAGGAATAGAAGTTAATAAAGTAAAGCTGGAAGTTATTGAAAAACTTCCCGAACCTACAACTATTAAAGGAACTAGAAGTTTTCTTGGCCATGCTGGGTTTTACAGAAGATTTATAAAGGATTTTTCAAAGATTTTAAAACCACTTTATCTGTTACTTCAACATGACTAACATTTTGATTTCAACAATGATTGCAGGGAAGCTTTCAAAACGTTAAAATAAGCTTTGATTTCAACACCAATTGTAATCACACCTTATTGGACAAAGCCTTTTGAACTTATGTGTGATGCAAGTGATTGGGCAGTTGGTACAGTTTTGGGACCAAAGGAAGAAAAGATTTTCCATCCTATCTATTACTCTAGCAAAACTATAAATGAAGCACAAGTTAAGCACACTACTACTGAGAAAGAGTTATTGGATGTTGTTTTTGCTTTTGAAAACAATAGATCCTATCTAAGGGGAACCAAGGTTACAGGTGATACTGACCTTGCAGCCACTACATATTTAATTTATAAAAAAGATCCAAAGCCAAGACTAATTCGGTGGGTGTTGTTATTACAAGAGTTTGATCTAGAAATAATATATAGGAAAGGTACTTTAAACCAAGTTGCAGATCACTTATATAGATTGGAAAAAACAAAAGAACCTCTTGTTGAAATAAATGAAAAGTTTCCAGATGAATAGCTTTTGAGGCTACAGTATCATGTTGCAGCACCATGGTTTGCTGATATTTCAAACTATTTGGCTGCTGAATCATTGCACATGAACTTACCAAGAACCAAAAGAAAAAATTAGTTCCTGATGCAAAGAGTTAACTTTGGGATGACCCTTTTTTGTTCAAACTAGGGGTTGATCAAAATTTGGGAAGGTGTATACATCAGGAAGATGTACCTGCAGTGCTCAAGCATTGTCCTACTTCTGATATGGTGGTCCTTTTGGTGGCCAAAGAACTATAGCAAAGATATTCCAATCTGGATTCTTTTGTCCTACATTCTTCCATGATGCTAATAGTTTATAATTGTTTGCTTCAAAACCTTACTTTGAATTTCAAGTTTAGTTAGTTTTAGATTTGTCAGTTTTAGTCATTGTAGTTTAGTTTGAGTTTATTACATTTTCAGTCCCAGCAGTTTTAAAGTTCTAGGTTTTTACATTTTCAGTCCCTTGACTTGTTAGTTTTAGAATTTTACAGTTTTAGTCCTTAGAGTCTTAAGATTCAGTTTTTGTCATTTTTAGTCCTTGTTTTTGTTGAGTCTTAGTATTTTTCATTTTAGTCCCTATATTTTGTATTTTTGACATTTTTAGTCATTTTTGTGTTGAATTTTTACATTTTACCTGCTTTTATACGTAACTGACATATTTTTCTTATTTTGCAGGTTTATCAATTAAAGTCCAATATTTCCGCGCAAATTTTTCAGAATTAATTTTTGGAAGACAAATTTACAATTTGTTTTTCAAATATTATTTTTGAAAATTTTTCTGACTTTAATTGTGTTTTTCTGATTTTTTAAGAGTGTGCACATAATTCTACCTTCTAATCGAAGTTTCTCTTGACGATCACTCTATTAGGTAGTATTATTTTTCATCTAATTTTGTTTGTGTTTCTTTTCAGGTTTTCTTCAAGATGTCTACTTATAAAGAAGATGGGGGTTCAAGATTGCAACAAGTTCTTATAACTGAAATACCTCCAACTCCACAAGTTTTTGTTAAACCAAATAATGAAATTTTGCAACAAGTTCTTATAACAGAAATACCTTCAACACCACAAACTTTTGTTAAATCTAATAATGAAAGTTTGAAACAAACTATTGTTAAATCCAGTGGTGAAGGTTTGAAGCAAAATTTTGTTAAAACTAATACTTCAAATCCTTCAACTCATCAAGATGACATGAAGGAGCTTCAAGGAAGTATAAAAGCATTGGAGGAAGAAAATGCTAATCTGAAGAGACAAATTTTAGACATTTCTTCTTCAAATGATAAACTTATTAAAAGAGTTACTGATCTTGACGTTTATATTGAAGATCTTGAAGCAAAGAGAAACAACTCAAGTCTGCACAATCAACTCAAGAAACTTCAAGAGAAAGTAACAACTCTTCAAAGTGAAAATGCTGATATGAAGAGTAGAGAAATCGAGAGAGAAAAGGAGAACTCATATCTACGAGATCAAATACAAAGAGTTCAAGAGAATAAAAAAAGTGTGGACAATGAAAACGCTGAACTGAAAAGAAAACTTTTTCTTCTTGAAACTAATTTTTCAAAAGAAAAAGAACAACTTGAAATAGTTTTCATACAAAAGTTGTCCGATTTGTCAAAGAAGTCTCAACAAGAAAAGAAAGAGACTGAGTTGAATTGTATAAAACTTTCAAAACAAGTTTATGACTTTGAGAAAGTTTTATTTTTAGAAAAAGACAAGCTCGAAAAAGAAAGAGCTGAGTTTGGAATTGAAAAGAAATCTATTGAGATCAAAAGTAATGAACTTTCCGTGAAAATCTCTGATTTAGAAAATCTTTTGGAAAAAGAAAGAAAAGATTTTGTGGAAAAGAAAAATCTCTCTGAAAAGGAAAGCAAAACCCTTAAAAAGAAAAATATGAAAATTTTCAAAGAGATTACTGATAAAAGAAAGTTTTTGGAAAAAGATTTTGAATCGGAACGCGAATATTTTGAAGATGCGATTCTTAATCTTACCAAAAGATTATCTGGTTTATCAGCTGATATTATGAAGGATCAATTGATCAAATCTGATCTCCAAAAGAAATTTGATCTAATCTTTAAAGAGAAAAATGCTTTGATCAACAAAGTTAAAGATCTTGAAGACATCATTTTTAAATTTGATGTCTCAAAGCAGGCCAATCATGATACTATATTTCAGACTCCATTTGTTAATTCAAATGATTCTGAATGCACTTTTAAAACTGCTTCAAGTTCAAGCTTTAAAAACATTCCTTCCAAACAATTTAATAAATCAACTGATTTCACAAAAGATCAGATTCGTTCAACAAATCTCTTCTATAATCCTCTGCTTGATAAATCAGATAACAAACCAAATGTGCCTAAAGTTAATACTTCCAAACCTGAAGACTTTCCAGTCTTCAAAAAGGTGAAGATGGAATGGAGAGTCAAAGGCACAACAGTTCCAAAGAAAGATGTACCAAAATCATCTGCTTTCACATCAAATGCCAAGAAGAACAATGCGCCAAAAGGTAAATCTTCTGCTAAACCTAATCCTATTCATTCTGTAAATCATCTGATTAGGTTGGCACATAAGAAAATTTGTTGTTCTTATTGTGGGTCAAATGATTTTGTGCATAAAGATTATACTTCTTATTGGTACGGTACTTACAGTATTCCTTCTAAGAAATCTACATCTAACACACTAGGACCCAAGTGCCGTTGGGTACCAAAATCTGCTTAATCTGTTTTGTAGGTTCATCATGTGTTGTGCTGATTTGGAAAAATATATACCACACACATGACTGAAAACAGAAGAGAAGCGGTTAATTTTTTTTTGAAGAGTACGTACTTGTGCCATTAAGGGAGAGCAAAATTATTGGTTTCTGAATACATCAGTTCAGGACCCGTGCTTCAACGTTTTTGGCTTTTGAACATATCACTTCAAAACCCGTGCTTCAACGACTTTGGCTTCTGAACAATTCAGTTCAGGACCCGTACTTCAAAGTCTAAGACTTCTAAACAAATCAGTTTAGAACTCATACTACTCAGGTGATATCCTTAACTGTCACATCTTTCTGTTTCAAGGAACAAGTGGTGAAAGGTAACATTGCATTATGTTTTATTTCTACTGCTTTGAATGTTTGAACCTTCACAATTTAATTCAATGAAGTGAAATTTTTCAATTTTCATTCAATGAACGAAATGTGTGTCAAGGGTGATTTTACAAGTGTTTTTGTATTATCTGAGTTCCATTTGTTTCAACTTTCACTTCTGAAATAAATCGAAAGGTCAGCAAAACATGAATGAAATTATGCTGAATGCTCAAAATTATGGAAATCTGGACTTATATAGAATATAATGCTCAAAAAGTCTATTTGTCAAAATGATGGGTGGAAAAGAAAATATGGGGGAAGCATTATGTTTTTAGAACCAAGTGATTGCGATGCATCAAGTAAACAAATAACTATCATTTAGTTTGAAGGTTTGTACCTGTGGCCTTTCTGGTTTGGGAGAGTAAGTCCTAAGAGGTGCTCGACACCTAGTCCCTAAGATCAACTGGTCTGGGATCGGCTGACTCAAATCCTGCTATAGAACCAGATAGAAAGCCATGTTTTACTGGTACAAATGGGTTTAAGATATATCGATGTGGCCTTTCTGGTTTGGGAAATTAAGTTCTAAGGGGTGCTCGACACCAAGCACCTAAGGCCAACTGGTCTGGGATCTGCTAACCCAAATCCTGCTATAGAACCAGATAGAAAGTCATGTTTAACGGTGTATCTTATTCTTACTAAACTTTTTGATCAAAAGATGCCACTGAGCACAATATCAAAAGATGCCAATGAGCACAATATCAAAAGATGCCAATGAGCACAAAATCAAAAGATGCCAATGTGCACAAAAGAAAAGATGCCAATGAGCACACATCTCTTGAAACTTGGGAAAAATACAATGTCGCGATAAACCTGTAAATTTGTGAAAATCCTGATTTTGGACAAATAGTGTGAGTAGAGCAAAGTATTCTTATATGTTTTAGAATTGCATATGCTTGTTGCTAATCATATTTCGCATGCTAGCACACCGAATAGATTTAATAAAGGGGTTGAAACTGAACATTTTTAACTTGATATGCAATGATGTCTTGTATTTGAATCTAAACACATGCATTTGATTTCATTTGATTGAAAAATCTGTTAAATTTCATTAAGTTGGATTTCCTTTGTAAAGTTTTCAAATGATCAAATGTTAGTAGTTATAAAATGTGGTTCAATGAATTTTATATTCCTTGTATAAATGTTTTCATTAATGCACTGTACTTGAAATGAATATTTTTAATGAAATATATGCATACTTTCAGGGGGAGAAAACAAATTGCTCCAGAATTCTTATTTTGAGGGGGAGCAAGGTTATTCATAAAGGAGGAGAATGTTAGTAATACTCAGAGACGCGACTGAAATTGAAAATGGTTTTTGATGATCATGAAGCTCACATTCATCAAAAAAGGGGGAGAAATGTTTAACTCAATTTTATGTCGAAGACAATTCAAGGTCAAAGAGATGAAGATAGTTTTTGAAGAAGATTGACTTTACATTGTGAAAGACAAAGATGTTTTCGAATCACTCATATATGGATTCGGATTGCTCAAAGTTGAAGTTTTCGGATCATGTGAAGTCTGAAGTGTTTTTGAATATGGTTATCTTAGATATGAGAGACTCGGATTGTGCTTACACCTAAATATTCAAAAATGTGAAGGCTTCGCATCCTTGTGTAGATTCAACTGTTTGAAGAGTCCCCAAGCTTCAATGTTCAAAGCGGTCAAAGTTAAAGTTTTGAAGATCAAGAGCTGAAGACTGCTACCATTTTTTTAAATCTTGAATCCAGAGGGGGAGAATGTTAGAGCATTATTGTATTCAAGATTTATTGTAAAGTCTTGTATAATGTCAAACATTGTAAAGTCAAAGTATTAGTCAAAATAGTCAAAGTCTTGTAAAGTCAAACTAGCTTTAGTGTTTAAAGCTTTGTAATTAGGACATATAAAAAGGTTTTGTATAGCTTAGTTTGTAAGAAAGTCTCAAGCAAGTCATTAGGTTAATGATCATAATTGTAATATTCTAGAGAGAGAAGTGAGAGCATTCTAGAGAGAGAAAGTGCATCAATCTTATGTAATCTCTATTATGTTCAAGATCAATGGATGATTTGATGATTACCTAATAGATCTGTTGTTTACATAATGACATTTTAGAAGTTGAACTATTTGATGTTTGGGGAATAGATTTCATGGGACCATTTCCTATTTCTAGAAACGGTCAATACATTTTGGTAGATGTAGACTATGTCTCTAAATGGGTAGAGGCTGCAGCTTGGCATAGTAATGATGCAAAGGCAGTGGTCAATTTTCTTCACAAGAACATATTCACTAGATTTGGCACTCATGTGGCCATAATTAGTGATGAAGGAACACATTTGTAAATAAAATGATGAAAGATGTTTTGGAAAAGTATAACATCAATCATAGAGTTTCTACATCCTACCATCCTCAAACCAATGGCTTAGCTGAACTCTCAAATAGGGAAATCAAGAGTATTCTAGAAAAGGTCTTCAAAGTTTCATCTAAGGATTGGCCATTTAAGCTAGATGATGCTCTTTGGGCTTATAGGACTGCCTATAAATCCCCAATTGGAATGTCTCCATATATGCTTGTCTTTGGAAAATCTTGTCACTTGCCATTAGAGCTTGAACACAAAGGGATCAATCCTATGAGTATTAATGATGCAGGTGAAATAAGAAGATTGCAAATCAATTAGTTGGAAGAACTAAGGGACCAATCCTATGAGA
This sequence comes from Saussurea involucrata, assembly GCA_033807775.1. Classification (NCBI taxonomy): domain Eukaryota; kingdom Viridiplantae; phylum Streptophyta; class Magnoliopsida; order Asterales; family Asteraceae; genus Saussurea; species Saussurea involucrata. The sequence continues at coordinate 140,754,402 of CM066322.1, forward strand.
ATGCCAAAATTTACAAGGATAAAACCAAGAAATGGCATGACAAAAGGATTTTGCAAAAGAATTTTCAAGTTGGTCAAAAAGTTCCAATGTTTAACTCAAGACTGAAACTCTCTCATGAAAAACTAAGGTCCAAATGGACTGGACCTTTTGAAATCAAAAATGTTTTTCCTTATGGGAATGTCGAACTAATTGATCCAAATAATGGATCATCTTTCAAGGTCAATGGACAAAGAATTAAATCTTACTTGGATGCTGCAACAACTATAGGGTCAACCTCTGTAGTGCAACTCCAACCCCAACAATCCTTTGGTCTAGGGAGTCCCAACAGTCCAATTGTAAATATGTAAATAGTGTTTTTTTATTTTGGTGGATCAGGTATGATTAATATGCGTGGTGGTGTGCAGGAGATCAATTGGTGAAACAATGGTAGTTGTTGCAACATAACTGATGCAGAAATTGAATGGGACCACTGTTTTGAAAAAGAGAAAAAAAAGCGGAAATAAAAAGACAGTGTTTCTAAGAAGATGTATCCTTTTAATTTAGAAGTGGGAATATTTTTATAATGATTTTTGAAAAGGATATTTGGTTAGTGAAAAATAAAATAAAATAAATAGTCACTTCATTATTTTTCGGTGTTATAATAACCTTTGAGAGCCATAATGACTATTCCTCTTAGACTACTACTCAAGTACTACTTTTTTACTTTAAGGAGTCTTATTTCAATCCTTTACCTAACCATCCATTTACTTAGTAATTTTTCGGTTCATTTGTAACCAAATTAAAGAAACTAAGTTTAAAACCACTTTGGGCGATTTCAGTTTTTAGAAACCGACTCCCCATCTCCCCCTCATTTATAGAGCCGATTTTTGGATATCACCATCACCAACCATGGCGAGAGAGGAGTAGAAGGAGTCTTCCCCCAAGAAAGCTTCAGTCGTGACTTACCAGAGGAGGACAACTCGTGCCTCTGCTCAGAAGAAACAACCCACGACTAAGAGGAAGGAGAAAGGGGTTGTTTTTCGGTCACCGGAGACTTCGCCGGTGGTGTCTAAGCGGCAGAAAATCGCCGAGAAGGAAAAAGGAAAGGGGAAAGATTAATCCAATGCACTACGTTCTATATCTTCCTCTGATGAAAGCACTCCAGAACCCCGTGTTCTACCCTGTGATCAAACCTCCTATAAACCAACACACTACCCAAAATGTCGAAACCCACGACGTATACAACCTAGACAGAACCACTAGACGCCCTTTAGACCTGAATATAACAAACCCAAACACCCCTGTAACCCAAGAGGAAGATTCCTATGTTTTTCATGATGCCCAAGACACAACCCAATCCTTAAGAGTTCGAACCAGTGAGTGGTTTGACATGAACCTTCTACCATCTCGACAAGACAATAACCAACGCTCTCCAAATACAACCACAATACCATTATCAGAATCCCCTGTTTCAGTGCTTGACACTTCTATGTTTGGCACCACCATTCCCACAAACATCACCATGCAGATACCAGTGTCACAACATGATGCTGTGACAGACTCTGTGATACCACCACCTTCTAGAACCCATCCAGTATTCTGCGAGGAGGCATTGGATCGTCTTTTAACCCTTTCAGACCAAGAGAATTATGAAGAAATTAGGAGGGAGGAAGCAGAAAGAACTATAGAAGAGATCATTGTGAATGATGGTGTGGAGGGTGCATCTAATTGGGAAAACAGGGAGAAGGAGAATGAGGACATTGCATGGGAGAACAAGGAAGAAAGGATTGAGCAAGAGTTGGCTATGGAAAAATATGTTGAGAAAAAGAAGAGAGTGGCCAAGAAGGGTGGTAGAATTAAAACCACTTCTACTAAGAAGCCATCCACAAAGTGAACTACTAGGGCCTCTAAAGGACAGTCTTCAACATGCAAGCCTGTCAAAGAAGAGGTCAGGGCAAAAGATGTGGAAGAATAAGAAAAGCAGGTTGTGGATGATGAGGAAGATGATGTGGTTCTGGTTTCAAAGAAATGGTATGGTACGAGGTTCAGTTCAGAAGAGGCAGAGGAGAAGTATGATTTATTCAAGAAGAAGTATGGCCATTTAGACAAAGGATTCAGTCCCAAAGTTGGGGAAAAATCCCCATCCATTTTGGAGGTGATTGAAGAGTTAGGATGGGATGAGTTATGTAAGGTTCCACCAAGGCATAACATAGACTGGGTCAGAGATTTTTATGCAGAAGTGGCTGCGTCCAAAGGCAGTGGGGTAAAGGTTAGAGGCACCAAGGTATCAATCTCTACTGAGAAGATCAATAATTTGCTTAAACTAACCCCACCTGCAGATTATGTTTTCAAGAAGCTGATGGGAAAGGCATCTGCCACTGATGACAAGAGGATTCTAGAGGTGATAGCCAAGCGTGGAGCAGACGGAAGGATGTTAAGGAAGGATGTAGGGTCTTGGAGACTCACCATTTAAAGCCTCAAGCCAATGTCTGGTTTCATCTGATTAGGCACACCATACTACCCACATCACATGATACCAGTATTACTTTTGAGAGGCACCTTCTCATTTACTGCATTATGGAGAGGTAAGCTTTTGATGTTGGTCAGCTCTTCCACAAGAGCAACAAGGCTTGTGCTGAAAAGCCAAGGGGTGGATTTTGGCATCATGCCTTAATCCACACCTTAATGGAGAAAGCCAGAGTTAAGAAGCTGAAGAAGGATGAGATAGTTAGTAAGAAGGCTGCTATGGACATCATAGCTATTGGCAGGATCATGAGGAACAAGGTTAAGAGGAAGGGTGATGAAGCTGGATTATCAAAGAGAGCTACTAGGGATCATGCTACAGCATCTACTGCAGCCTTTGATCCCAACTCAAGCAGTTTGGATACCATAGTTGTTGCCCTGCTAGTGAAGACGATGGAGGAAAATCAACAAAAATTGATGGCAAAATTGGAAGATCAAGACAGTTTCTAGGAGGAGAAACTGATTTCTCAAAGAAATGATATTGTGGCTGAATTTGAAGAAAGAGATATTGCCTTGGGTAGAAGGATCAAGAGGCAGGAAAGGGAAATAACTGAGCTGAGAAGAGACCTTGCCTTGCATAGGCAGTGGGAAAGAAGAAAAGAAGATGTCGTAATGGGAGAATGGGAAGCTGGCCCCATGGAAGCACTTATTGCCTAACAATAGGAACATGTGCCTTGGCCTATGGTGTTGCATTGTGAAAATTGAATAAACTTTGATTTATGAAAGGATATGTTAACTATCTGATTTTGGCTAACCTCTATCACATACACACACACACACACACATACACACACACACACACACACACACACATATATATATATATATATATATATATATATATATATATATATATATATATTATTTTTCATCTTTCAAATTGAGTCTTTTTGATTTGTCATTTGTGTTGCTTGGGGACAAACAACAACTCAAGTATGGGGGTGTGATAAGTACATAATTTATCACATTCGAGGCACATATTTTCTAGATATTTAATCATATTTTAGTTTCCCAATCACCATATTTGAGTCTTTTAGTTTGTTTTTATCCTTTATTTTAGTTTGAAGCTAAGTAGGAGGAATGAATTCTGATTGTGCTAATTTTGATGAAAATCTAAGAGTTTGGTATGCTACAACATGGATCGCAGTTCCTGAAAAGTATAAGATGTCACTTCAGAAACTTTTTTGTTGGGGAATCTTTTGACCACCACCTCATCCCCTTTTTGCAAGCTGGAAGAGAGGACATCTTAAGGGAATCTCATCATCGTGGAGGTCACATTAAGAAGGCATCTTGCAAACCTTTCAACCTTTGTGTAATAACCATTGGTTAATGGAATCTTTTGTACTTGATAAGTTGACATTAGATGCTCTCCCCTTATATAAATAGGAGCTTAACTTCTGGTTTTATTTACACCTTTCCTTGCCTTGTGCAAGTTACATTTCAGTTGCTAGTTACTTTGTTTTGTACTTCTAGTTTCTTCTAACAAGAAAACTAGCTAAGTAATTATTTTATCTACTTAGAAGTAATTGTTATCTTTTATTTGCTTTAATCAAAAAAACCTTTGGTTAAACGTTGTTCTTATACTTACATTTCTGTTTGATCACCATGTTTTGTATGTATTTTGGAGCGATGATGGGCTAATACCCCTAGCTTGGGTGTAAGTAATGGTTGGGAGATAAAGGCATTTGTGTGGTGGAAGATTGCTTTCGCTATTGGATATCCACCTTGCTATTCACCCCGTGTTTCTAACTTTCATCTAAGCAGTTTTCTTGACAAGGTGACGTATGTTGTTCTACTTAGATGAGTTATAATTGAATGCAAGCCAACGTATACTTTAGAGCTCGGTTGTCTTGGACCGTTGCAATTTTTACAAATTGTGAACTATATGAAAAGAACAGTAAGATTTGTATTGCATTGGTTGGGTTACCCGAATGCGTGGTACTGCCAGTAGATAGTCTTATCTGAACCTTGAAAAAGGACTGACCAATTCACTAGTAAGGTTGAGAACCAATGCTGCAGCATATGCTGTAGCAATCTACCTAAGCACACTTGTTGATCCAAACCCTCGGTGATTTGATAATGACCTTCTCTTGAACACTTAGTGAAAATTGTAAGTAAACAATATGTATTAGAGTTTCACTATCGCTGATAAGTACTAAGACTTTACAGTACCGCTGATAGGAACTCTCGTTCTTTAGATTAAACATTCAGGGAACACTGTTCACCATAATGCCCTGAGCCTGTTCAGTCCTTATGGTGATCGCTGATAAGTTAGTTGTTTACTTATGATCCCTGAAGACAAGTTTCACGTCAACATAGGTTCTACGCTGAAGTCGAAGATCAAGCTCAAGAACCAGCGACAAGTCTCCTAATGAACTGGTGCGGATCAGCGAAGACTCAGATTTGTCCACTCAACATGAAGTATCAAGTACAAGACTTCAGCTATCGCTGAACTTCGTCATTCGCTGATAAAAAATGATAAAGCCCTGAATCAACGAAAAGCTGATCATGAAGTCCTCCTTGCAAAGTACTTTTGTCTTAACCACCCTGGCACGTCTCCGTACGATATGTCAGAAAATAACATCCTTATTGTCTGAAATCGTACAACCACTCTGATGCTACACTGTTCACCATGCGGCTACTAAGGTTGTCTACTCAAGTCAGATCCTTCAACCAATCAGCTGCTGCCACGTGTAAAGTATAAACTGCCATGCATTAAATGCATGCAGTATATAAGAAGAAGACCTCACTTCATTTTTGAAGTACTTGCTAACTCTGGTCAAGTCATCCTCTTATCTTGAGATAGGTTATTATTAGTAATTTCCTTCTCTTTCTTAGTGCAAGAAAACTTACTGTTCCAACTTGTTTAGATTAGGATTTATCCTTAATCTTGTTCCGCAACAAGCTGTAAATTGTTAATGATTTATCAATAAACAATTTAGAAAAGTAAAATATGTGTTTGTATTCAACCCCCCCCCCCCCCCCCCCTTCTACAAACTTGTATAGCCCTTCGGGACCAACAAGTGGTATCAGAGCGGATTTGTTTAATCTCATAAACAAGATCTGATCTATACTAAGATTTCTCTTCCTAGCTATTTCTTAAAATGGCTACCAACACAAACACAAACTATATTGACAATGGTTCTCTTGCAAAACCCCCTAGATTCTCCAGAGATAATTTTAATCTATGGAAAAATAGGATGATTCTCTTCTTAGAAGGTGTAGATCCTACTATGCCTTATTATCTTGAAAACGACCCATATATTCCTGTAAGAATTGATGCTGCAGTTCCAGCCGCTGAGAATAGACCTGCTATTCCAGAAAGGCTGATTCCTAAGGAAATTCATATGTGGACTGATGAAGATAAGAAGAAAGTGGCTATCGACACCAAAGCCAGATCCATACTCTCTATGGCTCTTCCTGACGAAGTCTACCATTCCGTCACGAACCTGAAAACTTCAAAAGCTATGTGGGACACAATATGTGTTCAGTATGAAGGTACTTCTGAAGTCCAGGACTCTCGAAAGATCAACCTGGTAAGACAGTATGAAAGCTTCATTTGTGGTAAGAATGAATCTCTCTCTGAAGTACACCAACGTTTTAACTGTTTAATAATAGATCTGAAAAATGTTGGTAAGGAATATTCTAACTTTGAAGTGCTGACAAAGTTTTTAGAATGTTTACCTGAAAGCTGGGACAACTATTCAATATGCCTCAAGCTGTCAAAATATTTCAAATCGATGAATCTTTCTACCTTATATGGCACGATGTTGAATCATGAGCAATCGAGTCATCTTAAGAAGAATATTGTAAAACATTCCAAAAGCACCCCTGTTGCTTTAATCTCAGAGGAACCTTCCACTCAGCGACCCTCGGTCACTATCACTGAGTTGGAGAGTAACTCTGAAAGGTCATCAGATTATGACTCTTCAGATCTTGATGAATCTTTGGCTCTCCTCACTAAAAAGTTCAGGAGATTCGCCAAAAAGAAAATGTTCAGAAAGAATAAACCTCTTTCCATTACTGACAAGCCAAGATCACCAGCTCCTGTTGATAAGGCTATTGCTACTTGTTTTAACTATGAAAAGATAGGACATTTCGCTAACGAGTGCAGTGCAAAGAAAGTTTCGAGAAACTCAGCGTTTCCCAAGAAATCCTCTAACCTCAGGTCTAGAGATGACAAATACGCCAAGCTGAAAGAAAGGTATGCGAAGATGAAAAGCTTTAAGAAGAAAGGGAAAGGCCTGATGGCTGACTATGATTGGGCTGCCTTTGATGAAGAAGAATCATCATCTGACTCTGAAGATGATGAAGCCAATCTCTGTCTTATGGCCAAACTTGAAGATGAGGGAAAAAACTCTGACATTCCCCCCTACTTCAACCTCTACAACTCAGGTATCACCTTCCTTCTTTACCAATATTGCAAATATTGATGAAGCTAATGTTGGTTCTATATGCTCAAGAATGATTATAAAATAATATTACCGGTAATATATGATCCTATAGGGTCACACAATATAGCAAGTAAACACCGAATTGATATTTATAAGAATTTTATTTTTTTATAAATATTAATTATATTCTTGATAAATATTATTAATTATATTATTGAATATAGTTAATAATATTAGATGCAAATAATAAATTTTGGTTATATAAAATAATACATATGATGGATTTATTTTATAACTAAAATTGAAAGGAGGGACTTGAGGAGAAAGTTTAAGATACTTAAACTTTGTTTTAAACATCTTAAATCTAGAGGGTTGTTTTTGTAAAATTGCATGTGTTCTTAATGGACCTCTTTTAATGATCCAATGAGAATGACTCACTAAGATTGTGCTTTTAGATTAAAAGAGATGAGAAGACTTGAAAGTAATACACACTTGTATAATGATACTTGCAATTTTTGCTCTCACTCTCTCCCTCTCCTCTTGGCTTCGGCCGAAATACACACACACCTAGTGTGTGTATTTTTTCTTCTTTTCTTCCCTTTTTAAATACTAGTGTAGTATTTACAAATAAGTGATTTCTTGCATCTCATCTCAAGAGAAGTACTAGCATACAAAGGTGTTGGAGCTTGTTGGTGGACTTCTCTAGAGGGACTCTCTTTGGGTTCTACATTCTTCATCAATTTTCAACCTCCCATGAGGATTCAAAGTCTACAAAGGTTGTATTATCTTGAACTCTATTTATATGTTCTATTTATCTTTTCTTGCATGTAACAAGATCTTTGGTGGGAATAAAATGGTTTTATGTTTTTGTTCAAAAACTTTATTTTTGCTTCCGTTGCGTAACTTATTTTTACATCTTATGAGTTTTTGAAACCCGTTTTTGAACATAAAATCCCAACAAGTGGTATCAGAGCCTATGTTATAATGCATGATTAGTAAATAAGTTTTTTTTTGGTAAAAACTTGGTTTTGGAAGCCATGGATAAAATTTCATTTTTGTATGAAAAGTTCATGCATGGCTTCTTTGGCAACTTGTTTGTGAAAATTTTATATTTTATGTAACAAAATTTTAACATGCATTTTTGTTACATAAATGTTGCCTTAGAAAAACAAAGTGTTGTTTTATTACTATTTTTGTTGTTTATGAAAAATGTGCATAAACAAGCCATGGACCAATATGTTGGTTGTTGTGTTGTTTTTAAATTTCTTATAATTTTTATTATTATTCATGTTGGTTTGTAATAGTAAATAGGTTTTATTATTTCATGTTTCTTTTGTTCATTTTGTAAGTATTAGATTAGTTGTTAGAACTAGTTTTTATTTTATAAAATGTAACAAGAAGAAGGCCAACATGGAGCTTGAAGATGGAGCTTGATGTTCTTGTTTGCATGGAGATGCTAGAGCAAGTGGGAGCTTGAAGTTTTTTATTTATTTTTTTGTCCCTTAGGAATGGACTTGACATTTCTTGTTTTGGCTCACAAGAAACGTCATTAGAAATGGCTTTGTTTTATGCACATTCTTTTGCATGTTTATGGTTGATTATGTTCTTTTGATGCGTTAAAATATAGGATATTGTATGCTAGTAAAGAACATAAAATTGGTTCAAACGCGCTTATTTAAAATTGTTTAAAGTTGAAGCGACAATTTTTAAAATTAGATTTTAAATGAACCAAATTTAAAATAGAGATTTTATATCAACCAATTTTTAAAATGGAGATTTTAAAATTGATAACATGCAAATTGGTTCAAATTCGTTTTATTTAAAATTGTTTATTTAAAAATGAATTTTAACTATCTCAAAACTAGAAGGGTTAAATTGAAAGATTGCATGTTATCTCATTGGTCATTTTGGGAGGCAATGTGATGGCATGTGCAAGTATATTTTATTAATATACTTGCTAGACACTTGTTTATAAAAGACACCTTTGATCAACACACAAGTAACTTGGTTTATACATTTTCTACATATTTTATATGTTTATATTTTATGTTGATATTATCATGTATGATTGAAATTGGTTCTAGCATACTAGATAATATTTTGAACATAAAATAAATCATCTTTTGGAGTTTGGCTTTCAAAATAACATTTTAAAAGTAAAATGGTTAAAATGGGTTTTATAAATAAAATGAGTTTTATTCTAAAAACCCATAAAATTTTGAAATGTCAAAGTAAATTAAAATGACGATTTTAAAAACTCTTAGAAACTCCAAGTGTCATGTGATATTGGATGCATGCAATATACATGACATTATATGATTATAAAACTCTAGATTTTATTTGCTTTAAAATATAGGATATTTTAGAGGAACATAAAATTGGTTCAAAAGCGCTTATTTAAAGATCGTTTAAAATTGAAGCGACAAGTTTTAAAATTAGATTTTATGATGAACCTAGTTTTAAAATAGAGATTTTAAAATTAACCAAATTATTTAAAATAGAGATTTTAAATTTATTATGAGAAATAGTTTCTTAAAAGAACACATTGATTATTAAATGCATGCAATACTAAAATGTTTTTAAAACTAGAATTATAAAACATTATAAATCCCTTTTTCAGAACGCAAGTCATATGCCGTCCTTTTGAGAAACACTCAATACATCACTATGACACCCTTGTGGGATAAAGGTCACCTAACCACTTGGATTGTCTTAAGATGGATGAGGTGATTCTTATGTCTTTGTGGGATAAAGGTCACCTAACCGCATGGATGTAAGTTTCACACGTTGTTTCAAGTAGGATGACTTGATTGGGAATCTTTTGTGATAAAGGTCACCTAAGCATTAGAAACCCAAGGCATAGATGGGATCAAACATGCCAATTAACAAACAAGTTGTTAAAGATCCCATAACGCTAGGAATTACATTCGATGTAATCGATAAACGTTATCTACCTTGTTGGATTAAATGGACGGGATAAAGGTCACCTAACCATTTCATTTGTTTTGCAATGTTGGATCCTAGATTTTATGCAAATTAATGTTTTAGAAAACAAAAGGGTAATTAATTTGCTTAATAATAAATATTGAAAATACTACATTAACTTTGTTAAGTTTTGTAGATGGCCCAAAATGCAAACACTACAATAGATCACCCCTAAGAGCTTTTCTTAACGAAGAAAAGTTAAACACTCAGAACTTCCCGATTTGGTTTTCACAAATTGAGACACGTTCTCAGACGTGAAAACAAATCATACGCACTTATCGTACCTCGTCCTGAAGAACCTCCTCTTACCTCCATAGAAGCTCACGATACTTGATTGAAACATAATGATGACTCAATCAATGTATCACGTCTTATGCTTGAAACCATGGTTCCATCCTTACTAGAAAGAATGAAAACGTTTCCACTGAGGGCATTTGACATGGTAAACCGATTACCAAAATATTACCAAATGTATATGGTCCGTGAAAGCTTCGATACAATTGGACAAAGACCAATATGTAAGCTCTCATATTCACAAAATGAGGACGCACCTTGACTATTTGGATAGACTTGGCTATCCTTATTCCAATGGGAGAGCCGTAGATGTGATCCTCAAATCTCTGACCAACGCATTTGATGTTTTTTTTCGAGAATCTGAATGTAGTGATAGATGAGGCAACATTGGTCATAGAAGAGGAGATTGTCCTTATGAGAAATAAATGTTTTCTAACGAAGGAAAATCCTTCAAGCATCAATATTTAAGATAGAACTTTTACCTTTCTATCTTACACTTGTGTGTCTGATACTAAGTGTAGAACTCACTCTTGTAATATGTTACAGATAATCAAGAAAGGTAAATGACTGAAAGACAAGCAATATGGTGATCCATATAAGCAAGGAAGCAAGATTGCGTACCAAGCTTATAGGAGATTTTATTATAAAACCATATGGCTTGTATTGTTAAATAAGTTTGTTTCGAACAAGGTTTAAATTTAGTTTGACTAAATTATTATTTTTCCAGTCACATGTTTATTGATTGAATGAAATTCACTTAACCGTTTTTGAAACGATTATATTCATATTCAAATTGAATTATTCTATTTCGAGAACTAGTCCTCCTAATTGAATAATAAAGTGAATCTCAAAAGTCTTCTAAAACATAGTTCTATATAATCACCATAAGACTCAAATGTGATTTAAAACAAATCTACACATGAGATAGTCAACTTAATCAAGAAAAACATTAAACGCATATCTAAATTTCAAAACTGTGGTATTTTTGAAACTGAATATAAATATTTTCATTTAATATATGCGATCTTGATAAAGTTGAATATAGCTCTTTTCTCTAATTCATAGAGAAGAAAAAAAAGTTTTTTTTAGAATTGATACATGTAGATGTATATGGTCTCTCAAAACCAAGTCTAGATATGGTGATAGATAATACCTTCACTGACGATTTCAATTGTTGAAATTTATGGAACATAAATATGAAGCATTTGATGTAATTCAAGTTGTTTCAAAGTGAGGATTAAGAAAACAACTCAGCAGGACCATTAGAGTCTTTTCTGATATATGAGGATAGTAACTAAACCAAGAACTCTTGGATCATCATAGAAATTGTGTACATCCGAAAGGATGAACCGAACCTTATTAAATATGGTTCGATCTACGATGAGTAGAAGTACTATCCCTATATCAATTCGAAATTTTATGCCGTAGTTACCATAAACTATATGTTATGGCACCAACCAAAAGGTAGACAAAACACCTTATAAGATTTCGTAGGAAAAGTTTTTCATCCTTAATCTTAGTTGAAGGTGTGGGTTTATGAAGCTCATGTAAAACAATAAGCTTCAAGTAAACTCAACCCAATGTCTACCAAATGCATATATTGTAGAATATACTATAAATTGTTTTTATATACCGATTCTACAATCCCACAAACAATAAAATTGTTTATTGTTCCAAAGCCAAGTTCTTAGAAAGCAAGTTTTTCTTTTGGCAAGGCATGTGGGAGTGTTAAGGAACTTGAAGGGAATCAAGAACTTCATAACCTAATGCACTTATTGGTTGGCACTAGTTATCAAACAAAGGTCGTTGAAACTGAGCGATTTGATTGATCAGAAACTTAGTAATAACACCAAGTGTTCGCAAATCTAGTAGAATCATTCAGAAATTCGAGAGATATCGATTTCTTATAAAGAATGATGTATGACTGGGTTCTAGTAAACCCATCAACTGCTAAAGTGCTATGTCAGATTCTGAATCTGGTGAGTGGCTTAGAGTAATGAACACTGAGATACAATCCATTCATGGATCAGTACAAGTATCTCAAAACTGGAATCTTCATTTTGACAGGAAAATTAAAAGTTTAATTTTCATCAAAATAAAAGATGACTCATGTATTTGCTAAAACTAGTGGGAGCGCAGTAAAATTCCTAATCCTGTATGTGCAAGACATACTAGTAGTTGGAAATTAACTTTCCGACATAGCAAAACATCATGTTTTGGCTCGGACAGTATTTCCTCAATAAAAGACTTAGAAAGGGCTAATTTTGTTCTTGGAATAAAGATCTTTAGAGATTAGATCAAGACGACTTATAGGTTTAAGTCAAAGTGCATATGTTGACATGATCTTGAAAGGTTCAGATGCAAGGCTCTAAAGGTAGTTTCTTGCAAATATGATATGGCATCATTTTGAGCATGTCTCAATATTCTAGCACAAAAGATGAGCTAGATAAAATGATTAGTATTCCATATGCTTCGGCAATTGGATCTATCATATATGCCATGACATGCACTAGATCGAGCGTGTCAAAATGCTTTAGAGCATTAGAAAACGATACCAACGAAAAACGAGGGAAGGTCATTGGATAACTATAAAGAACGATTTAAGGTACTTAGAAAGAACCAAGGAAGTGTTCTTTAACTAAGGGATGGAAGAAGATCATAGCAAAATGTTTCACTAATGATAGCTTCCATAAAGATTGGGAAGGTTCTCAATCACAAAAGGGAAATGTCTTCATTGTGAATGAAGAACTAGTTCGTTTGAAAAGGTTCAAGGCGAAGGTCAAATTGCATAATACACTACAAATAAGAACACACTGCCGCTTTAGAAGCCGCAAGAGAAAGATGTTTGGATGAAAGAGTTCATTGAAAAGCTAGGTAGACGCCTCCCATTCAGGATCACCTAGAAATCCTTTGTGAGAATGTGGGTGCCATTACGCAAGCTAAAGGACCCTATCTCACAACAGTGTACCAAGCATCTACTCCAAATATTTAACTATATTTGGAATAAAGTTAAAAATGGAGATGTTAGTGTTCACAAAGTTTACTCAAATCAAGTTTCTGGAGGAACCCATTCACGAAGCTCCTTTCATAAGCTAAACTTGAAGTGTCATGTTTGAGCTTTAGGACTTCGTTATTCTAGTGATGGGATTTGATTTGAATTTAGTATTTGGATATTGGAATAGGTTAAGCAACAAGTATAGTATTTAGTTAGATATATAGGATATAATCTTTTCAAACTCGTTGTGTTCTATATTAGCATGTTTAAATCCTTGAATAAATTAATTATTCTAAATGTCCATAGTCGATCATAGTTGTGGGAGCAACTATGAAGTAAGACTAATATGAATTGGATTGGTTGACTTTTAAGAGTAAAAGTGGCAAAATGTTGCAACCAAGTTCGTAGGTACTTGTTAGGGAACGAGTACTGGACCTGACCCGCTTCAAGATCACCTCATGGATCTTCGTCATAAGTGATTCTTGAATAAAGGTAGTATCTTTGTATCCTTTGACATGAGATGCATATTAGGGACTTGAGTGTAGGGAGTACTATGCTTTGATATGGTTAAACGCTAATCTTTAACAAGGCAGTTATAAAGACCATCATTAGGCATGGCATGAGCTGCATGAGAGGCGTATGTATTCAAGAGGGGATTTGTTCCTCTTAATGTTTTAAGAGTATGACATCTAAGGCGCCTTACCAAAAGTTGAACAATAGATGAGAATGATAGTGATCCATGTCTCATGTTCAACAGGATGTCCAAACAAAGGGATAACTGATACCACACCTAATACATCAATTGAAGCTATGAGCTCGTGGGAATTGGATGTTGTTGAATGGCACTTACAGTCATACGTTGCTGGGGGCAGTGAGATGTTGCTAGACGTCCACCACTGTCTATATTATTCTATAATACAATCTTGAGCAAGTGGGAGATTGTTGGTTCTATATGCTCAAGAATGATTATAAAATAATATTACCGGTAATATATGATCCTATAGGGTCACACCATATAGCAAGTAAACACCGAATTGATATTTATAAGAATTTGATTCTTTATAAATATTAATTATATTCTTGATAAATATTATTAATTATATTATTGAATATAGTTTATAATATTAGACGCAAATAATAAATTTTGGTTATATAAAATAATACATATGATGGATTTATTTTATAACTAAAATTGAAAGGAGGGACTTGAGGAGAAAGTTTAAGATACTTAAACTTTGTTTTAAACATCTTAAATCTAGAGGGTTGTTTTTGTAAAATTGCATGTGTTCTTATTGGACCTCTTTTAATGATCCAATGAGAATGACTCACTAAGATTGTGCTTTTAGATTAAAAGAGATGAGAAGACTTGAAAGTAATACACACTTGTATAATGATACTTGCAATTTTTGCTCTCACTCTCTCCATCTCCTCTTGGCTTCGGCCGAAATACACACACACCTAGTGTGTGCATTTTTTCTTCTTTTCTTCCCTTTTTAAATACTAGTGTAGTATTTACAAAGAAGTGATTTCTTGCATCTCATCTCAAGAGAAGTACTAGCATACAAAGGTGTTGGAGCTTGTTGGTGGACTTCTCTAGAGGGACTCTCTTTGGGTTCTACATTCTTCATCAATTTTCAACCTCCCATGAGGATTCAAAGTCTACAAAGGTTGTATTATCTTGAACTCTATTTATATGTTCTTATTTATCTTTTCTTGCATGTAACAAGATCTTTGGTGGGAATAAAATGGTTTTATGTTTTTGTTCAAAAACTTTATTTTTGCTTCCGTTGCGTAAATTATTTTTACATCTTATGAGTTTTTGAAACCCGTTTTTGAACATAAAATCCCAACAGCTAATAGTTTTCGAAAGATCGATCTCTTGACTAGAAGTTTATATGAAGCCATGAATGGCAAAACTGTAGTTGAAAATCAAAACCTTGATCTCGCTGAACAGCTTAAAAACTGTCACCTTCAAATAGAAAATCCTTCTAAAATTGAAGAAGATTTTAAAGATCAAGTTCACCTAAATCAGCTAGTCAAAATCGAGCGCGAAGAAGCTATCGCTGCATTAAAAGCTGAAAAAGCTATTGTTGATGGATGGTATAATTCCTCAACAAAGATCACTGAGATAATTAAGTCTCAGATTCCCCTAAGTGATAAACGTAGTCTTGGTTTCAAAGCTGATACTCTAGAACCAACCACTGATCGTTCCATGCTCTTATTTGGAACTTTCGTATCCTCAGTCGCTGATACTTCGTCCTCTCAGTATTCCTCTTCTAAATCGCCCATCCCTGAGGAAATCTCTACCTTAACTTCTAAAGGTAAAGAAAAAGTTATTTATCCAAAACCTACCTCATTCTTTAAAAACAAAGGTAAAGGAATTGTTTTTAACCAATATCCTCAGAAGGGTACCTCTGTACGAAAGCTGAACGCTTCTAAAGCTTCAGTGACTTATCCCTCGGATTCAAAGAATAAGATCTCTGGATTTATTCAGCGTGGATCTATTCAGCGATCTACTCCTAGAATCAAAGTGGAAATTCTTGGTTACAAAGCCAATAGCTTACTTGGTGCTGGTCCTTCTAATTCAAAATCAAAAGCTCAGCATTCAAATGGTCCTAGAACTATTTTTAGTTATAGGAAATGTTATCACTGTGGACTTACTGATCATATTGCTAGTAAGTGCCCCACAGCCACCAAAGCTGAAAAGATAGCTAAGGTGAAGATCATTGCCCCCAAGGGAAAGAAGACCACTGAGGTTAAGAAATTAACCAAAGTGAAGACTGACAAAGCTGAATCTTCAAATGTTGCGAAGATTGCTGAACCTTCAACTTCCTCTACCACCGCTGACAAATCTAAACCCAAGATGATGTGGGTCCCTAAGTCAGACTAATCTTCCTTTGTAATGCAGGTTAAGAAGGGTATCTGGTATCTCGATAGCGGATGCTCTAGACACGTGACTGGAAAGAAAAGCCTGCTCGCTGAATACAAGGAAGAGAAGGGTCCCTCTGTAACTTACGGCGAAAAAGGAAAAGGACATACCCGAGGGTTTGGTGTACTCTCAAATGGTACAACAACCTTCAGAAGAGTCGCATATGTTGAAGGGCTGAATCATAATCTTCTAAGCATCAGTCAGCTTTGTGACATGGATAACAAAGTAATCTTTACTAAGGAATCCTGCTTTGTCGCTGACAAAAAGGAGAAGATAGCTCTCAGCAGTTATCGTTTGGAAAATGTTTATGTAATAAACATGGACTCAACAACCACTGAGAACTCCTGTTTCTTCTGAAAAGCCTCATCTGATGTCAACTGGCTATGGCATAAGAGGCTCTCTCATCTAAACTTCAAGACACTGGATACTCTTTCTTCAAAAGAGTTAGTCACTAGTCTACCTCAGCACTCATACGCCAAAGAGTCCTTATGTTCAGCGTGTGAGAAAGGCAAGCAGACCAAAGCAAGCTTTAAGTCAAAGCAAGTTTCCTCAGTATCATCTCCTCTACAACTTCTCCATATGGATTTGTTTGGCCTTGTTAACAAATAATCCATCGCTGGAAAGAAATATACATTGGTCATAGTTGATGAATTCTCTCGATATACATGGGTTATGTTTCTCCGTTCTAAGAGTGACACCCCTGAAGAACTCATCACCTTTGTTCGGAAGATGGAAACCCTGAACAACTTGACCGTTCGCTCAATAAGGAGTTATCATAGGACTGAATTCAAAAATAGCTCTCTTGATTCCTTCTTTGAGAGTAAGGGTATTTCTCACAACTTTTCTTCAGTGAGAACACCGCAACAAAACGGAGTCACTGAAAGAAGAAATAGAACAATTATTGAAGTTGCACGTTCAATGCTCAGCGATTCTCACCTGCCTACTCAGTTTTGGGCAGAAGCTGTCAACACTGCTTGTTTTACGCAAATCAGGTCGCTGATAGTCAAAAGATTCAATAAGACAGCCTATGAACTTTTTCATGGGAGAAAGCCTTCAATTAGCTTTCTTCACATCTTTGGATGTCAGTGTTTCATACTGAATAACAGAGATGCCCTTGGAAAGTTTGATCCTAAGGCTGATGATGGAATCTTTCTTGGATATTCTTCAATCTCCAAAGCCTTCAGAGTCTTCAATCGAAGAAGACAAACTGTTGAAGAAACTATTCACGTCACTTTTGACGAATCCCGTTCAGCAAACTCTAAACCGTCTGCTGATACTGAAGAACTGAATCAATGGATGTTTTCTCATCTTGGTGATTCAGAAGATATTCCCAGTCCTCATACTCATACAGTTGAAGATGATAGTCCTACTATCATCCCAAACATGCGGAATAGTGAAGCTGAAACATCATGGGTCTCAGCAGTTCCTTTAAACACTATACCTGCTTCTGAACCAAATGTCTCAGACATTCCATCTACTTCTCAGCAATCAGTGAATGAGATGACATATGCACCTACTCCTATCTTGGCTGATATTCCAGAAGTTGCTGAAGCTTCATCTTCAGCTCCTCCAGTTCAATTTTAGTTAGCGACTTATGCTCCTGCTCAGCGATGGACTGTAAATCACCCAATTGATCAAATTCTTGGTGATCCAAACGCTGGTGTTCAGACTCGACGAAGTGCAGGTAATATTTGTTTGTTTGTTAACTTTATTTCTCTGATTGAACCAAAGAAAGTAGATGATGCCTCAAAGATCCAAACTGGGTCAGCGCCATGCAAGAAGAGCTGACTGAATTCGAAAGAAACAAAGTTTGGAAACTTGTTTGAAGACCAACTGACAAGACAGTGATAGGCACTAAATGGGTCTATCGAAACAAGTTGGACGAACATGGAACTGTAACCCGCAACAAGGCTCTACTTGTTGCTCAGGGATACAGACAAGAGGAAGGCATAGATTACGACGAAACATTTGCTCCAGTAGCAAGACTAGAATCTATTCGTCTATTCTTAGCTTACGCTGTACACAAAGACTTCAAAGTATATCAGATGGATGTTAAGTCAGCGTTTCTAAATGGAAAGCTGAATGAAGAAGTCTATGTGAAACAACCTCCAGGATTCTCAGATCCTAAGCGTCCAGGTTATGTTTATAAACTTGATAAGGCACTTTATGGCTTAAAGTAAGCTCCTCGTGCATGGTATGACACTCTCTCTACTTATCTCCATATTGAAAAATTTGAGCGTGGTAAAATCGATAAGACTCTATTCTTCAGGAAAGTAAAAGGTCATATTATTCTTGTTCAGATATATGTTGATGACATTATATTTGGTTCTACTAACCCTGACCTTTGTACTCGTTTCACTGATAGAATGAAAGAAGAGTATAAAATGAGCATGATGGGTTAGCTAACATATTTCCTTGGTCTTCAGATAAAGCAAAATGAAAAAGGAACTTTCATTAATCAGGGAAATTATGTTAAAGATATGCTGAAGAAATTCGATTTAACTCAGAGTTCAGCTATGAAAACCCCTATGGCCCCACCGCTGACACTAGACAAGGATTCAAATGGAATACCTGTTAATGTCACGCTGTACCGTAGGATGATCGGCTCTCTCTTGTATCTTACAGCTAGCCGACCCGATATTATGTACGCAGCCTGTTTGTGTGCACGATTTAAAGCTGAACCTAAGGAATCTCATATGATCGTTGTAAAGCGAATCTTTCGTTACCTTAAGGGTACTGCGAACCTAGGTCTTTGGTATCCCAAAGACTCAGGGTTTGATCTAATCGCCTATTAAGATAGTGATTTTGCAAGTTGCAAATTGGATAGGAAAAGCACCACAGGAGGCTGTCAGCTCCTGGGTGGAAAGCTGGTGCGTTGGACAAGTAAAAAGCAAAATTCAGTGTCCACCTCAACTGCTGAAGCTGAGTTGTTCTCAGGTCTTGTGGATGAGAAATCAACTACTAGACTATGACCTTCAGCTCTCGAAAATTCCAATCTATTGCGACAGCACAAGTGCCATCGCTATAGCCAATAATCCAGTGCTACACTCAAAGACAAAACACATCGAAATCAGGTATCATTTTATCAGAGATCATGTGATGAATGGTGATATAGAACTTCACTTTATCCCAACTGACTATCAGTTAGCTGATCTGTTCACCAAACCTCTTGATGAGACAAGATTCAACTTTCTCATCAGCGAGCTTGGAATGCTGAACTTTGAAGAGTAAAATCTTCAGCGGTTCACATTTGATCAGCGATAGGATAAAATCAACTTGTATAACCTATTCTATCATTTTCTCTCTGAATAAACTTGA
The DNA here is from genome assembly GCA_033807775.1 of Saussurea involucrata. Taxonomy (NCBI): domain Eukaryota; kingdom Viridiplantae; phylum Streptophyta; class Magnoliopsida; order Asterales; family Asteraceae; genus Saussurea; species Saussurea involucrata. The sequence goes on from CM066322.1 coordinate 140,773,819, forward strand.
TTCGCTGATGTCAAGGTATGTTTTCTCTCTTACTCGCTGACAATCGGATGTAAATGCAAGATTTCAAGACAAATTGCATCGCTGAATATCTCTTCCTTAATCAGCGATACTTTGAAATTTCTAAAACCAACACTGATATTTCTATTCAGTGCTTCATGTTTTAAAAGTGTCCCTGAGCTTTCAAAACCTCAGAGACATCCTAAAATAAGAAAGGACAGTTGTGACGTCATCGCAACGGATAAGCCATGGCACGTTCTTTTTCTGACACACGTTTGCACGTTTCGTTTACCAGCCAATCAAATGCAAACACGTGTCCGTGTCATGATGAAAATCTTTTCCCGCTCAAGATTTTCTCTCTCTCTAATCTTTCTATATAAACACATTTTGGGTTTATATTTTTCCTTTACGCGAACAACTTCTTCCTCAAGAAAACTACTGTTGCATCTTGAACATTCGAGTTTTCTCTCCTAAAGAACTGTTATCTTCTACAAAGAACACAAGGTTAATATTCTTATATTATATACTGTTTTAACTTGTTTTGAATCTTCTCATTGTTTTTACAAGATCAAACAAAAGAATTTTTTCAAAAATGAAATCATTTCTTTCATGGTTTTATGAACACAACCTTTCATGGTTGTTCTTCAAGTTTAATCGCAAATATCTTAAACTTGTTCTTCATACGTTTTTCCAGAATCCTAATCCTCAAAGGAAACTGGAAAACAAGACTTTTTATTGGGTTTGCATTTCTTTTTAAAAAAACCCTAATCTTCATTAAGACATTTTTGTATGAATGAAATGGACAAAATTCGAACCATCTTATTGGAAAATCTTTCCAGATTAAGATTATTCTTATTTGTTATATCTTTGGTTGAACTGATAATACAACAATGGCATCTACTGATATTCCTACTGCTGAGAACACTGCTGCTGCTGAGGAAACAAACAATCTCTATGCGTTTTTCGAGTTTCCTCCTCGAAAGCAAGTCACACATCTGAATGATGCTGTGAATTTCCTCAAAACCTGTTGCCTCTCTACAGCCCTGACCATAACACCCCCTGCTCATCAGCTACTACTATCTCAGTTCTGGTATTCTGCCAGACACACTCAGCTACCATCGACCAAAGACCCCACAAATAAAATCGATTGCATCCCCGGTGACACTGATTTTGGCATCATAAAAATCACCCCTGCCATTATCCGAAAAGCACTGAGCCTTCCCATCGCCACAAAAGAAAAACCTTTTGTTTCTCTCCCTGACCACAACAAACATGCTGATACGGAAGCCATCACTGCATTCTTTGATGCAATGGGTTATGTATGGGAAACAAGGAGGGACAAGAAGCCTGAGAATAAACTAACCCTCATCAAGAAATCCAAAATGCCCAGTGAGATGAACTTCATCTTCGCACACTTGATAAGCTGCATGACTGCAAAGACCGGTTCCTCTGATCAAGCTGCTCAACCTCAGCAAGCAATGGGCTATGCATTGCTAAAAGGTCTTCATGTTGACTGGGCCTCAATAAACTACGATGATCTTGTACTCAGAGTAGACTCTGCTTCTGATCGACCATCATGGGTTCCATACCCAAGATTCCTCAGCGCCGTCTTCCAAACAGGCCTGAAGGATAACTACCCAAAAGTAGGAGACCTGAAACTCTCTCAGGTTGGCCCTAAGGTACTCGACTTCAAGCCAAAGGCAAACGAGGTACGTCTCTCTACTCTCTTAACTCTTCTCAATCCTCCTTCTTCTATTTCTGTGGCTACTTCAGCGACAATACCCCTCGCTGATACCTAGGCCACAAAATCTACTCCTCGTAAAAGGAAACACTCCACTACCCCACTTGATTCCAAAAGGATCAAGAAAACCAAGGAGCAACCCCAACAATCTCATGCTGAAGACTCCACGACTCAAGTTACAAAAGAGCCGCTGGACACTTTCGTGGTACGCTCTGCCACAGCTGAACAAACCACCCCTTCCATCCCAGCTTCAGCGTCTCTAAACGTTGAAGTTATAAACTTGGAAAGGAATCAACCTCCTTCATCCCCTCAAAGGACTGAGGAAGTGATTCTCAGTGGATCAAACACTGAATCAGCACCCCAACCAACTTTCTCAACCTTCGCTTCTCTCTATACTCCTTTGGACTCTATTCCAGTTTTCACCGCGATCATTGGAGCACTCGTCATTCTTCCAGAAGCTAAAGCTGATCCTTTTCAAGGAATGATGGATACAGGACCTACATAAATTTCCATGCGTACACGCACTCTAGCTGACGACATGCAATATTTTTTAGGTCACAGAAGTTTTGATGACTTCGCCAACCCTCCTGCAGGTATACACCAAACCATATACACTGTAACTAAACCCCAAACTTCTGAGCTTTCCTCTGTTCACAAGTTCTTATCTGTTACAGGTCCTAATTTGGGGGATATCAACACCTCCCTGACGGCCCTGGAAACAAAGATAAAGTCTTTCAACAAAACTCTAACTGCCAACTCTTCAGCGGTTACAAACGCTTGAGAGAACTTGAAGACTTTGACCACTAAGGTCGAAAAGAAGGCCTCCAAAGCTGATTTGGAGAAGGTTGATCGTACTCTCAGTGACTTTGCCAAAGTTCTCACTGATATCTACACCGGCTACAACTCTATCCTCAAGAGTTAACACCATGTCCAGCGAGGTCATAACGCTGAAGACATCGGTTGGTACTCTTCATGGAGATGTGTCCGGTGTAAAGACTGACGTGAGTTCAGTAAAGACTGACGTAAGTTCAGTGAAGAAAATGGTACAACAGATCCTCGATCGCATGAACGCCGCTGCCCCTGCACATTCGTATTTTACTCCGGCGGATCGAGCTGAACTTCTCAAGATCAATCCTGCTATAACTGGCCTGGAAGCCAGATTAGGGGAGATTGAAATTTATGTCGGTATCCCTGGCCAAGAAGACAGGGAACTGTTGGAACCCAGATATAACAAGTAACAACAATAATAGCAATAATCCGTGTATTTGATTGATAAAGAGTAGTTTACAATATTAGAATTAAGAACAACTCACTCTTGAAGAGTTTACAATATTGGAATTAAACACAACTCTTTTTTTCTTACAACTTTTTCTCACTCTCTCTTATTGTACGTATATATAAACTAACAAAGAGATATTTAAGAGATATTTTCTAAAATATCTCTTAAACAAGACTTTATAACCAATACAACAATTGGTTATTTACAATTTTAGCCATTGACACTCAACAAATACAAATAAGTCCTTGACACTATTTCTTTATAAAACATTCATATAAATTAGGGGCTAATTAAAGCTAACAATCTCCCCCTAATGTTTTATAAAGAAATCATCATCTTGTAGTCTCCCCCTTGCTTTCTTTAGAGGCGTTGGAGTGTCAATCTTCAAGTCTTGTGAGTCTTCTTTTCCTGATCTTCCACAATGTCAGTTGCTTTAGTTCATCCTTAACTCCCCCTTGATCTTTGCCTACTTCCCCTTGAATGTTGCTTTACTTTTTTGATCCCAGTTATCTCCCATAGATTAAACTCAAACAATCAGAGAACGATTTAAAGTGCGGAAGCTTGTATAACCAGTTTGAGGAATAGTCATTGGTAGATAAACTGATAAGATGGTTGAGTAGCAAGCATATTCGGCTCATGAGAATCTGCATTAAAGAATAAGTAACCAGGGGTAATCATCTAACATAGAAGCACAATAGCAACTATTATCACAACAATTAAAAAAATTGTGTGGCCTATGCTCAGAGTTGGCAATGATGAAGCTCTGACAGGACTTCCAGTTATCATTGAAGTAAATTAAAAAATAAACTTCTCAAACTGTTCTTGGCAATATCACATAGATAAGCATGTGGAATCACAAAGATTCGTGATATTGTGTGGAAGAAAATATAATATTATCTATTAAGCTCAAAAGTGTGTAAATTGTTTGGACATAACAGGTTTCCACAGACTCAATGTGCATGAGTGAAGTGTGAAGGTGGGGCAAATTTCCTTCTTTTCAATATCCAACCTTCCAAATAAAGATCAGATAGCATATGTGCTGCTTCCCCGTGGAAAAGTGAAGTATTTCCCTGTTGAGAAGGAAATAAGTAGCTAGTGGGGTTAATACAAGAGTTGGCATGGGCTAATTGCCTGTTTCAATGATAATCACCAAAGAGTCGTGATAAATCAGTAATGTGGCTTGCCCGGCTAAGAAAAAGATAGTGCAGAGTTGTATATTTCTTTTGACTCTGTTCTCACACCCTCTTTCTTTTTATCATGTAACTCACATCTAACCAAACTCTCTTTTCAATTTTTACCTCTTAAGCACAATGAGAAAAACTCAGAGAGTTATCTCCCCCACTCTTTGATGTAGACCCTTCACCTCTTAAACACTCAGGGTTTACTTCTTTGGTAGGAAACACAGGTTTAAGTGAATCCATATAAGTGCTATATATGCTCACACATTGATCCCGTGAAAATTGTTGTCCTAAAGATTGTATTGTTCCACACACTGACTCTTTGAAGTCTCAGAAAAGCATTTAAAATCCAAACTTCTATAGCAGATAAAGCATTTTAGCATGTAGAAGTGGTTTGACCATTTGAAAGAGGTTTTATCATTCTAAAGATAGTCTTCTTTAAAAAATGATGAGTTTAAAGATTTAGAAATTTACCTTCGGATGTAGATGGTCATATTGGCATCATCCCCCTCCAATTGAGCAATAAATCTCATTTAGGCTCAATTTGTAATCAGATATCCTGTAAGAATAAAAAAGTGTTGCTAATCATCATCTTTGATGATTCCACATTTGTTAGGAATATCCAGAAGCACAGTTAATTCAAATTAAAAGGAAACATGGTGCTGGGGGTAGAGATTAGAAAGACTAGTCAAAGTCTGATCTGTTGAGGTACTGGTCCTACACTGATGTGTGTAGAAGCACATTCTGTTGAGGTACTGGTTCTACAATGATTTATGTAGAAACATCGAGAACACCGTTCTTGAAAGCGGAAGGAGCATTAATTAAATGCAATGCTTTCGGTCCAGCATTTTAAAGCAGATTTTGAAGCTGATTTTGGCATATCAGCACTCATAATTTGAGAAAACTCAGGACATCAAAGTCGTGCGTCTGTGAAATATCTTTCCAATGCAACTGGAATCGAGTAATTTGGAGCACCGAGTCAAAAGTTATACGCATGTTTCTGAAGCAGCGCAAAGCTGACAGCAAGTAAAAAAAATTGGGCTCTGAGGTTGAGTCGCAGAGGTTCAGTCCACAGAGGCTCTGTTGGATTTCACAGAGGCTCTGTGGTGAACAGTACCACAGAGGTTGGTTAGCAGAGGTTTTGCGGCAGAGGTTGATCGCAGTGCCAACGGAGCTCTGATGATGATTTTAGTGAAACACAACTTTCTGTCCAGCAGAGGTGTACTGACTTTAGCAGAGGTTTTGACCAAGAAGAACACCGATTCAGACCAAACTCAAAACATGAAAAAGTTTCATCTTTGTCTTACGAGTTCAACGCAACTGGACTCATCAAATTTGGAGCTTCGAGAAGGGAGTTATGTTGAAAATACGACAGGTGCGCAAAGCTGACGGCAAGTACTAAGACGTTGGGCTACGGGCTCTGAGGTTCGGTCGCAGAGGTTCAGTCCACAGAGGCTCTGTCGGGTTTCACAGAGGCTCTGTGGTGAACAGTACTACAGTGGGTGGTCGCAAAAATCTTAGCCAAAGCTTATGTTGTCGCTAGAAGTTGGTCTGAGTGGTCGACAAAGAATTATCGCGGCTTGACAAACGCTTGACAAAGGCTCGGCAGAGGTTTCGTCGCGGCTCGGCAGAGGTTGGTTGCTGCTCGGCAGAGGTTGGTCGCGTGCGGCAGAGGCTTGGTCGCGTGCGGCAGAGGCTTGGTCGCGTGCGGCAGAGGCTTGGTCGCGTGCGGCAGAAGCTTGGTCGCGTGCTGCAGAAGCTTAACAGAAGTGTTACACTTACTTTGACACTAATTTAGACCATTTTACCTCAGGAGTTTGCAAAAACTCAAAACACAAACAACTTGAATTTGTTTGGTAGCTGTTCATATCATCTTGAATCACCTCTTTTCGAGCTCGTACGACAAAGATATGGTTGATTTACCACAGTCGCGCAGATCTGTCCATCAGCTTTCCATCAGTACACTGTTGTCTACTTCAACGATACATATGACCCTTATAAATTTCGAATCTCTGAATTCTCAAAACACTAACATTATTCATATATGTCTTAGGAATTCAGGGCCTTTTGAATCGCATCAATCGGAGTCTTAATCAGTGAGATATGATCAATTTACTACAGCATCGCAAATCTGCCAGCATGCTGTCATTTTACTTGATTGTTGTGCACCGAAATTAATTGCCTTTGACGGATGAGTCTTAAACTGAGTGTTTAAGAGTCCATATTGAACTTTGAAGCCTGAGTCCTTAACAGATGTATTAAGGAGTCCATTTACCTACAAGACAGGTCAAAGAACTTTTGGTACCCATTTCCAAATGGGTCCTATTTTGTTAGGATTTGGAGCTGTCTTCAGGTCCTCTGGTTTGCCAGTCTTTGCTGGTTTGCCAGGTTCCTTTCTATGTTTTTTCTTATATTGGGTCTTTGAAATTTTCTTATGAAATGACCCATTAGGAACACAGTTAGAACTAGAGAAATGGTTCTTTAATTTAAACAGAAGATCAAAGCATTTACAGTTATGAGAATGAAGAGATGAATCTTTAACAGAAACAGATGGCTTTGGAGCATTTTTGACAGGAGTAGAGCTTTTGACTTTCCAAACCATTTTCACTCTTTTGAAAACAAGGTTATCTGTATTATCAACACGAGAGTTTGCTAAGTCAAAGTCCTTAAGCCTCTTAGCTAAAACATCTTTTTCTTTAAGATTTAAATCAAACTTCTTTAGAAGATCTGATTTATACTTCTTCTCCAACATAATCTTGGTTGACAAATCAGATAGTCTTTTTGTTAATTTGGACATTTCAGCTTTAAAAACATTTCTTTCTCTCTCAAAATCATCTTTCAAACATTTTGTTTGAAATCCTTCAACCTTCAACTTTTCAGACTCTTTTCTTTCAAAATCATGCTTTTTCCACTCCTTTTTAAATTTCTCTCTTTCACTGATTACAAGCTTTTCAAAATTAGAAATCAGATTAGAAAAGTTTAGACACTTAAGTTCAAAGCTTTTCTTCTCTTCTTCAGACTCAAATAAATTCATTTTCAGTTCAATATTCTCATTGGTTAAGAGTTTACCTGCCTCTTCTAGCTTGGTAATTTTTTTTGAATCGATCAGAAGGCTTATCTTCCTTTCCTCCGACTCTTTGTCAAGAGTGATAATCACATTGCGAAAGTTAGTACTGCGTTTAGAGTAGTAGTGAAAATCACCCATCGAACTTAGACACTTTTTCAACATGTTGTTACTTGAAAGAATGATCGTTAATCGGTGTTACTTTGAAAAATAAATCTTGCGGAAGAAAAATCAAAAATTAAATCCGATTGATGATCGTTTTACCCGAAATGTTACTGCACTACGACGAAAATAAAACGAGTACCTTCTGGACCTTAAACGGTTAATCCCACCGTTCAGAATGTAGAACAGAGTGTTGTAAAGCTTCTGACCAAATATCGCAACGATCCGACGGTGCGAACTCCGGGAATAGATAAAACGGTTCGCTGCGTTTTCCAGAAAATTCAATACGAAATTTCTTGCCTTTTCCGCTTTCGTTCGATTTCTTCAAATCACCGAGATGGCTCTGATACCAATTGTTGGAACCCAGATATAACAAGTAACAACAATAATAGCAATAATCCTTGTATTTGACTGATAAAGAGTAGTTTACAATATTAGAATTAAGAACAACTCACTCTTGAAGAGTTTACAATATTGGAATTAAACACAACTCTTTTTTTCTTACAACTTTTTCTCACTCTCTCTTATTGTACGTATATATAAACTAACAAAGAGATATTTAAGAGATATTTTCTAAAATATCTCTTAAATGAGATATTAAGAGATATTTTCTAAAATATCTCTTAAACAAGATATTAAGAGATATTTTCTAAAATATCTCTTAAACAAGACTTTATAACCAATACAACAATTGGTTATTTACAATTTTAGCCATTGACACTCAACAAATACAAATAAGTCCTTGACACTATTTCTTTATAAAACATTCATATAAATTAGGGGCTAATTAAAGCTAACAGGAACCAACACCATCTGCTGAGTCATCGCATTCCTCCCCCACTCATCATAAGCAAGGGGGAGAAGAACTCTGAAGACCTTCCCCATGATGAATCTATCGAGGGGGAGAAGACAAATGAAGAAACAACTGCTGGACCTCAGGGAGATGAAAACCATGAGGGAACCGAGAAGCTTAACTCTGTATCTGAGGGGGAGCAACTCGAAGAAGCTGCTGAAGAATCTGAATCTGAAGCTGAAGATGATGAAGCTGTCGACATCTCTGATGATGAACCATCTTCTTCTTCAAAGAATGATGATGATGATGATGATGATGATGACTCATTTATCGTCAAGCCTGTTCAGAAGACTACGGCTCTTAAAGGGATTTTGATAAACGAACCTTCAGGGTAACGGATCAAGACAAAGCCTGCAGCGTCTGAAGCTGACAAAGGCAAAAACAAAGGCCTTGCTGCAGATGACAATCTGACGATCTTGCTTAAAAAGCCGGTTTGTCAGGTACACTACCTTCTATTCCCTTACACTGCATCCCTCCTTTATCCCTTCTCAATCTCAATCCTTCAATCCATAAAACCTCTATACACTTAACTCCATTCTTTTTCTATCTCTTTCTTCCCCAACTCTTCTTACTTAAACGATCGCTGTGCTTCAGCTAGTCCTCTCATCTATTTGAGGATATCGCTGAAGTTTCTATAGTTGCGACTTCACCAACAATAATCGCTCTCAACGCTGAAGATATAATCCCAGTCTTGGATTTAACCACTGAGACTGATGAACCTAAAGAACAGCTGCTCTCTCACAAAAACAGACCTTCCTTGGCCCCTCAAAAGCTGAGTGAAGAGGATCAAGAAAAGAGAGATGCAATGATCAAGAGATTGGAAGATCAGTGAATCATCCTGAAGCATGATCAACTTCCTTCTATTCCTCCAAACTTTAGACTTTCACAAAAGGAATACCAGGATCACCTCAGAGCTGAAAGGTTAATCGCTGAAAGAAGGAAAGCTGAAGAAAAAGACAGAGAACTCGCCATCCAGCTTACTCAACAATCAGTGAAAGACCCCTCGCTGAAAAGAACTCCAATCGAAGTTCAATGTCAGCTATGGGAAGACGCCAAGAAGATCGTTGAAGAAAAGAGAACTGTGTCTCAATCCACCTTAAACTCGTGCAAAGAAAAGGTACACTTCAGATATCGACCTGCCAGAATCAACAAGGTACATATCACTGGAAAATCAACCCTCAGAGTTTCAATCGCTGAAATCCAGATATTCAGAGAGAACGGACAGTACGAAAAATTCTTTGCTGAAGCCATCATGAAGTACGGTCTCTCTGAATGGTTGGAGATCAGATTAGCCATCCAGAAGTCTCAATCTAAGTACAAGGATCATGTCGAAAAGCTGATAAATCAACAGATCGACTTAGTCTCTTCTTGTGTGGATATTCCTCCTCCCCTCCTCTCGCAAATCAGAAAAGAAGGGCCTCTGCAAAGAAAAAGTCTAAACCTTCAGACTCAGGTCCTTCTATACGGAACGAAACAGGTATTGGTTTTTCTCGTGCTGAATTTCTTGGTCCAGAACCTGACCTTTCCGCACTTGACACATCTCTTCCTCCTGGTGAGACTTTCATCCCTGGAAAAGTCATAAGCAAACCCTATGGGATATTCTTTATTGACTATGGTGGACGACAACTTTTTCAACGTATCTATGAGCTTCCCATCACTCCCATCGAACAACTGAATAATCTCATCTACTGGTGTGAATTCAAACGCGACATTCAGGCACGACATCTTAAACCCTTTATTTTTGAAGAAGCTCTGAACAAAAATAATCAAGGAGTAACGGTTCCTGACTGGATGATTCCCACATCAAAGACCCTTGATGAACTTCTCATTAAGGAAGAACCTCTATAAGCTGATAAGATCGCCTTATTCTTCTATTTTATCAGTTATTCTTTTGTACTTGTAATTTATTTCGCTTGTACTTTTAATCTTTCCACTTCCCTTTGTAATCTGATACGAAGTTTAAAGAAAGATTTCAGCGAAAGTACTTTAGTCCATCAGTACTGAAAAGATCCCAGAAAACAGTAAAAGGGACAAATATTTTATGAGTTCTTTTTATCCTTATGTTTTTCATTAAATAGCAATTTTCTCTGTTGCTATGTCATAATCAAATAGGGGGAGATTGTTGATCCAAATCCTCAGTGATTTGATAATGACCCTCTCTTGAACACTTAGTGAAAATTGTAAGTAAACAATATGTATTAGAGTTTCACTATCGCTGATAAGTACTAAGACTTTACAGTACCGCTGATAGGAACTCTCGTTCTTTAGATTAAACATTCAGCGAACACTGTTCACCATAATACTCTGAGCCTGTTCAGTCCTTATGGTGATCGCTGATAAGTTAGTTGTTTACTTATGATCCCTGAAGACAAGTTTCACGTCAACATAGGTTATACGCTGAAGTCGAAGATCAAGCTCAAGAACCAGCGACAAGTCTCCTAATAAACTGATGCGGATCAGCGAAGACTCAGAATTGTCCACTCAACGTGAAGTATCAAGTACAAGACTTCAGCTATCGCTGAACTTCGTCATTCGCTGATAACGAATGATAAAGCCCTGAATCAACGTAAAACTGACCATGAAGTCCTCCGTACAAAGTACTTTTGTCTTAACCACCCTTGCACGTCTCCGTACGATATGTCAGAAAAGAACCTCCTTATTGCCTGAAATCGTACAACCACTCTGATGCTACACTGTTCACCGTGCGGCTACTAAGGTTGTCTACTCAAGTCAGATCCTACAACCAATCAGCTGCTTCCACGTGTAAAGTATAAACTGCCATGCATTAAATGCATGCAGTATATAAGAAGAAGACCTCACTTCATTTTGATGTACTTGCTAACTCTGGTCAAGTCATCTTCTTATCTTGAGATAGGTTATTATTAGTAATTTCCTTCTCTTTCTTAGTGCAAGAAAACTTTGTGTTCCCACTTGTTTAGATTAGGATTTATCCTTGATCTTGTTCCTCAACAAGCTGTAAATTGTTAATGATTTATCAATAAACAATTTAGAAAAATAAAATATGTGTTTGTATTCAACCTCCCCCCCCATTCTACAAACTTGTATAGGCCTTCGGGACCAACAACACGGTTGCTAAACTCCAGCCAGAACATATACCTTTGCATTTCTTTTACTGTTATAAAATCATTTTCAAAGCTGTTAACTTACACAAAGATTATTCCTTCAATTTTTGTCATTGAAATCTCATTTTAAGTTTGACTTAGATTAACTGCTTGCTTTATTTGTCTTTGTGGGATTGATACTCAGTACTTAGTACGACTTTATTACTTGTTTTCAAAACGATACTGGTTTGGGATGTATACTTGTGTGCTATTCCATTGTCCATTTTAGGGATACATATTCTAGAGACCACCCATCATGCTCATCTGAAATCTGGTCACCATTAATTTTGAAAACCACTTACATTATGCTCGGTTAGTAGAACCAAATATAATGTCATCAACATATATTTTCACTAGGATTATATATTTTTCTTTTCATTTAATGAACAAAGTCGTGTCTATCTTACCTGTGGAAAAACCGGATTCAACTAGGGATTTATAAAGAACATCATACCATGTACGAGGAGCTTGTTTCAGACCGTACAAGGCTTTGTCAAGGATATAAACACGGTTTGGCTTCGTCTTGTCCCCAAAACCTTCAGGCTGAGAGACGTACACCTCTTATTTGATAATCCCTTTAAGGAATGCATTTTTCACATCCATTTAGAAAATTGTGAAATTCTTATATGCAACATAGGCAAGAAACATCCTGATAGCTTCAATGCATGCAACCGGTGCATATGTCTCGTCATAGTATATTCCCTCTTGCTGGCATTATCCTTTTGCAACTAGTCTAGCTTTACTCTGGACAACAATGCCATCCTCATCTTTCTTTATTATTGAACACCCACTTTGTGACAATGATACTCTTGTCTTTAGGACTGGGAAGTCTAATCTCCAAACTTTCAATGCCTCAAATTGGTTTAGCTCTTCTTGCATAGCAATCACCCAATCCGGATTTTTTAGATCTTGAGATACTATAGTAGGTTCTATATTGCTCAGAAAAGTCGCGAATAAACACTTGTTTGCTGTTGCGGATATGGTACGTACTGGTTCAGAAACATCTCCAAGAACTTGATGTATCGGTGGGGGGAAATTTGATTTTGATTCGGGTCAAAATAGACATTTTCTTCTTCAGGTAGAGTCTCAGTGACAGAAGATATGTCGAATTGAGACACCGAGGCTGTATTGTTCGTAGGAACTGGTTCAGCTTCAGAAGTAGTCTCAATTATCGGAATTTCAGTCTGATTATTATCAGGTTAAGCTTCCTCATTTGTTGATTTTGCGGTGCAGACTGATCTTCTTGATCATGAGATGAAGATTAATGAACTGGAATCGTTGCATCAGATTCGGAAGCGGTTTGTTCCACCAAAGGACCAGAAACCGTTACTAGTTCAATATCTTGTGCAACTGTTTTACTGTTTGGAACATCAGAAGTAGGATTGTAAGTTCCAAAGTATTCATCATCAAAGTATTCAACCAAACGATCAAGATCAGTTAAATGTGCAGTAGAAGTAGATGCTTGATCTTTATTTAAATTAATTTGTGCAGGTCTTGGACTGAGGTGTCCAGAAGCTAACACTCTTGACATAGCGGATTCTGAGCTGCTTTGCACAGAAGCCAAGTCTTCAACTTCATCAAGCGTGACGTTTACACTTTCAGCCACAGTCTTTGAAGTCTTTAAGTATACCCGGTATGCCTTTGAAGAAAAGGATTTATTTTTAGAATAGTAGTCTTTCACAGAGTTTTCTCATTACTCTTTGAAGATTCACCCTTGAAGAATTTTTTTTAGGTTCATCTTCTTTTATCATAAAAGCAGTGTCGTCTTGATGTTTTGTAGAAAAGTCAAATTTCTCAGCACTATCATCTAAACCTTTACCCATCTTGGATTGTAATGCATCAATATCAAAATCAGATAGATCATAATCATTTGAAACAGAAGATTTTGGATACATGAAATCTTTAAATTCTTTATCGCATTTTTTTATGTTCAGTCTTTTGAAAACTTTTGGGATCAACATCAAAAGAGTGTTATTTCATGTTGGTCCCAAAGGGTTATACAACTTTGTAGAAGGGGGGGGGGGTTGAATACAAACACAATTTTTTATCTTAAATTGTTTATTGATATAATCTAAACAAACTACGAGAATCACACAGATTTCTTGCACTATAATAAGAATGAAAGAAGTTAAGAAAATCTAAGGGTAGTTTTTCTTGGCACTAAGAAGTTCAGGGAAGGCGAGCACTTCAGAACGAAGTTTATCTATCTATTTATACTACATGCATTAGATGCAAGTCAGAATAACTTTACACGTGTCAGCACTTGGTTGGTTGCATGAATCCGACTTTTGCAAATATGCCTTTGGCTTTATGGTGAACAGTGTAGTTGGCAAAGTGGTTTGTACGATCTAGGACAAAGGCATGTCCTTCTAACAAACCGTACAAAAACGTGCAAGGGGATAAGATAAATAATCCTTGTAGAGCATGCTTCATGATCATCGATAACTAAGTTGAACTTCATCAGGGAGGACGATGAAGGTCAGCTCTCGCTGAACTCTTCTACTTGAAACATCGCTTGATTTGGACATGTCTTGGTTTCGCTGATATCCGCATCAGGTCATGAGTAGACATAGTCACTTGTTCGTCAGCTTGGTTTTTGATTTCAGCGTTGAACACTTTTTTCGCGAATCTTGTCTTCAGAGATCATAAGCAAACATTTACATAATGAACATTCAGCGATCATCAGCGAGACTGAACAGGCTCAAGTCTCATTGATGTACATTTATCACTGATGATTAATTTAAAGAGCAATGGTTTCACACCAGCGATACTAAACAAACTTAGTATATTTTCTTTGATGGTGAAACTCTGATACATAATATTTACTTACAATTTTCACTAAGAAAATTGCTAAGTTATAAAACATAAGGATAAAGAGGACTCATAAATACGTGTTCCATTTAATATTTTTTTGGATCATTTGAGTACTGATGAAGTAAAGTATTTCATTGAATTTTTTTCATTAAACTTCGTAATCAGTTTACAAGGGAAGTTGAAAAAAAATACAACTACAATGAAATAAAATACAAGTACAAAAGATTACAGCTGATAAGATAGAAGAATACAAAAGTGATCCTATCAGCTAAGCGGGTTCATCCTTGAAGAGAAGTTCATCAAGGGTATGAGTTTTAGGAATCATCCAGTCAGGGACTTTCGCGGTAGACTTGAGTCTTCAGGAAGATTCCCATTCTGGATCGATCACACCAATAAATCAGGTCTCTGAGTTGATCCACTGGAGTGATGGGAAACTCAGACCAGCGTTGAATGCATTTGGGACCTAGGTAGTCATAGAAGAAAATTCCCAGAGGTTCACTGACTACTTCACCGGCTGCAAATTCTTTACTGGGTGGCAGCGACAGGTTGAGGGATGATAGATCAGATGGGGGACCGAGCACTGCTTCACGAGAAAATTAGATCCCTGTTTCATTCTGGATAGCAGGCCCTGAAGATGAAGATGCATTCTTCTTTTTAGGATGTTGGTTTTGATGAAGTGCAAGAGGTAGAGGTAGGTTGACTGCTGAGGCGACTTGATCAATCAGCTTGTTGTTGAATTTTTCGACGACATGTTTGAAGCTTGATCTTGATCACTGAATAGACATCCTGAATTCCAACCATTCATCAAATCTATAAGTTTCAATCTTTGATAAGTAGCATGTGTTGGTGTCTCCATTTTCCCTGATCACCGTCACATCTATCACTGATGCACCTCTGACTATTTTGACTCTGATGTTGACATTCAAGATACGGCTTGCCAGGTACCTGAAGTCAACTTTCTTCTTACACCAATCTAGAGTGGTGTCACTGACATTTGACTTATTTTTATTCTTTCCTCCAACCTTCTTGAGAAGTTCTTGTTGGAATCTGAGAAGGAATTGATTCAGCTTTTTGTATCTTACTGAACTCTGGGCAACTTGAAAAGCAAACTCTTTATCTTTCAGCATGTTTCGTTGTTGTTCAGCAAGGAGTTTTTCAGCTTTAAGACTTTCAGCGATTTCTTCAGGAGTCAAAAAGTTAAGGCCGGTTGGAGGGATGAGCCGCTGATTTTCTATCCGTTGGATCATAGCTACTCTTCTCTTTAATTCATCATCTTCTGATCGCTGAACAATCGAGAAGGTCTGTTTGGGTGCGAGAGAATCTCTTGGTCTTCATATTGTTCGTCAGTCTCGTTCACAGAGACTGGGATTATTGGATTGACATCAGCTTAGACAGATGGGATTATTTGCGGTGATGAAGGAGCTTCAGCAGTATCCTCAAGCAGGGGAGAGGACTAGCTGAATCAAAAGATCAGAGAGTTAGATCTTTTGATGGTAAAAGAAGATAGATACAGCAATTGGCTAAGTGTTTAGAGGTTTCAGGAGATGGTGAATAGAGGTAGTGAAAGGATTAGGAATAGAAGCAGTGTAAGGGAAAAGAGAGTAACATACCTTACAAGTTGGCTTTTTGAGAAGGATAGCCAAGTTGCCTTCTGTAGCAAGGCCTTTGTTCTTTCCATGAGAAGTCTTCTTTGCAGGAGCCTTTTGGGTCTTCTCCCCTGCTTCCTTTATTGAAATACCTTTAGGTGCCGGAACCCCAATAGCAGTGGGTTGGAACCAAAAGTCTTCACCATCATCATCATCATCATCATCCTTATTCTCAGGATGGGATGATGGTTCATCATCTTGGATTTCTGTCACACCCCGCTAAAGCGGAAACACGAGGTATAACAGCGTAGGGTTTCATTCAAAAGGTAACAGACAACACCAACCACAACATTCAATACAATAGTTCAAAATATTACATTACAACGTCTTAAGCAAATTGTTTCAAAAAGAAGACGCCGGATACAAAAATTAACAGTAGAAGTTTTAATGTTCTTGATGGCGATGTCATCACACAATATGCACCCTACGTGCCTTCACTTACTTATTAGCACCTGAAAAGCATGTTTAAAAAAAAGGTCAACTACAAAGAGTTGGTGAGTTCACAGGTTTTCCATATGCACAACAGTTTTTCATCCAATGGTTACTCTCATGAAACGTTCGTTCATGACAAGCTCCAAAATTTAACAAAATTTATGAGTACAATTTACAAATGAGTGACTTTTGCAAGATATATAAGTGTTGAGCCACTACTAAGCCTCCGACAATCTACGCCCCGAACTACCTCAGAGGTGGTATGTTGGCCACATGAGTAGAACATTATTAACAGATAAAGTGCACCCCTACTCGTCAGTCAAGGTGGGTTTGTCAAACCAAATAGCGCTATCCACAAGTATCACCGGCTCGTTACGAGTTAATAAGTAGTGTATCTATTGGGGACTTACCATTTTCATTATCACTCAACATATCTTTATCACTTATGTAAATTCGTCCATTCGATAGTACTCATTTCTCAAATCATAAATATCCACAATTTAATATCATGAATCATTTAGCATTTTAAAATCATAACATGCTTTTCACCCCAAAACGTATAAAACAGTAAAAAGGGGCTGCGAAAACTCACCTTAAAGCGTAGATGCGAAGTAGTGCAAGCTTGATTTCTTAATGCTTTACGGGTTTCCTATAATGTCAAACAATCTCTATAAGTCCTTCATATCTAACTCAAGGTCATATTTAACTAATTTAGTCCACCTCTTGTGAAATGCCTTTGTTTTAGTATTTAATTTGAAATGAAGAATTTAACATTGTCCCAATGTTTTTAATCATGTATATGTATATATAGGGTTAAAATAATAAAATCCCATACTTTTTCAAAATGCTTAATCTGGCAGAAGCTTTGTCCTTCAAAAATGGCTATTGTAGAACACTTTCTAAAATGACAAATTTACTCTTTTTTTTATATGTAGTACTATACTGAGTTAAGGCTATTTTGACCAAATTTCATAAATTTTGAAGGTGTTTAAGGGGTCCAAATAATATTTATTAATTTGTGTTATACAGGGCCTAAAACAGATTGCACCCTTCTGTGAAAACAGACCTTTGGAAGGTCAAAACTTAATATTTTTCAGAGTTTTTGCATGCTTTGGAAACCTAACACATAAAGGTATCTTATGGAAAAAGATTCACAAATGTTTGATAACTTTTGAGTGAGTTATGGACGAATGAAGTTGCATGTACCAATCTGCCCATTTTGGACAGCTTGGCACACTTGACTTGTATAAAATATTTAAGTGACCAAAACTCCATATTTTTGAATGAAACCAAGTGCATGTGAAATTTAACTCATCTGAGAAATTCCCAGAAAGAAAAGGAGTAATTTTGATGGTTTCTACAGAGAGTTATAAGCAAAACAAAGTGACACAACAATCTGGCTGATCATCTGCTGCACACCAAATTTGTTCTAAGGAGTTGAAGGCTTAAATCTCAATATTTTCTTATGAGACCAGTTGGGTTTGAACCCTAACTCATTACACCTTACTCCAGAAGAAAAAATGAGGAATTTTGGACATGATTTGACCAAGATATGGTCGTCCTAAGCACATGCAACAAATCTGCCAGATTCTTAAACTCTAACATTCTTTAGAAAATCACATTTTAAGCATTCTAACATCCATAGATGTGGATTCCTTTGCTAAGGATTCAATCCCAACATCATGTGACATTTTTTTGAAAGAAAAATATTTTGAACTTATAAGGAAAATGTGCATGCAAAGTCAAAAATCCAGATTCTTATAAAGAACAAAACCCACATTTTTGATGATTTTGCTCATTTTTTCTCTAGTTCATGATGGAAGTTCATAGATTTTCACCACTTTATGGACATTTCTCATGTCCTTGGTGCTTTATCTCACTTCTAGAACAAGAAAAAGAGTTCATCCATTTGGGTGAAATAAAAGTGTAGAACAATGTAGGAAAAATGGCATAAAAGGTGTCAAAATGTATGAATAACACTAGTTTGGAGCTCTTACCTTAGGAAGATGTTGCAAGTACTTCAAGTTCTTTAGAATTTCGTTTTTGGATGCTTGTATGGACTGATTATTTTCTGGAGTTTGAAGGTGAATTCTTGTTGAAGAAGGTGAAGTAAAAGAAAGAGAGAAAGAAGGGTGGAAGTTCTAGAGAGAAAGGAGAGGAAGATGGATGGTTGGGAATTTGAAAATGAAACAAAGTTTGCAAAAATTGAGGGGGTAATAGGGAGGGGGGTGGCCGGCCATACATGGGCCCCCAACCCTTTGCAATATATTTTTTTTTATAAAAATTAAGCCCAAAATCATTTCCTTGTAAGATCATTTTTATTAATTTTTTTTTTGAATAGGTTTCAAGACACACTCTTAAAATACCTTCTTGTTTTTATTAAATCTTATAAAAAGAAAGATTTATGTATAAAGTAAAACCCTATATTTTATATAGGTTATATGTTATTTAAGGTATTTTGGCATTTCACAAGGTGTTCCGGTTAGTCTTGGGTCAAAACCGGGTCTTTTAGGCAACTACCGGGAATTCTAGCGATCTTTCGCTTTAATATTTTCTGAATGGGTCCTATCAGGGTATATTCTCTCTATTAACATTAGTGAGGGTTTAACAGATGCTAACCTGGAAGTTTCGATTTTTGCCGAATGTTACAGTTTTCCCCCGTTAGAGAAATTTCGTCCCGAAATTTAATGACTGGCATTCTCAGTTGGTTCCTTGACGAACAGCTGAGGATATTTACTCCTCATAAAATCCTCCCGTTCCCAAGTGTATTCTGGTCCATGCCTTGCACACCACCGAACTTTTACGATCGGGATCTTGCTACGTCTTAACCGTTTAACATCTCGGTCAAGTATCTCCACGGGTTCTTCTATAATGCGTAACTGCTCGCTCACTTGTATATCTTCCAGTGGTAGAACCAACGATTCATCCGATAGGCATTTCTTCAGATTCGACACATGGAATGTGTCGTGAATAGCGCTTAACTCTTGTGGTAGTTTGAGTCTGTATGCAACGGGTCCAATCTTTTCCAGTATCTCAAATGGGCCGATATATCTTGGACTCAACTTGCCCTTCTTCTCAAATCGTACCAATCCTTTCCATGGCGATACCTTTAATAGTACCTTATCGCCCACCTAAAATTCCAATGGCTTCCTGCGATTATCTGCATAACTCTTCTGACGAGTTCTGGCTACTTTCAGTCTTTCATGAATGGTTACGATCTTGTCTGTGGTCTCCTGAATTATGTCGGGTCTTATCAGCTGTCTGTCACCAACCTCCAACCAGCTGAGTGGGGATCTACACTTGCGTCCATATAAGGCTTCGTACGGCGCGCACTTTAAGCTGGTATGGTAGCTATTGTTGTAAGAGAATTCGACCAGCGGTAAATGAGTATCCCAACTTCCCCCAAAATCTAATACACAGGCTCGCAGCATGTCTTCCAGGGTTTGTATAGTTCTTTCTGTCTGACCGTCCGTCTGCGGGTGGTAGGCAGTGCTCAAGTCCAAACGTGTGCCCAACGCTTTCTGGACTGATCGCCAAAGGCGTGACGTAAAACGGCTATCTCTGTCCGAGATAATGGAAGTAGGTACTCCATGACGCATCACAATCTCGTTGATGTATATCTGAGCAAGCTTTTCCGTCTTGAAGTCCTCTCGGATAGGAAGAAAATGGGCAGATTTCGTAAGCCGATCCACTATAACCCAGATTGAATCATGTCCTTTCCTTGTCCTGGGTAACTTAGTTATGAAATCCATACTTATTTGTTCCCATTTCCACTCTGGAATCTCAGGTTGCTGAAGAAGACCTGATGGTTTCTGATGTTCAGCCTTAACCAGTGCACAGGTTTGGCACTTGCTTACATAACAAGCAACATCTTTCTTCATCCCTGGCCACCAGTAGTATTCCTTCAGATCCTTGTACATTTTATCGGCCCCGGGGTGAATTGAATATCTTGATTTATGCGCTTCATCCAAGATTACTGCTCGTAGATTTACGACCTTAGGTACCCAAACTTTATTTCGGAAGTAACGCACCCCGTCTGGTTGTGTTTCAAATTCCTCTTCCAAATGATGTAGGGTTTCGTTTTTCAAATTCTCCTCTTTTAATGCTTCTTCTTGAGCTTCGAGAATTTGGTCCTTAAGACTCGTCTGGACCATCCTTCCCATGGCTCTTGCCCTCGATGGCTTCACTCTTTCTTTTCAGCTTAACGCATCGGCTACTACATTAGCCTTGCCTGGGTGGTACTTTATCTCGCAATCGTAATCGCTAAGCAGTTCAACCCATCTCCGTTGTCTCATATTCAACATTTTCTGATCAAAAATGTGTTGTAGGCTCTTGTGGTCGGTAAAGACGGTACATTTAGTGTCGTAGAGGTAATGTCTCCAAATCTTGAGTGCGAACACTATGGCTCCTAGTTCCAAATCATGGGTGGTATAATTCTTTTCGTGAACTTTAAGTTGTCTTGATGCGTAGGCAATAACCTTGTCTTTTTGCATTAACACACACCCCAACCCTTGGTGTGAGGCATCGCAGTAAACAACAAAATTGTCTGCACCCTCTGGTAAAGCTAAGATCGGTGCATTGCAAAGCTTATGCTTAAGCGTCTGAAAAGCTTCTTCTTGTTTTTCTCCCCAATCGAACTTCTTATCCTTCTGGGTTAATGCCGTTAATGGTTGTGCAATTTTGGAGAAATTTGCAATGAAACGCCGATAGTAACCAGCTAAACCGAGAAACGAACGAATTTCAGTCGGAGTCTTTGGGGCTTCCCACTTCTAGATGGCTTCTATCTTGGCCGGATCGACATGAATTCCATCTTTATTAACTACATGCCCAAGAAATTGCACTTCACGAATCCAAAATTCGCATTTGGAAAGTTTAGCATACAGCTTCTGGTCTTTGAGCAGTTCTAGTATTTGCTTTAAATGTTGCTCATGTTCCTTCTTGCTTTGCGAATAAATTAATATATCATCTATGAACACAATTACGAATTTGTCCAAGTACGGTCGACATACTCTGTTCATTAGGTCCATAAAGACTGCTGGAGCGTTTGTCAGTCCAAAAGGCATGACTAGGAACTCATAATGTCCATATCGAGTCCTAAACGCTATCTTAGGAATGTCCTCCTCACGAACCCTCGTTTGATGGTATCCAGACCGAAGGTCAATCTTTGAAAAGTACGTAGCGCCTTGAAGTTGGTCGAACAGGTCATCGATTCGAGGAAGGGGATATCGGTTCTTGATGGTCAGCTTATTAAGTTCCCTGTAGTCGATGCACATACGAACGAACCATCTTTCTTTTTAACGAATAAAACTGGAGCTCCCCAGGGTGAAGAGCTGGGTCTGATGAATCCTTTATTGAGTAGCTCCTTAAGTTGTTCTGACAACTCCTGCATTTCTAAAGGTGCTAACCGGTAAGGTGATTTCGCCACGGGTGCCGCTCCCGGAATTAAGTCGATATGAAATTCAACTTGTCTTGGTGGGGGTAATCCAGGTAATTCATCTGGGAATACCTCGGGAAAATCTTGTACCACTGGGAAGTCTTGAATATTCTTCTCTTTGATCTCCTTATCCACTACGTGTGTCAGAAACACAACACAATCTTTCCGCAAATATTTTCGCATCTTCATTCTCGACACTATTTTGAATTTCCTCCCCGAGCTTTCTCCCTGTATTTCCAGTACTCTTCCTTCGGTTTGAGGTATCCGGACAATCTTTTCGGAGCAAACGATCTCAATGCGATTCTTTGATAACCAATCCATACCTACGACTATATCGAAGCTTCCTAATTTGATTGGGATTAAATCTATGCTAAAATCTTTTTCCGCCAGTTTTAGGGTACAATTTTTAATTACATCTCTGGCCCTAACTTCTTGTCCATTAGCAAATTCAATAACGTAGGCTTCTTTCAACTTTTTAGGTTCCAAGTTAATTTTCGGCCTAAACTCTAGTGATACAAAGCTCCTATCCGCTCCCGAATCAAATAGTACTGTTGCATAATGATTATTCAAGAGAAACGTACCTGTGACTACATCCGGGTTTCGTCTTGCTTCATCTGCTCCAATTTCAAACACTCGACCTCGTGCCTGACCTCCTTGATTCCCTTGATTGAGTGGTCGCGCTTGATTTGCATTAGGCCTTCGGTTCAGTCTCGGACATGCGCTCCTAAAGTGATCAGGGCTCCCACACTCGTGACAGGTTCGCTTTCCTCCGCTCTTGCAATCTCTGGCGACATGGCCTCCTTTGTTACACTTGGGGCAAATGATGCATCTTCCGAGGTGTCGATTATTGCACTTGACGCATCTTGGGCATGGCCCTCTTTCTTTCTCCTCTGCCTGTGCTTGAATTCCAAAATTTCCAGTCACTCTCTGACCCTTGTCTGATCTTCCCCCAAATTGCCTTCTTGCAGGCTCTTCTATCTTTCTTTTCCCTCCGGCTTTATCATCCCTAGTTTCTCTCGAACGATTTGCGTTGTTAGTGAGTCTCGTTGCTAGATTTACTGCTTCTTGAAGAGTCTTCGGGTCAGCTGAAGTCACATTTCCTCTGATTTTTGGAGATAAACCCCACACGTATCTATCCACTCGGTTTTCCTCGGGCGTCACCAAGTGGGGCACCAGCTTTGCCAGCTCATGGAAACAGGCAATGTAAGAGTCTATGTCGTTTCCCTTCATTTCATGGCTCCATAGTTCTGCTTCCAGCTTCTGGATCTCACTCCTCAGGCAATACTCATCCTTGAGCATCTTCTTAAACTCTTCCCATGTCAGTCTGTTGGCCACATCCCGGCCTCGGGTTTGTACTTGGGTGTTCCACCACGTTAATGCCCGTCCTTGCAGAAGGCAAGCGGCAAATTCCACCTTGTTTCCTTCAGTACATTTACTGATGTGGAGCACAGACTCCATACCCTCTAACCAAGTTAATAGCCCAACGGCTCCCTCAGTTCCGTGAAACTCTTTAGGATTACAGGTCCTAAAACACTTGTACGTGCATTCCCTATTTCTACTGGTTCCCGCATTGTTTCCTGGGTTAGCGTTCAGACCTGCTGCTACTTGGCTAACGATATTTGGAAGTGCGGCCAAAATTTGCTCGGACACGAGTCGTGCGATTTCGGGATCCTCTGTCCTTGGAGGCATAGTCCTACAGGTATGGTTTTAATTAAGGATTTAATCACACGGTCACCCTTACGGTTATTTGGTTACACTTCCTACTTGTTATGTTATTCTAAGTTATGGTACTACTTTATGCATACTATCATTATTATCTACACGTATTGTCTTAACAACATACCACAATTTCACAATCATGTATTAAAAGTACTTGAGATATGGGAACATTAACCAAGCATTTCCCTCATAAGCCGTAAATATTCAAATTCCAAAAGAAACAATTAACAAAAACATTCAATATTTGGAAGTTAACGGCTACATGTCCCAAAAATATATAAGTTCAAGTTTAATTAATCCCAAAAGCTTATAGTAGTGGTCTTCTAACGCATCAGTGCCCACAACAGCAGTCCTATCACCAAAATCAAGGCTCCCATCACCCAAGCTAGGTACCTACGTAGTGCTCTCACTTCCCTCCTAGTGATGTCAATGACCTACATAGCTCGATCTGAGACCTCACTATGCGATTTCAGCACCTCCATCACCCCATTCAGTGTTCGGTGTTGCTGGTCCATCCTCTCTCCATGGAGTTGTATGTCTTGTGACATCATTAGGACCCACTGACTTTTCCGGGCGGTCATGCCGGGAGGGTGAGCCACGGGTACTCCGGTTACCATCTGGGGGTTTCCTCGCTGCACTCCCGGTCGGGAGGACACTCCTTCGTATCTTGGTGGTTGGGTAAAACTCACACATCTAGGCAATAGGACACTTTTCCTTGCCGTGGTTCTTACTCTCGGTCCTCGTAGTGTACGCGGAGGGGACCGAGTGGGTGGTGCACTGATTTCTTCCTGGTCGTCTTCATACGGGTCTCTCTCAACTACAACCGGTGCATTGCCCCTCGGTCGGCTAGTAACATAGCCGGAGAGGTCAGCCGAGTACGAGTGCTCGGAATGGGTATGCTCAGAAGGAGTGTGCTCGGATGAGGTATGGGTGGATGACATAAAGAACTGCGATAATAGTAAACTTAGTTATTAAGTGTGTTATTGTAAGTGCCTAAGATGTGCAATGTTTATGTATGCACACACAATTATTATGCTTCTGTGTTTAAGTAGAAAATTTATTTTAAGCATACTTCCAGTATAACTAATTCGAGTCTCCCATTATACATACCTGAATTAAACATAGGTGATCAGGTTTTGTTTAATTGAGGTATAATAATGTGACACTCAACTTAATTATATTAGCAATATGCCTCAGATTTTGACAATCATTTCGAAAACCGTTTTGAAAATAGTTTGCGTTATAGTTGGGTTATAGCTTGTGGTTTCCATAAGAAAACCGACATTCTCTATAACCTTAGGCTCTGATACCAAATCTGTCACACCCCGCTAAAGCGGAAACACGAGGTATAACAGCGTAGGGTTTCATTCAAAAGGTAACAGACAACACCAACCACAACATTCAATACAATAGTTCAAAATATTACATTACAACGTCTTAAGCAAATTGTTTCAAAAAGAAGACGCCGGATACAAAAATTAACAGTAGAAGTTTTAATGTTCTTGATGGCGATGTCATCACACAATATGCACCCTACGTGCCTTCACTTACTTATTAGCACCTGAAAAGCATGTTTAAAAAAAAAGGTCAACTACAAAGAGTTGGTGAGTTCACAGGTTTTCCATATGCACAATAGTTTTTCATCCAATGGTTACTCTCATGAAACGTTCGTTCATGACAAGCTCCAAAATTTAACAAACTTTATGAGTACAATTTACAAATGAGTGACTTTTGCAAGATATATAAGTGTTGAGCCACTACCAAGCCTCCGACAATCTACGCCCCGAACTACCTCAGAGGTGGTATGTTGGCCACATGAGTAGAACATTATTAACAGATAAAGTGCACCCCTACTCGTCAGTCAAGGTGGGTTTGTCAAACCAAATAGCGCTATCCACAAGTATCACCGGCTCGTTACGAGTTAATAAGTAGTGTATCTATTGGGGACTTACCATTTTCATTATCACTCAACATATCTTTATCACTTATGTAAATTCGTCCATTCGATAGTACTCATTTCTCAAATCATAAATATCCACAATTTAATATCATGAATCATTTAGCATTTTAAAATCATAACATGCTTTTCACCCCAAAACGTATAAAACAGTAAAAAGGGGCTGCGAAAACTCACCTTAAAGCGTAGATGCGAAGTAGTGCAAGCTTGATTTCTTAATGCTTTACGGGTTTCCTATAATGTCAAACAATCTCTATAAGTCCTTCATATCTAACTCAAGGTCATATTTAACTAATTTAGTCCACCTCTTGTGAAATGCCTTTGTTTTAGTATTTAATTTGAAATGAAGAATTTAACATTGTCCCAATGTTTTTAATCATGTATATGTATATATAGGGTTAAAATAATAAAATCCCATACTTTTTCAAAATGCTTAATCTGGCAGAAGCTTTGTCCTTCAAAAATGGCTATTGTAGAACACTTTCTAAAATGACAAATTTACTCATATTTTTTATATGTAGTACTATACTGAGTTAAGGCTATTTTGACCAAATTTCATAAATTTTGAAGGTGTTTAAGGGGTCCAAATAATATTTATTAATTTGTGTTATACATGGCTTAAAACAGATTGCACCCTTCTGTGAAAACAGACCTTTGGAAGGTCAAAACTTAATATTTTTCAGAGTTTTTGCATGCTTTGGAAACCTAACACATAAAGGTATCTTATGGAAAAAGATTCACAAATGTTTGATAACTTTTGAGTGAGTTATGGACGAATGAAGTTGCATGTACCAATCTGCCCATTTTGGACAGCTTGGCACACTTGACTTGTATAAAATATTTAAGTGACCAAAACTCCATATTTTTGAATGAAACAAAGTGCATGTGAAACTTAACTCATCTGAGAAATTCCCAGAAAGAAAAGGAGTAATTTTGATGGTTTCTACAGAGAGTTATAAGCAAAACAAAGTGACACAACAATCTGGCTGATCATCTGCTGCACACCAAATTTGTTCTAAGGAGTTGAAGGCTTAAATCTCAATATTTTCTTATGAGACCAGTTGGGTTTGAACCCTAACTCATTAAACCTTACTCCAGAAGAAAAAATGAGGAATTTTGGACATGATTTGACCAAGATATGGTCGTCCTAAGCACATGCAACAAATCTGCCAGATTCTTAAACTCTAACATTCTTTAGAAAATCACATTTTAAGCATTCTAACATCCATAGATGTGGATTCCTTTGCTAAGGATTCAATCCCAACATCATGTGACATATTTTTGAAAGAAAAATACTTTGAACTTATAAGGAAAATGTGCATGCAAAGTCAAAAATCCAGATTCTTATACAAGAACAAAACCCACGTTTTTGATGATTTTGCTCATTTTTTCTCTAGTTCATGATGGAAGTTCATAGATTTTCACCACTTTATGGACATTTCTCATGTCCTTGGTGCTTTATCTCACTTCTAGAACAAGAAAAAGAGTTCATCCATTTGGGTGAAATAAAAGTGTAGAACAATGTAGGAAAAATGGCATAAAAGGTGTCAAAATGTATGAATAATACTAGTTTGGAGCTCTTACCTTAGGAAGATGTTGCAAGTACTTCAAGTTCTTTAGAATTTCGTTTTTGGATGATTGTATGGACTGATTATTTTCTGGAGTTTGAAGGTGAATTCTTGTTGAAGAAGGTGAAGTAAAAGAAAGAGAGAAAGAAGGGTGGAAGTTCTAGAGAGAAAGGAGAGGAAGATGGATGGTTGGGAATTTGAAAATGAAACAAAGTTTGCAAAAATTGAGGGGGTAATAGGGAGGGGGGTGGCCGGCCATACATGGGCCCCCAACCCTTTGCAATATATTTTTTTTTTATAAAAATTAAGCCCAAAATCATTTCCTTGTAAGATCATTTTTATTAATTTTTTTTTGAATAGGTTTCAAGACACACTCTTAAAATACCTTCTTGTTTTTATTAAATCTTATAAAAAGAAAGATTTATGTATAAAGTAAAACCCTATATTTTATATAGGTTATATGTTATTTAAGGTATTTTGGCATTTCACAAGGTGTTCCGGTTAGTCTTGGGTCAAAACCGGGTCTTTTAGGCAACTACCGGGAATTCTAGCGATCTTTCGCTTTAATATTTTCTGAATGGGTCCTATCAGGGTATATTCTCTCTATTAACATTAGTGAGGGTTTAACAGATGCTAACCTGGAAGTTTCGATTTTTGCCGAATGTTACAATTTCCACCTCATCTTCCCCTTCTTCATCTTCCTCGGCAGAGAGGATCTTTACAGGTTTTTGTATCCAGGGAAAGGAGGGTGGAGTTAGAATTTTTTTTTCTTCATCGCTTTTCTCCCCCTCAGATTGAGAGGGTTCTTCAACGGTTTCCTCCCCTTCAGCAAGGGAAGGGTTTTCTTCATTTTCCTCCCCCTCGGCGTGTTGGGGAAGGTCTTCATGGTTTTTATCCCCCTCTTCATCAACACGGGGGGAAGAAAGAGAAACATCAGCGACAACAACATTGGATGCAGGAGCCCTGTCTTTGCAGCCAGGGGTACCTGAACCGGAGAAACCCATTTTTTTCCCTCTACCAGATCCCAAAAAGAACTCTACTGACAGAGCAACCCTGATTGCATTATTTGATGCAATGGGTTACGCATGGGACACAGGGAGAGACAACAACCCTAACAAAAAGCTAACTGCCATCAAGAAGTCGATGATGCCCAGCGAGATGAATTTCATCTACGCTCATATGATCAGCTGTCTAACAGCTAAAGTCGGGTCAACTGACCAAGCATCCCAACCCCAACAGGCCATGGGATATGCTCTGTTGAAGGGACTGCACATTGATTGGGCGTCAATCATGTACGACGATTTGATGTTCAGGGTGAACATGTCTGAAAGACCAACTTGCATTCCATATCCAAGGTTTATCAGCGTCGTCTTTCAACACGGACTTGGGAATGAATACCCAAAGGTAGGAGACCTTAGACTCTCTCAGGTTGGCGCTAAAGTTCTAGATTTCAAGCCCCTGCCAAATGAGGTACGTCTCTCTGCACTCTTATCTTTTCTTAATCCTCCTTCTTCTACTTCTGCGGCTACTTCAGTGGTAATCCCAACCGCTGATACCCAGGCTGCACCCTCCACTCCTTCTTGTAAAAGGAAACACTCATCTTCCCATCTTGATTCCAAAAGGATCAAGAAAACCAAGGAGCAACCCTCCAAGCCATCAATGGCTGAAGACTCCACGACTCATCATATACAAGAGTCGCTGGATAGTTTCGTGGTACGCTCTGCCACAGCTGCTCAAGCCACCCTTCCATCCAAACCTCAGTGTCTCTAAACACTGAGGTTATAAACTTGGAACTAAACCCACCTCCTTCAGTCTCTCTACAGACTGAAGTGATTGTCAGCAGATCCAACGCTGAACTCCGCACCCAACCAATCTTCTCATCCTTCACTCCTCCCACTCTTTCTTTGGACACTCCACCAATTTTCCCACTGTTCTCAGGAACCAACGTCATCGTTCATGATTCAGCTGTTGATACTCTACATGCGATGATGGAAACAATCTTAGGACCTGCAGGCACCTCCATGCGCCAAGGCACTCTCAAAGGCGACATGGAATACCTTTCAGGGTTACAAGGTTTCGACAACTTCACCAACCCGCCTGCAGGTATACACATAACTCAACCTACTCCTCTCTCAAAACCCCAAACTTCTGAGCTTTCCTCTGTTCATAAGTTAATAACTGTTTCAGGTCCTAATTTGGGGGATATCAACACCTCCCTGAAGGCCCTGGAAACAAAGGTGGAATCCCTCACCACAACTCTATCAACAAATTCTTCAGTAGTTACAAACGCTGGAGAGAACCTCAAAAAGCTAACCGAGGTTGTTGATAAGAAAGCCTCCAATGCTGATATGGAGAAGGTAGATGGTAGCATTGCTCAGTTTGCTAACACTCTAGTCAACAACTCCACAATCGTCAACGATCTCAACCTCACCAACACCACCCTCGCAACAAACTTCACCACTATGTCCAGTGAAGTCACAACACTGAAGACAGAGATGGTAACTCTTAAGGGTGAGGTCTCCACGGTCAAGGATCTACTTCAGCAAGTCCTCAATCGCCTGAATGCTGCCACTTGTGCTCCTTCACACTTTACTCAGGTGGATCGAGAAGATCTTCAAAGACTCAATCCTGCTATATATGGCCTGGAAGACAGGGACCCAATGCATGTAGAACAATCTAAGAAACGGATTGTATTCATAAAATCATGAAGAAAATGATTTCTATTTTAAAAGTTCTTTTGTTTGATCTTTTGAAAACAAGAATACGATCAAAAACAAGTTTGTAAAGGTAGATAACAAGAATATTAACCTTTGATTTGAAGATGAATATGAACAGTTTCTGGAGAAAATGAGTTCAAATGCAACAGTTGTTCTTGCTCGAAGGAGATGATGTTCGCGTAAAAGGTAAAAATATAAACGCAATGGGTTTATATAGTGACAGTAGAGAGAGAAAAACTATGAGCGGGAAAGTTTTTCATGATGACACGAACACACCCCTTGAATTTGATTGGACAAGGTATACGAAACGGGCGAACGTGTCAGAGAAAAGCTTGCCATTGTTATCCGTTTGATGACGTCACAAACGTCCTTTCATATTTTTAGGGTGTCTCTGACGATTTTTAAAACTCAGGGACATTTTTAAAACATGAAGCACTGACTAGAAATATCAGTGTTAGGTTTTGAACTTTCAAAGTATTACTGAAAGGAAGAGATATTCAGCGATGCAATTTGTTTTGAAATCTTGCATTCATTGGCGAACGTCAGCGAGTGAGAGAGAACATACCTTGATATCAGCGAATCAATTTTGTTCAGAGAGTAGGAAATTGATAGGGTTATACACCTTTACTTTATCCCTGATCAAATGTGAACCGCTAAAGATTTTACTCTTCTAAGTTAAGCATTCCAAGCTCGCTGATGAGAAAGTTGAATCTCGTCTCATCAGGAGGTTTGGTGAATAGATCAGCTAACTAAAAGTCAGTTGGGATAAAATGAAGTTCTATATCACCATTCATCACATGATCTCTGATAAAATGATACCTGATCTCGATGTGTTTGGTCTTTGAGTGTAGCACTGGATTGTTTGCTATAGCGAAAGCACTAGTGCTGTCGCAATAGATTAGAAATTTCGAGAGCTGAAGGTCATAGTCCAGTAGTTGATTTCTCATCCACAAGACCTGAGAACAACAGCTTCCAGCGGCTACGTATTCAGCTTCAGCGGTTGAGGTGGATACTGAGTTTTGCTTTTTACTTGTCCAACTCACCAGCTTTCCACCCAGGAGCTGACAGCCTCCTGTGGTGCTTTTCCTATCCAATTTGCATCTTGCAAAATCACTATCTGAATAGGCGATTAGATCAAACCCTGAGTCTTTGGGATACCAAAGACCTAGGTTAGGAGTACCCTCAAGGTAACGAAAGATTCGCTTTACAGCGATCAAATGAGATTCCTTATGTTCATCTTGATATCGTGCACACAAATAGGTTGCGTACATAATATCAGGTCGGCTAGCTATAAGATACAGAAGAGAGCCGATCATCCCACGGTACGATGTGACATTAACAGGTTTTCTAGAAGGATCCTTGTTTAGTGTCAGTGGCGGTGCCATAGGGGTTTTCATAGTTGAGCTCTGAGTTAAATCAAACTTTTTCAGCATATCTTTAACATATTTTCCTTGGTGAATGAAAGTTCCTTTTTCACTCTGTTTGATTTGAAGACCTAGGAAATATGTCAGCTCACCCATCATACTCATTTTATATTCATCTTTCATTCTCTCAACGAAACGAGTACATAAGTCAGGGTTAGTGGAACCAAATATAATATCATCGACATATATTTGAACAAGAATAATATGACCTTTTACTTTCCTGAAAAATAGAGTTTTATCGATTTTACCTCGCTCAAATTTTTCAATATGGAGATAAGTAGAGAGAGTGTCATACCATGCACGAGGAGCTTGCTTTAAGCCATAAAGTGCCTTATCCTGTTTATAAACATTACCTGGAGGTTCAGGTAGACTTCTTCGTTCAGCTTTCCATTGAGGAACGCTGATTTAACATCCATTTGATAAACTTTGAAGTCTTTGTGTACAGCATAAGCTAAGAATAGACAAATGGCTTCTAGTCTTGCCACTGGGGAAAATGTTTCATCGTAATCTATACCTTCCTCTTGTTTGTATCCCTGAGCAACAAGACGAGCTTTGTTGCGGGTTACTGTTCCATGTTCATCCAACTTGTTTCGATAGACCCATTTAATGCCTATCACTGACTTATCGGATGGTCTGGGAACGAGGTTCCAAACTTTCTTTCTTTCGAATTCTGACAGCTCTTCTTGCATAGCACTGACCCAGTTTGGATCTCTGAGGGCATCCTCTGTTTTCTTTGGTTCAATTAAAGTGATAAAGTGAACAATAAAAAAAATGTTACCTGCACTTCGTCGAGTCTGAACACCAGCATTTGGATCACCAAAAATTCGTTCAATAGGGTGATTAATAGTCCATCGCTGAGCCGGAACATAAGTCACTGACTCAATTTAAACTTCTGGAGGAGCTGAAGATGAGGCTTCAGCAACTTCTGGTATATCAGCCAAGAGAGGAAGAGGTTCAGATGTCATTTCATTCACTGATTGCTGAGAAGTAGATGGTATATCTGAGATAGAAGGTTCAGAAGCAGGCATAGTGTTTAGAGGAACAACTGAGACCCATGATTTTTCAGCTTCACTTGTCTGCATGCTTGGGATGATAGTAGGATAATCATCTTCAGCGGGATGATTATAAGATGGAGGAATGGGAACATCTTCTGAATCACCAAGATGAGAAAACATCCATTGATTCAGTTCTTCAGTATCAGCAGAAGGTCTAGAGTTCGCTGACCGGGATTCGTCAAAAGTGACGTGAGCTGTTTCTTCTACAGTTTGTCTTCGTTGATTGAAGACTCTGAAGGCTTTTGAGATTGAAGAATATCCAAGAAAGATTCCATCATCAGCCTTAGGATCAAACTTTCCAAAGGCATCTCTGTTGTTCAGTATGAAACACTGACATCCAAAGATGTGAAGAAAGGTAATTGAAGGCTTTCTCCCATGGAAGAGTTCATAGGCTGTTTTCTTGAATCTCTTGACAATCAGCGACCTGTTTTGAGTAAAACAAGCAGTGTTGACAGCTTCTGCCCAAAATTGAGTAGGTAGATGAGAATCGTTGAGCATTGAACGTGCAGCTTCAATGATAGTTCGATTTCTTCTTTCAGCGACTTCGTTTTGTTGAGGTGTTCTCACTGAGGAAAAGTTGTGAGAAATACCCTTGCTTTCAAAGAAGAAATCAAGGGAACTGTTTTTGAATTCAGTCCCATGATCACTCCTTATTGAGCGAACGGTCATGTTATTCAGGACTTCCATTTTCCTGACAAACGTGATGAGTTCTTCAGGGGTGTCACTCTTAGAACGGAGAAACATTACCCAGGTATAGCGAGAGAAGTCATCAACTATGACCAATGTATATTTCTTTCCAGCGATGGATTGTTTGTTAACAGGGCCAAAGAAATCCATATGGAGAATGTTAGCTCAAATCTCTGTTTGTAAAAGTAGTGAAAATAGTCTAAGTACAGAAGTCTTCGACAGAGGCAGCCGAGTAACCGAGAAGACAAAAGTCTTCGACAGAGGCTCTGCCGAGTAGCCGAGTAACCGAGAAGACAGAAGTCTTCGACAGATGCACTGCCGGGTAAATGAAGAAGACCGAAGTAAAAGAAGCAACAGAAGACACTTCTAAGAGGACAAGACCACAGAGCCTCTGTCATACTTGACAGAGCTTCTGTGGCAAAAAGAAGATCTACGCAAAAGATCTTAACAAAGACGGACATGCTTCTTACAATACCTACCATTCGAAGGTTCTAAAGATCAATCGTACAAAGGCGTGACCTGACAACTCCACGTGTCAAACTCTGATAGGTTTCCGCCTAAAGCTGAATACGGAGCATTTAATGAACGTTGTATCTACAACTGTTCCAGAACTGTGTCTTGTACCTTTCAGCTACTGTTCCTGAACAGTGTCTTTGTACCTTCAGTCCTTATTGTCCTTTTAGGAGTAGTATAAATAGAAGGTTCATGTGAACTCTTCTAGTAAGCTTTTCACATCACACACACTATTAAACTGCAGATTTCTTGCTAATCCTTTAAAGTTCTTGGTGTTCTTATTATATATCAAATACAGTAATCTTTGAGAAACATATGTTATTTACTCTTTGCTTTATTTGATATTGTGTGATCTTCTACCTTACATTATCTTTCAGTTATTAAATACGCTTCCACACCATACAATCTGAACTAACTGAAAGTTAAGATCATTGTGTTAGCAAAAGGAACCAACAATTGGTATCAGAGCAAACCTTGATTTTTAATATCAAGGGATCCACTCTAAAACTATGATCTTTGGTAGAAACTTGGATTTTTAACCTATTCTTCATATTAATCAAATAGTTTCTGTTTTTCTGCCATTTTCGATTCATTCGAACTTTGGTAAACCTATAGAATCTGTTATTCTGGTTAAAAACACCATTTTAGTGCTCAACTTAAAGCTTTTAAGCTTAAAAACTTCATACGAAGCATCTACTTCATACTCTGAAAATCTGCTGTTAAAACCCTTTTTTTGGATAATTTTTCTCTCAAAATGACAAATACAAACAACTTCCTCCCTGCTGGTTCCTTGACCAAACCTCCCACTCTTCTTAGAGAAGAATACCCTCAATGGAAGATTCTAATGATTCACTTCTTTGAGGGTGCTGACAAATAATTGGTTTATTATATACGTAACCCTCCTTTCATTCCCATGATAAGTGTACCTCGTGTTCCTAGCACAGACGACACACCTGAAATCCCAGAACACACGAAACCAAAGACCCAAGAAAATTAGTCTGATTCTGATTGGGCTAAATATGAAGTTGCTCAGAAAACTAAGAGAATTCTGATCATGGCCATCCCAAATGACCTTTTCCAGTCCATGGATGCATGTGAATCTGCATATGATCTATGGAAAGAACTGGAAAAACAACTAGAAGGAGGAGTCAAAACCCAGAAGAACCGCAGAGCTCAATACATAAATGAATACTATGCCTTTAAAGCTCTGCCAATTGAATCTCTGCAAACTACGTATGATAGGTTCAACTCTCTAATAAACAAGTGCAAGAAGTCCGGCATCCACAGAACCTCTGAAGAAAACAACGTTATGTTCCTGAAGTCTCTGAATGAAGAATGGATTCAGTTATCTATGTCTCTGCAAACAAATCAAGACTTAGATTCCTGGACCCTATCAGACCTCTATGGAACATTGGAAGCACAAGAGCCTCAGGTAGCACAAGCAAAATCCCAGATCATTGCACCTCTTGTATTGGTCGCTAAGACTACAGAGGTTAAAGAGAAACCAAAGAAAGAGGAAAGAAATGAGAAGAAGAAGAAAAACATGATGGTAGAAAGTGAAGAAGAAGAGGAAGTAGCAGCAGAAGAAGACACGACCCTGGCCTCGATAGCTAAATCTTTAGCTCTCTTGACTAGGGAATTCAGCAGAGGATACCAGAAGAAATCTGGTAATGAACGATATGAAAGAGAGAATCAAGAAAGAGAAGGGTCAAACGACAGAAGTGGTGACCGACAGAGGTCCAGTGACAGAAATGACAGAGGAAATGACCGACAGAGGTCGGAAGACAAAGCTGGCAACACTCCACATATTCAAGAGTGTTACAAATGTGGTAGCCATCCCACTACGCAAATGAATGCCGAACAGAAAGAAGTGGTGACCGATAGAGGTCAGACGACAGAGCTGGAAACTCCACACAGAATCAAGGATGCTACAACTATGGAAAGTCGGGTCACTTCGCCAACGAATGCAGGAGCAGGTCAAATCGCCCTCAGAGGGATGCAGCTTTCTACAAAAAGAAAGCTGAATACTATGCTCAGAAGTCACTAATGGTGAACAAAGAAATCTGGGAGTCAGACACATCCTCTGACGAAGGAAAAACAAAGAATGCTCTATTCTGTGGCATGGCAGAAGTCAGCTCCGACTCCGACAGTGAGGTATCCACTTCTACCTCTAACTCTAATACTACAGAAGATGACTTGATTAAACTTAACATTGAATACACTGAAATGAAAAAGACTTGTGAAGATATTCAGAAAAAGCTCACCTTATATGAGAGAAAAGCTAGACTTCTTACTCAAGAAAAAACTAAAATCTTTAAAGAAAAGGAAGAAATTGAAATGGACTGGAACAAAAAGATAAATCCTTTAAAAGAAAAGATTTCTGAACTTAATTCTTCCTTAAAAACAAAGTCTAAAGAACTAATGGATGTTGAGTGCGACAGAATGAACATCCTTGCTCTTAAAAATTATTTTCAAAAGGAAAGAGAAGTCCTCTGTCAAGATTTACTCAGAAGATATCTTCAAATTAAAAAATTTCAAGATGCTCATAAGGTGTACGAAAAAATTAACACACAAATAGGGAGATGGGGAATTGGCTTCTGTGATATAGATCCTTATACCGGAACCAAAAGAAACAAGTCTATGTCCTCTCTATTTCACATAGGAGATACAATAAAACTTGGATTTCCAAATCTTCTATCTGTAAGTAAAAGGCAAAAAGTCTATGGGGAACCTCACAAGAGGAAACCTCTGAAGATGACAAATGTGTGGTTTGAAAACACAGATTTGTCATCTTCAATCTCTGTCAAAAGAGAATCCAAACCTAAGAGGTATCTGAAAACTCAAGATCAGATAGGAATCTTCAAGTTTGGTAAACCCGAGACTCAAACTCAAGTTGCATTTGTCTGCATGATGAATTCTGAAAAGATATTATCAGCAGAGGCACCTTAGTTCAAGCCAAAAATTACAGAAGAAATACTTGTTATCTCTGAAGAAAACCTCTGTACATATTCCATCGATCAAGATCTCTTTGAAGAAAACTTAACAGATACTTCTGTTAACTTAGAAGATAGTTCCTTAGAAAAGGAAGAAAGTGAGTATGACACATGTTCTGAAAGTCCAGCCTCTGTCGAAAGAGAACCAAGTGACTCAACCTCTGTATATGAGGACGATTCATCCTCTGACGAATCAGAGACTGACACTAAGTCAGAGATCGGACCTAGTGACACAGAGGTTTTTAAACAAACCTTTGAAGTTCTTAACAGAACTATTCCTCCCAAGGAGAAAATCACTGGAATTCCTATCTGTCCAGACTTTTTGGATATGTGCATACAAGCCAAAACCTCTCTTGAGCTTGAAAATTTCAAACAACAGAAGTCAATGTCCACTCAAATTCCAACGAGTTCAAAGAGTTTAAAACCCTTAAAATCTGTTAAAGAATAACTAACATGGCAACAGAAGGGTAAATGGACTAAAATTAACAAATCTTTTTCTTCTGTGACAGTGAAATCTACAGAAATTCACCACAAAAGGGGAACACAGAAGGCCGCACTCAACAAAGGATTTTGCAAACAACGATCTAGCCTACATAAACCTTCTTGTAATAGAAAGTCTAATGTTAGGATAAATTGTAATGCCTCTGTGCCCCATTTAATGTATTCAATGAAAAGTTCAAGCAAATCTCTTCGCACATTCAACACTGTCATTGCTTTGATCTTATGTTTAAATTAAACCAACACTTCAAAAGTCCACACTGTCATCTTTCTGTACCCAAAGAAAATGATAAATCCAATGGTAAGAAGAAACAAAATGTTTCTTCAACAGAAGCTAAAACAAAGACCAAGAATTCTAAGGCAAACTTGAAGACCCCTGACAAAACTGGACCCATGTGGAAATGGGTACCTAAAACTCTCTAATTGTCTTGCAGAAGAAGTATGTGCGAATCTGGTATCTAGACTCCGGATGCTCAAGGCACATGACTGGCGACAGAGGTCTTCTATCCACATACAAAGAAAAGAACGATGGTGGATATGTGACCTTTGGAGACAATAAAAAGGGGTACATCAAAGGCTACGGAGTCATAAAGAAGGAAAATATAACCGTATGCAAAGTTGCATATGTTGATGGCCTTAAACACAATCTTCTCAGTGTCAGTCAACTCTGCGCTACGGGATTCGACGTAATGTTCAAAAGAACCTTTTGCTCTCTACAGAGCGAGGACACAGGACTTGAACTTCTGCGAGCCGAAAGAAGAGGAGATCTATATCTCATGAACTTCAATGCAAAGAACAAGAAAGACAAAATTTGCCTTGTTGGATGCAAAAGCGAAGAAGCCTGTTTATGGCACAACAGGTTCTGCCATTTAAACTTTCACACTCTTGATAAACTTGTAAAAGTTGACTTAGTCAAACGTCTGCCAAATGTTAAGTTTAATAAAGATCACTTGTGCTCTGCCTGCGAAATGGGAAAACTCAAAAGAGCTTCCCATAAAGGCAAAACTGATATATGTTGCACTAGGCCTCTGTACATGCTACATAGAGCCTAGGTTGCAAGAAATATATACTCGTTTTGATCGATGAATTCTCAAGATTTACATGGGTTGAATTTGTCAGAAACAAATCAGATGTTCCAAACATACTGATAAATTTAATGAAAAGAATCCAAGTTCTGTATGAGTGCAGGATTCAGAAACTGAGAAGCGACAATGGCACAAAAATCAAAAACTCTGTCATTAAAACCTATCTTACAGAAGAAGGAATTTCACAGAACTTCTCTGTTGCACGCACCCCACAACAGAATGGCGTGGTCTAACGAAAGAATCGCACGCTTGTGGAAGCCGCCAGAACTATGCTAACCGCATGTGGATTACCAATGACATTTTGGGCAGAAGCAGTATCAACCGCTTGCTATACCCAGAATCGATCAACCATCGTAAAGAGACACATCAAAACACCATATCATTTGATCAACAAAAGACGACCAAACATCAAGTTCTTCCATGTATTTGGATGCAAGTGCTTCGTCTTAAATGATAGAGAAGCAAGAGGAAAGTTTGAAGTAAAGGCATATGAAGGCAAGTTCATAGGATACTCTGCAACTTCCAAGGCCTACAGAGTTTATCTTCTACGGTCTCGAACGATTGTAGAAAGCATAAAGGTTTCTTTTGACGACACTTTCCAAAAGACTTCTGAACAAATCAGTTCAGAACTCGGTCTAAAAGGGGAATCCTCTGGCATCTCAAAAACAAGAGAAGAAGACTTAAATCTTCTATTTTAAGAGATGTTCCATGATGATATTGATCCCTCTACTGGAGCCGTCAGAGCCTCTGGAGAATCACCTTCTACCAGCCAAGACGAAATAGGTATCTCTCTAACAGGTCCCTTAAACAATTCATCTTCTTCTGTAAACCATACAGATGCAAATGCCGAGGGGGAGCCAACAGAAGATGATACAACAAGGAAAACAACCACAGAAGCTACTAAAGAACCAACTCTAGGAACTACATAGGAACCAATAACAGAGGAACAAGAAGACTCAGTATATACTTCTAAAGAGGAACAAACACCGCCACTCATTCCAATCATTCCACAATCTGTAGGATCAAGCACGAAAGAAAAATATACGACAGAGGCTACACCAGAACAACAAATAGAAACCTCTGAAGATCAACTTGATGAAATCGATGACCATCTCCCAAGAACAGCAAAGTGGACAAAGAGCCATCCTCCAAGTCTTAACCGGTGAACCTTCTGAAAAGGTAAAAACAAGATCTGCCACTGCTAACTTTTGTTTCTTTACAAACTTTATTAGTGTGATCGAGCCAAAAAGGATCTCTGAAGACCTTGACGATCCAAACTGGGTAGATGCTATGCAAGAAGAGCTTCTACAGTTTGAACGAAACAAAGTCTGGACTTTAGTTCCTCTGCCACGAGGAAAACAAGCCATAGGAACTAAATGGACTTTAGTTCCTCTACCTTTCTTCTTTGATAATGGTTACGACAGAGGTACGACGGATACCACTTTGTTTTATAAACGAAAAAGTGATGAAATTATGCTTGTACAAATATATGTGGACGACATAATTTTTGGGTCTACAAATTCAGAAGAGTGCAAAAATTTTGAAAAACGCATGCAGAGTGAGTTTGAAATGAGTATGATGGGAGAATTAACTTTCTTCCTTGGACTCCAAGTAAAACAATCATCAGAGGGAATTTTCATAAATCAAGCTAAATATGTCTCTGACATACTTTCAAAATACAGTCTCTGTGATGCCTCTGTAATGAGAACTCCAATGGCCACAGGAAATAAGTTAGACTCAGATCCAAAGGGCATACCTATAGAGTGCACACTCCAGATGAATGATTGGGTCTCTGTTATACTTAACTGCAAGTAGACCTGACCTAATGCATGCCACATGTCTATGTGCAAGATATCAAGCTAACCCGAAGGAATCCCATTATAATGCTGTAAAGAGGATCTTCAGATACCTCAAAGGGACCAAAAATCTTGGCCTTTGGTATCCGAAGAACTCTGGTTTTGGTCTTAAAGCTTATACAGATTCAGATTATGGAGGCTGCAAGCTCGACAGAAAGAGTACCTCTGGGAGTTGTCAATTCCTAGGTGGTAAACTAGTCAGCTGGACCTCTAAGAAGCAGAACTGCGTATCCACATCTACAGCAGAAGTCGAATACGTTGCTGC
The DNA here is from genome assembly GCA_033807775.1 of Saussurea involucrata. Classification (NCBI taxonomy): domain Eukaryota; kingdom Viridiplantae; phylum Streptophyta; class Magnoliopsida; order Asterales; family Asteraceae; genus Saussurea; species Saussurea involucrata. The sequence goes on from CM066322.1 coordinate 140,813,878, forward strand.
TGCTAGTTGTTGCTCCCAAGTTATGTGGATGAAAACTCAGGTTAAGGACTATGGCCACATCATATTCAAAATTCCCATCTTTTGTGACTCAAAGAGCGCCATAGCCATCTATGCCAATCCAGTACACCACTCAAAAACAAAGCATATCGATATCCGTTACCACTTTCTGAAACACCATGTTGAATATGGGACAATCGAAATGCACTTCGTACCTATAGAATACCAGCTTGCAGACTTATTCACCAAATCACTAGATGAGAAAATATTTCTTTTCTTGGTGGGTAAGTTGGGAATGATAAACATGAGCTAAAACCTCTGTAAGTATAACTTAAATCTTTTGTAAGTATGTACATACATTGCTTTTATTATCTGGTTAATTTATTTCTGAATGTAAATTATTAATCACCAAGTGTTCTGCACAAAAACAGAGCTTCTGTAGGATTGCTCAGAACCTCTGACAGTCTTTACAGAACCTCTAAGAAACTTGATCTATGTCCCATATTACTTATCAAATTTTGAACCAAGCATAGATCAAGGGGAGCAGAAGGAGACCTTGAAATGATCTACAGAAGTTGATCATTCAAGGGCGAGCCAAAGAAGAATTTTGATCAACCACAATCAACAGAGGTCAAGAATTTCGCCGAACAAAGGAAAGTCAAAATGTGAGTATCTCATAAAAAACCTTCAAGAAAACAGTTTTCTAGGACACAAATTTCTAAATATGTCTTAGAAACATTGCTTATGACATTCCAAAAAGAAAATAATCAAAACGATTGATGAGTCTCTCTTTATGATAAATTTAAGGTTCCAGAGCCTCTGCTGGGCTCAACAGAGCTTCTGTAAAACAGATCCTCTATTACTACAAATTACATAAGAACTCGATCGATCGTCTTGAATGACATACAGAAGGTCTCAAGTAAAAAGGGTTCATATACCACAGAACTTGTGCGAACAAATCAAGATATTTGATGTTTACACGTACGAAATCTTTTTAGAAAACAGTTTTCTAGGACAAAATTTCCAAAAATTTCCTAGAAACACTGCCAAAGACATTTCAAACTTCAAATGATCAAAAAGATGCATAAATTGTGAGTTATGAGAAATTTGAGGTCATAGAGCCTCTGCTGAGCTCAACAGAGGCTCTGCCAGAGAAAATCTCTGATCGTAAATTTAAACGATTTTGATCGATTATGAATGTCTTCTCAAAAAGACCTCTTTTGCACAAATGCACACTTTGAGATTCTCAAAAGGTTGTTGGTCACAGAGGTCATTCCACCAAAGAAACTCTGTTGACCAACAAAGGCTTTTAAAAAGGAGTTACTCGCACAGAACCTTATCCAAAACAGTTTTCTAGGACACCAACTTCAAAATATGTCCTAAAAACAGTTCTTAAAAAGATTAAAAACCTGGATGATCAAAAAGTTTAATAGATTTTTAGTTATGAGAAATTTCCTCTCATAGACCTTCTGCTAGCTCTGACAGAGCTCCAAAACCTCTGTGATTGAAATTTCTTCTCTAAAATCTATCGATCCTCTCCAATGCTTTTCAAGCATTTTTGGTAAAGGTGCAAGCAACAGAGGATTCGAAGAGAGTTTCAAACAACAGAGCTTCTGTCATTTTCAAACTTGGGGAAATTCCGCAACAGTAACGGCAAATTTACTGAGAGTGAAAAATATGTGGAGGAAAAGAAACACACGCACCAAGCATTAATGGGCCGCGCACGACGTCAAGTCGTGCTATGACACTGCTGACGTGTCACATTTTCATTGGACGTACACGGCACACGTTCTCCTGGAAAGTTGAACCCGTCGTTCACACTCAAGTATGGACCCCAAAAATTATTCACTTCTATATATTTACCTCTTCAGATTCTACCCTTCACTATAAAACCCAAGTTACCACTCCTCATAAAACCTTTACGCACACCCATCTTCTTCTCCGGCGAACCATTGCAAAAACTTGCAAAATTCTTATCTTTATACAAGAAATTGCCTCGTCTTCTTAAGCTATCTCCCCTGCATATTCACCGGCGAACTCTCCTGAAAACCCTGAACACTCTGAACATTCAGAAAACCCTGAAATCGCCAGAGACCTAGACCTAGATAACTCCGGCGATGAAGCAGACTTTGCTCCGACAACCCATCTCCAAGACTTCCTTGCTCATGAACATTTTGCAAATGTTCTACCTTTAAAACCCAATAATCACTACCTTGTTCCCTCACGAACTGCTTTTGGGAAAGCACATGCTATACTTCTCCATATCTTAAAACAACATATTCTCTACCCTCTTTTGTCCAAAATCGTGGACAAAATCCCTGCCAGATACATAAATCAATTCTGGCAAAGTTGCAGATGTGATCCAGAAGACCGACAGATCAAAGGCTACATCTCCAAATCCGATAAATCCGAACATCTTGAACTCATGTTCAACAGAACGATGTTCTCTCTTGAGTTCAGCCTACCCACAAGAGGTCTTCTAGGATTAAAGACCTTTGCACAGGAACCTACAGATGAAGAGCTCTGCAGGTTTGTCGAAATGTTGGGGTACAACATACCACTCAGAAAGAGAAATGACTTCCGCAGAGGCAGACTACCACCTCTGTGGAATACACTCTTTTCAATACTCAACAGGTGCTTAACCGGGAAAGTGGGGAGTCCAGATCAATCCTCACACCAAATACTAGCCATCATGTACGGAGTCTACTACGACATACCTCTGGACTTCGCCACTCTCATGATGCAAGAAATGGTTAACACCATCGACATAAAGAACAACTTCCTGAAGAAAAAGTCAAACACATCAGGAGCTCTACCTCCTCCGCAGTTCCAAAGGATTCTAGGTGTTCTGCTAGAGCCTCTACTCTTGCTTGAAAAATGGCCAATGGAAGGGACAATAACAAAGATGTATGCTATGAACAAGAACTCCCCAACAGAACATGCTGATGGAGACCCTCACTGCAGACCTCTGCCAAAGAAACTTCTAGGATATGCAAGGGACGAAGAACTAGAACTAGAATACATACGCGATCATATGACTCCAGAACCAAGTCCTATGACACCACCGCGTCTAGGAGTCCCCATAGGTACAGAAGTATTAGATAGGCTGACAGATGAAGAATGGGCAACTGCTTTTCAGAAGCATGAAGACAATTAAGCCAGATTCCATGCTCAGAGAAAATCTATTTACTCTGCTTCAAAGAAACACAAACCCTCTGCCTCTACTCAAAAGAAAACTCACAAGAGGAAAACCACAGAGGGTACCTCTACAAGTGTCGCAGAAGGTCATTCGTCTCCTCCTCATGCCACAGAAGTTGGATCTTCTGCTTCTCCCTCTCCCCCAAAGCAAAAGAAGAAGAGAAAATCCAAAGCCTCTGAAGAAGGGGCACCTAAACCCAAGAGGAGAAAGAGCAAGAAGAAAACTGGGAAACATCTGTCTCCTATGCAACCAATAGCAGAGGAAGAAGTGGCAGAAGAAGTAGAGGAACAGGGAATAGGAGTAGCAGAAGAACAAACCCAAGAATCCCCTCTGCAATCCCCCAATCCCCTCAACTATGCACATCACGGGGATTTCTCTGACATCATCCAAAAACCAGAATTCGCCCATACTCTAAACACTGCTGGATGGACTGCAGAACCCCTCTCCCATGGGTCCACAGAAGAACCTGACTTCAGAATCTCTTCTGACTTAGAAGATGATGACCAAACTCCTAGGGATCATCAGGTTGAGACACCAGAAGTGATACAGAACCCCTTCACCCAACCCGGATTTGAAGCACAAAGGGCAAGTCCAAAGGAACAAATAGCTGCAGAAGACCATAACATGGATACCATGTTAGAAAATCAAACAGAGGAGGTGATTGAAACGAGGGAGACAAGGATAGAGGTCTCAGAGATAGATTCAGATGAAGAAGAAGCTGAACAAATACGAAAAGGTCTCTATCATCCACAAGTCATGCAATTATACGGCTCTCATCCAATGTACGACTCCTTAGTTACTGGGGTAGGAGCTACAACAGAAGTTAGGGAAGAAGCACCAAGCCATAGGGTAGCGACAGAGACTGAAACTATAGATGGTGAAGTAGTGCTTATATGCCTAACAGAGGGAGAAACAAGAAAATATGCCTGGAGTAATAGAGGCACACAACCAAAACCAACTCCCAGTGCAACCCACACTTCTATTGCCGCCAGTCTAGTGGCAGAGGGCAATATTGAAAAAGGGCAGCACGGCTCGACCCCAACCTAAACCATTCGGACACAGGAAACTCTTTCATCCTCTGTACCAATAATAACCGGGGAAACCATCATTCCAGGGGAATCCTTTCAAAAGGATTCATCATTTGTTCGTGATCTATTGCCCCAGATCACACCCGACATCCTTGCAGAGGAATTTGTTTCCTCTGCCACATGCACACAACTAGGTCCAAACATCTCTTCAGAGGAGATTAGAGTGCACAAAGACGGAGAGACTCTAGACAAGTCTCCGAGTCAACAGAAGGATAATCTAGTACCCACCTCTGGAGTGGATCTAGACACTGTCATTCACAGAACTTCTGTAGAGTCTGAGACACTAGATGCTTCTGCTCGAGGATCAGAAGGAAATCCTTCCGCCCCCAACATCCAAACAAGGGCGAAAGAAGGTGTCTCAGGAATAGAGACTCACTCTGGGGACGAATGTGTTCCCCCATAGGTTACAACGAGTTCACATGTATCAAGGGGTGAGTTCCAAACCCTTGTCACCTTTGTGAACCAAACAATGAAAGAGTTGCAAAGCTCTTTCAAATCTTTTGCAGATACTACATCCAGGGCAATCCTTGATCTAAACACCAAAATGGACACCCTGTCCACAGAGGTGCAAAACGCCATAACCTAGATGAAGTCCTCTGCAACACACACTGCTACTACCACTGCCACCTCTGCAGCAGCTGAATTCGGAAAGGCCGCCACCACTGCCTTTAAAGACTCTGTCAAGCACTTTCTTCTACAACTAAAAGAGCATTCCTCAAAATCTAAAGCTCTTACACCCGAAGACCTGAAGAAAGCCTTAGACGAAGTTCAAGAACAAACAACAAGAAATACTCAAGTCATGAAGCCTTCTGACTACATGACAAGAGCACAAGTGACAGAACTCGGCCAATGTATACTTTATCAGATGACCGAATTCATCAAAGCTTTCACCGTTGCCAACGCACACTATGTTAAAGAGTTTTAAGCTAGTGTCGGCAGAATGCGCTTCAACACACAAGCAGATGTTGAAACACTGCTTGGCCTCTGTGATGACTTGTGCGCAAAGATGATTGCTGCAGGGGCTGTTCCACCAAATAAACCAGATTCAACATGCAGGGCAGAGGGTACGACAGATAAACATCAGGATGACTCTGATGATGACCATCATGGTCCATCAGATCATCCTGAGGGGCAGAATAGAGGGGAGAAACAAAGGGAAGAAGCTGCGAGCAGAGGTCTACCAGCTCCACCAATAGCCGCAGAACCCATCAACCAAGCACCCCCATCTCAAACCCAACAAAGAACACAACTGTCCACAGAGATAACACCCACCTCTGTGGAAATAATCTCTGAAGAAACTCAAATACCAGAAACAATCCATGTTCAAAAACAAAAGACCACAGAGACAACACCCACCTCTATGGAAACTCCTTCTGTATTTGGAAAAGATGTCCAAAACCAAGAAGAAGTCCACCTTCTGACATCCTCCGAAGATGAACTACCTTCTCCAACACCCAAAACCAACCCAAAACCAACACCATTGCTCACAAAAGAAAATATCTGAGCAAAACAACTGAAACCTCTCCAACAGAACCTAAACCCAAATCACCAATCAAGCCCTCTGAAACTCAAGTGTCAGAACCAACAGAGGCAATCCCCAAACCAACAGAAACATCAACAACAAAGCCCTCTGAGACTCAAGAGTCAAATCCTACAGAGGAAACCCCATCTCAACAAGCAGAACAGCCGAAGGCAAAAGACAAGGGAAAAGGAATTATGACAGAGGAACCGCAGAAGAAAAAGCCGAAGCATCAACCTTCAAAAGAAAAACTGATGAAGAGCTCTTTCGATGCGTATAAGACACCAAAGCCTGAAGAAGAAGACTGGGATTTCGGCACTAAACCTCTGTCAGATATTCCTGTTCTGGATCCAAAGACAAAACCGTCAGAGGATCGAGTGGCACAAGTCATGAACCAAATGGATGCTCTGCGCAGAACCTTACCTCAACCACCACCACCACAAATGGAATAAGTGGTATACAGGTACCTCTATAACAGAATGGGCATAATGGATCAATCAGAACCAACCATTCAAGACCCTGACTTCCGTGCTGACCTCGAAAACCTCTTCACCAGAACAAAACCCAAGCCTAAACATGAAGTCTTCTCAACATCCAAGATCGTCAAAGTCCTATATTGTAAGTTCTCAAAAACCAGAAGCTGGCCTAGACTCTCCTACAATATCTACAAGGTCAAAAGAGAGGATAGATCAGAGACCCAATTTGCAGATGCAGATCTTAGGAATCTCAATCCTTATGATCTACCTGAACTTCTGGAATGGACAAAAGAGAACTTCACAACCGACGAAGTTCGCAGAGCCTATAGAGTGATAAGAAAGGCCATACGTGAAAAGCTTCTGCTATACAGCATGGTAGATTTTCAATTGGCTCGAGATCTTGGAGTAAAGAGCTTAACCGTTCAACCACCAGAAGACTACTGCCCTCCCTCTGCTACACCAAACTCAATCATCACAAATCCAAGGGTCGGGTTAGTATTTCTAGATCCTTCTGGTAAATCAATGTTGTTCGTAGAGATGGACTGTCAGAAGTACGCAACAAGTACTTTGACAGAGTTTAGAAGGATACTAGTGGAGCACAGAGGATCAAAGCTCATGAATCAAAGTCTTGCCGACAGACTGATAGAAGTTATCGATGCAACAATCAACTTCCGAAATCTCTGCATCATCTTCTATCACGAGCTCAAACAAGAAGGACTTGACCGCAGAAGTTTCAATGACTTCAAGAATGCCAACATCTGAGTCAGTCAAACAGATCCTCTATAACATTTTTCTTTTCAAATACAATCAAATTTAATTGCCTCTGGCAAAATCAAATATGAAAAGAAAATATTCTTGTACTTAGAAAACACTTGCACTTTCAAATTTTTAATTTTCACTACTTAGGGGGAGATTGTTAGCTCAAATAGATGTTTGTAAAAGTAGTGAAAATAGTCGAAGTACAGAAGTCTTCGACAGAGGCAGCCGAGTAACCGAAAAGACAAAAGTCTTCGACAGAGGCTCTGTTGAGTAGTCGAGTAACCGAGAAGACAGAAGTCTTCGACAGAGGCTCTGCCGGGAAAATGAAGAAGACCGAAGTAAAAGAAGCAACATAAGACGCTTCTAAGCGAACAAGACCACAGAGCCTCTGTCATACTTGACAGAGCTTCTGTGGCAAAAAGAAGATCTACGCAAAAGATCTTAACAAGGACGGACATGCTTCTTACAATACCTACCATTCGAAGGTTCTAAAGATCAATCGTACAAAGGCATGAGCTGACAACTCCACGTGTCAAACTCTGATAGGTTTCCGCCTAAAGCTGAATACGGAGCATTTAATGAACGTTGTATCTACAACTGTTCCAGAATTGTGTCTTGTACCTTTCAGCTATTATTCCTGAACAGTGTCTTTGTACCTTCAGTCCTTATTGTCCCCTTTAGGAGTAGTATAAATAGAAGGTTCATGTGAACTCTTCTATTAAGCTTTTCACATCACACACACCATTAAACTGCAGATTTCTTGTTAATCCTTTAAAGTTCTTGGTGTTCTTATTATATATCAAATACAGTAATCTTTGAGAAACATATGTTATTTACTCTTTGCTTTATTTGATATTGTGTGATCTTCTACCTTACATTATCTTTCAGTTCTTAAATACGCTTCCGTACCATACAATCTGAACTAACTGAAAGTTAAGATCATTGTGTTAGCAAAAGGAACCAACAGAGAAGTTGTAGAGGAGATGACACTGAGGAAACTTGCTTAGATTTGAAGCTTGCCTTGGTTTGTTTCCCTTTCTCACACGCTGAACATAGAGACTCCTTAGCATATAATTGTTGAGGTAAACTAGTAACCAACTCTTTTGAAGAAAGACTATTCAGTGTCTTAAAGTTTAGATGAGAGAGCCTCTTATACCATAGCTAGTTGACATCAAATGAGGATTTTGAGAAGAAACAGGAGTTCTCAGTGGTTGTAGAGTCCATGTTTATAACGTAAACACTTTCCATACGGTATCCGCTGAGAGCTATCTTCTCCTTTTTATCAGTGACAAACCAGGATTCCTTAGTGAAAATCACTTTGTTATCCTTGTCACACAGCTGACTCATGCTTAGAAGATTATGCTTCAGTCCTTCAACATATGCCACTATTCTGAAGGTTGTTGTACCATTGGAGAGTACACCAAACCCTCGGGTATGGCCTTTTCCGTTTCCACCGAAGGTCACTGAGGGACCCTTCTCTTCATTGTATTCAGTGATAAGGTTTTTCTTTCCAGTCATATGTCTAGAGCATCCACTATCAAGATACCAGATGCCCTTCTTAACCTGCAAACAAAGGAAGATTAGTTTGACTTGGGCACCCATTTTACCATAGGCCCACAATTGTCAGTGGTGGTAGAGGAAGTGGAAGGTTCAGCAATCTTCGCAGCATTTGAAGTTTCAACTTCAGAACTACTCTTCACTTTGGTTAATTTCTTAACCTCAGTGGTAGTATTCATCTTAACCTGATTTGCACCAGGATTGGTCTTCTTTGCCTTGGGGGCATTGATCTTCACCTTAGCTAATTTTTCAGCTTTGGTGGTTGTGGGGCACTTACTAGCAATATGATTTGTAAGTCCACAATGATAACATTTCCTATAACTAAAAGTAGCTTTAGGACCATTTGCATGCTTAGCCGTTAATTTTAAATGAGCAGGGCCAGCACCAAGTATACCTTTGGCATTGGAAATGGGAGGAACAATCAGTTCTTCAGATTTCTTACCAATTATATCCACTCTGATTCTAGGGGTAGATCGCTGAATGAATCCAGGGATCTTGTTCTTAGAAGTAGAGGGATAAGTCACTGAAGCTTTAGAAGCATTCAACTTTGGTACAAAGGTACCCTTCTGAGGTTTTAGGTTGAAAACGTTTTCTTTACCTTTACCTTTTGGGATAAAGGTAGCCTTTTCCTCAGGGATGGAAGTTTTTAGAGAGGAACGCTGAGATGAGGAGTTGTCAGGGACTGAGGATACAAACGTTCCAAATATATGGAACGATCAGTGGTTGGTTCTAGAGTATCAGCTTTAGAACCAAGTCCACTCTTATCGCTCAGGGGAATCTGAGACCTTATAATCTCAGTGATCATTGTTGAGGATTTACACCATCCTTCAACAGTAGCCTCTTCAGCTTTAAATGCAGCGATAGCTTCTTCACGTTCGATTTTGACTAGCTGATTTATATGGACCTGATCTTTTAAATCTTCTTCAATTTTAGAAAGCTTTTCTATTTGAAGGTGACAGTGTTTAAGCTGTTCAGCTAGATCATGGTTTTGATTTTCATCTATGGTCTTACCATTCATGGCATCATATAACATCATAGTCAGAAGATCGATTTTCTGAAGACTATCAGCTTCAACAATATCTGAAATATTAGTAAAGAAGGAAGTTGATACCTTAGTGGTAGAAGTTGAAGTAGAGGGAATGTCAGAATTTTCTTCCTCTTCTTCTATTTTTGCCATGAGGCAGAGATTGGCCTCATCATCATCTTTAGAGTCAGATGATTCTTCTTTATCAGAGGCAGCCCGGTCAAAGTCAGCCATCAGGCCTTTGCCTTTCTTCTTAAAGCTTTTTTGCTTTGCATGCTTTTCTTTCAGCTTTTGATACTTCTCATCTCTAGACCGGGGGTTAGAGGATTTCTTCGAGAAAGCTAAAGGTTTAAAGACTTTCTTTGACCCGCATTCACTCGCAAAGTGTCCTACTTTCTCATAGTTAAAGCAGGTAGCAGTAGCCTTATCAACAGGGGTTGATGTTTTTGGCTTGTCAGTGAGTGCAAGGGGTTTGTTCCTTCTGAAGTTACTCTTTCTGGCAAATCTCCTGAACTTATTAGCCAGGAGTGCCAGAGATTCATCAAGATCTGAAGACTCAACATCTGATGAGCATTCAGAGTTAGTTTCTAACTTAGTGATAGTGATAGATGATCGTTGAGTGGAAGGTCACTCTGAGTGTAAAGCAACAGGGGTGCTTTTGGAATCTTTTACCAGATTCTTCTTAAGATGATACGACTGCTCATGATTGAGGATATTGCCAAATAAGGTAGAGAGAGTCATAGATTTTAGATCCTTTGATAGCTTGAGACACATTGAATAACTGTCCCAGCTTTCAGGTAGACATTCTAGAAATTTTGTCAGGATCTCAAAGTTAGAATATTCCTTACCAACGGTTTTAGATCAATAATTAAATAGTTAAACCGCTGATGTACTTCAGAGAGAGATTCATTCTTTCCACAAATGAAGCTTTCGTACTGTCTTACCAGGTTGATCTTTCTTGAGTCCTGGACTTCAAATGTACCTTCGTATTGAACACAGATTGTGTCCCACATGGATTTGGAGGTTTCCTGGTTCATGACGGAATGGTAGACTTCTTTAGGAAGAGCCATAGAGATGATAGATCTGAGTTTAGTGTCGATAGCCACCTTCTTCTTGTCTTCATCAGTCCATGTATGAGGTTCCCTAGGAATGATTCTTTCAGGAATGGCAGCTCTAGTAGCAGTGCCTGGAACTTCAGGATCAATCCTAACAGGGACATATGGACCATTTTCGATGTAATAGGGCATAGTAGGGTCTACACCTTCTAAGAAGAGTATCATCCTATTTTTCCACAGATTGAAGTTATCTCTAGAAAATCTAGGGGTTTTTGCAAGAGAACCATTGTCAATGTAGTTTGTGTTTGTGGTGTTAGCCATTATGGAAAATAATAAGGAAGAGAAAAGATTAGTATAAGCAAGATCTTGTTTATGAGATTAAACAATCTGCTCTGATACCACTTGTTGGTCCCGAAAGGGTTATACAAGTTTGTAGAGGGGGGGTTGAATACAAACACACGATTTTTACTTTTCTAAATTGTTTATTGATATGTATCAAACAATTTACAACTTGTTGCGAAACAAGATTTAGGAGTAAACCTAATCTAAACAAGTTAAGAGAATCACTAAGATTTCTTGCACTAGAAATAAGATAGAAAGGAGATAAGAATACTAAGAATAATATTCTAACACACATAATAGTAAGATAAGGAAAATGGTCGAGCTCTTCATTTCTGAAGTAGGGTTTCCTTTATATACTGCATGCATTTAATCCACATCAGTATCACTTTACACGTGGCAGCAGCTGATTGGTTGCATGGTTTGACCTTGGTAGACAACCTAGTAGCCGCATGATGAACAGCGTAGAATCAGAGTTGGTTGTACGAATCTGGACAAAAAGGATGTCCATTCTGACATTTCGTACGGAGGCGTGCAAGGGGGTAAGACAAAAGTAACTTGTAGAGGAAACTTCATTATCAGCGTTCGTTGAATAGTTCTTTATCAGTGATTGATAAAGTTTAGCGTTCGCTAAAGTCTTCTACTTGAAACTTCACGTTGAGTGGACAAATCTTGGCTTCGCTGATATCCGCATCAGTTCATTAGTAGACTTGTCGCTGGTTCTTTGGCTTGATCTTTGACTTCAGCGTAGAACATAGTTGACGTGAAACTTGTCTTCAGGGATCATAATTAAACAACTAAAACTATCAGCGATCATCAGTAAGACTAAACAGGCTAAGTGCTCACTGATGAACAGTATCGCTGAATGTGTAAATTAAAGCATATGTTTTTATCAGCGATACTAAATAGACTTAGTATTTTCTTTGATGACAAAACATTAATACATGTTGTCTACTTATGATTTTCACTAAGTGTTTCTCAGAGAGTCATTATCAAATCACTAAGGGTTTGGATCAACAACGACCACTGTGGAAATGGTCTCTAACACTCAAACAAGTACAAAAGTAATTGAACCGAATTCGGAGCAAACCATGGTACAAGATATAGAGCTAGAGTCGTCGGGTAGAGAAGTCAACGTTCCAATCCCAGAAAACCTAACGATTGAAAAGCCTGAGGGAGAAAAAGAATTACTCATGCTGACTGTGACAGAACGATCAAATTTGGAAATTATTGATGATGAGTCAGAAATTGATCCAGAAACAAAAAGGTTATGGAATGAAAAGGCAATTATCGCGATCACACAGAAATCGATTTGCTCTTTCAAGTTTCTGATGATGAAGCAATAGACGAAGATGATTATGATCAGTTTCTTTTACAAAGTGAACAGATTTCCGAGTCACAATCAGAAGCGCAATAGAAGACAGAACAAGACAAACCTGAAAGCTCTTCAAGGATACCATCACCTTCTCCGCAACCATAAACGGTTCAAGCCCAACAGCCCAACCTAATCAACCGGTTCGTTGGGAGAGAGTTCGAATTCTGGTACCGTTCCTTGAAGAATCCTAAAAGAAGATTTCCGTTCATTGGATCAGACCTTTAGATCCTGTTATGCGTTATGGAGTATCTGATCTAGATGAACCACTTCATTCTCACTACTTGGAAATTATGAAAAGAGGTTGTCTAAAAAACAAAGTCAAGACTAATCCCAGGATCACAAAAATCAAAGAAATCACATCCGAGAGAATTGTGAAGGTCTAGTTTCCTTTTTCACTGTTATAAGACAAGATGGTAGAGAGTGGACCTTCACAGAGGCAGACTTCAAAAACATGACTCTGAACGACTTTCCGGTTATTCTGCGGGATCTAAGAACTCGAACCATCAGTCCTCTATCGGTCACTAAGGCTCTTGAGATGATCAAACGATTCGTGAAATGCACCATCACTATGTCATACGTCATAGATCTTCAAATGGGCATCGAGAGTAATTAGATAAAAGTAAATCTTCTCAAGCCCGATCTGACGTTGCCTGGATTAGAAGACTTGCAGGTACACTCACTTTTTTCCAAGCCAGAGTCAGGGATACTGTACTTGAAAGAGAAGAATGAAAATCGCTTCATGAGAATCAGTCAGGTGCACTGATTTTGCGACAGAACGTTGAGGAAGGTTCGTAAAGAGTTGAACGTTATAATTGAGAAGAAGAAAAAGAGTCTTCGGAGAAGATTGTCAACCTGAAAGGGTATATGGCCAAATAACTACTTAAAGAAATTGAATAAATGCTAGAGTATCGGATTTCCATCAGACACTTCGAGATTCTCTTCGCAATCAGGAAAAGATACGTACCAACTGGCACGACATTGAACTTCAATTCAAAGGGAAAGATTGTTAAGTATAAATTTCTGTTGAATAGAAGTTCAGGGGCTAAATGTGTAAATATCCCTATGGGATATAAATAGGGATGACAACCCCTAATTAGTGTTAATGATTCTTAATTGTTCTAAAGATTTGTATGGCTAGAACTATTATTCTCTGCATATTCAATAAACTTGTTGCTTAATTTCTTGATCACGTTGATTGTGGTTGATTTGCACTTGATATTGGGATTCACAACAAACACAAATTTTATACTTTCTAAATTATTTATTGATAAATCAAAGACGCAATTTATAGTTTATTGCGGAAATAGATAAGGTAAACCTAATCTAAACAAACTATGAGAATCACTAAATTTCTTGCACTAGAATGAAGGAAGGAGAGAAGTTTGTAGAAAAAGAATTTTCTACAAAGGCACTAAGAAAAATCCAGGACCCTTCAAAATGAAGGGTATCACTCCTATTTATACCCTATGCATTTAATGCATGGCAGAGGCGCTTTACACGTGTCAGATCTGCATTGGGCGCATGCTTCTGACTTTTGTCAAATACATGCTCTTGGATGCATGGTGAACAATGTAGTTGGCAGAGTGAGTGTACGATTATGGACAAAAGCAGATTTGCTTGTGTACCTTCTTATTGTTTTTGCAAGAGGATACGGCAAACAATTCTTGAACTGCGGGCTTCATGATCAGCGATCGCTGATGTGGTTGTTCTTCAGTAAGGCATGATGAAAGTCTCAGCTATCGTTGAAGCTTTGTTCTTGAACTGTAGCGTATTGTAGACTTGTCTTGGTTTCACTGAATGCCGCTTCAGATCATGAGTAGACATGTCTTGTACATCAGCTTGGTCTTTGACATCAGTGATAAACTCTTTTGGCACGAGGCTTGTCTTTAGGTATTACAATAACACTTTATATAGGAAGTGTTCAGCGATCACTAAACAAGCTCAACCTATGATCGCTGATGGTGAAACCCTAATACATACAGATGTTAAATGTAATTTTCACTAAGTATTCTAAGAGTCGTCATCAAATCACTGAGAACATGAATATTGACAACAAAAATGCAACAAATTTAACAAAAAATTACTTTAAACAAATAAGAACATGAAGGAAGTATTTATTATGAAAGAAACAAGATAGTATAAGTATTGTGACTTAGAAAGACAAAGAAAACAAAAAGAACTAACCCATATCAGAAAAAGAGGATTCCGGCGAGAAACCGGCGAGAGACGGACTGCGGCAACGAGGGAGACGGTGGAGAGAGATAGAGAGAGAGAGAGTGGCGGCGGAGGAGGAGGAGTGTGACGACGGCGAGAACCGAAGAGACAGAGAGATAGGTGATTTTAGGGTTAGGGTAAAATTAGTTTTAGGTAAAAATGAGAGAGAAGACAAGGAAAAGGTAAAATATCGCGTCAGAGGCGAAGCGGACATCCGGATAGAATCATGCGGACATCCGGGTGAATACTGAAACACGAACCAGAAGCGTTGTTGCTTCCGCAGAAAGTGGCAAACATCCGGATCAACCGAACGCCCGGTTGGAGAATATGCGGACGTCCGCATGCATAAATTTCAAGAAAACAAATTGAAACAAACTAATAGCGCACACACAAATTAAACAAGGAAGTATATACAAGACAAAAGAAAATCAAGGGTTGTATTCGATCAATCCCAAGCCAAGACTTAGCTTGCAAAAAGTTTCTTTATTTAGAGCTTTGGTGAAAATATCGGCTAAGTTGTCTTCCGAATCAACTTTTTCAAGAAGGATGTTTCCTTTTTGGACATTGTCCCTTAAGAAATGATGTCTAAGCTCTATGTGTTTAGTGCACGAGTGCAAAATAGGATTTTTGCTTAAGTTAATAACACTCGTATTGTCTCATAATATAGGCACTTTATTTAATTATACCTCAAGATCAGTAAGAGTTTGTTTCAACCAGAGAACTTATGGACAAGCTCTTGCGGCGCCTACATATTCTGCTTCAGTTGTTGAAAGAGCAACCGATTGTTGCTTTTTTGAAAACCAAGCCACAAGGGATTGACCTATGAAGGCACACACTCCACTAGTGCTATTTCTATCAATCAGAGATCCACCCACACCTGCGTCTGTGTTGCATGTAACTTCTAGCTCTCAGGGGGTTTTGGGTACCATAAGCCAAGGTTTGTAGTTCCTCTTATATAACAAAATATCCATTTGACCACTTCATAGTGAGATTGTCGAGGACTTCCCTGAAATCTTGCACACAAGCATACACTATTCATAATATCGGTCCTACTTGCCGTTAGTTAAAGGAAACTACCAATCATAGCACGCTATATCTTTTCATTGAAGAAATTTCCTTCTACATCACGAGATAGTTTAATATTTGTAGTCATAGGAGTGTCTATGGATTTTAAATCCTCAAAATTAATTTTTTTAAGCATATTTAGATTGAGTCACGAAAATTCCATCATCAAGTTGTCTAATTTGTAACCCAAGAAAGTAATTCAATTCACCCATCATGCTCATCTTGAATTCATTTTTCATTTTTGTGGCAAATTCTTCACACAATAAGTTGTTGCTAGATCCAAAGTTAATATCATCAACATAAATTTGCACAACTACTAAATCATTATTTAATTGCTTGACAAATAAAGTGTTGTCTACTTTACCCATTACATAACCATTATATATCAAGAAGGATTTTAATCTATCATACCACGAACGCAATGCTTGTTTGAGTCCATAAAGCGCCTTTTTAAGCTTAAAAACATGAGTTGGTTTTTTAAAAAATTCAAAACCGGGAGGTTGTGTGACAAACACTTCTTCATTTATAACCCCATTTAAAAACGCACTTTTAAAATCCATTTGATAAAGCTTGAAGCCTTTTGCGTTAGCATAGGCCAAGAGCATTCTTATGGATTCTAATCTTGCAATCGGAGCAAAAGTATCATCATAATCGATGCCCTCTTGTTAATCGATGCTACTAAATGAGCTTTGTTTCATGTGACTCCACCGTGTACATCTACCTTGTTCCGAAAGACCCATTTTGTTCCTGTGATAGTTTGACCACTAGGTTGAGGTACTAAGTCCCAAACAGCATTCCTAGAGAATTGGTTGAGTTCTTCTTGCATTTCTATTATCCAATCTTCATCTCTTAAGGCTTCTTCTATGGTTTTAGGTTCTATAGCAGACACAAAGGCATGGAAGGCACAATGGGTGTGGAGTTGGGATCTAGTGGTCCTTTGATTTAAGTGTTGTATGGAATGATATCTTGCGGCTCTTAGGTTGGGATCTTCTATTCCCTGGGGAACATAACAAGGAGGTGCATCCCTAGGTTCCATTTTACTAGAAGAAGGTTGGAGATCTAAATTTAAGGTTCTAAGATTGCGAGCTAAAGCTTCTTCGTCGTTTATATCATCATCTACTAAAGGAGGGCTTGGCTTTGGTGGAGATTCATCAAAACTTACGTTAAGGGATTCTTCAACTACCATGGTTGACTTGTTGAGAACTCTATAGGCTTTGCTAATCCATGATTAACCTAGGAAAATACCTACATAGGCTTTGGGATCAAACTTTGTCAAGTATTCCTTATTGTTTAAAATATGACACTTGCATCCAAAGACTTTAAGATGACCTATGGAAGGTTTTCTACCTCGATACAACTCATATGGTGTCATTTCTAGGATACCCCTAACAAGGACACGGTTTACAACATAGGTCGCGGTAGCTACGACATCACACCAAGACTTTGGGGTGTATTTTGCTCATTTAACATAGTACGACTCATTTCTTGCAAAGTTTGGTTTTTCCTCTCAACAACCCCATTGGATTGAGGAGTTCGAGGAGCCAAAAAGTTATTAGTGATCCCGTACTCGTTACAAAATGCTCCGAGTTGCGCTTCATTATCGAATTCCCTTCCATGGTCCGTACGAATAGAAATAATTGTACATCCTTGTTGGTTTTGTATTCTCTTTCCCAAAATTTAAACTTTTTAAAATCTTCATTTTTATGCCATAAAAATAAAGTCCAAGTATAACGAGAAAAATCATCAACAACTACAAGTGTATAGAAATTACCTGCATAGCTTTGGATTGCCGAAGGACCGAAAAGATCCATGTGGAGTAATTCTAACACTGTTGAGACAATGTTTTTAGATGTATGAGAAACATGGACTTGTTTTCCAACACGACATGCATCACAAAAATGATTATCAAACTTGATTGTAGGAGGATCATTGACAAGATCTTTATTTTTCAATTTTCGAATTAAATAAAGGTTTGCATGACCTAACCTTCTATACCACAAAGTAGCATTATCATGTATGGAAGATAAACATGTAAGACTATTAACACGCGTTTTGCAAATATATAAATCTCCCTTTTTAATACCGGTTACAATACCTTGTTGTCTGTAACTATTTCTCATTCATTGGTTTCGAAAAGGACATGGATATTATTCTCACATAATTGACCAATACTTAGCAAGTTAAAATTCAAATTGCTCACGTCCTCGACATTGGAA
Organism: Saussurea involucrata; assembly: GCA_033807775.1. Classification (NCBI taxonomy): domain Eukaryota; kingdom Viridiplantae; phylum Streptophyta; class Magnoliopsida; order Asterales; family Asteraceae; genus Saussurea; species Saussurea involucrata. The sequence goes on from CM066322.1 coordinate 140,831,761, forward strand.
AATCTAACATTATTGCAAACAATGTTACCTCTACCAATAACCTTTCCTTTTGCATTTCCGCCGAAGACAAATTGTCCTCCGTCACATTCCTCAAAAGATGAGAACTAATTTTTATTTCCGGTCATGTGACGAGTGCAACCACTATCGAGAATCCAATCTAGATCTTCGATTTCATTTCCAAAAGCCATCTACAAAAGATTATGAGATATAGATGTTTGGTACCCAATGTTTCATGGGTAAGATAAAAGAATTTTATAATCAAGACATGTATTCAAGGTATTTAGCGAATTGTAAGCAAGTCAACTAAGACAAATTACCAAAATAAATTAAACATCCAAAACCCAACACCTCATTGTCCTGGGATTATTGGAATCAAAAACACCCTTAGCTAACCATCTAGGAGTTATTTTTATTCTTTGGTTGTTTTCATTATACACAAAATAGGGCCTTAGCATATTTATTCTTCTTCTAACTCTATAATGATTTTGATTGTACATGTTACACATATTATTTCTATTTTGCATGAAATTCCTATTTGGCATGCAATTTCTATTTTTCATGTGATCAATAGGGAATATTGCTTGACACTACTTTTGACTTCACAGATTGTTTAATAAGGCAACTATTTAAAGCATATTTCTTGAAAACTACTTCACTTTTAGATGGATCATCTATCTTTGAAGCTTTTACAAAAACAATATTTTTTGAAGACGTTTTGGTGCTAGATTCACCGTGTGAGTCATCAAAACAAAGACCCCGTTTATCGTCAAAGGATCTTTATATTTTCAACATCTTAGACAATTTTTCATTACAATCTTTGAAATTTGAAGCCATTTGATTGTTTCTATCAAGATCTTGACATTTTGAATTTAGACATGCAATTTCAATCTTTAACTTATCATATTTAGCACATAAATCATTTTCAACTATTCTTTTTTCTAAGCATGAAACTTTTTCATTTAACTCAACGCATAAATTACATTTTTCTTTTTCAAGAAATTTTTCTTTCAAGCATGCAATCTCGTTATTCATATCCTCATGTTTCTTAATGTCATATACAATTCTCTTGTTAAGATCATGAATTTCTCTTTCTTGCAATATAAGTGATTTACTCATTTCTTTGTTGGTTTCACTATATTTCTTAGCAAGATTAGCCATTTGATTATATGATTCTTCAAGTTCATCAAGATCTTCATCCTCATGCATGTCATCATCATCATAGCAATTATCAGTATGATCACTATCATCATTAGTTGAGTAGCAAGTGATTCCCTCTTTCTCATGATTGGCCATGAGACATATTTCTTCCTTTCTTTCATCTTCTTGACTATCACTCCAAGCTCCTCCAACAAACGCCTTTTGTGTGTCATTTTGCTTTACACGTTTAGGACATACATTTGCATAATGATTTTTGTCTCCACATACATAACAATAATCATTGTTATTTGAGTTGTCATTGTAATTCCCACGATTATTGAACTTGTTGAATCGTTGAAACAGTCTTCCATTTCTCCTTGGAAAACTCGGAGCACGATTTTGCTCCCGATCATTTCCATCTCCTCGATTGAAGTTTGACCTATCATTTCTTGCAAAACTTTTGTTAGTTAAAAATTTATTAAAATTCTTTACCCAAAGAGCAATGTCATCCGTAGAGTCAATCTTCTCGGATTCTTCTTTCAGTTGACTAGTTTTCTCTTCTTTGGTCTTTTATTTTGTAATATTGGCTTGAAGAGCCAATGTTTTCTTCTTCCCTTTTGATTTCGAGCTTTGTTTCTCTTCAAGGCTATTTCGTGGACTTTGAGGTTGCCAATGAGATCGTCCAACTTCATTTTTGAAAGATCACATAAATCTTCCAAGGATGTTATTTTGGGCATCCATTCTGGAGGTAGAGCTCTAAGAATTTTCTATATGTAATCTTCATTCTCATAGACACGACCCAATCCTTTCAACGTAGTCATGATAATATTAAAACGCTTAAACATAGAATCGATAGATTCATCTTGAGCCATTTCAAATAACTCATAATCATGAACTAAATTATTAATTTTGATACTCTTCACTTGAGAATTTCCACGATGGGTATCAGTTAGGATTTGCCAAATTTCATTTGCGATTTTGCAAGTAAAAACTCTTTCAATTTCATCCGAGTTTAAAGCGGCATAAATCATATTTTTTGCTTCAAAATTTAAACAATTCCAATTGTCATCATTATTAGACCATTCCGCAATTGGTTTTTCTACACTTTTTTCGTCTTGCATTTTTGTAGGAACAAAGTTTCCATTAACAATAACATCCCACTTTTTTCTACTTTTACCACGAACATGACATCCAAAAAGTTCGGCCCAAATGCCAAATTTTTCAATGTCAATGGGAGGAGTTTTGACGGATAAAGTACCTTCATGGTGAGCCATCTCAAGGTCGATTTTTAGTTTTGAAAACACAAGTTAATGAAAGGAAATTTTTGAAAGACCCGCTCTGATACCAATTGTAGGACAACCTTAGGGGGGTAAAGGTTGTGAAAGGAGCTATTTACTAAAAATCGATTCTAAAACATTAATACGTAAAGATGCAAGAAAAGGAGTAGTGAGAATGATATCAACACCTTTGTTTAGAGGGGTTCACCAACTTGGCTAATCCACTTTTCGAGACACTTCTCGAGACACTGATCCACTATAAGTGTTCTTTATGGTAGAACACAAACCTTGGTACAAATAATAGAATGGATCTCTTGCTTTTGCTAGAGATGGGAATGGATCACTCACACTCAAAGTAAAAACTTACAACATGATAGATTTTCAATGGTAATCACTCTTGTATTATCAATGTAATGCTTGGATGATTTTTGTGAGTGTTAGAGCTTGATTGTTTGCTTTGTATTCTTCAGAAACAGAGAGATATCACAAAATGTATTTGCAAGACTTACTTATTTGATGAGACAAAGTGTTAGTTTTATACTGAAATTTTTTTGGAGACGGGCCACATGCGGACGTCCGCATTAGGCACCAAACGGACGTTCGCTTTAAAGTTTTTCAGAATTCTAGCCGTTTGAAGCCAGACACTTGTTAGAGAAAAAAACTCCAGCACGGACGTCTGGGTGGACCAAGCGGACGTCCGCTTTAAATTTTTCAACATAGAACTTTTAAGGCTACAACTTTACATTCAATGCTCCTTACCCACCATAACTTTCTTTTTAAAACTGAGATTTCATTTTTTTAATATATAAGGAAAGATTTTATAAAATGTCTTGAAAATAATCATCCAGGTATTTTACTGATTTCGTTAGGGTGTTTACCGTAAAATAATCTGAAGACTAAATAAGACGAAAAACATTCTTGAAAAAAATCTTCAGAAATAATCTTCGTGGCATGCTTCTCGAGATGGAAAATTTGAATGGCTGAGATGATGCGCTTTCCACTCTCAGATCCGTACAAGATAATCAGAAGCTTATTTTTGCACACATAAGACAAATTTTTAGAAAACAGATGAAGTCGGGTTTGTATTTGTCAATCATCAAAACATTGGGTTTGTCAAGTGATTAGATAAAATTTGTCTTCGAACACTTGCACCAACACACAGGATTATTTGCTATAGCGATGGACTAGTGTTGTCGCAATAGATAAGAATCCTTGATAGCTGAAGGTCATAGACTATAAGATGATTTCTCATCCATTAGACCTGATCACAACAACTACTAGCGGCTACATACTCAGCTTCAGCGGTTGATGTAGACACTATTTTTTTCTTCTTGCTCGTCCAACTCACCAACTTTCCACCTAGAAACTGACATCCTCTAATGGTGCTCTTCTATATACAGTTTGCAACCTGCAAAATCACTATCTGAATCGGCGGTGAGAGCGAAACCTGAGTCCTTGGAATACCAAAGACCTAGGTTGGAAGTACCCTTCAGATATCTGAAAATTCGCTTTACATCGATCAGATGTGATTCTTTAGGTTCTGATTGACAACGTGCACATAAACAAGTAGAATAAGGAAGTAGGTTAGTTCACCCATCAGATATAAAAGAGAGTCTATCATTCTTCTATAGGCAGTGACATTAACAGGTTTCCCATTTGGGTCCTTGTTCACTGTCAACGGAGGTGCCATAGGAGTTTTCATTGTTGAGCTTTGAGTAAGATCAAACTTTTACAGCATATTTTTAACGTATTTAGCGGTTACCAGGTTTTTCCAATTCCCAGTACAACTCCCCGATGTACCTTTATTGTTTTGCTTTATCTGAAGTCTAAGGAAGTAGGTTAGTTCACCCATCATACTCATCTTATATTCTTTCTTAATTCGTTCAGCGAATCGAGTACACAGAGATAGGTTAGTGGAATATGACCTTTAACCTTTCTGAAAAACAAAGTATTGTCAATCTTTCCATGTTCAAATTTTTCAGCGATAAGATAAGAAGATAAAGCATCATACCATGCACGAGAAGCTTATTTTAAACCATAGAAGGCCTTATCCAAATTATAAACATAATCTGGATGCTTAGGGTTAGAGAACCCTGAAGGTTGTTCAACAAAGACTTCCTCGTTCAGCTTTCCATTTAGGAATGATGATTTGACATCCATCTGACGTACTTTAAAGTCTTTGTGAACTACATATGCTAAGAATAATCAAATTGCTTCGATCCTGGCCATAGGGGCGATGGTTTCATCATAGTCTATGCCTTCCTCTTGTTTGTATCCCTGAGCAAAAAGTCTAGCCTTGTTAAAGGTTACAGTCCCATGTTCATCTAACTTGTTTCGATACACCCATTTGGTGCCAATAACAATCTTGTCAGATGGTCTGGAAAGAGATTCCAAAATTTGTTTCATTCAAACTCAGTCAGCTCTTCTTGCATAGCACTGACCCAGTTTTGATCTCTGAGGGCATCATCAGTCTTCTTGGGTTCAAGCAGCGATATGAAATTTACACTGAGACAGATGTTACCTGAACCACGTTAAGTCTAAATATTTGTATGCATTTGGATCACCAGGTATTTGTTCGATTAGATGACTCTTTGTCCATCTCTGAGAAGAAAGTAAAAATTTTGGCTCTAAGATGATTTCTGGAGGTGCTGAAGAAGAGGCTTCAACGATGGTATTATCCGACATCATCTGCTGAGGTTCAGATTGGTTTTCATTTACTGGTTGTTGAAAAGAAGTGGATGGGTTTTCAGAACTTGAAGGTTTATATGGAGGTAAAGGTTTATATGAGGATTCAGCTTCACTTGTTTGCATGCTAGGAATAATGATAGGATCATCATCAGCATTTTTTGCTTGAGGATCAGGAATGAAAGAACCTTTATGTTCCTATAATGAGAAAACATCCACTGATTCAATTCCTCATTTTCAGCAATGGGTTTAGAATTTGATGTGCAGGATTCATCAAAGGTGACATGAATAGTTTCTTCAATTGTTTGTCTTTGTTTGTTGAAGACTTTGAAGGCTTTGGACACTGAGGAGTATCTAAGAAATATTCCATCATCAGCTTTGGGATCGAACATTCCTAGATTATCTCTGTTGTTTAAGATGTAGCATTGACAACCAAAGATATGAAGAAAGCTGAGAGAAGGATTTCTCCCATAAAAGAGTTCGTATGCAGTTTTCTTGAATCTCTTAACAATCAGCAACCTATTTTGAGTGAAACGGGCAGTATTGACAGCTTCTGCCATAATTGATTCTGAAGATGAGAATCGCTGAGCATTGATCGAGCAGCTTCAATGATCGTTCTATTTCTTTTTTCAGCGACTCCATTTTGCTGTGGTGTTCTCACAGCTGAGAAGTTGTGAGATATACCCTTACTCTCAAAGAAGTTATCAAGAGAATTGTTTTCGAATTCAGTTCCATGATCACTCCTTATTGAGCAAACTGTCATACTCTTTAGAACTTCCATTTTTCTTGCAAATGACATTATTTCTTCTGGAGTGTCACTCTGGGATCTGAGAAATATTATCCAGGTATAGCGAGAGTACTCACCTACTATAACTAGAGTGTACTTCTTTCCAGCGATGGATTGTATATTGACAGGGCCAAATAAATCCATATGGAGTAAATGAAGAGGTGTTGTCACTGATGACACTTGATTGGATTTGAAAGAATCTTTGGTTTGCTTTCCTTTTTCACACGCTGAACAAAGAGATTCCTTGGCGTATGAATGCTGAGGTAAGCTAGTGACCAGTTCCTTTGTTGAGATAGTGTTTAGTGTCTTGAAGTTAAGATGAGAGAGCCTCTTATGCCATAGTCAGTTGACATCTGAGGAGGCTTTTGACAGAAAACAAATACTCTCAGTGGTTGAGGAGTCCATGTTAATGACATAAACATTTTCCAAACGATAACCACTGAGAGCAAGTTTTCCTTCTTTATCAGTTATATAACATACTTTCTTTGTAAAGCATACTTTGTAGTATTTATCACATAGCTGATTGATGCTAAGAAGATTGTGCTTCAGTCCTTCTACAAAAGCGACTCTTCAGAAGGTAGTTGCACCATTAGTGAGTACAAAAAACCCTCTGGTATAGCCTTTTCCGTTTCCACCAAAGGTTACTGAGGGGCCTTTCTCTTTCTTGTATTCAGATTGCAGGTTCTTTTATCCAGTCATGTGTCTAGAGCATCCACTATCGAGATACTAGATACCCTTCAATACCTGCAATCATAAGGAAGATTAAGTTTGAATTGGTACCCACTTTACAATGGGTCCACATGTGTTAGTGGAGATGGAAGGTTCAGCAATCTTCACAGCATCTGATGTTTTAGCGTAAGTGCTAACCTTCACTTAGGTTAATTTCTTAACTTTAGTGGTATTTTTCACCTTGGCAGATTTTTCATCCTTGGTGACCTTCTTTGCCTTTGTGGCATTCATTTTCACTTTAGCTGATTTTTCAGCTTTGATGGTTGTGGGGCACTTACTAGAAATATGGTCAGTAAATCCACAGTGATAGCATTTCCTATAGCTGAAAGTAGCTTTAGGACCATAAGCATAAGTAGTAGAAAGCTTTAAATGAGTAGCGCATGTTCCAAGAATGCCCTTAGCATCAGATATCGGAGGAACCTTTGGTTCTTCATATTTCTTAGGCTTAACATCAACCTTTATCTGGGAGTGATCTATGAACATGTTCAGAGACCTTAGCCTTGGAAGTAGAAGGCTGGCTAGCTGAAGGTTTTGATATGGTCTTCTTCAGCTTAGGCATTTTGGTACCCTTCTATGGAGCTTGGGAAACAGATTTCTCTTTCTCCAAGAGTTCGGGGCTCTTAGGAGATTCCTCAGGAATAAGAACAAAAGAGAAAGAGCACTGAGATGAGGAAGTGTCAGGGATAGAAGAGACAAACATTCCAAACTTAAGAATGGAATGATCTCTGCTTGGTTTATCTTTATCAGAATTAAAACCCATACCACTTCTGTCATGGACATGGATCTGAGCACCAATTATCTCAGTGATCTTTGCTAAGGATTTACACCATCCTTCAATAGTGGCTTTCTCAACCTTCAGCTCAGCGATAGATTGTTCCCGTTTGATGTTGATTAGCTCATTTACATATACCTTATACTTTAAACTTTCTTCTATATTAGTTAGTTCTTAGATTTTTAAATGACATTTTCTAAGCTATTCAGTTTAATCTAGATTTTGTTGTTCAGCTTGAGTTTTTCCACCCAGGGCATTATATAAATCAACTGTCAGTGAATTTATAGCACGACGTCTATCAACTTCAGTGAAAACTGAATCAGAAGAAATAAATACCTGAGAGGTATAAGAGGTAGATGAAATATCAACGGTTTCTACTTTTACTTATTGGATTTGGGGCATTAGACAGAGGTTGGCCACGTCTTCTTCGTCAGAATCTGATTCTTCCTCAGATTCAGCCCAATCGTGTTCTTCAGCTATTAGACCTTTACCTTTTTGCTTGTAGTTTTTCAACTTCAAATATTTTTTTTCATCTTAAGGTATTTGTCATCTCTGGGTTTAGACGATGAAGAGGGTTTGAATTATTTTTTTTTACTTGCATTCACTGGCAAAATGTCCTTTCTTTTCGCAGTTATAACAGGTAGCAGTTGCCTTATCAACAGGGTTTTGATTTTGGCCTATCAATGATAGCAAGAGGTTTTCTTCTGAAATTGCTCTTTCTTGCAAATCTCCAAAAGGAGTTTGTCAAGAGTGCTAGTGACTCATCGAATTCTGACAGATCAGTTTCTGATAAGTCATCTGAGTCTGATTCCAACTCAGTGATAGTGACAGAGGATCGCTGAGTAGGAATCATCTCTGCAGATATTAAAGCAACAAGTGTGCTTTTGAAATCTTTTGAATCTTTAACAAGATTCTTCTTAAGCTGACATGATTGCTCATGATTGACCAGAATGCCATAAAGAGTGCTTAAGGTAATATTTTTGAGATCCTTTGAGAGCTTAAGACACATGGTATAACTGACCCAGCTTTCAGGAAGACATTCTAAGAGTTTTGTTAGGGGTCTCATCATTAGAGTAGGTCCTACCAACAGTCCTTAAATCAATTAATAAACAATTAAATCATTGATATACTTCAGACAAAGATTCATTCTTACCATAAATGAAATTTTCATATTGTCTTACCAGATTTATCTTTTTGGATTCTTGTACTTCAGATGTGTGAGATCACACATCGGCTATGAGGGGGAACGAAGTCCTCCTTATAAGGGTGGATGGATACCTTCCTTGCATGAGGCTTTTTGCCTGTCACAGGGTGCGGTGTGGGTGCGTCCCGCTTATGCCTATGCGGGCAGGAACAAAACCGTGAGCGGTGTCGGCATGCTGTTATGCAGAGGGTATCCGCAAAGCGGACAATATCGTGTATGGTGGACTGGAGATGTTACAGAATGGTATCAGAGCCGGTCACCGGGTTGATGTGTCAGCGAGGACGCTGATCCCACATGGTTGGGTGGATTGTGAGATCCCACATCGGCTAGGAGGGGGAACGAAGTCCTTTTTATAAGGGTGGATGGATACCTTCCTTGCATGAGGCCTTTTGCCTGTCACTGGGTGCGGTCTGGGTGCGTCCCGCGTATGCCTGTGCGGGCAGGAACAAAACCATGAGATCCCACATCGGCTAGGAGGGGGAACGAAGTCCTCCTTATAAGGGTGGATGGATACCTTCCTTGCATGAGGCATTTTGCCTGTCACAGGGTGCGTTCTGGGTGCGTCCCGCTTATGCCTATGCGGGCAGGAACAAAACCGTGAGCGGTGCCGGCATGCTGTTATGCAGAGGGTATCCGCAAAGCGGACAATATCGTGTACGGTGGACTGGGGATGTTACAAGATGTGCCATCATATTGAACACAGATGGTGCCCCACATGGCATTAGAAGTTTTTAGGTTCATTACTGAGTGATAAACCTCATCAGGAAGAGCCATAGAATTGACTGATCTAGCCTTGGTGTCAATAGCCACCTTTTTCTTGTCTTCGTCAGATCACTTAGTGAGTTCCTTTAAAACTTGCTTTTCAGGTATGGAAGCAGTTGTATCAGTGGCAGGAACAGCAGCAGCTGTGACAAATGGAACATAGGGTCCACTTTCAACGTAATGAGGCATAGCGGGATCTATACCTTCAAGAAAATGCATCATTCGATTTTTCCAAAGACTAAAGTTATCTTTGCTGAATCGAGGAGGTTTTGCTAGAGAACCATTATCTATATAGTTTGTGTTTGTGTTGAATGTGATTTGAAGAATAGCAAGGAAGAAAGATTAAGCAGGATCTTGTTTATGAGATTAAACAATCTGCTCTGATACCACTTGTTGGTCCCGTAAGGGTTCTACAAGGGTGAAAGTTTGTAGAAGGGGGGGTGAATACAAACACAAATTTTATACTTTCTAAATTGTTTATTGATAAATCAAAGACACAATTTATAGTTTGTTACGGAAATAGATAAGGTAAACCTAATCTAAACAAACTATGAAAATCACTAAGTTTCTAGCACTAGAATGAAGAAAGGATAGACGTTTGTAGAGAAAGCATTTTCTACAAAGGCACTAAGAGAGATTCAGGGCCCTTCAAAATGAAGGGCATCGCTCCGATTTATACCATATGCATTTAATGCGTAGCAGAGGCGCTTTACACGTGTCAGATCTTCATTGGGTGCATGCTTGTGACTTTTGTCAAAGACATGCTCATGGCCGCATGGTGAACAGTGTAGTTGGCAGAATGTGTGTACGATTATGGACAAAAGCAGGTTTGCTTTTGTACCTTCATACTGGTTTGTCCAAGAGGATAAGACAAACAATTCTTGAACTGCAAGCTTCATGATCAACGATCGCTGATGTGGTCTTTCTTCAGTGAGGCCTGATGAAAGTCTCAACTATCGCGCAAGCTTTGTTCTTGAATTGTCGCGTATTGTAGACTTGCCTTGGTTTCACTGAATTCCGTTTCAGATCATTAGTAGACTTGTCTTGTTCATCATCTTGGTCTTCGATGTCAGCAATAAACTCTTTTGGCGCGAGGCATGTCTTCAGGTATTACAATAACACTTTACATAGGAAGTGTTCAGCGATCACTGAACAGGATCAGCTTATTATCGCTGATTGTGAAACACTAATACATACAGATGTTAAATGTAATTTTCACTAAGTATTCTAAGAGTCATCATCAAATCACTGAGAGGGTTTGGATGAACAACTTTCCTCTCACTTCTATCTGTAACCAATGCAAGAGGATCAACTGATGATTTTCCTTCTTTCTTTTCTTTCTTCTTTCTCTTCTCTTTTATCTCCTCAAACTTCTCCTCATCTTGATGCAGTGTCTCATACATCTCATGCAAAATCATTTCTCCTAACATCTTGTTATGTTTCATTCTTCTACAAAACTTCTTCCATTCAGGTTGTAGAACGCTAAAAAACTTGACATTTTTTTCAATTAGAGCCTTCTCTATCTTATTCTTATTGAACTCATTCAACAATGTGACAAACCTATCATATGTATGTTCCAAGGTCTCTCCTTCTTTTTGTTTAAATTCTTCATATTTAGTAATGCAGTTTGTCACCTTCATCTATTTTCCAATCTTTGAACCCATCATCATCTTCTGCAACTGATCAAACATCATCTTGTTTGTCTCCTTAAAACTGTCAATCTTTATATATATGTCATTGGTCAGGCTTTTAATGACCACGGACATTGATTGTCTATCAATAATAAATCTATTAAACTCTTTCTCATCACATTTGCTAACTAGTTTATCCTCAATAGTTTATGGTATTCCATCAGAGGGTACACCAGGTATTGTCCATTTGATCTTTTCCATGGGTCTAGTTTCAAGAGAAATCCTTATATTTTCACCATTTTCATGTCTATCAACATAGTCAAGGAAACGGTTGCACCATTGCTCATATTCACCAACAAACAGGACAAGAGGTTTATCCTTGGAGCCAAGAGCCATCAAATCCTTAGTATACATATTGAATCAAAAACTTGTTATGATCTTCAACAATTCAGAAACTAACAAATCTTATCGACAAACACATAAGTCAAACTTAGTCAAGCTTATCGCCTAAAGCTTGGTCGACAAATAAATCTTGTCCCTTGAGAGGTGGGGCGACAAACTATCTTATCGCCTAAGGTATGGGCGACAAAAGTCGCTTATCGCCTAAAGGGTCGAAGACAAAAATTCAAATCGCCTAAGTGTCAGGCGACAAGTATTGTGCAGATCTCTTCGTTGGGCGACAAAAACCTTTTATCGCCTAAAGGTCAGGCAACAAGAACAACTTATCGCTTAAGAATCCGGCGACAAAGATAAATCTCTTTGTCAGGCGACAAAAAATAACACTCGAATGTAGTTCTGGGCGACAACGATGAAGTCAGATCCAAAAAAATTCTAAGTCCCAAATACTTGTGTAGATGAACTGAGTTTTGGTAGGGTTGATCACAATAAGGTTCTGAACAACTTTACTTCTTGCTCTAACACTAAGAAATCAAAGGAAAACGACTTTCGATCCAGAAATAGACCAAAATTCTTCATTATAAGTGTAATCCAGCGGAATTGGATTGCACAGAACAGTGTCTCTATCAATCACGAGTAGAAGAAGCCCAAGAACACGGTCTAAAACGCCCAAATTTTTCAAAAACTAGATCACACATTAGACTTTTTCCAAGAACCAAGAACCTTCGAATTTCATCACAATCTGGCAGATTATCAGTCTGAATTAACAGCTCTGAAACCAATTGTGATCCCAGTAACAAGTCTACATCAAGAATTAATCACAATAAGCACAATAGAATGGGACTCAATCTGTTTGTATTGATAATGAATGAGAGGATACAGAGAGAATCTTAAAAGGATCTTGTGCCACAAGTACTCTAGCTACAAGTACATAAGACACAAAAGCTATATAAACTACGCAAGGTATTTACAAAAAATACCCTCAACTTTTATACAATTTGTAACAACCCAGTCTAAATAAAGCAAACATAGCATTTAAATTTAAAGAATTACAATACTGGGTCCCAAAAATTTCATTACATCTGTCTCCAAACTTAGGTTGGCGGAAACAACCTATACACAACTGAGAATTTACAAGTTTCTATAAGTGTCAAAGGCGCTGTCTCTATCTGCATCTGTACTCTATTCTGCTCTTGCTCACTTACCTGAGCCTCCTAGTATCTGCTTACCTGAAAAGGTTTAGTTTGGAAAATGCAAGGGTTAGACCATGAGGTCTAGTGAGCTCCCTCCTGACAGTTCTCAAATCATTTAAAAACAGTTTATAACTTTCAAACATCTTTACATGAAACTTTCAAGCATCTTTACATAAAACATTCACATATCTTTACATAAAACTTTCACACATCTTTACATAAAACTTTCGCGGATAAATCCGCTCCCGTAAATGGCACCCTGAAGTCACTCAAGAGTGACAACGAGTCAGTCTCACGCTGCCTTACTAGGTACACCCTCCCATGGCATAAACGGAACCTCCCCCCGGCGTAAGCACTGGCGGAACCTCCCCCCGACTTAGCCAATTTACGTCTACCACAATGTATGCATACATCTCATATCAACTTTCAAACAAGTAAAATCATGTAAATAAACATGGCAATTCTACTCATTTACTTTCTTTGTAAAACACGTTTAAAACACGTATTTTTAGTTAGAAAAACTCACCTGGCGCTTTAACAATTTCTCCTCGCGAAAACTTCAGAATTTACGAGGAACACCTATGTTGACAATAGTATAAAATAATGAGTCTCATGCTAACTCTAAATCTCGAATAACTTTCTACTTAACTTAACTCTCAACGGACTCAAAATTCCGAACCATCATATGAAATAATGAGTCTTATGATCTGGGCTTCAATCTCGCTATTCTATGTAGCCCATGATCGGCCCACTCTGGGACCCAAAGTAAAATTTCCGGATCTTTCAATTAAATTCCGGATTTCTTTTTTAATTTATCCAAAATACCGGATCTTATATTATAAGCCCAAAAGAAAAAGATCCGGATCTCATAATTAAGATTCCGGATCAGCCCACTGAAAACTTCCGGATTCTTAGTCTCGGCCCATTTCGGATCCAATGGATGACTCCGGTACCTTGGCCCATCTACATATAATTCCGGTTCCCCTTTAAATGGAAAATCCGGATCCAGCCCAACCTCAAATAAGTTCCGGATTGTTTTATAATTCCATATCTACTAAGTCTCGGCCAAATTAACTATGTTCCGGTTCTTTTGCAAGCAAAATTCCGGATCTTTTCCCAAACAATACCGGATCCAATCAATTTAATTAACTTCCGGATCCTAGCCCAAATAATTAGTTCCGGATCTCACCTTTAATACCGGGTCCTTAATTAAATTTCCAATTCCGGTTCTTACTATTAAGCCCAATTCTGGAACACTTTAATTAAACCCAATTCCGGAACACATCGAGTTTCTATTCCGGATCTTAATAAATTCCAGGACCCGTAAATAAATCATGGCGATGCCATACTGTTTAACATTAATACTGAGAATTCACCCATTTTAAATCGATTAATAAGTCCCTGACTCAACTAAATGAATATTCTAACACCATTAATTCTTTTATGATGATTACTTAATCCCTTAAAGCTTCCTTTTCAATTTTAAGCAAAAACTCACCAATTAAACCAAACCCAGCACCAATTCTAATCTAGGGTTTGAGAGAAGAGATTACCTGGTATAACTCTTTGCAGAAATAGATTTCAATTCCACTTCCTCTTCAAATTTGTAAATTGATGAAGTCTTCTCCTGGATTGCAATTGAACAATTTTCCGTCTCTGCTCCTCCCTCTCTAAGCCGCCACACACACACAGATGAATAGTTTTTAGGGTTTTGGGCCCAATTTAAGAGTTTTTATACTCTCTCAAACTTTACAATTTGGCCCCTGAATTTACAACTTATCACATTTCCCCACAAAACTTTTAATCTTTTCAAATAAGATCTCGGTTATTACAACACTCCCTGTTAGGGTCAATTTATGTTGATTTAAAGTTCAAGGGTCTGTATTGTAATAGTTGAATTTGAGCTTTGTTAATGAACGGGTCGTGGGCTTGTTAACCACGGGCCCGCCATATATATAGGTCATTAGCCTTAGAAAAATAGGCTAGTTGTCTTGTTTGCTTTCCTACTTTGTATTGTAATTCTCTCTCAATTGAAAGCTAATAGGAATGACCAGTTGAAATCATAAACTATATTGTTTTACATCTTTTGATTTCATTGTTCGTTGCACGGATCTGGAACTAACAATTGGTATCAGAGCAGACGGACAGATTCGATTAAAAGTTCTTTTATTGATTTCTGGTAAGTTTTCTAGTTATTCACGTCTGTGTTCTTGCTTGCACATTCATATTTTGATTCAAGCAAAATTGATCGATTTAGCTTATTGGGTATTGTTAGCATTATTGTTTTGAGTGATTCTGCAAATTTTCATAATCTAATTCGATCGTTTGAGTGGTTTTTTAAGCAAATTAAGATCAACAGTTTTGAGTGTGTTCTAGGTCAAAATCGAATTTTTAACCATCGAAACTTGTTGTTTTTGCTATAAAATCGATTTGGGTAGTGTTATTTTTGTGTTTGGTCGAGTTCCTAATCTTTCAGGAACGTTTTTAGCAACCCTAGTCGATTCCCAATCGATTTCATCACTCCAGCCGCATTTTCCGGATAGTAGCAGCACTTTCCGGACACCAGCCGTTCTTTCCGGACGATCGCTTCAAATCTTTCCGGACACATCCCAACTTTCCGGGTAAGTACTCTAATTTCAATCTTTCCGGGTATATTTGATCTGGAAACCCAAAGTTTCCGGTAATCCATTTTACCCGGACAACTCGAAGTTTCCGGTTAAATTGATACTTCCCGGACACTCTATCTTCCGGAAAGCGCATCATCCGGAAACTCATTCTACCCGGTAAGTATATAATCCGAAAACTCTTTTCATCCGGTAAGTTCCGTGTTTGAGTTTTTCATTCGGAAACTAATTTCACCCGGTATCCTTCGTATCCGGTCACTCAGACTTGTCCGAATACCTTCAGTTCCGGTAAGTTAAGTATCCTTGATATTGTTCCATTTAAGTATCGGCTACTGTTCCACTTTGAGTCAAACCAACGTCTGACGATCACATTAGTGCAACCATCAAAGATGTCTCTAGATGCTTATGCCATAAGCAACCACACCACGCCTCCAGCTCTTGGAGAATCTTATCAGGTATGTCTACCAACCTATAATGCGTTAGTTGATAAAATTCAATTGCTTGGTCAAAAGGTAGAGTCCCATATGTTTTCTTCGAATGAACAACTTCTTGAAATTAACTCGTTAAAAGCAAAGTTAGATGTTCAAACTAAGATAACAGAAAAGCTTAAATCTGACAACACCTACCTAAAGGAAAAGTGTGCTAATCTTTCGATAGCACCAAAAGATCTTCGAGCTAAGATATCTGATCTGACCTTAAAGCTTGATCAGTGTTTGAATGAGAAAGCAGAAGTTGTTAATCAATGTTCCGCTCTCCAAATTCAGCACAAGGAATTTGTAGCTAAAATTCTTGATCTTGAAACCAAACTTCATAAGAGAGGTCAATCTGATCAGACCATTCATATGAATAAACCCAAGGAGTTCACTTATTTTAATAAGGAGTGGGGAATCGGATATGATAACCCACACTACTTGAAAAAGGGTTTTTACAACACACCTACACTGTATGATTTTGGCTGTCTAGGTCTAGACTAAAAGTATCTGGAATATGCGATTAGATGGACTGGTCCTCTTGAACCTGAAAAGGAAGAGGAAACTGAGGAATACAAGCGCACACACACGTCTAAAATGCAACTTCCATTTTGTTATGAGCCTTTAAATTATTCCTATCAGAAAAATAAAAAGTATCTCTCGAATGACTACTTCGATTGCTATAAGGTTGCAAAGCCTAAGGATTCCTCCAAAAAGGATGAGGTCCAAGCAACCGCAACCAAGACTGAGGTGGACAAGTACAAGCTCTATGTTCCCCCTCTCATCTTGGAAGCAAAGATAGTCGAGTTGGAGGAGTCACTCGAGAAAGAAAGGTCAGTTTTTCAAAAGGAAAAGCAAGCGCTTGTCCAGGAACTTGAGAATCTTAAATCGGTTAAAACCGAATCTGTATCGGATGAAGGACAGGAAATCCTTCGGGGTGAAATCAATAAGCTCACATCAAAACTGGCTGCCTTGGCAACAGATGCAATAAAGGAGCATACGAGAAATGGTCAGCACCAAGAGCAGATTGACCAAATCCAATCTGAAAAGCAGAATTCACCCGAACTTTCCTCAAGTTCATCTGATACGTCTTCGTGCAAAGCTTTCATAGGCAAGATTTATACTACACAAGACGGTAAAGATTCTCAAGACGAGAGTGTTTTATGGAATTTGAACTCTGATTTTTTCTTAGCTTCCGCACCAAATTCCCCAAAGCACACAAGCACAAAGTGTTCCTCGCCTTCCCTGACCGATCCAAGTCCAGTAATTCCGGATGTCCATTTTTCAGAATATATGAACTCCGAAGGCAATTCTGATGGAGAGTTTGAGTCGTTCCCCTTCGACAAACCTCTTTCGTGTCATACTGATTTTTTTATCACCAGTAGTCAATCGACCGGTCAATTTTCTAAAGGGTGCATGTTCTAATACAAAGGCCCCAGTTGTGATTAAGATTTCCAAATCTAAACCTGTTTCTCAAAACCAATCACAGCGGAGGCAAAGGACCGAGCGATTGCCTATCAAAAATCATGTTTCTTCAAAAGTCACTGACCATGCTGTCAATGTGGGTTCAGATAAAACCGGCCAGCCTAAACAAGATAAACCAAAGAGGCCAGCTAGGGAATCTATTGAGAAAGAAGCGTCAAAGTCATTTAACACTGTTTTTTACCCTAGAATGAACAAAAACGATTGTGCTTGGAATCATAGGACTTATTTTGTTAAAAGGGATGTTAATTTTCCGATGAAATTTTACTCCATTCAGCAATTGATCCAATTATCGCACGATCGTTTATGTTGTTCTAGTTGTGGTTGGAATGACTTTGATGACATAAATAATAATGATTGGTTTGGGTCATATCACATATATAATCATACACCCAAACGCAAACCCCGTAAAAACAAAATGAAACACTATACTCCACGGGGTTCCCAATCAGAGGTTAAACCAAGGCAAGATAGGAAACCCACTTCAAAGCGGGTTCCTCCTACTGAGGTTAAACCTACACCTAAGAGGCAAAATGTTTCAAAGCAAGTTCCTCCGAAAGGTGTCAAATCTAACCCTCCCGGACCCAGGCAAATCTGGGTACCAAAGGTCCGCTAATGTTGTTTTGTAGGACGGTCATGTGTGGTTCTTACAATCTGGATGCTCCACGCACATGACCAGAAGGAGGGAGCTACTCAAGGACTACAAGGCACTATATGACGGAGACTGTTCGTGTGTTCAGGGGGAGCACAACCAGCCATCAAGTATGTTATTCTACTGTTGAAGGGGAGTGTCACACACGTTTTTTTTTACCTGCCAGAAAAGTTTTTTTTTTGTGTGTGGGCATTCCCGAGTGCACTTAACATCACACTTCGTGCACATTTTTAGGGGGATCACTACTTTTAGTGTTCATCATTTGAGGGGGAGCGTCATTTTTTTATTAAAAGTCTAAAAGTTTTTTTTTGTCGACGTCTCCTAAGTAATCACATTCCTGTTCCGAGGGGGAGCAAGGATATGCCTATGCATCAGTCAAGGGGGAGCAAAGTATTTTTCCCATGGTCCAGCCAGCGCCGGAGGGACCTCCCCAGGGACTTAGACCCGAGCGACGTGAGGGTCCTAGGACAAGAGGAGGAAGGTGAGCGGAGGGAGACTTAGTTGACAATCAAGAAGAGGTGAGACTGAGTGCAGTCAGGTCGAAAGCGAACCAAGAAAGATTGAGCCGTAAAGATAACGAGGCTCCTGAGCGAACCCAACCGAGTGATATCCGGGTAGCCACATCTACTATCCCGTCTCATTTGTTGGGACAGGGTATTGAAGAAGCCTCTGTGGACCCATCGGAGCAATTGCACAACCCTCTTATCCACTCATCCGTCTCTCAAAAGACGGATGTTTCAGTTTCTCACGGGGATCAAGCACAACTTCCACCGGTCTCTCACTCGGAGAGTACTGGTGTTGAAATAAGAGACCAGCAACCCCCGGTCTCGACTTCATTTCGTGCACCATCGAGTCTAGAGCCATTTGAAATTGACCATTCTTCGGCTAGGACACATGATGAGGAACGCGAAATCGAGATTCTTCGTGACTCGATCGGAACGTCTGTAGTGTCTCCGTCTGGCGGAACACGAGGATCGGACGGAAATCCTACCACGGCTATCCCTGAGCCAACCGTGAACGTAGGTGGCTCTGCCTCTGCGGTAGATTCTTCAACGGGAAATCTAAGTGATCCCGGTGTTACTTTACCCGACTTTGTGTCACCAGGGTCCCTGGACAGCACCCTTAAGGCTATCTGCGAGGATATGGAGCAGCACGTTGCCGCCGAGCTTAACAAAATTAAAAGCTTAATAAAAGGTAAAGAGAAGATCGTTCACGCTGAAACTGCACCTACACCTCCACCGGCTCTTGCTCAGCCTATCTATACGGTGGGCACCCTAAAGACGATGCTTCTCGCCCAACTGCTCCAACAATCCGAATCCGACGCCACTACCGAAGCAGACCTGCTCTCCGTTCTGAAATCCCAGGTCACTGCTCCTTCATCATCCATTACCACTCACTTAGATACCATTGACTCGACTCTTAAGGACTTCAAACAAGCGCTCACAACGCTGTCCGAGAGAGTCCGTTCACTCGAAGATACCTGCAAGGGTCAAGCAGGCGGTCTGAAGCGCAAGCACGATGACCAGGATGATCCTGATCACCGTAAGGGGGAGAAAAGACTAAGACCTACCGAGACCGCCCCTATTATCACCTAATCAACAATTGTGGTTCAACTGGAACCAGCAACTGCGGCAACAACAACTGATGCCGAACCTAAAGCCGAGTTGCCTCTAGCCGAGATGGTAATAGACATGGATATTTCAGACGATGAAGACCCGACGGTTGAAAAGCCTGAGGGTTCAACACAGGAACTGGTTAATTTCGACTCATCAGATATGCCGATACTAGATATGATTGATCAAGACTGCGAGACCAACCCGGAGACCGAAGATGCATGGTATGAAAAAGCCGCCAATGCCGCAAATCTCCAGGTTAATTTGGTTTTCCCTACTGATGAAGATGACAATATTGATTATGATCAGTTCCTGCTCCAGAATTTTTATGGAACCCCCGTTTACTCTGCTCAACCCGCTGAAACTTCAACAAGACCCGAGACCATAACTGCCGATATTCCGATATCTCCTCTGCAACCGACAGCTTCAGATCTCCCCCCTCCTCAACAGCAACAAATCTGTTGGGAGAAGATCCCGATATTTATTCCTCATCTGGAGGAATCCCTGAAGAAGTTGTTTGTTCACAAGCTACGCACGATCGAGCTGACCTTCTTCCTTGGTATTTTCAACTTCAACCCCGAATACCAACGCCGGTACATCAGTGCAATGAAGCGGTGTCTTCCAGTCAGCCAAGTCAGAACCAAGCATAAGATCATCGAGGTACTCAACATCTATTCAAGCCGCATTATGAAAATCGTTTATCCTGTATTCACTGTCCGACGTGAAGATGGGAATGAATGGAAATTTTCCGAAGCCGACTTCCAGTACCTCCGACCGTTCGACTTCCTGGCAATTCTAAAAGACCTTCGTATAAGAACCATCCGACCGCTACCTGTCACAAAGGCGCTCGAAGCTGTTCGTCGATTCCTAGTCCGTACTATTATGATGTCATATCTCACGGATTTCCAAATGGCAATCGAGAATAGGGCAAAGAAGGAAAATCTGATAAAGCCGAATCTGAAAGCTCCTGAGTTGAAGATGTATTCCGAGAATGCTCTGCTTCTACAACCGGAATTTGGGATTGTCTTCATGAACGATCAGAATGAGAAGAAATTTTTGCGCTTCACTCAGGTAGACAGATTCTGCGACGGCACGCTCTTCAAAGTACAAAATGCTCTTCGCAAAATCATTTCCTATGAATCAGAAAACCAGAAGGTTTCGTATGTTCCTAACTCGAATGAGATAACTGCACGAAACGCTTTAGAAGTGATTGAAGAATGCATCGACTATCGCCGTGCTATCAGAATGTTCGAGGTACACTTTGCGCTCCGTAAAAGATACGTCTACAACTGGCGAGAGCTAGAGCGCGAACTCGAACTTCAAATCAAAGGGGGAGATTGTTAGGGTCAATTTATGTTGATTTAAAGTTCAAGGGTCTGTATTGTAATAGTTGAATTTGAGCTTTGTTAGTGAACGGGCCGTGGGCTTGTTAACCACGGGCCCGCCATATATATAGTTCATTAGCCTTAGAAAAATAGGCTAGTTGTATTATTTGCTTTCCTACTTTGTATTGTAATTCTCTCTCAATTGAAAGCTAATAGGGGATGACCAGTTGAAATCATAAACTATATTGTTTTACATCTTTTGATTTCATTCCTCAAAAGAATTTCATCCCCGGAATTCCATTGTCAAAAAGATGAAGGTCCTTGGACTTCATGTCCGCTTCTACCTCCCGAGTTGTCTCTTGACCTTGGTGATACCGCCACTGGACCTTTACTAGTCGGGCCTCTTTGTTCCTCGTTTTGCGAATTTTACTGTTCACGATTTCTATAAGTTCTTCTACGTAAGTCAACCTCTCATCAATACTGATGTCCTCCAAGGGCAGCCACATCGGCTTTTGCCAAGCACTTCTTTAAGTTCGAGACATGAAATGTCGGATGAACTCCTCTTAACCCTTCCGACAAGCCTAACTTGTAGGCTACCGTTCCAACTCGTTCACTAATAACGAAATTCAGCTCCTTACCGCCTGTATTCCTTGCAAGGTCTCCATCATCTCAACTTCTAACATTTGCTCTCCAAAATATAGACGTGCATCACACTATGAATCCTTCCAAAATCTCATCGGGCACCTCAAGTTCGTACACTATCTATCCCATTTTCACAATTTCGACGGATCCACGAAACATAGTCCACTTTACTTTTCTCTTGAATGTACCACTCCAACTATGGTGTCTTTCGCATTAGACTGCTCCTTTCCTAAAATCGTGGTTCAGAAGTCATGTGCTTTTCAGTCCAACCAACTCAGTTCCACTCGGTTGTCCCAAACCATTCGGATGGAAAACATAACCGTACTCCATACTTTGGAACCGCCCTCGATAAGTCACCACTTTGCTATAACGTGCTATCTTGTACCATATATTTGTAACCTCTCATATCACTATCCTCGCTCAAATACCCCCTGAAAATCAAGGCCAACCGCGCCTCCATTGGCTCGCTTCCGAACCCATGCCGGGACTCACGGTTTTAAAACACGTCTACTTACGGTCTCTCATACCTCTATACTTCCTTAAAAGAGGAACTTGGCGGAAATTCCCCGCCACAACAACAAGAATCTTAGACCAGGGATAATCACTCACTTGACAACTTAGCACAAGGCCACCCTTGCACACCCCGACGAACTCACACCTAAGAGTTCCCTTCTCAGGTTACATGTAATTCTAGATTACTTCTTCCAACCGACATACGTCTATGCAGATCATACTCCCTTCCTGAATCACATCGGCTACAGCTCGACAACTAAATCGTACGTTCTCACAACTTCATCACTTCACACTTAACGTGACTAACAGCAGGAAACTTCCATAATCCCTTATTGAAGTGTTCACCTATCCGAGTTGAACTTATCCTGAAGCCACATCAATTCCTCACTACATCCCACAAGTGTCCAATCATATATGTCATAACTTCGGTTACCCTCACTCAACTAAGATGAGTAACCATGGTGACACCATACTATTCTCAATAACTTAGCACTGAACGACCAGTTCGTTTGAACATTTCTCACAACATCACCAACTCAACTCATTCAACGGCCTTTTTTCCACTTATTTCCCGCGCAAATACATACACAAATCCCCTTCCTCTATACTCTTTTCCGGAGTTCGCACACTTACTGGTGTCAATCTACACACATTACTCCACCTTCTTGGCGTTACTGTCAAGTTTGCAGCTTCTAACCTGCTCACTTAGTCCGACATACTATCTTCACCTCCCGATTTTAGCGTGGAGCACCGCCCACCAAACATTACTTGTTCCTCTCTTCCGATCTTTCCACATGCTGATAACACTTTCTCATTATCATACCTAACCAAGCGGTTGCACCCAAAATTCTAACTTGAGGTATCCAACCAAGTTACCTCGAAATGACACCGGTGTTCGAAGTCACTACACGCTCTTTGATCTCCAACTATTACCTTCCCGAATAATTTCTTCACACATAAGAAACAATTCACATTCTTAAAGGTTTCGCATCTAATACACCACATTTTTTACTAACCCAACCATCATCTTCTTTAAACTTCCAATGATTCCAAAAATATACTTACTTAGCGACTCACACAACCAGAAACGCTTGGTTTCTCATTTGGGTAACCACCCACTATCGCTCCAACATTCTATTCCGATAATAGCCATATCACAATGACAACTTACCACAATGGCTGACACATTTATCATGGCAATTAATGCCACTACTCATCTGCACATTCTCCACCCATAATATCACACTGCAGACCAGGTCTCTCATGGTCATTCGTATACAATTCAAACTTGCCTTCATATTCTTCCGCATAAATAACCGAGTCTATCTCGCTACCTTGTCTTTCCCCAACTCTAAATCAACAACTCACGAGTTCCCGAATAACTCGAACATGTTCGTTTCTTGCTAGTTCTTTGCGATTCCCAACCATTACATAGGCATGGTATATTCCCTCACAGATCGATATAATCTATACACCCACACGATGTGTTCCATTGTTATGGATACATCTTTCCAGAACGACCTCCTACTTCTACCCTCACCGCGGTAATCCTCTCCACTTCCAACCTCTTGACAACGTCTTCAGTTCCAGACATTTTAAATAGTTGTCGACTTTAACATTAGTAGTCGACCTGATGATGCCTCCCTAACATTCCCGTCAATAAAGGTTCCTAACAACCCTTAATCTTTCCAACATATCATAATCGTCTTCACATCTCGTCGTCCTCACTTAAAAGGGAAATTTCAAGACTTACTCGTGAAATGTCAATATTACAAGATCACCTTAAAACTCATATTCGACGTCGAAGACATTTCATTTATGTTTCTCAACACTACTCATAACATGTTGCTAATACCAACAGCTTGATGACTACTAGTCCTTCCTCCAGACCCAACCTTCCCTAGGCAACTGTATTTCCAGTCACCGAACAAGGGTACAGACCCTCATACAACCGACACTAAAGTCCACTTCCGACTCTTCCACTGTTCACCTCTCTTATTGAACACGAATACCAAAACCACAAACATTCTCCCCTGGTTTGTCCAACACCTCTCCACTCTCGGAATCCTTCCTTTTCCTAAAATGTAATACTCTACGACCTAGTGAGTTCATAGCCTTCATGCATGACAACCCGATAAATAAATCATTTCGCACATTTTATCATTTTAAAGAAATAGCACTTAGAAACATCTTGGGTACACATGACCCCAACACTCTCATAACTCCAATGCCTTGCACAACGATCTCGAGAATCGTTCGCCAGCACCCTTTCAGTAAAACTCAATCTTACTCACCCAAAACGACGTTGTTACAACAGTAACATATTGAATGAAAATCCTTCATACGACAAAATTCTGAAAGGAATTACCGACACGAATTAAACCAGTCGGTTCTCACACTCATTTATATGACATCAACATGTCAATACTCGTTTTGGTTATAAAAGTTTTGATGGCAAACGTTTCCTTGACTTTTTGCAACAATTTAACTAATCATGAAAAGTGTGAATTATTTTGCAAATCGCTAAGCTCAAAATTTCATTGTCCGACGTAATTGAAATCTCCTTTTCTTTAAACATACGCTTGCACACACTGACTCATTTCCGATCAAAATTGATATTTACACATTTACTGTAATCGCGAAAAGCTCATGTAACACATATAAGGACGCAATGCATGAAACTCTACATGCAATTGAAGGCTACTCACTCTAACAAGGTCAATCGTTGCACTCACGCAACTTATCATTTGCACTCTATCTTCGACCAATGGTCGCCCTCTCGGTCTTGCAACAACTTGATGTACATGTATTCCACGGCCCACATACTCAACCATTTCATACTATTTTCGTCTTGATCAATTATCTCACATTCTACCTCTACCCGTTTTCAATCCGCTACTGAAGAGCTCGACTAAAGAGTCGGGACTCTAATCCTTCACTCGTTCTTGAATTGAAGCTTTCAAGATCTCGACACCGTTCTTCCTTACCTTCCCAACTAATCTACCCCACGATTTCTAGAATCGGGACTCTCCAGAACCAGGAGTCTTACTCAAAAGTAATCACTCATCCTCTTCTCACCTACGAAGATTTACCTCTAGATGGCTCATAACATACCAAACAACGTTTCTTCTCCACGATGTATACAAACATCACCTCATAAATGATCTCTCACGATACTTCCCCACCAATGGGTCTCAATCTACCCCTCAGGGATCTTGCTGACCTTCTAGATTACTGGAACACGACATATAAACTAGCTTAAGACTACAGCTTTGGAATAATAAGGCAGATTAAGCACATACATGTACCTGTAAGTTCGCAATTACACTGGGCAGGTGTAATCCTAAACTTACCTTACATGACTATCCTCGGTACCCTATTAGTCATATCTCTACTATAGTGCCCTCCTAACGCATTTCCTGATTCTCAGTTGTGATTTCTACTCCCATAGTTTAAGTTTAGGCCCGTCCGGTCACCTAAATCCCTAAAACTATGGCTCTGATACCAATTGTAACAACCGAGTATAAATAAAGCATACATAGCATTTAATTTTAAAGAATTACAATACTGGGTCCCAAAAATTTCATTACATCTGTCTCCAAACTTTGGTTGGCGGAAACAACCTATACACAACTGAGAATTTACTAGTTTCTATAAGTGTCAAAGGCCCTGTCTCTATCTGCATCTGTACTCTATTCTGCTCTTACTCACTTACCTGAGCCTCCTACTATCTGCTTACCTGAAAAGGTTTAGTTTGGAAAATGCAAGGGTTAGACCATGAGGTCTAGTGAGCTCCCTTCTGACAGTTCTCAAATCATTTAAAAACAGTTTATAACTTTCAAACATCTTTACATAAAACTTTCAAGCATCTTTACATAAAACATTCACATATCTTTACATAAAACTTTCACACATCTTTACATAAAACTTTAACGGATAAATCCGCTCCCGTAAATGGCACCCTAAAGTCACTCAAGAGTGACAACGAGTCAGTCTCACGCTGCCTTACTGGGTACACCCTCCCATGGCATAAACGGAACCTCCCCCCGGCGTGAGCATTGGCGGAACCTCCCCCCGACTTAGCCAATTTACGTCTACCACAATGTATGCATACATCTCATATCAACTTTCAAACAAGTAAAATCATGTAAATAAACATGGCAATTCTACTCATTTACTTTCTTTGGAAAACACATTTAAAATACGTATTTTTAGTTAGAAAAACTCACCTGGCGCTTTAACAATTTCTCCTCGCAAAAACATCAGAATTTACGAGGAACACCTATGTTGACAATAGTTTAAAATAATGAGTCTCATGCTAACTCTAAATCTCGAATAACTTTATACTTAACTTAACTCTCAACGAACCATCATATGAAATAATGAGTCTTATGATCTGGGCTTCAATATCGCTATTCTATCTAGCCCATGATCGGCCCACTCCGGGACCCAAAGTAAAACTTCCAGATCTTTCAATTAAATTCCGGATTTCTTATTTAATTTATCCAAAATACCGGATCTTATATTCTAAGCCAAAAAAAAGACTTCCGGATCTCATAATTCCAGATCAGCCCACTGAAAACTTCCGGATTCTTAGTCTCGGCCCATTCCGGATCCAATGGATGACTCCGGTACCTATGGCTACCTATAATTCCGGTTCCCCTTTAAATGGAAAATCCGGATCCAGCCCAACCTCAAATAAGTTCCGGATTGTTTTATAATTCCGGATCTACTAAGTCTCGGCCCAATTAACTATGTTTCGGTTCTTTTGCAAGCAAAATTCCGGATCTTTTCCCAAACAATACCGGATCCAATCAATTTAATTAACTTCCGGATCCTAGCCCAAATAATTATTTCCGGATCTCACCTTTAATACCGGGTGCTTAATTAAATTTCCAATTCCGGTTCTTACTATTAAGCCCAATTCCGGAACACATTAATAAAACCCAATTTCGGAACACATCGAGTTTCTATTTCGGATCTTAACAAATTTCGGGACCCGTAAATAAATCATGGCGATGCCATACTGTTTAAAATTAATACTGAGAATTAACCCATTTTAAATCGATTAATAAGTCCCAGACTCAACAAAATGAATATTCTAACACCATTAATTCGTTTATGATGATTACTTAATCCCTTAAAGCTTCCTTTTCAATTTTAAGCAAAAACTAACCAATTAAACCAAACCCAGCAACAATTCTAAACTAGGGTTTGAGAGAAGAGATTACCTGGTATAACTCTTTGCAGAAATAGATTTCAATTCCACTTCCTCTTCAAATTTGTAAATTGATGTAGCCTTCTCCTGGATTGCAATTGAACAATTCTCCTTCTCTACTCCTCCCTCTCTAAGCCGCCACACACACAGATGAATAGTTCTTAAGGTTTTGGGCCCAATTTAAGAGTTTTTATACTCTCTCAAACTTTACAATTTGGCCCCTGAATTTACAACTTATCACATTTCCCCACAAAACTTTTAATCTTTTCAAATAAGATCTCGGTTATTACACGATTAATATTTGACACTAAAACCGTCTAATTCAGGTGCTCGGTTTGATCAAGAGTAAGGTTCGGTGTGTGTGTCGAATTGCTAAAATTCAGGTGAGTTCCCTTAACCTTATCTTTGCGTATGTTATTAAGTGAAATTTTTTGAACTATTGAATTTGGTTTGTTACACTCTAACATGATTTACAATTATGGAGATTTGATAATGCATGAAATAAATTCTTTATTAATGCATATGCGACATCTATTTGTTTTTCATGATTTGGCATGTGATGATTGGAGTCAGGTCGCACAGTGGGATTGGTAGTAACACCCTGACCGCGACCAACGCAATAGGAGCCATAACCAAACATAAGAACAATCACTAGCAAGAAGCAAACCCCATCAAGAAGCAATAACACAATCGATCAGAGCAAAAAGAAGATCCTTCGATTACCCGCTTTGACCGCTTAGCCAATAAGATCATGAAATCTGAATGTTTTTAGTCCGAGTATAAATCCACGTAAAAGTCGCTAATTGAATTTCAAAGACAAAATCGAGATGGCGAGAATGGTTCTCCTTATAAAAAAATCTTTGTTCCTAGATTTCCATAACATGTAAAGTGTGGACCACAAAACCGCTTTCTGAAATCTCTTATTTGACACAAGGAAGCCATGAAAATTTCCGCTATGTAAAAGATCTTCCAAAGAAATACTCGAGACTACATCCCAGCCCACCATTTAAACACCTATTTGAACACTTGAAAACTGTAACAACCCAATCTAAAAAAAAACATACTTAGCATTTAATTTAAATAATTACAAAACTGGGTCCACAAAAGTTTCATTTCATCTGTCTAAACAACTTAGGTTGGCGGAAACAACCTATACACAACTGAGAAAAACTAATAACTAGAGTGCCACTATGCTTCTTGACTCTTCTTGCTAAGCTCAGCCTATTTGTCCGAGCTCCTGGAAACCTGCTTACCTGAAAAGGTTTTAATTTGAAAATGCGAGGGTTAGACCATGAGGTCTAGTGAGTCCCTCCTAACAGTTATCAAAGCATTTAAAAACAGTTTATCTCTTCAGCTTTAAACATTCATACTCAACATGTCAAAATCATATACGGACTAAAGTCCGCCTCCTCGTAATCTGACACCCTGAAGCCACCCGAAGGTGACAACGAGTCAGCCTCATGCTGCCTTGCGGAGCCTCGCTCCTGGCATATAGGGACCTCCCTTCCCGCACGAGAGCTGGCGGAACTACTCTCCCGTCTTTGCCAGTTTACGTCTCCTCGATGTATGCATACATTCTACATAAAACTTTAAACAACTTTCATGCAATTAAAGCATAATAATAAAGCATGGCAATTCTCAACATTCATAACACATTTTGAAAACACTTTAAAAGCCACACATTTTAGTTTAGAAAACTCACCTGAGGCTCTTACTTCTCGTTCCTAAACCGTTCCAAACTTCCAAATCGACTTCCCTGAATAAACGGGCATAAAACAACAATTCAGCAAAAGTATCCGGACAACTCAGGTTTTCCGGACAACCCTACTTTTCTGGACGCTAAAGAGTCCGGACACCCATCTAACCGGACAACAACCTAGTCCGGACAACACCCTTATCCGGGTAACTACTACATTCCGGACGATACCCCTTTCCGGATATCTAACTTACCGGACACAACTCATACCCGGAAAACCCAACCTATTCGGACAACTTCCTCGTCCGGGGACCTTCTCCCAAGCAAGGAGTCCGGACGCCCAAGAAGGTTTCCGGACGTCCAGGGCGGTTTTCGGACGACGACCTGGACCCTTTTTTAGGCTGAAATCTACTGGCTAGCTCGATTCTCTCCAAGTAAAGATTAGCAATAGCAACAACATTACTAAACTTAACAATTACTGAGTTCTTAGCAATCGAAACACACTATAAGACCCGATTTCTCTCATTTTAGCTTCAACTTCACTTTTGAACAAAAACCCCAAGACTAACCATTCTGCTCCCTAATCAAAGATAAATCGATGAAACAGGAGAGTGTTACCTAGTTGATTGCTTGCGATAGACGAAATCCAAATGCTATTTCTTCTTCAAATCCCAAGGTTTGATGGCTCCTTTCTTCCAAATGCACCACAACCTTCAAGAACCTCTCCTCTTCTTTCCCCTCCCAAATTCAGCCACCACACACACTATAATCAGTGAAATGAGAATGTTTCTAGGGTTTTGAGCCCTTTTTATACCCCAATCCCAAAATACCAACTAGCCCCTCAACTTTCACTTATTAACAACACTTGACGAAAAACGTAAAATTTTCCCAAATTGGTCCGGGTCGTTACAACACTCCCCCCTCAAAAGAATTCCGTCCCCGGAATTCCATTCTCGAAAAGATGAGGGTACCTGGACATCATATCTGATTCCACTTCCCACGTAGCCTCTCGTCCCTTATGATATCTCCACTGGGCTTTAACCAGCCTGACCTCCCTATTCCTTGTTTTCCGAACTTTACTGTCTACGATCTCAATCGGCTCTTCCTCAAACATCAATTTCTCATCCATGCTGACATCTTCTAACGGAATGGCTACATCGGTCCAGACCAACATTTTCTTCAGATTGACACATGAAGTGTTGGATGAACTCCTCTTACTTTGTTGGTCCCGAAAGGCTTAAACAAGTTTGTAGAAGGGGGGGGGGGTTGAATACAAACACACTATTTTACTTTTCTAAATTGTTTATTGATAAATCATTAACAATTTACAGCTTGTTGCGGAAACAAGATTAAGGATAAACCTAAATCTAAACAAGTTGGAACACTAAGGTTTTCTTGCACTAAGAAAGATAAGGAGATTCCTAATAAAATCCTATCTTGAGAGATTTGAACTTGTCCAGAGTTAGCAAGTTACTTCAAATGAAGTGAGTTCATCTCTTTATATACTGCATGCATTTAATGCAATCCAGTATATACTTTACAAGTGTCATCAGCGGATTGGTTGCATGTCATTGACCTTTGATGACAACCTTAGTAGCCGCATGAATGAACAGTGTAGTATCAGAGTGGTTGTACGATTTCAGATTTTCGGAGGTTCTTTTCTGACATTTCGTACGGTGGCGTGCAAGGGAGGTTAAGACAAAAGTACTTTGTACGGAGGACTTCATGATCAGCTTTCGTTGATTCAGCGATTATCATTTACTATTCAGCAGATGATAAAGTTCAGCGATAGCTGAAGTCTTGTACTTGATACTTCACGTTGAGTGGACAAATCTGAGTCTTCGCTGATCCGCATCAGTTCATTAGGAGACTTGTCGCTGGTTCTTGAGCTTGATCTTCGACTTCAGCGTAGAACCTTTGTTGACGTGAATCTTGTCTTCAGGGATCATAAGTAAACAACTAACTTATCAGCGATCACCATAAGGACTGAACAGACTCAGCGATATGGTGAACAGTGTTCGCTGAATGTTTAATCTAAAGAGCGAGAGTTCCTATCAGCAGTACTGTAAGATCTTAGTACTTATCAGCGATAGTGAAACTCTGATACATATTGTTTACTTACAATTTTCACTAAGTATTTAAGATAGGGTCATTATCAAATCACTGAGGGTTTGGATCAACAATCTCCCCCTATTTGATTATGACATAGCAACAGAGAAAATTGCTATTTAATGAAAACATAAGGATAAAAAGAACTCATAAAATATTTGTCCCTTTTACTGTTTTCTGGGATCTTTTCAGTACTGATGGAGTAAAGTACATTCGCTGAAATCTTTCTTTAAATCTTTGAATCAGGTTACAATATGAATAAGAAAGATTACAAGTACAAGCGAAATAAATTACAAGTACTGAAGGATGACTGATACAATAGAGAAAAATGGTGATTGTTGTCAGCCTTCAAAGGGTTCTTCCTTAATGAGAAGTTCATCAAGGGTTGTCTTTTCAGTTGGAATCATCCAGTCAGGAACCTTTTCTCCTTTATTCTTTAGCTTCAGAGCAGCTTCAAAAATCAAGGGTTTTAGGTGTCGTGCCTGAATGTCTTTTCTGAAGTCGCACCAGTAGATGAGATCTTTGAGCTGTTCGATTGGAGTGATTGGAAGCTCAGCGATCCTTTGAAAGCATTTACGTCCGTCGTAGTCAAGAAAGAATATTCCATAGGGATTACTGATGACTTTACCAGGGACGAAAAGTTCACATGGTGGCAAAGAGATGTCAAGGGCAGATAGATCAGGATCAGGACCAAGTACTTCAGCGCGAGAGAAACCAATTCCAGTTTCATTTCGTATGACAGGACCTGAGTTTGAATCTTGACGTTTCTTCCTTGGAGAGCCCTTTTTTCTTTTCGGCTTTAAATCAGGAACAGGAGGAATATCCACACAAGAAGATATCAAATCGATCTGTCTGTTTATCAGCTTTTCGAAATGATCCTTGTACTTAGATTTTGATGGTTGGATAGCTAACCTCATCTCCAGCCATTCAGAGAGACCATACCTTTTTACAGTGTCAGCACGAAAGGTTTCAGATGAGTCATCTTCTCTGAACAGTTTGATGTCAACAATAGGTACTCCGATGGAGGTTCTTCCAGAGATGAATACCTTGTTGATCTTCGCTGGACGATATCTGAAGTGGATTTTCTCTTTACACCAGATCAGGGTGGTCTGAGAAACTTCAGCTTTCTTTTCCACGATCTTCTGGGCTTGTTCCCAAAGCTTTCGTTGGATTTGAATGGGAATACGCTTCAGCTTGGGGTCTTTGACAGATTCTTGAGTGAGCTTGATGGCGTATTCTCTGTCTTTATCTTCAGCTTCCTTTCTTTCAGCGATGAGGCGTTCAGCTCTGAGATGATCCTGGTATTCAGCTTTTGAAATTCTGAATTTAGGAGGAACTGAAGGTAGTTGATCGCGCCTTAGGATGATTCGCTGATCCTCGAATCGCTTTATCATTTCTTCTCTCCTCTTTTGAGGAACTGAGGAGGGTCTGTTTCTGTGCGAGAGAGGTTGTTCTTCTGATTCATCAGTCTCAGAGATTAAATCTAAGACTGGGATTATGTCTTCAGCGGTAGCTGGAATTATTGGTGAAGTCGCAATAGAAGATCTTTCAGCGATATCCTCAAACAGGGGAGAGGACTAGCTGAAACGCAGCGATCTTACAAATAAGAACTGGGTAGAAGAACTTGGGTAGAAAAGATAGAAAAAAAATGTGGATGTGTAGGTGTTTGTGGAATGGATAACTGATTTTTCAGAGATGATCAGGGAAGGAAAAATAAGTTTAGTGTACCTGACAAATCGGCTTTGCAAGTAGGATCGCCAGATTATCATCTTCAGCGATGCCTTTGTCTTTGCTTTTCTCAGCGCCAGAGGCTGAGTGCTTTGTCTTTGTCTTCTCCCCTGAAGGTTCTTTTATTGAAATACCTTTAAGAGCTTTGGTTCGAGGAGCAGGTTTGACAACAAAGAAATCATCGTCATCTTCATCATCATCATCATCGTTCCTTGTAGAGGAGGATGGTTCAGCTTCAGGGATGTCGAAGTCTTCGTCTTCTTCTGCTTCAGATTCCTCAGCATCTTCTTCGAGTTTCTCCCCCTCAGATACAGAGGCGAGGTTCTCGGTTCCCTCAGGGTTTTCATCTCCCTGAGGTCCAGTAATCCGATCTTCATTACCCTCTCCCCTGATAGATTCATCATGGGAAAGGTCTTCAGCGCTCTTATTTTGATCTTCAGCGCTCTTCTCCTGTTCAGCGCTCTTCTCCCCCTCTTTCTCATGATGGGCGGGGGAGGAATGGGTAGATTCAGCATTGGTGTTGTCTCTGTCTTCTGGGCCAGAGACTTTCACACAATCTTCAAGCTTAGCTATTCTGTCTTCTAGGCCAGAAATAGCAGGCGTGATTTTCTTCAGCTCTTGGCGATCCTCTGCGGTGAATGAGTCCAAAACAGGTGCAGGGGCCGGAGCAGGAGCTGGATTATTTGCCTTGTTCACCAGCGTCTCGATCATTGTCTTGACAGAACTAAGATCGGTCTTCACTGAGCCCAAGTCGGTCTTGACCACTGACATATCACCTTCGAGTGTACCAACCGATTTCTTCAGCGTTGTAACCTCGCTGGAAACGGTGGAAACTGATGATTTGAGGTTGGTGTAGTCAGTGTAGATGTCGGAGAGCACTTTGGCAAAGTCGGCGAGAGTTTTATCAAGGTCTTTGATGTCATCAGAGGAGGCCTTCTTGTCCACCACAGTAGTCAGCTTCGTCAGATTCTCTCCAGCGTTTGTTACAGCTGTAGAGTTATTTGATAGACCGGTGGTGAGATCCGTAAGTTTCATCTCCATAGACTTCAGAGACTGGTTGATGTCTCCCAAATAAGGACCTGTAACATATAAGTACTTGTGAACAAAGGAAAGCTCAGAAGTTTCAGGTTTAGTTACAGTGTTTAAGGTGGGATCTGTACCTGCAGGAGCGTTGACGAACTCATCAAAGTTTCGAGTCCCTCCATAGTGTTCCATATCTCCCTCAAAAGTTCCGTGAGGGATGGAGATCTCTGCAGGTCCTTTCTTCGTCATTCGCTGAGAAGCTTCAACGGCTTCTTGAATGATGGCATCTCCAGTTTTGACTGGAGGAGTGTCCAAAGAAGTATAGGGAGGAGCGAAGGATAAGAATTGGGGTTGGGTTTCAAGTTCAGCGTTGGATTCGCTGAGAAGTACTTCATCAGTCTTTTGAGAGACTGACGAAGGTTGGGTAGATTCCAAAGTTCTAACCTCAGCGTTTAAGGACGCTGAAGTAGGTTTAGAAGGGATGGCTTGAATTGGTGTGGCAGAGCGTACCACGGAACTTTCCTTCAGCTCTTCAGAATGAGCTGAGGAGTCTTCAGCATGCAATTGCTGGGGTTGCTCCTTGGTTTTCTTGATCCTTTTGGAATCAAGAGGGGTAAGAGATTGTTTCCTTTTCTTAGAAGGAATGGATTTTGTGGCCTGGGAATCAGCGAGGGGTATAGTCGCTGAAGGAGCCACAGAAAGCGGAGAATTAAGTAGAGTGAGAAGGGTAGAGAGACGTACCTCGTTGGCGACAGGCTTGAAGTCGAGAACTTTAGGGCCAATCTGAGAGAGTTTCAGATCACCCTCTTCAGGATAGCTGTCCTTCAGGCCATATTGAAAGATGGCGCTGATGAATCGCGGGTAAGGAACCCATGCTGGTCGGTCAGCGGCAGAATCAACACGTTGAATGAGGTCTTCATAGATGATGGAGGCCCAGTCAATGTTGAGACCTTTCAGCAGTGCGTAACCCATGGCCTGCTGAGGTTGAGCGGCTTGATCAGAAGATCCGGATTTCGCTGTCATGCAGCTGATCAGGTGAGCGAAGATGAAGTTCATCTCGCTGGGCATCTTGGATTTTATTATCAGCGTCAGCTTCTTCTCAGGTAGCTTGTCTCTTCCAGTCTCCCAGATGTAACCCATCGCATCAAGGAAAGCAATGATTTCTTCCCTGTCAGCGTGCTTCTTGTGGTCAGGAAATGGAATGAAAGGATTTTCTGAGGTAGCGTTAGGGAATTTCAGAGCTTTGCGGATTATTGCGGGGGTTATCTTGATGGTGCCATACTCAGTATCGCTGAGTATGCAGTCGATGGTTTTAGATGGATCTTTGGCTGAGGGTAGGTTGGTGTGTCTGGCAGAGTACCAGAATTGGGATAATAGACGCTGACTGGCAGGAGGTGTGATTGTCAGTGCTGTGTAGATGGGGCTATTCTTCAAAAAATTTACAGCGTCGTCTAGATGGGATACCTGCTTCCGAGGAGGAAACTCGAGAAGCGCTGAAAGGTTGTTTGCCTTTGTCCAGTCTAGTTGATCCAGCTCAAACTTAACCTGAGGAGCTTTGGTGATTTCCAGTTCCTCAGAATCAGTGGAGATGGACTCAGCGGTAACATTCAGCTTTGAAGTTGCCATTTCACTGTATTATCAGTTCAACCAAAGATGTTAACAAATAAGAAATATCTTAATGTGGAAAGAAAATTTCCATTAAGATTTTTCGAATTTTGTCCATTTCATTCAGACAAAAAAGTCTTAATGAAGATTAGGGTTTTTCTTGTTTTTAAAAAAACGAATATAACACCTATAAGCCTTGTATTCCAGTTTAAAAAATGGATACGAAAGAAGAACAAGTTTAAGATTTTAGATTTAAAACTTGAAGAACAACCATGAAATGGTTGTGTTTATAAAACCATGAAAGAAAATGATTTTATTTTTGAGTTCTTTTGTTTGATCTTGTGTAAAACAATGATAAGATCGAAAACAAGTTATTTGCATTTGATAATAGATAAGAACATATTAACCTTGAGTTTGATGAAGAAGATGATGAACAGTTCTTGAAGATTGAGAGCACAAAATGCAACAGTGTTCTTTTCTTGCGGAGAAAGATTGACTCGCATAAAAGACAAATATAAACTTTGAGAGTGTTTATATAGGAAGAGAGTAGAGAGAGAAAAACTTGAGCGGGAAAGTTTTTCATCATGACACGGACACGTGTTTGCATTTGATTGGATAGACAACGAAACGTGCAAACGTGTGTCAGAAAAAGAGTGTGCCTGGTGTTATCCGTTGCAATGACGTCACAACTGTCCTTTCACATTCTTTCGTTGTCTCTGAGGTTTTGAAAGAAAAACTCAGGGACTCTTTGGAAAATATGAAGCACTGAATAGAAATATCAGTGAGGGTTTTAAGAAATTTCAAAATATTATTCAGCGATGAAAGAATTTGAAATCTTGCATTTTCATGCGTTTTGTCAGAGAAAACATACCTTGATATCAGTTTAACCCAATTTATTCAGAGAGAAGATGATGAAATGGATTGTACAAGTTTATTTTATCCAGAGCCTATACAAGAATGTATAAACGTATCGCTGATTAAATGTGAACCGCTGAAGATTTATCCTTCAAAGTTCAGCATTCCAAGCTCGCTGATGAGAAAGTTGAATCTTGTCTCATCAAGAGGTTTGGTAAACAAATCAGCTAACTGATAATCAGTTGGGATAAAATGAAGTTCTATATCACCATTCATCACATGATCTCTGATAAAATGATATCTGATTTCTATGTGTTTTGTCTTTGAGTGTAGCACTGGATTGTTTGCTATAGCGATGGCACTTGTGCTGTCGCAATAGATTGGAATTTTGGAGAGCTGAAGATCATAGTCTAGTAGTTGATTTCTCATCCACAAGACTTGAGAACAGCAGCTTCCAGCGGCTACATACTCAGCTTCAGCTGTGGAAGTGGACACCGAGTTTTGCTTCTTACTTGTCCAACTTACCAGCTTTCCACCCAAGAGCTGACATCCTTCTTACTTGTCTAACATCACATCACTACGACGCTAGCTGGCACTTTTAACTTGGCAATTATTGCCACTACATAACTATACATTCCTCACTCATAACATTACACTGCAGACCAAAACTCTCATGGCCATTCATACACAACTCGAACTTATCTTCAAGACCTCACACATAAATAACCGAGTCTATCTCGCTACATTGTCCCTCCCCAGCTCTAGTTGAACCACAACACCCGAGTTTCTGATTAATTCTAACATACTCGTTTCTTGCTAGCTCTTTGCAAAACCAAACCATCATATCGACAGGGTACATTTCCTCACCGATCGACATAATCTATACCCTCACTTCGTTTGTGCTAAATACTTCATTCTTTACGAACCATCCATCTCGCTAGTAAAACGCTTATCTAAAACAGCAGCCTTTCCCTATCTTAACACCCCTACAAAGTGGTCCTCCAACTTTCAACCCTCTGATTCAAGTCTTCGGTCTCATGCAGCTTACACAACTACCGACTTTAACGTCAATAGTTGACCTGTTGATACTTCCTTAGCCTATTATTCAACAAGGGTCCCTTACTGAACCTAATCCTTCCAACATATCATAATCAAATTCACATCCCGTCGTCCTCATTTCAAACTCACTCGCGTAACTACAACATTACAAGCTCACCTCGAAGCTCATATTCCCACGCCATAGACATTTCATTCTTCCTCCCACACTCCTCATAACGAGTTGCTAAAACCGTCACCTTGAAGGCTTCAAGTCCTTCCTCCAAACACATCTGTCTCTTAACAACCGTACTTCCCGTTACCGTACAAGGGTGTAAACCCTCATACAACCCACACTATAATCCACTTTCGACTCTACCACTGTTCACCTTTCCTCTTGAGCACAAATACTAAGGCTACAACATTCCTTCCTGATTTGCCCGACACTTTTCCACTCCTGAAGTTCTTCCTTAGCTTAACATACTATATCCTATGACCTAGTGAGTTCATAGCCTTCATGCATGACAACGCAATAGATAAAATCATTTACACATTTTATCGTTTTAAATAAACAACATTTGAAACTATCTTGGGTGTACTCGACCCCATCACTCTTATAACTTCAATGCCCTGCACGACGATTCGAGAATCGCTTGCATGCATTTCGACCTTACTCTTACTCAATCAGAACGATGCTATTACGACAGTGATGTATTGAATGAAAATCCTTTCATATGACATAATTCTGCAAGAACTACCGACACAAGGTAAACCAGTATAAAGCGTTTTTTAAAAGATTCATCGTAAATCCTAACATAACCTTCAGCATGGTACTGCACTGTGCTTTGGATCACATAAGCATTCCGCGGTCGGGGCCCAAGCAGACTCCCCTCTCGCCTCTTTCGAAGCCTACGCAAACTCCCTTCTACTCGAAATAGGAGGAAACGAGTTCCAACCTACCAGTCCGTCATACATATCCAAGGGATCATCAGGTCCCGAGGATCACTCTCTGATCCCACAGTGCAGACCGACTCCACAAAGCACATCATTCATTTCATAAAATATGCACTTTTAAATCCTTCAAATCATCATTCTCATTTCATCATACATAACAGGCTTTCTTAAGTAAAACACGTAGTTCGTGGAAAACATGCATGACAGTTACAAACAGTTTATGCTCGGGAATGAAATCATAATTAATTTAAAACATTTAACACTCTGTGTTGTAAAAGGTGTTGGGAACTCATACTCAATTATATAACTTCATCATGTCAACTCTCATTTGGTTATAAAAGTTTTGCATTCAAACGTTTTCTTGACTTATCATGGAAAGAGTGTAATATTTTGCAATCGCAAACCTCAAGACTTCATTGTACGATCTAGATGGATTTGTATTTTTCTTTAAAAATACGCTTGCACACGCCGACTCATATCCGATCAAATTTGATATTTACACATTTACTTTACTTATGAAAAATCTCATGTACACATACACGAACTCAATACATGAAACTCTACTTGCAATTGAAGGCTACTCACTCAAACAAGGTCGATCGCTTTACTCACACGACTTATCCTTGACACTCTACCTTCGACCAGTGGTCGCCCTCTCGGCTTTGCAACAACTTTCTATACATACATTCAACGGTCCACTTACTCAACCATTTCATACTACCTTCGTCTCGATCAAATCATCTCATATTATACCTCTACACGTTTTCAGTCCTCTACAGAAATCTCTCTTCTCAGATCCTGCCACGGAACAACTCGACTAAAGGGTCAGAGCTCTAATCCTCTGCTCGCTCTTGAATTGACACCTCCAAGATCTCGACACTGTCTTTCTTTATCCTTACAACGGATCTACCCCACGATCTCTAGAACTGGGACTCTTCAGAAACAGGAGCCTTACTCAAAATCAGTCATTCATCCTCTTCGAATCCACGAAGATCTACCTCTAGACGACTCATAACATTCTATACATTATTTCTTCTCTATGACGTATACATACATCACCTCATAAATGATTTCTCACGATACTTCCCCTGCAATGGGTCTCACCCTACCCCTCAGGGATCTTACTGATATTCTAAAGTACTGGAACACGACATAAACACTAACTTCTAACTACCACTTCGGAATAATAAGGCAGGTTAAGCACATACATGTACCTGTAAGTTCGCAATTACACTGGCCAGGTGGAATCTCAAACTTACCTTACATGACAGTCCTCAGTACCCTATTAGTCATACCTCTATCATAGTGTCCTCCTAACGCATTTCCTGATTCTCAGTTGTGATTTCTACTCCCAAGTTTAAGTTTAGGCCCGTCCGGTCACATAAATCCCTTAAACTATGGCTCTGATACCAATTGTAACAACCCAATCTAAAAAAAACAT
This sequence comes from Saussurea involucrata, assembly GCA_033807775.1. Classification (NCBI taxonomy): domain Eukaryota; kingdom Viridiplantae; phylum Streptophyta; class Magnoliopsida; order Asterales; family Asteraceae; genus Saussurea; species Saussurea involucrata. Next base: position 140,871,319 of record CM066322.1, read on the forward strand.
ACTTAGCATTTAATTTAAATAATTACAAAACTGGGTCCACAAAAGTTTCATTTCATCTGTCTAAACAACTTAGGTTGGCGGAAACAACCTATACACAACTGAGAAAAACTAATAACTAGAGTGCCAATATGCTTCTTGACTCTTCTTGCTAAGCTCAGCCTATTTGCCCGAGCTCCTGGAAACCTGCTTACCTGAAAAGGTTTTAATTTGAAAATGCGAGGGTTAGACCATGAGGTCTAGTGAGTCCCTCCTAACAATTATCAAAGCATTTAAAAACAGTTTATCTCTTCAGCTTTAAACATTCATACTCAACATGTCAAAATCATATACGGACTAAAGTCCTCCTCCTCGTAATCTGACACCCTGAAGCCACCCGAAGGTGACAACGAGTCAGCCTCATGCTGCCTTGCGGAGCCTCGCTCCTGGCATATAGGGATCTCCCTTCCCGCACGAGAGCTGGCGGAACTACTCTCCCGTCTTTGCCAGTTTACGTCTCCTCGATGTATGCATACATTCTACATAAAACTTTAAACAACTTTCATGCAATTAAAGCATAATAATAAAGCATGGCAATTCTCAACATTCATAACACATTTGGAAAACACTTTAAAAGCCACACATTTTAGTTTAGAAAACTCACCTGAGGCTCTTACTTCTCGTTCCTAAACCGTTCCAAACTTCCAAATCGACTTCCCTGAATAAACGGGCATAAAACAACAATTCAGCAAAAGTATCCGGACAACTCAGGTTTTCCGGACAACCCTACTTTTCCGGACGCTAAAGAGTCCGGACACCCATCTAACCGGACAACAACCTAGTCCGGACAACACCCTTATCCGGGTAACTACTACATTCCGGACGATACCCCTTTCCGGATATCTAACTTACCGGACACAACTCATACCCGGAAAACCCAACCTATTCGGACAACTTCCTCGTCCGGGGACCTTCTCCCAAGCAAGGAGTCCGGACGCCCAAGAAGGTTTCCGGACGTCCAGGGCGGTTTCCGGACGACGACCTGGACCCTTTTTTAGGCTGAAATCTACTGGCTAGCTCGATTCTCTCGAAGTAAAGATTAGCAATAGCAACAACATTACTAAACTTAACAATTACTGAGTTCTTAGCAATCGAAACACACTATAAGGCCCGATTTCTCTCATTTTAGCTTCAACTTCACTTTTGAACAAAAACCCCAAGACTAACCATTTTGCTCCCTAATCAAAGATAAGTCGATGAAACAGGAGAGTGTTACCTGGTTGATTGCTTGCGATAGACGAAATCCAAATGCTATTTCTTCTTCAAATCCCAAGGTTTGATGGCTCCTTTCTTCCAAATGCACCACAACCTTCAAGAACCTCTCCTCTTCTTTCCCCTCCCAAATTCAGCCACCACACACACTATAATCAGTGAAATGAGAATGTTTCTAGGGTTTTGAGCCCTTTTTATACCCCAATCCCAAAATACCAACTAGCCCCTCAACTTTCACTTATTAACAACACTTGACGAAAAACGTAAAATTTTCCCAAATCGGTCCGGGTCGTTACAAAAACTAGATGGACAGCTAACGAAATAGTGTTGGACAGAATTCCGGATCACCCGCATAACCGAGTGTCCAAATCCGTACCTCTCACATGAAGAACCTCCCTAACTGGCAACCTCCTGGTCTTGAGTTTCACACAAAGATGTTATCTTTTTAGGGAGAATTAGGATCCATTCGGTAGAATCCATAGAATTTAAAGACACAAATAACTTTCCTTCAACTAGATTCCTCAAACCTATCACCGAAAAACGTCATCTTCATCTAGCAACCAAACCCAACGATTACTACATGTTCGGCTCATAGCACTCGTAGATAGATCCAAACTCATCCAACTCACCCAAATCCCAACCCCTTGGATCTCGAGACCAATCCCAAGACCACAACGGATCGCTATATACCTACTACACTCTATTTTTTATTATCAAAACGTCCTTCTCCCTCTCAAGCCTAAACAACCTCGGAAAGTTGTCGGCTAAGCCATTGATTCTTCTAAAAAGAGTATCGCTCCCATCACCTACTTTTTTCTCAAGACTTCACAAACGGAATGTCTAGCCGCTCGAGGTCCTTACCCACTTTGCTTATCCCACCCCAATCACATAATCCCCGTTTTCCATGTAGATCTAGAAGACGACCCAAATAAAAAATATGGTTTTATTAACCAAAATTACTTTTACATCTTTTTAATCAAAAATTGATTTTGAAAATTTATTCGTTTTACGGTAAATTTGAATTATATATCAAGACAAATGAGACAAATTATGTTTTCAGTCATCATATTATAGGGAGAATTTGTTTTCTAAACTCATATGTTTAAATATGTAGCACAACTTGGTAGCGCATTTGTTTTTACGTGCTAATTGTCACGATTTTAAAATAACTTCTTGTTGTAACGAGGGATATTTTTGTTTTCATTGATGGATTGTTTCATTATTTTCTTGATCTTAAATAGTCATCTTCAAAACTTTTAATCTTGAGACCTTGTAACCAAATTCATGCTATGAAAAACATGAACAGAAATAAAGTTGGTCCACAAAAATGAGGAGTTTTTAAAAAAAAAAACTGAAATTTTGTTCTGAAAATAAAGTTTTAAATTGGCTCAACAAAATACGAAAAAGAAGATGTAAAGTTGATTTTATTTTAATATCATTAAACTATATTTAAGTTATAAGAGATAACGTTAATAATTGACTAATATATATATAGAGAGGTGGTTTCATTTGACTAATATATATATATAGTGGGATAATAAATTATAAACCTCTAAATGTGTGTAAATTTTGAATTTCATATGTTTTCTTGATGAAATTATTTCATGAAATTGTTTATTTTGATAAAGTGTTTCATATCATTCATTTCTTGAAGAAATTGTTTCATATATTTGTGTTTTTTAGGTAAAAATGACAAAGTTTCATCAATTGAGAAAATATATGAAACGGTTTCATAGAAATGAAAAATAAAATTTATGAAACTACATAAAAAAACACAAACATATGAAACAATTTCATCAAGAAATGAATGATATGAAACAATTTCATTAAAATAAACAATTTCATGAAACAGTTTCATCAAGAAAACCTATAAAAAACCCAAAGTTTACACGAAAAAAGTTTACAAAATAGTGGACATATATATATAGGGTCAGGATCAAGGGAAAACCTCAAAAAAACGGAAAACTGAAGAACACCCTACGAGCCCGATTAGAGTTATCGATAATCAAGTGTTTGTCCAAATTCTGGAAATATTTATGTGTTTTAACTCAAACATATTAGCCAATTTTATAAAAAGATATAAAAAGGAAAAGAAAGAAAAAAAATGGTGCAAAAGAGAATTAGAAGTTACTTTTTGATGAGTTTAAGAATAAAGTTAGGCGTGGGATCTTACATTACGGCATAAAGATTCTTATAATCCGTTTCACGTCAATACATCAATACCAACTTTGAGACTGTGTAATTACCAAAATACCCCTGGAAGATTCTTGTGTCATCTATATGTATCTATGTTCGGGTCAAAATCGATTATCGCATACGTAATGAAATCGAAATTACCCATGGGCATCTTATTTTGCCCTTTCAATAATTCTGTGGACTATGATACAGTACCAGTTGAATGACGTCACTGATTAAAAGTTATTTGCTAATTTCGTTTACATCATTTATATATTAAATTGATCATATTGTTACCAAACTCTTTTTTAAAGTGTCATATCAGCTTTGTAAAAACAACTTCCACATCAATGCAAAACCAAACTTATTTCTAAAGTAATAAATTATAATATAAATAATAAATTAATTATAAAATATAGATAACTAAAATTTTACTTTTGTTTTCTTTTACTATATTTTGTATAAATATAACTTAATTAACAAATAAAATATATCGCACAAAAATATCATTTATTTAAAATAAATTGTGGGTAGAAATTTAAAAATAATAATAAAAATAATGTTTAAATAAATTAATAAATGAAAAAAATTAAATAAACATATTAATAATTAATGTTTAAACAAACAAATAAATATATTTAATTAAATAAAAATGTATTTGTTTTATATATATTCATTATGAAAGAGCTTTCTAAAGTTGAAAGGTCTTGCTAAACTTGCAAGACTTTGCAATCCACATGGCATGTCATGTCATCTTACAAGGTCTTGTGCAAGATGGGTGGGGATGCTCTAATAATTTCCATAAATTGAGTTATTTGCTAAGTTCCATAAATTGACCGAAAGTTAAAAGCATCTTTAACAACTTTTCTAAATAGAGATTTTGAGAATTTTACTGCAACAGACAGATTTCCAAAACTTTCTCCAAAATACAGAAAGTGTGAGAGATGATAAAAATCAACAAATTTAATGAAAATTTGATTAATTATGTGACAGAAATGATTTTTTATTTAATCTACCAATGAAATTACTTTAAATTAAATGTGTAGAAAATACAAATAGTTCTTCATTAATTTTATTGAATATTTTAAAAATATAATTAATCATGTAATCTCTAAAAATAAGAATCTATTAAAAATGAAAGTGATTATTTTTAAAGACTTTTAACTTATTTATTTTGAATTTTGAAAAAATTGTTAAAGATGCTCTTAAATATTGGATTTTGTTTATGAAGCCTGTTAGGTCAATACAGACTTGTTGCTGGTTTGGATTTTAACACTTATTTTGGTATATGAGCATCTGAAACTATAGTCATTTTAAAAGAATCAATATGTTTTTATATTTTATTTCAAATGGGTAAACAAGATAAAATATAAAACAAACTGTGTTTTGAAAAAGTGTTTATATTTTACCAATATTTGTTGATGCATTAAAGGTGTAATTAAACAACCTTAATAGATCAAACAGATCGAGAAAATCTCTCATAGAGATAGTGTATGTCGAGTGTAACATGTATGCAAATCTTACTTTTATGTGTAATAATTGAGAGATTGTTTTGGTAATGTTACAATTATAATGATTTCCTAAACATTAAACCAAGCATACTTCTTTTTAAGTTATTGTTGTGACCGTTTTATCCTTGATAAATTCATTTATACGGTCACAAATTACTATCGATTTCAACTTTCGACTGTATCGTTTAATAAAAGTATATAGCAAAAAGTTTACGTGGCTAGAGAGTGAAAATCAGTTTTTTTTCTGTTGTAAATGACAATTAATAATATCTTATAAAACTTGATTTTCATGCTTTCAATGTTTAAAAGGAGCCAAAATGAATCGAAATATAACAAACTTTGACTTTGTTATTTTTTGAGTTATCGTGGGTTTTCAGACGAGCTTATGTGCATTGATTAATTCCTTGACGATCCCGAACGACCTGGAGTCAAGAACCTCCATGGCCACGTGGGCCTTGGCAACACCTGAATTCAACTCCCAGAAGATGAGATTTCTATTACATCCCTCTGAGTCTTACCAGTTCGCCACAACATAAGTGGTTATCTTTGTTCTTATTGTAGTTATGTTTGGGAAAACAGTTAACCGATAAACGAATCGTTGGCTGATTAGTTAATTAGTAGCTAAAAATCTACTAATTGACTAATACACTAGTCATATTTGGTAAAACTAACTGATAAAGACTTGATAAAAAATTAAATGGAAAAATATAAAAGGCATAGTTGAAAAACCCATAAAATCTATTGAAATACTACTTGACTTAATTTTTTAAAAACTAGCTTAGCTAGCTTAATAACTAACCAAACATGACCTATTATTTCAATAAGCTAAAAAAATAAAGAGTGAATTGTGGATTTGTTCCATGTGGTTTGGTGTTTTCTTTGACCATGATCTCCATTCTATGTTTATTATGGATATGGTCCTTGTGGTATGCAATTTATTGTGACTATGGTCCTTTATCACTAACACCGTTAAATTTTAAGGTTAAAGGCATTTTCCATAAGGGCATTATTGTCCATTTATCTTTCCCTCTCAATAGCATTAAATTGCATTATTTTAGGTATGCATAACAAATTAGAATAATCACTGAATTCTAATTTTAATTAATAATTTTTTGACAAAATTTTTAATAAATTTTAATTAGTAAATTTTTACAAACGTTATTTTAGGTATGCATAACAAATTTTTTACACGATTAATAAATTTGGATTCCAATTTTTTAATTAATAAAATTCAAAATTACGAAGGAAAAAATAGAAGTTTGTATGAAGGTGGAAATTAAAAAAAAAACTTTTCAAGACAGTCTGGCAGTGGCCATGTAATTAAATATCATTTTACAATACAAAAAAAGTACGAAAAACACATAAATCTTTTAATTATAAAATTAATTAGAGTAGAGAGATAATTGTTACATACCATTTTGAGGCTTTTCTCCATCCAAACATGAACTCAAACATATCTGAATCCAAATATATATGAATTCAGAGTGTAAAACAAAGTGGAGAAACTATCATAAATTGCTTAAGCAGTCAAAGTAGGGATGAGCCCCGAGTACCAATTTCCCGAACGGAACCGGTACCGTACCGAATCCGAATCGGTACCATGTAATTCGTCCGGTATTCGGTTCCAAGTATTCAACAATATAGGGATTCGGGATTCGTTATTCGGTACCGGGATTTTCCCGAAAATCCCGAAACCGGACCGGAATATTAATAGACCAATGTTTTTTAAAATTTCTTAAGTATGCATATCATTTCTTAAATAAACTAACCTTATATTTCTCTAATGAAGACATATCATCTTCTAAACGAACAAAATGTAAAAGAAGAAGCCTAAAAGAATACCGAAAATCGTTGAACTTTGATTGGTTTTGAAAATTTAATTGTTAAACTTTTGTTGTTTGTGATTGGTTTTGATACACAATTGAAACATTATAAAAATATTTTGTTTGCGATTGGTTTTGATATTCATTTGGTACATTATTGTAAAATGATAGTTAATTACATGGCCACTGCCAGACTGTCTTGGAAAGGGTATTTTTTATTTCTACCTTCATACAAACTTCTTTTTTTCCCTTCGTAATTTTGAATTTTATTAACTAAGAAATTGGAATCCATATTTATTAATCGTGTAAAAAATTTGTTATGCATACCTAAAATAATGTTTGTAAAAATTTATTAATTAAAATTTATTAAAAAATTGTAAAAAAATTGTTAATTAAAATTAGAATTCAATGATTATTCTAATTTGTTATGCATACCTAAAATAATGCTATTTAATGCTATTGAGAGGGAAAGATAAATGAACAATAATGCTCTTATAGAAGATGCCTTTAACCTTAAAACTTAACGGTGTTAGTGATGAGGGATCATAGTCACAATAAGTTGCATACCACAAGACCATATCCCTAATAAAAATAGAATGAAGACCATGGTTAAAGAAAACACCAAACCACAAGACCAAATGTGTAACTTACCAATGTGTAAAGGTGAATTAAAATCGTCAATTAAAGTATTAAGCTTCATAAAAACTCATATTATTTCGGGACAACCATGTGTTAAAATTTGTTACATTGATCGACAATTTTGTAAGTTGCACCTAAAATAGAAATTTAAGAAAATTTGTTACATTTCTTGACGATTTGAAAAGTTCATTGAATTAACCGATGATTTTAATTTATAGGGAAAAGTTCAAAACAACCGAATGAACCATCCTATTTTTGAACGATTAAGTATCAAAACTATTTTTTTTGAACGAAAAACTATTAACTTTCCTATTTTGAATGATTAAGTCTCTGAACTGTTTTTTTTTTGATGAAAAAACCATTAAACTTTGTAATTTTGAATGATTAAATATCGAAACATTTTTTATAATAAAATAAACCATCGGACTTTAGAAATTAGTTAATTACATCCTTTTAACCCAAAAAATACTAATAACTGACTAGGAAGGTTTTAATGTAAAAGAAAACATAAATCAGTTTTATCGTTCACAGACCCTACGCCATCCAAACCCCACACAAACACGGGTATCACTCCCCCTCGCCACTCCTCATCTCCTCACTGTTGTTTGTTTTCCATATCGCCAATCAAGTTGTTGACCCCCGCCACCAATCTCCCGTTTTTTATCTATTTTTATCTTTTGATTCTCCCTCTTTTGATTGATAAAAAATAGATCAAAAAGAGGGAAATCGATGACAACGGCTAACACCATGATTGACAATATGGAGAATGTACAATTATGGGGCGACGGGGAGTGGTGAGAGGGAGCAATACCGTTTTTTTGCGAGGGGTTCGAATGGCATAGAGTTTGGGAATAGTAAAACTGATTTACTCTTATTTTTACTTTTAAACATTTCTAGTCGGTTACAAGTAGTTTTTCTTTGTTAGAAAATATGTAGGTAACCAACTTTTAAAAGTTCGATGGTTTATTTATTCAGAAAAATGTTCAGGGACTTAATCATTCAGAATGAAAAAATTTAATGGTTTTTCATTAAAAAAAATACTTCAAATACTTAATCATTCAAAATAACAAAGTTTAGTAGTCTTTGCATTTAAAAAAACAGTTCATGCACTTAATTATCAAAATGGGACATTTTTATTGGGTTTTCTAGATTTTTCCCCAAATCTTAAGGCAAAGTTTGCAACTTTTGGATAAAAAAAATTCTTCAAAACATCTTTTGGCTATATGATTTTAACAAGGTTTGAATCTTAAACCTAGTAAATTTCAATTTTCATCTTTAATAAGGTTTAATGTTAATGTTACCAAACAAAACCAAAATTGTCAAATAGAGATAAAGACTAGGGAATTTAATTAAAATACCCAAAGTTTGACTTTGACTTGCCAAAATACCCATTTTTCATTCGAATTTGCCAAAATACCCAAAAATCCCGCGATGGGTCCCGCGATCGCGGGATAGAGCACACGTGTCCCGCTATTTTGGCCAAAACGTCCCGCGGCACCCCCCAACTATGCCCGCGATGACACTTTTGGTCCCTCCCTGCGACTGATCTTGCGACCAATCCCGCGATCAGACAAAAAATTGCAATTTTGGTCCTATTTGCACGAATCTTTGCATGTTTTTACTGTTTTTCCACAATTATTGTACTTTGAAGACCAATTTGTGGTTGAAATTCACTGGCATGTTTGAGATTTCATCCATAAATATCAGTAAAACGCAATCCATAATTCACACCATTTCATCCTTCTTTCTTGCTTTCTTTGACTTGCTTTCTGATTCGGCTGCAAAGTGTATAAAACCAGAGATATCCCCATCGTTGCATAACTCCACAAATGACCCATCATCATTCTTGAACACTAACATGCAAACAGCCGAAGGGTCGATTTCACATTTTTGCATGGCGTATGCAACAAACTTCTGATAAGAAATGTTTACTGGCAATTTTACACCATGCTTAGATTTATAAGCAAAATTCCACTCATTGTTTTCTTCCACCCATTCACCATCGTAACAGAAATATAGCCTAGCTTTTGCAACAGATGAACTCATTTTTTGAGTGGTATCTCAAAAACAAAATACTGAAAAAGAAAGCAAGAATGAAGCATGGTGACGCAGTAGGATTATGCGTGGAACGGATCGACAATCGTCAAATTCCAATAATGAAGAGTCTACAAGCGTAGAACTCATAAACAATGAGAAAACTCTCAAACTTAGAGATGAAACTCTAAAAAGGTTTATTGATCAATAATAATTCATATTCTAAAAACAATGAAACCTAATAGTCCTATTTATACTAAACTAATTAAGATAAATAAGGAAACTAGTATTGGTATCAATCCCTAATGGAAGGAAACCTTATTGGAACACAACTGGAAAACAATAAAGAATAAAATAGCTGATAGGTCGAACTGGATCGCACTGGAGGAACAGCGCAGCTTAGGCCGCGGTTTTAAGTCGCGTAAGAAGTCGCGTAAGACCCTGTTGGCTTAATCGACCAGAGGACTGCGCGGTTTGTGTCGCGACTTCAAGTCGCGGGCTAAACCGCATATGTCTCTGTTTCGGTTTTCTTCCGGCTTTGTTCATTTGATCTTCGAAGTGGGTTGCTAGGCGCTCTGTACCAGTCTCCTCCATCTCTGAAGAACCCGACCCCGAGTTCTCTTTAAAAACTTTAGCCGTGTTTGTACTCTTTCGGTGTTCACACGTAACCTGGGATAGTCCATGCTTGGAAGGCGTCGGTTTGCTGCGAGTGATAACTCCTCTTGTGCTTGTTCAACCTAGTTTGACTCTTTGATCTGGAGGACTGTTCATGGCAACGACCAAGAAGTTATCTTTTTCCTTCTTAACGTATCTTGAAGGGTGCGGAACAGGTTTCATGGTGATCTTATTCTCACCCCAGCGAAATAACATCACATTATCTCTTCCTTTATACATGACATCGTTGTCATATTGCCACGGCCGGCCAAGTAGGATGTGACAAGTATTCATATCAATCACGTCGCAATTTACATCTTCCTTGTAGTGCTTTCCAATGGAGATAGGCACCTTGCAAGTTCGTGTTATTTGGACTTGTGGGCCTCTTTTTACCCAACCAAGAGAATAAGGCGTGTCAAGAGGTTGTGTCGGTAGCTTTAAGTGCTCCACCAATTTTTGTGACACCAAGTTTTCACAACTCCCATTATCCACCATTAAATCACATACCTTGTTGTTTACCGAACAGTGGGATCTGAAAAGATTATGGCGTTGTCCGTCCTCTTTTGATGATAGCAAGACGTGTTGGAGTACAATGTTAATCTTTTCCGAGAGGTCTTCTTCAGCGAATTCGGCTCCTTCGTAATCATCATTCTTATCGTATTCTCCTCCTTCCACTAATCCAACGGTTCTTCGAGTGGTGCATTCATTGGACCTATGGCCCGGCTGCCCACAACGATAGCACTTGAGTCCCGTTGGCCTTGCATACGGGTTGACTGGTTTCTGTAGGGGTGTTTTCTCGTTGGAGTTACCCACGTTTCTTGGCGGCGGGTGATGATCTTGACTGCCATTGTTTCTTGCATTTAAGGAAGAAGCTTTACCTGTGTTGCTCGTCACTCCCTCATTCTCGACCTTGTTGTGGGAAGAAGATGAGGCGCGAGGCGGTCTCTCCATTAGCTCCGCTCTCATGGCCAAGCTCGATGCTTCTGTTATAGTCCACACAGTTTGGAGTCCGATCTTGTCTTGTATCGACCCTTTGAGTCCGTTGATGTATCGGGCAACCCTTTGTCCCTCCGTTTCGCCAATTTCGTTTCGTTCGGAGAGGCGGATGAACTCTGTGGTGTACTCGGTCACGGTTCTCGATCCTTGCGAACAATCCAAGTACATCTTGTAGAGGATTTGCTCATAGTCTTCCGGTAGGAAGCACTCGGTCATTAACTGCTTCGCTCTTCTCCATGAACGTACTGGGCCCTTTCGCTGCCTTTGTCGTTGGGCTATGAGTTTGTCCCACCATACGGCGGCAGTGCTTTTCAGACGGAAAGCAATCATCTTTACTTGCTTGTGCTACGGGATCTCCATAATGTCGAAGAAACGGTCGACCTCGATTTGCCAGTCAAAGAATTCCTCAACGCCATATTCCCATAGAAGTAGGGAATATCGGCCTTCATTCGGTAATCGGGGTCTCTCCGGGGCGGTTCTACATCTCCGTCGGATTCGGAGTCGGAACTAGAACTGGTGATCGGGTGGCGTCGGCCACCGTGTTGGGGTCGATGACGGCCCTCGTACCTGTCTCGTCTTTAGCGGTTGTTGTTGTTGGCGTTAAGCTGGTTGGTGAATGCGGTTGTCAGTGTGTTGGTGGATGCGGTAATAGCCGCTGCTAACCCATCAAAATCTGCTCTCGTTACGGGTGGTAGTGGTGGCGGTTGTTCTGCCATCTTGAAGGTGAAGAGACATGTAAGTCTGTGCTCTGATACCAACTGACGCAGTAGGATTATGCGTGGAACGGATCGACAATCGTCAAATCCCAATAATGAAGAGTCTACAAGCGTAGAACTCATAAACAATGAGAAAACTCTCAAACTTAGAGATGAAACTCTAAAAAGGTTTATTGATCAATAATAATTCATATTCTAATAACAATGAAACCTAATAGTCCTATATATACTAAACTAATTAAGATAAATAAGGAAACTAGTATTGGTATCAATCCCTAATGGAAGGAAACCTTATTGGAACACAACTGGAAAGCAATAAAGAATAAAATAGCTGATAGGTCGAACTAGATCGCACTGGAGGAACCGTGCGGCTTAGGCCGCGGTTTTAAGCCGCGTAAGAAGTCGCGTAAGACCCTGTTGGCTTAATCGACCAAAGGACTGCGCGGTTTGTGCCGCGGCTTCAAGTCGCGGGCTAAACCACGCATGTCTCTGTTTCGGTTTTCTTCCGGCTTTGTTCATTTGATCTTCGAAGTGGGTTGCTAGGCGCTCTGTATCACATGGAATGGGTGTGAGTTATGAATTGCATTCTACTGATATTTATGGATGAAATCTCATTGAGGAAGATGAATTGCAACCACAAATTGGTCTTCCAACTCCAATGATCCAACATTGATGAAACATACCAGTGAATTTCAACCACAAATTGGTCTTCAAACTACAATAATTGTGGAAAAAAACAGTAAAAGAATGCAAAAAATCGTGCAAAAAGGACCAAAATTGTAATTTTTTTGTCTGATCGCGGGGTTGGTCGCGGGGAGGGTCGAGGGGCCAAATGTGTCACCGCGAGCATAGTTGGGGGGTGCCGCAGGACGTTTTGGCCAAAAAAGCGGGACACGTGTGCCCTATCCCGCGATCGCGGGACCCATAGCGGGATTTTTTGGTATTTTGGCAAACTCGAAAAAAATGAGTATTTTGGCAAGTCAAAGTCAAACTTTGGATATTTTAATTAAATTCCCTAAAAACTAAGGTTCCATTTGGTTTACGGGATTAGATAGATTTTGTAAATAAATTACATTTCACTTCTAAATTTGGTTTGATGGAATGTTTGTATTTGCAATCCTACAAATATGTGATTTAGAAATTTCATTAAATTAGTTCGTATTTTAACACATTAAGATTCCAAAACATTACACAAAATCGAAATCCCTCAAAATCATTCCATCAAACCAAACGGTCATAAAGGAATTTTTGTATGTTCATGGTAAGACTCTTACATCGGTTAAACTTGGATTTATTATTGATTGTTGATACCCTTTTAACTCTTCTCTGTGCTCTTTTTAAAATAATCTGGCAAGGTTACACATATCTCAAATCATGTGTATTAGGAGGCGAATTACATAGATGAAATAGGTATCATGCAATAATTATTAGGGACACTTACCCCTCTTTTGGTCATCACGACAAATAATTAGGACATAAATACCCAACGAAAAGATGGAACCAAGGGAAGAAAATCGACATACCTCAACACATAGCAAGCAAACCAGATCGACAGTTCACCTTTTACGAATATTCACCATGTTGTTTGTTATCTATGTTTCTTTATCAAATTTTTTAAGGCTTTTGAAAATTCATCACCTCAGAACCGACTATGTTATGACCTGAAAGCATTTTTTTTTTTACTTTCAAGAAGAAAAGTAAAAAAGCAAATTATGATTACGGATCCATTTACCAAAAATATCAATATCGGAAAACTTTGAAGGCCAACTTAATTGGTAAATAAAGGATACATCTAAAGACTTCTCTCCATAGATTGTTAGTTTAAGCCTCTTCATAGCCACTCGAGATTTTCGTGGTAGCTATTTTTAAGTATTAGACGAGGTGCCAACAAACGGACACATATACCATCGGTTAAAAAACATACCACTGTTTTAACTTTTTGAAGTGGTATTAGAAAATAATTACGACACTGAAATCAAAAGTAACAACTTATCTATAATTCACTACAACAAAATTGAGTATATAGGATGTCAAAAATGTCTAAGTATGGCTTTATAGGAATTATGTTTATAAAACTAAACGATAAAATATCATATCTAAAGTGTTGCAATAAGTTTATTTGACGTTTTTAGCGTCTTAACAAGCTTTTTACGGCATTCTTAGAATAAACCGTCGTATTAGCTATTTTACAGGACACTATTAGAAAAAATGTCTTATAAAAACAAGTGTCCTATAAAAACATGTGTTTATAAGGGACTTATTACTGTCCTATAAAATACCTAATATGATGCTTTATTTTTAAAATGTCCCAAAAAAAACTTGTTAAGACGTCCAAAAAACATCCTATAAACCTAGTACAACACTTTTAGATAAAATATTTTATTTTTTGCTCTTATAAATTTAAATCTTATAAAGTGTTCTATATGACACTTAGGGGTTGTCGCTACTACAGAAATAGGTATTTTAAACGGGTTTTTTTGACATTTTTAAACGGATTACAACCGTTTGAAAAAGTCAGGGGCTTTTTTACACGGTTTTGGAACCGTGTAAAAAAATCACATTTTTACACGGTTCTTAAACCGTTTAAAAAAGCCAAAAAAAAACCGTGTAAAATGCAATCCTTTTTAAACGGTTTTGAAAAACAATCGTGTAAAATGTGTATAATTTTACATGGTAATGCTAAAAGAACCGTGTAAAAAGGTGTACATTTTAAACGGATTTTTTTAAAAAACCGTGTAAAAAGGTTTACAATTTTACACGGTTTTTTTGCATTTCTTAAAACCGTGTAAAAATATGTACTATATATATGTATATACTAGCAGTGTACCCGCGCAATGCGGCGGGATGTGCAATAACATGGGTGACTATCCCACAAAGAAAAGAGAGATTGTGAACCACAATACACTGTAATCAAATTAACAGAAAATCACAAAGTAAAGATCAAATAAATGAAAAAAGTTTGTATCAATTCCATTAATTAACTCCGTCGAGGGTCCAGGTCCATTAGCTACAACCGTAAAGAAATAGCAACCGTAAAGAAATTACAAAATAATTACAAAATAGCAACCGTAAAGAAAATCCAACCTTATAATCATTTACACTTCAGCAAGTCCAAATCTCACCAAAACCAAGAAGCAGAACCTTTTCCACACACCCAAATGGAACCCGTTCTTGTGAAAGATGACAGAGATAGCACATTTGGTGGTCCAAATCAAGATACCATCAGAAGCAAACATCTAGATACCGAACTAACCTTTTTTCAACATCCTTTCTTTTTCTCATTTGCTACTGCTGCTTCATTTGCATTATATGTACGGTATTCTGTCTACAAACACAAGGTATACGATAAATTTAGATCTGTAAAAATAAAAAGATAAAGGTAACAAAGAAGTAAAGATGAAGAAATTTACTCACTGAAGTATATATCCATTGATGTTGCTCTATACACAGATCTGCGTAAATTTCAGACCAAAATCAACAAAATTAGGGTAAATACTACAAAAAAAATCAAAGAACAAAATTAGGGTAAATACTACACAGATCTGAGTTCCATTGGTTGTCTAAACACACGTTCATCTTAAGATTATGAACAAACCAAATGTCAGAAAATGTAGAAGACTTGAAAAAACTGGAGACTTGAAAAAAACCTAGGGTTTTGAAGAATTTACCAGAAGGACGTACCTGAGAAAATCGAGATGAAGAGGGCGAAAGTCTAAAAATCACCTGGAAAACATGTCTTTCACCATACTTGAACCCACCACACAAACCAGTAGGAAATCTGAAGGAAGATATGACGATTCGATCTCTTGGGAGAGTGTTAAGGCATGAAGAGAGATTTTGAAAAGGAAGAGAGATTTTGAAATTTGAGTTTAGATTAGGAACAGGAAGAGGCGGGCTGACTTGGGAAAAAGGAAGAGACGGGATGGTCACGTTTCTCACTCTAGAATATTTTAAGTAATCATGCTTTAAAAGCTTGTACCATGTGCCTTAAGACTTGTCTTTAAGAGTTTGGGGGTTATTTAAAAAAAAGATTAAGACTTTAAGATAGTTGGTCTAAATGCTTTATAAGGTAGTATAGATATATATACACTTAAAATGCCATTACATACCAAATGCAAACTTTTTTCATCCATGCATTCACATATAGAACTCCAAATTCTATTAAAAGTCAATAGACATTAAAACTACCACATCCATTAAATTTCTTCATCAATATAGTATATATAAACCAAAAGTCATTACAAAAATATCTACAAACTTGTTTCTTCAAAGACATCATCAACAATATTCTACCTCTCAATTGTTTGTTACATCCAACATCTTTCTAGAACTAGCTCAATATTCTTTCGTGCACTTCAATTCATCGATCTCTTATCCTGAAAACAAATAAGGGCTCTATATATAAGAACTCCACGTTTTATGAACATATAATAGGAGTTTATATTGCAAATACATAACAACATGAATAACTATGTTATTTATACACATAAATACATCGGCCACTTGTAGTGAAGTGCATAAGACACATACCTTACCATATTTTACCGTCCTTCATACGGTTTAAACTAAATGATTTGGCCACGTGACAAGCTATCTGATCTATTTGTTCAATAGAAAAAGAAGTGGTGGTCGTCCATATGTCCTATACAAAAATTTATAAAAGATGGGTAATCTAAAAAAGTGTTTTGTACAACATATAAATGACTGAAATTTAACAAATAAGTACCTTGTGAGGGGAATGATACTGCTCGTACATTGCATATTGGAACATATGCTTGATGACATAATATCCACATTCCCAATCCTCCTTTTGTTGATTACACTAAATTATAAGGAGATGTAATAATTAGAAAAACTAAAGCATGAAATAGATTGTCGGGATATGTGAATTCTACCATGTTTAATTTCCAAGTGACAGGAGCGGAAATTACGGCATGACAAGACCTTTCACATTGATTATACTTTGTAATCGCCCTAAAAAGAAACAATAAATAACTTTGTGTCAGTAATTAATTAACAATAAAAATAAACGTCAATTTTATATCAATGTAATACATTACTTACATTTCCATCATCCCTTTGATCCGATAAGTTTCCGATGTCTTTCCTTCCGACATCTTTGAATCCAGTATATATACTAAGCGATGTCTAGGCCGTATGATTAGCAACGACCAATGATGCCTCAAAAAGGTTTAAACAATAATGTTAGTAAACTTAAAGCGTACACTATATATATATATATATATATATATATATATACTAGTTGTGTACCCGCGCAATGCGGCGGGGTGAAAAAATCAAATTTAATGTATGCAAAAGTGTGAGAACAAAAGGAAAACAAATTAGCGTTATGGCTATGAAATACATACTTCCTTAGGTGAAGAACATGTAGGGCCGTATACCTAGCATTTACCAGGTAAGCGCTTACCGGCAAGAGTTGTTACTCGCATTTACCTTAATGATTGGCATTCTTTGCCATCAAAATGGATTATTGATAAACGTCTTTTACCCGGTTAGTGGTTACCGGAGAAAAGTCTTCTCCCTCACATACTATAAGATTCTTGGTTTTTGACTACTTGCAAAGCCTCTTACTTGGTAAAGATTATTGGTTCTTACCGTGTTTACCCAGGGAGCCAAATAATACGAAAAATAAAATCATATGAAATCAGCTTTCTCGATCTTACTTTCATTCTTAAGTTGATTACTCTAAACATGAACTTTACCTTTCTCATATTCTTATTGATGAATAACAAGGACCACAAATCTTATCCGGTAAATGAAGTTGGTGCCTCTTTTCCGGTTACTGGTTACGGGATAAAAAGTGCTTACTAATAATTTTATTATGTTATTTTGATGACCAACAATCATACTCGGCAAGGTATGTCAAGACAGTTACTCTCACCGGTAAAGGGTTACACGGTAAACGTTTGATAAGCGCCTAAACCACCCCTTGTTTGATAATGGTCGAACTTGACCATATATACCCAAAATAATCTTTAGATATGATCCGAATTATACTTGCAACAAAATGTACCTCTTTTCCAAATAGTAAAGTGATAAAAGTAGTTTTGCTATAATGTTCACACGATTTATAAAACTTATAATCAAACCAAACATGATATTTAAGTCATTATATATCTCATTTAGAGGTGGAGATTGGAGGATAAGATGTATGGACGGCGTGAGAAAGGTGTGAAATTTTTATCGCAAAATGAAATATGAAAAGCTCTCGAGTTCAACAACAGGGTTGAGTGACCCCAAACTCTTAAACACAACATGTTCAAGTTCGAATCATGCAAGAGATGGCTTGAATCTTTCCACTAGCCTCATGCGATTAGTCAACTTTGAAATGTTTTGTAAGTTTTGGTTCCTAGGGGCGGGTTCCATATGGGCCGATCATGGTTGCCGGTGAATACCGGGTTTTTTTGGTTTTCATATTTTTTGGTTTACTCGGTTCAAATCGAACAAATTAATTGTAATTTAACACAAGACATGATGAAGCGATGCAGCTCGAGAATCGATTCCAGTTCAGAAGCGATGCAGCGTGATTGCATTTCAACCGTAAGCAGATAAGTTGACCCCTTCATCATGCTTATTCTTTCGTTCATCAAGCATACAACATCAATATAAGTAGTGGTAGTCCTTAAAGACTTTATATAATAAGGAAACATGCTTCACTAAGACAAAAAATTTAACATAAAGTAAACAAAAAAACAAAATTTTCAACAAAATTTTATTGGAAGTTCTTACCATTAGCCTCAAGATTCAAATTCTTTTAACCACTTAAAAGAACACGGTCTTCTTCTTGGAAACCACAATTACAATGCTTTGAATGGCACTAAATTTAGTTCTAACAATCTCCACACTATAATGTTATTACAGCTAAAAATGCAAAACACGCTAAAGAATAATTTAATGCTTACCCCACACACAACGGCAGATCATCTAAGTTTATATTCTACATCAATAAAAAAAAGAAATTAAAACCAAAAAAACATATGAAAAAATTAAAAACTTGCAACACCAAATACCATTTTGCAAAATCAGCACCCAAGGTCGTCTTGGTCTAGCCTAATTTCCTCAACAAATTCCCTTGACCAATGGTAGTATTCAAAAACAAAGTCAAAAGAAATTGGCAAGACAACCACCAAAAGCGTTTAGTCGACACTAAAAGACACCAAAAGAGAATGACAACAAATCAAAGTTTCATTGCAGCAACAAAAGAGAATAAAAAAATAAATTTCTCGAACCTGAAAGCTATTTCACAAATCTGTGTTCTTTGCAGAGGAGATCAGCCGTAAAACAATGCACCTTGTTGTAAAACTCTGGTGGACAGAAATACTTTGAATCAAGATGTGAACCTGCATATTTATTTCTGCATCTTTTTATTGACTTCTAACATAAAATAGCATAGGCAGAATTGAACAAAACGCACAGGAAACAAAAAGTAAATATTAATCGCAAGAAGCCCATGAAATTCACCATTTTTGCAGTCAAAATAAATAAATTTTAGGCATAACATGTGAAAAAGTTTGAATCTGAGACTTGATTAAATCTAATCTTAGGCAAAAAAATCAGAAACAACAACCTATACACTTGATTAAATTTAACATCAAAAAACAACCACCAACACACCTAACAGACCATGTAATCTGGACTACAACTAAATAAACATAGTGAGAAACCTGATCAGGCCTGAATCTGAGACTGGAGAGAAACCAAGACAACAACTGGGAATCCTTTGCTATTAGTTCTTGGCTGGGACTCTGCTGCTTATAATACTAATATACAAAAAACTTACATAAACTATCATTACACAAATAATGAACAAATCTGGTCAATTTCCACATGAGAAAGCATCAAGAACCCTAAAAAGTAGGTGAAAGATCGTACCAGAGGTGGGAAACAATCCTCAGCAGCTCGTCGATGAACAGAGGAACGTCCGAAAATCAAAGATTATGGTGTTGAACCTGAAGTGAGGAAAAGGTTCTTCTCTTCCTCGATGCATATACTTTCTTCTTCAAGTCTGTGATGGCCTAAATCATATAAACAATTAAAGCTGCAAAAAAGAACAAAAATTGAGCAAACTTGTGTGCATTAAACTAACAAAAAAGAATTGTGATTTAATAAACATGGACAAAGGATCAACATTTATGCAACTATTTTCTTTTACCTCAAAAAATTGCGCTAGAATAGGAAAGGTAAACAGGCCCTTTAACATTTTAGCTTTCAAAGATCAAATCATTTCATTAGCGTACTGTGAGGCAATCATGCTATGGCACATTGCCAGCTTGGCAGTCAAGGAAAGACTAAAGCCTTCACAAGACTTGTATATACACTTACAGATCTTAAAAAATATGTAGATAACAAAATAATGTATCTGATCCTATAAATGGCCTAGTTGGACATCTAGAGTATCTCGTGCCAAAAATCAATCAGTACCTTGTCATTAATGTTGATGAAACTGTGACAAAACTTTTCAATGCACTGAAGTTGTTCGTTTTGCTGGGATATAGATGCAGCCACCATGTTGCAAAGAGAGCCAACACCTTGTGCAAGCTCAGACTCAAACTTATTTACAACTGACCTATTACCAGCATTCAGTTTATCCTCTCTTGCTGCATAAAGTTGTGAAACAAATAGTTAGAGATGCAAAAAAACAAGTAGACAGAAAAACATGACCATTATATAAGAGAATACATACCAATCTTCATAAATAATGACGCGTTGTCTTGAAGAGATTTCTCTAAGTCGGACCGGAGAACACATGCTTGCTGAGCCAACGCATTTTATGTACACAATATTCATCTTAATGTAAAAGATGCAAAGTGACAAAAACATTGACACCAAAAACAATCAGATATACCTGCTTTTTTCTGTTCATATATGATAAAATCTCGCTCCTTGAGAGCATACTGACATCTCTTCAGCGTGTCCTCAGTATTAGCTAACACCGTATTCGTTTGGTTCAAGTTGTCCTACAAAGAAAAAAAAAGATAATAATAATAAATAATATTAAGAATTCCACAACAATTACAAGTTAATTTACCTGTGTTGACTCAAGTTTGTTGCTCAAAGCAGTGCACTCCTCTACCCGGGCATTAAATTGAGTTTGCAATTCCAGATATTGCTGTATTTGGACCAAATAGTATTAAAGAGATTGGAGCAACAGCTGAACTACATTACCAAACATTAACTTGCTTCTAGCACACAAACAAACAATAAAATAGTGTACCTTTTGTTGGTTTTCTATCTTAATTCCCATTTGCTCGATCTGATCTGCCATTGACTAAACAAATATAGTATAATAAGAACAGATGCATCTGATACAAATCTCAAATGGGTGCATCATAGGTTCCTCACAGAAATTGAAGATAGAAAACAGGGTAAAAGTGGAAATTCTCTGAACAGATCCATGAGCAAACTGTGAACAACACAACACGACAAAGGATTGTTTACCCAAATCTTGACAAATAAAGAGAAATTACGGGAAGATTGATGAAGAACATACCAAAATTAGGCGGTGAGGAAGCGATGGAGACTGGAGAAGCATAATAGGTCTCTCGATTCGATTTTAGGTATGGAGATTGGAGAAGAGATGGGGATTTGAAATAGCTGTGATCTTCGGAGGTCTCAACACTTTCCGACTCACACCGTTTATATACAACCAAGCGATGGAGAAGGTAGCGTATGAGAGCTTCTATTCCTGGAAGAAAGGTATGGTCTACGAACTGATGAGAAGAAAGAATGGTTGTACCATGTGTATGGTAGGTGAAGACGGTATGGTGTAAGGTGAGGAGGTAGAGAAGTACTCTGGTCTGGTGGGTATGGTGTATGGTGTAAGGTGAGGAGGTAGAGAAGTACTCTGGTCTGGTGGGTATGGTGAGGTAAGGTCCCGATTTTTGTTGTGTGTAAACAAAAAGGTATTGGAGTTGTACCTAATGCATTAAAATTTGTAATTAAGAGTTTTTTCAAATTCATGTTTTAAAAACTTGTACATTGTGCTTTAAAATTTGTCTTTAAGACATTAGGTGTATATGCTTATATATGTAGTATATATATATATATATATATATATATATATATATATATATATATATATATATATATATATATATATATATATAAAACTCACCCTTGTATGTACGGTGCCAAAAAGAAATCCTTTTCTGTGTTGTGCATCATCGATTCAAATATTGTCTCCATGACGTATGAACCATCTCGTTCAATCGTGGGTTCATCAATTGCTCCCGGGGCAATAAATGCACAACGGTTCTTCGAATTTTTTGATATTATTGTATATAGAATCCTAAAAAATTAGAATATGATTAAAATGAATATTGTGAATATTTATAGACACAATAATAAGTAAACATATATAAGTAATAACTTACGCCATGAACCATGTTATAATGCTTTGATCAAGCCACCCCTTCGTTATTAATAACTCCAAGTCACGATAATCAACCGCTATAGAGATACTCGTAGGGCCAAAGACACCTGCATTGACCTCAACTGTAACCCCATTCTTCACTCATTCTGCATTGGAACGTAGCCGTCTATACAAGTCTTTCATCACAGTCGGCCGATCTCGTATTTCTTTAGGCAAGAGCTTCAACTTTTTAGCCACTTGTTTGTTTTTCTGTGACTCAGTTCCAATGACTACTCTCTTTGAATGGGCTTCGTCCTCTTTTTGTACCTACATTAATAATACATTTAACCAAGCAACTTCAAGTCTTTCATTGACACTAATTTCTTAATGTTAGCAGAATAGCCGGATGGAAGCTTAATACCCTGTAAGCATTGGCAGAATCTGGTTTTCTCAACCTTCGACAAGGTATAACAAGCTGGTGGCAGATATGTGCGCTTTCCATTATCAACAGGAGCAAGCTCTGGTCGAATCCCCATTTCTACCATGTCCTTTCTAACTTTAACTCCATCTTTTGATTTTTCCGGAATGTTCAACAATAACCCTATCAAGCTATCACATACATTTTTTTCAATGTGCATTACATCAAGATATTGTCGAACGGTCAAATGCTCCCACTATGGTAAATCCCAGAAAATAGATTTCTTCTTCCAAATATTTTTGGGAGGAGTTGGACGACCTTTACCGAACACAATGTCTAGATCTTTAATTCGAGAATACACATTTCTTCCATCTAATGGTTGTCTTGCAACTCGATGCTCAGTTTTCCCATCAAACAATGACTTTAGTTTGCGATAGTGGTGGTTCTTTGGAAGATACCTTCGATGGCCCATGTACACATGTTTTCCACAATTCCTCAACTTTAGAGCATATGTGTCATCTTCACATACAGGACATGCTTTTTCTCTTTTGGTGCTGTATCCCGACAAATTCCCATAAGCCAGAAAATCATTTATGGTGCAAAAAATCATGGCGCATAGTACGATACGTTCCTTCCCATATGCATCATACACTTCAACACCTGGACTCCACAATTCTTTCAAATCATCAATTAGCGGAGCCAAATACACATCAATGTCATTACCGGGTTGTTTGGGACCCTAAATTAGCAATGACATCATAATGTATTTGCGTTTCATGCATAACCAGGGTGGAAGATTGTAAATGGAAAGAAGCACCGGCCAAGTGCTATGACGGCTACTCATGTTTCCGAATGGATTAATTCTGTCTGAACTAAGTCCCAACCGAATATTTCTACATTCTTTTCCAAACTCTTCAAAAATGCGATCGATATTTCTCCATTGAGGAGAATCCGCCACGTGTCTAATTTTACCATCTATTTTACGCTCTTCAGCATGCCAACGTAACAACTTCGCATCCTTGACACTTGCAAATAATCGTTTCAATCTTGGAACGATAGGAAAATACCACAACAGTTTTGCAGGCGGGCCAACCTTACGTTTCACATCACTATTTTCTTCCATTTGGTTTTTCCGTTTATACCTCGACGTACCACATATAGGGCACTCATGTAGGTCAACATACTCATTCCTGTATAACATACAATCATTCGGGCATGCATGTATTCTTTCTATTTCCAAACCCATTGGACACATCAGTTTTTTGGCTTGGTATAGTGAAACTGGTAACTCATTGTCCTCTGGAAGAATTTCATGCAAAAGTTATAGTAAGCTTGTAAAACTTTTATCGCTCCAACCATTGTTTGCTTTTAAGTTAAATAGTTTCAACACAGCTGAAAGTTTGGTAAACTTTGCACACCCAACATATAATGGTTTTTCAGCGTCGACAAACAGTTGTTCAAATTTATCCTAATCCTTATCATCAATATCACCGTCCACATCATGTAACATTTGATCAACATTATCACATATTTCATTGTCTGATTCATAGTTATTTTTATCGTCATTACAATCATGATCAACCCCCTGATTACACTCATCAAAATCCTCTCCATGTCATATCCAACGAGTGTACCGTTGCATAAACCCATGACAAACTAGGTGTTCTTGAACTACATTATGATCACTATGTTTCAAAAAAATTCTACATTTTCGACAAGGACACCAAATTCCACTCTCTCCGCTATTCAACTGGTAGTTCTTAGCAGCTTCCATAAATTCACCGAGATCGGCTAAATATTCTTGTGTAGCACGTGGTATTTCGTACATCCAATCAATGCGGTCCATCTGTAATTTTAAAAATAAATTATTAAGTAATGCATGCATGACATGAGTGGAGAACAAAAGGCAGTAGGTGGCCATCCTAACCCACTTTTTGAATATTTTGTCTCACATGTGAATGTCTATAACAAATTGCTTATTTAAGAAAAAATTCGACAACATTTCCCCTTAACTCCCCAAATATGTGTATAATCAAAACACATATTCGTAGGAGCAAAGGGAAATGTCTATCAAATTTTCCTTAAATAATCAATCTGTTATAGCCATTCACATCCTAAATGAGACAAAGTATTCAAAAAGCAGTCCCAAACTGGGGAGTATCCAAAATTAATCTCTATTAGATCAATTTCGGACGGGTGACCTAAAGGCATATGAACTTGTATAATAAATGTATGCATGAATGTTTCTATAATTCTAATTACACTTAATAATAGTTGGCAAAAAATATGAAAAGAATGTAAACTAATGAAAAATTAACGTACCTTACAAAAAAAGATCCACGGCGTAATAGTCGTCATACACCTTTACGTATATCTCTTGATCAAGACGTCGTCCTACAATTAAACATTTTAAGTCGTTTATATTAATTATAAATTGATACAATTGTGTGTGTGTGTATATATAATAGAATATGATAACATTATTGAGAAAAACATAAAAAACGCCATTAATATATGATTTGTTGATAAATGAAATCAAAACATCATGCAATTGTGTTAATATTTAATATATTGATTGGTTAAAAATAATGAATTTAGTTAATACATACCTTGCAATATTTAATAGCTTTCAATGGATCAATATTGGCTCTTCAATTTGTGTGTAAAAACTAAAAAAAGAAGATGGAGATGCTATAAGACAAAAAAACGGCGGCTAAGAATTATATAAGAAAAACCCTACAATTTTAAACCCTTTTTAAACGGTTGTTTACGATAAACCGTATAAAAAGACCTATGAATTTTACACGGTTACTTAAAAAAACCGTGTAAAAATGGTTGACAGTTTTTTATGCGGTGTTTTTTGAGCAACCGTTTAAAATTCATAGGTCTTTTTATACGGTTTTCTATTAACAACCGTACAAAAAAGCCCGTAACTTTTTCAAACGGTTTCAAACTCAAAAAACCGTTTAAAAATGTACTTAAAAAAATACGGCCACCTTTTCAAACAGATTTTTCGAATTTTCTTAAAAACCTTTTAAAAAAGTGCGTTTAAAAAAGGCATTTCTGTAGTAGTGTGTTTACCAAATTTTCTATTAAGTCCTGTATGGATAAATTAATCTTTCTGGATAAATTTGTCAGTCTGGATAAACGAGTGTTGCTGTTTACTTTTTATCCGAATCTAACAGTCTGAATAATCTAAATGACCGATTTACCCCTCATTATCAACTATGCATTGTTTGATTAATTATTATTATTATTTAACCCAAATGATAATTTTATGGAACACAAAAATGCATTGTATAATCTCGTGATACTTGTAGATGGTTAACTAGGCCCATTTGTATTTAGTCCGACCCTATTCTTGTATTTTTTTTTCCTATATATTGTGACAATGAGAAAGGGACGCTCATGGGAAAATTACCTATTTTATGGTATCATAGCCGACCCTAATCTCCTTTCTCTAATCAATTCTTCTTTCTTCTATAATCTTATCCAACACCAATCTCTTTTATCCCCCCCCCCCCCCAATGACCTAAAACCTAGTTTATTCTCCATCTTTTTTGGCAACCATGACAAGCGAAACCTCAACTCCTTCGTCCTCCGAAAAACTATATGGAATCACAAATATCAAAGCATTCCTTCCTCTCACCCTTGACCTTGAGGAGTTGAATTACAACTCTAAGAGAGAACTCTTTGAAGCCCACTTCAAATGATGTTGAAGAAAGGTATGAGTTCTCATTGTATTTAGCAATGTCGCGAGAATCTGTTTCGTGGCAACAATGATGCTCGTGCGATTCAACTTGACAAGGAGTTGTGAAATGTTGTGCTTGGAGATCTCTCAATATTAATAACCATATCCCTTTATTATGGAAGAGATAGAAGTTAAGGGTGTGTTGTGACAATTCCAAGTTTTCAGGTAGTAATGTGCAATTAGGGTCTAATGAAGGAAAAACCTTCAAACCCTTATGATCTCTTAATATCATGTTTTTGGTTGCTAGAGAGAAAAGTTGGAGAAATTCTTGCATCTCTCACTGAAGGCTTGGGAAGGAAGCATTTTCAGTGGTTAATCTCCATCTTCTTCAAGGTAATCATCTTTATCTCTAATCTTTTATGGATTTTGGTGGGTTCATGGTTGATTATTCTAGAGGTTTTCATTCTTGAGGTACATTTAGATTAAAACTATATGGAGTTATTAGTTTGAATGAGTATTGATTGAATCTCTTTGAGAGTTTGAGCAAAAACCACCATTATTGTTGATTTCTCCAAGAATACCTCATCTTTTTTATTTTGGGAAAATAGTGTTCTCTATTGGATGGATTTCTTTGGATAAAATGATGTTTCGATGTTGGTTATTGACTAAAATGGGTTAGGATAATGATACCCTTGATTTTGGGGGTTTTAGTCGAATTGCAAAGGTTTGGGAAAAAGGGTTTTTGAGATTTTTTGCTATCAACTTCGAGCAGGTTGGATAAGGGGGGAAACATAGGGTTGCGTGGGAAACTGCGTGACCTAAAGCCGCGAGATAAGCTGTGCAAGTCCATGTTTGGGGATTTGTTCGTTTTTGCTTCGATTGTTGTGTAGAGCTAGGATGGAGGCGTGGATTGGCGGATTGTCTTAGGGATTATTCGATATGGTTTTGTAGAGTATCTAGGTAGTTTAACACCATTCGTACGTCGTAGAATTTAGGTGTTCGGTGGGAAACTCGTAGCTTAAAGTGTGAAATTAAGCTTGATATGGGAAATGATGGTTTTACAAGTAAGCTTTGATTATTCATGGTATTTGAAATGATTGTTTTACAATTGCATATATCATGTTTTGGTATGAATTGAAATTTAAAGTGTGCATTCGTTAGGGTGGGGCATGTGATGGCTTGATATGGGAGTTGTGACCCATTTGGAATGCATGAATTTGTTTCATGTCATTCATTTAAGGGCAAGTGTGAACCCGGACACATTGTCGCAGGTATGCGTATCTTTAGGCATGTGCCAACTACATGTGTTGAGTGTGTGCATGAAAGTTTAAAGGTGTGAACCATTCAAAATGTTTTTTATATCTTAAATTTGATGATACTATTGGTGTGATGCTGATACTTGAGGAAACTCGCTAGACTTTCGGTCTAACCCTCTCTTTTATAAAACTAAAAACCATTTTTAGGTAAGCCAGGTATCGAGGGCTCAAGCAAAGGAAAGGTGAAGATGTGAGCTTGGAGCCTAGTGGATAGAGTAAAGAATCATATTTTCCTGCTTAGACTTTCTAGACCTAGTTATGTTGTTATAATTATCATTTATGGAGGTGTTTACCCGCAGTAAACTATGGGATGTATTTAAGTATTTTGACTTGCGATCTGGGGTCGTTTTGGCATCAATTTATGTTATGTTTGGTTTTGAGTTTCGGGTTGTTACAATTGGTATCAGAGCCGTAATTTAAGGGATTTAAAGTGACCAGATGGACCTAAGCAGTAGGAGTAAGGGACACGACTGAGAAATAGGAAGGCCTTTAGAAGAGACCTCAATAGGACATGAATAATAG
Source organism: Saussurea involucrata (assembly GCA_033807775.1). Lineage (NCBI taxonomy): Eukaryota > Viridiplantae > Streptophyta > Magnoliopsida > Asterales > Asteraceae > Saussurea > Saussurea involucrata. Next base: position 140,899,434 of record CM066322.1, read on the forward strand.
GGTAGTGAGAACTGTCATGTAAGGTAAATTTGGAAATACAGCTGGCCAATGTAATTGCGAATTTACGGCTACAAGTACATACTTATTTTGCCTTATTGTATTGAAATGGTTGACTTAAGCTTTTATTCGTGTGCTATTTCAGTAAACAACATGCATGAGCGATCATTAAGGAGTAGGTTGGTACCGGTCAATGAGGCAAATCCGACTAATGAGGTCCTTCTTGATGGATCGATGGATCCTTCGAGGCAAACGACCATTCTAGGGACGGGAAGGGGTCGTGGGAGGGAACGGAGAAGAGCAACTCAAAGAGCCGCGAGTCAAGTGAATGAAGCAAATGTTGGTGTAAAACCTCGAATTTCCATTATATTATATTTAATATGAATGGGGTCGAAATGTAATTTAGTCTAAAATTTGGACTATTTGTAAATGTAAACTTCAGGGTAAGTTTTCTCATTTGGGTTCTTGAAGTCGGTCTAACAAAGCAGAGAAAGAAATAGTTTGTGGAATCCTGAATTGCTACGGTAAGAGTTTGATTTGGTATGCAATTCAATCTTTTAGGAATTGATAATCAGATTAAGTTGATTTTGATTTGGTTCTAGTTAGTTGTGTGAAAGATTGAAAGTGAAATCAATTCGAATTGCAGGCTGTGTTCGAGTCCAAATTTCAGGTGAGTTCATCTGCTTATTTTATTAAATAAGATCTATATGTGTATTGGAATGGATAAATAAGCATATTGATATTTGTATGAATGGATGCAAAACAATTTTTAGAGTTCTGTATGGAAAGATAGTGGAACTGGGTGAAATCCGGAAGATGAGTGTGTTCCGGATTTGATATCGGATTCCGGGAATGTTCCGGATTGTACCGGATTCTGAAATAAGTTTCGGATTTGTTACCGGATTGTACCGGATTTCGAAGTGAGTTCCGGATTGGTACCGGATTCGGGTAAGTTCCGGATTGGTACCGGATTCTGGATGGTGTCCGGATAGAATACCGGATCCGTTTACCGGATGGTTCCGGACTTTGAGTCAGGAATACTTTTCCGGATAGTTTCGGATTTGGGTTCTGGATAAGGGATTTTTCCGGATATAGTTTTTGGATGTGTTATCTGGTTAAGCTTTTCTAAAAAAAATCTGGGGGCGCTGCCCCCAGACCCCGCAAGGGCGTTGCCCCTTGACCCCATCCGCTAATCGGATAGCGGAACCCCCATGCTAAGTCGCCGAAGAGGGACAATTGAGAATAAGGGTATGATATATTATTTGGGATTCTTAGCTTTGAGAATATGATATGAAAAGTTTTATGCGTTCGAGTAAATATGCACGTATGCTAGTAAGTGTATGGATCCATAGGCACTGACATTAATTAAAACGTGGAATAGGCATAAAGTAAATTGTTGTTAGGACATTTAAGTTGTCCTAATTAATTAGAAAGTTTTGTAAAGTAATAGATTTGGGCCTAATGGGCTTTGACATGTAAATGAGTTTGGGCTTACTTGTTGTAACAAGGGGGAAGGGCTATAAATAGGACTTGTAATGTAATTTTGTAAGTAACAAGTTCATAATTCACAATGTAGCCTTCAAATCTCATTTTGTTCTCTCTAGATTAGATTTCCTTTTCTAATAAACAATTAGTCCTTCTCTACCTAATCTTGTTACATATTGCTTGATTTGTTGAAGATCAGGGACTCACAATTGGTATCAGAGCCAAATCGATGAATATTTTCTCGATACGATCATCGGATCTCGACATTTCAAGTATTTTTGCCCGATCTACATGTAAGTTTGCTCAAATCTCATATGCTCTTGAAGATTTGCTCGTTATTCGATTCCAGATCATCTCCAATTTTTAGAATCGAATTTCGACAAGTTTTGACGATTTTCGAAATTTTCGAGAGTTTTTCGGTGTTCTTCGTGAAGATCTTAAGATCCGGAAAGTTTATCTTGGATGATTCGATTCTAGAGTTACAGATCCGTTTCTTTATTGTTTTTGGAGAATTCTCAACGATCAGATCTCAAAAATATGAAGATCTAAGTAACATTTGATTTTTAAAAAAAGTGACAGTAAGATCTCGATGTTAATCACGATGGAGAAAATCAAAGTTGATATTTGAGTGTGTTTTTGATCGATTTATCATCACAAATCAGTTATTTTATGGATTTCGAGCATTCTACATCTTTCAGAATCGAAATTCATCGAGAAATGAGTGAGAAATGTAGTCTGAAAGTTTGCTCGCCGGAATCTGCTAGTGTCGCCGGAATGCTCGCCGGAAAAACGTTTTTGGCCAGAAAAACGTTTTTTGTTCTATTAAACATCTTCAGATCTATTCGTTATGATTCTTTAGTCATCCAGAAATCATTTGGCGTGAAATTTCTAGCATGAAATCGAATATTTTTGAGTTGTTGGAAATCTCGCCGGAAAAACGGTTTTGGCCGGAATTCAAGTTTTCGTCGGAGTTTTGATGTTATTTCACTGCAGATTTGCTCGATTTGATGTTTAGATCATTTAGCAATGGTTTGGTGCGTATTCCAGCAAGAATTCCTATCTTCAAAGTTGTTGGAAGAAGTTCACCGGAAAAAGTTGTTATTTCATCGGAAAAGTTTGTTATCGCCGAAAAAACATGGTTAAAGCTGCACGATCACATGTGTTTCTTGAAAGTTCTTGTTTGATGATCATTGAAGGCTAAGAAGGTAATTCAAAGTAGATTTGATCGTGGTTTTTAAAAAAAAAATGGAAGTGAAAGTGACAGTTCGTGATCGTGAAGTTCATTTTGATTTGCAACAATTGGTTTTTCAAACTACATGTCCATACTTTTGTTGGAAATCATTTTTTAATGATTATTGAAAGGCAAGGAACACAAATGGAAGATGTTTTGTTCGTGGATGTTGAAATAAAAGTGGATGAAAAAGCATCAGTACGTTGTTGGTGAAGAAGGTGAATAGGACTAACGGAGTTCGTTAGTGACCAGTTAAAATTCTAACATTTTTGGTCCAATTTCCGTTAAATTCGTCAAATTTCGTGGTTTTGCTTATGGAACCCGTGTGGCATCACTCCTACATTTAGTTTGTCACAAATTCATCTCCACGACATCGATTTGTGATCGATTCCTCGAAATCCCTACCGAGCAGCGTGTGCTTTTTTACCGTTCCTCCTCCGAGCAAATACGGACCAAGTTCTTAAGCCGAATTCCTACTCAACTCGTGGTCCAGCGACGGATTCTTTGTTTTAAACTAAGAATGCATTTGGCTTATCACTCAAAACTCACTCGTTATCATTCTTGTGGGCTTATCGGAACGAGCTCGAGTTTCTACATTTTGGAGATGTTTTTCGTGCACTTAGTCGGGGTTATGGAGTACATTGGATCCGATTTTTTAAAGTTGAAAATATGATGAATAAGACCAACTTTCAAGGGGGAGCCGAGCCTACTTTTGAAGAATTGCACCGCTAAAGTTTTTCAAGAAAATCAAGGGGGAGAGGAGTCAAAGATTTGAAGATGATTTACTTTCCAAAACTTTAGGGGGAGAATGTTAGGACATTTAAGTTGTCCTAATTAATTAGAAAGTTTTGTAAAGTAATAGATTTGGGCCTAATGGGCTTTGACATGTAAATGAGTTTGGACTTACTTGTTGTAACAAGGGGGAAGGGCTATAAATAGGACTTGTAATGTAATTTTGTAAGTAACAAGTTCATAATTCACAATGTAGCCTTCAAATCTCATTTTGTTCTCTCTAGATTAGATTTCCTTTTCTAATAAACAATTAGTCCTTCTCTACCTAATCTTGTTACATATTGCTTGATTTGTTGAAGATCATGGACTCACAATTGGTATCAGAGCCAAATCGATGAATATTTTCTCGATACGATCATCGGATCTCGACATTTCAAGTATTTTTGCCCGATCTACATGTAAGTTTGCTCAAATCTCATATGCTCTTGAAGATTTTCTCGTTATTCGATTCCAGATCATCTCCAATTTTTAGAATCGAATTTCGACAAGTTTTGACGATTTTCGAAATTTTCGAGAGTTTTTCAGTGTTCTTCGTGAAGATCTTAAGATCCGGAAAGTTTATCTTGGATGATTCGATTCTAGAGTTACAGATCCGTTTCTTTATTGTTTTTGGAGAATTCTCAACGATCAGATCTCAAAAATATGAAGATCTAAGTAACATTTGATTTTTAAAAAAAGTGACAGTAAGATCTCGATGTTAATCACGATGGAGAAAATCAAAGTTGATATTTGAGTGTGTTTTTGATCGATTTATCATCACAAATCAGTTATTTTATGGATTTCGAGCATTCTACATCTTTCAGAATCGAAATTCATCGAGAAATGAGTGAGAAATGTAGTCTGAAAGTTTGCTCGCCGGAATCTGCTAGTGTCGCCGGAATGCTCGCCGGAAAAACGTTTTTGGCCAGAAAAACGTTTTTTGTTCTATTAAACATCTTCAGATCTATTCGTTATGATTCTTTAGTCATCCAGAAATCATTTGGCGTGAAATTTCTAGCATGAAATCGAATATTTTTGAGTTGTTGGAAATCTCGCCGGAAAAACGGTTTTGGCCGGAATTCAAGTTTTCGTCGGAGTTTTGATGTTATTTCACTGCATATTTGCTCGATTTGATGTTTAGATCATTTAGCAATGGTTTGGTGCGTATTCCAGCAAGAATTCCTATCTTCAAAGTTGTTGGAAGAAGTTCACCGGAAAAAGTTGTTATTTCATCGGAAAAGTTTGTTATCGCCGGAAAAACATGGTTAAAGCTGCACGATCACATGTGTTTCTTGAAAGTTCTTGTTTGATGATCATTGAAGGCTAAGAAGGTAATTCAAAGTAGATTTGATCGTGGTTTTTAAAAAAAAATGGAAGTGAAAGTGACAGTTCGTGATCGTGAAGTTCATTTTGATTTGCAACAATTGGTTTTTCAAACTACATGTCCATACTTTTGTTGGAAATCATTTTTTAATGATTATTGAAAGGCAAGGAACACAAATGGAAGATGTTTTGTTCGTGGATGTTGAAATAAAAGTGGATGAAAAAGCATCAGTACGTTGTTGGTGAAGAAGGTGAATAGGACTAACGGAGTTCGTTAGTGACCAGTTAAAATTCTAACATTTTTGGTCCAATTTCCGTTAAATTCGTCAAATTTCGTGGTTTTGCTTATGGAACCCGTGTGGCATCACTCCTACATTTAGTTTGTCACAAATTCATCTCCACGACATCGATTTGTGATCGATTCCTCGAAATCCCTACCGAGTAGCGTGTGCTTTTTTACCGTTCCTCCTCCGAGCAAATACGGACCAAGTTCTTAAGCCGAATTCCTACTCAACTCGTGGTCCAACGACGGATTCTTTGTTTTAAACTAAGAATGCATTTGGCGTATCACTCAAAACTCACTCGTTATCATTCTTGTGGGCTTATCGGAACGAGCTCGAGTTTCTACATTTTGGAGATGTTTTTCGTGCACTTAGTCGGGGTTATGGAGTACATTGGATCCGATTTTTTAAAGTTGAAAATATGATGAATAAGACCAACTTTCAAGGGGGAGCCGAGCCTACTTTTGAAGAATTGCACCGCTAAAGTTTTTCAAGAAAATCAAGGGGGAGAGGAGTCAAAGACTTGAAGATGATTTACTTTCCAAAACTTTAGGGGGAGAATGTTAGGACATTTAAGTTGTCCTAATTAATTAGAAAGTTTTGTAAAGTAATAGATTTGGGCCTAATGGGCTTTGACATGTAAATGAGTTTGGGCTTACTTGTTGTAACAAGGGGGAAGGGCTATAAATAGGACTTGTAATGTAATTTTGTAAGTAACAAGTTCATAATTCACAATGTAGCCTTCAAATCTCATTTTGTTCTCTCTAGATTAGATTTCCTTTTCTAATAAACAATTAGTCCTTCTCTACCTAATCTTGTTACATATTGCTTGATTTGTTGAAGATCATGGACTCACAATTGTAAATCCCGTTGACCTGAAATGGGGAATAGGCATAAAGTAAATTGTAATTCCCATTTCGTATGGTGATGAAAAATGAGGAATAGGCATAAAGTAAATTGTAATTCCCGTTGACATGAAATGAAGAATAGGCATAAAGTAAATTGTAATTCCCATTTCGTATTTTGATGAAAAATCTAGGAATAGGCGTGAGTTAATCGTAATTCCTGATTTCTATGGGAAGGTAAGAGATAGGCATAAAGTAAATTGTAATCTCTACTTCCACTCCAAGAAATAGGCATAAAGTAAATTGTAATTTCTTGGACATGAGCAATGACCTAGATTCTCTGATGATTCGTAGTAAGCTCTAGAACGTGATGATATGACTTACTTAGTGTTAGTCATATTCATGGAATCGGGTATGTTCCCGTCATCGCAAGATGAGTATGTGTACGGTAAGAATGGTGGCAAACCAGGTTTGTTTATACACTTTGCTTACATTTGGTTTTCAAAGCTTATAAGTTTTAATTTGAAAATGGATTTTCTCACTAGGCGTATGCCTAATCGTTTGAAATTAAATTTTCTTACCAGGTATAGGCTCGGGGAAGTAGCGGGAAGAGGGACAAGTGATTTCTGGTATTCAACTTTTGGTGATGAGTAGAGAAGTTAGCATATACGAGGATGTTTTGATGAATGGTCTAAACAACTAGTATAATCTAATCTTAATGTTTAGGATTAGATTAGCAGGTTGTTTTGAAAAGTTCAAATTGTACATACGAACCCTCATATCCAATTCTCCATTTATTTATTAAAGTTTGGATGATGTTTGAGTTAGTTTTGATAAATTTTAAGGTTTAAATTTGTCATGGTTTTTGGATGTTTCAGTTGGGACTCAAGGTAAGTCAAGGACTCGTGTTTCTCGTAGAGGTAGGAGTGTTGAGATTCCAATCGAGAACGAAGTGTCCCAAAAAGAGAGCTCGACGACCGTTAAAGGTCGTGGTAGGTGTGTTGGTCAAGTTTTCGTGACTCAAGAGACTTTTGCAACCGAGATGGGAAAGTTACAAGAAACCTTGCAAGCCTTGCTAGAGCATCAAATGAAGTCGATGTCTAATAGCAAAGGGAAGAGTGGGAATGAAACGGGTGTAGATGCATCTAGCCTGCCTACCACCAAGGTGCGTGGTCACTCCCAACAAACTCTGATTGTGCCTTGTGACCGTAACCAACTAAGAGATGAAATTTCAAGATGTTTTCGTTATTCAAGCCTCCTTCTTTTAGTGGGGAGTGTGACCCGGTTTTGGTCTTGAGGTGGATTCGAGAGATGGAATTAGCGTTCGATAGAAGTAAGTGTGCCTATAAAGATAAGGTGTTCTTCGCAATTTCGATGAGGAAATCAAATGCCGTTTATTGTTGGGATATCGACATGGGTGGAAAGGGATCCGAGGCGGCCAAGAAGACTACGTGGGAGTCATTCACTAAGGGATTCAAGGCATAATTGTTTCCGGTAGCGGCCGTTAACGAAGCTAGAAGAAGAGTTTTTAGGACTTGAGCAAAGCGGGATGTTGGTGCAAGAGTATATGTCAAAGTTTATTAAAAAGGATCAATTTTTTGGAATTGTATGTGCCCACCAAGGAGTATCGTATCGAGAGATACATTTGGGGTTTGAGGAGTAGCGTACGAGAGTTGGTCTCAACAAGGGACCATATGACATTTCAAGCGGCGGTGGATGTAGTGGAACTTACCGACGAGGTGGGGATAAGCAAAAGTGGGAAGGAGCGGGAGTTGATTCGAGGCGATCAAAGGTATCTAGACCCGAGCCAAAGGTGGGACAAATATTTGTTGAGAGGCTTTGTGGGAAATGTTACCGTGTGCAACGAGGAGATTGCTCATTTGATGCTAGTGGGTGTTACATGTATGGGAAAGTAGGTCATGTTATCCCAATAAACAATTAATCACAATCAAGAATAATGCAAATCTCTGGTCATCTCTCATTGATATCAAAATCTAAGTACAAGAGGTGTAGAGAGAATTTAAGAGTATGTCTATCAAAGTGTTAGTGAGAAATGAGCTAAACTAGGCTATTTATACCTAGAGTCAATAGTTACAAAATAACCCCTCAACTTGAATACAACATATAAAATTGACACTAACATTCTCCCCCTTTGTATTCAAGTGAGCCAGGTAAGCTTTAACCATAAAGTTCTTCCGGTGGAATGTATCTCTTTCTGATCCCAAAGATAATCTCAAACCTTCTTAGTGAATTTCGGTAATCTATTCGGTCTTGTATTGCTTTCAAGGCATTGTTGATCAAGACAATCTTCTTTTCTTTCAGAGGCACCTTTCTTTGTTCATCCTATCTTAGCCTTTCATTCAGCAGAATCTTGATAATATAGAGTGTTCCATCAGAATACAGGTTGACTTCAATAAACCTCAAGAACTTCTTCTTCTTTTTCCCATTATGATAAACAACACCAAACTCTGGTTTTTCTAACATGGTATACAAAGGAATACCTTGCATGTCGGGTAAGCCTTTGTTTGGCCTTCGTTTATTGACTCTGATTTGATTACTTTCCAAAGCCATCTGAAAATCAGTTAGGTATGAAAGCTTGATCAGGTTCTTCATGAAACGTTTTAAGGCTTGATAGGCTTCAGAGTAGGTAATATCTTTGTTCGGCATCCGGGCAAGAATGTCATACAGCCTGAAGAAGTCTGCACATGTTAGGGATTTGAAGTCGGCTTCACATAAATTCCACTCTTTTCCATCTGATCTGTTGACGTAGAATCTCGGATAAAACACATTCAAGATCTTCTCTGGTTCTATCTTCACAAGCTTAACAATTTCTTTATCAGTTCTGACTGCACTAAGCTTTTGATCGTTGTCACCCAACATATACAAATATTCAATCTGCTTCTTTCGTGGAAGTTTATCAATTGAATAGAGCTTTACCTTGTCAATTGGTTGAATCTTTTTCACAAACAAATCACTTCTTATATCTTCTTGGAATGGAGTAATGATTCTTGTTCGGTGAGCACATCGGACAATCAAAGCTTCTCTATCAATTAACATCTATAGATTACGTAATTCTACCTTGGAGACTGCATCTCTGATTTTGCCTTCAGGTAGATCAGGTATTACCGGAATTTGTATCACTGGATCAGGTTGATTACTTTCTTTCTCGGAATCAGAATCAGGTTGAACGTTTCCACCATCAAATACATCATCCATCTCCTCTTTAATCTTTACCACAGTTTGATCTTCATCCGAATTGATATAAATAAAATCCTGTAAGAACTCATCAGCCATTATTTCCTCATCAGTTCTGTTATCACATCCTTGAGGCTTTTCAACCGTAGGATTGATATCATCCAGAACACCTACATCAGCACTTTGAATCCCTTGTGTACCACCAACATTACCGGTACCCGATTCCACATTTGTTTCCACATTTTCAGTGACATGAACGCCCGAACCACTACCTTGTTCAACCCTTTGTCTTACACTTCTCTCCCCCTCATGGTGATCATGATCGGGATCTTGATCATCATGTCTCCGTTTGGTGGTTTGGGCTTGAATCCCACACTTGTCTTCTACCGCTTTAATTCGGTTTGATAGGGATGTGAAGCCAAAAGATATAGCTTCAGTTAGGTTGGATATGGATTGTTGTAGGGTATTTAGTGACTCTGGTAAAGTGGCTTGTATTTCGGTTTGGCGTCTAAGTAGACCAAGAATGTCTACTTCTTCTTGAGTATTAGCATCGCCTTGTTCTAGTAAACGGGTAAGTAACTGGGATTTCAATTCGTGTAAAGGTAAAGTATGATGTACCTTTGGGTTCGGCTGAAATTCTGGTTGAGTGTCGGATGGTGCGGATGAAGAATCAGCAACAGACTTTCCTTTAACAAACTTGTGTACTTCGGCAGATAGATTCTTAACAATATCTTTCAATTCGGACATCTGAGCTTTCTGAGTGTTAGAGACAGACTGGATGGCCATTTCAAGCAACTTCTTAGATACATAGTTGTGAGGAGGAGGACCCACCAAAGACTGGATATCACGCGCTTGTTCCAAGGTAACACCCAGACCACTAAGGTTACTGGTTAACATAGCAGTCATAGAGACTGTATGGCCTACGTTCAACGCTGGCATAATGTTAACGTTGGTAGGACTTCCGCCCGATCCTCGTACAGTACCAACAAATGGCGGCTGCACTCGGGGCGTTCCGGTTGGGTCACGCATAACTCCAACGTTTTGTGTCACCATAGATGAAGTGACGAACGATCTCCGTGTCCTAGGATAGGAAGTAAAATCGAAAGGTTATAGACTCGATCTGTGAACAAATGAAGGTGGTGGCCGGGGCAGTTTCCATCCTGTTTCAATACCAGCCGACACCGAGTGTGTCGCCGATAGTGTTTGTGCTAATCCCCTGTGAGAAGATGAAACATCAACTTGTGAAGAAGTTGATGAGTGGATGAGTGGGGTTGTACATTGCATAGCTGGGTCCACTATGGCTTCTTCAATGTATCGTGGCGACGGACGCTCACTGACAGTAAAGGTGGCTACCCGGCTAGACACGGTTTGGTTAGGATCATTAGTTAAAACTATTGTTGATCCTGTCTCACACTCACCATCTTTTTTTCTTTCCTTCTCACTCAACCTCACTTGTTTATCTGTTTCGACTAATACTTCCTCAGAATTAGTAGTGACGACCTTTTCAATTACAGTATCAAGATTCTCCATGACTTGATCATTGTTGTTATCATCATTGTTATCATCAGAACTATCATCCTCTTTTTCATCATCAGCATTCGCATCATCATCATCTGAACTATATACAAGATTAGCAGGATCATCAATATCCGCATCAATATCCTCAGATTCTTCCTCAATATCGTCGGAACCAAGATCTTCCTCATCATCGTCCTCAAAGATCTGAATCATCTTTTTAGATTTGGATGACTGACCAAGAACACCCCCAACTCCTTTTCCCCTTACATCGCTTTTACCTCTCAACACGCCCTGTTCAGGTACCCAGTATCCTGAACTCTCTTTCTAACTCTAGAACCCTCACCACGCTCACCTAATGGGTTTGCACCGTGGGTAGGCCCTACCGGTCCTGGCCGGGCCATCAGTGCGTTCTCTTCTCTATACTCACTCAAAATTGGTGATTCTTGGTCAGCGTAAGCAAGTAGTTCTTCAGGTAAAATCATAATCGTAGGAAAAGTTAGACCTTTCGGAAGTCGGAGATATTTCATGTAGGTAGTACCAAGAACTGCATTCTCGCGTCTCGGTATCTGATTATTAGAATCCATGATAGAGCGGATGATGATCTGAAGATATCTTTGAAATGGAACAAACGTTCTGTCTTTTGATGGCTTTGCTTTGTCGGTAACAACCTCGATCAGGTCATTCCAGATAAGAATAGCAAAGTCGATCTTTCGGTCAAAGACGATAGCATGAAACATCCTGATTACTGAAATGCTGGCCGTGTCGACTCCCGTGTGTTTAGAAGTCATACATCTATTCACAACACTGAATAGTGTGTAATAGATCGGCGGTAGATAGTTTCTTTTCAACTTTGATGTATTAGTCAGCACACTATACTTCGGACGTGGATCATTGTAACCCATCCGCATAATATCCCGGCACAAATCTTCTTCAGACACCATATCTTCAAAATTTTGAGAATAAGGAAGATCAAGAACTGTCCGCAACCTTTTCAGAGTCAGCTTGGCATCAAAATGATCTACTTTCAGAGTAAAGTAGTTGGTATTTTGTACGTATTGGATGTTATGCCATACTTGTTGCAGATAGATCTCCGAAACTTGTATTGTCTTTTCAAGAGCAGTACGGAGAGGATGGTTTTTGAAAATCTCCATTATAAGCTGATAATCCATTCTGACATGGAAATCTAGAGTATAGTTGTTTGGTTTCAATTCCTTCTATTCTTTTGGAAGAATAAGTTCAGCATCTAGATCTCGAGCGTTCACCGATGGATGTGATGAACGATGAGATGGGAACACCGTGTTCTCGTCAGAAGAATTACCATCACCGTGCTCTTGCAAATGTGCCATGGTCTATGATTGACAGTGTAAGACCATTTGGATATCAGTGCTTTTTCGCCAAAACTTTTTCAAAAATTTCCTAAGCATGGGCTACTGTCGTACAACACACCAAGTCGCTTGACACTAACTGTCGGATAAAACTGTAAGACTAAAAGTTGTCGGACACGTCTCGTACGATAGTTATGAACATCTGTTTTGTGCGACAGTTTTGAATGTGAAGAACATAGTGTTGTGCGACAGTTATGAGTATTCGAACAAACTTGAACACTCAAACCCAGATCTAAGAATTTCGAAATGATAGCATGCAAAAAACAAGTACCCTAAGTGCGTTTTGGTAACATAGATGCTATCCTATCATCTTTTCTTAGTAACTCTAACATACAAATCAGAATCCGAAGGGTTTACTAAAACCCCTTTTCGACTTTTCTAACAATCAACATATCAGATGAAATAATCGATGAAAAGCGATGAAAAAATGGTAAATGATGATACCTGAATCGATTTTAATCCACGAAATCAATGAAACAGCAACAACAAATGAAAATCGATAGCTATTTTCGTGAGAAATTGGATGAAACAATAGTCGGAAAATGAAAAGACTTTCCAAATCTCACTATATATAGATCTTAGGTCAGAGTGACACGTGTCACGAAGTGATTGGTCCAAGGATTGACCGACATGTGTCAGGTAGTCGTACGAAGCGATGTACGAGTACCTCATCTTAGTCGTATGAAACAGTGACCGACTAAGGTGGAATTGTGAACAGTAACTATCGTACGATACTTGTACGGCTAGGAATACTAGTCGGATAAAGCATCTACGACTTGGGAAAATGAACAGTTACTATCGTACACAGCATATACGACTAGGATTGCTAGTCGGACAAGATATGTGCGACAGTCGTGCAGGAACAGTAACTCTCGTACACGTTATGTACGACTGTCGTGCTGAAACAGTAACTGTCTTACAAGGTATGTACGACTAGGATTGCTAGTCGTACAAGACCTGTGCGACTACTTTCCAGAGTTGGAAAATTTTCAACTTGAGCTTTGAACTTTTCAAAAATTTGAACTTTTCAAATTAAAAGTTATTCAGTGTTCGTTGAAAATATTTTGCTCCCCCTACAAAGATGCATAAGTCTTGAGAAAATCATTTTCATCGAGTAGGGTTTGCGAAAATCATTTGAGATAGAACACTTACCTTTGTTGTTTGGATCAAACACCTCTTCTTTGTTAAATGCTCCCCCTTGAAACATACTCACAAACATTTATAGCTCCCCCTAAACACATGAACCACACATAAAATTGCACAAATAATATCAATTGAAGTACATACAATAAAAAAAAATTTGAAGTCTACTTTGTAAAATACTGAAAGAAATCTAAATTTGAGCAAATCATAATGAATATTCAATATTATGAAAATAATTATTCTTCACTCAAAGTTATCAAATTTGAATGACTAAGAATTATTTTCAAAATGTTGAATAAAAGATTATGATCTATCAAACTTTCAAATTCAACATGCCTAGCTTTGAGACAAGAAAGTTGAAACGTTTCTCATCCAAAGCCTTGGTAAACAAGTCGGCAAGTTGAAATTCAGTAGAAACAAAATAGAGTTCAATTGTACCTTTTTCGACGTGATCTTTAATAAAATGATATCGTACGTCGATGTGCTTGGTTTTCGTGTGTTGAACCGGATTCACAGATATAGCGATTGCGGACTTACTATCACAATAGATTGGAATCTTTTCATACTTACACGCAAAATCCGACAGTTGGGTTTTCATCCAGATGACTTGTGAGCAACAACTAGCGGCCGCGACATATTCTACCTCCGCCGTAGAAAGTGACACGCAGTTCTGTTTCTTAGACGCCCAACTTACCAACTTATCACCCAAGAATTGGATATGTCCGGATGTGCTTTTCCGGTCCAATAAGCTACCACCATGATCCGCGTTGGAGTAGGCTGTTAGCTCGAATCCCGTGCCTTTGGGATACCATAGACCAAGGTAGGGAGTTCCTTTGAGATAGCGGAAAATGCGCTTGACGGCTCCTACATGATATTCCTTAGGATTCGCCTGAAATCTCGCACAAAGACAAGTAGCGAACATAATATCCGGGCGACTAGCAGTTAAGTACATTAAAGATCCGACCATACCTCGATAGTGTCGTATATCAGTTTCCTTACCATGAGGACCTGGACCAATCTTTGATTGTGTTGCCATCGGTGTTCCAATGGAAGTACAATTTTCCATTTTGAATTTCTTCAAAATGTCAAATATATAGTTTGACTGGTTGATGAATATCTCCGTGGAAAATTGTTTCACTTGCAATCCTAGGAAGAAATTAATCTCCCTCATCATGCTCTTCTGAAATCTAGTAGTCATCAGATCAGAAAACCATGAACATAAACCAGGGTTAGATGCACCGAATATAATATCATCTACATATATTTGTACTATTACCATCTCACCGTCTTCACGCTTGACAAACAAAGTCGTATCAACCTTACCTTTTTCAAAGCCCGAGACGAGTAGAAATTGAGATAGAACATTGTACCATGCTCGCGGGGCTTGTTTCAACCCATACAAAGCTTTATCCAAAATGTAAACGTGATTTGGATTTTCCTTGTCTACAAAACCATCGGGTTGCGAGACATATACCTCCTCTTTTAGATATCCATTAAGAAATGCTGTCTTTACGTCCATTTGATAGACCGTAAAGTTCTTGTATGCCGCATACGCCAAAAATATTCTGATTGCTTCAATGCGTGCGACTGGAGCGTAAGTCTCATCATAATCTATCCCTTCTTGTTGTCGATAGCCTTTAGCTACAAGTCTCGCTTTGTTTCGAACTGTGATGCCATCTTCATCTTTCTTGTTTTTGAACACCCACTTTGTTCCAATGATGCTTTTATCGGCCGGTCTTGGAACTAACCTCCATACCTTTAACGCTTCGAATTGATTTAACTCTTCTTGCATAGCTAAAATCCATTTCGGATCATTCAACGCTTCTTTGACTGTGAGTGGTTCAATGTTGCTCAAGAACATTGAAAATAAGCACTCATTCACGGTAGCACTCGAGCGAGTTTGAACTGGTGAACTTGGGTCACCGATTTGGAATTTCTGTAGGAATACTAGAAGCTTCCGGTTGTGACTGAGAAATGGGTGGTTCAGGAACAGAAGAGCCAGGATTTTGTGTTGATCCTTCCACAGTAGTTGTTGTCTCTTGTTGTGGAATAACAACTTCTGGTACTTGAACATTCTGAACAGGAGTGGAAACATCAATCGGTGTTGAAGTAGATGCACCATTTTGAGAAGTTGTCGCATCGGAAATTGTTGTAGGTGCTTGTACCATCCTGTTAGAATTAGTAGAATTATTGTAAGTACTATAAAATTCATCGTAGAATTCATCAAATAATAAATCAAGATCAGTTAATTGAGATTTTGAGGTAGAAGGTTGATCCTGATTAGAAGTTGAAGCAGGTTCTGAACTGAGATGTCCAGAAGCTAATATTCCAGTTATAACGGGTCCTGGACTGTTTTGGTCAGAAGCCAATTCGTGATTTTCGTCAAATTTGACATTGACACTCTCCATTATATTCCTTGATTGCTTCAGATATATCCTATATGACGCCGATGAGAAAGAGTATCCAACGAAGATACCATCAACCGCCTTTGGACTGAACTTGTTTCGTTGTTCTTTGTCGTTTAGAACATAACACCTACAACCAAAAACACGAAAATGTTTTATGTTAGGTTTCCGGTTATTCATGATTTCATAAGGAGTTTTATTAAACCGGCGGTGTATGACAGAACGATTTTGTGTGTAACATGCGGTTGCTACAGCTTCGGCCCATAAGAAGAGAGGAAGCTTTGAGTATGCCAACATTGTTCTCGCAGACTCGACTAACGTTCTGTTACGTCTTTCTACAACACCGTTTTGTTCAGGAGTTCTGGCGGTAGAAAATTGTTGCACAATCCCATGTGATTCATAGAAATCACCTAAGACTCTATTCTTGAATTCTGTACCATTATCCGAACGCACGATTTTTACTGAGATCTGCATGTTGTTCTGAGTTTCCTTGATAACACCAATGAGAAGTTCTGAAGTTTCATCTTTTGACCGAAGAAACTTAACCCATGTATATCTTGAGAAATCATCGACTATTACCAAGACGTATTTCCTTCCATTTATGCTTTCTGTTTTCATTGGACCGCACAAATCCACATGTAACATCTCAAGTATATTCTTCGTTGTCGGTTCTGGTTTAGGCTTGTGAAGAACCCTCTTCATCTTTCCTTTCTCACACGCATCACATAGATTTTCGGCATTGAATTTCAAAGTTGGAAGCCCCCGAACTGAATCTCCTAAAACCAGCTTTTGAATGTATCAAAAATTTAGATGAGATAACCGTCGGTGCCATAGCTAACTTTGTTTTTCGGAAGCTTTGGATAAAAGACACACTTCATTGGTCGGTTTAATATTTGACAAGTTGATTGTATACAGGTTTGACTTGCGAGTTCCAACAAGAAGATCTGTTCCTTTTTCGGTTTTGACACAACATCTTGTCTTCTTGAAGTGCACCTCCAAATCCTTATCGCAAAACTGTCCTATACTATAAAGGTTGTGCTCCAATCCTTCAACATAGTTAACCTTCTTCATCGTAAGATTGTCTTGAACGATATCTCCAAAACCTTTGATAGGAGCAACCTGATTATTTCCAAACCTTAGACGACCAATATCCTTTTCCACAAAATTTGTTAACATGTGTCGTTGACATGCTTCGAACATCCCGAATCTAAATACCATAACTTATGTTTCTGCAACAATCAGATTTAAACATTTTTAGGTACCCATTGAATATTGGGTCCTTTTTGGTTAGCTTGAGAAGACTTGAGTTTAGACGTTTATGTCTTCTTCTTTTTCTTTAAATTTGATTTTCTTTTAACACTTGGAATAAAGTAAGAATTATCCCAACAACAAGAACCAAGCATAGCAAACGCGCTTTCATAACCACAAACAGAGCAAAAACATTCACCATTTTTAAAATCCAACAATTTATCTTTGGAGTAACTTTTGTAAGGCTTTACAAAAGATTGTTTATTACCCGTACCAAATTGTTTATTATTCAAAAAACTACTGTTTTTAACACTCTGTTTGGTTGAATCAGTCGTTGTTTACTTTACCCGCCATTCTTGCGCTTTCTTGTCCGAATTCACAAAATTATCTGAAAGAACAGAAGATTTAGAGTTAGAATCTTCAGAACTCTGAACTTGACCTTTCTTTGACACTTTACTCTTCTTTCTTTTCTCTAAAGATGGTATCTTCGTGTTTGAACACTCACCTTTATAGAAAGTACTCGAAGATTTTTCGTTGTTTATATAAGAAACAAATGTTATTAAAATTGGAATTTTCTGAGATGATTGAAATGAAAGACTACCACATTGAACACATTTGAGATTCTTTCTTGCAAGAGTCAATAGATCAGAAACATAAGTCTTTTCACTTTTATTGCATTTCATACACGAATTATTGACTCTGGGTTCAGAAGTAGTATTCAACTCAATCTTCTTAGAAATCCTTTTTGTTAGGTCCATGATCTTCATACAATCGAAGTATTGTGTAACAAGATGATGAAGAACATTATTGAAAAGGAAATCTAACCTAGAGAGAACACAAAGTGATTAGAGATCTACATCTTGTATTAATGAATTCACTTCTTACAAACTACAAGTAAAGACCTATTTATAGTCTTCATCACTTGCTACAACAATTAAGCATAAGCCCTTTAACACAGCTATTGCTTTACAAAACTTTCTATTATAAAGGACAACTTCAGTGTCCTAACACTTTTCATATCATCTTTCCTTTTGCTTTCCTCTTTTTCTTCAGAAATAAGAAAATCAGTATGGTCTGGAAGTTTCTTTGAGAAATCAAATGCACAAGCTTTTCCTTTTTCATTTTCTATTGGTTTTGACTTGGTTTCGAACCCTTGGTCATTAGGATCAAAGTCACAATCCTTATCAGAATCGGCGTTGTGAACTTCAAAATCCTTGGAGGACTCAGGTGTATTCCAACTTTTGAAAGCGTTTTCTTTTCTTTCTTTTGTTAATTCCTTTTCTAACTCATCCACCTCTTGAGAAAGCTCATTTATTCTCATTTCATAAGAATTTTTCTCATTTTCAAAACTTACTTTCTCAAACTCAAACTGTGCTCTTTCAAGATTGAAAGCATCATCAAAATCAGACATTATATTAGGTTTTCCTTCATTCAAAGATTTTTCTAATGTCATCACTTTTTGAGAAAGCTCACAGTTCTGTTCTTTAAGAAAGTTGCTTTATTCAAGATTGAACCAGTTTTTCAAAGCAAATTCTTTTCTTTCGTTTTCTAACACAATCTCTAATTCGGCTTTTGTCTTTAACAAATCAGTCAACTTCGTTTCAAATGAACTAATTTGGTTTACAAAGTTGACTTTCTCATTTTCCAAATTAGTATGCTCAAAGAGAAGAATATTCTCAAGATCCACCACTTTCTTTGATAGTTTGAGACATTTTTGATCTAACTTTTGTTTTCCATCAAAAATGATCTTTGTTGATTCAGAAAACTTTTTGATCAAGGAATGTTCAATTTTACCAGTTTACTTTTTCACCTCGTCATTGAAACAAGAAGATATTTCCTTAAAAGTAGTTGAAAAAATAGTTGAAAGGAGATCATTTTCATAATCATATTTGATCCTTTGTTCAGCAAAAGAGATTTCCAATTCAACAATTTTTCCTTCAAGAACCAATGTAGGAACATATTTCTTTGTTTCAACGATTTGATTGTTGGTAACTGGCTTTGTAGCACATATGTCAAAATAGTTATCTGGAAGTGGTTTATTTAGATTTTTGAGAATTTTCTCCGTTTCACGAGTATAGCAAAAAGGAAGTTGAATATGAGTTGTTAAAAATCTTTTTCTATTTTCCTCTTCATGTGTTTCCTTTTCACCAGTCCAAGGAATTTCAAATTCAGGCCAATATCGTGCATATCTTAAACATTTGAAATTATACATTGTTGGTAATGCACAACTAGCTTTGGCCAAATTCTTTGGATTTTCGTAACCAAGTCCCCAATACTTGTTGACATTGTTTACAAGTCTTGGTTTATTCAGGAAAATTGTTTGGTCAGTTTGACCTCTCAAATATAGCTTCTTTTCCAGTTCTTTGATTTTATTTACAAATTCAGTATTTTGGTCTGAAAGATTTGTCAAAGAAGATTTACTTTCATTATTCTTAGTTTCTAAATCTTTGAATTGATTGTTCAGCTCAGATAATTTAGAATCAAGACTTTTCTTTTCTGTTTCAAATTGATCACATTGAACCTTGAGAGTTTTAATCTCAGAATATTTTTCCATTTTCTCAAGTTCAATATCAACAATCTTTTGTTTCAAGTCTTTGGTTTTCTTTATCTCTTTTTCCAAATTTTCCTTTAATTCATGAACCTTTGGAATCATTTTCTCGATCGCACAATGTAAACTAGCATTTTCATTTTCTAAAAAATTCTAATTTAGATTGTGTATCATTCAGTTCATTAAGCAATTCATTATTTGCCGATTCCGGTAAGGGAAAGGAATTTACCTGATTTGTTGTGTCAGATGTGTCCTCATCATCAGAATTGAATTCTGCTTGACACATATTTGCATGCTCTTCCTTTTCTCCCTCGTCATCAGAATAATCCAGAAAATACTCTTCCTCCACCATAAGAGCAATTCCATCTTCCTTTTGTTGTGCCAGAAGCAACTTTTGTTTGTAGTAGTCAGTATTCTTGATCACTTTCTTGCGACAATCTTTTGCATAATGACCTGGTGTACCACAATTGTAGCACTTTTGAATCACTTGACCCTTCTTTTCTTCAAACCTTTTCTCAACATTCTCAAATACCTTCTTGCCTTCAGCTTTCCCCGATTTCTTTTCAGAATCTCAAATCTTTGCTCTCCAAACGGTTTCCTTTCAAAGCTGTTGTTCTCAAACTTTCGCGAACCAGAAGTATACCTCAAATTGTTGTTTGATGACTGTGGTTTGAAAAATTTCCTTTGTAAATGCCTAGTGAGAAGAATCATTGCTTGTTCTAATTCAGCACCATTGTCAGAGATATTACCCGAATAACCAGTATCAAACCATCCATAATCATCCGACTTAAAACAATTTGCTGGTACTTCAGCTTGGAGTGCAATTGGTTCTTGTGAAACCTCTTTCTTCTTTTTCTTATTCTTTTCCTCTCTTATCTCATCTACTTCCTCCTCATCTTGCAACATAGTTTCATACAACTTATGTAACGGCATTGTTGACAGTCTAGGATTTTGTTTCATTTTTCTTGAAACACTCTTCCACTCAGGTTGAAGAACGTTAAGAAATTTGATATTCATCTCAACTAGATCCTTTTTGACTTTGTTCTTACTCAGTTCGTTGAGTAGAATCATAAACCTGTTATACGTGTCGTGAAGTGACTCATCTTCCTTAGCCTTAAACACTTCATACCTATTTATGCACATTGTGATTTTCATCTGATTTCAAATCTGAGACCCTTGTAACATCTTTTCTAACTGTCTCCACATGTTGTTTGCCGTATCTTTGTAACTGTCTATCTTGTTGAAGACTTCATTCGAAATACCCATGATTACATACGATCTTGCCTTTTTATCTGCTTCATATCTAGCCTTTTGATCATCATTGTATTCAGATACAAGAATCAACTTAGCCATTGTGATGTTTGGAACATCTGGAACTGGAACATCTTCATATACTGGTTTCATTAAGCCATTGTGAAGAGAATCTAGTAAGTGAATACCATTTGATTGTCGTTCAAGGAAATCTTCAAACCTTTCTTTCCATTGTTCATACTCTTTTTCGATCAAAATCAGAGGTCTAGTATCACTTCCCAAAGAATTCATTATGTCGTTTCTATTCATCTTGAAGATTACTTGTATTGATCTTTACACAGAAAAATGAATTTGTGAAAATTTGACAAACTGTCGGGCAACAGTGTACGACTGTCGTATAGAAGGTGTGCGACAGTACAAGTGAACGATAGCTGTCGTATAGAACGTATACGACTTAGGCTTTGAAACAGTAACTATCGTACAACAAGTGTGCGACTTGGACCAACTCTCGTACGAAACTTGTACGACTTGGTCAAATGAACAGTAACTGTCGTATGGGTCTTGTACGACAAAGTCTCGTGTAAAGTAACTCTCGTACAATACTTGTACGACTAAAAGTGTAGTCAGGCAAGTATCGTGCGACAATTATGATGCTAAGTATCGTGCGACAGTTATGAACACCAAGAACATATACACATACGACAGTTATGAGTTTTAACAAGAAAATTTTCTAAGTGCTCAAAAATCCTCAAATCAACTCCAATTTATTTGAAACTTCGTAGGGTTGGTCGCGAACACAGTCTGAGCAACTTTTGTTCAGCACAAATCACCAAGAAACTAACCGAAGTATATCAATCGACCTGAACAGTAAACTTTTTCGAAAAACTCAAATCTGCCAAATCCTTCGATTGTGTTGTTTTGAGTCTGAATCCTTGCACGAATTGATTCAGATAATCAATTCTAACAAGTATGTGCCTATAGCTCGATCCAAAACAGCCTCAAATCGTAGAATCCATGTAAAACCCGAAAATGACAAAAAAAAATGCCCAAAAACTTCAAATTTCTTCACAAATTCGATCTGCTTGGATCTGATACCACATGTTATCCCAATAAACAAGTAATCACAATCAAGAATAATGCAAATCTCTGGTCATCTCTCATTGATATCAAAATCTAAGTACAAGAGGTGTAGAGAGAATTTAAGAGTATGTCTATTAAAGTGTTAGTGAGAAATGAGCTAAACTAGGCTATTTATACCTAGACTCAATAGTTACAAAATAACCCCTCAACTTGAATACAACATATAAAATTGACACTAACAGGTCATATTGCTCGAGATTACCCCAATCTGAGGGCTTGTTATCATTGTGGCTCCCTTGATCACAATAAGTCGGATTGCCTGCAACTGAAGAAGGGTTCTATGGAGAGTTTTAGAGGAAGACGAGGAGGAATAAGCGAAGAGAGGAAGGTAGAGCCATCCCGGGCGAAGGTGCGGGCATTTCACATGACGACGAATGAGGCGGTGTAGAATCCAGATGTGGTGGTAGGTACTTTTCTTAGTAATTCGACCCTTGCTAGAGCGTTGTTTGATGCAGGTGCAAACTATTCGTTTGTATCGTCGACCTTTATACGTAATTTGCTTGTGAATCCCAAGCGGTTAGATTGTGGGTTTGTAGTAGAGGTTGCGGATGATAGTCAAGTCATGGTGGGAGAGGTGTATGAGGGGTGTAGTGTCAATGTTGATGGTAATTCTTTTCCTTTGTGATTGTACCCGATGGGTATCGGGGAGTTTGATGTGATTGTGGGTGTTGATTGGTTTACTAGAATGACGCCAACATAGAGTGCAATAAGAAGTTGATCGCATCACCCTACACGATAAGAAAGGGGATGAAATCTATGGTGATACGTGTGATCGGAAGTCATGCTTAATATCCATGATCAAAGACAGACAGTGTTTAGGGAAGGGATGCCATGGTTTCCTAGCATAATTGATAGATGCTAAGAAAGAAAAAAAAGAAGTGGAAGATGTTTCGGTAGTGAGCGAGTACGTGGAAGTCTTTCCGGATGAGTTGAGAAGTTTACCCCCGGACCGACAAGTCGAATTTAGAATCGATTTGGTGCCCGGAGTTGCGCCAATAATACGCACACCATATCGTCTAGCGTCAGCGGAAATGATAGAGACGATGACAAATTGAAGGAGTTGATTGATAAGGGTTTATTCACCCTAATTCTTCACCATAGGGAGCGCCGATGCTTTTCTTTAAGAAGGATGGGTCGATGCGTATGTGTATAGAATAGCGTGAGCTTAAAAGCGACCGTTAAGAACAAGTATCCGCTTCCAAGGATCGATGATTTTTTTGATCAGTTGCAAGGGGCGAGCTTTTTCTTGAAGATTAATTTACTGTTTGGTTATCTTCAGTTAAATCCAGGGGAAGAAGACGTACCTAAACATGCTTTTCACATGAGGTACAGGCATTTTGAGTTCCTTTTCATGTCTTTTGGTTAGACCAATGCCCCAGAGGCATTCATGGAATTAATGAATTGGGTGTGTAATTCGCTGCTAGATAAATGTGTGATTGTCTTCATAAACGAAATTCTTATCTAAAACGTTTGAACATTTGAACATATTGCCTTCTCCAAGAACGTTTGAACATATTGTCGACATATTGCATTCGCTCTCTAAAACGTTTGAACATATTGTCGACATCATTCATCATTGCACTTTACCCCCCTCATTCCTTCCGGTTCACTCCATTGCCTTCTCCAAGAACACAGGTTGGCTCTACTCCACAACCACCATTGAACTCACCATGACACTCACCATATTCTACTGATCTACACGTTGGAAAACAAACACCATCCGATCAAAATCATCGATATGACTGTTACGACGAAACCCGTGGGGATTGTTTCTAGGGACGCTTGAATGATGGTCGCGGAGATTGCTAATCATACCCTGCCACAACCACTTGCAATATCCAGTCGGCAATAGGGTCTCTACGGTTGGCCAACACTGATCCCTTGGGAAGCCTTTCCTCTCGTTGTCGCACCCTTTTTCTACACTATAGTAGCAGCGCTCCGAAGGACTACCATTGATGGTCTTCCTGGTTATACGCCTCAACAAGCCTAACACATCTATATAATCGAGCCCATGGTAGTGGTTCTCATCCGGTCCAAGTGATCTACACAACGCACTGCCTTAGATGTTCAACACGTTCTCTCTGAATGATCCATGTGATGTTGGGTGGTATATGGACATAAGGGCAACATCGTCTTGCCTCCAACATAGGTACTCTCAAAACTATTTTTTATAAGCACAATATTCAATCTGTCATTGTTAGTGATGACTCAATTTTTATTGTTATAAATATGTGGTACACTCTATTTGTTATTTTCCCTTACACCTTCACAATATCCTCATCACCCAAACATTATCAAAAACCTTATCTATATTCGCCAATTTAGGAAAGATAATAATGCTCTATTAAATTTGAAGAATTTGGTTTATCAAAAGAGGATCTCCAAACTCACAAGATCCTCCTCTGATGTGACAACATTGGAGACCTATATGCTGCCATCCCTACCTCGTATTCCTTTGCTCTTATATGATTTGTTACGTTTGTCAACTTGGAAAATTGTTAGACTCCCTTTTTCTCGTTTCGAGTCTATTGTTGTGTCTAGTTTTTATATTATTCATTTCGATTTATGGACATCTTCTATTTCCATTATTGGTAGTCATAAATCGTATGATATTTTTTGGATCATTACTCTCATTTTTTGTGGGTTTATCCTTCACGTCACAACTCTGATGTGTTTGGTAAACTTTTACACTTTCGTGCTTATCTTATAATGAAATTGAATCGTGAAATCAAAGATTTCCCATGTGACCATAGAGGTGAATTGGATAACTCAACTCTACATGACCTTTTTGCCACTAGTGACATGCAAATACGTTTTTTATATCCTAAAACTTCCCAACAAAGTGGAAAATACAGATGCAAGATACATACTATTAACAACATAATTTGTATGCTTCTCTTTCAATCCCACCTACCTCCACATATTAGGTGGAAGTTCTACACATGGCAACTTATCTTCTTAATCTATTACCATCCATATCTATTGCAGTACGAAATTGTGAGAATAAATAAAAATTGACATGTAACTAGAAGCGAACAAGACTGGTCGAGGCATGCGTTTAACACAGTGCCCTTAAAACATATTCACCATGTGGTGTTTGTTTCCCAGTGTACAACGATCGGAGCAGTAATATTGTCGGACCGAGACGAATGCCTGAGAGAAGTCCGAGTTCACACCTGAAAAGTTGATCATTTTCTTTGTATGAAAGCTTGTGTGTGTCCTAAATGAACTACTTGCTCTAATGTATATAGTAGAAGGTGCATGTGAGTTAAAATGGATGTAATAAATACAAGCAAATGGAAAGCCAACAAGTATTGCAAAAGAAACTGAAAGAAACTTCTAAATTAAAATTAAAGCTTACCCCTTAACTTATATCTCTATAAAACACTTAAAGAAACTTAAACTTATAAAACTACCCAAACCTACCTTAAACCAAAATAATAAAAATTAAATAGAACAATAACGTACCTGGTTATTACAACATCTCCCCCTTAAAAGAATTATGTCCCGGAATTCGGTTAAGTGAAAAGATGAGGGTATTTAGTTCTCATTTCTGATTCTGATTCCCAAGTAGCATCCTGACCTCTATGGTGTCTCCACTGCACTTTTACTTGCTTGATCTCCTTTCCATTCCGCAAAACGTTAACTTTACGGTCAACTATGGCTTCAGGTTCCTCCACAAAGTTCATCTTTTCATCAATCTGTATATCTGGTAGAGAAACTACCTGATCTGGCGTAACCAAACACTTTCGTAAATTTGAAACATGAAAAGCGTTATGGACACCGCTTAACTCCGGCGGAAGTTCTAGCCTATAAGCTACTTCACCGATTCTTTCTATAATGGCAAACGGTCCGATGTACCGTGGACTAAGTTTACCTTGTTTCCCAAATCGGACGACTCCTTTCCAAGACGAGACTTTTAACATTACAAAATCTCCAACTTGGAATTCTAATGGTTTTCGGCGTCGGTCAGCGTAGCTTTTCTGTCTATCTTGTGCCACTTTCAACCATTCACGAATTTGAGTAATCTTATCCGCAGTTAACTGAACTATGTCTGGCCCTGCTAATTGCTTTTCTCCCACTTCATTCCAACACAGAGGCTTTCGGCATTTTCTACCATACAGAACTTCAAACGGTGCCGCTTGTATGCTGGAATGATAACTGTTATTGTAGGAAAATTCAATCAACGGCAGATGTTTATCCCACGATCCCCCAAAATCAACAATACAGGCTCGTAACATATCTTCTAAAGTCTGAATCGTTCGGTCACTCTGACCGTCAGTTTGAGGATGATACGCTGTACTTAGCTTTATTTGCGTCCCCATTTCTTTTTGAAAACTTCTCCAGAACCTTGAAGTAAAACGACTATCACGATCAGAAATAATCGAGATTGGAACTCCATGTCGGGTTACTATTTCATCGATATACAATTTGGCTAGTCTTTCTAATGAATAGGTTTCTTTTATCGGTAGAAAGTGAGCAGACTTTGATAATCTATCAACGATTACCCAAATGGCATCAAACCCTTTCGGAGTCTTTGGTAGTTTCATGATGAAGTCTGTAGTAATCTGATCCCATTTCCACATAGGTATTTCTAAACGTTGCAACTGACCAAAAGGCTTTTGATGTTCAATCTTTACTTTCTTACAAGTGGAACAACCTTCCACATGCTGAGCAATACTTCTTTTCATTCCCGACCACCAGTAAAATTGTCGTAGATCTTTATACATCGTATTCGTACCTGGATGAATAGAGAAACGATATTGATGAGCTTCTTGAAGTACTCGATCACGTAAATTACCCAGAAGAGGCACCTAAATTCTGTTTTCCTAACACAATAACCCACGATCATCTTTTACGAGTGATGCTGATATACCCACTAACCGTTATGGTTTCAAGTGTTCCTCTTGAAAGGCTTCTACTTGCCACTTCTTCAATTCGTCAAAGATGTTAGGTAGAAGTTCATCTCGTAGTGCAATAGCCTTTATTGTTCCGCTCCTTTCTTGACGACTCAGTGCATCAGCTACTACATTCGCCTTTAACGGATGATAGAGAATTTCACAGTCATAGTCATTCACCAACTCTAACCATCTTCTTTGTCTCATATTCAGTTCTCGCTGATCAAAAAGGTGCTGGAGACTCTTGTGATCGGTATAAATTTGACATTTCGTACCGTATAGATAATGTCTCCAAATCTTTAGCGCGAAAACAATTGCTGCAAATTCCATGTCATGCGTAGGATACTGTCTTCCGTGATCCTTCAGTTGTCTAGAAGCATAAGAAATAACTTTTCCACGCTGCATTAATACACATCCCAATCCCAGTTTTGAGGCATCACTATAAACAACAAAATCATTGGAACCTTCAGGTAGTGACAGGATCGGTGCGCTACAAAGTTTTTCTTTCAAAATTCTGAATACTCTATCTTGCTCCTCTTTCCATTCAAATTTCATATTCTTTCGGGTGAGCTTGGTCAGAGGCGTTGCAATGCGAGAGAAATCTTGTATAAACTTTCGATAGTAACCGGCTAAACCCATAAAACTTCGTACTTCGGTTGGCGTTCTTGGTGGTTCCCACTTTTCAATTGCCTCTACTTTCATCGGATCAACTTGAATGCCTTTCTATGAAACTACATACCCAAGAAATTGAACTTCTCGTAGCCAGAATTCACATTTAGAAAATTTAGCGTACAACTGTTCCTTTTTCAACAATTCAAGAATCAAACGAAGATGTTGTGCATGCTCTTCTTTAGATCGGGAATAGATAAGGATATCATCGATAAACACAATAACAAATTTATTGAGATATGGCTTACATACCCGATTCATTAAATCCATAAAGGCAGCTGGGGCATTGGTCAGTCCGAAAGGCATCACTAAGAATTCGTAATGACCATACCTTGTGCGGAAGGCAGTTTTCAAAACGTCTTCTTCTTTAACCTTTAGTTGATGATAACCAGATCTTAGATCAATCTTGGAGAAATAACAAGCTCCAACTAATTGATCAAAGTGGTCATCAATTCTGGGAAGTGGATACTTGTTCTTGATCGTACGCTTATCCAGTTCCCGATAATCAATGCACATTCTCATCGACCCGTCTTTCTTTTTCACAAACAGGACTGGTGCACCCCACGGTGAAGTACTGGGTCTGATGAAGCCCTTATCAGAAAGACCTTGCAGTTGCATCATCATTTCTTTCATTTCTGGAGGTGCCAGACGATACGGTGTACGGGAAATCGGGCGGGAGATTAGTCAAATCTTTTAGAAATGGGGCGGTGATAAACCTCCCCACACACACACTTAAGATATGTTAAATGCTTCTAAGTGAGACACCTCACTATCTCTAATAGAAATGGGGCGGTGGAAGTGGTTAATTTAATCACTTTCACCAAACAAACCCTAAACTTCTCCTATATGGCAAAACATACCCTTAAACTTGTAATTTAAAATTAAAGCTTACCCCTTAACTTATATCTCTATAAAACACTTAAAGAAACTTAAACTTATAAAACTACCCAAACCTACCTTAAACCAAAATAATAAAAATTAAATAGACCAATAACGTACCTGGTTATTACAATGTAGCCTTCAAATTTTTCCATGTAGATCTCTTATTCTAGATTTCCGTTAAAAATGTTGTTTTCACATCTATTTGATGTACCTCCAAATTTCTCAAGGCTGCAATGGCAAGTACCGGCCTAATGGATGTGAGACATGTTACCAAAGAGTAAGTGTCAAAGTAATCTAGACCTTCTCACTGATTGTAACCTATGATCACCAATCTGGCCTTGTATTTGTCAACGATCCCATCTGCCTTCATTTTTCTTTTGAAAATCCATCTATAGCGTAGTGGTTTGCATCCGACAGGATGGTCCACGAGTTCCCAAGTATGATTTTTTAAAATGGAATCCATTTCGCACTTGATTGCTTCCTTCCATTGAGGTATTTCAGAAGAGGTGATTGCTTCTTGAAAGGTTTGAGGTTTTCTTTCAACCATATATGTATAGAAATCAAGACCAAACGATTTCTCAACTCTTTCCCTCTTACTTCATCTTCGCTTTATTTCTTCTTCTACTTCTTCTTCCTCAATATGTTCTTTATTTTCTTCTTGAGGTGCCACTCTTAAGGTTCTTGCATCTTCTGTATCGAGACACGGAAACACATGTTCAAAGAACGATGCATTTATGTATTCTATTATTGTGTTTTTGTGAATATCATGGATTCTTCACTCATGCACAAGAAATCGATAGGCACTACTGTTTTGTACATACCGAATGAAGATGCAATCAATAGTTTTTGGACCTATCTTTACAGCCTTGGGTGGGGATACTACTACCTTTGCAAGACACCCCACACTCGTAAATACTTATACGATAGTTTTCTTCCCATCCATAATCTATATGGAGTTTTATCTTGTTTCTTTCGAGGAACCTTGTTTAAAATATGTTAGTTGATAACACAACCTCCCCCTCCCATACATGTATTGGGTGGGGGGGACCCAGAACTTATCAACATGGAATTCATCATTTTTAGGGTCCGGTTTTTTCTTTCAGCAATACCATTTTGTTGCGGAGAATAAGGTGCGGGTCGAATACCTTTATTTCCATAAAACTTGGCAAATGGTGATACATACTCACCTCCTCGATCACTTCTTAGCACTTTGATCTTTTTGTTATATTGATTTTCAACTTCATTTTTGAACAATATTTCTATTTCTTCATATTTACGTCTAAGTAAATAGACATAGCAATACTTAGTACTATCATCCACGAAGGTGATAAAAAATTTATTCCCACCTCATGATGGTATTGACCTCATATCACACACATCTGTGTGAATCATGTCTAGGGGGTTAGTTGACCTTTCTATTGATTGAAATGATGACTTCGTTAATTTCGCCTCAACACATGTGTTACATTTATATTTAGAGTCGATGTGAATCTTAAGGATGACGTCTAAATTAATTAAACGACGAAGGGTGTCAAATTATACATGCCACATATATGAAGACTCAAGAAATAAAAATAGATGATTTCTTTATTTCATTAATTGAAGCCTTAATATTCATTATATTCATTTTGAACATTCCGTCCAAAGCATTCTCCTTGCTCACAAAGATCCCCATCTTTGTTAACTTACTTATCTGACTCAAAAACTAGATGAAACCCGTTCTTGTTCAACAACCAAAACAGACATGAGATTCTTGCGAATATCAGGAACATACAACACATCTTTCAGGGTGAGTTATTTCCATGAGGCCATCTTGAGGATGACTCTTCCGCTTCCCTTTATCTGAACAGTGGCCGAATTTCCCAAGAACATTTTCCCCTTCTTCGGCATTCTTGAACCCATGGAGCATCTCTTTTGTTCGAGCAAACATGTCGTGTTGCACCTGTGTCTATCCACCATTCCCTCAAGTTTGAACCCACAAGGTTCACTTCTGAGATCATAGACGCAAGATCAAGATCAGACACATCTCGAGCTATGTCATCCAGAAAGTTTGCTTGTTTAGCCTTCTCTCGTGTTGGCAACCTACAATTGACAACTTGGTGACCTAGTTTGTCACATAATAGTTACCTTAGAACCGTTTTTTGATGATTCCACCCTTGGGTCCCAGATTGAATCCTCTACCTTTCTTTGAATCTTTTCCTTTCACAAACTTGGTTTTGTTGGCCCTTGATGCTTGAGCATGCTCTACAACATCGGCCTTTGCAGAGTTAGAGACAAAACTTTTCTTTTGTGCAATTTTATTATCCTTTTTCAATTCGAATTCCTACAATGAGATCCTCAACACTCGTCTCTTTTCTCTTGTGCTAAGATAGTTTTTGAAATCTAGGGAACTTGGAAAGGTTCACTTACAATCATCCTGTCGGCATGGATATCATTCAACATGACTTGGAGTTCTTGCGCCTGACTCATAACAATCTTTAAATCGGTCATTTTGAATTCAAGAAACCGGGCAACCACAAATTTCTTGGATCACGCATCCTCGGTTTTGTATTTGTTTTTGAGATATTTTCATAAATCTTTTGATGTGTTAGATGTACTATAAACATTATAGAGTGCATCGACCAAATCGTTTAGAACATACAACGCTTCCAAAAGCTAATAATATGAACATCAGTTTGTCCTTCGGGCACTAGAGGAGCATCCTCGCTTAGGTAATGTTCCAAGTTCAAGGTGGTCAACTAAAAGAACATTTTTTGTTGCGATCATTTGAAATGTAGTCCCGCAAACTTCTACGGTTTTTCCGCGTGGTTCATGGGTACAAAACCACCGGAAGAAAGCATACGTGTATTGCTCTACATAATAAGGATGGTGGTCACAACGATGCTCGAAGTCATAATAGCACTTGCAATCGGGTCCATGTCTAAAAGGCAGATTGAAAAGGAAAAGTCAACAATTATTCCAGATAACGATTTTTTTCTTTTGTTTTCCTTTTATTTTTTTAGTTGCCCTTACCAATTTAAAAAGCAGAAGGTAATACAAAACAATAGCAGAAGAAAGTAGAAGAATTTTGATCTGTTCTCAAGTTACCATAACCTGAAATCAATGTTTTATGCAGAAGTACAATGTTTTCCAAAATAAACACTGTGAATTGCTTTCTGGAAATCCAAAATGGAAACTGTGAACTGTTTCTAGAAACCTAAACAGAAACTGTGAAATGTTTATGGAAATCCATTCAGAAACAATAAACTGGTTTGTATTAAACGAAATTGCAGTAGCCAGGAGATTGAAACAGAAGCAGAAGATGAAAATCATGTTCTATTTTGTGAATCGAAGCAATACAAAACAAGAAACGGGAATTTTGGGCTATTGTTGCTTGGCTAATACTGATGGGAATCTGTTTAAAGATTGTAGTTCCAAATGTGAAAATAAATAAAATTTGCACAGGTAACTAGAAGAGAACAAGAGTAGTCGAGGCTTCTATTTAACACAATGCCCTTAAAACAGATTCACCCTATGGTGTATGTATCCCAGAGTACAACGACCGGAGCAGTAGTACTGCTGGATCGAGACGAATGCCTGAGAGAACTCTGAGTTCACACCTGGAAAGTGAACCGTTTTCTCTGTATGAAAGCTTGTGTGTGTGTCCCAAATGAACTCCTTTCTCTGATTAATATAGTAGATGTTGCATGGGAGTTAAAAGGGAAGTAGTAAATACAAGCAAGTGGAAAGAAAATAGTTTTTGCATCATATATAAGCTTGTTCCATTTCCAAGTTCCCACCAATGTGGGACAACCCTTTTCCACAAAAACACACACATGTGTGAGTCTACTTTGAGATTCAATTTCTCATTCACACGAGCTCTATTTTGGACAAACTTTAGCTCGTTACGAATCCCTTACGGATGTGAATGAGATCCATTATATAGTTTCACAAAAATAGGATGTTTGTCCAATTAATATTTACGTCCAAAATATACAAAATAGCTCATACCCATAATTTCGAACTCACTTTCGAACATATATTTCCAACAATAGTCCGTTCTCCAAACTCTAATATAAATTATATTCCTACACTCATATCTACGTCTTTGGGTGCCTTTGTTACCCATGCACCTTCATTTCAGATAAACTTGCAACACACACACCCTCCATGTATCTTCCTAATTGGGTAGTCGCCCAACCGTCGTGGTTTTCGATGCCTTGATCTCTATACGAAAAAATTATCATCTTTTATCATGTTTCTTTCGATGAGTTTGTCTTTTTCGTTGAACCCATGACACTAAAGTCCCCTCCGTCTTATGACTTTCTTGACCACTCCTTTGATCCGTCTCTATATCATGTCTCCTATTAGCGTCCCAAACCTCATTC
This sequence comes from Saussurea involucrata, assembly GCA_033807775.1. Taxonomy (NCBI): domain Eukaryota; kingdom Viridiplantae; phylum Streptophyta; class Magnoliopsida; order Asterales; family Asteraceae; genus Saussurea; species Saussurea involucrata. The sequence goes on from CM066322.1 coordinate 140,932,016, forward strand.
ACTATAATAATCGGTGTTTAATTTCGAAATAATATTGAAGTGAAAGGGTTTAGGATGAACCTTGGAAGACCAATTGTGTATTTATCCATTGGGGGTTTTTCAAACCCATTTCACATGCACTATCTCTCCTCAACTCTATGTGTGTGTATGTGTGTAAAGAGAAATCTTGGAGGAAAAGATAAGAAGATTTTGAATGAAAATACTCTTAGTGAAGAATACTTGAAGATTGAAGAAGAAATAGTGTGAGGGTCATCATCATAAGGTACGTATTAATCTTAATAAGCATGGTTTCTTCCATTAATGGAGTTTTTGCAATTTGATCTAGGATTCTAGGGTTCATTTGAGTATTTTTAGATAGAAAACGGTTGTGTTCTTCGAGGGAATCCTCTTATTCGATTTTGATATCAGATTGGAGGTTTAAATATGTTTTCCTCTTAAATCCCTTTAGTTGATTGTAACATATCTATGTTTTGGAGTTTTTAGTTCAAAAATGGTTGATCCATGATTTTGATTTGGAAATATTGGATTAAATTGGTGTTTGATGATATAAAGTGATTCTGAAATCATTTTGGAGGTTTAAATATGTTGGATATATGTTGGGTTAACTTTTAATATGAGTTTATGAATGAGAAATCGAGTTTCCAGATTGAAAAATGGGTTTTCAGATGGTAGTAGCTCGAGAAGAGGCCGACACCACCTCAACCTTGGTAGTAAGGTTGTTGATCTTGATCCGACCTTTATTTAAATCAAAGATTGGACTCTCTTTAACCCATATTTTGTTTATTTTTTCGCTGCTCATAATTGTTTAAATGAAAAACAAATTCATTTAGGTCTTGGAAAATGTTGATTGAGAAAGATTTGGTGTTATGCTACATATTCAAAGTCTGATCTGAAAAGTTTTTATAACATTGAGTGCTTCTAATCAATTTTCTGACATGATCAATTAGAGATATGAGTATTTGCACTCATAGTTCTAAAAGTTATATGGAGCTCATCTTATTTTCTACATCAAATCAGTTTTGATGACAACATGCTAACAAATTTGCGATGCTGTAGTAAATTGATCAGATCTCACTGATCGAGACACCAATTGATGTGATTCAAAAGGTCCTGGATTGAAAACACATTGATGAACATCTTTCATGTTTTGAGATTTCAGAGATTCGAAATTTAGAAGAGCGCACTCGTTTGGATGCGCACTCAACTCAAAGACTACGGCTTGACCTACTCTCAAGTGCCTATCTATCGTGACTCGAAGAGAACCATTTCAATATCAAGCAATCCGGTCTAGCACACGAAGACGAAGCACATAGACGTTCGGTACCACTTTATCAAGGATCACGTCAAAAGAGGTACAATTGAACTCTATTTTGTTAATACAGAACATCAGTTAGCAGACCTATTTACAAAACCCCTGGACGAAAAACGGTTTAACTATCTTGTGTCCAGGCTTGGTATGCTAAATCTGAAGATTTGATCATGCCGTGCACCGGATACAAGTTCCATACACATACGAGAAAGTGTCTATTCATCATCTGTTGTCTAAACTCCGAATGATCGAGTACACACTTCCTCGCATCTGTATTCTACTTGTATCGTATACATGTTTCTGTTAAATCTTTGTATTAATTAGGTAGATTTCGTTTGTCTGCTTTCTTTTCGCGTGTTTTTCCATTTATGTTAAATTACTGTCGTCTACTTTCTTCGATATATTTGTGCTTTCACAATCTTGTTCATGTGTTCAGGGGGAGCATATAGGAGTATCAGGTAAGTCTGTTCTACTTTTGAGGGGGAGTGTCACACAATTTTTTTTCTAAATTCCAAAAGTTTTTTTGTGTGTGGACATTCCAAAGTGTTTCTTCAAAAGCACCACTTGCACGATCCGAGGTGGAGCAATTTTATTTATGTGCAAAAATTAAGGGGGAGCGTGTTTTCAATCATTCCTTAAAAGGTTTTGGGTCAGAAATATCAAATGGGAATAACCAGAGTCATTTTTCTTAATTTTTAAAGAGTATCCGGAAAGGTATCCGGACAGGTACCCGGATAGGTTTTCGGACTGGACACCTATCCGGACCGAATAGGCTACCGGATGACCCACTCAGACACTTTTTCCATATAAATATCCGGTTTCTTCCCTATTTTCATCTTTCCGGATTCCAAAATACCCAAAACCCCTCTCTCGAAAACCCACTTACGGACACTCTCACATTTCATCACTTTCGATCGATTTCGACTTCAAACACAAGTATGTTCATCGCATTACTCTACCATCTAGTTTCATGCTTTCAATCACACAACCAACACCAATCGATCGTCTCTCAATCGCAAAAAGGAGTTTCCGAACCCCCGGCTAGCTGTTGATCCATATTTGATCCTTTTCACACTTGCCTTGACCCGTTTGTTGTGATTTTTCGCATAGTTTATCGATTACACATGCATAGGAATAATTAGATCTGGGTAGTGCATTGTTTTTTAATCGATTTGAGGTATCCGAATGTCGTCCGAATACTTTGATTTTATCCGGACACATTCAATCTATCCGAAAACCTCCATATGAATTAGATATTTTATTCGGTAAATATCTCATCCGAAAACCATGTCACCCAGTAACCCCAGTTGTCCGGAAACCTTTATGGTTTCCGGTAAGTTCAACTATCCGGGAAGTACATGGTTGTCCGGTCACCATTATCATCCGGTAACCACAGTTGTCCGGAAACCTTTATGGTCTCCGGTAAGTTCAACTATCCGGATATTTTTGATTGTCCGGTACCTTTAGTGTCCGATAACTCCATTTTGTCCGGATAACTCATTTTATCCGGAAAACTCATTTTGTCCGGATACTTCAAGTTGTCCGGTAACTTTGTGTTTCCCGGATGATTTTTGTCCGGACACAGAGTCCTCACTGCCAGTCCTCAGTCCATTCCTGATTGAGCCATTTTTTGCACAGGTACGTAACAATAATCGTTTGATCCCGCCCAAAACTAACATCATCTCTTACAGGTACTAATGGCGGATCAACAACAACCACAAGACAACATTCCTCCTCAAGAGGAATTCATAGACGAAGAGGCGAACAATGCCATGGTTCCAGCAGATCACGACATTGAAATCTGTTGGTCCCGAAGGGTTATACAAGTTTGTAGAAGGGGGTTGAATACAAACACACAGATTTTTACTTTCTAAATTGTTTATTGATATAATCAACAATTTACAACTTGTTGCGGAACAAGATTAAGGACTAAGCCTAATCTAAACAAGTTAAGAACACTAAGTTTCTTGCACTAGAATTAAGACAGAAAGGAGATAAGAATATTATGAATAATATTCTAACACTAAGAGAGAAAGAAGAAGATGGCCGAGCACTTGTTTTCTGAAGTAGGGTTCTTCTTATATACTGCATGCATTTAATGCATGACAATATTACTTTACACGTGGCAGCAGCTGATTGGTTGCATGGGTTGACCTTTGTAGACAACCTTAGTAGCCGCATGGTGTACAGTGTAGAATCAGAGTTGGTTGTACGATTCTGGACAAAAGGGATGTCCGTTTTAACACTTCGTACGGAGACGTGCAAGGGGGAAAGACAAAAGTAACTTGTAGAGTAGACCTCATGATCAGCGTTCGTTGATCAGTACTTTATCAGCGATTGAAAAAGCTCAGTGATCGCTGAAGTCTTCTACTTGAAACTTCACGTTGAGTGGACAGGTATTGCTTTGCTGATATCCGCATTAGTTCATTAGTAGACTTGTCGGTGGTTCTTGGGCTTGATCTTCGACTTCAGCGTAGAACCTTTGTTGACGTGAAACTTGTCTTCAGGGATCATAAGTAAACAATTAAACTATCAGCGATCACCAAAAGTACTGAACAGGCTCAGAGCTTTATGGTGAACAGTGTTCGCTGAATATTAAACTTTAAGAGCGAGAGTTCCTATCAGTGGTACTGTAGAGTCATAGTACTTATCAGCGATAGTGAAACTCTAATACATATTGGTTACTTATAATTTTCACTAAGTGTTTAAAGAGTCATTATCAAATCCTTGAGGGTTTGGATCAACAATCTCCCCCTATTTGATTATGACATAGCAATGAAGGAAATTTGCTGAATATGAAAACATAAGGATAAAAAGAACTAATAAAATACATTCGCTGTTTTCTGGGATCTTTTGAGTACTGATGGAGTAAAGTACATTCGCTGAAATTTTTCTTTGATCTTCGTAAAGGTTATCAAGGGAAGTGGAAAAATTACAAGTACAGCAAATAAATTTACAAGTACAAAAGATATTAGCTGATAAAGATAGAAGAAATACAAGGAAATCCTATCAGCCTTCAAAAGGTTCTTCCTTAACGAGAAGTTCATCAAGGGTCTTTGTTGTAGGGATCATCCAGTCAGGGACAGTTTCTCCCTGATTTCTTCTTTCTTGTGCTTCTTTGAAGATCAGGGGCTTGAGATATCGTGCCTGAAGATCGCGTCTGAATTCACACCAATAGATGAGATCCCTGAGCTGTTCGATGGGAGTAATGGGAAGCTCAGAGATGCGTTGAAAACGTTGACGTCCATCATAGTCATGAAAGAATATCCCTTAGGGTTCGCTTATGACTTTTCCAGGGATGAATTGTTCACCAGGAGGCAGAGAGGTGTCAAGCGCTGAGAGGTCAGGTTTAGGACCAAGTACTTTAGCACGTGAGAAACCAATACATGTTTCGTTCTGGATAGGAGGACCTGAATCTGAAGATTTTATCTTTTTCTTTGCAGAGGCCCTTCTTCGTTGAGTTGCAAGCGGAGTGGGAGGAGGAATATCCGCAGCAGAAGAAACCAAGTCGATCTGAGAATTTATAATCTTCTCGACATGGCTCTTATATATTGAGCGAGATCGCTGAATGGCTATTCGCATCTCCAGCCATTCAGAGAGACCGAACTTCTTGATTGTATCAGCATAGATGTGTTGCATGGAACCATCTTCTCTGAATATGTCAACTTCAACGACAGGAACGTCTATGGTCGATTTTCCCTTGATAAGTACCTTGTTGATTCTGGATGGCCGAGATCGATAGTTCAGCCTTTCTTTGCACCATTTCAAAGTAGAATCAGATACCTTGGTCTTTTCTGCAACGATCTTCTGGGCGTGTTCCCATAACTGACGTTGGACTTCAATGGGAGTTCTTTTTAGTTCAGGGTCTTTCACTGATTGTTGGGCAAGCTGGATGGCGAGGGCCTTATCTTTTTCTTCAGCTTCCCTTCGTTCGGCGAATAACCTTTCAGCTCTGAGGTGATCAGTGAATTCTTTCTTTGAAAGTCTGAACTTTTTAGGAACATGAACTTTGTCTCATGGAAGGATGATTCGTTGATCCTCAAGCTTCTTGATTATTTCTTCTCTCCTTTTCTGATCCTCTTCACTCAGCTCTTGTGGAGCCAAGGAAGGTTTGTTTTTGTGAGAGAGAAATTGTTCTTCAGGTTCATCGGTCTCAGTGATTAAATCCAAGACCGGGATTATTTCTTCAGCTCTTGTGGCTGGGATTATTGTTGGTGCAACAGGAGAACTTTCAGCCGGATCCTCATACAGGGGAGAGGACTAGCTGAAACACAGCGATCGTTTATGTAAGAAGAGTTGGGGAAAAAAGAGATAGAGAAAAGAATATGGTTAAGTGTATAGAGGTTTTATGGAGAGGAGAACTGAGTTTGAGAAAGGGTAGAGGAGGGATGCAGAGTAAGGGAAGAGGAAATATTGTACCTGACAAACTGGCTTTATCTGAAGGATGGCCAGATTGCCTTCTGCAGTGAGGCCTTTGTTCTTGCCTTTGTCAGCTTCAGATACTGCAGGTTTTGTCTTAGCCGTCTCCCCTGATGGTTCTTTGATGATAACCCCTTTTTGAGCTGGGGCTTTTACGATAGGCTGGACGAAGAAGAACGAATCATCATCGTCATTTTTATGAGTTGATGATGGTTCATCGTCAGAGATATCGACAGCTTCATCGTCTTCAGCTTCTTCTTCATCAGATTCGACCTCGTCAGCATAAGGTTCGGTAACATCAGCAACATCTTCCTTATGTTGCTCTTCGAGTTGCTCCCCCTCAAATACAGAGGGAGGTTTCTCGGTTCCCTCAGGGTTTTCAACTCCCTGAGGTTGAGCGGTTGAAGCAGCAGCAGCAGTTTCATTTGTCTCCCCCTCAGCATTATGGGGAAGACCTTCATCGTTCTTCTCCCCCTCTTCCTCATGATGAGGAGGGGAGGTAAATGGAACATCAGCAGCACCAGCATGAGAGTCACTGTCTTCTAGGCCAGTGATTCCCATGAAGGTTTCAATTACTGCGATTCTGTCTTCCAGGCCAGAAACCGCAGGATTGAGGCTTTGAAGATCCTCTCGATCAACCTGAGTGAAATGCGAAGGGGCACAAGTTGGAGCGTTCAGGCGATCGAGGACTTGCTGAAGGAGATCCTTGACCATGGAGACCTCACCCTTGAGAGCGACCATCTCTGTCTTCAATGATGTGACTTCATTGGACAGAGTGGTGAAGTTTGTTGCTAGGGTGGTGTTGGTGAGGTTGAGATCGTTGACGACCATGGAGTTGTTGGCGAGAGTAGTAGCAAACTGAGAAATGCTACCATCCACCTTCTCCATATCAGCATTGGAGGCTTTCTTATCAACAACCTCGGTCAGCTTTTTGAGATTCTGTCCAGTGTCTGTAACCGCTGAAGAGTTGGTAGAGAGAGTGGTGTTGTAAGAATCCACCTTTGTCACCAGATCTTTCAGGGAGTGTTGAATATCTCCTAAATTAGGACATGTAACAGTAAATAACTTATGAACAGAGGTAAGCTCAGAAGTTTGGAATTAAGAGAGAGGAATGTGTATGGGTTTGTGTATACCTACAAGCGGGTTTGCAAAGTTGTCGAAACCTTGTAGACCTGAGTAGTGTTCCATGTCGTATTCGAGAGTGCCTTGGCGCATGGAGGCGCCTGCAGATCCTATATTTGCATCCATCATCATATGTAGAGTATCAGACGTTGAGTCATGTATGATGACGGGCGTTCCTGAGAACGGTGGGAAAATTGGTGGAGTGTCCAAAGAAATGGTGGGAGGAACAAAGGTTGAGAAATTTGTTGGGAGTGGGGTTCAGCATTGGATCCGCTGAGAATCACTTCAGTCTGTAGAGAGGCTGAAGGAGGTGGGTTCAGTTCCAAGTTTATAACATCAGCGTTTAGAGACGCTGAGGTTTGGATGGAAGGGGTGGCTTTTTCAGCTGGGACAGAGCGTACCACGAAACTATCCAGCGACTCTTGTACAAGATGAGTCGTGGAGTCTTCAGCCGTTGATGGCTTGGAGGGTTGCACCTTGGTTTTCTTGATCCTTGCGGATTCAAGTTGGGTAGTAGGGTGTTTCCTTTTTCGAGAAGGAGTAGAGGGTGCAGCTTGGGTATCAGCGGTGGGGATTTCCGCTGAGGTAGCTGCAGAAGTAGAAGAAGGAGGATTGAGAAGAGATAAGAGAGTAGAGAGACGTACCTCGTTTGGCATGGGATAAAGTCGAGCACCTTAGGGCCAACCTGAGAGAGTCTCAGATCACCCTCTTTTGGGTATTTGTCCCCGAGTCCTTTTAGAAAGATGGCGCTGATGAATCGGGGGTATGGAACGCAAGTTGGTCTGTCAGCCATGTCCACTCTGAACGCCAATTCGTCATAGATGATCGATGCCCAGTTAACATGAAGACCTTTTAGCAATGCATATCTCATGGCTTGCTGAGGCTGAGCGGCTTGATCAGATGAGCCGGTTTTCGCCGTCATGCAGCTTATCAGGTGGGCGAAGATGAAGTTCATCTCGCTTGGCATCATGGACTTTTTTATTGCGATCAGCTTCTTCTCGGGTTTTCATCTCTCCCCGTTCCCCATACGTACTTCATTGCATCAAAGAATGCAACGATTGTTTCCCTATCAGCATGTTTCTTGGGGTTTGGGAGAGGAACAAAGAATTTTTCTTTGGTAGCGGTAGGGAGGTTCAGTGCATGCCTGATAATGGTAGTGTTGATTTTGGTGGTGCCAAATTTGGTGTCACAGAGGATGGTATCAATGAGTTTCGTTGGGTCTTTGGCAGAGGGTACCTGAGCTCGTCTGGCAGTATACCAGAAATGAGATAGAAGAGAACGATTAGCAGGGGGTTGATAGGCGGGTTCACACCCCCTAAATCTTACCGCAAGTGTACAGGTCGAAATCAAGTAATAGTACAAAAAGTACGAGTATCGAACACAGGGAACTAGGAACTAAGTATCACAATGACTATAAACTCTATTAACTGAACGGTCGCAAATTGAGTGGTTGGTATTAACTAACTTATTGCAAGTAAACAAATCACAAACGGGACAGTAAACAACTTAGGAAACTTTGATATAGAAAACAGTTGAGGGTTGGAAATCCTAAGGTTTTCACGTATTAACATCTGACTTAAAACAAGTACCAAGTCATTACCTTTAATGAATACCCAATCTATAAAATCACCGTTGTTCTTTCTCAAGCAACAATGGGTTTTATTTTGAAAGCACAAGTTTTATCTCTCAATATCAACCTATGGAGTCAAAACACATTAAAAACAAGATTTAAACGGGACTAAGGCTTACTAGGTATATCTCTATCCCCAATTTCTCACCTTAGGCATGCAATTTCTAGTTCTAGTTAACAATTAATTCTCTCGAACTTAACTGAAAACAACAAAACAGTTGGAAGCTAGCTAAACTCACAAAAGTATTAAAGATCAAATCACATGCTTCATTAAGTAGGAAAAACTGATAAAAGTCTTAAATCATCTGTTCACAAGTTTAAACCAAATTCATTCCAACCCCCAACATATAAAGATTAGTTCATGTTGGTGGTGGATAAAAACATAAGAGAAGGAAAGGAAACAATCAATGTAAACATAGTGAATGTGATCGTGGTGAATGTAATGGTGAACTCCCTTCTCTCGGCTCTAATCCGCTTCACGTCGTGACTTCCTCCTCAATCGATCCTCTATCGTGGCTCCAAAAGCTCCGAAAAACCTCTAAAAATCTTCCCCAAGTCGCTGCCAGTCGTCGTGTGCGAGATGATTGAATTCTGACCTAAAAACAGGAAAAACGCCAAAGTATAGGAAACAAACAGGGGGTTGCGCGGTTTGCTGCGCGACTTGCAAACCGCGCCAGAAACCGCGCGGTTTCTGGATACTCTCCGGGTCAGGTTTGTTTCGTGGTTCGGCCACGGGTCTTGGGCTTGGATCTCGGGCTTCCGTTGGGCTTCGTTTATACTCGTTTTGGGCACTTTTTAGGCTCTTTTCCGCTTCTTTTCTCGATGTTTGCCGCCTTTTCGATTACATGCACATTTCACTCGATAAACCATAAAATTCCGCCTTTTTGCTAGAACACAAGCCAATCTCATTGGTTTGAGAACTGAAAATAACGCCAAAAAGTGGCGTTATCAACAACCCCAAACCGAGCGTTGCTTGTCCCCAAGCAAATTAGCGATAATATAGAATCAAGGCATATATCAGTGAAATAATAACTGCATAATTCCCAATCGGTACCATGTAATGCACTGGTGATTTCCCATACCCGTGAATGCCTATCTCACTCTTGCCTCGTCCTTATTCTGTTTGATCTAAGGCCTTCCATTGTGAGTTGAACTCGTGACTGCTTCTATTACATCAAGGTTGTACTAGGTCCAAACATACTAGGGAAAACATTTCGCCTCAACCCTACCTCACGGGATACTCTCATTTCACTCGAACATAGGTTGTCGCACATGTTGTCATGTCTAAGGAATTTATGTACACGAATACTCGAAAATTACATGACAACTCTAATGAAAGACGCACAAATGTCCAAAAAGTTGATCTTAGAAGGGAATCAAGTAGCAAGACAGGGAATATTGGTAAAGGTAGTCGTATACTCTAATCACGTTTTCCAGAAGATCATCCAGGTCTTTACAAGGGTTGTAACGGGGTTAGGGTTTGTAACATCCCGGTTTCCATAAATACAAATAACATACATTTTATATTATAAAATGATTAAAAGATACATCGTATTTCACATTCGGTCCCATAGTCTTGTAAAACATAATAAGTAATTCAGTACAAACTTTTTTGCAAATTAAATTACATGCTGACTAATAACGAAGTCATAAGTACAAAATACATCCATAACTTCATAACCAACATCTTCACAAAAGCTATCTATCAAGAGTTCTATTTACTTGCTCTTACCCGATCCGCCACCTGGAATACATATTTTTAAAACAGAAATGAGGGTTAGACCTAATGGTCTAGTGAGGAAATCCCTGTCAGTTTAGTAAATCTTTGTATCAAAAGCATTTATATAAAACTTTTCATATACATCCATGTACTACACGTATATCAATACCATTCAAGACTCGTACATCTCATCCCACCTTATTCCTCCACAACTGGCCATACTAATTGGTAGCAAGCCAACTAATAAATAATCAACGTTACCGGTCCGCAAACCGGAACCCGGCTACTCACCGGTCCGCACACCGGAACCCGGCTACCCGTCGGTCCGCACACCGGAACCCGACTAATGTGCACTTGTGTAGTGTAATGCACATAGGAATATAATATCTTACTATATTATAAACACAAAATATTCACACCTTAATCATATATCCATTCCACACATATATGTATTCCAGTTAAAAATATTTTGAAGTAAAACTCACTTGTTTGCTTAACAACACTCTTTTCAGTCCTCCACAAAGAATTCTGCTTTCACCTTCGATTCACAGTATCTGAATTCAGTTCCAAGTGCACTAATTGATGCCTTAAGCTATCTTTTCTTCCTTTCTTCTTTTCTTCCAAAACACACACACACTAAGTTGCTTTTCTAGATAATATCTGCTGTTTTGAAATATCAGATTAACTAAGGGATAATATCTAACCCATTTTTACCCTTTAAACCCTAAGCTATCCCTTAATGACCCAAAATACCCTTAACTCCTAATTTAACCCAAATTCACCCTAAACATTACTTATAAAGTCAAATAATTTTAACGGAACTAACTTTTAACTAACGAACTTACCCGGGGTATTACATCATCTCCCCATTAAAAGAATTCCGTCCCGGAATTCGATTTAAGCAAAAAGGTGCGGGTACTTAGTTCTCATCTCTGACTCCGATTCCCAAGTAGCATCCTGACCCTTATGATGTCTCCACTGAACTTTCACTTGTCTGATTACTTTGTTCCGCAACACTTTAACTTTGTGGTCCACAATGGCTTCTGGTTCTTCTACATAATTCAACTTTTCATCAATCTGTATTTCTGGAAGAGACACTGCCTGATCTGGCGTAACCAAACACTTTCGGAAATTGGATACGTGGAATGCATTATGGATTCTGTTTAACTCTGGCGGAAGATCTAACTTGTAGGCTACTTCACCAATCCTTTCTGTGATCGCAAACGGTCCAATGTATCTCGGGCTCAGTTTACCTTGTTTCCCAAATCGGATGACTCCTTTCCAAGGTGAGACTTTTAACTTCACGAAATCTCCAACTTGGAATTCTAACGGTTTTCGGCGTCGGTCAGCGTAGCTTTTCTGTCTGTCTTGAGCTACTTTCAAACGTTCCCGAATCTGAGAAATCTTGTCCGCGGTCAACTGAACTATATCTGGCCCTGCTAACTGTTTCTCTCCCACTTCGTTCCAACACAGAGGCGTTCGGCATTTTCTACCATACAAAACTTCAAACGGTGCCGCTTGTATGCTGGAATGGTAACTGTTGTTGTAGGCAAATTCTATCAATGGCAAGTGTTTATCCCAAGATCCCCCAAAGTCAACAATGCAAGCCCGGAGCATGTCTTCTAAAGTCTGAATCGTCCGTTCACTCTGACCGTCAGTTTGAGGATGATACGTTGTACTTAACTTTATCTGTGTACCCATTTCTTTTTGAAAGCTCCTCCAGAATCTTGAAGTAAAACGACTATCACGATCAGAAATAATCGAGATTGAAACCCCATGTCGAGTTACTATTTCGTTGATGTACAACTTGGCTAATCGTTCCAACGAATCAGTTTCTTTTATTGGTAAGAAGTGAGCAGACTTCGTCAATCTGTCAACGATCACCCAAATGGCATCAAATCCCTTCGGAGTCCTTGGTAACTTCGTGATGAAATCTGTAGTAATTTGATCCCATTTCCACATCCGTATTTCTAAACGCTGTAATTGCCCAAACGGCTTCTGATGTTCAATCTTTACCTTCTTACAAGTAGTACAACCTTCCACATACTGAGCAATACTCCTTTTTATTCCCGGCCACCAATAAAATTGTTTCAGATCTTTGTACATCTTGTTCGTACCTGGATGAATAGAGAATCGAGATTGATGAGCTTCTTGTAGTACTCGATCACGTAACCCACCTAAACGAGGCACCCAAATTCTGTTCCCCAGACACAATAACCCATGATCATCTTTTACAAGCAATGCTGATACACCCACTAACCGTTCTGATTTCAATTGTTCTTCTTGATAAACTTCTATTTGACACTTCAGCAGTTCGTCAAAGATGTTAGGCAAGAGTTCAGCCCTTAGTGAAATAGCTTTTATTGTTCCACTCCTTTCTTGACGACTTAGTGCATCAGCTACCACATTCGCCTTTCCCGGGTGATACAGGATTTCACAGTCGTAATCATTCACCAATTCTAGCCATCTTCTTTGTCTCATATTTAGTTCATTCTGATCGAAAAGATGTTGGAGACTCTTATGATCAGTATAGATTTGACATTTAGAGCCATAAAGGTAATGTCTCCAAATCTTCAACGCGGATACAACTGCTGCAAGCTCCATGTCGTGCGTAGGATACTGTCTCTCATGAACTTTTAATTGACGAGAAGCATAAGCAATAACCTTTCCATGTTGCATTAATATACAACCCAATCCCAATTTAGAAGCATCACTATAGACAACAAAATCATCGGAACCTTCAGGTAGTGCTAGTATTGGCGCGCTACAGAGTTTCTCTTTTAATATTCTGAATGCTTCATCCTGTTCTGCTTTCCATTCGAACTTTAGATTCTTCCGGGTCAGCTTAGTCAAAGGCGTCGCGATACGAGAGAAATCTTTTATAAACTTTCGATAGTAACCGGCTAAACCCAGAAAACTACGTACTTCGGTTGGCGTTCTCGGCGGTTCCCACTTTTCAATTGCTTCTACCTTCATCGGATCAACTTGTATACCTTTTTCGGAAACTACATGCCCGAGAAACTGAACTTCCCGTAGCCAGAATTCACATTTAGAGAACTTAGCGTATAACTGTTCCTTCTTCAACAATTCCAGAATTAAACGAAGATGTTGGGCGTGCTCTTCTTTGGATCGAGAATAGATAAGTATATCATCGATAAATACAATTACAAATTTATCGAGATACGACTTACATACCCAATTCATTAAATCCATAAAAGCAGCTGGAGCGTTCGTCAATCCAAACGGCATCACTAAGAATTCATAATGACCATACCTTGTGCGAAAAGCAGTTTTCAGAACATCTTCTTCTTTCACCTTCAGCTGATGATAACTAGACCTTAAATCAATCTTGGAGAAATAACAAGCTCCAACCAATTGATCAAAGAGGTCATCGATTATGGGAAGCGGATACTTATTCTTGATTGTGCGCTTTGTTAGGACACTGAAGTTGTCCTTTATAATAGAAAGTTTTGTAAAGCAATAGCTGTGTTAAAGGGCTTAGGCTTAATTGTTGTAGCAAGTGATGAAGACTATAAATAGGTCTTTACTTGTAGTTTGTAAGGAGTGAATTCATTAATACAAGATGTAGATCTCTAATCACTTTGTGTTCTCTCTAGGTTAGATTTCCTTTTCAATAATGTTCTTCATCATCTTGTTACACAATACTTGGATTGTATGAAGATCATGGACCTAAGATCATGGACCTAACACGCTTATTCAGTTCCCGGTAGTCAATACCCATTCTCATCGAACCATCCTTCTTTTTCACAAACAAAACTGGTGCTCCCCACGATGAAGAACTGGGTCTGATGAAGCCTTTGTCGGATAGGTCATGTAGTTGTGTCATCATCTCTTTCATCTCTGGAGGTGCCAGACGATACGGTGCACGGGCAATAAGAACGGCTCCAGGAATCAGATGTATACCAAACTCTACTTGTCTAATGGGCGGAAGACTATTCAAGTCTTCAGGGAATACTTCAGGAAATTCACTAACAATAGGAATATCTTCCAACTTAATCTTTTCATGCCTACTATCTATCACATAGGCTAAGTAACTCGGGCAACCCTTGCTGACACACTTACGGGCTTTTATCATAGATATTAGGCTAGACTGATGATTCTTACGATCACCATAAATCACTACTGAGCTCTTATCAGGTAAAACGACATTGATTATTTTCTTATCACAAACTATGTTAGCCTGATTCTCAGCTAACCAATCCATCCATACTACCACATCAAACTCGATCAAGGCTATAGGAAATAGTTGTATCGGTACTCCACACCCCTCTATATCTATCATACAGCAATAAAAAACTTCTTTAACTGACACATGATTATCATTTGCAGTGTCTACCAATAAGGCATGTTCTAACATTTTAGGCTCTAAATGCATGTGAGCAGCAAATGAAGGAGACACAAAAGATCGGTTTGCACCGGAGTCAAACAACACTTTAGCATGTGTAGAGTTTATGAAAAATGTACCTGTAACCACATCCGGAGTTTCCTCCGCCTCTTTAGTTGTCATTTGAAATGTACGACCCCTTGTTCTCGGCGGTTCTATTCTTGGACCTACTGGTCTAGCAATTGCTGGTTTCCCTGATGTGCCCCCCTGTTGTATTCTACCTCGTGGACAATCTGACTGAAGGTGATCGGGAGAATTACACGAGAAACAAAACCGCGTTAATCGACAATCTTTAATAACATGCCCGGTCTTCCCACACCTATAACAAACCCGCGATTCAATCTGACAGTTTCCTTGATGGATACGGTGGCACTTCGGACAAGGTCTTTCCATGGGTCGGAAAGGTGGACGATTATCGAATCTCTGAAATCTAGACTTCTTCGGATCATGCGGTGGTCCTTCCCATTTTCTCTTTCCCATACTTTTATCACCAGCATCCCTCCTATTATCCCGCTCTACATTTTCCGCGGCATTTACTGCTGCTGAAAAGGTATCAGGTCTCGTTGCAGTCACTAATTTTCGAATTTCCGAATTCAATCCAAATATGAACCTTTCCATCTTCATTTTCTCCGTGGCAACATAATATTCTCCAAAACGCGACTTCTCTAGGAAACGGGCAGTATAGTCTCTGACTGATAAATTCTCTTGTTGTAGGCTCAGGAATTCCTCCTCCAATTGTCTGACTGCTGCTTGAGGACAAAACTGTTCTTTGAATGCCCTTGAGAATTCGCCCCAAGTAAAGGTTGAGTATACATCAAATCCCTTGGAGTCAATAAGGGCCTCCCACCAATATAAAGCATTTGCCTTCAACATTGCAGTTCCGTATAACACCTTATCCTCTTCGGCACATTTGCTGGTTTTAAATACAGCTTCAATTTCCTTCAGCCACCGCATCGCCTTCACTGGATCTCTATCCCCTCCATAAGTTGGTGGTTTACAGCTTAAAAACATCTTATAGTCACATCTTCTTGGTACTGATACTACAGGAGGTGTGATAGGCATCTCCTCTTCCAAGTTAGGATCTGGTCTTTCCGTTTCAGCATTATACGTCTGGTTAAACATGGCTTGAATATTGGCTTCTAATCTTCCCATCTCAGCAGCCAAGTCGTCTCTTGTAACAAACTCCGTGCCTCGCCCCTGTACTCTGTCTCCAGTCCTGCCCCTGCCCCTTTCTCCCCCTCTTCCCCTTCCTCCGGCTGTTGGATTGGTTCTATTCAGGCTTCCTCCTCCTTCCCGATTTGTTTGTCTCGTACCACTTTCCATTATGTTGATTCAGACAAGGTTAATATACACATAAGCACATACCCCATATAACAAGGTATTCAAGTTCAACATGTACCTGTAAGATCACAATTACACTGGCCAGGTGTAACTCTGAAATTACCTTACATGATGTTCCTTTTACCTTTTTATACTTAGCATCCCCAGGTTCTAAAATAATAGGGACACCCTACTTCACATGCAGTTTAAGTCTAGGTACAGGTACTAATACCTAAATCCCTTAAACTAGGGCTCTGATACCATCTGTTACATCCCGGTTTCCATAAATACAAATAACATACATTTTATATTATAAAATGATCAAAAGATACATCATATTTCACATTCGGTCCCATAGTCTTGCAAAACATAATAAGAAATTCAGTACAAACTTTTTTGCAAATTAAATTACATGCTGACTAATAACGAAGTCATAAGTACAAAATACATCCATAACTTCATAACCAACATCTTCACAAAAGCTATCCATCAAGAGTCCTATTTACTTGCTCTTACCCGATCCGCCACCTGGAATACATATTTTTAAAACAAAAATGAGGGTTAGACCTAATGGTCTAGTGAGGAAATCCCTGTCAGTTTAGTAAATCTTTGTATCAAAACCATTTATATAAAACTTTTCATATACATCCATATACTACACGTATATCAATACCATTCAAGACTCGTACATCTCATCCCACCTTATTCCTCCACAACTCGCCATACTAATTGGTAGCAAGCCAACTAATAAATAATCAACGTTACCGGTCCGCACACCGGAACCCGGCTACCCGTCGGTCCGCACACCGGAACCCGACTAATGTGCACTTGTGTAGTGTAATGCACATAGGAATATAATATCTTACTATATTATAAACACAAAATATTCACACCTTAATCATATAACCATTCCACACATATATGTATTCCAGTTAAAAATATTTTGAAGTAAAACTCACTTGTTTGCTTAACAACACTCTTTTCAGTCCTCCACAAAGAATTCTGCTTTCACCTTCGATTCACAGTATCTGAATTCAGTTCCAAGTGCACCAATTGATGCCTTAAGCTATCTTTTCTTCCTTTCTTCTTTTCTTCCAAAACACACACACACTAAGTTGCTTTTCTAGATAATATCTGTTGTTTTGAAATCAATATATATATTAAAACAAAAACCAAGGTTGATGACATGGCTCTCCTAAAGGCTAGAAAACTCAATTATCTTTTTTCTCATTAATCATCATTTTAATCATTTTCTTTTCTTAATTTCCCATTTGCATTGATTATTAATAATGTTTGCATTTAATATTGGTCTTTTTATTTTCCCACACTCCTCTTCATCTCCCAATATATTAAAGAAGAAAACATTCATATTGTACTATATATATCTAATATATTAGTGAAGAAGCCAAAGCTAAATGATGTTTGTGGTTTATATATCTTACATGCATTGCACAAAACATTCGATCATGTTCGTTGTTTATGGTTTAGTTTTTAATTTTGTCACTACAACATTCAATACCCTTAATTCTATTGAAGATAAACTCACTTTGTCTTTTGATTTTGTGTTTTGATTTTCATTTTTTCTGTTGTAGAGGAAAGTGGACGTTGATTTGGTTGCGACAGAAGTGCCCATGAAGAGGAGTTTGGTCTTTTCTTCACCCCTTAAATCTTGGAGGCTTTTTTACTATTGTTTCAAATTTTATGGGATTTTTAACTAGGGTTTCTACGGTTTTTATAGTCTTTAACGATCATGTTCGTTGTTTATGGTTTAGTTTTTAATTTTGTCACTACAACATTCAATACCCTTAATTCTATTGAAGATAAACTCACTTTGTCTTTTGATTTTGTGTTTGGATTTTCATTTTTTCTGTTGTAGAGGAAAGTGGATGTTGATTTGGTTGCGACTGAAGTGCCCATGAAGAGGAGCTTGG
Organism: Saussurea involucrata; assembly: GCA_033807775.1. Classification (NCBI taxonomy): domain Eukaryota; kingdom Viridiplantae; phylum Streptophyta; class Magnoliopsida; order Asterales; family Asteraceae; genus Saussurea; species Saussurea involucrata. Next base: position 140,949,872 of record CM066322.1, read on the forward strand.
TCTTTTCTTCACCCCTTAAATCTTGGAGGCTTTTTTACTATTGTTTCAAATTTTATGGGATTTTTAACTAGGGTTTCTACGGTTTTTATAGCCTTTAGGGATATTTTTTTGCAATAAACAATGAACCCTTCATTGAGCAATGAAAAATTGTCTTTCTCATTGTAATACAACATGTTTTGATCATCATTGTTACATGAATCAGATGTGGTAATGAAATGATAGTTTTTCGTGTGGTTATGAAGTTTGAAGCTTCATTATGAAGCCATATTATAGATACATCTTTTCGAATAAAAAAAGGTATGAGGTATGTACTGAAATTTGTTATAATTAAAAATGTTGTATCTACAATGAAACATAAGTGAATAGAACAACTCCAAAAAAATAAAATGATAAAAGAAACATATTAAGAATGATTTGACACATTGTTAAAGTAATAGAAATTTTCTCATTGTTTTGAATTTTTAAAATTTTAAATAAGTTACAATTATTCTACCCTTACATAAAAAATGTGCATTTCATTAAAAGATTTTTTCATAATTTATCTTCCAATTTAATTACCTTTACATTCTAATCTATCTAACTTCCTAAAGACATTCATTTTAATCTCTCCATCTTTCCATCTATAAATTAAAAGAAACCTATAACAAAATTATTTATAAGCTACAACCTAATGCTCTATCAAAATGGAATAACATTTATGGTCTATGTTATGTTTGATTGGGTTTGTATGTTTTTTTTTCTCTTTCTTTTCTCAAATTTTGCCTTTTTTGATGTAGTTATTAACAAAATGTTTAATTACTTAGACCATTCGTCTTCTTTGTTTATGCGTAAATTTCTTTATTTCTTTTATTTCACAATGATTCTATTTTTTTATTTACCTAGCATTTAATAAATATATATACCAACATATTCAAGAACTTATTATATAAATTGAATTACTATTATGAGACTTGAATATAATAATATGTGTATTTTTATTTATGTAATAATAAAATGATTATAATTAATATAAATAAATGAAGACGATTACTCACGTCATTATGATCATTATCAGTTAGAACACTCTATATATATATATAATTTGAAAAACAATATATTTTTATGATCAATCACACAAATTTCAATCATTTTTCTACTACAACATATATATTAATTTGTATTATCTTCAAATAAAATAAAATATCTAAAATTTGAATCAATATATAAAACTCAAAAAATTATTATCATTTAAAATCTTATTAAAATCAATATATAAAAATAACTGACATTACAACCAATATATATTAATGAAAATAGAATCAATATATAAGTAAATACTTATTATTGAGCTCTTTTTTAATAAACGAAATAGTTATTACATGTAATATCACAAAATAAGATTAACATATAAGTAAATACTATTACCAACTCTATCATTAACAAATAAAATGCCTATTACATTTAGTATCACTAATTAAAATCAATACATAAAATAAATAAATCCAACAAACAATATATATATATATATATATATATATATATAATTAAAACTAAAAGTTATTAGAGAAATATAGTAATATATATAAAAATGATAGAACCATATATATAAAAATTAAAGTAAAATAACAAAGTATATAAAATTAGAAAGAATAACCTACTACAATCATGAATATATAATTATATCAATATTATTATTTAGTTTAAACTGAAATCAAACTATGAATCGATATAATATCTTTCATTTTACATATATGACTAAATCCTATTTTTTTTTCAAGATTCTTTACCGATAATGTATGCTTGAAAGAAATAGTCTCAAGTGAACTAAGGATGATGAGAATGTTTCATATTATGTGAAATATCAATTCTTATTAGTCTACTGTATGTTATGTGACCATCAACCCATTTAATTTTTATTTTTTCTAAAACTTTTATCGTCACCACGCAACGCGTGGTGTCGAACACTAGTATCAGATTAACTAAGGGATAATATCTAACCCACTTTTACCCTTTAAACCCTAAGCTACCCCTTAATGACCCAAAATACCCTTCACTCCTAATTTAACCCAAATTCACCCTAAACATTACTTATAAAGTCAAATAATTTTAACGGAACTAACTTTTAACTAACGAACTTACCCGGGGTATTACAGGGTTATGGCTAAGAAACGAAGGGTAAGCGGATCAAAGATCCTCGGTGTGTCAATTTTTAGCAGTTCTGAACTTCTTAACTTCACTTTCTATCACTTGGCCTTATTTGTCACAACTGGAGTTGCTTTGACTCTCTTATTTAGCTGTTGTAAAGCTATCTAAATAACTGTATTTATTTTCTTTTTGTATTTTTTTTTAAGTTGGGACTTCATTGGTCCTTTTTATTCAAATTGGGACTGTATTGGCCCTCTTTTCTATCTATTTTCACGACTGGCATGTATTGCTTCTGATTGACACACTTTCGGATAAGGGTTGGCTAAGGCTTTTGGCTAGGGTTTAATGGTGGGTCCGAAATAAACAATTGGTGAGTGTTTGGCTACAAAGGGGTTTTAGGGAACACACATGATGGGTAAAAGGAACGATAGATAAAAACAGGTTAAACATATTCACAATGCCTGGAATCATCTCTTAAGGTCCACACGATATGGTCTACTATACCCTTACCCAATATCCCGATGGTTGTCTTTGCTACTCAATGCAATATTATAGCGAGATCATTCTATAATCACGACAAGGAATTAGAAAAAGTGTATATGAATTAGGTGTTTCAATCCTACGAAATGAAAAACGTCTTTTAGGCTCAAAACTCGCTCTTGGGTGGTCTCCACTAATGTCCCTAGTCATGTCTTTTCCCGGTCCTTCCCTAATGGTCACGTTACTATCACAAGATTCTTCCCACAATGGTTGGTCTCGATCATCTAAAACAAAAATTTTAGCTAATGTGATCTAGACACTCAGCAGTGCAGGAAATCTATGTGCATAAACGTGGGCCCGATTGGTGTCGCATTGACAGGCGGGTTTGCACCCCCCCTAAATCTTACCCACACATTGTCCCCAATGTGTAAGCATCGGTATAGGCGATGTGACAAAAATCAATGTGCAGTTATTACAGTCATCAAGCAGGAAAGGCAAAGCTTAACACAATATATCAAAGAGCGAGCCCAGAGTTATTCATATATGGCCACCCCAAACCTAGGTCGTGGCCTCGGTTTGTCAACTAAAGCCAACCCCAAACCTCAGTGAAACCGAGGTTTGCACAGGATTAAAAGTGAGTGTGTAGATGTTGAGAGGTGAGGTGTAACACCCCGCTAAAGCGGAAACACGGAATGTACAGCTCAAGTTTCATAGCAAAAGTTACAAGATCACAACAACCATTAAAATACATTCAAAGGTTAAACCTTGTCTTTTACAATTGTCTTTACAAAAGGGAAATGAACATAAAATTTAAAGATAGTAAAGAAAGCTTCATCACGTGTAGCCTTCCTAAATTCCAACCTTAAGAACGTTCTCCTGAAAAGCATGTAAAAGAGAGTGTCAACTAATGAATAGTTGGTGAGTTCACAGGTTTAATGAGTATAACATTGTTTGCCATCGCAAAATAGTTTAAATCCACAAATGGGATAAAATAATTCGGTTATAAAAACCACTTGCTCAAGGTAATCATATGTAAAATGCTAAGTTATTGAGCCCGTTACCCGACCTATACCGACATACTTTGCCCCTACTACAGTGGTGGAATCATTCCACATGCGCGCATGTTCTATCACCAACAATACGCCAATACAACAATAATTATGCACTCAAACAAGCGCTACTTGTGAGTGGGGTGTCAAACCAAATAACGTTATCCATAATAACCAACGGCTAAATCCATGAGTTAACGGGTAACGTATACGTAAACGGGGACTTTTGAATGATAGCAAAAGAAACTCAAACTTACAACATTTGCAACAACATAGATACCATAGAGCATAAATAAGCAAGCTTCGTATTTTCAAGAAAACGAAATAATCGGTGTGTAAAATAGTTGTAGTAACCACATGCTTTTCACCCCAAAATATGTAAAACATTGAAAAAGGGGCTGTGAATACTCACATGATACGCGATAGAATCCGGGAATCTCCCACAAGTACTCCGAGATGATCCTACTTCAAACCTATGAACGTAAGGTCACTAGTGAGTTCTCAATCTCAAATGTTCGGTACTAACTATCCAAATCATCATAAAATGCCTTGTTGTGTTTTAATATTATAACGTAATAAACGTATACATTGTTCTTCTTAGATTAAAGTTTCTACAATTTCGTCCCAATAAGTAACGAAAAGGGTTTTAAAGAACATAAACATATATAGTACATATATATGTATAAACCGAAATCATATCGTAACAACGATAAAATTAGAGGTCGTAAACGAAATGACAAATATTTAAATGTATAAATATATAGTTATAATATATATTTATACTCCACTATTTCATCATAAAATGATGAAATGGGATCGAGAATAAAATGCATAAATATATATAAATATATTATATATATGAACATTCCACAATTTCATCATAAAAGATGAAAAGGGATAAAGAATAAATAAAATGCATAAGTAAAAGACATAAATAAAATGCATAAATAAAGTGCATAAATATAAGATATACTTATATACTCCACTATTTCATCATGAAATGATGAAATGGGATTAGAAATAGTCTTTAATAATAAATAATAATTTGTCCTTTACTGTCCAGAATTCGATGTCACTTTGTGTCCAACTTTGGGTAACTTCCATGTATAATTTGATCATGAAATTTTATGTCCAGTTGGTTCAATGAGTTAGGAAACTTTTGGCATCAGTTTCATAATTTTTGAAAGAGTATAAGTATATGAAATAATACACGACGTAAAACCCGACAGAAGACTTTGCTGTTTGTACACGGATTTTGTGAGGACTGTTTGATAAATGAAATCTTTGAGTTTTTGAATGAAACCACTTGGGTTTGAATCTTAACACAATAAAATGATTTACAGAAAAAAGAATCACTCCATTTGGAGTTAAAATGAGTGAGATATGACTCTTTGAAGTGGGGTGTGAAATCTGACAGCAAGATGTCCAAACAACACCTTGTGCATGTGCTCTCCAATTGACTTTTAAACCAAAATTCTTATTCTTTTTCATGCAAAATCCGATTTGAATCTCACCCATACACTTATTTTCAGTTCCAAAACATATTTGTGATCCATTAAAAATGCATGCAATTTATCCATCAACTCAAACTTGGAAAACTTTTATAAAAGACCCATTTTGAAGATTGTTGATGTTCTTGCCAAGAACATCAACATGCAACTAAAAATTCAGTATTTTGAGCTCATGCATGTTTGTTTAAGTTCGTTTTAATGGTTTTCAAAGATCCATTCATGAGACTCTTGAACAAAAATGATGGATTTCCCAAGAACACTACATGCATGTGTTTAAAATGTTCATCTTTGGTCTTAACATTGGTTTGATTTTGGATTCCCCATCTTTTACTAACAAAAGATGTTATGATGGTAAATCTACAAACATTAAGACCTATAAAAGATGATTTTAAAAGATATGAAGAAAGTGTAGAAAAGATGAAGATCATACTTTAAAATGCAAGAAGATGAAAAAGTCTTTAAAGAATGTGTGTGGATTTTACCCAACACACTTATTTTTACCTTTGATTGCCTTGGACTCTTGAAGAAGAAGAGTTTAGGGGCTGGAGTTTATGATGAACACTTGAAGATGATATGAAGATGAGGATGAATATTTGAAGATGGAAAGAGAAGGAGGTGACAACTTTCTCTTAGTGAGAGATTGAAATGAGAGAGTGAGGTGAAATGATGAAGAGTGTTGCATACATATGGAGGGAGAGAGAGGGTGGCCGGCCTCTTTGAGGGGGGAGGGGTGGTGTGGTGTGACAAATGTATTTTAGTCACTTCATGGTTTAAAATAAAATCAAAATACAAGTATTCTCTTTTAAAGTTAAAATACAAGGTATACATGTATAAAATAAAGTATTTATATATAATAAACCTGAAATATATAAAAATTAACAACTACATAAATACTTGTAGTATAAATATATATTAAGTTGGCATTTTATGAGATTTATGGATAATTTCCTAATTCAAGGATTTCTTAGGCAAAATTTCTCAATTTTTCCTATCGTACCGTGTTTACTGCTAAAATTGCACTGAGTAAACTATGTCATAAAAATGAGGTATCCAAAGCAGTTCTAACCTGAGATGTGAATTTGACAGTTGTCACATGAGGCACCCCAAACCTAAGTGAAACTTAGGTTTGTTGCATCTCGTTTAACTAGTAAGGGAACACAACATCATACACCACTCGTTAACCTACAGAGTTAGAACATACCTGTTTGACCGGACGGAGGAGATTCTCTTGAAAAGATTTGAGCTACCAATCAGAGAAGCTGGAGGGAAAATGCACACACAAAAGAAAACAAAGCAAAAGACGAAAAAAGCAAAGAAACAAAACACACAAAGCAAGGACAGAACAAACACTGCACGGGACAACCAGAAGCATCAGGGAACCCCCGCGGTTTTGGCCGCGGTTTGTAAGCCGCGCAGGAAACCGCGCAACATTCTGTTTCGAAATCCAATCAAAGACTCCCGCGATCTATAAACCGCGCAAGACCCCGCGTAGGTCTCTGTTCCATATATATATTTTTTGTAAATAAAATCACTCAAAAACATAAATAGTAAAAGAAAACGCAAACCTCGGTGGGTTGCCTCCCACCCAGCGCCTTGGTTTCGGTCGTGGCTCGACCTTCCTTCTGATCACTCCTTCGGCTTTTCATAATTACCCGGCTCCTCTTCAACTTGACCTCGTACATTCTCGAACATCTTGAACACCGCTTTATCACCACCAACCCTTAGGGTCATTTTGCCTTCTTCCATGTCGATCAGTGCTCTGCTCGTGGCCAGAAAGGATCTTCCCAATATCAGCGGAACCTCTATATCTTCGTCAATGTCCAGCACCACAAAGTCCACCGGGAAGTAAAACTTGTCAACTTTGATGAGAACATCCTCTATCACTCCATATGGATACACTATCGATCTATCCGCGAGCTTAAGAGTCATGTATGTTGGCTTTACCTCTCCCAAGCCAAGTTTCCTGAAAACAGACAAAGACATTAAGTTAATACTGGCTCCTAAATCACATAACACCTTATCAAAATTAAGATTCCCAATTTGAATAGGGATCGAAAAACTCCCTGGGTCCTTAAGCTTCGGGGGAAGCTTGTTCTGAATGATCGCACTACACTCTTCAGTAAGTGCAATGGTGGCTTGGTGTTCGACTGCCCTCTTCTTGGATAAGATCTCTTTCATGAATTTGAGATTGGTTGGCATTTGGGCAAGTGCTTCTGCGAATGGGATGTTGATGTGTAGCTTCTTGAAGATGTCAAGAAACTTCTTGAACTGTTCCTCATCTTTATGTGCCTTTACTCGACTCGGAATGGTAGCAGTGGCACATACGGGTTGACTGGTGGTTGCTTCTTCTTCTTTTCTCCATCCTCCGGGTTTTCCTTCGTCATACCTTCTTCACCGGCTTTCATCCCATCCACTTCTATGATCTCGACATCTTGCTTTTTGAGCTTGGTTTCCTTTGATGACGTTTCTCGTGTAGGCTCATTGATCAGCTCCTTGCCACTTCTCAGATAATGGCATTGCATTCTTCTCTTGGTTTCCTTTCAGTCTGACTCGGAAACGTTCCTGGGACTCGGTTTTGTAGGAACTGAACTTGCTCGGGTTCTTCCGGACTGCCACCTTTCAGATGATTCGTGATTACAGCTAGTTGAGCTTTTATCACCTTCAACTCATCATTTTCTTGCACACTAGCGACCCTTCTAACAGATGATCTCGGAGTAGAAAAGCTATGCTCAGCCAAGTTTTCGATTAAATCGCATGCCTCTTCATAGGATTTATCCATTAGAGCTCCACCCGCTGCAGCTGTAATATCATTTTTGAACCGCGGGTGAAGTCCACTAAAGAAAGTCTGTATAATAACCCAAACTTGCAACCCATGATGAGGGCACTTCTTTAGCATGTCTTTATACCACTCCCAAGCCTCATATAACGTCTCTTGGTCCCATTGAGCGAAATGGGTGATTTCCGCCATAAGTTGCGCAGTTCTGCTTGGTGGGAAAAATTTCTGAAGGAAAGCCGCTTTCAGTTGTGCCCAGGTGGTGATCGAGTCCGGTTGGATACTTTCGGTCCATGTTTCGGCTCGGACCTTGAGAGAAAAACTGAACAACCTTAGCTTTATGGCATCCTCGTTCATCCCATTGATCTTAAACGTGTTGCAAATTCTCTCAAATGCACGGAGATGTGCATGAGGATCTTCTGTCGGCGCTCCTCCATACTAATTTTGTTGTACCATCACGATGGTACTCGGTTTAAGCTCAAAATAGTTCGCCCCAGTGGTGGGCGCTTGGATGCCTATGCGTGCGGCTGCCACGTTCGGGTCGGCAAACGATCGCATAGGGCGTCTCTCAGGAGGTGGTGGATGTGGGTCATTGCGAGGAGGAGCTTCGTCGCCCATCTTCAATTGCCTTTTAACTTTTGATTCTTTGAGTAATCGACGGGCGGTTCTTTCGATTTCCGGATCGAGTGGTTCGATTCCTTCCCCTCGGGTTTTCCTTGGCATAAACCAATTAATACCTGAAACAGAAAGTAACCAAAATTAGCAATCCAAATACTGAAAATGATGAAATCAAATAACAAAAATAAAAAAAATGTTCAATGTAATAGCGCTTATAGCTGGTAGTGCTGTCAGTTGCAACTAGTTCCCCGGCAATGGCGCCAAAAAACTTGATAGGCGGGTTCACACCCCCTAAATCTTACCGCAAGTGTACGGGTCGAAATCAAGTAGTAGTACAAAAAGTACGAGTATCGAACACAGGGAACTAGGAACTAAGTATCACAATGACTATAAACTCTATTAACTGAACCGTCGCAAATTGAGCGGTTGGTATTAACTAATTAATTTCAAGTAAACAAATCAGAAATGGGACAGTAAACAACTTAGGAAACTTTGATAGAGAAAACAGTTGAGGGTTGGAAATCCTAAGGTTTTCACGTATAAACATCTGACTTAAAACAATTACCAAGTTATTCCCTTTAATGAATACCCAATCTCTAAAATCACCGTTGTCCTTTCTCAAGCAACAATGGGTTTTATTTTGAAAGCACAAGTTTTATCTCTCAATCTCAACCTATGGAGTCAAAACACATTAAAAACAAGATTTAAACGGGACTAAGGCTTACTTGGTATATCTCTATCCCCAATTTCTCACCTTAGGCATGCAATTTCTAGTTCTAGTTAACAATTAATTCTCTCAAGCTTAACTGAAAACAACAAAACAATTGGAATCTAGCTAAACTCACAAAAGTATTAAAGATCAAATCACATGCTTCATTAAATAGGAAAAACTGATAAAAGTCTTAAATCATCTGTTCACAAATTTAAACCAAATTCATTCCAACCCCCAACATATAAAGATTAGTTCATGTTGGTGGTGGATAAAAACATAAGAGAAGGAAAGGAAACAATCAATGTAAACATAGTGAATGTGATCGTGGTGAATGTAATGGTGAACTCCCTTCTCCCGGCTCTAATCCGCTTCGCGTCGTGACTTCCTCCTCAATCGATCCTCTAGCGTGGCTCCAAAAGCTCCGAAAAACCTCTGAAAATCGCCCCCAAGTCGCTGCCAGTCGTCGTGTGCGAGATGATTGAATTCTGACCTAAAAACCGGAAAAACGCCAGAGTATAGGAAACAAACAGGGGGTTGCGCGGTATGCTGCGCGACATGCAAACCGCGCCAGAAACCGCGCGGTTTCTAGATGCTCTCCGGGTCAGGTTTGTTTCGTGGTTCGGGCACGGGTCTTGGGCTTGGATCTCGGGCTTCTGTTGGGCTTCGTTTATACTCGTTTTGGGCTCTTTTTAGGCTCTTTTCCGCTTCTTTTCTCGATGTTTGTCGCCTTTTCGATTACCTGCACATTTCACTCGATAAACCATAAAATTCCGCCTTTTTGCTAGAACACAAGCCAATCTCATTGGTTTGAGAACTGAAAATAACGCCAAAAAGTGGCATTATCAGGGGTGCAATGGTAAGAGCGGTTGGAATGGGGCTAGTTTTAAGAAAGTTAACAGCATCATCAAGATGTGTGACAGGTTTCTTCTGAGGAAAATCGAAAAGCGCATAGTGGTTGTTGTGTTGGAATGTAACCTTGTCAAGTTTGAACTTGACCTGAGGAGGCTTAGTGAGAATCAGTTTCTCAGCAGTAGTAGGGATTTTAGCAGAAGGAGCTTCAGAGGATGCCATTCCTGTGTAACACATGTAAACATGAAGAAGATGAACAAAAACAATCTCAATGTGGAAAGATTTTCCAATAAGATGTTGTTGAGTTTTGTCCATTTCAATCAGACCAAAGATGTCTTAATGAAGATTAGGGTTTTCCTAGTTTTGACGAAAACCAGTGATAGTCTTGTTTTCCAGTTTCCTCTTTTATATAAAAAATAGGATTACGGAAAAACATATTAAGAACAAGTTTAAGATATTGTTTTAAACTTGAAGAACAACCATGAAGGTTGTGTTCATAAAATCATGAAAAGAGAATGATTTCATTTTAAAAAGTTCTTTTCTTTGATCTTTTGAAAACAAATACAAGATCAGAAACAAGTTAAAACAGGTAAATAGTAAGAATATTAACCTTGTTGTCGAAGAAGAAGATGAACAGTTTCTGGAAACTTGAGTTCAAACTGCAACAGTAATTCTTTTCTTGAAGAAGAAGTTGTTCGCGTAAAGGAAAAATATAAGCTCGAATGGGTTTATATAGTGAGAGTGGAGAGAGAAAAACTATGAGCGAGAAAAGTTTTTCATGATGACACGGACACGTGTTTGCATTTCATTGGATGGAAAACGAAACGTGCAAACGTGTGTCAGAAAAAGAACGTGCCAGGGTTTATCCGTTTGATTACGTCACAAACGTCCTTTCATATTTTAGGATGTCTCTGAGGGTTTTGAAAACTCAATGACATTTTGAAAACATGAAGCACTAAATAGAAATATCAGTGTTGGTTTTAGATATTTCAAAGTATTGCTGATAAGGAAGAGATATTCAGCGATGCAATTTGTTGTGAAATCTTGCATTCATTTACGAAAGTCAATGAGTGAAAAGAGAACATACCTTGATATCAGCGAATCAATTTTGTTCAGAGAGAATGTGATAGAAATGGGTTATACAAGTTCATTGTTATCATTGATCAAATGTGAACCGCTGAAGATTTTACTCTTCAAAGTTCAGCATTCCAAGCTCGCTGATGAGAAAGTTGAATCTTGTCTCATCAAGAGGTTTGGTAAAAAGATCAGCTAACTGAAAGTCAGTTGGAATAAAATGAAGTTCTATATCACCATTCATCACATGATCTCTGATAAAATGATACCTGATTTCGATGTGTTTGGTCTTTGAGTGTAGCACTGGATTGTTGGCTATAGCGATAGCACTAGTGTTGTCGCAATAGATTGAAATTTTCGAGAGCTGAAGGTCATAGTCCAGTAGTTGATTTCTCATCCACAAGACCTGAGAACAACAGCTTCCAGCAGCTACGTACTCAGCCTCAGCGGTTGAGGTGGACACTGAGTTTTGCTTTTTACTTGTCCAACTCACCAGCTTTCCACCCAGGAGCTGACAGCCTTCTGTGGTGCTTTTCCTATCCAATTTGCAACCTGGAAAATCACTATCTGACTAGGCGATTAGATCAAACCCTGAGTCTTTAGGATACCAAAGACCTAGGTTAGGAGTACCCTTAAGGTATCGAAAAATTCGCTTTACAGCGATCATATGAGATTCCATAGGTTCAGCTTGATATCGTGCACACAAACAGGTTACGTACATAATATCAGGTCGGCTAGCTATAAGATACAGAAGAGAGCCTATCATCCCACGGTATGTCGTGACGTTAACAGGTATTCCAGAAGAATCCTTGTTTAGTGTCAGCGGCGGTGCCAGAGGGGTTTTCATAGCTGAACTTTGAGTTAAATCAAATTTCTTCAGCATATCTTTAACATACTTTCCCTGATTAATGAAAGTTCCCTTTTCATTTTGTTTTATCTGAAGACTAAGGAAATACGTCAGCTCACCCATCATACTCATTTTATACTCTGCTTTCATCCTTTCAGAGAAACGAGTACAAAGGTCAGGGTTAGTAGAACCAAATATAATATCATCGACAAATATTTGTACGAGAATAATATGACCTTTTACTTTCCTGAAAAATAGAGGCTTATCGATTTTACCACGCTCAAATTTTTCAATATGGAGATAAGTAAAGAGAGTGTCATACCATGCACGTGGAGCTTGTTTTAAACCATAAAGTGCCTTATCCAGTTTATAGACATAACCTGGATGCTTAGGATCTGAGAATCCTGGAGGTTGTTACATGTAGACTTCTTCATTCAGCTTTCTGTTTAGGAACGCTGACTTAACATCCATCTGATAAACTTTAAAGTCTTTGTGTACAGCGTAAGCTAAGAATAGACGAATAGCTTCTATTCTTGCCACTGGGGCGAATGATTCGTCGTAGTCTATGCCTTCCTCTTGTCTGTATCCCTGAGCAACAAGACGAGCCTTGTTGCGGGTTACAGTTCCATGTTCATCCCACTTGTTTCGATATACCCATTTAGTGCCTATCACTGACTTGCAGATGGTCTTGGAACGAGATTCCAAACTTTGTTTCTTTCAAATTCTGTCAGCTCTTCTTGCATAGCGCTGACCCAGCTTGGATCTCTGAGGGCATCATCTATTTTCTTTGGTTCAACCAGAGAAATAAAGTTTACAAATAAACAAATGCTACCTGCACCTCGTCGAGTCTGAACACCAGCGTTTGGATCACCAAGAATTTGATCAATAGGGTGATTAATAGTCCATCGCTGAGCCGGAGCATGTGTCGCTGACTCAACCTGACCTGGAGGGGCTGAAGATGAGGCTTCAGCAACTTCTGGTATATCAGCTAAGAGAGGAATATGTGCAGATGTCATTTCATTCACTGATTGCTGAGAAGTAGATGGTATGTCTGAGACATTTGGTTCAGAAGCAGGCATAGTGTTTAGAGGAACAGCTGAGACCCATGATGTTTTAGCTTCACTAGTCTGCATGTTTGGGATGATAGTAGGACCATCATTTTCAACGGTATGAGTATGAGGAGTGGGAACATCGTCTGAATCACCAAGATGAGAAAACATCCATTGATTCAGTTCTTCAGTATCAGCAGAAGGTTTAGAGTTCGCTGAACGGGATTCATCAAAGGTGACGTAAATAGTTTCTTCGACAGTTTGTCTTCTTCGATTGAAGACTCTGAAGGCTTTGGAGATAGAAGAATATCCAAGAAAGATTCCATCATCAGCCTTAGGATCAAACTTTCCAAGGGTATCTCTGTTGTTCAGTATGAAACACTGACATCTAAAGATGTGAAGGAAGCTGATTGAAGGCTTTCTCCCATGAAAAAGTTCATAGGCTGTCTTCTTGAATCTTTTGACTATCAGCGAATTGTTTTGCGTAAAACAAGCAGTGTTGACAGCTTCTGCCCAAAACTGAGTAGGTAGTTGAGAATCGCTGAGCATTGAATGTGCAGCTTCTATGATAGTTCTATTTCTTCTTTCAGTGACTCCATTTTGTTGCGGTGTTCTCACTGAGGAAAAGTTTTGAGAAATACCCTTGCTTTCAAATAAGGAATCAAGAGAACTGTTTTTTAATTCAGTACCATGATCACTCCTTATTGAGCGAACGGTCATGTTGTTTAGGACTTCCATTTTCCTGACAAAGGTGATGAGTTCTTCAGGGGTGTCACTCTTAGAGCGGAGAAACATTACCCAGGTATAGCGAGAGAATTCATCAACTATGACCAGCGTATATTTCTTTCCAGCGATGGATTGTTTGTTAACAGGGCCAAACAAATCCATATGGAGAAGTTGTAGAGGAGATGACACTGAGGAACCTTGCTTAGACTTGAAGCTTGCTTTGGTCTGCTTGCCTTTCTCACACGCTGAACATAAGGACTCCTTGCCGTATGAGTGTTGAGGTAGACCAGTGACTAACTCTTTAGAGGAAAGAGTATCCAGTGTCTTGAAGTTTAGATGGGAGAGCCTCTTATGCCATAACCAGTTGGCATCAGATGAGGCTTTTGAGAAGAAACAGGAGTTCTCAGTGGTTGTTGAGTCCATGTTTATTACATAAAAATTTTCCAAAAGATAACTGCTGAGAGCTATCTTCTCCTTTTTGTCAGTGACAAAGCAGGATTCCTTAGTGAAGATCACTTTGTTATCCTTGTCACATAGCTGACTTATGCTTAGAGGATTATGCTTCAGTCCTTCAACATATGAAACTCTTCCAAAGGTTGTTGTACCATTAGAGAGTACACCAAAACCTCGGGTATAGCCTTTTCCATTTCCACCGAAGGTCACAGAGGGACCCTTCTCTTCCTTATATTCAGTGAGCAGGTTCTTCTTACCAGTCATGTGTCTAGAGCATCTGCTATCGAGATGCCAGATACCTTTCTTAACCTGCAAACAAGGAAGATTTGTTTAACTTAGGTACCCATTTCATCATGTGTACACACTTGTCAGTGGGAGTAGAGGAGGTGGAAGGTTCAGCATTCTTCGAAGCATTAGAAGATTCAGCTTTGTCAGTTTTCACTTTGGTTAATTTCTTAACCTCAGTGGTCTTCTTTGCTTTGGGAGCATTGATCTTCACCTTAGCTATCTTTTCATCTTTGGTGGCTGTGGGGCACTTACTAGCAACATGATTTGTAAGTCCACAGTGATAACATTTCCTATAGCTAAAAGTAGCTTTAGGACCATTTTCATGCTTAGCCGTTAATTTCAAATGAGCAGGGCCAGCACCAAGTATACCTTTGGCATTGGAAATGCGAGGAACTATCAGTTCTTCAGATTTCTTACCAATAATATCCACTTTAAGTCTAGGAGTAGATCGCTAAATAAATCCAGGGATCTTGTTCATAGAAGTAGAGGGATAAGTCACTGAAGCTTTAGAAGCATTCAGCTTAGGTACAAAGGTACCCTTCTAAGGTTTGGATAAATAATTTTCTCTTTACCTTTAGAAACTAAGGTAGAGATTTCCTCAGGGATAGGAGTTTTTGAAGAGGAACACTGAGAAGATGAAGTGTCAGGGATAGAGGAGACAAACATTCCAAACTTAAGCATGGAATTATCAGTGATTGGTTCTTTAGTTTCAGCTTTGTAACCAAGACCACGTTTGTCACTCAAAGGAATCTGAGACTTGAGTATCTCAGTGATCGTTGTTGAGGATTTATACCATCCATCAACAGTAGTTTTTTCAGCTTTTAATGCAGCGATAGCTTCTTCGCGCTCGATTTTGACTAGCTGATTTATATGAACTTGATCTTTCAAGTCTTCTTCAATATTAGAAAGCTTTTCTATTTGAAGGTGACAGTTTTTAAGTTGTTCAACGAGATCAATATTTTGATTTTCAACAACAGTTTTACCATTCATGGCGTCATATAAACTCATAGTCAGAAGATCGATCTTTCGAAGACTATCAGCTTCATCAATATTTGAAATATTGGTAAAGAAATAAGGTGATACCTTAGTAATAGAGGTTGAAGTAGAGGGAATGTCAGAATTTTCTTCCTCATCTTCAAGTTTGGCCATGAGACAGAGATTGGCTTCATCATCATCATCTTCAGAGTCCGATGATTCTTCTTCATCAGAAGCAGCCCAATAATAATCAGCCATCAGGCCTTTGCCTTTCTTCTTAAAGCCTTTCAGCTTTGCGTACCTTTCTTTCAGCTTTTGGTACTTGTCATCTCTAGACCTGGGGTTAGAGGATTTCCTGGAGAAAGCTGAGTTTCTAAAAACTTTCTTTGAACTGCACTCGCTAGCAAAATGTCCTATCTTTTCACAGTTATAGCAAGTAGCAGTAGCCTTATCAACAGGGGTTGATGATCTAGGCATATCAGTAATAGCAAGAAGTTTGTTCTTTCTGAAAATTTTCTTTTTGGCGAATCTCCTGAACTTATTGGAAAGGAGAGCCATAGATTCATCAAGATCTGAAGAGTCAGGATCTGATGAGCATTCAGAGTTAGTCTCCAACTCAGTGATAGTGATAGTAGATCGCTGAGTGGAAGAAGACTCTGAGATTAAAGCAACAGGGGTGCTTTTAGAATCTTTTACAAGACTCTTCTTAAGATGACTCGATTGCTCATGATTAAGCATCGTGCCATATAAGGTAGAAAGAGTCATAGATTTTAGATCCTTTGACAGCTTGAGACACATTGAATAACTATCCCAGCTTTCAGGTAAACATTCTAAGAACTTTGTTAGAAGTTCAAAGTTAGAAAATTCCTTACCAACTGTTTTCAGATCTATTATTAAATAGTTAAATCGTTGGTGTACTTCAGAGAGAGATTCATTCTTACCATAAATGAAGCTTTCGTATTGTCTTACCAGGTTGATCTTTCGTGAGTCCTGGACTTCAGAAGTACCTTCATATTGAACACATATTGTGTCCCACATGGCTTTGGAGGTTTTCAGATTCATGACGGAATGGTAGACTTTGTCAGAAAGAGCCATGGAAAGAATGGATCTGGCTTTGGTGTCGAGATCCACTTTCTTCTTATCTTCATTAGTCCACATATGAATTTCCTTTGGAACCAATCTTTCTGGAATAGCAGCTCTATTCTCAGCGGCTGGAACCTCAGGATCAATTCTGACAGGGATGTATGGACCATTTTCGATGTAATAAGGTATAGTTGGGTCTACACCTTCTAAGAAGGGTATCATCCTATTTTTCCATAGATTAAAGTTATCTCTGGAGAATCTAGGGGGTTTAGCAAGAGACCCATTATCAATATAATTAGTGTTTGTGTTGGTAGTCATTTTAAGAAATAGCAAGGAAGATAAAAGATTATTATAGACAAGATCTTGTTTATTAGATTAAACAAATCTGCTCTGATACCACTTGTTGGTCCCGAAGGGTTATACAAGTTTGTAGAAGGGGGGGGGGGGGTTGAATACAAATACACATATTTTTACTTTCTAAATTGTTTATTGATATAATCAAACAATTTACAACTTGTTGCGGAACAAGATTAAGGACTAAGCCTAATCTAAACAAGTTAAGAACACTAAGTTTCTTGCACTAGAATTAAGACAGAAAGGAGATAAGAATATTACGAATAATATTCTAACACTAAGAGAGAAAGAAGAAGATGGTCGAGCACTTCTTTTCTGAAGTAGGGTTCTTCTTATATACTGCATGCATTTAATGCATGGCAGTATTACTTTACACGTGGCAGAAGCTGATTGGTTGCATGGGTTGACCTTTGTAGACAACCTTAGTAGCCGTATGGTGTACAGTGTAGAATCAGACTTGGTTGTACAATTCTGGACAGAAGGGATGTCCTTTCTGACACTTCGTACGGAGACGTGCAAGGGGGAAAGACGAGAAGTAACTTGTAGAGTAGACCTCATGATCAGTGTTCGTTGATCAGTACTTTATCAGCGATTGATAAAGCTCGGCGATCGCTGAAGTCTTCTACTTGAAACTTCACGTTGAGTAGACAGGTCTTGCTTTGCTGATATCCGCATCAGTTCATTAGTAGACTTGTCGCTGGTTATTGGGCTTGATCTTCGACTTCAGCGTAGAACCTTTGTTGACGTGAAACTTGTCTTCGGGGATCATAAGTAAACAATTAAACTATCAGCGATCACCAAAAGTACTGAACATGCTCAGAGCTTTATGGTGAACAGTGTTCGCTGAATATTAAACTTTAAGAGCCAGAGTTCCTATCAGCGGTACTGTAGAGTCATAGTACTTATCAGCGATAGTGAAACTCTAATACATATTGGTTACTCTAATACATATTGGTTACTTATAATTTTCACTAAGTGTTTAAAGAGTCATTATCAAATCACTGAGGGTTTGGATCAACAAAATCGCGGCGAATAATCACCATCTAGATGCCGGTGAGTTCAGACCACAACATCGTGTGGTTGTGGACATCCTTCTAGGACATCCACTTTGCGAGGCGCTCACAGCTACCACCGACGTCCCGGTCCTCTACATATATCAAGTCTGGTGCACTGCTCAAGTCGTCACGGCGCTCAACTCTCAGACGATTACGGAGATGATCAATCATCATCTGTTCGCGTCACACCGGAGTCATTCAGATGTCTACTATCCCTACCAGAAGCCACTTCCGGCGGCCATGCCGCTTATGACCCTGCTGTCAACGATGACACTCTCTATGCTGACATCCGCGCTCTCGGCTACAATCACGCACTTAACCGCCCATTCGCCTTCAATCGGAATCACTTGGAGCCCATCTGGTACACCATGTTCATAATTCTGAACAGGTGTCTATCATCCAGATGGAAGGGGATCGACCAGTGCACAGCCGACTTTCTACGACTCATTCATGCCGTCTGCTACAACCGTCACATTGACTTCGCCATGATCATATGGCGCGAGCTAGTCCAGACCATACGTCAGAACGGCGGAACGAAGGAAAAGAAGTTCCTTCCATACCCAAGGTTCTTTTCATTGGCCATCCGTCAACATATGGACGCAAATCAAAGCATACCACGGCGCATGAACCACCCGGTATGTCTTCCTTTTAACTTCCATTACATAGTGATTCGTAACCCATCCAACGCCTACGCCTACGCCATGCCTATACACGAAGCCCTACTGGCATACGCGGACCCCAATGCACCGAGTGTGATAGATTATAGAAGAGCGTTAAGTATAGGTGCTCCAGTGGTCCAGCCAGAGCCGGAGGGACCTCCCCAAGGAGTTAGACCCGAGAGACGTGAGGGTCCAAGGACTCGTGGAGGTAGAGTCTGGGTAGCTGGGGCTCCCAGACGGTGTGTGTTGAGAGTACATCAAGGGAGGGGAACAGACGCGGGCGGTGCATTGGATACGCGTGCCGGTACCAGCCAACAACCTCGCCAACACACCGTTCGACCACATACCCCTTCACATTCCCGTACCACAACTGACGCCGGACCGTCGACATCCCTACACAAGGTACCGGTCGTCACTGCCGCCCCCATGCTTGAACGAGACCCCAGAACAGACACAACTGAGACGATATCACCGATCACCCACACCGATACTGTCGATTCCGACACTACTGACTCCGATACGGAACGCGCTTTCCATTTATCGTTGATACCACCCTGTATCGGACGTCAACCGCCAATGACTGAAGGATCTCCTTCCGACTCACCCACACCCTCCAGCATACCTACATCCCAGCCTATTTTGGGAGACATAAGGAGAGAGGAGGGAGAATTAGTTAAAAACTTAGAACAAGTGAGACGGAGAGAATGGAGATCGAAAAAGAATAATGAGCGACCGAGCGTACAAAATAGAGAGGAAAATGAGCGACTCCAAGCCCGTGTCGTCTAGGTAGCCACATCTGCTATCTCGTCTCATCCGTTGGGACGAGGTATTAAAGAAGTCGTCATGGACCTAGCGATGCAATTGCACGACCCCCCTAGCCACTCAACCAGCTCTCAATAGTTGGTTGTTTCATTTTCACACGGGGATATATCACAAAGTCTACCGGTCTCTCACTCGGAGAGTCTCGATATTGAAACAAGAGAACAACCTCCCCCGTTCTCGATTTCCTTTTGTGCACCATTGAGTCTAGAGCCATTTGCTATTGTTACATCTTCTTTGGCTAGGACACAGGACGTGAATGCTAACATCGGTGCTCTTAGTGACCCGATCGGAACTTCCGTAGTATGTCTGCCCTTGAGCGGAATACGAAGATCGGAAGGAAATCCTACCATAGCCAACGTCACGCCAGCTATGAACGTAGGTGGCACTTCTGTTGAATCAACAGTCGTGATCTCAACGGGCAATCTAAGTGATCCCGGCGGTGATGATTTACCCGACATTTTGTCAAAACATCTGGACGGCGCCTTAAAGCATGTCCGCGAGGCACTGGAAAAGTAGTTCACAACGGAGCTTGATAAAGTGAAAAGCCTCATCAAAGGGAAGGATTAAGTGGTCGAAACCGAAACCAGACCGACACCTCCACCGGCACCTTCTCAGCCCAATTACACGGTAGATGATCTGAAGACCATGGTCCTTGCCCAGCTACTCCAACACGATAATACAGACTCCTCGACTGAAGCAGATCTCATCACAGTTCTACGATCACAAACATCTACTCGGTCGTCATCCGTAACCGACCGATTGGACCAGCTTGACACGACTCTGAAGGACGTTCAGAAAGCCATTACTACCTTGTCCGAAAGAGTCGCCTCAATCGAAGACACCTGCATGAGTCAAGCTGGCGGACTCAAACGCCGACACGATGTCCAGGATGATCCTGATCACCGTGAGGGGAGAACAAAAGACAAAGACTATCCGAGTTCGATCCAATCCCCACTGAAAGTACTCCAACGGTTCAACCGGAACCATCAGATGTGGTACAATCCGAAGACTAACCTGAAGCACAACTGAGTCTAGCCGAGATGGTCATAGATATGGTCATCTTCGACGATGAAGACGGTTGAAAAGCCCGAGGGAGAATCACAGGCATTGATCGTACATTATGCACTGGAAAGTCCCACACTTGATCTGATAGATCCTGAATCCGAACTCGACCCGGAGATCGAAAATACATGGTATCAAAAAGCCGCCATTGTGATAAACTTCGAGGTCAACCTGATCTTTCCTACCGATGCCGACGATGAAATTGACTACGATCAGTTCCTGCTACAAAACCTTCAGAGTACCCCAATCTACGCTAATCAGATTCCCGAGACTTCAACAACAACTCTTCCGACATCTCCTCAGCAACAACAAGCTTCTGATCAACCTCAACCTCCACAACAACCTGTTCGATGGGAAAAGATCACCGTCCTCATCCCCTTCCTAGAGCACTCCCTGAAGAGGTTGTTCGTACACAAGTTGCGTGTGCTCGACCCAGCCTTCTGCCTCGGATTAGCTAAGTTCGACAAAGCGTACAGGAAATAGTATTTAGAAGCAATGAAAAGGTGTCTACAGTCATCCAGGTCAGAACAAAGCACAAGATCACTGAAGTTGTGAACATACAGTCTGGCCGAATCTTGAAGATCTGGTATCCAGTCTTTACGGTTAAACGTGAAAATGGAAATGAATGGAAGTTCTCCGAAGCCGACTTCAAGAACCTACGACTGAACGACTTCCACGCCTTACTCAAAGACCTTCGTACCCAAACGATCCGACCACTCCACATCACCAAAGCGCTCGAAGTTGTAAAGCGTTTTCTGAAACACAAGGTGGTGATGTATTACATCACAGATTTTCAGATGGGAGTTGAACACCAGATAAAGAAGATCAACCTGTTGAACCCCGATCAGAAAGCTCTAGAGCTGAAGATGTACCCAGTTAACTCGCTGCTATTACAACCAGAATTCAGAATCGTCTATCTCAACGAACAGAACGAGAAGAAGTTTCTCCGATTTAGCCAAGTTGAAAGATTATGCGACGGAACTCTTCTAAAGGTCAGAGATGCGCTCAGAGATATCATAACCAAGGAAAAAGAACTCCGGATTTCGTTTGCTGCAAATCGAAACGAAATAAATGCCCGAGAAGCCATGGAACTTGTTGAAGACCGCATGGAGTTTCGTAAAGCAATCCGAAGCTTCGAGATTCTGTTCGCACTCCGAAAGAGATACGTCAAGAACTGGGGCGAGATTGAACTTCGATTCAAAGGGGGAGATTGTTGGGATTAAATCTGATTGAATGGAAGTTCAAGGGATTAATTTGTAAATGTGTAATTTGGGCTTATTAATTGTAATGGGCCATGGGCCTAATTATCTTAGCCTAGGTATAAATAGCCTATTAAACTTCTGTTTTAGGTTAATCGTTCAAATCATTGTCATAGTAAACTCTCTGAAGGTTAATCAAAGTTATATGGATGACATATTGAAATCATACTGATCGTTGTACTATTCTATTGATTTCTGATTGTATGCACTAATCTGGAACTCACTGAGGGTTATAAAATGGTTATTAGTGGGATAATTAATAAGGTTTAACACATTTTCGAATTTGATGTATTCATGTGTTCGGTATGGGTATTTTAATCATTAGAGCTCTTGGTGGAGCGTCAGATGACAAGTGAGTTTTGTCACCCTATATTTTATAAATGTGTGATCGTTTGTGAATGTCTTAAGGGAGTGATCATGATTTATAGTACTTAATATCTTTAACTTTTTAACTACTGTCAAGCGTAATTGATGATTGTATAAGTTGTAAATGGTTGCGGTTTGGATTTGCACAACGGGAGTAGGGTACCATGATATAGTAAAAGTGATATCTTCTTGTGCCTTACTGCCTTGAATGAGTTTCTTGAGCACATCGGACAGACATCTACTATAAGCCATACATGCATACATCATAACGGAATGACGTGTGTCAACAAGCGTTGTGTAAAGTATGTGGACTAAGTGTGGTTACTTGCAGGGAATTTATGTGTTTATTGATGCCTTTATGTATGAATTGCTTATTTCAACCATCCATTAAGTTAGGGAATCCACTAGACCTTGTAGTCTAACCCTCGCTTTTAAAAACTAAACTATTTTCAGGTAAGTTTCGTGTGGAGAGTTCTTCCAAGGAAAAGGAGAAGTTGTAGTCTAACCACACTTACTAGTAAATTTGTTTCTTTATGTTGTTGATATCATACTTACAACTTCATCGACAACTCTACTTCAACAAGTCATAAGGTCTCTAGTTATAAGTTTGGCATGACCGATTTGAGGCCTCTCAAGTACTTTCTTAGGATTCTAGCTACTAGGACCAAACCTAGTCTCTTTTTGTATGTTAGAAACAGTATACCACTAAGATCTTAAGTGCGCCAACATGCTAAATTGCAAATCCTTACGAATCCATGTGGACCCGCAATCTAAGTTAGGTCCTTCTAGGCCACCGGCCTCTAATGCCACTCTATATCATAGCCTCGTCGGAGGTCTTCAATATCTCACGTTCTGTCACCCAAACATCACATATGTCGTACATCAAAAATATTTGTTTATGCATGATCTGTGGGAGCCTCACTTTCATGCTCCAAAGCAAATTCTAGGTTACACTCATGGAACTATAGATCATGGTCTTCAGCTTTATGCCTCATCCGCCTCCATGCTTACGACATACTTGGATGTCGATTGTGGCGGTTGGCCCACCATCCGCCGATCCACATATGGCTACTGCGTCTTCTTTATCTCAAACCTCCTATCTTGGTTCTCCAAGCGTCAAGCAATGATCTCTTGCTCTAGTGTTGACGCCGAGTATATGGGTGTTGCTAATGTTGTGGTTGAAACTTGGTGGCTTCGCAACCTTCTATGCTAACTCCATTGTCCGCCTACCAAGGCCCTATTATGTATTGTGATAACAACGTTGTCTACTTTTCCACCGATCTGATTCAACATCAACAAACAAAGCACATCAAGATTGGCATTCACTTTGTCCATGATCAGGTAGCCTTGGGTCATGTACGAGTCCTCCATGGACCTTGCGGTTCACAATATGTTGACATCTTCACCAAAGGACTTTCGTCGCCTCTCTTTTCTAAATTTCGTTCTAGTTTGAGCGTTCAGCCTTAACCTCCTGTTCAAACTACGGGTGTGTATTACTATGTATTGTCTTGTGATAATTGTAGATGGTTAGCTAAGCTTATTTTATATATAGTTCGACTTTATTTTTGTATCTTTTCCTATATATTGTGATGATGAGAAATTGATGTTCATGATAAAATATCCGATTTCATTGACATTATTGACATCCTATAACTTAATTTTGTTATAGTGATTAACTGATTTTAAGATATAGTGGTTGAATTTATCTATTTAAAAAAGAATTTTTCATTTAAACAATGTGTTTGCCTATGTGTTGTGTATGTTGTGGTTTACCAATGTCGACCATGAACTCCAATTGTTAGGGTCCGCAAGATGGATGGTCGATATTTAATGTATAATCGTACTTGCTTCATGAAGTTGTCTCTAACCCCACTAAAACCTATATTCTTGTTGAAACGTTATATCGGATTCTTTTTATAACTTTAATTTATAATTTTGTTGGGCAAGGGTAGTTGTTGCCTACATTAACTAATCTTCTATATATATCTAAAAGTAAAATATGGAGTTGCTTAGGTGGCATAATGAGAAGCCTTCATTCACATTTTTCTTTTTTCTTATAATTTTGAATTTCTTTTAAAAAATAGCTTCTAATTAAATGACTTTATCTCTTCATTTAACATAAAGACATCAACAAATATAATTTTTATTTACCTTACATTTTTAATTTAGCATCTAATTTATTTATTATTCTATAATTATTTTTATGTGCACAATATAAAGACATCAACAAATATAGTTTATATTTACCTTACATCTTTTAATTTAATCAAACATTTTATTAATTGAAAAAATCATCTTTTAATTAAAATTATAGGATTATAATCTATATATCTATATAAAGGAGAGTCGTCAAAAGATGATATGGTATGTTGAGAGAACTTGATACACTAGCTATTATTTTTTTCAATTTTTGAGTTATTTCAAAATAAAATATAGTATTAAATGAATGAACATTTCATTTGCTTTTTACAAGTTTTATGTAAAATTTTATTATACAAATATACATGATAATTTACATAATAAAACTATATAAATATATAGGCTAACCAATATATAGACAAATTTACATAATAAATCTACGTAAATAGAAATCAACAAAGCGGAAGTGACATCTTGACAATGTTTATATCTATAAAAGAGTATCCTAAAAAAATGATGTGACACATTCTAATCAATTTTTTGATTTTTTTAAAATGTTGAAAATATTAAGACTTTTTCATTCTCATATTTAAATTATATTTTCATTAAAAATGAGGGTCTTTAATAGTAATTTTACATATTCATTGCAATTTATGTTATTAACCATTTATTTTCCTCTTTTTATGTTATTAACTATTGTTTTTCATTATTTATTTTAATTAATCATTCAATTTAATGCAATTTATGTAAATTAGCCCTTTTAGTTTCATTTCTTTATGTTATCAACCATTCATTTTCCTTTCTTTATTATAATTAATCATTCAATTCATTTATTTAAGCATAAGTGTTTATTTGGTTTTTGTTGGTTATGTTACTGGTTCTTTTACCTTTTTGTCATACAATAAACTACCTCTCAATCGCTCCCCCTAACACATTTTCCCTTACTAGATTTGTATTGCTAAGAGATTAACCTTTGTTGTGAATATTTGTTTATTGTTGAGTTAGTTGCTATTATATTGACTTCATATGTTTTCTCATGTTGTCTTTTTAGTAGTAAGTGACAAGAGAAACAAGTTATCTAAACATATCGAAGAACAACA
The DNA here is from genome assembly GCA_033807775.1 of Saussurea involucrata. NCBI lineage: Eukaryota > Viridiplantae > Streptophyta > Magnoliopsida > Asterales > Asteraceae > Saussurea > Saussurea involucrata. The sequence goes on from CM066322.1 coordinate 140,975,299, forward strand.
AAGCTTTATTATCAAGGCGACGTTATTATTACATGTAAGTCTTTCATTCAAGTACTCCTTCAATTTCAATGTATTCTCTGATTTTGTCTATTTTGTAATTTCGTGATTTATCGCTACCTTAATTCTCATTTCTATGTCTTTTTTTTCAGGAATATAACCAACAATGCTAAAAGAACATTTAAGTATTGGTTACTTTGATATTACATTATTACTCGCAAAGGACAATAAATCATCATTTTTATATCGGCTTCTTAATTTTATATATATACTAATATGTTTTGAGTGTTCATTTGAAAAATCAATGTTCTACTAAAATGTAAACCGGCTAATATTCTTCAAATTTGTTTTCTTAACCTTCAATTATTTTGAATGATGTTCAAAATTAGAGTGATCTCATTTGTGAATTTACTTTTTGCTTCATACGCCTTATAAGTTTCAACATCAAAATTTTGCTACAACTTAATGAGATCCATATACTACTGGTAACAATGTATCCGAGACAATCAATTTAGAAAATGAAGCTGATGAGTCACATTTAAACAAGAAAAGTGAAAACCCACAATCCTATGTAATCATGTTCATGTGACTCTTGCATCAATACAAACTTTGACCCAAATTGCCAAAAATTAAGAAATTGATGATAAAGGAGAAGAAAATATTGGAAGAAAAGTCAGTGACTAAACGAAATGGATTCTTGATTAAAAGATTTCTTAGAATCTGAAGACTTCTATGTCTTTTCTTAAAAAAAAGTAATAATATTGATAAATACAAACATTTTATTACGTTGTCGTTTTTAAAAGATGATTATAATTTTTAAAATAATCATATTATTGATTTTTTATATAAAGATTATTTAGATTACGTATTTTAATGATAACATAAATATTTGATTGTGACTTCATTCATAATTGTTGATACAATTTGTATATATTTTGCTTCTTTAAAATATTTAAAGAAATATATAATATTTATTCTAAATATAAATCTAAATATTTTTAATTTTTATTTATTATAGTGTTGAGTTTTGGTTATCCGATATCTTCCATTATGTTATTTTTCAATTTATGTTATCTTTTGTATTGATTTAGTTTAAACAACGTTCTTTAATGTTATATATAAATATTTACATTATAGTTATAAGTTATAACTAATAATTTTCATCACACATCCAACATATTTCATAATTTTATTAATTGAATATGCTAAAAGTCAATCTTTACCTAAAATAAATTACTGTATATGCATTTGCAACATATTTCATATCTATGAAAACAATAAAAACAACTTTTACAGTTTTGTTAACATAAAATTTGATCATCGCGCAACGCACGATGTCGAACACTAGTTTAGTAAAATTCTAAATTAACTGTTAGAAAAATCTTCTACTATTCTTAAATATATTTAAATTCATGATCGATAAAGAGTGGACTCAAGATTTTATCAGTTATGTTCTCATAAATTAAAAAGTTAAATTTATGAAATACGAGTTTATTGTCAGATCTACTAGACCGTATGGAACGCAAACTATTAAAACAAGATTACAAGGATCGTGTGAAAAAAGAGATAAAATGAGAAGAGTAAGATATGATTTGGACTATTGATCACTTTTAAACTCAAAACAACCATTGAAATGCGTTTTAGAAAGAAATTAATGTGGTGCATCTCAATGCATCTCATTAGGAGGGCGGTTTCTTAAGATGTGCAAAGTGGTGCCACCGCACAAAACCTCTGATTACCAGGGATCTAAGAATATTTCTTTAAAATTTAATATATAATTAAATTATTATAAAGAATTAATTCATGAATTCTAAAGAAAAATCCTTGTTGGCGAGTTGGAAACGCCTCTTTGTAACCACTTGGGTTGTGGTGTACTGGTAAAGCTATTGGGGGATGTAGTGGAAGCTCAACTACCCAGGGTTCAAATCCAGGCACTTCCAAAGCCGTTGTGGCCATGGAGGTTCACATGCGATAACTCCAGGTCATTCGTGGTCGCCCGGGGAACGTAAGCTGACCCGGAAACCCACGGTTAAAAAAACGTCTCTTTGTGGGATACAAAAGAACTTAGGTTTGATTTTGTTAGTGCTCTAGATTTTAATTCTTATTTTTTGTAGATTCTTATTTGGGAAAATTAATTAAAATGCCAAAAGTTTGACCAACAATTACCAAAATGCCACAAAAATTTCTCAGTTTACCAAAATGCCCTAAATACCCGCGATGGAGCCCACGATCGCGGGGTAGGGCTGACGTGGCCCGAACTTTGGCCACAAATGCCCCGCGGAGCCCCTCAACTTTGGCCGCGGTGCACATTTGGCCCCTGCCCGCGATCGCAGCCCGCGATGGACCAAAATTTTTCAGTTTTGGTCATTGAAAATTTACACTTTTGGTCCCTGTACTTAGACGAATCTTGCATGCTTTTACTGTTTTTTTCCACAATTATTGTACTTTGAAGACCGATTTGTGGTTGAAATTCATTTGCATGTTTGAATCAATGTTAAATCAGTGTTTTTGGAATACCAGTTTGTGGATGAAATGAGAGATTGGTTGTCATCAATGTTGGTTGTTTCATTGATAAATAGATGTAAAATGCAATCCATAATCCACACACCGATTTCATACTTCTTTCTTGATTTCTTTCTGCAATATTTTGTGTTTGAGATACTACTGAAAAAATGAGTTCATCTGTTGCAAAAGTTAAGCTATATTTCTGTTTTGATTGTGAATGGGAGCAAGATAACAATGAGTGGAATTTTGCTTATAAATCTAAGCATGGTTTAAAAGTGCTAGTAAACTATACTTATCAGAAATTTCTTGCGTACGCCATGCAAAAATGTGGAATCAACCCTTCTGTTGTTTGCAAGTTAGTGTTTAAAAATGGCGATAGGTCATTTGTTGATTTATCCAACGATGGGGATATCTCTACTTTTCTGCACTTTGCAGTCGATTCAGAAAGCCCCCCATTACTTTTTGTGTATCCCGACGAAAACAACGACGACGGTGACGACGACGGTGACGACGAAGACCTCCAAATAGAGCAGTCTGATTCTCAATTTCAGGCGTCCGATGCCCCAACGGTTCATTTAGATCATTCATATGGTCTTAACGACTGTATTCCGGAGACGCAACAACAACAACCACCACAACCACACGAAGGGCGTACTGCTGGAGTTGCTGATGACGAAACCCACGTTTTCAGAACGGGTAATTCTGAAATAGACAGATCAGACACCGATAGTGATGATCACGAAGAATATACCCCTAGTAGAAAATCATGTAGTCAGATAAATGACTTTTTTGATATGCCCCCTATTCTTCCAAACTCCCATACCCAGGCACAAACCTACGAACCTACACCTTATATTCGCAGTGAAAGGTTAAAAGCAGGTCAGATATTCGATTCGAAGGATCTCTTGGCAAGTCAGATCGGACTCAAGTTCTTGGAAGAGGGTTTCCAAAGTCACGCGCGGAAATCTGACAAAAGCAGATACGTAGTTGAATGTGCCAGAGAAAAGTGTGAGTGGAGGTTGTACGCGATTCACACGGGTCCCAAAGGAGGGGCGATAATGATTAGAAAGTTGCACGACGTACACATTTGTACGAGGACGCAACTTAATCCTCACCACAAACAAGCCGACAAAAAGACTTTGGGTGCGATGCTGAAAAACAAATTTCTTGATGTTAGCAGGTCATTGCGTCCAAAGGACATCGTCCACGATGTTCACCAGCAGTTCGGCGTCACGATTGATTACCACCAAGCTTGGCGTGCACGATGCCATGCACTGTTTATGGTGAGAGGCACGTTCGAAGGAGTCGTATGAACGACTCCCGACATATTTATATAATTTGCAGCTGCAGAACCCTGGTACTGTCACGCAGCTACGAACCGATTCACGTCGATGGTTTGAGATGTGCTTCATGGCTCTTGGACCCGCGGTACGTATTTTAACACGTCATATGTTTACACATAATAAACTATAATATTTACAAAGGAAAACCACCTATGTTTTTACAGATCCGCACATTTCTGGCAAATCTACGTCGTGTCCTGATAATAGACGCAGCCCATTTAAAGGGCCGTTACTTGGGTATGATGTTCCTGGCGGTTGCCATGGACGGGGATAACTCCATCGTTCCAGTAGCTTTCGGCGTAGGCAAGTCTGAAACCGGGGACGAGTGGACTTGGTTTATGTCCATGTTGAGACAAGCTATCGGAGACCCGCAAGGGTTGGTGTTTATGTCTGACAGGGCTCCTTCCATAAGCGCCGCAATCTCTGCCATGTACCCAAACGCCCCTCACGCCATATGCTGTCGACATTTGGAGATGAACTCCAAATCCAAGGACAAACGTATTACCACCTACAAGGATGTCTATTGGGCGGCATGCAGAGCATATACGGATCAGGAGTTTAACAAGTACATGAATATGCTACGATATAGTGCCGACGAAGCAGCCAAAGTCTTTGACGATGCTGGACCGGAGAGGTGGTCCACGACCTATTTTCCTGGACAACGGTATGACATTCTGACCTCGAATAGTGCAGAGTCTGTGAATGCACTCTCCCGTTTTGCGCGTAGATGTCTGATTGTTAATCTTATGGACTACTTTCGGGCCTTTCAACAAGAGTGGTACCAAATTCGACGCCTAAAAGGGGCTGAGATGCAAAATGCACTCACACCAACGACGGAGAATATCGTTCAGTACAGGGCGCGTCGTGCGGCGACATGGCCGGTAAGAGCAATCGGGTATGGGAAGTACGAGGTGCATGATGACTATATTCACGCGATTGTGAATATGGAAGACCACTTTTGTTCGTGTCGCGAATAGGATAAGTCTGGGTTACCGTGCGGCCATGCCATCGCTGCAGCAAGATATATGGGTCGTACAGATTGCAGCGACTTGGCTGTACCTTTCTTCACGTCCGAATATTACCGGAAAACATACGTGGAGGTAATAAACCCAGCTGGACCCCCTGCAGCGTGGGTGTATCCACCCGACTCGCTACCGCCATGCTATCCACCTTTAATGGATAAGAACAAAGCCGGGAGACCGAGAAAGAACGACCGACGTCCATCACGTGGTGAAAGTTCGATACAACGAAGATGTACTCGGTGCCAATGCGTAGGACACACTCGTGGAGAGTGTCCAAATCCCGCCCCTTCAACCGTGCCAAAGACACATTCAGTCAGTCACACCCCGGGCCCGTCACTGCTTGAACCATATGGAACAAACACATATGATATTGTTGATCTGAACGCTGATTTGTAAAATATATATATATATATATATATATATATATATATATATATATATATATTCATATTATATATATGCACACATACATATGCTTCTAAATTAACATTGATAACACAGCTAGTTTGTAAATGATATATATATTCATATTATATATACACACATACATATGCTTTTAAATGAGCATTGATAACACAGCTAGTTTGTAAATGATATATATATTCATATTATATATATACACACATACATATGCTTCTAAATGAACATTGATAACACAGCTAGTTTGTAAATGATATATATATTCATATTATATATACACACATACATATGCTTTTAAATGAACATTGATAACACAGCTAGTTTGTAAATGATATATATATTCATATTATATATATACACACATACATATATGCTTTTAAATGAACATTGATAACACAGCTAGTTTGTATTCCATCCAACATGCTCTTCATCTTCAATCTTTCTGACCCTTCTTCAACGGCTTCTGCTTTTGCAACCACGTATGGCCATTGTGTACCACAACCCGGACACGCTTTAGCAAATGAGTTGAGGGTTGTCATATATTCTACAAGAGGAGTAGGCCCACGTGGATAGAGTACGGATACCAAAATCTAGCATCATTAACAAACAAAACCCCATGTTTGTTTATCCCAATGAGGTAACCTCTGACTTGACCTTGCATGATGTATCCAACCTAACCGTGGTTCAGCGGCTTAAAAACTACTTTTCAGAGAAATTAACAACAACAAAATATACAAAACAACAACACAGTAAAAAAAATACAAACAACAACACAGTAAAAAAAATACAAAACAACAAAAAAAATACAAAACAACTAAAACAACCACCACCTACTTAAAAATTGATTTAGTTTCATCAATCCAAGCTTGCTTCTCGTTTACCTTCGCTTGAATAATTGCGAAGTCTTGCAGAATATGGTGAATTGCTTTTTGTTCTCGACGAACACGAGCCTCCCGAGCTTTTATATCCCCTTTCATCCTTTTGATCTCCCAGTCTTCCTCTTCGATCTTTCTCAAATGGACTGCCTTCCTGTCCATAATTTTTTTCCACTCTTCTGTTAGTTCATCTATCTCCTTTTCCTTTTTTGCTATGGCGACCTCGATTTGAGGTGGCATTTTTTCAGGAGTAGACTTAGGGTTTGATGACGATGCCATTTGTGGATGAAATGAGAGAAGAGAAATCAAGAGAGAAAGTAATTCAAAGAAAGAAAGCAAGAGAGAAATCAAGAAAGAATGTGAATTGCATATTACTGATATTTATGGATGAAATCTCAAACATGCAAATGAATTTCAACCACAAATCGGTCTTCAAAGTACAATAATTGTGGAAAAAAAATAGTAAAAGCATGCAAGATTCGTCTAAGTACAGGGACCAAAAATGTAAATTTTCAGGGGCCAAAACTGAAAAATTTTGTTCCATCGCGGGCTGCGATCGCGGGCAGGGGCCAAATGTGCACCGTGGCCAAAGTTGAGGGGCTCCGCAGGGCATTTGTGGCCAAAGTTCGTGCCACGTCAGCCCTATCCCGCGATCGTGGACTCTATCGCGGGTATTTAGGGCATTTTGGTAAACTGAGAAATTTTTGTGGCATTTTGGTAACTCAATGTTTGACTTTTGGCATTTTAATTAATTTCCCTTCTTATTTTTTATAAATGGAGCGAGATATTTTAGTAAGTTGACACGTATTAATAGTTTAATATTATTTAGGGAAATTAATTAAAATGCCACAAGTTTGACTAACTGTTACCGAAATGCCATAAATTTTTTCCATTTTGCAAAAATGCCACAAATACCCGCGATCGCGAGCAGCGGCATTTTTGTAATTAACAAATACCCGCGATCACGGGAGGAGCCCGCGGTGGCTTCAAATTTGATTTGTTTTTGTAACACCCGTAATTTTCGGATAAGTACAACTTCAAATCAGTGTGGAATCGATCTTTTAAGAAAAATATGAAAAATAGGATTTTGAGTTAAATCCTAGATTTTATGGTCTTGTTAGATGGGGAATTCGAATACGAGTCCAACGGTTCTTTCCGGAGCGAAATCGGAGCTATAACGAAGAAGTTACGGTCAAAACAGTTTCGGTACACTTTGTGCGACTATGACCAGCGACAATGACAGTGTCATTGTCGCGTGTCATTGTCGCGAAAAGGGTACAACCTACGGTATACCACCAGCGACTATGACCAGCGACAATGACCGTGTCATTGCCGCGTGTCATTGTCGCGGTCGGGTACCTGGTTGCTGTCAAATACGAATTTCACACCCCAAACTTCATTTCTTCATAACTTTTGCATCCCACCTCCGATTTTGGCGATTCAAGTGGCCATGGTTCCGATTTTGAGAGATCTTCAAGGATCTAGAAAGAGTTTTGAAGTTCATAGGAAGATTCAAAGGTGTTTGGTTGTGGTAAGTCTCTCAAATCTCTTCCATTTCTCTCCCAAATCGTTTTCCCTTGCTTTCTCACAAACCCTAACTGATTTTGGGGCTTTTTCATGGAGATTAATGTGTTCCTTTTTCCATTCTATGCTAGTGGTTTCATTTATTGATTCAAGAACGAGTTTCATCCACATCACTAGAGATTTTGGGGTTTTCTAGGTTTTCATCAAAACCTAAGTGGTGAGTTCATCCTCCTAGCTTCTATACTTTTATATGAGTTATAAATGTTTCATTGATGATCTCCTAGTGTTTTGTTTATCCAATTTCGATTTGGATGATTTTGGAGAAGTTAGGTTAATATTGGGATTTTGGTTAAAATGGAGATTTTGATATAAGATGTTTGGGGAATGGTTTTAAGTGATTGAATATGAGTATTAATGGTTGGAAGTTATGAAATTAGGTTTTTGGAAGTTTTGGCTTGAGGATGCAAACTTCATCAAAGGAGCTTACGTTGGAGAAAACTCTAGATTTAGCTTAATCTAGCTAAGGTGAGTTCAAGTTACTTTGCGAAAACTTTGTACATGCCAAAATGAGTATTTTCCAAATATTTGTGTGTTTTACTTGAAAAGATCTATGTTTGGGTTATTTTGTTAGTTTAACTCTTTTGAAGTGTTTATCTTCATAAATGTATAAAACACCCATATTTGGGGCTTTGGATAATTGGATGGTTAAAAACCATAATTTGTCTTTAACAGATTAATTGCTCAAAATGATGTCTATTTGAGGGTTTAATCATATATGTGTAAATGATTTTAATAAACCATTTGGGAAATGCACTTTTAGTGTAATGGGTCATTTTGAGAATATTAAGGGCGTGAGTCCTCTTTGGAAATGAGGGTTATCCCGATCCAAGGTTTATTTCGGGTTTTCATAGAATTGAGGTATTAACCGGCAAATGGTGTGTGTTGTTATATTTGGTGTCATTTCGTGACTTTTCATAATCTATCTTTTGAGTGAGTTGAGCTTGTGGCTCGGTATTGATTTATATTAAGTCTTGGGGACATTTGTCCAGTTTGATAGCTCAAAGTTGAGTTTTGGTCATGAATTGCGTTATTGGAGATTTGCATGTTTTGAATGCATTACGTTTATTCATTTGGGGTCGTGTAATATTTAGACCTTATTAGCCATGGATCCATAGGCAGTTGAGTTTCCCCTTGGTCTCGCGAGCAAGAGGTCGGGATTGATTGAGCTCAGTTTACGAGACGTTAGTTTCTTTTGTAGCACGGAATAGGCATCGGGTTCCATGATAAGTAAGGCGTGGACCTAGATGGTCGGGCGTCGTCTCATGGGCAGTAAGGTGTAATTCTATTTATGTGCTTAGCACGGGATAGGCATCGGGATCCATGATAAGTAAGGCGTGGACCTAGATGGTCGGGCGTCGTCTCATGGGCAGTAAGGTGTAATTCCTAATGTGCTGTTGTGGATTTGGAGTGACCCAATGTATAGACCTGGAGTAGTTGAAGTTGGGGGCTCCCTAGTCTCGCGGGCAATAGATCTGGAGTGATTGAGCTCCGTTTACGAGAGTAATCCACGGGTGTGTTTTATTGCATAGTAGGTGACCCACTTTAGTGTTCCGTCACATGCAATGTATACGGGTCTCCCCCGTCACCGAAAGGTGTTGTTTTGGGTATTTGTATTTATCCATGTTTTCGGTGACGTATCATTTTTATGAGAACTGTCTTTCCATGTTATATGAGTTATGGGTTATGCTTCATCCATGTTTTAGGATGTTTTGGAATAATGACGAATAATCATATGAGTTTAATAGTTTTAAGTATCAAATGCTACTTCATCTTTTCCGTTGACTTGGGAATGAGTCTATTTTTGGGAAACCATGTTATAATAAAGATTTCAGTATGGGGATGGTGTGAGTTGTAAAATGGGCGATTTGTAATTAAAGTAAACTCTTTTGAAATTATGACTAAAAACTACACTCCTCTCGATTTATGAATTTTTATATAGTCATGATAAAATGCTTGAACTCACTAGGCGTAAGCCTAACCCTTTTTATTTGTCGGCATGTGCAACAGGCTCAGGTTGGGGTAACTCTAGCTACTTGTGAAGTGGATAGTGCTAGTAAAAGTGCACGGGAGGTGACTTGATTATTGAATTATTCCGCATCTAGTTTTGGACTAGCAACTTATGGTGTTAAGTAATACCCGATTAAGTTATTTTATTGTAGACTTGTAATGTTTTAAATTCCGAGGTATTTTAAGGAATGAATTGTAGAAGTGATTACATCTATTTTGGTGATTTTATGGAATTTTAATGTTAGTTGCTCGTTCCAGATTTGAGGGTGTTACAGTTTTGTTTTTTAATTTACACTTTCACCCCCTATACTTATTTACTAAATTTACTTTATACCTTTTACTTTTATAATTTAATTTTACATTTAACACATATAATCGTTTATTAACTAAAATACGTTAAAAAAATACGTTTTAATTTTAACAAGTTACACCATTATAATCGTCTCTTCGATACGTTCGAAATGAGCCAAATCTTGAATTTTTTTGGATTTATATATTTTAATATATATCATATAAACTACATAAAATTTTATTTTTAACGTATTTTCAATTTTGTTTTACACTCCTATCGCATTGACATAATTATCATATATTAACTAATTCATTAAATCGTTTTTAATTATTATTATTTGAATGTGTTTATAGATATCGTGAATGGCAATAGGAGAAGGTTTCACGAGAAGAATATGAAATGGGGTTTTGACAAATTGGTATCACTGGACTCATTTAAGAATTGTGAAAATGGGTATTTGGCGAATGATGATTCATGTGTGTTTGGAACTGAAGTATTTGCAGTTACAGAGTATGCACAAAAAGATCGATGTCTGTCTATCACAAAGGCTCCGCCAATTTTTAATACGTACACTTGGACCATCGATAATAAAATAAATAAAACGTATTTTAACTATAAGAGTACCATAAATTAAATAATTAACAATAAGGGTATGAATTTTAAATATAAAAAATAATTTTTATGTAGTTTTTATGATATATATTAAAATATATAAATCCAAAAAAATTCAAGATTTGGCTCATTTCGAACGTATCGAAGAGACGATTATAATGATGTAACTTGTTAAAATTAAAACGTATTTTTTAACGTATTTTAGTTAATAAACGATTATATGTGTTAAATGTAAAATTAAATTATAAAAGTAAAAGGTATAAAGTAAATTTAGTAAATAAGTATAGGGGGTGAAAGTGTAAATTAAAAAACAAAACAAATCAAATTTGAAGCCACCGCGGCGGGCTCCTCACGTGATCGCGGGTATTTGTTAATTACAAAAATGCCACTGCCCGCGATCGCGGGCTTCCATCGCGGGTATTTGTGGCATTTTTGCAAAATGGAAAAAATTTATGGTATTTCGGTAACAGTTAGTCAAACTTGTGGCATTTTAATTAATTTCCCTATTATTTATTGTACTCTTCAATTTTTTTCAGTGTTTTATCAACTTCCGGCTCCTAAGAGCATCTTGAATGATATTTGAAGAAAGGTTGAAAAAGACTTGAAGAATACTTAAAGATGAGTTGATCATCGGAGACAAAGACTTGAAAATGACTTTACTCCTTAAACAATTGTTGTTCCTCAAGTCTTTGAAAAAAATGAATGTGAGAGTTAAAAGTATATATATATTGGTGGGACCAAAATATTTTTTATATATTTTTATTTTTTCAAGTCTTTCATAAGAGCTTTACCATAGTGGATGCCCTAAGGCATTTTATTCTCAAATTTGAACATTTAATATTTTTTTAATTCTTTCATTGATTATTCTATAGAATTTATAATTCTTCTTAAATAATCTTTTGTTTATTACCTTTAAGATTTTCTTTTTAATTTTCAAAGTTAACGTCTTATATTAATAACAATAAACTAATAGTAAGTTATTTTGTCGACATATATATTCTTAATTACTAGAGTAAATTACTATTTTCGTCCTTGTGGTTTATTGAAAATGTTGGTTTTCGTCCCTGGTCTTTATTAATTACGTTTTTAGTCATTATGGTTTGTAATTTATTTCGCTTTTAGTCCTTGGCCTTAACACTATCTGTTATCTACCGTTAACTAAAGGTTCTGCCGTTAACTAGCTTTCCACATGAAAATAAAAATATAATATTATATTCAAAACACCACCAACCGCTTCGTCCATCTCCATTGAGACTTTTCGAAGTGAATTGTCTCTCCCCTAACTCATGTATTTTTGCCTCATTAATATCAACTATCAAGAACAATTCCATGGCTGCCACAAGCCCACGACTGCGACAAAGGTAATATCCTTAATCATCAGAGATGGTAGCTGTATCAGAAAAGCCCTACAAGACATGGGTGGCGGCTAGGATTTTTCGGTGAAGAGAGACTTGGTCACCTGATTTTGGTATGCACCTGGTCACCCGGAGATGTTGTTGGGTTGATTTCCTGGTCCTGGTATGGTTGCTTTTTTTCTTTTTTACATCTCCGTCAGGCGTGAAGTACATGATAACTAGTAATTGAATATGTAAGCTTTTGTATAACCGTCTACTAAAATATGGGAATTAAAGGGAGCACGAGTCAGAGACTAAGGGGTTGTTCACTCGATAAATGTTTATTGGGTTATTTACTTATCAGATTAACATGACAGGACCTGATAATCTTACCCGGTAAGATCGAAAAAGATGGAGAGTTTTAGCCGGTATACGAGGGTGACGACACTTACTCGAATACCCGATAATCATTTACGGGATAAATTATTGCATTCGATACCCTTTTGATGGACTATAACCTTACTAACAAGTAAGTTAGGGTCTAAGACTCTTACCGGGTGTTTATCGGGTAAGCGTTCGGATAAACGGCTCCTAAGAGAAAATAACATCTTCTTTAATTTCCTTTCATTAATTTGCATTCCCTTTTTATGCTCTGCAAATTATCTCAGAGACTTCTTGAACAGTGAAAAAATGAACTCAATTTGATAATCATCCTAAAAACTGGAAAAAAATCTTCAAAATCAACCAAAAAAACATAAACGACTTACGGGCCTTAGTACATCTTAAAGATGCATGCAAAAATCCCAGTTTTACCACATCACCAAGGGGGAAGACAGGTGTTTAAGTAATTCAATGGTTATGAGAGGTGAGACTTGAGAGGTAGCAGGTGAGAGGTGACTCTCCTTATAACTCAAACACACACATACACAGTCTATAAATCTCACTCATACATGTTAAAAGATGGCGTTGATGCTCAAAATACATCAATAACAAAACCACTAAAAAACTTAACATAAAAAATCAAACCCATAACAAGAAAATGAAAACTTACAGATCAATCTTAGCTATATGCCTTCGAGAAGCTGGAAAAGGAGAAAGCTTTTTTTGGAGATATTATGATTACATTACAGGTGGTCATTGGCATGGTAATAAGATGATAGAAAAGAAAAAAATAATGCAGAAGTTATTTACGACTCTTTTTCATCGAAAATCTCCAACCCAAACAAAAGAATATTGAGGCGGGTAGCCGGGTACGGTGTCACGGTACATATTGATCACCGGAAGAGGCCCAAGATAAATGGAGAATGAAGATAACAATGGAGATATCGGAGTAATAACAGCTGTCGGAGGTGAAGGTCACATGGTGACTCTCCTGTCGGAGACTTGTTCATCGGAGGAGATAGCAATGTTCAGTGAAACGACATGTGGGTTTCGTAAGTAGGGCGTAACGGGGGATTATGACTTGTTTTTAAATTCTAAACAAACATAATATAAATTAATATACTATTTTTCTAATATAGGGTTTGACAATGAAAAGTCTAATTTGCTAATAAACTAACGGTGTAAGAGTCAGGGACGAAAATCAAAATAAATTACAAGCCATGGTGACTAAAATCGTAATTAACAAAAACCAGGGACGAAAACAGAAATTTTTGATAAACCACATGGACGAAAAAGGTAATTTACTCTAATTACTAATAACATGACTAATTAATTATAAACAGCCTAATTAATTTTTTTTTGAATCGGAATATTTTACACGGCAAGAAAAATATAAACACTTTATTTAAATAAAAAAGTTGTTATTAATGGAATTATCAATAGAAGTAACATATCAAAGTGATGGAAAATACTTCTAGTATGGTAAAGAAGATAGTTTTCTCAAATTTTAATAATGGTGAAAGTAATTAGATGAAACATAGAAAATGTAAGATCCTAAAAATAGAGATAAATTTAAACCTGATTTAAATGCGGAATATGACATAACATCTATAAATAAATCACCCAAAATGGAGAACAAACAGTTATAAATGGAACTAAAGATAACAAATTTCAAAATATAACTTGAAAGCCTCGAAAGTATCCTTTGAGTAAGAAAACCAACAATACACAAAAATCATCTTGCGATGACGGGGGAGACCCAGTTTTCTTGATTGGTAACGGAACACAAGAGTAGGTCACCTGTCAAGTTAGATAAGCCAAACACATGGACTGAAATCAATGGATATATCAAGATCAACTCCTCTAAGTCTATTGTGTGTGGAGTCTCAAACTCAACCCCTCTAGGTCTATACTTCGAGATATCCAAATCCAAGAAAACATATAAGCACAATGGAATTACATCTTACCGCTCATGGGACGATGCCCGACCATACGGGTCCACATCTTACTTACCATGAAGATCCGATGCCTAATCCCATGAAGATCTGTGACAACTGTCAAATTCACATCTCAGGTTAGAACTGCTTTGGATACCTCATTTTTATGACATAGTTTACACAGTGCAATTTTAGCAGTAAACACGGTACGATAGGAAAAATTGAGAAATTTTGCTTAAGAAATCCTTGAATTAGGAAATTATCCATAAATCTCATAAAATGCCAACTTAATATATATTTATACTACAAGTATTTATGTAGTTGTTAATTTTTATATATTTCAAGTTTATTATATATATAAATACTTTATTTTATACATGTATACCTTGTATTTTAACTTTAAAAGAGAATACTTGTATTTTGATTTTATTTTAAACCATGAAGAGACTAAAATACATTTGTCACACCACACCACACCACCCTCAAAGAGGCCGGCCACCCTCTCTCTCCCTCCATATGTATGCAACACTCTTCATCATTTCACCTCACTCTCTCATTTCAATCTCTCACTAAGAGAAAGTTGTCACCACCTTCTCTCTCTATCTTCAAATCTTCATCCTCATCTTCATATCATCTTCAAGTGTTCATCATAAACTCCAGCCCCTAAACTCTTCTTCTTCAAGAGTCCAAGGCAATCAAAGGTAAAAATAAGTGTGTTGGGTAAAATCCACACACATTCTTTCAAGACTTTTTCATCTTCTTGCATTTTAAAGTATGATCTTCATCTTTTCTACATTTTCTTTATATCTTTTAAAATCAACTTTTATAGGTCTTAATGTTTGTAGATTTACCATCATAACATCTTTTGTTAGTAAAAGATGGTGAATCCAAAATCAAACCAATGTTAAGACCAAAGATGAACATTTTAAACACATGCATGTAGTGTCCTTGGGAAATCCATCATTTTTGTTCAAGAGTCTCATGAATGGATCTTTGAAAACCATTAAAACGTACTTAAACAAACATGCATGAGCTCAAAATACTAAATTTTTAGTTGCATGTTGATGTTCTTGGCAAGAACATCAACAATCTTCAAAATGGGTCTTTTTTTTTAAAGTTTTCCAAGTTTGAGTTGATGGATAAATTGCATGCATTTTTAATGGATCACAAATATGTTTTGGAACTGAAAATAAGTGTATGGGTGACAGTCAAATCGGATTTTGCATGCAAAAGAATAAGAATTTTGGTTTAAAAGTCAATTGGAGAGCACATGCACAAGGTGTTGTTTGGACAGCTTGTTGTCAGATTTCACACCCCAATTCAAAGAGTCATATCTCACTCATTTTAACTCCAAATGGAGTGATTCTTTTTCTGGAAATCATTTTATTGTGTTAAGATTCAAACCCAAGTGGTTTCATTCAAAAACCCAAAGATTTCATTTATAAAACAGTCCTCACAAAATCCGTGTACAAACAGCAAAGTCTTCTGTCGGGTTTTACGTCGTGTATTATTTCATATACTTATTCTCTTTCAAAAATTATGAAACTGATGCCAAAAGTTTCCTAACTCATTGAACCAACTGGACATAAAATTTCATGATCAAATTATACCTGGAAGTTACCCAAAGTTGGACACAAAGTGACATCAAATTCTGGACAGTAAAGGACAAATTTTTATTTATTATTAAGGACTATTTCTAATCCCATTTCATCATTTCATGATGAAATAGTGGAGTATATAAGTATATCTTATATTTATGCAGTTTATTTATGCATTTTATTTATGTCTTTTATTTATGCATTTTATTTATTCTTTATCCCTTTTCATCTTTTATGATGAAATTGTGGATTGTTCATATATATAATATATTTATATATATTTATGCATTTTATTCTTGATCTCATTTCATCATTTTATGATGAAATAGTGGAGTATAAATATATATTATATCTATATATTTATACATTTAAATATTGGTCATTTCGTTTACGACCTCTAATTTTATCGTCGTTACGATAAAATTTCGGTTTATACATATATATGTACTATATATGTTTATGTTCTTTAAAACCCTTTTCGTTACTTATTGGGACGAAATTGTGGAAACTTTAATCTAAGAAGAACAATGTATACGTTTATTACGTTATAATATTAAAACACAACAAGGCATTTTATGATGATTTGGATAGTTAGTACCGAACCTTCGAGATTGAGAACTCACTAGTGACCTTACGTTCATAGGTTTGAAGTAGGATCATCTCGGAGTACTTGTGGGAGATTCCCGGATTATATCGCGTATCATGTGAGTATTCACAGCCCCTTTTTCAATGTTTTACATATTTTGGGGTGAAAAGCATGTTGTTACTACAACTATTTTACACACCGATTATTTCGTTTTCTTGAAAATACGAAGCTTGCTTATTTATGCTCTATGGTATCTATGTTGTTGCAAATGTTGTAAGTTTGTGTTCTTTTGCTATCATTCAAAAGTCCCCGTTTACGTATACGTTACCCGTTAACTCATGGATTGAGCCGTTGGTAATTATGGATAACGTTATTTGGTTTGACACCCCACTCACAAGTAGCGCTTGTTTGAGTGCATAATTATTGTTGTATTGGCGTATTGTTGGTGATAGAACATGCGCGTATGTGGAATGATTCCACCACTGTAGTAGGGGCAAAGTATGTCGGTATAGGTCGGGTAACGGGCTCAATAACTTAGCATTTTACATATGATTACCTTGAGCAAGTGGTTTTTATAACCGAATTATTTTATCCCATTTGTGGATTTAAACTATTTTGCGATGGCAAACAATGTTATACTCATTAAACCTGTGAACTCACCAACTATTCATTAGTTGACACTCTCATTTACATGCTTTTCAGGAGAACGTTCTTAAGGTTGGAATTTAGGAAGGCTACACGTGATGAAGCTTTCTTTACTATCTTTACATTTTATGTTCATTTCCCATTCGTAAAGACAATTGTAAAAGACAATGTTTAACCTTTGAATGTATTTTGATGGTTGTTGTAATCTTGTAACTTTTGCTATGAAACTTGAGCTGTAGATTCCGTGTTTCCTCTTTAGCTAAAGGCTTCTAGAGAATATCGGTTTTCCTTTGGAAAACTGCAACTATAACCAAAAACGGGAATGAACATTTAAATTACTAAACATGTTGCTAGTATAACTGGTTCGGGTATTGCATAATCGGTCTTTAATTAAACAAAGCCTGATCACCTATGTTTAATTAAAGAAAGAGTGATGCGAGACCGGAAATGGATATACTAGGAATATGTGTGTTTTCACACTTGATGCTTCACGTTGTATGCCTAGTAGGAACGTAGCTATTGCCTATAGTATGCAATAGTATAGTACACTTAGCCTTTATATTGCGCGATAGTAATGTTATACACTCTTACTTCAGTATCACTATGTCAACATCCTCATCACACTCTTACTTCAGCAATACTATGTCGTCGTCATCATCATCAAGCTCACAACCTTCCTACACGCCATCAAGTGAGCGTACGTCTGACGTGGAACGAGACCCGTATGATGGGCCAAGGATGCCTCCGACTGTGGCTCCTCTACAACCCATCCCGGTAGTAATGCCACCTAGG
Organism: Saussurea involucrata; assembly: GCA_033807775.1. NCBI lineage: Eukaryota > Viridiplantae > Streptophyta > Magnoliopsida > Asterales > Asteraceae > Saussurea > Saussurea involucrata. The sequence continues at coordinate 140,993,229 of CM066322.1, forward strand.
GGTCCACGTACGAGGCAAACCGCTAGGAAGAGCGTGCCCATACCTAGACGAGTGTCTTTTAGGTCTGATCAACGAGACGCACCGGAACCCTCACGGGTGATCGAGGGAGTGCCGAGTAACCGAGCGCCTGGCATGACCTGGACCGAAGAGCAACGCCTTAGGGCCGTGGCAATGGACTTGCACGGATGTCAAGTGAGGGTCAGTCACCAGAGTCAAGTCATAACCGAGCTAGTGGAATTAAGTCACCTTTTGACCAATCGGTCGTCCGACGCCCTAAATGGAGCGAAAATAGCTCGGAGGATAGCTTTACGAGCCGAGATAATGAGCATAGTAGTAGTGATGCTGTTGACGCTATTGGTGTTGTGGGTTTCGATTGAAGTGTATCGGGGCGGATATTGACGTGGACGGTGGAAAAATTTAGAAAATGGAACTTTTTAATTTCTAGTTGTTTCAATCTTAAATTTCAGTTTGTAATTCTATACTGATGTGCGATGCACATCAGAAATTTTGTATCAAACGGCTATTATTAATGAATTCAATGAAAAGGCATTTTTGTGTTTTAATTATATATGTGGAACATGCAATAGTTATTTATTTATTCCCCAACACTTCGAAGTTTCAAATGTATTCTTTACAAAAACATCCGACTTTAATTACTCAAATTTTTAATCAACTCGATTTTTGCAATTGTGTTTTAGAAAAATGCCACCAAGAAGATCCACACGTCACACGGGAGGAAATCCTGATGATCAAAACCCCGATATCGCCCAACTCATAGCTCAACGTATCCAAGAGGCGATACCTAACATCATAGCCCAAGTTACCGCGGGTATTAATGAGAATCAAAGGAATGTTAATGTAGGAGGAGGAACTCCTAATAACACTCAAGACAATAGAGGATGTAGCTACAAAACATTCATGACTTGCAAACCCAAGGAGTTTCATGGAACGGAAGGTGCTATAGGATTACTCTCATGGTTTGATAGTATGGAGTCAGTACTTCATATCGGTAAGTGTTCGGAGGATCGCATGGTAGAGTATGCGGCCTGTCAGTTGCAAAAGCGAGCTCTAACTTGGTGGAACATTCAAGTACAAACCCGTGGAAGGGAAGATGCGTACAAACTGACCTGGACTGAGTTCAAGGAATTGCTCATGGAGGAATACTGTCCCAAGAGCGAAGTTCAGAAATTGGAAGCTGAACTTTGGGATCTTACCATGGTTGGTTCGGGGATATATCGCTACACCGCTCGTTTTCACGAACTTGCGAAACTAGTACCTCACATGGTTACCCCGGAGAGCAAACAGACCGACCGATATTTGTACGAACTAACCCCGGAGATCCGAGGGATGGTTAAGTCATCAAGTCCGACCACGATCCAAGCCGCCGTAGCCTTAGCAACTAGTTTGACCCATGATGCGGTCAGAGCAGGAACTCTAACTCAGAAAGGAGTCGGTATTAAAAGAAGGCCGGAGAATCAGTCGGGAAAAGCAATTGGAAGTAGTTCAAGTGGGAACAAGAAAGTAGTGGGAAATTTTGGGATGAATGCTAAGGAAGTAGGACGTTACAATAGGCCCCACCCAAAGTGTAACCAATGTGGTTCGCATCACGAGGGAGCCTGTCTCATCTGTAGCATCTGTAAGCAAAAAGGTCATTTAGCCCGATTTTGTAAGACGGTGAAGAATGTGAAAGAGGAAGGAAGGGTATGCTATGAGTGCGGAAGTCCAGATCACTTCCGAAACGTGTGCCCAAGGTGGAAAAGGGGACCAAACAATAACAATGCTGGGTATCAAACAAGACAAGCTAATCAGGGAAACCAAGGAGGACAAGCTCGAGGACGGGCATTTGTTTTAGGAGCAGAAGAAGCACGTCGAGACCCCAATGTAGTGACAGGTAGGTTTCTTCTAAACGATTATTATGCATCCGTATTATTCGACACTGGTGCCGATAAGAGCTTTATTTCTTTAGAATTTAGGCCTTTGATCAATCTAGAATCTAAGAAAATGCCGATTGCTTATATTGTTGAGGTTGCTAATGGATTTGAATTAGAAGCTAAGGATGTAATCTTAGGCTGTACCTTGAACTTAGCTGATAAACTGTTTAGCAGAGGTTAGTTGTTTTGAAAAGACGGTTAGGTTACCATTACAAGGCGGAGAAACCCTAGTTGTCCAAGGAGATTGTTGGTTCCCATTTTGTTTAAACAAGATTATCAGATCTATTAGTTCAAGTTTAAGTTTGATGCGGAAGCGTATTTGAAGAACTAACAGATATGTTTGATAGATTTAGAACACAATATAAATAAACAGTGAACAGGAAATAATATCTCAAAGTTTACTGAATATATATATATCAAGAACAGATTTAAGAACAGTGAGTAAGCAAAGCTTTAAAACAGATATGACTTTCAAAAGTGTATAAGTTATGTGTTCTTGTGATGTTTTTATCTTCTTGATTCTTGATTTTCGATTTCTTGTTAGGAAGAACTCAACATGAGTCTTCCTTATATACTACTCTAAGGGGACCATAAAGCATAAGCTACTATTCAGAACAGACGGTATGAACAGTTGAACGTGCTGTATTGCATTTAATGCCGCAGACGTCTATTATGTACTAAGCCCTATTGAGTCCACCCAGAGTTTGACACGTTGAAGTTGGACAGGGTACGTTGCCATGCAAGTTGATGAACAGGTCCATGAACAGTAGCAAGATATTATAAATATCTTCCAAGTCTTTAGAGAGGACCGCAGAGGCTCTGTAAAGGGTTACAGAGGTTCTGCGGTATGGTCCTTTGTAGATCAGTCTTTACCGGATTCCGAGTCTTTGGACTTCTTTGCGCGTATGACAGAGCTTCTGTAGGACGTCTCTGTAGCTTCTGTAGCTTCTTGACCTTGATCTCTCGGTAAGTTCGGCAGACCCTAAGAGGCTTTCTTCACTTGGCATATTTTTCACTACTTCTAAATACTTCTATGATTAGGAAGATTGAAGCTAACAATCTCCCCCTAAGTAGTGAAAAATAAAAATTTGACATTTAAGTATTTTTAGGCTAAGTTAGATAAGATAGAGGTTAAACAATACCTCGAAAGTTCTTTCATTTAGAGATATGCCAGAGGCATTTTACATTTGAGTATAATGAGATAAACTTTAACATGGTTTGCAGAGATTGGTTGTTTGAGAATCAGATTTTGGCATCTTTGAAATCGTTGAAGCTTCTGTTGTCTCTTTCGACTTCTCTTATCTCTTTGTAGAAACTAATGCAGAGTTTTCTTAAGCGTATTATAGCATCAATCTCTCTGATGAAGGTATCTGCAACGTCTCTATCCATTTGCTCGGTATCTCTGTATTTTACAAGGTTTGCTCTAAACTTGTTCAGAGTACTAGTTGCGTACTTCTGACAGTCCATGCTCACAAAAAGTTTGACTTCGCCTTGTGGGTTTTGAAATACTAACCCGAACCTTGGTTCTGCAATGATTGAGTTGGGCACGGCGTCAGGTGGGCAGCGATCCTCTGGTGGTCGTAGGTTCTGATGTTTGAGACCAAGATCCTTTCCCAGCTGAAAGTCTGTCAGACTGTAGATCAGAAACCTTTCCCTCATTGCTTTTCTCAACACTTGATATGCTCTGGTGTTTGGTTCTGTGTTGTAGTTGTCCTTCGTCCATTGCAGAAGGTCAGGTAGATCATAGGGATTCAGATTCCTTAGGTCAGCATCATCGGAGGTGGTTTCTGAATTGTTTACCCTTCTGACTCTGTAAATATTGTACCTGACCCTTGGATAGGTTCTGGTGAAGGAGTATCTACAGAATATTACCATTTTGATCTTGTGGATTGAGAAGACGTCTGCTTTGGTTCTTGGCTTTGTCCTGGTGAAGACGTTGTCAAATTCTTCTCTGATCTTTGGATCTGTCACATGATCTGTTGGATGATTGGTCTGAAAAGATTGTTTATAGAGGTATTTGTATACCACTTCTACCATTTCTTCTTGCGTTGGACCAGGTTGTGGTACTTGTCTTCTGAGACTTTCCATCTTTTTAACAACTTCTGCAGCTCTTCCTGATAGAGGAATGTCTGACAGAGGCTTCAATCCATATGCCCAATCCTCTTCTTCAGGCTTTGGAGTTTGAAAGGCATCAAAAGCGCTTTTCATCAATTTCTCTGTAGGCTTAGGCAATGATTTCTTTTTCTTGGGCTCTTCTGTCAGTATTACTTTGCCCTTGTCTTTGGCTTTTGGAGGTGCAGAACCTGTTGCTTCTGTAGGTTTGGTTGTTGGTGCTTTTGTTGGAATGATGGGGGTTGCCTCTGTAGGTTTTGACACTTGTGTTTGAGAGGACTTTTGTGGCGTTGGTTCTGTTGGCTTGATTTGCTCTGTAACCTCTGTTGGAGGTTCTTTGGTGACTTCTTCTGTGAGCTTGGTTTTTGTTGGTGAAGGTTGGATATCAAATCTTCTTGCCAATTTGAAAGCTAATGTGAACATGTGCCTTTCTTCTTCTCTCTGCGCCATTCGTTCAGTCATTGTTTTGTGCATATTCCTTAGAACAGAAGAAGTAGAGGTCGTTGCTCTTTTTGGTTTGTGGGCAATGGACTTTCTTCTTGGGATGGATTGGGGTTTTTCTTTTGGTTTTGTAGTTTGGGAGGGAAGATCTTCTTCTGTGGAGGATGACAGATGTTGAACATCTACTCCAAACATTGTAGGGAATTCCACAGAGGTGGGTGTTGCCTCTGTGGTCTTTTGAGCTTCTGGTACATGGGTTTCTTCAGCGGTTGATTCCACAGAGATGGGTGTTGTCTCTGTAGTCTATTGAGTTTGTTGATCTTTGGTTTGTTGTGGAGGGGCTTGGCTGATTGGTTCTGCTGCGATTGGTGGAGCTTGTAGTCCTCTGGTCGTAGCTTTCTCCCTTGTATTCTCCCCCTCAGGATGATCTGATGGACCAGGATGGTCATCATCAGAGTCATCCTGAGTCTTATCTGAAGTACCCTCTGCTCTGCAGGAAGCTTTGGGTTTCTTTGGTAGTTCTGCTCCTGCGGCCATCAACTTCGCACATACATCATCACAGAGGCCGATTAGAGTTGCAAGCTCTGCCTCTGTGTTGAAGCGCATTCTGCCGACACTTTTTCCGAATTCTTTGACGTAGTTGGCATTTGCAGTAGTGAAAGAGACGATGACTTCTGTGACCTGGTTTATGACATTCTGCCCGAGCTCTGTTAGCTGTGCTCTGGTCATGTAGTCTTTTGGCTGCATCATTTTAGTGTTGCGCATTGCCTCTTCTTGTACGTGTTTGAGGGCGTTCTGTAGATCTGTAGGTGTAATGCCCTTTGATTTGTTGGATTGCTTGTTCATTTGTTCAAGGAAATTCTTGACTGATTCCTTGAATGCAGATGTTGCGGCTATTCCGAAATCTTTAGCAGCAGAAGTGGTTGTAGTTGTGGCAGTTGTTTGAGCAGAAGACTTCATGTCTGTGATGGCGGATTTCACCTCTGTGGATAGATTGTCCATTTTGGTGTTCAGATTTAGCAAGGCCGTTGATGTTGTCTCTGTTAAAGATGTGAAAGAGCTTTGCAACTCTTTCATGGTTTGGTTCACAGAGGTGACAAGGGTTTGGAACTCATCCCTTGATACTTGTGTCCCTGGTGTAACCTCTGGAGGAACAACCCCTTCTCCAGAGTGAGTCCTTGTTCTTGGGACACCTTCGTTCACCCTTGTTTGTACGTTGGGGGTGGAAGGATTTCCATCTGATCTTCGAGAAGAAACCTGAGTTTCTATCTCTACAGAAGTTCTGGGAAGAACAGTGTCCAAATCCACTCCAGAGGTGGGTATCGGAATGTTCTTCTGTTGACTTGGAGACTTGTCTAGAGTCTCTTCGTCTTTGTGCACACTACTTCTCTCTGAAAGAAGTTTTGGCCCTATTTTGTGTGTGGCAGAGGAAACAAATTCCTCTGTTGGGTGTTCTAGTGTGATCTGGGGCGATTGATCACGAACTATAGGTGAGTCTCTCTGAGGAGACTCCCTAGGAATGGATTCCCCGGTTTTTGTGGACGCAGAAGTCGAAAGAGTGACCTCTGGCTGGATGGGTTGGGTTTGGATCGAGCTGTGCTGCTCTTGTTCAATAACACCTTCTGCAGCTAGACCTGCGGTGTTAGAAGTGTGGGTTGCACTGGGAGGGGTTTGAGGATGTGTGCCTTCTACTTCTACGGCATCTTTTTCTGTCCCTTTTTCTTTTTCTCCCATTCTATCTAAGACCTTTTTAACCCCATCTCTGTTCCACAGAGCTTCTGCTTGTAGCCTAAGCCTTTCCCTAGTTTCAACATCTGACAAGTCGATTTCTTCTATTCCTTCTTCTGAAGCTTGGCTTGGACTCCTTCTGTGGACATCCAGTCCCTGTTAGATGAAGGGATTCTGTAGAATGTTAGGGGTTTCAGATGGTTGATCTCTGGGGGTTTGATCATCTTCTTGCAGATTGGTGTCAATGCCAGAGATAGAGAAGTCTTGTTCTTCTGTGGTGTGGTGGTCAAGTGGTGGTGAATTCCACCCAGCTGTATTTAGGGTGTTAGCAAAGTCAGGGTGTTGAAGAAAATCGTTTAAGTTTCCTTGATGAGCGAATCGATCTGGGGATTGATAAGGTGATTGATATCCCTCTTCTACAACTTCTTCTTCTGCAGTTTCTTCGACCCGGGTTTCTGCGACCTCTTCTTCTGCAGTTCCTTCTTCTGCAGTTTCCTCTTCTGCGATGGTAACCAATTTATCAAGCTTCTTTTTGGTCTTCCTCTTCTTTGGTTTTGGTGCCCCTTCCTCTGTGGTTTTCGATATTCTTTTCTTCTTCTGTTTTGGAGAAGAGGGAGGAGCAGTGGAGCCAATTTCTGTGGCATGAGGAGGTGAAGGTTGATCTTCTGCAGCGCTTGTGGAGGTGCCTTCTGCAGTTTTCCTCTTCTTTGTTTTTGGGGTAGAGGCAGAGGCTTTAGAATAAGACTTCTTTCCCATGAGCTCGTCACGTTTGGCCATAAAACTAAGTTGGATTGCCAAGTGTTTTGCTAGTTTCTGATCTTTTTCTTCTGTAGATAGGGGTTCTACAACCATTTTTCCTAGGGGGACACCTAAATGCGGGGGTGTCACAGGGCTCGGTTTTGGAGTCCTATGATCGCGTATATACTATAACTTAAGGGTTTGTTCGTGGCATATTTCTGAAGCTTCTTTGACAGAGGTATGTAGTGGGTGTAGCTATCTATATGATCGGTGGGGATGTTTTTGTTCATTGGGAACTGTTTGGGAGTCGGCCCTTCCATTGGCCAGTTCTGTATCATCAATAGAGGTTCGAACAGGACTCCTAATATCCTTTGGAATTGCAGAGGTGGTAGAAACTTAGGATCGTTCTCTTTTACCCTTCTGATGTTGTTCTTTCTGTCGATCGTATTGATTATCTCCTGCATCATGATGGTCGAGTAATTGAGTGGGAGATCGTAGTAGACCCCATACATGATGGTTAAGATCTGATGCGAGCTCTGGTAAATGCTGCCTATCTTCCCTGTAAGGCGTCTGTTGAGGATTGAAAACAAGGTGTTCCACAGAGGTGGTAGTCTGCCTCTGCGGAAGTCATTTCTCTTCCTAAGTTGGGTGTTGTACCCAAGCATTTCTACAAAACGACAGAGCTCGTCGTCTGTTGGTTGTTCTGCATATCTCTTCAGTCCAAGAAGACCCCTTGTTGGTAGGTTGAACTCAAGTGAGAACATCGTTCTATTAAACTTGATTTCCAAATGCTCAGATTTGTCAGGCTTGGAGATGTACCCTTTGATAAGAGAATCATCTTTATCATATCGGCAACTTTGCCAAAACTGGTTCAAATATCTAACAGGTATTTTGTTTGGGGTTCTTGAAAGTAAAGGGAATAGGACATGATTTTCCATGATGTTTAGAAGAAGGGCATGGGTTTCGCCGAAAGCAGTGGGTGAGGGGACCAATTAGCAATTGTTTGATTTGATTGGCAGTACTTTTTCGAAATGATCCTTTGCTATAAAGTTTTGAAGATTTGTGGTCGGAGCAAAGTCAGCTGTGTCGCCGGAATCTTCTTGTTCAATATTTTTGGCGAGATGGGGGTTTTCTGAATGTTCCGAATGAGCAGGTGAATGTTCTGGTGAGTTCGCCAGAGAGTGTGCAGGAGAGATAACTTGAGAAGATAAAGCCATTTGGTAAGAAAAATAGGATTCTTGCAAACTTTTGCAGGGTTTTGCAGGAGAAGAATGAGAGTTTGTAAAGGTTTTATGAGAAGGTAAGCTTGGGTTTTATATGAGTGTAAAATGGTAGAATTCGAAAGAGTAAAAATATATGGCAATGGATAAATATTTGGAATCCGTACTCGAGTTAGAACGGCGGGTTCAACTTTCCATAGAAAACGTTCCATGTACGCCCAATGAAAAAGAGACACGTAGGCCATGTTAGAGGATGACAGGACGTCGTGTGCGGCCCATTAATGCTAGGCGCGTGGAGTTGTTCTTAGCCATATGAATTTCACTCTCAGTAAAAGTAACCGTTATTATTACAAGAATGCCCAAGTTGCAGATTGACAGAATCTCTGTGGTTTACAGAAGCTCTGTGATTTTGAAAAATTTGAAGTTCATGCCTCATATCTCATTGTTATCATGACTCTGTAGGTTCTTCTTTAACCAAAACATTTGTAAAGGCATTGGAGAGGATCGATAGGATTTTAGTGAAGAATTTTCTCTGAGGTTTTGTGGCTCTGTTGGAACTTGCAGAAGCTCTGTCAGGGCCAGTAGAAGCTCTGTGAGGGAAAAAATCTCATAACTAAAATTCTATTAAACTTTTTGATCATCCAATTTTTTATCTGTTTTAAGAGATGTTTTTCGGACATATTTGAAAGTTGGTGTCCGAGAAAACTGTTATGAATTTTTTCTTTTCGAGAAGGTCATGGTGTGTGTATTCGGTTTCCGAGATAGCATTCCAAAAGATCGATAGAGGCTGAATTTGCGATCACAGAGCATATTTCTTGCAGAACCTCTGTTGAGCTCAACAAAAGCTCTATGACCTTAAATTTCTCATAACTCGAATTTTATGAAACTTTTTGATCTTTTGATTTTTGACATGTTATTCACAGTATTTTTAGGACATATTTGACAATTTGTGTCCTAGAAAACTCTTTTCAAAAATCTTTTGTACGAGAGACATACCTTTTGGTTCTCCTTTTCTCGGCAGTGATGTCTGACTTCTGTTGACATAGATTCATCGACACTCTTCTTTGGCTCCCCCTTGAAAGATTTACCTCTGTAGATCATTTCAGGGTCCCTTTTTGCTCCCCCTTGATCTAATCACCTCTGTAGATCAAGTAATTTTTTTTGCTCCCCCTTGACCTATGCTTGGATCAAAGAATGATAAGTTTTGCATAGAACATAGGTCATGTTTTCCAGAGGTTCTGTATGGGTCGTCAGAGGATCTGAGCAGACCCACAGAAGCTCTGTGATATCAAGAACTATTTTAAGATTGAGAATTTACATACAGAAAGAAATCAATCAAGGTAATAAAATAAAGCAATATATTTATACACATATTTACAGAAGATAAGCTATACTTACAGAGGATTTTCACGTCATATTGATCATTCCTAATTTACCCACCAAGAAATTGAATCTTTTCTCATCTAAAGCTTTGGTCAATAAGTCCGCGAGTTGATATTCTGTGGGCACGAAATGCATCTCGATTGTACCGTATTCAACATGATGTTTCAAGAAGTGGTACCTTATATCGATATGCTTGATTTTTGAATGTTGCACTGGATTGGCAGAGATGGCAATGGCACTTTTGGAATCACAGAAGATGGGTATCTTGAGTAGGATGTGGCCATAGTCTTTTAGCTGAGTCTTCATCCACAGAACCTGAGAACAACAGATAGCAGCAGCAACGTATTCAGCTTCTGTCGTAGATGTTGAGACACAATTCTGCTTCTTGGAGGTCCAACTGACTAGTTTACCACCTAGGAATTGACAACTCCCAGAGGTACTCTTTCTGTCGAGCATGCATCCTCCATAGTCTGAATCTGTATAGGCTTTAAGACAAAAACCAGAGTTTTGTGGATACCAGAGACCAAGACTTTTGGTCCCCTTTAGGTATCTAAAGATTCTCTTTACAGCATCATAATGTGACTTCTTAGGATTAGCTTGATAACGTGCACAAAGACATGTGGCATGCATAATGTCAGGTCTGCTTGCAGTTAAGTATAATAGAGATCCAATCATGCCTCTATAAAGAGTGCATTCTACAGAGATGCCATCTGGATCTAAGAATAACTTATTTCCAGTGGCCATTGGAGTTTTCATTGCAGAGGTATCAGAGAGGCTATACTTGAAAAGAATGTCAGAGACATATTTGGCCTGATTTATAAAAATTCCTTCTGATGATTGTTGGATTTGGAGTCCTAGGAAGAATGTTAATTCTCCCATCATACTCATTTCAAACTCACTCTGCATGAGTTTTTCAAAACTTTTGCACTCTTCTGCATTAATAGACCCAAAAATTATGTCGTCCACGTAGATTTGTACTAGCATTTATTCACTGTTTTTACGTTTATAGAATAAGGTTGTATCTGTTGTACCTCTGTCGTAGCCATTGACTAGAAGAAAGGTAGAAAGTCGTTCGTACCATGCTCTTGGAGCCTGTTTCCGTCCGTACAGAGCCTTTTCAAGGTAGTATACATTCCTTGGGAACTTTGAGCTTTCAAACCCTGGTGGCTGATTTACGTAAACCTCTTCTTGGATTTCACCGTTGAGAAAAGCTTATTTTACGTCCATCTGATAAACTTTAAATCCTCCGTGGGCTGCGAAGGCTAAGAATATTCTTATTGCTTCGATCCGTGCGACAGGGGCAAAAGTCTCATCGTAGTCTATGCCTTCTTCTTGTCTATATCCCTTGGCCACTAATCGTGCTTTGTTTCTGATGACCACTCCATCTTCATCCTTCTTATTTTTGTAGACCCACTTAGTCCCAATGGCCTGTTTCCCTCGTGGCAGAGGTACTAAAGTCCATACTCTGTTACGCTCAAACTGCAGAAGTTCTTCTTGCATGGCGTCTACCCAGTTTGGGTCATCTAGGGCTTCAGAAATCTTCTTTGGTTCTATCATACTGATAAAATTTGTAAAGAAACAAAAATTAGCAGTGGCATATCTGGTTTTTACTGTGTCAGAAGGTTCGCCGATTATTTGGCTTGGAGGATGGCTTTTTGTCCACTTAGTTGTGCGTGGAAGGTGGTCACCAATGTCATCAAATCTTTCTTCAGAGGCTTCTTGTTGTTGTTCTTCTTTTTCATCTTGTATAGCCTCTGTAGTAGTGCGTGCCTTTGTAGTTGATCCTACAGCTTGTGGAATGATTGGTATGAGAGGTGGTGGAGTTTGTTCCTCTGAGGACGTATAGACTTGGTCCTCTATATCCTCTGTAATTGGTTCCTCTGTGGATTGTGAAGTTTGATTTTCAGCAGCTTCTATGGTCGTTTTCCTCGTTGTTTCATCTTCTGTGGTTTCTACCTCGGCATTTGCATCTGTAGTATTTATAGAAGAAGATGAAGCATTATTTGGACCAATTAGAGTCATACCTGTAGGATTTTGACCGATGGAAGATGGTTCTTCAGAAGCTCTGTTTGTTCCAACAGAGGGATCAATGTCGTCGTGGAACATCTCTAAAAATAGAAGATTTAAGTCTTCTTCCGTTTGCGAGATGCCAAAGGTTTCCCTTTTAAGTCCGAGTTCTGAACTGATTTGCTCAGAAGTCTTCTGGAATGAATCATCAAAAGAAACATTGATGCTTTCTACGATTTTGCGAGACCTTGTAAGGAATGCTCTGTAGGCTTTGGAAGTGGCAGAGTATCCAATGAATTCGCCTTCGTCAACTTTTACCTCAAACTTTCCTCTGGAATCTCTGTCGTTTAAAACAAAGGATTTACATCCGAACACATGGAAAAATTTGATGTTTGGCTGCCTTTTGTTGATCAATTCGTAAGGAGTCTTGAGGTGTCTTTTCACAATGGTTGAACGGTTCTGTGTATAACAAGCGGTAGAAATCGCTTCTGCCCAAAAGTTCATCGGTAATCCGCATGCTGATAGCATAGCTCTTGCGGCCTCCACGAGTGTTCGATTCTTTCTTTCGACTACGCCATTCTGCTGTGGAGTACGTGCAGCAGAGAAGTTCTGTGATATTCCTTCTGTAGAAAGATAGGCTTCAATGACAGAGTTTTTAAATTCTGTGCCATTGTCACTTCTTAACTTCTGTATTCTGCATTTATAAAGAACTTGAATTCTTTTCATTAGATTAATCAAGATGATTGGAACATCTGATTTCTTTCGAACAAATTCAACCCATGTGAAACGCGAATACTCATCAATTAAGACAAGTATGTATTTCTTGCCACCTAGGCTCTGTATGGCAATGGGACCGCAGAGGTCGACATGAAGCATGTACAGAGGCCTTGTTAGGACTAAATGTCCTATAAAATAGAAAGTGATATAAAGAAATAATTAGTGTTATTTATTTGTTTGTAAAGCCTCTCAAGATAATGGGCTTTATGGCTAATGGGCTTGGGCCTGTCAAGCCCTTGTTATGTAATGTGTGATTTGAGTGGTAATTAGGTTAGTAGTGGTGAGATTAGCCGTGCGCTTAACAAAGTTTAGAGAGAGAGTTTGTTCATCATTCTAATCTTGTAACTCTCTGCATTCAATCAATAAAGGATTAATCATTTCATATTCATTGTTACTTGTTAATATGGGATCCACAATTGGTATCAGAGCAGAGGGACAAAGCTATTGATTCAAAGGTATTTTTCTGGTTTTTCTTGATCATTCAAAGTACGTACTGTGTTCATCTCAAGAATTTTTGATTGCTTTGATTTTGGTGTTAAAACCCAAAATTGAGGCTTGATACATTCTTCTCAAAGGTTTTCTAAGATCTCTCTGTGTTTTCAAATCGTTTGGTTGAGTAAAAATCACTGATTTTTAAGTTCTTGATTTGTTTGGTTTTTACTCCTTGTTCGTGAAAATTATCAATTTTTCTTGTCAAAAGTGCTATTTGATTCGATTTAGTATAGTTTTGGTGTGATTTTGGGCTAGTTTTCTTGTTTATACTAAGTTCTTGCAGATTATCTCTCTTCATGACTGCAGAAATTCATCGAACCTGGTAAGTTTTTTTCTTGTATCTGATTTGTTTTCGAAGTCCCGGTACTGATATATCCCGGTAGTGACTACTCCCGATACTGATAACTCCCGGTAGTGAATAACTCCCGATGCTGATATCTCCCGGTAGTGTTAACTCCCGGTACCGATATCTCCCGGTAGTTGATATATCCCGGTACTCCATCTCCCGGTACTCCATCTCGCGGTACTCCATCTCCCGGTATTACATCTCCCGGTACCTAACTTAGTCCCGGTATTACTCAGTTGTGGGACTCGGTTTGCCTGTCCCGGTATCACAACTCCTGGTATTTCTCTGTGACTTCCCAGTTACGGGACTTCTCAATTGCGGGACTTTCCATTTGCGGGACTTGCTTCTAATACCGGAAGCTGTAAATTTCGGATTTTTAGGTTTAGTGATTTTTGAACTTTCATAACTTCATATCATCATAACTCTCTCAAAAATCAGTATTTTGCAATGAAATTTTACAGGGTTCGATCACACCACAGTAAACTGAACAGGCTTTCAATTCCGGATCAGTAAACCCTGTCTGCTTTTGATCGATATCTTGAATTGTCTCACGATCACTTATGTCAAGTAACAATGTCTTATCCGACTTACTCTGAGCTCAAAGAGAAAGTTTCTCTTTTAGAAGCGCATATCTCTAAGCTAGAAGCCGAGGCTAAGATCAAATATGATGCCATAGGCAGGCTAGCGATTGAAAAGGCTGAGGACAAATGTGTGATAGAAAACTATCAAACTGAGTGCTCGGCCTATTCAGAAAGAGCTAAACTCCTCGAGACCCAAATATCTTAATATACTCAAAAGTTAGAGAAGTCTCAGGAGGAGTATTCTAAAAGCATCTTAGTTCAAGAAAATGTTTTAAAAGAAAATGAAAAGTTGACCACTAAGCTTAAGGATGTTGAATCCAAACTTTACAAACTTGGTCAATATGAACAAACCATCCACTTGAACAAGCCTAAGGAGTTCAAATATTACAACTCGCTTTGGGGACTCGGATATGATAATCCATGCTACCTAAAGAAAGTCGTGTCGAAGGTCCCCACTCTTTATGAATTTGATTTCATGGGCTTAGACAAGATTTATCCCGAGTACAAAATTAAGTGGACTAAGGCATCTCCGGAAGATGAGGAGTTTGAGGATTTTAAAAGACAAACGACCATACCTCTACCACCAATAGAGGCAAAACCTAAATCTGAAAATCCTACTTCTAAAAATGACACGAAATCGGATGATGCGCCGCCTAGGAAGAACATAAATGTACAAATTCCTTTCGTGTACGAAACGCTTAATGCTTCGTATTTAAAAAGAAAAATTCCTTATCTCCCCAATGACTATTTTGACATCTACTCTCTTGCCAAAACGGTTGAGACTCCGCCTCCTGTTCCGGCAACCGCAGATGAAGACTCTAATGACCAAACAGAGTTGAAACGTTATGTTCCACATCTGATTTTGGAAAACATTATTTTTAAACTGGAAGAGTCAATTGCGAGAGATAAGGTCAGTTATGAAACCGAAAGGATTGTATTTTTAGATTCTATTGAAAAGCTCAAACAAACTAAACCCGACACACTACCCGAATCTGAAAGAGAGTCCTATCGAACCGAGATTGATAAGTTGACGTCTCAACTAGCTGTTTTGGCATCTGAAGCCTTAACGCTTAGAATGGCTAAGGGGAACTCTGTGGATACCCCAATGGCGCCTGTCACTCCTGAAACAATCTCGTTTGATGATGCTCAGATCTTTTCGGATAGTTCGTCGTGCAAAGCCTTTATGGGAGTGTCTTATGACACCACTACTAAAGATTTGAGCTTTAAGGATAAAGGTAAGGCCATCGAACCCGATTCTGTTCAAAAGAATCTTTTTCCGGTTTTTGATAATCCCTTTGCGAATGACTCCTCGTCTGACTCTGATGGCGACACTCCACCTGATTCTGCAAGAAGAATTTATGAGTTTATGAATTCCACTCCTTGTCATGAAGATGATTTTTCTAAGATTGATGTTGCTCCTAAGCTTGCAAGTCACATTCAACTTCTTGAGAAAATGCCTTCACCGGTTAATTTTAAAAAGGGAGAATGTTCCAACTCCAAATATGTTTCTAAGACCAATTCTTTAAATTCAAAATCTAAAAGACGGTCAAAGAAACGCCCGAAAACCGGTAAGTCTCACAAAAGACAATCTTATTACTCTAGTTCTACTGACAGTGAGCCTCATGATTCTTCAGATAATCATGTTTTAAAAAAGTAAAAATGGTTTGGAGAAAGAAATCAACTACAGAAGAATGTAATGGAAACACGTTTCATGATTCCCCTGTAGTTGATACAAAGTCTTTTATTTCCAAGACTGGTTCACGTGCTCATGTTTACCCTATAGCTAAGCTGATCAGTTTAAACCGAGCAAACGTCTGTTGCACGTATTGTGGAAAGAGTGACTTTGTACATCCAAGGTACGTCAATAACTGGTATGGTACTTATAGTATCCCAAATCCCCATTTTAAAGTCAAGACATCTAACCACCAAGGATCCATCAAAGCATGGATACCAAAATCTTTTTGATCTGTTTTTGCAGGGATTTCATGTGTGATAATATACAGAATTTTATTTTCACATGACTGCGTTCGAAGGTTATGCCACATTTGAGGGGGAGCATCAGGTATTTGACATATACATGAATTTTTTGTGAATTAAAAGAACCGTGGCAATTCATCATGAAAAAACTTACTTGAGTTTGTTTTTCTCCGTTTTTAAATTCCAGAATTGCCACGTGTTATATTTTCTTTGATTTAGTTATTTCCATGTCTCACATATTTTGTTGATTTTTCGATGGAAATACACCCGCTTGAATTCCAATTTTGTTCTCATAGTACGCCCTTACTTACTAATGATTCAGTTCTTCTCTGGTAAATTAATTGTGACTTGTTCTTCACAATTAAACTTTCTGATCAATTGTTTCATTTGTTGCAAACACTGTGCTTACTGAGTCATCCTAGTCGCGCTTGAACTTGTTCTTTGATCTTCATTCACATTTTATAATGACTTCTGATCAACTCAGATCAGGACTCGTTCTTAAAAGATTGACTTCTAAACATGCCAATTTAGAACTCGTACTTCAATTTGTGCTTAAAGTTTTATTGGTTCATTCAAAGAGTGTTAGGAATTACATCGTTTCTATGGTCTATCCAGAACCGGAAGGACCTACCCAAGAAACACATCCTTTTTAGATAACAGTGAGGGGTCTAGATGTATAGACGAGTTTGGAGTGAAAAAAAAAATGGTGAGGATGTGACAGGACTTTAAAGACATATTGGTCCTTACCAAACCGAGTCACTTAGCCGGGTAACCACACAATCTATTCATTCTCGTTCTTTGGAGATGAATATTGAAACAGACATGGACCCAGTGTCGACAACTCGTGTCACCCCACCTAGCCACTCAAGCATCTCATAAAAGATGTTTGTTTCATAAATGCACGGAGATTTAGCACATAATCTATCTATTCCTCACTCGGAGGTCTTAGATATTGAAAAAGGAAGACATCAGCTCCGGTCTCCGAACTTCATATTCTATTCACTGTGTCAATTGATTTTTAACTTGAGTCCCAGGTTAAATCAATTTTTGAGCCAAATCGATATAATTTATTTCTTTCACACATGCACGAGTCTTTGTGATTCCCATTGCATATCTTCGTGATATTGCCGGAACAGTTTGAGAGGTAATTTTTAATATTTTACTTCAGTGATAACTGGAAGTCCTATCAGAGATACCCCGATGCCAACTCTGAACATAGGCCACACAATTATTTTAATTGTTGTGATAACAGTTACTATTGGGTTTCTGTGTTAGATGATTACCCTATTTTGGTTACTTATCGTTTTATCTGGTACTTTTGCTACTCATCAGTGTTGTCTTTGAAGTTACATGATGCTCAGGATGCTCCTAATCATCATGAGGGGGAGAACTGATACAAATTCAAAGACAAAGATCATCATCATGAGGGGGAAAAACGTTATAAAAGTTCAAAGACCCAGACTATCAAGTTGAGGGGGAGTAAGCAAAAGTTGAGGGGGAGTAACTGTTATAACCTGTGCTGAAAATATTACAACGTGCATGGTTCTTCTATCCGTTTAACAAAGTGCTGAAGTTTTCAAAGCTAATTCAAGTCGTGGTTCAACTCGTGATACTAAGAAGACCAAGAGCATATTTCAAGGGGGAGCGTGAAAGATATGAAGACAAGCAACACTAAAGTGCTTCAAAGATTCAAGACGAAGAGAAGATCAAGATCGGAATAGTTCAAGTTCGTATTTTTTCTTTATATAACTTTAGGGGGAGATTGTTAGGACTAAATGTCCTATAAAATAGAAAGTGATATAAAGAAATAATTAGTGTTATTTATTTGTTTGTAAAGCCTCTCAAGATAATGGGCTTTATGGCTAATGGACTTGGGCCTGTCAAGCCCTTGGTATTTAATGTGTGATTTGAGTGGTAATTAGGTTAGTAGTGGTGAGATTAGTCGTGCGCTTAACAGAGTTTAGAGAGAGAGTTTGTTCATCATTCTAATCTTGTAACTCTCTGCATTCAATCAATAAAGGATTAGTCATTTCATATTCATTGTTACTTGTTAATCTGGGATCCACAGGCCTAGTGCAAGACACATCTGTTTTGCCTTTGTGAGAAGCTCTTCTGAGTTTTCCCATTTCACAGGCAGAACACAAATGATCCTTATTAAATTTAACATTAGGCAAACCTTTAACTAGATCAAGTTTGACTAGTTTATCCAAGGTGTGAAAGTTCAAGTGACAGAACCTGTTATGCCATAACCAGGCTTCCTCACTTTTGCAGGCTACAAAGCAAACTTTGTCCTTGTTCTTGGAACAAAAATTCATCAGATACAGATCACCTCTTCTTTCGGCTCGCAGAAGTTCCATTCCTGTGTCTTCACTTTGCAGAGAGCAGAAAGTTCTTTTGAATAACACATAGAATCCTGTATCACAGAGTTGACTTACACTGAGTAGGTTGTGTTTAAGGCCATTCACATATGCAACTTTGTATACAGAGACGGTTTCCTTCTGTATGACTCCATAGCCTTTGATGTGTCTCTTCTTGTCGTCTCCAAAAGTTACAGATCCACCATCGTGTGTTTCTTTGTACGTAGATAGTAAACTTCTGTCGCCAGTCATGTGCCTTGAGCATCCGGAGTCAAGATACCAAATTGGCACAAACTGCTTCTGTAAGACAATCACAGAGACTTAGGTACCCATATCCATATGGGTCCAATATTGTTAGAATTTATCAAGTTTGCCTTAGCATTCTTGAAATACATTTTATCTTTTGTAGAAAAATCAGATTGTTTCTCTCTTGGTTCTGACTTTGGAGTTTGAATTTTAGTGGAGAGTAAGCAATCTGGACTTGAGAAGTGATTATTCAATTTGAACATAAGATCAAAGCAATGACAGTATTTAATATGAGACGTGATTTGTTTGAACTTTTCATTGAATTTATTGAACTGAACCACATAGGCATTACATTCTTTCTTAACATTAGATTTCCTATTACAAGAAGATCTATGAATACTAGAATGTTGTTTGCAAAAGTCTTGTTTAGGTCCTGCCTTCTGTGAGTCTCTTCTGTGGTGAACATCTTTCTTCACTGTCACAGAGGAAAAATATTTGTTAGCTTCAGGCTTTTTTTCTTTTTGTTGCCAAGTGGGATTCTCTTTAATTTGCTTTAAAGGTTTTGAAAATTTTGAGCTTTTAGGATTTTCAGAGGCCTTTTTCAGATTATCAAGCTCTGTAGAGGTTTTGACTTGTACACACATTTTGAGAAAATCTGGACAGATAGGTATCTCTGTGATTTTCTCTTTTGGAGAAATTGTTCTGTTAAGAACCTCAGAGGAGAATTTAACATCCTCTGTGTCACAGTGAACTATCCCTGATTTAGAATCAGTCTCTGAGTCGTCAGAGGATGAATCGTCCTCATATACAGAGGTTGAGTCATTTCTTTCGACAGAGGCTAGATTTTTTGAGCATGTATCGTACGAGCTTTCTTCCTCTGTATAATAACTTTCATAGATAGCAGAGGTTTCTGATGAGATCTCTTCAGCGAGAATTTGATCTATAGAAGATGTACAGAGATTTTCTAAAACATTTGATTTCAAAACTTCCAAAATTTCTTTTTCAATTGATTCTTTAAGTTTTTCTTCTGAAAAGATGGGTTTAAACTCAGGAGCTTTTGCAGATAATTTCTTTTCTACATTTATCATACAGACAAAAGCGACCTGTGTTTGAGTCTCTGGTTTACCAAACTTAAAGATACCAATCTGATCTTGTGTTTTCAGATATTTCTTTGGTTTGATTCCTCTGTTGACAGAGGTTGAAGATGATGAATCTGTGTTTTCAAACCACACATTGATCATCTTCGTATGTTTCCTCAAGTGAGGATCTGCAGAGATTTTAACCCTTTTACTTACAGAGAGTAAGTTTGGAAAATTTGGTTTATTTGTTTTTCCCAAAACAAATAGAGAGGACAGAGGTTTTAGTCTTTTATTTTCAACACCTAAGGTAATATCACTGTACCCTATACCTCGTCTTGCTATTTGGGAGTTTACCTTTTCATACACCTTCTGTGCATCTTTATAGTTTTTAAGTAAAACTTCTCTTCTTAGAAGATCTTGCCAAAGTACCTCTCTCTCTCTCTTTGAAAGTATTCTTTGAGAGCTCTTATGTCAGTTGTTTCACTCCTAGAAACTGAAAGCTCTTTTGTTTTGATTTTTAAAGCAGAGGTTAATTCAGAAATTTGCCCTTTTAAACGATCTATATTTTTGCTCCAATATTTTTCTACTCTTTCCTTTTCTTCAAAATTTTTGGCTTTTTCTTGAGTGAGAAGCCTTACTTCTCTCTCATTAAAGGTGAGTCTTTTCTGAATGCTTTCATTTATCTCTTTTAGTTCAATCAGTTCAATGTTAAGTTTAATTGAATCATTATCTACAGATTTAGTACAATAGGTACAGTTTGAAATGGATACCTCATTGTCAGTGCCGGAGTCGACTTCTGCCATGCCACAGTACATGGCATTGGTGGTGAATTCATCATCAGAGGTAGAGTCTGACTCGAAGTCCTCCTTGTTTGCTTCAGAATGCCCTTTGTTCGCCATTAGGGATTTTTGCGCATAATATTCAGCCTTCTTTTTGTAAAACGCTGAGTCCTTCTGTGGGCGATTTTGTCTACTTCTGCATTCTTTTGCGAAATGGCCTGTCTTGCCGTAGTTGAAACAACCTTGAGAGGTGTTTCCAGTTCGATCGTCGGACTTCTGTTGATCTCCACCTTTCTCTGTTCGGCATTCGTTTGCGTAATGACCAGGCTTACCACATATGTAGCATTCTTGTGTGTGGCCTACCTTGTCATCTGACCTCTGTTGGTCATTTCCTCTGCAGTTTCTGTCGCTCGACCTCTGTTTGTCATCATTTCTGTAGCCTGACCTCTGTCGGTCAATCGATTCTTCTCTTCTTCCATCATCTCTTCTACCGCTCTGGTTGTCTCTGCTATATCTGTCATTTCCAGAATTCCTTTGGTTACCTCTGAACTCTCTTGTCAATAGAGCCAATGATTTAGCTAATGACGCAAGAGTTATCTCTTCCTCTATCAGCTCGTCTTCTTTGCTATCAACCATCACTATCTTCTTCTTCTCCTTCTTCTTCTCCTCTGTTGCTCTCTCATTTCTCGGTCTTTCTGTTGCCTTTAAAGATTTACTAACCAATGCGTATGGTGCAATGGTTAGTGTTTTAGCCTGTGCTATTTGAAGCTCTTGTGCATCTAGTGTTCCATAGAGATCATAGAGTGTCCATGAGTCTAGATCTTGGTTTATTTGTAAAGACATAGACAATTGAAGCCACTCATCATTCAGGCTCTTTAGAAACATGACGTTATTTTCTTCTGAGGTTCTGTGAATGCCAGACTTTCTATTGAACCGGTCGTATGTTGTTTGCAAAGATTCTGTTGCAGAGGCTCTGAAGGCATGATATTCATTTATGTATTGTGCCCTTCGGTTCTTCTGTGTTTTAGCACCCCCTTCCAACTGTCTTTCTAATTCTTTCCAAATATCGTGCGCTGTTTCGCATGCATCTAAGGATTGAAAAAGTTCGTTGGGGATAGCCATGATCAATATTCTTTTTGTTTTCTGTGCAACTTCATCTTCTGCCTTATCTTCATTTGACCATTCTCCTTTTGGCTTAGGTTTTTGTTGTTCAGGGATTTCAGGAGATTCAGCAGTAGCTGGTACACGTGGCATAGTTATCATAGGGACCGGAGGAGGATTGTAAAGATATTGTTTGAGATTTTTTTCAGTACCCTCAAAGAAATGAACCATTCTTATCTTCCATTGAGGATACTCATCTCGAAGGAGAGTAGGAGGTTTGGTTAATGAGCCAGCAGTGAAAAAGTTATTGGTATTTGTCATTGTAAGAGTTTTTCAGGGGTTCAAAAAGGATAATATGATGAAAGATTTATGAGTATGAAGATCTGGAAGGATTTCTGGGTAATAACTAATATCCAGAATTACTTTACTGGTGTTCTAACCTGGAAAAATGGTTTCTATCAGAATGAATCGAAGAGTGATAGGAAAACAGAAACCTTTTTAATTATGATGAAGAGTAGGTTAAAAACAGAATGAAATCTATCAATAATGTTGTCAAACGAGGATCACTTAATATTGAAAATCAAGATAGGCTCTGATACCAATTGTTGGTTCCCGTTTTGTTTAAACAAGATTATCAGATCTATTAGTTCAAGTTTAAGTTTGATGCGGAAGCGTATTTGAAGAACTAACAGATATGTTTGATAGATTTAGAACACAATATAAATAAACAGTGAATAGGAAATAATATCTCAAAGTTTACTGAATATATATATATCAAGAACAGATTTAAGAACAGTGAGTAAGCAAAGCTTTAAAACAGATATGACTTTCAAAAGTGTATAAGCTATGTGTTCTTGTGATGTTTTTATCTTCTTGATACTTGATTTTCAATTTCTTGTTAGGGAGAACTCAACATGAGTCTTCCTTATATACTACTCTAAGGGGACCATAAAGCATAAGCTAATATTCAGAATGGACGGTATGAACAGTTGAACGTGCTGTATTGCATTTAATGCCGCAAACGTCTATTATGTACTAAGCCCTATTGAGTCCACTCAGAGTTTGACACGTTGAAGTTGGACAGGGTACGTTGCCATGCAAGTTGATGAACAGGTCCATGAACAGTAGCAAGATATTACAAATATCTTCCAAGTCTTTAGAGAGGACCGCAGAGGCTCTGTAAAGTGTTACAGAGGTTCTGCGGTATGGTCCTTTGTAGATCAGTCTTTACCGGATTCCGAGTCTTTGGTCTTCTTTGCGCGTATGATAGAGCTTCTGTAGGACGTCTCTGTAGCTTCTGTAGCTTCTTGACCTTGATCTCTCGGTAAGTTCGGCAGAGCCTCTGTAAGAGGCTTTCTTCACTTGGCCTATTTTTCACTACTTGTAAATACTTCTATGATTAGGATGATTGAAGCTAACAGAGATAGAGCTGGAAGGAGTCTGAAGATAGTATCATGTATGAAGGTCCATAAGTATTTGAGGAAGAAGTATGTTGCGTTCTTGGCACACGAAATTGAGAAGAAGTATGAGGAGAGGCGAGTCCAGGATATTCCTGTGGTGAAGGATCACCCAGAAGTATTTCCAGACGATTTGCCTGGACTTCCACCGTTTAGACAAGTCGAATTTCAGATTGATCTTGTACCCGGAGCGGCGCCTGTAGCCAAGGCCCCGAATCGCTTAGCACCTGCAGAAATGCAAGAGTTGTCGAATCAACTTCAAGAACTTTTGGTTAAAGGATTCATTCGACCAAGTTCATCACCCTGGGGAGCCCCGATTATCTTCGTCAAGAAGAAGGATGGATCATTTCGAATGTGTATCGATTATAGGGAGCTAAAGAAGTTGACAATCAAGAACCGATATCCCCTACCTCGAATAGACGATTTGTTCGACCAGTTGCAAGGTGCAACTTACTTCTCTAAGATTGATCTTCGATCGGGATATCATCAGTTGAGAGTCTGAGAGCAAGATATTCCTAAAACAGCTTTTAGAACTCGTTATGGACACTACGAGTTTTTAGTTATGCCATTTGGATTGACGAACGCGCCAGTTGTGTTTATGGATCTAATGAATAGAGTATGTAGGCCATACCTTGATAAGTTTGTGATTGTGTTCATCGATGATATACTAATCAATTCTCAGAGTAAGAAGGATCACGAGCAGCATCTAAAAGTGATTTTAGAACTTCTCAAGGAGCAGAAGCTATATGCCAAATTCTCTAAGTGCGAATTTTGGATTCAGGAGGTACATTTCTTAGGTCACGTAATCGGGGAGAAAGGGATTCACGTGGACCCGGCTAAAGTAGAAGCCATTAAGAAATGGGAAGCCTTCGCCAATTTCTAGGCTTGGCGGGATACTATCGACGTTTCATCGAGAATTTTTCTAAGATCGCTAAACCCCTTACATCGTTAACCCAAAAGGAGAAGGAATTCGTTTGGGAAGTTCCACAAGAGGAAGCGTTTTAACTCCTAAAGAAAAAGTTGTGCAATGCACAGATTTTAGCTCTACCAGAAGGAACGGAAGATTTTGTAGTGTATTGTGACGCATCACATCAAGGATTAGGTTGCGTATTGATGCAAAATGATAAGGTGATAGCATATGCCTCGAGACAATTAAAAGTTCACGAAAAGAACTATACCACACACGATTTGGAACTCGGAGCTGTGGTATTCGCTCTGAAGATATGGAGACATTATCTATATGGTACCAAGTGTACTATTTTCACCGATCATAAAAGTCTTCAACACATCTTTGATCAAAAGATGCTGAACATGAGGCAAAGAAGATGGGTAGAACTTCTCAGCGATTACGATTGTGAGATACGTTACCACCCAGGTAAGGCCAATGTGGTAGCCGATGCCTTGAGTAGGAAAGAAAGGGTAAAACCTTCACGAGTCCGAGCGTTAGGAGCACTGGTTCAAACAAGTTTGAAAACCCGGATTTTTGAAGCTCAGATTGAAGCATTGAAACCTGAAAATCTGAAGGGAGAGACTCTTCATGGTTTAGAGTCTAGTTTTGAAACTAAGATTGATGGAATATGTTACTTTAAGGGCAGAGTGTGGATCCCAAAGGCTGACAACCTACGGAAAATGATTTTTGAGGAGGCTCATAAATCGAAGTATTCAATTCACCCAGGAGCGGATAAGATGTACAAGGATTTAAGGGAATACTATTGGTGGCCAGGAATGAAGAAGGATATTACCATATATGTAGGAAAATGCATAACGTGTGCAAAGGTCAAGGCTGTATATCAAAAGCCATCGGGACTGTTGCAACAACTGGAAATTCCCCAGTGGAAATGGGAGCAAATCACTATGGATTTTATAACCAAACTCCCGAGAACTGCCAAAGGGCATGACACGATTTGGGTTATAGTAGATCAATTTACGAAGTCTGCGCATTTCTTACCTATTCGGGAAGATTATAAGATGGAAAAGTTTGCCCAAATCTACATCAAGGAGATCGTTACGCGGCATGGAGTTCCAGTTTCCATTATATTGGATAGAGATAGTCGCTTTACATCCCGATTTTGGCAATCACTCCAAAAAGCGTTGGGTACTCAGTTGAACTTAAGCACGGCTTATCATCCTCAAATGGATGGTCAGAGTGAGCGGGCCATTCAGACTTTGGAGGACATACTTCGGGCATGTGTATTAGACTTTGGAGGAAATTGGGATAGCCACTTGCCGTTAGTCGAATTCTCATACAACAATAGCTATCACACTAGTATTCAGTGTGCGCCATATGAAGCTCTGTATGGTCGCAAGTGTCGATCACCTCTTTGTTGGTTGGAGATTGGAGATAGACAACTATCTAGTCCGAACATTGTCCAAGAAACCACCGACAAGATCGCAATCATGAGGGATAGGCTTAAAGCAGCTCAAGATCGTCAAAAGAGCTATGCGGACAATCGAAGAAAGCCTCTAGAATTTCAAATTGGTGATAGAGTCTTTTTAAAAGTATCCCCTTGGAAGGCAACAGTCCGTTTTGGGAAAAGAGGAAAGTTGAGTCCACGGTATGTTGGACCATTCAAGATCACGGAAAGAATTGGACCAGTAGCTTATAAGCTGGAATTGCCAATGGAGTTAAGTGTTATCCACAACACGTTTCACGTGTCGAACCTAAAGAAGTGTTTAGCTGACGAAGCAGTAACCGTGCCCTTGGAAGAAGTCCAAATCAACAATAAACTGCACATCGTAGAGGAACCAATGGAAATACTCGATAGGGAAGTCAAGCGTCTTAAGAGAAGCAAAATCCCGATAGTAAAAGTTCATTGGAACACAAGGCGTAGGCCTGAATACACTTGGGAGCGGGAGGATTACATGTTACAAAAGTATCCTCACCTCTTCGCAAGCAAACCTGTTAACGCTAGTGACACTTGAATTTCAGGACGAAATTCTTCTAACCGGGGGAGACTGTGACAACTGTCAAATTCACATCTCAGGTTAGAACTGCTTTGGATACCTCATTTTTATGACATAGTTTACACAGTGAAATTTTAGCAGTAAACACGGTACGATAGGAAAAATTGAGAAATTTTGCCAAAGAAATCCTTGAATTAGGAAATTATCCATAAATCTCATAAAATGCCAACTTAATATATATTTATACTACAAGTATTTATGTAGTTGTTAATTTTTATATATTTCAAGTTTATTATATATATAAATACTTTATTTTATACATGTATACCTTGTATTTTAACTTTAAAAGAGAATACTTATATTTTGATTTTATTTTAAACCATGAAGTGACTAAAATACATTTGTCACACCACACCACACCCCCCCCCCCCCCCCCCTCAAAGAGGCCGGCCACCCTCTCTCTCCCTCCATATGTATGCAACACTCTTCATCATTTCACCTCACTCTCTCATTTCAATCTCTCACTAAGAGAAAGTTGTCACCTCCTTCTCTCTCCATCTTCAAATCTTCATCCTCATCTTCATATCATCTTCAAGTGTTCACCATAAACTCCAGCCCCTAAACTCTTCTTCTTCAAGAGTCCAAGGCAATCAAAGGTAAAAATAAGTGTGTTGGGTAAAATCCACATACATTCTTTCAAGACTTTTTCATCTTCTTGCATTTTAAAGTATGATCTTCATCTTTTCTACACTTTATTTATATCTTTTAAAATCATATTTTATAGGTCTTAATTTTTGTAGATTTACCATCATAACATCTTTTGTTAGTAAAAGATGGTGAATCCAAAATCAAACCAATGTTAAGACCAAAGATGAACATTTTAAACACATGCATGTAGTGTCCTTGGAAAATCCATCATTTTTGTTCAAGAGTCTCATGAATGGATCTTTGAAAACCATTAAAAACTTACTTAAACAAACATACATGAGCTCAAAATACTAAATTTTTAGTTGCATGTTGATGTTCTTGGCAAGAACATCAACAATCTTCAAAATGGGTGGTTTTTTTTTAAGTTTTCCAAGTTTGAGTTGATGGATAAATTGCATGCATTTTTAATGGATTACAAATATGTTTTAGAACTGAAAATAAGTGTATGGGTGAGAGTCAAATCGGATTTTTTATGCAAAAGAATAAGAATTTTGGTTTAAAAGTCAATTGGAGAGCACATGCACAAGGTGTTGTTTGGACAACTTGCTGTCAGATTTCACACCCCACTTCAAAGAGTCATATCTCACTCATTTTAACTCCAAATGGAGTGATTATTTTTCTGGAAATCATTTTATTGTGTTAAGATTCAAACCCAAGTGGTTTCATTCAAAAACTCAAAGATTTCATTTATCAAACACTCCTAACAAAATCCGTGTACAAAAACCAAAGTCTTCTGTCGGGTTTTACGTCGTGTAATATTTCATATACTTATACTCTTTCAAAAATTATGAAACTGATGCCAAAAGTTTCCTAACTCATTGAACCAACTGGACATAAAATTGCATGATCAAATTATACCTGGAAGTTATCCAAAGTTGGACACAAAGTGACATCAAATTCGGGACAGTAAAGGACAAATTATTATTTATTATTAAGGACTATTTCTAATCCCATTTCATCATTTCATGATGAAATAGTGGAGTATATAAGTATATCTTATATTTATGCAGTTTATTTATGCATTTTATTTATGTCTTTTATTTATGCATTTTATTTATTCTTTATCCCTTTTCATCTTTTATGATGAAATTGTGGAATTTCATATATATAATATATTTATATATATTTATGCATTTTATTCTTGATCCCATTTCATCATTTTATGATGAAATAGTGGAGTATAAATATATATTATATCTATATATTTATACATTTAAATATTTGTCATTTCGTTTACGACCTCTAATTTTATCGTCGTTACGATAAAATTTCGGTTTATACATATTTATGTACTATATATGTTTATGTTCTTTAAAACCCTTTTCGTTACTTATTGGGACGAAATTGTGGAAACTTTAATCTAAGAAGAACAATGTATACGTTTATTACGTTATAATATTAAAACACAACAAGGCATTTTATGATGATTTGGATAGTTAGTACCGAACCTTCGAGATTGAGAACTCACTAGTGACCTTACGTTCATAGGTTTGAAGTAGGATCATCTCGGAGTACTTGTGGGAGATTCCCGGATTCTATCGCGTATCATGTGAGTATTCACAACCCCTTTTTCAATGTTTTACATATTTTGGGGTGAAAAGCATGTGGTTACTACAACTATTTTACACACCGATTATTTCGTTTTCTTGAAAATACGAAGCTTGCTTATTTATGCTCTATGGTATCTATGTTGTTGCAAATGTTGTAAGTTTGAGTTCTTTTGCTATCATTCAAAAGTCCCCGTTTACGTATACGTTACCCGTTAACTCATGGATTGAGCCGTTGGTAATTATGGATAACGTTATTTGGTTTGACACCCCACTCACAAGTAGCGCTTGTTTGAGTGCATAATTATTGTTGTATTGGCGTATTGTTGGTGATAGAACATGCGCGTATGTGGAATGATTCCACCACTGTAGTAGGGGCAAAGTATGTCGGTATAGGTCGGGTAACGGGCTCAATAACTTAGCATTTTACATATGAATACCTTGAGCAAGTGGTTTTTATAACCGAATTATTTTATCCCATTTGTGAATTTAAACTATTTTGCGATGGCAAACAATGTTATACTCATTAAACTTGTGAACTCGCCAACTATTCATTAGTTGACACTCTCATTTACATGCTTTTCAGGAGAACGTTCTTAAGGTTGGAATTTAGGAAGGCTACACGTGATGAAACTTTCTTTACTAACTTTAAATTTTATGTCCATTTCCCTTTCGTAAAGACAATTGTAAAAGACAAGGTTTAACCTTTGAATGTATTTTGATGGTTGTTGTAATCTTGTAACTTTTGCTATGAAACTTGAGTTGTACATTCCGTGTTTCCGCTTTAGCGGGGTGTTACAAGACCCGATGCCTAATCCGTGCTACAACGAGGGAAATTAATATCCCATCAAATAAACACAAAGACTCTCGTGTCTATGGATCCATTACACTAAAACCAAGTATAAATACAATTTCAATATATACAACACTAACTCCAAATATGATAGGCAAGTTTGGTACCAAGACATACTAATAGATAAATATTCCTATCATATTACCTTGACTTCAAAAATTGATAACTAGGCATATAGTTCCAAAATTCACCAAATACAAAAATAAGAATTATTCAACATGAGAAACCATTACCCACAAATCTTTTGTCAAAATCTCTAGTTATGTCAAAACCCTAATTTTAACCAAGATTTTCCCAAAGCAAAACCATAAATGTGATAAGTAGTAATATTCTCCATGAATGCCATGATTTATGACATTTAACTCATAATTATGATCATTTCCAAACATTTTGATCAAGGTAGTCAAAACCCTAAAAATCTCCCAAACCAAGTTTAAGTCATAAATCATCAAATCAAGGAAATGTAAATGGGAAGATGTTTAGAAGTCAAAAATGTATATATTTTAACACGTATAAAGTTTAAAATTAGGATGAACTCACGTTGTTGAGTTTTTATAAAAACCTAAACCCTAGAATGAGGAGGATGAAGATACTTGAGTCCTTGTTTGTATTCCTTACTACATGATAAACCTAGATGAGAAATAGCTCACCATTAAACTTTGGAGTGAGTATTAAATGAGGAGGGAGGGTTTTGAAGATGGAACTCACTAATAAATGCATCGTCTAGCCAAAACCCAAATTAGATAAAATGACTAAGAGCTGAAACTGTCATTTTTATACCCCATGTCCCCTGATGGCGAGAGTAACAGACGATAATGACATCTGTCACTATAATAGAGCATAATCACCCGCATCTCACAGCTCTCTATACCAAACCTGCGAGAGTGTCATGCGAGTGTGACACTTTGTCACTTTTGCTGAGTTTGTACTGCAGGTGAGGGAGAGTGACACTTTGTCAAAGTACTTTTGTCTTAACCACCCCTTGCACGACTCCGTACGAAATGTCAGAAAAGAACCTCCGACTGTCTGAAATCGTACAACCACTCTGATACTACACTGTTCATCCATGCGGCTACTAAGGTTGTCAACAAAGGTCAATGACATGCAACCAACCAGCTGATGACACGTGTAAAGTGTATACTGACTTGCATTAAATGCATGCAATATATAAAGAGATGAACCCACTTCATTTGAAGTAACTTGCTAACTCTGTACAAGTTCAATCTCTTATCTCAAGATAGGTTATTATTAGTAATTTCCTTATCTCTCTTAGTGCAAGAAACCTTAGTGTTCCAACTTGTTTAGATTTAGGTTTATCCTTAATCTTGTTTCCGCAACAAGCTGTAAATTGTTAATGATTTATCAATAAACAATTTAGAAAAGTAAAATATGTGTGTTTGTATTCAACCCCCCCTTCTACAAACTTGTATAGGCCTTCGGGACCAACAAGTGGTATCAGAGCGGATTTGTTTAATCTCATAAACAAGATCTAATCTAAGATATTTCTCTTCCTTGCTATTATCTGAAAATGGCCACCAACACAAACACAAATTATATAGACAATGGTTCTCTTGCTAAACCCCCTAGATTTTCCAAAGATAACTTCAACTTATGGAAAAATAGGATGACACTCTTCTTAGAAGGTGTAGACCCTACTATGCCTTACTATCTCGAGAATGGTCCATTCATCCCTGTAAGAGTTGATGCTGCTGTTCCAGCCGCTGAGAATAGACCTGCTATTCCAGAAAGGCTGGTACCTAAGGAAATCTTTCAATGGACTGACGAAGATAAGAAGAAAGTGGCTATAGATACAAAATCCAGATCCATACTATCCATGGCTCTTCCTGACGAAGTCTACCATTCCGTCATGAATCTGAAAACATCAAAAGCCATGTGGGACACAATATGTGTTCAGTATGAAGGAACGTCTGAAGTCCAGGACTCAAGAAAGATCAACCTGGTAAGACAATACGAAAGCTTCATTTCTGGTAAGATTGAATCTCTCTCTGAAGTTCACCAACGTTTTAATTGTTTAATTATAGATCTGAAAATTGTTGGTAAGGAATATTCTAACTTTGAAGTACTGACAAAGTTTCTAGAATGTTTACCTGAAAGCTGGGACAATTATGCTATGTGTCTCAAGCTGTCAAAGGATCTAAAATCAATGACCCTTTCAACCTTATATGGCACGTTGCTGAATCATGAGCAATCGAGCCATCTTAAGAAGAATATTGTAAAAGATTCCAAAAGCACCCCTGTTGCTTTAATCTCAGAGGAACCTTCTACTCAGCGACCCTCGGTCACTATCACCGAGTTAGAAAGTAACTCTGAAAGGTCATTAGATTCTGATTATTCAGATAATGATGAATCTTTGGCTCTCATAACTAAGAAGTTCAGGAGATTTGCCAAAAAGAAAATGTTTAGAAAGAACAAACCTCTTTCCATAACTGACAAGCCTAGATCATCAGCTTTTGTTGATAAGGCTACTGCTACTTGTTTTAACTACGAAAAGACAGGACATTTCGCTAACGAGTGCAGGTCTAAGAAAGTTTCTAGACCCTCAGCTTTTACAAAGAAATCCTTTGTTCCAAGGAATAAAGATGACAAATATTCAAAGCTGAAAGAAAAATATGCTAAGCTGAAAAGCTTTAAGAAGAAGAGTAAAGGCCTGATGGCTAACTATGATTGGGCTGCTTCTGATGAAGAAGCATCATCATCTGACTCTGAAGATGATGAAGCAAATCTATGTCTTATGGCCAAGATTGAAGAAGAGGAAGAAAGTTCAGACATTTCCTCCACTTCAACCTCTGCTATTCAGGTATCACCTTCTTTCTGTACCAATATTGCAAATATTGATGAAGCTGATAGTCTCCGTAAGATCGATCTCTTGACTAGAAGTTTATATGAAGCCATGAACGGCAAAACTGTGGTTGAAAACCAAAATCTTGATCTCGCTGAAAAGCTTAAAAACTGCCACCTTCAAATAGAAAAGCTTTCTAAAATTGAAGAAGATTTTAAAGATAAAGTATATTTAAATCAGCTAGTCAAAATCGAACGAGCAGAAGCTATCGCTGCATTAAAAGCTAAAAAAGCTACTGTTGAAGGATGGTGTAATTCTTCAACAAAGATCACTGAGATAATAAAGTCTCAGATTCCCCTAAGTGATAAACGTGGTTTGGGTTACAAATATGATACTCCAAAACCAACCACTGAGCGTTCAATGCTTAAATTTGGAACGTCCGTATCCTCAGTCGCTGATACTTCATCTTCTCAGTGCTCCTCGTCCATTACACCAATCCCTGAGGAAACTCCTACCTCCTCAAAAGGCAAGGAGAAAATGGTTTATTCAAAACCTACCTCTGTCTCTAAATACAAAGGTAAAGGAATTGTTATTTACCAGAATCCTCAGAAGGGTACCTTAGTACCAAAGCTGAATGCTCCTAAAGCTTCAGTGACTCATCCCTCTGGATCAAGGAAGCAGATCTCTGGATCTATTCAGCGATCTACTCCTAGACTCAGAGTGGATGTCCTTGGTAAGAAATCTGAAGAACTGAATGTTCGTCCCATTTCTAAAACCAATAGTTTACTTGGTGTTGGCACTACTAATTCAAAATTAAAAGCTCAGCATTCAAATGGTCCTAGAACTACTTTTAGTTATAGGAAATGTTATCACTGTGGACTTACCGATCATATTGCTAGTAAGTGCCCCACATCCACCAAAGCTGAAAAGATAGCTAAGGTGAAGATTGCCCCCAAGGCAAAGAAGACCAACCCTGGTACAAATCAGGTCAAGGTGAATCTTACCACTGAGGTTAAGAAATTAACCAAAGTGAAGAAAGACAAAGCTGAATCTTCAAATGCTGCGAAGACTGCTGAATCTTCCATTCCAACTACTTCCACTGACAAATGTGTATACATGGTTAAGTGGGTACCCAAGAAAAACTAATCTTCCTTTGTATTGCAGGTTAAGAAGGGTATCTGGAATCTTGATAGCGGATGCTCTAGACACATGACTAGAAAGAAAAGTCTGCTCGCTGAATACAAGAAAGAGAAGGGTCCCTCTGTGACTTTCGGTGGAAATGGAAAAGGACATACCCGAGGGTATGGTGTACTTTCAAATGGTACAACCTCCTTCAGAAGAGTCGCATATGTTGAAGGGCTGAAGCATAATCTTCTAAGCATCAGTCAGCTTTGCGACATGGATAACAAAGTAATATTTACTAAGGAATCCTGCTTTGTCGCTGACAAAAAGGAGAAGATAGCTCTCAGCGGTTATCGTTTGCAAAATGTTTATGTAATAAACATGGACTCAACAACCACTGAGAACTCCTGTTTCTTCTCAAAGGCCTCATCTGATGTCAACTGGCTATGGCATAAGAGGCTATCTCATCTAAATTTCAAGACACTGAACACTCTTTCTTCAAAAGAGTTAGTCACTGGTCTACCTCAGCATTCATACGCCAAAGAGTCTTTATGTTCAGCGTGTGAAAAAGGGAAGCAGACCAAAGCAAGCTTTAAATCAAAGCAAGTTTCTTCAGTGTCATCTCCTCTACAACTACTCCATATGGATTTGTTTGGCCCTGTTAACAAACAATCCATCGCTGGAAAGAAATATACGCTGGTCATAGTTGATGAATTCTCTCGCTTCACCTGGGTAATGTTTCTCCGTTCTAAGAGTGACACCCTTGAAGAACTCATCACCTTTGTTCGAAAGATGGAAACCCTGAACAATCTGACCGTTCACTCAATAAGGAGTGATCATGGGACTGAATTCAAAAACAGTTCTCTTGATTCCTTCCTTGAGAGTAAGGGTATTTCTCACAACTTCTCTTCAGTGAGAACACCGCAACAAAATGGAGTCGCTGAAAGAAGAAATAGAACAATTATTGAAGCTACACGTTCAATGCTCAGCGATTCTCACCTGCCTACTCAGTTTTGGGCAGAAGCTGTCAACACTGCTTGTTTTACGCAAAACAGGTCGCTGATAGTAAAAAGATTCAAAAAGACAGCCTATGAACTCTTTCATGGGAGAAAGCCTTCAATCAGCTTTCTTCACATCTTTGGATGTCAGTGTTTCATACTGAACAACAGAGATGCTCTTGGAAAGTTTGATCCCAAGGCTGATGATGGAATCTTTCTTGGATACTCCTTAGTTTCCAAAGCCTTCAGAGTCTTCAATCGTAGAAGACAAGCTGTAGAAGAAACTATTCACGTCACGTTTGACGAATCCCGTTCAGCGAACTCTAAACCGTCTGCTGATACTGAAGAACTGAATCAATGGATGTTTTCTCATCTTGGTGATTCAGAAGATATTACCACTCCTCATGCTCATCCAGTAGCAGATGATAGTCCTATCATTCCAAACATGCAGAATAGTGAAGCTGAAACATCATGGGTCTCAGCTGTTCCTATAAACACTATACGTACCGCTGAACCAAATGCCTCAGACATTCCATCTATCTCTCAGCAATCAGTAAATGAAATGACAAATGCAAGTATTCCTCTCTTAACTGAAACTCCAGAAGTAGTTGAAGCCTCATCTTCAGCTCCTCCAGTTCAAAATGAATCAGCGACTTATGCTCTGGCTCAGCGATGGACCGTAAATCACCTAATTGATCATATTATTGGTGATCCAAACGCTGGTGTTCAGACTCGACGAAGTACAGGTAATATTTGTTTATTTGTTAACTTTATTTCTCTAACTGAACCAAAGAAAATAGATGATGCCCTCAAAGATCCAAATTGGGTCAGCGCAATGCAAGAAGAGCTGACTGAATTCGAAAGAAACAAAGTTTGGAAACTTGTTCGGAGACCAACTGATAAAACAGTAATAGGCACTAAATGGGTCTATCGAAACAAGTTGGACGAACATGGTACTGTAACCCACAACAAAGCTCGTCTTGTTGCTCAGGGATACAGACAAGAGGAAGGTATAGATTATGACGAAACATTTGCTCCAGTAGCAAGACTTGAATCTATTCGTCTATTCTTAGCATATGCTGTACACAAAAACTTTAAAGTACCTCAGATGGATGTTAAGTCAGCGTTTCTGAATGGAAAGCTGAATGAAGAAGTGTATGTGGAACAACCTCCAGGATTCTCAGATTCTAAGATTCCAGGTTATGTTTATAAACTGGATAAGGCACTTTATGGCTTGAAGAAAGCTCCTTGTGCATGGTATGACACTCTTTCTACTTATCTCCATATTGAAAAATTTGAGCGAGGTAAGATTGACAAAACTCTATTTTTTAGAAAAGTGAAAGGTCATATCATTCTAGTTCAAATATATGTTGATGACATTATATTTGGTTCTACTAACCCTGAGCCATGTACTCGTTTCGCTGATAGAATGAAAGATGAGTATAAAATGAGCATGATGGGTGAACTAACATATTTCCTTGGTCTTCAGATTAAGCAAACTGAAAAAGGAACTTTTATTAATCAGGGAAAGTATGTTAAAGATATGCTGAAGAAATTTGATTTAACTCATAGTTCAGCTATGAAAACCCCTATGGCACCACTGCTGACACTTGACAAGGATTCAAAGGGAATACCTGTTAATGTCACGCTGTACCATGGGATGATCGGCTCTCTATGGCACCCGATATTATGTATGCAACATGTTTGTGTGCACGATATCAAGCTGAACCTATGCTATCTCATATGAAAGCTGTAAAGCGAATCTTTCGATACCTTAAGGGTACAGCGAACCTAGGTCTTTGGTATCCCAAGGATTCAGGATTCGATCTAACCGCCTATTCAGATAGTGATTTTGCAGGTTTCAAAATGGATAGGAAAAGCACCACAGGAGGATGTCAGCTCCTGGGTGGAAAGCTGGTAAGTTGGACTAGTAAAAAGCAAAATTCAGTGTCCACTTCCACAGCTGAAGCTGAATATGTAGCTGCTGGAAGCTGTTATTCTCAAGTATTGTGGATGAGAAATCAGCTACTAGACTATGATCTTCAGCTCTCCAAAATTCCAATCTATTGCGACAGCATAAGTGCCATCGCTATAGCAAACAATCCAGTACTACATTCAAAGACCAAACATATAGAAATCAGATATCATTTTATCAGAGATCATGTGATGAATGGTGATATAGAACTTCATTTTATCCCAACTGATTATCAGTTAGCTGATTTATTTACCAAACCTCTTGATGAGACAAGATTCAACTTTCTCATCAGCAAGCTTGGAATGCTGAACTTTGAAGGATAAAATCTTCAGCGGTTCACATTAATCAGCGATAGGATAAAATCAACTCGTATAACCTATTCAATCATCTTATCTATGAATAAAACTTGGTTAAGCTGATATCAAGGTATGTTTTCTCTCTCTAACAATCGCATGAAAATGCAAGATTTCAAGACAGAATGCATCGCTGAATATCTCTTCCTTAACAACGATATTTTGAAAATTCTTAAAATTTCACTGATATTTCTATTCAGTGCTTCATGTTTTCAAAAGTATCCCTGAGTTTTTCAAAACCTCGGAGACAACCAAGAATATGAAAGGACAGTTGTGACGTCATTACAACGGATAAGCCCTGGCACGTTCTTCTTTCTGACACACGTTTGCACGTTTCGTTTACTCGCCAATCAAATGCAAACACGTGTCCGTGTCATGATGAAAATCTTTTCCCGCTCAAGATTTTCTCTTTCTAAAATCTCTATATAAACAAATTCTTTGTTTATATTTTTCTTTTACGCGAACTTCATCTTCCTCCGCAAGAAAGAATTCACTGTTGCATTTGTGCTTTCAAAAACTTCAAGAACTGTTCATCATCTTCTTCATCAAACATCAAGGTTAATATGTTCTTATTATTTACCGAATGCGTATAACTTGTTTCCGATCTTTTCCTTGTTTTAAGAAGATCAAACAAAAGAACTTCTTAAAAATGAAATCATTTTCTTTCATGGTTTTATGAACACAACCATTTCATGGTTGTTCTTCAAGTTTAAATGCGAAAATCTTAAACTTGTTCTTCATTCGTTTCCATAATCTAATTCTTCATAGAAAACTGGATAACAAGAATAAATGGGTTTTACATTTCGTTTCTTAAAATCAAGAAAAATCCTAATCTTCATTAAGACATTTGTGTCTGAATGAAATGAATAAAATTTGAACCATCTTAATGGAAAATCTTTCCACATTAAGATAATTCTTATTTGTTAACATCTTTGGTTAAACTGATAATACAGAGAAATGGCATCGTCTAACATTCCTGCTACAGCTGAGAACATCTCCGCTGATTCTGAGGAAGTGGACATCCTCAAGGCTCCTCAAGTCAAGTTTGCCCTTGACAAACTGGATTGGACTAAGGTGAACAACCTCTATGCGCTTCTCGAGTTTCTTCCTCGAAAGCAAGTCACGCATCTAGATGATGCTGTGAAATTCCTAAAGAATTGCTGCATCTCCACAGCCCTGACCATAACACCTCCTGCACATCAGCTTTTGCTCTCACAATTCTGGTACTCAGCCAGACACTCTCAACTACCTTCAGCCAAAGACCCCTCCAAAACAATCGATTGCATCCTCTGCGATATCGAATATGGCACCATGAAGATCACCCCTGCCATTATTCGCAAAGCTCTCAGCCTTCCCATCGCTACCAAGGAAAAACCATTCGTTCTCCTCCCTGACCCCAAGAAAAACTCAGACAGGGAAGCCATCATTGCATTTTTCGATGCAATGGGCTATGTATGGGAAATCGGCAGAGACATGAAGGCCGAGAAGAAGCTGGCGATTATCAAGAAATCGAAAATGCCCAGCGAGATGAATTTCATCTTCGCTCATCTAATCAGCTGCATGACTGCAAAGAGCGGCTCCTCTGACCAAGCCGCTAAACCTCATCAAGCAATGGGATATGCACTGCTGAAAGGTCTCAACATAGACTGGGCATCGATTATCTATGATGACCTAATTCTAAGAGTGGACAACGTCGCTGACAGACCTCCATGGGTTCCTTACCCCCGATTCATCAGCGCCATCTTCCAATATGGCCTGAAGGAGAGCTACCCAACTGATGGTGACCTGAAACTCTCTCAGGTCGGCCCAAAGATACTCGACTTCAAACCAATGGTGAATGAGGTATGTCTTTTTACACTCTTGACTCTTCTCAACCCTTCTTCTTCTAATTCTGTGGCTCCTTCAGCGACAATACCCATCTCTGATACCCTGGCCACAAAATCCTCTCCTTCTAAGAAAAGGAAACATTCATCTACCCCACTTGGTTCGAAAAGGATCAAGAAAACAAAGGAGCAACCCCAGCAATTTCATGCTGAAGACTCCTCAGCTCTTTCTGCAGAACTGAAGGAACGTTCAGTGGTACGCTCTGCCACACCTGAACAACCCATCCATTCCATCCCAACTTCAGCGTCTCTAAACGCTGAGGTTACAAACTTGGAACCTACCCAACCTCCTTCAGTCTCTCAAAAGACTGATGAAGTGATTTTCAGCGAATCCAACGCTGAACTCCGAACCCAACCTCCATTCTTACCCTTCGCTCCTCCCTCCACTCATTTGGTCTCTCATCCAGTTTTCGCTGGAGATGCCATCATTTCTGCGGAACCTAAAGCTGATACTCCAGGAATGATGATGACAGGACCTGCAGGACAATCCATGGGCACTTTTGAAGATGACATGGAACATTTTTCAGGAACCCGTAATTTTGACGAGTTCATCAATCCTCCTACAGGTATACACCAACCCATATACACTGTCACTAAACCCCAAACTTCTGAGCTCTCCTATGTTCACAAATTCTTATATGTTACAGGTCCTAATTTGGGAGACATCAACGCCTCTCTGAAGTCCTTGGAGACAAAGCTGACAGGTCTCACCGCTACTCTTTCAAATAACTCTACAACTGTAACAAACGCTGGAGAGAATCTTATAAAGATGACAACGGTGGTGGAGAAGAAGGCTTCCACAGATGACTTGAAGCAAGTTGATAACACTCTCAGCGACTTCGCCAAGGTGCTCGCTGACATCTACACAGACTACACCTCTCTCAAAAATCCAGTTTCATCCATGTCCAGCGAGGTCACAACGCTGAAGACATCGGTTGGACAACTAGAGGGAGATATGTCTACTGTAAAGACTGACTTAGGCTCTGTAAAGACTGATGTTAGTTCGATGAAATCGATGATCGAGCAGCTACTACAGAAAGGGAATACTCCTGCTCCTGCCCCTGCTCCTGTCCCTGCATCTGACAATTTCACAGCGGCGGATCGCACTGAGCTGGAGAAGATCAATCCTGCTATTTCTGGCCTTCAAGATAGAATAGCAAAGATTGAAGTTTGTATAGGTATCTCTGGCCAAGAAGACAGAGAACCTACCAACGCTGCTGAGTCAACCCATTCCTCCCCCACTCATCATGAAAAAGAGGGGGAGAAGAGCGCTGAAGATCTCTCCAAAAGCGCTGAAGACCTTTCCCATGATGAATCTATCAGGTGAGAGAAGGATGCTGAAGAAACCACCGCTGGACCTCAGGGAGATGAAAACCCTGAGGAAACCGAGAAGCTCGTCTCTGTATCTGAGGGGGAGAAACTCGAAGAAGAAGCTGATAAAACCGAATCCGAAGCAGAAGATGATGAAGCCGTCGACATCCCTGATAATGAACCATCCTCTTCTCCAAAGAATGATGATGATGATGACGAAGACGACGATGACTTCTTTATCGTCAAACCTGCTCCGAAGATCAAAGTTCTTAAGGGAATCTCTATAAATGAACCTTCAGGGGAGCGGACAAAGACAAAGCCCTCAGCCTCTGGAGCTGAGAAAGGCAAAGGCAAAAGCGTCGCTGAAGATAACAATCTGACGATCTTGCTTGAAAAGCCGGTTTGTCAGGTACACTAAACATCTCTCACTCCATCCCTCCTCTATCATACACTATCAGTTCTACTACCCAAGCCTATACACTTGAGAAAATTTTCTCTCTCTGATTCTACCCAAGTTCTTACTTGTAAGATTGCTGTGTTTCAGCTAGTCCTCTCCCCTGTTTGAGGATATCGCTGAAGGCTCCACAACTGCGACTTCACCAATAATACCAACTGCTGCTGAAGAAATAATCCCAGTCTTAGATTTAATCTCTGAGACTGATGAACCTGAAGAACAGCTACTCTCGCACAGACACAAACCTTCCTTAGCTCCTCAAAAGCTAAGTGAAGAGGATCAGAAAAGAAGAGAGGAGATAATAAAGCGATTCGAGGATCAGCGAATCATTCTGAGGCGTGATCAACTTCCTTTAGTTCCTCCAAAGTTCAGAGTTTCCCAAAAGGAATACAAGGAACACCTCAGAGCTGAACGCCTAATCGTTGAAAGAAAGGAAGCTGAATAAAAAGATAGAGAATACGCCATCAAGCTTACTCAACAATCAATAAAAGACCCCAAGCTGAAAAGTGTTCCCATTGATGTTCAACGTCATCTATGGGATGATGCTCAAGAGATCGTTAGAGAAAAGACTAAGGTCTCTGATACGACTTTGGAATGGGCTAAACAAATGCTAACCTATCGATCTAGACCATCCAAAATCATCAAGGCAAACATCAGAGGAAGACTGTACGCTGAAGTTCCTGTTGTTGAAGTGGATGTCTACAGAGATGACAAAACCAAGCAAACCTTCTATGCTGCTACCTTAGAAAAGTTTGGTCTCTCTGAATGGTTAGAAACAAAATTAGCCATTCAGTGATCGCGCTCAAAGTTCAAAAGCCATGTCGAGAAGATCTTAAAGAAACAGATCGACCTGCTTTCATCTGCTGTGGATATTCCTCCTACTCTTCCTCAACCAAGAAAAGTCTCTGATAAGAAAAAGAAAGTCTCTGGTTCAGGTCCTCCTATTCGGAATGAAACAGGCATTGGTTTCTCTCGTGCTGAAGTTCTTGGCCCTGATGCCGATCTCTCAATGCTTGACACCTCCCTACCACCTGGAGAAACATTCATTCCTGGCAGAGTTGTAAGTGATCCCTATGGTATATTCTTTTTAGACTACTATGGAAATCATCACTTTCAACGTATCTTTGAGCTCCACATCGCTCCCGTCGAACAACTCAGAGATCTCGTATACTGGTGTGAAGTCAGACGCGACATCAAAGCTAGACACCTGAAGCCCTTGATTTTTGAAGCAACTCTGAAGAAAAAGAATCAAGGAGTAGATGTCCCTGACTGGATGATTCCCACATCAAAGACCCTTGATGAACTTCTCATCAAGGAAGAACCCTTTACAAGCTGATATGATCGCCCTTTTCTCTATTGTATCAGTTATTCTTCTGTACTTGTAATTTATTTCGCTTGTACTTATAATCTTTCCATTTCTCTTTGTAACCTGATTCAAAGTTTTTAAAGAAAGATTTCAGCGAATGTACTTTACTCCATCAGTACTGAAAAGATCCCAGAAAACAGTAAAAGGGATAAATATTTTATGAGTTCTTTTTTATCCTTATGTTTTCATTAAATAGCAATTTTCTTTGTTGCTATGTCATAATCAAATAGGGGGAGATTGTTGATCCAAACCCTCAGTGATTTGATAATGACCCTCTCTTATACTTAGTGAAAATTGTAAGTAAACAATATGTATCAGAGTTTCACTATCGCTGATAAGTACTAAGATCTTACAGTACCACTGATAGGAACTCTCGCTCTTTAAAATAAACATTCAGCGAACACTGTTCACCATAAATGCTCTGAGTCTGTTCAGTCATTATGATGATCGCTGATAAGTTAGTTGTTTACTTATGATCCCTGAAGACAAGTTTCACGTCAACAAAGGTTCTACGCTGAAGTCGAAGATCAAGCTCAAGAACCAGCGACAAGTCTCTTAATGAACCGATGCGGATCAGCGAAGACTCAGATTTGTCCACTCAACGTGAAGTATCAAGTACAAGACTTCAGCTATCGCTGAACTTTATCATTCGCTGAATAGAAAATGATAATGCTCTGAATCAACGAAAGCTGATCATGAAGTCCTCCGTACAGAGTACTTTTGTCTTAACCACCCCTTGCGCGACTCCGTACGAAATGTCAGAAAAGAACCTCCGACTGTCTGAAATCGTACAACCACTCTGATACTACACTGTTCATCCATGCGGCTACTAAGGTTGTCAACAAAGGTCAATGACATGCAACCAACCAGCTGATGACACGTGTAAAGTGTATACTGACTTGCATTAAATGCATGCAGTATATAAAGAGATGAACCCACTTCATTTGAAGTAACTTGCTAACTCTGGACAAGTTCAATCTCTTATCTCAAGATAGGTTATTATTAGTAATTTCCTTATCTCTGTTAGTGCAAGAAACCTTAGTGTTCCAACTTGTTTAGATTTAGGTTTATCCTTAATCTTGTTTCCGCAACAAGCTGTAAATTGTTAATGATTTATCAATAAACAATTTAGAAAAGTAAAATCTGTGTGTTTGTATTCAACCCCCCACCCCTTTTACAAACTTGTATAGGCCTTCGGGACCAACAGGCATATTCGCCCAAAACTGCACCGGATGCCCAAAAGAATATTTTCCACTTGACTCGCTCGCGACCCGATCCTCACTAACCTTACTAAACCATACTTGCATACAATGAAAATAGTGCAAACAGTAACCAAATTATTACCGAAAATTGCGAGTGTTACAGAAAATTATTTAGGAATATTTAGGAACATTATATTATAAGTAATATAATTGAGAACAAAATATTATAAGACCACATTTGGTGTTCTGCACAACGCCTCCAAAATGTCAGAGACAACCCTGCTCATTAGTGTTGATATTTAATTAGGATTGATCCAAGGGTGGAGATTGCTTCTTACCCTTCTCACCATAACATTGATCCTCACTAGAACTGAACCCTAAGGAGGCGTTTGGTTCGTAAGATTGCGACTGAATTGGAAGGAATTGGAGTGATCAATTCCATTGACTAAATTACGTTTAGGCGTTTGGTTACCTATGGAATGGAATTAAATTCCTTCTCACTTGTGATGGAAATCAATTTCCCTCCACCCTATTTTCTCAAAAAGACAAAATTATCCCCATCTTTCCAACTTGATTTACCCAGACCCATATGAACCATCGCCGACCACCGTTGATCTAAACCACCGTCGACCACCATCGATTTGAACCATCGCCGACCACCACCTTTCTGAACCACCGTCGACCACCACCTTTCTAAACCACCGTCGACCACCATTGTTTTGAACCACCGCCCGCTACCACCGATCTAAGCCACTGTCAATCACCACTGTTCTGAACCACCAACGACCACCACCAATCTGAATCATCGCCGACCACCACCGATCTGAACCACCGTCGACAACCATCAATCTGAACCTCCACCGACCACCACCGTTCTATTCCACCACCGCCGACCATCACCGATGGTTTAGATTTTCAAAAAGGTATTTTGGTCATTTACTAATATTTAATTCCAATTCCAAAACTACATTATGTGAACAAAACAGACAAATTATAATTCTTTGAAAAGATTTCATTCCAATGTATGTCAACCAATGTATGTCAACCGGTGGTCAAATCTGATATCATTCCATTTCAATTCCTTTAACAGATTCCAATCCATAAAAAAATATTATGCGAACCAAACATCCCCTAAAGGTCTGTTTAATTTGCAAGAATGGAATGGATTAAATTATATTTCTTGTAGGGATTTGGATTTGGATTGGAAAGAATTTGGAATCATTTTGTGTTTGGTTCGTTTTTAATTCCATTGTGTTTGGTTCGTATTTTAATTTGGAATCATTTTGTGTTTGGTTTGTATTTCGTACAACAACAACAACAACAATAGTCTATTATAACTTATGCAATTGTTTTTATTTAAATTATAAATATATGAAATATCTATCGAATGATTAACAAGTTCACCATCTTAATCTTTCTTACAAATAGAAACACAAAAAATTCTAGAAAAACATAATAGTATTTTGTGTTAAGAAAACATTGAATTGAAAGATGCCAACTAAAATCCATGGCCGTTCTTGAGGTTTCGTATGTCATGGTGAAAAGTAAAAAAAAAGCCTTAATAAATACATATAAAATAAAATTAAGCTATGTATAGGGTTTTGAAACCAACAATTTATGTTTGTATTTGTCTATATAGTAAAAAGTTGCAGTTTAGTTGATTAAAAATCATACTTATATGACTAAAATAAAACACTCTACAATTGAGTTAAAATCATATTTCAGTAAAAACCATTTGAAACTAAGAGGGTGTCATGTGCGTGAGTAGTATTAGAGAATAACGCTTAAGGCGGATTGATTACCCATTGGTGAGAACACTGAGCGGGGAGGAGTGTTCAGATCAAAGTGAGATGGTAGTACGCAAATATGACTTTCAGAGTTTAGATTTTTGAACTTTAAGATTACACATACACAAATAAAATAAATACAATAATGTAAAAATTTATAAAAGACTATTATATTTGAAATAACTAATCCTTATTTTGATAAAATAAAAAATTAAGAGTAAACCTTTATATTGGAATGCATCACATTTTCTATATCTTTTACTTTTTAAATTTGCATGAAAAATAGAAAAAAGTAAAGTTGAAATTAAATAAAACAAATTTTCTACTTGTCTTGTTTTAATGGAGAATAACAAGTAATGAGTTATTTGTGAGGCTTGTATAAGATTAAAAATATGAATGTAATATGACGAAAAGACAAAGTATGGTGGTAGAACACTCATTTTCCAATCAGGAGGTCTCTAGTTCGAATCTTGGTTGTGTTGTTTTTTTTTGCACAACAATAAAGAATACCATTACCATAAAAAAAGCATGACACCACCAATCCACACAAACCAGAATGAACAACAGCAAAACTAGACACAAATA
The DNA here is from genome assembly GCA_033807775.1 of Saussurea involucrata. Lineage (NCBI taxonomy): Eukaryota > Viridiplantae > Streptophyta > Magnoliopsida > Asterales > Asteraceae > Saussurea > Saussurea involucrata. Next base: position 141,037,829 of record CM066322.1, read on the forward strand.
AAACTACGATATCAAAGGAAAACGAGACGGAGCCTGGGACGCGGCTAAAACTTGGAACCCGCCTGTTTACGAGATGCAAATTCATGGCAAGGTCCCGCGACTTCAGCCGATACCCATGACGCCTACAGGTTAGTCGAAGAGCGACTTGGACTCGTTAAATTGTTGATGGGTCTCCGAGCCACTTCGTCCAATCCCACGTCGATTTTGGGAATCTCCGTTTGATCCATTCGAAAATTATCCTTTGGTACTCGAAAGAGCTTCCCGAATGTCTCTTTTTCCGCCTTGAATACCAACATGTTCCGTTCTGACCAAATTAGGTATAGTACAGCCCATTTTAGATCGATCCAAACATTCGAGCACACCGATTTTCTATCGATTTGGTTATCCTCCCCTATAATATCGTTTATCCCTCGTACCTCCTTTAGATCCTTCTTCCACCACTTTCCAACTACATTCCACATCTCCTTTACCTCCTTGCACCCCACGAGAGCATGGTCCACTGTTTCAATATCATCCCCACATCTTGGACAGAGTATTGTGTCTAAGTCAATTCCTTTCCGATCCAATTCAACACGACATGGCAGCCGTCCTAGTTTCGCTCTCCACAAAAAGTTATTTATCTTCTTTAGAATTATTGAGCACCATTTCGTTTGAGTCGAGCTTCCACTTCCAGCCTCCATCTTTTCTTCTAAGATTTTTATAGCCGTTTTAACATTCTACCTTTTAGAGTCGTCGAGATACCACTCTGTCTTATCTTCTCGGTCCTTTATCGGTTGCACTCCTTGAAGTGTGTCGATTAGCTCTTGTAACTCTTCGGCTTCTCTAACACGCGGTAGTCTTCTCCAATTCCATTTCCATGTCCATACGTCTTCTGTCCATTCCCCACGGTCCGCTACCATTGCGTTCTTATCTACTTCTAACCGAAACAATCTCGGAAAGACTTCTTGCATGGTAGTGTTTCCAATCCACCTTTCTTTCCACACACTTGTTTCTGCACCATTCCCTTGCTTTTTGCCGAATGAGCCCGTGAAATCCATTCCAGCTCTGTCCATTTCCGCTCCTGCTCGAATTATGTTGGACCAAGAATTACCTGCACCAAAACAGCCGCATGAATTACCCCCAACCCCCCCTTTTCGCCATAAAGTCCTTTTATATTTTGGACCCAAAGCGACCCTTTTTCCGTTTTGAATCTCCACCACCATTTCCCCAAAAGACCCAATTTGAAAGCGTGTAGAATTTCTATGTTCAAGCCTCCCCTCTCAAACGATTTTAGAGTGTTTACCCATTTTACCCACACTAAACCCCTTCTCTCACACTCTTGCGACCCCCCCCCCCCCAAAAAAAAATTACATCTCAACCTCTCTAACTTTATTAGCACTCCTCTCGGGGCTCGATACAAAGAGAAAAAATATAAGGGTAAACTACCCAAGACAGCCTTGATCAAGGTTAGCCAACCTCCAAAAGATATAAGTCTCGCTTTCCACGATGCAAGCCTTTTTTTAACTTTCTCCACAATCGGCTTCCAATGGTCCAACTTTCTCATTGATACCGGAAGACCAAGATAAGTGAAAGGAAGGGTCCCATATCCACATCCCACAGTCCTTGCCCATGTTTGTACCTCCTGTTGGTCCCGAAAGGCCTATACAAGTTTGTAGAAGGGGGGGGGGGGGGGGGGGGGGTTGAATACAAACACGCTATTTTACTTTTCTAAATTGTTTATTGATAAATCATTAACAATTTACAGCTTGTTGCGGAAACAAGATTAAGGATAAACCTAAATCTAAACAAGTTGGAACACTAAGGTTTCTTGCACTAAGAAAGATATGGAGATTACTAATAAAATCCTATCTTGAGAGAGATTTGAACTTGTCCAGAGTTAGCAAGTTACTTCAAATGAAGTGAGTTCATCTCTTTATATACTGCATGCATTTAATGCAATTCAGTATACACTTTACACGTGTCATCAGCGGATTGGTTGCATGTCATTGACCTTTGTTGACAACCTTAGTAGCCGTAAAGATGAACAGTGTAGTATCAGAGTGGTTGTACGATCTCAGATTTTCGGAGGTTCTTTTTCTGACATTTCGACCGGTGGCGTGCAAGGGAGGTTAAGACAAAAGTACTTTGTACGGAGGACTTCATGATCAGCTTTCGTTGATTCAGCGATTATCATTTACTATTCAGCGAATGATAAAGTTCAGCGATAGCTGAAGTCTTGTACTTGATACTTCACGTTGAGTGGACAAATCTGAGTCTTCGCTGATCCGCATCAGTTCATTAGTAGACTTGTCGCTGGTTCTTGATCTTGATCTTCGACTTCAGCGTAGAACCTTTGTTGACGTGAAACTTGTCTTCAGGGATCATAAGTAAACAACTAACTTATCAGCGATCACCATAAGGACTGAAAAGACTCAGCGCATTATGGTGAACAGTGTTCGCTGAATGTTTAATTTAAAGAGCGAGAGTTCCTATCAGCGGTACTGTAAGATCTTAGTACTTATCAGCGATAGTGAAACTCTGATACATATTGTTTACATACAATTTTCACTAAGTATTTAAGAGAGGGTCATTATCAAATCACTGAGGGTTTGGATCAACAATCTCCCCCTATTTGATTATGACATAGCAACAAAGAAAATTGCTATTTAATGAAAACATAAGGATAAAAAGAACTCATAAAATATTTGTCCCTTTTACTGTTTTCTGGGATCTTTTCAGTACTGATGGAGTAAAGTACATTCGCTGAAATCTTTCTTTAAATCTTTGAATCAGGTTACAATGAAGAACAGAAAGATTACAAGTACAAGCGAAATAAATTACAAGTACAGAAGGATAACTGATACAATAGAGAAAAAGGAGATTATATCAGTTTTCAAAAGGTTCTTCCTTAATGAGAAGTTCATCAAGGGTCGTCTTTTCAGTGGGAATCATCCAGTCAGGAACCGTTACACCTTGTTTTCTTTTCTTCGGTGCTTCTTGAAAGATCAAGGGTTTTAGGTGTCGTGCCTGAATGTCCTTTCTGAAGTCACACCAGTAGATAAGATCTCTGAGCTGTTCGATTGGAGTGATTGGGAGCTCAGCGATCCGTTGAAAGCATTTTCGTCCGTCGTAGTCAAGAAAGAATATTCCATAAGGATTACTGATGACTTTACCAGGTACGAAAAGTTCACATGGTGGTAAAGAGATGTCAAGGGCAGATAGATCAGGATCAGGACCAAGTACTTCAGCGCGAGAGAAACCAATTCCAGTTTCATTTCGTATGACAGGTCCTGAATTTGAATCTTGACGTTTCTTCCTTGGAGAACCTCTTTTTCTTTTCGGCTTTAGATCAGGAACAGGAGGAATATCCACACAAGAAGATATCAAGTCGATCTGTCTGTTTATCAGCTTTTCGAAATGATTCTTGTACTTAGATTGTGATGGTTGGATAGCTAACCTCATCTCCAGTCATTCAGAGAGACCATACCTTTTTACAGTGTCAGCACGAAAGGTTTCAGATGTGCCATCTTCTCTGAACAGTTTGATGTCAACAATAGGTACTCCGATAGATGTTCTTCCAGAGATGAATACCTTGTTGATCTTCGCTGGACGATATCTGAAGTGAATTTTCTCTTTACACCAGATCAAGGTGGTCTGAGAAACTTCAGTTTTCTTTTCCACGATCTTCTGGGCTTCTTCCCACAGCTTTCGTTGGATTTGAATGGGAACACGCTTCAGCTTGGGGTCTTTGACAGATTCTTGAGTGAGCTTGATGGCGTATTCTCTGTCTTTCTCTTCAGCTTCCTTTCTTTCAGCAATGAGGCGTTCAGCTCTAAGGTGGTCCTGATATTCAGCTTTTGAAATTCTGAACTTAGGAGGAACTGAAGGCAGTTGATCAGGCCTTAGAATGATTCGCTGATCCTCGAATCGCTTTATTATTTCTTTTCTTCTCTTTTGATCTTCTTCACTCAGCTTTTGAGGAACTGAGGAAGGTCTCTTATTGCGCGAGAGAGGTTGTTCTTCTGGTTCATCAGTCTCAGAGATCAAGTCCAAGACTGGGATTATTTCATCAGCAGCAGCTGGCTTTATTTGTGAAGTCGCAACAGTAGAACCTTCAGCGACATCCTCAAACAGGGGAGAGGACTAGCTGAAAAGCAGCGATCTTACAGATAAGAATTGGGTAGAAGAACTTGGGTAGAAAAGATAGAAAAATAATGTGGATGTGTATATAGGTTTGGAGAACTTAGTGAGCTGTTGAGAAGTTCAGGGAAGGAAAAAGTAAAGTTTTAGTTTACCTGACAAACCGGCTTTTCAAAGAGAATCGCTAGATTTTCATCTTCAGCGAGGCCTTTGTCTTTGCTTTTCTCAGCGCCAGAGGCTGAGGGCTTTGTCTTTGTCTTCTCCCCTGATGGTTCTTTTATTGAGATTCCTTTAAGAGATTTGATCCTTGGGGCAGGTTTGACGATAAAGAAATCATCGTCATCTTCATCATCATCATCATCCTTTCTTGGAGAGAAGGATGGTTTGTCGTCAGGGATGTCGATGTCTTCATCTTCTTCTGCTTCGGAATTCTCAGCATCTTCTTCGAGTTGCTCCCCCTCAGATACAGAGGCGAGCTTCTCGGTTCCCTCAGGGTTTTCATCTCCCTGAGGTCCAGTGGTCAGATCTTCATTCCTCTCTCCCCTGATAGATTCATCATGGGAAAGGTCTTCAGCGCTTTTGTTGTTCAGATCTTCAGCGCTTTTCTCCTTGGAATGTTCAGCGCTCTTCTCCCCCTCTTTTTCATGATGACTGGGGGAGGAATGGCCAGACTCAGCATTGGTGTTATCTCTGTCTTCTGGGCCAGAGATTTTCACACAACCTTCAAGCTTTGCTTTTCTGTCTTCTAGGCCAGAGATAGCAGGCGTGATTTTCCTCAGCTCTGTGCGATCCTCCTCTGTGAAAGATTCCAGAATAGGGACAGGGGCAGGAGCAGGAGCTGGACTATTTGCCTTGTTTACCAGTGTCTCGATCATCGTCTTCATAGAGCTAACGTCGGTCTTTACAGAGCCTAAGTCAGTCTTGACCTCTAACATATCACCCTCGAGTTTTTCAACCGATGTCTTCAGCGTTGTTACTTCGCTGGACATGGTCGAAACTGATGTTTTGAGGCTTGTGTAGTCAGTGTAGATGTCACAGAGCACCTTGGCAAAATCGCTGAGCGTCTTATCAAGACTCTTGATGTCTTCAGTGGAAGCTTTCTTCTCCACCACCGTTGTCAGCTTTGTCAAGTTCTCTCCAGCGTTTGTTACAACTGTTGAGTTGTAGGAGAGTGTGGTGGTGAGATTGGACAGCTTTGTTTCCACGGACTTCAGTGAGGCGTTGATGTCTCCCAAATTAGGACCTGTAACATATAAGTACTTGTGAACAAAGGAAAGCTCAGAAGTTTCAGGTTTAGTTACAGTGTTTAAGGTGGGATTAGTACCTGCAGGAGGATTGATGAAATCGTCGAAGTTGCAAGTTCCTGAATAGTGTTCCATATCCTCTTCGAAAGTACGGTGAGGTATGGTGAACTCTGCAGGTCCTTTCTTCATCATTTGTTGAGAAGCATCAGCGGCGGCTTCTGGAATGATGGCATCTCCAGTGTTTGCTGGAGGAGTGTCCAAGTGAGTGGAGGGAGAAGCGAAGGTTAAGATTGGGGTTCGGGTTCTGAGTTCAGCGTTGGAATCGCTGACAATCACTTCATCAGTCTTTTGAGAGACTGAGGGAGGTTGGGTAGTTTCCAAGTTTCTAACCTCAGCGTTTGGAGACGCTGAAGTCTGGATTGGAGGGATGGCTTGCACGGGTGTGGCAGAGCGTACCACGGAACTTTCCTTCAGCTCTTCAGAATGAGCTGAGGAGTCTTCAGCATGGAATTGTTGGGGTTGCTCCTTGGTTTTCTTGATCCTTTTGGAATCAAGTTGGGTGTGTGAGGGTTTCCTTTTCTTATAAGGAGAGGATGTTGTGGCCGGGGTATCAGCGATTGGTATTGTCGCTGAAGGAGCCACAGAAAGCGGAGAATTTATAAGAGAGAGAAGAGTAGAGAGACGTACCTCATTGGCGACAGGCTTGAAGTCGAGAACCTTAGGGCCAATTTGAGAAAGTTTCAGATCACCCTCTTCAGGATAGCTGTCCTTCAGGCCATATTGAAAGATGGCGCTGATGAATCGTGGGTAAGGAACCCATGCTGGTCTGTCAGCGGCAGAATCGACACGTTGAATCAGGTCTTCATAAATAATGGAGGCCCAGTCAATATTTAGACCTTTCAGCAGTGCGTATCCCATGGACTGCTGAGGTTGGGCGGCTTGATCAGAAGATCCGGATTTCGCTGTCATGCAGCTGATCAGGTGAGCGAAGATGAAATTCATCTCGCTGGGCATTTTGGATTTATTTATCAGCGTCAGTTTCTTCTCAGGCTTCTTGTCCCTTCCAATATCCCAGATATAACCCATTGCGTCAAGGAAAGCAATGATTGCTTCTCTGTCAGCATGCTTTTTGTAGTCAGGGAATGGAATGAAGGGTTTTTTTTGGAGGCATTTGGGAAGTTTAGGGCTTTGCGGATAATTGCGGGTGTGATCTTGATGGTGCCATACTCAGTATCGCTGAGTATGCAGTCTATGGTTTTGGATGGATCTTTGGCAGAGGGCAGCTCAGTGTGTCTGGCAGAGTACCAGAACTGGGATAAGAGCCGCTGACTGGCAGGAGGTGTTATGGTCAGGGCTGTGTAGATGGGGCTGTTCTTCAGAAAACTTACAGCATCGTCCAGATGTGATACTTGCTTCCGAGGAGGAAACTCGAGAAGAGCTGAGAGGTTGTTGGCTTTAGTCCAATCGAGTTGATCCAGCTCGAACTTCACCTGGGGGGCTTTGAAGATTTCCATTTCCTTAGAGTCAGTGGAGATGGATTCAGCGGTAACATTCAGCTTTGAAGATGCCATATCACTGTATTATCAGTTCAACCAAAGATGTTAACAGATAAGAATTATCTTAATGTGGAAAGAAATTTCCGTTAAGATTTTTCGAATCTTGTCCATTTCATTCAGACAAAAAATGTCTTAATGAAGATTAGGGTTTTTCTTGATTTTAAAAGAAAAGTAAAACCCATAAAATCTTGTGTTCCAGTTTCTAAAAGAAAAAAAAGGATACGAATGAAGAACAAGTTTAAGATTTAGATTTAAAACTTGAATAACAACCATGAAATGGTTGTGTTCATAAAACCATGAAAGAAATGATTTTATTTTAAAAAGTTCTTTTGTTTGATCTTGTTAAAACAAAGAGAAGATCGAAAACAAGTTATACGCATTTGATAAAAAATAAGAACATATTAACCTTGAAGTTGAATACCAAGATGAAGAACAGTTCTTGAGGTTTTTGAGAGCACAAATGCAACAGAGAATTCTTTTCTTGCGGAGAAAGATTGTTCGCGTAAAAGACAAATATAAACCAAGAGTTGTTTATATAGGGATTTTTAGAGAGAGAAAACCTTGAGCGGGAAAAGGTTTTCATCATGACACGGACACGTGTTTGCATTTGATTGGAAGTTTGAACAAAACGTGCAAACGTGTGTCAGAAAGAAATCGTGCCGAGTGTTATCCGTTGCAATGACGTCACAACTGTCCTTTCACATTCTTTTAGGATGTCTCTGAGGTTTTGAAAAACTCAGGGACTCTTTTGAAAAACATGAAGCACTGAATAGAAATATCAGTGAAGGTTTAAGGAATTTTCAAAATATCGCTGTTAAGGAAGAGATTTTCAGCGATGCAATTTATTTTGAAATCTTGCATTTACATGCGATTGTCAGAGAGAGAAAATATACCTGGATATCAGAGAGAAGATGATGAAATGGATTATAAAAGTTGATTTTATCCCGAAGCCTATACAAGAATGTATAAACGTATCGCTGATTAAATGTGAACCGCTGAAGATTTTATCCTTCAAAGTTCAGCATTCCAAGCTCGCTGATGAGAAAGTTGAATCTTGTCTCATCAAGAGGTTTGGTAAACAAATCAGCTAACTGATAATCAGTTGGGATAAAATGAAGTTCTATATCACCATTCATCACATGATCTCTGATAAAATGATATCTGATTTCTATGTGTTTTGTCTTTGAGTGTAGCACTGGATTGTTTGCTATAGCGATGGCACTTGTGCTGTCGCAATAGATTGGAATTTTGGAGAGCTGAAGATCATAGTCTAGTAGCTGATTTCTCATCCACAAGACTTGAGAACAGCAGCTTCCAGCGGCTACATACTCAGCTTCAGCTATGGAAGTGGACACTGAGTTTTGCTTCTTACTTGTCCAACTTACCAGCTTTCCACCCAGGAGCTGACATCCTCCTGTGGTGCTTTTCCTATCCATTTTGCAACCTGCAAAATCACTGTCTGAATAGGCGGTTAGATCGAATCCTGAGTCTTTGGGATACCAAAGACCTAGATTCGCTGTACCCTTAAGATATCGAAAGATTCGCTTTACAGCTTTCATATGGGATATCTTAGGTTCAGCTTGATACCGTGCGCACAGACATGTTGCAAACATAATATCGGGTCGGCTAGCTGTAAGATACAGTAGTGAGCCGATCATCCCACGGTACAGCGTGACATTGACAGGAACACCCTTTGTGTCCTTATCAAGTATCAGCGGTGGTGCCATAGGGGTTTTCATAGCTGAACTTTCAGTTAAGTCGAATTTCTTCAGCATATCTTTAACATACTTTCCCTGATTTATAAAAGTTCCTTTTTCAGTTTACTTAATCTGAAGACCAAGGAAATATGTTAGTTCACCCATCATACTCATTTTATACTCGTCTTTCATTCTATCAGCGAAACGAGTACAAACTCAGGGTTAGTAGAACCAAATATAATGTCATCAACATATATTTGAACTAAAATGATATGACCTTTTACTTTTCTAAAAAACAAAGTTTTGTCAATCTTACCTCGCTCAAATTTTTCAATATGGAGATAAGTAGAGAGAGTATCATACCATGCACGTGGAGCTTGCTTTAAGCCATAAAGTGCCTTGTCCAGTTTATAAACATAACCTGGACGCTTAGGATCTGAGAATCCTGGAGGTTGTTCCACATATACTTCTTCATTCAGCTTTCCATTTAGAAATGCTGACTTAACATCCATCTGATGTACAGTGAAGTTTTTGTGTACAGCATATGCTAAGAAAAGACGAATAGATTCAAGTCTTGCTACTGGAGCAAAAGTTTCGTCATAATCTATGCCTTCCTCTTGTCTGTATCCCTGAGCAACAAGACGAGCTTTGTTGCGAGTTACAGTACCATGTTCGTCCAACTTGTTTCGATAGACCCATTTAGTGCCTATCACCGTTTTGTCAGTTGGTCTACGAACAAGTTTCCAAACTTTGTTTCTTTCGAATTCAGTCAGCTCTTCTTGCATAGCGCTGACCCAGTTTGGATCTCTGAGGGCATCATCTATTTTCTTTGGTTCAGTTAGAGAAATAAAGTTAACAAATAAACAAATATTACCTGCACTTCTACGAGTCTGAATACCAGCGTTGGGATCACCAAGAATTTGATCGATTGGGTGATTTACAGTCCATCGCTGAGCCGGAGCATGCGTCGCTGACTCAGTCTGAACTGGAGAAACTGAAGATGAGGCTTCAGCTACTTCTGGATTATCAGCTAAGAGAGGAATGTTTGCATTTGCCACTTCATTCACTGATTGCTGAGAAATAGATGGAATTTCTGAGACATTTGGATCAACTGCAGGTATAGTGTTTATAGGAACAGCTGAGACCCAAGATGTTTCAGCTTCACTATTTTGCATATTTGGAATGATAGAAGGACCATCATTTTCTATTGTGTGAGCATGAGGAGTGGGAACATCTTCTGAATCACCAAGATGAGAAAACATCCATTGATTCAGTTCTTCTGTATCAGCGTTCGGTTTAGAGTTCGCTGAACGGGATTCGTCAAACGTGACGTGAATAGTTTCTTCTACAGTTTGTCTTCTTCGGTTGAAGACTCTGAAGGCTTTTGGAAACTGAGGAGTATCCAAGAAAGATTCCATCATCAGCCTTAGGATCAAACTTTCCAAGGGCATCTCTGTTGTTCAGTATGAAACACTGACATCCAAAGATGTGAAGAAAGCTGATTGAAGGCTTTCTCCCATGAAAGAGTTCATAGGCTGTCTTTTTGAATCTTTTAACTATCAGCGACCTGTTTTGCGTAAAACAAGCAGTGTTGACAGCTTCTGCCCAAAACTGAGTAGGCAGGTGAGAATCGCTGAGCATTGAACGTGCAGCTTCAATAATTGTTCTATTTCTTCTTTCAGCGACTCCGTTTTGTTGTGGTGTTCTCACTGACGAAAAGTTGTGAGAAATACCCTTGCTCTCAAGGAAGGAATCAAGAGAACTGTTTTTGAATTCAGTTCCATGATCACTCCTTATTGAGCGAACAGTCATATTGTTCAGAGTTTCCATCTTCCGAACAAAGGTGATGAGTTCTTCAGGGGTGTCACTCTTAGAACGGAGAAACATTACCCATGTGTAACGAGAGAATTCATCAACTATGACCAGCGTATATTTCTTTCCAGCGATGGATTGTTTGTTAACGGGGCCAAACAAATCCATATGGAGTAGTTGTAGAGGAGATGACACTGAGGAAACTTGCTTTGACTTAAAGCTTGCCTTGGTCTGCTTCCCTTTTTCACACGCTGAACATAAGGACTCTTTGGCGTATGAATGTTGAGGTAGACCAGTGACTAACTCTTTGGATGAAAGAGTATTCAGTGTCTTGAAGTTGAGATTTGAGAGCCTTTTGTGCCATAGCCAGTTAACATCAGAAGATGCTTTTGAGAAGAAACAGGAGTTCTCAGTGGTTGTTGAGTCCATGTTTATAACGTAAACATTTTCCAAACGATAACCGCTGAGAGCTATCTTCTCCTTTTTGTCAGAGACAAAGCAGGATTCCTTAGTGAAAATCACTTTGTTATCCATGTCGCAAAGCTGACTGATGCTTAGAAGATTATGCTTCAGCCCTTCAACATATGCGACTCTTCTGAAGGATGTTGTACCATTTGAAAGTACACCATACCCTCGGGTATGTCCTTTTCCATTTCCACCGAAAGTCACAGAGGGACCCTTCTCTTCCTTGTATTCAGCGAGCAGGTTTTTCTTTCCAGTCATGTGTCTAGAGCATCCGCTATCGAGATACCAGATACCCTTCTTAACCTGCAATACAAAGGAAGATTAGTTTTGCTTGGGTACCCACTTCACCATGTATACGCGTTTGTCAGTGGAAGTAGTTGGAATGGGTTCAGCATTCTTCGCAACATTTGAAGATTCAGCTTTGTCTTTCTTCAATTTGGTCAATTTCTTGACCTCAGCGGTAGGAGTCACCTTGACCTGAATTGCAACTGGTTTGGTCTTCTTGGGTGCTATTTTCACCTTAGCTATCTTATCAGCTTTGGTGGCTGTGGGCACTTACTTGCAATATGATCGGTAAGTCCACAGTGATAACATTTCCTATAACTAAAATTAGTTCTAGGACCACTTGAGTGCTGAGCTTTTAATTTGGAATTAGAAGTGCCAGCACCAAGTACACTATTGGTTTTTGAAATAGGACGAACATTTAGTTCTTCAGATTTCTTACCAAGGATATCTACTCTGAGTCTAGGAGTAGGTCGCTGAACTGATCCAGAGGTCTGATTTCTAGAACCAGATGAATGAATCACTAAGGCTTTGGAAGCATTCAGCTTAGGTACTAAGGTACCCTTCTGAGGGTTTTGATAAATAACAATTCCTTTACCTTTGTCTTTAGAGACAGAGGTAGGTTTTGAATAAACCATTTTCTCCTTACCTTTTGAGGAGGTAGGAGTTTCCTCAGGGATTGGTGTAATCGACGAGGAGTACTGAGATGAAGAAGTGTCAGCTACTGAGGATACGAACGTTCCAAATTTAAGCATTGAACGTTCAGTGGTTGGTTTTGGAGTATCATATTTATAACCCAGACCACATTTATCACTCAGAGGAATCTGAGCCTTAATTATCTCAGTGATCTTTGTTGAAGAATTACACCATCCTTCAACAGTAGCTTGTTCAGCTTTTAATGCAGCGATAGCTTCTGCTCGTTCGATTTTGACTAGCTGATTTAAATAGACTTGATCTTTAAAATCTTCTTCAAATTTAGAAAGCTTTTCTACTTGAAGGTGGCAGTTTTTAAGCTTTTCAGCGAGATCAAGATTTTGGTTTTCAACCACAGCTTTGCCGTTCATGGCTTCGTATAAACTTCTAGTCAGCAGTTCGATTTTACGGAGACTATCAGCTTCATCAATATTTGCAATATTGGTAAAGAAGGAAGGTGATACCTGAATGGCAGATGTTGAAGTGGAGGGAATGTCTGAACTTTCTTCCTCTTCTTCAATCTTGGCCATGAGACATTGATTTGCTTCATCATCTTCAGAATCAGATGATGAGGCTTCTTCATCAGAAGCAGCCCAATCATAGTCAGCCATCAGGCCTTTTCCTTTCTTCTTAAAGCTTTTCAGCTTTGCATACTTTTCCTTCAGCTTTGAGTATTTGTCATCTTTATTCCTTGGAACAAAGGATTTCTTTGTAAAAGCTGAAGGTCTCATGATTTTCTTTGACCTGCACTCGTTAGCGAAATGACCTGTCTTTTCGCAGTTGAAACAAGTAGCAGTAGCCTTATCAACAAAAGCTGATGACTTAGGCTTGTCAGCTATAGAAAGAGTTTTGTTCTTTCTAAACATTTTCTTCTTGGCGAATCTCCTGAACTTTTTAGTTAGGAGAGCCAAGGATTCATCATCATCTGAAGAATCAGAATCTGATGACCTTTCAGAGTTACTTTCTAACTCAGTGATAGTGACCACGGGTCGCTGAGTAGAAGGTTCCTCTGAGATTAAAGCAACAGGGGTGCTTTTGGAATCTTTTACAAGATTCTTCTTAAGATGGCTAGATTGCTCATGATTCAGCAATGTGCCATATAAGGTAGCAAGTGTCATTGATCATAGATCTTTTGACAGCTTGAGACACATGGAATAATTGTCCCAGCTTTCAGTTAAACATTCTAAAAACTTTGTCAGCACTTCAAAGTTAGAATATTCCTTACCAACCGTTTTAAGATCTATAATTAAGCAATTAAAACGTTGATGAACTTCAGAGAGAGTTTCATTCTTACCAGAAATGAAGCTTTCGTATTGTCTTACCAGGTTGATCTTTCTTGAATCCTGGACTTCAGACGTTCCTTCATACTGAACACATATTGTGTCCCACATGGCTTTTGAGGATTTCAGGTTCATGACGGAATGGTAGACTTCGTCAGGAAGGGCCATGGATAGTATGGATCTGGCTTTTGTATCTATAGCCACTTTCTTCTTATCTTCATCGGTCCACATGTGTATTTCCTTTGGAATCAGCCTTTCAGGAATAGCAGCTCGAGTTGCAGTGGGTGGAACTAAAGGATCAATAGTTACAGGGATGTGTGGGCCGTTTTCAAGATAGTAGGTCATAGTAGGGTCTACACCTTCTAGGAAGAGCATCATCCTATTTTTCCATAAGTTGAAGTTGTCTCTGGAAAATCTAGGGGGTTTTGCAAGAGAACCATTGTCTATATAATATGTGTTTGTGTGGGAGGCCATTTTCAGATAATAGCAAGGAAGAGAAATATCTTAGATTAGATCTTGTTTATGAGATTAAACAAATCTGCTCTGATACCACTTATTGGTCCCGAAAGGCCTATACAAGTTTGTAGAAGGGGGGGGGGGGGGGGTTGAATACAAACACGCTATTTTACTTTTCTAAATTGTTTATTGATAAATCATTAACAATTTACAGCTTGTTGCGGAAACAAGATTAAGGATAAACCTAAATCTAAACAAGTTGGAACACTAAGGTTTCTTGCACTAAGAAAGATATGGAGATTACTAATAAAATCCTATCTTGAGAGAGATTTGAACTTGTCCAGAGTTAGCAAGTTACTTCAAATGAAGTGAGTTCATCTCTTTATATACTGCATGCATTTAATGCAATTCAGTATACACTTTACACGTGTCATCAGCGGATTGGTTGCATGTCATTGACCTTTGTTGACAACCTTAGTATCCGTAAAGATGAACAGTGTAGTATCAGAGTGGTTGTACGATCTCAGATTTTCGGAGATTCTTTTTCTGACATTTCGTACGGTGGCGTGCAAGGGAGGTTAAGACAAAAGTACTTTGTACGGAGGACTTCATGATCAGCTTTCGTTGATTCAGCGATTATCATTTACTATTCAGCGAATGATAAAGTTCAGCGATAGCTGAAGTCTTGTACTTGATACTTCACGTTGAGTGGACAAATCTGAGTCTTCGCTGATCCGCATCAGTTCATTGGTAGACTTGTCGCTGGTTCTTGAGCTTGATCTTCGACTTCAGCGTAGAACCTTTGTTGACATGAAACTTGTCTTCAGGGATCATAAGTAAACAACTAACTTATCAGCGATCACCATAAGGACTGAACAGACTCAACGCATTATGGTGAACAGTGTTCGCTGAATGTTTAATTTAAAGAGCGAGAGTTCCTATCAGCGGTACTGTAAGATCTTAGTACTTATCAGCGATAGTGAAACTCTGATACATATTGTTTACATACAATTTTCACTAAGTATTTAAGAGAGGGTCATTATCAAATCACTGAGGGTTTGGATCAACACCTCCTCTTCTCGAACTCCCGCTCCAAAGATTTTTCTTTTGGCTACATTGATCTTTAAATCGTTCATAATTTGAAAACATCTTAAAATCGTTAAAAGGTTTTTAAGATTGGTTATATTCCATTTTCCAAAGAAAATCATATCATCCGGGAATTGGAGATGTAAGACTTCGTTTGGACCCACCTTTATGCCTTCGAATAATCCTTGGCTTTTTGCTTCTTCCATGAGAATATGTAAACTTTCAGCGACTAAGAGGAATAAGAATGGGACAAGCGGATCCCCTTGTCTCAAACCTTTTTTCATCGGGAATTCCTCGGTTGGTGAGCCATTAATGTGTTATAGTATGTAAATATTATTTTTTCTAAACTAACAGATACACCTTGGACTTTTGCCGTTGATTCCCTAGGCTCAGTTGCTGCCCATGGTCGTCGCCCTCGTGGGTCGTGGCCTGTGGCCATGCCTTAGCGTCGGCCCTGCTAAAACCCTAGCTATCTTAACTTTATTTTTGACAATGAACTAACTTGAATTTGATTATGTATACTATATTATGAAATATTTAATAAAATAATTAATGAAGGCTTATTAAATATTATATATTATTTGTTACTACCTATTTTTCTAATACCCAAATACAAACAATTTTATATTTGAATATTATAAAACGGATAAATAAACATATTTAAATATATAATAAAGAAAGAATTTACGAATATCACCATATTTTGGGAATTAGACGTCTTCCATGGGTGAAATAGTATGGCAATCATTTATGTAAAAACACGTGCACTTATACACATGTGGCATAAATAGATGAGACTATTGATTTGTCTTTTTCTTTTGTGATGCACTCATATCATACGCAACAGAAATCTGAAATTGCATAACCCTTGTTACCCCTTGGAGCTTGCTCTTTTAATTCATCGACTCACTTAAAGACTCTTTCCTCTATTTAAAGTGCAAACCTCGCATTTGTTGCACACCTTACAAACCAGTCTGCATATATGCAGAACTAGTCTGCATATATGCATATACATACGTGCAAAAATATATATATAATGAACATACATTCATATGGGACAATGCATATATGTAGACTGTTTTTGCACATATGCAAACTGTGGTTTGTAAGGGGTGCAACAAATACATGGTTTGTATTTGATTTGTATCATATATATATATATATATATTGATAATTATTTTTTGATAAGAAGAGTTTAAGATGTATTGGTAATAGTTTTATTATTTTGTTAATAAAGCTAATTAATGATATTAATTCCTTACAATAATTATCAAAAACTACTTATTTTATTCTTATGGATGAATTTATGTAACACCCGAAAATTTCGTTAAGTGAAACTTATCTCTTTCTCCTTCTAGTAAGTTGTAATTATTGGTTAATGTTAGAAGGATACTTTACTCTTAGGCACCAAATATGATTGAGAGTGTTTCATGTGTGAAAAGTTGAATTTTTGGTGCTCGATATGCTTTGGGTGACAATGCCCAGCCACAGTGCCATAAAGCACCATTGTCTGTCACAACTGCAGACCAATCAACCCTCTCGGTACACTCGGGGCGACTGAAACACCTCGAAACTCACGATAAATTTAAACCTTAAAATTTATCAGAGTTTTCCACAACCACTTCCAAACTTTCATTTACAACCGAAATATAGTAACAATTTTCCTACTTACAATTGATACACTATAAACAACCAACCATTCTGATCAATGAATACAAAATTAGTTCATAAGGTTATTCACAATATTTCCAAAACACTATCTCTGGTACTTATTAACACCCATCCTTGCTTATCCCTTCTCGAGCTAGAACCTGGTAAGAAAATTTAATTTGAAATGATTAGGCTTACGCCTAGTGAGAACATCCAGTTTTTCCAAATCAACACTTTATAAGCTTTGAAACCAAAGTAAGCAAAACATATAACCAAACCTGATTTGCCACCATTCTTTCCGTACGCATAACATCCGGGAATCTTACCCGTTTCCATGAGAATGACAAACACTAAGTAGGTCATAGTCTCATATTCCAGAGCGCCCCTACGAATCCCACAGAATCTAGATCATTGCTCATGTCAAGAAATTACAATTAGCGTCATGCCTATTTCTTGAAGTGGAAGTACGAATTACCATTAAGCGTCCGGCCTATCCCTTACCTTCCAACAGAAATAAGGAATTACGATTAGCGCCCCGCCTATTCCACGATTTCACATCATAATACGGAATGGGAATTACCATTAAGCGCCCCTATTCCTCATTTCAATCAACGGGAATTACGATTAGCGCCCCGTCTATTCCACGTTTATCAAATCACACACTAAATGGGAATTACCATTAGAGCCCGACCTATTCCTCATTTATCAAATCCACGGGAATTACGATTCGCGCCCCGCCTATTCCACTTGTTCACATAATACTAGTGCATGTGGATCCATTACACTTACTTGCATACGTGCATATTTACTCGAACGCACAAAACGTTTCATATCATATTCTCAATTGTCCCCCCTTCGGTGACTTAGCACGGGGGTTCCGCTAAAACTCATCTGGAAAAGTATTCGGAAAACTTCGGAACCCAAATCCGGAACTATCTGGAAAACTCATCCGGACTCAAAGTCCAGAACCTTCCGGTATCCCAATCCAGAAAACCCTAATTTCCAGTACTATCCGGAAACCGGTAAAAACATCCGGACAATCTCATTCGGAATCCCAAAACATTCCGGAACTATCCAGAATCTGCGTCTGTCCTGGAATTCATCTTCCGGACTTTTCAATTTTACCCAGTTCAGAGTAAGTTTCCATTCCAAATCTTTCCAATAAACTTCTATTGATCATTCACATGGATATCAATTTAACAATTGCTTATTTAAGTCAAAAATAGATATACGAACTCACCTGAACTTAGAAATCGAACAGAAACTGCAAATCAATTAATCCCAACTCTTCAAACTCAAATCTGCTTCTCAATGATTCAAAACCTGAGTGAAATTCAAATCTTATTTATATTATCAATCTTAAACAAATAAGATTTGAAGAGATCATCAAACTCTTACCTGATGAAACTTTCACAAAACTTTCTCTCGCTACTTTGCTAAACGCCTAAACCGACTTCAGGAACCCAATTGAGATATTATCTCAATTCGTAGCCGACCCAAACTTTTTATGTAAACTTAACTATCAACAAATGACTAACTCAACCCTGAAGTTTTATATTTACATTTATTCCAAAACTTTGACTAATTACTTATTCGACCCCTTCATATTAAATATAATATAATGAAAATCCGGGGTGTTCCAGCGACAGTGTCTTGTGACAGTGTCAGGGTCACTATCGCCACAGCAAGGTCGCACGAGGAGCAAGGCTTGCCGTACACCTTGGGCAACTATGTCATGCGTTGTGCCAATTGCATAATTGTCGTGTCAAGGCGTCAGGCCTGTAGCTCAGTTGGCAAAGGGGTGGGGTGACTTTGCCCAAATACATAACAGGTCCTGGGTTCAAGCCCAGGCCCCTCCACTAGCCTCAACCGCCGAGTGACCCAAAAAATGCCCCCTCACATTGGTGTCCTTGGAGGCAGGTTCCGTGTGGGGCCGGTTAGGGTTGCCGGTAATCAACTTTATTGCCCAAATAATCGTCGTGTCAAGGTCGCGGTGAGCGAGTCGGATATAAAATCACAAAAGCCAATTTTTAGAAAAGTGCATTCATTTAACTAGTTCTTTGAGCGATTTCCTCCGTATTTAAGGCTATTCTTCCCTATCCCTTCCGTATCTCTTCATTTATTCAGTTTGTAAAGCTCCCAAGATCATTCTTTTTCATCTCTAGGGTTTTCTAGCATTTAATGTGAAGAAACTAAAGCATTGATCAAGCTCTAAGTCTTTGACATCCACTTTCTAGGTTTTCACCAATATTTCTAGGTTTTCTACAAAGCCTAACAATTGAGTTCATCCTAACAATTTCTAAAACTTTATACACGTCAAAACATTGTATATTTAGTCTCCTAAACATCTCTCACTTACATTTCCTTGTGTGTAGGACTTTAACCTATTTTGAGTATTTTAGGAGATTTTAGGGTTTATACCCGTTTAATGATAAAAGATTGGATGTTCTTATATGTACTACAAGTTGATGCTTTAAATACATATTATTGTGTGATATTGGTGTTGGTTCTCGTTTTGCTTTAAACAAGATTATCAGATCTATTAGTTCGAGTTTATGTTTGATGCGGAAGCGTATTTGAAGAACTAACAGATATGTTTGATAGATATAGAACACAATATAAATAAACAGTGAACAGGAAATAATATCTCAAAGTTTACTGAATCAAGAACAGATTTAAGAACAGTGAGTATGCAAAGCTTTAAACAGATATGACTCTAAATGTGCATAAGCTATGTGTTCTTGATGTTCGATTGAAATGTTCTTGTTTTTCTGTGTTGTTGTGTTGTTCTATGTCTTACTTAGGAAGAACTCAACATGAGTCTTCCTTTTATACTACTCTTAGAAGACTATGAAGTAAGTCACTGTTCCTTTTACGGCATGAATAGTAAACTGGATGGTGTGTACAGTTGTTTGAGCCATGCGCATTTAATGGAGCAGATGTACTTTTGGTAAATGCATTAAATGGCGCAGACGTCTATTTTGTACCTTGCCCTATTGAGTCCACTCAGAGCTTGACACGTGTTTTGACAA
This sequence comes from Saussurea involucrata, assembly GCA_033807775.1. Classification (NCBI taxonomy): domain Eukaryota; kingdom Viridiplantae; phylum Streptophyta; class Magnoliopsida; order Asterales; family Asteraceae; genus Saussurea; species Saussurea involucrata. The sequence continues at coordinate 141,057,201 of CM066322.1, forward strand.
TACTTTTCCATGCAAGTTGATGAACAGGTCTTGGAACAGTAGCAAGATATTATAAATATCTTCCTAGTCTTTAGAGGACCACAGAGGCTCTGTAATGTGTTACAGAGGTTCTGCGGTCTGGTTCCTCTGTAGAGTAGTCTTCACCGGATTCCGAGTCTTTGGTTTGTTTACTTCTGCAGAGCTTCTGTCAAGGTTGGCAGAGAGTCTGTGGCTCGGTCCTCTGTGAGAAGTCTTCTTGGTTCCTTGTCTTCTGATGTTGTCCGCAGAGGCTCTGTTAATGGTAACAGAGGATCTGCGGTCTTGGTCTTCTGAAAGCGTCCTTCTGTAGTTTCCTCGGTCTTTGATCACTCTTGATCAAACTTCCTTTGATTTTTCTGAGATGCCCGGCAGAGCTTCTGTTGCACTCAGCAGAGCTTCTGTGGAAGTTCTTCTGTACTTGGCCATTTTTCAATACTTCTAATATTTCAGAATATTGGAGCTAACAATCTCCCCCTAAGTATTGAAAAATAAAAGGTTGAATTTATGCATTTTAACCTAAGTAAAGAAGAGGTTAAACAATACCTCAGAAGATTATTTCATTCATTTTGGAATTTATGCCAGAGGTAGTTACATTTGAGTACACAAAAATAAACGTTGACAGAGATTCTTTGAAGAGACTCAGATTTTTGCATTTGGGAAGTCGTCGAACTTTCTGTTGTCTTTTCCTACTTCCTTGAGTTCTTCATAGAATTTGTGACAGAGATTTCGTAAGCCGAGTGTAGCATCAATCTCTTTGATCATCATCAGAGCAGATTCTTCGTTCATAAGCTCTGTTGCTTTATTCTCCTCTAGTATCTTTCTGTACATGTTCAGAGTATGGGTTGTGTACTTCTGACAGTCCATTGTTACAAACAGTTTCAGTTGATCAGCAGGATTCTTGAATACTAACCCGTACCTTGGAGTTTTGATGATTGAATTGGGTATGGCATTGGGTGGGCAGAAATCCTCTGGTGGTCTGATACTTAGAGTAGTCACGCCTAGATCGATGGCTAATTGAATGTCGAGCATGCTGTAGATTTGGAGCTTTTCACGCATCGCCTTTCTGATAACTCGATAAGACCTTTTGTGGCAGTCGTCATTGAAGTTGTCTTTCGTCCATTGCAGAAGGTCAGGTAAGTCATAGGGATTGAGGTTTCGGATATCAGCATCAGAGAATTGATTCTCTGATCTGTCAGACCTTTTGACTTTCTAGATGGTATACACCGTATGAGGATAGGTTCTCATTTTGGAGTATTTGCAATAGATTACCTTCTTTATTTTGTGAATGGAGTAAACTTGATTGACTGGTTTTGACTTTGTAGAGGTGAAGATTGCATCGAATTCCTCTCTTAGCTTCTGATCTCGGACATGGGCTGGCAGATCGCTCTGGAAGTGCTGTCTGTAGAGATAACTGTAGACTTGTTCTTCCATTTGTTCAATGGTTGAAGTAGATCTTGGAATTGGTCTCCTTAGCTCATCCATCTTTCGAGTGATGTCTGCTACTCTACCTTCTGTTACCTTAGCTGTGGGATTCAGGGATGGGTTTTCTGACAGAGGATTCAAGTTGAATGCCCAGTCTTCCTCTTCGGGTTTAGGAGTGACGAAGGCATTAAATGCACCTTTCATCAATTTCTCTGTAGCAACTGGCATCTTCTTCTTTGGCTCTTCTTCTGTCATTATTCCCTTGCCTTTATCTTTTGGCTTTGAGGTTTCAGATATTGGGTTTTGGATTTGTGTGGGTGGAACCTCTGTTGATTTGACAGTTGGAGGTTCTGTGGGTTTTGGGGTTGTATGCTCTGATGTTTTGGTTGTTGCCTCTGAAGGTTTTAATACTTCTGGTTGTGAGGTCTCTGTTGGTGAGGAGTCTTCGAGTCTTGGAGGTGGAATGTCAAAACGCTTTGCTGGTTGAAAAGCAGATACAAATTCCATTCTGCGAAGAATGAACTCTGCAGAGCGTTTTGGTCTTTGGGGTTTTCGAGCTATGGTTTTGACTCTAGTTTTGTGCGGGATTGGTTGTTTGGGTGAGGGTGGAGTTTGTTCTGAGGATGAGGATGCAAGATTGATTACCTTAGGTTCTGTGGTTGGTGCATCCTTTGGTGAGATAGAGGTGTTTTGCCTCTGTTGTTTTCCCTTCTGGGTTTCTGTTGTAGAGGGTTCTGCTGATTTCTCTGTAGTTTTTGCAGAAGCAGCCTCTGTAGTTTCCTTTTTTTCTCCCCCTCAGGATGACCAGATGCTCCATCATCAGGATCATCCTGCCTTCTTTTAGCAGTAACTTCTGTTCTGTAGGTGTCTTGAGCTGCTTGCCTTGCTGCATTTTTCCTCATTGTTTCAAAGTAGATTGCGATCGAAGTTTTGAAGGCTTTGGTCGCACTTTTCTCGAACTCTGCAGCGGTTGTTTTGGCAATGTTAGTGGCAGAGGCGATGGCAGCAGCAACAGAAGTTTCTGTAGTTGACTTCCTTTCTGCAAGGGCTGCTTTAACCTCTATGGATAAGGTATCCACTTTGGTATTTAATCCTGTAAGCGCGCCTGAAGTTGACTCTGTAAAAGACGTGAATGAGCTTTGCAACTCATTCAATGTTTGAGTTACAGAGGTTACAAAGGCTTGGAACTCATCCTTCGTAACATGTTCCTCTTGGGTAACCTCTGGAGGAACAACTCCTTCTCCAGAGTGAGTCCCTGTTCCTGGGACACCTTTGTTCACCCTTGTTTGTACGTTGGGGGTGGAAGGATTTCCATATGATCCTCGAGAAGAAACCTGAGTTTCAGTCTCTATAGAAGTTCTGTGAAGAACATTGTCCAAATCCACTCCAGAGGTGGGTATCGGAATATTCTTCTGTTGACTCGGAGACTTGTCTAGTGTCTCTTCGTCATGGTGCTCTCTACTTCTCTCTGAAAGAAGTTTTGGCCCTACATTGTGCGTGTCAGAAGAAACGAATTCCTCTGTAGGGTGTTCTAGTGTGATCTGGGGCGATTGATCACGAACTATAGGTGAGTCTCTCTGAGGAGACTCCCTAGGAATGGATTCCCCGATTTCTGTGGGCGCAGAAGTCGAAAGAGTGACTTCTGGCTGTTTGGTTTGGGTAGGGATCGAGTTGTGCGACTCTATTTCAATGACACCTTCTGCAGCCAGACCTGCGGTGTCAGATGTGTGTGTTGCACTGGGAGGGGTTGAGGGATGTGTGCCTTCTGCAACTTCGGCATCTTTTCCTTTCTCATTTTCTTTTCCTCCAGACGTTTCTACCCTATCCTCTAAACCTATTTGCACCTCTTCTTCTGCAGTCTCTTGTCTTGGCAGAAGTGAATCAAGAACCTCTGTGAAGATTTGAGTTTGCAGAGGTGGTTCGATTCCTTCTGTTATTGTTTGCAGAGGAGAAGATGGTTTCTTCTTCTTTGATTTCCTCTTCTTTGGTTTTGGTGCTCCCTCCTCTGTAGATTTTGACTTTCTTTTTCTTTTGGAAGAGGGAGGGGCAGAGGGACCTTGGATTTGTGGTGGAGATGAGGGTTCTGTGGGATTTTCAGTGGGTGGAGAAGATGGTTCTGCAGGATTTTGTTGGATAGCAGAAACAGAGGCAAGTTGTTCCTCTGTATGGGTCTTGGTTTTCTTTCCCTTTTTCTTCTTCTTCTCTTTAGATCCCTCAGAAGACTTCCTCTTTGAAGAATAGAGGTCTTTCCTTATATCTCTGAAGTTCTTCTGGTTGGCCTTGTGTTTAGCCAACTTTATCTTCCATTCTTCTTTTGTAAGTCTCTCTACTACATTACCTTCTATGGGCATTCCTATACGCGGGGGTGTTACAGAACTGGGTTCAGGAGTTCTGTAAACGCGTGTGTACTCACTAACTAGTTCTTCATCACTAGCATAACCTAACATTACCTTTGATAGTGGCCTGATGTGTGGGTCGCCATCCTCATGTTCTGTAGGGGTGTTCTTGGACATAGGAAATTGCTTAGATTTGGGACCGTCCATTGGCCATTTTTGGATAAGGAGTAGGGGTTCGAAAAGTACACTGAGGATTCGCTGGAACTGCAGAGGGGGTAACCAGTTGTGATCAGACATTTTGGCTTTCTGGGAGGCGATTTTGCGATCGATGGTGTTGATGATCTCTTGCATCATTATGGTGGCATAATCTAGGGGTAGATCATAGTATACACCATACATGATTGAGAGAATTTGAGGTGAGCTTTGATCGATGCTCCCGATTTTTCCCGTGAGGCAACGATTTAGGATGGAGAATAATGTATTCCACAGAGGAGGTAGTCTTGCTCTGCGGAAATCGTTCCTCTTTTTCAACTGTTGGTTGTACTCTAACATGTGCAGAAAGTCGACAAGTTCTTCATTTGTTGGTTGGGGTGCATACTTTTTGATTCCCATGAGTCCTCTTGTTGGAAGGCCAAATTCTAATGAGAACATGGTGCGATTGAACATCAGTTCAAGGCTCTTACTTTGGTCAGGTTTAGAAATGTAGCCTCTGATCAAATCGGTGCCAGCGTCATAACGGCAAGATTGCCAAAACTGATGTAGGTAACGTACTGGTATTTGTTCAACGGTTTTGCTCAAAAGAGGGTAAAGAAAGTGGTTCTCTAGGATGTTTAGCAGGATGGCATGTTCTTTGCCAAATGCCGTAGGAGAAGGAACAAGATAACAGTTGTTCGATTTAATGGGAAGGGTTTGCTCGAAATGGTCATTTGAGAAAAATTGTTGCAGGTGGGTAGTGGGTACGAAGGATGCCTCGTCGCCGGAGTCGTGTCTGTCGGCATCGGTGGCGATGTGTGGGTTGTGGGAGTGCTCAGAATGCACTGGAGAGGATGTCGGAGAGTTCGTTGGTGAAACGTGAGCAGATTTGGAACTGGAAGCCATTTGTAGGTTTTGAAAGTTCTAGGTTTTCAGAAAGAAATAAGCAAGTTCGCCGGAGAAGATGAGAGAATAGTAAAGTTTTGAAAGTGATTTTAACTTGGGTTTTATACTGTGGTAACGGATAGAATTCAGAACGGTGAAAATGTGAGAAAGTTAATAAAATTTGAGATCCACACTTGAGTTCATTCGGCGTGGTGCAAGTTTCTAGGACGACGTGATATGTACGTCAATGAAAACTTGACACGTCATCAATGTCAGTGACGACGAGACGTCGTGGGCGGCCACATTAAATGAAAAACGCGTGGGTTTTAAATTTTCACCACAGAAAAGTTACCGTTACAGGTACAGAAATTCCCAAGTGGAAATCTTTACAGAAGCTCTGTGATTTTGAAAAACGTTTATCTCTGTAGATTGTATCTTTAATGAAAATCGTTTGAAAAACACGGAGAGGATCAATAAATTTTTAGTAGAGAGAAATTATCCTACAGAGGTTTTTGGACCTCTGCCAGAGCCAGCAGAGGCTCTGTGACAGGAAATTTCTAATAACTAATAATTTATAAACATTTTTAATCATCCAAGTTTTTGATCAGTTTTAACAATGTATTTAGAACTTATTTGAAAGTTGGTGTCCTAGAAAATTGTAAATCTCAAAGATTTTGTGCAGCAGAAGTCATTTGAATGATTTGAGTGATCTACAGAGGTTCTTTGTTTGAAAGAACTCTGTGGCTTATGACTTCTGTGGCAAGATACCAACCTATTTCCTTTTGATCGGCGAATGTGATCTCTTCTGTCGCATTCTTTGCTCCCCCTTGACTTATGAATCTCTGTAGATTCAGCAAGGTCTCCTTTTCCGCTCCTCCTTGATCTAACAACCTCTTTAGGATTGATCTCTGTGGTTTGAAACCTGCCTTTTTATCTCTTGAAGCTTGTACTTTTACCAAAAACGTTTGAAAAACATTGGAGAGGATCGTTAAATCTTTAGTAGAGAGAAATTATCCTACAGAGGTTTTTGGACCTCTGCCAGAGCCAGCAGAGGCTCTGTGATAGGAAATTTCTAATAACTAATATTTTATAAAACTTTTTGATCATCCAAAGTTTTTATGGTTTTAAACATTGTTTTTAGGACATATTTAGAAATTTTTGTCCTGGAAAATTGTTTTTGGAAAAAGATTTTGTGCGACACATACCTTTTAGAGTGTCTAGTTTGGACGACAGAAACTCTTGTTGATCATAATCCTCCTTTGGCTCCCCCTTGAATGATCAACCTCTGTAGATTAATTTGAGGTCTCCTTCTGCTCCCCCTTGACCTATGCTTGAATCAATAGAGATAAATAATGCACAGTACATAGGTCAACCTCATCAGAGGTTCTGTGGAGATTGTCATTGGTTCTGAGCAATTCCACAGAGGCTCTGTGAAGTATAGAATCTTTGAAGGATGAGTCTTAAACAAAGTGTTTAAGAGTCATAGTGTATTTTGAAGCCTGAGTCCTTAATAGAAGTATTAAGGAGTCCTTTGTTTGCTGAAGATTGAGTCCTGATCTGTAATGGTCAGAAGTCCTTTTTCTGATGAAGCTCGAGTCTTAAACTGATTTGTTTAAGAGTCTTAAACACTAAAGTGTGAGTCCTAAACTGATGTGTTTAGGAGTCCTCTTGTCCTCTGAAGAGCGAGTCCTGATCTGTAATGATCAGAAGTCCTTGTACCTGCAAGACAGATCAAATAACTTTTGGTACCCATATCCAAATGGGTCCTTTTTTGTTAGGATTTGGAGCTGTCTTTAGGTCCTCTGGTTTGCCAATCTCTGTTGGTTTGCCAACTTTCTTTCTATGACCTTTCTCATTTTGGGTCTTTGGATTTTTCTTTTGAAATGACCCATTTTGTACACAGAAAGATTTAGAGAAAAGGTTTCTTAATTGAAGCAGAAGATCAAAGCATTTATATGAATGAAAAGATGAAGGCTTTGTAGAAACAAATGGCTTTGGAGCATTTTTGTCAGGAATAGAGTTTTTGACTTTCCAAACCATTTTCATCTTTTTGTAAACAGGATTATTTGAATTTTTAGCACAAGAGTTTGCTAAGACAAGGTTTTTAAGCCTTTTAGCTAAAACATCTTTTTCTTTAAGGTTTAAATCAAATTTTCTTAGAAGATCTGATTTATACCTCTTCTCCAACATAATCTTGTTTGACAAATCGGATAGTCTCTTTGTTAAATTTGACATTTCAGCTTTAAAGACCTTTCTTTCCTTCTCAAACTTGTCTTTCAAACACTTTGTTTGAAATCCTTCTCTCTTCACCTTTTCAGACTCTTTTCTTTCAAAATCCTGCTCTTTCCTCTCTTTTTCAAGAGATTTCTGTAATTTTGAGATTTTGAAAGAAAGTTCCATATTCTTTGTCTCAAGAAGAGTTTTCTCTTTTCCAAACTTTTCATTTTCACTGATTATTAGTTTTTCAAAGTTGGAAATCAGTTTAGAAAAGTTTAGACACTTAAGCTCAAGGCTTTTCTTCTCTTCTTTAAAAACAGTCTTAACTTCCTCAAACTTCTTTTTCTCCTTTTTACCAAGCTCTTCTGACTCAGATAGTTTCCTTTTTAGTTCAAGATTTTCACAGTTTAGGAGTTTACCTGATTCTTCAAGCTTGGCAATGTTGTCTGAGTTAATAAGAATGATCTTGTTTCTTTCCTCTAATTCTTTCTCAAGAGAAGGAATTATTTTCTTAAAATTTGTGCTGAGTTTGAAATAATAATGAAAATCAGCATCAGCACTAAATTTTAGTCTTGACATATTGAATGAAGTTTTTAACGAAAGAAACAGTTTCTAGGATGTTACCAGATCGAATAAATCGAAAATGGCGGTAAAACAGAATCTGTTTGAAGGAATGAAGAATAGGTTAAGAACAGACAGTTTCTATCAAGAATCTTGTCTAAACGAGGATCACTTGATATTGAAAACCAAGCTTCGCTCTGATACCAATTGCTGGTTCCCGTTTTGCTTTAAACAAGATTATCAGATCTATTAGTTCGAGTTTATGTTTGATGCGGAAGCGTATTTGAAGAACTAACAGATATGTTTGATAGAAATAGAACACAATATAAATAAACAGTGAACAGGAAATAATATCTCAAAGTTTACTGAATCAAGAACAGATTTAAGAACAGTGAGTATGCAAAGCTTTAAACAGATATGACTCTAAATGTGCATAAGCTATGTGTTCTTGATGTTCGATTGAAATGTTCTTGTTTTTCTGTGTTGTTGTGTTGTTCTATGTCTTACTTAGGAAGAACTCAACATGAGTCTTCCTTTTATACTACTCTTAGAAGACTATGAAGTAGGTCACTGTTCCTTTTACGGCATGAATAGTAAACTGGATGGTGTGAACAGTTGTTTGAGCCATGCGCATTTAATGGAGCAGATGTACTTTTGGTAAATGCATTAAATGGCGCAGACGTCTATTTTGCACCTTGCCCTATTGAGTCCACTCAGAGCTTGACACGTGTTTTGACAATACTTTTCCATGCAAGTTGATGAACAGGTCTTGGAACAGTAGCAAGATATTATAAATATCTTCCTAGTCTTTAGAGGACCACAGAGGCTCTGTAATGTGTTACAGAGGTTCTGCGGTCTGGTTCTTCTGTAGAGTAGTCTTCACCGGATTCCGAGTCTTTGGTTTGTTTACTTCTGCAGAGCTTCTGTCAAGGTTGGCAGAGAGTCTGTGGCTCGGTCCTCTGTGAGAAGTCTTCTTGGTTCCTTGTCTTCTGATGTTGTCCGCAGAGGCTCTGTTAATGGTAACAGAGGATCTGCGGTCTTGGTCTTCTGAAAGCGTCCTTCTGTAGTTTCCTCGGTCTTTGATCACTCTTGATCAAACTTCCTTTGATTTTTCTGAGATGCCCGACAGAGCTTCTGTTGCACTCAGCAGAGCTTCTGTGGAAGTTCTTCTGTACTTGGCCATTTTTCAATACTTCTAATATTTCAGAATATTGGAGCTAACAATTGGATCCCTTTAGGTACATTCATGACTTATACATGTGGAATGTTTATTTGGAAAAATGTAACAATCCTAAAAATAAAGGCTAATTTAAACCATTAAAGTAAGACATAAAGAACTTAACATGGAATAAAATCACCCAAGCATGGGGAAATAATAATGGAGTTTACAAATATAAATGGGTCATTAGCTAACAACCTACTAATCTAAATCATTCTCTAAGTCTAGATTATAGACGAGTGTCGCTAAGATCACAAAAGAGTTCTACCACTTTCACCAAGTATCGTCAAAAAAGGGATGGCGCCTCCCTAAAGTTCCCTCTAATGGAAATAGGCACTCCACTCGAACATTAGCCGCCCCGCTATCTTGAGGACCTTATATACATGTCATTTTAAGAGAAAGTGATAGGCTAACGCCTAATGAGATCAAAAAGTTTATAAACAATAAATATAAAATATAATTCTAGAAATATAAACTTGCTTTTGAACCCATTAAATACACTTTTCTGTTGGTCCCAAAGGGGTTATACAAGTTTGTAGAAGGGGGGGTTGAATATAAACACACGATTTTTATCTTTCTAAATTGTTTATTGATATGTATCATACAATTTATAGTTTGTTGCGGAACAAGATTAAGGAGTAAACCTAATCTAAACAAACTGTTAGTTCCAGATTGATCAGGTAACAACGATTCAATGAGAAATAACAAGAACGATTGATGATTTCAACTTGTCATCTCTCTGGTATTCAAGATTCAAGATAGTTACAAAGGTTTGAATGGAAAACAAAACTATCTCTCTCTAACAATTAGGCTCTCAACTTGAATTATGAATCGCTTATCGAACATCTAACCTAATTCTAAAGGTTAACATACCCTTATATACTTAGGCCTTAAGCACCACGACCCATGGCCCATTAACCTAAACTAAGCCCTTTTATGATTAAAGGCTTTTACAAAAAGATTAATTAATCTAATTAAACTCTATAATAATTATTTATATATCTTTCTAATATGTAGGACATTTATGGTCTAACACAAACTATGAGAATCACTAAGAGTTCTTGCACTAGAAATAGAGATTAAGAAAATCTAGAATACTAAGGAGAGTATTCTATCACACAGCAGTTCATCTAGAGAAGGAATGGGCGAGCACTTCACAAATGAAGTATGGTTTCCTTTATATACTGCATGCATTTAATACATGTCAGTATACCTTTACACTTGACAGCCTCTGGTTGGTTGCATGTTCTGACATCAGTAGACAACCTAGTGGCCGCATGATAAACAGTGTAAGATCAGAGTTGATTGTACGATTCTAGACAAAAGGGATGTCTGTTCTGACAAAATCGTATGGGGGCGTGCAAGGGGATAATACAAAAGTTGCTTGTAGAGGACGCTTCATGATCAGCGTTCGCTGAATGATTTTTTATTAGCGAATGATAAAGTTCAGCGTTCGCTGAAGTCTTCTACTTGAAACTTCACGTTGAGTGGACAAGTCTTGGCTTCGCTGATATCCACATCAGTTCATTAGTAGACTTAGTCGCTGGTGCTTTGGCTTGATCTTCGACTTCAGCGTAAAACATGGTTGACGTGAATCCCGTCTTCATGAATCATAAGTAAACAACATAAGGTATCAGTGATCATTAGTGAGGCTGAATAGGCTCAGGGCTCACTGATGAATAGTGTTCGCTGAATGTATAATTTAGAGCGTATGTTTTCATCAGCGATACTAAACAGACTTAGTATATTTTCTTTGATGACAAACCATTAATACATATTGTCTACTTACAATTTTCACTAAGTGTTTTTCAGGGTCATTATCAAATCACTGAGGGTTTGGATCAACAATCTCCCCCTATTTGATGATGACATAGCAATAAAAGAAAATTGCTAAGTAAGAAAACATAAGGATAAAAAGGACTCATAAAATATTTGTCCCATTTACAGTTTTCGGGGATCTTTTTAAGTACTGATGGAGTAAAGTACATTCACTGAAATTTTTCACTTAACTTCGTATAGATTACAGAGGGAAGTGGAAAAATTACAAGTACATCGAATAATAATTACAAGTACAAAAAGTTATAAGCTGATAAAGATAGAAGATTTACAAAAGGGATCCTATCAGCTATTCAGGTTCATTCTTGAAGAGAAGTTCATTAAGAGAATTTGTGGTTGGGATCATCCAATCAGGGACTTTTTCTCCAAGTGCCCTTCTTCGCTGTGCTTCTTTGTAGATCAGGGGCTTCATGAAGTGTCCGAGAAGGTCATTTCTAAAACCGCACAAGTAGATAAGATCTCTGAGTTGTTCAATGGGAGCTATGCATAGCTCAGAGATGCGTTGAAAGCATTTTCGTCCAGTGCAGTCATTGAAAAAAACACCATGAGGTTCACTTACGACTTTTCCAGGGATAAAGCGTTCACCAGGGGACAGAGAGACGTCGAGTACTGAGAGATCATGTCAGGACCAAGGACTTCTTCTCGTGAAAAACCGATTCCGGTTTCATTTCTTAGGAGGACCTGAAGCTTAAGATATTTTGTTTTTCTTTGCAGCATGCCTTCTTTGTTGAACTGGAGGAGGAGGAATATCCACAGCTGATGTAACCAAGTCGATCTTCTTGTTTAGAGATTTCTCGACAAAGGATTTGTAGTTTGAACGTGATCGCTGAATGGCTATCCTCATCTCCGACCATTCAGATAAACCGAACCTGTTAATCCATGAAGTATAGATGGTTTCCTTGTGACCATTCTCTCTGACAATATGAATGTCAATGATAGGAATGTTGTTTGTTGTATGACCCCTGTTGTTGACTTGTTTGATTCTGGACACATGAAGTCGAAAGTGAAGTATTTCTTTGCACCAAATCAAGGTGTATTCAGAGACCTTGGTTTTTTCTTCGCTGACCTTTTTGGCGTTCTTCCAGAATTGTCGTTGAACAGAGATAGGAACCTTCCTCAACTCAGTATCCTTCACCGAACGTTGGACGAGCTCAATAGCATATTCTTTATCTTTTTCTTCAGTTCTCTTTCGATCGGCGAGGAGTTTCTCAGCTCTGAGGGATTCAACGATTTCCCCTTTTCATAGGATGTTGAGATGATGAGGAACAATGCGCTGATCCTCAAACTTTTGAATCATGGCTGCTCTCTTTTTTAGTTCTTCTTCACTTGGCTTTTGAGGGACCAATGAAGGTATTTTATTGTGCGAGAGCAGTTCTTCTTCTTGTTCAGGTTCATCAGTCTCAGCGAAGTCTAAGATTGGGATTATTTGAAATCCATCAGCACTCGGGGCTGGGATTATTGGTGATGTAGGAGGAGCTTCAGCTTGACCCTCAAGCAGGGGAGAGCACTAGCTGAAACAAAACGATCACAGAGGTATGATCATTTAGGAGAAGAGATAGAGAAAGAATGGGTTAAGTGTTTAGAGGTGTGAGTGAGAGTAGAACTGAGGTTAAGAAGGGATAGAGGAGGGATGCAGTGTAAGGGAAATAGTATATGTTACCTGACAAACTGGCTTTCTGAGAAGGATAGTCAAATTGTCTTTAGCGGCGATGCCTTTGTTTTTGCCTTTGTTTTTGCCTTTATCGGCTTCAGACGCTGCAGGTTTGGTTTTGGTGGTCCCCTCCCCTTTTTGAGCTGGGGTTTTCTTGGTCTTGGGCTGGAAGACGAAGCCATCGAAGTCATCATCATCATCGTCATCATCATCATTTTTGGGTGATGATGAAGGTTCGTCCTCCTGAAGATTCAGGTCTTCATCATCTTCTTCTCCTTCTTCCTCAGACTCATCATTTCCATCCGAGTCAACAAGCACTGGGGAATTTGCCTGTTCTTCAACATTCTCCCCCTCAAATATTGCAAGGTCGGAGAATTCGGTTCCCTCAGGGTTTTCAACTCCCTGAGGTTTATCAGCATTTTCCTCCCCCTCAGAGTCATGGGGAAGGTCTTCTTGAGTCTTCTCCCCCTCTTCTGCTTGATGGATGGGGGAGGTAACAGCAGCAACAGAGGTTGTAGCAGCATCAGTGGTGTTAGGTTCCTGTCTTCGTGGCCAGGGATCCCAAGCTGTGTTTCCACTTCTACCATTCTGGCTTACAAGCCAGAAATAGCATGAGTGACGATAAAATCCACTGCCATCTCCACATTTTCTCGGTCGTCCTGAGAAAAGTGAGATAGAGGCACAGTGGGAGCGTTGAGTCGATCCAGAAGCTGTTGCAATAGATAGTTGGAGGAGCCAACCTTATGATTAACAGCGTCCATGGCAGTCTTCAAAGAACCCATCTCTCCCTGAAGGTTTGTAACCACTGTCTTCAGCGATGTGACTTCGCTGGACAGGGTGTTAAAGTTGTTGGAGAGATCGGTGTTGGTGTTGTTGAGAGTGCTGATTGTGGACGAGTTAATCGTGAGAGCCTCAGCAACAGAGGACAAGCTGCCTTCAACTTTGGACAGACCATCAGCGGAGGCTTTGTCAGCGACAACTTCAACCAATTTCTTTAAAGTATCCCCAGCGTTGGTAACCGCTGTGGAGTTCGAGGAGATGGTGGTGGTGAGAGTTTCAACCTTATTAGCAATATCTTTGAGGGAGTTGCTAATGGTGCCCAAATTAGGACCTGTAGCAGAGAGAAAGTTGTGAACAAAGGAAATCTCAGAAGTCGGGGGTTTAGAGAGAGAGGTGTTGTGTATACCTGGAGGCGGGTTGGAGAAGGTGTGGAAATCACGATGACCAGTAAAATTCTCCATATCGTCTTCCATGTTTGGTTGACGCTCAAAGCCCTCAGGTCCTTAATTTTGATCCATCATATGCTGAAGATCAGCAACCGATGTGTCACTTAGGTGAAAGACACCTGAGGTTGAGAATGGGGGTATTAAGAAGTTTGGAGTGACCAAAGAAGACGGGGGAGGAACAAAGGTTAAGAAGAGGGTGTGGGTAGTAGATTCAGCGTTGGATCCGCTGAGGAAAATATCTTCAGTACTTAGAGGTACTGAGAGTGGGGGGTCCTGATCCATGGTAACTTCAGTGTCTTGAGGCACTGAAGGGGGAATGGAAGGGGTGGCTTCAGCAGATGTGGCGGAGTGCACCACGAAACTATCCAGCGTCTTCTGTAGAGAGACAGACGCGGAGTCTTCAGCCAGGGAAGGCTTGGGTTGCTCCTTAGAGGTCTTCTTGGTCTTTCGAATGCCAAGTGGGGATTCAGAATGTTTTCTCTTTCGAGAAGGAGTGGTGTTTGCGGCCTGGGTACCAGCGGTTGTGATGACCGCTGCCGAGGAGGTAGCCGCAGAAGTAGAAGAAGTAGAGGGGCGGAGAAGAGGTAAAAGAGTAGATAGACGTACCTCATTGGCAATCGGTTTGTAGTCGAACACCTTAGGGCCAACCTCAGAAAGTCTCAGGTCTCCCCTGGTTGGATACTTTTCTTTCAGCCCATGCAAGAATAAGGAGCTAAGAAATCGCGAGTATGGAACATTCGCTGGCCTATTAGGGGCTTTGATGCGTTCCATCAGGTCTTCAAAGATTGGACGAGCCCAGTCCACGTGCAGGCCTTTCATCAATGCACAACCCATGGCGGATTGGGTCTTCGAGGCCTGATCAGTGGACCCTGTTTTAGCTGTCATACAGCTGATAAGATGAGCAAAGATGATGTTCATCTCGCTGGGCATTTTGCTTTTCAGCACGGTGGTTATCTTCTTCTCAGGGAGCTCATCTCTCCATGTGTTCCATTTGTAGTTCATCGCGTCCAAGAATGCGATAATTTCAGCCTTTCCTTCGTTGGAGTTTGGGTCCGGGATAGGAACAAACTTGTTGTCCTTTGAGCATGAAGGGAGGTTCAGGGCATGTCGGATAACGCCAGGGGAGATTTTTGCTACGCCGAAATCAGTTTCGAAGGCGATGGCATCAATCTTCTTTTTGGGATCTTTGGGAGAGGGGATTTAGGTACGATGAGCTGTGTACCAGAACTGAGCTAAAAGGTTTTTATAAGCAGGGGGCTTGATTGTCAGTGCTGTCGCCAGAGGACATGTTTTGATAAAGTTCACTGCATCATTCAGATGAGTGACCATTTTCTTTGGAGTGAATTCGAGTAGTGCATTGGGGTTGTTACCATGGAACGTAATCTGGTCCATTGAGAGTTTCATCATTGGAGCCTTGGTAAGTTCATCCTTGTCAGAAGTTGTAGGAGATGCAGTGTTGGTATTGCCAGTAGTTGCCATTTATGTTCATAATACACAAAGATGAAGAAGATGAAAAAATTTTCTTAACATGGAAAAGTTTCCAAAAGAAGGGTTTTTAGGGTTTTCCAGTTTTGAAAAAGAAGTACAAAACCAGTGAACGTTCTTGTTTTCCAGTTTCCTTTTATGGAAAAACATATGAAAGTGTCAAGTTTAAGAGTTTTGTTAAAAACTTGAAGAACAACCTGTAAACAGATTGTGGGCTTAAAACCATGAATAAAATGATTTTATTTTGAGAAAGTTCTTTTGTTTGATCTGTTAATAACAATAATAAGATCAAAAACAAGTTTATTAGATGGGAAACAAAAGAAATATTAAGCTGTTTCGTCATGTAGAAGATGATAAACAGATTCATGAGAAAAATAAGCTGAATGCAACAGCGATTTCTTGCTTTAGAGAGTAAGTTCGCGTAAAAGGTAAAAATATAAACTCGATGGGTTTATATAGTGAGAGTAGAGAGAGAAAAACTAAGAGCGGGAAAAGTTTTTCATGATGACACGTGACACGTCCCTTATATCTTATTGGACAAGAAAAACGAAACAGGCGAGTGTGTCAGACGAAAAGGCGTGCCATGGATTATCCAAAAGATGACGTCACAAACGTCCTTTCATATTTTAAGGTGTCTCTAAGGGTTTTAGAAAAATCCCAGGGACATTTTGAGAATAGAGAAGCACCGATTAGAAATATCAGTAAGATATTTTGAGTTTCAGAAGAATCACTGATAGGAAGAGATATTCAACGATGTAATTTATTCTGAAATCTTGCATACTGAAGCGAACATCAGCGATTAAGAGAGAGAACATACCTTGATATCAGCGAATCAATTTTGTTCAGAGATTAGATGACTAATGAAGATGTAAAAGTTCATATTATCACTGATCAAATGCTTAACCGCTGAAGATTTTATTCTTCTAGGTTCAGCATTCCAAGCTCGCTGATGAGAAAGTTAAATCTTGTCTCATCAAGAGGTTTGGTGAAAAGATCAGCTAACTGAAAGTCAGTGGGAATAAAATGAAGTTCTATATCACCATTCATCACGTGATCTCTGATAAAATGATACCTGATCTCGATGTGTTTGGTCTTTGAGTGTAGCACTGGATTGTTTGCTATGGCGATGGCACTAGTGTTGTCGCAGTAGATTGAAATTTTGGAGAGCTGAAGGTTATAGTCCAATAGTTGATTTCTCATCCATAAGACCTGAGAACAACAGCTTCCAGCAGCTACGTACTCAGCTTCAGCGGTTGAGGTGGACACTGAATTTTGCTTTTTACTTGTCCAACTCACCAGCTTTCCACCCAGGAGCTGATAGCCTCCTGTGGTGCGTTTCCTATCCAATTTGCATCCTGCAAAATCACTATCTGAATAGGTGATTAGATCAAATCCTGAGTCTTTGGGATACCAAAGACCTAGGTTAGGAGTACCCTTAAGGTATCGAAAAATACGCTTTACAACGATCAAATGAGATTCCTTAGGTTCAGATTGATATCGCGCACATAAATAGGTTGCATACATAATATCAGGGTTGCTAGCTGTAAGATACAAAAGAGAGTCGATCATCCCATGGTACGCTGTGACATTAACAGGTTTCCCTGAAGGATCCTTGTTTAGTGTTAGCGGTGGTGCCATTGGGGTTTTCATAGGTGAGCTTTGAGTTAAATCAAACTTTTTCAGCATATCTTTAACATACTTACCTTGGTGAATGAAAGTACCTTTTTCATTCTGCTTGATTTGAAGACCAAGGAAATATGTTAGTTCACCCATCATACTCATTTTATATTCATCTTTCATTCTTTCAGCGAAACGAGTACATAATTCAAGGTTAGTAGAACCAAATATAATATCATCGACATATATTTGAACAAGAATGACACGACCTTTTACTTTTCTGAAAAATAGAGTTTTATCGATTTTACCTCGCTCAAAATTTTCAATATGGAGATAAGAAGAGAAAGTGTCATACCATGCATGAGGAGCTTGCTTTAAGCCATAGAGTGCCTTATCCAGATTATATACATAACCTGGATGCTTAGGATCAGTAAATCCTGGAGGTTGTTCAACATAGACTTCTTCATTCAGCCTTCCGTTGAGAAATGCTGATTTCACATCCATTTGTTAAACTTTGAAGTCTTTGTGAACAACGTATGCTAAGAATAGACGAATAGCTTTGAGTCTTGCCACTGGGGTAAATGTTTCGACATATTCTATGCCTTCCTCTTGTCTGTATTCCTAAGCAACAAGACGAGCCTTGTTGCGGGTTACAGTTCCATGTTCATCCAACTTGTTTCGATAGACCCATTTAGTGCCTATCACTGACTTGTCAGATGGTTTTGGAACGAGATTCCAAACTTTGTTTCTTTCAAATTCTGTCAGCTCCTCTTGCATAGCGCTGACCCAGTTTGGATTTTTGAGGGCATCATCTACTTTCTTTGGGTCAATCAGAGAAATAAAGTTAACAAATAAACAAATGTTACCTGCACTTCGTTGAGTCTGAACACCAGCGTCTGGATCCCCAAGAATCTGATCAATGGGGTGATTTATAGTCCATCGCTAAGTCGGAGCATGATTTGCTAACTCAATTTGAACTTCTGGAGGAGCTGAAGAAGAGGCTTCAGCAACTTCTGGTATTTCAGGCAAGAAAGGAAGAGGTTCAGATGTCATTTCATTCACTGATTACTGAGAAGTAGATAGTATATCTAAGGTAGATGGTGTAGAAGTAGGCATAGTGGTGAGAGGAACAGCTGAAACCCATGAAGATTCAACTTCACTTGTCTGCATGCTTGGGATGATGGTAGGATCATCATCAGCAGTAGGGGTGTTGATCTGAGGATTGGGAATACTTTCCGAGTCCTCAAGATGAGAAAACATCAATTGATTGAGTTCTTCAGTATCAGCAGAAGGTCTTGAGTTCGCTGAACGAGATTCGTCAAAAGTGACGTGGATTGTTTCTTCTACAGTTTGTCTTCTACGATTGAAGACTCTGAAGGCTTTAGAGATTGAATATTATCCAAGAAATATTCCATCATCAGCCTTGGGATCAAACTTTCCTAGGGCATCCCTGTTGTTCAGTATGAAACACTGACATCCAAAGATGTGAAGAAAGCTAATTGAAGGCTTTCTCCCATGGAAAAGTTCATAGGCTGTCTGCTTGAATCTTTTGACAATCAGCAACATGTTTTGAGTAAAACAAGCAGTGTTGATAGCTTCTGCCTAGAACTGAGTAGGTAGATGAGAACCACTGAGCATTGATCATGCAGCTTCGATGATCGTTCGATTTCTTCTTTCAGCGACTCCATTTTGTTGTGGTGTTCTCACTGAAGAAAAGTTGTCAGAAATACCCTTGCTTTCAAAGAAGTTATCAAGGGAACTGTTTTTGAATTCACTCCCATGATCACTCCTTATTGAGCGAACGGTCATATTGTTCAGGACTTCCATTTTCCTGACAAAAGAGATGAGTTCTTCATGGGTGTCAATCTTAGAACGGAGAAACATAACCCAGGTGTAGCGAGAGAAATCATCAACTATGACCAGTGTATATTTCTTTCCAGCGATGGATTGTTTGTTAACGGGGCCAAACAGATCCATGTGAAGTAGTTGAAGAGGAGATGACACTAAGGAAACTTGCTTAGACTTGAAGCTTGCTTTAGTTTGTTTCCCTTTCTCACACGCTGAACATAGAGATTCTTTAGCGTATGAGTGTTGAGGTAGACAAGTGACCAACTCTTTTGAAGAAAGAGTATTCAGTGTCTTAAAGTTGAGATGAGAGAGCCTCTTATGCCATAGCCAGTTGACGTCAGATGAGGCTTTTGAGAAGAAACATGAATTCTCAGTGGTTGTTGAGTCTATGTTTATAACATAAACATTTTCCAAACGATATCCGCTGAGAGCAATCTTCTCCTTTTTGTCAGTGACAAAGCAGGGTTCCTTAGTGAAACACACTTTGTAATCCTTGTCACATAGCTGAATGATGCTCAGAAGATTATGCTTCAGTCCTTCAACATATGTGACTCTTCTGAAGGTAGTTGTACCATTAGAGAGTACACCAAACCCTCAGGTATAGCCCTTTCCATTCCACCAAAGGTCACTGAGGGACCTTTCTCTTCCTTATATTCCGTGAGCAGGTTCTTTTTGCCAGTCATATGTCTAGAGCATCCGCTATCAAGATACCAGATACCCTTCAGGACCTGCAAACAAAGGAAAATTAGTTTGATTTAGGCACCCATTTTACTATGGGTCCACATTTGTTAGTGGCGGTAGATGAAGTGGAAGGTTCAGCAATCTTCGTAGCATTTCAAGATTCAGCTTTAGGACAAGTCTTCACTTTGGTTAATTTCTTAACTTCAGTGGTTGTTTTCACCTTAACCTAATTTGCACCAGGATTGGTCTTCTTTGCCTTGGGGGCAATCTTCTTTACCTTGGAGGCAATTTTCTTTACCTTAGCTAACTTCTCAGCCTTGGTAGCTGTGGGGCACTTACTAGCAATATGATCAGTAAGTCCATAGTGATAACATTTCTTATAGCTAAAAGTAGCTTTAGGACCGTTTGCATGCTTAGCCGAAATTTTTAAATGAGTAGGGCCAGCACCAAGTGTTGGTTCCCGTTTTGCTTATACAAGATTATCAGATCTATTAGTTCGAGTTTATGTTTGATGCGGAAGCGTATTTGAAGAACTAACAGACAAGTTTGTGTAGAAACAATATAGAATATAAAGAAACAGTGATCAGAATATGATATCTCAAAGATTACTGAGTTTCAATATATAATTAGAACATCAAGAAGAGATTAAGAACTGTTTGGTGAAAGTGTAATGCTTAACAGATTTGACGATATAAAGTGTAAGCATGAAACTTAGATTCTTAGATTAGTTCTTAAGATTGTTAAGGAAGATCTCAACAAGAGACTTCCTTTTATACTACTCTAGGGGACCATAAAGCATGAGCAGCTGTTAGAACGGATGGCATGAACAGTTGTACGTGCTGTATTGCATTTAATGGCGCAGACGTCTATGTTGTACTAAGCCCTATTGAGTCCACTCAGATTTTGACACGTGTTGAAGTTGGACAGAGCAAGCTATCATGCAAGTTGATGAACAGGTCAGGAACAGTAGCAGGATATTATAAATATCTTCCAAGTCTTTAGTGAGGACCGCAGAGGCTCTGTAAAGTGTTACAGAGGTTCTGCGGTATGGTCCTTTGTAGATCAGTCTTCACCGGATTCCGAGTCTTTGGTCTTCTTTGCGCGTATGACAGAGCTTCTATAGAACGCCTCTGTAGCTTCTGTAGCTTCTTGACCTTGATCTATCGGTAAGTTCGGCAGAGCCTCTAGAAGAGGCTTTCTTCACTTAGCCTATTTTTCACTACTTGTAACTACTTTCTAAGATTAGGAAGATTGAGGCTAACAATCTCCCCTAAGTAGTGAAAATTAAAAAATTGAACTTGAGTTTAGTTAGGCTAAGTTAGATAAGACAGAGGTTAAACTATACCTCGAAAGTTCTTTCATTTAGACATATGCCTGAGGCATTTTACATTTGAGTATAATGAAAGATAAACTTAAAAATGGTTTGCAGAGATTGGTTGTTTGAGAATCAGATTTTGGCGTCTTTGAAATCGTTGTAGCTTTTGTTGTCTCTTCCGACTTCTCTGATCTCTTTGTAGAAACTGATGCAGAGTTCTCTTAAGCGGATTGTAGCATCAATCTCTCTGATGAAGGTATCTGCAGCGTCTCTATCCATTTGCTCGGTATCTCTGTATTTTACAAGGTTTGCTCTTAACTTGTTCAGAGTACAAGTTGCGTACTTCTGACAGTCCATGGTCACAAAATGTTTGACTTCGCCTTGTGGGTTTTGAAATACTAACCCGAACCTTGGTTCTGTAATGATTGAGTTGGGCATTGAGTCAGGTGGGCAGACTGTAGATCAGAAGTCTGTCAGACTGTA
Organism: Saussurea involucrata; assembly: GCA_033807775.1. Classification (NCBI taxonomy): domain Eukaryota; kingdom Viridiplantae; phylum Streptophyta; class Magnoliopsida; order Asterales; family Asteraceae; genus Saussurea; species Saussurea involucrata. The sequence goes on from CM066322.1 coordinate 141,078,193, forward strand.
GATCAGATGTTTGAGACCAAGATCCTTTCCCAGCTGAAAGTCTGTCAGACTGTAGATCAGAAGCCTTTCCCTCATTGCTTTTCTCAACACTTGATAGGCTCTGGTGTTTGGCTCTGTGTTGTAGTTGTCCTTCGTCCATTGCAGAAGGTCAGGTAGATCATAGGGATTCAGATTCCTTAGGTCAGCATTAGCGAAAGTGGTTTCTGAATTGTTTACCCTTCTAACTCTATAAAGATTGTAATTGACTCGTGGATAGGTTCTTGTAAAGGAGTACCTACAGAAGATTACCTTTTTGATCTTGTGGATTGAGAAGAGTTCTGCTTTTGTTCTTGGCTTTGTCCTGGTGAAGACGTTGTCAAATTCTTCTCTGATCTTTGGATCTGTCACATGATCTGTTGGATGATTGGTCTGAAAGGATTGTTTATAGAGGTATTTGTATACCACTTCTTCCATTTCTTCTTGTGTTGGACCAGGTTGTGGTACTTGTCTTCTGAGACTCTCCATATTTCGAACAACTTCTGCAGCTCTACCTGTTAGAGGAATGTTTGACAGAGGCTTCATTCCATATGCCCAGTCCTCTTCTTCAGGCTTTAGAGTTTGGAAGGCATCAAAGGCTCTCTTCATCAATTTCTCTGTAGGCTTAGGCAATGATTTATTTTTCTTGGGCTCTTCTGTCAGTATTGCTTTGCCTTTGTCTTTGGCTTTTGGAGGTGCAGAACCTGTTGTTTCTGTAGGTTTGGGTATTGGTGCTTCTGTTGGAATGATGGGTGTTGCCTCTGTAGGTTTTGACACTTGTGTTTGAGAGGACTTTTGTGGCGTTGGTTCTGTTGGCTTGATTGGCTCTGTAACCTCTGTTGGAGGTTCTTTGGTGACTTTTTCTGTGAGCTCGGTTTCTGTGGTTTGAGAAATGTCGAATCTTCTTGCCATTCGGAAAGATGTTGTAAACCTCCGTCTTTCTTCTGCTCTTTGCGCCATTCGTTCAGTCATTGTGTTGTGCATATTTCTTATAACAGAAGAAGCAGAGGTCTTTGCTCTTTTTGGTTTGTGGGCAATAGACTTTCTTCTTGGGATGGATTGGGGTTTTTCTGTTGATTTTGTAGTTGGGGAGGGAAGATCTTCTTCTGAGGAGGATGACAGATGTTGAACATCTACTCCAAACATTGTAGGGAATTCCCCAGAGGTGGGTGTTTCCTCTGTGGTCTTTTGAGCTTCTGTTCCTCCGGGTTGTTGGTTTGAAGAACTTTCTTCCAAGATGATTACCACAGGGGTGGTTGTTGCCTCTGTGGTCTTTTGAGCAGTTTCTGGTACATGGGTTTCTTCAGCGGTTGATTCCACAGAGATGGGTGTTGTCTCTGTGGTCTGTTGAGTTTGTTGTTGTTGGGTTTGTTCTGGAGGGGCTTGGTTGATGGGTTCTGCGGCTATTGGTGCTTCTGGAAATCCTGTGGTCACAGCTTTCTCCCTTGTATTCTCCCCCTCAGGATGATCTGATGGACCAAGGTGGTCATCATCAGAGTCATCCTGACCCTTATCAGAAGTACCCTCTGCTCTGCAAGAAGCTTTGGGTTTCTTTGGTAGTTCTGCTCCTGCGGCCATCAACTTTGCGCACACATCATCACAGAGGCCGAATAGATTTGCAAGCTCTGCTTCTGTGTTGAAGCGCAATTTGCCGACACTTTTTCTGAATTCTTTAACGTAGTTGGCATTTGCAGAAGTGAAGGAGACGATGACTTCTGTGACATGGTTTATCACATTCTGCCCGAGCTCTGTTAGCTGTGCTCTGGTCATGTAGTCTTTAGGCTGCATCAGCACAGTGTTGCTCATTGCTTCTTCTTGTACGTGTTTCAGGGCCTTCTATAGATCTTCAGGTGTAATACCCTTTGCGTTGTTGGATTTCTTGTTCAGTTGTTCAAAGAAATGTTTGACTGATTCCTTGAACGCAGAAGTTGCGGCTATCCCAAATTCTTTGGCGGCAGAAGTGGTAGTTGTTTCAGCAGAAGACTTTATCTGGGTCATGGCAGATTTCACCTCTGTGGACAGATTGTCCATTTTGGTGTTCAGATTTAGTAAGGCCGTCGATGTTGTCTCTGCAAAAGATGTGAAAGAGCTTTGCAACTCTTTCATGGTTTGGTTCACAGAGGTGACAAGGGTTTGGAACTCATCCCTTGATACTTGTGTTCCTGTGGTAACCTCTGGAGGAACAACCCCTTCTCCAGAGTGAGTCCCTGTTCCTGGGACACCTTCGTTCACCCTTGTTTGTACGTTGGGGGTGGAAGGATTTCCATCTGCTCTTCGAGAAGAAACAAGAGTTTCAATCTCTATAGAAGTTCTGCGAAGAATAGTGTCCAAATCCACTCCAGAGGTGGGTATCGGAATGTTCTTCTGTTGACTCGGAGACTTGTCTAGAGTCTCTTCGTCTTTGTGCTCACTACTTCTCTCTGAAAGAAGTTTTGGCCCTATATTGTGCATGGCAGAGGAAACGAATTCCTCTGTAGGATGTTCTGGTGTGATCTGGGGCGATGGATCACGAACTATAGGTGAGTCTCTTCGAGGAGACTCCCTAGGAATGGATTCCCCGGTTTCTGTGGGCGCAGAGGTTGAAAGAATAACCTCTGGCTGGATGGTTTGGGTTTGGATCGAGCTGTGCTGCTCTTTTTCAATAACTCCTTCTGCAGCTAGACCTGAGGAGTTAGATGTGTGGGTTGCACTGGGAGTTGGTTTTGGTTGTGTGCCTCTATTAATCCAGGCATCTTTTCTTGTTTCTTCCTCTGTTAGGCATCCAAGCACTACTTCATTATCTATCACTTCAGTCTCTGTCGCTATCCTATGGCTTGGTGCTTCTTCCCTAACTTCTGTTGTAGTTCCTGCCTCTGTGACTAAGAAGTCGTAGATTGGATGAGAGCCGTATAATTGCATGACATGTGGATGATAGAGACCTTTCCGTATTTGGACAACTTCTTCTTCATCTGAATCTACCTCTGAGACCTCTATCCTTGTTTCCCTCGTTTCAAACCCCTCCTCTGTTGGATTTTCTAACATGGTGTCCATGTTATGGTCTTCTACAACTTCGGTCTCTATTTCTTCTATACCTTCTTCTGAAGCTGGGCTTGAACTCCTTCTGTGAACGTCCAATCCCTGTTGGATGAAGGGGTTCTGTAGAATGTAAGGGGTTTCAGATGGTTGATCTCTGGGGGTTTGATCATCTTCTTGCAGATTGGTGTCAATACCAGAGATAGAGAAGTATTGTTCTTCTGTGGTGTGGTGGTCAAGTGGTTGTGCCGTCCACCCAGCTGTATTTAGGGTGTTGGCAATGTCAGGGTTTTGAAGGAAATCGTTCAAGCTACCTTGATGAGCGAATCGATCTGGGGATTGATAAGGTGATTGATATCCCTCTTCTGCAACTTCGACTTCTGCATTTTCATCTTCTACAGTTTCTTCGACCCGGGTTTTTGCGACCTCTTCTTGAACCACTTCTGCAGCTGCCTCTTTTGCGATGGTAACCATTTGATCAAGTGATTTCCCATGCCTCCTTTTGCTTTTCCTCCTCTTGGGTTTTGGTGCCCCTTCTTCTGTGGATTTTGATTTTCTTTTCTTTTGTTTTGGAGAAGAGTGAGGAGCAGAGGATCCAACTTCTTTGGTACGAGGAGGTGAAGGTTGATCTTCTGCAATGTTTGTAGAAGTGCCTTCTGCAGTTTTCATCTTCTTTGTTTTTGGGGTAGAGGCAGAGGCTTTCGAAGAAGACTTCTTTCCCATGAGTTCGTCACGTTTGGCCATAAAACTAAGTTGGATTGCCAAGTGTTTTGCTAGTTTTTGCTTCTTCGCTTCTGTAGAGAGGGGTTCTACAACCATTGTTCCTAGGGGGACACCTAAACTCGGGGGTGTCACAGGGCTCGATTTTGGAGTCCTATGATCGCGTATATACTCTAACTTAAGGGTTTTGTTTGTGGCATAGCTCAGAAGCTTCCTTGACAGAGGTCTGCAGTGGGTGTAGCCATCTATATGATCGGTGGGGATATTTTTGTTCATTGGGAACTGTTTGGGAGTTGGCCCTTCCATTGGCCAGTTCTGCATCATCAGCAGAGGTTCGAACAGGACTCCCAATATCCTTTGGAATTGCAGAGGTGGTAGATACTTAGGATCGTTCTCTCTTGCCTTTTTGGTGTTGTTCTTTCTGTCGATCGTATTGATGATCTCCTGTAGCATGATGGTCGAGTAATCGAGTGGGAGATCGTAGTAGACCTCGTACATGATGGTTAAGATCTGATGCGAGCTTTGGTCAATGCTGCCTATCTTCCCTGTCAGGCATCTGTTGAGGATCGAAAACAAGGTGTTCCACAGAGGTGGTAGTCTGCCTCTGCGGAAGTCATTTCTCTTCCTAAGGTGGGTGTTGTACACAAGCATTTCTACAAAGCGACAGAGTTCGTCGTCTGTTGGTTGATCTGCATATTTCTTCAGTCCAAGAAGACCCCTTGTTGGTAGATTGAACTCCAGAGAAAACATTGTTCTATTGAATTTGAGTTCTAAATGTTCAGATTTGTCTGGCTTTGAGATGTACCCTTTGATAAGAGAATCATCTTTATCATATCGGCAACTTTGCCAAAATTGGTTCAAATACCTAACAGGTATTTTCTTTGGGGTTCTTGAGAGTAACAGAAAGAGAATATGGTTTTCCATGATGTGTAGAAGAAGAGCATGGGCTTCGCCGAAAGCAGTTGGTGAGGGGACCAAGTAGCAATTATTTGACTTTATGGGTAGTACCTTGTCAAAGTGTTCTTGAGCAATGAAGTTCTGGAGATGGGTTGTCGGAGCAAAGTCTGCTGAGTCGCCGGAATCTTCTTGTTCGGCATTTTTGGCGAGGTGGGGATTTTCTGAATGTTCAGAATGAGCAGGGGAGTGTTCTTGAGAGTTCGCCGGAGAGTGTGCAGGGGAGATAGCTTGGGAAGATGAAGCCATTTGTAATGAGAATAAGATACTTGCAAGTTTTTGCAGGGTTTCGCCGGAGAAGAATGAGGGTTCGTAAAGGTTTTATGAGAGGGTAAGCTTGGGTTTTATAGGTTGGTAAAACGGTAGAATTCGAAAGGGTAAAAAAATATATGGCAATGGATAAATATTTGGAATCCGTACTTGAGTTCGAACGGCGGGTTCAACTTTCCATAGAAAACGTCCCAAGTACGCCCAATGAAAATGAGACACGTAGGCATGTCAGAGGATGACAGGACGTCGTGCGCGGCCCATTAATGCTAGGCGCGTGGGGTTGTTCTTAGCCACATGAATTTCACTCAGTAAAAGTAACCTTTACTGTTACGGAACCTCTGAGGTTTACAGAAGCTCTGTGAATTTTTGAAAAACTTAATGTTTATCCCTTTCTTGTATATCTCTTGTTATCATGACTCTGTAGGTTCTTCTTTAACCAAAACATTTGTTAAGGCATTGGAGAGGATCGTTAGGATTTTAGTGAAGAATTTTTACTCAGAGGTTTTGTGGCTCTTTGGAACTTGCAGAAGCTCTATGAGTGAAAATTTCTCATAACTAAAAAACTATTAACAATTTTGATCATCCAAGTTTTGATTTGTATTAAGAAATGGTTTTCGGACATATTTGAAAGTTGGTGTCCGAGAAAACTGTTTTGAAAAAAAATGTGCAAGAAGGTCATGGTGTGTGTATTTGTGCGTATTCGGTTTCCGATATGACATTCCAAAAGATCGATAGAGGTTAAATTTGCGATCACAGGGCATATTTCTAGCAGAACCTCTGTTGAGCTCAGCAGAGGCTCTATGACCTCAAATTTCTCATAACTCAAATTTTATTAAACTTTTTGATCTTTTGATTTTTGAAATGTTATCTACAGTATCTTTAGGATATATTTGACCATTTGAGTCCCAGAAAACTGTTTTCAAAAACCTTTTGTACGAGAGACATACCTTTTGGTTCTTCTTTTCTCGGCGGTGATGTTTGACTTCTGTCGATAGATTCATCGACACTTTTCTTTGGCTCCCCCTTGAGTGATTAACCTTTGTCGATCATTTCAAGGTCCCTTTTGCTCCCCCTTGACCTATGCTTGGATCAAAATAGGATAAGTTTTGCATAGTACATAGGTCATGTTTACCAGAGGTTCTGTAGGGGTCGTTAGAGGTTCTGAGCAGACCCACAGAAGCTCTGTGATTTCAAGAACTATTTAAGATTGAGAATTTATATACAGAAAGAAATCAATCAAAGCAATAAGTAAAGTAATAGAAATATATACTTATTCACAGAAGATAAAGCTATAATTACAGAGGATTTTCACGTCATATTAATCATTCCTAACTTACCCACCAAGAAATTGAATCTTTTCTCGTCTAATGCTTTGGTGAATAAGTCCGCGAGTTGGTATTCTGTGGGCACGAAATGCATCTCGATTGTACCGTATTCAACATGATGTTTCAAGAAGTGGTACCTTATATCAATATGCTTGGTTTTTGAATGTTGCACAGGATTGGCAGAGATGGCAATGGCACTTTTGGAATCACAGAAGATGGGTATCTTGAATAGGATGTGGCCGTAGTTTTTTAGCTGAGTCTTCATCCACAGAACCTGAGAACAATAGCTAGCAGCAGCAACGTATTCAGCTTCTGCCGTAGATGTTGAGACACAATTCTGCTTCTTGGAGGTCCAACTGACTAATTTACCACCTAGGAATTGACAACTCCCAGAGGTACTCTTTCTGTCGAGCATGCATCCTCCATAGTCTGAATCTGTATAAGCTTTAAGACAAAAACCAGAGTTCTGTGGATACCAGAGACCGAGATTTTTGGTCCCCTTTAGGTATCTAAAGATTCTCTTAACAGCATCATAATGTGATTTCTTAGGATTAGCTTGATAACGTGCACAAAGACATGTGGCATGCATAATGTCAGGTCTGCTAGCAGTTAAGTATAACAGAGATCCAATCATGTCTCTGTAGAGAGTGCATTCTACAGAGATGCCATCTGGATCTAAGAATAACTTATTTCCAGTGGCCATTGGAGTTTTCATGGCAGAGGTATCAGAGAGGCTATACTTGGAAAGAATGTCAGAGACATATTTGGCCTGATTTATAAAAATTCCCTCTGATGATTGTTTGACTTGGAGTCCGAGGAAGAATGTTAATTCTCCCATCATACTCATTTCAAACTCACTTTGCATGAGTTTTTCAAAACTTTTGCACTCTTCTGTATTAGAAGACCCAAAGATTATGTCGTCCACATAAATTTGTACAAGCATTATTTCACTGTATTTACGTTTATAGAATAAGGTAGTATCTGTTGTACCTCTGTCATAGCCATTGACTAGAAGAAAGGTAGAAAGTCGTTCGTACCATGCTCTTGGAGCCCGTTTCAGTCCGTACAGAGCCTTTTCAAGGTAGTACACATGCCTTGGGAACTTTGAGCTTTCAAACCCTGGTGGCTGATTTACGTAAACCTCTTCTTGGATTTCACCGTTGAGAAAAGCTGATTTCAAGTCCATCTGATAGACTTTGAAACCTCTGTGGGCTGTGAAGGCTAAGAATATTCTTATTGCTTCGAGCCGTGCGACAGGGGCAAAAGTCTCATCGTAGTCTATGCCTTCTTCTTGTCAATATCCCTTGGCCACTAATCGTGCTTTGTTTCTGATGACCACTCCATCTTCATCCTTTTTATTTCTGTAGACCCACTTAGTCCCAATGGCTTGTTTCCCCCGTGGCAGAGGTACTAGAGTCCAGACTTTGTTGCGCTCAAACTGCAGAAGCTCATCTTGCATGGCGTCTACCCAGTTTGGATTGTCAAGGGCTTCAAAAATCTTCTTTGGCTCTATCACACTAATAAAGTTTGTAAAGAAACAAAAATTAGCAGTGGCAGACCTTGTTTTTACCGTGTCAGCGGGTTCACCAATTATTTGGCTTGGAGGACGGATTTTTGTCCACTGAGTTGTGCGTGGAAGATGGTCATCAATGTCATCAAATTGTTCTTCAGAGGCTTCTTGTTGTTCTTCTTCTTCTAGTGTAGCCTCTATCGTAGTGCGTGCCTTTGTAGTTGATCCTACAGTTTATGGAATGATTGGTATGAGTGGTGGTGGAGTTTGTTCCTCTGAGGACGTATAGAGTTGGTCCTCTATATCCACTGTAATTGGTTCCTCTGTGGATTGTGGAGTTTGTTCTTCAGCAACTTCTGGGGTCATTTTCCTTGGTGTTTCATCTTCTGCAGTCTTTTCCTGGGCATTTGTATCTGTAGCATTTACAGAAGAAGATGAAGCATTATTTGGACAAGTTAGAGCCATACCTGTAGGATTTTGACTGACAGAAGATGGTTCTGCGAAAGCTCTGATGGTTCCAATAGAGGGATCAATGTCGTCATGGAACATCTCTAAAAATAGAAGATTTAAGTCTTCCTTCGTTTGCGAGATGTCAGAGAATTCCCCTTTAATTCCGAGTTCTGAACTTATTTGTTCAGAAGTCTTTTGGAAGGAATCATCAAAAGAAACATTGATGCTTTCTACGATCTTGCGAGACTTTGTAAGGTATATTCTGTAGGCTTTGGAAGTGGCAGAGTATCCAATGAATTTTCCTTCGTCAGCTTTTACCTCAAACTTTCCTCTGGAATCTCTGTCGTTTAAAACAAAGCATTTACATCCAAATACATGGAAAAACTTGATGTTTGGCCGCCTTTTGTTGATCAGTTCGTAAGGAGTCTTGATGTGTCTTTTCACAATGGTTGATCGATTCTGTGTATAACAAGCGGTAGAAATCGCTTCTGCCCAAAAGTTCATCGGTAATCCGCATGCTGATTGCATAGTTCTTGCGGCCTCCACGAGCGTTCGATTTTTTCTTTCGACTACGCCGTTCTGATGTGGAGTGCGTGCGGCAGAGAAGTTCTGTGATATTCCTTCTGTAGAAAGATAGGCTTCAATGACATAGTTTTTAAATTCTGTGCCATTGTCACTTCTTAACTTATGTATTCTGCATTCATAAAGAACTTGGATTCTTTTCATTAGATTAATCAAGATGATTGGAACATCTTATTTCTTTCGGACAAATTCAACCCAAGTGAAACGCGAATACTCATCAATTAAGACAAGTATGTATTTCTTGCCACCTAGGCTCTGTATGGCAATGGGACCGCAGAGGTCGACATGAAGCATGTATAGAGGCCTAGTGCAAGACACATCTGTTTTACCTCTGTGGGAAGCACTTCTGAGTTTTCCCATTTCACAGGCATAACACAAATGATCCGTATTAATTTAACATTAGGCAAACCTTTAACTAGATCAAGTTTGACCAGTTTATCCAAGGTGTGAAAGTTCAAGTGACAGAACCTGTTATGCCATAACCAGGCTTTCTCACTTTTGCAGGCTACAAGGCAAACTTTGTCCTTGTTCTTGGAACTGAAATTCATCAGATATAGATCAGCTCTTCTTTCGGCTCGCAGAAGTTCCATTCCTGTGTCCTCACTTTGTAGAGAGCAGAAAGTTCTTTTGAATAACACATCGAATCATGTATCACAGAGTTGACTTACACTGAGTAGGTTGTGTTTAAGGCCATCCATATATGCAACTTTGTATACAGAGACGTTTTCTTTCTTTATGACTCCATAGCCTTTGATGTGTCCCTTCGTGTCGTCTCCAAAACTTACAGATCCACCAACGAGTGTTTCTTTGTACGTGGATAGTAAACTTCTGTCGCCAGTCATGTGCCTTGAGCATCCGGAGTCTAGATACCAGGTTGGCACATACCGCTTCTCAGTTTCAGTGCCGGAGTCAACATCTGCCATGCCACAGAATAGGGCATTGGTGGTGTATTCATCGTCAGAGGTAGAGTCTGACTCGAAGTCCTCCTTGTTTGCCTCAGAATGCCCTTTGTTCGCCATTAGGGATTTTTGCGCATAATACTCGGCTTTGTTTTTGTAAAAAGCTGAGTCCTTTTGTGGGCGATTTGGTCTACTTCTGCATTCATTTGCGAAATGGCCTGGCTTCCCGCAGTTGAAACAACCTTGGGAAGTGTTTCCAGCACGATCGTCGGACTTCTGTCGGTCTCCACCTTTATCCGTTCGGCATTCGTTTGCGTAATGACCAGGCTTGCCACACTTGTAGCATTCTTGTTGTGTGTGGCTCACCTTGTCATCTGACCTCTGTCGGTCATTACCTCTGTAGTTTCTGTCGCTTGACCTCTGTCGGTCATTTCTATCATCTCTTCTATCACTTCGGTTGTCTCTGCCATATCGATCAATTCCTGAACCCCTCTGGTTTCCTCTGAACTCTCTTGTCAATAGAGCTAAGGATTTAGCTAATGACGCAAGAGTTATCTCTTCTTCTCGGTCTCTCTGCAGCCTCTGTAGATTTACTAACCAATGCGTATGGTGCAATGGTTAGTGTTTTAGCCTGTGCTATTTGAGGCTCCTGTGTTGCTAGTGTTCCATAGAGATCAGAGAGTGTCCAGGAGTCTAGATCTTTGTTTGTTTGTAAAGACATAGACAACTGGAGCCACTCATCATTCAGGCTTTTTAGAAACATGACGTTATTTTCTTCCGAGGTTCTGTGAATGCCAGACTTTCTACATTTGTTTATGAGAGAGTTGAACCTGTCGTACGTCGTTTGCAGAGATTCTGTTGCAGAGGCTCTGAAGGCATGATATTCATTTATGTATTGTGCCCTTCGGTTCTTCTGCGTTTTAGCACCCCCTTCCAACTGTCTTTCTAATTCTTTCCAAAGATCGTGCGCTGTTTCGCATGCATCTAAGGATTGAAAAAGTTTGTTGGGGATAGCCATGATCAATAATCTTTTTGTTTTATGTGCAACTTCATCTTCTTCCCTATCTTCATCTGACCATTCTCCTTTTGGCTTAGGTTTTTGATGTTCAGGGATTTCATGAGATTCAGCAGTAGCTGGTACTCGTGGTACTATTGTCATGGGAACTTGAGGAGGGTTGTAAAGATATTGTACGAGAGATTTTTCAGTACCCTCAAAGAAATGGATCATTCTTATCTTCCATTGAGGATACTCATCTCGAAGGAGAGTAGGAGGCTTGGTTAGTGAACCAGCAGTGAAAAAGTTATTTGTATTTGTCATTGTAAGAGTTTCGAAGGCTCTGAAAAGATTATATGACGAAAGAGTATGAGTCTGATGATCTGGAAGGTTTTCTGGGTTTTAACAGTTCCCATAGTGCACTTTAATGGAGTTTTAATCTGGAAAAAAATGTTTCTTTGTAGAATACTACTTTCGAATAAATCGAAAGATGATAGGAAAACAGAAACTTTTCAATGAAATGAAGAACAGGTTAAAACAGAATGATGTCTACCACAAATCTTGTAACAAAGAGGATCACTTGATATTAAAAATCAAGGAAAGCTCTGATACCAATTGTTGGTTCCCGTTTTGCTTATACAAGATTATCATATCTATTAGTTCGAGTTTATGTTTGATGCGGAAGCGTATTTGAAGAACTAACAGATAAGTTTGTGTAGAAACAATATAGAATATAAAGAAACAGTGGTCAGAATATGATATCTCAAAGATTACTGAGTTTCAATATATAATAACAACATCAAGAAGAGATTAAGAACTGTTTGGTGAAAGTGTAATGCTTAACAGATTTGACGATATAAAGTGTAAGCATGAAACTTAGATTCTTAGATTAGTTCTTAAGATTGTTAAGGAAGATCTCAACAAGAGACTTCCTTTTATACTACTCAAGGGGACCATAAAGCATGAGCAGCTGTTAGAACGGATGGCATGAACAGTTGTACGTGTTGTATTGCATTTAATGGCGCAGACGTCTATGTTGTACTAAGCCCTATTGAGTCCACTCAGAGTTTGACACGTGTTGAAGTTGGACAGGGCAAGCTATCATGCAAGTTGATGAACAGGTCAGGAACAGTAGCAAGATATTATAAATATCTTCCAAGTCTTTAGTGAGGACCGCAGAGGCTCTGTAAAGTGTTACAGAGGTTCTGCGGTATGGTCCTTTGTAGATCAGTCTTCACCGGATTCCGAGTCTTTGGTCTTCTTTGCGCGTATGACAGAGCTTCTGTAGAACGCCTCTGTAGCTTCTGTAGCTTCTTGACCTTGATCTCTCGGTAAGTTCGGCAGAGCCTCTAGAAGAGGCTTTCTTCACTTAGCCTATTTTTCACTACTTGTAACTACTTTCTATGATTAGGAAGATTGAGGCTAACACCAAGTATACATTTGGCATTGGAAATTGGAGGAACTATCAGTTCTTCGGATTTCTTACCAATTACATTCACTCTGATTCTAGGAGTAGATCGCTGAATAAATCCAGGGATCTTGGTCTTAGAAGTAGAGGGATGATTCACTGAAGGTTTAGAAACTTTCAGCTTAGATACAAAGGTTCCCTTCTGAGGTTTTGGATTAAAAGCTTTTTCTTTACCTTTGCCTTTAGAAATTAAGGTAGGTTTATCCTCAGGAATGGAAGTTTTGGAAGAAGAACACTGAGACGAAGAGGTGTCAGGGATAGAGTACACGAACATTCCAAACTTAAGCATGGAACGATCAGTGGTTGGTTCTTCAACATCATCCTTATAACCAATACCACTTTTGTCACTCGGGGGAATATGAGCACGAATTATTTCAGTGATCGTTGTTGAGGATTTACACCATCCTTCAACAGTATCCTTTTCAGCCTTTAGTGCAGTGATAGCATCTTCTCGTTCAATTCGAATGATTTGATTTATGCATACCTGATCTTTCAAATTTTCTTCTATTTTAGAAAGTTTTTCTATTTCCAAGTGACAGTTTTTAAGCTGTTCAGCGAGATCAATATTTAATTTTTCAGCTTTGGTCTTGCCATTCATGGCATCATATAAATCAATAGTCAAAAAATCGACAGTCCGACGTCTTTTAATGTCACTGAGGGCTGAAGTGTGAGTATCAGTGACAGAGTTTGATACTTGAGAGGTGGAGGTAGAAGTAGAGGGAATTTCAGTTTGTTCTTCCTCTTATTCTATTTTAGCCATGAGGGAGAGATTGGCCTCATCATCATCTTCAGAGTCAGATGATTCTTCATCAGAAAGAGCCCAGTCAAGATCTTCAGCGATCATGCCTTTGCCTTTCTTCTTAAAGCGTTTTCAGCTTTGCATATCTTTCTTTCAGCTTCTTGTACTTGTCAACTCTAGTCTTGGGGTTAGAGGATTTCTTGTAGGAAGAAGATGAGGGTCTGAAGACTTTCTTTTACCTGCACTCACTAGCAAAGTGTCCTACTATTTCACAGTTAAAGTAGGTAGCAGTTGCCTTATCTACAGGGATTGAAGATTTTGGCTTGTCAGTGAGTGAAAGAGGTTTATTTCTTCTGAAGTTACTCTTTCTGGCAAAGCTCCTGAATGTATTAGTCAGGAGTGTCAGTGACTCATCAATTTCTGAAGGATCAGCTCCTGATGATTCATCAGAGTTAGACTCCAACTCAGTGATAGTGACAGTAGATCGTTGAGTATGCACCAACTCTGACGAGAGTAAAGCAACAGGTGTGCTTTTGGAATCTTTTACAAGATTCTTCTTAAGATGACACGACTGCTCATGATTCAGCATAGTGGCAAATAAGGTAGAAAGGGTCATTGATTTCAGGTCCTTTGAGAGCTTAAGACACATTGAATAACTGTTCCAGCTTTTAGGAAGACTTTCTAGAAACTTTGTCAGGATCTCAAAGTTAGAATATTCCTAACCAACAGTTTTTAAGTCAATGATTAAACAGTTAAACCGTTGATGAACTTCAAAGAGGGTTTCATTCTTACCACAAATGAAACTTCCGTACTGTCTTACCAGGTTGATCTTTCTTGAATCCTGGACTTCAGATGTGCCTTTATATTGAACACGTATTGTGTCCCACGTGGCTTTAGAACTTCTCAGGTTCATGATGGAGTGGTAGACTTCATCAGGAAGAGCCATATAGATGATAGATATGGCCTTAGTGTCAATGGCCATCTTCTTCTTGTCTTCACCAGTCCACGTACCAACTTCCTTGGGAATGATTCTTTCGGGGATAGCAGCTCTAGTAGCAAAGCCTAGAATAGCAGGGTCTATCATGAAAGGGATATATGGTCCATTTTCAATGTAGTAAGGTATAGTAGGATCTACACTTTCCAAGAAGAGCATCAACCTATTTTTCCATAGATTGAAGTTATCTTTGGAAAATCTAGGGGGTTTTGCAAGAGAGCCATTATAGATATAGTTTGTGTTTGTGGAGTTTGCCATATTGAGAAACTAGCAAGGAAGAGAAAAGAATATAGTATAAATAAGATCTTGTTTATTAGATTAAAAAAACTGCTCTGATACCATTTGTTGGTCCCAAAGGGGTTATATAAGTTTGTAGAGGGGGGGTGAATACAAACACACGATTTTTATCTTTCTAAATTGTTTTTGATATGTATCAAACAATTTACAGTTTGTTGCGGAACAAGAGTAAAGAGTAAACCTAATCTAAACAAGTTATGAGAATCACTAAGAGTTCTTGCACTAGAAATAGAGATTAAGAAAATCTAGAATACTAAGGAGAGTATTCTATCACACAGCAGTTCATCTAGAGAAGGAATGGCCGAGCACTTCACAAATGAAGTATGGTTTCCTTTATATACTGCATGCATTTAATGCATGTCAGTATACCTTTACACGTGACAGCCTCTGGTTGGTTGCATGTTTTGTCTTCAGTAGACAACCTAGTGGCCGCATGATGAACAGTGTAAGATCAGAGTTGGTTGTACGATTCTGGACAAAAGGGATGTCTGTTCTGACAAAATCGTACGGGGGCGTGCAAGGGGATAAGTCAAAAGTTGCTTGTAGAGGAGGCTTCATGATCAGCGTTCGCTGAATGATTCTTTATCAGCGAATGATAAAGTTCAGCATTCGCTGAAGTCTTCTACTTGAAACTTCACGTTGAGTGGACAAGTCTTGGCTTCGCTGATATCCGCATCAGTTCATTAGTAGACTTAGTCGCTGGTTCTTTGGCTTGATCTTCGACTTCAGCGTAGAACATGGTTGACGTGAATCTTGTTTTCAGGAATCATAAGTAAACAACATAAGGTATCAGCGATCATTAGTAAGGTTGAACATGCTCAGGGCTCACTGATGAACAGTGTTCGCTGAATGTATAATTTAGAGCGTATGTTTTCATCAGTGATACTAAACAGACTTAGTATATTTTCTTTTATGACAAACCATTAATACATATTGTCTACTTACAATTTTCAGTAAGTGTTTCTCAGGGTCATTATCAAATCACTGAGAGTTTGGATCAACATTTTCTACTTTCAAGGAAATGATACAACAAACACATCTTACGATGACGGGGGAGACTCGATATACCATGTTAGTGACTGAACATGAAAGTAAGCCAGATATACATGTTCAAGAGCCCCACTACGGATCAATGGTCAATTGGTCATCCAATTTAACCTCTTACGATTCATGTCATAAGACACCGATGATGCTAGATTTCACTCGCTCACGAGAAGTTAGAATCACCGGACATTGGTCGATGCCCGAATCAAAGAGTCCACATCTTATTATCCATTAAAATTGTAATAACTGGGTTCATTTTATAAATAGGCGAAGTTAGTGAGTGTGGTGTGAAGAGTGAAAGTTAAGGGATTAGGGTTAAAACCCCTAAAACCCTCATTCTCTCCTTATCAGAAAAAGGTGCGGCTTGTGTGTGTGTATTTGTGTGTGAAGAAACCTTACAACATTGAAAGAAAGACATGGAATTTGGAAGCTTTGAAGTGTGAATCTCCATCGTCATCAAGATAATCTCTCATTCATTTAACCCCCTTATAGTTTTGGGAACTTTGGTTTGATTTTGGTAAGCTTTTGTAATCGACAACCCTAATGTGTTAGAATTGTGAGCAATTGATCGGATGGAATAACAATCAGTGTGGGAATGAAGTTGGGTTGTTAGTTTAATCGTTATTTCGGTTCAAAATCGATTGGGAAAGACTGAGTTTGAGTTGTGAGCGATTCCCAGTCGGATTTTCGGGTGCAATAAGTCGGAACCCGGAAATCACTCTACCCGGAAAGTGGGTATCTAGTGAGTGTCTGGATGAAGGGAATCTGGGAACATATCTGGATATTGAGGAGTCCGGTGAGTATTCGGATAGTTCACCCGGAAATTGTTGGGAATCCGGGAACGTATCCGGATATAGAGGAGTCCGGTGAGTGTCCGGATGAGTGGGTACCCGGGTAGGTGCCTGGATAGTGGTAGGTATCCGGATAGTTCACCCGGAAAGTGTTGGGGATCCGGAAAGCTTAATCAGGATGAGTCTGTGTCCGAGAACTTTTGAGTTTCTGTCGGTGTGCCGAGTGGAGAGTGCCTTAAGGGATTCAAGAGTCATATAGAAGTGATGCTTGAGTGACTTTTCACTGTTGTGTGTATTGTTTCGAAGTGTTGGTGTGTGGCTTGAGAGTAGCGATTTCATATGAGAAAGGAGTTAACGTGGATGCCAGGTGAGTCTTTCTAAACTAAAGCCTTATCGATACTCGAATTGCATGATTTACGTTGTTTTAAATATGCATGATAAAGGTGTGTAAATTATATTACGGGTATGTGCGGGGCATGTGAAGACTTAATATGGATATATGGGGAGTGTGTTCCATGCAGGATATATGAATTCGTTTCATATGATCACTAAGGGCGGGTGTGTGCCCTAACACATTATCACAGGTGTGTACGTGACAAAGTGTGAGCCATTAATATGTGTTGTGTGTGTACTTAAACTGAGATAAGTGTGACCGTTTATAAATGCTTATAAACTCTATTTAGTTGATAATTGCGGTGTGGCGTTAGTAGCAAGAGGGATCTTACTAGACCTCATGGTCTAACCTTCGTTTTTCAAAACTAAAACCTTTTCAGGTAAGCAGGTAGCCGAGAGCTCGTTTAAGCAGTTGGGCCATTTTTGGCATTTTGAATTAAAGAAGTAGCTTTTGGCATGCTTGTTTGGTGTGGGTTGTTACAGTTGGTATCAGAGTGCTAGTTTAAGGGATTTAGGTGACTGGATGGGCCTAAACTTAAACTGTGGATTAGGAGGGCACAACTGAGATATAGGACGCCTTAGGGAAGACCTTGATCACCAAGAATTCAGGACGATGGTAGTAAGGACTCTCATGTAAGGTAAATTTAAATCACATATGGCGAATGTCATTATGTATTTACAGGTGCATGGGTGTGCTTGATTACTGTTGTTCAGATGGTCGATGGAGGTGGTAGTGTGTAGAGAGTGATGGTAGTGTGTAGAGATTGGTGGTAGTGTGTAGAGAGTTCTAACCTTGCCATGGTGGCAATGGTTTAGTGTGTTGTGCGAGATCGTTCATGGTGTGATTGATGACACCATCTAGAAGGATTATTGTTTGAGTGGTGGGTGGCTGATGTGACGTAGAACCTCTTGGGTTCATAAGGGAAGAATAATTGATGGGAGGTGAGCTCCTAATTTCTAATGATTCTTCATTTTGGGGGTTTTCGATGTCGATAAATTAGGATCCTGAGAGTTTCAACTCAAGAATCGAGTAGTGGAGATGAGCCTTTTGACTCTCTAGTTAGTGAAAGGGCGGAAAGGGTGGTTGAGAAATGATAGCCGTGTTGATTAGTAATATGGAGCGAGGATAGGATGAATATGGGGCAATTGTTGGTTAGTCAATTTGGGTTGTAGTGAAGCTGCATATTTTTGCAAATCAGTAGTCAAGGTGGTAACTGGGTAGTTGAGACTTATCAATATGTTGGGAAGCATCGGTACCAAAGGTTGTTGCAAATGGGAGAAACTTGATTGTGTGGTCGGAAGTAGGGCGCTAGTGATAAATCTGTTGTAACTGCAAACGGTTGACCTTCTTATAGCGAATAGCCTTCAATGTAAAGTGAGTCATGCATTGTGTTTTCAAACAAGTCACATGAGCATTTCACGTGAAAAGATATGTGTGTGTTCCTGTGTGCGTGTGTGTGACTTGTGAGTGTCTTGTTTTGAAAATGAGTTGGCGCATGTAAGTGTTAGGACCATAAATGTCTTGGATATTAGAAAGATATATAAAGAATTATATAGACGTTAATTAGTTTAATTATTATTGTAAAAACCCTTAATTGTGTTAATTGGGCTTAGTTTAGCTTAATGGGCTTGGGCTTTGTTTGTCTAAGGCCTAAGTATATAAGGTTTAGTCTTAACCTAGTTTAGGTTAGAGATCCACAATCGTTCCTTACTTTGAATTGTAATACTCTCTGAACGATTGATACTTTGAATGATTATGAGATGGTTGACAACTTGAAAACAACAATTGTTCTTGTTATTGCTTATTGATTCTATTGTTACCTGTCAATCTGGGATCTACAGTAAGCGTTTGTTTGAAGGAAAAGACAAATTTATTTACGTTGTGTGATAAATTTTTGAACTTGGGGAAATGGTGAATTACTTCACCTCTTTTATGAGTGAGTTAACCTTTGTTGTGGGAATCATGACAACATTTGATTGCATGGTTTATAAGCGAAATTGGTATGGACACTTTGTTGTCATATCAATGAGTGTGAGAGTCGACCGACTCGCTCAGTGTGAGTAATTTTGAAAAGAGTTTATGTGGATGCATTTTCGGTTGCTGGACAAGGTGGTGAGATATCATGGGTTGCGTGTGAGCGATCCTCGAGATCGATGTGTATGTGACTATTTTTTTATGGCGGTGTCGTGTCAAATGTGCAAAACGATTTAAATCATTGTGTCGTCATGCATGAAGGCTATGAACTCGCTAGGTAGTGGGATATACCGTATTTAAGGATGACGAAGGGTTTCAAGAGTGGAGATGTGTGGCTGAGTCGTCGATGGTCGATTCGTGACCTGGTGTTCCCTTTTTGGGAGGGCGGCGAATATCAGAAGTCTCGGTATTTGACTTTAGTGATGCTTGTATTAGAGTAGCTTGTGCTCTTGTTTAGTAAGTGTTGGTTCCTGTTTTGCTAAAACAATGATCTTAACTTTCAGTTAGTTCAGATTGTATGGTGCGGAAGCGTATTTAAGAACTGAAAGATAATGTAAGGTAGAAGAACACACAATATCAAATAAACAGTATGTAAGAACAGATGAATATCTCCAAGATTACTGTATTTGATATATATTAAGAACACCAAGAACTTCAAAGGATTAACAAGAAATCTGCAGTTAATGATGTGTGTGAGAAGTGCAAAGCTTAATGATATATGTGTATTTTCGTGGTATTAAGCTTAATAGAAGAGTTCACATTAACCTTCTATTTATACTACTTCTAAAGGGGACAATAAGGACTGAAGGTACAAAGACAATGTTCTGGAACAGTAGCTGGAAGGTACAAAACACTATTCTGGAATTGTTGTTGATACAACGTTCATTAAATGCTCTGTATTCAGCTTTAGGCGGAAACCTATCAGAGTTTGACACGTGGAGTTGTCAGGTCACGCCTTTGTACGATTGATCTTTAGAACCTTCGAATGGTAGGTATTGTAAGAAGCATGTCCGTCCTTGTTAAGATCTTTTGTGTAGATCTTCTTTTTGCCACAGAAGCTCTGTCAAGTATGACAGAGGCTCTGTGGTCTTGTCCGCTTAGAAGTGTCTTCTGTTGCTTCTTTTTCTTCGGTCTTCTTGATTAACCCGGCAGAGCCTCTGTCAAAGACTTCTGTCTTCTTGGTTACTCGGCTACTCGGCAGAGCCTCTGTGGGTTACTTTTGTACTTAGACTATTTTCACTACTTTTACAAACAGAAAGATTGGAGCTAACAATCTCCCCCTAAGTAGTGAAAATTAAAAATTTGAAAGTGCAAGTATTTTCTAAGTACAAGAATATTTTCTTTTCATATTAGATTTTGCCAGAGGCATTTACATCTGATTGTATTGAAAAGAAAAAATTATAGAGGATCTATTTGACTGACTCATATGTTGGCATTCTTGATGTCATTGAAACTTCTGCGGTCGAGTCCTTCTTGTTTGACCTCGTGATAGAAGCTGATGCATAGATTTCAGAAGTTGATTGTTGCATCGATAACATCTATCAGTCTGTCGGCAAGACTTTGATTCATGAGCTTTGATCCTCTGTGCTCCACTAGGATCGTTCTAAACTCTGTCAAAGTACTTGTTCCGTACTTCTGACAGTCCATCTCTGCGAACAACTTTGATTTACCAGAAGGATCTAGAAATACTAACCCGACCCTTGGATTTGTGATGATTGAGTTTGGTGTAGCAGAGGGAGGGCAGTAGTCTTCTAGTGGTTGAACGGTTAGGCTTTTCACTCCAAGATCTCGAGCCAATTGGAAATCTACCATGCTATATAGCAGAAGCTTTTCGCGTATGGCCTTTCTTATTACCCTGTAGGCTCTGCGAACTTCGTCGGTTGTGACGTTCTCTTTCGTCCATTGTAGAAGATCAGGTAGATCATAAGGATTGAGATTCCTAAGATCTGCATCTGCAAATTGGTTCTCTGATCTGTCCTCTCTTTTGACCTTGTAGATGTTGTAATAGAGTTTAGGCCAGGTTCTGGTTTTTGAGAACTTACAATATAGGACTTTGACGATCTTGGATGTTGAGAAGACATCGTGTTTAGGCTTGGGTTTTGTTCTGGTGAAGAGGTTTTCGAGGTCAGCACGGAAGTCAGGGTCTTGAATGGTTGGTTCTGATTGATCCATTACGCCTATTCTGCTGTATAAGTACCTGTATACCACTTCTTCCATTTGTGGTGGTGGTAGTTGAGGTAAGGTTCTTCGCAGAGTATCTAATTGATTCTTGACTTCTGCCACTCGATCTTCTGAAGGTTTTGTCTTTAGATCCAGAACAGGAATATTTGACAGAGGTTTAGTGCCGAAAGCCCATTCTTTTTCTTCAGGCTTTGGTGTCTTATACGCATCGAAAGAGCTCTTCAGTAGTTTTTCTGTTGGAGGTTAATGCTTGGGCTTTTTCTTCTGCGGTTCTTCTGTCACAATTCCTTTTCCCTTGTCTTTTGCCTTCGGCTGTTCTGCTTGTTGAGATGGGGTTGCCTCTGTAGGATTTGACTCTTGAGTCTCCGAGGGCTTTGTTGTTGATGTTTCTGTTGGTTTGGGGATTGCCTCTGTTGGTTCTGACACTTGAGTTTCAGAGGGCTTGATTGGTGATTTGGGTTTGGGTTCTGTTGGAGAGGTTTCAGTTGTTTTGCTCAGATATTTTCTTTTATGAGAAATGGTTTTGGTTTTTGGGTTGGTTTTGGGTGTTGGGGAAGGTAGTTCGTCTTCGGAGGATGTCAGAAGGTGGACTTCTTCTTGGATTTGGACATCTTTTCCAAATACAGAAGGAGATTCCACAGAGGTGGGTGTTGCCTCTGTGGTCTCTGTTTTTGAACATGGGTTGTTTATGGTACTTGGGTTTCTTCAGGAATGGATTCCACAGAGATGGTTGTTGTCTCTATGGTTTGGTTTCTTCTTTGGGTTTCAGGTGTTTGGGTTTTAGCAGAGGTTTCTTCAGAGATTATTTCCACAGAGGTGGGTGTTGCCTCTGTGGACAGTTGTGTTCTTTGTTGGGTTTGAGATGGGGGTGCTTGGTTTATGGGTTCTGCGACTATTGGTGGAGCTGGTAGACCACTGCTAGCAGCTTCTTCCCTTTGTTTTTTCCTTCGATTCTCCCCCTCAGGATGATCTGATGGACCATGATGGTCATCATCAGAGTCATCCTGATGTATATCTGTCGTACCCTCTGCCCTGCATGTTGTATCTGGTTTCTTTGGTGGAACAGCCCCTGCAGCAATCATCTTTGCGCACAAGTCATCACAGAGGTCGAGCAGTGTTTCAACCTCTGCTTCTGTGTTGAAGCGCATTTTGCCGACACTAGCTTGAAACTCTTTGACATAGTGTACGTTGGCAACGGTGAAAGCTTTGATGAATTCGGTCATCTGATCAAGTATTCCTTGGTCGAGTTCTGTCACTTGAGCTCTGGTCATGTAGTCAGAAGGCTTCATGGCCTGAGTATTTTTGGTTGTTTGTTCTTGAACTTCGTCTAAGGCTTTCTTCAGGTCTTCGGGTGTAAGAGCCTTAGATTTTGAGGATTGCTCTTTTAGTTGCAGAAGAAAGTGATTGACAGAGTCTTTGAAGGCAGTGGTGGCGACTTTTCCGAATTCAGATGCTGCAGAGGTGGCAGTTGTAGTAGCAGTGTGTGTTGCAGAGGACTTCATCTGGGTTATGGCGTTTTGCACCTCTGTGGACAAGGTGTCCATTTTGGTTTTCAGATCAAGGATTGCCCTGGATGTAGTATCTGCAAAAGATTTGAAAGAGCTTTGCAACTCTTTCATTGTTTGGTTCACAGAGGTGACAAGGGTTTGGAACTCATCCCTTGATACATGTGAACTCGTTGTAACCTCTGGGGGAACACATTCGTCCCCAGAGTGAGTCTCTATTCCTGAGACACCTTCTTTCGCCCTTGTTTGGATGTTGGGGGCGGAAGGATTTCCTTCTGATCCTCGAGCAGAAGCATCTAGTGCTTCAGACTCTACAGAAGTTATGTGAATGGCATTGACTAGATCCACTCCAGAGGTGGGTACTAGATTATCCTTCTGTTGACTCGGAGACTTGTCTAGAGTCTCTCCGTCTTTGTGCACTCTAATCTCCTCTGAAGAGATGTTTGGACCTAGTTGTGTGCGTGTGGCAGAGGAAACAAATTCCTCTGCAAGGATGTCGGGTGTGATCTGGGGCAATAGATCACGAACTAAGGATGAATCCTTTAGAGAGGATTCCCCTGGAATGGTTTCCCCGGTTATTATTGGTACAGAGGATGAAAGAATTCCCTCTGTCCGGATGGTTTGGGTTGGGGTCGAGTCGTGCTGCTCTTTTTCAATATAACCCTCTGCCACTAGACTGTCGGCAATAGAAGTGTGGGTTGCACTGGGAGTTGGTTTTGGTTGTGTGCCTCTTTTAATCCAGGCATCTTTTCTTGTTTCTCCCTCTGTTAGGCATCCAAGCACTACTTCACCATTTATAGTTTCAGTTTCTGTCGCTATCCTATGGCTTGGTGGTTCTTCCCTAACTTCTCTTGTAGCTCCTGCCCCAGTAACTAAGAAGTCGTACATTGGATGAGAGCCGTATAATTGCATGACATGTGGATGATAGAGACCTTTTCGTATTTGGTCAGCTTCCTCTTCATCTGAATCTATCTCTGAGACCTCTATCCTTGTCTCCCTCGTTTCAATCACCTCCTCTGTTGGATTTTCTAACATGGTGTCCATGTTATGGTCTTTTGCAACTATTTGTTCCTCTGGACTTGCCCTTTATGCATCAAATCCGGGTTGGGTGAAGGGGTTCTGTAGCACTTCTGGTGTCTCAACCTGATGATCCCTAGGAGTTTGGTCATCATCTTCTAAGTCAGAAGAGATTCTGAAGTCAGGTTCTTCTGTGGACCCATGGGAGAGGGGTTCTGTAGTCCATCCAGCAGTGTTTAGAGTATGGGCGAATTCTGGGTTCTGGAGGAAGTCAGAGAAATCCTCGTGATGTGCATAGTTGAGGGGATTGGGGGATTGCAGAGGGGATTCTTGGGTTTGTTCTTCTGCTACTCCTTCAGTTCCCTGTTCCTCTACGTCTTCTGCCACTTCTTCCTCTGTTATCGGTTGCATAGGAGACAAATGTTTCCCAGTCTTCTTCTTGCTCTTTCTCCTCTTGGGTTTAGATGCCCCTTCTTCTGAGGCTTTGGATATTCTCTTCTTCTTTTCCTTTGGGGGAGAGGGAGGAGCAGAAGATCCAACTTCTGTGGTTTGAGGAGGAGAGGGATGACCTTCTGCGATACTTGTAGAGGTACCCTCTGTGATTTTCCTCTTGTGAGTTTTCTTTTGAGGTATAGAGGCAGAGGGTTTGTGTTTCTTTGAAGCAGAGTAGATGGATTTTCTCTGAGCATGGAATCTGGCTTGATTGTTTTCATGCTTCTGAAAAGCAGCTTCCCATTCTTCATCTGTCAACCTATCTAATACTTCTGCTATTTGTTCCTCTGTACTTTCCATTTGTGCATCAAATCCGGGTTAGTTGAAGGGGTTCTGTAGCACTTCTGGTGTCTCAACCTGATGATCCCTAGGAGTTTGGTCATCATCTTCTAAGTCAGAAGAGATTCTGTAGTCAGGTTCTTCTGTGGACCCATGGGAGAGGGGTTCTGCAGTCCATACAGCAGTGTTTAGAGTATGGGCGAATTCTGGGTTCTGGAGGAAGTCAGAGAAATCCTCGTGATGTGCATAGTTGAGGGGATTGGGGGATTGCAGAGGGGATTCTTGGGTGTGTTCTTCTGCTACTCCTTCAGTTCCCTGTTCCTCTACGTCTTCTGCCACTTCTTCCTCTGCTATCGGTTGCATAGGAGACAGATGTTTCCCAGTCTTCTTCTTGCTCTTTCTCCTCTTGGGTTTTGGTGCCCCTTCTTCTGAGGCTTTGGATTTTCTCTTCTTCTTTTCCTTTGGGGGAGAGGGAGGAGCAGAAGATCCAACTTCTGTTGTTTGAGGAGGAGAGGGATGACCTTCTACGATACTTGTAGAGGTACCCTCTGTGGTTTTCCTCTTGTGAGTTTTGTTTTGAGGAGTAGAGGCAGAGGGTTTGTGTTTCTTTGAAGCAGAGTAGATGGATTTTCTCTGAGTATGGAATCTGGCTTGATTGTTTTCATGCTTCTGAAAAGCAGCTTCCCATTCTTCATCTGTCAACCTATCTAATAATTCTGTACCTATGGGGACTCCTAGACGCGGTGGTGTCATAGGACTTGGTTCTGGAGTCCTATGATCGCGTATGTATTCTAGTTCTAGTTCTTCGTCCCTAACATACCCTAGAAGTCTCTTTGGCAGAGGTCTGCAATGAGGGTATCCATCAACATGTTCTGTGGGGGAGTTTTTGTTCATAGCATACATCTTTGTTATTGGCCCTTCCATTGGCCATTTTTCAAGCAAAAGTAAAGGCTCTAGCAGAACACCTAGAATCCTTTGAAACTGCAGAGGATGTAGAGCTCCTGATGTGTTTGACTTTTTCTGCTGGAAGTTGTTCTTTCTGTCGATGGTGTTAACCATTTCTTGCATAATGAGAGTGGCGAAGTCCAGAGGTAGGTCGTAGTAGACTCAGTACATGATGGCTAGTATTTTGTGTGAGGATTGATCTGGACTCCCCACTTTCCCGGTTAAGCATCTGTTGAGTATGGAAAAGAGTGTATTCCACAGAGGTGGTAATCTGCCTCTGCGGAAGTCATTTCTCTTTCTGAGTGGTACGTTGTACCCCAACATTTCGACAAACCTGCAGAGCTCTTCATCTGTAGGTTCCTGTGCAAAGGTCTTTAATCCTAGAAGACCTCTTGTGGGTAGGCTAAACTCAAGAGAGAACATCGTTCTGTTGAACTTGAGTTCAAGATGTTCGGATTTATCGGGTTTGGAGATGTAGCCTTTGATCTGTCGGTCTTCTGGATCGAATCTGCAACTTTGCCAGAATTGATTTATATATCTGGCAGGGATTTTGTCCACGGTTTTGGATAAAAGAGGGTAGAGAATATGTTGATTCAAGATATGGAGAAGTATAGCATGTGCTTTCCCAAAAGCAGTTTGTTAGGTCTAGAGTTTTGTCAAAAACACAAGTGTTGAGTTCTGAGTAGGAAGACTAAAGAAGACTCAGAAGTTCTGAGTAGAAGACTCAGAAGTTCTGAGTGAGAAATCTCAAAAATATTCTAAGTGTTGGATTCTGACTAGAAGGTTCAGAGTTCTGAGTAGGAGACTCAGAACTTCTGACTATGAAGACAAATGTTCTGAAGCGCTTATTCAGAAGTATGTTCAGAATTCATATCTTGGGATATTCTCTGTTATATTCAGTTACTAATTAGGACACGTGTAATTGTTCTGTTAGTCTGTTTCTCATATGTACTGTAGCTTTAGCTTTTCTCTACAGTATATATAGTGTTAGCAACAGTTTGCTAACTAATCTTTAATATAATCTTTGGTGAATCCATTTAGAGAAATTCATTGTAATATCTTGTAATTCACATATTGTTAATAAATCATATGACCAGTTGCTGTGAATACGATCTTAATTGTTCATATTTGATTGTAAGAGTGTATCCTGGACTTACAATTGGTATCAGAGCCAATCAACAAACAAATTCGTCCAAGAGTGTGTTTGATCGCGTTCTTGAAGTTTCTTGATCAATTCGACAATTGATTCCGCTGCTGCTAACAATTCTTGAATTCCTAACAATTCTTGAATTCGTTTCTATCATTGATTCAAGAAATTTGAATTTTCTTTCTGTTGAATCGATATCTTACAATCAAGTCATCCAAAGATTTTCTCTCTATGCTGATTAATTCTCGAAATTAAACAGAGATCACAGGTATGTTTTCGAAATTCTTGATTGGTTTCTTGATCAAAGTGATTATGTCTGCTGCATGTTGATTAGTATTCAAATTTTTTGTTGAAAATAAGATTTCATTAATTCATGTACTCTAACTGTTTGATAAAATGCATGTGACAGATTTGATTAGTTCTTGCATATTCTAGATCTGTGTTGATTCTCAGTTTTGATCATAATTCATAGTTGATATTTGAATTTTTCATTTCATCATGCCTGAGATAGTTGAAGTTTTTGTGAGACCTGCAAGTTCTATAACCAGCTCAGACAATTTAAAAAAGTTAAGTCCTGTAAAAGCAAAAGAAACAATTTCTGAAACAAAAACTGAGATTGCTCATTTAAGCAAGATTGCTAATCTTCAAGCAAAACTAGATGAAAATACAAAAGTTATAAAGATTTTGCAAAAAGAGAAATCTGATTTTCTAAAGGATTTTGAAAAGGTTCAAGAAAACATAAAGTTCTTAGAAAAAGAGAATGTTGATTTGAAAGAGAAAGGCAATTTTAGAAGAAAGATGTTGACAGAGTCTGAAAATAGAATCAAATCATGTGAAATGAAAAATTGTCAACTCTTGAAACAGATCTATGATTCTGAACAAGTTCTTATACTTGAAAGAGTAAAATTTGAGAAAGAGAGAAGAGACTTTCAAACTGAGAGGAAAGGTTTTGAAACAAAGTCTGTTGAATTATCTTTGAAAATTTCTGATTTGGAGAAAATTCTTGCAAAAGAAAGAAAAGAGTTTGAATGCAGCAAGAAAAATGTTTTTCAAAAAGAAAATAATGGTTTTGAGAAAAAGAAAACAGGAATGTTAAATGAGTTTTCTGTAAAAATAAATGAGTTGGAGAAAGAGTTAGAAGATGGAAGGAAAGAGACTGAAAAGAAGAAGGTAAATGGCTTTAAAGAAAAATGCTTAAAAGATGAGTTTGAGAAGGAAAAGAAAGTTTTTCATTTGGAGATAAGGAGGCTTATTAAGAAATTATCTGATTTATCAACTAAAATCATGATAGAGAGGAAGTCCAAATCTGATTTGCAGTCAAGGTTTGATTTGTATGTTAAAAAGTTTAAAGAATTTGAAACGAAAGTTGTTGACAAATCAAATCATAGTTCAAAAGATCAGATTCGTTCTTCTAATCTGTTTTATGATTCTTCTATTGATAAATCTTATAATTGTTCTTTTAAAAAGATAAAAATGGAATGGAGAGTTAAAGGAACTACTTCCAAGAAAGAAGTGCCAAAATCAAAGGTTCCTAATTCAAATGTCAAGAAGAACAATACATTTCAAAGAAAATCTTTTGTTAAACCTGATGTGATTTATTCTGTAAATCAATTAGTCAGAATTGCACAAAAGAAACTTTGTTGTTCATATTGTGGGACTAATGATTTTGTGAACAAGAATTTTATTCAGCACTGGTATGGTTCTTATAGAATATCTGCATATGCCACTGCACCTAACAAACCTGGACCCAAGTTCATATGGGTACCAAAGACAACTTAATCTGTTTTGCAGGTTATTCATGTGTAGAGCTGAATGATAATACTGACACATGACTTAAAACCGATGCTGTGCTTAAATTGAGAATTTTGACTTTTGGATACTTCAGTCCAAAACTCGGTATGAATGTGATTATGGATTTCTGATTCATATAGATCAATTTGTTGATTTTGAAGCATTTAAAAAAAAGTTCAGTTTACTGTGGTGTAATCGAACTCATAGTTGTGGGTGTTTTTAGTAGAAAACATTTCCAGAGAATGTGTTCAGAATCACATTTTGAGCAACCCTGCAAATTTTGGTTGAAAAATTCTGATTTTTGAGCAAGTTATGGTGGTTTGAAGTTCAGAATGTTCAAAAATCACAAAATCCAAACATTTTTCTAAGGAATTTTCTCTGGATAGTTTTATCAGAATTCTGACTCTCTTACTCAGAAGTTCTGACTCTACTACTCAGAATTCTGACTCAACTAATCAGAATTCTGACTCTTATACTTAGAATTTTGAACAAGTTACTCAGACTTCTGACTCTACTACTCAGAATTCTGACTCAACTAATCAGAATTCTAACTCTGATACTTAGAATTTTGAGCAAGTGACTCAGAATTCTGACTCTTCTAATCAGAATTCTGACTCAACTACTCAGAATTTGGATTTTTTATATCTAATGAGGAATCATCGTAGATGATTACCAAAATCTCTTGATTTTGCAGGATTATCTTGATTTCAGAGGAAGTATTGACTCAAAATTTGATCTGATTGTTTCAAGATAAAGTTCAAAACCCGTGATTCAACGTTATAGGTTTTTGAACATATCAGTTCAAAACCCGTACTTAAATGACAATGGCTTCTGAATAATTCAGTTCAGGACCCGTACTTCAGAGACTAAGACTTCTAAACAAATCAGTTTAGAACTCATATTTCTCAGGTGATATCCTTAACTGTCATATTTTTATGTTTCAAGGAACAAGTGGTGAAAGGTAACATTGCATTACGTTTATTTCTATTGCTTTGAATGTTTGAATCTTAACAAATTTAATTCAATGATATGAATTTTTTTTTCATTCAATGAATAAATGTGTGTCAAAGAGTGATTTTACAAGTATTTTGTATTATCTGAGCTATATTTGTTTCAACTTTCACTTCTGAATTAAATCGAAAGGTAAGCAAAACATGAATGAAATTATGCTGAATGCTCAATGTTATGAAATCTATACTTATATAGAATATAATGCTCAAAAAGCCTAAATGTCAGAATGATGGATGGAAGCGAAAATATAGGGGAAGTACTACGTTTTAGAACCAAGTGATTGAGATGCAATATATATATAAAATTATTTAGTTTGAAAGTTTGTACCTGTGGCCTTTCTGGTTTGGGAGAGTAAGTCCTAAGGGGTGCTCGACACCTAGTCCCTAAGATCAATTGGTCTGGGATCGGCTGACCCAAATCCTGCAATAGAACCAGATAGAAAGCCATGTTCTACTGGTACAAATGGGTTTAAGATATATCGATGTGGCCTTTCTGGTTTGGGAAATTAAGTTCCAAGGGGTGCTTGTCACCTAGCACATAAGACCAACTGGTCTGGGATATGCTGACCCAAATCCTGCTATAGAACCAGATAGAAAGTCATGTTTAACGATGTATCTTATTCTTACTAAACTTTTTGATTAAAAGATGCCAATGTGCACAAAATTAAAAGATGTCAATGAGCACAAAATTAAAAGATGCCAATGAGCACACATCTCTTGAAACTTTGGGAAAATACAAAGTCGCAATAAACCTGTAAATTTGTGAAAATCATGATTTTGGACAAATAGTGTGAGTAGAGCAAAGTATTCTTATATGTTTTATAATTGCATATGCTTGAAGCTAATCATATTTCGCATGCTAAACACACCAAATAGTATTAATAAAGGGATTGAAACTGAACATCTTTAACTTGATATGCAATGATGACTTGTATTTGAATCCAAACACATGCATTTGATTTTATTTGATTGAAAAATCTGTTAAATTTCATTAAGTTGGATTTCTTTTGTAAAGTTTTCAAATGATCAAATGTTAGTAGTTATCAGGTGTAGTTCAGTGAATCTTATTCTCCTTGTATAAATGTTTTCATTAAAGCACTGTATTTGAAATGAATAATTTTAATGAAATATATGCATATTTTCAGGGGGAGAAAACAAATTGCTCCATAATTCTTATTTTGAGGGGGAGCAAGGTTATTCATTAAGGAGGAGAAAAAGCATAGACTTCATTCGAAGAAAAAGCATCGCTAAAGTTTTGAAAAACAAGGGGGAGAAAAGCTAAAGATTTTGAAGATGATTTTGCTTTCCAAAACTTTAGGGGGAGAAAAGCTAAAAATAAGATTTGTCATTTCAAGGGGGAGCAAAGAAAAAGCAAATATGTAACAGAAATCAGTTTGGAAATCATTGCTGCTGCTGATTAAAGACTGACCAGAAGTTATTAACTCAGATTATTCGAAATTTTGAGCAAAAGTTGTCAAAGAATTCAGAAGAGCTCCTTCTGAAGATTGTTCCTGCTCTAAGAATTTGATGATGAAAAGTACAAGTGTGTATGACAAAAAGGGGGAGATTGTTAGGTCTAGAGTTTTGTCAAAAACACAAGTGTTGAGTTCTGAGTAAGAAGACTAAAGAAGACTCAGAAGTTCTGAGTAGAAGACTCAGAAGTTCTGAGTGAGAAATCTCAAAAAGATTCTAAGTGTTGGATTCTGACTAGAAGGTTCAGAGTTCTGAGTAGGAGACTCAGAACTTCTGACTATGAAGACAAATGTTCTGAAGCGCTTATTCAGAAGTATGTTCAGAATTCATATCTTGGGATATTCTCTGTTATATTCAGTTACTAATTAGGACACGTGTAATTGTTCTATTAGTCTGTTTCTCATATGTACTGTAGCTTTAGCTTTTCTCTACAGTATATATAGTGTTAGCAACAGTTTGCTAACTAATCTTTAATATAATCTTTGGTGAATCCATTTAGAGAAATTCATTGTAATATCTTGTAATTCACAGATTGTTAATAAATCATATGACCAGTTGCTGTGAATACGGTCTTAATTGTTCATATTTGATTGTAAGAGTGTATCCTGGACTTACACAGTTCTTGAGGGAACAAGGTAGTGATTATTGGGTTTTAAAGGTAGAACATTTGCAAAATATTCATGAGCAAGGAAGTCTTGGAGATGGGTTGTCCGAGCAAAGTCTGCTTCATCGCCGGAGTTATCTTGGTCTAGGTCTCTAGCGATTTCAGGGTTTTCTGAATGTTCAGAGTGTTCAGGGTTTTTAGGGGAATTCGCCGGTGAGTGTGCAGGGGAGATAGCTTGAGAAGACGAGGCCATTTCATGTATAAAGATATGAATTTTGCAGGTTTTTGCAATGGTTCGCCGGAGAAGAAGATGAGAGTTCGTAAAGGTTTTATGAGGAGTGGTAACTTGGGTTTTATAGTGAATGGAAATGGTTAGAACTCTGAAGAGGTAAATATATGGAAGTGAATAAAGTTTGGAATCCGTACTTGAGTATGAACGGCGGGTTCAACTTTCTAGGAGAACGTGTGTCGTGTACGTCCAATGAAAATGTGACACGTCAGCAGTGTCAGAGCACGACTTGACGTCGTGCGCGACCCATTAATGCTTGGCGCGTGGGTTTCTTTTCCTCCACATAATTTTCACTCGCAGTAAAAGAGCCGTTACTGTTGCAGAAATTACCCAAGTTTGAAAATGACAGAAGCTCTGTAGTGTTAGAGCTCTGTAGTTTAAAAACTCTCTTTTGAATCCTCTGTTGCTTGTACCTTTACCAAAAATGTTTGAAAAACATTGGAGAGAATCGATAGATTTATAGAGTATAAATTTCTTTCACAGAGGTTATGAAGCTCTGTCAGAGCCAGCAGAAGCTCTATGAGAGGAAATTTCTCATAACTAACAATCTATTAAACTTTTTGATCATCCAAGTTTTTTATTGTTTTAAGAATTGTTTTTAGGACATATTTGGAAGATGGTGTCCTAGAAAACTGTTTTGGATAAGGTTCTGTGCGAGAGATTCTTTTTAAAAGCCTGTGTTGGTCAGCAGAGTTTCTTTGGTGGAATGAGCTCTGTGACCAACAACCTTTTAGAATCTCAAAGTGTGCATTTGTGCGAACGAGATTTTTTGAGATGATATTCAAACCGATCGAAAGAGTTTAAATTTACGATCATAGAGATTTTCTCTGGCAGTGACTCTGTTGAGCTCAGCATATGCTCTATGTGTAACATCCCAAATTTTGGTAAAAGTTAATGTTTGGAATTATTAAATAATTTGTGTATATTTATTTAATAAGTTGTAATTGTTAAATTTATAGATTTATTTTAGAGTTCAACACCGGGTAAGTAATGTTATGTATTTTATGGAATTTTAGTTAAGGGATAAACTCTAATTAGTTTATATTTGGAGGGATGAAACTTACCATTTGTTGATAGTTGGAGGTTGATGGGTTGAAATATGAGATAGGTGGCAATCTCTCAGTAAAAGGAGAGAGTTAATGAGGAGGTGTCCTCATTTCACAAATTGTCTTCATTTTGGTGTGTGTGTTGCTGTACGGCCGAAAGAGATAAAGAGAGTTAGAACTAAAACGAAGAAAGGAAAAACAGAAGAAGAAGAAGAAGAAGAAGAGGTGATTTCAGCTGGAGTTTTGAGAAATTAAGCTAAAGAAATTAAAGGTATCATTCTTACACTAAATATTCATCTTATGTGTATTGGATTTTATATGAAGTTTAGAAATGGGTTTTAGATAGTATTTATGATTATGATGAATTTGGGTCTTTTGAATCTGATGTTTTTGGAGAAAAAACTAAGTTTATAAATATGATAGATTTATGGTAATGAACATATATGCAATCTATGGAATCAAACATGCATAGAGTAATCTTTAAATTTCTGGGTTTTACTCGAGTTAGTAGGCTGCGATGGTTTTTAATATGGATGATATTCATAAGTGTCGCAACCCAAACAAACTCATTTAAATCGCAATGGTGTGTTGCGATAGGGAACCCATCAAAATTAGTTGTTTGCGATGGAAGTGGGTGTCGCAATAGACAATTGCGATGGAAGGAAGTCATCGCAACCATGGGTTGCGATGAGGACTTGGGTTGCGATACAAGGTTGGTATCGCAGTAGTGGCTTGCGATAGCCACTGTGTTTTGCAAAGGGATGATGTTACTTGCGACAGTTCTATTTGGTTGCGATAGGTTAAGTTAGTTGGTCGCGATAGGAAATGTGATTTTAGGATTTTAATATTTAATTATCCTAAACAAGTAGATTAATACCAGTACGACTGTGTATGGTATTTCAGATCTTGTGACGTATCGTGGTGGTTATTTCTTACAACTTTGAGAAGTAGAGAAATTCAGATATTTCAGCTACCAGGTGAGTTCAGTCTTACCTTACCTTTTACATAAATGTTTTATAATTGTTTTATTAAATTGTGGTAAGGTATTTTATAAATGAACTGATTTGGAGGAATGATTTTATGAGATCAATGGATTATCTTATATAAATGGTTTGCATTATTTAAGGAGGATATTTGGAAAAAGGATTATAAAGGAGATTCGCTCATACGGTTGCTATGAGGAATCTGTTTGATATAAAATAGTTCGCTCATACGGTTGCTATGAGGAATTTATTAGGGATAAATATAATTCGCTTATACCGATTGCTATAAGAAACTTATATTAAATAAATACATGTTTGAGTACAATTAGGTGATATGGATCCATAGGCAGTAGCAATTGAGAAATTATGGAATAGACGTAGATTT
The DNA here is from genome assembly GCA_033807775.1 of Saussurea involucrata. Classification (NCBI taxonomy): domain Eukaryota; kingdom Viridiplantae; phylum Streptophyta; class Magnoliopsida; order Asterales; family Asteraceae; genus Saussurea; species Saussurea involucrata. Next base: position 141,111,772 of record CM066322.1, read on the forward strand.
ATTCGGAATTCCTGATTTCTAGGCAAGAATAAGGGATTGACAAGAGTGATTGTAATCTCTACTTCCTTTCTAATAAATGGGCATGTGTTATTGCGATTTATTAGATATGAGCATTAATCTAGAATCCGGAGAGATTCATAGTATGGCTCTGGATCGTGAGAATAGTTTGACTTAATGTCAGATCTTAATCACAGAATCAGGTTTAACCTGTTATCAAAGGATGGATTTATTCGTGGTAAGAAAATGGTAAACCAGGTTTGTTAAGCCTTGTTTATAATGATTTTATAAATATTATTTTGAAACTGAATGTTCTCACTAGGCAATCGCCTAATCGTTTCAAATAAATGTTTTCTTACCAGGTGCTCGGGAAAGTAAACGGGATGTGGGACGAGAGCTTTTGGACTAGTGGAGAAGTTTTGGATGATGAGGTTCCAATAGACTGCGTAGATAATCTAGTTAATCTAATTATAGTGACATGATTAGATTAATAGGTTATTTGACGAATTCTATTTTGTATTGATGATCCTCTTAAAAGAATTCTCCACTTATATATAAAGTTTAGAAAGTTATGTTTAAATCTTATTATAATTTATGGTTTAAATTAACCCTGTTTTTAGGGTGTTACAATATGGTATCAGAGCATTAGTTTAAGTGAACTAAGTATGCTGAGGAGGTACTTAGACTTAAGCTGGGATGAATTAAGTTATGACTTGTGAGAATTGGGTAGAAGTACTAAGACGGGATAGTCTTAGAGAAGACGGGATAGTCTTAGAGTCGACGGACATACGTGAAATTAGTACTGTGACAATGGTAACGAGGATTCTCATGTATGATATGTTCACAATTCCAATTAGCTAGTGTTATTATGAATATATTGTTACGCAAGCATGCTTGTTTCTAAATTGTTTCAGTGACTAATGATCGGTAGAGTACGTTTCGTGTGTTGGTATTTGTGTAACCATTTCTTATGGTTACTTGTTTGTGTTATGCCAGAACATGGTAACTACGCCGCCATTGTCTCCTATTCGTGAAATGGATAGGACCGAGCTGGATTTAACGAGAGAAAGGCAATTTGGATTGGGCGGAATGCATGAGACTCCGCCAGGGTTTCTTTCTATAGGAGGAGCGCATAGTCAGGTGCATAGAGTGGGTACCAGTACCGCTGGCCAAGAAATTCCAGAAGCAACTATGGAAATTCGAATGATGGAAAATATGACAAGAATGATGACTAACGCAATGGCTCAGCAAACCGAAATGTTTATGAAGGCATTGAACGATCGAAGTTCGAAGCTGCGGCGAACAGGAACTGATACTGGAGTAATAAATCCAGTTGGTAACCCTGGGTCGGAGACAGAAAGGAGAATTGAGAGAAATTGCTCGTACAAAACGTTTCTCAGCTGTAAGCCACCATAGTTTAAAGGAACAAATAATCCGGTAGCCTGTATGAATTGGTTACGAGAAATGGAACAAGTCTTCCGTACTTATGACTGTGACGATAAGTCAAAGGTTAGATTTGCTTCTCACATGTTAAAAGGAAATGCACTAACATGGTGGAATGTAGTGACAGCGACAATTGCGGCTCCAGTCTTGAAAGCTATGACTAGGGAGTCATTCAAGAAGAAAGTTTTGGAGGAGTACTACAACGAAAATGAGATGGATAGAATCGAAGAAGAATTTCGTACTCTCAAGAAAGGTGATATGTCGGTGAGGAAGTACACCGAAGTTTTTATGGAGAAGCTAAATTTGGTGGGGCACATAGCCCCAAATGAAAAAAGAAAGGATTAAAGCATACTTGAAAGGCTTGCCAGTAGATATGATATCCCGTGTACGTAATACTAAAGCTTTAACGCTAAGAGAGACAATAGAAGAAGCGAAGGTAATGGAAGAGGTATACGCCAAGGATAAAGAAGAAAAGACTCAAGTTGGTGAGAAACGGAAGTGGGAGGGTCGGTCAGAGACTTCACAGAAATCAAGAGCAGCCGGTAAAAGTACTCGTTATGAATCACGCCGTGAGCCAAACTGGTGTTCGAAATGTAAGAGCAAACACTACGGGCCGTGTCGAACGACCGCGTCGAAATGTTTTAAATGCGGTAAAAGTGGGCATATGGCAAACAACTGTCCTGTTCAGGGATCAAAATGTTATGAATGTAAGCAACCGGGTCACTTCCGTCGAGATTGTCCAAAACTGAAAAAGAACGGAGATCAGAGTAAGAAACCAAATATTCCAAAGCCAACCGGTCGAGCATTTCAGATGACTGCTGATGAGGCTAAAGAATCAAAAGATGTCGTCTCGGGTATATTCCTTATTAATTCTCTTCCTGCGCGTGTTTTATTTGACTGTGGTGCGAATATGTCATTTGTGTCCAAGTCATTCTTTAATAAGTTAGCTACGCCTGTCACTACTTTGGACGATGGTTTGGTAGTTGAGGTAGCTAATGAGGGTCAAGCCTTAGTCCGCGAAAGACTTGAAGGTTGTTCTATTCAGTTAGATGAAATAAAATTTCCTATCGACTTGTTGTTGATGGAAATTGGAGGATTTGATATGATAGTAGGTATGGATTGGCTGACGGTCAATCAAGCAGAAATACTTTGCGCAAAGAAATTAATCCGGATTCCAATGGCTGACAAGGATGACGTACTTATCTTTGGGGAAAAGCAAAAAGGGGAAGTTCCGGTAATTTCTGTTGCAAAGGCTCGTAAATGTCTATCGAAAGGATGTTTATCCTATTTAGCATATGTGGTGGATGCTAGGTCGGAAAAGAAACAAGTGGGAGACATTAAAGTGGTACGTGATTTTCCAGACGTATTTCCGGATGATCTCCCAGGTCTACCAACCGAAAGGCAGGTAGAGTTTCGCATCGACATTATTCCTGGATCGGCACCGATTGCGCGAGCACCGTATCGTTTAGCGCCTACCGAGATGAAAGAGATGATGACTCAGCTTCAGGAGTTATTAGATAAGGGTTTTGTTCGACCGAGTTCTTCACCTTGGGGAGCTCCGGTCTTGTTTGTTAAGAAAAAGGAAGGTACCATGAGAATGTGTATTGATTATCGGGAGTTGAATAAGGTGACCATTAAGAACAAGTATCTGCTTCCGAGGATCGATGATCTATTTGATCAACTCCAAGGTGCGGGGTGCTTTTTGAAGATAGATTTAAGATCAGGATACCACCAAGTACAAGTAAGAGATGAAGATATCCCGAAAACAGCGTTTAGAACAAGATATGGACATTATGAGTTTCTTGTAATGCCATTCGGGTTGACGAATGCTCCTGCTGTGTTCATGGATCTGATGAACCGAGTATGTCGACCATTTTTGGACAAGTTTGTCATTGTGTTCATTGATGACATACTTGTCTATTCGAAGACTGAAGAAGATCATGAACAACATCTCCGTGAAGTCTTAGAAGTATTAAGAAGGGAGAAGCTATACGCGAAGTTTTCAAAGTGTGAGTTTTGGCTGAAAGAGGTGCAATTTCTAGGTCATGTAATTACTTCGGAAAGAGTGAAAGTAGACCCAACAAAGATTGAAGCGATGACGAATTGGGAGACACCTAGAAGTGCATCTGAAATAAGAAGTTTCTTGGGTTTAGCAGGTTATTATAGAAGGTTCATTAAGGATTTCTCAAAGATTGCGTCTGCTTTGACCTTATTGACTAGAAAGAATGTGAAGTTTGTTTGGACGGAGAAACAGGAATCGGTTTTTCGAACTTTACGTCAAAAGTTGTGTGAAGCACCTATTCTTGCCCTTCCCAAAGGAACAGAAGATTTTGTTGTTTATAGCGATGCGTCTAAAATGGGTCTAGGATGTGTATTGATGCAACGAGGCAAAGTGATCGCCTATGCATCAAGACAACTTAAAACATGAGAAGAACTATCCTACCCATGATTTGGAATTAGCAGCAGTTGTATTTGCATTAAAGTTGTGGCGACATTATTTGTACGGTACGAAGTGTACTCTTTACACTGATCACAAAAGCTTGCAACATGTTTTTGATCAAAAAGAGTTAAATATGCGACAACGACGCTGGTTAGAGTTACTTAAAGATTATGATTGCCAATTGCATTATCTTCCTGGTAAAGCAAATGTCGTAGCTGATGCTTTAAGTAGAAACGAATATAGTGTGTATTTGAAATCAATCAATGCTAGAATCGATGTCGCGTCAACTTTGATTGAAAAGATAAAAGAAGCACAATCGGAGGCCCTTTTAGAAAAGAACTTGAAAGATGAAGTCATGAAAAAGCAACACCTCCAACTAACTGAAGATGGCTGAGGAATTAAATTATTTCAAGGTCACGTTTGGGTGCCAAAGGTTGGAGGAAATCGGGAGTTGATTCTCGAGGAGGCTCATAAATCTAAGTATTCCATACACCCTGGGAGTACAAAGATGTATAGGGATTTGAAATTAAACTACTGGTGGCCAGCGATGAAAGTAGACGTGGCTCAAATAGTAGAAAAGTTTAGAACTTGTGCATTGGTAAAGGCAGAACATCAGAAGCCTTACGGAAGTCTCCAATCTTTAGAGATTTCGGAATGGAAGTGGGAAAAGATTACCATGGATTTTGTGACGAAGTTACCAAAAACGCAAAAAGGTAATGACACAATATGGGTAATCGTGGATAGATTGACTAAGAGTGCTCATTTTCTGGCTATGAAGGAAGCGTCACCAATTGACAAATTGGCAAAGCTGTATATTGATGAAGTGGTGTCAAGACATGGTATACCGGTGTCTATCGTTTTGGATCGTGATAGTCGGTTTACCTCGCGATTTTGGCAATCACTACAAGAAGAATTAGGTACGAAAGTTAATTTGAGCTCTGCTTATCATCCGCAAACTGACGGGCAAAGAGAAAGAACTATTCAAACTTTAGAAGATATTCTCAGATCATGTGTAGTAGATTTTGGAGGTAACTGGGATACGCATCTACCGTTAGTAGAATTTGCGTGTAACAATAGTTATCACTCTAGTATCGGAAGAGCACCTTTTGAAGCTCTATATGGTCGAAAATGTAGAACGCCGGTGTGTTGGTTAGAAGCCGGAGAGAAACAGTTTGATGGACCAGAACTTGTACAACAAACAGCAGATAAAGTGAAAGAAATTCGGCAGCATATGAAAGCAGCTCAAGATAGACAAAAGAGTTATGTTGATCCGAAAAGAAGACCAAAAGAATTTCAAGTTGGGGAGCGTGTGATGCTTAAAGCGTCCCCGTGGAAAGGTGTGATAAGGTTTGGTAAACGTGGGAAGTTAAGTCCTCGTTTTCTAGGACCTTTCACCATTACTGAGAGAATTGGATTGCAAGCCTACAAGTTGGATCTTCCACCTGAATTGGAAGGAATTCACAACACTTTTCATGTTTGTTACCTTCGGAAATGTTTAGCCGAAGAAAATGATGTGATTCCACCTACGGATGTAAGAGTAGATGGAAAGAGTCGATGTGTGGAAGAACCAGAGGCAGTTTTAGAAAGATCAGTTAGAAAGCTACGTAGTGGTAAAGAAGTTAATATGTTAAAGGTTCAATGGAAACACCATAAAGGTGCAAATGTAACTTTAGAATCGGAGGAGGATATGAGGGTTAGATATCCTCACTTGTTTATCTAGCTTTGATTTCGGGGACGAAATCATTTTCAAGTTGGGGAGTATTGTAACATCCCAAATTTTGGTAAAAGTTAATGTTTGGAATTATTAAATAAATTGTGTATATTTATTTAATAAGTTGTAATTGTTAAATTTGTAGATTTATTTTAGAGTTCAACACCGGGTAAGTAATGTTATGTATTTTATGGAATTTTAGTTAAGGGATAAACTCTAATTAGTTTATATTTGGAGGGATGAAACTTACCATTTGTTGATAGTTGGAGGTTGATGGGTTGAAATATGAGATAGGTGGCAATCTCTCAGTAAAAGGAGAGAGTTAATGAGGAGGTGTCCTAATTTCACAATTTGTCTTCATTTTGGTGTGTGTGTTGGTGAACGGCCGAAAGAGAGAAAGAGAGTTAGAACTAAAAGGATGAAAGGAAAAACAGAAGAAGAAGAAGAGGTGATTTCAGCTGGAGTTTTGAGAAATTAAGCTAAAGAAATTAAAGGTATCATTCTTACACTAAATATTCATCTTATGTGTATTGGATTTTATATGAAGTTTAGAAATGGGTTTTAGATAATATTTATGATTATGATGAATTTGGGTCTTTTGAATCTGATGTTTTTGGAGAAAAAACTAAGTTTATAAATATGATAGATTTATGGTAATGAACATATCTGCAATCTATGGAATCAAACATGCATAGAGTAATCTTTAAATTTCTGGGTTTTACTCGAGTTAGTAGGCTGCGATGGTTTTGAATAAGGATGATATTCATAAGTGTCACAACCCAAACAAACTCATTTAAATCGCAATGGTGTGTTGCGATAGGGAACCCATCAAAATTAGTTGTTTGCGATGGAAGTGGATGTCGCAATAGACAATTGCGATGGAAGGAAGTCATCGCAACCATGGGTTGCGATGAGGACATGGGTTGCGATGAGGACATGGCTTGCGAGGGTTGCATGCTTGCGATAGATGCCATGGGTTGCGATACAAGGTTGGTATCGCAGTAGTGGCTTGCGATAGCCACTGTGTTTTGCAAAGGGATGTTGTTACTTGCGACAGTTCTATTTGGTTGCGATAGGTTAAGTTAGTTGGTCGCGATAGGAAATGTGATTTTAGGATTTTAATATTTAATTATCCTAAACAAGTAGATTAATACCAGTACAACTGTGTATGATATTTCAGATCTTGTGACGTATCGTGGTGGTTATTTCTTACAACTTTGAGAAGTAGAGAAATTCAGATATTTCAGCTACCAGGTGAGTTCATTCTTACCTTACCTTTTACATAAATGTTTTATAATTGTATTATTAAATTGTGGTAAGGTATTTTATAAATGAACTGATTGGGAGGAATGATTTTATGAGATCAATGGATTATCTTATATAAATGGTTTGCATTATTTAAGGAGGATATTTGGAAAAAGGATTATAAAGGAGATTCGCTCATACGGTTGCTATGAGAAATCTGTGTGATATAAAATAGTTCGCTCATACGGTTGCTATGAGGAATTTATTGGGTATAAATATAATTCGCTTATACCGATTGCTATAAGGAACTTATATTAAATAAATACCTGTTTGAGTACAATTAGGTGATATGGATCCATAGGCACTAGCAATTGAGAAATTATGGAATAGACGTAGATTTATTCGGAATTCCTGATTTCTAGGGAAGAATAAGGGATTGACAAGAGTGATTGTAATCTCTACTTCCTTTCTAATAAATGGGCATGTGTTATTGCGATTTATTAGATATGAGCATTAATCTAGAATCCGGAGAGATTCGTAGTGTGGCTTTGGATCGTGAGAATAGTTTGACTTAATGTCAGATCTTAATCACAGAATCAAGTTTAACCTGTTATCAAAGGATGGATTTATTCATGGTAAGAAAATGGTAAACCAGGTTTGTTAAGCCTTGTTTATAATGATTTTATAAATATTATTTTGAAACTGAATGTTCTCACTAGGCAATCGCCTAATCGTTTCAAATAAATGTTTTCTTACCAGGTACTTGCTCGGGAAAGTAAACAGGATGTGGGACGAGAGCTTTTGGACTAGTGGAGAAGTTTTGGATGATGAGGTTCTAATAGACTGCGTAGATAATCTAGTTAATCTAATTATAGTGACATGATTAGATTAATAGGTTATTTGACGAATTCTATTTTGTATTGATGATCCTCTTAAAAGAATTCTCCACTTATATATAAAGTTTAGAAAGTTATGTTTAAATCTTATTATAATTTAAGGTTTAAATTAACCCTGTTTTTAGGGTGTTACACTATGACCTCAAATTTCTCATAACTCAAAATTTATGTATCCGTTTGATTATTTGAAGTTTGAAATGTTTTTAACATTGTTTTTAGGACAAATTTGGAAATTTGTGTCCTAGAAAATTGTTTTTAATATTGTTTTGATGGAATGAGCTCTTCGTCCCCAAAGACCTTCTTTTGTAACCTTTTGTTCGAGTAAATCCTTAAAGAGAACATTTGAGTTTGATCGGAAGAGTTTTTGTATGAGATTTGTAGTTTTATAGAGAATTCTTCATATAGAGGCTCTGTTGAGCTCAGCAGAAGCTCTATTACACTCAAAATCTCATAACAGAAGTCTCGTTAAACTTTTTGATCAAAACTTGTTTGGTATAATTTAAACAATGTTTCTAGGACATATTTAGAAATTTTTGTCCTAGAAAATTGTTCTAAAAAAGGATTTGTTTCGAGATACTTATCTTTTGGTTTTTTCTGTCTTGGCATAATACCTGTCTTCTGTGGATAATGTCGATCTCATTTCTTCTTTGGCTCCCCCTTGAATGATCAACTTCTGTAGATCATTTCAAGGTCTCCTTCTGCTCCCCCTTGATCTATGCTTGGGTCAAAATTTGATAAGTAATGCTTTAAGGCATAGATCAAGATTTTCAAAGGTTCTGTAAGGACTGTCAGAGGTTCTGAGCAATCTTATAGAAGCTCTGTTGAGTATTGAACATTTGGTGATTGAGAATTTACATACAGAAATAAAATGAAATAAATAAAACAACAGAAACATGTATATACATATTTACAGAAGATTTAAGTTATACTTACAGAGGTTTTAACTCATGTTTATCATTCCCAACTTACCCACCAAGAAAAAGAATATTTTCTCATCAAGTGCCTTGGTGAATAAGTCTGCAAGCTGGTACTCTGTAGACACGAAGTGCATTTCGATTGTCCCATATTCAACATGGTGTTTCAGAAAGTGGTAACGGATATCGATATGCTTTGTTTTTTAGTGTTGTACTGGATTGGCAGAGATGGCTATGGCGCTCTTTGAGTCACAGAAGATTGGAATCTTGAATATGATGTGGCCATAGTCCTCAAGCTGAGTTTTCATTCACAGAACCTGGGAGCAACAACTAGCAGCAGCAACGTATTCGGCTTCTGTTGTAGATGTGGATACGCAGTTCTGCTTCTTAGAGGTCCAGCTGACTAGTTTACCACCTAAGAATTGACAACTCCCAGAGGTACTCTTTCTTCTGTCGAGCTTGCATCCTCCATAATCTGAATTTGTATAAGCTTTAAGACCAAAACCAGAGTTCTTCGGATACCAGAGGCCAAGATTTTTGGTCCCTTTGAGGTATCTGAAGATCCTCTTTACAGCATTATAATGTGATTCCTTCGGGTTAGCTTGATATCTTGCACAGAGACATGTGGCATGCATTATGTCAAGTCTACTTGCAGTTAAGTATAACAGAGACCCAATCATTCCTCTATAGAGCGTGCAGTCTATAGGTATGCCCTTTGGATCTGAGTCTAACTTATTTCTTGTGGCCATTGGAGTTCTCATTACAGAGGCATCAGAGAGACTGTATTTTGAAAGTATGTCAGAGACATATTTAGCTTGATTTATGAAAATTCCCTCTGATGATTGTTTTACTTGGAGTCCGAGGAAGAAAGTTAATTCTCCCATCATACTCATTTCAAACTCCCTCTGCATAAGTTTTTCAAACTTTTTGCACTCTTCTGAATTTGTAGACCCAAAAATTATGTCGTCCACATATATTTGTACAAACATAATTTCATCACTTTTTCGTTTATAAAACAAAGTGGTATCCGTCGTACCTCTGTCGTAACCATTATCAAGAAGAAAGGTAGAAAGTCTTTCATACCATGCTCTTGGAGCCTGTTTCAGTCCATACAGAGCTTTGTCGAGGTAGTACACGTATTTTGGGTACTTAGAGCTTTCAAACCCTGGTGGGTGTTGGACGTATACTTCTTCTTGGATTTCGCCATTTAGAAAAGCAGATTTTACGGCCATTTGAAATACTTTAAAACCTCTGTGGGCTGCGAAGTCTAAGAAGATTCTTATGGCTTCGAGCCGTGCGACAGGGGCAAAAGTTTCATCGTAATCTATGCCTTCTTCTTGGCGATATCCCTTGGCCACCAATCTTGCTTTGTTTCTTATGACTACTCCATCTTCGTCATTCTTATTTCTGAAGACCCATTTAGTCCCTATGGCTTGTTTTCCTCGTGGCAGAGGAACTAAAGTCCAGACTTTGTTTCGCTCAAACTGTAGAGGCTCTTCTTGCATAGCATCTACCCAGTTTGGGTCGTCAAGGGCTTCAGAGATCCTTTTTGGCTCGATCACACTAATAAAGTTTGTAAAGAAACAAAAGTTAGCAGTGGCAGATCTTGGTTGTACCTTTTCAGAAGGTTCGCCGATTATAAGACTTGGAGGATGGCTCTTTGTCCACTTAGTTTTTCTTGGGAGATGGTCATCGATTTCATCAAGTTGCTCTTCAGAGGTTTCTAATTGTTGTTCTGGTGTAGCCTCTGTCGTAGATTTTGCTTTCGTGCTTGATCCTACAGATTGTGGAATTATTGGAATGAGTGGTGGTGTTTGTTCCTCTGAGGAAGTATAGTCCGAGTCTTCTCATTCCTCTGTTATTGGTTCCTCTGTTGTTTCTGGAGTTGGTTCTTCAGTAGCTTCTGTGGTTGTTTTCCTTGTTATATCATCTTCTGTTGGCTCCCCCTCGGCATTTGCATCTGTAAGATTTATAGAGGAAGATGAATTGTTTAAGGGACCTGTTAGAGAGATACCTATTTCGTTCTGCCTGGCAGAAGGTGATTCTCCAGAGGCTCTGATGGCTCCAGCAGAGGGATCAATGTCGTCATGGAACATCTCTTGAAATAGAAGATTTAAGTATTCTTCTCGTGTTTTTGAGATGCCAGAGGATTCCTTTTTTAGACGAGTTCTGAACTGATTTGTTCAGAAGTCTTGTGGAAGGTGTCGTCAAAAGAAACATTTATGCTTTCTACAATCGTTCGAGACCGCATAAGATAAACTCTGTAGGCTTTGGAAGTTGCAGAGTATCCTATGAACTTGCCTTCATCTGTCTTTACTTCAAACTTTCCTCTTGCTTCTCTATCATTTAAGACGAAACACTTGCATCCAAATACATGGAAGAACTTGATGTTTGGTCGTCTTTTGTTGATCAAATGATATGGTGTTTTGATGTGTCTCTTTACGATGGTTGATCGATTTTGGGTATAGCAAGCGGTTGATACTGCTTCTGCCCAAAAATGTCATTGGTAAACCACATGCGGTTAGCATAGTTCTGGAGGCTTCCACAAGCGTGCGATTCTTTCGTTCGACCACGCCATTCTGTTGTGGGGTGCGTGCAGCAGAGAAGTTCTGTGAAATTCCTTCTTCTGTAAGATAGGCTTCAATGACAGAGTTTTTGAATTCTGTGCAATTGTCGCTTCTCAGTTTCTGAATCCTGCACTCATACAGAACTTGGATTCTTTTCATTAAATTTATCAGAATGTTTGGAACATCTGATTTCTTTCTGACAAATTCAATCCATGTAAATCTTGAGTATTCGTCGATCAAAACAAGTATATATTTCTTGCCACCTAGGCTCTGTGTAGCGATTGGACCGCAGAGGTCGACGTGAAGCATGTACAGAGGCCTAGTGCAAGATATATCAGTTTGCCTTAATGGGAAGCTCTTTTGAGTTTTCCCATTTCGCAGGCAGAGCACAAGTGTTCTTTATTAAACTTAACATTTGGCAGACCTTTGACTAGATCAAGTTTTACATGTTTATCAAGAGTGTGAAAGTTTAAATGGCAGAACCTGTTGTGCCATAACCAGGCTTCTTCGCTTTTGCATGCAACAAGGCAGATTTTGTCTTTCTTGTTCTTTGCATTGAAGTTCATGAGATATAGATCTCCTCTTCTTTCGGCTCGCATAAGTTGAAGTCCTGTGTCCTCGCTCTGTAGAGAGCAAAAGGTTCTTTTGAACATTACGTCGAATCCCGTATCGCAGAGTTGACTAACACTGAGAAGATTGTGTTTAAGCCCATCAACATATGCAACTTTGCATACGGTTATATTTTCCTTCTCTATGACTCCGTAGCCTTTGATGTACCCCTTTTTATTGTCTCCAAAGGTCACAGATCCACCATCGTTCTTTTCTTTGTATGTGGATAGAAGACCTCTGTCGCCAGTCATGTGCCTTGAGCATCCGGAGTCTAGATACCAGATTGGCACATACTGTTTCTGCAAGACAATTAGAGAGTTTTAAGTACCCATATCCACATGGGTCCAGATTTGTCAGGGGTCTTCAAGTTTGCTTTAGCATTCTTGGTCTTTGTTTTAGCTTCTGTTGAAGAAACATTTTGTTTCTTCTTACCCTTGATCTTATCATTTTCTTTGGGTACAGTAAGATGACAGTGTGGACTTTTGAAGTGTTGGTTTAATTTAAACATAAGATCAAAGCAATGACAATATTGAATGTGCGAGGAGAATTGTTTGAACTTTTCATTGAATACATTAAATGGGGGCATAGATGCATTACAATTTATCCTAACATTAGACTTTCTATTACAAGAAGGTTTATGTAGGCTAGATCGTTGTTTGCAAAATCCTTTGTTGAGTGTGGCCTTCTGTGTTCCCCTTCTGTGGTGAACTTCTGTAGATTTCACTGTCACAGAAGAAAAAGGTTTGTTAATTTTTGTCCATTTACCCTTCTGTTGCCATGTTAGTTTTTCTTTAACAGATTTTAAAGGTTTTAAAATCTTTGAACTCGTTGGAATTTGAGTGGACATTAACTTCTGTTGTTTGAAATTTTCAAGCTCAAGAGAGGTTTTGGCTTGTATGCACATATTCAAAAAGTCTGGACAGATAGGAATTCCAGTGATTTTCTCCTTAGGAGGAGTAGTTCTGTTAAGAACTTCAGAGGTTTGTTTAACAACCTCTGTGTCACTAGGTCCTATCTCTGACTTTGAGTCAGTCTCTGATTCGTCAGAGGATGAATCGTCCTCATACACAGAGGTTGAGTCACTTAGTTCTCTTTCGATAGAGACTGGACTTTCAGAACATGTGCCATACTCACTTTCTTCCTTTTCTAAGGAACTATCTTCTAAGTTAACATAAGTATCTGTTAATTTTTCTTCAGAGATATCTTGATCACTGGAAGATGTACAGAAGTTTTCAGAGATAATTTCTTTTCAGAATTCATCAGGTGCCTCTGCTGATAATTTCTTTTCAGAATTCATCATACAGACAAATGCAACTTGAGTTTGAGTCTCGGGTTTACCAAACTTGAAGATTCCTATCTGATCTTGAGTTTTCAGATACCTCTTAGGTTTTGGATTCTCTTTTGACAGAGATTGAAGGTGACAAATCTGTGTTTTCAAACCACACATTTGTCATCTTCAGAGGTTTCCTCTTGTGAGGTTCCCTAGAGACTTTTTGCCTTTTACTTACAGATAGAAGATTTAGAAATTCAGGTTTTCTTGTATCTCCTATGTGAAATAGAGAGGACAGAGACTTGTTTCTTTTGGTTCCGGTATAAGGATCTATATCACAGAAGCCAATTCCCCGTCTCCCTATTTGTGTGTTTATTTTTTCGTACACCTTATGAGCATCTTGAAATTTTTTAATTTGAAGATCTCTTCTGAGTAAATCTTGACAGAGGACTTCTCTTTCCTTTTGAAAATAATTTTTAAGAGCTAGGATGTTCATTCTGTCGCACTCAACGTCCATTAGTTCTTTAGACTTTGTTTTCAAGGAAGAATTAAGTTCATAAATCTTTTCTTTTAAAGGATTTAACTTTTTGTTCCAGTCCATTTCAATTTATTCTTTTTCTTTAAAGATTTTAGCTTTTTCTTGAGTAAGAAGTCTAGCTTCTCTCTCATAGAAGGTGAGCTTTTTCTGAATATCTTCACAAGTCTTTTTCATTTCAGTGTATTCAATGTTAAGTTTAATCAAGTCATCTTCTGCAGTATTAGAGTTAGATGTAGAAGTGGATACCTCACTGTCGGAGTCGGAGTTGACTTCTGCCATGCCACAGAATAGAGCATTCTTTGTTTCGCCTTCGTCAGAGGATGTGTCTGACTCCCAGATTTCTTTGTTCACCATTAGTGACTTCTGAGCATAGTATTCAGCCTTCTTTTTGTAGAAAGCCGCATCCCTCTGAGGGCGATTTGACATGCTCCTGCATTCGTTGGCGAAGTGACCTGGCTTTCCACAGTTGTAGCATCCTTGGTTCTGTGTGGAGTTTCCAGCTCTGTCGTCTGACCTCTGTCGGTCACCACTTCTTTCTGTTCGGCATTCATTTGCGTAGTGGCCTGGCTTACCACATTTGTAGCACTCTTGAATTTGTGGAGTGTTGCCAACTTTTTCTTCCAACCTCTGTCGGTCATTTCCTCTATCATTTCTGTCACTGGACCTCTGTCGGTCACCACTTCTGTCGTTTGACCCTTCTCTTTCTTGATTCTCTTTTTCATATCGTTCATTACCAGATTTCTTCTGGTATCCTCTACTGAATTCCCTAGTCAAGAGATCTAAAGATTTAGCTATCGAGGCCAGGGTCGTTTCTTCTTATGCTGCTACCTCTTCTTCTTCACTTTCTACCATCATGATTTTCTTCTTCTTCTCCTTTCTTTCCTATTTCTTTGGTTTCTCTTTAACCTCTGTAGTCTTTCCAACCAATGCAAGAGGTGCAATGATCTGGGCTTTTGCTTGTGCTACCTGAGGCTCTTATGCTGCTAATGTTCCATAGAGGTCTGATAGGGTCCAGGAATCTAAGTCTTGATTTGTTTGCAAAGACATATATAACTGAAGCCATTCTTCATTTAGGGACTTCAGGAACATAACGTTGTTTTCTTCAGAGGTTCTGTGGATGCCGAACTTCTTGCACTTGTTTATTAGAGAGTTGAACCTATCATACGTAGTTTGCAGAGATTCGGTTGGCAGAGCTTTAAAGGCATAGTATTCATTTATGTATTGAGCTCTGCGGTTCTTTTGGGTTTTGACTCCTCCTTCTAGTTGTTTTTTCAGTTCTTTCCATAGATCATATAGAGATTCACATGCATCCATGGACTGGAAAAGGTCATTTGGGATGGCCATGATCAGAATTCTCTTAATTTTCTGAGCAACTTCGTATTTAGCCCAATCAGAATCAGACCAATTTTCTTGGGTCTTTGGTTTCGTGTGTTCTGGAATTTCAGGTGTGTCGTCTGTGCTAGGAACACGAGGTACAATTATCATGGGAATGAAAGGAGGGTTACGTATATAATAAACCAATTCTTTGTCAGTACCCTCAAAGAAGTGAATCATTCGAATCTTCCATTGAGGGTATTCTTCTCTAAGAAGAGTGGGAGGTTTGGTTAAGGAACCAGCAGAGAGGAAGTTGTTTGTATTTGTCATTTTTAGAGAGATAGATTATCCAGAAAAGGTTTTAACAGCAGATTTTCAGAGTATGAAGTGGATGCTTCGTATGAAGTTTTTAAGCTTAAAAGCTTTAAGCTGAGCACTAAAATGGTGTTTTTAACCAGAATAACAGATTCTATAAGTTTACCAAAGTTCGAATGAATCAAAAATGGCAGAAAAACAGAAACTGTTTGAATAATATGAAGAATAGGTTAAAAATCCAAGTTTCTACCAAAGATCATAGTTTTAGAGTGGATCCCTTGATATTTAAAATCAAGGTTTTCTCTGATACCAATTGTTGGTTCCTGTTTTGCTAAAACAATGATCTTAACTTTCAGTTAGTTCAGATTGTATGGTGCGGAAGCGTATTTAAGAACTGAAAGATAATGTAAGGTAGAAGAACACACAATGTCAAATAAACAGTATGTAAGAACAGATGAATATCTCCAAGATTACTGTATTTGATATATATTAAGAACACCAAGAACTTCAAAGGATTAACAAGAAATCTGCAGTTAATGATGTGTGTGAGAAGTGCAAAGCTTAATGATATATGTGTATTTTCGTGGTATTAAGCTTAATAGAAGAGTTCACATGAACCTTCTATTTATACTACTTCTAAAGGGGACAATAAGGACTTAAGGTACAAAGACACTGTTCTGGAACAGTAGCTGGAAGGTACAAAACACTATTCTGGAACTGTTGTTGATACAACGTTCATTAAATGCTCCGTATTCAGCTTTAGGCGGAAACCTATTAGAGTTTGACACGTGGAGTTGTCAGGTCACACCTTTGTACGATTGATCTTTAGAACCTTCGAATGGTAGGTATTGTAAGAAGCATGTCCGTCCTGGTTAAGATCTTTTGCGTAGATCTTCTTTTTGCCACAGAAGCTCTGTCAAGTATGACAGAGGCTCTGTGGTCTTGTCCGCTTAGAAGTGTCTTTTGTTGCTTCTTTTTCTTCGGTCTTCTTGATTAACCCGACAAAGCCTCTGTTGAAGACTTCTGTCTTCTTGGTTACTCGGCTACTCGGCAGAGCCTCTGTGGGTTACTTCTGTACTTAGACTATTTTCACTACTATTACAAACAGAAAGATTGGAGCTAACAGTAAGTTGAGGCATGGTTGGTGGCGGGGGGTGTGTCCCGGATGAATTTTGAAGTGGACAAGATACTTCTAAAAGTAGCTTGTTAATAAGTAGCGATGTAGTATGATGATGAAATGGTATCGGCGTGGAGCCGGAGTTTGAGGTGGTCTTGTTTTTAGGCTACGTGTCATGTAAGTTTTGTATCTCAATCGAGTGAGGACTGTAAGGCACGAGGTTAGCTACGATGTGCGGGAAGAGGTAGACTTTGTTGGGAATTTTCGTTTGTCGGAGACACCGTTGAAACATCATGTCGGTTGTTGATGTGGAAGTCAACTACTGTTGCTATCGTTGTCGGGGGGCTGGAAATGGAATAGGAAATTCCGGTGTGCTTATTTTGTCGGGTTTATAAAAAGATGTAAGAGATCGTACGGGGAAAGGTGTGTACCTGTCAGGATGTTGAACCGCCTTGTGCGAGTGTTATGAAAATGGAAGATCATTAGTTGGATGGGTGATTTCCTTTGTAGTTGATGTTTCGTTCGTGAATGAAGTAGTTAGCACGATTGAAGTGGGACACATTGTTTATGTTGGGTTGCAAGGGGGCGCCGTACCTTTTGGTTTATTTGAGCTTGTCTCGTGTAGATCCCGAAGAGTCGGCGGGGGACAAAGACTTGGTCGAGTGAAGTAGAAGGTCATAAGTTGTGGTTCATCTAGGTTTGAGAAAGGACCAGGTCGTGAGATAGCTTTATTTCAAATACATGTTGTGATTTGCATGGTACAAATGATCGTGAGGATTTTGCCTCTAGTGTGGTGGTTGTGTGGATAAGTTAGTGGTAACTTATACAAAGTAGGCATGCGAGTCATTGGTGTGGTAGTGAGTTGTTGTGAAGTTAAGTGGTGGGACTGTTGTTGATATGGGATAATCGTAAGTGGGAATCTTTGCTCGGAGATTGCTGTTAAGTTATTCAAAGGTGGCATGTATAGGTGTGATGAGATGCATGGATACTTGGTTGGTGATTTTGTATTGCCATTTTGAGAATAAAAGAGTGGAGGAGTAGTTGGTGACTGAGAAAATCGTGTGCTCTTTGGTCACGATGAGTGATGGGCGAATTTATCATGTGCCATTGAAATATTTATGAAGATGTTGGATTGGTTAATTCATGATGGTTCGTAGTAAATATGAAATCTTTGGGGATGCTAAATTATTTCTTGTTCGTAAAGGAATTCTCGTTAGTTGGTTAATCTCGTTTGAGGAATGAGAAGTGTATGATGGCTTCGAGCATTGGGTGTTATTTTGGAATAACTTGGTTGAATTTCTCGGGCTAGATGTGGTGAAACTGTTGGTTGGGCGTAGTAACCGTTGAGATTGCGTGTATGGAATGGTCAATGTTGAACGGGAAATGTTCCATACTAGCCTGAGGAAATGGGGATGGTATGTTGAATTAAGTGAGTAAACTGGAGGTAGAAAGTGTGGCAAGTGACACGAAATATGGGAAACAATGTTTTCAGAATGTCATCGTCGGGTACATGAACTCCTAGTGGGAGTATGAGAAATAGGATTTATGTGTTTGTGATAGTTTAAGGGTCGAAGAAGGCCAACTTGTGTGGTTGGTCGAAAGTGTGCACCTTCTAGTGAGATGTTCTTTGGAAACATGTTTTATGTTTTGAGAAGGAAGTGATAGAAGGAAGTTGAATGTAGTGCTCGAAATGAAGGACCATTGGGTTAGACTTGGTGATAGTGTGAGAAATATTCCAAGTGAGCTTGTCCTTCCGTGTTTAGCTAATGGGAATAGTTTTGGCGTGAGCATGGACACCCCTTCCTGTTGAGTGAGTGAAACTTGGATTTATTTCTTAGGTGGATGGACGATTGTTGGACGCAGTGAGAATTTGAATGTGCGTCTTCAAGATTGTTTCGGTTTGGTTGGTGATTGCTTCAGATGTGGAAGTGTGGAAGTTTCCTACTATTAGGTAAGTATAGTGTAGGGTGATGATGTGGTGAGAACATATGAATTGTTTATCATTGATAAATTGTAGTCAATGCATTTCAAGCAAGGAAGTGTTATCTGCGTTAGACATATATCGTGTTGGGGAAAGCGATTGTAGAATTGTGTGTAATCTGTTGAAGAAGATCATAACTGTGAGTTAAGGTGATATTCAAGGTTGATCATGTGTTAAGTTGGCGAATTGAGCGTCGTTATTTTAATAAGGGATTCATGTTGTTGTGACGTTAACTTCGGTAAAATCCGTTCTTTTAAGAAGGTGAAATTGTGTGTGAAACACTTAATTTGACGCGTTTTAAAAACGTGAGTCTAGGTGTGTGGATGATATTGGTGCAGTTGGCCTGATGCGTTTTTTTATGTTACGCAAATTTTATGGGGTAAGAGTTGTAGTTAACCGAAGTGTGATAATTCGTTGGTATACGCCCTATTGTTGAAGGGTTATGCATAGTGGGAGTGATAGAATCCTTAGAGAAGCAAAGAGATTGGCATGTGTAGTTATGTGTGAATCTTCCAAGAATAAAGAGGTATCGTGGGAAAGCGGCATTGGGTGAGACCGGAGGTCACACGGTTGACTGCCGATAAGTCAACCAGATTTACGAGAAGTTAAGGGTGGCTCAAGATCGCCACAGTGTATATGTGAGCAAAAAGGAGGAGATCGATTGGATATCTAGTGGGTGACAAAGTGATGCTTAAAGTTTCGTCGTGGAAAGGCGTTGTGCGTTTAGGAAAGAAAGGGGAGCTAAGGCTTAGGTATGTCGCGCCGTCTGTCATCACCGAGCGTGTGGGTGAAGTGGCGTATAAGTTGGGGATGCCCGAGAAACTTCGGGGAGTTCATTTGACCTTTTCACGTGTCGAATTGAAGGAAGTGTTTGACCAAGGAAAGTATGGCATTACCGTTGGAAGAGATTTGTGTGGACGAGAAATTAAACTATGTTTGGGAGTTGTTGGCGATCGTGGATCGAAAGATCAGGAATTTGAAAACTAAAGAGATCTCTCTGGTGAAGGCTCAGAGGTGCTTCCATAAGGGTCAGGAGGCAACTTGGAAGTGGAGTCGGACGTGAGGCCCCGTTACCCTCGATTGTTCAAAGATGGAATTCCGGGTACGGAATTATTTTGAGGGAGGATGTTGTAATAACCGGGTTATTTTATAAAAAGGTGAAGTTAGTGGGTGTGGTGTGAAGAGTGAGAGTTGAGGGACTTGAATGCAATTAGAAGGGATTTGGGTTAAAACCCCTAAAACCCTCATTCTTTCCTTATCAGAAAAAGGTGGCGCTTGTGTGTGTGTATTTGTGTCTGAAAAAAACTTACAACATTGAAAGAAGGACTTGGAATTTGGGATCTTTGAAGTGTGAATCTCCATCGTCATCAAGGTAATCTCTCATTCATTTAACCCCCTTATAGTTTTGGGAACTTTGGTTTGATTTTGGTGAGATTTTGTAATGGACAACCCTAATGTGTGAGAATTGTGAGCAATTGATCGAATGGAATAACAATCAATGTGGGAATGAAGTTATGTTGTTAGTTTAATCGTTATTTCGGTTCGAAATCGATTGGGAAAGGCTAAGTTTGAATTGTGAGCGATTCTCAGTTGGATTTTCTTGTGCAATAAGTCAGAACCCATAAATCACTCTACCCAAAAAGTGGGTGTCTGGTGAGTGTCCGGATGAGGGGAATCCGGGAACGTATCCGGATATTGAAGAGTCCGGTGAGTATTCGGATAGTTCACCCATAAAGGGTTTGGAATCCGGGAACGTATCCGGATAGTGGGAAGTCTGGTGAGTGTCCGGATGAGGGGAATCAGGGAACGTATCCGGATATTGAGGAGTCCGGTGAGTGTCCGGATGAGTAGGTACCCGGGTAGGTGCCCGGATAGTGGTAGGTATCTGGATAGTTCACCCGAAAAGCGTTGGGGACCCGGAAAGCTTAATCAGGATGAGTCTGTGTCCGAGAACTTTTGAGTTTATGTCGGTGTGCCGAGTGGAGAGTGCCTTAAGGGATTCAAGAGTGATATAGAAGTGATGCTTGAGTGACTTTTCACTGTTGTATGTATTGTTTCGAAATGTAGGTGTGTGGCTTGAGAGTAGCTATTTCAATTGAGAAGGGAGTTAACGTGGACGCCAGGTGAGTCTTTCTAAACTGAAGCCTTATCGATACTCGAATTTATTACTTGTACCGAGATATTCAATTGCATGATTTACGTTGTTTTAAATATGCATGATAAAGGTGTGTAAATTATATTACGGGATGTGCGGGGCATGTGAAGACTTAATATGGATATATGGGGAGTGCGTCCCATGCAGGATATATGAATTCATTTCATATGATCACTAAGGGCGGGTGTGTGCCCTAACACGTTGTCACAGGTGTGTACGTGACTAAGTGTGAGCCATTATTATGTGTTGTGTGTGTACTTAAACTGAATTAAGTGTGACCGTTTATAAATGCTTATAAACTCTCTTTAGTTGATAATTGCGTCGTGGCGTTGGTAGCAAGAGGGATCTCACTAGACCTCATGGTCTAACCCTCGTTTTTCAAACCTAGAACCTTTTCAGGTAAGTAGGTAGCCGAGAGCTCGTTTAAAGAAAATGACAAGATGTGAGTTGGAGCTTGCGTATAGAAGGATTAGAAGACTTTACTTTTTATTTTGTGGTTATGTTCTCAGCTGTAGTTAAGGTTATTTCCGCGAACCCAGTGTTTTAATCTTGATAGTGTGACTATGTTGGGCCATTTTTGGCATTTTGACTTAAAGTAGCTTTTGGCATGCTTGTTTGGTGTGGGTTGTTACAGTTGGTGTAAGGTAAATTCAAATCACATATGGCCAATGTCATTATGAATTTACAGGTGCATGGGTGTGCTTGATTACTGTTGTTCAGATAGTCGATGGAGGTGGTAGTATGTAGAGAGTGGTGGTAGTGTGTAGATAGTGATGGTAGTGTGTAGAGATTGGTGGTAGTGTGTAGAGAGTTCTAACCTTGCCATGGTGGCAATGGTTTAGTGTGTTGTGCGAGATCGTTCATGGTGTGATTGATGACACCATCTAGAAGGAATATTGTTTGAGTGGTGGGTGGCTGATGTGAGGTAGAACCTCTTGGGTTCATAAGGGAAGAATAATTGATGGGATGTGAGCCCCTAATTTCTAATGATTCTTCATTCTGGGGGTTTTCGATGTTGATAAATTGGGGTCTTGAGAGTTTCAACTCAAGAATCGAGTAGTGGAGATGAGCCTTTTGACTCTCTAGTCAGTGAAAGGGCGGCAAGGGTGGTTGAATAATGTATCATTGACGCCGTTTAAATAAATTATATGTTTGATTTGATGAATTTTTTAAATCGGACAACATATAGGGTTTATGTATATATCAATTAATTTGATTTATATCCAACATCACACGGGTCAAATGAATACAAATAAGTCTTGCTTAGGGTAGTAAAATATTTGAGTTTTTAACGAGCTACTTGAAAGGAGGTTGTCAGGAAATCCAGAACATTTGATATCAATCAAGAGTATGGAGGAAAGCTTGGAGAAGACTCAAGAGGAGTCAAGTAAAAATCAAGATTTAGTCCAAGCTTACTCTAGAATGAATCCTACCTTCCAATGACATATGTCTCTTGATCCTTGTAAGTATCTAGTATAATAGTTTAGATACAAAGATTCATAAAGTAGTATACATCGATGTGGTCTTTTATTTGTAAATCACACTCTACACTTCACAAATTGATAAATAGAAGCATAAAGTTCTCCCAGTATTTTTAACATTTTGTTTGCTCAAATTGTTTGGTATTTTTGTAGTTTGATCGGCTTAATCCAAGAATTTAGGCCACATGTGAATTCGTGAAGACACTCTGTGATAAGTGGTATCCGAGCGAAGGTTTGAGGCGATGTCAAAAAAACATCGAGTCAGATCTTATAGTTAAGGAAGAGACCTGAGGACGGGAAGAGTTTCGTTGGGAAGGAACCAACACTCGAAGCAAGAGTTGGGACAATTAAAGAAGTTGATGGCCAACCTGAATACTAAATTCGTTGATGTAGAGAGTTTTGTTACTTTTTTTTATTTCGTCCTCGATCATCGATGTTCACTTCAATTGACGTATTTAAGTTGATTTTTTAGGGATAAAATAGAAAACTATACATATTCAGACGTTTGTCAGTTTACCAAAACAAACAGTTTTATTGGGTCAGATCTCAGACTTCAACACCACCTCTTAAAAATCACAAGTGAAATCAGACTTCAAACTTCAACAATTCTTAAAAAAACAAACACCACCTTAGAATTTTATTAAAATCTCATGTAATTTGTTGTTACAATTTGTTAAGACTAGATGGAGACTATTTTTGCTATGTACTATTGCATTTCATTTTCATATTTCTACTAATCATCAATATTTATAACATAAAACTCATTAGACATCAATTATGATATTTACTCGTTTATTTTTTGTTTTAAAATGATATACATGAACAATACATTTCATTAAAGTTATATACGTTTTTAGAAAAAAAAGTTTAAATAAAATTATAACAAACCACCCAAATATATATATGTTCAAATAAAATACAACAAATTTCCATAGTTTTTTTAGATGTTGATTTGCTTGGGTTCCTATAACTTACGGGTTGTTTGTTTACCTCTTAATAGTTCCATTAAGAGGCAACCTCTGAATCGCTTAAAGGTGATTCTTGTTTTACAAAAAAAATCTGTCTCTTAATGGTTTCAAAACCCTCTGAATGATTTAGTATCTTGGACGACCCTTAACCATTCAGCACCATATTACATTTTGCATTATATCATAAAAGTCTCTTAACCATTCTGACCACTTAATCATTCTGCACCAAATCATTCAGCAACTGTTGTTCAGCCCCTTAAGCCCCTTAATCTGTTTACATGAGAAAAGTAATATACGTTTTAAAACCCCCTGTTTTCATCATTCTGTCATTTCCAACAAATAATAAAAATTAAAATTTGAAAAAAAAATATTTTTTACATAAACCTCTAATAGCATCCATAATAGAGATTCATATAAAAAATTCACCATTATATATTTTTCTTATCACCTCAACAAAACTCCATAACGTAGGTTCTTAACAAGAACCTCATCTTTTTTATTTATCAATAATCGCAAAACTATATTATTTATTTATTATTTACATATTTTATATATATATAATATACTTTTTATATCAAATTGAAATGATCAATTAATATTAATTTTGTAAAATTAACTTTTACAAAAAAAATATCATTGACTACATCAGTAAAATATATAATTGCTTATATGCTACATCATTTGTCATGTAAGCATTGCAACCATTAAGGACTAAACAGGTTATCCAAATACTTAAATGATTGAGATATTACATTTTAGGTATCAAAATGAAAGTTTTAAAAGTCTGTTGCCTAAAATAGAAATTAGACTAAAGTATGTTATTTTTCATACAACTTGCCCTTTTTTAATCAACTTATTTTAATAACATATTTAAATATTAAATAAACTAAACATAAACATATATTAATGCTACGATTAAAAAAGTGCAACACTACACAAATATTTAATGTAGTAAAAAGTAACACAAAATAATATATAATAATAAAGATCATGAAAGATACTAGCATCGTGACTACTTTTCAACTTTCTTTACGTGAACAACTTTATGCAAACAACTAAAGAAAAACGTGGTTTGTAGTTTCTATATTTCTATGTGATCTTTGATTTTCTAATGTCTTGCATTTTCAATGTTTACAAGTAATTGTAATCTTTAATTCCCTATGTATCCAATACTTTCCAAGTAATGTACTTGTTAGGTTCAAATATTAGTTGAATAGAAATTCAAGGATTAAAAATGTAAATATCCCTATGGGGTATATATAGGGATGACTAACGCTAATTTAGGTTTAATGATTCATAATTAGTATCTAACCTTTGTACGACTACTTCATTCAAGTTCTCTGCATATTGATTAATCCATTGCTTAATCTTTGAATACATTCTGTTTATGATTGATTGCAGTTGATACTGGGATCCACAATTGGTATCTGAGCAGAGAGACAATCGATCCAAAGGTAATATTTGTTTGATTTGAGTCATTCTTTCCTATTTATTATCGATGCTGGATTTTTTGGTTTGTTGATTTTTTGCATTAAAAATCAAATCTTTGTTTAAGAACTCGTTGGTGACATTCTCAGATAGATTTTTACAAGTTTTCACAATAGTTTTTGAGGTTTTTGACCCTTAATTGTTAAAAATCGATTAACCTGTTATTTTTCAATCTTTCAAGCCATAGGGTGTGATTAGGAGTGAAATCGGTCATTCTTTTGTGTTTGTTTGGTGTTTGGTAGTACAAACATTGTTTAGGAACAAAAATTTCAAGAAACACACTCTTCCAGATCCGTGTTCATCGCATTCGTTCTTTCCAGGTACGTCAACTCTTTATTTCCCTATACCTCCCGGTCCCGGTTTGTTACCTGGTCCCGGTTTGTTACCCGGTCCCGGAAAACTACCCGATCCCGGTTATTTCACTCGGTTTCTAATTCAGGTTCTTCCCGGGAACCTCCATTGGGTTTATATATCCCGATTTCCCATCTCCCGGTACTCCGGTTAAATCTACCGGATTGATATTCCCGGTTCCACAACCCGGAATTCTTTTCCCGGTTCCTGCTCCCGGTTTAATTTTCCCGATGTTCTCTTTTGTCGATGTTCAACTATTTCTTTTGTTCTTCTTTGTGGCCACTCGTACAATTTAGCAATCTTTTAAGTCGAAACTTATGTTTGCTTTGCGCTAGGATTCTCACTCCTCGTAGTTACTCGCGTTATGCTTCCACTATTACCTTTGGATCACCCCACTTGTCTCACGATCACTCAAGTGCACCAAAATGAATACTCAAGACACGTTAGCCATAGGATCAGAGGGAAAACCACCCATCGTATACAGAGGAAAGTATAATCTGTGGCGTGACCGTTTCATGTGCTTCATCGAGTCGAAGCCCCTTTATCACGAGATTCTCTACTCGCCGACTCATGGACCACAAGAGACACCTTTGATGGCTGTTCCGGAACAAGAAAGAAGGACACCAGGTCGACGTGTGCCAAAGACCTACAAACAAAGACCGCTGAAGAAAAGAGAAGGGTTGACGGTGATAGACTGGCGAAGACTTATCTGATCTACAGTCTACCGAATAACATCTACTGCAGCATTGACAACCACAAGGACACAGCCAAGGGGATGTGGGATCAACTTGCTAAGATAATGCAGGGCAGCAGAGTCGGTAATCAGTTGAAGATCACAAGCTGCCTCACGCGATATGATGCTTTCAAAGCTCGGAAAGGAGAAACGTTGACTGAAACCTATGAAAGGTTCTACACTCTCATTAACGAACTTCAAAAGAACAACATCACCAAGACGAATACTGAGAACAACATCAAGTTTATGAACAACCTTCAGCTTGAATGGAAGAGGGTTGTGTCTCATATTCGTCACAACCACATCCTAGAGAATGTTCCCTTTCATGAACTGTGCGAGATGTTTCTCCAAGATGAGGATGAGGTGCTTGAACTAATGGGAGATCAAAGGCCGACCGAGAAACTTAAAGAAAATCATCTTGCTCTCATCTCACACAAACGTGAAAAGCATTCCTACCGCAGTTCTCACCGAGAAGAAGGGATAAGCGAGTCTGAGCCTGAGGAAGACAAAGCGAAAAGCGACTCCGACCCTGAACTCGACGGCATCAAGAAAGCTGTTGCTCTACTGTCCCAAGAATATGCAAAGATGAAGTTCTTCAAGAAACCATCCAACGGCTAGAGATACTCCACGAATAACAAACATCGCGACTACAGGGATAAGTATGATGGAATGAAGAAGACTAAGGAACGAAATAAGAAGACTGATGAAGGAAATAAGCCTGAAGGTAAGTCCGAGGACAAAGATGAAGATGAACCGGTGAAGTGCTATAATTGTGGCAGGCTAGGCCACTTTGCTAGAGACTGCCGAAAGCCAGTGGTACGTAACGCTGAGTACTACAAGAACACGATGATACTGGCCAGGCAGAAAGAAGCAGGAAAAGCTCTCATGGCAGAAGATGATCATTGGCTTATCCTGACTGATGACGAAGAAGGAGATGCCGACGCAGACATGTGTTATACCAGAACACAACCTGATCAGACACACTCTGAAGGTGAAGATCAGAAAGAATCTACCACTGAGGCAACGTGTCAGGTATGTGCTCCTACTCATAAGAACTTAATCAAACAGATGCGTGTGATGGTGCGTACGTTAGACTCCTATATGAAAAAGTCAAATCTAAAGAAGCCCAAATCATGGACTTAGAAGCTAACGTAAATAGAAAATATGACATTATTGATAATCTTAGTGTCGAAAACGCTGGCGACAAGCGTACAATTGATAATTATATAGAAGAGTGTGCCACGGTTTTCAAAAAAACTGAATCCTTAGAAGCCCAATTATCTGAAATCACTACAAAGTTTCATCAGTCACAGAACGAGTACAATAAGATTGTCAATCAACGTTCCACAGTTCAAAGTGAAAATGAAAAATTAACAAAAAAGCTCAAAGATCTTGAGTCAAAGCTTTACAAGTGAGGTCAAACGGATCAGGCGATTCATCTGAATAAACCTAAGGAATTCAAATACTCTAACGCTCTTTGGGGACTCGGATATGATAATCCGTTCCCACACTCTATGAGTTTAACTTCTTAGGACTAGATAAGAGATACCCTGAGTACAAAATCAGATGGACAAAATTGTCTCCTAAGGATGTGGAGCAAGAGACTCTAAAAAAAATTGGTGTTCCTATGCCAAAGGTTTTGAAGAAGTCCACTGAGGATAACAAACAAGACAACCCAAATGCGAACACTAATGCCCAAAAGTATTTGAATAAATCGGATAAGGATGAGGAACAAACTAAGAAAAACATTAACGTGCAAATTCCCTTCGTATATGAAATGCTAAATGCTTCGTACTTGAAAAATAAAACCCCTTACCTTTAAAATGACTACTTCGACATCTGTTCTATTTCCAAATCTACGGAAATTCTCGTAAAGGTTGAGGCAACACCAGATGAGGGTACTTCCAAAAATTCAGAGCACAAACGGTACATCCCACCTCTGATATTGGAAAATGTTATGTTTCAACTCGAAGAGTCAATTGAAAGAGAAAAGACAACATTTGAATACGAAAGAACTGTGATTTTATCCACCTTTAAAGAGTTTGAACGAAACAAAACCGCGACACTATCTGAATCAGAGAGGCCAACGTTCAAGTCTGAGATTGCTAGACTCACGTCTAACCTGTCTGCTTTGGCGATAGAAATTTTACAATAAAACATTGCTAAGGTTGATATACATAATCCGCTTGACCAGGTTAATACTGCTATCAAAGAAAGCATCCTTGAACCAATCTCAGTTGAACCGCCTTCATCTAATTCAGATAGCTCCTCGTGCAAATCTTTCTTAGGTGTGTTGTCTTTCGACACTAAGACAACGCTTTGAGATTTTCAACTAAAGGGAAACAAGTTCAAACGGATTGTTGTAACACGAATCTAATATATGATTTTGAAAATCCTTTTGCTGCTGATACCTTACAAAATCTAAATGCCAATGGTTTCTCATCCGAATTAGATAATGATGACAAATCTGATACTGAACTTAGGTTTTCTGCGTTTAGGAATTCCACGGGTTGCCCAGATGATGAGATTGTTAAAATCGACTTTTCCCCTAAAATTGTGAGTCATGTTCAATTTGTTGACAAGATGCGCACACCGATAAACTTTGAAAAAGGATAGTGTTCCACTTCCAAAAATGTTTCTAAACCTAAACTGATTAAATCTAAGTCTAAAAGACGGTCAAAAAAACGATCAAAAACTGGTAACACTCACAAAAGACAATCTTACTACTCCAGTTCCTCTGACTATGACTTTAATGCTATTTCAGATAAAACAGGTCCGGGGAACGCAGTCAAACAAGTGTGGTAGAGAAGAAGTCTAATACACGCCCTGAGAAGACACAATCATTTCATTCCTTTTCACATTCTAGGACAAACAATAACAATCATGCAGTTTTCCATTCTCATAATTCTGTAGATCAAAGTTTTCAATTTCCTTTAAAACGTTATTCAATTTACCAACTACTTCAACTTTCGCGTGATTGTATTGGTTGTTCTGTGTGTGGTTCGAATGATTTTGTTGATCATAAATACGCATCTGATTGGTTGGATCTTATCATGTTTATAATTCTCGTGCTTATTACTCATTGCCTCGCAAAGGACCCAATTCAAAACAGGCCCCGAGATCAGGTGATGCACCTAACTCCACATGACCCATTTTCAAATGGGTACCTAAGTCTGCCTAATCTCTATTTTGCAACTCGGTCATGTGTGGTTTTTAGATTCTGGATGCTCCAAACACATGACTGGTAAGAGGGAGCTACTCACGAACTTTACAAACAAATATTGTGTGTGATGTACGTTTGGAAACGATCATTTTGCCCCGATCATGGGCTACGACGATATAGTTCAGGACAACCTCACCATCAAAAAGGTGTCCTACGTCGAAGGGTTCGGTCATAATTATTTCAGCATCGGTCAGTTTTGTGATAAGAATCTAGAAGTCAACTTCAAGGAGAAGAGATGTAGCATTCGTACTGAAGACGGAAGAGAACTCCTTGTCGGTACACAACGAACCAATCTCTACACCATCAACCTCGCCTCCCTGAAGACTGATAAAGCCGTGTATCTTCTGTCCAAAGCGACAACTCAACAGAACTGGCTATGGCACCGACGACTCTCGCACCTCAATTTCAAGAACGTCAACAAACCGGTGCTTGGTGGATTAGTCAAAGGAATGCCCGGTCTGAAGTTCGAGAAAGAACACATGTGCTCTGCCTGTGAAATGGGAAAGATAAAGAAACCGACTCACAAATCGAAGGCAGTTCCAAATCCTTAACCACAAGAAGTATGTCCTAGTGATGGTGGATGCTTTCTTCCTCTACACATGGGTCAAGTTCCTTCGTACCAAGGATGAGACCCCAGAACTTATCATCAGTCATCTAAAGAGTGTCAAAGTGAACCTACAGCTTTCCGTTAAACTGATCTGGACGAACAATGGTACAGAATTCAAGAACCGTACACTGGGTGATAACCTAACCTCAGTTGGGATATCACACACCTTCTCAGCTGCATGGACTCCTGAACAAAACGGAGTAGTGGAAAGACGAAATCACACCTTAGTGGAAGCTGCATGAACTATGTTCACACAATTCAAGCTTCCTCTCTTCTTGTGGGCCGAAGCAGTCGCAACCGCCTGTTACACGCAGAATAGATCTATCCTCAACAAGGGCTTCAACAAAGCACCTTACGAGATCATCAACAAGCGCATCGCAAACATCAAATATTTCCATACATTTGGATCCAAGTGCTTCGTGAAGAATGATAAGGACGATCTCGGCAAGTTCAATCCTAAGGCAGACGAAGGGATCTTCATCGGTTGCTCTACTTCGTCAAAGGAATTCCGAGTCTACAACAAGACCACCAAATAAGTCATCGAAAGCGTAAACGTGACCTTTAACAAACTGGCCGATATAGCTTCTGAAAAACTTAGTTCAGAATCCGTTTTAACTGGCGTGTTGGCTTCCGAGCAATCTCTTTCGAGATCGCACAAACCCCAGTAGATCCAAATCTTTCCACTTCGTCGAAGACACATCGTTCAGATTTAGATCTACTGTTTGAGCATTTTTATAATGATTTCTTTACTCCCGCTACTTCTAATGTCAATAACTCAAATGTAGGTGGAGCTGTAGCGGTCTCCTCGTAGATTACTGGTGCTTCGACATCCCCCAACACGACCTCATCGGAAGATAGACTATCCACACCAGTGGTCCAATCCTTACCTTCTTCAAGCCTGAACACCGACTTAGCGACAGACTTACCTACTGTTCCACTACTTCAATCGTCCTCAACCCTAAGTGACGACACTTATATCTCTCAGTCGAAGGATGCCACAGCCGACGCCTCCTCGTCTACCACAAGGTCCGAACAGCCTCCGGTCGTTAATCTACTTCATCCGTCCCCGTTACTCGCAGCAGTCCAAGATCTTCCTCCTGGATCATATGTCGACCCTGACGACTCTCAACCGACGTCTGAGCCGCTTCCTCATACCTAAAATGGACATGGGCACAACCTACAGAGCAGATAATAGGCGATCCGTCTGCCCCATTCCAGACACGAGCTGACACTAAGAATGAGCACATCTCACCTGCCCTATTAAGCAAAGTCTACACAAGAGCTGCTACCGGAAATGAGTGCCTCTTCTCCATCTTTCTCAGCATCGTCGAACCCTCTACCGTAAACGAGGCTCTGAACGACCCGGCTGGGTGATAGCCATGCAAGAAGAATTAAACGAGTTTGAAAGTCTCAAGGTATGGCATCTCGTCCCTCGACTGAAGAACAAAACGGTCATTGATACCAAATGGATCTTCAAGAACAAGAAAGACGAAAATGGTATAGTCGTTCGGAACAAAGCGAGACTCATGGCTGATAGGAGGGTATCACCCCCCTAATTCTAACCACAAGTGTACGGTGTCGAAATCAAGTAATACGTACGGAAGTACGAGTATCGAATCCACAGGAACTAGGAACTGAGTATCACAATTACTATAAACTCTATTAACTGAACTATCGAAATTGGAGTAGTTGGTTTATAAACTAATTAATTGCAAACAAAAATAAATCACAAACGAGACAGAAACAACTTAAAGAACTTTAGATAGAGAAAACAGTTGAGGGTTGTAAATCCTAAGGTTCTCACACATAAACATCTGACTCAAAACAATTACCAATAGTTCTCTTTAATGAATACCCAATCTTTAGATCACCGTTGTTCTATCTCAAGCAACAACGGGTTTTATTTTAAAAGCATGGTTCTTTCTCAAGCAACCACGGTTTTTATCTTGAAAACACAAGTTTTATCTCTCGATGTCAACCTATGTAATTCAAAACACATTAAGCGCAAGATTTAAATGGGACTAAGGCTTATTCGGAATATCTCTATCTCCTTTCTCACCTTAGGCATGCAATTTCTAGTTCTAGTTAACAATTAATTCTCTCGAACTCAATTGAAAACAACAAAACAATTGTAAGCTAGCTAAACTCACAAAAGCATTAGAAACGAAATCACATGCTTCATTAATTAAGGAAAACTGATCAAAGTCACAAGTCACATGTTCATATGCTGTAAACCAAATTCATTCCAACCCCCAATATCTAGGGATTAGTTCATGTTGGTGGTGGATTCAAACACAAAGAAAAAGGATGAAAACGTGTATGTAAACATGATGAATGAGGAAACGATGAATGTAATGGTGACTCCCTTCTCGTGTGCTCGTATCAACTTTACGTGATGAACGTGGCTCCAATCGATCCTCTATCATGGCTCCAAAAGCTCCGAAAAACCTCTGAAAATCGCCCCCAAGTCGCTCCCGGTCGTCGTGTGAAGGCTGTGCGAAGAATGACCTAATTTCTGGAAAAACGCCAAAGTTATTGGCTGAAACAGAGGGTCCCGCGACTTGTCCCGCGACTTGAAAGTCATGGCACAAGTCGCCCGGTTTTCTGACTGTGTCTGGATCAGGTTCGGGTCCTGGTTTGGGCGCGGGTCTTAGGCTTGGATCTCGTGCTTCCGTTGGGCTTCGTTTTGGCTCTTTTTGGGCTCTTTTTAGCTTATTTTCTCGATGATTACTGCCTTTTATATAACCTGCACATTTCACTCGATAAACCATAAAATTCCGCTTCTTTGCTTAAATACAAGCCAATCTCATTGGTTTCAGGACCAAAAATAACGCCAAAAATTGGCGTTATCAACAACCCTAAACCGAGCGTTGCTTGTCCCCAAGAAAATTAGCGATAAAATAGAATAAAAGCACACATCAGTGAAATATAATAACTGCACAACTCTCAATCGGTACCATGTAATGCACTGGTGATTTCCCATACCCGTGAATGTCTATCTCACTCTCGCCTCATTCTTATTATGTTTGATTTATGACCTTCCATTGTGAGTTGAACTAGTGATTGCTCCGATTCCATTAAGGTTGTACTAGGTCCAAACGTACTATGGAAAACGATTCTCCTCGACCCTACCTCACAGGATACTCTCATTTCGCTCGAACCTAGGTTGTCGCACATGTTGTCATGTACAGGAAGTTATGTACAAGAATACTTAAATATTACATGACACCTCTAATGAAAGACGCACAAATGTCCAAAAAGTTGATCTCAGGAAGGAATCAAGTAGCAAGACAAGGACTATCGGCAAAGGTGGTCGTATACTCTAATCATGTTTTCCAGAAGATCATCCAGGTCTTTACAAGGGTTGTAATGGGGTTAGGATTATGGCTAAGAAACGAAGGGTAAAAAGGAACAAAGATCCTTGGTGTGTCAAACTTTAGCAATTCTGAACTTCCTAGCTTTATGCTCTATCATTTGGCCCTCTTTGTCACTACTGGAGTCGCTTTGACTCTCTTATTTTCTGCTATAGATAATATCTAAACTAACTATTTTTTTTTAAGTTGGGACTTCATTGGTCCTCTTTATTTGATTGGGGCTGCATTGGCCCTCTTTTCTATTTATTTTCATGACTGGCATGTATTCTTTTCTTTTCCGTTCTATCTATCGTAGTTCATTATCGCCTCTATCTGACACACTTTCGGATAAGGGTTGGCTAAGGTTTAATGGCTATTGGTTAACTGGTGGGTTTAGGAACGAACAAGGTGAGTGTTTGGCTTCAAAAAGGGTTATGGATACACACAAATGGGTGAAAAGGTACGATAGCTAAACACGGGTTAAACATACACACAATGCCTGGAATCATCTCTTAAGGTCCACACGATTTGGTCTACTATACCCTTACCTAATATCCCGATGGTTGTCTTTGCTACTCAGTGCAATAATATAGCGAGATCATTCTATATTCACGACAAGGAATTCGAAAAAGTGTATATGAATTAAGTGTTTGAATCCCTCGAAATGAAAGGCGTCCTTTAAGCTCGAATCTCACTATTAGGGTGGTCTCCACTAATGTCCCTAGTCATGTCCTTCCCCGGTCCTTCCCCAATGGTCACGTCACTATCACGAGATTCTCCCCACAATGGTCGGTCTCAATCATTCAAAACAAAATTTTTGGCTAATGTGATCTAAGCATGCAGAGGTGCGGGAAATCTACGTGTATAAATGTGGGCCCGATTGGGCAACCCCAAACCTTACCCACACATTGTCCCTAATGTGCGAGTGTCGGCGTATGCGATACTAAAACAAGTATCGTTGTGCGGTTATTACAGGTAACAGACAGGCAGGCATAACATTAAAGCACAAGCATCAAAGAACAATCTCATTAAAAAACTGGCCACCCCAAACCTAGGCCGTGGCCTAGGTTTGTCAAACAAGCCAACCCCAAACCTCGGTGAAACCGAGGTTTGCACAGGATTAAAATTGAGTGTGTAGATGTTGAAAAATGAGGCACCCCAAACCTAAGTGAAACTTAGGTTTGTTGCATCTCGTTTAACTACTAAGGGAACAACATCTTACACCACTCGTTAACACATAGAATTAGCACATACCTGTTTGCCCGGAGATATTCTCTTGAAAGATTGGAACGCCCAGTTGGAAGACATCGGAGAAGACGGAGAAGGGGAATGCAAAAACAAACGAAATAAAGCAAAAACGAAAGAAAGCAAAGAAAACGAAAAACTAAAAAAAACTCAGGGACCCCCGCGACTTGGCACGCGACTCATAAACCGCGGCACAAGTCGCGTAAGTCTCTGTTTCAGAATTATTTTATATTATTTTTTTTGTAAATAATTAACGCTCAAAAAACATAACATAAAAAGGAATCAAACCTCGGTGGGTTGCCTCCCACCCAGTGCCGTAGTTAAAGTCGTGGCACGACTGTGTGGCTCTCAACTTGGTTCGGCATCTGCGGAATCGAATCGCCCACACTTGCGGTTCTTCGCGGATTCTTCCACATCTGGCTCTCCTTGGCCAGCTCCGTCTCTGCGCTTTCCACTTTCGAACATCTTGAATATTACTTTCTCGCCTCCTACTCTCAATGTCATCTCTCCTTCCTCCATATCTATCAGTGCTCTACTCGTGGCCAGGAATGATCTTCCCAATATCAGCGGAACTTCTATGTCTTCATCGATATCCAGCACCACGAAGTCCACCGGGAAGTAGAACTTGCCGACTTTTATGAGCACATCCTCTACCACTCCATACGGGTACACGATCGATCGATCCGCGAGTTTAAGCGTCATATATGTCGGCTTCACCTCTCCCAATCCGAGTTTCCTGAAAATAGATAAGGGCATTAAGTTAATACTAGCCCCTAAATCACACAACACTTTATTAAAAGAAAGATTCCCAATTTGAATAGGGATCGAAAAACTCCCTGGATCTTTGAGCTTTGGGGGAAGCTTGTTCTGAATGATTGCCCTACACTCTTCGGTAAGTGTAATGGTTGACTGGTGCTCGATTGCCCTTTTCTTGGATAGGATCTCTTTCATAAACTTGAGGTACGTCGGCATTTGAGCAAGTGCCTCCGCAAATGGGAGGTTGATGTGCATCTTTTTGAAGATGTCAAGGAACTTCTTGAACTGTTCCTCATCTTTGTGTGCCTTCACTCGATTTGGAAATGGTAGCGGTGGCACACACGGTTCAATTACCGGCTTTGTTGGAGGTGTCACCTCTTTTTCCTTCAGTTCTTCCCGATCAGCCTTATCATTAGCAATACCGTCTTTCAGCTCGACATTCGGCTTCTTGATCAACTCCTTGCCATTTCTCAGATAAATGGCATTACACTCTTCTCTTGGCTTTCTCTCAGTTTGGCTTGGGAATGTCCCGGGAACTCGGTTTTGTAGGACTTCAGAAATTTGTCCCACTTACCTCTCGAGAAGCCTGATGGATGCGGTGTTCTGATCGGTTGCAGCTTTTACCGTATTAACCGTGCTCGCTAACTCTCCAATCGTGCTGTCCATCTTGGTCATGAACTTCATCATCATATCTTCCAGCCTCGATTTCTTCTCCTCGGATGGTCCTTCGTCAAATTTCCTTTGATTGAAACCTGGAGGACGGTAAACATGGTTAGTATTAGAAGAATTGGGAAAGTTAGAGTGATTACCTTGTGGTTGTTGGCCGGGTTGACTCCATGAGAAGTTCGGGTGCTTCTTCCACCCCTCATTGTAGGTGTTTGAGAACGGGTCGTTCCTCGGCTGATTGTTGCGATTTTGTAAGAACTGAACCTGTTCAGGTTCTTGAGGACTGCCTCCCTTCAGATGGTTCGTGATAAAAGCGAGTTGAGCTTTTAGTTCCTTCAGCTCATCATTTTCTTGAACACTCGCGACTCTTCTAACGGCTGATCTTGGAGTAGAAAAACTGTGCTCGGCCAGATTATCGACCAGCTCGCATGCTTCTTCATAAGATTTATCCATTAGTGCTCCACCCGATGCAGCTGTGATGTCATTTTTGAACTGCGGGTGGAGTCCACTAAAGAATAACTGGATGATGACTCAGCCGTGTAACCCGTGGTGAGGACATTTCTTGATCATGTCTCTATATCTCTCCCAAGCTTCGTACAAAGTTTCTTGATCCCATTGAGCGAAGTGAGTAATCTCGGCCATCAGTTGAGCGGTTTTGCTTTGTGGGAAAAATTTCTAAAGAAACGCAGCTTTCAGGTCTGCCCATGTAGTGATGAGATCTGATGGTAGGCCCTCTATCCAAATTTCACCTCTACCCTTTAGGGAAAAACTGAAGAGTCTTAGTTCGATCGCGTTCTCCTCCATCCCATTAATCTTGAACGTGTTGCAGATCCGTTCAAATGCACGAAGATGTGCATGGGGGTCTTTAGTTGGTGCTCCCCCGAACTGATTTTGTTGCATCATTACGATGGTGCTCGGCTTGATCTCGAAGGAGTTTGCTGCTGTGGTAGGCGCTTGGATGCCTATGCGTGCCGCTGCCACATTCGGATCGGCAAACGACCGCATAGGACGTCTCGCTTCGTCGCCCATTGCGGTCTTGATGTGTTCTTTAGCTTTTGCTTCTTTTCGTAGACGACGGGCAGTTCTTTCAATCTCCGGATCGAGCGGTTCGATTTCCTTCCCTCGGGTCTTCCTTGGCATAAACCAACTAGTACCAGAAACAGAAAGTAACCAAAGTTAGCAATCCAAAAACTGAAGTGATGAAATAAAATAACAGAAAAAAATTGTTCAATGTAATAGCGCTTATAGCTGGTAGTGCTATCAGTTGCAACTAGTTCCCTGGCAACGGCGCCAAAAACTTGATAGGAGGGTATCACCCCCTAATTCTAACGGCAAGTGTACGGTGTCGAAATCAAGTAATACGTATGGAAGTACGAGTATCGAATCCACAGGAACTAGGAACTGAGTATCACAATTACTATAAACTCTATTAACTGAACTATCGAAATTGGAGTGGTTGGTTTATAAACTAATTAATTGCAAACAAAAATAAATCACAAACGAGACAGAAACATCTTAAAGAACTTCAGATAGAGAAAACAGTTGAGGGTTGGAAATCCTAAGGTTCTCACACATAAACATCTGACTCAAAACAATTACCAGTAGTTCTCTTTAATGAATACCCAATCTTTAGATCACCGTTGTTCTTTCTCAAGCAACAACGGGTTTTATTTTAAAAGCATGGTTCTTTCACAAGCAACCACGGTTTTTTTCTTGAAAACACAAGTTTTATCTCTCGATCTCAACCTATGTAATTCAAAACACATTAAGCGCAAGATTTTAATGGGACTAAGGCTTACTCGGAATATCTCTATCTCCTTTCTCACCTTAGGCATGCAATTTCTAGTTCTAGTTAACAATTAATTCTCTCGAACTCAATTGAAAACAACAAAACAATTGTAAGCTAACTAAACCCACAAAAGCATTAGAAACGAAATCACATGCTTCATTAATTAAGGAAAACTGATCAAAGTCACAAGTCACATGTTCATATGCTATAAACCAAATTCATTCCATCCCCCAACATCTAGGGATTAGTTCATGTTGGTGGTGGATTCAAACACAAAGAAAAAGGATGAAAACGTGTATGTAAACATGATGAATGTGGAAACGATGAATGTAATGGTGACTCCCTTCTCGTATGCTCGAATCTACTTTACGTTATGAACGTGGCTCCAATCGATCATTTATCGTGGCTCCAAAAGCTCCGAAAAACCTCTGAAAATCGCCCCCAAGTCACTCCCGGTCATCGTGTGAAGGCTGTGCGAAGAATAACCTAATTTCCGGAAAACGCCACAGTTATTGGCTGAAACAGAGGGTCCCGCGACTTGCAAGTCGCAGCACAAGTCGCCCGGTTTTTTGACTGTGTCTGGATCAGGTTCGGGTCCTGGTTCGGGCATGGGTCTTGGGCTTGGATCTCGGGCTTCCGTTGGGCTTCGTTTTGGCTCTATTTGGGCTCTTTTTATCTTCTTTTCTCGATGATTACTGCCTTTTATATAAATTACATATTTCACTCGATAAACCATAAAATTCCGCTTCTTTGCTTAAATACAAGCTAATCCCATTGGTTTCAGGACCGAAAATAATGCCAAAAAGTGGCGTTATCAGTGGCCAAAGGGTATTGACAACAAGTGGGGATCGACTACGAAGAGACGTTTGAACCGGACGTACGAATTGATTCCCTCCGCATGTTCCTTGCATATGCCGCTCACAAGAACTTCACTGTCTTCCAGATGGATGTGAAGACTGCATTCCTCAATGGCAAGCTCAAGGAAGAAGTCTACGTCTCCCAACCTGATGGATTTGTGAGTTCTTCGAAACCTAACCACGTGTATCTCCTGGACAAGGCTCTCTATGGCCTGAAGCAAGCACCGCGTGCCTGGTATGATGCTCTATCCTCATTTCTCACAAAGGCAGGTTTTTCGAAAGGTAAGATCGACACGACTCTCTTTATCAAGGGAGAAGGTAAAGACATAATACCCATTCAAATATACGTCGATGATATAATATTTGGTTCCACAAACCCTAGATATTGTCACAACTTTTCAGACCTCATGAAATCCCATTTTAAAATGAGTATGATAGGCCAAATAAATTTTTTTCTCGGTCTACAAGTTAAACAACTGTCGATCGGAATATTCATCAATCAATCTAAGTACATCTCGGACATTCTCCGGAAGTTCCAGATGGAAAACTGTACGCCCATGAAAACTCCTATGTCTCCAGGTACTAAGTTAAACTCCGATCCTAACGGAAAGGACATGGATACTAAGACCTATCAAGGAATGATTGGTTCACTGATGTATCTGACGGCTAGTAGAACAGATATTATGTTTTCCACCTTTCTGTGTGCACGGTTTCTGTCCAAACCTAAGGAGTCACGCTTAATTATCGTTAAGCGTATTTTGCGTTATTTGAAAGGTACTGTTGATCTTGGTATGTGGTACCCGAAAGATACATAATTTGAATTGACGACATTTTCAGATGCTAATCATGCCGGAAGTATGCTAGACCGGAAAAGCACGACGGGTCACGTCCAATTCCTTGGCGACAAACTGGTAAGTTGGGCATCAAATAAACAAACGTGCGTCTCCACGTCTACTACTGAAGCAGAGTATGTCACCGCTGCCAGTTGCTGCTCCCAAGTCATTTGGATGCGGACACAACTGAAGGACTATGGGTTTCACTACTCGAAGATCCCGATCTACTGTGACTCGAAGAGCGCCATCTCCATCACGAGCAATCCGATCCAACACACGAAGACAAAACACATAGACGTTTGGTACCATTTTATCAAGGATCACGTCGAACGAGGTACGATCGAACTCTACTTTGTGAATACAGAAAATCAATTAACAGACTTATTTACAAAAGCCTTGGACGAAAAACGATTTAATGAACTTGTGTCCAAGCTGGGAATGCTCAATCTTAAAGTATAAAAATGTTATGAATACGATACAACTTCTATACACTAAGAAGGAAATGCTTCTTCCGCATGTTGTGAGTTCCCTTGACATGCCCAAGACACACTTCTATCTCAGTGTATCCTAGTTGCATCGCATCCAGATCGCCATTTAAAATTCCGTATTTTCATTATAGTTTTTGTTTTGGTCTCGTTTTCCGTGTTTTTGCTAGTATCAGTTTTCTTTGTCTTCGTTTATAATCTTGTCCATTAAGTGTGGTACTAACATTTTGTCCCTGAGCTTAGGCGGAGCAACCATTAGCGGCAACTTCTAAGTTTCCTTAGACTTTCAATTCTGAGGGGGAGTCTCTAAATTCTAATATGTTGAGGGGGAGTTTCAAAGTATGTCAGTTTTTGAGGGGGAGTTTCGTAAATTTCATACTGTTGAGGGGGAGTTTTCAGATTTTTCAAATGATGAGGGGGAGTTTCGTATTTTTCAGATATTGAGGGGGAGTTTCGTATTTTTCCAAATGTTGAGGGGGAGTTTAAGAAAGTTTAACTTTTGAGGGGGAGTTTCGTTAATTTTCAATTTTTACAGGAACGTTTTTAGGAGTTCAAAATGCCAAGGGCCTGTTTTTACTAACTTAAGAAAATATTTTAGTTTGTTTCAAACAACCCGACCCATTACCCGGTCCGGCCCAAACCATGTACCGGGAACGGTCCCGGGCGCTAGCACCGGGAATCAACTCGGGCGCTAGTACCGGGAAACCAACTCCCGATAGTCGGCACATATATATAAACCCTTTTCCGACACTTTCAAAACTCCCGCGCTTGAACTCCTGGACGATCGACCTCCCCTACACTCAATCAGACCGATTTTTGCGTTGATTTCTTCTGCATCCAGTCTCACAAGTAAGTAGATTTCACCACCTTCTCGCTTCAAATTCATGCACAATCACACGTATGAACCATTGATCGGACCGATTAGAGAGTCGCGGTTCCGATTTGTACGATTAGGGCTTAAAACCCTAAATAGTAATGTTGCGGCCGAAATCGACCTCATCTAAGTTGTTTTTATCCTGTTTCGACTTCGGTTTATCGTATTGAGACTAGATTGGCAATCGATTGGGGTCCAGATCGAATTTTTGTTCGATTTCCTGGGTTTTGGCACCGGGTTATTCGCTTACCGGGAATCTCCATCTCCCGGGTTGCGATTTCCCACGGTTGCGAATTCCCGGGTGTTGAATATTTCCCTGATTTTAAGACTACCAGGAGTCGCCATCTCCCGAGTTGCGTTTTCCTGGGGTTGCGGTTTCCCGAAACTTCACTTTAACTGGATAATATGTCTACCAGGGATCGTCGTCTCCCGGGTTGGTTTCCCAGGGTTATGATCTCCTAGGGTTAGTTTTACCGGAACACACCATTTCCCTGTTCGTGTATCGGGTCGTCCCATTCCCGGGGTGTGTGTTCCTAGAACCCGGGCTTATCATACCCGAGTAACCTATTCCCGGTTGTGCTCTTAGACATTTTTCTCGCTGGCAGTTACCAATGTCTCGGACTTTCCGACCACCTATTCGTTCGACATATAAGGTACGCCTCCTGTATTTCACGTGTCAAGTTATCTAATGCTACTTGTACTACAAGTATCCAAATGACGCATCAACAAGTCATCGATCCATTTGCCGATGCTGCATTCCTCAGTGCCGGCCCAATTCTGCCATTGACAACGAACAACTTCCACCTCGACACTGAGGCAATTCGCTGCCAGTCTCAGGTGGTAGTTGAAATTCTGATAGGCCACCCGCTGAATCATGCACTCACTGCAACTGCCGAGATTCCAAGGATATATTTGCAGCAGTTCTGAAGGTCACTCACCACTGTTACCGAAGGAGACGGGACGAGAATTGAAGGACGTGTAGACGCCACTCCGGTCATTATCTCCTGCGACCTCTTCAGACAAATCCTCCAAATCCCTGACGCCACGTCCATTCCTGGCCGCGTACGATTTGATCCATCCATCACCGACGCCATCCTATGCCAGGAGATCCGTTCGCTTGGCTACGACGCAGACCTGACACACACGTCTGCTTTCAACCGCACCCATCTGACACCTTTATGGTACACGCTCTTCACGATACTCAACCGTTGTTTGTCATCCATTAGCAAGGGCATCGATCAAAACATCAGCAATCACATTCGCCTGGTCCACGGTGTTGCTTTCTACCGTCACACTGATTACGCCACCCTGCTATGGTATGAATTGGTCCAGAAAGTCAAAGCCAAGGAAGCAAACAAGAAGCAAACATTCATACCTTACATGCACTTCCTCCAGCTAATCATCGGCTATTTCTTGGATGCTTACCCCATAATTCCTCGCCGATCAGCACATGAGGTATGTCCTTCTAATCATATGTACCGACTTCAGAACAAACCGAGATCGAGGGTCTTGTTCCCATGATCATTAATGCGTGCTTTGAATACACCGGTAGACATGTGATAATTAAACCTCAACGCAAGTATACATCGAGATCTAATGTCGTCTTTTCAAGTAATAAAGTGGTAAAATACCAGATATCGTTCCCACAGAGATTGGAGTAAAAGCGTAATAAAAGTCTAATAAAAGAGATGATTTCCAAGGATCAGTTCGAAGATGATATTTTTGTTGGATTTGTCACAGATTATATTGAACAATTAATAAAGCGAGCAAGGGTGTTAGATGTTGGGGTGAAGCTTAATTATAAATTCCAGCAGACCAATGCTGTGGCGATGCTACAACATTGGTTCCTCAATACTTAAATTCACCATCTATTTGTTAGGATGCCCTTCCGGATCTTCAACATTATATTATTAATCTAGCTTTCAACAACCCATTCCTGGTGATGTATCAGGGCTATTAATAATAAAACGATGCCTTTCAAATATATGGATAAACAAATTACTTTGTTAAAAATCACTCTTCCAAGTTGATCCCATATCTGTTAAGTTGACGTGTCTGAGTGGTCCATTCCTGATACGCACTCTACACTTTTACCATCATCACGATGACCAACTTATCGGGCAAAATCAACCTAGAAAAGACAGAGACGACAAATTCCTTTGTCAGTAGCTCTTCCAAGTCTTACTTTCTTTGTCATTCGGATTGACGTGCATATCAATGGCTCATTCCTTGATGCCATGACACTTTAACACTTTCAAAGTGATCAAAACGTCATGAAGTAAACTTATCTTTATAAAACTTAAATGAAATGGTGAACATCATTATTGAGAAATAATTTCCACTATTCTTTATAATTAAAACTTCACCCTTTAATGTCACACCCGAGCTATAAAACTTAGCTACTCATACTTGTATTTAAATTGCAATAAATGTAAATTACTGAAATTAAATACATAATGTAAATGACGTAAAAGTAAATGAAAAGAATGTAAAGAACAATAATTAAAAACAATGAAGAAGTGCAGCAATGTTGTCGGCAATGCTGCAGCAACTCATATGTTTGAACTATAAAAAGAAGAAGATGAAGAAGATAACTTGCATAAAATTGAAGAAAGCATAAAAATGGATTCAAATCAGTTTGTGAACTGATTTCTCCTTCCCTAAAACAACACAAACACCTCCTATTTATACAAAAAGAGTCATGGACTAAGCCATACCAACTCACAACAACTAACACTATTTATGTACCATGCATGCACTATTCATGGTACCAAAAACTATTCCTAGGAGATGTCTTTTGTAGCTCCATGATTAATAAAGATACAAATAAGAGAATAAAATGACACAAAAGTTGGGATAAAACAAAATATTATATATAAAAATATAAGAAAAAGACACAATATGCATTAAATAAATAATGCATATCACACCCTCAAATTTAAAGTGTTGTTTGTCCCCAAACAACTAAAAGACTAAAAAGAAATAGACTCAATTTTGAAATTTTAGGCAAGATCATGGCATTAAGTGCACACACAATGTAGAACATACCCCATGGAATTCATAGTTTTTCATAAATCTTTTATCATTCATTTAAAGCCTAAGTGTGTGTGTGGATCATAAGCTAGCACCAATCTTCCTTTTGTTAGACTCAAAACATCCTACATTTAGAATCAATAGGGCTTTTGGGGTCACTCTTTGGCATATCTTTTCTCACCAAGCCTTTTCTCTCAACAAAAAATTTCAAATTTTGGCACTTTGTGCTCTTTTCTTGTTGACTTTTTATACTTTGCCCCTATGGGACATTTTTGGTATATTTTTGCATCATCTATATCATATTAGAGCTTTGCTCTTTTGAGTGATCTTTAAATGCTTAAGGTGTAACCTTTCCACCCTCAAATTTATCTTTTACAATGTCCTCATTGTAACATTGACGTTCATAGGTGTATAAAGGCTACAAGTGGCTATTGGAAATTGAAAAGATGGCCTAGATCATTCTCTAAATGTATATAGGGTGTGTGAGTCAAGTTGTGTCCCAAGAATAAATTTGCTAGTTGTAACAAGAACACAAAACTTAGGTAAATTAGTGATAAAAAATTATTAGGACTATGAACAAAAAACACGGTATGATTTTATGTGTAATCTTGCAAAAGAAAAGTAACCTAAAAATTGTAAAACTATCCCAGACACAAAATAAAACAAAACATGGAGACTAAGGTAAATGATTTGAACCTGCCCTACTCCATAGGAGTAGGTTGTGAACCAAGTGGTTGGAATGAATGTTTCGGCACAAGAATACGCATTTTCTTCTTTTAACAATATGTTCTTCTTTTTCAACAACCGGATCTCTTGATGACAACTTATTGAGGAATGGTGGAATTTGCTGGAGCACATCAGTATGCTCCTCAGCCCAAATGGTACTCACCAACTTAACTTGGTGTTTCTCTTTCCACTTATGCTTGTACATGTTTCTCATCACGTGTTTCTCTATTTGATCATGGCACAAGATTTTAATGGAACAGATGGGGGAACAGGTCATCCCCCAAAAGATTTTTCCACACCACCTCACCAACAATAGAACTTGATTTTATGAAGATTCCCGAGTCCATGGATTGATCATCACGTCCCTTTTCGGAAACAACTTGAATATTTTTTGCACAACATTGTTGCGCGAATGCTGCAGCATCCGCAACAATATGTTTTTCCTGCGTAGATTCAAAGTAGGGGTTAATGACAATCTTGGCATTGTGTTGCACCTCTTCACTATTTT
Source organism: Saussurea involucrata (assembly GCA_033807775.1). Classification (NCBI taxonomy): domain Eukaryota; kingdom Viridiplantae; phylum Streptophyta; class Magnoliopsida; order Asterales; family Asteraceae; genus Saussurea; species Saussurea involucrata. The sequence continues at coordinate 141,156,260 of CM066322.1, forward strand.
GAAGTGAAGAAGGATTGCTTAAATGCTCAGGTTCTTCCTCATAACTTTCCATCTCTTGACTATTTTCCAAAGTATCGACCTCATCCTCATCCTTACCAATACACTCAAAATTTTCAATCACTCTAGGTATAGGAATTTGGTTTTGTCTAACGATCACTTCAACATAAGTTGTGATGTTGGTAACAGATGTTTTTATACTTTGTGTGAAATCATTCATCATAGTTTTAAGAGATTCGAAGTTTTCAACTTGTTCTAAAGAGGTTGTAGGGGGTAAAAATGAGTTGTTAAAGTCATCCCCTTGAAAACTCTCAGAAAAAGCAACTTGTTCCTCCCAAGATTGGTCAAAATTATTTGCGTAAGTGTTACTCCAATCTTGGTATGGAGGTGTTGGTGATGTAAAAGTGCCATGATTTTGATTATTTAAAAACAAATTAGGATGATCCTCCCATGATTGAGTATAACCATTGAAGTGTGAGGTATCCCAATTACTATCTCCCATGAAATAATTGGATTCGGGGTTCGAAGGACAATAATATGTGAAATGATTTCCGCCACAGAAGTCACAGAAAACCGTTTCATATGGCCCAAACGAATATCCCATTGAATCCATATTCACAGAAAGATAAACTCAAAGATTTATTACTCGTGCACACATGGAGACGTATGACAAGCAACAAAGGTGATAGAAAAATCAAATCTTTTAAAATACTTTTATAGACTTTTAGCGTGCCAATCCCCGGCAACGGCGCCAAAAACTTGATGCGTGCTTTGAATACACCGGTAGACATGTGATAATTAAACCTCAACGCAAGTATACATCGAGATCTAATGTCGTCTTTTCAAGTAATAAAGTGGTAAAATACTAGATATCGTTCCCACAGAGATTGGAGTAAAAGCGTAATAAAAGTCTAATAAAAGAGATGATTTCCAAGGATCAGTTCGAAGATGATATTTTTGTTGGATTTGTCACAGATTATATTGAACAATTAATAAAGCGAGCAAGGGTGTTAGATGTTGGGGTGAAGCTTAATTATAAATTCCAGCAGACCAATGCTGTGGCGATGCTACAAAATTGGTTCCTCAATACTTAAATTCACCATCTATTTGTTAGGATGCCCTTCCGGATCTTCAACATTATATTATTAATCTAGCTTTCAACAACCCATTCCTGGTGATGTATCAGGACTATTAATAATAAAACGATGCCTTTCAAATATATGGATAAACAAATTACTTTGTTAAAAATCACTCTTCCAAGTTGATCCCATATCTGTTAAGTTGACGTGTCTGAGTGGTCCATTCCTGATACGCACTCTACACTTTTACCATCATCACGATGACCAACTTATCGGGCAAAATCAACCTAGAAAAGACAGAGACGACAAATTCCTTTGTCAGTAGCTCTTCCAAGTCTTACTTTCTTTGTCATTCAGATTGACGTGCATATCAATGGCTCATTCCTGATGCCATGGCACTTTAACACTTTCAAAGTGATCAAAACGTCATGAAGTAAACTTATCTTTATAAAACTTAACATGAAATGGTGAACATCATTATTGAGAAATAATTTCCACTATTCTTTATAATTAAAACTTCACCCTTTAATCTCACACCCGAGCTATAAAACTTAGCTACTCATACTTGTATTTAAATTGCAATAAATGTAAATTACTGAAATTAAATACATAATGTAAATGACGTAAAAGTAAATGACAAGAATGTAAAGAACAATAATTAAAAACAATGAAGAAGTGCAGCAATGTTGTCGGCAATGCTGCAGCAACTCATATGTTTGAACTATAAAAAGAAGAAGATGAAGAAGATAACTTGCATAAAATTGAAGAAAGCATAAAATGGATTCAAATCAGTTTGTGAACTGATTTCTCCTCCCCTAAAACAACACAAACACCTCCTATTTATACAAAAAGAGTCATGGACTAAGCCATACCAACTCACAACAACTAACACTATTTATGTACCATGCATGCACTATTCATGGTACCAAAAACTATTCCTAGGAGATGTCTTTTGTACTAATGTCATTACAACACACAAACTACTTTAGGATGAATCTAAAGCAATGACATTCAGATTGCATGCTGCTGTTTTTCCCAAAAATCGCATTTCCAGCCTTGTTCTTCATCTCGTTGCCATCAGTCTTGGATGCTGCAGCATTGAAGTAGCATTGCCTGCAGTTTTCTTATTTTTAGCCATTCTACTTTGTAAAACAAGTAAAATCCATCACTTAGCTCCATGATTAATAAAGATACAAATAAGAGAATAAAATGACACAAAAGTTGGGATAAAACAAAATATTATATATAAAAATATAAGAAAAAGACACAATATGCATTAAATAAATAATGCATATCAATCATACGTGAAGGACTGCTAGCTCTCGCAAGTCAATCGACACCTAGTGTGATAGAATATAGGAGAGCGCACAACTTGCATGCTCCGATGGTCCAGCCAGATCCGGCAGGACCTACCCAAAGAGCGAGACCCAAGCGGCGTGAGGGTCCTAGAACTCGTGGAGGTAGGGTCCGGAGAGCAAGGGCTCCCGGATAGGGTGTGACATGAAAACACTTTGTAAGAGGAAATGAAGTGGGAGGTGCCGAGAGACTCACACGTGAAGCTAGCACGTCTCACCGACCAGCCACCCTACCCCATGTCTCTACTCAGATCCAAGCTGATGACACGGACCTACATGAAGTGACAGTCATTTACAATACCAATGTGGACGCACAAGAAGCACCATCATCGTTATCAGGCTCTGAAGCCGGATATGAATTCGGGTCGGCATCTGGATCTGACTCTGGATCGGAATCTAGATCTGAATCTGGTTCTGAGTTCGGCTTTGAATCTGGTTCCGACTCAGGGTCCTCAGCATCAGATGATGAGTCCACTGACTCGGATGATAACAATGACGATCAATATCGTCTTCAACCCATACCTAAATCGTAAGCCAATCCTGGAGAGACAAGGAGAGCGGAGGGAGAAGCAGTTGAAAATGAATCAGAAAGGGTGAGGGAAAGGAGAAGCAAACAAAATAACGGGTTTTATACAGCGAAGAGGCAACCATCACAAGTTGAACTTCCCCAGCCAAATCTAAGCCAGGTAGCCACATCCACTACCCCGTCTCATCCGTTGAGACAGGGTATTGAAAAAGACGTCGTAGACCTAGCGACGCAATTGCACACCCCCACCAGCCACTCAGAAGTCTCTCAAATGACTTATGTTTCAACTTCTCATGGGGACGTAGAACATCATCCATCAGTCTCTCACTTGGAGAGTTCTGGCATTGAAACAAGATGACCGCCGCCCCAGTCCTTGACTTCTTTCAGTGCACCTTTGCGTCTAGAGCCATTTGTTGATTTATATTCTACGGCTAGGACCCAAAACATTACTTCGGCTACCGTCTATATTCTACGTGACTCGACCGGAACACCCCGAGTAACTCTACCAGAAGGTGGATTACGAGGACGAGGACCGGGTGGAAGTCCTGCCACGGCTAACATCACGCCAACCGTGAGCGCATGCGGTACAACGGTTCAATCAACCGTTGTTACCACAACTGCATTCTACGTGAGCCAAGTGTTAGTTTCTCAGAGTTTATTTCCAAGGATACTTGGATAGCGCCTTAAAGGCTGTCCAATTCGCTTTGGCTAAACAACTGCATGTGGAGATGGATTTCATCAAACGAACGGTAAAGGGGAAAGATGTTCAGCTCGAGCCCCCATCCTAAACACCACCTCTACCCTCACAACCTCAGCCAAATCCACAACAAATGAGCATCGACGATGTTAAAGCCGCATTACTTGACAAGCTCATGTCCCAAGCTAACATAGATACATCCTCAGAATTAAATCTTATTGGTCTTCTTAGATCACAAGTTCAAGCCCCAACTCCTCAAACCGAAAACCAACCCCAATTATGAGCCAAACTTGACCAAATAACCACAACCCTGGAGAATGTTCAAAGAACTCTTTCCATACTGTCTGAGAGAGTTGCCAGTCTTGAGTCAACATGTAAAGGGCAAGTACAGGGCACAAAGCGCAAACATGATGATCAGGATGATCCTGATCACCATGAGGGGGAGAAGCGCCAGAGAATGACCGAGCTGACAAACACATAAATAGTCACTGATACTCACACAGGTACAAAATCAATCGACCCTAGTTCTGAACAGACTATAGTCCAAGATATGGAATTAGAGTCGCCGGTCAGGGAAACTCAAGTGCCATTTACAGAAAACCCAACGGTTGAAAAGCCCAATGGTGAAAACGACGACTTAATCATATTAACTGCCGCAGAACGATCACATCTGGAGCTAATTGATGATGAGTCAGAGATTGATACAGAAACTGAAAAGCTATGGAACGAAAAGTCCATAGTAGCAATCAGAGAGAAAACTGACTGGCTATTTCAATTCTCTGATGATGAAGCGATGGACGACGACGATTATGATCAGTTGCTTCTTCAAATCGAACACGTTTCTGAAGTGCAACATAAGGCGGAACAAGATAGAACTGAAACGTCTTTTGGGAGACCTACACCTGCTCCACAACCAGAAATGGCTCAACCCCAACCAAACCAACCGGTACGCTGGGAGAGAGTTCGGATTCTGGTACCATTTCTCGAGGAATCCCAAAAGAAGATATTCGTTCACTGGATCACACCCCTTGACCCAGTTATGTGTTACAGAGTATCTGCTCTAGTCGAACCGATTCGATCTCAATACTTGGAAATCATGAAAACGGGTCGTATGGTAAATAAAGTCAAGACCGATCAATGGATCACAGAAAATGTTGATATCTTTTCAGATAAAATTGTGAAGGTCTGGTTCCCTGTATTCACAATTAAACGACAAGATGGTAATGAGTGGACTTTCTCAGAAGCAGACTTCAAGAACATGAATCTAAATGACTTTCCAGCCATTCTGAATGAACTGAAAACTCAAACCATCAGGCCTCTACCAGTTACGAAGGCCCTTGAGATGATCAAACCATTAATTAAATGTACTATCACGCTATCATACGTCAACGGCCTTCAAATGGGCATCGAGAGCAATCAAAGAAAAGTTAACCTTCACAAGCCTAATCTGACATTACTCGAACTTGAAGAACTGCAGGTACATTCTCTTATTTCCAAGCCAGAGACCGGGATAGTTTACTTGAACGAGAACAATGAAAAACTCTTCATGAGAATCGGTCAACTGTATAAATTCTGCGACGGAACGTTGAGGAATGTTCGTCAAATCGGAGAAGATTGTCAACTTGAAAAGATACCTGGAAAAAGAACTACTGAAAGAAATTGAAGAAAGGCTAGAGTATCGAAACTCCATCAGACACTTCGAGATCCTCTTCGCATTCCGAATAAGATATGTTCCCAATTGGCGCGATATCGAATTTCAATTCAAAGGGGGAGATTGTTAGGTCCAAATATTAGTTGAATAGAAGTTCAGGGGCTGAAATGTAAATATCCCTATTGGGTATACATAGGGATGACTAACCCTAGTTTAGGGTTAATGATTCATAATTTGTATCAAACCTTTGTACGGCTACTTCATTCAAGTTCTCTGCATATTGATTAATCCATTGCTTAATCTTTGAATACATTGTGTTTATGATTGATTTGCACTTGATATTGAGATCCACAATACTCTTTGATGACTAACTACAACAATGCATTTTCTATGAGTGTAAATCTTTAATTTCCACTTGCATTTTTCACTAAATATTTATTAGATATGTTTGCAACAACTTCAATAACTGTATATTTATTCAAAAAAGTATATTAAGTTTATTGAATATGGATAAAAGAAAAACATAAATATGTTTTATATTTACGGATAATTGTATGAATTTTTTTAGGGAAATTAATTAAAATACCCAAAGTTTGACCAACAGTTACCAAAATGCCACAAAAATTTCTCAGTTTACCAAAATGCCCTAAATACCCGCGATGGAGCCCGCGATCGCGGGATAGGGCTGACGTGGCACGAACTTTGGCCACAAGTGCCCCGCGGAGCCCCTCAACTTTGGCCGCGGTGCATATTTGGCCCCTTCTCGCGATCGCAGCCCGCGATGGACCAAATTTTTTTTAGTTTTGGTCCCTGAAAATTTACACTTTTAGTCCCTGTACTTAGACGAATCTTGCATGCTTTTACTATTTTTTTCCACAATTATTGTACTTTGAAGACCGATTTGTGGTTGAAATTCATTTGCATGTTTGAGATTTCATCCATAAATATCAGTAATATGCAATTCACAATTCACACTTGTTTATTGCTTTCTTTCTTGATTTCTCTCTTGCTTTCTTTCTTTGAATTGCTTTCTCTATTGATTTCTCTTCTCTCATTTCATCCACAAATGGCATCGTCATCAAACCCTAAGTCTACTTCTGAAAAAATGTCACCTCAAATCGAGGTCGCCATAGCAAAAAAGGAAAAGGAGATAGATGAACTAACAGAAGAGTGGAAAAAATGATGGACAGGAAGGCAGTCCATTTGAGAAAGATCGAAGAGGAAGACAGGGAGATCGAAACGATGAAAGGGGATATAAAAGCTCGGGAGGCTCGTGTTCGTCGAGAACAAGAAGCAATTCACCATATTCTGCAAGACTTCGCAATTATTCAAGCGAAGGTAAACGAGAAGCAAGCTTGGATTGATGAAACTAAATCAATTTTTAAGTAGGTGGTGGTTGTTTTAGTTGTTTTGTATTTTTTTCGTTGTTTTGTATTTTTTTTACTGTGTTGTTGTTTGTATTTTTTTTACTGTGTTGTTGTTTTGTATTTTTGTTGTTGTTGTTAATTTCTCTGAAAAGTAGTTTTTAAGCCGCTGAACCACGGTTAGGTTGGATACATCATGCAAGGTCAAGTCAGAGGTTACCTCATTCGGATAAACAAACATGGGGTTTTGTTTGTTAATGATGCTAGATTTTGGTAGCCGTACTCTATCCACGTGGGCCTACTCCTCTTGTAGAATATATGACAACCCTCAACTCATTTGCTAAAGTGTGTCCGGGTTGTGGTACACAATGGCCATACGTGGTTGCAAAAGCAGAAGCCGTTGAAGAAGGGTCAGAAAGATTGAAGATGAAGAGCATGTTGGATGGAATACAAACTAGCTGTGTTATCAATGTTCATTTAGAAGCATATGTATGTGTGTATATATAATATGAATATATATATCAATTACAAACTAGCTGTGTTATCAATGTTCATTTAGAAGCATATGTATGTGTGTATATATAATATGAATATATATATATATCATTTACAAACTAGCTGTGTTATCAATGTTCATTTAGAAGCATATGTATGTGTGTATATATATAATATGAATATATATCATTTACAAACTAGATGTGTTATCAATGTTCATTTAAAAGCATATGTATGTGTGTATATATAATATGAATATATATATCATTTACAAACTAGCTGTGTTATCAATGTTCATTTAGAAGCATATGTATGTGTGTATATATAATATGAATATATATATATATATCATTTACAAACTAGTTGTGTTATCAATGTTCATTTAGAAGCATATGTATGTGTGTATATACATAATATGAATATATATCATTTACAAACTAGCTGTGTTATCAATGTTCATTTAAAAGCATATGTATGTGTGTATATATAATATGAATATATATATCATTTACAAACTAGTTGTGTTATCAATGTTCATTTAGAAGCATATGTATGTTTGTATATATAATATGAATATATATATCATTTACAAACTAGTTGTGTTATCAATGTTCATTTAGAAGCATATGTATGTGTGTATATATATAATATGAATATATATCATTTACAAACTAGATGTGTTATCAATGTTCATTTAAAAGCATATGTATGTGTGTATATATAATATGAATATATATATCATTTACAAACTAGTTGTGTTATCAATGTTCATTTAGAAGCATATGTATGTGTGTATATATAATATGAATATATATATCATTTACAAACTAGCTGTGTTATCAATGTTCATTTAGAAGCATATGTATGTGTGTATATATAATATGAATATATATATATCATTTACAAACTAGCTGTGTTATCAATGTTCATTTAGAAGCATATGTATGTGTGTATATATAATATGAATATATATATCATTTACAAACTAGTTGTGTTATCAATGTTCATTTAGAAGCATATGTATGTGTGTATATATATAATATGAATATATATCATTTACAAACTAGCTGTGTTATCAATGTTCATTTAAAAGCATATGTATGTGTGTATATATAATATGAATATATATATATATATATATATATATATATATATATATATATATTTTACAAATCAGCGTTTAGATCAACAGTATCATATGTGTTTGTTCCATATGGTTCAAGCTGTGACGGGCCCTGGGTGTGACTGACTAAATGTCTCCTTAGCACGGTTGAAGGGGCGGAATTTGGACACCCTCCACGAGTGTGTCCTACGCATTGGCACCGAGTACATCTTCGTTATATCGAAATTTCACCACGTGATGGACGTCCGCCGTTCTTTCTCGGTCTCCCGGCTCTGTTCTTATCCATTAAAGGTGGATAGCATGGCAGAAGCGGGTCGGGTGGATACACCCATGCTGCAGGGGGTCCAACTGGGTTTATTACCTCCACGTATGTTTTCCGGTAATATTCGGACGTGAAGAAAGGTACAGTCAAGTCGCTGCAATCTGTACGACCCATATATCTTGCTGCAGCGATGGCATGGCCGCACGGTAACCCAAATTTATCCCATTCGCGACACGAACAAAAGTGGTCTTCCATATTCACAATCGCGTGAATATAGTCATCATGCACCTCGTACTTCCCATACCCGATTGCTCTTACCGGCCATGTCGTCGCACGACGCGCCCTGTACTGAACGATCTTCTTCGTCGTTGGTGTGAGTGCATTTTGCATCTCATCTCCTTTTAGGCATCGAATTTGGTACCACTCTTGATGAAAGGCCCGAAAGTAGTCCATAAGATTAACAATCGGACATCTACGCGCAAAACGGGAGAGTGCATTCACAGACTCTGCACTATTCGAGGTCAGAATGTCATACCGTTGTCCAGGAAAATGGGCCGCGGACCACCTCTCCGGTCCAGCATCGTAAAAGACTTTGGCTGCTTCGTCGGCACTATATCGTAGCATATTCATGTACTTGTTAAACTCCCGATCCGTATATGCTCTGCATGCCGCCCAATAGACATCCTTGTAGGTGGTAATACGTTTGTCCTTGGATCTGGCGTTCATCTCCAAATGTCGACAGCATATGGCGTGAGGGGCGTTTGGGTACATGGCAGAGATTGCGGCGCTTATGGAAGGAGCCCTGTCAGACATAAACACCAACCCTTGCGGGTCTCCGATAGCTTGTCTCAACATGGACATAAACACCGCGGGTCCAAGGGCCACGAAGCACATCTCAAACCGTCGACGTGAATCGGTCCGTAGCTGCGTGACAGTACCAGGGTTCTGCAGCTGCAAATTATATAAATATGTCGAGAGTCGTTCATACGACTCCTCGAACGTGCCTCTCACCATAAACAGTGCATGGCATCGCGCACGCCAAGCTTGGTGGTAATCAATCGTGACGCCGAACTGCTGGTGAACATCGTGGACGATGTCCTTTGGACGCAATGACCTGCTAACATCAAGAAATTTGTTTTTCAGCATCGCACCCAAAGTCTTTTTTCCGGCTTGTTTGTGGTGAGGATTAAGTTGCGTCCTCGTACAAGTGTGTACGTCGTGCAACTTTTTAATCATTATCGCCTCTCCTTTGGGACCCGTGTGAATCGCGTACAACCTCCACTCACACTTTTTTCTGGCACATTCAACTACGTATCTCCTTTTGTCAGATTTCCACGCGTGACTTTGGAAACCCTCTTCCAAGAACTTGAGTCCGATCTGACTTGCCAAGCGATCCTTCGAATCGAATATCTGACCTGCTTTTAACCTTTAACTGCGAATATAAGGTGTAGGTTCGTAGGTTTGTGTCTGGGTATGGGAGTCTGGAAGAATAGGGGCATATCAAAAAAGTCATTTATCTGACTACATGATTTTCTACTAGGGGTATATTCTTCGTGATCATCACTATCGGTGTCTGATCTGTCTATTTCAGAATTACCCGTTCTGAAAACGTGGGTTTCGTCATCAGCAACTCCAGCAGTGTGCCCTTCGTGTGGTTGTGGTGGTTGTTGTTGTTGCGTCTCCGGAATACAGTCGTTAAGACCATATGAATGATCTAAATGAACCGTTGGGGCGTTGGACGCCTGAAATTGAGAATCAGGCTGCTCTATTTGGAGGTCTTCGTCGTCACCGTCGTCGTCGTTTTCGTCGGATACGGCGGGATACACAAAAAGTAATGGGGGCCTTTCTGAATCGAGTGCAAAGTGCATAAAATTAGAGATATCCCCATCGTTGAATAAATCCACAAATGACCCATCGCCATTTTTAAACACTAACTTGCAAACAGTAGAAGGGTTGATTCCACATTTTTGCATAGCATATGCAAGAAATTTCTGATAAGTATAGTTTACTGGAAATTTTACACCATGCTTAGATTTATAAGCAAAATTCCACTCATTGTTATCTTGCTCCCATTCACCATCAAAACAGAAATATAGCTTAGCTTTTGCAACAGATGAACTCATTTTTTCAGTAGTATCTCAAACACAAAATATTGCAGAAAGAAATCAAGAAAGAAGTATGAAATCGGTGTGTGGATTATGGATTGCATTTTACATCTATTTATCAATGAAACAGCCAACATTGATGACAACCAATCTCTCATTTCATCCACAAACTGGTATTCCAAAAACACTGAATTAACATTGATTCAAACATGCAAATGAATTTCAACCACAAATCGGTCTTCAAAGTACAATAATTGTGGAAAAAAACAGTAAAAGCATGCAAGATTCGTCTAAGTACAGGGACCGAAAGTGTAAATTTTCAGGGACCAAAACTGAAAATTTTTGGTCCATCGCGGGCTGCGATCGCGGGCAGGGGCCAAATATGCACCGCGGCCAAAGTTAAGGGGCTCCGCGGGGCATTTGTGGCCAAAGTTCGTGCCACGTCAGCCCTGTCCCGCGATCGCGGGCTCCATCGCGGGTATTTAGGGCATTTTGGTAAATTGAGAAATTTTTGTGGCATTTTGATAACTCGATGTTTGACTTTTGCCATTTTAATTAATTTCCCATTTTTTACTTATGTATATATTAAACTCATTACAATAGAATAAATAAATTAGTATTATAAAACTATCCAAAAAATAATGAATGCTTCAAATTTAACTAATATATTTCAAAATTATTAAATTACAACATCTAATATTAGTATTAGTTTATATATGTTATAATTATCTTTTATAAATTAATTAAAATATACTATGATATTATAGAATGACAAAAAACAAGAATAAAATAAACGAGACAAGAAGTCAGTTCTTGTATAAAGACATGTATTCTTGTTACGAACATGTGATTGGACAAGTATTGTGGCCACAGTAGAGGTTCGAATTAGAACCTACCGCAGCAGTATGAGAAAGCCTCTGGAATTGGAACATATATAGATAGCACCACCCTCTATTCTGAGTACTTATGTCAACAATCTCTACTCCGGATACTCTAATAGATTCTTCATTTCGAAGATTTCAACATTATTATATTATTAAAAGTGTAAGCCTTTGGTTGCTTTTTGGTTTTGGGCCCTGAAATTCATTAAGTACACTATTCGTGTTTAATTTATTTTTTCACATAATAGATTAGCCTCTAGATGTAATAACCCAGTTCCGTTTTTTTAAACATTATTTGAAGTTAGAGGGTGATTTGGTAAGTGGTCTTACTTGTAGGGGGCCTAAGTGTAAATAGCAGCCTAAATAAAGAGAAAGCCTAATTTATCTCATGTGGGATTCAGCTGAAAATTTGGGAGTGAGTGTGTGTATATCGTGAAAGAAGAAAAGGAGAAGAGGAGAAGCCAAATCAAAGTATAGCAAGGTAGAGGCTATCATTCATGGTAAGAATAATCTCTTCTATGCATTTCCTTCCATGGTTGAGTAATCTTCTTGAGTTTTATCAAAGATTTTTGGGGGTTTCCATTCTTTGAGTGTTTTGGATTGAAACTCTCAGGAGTTAGTATGTTGATTAAGCATTTTTGGTTCTTCTAATGGAGTTTTGAGAAAAACCACCATTGATGATGATTATGCAAGGGTTTTCCATTTCTAAGTGTTGGTAGATAAAATCTTCATCAATGGATGGATTCTTTTTGATTAAATGATATTTTGGTGTTTGGTTAATGATTAAAATGGTTAGAACGTTGATTTTATCGTTTTAGGAGCATAAAATCGATTTGTAAGAGGTTGGACATAAATAGTTTTGGGGGTTTTTGGCTGAAACTTTCGTGCGGGGACTTGCATGGAGATAGGGACTTTTGCAAGAAACTGCACGGCTCGAGGCCGCGAGCCAAGTAGATAACTATGAGTCGGTTTTTCGGTTTTGGTTTGAATGCTAGTTTGGGGCTGCTGCTTAGTCTAGCATCTTGGGGAGTTAATAGGAAGCCTTAGAAAGTAAAATTGGGATATTAACACCTTCATTTGATAACATCAGTTCATATGTTCGGTTTGGAAATCCTTTGTCCAAGATGTGTGTTTTAGGCTTGAACTTCATGTGAGTTTTTCCTACTTCCTAAACTTATATAAATGATAAATGGTATGCTTGATTGATTTATAGACATGTTTATTTCATAATTGAAACTTGCATGACTTGTTATTGGATTGATGTTCAAAGTGTGCATTCATTGGAGTGGGGCATTTAATGGATTATTATGGGAAGTGTGACACAAATTCAAATGCAAGAATTCATTTCATCTCATATATCTATGGGCAAGTGTGAGCCCGTACACGTTGTCATATGTGTGTGTGACCTTAAGCGTGTGCCATCTGCATGTGTTAAAAATATGCATTAAAGTTTAAATGTGTGAACTATCTCTAACTCTTTTACAACTCATTTGGATGATATTTTGTGGTGTTTTGTTGATATTTGAGGGAACTCACTAGACCTACGATCTAACCCTCGTTTTTTATTAAAACGGAAAACCTTTTCAGGTAAGCATGCTAGTGAGACCTTTAGCAAAAGGAAGGTAAAGCTGTGAGTCTGGTGCCTAAAAGATAAAGTTGAGAGTATTAGTTCCTTGTTTAGACTTTTCCAGACATATTTATTTTACAATTCTCAGATGTGGAGGTTTTTATCCGCGGTAAACTATTGGGATGTATTTGGTGTTTGACTTGTTTAATTTGGGGACGTTTTGGAATTAGTTCTATTATGAGTTGTTTTGAGTTATGGTTTGTTACACTTGAGTTAACACCATTATATTAGGGGTTGTTTGGTTACATCTTAATAGTTCCATTAAGAGGCAAGTTATGAATCGCTAATAGGCGAATCCTGTTTGGCGAAAAAAATCTGCCTCTTAATGGTTCTAAAATCTCTGAATGATTTTATATCTTGGGCCTTCCTTAACAATTTAATGTCTTAATTTTAATCTAAACAATTACCAAACAACCATATTTTATTTTGGACTATATCATAAGAGCCTCTTCATCATTCTGACCACTTAGGTGTTTTTTGGTGTTAAGATTTGCTGAAGTTTGAAGTCTGGTTTCACTTCTGATTTTTAAGAGGTGGTGCAGAAGTCTGAAATATGAATCAATAAGACTTTTTGTTTTTGTAAAGTGACCAACGTTTGAATATGTATAGTTATTTATTTTATCCGTAGAAAATTCAACTTAAATACGTCAATTGAAGTGAGCATCAATGATCGAAGAACGAAACATGAAAAAGAAAGATGTTGGTAGATTTGCAAGGATGTGGAGTATTAATCATATCTCACATATCGAACCCCCGATTGAAGTGATTCAAGATGATCAGGAAAGCCAACACGTATATCTATAATCTTCATGTTTGCGTTTTTGCAAATTTGGGGTGCATCTAGGTCAAAACTGACGTTGAATTCGAAATAATGGTGTTAGATGAAAATAACAGGATAAGAGATATTGTTACCACATTTTTGTCTAGTCCATATTAAGAGATAAGGGGCTATGAAAAAAACGGCCTGGATTACAAAACGTCTGACGAAACAAACATAAGTGGTGATTAAAAGCATAAAATGGAAAACACAAACAATGCCTTAATAATCCTGCGCCAAACCATTCAGCAACTGCTAAACAACCCCTTAGTGTCTATGTAACACCTGAATTTTGTCGCTAAGGTTATAGAATTTGTTTTGGACTATTTATGCATTAAACTCCTAACACCTTTTAATATTAAGAGGTACTTCATAAGCAAAGGGTGCCATATTTATGATAGAATTCACTATTCCTTTGGTTATAACCTTCAGATGTCGCACCCTCCCCTTATACGTTCAATTTCGGAAATTGGTTTTGGGGTCAAGTGGACGTTCGCATAGGGCCGGACTTCCGCACGTTTCTGCGGAAGCAACAGAGGTTTGAGGGGTTTTCAGGAAAGTTAGAAGTGTACATCCGCATTGTGTCTGACGATTTTTTCACCCTTTTTCACTTTCAACTTTTCCCTCCTCTCTCTCCTACCCTTATAAACAAAACATGATCTCTCCCACTTTTCTCACTCGATTTTTCTCCCCCCAAGAAAAATCCCTAACTCCTCAATTTTCTCGTTTCCATCTCCCTCTCCTTCAAGAATCCTAAAGTGGGTTTGATGAATCAAGATTCAAAGGTTTCAAAGCTTCAAGATCTTCATCTTCTTAATCATTTTTCCACCATTATTGAGCTAACTTGGGCTTTTATTCAAATACCTATGTGTAAGTCATCTTCACTTCCCAATCCTTTATTTTTTAGTAAACCTATAAGTGTTTTGTTGGTGGATGCAAGTTGTGGTGAAGGTAATCCTCTTGTTTTCTCCATCTAAGAAATTAGGGTTTTGGGTATTCATGGTGTAACACCCTGATTTTTGGAAGTTTTAAGATAAATATGAAAAATAGGATTTTGGATTGAATCCTAGAATTGATGGTCTTGTTAGATGGAGAAATCAAATACGAATCCAATGGTCCTTTCCGGAGCAAAAACGAAGCTAAAACGAAGAAGTTATGGCCAAAACAACTTTTGGTACAAATTCGGCTAAAGTGACCGGCGAAAGTGACAATTGTCACAATCGCATGTCACTCTCATCAGTTTTGTACCGAGAGTCATGGGACCACGGCGAGAGTGCCCAGCGCAAGTGACACTTGTCACTCTCGCACGTCACTTTAGCCGACGGACACCTGGAGTTTAGAAATGCGATTTTCACCCATTTCAACCCCATTTCATTTCCCCACTTCTTCCCTTCATCCATTTCTCTCCCAAACCGAAACCCTAAGCCCCCAAAGTCGATTTTGAGCCATTTAGCCACAAGATTCGAGATTTACAAGTGATTTCTTCATCTACCATGGTTTCGGGAAACAAATCTTGAAACCCTTTCACTTCATCTTCTTCACCCAAAACTTTCTAGGGTTTCAACCAACCTTTTTGTCCACTTTGAAGAATTGGAGTTTGTGGTGTTTTGTTGGTGATCTAGAGGTGCTTTGTTGGGGTATTCTTGTTGTGATTGAGGTAATAATCTCTTTTCTTCATCTATGGAAATTAGGGTTTTGGGTATAAGTTGAGATTATGGATGAAAATGCTTGGGGAACGATTTTATATGGTTGAATATGATTTTGATGGTTGTGAACTCATGGATCTAGGTTTTATAAGATTTGTCTTGAGGATTCAAGTTTCTTCAAAGGAACTCAAATTGGGGAAAATCTAGATTTAGTCTAAATCTAGCAAGGTGAGTTCAAGTTGATTTGTGAAAACGTTGTAAATGCCAAAATGTTCATTTTAAAGTGTTTTGTGTCTTTTTACATGAAAATATTTATTGTTGAATTATTTGGTGGATTTTGATTACTTGGAATATTTGAATTTATAAATCTTGCAAAACAACCATTTTTGGGATTTTTGGATAACTTGATAAAATAAGTATAAATGGAAGTGTTTTGATATCTAATGCGTGATTGGAGGTTATCTAGTGAAAATATATTTTTAGTGTTTTGTTGGAAATGTGCATAATTTTATGCAGTGGTATGTTTTAAAGCATGAACGTGTGGGTTATTGGGTTTTGGGTCATTTCTGACCTTGTGAACATTTTAGAAGTTGTAAACCCTTCGGTTTGTGAAAATACGTATTTTGGGTATTTTGATGGATGAACATTAAGTATTGTTATTTTAAATGATTTATCTTGCGTTTGTAAATCTTTGGGTATAAATGCACTTTGATGTGTACTTTGGAAAATGACGTGTCTTAAATTAAGAGTTGTGTTGAGCAATTCGAGTCTCTGGAGCATATTTCGCATAAACGTGGATTATATACGTTTTAATGCATTATTCGGTTTTCATGAGTGGTTAATTGGTTTTGGTTAAGCTTATGGCTCGGTTTATGACTTTAATGAGTCTTGAGGACATTTTGTCCGGATTTTAACGATTGAACGTGGAGCTGTGGTCGCCAGTTGCATTTATTGCATTTTAATTGAAGAGTACATGTTTTGAGTGTGTGTGTCGTTAAAGTGGAGTCATGTACTTTTCGGCCGTAATGCATTGGATGTATAGGAATATGAGTCTGTCATATCTTTATAAGTGGAAAACCTTGGTATTTTCACTTTTGAAAGTATGCCATTGTGGCATTTTGTGTCCCGGCGTTGTGGAGGGGAACCACTTTGGGTTATACTCCGGAATTTCGTGGTTGTTGTTCTAACTCTTGTGCACGAGGGTTGAAAATCATGGGTTATCAAGTAAGGAGCCGAGACTCTAGTTCTTGAATGCTAGTAAGTAGGCAATAAAGGTTCGATGGAAACCTTGAGGTGTAACTTACTAGAGAATGAACATGCAATAAGCTCGTGTATCCTTGACGTGTAGCTGGGCACAGCAGGCAATAAGGGATATGGTGGTGCCACCCGTTGCTGGGTGTGGGACTTGAGGTGTAGCTTATTATAGTAGACAATAAAGTCTGACTCGAGTTGGAGCTTATTAAAGCAGACAATAGAGTCACGATCTGAGGTGTAGTTCAATAACTTAGTTATGCGGCTTAACTTTGTGTTCCGCCACATACAATGGAATCGGGTCTCCCCCGTCACCGAAAGGTGTTGTTTGGTTATTTGTTTTTATCCATGTTTTCGGTGACGTATTGTATTTATATGGATTGCTTTCCATATGCCTCATCCGTGTTCGGGATGTTTTGAATAGTAGCGATTTATTCATGATTTTGTAATTTTGGAAATCAATTACTATTTCATTTTTCAAGTGGGTTTTGGGTTGAGTCAATTTTGAGAATCGTTTTATATTAGGGCTTTCGTCACGGGATTTGTGTGCTTTGGAAAATGGGTGGTTCGCATTTAAAGTAAATCCTTTTTGGAACTCATGATTTAAATTGCATCTTTCTCGTCTTACGAATTATATAACCTTGTTAAAACTCTTGAACTCACTAGACGTTAGCCTAACTTTTTTATTTGTCAGCATGTGCAACAGGTTCCGGTTGGGATATAGTTCTAGTGACACTATGAAGGGTGGAGAGCTAGTTGTGTGCTCAAGAAGTAAGTGACTTGGTGAAGTCTTCCGCATTTGGGGAATAGCAACTTATTTTGGGGTTGAGTAACACCCGACCCTTTCGTAGTCTTGGCGAATGACTTAGGTTTTGATTGTTGAAATTGTAATGTTTTATACTGAGGTAATTCCAAGAATGGTTTGTAGAATGAATTTTATCGTTATTTGGTTATTTTATTGAAAATTTTATTTAGTTTCTCTTTCCAATTTTGAGGGTGGTACACATGGAGATTTTGGTATGAATGCTTGGGGAATGGTTTTAAGTGTTTAAATATGAATATTTATGGTTGAAAACTTGTGGATCTAGGTTTTTGGAAGTTTTGCCGTAAGGATCCAAGTTTCTTCAAAGGAGCTCAAGTTGGGGAAAATCTAGATTTACCCTAAATCTAGCAAGGTGAGTTCAAGTTGATTTGTGAAAACGTTGTACATGCCAAAAATGTATATTTTAAAGTGTTTATGTGTTTTACATAAAATTATCAATTGTTGATCTATTTGGGGGGTTTTGATTATTTGAAGTGTTGATCTTTACAAATCTTGTAAAATGTTGAGCTATTTGGTGGGTTTTGATTATTTGAAGTGTTGACCTTTACAAATCTTGTAAAACACCCACATTTGGGATTTTTAGTAACTTGATAAATAAATCATAAATAGTAGTGTTTTGATAAGTTATTGTATAAATGAGGGTTGTTTGATAAAAATGCACTTTTAGTGTTTGTTGGAAAAATGTAAAGTTTAAGTTATGGGACGTTTTGAAAATACGTATGAGTGGGTCTTTTAATGAGTTTTCATATTTAGTGCGTCTCATTCTTATAAACCTCACGAGATGTCCATCGTTAGGTTTTTAGACACATTGGTGAATAAATTTTGAGGGTATGCCTTTTGGGTGCTCTATCTCATAAATGAATATCATTTGACATTTATGCACTTTTGATGCTTTTGGTTTTATAAACTATTGTGAATGATATACGTTATCAACTTATAAAGTATTTAGGTATATCAATGGTTTGATTTCATTTGGAAAATATCAATGAAGGGGGTTTTGAGTTAGTATGGGTTAAAGACATTTCATTTGCATATGTTGACTTTTAACAAATGGTCATTTGATCTTTTAGGCTTGTGGCTCGGTTTTTTGACTCTGTTGGGTCTTGGGGAAATTCGTTCGATTTTGATAGCTCAATGTAGAGCTTTGGTCATGATTTCCATGTGTTGCATCTTATTTGGGAATTACATGATTTGAATGCGTTGGTTGTTGTTTTGGAGTCGTGTATTAATTTCTAAATTAAACAAGCTTGTTTTCGATGGTGAGATCCCAAGGTAAAGACACGGATAAGGTTGAACTGGTGGTTCTAGGCTAAAGATCCGGTTTGGGTTGATGTCTCCATGAACTAAAGATCCGGTTTGGGTTGATGTCTCACTAGGCTAAAGATTCGGTTTGGGTTAATGCCTCAATTGAATAAAGATTCGGTTTGGCTTGATGTCTCACTAGGCTAAAGATCCGGTTTGGGTTGATGCCTCAATTGACTAAAGATCCGGTTTGGGTTAATGTCACAATAGACTAAAGATCCGGTTTGGATTGATGTCTCAATAGGCTAAAGACTCCGTTTGAGTTGATGTCTCCATGAACTAAAGATCCGGTTTAGGTTGATGTCCAAGATTGACTAAAGACCTAGACAGGGTTGATGTCATAGACTTTTCCATCCATGAAACATGCTTGTAACATATATTAGTGGTTTAACTTTGTGTACCCGCCACATTCGATGGAACTGGGTCTTCACCGTCACCGAAAGGTGTTGTTTTGGGGCATTTACTTTTATCCATTGATTTCGGTGACGTATTATATTTATATGGATTGCTTTCCGTGATTTATGGGCGGTGTATTATGCCTCATCCTTGTTTGGATGTTTCGAACAATGGAGTTTTATTCACGTTTATATTATTTGAAAATTTAATATTTGATCACGTTTTAGGTGAGTTTTGGATTTGAGTCCATCATTGAGAAATGCTTTATATTGGAGCTTTCGTCACGGGATTTGTGTGCGTTGGAAAAATGGGTTGTTTGAACATTTAATATAAATTCTTTTTGGAAATCATGATTTAAGTTTCATTCTTTTCGTTTAACGAATTATTTAATCATGATGAAAACTCTTGAACTCACTAGGCGTTAGCCTAACATTTTTATTTGTCGACATGTGCAACAGGTTCCGGTTGAGATATAGTTCTAGTGACACTGTGAAGAGTTGAGAACTAGTTGTGTGCTCGAGAAGTGAATAGCTTAGTGAAGTCTTCCGCATATTGGGAATAGCAATTTTATATTTGGGTTGAGTTAACACCCGACCTTATGTAGTCTTGGCGTATGACTTAAGTTATTGAATGTTGAAGTTATTATGTTTTAAAGTTAGGGTATTTTGTAGAAGGGATTTTATCCTTTATTTGGTTATTTTATAAAAGTTTTTATCTAGCTGATCTTTCCAATTTTGAGGGTGTTACTAGGGCTGTAAACGAACCGAACGAACACGAACAAAACCTTGTTCATGTTCGTTCGTTTAGCTTAACCGAACAAACGAACGAACACGAACAATAAACGAACAAAATTTTTGGTGTTCGTGTTCGTTCGTTTAAAAAATAGGGTTGTTCGTGTTCATTTATGTTCGTTTGTTAAAATGTTAAACGAACACAAACGAACAAACCTAAACGAACTTAAACAAACATATTTAAAGAAACAAACGGTGCAACCACTCTGATAGGGTGCTCCATTAAATTTTTTACAAAGACTCGAGCCAAAAGGCTCAACCCAAGCTATGTAGTGATGCAATAAAAAGTGAAGAGATGAGGGGTTATATATACATGGGAGATGAGGCATGATTTTGTTAAAAGCACCGATGTGGGACAACTTCTCAAGGAAAAAACTGAAAGTGGGTGCTGCATCCTCCCACATCGCTAGAGTAAGCAATTTTTTAAGGGCTCACACTGTATATACAAACATTGTCATCCTTTCATGAGTGTTCTTTAATTTTTTTTTTTCTTAAATTAGTAATCTTTATTTAGATAATGTTAATTATTAATTTCCTTGGTATTTAGTTGTTAATTTATTATGTTTATTATATATTATTAGTAAACGAATAATGCTAAACAAACATAAACGAACACGGTTAAACGAACATAAATGAACGAACGTAAACGAACATAAATGAACGAACGTTCACGAACATAAATGAACGAACGATACATTTGTTCATGTTCGTTCGTTTAACTAAACGAACGAAAAAACTTGTTCATGTTCGTTTGTTTATTAAATAAACGAACTTCCCGCCGAACGGTTCACGAACGGTTCACTGAACGTTCGGTTCGTTTACAGCCCTAGGTGTTACAGTCTACTGAGTCAGTCACGTGCCTCTAACATGAGGGAGAAATCAATTATTTTAGCTCCTTATATCTATTAATATATATATATATATATATATATATATATATATATATATATATATATATATATATAGCCTTAGGTTCAATAGAGAAGTGCAAATATTTAGAGAAGTAGAGAAGTAAAAAAACACGGGTCCGTTCATATATGAACGTTTATATATGAACGTTCATATATGAACGTTCATATATGAACGGACCCGTGTTTTTTTACTTCTCTACTTCTCTAAATATTTGCACTTCTCTATTGAACATTTCCCTATATATATATATATATATATATATAGAGAGAGAGAGAGAGAGACCCACTATTTTGTAAACTTTCTTATCGTGTAAACTTTGTAAATCGTGGATTTCATAGGCTTTCTTGATGAAATTGTTTATTTTGATGAAATTATTTCATATAATTCAATATTTGATGAAATTGTTTCATATATTTGTGTTTTTATGTAGTTTCACGTATTCTTTTCATTTCTATGAAACTGTTTCATATATTTTCTCAGTTTGATGAAACTTTTTCGTTTTTACATAAAAAACACAAATATATGAAACAATTTCATCAAGAAATGAATGATATGAAACAATTTAATGAAATAATTTCATCAAGAAAACCTATGAAATCCACGGTTTACAAAGTTTACACGATAAGAAAGTTTACAAATTATTACGCCACTATATATATGTATATATATACACAACATTTCCACTACTCAAACTGGAAAAAGAACGTCCATCAGTATCCATCATGCTTTGATTTTTCCTTCGTCTTTAACAAGATCAACAAATGTCAGTGTCTTTGATTGTTTTCCCTTGAACAAACCCAGATTCTTGCGAACCTCTCTCTTCTTATGTTCCCCTCCCACTCTCTAATCAATGAACACCACCCCTTCCTCATTGAAGATGTGGAAGCAACATGGACCAACATGACGAACCTCCGATGAACCATCACATATGGGTTGAAGATGTAGAAGCAACATAAAGTATCTGGTGGGTTTCTTTGGTGAACCAACACGACGAACCTTCGATGAACCAACACGATGAACCTTCGGTGAACCAACACGAGGAAACCTAGATTTCTCGAAGCATCTGGTGGGTTTCATATAGAGAAAACCCTAGATGTCCTGAAGCAACACGACAAACGATTTCTCTCTGCATCGATAAAACCCTAGATTTTCGGTATTTGATTTTAGCGTTCTTGTAGTTCACTTTTACCCAAAATCTTCTTTTGATTCAAAATGGTGATCTCAAAGATGTAACCTCTAGAAGCAATGATTTATTTAATCTTCTTTTGGTTCACTTTTGTATTTAGATTTAAATTTATGTTCATGTGTATGAAACTTATTTATGTTTTGGGTTTGAATGTGATTAGATTTTGCTTTTAAATGTTGGTGGGTGATGGGTAGTGGTGAATGGTGATGGATGGTAGTTACTAGTGAAGGGTGGTAAAGGTTCTTGATGAGGAAGCCTAAATAGACCAAATTACTCTTCATGTGGAGGGAACATGACCGACTTAAGTGACACATCATCAACGATGTTAACTTAGTGGATTAATTTATTATTATGTAAAACACCAAAAAAAGAATCACTAGTCTACTTTTTGAATTTTAGGAATGAAAACCAAAAAGTAGTGAAAGCATATGGACGGACAATGTAATTCACTCTTATTAACATATTCAAAATCCCAATAAAATTTCAAATAATTTTATATTAAATAATAGTACAATTAATTTTAACTGGTAGAAACAATAAAAATTGATATTTTAATAGAATATAAAATAATATAATATTGATATGGAAATATTAATCGGGAAAACTATAACGGCGTCTGAAATAGATTGTATAAATTAGAGAAAATAAAGATTTTGGGCATGTTTTTTTCTCTCGAACAAATTCTTAAAGAGCTTTCTCCAAAAATAAAGAATGTAAAAGAGAGATTGTAAACTTTTCTATAACGACCCAACATTTTTAAACATTTCATTTCTTATAAATAGAACAAACAAGGTCATATATCATAGAATATCCCAAAATCGAGTCTCAAAATTTCCTTACATCATAACAAAATTGGTTGGCGGAAACAACCTACACAACTGAGAAATAGACTAAATAGTACTATAGTGTCGCTATACTATCAAGTCTCCTTGCTAACTCCTTGCTCACTTGCTAGAGCCTTTCATCACCTGCTTTCCTGAAAAGGTTTTAGTTTGAAAATGCGAGGGTTAGACCATAAGGTCTAGTGAGTCCCTCCTAACAGTTGTCAAATCATTTAAAACAGTTTATCATTTTCAGCATAAAACATTCATAAATCTGTTCATTTAAAATCATTCACGAAATAAGGTCCGCCCCTCATAAATTGGCACCCTGAAGCCACCCTAAGGTGACAACGAGTCAGTCTCATGCTGGCTTACATTGGGGCCACACTACCCCTGGCATAAACGGGTCACACTTCCCGACACAAGCTGGCGGGCCACACTCCCCGACTTAGCCAATTTACATCCAAAACAATGTATGCATACATTTCACGTAAATTCAAACATCATTCATGCGATTAAAGCATACGTATAAAACATGGCATTTTCTCATTACATCCTTGCTTTAGAAAACATATCAAAAGCTACACATTTTAGTTTAGAAAACTCACCTGAAGCTCTTACTTTTCCTTTCTATACTGATCTTGACTCCCGATCGATTTCCTGAATTAAGGGTCAACACATAAGCTGATTAACCAAACTGTCCGGACAGGTCTTACCGGACACCACCCCAATCCAGACGTTTCTACTTACCGGACACTAAACATTCCGGATACACTACTTTCCGGGTGACTCGACTTACCGGACGATTTCCTACTTTCCGGGTGACTCGACTTACCGGACACTTAACTCACCAGATATCTTCCTTACCCGGACAGTTCCCGCATCCGGGAACGTTCATCCGATCAATGTGTCCGGACGTCCAGGAGATTTTCCGGGTAACTCGCTGGACGATAAATGGGGTCGAAAATCCTACTAAACGCCTCGCAAATCGTAAGATAAGGCGAGAAATCATCAGTTAATACTCCATAACCAAAAACCCCATAAATTTTACTAACAACACCGATATTTATAGTCGTTTAAATCACCTATGTGGTCTTAAATAACTTAGAACAAGATGAAACCCACAAAACTCAACAATCAACAGATTAATCTTAAAAGGGGTTATGGATTAGAGGTTACCTTGGAGATTATTTGCAGAACACGAATTTCAATCCTTCCCTTCCTTCTGAAATTGAACTTGATGATTACTCTCTTCCAATTGCACACAAAACACCCAAGAACCCTATTCTCCTTTCTCTCCACAAACTCAGCCGTCAACAATCAAAATCAGTATTAGAATGTTCCTCCTAGGGTTTTGTGCCCTTTTAAACCTTATCCCAAACTTACCCAATATCCCCTCAACTTCCATTCTTATTCCACTTTCCCTCCAAACATTAAAACTATCTCATTTTGGTCTTGGTTGTTACATTTTCTAAATTTAAAGAACTCTAAAAAAATAATCGAGTGACATATTTTTATTATATTCTCCTTGATAAAAAAATTCGAATAAATTTTTAGAGGAAGAAAAATGATATTTTATTTAATGAATATAATATTTTAATAATATAATTAATATTGTTATCTCAAAAATAAAGAATTTATTAGAATAAAATATATTTTCATTTTAAGATTTCTAAGTTTCATCAAATTTTGAAAAAATTGTACGAATTTATTAGAACTCATCCGTGGAATTTGACATTTGTAGTAAAAGAAGAAGAATACCATTTATCCCATTGTATTATGTTAAATTTGCCAATTTAATCGCCAATTTAATCTATTAGAGAATTACATGAAATTGCACTGTTGGTCCCTAAAATAAAATAATTATGTGTTTGGTCCCTGTGTTTTACATTTTCTCACCCCTTTGGTTCTTTTGTCCTAACTCCATTAACATGACTTTGTTAATTAGGTTAACTAAAAGGACAATTTAGTCATTTCATAATTTTTTTATTGTCTATTAAAAGTGCAAAGACTAGCGATGTTAATTGTAAACCACAGGAACCAAACATGTAATTATTTCATTTTAGGGACCAACAGTGCAATTTAGTGTAAACCACATGGACCAATCGTGTAATTTACACAATCTATTATAATAATAATAATTATTATTATTATTATTATTATTATTATTATTATTATTAGGGAAAAGTCTAAAAAAACCCAATGGACTTTAGTGTTTGGAGTGATTAAGTCCTTGAACAATTTTCTGAAACAAAAAAACCCTTAGACATTTCAAAAATTGTTAAATAAACCATTGGACTTTTGGAAACATGTTAAATACACCCTTATTACAATTTTAAGGATGTATTTAACAGGTTTCCAAAAGTACAATGGTTTATTTAACAAATTTTAGAATGTCTAAGGACTTATTTGTTCCAAAAAATTGTTCAAATATTTTTTTTCATGTTTAATAATTGTTTTTGGCTATAAAAAGAAATGAATTAGAAGACATTTTTTTAGAAAAACATTACACTTCATATTCTTATATATCAAAAATACGTTTTTTACAAGTTACACAATTATAATTGTCTCGTCAATACGTTCAAAGTGAGCTCAATATTGGATATTGGATATTTTATATTTAACCTTATATCATTAACTATCATAAATATGTACGAATTATTTGTAATACTTACACTTTATATCCTTTAAGGTCATTTATTTATTAATATAAGATTAATCTGTGATTATAGGGTATAAAGCAACACCAATTTGCAGTTACTCAATCTCTAACAATATATAATTAAAGCCTATATGTGTTAATGTTTATGTTGAATTGGTAATACATCTTTACAGTAATGCTTTTATTTAGTGATATCATTTTGTTTTAATTTGTAATCGTGATGAAGTCGTTATTCTTGTTTACAAAATGGCATCTGACTGCAGTGATGATTGTATTGATGATCTTAACCATGTTATAAGTGATAATCCAAGTGAACATATGTCTGATTGTTGATCTTTAGACCTTTTGGTGCAACTGTTGGCATTTCTTTGTCCAACTTTTGGTATATTTTGGTTCAATTTTTGGTAAACTATGTCTAACTTTTATGTACATCTATTTATGTTTTGGATACAACTTCTATATGTTTTGGGAAGAATAATGAAAAATGATATATTCGTTTCGTTTTATAAATTGTATTTTTTTTCGTTCAAAAAATGTATAAGACTTAATAGTTAAAAGTATGTAACTTTGTTTGGTTTTTTCGTATTTTTTTCAATCATATTTAACACATAACCAATTTTATAAGTCATAAGGATGTATGTACCAAGTTTTAGAAAGTTCAATGGTTTATTTAACAGGTTTTGAAAAGTGCAATGGTTTATTTGTTCCAAAAAATTATCAAAGGCCTTAATCATTCCTAATACTAAAGTCCATTGAGTTTTATTGGACTTTTCCCTTATTATTATTATTATTATTATTATTATTATTATTATTAGTAGTAGGTAAGAAACTTCTGAAAGTCTTCATTTACCTTATGGATTCTTCAAAATAAACTCAAACGTACCATTTTTCATGTACATTTTATTGCTGCGTTAACCCAATAACTTTCTAACGACATATTTTACTATATTTTGCTTTATAATCCTGTAAAAAAATTAATAAGGACTGAAATTCACTTTTGGTGAACCAGAGAACTTACATCTATGTAGTGATGCTTAAAAACCCGATTAACCCGACCAACTCGATTAACCCGACCAACTCGATTAACCCAACCCGATAAACACGAAAAAAATCAACCGAGGTAACCTGACATATAATCGATACAAAATTAGGGTAACGCAAATCTATTGGGTTGATATTGGGTTAAGCCTAAAGTAACACGACCAACCCGATAAACGTTTAGCGACTTCTCTAAAATTATTTTATATTTCTATTTAATATGTATAAGTTACCAAAAACAACTCGGTAATAACGAGCAATGGAACTCATAAGAGACCATTATTAATAAGTAAATATTTGATGAACTCGTATAACTTCTTGAATAATTGATTGTATTTCAAAGGAATATTTTCTTATTTTTATGTTTTTAATGTTGTTATTACTTAGTTTAAACACAACCTGACCAAACCAATCAACCTGAACGGATTGGGGTTGGGTTGGTTTGCATTTTGTTTGAGTTGGGTTGGGTTGAAAATTTTCAAACCGTCAACATTGGATTGGGTTGTTGAAATACTTCAACCCGATCAACCCAACCCGTGAGCAGTTGAGCACCCCTACATCCACGACCCCACTTGGTGATTACTTTGACATGATCGTAAATGTCCTGACCAACTTGTACATATTTTTATTAATTTTATCGGACTCTAAAATTAACAGTCGGAGAAACCTCCAACGAACTTGAGATGTTTCGAACTAGTGGGTAGTGACCACTGAGAAGCACTTCCATTATTTGTGTATAATTTTTAATGAAATACCAACGACATGTTAATAACAAAGAATATCGAAAGTTTCATCATCTTCATTGGAAACTCTTTTACTTAAGCAAATGGTATCACTTAAAAGGATATCCATGTCATTCTTTAACGCTATCACCTTATCATTTTCGAAGTCGTAAAATGTCATCTTCCAACGGAAAATTAGCGTCTAGAGATATCAATTTCAAACTACACGTGACCACAATGAAAGGAACGTCCACATGAATTTTTATTTTTCTTTACTGTTTCTACATATTCGTTTATTAAAAAGTAATTCTAGATAGGAATGAGGACAACAAAATTTATTTTTGGACCTGAAGAAATGCAACTTCTTAATCGTTTATAAAAATAAAATATTACCTCTAGGAATTACCACAAGATAACCAGTTAACCACTAGCACATCCGAAATTTCCGATCACTGTATTGCTATAATTTTTGGTAACAGATTTGTATTTCTTTTTTATTTGTGTTAGATAACCGTAGAATATCCGGGTCAACTGGTGTACAAATCAGTATTCTCACGTAACGTTAAAGTTTACAGTCAAACAAACTCTTAAGAGTTTTTTCGAAGAATCAGTAAACCCAATGTCACCTGAATCAAGTTACCCCTAATGGTTAATGATTTTTATTACACCACAGATACACTACAGGGTTTTTTAGGGTATGAATGTGCATATTGAAAAACACGTTTTTTGAGTTAGGGTTTAAAAAGTAAAATATAATAGTATAGGGACTAAAAGAGTCACGGAATTATAATAGTAGGACCAAAAAAATATTTATTCTTTTTTAACAATGCTTGCTTTTGTCCATTAGCTCAGGCGTTGTCATGTTGATGAATTCTAAGCTCCAAATTGGTTTTACCTCCTTTCTCTCTCTAAAAGCTTTCTCTCTCTCAACAATCCTCTGTGCAAATTCTTCTGATCGGCAAATACTGACAATCGATAACGACTTCTGGAGTTCAATTTCCGTCGCTTCACATTTATTCCAATTCGCAATGGTAATTCTGCAGTGTTTATATGTATAATAATTGAGCGATTGTGTTCGATTTATTCACACATGTGTGTGTTTTACTATGTGTTCTTGGTGTATTGATTCTAAAGCTTGGCGAATGCAGCAGCAATTGGTGCCGCCATGGCTTGAAAAGCTTCTTGGTACGGCATTCTTCTCGGTGTGCCGGACACACGGAGCTGCCGCCAGAAGTGAATGTAATATGTATTGTTTGGATTGCAATGGCGACGCATTCTGCTTCTATTGCCGATCTTCGCGCCATAAAGATCATCAAGTTATTCAGGTTTGTATGAATGTTTTTATGCGCTTTTTCCTTCGCATCCGTAACCGTCAATCTCATGCTCTGAATCGATTGTACTTGCATTGTTGTAATGTACAATCTCATTGATTCTATGAATATCTGAAACTTATAAGATTTTATATAAATTATTAAAATTAATTAGGTTTGTTTCTTGTTTTTTAGGCATTTTTGTTGAAATTAAACAACGCATCCACATAATTAACATTATTAATTAGGTTGTTTCTTCATATTTTTAAGGCATTTTTGTGTGATTTTTGTTGAAATTAAACAAACGCATCCACATAATTAACATTATTAATTAGGTTGTCTTCATATTGTTAGGCATTTTGTGTGATTTTTGTTGAAATTAAACAATCGCATCCACATAATTAACATTATTTAATTATGTTTACATGATTAAGATTGAATTATATATATATATATATAATATATATAACATTATTTTATTTTTAGATACCAAAAAGTTTTTTTGGGAACTTTTTGGAAATTCATCATGCTCATGTTTTTTCACATTGGTAATTTCATTTCTACAAGAAAGAAAGTGGATTTCGATTTAAAAAAAACTTAAAATAACTATTTAATTGGATTGACGAATGTAGATCAGGAGATCATCGTATCACGATGTTGTGAGGGTTTCTGAGATCGAAAAAGTATTGAATATCAATGGAGTTCAGACATACGTCATAAACAGTGCAAGAGTTTTGTTTTTAAACGAAAGGCCGCAACCTAAATCAGGAAAAGCAGTTTCTCACATTTGTGAAATTTGTGGAAGGAGTTTGTTGGATGCGCTTCGATTTTGTTCACTAGGCTGTAAGGTTAGCATAATCTCCTTCATTAATTAGTCTTAATTAATATTATTTAGTATATATTTTTACTTTAATATTGTGTGTTGCCTTTGCTTCACAATGTTGACAATACAACTCACCCATATGAATTGGCATGTACCATATGCTCATGACCTCATCATCCACATCATTTCCATATTAAAGAAATTAAAAACCAACCCATCATCCACCAACAATATATATACATATATATATATATATAATCAATAGAAAATCAGTATTATACTTTTATTTCTATGCATACAATTCCTTACAAATATTAAGATTAAAATTTTATATTTTTTTCTCAGTCATTTGTAAAGTTTGTATGATCAATTAAACACGACATTTTGTTTTTGTGAGATCTATATTTATATGTGACAATCTAGATCTTTAACAACATTTATTATGATTTATATATTTTTACATTTGGTTTTTGCTTAAACAAGTGAACGAGTTTAATTGCTTATTTGCTCAATCATAAATAAACAATGTTTGTTAATTTATAGCTTAATATTTAAGCAATGACTGATTTTGATAAGTCCGTATATATTTGTTATTCAAACCATGTATTAATAGACAAAAAACAAATAGCCCCAAATATGTTTGTCATTATTTATGACATTGCCTATATTATTAATTTCATCATCAGCCAAATACATCTGTCATTATATACGACGAGATAACACCATCGATCATGATATTTGAGGTCTTACTTTAATTTTTTTTAACATAATTAGGTGTCATTTACTTGATGTGATTAAAAAACTAAGGTGTAACTCATGAATCGAAAAAGAAGGAATGGGTGACATATATATTATATATATAAAGCAGAGGTTTTTTTTAAGTTAAAAATCTTTCGGAGGTATTCAGGTGTTATTGTATCATTGTTGGATGACAACTTACATTAATGACACGATAACATCAATGGAAATCGACTTTTCTAGAATTGAAAATTAAAAAAAATTGACATAATTAATTTCATGTAATATTTATTACTTAATTTTATTTGTAATAAAAGCTTGTAGGAATAAAAAGAAATGGAAACACAAGCTTTATGTTAGAGGGGATATCATCATCATCATCAACAAGAGTGATATCATCATCATCAACAAGAAGAGGAGAAGAAGAATTGCGTGAAGGCTCACAACAAGACATTTACCCGCCCACACCTCCTCCACCTCCTTCAACTTCCTCCACTAGGAGAAGAAAGGGGATTCCTCATAGGGCACCTTTTGGATCCTAATATATATATATATATATATATATATATATATATATATATATATATATGCAAAGAAGTAAATTACTTAATTACCCTTTTAAGAAAAGCAAACAAAACAAACGCCCCTTCAAGTCTCCTACTTTACACAATAACACAACCCATCAACATTGACAAATTTGTTTCACCAAATACATACCCATCTTTGGCATTGCGTCCCCAAGCCTTTCTAGGCTATCATTTATATGTTTCTAGTTTGAGAAAGTAGTATAATTAAGAGGTATTCGGCTTGATGCTTTAAACCGTTGTATAACGTGTTACATTGTAAAGAGTAAACTTAATTTCTTCATAAATTAATACCGTCTTATTTTTTAGTTTTAGTTTTTATTCAATTTTCATGGATTTGAAGATTATTTAATCTTTGATTGATGTATAAGTATGAACAAAAGAGTTGGTATAGCGATGGGGGTGAGGGGTCCCAAGTACAAAACAAAAGGTTTTGTTGGGTGAGGCCATGCATAAGCCAATAATTCATAATTGTTATTTATAGTTGATAGGTGTAGATGCAATTAAGCAAATCTTTTTGTGGAGTCCATTTTACAATTTCCATTGGCCCCCCAACCCACATGGGCCGATTACCAAAAACAAAACCTTTTTTCTTATTTAATATTTCATATTTCATATGCACAAGGCAAAAAGTTGGGTAAAAGTCTTGTTTCTTTGATGGAACCTAGTTTGGTTGGCTCAATGAATTGGCATCAATTCTTATAATTCTTTACATTATTAGAACCACTTTTGATTATTTTTATAATGCAAATGATTAATTAGTTTGTCATTTAAAGAATTATCTCTATAATGTTCTTCAAGATTGATTAATTGTCTTTCCTCTCATCTCTGGTTTCATAATGTCCTAAAGCTTAATGCAAATTAGAAACTATATAACTTCTAAATCAACTTAAGTCATATAAAAGTTATTGGCAACCTACAACTTCAGATTTATAAGAGCTCATAAATCTTACTTTTCATCCATGTTAGGGTGGATGTTAAATGATCTTACAATGTGAGATGAGTTGTTACAAATCCCACACTTAATTTCCTAATTCCTTGTTAGGCCTATCCAATCACTACTAGAAAAACTGTTAATACCAACCAAAATCAGCGACGGAATAAATCCGTCGGTAAAGGGGTCCTTTTGATAAACATTTGCTAACCCGTTGATAATATCCGTCGGAAAGTCAATCCCTTATGATTGTTTTTGTGACAGACTCTCACCGACGGATTTCCGACAGATCCGGCTTTCACTGACGGATTACCGACGTATTTTTTCGTCAGTGAATGTCGTTTGTTTTGTAGCGAACATCCTCCTTGTTCATCGACAAAATGAGATTCTTCTAAGATGATACAAGTCTTCGCTTGAAATTAAGATAGCTAAATGGACTTTAATGTTTCTTTCCTACCGGTCTAGGAAATGCTCGATGTTGCCTCATGAAGTAAGTTTCAACACAATTGGTGAGACAACTATCGCTCAAGTCATTGATATATTAGTTAGGTTTTGTTTTGAGACACAATGAAACTTGTAAGTGATATTTTTGGCTACGAAGATGCATGAAAGGGAATTGTCCCTCTCGCTAGGACTACTAATTCAAAAGAAAGTCGTTTAACCAAACAATAGGATTGAAGGCCAAATAGGTTGGCTTTATCAATTTTGAAACTTTTGCTAGTTATCAATATAAAATAATAAAAGTTTGGCATTTGTTCAAAATAGAATTAGTGTTATGACTTAAAATTTTTAAAACAAAATAAATAGTGGATTTAAGAAAATAAATAAGAAAGTTAAATACAAAAAACACAATGTTTTAACATTGCATACAAAATGATCAAAATTGACACATCTTATTTCAAGATTGATAATTGAAGATTTGACATTTTACTCTTCACTTTCAAACCCCGATAACTAAGTTATGAACCAAACTAAAGAGAAAAGAAAATTGGGGCTTGTTCGGTATTTTAAGTTTATCGAATGTCTTTACTTTATGGATGCTTCTCTAGTGGTGGAATCCTTTTGAAATTTTTGTGCTTTACCTTCTAATTAATAAGGGGACCATTATCGTTCTCTTATTTTGAAAATTTCTAAATGACTTATCAAACGGTTACGTTGGGCCATACGTAGATCTAGACCCGACCATACAAGACCAAAAACTAACAAACTTTTAATGATACCAAATTTTAAAGACCAAATCCTTTAATGCATCTAGCATTTGCCATAGACTTCGTTAAATTGCCCCTTCTTTGTGGCCTACATCAAAATGTGGGGCTATGCTAAGTAGGAAGACCATCCTACTTCTAATTCCCATCAAAATATGGAGCATCGTATATCCAAGGGCACATTTGGGCAAGGTCAATTGCAATGTGATATACAAAAAATAGTTATCAAAAGGGGTGAAATGATAAGATATACATACATTCTCATTAATTTTAATAGTGTAAAATCACCTGTACTTAGTGTAAAATGACCGGTACTTGTTAGGAACTTGAAAGTTGGGGTAATGAGTATTAAATCTTTGAGCAAAAAACTTTAAAAATTAGCATACTAATGTATAGGAGTGTGCACAAAGTCAACCGATCCAATTAGAATCGACCGACCTTGATGGATATCCAATTGTAATTGGATCGAATCAGATCAAAACTTTCAACATTCAATTTGGATCGGTTGGTTCTTGGATGACAATCCAGAACCGACCAAAACCGAATCGAACCAAACCGATTCACCATCCAACCATCCATTCAATTATCATCCAACCACCAATCCAAACACCCATCCGATTATCATCCAACCACTCATTCAGTTATCATCTAACTACCATCCAATACATTTTAATTCAACGTTTCAAAAGTAAAAAAAATTATTTTTAAAACATTATAATCTAAAAACATTTGTAAAATAATAAAAACCAACTTTTTTTTAGAAAGAAACATAAAAACATTGGCTTGATCCGATCCGATCATCCATTGGATGTTGGACGGATCCAATCTGAGCCAATGAATATCCAATGATAATATCCAATCGATGGAACCGAACCGATCCAATCATCCACTGGATTGGAAAAATCCATCACTCAATCAATGATTGGATCGGTTCGGTTTCACTAACCGACGATTATGATTTAAAGAGGCTCATAACTCTTGATCGACGATTATGATTTTTGCATTAATAACGAAATATTTCATCACTAATCTTTGTTTATGGGCAATACATGCAATGAACATCAAGAAAGTGACAGACATCCTTAATTGTTAAATAAGCAGATGTCGTGGTAATGAACGATTGTATGTCGAATATATTAATCGCAGGTTTATCTTTGTCGTTCGCTGTTATGGATTTTTATCCAAACAATTTACCTCGTGAGTTTAATTTTAATTTAATTTGATTTACAAATCTTGCTCCAAAAACAGTTTTGTTTTCTAACAAAATGATGACACGTGGGTCTTTAAAACTAAATCGTTTGGAAGGAAACAAAATCAGTTACTAAGCAAATCGGTTTCATAAACATGATGTCTTGAAGCGAGTGAGACGAAAGGTCTGGGACACGTGTCGAATATCATACGAAATCGTGAATAAAGTTGTATAAAGACCTAGAAGAGATCGTTTCATTTATAAATTTCGATTAGCTTTATAAGTTAAAACTTTCATCATTTATTCTTTGTGTATGCCCCCTCCCAAGCATGTGGCTAAGAAACATAGGAATGATTGGAAGGTTTTCAGTCTACATTATCCATCTGTTAATGTTAGTCCCAAATGGCTTAAACATATATTGCAGAAGGGGGGAGGAATACAATATACAAAAATTCACTTAATTTAATTCTTTTATTGAAAAACTTCAACAAGAATTACACACAAAAAACTACAGATTGTTGCGGAAAAGAACAGTTAAACTATTCTAACAATCTTCACAAAGTAAACTGAAAATAAAACAATTTTAACACACTAAGATTCAAAGCTATAAAGTTC
Source organism: Saussurea involucrata (assembly GCA_033807775.1). Lineage (NCBI taxonomy): Eukaryota > Viridiplantae > Streptophyta > Magnoliopsida > Asterales > Asteraceae > Saussurea > Saussurea involucrata. Next base: position 141,191,187 of record CM066322.1, read on the forward strand.
TAAAGAGATGAAGTATTTTTGCACTGTAAAAATTCTTCAAGAAAGCGTTACCTTGCATGGGGAGCTCCTTCCACTTTATATAGTGCATTAAGCATTAAATGTTTAGGACACTTGTCATCTGGAGATTTGAGTGTAGGGGTTGACTCTAGAAAGTTGATGTGTCCTTTTCACCTTTTTCCTTAGAACCGGGAAGAATACCCATGCATGATTGAGGCTATATCTAAGATTGAATAAAACGACAAATAGTCACTTTTACCTGACAATGGATATTGTCCCATAATAAATGATCTTCTCATTTGTCTTCCAAGAAAACATCTCACCGATTTGGACTGAAAGTTAGGTGAGATTCTTTGATCAAATCTGAATATGAGGAAGACCATGTACCCACCGATTTGAAGCTTTCATCGGTGGGTTTGTTTGACCGATTTTGAGAGATAATCGGTTGGAGTGTCCACCGATTTCCAAAAGGAATTTCGGTGGACAGTGACTTAGATATTGTAGAGAAGAATGTCTTTCACTTCCACAATGGGAACATCTTCAAGCTTGATTTCGGTTGATCTTCGACTTCATCGAACTTTTGTTGTCTTATTTAAGTCATCATAAAGAACCAAAGTAAAATATTCTAAGTAAGATTTTTTTTAGGAGGAAAATCGGCAGGTCAATTTCAAATCTTTGGTGACCCAACAATCTCCCCCTATTTGAATTTGAGCTCCATACTTAGAAAATTTTAGAGTAACTGAATATAACATGCAATTTGACCCTTTTTACTCTTTTTGGATTCTTTTCACATAGACCATTCTTTTTGTTCTTTTTTTCTTTTATTGATTTGTTAAGTATATCCAATCTTTACAAGTAAAGAAATATGTGCAATAATGAAATGAAATTCAAATAGATTCTAAGTTAAGAAAGAAAAGTACTTGTATTCATTAATAACTGATACATCAAAAGATGGAAAAGTTACAAGTACTAGAAACGACTAATACCCATATTACTTTCTTGGTAGATGTCGGCATTGATTTCGGTGGCGATGTTCTTGTAGTATGAATGTGCTTCAGGAATGTAGGGCATGAGGTTGCAAATGCCATCCAAGAAGAAAATGTCGGCAAGATGGATTTGGGAGAACCTGAAGAAGCGTCGGTGGCCGAGAGCATCATTGAAGAATAAACCTGGAATAGGTGAGAGACATAGTTTGGTAGAAGGATAAGAAATGGAGGTTGGGATGGACAGGTCAAGATTGTCCACATAGGGAATCCTTCCTTTGGAAACCATGTCTTTGAAGATGGTGTCTTTCACGGTTTTTGTCTTTGTAGCCGGAAGTCTGACATCTTCTTTCAATGTTTGAACTCGGGCACGTTCCTCAGAATAAAGAACAATGTTGTACTTTTTCTTAATCTCCTTCATTTTGTCCATCAACCTACCGATTTGTCTGATGAAGATGTCCTTCTTTGGATTGGCACATTTTACCAGAAGCTTTGATAGTTCCATCCATTCGGAGAGCCCAAATTGCTTAAGATGGTAATCTTTGATGTTCCTGGAAGACCCATCCTCTCTTTCAATAATGAGTCAAACATCGGAGGGAGTAACTCTAGAAGTTGCAATTTTGACACATGAGATCGGTGACCTGTCCGTCCGGTAGTGCATAACCTTTTTGTACCAACCTATTTCTCTCTCCTTTTCTTCCTCAAGAGAGTCCAACTCAGACTTTTGAGATTTAATAGGATCGGAGGACTTGGCTTTTGCAGCTTCTTCTTTTGCAACTTTAAGTGATAAGGCTTTGGAATCATCTAAAGCCTTTTGAGCCAAACGAGCTTCCTCAATTTCTTGAGGAGACAAATCCAATTAAGAGACAACTCTTTGAGAAGGAGGTTTAAGTCTCAAAGATTGTGCATCGGATGGTCGAGCCCCATATTTTGCTATCTCCTTTTTCTTCTTCTCTTATGTGGCTTCTTCTTCAGCAGATAAGATGCCCGTGCCTTTGTATTTTGTTCCATCGGCCGGACCGGTTTTCTCCCCCTCAACTGATCCGTCGGTTCCCTCCATCGATGGGATGATAGAAGATGTGTCCACCGATTTTTCGGTGACAGGAATTGCTGCCGATGGGGTCGGGATAATAGGAACTTCTACCGATGGGGTTGGGGTGGCCACCGATTTCTGAGGTGTGGCCACCGATTTCGGTGGAGAATGCATCGATGGAATATTGTTGATCGGAGGTTTGTTGGTGCCCATAAACTTAGAAGGCTCAACAGATATGTCGGTGGTGGTTTTGGGTCTTGTAGTGAAACGAATAGATGAAGTATCGGTGGGATCAGATGGAGGTCTGTTGCTGCTGACATGCCTAACAGAAGGCCTTCGGAGAGCCTTTGTTTGGCCTTTCTCCCCCTCACCAGCAGCCGGAATGGAAATACCCAAGTGAGTAGAAATACCATCCATCCTTTGATGAATTTGATGAATGCGAACCCGGTCAACATTGTTGAAGGAAAAATCCCCAAGGTCGAGATCCCAATCAAGATTATCATTTAGAAAATCCACCTTTTTGTGACAATTTTGAAGAGATTCCATAATAGAAGAGTTAGGGGACTGTTGTTGAGTGTCCCTCTTACGAAGTCTGGCAATTTCAGCATCTTTGACATCAGAAGAAGCTTTGAGTGCTCCCAAGGAGATGGCCATATGGGAGTTGGAGGTGGTTAACTCCCCCAACTTTTGGCCAACGGTAGCCAAGGAATCGGTGAGAGGCCGTAGCAAGGCCTGAAGAGATGATGCAACTAATTGATGATGTTGATCCTCCAATACTCTTACCCTTTCGTTAGTCTGAGCCAACATAGTCAAAGAGGCCTGTTTGAAAGTTTCAAATTGAGTACCCACCATCCGACATTGGCGGGCACTCTCTTGAACATCAGCAATAAGATCACTAGGGAGTCTGATATCTGTAGTAGTAGAAGTGCCAGTAGTGGGAAGTTGGAAGAGGGGAGCATAGGGAGATAGTGGGGCATGGGGAAGTGACATTGCTTCTGGAATGGTGGAGGAGGATGGTTGATCCAATAAGGGATCGGGGAATAGCACTCTAGTGGGGGATGGGGAAGGTGATGAACCAACGTTGGACGAGGAGCTTTGGGATCGTGAGGGTGAGTGTCGGGGAGATGAGTGTGTCGAGGAGATAACTTTCAATGGGGTTGATGCAGATTTCGGCGAGGAACGTCGGGGAGGAGATGGCATCGGTGTCGGTGAGGTATCCTTCGGTGTAGATGGAATTTTCGGTGGGCACACATCAGTAGACAAAGGGTCGGTGGGATCAGTAGCGGTGGCAGTCGTCGATGAGATAATTGGAGGAGATTGTACCTGTTGTGGTGAAGTTGTATCTTGCAACAAGAAGTCCAGAAAATCCAAGCCCTCCGAAACGACCGCTGGACCGGCCGAACCTTCATTGGGTTGTGCATCATCAACCACAAAATGGTCGGGTGTAAGGCTGTGAAGTTCAAAATCGGTGCCTTCGAGGGGAGAGACCCCGAAGTCATCTGCATCACCCAAAGAAGTGGGTGATGAGGTAAGCTGAGGTTTCTCCAAAGATACAACCGAAGCCTTTTGAGAGGCGACGGAGGAGTCGGTTTGGGGTATGACGGATTCCCTTGGCCCGTGTGAGTCCCAGTTTGATCAGGTAACAACGAATAAACAACGAAACGATTAATCTGATTGAATGATTCAAGAGAGTTACAAAGGTTTGATTGAATAACTCAACTCACTCTCTCAACTATTAAGCACACAATACTATAATGATTAATCTTCTAACCTAATTCTAAAGGAAACAATCCTTATATACTTAGGCCTTAGACAAACAAGGCCCAAGCCCATTATGCTAAACTAAGCCCAAATATCACAATTAAGGCTTTTACAATAATTAATTAAACTAATTAATCTCTATATAATTCTTTATATATCTTTCTAATATGTAGGACATTTATGGTCCTAACAATCTCCCCCTAAAGATATATAAAGAAAAACCGGTCTTGAAACCTTCAGGTCTTGAACTTCTTTTCCTTTAGAATCTTTGAAATGCAATGATGTTGCTTGTCTTCATGTCTTTTCAGCGCTCCCCCTTGAATAAAGCTCTTAGTCTTCATATCTTCAACTTTGTCACCAGATTCAACGAATCTGTCTTTGAACTGCAAGTTGAATTTGCTTTCAGCTTTAACTTTAAGAACTTGTAGAATTAATATGCTTGATGGAGGAAATAGTCTATAGCGAACACCACTTGATAAAGAATGAGAAGAATTGATCACTTGTATGCACTTTGAACTCTTTTCGGAATTCGAAACTGACCAAATAATGGAACTGATCAATCAACAGTTTCTCCCCCTCGGCTTTTGCTAACTCCCCCTCAACTTGATATTCGGTGTCTTTGAATCTGTACCCTTTCTCCCCCTCATGATGAGTAGGAGCATCTAGAGCATCATGTATGTTCAAAGACAATAGTGACGAGTAGCAAAAATTCCAGATCAAAACATTAAGAAACCAGAATGGGGTAAATATCTAACACAGAAACACAAAAGTAACTGTTATCACAACAATTTAAAAAATTGTGTGGCCTATGTTCAGAGTTGGTATTGGGGTATCTCTGATAGGACTTCCAATTATCACAGAAGTAAAATTTTAAAAAGTTACTTCTCAAACTGTTCCGGCATTATCACGAAGATATGAAATGGGAATCACAAAGACTCGTGCATGTGTGAAAGAAGTAAATTATATCTGTTTTGGCTCAAATATTGATTTAACCTGGGATGCAAGTTAAAAATCAATTGACACAGTGAATAGAATGTGAAGTTCGGAGACCGGAGCTGGTGTCTTCCTTTTTCAATATCTAAGACCTTCGAGTGAGGAATAGATAGATTATGTGCTAAATCTACGTGAATATATGAAACAAGCATCTGTTGGGAGATACTTGAGTGGCTGGGTGGGGTGACACAAGTTATCGACACTGGGTCCATGTCTGTTTCAATATTCATCTCCAAAGAACGAGAATGAATAGATTGTGTGGTTACCCGGATAACTGACTCGGTTTGGTAAGGACCAATAATTCTTTTAAGTCCTGTCACAGCCTCACCATTTCTTTTCTCTCCAAACTCATCTATCAATCTAGACCCCTCACTGATGTCTATAAGGGATGTGTTTCTTGGGTAGGTCCTTCCGGTTCCGGATAGACCATAGAAACGATGTAATTCCTAACACTCACCTTCATGCAACGAGTAGAACAGTTTAGTAAATAGTGAAATACGAGTCCTAAACTGATTTGTTCAGAAGTCATAGCGTTTAAGAACGAGTCCTGATCTGAGGTAACCAGAAGTCATAACATTTTAGAACGAGTTCTGAACTGAATTATTCAGAAGTAAAAAAAATCATTTGAAATATAGAATTTCAAGAGACAAGATCAAGCGCAAAACAGATTGACTCATTGAGCACATTACCTTAAAATCAAATAACGAATAGAAAGTTTAATTGTGAAGAACAAGTCACAATTATTGTATCAGACATGAAGTGAAGAAATGACGAACTATGAAAACAAATTGGAATTCAAGCGAGTGTATTTCCATCGAAAGATCAACAAACATATGAGACATGGAAATAACTAAGTCAAGGAAACCTAACACGTGGCAAGCATGGAAGTTAAAATTGGAGAATAACAAACACAAGTTAGTTATTCAGAATAAATTGCCATGGTCTTTGAATTCAGTTAGAGTTCACTTACCTTTCATGAGATAACACATGACTTTCATGCAAAACAGATTAGTCGGATTTTGGTATCCATCTTTTGATGGATCCTTGTTGGTTAGATGTCCTATGAGGACCTGGGATACTATAAGTACCATACCAATACTTAGCATGGTCTTTATTCACAAACTCACTTGTTCCACAATAAGAACAACACAACTTCTGTGTAGATAAGCTGATCAGCTTATTAATAGAGTAAACTTGATCAGTTTTCACAAAAGGTTTAGCGTGGAAAGGTTTGTTGTTCTTGTCACTCTTAACAGAGACGAATGACTTTGGAGCAGGAGCGGATCCTTTAACTCTCCAAACCATGTTTACTTTCTTGAAAAATTGATTATCTGATTTGTCAATAATAGGGTCATGAAACAGATTAGAGGTGTGGATCCGATCTTTTGAAGAGCTATTTGATCTAATGCAGGTCTTTGAAGAAACATTTTTGAGAATAGAACTTGAAGCAGTCTTAGAAAAGCATGCTGAATTAACTGAATCACCGTAAAGAGACTGATTAACAGTATCTGGACTAGCAAGATTGGGTGATTCAACATCAGAGTTTTTGGTTTCAAGTTCTTTGTCATTGTTAAACAAAACATTTTTCTTTTCAAGCATTAGATCCAACTTCTTTTGGAGATCAGATTTTAGCCTCTTCTCTATCATAATGTCAGATGACAAAATAGATAATTGCTTTGTAAGCTTAGAAATCTCAGTCTGAAAGATCTTTCTTTCGATTGCAAAATCATCTTTCAAACTTTTTGCTCTAAAATCTTCAACCTTTTTCTTCTCAGTCTCTTTGCTTAGAATGTCTAATTCTTTCTACAAATCGGATATTTTCAAAGAAAGTTCTCCATTCCTTTTAGTAAAAGATTTGCGTTCAGTTTCAAACTTCTCTCTTTCTAAAATCAAAACTTTTTCAAAGTCGGAGATCTGTTTTGAAAGTTTTAAACACATAAGCTCAAGACTCTTCTTCTCTTCAAGAGATTTCTTTGAGAAACCAGATTGCAATTGTCTTTCCTTTGCAAAACTTTCTTTCTCTTTTTTCAAAAACCTTTTCAAAATTAGTTAGTTTATTTTTAAGCTCAAGGTTTTCACAGTTCAGGAGTTTACCTTTCTCTTCAAGTGCCTTTATCTCGTCTTGTGATGGCAACTCAGAAATCTTCCTTTTCTGCTCAATGTTCTCCGTTTCTAAGATCGTTGCCTTTTCTTCAGATCTACCCTGCTTCTCAGACTATTCCAGATTTGAGATTTCAGTTCCTTCAGTTCTTTGATGTACTTGTTGCACAAATCATCTGATCGCTTGATATTCGTTTGATGTAGTCTTTGATTTGCTTGACACTCCACATTAAAGCAATACGACATTGTTACCTGAAAAATTGATCGTTAATCGGTGTTATTTTGAAGAATCAAAAATGCGGAAGAGAATCAAAAATTAAATTTGAAAAACAAATCTAAAAATAAATTCGTTTCCAAAAATTCGAGAAAGAAACCTACAAGATAAACAAACCAAGTTAGATCAAGACGACAAAAGGAATCACAAAAAAATAATAATAGTCGCTAATAATTGCAAATCGTTGCAAATAATCTGAAACGTCACAAAAAAATTGCAAATCGATCGTTAAGAAAAATCGCAACTTTCGTTAAAACTTTTAATCACGAGACGTGCGGTAACTCGGGTACCGATCAGAACTTACCAACCAAAACTTACCGGGTGATTGAGATTCTCGCAAAAAAAAGGACAACTTACCGGATGAAAGTTATCGGATACTTGATTGCGTATGAGAAGGTTACCGGATGTCAAATTAGGCTTACCGGATGAACTTGTTTCTCGATGAAATTAAACCCAAAAAAATTGTGGTATGCTATGGAAAAGATGATGGTGCTAACAATTTATGTGCATGTATGCGAAGTAAGTCATGAATGATCAAGCACCATACAATCATAACCACAAAATCTCAAAGAAAATTAAGAAAACTAAGAAGGAAAAGTTGCTGCTTCTCTTTTAATTTAATGGTTGATTCACAAAAAAAATTACCGACTTGTTATGTATATGTGGTCAACCAAAGAATCAAAATGGTCAAGAAAAGTGGCTAAAGAGTGTGGAGTGTATTTGCATCCGGGAATTAATTCTTTTGGAAATGGGTTTCCGCTAAGCTAAAGTTACCGGAAGAGAATTTTATGTTTTTTCTTGCTTTCGTTCGATTTCTTCTATTCTTCAAATCACCGATTAGTCTCTGATACCACGTGTGAGTCCCAGTTTGATTAGGTAACAACGAATAAACAACGAAACGATTAATCTGATTGAATGATTCAAGAGAGTTACAAAGGTTTGATTGAACAACTCAACTCACTATCTCAACTATTAAGCACACAATACTATAATGATTAATCTTCTAACCTAATTCTAAATGAAACAATCCTTATATACTTAGGCCTTAGACAAACAAGGCCCAAACCCATTAGGCTAAACTAAGCCCAAATAACACAATTAAGGCTTTTACAAAAATTAATTAAACTAATTAAGCCATATATAATTTTTTATATATCTTTCTAATATGTAGGACATTTATGGTTCTAACAGCCCGAATGGGCCAACTTCAACATGTACCGATTTTTGAGAATCGGCAGCTGGCTTATGAGGCTTGGCCGAAGGTTTCCGAGACCTCTTTAGAGGAGATGTAAGAGGGGATTTGGAGTGCCTCCGCTTGTGGGAAGGAGTTGGGACTTGGGTAACCTCCGAAGGTAACTTCGGGGGCGTGGTCCCGGAAGCGGGCACGGAGGTGTCGGTGGCCCATGAAGATTTCTTCTTGGCGCCACCCGACTTTACTCGGGAAGAGGGGATAGGGGCCACTACGGCTGGAGGGTCTTCCAGAATCACCGGGTGTACAAACCCGGGGATTTCGGCGTCCCCCCAGTGTAGCTCGGGAGAGTGAGCAAGAGTTGACATACCTTGGCGGAGAGGCAAGTCTGTAGCGAGAGGGGGCACGTCGAGAGCGTTTTTGCCAACAACGGGAGCAGACCAGTCATACACAAAGTTGGGAGATTTTGACTTTCGATCAACATCTAAGGCAGCACCCATCTTGTGATGAATGATCATGGAGATGAACCATGGGTAGGCCACTTGACATCGTTTTGGGTGTTTTACCACCTCGGTCAGTTTGGTGAAGAAGTATTGGGCGAAGTCAATTTTCCTTTTGAAAAATGAGTGCATGGGCAAGAGAGGTGGTGTATGAGGGTGATTGATCATGGCCACTTGTCTTTCTAGAAAGACAGTAAATTATGTGGGTGAAAAAGAAGTTCCAAATACCTCCCATCTTGTTTCTCACAAGGGTTCCTGGTCCTTTAGTAGATTTGGAAGTTTTGGAAAAAGTTTGATGAATGTATCCGAGAGTACGTACCACTTCTTCGTGTGCATGTTCTGCATGCATATCTTCGTATTCAAGGAAGGCAGTAATCTTCAGAGCATCTCGAACATCGTCCATGCCAAAGGTCAGATCATGGTCACCATCTTCTTCATTTGTAAGAATCGAGGCATTAATGGACTCATTAGATGGATCATAGACACAAGTAAGCCAAAATTTTCTAATGAGAAATTTGCTCATCTTGGTATTGCATGTAAATGCATGTAGGAGAGGAGAGCGGGTCAGGAACTTGGTAATTGTGGTGAACTCGGGATGAGCAGGATCGGCTTGAAATCTTGCAATATGGTTGCAGGGATTGAACTTGAGGTCTTCAAAGCAGGTTGGAATCTCCTTGACGATCTTGGGCTTCTTTGTGGTTTGGGATGAAGTAGAAGATGCCATTGAAAGAGATTTGAAAAAAGTTGCAGGTAGTGTTCTTGAGAAAGAGAGAGCTCGATCGTGGTTTAGGGTTTGTGAATGGAATGAATGAAGAAAAAGATGTGTATTTATAGGAGATGAATTTTGAAAGGGTATATGGCGGAAACGGTTATGAGGGAATAGGAAAGGATTTCTTGAGGTTTAAAAAAAAATAAAATTAATTAAAAGAGTAATGATTCAAATTTAAAATGTGTGGCCGAAATGGGGTTTCATAAGAATGGGAAGGGTCAAAGTTTTCTTACATATAGGGGTAGGGGTGATGTAAGCATCGAGAGTTGTGAGAGGATAATGATGATAGAGAGGTATATGTGAGTGATGGCCACTGATGATTGAAATCAAATCGGTGAGAGTGGGAGGTCGGTGAACGATGGAGGGTTAGGTGAGATACTAATAGGTGGAAAGTATCGGTGAGATGAGAGTTACCGAAGAAAGAGAGGTGAAGTAGGTGTCGGTGGGATGGTTTCACCGATTGAAGTATCGGTGAGAACGTGTGTGAAGTTGATCGGTGAGTGATAGTATCAGTGGGAGAGAAAACTCTCCGATGGAGAGAGAGTTCGGTGAGATTTGGGTCACCACCGATTTGGATTTGATGTGGCGTCGGAGGGAGTTTCCACCGATTAGATCGGTGAGAGGGAGGTGTAGATGAGATGAGAGATCGGGGAAGGTTCACCGAAGATAAAGAGATAACGTCGGTAGGTGTGGGGTTTCGGTGAGAGGGAAGCTCACCGATTGGGGAAACTTAGAATCGGAGAGCTTGGGCGTCGGTGAGAGAAGCCACCGATACATACATATATATATATACATATATATATATATATATATATATATATATATATATATTTACATATCTAAATACAACATTCCAAGTTCTCCTATTAAGAAGTTGAACCTGGCTTCATCCAAGGGTTTGGTGAACAAGTCAGCAAGCTGAAGTTCAGTAGGAATGAAGTGCAACTCAATGTCACCTTTGGAAATGTGATCCCTGATGAAGTAATATCTGATATCTATGTGTTTTGATCTTGAATGTAGAACCGGGTTGTTTGCAATAGCTATTGCACTGGAGTTGTCACATAGAATTGGAACTTGAGAGTAGACTTGATTATAGTCCCTCAATTGATTCTTCATCCACATGATTTGAGCACATCAACTTCCAGCAGCAACATATTCAACTTCAGCAGTTGAGGTTGAAACTGAGTTTTGTTTCTTACTGGACCAGCTGACCAATTTGTCACCAAGAAGTTGGCAGCTCCCTGTGGTACTCTTCCTATCAAATTTGGAACCTGCATAGTCAGAATCTGAATACCCAATTAGTTCAAAACCCGAGTGTTTGGGATACCAAAGACCCAGATGCAAGGTACCTTTCAAATACTGGAAAATCCGTTTTACAGCAGCCAAATGAGATTCTTTTGGATTGGCTTGATAATGAGCACAAAGACAAGTAGCAAACATAATATCTGGTCTGCTAGCAGTTAAATAAAGAAGGGATCCGATCATACCTCGATAATTAGTTACATCAACAGATTTACCATCTGGATCAGCATGAATTTTCAAGGGTGGTGCCATAGGAGTTTTCATAGGAGAGCTGATTTCAAAATTAAACTTCTTCAGAAGGTCACATATGTATTTGCTTTGAATAATAAAAATCCCTTCTGAAGTTTGTTTGACCTGAAGGCCCAAAATGAATGTAAGCTCTCCCATCATGCTCATCTCATATTGGCTCATCATGAGAGAAGCAAACTCATCACAAAGTGATTCATTAGTGGCACCAAAGATGATGTCATCCACATAGATTTGAACAAGTATGAGATTACCTGAGGTCTTCTTGATGAATAAGGTGTTATCAATTTTACCTCTGGATTACCCATTCCTTAGAAGGAAATCGGCAAGTGTGTCCTACCATGCACGAGGAGTCTGTTTGAGACCATAGAGAGCCTTGTCCAGTCGGTACACAAAGTTAGGATGGGTGGGGTCTTCAAATCCAGGTGGCTGTTTCACATAGACTTCCTCAACAAGTTCACCATTGAGGAATGCACTTTTAACATCCATCTGGAAGACTCTAAAGTTTTGGTAGGCAGCATGAGCCAGAAAGATCCTAATGGCTTCAAGTCTAGCAACAGGAGCAAATGTTTTGTCATAGTCAATTCCTTCTTCCTGACGGTAACCTTGAGCAACAAGTCTGACCTTGTTTCTGATAACCGTACCATCTTCATCCATTTTGTTCCTGAAGATCCACTTGGTTCCAACAATTGTTTTCTTTGGAGGTTTGGGAACCAATCTCCACACCTTGTTTCTTTCGAATTAAGAAAGTTCTTCTTGCGTGGCAGTGATCCAGCATGGATCTGCTAATGCTTCTTCAGTTTTCTTTGGCTCAACGAGAGAGAGAAAATTCACATAGAGACAAATATTTCCAATGCCTCTTCTAGTTTGGACTCCAGCTTGCTGATCACCGATGATTTGGTCAATGGGGTGATCTTTGGTCCATTTAGTAGCAGGAGGTAAGGGAGGTGGAAATTTTTGTGAGGGAAGAGATGGAGGCTCTTGGATGATTGGAGTGGAATCTGGAAAATCGGTAGGATGGGCAGTGCTTGGGGTAATTTCGGTGGATAAGGATTTGGTAATGTGGAGGGTGACCCAACATGTTGGTGAGATGTTTGAGGATCAAAATGGGTGAAAGGAATGGATGAGGAATCGATGGGATTGGCTGCAGGGGCATCACCAATACATGATGAGATCCATCTATGTAACTCATCATCATCATTTGAAAGAGATGATGATCTGAGGTCATCAAATTTGACATGAATGGATTCATGAATGCATTTTCTTCTAAGGTTGTACACACGATATGCTTTTGAGGATAGAGAGTATCCAACAAAAATGCCTTCATCATCCTTAGGGTCAAATTTCCCAAGGTTGTCACGATCATTGAGAATAAAGCACACACAACCAAAGACATGAAGAAATCCTATATTTGGTTTTCTACCATGGAAAACTTCATAAGGGGTTTTCCCATGTCTTTTTGATATCACCGATCTGTTTTGGGTAAAGCAAGCTGTATTGACAGCTTCAACCCAAAAATAAGTAGGAAGATTTGATTCACTCAGCATAGATCTAGCAGCTTCACACAGAGTCCGATTCTTTCTATCAACTACCCCATTCCGTTGAGGGGTTCTGACAACAGATTTTTTTTGAGAAATTCCCTTGTCATTGAAGAAGTATTCCATTGCACTGTTTCTGAACTCAGTACCATTGTCACTTCTTACTAATCGTACAAGTTGTCCATTTAGAACTTCATTCTTTTTTATAAAGTTGATGATTTCTTCAGTAGCATCACTTTTGTACCTGAGAAAAGAGACCCAAGTATATCTTGTAAATTTATCAACAATAACAAGGATGTACCTTTTGCCACCAAGGCTTGGAGTGCTGACTGGTCCACACAGATCCATGTGCAGCATTTGGAGAGGAAGAGTGATGGAGGAGCATTGCTTTGTTTTGAAGGAGGTTTTGGTGAGTTTCCCCTTTTCACATGCATCACACAACTTTTCTTTCACGAAGTTCAGCTTTGGCATGCCAGTCACCAGTTCTTTGTTGGAGATGATGTGAAGAGTTTTGAAGTTGAGGTGAGACAAACGTTTATGCCACAACCAGTTCCTTTTGGTTTTGGTTGTGTCATCCGACATTGTAACACCCCAAATTTCCATGATCAAAGTTATGTTATATTTAATATGAAGGGGTCGAAAGAGTAATTAGTCAAAGTTTTGGACTAACTGTGAATGTAAAACTTCTGGGTAGAATTGGTCATTTGTTGATAGTTGATTTTATATAAAAAGTCTGAGACGACTAAAATTGAGAAATTATCTCAATTGGGTTTCCTGAAGTCGATCTAATAAAGCAGAGAAAGAAAGGGTTTGCAGAATCCTAAATTGCTACGGTAAGAATTCGATTATGGTATGCAATTCAATCTTTGAGGAATTGATGATCATGTTAAACTGATTTTGGTTAGGTTCTGATTATTGGTGTGAGAAGTTGAAGGTGAATCAATTTGAATTACAGTCTGTGTTCGATTCCAAATCCCAAGTGAGTTTATCTAACTATTTTGAGTTAAATAAGCCAATTGCTAAATTGTTATCTATTTGAAATGATCAATAGAAGCTTATTGGAAAGTTTTGGAATGGAAATTAATTGAACTGGGTAAAATCGATGAAATCTGGAAGATGATTAATCCGAATAGTATCGGATTCCGGATGTTTTCCGGATTGAGTTCCGGATACCGGATTGAGTTCCGGATACCGGATTGTACCGGATTCTAGATGGTTGTCCGGAATGTATCGGATCCGGAATATACCGGATTCCGAATGGGTCTGGAATTGGGGTTTCCGGATTGTGATACCGTATACCGGATGAATCCGGACTTGAGAGTCCGGAATGATTTTCTGGATTGAATTCCGGATGTGTTAATTGGTTAAGTCGCCGAAGGGGGGGGGGGATTTGAGGATAAGGATATGATAGGTTATTTAGGATCCTTAGCGTTGAGAATATGATACGAGATGTTGCGTGTTTAAGTTGTTATGCATATATGCTAGTAAGTGTAATGGATACATATGCACCAGTATTATGTGAACACGTAGAATAGGCGTGGCGCTAATCGTAATTCCCGTGGATTTGATAAATAAGGAATAGGTCGGGCTCTAATGGTAATTCCCATTTAGTGTTATGATGTGATAAACGTGGAATAGATGTGGCGCTAATCGTAATTCCCGTTGATTTGAAATGAGGAATAGGCCGGACGCTAATGGTAATTCCCATTTCGTATTGTGATGTGAAATCGTGGAATATGCAGGGTGCTAATCGTAATTTCCGATTTCTAGTGGAAGATATGGGATAGTTCGGGCGCTTAATGGAAATTCCTACTTCCACTTCAAGGAAGAATAGGCAAGGTATAATTGTTATTCCCGTGTATCCTTGAAAAGGAGGAATAGGCAAGGTGTAATTGTTATTCCCGTGTATCCTTGAAAAGGAGGAATAGGCAAGGTGTAATTGCTATTCCCGTGTATCCTTGAAAAGGAGGAATAGGCAAGGTGTAATTGCTATTCCCGTGTATCCTTGAAAAGGAGGAATAGGCAAGGTATAATTGCTATTCCCGTGTATCCTTGAAAATGAGGAATAAGCAAGGTATAATTGCTATTCCCGTGTATCCTTGAAAAGGAGGAATAAGCAAGGTATAATTGCTATTCCCGTGTATCCTTGAAAAGGAGGAATATGCAAGGTATAGCTGCTATTCGTAATGGAGACGTGGAAACATGAAATAGACAAAGTATAGTTGTTGTTTCCATTTTCTATTGGTAGATTAGAAACAGGCAAGATATAGTTGCTTTTTCTACTTCCATTCCAAGAAAAGGCATGGCGCTTAAATGTAAGTTATTGGACATGAGCCGTAAACTAGAATCCGTGGTGATTTGTAGTGGTGCTCTCGAATATGATACTATGACATACTGAGTGTTGTCATATTCATGGATTCTGATACGATTCCTGTTATCGAAGGATGTTATGTATACGGTAAGAAAGTTGGGACCAGACTAATGTAATCGCTTTGCTACAATGTTGGGTTCAAAGGTTTTAAAGAGTTTGATTTGAAATTTGGATGTTCTCACTAGGCGTAAGCCTAATCATTTCAAGTCAATTTTCTTACCAGGTGCTAGCTCGGGATGCGGTACAAAGGGATGAGTGTCGAGGAATACCAGAGTGGTGCTTTTGGATTTGTGATGGTAAATTCTGATAAACTTAAGGTTTAAATTTATTGAGAATTTCAGGGTGTTTAAGACACAAAGCATACATTTGAAGCACCATGACTTTGTCCCATGTCTATGACATAGACATTTTCTTTCCTTCTTCCAGAAAGAACCACCTTCATGTCCTTATCAACAATTGTGCAAATACAGAGCTCAAAAACGACTTTGTAGCCTAGATCATATAGTTGACTTATGCTCAGAAGATTGTGCATGAGTCCTTCAACAAGTGCCACTTTATTAAAGGTGACGGAGCATTGGTGAGAGTTCCATAGCCTTTTGTGTAGCCTCTAAAGTTGTCCCCGAAAGTTACTGATGGACCTTTTTCAGGCACATAAATTATGAGAAGAGATTTGTTTCCCGTCATATGACGTGAGCACCCACTATCCAAATACCAGATTTGATGGTGCCCATGAACCCGCAGTCACACACAGATTAGTTTCTTGGAACCCATTTGGTTGTGGGTTCTTTAGGGTTAGAAGAGGAAGAAGATTCCTTAGCATTGGTTCGGTCAATCCTGTCCTTGGGGCAATCTTTGGCAAGATGGAAGGTGTCTCCACAGTTATAACATTTTCTATAAATGAACACCTTTTTGGACTTTTGAATCTTTTCCTTGTTTTTTCCTTTAACATCAATTTGAATAGCTTTTGGACCAAAGGTTATAATAAGAGGAGGAAAACTTAAAATCCCATTGCCAGAAGTAGTAGAAGCAAATCTAGGAGTGGGGTTGATTTGACAGTTTTTGTGATGACCTTTTGAAAGAGCTGAGGATTTTCTTTTCAAAGACAAGTTTGTGGTATTGTCATTTTTGGAAATCTGTGAATCCTCCGGATCAGAAGAAGAAGCTTCATCAAGATTTAAAAGATCATGGATAGGGTTTGGAGAATTAGCAGAGTCCTGAGTTTCATTATTTTTAACAGAAGAAGACTCTTTGGCTTTTATAAACATTCCAAATTTTAAGGCTTCAGACAAATTAGCAGAATTCATAGACACTGAGCCAGTGGAACTAGACTCTGATGATTCATGATGGTTTTGTGGAGCATAAGAAGTAGAAGAAAGATCATGAGAAGAAAATTCAATATCCATCTTTCCAAAACCTAGACCAGTTTTGTCATCACGAGAGATTTGGTCTTGAAAAACTTTCTAAAGATTCTTTGAAGAGCTGGTCCATTTTCTTACAGTCTCTTGCTCTCTTTTTAATCCTTTGAAAAGTTTATTTTTCTCTTTGGCAATGATGTGATTTATGGTTTTTAAGTCCTCTAGTTCAGCTTTGATTTCATCAAACTTTTCAAGTTTGGAAAGGCAGACTTCAAGTTGGGAAGAAAGAGTTTTAACGTGAGCCGATTTCCTTTTCTTAGCATCTTTGATGTTATAGAAGTCATTTGTCAAAGATTCATAAGCATTAATCTTTTCAATTTCAGACATAGAGTTGAAAGGATGTACATGAGAGTAAGATGATGAACACCCAGTTGCCACCAAGGCAGTTGAAGTGACTGTCTTGTCAGAATTCTCCACATCATCGATCTTTTCCAAAAAGCACATGTTGGGAGAGTCCTTGTCACTCTCAGAAGTGGGCTCATCAGCCCAATTGTGGGTTTCAGCCAAAAGACCCTTTCCTTTCCTAAGGAGTCCCTCATTCCTTTCCTTCTCTCTCCTGTATTTGGCTTTGTACTTTTCAGCACGTTCCTCATGTTCCGGAGAGGAGAGTTGAGCACCTTTTCTGGAAAGGTTGACTTTAAGGTGTTGTTCTTGGATTTATCATATCTAGAAGAAAATTTATCAGAGGATGTGGTCCTAGTCCTTTCAACACGTTTGCTTCTGCATTCAGAAGCAAAGTGACTCTTCTTACCACAGTTGAAGCATTCCTCATTTGACTTGTCAGTCGAGGAGTTTTTTTGTGAAAGAGGACGGTTTTCTAAGGGATCTAGGTTTGCCAGAAAAATGAGGTTTATTTTTGAACCCAACCATCATTGCCATTTCATCAGTTACCTGTTCAACAGAAGTTTCCTCACCTTCATCATCGACATCACTGAGATATGCTTCCGTTTGGTGAGTGGACTCGGTTTGACTGTTGTTATCAGAATCCGAGAAGGGTAGGTGATGCGAGGAACACACTGAGCTTTCTTGGAAGTATCACTGACAAGGGCTATGGAGGAGCCTTTTATCTCTTTGATGATTGACTTCCTTTGCATTTTAGTTTGTTCATAATTAAAGGGAGTTCCATACAGGACAGTTAGAGGCATGTATTCAAGATCCTTGGTTGTCTTGATGCAAGTACATATGTTTTCCCAGAAGTCAGGAAGACAGTCCATGAATTTGCACAAGACTTCCTCATTTTTATATACTCTGCCCAACAACTTTAACTCATTTAGGAGACTGTTGAAACGGTTGTAGTAACTAGAAAGAGATTCTCCTTTTTCGTGAGAAAAGAGTTCATATTTTCTGATGAGAGCAATCTTTTTACTTTTCTTAACTTCCTCTATACCTTCGTACAGAACACATAGTGTGGTCCACATTTATTTAGCTGTGGCAAAGTTGACCAAAGAATGATAGACCTCATCAGGAAGAGAAAGAGCAATTATTGCTCTAACCTTAGAGTCAAGAGAAACTAGACGTTTTTCCTCATCAGTATATTTCTTGGGGTTTTTGAGAATGTAACGACCAGTAGTAGCGGATTTTTCTTCATCCGAAGAGTTATCAGAATCATCCTTATCAGCAGTTTCTTTTCCAGTCCTCTACCTTTCATAGCGAGCCTAGACTCTAGGGAAAACGGGTCCCTTATTGAGAATGGTTGGATATCTGGTATCCACTCATTCCATGAATAGCATCATTCGGCTCTTCTAGAGAGAGAAGTTATTGGGGTTAAACTTTGGAGGTTTGGCAATAGAGCCATTTTCAGAGATGTTGTTTTGAAAGGGAACTTCATTGTTTGAAGAAGAGGCAGCCATCACAGATCAAGTTTATTGAGATTAAACTTTCTGCTCTGATACCACTTGTTAGTCCCAGATGGCTTAAACAAGTATTGTAGAGGGGGGGGGGGGGGGGGGGGGGTTGAATACAATACACAAAAATTCACTTAATTTAATTCTTTTATTGAAAAACATCAACAAGAATTACACACAGAAAACTACAGATTGTTGCGGAAAAGAACAGTTAAACTATTCTAACAATCTTCACAATGTAAACTGAAAACAAAACAACTTTAACACACCAAGATTCAAAGCTATAAAGTTCTAAAGAGATGAAGTATTTTTGCACTGAGAAAATTCTTCAAGAAAGTGTTACCTTGCATGGGGAGCTCCTTCCTCTTTATATAGTGCATTAAGCAATAAATGCTTAGGACACTTGTCATCTGGAGATTGAGTGTAGGGGTTGACTTTAGAAAGTTGATGTGTCATTTTCACCTTTTTCCTTAGAACCGGGAAGAATACCCATGCTTGATTGAGACTATATCTAAGATTGGATAAAACGACAAATAGTCACTTTTACCTGACAATGGTGTAACACCCCCAAATCCACCCTTGGGTAATGTCACATCTTTCCTCCCTGATATTACCTTATTACATCGAATAAGACTATAAGGTACAACCAAATCATAACCACAGTGGAAGTCTTAACATAAAATAAATACAAGTCTCCAACGTTAGTCCGTCCCATACCGAACTACGTTACATAATACTCCAAATACATAACAAATAAGTTTAACAACTAGCAAGGCATTAAAGTACACCACGATGATAACTCTATC
Source organism: Saussurea involucrata (assembly GCA_033807775.1). NCBI lineage: Eukaryota > Viridiplantae > Streptophyta > Magnoliopsida > Asterales > Asteraceae > Saussurea > Saussurea involucrata. The sequence continues at coordinate 141,210,308 of CM066322.1, forward strand.
TATGCCTTGCCCTTCCCCTTGCACAGACCCGAACCACTCGCTCCTGAGATGCATACTAATTGTTAGCTAAAAAAAGCTAAGTGAGTTCATGGTTTACGTGCACAAATAAACACATTCATTGTCAGGCATTAACATATCATCAAGTACAGTTTGCACATTACTGTAAATTTAAAGCACATAAGAACTCTTACGCCCCCTTTTGGGCAAATCCTTTCTTTCTCTGGCATTCCATGGTTTGCACGGCTCACACCCGTCCGGCACCCATTACGGGGTCGTGCCATAACTCTTTCTCCGGGTAGGTCCACTCTGTCACTGACATTCCCTGGGCTACACGGCCAACACCCGTCCGGTACCCATTACGGGGTCGTGCCACTTCAAGCGTGACATAACAAGCCCGACCTCGTACCCCACATCAACACCATATTGTGTCACATAACATACGCCTCGACACCATATTGTGTCACAAAAAAAAAACATCGACACCATATTGTGTCACATAACATGAGCCTCGACACCATATTGTGTCACATAACATAACATCGACACCATAATGTGTCACATAACATGATCCCATATCATAACATGCTAGTTTATTTAAACATCGATAAACAATTAGCATGCAACTTTCATAACCTTTCCATGCATGTAAACATACATCCGTAAACATGCAATAACACATATCATCATGCTCCACATACGTAACAGCAAATAATTATCATGCCAAAATAATTTGTATTTACGTATGTATACATCCCAGAAAAGTCTCGTGAAGACTCACCTCGATTTAATGTAGATTCACCTGTTCCCAAATAGCTCCCGAATCCTACATAAATCGTAACCATTTCTAAGTATCCTCTTTTTATAAATAGTTTGCTATTTACGAGCCTTTAAATCATCTTGTAAAATATAACTTAAATCTCCTTAATAATTTAGGTGTCTATAATCCGAACACCATCTACTTCTTTTTTTACCGACCCATAAACCATATAATATATAAATATATTATATATACGCATAACGATATCTCTATATCTCTATATATAATATGCATTAACACACATGTATATATATATATATATATATATATATATATATATATATATGTCACGTGTATATATACACATACGATATTGCACATTAATATATACATATATAGAGTTATTTAATATATTACGTATATACATATATTTATATACACCTTGACATACATATATATATATATATATATATACATATATATATATATATATATATATATATATATATATATATATATATTACATACGCATGCATTCACATACATATGCGCTACATATATACTACCAGTCTTTAGCATACACATATATGTTATATATATGCATTAACAATCTAACATGGACATATATATATATATATAGGGGTGGTATTTTTTGCAAACCAGTGTATTTGTACAAACTCGTACAAACCATACCTAGCTTTATGATTTTGTAAATTTGGCTTCATGAATATGTATATATATATTTTGGCTTCATGAATATATAATTTGGCTTCATGAATATATCATTTGGCATTTTTAACTAATTTTTTTACAAAAATAAGGGTATTTTAGGGCTCCAACGAAAAAAATTAGTTAAAAATGCCAAATGATATATTCATAAAGCCAAATTATATATTCATGAAGCCAATATATATATATATATATATATATATATATATATATTCATGAAGCCAAATTTACAAAATCATAAAACTAAGTATGGTTTATACGAGTTTGTACAAATACACTGGTTTGCAAAAGATACCCAGCCTATATATATATATATATATATATATATATATATATATATATATATATACATGCCCACTCCTGGAGTCAACAGTGGCTTTTAAAGCTCACATGCATAAACTCCATCACCATTTTGCATTCTAACCAAACCCACGACAGGGCTGTTTATTATATATACAAAGCGTACATATGAGGGCATGGTTGATTCTTGTCAACCTCTTTTCAAGGATACCCGATTAATGTTTAGAATTTCATATCGATCGACCCTTTTCCCTTTTCTTCCGTTGACCTTACCGATTAAAGGGAACCACTAAAAAACATACGTAACACCCATGGCCGAAATCGTTTTCGTGAAAACGTTGGATTTTCGTTCCACTCGGTAGGCTTAGTATTTAAACCCGCCAACATTTCGACCGAGTTTAATGATGAGAAAACGTCGACTACTAGTGAGGTTTTTTTTGAGAGAAATAAAACGTTATCGAAACCATCACCTAGTTCGTCGGTTTGACTCCAAAATCGAACCGTATTTCTCAAGTTCGAGAGTAAACGGGCATCGATTTGTTTAGTTAAATAGAAACGTCGATCGTAGGCTACTGGGAAAACGAAAAGCTTACAGAACTTGTAGGATTCTCACCTCGACGACGTCGTGATCGAACCCCGGCTTGAACCGTAGCCTTCCCGCTCGTTGTCTCTTTTTCTCCGTTCTCCCGAGTGTTCTTTTCACTCTATCAGTCTCTCTCTCGCTCTTGCTAAAAAACACTCTCCAAATGAAAGTGACGATCTCCTTTAATCCCGTTGTTAACTGTTAATGCCAAAAATCGCACCAAAGGGACAACTTAAGGTCGATGTGGACTTAATCAACTAAAGAAAGGATCTTTCGACGAGACGTGCGACAAAGACGAAAATGTAAATGAGACAAGGGATTTGATGACGCAGGAAAAACCTCAATCGAGGAAAAAACCTGCGGACGGCAAGGGATGTCGTCGCTGCACTATGGTCGCCAATCAGGGGCGACGTCCTTGGTACTAGCGTCGGTCGTACGATGATTACAATACAAATGAAGGAAATACTTCGAAATGTAAAGTACAAGTGTTTAAATGTGGAAACAAGTGTTCGTCGTGTGTGAATACAAAGTGTGAACTATCTGTCGAAGGCTGATGTCGTGCGTCGAGACTGATACTTGAGCTTTTCCTTCGAGTGTTCTTGAGTTCGCTGTAGGATTATGGCTTTCAGTACTCAATCTCCAGAGTTTGAATGTTCTTCGCTAGGATATCTCGACTCACCTTTTACAGTGGACGACAGAGGTCTTTATGGTCTTTGACGGGACCTTATCTTAATACAAGATGTTACTTATGACGTGCGATTTACCTGCTCTGGTCGTGGTCGTACGACGTGATTTTTTGCCCAAACAGTTTGCCCCCAAAATTTGAAAGAAGGATAGCAAATCCGAGTTTTAAATTTTGTCAGTCGAAAAAATGACAAGTGATGGAAATTACCTTGGTTACCTTGGAGCCAGACTGGTTCGTTTCTAACTGAACGAGAAGTTGAAAAGGAAACGAGGTCGTGATGTCATACTGACACATGATGATGCTTACCAGCTGTCGAGGACATGTGTCGTCGATCCCTGCGGTCATACGAAAGGACGGGGACGCGCAGCGGTTATCCGGGAATTCGACTTGACATAATCGACTGCATAAATAAAGATTGCGATGGAACTTTTCTTGGCGATTTCCGTTCGATTAAAACTTGTCAGGGTTCTTTGACCTAATTTAAGTTTTTCTGAGATCATATAAGATACGACCTTCCAGTTTGCGTATGCGTCGCAAGTCTATTGCTAGAAAGCCTAGAAAAAACTGCGATATTTGGGGTTTTTCTGAGCGTCAAATCTTGTTGACGGGCTTAGCGATGTCGACGGAGCCTAGGAGCACTATCCGGGATCAAGACACCCTAGACGACTTTAGGGTTTTGGCAAAAATCCCTGCGGAGGTTACTGTGAGTAAAGCCGGTAATATTCGACCGAAGATGTGTACCGAGGGGTACATTGTTATATACGAATACCCGTTCAAAATAGGCTTTCACTGGCCATACTCGCCTTTAGTCAAAGAATTTATGTGTGAATTTGATCTTTCGCCGGGGCAACTGATGCCCCAGTTCTGGCGAGAATGACCAGTACCGTCGCTACAGCTTGTTTTCAAGGTTCAAGGGTGATCGTACCCTGGTTTTAAATACTACGGTCAATGATCGTGGATGGAAGAAGAGGTATGTATTCGTACGGGCGTCGACGCTGGACCCAGGTAGTGACTGGATTAGGGAGGGTTGGAATATGACAGGTGAGTTTTGACTGTACGTTTTCATGTTATTCTGTTGCTCGATTGTTTCTTCGACTAATCTTCTTTTTTGTGCGTAGATATTGATTTCGAGAAGGTAAAGCCGGATGATGCTTCTCGGGCTAAGGTCGAAAAGTTCTTGGAATTTAGTACCGAAGACCGGTCGTATGTCACGCGTCATTTGATAGACGAGGACAATGACATCATTTTCTTGAGCGACAGAATGAGGATGGGTCGAGAAGAGAAAGAAGAAGAGGAAGACTCTGAGAAGACTGAGGAGGAAGAGAAGAGAGAAGAACCAGAGGTAGAGATAATTAGTAAGTATCCTTTTGTCTTCTTTTCGCTTGACCTGGTCTTTCTCTGTTCTGAATCGTCTAACTTCTTTCTTTTACCGTTCAGGTGAATCTCAAGCACAGGCGACATCTTCTGTTGCTAGGAAGATGGCCCAAGTCGAAGCTGCTCGCGAGGCGAGGGAGAAGGACGTTTCGACAACTAGGTCGGGAGTCCTGAAGAGAAAAGAGGTTCCGACAGCCGGGTCGGGCCTCTTAAAGAGGACAAAGGTGTCCGTTCTGAGGGAACCGTCTTTGAAGACGGGTAACCCATCGAGGGTTGCCTTGTCCAGGAAGGCGAAGGCGTCGATTGCGACCGACGCGGAATCTGTGGATACCGTGCAACTGGCGACGATGTCTCCCGTCGTCCTATCCGGCCCTTCATCGACCGACAGGGGCAAAGGCACGCAGAAGGGACCTTTGGGGGAAACGACGGTCAACTTTACGTTGCCGTCGGGTTTTCTGGACGACAATGTCTTGGACGAGACGAAGTTGTTCCCCCATTTGGAAAAATATTTGCTTCCGTCTTTCAGGGAGCGTTTTGACTGGTTTTCTTTCGAGAAGAAAGAGTTCCATACAGCTGGACTCTTGTTCTTGGTAAGCCTTTCTTTCAAGACTTGTCGTTTGTCGTTGTCGTTGTCGTTGTTGTTGTTTACCAATGCTGCTCATATTATGATTCTTCAGGCGTTCCAAGCTTCCTTGGCATTGCATGCCGAAATGACAATTATAGAGGTTTCAACGGCTTCTGTTACCAAAGATGAAGATGCAACGTTAGCTAAAGAGAAAGCTGCTTTGGAACATGAAGAAGCGATGTCAGCACGCCTTGACCATGCTCTGAACGAATTGGATGCCCTTAGTCATACAAGAGACGAGATAAACTCGCGTTTGAAGGAGTCCCTGACTTTGATGCGCGACCAGAGAGAGAAGCTGGAAGGGATGAAGGAATCCGTAACCGCGAAGAGGAAGGAAGTCGAGGGAATCAAGGCTAAGGTGATAAGTTTGCAGAAGGAGTCTGATGAGTTGAAGGACGAAAATAAGTCTTTCCTTTGTTATGCTCGACTTACTGCACGTGCGGCAATTATGCGACGTCACCTGCAGGGTAAGGATCCTTTGGCTTCAGCGTCAGATGAGCTGCGTCTCTTTTATGAGAAAGTCGAAACCGAGAGAGATCTCGACTTGGATGACCAGAGGGAGGTCGAAGAGGAGGCGGTTGATGAGGGTTTTCAAGATGAGGTATCGGACAAGGTCGTGATCGATGCTCCTCCACAACCTTAGAAAAAATGTATTTGTTTGTTCATGCTGCTCGACCGTCAGTGGTCGATTATGTATACGATGGCTTATATAATGAACGCAACTTTTGCTTATGCTTTATCCAAACCATGTTTAATTATGAGGTCGAACATGAAATCATGCGACTAAGGCATTCAATTTAATACGATGACAAGAACGTGAAACAAATATAAAAACACACGATTAAAGAATCCATTCAGTTAAGAAACTTAGGGGTAAAGTCGTTTAGACTCTGTGATCGTACGACCAGATCGTACAGCGAGTTTGTATCGTATGCCCCTGTGGAGAAATAATCAAGTTAGAGACCTGATTCTTTATGTCGTTCGACCTTGCGATATTAAAGTCATATAGTAGACTTAATGATTACTGTCGTGCGACTCTGCGATAATCTGTCGTGCGATTCTGCGATAAAATAATGTCGGGGGTTGGTCGTTGGCTAACCAATGACCCTCCGATGCTTAAGTCAGTGAATGTTTTGCGAGAAAAAATCGAGAAAAAATCGTATGAGAAAGAGTTAGAGAACGTACCATTTCAGACTCTCTCTATTTGCCCCCTGTCATTTATTACCGTACTCTTTTTGGGAGGAAAAGATAGGTTTTAAATGACAGAATGACACGGAGAAATATTGTCCTGCGGTTGACTATGTTGTCGTGCGACGAGGCACCATAGTAGATTTATCCCTGTGGAAAAGATATTGTTAATTTAGGGATAGAAAAACGAACCTGTCGAGAGCTTGACCTTACGACTTCAGTTTATTTTCTCTTTTGATCTCCTGGATTCCCCATGGCATAGGGAATTTCAATTAATAACTTTTGCATGCTCGGGAGTCGATGGTCGATGGCTATTAGCTGGAACAGCGACGTTGTCAATGACATCTTTGAGATTTCCTTTCGAAAAATGATATGCTAGTTCATTCTTCAATGCGATACAGTCGTCCGTCGCATGACCATGATCGGCATGGAAGTCGCACCACTTTGATTTGTCCTTCTTAGCATCGTCCAGGTCGGACTTCTTTGGCCATTGAATAGTAGCTTGGGAACTTTTCAGAGCTTCGACTAGGTCCTTTGTGGATCCTTTGAATCCGTAAGAGGATATCTTGGGGTATTGAATGAACTTAGCCGCGGTCTTGGCCTCTGCTTTCGTCTTGAAACGAACATTTGAAATTTGGCGCTCTGGCTCTACTCTAGAAATAGCCTTTGTCTTGAACTCTGGCTTTCTGACGCCTAGTGACTTCTTGTCGTCAGTGTGCTTGCGACGAAAGGCGGCATCATCTTCCACCCTCATATATGCTATGGTTCGAGCTAGGACGTCTTCGAAATTCTCCGGGGGATATTTGGTCAGGTCGGTGTATAGACCCGAACTATCGTCCAGACTACGCTTATAGGCTTCGATCGCGGTTTTGACGTCGCAATTGCGGATGCTGATCATTTCGGCATTGAATCTATTAAAATAACTTCGAATAGACTCATTGGCTTTCTGTACGATGTAATATAGGTCGCTGGTCTGCTTCTCCATCTTACGACTGCTGGCGAATTGCTGGGAGAATTGATTAACCAACTCAGCAAACGACCCGATGGATTTGGGTTTGAGATTGATCAACCATTGGAGAGCAGGACCAGTGAGGGTTGCTCCAAAACTCTTACACATGCATACTTCCTGGTACATAAATGGGATCGAGATCGTCCACATGAGCTGCTTATATTGCGCGACGTGCTCAGTTGGATCGGTCACACCCGAATACTTGGGAGTGAAGGCATGAATGTTATACTTCTTTGGGACCTCGATGGCGGCAATCTCGTCGATGAAAGGCGACGCCTGATATCCCAAGCGAGGCTCGACGTCGACGGGCACGGCTGCCCCAGGAAACTTGGCGAGCAAGGACAGGACGCGCTCATTTTGGTCTTCTAACATCTTCAAACGCTGAGCGACGGGATCGTTAAGATTGGGATTTTCCCCTGTCGAGGGATTGGCCCCTGGGCTAGTGCCATTACCATGCGATGAACCATTGGTGTCCCCGTTGAATGGGACGAAATACGGCTGCGACCCATAGTGGAATTGTTGCGGTCCATTCTGAAACGGCTGCGATCCTTGCTGGAGAGGTTGCGATCCACCTTGGGGCCCATTATGAAATGGCTGCTGAAATGGTTGCGACCCTTGCTGGAAAGGCTGCGACCCTTGATGGAAAGGCTGCGACCCTTGTGATGGCTGAGACCCATTATTCACGGGTGGTGGCCTTATGTGCCGAGGAGGAACTGTCCCAAACTGAGGATTTGGGTTGAACGACCCTGGCTGTTGAGTCTGCATGAACGGGCCTGGATGCTGATTCTGCACGGATGAACCTGGATTCGGGACAAATGGTCTAGGGCCATTCTGGTCGTACGGTCTTGGAACTGGGTTCTGCACGAACGGCCTAGGACCATTTTGAGGCCCAAGAGGATTTCTAAACCGTGCGATCTCCTCAGCTGCTCTGCGATTCTGCTCCTCCATTGCATTGAGCTGATTCCTGGCGACTTCGAGCTCCTGATACATCTGAGCGACGGCTTGCTGCGGATTTCTAGAGGTTGCCATTTTCCTGCAACAGAAAATAGAAGAAACTCCAAGAAACTATTAGTAGGGTGCACGTTCGTCGAGGATTTTCTCTAGATGAGGTCCCACGGATGGCGCCAAACTGTTAATGCCAAAAATCGCACCAAAGGGACAACTTAAGGTCGATGTGGACTTAATCAACTAAAGAAAGGATCTTTCGATGAGACGTGCGACAAAGACGAAAATGTAAATGAGACAAGGGATTTGATGACGCAGGAAAAACCTCAATCGAGGAAAAAACCTGCGGACGACAAGGGATGTCGTCGCTGCACTATGGTCGCCAATCAGGGGCGACGTCCTTGGTACTGGCGTCGGTCGTACGATGATTACAATACAAATGAAGGAAATACTTCGAAATGTAAAGTACAAGTGTTTAAATGTGGAAACAAGTGTTTGTCGTTTGTGAATACAAAGTGTGAACTATCTGTCGAAGGCTGATGTCGTGCGTCGAGACTGATACTTGAGCTTTTCCTTCGAGTGTTCTTGAGTTCGCTGTAGGATTCTGGCTTTCAGTACTCAATCTCCAGAGTTTGAATGTTCTTTGCTATGAGTTTGGGTGATTTTCTCTGCTGTATGATGATGTTCGCTGAAGTGTATTGGATGTTAATCGATGTCCCTTGAAATGAGGCTTTAGCTTGTCTTTTATAGTCTTCACGTCATTAATTAGCTCCATTAATGATTCAATCAACGGCTACAACGGCTGGAAACGGTCGCCGGAGTGATTATCCATGATGATCTTTGTCCGTTACAGCTATCGATCGTTGATGGTTGCATCGGTTATATCCGTTGCTCTTTAATGACTTTGACTCCTGCATTAAACACTTAAACATAACGGTTAAGTGAACGTTAGTCTGGTTAAGGTCGCAAGTCCTTATGCGTTGATCATGCAGGACGTACGACATTATGGTCGAGCGTCGCTAGGATATCTCGACTCACCTTTTAAAGTGGACGACAGAGGTCTTTATGGTCTTTGACGGGACCTTATCTTAATACAAGATGTTACTTATGACGTGCGATTTACCTGCTCTAGTCGTGGTCGTACGACGTGATTTTTTGCCTAAACATTAACCACCCTCACAACCTGTTGCCGCCAAACTCTCGCTACATGGCCACGATCTCATTTTGAAAGTTTTAGGAGTTTGCAAAACAGGTCCCTGAAGACTTACACTTCCATACCTTATCCTTTTCTCTTATTTTCACTTTTCACCTTTCACTTGAGTTTGAATTATTTTCTCCCTTCAACCTTTATTTATTAATTATTTCGATATACATACATATATTTTTTTCCGAGTGTTACAACTCTCCCCTCCTTTTAGGAATTTCCGTCCTCGGAATTCACTCCACTTGAAAATAGTCGAGGGTACTTTACCCTGATCTCTTTTTCGGGTTCCCAGGTATTTTCTAACCCCTTATGAAACCTCCACTTGACCAGCACCAAAGGTATACTTTTGTTCCTTAACCGTTTTGTTTTTCGGTCCAACACCTGGACTGTCTCCTCAATATAGTCGAGCTTATTATTAAGCTCAACCTCTCCTAAGTTCACCACGGCTGAATCGTCAGCCAAACATCTCCTTAAATTTGATACATGAAATGTGTCATGTATACCTTTAAGCTCTTCCGGCAGTTTTAATCGGTAAGCCACCGCTCCTATCCGTGCAATGATCTCAAACGGTCCAACATATCTTGGACTCAATTTTCCCCTCTTTCCGAATCTTACAATTCCTTTCCATGGTGATATCTTTAACATCACTTTATCTCCTACTTGAAATTCCAAAGGTTGACGCCTCCTATCCGCATAACGTTTATGCCTGTCACGCGCGATTTTCAACCTTTCACGAATCTGCACTATCTTGTCTGAAGTCCGCTGGACTAGCTCCGGTCCAGCCAACTGCCTCTCTCCGACGTCAGCCCAACACACTGGCGTCCTACATTTACGGCCATACAAGGCCTCAAATGGCGCTGCCTTGATACTAGAGTGGTAGCTATTGTTATAAGAAAATTCTACCAACGGTAGGTGATTATCCCAACTCCCTCCAAAGTCAATAATGCAAGCTCTTAACATATCCTCCAAGGTTTGTCTCGTTCTCTCACTCTGACCATCAGTCTGAGGATGATATGCAGTGCTCAAGTTCAGTCGAGTCCCCATTTCTCGTTGGAAGCTATCCCAAAATCTCGACGTGAACCTTGCATCCCTGTCCGAGACAATCGATCGTGGCACCCTATGCCTTGAGACTATCTCATTAACATATAATTGTGCTAACCTTTCTAATGAATACTTTTCAGTGATTGGCAGGAAGTGGACAGACTTCGTAAGTCGATCAACAATCACCCATATTGCATCATGTCCTTTCACCGTTTTAGGCAATCTAGTCACGAAATCCACCGTGACCATCTCCCATTTCCACACCGGAATCTCCATTTTTTGTAACATACCCGACGGTTTCGGATGTTATGTCTTCACCCGTAGACATGTCAAACATTTCTTCACATACCTTGCTACCGCCTTTTTCATACCAGCCCACCATTAGCTCTCCTTTAAGGTCCTACACATCTTTTTGCTGCCCGGGTGCATAGTGTATTTGGCTTTGTGCGCCTCACCTAACACTATGTCCCTTAAATCTCCCTTGCAAGGAATCCATACCCGATTCCCAAATCTGTATACACCATCGGACCCGATGGTCAAAAGTTTGACCTGTCCGACCATCCTCTCCTTCTTGATGTTCTATTGCAATAGGGCCTCCTTCTGAGCATGTCGTATCTGGTCAATCAGATCTACCTGAACATTCATCCACATGGCACGAACCTTAATCGGCTCGATCCTCCCCTTTCAACTTAGGACGTCGGCGACCACATTCGCCTTACCCGGATGGTAGTGGATTTCACAAACATAATCCTTTAATAGTTCCATCCATCTTCTCTGCCTCAATTTTAACTCCTTCTGATCGAAGAGGTAGTTCAAGCTTTTATGATCCATGTAGATCAGACATTTCGTGCCGTACAGGTAGTGCCTCCAAATTTTCAGTGCAAAAACCACTGCAGCTAACTCCATGTCGTGTGTTGGATACTTCTTTTCATGCTCCTTTAGTTGGTGTGATGCATAGGCGATCACCTTGCCTCTTTGCACCAGTACATATCCCAATCCTATTTTTGAAGCATCACGGTACACAACGAAATCCTCCGTCCCCTCTGGTATGGACAACACCGATGCACTACTCAACCTTTTCTTAAGCGTTTGGAACGCTTCTTCTTGTCTCTGACCCCAATTAAACTTGACTTCCTTCCTCGTCAAAGTCGTCAATGGCATCGCTATCTTTGAGAAATCTTGGATGAATCTTCGGTAATGGCCTGCCAAGCCTAAAAAAACTTCGGATTTCTGAGGCTGACCTTGGTGACTCCCAATCCATAACTGCCTCGATCTTGGCTGGGTCTACCTTGATTCCATCCGCGTTAACCACATGACCAAGAAATTGCACCTCCTGAAGCCATAATTCACATTTCGAGAATTTGGCGTATAACTTTTCCTTGGCCAAAAACTCAAGAATTACTCTTAGATGTTGCTGGTGCTCCTCTTTGCTCCTCGAATAGATAAGGATTTCATCAATGAAAACTATGACAAACTTATCTAGATAGGGTCCACAAACCCTATTCATTAAATCCATGAATGCAGCTGGTGCATTCGTCAATCCAAAAGGCATCACCAAGAACTCGTAGTGCCCATAACGACCCCTGAAAGTTGTCTTTGGTATATCCTCCTCTCGAACCTTCAGCTGGTGGTAACCAGATCTAAAGTCAATCTTCGAGAAATGACTGGCTCCCTGAAGCTGATCAAATAAGTCATCTAATCTTGGTAACGGATACCTATTCTTGATCGTGATCTTATTTAGTTCACGGTAGTCGATGCACATCCTCATCGTACCGTCCTTCTTCTTTACAAATAGTATCGGTGCTCCCCAAGGTGACGGACTCGATCGTATAAACCCCTTATCCAACAACTCCTGAAGCTGTTTCATCAACTCTTGCATCTTCGTCGGAGCCAACCGATATGGTGTCTTTGCATATGGTGTTGCATCCGACACCAAGTCACTCCAGAATTCCACCAGACGTTCCGGTGGTACCCCCGGTAATTCCTCCGGGAACATTTCCAGGTATTCCCTCATGAGCATATACATTGTTGATAGGGAACATACCTGATACAACGTCAAGAATTTCCCTAGCCTCCTCCAATGTCATGTTGTATGCTCGGCCACTTCCCGTGTGTATTTCCTTTCCCTTGCCAAAACTCCTTGTTCATTCACCAGGCGGTTTCATTCTATTTAGTGCCCCTTTCAGAACAATAGGGCACTCAAATCGTAGATGTCATGTCTCGCCACACTCATAACAAGTCTTTATTTCTAGACATTCTCGTACCGTATGCTTGGCTTTCCACGCTTGTAGCAAGATAAGCCCCCAACCAGACACTCACTCTTGTGCTTTCGTCTATATTTGCCACACTAAAGAATCATGATTCCTCCTCCCTTTATTTTCATTTTAGAAGAACTCACATTTGCTTTCTTGACTACCTTGCTCGGATATTCCCATTAACTTTACTATCTCTCTTTTCACCAGTTGCCTTAGCATTGTTGTTAACTTTAATTAGCCCCTAATTTATATAAATGTTTTATAAAGAAATTATTGTATGGGCTTTATAATTAGATTTATGTTATCTTTGTAATTAGCCTTATGGGCTTAAGCCTTTTGTGTAAATGGGCCCTATATAAAGGTGTCCATAGGCTTTTTAGGTTGTGTGAGAAATCGGGAGAGTTCACTTTTTACACACACAGACTAGTTTCTTATGAGAGTCGATTTCACGTTTAGTGTGGTGTTCTTCCAATTTCCCCCTCCATACCTTGAATCAATGAATATGAGATAAGATTTCTATGAGTATTGTTCTTAATTTCTATCTAATCTCTACTTTCTCTATGGATTTTATCTTCTATTGTTTGTGTGTCTTAAAATGGGATCAACAATTGTCCTCCTCGGCAACCGCCGCCATCTCCACTGCTTGAACGAACATCTTTGGTGCGTTCATGTCAATATATTGCTTGATCTCTATGTAGAGACCATTCTTAAAACGATCTATCTTTCATTGTTCTATGGCCACCTGGTAGCTTGCAAATCTGGCCTCTCCAAGAAATCATTAACACACATGTGAACTGAAGAAGACCCTCACTCTCACCTCAAGAATTATGACTCCACCTTTTTCACCTCTGATTGGTGCAATACTACTCCATCATTAACTTATTCATTTGCTCCCAAGACACGGCGGCAAATTTGGACGCGTGCTACTAAAGTCCTTGAAGTTGCATCCCTTCTCCTTTTTGGTTGGAACCACTATCTCGTCTCTCCATTATTACTCACCTTAGTGTCCTCCTGATTTCTTGCCTCAATATCTCCTTGGTATCCTATCTTAGCATTTATTCATTCACCCTCCTCTATCACTGCTTGTTTCTTTATCCTGGCCTCTAATGTTGCCTCTATCATACCAGGTAGGGTATTCTGGAGGATCTGTGTTATCTTATCGCTCATGTCTCATTAGTCATAGGGTTTCCACCCCCTCCTTGTCCTTGGTGGTACCACATCGTTGGCACCTTCCCCGTTAAGTTCAGTTTCCCTTAATCCTCTAGACACCATATTGATACAATAAGATATCGTTGGTCTCCGTATTTACTCCTACCCCATTGTCCAAATAGACATCATAAAACAAGGCCACATGCTAAAAGAAACAACATTTTCAATCTACTAATGGACTCCTGATACCTTGATACAAGATAAGGTACCATAAACATATACATATTGAGAATAACTCATTTATATATCCCATCATGCACGTTTATACACCACAACGTAATGATATAGCCAAACATGTCCAGATCACCTCCACTAACATATTCACCATACCATACCAGGTCAATTATAAATGCTTGACCTAAACTCCAAAAATATGGAAGTACATCATAATGAACAACCATATATACTCCTCTCTTGACAACATGCTAACAACTCCTTATTGGCTCGATAGGGGATAAAATCCACCTACGAGTCTACATACAATTACACGGGTGTAAAACCCCAAAGAGATTTCTCGAGGTCCATGACAATACCTCTCTCCTTCACTAACAATTTTTCTTTTACCAGACCATAACACTACGAGACTACATCTCGGTAGGGTTATCACTAGTTTTTACCTTTCACTCTCCAAGACCTCTAGTTAAGCGCAAATCTTGCTCACAAAACTACCACATCATAGCCTCATAAAGGCACTTGTCTTTCAACTTTTCATAGGCTCCTCTCCCATTAACCATATGCAAATCATATGCTCTTACTCCTTTAACTTTATCAACTCCCATTTCTCCGCTCAGTTTAAGATTAGGCTATAAACATAACCTAATTCTCTTAAACTACAGCTCTGATACCAACTTGAAACACCCCCAAATCCACCCTTGGGTAAAGTCACATCTTTCCTCCCTAATATTACCTTATTATGTCGAATAAGACTATAAGGTACAACCAAATCATAACCACAACGGAACTACGTTACATAATACTTCAAATACATAACAAATAAGTTTAACAACTAGCAAGGCATTAAAGTACACCACGATGATAACTCTATCTATGCCTTGCCCTTCCCCTTGCACAAACCCGAACCACTGGCTCTTGAGATGCATACTAATAGTTAGCTAAAAAAAGCTAAGTGGGTTCATGGTTTACCTGCACAAATAAACACATTCATTGTCATGCATTAACATATCATCAAGTACAGTTTGCACATTACTGTAAATATAAAGCACATAAGTACTCTTACGCC
This sequence comes from Saussurea involucrata, assembly GCA_033807775.1. Lineage (NCBI taxonomy): Eukaryota > Viridiplantae > Streptophyta > Magnoliopsida > Asterales > Asteraceae > Saussurea > Saussurea involucrata. Next base: position 141,225,452 of record CM066322.1, read on the forward strand.
CCCTTTTGGGCAAATCCTTTCTTTCTCTGGCATTCCTTGGGTTGCATGGCTCACACCCGTCCGGCACCCATTACGGGGTCGTGCCATAACTCTTTCTACGGGTAGGTCCAATCTGTCACTGCCATTCCCTGGGCTACATGGCCAACACCCGTCCGGTACCCATTACGGGGTCGTGCCACTTCAAGCGTGACATAACAAGCCCGACCTCGTACCCCACATCAACATCATATTGTGTCACATAACATACGCCTCGACACCATATTGTGTCACATAACATAACATCGACACCATATTGTGTCACATAACATGAGCCTCGACACCATAATGTGTCACATAACATAACATCGACACCATAATGTGTCACATAACATGATCCCATATCATAACATGCTAGTTTATTTAAACATTGATAAACAATTAGCATGCAACTTTCATAATGTTGGTTCCCAGATTCACGTTGTATCACAATAATGGTAAGAAAATAGACAGCGGAAGCATATTAATTAAAGCCATTAAAGTGAGTGATTGTGTAAAGATAATGTAACTGTGAGTATCAAATATAGAATAGTAATAATGATAACAAGATCAAGTATAAAATGCTGCTCGTATATTGATAATGAATCACACCAAGAACACGTTCAAGTGTGTGTTCGAAAATCTCACAGGGAACAATATCGTACGGAGGTAGTGCTCGGGATTACTGCAGTGTGTGCTTAAACAATTGTGGAATAACTATTCTTACAAAAGCTTACAATCGTTTGTTCCACTACCTCACTATTTATAGCCCTGATAAAGTGTAGACAGTGTACTATCGTACCCTGGAATGACACGTGGAAAGTGTGTCTTCCTTCTTTAGGGCATACGTGGAAAGTATGGACACGTGTCTAACACTTAGGATTTCTTACGAGACTTAGGCTTCACAGAGGTCTTCACTTCAACAGAGTTCTTTTTCAAGGGCTCTGTTGGTCTTCTGTTGATAAACGGTTCTTCTGTTGGAAGTCTTCTGCCTGAGCTCTGTTGGATCCGCCAGAGCTCTGTCGAGCTCTGTTGGTCTTCTTGTTGAACTTCTTCCAAGTCTTCTGTCTGATCTCTAATGGTCTTCTGACTTGATACTATTTTCAATACTTTTACATAACAGATGCTTGGGGCTAATAATTTCCCCCTAAGTATTGAAAATAAAAATTTGGAAATACAGAGATGTAAACAAAAGAACAGAGAACATTTTACCTCTGTTGAAACCTTGCACTATTCTTTTAGGATATTACAATACGAAGTAAAAGAATAGTTACATTTAGGCATAATTATCTCCCCTTAGGATTCTGTCGAATCTTCTGATCAGCTCACGGAAGTCCAGCATAAGATCTATCTGTTCGATGCAGAGCCTCAGTTGCTCTTCTGGACACTTCTCTTTTGGGAGATTCTGAATTATGTTCTTGAGATACACCAGCGACTCACTCGAGTACTTATGGGCTTCAGATATTCTGATGGCCTTCTTGATCTTCTTTTGTCGGCAGATGAAGACTGGAGGATTTTCAACTACTGTTCCAGTCCTGTAGTGGCCATAACCCTCAAGGTTTTCGTTTGGTGGTGCAACCGCTAGTTTCTCAACTTTGAACTCTATGCCTAGCTGAAAATCAATCTGAGTTCTGAGATTAACGTGCTATTGCATGGCGAATCAAACCTCTGGTAGCGCAGTTCTTGCTAGTGTGTATCTTTCGAAGAAGTTCAAGCAATAAGCGTGAAGCATGATTAGATCGTATGGATTCAGAAGCACAAGTTCGTTGTCGTTGAAGAATTCATTCCTGCCTTCTGTTGATTCAATAGTGTACTCATGGTATACGACTCTGTCATGTTGGAATTTCTTATGCTTGATGTCCAAGATTCTGCGGATACCGAAGTTTATGTTTATGGCTCTGTTCTGATTTGACTTTGTTTGATTGAACTTCAGCCTTTATTCAGAAATGGTGTTTATTCTGATGGGATTGAGGTACGGGTTGATAGGTTTGGCATTTACAGGAATGATGTCCCTGTCAGCATAGAGATAACCAAAAAATTCTTCTAAGGATGGTTTCTCGGTGTGTTGGGTTGATGTTTCTGGGTTCTGTTCTGGCTGAATTGGGTTCTAGTCTTCATGTGTTTCAGCCATGAGGATATCAACATGTCGTCTGGGCTCTTGTAGAACTTGGGGTTTGACTTGAGGTTGGACTTGGCTTGGTTGTTCTTCAGCAGAGATTGGGATTGACCTCTCTGGTTCAGTTCTTGGAGATGTAGGAGGGGTGTCGAGTATGATGATCTCTGGTGGTTGTTGAGTTGACTCTTCTGGTGTTTTGATGGTTCTGTCTTTGAATATGTAGTCGAATACAACCATATTCATCTCTGTCGTCTCTTCTGTTACCCCCTTATCTCCTTTCTCAGCCTCTTCCTCTGTTACTTTCCCTTTCCCCTTGTTCTTTTCTGTCTCTGACCCCTCTGTCCCTTTCTCCTTCTCAGACTCTTTCTCCTTTTCCTTATCTTTCTCTTTCTCTTTTTCCTTCTCCCCCTTTTGTTGTTCTGCGGACTCACCCATCTGATAGTCTGAATTACCTTCTCGTGCATCGTGGAAGTCACTCGTCATCTTACGCTCGCTGAAGTTTCTCAGCGATGCAAGGTTCGGCCTTCTAGAGCTCTTCCATTTTGCCGAAAAGGCACAACGACGCCTGAAACGCACGCAGTCGCACGAAAATACATAAGGTAAGTCTGACTTACTAAAAAGAGGAAAAGACGTACGACGAAAATGAAATACTTACCAGGAATGCCATGCCTGCGACGTGAGACCCTGTCTCGTCCACGGTAGCGCTATGATAGCGATCTTTGAAGGATGGTAGGAGGAATTTTCCCAAGTTAGGGAAAATCTTCACCCTATCCAGGACGCCATCCAATAGGAAGTCCGACGGTAACGGAAAGTTCACCGTCGTAACTTCTGGGGATCCCTCGGTCTGAGGACCATTCCCCTTCTCCTCCGTGGTGGACGACCCAGGCACGTCCGCAGACGTCTTCGCCTTCTCAGGAGTGGAGACCTTCAATGGCTCTCCACCCGTCGATGACGGTTCCCTCGGGGGAACCAACTTCTTCTTCTTCAAAACCTCTGACCTCGATGTCGGAGGATCCTTCCTCTTAAACTCCTTGGCCTTCTTAGCCAAGACCAAATAGGCCTCTCTCTTCGCCTTACCCGAAGCAGACTGCATGTCAGGACCACCTGCAAAAAATAAAAGTGTCAGATATTATCGTATGACTCAAAACAGAAGACATACAATTAATAAATAGTCATTTGTCGAAGTCTCACGCTGACTTCTCTCTTCAGCTTCAGAAGTGTTGACGGTCGTACGACTAGGAGAGTCAAATAACTCTCCGACTCCACAAGAGAAAAGTCTCGCAACCTTTTCTTGAGAATCAACTGCAGGACCGAACCTAGCAAAATCAATATCTAAAAACAAAAATGACAAAAGATTAGCAAAAAACAAAGTTGAGTGCAAGAAGACGCATGACAAAACAAATTTTATATACCGCTGGTGTTCCACCCAGACGCGACCCATGAAGTATCCACGTCTATACGACCAAGCGTCCGTACACGACCAAGAACATATTTGGCCTTCCACCCACGATCGTGGACCAGGGTGTTAGGAACCAACGAATGTCCTCCTCTTAGCCTAGAGGATTGGTTATAAGGGTGATAGTCGTCCGACATCACGTCAAATGCCGTCAACAGATCACGCGCCATGAAAGGAACATCCCAATCACCGGTGATCTGATCGATCTCCTGAAAGATTTGCCAAAGTTTGGGCAAGATCTGACCAGGAGATAAGTCAAAGATACCTAAAAACTCCCTAACCAGGGGAGTAAATGGCCATCTGAATCCTATTCTAAAGGGATACTTGTACATGACGAAGAATCCTCCTAAACACTCCGCCGATCTAAGTTGGTCGGGAGTGTATAACCGGATTTCGGCGGGAATACCCGCCGATAACCTAAAAGCTTCCACCTCCTCCTTTTCTTGGAAAGAGCTTCCCGGCTTGGAGGAGACGGAAAAATCAGGCACAGACACCTGTGCTACGTATAGGTCCATAAGGTCCTTATGCGCAGAAGCCTTCTTGGCTATCGACTTTAGTTGCATGATGAAAAGAGAGATCGTACCTTAAAATGTCTAAAAACCTCGAATGATCGAATGGCAATAAGAAATCCTCTGGCTCTTTCTCTCGAATAAACTCTCTTGAAAAATGTGGTGTGAGCGTAAAACGAAGCCATTTCCTGAATTGTTATATTTATGGCAAAGATCATGTTAGGTCGACCCGCTGGATGGTCGACACCTGTCATCGCCTTTTCGCATGCATCATGCCGATGGGCGACACCTGTCCTCTAAGTGTCTTTTCATCTCTGACACGCCGTCATGACGTCACGACCACATCATTTCCTCCAATCCAAATCAAACCAAGACATTTGGAATTTGACCAGATCCTCTCCCTATGCGACACGTGTCGAAACACTTCGTCGGATTTAAAATTCGAACTTCACGCCTGAAATTCAAATTTTAGGGGCAAACTGTTTGGGTAAAAAATCACACCTCACGACCGACGCTAGAAAACACGAATAACACTTTCATAAGACCACTCTTGCATTTAAATACGGTCTTACAGGTTGTTTACAGACGTATACTCGGTCATACGTTTTTGTGCTGGTCGTACATTCCGTACGACCGACGTATGAGACTTAAGACGGTCGTACGATTATACTAACCGTTAACAGTCAAACATCCGTTTCTTTTGTTCATTAATGCAGGTCGACGAGCATTCATGGTGCAAACGGCCAGTAACGGGCGAGTCATCAATGGCATTTAAAGCCCGACAGCGGTTACAAAGCAAGCCATAAAGACACATTCAATGACCGGCGAAAGCTATATAAAGGCCTGCTCAACACTCAAAAGCTATCGAATCTCATCTGAGTTAACCTGATTCAATCTGAAATACATCTGCTCCATCTACTTTCTTAGCAGTTACACACCAAAAACACAGCAATCTACAGAGCATTCGAACGAATACCGTTAAGGCAACCTTCGCACGACATCAGTTCGAACCGCACGACAGCAGCTTATTTCGCACGATTAACACACGACACATGTCATTTGCACATGACTAAGTCTATTTTTACATTCATTTGTAATATGTTGTACATAAAACACCTGTTACAAATGGACTTTCGCCCCTGTTTGGCGACTATAGTGCACCGTCGACTCTCACAAGTCGACCGCGGTTTTTTCCCTCATTTTGGGGTTTTCCGCGTCACCAAATCTCTTGTCTTGTTTACTTTTTCCTTGCGATCGTGTTGCTTGGTCTTGAGATACGTTTCTTTAGTTGTTAAAAGTCCACATCAACCTTAAGTTGTTCTTTTGGGCGATTTTTGGCATTAACACTGTCTATATAAATAGGGTGTCAGGTCAGTTATTTTCAGTCGACTGATTCGATTCTCTGGATCTTAATTATACACTTACACATATTAGAATTAGGGGTTCTTTTGGGCTAGCACTCGGTGGAAAGTCGGGTGTTCGGGTGTGGATACCATTAGAAGAATCCTTCCATTGGTTTCTAAGTGCTCCGATCATTCAACCACATCAGCTCTAAAAGGTACATCCCTAAACACCCTATGGTGTGTTATTATTTTGTTTTAATTGTCATTGGATCCGATTGGATTTCGAGCTTTGAAAATATTTCTGATTTGTAACCAAATTTTTTTTCCGCTGCGTTATTTTACCGGTTACAATTCGTATCGATTTCCAACACTGTCTTACCTGATTTATTCTTCTGAACTCTTGTACTTCAGATGTACCATCATATTGAACACAGATTGTGTCCCATATGGCTTTGGAAGCTTTGAGGTTCATGACAGAATGATAAACCTCATCAGGTAGAGCCATAGATATTATTGATCTGGCTTTTGTATCGATGGCCACCTTCTTCTTGTCTTCATCAGTCCATTTAGAGACTTCTTTAATGAGCTCTCTTTCACGAATGGCTGGAGTAATAGCAGTGGCAGGAACAGCTGGAAAAAGAACAGAAGGAACATATGGAACAGTTTCAACGTAGTAAGGCATAGTGGGATCTACACCTTCTAGAAATAGCATCATTCGATTCTTCCAGAGACTAAAGTAAGTTCTACTAAATCGAGGAGGTTTTGCTAGAGAACCATTATCAATGTAGTTTGTGTTTTGTGCCATTTGAAGAATCTGCTCTGATAGCAAGGAAAAGGTTAATATAAGCAAGATATTGTTTATGAGATTGAACAATCTGCTCTGATACCACTTGTTGGTCCCGAAGGGGTTATACAAGTACACAGTTTGTAGAGGGGGGGGGGGGGTGGTTGAATACAAAATAACTTTTTGGTTTTCTAAATTGTTTATTGATAAATCAAATATAATTTACAGTTTGTTGTGGAATAAGATTAAGTAAAACCTAATCTAAACAAACTTGAGAATCACTAACTATTCTTGCACAAAAAGATAGAGAGAAAAGAAGATATAGAAAAATAAGGATATTTTTATATGCACTAAGTAGTTCAGGGAAGACCACCTTCAAACTGAAGTGGCATTCCTCCTATTTATACCCACTACATTAAATGCATGGCAGGAGGACTCTATACGTGTCAGCATATGGTTGGGCGCATGCTTCGTTCTTTTAGCAAGACATGCTTTGGGCCACATGGTGAACAGTGTAGTGGCAGAGTGGTTGTACGATCTTGGACAAAAGCATGTATCTTCTGACAAACCATACGATGTGTGCAAGGAGGTAAGACAAACATATCTTGAAGTAGAAGCTTCATGATCAGTGATCGCTGAGTAGGTCTTCCATCACAGAAGAGCTGATGTAAGTCAGTTATCGCTGAAGTCTTCTTCTTGATATGTCGCGTGTGTGTACTTGTCTTGGTTTCATTGATGTCCGCATCAGATCATTAGAAGACTTGTCACTTGTTCATCAGCTTTGTCTTCGATGTCAGTGATGAACTCTTTGTCGCCAAACTTGTCTTCAGGGATTACATTTAACATTGTTACAGTAGATACTATCAACGATACTAAACAGACTCGGTATGCTTATCGCTGATAGTGAAACATTAATACATTAGATACCATCAGTGATACTGAACAGACTCGGTGTGTTTATCGCTGATGGTGAAACACTAATACATACAAGTCAAATGCAATTTTTACTAAGTGATTCTAAGGGTCATTATCAAATCACTGAGAGAGTTTGGATCAACAATACTCCATAAACGTGTTTATTACACTCATTGAACATGTGGTATGCAAAAACACACGCTCTAGGTCTATAGAGGTCAAATGGGTCCGGTATGGGACCGAATGAAGACCGGGACTAGCCTAGCCCGGTAGGGACCGGATATGGCCCAACGGTCCTTAGCTGATTACGATTTTCATCTAAAATCATGGCCCAATGGTCCTAACCGCTCATGGGACCGGCCCGATTTTTTATTTAAAATTTATTTTTAAGTATATTTTTAATTAAACAATTATTTGCTAATGTATTTGATTGACCCACTTATAACAAAATGTATATTTTTAAACGTAAGTATTATTTTAAGGTATTCGAATGACCCGATTATAATACAAAATTATTTGGTAATGTATTTGATTGACCAAATTCTTCAAAATATGTTTTTACTAAGTTAAAAATCGATTTAAAAAAAATTAAAAAATTAAGTGGGACCGTTTTGGCGCAGGACCGGGACCCGATTAATCTTATTAAACTTAACCGCCTTCGTATTTTGTTCGGGACCGGTTGTTTGGGTAAAAAATCACACCTCACGACCGACGCAGGAAAACAAAGGACTTGCTTCGCATGACAAGTCTTGTATTAAGATAAGGTCTCTTAAATTATGCACAACCATATCTTTAATCGTCGCCAGTAAGGTATCTCTGTCATACGACCGAAAAGTCACCGAAACAGGCGAACGTCGTACAATTATCCTTGACACTAACTTGCTAATGATCGACAAGTGTTTCTTTTATTGCTATTGAATGCAGGTCAAGAACCATAAAGTACACCATTCATAACTGAAGACCGTAATCAAGTGTATTCAATGACAAGGACCGTTTTCCACATTTATGAAGGCCTTTAATGACGCCAAAGCCTATATAATCCAAGACCGAAGACATGTTCAAGCATGAGGAATTCACAACGATTGAACACAACTAATTCTCAGAGATACACAACTTACTCTCGAGCACACACAAGAATTTCCAGAAGCTTTCTCAAAGCATTCAAACGATCATTCGCATCTTTCTTCAAAGAAACGCACGACGAAGCTTTATTTTCACACGACACACAATATGATTTTACAATTAAGTCTATTTCTCTTGTAATTGTAATCTATTGTACTCACGACACCTGTTACTAAAGGACGACGTCCCTGTTTGACGACCATAGTGCACCGTCGACTTCTATAGTCGGTCGCGGTTTTTACGCTTGACGGGGTTTTTCGCGTCAATAAATTCCCTCGTCTCTTTTAATCTTTGTTATCTTTCGTACAATTTGTCGCGTAATCCTTTCTTTAGTTGTTAAAGCTCCACATCAACCTTGAGTTATCCTTTGGGTGATTTTTGGCATTAACAGTTTGGCGCCCACCGTGGGGCCCCATCTAGAGAAAATCACCGACAAAGCGTACGTCCTGCTAATCGTTTCTTGAGCTCTCTCTGTTTTTCTGGAAATGTCGGGTCAAGGGAACCTTTTTAATCAGCAAAATGGTCCAAACCAGAATGTTGGCAACTTCTTCGGACATCAGAACGGTCTGAACCAAAATCAGAATCAAGGAAACTTCTTTGGGTATCAGAATGGTCTACTCTAGAATCCAAGAGGCTTTTACGGTCCTCGAGGAATCCTGCTCCAGAATTCAGGAAACTTTTTCAATTGACAAGGTAGTCTGAGTCAAAATGGTGGGAATACCTTCGGTCAACAAAATGGCCCAACACCATTTTCTGGAATTCCCCTCAGGGACATTATCCACCACAGCACCTTCGACCACCGCCATTGTTTCAGAATCAGAAAATTCCTATGTCGTCGACAGCATTTCGGTCGATTCAATTTCAAAATCAGGCGGTACCTGTTAGCTTCAATCTTCCTAATCATAGAAGTATTTAGAAGTAGTGAAAAATAGGCTAAGTATAGAAAAGCCTCTCACAGAGGCTCTGCCACTTCTTCCAGAAGATCAAGTCCAGAAAGCCACAGAAGCTACAGAGGTAATCACAGAACCTCTGTAGTGCGCAAGAAGAAGATCAACTCGGAAACAAGTGGACTGCTCCACAGAAGGTCAGACCATAGAACCTCTGTAATGCCTTACAGAGCCTCTGTGGTCTGCTATGAAGACTTGGAAGATATTACTGGATACGTTCATCAACTTGCATGGAAAAGTACTGTCAAAACACGTGTCAAGCTCTGAGTGGACTCAATAGGGCATGGTACAAAATAGACGTCTGTGCCATTTAATGCATTTACCAATAGTACATCTGCTCCATTAAATGCGCATGGCTCAAACAACTGTTCACACCATCCAGTTCACTATTCAGGCCGTAAAAGGAACAGTGACCTACTTCATAGTCTTCTAAGAGTAGTATAAAAGGAAGTCTCGTGTTGAGATCTTCCTAAGAACGAATACACAAGGAATCACTAATACTCTCAAACGTTATTGTCAAATATCTTAGTGTTATATTCTCACACACACCAACAGTTCTTAATCTGTTCTTCGTGTTCTTATTATATATTGAATAACAGTAACTGTTCAAGAAATCCTTTTTATTCCTTACTGTTTTCTTTATATATGTGCGTTCTAACATCTATCAAACATATCTGTTAGTTTAAATACGCTTCCGCATTAAACTCTAAATTCAACTAATAGACTGTTAATTTTGATTAAGTGTATCTGGGTTCCAACAATTGGTATCAGAGCCTCTCTTGATTTTCAATATCAAGTGATCCACTTATCAAGATTCGTGATAGATATTATTGTGTCTAGAAACTGCTTAAACTCAGAAAATCTTCAAGTTCATCGAAGTAACTCTTTAGTCATACCTTCTTTCTAAAATCTTCAAAAATGACAAATACAAATAATTTCTTTACTACTGGTTCTCTCACTAAACCTCCTAGTCTCCTTTGAGATGAGTATCCTCAGTGGAAAATAAGAATGGTCCATTTTTTCGAGGGCACTGAAAAAAATCAAGTACAATATCTGTACAATCCTCCTCCTATTCCCATGACAGTAGTACCTCGTATACCTGCTACTGCTGAATCTGCCGAAATCCCCGAACATCAAAAACCAAAGCCAAAAGGGGAGTGGTCAACCGAAGATAAAGCAGAAGATGAAGTTGCTCAGAAAACCAAGAGGACATTGATTATGGCAATACCCAACGAACTCTTTCAATCCTTGGATTCATGTGAAACAGCGCATGATCTGTGGAAAGAACTGGAAAGACAGTTGGAAGTAGGTGCTAAAACACAAAAAAACCGAAGAGCACAGTACATCAATGAATATCATGCATTCAGAGCTTCTTCAACAGAATCTCTGCAAACAACATACGACAGATTCAACTCTCTAATCAACAAGTGCAGAAAATCAGGCATTGACAGAACTTCTGAAGAAAACAATGTCATGTTTTTAAAAAGTCTAAATGAAGAATGGCTCCAACTGTCTATGTCCCTACAGACAAATCAGGATCTAGACACCTGGACTCTCTCTGATCTTTACGGAACATTAGCCGCACAAGAACCTCAGATAGCACAGGCTAAAACACTAACCATTGTACCATATGCATTGGTTAGTAAAACTAAAGAAGATGCACAGAGACCAAGAAATGAAAAAGCCACATAGGAGAAGAAGAAGGAGAAGAAGAAGATGGTGATAATAGACAGTGAAGAAGAAGAGCAAGCAGAAAAAGAAATAACTCTTGCGTCACTAGCTAAATCTTTAGCTCTATTGACAAAAGAGTTCAGAGGAAACAGAAGAGGTTCCGGAAATGAAAGATATGATAGAGAAAACAGAAGAGATGACAGAAGAGAAGAAGAATCGAGTGGCCGACAGAGGTCAAGCGAAAGACATTACAGAGGAAATGACCGACAGAGGTCAGATGACTCGGTAAGCCACACGCAGCAAGAATGCTACAAATGCGGCAAACCTGGTCACTATGCAAATGAATGTAGATCAGAGAAAGGCGGAGACCTACAGAAGTCCAATGATCGAACAGGAAACACTCCTCAAGGATGTTTTAACTGCGGCAAACCAGGCCATTTTGCGAATGAATGCAGAAGCAGATCAAATCGCCCACAGAGGGACTCTGCTTTCTACAAAAAGAAAGCCGAGTATTATGCTCAAAAATCCTTAATGGCAAAAGGACATTCTGAGGAGAACATAGAAGACTTCCAGTCAGACTCTACTTCTGACGATGAACATACCGCCAATGCCCTCTTCTGTGGCATGGCAGAAGTCGACTCCTGCACTGACTCTGAGGTATCTACTTCAAATTCCAACTCTTGTATTACCTTTGTAGATGATAATACACTTAGAATTAACATTGAATTAATTGAACTGAAAGAGATAAATCAAATTATTCAGAAAAGACTCACCTTCAATGAGAGAGAAGTACGGCTTCTCACTCAAGAAAAAGCAAAGATTTTTGAGGAAAAGAGAGAATAGAAAAGAATTGGAACAAAACTCTAGATCCTTTAAAAAAACAAATTTCTGAATTAACCAATACTTTAAAAGATAAAACAAAAGAACTTTCAGTTTCAAGAAGCGAAACTACTGACATAAGAGCTCTTAAAGAATACTTTCAAAGAGAAAGAGAGGTATTATGGCAAGATTTACTCAGAAGAGAAGTTTTGATTAAAAACTATAAAGATGCACAGAAATTTTATGAAAAAGTAAACTCACAAATAGGAAGACGAGGTATAGGGTATGATGATATCACCCTAGGTATTGAAGGCAAAAGAAACAAACCTCTGTCCTCTTTATTTGTGATTGGAAAAACGAACAAACCAGATTTTCCAAATCTAATCTCTGTAAGCAAAAGGGCGAAAATCTCTGTGGATCCTTACTTGAAGAAACATAAGAAGATGATTAACGTGTGGTTTGAAAACACAGACTCATCATCTTCAACCTCTGTCAATAGAGGTATCAAACCAAAGAAATATCTGAAAACACAAGATCAGATTGGTATCTTCAAGTTTGGTAAACCAGAGACCCAAACACAGGTTGCTTTTGTCTGTTTGATAAACGTTGAAAAGAAATTATCAGCAGAAGCTCCTGAGTTTAAACCCATTTTTTCAGAAGAAAACTTTAAAAATTTAATTGAAAAAGAAATTTTGGAAATATGGAAATCAAGCGTTTTAGAAAATTTCTGTACATCTTCTATAGATAAAACTCTCACTGAAGAAATCTTATTAGAAACCTCTGCAATCTATGAAAACTATTCTACAGAGGAAGAAAGCTCGTACGATACATGCTCAGAAAATCCAGCCTCTATTGAAAGAATTGACTCAACCTCTGTATACGAGGACGATTCATCCTCTGACAACTCAGAGACTGATTTCAAATCAGGGATAATTCACTGTGACACAGAGGATGTCAAATTCTCCTCTGAAGTTCCTCACAGAACTATTTCTCCAAAAGAGAAACTCACAGAGATTCCAATCTGCCAAGATTTTCTAAAATTGAATCTACATATCAAAACCTCTGCTGAGCTTAAAATGTTACAGAAGACCTCTATTGATCCTATAAGTTCTAGATTTTCAAAACCCAAGGTTAATAAATCTTTTTCTTCTGTGACAGTGATGAAAGAAGTTCACCACAGAAGCAACCCACAGAAGGCAGGTCCTAAACAGAGCTTTTGCAAACAACATTCGAGTATTCATAGATCTTCTAGTAATAGGAAATCTAATGTAAAGAAAGAATGTAATGCCTCTGTGGCTGAGTTTAAAAAGTTCAATGAAAAGTTCAAGCAAATTACATCTCATATTCAATACTGTCATTGCTTTGATCTTATGTCTAAACTTAATAATCATTTTTCAAGTCAAGTCTGTTTACTCTCTACGACAATTCAAAAGTCAAATCCCACAAAGAAACAATCTGACTCTTCTGCAGAGAACAAAATGTATTTCAAGAATGCCAAGGCAAACTTGAAAAACTCTAACAATATTGGACCCATATGGATATGGGTACCTAAATCTCTGTGATTGTCCTGCATAAGAAGTATGTGCCAATCTGGTATCTAGACTCCGGATGCTCAAGGCACATGACTGGTGACAGAAGTGCACTATCCACGTACAAAGAAACACAAGATGGTGGATCTGTGACTTTTGGAGACAACAAGAAAGGACACATAAAAGGCTATGGAGTCATAAGGAAAGAAGACGTTTCTGTATACAAAGTTGCATATGTGGATGGCCTTAAGCACAACCTACTCAGTGTAAGTCAACTTTGTGATACAGGATTCAATGTGTTGTTCAAAAGAACTTTCTGCTCTCTACAAAGTGAAGAAACAAGTATGGAACTTCTGCGAGCTGAAAGAATAGGTGATCTATATCTAATGAACTTCAACTCAAAGAACAAAGACAAAGTTTGCCTTGTTGCCTGCAAAAGTGAAGAAGCCTGGTTATGGCACAACAGGTTCTGTAACTTGAATTTTCACACATTGGAAAAACTGGTCAAACTTGATCTAGTTAAAGGTTTGCCAAATGTTAAATTCAATAAGGATCATTTATGTTCTGCCTGTGAGATGGGAAAACTCAAAAGAGCTTCCCACAAAGGCAAAACAGATGTATCTTGCACTAGACCTCTGTACATGCTTCATGTCGACCTCTGCGGTCCCATTGCCATACAGAGCCTAGGTGGCAAGAAATACATACTTGTCCTAATTGATGAGTATTCGCGTTTCACATGGGTTGAATTCGTTAGAAAGAAATCAGATGTTCCAAATATATTGATAAATCTAATGAAAAGAATCCAAGTTCTTTATAATTGCAGAATACAGAAGTTAAGAAGTGACAATGGCACAGAATTTAAAAACTCTGTCATTGAAGCCTATCTTTCAACAGAAGGAATATCACAGAACTTCTCTGCAGCTCGCACTCCACAACAGAACGGTGTTGTCGAAAGAAAAAATCGAACACTTTTGGAAGCCGCAAGAACTATGATGTCAGCATGCGGATTATCAATGAACTTTTGGGCAGAAGCAATTTCTACTGCGTGTTATACTCAAAATCGATCAACCATTGTGAAAACACACCTCAAGACGCCTTACGAATTGCTTAACAAACGGCGGCCAAACATCAAATTTTTCCATGTATTCGGATGCAAATGCTTCGTCTTAAACGACAGAGATTCAAGAGGAAAGTTTGATGTAAAAGCAGATGAAGGCAAATTCATTGGATACTCTGCCACTTCCAAAGCCTACAGAACATTCCTTACAAAGTCTCACAAGATTGTAGAAAGCATCAATGTTTCTTTTGATGATTCATTCCAAATGACTTCTGAACAAATCAGTTCAGAACTCGGAATTAAAGGGAAATCCTCTGTCATCTCACAAGCAAAAGAAGACTTGGATCTTCTATTTTTAGAGATGCTCCACGAAAACATTGATCCTTCTGTTGGAACAATCAGGGTTTCTGAAGAACCATCCTCTGTCGGACAAAATCCTACAGGTTTGTCTCTAACTGGTCCTAACAATGCTTCATCTTCTTCTGTAAATACTACAGATGCAATTGCCGAAGCGGAAGAAAGTGCAGAAGATGAAACATCAAGGAAAACGACCACAGAAGCTGCACAAACCACAGAAGAACCAATTACAGAGGAAATCGAGGACCAAGACTATACGTCCTCGGAGGAACAAACTCCACCACCACTCATACCAATCATTCCACAAACGGTAGAATCAACTACCAAGGCACGAAGAACAACAGAGGCTACACAAGAAGAAACACAAGAAGTCTCTAAAGAAAGTCTGAATGACATTGATGATCATCTTCCACGCACAACTCAATGGACAAAAAGCCATCCTCCAAGCCAAATTATCGGAGAACCTTCTGACGCAGTAAAAACAAGGTCTGCCACTGCTAACTTTTGTTTCTTTACAAATTTTATTAGTGTGATAGAACTAAAGAAGATTTCTGAAGCCCTAGATGACCCAAACTGGGTAGACGCCATGCAAGAAGAACTTTTGCAATTTGAGCGTAACAGAGTATGGACTCTAGTACCTCTGCCAAGAGGAAAACAGGCCATTGGGACTAAATGGGTCTACAGAAACAAGAAGGATGAAGATGGAGTGGTCATCAGAAACAAAGCAAGATTAGTAGCAAAGGGATATAGACAAGAAGAAGGCATAGACTACGATGAAACTTTTGCCCCTGTCGTACGGCTCAAAGCAATAAGAATATTCTTAGCCTTCGCAGCCCACAGAGGTTTTAAAGTCTATCAGATGGACGTAAAATCAGCTTTTCTCAACGGTGAAATCCAAGAAGAGGTCTACGTTAATCAGCCACCAGGATTTGAAAGCTCAAAGTTTCCAAGGCATGTATACTACCTTGAAAAAGCTCTATATGGACTGAAACAGGCTCCACGAGCATGGTATGAACGACTTTCTACCTTTCTTCTAGTCAATGGTTACAACAGAGGTACAACAGATACTACCTTATTCTATAAACGCAAAAGTAGTGAGATAATGCTTGTACAAATATACGTAGATGACATAATTTTTGGGTCTACTAATTCAGAAGAGTGTAAAAGATTTGAAAAACTCATGCAGAGTGAGTTTGAAATGAGTATGATGGGAGAATTAACTTTCTTCCTCGGACTCCAAGTCAAACAATCATCAGAGGGAATTTTTATAAATCAAGCTAAATATGTCTCTGACATTCTTTCCAAGTATAGCTTCTCTGATGCCTCTGCAATGAAAACTCCAATGGCCACTGGAAACAAGTTATTCTTAGATTCAGATGGCATCTCTGTAGAATGCACTCTCTACAGAGGCATGATTGGATCTCTGTTATACTTAACAGCAAGCAGACCTGACATTATGCATGCCACATGTCTCTGTGCACGCTATCAAGCTAATCCAAAGAAATCACATTATGATGCCGTAAAGAGAATCTTTAGATACCTAAAAGGGACCAAAAATCTTGGTCTCTGGTATCCACAGAACTCTGGTTTTGATCTTAAAGCTTATACAGATTCAGACTATGGAGGATGCATGCTCGACAGAAAGAGTACCTCTGGGAGTTGTCAATTCCTAGGTGGTAAACTAGTCAGTTGGACCTCCAAGAAGCAGAATTGTGTTTCCACATCCACTGCAGAAGCTGAATACGTTGCTGCCGCTAGCTGTTGTTCTCAGGTTCTATGGATGAAGACTCAGCTAAAAGACTACGGCCACATTCTGTTCAAAATACCCATCTTCTGCGATTCCAAAAGTGCTATTGCTATCTCTGCCAACCCTGTGCAACACTCAAAAACCAAGCATATCGATATAAGGTATCACTTCTTGAAACATCATGTTGAATACGGTACAATCGAAATGCATTTTGTGCCCACAGAATATCAACTCGCTGACTTATTCACCAAAGCACTAGACGAGAAAAGATTCAACTTCTTGGTGGGTAAGATAGGAATGATTAACATGGTGTGAAAATCCTCAGTAAGTATAGTTTTATCTTCTGTAAATAATAAGTAAATACATTGCTTAAATTATTGTTTTGAAAGATTCTACTTCTATATGTAAATTCTTAAAACCTTTAATAGTTCTTGAAACTACAGAACTTCTGTAAGGTCTGCTCAGAACCTCTGACAACCTTCACAGAACCTCTGATAGACTTGACCTATGTACTATGCAAAACTTATCATATTCTGATCCAAGCATAGATCAAGGGGGAGCAAAAGGAAAATTCTTGATCTACAGAAGTGATTAGATCAAGGGGGAGCAAAAGGGGCCCTCAAATGATCTACAGAGATAAATCTTTCAAAGGAAAGCCAAAGAAGAATGTCGATAATTTCCCATCGACAGAAGTAAGACAAAACTGCCGAGAACAGAAGAACCAAAAGGTATGTCTCTCGCACGAAAGGTTTTTAGAAAACAGTTTTCTAGGACAAGAATTGTCAAATATGTCCTAAATATACTGTGAATAACATTTCAAAAATCAAAAGTTCAAAAGGTTTAACAAAATTCGAAATAGTAGAAATTTAAGGTCATAGAGCTTCTGCTGAGCTCAACAGAGCTTCTGCAGGAAATATGCTCTGTGATCATAAATTAACCCTCTGTCGATCTTTTGGAATGTTATCTCGAACAAAACGTTTATCAAAATAGTTTTCTCGGACACCAACCTTCAAGAATGTGCGAAAAACATCTCTTAACACAGATCAAAAATTGGGTGATCAGAAAGTTAATAGAATTCAAGTTATAAGATTTTTTCTCTCATAGAGCTTCTGCTGGCTCTGGCAGAGCTTCTGCAAGTTCCATCAGAGCTACAAAACCTCTGTGAGTAAAATTTCTTGACAAAATCCTATTGATCTTCTCCAATATCTTTACAAACGTTTTCGTTTAAAGAAGAACCTTCAACAATGATAACAATGAGATATATGAGAAAAGGGTTAAACTTCAAAATTTTCAACATCACAGAGCTTCTGGAAACTAACAAAGGCTCTGCTATTTTGTTAATTTGGGCATTTCTGTAACAATAACGGTTACTTTTACTGAGAGTGAAACTCATATGGCTAAGAACAACTCCACGCGCCTAGCATTAATGGGCCGCGCACGACGTCCTGTCATCTTCTGACATGGCCTACGTGTCCCATTTTCATTGGGCAAACATGGAACGTTTTTTTGGTAAGTTGAACCCGCCGCTCAAACTCGAGTGCGGATTCCAAACTTTAATCCATTACCATAAATTTTACCCTTTCGAAGTCTACCGTTTTACCATCCTATAAAAACAAACCTTACCCTCTCATAACACTTTTTACAAACTCTCATCTTCTTCTCCGGCGATACCCTGCAAAACACTTGCAAATGGCTTCATCTTCTCGAGCTACATCCTCTGAACTCTCTCCGGCGAACTCAACGGAATACTCCCCTGCTCATTCAGAACATTCTGAAAACCCCAGCCTTGCAAGAGATATTGAACAACAAGATTCCGGGGACTCCGCAGACTTTGCTCCGACGACACACTTGCAAAACTTCATAGCTAAGGATCATTTCGAAGCCACTCTTCCTATCAAATCCAACAACTGCTATTTGGTCCCCTCACCCACTACTTTCGGCGAAGCCCATGCCATACTTCTGAACATCATGGAAAACCATATCCTCTTCCCTCTACTATCAAGAACCCCTAACAAAATTCCAGTCCGTTATTTGAACCAATTTTGGCAAAGCTGCCGATTTGATAAAGACGATTCTCTTATCAAAGGGTACATTTCAAGACCTGATAAATCTGAGCATCTTGAAATCAAGTTCAACAGAACAATGTTCTCACTTGAATTCAACCTACCAACAAGGGGTCTTCTGGGATTGAAAAGTTATGCAGAGCAACCAACAGACGAAGAGCTCTGTCGATTCGTGGAAATGCTTGGGTACAACACCCAACTACGGAAGAGAAATGACTTCCGCAGAGGCCGATTGCCACCTCTGTGGAACACTTTGTTCTCTATTCTTAACAGATGCCTGACAGGAAAGATAGGGAGTATTGACCAGAGCTCACATCAAATCTTGAGCATCATGTATGGGGTTTACTATGATCTTCCACTAGATTATGCGACCATAATGATGCAAGAGATCATAAACACCATCGACAGAAAGAACAACTCGAAAAGGGTCAAAGAGAACGATCCCAACTTTCTACCACCTCTGCAATTCCAAAGAATATTGGGAGTACTGTTCGAACCTCTGCTGCTAATCCAAAATTGGCCAATGGAAGGGCCAACTCCCAAACAGTTCCCGATGAACAAAAATACCCCCACTGATCATGCTGATGGCTACTCACACTGCAGACCTCTGTCAAAGAAACTTCTGCGCTACGCATCGAACAAATCCCTTCAGAAAGAGTATATACGCGATCATAGAACTCCAAAACCGAGTCCTATGACACCCCCGCGTTTAGGTGTCCCTCTAGGAACAATGATAGCAAAACCTCTTTGTTGGTGCAAGTGTACCACATCTCTATATATTTATATATATTTATTTTGATGATTACAAACACACCGTATTATTGTTTATCTAACAATCCTATCCAAGTGTACAGTTCTTGAAGAACACGAAGATTTTATCTGAAGAATTCAAGACGGAAGTTTCTACGTCGTCATTATTGTTTATAACTAATAATGATAAACACCCTAAAATAATATACCACTTGGATATTTATAAAACCCTAAACTATTTTTAATTAAAGATATTTAAAATTATTTAAAACTAAAGTTTTATTAATCTTTATTAAAATATCAAAAATCAGTTTCCTATGATTTTACTGTTGCACATTTATTGAAGGAGTGTTCAGCCGAAAGCAATCCAACGTGCAGCCTGCCCATTGTAATTTTCTGACCGCGGTATACCGCGGTGTGCAGGCGGTATACCGCCAGCTCTTATAGCCGTTGTTTTGTCAGTATCTGCGCGGTATACCGCAGTGTGCAGGCGGTATACCGCCACCTCATATATCCGTTGGAGCTTCCTGATATATATACATGCTTGCTGGAGAAGAGAAGGCAGACATCAGATAGAACAACACAACACAACAAGAAGCAACCATTTCTCAGCTCTCTCACTCAATTAATATATATATTTTATAAAACTTTTTTTTATAAAATATCCAAGTGTGAGATATTATACAAGAGTGATTACCCATTGTGAGTTATACTCCTCTTGTAAGTATTTGAATATCGGGTGTGTGATCCTGTACATCTCATAGCAGAAGCTTGAGAATCAATTACGTTACCTTTGTACTTGGTTTGTATTTCTACCGTAAAGAATACATTTATTGGATCGTGTCGGGAAGTGTCTCGGCTGCTGGTTTATCACAGTTGGTGGTAAATCAGTAAATCTCTGTGTCAAGTATCTCTATCCCTTATCTCTTTATTTATTCCGCTGTGCTTTATTATATTTATTTATATAAACTGCTTTGCATTTATATTTATTTATATAATCTCTGTGCATTTTAATTATATCTGTTTATATAATTGTTGTGTATTTACTATTTGTATACTCTGATTTATTTATACTGTTTCTGTACTGTATTTATTTATAAAAGAATTTTTGAAAGTAAAAGATTTTAAATACAACCTTACCCCCCCCTAGGTTGTCTAACATTTGGTATCAGAGCGGGGCTTTCAAAAATTTTCTGTTTAAATTTTTAAAGTCATTTCTTTAATTTTTTTTAAATGGCTCAACAAACTAATTTTGTGTTCTCTAAAACTCCTTTGATAGATACTGAAAAGTTTGGCATTTGGGCCGAGCTATTTGAATGTCACGTTCGTGGCAAAAGTCAAAAAATTTGGGATATTATAGAAAATGGGAATTTTAACCCTACTATTATAAAAAATAATGTTATTGTTGATAAACCTGTTAAGGACTGGACTCCCGCTGAAGAATCTCTTTTTTGTTTAAATTTTGAGGCTAAAAATATATTATATGCTGCTTTAACTTCCGATGAAATAGAAAGAGTTTATACCTGTAAAACTGCTAACCAAATCTGGCAAAGCTTGAGTGACACTCATCGTGGAAATACTCAAGTTAAAAGTTCTAAAATAAACATTTTAGTTCATGATTATGAACTGTTCGAAATGTCAAAAGATGAGTCAATCGACTCAATGTTTAAACGTTTTAACCTCATTATGACTACTTTGAAGGGATTAGGTCGCACTTATCCTAACGAAGACTATGTAAGGAAAATTCTTCGAGCACTTCCTTCGGAGTGGATGGCAAAAATCACATCCTTGGAAGACTCCCGAGATCTCGCAACTATGAAGCTCGATGATCTCATCGGCAATCTTAAAGTGCACGAAATCGCACTAAAAAGAAATCAAGTCCGGGAGCAAGTCAAAAAGAAATCCATCGCTCTCAAGGTCGTTGCCTCAAAAGAAAAGGAAGAGGAGGAAGATGCAAGTTCATCCGATGATGAACCCGAAAATCTTGACGATTTAGTCAAGTTGGTAAGAAAACTTTCTAAACTTCTTTCTAACAAAAAGTTTGCCAATATTGATAGGTTTCAAGAAAATGAAGACTACCGTCGTGGTAGTAAAAACCAAAGTCGCAACGTCCACAAAAGTGAAGACAAATATGACGAATCTAGCGACGATGAAAAAGCCAATAAAAAGAAAGGCTTTTGCTATGTGTGTGGTGACAAGGATCACTATGCAAGTGTGTGTCCAAAACGAGCAAAACAAATCAACACACCAAAAGCTCTCGTTGGAGGCGCGTTGAGCGCAAGCATAGATGAAGCCAAAAATTTTTGTTTCATGGCCGACCATGATAATGAGGTATCTTCATCATATCTTTTTGAAAATAATTGTGATAGTAATTATAGTGATAATTATTACAGTGACGATGAAAATAATCTTGACGAATTATATAAATCATTTCATGCTATGGCCGCTCTCGCAAATAAATATAAAGATGAAATTTCTAATTTAAAAGAAACCGTATCTGCATATAAAAAGGAAATAGATGACGGTAAACAAAAATCTGCTCATGATTTAGATGTTATCACTAAATTAGAAAATAAATTAAGTGAAAAAGATATTTGTAAATCTTGTGTTATTTTAAATGATAAAATTGCATGCTTAAGTGAAAATAAAAAAGAAAGTATTGCATGTACAAAATGCGAGTCTCTTGAAAATGAAGTTGCATATTTAAATACTAAATGTAAATCGCATGAGAAAGATAATCTGTTAGCTAATGCTTTTCAAAATAGCAATGATAAAGTGTTAAAAATGCTAAATATGTCTAATCGCATAAATTGTCGTAAAGGCATTGGTTCCGATACATGTGTTGATAAATGTTCGTGTAAACCCATTAAAAGATTTTTTGCATCTCCTAAAGTTGATACGAGAAAACCTCCATACATGTCAAAAATAAAAAATGTGAATTATGGAAGGAAACCGCATGCGTTTATGTATAATAATAAGTTTGCGAATCCTAAGAAAAATGTTAATCCGCATACTTCTTTTTACGTCTATGATGAATACGATCGTAAAATTAAAATGGTTAGAAAATGGATTCCGAAAGGAATGTTTAATGTTGACAATCCCGGTGGGATGCGTTTGTGGTTTTAAACCATTTTTATGGTTTTATATGTTGTCGTATTTTGTTTTATGTCGACAACATATTTTTTTGCAGTTTATGTTGTATACTAACTGTTAAAAGGACCCATAAGAAAAGGGTACCACGAAATATTTTCTTTGCCTTTTGTAGGTGTTACCTGCCGAGGTTATAATACGTGGTTACCTGCCGAGGTTATAATACGTGGTTACCTGCCGAGGTTATAATACGTGGTTACCTGACGAGGTCATAATACGTGGTGATTTTTTTTAATCACATAAAATTAACCGAATATTGAAGCCTTAAGATCCGTTTTGGTGCAAGTGTTTCGTATTGGTTTGTATATCTTTGTCTCTATTGCTTTTTGCATTTTATTTTATCCCTCAAATTTTATAAAATCAATTTGATATCGTTATTAATTTGAGGGGGAGCGTTTTAGCTCTTTTACCCATGAGTGTATGCTACCTCAATTATATGCATATTTTGAGGGGGAGCATCTCTCGAGGGGAAGCATACCGTCTCTCTTGACCCTTTTTGTTTCGACAAACGGGGGAGAGAAACCGCATATGCTCTTGCTTAGCGGTTGTGTTTGTCATCATCAAAAAGGGGGAGATTGTTGGTGCAAGTGTACCACATCTCTATATATTTATATATATTTATTTTGATGATTACAAACACACCGTATTATTGTTTATCTAACAATCCTATCCAAGTGTACAGTTCTTGAAGAACACGAAGATTTTATCTGAAGAATTCAAGACGGAAGTTTCTACGTCGTCATTATTGTTTATAACTAATAATGATAAACACCCTAAAATAATATACCACTTGGATATTTATAAAACCCTAAACTATTTTTAATTAAAGATATTTAAAATTATTTAAAACTAAAGTTTTATTAATCTTTATTAAAATATCAAAAATCAGTTTCCTATGATTTTACTGTTGCACATTTATTGAAGGAGTGTTCAGCCGAAAGCAATCCAACGTGCAGCCTGCCCATTGTAATTTTCTGACCGCGGTATACCGCGGTGTGCAGGCGGTATACCGCCAGCTCTTATAGCCGTTGTTTTGTCAGTATCTGCGCGGTATACCGCAGTGTGCAGGCGGTATACCGCCACCTCATATATCCGTTGGAGCTTCCTGATATATATACATGCTTGCTGGAGAAGAGAAGGCAGACATCAGATAGAACAACACAACACAACAAGAAGCAACCATTTCTCAGCTCTCTCACTCAATTAATATATATATTTTATAAAACTTTTTTTTATAAAATATCCAAGTGTGAGATATTATACAAGAGTGATTACCCATTGTGAGTTATACTCCTCTTGTAAGTATTTGAATATCGGGTGTGTGATCCTGTACATCTCATAGCAGAAGCTTGAGAATCAATTACGTTACCTTTGTACTTGGTTTGTATTTCTACCGTAAAGAATACATTTATTGGATCGTGTCGGGAAGTGTCTCGGCTGCTGGTTTATCACAGTTGGTGGTAAATCAGTAAATCTCTGTGTCAAGTATCTCTATCCCTTATCTCTTTATTTATTCCGCTGTGCTTTATTATATTTATTTATATAAACTGCTTTGCATTTATATTTATTTATATAATCTCTGTGCATTTTAATTATATCTGTTTATATAATTGTTGTGTATTTACTATTTGTATACTCTGATTTATTTATACTGTTTCTGTACTGTATTTATTTATAAAAGAATTTTTGAAAGTAAAAGATTTTAAATACAACCTTACCCCCCCCTAGGTTGTCTAACACTCTTTCCACTCAAGCAGAAAAGGATCAAAAGTTAGCAAAACACATGGCTATTCAACTCAGCTTCATAGCCAAACGCGCAGAAATAATGGGAAAGAAATCTTCAGCAAAGATCTCTGCTTCTACTCCAAAAGCTAAGAAGAGAAAAACTGCAGAAGGCACATAAACTAGCACTGCAGAAGATAGACCTTCACCTCCCCATGCCACAGAGATTGGCTCCTCTGCTCCTCCCCTTTTCACAAAACAGAAAAAGAAAAGATCCAAATCAACAGAGGAAGGGGCACCAAAACCAAAAAGGAGGAAAACCAAAAAGAAGCATGGTAAATCACTTAAAAAATTGGTTACCATTGCAGAAGAGGCAATCATAGAGGGTGAAACTGCAGAAGAAGAAGATGCAGAAATAGGAATGACAGAAGAAGGATATCATTCACCCTATCAATCTCCAGATAGATTTGCTCACCAGGGAGACCTGAATGATTTCCTACAGAACCCCGAAATTGCAAACACCCTTAATACAGCAGGGTGGACGGCACAACCTCTCGACCACCACTCTCCAGAAGAACAAGATTTCTTCATTTCTGGCATTGACACACATCTACAAGAAGATGACACAACACCCAGAAATCAACCAGCCAAAACCCCTGTGATTTTACAAAACCCTTTCATTCAAGGATTGGACGTCCACAGAAGAAGTCCAAACCAAGCTTCAGAAGATACAGAACAAACCGAAGCTGAGTGGAATACAACTGAAGTTACAGAGGCAACGGTTGTAGAAGAAACCACAGAAACAGGGATAGAAATCTCAGAGGTAGATTCAGATGAAGAAGAGGCTATCTGGATACGAAAAGGTCTCTATCATCCTCATGTCATGAGATTATACGGATCTCATCACATGTATGACTCCTTGCGCACAGAGAAAGGAACTTCCACAGAACCAGAAGAAGAAACAAGAAAAGATGCCGAAGTTGAAGAAGGCACACAACCAAACCCAACTCCCAGTGCAACCCACATTTCTAACTCCGCAGGTCTAGCTGCAGAAGGAGTTATTGAAAAAGAGCAGCACAACTCGATCCAAACCCAACCCATCCAGCCAGAGGTTACTCTTTCAACCTCTGTGCCCACAAAAACCGGGGAATCCATTCCTAGGGAGTCTCTTCAAAGAGACTCACCTAATGTTCGTGATCAATCTCCCCAGATCACACAAGAACACCCTACAGAGGAATTTGTTTCCTCTGTCACGCACACATTAAGGCCAAACCTTCTTTCAGAGAGAAGTAGTAAGCACAGAGACGAAGAGACTCTAGACAAGTCTCCTAGTCAACAGAATGACATTCCAATACCCACCTCTGGAGTGGATTTGGACTCTGTTCTTCACAGAACTTTTGTAGAGAACGAAACTCAGGTTTCCTCTCGAGGATCAGAAGGAAATCCTTCCACCCCCATCGTACAAACAAGGGTGAACGAAGGTGTCCCAGGAACAGGGACTCACTCTGGAGACGAATGTGTTCCTCCAGAGGTTACACAAGGAACACAAGTATCAAGGGATGAGTTCCAAACCCTTGTCACCTCTGTGAACCAAACAATGAAAGAGTTGCAAAGCTCTTTCAAATCTTTTGCAGAGACAACATCACTGGCACTGCTAAACCTAAACACCAAAATGGACAACCTGTCCACAGAGGTGAAAACTGCCATCTCACAGATGAAGTCTGCTGCTACTGCATCCACCACTTCTGCCGCAACAACTACTCCTTCGATTGAGAACTCAATCAACAAATTCCTTGATCAATTGAACAAACAGACTTCAGTGTCAACGGGCATCACTCCTGCAGATCTACAGAAGGCCCTACAAAAAGTTCAAGAAGAAGCCATGCGAAATACCATGCTGATGCAACCCAAAGACTACATGACAAGAGCACAGCTGACAGAGCTTAGGCAGAACGTGATTAATCAAGTGACAGAAGTCATCCTTTCCTTCACCACTGCCAATGCTAACTTCGTCAAAGATTTCAGAGAAAGTGTAGGAAGGATGAGATTCAAAACAGAGGCAGAGCTAGCAACTCTTCTTGGCCTCTGTGATGATGTCTGCGCGAAACTGATCGCTGCTGGAGCCACAATGCCAAAGAAACCCGATGCTTCCTGCAGAGCAGAGGGTACATCAGACAAGGGTCAGGATGACTCTGATGATGATGACCATCCTGGTCCATCAGATCATCCTGAGGGGGAGAAAACTATAGAGAAAACTGCAAGCAGAGGACTTACAGGTCCACCAATAGCCGCAGAACCTCTGAGTCAAGCACCTCCAGAACAGACCCGACAACAACAAACCCAAAAGACCACAGAGACAACACCCATCTCTGTGGAATCATCTCCTTACGAAACCAAAACTCCAGAAGCAGAACAGCAAGCCACAGAGGCAACAACCGCCCCTGAGGTAATCATTTTGGAAGAAACAGATGAACCAACCACAGAGAAAACTCTCACCTCTGTGGAAACACCCCAAACCATACCCAGAAGAAAGTCGATTGCCACCAAACCAAAAAGAGCAACGACCTCTGCTTCTGACATTCTGAAAAGGATGCACACAACAATGAGTGATCGTATGGTGAAGAGAGAAGAAGAAAGGCACAGGTTCACTTTAGCTTTCAGAATGGCAAGAAGATTCAATGACAACACTTCATCAATAGAAACTGAGCTCACAGAAGAAGTCACCTAACAACCTCCAACAGAGGTTACAGAGCAAGTCAAGCCAACAGAACCATCGCCACAAAAGTCCTCTAAGTCACAATCGTCAAAATCCATAGAGGCAACCTCCATCAAACCTACAGAAGTGCAAACCTCAAACCCCACAGAAGCAACAGGTTCTGCCACGACAACAAAAGATAAAGGCAAAGGGATACTGACAGAAGAGCCTAAGAAGAAGAAAACATTGTCAAAGCCAACAGAGAAACTGATGAAGAGTGCGTTTGACGCCTTTCAAACCCCAAAACCCGAAGAAGTTGACTGGGCACATGGATTGAAGCCTCTGTCAGAAATTCCTTTAACTGGTAGAGCTGCAGAAGTTGTTCAACAGATGGAGAGTCTCAGAAGACAAATTCCACGACCTGGTCCAACACATGAAGAAATGGAAGAAGTGGTATACAAATACCTCTACAAACAATCCTTTCAGACAAACTATCCAACAGATCATGTGACAGATCCAAGGATCAGAGAAGAATTTGAGAACATCTTCACGAGAACAAAGCCAAGAGCCAAAGCAGATGTCTTCTCAATTCACAAAATCAAAAAGGTGATCTTCTGCAGATTCTCCTTCACTAGAACCTATCCAAGGGTCAGGTACAATCTTTACAGAGTCAGAAGAGAGAACAATTCAGAATCTACCTTCGCTGATGCTGACTTAAGAAACATCAATCCATACGATCTACCTGACCTTCTGCAATGGACAAAGGACAACTACAACACAGAGGCAAACACCAGAGCCTATCAAGTATTGAGAAAAGCGATGAGGGAAAAGCTTCTGCTCTACAGCATGATAGATTTCCAGCTGGGAAAGGATCTCGGTCTCAAACATCTAGATCTACGACCACCAGAAGATCGCTGCCCACCAGACGCTGTGCCCAACTCAATCATCAGAGAACCAAGATTTGGGTTAGTATTTCAAAACCCACAACACCAGGTTAAACTTTTTGTACTCATGGATTGTCAGAAGTACGCAACCAGTACTCTGAGCAAATTCAGAGCAAGCCTTGTAAAATACAGAGGTACAGAGAAAATGGATAGAGATGATGCAGATACTTTCATCAGAGAAATAGACTCAACAATCCGCCTAAGAGAACTCTGCATCAGATTCTACAAAGAGATCAGAAAAGTCGGCAGAGACAACAGAAGCTACAACGATTTCAAAGATGCCAAAATCTGATTCTCAGACCTCCAATCTCTGCAAACAAAGTTTTATCTTTCATTGTACTCAAATGTAAAATGCCTCTGGCATATTTCTAAATGAAAGAAATTTCGAGGTATTGTTTAACCTCTGTCTTATCTAACTTAGCCAAACTTAACTCAAGTTCAAATTTTTTATTTTTCACTACTTAGGGGGAGATTGTTAGCTTCAATCTTCCTAATCATAGAAGTATTTAGAAGTAGTGAAAAATAGGCTAAGTATAGAAAAGCCTCTCACAGAGGCTCTGCCACTTCTTCCAGAAGATCAAGTCCAGAAAGCCACAGAAGCTACAGAGGTAATCACAGAACCTCTGTAGTGCGCAAGAAGAAGATCAACTCGGAAACAAGTGGACTGCTCCACAGAAGGTCAGACCATAGAACCTCTGTAATGCCTTACAGAGCCTCTGTGGTCTGCTATGAAGACTTGGAAGATATTACTGGATACGTTCATCAACTTGCATGGAAAAGTACTGTCAAAACACGTGTCAAGCTCTGAGTGGACTCAATAGGGCATGGTACAAAATAGACGTCTGCGCCATTTAATGCATTTACCAATAGTACATCTGCTCCATTAAATGCGCATGGCTCAAACAACTGTTCACACCATCCAGTTCACTATTCATGCCGTAAAAGGAACAGTGACCTACTTCATAGTCTTCTAAGAGTAGTATAAAAGGAAGTCTCATGTTGAGATCTTCCTAAGAACGAATACACAAGGAATCACTAATACTCTCAAACGTTATTGTCAAATATCTGAGTGTTATATTCTCACACACACCAACAGTTCTTAATCTGTTCTTCGTGTTCTTATTATATATTGAATAACAGTAACTGTTCAAGAAATCCTTTTTATTCCTTACTGTTTTCTTTATATATGGGCGTTCTAACATCTATCAAACATATCTGTTAGTTTAAATACGCTTCCGCATTAAACTCTAAATTCAACTAATAGACTGTTAATTTTGATTAAGTGTATCTGGGTTCCAACAATTGGTATCAGAGCCTCTCTTGATTTTCAATATCAAGTGATCCACTTATCAAGATTCGTGATAGATATTATTGTGTCTGGAAACTGCTTAAACTCAGAAAATCTTCAAGTTCATCGAAGTAACTCTTTAGTCATACCTTCTTTCTAAAATCTTCAAAAATGACAAATACAAATAATTTCTTTACTACTGGTTCTCTCACTAAACCTCCTAGTCTCCTTCGAGATGAGTATCCTCAGTGGAAAATAAGAATGGTCCATTTTTTCGAGGGCACTGAAAAAAATCAAGTACAATATCTGTACAATCCTCCTCCTATTCCCATGACAGTAGTACCTCGTATACCTGCTACTGCTGAATCTGCCGAAATCCCCGAACATCAAAAACCAAAGCCAAAAGGGGAGTGGTCAACTGAAGATAAAGCAGAAGATGAAGTTGCTCAGAAAACCAAGAGGACATTGATTATGGCAATACCCAACGAACTCTTTCAATCCTTGGATTCATGTGAAACAGCGCATGATCTGTGGAAAGAACTGGAAAGACAGTTGGAAGGAGGTGCTAAAACACAAAAAAATCGAAGAGCACAGTACATCAATGAATATCATGCATTCAGAGCCTCTTCAACAGAATCTCTGCAAACAACATACGACAGATTCAACTCTCTAATCAACAAGTGCAGAAAATCAGGCATTGACAGAACTTCTGAAGAAAACAATGTCATGTTTTTAAAAAGTCTAAATGAAGAATGGCTCCAACTGTCTATGTCCCTACAGACAAATCAGGATCTAGACACCTGGACTCTCTCTGATCTTTACGGAACATTAGCCGCACAAGAACCTCAGATAGCACAGGCTAAAACACTAACCATTGTACCATATGCATTGGTTAGTAAAACTAAAGAAGATGCACAGAGACCAAGAAATGAAAAAGCCACAGAGGAGAAGAAGAAGGAGAAGAAGAAGATGGTGATAATAGACAGTGAAGAAGAAGAGCAAGCAGAAAAAGAAATAACTCTTGCGTCACTAGCTAAATCTTTAGCTCTATTGACAAAAGAGTTCAGAGGAAACAGAAGAGGTTCCGGAAATGAAAGATATGATAGAGAAAACAGAAGAGATGACAGAAGAGAAGAAGAATCGAGTGGCCGACAGAGGTCAAGCGAAAGACATTACAGAGGAAATGACCGACAGAGGTCAGATGACTCGGTAAGCCACACGCAGCAAGAATGCTACAAATGCGGCAAACCTGGTCACTATGCAAATGAATGTAGATCAGAGATATTTCACACTATCCCGTTTCAGACTCCATTCATTCTGATTCCAACGATGAGGACCCCAACGATGCCCCAGCCGACGTACACTTTTCCACCTCAGGGAGATGCTACTGACTTGATGCATCATAATGGCTTCTAGACGAACATTGGCTCTATCCCTGCGACAAATGGAGGGTCCAATCAGGACAACCCGGTCGCCCGACGCCTGAAGCTTCTCGAAGATCAAAATGAAAAGTTGTTATCAATGTTATCCAAATTACCTGGTGCCGTTGTACCCGTCGACGTCGAGCCCCGCTCAGGATTTCAAGCGTCCCCTTTTGTCGACGAAATCACAACTGTCGATGTCCCAAAAAGAAGTACAGTATTCCTGCTTTCACGCCTAAGTATTTAGGAATAACCGACCCGACAGAACACATCGCTCAATACAAACAATTGATGTGGACCGCATCAATCCCGCATCTGTACCAAGAAGTCTGCATGTACAAGAGTTTTGGTGCGACCTTTACGGGAGCTGCTCCCCAATGGTTAATCAACCTTAAGCCAAGTCCATCGCAATTTTGCTGAATTGGTCAACCAGTTTTCACAACAGTTTGCCAGTAGTCGCAAGATGGAGAAGCAGACCAGTGACTTGTAATACGTCACTCAAAAAGCTGGAGAGTCCATTCGCAGCTATTTTAATCGTTTCAATGCAGAAATGATCAGTATTCAAAATTGAGACGTCAAAACCGCAATCGAGGCCTACAAGCGAGGTCTTGACGACGATAGTTCAGGACTGTACACCGACCTTACGAAATACCCTCCAGAAAACTTTGAAGACAAGAACGTTGGCATACATGAGAGTGGAGGACGACTTGGCATTCTGTCGTAAGCATTCGGGTGACAAGAAATCACTTGGTGTAAAGAAACCGGATTTCAAACCCAGAGAGAACGTCAAAATTGAACCCGCACGCCAGATATTGAACGTCTGATTCGAAAAGATGAAGATCAATCCAACGACTAAGTTTCCTCAGTATCCTAAGATTTCCTCCTACGGATTCAAGGGTACATCCAAGGACTTGGTCAAAGCCCTCAGAAGCGTACAATCAACTATTCGATGGCCCAAGAAGAGAGACAAATATGACACCAAGAAAGACAAGTCCAAGTGGTGTGACTTCCATAGCGACCATGGCCATACGACGGACGATTGCGTAGCCATACAAAAGGAAATAGCCTGGCTCGTCCCCAAGGGTCATCTTCAAGGATTAACCGATAAAATAGCAACGCCTGTCGATAATACACGACCAGCATCCCCTGTCCATGCGAAGGTCGTCAACTGTGTGATAGGAGGATCGGACGTCTGTGGTCTAACTTATTCGGCAGCCAAAAGGCACGCCAGCCAAGTATCGGATGAACACCCGATTCCTCGGTCGTCATGACCAAGACCAGAAATGGAGTTGGAAGCAATGCCCATAACATTCGAGCAAAACGATCTCCAAGACAGCTGGCAAAAGCATCACGATGGGTTGATTATCCAGCTCACTGTTGGAAATTGTTCGACCATATAGTCTTGGTCGATGGGGGAAGCTCAGCTAATATTATTTTCCTCAGCACCATCAGGGCGATGGGTATCGACAAATCAGAGATCGTTTGTCGTTCAGCAACTCAGGTAGGATTCAATGGAGACTCGACCAATACCCTGGGGTATATTATTCTTCCAGTCTACGCTAAAGGGATCAACAAGCAGACAAAATTCAACGTCATCGACTGTTCGTCAGCTTATAACATAAATCTTGGTCGACCATGGATCCACGACATGAAAGTCGTCCCCTCGATGTATCAACAGACGATCAAGTTCCTAACGCCGTGGGGAATCCAGGAGATTAAAAGCAAACAAAAGACCGCTCGTGATTGCTACAAGGCGACGCTGAAACCTCAGAAAAAGGACATCTAGCAACTAAAGAGCCAGGACATCCCTGAGTCTGTCGACTACTATCGCCTAGAAGAATTCATCCTAGACCAAGACAAGCCTGATCAAGTCGTCTTTGTGGGGGCATCACTAGATCCTTCAATAAAGAAAAATCTAATCTCTTTTTTACTGGAACACACCGACTGTTTTGCTTGGAAGCACGAAGAGATGGTCGGTATAGACCCCGACATCATTTCTCACAAATTAAACATCGATCCATCGTATAACCTATAAAATAAAAACGTCAAAAATTCTCTCCTGAGCGAAATAAGGTGATCAACGATGAGGTCGACAATTTGCTCAAGACTTGTAAGATCAGAGAAGTGAAATACCCTAACATGTTGGCCAACGTCGTGGTCGTACAGATAAAAACGGAAAATGGCGAGTATGCATCGATTTCATAGATCTCAACAAAGATTTCTCTAAAGATCCATTTCCATTACCTCATATCGACGCTATGGTCGACGCAACCGCAGGACACGAACTATTGACGTTCATGGACGCTTATTCAGGATATAACCAGATCCTAATGCACGCCGACGACCAGGAGAAGACCGCTTTTATGACAGACAAAGGTATTTATTGTTACAAGGTCATGCCTTCTAATTTCAAAAATTGGTAATTAAGATGTTCAAAGAACATCTTGGCGACATGATGGAAGTCTACATCGACG
Source organism: Saussurea involucrata (assembly GCA_033807775.1). Taxonomy (NCBI): domain Eukaryota; kingdom Viridiplantae; phylum Streptophyta; class Magnoliopsida; order Asterales; family Asteraceae; genus Saussurea; species Saussurea involucrata. The sequence continues at coordinate 141,258,346 of CM066322.1, forward strand.
ACATGCTTGTCAAGTCAAAACAAGAGATTGATCACATCGATCATCTAAAGTGATCTTTCGACGTCCTCCGGGAATATCAAATGAAGCTAAAACCTACGAAATGTTCCTTTAGAGTCGGTGCCGGGAAATTTCTAGGATACATGGTCACGCGACGAGGAATAGTGGCTAATCCTGATCAAATCAAAGCTCTGGTCGACATTAAGTCACCTAGAAACTTCAAAGAGGTCCAACGACTTACCGGTCGTGTGGCAACGCTGAACAGGTTTATCTCACGATCATCATACAAATGTCATCTATTCTATATCGTCTTAAGAAAGAACAGGGGCTTTGATTGGACAGGCGACCATGAGCGTGCGTTGCAAAATTAAAAGAATACATGTCGTCTCCACCCCTACTATCGAAACAAAAAGACAACGAGGTCTTACAAATCTACCTTACTGTAAGTCCTTATTCCATAAGCGTCGTCTTAACAAGAGAATACGACAAACAACAGTTCCTGATCTATTATGTGAGTAAATCTTTATTTGATGCTAAAACCAGATACACGTCTATGGAGAAATTATTATTGTCACTAGTCACAGCGGCTAAAAAGTTATGACATTATTTCAAATCTCATCCTATAGCTGTCGTGACTAACTTTCCTCTTAAGATTGTCTTAAGAAAACCAGAGTTAACAGGTCGATTGGCAAAATGGAGCATATATCTCAGTAGCTACGACATCGACTTTAAAACTAGGACGGCGATCAAATCAAAAGTCCTAGCAGATTTTGTCGCCGATTTCAGTCCTGAACTGGAGAAAGAAGCACAAGACGAGACTTTTACTATGGCGACTACAACGACACGACCTGTATACTACACGTCGATGGTTCATCTAACGCCAGGGGGCAGGTCTCAGTGTCGTCTTAAAGTCGCCACAGGGGGCAAGATGGTGTACCCCATATGATGCGACTAAGTTTCCACAAACAACGAAGCTGAATATGAAGCCCTGATCGTGGGAATGAACATGGCCCACGACTTGGGAGCAACCGGACTTCACATCAAAAGCGATTCCCTATTAGTCGTCAATTAGATGAATGGAGAATTTGCGGCAAAAGACTTCAAGATGACGGCATATCTTAAAGTAGCCAAAGAAAAGTCAAAAATGTTCGATCCATTCTCAATCCAGCAAATCCCAAGAGATCAAAATACTCAAGCCGACGCGCTAGCAAATCTTGGGTCTGCACTCAGTAAGCCATCGTTTGACGCCATCCCTATGATCCATCTGGCGACTTCGTCTATCGAAGATTCTGAAGAAACTCATGTCCTCGACGAAGAAAACAATTGGTCGTACGATATCAAGAATTATCTCATGCACGACCAGTTGCTAGAAGACAGGATGGAAGCTCGAAAACTTCGAATTAAGGTATCGAATATCTCAGGATCGGTGACAGACTTTATCGACGATCATCAACAGGTCTGAACCTAAGATGCATTGACAACCAAGCCCAGATGCAAAAAATCCTGAAAGAAATGCACGATGGTGAATGTGGTAATCATTCGGGTGGTCGTAGTCTTCGTAATCGAATATCTCGACAAGGTTACTATTGGTCAACCTTGCGACAAGATGCCATCAGGTACGTCCAAGGTTGTGACTCATGTCAACGACACTCGGGTATGATCCACCAACCTCCTTCTGAGCGTTTGCATACGACATTGATCCCGTGGCCCTTCATAAGATGGGGATTGGTTATCGTCGGAAAGCTACCTCCTGCCCCTTGGGCAGAAAGTCTTTTTATTAGTACTTACGGATTATTTTTCAAAATGGATAGAAGCAGCTGCTTTCTCCCATGTCCAAGATAAGGAAGTCGTCTCTTTTATCCACACTAACATTATCTGCAGGTTTGGAATTCCCTCCGAGATCGTATGTGATAATGGATCACAATTCATAAGTGATCGCATCCGACATTTCTGCGAGGATCGTAATATCAAACTACGACCTCAACCCCATGTTATCCTCAATCTAATGGTCTTGCAGAATCCAGCAACAAAGTCATCATCAATTCAATAGAGAAAAGACTTAAGGCTGCGAAAGGAAGATGGGTCGAAGAACTCCCATCGTTCTTATGGGCCAATCGTACGATACCGCGTACATCCACATGACAAACCCCATTCTCCTTGGTTTACGGCTGTAAAGCGGTCTTTCCTATCGAAGTACAATTGCCGACATCGAGACATACCTCAGTCGACGATAATCTGGTAGACTTAGTTTACGATCTCGACGCTCTCGAAGAGCTAAGAGAATATGCCTTACTCAAAATGGCATCACAGAGACAGGTCGTCGAACGACACATCAAGAAAAATGTTAAGACCAAAGTCTTTCAAGAAGGCGACTTCGTCTTACGACGAGTATTCCAAAATACTAAGGAGCTAAACTAATAACGCCAATTTTTGGCATTATTTTTAGTCTACAAACCACTGAGAGTAGTTTGTTTTGAATCAAAGCGGTGTTGCTTTCACGTGTTTTCCAGTGAATTGCGCAGGTGTCCTGAAAGGAAGCTACAGTAGAGAAAACGAGCAGAAAAAGGGTTGAAAGAGAAGCTAAGTGAGACCAAACGGAAGCCCAAGATTCAAGCCCAAAGTCCAAGCCCAAGGTCTAGCCCAAGCCTGAACCAGAGCCAAAAACAACACGCTCGGTTTCCCACGCGACTTCATGTCGCGGGGAAAGTCGCGCAACCCTCTGTTTGGCATTTAATTCTTGGCGATTCCAGATCTAGGGCAGATCATTTTACGTGCCACGAGAGGCTGAGAAGAGGCGATTTTCAGAGCAGAATTCATCATTTTGAAGTCACGATAAAGAGTCGATTAAAGGGGATTGAAACATCATTCACGGATTAGAGCTGAGAAAAGGGAACTGATCAGTACTACGTTTATATTACGAAACAATGCTTTATACACTTGATTTCTTCTACGTTCTTGTGTTCTTATCCACCCCCAACATCAACTAATCTAAAGATGTTGGGGGTTGGAATGACTATAGTTTGACTAGAGATGACTTGTAGCCGAACAGTTTTACTAGTTTAAATCCATGAAGCATGTGATTTGAGTTTTTTTCATACAGTTGTTGATTGATCACCTTCAATTGAATTCTTTGTTTTGGATTAAAGTTCAAGAGAATTAGTTAATGACTAGACCAAATAATCATGTGCCGAAAAGGAGATTCGGTTAGAGATAGCCAAATCACCCTTCGTCCTAAGATGTTCTAATTTAATGTTATTTAAAACCATTGGTGGAGATCGAGAGATAAGACTTGTGGTTTTTAAAAGTAAAATCTGTTGTTTCTTGAGAAAGAACAACGGTGAGTCTCAAGAACTAGGTTTCATAGATAATACCGGTGATAATTGTTCGGGGTTATAGTTCGTCGATGGGATAGCCATAGGATTTCCAACCCTCAACCTTTTCTCTGTCAAAGTCTTTCTAAACTTTCCGTCAATCGAATTTAATTTTAGTTAGTTTTAAATAATTCTAAACCACAACCCAAAATTTCGATCGTTCAGTTAATAATAAGTATAGTCATTGTGATACTCAATACCTAGTTCCCTTGGTTCGATACTCGTACTTCCAAGTACATATTACTTGATTCGACCCGTACACTTACGGTTAGATTAGGGGGGGTGTAAACCCGCCTATCATAAACGCATGTAAATTTTCCACTAAGTGGGAAGGGCCATATCATTTATCTGAAGTCGTAGGAAAAGGTGTTTACAAGCTCCAAACCCTTGATGATCAAGACATCCAACGTAGCTGGAATGCGGTACATCTAAAGAAATATTTCTTTTCAATATTTTCTTATGATTTATTCATTACAACGACTACCGACTTAAGCATCGGAAGGTCGTTGGTTAAGCCAATGACCAACCGTTGATCAATGCTATATCGCAGGATCACACGATTACATAAGCACGGTTCGAAAGCTACGACAAGTCATTTAGGACGAAACGAACCAATGATAAAAAAGAATCCCCATCCTTACGACCCTAGGTCCGGGACATGGAAAAACCTTACAAGGCCTTTGTCGCACGATCTCTTTGTAAGTGCCTTGGATGCACGACTTTTATTTTTATTAACATATTGCTTCTATTGCACGATCTATGCTTTCTACGTATTTTATCGTATGACATGTAAGTTATCGCAAGTATCGCCACACTAATGCACAATCCATGTGATAAACAAAAATGCTCGACAAACAATCGTTGGACAAAAAATACTTGTATTCATATTTCCAAAATTACATGTAGAAGGCCCGACCACCAACGGTCGCCCCAAATATACAAAAATCCAAAAGTAAAATAAAACTAAGAGGAGATACTCTTGGTCTTGGGCGACTTTCTCATCGCCACCTCCCGCTTCGGCCTCCATAGGATCATCCTCTTTAAGGGCATCCTCCTGGTCGAGGTCTTGTTCCGTCCTGATCTGCCCTAGAAAAGTGGCGACCTCTGCGTCCGCATTTGCCATGGGATTTTTCCCCTGAAGATGGGGACGCATGATCGACGCCTTAACTCTGAAACGAGTTAAGGCCTCAAAACTGAGTATCCTCTCCTCCAACTCGGCGACCTCTTCCCTCTTCGCCTTGACTGACGACTCAAGATCTTCGACCTGTTTTTCGCGCATGGTCAAAAGATCCGTAGTCGCCGTAACTTCTGCCTCAGACGCAGAAGCTTTATTTTGAGCCTTCGTAAGACGCTTTTTAAGGTCGCCCTGCTCCTTCATTGAGGCCTCTAAGAGGTCCTGAGCATCGTCAAGCCTCGAAGAGAGGGACTCGACCTTGGCCTCCACCGCCTGTACCTGCTCTCGCGCCCTTTGTTCTCCATCTTGGGCTTTGCGCATTTCCTCCGTTGTGCGGGAAGCAATCTTCTGGGCGCTGGTAGAAGCACAAGGACACCTGAAACGCCTGAAACATAGCAAACATGTTAGAACAAACGACGGAAAGTCGGAAAAACTTACCATGAACGACAATCCAGCGACGTGAGACCCGGTCTAATCGACCTACACGCCCTTGTAGCGATCCCGGAAGGACGGGATCAAATATTTTCCCAGATGGGGAAATATCTTCACCCTATCCAGGACGTCGTCCGTCACGAAGTCCGACGGTAAAGTGAAATTTAACGTCGAAACTCCAACTGACCCTTCGGTCTCTGGACCTTTCCCCTTGTCAACCCCATAAGGGACCGACTTGCCCGATCGAGGACCCGAGTCCTCAAGAATCGGAGGGGCGATGCTGACCGGTTCAGCGTCGATTGCACCATAAGATGGCTATGTCCTCTCAGGAGTGACAACCCTCGACGGGTCGCCACCCTTCGACGATGATTCCCTCCGGGAAGGAACCACCTTTGTCTTTTTTACCCCCAACGCAGAAGTCGGGGGGGCCTTTCTCTTCAGCTCCTAGGCCTTTTTGGCCAAGAGGAGGTGACCCTCCTTTTTCAATAGGCCGTGGGATGGCATTGGCCCGGATCCCCTTGAAAACAAAAACCAAGAAAGGTTAGAAAGCAGAAAAGGAGTTCAAGTCGCACGACCAAAAAGTCGCACGACCGAAGGTATACTAGGACAAGAGACACTTACCAGTCATCTCCTCCTCCTCCTCTCTCTCCTCTTCTTCCTCCTCTCTCCCGGCAGTCGAGGCCTCAGTCGCCCTAATCACCTCGACGTCCGAGTCTTCGTCGACTAAGGCCCGAGCAGTGAAGAAAGAGCCTTCTCCAACGCTACTCCCCAGGAATCTCTCGATCTTTTCCTGAGTATCAGGACGGGCTCCAACCGTGTTGAAGTCGATCGTTGAAATACATAAAAACGTCAGTAAGTACGATCCAAGTTAAAAACGAAAAATAAACTAATGACAAGGAAACCTAACCTCGACATTCCACCTGGTGGTGACGCACGATGAATCCTCACCCTTTTGGTCGAGCGATTTCAGCCGACACAGAACGTATCGGGCTTTCCACCCGCGATCGTTGACTGCGGTGTTTTGAACAAGAACCTTCTCACCCCTAAACCTCGGGTAGAGGCTGTAGCGGTGATTCTTATCATCCTTCGCCATGTAGGCCGTCAAAAGATCATTGATAGTGAAAAGAGTGGCACACTGAGCGGTGACCCTATGGATCACATGAACGGTCCGCCAGAACTGCGGCATCGTCTGACCTGGAGAAAGGTCGAACTCATCCAATAATGCCCTGGCCAAGGGCGAAAAGGGCCACTTAAACCCTATTTTGAACGAATATTCATATAAAATAAAATATCCGTCTGGGCACTCCTCAGGCCGAATGTGGTCAGAAGGGAATATCTCAACGCTCTCAGGTATCCCGGCTAAGGTCCTGAAAGTCTCTAGACTCTCGTCGGAAGTAATGGTGCTCGGTGGTTCACTAGACATAATGAAGTATGGGTTGCTAGTTAAGGCTAGAAAAAGAGTTTTCAAATCCCAGTTCTTCGTACGTCTTATGGCTATAGACTTAATACGGATAAAGGTCTTGAATCGTACCTTATGTAAACCTCTAGAACTTTGGTCGAAGAATGGTAAGGGTTTTTGCAAAGTTTTTGCAAGGATCACAAAATCTCTCTCTAAAAAGCTTGGAAGCGTGAAAAAGGAAATGACTGGCTTTGAAACCCTATTTATATGGTTTCCAACTCTCAGGTCAAACCGCTCGATGATCGACATGTGTCATCGCCATTTTGCATGTCACTATCGGATGGACAACACGTGTCCATAACTGTCATCCACACGCACGAACGTCAGCACGACGTCATCAGCCTTATCGACTTTTCGGTTACTTTCGAACCGATTCGGTTTCTTTCGAACCAGCTTCGAATCGATGGTTGACACGTGCCCATTCAATTACCTCGGAGATGAAAGTTTAAATTTGCACGCCAAATTCAAATTTTGGGGCCAAACTGTTTGGGTAAAAAATCACACCTCACGACCGACGCAGAAAAACAAAGGACTTGCTTCGCACGACAAGTCTTGTATTACGATAAGGTCTCTTAAATTATGCACGACCACATCTTTAATCGTCGCCAGTAAGGTATCTCTATCGTACGACCGAAATGTCCACCAAAACAGACGAACGTCGTACGATTATCCTTGACACTAATTTGCTAATGATCGACAAGTGTTTCTTTTATGGTTATTTAATGCAGGTCAAGCACCATAAAAGAAAACGGTCATAACTGAAGATTGTAATCAAGTGTATTCAAAGACAAAGACCGTTTTCCACATTTATGAAGGCCTTTAATGACGCCAAAGCCTATATAATCCAAGACCGAAGACACGTTCAAGCATGAGGAATTCACAACGATTGAACACAACTGATTCTCAGAGATACACAACTTACCCGCGAGCACACACAAGAATTTCCAGAAGCTTTCTCAAAGCATTCAAACGATCATTCGCATCTTCCTTCAAAGAAACACACGACAAAGCTTTATTTTCACACGACGCACAATACGATTTTACAATTAAGTCTATTTCTCTTGTAATTGTAATCTATTGTACTCACGTCACCTGTTACTAAAGAATTTCGTCCTTGTTTGACGACTATAGTGCACCGTCGACTTCTATAGTCAGCCGCGGTTTTTACCCTCGACGGGGTTTTCCACGTCAACAAATTCCCTCGTCTCTTTTTATCGTTGTTAACTGTCGTACGATTTGTCGCGTGATCCTTTCTTTAGTTGCTAAAGCTCCACATCGACCATAAGTTATCATTTGGGTGATTTTTGGCATTAACATCGGTTACAAGATTTCTATTTGGGCTTGGGACCGATTTGTGCCTGGCCCGACCCGGGACCAAATTTTTGCCATCTCTATCTGGGTCCCTCTAACTAACAGAATAAAAAAGATTTCGTTAACTCAGTTAAGCCAAGTGTTATTTCAGTCTTTTAACCTTACTTTTTTTGTCTTTTACCACAGGGACCAAAAATTTAGTTCCTTCTAATATACATGATATACTTTATTATTATTTTAATCTAATAACAATTCTTTATATATATATATATATATATATATATATATATATATATATATATATATATATATATATATATATATATATATATATATTTGTTAGATCAAACCACAGTTCACAAAGTCATCTTTGTCTCTATGAACCTCCCCCCCCCCCCCCTGCGCCAACCATCTTCTCCGGTCACCATATCCACCTCCCCCATCATACCTTTTCCCATCCCGCCGGTGAAACTCACTATTTCTACAACACTTTTAATGAAGATTTGCACCATCTCGCTCTCTCTCTCTCTCTCTCTCTCTCTCTATCTTTCTCATTTTCATACACACAGAGTTTAAACCTATATATATAAGGTTGGGTTCACGTGAGACCAACCTATTTTCGTGAGAGCGTGGGACCACAAAATAACACTTAAACTTCACAACGAGTCATTGTGAAGGTAAGCAAAAAAACGAACCTTCACAGCAAAACCACTGTGAAGGTTTACTTTCACAGTACCTTCACGGTCTTTTGCTGTGAAGGTTTAGTGTTATTTTTTTGGTCTCACGGGTCTCACGAAAATGGTCTGGTCTCACATGATCTCAAGTATATATATATATACATATATATATATATATATATATATATATATGCATATTAGATCAAGCCATTTTTCACAAAGTTATCTTTGTCTCCATAAACCACCCTCCCAATCAGCTACCTCCAGCAACACCTCTGGTCACCATATCCATTTCCCTGTTATCTCTCTCCCTTCTCGCCGGTGAAACCTATATCTCCCGTGAAACCATGTCGTCGATAAAACTCACTATATCTACAACACTTTAATGAAGATTTGCGACCTCTCTTTATCTCTCTCTCTCTCTCTCTCTCTCTCTCTCACACACACACACACATAGCATTTAATCACATTTGTTTGATTTTTTTGTGAGTGTGGATTTGCAACTTCAGTCTCTTTTTCTCTCACAAATAACGCGAGTTCACCAATGAGCTTCAGAGAGGGTCACAGTAAGGAGGTGGCGGGTTGGGAGGGAGAGGAACAGTAGGTTTGAACACTTGAACCCTAATAGAGTTGTGTAATAAAACGAGGAAATACGATAATTATGATGCATATGTTTCCTTGGAGATGTGTACAGTGGTGGTGGTATTGATCATAGATGAAGGGTGAACAAGTTTTGGGGGTGGTAATCACGGAGATGGATATGCAGTCTGTGTAGTGTGCGAGTGTGTGTGATGTAGGTTTTGCAATAGAAATGAGGGTAACGCTGGCGGTGGATGAGATGAGGGGGAGGGGGAGAGTTGATCATTGTCGAGGATGTGGGCGGTATTTGTATGTGTGTCGGAATTAATAGAGGCCGACAGTAGGATGCATCTTTGTGGGGGTGAGGACGAAGTGGAGAAAGTAGGGGAGGGTAAGGGGGAAGTGGGCGAGTTATTATTGATAAAAAGACAAAATCAAGAAAAAGGAAAGAGATGGGGAAAAGACCAAAATACCCTTTGAATTAACTGTGTTAACAAAATAGGTTAGAGAGGGAAAATGTAATTTACTCTAAAAAATATACTATGCTATTATTTATTGCTTTATACAACTTGTGATAGTTTGGACCTACACGGTTGCATTCCCTTCTTACATTATTACTAGTCTTCTGCACCGCGCGTTGCGCGGTGATGCGGGACTCTTTTGAAAATGTTGAAGTAAGTTTACTGGATCAATGATCATGTATCAGATATTAAAGTAATAAGAACTATTTAATGTAACATGAGACATACAACTAATAAAATGGGTATATAGAAATGATTGGAAACGATTACATAAATAAATAAAACCAATATATTATATGCAGTTTTGTTTATAAATTGTGTTGTGTAGTCAAAATCAAAGATTCGTATAGTTAGATTCTCCTGCAAACAAATAATATTAAATTAAATAAAAGTTGTATTAGTTACTTAACGAAGCGAAATATACATAAACATGTGGATATTGTTCAATTCAATGTACATAAAGAGGATGGTATGGTTTGTGTGCATCATCAATGAAAGCGTAAAATAATTAACCAACCAACTATTGTATTAAAGTAATATGATGAAACTAATTCTTTCTAACCTTGCATCATGAAGCATTTTAGCATGTGACATTAACATGCTTAAAAGATGCCTTTATTGAAGTAGACTATTTTGTACAAAAATCTATATATATCTAAAACAAAATCTGGGGTTACTTAGGTGGCATAATGAGAAGACCATATTCACCTTTTCCTAATTTCTCATAATTTTAATTTTTTTTAAATAAAAATATTCTCATTAAATGAGTTTAACTTTTCATCTAACCTCTAATTTTTTATTATTATATAGTATTTTTATTTACACAAGACAAATACATTATCTAATATATAGTTTATATTTCTCTTACATTTTTTAATTTAATAAAACATTTAATTTAATAAATCCAACAACTTTTTAATTAAATTTATAAGATTATAAATCATTATATATATATATATATATATATATATATGTGTGTGTGTGTGTGTATTACTCAAACACACTCACCTGTCTTTCTTATAGTAGAATTGTTTATAAGTTTTTTTTCTAAAATTTCTAATTATTTTAATTGTTTAATTTGATAAAGGTTTTTTAGTCCTTATATAAAAAATGTAAGTTTTATTATGAGTAGTATTTTTTTGGTAATTTTGTGATACTCCAACCTATTTATCTACTCTCTAATAATTGTTCTTTTAATCTCTCAATTATTTCTTTTTATTTAGTTCAACCTATTCATCTACTCTCTAATAATTGTTCTTTTAATCACTCAATTATTCCTCTCTATTTAGTTATAAAATTTTCATATTCTCCTCATTATACACCTCTATAATAATCACTCTCTTAATCTCTCAATTCTATGTTTTTATTTGGTTATAACTTTGTGAGTCCATTCACAATTTTGTTGATTTGGGACATCATCTAGAAGACAAATCATTGTATGAGTTTTTGTTGATGTAAGTAAAGCATTTCGTGTTTTGTTTAATTTCTATACAACGTGTCCTCTGGAGACATCGTATTAAAGTTAGAACAATGCATGCATATAAAACTTTTTTTTATAAAGTTGCATATGAATTCTTGATGAAAATTATATATATATATATATAATGATTATAAATCATTTTTTGTCAAATTAGTCTAACGGAAGCCTCTACCCATGAGAATCAATCCTTTTTCTCAGTTTATGGTATTTTCTTTTTATTATTTCCTTAGCTATTTGCCAATATTTATTTGTAACCCAACATGTCCTTTCAAATGTCAACTTCCTCTGGGTTTACATTCTCTTTTACTCTTTTGGTAAATAATGCAATTATATGAAGAGAAAAATTGAAGATGTTCAAAGGTCTTGGGTAAAATTTCAAGGTATAATTTGAATGTTTCCTCTCTCCATCTTGCATAAAAAAGAAAGTCACGATTATTGACATTAATTGGAGCATGTTAATAATTCTTGAGATATAAGATGTTTGCAATTTTAATCCCACCAAGTTATTGTCCAGCTTTCTAAGATTATATATTTCGAGTTTTTTTTACTTGCTTGGTGTGTGTTAACACAATATATCTTAGATTGTTTTATTCAATTATTTTGGTAGTTTTTGTGTTTGTTTGTGTAGAAAATTTTATGGGTTATCTTAGGTTGCTCAATGGTTTCCTATTGGTTTTATTGTCAACTCAAGCGGCTCCTTAGATTCCTTTTTTCGATTCTTTTTCTTAAATCAATGTAAGTTGAAGTTTCTGGAGGAGACGATATGAAGACTGGAGTATTTTGATTCTTGAGTTTTGGTGATGTTTATTGTCTGGAACTTTTGGTTTCCAATTGTAACTTTAAGATGTGATGTTTCATAATTTATGTAAGCTAGAAAATTAAGTAGAGTATATTTTGTAACGGTTGTTGAAAAGTTGATGTATGAAGAATTATATAACCTCTTTTATGTAATAAACGATCAACAAATTGTATTGTGTTGTGATATAAATAATCTTATTTTTTGTTTTCCAAATATTTTTTATTGAAATGAAGATAAAATATTCAACCAATAACTTTCAATAATATTCAAGGCTAAGGGTGCATTCCAGAAAAAGAAATTCTAATGTCATTTTAAAAAATGGAAATATATATTGAATTTACATTAATGGAAAATCTATCTATTTAATGTTTCTAAAAAATAAGTAATTTTTATTGGATAGATGAATCTTATTTGAAAAAATGGCCGATACTAACATTATTAGGAGAATCAATTAAAAATTACGTTTTATTTATTTATTTGATCCACCTTTGAAAATATTATCAATTTCTTGGCGTATATTTTGTAATAGGAAATGAATGCGAAAAATAAAGACAAGAAAATAAGTTTTGAACATTTCTTGAGACTAAGTATTATATATTAACCTTACATGAATTAGAAATATTTATCTATTAGATCTTTAAGAGAAACAAGTAAGTTCTATTTTATAGACAAATCCTATTTGATTGGTGGATGGTAACATTTTTTAGGAGGATGAATTAAAAAATTACGTTTTAATTAGTTTACGTTTTAAATTCCATCACCGCGCAACGCGCGGTGCCATGCACTAGTATATATATATATATATACATATATATATATATATATAAAGAAGAATGTATGATAGAGAAGTAAGGAGAGGCCTCCATTGAGTTTTTAAAATTTTGTGAGATTTTTTATTTATTTTTTTAAATAAAATGTTGCATTAATTGATTACAACTTTTCATTTTCTATTTTTTCATTGGTTTTAATTTATAAATTTTGTATACTTAGTTAAACTATAATTTAACAAATTCAACACTCACTAAAATTTTAAACCTATAAACACTATTTTATAACAATGGTTATTTTATTTTTATTAAATAAATTTATTAAACCCATAAATATTTTATGAACTTAAATCAATATATTTGAATACTTATTTTATTAGAGTACCTTTTTTTGTTAGTAAGTTAACAATCAATATATATATATATATATATATATATATATATATATAAAAAGGAGAATGTATGAGAGAGAAGTAAGGAGAGACATCCATTGAGGTTTTTGATTTTTTTAAAAATAAAATGTTGCATTAATTGATTACAACTTTTTATTTTCTATTTTTTCATTGGTCTTAATTAATAAATTTTGTATACTTAGTTAAACTATAATTTAACAAATTCAGCACTCACTAAAATTTTAAACCTATAAACACTATTTTATAACAATGGTTATTTTATTTTATTAAATAAATTTGTTAAACCCATAAATATTTTATGAACTTAAATCAATATATTTGAATACTTATTTTATTAGCATACCTTTTTTTTGTTAGTAAGTTAACAATCAATCAATATATATATAGATATATATACATATATAGATATATATATATATATATATATATATATATATATATATATATGAGAATGTATGAGAGAGAAGTAAGGAGAGGCCTCCATTGAGGTTTTAGAATTTTATGAGATTTTTGATTTTTAAAATAAAATAAAATGTTGCATTAATTGATTACAACTTTTCATTTTCTATTTTTTCATTGGTTTTAATTAATAAATTTTGTATACTTAGTTAAACTATAATTTAACAAATTCAACACTCACTAAAATTTTAAACCTATAAACACTATTTTATAACAATGGTTATTTTATTTTTATTAAATAAATTTATTAAACCCATAAATATTTTATGAACTTAAATCAATATATTTGAATACTTATTTTATTAGAGTACCTTTTTTTGTTAGTAAGTTAACAATGATTATAAATCAATATTTATTTTAAAATTGTTTTGTTATTAATCTAACAAATGCTTGATAATCAAAACCTTTTATTTAGTAAGATCACAATCAACTAATGATTTTTTTAATAGTATAATTTTTATTTATTTTTATTATTTTTCTTATTAGGCTAACGATGCTTATATATCAAAACTTATTTTAAAAGTGTATATTTTTAGTGATTTTGTTTGTTTTTTCTTATTAATCTAACAAATGCTTAGAAATCAGACCCTTTTAATTGTTTTATTATTTGGTTAGATAATAATCAATTAATACTTTTTTTAATAGAATGCTTTAATTTTATTATTTTTAATAAGTTAAAAATGTTAACTTTAGTACAAAATTTGAATCATTATTTTGCAACCAAAAAGTTAAAAATGTATGAAACAATATTACTGAAAATAACTTGCATAAAAATATACATCGTATTATATTACATTTTATTATCAAATTACGCTTCATCTTAATTTGGTTACACATTTCTAACATAAATTTCGTCACCGCGCATCGTGCGGTACCAAACACTAGTATAAAGTAAAAGCATAACATCCACATATGAAAGAAATTTGGCAATAGTCAAGAAACCAATTTATTCTCTACTTAAGATGCATACTGTTGGGAACTGGAGATATTTGCTAAGTATGGATAATACTGCCAGAACAAAGTTAGTACTGCCAGGGCATAATTACTACTGCAAGTGGACATTACTACTGCCAGAACAACATTAGTGCTGCCAGATCAAGTTAGTACTGCTTATGCAATAGTTACTACTGCAAGACAAAGTTAATACTGCTAGATCATTGTTAGTACTGCTGATACATTAATGCTGCTGAAACAAGGTTAGTACTACTAGTCAAGTTAGTACTGCTAATCAAGTTAATGCTGCTGGAACAAGTTAATACTGCTGGAATGAGTTAGTACTGCTAGAATAAATTAATGCTGCTGGAGAATATTAGTACTGCTCATGTTGAATGAAGATTAATACTGCTGATGTGATAAGTTTGGAATGAGAAGATTTTGGAGATAAAAGTGGAACGAATGAAGATATGCTTAAAGAAGATTCAGAAGATCAATTTATTTTTGATAGTTATCTTGTACTTATTGTGTATAAATAGATGTTTATAGATAGCTATTGAAGATAGAGAAATACACATATACGTATACGTGAGATACAAAATTCGATTTTGTTTAGAGATAATTAACCTCAAGGTTTAGAACCCTATTTCTAGAGAAGTAGAAGTCATCTTGATTGAGCATGTTCATCAAGATTGAGGTTTGGTTGTAAGCTTGTGAGTCGAATTAGTGAATACAAACAGCTGTGTGTTTTCTGATATATTGTTCTTTGATTGTGTGAATTAAAGTTCTATTCCGCAGATTCTTTAATTCTGAATTCTAAGTATTATTAGTCTTGTTAAGATTCGATCCTGACAAGTGGTATCAGAGCTTGTGTTTCTTAGAATTCTACAATCAAGCAGAAGAGGCCATCCAAAATCAAGCACTTATGGCTGAAGTTTTAGATCTTCCCACTGAGGTAAAATCTAATCTCTGTACTCAAGCTTGTATAGACACTGTTAAAAGGTATAGAGATCACAATCAGGGAATGTGTGATGACCTTAAGAGATTAGAAAAGGATAGAAAAGACTATGTAGTTATTGTTGAGAAGTTTGAAGAACAGATAAGGGCTTTTCAAGCCAATGAACTTCAACACTCCTATGATACAAACTACTGGAAATGGGAAAAGGGTGGTCTAGAGTTCCAATTGAAAGAGTCTAGGGAGGAGTGTGAGAAATTAAAAGAAGAACTTGAGAAAGTGAAACTTGATGTTGAAAAGTTTTCAAAAGCCTCTAAAGTCATGGACACCATAATAAATACTCAAATTCACAGTAAGATGAAAACAGGCCTAGGGTACAATGCCACTCCCCCACCCTATAACAACAACTACATCCCTCCTAAGTCAGACCTATTAGAAACCAAGGATAGGAAGGACTTACCTAAAGGAGCCACTGAAGTAGATCCATTAGATGAAGTAGTTGTTGAGGAGAAGACTGAAAAAGAAGGATCTGATGAGGAATGTGTAAGTCCATGTGTTAAGAACAATGAGATGAAAAGGACTGAAAAGGGAAAGGGAGTTCATTATACACAGACCACTGTTGTGAACTCTAAAACTTGTGAACATTGTTCTTGCAAGAAATCTCAAGAGAATAAGCCCCAAAAACATGATAAAAAGAGGGGAAATCAAAGAAATTGGAATAACCAGTGGGCACAAAAGCAAGGAGTTGATCTGCAAAGGATTAACAGACCAAAACCTTGTTTTATCTGTGGCAAATTGAATCACCTTGCCAAACACTGTTATTTCAATCCTATTAACCAAAGGATAAAGTTTCAAAGAAGTTTTCAAAAATCTTCTGGTTATAGGAAGCCTGCAAGGAATAATGTGGCTAAGAAACAAGCTAAATGCAAAAGCCACATGAGAAAACAGACTGAAAAGGAATGTGTCAATATATGGGTCCCTAAAAGCACCAGTGTTAGTACTGCTGCCTCAGACAATACTGCTGCTAGCAGTGTTAGTGCTGCTAACTCTGTTAGTGCTGCTAACTCTGTTAGTGCTGCTAACTCAGTTAGTGCTGCTAACTCTGTTAGTACTGCTAACACTGTTAGTACTTCTTCTAAAGATAGTACTGCTGCTAGCAGTGTTAACACTGTTAGTACTTCTTCTAAGGTTAATACTTCTTCTAATGTTTGTGCTGCTAGACCAATCATCTTGACAAAGTTCTCCAGTACTGCAGTACATAAGTTTGAAAATCTCATCAAAACCCAGTGCAAGTACTTTGATGAGCAAGGGAGACCCAAGACCACTTTGGCTTGGGTTCCCAATAAAAACTAATTGATTTATCTTATGTGCAGGGCAACCAACAGCTCAAGGGGAAGAGCATCTGACATGTTGATAGTGGTTGCTCCAGGCACATGACAGGTAACATTGCCTGCCTCAAGAATTTCAAAAGAATTGATGGAGGACGTGTTGCTTTTTGGAATAATTCTGAAGGAGGTAAGATAAGTGGTAAAGGTGATATGTCAAAAGGTAAGATGGACAAGTGCTGCAAAGTGCAAGTATAGTTACTACTGCCAGTACAGCGTTTCTACTGCTAGTACATATTTTCTACTGCACGTGTAGTTAATACTGCTTAGTAGTTAATACTGCTTAGTAGTTAATACTGCTTTGTAGTTAATACTGCTTGTGTAGTTAATACTGCTGTGTAGTTAATACTGCCTTGCAGTTAATACTGCTAAGGAGTTAATGCTGCTACGTCGTTAATACTGCTTTTAAAGAAAATCAGGGCTAATACTGCTATAAATACTCGTTCAGCCCGCCAAAGTTCATAACGTCTTCTTGCATTCAATTTTTCTCTCTCTATTTCTAACCCTTTCTCCCAAGAATCTCTGTCTTTCTATCCACAACCACAGGAAGAATGGCGACAATGGAGTTTGTCGATGAACACAATGAAATTGCGATGCTTCAGAAGCCAAAGCAGGCCGCAGGGTTTCATGATATTGTGGATTTTCTCAAGACCTCACACATCTCTCATGCCCTAACAGTGTGCCCAACAATATACATCGAACATCAAAAGCAATTTTGGGAGAATGCCACTGTTGTATTTGAAGATGGGCAGAAGATCATTCGCACAAGGGTTTGTGACAAACCCTTGAAGGTCACAGAGGAGGTTATTCGCATTACTCTTCACTTTGATGATGCCTCAGGTATAACCTCTATATCTAATGATGAACTCTACTCGACCTTACAAAGAATGGGGTATGAAGGTCCCATTGGAGTTTTTAAATTCTACAAGTCAAAATTTTACACCCAATGGAGATTTCTTGTTCATACTCTTATGCACTGTATTTCAAAGAAAACAACTGGATGGAGTGAGTTTAGCAGTACCATTGCTTATGCCTTGGTCTGCTTAGCCACTGCCAGAAGGTTCAATTTTTCAGCAATGATTTTTAATGATCTTGTGGCAAACCTAGAATCCAAAAAGAAATTTTATATGTATCCTAGGTTTGTCCAAAAAGTTATTAACCATGAATTGACGGATTTACCTCAGTCTGCTGAGGTATATGTGCCAAAATCCCCTAAAGGGAAGGTTTTCTCAAATATGAGAAGACTTCCTAGGGACTCGGAAGGAGTTGACACACCATTGTTCTCTACAATGATGATTGTGTCCCACACCAATGAAGGTATGGCATCAGGGTCAAGGCCCACATTAGACACACCCACTGATGACCAATCCCAACCTTCCATCACAAAAGTAATCCCTCAGTCCATTCTTGTACGACCCACTCCCAAAATAACCAAAAAGTTTGAAAGAAGAAAGGTACACAAGGTTCCTTCCCTTGATGTATCTCCTAAGAGCCCGAAGCCTTTAAGCCCTCTGTTGGAGCATTCTCCAATGGAGAATATCGAAAGGGAAACCACAGGGGTGTCTCCCAACCCCAAGAAGGTGCTCACTAAGGAGAAGGTTGAGCATGTGAGTCGCAAGGCTGCCACTACTTCTGCTAGCAAAGAGAAGGCCAGTGGTAATATAACTAAGACCTTCCTCACGGCAACTCAGGGTGAGAAATCATCCAAAGGTCCCAGGTGCCAAGAAACCAAGGGGGTAGGTAGTGCTTTTGCTAGGCAAGAGACACCTGCTACAATTTCCAGTGATCCTTTAACGGAGGTAAAAACTCCTAAACAGGGTGAGGATAGATATACGTACGAGGAATTGATGGAAACCATTGCCAACATCAACATTGAGGTCATGGATCAGCAGAAGGAGATTGATGAGCTTAAGAAGGTGGTTCTTCATCAAAACACCAAGATAGAAAAGAATAAGAAGCTGATCACCAAACTGCTACAAAGAAGGAAGAAAGCTCAGTATGTTCTGAGAAGGAGAGGATCAACCTCTGATGCTTCCAAAAAGGGGGAGTTAGACTCTGATCTACACATGGAGGATGCAAAGATTGAGGGGGAGTATGAGTATAAGGTTGAGGGGGAGTCTGAGCAGGCTGCAGATATTACAAAGGAAGCAGAAACAGAAAAAGCAGCAGAAACGGTTACTGATGCTGATATTACAAAGGAAGCAGAAACAGAACCAGCAGTAGAAACAGTTAATGCTGCTGAGATTGAGAAAGAAGTAGAAACTGACCAAGCAGTAGAAACAGATAATGTTGCAGTGTCTGAGACTGAAGCAGCAGTAACTGAAATTTTGAAGAATCTTGTGGAGGCAGCAGTATCTGAAAGTGAGAAGGAAGCAGTACCTGCAACTAAATCCGAGATTGATGCAGAGATATTTTGGATTGTGAAGGATAGTGTTGAAGCAGCAGCATTAAAGGTTATAAAAGAAGCAGTAACAGCTATAGCAGTAGAAATGGTTACTGCTGCTGAAAAACATAAGGCAGCAGAAACCATCCCGGAAGCAGCAGAAACAAAGGAAACAGCTGAAATCATTCCTGAAGCTGTTAAAACTTTCAAAAGAACAAAGATGATGTCAACCAAAAGGCCAAGGGTGGAACCAACTGTAAAAGAAGCCCAGGAGGAAGCAGTGAAAGAGAAATCTGATCCAAAAGTTGCTGAAGAAGAAGTGGCAACTCCCTCAGGTCAACCAAGCAATGTACAATCACTGCCAAATGCTCAATGTGATATGTATATTACTGTGGTTGATACCAATCCAATCAAAGCTAAACCATTAGCTTCTATGGCTCCTGAAATCATCTTCTGGGATACTTTGAAAGATCAGAGAAAGGAGTACATTAGAGTAAAAAGAGCAGATGGGAAGTTTGAGGTCAGTTCTACATGGGGAAAACTTTTAAGGATGTGCTCTAGATCAGACTTGGAAGAAATGTTCAAGGTAGGAATGAAGCTTTATGGAAATATGCTGACTGAAAATGGAATGTCCATCACCAAAATGGTACTTGAATTCTTGTGTCTAATGTTCAATACAGAAGCAGTTAAGTATTTGACAGAAAGGCAATTTCAAGTTGTTACCAAATGGATGCTTATTGAAAACTGTGGTGTGTATGTCATAACTCTTGACAATGCATATCATGAGTATTACTTGGTGGATAAAATATACAAGCACAGCATGAAAAGGTTGGATGGAATGCTAAAAACTAAGTTGGTGAGTGACAAAGACTCTGAGATGGCAAGATACCTGGTAAGAAGGATTATCAATCAAAGTCTGGGAGTGAATCCTGATTTATGCGTTCATGATTAAGTTTTGGAAGCATCATCTGAAGAACTTGACTTCTCTTCCTGAAAAGTCAAGTTAGGGGGAGATTGTTGGGAACTGAAGATATTTGCTAAGTATGGATAATACTGCCAGAACAAAGTTAGTACTGCCAGGGCATAATTACTACTGCAAGTGGACATTACTACTGCCAGAACAACATTAGTGCTGCCAGATCAAGTTAGTACTGCTTATGCAATAGTTACTACTGCAAGACAAAGTTAATACTGCTAGATCATTGTTAGTACTGCTGATACATTAATGCTGCTGAAACAAGGTTAGTACTGCTAGTCAAGTTAGTACTGCTAATCAAGTTAATGCTGCTGGAACAAGTTAATACTGCTGGAATGAGTTAGTACTGCTAGAATAAATTAATGCTGCTGGAGAATATTAGTACTGCTCATGCTGAATGAAGATTAATACTGCTGATGTGATAAGTTTGGAATGAGAAGATTTTGGAGATAAAAGTGGAACGAATGAAGATATGCTTAAAGAAGATTCAGAAGATCAATTTATTTTTGATAGTTATCTTGTACTTATTGTGTATAAATAGATGTTTATAGATAGCTATTGAAGATAGAGAAATACACATATACGTATACGTGAGATACAGAATTCGATTTTGTTTAGAGAGAATTAACCTCAAGGTTTAGAACCCTATTTCTAGAGAAGTAGAAGTCGTCTTGATTGAGCCTGTTCATCAAGATTGAGGTTTGGTTGTAAGCTTGTGAGTCGAATTAGTGAATACAAACAGCTGTGTGTTTTCTGATATATTGTTCTTTGATTGTGTGAATTAAAGTTCTATTCCGCAGATTCTTTAATTCTGAATTCTAAGTATTATTAGTCTTGTTAAGATTCGATCCTGACAAGCATACAATTGGTAAGTTCAATTACAAAGAGATACAAAAGTAACATAAGGCATCTTTTTGATGCTCTAATTCAAAATACTTTTGAAAAAGTTATCCATACATGCCAAAGAAGAAGCAACCATCTATCAACGTCTTAATTACAGTTTGTTAAAAATTTGCAAAAAACCCAAAAACAAAGTCAACAGGGATTACAATAGGCCACGAACCGTAAAAAAGCTTTTTAGACATACGACTGTGACGTGCTTCTACTTCTCTCCGGTAGCATCTGAAATTACCGAATGAAAAAATGCAACTGTCGGTCGACTTTCTTGAATCTGCTGGCAAGGAGATTGAAAGGAAAACTTAATTAGATGTGGAAAAGCAAAGTAGGTAAAACAAAAGGGGAGGGGATTATTTTAATCTCAACAACAATTTTCAATAGACAAATTGAGAAAAAAAGATAACAGCGATTACAATAGGTAGGTTGTCACATAATGGTTCATGGTTGATGGTTCTCCACCTTTTGGTAGCGTTTGGTATAATAAGGATAATGGAGATGGAATAATAAGCATTTATGATGGAGAGCAAGACGAAGAGACGTGCATATTGAAACATCATAGATAAAGAGGAGGAAGGCTAGGTGTCAAGAGCATATGAAGAGTTTGGAGGTTAACCCATTGCAAAATGACCAATATAACCCATTCATGATTTAACACAAAGTTTGCATACAGGGGTTGTAATGTCTTTAACAAATTAATTTGATTAGAAAGTCAAAAGTCTAAGTAAATTGCTAAAAGTAGTTCCTAATCAACCAAGCATGCCACGTCATTCTCCTTTGGTTTTGCTTTAATATAGATATAGATTATTATTATTATTATTATTAAATTTTATGGAAGGACCAAACGAACATATTAGATGCCAAAGATGGAAAATAATGAACTCACAACACAAGTAGGCATATATGGGTGGTGTCGAACGGATGAATCGTTACAATAAAATTGGTTTTATAGAATGTGAAAAAACTTAAGTGTTTTAATATATCGTTTTACAAGAAGACTTGATTTGTAGAACCAAACAATATAATGTCATATCTAAACGTGTTATAATAAGTTTATAAAACGTTTTTAGATATCGTAACAAGTTTTTTAGAACATTTTTATAAATAAAAAGTCGTATTAGCTATTATATAGAACACTATTTGAAAATGTTCTTATAAAAACGAGTGTCCTATAGAAAACAAGGTTAATATGACACTTTCGCCAAAGTATCCTATAAAATAGTTAATCCGACCCTGTATTTAAAGTGTGTTGAAAAACTTGTTAAGACGCCAAAAACATTCTATAATCTTATAACAACGCTTTTAGATATTATAATTTAGTTTTTAATCCTATAATTAATTCTTATAAAGCAGATTATTATTAAAATGCTTAGAAATTAATGGGTCTTATAAACCTAATATTATTTAATATAAGTACCATTATGAGACATTGAACAAGACCTTCATCTTCTAGGTCTGATGATACATGTTTTTTTTTTAATTTTGTTGATGATACATGTTTTTAGCACCGACTAATTGTATATATTTTAAAAGAATTGTTCTATTTATATTTGAGAAGAATTGTTCTATTTATATTTGAGAAGAATTGTTCTATTTTTATGTATCAAAATAGACGGCTACAATAAAAATTAAATATTAAAAAAATATGTATTTATTATATATATTTAATAAATTAATGAGAAATTTAACTAATAGAAAGAAGAATAAATTTTTTCCAACTTATAATTAAGGTTAGATTTGAAAAATATACACTTATTTTAAATAATAAATATTTATTTTAAAAGAAATAAAAACAAAAATATCTATTTTAAGACACAGGGTATATATAACATAAATATTTATACCTTGTTATATTTAACGTTAATTAAGTCGATTTATATTATTGGTACAAATATAACAAAACCTAACAAGTTGGAACCACCTATATTTATATATATATATATATATATATATATATATATATATATATATATATAGGGTTGGGTTTACGTGAGACCAACCTGTTTTCGTGAGACCACAAAATAACACTAAAACTTCACAACGATTCATTGTGAAGGTAAGCAAAATAGCGAACCTTCACAGCAAAAACACTGTGAAGGTTTACCTTCACAATACCTTCACAGTCTTTTGCTGTGAAGGTTTAGTGTTATTTTTTTGGTCTCACGGGTCTCACGGAAATGGCTTGGTCTCACATGATCTCAACTCTGTCTCTCTCTCTCTCTCTCTCTCTCTCTCTATATATATATATATATAGGGTTGGGTTCATGTGAGACCAACCTGTTTTCGTGAGACCGTGAGACCAAAAAATTAACACTAAACCTTCACAGTGATTCATTGTAAAGGTAAGAAAAACAGCAAAAACACTGTGAAGGTTTACCATCACAGTATCTTCACAGTCTTTTGCTGTGAAGGTTTAGTGTTAATTTTTTGGTCTCACGAAAATAATTTGGTCTCACATAATCTCAAGTCTATATATATAGAGAGAGGCTAGTTATAATGTTAACCATAAAAAAATGTTAACTTTGTTAACCCTTTTTCACCAATGAGAGCTCACCATTTAAGTTGGTTTATTTTAATCTATTAATTAATGTTTGAGAGTATTCTTGGTATTTTATAAATGAGTTTTTTAAAGATTTTAAATTGGAGTTACAAATTTTAATAATTAATGGGGAGTTATGAATTTGAATTAGGAATTCTTAAATTCTATTAAAATAGCTAGGTGATTTGAATTTGCTTTTGTTTATCAAATTTCGTTTCTTTGAAGATGAATTCCCTCGTGATCAAGCCCACATTCATCTTGATTTGTTAAATTATTCTACTATTCGTTCATCCGATGGATTAGGCGTTGAAACACAACTCAACTCGCATGATGAAGATGTAACGCAAAACGTTAGTACCATCACCGATGAAACATTCGAACCGAATGAAAAAAAACCTTGATCATGAAAAAACATGAACAACTAGTATTTTTGATCATGAACAAACATGAAAAAAACCATATGAACAAACCATATTTTTGATAGATTAGCTAGTATTTTTTATCATGAAAAAAACCTTGAACAACTAGTATTTTTGATCATGAACAAACATGAACAGCAAACATGAGTGTTCATGAACATTTGTTGTCCATATACTTTTGATCAAATTTGTTGTTTCATAGTTGATTAAAATATGAACAAACATGAACGTTTGTTAAACTTATATTGGACAAATTTCATGTTATTAAAGTTTTATTGGAGATAGTAAGAATGGGCTCAAATTCAAATAAAACCAAGTATGGCGTGGATCAATCAATTTGTTCATAGTTGATTAAAATTATGAACAAACATGAACAACATGAGTGTTCATGAACATTTGCTGTCCATATACTTTTGTTCAAATTTGCTGTTTCATAGTTGATTAAAATATGAACAAACATGAACGTTTGTTAAACATATATTGGACAAATTTCATGTTATTACAGTTTTATTGGAGATAGTAAGAATGAACTCAAATTCAAATAAAACCAAGTATGGCGTGGATCAATCAATTTGTTCATAGTTGCTTAAAATTATGAACAAACATGAATAACAAACATGCGTGTTCATGAACATTTGTTGTCCATATACTTTTGTTCAAATTTATTGTTTCATAGTTAATATGAACAAACATGAACGTTTGTTAAACTTTTATTGGACAAATTTCCGGTTATTAGAGTTTTATTGAAGATCGTAAGAATGGGCTCAAATTCAAATAAAACCAAGTGTGGCGTGGATCAATCAATTTGTTCATAGTTGATTAAAATTATGAACAAACATGAACATTTATTGTTCATATTGTTTCATAGTTGATTACAAATATGAATAAACAAATGTTTCATGCATGTTCAACTTCACAAATGTTCACGTCCAATGATGAACATTTATACGTATCGTCTCCTCCATCGACATCGTCCAACCCCGTGGAATTATTACAATCATTCAACAAAACGGGTTGAATGTAGTTTTGATCACATCGAAAGTCCATTTTCATACAAAAAATGTTGATGAATGAATGAAAAATCAACACACCTAGTATTTTTGTTAAAAAATAATAATAGCTAAAACAATTTTGTAACTAGTAATTAATGAATATTTTGTAACTCCTAATTAAAAAGTCTACCAAGAAATTCCTATTTTGACCCTGAACACCTCGGTTCACATATCCCAAATTACACTTCAACATTTAATTTATTGTATTTATTAATAGATTAATCTCAATCGTAGATCTCTAATATCAATGGATGAGAAAGGTTAATAAAGTTAATACCAAAAATGTGGTTAAAAAAATAACTTGACCCTATATATATATCACATTTGTAAAAGGAAAATTAAAAATCATTTTAGAATTGGGCAACTCCACTAGTCCACCAACAAGCATTTACAATAATATTTTAACTTGGGCTACACCACTGATGACTAATCTACTGTTTGGTTTAGTTGTCGTTAAGATATGTATGGATACATTTATTTGTATTGATAAAACAGTTTATATGATATAAAATAAATGGGAAAATGCGTGAAATAGCAACATATTTTTATTTATTTCTTTATTATAGCATTGTATTTTCACTTTTTCTTATTACAGCAATGTACTTTAAAAAATTTACACATTATAGCATTGAATAACATTTTAATATAAATTTACCCACTATACCAGGTTTTCATGCCACCTCATTGTCCACATAGGCTGTCCATACGTACTATAATGTTGATGTGACATTTCTTATCATACGTACTTTCTTTTAAATATGACCTCAAGTTTTTTTCCCTTTTTAGCAATTATAATGAGTTTTTTTATAAAATTAAGTTTTGTTTAGAAAAAACTATATTTCTATGACAAGTTATTAGTGTTTTGGATTTAAAAATAAATAAGACAAAAAAGCAGAGACCACCACACAAAAAAAAAATCACCCAAAAATTAGAGTTCATAAACTGTAAATGATTCTAGAGACATATGAGAGGAGAAAAAGAATCTCAAAGTTTCCAAGGGTTACGATTCTTTATTTTTCCTCTTTGTTTCTCCTTCTCGTCGTACATTTCCTATTTTTATTTTCAAAGACGTAGGCCGAGATGCTGTAGGGTGGTGTGGATTCGAAGGAGAGACGAGAGGGAGAAGGGAGGAGGAGAGCGAGAAGACGGCAACGAATTGGAAGACTGGCGATGACAATTATCATCAACGATGACATGAGGCATGGAAGAGATCTTGATGCGAAGAGAGGGAGGTCGGGAGAATGTAGAGGATGGAGTTTTTTTCTTCTTCTTGTTTGTTGAGGGATGTTGGAGGGTGTATAATGAAGGGTATAATGGGTACAAATTTGGGCTGAATGTACACAACACTCCTCCTCTGGCTGACCAAATAAGCTCTTAACTGATCAATTAAGCCATAACCGAACAGGTTTGTATGGCTTATCAAATAAGCGATATAGCCTATTCAGTCCATTAAATCACAACCGAACAACCCATAAGGGTCTATATAAAGTTATCTACTGTAATTTAATCTGACTGAATATAATAAAATGGACCGATCATAATCGGATATCCAATTGTAACTAAATCAGGTACGATCATAATTTTCGACATACAAATTGGAATGTTGGTTCATAAATGACAATCCAGAATTCAATAAAACCAAATCCATCCAATCAAATGACCATCTTAATATCATCCACTTACCCATTTTTTGTTAGCCATGCATGGGATATGATTTGATGCTATCAACTGTCATGCCCCACAATAATAGTAAGATTTGTTGATAAATACAGCTTTATTGTGAGCATTTTTTGGGCTTGTTCATGAACCTGACACTACAACATAAAGTCTCAAGGTTGGAATCTATTTTTTAAAGTCGCGTTACAACCTTAATATCAAGTCTATTCGTGAACAAGGGTATGATGGTAAAAACGATACGCAAAGCCAGTTCAAAGGCTTGAAACCCCTTATTTTAAGGGTTGTCGACATGAATATTATGTTCATTCTCACTACAAGAAAATTGGGTTTATAGGATGCTAAAAATGTCTAAGCATAATACATTTGTAGGACTAAAGTTTATAATACAAAAAAATTATTCATTTTGTGTAAAAAAAATGTGTTGCAATAGGTTTATAGGACACTTTTAGACCTTTTAACGAATTTATTAACCTTTAAAAACATAATAGTCATATTTTGAAAATAAATTAAAAATAAAAAAGTCATATTAATATCTTACATATTGGCTAAGTTTAGATAAAATATAAAAATCTATTCCGATACTCAGATGACTAAAGAAAATGAAATGCAAATGAAGCTCTTGAAAACATAGAACCTAGTGTACTACTATGGAGGAGTTGGGGATTTGTTTGCTTCAACATCAAGTTTCAGAAATTTAGTGGTTTAACAAATTTGTCAGGTATTTTATTTTTCACTTATGCTTCCACATTTTCCTTAGCACGTCTTTCACTCATTCCTGATAAGTCGAGGACACAATGGCAAAATAGGGGTACATTCATCATTCTCATCATGGGACGTCGCGTTTTGCATAATATCAAATGTCATTACCAACTATCTCCGGTTCATTATGTAACACCCTCAAAATTTAAAAGAGCAACTACTAAAAACTTCGATAAAATAACCAAATGAGGATAAAAATTCTCTTCTACAAACCATCCTTGGAAACACCTCAAAATTTAAAACGTAACAACTCACACAATTAATAACTCAAGTTATACAACATGACCAAATAAAGTCGGTGTTACTTAACCCAAATACAAGTTGTTATTCCCAAAATAAATGCGGAAGACTTCACTAAAACATTCGTCTCTCGAGCACACTACTAGCACTCATCTTTTCACAGTGTCACTAGAACTATTCCCAACCTGAACTTGTTGCACATGCCGGCAAATAAAAATGTTAGGCTAACACCTAGTGAGTTCAAGAGTTTACATCATGATTAAATACGTTAGACAAGAAGGATGCGACTTAAATCATGATTCCAAAAAGGGATTTGTATTAAATATACCAACAACTCATTTTCCAAACGCACACAAATTCTGTGACGAAAGCTCCAATGAAAATCATTTCTTAACAATGGACTCAATTCCAAAACTCACTCAAGATGTAAATAAATATTAAATTTCCAAATAAAATCAACGCGAATAAAACACTAATAATCGAAACATCCAAACATGAATGAGGCATAATATACCGCCCATAAATTATGAAAAATAATCCATATAAATATAATACGTCGCCCACAACATGGATAAACGAAATACCCGAAACAACACCCCTCAGTGATGGGGGAGACCCGATTTCATCGAATGTGGCGAATACACAAGTTAAACCACAATTATAAATTACAAGCATGTTTCATGGATGGGAAAAACATATGACATCAACCCTATCCAGATCTAAAGAGACATCAACCCAAACTGGATCTTAAGTGTATTGTGACATCAACCCAAACCGGATCTTTAGCCTAGTGAGACATCAACCTAAACCGGATCTTTAGCCCATGGATACATCAACCCAAACCGGATCTTTAGTCTATTGAGGCATCAACCCAAACCGGATCTTTAGCCTAAAATCACCAAGTTCAACCTGTTAATGCCGGAAATCGTCCAAAAATACAATTTAAGGTTGATGTGGAGCTTAACAACTAAAGAAAAGAAATATTTCGACAAACTATGCGACAAAGACAAAAAATAAAGAAGACGAGAAGAATTTGGTGACGCGGGAAAAACCTCAATGAGGAAAAACCCCGCGGACGACAGTGAGAGCCGTCGATGTACTATGGTCGCCAATCAGGGACGACGTCCTTGAGTTTCAAGTGTCGAGAGTACAAGTGATTACAGTACAAATATCAGAAATAACTTAATTTGTAAAGTAAATGATGCGTCGTGTATAAAAATAATGTGTCGTGTGTATGCGTCGTATGTTGTCTTTCGAGAGATAACGTTTCTTTGCTTGATTGCTTTCAGAATGTAGTAGATGCCTTCGAATTCAGATGATCCGCACTGGAGCTGATGTCTTTGTTTATATAGCGTTTGTAGCCTTAAATGATCCTCATAAAAGCTGGATAACGGTCGTAACGGTTTTTGGAAATCAATGCTCTTGATGATCTTTGTCGGTTATAGCTGTTTTCTCATTAATGATAGTGATCCTGCATTAAATAGACAAAACATAACAGCTATGTCGTATGTTAGGTAATTATGGTCCTAAGATATTTAACGACGGTCGTGTGAGTTTAGTATGGTTATGGTCGAGTGTTGTGAACAACTCTCGACCTAAACCTAGGTCTGATGATAGGGTTGTCGAGTGTGTACGATCGTTAGGACCTTATCTTAACACAAGATGTGTCGTGCCTTTTTTCTGTCATGGTCGTGACTTGTAAATTTTTACCCAAACAGTTTGCCCCCAAAATTTAAAATGCAGTGGGAAATTCAAATTTTGAATTTTAAATTTTTGTCAGAAAAATATCTGGGGTTGTGACACGTGTCGATGGACGTTCCAGTTGCCTGGGAACTGAATCGGTTCAATTCTAACTGAACTAGTGGCACGGGAAGTCGAATAGGGGATAAGACAGTGACGTCATGGTGACGTTCGTTTATGCTTGACAGATGTGGATGCCATATGTCGATGATCTGATGGTCTTTTGAAAAAGGCGAGGGCACGTGTCGATCATCGAGTGATTCGGCCTGACACGATCGTTTACATAAAGAGAGACCTTTGGCTGATCTCTTCCATTTTACGCTTTCATAGAATTCTTAGAGCGATACTTTTATCTTCGATTCTTGCTTCTTTTCTGCGAATCTACTCCCAAACCTGCAAAATCTCAAGCCGAATTAGTGTTTTCGAGGTTTTAGAGCGACTATTTAAGGTACGATTCTTCTTCCTTTTATGCGTCGAAAGTCAATAGCTAGGAAGCCTAGGAAGAACTGGGATATTCTCATACTTTCTGACCTGAAAATTTGGCTTACGGGTTTAGCGATGTCGACCGAGCCAGAGAGTTCTATTCGAGAACAAGACGATATCGATTCTCTTAGGAAGTTAGCACAGATTCCTGTAGGAATTAAGCTATATAGGGTTGGTCAGGTTCGACCAGAAATGTGCCCGGACGGATACTTCATGATATACGAGTATCCGTTCAAGCTTGGTTTTAAGTGGCCGTACTCCAATCTGTCCAAATTATTCATGACCACGTTCGACGTAGCACCAGGACAACTAATGCCCCAGTTCTGGCGAGTCGTTCAAGTTATCGAGCGACTTACTAAGGACTGGGAGTCGCCCCTGAACGTAAACGACCTCCTCTCGGCCTACAAGGTCAAGATGAACAGAAATCATCGCTATAGTCTCTTTTCGAGGCATAGAGGCGATCGTACCTTGGTTTTAAAAACTACGGTTAACGACCGTAAGTGGAAGGCTAGGTACGCTTTTGTGCGTGTAGCAACGCTATATTCGGAGAGTGACTGGATTAGGGCCGGCTGGAACACAACGGGTAAGATTTTAAAGCGGTGTCGTACGTTTTGAATTAGAATGCAGACTTGTTTCTAACTTTTTCTTTTTATGTCTACAGATATCAAGTTCGAGGACGTGAAACCTAACGCTGATTCTCAAGCTAAGATCGACAAGTTCCTGGAGTTTAGTGCTCACGATCGTTCTTTCGTTACACGACATCTTATGGACGAGGACGACGAAGACGTGGTGTTTATCGGAGAGAATCGAGAGGAAGAGAAGGAAGAAGAGGAAGGAGGAGTAGAGGAGACGAGAGAAGAAGAAGTAGAGATGACTGGTAAGTGTACGTCTATCTACCTATGTGACCATTTTATTGCTCCAATCGTGTAACGTTCTTTTTTTCTTCTCGTTTTTCAGGAGAATCGCAAGCGAAATCGTCGTCTGTGGATGCCAAGAGGGTAGCCCAAGCTGAGCTGACCCGCAAGGGTAGGGAGAAGAGGAAAGGGACCTCGACCACTGGGTCGGGGGTTTTGAAGAGGACTCAGATGACGGTCTCGAGGGAACCGTCTTCAAAGGCGGGCGACACGTCGAGGGTCGTCACTCCGGAGAAGACGAAGGTATCGATCGCATATCCTGAGAAGACTAGGGCGTCTTCTGATGCGATCGATCCAACGCCGGTTAGTTCAGCACCCCCGGCGAAAATGTCGATGCCCTCATCTGCCACGTCAACCCCTTCGTCAGCCGACAAGGGAAAGGGTCCTTCGGAGGCGGGAGCTGAAGTCACTACAGACAACTTTACGTTGCATGCGGACTTCATGGATGGTAATGTCTTGGCTGCGGCGAAAATCTTTCCTCATTTGGGAAATATCAGCTCCCGTCTTTCAGAGAACGTTTCCAGGGGGTGTCGGTTGACGACACGGGATCCCACGACGCTGGACTCACGTTCATGGTAAGTGTTTGAAACTTGTCTTTTTATTTTCTGTAGTTTTTTGTCGAGTATTTATTAACTCATGTCTTTTGTGTTTCAGGCGTTCCAGTCCTCCCTAGCCTTGTACTCCGAAATAGGAGAGACAAGGCGTCTAGTGTCCGCAGCTCTCGAAAGAGAGAAGGCGGCACTGGAAAAGGAGAAAGCTGCTTTGTTCCGGGTCGAGGCTTTGTCCGTGCGACTCGATGACGTACAGAATGACCTAGAGGTCATTGAACGTGAGAAGGATGAGGCAAACAGCCGTCTTAAGCAGGCTCTGGACCTGATAGTCGACTTGAGGACCGAGCTGGACAAAACTAAGGATTCCTTGGCTACGAGTGAAAAAGAAGCCAAGGAATCTCAATCCAAGGTGCCAGAGCTGGAGGGGGAGGTGAATGGGCTAAAGGATGAATTGAAGTCCGTTTTCGCTCTTGCTCGACTGACTGCTCGGGCTGCGATCATGCGACAACATTTGGAGGGTAAGAATCCCCTTGCTTTTGCGTCAGACTAGCTGGCCTTCTATATGTCGAGTGTCGGATCCGAGAGGGACCTCGACTCAGACGACGAGAAGGAAGTTGAGGAGGCAGCAGAGGAGGACGAGATCTTCAAGGGCGAAGCCTCTGGTCCTAAGACATCTGATGATCCGCCCCAGTCTTAGATGGATATAAGATTTTCTTTTGTTCGTTTTTACCGATCGACCGTTGGGGGTCGAATGTAATCACTCTACTTACCGAATATGAATGGAAATTTTTTGGAACTCATGTTTTATTTTGTCAATCTGTTCTCATTGAAATTGCAAGTAAACAACAAGTACAATACCAAACATGAGGTCATAAACATAAATCGTATAGAGCAACGTAGATACTTGCGGCAAAGGCGTTCATCTAAAACATGATAGTTTTTCTAAGTTAAAAACTTAGATCGTGAGATCTTTGGACCTTATGATCGTATAATAAAATCGTGCAATAGACTTGGTCTCTTACGTCGTGCGATCCTGCGATCGTGTAATCAGGTCGTGTAATAGACTTGGTTACTTATGTCGTGCGATCCTGAGATAAAACAAGGCCAGAGGTTGGTCGTTGGCTAACCAACGACCCTCCGATGCTTAAGTCAGTAGTCGTCGTTGTAAAAAATCGTATGAAAAAGGGTTTAGAAGAAATACCTTTTCAGATGTGTTGCATTCCAACTGCGTGGAATGTCTTGATTGTCAAGGGTTTGAAGTCGATAAGCACCTTTACCCACGACTTCCGAGATACGATATGGACCTTCCCATTTGGTGGAAAGTTTACATGCGTTGAGCTCTTGAGTGTTCTGGAATATTCGCCGGAGGACGTGGTCGCCTTCGTGGAAGACTTTAGCTTTAACGTTCTTGTTGAAATGTCGCTCGACCGCTTGCCGTTGTGACGCCATTCTGATCAATGCTGATTCTCTAAGTTCTTCAAGGGCGTCGAGGTCGTAACTAAGGTCCACCAAGTTATGGTCGACAGAAGTATGCCTCGAGTTTGGGAGCTGGACCTCGACCGGTAAAATTGCTTCACAACCATAGACTAAAGAGAAAGGGGTTTGTCTTGTGGATGTGCGTGGCGTCGTGCGATTTGCCCACAGGACTGAAGGGAGTTCTTCGACCCACTTTCCTTTCGCAGCTTTCAATCTTTTCTTGATCGCATCAATAATGGTTTTATTACTCGATTATGCAAGTCCATTCTCCTGAGGGTACCTGGGTGTCGAGGTCGTCAGTTTGATATTGCGGTCTTCGCAGAACTGTCATGTCTTATTGCTTATGAACTGGGATCCATTATCGCAGACAATTTCGGATGGAATCCCGAACCTGCATATGATGTTAGTCTGGATAAAAGAGACGACCTCTTTATCCCGGACTTGGGAAAAGGCAGCTTCTTCTATCCACTTAGAAAAATAATCTGTAAGTACGAGAAGAAATACCTTTTACCCGGGGGCAGGTGGTAACTTGCCGACAATATTTATCCCCCATCTCATGAAGGGCCATGGGATTAGTGTCGAATGCAAAGGTTCAGAAGGTTTGTGGGACGTACCTGAATGTCGTTGACAAAGGTCACAATTGTGGACATACCTGACGGCGTCTTGTCGTAGTGTCGGACAAAAGTAGCCTTGTCGAGAGATACGATTGGCTAGACTGCGACCTCCTGAGTGGTTGCCACACTCTCCGTCGTGCATTTCTTGAAGGATCTTTTGAACTTGACTTTTGTTGGTAACACATCTCAGGTTCAAGCCTGTCGATTATCGTCAATAGAGTCTATCTCCAATCATGACATACTTGGATGCCTTGAACCTGATCTTCCGAGCTTCGATCTTATCTTCTGGGAGTTGGTCGTGTATAAGAAAATTTCTGATGTCGCGCGACCAGTCATTCTCTTGATCTTCGATTTGGATGACGTCGTCATTTTCGATGGACGATGTTGCCAGGTGGATCATAGGAATGTTGTCGAATAAAGGTTTGCTGAGTGCATATCCAAGGTTTGCTAAAGCGTCGGCCTGAGTATTTTGGTCCCTTGGAATCTGTTCGATTGAGAATGATTTGAAAATTTCTGATT
This sequence comes from Saussurea involucrata, assembly GCA_033807775.1. Classification (NCBI taxonomy): domain Eukaryota; kingdom Viridiplantae; phylum Streptophyta; class Magnoliopsida; order Asterales; family Asteraceae; genus Saussurea; species Saussurea involucrata. Next base: position 141,292,294 of record CM066322.1, read on the forward strand.
TTGCTTTTGCCACCTTTAGGTATGCCGTCATCTTGGAATCTTTAGCCGCAAATTCCCCGTTCATCTGATTTACGACTAGGAGGGAATCGCTTTTGACGTGTAGTGCGGTTGCCCCCAAGTTGTGTGCCATGTTCATTCCCACGATCCAGGCTTCGTACTCGACTTCGTTGTTGGTGGTTTTAAAGTCGCATTGTACGGAGTACACCATCTTGCCCCCCTGTGGCGACTTTAGGACGATGCCTAGTCTTGATCCGCTAATGTTGGATGATCCATCGACATGTAGAGTCCAGGGTACGTCGTCGTGAGTCGCCATAGTGAGCGTTTCAAGTTCTGCTTCCTTCTCCAGTTCAGGACTGAAGTCGGCGATGAAATCTGTCAATGCTTGCGATTTGATCGATGTCCTAGGCTTGAAGTCGATGTCGTAACTGCTGAGGTATATGCTCCATTTCGCCAATCGACCTGTTAACTCAGGTTTCCTCAAGACAGACTTAAGAGGAAAGTTAGTCACGACAGTAATAGGGTGTGATTCGAAGTAATGTCGCAATTTCTTTGCAGCTGTAACTAGCGATAAAAGCAATTTTTCCATAGAATAATACCTGGTTTCAGCGTCTAAAAGAGATTTACTTACATAGTAGATCCGCAGTTGTTGCTTCTCACTTTCTCGTGTCAGGACGACACTTACCGCATTAAAACAGACGGACATGTATAATTGTACGACCTCATTGTCGTGAGGTTTCGATAGCAGAGGTGGCGACGCCATGTATTCCTTCAATTTCTGCAGTGCTCGTTCATGATCGTCTGTCCAGTTGAAGACTTTGTTTTTTTCGTAGGACGTTGTAGAATATATGGCATCTATCCGATGATCGAGAGATAAATCTGTTCAGAGCTGCCACTCGACCCGTGAGCCTTTGGACTTCCTTAAAATTCCTTGGAGATTTAATCTCGATGATGGCTTTGATCTGATCTGGATTGGCTTCGATCCCTCATCGGGTGACCATATAACCCCAGGAACTTCCTGGCGCTGACGCCAAAAGAGCATTTCGTAGGATTCAGGTTCATGCTATATTTTCGGAGAATGTCGAACGATTGTCTTAAATGCTCGACGTGGTCGACTACTTGTTTTGACTTGACGAGCATGTCGTCAATATACACCTCCATCGTGTCGCCGAGGTGATCTTTGAACATCTTGTTCACTAGTCGTTGGTAGGTAGAACCTGCATTTTTTAAACCAAAAGGCAAAACTTTATAGCAATAAATACCTAGATCTGTCATGAAGGCAGTTTTTTCTTGGTCCTCGACATGCATCATGATCTGGTTGTATCCGGAATAAACGTCCATGAACGTCAATAGTTCATGTCTTGCTGTTGCGTCGACCATGGCGTCGATATGTGGCAGTGGAAGGGGTCCTTTGGACAGGCTTTGTTAAGATCTGTGAAGTCGATGCAAACTCTCCACTTGCCGTTCTTCTATTGCACGACCACGACGTTTGCAAGCCAGTCAGGGTATTTTACTTCTCGTATCTTTCCCATCCTAAGGAGGTTGTCAACCTCGTCATTGATTACCTTATTCCGCTCAGGAGCAAATTTTCGTCGCTTTTGCTTGATAGGTTTGAAAGACGGGTCGACGTTGAGTTTATGCGAAATAACGTCGGGGTCTATGCCAACCATGTCTTCGTGCGACCAGGCAAAGCAGTCGGCATGTTCCTGCAAAAACGATATTAGTTTTTCCTTAAGACAAGGGTCGAGCGATTAACCTATAAAGACGGTTTGGTCAGGCTTGCTGTGGTCCAGGACGACTTCCTCCAGGCGATAGTCGTCGGCTGTCCCATGAGCATCCTGGTCCTGTAATTGCTAGATGGCCTGCTTTTGCGGTTTCAAGGTCATCTTGTAGCATTCGCGAGCGACTTTCGGCTCTCTTTTGATCTCCTGGACTCCCCATGGCGTAGGGAACTTCATGGTCTGATGATATGTTGAAGGGACGGCTTTCATGTCATGGATCCACGGTCGACCTAGGATGACGTTATAGGCCGACGAGCAATCGTTGACATTGAACTTTGTCTGCTTGTTGATCCCTTGGGCGTAGACAGGCAGAGTAATTTCTCCAAAGGTACTCGTCGCGTCTCCATTGAAACCTACCAAGGTTGTCGAGCGTCGAGTAATTTCCGATCGATCGATTCCCATGGCCTTGATGGTATCAAGGAAGATGAAGTTCGCTGAGCTGCCTCCGTCGACCAAAACTAGTCGGGTCAGTCAATTACCAATCGTGAGTTGAATGATCAACCCGTCATGATGTTTTTGATGCGAGTCGCCGAGATCGTCTTGGTCGAACATAATCTTCATGGCTTCTAGTTCTAGATCTCCTTTGGGTCTTGATGAGCGAGTGATAGGTTGATCGTCTGGTCCTCGGCTGGCATGTTGTTTGGCTGCGAAATACGTCAGACTGCAAACATCAGATCCACTAGTTATGCAGTTTAAGACCTTTGCATGATCGGGGGACGGCGATCGAACATCGTTAACTGGGGTAACGTCATTGTCGATGATATCTTTGAGATGGCCCTTCGGGACGTGATATGCTAGCTCTTTTTTAAGGGCTATGCAGTCGTCCGTCGTATGACCATGATCATTGTGAAAATCGCACCACTTCGATTTGTCTTTCTTGTCGTTGTCCTTGTCGGTCATCTTCGGCCATCGGATGGTTGTCTGAACGGTCTTCAACGCCTCGACCAAATCCTTGGAAGTTCCTTTGAATCCGTAGGAGGATACCTTAGGATATTGGGGAAATTTGGTCGGGGTCGCGGTCTTCTTTTTCTCGAATCGAACATTTGAAATCTGTCGTGCTGGTTCCGATTTAGATACCGCCTTCGTCTTGAATTCCGACTTTTTACACTCAGCGGTCGCTTGTCGTCAAAATGCTTCCGACGGAAGGCAGCGTCCTCTTCCACCCTCATGTAAGCTAGGTTTCTTGCTCGGACGTCTTCGAAATTCTCTGGAGGATACTTCGTTAAGTCAGTGTAAAGACCCGAACTCTCGTCTAAACCACGTTTGTAGGCTTCGATCGCGGTCTTGACATCGCAGTTATGGACACTGATCATCTCCGCATTGAATCTGTTGAAGTAACTCCGGATAGATTCACCGGTCTTCTGCACGACATAGTACAGGTCACTGGTTTGTTTTTCCATTTTGCGACTTCTAGCGAACTGTTGAGAAAACTGATTGACTAACTCAGCGAAAGACCCGATGGATTTAAGCTTTAGGTTAATCAACCATTGGAGGGCGGCACCCGTGAGGGTCACCCCAAAACGTTTGCACATACAAACTTCCTGGTACTGATAGGGGATCGACACAGTCCACATCAGCTGTTTGTACTGAGCGACATGTTCTGTGGGATCTGAAATACCAGAGTACTTTGGTATGAAGGATGGGATACTGTATTTCTTGGGGACGTCGACTAGGGAAATCTCGTCGACAAAAGGGATGCCTGAAACCCCGTGCGAGGTTCGACGTCGACGGGTACGGCTGCCCCTGGTCGTTTAGCGAGCAAAGACATGACACGTTCATTCTAGTCTTCCAACATCTTTAGTCGCTGAGCGACGGGGTCGTATGAATTGACACCATTAGTCGCGGCTGTGATGAATCCAGAATTTGGAAATCCATTTTGCTCGGATGAACCGGCGGCTTCCTCGTTGAAGGGGAACATTTGCGGCGGGATTGTCGGGATCGGGAACTGCGCCGGTTGACTTTGAGGGATTGGGACGAGAGTGAACGCTGGGGGCCTTGGCGGTGGTGGAGGCAGAGGTCCTAACCAAGGTGCACCAAAGAGTGGACCTGCACCATTTTGTTGTCTGAATGTTCCATTCTGGTTTTGATTCGTCAGACACGCGATTTCTTCAACTGCCTTTCGACTTTGCTCGGCTAAGGCATCGTTGCGATTGTGCGCAACTTCCAATTCCCAATGCATCTGGGCGATGATCTGCTCTTAATTTCCCTGACTTGCCATTTTCCTGAAAGAGAAAAAATGGAAAACTCCAAGAAACTGTTAGTCGGACGCACGTATGTCGAAGACTTTCTCTAGATGGGGCCCCATGGTGGGCACCAAACTGTTAATGTCGAAAATCGTCCAAAAATACAATTTATGGTTGATGTGGAGCTTAACAACTAAAGAAAATAAATCTTTCGACAAACTATGCGACAAAGACAAAAAATAAAGAAGACGAGAGGAATTTGGTGACGCGGGAAAAATCTCAACGAGGAAAAAACCCTCGGACGACAGTGAGAGCCGTCGATGTACTATGGTCGCCAATCAGGGGCGACGTCCTTGAGTTTCAAGTGTCGAGAGTACAAGCGATTACAGTACAAATATCAGAAATAACTTAATTTGTAAAGTAAATGATGCGTCGTGTATAAAAATAATGTGTCGTGTGTATGCGTCATGAGTTGTCTTTCAAGAGATAACGTTTATTCGCTTGAATGCTTTCAGAATGTAGTAGATGCCTTCGAATTCAGATGATCCGCACTGGAGCTGATGTATTTGTTTATATAGCGTTTGTAGCCTTAAATGATCCTCGTAAAAGTTGGATAACGGTCGTAACGGTTTTTGGAAATCAATGCTCTTGATGATCTTTGTCGGTTATAGCTGTTTTCTCATTAATGGTAGTGATCCTGCATTAAATAGACAAAACATAACATCTATGTCGTATGTTAGGTAATTATGGTCCTAAGATATTTAACGACGGTCGTGTGAGTTTAGTATGGTTATGGTCGAGTGTTGTGAACAACTCTCGACCTAAACCTAGGTCTGACGATAGGGTTGTCGAGTGTGTACGATCGTTAGTACCTTGTCTTAACAAAAGATGTGTCGTGCCTTTTTTCTATCGTGGTCGTGACTTGTAAATTTTTACCCAAACACAACCCAAACCGGATCTTTACCTTGGGATCTCACCATCCAAAACAAGCTTATTTAATTTAGAAATTCACACATAACTCAAAAAGAATAACCAACGCATTAAAATCATATAATTCCCAATTAAGATGTAATACGTGCAAATCATAACCAAAGCTCTACATCGAGCTATGAAAATCGGGCAAATGTCCCCAAGACCCAACAAATAAAACGCAACTAAGTGCATGACACCTCCAAAGTTCCATCTCGAGGTACTAAAACCGGCAAACACCCCAAAGACCCATTTTGAGTATAAATCATGCCCTTAAAGGCAAAATAAACATTTGTCTAATTACGCGAGCCGACACGATTACATAAACCAAAATGCATTTTTACCCAAAATCTTTGTTTCTAAAATCACAATTGGCCTTTGGCCCAAAATTAAGAGGTTTACAATTCCCAATATGTCCATGAGGTCGATATTGACCAAAATCCACAACTCACACATTCACATTTTCAAAACGTACCATATCATAAACTTTGCATAATCTCAACAAACACTAAAAGTGTATTTTGACCAAACAACCTCCACTTATGCAATAACTTAACAAAACACTTTCATTTTGTGATTTATTTCTCAAGTACTCAAAAATCCCAAATGTGGGTGTTTTACAAGATTTGTAAATCTCAACACTTCACATAATCAAAACCCACTAAATAACTCAACAATTGATAATATTATGTAAAACACATAAACACTTTAAAAATAAATATTTTGGCATGTACAACATTTTCACAAATCAACTTGAACTCACATTGCTAGATTTTAGGCTAAATCTAGATTTCCCCCCCAATATGAGTTCCTTTGAAGAAATTTGAATCTTCAAGCCAAATCTTCCCAAAAACCTAGATTAGTCAATTTCCAACCATAAATATTTATCCCCAAACACTTAAACTTATTCCCCACATATTTAACCTCAATATCTCCATGAATACCCAAAACCATAATTTCTTAGATGGAGAAAAGAGAACATTACCTTGACCCTAATTTTCAACTTCATATATTTTTCTTTGAGTTTAAGGTATTTGTCATCTCTGGATTTAGAGGTTGAGGAGTGTTTGAGAGATGAAGAAGGTTTGAAGACTTTCTTTGACCTGCATTCACTAGCAAAGTGTCCTTTCTTTTCGCAGTTATAGCAAGTAGTAGTAGCCTTATCAATAGGAGATGATTTTGGCTTGTTAGTGATAGTGAGAGGTTTATGTCTTCTGAAGTTACTCTTTCTTGCAAATTTCCTGAAGGAGTTTGTTAAGAGTGTCAGGGATTCATAAAGTTCTAACGTGTCAGTTTCTGATGAATCATTAGAATTTGATTCCAACTCAGTGATAGTGACAGAGGATCGCTGAGAGTGTATCATGTCTGAGGAGAGTAAAGCAACATGTGTGCTTTTAGAATCTTTAGAATTTTTTACAAGATTCTACTTAAGCTGACAAGATCATGATTGAGCAAAGTGACATAAAGAGTGCTTAAGGTCATATATTTGAGATCCTTTGAGAATTTAAGACACATGGTATAACTGTCCCAACTTTCAGGAAGACATTCCAAGAATTTTTGTCACGGTCTCAGAATTAGAGTAGGTCCTACCAACAGTTTTAGGTCAATTAATAAACAGTTAAACATTGGTGCACTTCAGATAAAGATTCATTCTTACCACAAATGAAGCTTTCATATTGTCTTACCAAATTTTTCTTTCTAGATTCTTGTACTTCAGATGTAACTTCATATTGAACACATATTGTGTCCCACATGGCTTTAGAAGTTTTGAGGTTCATAACATAATGATAAGCCTCATCAGGTAGAGCCATAGATTTATTGATTTGGCTTTGGTATCAATGGCTACCTTTTTCTTATCTTCATCAGTCCATTTGGAGATTTCTCTGATAATCTCTCTTTCTGGTATGACTAGAGTGGTAGCAGTGACAGGAACAACAGGAGAAAGAACAGATGGAACATATGATCTAGTTTCCACAGAGTAAGGCATAGTGGGATCTACACCTTCTAGAAAAAGCATCATTCGATTCTTCCATGATTAAAGTTATCTCTACTAAATCGAGGAGGTTTTGCAAGAGAACCATTAACGATATAGTTTGTGTTTGTGTTTTGTGCCATTTGAAGAATAGCAAGGAAGAGATAAGTATAAGCAAGATCTTGTTTATGAGATTAAACAATCTGCTCTTCTACCACTTGTTGGTCCCGAAGGGGTTATACAAGTACAACAGTTTGTAGAAGGGGGGTTGTATACAAACACAAATTTTGGTTTTCTAAATTGTTTATTGATAAATCAAATTACAATTAACAGTTTAATCTAAACAAACTTGAGAAGCACTAAGTGTTCTTGCACAAGAAACTAGAGAGAAAAGAAGATATAGAGAAACAAGGGTTTTTCTATGTACTAAGTAGTTCAGGGAAGACCCTTCAAACTGAAGGGATATTCCTCTTATTTATACTCATTGCATTAAATGCATGCCAGGAGGACTTTACACGTGTTAGCATCTGATTAGGCGCATGCTTCTGACTTTTAGCAAGACATGCTTTGGGCCGTAATGTTGAACAGTGTAGTGGCAGAGTGGGTGTACGATCTTAGACAAAAGCATGTATCTTCTGCCAATCCGTACTATGTGTGCAAGGAGATAAGACAAACAAATCTTGAAGTAGAAGCTTCATGATCAGCGATCGCTGAGTAGGTCTTCCATCAGAGAAGAGCTGATGTAAGTCAGCTATCGCTGAAGTCTTCTTCTAGATTTGCCGCGCGTGTGAACTTGTCTTGGTTTCACTGATGTTCGCATCAGATCATTAGTAGACTTGTCACTTGTTCATCAACTTTGTCATTGATGTCAGCGATGAACTTCTTTGTCGCGAAACTTGTCTTCAGGGATTACAACCAACACTGTTACATTTGAAATCATCAGCGATAATGAACAAACTCAAGTTATCGCTGATAAAACATTATTACATGTTATCACTGATGGCGAAACATTAATACATACAGATGCTAATTTCAGTTTTCACTAACTTATTCTAAGGGCCGTCATCAAATCACTGAGAGAGTTTGGATCAACAGAGATCTCTTACAACATGTAAGACCACCGTACTACTAATAAGGTACTCTAACCTTGGGTCCACAAAAAGGTTTCTCTTTCCTCTTAGTGTGTTTATAAGGCACACATCCTTTTTATATCTATCCAGATATTTAGTTTTCATGGTCATACTTCACATACATAAAATATTTACAAACTATGAGTAAAACCAAGGTTCTAAATGACGTGAGGCGTGGCGTGGCGGCGAGGCCAAGCCTCAAGCCTTAGGAGCCACGGCGAAGCCATTACGTTTTCAAGGTGTGACTTATGGCGTCAAATTTCTAATTCCTATATAATACTATATATATATATATAAACGCATGTTTTGTAGTGTTACTCAATGAGTCAAGAGTAATAAGCAAACAAAATTAGATTATATATTAAAAACATGCAAATAAAACATTAAAAACCTAAAGAAAAATCAAATATCTCATTACGATAACTGCGTATTAGGCCATGGCATGTCATGGGCGTAACGTGGCGTGACACACAAGCCTTGGTGCCATGGCGGCTATACGACGAGTTTTTTAGAACAATGAGTAAAACACACATCTTTATCATGAAATGCATCAGAAATAGATTCTTTTGCTATAAAAACATATCATTATGTGATGCAAGACAACATGCCAAAACATCTTCAAGATATATATCATGCATAAAAGCACTTAGATACTACTTGTGTATCTTAGTAAATCTCATAACATACTAATCTTATTTTCTTAACTTTAATGCTTGATTCACCGCCTTACTCTGGTTGCAACTCTCTCATTTGCCTCTAGTATATGTGTGTGTGTTTTAGAAGACGCACTATATATGTTGGTCTATGCATACTAAAAATTGTAGAAACATGTTCACTATCAAACCAGTCTTATTAATAAAGCTTTAATGATTTTTGAATTTGAAAGTGCAATCGTGACCGTCGAAAATTGTTAATCTCAAAAACACATTAAACATTAATCTTGTTACATAAATAAAAACTCATACGACTAGCTAATAGACGTAAAACAACAAAATCTTTTACAATATTAATAAGTATTTATGTCGCGTTTGGTATCTTGAAATGACATAACAGAACAAGATTGGACAATTGTTCAATGTTTGGTAACAAAAGACCAGTAAAATGACCAATTTACCCCTAATTGGTTATTTATTGGTTTTTTACCAAATAATCAATCTAAATGAAAATGAACAAAATTACATTTAAAAATATAAAAACATCTCACATAAATTTTGATTGAAAATATCACATTTAAAATCAAAGGACGTAAACATTTCTTATTTTTAATTTTATTTATAAAATCAAAAATACCTAAAATTACATTAAAAAAATATTTTAACCTTTTTAAACTTTAGTTTTACTTCTCTCAAGTATCTATTTCCTATTTTATATAATTTCTATATTTTGATTAACTTGTAATTTCTTAAATATTATAATGAAAATAAACATTTTTATAAAAAAATATATTATTATAAAATTTTAGTCAATACGATTAAAACGATACTAAAATAAGAAGTTCGTGGAATTTAATTTTACACATTTCCTATACGATGTTTTTAATATTAATAATTAATTACATAAATTAGCAAAAATATAGAGTATAAAAACTTGAATTTTGAGGTCAGTAAATTAAAATTAATGAAAAGGGAATGCAAAAACTAAAATTTAAAAGATGATTAAAATGTAAGGAGGGAGATGTATTTGATGTTTTAAAAGGGGGTTAATTTTTAGTTTAGAGGGTATATGAGTAAGATACAAGCTTGGTCCATGGGATTGGAATGGAACACCCACAATTAAACTGTGTTCCTATTTGTTTCACATAAAAGTAATGCTAAACATGGAAAATGATGCTTTTTGATCTATTCTGTTCTATCATGGCTAGTGTACTAAACGCATCCTTCACTACTAGAAAAACTCAAATTTTCGACGAAAATTACCGACGGATACAAACCGTCGATAATTACCGACAGATTACCGACGGATTTCATTTAAAAAAATCCGTCGGTAATTACCGACGGTTTTAAATCCATCGGTAATTACCGACGGATTAGCTAATTAAAAAAATTAAATAATCCGTCGGTAATTACCGACGGATTACCGACGGATTATTTAATTAAAAAAATAAAAATTAAATAATCCGTCGGTAACCCGCCGGTAATTACCGACGGATTACCGACGGATTATTTAATTACCGACGGATTACCGACGGATTATTTAATTTAAAAAATAAATAATCCGTCGGTAATCCGTCGGTAATTACCGACGGATTACCGACGGATTTTTTAATTTTTATTTAATTTTTGAAAAATTCAAAAATTAAAGAAATATTTTTTATATATTTTTAAATATCTTAAAATATATATTTTTTCACGACTTAAACACAAACATATGTTAAAATATGATTCGTCAAGGCCCGATCAAGTTCATTAAATGTCACTGAAGTCCATAAAGGTCTATACACTGCATTAACAACCACTAAGTCAAATATGATTCGTCAATGACCATTATAGTTCATAAAGAGTACTTGGAATCCATCAAGGCCCGATCAAGTTCATTAAGAGTCACTCAAGCCCATAAAGGGCCATACAGTATGAATGTTTGTATGTATATATGTATGATAGTATATGTACACGTATGTATATACGGTACATATATGTTTTGTGTGTCATGTGTACTATCTATATATTTATGTATGTTTGTATATGTGTATATATGTATGAATGTTTGTATGTATATACATGTATGTGTGTATGTACATGTGGATGATAGTTTACGTGTGATAGTAGTATATGTATGTTTGTACTATACATATGTTTGTATATGTCATACATGTCTAGCTGTATGTGTATGTAAGTTTGTATATATGTCATTAAGAGTACTTGGAGTCCATTAAGGCCCGATCAAGTTCATTAAGTGTCACTGAAGTCCATAAAGGTCTATACAGTGCATTAACAACCACTAAGTCAAATATGATTCGTCAAGGACTATTATAGTTCATTAAAAGTAATTGGAATTCATCAAGACCCGATCAATCATTAAGAGTCACTCAAGCCCATAAAGACCCAAATAAGATTCATCAACCACCAATTAGTCAAAACATATATTTTTATATTTAATATAGATATATGTGTTTGTAAATTTGTATATATGTCATTAAGAGTACTTGGAGTCCATCAAGGCCCGATCAAGTTCATTAAGTGTCACTGAAGTCCATAAAGGTCTTTACGGTGCATTAACAACCACTAAGTCAAATATGGTTCGTCAAGGACCATTATAGTTCATAAAGAGTACTTGAAATCCATCAAGGCCCGATCAAGTTCATTAAGAGTCACTCAAGCCCACAAAGGGCCAAATAAGATTCATTAACCACCAATTAGTCAAAACATATATTTTTATATTTAATATAGATATATGTGTATGTAAATTTGAATATATGTCATTAAGAGTACTTGGAGTCCATCAAGGCCCGATCAAGTTCATTAAGTGTCACTGAAGTCCATAAAGGTCTTTACAGTGCATTAACAACCACTAAGTCAAATATGGTTCGTCAAGGACCATTATAGTTCATAAAGAGTACTTGAAATCCATCAAGGCCCGATCAGGTTCATTAAGAGTCACTCAAGCCCATAAAGGCCCATAAAGTCCATTATCAACCACTAAGTCAAATATGATTCGTCCAGGACTATTATAGTTCATTAAAAGTAATTGGAATTCATCAAGACCCGATCAATCATTAAGAGTCACTCAAGCCCACAAAGGCTCAAATAAGATTCATTAACCACCAATTAGTCAAAACATATATTTTTATATTTAATATAGATATATGTGTATGTAAGTTTGTATATATGTCATTAAGAGTACTTGGAGTCCATCAAGGCCCGATCAAGTTCATTAAGTGTCACTGAAGTCCATAAAGGTCTATACGGTGCATTAACAACCACTAAGTCAAATATGGTTCGTCAAGGACCATTATAGTTCATAAAGAGTACTTGGAATCCATCAAGGCCCGATCAGGTTCATTAAGAGTCACTCAAGCCCATAAAGGCTCGATCTTTTTTTACCATTCTCACCGTAACTTCTCATTTTACGTTTCTCACCTTAACCAATTTTCATTTGATTACCTTCATATAGTTGATCTGGTTATCAACCGTTGGATGCACATTAGGATATGATTCATGAATGAGTTTCAGATTACAAGTGATCAATGGTTTAGATCCACTTATCACGTTTCTCACATTAACTCAATTTCTCATACGATGATATATCACAATTGTTACTTATCATTTAGAATAATTTATTTATCTTTTAGAGTTTATATATTTAATTAAAAATAATATATTTAGTATTTAAAAGTTATTATTAGAATAAAATTGACCTCTTTTTTTGTTTCCCTCTTTTATTTTCATTTCCCTCTTCTTTTGATTTCCCTCTTTTATTTTCATTTCCCTCTTTTACATACCCACACAAACCCTAGCCGCTGTCTTCTCGACTACGATCTCACCGTCGCCTTCCTCCAGCCAAACCTAAACCCTAATGTTTTCACGCTCCTGCGGCGTTCACCATTCGCCGATCCTGATATTCACCAAAACCCTAGACGGCGACGCCATCCAACACCGCAGGCGAGTTCACAGGTGAATCTCTCTCTCTTCTTCTTCTTCTTCGATAACACAAGCGTCAGGAATTTCGACTTTTGAACTTCGTTATGCCTTTTATTTTCTACATGCAAACAATCTGTTTATTCCATTTCGTGAAGTTTTCTTTTAAGATAACAGGAGTGTATTGAGTCAACATAATTTAAATTTTTGCAGTGGTAACTTCTCTCTGTGTGATTTATTACTTTTTGCATAAAGAATATTTGACCCAATTGGATTGTTTGAATTCATATAGTTATTTCATATATGCTACTATCTTTATTTGGATAATGCACTTCAACTGACCTCTTATCAGAGTTCTTGGAGAAGCATGACTATGGTTGTAGACTATGTGTAGGGACCTTTAGGTTATTAGCTAATGTGGTTGGAAGAGGGTAGACAATCCCATTGGTGCGAGTACATTCCACCCCTGACCCTACCTCTATGTGGGATATACTGGGTTTGTTTGGTTTTCTTTTACCAGAAACCATGGTAACATTGAAGAAAACATGAAATGCTTATCATGGTATTCGGTTTGTACTGGTGGCTGTTGCTGCTGCTGTTGGTAACTTACAGTAAAGTTGTGTCAGAATGTCAAATTGTGTCCAATTGTTGACTAACAGTAAAGTTGGATTGGGAGAAAGATTATAGTTTGGTGATTCATTATGAACATTATTCATAGTGATCTTTATTTAGACAATCTAGTTCATACATGGATATATTTGTTGAGTTTTGTTTCAAGTAAAAACTTGTTAGGATCAACAAAATCAACTTTTTTAGATTTTTTAAGTGAAAACATGGTTGATATCAAGTCATATGAAATAGGGTATAAAAGGCATACAAGTTGTTTCCAAGAACACCTCCAGCTTGCATATCAAGGGTACCAGCAATGATGTATCTTTAATCTTGAAGTAGAGGATTCTTTAATCTTTGGATATATTATATATACACATATACACTCTAATGCTTGTTGAACATCCCTTCTTATATTCATTATACTGCAAGGTTTGCTGATGGCACAGTTTTCGACATCAGTTATAAACGAGAAAGACCTCTTACAATGCGTGTTGGTGTTGGCAAGGTACGAGTTGCCTTAATTCTTGTTTCTTTTGATATATTAACTGTTATGTTCTTGAATTCTGCTTTATGATGAGAGATGATTGCTTTGCAAGTTATGAACCTGTTGAATTCACCACCCTTGATGCGACACAAAAGGTAGGCTTCCATGCTTCAATATATTCTTCTATAATAATTTTTCTCGTTTTTTTAATTTTGATTTATGATCGACATGATGTGTTACTTCTTCATATATATGGACCAAGTTAAATTGTACTCACAAAGTTTTGAAATATATTTGCCTTTTTTACAAGGCTCGCATGATTTTGTGATTGTCCTGCTAAACTTGACTTGGCAAAGGAAAGAAGTGCATACACTCTAATAAGCGGGTATGATCCTATTGGAATATGCAGTTTTAACATCTTATATTAGAAAACTGGCATGTAAAACGATAACTCTCATTTATCTGCAGCAATCAAAGGTCATTCCAAAAGTGTGGTGGCTAGGCTCAAGGTTAAAATGTATTGTATTGTAAGGGGATTTCACGCTGATGATAGTTCTGATAATGTACGTATACATACCACTATTGTGAGTGGTTCTATTCATTTAGATTTACAAGGCTATTTGAACTCCCAATACATGCTACTTTTTAGAAAACTTGACATGAAACTCAGAGGCTTTTCTTTCAATCTATTATAAAATAATCGACTGATGAGCAGGTTTGCAATACTATGCAGATGGAGCAATATCAATTTCAACTACCAGTAAGTATCATTCTTGTTGTATTACATATATTGACATTACAAGACTTGGACTTTCTCAGTTCTTGTTAGGTTTAGTTGTCTTTTAACACCAACTATGATCTGCATATATAGATGAGAATTGATATTTTTTAATTACCATATCAATAGCAATAAGGTAATTTGGCAATTCCCCAAAAAATAAGTAATTTCAAAGCATTGTTACTGCTGGAAGACCTGGTGGAAATGATCAGTTCAGTGTTGGTCATACTTGGAGTCGAGGTAGAATCAGAATCTGCTCACTTTGTATCAGATGGAACAAACTGAAAGGAAATTTCAACATCTTAGGTCATATGCATGGCTTCTGAAAGGAAATTGCCATGATTTTGCTAATATTTTCAAATCATGTCTATGTATTGTGTTACTATAAGACATCTGGGTAGAATTGTGTACTCGGGTTTATCATGATAGTTTTAAGTTTTAACATCTAATGTTGTTACTTAATACATCAATAACATTCATTAGCATGTAAATAGTTTAAGGATGCTTAGTCGATCCTGCTAAGGTGAGGTACCATTGTATGCTGAAATATACTTTAACAAGCTTACAGGCATTATGCTGACCGTAAATTGGTAATAGTGCTGCACAGTTTTATCATTTTTTCATTAGTTTTTCAACCAATGCTAGATATGGGTTTGTTATACCAAATTGCTTTTAGTTTTTGCGTAGGTTCTGTAGTGACTTGTAGCTTTTTCTCTGAATATGCCGGTAACTTTTCCTTCTATGTTTATTTCTTATCTAGCCTTATGCTTCCTTAACGACTTTATAGGACGTCAAATATGTCTAATTGTCTTAATAGATTGCTATATTGAACTTAAGTTTATAGGACCAAACAACTCTTAGCATCTCAAAATTTTGCCATCTGATTTTAGTGACGGGTAAAATTACCACAAAGGCTAATGTTTTTTGCTATGGTGTTGTTCTTATGAAGCTTTTAACGCGTTTAATGGCGTTGGATGAAGAGCGACCTGAGGAAAGCCGGTACTTAGCAACATGGTTTTGGAGCATTATATCAGACAAAGAGAAACTAATGGCACATGGATCTTGATTTAAAGTCATGTTGTCTACCCGACCAACTGACGGGTAGGACACTAGTATATATAGGATACAATAGTGTTATTTTGTATTAGGATAACTAACATTGAAATTAGTTTACGGATTTGGGATCATATTGTATTAAATACAATAGTGTTTTGTAATGGTTTTTGCCCAGGAATTACCGACCTTTTCTGCATAGGTTTTTTGTACAGTTTATTCTGCATTTTTAATTTTTTTTTAAAATAAAATAAACATTACCGACGGATTTGCCGTCGGTAATTTTAAATAATATAATTTAATATTTAAATTGATTTAGATTTATTTAATTTATATAACTTTACCGACGGCAAATCCGTCGGTAATCCGTCGGTAAAGAGGACCGTCGGTAATCCGTCGATAAATATCGCTGTCGGTAATTCGTCGGTAAAGTATAACCGTCGGTAATCCGTCGGTATATGTAACGTCCCAAATATCCACAAGACAAATATAGCATTAAATCATACTCTTGTAATAAAACTGGGTCCCAAAGTTTCACTACATTACTTCTAAAATTGAGGTTGGCGGAAACAACCTATACACAACTGAGAAAATTCTAACTTCTAAGGCTGGCACTTGCACTGTCTCTAGCTGCACTTGTACACTGTCTTGCTCTTACTCACTTACTTGAGCTTCTTACTACTTGCTTACCTGAAAATGGTTTAGTTTTTTGAAAAGCGAGGGTTAGACCAAAAGGTCTAGTGAATTCCCTTCGTAAAACAACATGTATAAACCGCATGAAATATTTAGTAAACAAGGAACATCAATCATCACATATGGTACTGCACTGTGTATGGATCACATAACCATCCGCGATCGGGGCCCAAGCAGACTCCCATTTCGCCCTCTCGTATCGGGGCCCAAGCAGACTCCCTGATACCCGCCTAGGAGGGAAACAAATTCCAACCTATCGGCTCGTCACACCTATCCAAGGGATCATCAGATCCCGAGGATCATTCTCTGATCCCACAGTGCAGACCGACTCCACATAGCACCTCATTCATCTCATAAAACATGTAACTTTAAATCCTTTAAATCATCATTCTCATTTCGTCTTAACATAATAAGCTTTCTTAATTAAAACATGTAGTTCATGGGAAACATGCGTGATAGTTTCAAACTGTTGGTCCCGAAAGGCCTAAACAAGTTTGTAGAAGGGGGGGGGGGTTGAATACAAACACACTATTTTACTTTTCTAAATTGTTTATTGATAAATCATTAACAATTTACAGCTTGTTGCGGAAACAAGATTAAGGATAAACCTAAATCTAAACAAGTTGGAACACTGAGGTTTTCTTGCACTAAGAAAGATAAGGAGATTACTAATAAAATCCTATCTTGAGAGATTTGAACTTGTCCAGAGTTAGCAAGTTACTTCAAATGAAGTGAGTTCATCTCTTTATATACTGCATGCATTTAATGCAATTCAGTATACACTTTACACGTGTCATCAGCGGATTGGTTGCATGTCATTGACCTTTGTTGACAACCTTAGTAGCCGCATGAATGAACAGTGTAGTATCAGAGTGGTTGTACGATTTCAGATTTTCGGAGGTTCTTTTCTGACATTTCGTACGGTGGCGTGCAAGGGAGGTTAAGACAAAAGTACTTTGTACGGAGGACTTCATGATCAGCTTTCGTTGATTCAGCGATTATCATTTACCATTCAGCGAATGATAAAGTTCAGCGATAGCTGAAGTCTTGTACTTGATACTTCACGTTGAGTGGACAAATCTGAGTCTTCGCTGATCCGCATCAGTTCATTAGGAGACTTGTCGCTGGTTCTTGAGCTTGATCTTCGACTTCAGCGTAGAACCTTTGTTGACGTGAATCTTGTCTTCAGGGATCATAAGTAAACAACTAACTTATCAGCGATCACCATAAGGACTGAACAGACTCAGCGATATGGTGAACAGTGTTCGCTGAATGTTTAATCTAAAAGTGCGAGAGTTCCTATCAGCAATACTGTAAGATCTTAGTACTTATCAGCGATAGTGAAACTCTGATACATATTGTTTACTTACAATTTTCACTAAGTATTTAAGATAGGGTCATTATCAAATCACTGAGGGTTTGGATCAACAATCTCCCCCTATTTGATTATGACATAGCAACAAAGAAAATTGCTATTTAATGAAAACATAAGGATAAAAAGAACTCATAAAATATTTGTCCCTTTTACTGTTTTCTGGGATCTTTTCAGTACTGATGGAGTAAAGTACATTCGCTGAAATCTTTCTTTAAATCTTTGAATCAGGTTACAATATGAATAAGAAAGATTACAAGTACAAGCGAAATAAATTACAAGTACTGAAGGATGACTGATACAATAGAGAAAGTGGTGATTGTTGTCAGCCTTCAAAGGGTTCTTCCTTAATGAGAAGTTCATCAAGGGTTGTCTTTTCAGTTGGAATCATCCAGTCAGGAACCTTTTCTCCTTTATTCTTTAGCTTCAGAGCAGCTTCAAAAATCAAGGGTTTTAGGTGTCGTGCCTGAATGTCTTTTCTGAAGTCGCACCAGTAGATGAGATCTCTGAGCTGTTCGATTGGAGTGATTGGAAGCTCAGCGATCCGTTGAAAGCATTTACGTCCGTCGTAGTCAAGAAAGAATATTCCATAAGGATTACTGATGACTTTACCAGGGACGAAAAGTTCACATGGTGGCAAAGAGATGTCAAGGGCAGATAGATCAGGATCAGGACCAAGTACTTCAGCGCGAGAGAAACCAATTCCAGTTTCATTTCGTATGACAGGACCTGAGTTTGAATCTTGACGTTTCTTCTTTGGTGAGCCCCTTTTTCTTTTCGGCTTTAGATCAGGAACAGGAGGAATATCCACACAAGAAGATATCAAATCGATCTGTCTGTTTATCAGCTTTTCGAAATGATCCTTGTACTTAGATTTTGATGGTTGGATAGCTAACCTCAACTCCAGCCATTCAGAGAGACCATACCTTTTTACAGTGTCAGCACGAAAGGTTTCAGATGAGCCATCTTCTCTGAACAGTTTGATGTCAACAATAGGTACTCCGATGGAGGTTCTTCCAGAGATGAATACCTTGTTGATCTTCGCTGGACGATATCTGAAGTGGATTTTCTCTTTACACCAGATCAGGGTGGTCTGAGAAACTTCAGCTTTCTTTTCCACGATCTTCTGGGCTTGTTCCCAAAGTTTTCGTTGGATTTGAATGGGAATACGCTTCAGCTTGGGGTCTTTGACAGATTCTTGAGTGAGCTTGATGGCGTATTCTCTGTCTTTATCTTCAGCTTCCTTCCTTTCAGCGATGAGGCGTTCAGCTCTGAGATGATCCTGGTATTCAGCTTTTGAAATTCTGAACTTAGGAGGAACTGAAGGTAGTTGATCGCGCCTTAGGATGATTCGCTGATCCTCGAATCGCTTTATCATTTCTTCTCTCCTCTTTTGATCTTCTTCACTCAGCTTTTGAGAAACTGAGGAAGGTCTGTTTCTGTGCGAGATAGGTTGTTCTTCTGATTCATCAGTCTCAGAGATTAAATCTAAGACTAGGATTATGTCTTCAGCGGTAGCTGGAATTATTGGTGAAGTCGCAATAGAAGATCTTTCAGCGATATCCTCAAACAGGGGAGAGGACTAGCTGAAACGCAGCGATCTTACAAATAAGAACTGGGTAGAAGAACTTGGGTAGAAAAGATAGAAAAAAATGTGGATGTGTATGGTGTTTGTGGAATGGATAACTGGTTGTTCAGAGATGATCAGGGAAGGAAAAATAAGTTTAGTGTACCTGACAAATCGGCTTTGCAAGTAGGATCGCCAGATTATCATCTTCAGCGATGCCTTTGTCTTTGCTTTTCTCAGCGCCAGAGGCTGAGTGCTTTGTCTTTGTTTTTGTCTTCTCCCTTGTGGATTCGGTTATCACGATCCCTTTAAGAGCTTTTCGAGGAGCATGTTTGACGACAAAGAATTCGTCATCTTCATCATCATCATCATCATCGTTCCTTGGAGAGGAGGATGGTTCAGCTTCAGGGATGTCGATGTCTTCGTCTTCTTCTGCTTCGGATTCCTCAGCATCTTCTTCGAGTTGCTCCCCCTCAGATACAGAGGCGAGGTTCTCGGTTCCCTCAGGGTTTTCATCTCCCTGAGGTCCAGTAATCAGATCTTCATTACCCTCTCCCATGATAGATTCATCATGGGAAAGGTCTTCAGCGCTCTTATTTTGATCTTCAGCGCTCTTCTCCTGTTCAGCGCTCTTCTCCCCCTCTTTCTCATGATGGGCGGGGGAGGAATGGGTAGATTCAGCATTGGTGTTGTCTCTGTCTTCTGGGCCAGAGACTTTCACACAACCTTCAAGCTTAGCTATTCTGTCTTCTAGGCCAGAAATAGCAGGCGTGATTTTCTTCAGCTCTTGGCGATCCTCTGCGGTGAATGAGTCCAAAATAGGTGCAGGGGCCGGAGCAGGAGCTAGATTGTTTGCCTTGTTCACCAGCGTCTCGATCATTTTCTTGACAGAACTAAGGTCGGTCTTCACTGAGCCCAAGTCGGTCTTGACCACTGACATATCACCTTCGAGTGTACCAACCGATTTCTTCAGCGTTGTAACCTCGCTGGAAACGGTGGAAACTGACGGTTTGAGGTTGGTGTAGTCAGTGTAGATGTCGGAGAGCACTTTGGCAAAGTCGGCGAGAGTTTTATCAAGGTCTTTGATGTCATCAGAGGAGGCCTTCTTTTCCACCACAGTAGTCAGCTTCGTCAGATTCTCTCCAGCGTTTGTTACAGCTGTAGAGTTATTTGATAGACCGGTGGTGAGATCTGTAAGTTTCATCTCCATGGACTTCAGAGACTGGTTGATGTCTCCCAAATAAGGACCTGTAACATATAAGTACTTGTGAACAAAGGAAAGCTCAGAAGTTTCAGGTTTAGTTACAGTGTTTAAGGTGGGATCTGTACCTGCAGGAGCGTTGACGAACTCATCAAAGTTTCGAGTCCCTCCATAGTGTTCCATATCTCCCTCAAAAGGTCCGTGAGGGATGGAGATCTCTGCAGGTCCTTTCTTCGTCATTCGCTGAGAAGCTTCAACGGCTTCTTGTATGATGGCATCTCCAGCTTTAACTGGAGGAGTGTCCAAAGAAGTAGAGGGATGATCGAAGGATAAGAATTGGGGTTGGGTTGCAAGTTCAGCGTTGGATTCGCTGAGAAGTACTTCATCAGTCTTTTGAGAGACTGAAGAAGGTAGGGTAGATTCCAAAGTTCTAACCTCAGCGTGTAGGGACGCTGGAGTAGGTTTAGAAGGGATGGCTTGAATTGGTGTGGCAGAGCGTACCACGGAACATTCCTTCAGCTTTTCAGAATGAGCTGAGGAGTCTTCAGCATGGAATTGCTGGGGTAGCTCCTTGGTTTTCTTGATCCTTTTGGAATCAAGAGGGGTAAGAGATTGTTTCCTTTTCTTAGAAGGAATGGATTTTGTGGCCTGGGAATCAGCGAGGGGTATTGTCGCTGAAGGAGCCACAGAAAGCGGAGAATTAAGTAGAGTGAGAAGGGTAGAGAGACGTACCTCGTTGGCGACAGGCTTGAAGTCGAGAACTTTAGGGCCAATCTGAGAGAGTTTCAGATCACCATCTTCAGGATAGCTGTCCTTCAGGCCATATTGAAAGATGGCGCTGATGAATCGTGGGTAAGGAACCCATGCTGGTCGGTCAGCGGCAGAATCAACACGTTGAATGAGGTCTTCATAGATGATGGAGGCCCAGTCAATGTTGAGACCTTTCAGCAGTGCGTAACCCATGGCCTGCTGAGGTTGAGCGGCTTGATCAGAAGATCCGGATTTCGCTGTCATGCAGCTGATCAGGTGAGCGAAGATGAAGTTCATCTCGCTGGGCATCTTGGATTTCTTTATCAGCGTCAGCTTCTTCTCAGGTAGCTTGTCTCTTCCAGTCTCCCAGATGTAACCCATCGCATCAAGGAAAGCAATGATTTCTTCCCTGTCAGCGTGCTTCTTGTGGTCAGGAAATGGAATGAAAGGATTTTCTGAGGTAGCGTCAGGGAATTTCAGAGCTTTGCGGATTATTGCGGGGGTTATCTTGATGGTGCCATACTCAGTATCGCTGAGTATGCAGTCGATGGTTTTAGATGGATCTTTGGCGGAGGGTAGGTCGGTGTGTCTGGCAGAGTACCAGAATTGGGATAATAGACGCTGACTGGCAGGAGGTGTGATTGTCAGTGCTGTGTAGATGGGGCTATTCTTCAAAAAATTTACAACGTCGTCTAGATGGGATACCTGCTTCCGAGGAGGAAACTCGAGAAGCGCTGAGAGGTTGTTTGCCTTTGTCCAGTCTAGTTGATCCAGCTCAAACTTAACCTGAGGAGCTTTGGTGATTTCCAGTTCCTCAGAATCAACGGAGATGGACTCAGCGGTAACATTTAGCTTTGAAGTTGCCATTTCACTGTATTATCAGTTCAACCAAAGATGTTAACAAATAAGAAATATCTTAATGTGGAAAGAAAATTTCCATTAAGATTTTTCGAATTTTGTCCATTTCATTCAGACAAAAAAGTCTTAATGAAGATTAGGGTTTTTCTTGTTTTAAAAAAAACGAATATAACACCTATAAGCCTTGTATTCCAGTTTTTAAAAAAATGGATACGAAAGAAGAACAAGTTTAAGATTTTAGATTTAAAACTTGAAGAACAACCATGAAATGGTTGTGTTTATAAAACCATGAAAGAAAATGATTTTATTTTTGAGTTCTTTTGTTTGATCTTGTGTAAAACAATGATAAGATCGAAAACAAGTTATTCGCATTTGATAATAGATAAGAACATAATAACCTTGAGTTTGATGAAGAAGATGATGAACAGTTCTTGAAGATTGAGAGCACAAAATGCAACAGTGTTCTTTTCTTGCGGAGAAAGATTGATTCGCGTAAAAGACAAATATAAACTTTGAGAGTGTTTATATAGGAAGAGAGTAGAGAGAGAAAAACTTGAGCGGGAAAGTTTTTCATCATGACACGGACACGTGTTTGCATTTGATTGGATAGACAACGAAACGTGCAAACGTGTGTCAGAAAAAGAGCGTGCCTGGTGTTATCCGTTGCAATGACGTCACAACTGTCCTTTCACATTCTTTCGTTGTCTCTGAGGTTTTGAAAGAAAAACTCAGGGACTCTTTGGAAAATATGAAGCACTGAATAGAAATATCAGTGAGGGTTTTAAGAAATTTCAAAATATCGCTGTTAAGGAAGAGATATTCAGCGATGAAAGAATTTGAAATCTTGCATTTTCATGCGTTTTGTCAGAGAAAACATACCTTGATATCAGTTTAACCCAATTTATTCAGAGAGAAGATGATGAAATGGATTGTACAAGTTTATTTTATCCAGAGCCTATACAAGAATGTATAAACGTATCGCTGATTAAATGTGAACCGCTGAAGATTTATCCTTCAAAGTTCAGCATTCCAAGCTCGCTAATGAGAAAGTTGAATCTTGTCTCATCAAGAGGTTTGGTAAACAAATCAGCTAACTGATAATCAGTTGGGATAAAATGAAGTTCTATATCACCATTCATCACATGATCTCTGATAAAATGATATCTGATTTCTATGTGTTTTGTCTTTGAGTGTAGCACTGGATTGTTTGCTATAGCGATGGCACTTGTGCTGTCGCAATAGATTGGAATTTTGGAGAGCTGAAGATCATAGTCTAGTAGTTGATTTCTCATCCACAAGACTTGAGAACAGCAGCTTCCAGCGGCTACATACTCAGCTTCAGCTGTGGAAGTGGACACTGAGTTTTGCTTCTTACTTGTCCAACTTACCAGCTTTCCACCCAGGAGCTGACATCCTCCTGTGGTGCTTTTCCTATCCATTTTGCAACCTGCAAAATCACTGTCTGAATAGGCGGTTAGATCGAATCCTGAATCTTTGGGATACCAAAGACCTAGATTCGCTGTACCCTTAAGATATCGAAAGATTCGCTTTACAGCTTTCATATGAGATATCTTAGGTTCAGCTTGATATCGTGCGCACAGACATGTTGCAAACATAATATCGGGTCGGCTAGCTGTAAGATACAGTAGTGAGCCGATCATCCCACGGTACAGCGTGACATTGACAGGAACACCCTTTGTGTCCTTATCAAGTATCAGCGGTGGTGCCATAGGGGTTTTCATAGCTGAACTTTCAGTTAAGTCGAATTTCTTCAGCATATCTTTAACATACTTTCCCTGATTTATAAAAGTTCCTTTTTCAGTTTGCTTAATCTGAAGACCAAGGAAATATGTTAGTTCACCCATCATACTCATTTTATACTCATCTTTCATTCTATCAGCGAAACGAGTACAAAGCTCAGGGTTAGTAGAACCAAATATAATGTCATCAACATATATTTGAACTAAAATGATATGACCTTTTATTTTTCTAAAAAACAAAGTTTTGTCAATCTTACCTCTCTCAAAATTTTCAAGGTGGAGATAAGTAGAAAGAGTGTCATACCATGCACGAGGAGCTTGCTTCAAGCCATAAAGTGCCTTATCCAGCTTATAAACATAACCTGGACGCTTAGGATCTGAGAATCCTGGAGGTTGTTCCACATAAACTTCTTCATTCAGCTTTCCATTTAGAAACGCTGACTTAACATCCATTTGATGTACAGTGAAGTTTTTGTGTACAGCATATGCTAAGAAAAGACGAATAGATTCAAGTCTTGCTACTGGAGCAAAGGTTTCGTCATAATCTATACCTTCCTCTTGTCTGTATCCCTGAGCAACAAGACGAGCTTTGTTGCGAGTTACAGTACCATGTTCGTCCAACTTGTTTCGATAGACCCACTTAGTGCCTATCACTGTTTTGTCAGTTGGTCTCCGAACAAGTTTCCAAACTTTGTTTCTTTCGAATTCAGTCAGCTCTTCTTGCATAGCGCTGACCCAGTTTGGATCTCTGAGGGCATCATCTATTTTCTTTGGTTCAGTTAGAGAAATAAAATTAACAAATAAACAAATATTACCTGCACTTCTACGAGTCTGAATACCAGCGTTGGGATCACCAAGAATTTGATCGATTGGGTGATTTACAGTCCATCGCTGAGCCGGAGCATGCGTCGCTGACTCAGTCTGAACTGGAGAAACTGAAGATGAGGCTTCAGCTACTTCTGGATTATCAGCTAAGAGAGGAATGCTTGCATTTGTCACTTCATTCACTGATTGCTGAGAAATAGATGGAATTTCTGAGACATTTGGATCAACTGCGGGTATAGTGTTTATAGGAACAGCTGAGACCCAAGATGTTTCAGCTTCACTATTCTGCATATTGGGAATGATAGTAGGACCATCATTTTCAGTTGTATGAGTATGAGTAGTGGGAACATCTTCTGAATCACAAAGATGAGAAAACATCCATTGATTCAGTTCTTCTGTATCAGCGTTCGGTTTAGAGTTCATTGAACGGGATTCGTCAAACGTGACGTGAATAGTTTCTTCTACAGTTTGTCTTCTTCGATTGAAGACTCTGAAGGCTTTGGAAACTGAGGAGTATCCAAGAAAGATTCCATCATCAGCCTTAGGATCAAACTTTCCAAGGGCATCTCTGTTGTTCAGTATGAAACACTGACAACCAAAGATGTGAAGAAAGCTGATTGAAGGCTTTCTCCCATGAAAAAGTTCATAGGCTGTCTTTTTGAATCTTTTGACTATCAGCGACCTGTTTTGCGTAAAACAAGCCGTGTTGACAGCTTCTGCCCAAAACTGAGTAGGCAGGTGAGAATCGCTGAGCATTGAACGTGCAGCTTCAATAATTGTTCTATTTCTTCTTTCAGCGACTCCGTTTTGTTGTGGTGTTCTCACTGACGAAAAGTTGTGAGAAATACCCTTGCTCTCAAGGAAGGAATCAAGAGAACTGTTTTTGAATTCAGTTCCATGATCACTCCTTATTGAGCGAACAGTCATATTGTTCAGAGTTTCCATCTTCCGAACAAAGGTGATGAGTTCTTCAGGGGTGTCACTCTTAGAACGGAGAAACATTACCCATGTGTAACGAGAGAATTCATCAACTATGACCAGCGTATATTTCTTTCCAGCGATGGATTGTTTGTTAACGGGGCCAAACAAATCCATATGGAGTAGTTGAAGAGGAGATGACACTGAGGAAACTTGCTTGGACTTAAAGCTTGCCTTGGTCTGCTTCCCTTTTTCACACGCTGAACATAAGGATTCTTTGGCGTATGAATGTTGAGGTAGACCAGTGACTAACTCTTTGGATGAAAGAGTATTCAGTGTCTTGAAGTTGAGATGTGAGAGCCTCTTGTGCCATAGCCAGTTGACATCAGAAGATGCCTTTGAGAAGAAACTGGAGTTCTCAGTGGTTGTTGAGTCCATGTTTATAACGTAAACATTTTCCAAACGATAACCGCTGAGAGCTATCTTCTCCTTTTTGTAAGAGACAAAGCAGGATTCCTTAGTGAAAATCACTTTGTTATCCATGTCGCAAAGCTGACTGATGCTCAGAAGATTATGCTTCAGCCCTTCAACATATGCGACTCTTCTGAAGGATGTTGTACCATTTGAAAGTACACCATACCCTCGGGTGTGTCCTTTTCCATTTCCACCGAAAGTCACAGAGGGACCCTTCTCTTCCTTGTATTCAGCGAGCAGGCTTTTCTTTCCAGTCATGTGTCTAGAGCATCCGCTATCGAGATACCAGATACCCTTCTTAACCTGCAATACAAAGGAAAATTAGTTTTGCTTGGGTACCCACTTCGCCATGTATACTTGTTTGTCAGTGGAAGAGGTTGGAATGGGTTCAGCAGTCTTCGCAGCATTTGAAGATTCAGCTTTGTCCTTCTTCACTTTAGTCAATTTCTTGACCTCAGAGGTAGGAGTCACCTTGACCTGACTTGCAACTGGTTTGGTCTTCTTGGGTGCTATCTTCACCTTAGCTATCTTATCAGCTTTGGTAGCTGTGGGACACTTACTTGCAATATGATCGGTAAGTCCACAGTGATAACATTTCCTATAACTAAAATTAGTTCTAGGACCACTTGAGTGCTGAGCTTTTAATTTGGAATTAGAAGTGCCAGCACCAAGTACACTATTGGTTTTTGAAATAGGACGAACATTCAGTTCTTCAGATTTCTTACCAAGGACATCTACTCTGAGTCTAGGAGTAGGTCGCTGAACTGATCCAGAGGTCTGATTTCTAGAACCAGATGAATGAATCACTAAGGCTTTGGAAGCATTCAGCTTAGGTACTAAAGTACCCTTCTGAGGATTTTGATAAATTACAATTCCTTTACCTTTATCTTTAGAGACAGAGGTAGGTTTTGAATAAACCATTTTCTCCTTACCTTTTGAGGTAGGAGTTTCCTCAGGGATTGGTGTAATCGAAGAGGAGTACTGAGATGAAGAAGTGTCAGCTATTGAGGATACGAACGTTCCAAATTTAAGCATTGAACGTTCAGTGGTTGGTATTGGAGTATCATATTTATAACCCAGACCACGTTTATCACTCAGAGGAATCTGAGCCTTAATTATCTCAGTAATCTTTGTTGAAGAATTACACCATCCTTCAACAGTAGCTTGTTCAGCTTTTAATGCAGCGATAGCTTCCGCTCGTTCGATTTTGACTAGCTGATTTAAATGGACTTGATCTTTAAAATCTTCTTCAAATTTAGAAAGCTTTTATATTTGAAGGTGGCAATTTTTAAGCTTTTCAGCGAGATCAAGATTTTGGTTTTCAACCACAGCTTTGCCGTTCATGGCTTCGTATAAACTTCTAGTCAGTAGTTCGATTTTACGGAGACTATCAGCTTCATCAATATTTACAATATTGGTAAAGAAGGAAGGTGATACCTGAATGGCAGATGTTGAAGTGGAGGGAATGTCTGAACTTTCTTCCTCTTCTTCAATCTTGGCCATGAGACATTGATTTGCTTCATCATCTTCAGAATCAGATGATGAGGCTTCTTCATCAGAAGCAGCCCAATCATAGTCAGCCATCAGGCCTTTTCCCTTCTTCTTAAAGCTTTTCAGCTTTGCATACTTCTCCTTCATCTTTAAGTATTTGTCGTCTTTATTCCTTGGAACAAAGGATTTCTTTGTAAAAGCTGAAGGTCTCATGATTTTCTTTGACCTGCACTCGTTAGCGAAATGACCTGTCTTTTCGCAGTTAAAACAAGTAGCAGTAGCCTTATCAACAAAAGCTGATGACATAGGCTTGTCAGCTATAGAAAGAGTTTTGTTCTTTCTAAACATTTTCTTCTTGGCGAATCTTCTGAACTTTTTAGTTAGGAGAGCCAAGGATTCATCATCTGAAGAATCAGAATCTGATGACCTTTCAGAGTTACTTTCTAACTCAGTGATAGTGACCACGGGTCGCTGAGTAGAAGGTTCCTCTGAGATTAAAGCAACAGGGGTGCTTTTGGAATCTTTTACAAGATTCTTCTTAAGATGGCTAGATTGCTCATGATTCAGCAATGTGCCATATAAGGTAGCAAGTGTCATTGATCTTAGATCTTTCGACAGCTTGAGACACATGGAATAATTGTCCCAGCTTTCAGGTAAACATTCTAAAAACTTTGTCAGAACTTCAAAGTTAGAATATTCCTTACCAACCGTTTTTAGATCTATAATTAAGCAATTAAAACGTTGATGTACTTCAGAGAGAGTTTCATTCTTACCAGAGATGAAGCTTTCGTATTGTCTTACCAGGTTGATCTTTCTTGAATCCTGGACTTCAGACGTTCCTTCATACTGAACACATATTGTGTCCCACATGGCTTTTGAGGATTTCAGGTTCATGACGGAATGGTAGACTTCGTCAGGAAGGGCCATGGATAGTATGGATCTGGCTTTTGTATCTATAGCCACTTTCTTCTTGTCTTCATCGGTCCAATGATGGATTTCCTTTGGAATCAGCCTTTCTGGAATAGCAGCCCTAGTTGCAGTGGCTGGAACTGCAGGATCAATTGTTACAGGAATGTGTGGGCCGTTTTCAAGATAGTAAGGTATAGTAGGGTCTACACCTTCTAAGAAGAGTGTCATCCTATTTTTCCATAAGTTGAAGTTATCTCTGGAAAATCTAGGGGGTTTTGCAAGAGAACCATTGTCAATATAGTGAGTGTTTGTGTTTGAGTTGGCCATTTTCAGATAATAGCAAGGAAGAGAAATATCTTAGATTAGATCTTGTTTATGAGATTAAACAAATCCGCTCTGATACCACTTGTTGGTCCCGAAAGGCCTAAACAAGTTTGTAGAAGGGGGGGGGGGGGGTTGAATACAAACACACTATTTTACTTTTCTAAATTGTTTATTGATAAATCATTAACAATTTACAGCTTGTTGCGGAAACAAGATTAAGGATAAACCTAAATCTAAACAAGTTGGAACACTGAGGTTTTCTTGCACTAAGAAAGATAAGGAGATTACTAATAAAATCCTATCTTGAGAGATTTGAACTTGTCCAGAGTTAGCAAGTTACTTCAAATGAAGTGAGTTCATCTCTTTATATACTGCATGCATTTAATGCAATTCAGTATACACTTTACACGTGTCATCAGCGGATTGGTTGCATGTCATTGACCTTTGTTGACAACCTTAGTAGCCGCATGAATGAACAGTGTAGTATCAGAGTGGTTGTACGATTTCAGATTTTCGGAGGTTCTTTTCTGACATTTCGTACGGTGGCGTGCAAGGGAGGTTAAGACAAAAGTACTTTGTACGGAGGACTTCATGATCAGCTTTCGTTGATTCAGCGATTATCATTTACTATTCAGCGAATGATAAAGTTCAGCGATAGCTGAAGTCTTGTACTTGATACTTCACGTTGAGTGGACAAATCTGAGTCTTCGCTGATCCGCATCAGTTCATTAGGAGACTTGTCGCTGGTTCTTGAGCTTGATCTTCGACTTCAGCGTAGAACCTTTGTTGACGTGAATCTTGTCTTCAGGGATCATAAGTAAACAACTAACTTATCAGCGATCACCATAAGGACTGAACAGACTCAGCGATATGGTGAACAGTGTTCGCTGAATGTTTAATCTAAAAGTGCGAGAGTTCCTATCAGCAATACTGTAAGATCTTAGTACTTATCAGCGATAGTGAAACTCTGATACATATTATTTACTTACAATTTTCACTAAGTATTTAAGATAGGGTCATTATCAAATCACTGAGGGTTTGGATCAACACAAACAATTCATGCTCGTAAATGAAACCATAATCAGTTAAAACATTTAACACTTTACGTCGTAAAAAGGTTTAGGGAACTCACCTGATAGCAATCCTCTTCTTAGCCGCTTGTCTCGTTCCGTTTGTACACCTAATAATTTTATTAATAAATTAATTAGATGCCTCTCGATTCCTGACTCTTAGCTCTTCTCTTAAACCGATCTTAGAATAAATATCTTAGGCAATTTAAAATCATACTAGGCCTTTGATACATAGCTTGGTCCTAAAATAACCCAGCCCAACTAAATCTGAGTCCATTAGGACTTAAATGGTTCACGACCCTACACTCTCTTTGGCCCACACCAACTCCAGGTCCATGTCCCGGTATAAAGAAATGGGTAGCCGAGTTGCGGAACTTCATAGTCCCGGTACTACCAACTCCCGGTGTCACCCTCGACCCCCGGTAACCAACTCCCGGTGTCAAGCATTGCGGGACTCAACTCCCGGTACCAAGAAATACGGGACTCGACTCCCGGTACCAAGCATTGCGGGACTCGACTCCCGGTGTCAAGCATTGCGGGACTCAACTCCCGGTACCAAGCATTGCGGGACTCGACTCCCGGTACCAAGCATTGCGGGACTCGACTCCCGGTGGTTTACGAACCGGTGACGAACTCCCAATATTTCTATAATCGATGTCTTCCAAATCAAACTAGTTTATGAGGTTAACAATCACAACATTCTTTCCCAAAACGGTTACATTTCACTCCTTAACAATTAAGATCCTTAATCTATTACATTCCTTTGATTAGCAGTCCAACTACTGGGATAAAACCCTTCAGAGTGTTCTTAAAACTTACACAGCTAGAAAATCATGGAATACAAATTGAAGTCTAACTTATCTATCTATTTGAGGGCTTAAGATAACAACAATGGATGAATTTCTTACCAGCTTAGAAGCTCTTTTGCAGAAATTAACACTGAAATTCCTTCCTTGTCGTTCTCTTCTTCTTCTCAGCCGCTCTTCTTCTCAGCCGCCAACAATGCACACAGTGTTCTAAAATGAATGCAACCCTAGGGAATTGGTCCCTATATATATATCTTCCCAAGTTGCAATTAAGTCCTCTATTAACACTTTTATTTCTTCCACTTTGACCACCGAACTTACAAACCTACTAAAGTTTTTGGGTTGTTACAGTATATGGTGGCATCGGTGATCCGTCGGTAATCCGTCGGTAAAGAGAGCCGTCGGTAATCCGTCGGTAAATTCCGTTGGTAATCCGTCGGTAAATCAATTACCGACCAGGTTATTTCCGACGACGATTACCGACGGATTACCGACGGATTTGGCCGTTTACCGACGGATTACCGACGGATTTGGCCGTCGGAAATTTGAATTTTTTTGTAGTGCTTATATATATATACACATGAACACATTTCATATCTATATATACATATTACACACACAGACACACACACACGCACACACATATATATATGATTCAAATCAAATACAAACCATGTATTTGTTGCACCCCTTACAACCAATCTCCATCTTTGATCTCAATCCTTTTTTTTTTTTGAAAACGAACGGGGGTATTAAGGTACTAACATAATTATGTTTTATTTAAGTAATATATTTTTATAATAGGATAATTATGGATCAGATTATCATTTAAGATATTTTGCTAAATCAAGCATATGCTTTCTATACTCTTTATCCTGTATGCGTGTAATTTTATTTATTTGCATCTTTCTTTTTCCTTTTAATCGCGTTCTTGGTAGATTCTACAGAAGACATGCATCCAGAAAAAATGGTTGCAGAAAACCATGCAGACGATGAAGACATGCCATGGTTGTGTGTGTGTAGGTCGGTAAATGTTTCAAATTGTCGATTTCAAATTCTGGTTCATTTAGTAGAAATGGATGACAATAACAACTGGTAGAAAAATCATATTTCTGGAGAACCATCTATACTCTGCATACTCCCATGTGCATATATGCATAATCTGAGATGCATATATGCATTATCCCATATGGGTTCAAGTGAGACCAACATGTTTTCGTGAGACTATGAGACCAAAAAATAACACTAAAACTTCACAACGATTCATTGTGAAGGTATGAAAAACACCGAACCTTCACAACAAAAACACTGTGAAGGTATACTTTCCTAATACCTTCACAGTCTTTTGTTGTGAAGGCTTAGTGTTATTTTTATGGTCTCACATCTCAAGTATATATATATATATATATATCGGGTCAGGTTCAAGGGAAAACCCTAAATAACTGAAAACCAGAAAACCACGAAAATACGGAGGAAAAAGTATATCAATATGGATGTCAAATTAATGAGAAAAATATGATCGTTTATTTGGTGTAATTTATTTCATTCGGATTTTGTTTATTTTTCGTCTTTTTTCGAATAAAAATAGGGGGTGAGGTTTTTTAATTTAACTAATATTGTTGTAACCGCCCATCTAATCACATCCATCAGATTATCTAATCTAACGGTTGATAAAGTGTTTTTTAGTTTTCCATTTATTTGAGGTTTTTCCCTGAACCTCCCTATATATATATATATATATATATATATATATATATACTAGTGGTGTACCCGCGCGATGCAGCGCGAGTAAATCACAATTCCGAAACATTAGTTTAGCCTGAATCATGTTTCTTTATCACTTTCAATTTTATTTCATGAGCTTGTGTGGTTAATTTGCAAGTCATCTAATATATGAAGTTGAAGGTTAATACGGTGTATTAACAAGATCGAATGGAATATTCATTGCACACCTAATGGGGCTTCTAAACCCATATACTCAGAATTCATTACAAAACTTGAAATTCTTGACTGAACAAAGAAATACAATCATCTGTAAATAATGGTCATCCATATATCCATAATGTTGTTTAGTTTTCATGATGCATTCATCCGTAAATATTTTCTGCAAAAAACGTGCAATGATTTTAGTATAAATATATGGTACCAAATGTGTAATAATATAATTGTTGATTATACCTTATTCATCATGTAAAACTTCTTGATAAACGACGTTTGAGGTGTAGACTCCGACACGATTGAATTTTTTCACAGGCTTCACTAACACCTTCGTATTGCCCCATGAAATCCCTCTGGACAACACCACGTAAAGTTGCCCATGCGAGAATACTGATTCCGGTAGATAAACACCTACATTAGGAATTGTCTGGCCTTGAGCTTTATTGATTGTCATAGAAAAGCTCAACCGAATTGGAAATTGTTTTCTCTTTAGCTTAAATGGGAACATGTTATCTTCGGAAGGACATAAGGGAATTCTTGGTAGAAATACTCTCTTGCCAGCATGCTGACCAACAGCTATTTCTGCATCAATGACGTTTTGTTGAAAGCCTCTGCATATCAATCTACTGCCATTACATAATCCATTCGAGGGATCGATATTCCGCAACAATATTATTGGGCATCCAATCTTGAGACGAAGGTAATGAGGAGGCAAACCACTAACAGTTAGAGAGTTTAAGAACTCTATCGGATAGATGTTATTCTTATCATCTTCCGCTTCATCGAAACTGTAGTACATTTTTTCATCTCCAGAAAACTTGTCGATCAACTGATCATTAATCTCATCGACATTCTCATTTTTAGTGGATAATATCGCCCTCGAAATAATATATTCTGAATCAGCTCCATTGATTTGCAAAGATGGAAATATTGCGTCAATCAAATCATCTTTTGATTTAACTTTATCAGTATAGGGAACGGTCATGTCATCCGGTATGCGAATAAAGCTTTGGTCCAACGCTTCTTCATCTCCATCACCGACTCTTAATAAAAAATCTGAAAACCACGGATCAGTGCGTGCTCTCATATTGAGCGTTAACCGTATCTTTTTAATTCTTGACCAAAGAGGTGACATCCGTAGGCTAGAATCTACAATCTGTGCTCGGGTTCCACGCCTCACGACCGGTAATACTTGTCTAAAATCACCCCCCAAAACCATTATCTTTCCGCCAAATGGGAGTGCCACCCCTATGATGTCTTGCATTGTTCGACCAAGCGCCCCCACTGCCTGCCTCTTTGCCATCGACGCTTCGTCCCAAATGATTATTTTTGCATCTCGAATCAATTGAGCAGCCCCACTTTGTTTTTTTATGTTGCACATTGAGTTATTATCAAGGTTGAGAGGAATCTTGAATCTAGAGTGATCTGTTCTTCCTCCAGGCATATTATTGGCAGCAACACCCGACGAAGCAGTTGCAAGAGCAATAAGACCACGGGAATGGATGTTGGCAAGCAAAGCTTTGTACAAAAATGTTTTCCCGGTTCCACCCGGACCATCTATAAAGAACACTCCTGGACAATCATCGTCTACGTGCCTCATGATCTCCTCATATGCGTATTTTTGGTCGAAATTGAGAGAGTCTCGGGCACACAAGTGTTCGTCTTCCACAACTATAGAGCATTCCTCTTGTACCTCACGAAATTCTCCAGATTGAAAATTGGCATCTGCATCTATCATTGGAAGATCGAAATCAGCAAGACTCTTACCCATAGATTGTAGAAAAACAAGGATATCAGTTAGAACCATATTACGGACTCGGTTAACACTTTCATATTGTCGCGTATAATCTTCAGAAAGCGAATCATAGTGGTCATCCCATAACTTGCGAACATCTCCTGGCTCACAAAAAATCAACATCGTCGCAAATAACCTCCGAAGAGCAGCGGGAAATTGAAATAAGGAGGCCTCTGCAAGACAGTGGGATAAGTTATCATCGTTCTCTATTAACCCTCTCTCCAGAGATGCTTTACGAAATGTAGGGTGCAATAAGCCATTGACAGTGTATAGATCTTCAAAGCAAGTAGGCCGTGTAATATGAGACAAAAGTAGGCGTAAGTAGAACCGCTCTCCTTCAGCTGGATTTGCAGAAACCAGACGCCCTTTCATTGATCCTCGTTGTCGAGGATTCCATCGACGTAACTTCCAATTCCACGTGTAGTGTGTTGGAAAATCTTTGTACAAATATTTCCTTGCACCCCTGTCAGTTTTATTTCTATCAAAAAATGCAGTCAACATTGTTCGCTTATCTCTCTCTCTGTCAATAATATCTGTCATTATATCATCATCTCTAAACCTAACCATCTGTTTGTTAGGGAGATGGAGTTGCAATGCCATCACGTAAGGGTGCATTTGAGAAAGTGCGAAGCTATAAATTCACCATATCGCCTCGGGAGGGGAGACATAACGTGCATCTGGGAACCTTCTAATTTCGTTAATAACGACCCTTTCTTCCTCTGAATCGATATGAACAACTTGTTTGTCGTGACCCTTGTAAACATACTTGAAGATATACTTCACAGATGTTATGCTCGAGCAAGCCTCAACATTGATATGACAATTGAACATCATTAGCAGCTTTGGGTTATACGGGACCACCCATAGAATAATATGGTTTTATCTATAAAATGATGTGTAAATGTTGGAATTGGAATGAACTAAGTTAGTGTAACAAATCTTATCCATTTATTAACTTGTCATCCTTGTTAATTTTCCCTGTTGTCTTGGATAGAAGTTGATTTAATAGAAAATTTCCCCCCCAACCACTTCACTGATTCAATTTTTGGATATCTAATAATTTTCTTAGTCGGTTTAATTAACAATTGAAAATATATCATTATTAGACAACGTAGAGACAACAATTTAACTTAAACCGCCATCATAATACATATAAAAGATACATACAAGTTCCCAAAATCACTTCAATATACCAAAAATACATGATAATACTAATCTACTTGGCCCTCCAATATTTTATGTCATCATAATTCTAACGGCATCTGCTTCTGGCATATGTGGTTCTACCACGATTGTAGTTAACTCCGTAGAATTCAAAACATTATCTGAAAATAATCGCATATACATTTTAAATAAAATAGAATATGTAAATAATAAAATAGTTTATTAAATCATAAAAGTAACTTGTTACGTACTTGCGTAACAATGGATGAGTTTTACTCGGGATGCATATATTATAGATTTATTTACGATTGCACGAGCTATCTCCGTAAAACGATATGGTGTCGAATCATACAACCTCATCTTTATAATATTTCCCCTATTATTAGTAATAAAATGTTAGTGACTATGATAATTTGTTAATGGTTTATAATATAAAAACTTACGGTTCATCTTGGAGAAATATTTCAAAGCATGCAAATCGCAAAAAGCCATGATATCGGAAAGATCTTACTCGTCGACCCGAGATGATTTTTCCAACAACATCTAAAACAAAAATTATCATTTTTTCCAAATTAGAATCGTTTTATCAAATATGATTTTATTGTTTTAGAAAGATAAATGTAACAAATAACTTAAATGTACCGATCATGAATTTTTTCCTACTGCGATCTTCCACCAGTGTTGTTATAGAATGTACGAATGGATAGAACGGAAAGACAAAATCGACATCCATCATCAATGGTATGAAGGTTGTGTATGGTTCAATTAGGATTGTCCATTCACCAGAGGCGAAACCATAACCTTCATACCTCCAATCATTGAGATTATATCCAAGTCTGAAACGATTCATTTGGAAAACGCCTCCCACCAAGTTCATTTGTGTGTATCTTTGAATTAACCAAATATGATGAACAATTGCTACCATTTGTGTTCTCTAACATACAATAAAATACAGTTAAATAGATTTTTAAAATAATCCGTGAATTTAATATACGAAATTTGTAACTTACGGTTTGGTCATGTAAAAAAATGAACAGTCTTTGTTCCCTAACATCTTCCCAAATGGCCTCCACACGAACACGTGTCACACTCCATGTTGCATGAACGTCGTTTAGCAATGAAAACACGTCAATATTATACGGAGAGTCCATTTTCTACAAGTTTTGTTGCACTAATTAGAAACTATTATTTATTTAAAATTATCTTAAAGTATATTATAACGTATTATTATTTATATAGTATATCTTAAAAAATGGTAGATAAATAGATACAAGATTGTAAAAGTATACAAAATTTACTACTTTAATTATACTGATATTAAATAATTAAAATATAAGTGAGAGACATGAATGACACCACTACACAAAAGAAGTGAGACAATCAAATCAAAACCTCGTAATTGTTAGAACTTAGGGGCTGTTTGTTTACCTCTTAATTGTTAGAGCTTAGGGTCTGTTTGTTTACCTCTTAATTGTTAGAGCTTAGGGTCTGTTTGTTTACCCTAAAATTTATAAAAACCCCTATAAAATTTAGAGACTTGTAATTAAGACTTTTATCTTAAATGCTTATATATGCTATTGTCAATTTGTCAATTTGTCAAATTGTCAATGAAAACTGTATGGTGTCCTATCTAAAAGTGTTATCTTAAAGCAGAAAGGTAAAGACATGTATGTTATAAGAAACACAAGAAGGAAGAGATCTAAACAATGCATGTAGTTTAAAAAATCAGACTGACATACCACTCTCAATAATGGTCACAATGTGTTGCTGGTCTTGTCAGGAATAATGTGGATGAAGAGCTCTGGTTGAGAATCCAACTTGCTCTTATTTGGCAAGTTCTCGAAACGAATTATATCCAAGGCCTGCATAAAACATTTAAAGTCCATATATAAAAAGATTTCACGTTCTCTACATGAGCCATTATGGTACTGCAAAAATGAAAGGCCTGTCAAATGCATTTTAGAGGTTTTAAGAGGTTCGGTAACCAGGTATTGAACTTGTTCAGGTCGAGTTAGGCCCAGTTTTCAGTTCCACTTTTTTTCTTCCAGTTGGTCATTGGAATTGCCATAATGTATGAACTCCTGATCTTTTAAGTTACTGTAAGAACCTATTTGCTTGAAATTTTGTATTAAAACACTTGGTGAAGTCTACCCTTCTCTTCCCTCCAACATGTTATTTATACTATTTTCTTTGTTTCAAAATAAACGTATATGATAAAAATGACAGACGATTTTAGAAATACGTAGCTATTACATTTTTAAATAAATCAAAAGACATTTTTAATCATTATATTAGAGAGAACAACTTTTTTTCCATTTCATCATTAGAGATAGAATAAAACTGGAACTTTAAGGCCCATTTACTAAGGGTCTGTTTGTTTACCTCTTAATAGTTTTATTAAGAAGCAACCTCTGAATCGCTAAACCCTTTGGCAACTGCACTAAGAGCCTCTTAATCATTCTGCACTAAACCCTTTGGCAACTGCCAAACAGCCCCTAAATGTTTAGCTGGTAAATGCTTATCGGGTCATTTTACTTTGTTATTTAAATTAAAAACATATTTTAGAACAAATTAAAATCATAATATCAACAATTTTTAAGAGAATAATAATATAAACACTTAATTTAGAAAAAAATGGAAAATAAAACACTATGACAAGATATATATAGTCCATTGTTTGAATAATTGTTTGTAAGTTTAACAGTTCGTTTGGTGTTTGTTTGGTGTTCACCTTTTTGGTATGTTTGTTTACCTCTTAATTGCTAGAACTTAGGGGATGTTTGTTTACCTCTTAATTGTTGTAGCTTAGGGGCTGTTTGTTTACCTCTTAATCGTTGTAGCTTAGGGGCTGTTTGTTTACCTCTTAATTGTTGTAGCTTAGGGGCTGTTTGTTTACCTCTTAATTGTTGTAGCTTAGGGGCTGTTTGTTTACCTCTTAATTGTTAGAGCTTAGGGTATGTTTGTTTACCTCTTAATTGTTAGAACTTAGGGGCTGTTTGTTTACATCTGAATCGTTAAGAGGTGAATATTTTTTCAATCCAAATACTAAAAATAGCTTATTTACGGTTTGTTTACCTCTTAATAGTTTTATTAAGAAGCAACATCTGAATCGCTAAACCCATTTGGCAACTGCACTAAGAGCCTCTTAATCATTCTGCACTAAACCCTTTGGCAACTGCCAAACAGCCCCTAAATGTTTAGCTGGTAAATGCGAATCGGGTCATTTTACTTTGTTTTTTAAAATAAACACATATTTTAGAACAAATTAAAATCATAATATCAACAATTTTTAAGAGAATAATAATATAAACACTTAATTTAGAAAAAACTGGAAAATAAAACACTATGACAAGATATATATAGTCCATTGTTTGAATAATTGTTTGTAAGTTTAACAGTTCGTTTGGTGTTTGTTTGGTGTTCACCTTTTTGGTATGTTTGTTTACCTCTTAATTGCTAGAACTTAGGGGATGTTTGTTTACCTCTTAATCAAATAGAAAATAGGTAGTGAAACAAGGTAAATAGAAAGAAAGAAATCAATGAGATATTAATAAATTTGCAAGTGATCGATTGTCACACATATTATAACTAATTAAATTAATATTAATCTAACAGATCATGAAAAAGGGGTTGTTATTTTAAAAACAAAAAACACATACGATCCAATATAACCATTACAACTAAATATATGGGCACCTTACCCCAGTTCATAAACAGTAGACTATCCATGTTCTGTTTTTGTGGGTATATATATAGAAATTGTCTATGTTCCTCAGTTTATCTAATTATCTAATTGATGTCGTTGGCCATTGATGAAGTTGAAGAGAATGGAGATGAAAAAGAAAGTATGAAGAGAGTTAAGAGTGAATCATCTTAGTGAAATAATGTATTTCCACATGTTTTTTTAATTTCTTCTCAATTTTGCATCTTATTGAAATAATGATGTTAGTTTATAACAGTTATGAGCACTTTTTGAAATTAGTATATATTCATCAATAGTAAAGCAGATTTAATTGTTAGCAAGTATTCCCTCTGATTCGTGAATTAGAGATGTAATCTGAAGATTCCCCTGTATAATTTTAAGGGGATGGAGATGTTTAGTAAGTATTAATGTTTAATGCTGGGTTCTGAAATGAGAGTTGTAGTATTAAGAAAGTGTAGTTGGATTTTCTATATAGTAGCAAATTTTAGAGCCACTTATGTCTTATCGATCGTCCTCTTATCTGGTAAGAGGTAAACCAACCTCTTATTTGCCTCTTATTGCTTTCAATGAATTAACCTTCATATATCATCTCTCTCAATCGATTCAATTGGGTTATAATAAAACTCAATTTACTATAATATGTTAAAATGAATAAATTTATGTATATAAATTCAACACTATATTATTATAACGGGTAAAATACATAATTTAAACAAATTCAGACATTTATCGATTTACAGAAACAAACAGTCTTATTGATTCAAGCATAAGCACCACCTCTTATTAATTAGAAGTGAAATAAGACTTCAGACACCTCTTAAAAAACAAACGCCACCTTACTCTTTTCATGTTCAATGCTTTTAATGTTACCTCAGGCTGACTGGAATCTGGAGTATTTCATATTTTTTGACCCTGCATATCATTTAGTTGCATTTATGGAACGTTGGTTGCATCATTCCAAAGAGTGACTGAATTTGCTAATTGCTTGTACAAATGTAGGCTCTCTTTGTTTGCTTCTTGGTTTCTATGTATGGTATTCTTGGGTTAAGGTGTTTGCTATGATACTCTTGGCTTTTTCAAGAATTTCTAGATGATTAAACTAAGCATTATGATATATGCCGTAATAGAATAGCATTATAATTGCAAGCCAAATGCTAAACCACTTAAATCCCATGTTATATATTCAAGAATCGCATAATAAAATCTTAGCAACGGTTCTGTTTTAGCATATTTACCCTTATTATAGTATCATTTTTATTCTCTAAGCATGAATCAAGGATAAAACGGTAAAAGATAGGACTTTGTTCAAGATTTTGCAGATTTTATGAAGATATCTTAATTTCCATGAGTAAATTAGTCCATTTTTTGCATTTTTAGAATGCATAGTATAAGAAACACGAATGCGATTTTATGATGTATGAAGGAATACTCACGGCCTCGATTAGGTGATAATGCGGGATTTGAGGAAAGAGATGGTGAATGACGTGAGTTCCAATGTCGTGATGGATATTATTAATCCAACCGTAATCACGATCAATGGTAGTCAATCCTCCCCTTAGATAACTCCACTCCTGCAAAAAAAATCCGATCAAACCTTTGCATTTGTGAATCACTAAATCAGATGCTCTCTAAAATCAAAATCGAACATGGTTGTTTTACGATGTATTTGAGAGAGAGGGGAGATTTTAGAGATATGAACCCTAACTCTTGATTTCAAGAGCATAAAGCGATGTTCAAACTCAAAATTTGTTAGAGCAAAAGAAGCAACATACCCGATTAATGCGTATTTCACCTGCAGCACGGATCAATTGTGAACCCAAATCAGACCATACCTCAAATCAAAATCGGACAGGGTTGTTTTACGATGTATTTGAGAGAGAGGGGAGATTTTAGAAATATGAACCCTAACTCTTGATTTATATGCAATTTTATGCCTGTAATGTAACTACTGAAGGTATGGTCTGCAAGTACTGAAAGTATGGTCGTATGTAATGTGGGTATGGTGTAGAGGTAGAAGTAGAAGCAAAGGAATCGTACAGCCGGCATGGTGTAGATGTAGAAGAAGAAGTAAGGGAATGGTATTGCCGGTATGGTATAGAGGTAGAAGAAGTAAGGGAATGGTACTGCGGATGTGACGGGGCCGACCTTTGTGTGTGTAAGCAAAAGTCTTTCAAGTTGTACAATATGCAATAAATCTTGTAATTAAGAGATTTTTCAATTTCATGCTTAAAATACTTGTACATCATGCATTAAGAGTTGTCTTTAAGACATTTTGTCTAAATGCTTATATATGTAGTATAGATATATATATATATATAGAGAGAGAGAGAGGGCCCTTCTTTTACTAACAAACCTATTGGTACTAACCATGCTAACCATCAATTGACCAATCACAATGCTCTATTATATTTGGTTTAACTTCACCCTACTTTTACAAATAAGGGGTAAAATTGGATTTTCACATTATTAATATATCCACTAAGGTAGTTATTTTGTTGCTCTCATCCCACGTAATCATTCCTTAATTTTAGCACAAATCAAATTCAATCAAAACCAATTCACTTTCCTATTTTATTTCATATTTTCAAAACAAACGTATCTCATTCCAAGAATTTTAAGATATACTACATTTTAATTGATCTTTTATTTTCATATTAGATATCCATTTTTCAATATTACAATGTTTTGAGATTTTTTTTACAGTTAATATTTTTT
Organism: Saussurea involucrata; assembly: GCA_033807775.1. NCBI lineage: Eukaryota > Viridiplantae > Streptophyta > Magnoliopsida > Asterales > Asteraceae > Saussurea > Saussurea involucrata. The sequence goes on from CM066322.1 coordinate 141,334,160, forward strand.
AACTGATTAAAAACCCATCAAATTGCACATATGCACATAAAAAATATCGTTTATACCATAAGAACAATCAAACCAACATGCCAAAACAATCATACGCACAGTTTATGTGCACATAAGCAATATGTTTAATAACCAGGTATGACAGTTTATGTGCACATATGCACATAAACAAATATCGTTTATACCATAAGTAGGGGTGAGCAAAACCCGAAAAACCCTAGATCCCCGACCCGACCCGATCCGAAGTTGTGGCCAAAACTCGACCCCGAGAAACCCGATACCCGAATGCCCCGAGCCGATGTTTTATTCGGGTAAAGTAGGATCGGGTTGGGTTTGGGTTTTACCCACTCGACCCATCCGAATATCCGAACTTAAAAAATATATATATATTTTATAAATTTAAAATATAAATACCTGTTGACATCGATTAAATTTAACTCGGATCTAATTTTCAATTTTCGTATTTCTAACCTAATTTTCCACCGAAAAACGGAAAAACCCAAATCGCCACCAGCCACACCCCCCGCCGGCCAGTGTTGTGAGGGACTGAGGTCTGCCACCGCCGCCCACCGGGCCACGCTTCCATCGCCGGCCATTCTCCCCCACCCACGGCCCACGCAGACGCATTTGACGCCGCGGTCGCCGCCTATGAGTGGCTGTGACGCACAATTCCATCGCCGACCAGTTTATTCACTGATTTGTGACTTACTGACTTGTGAGGTACTGAATGTTGATTTTCTATTGTTGAAACTTAAGTTGAATGTTCATTCTTGGTAATATCATAAATTCACTTGTTTATCATTTATTATGGCCACTGTTGATTTTTGGTTTATGAGTTGTGAGTTGTGACTTTGTGAGGGATTTTTCTATTGTTGAATGTTGAATTGTTGATTTTTGGTAATATCATAAATTCACTGTGTTATATGCCTTCTGTTTGGTAAATGGTAATATCATTAATTCATAATATGATAATATGTTATATGTTTTTACTTTTTAGGATGTTTTATGTTTTATGTTATGCTACTTTATAGTTTGTTTATGGAACAATTTTCTGTTAGGTCTATTATCATTTATCAGTAATTCAGTATTATGTTTTCTCACTTTCTGTTTGGTAATATACTAGATTACTTTCTGTTTGTTTTTTAAGATGATGGTAAATTGGTAATATGGTATATTGGTATTTGGTATATAAGTATATTAGTATATTACTGTATAAGTGTATACTTAAGTGTATAAGTAATTAAGTATTACTCTTTGTCTCTATGACTCTATTAGTGTAATTTGGAATGTTTTAATACTTTCATTAATATTTAATACATGATTCGTTATCTCACTTGAATACTTGATATTAGATTTGGTGTCACTTGGAATGTCTCAATTCGAAGTCAATAGTAGTGCACCGCCGCCACCACCTGAAACAAAAAAAACGTAAAGCGGCAGAAAAAGGTCAATTTATTGGGAGCACTTTGAAGAAGTTTTAGATGACCACGGTAATACCATCAAGGCAAAGTGCAAGTATTGTGCAAAAATATACGCAACCGACCCTAAAAAGCACGAGACTTCCTCCCTAAAAAACCATGCCCTTTCATGCCTTAAAAACCCTTAGGCAAAAGAGACTAGACCGTCCATGTTAGCATTTGCCTCAAATTCTGAAAACGAAAGCGTGTTGACTAATTGGGTCTTTAATCAAGAGAGGGTTAGAAAAGCAACCGCTAAGATGATCATAATAGATGAACTACCTTTCAAGTTTGTAGAGGGTAGGGGGTGGAGACAATGGGTTGAAGAAGCGTGTCCGATGTTCAAAATACCTTCTAGATGGACAATTAATAGAGACATATTCACCATTTATTATGAAGAGCGGAATAGTCTTAAAAAGTTTTTTAAGGAACACTCCCAACGGCTTAGCTTAACCACATATACTTGGACATCCGTGCAACGGATCAATTATATGTGCATAACTGCACATTATATTGATGCCCAATGGAGATTGAACAAAAAAATAATATCTTTTGTGCCAATCCAATCGCATAGGGGGGATGCAATAGCCAAAGCGTTAGAGGTTTGTTTGGTTGACTGGGGCATCAAAAACATTTCTACCATCACAGTAGATAATGCATCTTCTAACGATGTTGCCATAGGGTTCTTGAAAAGCAAACTGGTATCTTGGGGGTGTTCATCTGTTAGGGCACAACACTTACATATGAGATGCGTTGCACATATTTTGAATTTGGTTGTCCAAGATGGGTTGAAGATGGCAGATTCATCTGTTAAGAAGCTTAGAGAGACTGTTAGGTGGGTAAGGGGTTCACCGGCTAGGTTGTTCAAGTTTAGAGAACTGGCTACGTTACTTGGGGTGGAAGAAAGAAGTTCTCTTTGTCTTGATGTTTCTACTAGATGGAACTCAACTTATATGATGCTCAGGAATGCCATTCGTTATAGAACCGTGTTTGAAGCATATGATGGACACGATGCCTCGTTCAGGATAGATTTGGTTGATTCTGTGTTGGCGGATTTTGATTGGTGTACTTAGAGAGCTTCGTAACCCTTTTGAAGACCTTTTATGAGATGACGCTAAGAATCTCAGGCTCTCTGTATATCACTTCCAATTGTTACCTTACCGAGATATGTGATTTGGGGTTCACGCTTACGGAGATGATTGCTTCTCAGAATTTAACTGAAAAGGTACAACTACTTATTATGTAATTTTACATTGTTATAATTTATTTACATTGTTATAGTTTATATATAATTATATATTACATATTCACATTGTTATAGTTTATATATAATTATATATTACATATTTACATTGTTATAGTTTATATATAATTATATATTACATATTTACGTTGACTTTTTTTTCTATAAAGAGAATATGGGTATCAAAATGAAGGATAAGTTTGATAAATATTGGGGTGATCCGGAGAAGATGAACTTGGTGATTTTCTTTGCCAATGTTGTAACGTCCCAAAACTTGATCATACGATAAAACATAAAATGAGCGTTTTTACCAAGCAAATAAATTTCTTGTCCATTACATTAGAAATATGAGTTTAACAAAATGACAGCGGAAGTCTAAACTATCCACAGCCGAGCTCTAACTAAAGTCAATCATCTACTTTGGAGCCGTTCTTATCTCCAAGCCACAACGCCTCGACCTTTAGATCTTAGAAGTAGAGCCTGAAACTCGCTTACCTGAAAATGGTTTAGTTTTGAAAAGCGAGGGTTAGACCGAAAGGTCTAGTGAATTCCCTCCATGAAAACATGTAATATAGAATAAATTCATTTCACGTATAAAAGAACTCTTATGCATCACATTTCCATCATACAAGGTTAACACAGGGTTCAGGGGTTCACATAAGCTAAACCGATTGGGGCCTGAAGGGCACCCTCTCGCATACGCCGAAATCTAAATGGACTCCACGTTCCTTCATGTAGGAGAAAACAAATTCCAACCTACAAGCTAATCTTCCATATGCCCCAAGGGATCAGAGATCCCAAGGTACCCTGACCCCACCGTGTAACCGACCCCACATAGCATACACATACATTTGAAACCACGTACGTGAAAACCTTAAGCATCATTCATTGGTAAATAATCATGCAACTCATGAAAACATGCATAGCTTTTATAATTTCAAATCATGCTCGATAAAAGAACCATTTCAGTAAAATCAGTACGTCATAAAAAGTCGAGAGAACTCACCTTTGATTATCTTAGAACGCACTTCTTAAACTCTTCCCAGCTAAACCAATCGAACACCTAAGGGCATTAGATTCGGATCAGATTAAACGGCTCAACCTACTGTCCAGCACACAATGTCCGGATACCAACTTGTCCGGATATCTACTTGTCCGGATATCTACGTGTCCGGATACCAACTTGTCCGGATATCTACTTGTCTGGATACCAACTTGTCCGGATATCTACATGTCCGGATACCAACTTGTCCGGATATCTGCTTGTCCGGATATCTACTTGTCCGGATATCTTCCCGGAAAACACCCACCCGGAAACTACCATAAAGCTTCACCCGAAAACCAGCATCCGTATCCGGAAACCACCATATCATCAAGAACTGAAGGTGTCCGGATACGACTGCTGTTCGAAAATAATTTCTTAAAAGTGATTTCTAATCCCGATTTTAGCCATTAGTTGATTAGATAACCATAAGGGTTCATCCACCAACCCCAAACACCCAAATAATCCAACTTTAATCCCTTAAAATCGATTCATTAAGACAAAACCCATAAAACTAATTTTCAAGGAACAAATGGTGAAAACCCAAGTAATCATCAACATCAGTCCTAAGGGTTCATAACGAAAAGAAGGAGAAGCATTATCCTAATCATAAGAACGAATTAGGATGCATTACCTTGCGAATTTTAGCTTGATTCTTCCTTTCTCTTGATTTCTCTTCAAACTTTTCTTTCTCTTCTTCCTTCTTCCTTAGCCGCCACCACCAAGAGCACACACACACAATCACCCTACTGATTTCAGAAATTGGAGGCTGCCCTAGGGATTGGTGTCCTTAAATACCTTTCACAAAATTGCTATCAAGTCCCTCAAGTTAACTTTCATTTATTCCACTTTGACCACTAACTCTAAAACTCACTAGAATTTGGGTTGTTACAACACCCCCCCCCCCCTTAAAAGAATTCCGTCCCCGAAATTCCTCATTGGAAAAGATGCAGGTATCTTGCCCACATCAAAACCGACACTTCCCAAAGTAAAGCTATATCTGACTCAGTCAACCACCTCATTAAACTCGAAACATGGAACCTTGGGTGCATTTCCTTCAGTTCTTACGGTACTCTAACTCGTAGGCTACTGTTCCTACTCGGTCGATCTTGACTACAGAAGATTTACTAAGGCTTCTCATGGATCAACACTTCCTTTAAGGAGGAACTTGGCTAAATCCTCTGCCACAACACGAGGTTCATTTACTAAGAGACAGACACACACTTGACCGCTTGACACAAATCCAAACCTGAACGTCCTGACAACTCACAACCCAGAGTTCCTTCATCGAAATACAAGCAATCCTAGATTACTTCTCCTAATCAACAATCGACTATGCGGATAACATTTCCCTTTCTCGGACCACCTCGACCACAGTTCGTCAACCATTTCTTACCTCCTCACCACTTCATCACTCCATCCTTATACGTAACCCAGGGTAGGAACCTTCAAACCTAACGTTGAAGTGTTCACCTACTAGAATTAAAATTATCCTGAAACACATCAAATCCTCGCTGATTACCACGTTCGTTCGGTCATAAAACATAACTCCGGTTACCCTCACCCAACTGGGAGGAATAACCATGGTCACACCATACTATTCTCACTAGCTTAAACACTGCACGACCAAATCGTTTACACATTTCTTACAAAGTCACTAACTTAACTCATTTAGTTGTCTCATCCACTTCTTCCCTGCACAAAAACTTACACAATTTCCTTCCTCAATATTCTTTCCAACGGTTCGCACACTAATCAAAGACAATCTACACAATACTGTACCTTTCGGCAATACTGTCAAGTTTACTACTTCCAATTTACTCACTTGTTCCGACATACTATCTACACCTTCCCCACGTTAGCGTGGAGCACTGCTCACCACACATTACTTGCCTCTCTCTCCCGGCCTTTCCAAATGTTGATATCGCTTTCTCATTACTTACATAACCAAACAGTTGCACCAAGATCTTATCTTAAGGCATTCAACCAAGCCGCCTTGAAACAAGACCAGTGTTCGACGTCACTACACATTCTTTAATCTCCAACTTTTACCTTCTCAGACATTTCTCTCACACATAAGCAACAATTCACATTCTTTAAGGATTTCACATCAATCCCACCACATTCTGACTAACACAACCCTCATCCTCTTTAAACTTCCAATGACCCCAAAGTGTGTTCCTTAGTAACGTCCCCTATTCACTCTAATAATCCACCCCCTTGGATTCCCTATTACAAACGGATCTATTAATTCAAGAACACCCCAAAACTCGGGTCCCACAATTCTTTCGACTAACCACTATGATCATAAAATCAGACAGATATATATATATATATACCGTCATCCCGGCTTTCTTACTTAGATTTACCTTAAATAATTCTTTAACAATCAGTGTGTTAGTCTCAATAACACTTCCCCAAAAATTGTAACACATCCTGTAATAACAAATGAACGTCATTACTTAACAAATCTATAAAATTTAAATCAACCAACCAAAGGCTTATACCTCTATCATGACATTTCAACTCAACTAACGATCATACTACTACTCCGACCCACAATCATCATCACGTCATTCCTTAGACATAACCAAAATTTCCAACTATTTTCTTCTAGGATCATTCCCTCACGCATAAGGAACAATTTTCATTCTTTAACGATGTCTCCTCTACTACACTACAGCTTGACTAATCTATTCATCATCTTCTTTAAACTTACTCTGCCTTCAAGAATATACTTAACAACATACGTAACCACAAAGCTTGGTCTCACAGATGGGCAATCACCCAATTCTTCCCCGACATTCCATTCCGATAACAGTCAAAATACACACCTACTTACAACCCACGTACTTCAACAACTGGGATTGCAAAACATACACTCTATCCGAAATCCCAAAAGGACTTCCTTCTAATCCTTCATCTTTCTAACGTCGCCTTACTACATCACCGACTGACACAGATATCTTGGCAATTGACGCTACTATTAATTCTTACATTCACCACTCCTATTATCACACTACCGACCAAGTCTCTCATGGTCATTCGTACACAATTCACACTTTCCTTCATATTCTCCCGTATACTACAATCGAGTCTGTCTCGCTACTTAGTTCTCTTCCAACTTGTTGAATTATGACTCACGAGTTCACACTTAGCTCAAACACGAACATCCCAACTAGCTCTTTTATGACCCGAGTCCTTTCTTAGACACGACACATTTTCTTACAGACTGGGATAGACTACACTCACTCCGCTTGTGTTACACACCTTGTCCTTCTACGGACCCTCCTCGCCTCATAAATAGAACGCCTATTCAACAACAACAGTCTCTTACTAATTTAACACCTCTACAAGATATTCTATCAACTTACACTCATCTGGTTTGAGTCTTCGGCCTCGGCCAATATACACCGTTGCCGACTTCAACAACAAAAGACAACTCTTAACTACTTCCTTAACCTATCCTTTAACATGAGTTCCTTACGGGACCTATTCCTCCCTACACATCATAGTTAACTTTATAATCCGTCGCCCCTATTTCAAAACTTACTCATGTAACATCAATATTACAAGCTCCCTTCGAATCTCATGACCCACATCGTGGACCTTTCATTCCTGCCTCACAGCACTACTCATAAAGAGTTGCTAAAACCAATACCTTGATGACTCCTAGTCCTTCCTCCGGGCACCATCGCCCCTCGGTAACTGTGTTCTCAGTCATCGAGCAAAGGTACAGACCCTCATACACCTGACACTAAAATCCATTCCCGACTCTTCCAAGGTCCAACTCTCCTCTTAAACACATATACCAAAGCTACATACGTTCTCCCCTGACTTGACCAACGCCTCTCCGCTCTCGGAGTTCTTCCTTAGCTTAAGACGTAATACTCTACGACCTAGTGGGTTCATAGACTTCATGCAGGACAATACAGTAAACACTCGGGTACCCGTGACCCCATCACTCTTATAACTTCAAAACCCTGCACAACGATTCGAGAATCGTTGGCATGCATCTTCCCGTGAACCTCAATCTTGCTCAATCCGAACAATGTTATTACGATAGTAATATATTGCATGAAAATCTTTTCGTATGAGACCATTCTAAAAGAATTACCGACACAAAGTAAACCAGTCGGTTCTCACACTCAATTGTATGATATCAAAAGGTCAATAAGCATTTTGGTATAAGTGAATTGCAGGTAACCATTTTCTTGACCATTTTTGTAACAATTTAACTTATCATTAAAAGTGTGGAATACTTTGCAAATCGTTAAGCCCAAAATTTCAATGTGCGACGTAACTGAAATCGCTTTTTCTTTAAACGTGTACGCGTACAAGCTGACTCATTTTGTTCAAAGTTGACAGTTATGTTTTTATTTTTAAAACGTGAAAATTTCATGTTACATAGAAGAACGCTATGCATGAGACTCTATTTGCAATAGAAGGCTACTCACTCAACAAGGTCAACCGCTTACTGACGCAGCTTATCCTTGATACTCCACTTACGACCAAGGGTCGCCCCCTCGATCAAGCACTAACTTGATGTACATGCGTTCCACATCTCACTTACTCAACCATTTCACACTATTTTCGCTTTGATCGACTATCTCACTTTCTACTTCTACATGCTTTCAATTCACAATAAGTATCTTATTCCATTTATTCTGCCAATGAAAAGCTCGGCTAAAAGTCAGGTCTCCATTGATACTTTCAAGGTTTTGACACTGTTCTATCTTACCATTCCAACTGATCTATCCCATAATTTCCATAACTAGGACTCTCCCGAAACTAGAGTCTTACTCAAACTCAAACATTCATCCTCTCCGAATCCACGAAGAGCTACCTCTAGACGACTCATAACATTCTTCACAACGTTTCTTCTCTACGATGTCTATATACATCACATCATAATGACTCTTACACGACACTTCCCCAAGCAATGGAGCTCGGTCCATCCCTCAGGGATCTTGCTGACCTATTCCTCAACGTTCTCCCAACCATAGCGCTAAACTGAAAGAAATCGATAGTTAATCCTTGCTAGACGTGACACAACAAATTTGCTATAAGTAAGGTATTGTAAGCACGCACATGTACCTGTAAGTTCGTAATTACACTGGCCAGGTGTAATCCCAAACTTACCTTACACGTTTGTCCTTGGCACCTTATTCCTAAGCGCATTTATAGTGATCGTTCCTAGAGGCAATCTTATGTCTCGGCTGTGTTCTTCATCTTACAGTTTAAGTTTAGGCCCGAATGGTCACCTAAATCCCTTAAACTAAGGCTCTGATACCATTTGTAACGTCCCAAAACTTGATCATACGATAAAACATAAAATGAGCGTTTTTACCAAGCAAATAAATTTCTTGTCCATTACATTAGAAATACGAGTTTAACAAAATGACAGCGGAAGTCTAAACTATCCACAGCCGAGCTCTAACTAAAGTCAATCATCTACTTTGGAGCCGTTCTTATCTCCAAGCCACAACGCCTCGACCTTTAGATCTTAGAAGTAGAGCCTGAAACTCGCTTACCTGAAAATGGTTTAGTTTTGAAAAGCGAGGGTTAGACCGAAAGGTCTAGTGAATTCCCTCCATGAAAACATGTAATATAGAATAAATTCATTTCACGTATAAAAGAACTCTTATGCATCACATTTCCATCATACAAGGTTAACACAGGGTTCAGGGGTTCGCATAAGCTAAACCGATTGGGGCCTGAAGGGCACCCTCTCGCATACGCCGAAATCCAAATGGACTCCTCGTTCCTTCATGTAGGAGAAAACAAATTCCAACCTACAAGCTAATCTTCCATATGCCCCAAGGGATCAGAGATCCCAAGGTACCCTGACCCCACCGTGTAACCGACCCCACATAGCATACACATACATTTGAAACCACGTACGTGAAAACCTTAAGCATCATTCATTGGTAAATAATCATGCAACTCATGAAAACATGCATAGCTTTTATAATTTCAAATCATGCTCGATAAAGGAACCATTTCAGTAAAATCAGTATGTCATAAAAAGTCGAGAGAACTCACCTTTGATTATCTTAGAACGCACTTCTTAAACTCTTCCCAGCTAAACCAATCGAACACCTAAGGGCATTAGATTCGGATCAGATTAAACGGCTCAACCTACTGTCCAGCACACAATGTCCGGATACCAACTTGTCCGGATATCTACTTGTCCGGATATCTACGTGTCCGGATACCAACTTGTCCGGATATCTACTTGTCCGGATACCAACTTGTCCGGATATCTACTTGTCCGGATACCAACTTCTCCGGATATCTGCTTGTCCGGATATCTACTTGTCCGGATATCTACCCGGAAAACACCCACCCGGAAACTACCATAAAGCTTCACCCGGAAACCAGCATCCGTATCCGGAAACCACCATATCATCAAGAACTGAAGGTGTCCGGATACGACTGATGTTCGAAAATAATTTCTTAAAAGTGATTTCTAAGATAACCATAAGGGTTCATCCACCAACCCCAAACACCCAAATAATCCAACTTTAATCCCTTAAAATCGATTCATTAAGACTAAACCCATAAAACTAATTTTCAAGGAACAAATGGTGAAAACCCAAGTAATCATCAACATCAGTCCTAAGGGTTCATAACGAAAAGAAGGAGAAGCATTATCCTAATCATAAGAACGAATTAGGATGCATTACCTTGCGAATTTTAGCTTGATTCTTCCTTTCTCTTGATTTCTCTTCAAACCTTTCTTTCTCTTCTTCCTTCTTCCTTAGCCGCCACCACCAAGAGCACACACACACAATCACACTACTGATTTCAGAAATTGGAGGCTGCCCTAGGGATTGGTGTCCTTAAATACCTTTCACAAAATTGCTATCAAGTCCCTCAAGTTAACTTTCATTTATTCCACTTTGACCACTAACTCTAAAACTCACTAGAATTTGGGTTGTTACAACACCCCCCCCCCCCTTAAAAGAATTCCGTCCCCGGAATTCCTCATTGGAAAAGATGTAGGTATCTTGCCCACATCAAAACCGACACTTACCAAAGTAAAGCTATATCTGACTCAGTCAACCACCTCATTAAACTCGAAACATGGAACCTTGGGTGCATTTCCTTCAGTTCTTACGGTACTCTAACTTGTAGGCTACTGTTCCTACTCGGTCGATCTTGACTACAGAAGATTTACTAAGGCTTCTCATGGATCAACACTTCCTTTAAAGAGGAACTTGGCTAAATCCTCTGCCACAACACGAGGTTCATTTACTAAGAGACAGACACACACTTGACCGCTTGACACAAATCCAAACCTGAACGTCCTGACAACTCACAACCCAGAGTTCCTTCATCGAAATACAAGCAATCCTAGATTACTTCTCCTAATCAACAATCGACTATGCGGATAACATTTCCCTTTCTCGGACCACCTCGACCACAGTTCGTCAACCATTTCTTACCTCCTCACCACTTCATCACTCCATCCTTATACGTAACCCAGGGTAGGAACCTTCAAACCTAACGTTGAAGTGTTCACCTACTAGAATTAAAATTATCCTGAAACACATCAAATCCTCGCTGATTACCACGTTCGTTCGGTCATAAAACATAACTCCGGTTACCCTCACCCAACTGGGAGGAATAACCATGGTCACACCATACTATTCTCACTAGCTTAAACACTGCACGACCAAATCGTTTACACATTTCTTACAAAGTCACTAACTTAACTCATTTAGTTGTCTCATCCACTTCTTCCCTGCACAAAAACTTACACAATTTCCTTCCTCAATATTCTTTCCAACGGTTCGCACACTAATCAAAGACAATCTACACAATACTGTACCTTTCGGCAATACTGTCAAGTTTACTACTTCCAATTTACTCACTTGTTCCGACATACTATCTACACCATCCCCACGTTAGCGTGGAGCACTGCTCACCACACATTACTTGCCTCTCTCTCTCGGCCTTTCCACATGTTGATATCGCTTTCTCATTACTTACATAACCAAACAGTTGCACCAAGATCTTATCTTAAGGAATTCAACCAAGCCGCCTTGAAACAAGACCAGTGTTCGACGTCACTACACATTCTTTAATCTCCAACTTTTACCTTCTTAGACATTTCTCTCACACATAAGCAACAATTCACATTCTTTAAGGATTTCACATCAATCCCACCACATTCTGACTAACACAACCCTCATCCTCTTTAAACTTCCAATGACCCCAAAGTGTGTTCCTTAGTAACGTCCCCTATTCACTCTAATAATCCACCCCCTTGGATTCCCTATTACAAATGGATCTATTAATTCAAGAACACCCCAAAACTCGGGTCCCACAATTCTTTCGACTAACCACTATGATCATAAAATCAGACAGATATATATATATATACCGTCATCCCGGCTTTCTTACTTAGATTTACCTTAAATAATTCTTTAACAATCAGTGTGTTAGTCTCAATAACACTTCCCCAAAAATTGTAACACATCCTGTAATAACAAATGAACGTCATTACTTAACAAATCTAAAAAATTTAAATCAACCAACCAATGGCTTATACCTCTATCATGACATTTCAACTCAACTAACGATCATACTACTACTCCGACCCACAATCATGATCACGTCATTCCTTAGACATAACCAAAATTTCCAACTATTTTCTTCTAGGATCATTCCCTCACGCATAAGGAACAATTTTCATTCTTTAACGATGTCTCCTCTACTACACTACAACTTGACTAATCTATTCATCATCTTCTTTAAACTTACTCTGCCTTCAAGAATATACTTAACAACATACGTAACCACAAAGCTTGGTCTCACAGATGGGCAATCACCCAATTCTTCCCCGACATTCCATTCCGATAACAGTCAAAATACACACCTACTTACAACCCACGTACTTCAACAACTGGGATTGCAAAACATACACTCTATCCGAAATCCCAAAAGGACTTCCTTCTAATCCTTCATCTTTCTAACGTCGCCTTACTACATCACCGGCTGACACAGATATCTTGGCAATTGACGCTACTATTCATTCTTACATTCACCACTCCTATTATCACACTACCGACCAAGTCTCTCATGGTCATTCGTACACAATTCACACTTTCCTTCATATTCTCCCGTATACTACAATCGAGTCTGTCTCGCTACTTAGTTCTCTTCCAACTTGTTGAACTATGACTCACGAGTTCACACTTAGCTCAAACACGAACATCCCAACTAGCTCTTTTATGACCCGAGTCCTTTCTTAGACACGGCACATTTTCTTACAGACTGGTATAGTCTACACTCACTCCGCTTGTGTTACACACCTTGTCCTTCTACGGACCCTCCTCGCCTCATAAATAGAACGCCTATTCAACAACAACAGTCTCTTACTAATTTAACACCTCTACAAGATATTCTATCAACTTACACTCATCTGGTTTGAGTCTTCGGCCTCGGCCAATATACACCGTTGCCGACTTCAACAACAAAAGACAACTCTTAACTACTTCCTTAACCTATCCTTTAACATGAGTTTTTTACGGGACCTATTCCTCCCTACACATCATAGTTAACTTTATAATCCGTCGCCCCTATTTCGAAACTTACTCATGTAACATCAATATTACAAGCTCCCTTCGAATCTCATGACCCACATCGTGGACCTTTCATTCCTGCCTCACATCACTACTCATAAAGAGTTGCTAAAACCAATACCTTGATGACTCATAGTCCTTCCTCCGGGCACCATCGCCCCTCGGCAACTGTGTTCTCAGTCATCGAGCAAAGGTACAGACCCTCATACACCTGACACTAAAATCCATTCCCGACTCTTCCAAGGTCCAACTCTCCTCTTAAACACATATACCAAAGCTACATACGTTCTCCCCTGACTTGACCAACGCCTCTCTGCTCTCGGAGTTCTTCCTTAGCTTAAGACGTAATACTCTACGACCTAGTGGGTTCAGAGACTTCATGCAGGACAATACAGTAAACACTCGGGTACCCGTGACCCCATCACTCTTATAACTTCAAAACCCTGCACAACGATTCGAGAATCGTTGGCATGCATCTTCCCGTGAACCTCAATCTTGCTCAATCCTAACAATGTTATTACGATAGTAATATATTGCATGAAAATCTTTTCGTATGAGACCATTCTAAAAGAATTACCGACACAAAGTAAACCAGTCGGTTCTCACACTCAATTGTATGATATCAAAAGGTCAATAAGCATTTTGGTATAAGTGAATTGCAGGTAACCATTTTCTTGACCATTTTTGTAACAATTTAACTTATCATTAAAAGTGTGGAATACTTTGCAAATCGTTAAGCCCAAAATTTCAATGTGCGACGTAACTGAAATCGCTTTTTCTTTAAACGTGTACTCGTACAAGCTGACTCATTTTGTTCAAAGTTGACAGTTATGTTTTTATTTTTAAATCGTGAAAATTTCATGTTACATAGAAGAACGCTATGCATGAGACTCTATTTGCAATAGAAGGCTACTCACTCAACAAGGTCAACCGCTTACTCACGCAGCTTATCCTTTATACTCCACTTACGACCAAGGGTCGCCCCCTCGATCAAGCACTAACTTGATGTACATGCGTTCCACATCTCACTTGCTCAACCATTTCACACTATTTTCGCTTTGATCGACTATCTCACTTTCTACTTCTACATGCTTTCAATTAACTATAAGTATCTTATTCCATTTATTCTGCCAATGAAAAGCTCGGCTAAAAGTCAGGTCTCCATTGATACTTTCAAGGTTTTGACACTGTTCTATCTTACCATCCCAACTGATCTATCCCATAATTTCCATAACTAGGACTCTCCCGAAACTAGAGTCTTATTCAAACTCAAACATTCATCCTCTCAGAATCCACGAAGAGCTACCTCTAGACGACTCATAACATTCTTCACAACGTTTCTTCTCTACGATGTCTACATACATCACATCATAATGACTCTTACACGACACTTCCCCAAGCAATGGAGCTCGGTCCATCCCTCAGGGATCTTGCTGACCTATTCCTCAACGTTCTCCCAGCCATAGCGCTAAACTGAAAGAAACCGATAGTTAATCCTTGCTATACGTGACACAACAAATTTGCTATAAGTAAGGTATTGTAAGCACGCACATGTACCTGTAAGTTCGTAATTACACTGGCCAGGTGTAATCCCAAACTTACCTTACACGTTTGTCCTTGGCACCTTATTCCTAAGCGCATTTATAGTGATCGTTCCTAGAGGCAATCTTATGTCTCGGCTGTGTTCTTCATCTTACAGTTTAAGTTTAGGCCCGAATGGTCACCTAAATCCCTTAAACTAAGGCTCTGATACCATTTGTAACGTCCCAAAACTTGATCATACGATAAAACATAAAATGAGCGTTTTTACCAAGCAAATAAATTTCTTGTCCATTACATTAGAAATATGAGTTTAACAAAATGACAGCGGAAGTCTAAACTATCCACAGCCGAGCTCTAACTAAAGTCAATCATCTACTTTGGAGCCGTTCTTATCTCCAAGCCACAACGCCTCGACCTTTAGATCTTAGAAGTAGAGCCTGAAACTCGCTTACCTGAAAATGGTTTAGTTTTGAAAAGCGAGGGTTAGACCGAAAGGTCTAGTGAATTCCCTCCATGAAAACATGTAATATAGAATAAATTCATTTCACGTATAAAAGAACTCTTATGCATCACATTTCCATCATACAAGGTTAACACATGGTTCAGGGGTTCGCATAAGCTAAACCGATTGGGGCCTGAAGGGCACCCTCTCGCATACGCCGAAATCTAAATGGACTCCTCGTTCCTTCTTGTAGGAGAAAACAAATTCCAACCTACAAGCTAATCTTCCATATGCCCCAAGGGATCAGAGATCCCAAGGTACCCTGACCCCACCGTGTAACCGACCCCACATAGCATACACATACATTTGAAACCACGTACGTGAAAACCTTAAGCATCATTCATTGGTAAATAATCATGCAACTCATGAAAACATGCATAGCTTTTATAATTTCAAATCATGCTCGATAAAGGAACCATTTCAGTAAAATCAGTACGTTATAAAGAGTCGAGAGAACTCACCTTTGATTATCGTAGAACGCACTTCTTAAACTCTTCCCAGCTAAACCAATCGAACACCTAAGGGCATTAGATTCGGATCAGATTAAACGGCTCAACCTACTGTCCAGCACACAATGTCCGGATACCAACTTGTCCGGATATCTACTTGTCCGGATATCTACGTGTCCGGATACCAACTTGTCCGGATATCTACTTGTCTGGATACCAACTTGTCCGGATATCTACTTGTCCGGATACCAACTTGTCCGGATATCTGCTTGTCCGGATATCTACTTGTCCGGATATCTACCCGGAAAACACCCACCCGGAAACTACCATAAAGCTTCACCCGGAAACCAGCATCCGTATCCGGAAACCACCATATCATCAAGAACTGAAGGTGTCCGGATACGACTGATGTTGGAAAACAATTTCTTAAAAGTGATTTCTAATCCCGATTTTAGCCATTAGTTGATTAGATAACCATAAGGGTTCATCCACCAACCCCAAATACCCAAATAATCCAACTTTAATCCCTTAAAATCGATTCATTAAGACAAAACCCATAAAACTCATTTTCAAGGAACAAATGGTGAAAACCCAAGTAATCATCAACATCAGTCCTAAGGGTTCATAACCAAAAGAAGGAGAAGCATTATCCTAATCATAAGAACGAATTAGGATGCATTACCTTGCGAATTTTAGCTTGATTCTTCCTTTCTCTTGATTTATCTTCAAACTTTTCTTTCTCTTCTTCCTTCTTCCTTAGCCGCCACCACCAAGAGCACACGCACACACAATCACACTACTGATTTCAGCAATTGGAGGCTGCCCTAAGGATTGGTGTCCTTAAATAGCTTTCACAAAATTGCTATCAAGTCCCTCAAGTTAACTTTCATTTATTCCACTTTGACCACTAACTCTAAAACTCACTAGAATTTGGGTTGTTACAAATGTTTTGGATCCAAGAGATAAAGTGGACTTCATGCCAGCCCAGTTATGTCAATTGTTTGGTGAAGAAAGAGGTGAAGCGTGTTTTCGGAAGGTAAAGACTCAACTCACTTCTTTGTTTGAGGATTATTCGCAAGAATTTTCTGTACCTTCACAATTCCAAACCCAATCCCAATCACAATCCCAATCGCAACCGGGACAAGGGGGGAGTCCTATGGATGAATTGGATGTTTATCTAGGAGAGGCCATTGTGGATGATAATGGCTTAGAGTTTGATTTGCTTAAGTGGTGGAAGTTGAATAGTGCACGGTTTCCCATCCTTTCCAAAGTTGCACGAGATGTCCTTGTCGTACCCATTTCTACTGTTGCATCCGAGTCGACTTTTAGTACAGGTGGGAGGGTGTTGGATATTTTTAGGAGTTCTCTAACTCCTAAAATAGTTGAGGCACTTATCTGTACGCAAGATTGGTTAAGGAGCCCTACTGAACCACTTGCGGCGGAAGAAAACATAGAGGATCTTGAGAAGTTTGAGAAAGGTACACGTATGACATTAATTTATGAGTTTGATAATTTATAAATTATAATAAACACTTTAAAATTTGTTGCTTTTAATTTTAAAACGTGCAGAAATGGAAAATTTGAGGCTTGGAATTCTTCGGCTCGTGGTACTGAAGATACTCCTAGTACACAAGCATCAAACGATTTGGACGGATTTGAAGTTGATTCGTGATTTGAAGGTACGAGACTATACCACGGGTTTTTTGTTATCATTATATTTATGGTTATTGATTTTTTATTTGTTGGACTTGTGGTTTTTTTGATTAGTTGGCTTGATGATTTGATGGTAATTGGACATTTGGAGTTTTGGACTATTGGTTGGAAGTTGGAACTTTCGAAACACGCTTGACTTGTGGTTTTGATTTGAACTTTGGTACTTGGTAGTTTGATAATTGGTTTGATTTCGAATTCCAAACATTTACTTTTCGTATTGTGGTATGTGCCTATGTGTTGGATTTTATTTTGTGTATTTGTGTTTGTGGTTTGGAGTTTGGAGTTTGGAGGTGTATGCAAGAATCAAGATTGGTAGTTTGGTAATTGGTAGTTTGGTAATTGGTTTATTTTGTGGTTTGTTTTTGTACCTTTATATAATTATATTATAGTTTATACTTTGTTAGTTTGTTTTTGTACCTTCATAGTTTATACTTTGTTTTTGTACCTTTATAGTTTATACTTTGTAATTGTGTTTAAATTTTAATCAGCTGAAAAATGATGCAAAAAAACAGGTTTAAAATGATGCCAAAACAGCCAAAAAACATAATTAAAAGTGTGCCAAAAAAAGCCCAAAAAAAGTGTGCCAAAAAAGCCCAAAAACCAGTTCTAATTTTGGGCTGGAACTTCCAGGCCTAACCCGAATATCGGATTTGCATCTCGGTCGGTTTTCGGGTGGCCTCACCCCACCCCGATATCCGATCAGGTGGTGGGTTTTGGGCCCCGACCCGCCTGACCCGACCGAATGCTCTCCCCTAACCATAAGCGTAATCAAAGGCCAGAATAATCATATACACAGTTTATGTGCACATATGCACATAAGCAATATGTTTAATAATTAAGTACGACAGTTTATGTGCACATATGCACATAAACAAATAGCGTGTATACAATAAGAATAAACAAACCTACAACGAGAATAATCATATGCACAATTTATGTGCACATATGCGCATAAAAAAATTGTTGAATAATTAAGTACGCCAGTTTATGTGTACATATGCACATAAACAAATAGCATGTGCACATAAGTATGTGGTTTTTGGTTGCGCGTATTGTTCTTGAAGATACTTGTTTTTTTTTGAAGAGAAGATATTTCCGATTTCTATTCCTGATAATTAGGTGATTTCATTTTTAATCTTTGTTGTTTTGGACAAAAATGCCCCTCTGCACTTATGCACAATTGTCAACCTTCTCTTTTTTAATTTTGAATAATATTATAATCCTTTATTTAATTATAACCGTTGATCTTAATAATCTATGGTTGTGGTTGGTTAGCACAGTTAGTACCAATAGGTTGGTTAGCAAAAGAAGGGACCATATATATATATATATATATATATATATATATATAGGTGAGAGATCAAATGGAAACCACTTTAAGTTTGCATACTGTGCAAACCGTCGATTTCATTAGTTAAGTTAATGAAATTGGTTCATAAAGTTATTTAATTTGATGAAATTGTTTAATATAATTCTTTTCATGATGAAATTATTTCATATATTAATGTTTTTAAGTAGTTTAATGTATTTTTCTCATTCTGATGAAATTGTTTCATGTATTTTCTCAGTCTGATGAAACTTTTTCATTTTTACATAAAAAAACACAAGTATATGAAACAATTTCATCAAGAAAAGAATGATATTAAACAATTTCATAAAACAAGTACTTTAACTTTATCAATGAAATCGATAGTTTATACGGTTTGTAAAATTAAGGTGGTTTGCAAATGAAACTACCCTATATATATATATATATATATATATATATATATATATAGAGAGAGAGAGAGAGAGAGAGTGAGGGAGAGAGAGAGAGAGGGATATTCTTTTGTAAACCATCATTTTCGTGTAAACCGTCGATTTCATAGGTTTTTTTGATGAATTTTTTATGAATATGTTTATTTTGATGAAATTGTTTATTTTGATGAAATTGTTTCATATCATTCATTTTTTGATGAAGTTGTTTTATATATTTGTATTTTTTATGTGAAAACAAAAATATATGAAACAATTTCATAAGAATGAAAAAAATACATGAAACTACAAATATATGAAACAATTTCATCAAGAAATGAATTATATGAATCAATCTCATCAAAATAAATAATTTCATAAAAAAAATTCATAAAAGAAGCCTATGAAATCGACGGTTTAAATGGTTTACACGAAAATAATGGTTTACAAAAGAATGGGCCACTATATAGATATATTTATATATATGCTTAATATTTTGTTAACCATGTTAAGCAATTTTAACCTTTGAAATAATTTCTTTCATTTTAGTTTGAATAATAGGCAGGTTTTTAGTATAAGGGTAGTATTGTATTTTACATTTTATATTTTTTTTTTATTTAATGGCCGTTTACCTAAATAGTGGATACTAGTGGAAGTGATATAAATTAACTAAGATTACCACTAGATTAGCAATAAATTAAGAGATTTATAGAGAAAGGATGAGAGAAACTTGAAGAGTATGAAATACTTATGCAAGTATATTTATGTGTACTTTTACATTTACACAAAGGGGGTATTTATACTACATAATTAACTATTCATCTACATGGTTTAGATGGGTAATTATTTAGCAACTTGGATGTGGATTGGACATGAGAGTTGAAATTCTCATCCACCAAGTTAAGCCCATACTCAATATAATATTATTACAATAATATTACAATACTCCCCCTTGGATGACAATTTCAAATCGAAGTTCAACCATGAAGTACTGCCTCGTTTAAAACCTTGCTAAAGAAAACCCAGTGGGAAAAAAACTTTAGCTAAAGGAAAAAGAGTGCAGTTGGTAGTTGACTCCCCCTGATGTTGACATCCATGGATCATCACATGTTATGCACATGTCGCATACCGATATTATGAACGTGTTTTCTGAATATTGCAGTAGGTAGCGCCTATTGGTCCCAAAGGTGTTATACAAGTTTGTAGAAGGGGGGTTGAATACAAACACACGATTTTAATCTTTCTAAATTGTTTATTGATATGTATCAAACAATTTACAGTTTGTTGCGGTAAAAGATTAAGGAATAAACCTAATCTAAACAAACTATGATAACACTAAGAGTTCTTGCACTAGAAATAAGAGAGAAATGAGACTAAGAAAAACTAAGGATAATTTTTCTTTCACACAGTAGTTCAGCGAGAGAGGAAATGGTCGAGCACTTCAAAATGAAGTTGGGTTTCCTTTATATACTGCATGCATTTAATGCAAGTCAGTATACCTTTACACGTGGCAGCCTCTGATTGGTTGCATGATTTGACTTCAGTAGACAACCTAGTGGCCGCATGATGAACATTGTAGTAGCAGAGTTAGTTGTACGATTCTAGACAAAAGGGATGTCCGTTCTGACAAAATCGTATGGAGGCGTGCAAGGGGATAAGACAAAACTTGCTTGTAAAGGAGGCTTCATGATCAGCGTTCATTGAATGATTTTTTTATCATCGAATGATAAAGTTCAGCGTTCGCTGAAGTCTTCTACTTGAAACTTCATGTTGGATGGACAAGTCTTGGCTTCGCTGATATCCACATCAGGTCACTAGTAGACTTAGTCGCTGGTTCTTTGGCTTGATCTTCGACTTCAGCGTAGAACATAGTTGACGTGAATCTTGTCTTCAGGGATCATAAGTAAACAATATAAGTTATCGGCGATCATCAGTAAGACCGAACATGCTCAGAGCTCACTGATGTATAGTGTTCGCTGAAGTATAAATTTAAAGCGTATGTTTTTCATCAGCGATACTAAACAGACTTAGCATATTTTCTTTGATGACCAAACATTAATACATATTGTCTACTTACAATTTTCAGTAAGTGTTTCTCAGAGTCATTTTCAAATCACGGAGGGTTTGGATCAACAATCTCCCCATATTTGATTATGACATAGCAATAAAGAAAAATTGCTAAGTAGGAAAACATAAGGATAAAAAGAACTCATAAAATACGTGTCCCATTTACTGTTTTCAGGGATCTTTTCTAGTACTGATGGAGTAAAGTACATTCACTGAAATTTTTCGTCAACTTCGTAAAGATTATAAGGGGAAGTGGAAAAATTACAAGTACAACGAATAATAATTACAAGTACAAAAAGTTACAAGCTGAAAAAGATAGAAGAATTACAAAAAGGAGATCCTATCAGCTATTCAGGTTCTTTCTTGGCGAGAAGTTCATCAAGAGTATCAGTTTGAGGAATCATCCAATCAGGGACTTTCACTCCCTGATCTCTTCTTTTCTTTGCTTCTTTGAAGATTAGGGGCTTCAGAAAGATTGCTTGGAGGTCCTTAATGTAGTCACACCAATAAAGTAAATCTCTGAGCTGTTCGATGGGAGCTTTGTGTAGCTCAGAGACTCGTTGAAAACATGGGCGACCAGTGCACTCATAGAAGAAGATGTCGTAGGGATTACTGAGAACCTTACCTGGGATGAATGTTTCAGCGGGAGGTAGAGAGACATCGAGTCCGAAGAGATCAGGATCAGGACCAAGAACTGCTTCACGAGAAAGTTGATCCCCGTTTCATTCCTTATCGGAGGCCCTGAAGTTGAGGATTTCTTCTTCTTAGCAGTAGGTCACTTGGACTGGATTGGAGGAGGTTTTAGGATGTCAACAGCTGAAGCTACCATATCAATTAGCCTGTTAAGATCTTTCTCGGCATAGGTCTTGTATGTTGAGCGCGATCGTTGAATAGCTACCCTCGTCTCCAACCATTCAGGGAAGCCATTATTAATGCTTGACAAGTAGCGAGTTGACTTGAATCCATTTTCTCTGATGATTTCGACGTCGACTTCTGTAATGGCACTTCTGTTTACACCAGGTCAGTGTAGAGTCACTGACCTTTGTTTTCTCTTGACTTCTCTTTTGTGCGTCCTTGATCAGTTTTCGTTGGACAGCTACAGGGAACCTTTTTGCAGATCTGGATCCTTGACCGAACGTTGAACGAGTTCTAAGGCAAATTCTTTGTCTTTTTGTTCAGCCTCCTTTCGTTCAGCCAGGAGTTTTCTAGCCTTGAAAGACTCGGAGATTTCCCTATTTGATAGGAACTTCAGTTGAGGAGAGACAATGCGCTGATCTTCCAGCTTCAGGGTCATCGCTGCTCTCTTTAAATTTTCATCTTCACTTGACTTTTTAAGAGTCTATGAAGGTCAGTTGGGATGGGAGAGCAGTTCTTCTTCTTCATCAAAAATTTCATCGGTCTCAGAGAAGTTCAAGACCGGGATTATTTGCTGATCTTCAGCTCTTGAGGCTGGGATTATTGGTGAAGTGTGAGGAGCTTCAGTGTAACCCTCAAGCAGGGGAGAGGACTAGCTGAAACAAAACGATCGCAGAGGTTATATCATTTGGGAGAAGAGATAGAGAAAGGAGAGAGCTAAGTGTATAGAGGTTTGAGAATGAGAAGGGTTGAGATTGAGGAGGGGTAGAGGAGGGATGCAGTGTATGGGAATAAAAAGTAACATACCTGACAAACTGGCTTTGTCATGAGAATGGCCAAGTTCTCATCAGCGTGGCCTTTTTGTTTTCCTTGGTTGGCCACTTTCGCTGGAGATTTGTGTTTGGTCCCCTCCCTTTGTTCTTTTATAACGACTCCCTTTTGAGCAGGGATCGTTGCTTGCTTTCGCTGGAAGACAAAACCTTCATCGTCATCATCATCATCTTTTGGTGATGATGAAGGATCGTCATCTTTCAGATCTAGATCTTCTTCATCTTCAGCGTCAGCATCCTCATCAGTCTCTGAGGATTCAACAAGCACTGGAGAATCTGCGCGTTCTTCGAAATGCTCCCCCTCAGAATGAGAGAGACTTCTTTCGGTTCCCTCAGGGTTCTTATCTCCCTGAGGTTCTTCATTATTTTCCTCCCCCTCATAAACATGGGGAAGGTCTTTGTTGGATGGGGGAGGTAGCAGCGTCGGCGGTAGCAGCAAATACCTGTTCAGGACCGTTGTCTTCGTGGCCAGGGAGACCTGAACGGTTTTCAACCACTGCTAGTCTGTCTTCCAGGCCAGACATAGCAGGGTTTGTCTTCACGGTGAAGTCCAAGACCAACTCCATCTTCTCTTTATCAGTCTGAGAGAAATGGGATAGGGGGACCGTGGGAGCATCTAGGCGCTGCAGGATACGATTGAGCAAGTCGCTGGAGGTGTCGAATTTCTGAGCGAGACCGCTCACCTCACCTTTCAGGGACGTCATCTTCCCCTTAATATTTGAGACCTCTGTCTTCAGCGTTGTGACTTCGCTGGACAGGTTTGAGAAGTTGGAGGAGAGGTCTTTGTTTTTGGTATTGAGAGCTGAAATGGTGGAAGTGTTGTTGATGATGGATTGCTTCACAGTGTTCAGACCACCATCAAGCTTGGTGACGTCAACGTTCTCAGCTTTGTTTTTTACAACGTCGACGATTGTCTTCAGCGTCTCCCCAACGTTTGTAACCGCTGTGGAGTTGTTGGTGATGGTAGTGGTGAGACGTTCCACTTTTTCAAGAATCTGCTTAAGGGAGTTGCTGATCGTGCCCAAGTTAGGACCTATAACAGAAATGAACTTATGAACAAAGGAAAGCTCAGAAGTTGGGGGTCCAGAGAGAGGAGTGTTTAGGATACCTATAGGTAGGTCGGAGAAGTGGTGGATATCTGGATGACCGGAGTAATAGGCCATGTCGAACTCCAGCGAGAAAGGTCTAGAAACACCTGCAGGTCCTTAGTTTTACTGAATCATCCGTTGGAGGTCAGCAGCAGCACTGTCATCTAAATGGATGACGTTTGTAGTTGAGGTAGTAGGGAAGATGAATTGTGAAGAGACCAAAGAATTGGAGGGAGAAGCAAAGGTTGAGAAGAGGGTGGTGGTAGCAGTTTCAGCGTTGGATCCGCTAGAAATAGCCCCCGCAGCACTTTGAGGCGCTGAGGATTGGGGGTTCTCATCCAAGAAAGTTTCAGTCCACTGAGGCACTGAAATGGGTATGGAAGTGGTTGGTTCAGCGGATGTGGCAGAGTGTGCCACGAAACTTTCCATCGTCGTCTGCAAAGGGACTGACGTGGAGTCTTCATCCTGAGAAGGCTTGGGTTGCTCCTTTGAAATCTTCATGGTCTTATGGATGCCATGGGGGGTAGTGGATTGTTTCCTCTTTTTGGAATAGATGGTGGTTGCAGCCTGGGTATCAGCGGTTGGGTCAACCGCTGACGTGGCGGTAGCTGCAGAAGACGAAGAAGGAGAGCGGAGAAGAGTAAGAAGAGTAGAGAGACGTACCTTATTTGGGACAGGCTTGAAGTCCAGTACTTTTAGGCCAACCTGAGAAAGTTTCAGGTCGCCAACTTTGGGGTATTCGTCTATCATGCCATGGGTGAATGTGGCGCTGAGAAAGCGAGGGTAAGGGACCACAACTGATCTTTCAGGCGCCTCCACTTTCTCCATCAGATCTTCAAAGATCACTTTGGCCCAATCGACATGAAGACCCTTCAGTAAGGCATAGGCCATGGCAGTCTGAGGTTTGGATGCCTGATCATGCGAGCCCATCTTAGCAGTCATCCAGCTGATGATGTGAGTAAATATGAAATTCAGCTCAGAGGGAATCTTGTTCTTCAAGACGGTGGTGATTTTCTTCTCAGGGACGTGAGTACGGTCAATGTTCCAGATGTATCCCATGCAGTCGAAGAAATGGATGATTTCCTCGTTTCCTTGTGGAGTGTTGGGATCAGGGAAGGATACGAATGGATAAGGTTTGGATCCAGGGAGATTCAGTGCTGAGCGTATCGCTCCAGGGGTGAGCGTTGCCTCTCCTAGTTCAGTTTCAAAGGAGATGGCATCGTATTTGCGGTTAGGGTTATTCGAGGAAGTGACAGTGGTACGATGCGTTGTGTACCAGAATTGTTGGAGGAGCCTTTTGTGGGCTGGGGGCTTAATGGTCATGGCAGTGGAAAGGGGACAACTCTTGATGAAGTTTACTGCATCATCAAGATGTCTGACCATCTTCTTCTTGGGGAATTCCAAGAGAGCGTAAGGGTTGTTGGATTAGAAAAAGATTTGTCTCATCGTGATCTTCATGTTTGCAGCCCTTTGGAAGAGAGGGGCAGAGGGTGCAGTGGTTGCAGTAACATCAGTGGGAGTCATTTCTGTTCAGAATAACAAAATATGTAGAAGAAGATGAGACAAAAGCTTAAAATGGAGAAAGATTCCAAAATAAGGGTTTTAGGGTTTTCCAGTTTCCATTTTGGGAAGATGGTAAAAAGGGTTTCTAGTTTTGAAAAGAAATACAAAAACTAGTGAAATTTCTTGTTTTCTAGTTTCCTTTAAAGGAAAAGATTATGGAAACACGTATGAAAAGCATAAGTTTAAGATTTTTGTTTTAAACTTACAAGAACAACTTGTAAACAAGTTGTGTTCATGAAATTTTGAAGAAGAAGATTTCATGTCGTTTAGAAAGTGCATTTGTTTGATCTTTTAAGAACAAGAATAAGATTAAAAACAAGTTTGAAAGGGATTAAAGGTAGAAAATGTGAACCTGTTTTGTTGAAATACGAGGTGATGAATCACAAATTCGTAGAAATCCAAAGCTTAGAGATGCAAGAAAATTTTGTTGCCTTTAGGGATTTCGAGAGCGTAAAAGGTAAAAATATAAACCCGAAGGGTTTATATAGTGAGAGTAGAGAGAGAAACTAATGAGTAGAAAATGTTTCTCACGATGACACGTGACACGTTCCTTGAATCTTATTGGACAAGAAAATGAAACGGGCGAGCGTGTCAGATGAAAGGTCGTGCCAGGGTTTATCCGTTGTCATTACGTCACAAACGTCTTTTCACATTTTTGGTTGTCTCTGAGGGTTTTTGAAAAAAACTCAGGGACATTTTAAAACAATTGAGAAGCACTGATTTATTTTGAAATTCTGCATGCTGAAGCGAACTTCAGCGTTTAAGAGATAGAACGTATCTTGATATCAGCGAATCAGTTTTGTTCCGAGATTAGATGAGGAATGAGTGAATAAAAATTTATTTATCACTAATCCAATACTTTACCGCTGAAGAATTATTCTTCAAGGTTCAGCATTCCAAGCTCGCTGATGAGAAACTTGAATCTTGTCTCATCAAGAGGTTTAGTGAACAGATCAACTAACTGAAAGTCAGTTGGGATAAAATAAAGTTCTATATCACCATTCATCACATGATCTCTGATAAAATGATATCTGATCTCGATGTGTTTGGTCTTTGAGTGTAGCACTGGATTGTTTGCTATAGTGATGGCACTAGTGTTGTCGCAATAGATTGGAATTTTGGAGAGCTGAAGGTCATAGTCCAATAGTTGATTTCTCATCCATAAGACATGAGAACAACAGCTTCCAGCGGCTACATACTCAGCTTCAGCGGTTGAGGTGGACACTGAATTTTGCTTTTTACTTGTCCAACTCACCAGGTTTCCACCCACGAGCTGACAGCCTCCTGTGGTGCTTTTCCTATCCAATTTGAATCCTGCAAAATCACTATCTGAATAGGCGTTTAGATCAAACCCTGAGTCTTTGGGATACCAAAGACCTAGGTTAGGAGTACCCTTAAGGTATCGAAAAATATGCTTTACAGCGATCAAATGAGATTCCTTAGGTTTAGATTGATATCGTGCACATAAACAAGTTGCATACATAATATCAGGACGGCTAGATGTAAGATACAGAAGAGAGCCAATCATCCCACGGTACGCTGTGACGTTAACAGGGTTCCCTGAAGGATCTTTGTTAAGTGTCAGCGGCGGTGCCATTGGGGTTTTCATAGCTGAGCTTTGAGTGAGATCAAACTTTTTCAGCATATCTTTAACATACTTACCTTGGTGAATGAAAGTGCCTTTTTTATTCTGCTTGATTTGAAGACCAAGGAAATATGTCAGTTTACCCATCATATTCATTTTATTTTCAACTTTCATTCTTTCAGCGAAACGAGTACATAATTCAGGGTTATTAGAACCAAATATAATATCATCAACATATATTTGAACAAGAATGATATGACCTTTTACTTTCCTGAAAAATAGGGTCTTATCAATTTTACCATGCTTAAATTTTTCAATATGGAGATAAGTTGAGAGAGTGTCATACCATGCATGAGAAGCTTTCTTTAAGCCATAAAGTGCCTTATCCAGCTTATATACATAACCTGGATGCTTAGGATCATTGAATCCTGGAGGTTGCTCAACATAGACTTCTTCATTCAGCCTTCCATTTAAGAATGTTGATTTCACATCCATTTGATATACTTTGAAGTCTCTGTGAACAGCGTATGCTAATAATAGACGAATAGCTTCGAGTCTTGCCACTGGAGCAAATGTTTCGTCGTAGTCTATGCCTTCCTCTTGTCTGTATCCCTGAGCAACAAGACGAGTCTTGTTGCGGATTACAGTTTCATGTTCATCCAATTTATTTCGATAGACCCACTTAGTGCCTATCACTGACTTGTTAGATGGTCTTGGAACGAGATTCCAAACTTTGTTTCGTTCAAATTCTGTCAGCTCTTCTTGCATAGCGCTGGCCCAGTTTGGATCTTTGAGGGCATCATCTGTTTTCTTTGGTTCAATCAGAGAAATAAAGTTAACAAATAAACAAATGTTACCTGAACCTCGTCGAGTCTGAACACCAGCGTTTGGATCTCCAAATTTGATCAATTGAGTGATTAATAGTCCATCGCTGAGCCGGAGCATGATTTGTTGACACAATTTGAACTTCTGGAGGAGCTGAAGAAGAGGCTTCAGCAACTTCAGGTATTTCAAGCAAAAGAGGAAGAGGTTCATATATCATTTCATTCACTGATTGCTGAGAAGTAGATAGGATATCTGAGGTAGATGGTTCCGAAGCAGGCATAGTGTTAAGAGGAACAGCTAAAACCCATGACGATTCAGCTTCACTTGTATGCATGCTTGGGATGATGGTAGGATCATCATCAACGGTAGGGATGTTGACCTGAGGGTTAGGAATATTTTCCGAATCCCCAAGATGAGAAAACATCCATTGATTCAGTTCTTCAGTATCAGCAGAAGGTCTTGCATTAGCTGAACGTGATTCGTCAAAAGTGACGTGGATTGTTTCTTCTACAGTTTGTCTTCTGCGACTGAAGACTCTGAAGGCTTGAGAGATTGAAAAGTATCCAAGAAATATTCCATCATCAGCCTTGGGATCAAACTTTCCTAGGGCATCTCTGTTGTTCAGTATGAAATACTGACATCCAAAGATGTGAAGAAAGCTAATAGAAGGGCTTTCTCCCATGGAAGAGTTCGTAGGCTGTTTTCTTGAATCATTTGACAATCAGCGACCTGTTTTGAGTAAAACAAGCAGTGTTGACAGCTTCTGCCTAGAACTGAGTAGGTATATGAGAATCGATGAGCATTGAACGTGCAGCTTCGATGATCGTTCGGTTTCTTCTTTCAGCGACTCCATTTTGTTGCGGTGTTCTCACTAAAGAAAAGTTGTGAGAAATACCCTTACTTTCAAAGAAATTTTCAAGGGAAGTGTCTTTGAATTCAGTCCCATGATCACTTCTTATTGAGCGAACAGTCATATTCTTCAGGACTTCCATTTTCCTGACAAAAGAGATAAGTTCTTTAGGGGTGTCACTCTTAGAACTGAGGAACATAACCCAGGTGTAGCGAGAGAATTCACCAACAATGACCAGTGTATATTTCTTTCCAGCGATGGATTGTTTGTTGACAGGACCAAACAAATCCATGTGAAGAAGTTGAAGAGGAGATGACACTGAGGAAACTTGCTTTGACTTGAAGCTTGCTTTGGTCTGTTTCCCTTTTTCACAAGCTGAACATAGAGATTCCTTAGCGTATGACTGTTGAGGAAGACCAGTGACTAACACTTTTAAAGAAAGAGTATTCAGTGTCTTGAAGTTGAGATGAGAAATCCTATTATGCCATAGCCAGTTGACATCAGATGAGGCTTTGGAGAAGAAACAGGAGTTCTTAGTGGTTGTCGAGTCCATGTTTATAACATAAACATTTTCCAAACGGTATCCGCTGAGAGCGACTTTCTCCTTTTTGTCAGTGACAAAGCAGGATTCCTTAGTGAAACACACTTTGTAGTCCTTGTCACATAGCTGACTGATGTTTAGAACATTGTGCTTCAACCCTTCAACATATGCGACTCTTCTGAAGGTTGTTGTACCATTAGAGAGTACACCAAACCCTCGGGTACAGCCTTTTCCATTTCCACCAAAGGTCACAGAGGGACCTTTCTCTTCTTTGTACTCAGCGAGCAGGTTCTTTTTGCCAGTCATATGTCTAGAGCATCCGCTATCAAGATACCAGATACCCTTCAGGACCTGCAAATAAAGGAAGATTAGTTTGATTTGGGTACCCATTTTACTATGGGTTCACATTTGTCAGTGGTGGTTGAGGAAGTGGAGGGTTCAGCAATCTTCGCATCATTTAAAGATTCAGCTTCAGAAACAATCTTCACTATGGTCAATTTCTTAACCTCAGTGGTTGTTTTCACCTTAACCTGATTTGCACCAGGATTGGTCTTCTTTGCCATGGGGGGCAGTGATCTTCACCTTTGCTAATTTCTCAACTTTGGTGGTTGTGGGGCACTTACTAGCAATATGATCGGTAAGTCCACAGTGATAACATTTCCTATAGCTAAAAGTAGCTTTAGGACCATTTGCATGCTTAGCAGAGATTTTTAAATGGGCATGGCGAGTACCAAGAATACCTTTGGCATTGGAAATTGAAGGAACTGTCAGTTCTTCAGATTTCTTACCAATTACATTCACTCTGAGTCTAGGAGTAGATCGCTGAACGAATTCAGGGATCTTGTTCTTAGAGGTAGAGGGATAACTTGCTGAAGGTTTTGAGACTTTCAGCTTAGGTACATTGGTACCCTTCTGGGGTTTTTGATTAAAAACTTTTTCTTTACCTTTAGAAATTAAGGTAGAAATTTCCTCATGGATGGGAGTTTTAGAAGACGAACACTGAGACGAAGAGGTGTCAGGGATAGATGACACGAACATTCCAAACTTAAGCATGGAACGATCAGTGGTTGGTTCCTCAGCGTAAAGCTTTATAACCGAGACCACGTTTGTCACTCAGGGGAATCTGAGCACAAATTATCTCAGTAATCGTTGTTGAGGATTTACACCATCCTTTAACAGTAGCCTTTTCATCCTTTAATGCAGCGATAGCTTCTTCTCGCTCAATACTGATGATTTGATTTAAGTAGACCTCATCTTTTAGATTATTCTCTACGTTTGAAAGCTCTTGAATTTTTAACTGACAATTTTTAAGTTGTTCAGCTAAATCTAGATTCAGTTTTTCAGCTTTGGTCTTTCCATTCATGGCATTATATAAATCAACAATCAATAGATCAATGGCTCAAAGCTTAACAGCGTTATTATCGACTGAAGTGGAAGTATCAATGAAAGAATTTGATACCTGAGAGGTAGATGTAGACGTAGAGGGAATTTCAGCTTTTTCTTCCTCTTCTTCTATTTGAGCCATGAGACAGAGATTGGCCTCATCATCTTCAGAGTCAGATGATTATTCATCAGAAGCAGCCCAGTCATGATCTTCAGCGATCATACCTTTTCCTTTCTTTTTGAAGCCTTTCAGGTTTTGATATTTTTCTTTCAGCTTCTGGTATTTGTCATCTCTAGCCCTGTGGTTAGAGGATTTCTTGTAGGAAGTAGATGAAGGTTTGAAGACTTTCTTTGACCTTCATTCGCTAGCAAAGTGTCCTACTTTTTCACAGTTAAAGCAAGTAGCAGTGGCCTTATCTACAGGAGTTGAAGATTTGGGCTTGTCAGTGAGGGAAAGAGGTTTATTTCTTCTGAAGTTACTCTTTCTGGCGAATCTCCTGAAAGAATTAGTCAGGAGTGCCAGAGATTCATCAAGTTCTGAAGGATCAGCGATTGATGAATCATCAGAGTTAGACTCCAACTCAGTGATTGTGACAGTAGAACGCTGAGTGGGCACCAACTCTTAAGAGAGTAAAGCAACAGGTGTGCTTTTGGAATCTTTTACAAGATTCTTCTTAAGTAGACACGACTGCTCATGATTGAGCATAGTGCCAAATAAGGTAGAGAGGGTCATGAATTTAAGATCCTTAGAGAGCTTAAGACACATGGAATAATTGTCCTAGCTTTCAGGAAGACTTTCCAAAAACTTTGTCAGGATCTCAAAATTAGAATATTCCTTACCAACAGTTTTTAAATCAACGATTAAACAGTTAAACCGTTGATGTATTTCAGAGAGGGTTTCATTCTTACCACAAATGAAACTTTCGTATTGTCTTACCAGGTTGATCTTTCTCGAATCCTGGACTTCAGTAGTACCTTCATATTGAACACATATAGTGTCCCACATGGCTTTGGAACTCTTTAGGTTCATGATGGAGTGGTAGACTTCATCAGGAAGAGCCATTAAGATGATAGATCTGGCCTTAGTATCGATGGCCACCTTCTTCTTGTCTTCATCAGTCTACATGTTAACTTCCCCGGGAATGATTCGTTCAGGGATGGCAGCTCTAGTAGCAGTAGCTGAAATAGCATGGTCTATAATGAAAGGAACATATGGTCCATTTTCAATATAGTAAGGTATAGTGGGATCTACACCTTCCAAGAAGAGCATCATCCTATTTTTCCAAAGATTGAAATTGTCTTTGCTAAATCTAGGGGGTTTGGCAAGAGAGCCATTATCGATATAGTTTGTAATCGTGGAGTTTGCCATAATGAAGAATAACAAGGTAGAGAAAAAGAGATAGTATAAGCAAGATCTTTTTTATTAGATTAAACAAACTGCTCTGATACCACTTGTTGGTCCCAAAGGGGTTATACAAGTTTGTAGAAGGGGGGTTGAATACAAACACACGATTTTAATCTTTCTAATTTTTTATTGATATATATCAAACAATTTACAGTTTGTTGCGGAACAAGATTAAGGAATAAACCTAATCTAAACAAACTATGAGAACACTAAGAGTTCTTGCACTAGAAATAAGAGAGAAAGGAGATTAAGAAAAACTAAGGATAATTTTTCTTTCACACAGTACTTCAACGAGAGAGGAAATGGCCGAGCACTTCAAAATGAAGTAGGG
The DNA here is from genome assembly GCA_033807775.1 of Saussurea involucrata. NCBI lineage: Eukaryota > Viridiplantae > Streptophyta > Magnoliopsida > Asterales > Asteraceae > Saussurea > Saussurea involucrata. The sequence continues at coordinate 141,366,758 of CM066322.1, forward strand.
TTTCCTTTATATACTGCATCCATTTAATGCAAGTCAGTATACCTTTACACGTGGCAGCCTCTGATTGGTTGCATGATTTGACTTCAGTAGACAACCTAGTGGCCGCATGATGAACAGTGTAGTAGCAGAGTTAGTTGTACGATTCTGGACAAAAGGGATGTCCGTTCTGACAAAATCGTACGGAGGCGTGGAAGGGGATAAGACAAAAGTTGCTTGTAGAGGAGGCTTCATGATCAGCGTTCGCTGAATGATTTTTTATCAGCGAATGATAAAGTTCAGCATTCGCTGAAGTCTTCTACTTGAAACTTCACGTCGGATGGACAAGTCTTGGCTTCGCTGATATCCGCAAAAGGTCACTAGTAGACTTAGTCGCTTGTTCTTTGGCTTGATCTTCGACTTCAGCGTAGAACATAGTTGACATGAATCTTGTTTTCAGGGATCATAAGTAAACAATATAAGTTATCAGCGATCATCAGTGAGACTGAACATGCTCAGGGCTCACTGATGTACAGTGTTCGGTGAAGTATAAATTTAAATCGTATATTTTTCATCAGCGATACTAAACAGACTTAGTATATTTTCTTTGATGACAAAACATTAATACATATTGTCTACTTACAATTTTCACTAAGTGTTTCTCAGAGTCATTATCAAATCGCTGAGGGTTTGGATCAACAGCGCCTTTTGTGAAAAGATCCGCTCCGTTGTTGCTCGATTGAATATTTTTCATTTCAATCTGATTATCTTTTTATAAGATCTTGAGTGTATGAGAAGAACCTTGGAGGTATATGTTTTGTCCTGTCACTCTTAATATATCCTACTTTCATTTGTGTGACACATGCGGCGTTATCTTCATAGATTAAAGTTGGAAATTTTCCCTTCTCTAGTCCGCACGAAGTCAAAATGAGTTGTGTCATTGACCTTAACCAAACACACTCTCTACTAGCTTCATGAAGTGCAATAACTTGGCATGATTTGAAGATATGGCAACAAGTGTTTGCTTTTGAGGGCGCTAGGAAATAGCAGCACCTCCGTTCATGAACACGTATCCAGTTTGAGATCTAGCTTTTTGAGGATCAGACAAACAACCTGCATTTGCATAACCAATTAAACCTTCTTTTGCATTGTTAGAATAAAATAGACCTAAATCAACAGTTCATCGAAGGTATCGGAATATGTGTTTGATTCCGTTCCAATGTCTCTTTAAGGGAGATGAACTGAATCTTGCTAACAAATTCACTGCAAAAGAAATGTCAAGTCTAGTACAGTTAGTAAGATACATAAGAGCTCCAATTGCACAAAGATATGGTACTTCTGGACCAAGAACTTCTTCATGTTCTTCGCAAGGGCGAAATAGATCATTGTCGATATTAAGTGATCTAACGACCATTGGAGTGCTTAAAGGATTTTCTTTGTCCATATTGAAACGTTTTAAGACCTTTTCAACATAATTGGATTGATGCACAAGTATTCTGTTATGCATGTGCTCAATCTGTAAACCAAGACAGTATTTGGTTTTCCCAAGATCTTTCATTTCAAATTCTTCCTTCAAAAGCACAATCACTTCTTGGATCTCCTTATTTATCCCAATGATATTCATATCATCAGCATAGACAGCTATTATTACATATCCAGATGTTGTTTTCTTAATAAAGACACATGGCCAAATAAGATTATTTGTATAGCCTTTACTTACCAAGTAATCGCTTAAACGATTATATCACATGCGTCCAAATTGCTTTAACCCATATAAAGATCTTTGTAACTTTATTCAATACATTTCCTTGGGTTTTTCACTTAATACTTCAAGCATTTTAAATCCTTCGGGGATTTTCATATAGATATCACTATCAAGTGATCCATACAAGTATGTTGTAACAACATCCATAAGACGCATATCTAAATTTCAGCGACTGCTAGGCTGATTAAATATCTAAAAGTAATTGCATAAATAACAGGTGAATACGTTTCCTCATAATCAATTCCTGATCGTTGAGAAAAACCTTGAGCTACAAGTTTGGCTTGTATCTCATAATTTCGTTTTTCTCATTTCTTTTTCGTACGAAAACCCATCTGTTCCCGACAGGTTTCACGACTTCTGGCGTGAGAACGATAGGTCCAAAAACCTTTCTTTTATTGAGGGAATCTAGTTCAACCCGAATAACATCTTTCCATTTAACCCAGTCCTGTCTGTTTTGACATTCGATGACAGACATTGGTTCAGGATCATCATTTCCAAAAGTATCACATTTAACAGCAAAAGAAAATATATCATCGATATTTCTCATTTCATCTTTGTTCCATAACTTTTTCGTATACCCGTAATTGATCGCAACCTCTTTATTAATATCATTCATTTCCTCTTCTGGGGAAATTTTGATATTTTGTAATTCCTCAGGAACACTATGCTCTTTACCATTTGCAATTTCAGTTCCTTTTCTTTTTCGGGGATTTTTATCTTTAGAGCCCAGTGGTCTTCCATGCTTCAGGCATGCTTTAGACTCTTCCGTGACTTTATCATTTGTTTGTCCAACTGGGACTTCAATTCGAGCTGCAGCATTCACAACTGGTATATAAGATTTGGTTACTCTTTTTGTATCAGTAAATGCATTTGGTAATTGATTTGCAATTTCCTGTAAATTCATTCTCTTTTTCACTTCCATTTCACATTGTTTAGTGCGAGGATCAAGATACAATAATGATGGTTCACACCATGAAACATCATTTTCCTGGGTTTGCTTTTCTCCCCCTAATGCTGGGAACATAGTCTCGTTAAAATGGCAATCGGCAAAACGTGCTGTAAAAAAATCACCCGTTAGTGGTTCAAGATATCTTATGATAGAAGATGTTTCATATCCAACATATATTCCCAACCTTCTTTGAGGACCCATTTTTTTGTGTTGTGGTGGTGCAATAGAGACACATGCTGCACATCCAAAAATTCTAAGGTGGGAAATTTTTGGCTCTTGACCAAAAACAAGTTGTAGAGGAGTGTATGTATGATATGCACACGGTCTCATGCGAATAAATGATGCAACATGTAAAATTGCATGACCCCATATGGAAACTGGAAGTTTTGTTCTCATTATTAATGGTCCAGCTATTAGTTGAAGATGTTTAATTAATGATTCAGCTAAACCATTTTGTGTGTGAACATGCACAACTGGATGTTCAACAACAATTCCTACAGACATGCAATAGTCATTGAAGGCTTGAGATGTAAATTCACCAGCATTATCAAGTCTTACCTTTTTAATAGAATAATCTGGAAAGTGTGCTCTTAATTTAATGATTTGAGCAAGAAACTTTGCAAATGCCACATTAAGAGTTGATAAGAGGCAAACATGAGACCATCTACTTGATGCATCTATTAAGACCATGAAGTATCTAACTGGTCCACATGCTGGATGAATTGGTCCACATATATCACCTTGAATTTTTTCAAGAAACATAGGTGATTCCTTTTAAATTTTGGATGGTGAAGGTCTCACCATTATTTTTCCAAGTGAAAAAGATGTACATGGAGTAATATTACCTGTTTGAGGGAATTTATGGTCCTACAGTGGATGTCCATGTGTACTTTCGATTATCCTGCGCATCATTGTCGATCCTGGATGGCCTAATCTGTCATGCCATAAACTAAATACTGCAGGATCACAATATTTTTCTTTAGCTACCATATTTGTTTCAATCATATTTATATATGTATGATGTAAACCAGAATGAATTATTGGTAGTTTCTCTAATACACGGTGCTTATCCATAATATACATATATTTCTCATTCCCTAAGGTCACTGTTCGAGTATAATATCCATTAAGATATATGTCATTGAAACTTAATAGATTTCTTTTTGATTTTGGAGAAAACAATGCATTATTTATAATAAACTTTGTACCATTCGGTAATATGAGATGAGCTATTCCTATTCCTTCTATCATGTCTGCAGGACCTGATATAGTATGTATGGTTCCTTTTGTTGGTTTTAATTTAGAAATATATTTCTTAGCCTTCAGGATGGTGCGTGTGGTACCACTATCCATATACACAAGTCCCCAACATTTGCTTGATGTCCTGCTCTGATGGAATTCATATCAAACTTCAAATGTGAAACAAAAAAATGTAAGTTTATAATAATAATAATAATCATCATCATAATAATAGAACAACGTTATTATAGACATATTTTATATGAAAAAAAGAAATATATAATTATGAAAACTTAAAGACATAGTATTTAGAATAAAAGATCATCAAATTCATATAGTCGAGAAAAGGGAATACATAGTTACAAAAATGAAATACATATTTATTTAAATAAAAAGACTATCAACATTCATATAAATTAAAATGTCGATATCGTTAAGGAAATCAGAAACGTTTAGATTAGTGTTGGACAAGTCCAAGTTTTCCATATGGTTTACTTCTTTCTCTTTTCCTTTAAGAGATTCTTTATAGAGCTGACAAAGATGTGGAGGTATACGACACGTCCTTGACCAGTGGTCGGTGCTACCACATCTGTAGCAAGAACCTTCAGGATTCTGGGAATGACTTGTTCCAGCATCATGTTTTATCATGTTGAGCTTATTTTGTGGTTGGGTCCTATATCCCTGTGGAGCATGATGGTTATTTACTCTTTTCCCACGACCACGATTAAAACTACGACCACGGGTGTAAGGGTGGCCTCGGCCAAAATTGTAGTTTCGACCATGAATATGATTTTGACCAAAATGACCAAGACCTCATCCACGACCACGTCCCCGTCCACGAATATTATTTTTAGGACTTTCATTATTTATGGCATTTGCTTCGGGAAATGCTAATGAACCTGTTGGACGGGATTGTTGATTTTTCATCAAAAGCTTATTGTTCTGTTCAACAACAAGTAAACATGAATTAAGCTCAGAATATATTGTGAATCTATGCATTCGGTATTGTTGTTGCAAAGTAATGTTTGATGCATGGAAAGTAGAGTAGGTTTTCTCCAACATATCCGCATCAGTAACACTTTGTCCACCCATCTCTTGCAGCTGGAAGTAAAACTTCCTTTTGATGATCAAATCTATCTTTAATGTCTTTCCACATAATGCTTGGATCACTAGTGTTGAGGTATTCAAATTTTAACATATCGTCAACATGTTTCCAAAGAAAATGTTGGCCTTTGCTTTGTCTTGCGACGAGCATTCATTGTTTTCTTCTAAAGTGTCTAAAATGCTCATAGATTCAAGGTGCATTTTGACATCCATAATCCAGGACATATAGTTTTTTCCATTCACATCAAGAGCCGCAATCTCAATCTTTGCAAGGTTCGACATATTGTGACTATCAATCAACAAAGAAAAATTAGAATATATTTATGTCGACAAATATTGACATACAAAGAAGTGGAAGAACCAAAAGTATAAATATGCTTAAGAAAAAATAATACTCATCTGGTGGAAGATTACTGACAGGAATGATTGGTAATATAAGTATGACAATGACGAGAATTAGGAGGGGATGAAGCATCTTCGGAAAAATCTTCTTGATTATATGAACTCGCAAAAGAAGAGTTAAGTGTGTTGAGAAAGAATTTAATGGTTAATTTATAGTTTAAAATGTATCCGTTGGAGATGTTTATTACGTTATATATATAGCCGTTGGAGACGATTTTGTAATTAAAAATGATAATTAATACATAAAATCAATAAAGATTATAATATCAGTGATGGTAGATATAAGATGTAATTAGTAATATAAAATAAGAAATGTAAATAAATGTTAGTATGTTTAGATAAAAATTAGCAAGAGAATAAACATACACATAAATAAATGTTGAAAGATTAGTATGACAATAATTTAAGTATGCATAAATAAAAGTTAGTATAAGCATGAAAGCATAAATAAGATTAGTATATGCATAAATAAAAGTTAGAAATGTTAGTAGTCATAATATAAATGTTAGTATATAATAAGATGTCATCAACTTTCATATTGTTTATTTTGGTGTTTTACTTTCTTAACATATAGGATTAAGGAAATACATACCTTGATTAGAGCTCTCGTGCTGATAATGTGATATAAATTAACTAAGATTACCACTAGATTAGCAATATATTAAGAGATTTATAGAGAAAGGATGAGAGAAACTTGACGAGTATGAAATACTTATGCAAGTATATTGATGTGTTTTTTACATTTACATAAAGGGGGTTTTATACTACATAATATACTATTCATCTACATGGTTTAGATGGGTAATTATTTAGCAACTTGGATGTGGATTGGACATGAGAGTTGAAATTTGTAATAACCGGGATTCCAATTATAAAAAGTGGGATGTTTAGTAAAAATGGTAGAAAAGTTTAAAGTAAAGGGGATGAAGTGTTAGCTATCAAAAAGGGGTAATAACCCTAAACCCCTCTAGCCTAATTCATTTTCTTTCCCATTTGAGGCTGAAGTGTTAGCTATCAAAAAGGGGTAATAACCCAAAACCCCTCTAGCCTAATTCATTTTCTTTCCCATTTGAGGCGGCTAGAGGAATGCAGAGAAGTGGGGGATTTCAATAGGAGAAGAAGATTGAGAGAGATTGCAAAGTTGGAAGAGATTCATCAGCAAGTTCTTCGAAGGTAATCTCTAGTTTAATCTTTTATTGATTATGTAAGGCAAAAGGAAATGTTGTCGCTTCTGTCAATCCTTTCTTCTCAAGAGTAAAATGTTAAATCAGTGGAATGGTGTTGTTAAGGGAGGATTTTGTTGAGATAAATTGTTCTGTAATCATGTTATGTATACTCATTTATTGGTTTCCATAACATAGGAATCTCTTGAGAATTGATTGTTATTGAATGCTTGGTTTTGGGTCTGTTCGGCAAAACCCTTTTGTACCTAAAATCTCCCAGAATGAAGTTTTCCGGATGAGTGGATTTTCCGGATGTGTAGTCCGGAAGTGGCTCCGGAAGTGGTTCCGGAAGAGTGGTTCCGGAAGTGTAGTCCGGAAGTGAATCCGGAAGTGGTTCCGGAAGTGAGTAGTCCGAGATTGGGGTCCGGAAAAGTGGCACCCGGAACTCTGTTTCTGGATTGGGAGATTTCGGGTTAAGCAAGAATTGTTAGGGAGTTGTTTAGGATTAATCTGAAGTGCCAGACCTATGACCTATCACGCTTGTTTTCTTTAAAACATAGGTGTCCCACTTAGAGATCCGAATCATAAGTGAGAAGATTGAGCAAGGACAATAGGTGAGTCTTTCTAACTGAAAATGTGTTGAACTATATGTTATTTTAATCGCATGAGATGATATAGAACTCCATGTTTTATCTTTTATATGAAACTGCGTGTTTTGCTATATTTGATAAAGTTGAGATAATATGTATGCATACATTTGTGAGTGGACTTGTTATGGCTAAGTCGGTGGGTGCCCGCCAGTGCTCATACCGAGGGGTGTGTCCCGTTTATGTCATGGAGGGTGTGTTCTAATTAAGGCAGTGTGAGACTGACACGTTGTCACAGGTGTGCGTGACTTCACTGTACCATTTACATGTGTAGTTCGTGCATTTGAACGTTTGAATGTTTTAAAGTTGAGAAGTTTTATAAATACTTATAAACTGTTTCAATGTTTTATGTGGCACGAATGTTTGTTTCTAGAGGGAACTAACTCGGACTCATGGTCTAACCCTCGCTTTTCAAAAATTAAACCATTTAGGTAAGCGTTTAGTAGAAGGTTCTAGTAAGGGCAAGGAGAAGGCGTGAGAGTAAAGCTTTGGTCTAGAAGGAAGTTATTATATTTTGTATGCCATGCTTAGTATTCTAGAAATCTCAGCTGTGTAATAGGTTGTTTCCGCAAACTCTGTTATGTATTCGTATGTTTTGATCGTAATCTGGAGCCGTTTCGGCGAGTTGTTTAATTCTTGTTGATTAAGCTTTATTTTTTAGTTGGGTTGATGTAAAATTCTCATCCACCAAGTTAAGCCCATACTCAATATAATATTATTACAATAAATCATAATAGGAAGTTATTTTTATGATTCTTTTATCAAATATCGATTTATATGATTATTTATTAATCTCTAATTTTATTTTTGAATTTATAAATCTCAATTTTTTATATATGAATTGTACACATAATGATTTGTGTAGTGAACAAACAAAGTATAGATTCGTAGGTGTAAACCGTTCACTAGTGAACAATTAAAATAACATATGTATATGTAAATTGGTCCAATTAGTCTAGTGATGCACTTGTGGTAAATATTCAGTGATGAACAAGGAAAATTGTAACACCCTCAAACTTGGAAAGAACAACTAAATTAAAATTTTTATTATCACACCAATTAAAGGATATAATTCCTCTCTACAAATCAATACCTGAAAATACCTCGAGTCAAATCCTATATTTAGCTTCAACAATCAATAACTTTAAGTCTTATACAAAGACTAAATAAATAGGTCCGATGCTACTAAGTTAAACACAAGTTGATATTGCCAAAGGAGAAAGGATTCATCTAATAGCTAATCTCTTAACGTGCATATAACTAGCACTCCACTCTTCGCGGTGTCGCTAGAACACTTTCCCCAACAAGGACCTAATGCACATGCCGAAAAATAAAAAGGGTTAGGCTTAACTCCTAGTGAGATCAAGAGTTTTCCTCACTACATAATAAATAAAACGAAAGGAATCTTATTTAAATCACAATTGTCGTTGAGTAAAATATTTAGGATAAATAGTGATGTCCTTTCCAAAAATCCCATTCTTCGAGATAAAACGTTCAAATAGAAATACTCCGAAAACATGGAACCGACCCAATACTCACGCGAAGCGTAAATAGAAAGAAATATGAATATCAAAGATGGAAATAACTTCTTCATTCAAACTTTAATATATGTGGAGGGGATCCAATATTAAAGTCACCAATTGCAGTTACTCGCACAAGACCAAACGATAATAAAGCATGGACATTACAATATCCAAAATAATGTTTGCCAAGAACGGGGGAGACCCGTGCTCATTGAGAGTGGAGGAACACATAAGTATGCCACTCATACAACGTTAACTTCATGACACTTTAAACATGAATCCCAAGTGTCCTTACGACTCCTTTCAAGTTCCACCAAAAGAAACGGATGACCTTAGCGCCTACAACCATGAATTACACCAAAAGGCCCGATACATTAAAGAGTTACAACCACGTCATTGCCCTGACATGGCGGAGGTCCCATACGCCGTTTCACACGATAGCATCTCCGGACTCAACCCTACTAGTGTCTAATTGAAAGGTTCAGGTCATAAAACATGGGTCGCGGAGTCCAACCCAACAATACCCAATTAACCATCAACAAAAGACTGACTTACGTGCATATGAATCCAATGCAACACAGTCTAAATTACATGACTCCAAAGAATGTCCAATATCCATAAAACATGTAATGAATAATCAAATCTGCTTCAATACATAAAATTCCAAGAGAATGTCAAACACCCTCAAAATATATAGTTAACAATAAAATATGCTTCAAATGCATGTACCTTTAAAAGCTCGACAGAGAGCAATTTATAATCAGACTAAAATTCTCCAAGACTCATTAAAGTCAAATGTGACACAAAAGCTCAACAAATTGTTTGACCATCCAGTTAGTTCATTAAAACAATAAAACGTAATTAATCGGTGTTCATGCAAACACATATCTCAAAGACATGATTAACTCAAAATTTAGTCATTGGTTGAGACGAACCATTTTCCGAATGATATCTTACCCTTTTTTTCCAAAATGTCTCATTGCACGATAACGTCCATTTTCCAAACGGTTTATAAATTAAACACACTAAAAATGCATAAATCGTCAAATAGACTCCAGTTGTACAATAAATCATCAAAAGAACACATTTATGAGATTTACCCATCAAATATCCAAAACCCAAATGTAAGCATTCTTTGTGTTTTACCAACCCAAATTATCAAATATGAAAACTTTGTCAAATACTCAATACATTGACGATTATAAAGTGAACACATTTACTTCAAAATACACATTTTGGCATGCATATAGTTTTCACAAAGAAACTTTAACTCACTTTGCTAGATTTAGGCAAAATCTACATTTTACCCAAATATGAGCTTCCTTGAAGAAACTTGGATCCACAAGCAGTCCTTCAAAAACCCTAGATTTACAAGTTTCCAAACATAAATATACGTATTCAAGTGCTTAGAATCGTTCCCCGAACATCCTATATCAAAATCTCCATTTTGACCAAAACCCTAATTTTGACCTAACTTTCCCAAAATAATCTAAATCAAAAAACTTGAGAAATAAAACACTTGGAAGTCATAAATGAAGCATTTATAACTCATATGAAAGTTTAGAAACTATGAGGATTAACTCACCACTTTGGTTTTGATGAAACCTAGAAAACCCCAAAATCTCTAGTGTCATGATATGAAACCACTAGCATAACATGGTGAAGTAACACTCTAATATTCATGAAAGGACCCCGAAATTAGTTAGGGTTCGTGAGGGAAGAAGGGGAAACAGTTTGGGAGAGAAAAGGAGAAGATTGGACGTAAGAAATGAGGGAAATGGCTGAAAATCGTGACTATACCATTGTCATAGTCGCCGGGCATTGTAGTCGGACCCGTACCAAGCCCCAAAACTCAACTTTTTCTATGACAGCACTCTCGATACTCTTAGGAACTCAAAGTAATGATTTTCTAATATAAATCCTACCATTTATAAGTTGCAAAATGTAAGGGGTGACTTTTACTTACCGAAATTTATGGGTGTTACAATCCTCCCAACCTTTGACCGACTTCGTCCCCGAAATCTAGTCCTCACACCGAGCCTTTGAAACGCTACGCCCAATATTTAATGGATTTCTTTGGTTCCTAAAAGTAACTCGGTCCGTGCTCGTAATAGAGACATCTTGGCCAAAGAAATCCCCGAACATCAATGTCAAATTTTAAATCCCAATTTACACCTAAAATAAGAGGGGAAACATAAAACGCTATCAAAACACTACTTAACACGGAGCATGGGTAGGATAATCGTCTTGTTATTTACTCAACCCAAGGGTACCTATTAAGAATATACACCTCAAATAACATTGTTTCCACCAACACGATCATTCCTTTCTTCCAGGACGTATCTTTAATCCATTTCAGCGTTAACCGACAATAAATTATTACCTAACAAAATTGTCATGCGGATCCCCGTGCTGACTTTCACTTCCAAAATCTGTTCGAATACATTACATTCATACCAGAACGAACATCTAACTTTGCTAGAGTAGCTTCTAACCTCAAGACTTTGGTTGTCTCCCAACCTAAGGTGACCCATAATACCCCAACGGTGATCACAACTTCAACTACTCACATCCATCACTGTTGTTCAAGTAATTCCACTCTTAGGAACTCTTATCAACCTCTATCTAACGTAAGCTCCTTTCTTTTGCACTTAACATTTCAATACTTAATCGCCAAAGCTTACCCGACCACAACCATAATCATTCCTTCTAAGGAAGTACTCACTAATACGTCGATAGTTTAACCTTTATACATCCACATCTCTGCAATACTAGATCCCCATTTAAGGTCTATCTCGACATTTTCACTAAGTTTCCCAATAGGTATCACCATAAAAGGTTTGTCATCCTTTCCTTGACAAAATTTCTTAATTATTGCCTCAGTCCAGATCTACACTCTTTGAACTCTTACTCCAACTGACCCAAGGTACGATTGCTACCAAAGTCTACAAAATTCGTAATTCAACTGTTCCCGCTACTGGACTGTCATATAAACTTTAACGAGTACAAATAGACTTGATAAACAGTCGATCATTCTCGAATCCAAAGATTATACAACTCCCAAAATACGCCCAAGTACCAATCATCCAATCGACAAATTTCTTACCAGACAAGGAAATGTCATTCAACTATATCCACTTACCATAACCTAAGCTTCTTAAAATTACCACATGTGATACAAATATCCCTTAGGATTTGACGACAACACTCCAAGTACGTCAACGGTACTTAGTCTCATAATCCAAAAGTTAACACTTAACAATTTCACCATGACTCGAACTACAACACAGCTCCATACGTGAAATTTATTCATTGAGCCTACCCACAATAAACGAAGGTTATTAGCACGGTATCTAAAAGGGTTCTACACATCCCCTATGAAATAACTGACCAACTATCATTACAAGGGTTGCCGAAACGGACGCTATACTACAAACATTAACAGAAGATACCACGAGTCTTACCCTTCAGTTATTAAAAGTACATCGACTTTACAACGATACCACTCGGATTACAATACTATCACGAGTTGGAATACCTAACTTTCCACTGTCAAGACTCGATACGTCCTCACCCATCACCAGGGTTTCTTAACCCTTAAAGTCCTAACGAGTTCAAGGTTTCAAGTGCAATATTCAACATATATGTCAATCTGAAAATTTATAAAACTTTTCAAACGCAAATTATTTATAACGATTTGCCGTGCATGTAAAATCTTCTACCTTTCACTCGGTAGTCGTGCAAAATGGACACACTTGTCCCACATATAAACGTCATTTTGAAAAATGCTTGACCACTATCTAAGTTACCAATGGAAACGTAAATGTAAACTCGACAACCTTTGAAATGAACTATCATGGTCCTATCTTGTACTTACTTGCGTCATGCACGGTAAATAACTTTCTTGCATTAAAATAGTGTGTAATAAAAATGTTTGTACAAAACTCCAAAAGAGGAAATCCACGTAGCCATGCACAAAAAATTTCTCATTTAACCACATAATGGCACAAAATAAGATTTCCCAACGAGCCTCGCACACATTAATGTGTTTTCTCAAAACTTAGGAAAACGATAAGTACATGTGACTTGATTGATACGTAAAATAATTTAAATTGGCTTAAATATTCAAGTCGTACAAACGATATGCATGTTTGTTCCAAAATAGTAGCTATAATGTCACGCATACCAATAAATCAATATAATGCAATTGCGTGAAACGATAACAATGGAATTAACAACCGAAAAAATGTACAAAACAAGATATTAACATGAACCATCGTTGGTCCTTCGTATGCTTACTCACGCCAAGAGTATAAATCAATTCCAGCACTGATTGGTGTGCAACAAAGTATACTAGTACAAAACTCAAAAATGAAATCACACGCTATTAAGACCCCAAAATGTCTCTTTTGGTTGTGAAAAGACATAGGATAACACCTCTTTACAACTCACACGAAAGAAAATGCTCAATAAAACTCATAAACTAACACATACCATAATTCAAGCCTACGTATTTCATAGTTCATCCATGCATCACAAAACGTCGTAAAATAAAACTCCATAAGACTCAACATGTAACAACCCAAAATTCTAGTGAGTTTTAAAGTTGGTGGTCAAAGTAAAATAAATGGAAGTTAACTTGAGGGACTAGATTGTCAATTTATGAAGTGTATATATAGACTCCAATCCCTAGGGCAGCCTCCATTTGGCTGAAATCAGTGTTGTGTGGGAGTGCTCTTGGTGTTGGTGGCTAAGGAAGAAAGAAAGGAAGAAGGATTGAGAAGAAATCAAGAGTGAAAGGAAGAACCAAGCTAGAATCTGAAGGTAAAACATCCTAATTCGTTCTTCTGATTAGGGTAGTGCTCCTCCTTCTCTTTGTAATGGATTCTTAAGACTGATGTTATAGATTAATGGATTTTCACCATATTTTCCTTGAAAATGAGTTTTATGGGTTTTGTATTAATGAATCGATTTAAGTGATTTAAAGTGGGATTATTTGGGTGTTTGGGGTTGGTGGATGAACCCTTATGGTTATCTAATCAAACTAATGGCTAAAATCGGGTTAGAAATCACTTTTAAGAAGTTTATTTTCGGACAGCAGCCGTACCCGGACACCTTCAATTCATGATGATATGGTGGTTTCCGGATACGGATGCTAGTTTCCGAGTAAAGCTCTATGGTAGTTTCCGGGTGGGGGGGGTTTCAGTGTAGTATCCGGACAAGTGTGGCATCCGGACAAGTGTAGTATCCGGACAAGTGTGGCATCCGGACAAGTGTAGTATCCGGACAAGTGTGGCATCCGGACAAGTGTAGTATCCGGACAAGTATGGTATCCGAACAAGTGTAGCATCCGGACAAGTGTGGTATCCGGACAAGTCAGTACCCGGAAATCATGAGCTGGACAGTAGGTTGAGCCGTTTTATCTGATGAGTATCTATTGTCCTTAGGTGTTCGATTGGTTTAGCTGGGAAGAGTTTAAGAAGTGCGTTCTACGATAATCAAAGGTGAGTTCTCTCACTCCTTTTTATGACGTACCATTTTTACTGAATATGGTTCCTTTATCGAGCATGAACTGTTCTATAAAAACTATGCATGCTTCCATGATTTACATGTCTACCCACAATACGAAAGATGTTTTATGTTTTCATGAATATGGTTTCAATGTATGTGTATGCTATGTGGAGTCGGTTGCACGGTGGGGACGGGGTACCTTGGGATCTCTGATCCCTTGGGCATATGGAGGTTAGCTTGTAGGTTGGAATTTGTTTTCTCCTACATGAAGGAACGGGAGGTCCATTTGGATTCCGGCGTGGACGAGAGGGTGTCTGTTAGGCCCCGATCGAAGTAGCTTATGCAGTTCCCTGAACCCCGTGTTTAACCTTGGATGATGTTATGAGAAAGATGTGAAAGTATTTTCTTTATGAAATGATCTTTTTACTGTGATAAATGTTTATGGAGGGAATTCACTAGACCTTTTGGTCTAATCCTCGCTTTTCAAAAACTAAACCATTTTCAGGTAAGCGCGCCATGGGTTCTTCTAGTAAGAGCTAGGAGTGACTCAAGGAGGATTTGGAGACTAGAGCGACTCCAAGTTTTGACTGATAACTATAGATATAGTGCTCGGCTATGGAATAGAGACTTCCGCTGTAAATGTTGCTTAGTATGGCAAAATGAATGTTTATGAACAAGATAATAATGTAATCTGAATGCTATTTTCTAGATTAATTCTTGTTATGATTTCAGGATGTTACAAATGGTATCAGAGCCTTAGTTTAAGGGATTTAGGTGACCATTAGGGCCTAAACTTAAACTGTAAGATGAGGAACACAGCCGAGACATAGGATTGCCTCTAGGAACGATCACTATAAATGCGCTTAGGAATAAGGTGCCAAGGACAAACGTGTAAGGTAAGTTTGGGATTACACCTGGCCAGTGTAATCACGAACTTACAGGTACATGTGCGTGCTTACAATACCTTACTTATAGAAAATTTGTTGTGTCACGTCTAGTAAGGATTAACTATCGGTTTCTTTCAGTTTAGCGCTATGGCTGGGAGAGCGTTGAGGAATAGGTCAGCAAGATCCCTGAGGGATAGACCGAGCTCCATTGCTTGGGGAAGTGTCATGTAAGAGTCATTATGATGTGATATATGTAGACATCGTAGAGAAGAAACGTTGTGAAGAATGTTATGAGTCGTCTAGAGGTAGCTCTTCGTGGATTCGGAGAGGATGAATGTTTGAGTTTGAGTAAGACTCCAGTTTCGGGAGAGCCCTAGTTATGGAAACCATGGGATAGATCAGTTGGGAGGGTAAGATCGAACATTGTCAAAACCTTGAAAGTATCAATGGAGCCCTGACTTTTTAGTCTAGCTTTTCATTGGCAGGATAAATGGAATAAGATACTCATAGTGGATTGAAAGCGTGTAGAAGTAGAAGGTGAGATAGTCGATCAAAGAGAAAATAGTGTGAAATGGTTGAGTGAGTGAGATGTGGAACGCATGTAATCAAGTTAGTGCTTGACCAAGAGGGCGACCCTTGGGCGAAGGAAGAGTGTTAAGGATAAGTTGCGTGGGTAAAACGGTCGACCTTGCTAGGGTGAGTAGCCTTCAATTGCAAGTAGAGTCTCATGCATAGCTTTCTTAAATATCACATGAAAATTTTCACGATTTAAATTAAATGTGTAAATATCAATTTTGATCAAAAAGGGGTCGGAATGTGCAAGCGTATGTTAAAAGAAAAGGTGATTTCATTCACATTGCACAATGAAATTTTGAGCCTAACGATTGCAAAGTATTTCACACTTTTCATGATAAGTTGAATTATTACAAAAGGGCGAGAAGACGTGTGCAAGCAAAACTTTTACAATCAAATAAATTTTAACCGATTGATATCATATAAAAGAGTGTGAGAACCGACTGGTTTACTTGGTGTCAGTAATTTAATTCGAAATGGTGTCGTATGAAAGGATTTTCATTCAACGTATTACTGTCGTGATAACATCGCTCGGAATTGAGTAAGATTAAGGTTCACGGAAAGATGCATGCAAACGATTCTCGAATCGTTGTGCAGGGCGTTGAAGTTATAAGAGTGATGGGGTCATGTGTACCCAAGTGTTTTCCAAACGTTGTTTATTTAAAATGATGAAATGTGCGAAAAGATTTATATACTGTATTGTCATGCATGAAGGCTATGAACCTACTAGGTCGTAGAATATTACGTTATAAGTTAAGAAGGAACTTCGAGAGTGGAAATGTGTTGGACAAGTCAGGGGAGAACGTACGTGGTTGCAGTATATGTGTTCTAGAGGAAAGGTGAACAGCGATAGAATCGAAAGTGGAATATAGTATCGGTTGTATGAGGGTTTGCACCCTCGTTCGGTAACTGGAAGTACGGTTGTTGAGGGACGGATTGGGCCCAGGGGAAGGAGTAGAAGTCATCGAGGTGTTGGTACTAGCAACTCGTTGAGTAGTGTTGAGAGGCAGAAGCGAAATGTCCACGGTGTTGGATATGAGTTTTGAGGTGAGCTTGTAATATTGATGTTACAGGAGTAAGTTCAGAAAAGAGAGAGGCGTATTATGAGGTGATTATGATATGTTGGTAGGATTAGGTTCCGTAAAGAACCCTTATTAGAGAATAAACTAAGAAAGTAGTTACAGGTTATCTGTTGTGGTAGAAGCCGACAGTTGTGTAAGGTGGCCGAGGCCGAAATCTTGAACCAAAGGGTTGGAAGTTGATTGAACACCTTGTAGGAGTGTTAAGAAGATGAGAAGTTATTGTTTTAAACAAGCGTTCTATTTGCGAAGTATGGAAGGTTCGTAGAAAGATGAGGTAAGTAGCACGAGCGAAGCGAGTGTGTAGACTTTATCGCTTTGTGAGGGACTGTGTCCAGCTTACGTAAAAGCTCGAATCATAAAGAGCTAGCTAGGATGTTTGTGTTTGAGCTAAGTGTGAACTCGTGAGTCATAGTTCAACAAGTTGGGAGAGAACTAAGTAGCGAGACAGACTCGATTGTAGTATACGGGAGAATATGAAGGAAAGTGTGAATTGTGTACGAATGACCATGAGAGACTTGGTTGGTAGTGTGATGATAGGAGTGGTGAATGTACGAATGAATAGTAGCTTCAATTGCCAAGATATCTGTGTCAGCCGACGATGTAGTAAGGCGATGTTAGAAAGATGAAGGATTAGAAGGAAACCCTTATGGGATTTCGGGTAGAGTGTACGTTTTGCAACCTCAGTTGTTAAAGTACGTGGTTTGGAAGTTGGTGTTTATTTTGACTGTTATCGGAATGGAATGCCGGGACAGAATTGGGTGATTGCCCAGTTGTGAGACCAAGCTTTGTGGTCATGTATGTTGTTAAGTATATTCTTGAAGGCAGAGTAAGTTTAAAGAAGATGATGAATAGATTAGTCAAGCTGTAGTATAGTAGGTGAGATGAAAATTGTTCCTTGTGCGTGAGGGAAGGATCCTAGAAGGAAATAGTTGGAACTTTTGGTTATGTTTAAGGAATGACATGATGATGATTGTGGGTCGGAGTGGTAGTATGATCATTAGTGATTTGAAACGTCATGATAGAGGTATAAGCCTTTGGATGGTTGATTAAAATTTTATAGATTTGTTAAGTAATGACGTTCATTTGTTATTACAAGGTGTGTTACAATTCTTGGGGAAGTGTTTTTGGGATTAGCACACTGAGTGTTAAAGAATTATTTAAGGTAAATCTAAGTAAGAGAGCCGGGATGACGGTATATATGCATCTGTCTGATTTTATGATCATGGTGGTAAATCGAAAGAATTGTGGAACCCGAGTTTCGGGGTGTTCCTGAGTTAATAGATCCGTTTGTAATAGGGAATCCAAGGGGGGTTAATTGTTAGAGTGAATAGGGGACGTTACTAAGAAACATACTTTGGGGTCATTGGAAGTTTAAAGAGGATGAGGGTTTTTGAATTCAGTCCCATGATCACTCCTTATTAAGCGAACAATAAGGTTGTTCAGGACTTCCATTTTCCTGAAAAAAGATATGATTTATTCTGAGGTGTCACTCTTAGCATGGAGAAACATCACCCAGGTGTAGCGAGAGAATCCGTCGACAATAACCAGTGAATATTTATTTCCAGCGATGGATTGAATGTTGTCAGGGCCAAACAAATCCATGTGGAGAAGTTGAAGAGGAGATGTCACTGAAGATACTTGCTTGGTCTTGAAGCTTGTTTTTGTTTATTTTCCTTTCTCACACGCTGAACAAAGAGATTCCTTAGCGTATGAGTGTTGAGGAAGACCAGTGACCACTTCTTTTGAAGAAAGAGTATTCAGCGTCTAGAAGTTGAGATGATAGAGCCTCTTATGCCATAGCCAGTTGACATCAGTAGAGGCTTTGGAGAGAAAACAAGAGTTTTCAGTGGTTATTGAGTCCATGTTTATTACATAAACATTTTCTAAACGATATCCACTGAGAGCAACTTTCTCTTTCTTGTCAGTGACGAAACATGCTTCCTTAGTGAAGCAGACCTTGAAGTCATTGTCACATAGCCAACTGATGATAAGAAGATTGTGCTTCAGTCCTTCAACGTATGCGACTCTTCTGAAGGTGGTAGTACCATTAAAAAGTACACAAAACCCTCAGGTATATCTTTTACCATTTCCTCCAAAGGTCATTGAGGGACCTTTCCTTTTCTTGTACTCAGTTAGCAAGTTTCTTTTTCCGATCATGTGTCTAGAGCATCCAATATCGAGATACCAGATACCCTTCGAGACCTGCAAACAAAGGACGATTAGTTTTGAATGGGCACCCATTTTACGATGGGTCCACACTTGTCAGTGGTAGAGGATGTAAAAGGAACATCAATCTTTGCAGCATCTAATGACTCAGCGTCATGATTAATCTTTACCTTGGTTAATTTCTTAACCTCAGTGGTAGTTTTCACCTTAGCCTGATTTGCACTAGGGATGGTCTTCTTTGCCTTGGGGGCATTGATCTTCACCTTAGCTAATTTCTCAGCTTTGGTGGTTGTACGGCATTTACTAGCAATTTGATCGGTAAGTCCACAGTGATAACATTTCCTATAGCTAACAGTAACTTTAGGACCACAACCATATTTATTTGACAGTTTCAAATGGGCAGGGCCTGTACCAAGAATACCTTTGGTATCAGATATCAGAGGAACCTTTGGTTCTTCAGATATCTTGCCAATTACATCCACTCTGAGTTTAGGAGTAGATCGCAGAACATTTTCAGGGATCTTAAGTTTTGAAGAAGAGGGATGATTAGCTGAAGGTTTAGAAGTTTTCATTGTGGTACTTTGGTACCCTTCTGAGGTTTTTGAACAAAGAATTTTTCTTTACCTTTAAGTTTAGAATTTAAGGTAGGTTTATCCTCAGGGATGGAAGTTTTAGAAGGAGAAGAGCACTGAGATGACGAGGTGTCAGGGATAGAAGACACGAACATTCCAAACTTAAGCATGGAACGGTCAGTGGTTGGATCATCAACGTCAGCTTTGTAGCAAGACCACTTTTGTCTTTGGTAGGGATCTGAGCACCTATAATCTTAGTAATCTTTGCTGAGGATTTATACTATCCCTCAACAGTATCCTTTTCAGCTTTTAGATCAGCGATAGCTTGTTCACGCTCGATACTTATGACTTGATTCACGTAAACCTGATCTTTCAAGTTTTCTTCTATGTTTGAAAGCTCTTGTATTTTTAAATGACAGTTTTTAAGCTGTTCAGTTAAGTCCATGTTAAGTTTTTCAGCTTTGGTCTTGCCATTCATTGCATCATATAAATCAATAGTCAAAATATCGATAGCACAAAGTCTATCGGCTTCAGTGAGAGCTGGAGAAAGAGTAGGAGAGAGAGATACCTGAGAGGTAGAGGCAGAAGTAGAGGGAATTTCAGTTTGTTCTTCCTCTTCTTCTTCTTTGATTTCGGCCATAAGACAGAGGTTGGCCTCATCTTCTTCATCTGAATCTAATTCTTCATCAGACTCAGCCCAGTCATGATCCTCAGCGATCAGACCTTTACCTTTCTTCTTGTAGCTCTTCAGTTTTTCGTACTTTTATTTGAGCCTTTGGTACTTGTCATATTTACTTCTAAGAATAAAGGGTTTCTTGTGGGATGAAGAAGAAGGTTTGAATACTTTCTTTGACCTGCATTCACTTGCAAAGTGTCCTACTTTTTCACAGTTAAAGCAGGTAGCAGTAGCCTTATCAACAAGAGTAGATTTACGCATGTCAGTGCGGGAAAGAGGTTTAGTTCTTTTGAAGTTACTCTTTCTAGCGAATCTCCTGAAAGAATTTGGCAGAAGTACTAGAGATTCATCAAGTTCTGAAGGATCAGCTTCTGATGAATCATCAGAGTTATCGTGAGAGTGGATCGCTGAGTAGGCACTGACTCTGAGAGAAAAGCAACAGGTGTGCTTTTAAAATCTTTGACAAGATTTTTCTTAAGTTGACACAACTGCTCATGATTGAGCATATTGCCAAATAGGGTAGAGAGGGTCATATATTTTAGATCCTTTGATAGTTTAAGACACATGGTATAGTTCTCCCAACTTTCAGGTAGACATTCTAAGAACTTTATCAGGATCTCAAAATTAGCGTAGGTCTTACCAACAGTTTTTAAGTCTATAATTAAAGAATTAAAACGTTGATGTACTTCAGAAAGAGATTCATTCTTACAACAGATGAAACTTTCATACTGCCTTACCAGGTTTATTCTTCTAGAGTCCTGGATTTCAGCAGTACCTTCATATTGAACACATATAGTGTCCCACATGGATTTTGAGCTCTTTAGATTCATGATGGAAAATACACTTCATCAGGAAGAGCCATGGAGATGATGGATCTGGCCTTAGTGTCGATGGCCACTTTTTCTTGTCTTCTTCAGTCCACTGAGAGAGTTCTTTGATGATTGTTCGTTCAGGAACAACAGAAGTAGTCGTAGTGGCTGGAACAACACCATGAACCACATGTGGAACATAAGGTCCATTTTCAACGTAGTAAGGTATAATGGGATCTACACCTTCCAAGAAAAGCATCATTCGATTTTTCCGAAGATTGAAGTTATCTTTGCTAAATCGAGGTGGTTTGGCAAGAGAGCCATTATCTATGTAATTAGTGCTTGTGTTATTTTCCATATTGAAGAAATAGCAAGGAAGAGAGTATAAGCAATATCTTGTTTATGTGATTAAACAATCTGCTCTGATACCACTTGTTGGTCCCGAAGGGTTATACAAGTTTGTAGGGGGGGGGGGTGAATACAAACACGTGTTTTTATCTTTCTAAATTGTTTATTGATATATATCAAATAATTTACAGTTTGTTGCAAAATAATATCAAGTTCAAAACCTAATCTAAACAAACTATGAGTATCACACAGATTTCTTGAACTAGAATAGATAGAGAGAAAATAAGAAAATATAAGGAAAGCTTTTCTTGCACTAAGTTGTTCAGCGAGGAAGAGCACTTCAAGAATGAAGTAGGGTTTCCTATTTATACTGCATGTATTAAATGCAAGTCAGTACAACTTTACACGTGGCAGCGTCTGGTTGGTTGCGTGGATTTGACTTAGCAAACATCCCTTTTGGCCGCATGATGAACAATATAGTTGGCAGAGTGGGTTGTACGATCCTAGACAAAGGGATGTCCTTCTGACAAATCGTATGAAGGCGTGCAAGGAGATAAGACAAAAGTAACTTGTAGAACAAGCTTCATGATCAGCGATCGCTGAATAGATCTTTATCAGCGAATGATAAAGTTAAGCGTTTGCTGAAGTCTTCTACTTGAAACTTCGCGTGAAATGGACAAGTCTTGGCTTCGCTGATATCCGCATCAGGTCACTAGTAGACTTAGTCACTCGTTCGTCAGCTTAGTCTTCGATTTCAGCTTTGAACTCAGTTGTCGCGAATCTTGTCTTCAGGGATCATAGGTAAACAGTTATAAATAGAACTATCAGCGATCATCAGTGAGACTGAACAGGCCCAGGGCTCACTTATGTACATGTATCGCTGAAGTATAAATTAAAGCACATGTTTCCATCAGTGATGCTAAACAAACTTAGTATATTTTTCATAGATGGCAAAACATTAATACATACAGTTTACTTACAATTTTCACTAAGTAATTCTGAGGGTCATTATCAAATCACTGAAGGGTTTGGATCAACAAGTGTATCCATAATTTATGATAATGAATAATAAACCTTGTTCATGTTTTGGTGTTTTGGATAATAAAGTTTTATTTATGTTTTCTATAATTGGTTATTAAATTTTATACAATGTTTGGGTGAGTATTGAGTTTTCCTTTTATGATAAAACGGGTGTTTCGGTCACCAAAACTTCATCATGGAAATGATGGGTTTTAGGGAAAGATGTTGTACATTAAATACATTTCATTTTGGGAAATTAGGATTTAAATAACATTCTTTCAGCCGTCTTATATTTTAATATAAAAACTCTTGAACTTACTGGGCGTTAAGCCTAACCTTTTTATTTGTCAGCATGTGCATCAGGTTCTTGTTGGGGAACGGTACTAGGGACACGAGAAGAGTTGAGTGCTAGATAGATGCACGAGAAGAGTGTAACTATTGGGTGAAACCTTCTGCGCATTTGAAAATAACAATTGTTTATGAGTTTAGTAACACCCGAGCTATATTTAGTCTTTGTATAAGACTTGTAAGATCCCACATTGGTTGGGGAGGGGAACAAAGGTTTCCTTATAAGAGGAACTTGATACCTCCCCTATCAGACGCGTTTTAAAACCGTGAGTCCAGGTGTGCGGACAAAGCGGAAAATATCTGGTACGGTTAGCCTGGGATGTTACAGATGGTATCAGAGTCGGGAACCGGACTGGTGTGCCAGCGAGGACGCTGGGCTCCCAAGGGGGGTGGATTGTAAGATCCCACATTGGTTGGGGAGGGGAACAAAGGTTGCCTTATAAGAGGAACTTGATACCTCCCCTATCAGACGCGTTTTAAAACCGTGAGTCCAGGTGTGCGGACAAAGCGGACAATATCTGGTACGGTTGGCCTGGGATGTTACAAGACTTGAGTGATTAATTGTTGAGGTTAAATCTAGAACTTGATTTGAGGTATTTCAAGAATTGGTTTGTAGAAAGAGATTTCATTCTTTGTTTTGGTGTATTATTGAAAATTTTCATTAGTTGCTCTTTTCAAATTTAAGAGTGTTTCAAGGGCCAATTACATATTATCCTAAATCCGTAATTAATACGTTTCAGGGGTCGTTTACTAAACATTTACTTTGGTAAGCGCTTTGATGGTTCAATTATCTTACCGAGTAAACTTAACAAATACCGAGAATCTTACTCGATAAGAGGGAATGCGAGGATCGAGAGTCTTACCCGATAAGTGACGATGATGACTCTTATCCAATAATACCAAATTATAAATGCTTGCTATCAATCCAAGCCATGAAAATAAACTTTACATCATAAAATAAGTAAGAGTGATGATTTTTACCAATAAACGTTTAACCGGTAATCATTTGGTAAATAATCACTTAGTAATTTAACCCATAAATATGTGTAAACCAAGTAAAACAAAAATATAGTTCACTTTAACAAGAATAATAAAGATATATTATTAACTATAAACATATATAAATAAATAAAAACACATGGTACACTATCTTTAATGCCTAGTATACAAGTAATTATAGCATAATTCTCTTCTGTTTGTACGTATTTTGTATTTCATGAATATTATCATGTCTGAAAATTAATTTACAAAAACAAAATAAAATAAAATAAAATAAAAATCAACTTGTTTTGGGCAAGAAAGTTTCAGATTCCGATGAATCCACCTGTGGTGTTGCTTTCAAAACTGCAAAAGTCCAGTACACAATCCCAGCTGAGAAAAATCCAAAGAACCACGCATTGTTGTAAATCATTACAAGCAACTCCGGAACCGGATTCAAGATTCCAATCTTCTGCAAGAACCCTGGAATCACCGGCAAAATCCCAATTACCAAAGCTGCAATTGCCCCCAAATTGTACCCATTAAAGTAAAAGTAATTCCCAACAGGATTGGAACTGTACAAGTCATTCACCACCAGATTCCGACCCTTTATAAGATAATAATCCGCCAAAATTATCCCAGTAATTGGCCCCATTAATGCTGAATACCCCACAAGCCAAGTGTACACAAAGCTTTCACTTGATTGAAGAAGTCTCCAAGGTTGGAATGCAATTCCAACCAATGCAGTTAACAATGCACCTCGTCGGAAAGTGAACAACGATGGGCTTAGATTCACCAACGCATTCGCCGGAGCTACAACATTGGCGGCAATGTTGGTGGTGATGGTGGCAAGTGTGATTCCGACGATTGAAAGAATCATGGTTGTGAACCCACCGATTTCACCCAACAATTGAATTGGGTTCGAGATCACACGCCCAAAAATGACTTGAGTCGACGCGGTCACAGCTAACCCGACAAACGTGAACCCGCCCATTAAAATCGGTAACCCGGCTTGACCCATGATTTGATCTTTCTGGGTCTTGGCATAACGTGTGAAATCCGGAATGTTTAATGCAAGTGTGGCCCAAAAGCTTACGTTTGCGGTTAGTGACGGAAAAAAAAGCGACCAAAACTCCGCGTACGAGAGTCGCGAAGACATGGAAAGTATTTGACCGAATCCGCCGGAATTCACATAAGCCCAAATGAGTAAACATGAAGTGAGAATGATTAAAATTGGGGCAGAATATTT
This sequence comes from Saussurea involucrata, assembly GCA_033807775.1. Taxonomy (NCBI): domain Eukaryota; kingdom Viridiplantae; phylum Streptophyta; class Magnoliopsida; order Asterales; family Asteraceae; genus Saussurea; species Saussurea involucrata. The sequence goes on from CM066322.1 coordinate 141,391,745, forward strand.
TTCTAGTTCTCTAATTCCATCCATTCCTTTGACCACAACAACTAATTGTGCTAACCAAAAGATCAAGAAACAAGAAAACTCAATTGGGGAAGTTCCAAGCCATGGAATGGAATTGGAAAAGGTTGAAGTCTTGATGGAATTGGGCAAAAGTAGGAAAATTGCTTCACCACCAATCCATGTCTCAATTCCATACCACCCACAAGCTACTAATCCTCTAAGAAGAGTTGGAATATGTGCACCATGGATTCCGAAGGCCGATCTTGCAAGGACCGGAAACGGAATCCCATAACGGGTCCCTGGATGACCCATTAATCCCAATGCTATAACCGTGATTATGTTGGCGGTAACCACGGTTAATATTCCTTGCCACCAAGCCATTCCGAGATCCACAAGGCTGCCAGCAAGGTAATATGTTGGCACACCCACAACAAGACCAACCCACAAACTTGCCATTTCCCATCCCGAATAAGTTCGTTGACTTGCGGTCGTTGGCGCTAGATCATCGTTGATGAGCTTTGGGTCAGGTTCAAAGTGTTCAAACTCTGGAATGGAATTGGGTATAGTGGATGCCATGGGTGGGAAGAAGAGGGGTTTTTTGTGAAGGGAAAGAGGTTTTCTGGTGGTTGGAATTGTATTGAAGGAATTGGAAATGGAATGGTTTATGGAATTGAGTTTTGGGGGTTGGGGATGATGGTAGGAATAGGGATGGGGATGGTAGCTCAAAGAGCTGGAAATCATGATTCAGAGTAAAGATTCAGAAAGGGGAGTGGAATGGAATCTGTTTTGGAGTTTGGGGATAGGTTGTGTATGGTGGATGTAATTCCTATATAAAATTTTATTTGGGGTAAAAACAATTTCTTTCAAGGGTGTTTGACTGACTTTTTTTAACAACTAAATTGAAATATTAATTTTAAAATGTGTAATTAATAAACTTGTAAGTTGGTCAAAAGATAACTACTCCTAATAAATAGAGAAAGAGAGAAATTTATCCATCTTAAAATTAAGTTTAGAATAGAGAAAAAAAAATCATTTTCAAAAATAAACTTATTTTATAAAAAACTAAAATATAAATATTAACACTCATTTCTGAACAGAGAAAGTATTAATTATAAGCAATACCTCAATCAATAAGAGTTTTTTTTTTTGTATAGTTTCTCAGTTCAAGATCTTTTAATACATTAGTGGATTAAATGAATACTTGAACATCCAAAGCTTTTTAAATACTAACTTGTTATTTCTTTTTATATGTTTCAAACAACCCAGAATGTTGATAAATACAAGATAGGGGTAAACCTTCTCCAAACAAAAAATAAATAAATTTATTAAATGTAATATTTCATGAGAACATGCATGTATTATACTTTATAGTCTGATAGATATTTTCTTTGAAAAGGTTTATAATGCGAAAATGTCTATTTACAAAATATATTATTAAATAAATAATTTTTAAATTATATATACTTGAACATTATGTTCTCAAAATAATAATTTAAGTATTTAAATAAAATACTTTACTTTTAGGCCCAATTTGCTCGACAAAATAAAATAAAACAACATAAAAACAAGAACTTATAGATAAAAATTAATATTACTATTCATGTGAGTAATTTTTTGACAAGAAAAATATTACCATTAAAAGTTTAAGAATAAGAAAATAATTTAAGCGTGAGGGTTGTTTAGTTTATTTTTCTTTTTAAGTTTTGGATGGATAAAGTTGTATGTGTGAATTTACCTGCATGTATAGATTGAGAGGTTTTCTTTGGATGAGTTTTTTCATATGTTTTCTAATGGGGAGAGACATGTTTGACAAAACTTGGTTTTCAATATAATATTTCCCCCTAAAGCTTACTGAATAATCCACAATCTACATCATTAAACCACTAGCACACAATCATGTAGAGTTGACCAAATAAGTTGTACGTTTCATTAAGTTCGTTAAGCTACTAACAAACATTCCTTTATGAACCTTGTGAAAAAATCAAGATGCATATAAGCTATGTTTGACAAAATAGCTGATAAATTAGTTATTGATTTATAAGCTAAGTGATAAAGTAGTTATATTAAATAAATAAAAACTAGTTGATAAGTTATATGATACTATAAATAACCAAAAACCACATGTAAAAAATTAATTGATTCTAATATATAAGTGTCATAATTAAAATAAAAAAACTGTTTGAAGCTTATTTGAGAAATTTTGTAATAGTTTTGCAAAAAAACGAGTTTATAAGCTACTTTATGATTTATCAAACATCATATCGTTAATAAATTATAAAATTGGTTAGTTTTGTTGCCAAACTTGGCCGTAACGTATGTTAATAATAAGCCTCGAATCCAAGTGGAAATAGATCGGTTTAGGTTATATTTTGCTTATAACAAGTCAAATGTCTAAGACTACAATATTTAGTTACAATAGATAATTAGATATGATTAAAAGGTTTAAAAGACGTTTAAAATATATTCTAGTATTTAGTAGATTATATAAGGGGTTGTTAGGTTCGTTTTCTATTAAAACTTGTATGGATAAAGTTATATGTATTGATAAATTTGTCTGCATGTTAACAGACAAGTTGTTGTTTGGTTGTTATACTGAATAAACAGATTGAATGTCAGAAATGACCATTTTACCTCCTAATCTTTCTTTTTGATGAAAATGTCGAAACGTACCATGAATCTATATCCAAAAACTTTGAATATTCAGCAGACTTTGAAGCTTAAGGAGAACACAGTAGGGAATCAATTATTGAAACAAAGACATTTGGAAACAAAATCGATTATTGAAAATCTATATATAGAGCAGAAAATCTATATTGTAACATTTGAAAATCGATTAATGGGAACACAATACATACTTTGTTTTTTTGGAAGGTGTCATAGGCTATGCCTAGACTAATATCTTGGCAAATTATGACTGTAAGACATCAGCCCTGATTAAATCTCACAATACATACTTGAGATATAAGTATGTTTATAATACATACTTGAGATATAAACAGTAGCGAATCGATATAGAACACATAAAATCAATGTACCAAGGAGTTGGAGATCATTCAAGATCCAAACAAAATAATGAACATAAGATTTTTGTTCATTATTCTATTTCCAGTTGCAGAGCTTCTTTGAGATGCTTCTTCTTCATGTCAAAACAAACCAACATTCAACTCTCTCTCTCTCTCTCTCTCTCTTTTTATACACTCCAGTCTAATCATCTAACACCCAAAACCAACAAAAACCTAACAAAAAAACCTAGATCGAGCTTCATTCCAGATAGACCAACAAAAACCTAGATGAAGCTTCATTCCAGAGAGCGAGAGTGAGAGAAGCATATTGATTTTAGGTTATGAAGAGGGTTATGAGATGGAGGTTGGCCGACGTCAACAAGCGTAACAAGGCTGATCGGATGGAATTTGAGTTCACAGAATCACAGATAGCAGGGATGAAGATGGTGGGATTTGAACCTTCATTGTCATAGATGGAGATGGAAAACAAGAAACCAAGGGATGAGGATGATATGCATTGATCCACAGATGAGAAACAACAGATCTACGGAGGAGGAGGATGTTGGAAGAATGAATTATGGGGAAGGAAACATGTTTTTTTACAAGGGTAGTGTGACAAAAGGGTGGGTTGAGTCTATATGACTCTACTTTGTGGGCTAAGGAATAAGTACAACCAATTTTGGTTGAGCAATAAGGTATATGGGCTATACAGTCCATTAAGCAACAACCGAACAACCCCTAAGTTTATCTCTAATAAAAGCAATTAGATTGTTATTTTAATAAGAGTGAGTTGCACTTTTTGTCCTTAAGGTTAGTTGATTTCTTTGAAAGAGGGACATGTACTTCAATGTGTCAAGTTGTAGTCCATCATGTTTGGATTTTGCTTTGAAAGGACCTGGTCACTAACTCCATTAAAAAGTTATGTTAGAGCCAGAGGCAAAATTGTCCAACCGTGTTTTTGTCATTCTTTTACACATTTTTTTGTTTTTCTTATTATTGTGTAAAATCATTGAACTTAAGGAGACCAATGTTGTAATTAAGTCATACATTATATATATATATATATATATATAGGGTCCCCTTCTTTTGCTAACCAAGTCATTGGTACTAACCATGCTAACCAATCTGAACCATTGATGTTTTTAATCTAAGGCTTAGATTAATTTGAGGATTTATTAGAAATTAAACGCATAATTTGTTTGTGCATAAGTGCATAAGGGTATTTTTGTCCAAAACAAAAAAATTCAAAATCCAATCACCTACTTTTAGGGATAACAATCTAATCTATTCCAAAAAAAGCGATCGTGGGTATCTAAACCCAAAAAGCATCACATTATCTAACACAATAAAAAACTCCTCACTTCATATCTTCGATCGACCAGAATTACGAAAGAGATCAAGAGATTTTGGAGGCTAATTTCAACCGAAAAGCATGGATGTAGAGAAGTTATGAGAGGTATGTTCTTCAAAAATTAAGGTTTTCTATCATTGTTAATGTTCGAACATAATGGGGTTGAATCCATCACGGTGGCACTGCTAATGTTCGATAGACTTAGGGTTTAATCGACGAATTTCAAGGTTCGATAAACATATTGGGGTTCAATCCCACTGCTAATGTTCGATAAATTTGGGGTTCAATCGACGAGTTTTAAGGTTCGGTAATCGCTGGTTTGATAAAAAAAATGGGGTTCAATCATTGGGTTAGACTAAAATTAGGGTTCATTCTTGGGTTAGATTTAGGGTTCATTCGGGTGGTTAGAAAAAAATTGCTTTTGATTCGTTGAGTTTGGATTTTCAAGCAACTACTCATTATATAAATTGACTACAATTAGGGATAATTGTTATTTTGGGTTTGTGCAGAACGTAAACCAAGCGAGAGGATTTTCAAGAAATCTGGGTTATCAAAGTTTAAAAACACTATGGACAACCCAGTCGACGTCGATTCAGAAAGAAATCCCAGCATCTCTAAAGTAGTTAATATGGTGGTTAAAAGTGTTCAGAAATCGACTGCAAAAATCCAAACACAAGAAGGTATGATTTTATTAACATCCAACTTTCTATTTAAAACCCCACATTAATTTTAATGATGTAGTGATTTAGAGCAATTGATACTGACAGAGAGATGTTTATGTTAAAAGTTGCAAATTGGAAAAACTGAACAAGTGCATATATGCACATATAAGATTAAAAATGAGTTCAAATTACTTTGATGGAACATAATTCTGCTTAAGTTCATCCATTAGTTTATAAAAAATTGGTTATGTTCGTATATGCAATATTTATAAAGGTCTAATATACGTGCATACGTGCACATATAAAGTAATCGTTATTTAGAATTCTTTATAACACAAAACTATGCAATTGGATTGATGATATAAAAGTCTAACAGACGTGCATATGTGCACATATCAAATATCTGTTATGAAAATTCTTTGTACTACATAACTATGTGCACTTATGCAATTGGATTGACAATATAAAAGTCTAATAAAAGTGCATATGTGCACATATCACGTAACTGTTATGAAAATTCTTTGTACTACATAACTATGTGCACTTATGCAATTGGATTGAAGTTCATCCATTAGTTTATAAAAAATTGGTTATGTGCATATATGCAATGATTATAAAATTCTAATATACATGCATACGTGCACGTATAAAGTGTTTGTTTTTTAGAATTCTTCATACCACATAACTATGTGCACTTATGCAATTGGATTGATGATATAAAAGTGTAACAGAAGTGCATATGTGCACATATCAAATATCTGTTATGAAAATTCGGTATACTACATAACTATATGCATATATGCAATTGGGTAGACAATATAAAAGTCAAATAAAAGTGCATATGTGCACATATCAAGTGTTTGTTATTTAGAATTCTTTATACTATATAACTATGTGCACTTATGCAATTGGATTGAAAATATGATGATTAAAAAACTTAAAAAGTGAATGCTTAAAAAAAGGATGGTTAAGTAACTATATATTAATTCAAACTGTAAAACTTGTTTGTTATGTTTACATGTGAATTTGGAATACCAAATTCTATATTACCTCCAAAAAGGAAACGCCCCGAAGCGACAAAAAAGGGATTTGACAACGGAGCCGATGATGCAAGAAGGCAGCTCTGAAAGACCAGCAACAAAAGGTACTCATTTGTTAAATAATTAAAACATTATATTAATTGAAATATTAAATGTACTTTTACACTCGCAGGTACCGAAAAGGTAGATGGTAAAGCAACGAACGACGCACGTGTACTGAGATCATCTGGCGCAAAAATACTAAAAAGGGTATTTTTTGTATCATCTCCGTATACATAATCATCCGTACTGGAAAGCGTTTGAAGACGTTGGAACAAGCGTGTTAAAGTTGAGATGGAGGGCAAGAGAAAAGAAATTTGACAAGGGTGTCATGATGATGAGGAACTTGGAGATGTACTACGGAGAAGAGGATACCAAGTGGTATACCGGTCTATTCAAGGAAAGTATGAAACAAAAGAATCAGCTAAAGAGTCTACGTGTCAAGTACGTACATAAGATTCTGACCAACGACGTTAACCTAAGGAAACATTCGATCCCTTTAAGTGTTCAAAGGTTTCTTACGACCGAGAAAGATTTGAAGGCAAGAAAGGGTATAGTAAAAGAATCTTAGATGAAAGTCGAAAAAATTTGTGTTTTGGGGACTTTTGATATGCGTTTTTGCTTTGTTTTAACTAGGTCTTTATTAAACTAGTAACATTAAGTGTGATAATTTTGTTTTGAAAGATTTTCTAATTTCCGAGATTGATTATCTTTATGTTTAGTATTGCCTTTACATAAATTCTGAAATTGATTATCTGAGATTAATAATATTGACACCTGACGTACCAAATCCGGCTATTATTAAATGTTTTAATATGTGCATATGTGCAAATAAACATATAAATGTAACATAAATTTGTATACGAACGTGATTCATAAAAATATGTGCACTTATGCACATATGCAATTGCATATATGCACAGTTTATATTTTAAAACCACATAACCATATTTGAACTATTAATACGTGAACATATGCACATACTCAATTGCACATATGCACAGTGTATATTTGAAAAAGACACGCACATGTTTTATGTTCACATACTCAATTGCACATATGCACAGTGTATATTTGAAAAAAAGGCACAAGTTTAAAATATCTGTATGTTCAGATATGCACATATACAATATGCACATATACAATATGCATATATGCACATAATATTGTTGAACAAACAAATGCACGTATTTGAAATGTTTATAGATGCAATTATGCACATCCTTTTCTCCTTCTTAACAGATCATCCTGGAAGAGTAATTTTAATAGAAAACTTCTTAAAAACACATGAATATTATTCTCAACCATTTTTGCTAAACATAAAAATATTAAAATAGTGGAACCACATTTCAAGAAACATTGACCGACGGACAGTTACGCGAATCGTGTCCATTGCATTGACCACACTTTTTACATTTACGTTTCGTCTTTTTACTCTTTTCTTGGATCCTCTCGGATACTCCAACCAAACACTTCCCGGTACCACATCCCTTGTTCCTCAGGCCCCTAGGGGGGTGTATGTCAACATCTTCCAGGACCGGAACACCAAAAAACTCATTCATAGCGTTCCTCCGCTGCTGGTTTGGATCTTCAAGGGGTAATTGACTGTCTACTTCGGATTTGAATTCATCAAGGATATGAGAGAGCTTATGTAAACGCGTTTTATCATTCCGAATGCGACTAACTATTTCATCCATCTGACGACCAAGACCATTTATTAATTTCTCTTTCTCATCATCGACCTCGCCATATCGTACATTGGCAGATTGAAATTGTACAGGTACCAACTCATGACTCCATCTACGAACAACATACTGATCAGGTATGAAATCAACTTTCTCGTTTGTCAGAACCGTCAAGGCATGTCGACAAAAGTACCCATTTCGCACAAAGAAATTGCATTCGCACTCAACCGTGTTATTAACAGAACTACGAACAACCTACAAACAACGGTACATATAATCATTTAAAAGCATATCAATTTATCTTTTAATCATTTAAAAAGAAACGTGAACATTACCTTGTACATCGCCTTGGTCATTGAAAACTTGTTGTTATGCTTAATGGTATACGTCTTCAATTCACTAGATACTTCAACCGCCTCAATCCCGCAAGAAATAATAGCCTTCTTTAACTCTTTTTGGAAATAAAAAAACATTTCTTGTGTACAACTTAGCAGCATGTTTCTCAATTGGATACGAGCTGACCAATTGCGGATACGTGGTCCTAGTTATGTTCTCATTAACAGCTTGTTTCTCACGTTGCTTCTCAATTGCAGCATCGTAGTTACTAAGGAAGAAGACAAGATCAAAATACCATTCTACATATATATTGAAAAAGGCATTCGCACTTTCAGATCTTGATGTCGTTTTCATAAGTCCAGACATCGGAGTATCTTTATAAAAGGCTGGAATCCAAGAATGGAGAATGTCATACATATCACTGAACCATGAGTCACGAACAAGGTTGTATTTGACAATCATGTTGTTCCACTCACTCTCAAAATCCTCAGGACTGATATGTACATTCCATACCAGTTTGTTTATAACACGATTGAGCTCGGGATCCTGATTTAATGCGACGCTAACCTAAAAACGCAAAACAAAATTTAAAGTAATATATAACAAAAAAGATAACAAAATTATTTATATACTACAATATGAAAAATAACTTGGACGAAACTTTCTTCATTATGTGCCACATACATAAACAATGTCTGGACTCGGTCAACACGAATGGCACCGCTTGTTTCATAGCGGAACATTGATCTGTAATGACAACCGCAGGCTGTTTATCATAACACCGCATAAAAGCCTTTAACACCCATTTAAAATTTTCAATCGTTTCTCCAGCAATCAACGCCGACCCAACCACAACAGAACATTTGTGATTATCAACTGCCAAAAATGGTACAAATGCCAACGCGTGCCTACAAATAAAAAACAACATTATAATCAAATAAAATTAAATCGATTGTCAACAGGAAAATTTAAATTATTTAATACAAATACTCACTCATTTGTCCTGTACGTTGCATCAAATGAAATTACATCTCCAAACTCTATATAATTAAGACTAGAAATTTCATCGGCCCAGAATACAGCTTGCAACTCCCGTTCATGACACAGATACTCAAAGAAAAAATCGCCGTTAATCTTCTTTCTGTTTGTCAACTTATTAATAAACATCTTGGCATCCTTGTTCCCAACAAACCTATCAACATCTCTCTTATAATTCTGGTATTCAACGACAGTGCATCGGTTATGTTCGACTCCACCCTTCAAAGCAGATTGTATTCGATGGGCCCTTGTCGCACCGAGCTTATATTGAGAACTATTCAACACATTCCTACAATCAGTGTATAGCATTTTCCTATTCTTTTTTTGAAAAACGAAGGTCATTTTTATTAAACAGCACATGATAATTGTTGGTCCCGAAGGGCTATACAAGTTTGTAGAAGGGGGGGGGGGGGGGGATTGAATACAAACACACGTTTTTACTTTTCTAAATTATTTATTGATAAATCGAGACAATTTACAACTTGTTGCGGAACAAGATTAAGGATAAACCTAATCTTAACAAGTCTTGAGAAACACTAAGTTTCTTGCACTAGAAAGAGTTAAAGAAATTACGATTAATAACTTAACAATAAGAAATAAGAAGAAGGTCCGAGCACACTTCTTATATACTGCATGCATTTAATGCATGGTAGTATGGCTTTACACGTGGCAACAGCTGAGTGGTTGCATGTCATTGACCTTTGTAGACAACCTTAGTAGCCGCATGGTGCACAGTGTAGAATCAGAGTTGTTGTACGATTACAGACAAAAGGGATGTCCGTTCTGACAGTTCGTACGGAGACGTGCAAGGGAGGCAAGACAATAGTAACATGCAGGGAGACTTCATGATCAGCTTTCGTTGAGTCAGATCTTTATCAGCGAATGATAAAGTTTAGCGATTGCTGAAGTCTTCTACTTGATACTTCACGTTGAATGGACAGGTCTTGCTTTGCTGATATCCGCATCAGTTCATGAGTAGACTTGTCGCTGGTTCTTGAGCTTGATCTTCGACTTCAGCGTAGAACTTTGGTTGACGTGAAACTTGTCTTCAGGGATCATAAGTAAACAACTAACTTATCAGCGATCATCTCATAGACTGAACAGGCTCAGAGCTATATGATGATGAACAGTGTTCGCTGAATATCTAATCTAAAGAGTGAGAGTTCCTATCAGCGGTACTGTAAAGTCTTAGTACTTATGAGCGATAGTGAAACTCTGATACATATTGTTTACTTACAATTTTCACTAAGTGTTTAACAGAGGGTCATTATCAAATCATTGAGGGTTTGGATCAACAATCTCCCCCTATTTGATTATGACATAGCAACAGAGAAAATTGCTATTTAATTAAAACATAAGGATAAAAAGAACTCATAAAATATTTGTCCCTTTTACTGTTTTCTGGGATCTTTTCAGTACTGATGGAGTAAAGTACATTCGCTGAAATTTTTCTTTAAACTTCGTAAAGATTACAGAGGGAAGTAGAAAAATTACAAGTACATCAAATAAAATTACAAGTACAGAAGATGTAGACAAATAAGGATAGGAAGAATTACAAGGCAATCCTATCCGTCAAAAGGTTCTTCCTTGATGAGAAGTTCATCGAGGGTCTTTGATGTGGGAATCATCCAGTCAGGGACATCTACTCCTTGATTCTTTTTGTTCAGAGCTTCTTCAAAAATCAAGGGCTTCAAGGTGTCTAGCTTTAATGTCGCGTCTGACTTCACACCAGTATATGAGATCTCTGAGTTGTTCCATGGGAGTGATTGGAAGCTCAGAGATGCGTTGAAAGTGATGATTTCCTTGGTAGTCTAGAAAGAATATACCATAAGGATCACTTACAACTTTGCCAGGAATGAAAGTTTCTCCAGGTGGTAGGGAGGTGTCAAGCACTGAGAGATCAGCATCAGGGCCAAGAACTTCAGCACGAGAGAAACCAATACCTGTTTCATTCCGTATACGAGGACCTGAGTCTGAGACTTTCTTTTCCTTTGCAGAGACTCTTCTTTATTGAGGAGGAAGAAGAGTGGAAGGAGGAATATCCACAGCAGAAGAAACCAAGTCGATCTAAGTATTTAAAATTTTCTCGACATGGCTCTTGAACTTTGAGCGCGATCCCTGAATGGCTAATTTCACTTCCAACCATTCAGAGAAACCAAACTTCTCTAAAGTAGTAGCATAGAAGGTTTGCTTGGTTTTGTCTTCTCTGAATACATCAATTTCAACAACAGGAACGTCAACGAACAATCTTCCTCTGATGTTTACTTTGATGATTTTGGATGGTCGAGATCGATAATTCAACATTTCTTTACACCATTTCAAAGTCGTATTAGATACTTTCGTCTTTTCTTCAACGATCCTTTGGGCATCATCCCATAGCTGAGGTTGGACATCAATGGGAGTTCTTTTCAGCGCGGGGTCTTTCACCGATTGTTGGACAAGCTGGATGGCGAGTTCTCTGTCTTTTTCTTCAGCTTCCCTTCTTTCAGCGATTAACCTTTCAGCTCTTAGGTGATCCTGGTATTCCTTTTGTGAAAGTCTGAACTTTGGAGGAATAGAAGGAAGTTGATCACGCTTCAGGATGATTCGCTGATCTTCGAATCTCTTGATAATTGCATCTCTCTTTTCTTGATCCTCTTCACTTAGCTTTTGAGGAGCCAAGGAAGGTCTGTTTTGTTGAGAGAGCAGCTGTTCTTCAGGTTCATCAGTCTCAGTGGTTAAATCCAAGACTGGGATTATTTCTTCAGCTCTTGTGGCTGGGATTATTCCTGGTGTAGTCGAAGGAGCTTCAGCGGGATCCTCAAACAGGGGAGAGGACTAGCTGAAACACAGCGATCGTTTAAGTAAGCAGAGTTGGGGAAGAAAGAGATAGAGAAAAGAATGTGGTTAAGTGTATAGAGGTTTTATGGATAGTAGGATTGAGATTGAGAAGAGATAGAGGATGGATGCAGTGTAAGGGAATAGGAGGTAGTGTACCTGACAAACTGGCTTTTGAAGCAAGATCATCAGATTGTCTTCTGCAGCAAGGTCTTTGTTTTTCCCTTTGTCAGCTTCAGACGCTGTAGGCTTTGTCTTGGTCCGCTCCCCTGAAGGTTCGTTTATCGAAATCCCTTTGAGAGCTGTAGTCTTCTGAACAGGCTTGACGATAAAGGAGTCATCATCGTCATCGTCATCATCATCATTCTTTGGAGAAGAAGATGGTTCATCATCAGAGATGTCGACAACTTCATCATCTTCAGCTTCGTCTTCATCAGATTCAACCTCTTCAGCGTAGGGTGAGGTTACATCAGCATCAGCTTCAATGTTCTGCTCTTCGAGTTGCTCCCCCTCAGATACAGAGGAAGGTTTCTCGGTTCCCTCAGGGTTTTCAACTCCCTGAGGTTTTGAAGAAGTAGCATCAGCTTCAGTCTCAATACCCTCCCACTCAGCATGGGAAAGGTCTTCTTTATTTTTCTTCTCCCCCTCATCATTATGGGGAAGGTCTTCTTTAGGCTTCTCCTCCTCTTCCACATCATGGTTGGGGGAGGTAACGGACTTTCCAGCAGCAACAATAGGATTACTGTCTTCTTGGCCAATAATTCTTATGCAGTTTTCAATCGATGCTACTCTGTCTTCTAGGCCAGTAATAGCAGGACTGGTCTTTTTTAGATCATCTCGATCGGCCTAAGTGAAATGATAAGTTGGGGTGTTCAGGCGATTGAGCACTTTCTGAACAATCTCTTTGAGCGCAGAGACTTCAGTCTTGATCGTGGAAACTTCACTCTTAAGAGAACCAACCTCTGTCTTCAATGATGTGACTTCATTGGACAGAGAGGTGAAGTTTGTTGAGAGAGTGGTTGTGGCGGTTGAGTTTTCAGCGAGGGTGGTAGCAAATTTAGCAATGCTACCATCCACCTTCTCCATATCAGCTTTGGAGGCATTCTTTTCGACCTCAGTGGTCAAAGTCTTTAAGTTCTCTCTAGCGTTTGTAACCGCTGAAGAGTTGGCAGTTAGAGTGTTGTTGAAAGACTCCATCTTTGTTTCCAGGGCCGTCAAGGAGGTGTTGATATCTCCCAAATTAGGACCTGAAAAACTTATAAACTTATGAACAGGGGAAAGCTCAGAAGTTTGGGGTTGAGAGAGAGAAGTGTGTGGGATTTTGTGTATACCTGCAGGCGGGTTGGCGAAGTTGTCGAAACCTCGATGTCCTGAAAAAGTTTCATAGTCGTCTTCAATATTTCCTAGACGACTGGAAGTACCTGCAGGTCCTGTGGTGTGTCCTATCATCCTCTGAAAATGTTCAGCAGTAGTGTCGCTGGGGATGACGGTTGTTGAGGAGAATAGGGGAATAGATTGAGTGACCAAAGAAGAGGTGAGAGAAATGGAGGATGAGAATGATGGTTGGGTGCGGGGTTCAGCGTTGGATCCGCTGAGAATCACTTCAGTCTGTAGAGAGGCTGAAGGAGGTGGGTTCATTTCCAAGTTTATAACTTCAGCGTTTAGAGACGCTGAAGCTGGGATGGAAGGGGTGGCTTGTTCAGCTGTGGCAGAGCGTACCACTGAACTTTCCATTAGCTCTTCAAGATGAACTGAGGAGTCTTCAGCATGTAAATGCTGGGGGGGGGGGGGGGGGGTTGCTCCTTGGTTTTCTTGATTCTTTTGGAACCAAGTTGGGTAGTAGATTGTTTCCTTTTTCTAGAAGGAGTGGAGGTTGCAGCTGGGGTATCAGCGGTGGGGATTTCCACTGAATGAGCCGCAGAAGTAGAAGAAGGAGGATTGAGAATAGATAAGAGAGTAAAGAGACGTACCTCGTTTGGCAGGGGCTTGAAGTCGAGCACCTTAGGGCCAACCTGAGAGAGTTTCAGGTCTCCTACTTTTGGGTAGTTATCCTTAAGGCCGGTTTGGAAGATGGCGCTGAGGAATCTTGGCTATGGAACCCATGGTGGTCTATCAGCAAAATCTACTCTGAGTGCAAGATCGTCGTAGATTATCGAGGCCCAGTCAACATGGAGACCCTTCAACAATGCATAGCCCATGGCTTGCTGAGGTTGAGCAACTTGATCAGAGGAGCCACTCTTCGCTGTCATGCAGCTTATCAGGTGTGCGAAGATGAAGTTCATCTCGCTGGGCATCTTTGACTTCTTGATTGCAGTCAGTTTCTTCTTGGCTTTTTCATCTCTCCCTTGATCCCAAACGTACTTCATTGCATCAAAGAATGAAATGAGTGTTTCTCTATCAGCATGTCTCTTGGGATCAGGAAAAGGAACAAATGGTTTATCTTTGGTGGCAACAGGGAGATTCAGTGCTTTTCGAATGATAGCAGGGTTGATTTTGATGGTGCCAAAATCAGTGTCACAGAGGATGACATCAAGTAGTTTGGTAGGGTCTTTGGATGATGGTAGCTGAGTGTGTCTGGCGGTATACCAGAATTGAGATAATAGTAACTGATGAGCAGGGGGTGTTATGGTCAAGGCTGTAGAGAGGCAACAGGTTTTCAGAAAATTCACAGCGTCGTCTAGATGTTTGACTTGTTTCTTCGGAGGAAAATCGAACAACGCATGGAGGTTGTTTGATTTTGTAAAAGAGATATCCTCAAGTTTGAACTTGACCTGAGGAGCCTTGGTGATTTCAAGTTCCTCAGCAACAGTAGTGTTCTCAGCAGTTGGAATACCAGTAGAAGGAGCAGCCATTTCTGTAATCAGCTCAACCAAAGATCAACAAAACAAATAGTCTTAATGTGGAAATATTTTCCAATAAGATGTTTTTGAATTTTGTCCATTTCATTCAGCCAAAAATCCCTTTGAGAAAGATTAGGGTTTTTCTTGTTTTGAGAAAGAGTTACAAAACGTAGAGATTATGTGTTTTCCAGTTTTCATTTGAAGAATGAATTCTGAAAAAACATACGAAGAACAAGTTTACGAATTTGGATATAAACTTGAAGAACAACCAGGAAGGTTGTATTCATAAAATCATGAACCGAAAATGATTTCATTTTATAAAAGTTCTTTTGTTTGATTTGTTAAAAGCAAAGAATACGATCATAAACAAGTAATGTAGGTAAATAATAAGAGTATTAACCTGGTTTGTCAAAGAAGAAGATGAACAGTTTCTGGAAATTTTGAGAGCTCAAAATGCAACAGTAAATCTTTTTCTTGCTTGGAGGAGAAGTTTTTCGCGTAAAGAAAAAAATATAAACCCAAAATGGTTTATATAGAGAGAGTAGAGAGAGAGAGAGAAAATTTTGAGCAGGAAAAGATTTTCATCATGACACGGACACGTGTTTGCATTTGATTGGAAGGTAAACGAAACGTGCAATCATGTGTCAGAAAAAGAACGTTGCAGGGCTTATCCGTTGCGATGACGTCACAACTGTCCTTTCATATTTTAGGATGTCTCTGAGGTTTTGAAAGCTCAGGGACACTTTTGAAAATATGAAGCACTGAATAGAAATATCAGTGTTATGGAAGAGATATTCAGCGATGCCATTTGTTTTGAAATCTTACCTTCACATGCGAACGTCAGCGAGTAAGAGAGAAAACATAGACTCTAGTCTTGCTGCTGGAGCAAATGTTTCGTCGTAATCTATGCCTTCCTCTTGTCTGCATCCCTGAGCAACAAGACGAGCCTTGTTGCGGGTTACAGTTCCATGTTCGTCCAACTTGTTTCGATAAACCCATTTAGTGCCTATCACTGTTTTGTCAGTTGGTCTTCAAACAAGTTTCCAAACTTTGTTTCTTTCGAATTCAGTCAGCTCTTCTTGCATGGCGCTGACCCAGTTTGGATCTTTGAGGGCATCATCTATTTTCTTTGGTTCAATCAGAGAAATAAAGTTAACAAATAAACAAATATTACCTGCACTTCGTCGAGTCTGAACACCAGCGTTTGGATCACCAAGATTTTGATCAATTGGGTGATTTACAGTCCATCGCTGAGCAGGAGCATAAGTCGCTGACTCAAATTGAACTGGAGGAGCTGAAGATGAAGCTTCAGCAACTTCTGGAATATCAACCAAGAGAGGAGTAGGTGCAGATGTCATCTCATTTACTGATTGCTGAGAAGTAGATGGAGTGTTTGAGACATTTGGTTCAGAAGCAGGTATAGTGTTTAAAGAACTGCTGAGATCCATGATGTTTCAGCTTCACTATTCTGCATGTTTGGGATGATAGTAGGACTATCATCTTCAACTGTATGAGTATGAGGAGTGGGAATATCTTCTGATGTAAAGCCCACATCTCGGTATGTATTTTTTATTTATATATAAATTCCTTTTAGCGAGTTTATTTATCGGGGTTAGGCGTCAAGGACCTAAAACGAGTTAATTGGTATGTCAATGACCTTATGTTAAATCCTATGCAAATTTGGAAATTGTGGATATACTTTGAAAGTCTAGGGGCCAAATGTGGGCATGGGAATATGTGTGCATGTGGATCGGCTAAGGAGAGGGGACCGACCCCCCCCCCCTTCCTCTTCCCCTTCGGTTTCATGCTAGTAACCCCCAAGAACCCTTAGTCATCCCCCTCCCCCTTGTTTGGTTGTGTTCGGCCGAGAAAAAGGAAAGAGAGAGAGAGAAATTTGTGAGAGAGAGGGAGGAAGAGAGAAACCGAGAGAGAGAAAGGGGTTGCTGCCGGCGACGAGGAGAGGGGAGGAAGAAGGTGATCGCCGGGAAAGAAAAAACGCTGCGTTGAGGTAAGCCTTCCGTTTTGTTTAAAATTAATGTGTCACCGTCGGAAACGCCGTAAACCGCCGTAGCCATGGCTGCCGGCGGTGGGGGGGCCGCCGCTGCACGCCGCCGCTATGGTGGCCGAGTGGTGGCTGGCCATGGCGGTGCTGGTGCAGTTGTGTGTGCGAGTAGGTGCATGTTAGGGCGATCGAGAGAGAGGAGGACGGTGGTGCGAGAGGGTAGTGTGGATTGCGTGCGTGTGTGTGTGATCACCGCCGGAAAACACCGCCGCCGCCGCCGTGCCCCATTGCCGGAGGTGGCAGTGGGTGAGGGCCTACGGCCTAAACCCTAAAACCACCAGGTGGAACCCCAAAACCGCCATAGCCTGACCCTAAACCGTTAATCGCTTATCGGAGGACCGTATTATGATTTTATGTGAACTGCAGTTTCTGTCCCTGTTCTTGTATCGAGCATAACTTCTGCTAGGAATGTCGGTTTGGGATGAAACTGGTGCCAAAAGTTCTGTTTACGAGTCTAGTAAGTTTCTTATGTTTTGCGGAAAGACCAGTTCGGACCATAGCTAGTGTCAAACTGCTGTTCTGAACTGAAAGGTACTGTTTTTCGCTGTGCAGCAGGTTGGTTTTGTAAAATCCGTAGTAAATTGTAGAAAAATCGTTAGACCGCGTTCTATACGTCCCTGGAACCGTAAGGCATGGAACTTCCTGAATATGGAATTAGATTTCTGGATTGATCAGTTTAACAGGGGTAAAATGGGTCTCGAACAGACCTACTTTTTTAGTGTAAAAACTGGAATTGTAGTTTTTGTTAAACTAGTAAACGTGTCGTGAGTTGGGACTTTCCGTTGATATTTTAGTGCGTATTTAGGTGGGAAAAAGTGAGGAAAGTTGACGTGACGGTGTTGCGGCTCGTGGGCGCGTCACGTTGTTTTGAGGTGAGTTCTCTCACCGCGTAGTTAGGAATTTCATGCATATCGTCATTCTGTGCTACGTGTTATTACGTGTTTACGTGAACTAGTTGGGATGCGATATCTAGTTGTGAACTGTTGAATTTATATGTGAATTGTGTATGCTTGTGTACACCTCAGTGGGACTGGGGGGCTCGGTGGGACTGAGCTAGTACGATTATATTATCTTTACTCGGTGGGACCGAGGGCTCGGTGGGACTTAGCTAGTACGATTATATTATCTTTACTCGGTGGGACCGAGGGCTCGGTGGGACTGAGCTAGTATGATTATATTATCTTTACTCGGTGGGACCGAGGGCTCAGTGGGACTGAGCTAGTACGATTATATTATCTTTACTCGGTGGGACCGAGGGATCGGTGGGACTGAGCTTGTATCGATATATTTTTGTGTACTCGGTGGGACCGAGGTTCGTGTTTATACATTAATCATTATGCAGTTTTATATTCGTGGTGATGGTGATGTTGCCTACTTGCGAGTAGGGGCGATATACGTGGGGTTGCTACCTGCGTGCGTGGTAGGATTCACTAAGCGTTTAGCTTACCTTTTCCCAATATGTTGTGATTTCAGGTGCGAGCGGCAGTCGGGCCTGACGGTACACACACTAAGCGCGGGTGTCGAGAATTGTTTAAATTTCACTTTCATACCTTTGGATTTTATTTTATAAAATTTCCGCTGCATAAACTTTATTGACTGTTTGAGTTAACGACGCTAATTTCAATTGAGTTGCGAATTATTAAATTGTGGTTGTTTTATAATGAAATGAATGTCTTAAAAAATTTTAAATTCCTTGTAATTTTTGGGACGTTACATCTGAATCACCAAGATGAGAAAACATCCATTGATTCAGTTCTTCAGTATCAGCAGAAAGTCGAGAATTCGCTGAACGGGATTCGTCAAAAGTGACGTGAATAGTTTCTTCAATAGTTTGTCTTCTTCGATTGAAGACTCTGAAGGCTTTAGAGATTGAAGAATATCCAAGAAAGATTCCATCATCAGCCTTAGGATCAAACTTTCCAAGGGCATCTCTGTTGTTCAGTATGAAACACTGACATCCAAAGATGTGAAGAAAGCTAATTGAAGGCTTTCTCCCATGAAAAAGTTCATAGGCTGTTTTATTAAATCTTTTGACTATCAGCGACCTGTTTTGCGTAAAACAAGCAGTGTTGACAGCTTCTGCCCAAAACTGAGTAGGCAGGTGAGAATCGCTGAGCATTGAACGCGCAGCTTCAATAATAGTTCTATTTCTTCTTTCAGCGACTCCGTTTTGTTGCGGTGTTCTCACTGAAGAAAATTTGTGAGAAATACACTTACTCTCAAAGAAGGAATCAAGAGAACTGTTTTTGAATTCAGTCCCATGATCACTCCTTATTGAGCGAACGGTCAAGTTGTTCAGGGTTTCCATCTTCCGAACAAAGGTGATGAGTTCTTCAGGGGTGTCACTCTTAGAACGGAGAAACATAACCCATGTATATCTAGAGAATTCATCAACTATGACCAGCGTATATTTCTTTCCAGCGATGGATTGTTTGTTAATAGGGCCAAACAAGTCCATATGGAGAAGTTGTAGAGGAGATGATACCGATGAAACTTGCTTTGACTCAAAGCTTGCTTTGGTCTGCTTGCCTTTCTCACACGCTGAACATAAGGACTCTTTGGCGTATGAGTGCTGAGGTAGACCAGTGACTAACTCTTTTGAAGAAAGAGTGTTCAGTGTCTTGAAGTTTAGATGAGAGAGCCTCTTATGCCATAGCCAGTTGACATCAGATGAGGCTTTTGAGAAGAAACAGGAGTTCTCAGTGGTTGTTGAGTCCATGTTTATTACATAAACATTTTCCATACGATAACCGCTGAGAACTATCTTCTCCTTTTTGTTAGCGACAAAGCAGGATTCCTTAGTAAAGATTACTTTGTTATCCTTGTCGCAAAGCTGACTGATGCTTAGAATATTATGCTTCAGCCCTTCAACATATGCGACTCTTCTGAAGGTTGTTGTACCATTAGATAGTACACCAAACCCTCGGGTATGTCCTTTTCCATTTCCACCGAAAGTTACAGAGGGACCCTTCTCTTCTTTGTACTCAGTGAGCAGGTTCTTCATACCAGTCATGTGTCTAGAGCATCCGCTATCGAGATACCAGATACCCTTCTTAACCTGCATTACAAAGGAAGGGTACCCACTTAACCAGATACCAGATACCCTTCTTGGGTACCCACTTAACCATGTGTACACACTTGTCAGTGGGGGTAGAAGAAGAGGTGGAAGGTTCAGCAGTCTTCGCAGCATTTGAAGATTCAGCTTTGTCAGTCTTCACTTTGGTTAATTTCTTAACCTCAGTGGTCTTCTTTGCCTTGGGGGCAATGATCTTCACCTTAGCTATCTTTTCAGTTTGGGTGGCTGTGGGGCACTTACTAGCAATATGATTTGTAAGTCCACAATGATAACATTTCCTATAACCAAAAGTAGTTCTTGGAATCAGAGGGATAAGTCACTGAAGCTTTAGAAGCGTTCAACTTTGGTACAGAGGTACCCTTCTGAGGATTTTGGTTAAAAGCAATTCCTTTACCTTTGTTTTTAAAGACTGAGGTAGGTTTTGGATAAATAACTTTTTCTTTACCTTTAGAAGTTAAGGTAGAGATTTCCTCAGGGATAGGCGGTTTAGAAGAGGAACTCTGAGAGGATGAAGTATCAGCGACTGAGGATACGAAAGTTCTAAATAAGAGCATGGAACGATCAATGGTTGGTTCTAGAGTATCAGCTTTGTAACCAAGACCACGTTGATCACTCAGGGGAATCTGAGACTTAATTATCTCAGTGATCTTTGTTGAGGAATTATACCATCCATCAACAGTAGCTTTTTTAGCTTTTAATGCAGCGATAGCTTCTTCGCGCTCGATTTTGACTAGCTGATTTAGGTGAACTTGATCTTTAAAATCTTCTTCAATTTTAGAAAGATTTTCTATTTGAAGGTGACAGTTTTTAAGCTGTTCAGCGAGATCAAGGTTTTGATTTTCAACTACAGTTTTGCCATTCATGGCTTCATATAAACTTCTAGTTAAGAGATCGATCTTTCGAAGACTATCAGCTTCATCAATATTTGCAATATTGGTAAAGAAGGAAGGTGATACCTGAGTTGCAGAGGTTGAAGTAGAGCGAATGTCAGAATTGTCTTCCTCATCTTCAAGTTTGGCCATGAGACATAGATTGGCTTCATCATCATTTTCAGAGTCAGATGATTCTTCTTCGTCAGAGGCAGCCCAATCATAGTCAGCCATGAGGCCTTTGCCTTTCTTCTTAAAGGTTTTCAGCTTTGCATACCTTTCTTTCAGCTTTTTATATTTTTCATCTCTATTCCTGGGAATAAAGTTTTTCTTGGAAAAAGCTGAGGGTCTAGAGACTTTCTTTGACCTGCACTCGCTAGCAAAATGTCCTATCTTTTCACAGTTATAGCAAGTAGCAGTGGCTTTATCAACAGGGGTTGATGATCTTGGCTTGTCAGTAATAGCAAGAGGTTTATTCTTCTTGAAATTACTCTTTCTAGCAAATCTCCTGAACTTATTAGCCAGGAATGCCAGAGTTTCATCATTATCTGAAACGTCAGAGTCTGATGATCTTTCTGAGTTAGTTTCCAACTTAGTGACAGTGATAGTCGATCACTGAGTGGAAGGTGACTCTGAGATTAAAGCAACAGGGGTGCTTTTGGAATCTTTTACAAGATTCTTCTTAAGATGACTTGATTGCTCATGATTCAACATCGTGCCATATAAGGTAGAAAGGGTCATTGATTTTGGATCATTTGACAGCTTGAGACACATAGAATAACTGTCCCAGCTTTCAGGTAAACATTCTAAGAACTTTGTCAGTACTTCAAAGTTAGAATATTCCTTACCAACAGTTTTTAGATCTATTATTATGCAGTTAAAACGTTGGTGTACTTCAGAGAGAGTTTCTTGTGGTGAACAATGTGCGTGCTGATATTGAAAAAGGTTTTCGATGATCATGATGCTCACTATCATCGAAAAAGGGGGAGAAATGTTTAATTCAATTTCATGTCGAAGATAATTCAAGATCAAAGAGATGAAGATACTAAGTTCAAGAAATCATTCAAAATACAAGAAGTCCAAAATTCGCATGCTGGATTCGGATTGTTCAAAATTGCATTGATTTCGGTTCATGTAAAGTCTGAAATGTTGCTGAATTTGGTTATCTTAGTTCTGAGCGTTTCGGAATGTGCTTACACCTAAAAGTTCAACAATATAGATGATTTCGCATCCTTCTATCCTTCTGATTCAAATTCTCATGGTTTCGCACTTGCCTTGGTACGAATCCTCATGGTTTCGTATCCTTATTGATACGAATTCCATGGTTTCGTATCCAACTTGGTCCGAGATCTGATGGTTTCGCATCCTACATGATACGAATTCTATGATTTCGCATCCTCCTTGGTCCGAGATCTGATGGTTTCGCATCCTACTGATCTGTTGATCCAAACCCTCAGTGATTTGATAATGAACCTCTCTTATATACTTAGTGAAAATCGTAAGTAAACAATATGTATAAGAGTTTCACTATCGCTGATAACTACTAAGATCTTCCAGTACCGCTGATAGGAACTCTCGCTCTTTAGATTAAACATTCAGCGAAACTGTTCACCATAATATTCTGAGTCTGTTCAGTACTTATGATGATCGCTGATAAGTTAGTTGTTTACTTATGATCCCTGAAGACAAGTTTCACGTCAACATAGGTTCTACGCTGAAGTCGAAGATCAAGCTCAAGAACCAGCGACAAGTCTCCTAATGAACTGATGCGGATCAGCGAAGACTCAGATTTGTCCACTCAACGTGAAGTATCAAGTACAAAACTTCAGCTATCGCTGAACTCTATCATTCGCTGATATAGAATGATAGATCGCTTAATCAACGAAAAGCTGATCATGAAGTCCTCCGTACAAAGTACTTTTGTCTTAATCACCCTTGCACATCAACGTACGATATGTCAGAAAAAGAACCTCCTTATTGTCTGAATTCGTACAACCACTCTGATACTACACTGTTTAAAACATGCGGCTACTTAGGTTGTCAACAAAGGTCAATGACATGCAACCAATCAGCTGCTGCCACGTGTAAAGTGTAAACTCCAATGCATTAAATGCATGCAGTATATAAGAAGAAGAACTCACTTCATTTTGAAGTAACTTGCTAACTCTGGACAAGTTCATCCTTCTTATCTTGAGATAGGTTATTATTAGTAATTTCCTTCTCTTTCTTAGTGCAAGAAACTTAGTGTTCCAACTTGTTTAGATTTAGGATTTATCCTTAATCTTGTTTCCGCAACAAGCTGTAAATTGTTAATGATTTATCAATAAACAATTTAGAAAAGTAAAATCTGTATGTTTGTATTCAACCCCCCCCCCCCCCCCCCCCCTTCTACAAACTTGTATAGCCCTTCGGGACCAACAAGTGGTATCAGAGCGGATTTGTTTAATCTCATAAACAAGATCTAATATATACTAAGATTTCTCTTCCTTGCTATCTCTGAAAAATGGCTACTAACACAAACACAAATTATATCGACAATGGTTCTCTTGCAAAACTCCCTAGATTCTCCAGAGATAATTTTAATCTATGGAAAAATAGGATGACTCTCTTCTTAGAAGGTGTAGACCCTACTATGCCTTATTATCTTGAAAATGGCCCATTTATTCCTATAAGAATTGATGCTGCTGAGAATAGACCTGCTATTCCAGAAAGGCTGGTACCCAAAGAAGTTCATACGTGGACTGACGAAGATAAGAAGAAAGTGGCTATCGACACAAAAGCCAGATCCATACTATCCATGGCTCTTCCTGACGAAGTCTACTATTCCGTCATGAACCTGAAATCCTCAAAAGCCATGTGGGACACAATATGTGTTCAGTATGAAGGTACTGCTGAAGTCCAGGACTCTCGAAAGATCAACCTGGTAAGACAATATGAAAGTTTTATTTGTGGTAAGAATGAGACTCTCTCTGAAGTTCACCAACGTTTTAATTGCTTAATAATAGATCTGAAAACTGTTGGAAAGGAATATTCTAACTTTGAAGTGCTGACAAAGTTTCTAGAATGTTTACCTGAAAGCTGGGACAGTTATTCTATGTGTCTCAAGCTGTCAAAAGATCTAAGATCAATGACCCTTGCTACCTTATATGGCACGATGCTGAATCATGAGCAATCAAGCCATCTTAAGAAGAATCTTGTAAAAGATTCCAAAAGCACCCCTGTTGCTTTAATCTCAGAGGAACCTTCTACTCAGCGACCCTCGGTCACTATCACTGAGTTAGAGAGTAACTCTGAAAGGTCATCAGATTCTGACTCTTCAGATGATGATGAATCTTTGGCTCTCCTAACTAAAACGTTCAGGAGATTCGCCAAAAAGAAAATGTTCAGAAAGAACAAACCTCTTTCAATAACTGATAAGCCAAGATCATCAGCTACTGTTGATAAGGCTACTGCTACTTGTTTTAACTGCGAAAAAACTGGACATTTCGCTAACGAGTGCAGGTCTAAGAAAGTATCGAGAAACTCAGCGTTTCCCAAGAAATCCTTTATTCGCAGGAATAAAGATGACAAATATTCTAAGCTGAAAGAAAAATATGCAAAGCTGAAAAGCTTCAAGAAGAAAGGCAAAGGCCTGATGGTTTACGATTGGGCTGTTTCTGAAGAAGAAGAATCATCATCTGATTCAGAGGATGATGAAGCAAATCTCTGTCTTATGGCAAAGATTGAAGATGAGGAAGAAAGTTCAGACATTCCCTCTACTTCAACATCTACAATTCAGGTATCACCTTCCTTCTTTACAAATATTGCAAATATTGATGAAGCTGATAGTCTCCGCAAAATCGATCTCTTGACTAGAAGTTTATATGAAGCCATTAATGGCAAAACAATAGTTGAAAACCAAAACCTTGATCTCGCTGAACAGCTTAAAAACTGTCACCTTCAAATAGAAAAGCTTTCTAAAATTGAAGATGATTTTAAAGATCAAGTGCATTTAAATCAGCTAGTCAAAATCGAACGAGCAGAAGCTATCGTTGCTTTGAAAGATGAAAAAGCTACTGTTGAAGGATGGTGTAACTCTTCAACAAAGATCACTGAGATAATTAAGTCTCAGATACCCCTGAGTGATAAACGTGGTCTTGGTTACAAATATGAAACTAAAGAACCAACCACTAATCGTTCCATGTTCTTATTTGGAACTTTCGTATCCTCAGTCGCTGATACTTCATCCTCTCAGTGTTCCTCGTCCAGACCGCCTATCCCTGAGGAAATCTCTGCCTCTTCAAAAGGTAAAGAGAAAATGGTTTATCCAAAACCTACCTCTGTCTTTAAAGATAAAGGTAAAGGAATTTCGTTGAACCAAAATCCTCAGAAGGGTACTTTAGTACCAAAGCTGAATGCTTCTAAAGCTTTAGTGATTTATTCCTCTGGATCAAGGAATCAGATCTCTGGATCTACTCAGCGTGGGTCTATTCAGCGATCTACTCCTAGACTCAGAGTGGATGTCCTTGGTAAGAAATCTGAAGAACTAAATTTTCCTCCCATTTCTAAAGCCAAAAGCTTATTTGGTGCTGGTCCTTCTATTTCAAAATCAAAAGCTCAGCATTCAAATGGTCCTAGAACTACTTTTAGTTATAGGAAATGTTATCACTGTGGACTCACTGATCATATTGCTAGTAAGTGCCCCACAGCCACCAAAGCTGATAAGATAGCTAAGGTGAAGATTGCCCCCAAGGCAAATAAGACCACTGAGGTTAAGAAATTAACTAAAGTGAAGACTGACAAAGCTGAATCTTCAAATGCTGCGAAGACTGCTGAACCTTCCATTCCAACTGCTTCTATTGACAAACGTGTACACATGGTTAAGTGGATACCTAAGAAAAACTAATCTTCCTTTGTGATGCAGGTTCAGAAGGGTATATGGTAACTCGATAGTGGATGCTCTAGATACATGACTGGAAAGAAAAGCCTGCTCGCTGAATACAAAGAAGAGAAGGGTCCCTCTGTGACTTTCGGTGGAAATGGAAAAGGACATACCCGAGGGTTTGGTGTACTCTCTAATGGTACAACCACCTTAAGAAGAGTCGCATATGTTGAAGGGCTGAAGCATAATCTTTTAAGTATAAGTCAGCTTTGCGACAAGGATAACAAAGTAATCTTTACTAAGGAATCCTACTTTGTCACTGACAAAAACGAGAAGATAGCTCTCAGCGGTTATCGTTTGGAAAATGTTTATGTAATAAACATGGACTCAACAACCACTGAGAACTCCTGTTTCTTCTCAAAAGCCTCATCTGATGTCAACTGGCTATGGCATAAGAGGCTCTCTCATCTGAATTTCAAGACACTGAACACTCTTTCTTCAAAAGAGTTAGTCACTAGTCTACCTCAACACTCATACGCCAAAGAGTCTTTATGTTCAGCGTGTGAAAAAGGGAAGCATACCAAAGCAAGCTTTAAATCAAAGAAAGTTTCCTCAGTGTCATCTCCTCTACAACTACTCCATATGGATTTGTTTGGCCCTGTTAACAAACAATCCATCGCTGGAACGAAATATACACTGGTCATAGTTGATGAATTCTCTCGTTATACTTGGGTTATGTTTCTCCGTTCTAAGAGTGACACCCCTGAAGAACTCATCACCTTTGTTCGGAAGATGGAAACCCTGAACAATTTGACCGTTCGCTCAATAAGGAGTGATCATGGGACTGAATTCAAAAACAGTTCTCTTGATTCCTTCTTTGAGAGTAAGGGTATTTCTCACAACTTTTCATCAGTGAGAACACCGCAACAGAATGGAGTCGCTGAAAGAAGAAATAGAACAATTATTGAAGCTGCACGTTCAATGCTCAGTGATTCTCACCTGCCTACTCAGTTTTGGGCAGAAGCTATTAACACCGCTTGTTTTACTCAAAACAGGTCGCTGATAGTCAAAAGATTCAATAAAACAACCTATGAACTTTTTCATGGGAGAAAGCCTTCAATCAGCTTTCTTCACATCTTTGGATGTCAGTGTTTCATACTGAACAACAGAGATGCCCTTGGAAAGTTTGATCCTAAGGCTGATGATGGAATCTTTCTTGGATACTCCTCAGTTTCCAAAGCCTTCAGAGTCTTCAATCGAAGAAGACAAACTGTTGAAGAAACAATTCACGTCACGCTTGACGAGTCCCGTTCAGCGAACTCTAAACCGTCCGCTGATACTGAAGAACTGAATCAATGGATGTTTTCTCATCTCGGTGATTCAGAAGATATTCCCACTTCTCGTGCTCACACAGTTCAAAATGATGGTTCTACTATCATTCCAAATATGCAGAATAGTGAAGCTGAAACATCACGGGTCTCAGCTGTTCCTATAAACACTATACCTGCTTCTGAATCAAATGTCTCAGACATTCCATCTACTTCTCAGCAATCAGTGAATATAATTACAACTGCATCCATTCCTCTCTTAGCTGATACTCCAGACGTCCCTGAAGCTTCATCTTCAGCTCCTCCAGCTCAAGTTGAGTCAGCGTCTCACGCTCCGGCTCAGCGATGGACTGTAAATCACCAAATTGATCAACTTCTTGGTGATCCAAACGCTGGTATTCAGACTCGATGAAGTGCAGGTAATATTTGTTTATTTGTTAATTTTATTTCACTAACTGAACCAAAGAAAGTAGATGATGCCCTCAAAGATCCAAACTGGGTCAGCGCCATGCAAGAAGAGCTGACTGAATTCGAAAGAAACAAAGTTTGGAAACTTGTTCGAAGACCAACTGACAAAACAATGATAGGCACTAAATTGGTCTATCGAAACAAGTTGGACGAACATAGAACTGTAACCCGCAACAAGGCTCGTCTTGTTGCTCAGGGATACAGACAAGAGGAAGGCATAGATTATGACGAAACATTTGCTCCAGTAGCAAGACTAGAATCTATTCGTCTATTCTTAGCATACGCTGTACACAAAGACTTCAAAGTATATCAGATGGATGTTAAGTCAGCGTTTCTAAATGGAAAGCTGAATGAAGAAGTCTATGTGGAACAACCTCCAGGATTCTCAGATCCTAAGCGTCCAGGTTATGTTTATAAACTGGATAAGGCACTTTATGGCTTAAAGCAAGCTCCACGTGCATGGTATGACACTCTTTCTACATATCTCCATATTGAACAATTTGAGCGAGGCAAAATCGACAAAACTCTATTTTTCAGGAAAGTAAAAGGTCATATCATTCTTGTTCAAATATATGTTGATGATATTATATTTGGCTCTACTAACCGTGATCTTTGTACTCGTTTCGCTGATAGAATGAAAGATGAGTATAAGATGAGCATGATGGGTGAACTAACATATTTCCTTGGTTTACAGATAAAACAAAATGAAAAAGGAACTTTCATTAATCAGGGAAAGTATGTTAAAGATATGCTGAAGAAATTCGACTTAACTGAAAGTTCAGCTATGAAAACCCCTATGGCACCACCGCTGACACTTGATAAGGACACTGAGGGTGTTCCTGTTAATGTCACGTTGTACCGTGGGATGATCGGCTCACTGTTGTATCTTACAGCTAGCCGACCCGATATTATGTTTGCAACATGCTTGTGTGCACGATATCAAGCTGAACCTAAGATATCTCATATGAAAGCTGTAAAGCGAATTTTTCGATATCTTAAGGGTACAGCGAATCTAGGTCTTTGGTATCCCAAAGATTCAGGATTCGATCTAATCGCCTATTTAGATAGTGATTTTGCAGGTTGCAGAATGGATAGGAAAAGCACCACAGGAGGATGTCAGCTCCTGGGTGGAAAGCTGGTAAGTTGGACAAGTAAAAAGCAAAACTCAGTGTCCACCTCTACAGCTGAAGCTGATTATGTAGCCGCTGGAAGCTGCTGTTCTCAGGTCTTGTGGATGAGAAATCAACTACTGGACTATGACGTTCAGCTCTCAAATATTCCAATCTATTGCGACAGCACAAGTGCCATCGCTATAGCCAATAATCCAGTGCTACACTCAAAGAAAAAACACATCGAAATCAGGTATCACTTTATCAGATATCATGTGATGAATGGTGATATAGAACTTCACTTTATCCCAACTGATTATCAGTTAGCTGATCTGTTCACCAAACTTCTTGATGAGACAAGATTCAACTTTCTCATCAGCGAGCTTGGAATGCTGAACTTTGAAGAGTAAAATCTTCAGCGGTTCACATTTGATCAGCAATAGGATGAAATCAACTTGTATAACTCATTCGATCATCTTCTCTCTGTATAAACTTGATTCGCTGATATCAAGGTATGTTTTTCTCTCTCTAACAAATCGCATGAAAATGCAAGATTTCAAAACAAATTACATCGCTGAATATCTCTTCCTTATCAGCGATACTTTGAAATTTCTGAAAACCTTCACTGATATTTCTAAATTCAGTGCTTCATATTTTTTCAAAAGTGTCCCTGAGTTTTTCAAAACCTCAGAGACAACCATGAATATGAAAGGACAGTTGTGACGTCATTACAACGGATAAGCCCTGGCACGTTCTTCTTTCTGACACACGTTTGCACGTTTCATTTACTCGCCAATCAAATGCAAACACGTGTCCATGTCATGATGAAAATCTTTTCCCGCTCAAGATTTTCTCTTTCTAAATCTCTCTGTATAAACAAATTCTTCGTTTATATTTTTCTTTTACGCGAACTTCTCCTCCAAGCAAAGAAAGAATTCACTGTTGCATTTTGCTCTCGATTTTTCAAGAACAACTGTTCATCTTCTTCAAACATCAAAGGTTAATATGTTCTTATTATTTACCAAATGCAAATAACTTGTTTCTGATCTTCTCATTGTTTTAACAAGATCAAACAAAAGAACTTCTTAAAAATGAAATCATTCTCTTTCATGGTTTTATGAACACAACCATTTCATGGTTGTTCTTCAAGTTTAAATGCAAAAATCTTAAACTTGTTCTTCATTCGTTACTCCAGAATCCCTATCTTCAAAGGAAACTGGAAAACAAGATTTTTATTGGGTTTGCATTTCGTTTTTCAAAAACAAGAAAAACCCTAATCTTCATTAAGACATTTTGTCTGAATGAAATGGACAAAATTCGAACCATCTTATTGGAAAATCTTTCCACATTAAGATTATTCTTATTTGTTAATATTTGGTTGAACTGATAATACAGAAAATGGCATCTTCTGACATTCCCAAGAACACCATCGCTGAGAACACTGCTGCTGATGATACTGCTGAGGAAGTGGACATCCTCAAGGCCCCTCAGGTCAAGTTCTCTCTTCACAAACTGGATTGGACTAAGGTAAATAACCTCTATGCGCTTCTCGAGTTTCCTCCTCGAAAGCAAGTTACACATCTAGATGATGCTGTGAAATTCCTCAAGAATTGTTGCATCTCCACAGCCCTAACCATAACCCCTCCCGCACATCAGCTTTTGCTATCACAATTCTGGTACTCTGCCAGACACTCTCAGCTACCATCAGCCAAAGACCCCTCCAAAACAATTGACTGCATCCTTTGCGATATCGAATATGGCACCATGAAGATCACCCCTGCCATCATTCGCAAAGCCCTCAGCCTTCCCATAGCAACCAAAGAAAAACCCTTCGTTCCCCTCCCTGACCCCAAGAAAAACTCAGACAGGGAAGCCATCATTGCATTCTTTGATGCAATGGGCTATGTATGGGAAACTGGAAGGGATATGAAGCCCGAGAAGAAGCTGACCATTATAAAGAAATCGAAAATGCCCAGCGAGATGAATTTCATCTTCGCTCATCTGATCAGCTGCATGACTGCCAAGAGCGGCTCCTCTGACCAAACCGCTAAACCTCAGCAAGCAATGGGATATGCATTGCTGAAAGGTCTACATATAGACTGGGCATCGATCTTATATGATGACCTGGTACTAAGAGTGGACTCCGTCGCTGACAGACCTCTATGGGTTTCGTATCCTCGATTCATCAGCGCCATTTTCCAAAAAGGCCTGAAGGACAACTACCCAACTGATGGTGACCTGAAACTCTCTCAGGTTGGTCCTAAGATTCTCGACTTCAAACCGGTAGAAAATGAGGTACGTCTCTCAACTCTGTTAACTCTTCTAAACCATACTTCTTCTACTTCTGCAGCTCCTTCAGCGGACAAACCCACCGCTGATACCCCAGCTGCAACCTCCATTCCTTCTCTGAAAAGGAAACCCTCTGACACCCAACTTGGTTCCAAAAGAACTAAGAAACCCAAGGAGCAACCCAAGCAATCTCCTGCTAAAGACTCCTCGGCTCCTCCTGTTGAGCTGAAGGAAAGTTCAGTGGTACGCTCTGCCACAGCTGAACAAGTCACCCACTCTATCCCGACTTCAGCGTCTCCAAACGCTGAGGTTACAAACTTGGAAACTTCCCAACCTCCCTCAGTCTCTCAAAAGACTGATGAAGTGATTCTCAGCGATTCCAACGCTGAACTCAGTAAACAACCTCCCTCCATTCTTATCCTTCGCTTCTCCCTCCACTCATTTGGACACAACTCCAGTTATCACTGATGCACCTGTCATTCCTCCAGAAGTTAAATGAACGACGGAAGTAGGACCTGCAGAGATGATCATACGTTCAGGTTCTCTCGCTGACGATATGGAACATTTCTCAGGCCATCGAGATTTTGATGAATTCATCAATCCTCCCGCAGGTATACAACCACCCCTAAACACTGTTACTAAACCCCAAACTTCTGAGCTTTCCTCTGTTCACAAGTTTTTATATGTTACAGGTCCTAATTTGGGAGACATCAACGCGTCTCTGAAGACAGTAGAGACAAAGCTGACAGGTCTCACGTCTACTCTTTCCGGCAACTCTTCAGCTGTAACAACCGCTGGAGAAAATCTTTTAAAGCTTACAACCGAAGTCGGAAAGAATGCCTCCAAAGCTGATGTGGAGAAGGTTAATAAATCACTCGGTGATTTTGCCAAAGTTCTAGCTGACATCTACACAGACTACCTCGACATCAAGAAATCAGTTGACACCATGTCCAAAGAAGTCACAACGCTGAAGACATCGGTTGGCACACTCGAAGGTGATATGTCTGCTGTAAAGGCTGATGTCAGTTCAGTAAAAACTGATATGAGTTCCGTGAAGACTGATGTCAACACGATGAAAAATGACATCTCTTCAATTCAGAACTTGTTGAAGCAGATTCTGACAAACACGACCGCCCCTACCCCTGCCCCTGCACCTCCATCTTTTACTGCGGCGGATCATGCTGAACTTGTGAAGATCAATCCGGGTATTTCTGGCATTGAAAACAGATTATCAGCGATTGAAATCTGTGTGGGGATCCCTGGCCAAGAAGACAGGGAAACCACACGAGCTGCTGAATCATCTCATTCCTCCCCCAGTCATCATGAAAAAGAGGGGGAGAAGAGCGCTGAAGACCCTTCCAAGAGCGCTAAAGACCTTTCACATGATGAATCTATCAAGGGAGAGAAGAATGAAGACCTCACCTTCACTGAAGAGGGTGAGAAGACTATTGAAGCTGAAGCAGCCGCTGGACCTCAGGGAGATGAAACACCTTGAGGGAACCGAGAAGCTCGCCTCTGTATCTGAGGGGGAGCAACTCGAAGAAGAAGCTGAAGAATCTGAGTCTGAAGCTGAAGATGAAGAAGCCATCGACTTGTCTGATGATGAACCATCCTCTTCTCCAAAGAATGATGATGACGAAGATGACGATGATGATGATGATTCTTTTATCGTCAAGCCTGCTCAGAGAACAATAGCTCTTAAAGGGATCCGAATAAATGAACCTTCAGGGGAGCGGACAAAGACAACGCCATCAGCATCTGAAGCTGACAAGGGCAAAGGAAAAAATGTCGCTGAAGATGAAAATCTGATGATCTTGCTTAACAAGCCGGTTTGTCAGGTACATTAATCTTACACAACATCCCTCCTCTATACACTATCAGTTCTACACTCTATAAACCTCCATACACTTTATCCTATATTCTCTCTCTCTCTGTTCTACCCATGTTCTTACTTGTATGATCGTTGCGTTTTAGCTAGTCCTCTCCCCTGTTTGAGGATATCGCTGAAGTTCCTACAGCTGCAACAATAATTCCAGCTCCCAACGCTGAAGCAATAATCCCAGTCTTAGATTTAATCTCTGAGACTGATGAACCTGAAGAACAGACTCTCTCTCACAAAAACAGACCTTCCTTGGCTCCTCAAAAGCTAAGTGAAGAGGATCAAGAAAAGATAGATGCAATGATCAAGAGACTCGAAGATCAGCGAATCATTCTAAAGCGTGATCAACTTCCTACCGTTCCTCCAAAGTTCAGAATTTCCCAAAAGGAATACAAGGAACACCTCAGAGCTGAACGCCTAATCGCTGAAAGAAAGGAAGCTGAAGAAAAAGACAGAGAATACGCCATCAAGCTTACTCAACGATCAATAAAAGACCCCAAGCTGAAAAGAGTTCCCATTGATGTTCAACGTCAGCTATGGGATGATGCTCAAGAGATCGATAGAGAAAAGACTAAGGTCTTTGATACGACTTTGGAATGGGCTAAACAAATGCCGACCTATCGATCTAGACCATCCAAAATCATCAAAGTAAACATCAGAGGAAGACTATACGCTGACGTTCCTGTTGTTGAAGTGGATGTCTACAGAGAAGACAAAACCAAGCAAACTTTCTATGCTGCTACCTTAGAAAAGTTTGGTCTCTCTGAATGGTTAGAAACAAAATTAGCCATTCAGGGATCACGCTGAAAGTTCAAAAGCCATGTCGAGAAGATCTTAAACAAACAGATCGACCTGCTTTCTTCTGCTGTGGATATTCCTCCTACTCTTCCTCCTCAACAAAGAAAAATATCTGCTAAGGAAAAGAAAGTCTCTGATTCAGGTCCTCCTATACAAAATGAAACAGGTATTGGTTTCTCTCATGCTGAAGTTCTTGGCCCTGATGCTGATCTCTCAGCGCTTGACACCTCCCTACCACCTGGAGAAACTTTCATTCCTCGCACAGTTATTAGTGATCCATATGGTATATTCTTTCTAGACTACGATGGAAACCATCACTTTCAACATATCTCTGAGCTCCACATCGCTCCCATCGAACAACTCAGAGATCTCATATACTGGTGTGAAGTCAGACGCGACATCAAAGCTAGACACCTGAAGCCCTTGATTTTTGAAGAAGCTCTGAAGAAAAAGAATCAAGGAGCATATGTCCCTGATTGGATGATTGCCACATCAATGACCCTTGATGAACAACTCATTAAGGAAGAACCTTTTGACGGATAGGATCGCCTTGTAATTCTTTCTATCCTTATCTGTCTACATCTTTTGTACTTGTAATTTTATTCGTTGTACTTGTAATTTTTCCACTTCCCTCTGTAATCTTTACAAAGTTTAAAGAAAAATTTCAGCAAACGTACTTTATTCCATCAGTACAGAAAAAATCCCAGAAAACAGTAAAAGGGACAAATATTTTATGAGTTTTTTTTATCCTTATGTTTTCATTAAATAGAAATTTTTTCTGTTGCTATGACATAATCAAATAGGATGTCAGGATCGAATCTTAACAAGACTAAAAATACTTAGAACTCAGAATTAAAGAATCTGCGGAATAGAACTTTAATTCACGCAATCAAAGAACAATATATCAGAAAACACACAGCTGTTTGTATTCACTGATTCAACTCACAAGCTTACAACCAAACCTCAATCTTGATGAACAGGCTCAATCAAGACGACTTCTACTTCTCTAGAAATAGGGTTCTAAACCTTGAGGTTAATTCTCTCTAAAACAGAATGTATTCTCAAAAACTCTCGTATATCGCGTATTTCGTATTATTTGAATAGCTATCTATCAACATCTATTTATACTAAATAGTTACAAGATAACTATCAAAAATAAATTGATCTTCTGAATCTTCATTAAGCATATCTTCATCCATTCCATCTTTATCTCCAAAATCTTCGCATACCAAACTTATCACATCAGCAGTATTAACTTTATTCAGCATGAGCAGTACTAATATTCTCCAGCAGCATTAATTCATTCCAGCAGCATTAACTTGACTCAGCAGTACTAACCTTGCTTCAGCAGTATTAATCTTGACAAGCAGTACTAACCTTGTTCCAGCAGCATTAATGCATCAGCAGTACTAACATTCTTCCAGCAGTATTAACTTTGTCTTGCAGTAGTAATTTTGTTCTGGCAGTACTATCCTTTACTGGCAGTAGTAACTTTGTTCTGGAAGTAGTAATGTTGTTCTGGCAGTATTATCCATACTTAGCAAATCTTCAGTTCCCAACAATCTCCCTCTAACTTGACTTTTAGAAAGAGAAGTCAAGTTCTTCAGATGATGTGCTTCCAAAACTTAATCTTGAACACACAAGTCAGGATTCAATCCCAAACTTTGATTGATGATCCTTCTTACCAGGTATCTTGCCATCTTAGAATCTTTGTTACCCACCAACTTAGTTTTTAGCATTCCTTTCAACCTTGTCATGCTGTGCTTGTATACTTTATCCACCAAATAATACTCATGATATGCATAGTCAAGTGTTATGACATACACACCACAGTTTTCAATAAGCATCCAGTTGGTAACAGTTTGAAATTGCCTTTCTGTCAAATACTTAACTGCTTCTGTATTGAACATTAGGCACAAGTATTCAAGTACCATTTTGGTGATGGACATTCCATTCTCAGTCAGCATATTTCCATAAAGATTCATTCCTACCTTGAACATCTCCTCAATGTCAGATCTAGAGCACATCCTGATAAGTCTTCCCCATGTAGAACTGACCTCAAACTTCCCATCTGCTCTTTTTACTCTAATGTACTCCTTTCTCTGATCTTTCAAAGTATCCCAGAAGATGATCTCAGGAGCCATAGAAGCTAATGGTTTAACTTTGATTGGACTAGTATCAACCACAGTAATATACATATCACATTGAGCATTTGTTGGTGATTGTACATTGCTTGGTTGACCTGATGGAGTTGCCACTTCTTCTTCAGCAACTTTTTGATCAGCTTTCTCTTTCACAACTTCCTCCTTAGCTTCTTCTACAATGGGTTCCACCCTAGGCTTCTTTACAACTTTCTTCTTTGAAGCTATAGACTTTGTTCTAGGTCTTTTGTTTGACACCATCTTGGTTCTTTTGAGTGATTTAACAGCTTCAGGAATGGTTTCAGTTGTTTCCTTTGTTTCTGCTGTTTCAGGGATCGTTTCTGCTGTTTCCTTTATTTCTGCTGCTTCAGGGATCGTTTCTGCTGTTTCCTTTGTTTCTGCTGCTTCAGGGATGGTTTCTGCTGCCTTATGTTTTTTAGCAACATTAACCATTTCTGCTGCTTGAATGGTTTCTGCTGCTTTTTGACTAGCAGCATTAACCATTTCTGCTGCTCTAGCTGTTACTGCTTCTTTTATAATCTTTGATACTGCTGCTTCAACACTATTCTTCACAATCTCAAATACCTCTGCTTCAATCTCAGATTTGGTTACTGTAGATACAGATAATGTTTCCTTCTCACTTTCAGATACTGCTGCATCAACAAGACTCTTCATAATTTCAGTTACTGCTGCTTCAATCTCAGATACTGCAGCCTCCCCCTCAACCTTATGCTCATTCTCCCCCTCAACCTTTGCATCCTCCATGTTTAGTTCAGTTTCTAACTCCCCCTTTTTCGAAGCATCAGTGGTTGAGCTTCTCCTTTTCAGAACATACTGAGCTTTCTTCCTTCTTTGCAGCAGTTTGGTGATCATCTTCTTATTCTTCTCTATCTTGGTGTGTTGATAAAGAACCACCTTCTTAAGCTCATCAATCTCCTTCTGCTGATCCATGACATCAATGTTGATGTTGGCAATGGTTTCCATCAATTCCTCATAAGTATATCTATCCTCACCTGGTTTAGAAGTGTTTACCTCCCTTGCAGGATCATAGGAAGTTTTAGTAGGTGTCTCTTGCCTTGCAAAAGTACAACCTACTCCCATGGTTTCTTGGCGCCTGGGTCCTCTGAATGTTTTCACATTCTGAGTTGCCGTGGGGAAGGTCTTAGTGATGTTACCACTGTCCTTCTCTTTGCTAGCAGAAGTAGTGGCAGCCTTGCAGCCCACATGCTCATCCTTCTCCTTAGAGAGCACCTTCTTGGGGTTGGGAGACACCCCTGTGGTTACCCTTTTGATATTCTCTATTGGAGAATGATCCAATAGAGGGCTTGTAGGCTTTGAGCTATTAGGAGATACATCAAGGGAAGGAACCTTGTGTACCTTTCTTCTTTCAAACTTCTTGGTGATTTTTGGAGTGGGTCTTAAAAGAATGGACTGTGGGATTTCTTTGGTGATGGAAGGTGGGGATTGGCCATCAGTGGGTGTGTCTAATGGGGGCCTTGACCCTGATGCCATACCTTCAGTGGTGTGGGACACAACCATCATTGTAGAGAACAATGGTGTGTCAACTCCTTCCGAGTCCCTAGGAATTCTTCTCATATTTGAGAAAACCTTCCCTTTAGGGGGTTTTGGCACATATACCTCAGCGGATTGAGGTAAATCCGTCAATTCATGGTTAATTACTTCTTGGACAAACCTGGGATACATGTAAAAGCGCTTTTTGGATTCTAGGTTTGCCACAAGATCATTAAAAATCATTGCTGAAAAATTGAACTTTCTGGCAGTGGCTAAGCAGACCAAGGCATAAGCAATGGTACTGCTAAACTCACTCCATCCAGTTGTTTTCTTTGAAATACAGTGCATAAGAGTATGAACAAAAAATCGCCATTGGGTGAAAAACTTTGACTTGTAGAATTTAAAAATTCCAATGGGACCTTCATACCCCATTCTTGGTAAGGTCGAGAAAAGTTCATCATTAGAGAGATAGGTTATACCTGAGGCATCATCTAAGTGAAGAGTGATGCGAATAACCTCCTCTGTGACCTTCAAGGGTTTGTCACAAACCCTTGTTCGAATGATTTTCTGCCCATCTTCGAATATAATAGTGGCATTCTCCCAAAATTGCTTTTGATGCTCAATATATATGGTTGGGCACACTGTTAGGGCATGAGAGATGTGTGTAGACTTGAGAAAATCCACCATATCATGAAATCCTGCGGCCTGCTTTGGCTTTTGAAGCATCGCAATCTCATTGTGCTCATCGACAAACTCCATTGTCGTCATTCTTCCTGAGGATTTGGATAGAGAACACAGAGATTCTAGGGAGAAAAGGTTAGAACGAGAGAGAGAAATTGAATGCAAAGAGACGTTATGAACTTTGGCGGGCTGAAAGAGTATTTATAGCAGTACTAGCCCTGATTTTCTTTAGAAGCAGTATTAACGACTTAGCAGTATTAACGACTGAGCAGTATTAACTACAAGGCAGTATTAACTACACAGCAGTATTTACTACACAAGCAGTATTAACTACTAAGCAGTATTAACTACACAGCAGTATTAACTACAAAGCAGTATTAACTACTAAGCAGTATTAACTACAAAGCAGTATTAACTACACATGCAGTATTAACTACTAAGCAGTATTAACTACAAAGCAGTATTAACTACAAAGCAGTATTAACAACTAAGCAGTATTAACTACAAAGCAGTATTAACTACTAAGCAATATTAACTACTAAGCAGTATTAGCTACAAAGCAGTATTAACTACACATTAGCAGTAGAAAATATGTACTAGCAGTAGTAATTCTGCACTAGCAGTAGTAACTATACTTACACTTTGCAACACTTGTCAATCTGAGTCATACTGAGGTTCTGAGAAAACTAGTTAGTAACACCAAATATACAAAGAAATACAGGTATAAAAAATTAAAAATCATGAATTTATTCAAGGTTGATCAAGCCCACACTTGCTACCAAGAAAGTGAATCTACCCACATCAAATGCTTTTGTGAATAGATCTGCAAACTGGTCATTGGTATGAACTTTAGCAACTTGAATCAATTTCTTTTCATTACAGTCTCTAATAAAGTGATACCTGATCTTTATGTGCTTTGTTTTTGAGTGTTTGACAGGATTGTTAACAATGCTAATGGCACTGTTGTTGTCAATGAAGATTGGAGTGTGAAGAAATGTTACCCCATATTCCAACATCTGATTCTGAATCCATAACACCTGAGAACAGCAACTTGCAGCAGCTATATACTCAGCTTCTGTTGTAGATAAGGACAATGTGGTTTGTTTCTTACACTGCCATGATACAAGTCTTGCACCCAAAAACTGACATCCACCTGAAGTAGACTTCCTATCCATGTTAGCTCCACCTAAGTCACTATCTGAGTATGCAAGCAAGTCAAACGAAGATTCATAAGGATACCAAAGACCTAATCTAGGTTGCCCTCTTAGGTATCTAAAAGTTCTTTTGACTGAATGAAGGTGTGATTGCTTAGGTGTAACCTGAAATCTGGCACAAACACATACAGGAAACATAATGTCTGGTCTAGAGGCTATGAGATACATGAGTGATCCAATCATAGATCTGTAATGATGGACATCCACATCCTCCCCCTCAAGATCTGCAGTGATCTGTTTGTGTGTCTCCATTGGTGTGCTTGCTGGCTTTGAGTCTGTTAAACCATACTTGTCCAGGTTGTCTTTCACATATTTGGATTGGCTTATGAAAATCCCATCTTTCCTCTGTTTCACCTGAAGCCCAAGGAAGAAAGTAAGTTCTCCCATGGAACTCATCTTGAAGCTCTT
Source organism: Saussurea involucrata (assembly GCA_033807775.1). Classification (NCBI taxonomy): domain Eukaryota; kingdom Viridiplantae; phylum Streptophyta; class Magnoliopsida; order Asterales; family Asteraceae; genus Saussurea; species Saussurea involucrata. The sequence continues at coordinate 141,431,247 of CM066322.1, forward strand.
GTGCATTAACTCTTCAAACTCTTTACACATGTGATCATTTGTGGATCCAAAGATGATGTCATCCACATAGATCTGAACAAGTAGTGTGTCTTTCTTTCTCCTCTTAATGAATAAGGTCTTGTCAATGACTCCTCTTTCAAATTCATTTTTCAAGAGATAGGTAGACAGGGTGTCATACCATGCTCTTGGGGCTTGATGTAAACCATAAAGTGCCTTCTTCAACTTGTACACTCTGTCAGGGTGCAATGGATTCTCAAATCCAGGGGGTTGACAGACATATACTTCTTCATCAATACTTCCATACAGAAAAGCACTTTTTACATCCATTTGGTAGACCTTGAACTTCATGAATGAGGCATAGGCTAGAAATAGCCTAATTGCTTCAATCCGTGCCACTGGAGCAAAGACTTCCTCATAGTCTATGCCCTCTTCCTGAGTATACCCTTGTGCAACCAGCCTTGCTTTGTTTCTGATCACAATTCCTCTGTCATCCTTCTTGTTTCTGAAAATCCACTTGGTGCCAATTGCTCTATTACCTTTTGGAAGGTCCACCAAGTCCCAAACATCCTGTAATTTAAACTGTAGCAGCTCCTCTTGCATTGCTTCTATCCAACTTGGATCTTTCATAGCATCATAAGCCTTTTTAGGCTCAATTTGGGATAGAAAGCAAGTAAGTACAGTATTAACTGTATTCTGCTGATCTTGTAGCTCTTGAAGTCTGCTTTGATTCCTAGTCATCATGGGAGAAGCAATGTCTCCTATAACCAACTCAGGAGGATGATTTTTCTGAGTTCTTGATGGATGACCAGGTTCCTCAACTAAGTTCCCATCCAGATTTGACTCATTTAAGTCTGGATTTTCTTCAGCTTCTTCAAGTACTTCAGACTCTCTTGAAGTCTGATTTTCCTCTATTCTTCTCTCTTCTTCATTCTGAATGGGTTCAGCTTCCTTTTCTGGTTCACAGAAGTCAACAGGATCAATGGTAGGGAGTGGAAATATCACAGACTGAATACTGTTATCTGATGGTGGTGCATCCCTTTGTCCTGCATTCATATCACTACTGAAACCCAAAGAATTAGTGAGTGAATCAATGTCAAATAGCCAATCAGGACCTGAACCAATAGGATTTGGTGTGTGCTCATTGCATTTGACATTGTCACTTTCTTCAATTATTCTAGAAGAGGTATTAAACACTCTGTAAGCCTTACTCTGAGATGAGTAACCAACAAGAAAGCCATCATCTGCTTTGCTATCAAACTTACCTAAGTGAGATTTGGTATTGAGAATTGTACAAGGACACCCAAATGGTTTGAAAAATCCAATAAATGGTTTCTTTTTCAGAAAAAGCTCATAAGGTGTCTTGTTTTTAGGCTTTATGACCAAGACTCTGTTTTGAACATAACAAGCAGTATTAACTGCTTTTGCCCAAAAAGTAGTGGGTAATTTTGAATCAGCTAACAGAGATCTAGCAACCTCAATCAGTATCCTATTCCTTCTCTCAGCAACACCATTCTGTTGTGGAGTCCTAGGAGCACTGTATTGTCTCTCGATTCCTTTTTCCTCACAAAAGGTGTTTAGATCAATGTTTTAAATTCAGTCCCATTATCTGATCTAATGACTTTCACTTTTTGATTTGATTGGTTTTCAATTCTAAGAATAAAAGATTTGATCAGTCCACTTGTCTCATCTTTAGTTCTCAGAAAATATACCCAAGTAAATCTAGAGTAATCATCAACAATAACTAAACAGTATGACTTCTTGCCAATGCTCATGACATTTGTAGGGCCAAACAGATCCATATGCAACAACTGAAGAGGATTTGAGATAGTGTTTATCTCTTTGGACTTATGAGAAGTTTTGTGTTGTTTGCCTTTGAGACATGCAACACGATGATCATCACATGAATAGACTTTTGATGGTAAACCCCTAACAAGATTATTTTTAACAAGTTTATTCATTGTTTTAAAATTCATGTGACACATCCTTATGTGCCAAAGTGAAGATTCATCTATTGAAGCTTTTGAAACCAAACAATTTAGAGATGAATCAGATGAAACACTTTCTAAATCTAAACAATACACATTATCCTTTCTAGGAGTTCTCAATAGTATCATGTTTTCATCAACTACTTTGAATCCAGGAGCAAGAATAATGCATTCAGAATCAGTAAATAATATACTATGTTTCTTGTCACAGACCTGTGATACACTTAACAGGTTGTATCTCAATTGCTCAACATAGTAAACATCCTCAAATGTCATCTTACCTTTTGACACATCACCTTTACCACTTATCTTACCTCCTGCAGGATTATTTCCAAAAGCAACATGTCCTCCATCAATTCTTTTGAAATTCTTGAGGCAGGCCATGTTACCTGTCATGTGCCTGGAACAACCACTATCAACATGCCAGATGCTCTTCCCCTTGAGCTGTTGGTTGCCCTGCACATCAGATAAATCAGTTAGTTTTTATTGGGAACCCAAGCCGAAGTGGTCTTGGGTCTCCCTTGCTCATCAAAGTACTTGCACTGGGTTTTGATGAGATTTTCAAACTTAGGTACTGCAGAACTGGAGTACTTTGTCAATATGATTGGTCTAGCAGCACAAAAACTAGAAGCAGTATTAACCTTGGAAGAAGTACTAACAGTGTTAGCAGCACTAACACTGCTAGCAGCAGCATTCTCTTGAAAAGAAGTACTAACAGTGTTAGCAGCACTAACACTGCTAGCAGTAGTATTCTCTTTAAAAGCAGTACTAACAGTGTTAGCAGCACTAACACTGCTAGCATCAGTATTGTCTTTAAAAGAAGTACTAACAGTGTTAGCAGCACTAACACTGCTAGCAGCAGTATTGTCTTTAGTATTGCTTCTAGCAGCACTATCCTTGTCAGCAGTACTATCTGAGGTAGCAGTACTAACATTAGTGCTTTTGGGGACCCATATATTGACACATTCCTTTTCAGTCTGTTTTCTCATGTGGCTTTTGGTTTCAGCTTGTTTCTTAGCCACATTATTCCTTGCAGGCTTCCTATAACCAGAAGATTTTTGAAAACTTCTTTGAAAACTTTTATTTTGGTTAATAGGATTGAAATAACAGTGTTTGGCAAGATGATTCAATTTGCCACAAATAAAACAAGGTTTTGGTCTGTTAATCCTTTGCAGATCAACTCCTTGCTTTTGTGCCCACTGGTTATTCCAATTTCTTTGATTTCCCCTCTTTTTATCATGTTTTTGGGGCTTATTCTCTTGATGTTTCTTGCAAGAACAATGTTCACAAGTATTAGAGTTCACAACAGTGGTCTGTGTATAATGAACTCCCTTTCCCTTTCCAGTCCTTTTCATCTCATTGTTCTTAACACATGGACTTACACATTTCTCATCAGATCCTTCTTTTTCAGTCTTATCCTCAACAACTACTTTATCTAATGGATCTACTTCAGTGGCTCCTTCAGGTAAGTCCTTCCTATCCTTGGTTTCTAATAGGTCTGACTTAGGAGGGATGTAGTTGTTGTTGTAGGGTGGGGTTGTGGCATTGTACCCTATGCCTGGTTTCAACTTACTATGGATTTGAGAGTTGATTATGTTGTCCATGACTTTAGAGGTACAATTAAACTTTTCTACATCAAGTTTAACTTTCTCAAGCTCTCCTTTTAGTTTCTCACACTCTTCCCTGGATTCTCTAAGCTGGAACTCTAGACCATCATTTTCCCATTTCCAGTAGTTTGTATCATAGGAGTGTTGAAGTTCATTGGCTTGAAAAGCCCTAATCTGTTCTTCAAACTTCTCAACAATTACTACATAGTCTTTTCTGTCCTTTTCTAATCTCTTAAGGTCATCACACATTCCCTGATTGTGATCTCTATACCTTTTAACAGTGTCTATACAAGCTTGAGTACAGAGATTAGATTTTACCTCAGTGGGAAGATCTGAAACTTCAGCCATAAGTGCTTGATTTTGGATGGCCTCTTCAGCTTGATCACTCCAATCAAATCCCATTCCTTGTTGAGAGACAAGAGCTTGAATAGAGTTTCTGTTTTGATTGGAACTTCCAGCCTGAGTTTGTTGATGGTTGTTGTGAGATGTTCCACCTCTGCATTCCCTGGCAAAGTGTCCCATCTTGTGACACTTGCAGCATTCAACTTTGGACTTGTCAAATCCATCACCATCTTCTCTTCTTTGGGAAAAGTTGTTTCTCCCTGTCCTCTTTATGAATTTCTTCACCCTCATAGACAGCATAGCCATCTGCCACTTGCTATCCATCTCTTCAAGATCATCAGCATTAATCTGTTCTAAGTCATCATTAATCAATGAGGAATTAACATGACTAGAAAAAAAGGCTTCTAGTACTGAATCATTGGTCTTTTCCTGATTGACTCCTCCAGCAGCACTAACTGATTCAGGGTTAGCAGTAGAATCAGGTGATGCTGAAAGGAGTGCAGCATTATGTACATATCCAGAGGCTTCTTTTTGGCTTCAACCTCTGCTTCAAAGACTCTAAGATCATTGTAAAGATCATCAAGCTCTTTATCTTCCAATTGGTCATTCTGTCTGAAGGACACAGTATACATTGTCCACTCTTCACCTAATGATCTTAAGAACTTTCTGTTAACATCATCAGCCTCCATCTTGACTCCCACTGTAGCCAATTCTCCAATCAGCTTATTAAATCTATCAAAAGTTTGAGTCATAGACTCATTCTTAGTAGAAGTAAAGTTTTCATACTGCTGCTTGAGAATTGCCTTCTGATTCCTCTTGGTGCTTTTAGTGCCAGTGAATCTCTTTTCCAATGCATTCCACAGAGTCTGAGCATCAGTGCAGTGATGAAATTGATGCTGATATTCATTGGGGATAGCCAAAAGTAGAGTGCTTAAGGCCTTCATCTCTATTTGTCTGACTTTTCTCTCTGCATCAGTCTTTGGAGGAGGTCTTTTGCCATCTGGTCCAATTCTTCCTTCAGCACATGGACCATTCTCTATGATATCCCAGATGGAATAATCAGTAAGCAGAATATACTGCTTGATTCTAATTTTCCACATGTCAAACTCATTGGGTCTGAGCATGGGAACCTTAGAAACAAGAGTACTGTTTGATTCAATAGAATTGTCCATTGTTGAGTTCTAAGAAACACAAGCTCTGATACCACTTGTCAGGATCGAATCTTAACAAGACTAAAAATACTTAGAACTCAGAATTAAAGAATCTGCGGAATAGAACTTTAATTCACACAATCAAAGAACAATATATCAGAAAACACACAGCTGTTTGTATTCACTGATTCAACTCACAAGCTTACAACCAAACCTCAATCTTGATGAACAGGCTCAATCAAGACGACTTCTACTTCTCTAGAAATAGGGTTCTAAACCTTGAGGTTAATTCTCTCTAAAACAGAATGTATTCTAAAAAACTCTCGTATATCGCGTATTTCGTATTATTTGAATAGCTATCTATCAACATCTATTTATACTAAATAGTTACAAGATAACTATAAAAAATAAATTGATCTTCTGAATCTTCTTTAAGCATATCTTCATCCATTCCATATTTATCTCCAAAATCTTCGCATACCAAACTTATCACATCAGCAGTATTAACTTTATTCAGCATGAGCAGTACTAATATTCTCCAGCAGCATTAATTCATTCCAGCAGCATTAACTTGACTCAGCAGTACTAACCTTGCTTCAGCAGTATTAATCTTGACAAGCAGTACTAACCTTGTTCCAGCAGCATTAATGCATCAGCAGTACTAACATTCTTCCAGCAGTATTAACTTTGTCTTGCAGTAGTAATTTTGTTCTGGCAGTACTAACCTTTACTGGCAGTAGTAACTTTGTTCTGGAAGTAGTAATGTTGTTCTGGCAGTATTATCCATACTTAGCAAATCTTCAGTTCCCAACATAGGGGGAGATTGTTGATCCAAACCCTCAGTGATTTGATAATGACCGTCTCTTATATACTTAGTGAAAAACGTAAGTAAACAATATGTATCAGAGTTTCACTATAGCTGATAAGTACTAAGATCTTCCAGTACCGCTAATAGGAACTCTCGCTCTTTAGATTAAACATTCAGCGAAACTATTCACCATAATATTCTGAGTCTGTTCAGTACTTATGATGATCGCTGATAAGTTAGTTGTTTACTTATGATCCCTGAAGACAAGTTTCACGTCAACATAGGTTCTACGCTGAAGTCGAAGATCAAGCTCAAGAACCAGCGACAAGTCTCCTAATGAACTGATGCGGATCAGCGAAGACTCAGATTTGTCCACTCAACGTGAAGTATCAAGTACAAAACTTAAGCTATCGCTGAACTCTATCATTCGCTGATATAGAATGATAGATCGCTGAATCAACGAAAAGATGATCATGAAGTCCTCCGTACAAAGTACTTTTGTCTTAACCACCCTTGCATATCTCCGTACGATATGTCAGAAAAAGAACCTCCTTATTTTCTGAATTCGTACAACCACTCTGATACTACACTGTTCAAAACATGCAGCTACTTAGGTTGTCAACAAAGGTCAATGACATGCAACCAATCAGCTGCTGCCACGTGTAAAGTGTAAACTGCAATGCATTAAATGAATGCAATATATAAGAAGAAGAACTCACTTCATTTTGAAGTAACTTGCTAACTCTGGACAAGTTCATCCTTCTTATCTTGAGATGGGTTATTATTAGTAATTTCCTTTTCTTTCTTAGTGCAAGAAACTTAGTGTTCCAACTTGTTTAGATTTAGGATTTATCCTTAATCTTGTTTCCGCAACAAGCTGTAAATTGTTAATGATTTATCAATAAATAATTTAGAAAAGTAAAATCTGTGTGTTTGTATTCAACCCCCCCCCCCCCCCCTTCTACAAACTTGTATAGCCCTTCGGGACCAACATGATCCAAATTCTCTTGATTTCGGATCTGCCTACATCCGAGAATTGATGGTTTCGGATCCTTAAAGTTAATATGAGAACTAAGGTTCTTGCATCAAGAAGGTTACGAGAAGTTACTGTTTGTCAAAGACTGATAATGCTACAAAGATCTATTTTTCATGTACAAGACTTGAAGATGGTTTGATAGAGTGTCTGTTGGAGAAGATTGACTTTACAAAGAGTTGAAGACTGCTGTCATATTTTTTAAATCTTGAATCCAAAGGGGGAGATTGTTAGAGCATTATTGTATTCAAGATTTACTGTAAATTCAATGTACTGTATTAGTTCTTAATTCCTTTATACCTTGTATGTTATGGGTATAAATAGGCTTGTCTAGTTCAATAGTTAGATAACAGTCTTAGAACACTTCATGCTTAATGTCATTTGTAACTCATTGATCAATATATGGATGACATTTGCTCTCTAGATTCTCTCTCTGTATTTGATTGCTAAATCTGGGTTTATCAATTGGTATCAGAGCCAAACAGAAAATTCAAGCAGATCAAAGACCAAATTGAATATTTTTTACACTGTTCTTGAAGATTTCGGATCCTTCAGAGTTTACTGTTCATGATGATTTCTGACCTTTCTTCGATTACTATTCATCCAAAATTCGACTTTTCAGCCATTTTTGATCTTTTGGATTGAAATTTTACATCACTGAACTCGTTTTTCATCCCTGATCATCTTTAATACACGAGTTTCTACCAAAATCTGCATAGAATTTGCAGATTTGATCATTTTAAATCTGTTTGTTCGAAAACCCTAAACTTACTGTTTTGGATCTTAATTCGATTAAATCGATCGAATTAGGAGTTGTGATTAAAAAGAAAAGTGTGTGGAATCAAATTTCGAACAAATCTGTGCAAATTTCATAACAATTGATCAAGAATTGAAAAGGTTATGGCTGATTTAATGATTTTTGGTGTTTATGTGAAGGTTTCGAATCATTCATGAAGATTTCGGATCATTCATAGGGATTTGGGATCATTCAAGCTTGGTTTCGGACAACGCATCATTTACTGTTGCATGGTTTCGGATCTCAAAGAGAAGTGATATTTGTTCAAGTTTGGATTTCGGATCCCTGAGGATACGAAATCGTTGGTTTCGCATCCCATTAAGTCCGAATCCAAGGGATTTCGGATCCTTCAGCGTACGAAATCCGGGATTTCGGATCCTTCTACATACGAAACCTGTGGTTTCGGATCCTTATACATTCGAAATCTGTTGGTTTCGAACCCTTCTTGGTTCGAATCCATTGGTTTCGAACCCTTCTTGGTCCGAATCCATTGGTTTCACACCCTTTTACATCCGGATTCCGTGGTTTCGAATCCTTCTTGATCCGAATTCGTGTTGATTAAAAATATATATATATTATTCCGAAATTTTTTCTATAGTGTTTTTTATACACTTTAAGAGCTTTTCAAGAAAAATTTTTATATAAATTTTTTTCAATAGTGTATTTTATACACTTTCTGCTTGATTTTCTGAAAGATCAACTTCTAACAATACCATAAAGAGAGATGGGTTTGCAACAAACTCTTATAAAGGAGATTCCTCCAACTCCACAAGTTTTTGTTAAACCAAATAATGAAATTTTGCAACAAGTTCTTATAACAGAAATACCTTCAACACCACAAACTTTTGTTAAATCTAATAATGAAAGTTTGAAGCAAACTATTATTAAATCCAGTGGTGAAGGTTTGAAGCAAAATTTTGTTAAAACTAATACTTCAAATCCTTCAACTCATCAAGATGACATGAAGGAGCTTCAAGGAAGTAAAAAAGCATTGGAGGAAGAAAATGCTAATCTGAAGAGACAAATTTTAGACATTTCTTCTTCAAATGATAGACTTATTAAAAGAGTTACTGATCTTGATGTTTATATTGCAGATCTTGAAGCAAAGAAAGACAACTCGAGTCTGCACGATCAAATCGGGAAACTTCAAGAGAAAGTAACAACTCTTCAAAAAGAAAATACTGATATGAAGATTAGGGAAGAAAAGAGAGTGAAGTGGAACTTAAAGTTACATGCTCAATTAAAAGAAGTTCAAGAGAAAAGAATAACATTGGAAGATGAAAATGTTGATTTGAAGAAAAAGCTTTCTGAACGTGAAAGAGAGTCTCTTTCTTCAAAGAAAGTTTTTAAAGAAAAGGATCTAACTGAGCTGAAATGTATAAAACTTTCAAAACAAGTTTCGGACTTTGAGAAAGTTTTATTTTTAGAAAAAGACAAGCTCGAAAAAAAAGAGCTAAATTTGAAACTGAACGAAAATCTGTTGAGATTATAAGTTCTGAACTTTCCGTGAAAATCTCTGATTTAGAAAATCTTTTGGAAAAAGAAAGAAAAGATTTTGCGGAAAAGAAAAATCTCTTTGAAAAGGAAAGTAAAACCCTTAAAAAGAAAAATATGGAAATTTTCAAAGAGATTACTGATAAAAGAAGGTTTCTGGAAAAAGATTTTGAATCGGAACGCGAATATTTTGAAGATGCGATTCTTAATCTTACCAAAAGATTATCTGGTTTATCAGCTGATATTATGAAGGATCAGTTGATCAAATCTGATCTCCAAAAGAAATTTGATCTAATTTCTAAAGAGAAATATGTTTTGATATACAAAGTTAAAGAACTTGAAGACGTCATTTTTAAATTTGATGTCTCAAAGCAGACCAGTCATAATTCTATCTTTCAGACTCCATTTGTTGATTCAAATGATTCTGAATGTTCTTTTAAAACTGCTTCAAGTTCAAGCTTTAAAAACATACCTTCTAAACAATTTAATAGATCAACTGATTTATCAAAAGATCAGATTCGTTCAACAAATCTCTTCTATAATCCTCTGCTTGATAAATCAGATAACAAACCAAATGTGCCTAAAGTTAATACTTCCAAAACTGAAGAAGTTCCAGTCTTCAAAAAGGTGAAGATGGAATGAAGAGTTAAAGGCACAATGTTGGTTCCCGTTTTTGTTTAAACAAGATTATCAGATCTATTAGTTCAAGTTTATGTTTTGATGCGGAAGCGTATTTGAAGAACTAACAGATATGTTTGATAGATTTAGAACACAATATAAATAAACAGTGAACAGGAAATAATATCTCAAAGTTTACTGAATATATATATATATATATATATATATATATATATATATTAAGAACAGATTTAAGAACAGTGAGTAAGCAAAGCTTTAAAGCAGATATGACTCTCAAAGTGTATAAGCTATGTGTTCTTGTGATGTTTTTGTCTCTTAATTCTCTATTCTCTTTTAGGAAGAACTCAACATGAGTCTTCCTTATATACTACTCTAAGGGGACCATAAAGCATAAGCTACTATTAAGAACGGACGGTATGAACAGTTGGACGTGCTGTATTGCATTTAATGCAGCAGACGTCTATTATGTACTAAGCCCTATTGAATCCAATCAGAGTTTGACACGTTGAAGATGGACATGGCATGCTACCATGCAAGTTGATGAACAGGTCCAGTAACAGTAGCAAGATATTATAAATATCTCCAGGTCTTTTAGAGAGGACCACAAAGGCTCTGTAAAGTGTTACAGAGGTTCTGCGGTCTGGTCCTTTGTAGAGCAGTCTTCACCGGATTCTGAGTCTTTGGTCTTCTTTGTGCGTACGACAGAGCTTATGTAGGATGCCTCTTTAGCTTCTGTAGCTTCTTGACCTTGATCTCTCGGTAAGTTCGACAGAGCCTCTGTAAGAGGCTTTCTTTACTTAGCCTATTTTTCACTACTTCTAAATATTTCTATGATTAGGAAGACTGAAGCTAACAATCTCCCCCTAAGTAGTGAAAAATAAAAATTTGACATTTAAGTATTTTTAGGCTAAGTTAGATAAGACAGAGGTTAAACAATACCTCAAAAGTTCTTTCATTCAGAGATATGCCAGAGGCATTTTATATTTGAGTACAATGAAAGATAAACTTTAACATGGTTTGCAGAGATTGGTTGTTTGAGAATCAGATTTTGGCGTCTTTGAAATCGTTGGAGCTTCTGTTGTCTCTTCCGACTTCTCTGATCTCTTTGTAGAAACTGATGCAGAGTTCTCTTAAGCGTATTGTAGCATCAATCTCTCTGATGAGGGTATCTGCAGCGTCTCTATCCATTTGCTCGGTATCTCTGTATTTTACAAGGTTTGCTCTGAACTTGTTCAGAGTACTAGTTGCGTACTTCTGACAATCCATGCTTACAAAAAGTTTGACTTCGCCTTGTGGGTTTTGAAATACTAACCCGAATCTTGGTTCTGTAATGATTGAGTTGGGCACGGCATCAGGTGGGCAGCGATCCTCTGGTGGTCGTAGGTTCAGATGTTTGAGACCAAGATCCTTTCCCAGCTGAAAGTCTGTCAGACTGTAGATTAGAATCCTTTCCCTCATTGCTTTTCTCAACACTTGATAGGCTCTGGTGTTTGGCTTTGTGTTGTAGTTGTCCTTCGTCCATTGCAGAAGTTCAGGTAGATCATAGGGATTCAGATTCCTTATATCAGCATCAGTGAAGGTGGTTTCTGAATTGTTTACCCTTTTGACTCTGTAAAGATTGTACCTGACTCTTGGATAGGTTCTTGTGAAGGAGAACATGCAGAAGATTACCTTTTTGATTTTATGAATTGAGAAGACTTCTGCTTTGGTTCTTGGCTTTGTTCTGCTGAAGATGTTCTCAAATTCTTCTCTGATGTTCGGATTTGTGATTTGGTCTGTTGGATGGAGGTTCTGAAAGCGTTGTTTGTAGAGATATTTGTACACCACTTCTTCCATTTCTTCATATGTTGGACCATGTGGTGGTACTTGTCTTCTGAGACTCTCCATCTGTTGAACAACTTCTGCAGCTCTGCCAGTAAGTGGAATGTCTGACAGGGGCTTTAATCCATATGCCTAGTCCTCTTCTTCAGGCTTTGGAGTTTGAAAGGCATCAAAGGAGCTCTTCATCAATTTTTCTGTAGGATTGGGCACTGATTTCTTTTTCTTGGGCTCTTCTGTCATTTTTGCCTTTCCCTTGTCTTTGGCTTTTGGAGGTGCAAAACATGTTGCTTCTGTAGGTTTGGTTGTTGGTGCTTCTGTTGGAATGATGGGAGTTGCCTCTGTAGGTTTTGACACTTGTGTTTGAGAGGACTTTTGTGGCGTTGGTTCTGTTGGCTTGATTTGCTCTGTAACCTCTGTTGGAGGTTCTTTGGTGACTTCTTCTGTGAGCTCGGTTTCTGTTTGTGAAGGTTGGATATCAAATCTTCTTGCCATTTTGAAAGCTAATGTGAACTTGTGCCTTTCTTCTTCTCTCTGCGCCATTCGTTCAGTCATTGTTTTGTGCATATTCCTTAGAACAGAAGAAGCAGAGGTCGTTGCTCTTTTTGGTTTGTGGGCAATAGACTTTCTTCTTGGGATGGATTGGGGTTTTTCTGTTGGTTTTGTAGTTTGGGAGGGAAGATCTTCTTCTGTGGAGGATGACAAATGTTGAACATCTACTCCAAACCTTGTAGGGAATTCCACAGAGGTGGGTGTTGCCTCTGTGGTCTTTTGAGCTTCTGGTACATGGGTTTCTTCAGCGGTTGATTCCACAGAGATGGGTGTTGTCTCTGTGGTCTGTTGAGTTTGTTGATCTTTGGTTTGTTGTGGAGGGGCTTGGCTGATTGGTTCTGCTGCGATTGGTGGAGCATGTAGTCCTCTGGTCGTAGCTTTCTCCTTTATATTCTCCCCCTCAGGATGATCTGATGGACCAGGATGGTCATCATCAGAGTCATCCTGACTCTTATCAGAAGTACCCTCTGCTCTGCAGGAAGCTTTGGGTTTCTTTGGTAGTTCTGCTCCTGCGGCCATCAACTTCGTACATATATCATCACAGAGGCCGATTAGAGTTGCAAGCTATGCTTCTGTGTTGAAGCGCATTTTGCCGACACTTTTTCTGAATTCTTTAACATAGTTGGCATTTGCAGAAGTGAAGGAGACGATGACTTCTGTGACCTGGTTTATCACATTTTGACCGAGCTCTGTAAGCTGTGCACTGGTCATGTAGTCTTTTGGCTGCATCAGTATTGTGTTGCGCATTGCTTCTGCTTGAACGTTTTGCAGAGCCTTCTGTAGATCTGTAAGTGTGAGGCTATGTGATTTGTTGGATTGCTTGTTCATTTGTTCAAGGAAATGCTTGACTGATTCCTTGAATGCAGATGTTGCAGCTATTCCGAAATCTTTAGCAGCAGAAGTGGCTGTAGTTGTGGCAGTTGTTTGAGCAGAAGACTTCATCTCTGTTATGGCGAATTTCACCTCTGTGGACAGATTGTCCATTTTGGTGTTCAGATTTTGTAAGGCTGTTGATGTTGTCTCTGCAAAAGATGTGAAAGAGCTTTGCAACTCTTTCATGGTTTGGTTTACAGAGGTGACAAGGGTTTGGAACTCATCCCTTGATACTTGTGTCCCTGTTGTAACCTCTGGAGGAACACATTCGTCTCCAGAGTGAGTCCCTGCTCCTGGGACACCTTCGTTCACCCTTGTTTATACGATGGGGGTGGAAGGATTTCCATCTGATCTTTGAGAAGAAACAAGAGTTTCAGTCTCTACAGAAGTTCTGGGAAGAACAGTGTCCAAATCCACTCCAGAGGTGGGTATCGGAATGTTCTTCTGTTGACTTGGAGACTTGTCTAGAGTCTCTTTGTCTATGTGCTCACTACTTCTCTCTGAAAGAAGTGTTGGCCCTAATTTGTGCGTGGCGGAGGAAACAAATTCCTCTATAGGGTGTTCTGATGTGATCTGGGGCGATTGATCACGAACTATAGGTGAGTCTCTCTGAGGAGACTCCCTAGGAATGGATTCCCCGGTTTCTGTGGGCGCAGAAGTCGAAAGAGTGACCTCTGGCTGGATGGGTTGGGTTTGGATCGAGCTGTGCTGCTCTTTTTCAATAACTCCTTCTGCAGATAGACCTGCGGAGTTAGATGTGTGGGTTGCACTGGGAGGGTGTGAGGGATGTGTGCCTTCTGCAACTTCGGCATCTTTTCTTGTTTCTTCCTCTGTTAAGCATCCAAGCATCACTTCATTATCAATCATTTCAGCCTCTATCGCTATCATTTGGCTTGGTGCTTCTTCCCTAGCTTCTGTTGAAGTTCCTTGCTCTGTGACTAAGAAGTCGTACATTGGATGAGAGCCGTATAATTGCATGACATGTGGATGATATAGACCTTTCCGGATTTGGTCAGCTTCTTCTTCATCAGAATCTACCTCTGAGACCTCTATACCTTCGACATCTTTTTCTTTTTCTTTTTCTTTTTCTTTTCCTCCTATTCTTTCTAAAACCTCTGTAACCTCTTCTCTATTCCACTCAGCTTCTGAGGCCTGGTTTGGACTCCTTCTGTGGACGTCCAGTCCCTGTTGGATGAAGGGGTTCTGTAGAATGTTAGGGGTTTCAGATGGTTGATCTCTGGGGGTTTGATCATCTTCTTGCAGATTGGTGTCAATTCCATAGATAGAGTGTTGGCAAGTGGTGGTGCCGTCCACCCTGCTGTATTTAGGGTGTTGGCAATTTTAGGGTGTTGAAGAAAATCATTCAAGCTGCCTTGATGAGCGAATCGATCTGGGGATTCATAAGGTGATTGATATCCCTCTTCTGCAACTTCGACTTCTGCAGTTTCTTCTTCTGCAGTATCTTCGACCCGGGTTCCTGCGAGCTCTTCTTCAACCACTTCTGCAGCTGCCTCTTCTGCGATGGTAACCATTTGATCAAGTGATTTTCCATGCTTCTTTTTGGTCTTCCTCCTCTTGGGTTTTGGTGCTCCTTCTTCTGTGGGTTTTGATTTTCTTTTCTTTTGTTTTGGAGAAGAGGGAGGAGCAGAGGAGCCAACTTCTGTGGCACGACGAGGTGAAGGTTGATCTTCTGCAATGTTTGTAGAGGTGCCTTCTGCAGTTTTCCTCTTCTTTGTTTTTGGGGTAGAGGCAGAGGCTTTAGAAGAAGATCTCTTTCCCATGAGCTCGTCACGTTTGACCATAAAACTTAGTTGGATTTCGAAATGTTTTGCCAGTTTCTTCTTCTTCGATTTTGTAGAGAGGGGTTCTACAACTATTGTTCCTAAGGGGACACCTAAACGCGGGGGTGTCACAGGGCTCGGTTCTGGAGTCCTGTGATCGCGTATATACTCTCGCTTAAGGGTTTTGTTCGTGGCATATTTCAGAAGCCTTTTTGAAAGAGGTCTGCAGTGGTTGTAGCCTTCTGCATGATCGGTGGGGATGTTCTTGTTCATCGGGAACTGTTTGGGAATTGGTCCTTCCATTGGACATTTCTGCATCATTAGCAGAGGTTCGAACAGAACACCCAAGATTCTTTGGAATTGCAGAGGCGGTAGATATGTGGGATCAGTCTCTTTAGCCTTTAGGGTGTTGTTCTTTCTGTCGATTGTATGGATGATCTCCTGCAGCATGATGGTCGAGTAATCGAGTGGGAGATCATAGTAGACCCCATACATGAGTGTTAAGATCTGATGCGAGCTTTGATCAATGCTGCCTATATTCCCTGTCAGGCATCTGTTGAGGATCGAAAACAAGGTGTTCCACAGAGGTGGTAGTCTGCCTATGCGGAAGTCAGTTCTTTTCCTCAGGTGGGTGTTGTACCCAAGCGTTTCTACAAAACGACAGAGCTCGTCGTCTATAGGTTGTTCTGCATATTTTTTCAATCCCAGAAGACCTCTTGTTGGTAAATTGAACTCCAGAGAGAACATTGTTCTATTAAATTTGAGTTCCAGATGCTCTGAGTTGTCCGACTTTGAGATGTACCCTTTGATCAAAGAATCATCTTTATCATATCTGCAGCTCTGCCAAAATTGGTTCAAATACCTAACAGGTATTTTCTTTGGGGTTCTTGAAAGTAGAGGGAATAGTATATGATTTTCCATTATGTGCAGAAGAATGGCATGGACTTCGCCGAAAGCAGTGGGTGAGGGGACCAAATAGCAATTGTTGGATTTGATTGGCAGTACCTTTTCGAAATGATCCTTTGCTATAAAGTTTTGAAGATGTGTGGTCGGAGCAAAGTCTGCTGTGTCGCCGGAATCTTCTTGTTCAATATTTTTGGCGAGATGGGGGTTTTCTGAATGTTTAGAATGAGCAGGTGAGTGTTCTGGTGAGTTCATCGGAGAGTGTGCAGGGGAGATAGCTTGAGAAGATGAAGCCATTTGGTAAGAAGAATAGGATTCTTGCAAGCGTTTGCAGGGTTTCGCCGGAGAAGAATGAGAGTTTGTAAAGGTTTTATGAGAAGGTAAGCTTAGGTTTTATATGAGAGTAAAATGGTAGAATTTGGAAGAGTGAAAATATATGGCAATGGATAGATATTTAGAATCCGTACTCGAGTTAGAACGGCGGGTTCAACTTTCCATAGAAAACGTTCCATGTACGCCCAATGAAAAAGAGACACGTAGGCCATGTCAGAGGATGACAGGACGTCGTGCGCGGCCCATTAATGCTAGGCGCGTGGGGAGAAGCTTCTGTAATTTTGAAAAACTTGATGTTCATTGCCTCATATATCTCATTGTTATCATGACTCTGTAGGTTCTTCTTTAACCAAAACATTTGTAAAGGCATTGGAGAGGATTAATAGGATTTTAGTGAAGAAATTTCGTTTAGAGGTTTTGAGGCTCTATAGGAACTTGCAGAAGCTCTGTCAGGGCCAGCAGAAGCTCTATGAAAGAAAATTTCTTATAACTAAAAATCTATCAACGATTTTGATCATCCAAGTTTTGATTTGTACTCAGAAACGTTTTTCGGACATATTTGAAAGTTGGTGTCCGAAAAAAAATGTTATGGAAAAAGTTTTGTTCGTGAAGGTCATGGTGTGTGTATTCGGTTTTCGAGATAACATTCCAAAAGATCGATAGAGGATAAATTTGCGATCACAGAGCATATTTCTTGCAGAGCCTCTGTTGAGCTCAGCAGAGGCTCTATGACCTCAAATTTCTCATAACTTGAATTTTATGACACTTTTTGATCTTTTGATTTTTGGCATGTTATTCATAGTATATTTAGGACATATTTGACAATTTGTGTCCCAGAAAACTGTTTTCAAAAACCTTTTGTACGAGAGACATACCTTTTTGGTTCTTCTTTTCTCGGCAGTGATGTTTGACTTCTGTCGATATAGATTCACCGACACTCTTCTTTGGTTCCCCCTTGAAAGATTAACCTCTGTAGATTATTTCAAGGTCCCGTTTGCTCCCCCTTGATCTAATCACCTCTGTAGATCAAGTAATTTCCTTTTGCTCCCCCTTGACCTATGCTTGGATCAAAAAAATGATAAGTTTTGCATAGAACATAGGTCATGTTTTTACAGAGGTTCTGTGGGGGTCGTCAGAGGTTCTGAGCAGACCCACAGAAGCTCTGTGATATCAAGAACTATTTAAGATTGAGAATTTACATACAAAAAGAAATCAATCAAAACATTTAAATAAAGTAGTAGAAATATATACTTACTCACAGAAGATAAAGCTATACTTACAGAGGATTTTCACGTCATATTAATCATTCCTAACTTACCCACCAAGAAATTGAATCTTTTCTCGTCTAATGCTTTGGTGAATAAGTCCGCGAGTTGATATTCTGTGGGCACGAAATGCATCTCGATTGTACCGTGTTCAACATGATGTTTCAAGAAGTGGTACCTTATATCGATATGCTTGGTTTTGGAATGTTGCACAGGATTGGCAGAGATGGCAATGGCACTTTTGGAATCACAGAAGATGGGTATTTTGAATAGAATGTGGCCGTAGCCTTTTAGCTGAGTCTTCATCCATAGAACTTGAGAACAACAGCTAGCAGCAGCAACGTATTCAGCTTCTGCCATAGATGTTGATACACAGTTCTGCTTTTTGGAGGTCCAACTGACTAGCTTACCACCTAGGAAATGACAACTCCCAGAGGTACTCTTTCTGTCGAGCATGCATCCTCCATAGTTTGAATCTGTATAAGCTTTAAGGATAACTTATTTCCAGTGGCCATTGGAGTTTTTATTGCAGAGGTATCAGAAAGGCTATATTTGCAAAGAATGTCAGAGACATATTTGGCCTGATTTATAAAAATTCCTTTTGATGATTGTTTGACTTGGAGTCCGAGGAAGAATGTTAATTCTCCCATCATACTCATTTCAAACTCACTCTGCATGAGTTTTTTAAAACGTTTGCACTCCTCTGTATTAGTAGGCCCAAAAATTATGTCGTCCACATAGATTTGTACAAGCATTATTTCACTGTTTTTACGTTTATAGAATAAGGTAGTATCTGCTGTACCTCTGTCGTAGCCATTGACTAGAAGAAAAGTAGAAAGTCGTTCGTACCATGCTCTTGGAGCCTGTTTCAGTCCGTACAGAGCCTTTTCAAGGTAGTATACATGCCTTGGGAACTTTGAGCTTTCAAACCCTGGTGGCTGATTTACGTAAACCTCTTCTTTGATTTCACCGTTGAGAAAAGCTGATTTTACGTCCATCTGATAAACTTTAAATCCTCTGTGGGCTGCGAAGGCTAAGAATATTCTTATTGCTTCGAGCCGTGCGACAGGGGCAAAGTCTCATCGTAGTCTATGCCTTCTTCTTGTCTACATCCCTTGGCCACTAATCGTGCTTTGTTTCTGATGACCACTCCATCTTCATCCTTCTTATTTCTGTAGACCCACTTAGTCCCAATGGCCTGTTTCCCTCGTGGCAGAGGTACTAAAGTCCATACTCTGTTACGCTCAAACTGCAGAAGCTCTTCTTGCATGGCGTCTACCCAGTTTGGGTCATCTAGGGCTTCAGAAATCTTCTTTGGTTCTATCACACTAATAAAATTTGTAAAGAAACAAAAATTAGCAGTGGCAGACCCGGTTTTTATCGTGTCAGAAGGTTCGCCGATTATTTGGCTTGGAGGGTGGCTTTTTGTCCACTTAGTTGTGCGTGGAAGGTGGTCACCAATGTCATCGAATCTTTCTTCAGAGGCTTCTTATTGTTCTTCTTCTTCTTGTATAGCCTCTGTAGTAGTGCGTGCCTTTGTAGTTGATCCTACAGCTTGTGGAATGATTGGTATGAGAGGTGGTGGAGTTTGTTCCTCTGAGGACGTATAGACTTGGTCCTCTTTATCCTCTGTAATTGGTTCCTCTGTGGATTGTGAAGTTTGATTTTCAGAAGCTTCTGTGGTCGTTTTCCTTGTTGTTTCATCTTCTGCGATCTCTACCTCGGCATTTGCATCTGTAGTATTTACAGAAGAAGATGAAGCATTATTTGGTCCAGTTAGAGTCATACCTGTTGGATTTTGACCGATGGAAGATGGTTCTTCAGAAGCTCTGATGGTTCCAACAGAGGGATCAATGTCATTGTGGAACATCTAAAAAAATAGAAGATTTAAGTCTTATTTTGCTTTTGAGATGCCAGAGGATTCCCCTTTAAGTCTGAGTTCTGAACTGATTTGTTCAGAAGTCTTTTGGAATGAATCATCAAAAGAAACATTTATGCTTTCTACAATTTTGCGAGACCTTGTAAGGAATGCTCTGTAGGCTTTGGAGGTGGCAGAGTATCCAATGAATTTGCCTTCGTCAGCTTTTACCTCAAACTTTACTATGGAATCTCTGTCGTTTAAAACAAAGCATTTACATCCGAACACATGGAAAAATTTGATGTTTGGCCGCCTTTTGTTGATTAATTCGTAAGGAGTCTTGAGGTGTCTTTTCACAATGGTTGAACGATTCTGTGTATAACAAGCAGTAGAAATCGCTTCTGCCCAAAAGTTCATCGGTAATCCGCATGCTGATAGCATAGCTCTTGCGGCCTCCACAAGCGTTCAATTCTTTCTTTCGACTACGCCGTTCTGCTGTGGAGTGTGTGCGGCAGAGAAGTTCTGTGATATTCCTTCTGTAGAAAGATAGGCTTCAATGACAGAGTTTTTAAATTCTGTGCCATTTTCACCTCTTAACTTCTGTATTCTGCATTCATAAAGAACTTGGATTCTTTTCATTAGATTTATCAAGATGATTGAAACATCTGATTTCTTTCGAACAAATTCATCCCATGTGAAACGCGAATACTCATCAATTAAGACAAGTATGTATTTCTTGCCACCTAGGCTCTGTATGGCAATGGGACCGCAGAGGTCAACATGAAGCATGTACAGAGGTCTAGTGCAAGACACATCTGTTTTGCCTCTGTGGGAAGCTCTTCTGAGTTTTCCTATTTCACAGGCAGAACACAAGTGATCTTTATTAAATTTAACATTAGGCAACCCTTTAACTAGATCAAGTTTGACCAGTTTATCCAAGGTGTGAAAGTTCAAGTGACAGAACCTGTTATGCCATAACCAGGCTTCCTCACTTTTGCAGGCTACAAGGCAAACTTTGTACTTGTTCTTGGAACTGAAATTCATTAGATACAGATCACCTCTTCTTTCGGCTCGCAGAAGTTCCATTCCTGTGTCTTCACTTTGCAGAGAGCAGAAAGTTCTTTTGAATAAGACATCAAATCCTGTATCACAGAGTTGACTTACACTGAGTAGGGTGTGTTTAAGGCCATTCACATATGCAACTTTGTATACAGAGATGTTTTCCTTCTGTATGACTCCATAGCCTTTGATGTGTCCCTTCTTGTTGTCTCCAAAAGTTACAGATCCACCATCGTGTGTTTCTTTGTACGTGGATAGTAAACTTCTATCGCCAGTCATGTGCCTTGAGCATCCGGAGTCAAGATACCAAATTGGCACAAACTGCTTCTGTTAAATAATCACAGAGACTTAGGTACCCATATCCACATGGGTCCAATATTGTTAGAATTTTTCAGGTTTGCCTTAGCATTCTTGAAATACATTTTATCTTTTGTAGAAGAATCAGATTGTTTCTTTCTAGGTTCTGACTTTGGAGTTAGAATTTTAGTGGAGAGAAAGCAATCTGGACTTGAGAAGTGATTATTCAATTTGAACATAAGATCAAAGCAATGATAGTATTGAATATGAGACGTGATTTTCTTGAACTTTTCATTTAATTTATTGAACTGAGCCACAGAGGCACTACATTCTTTCTTAACATTAGATTTCCTATTACAAGAAGATCTATGAGTACTAGAATGTTGATTGCAAAAGCTTTGTTTAGTTCTTGCCTTCTGTGAGTCTCTTCTGTGGTGAACATCTTTCTTCATTGTCACAGAGGAAAAAGATTTGTTAACTTTAGGCCATGTTCCCTTTTGTTGCCAAGTGGGATTTTCGTTAATTTGCCTTAAAGGTTTTGAAAATTTTGAACTTTTAGGATCTACAGAGGTCTTCTTTAACCTATCAAGCTCAACAGAGGTTTTGACTTGTAAATACATGTTCAGAAAATCTGGGCAGATAGGTATCTCTGTGATTTTCTCTTTTGGAGAAATAGTTCTGTTAAGAACTTCAGAGGAGAATTTAACATCCTCTGTGCCATAGTGAACTATCCCTGACGTAACATCAGTCACTGAGTCGTCAGAAGATGAATCATCCTCATATATAGAGGTTGATTCATCTCTTTCGACAGAGGATGGAGTTTCCGAGCATGTATCAAACGAGCTTTCTTCCTCTGTAAAATAATTTTCATAGATGGCAGAGGTTTCTGATAAGATCTCTTCGGAGATAATTTTATCTACAGAAGATGTACATAAGTTTTCTACAACGTTTGTTTTCCATACTTCCAAAATTTCCTTTTCAATTGTTTCTGTAAGTTTTTCTTCTGAAAAAGTGGGTGTAAACTCAGGAGCTTCTGCTGATAATTTCTTTTCAACATTTATCATACAAACAAAAGCAGCCTGCGTTTGAGTCTCTGGTTTACCAAACTTAAAGATACCAATCTGATCTTGCGTTTTCAGATATTTCTTTGGTTTGATTCCTCTATTGACAGAGGTTGAAGATGATGAATCTGTGTTTTCAAACCACACATTGATCATCTTCGTATGTTTCCTTAAGTGAGGTTCCACAGAGATTTTAGCCCTTTTACTTACAGAGAGTAAGTTTGGAAAATCTGGTTTGTTTGTTTTTCCCAACACAAACAAAGAAGACAGAGGTTTAATTCTTTTGCCTTCAACACCTAGGGTAATATCATCGTACCCTATACCTCGTCTTCCTATTTGTGAGTTTAATTTTTCATAAACCTTCTGTGCATCTTTATAGTTTTTGAGTAAAACTTCTCTTCTGAGTAGATCTTGCCAAAGTACATCTCTCTCTCTCTCTTAGAAAGTATTCTTTGAGAGCTCTTATGTCTGTAGTTTCACTCCTGGAAACTGAAAGTTCTTTTGTTTTGATTTTTAACTCCGAGGATAATTCAGAAATTTGTTTTTTTAAAGGATCTAGATTTTTGTTCCAATTCTTTTCTATTCTCACTTTTTCTTCAAAATTTTTGGCTTTTTCTTGAGTGAGAAGCCGTACTTCTCTCTCATTAAAGGTGAGTCTTTTCTGAATGCCTACATTTAATTCTTTTAGTTCAATCAGTTCAATAAGTTTAAGTGAATCATCATCTACAGAATTAGTACAAGAGGTAGAGTTTGAAGTGGATACCTCAGTGTTAGTGCCGGAGTCGACTTCTGCCATTCCACAGAATAGGGCATTGGTTGTGTATTCTTCGTCATAGGTAGAGTCTGACTCGAAGTCCTCTTTGTTCGCCTCAGAATGCCCTTTGTTCGCCATTAGGGATTTTTGTGCATAATACTCAGCTTTCTTTTTGTAAAAAGTTGAGTCCTTCTGTGGGCGATTTGATCTGCTTCTGCACTCATTAGCAAAATGACCTGGCTTCCCGCAGTTGAAACAGCCTTGGGAAGTGTTTCCAGCACGATCGTCGGATTTTTGTCGGTCTCCACCTTTCTCCGATCGGCATTCGTTTGCGTAATGACCAGGCTTGCCACATTTGTAGCATTCTTGTTGTATGTAGCTCATCTTGTCATCTGTCCTCTGTCGGTCACTACTTCTGTAGTTTCTGTCGCTTGACCTCTGTCGGTCACTTCTATCATCTGACCTCTGTCGGTCACTTGATTCTTCTCTTCTTCCGTTATCTATACTGTCACCTTGGTTGTCTCTGCCATATCGATCATTTCTTGAACCTCTTTGGTTTCCTCTGAACTCTCTTGTCAACAGAGCTAAGGATTTAGCTAATGACGCAAGAGTTATCTCTTCTTCTATCAGCTCGTCTTCTTCGCTATCAATCATCACTATCTTCTTCTTTTCCTTTTTCTTCTCCTCTGTTGCTTTCTCATTTCTTGGTCTCTCTGTAGCCTCTGTAGATTTACTAACCAATGCATATGGTGCAATGGTTAGTGTTTTAGCCTGTGCTATTTGAGGTTCTTGTGCGGCTAGTGTTCCATAGAGATCAGAGAGAGTCCAGGAGTCTAGATCTTGGTTTGTTTGTAAGGACATAGACAGCTGGAGCCATTCATCATTCAGGCTTTTTAGAAACATGACATTATTTTCTTTTGAGGTTCTGTGAATGCCAGACTTTCTACATTTGTTTATGAGAGAGTTGAACCTGTCGTACGTCGTTTGCAGAGATTCTGTTGTAGAGGCTCTGAATGCATGATATTCATTTATGTACTGTGCCCTTTGGTTCTTCTGCGTTTTAGCACCCCCTTCCAACTGTCTTTCTAATTCTTTCCAAAGATCGTGCGCAGTTTCGCATGCATCTAAGGATTGAAAATGTTCGTTGGGGATAGCCATTATCAATATTCTTTTTGTTTTCTGTGCAACTTCATCTTCTGCCTTATCTTCATTTGACCATTTTTCTTTTGGCTTCGGTTTTTTATGTTCAGGGATTTCAGGAGATTCAGCAGTAGCTGGTACTCGTGGTACTACTATTATGGGAACAGGAGGAAGGTTGTAAAGATATTGTACTAGATTTTTTTCAGTACCCTCAAAGAAATGGACCATTCTTATTTTCCATTGAGGATACTCATCTCGAAGGAGAGTAGGAGGCTTGGTGAGTGAACCAGCAGTAAAGAAGTTATTTGTATTTGTCATTGTAAAGGTTCTGGAAAGATAGTATGATTAAAGAGTATGAGTCTGATGATCTGGAAAGTTTTCTGGGTTTAAACAGTTCCCAGAGTACACTTTAATGGAGTTTTAACCTAGAAATGAGGAATAGGGTAAAAAGGAATGATGACTATCACCAATCTTGTAACAAAGAGGATCACTTGATAATGAAAATCAAGGTAGGCTCTGATACTAATTGTTGGTTCCCGTTTTTGTTTAAACAAGATTATCAGATCTATTAGTTCAAGTTTATGTTTTGATGCGGAAGCGTATTTGAAGAACTCACAGATATGTTTGATAGATTTAGAACACAATATAAATAAACAGTGAACAGGAAATAATATCTCAAAGTTTACTGAATATATATATATTAAGAACAGATTTAAGAACAGTGAGTAAGCAAAGCTTTAAAGCAGATATGACTCTCAAAGTGTATAAGCTATGTGTTCTTGTGATGTTTTTGTCTCTTAATTCTCTATTCTCTTTTAGGAAGAACTCAACATGAGTCTTCCTTATATACTACTCTAAGGGGACCATAAAGCATAAGCTACTATTCAGAACGGACGGTATGAACAGTTGGACGCCCTATTGGATCCAATCAGAGTTTGACACGTTGAAGATGGACAGGGCATTCTACCATGCAAGTTGATGAACATGTCCAGTAACAGTAGCAAGATATTATAAATATCTTCAGGTCTTTTAGAGAGGACCACAGAGGCTCTGTAAGTGTTACAGAGGTTCTGCGGTCTGGTCCTTTGTAGAGCAGTCTTCACCGGATTCCGAGTCTTTGGTCTTCTTTGTGCGTATGACAGAGCTTCTGTAGGACGCCTCTTTAGCTTCTTGACCTTGATCTCTCGGTAAGTTCGGCAGAGCCTCTGTAAGAGGCTTTCTTTACTTAGCCTATTTTTCACTACTTCTAAATACTTCTATGATTAGGAAGATTGAAGCTAACACACAACAACTCCGAAGAAAGAAGTGCCAAAATCAAAGGTTCCCACTTCAAATGCCAAGAAGAGCAATACATTTCAAGGTAAATCTTTTGTCAAACCTGATTTAGTTTACTCTATATATCAATTAGTCAGGTTAGCACATAAGAAAATTTGTTGTT
Source organism: Saussurea involucrata (assembly GCA_033807775.1). Classification (NCBI taxonomy): domain Eukaryota; kingdom Viridiplantae; phylum Streptophyta; class Magnoliopsida; order Asterales; family Asteraceae; genus Saussurea; species Saussurea involucrata. The sequence goes on from CM066322.1 coordinate 141,456,234, forward strand.
CTTACTGTGGATCAAATGATTTTGTACATAAAGATTATACTTCTTATTGGTACGGTACTTACAATATTCCTTCTAAGAAATCTACACCTAACACACTAGGACCCAAGTGCCGTTGGGTACCAAAATCTGCTTAATCTGTTTTGCAGGTTCATCATGTGTTGTGCTGATTTGGAAATATATATACCACACACATGACTGAAAACATAAGAGAAGCGGTGAATTTTTTTTAAGAAGTGTACTTGTGCCATTAAGGGAGAGCAAAATTATTGGTTTCTGAATACATCAGTTCAGGACCCGTGCTTCAACGTTTTTGGCTTTTGAACATATCAGTTCAAAACCCGTGCTTCAACGACTATGGCTTCTTAACAATTCAGTTCAGGACCCGTACTTCAAAGACTAAGATTTCTAAACAAATCAGTTTAGAACTCGTACTTCTCAGGTGATATCCTTAACTGTCACATCTTTCTGTTTCAAGGAACAAGTGGTGAAAGGTAACATTGCATTATGTTTTATTTCTACTGCTTTGAATGTTTGAGTCTTACAAATTTAATTCATTGAGATGAATTTTTTTAATTTTCATTCAATGAATGAAATGTGTGTCAATGGTGATTTTACAAGTGTTTTTGTATTATCTGAGTTATATTTGTTTCATCTTTCACTCCTGAAATAAATCGAAAGGTCAGCAAAACATGAATGAAATTATGTTGAATACTCAAAATTATGGAATTCTGCACTTATATAGAATATAATGCTCAAAAAGCCTAAATGTTAGAATGATGGATGGAAACGAAAGTATGGGAGAAGCACTATGTTTTAGAACCAAGTGATTGAGATGCATCAAGTAAACAAATAAAAATCATTTAGTTTGAAAGTTTGTGCCTGTGGCCTTTCTGGTTTGGGAGAGTAAGTCCTAAGGGGTGTTCGACACCTTGCCCCTAAGACCAACTGGTCTGGGATTGGCTGACCCAAATCCTGCTATAGAACCCGATTGAAAGCCATGTTTTACTGGTACAAATGGGTTTATGATATATCGATGTGGCCTTCTGGTTTGGGAAATTAAGTTCTAAGGGGTGCTCGACACCTAGCACCTAAGGCCAACTGGTCTGGGATCTGCTAACCCAAATCCTGCTATAGAACCAGATAGAAAGTCATGTTTAACGGTGTATCTTATTCTTACTAAACTTTTTGATTAAAAGATGCCAATGAGCACAAAATCAAAAGATGTCAATGAGCACAAAATTAAAAGATGCCAATGTGCACAAAATCAAAAGATGCCAATGAGCACACATCTCTTGAAACTTTGGGAAAATACAAAGTCGCGATAAACCTGTAAATTTGTGAAAATCCTGATTTTGGACAAATAGTGTGAGTAGAGCAAAATATTCTTATATGTTTTAGAATTGCATATGCTTGATGCTAATCTTATTTCGCATGCTAGCTAACCAAATAGATTTAATAAAGGGGTTGAAACTGAACATTTTTAACTTGATATGCAATAATGTCTTGTTTTTGAATCCAAACACATGCATTTGATTTCATTTGATTGAAAAATCTGGTATACTTCATTAAGTTGGATTTCTTTTGTAAAGTTTACAAATGATCAATGTTAGTAGTTATAAAATATAGTTCAATGAATTTTATTTTCCCTGTATAAATGTTTTCATTATAGCACTGTACTTGAAATGAATATTTTTATTGAAATATATGCATACTTTCATGGGGAGAAAACAAATTGCTCCAGAATTCTTAGTTTGAGGGGGAGCAAGGTTATTCGTTAAGGAGGAGATTGTTAGTGATACTCAGAGACGCGACTGAAATTGAAAAAAGTTTTTGATGATCATGATGCTCACTATCATCAAAAAAGGGGGAGAAATGTTCAATTCAATTTCATGTCAAAGACAATTCGAGGTCAAAGAGATGAAGATACTAAGTTCAAGAAATTATTCAAAGTTTGAGTTCAAAGCCTCAAAGTTTTCAAAGCTACAAAGTTCAAAGCTGTAAAGATCTAAAAATCGCATTCAAGACTTGAAGACAATTTGTTGAAGATTGTATTGAAGAAGATTGACTTTACATTGTGAAAGACAAAGATTTTTCGGATCACTCATATATGGATTCAGATTGCTCAATGTTGAAGATTTCGGATCATGTGAAGTCTGAAGTGTTTTTGAATATGGTTATCTTAGATCCGGGAGACTCGGATTGTGCTTACACCTAAATGTTCAAAAATGTGAAGGTTTCGCATCCTTATGATACGAATTCTGATGTACGTGAACTTGTAAAGATTCAACTATTTGAAGAGTGCCAAAGCTTCAATGTTCAAAGCGGTCAAAGTTAAAGTTTTGAAGATCAAGTGTTGAAGACTGCTACCATTTTTTTAAATCCTCAATCCAAAGGGGGAGAATGTTAGAGCATTATTGTATTCAAGATTTATTGTAAAGTCTTGTATAATGTCAAACATTTTAAAGTCAAAGTATTAGTCAAAATAGTCAAAGTCATGTAAAGTCAAACTAGCTTTAGTGTTTAAAGCTTTGTAATTAGGAGATATAAATAGGTTTTGTAAAGCTTAGTTTGTAAGTAAGTCTCAAGGAAGTCATTAGTGAATGATCTTAATTGTAATATTCTAGATAGAGAAGTGAGAGCATTCTAGAGAGAGAAAGTACATCAATCATATGTAATCTCTATTATGTTCAAGATCAATGGATGATTTGATGATTACCTAATAGAAATTGGTTTTACACTGTCTTACCAGGTTGATCTTTCGAGAGTCCTGGACTTCAGAAGTACCTTCATACTGAACACAGATTGTGTCCCACATAGCTTTTGAGGTTTTCAGGTTCATGACGGAATGGTAGACTTCGTCAGGAAGAGCCATGGAGAGTATGGATCTGGCTTTGGTGTCGATAGCCACTTTCTTCTTATCTTCATCAGTCCACATATGAATTTCCTTAGGAATCAACCTTTCTGGAATAGCAGGTCTATTCTCAGCGGCTGGAACTGCAGCATCAATTCTTACAGGAATATATGGGCCGTTTTCAAAATAGTAAGGCATAGTAGGGTCTACACCTTCTAAGAAGAGAATCATCCTATTTTTCCATCGATTAAAATTATCTCTAGAGAATCTAGGGGGTTTTGCAAGAGAACCGTTGTCAATATAGTTTGTGTTTGTGTTGGTAGCCATTTTAAAATAGGTTTGTTGGCGGGGACCTCATGGCCCCGTGGTCCACTTTTGTGGGCCCTACAAGCTCTACCTCTATGAGCCTGCACCGGAAAAGACATCCTGTCTTCACCCGGATTCGAACCCTAGGCCTCAACCTACAGGCCCCCCAGGTGGAAGCGTTTACGGAAGAGAGGTGGCCACTAGGCCAAAGACCTAGTGGTTTGGTAGCCATTTTAAGAAATGGCTAGGAAGAGGAAGAGAAATCTTAGTATAGATCAGATCTTGTTTATGAGATTAAACAAATCCGCTCTGATACCACTTGTTGGTCCCGAAGGGCTATACAAGTTTGTAGAAGGGGGGTGGGGGGTTGAATACAAACACACGTTTTTACGTTTCTAAATTGTTTATTGATAAATCAAGACAATTTACAACTTGTTGCAGAACAAGATTAAGGATAAACCTAATCTTAACAAGTCTTGAGAAACACTAAGTTTCTTGCACTAGAAAGAGTTAAAAAATTACGAATAATAACTTAACAATAAGAAATAAGAAGATGGTCCGAGCACACTTCAAAACTGAAGTAAGGTTCTTCTTATATACTGCATGCATTTAATGCATGCAGTATGGCTTTACACGTGGCAGTAGCTGAGTGGTTGCATGTCATTGACCTTTGTAGACAACCTTAGTAGCCGCATGGTGCACATTGTAGAATCAGAGTTGTTGTACGACTACAGACAAAAGGGATGTCCGTTCTGACAGTTCGTACGGAGACGTGCAAGGGAGATAAGACAATAGTAACATGCAGGGAGACTTCATGATCAGCTTTCGTTGAGTCAGATCTTTATCAGCGAATGATAAAGTTCAGCGATTGCTGAAGTCTTCTACTTGATACTTCACGTTGAATGGACAGGTCTTGCTTCGCTGATATCCGCATCAGTTCATGAGTAGACTTGTCGCTGGTTCTTGAGCTTGATCTTCGACTTCAGCGTAGAACTTTGGTTAACGTGAAACTTGTCTTCAGGGATCATAAGTAAACAACTAACTTATCAACGATCATCTCATAGACTGAACAGGCTCAGAGCTATATGATGATGAACCGTGTTCGCTGAATATCTAATCTAAAGAGTGAGAGTTCCTACCAGCGGTACTGTAAAGTCTTAGTACTTATCAACGATAGTGAAACTCTGATACATATTGTTTACTTACAATTTTCACTAAGTGTTTAAGAGAGGGTCATTATCAAATCATTGAGGGTTTGGATCAACAATAATGCTCTTCAACAAACTCGTAAACCTCATATCCAGACTTGTCCTTTAACAAATGTATCTTCACACAAGCATGGCACCCGGACCGTTTTACATTGGAGTTTCGTGCACGCCGATCACCAGGACGAATCTCGAGCGAGTCAAAGTTCTTCTTCTTGGGATAACCCTCTTTGCTACAAACAAACCAGCGCGTCTGAATAGAGCCGCTATTGTTTGTCTTCTTCGCATCCAACCTAACATCAAACCCCGCCTTGTACACATAATTTCTATACATCGACTCGGCAACATCAATAGTCGAAAAATGATCCTTCAACTTCGGTTTAAGATCATCAGAAACCTTAGGTATCCATTTCTTCTCCCTGGATATAGACTCGACAACATCGTATTGCAAATCATCCACTGGAAAAAAAAACATATATATAATGTTACCAATCACACATCGAACAGTACCAATATGAAGGTTGTGCATATGTGCACAATTTAAGTGAAAACTTAAAACAACTATTAATGCATTTTAATCGGTTAAAATAAAAAATAAAATAAGTGAACTACAATGCAGTTTGAAATGTGTTTTGATACATAACGTGAACATCACACATCATACAGGTCTAATAACAAAATTGTGGATATGCGCACAATTACTCATAATCAACTACTGCGTTAATGATTAATCAACTTTACATATTTTCAAAACAAATAAAATTAAAAAAAGTACCGTAATCAAGATCAATATTAGGTTCATGCATAACAGAACTAGATGACGGGCGATCGACGATATTAAAATCGTCTACAAATATGCCGTCCAATCCATTATCAATACCAAACTCGTTCGTTAGCCTGTATTACCAGTTTGAACCGGATCAAACTCGTCAGATGTAGGGTAAACTTGCTCCTCGACTATGGTAGACCCACCAACAGACGCTTTATCAACATCAAACGGAGAATCTTCATCGCTCATCATAATCAACAAAAAGAAAAACTAAAACTATTATCGAAGATTAGGAGAAAACGTGTGACTTTGATGGGTTTTTAATCGGGTAAAAAAATAGTAACTGTAAAATATGAGATAAAATAGGTTTTTAATCGATCAGATCATCGTATTCAGGAAAGTGAATTGGTTTTATTTGAATTTCGTTTGTGCTAAAATTAAGGAATTGAATTAGAATTTGATTTGTCTTTAAAAAAAAGGAATCAATACGTGGGGTGTGGGGTGGGTGGATATTGGTGGAATTTAAAAGTGAGATAAACATGGAAATAATATAGTGGATATCTTAATAACATGAAAGTACAATTTTACCCCTAAATTGAAAAAGTGGCGTGAGCATCAACCAAGTCTAATGGAGCATTTTGATTGGTTCTTAGCTGGTTAGCACGGTTAGTACCAATGACTTGGTTAGCAAAAGAAGGGTCCTCTCTCTCTCTCTCTCTCTCTCTCTCTCTCTCTCTATATATATATATATATATATATATATATATATATATATATATATATATATATATATATATATATATAGCCTTAGGTTCAATAGAGAAGTGCAAATATTTAGAGAAATAGAGAAGTAAAAAAACACGGGACCGTTCATATATGAACGTTCATATATAAACAGTCATATATGAACGTTCATATATGAACGTTCATATGAACGTTCAGACCCTAAACCCTAAACCCTAAACCCTAAACCCTTATATGAACGTTCATATATGAACGTTCATATATGAACGTTCATATATGAACGTTCATATATCACTGTTTATATATGAACGTTCATATATGAACGGTCCCGTGTTTTTTTACTTCTCTATTTCTCTAAATATTTGCACTTCTCTATTGAACCTTTCCCTATATATATATAAACACGAACCATTATCCCCATGGTCACCGTAACCCACACTGTTTTTTTTACCTCTCCCCCACCGTAACCCATGGTCATCGTAACCCACAGACGATATCATAACCCTCCCCCACTATTTTTGACCACCGTTTTGGGCCCTTCTCATGCACGTAATCACCGTAACCCACGACCACAACCTTCTTTGTACAACAAATAGTGATGCAGAATATGGAGGACTCTTATTTTATTACAGGGACAATGATATCGCCGGCCAAACTCCTACCCCAATGACATCTCCAGACATGATAGATATCACCACCCTCCCCCTCCTTATTTTTCGATACCACCCCGTCGCCACCACTCCCCCATTTTTCCGGTAACTTCCCTGTGGTTTCATCCCTCCTTCCTCCCAACACAAAGCTTTTGAATCCTTCCCTGTGGTCTAATCCCTCCGGTACCATCCCCGTGGTTTCTTCACCTTTCGTCCCTGCCGAGATTAGAACGGCTTGAAAACATAAACAAGGACTGACCACCTTCGACCTCCATCGTGACCCACCGCCCACCATCTTTGACCTTCATTTCAGCCGTTAACCCATCACTGTTACTCCGGCATCCCCTTAACCCATCACCACCGTGGCTCACCATCACAATCGTAACTCAACGTCTATGTGTATCATTAATATGGTATCATCCCTATGTATAATCACTGTGGTTTTCCTGTTTAACAATTGTAGGACCTTGCATCACTTCTGCATATTCTGGTACGATAGCTTTGGACGGTGGAGTGGTTGGTTTCTCCATCAATGAGGGGTGGTCATACACCTATATAGGGGCTTCGTCCCTTTGTGTGTTCTTGTTACACCATACATACAAAAAATGAGAACCGGCAAGAAAGTCTCGTCCGTGTACTCGTGGTGATAATGGTGTTAGCTGGTGGTGGTCAAGGTGATTACAGAAAGAGGGTATGATTGTCTCATGGTGATGTTGATGGTCTCTTTAATATGGACCGGAGATGCTCACCAGCGGTTTAAGGAGAGGAAAACGATAGTTGGTCCTGTGTCTCGTGTGTGTATATATAAATATATATATAATGTTTTTTTCCAAAAAAACAAGAAAAACAAGTAATATTGCAAAAAAGTAACTGTTGTTGGACGAAATACCCCTGACACTAACGATAGAAATAGACGGAGTTAGTGACTAGGTTCTTCTTTCAAAGCAAAATCCAAACCTTAGAGACTACAACTTGACTTAGGGCCTGTTTGTTTTTGGCTTAATGAGCTTAATGGTCTGTAAGGCTTATTCGGTCAGCCATATAGGGATGTTTGGTAGTGGCTTAATGAAAAAAGAAGTGAAAGATCCATTTATGTGGTCAGACATCCTTATTCCAATTTTACCCCCCATTAAACCCAAAAAGATGCTTTGTATCAAAACCCTACCCCACTCTCCTTTTATTTAGCGCCTCCCACCCACCCAAGAAAACCCCCTGCACATCATCTTCTTCCAACCGACGTCTTCTTCCAGTCGGCGCTTCCACCGGCGGCTTCCACCGAGTTCTTCTCCAGCCAAGTTCTTCTCCAGTTGCGGCTATACTTTAGGTATATTTCTGATTTTTTTTGTTCTTATTTTGTGATTTTATTTACAGATTTTGTGTTCTTATTTTGTGTCTAATTTCTATTATGCTTGGGACATGAAATGTGTGTTTTCATTTTCTGATTTCTAATATGCTTTGTTTCTTATTTCGTGTCTGATTTCTGAAATGTGTTATGAAAAGTGTTATGAAATGCGTTATAAATGTGTTATAAAATGTGTTATAAAATGTGTTTGTGTGTTTTTAAAATGTGTTTTTTTTACAAATCTGTTATAAAAAGTGTGATAAATGTGTTATGAAAAGTGTTATGAAAAGTGTTATGAAATGTGTATAAAAAGTGTTATAAATGTGTTATAAAATGTGTAGAACTGTGTTATAAAATGTGTTATAAATGTGTATAAATGTGTTATAAATGTGTATAAAAATTGTTATAAATGTGTTATGAAAATTGTGTATCATATGGGTTTGACATTTGGGTAGTTTATGATAACATTAGGTATGGAACAAACTGTCGATTCACAACCTACAAAAAGAACTAGGGTCAGTTGGAAGAATAACAATGTGGTGAAAACGTTCTTAGAAACATGTATACTTGAGATTGCTTTGAATGGGAAAAAAGGTGGAAGCTTGAAATCACTTTCATGGAAGAAAGTGCCGGAAACTCTAAAAGACGTACACAACTTTATTGTTGATCGTAAACAAATGAGAAATCATTTTGACTACTTGAAAGGAAAATACGGCGCATGGTTGAAATTGAAAAATAAAACCGGCAATGTGTATGATCCTTCAACAAACTCTTTTAACTTGACACGTGAGCAATGGGAGTTGGAGATTCAGGTCATTCTCTTGCTTTAATTTTCATTTCACTTAAAATTTGATTTATTTAATTACTTTTAGTTATATTTTTTAATACAGTCTAATAGATATGTGGAGTCGTTAAGGACCACGAGTCTCCCATTTCCTGAGTTGTGTGCTCAATTGTTTGAGGGCGGACTTTCCACGGGTGTTGGAAGCTTCGGACCATCATCCAACGATCTCGAGCCAACTACCAAGCCCTTTCATGTTCACAACATTGAGGAAGTGAAGGTTGTGACTTCACAACCGTTATCTTCAAATGTTCCATCTTCATCTCGTACTACCGTAAGAAACAACTGAAGAGCCACACAACCATCCCCCCAAATAGATGATGATATCATGATTGTTTTGAAGAGTTTGGTGGGTAAGCATGAGGACCCTCAAATCTTAGAGATCCCGTCATACAACACATGTCTCAAAAAGCTAAATGAACTTGGATGGGACAAAGAAGATCCACTATTTCTCATTGCAATGGCCGTTCTTGGAGACAAGGACAATAGGGAAGTGTGGATGGCTATACCAACCGAGTTTGCAAAGGAATGGGTTAGGATATTTGGGGACAAACAAGGTTACAAGTAGTTTGTTTGATGCTTGGTTGATCTTTTGGTGAATAGATATGTATATGCCCATGGTGACATTTTTTGGCTATCTTTTGGTTATCTTTTGGTGTTGGTTATTGAAAACTTGATGTATATGCCCATGGTGACATTTTATTTGATGATATATGGTTGATATTTTGGTACTTGAAAGTTTATTAATAGTGTGTTGCAAATTTATTAATAGTGTGTTGCAAGTTTATTAATAGTATTTATAATGTTATTATTTGAATAGATATTGTAACACCTCGAATTTCCGTTATATTATATTTGAGTATGAATGGGGTCGAATTGTAATTTAGTCTAAGTTTGTGGACTATTTGTAAAATGTAAACTCCAGGGTTGAAATTGTATTTTGACCAAAGTTTAAGTAAGATTGAGAAATTAGAACTTGAAGGTCTGTTTGGTCATTTCTTGAAAGTTGGGTATACTTAAGGGTTGGGTAATCTGAATTGAGAAAATATCTTAATTAGTTGTGCTGGAGTCGGTCTATAGCAGAGAGAAAGAAGAAGAAAAATCAAGAATTGATTTCCTTAAGGTAAGAGTTGAAATCATCTTCTGTATTTTCTAAATCAGTTTGGTAACTACAAGCTTGAATCACCTTTTAAATAGGATGTTGAATCAGAGAAAAGAAGGATTTTGATTTCTGGATTTTGGTTTCTGGGTCAAAAGCTTCATAAAGGTGAGTTCATCTTCTTCTAAACGATTTCAATTGAAATTGAATGTTATATTTGATAGCAAACTATCTGAATCACTTGGTAAATATGTATTGAGATGAAATCGACCAAGAAATTGAATTTAGATGAGATTTTAGAGTAAAATTGATGTACAGATCGAAGATCCGGTATTTGGATCCGGAATTGAGAATCCGGAATTGAGGATCCGGTATTGGGATCCGGAATTGAGAATCCCGTATTTGGATCCGGAATTGAGAATCCGGAATTGAGGATCCGGTTCCAGTTTGGGATCCGGTATAGGGTCCGGTTTCGATTTGAGTTCCGGACTTGGAAATGAATCCCGGATGGTTCCAGACTTTGAGTCCGGATTACTTTTCCCGATGAGTTTTAGAACAGTCCGAATATAGGTTCCGGATAAGGGATTTGCCCGGGTATAGTTTCCGGATGTGTTATCCGGTTAAGCTTTTCCTGAAGGGGGGACAATTGAGGATAAGGATACGATAGGTTATCTAGTATTCTTAGAGTTGAGAATATGATACGAGATGTGGTGTGATATGTTGATATGCATATACGTTAGTAAAGTGTAATGGATCCACAGGCACTGGTAGTTTGTAACGTGGAATAGGCATAAAGTAAATTGTAATTCCCGTTGACCTGAAATGTGCAATAGGCATAAAGTAAATTGTAATTCCCATTTCATAAAGGTGATGTGAAATGAGGAATAGGCAAAAAGTAAATTGTAATTCCTATTTCATAGTGTGACGTGAGATGTGGAATATGCATAAAGTAAATTGTAATTCCTATTTCGTATTGTGAGTAGAAATCTTGGAATAGGCATAAAGTAACTTGTAATTCTGATTTCTATGGGAAGGTCAGAGATAGGCATAAAGTAAATTGTAATCCCTACTTCCACTCCAAGAAATAGGCATAAAGTAACTTGTAATTTCTTGGATATGAGTTATGATCTAGAATCTGTAATGATTCGTAGTAGACTCTTGTATGTGATGATATGACTTTCTGAATGTTAGTCATACTCATGGAATCGGGTACGTTCCCATCATCGCGAGATGAGTATGTGTACGGTAAGAATGGTGGCAAACCAGGTTTGTTTATACGCTTTGAATAATTGAGTTTCCAAAGTTGTTAATGTTTTAATTTGAAAATGGATGTTCTCACTAGGCGTAAGCCTAACCGTTTCAAATTAAATTTTCTTACCAGGTACGAGCTCGGGGAAGTAATGGGAAGAGGGACGAGTGTTTTGGTATTCAACTTTTGGTGATAAGTGGAGAAGTTAGCTGATGCGAGGATGCTTTTGATGAATGGCTTAGACAACCAATTTAATCTAATCGTAGTTGACAGGATTAGATTAATAGGCTGTTTTGAGAATTCGAAATGTGTATATGAATCCTCATAGTTAATTCTCTGCTTATGTATAAAAGTTTGGATGATTTTATTATTAAACCTATTGAATTTTAAGGTTTAAATTGGCCATGATTTTTAGGGTGTTACATATATGTTGACTCGTCGGGAAGAACTTGTGTTCATAATTCTATTGTATTGGTATATAAGACGGCGATGGAATGCGTCAACAAGAATCGAAAGGGTACGTGACAACTATTCGGCAATGAGTGGACATGCATACACACAAGAGTTATTGCATGGTGTAACAACCTAGATTTAAATAAAATAAAAGCTGACAATATAACAACCAAATCGGTCCCAAAGTAAACAATACATCAGACCTATTCTAATCTCGCAGCGGAAAAACACCTTCACAACTGAGATACTACGGGGATCCCGGCTGCAATCTACAAGTCTTCACTAGACTCTAGCCCTTCTACAACGCCACACCCTTCCATCATCGTCAGATAAAATCCCAAACACGGCTATAACCTGAAAATGGTTTTTGGTTTTTGAAAAGCGAGGGTTAGACCGTGAGGTCTAGTGAATTCCCTCAAAAACAGTTTCACGCAAGCCAAGTATAAAATCATGTAATTCTATAATGTAATAACATTCCAAGTCATTCATTCAACAAAGGTATAGCACAGTGGGCTCAACTTTCTTCACCCTACAAAGCCGGGCACGACAATTCGGTTTCAACACCCTACAAAGTCGGGTACGGCAAACACCCTACAAAGCCGGGTACGGCCAACACCCTACAAAGCCGGGTACGGCAAACACCCTATAAAGCCGGGTACGACAAACACCCTACAAAGCCGGGTACGGCAAACACCCTACAAAGCCGGGCATGGCAACTCTGTCTCATCACCCTACTGTGCAATCCGACTCCATACGTGCCAATAACCATCACGACAGCATGCAATTCACAAATTATGTAGAAATGAGCATATAAACAGCTTGCATGCAATTGTAAACAATTCCATGTCATGTACAATAAAACCTTTCAAAATGTTTAATCATGTCATCATGCTCGTAAACATAATCAGTTAAGAAACCTTTACCAAAACGTTCAATCATGTCATTATGCTCAAACCAAATTCAGATATGAAAACTTTAGCAAAACATTTCATTCACACCAAAAAGGGGTTAAGGGAACTCACCTTAGCGTTAGCACCTCGACACACGCTCCAAAACCCACACTTGTTAAAACCGAACACCTGAATTGGACACCACAAGAATGGTGTTAAACCATCTAACCATACTCCCAAACATCCTTAACAAACCCCCAAAACAACTCTCCACTCGACGCCTCGACCCAAGACCCGAACGAACAACGAAACGGAAAAAGGGATTCGGGGCCAGAGCTTGGCGCCGATTGTGGCACCAGTCATCGGCGCCGAGATCGGCGCGGGCCACTGTTTTCCCTGCACGATTTTCTTCCCCAAAACTCAAAGGTTTCTCATCCCCTAACTCCTCCAAATCGGTTCTAAGTATCCCAAATCGACATTTTTTACATAATAAACATTAAGAACCAAAAGCCAACATCTACACAACATCTAATCCATCAAATCCATCTAGTGATTCACCACTTTTAACCCCAAAAAACTCCAAAACTCAATCCATGGAAGAAATGGAGATCATCAAACAGACATGATGAATTTCTTAATGATTAGTTCAAACTCATAGGGAATCAATCCCAAAATCAATTGCCTTCTTTCTTTCATTGATTTAAACTCAACCAACAAATGGATTCTCAAAACCCCCACCATAAACTAGCCTAATCAAACAAAGAGAAGACGAAGATAAAGAAATCAAACCTTGGAGAAGATGACTCTAACAATTTCTACAGCTCTCTCCATCACAAATCCAATTAGGGTTCTTCTCCTCTTCTCTCAAATTCTCTTCTCCATCGTATGAAACACAAGAAATGAAGAAGGTAGGGTTTTAATCTTATTCTAGCTTTCTCATTTCACCCTTGAGCACAAAAGTCCCATTCTTCACACTTTGGTCACCAAATTCCCATTTATTCTAAAATACTACAAGAGAAAACAATACTTAGAAATATGGTCCCTTAGCTTACTTTCATTCTTTTCATTCTAGATACTAAACCTTCAACTTACTAAAATTTTGGGTTGTTACAACACCCCCCCTTTAAAAGAATTCCGTCCTCGGAATTCCTCAATGGAAAAGATGCGGGTATCTTGCCCACACCCACAACTGACGCTTCCCCAAGGTAATGGCACTCCTGACCTAGTCAACCACTTCAAAAATTCGAAACATGGAGCATTAGGTGCACTCTCTTCATTTCTTACGGTCCTCTAACTCGTAGGCTAATGTCCTTATTCGATCGGTCTTAAGGATAGAAGATTAAATAAGGCTTCTCAAGCATCTTTACTTCCCTTAAGAAGGAACATGGCGGAATCCCCCGCTACAACTTGAGATCCAATTACTCAGAAACAGTCACTCACTTGACAGCTTGGCACAAGGCCAACCTTGTACGTCCCGACTACTCACAACCCCGATTTCCTTCATCATATCACAACTCACTACCTTGCACCACCCAACAATCGTCTATGCTGATAACATTTCCCTTTTCTCGGACCACCTAGACCACAGTTCGTCACTCATCCCTCACATTCTCACTACTTCACCACCCCATACTTATACGTAACTAAGAGTAGGAACCTCCAAACCCATCGTTGGATTGTTCACCTACTCAAATTAAACTTATCCTGAAACACATCAATTCCTCCCGGATTTCCACGTTCGTTCATTCTCATAAAACGTAACTCCGGTTATCCTCACTCCACTGGAGGAGTAACCATGGTCACACCATACTATTCTCACTAGCTTAATCACTGCACGACCAATTCGTTTAAACATTTCTCACACAGTCACTAACTTCACTCATTCGACTGTCTTATCCACTCCTTTTTTTTATTGCACAACCTCGTACCCAATTCCCCTCCTCAATACTCTTTCCAACGGTTCGCACACTTATCAATGATAATCTACACAACACTGCACCTTTCGGCATTACTGACAAGTTTACTACTTCCAATTTAGTCACTTATTCCGACATGCTATCTTCACCTCCCCACGTTAGCGTGGAGCATTGCCCACCGAACATTACTTGCCCCTCTCTCCCGACCTTTCCACATGATGGTATTTCTTTCTCATTACTCACATAACCAAACAGTTGCACCTAGATCTTAGCTTAAGGCATTCAACCAAGCCGTCTTGAAACAAGTCCAGTGTTCGACGTCACTACACATTCTTTAATCTCCAACTTTTACCTTCTCAGACATTTCTTTCACACATAAGCAACAATTCACATTCTTTAAGGATTTCACATCTATCCCACCACATTTTGACTAACACAACCCTCATCCTCTTTAAACTTCCAATGACCCCAAAGTGTGTTTCTTAGTAACATCCCTTATTCACGTTAATAATCCACCCCCTTGGATTCCCTATTACAAACGGATCTATTAACTTAGGAACACCTCGAAACTCGGGTTCCACAATTCTTTCGATTAACCACCATGATCATAAAAGCAGTGTGTTAATCTCAATAACACTTCCCCAAGAATTGTAACACATCCTTTAATAACAAATGAACGTCATTACTTAACAAATCTATAAAATTTTAATTAACCAACCAAATGCTTATACCTCTATCATGACATTTCAAATCAACTAATGATCATACTACCACTCCGACCCACAATCATCATCATGTCATTCCTTAAACATAACCAAAATTTCCAACTATTCACTTCTAGAATCATTCCCTCACGCATAAGGAACAATTTTCATTCTTTAACGATTTCTCATCTACTATACTACAGCTTGACTAATCTATTCATCATCTTCTTTAAACTTACTCTGCTTCAAGAATATATACTTAACAAGATACATAACCACAAAGCTTGGTCTCACAGCTGGGCAATCACCCAATTCTGCCCCGACATTCCATTCCGATAACAGTAAAAAAATAAACACCAACTCACAAACCACGTACTTCAACCACTGGGATTGCAAAGCATACACTCTACCCGAAATCCCAAAAGGACTTCCTTCTAATCCTTCATCTTTCTAACATCGCCTTACTACATCACCGGTTGACACAGATACCTTGGCAATTGAAGCTACTATTCGTTCGTACATCCACCACTCCTATCATCACACTATCGACCAAGTCTCTCATGGTCATTCGTACACAATTCACCCTTTCCTTCATATTCTCCCGTATATTACAATCGGGTCTGTCTCGCTACTTAGTTCTCTCCCAACTTGTTGAACTATGACTCACGACTTCACACTTAGCTCAAACACAAACATCCTAGCTAGCTCTTTATGATCCGAGTCCTTTCTTAGACACGACACATTTTCTTACTGACTAGTAAAATCTACACCCTCGCTTCGCTTATGTTACCTACCTCATCATTCTTCGAATCCCTCCATACCTCGTAAATAGAACGCTTATTCAAAATGATCACTTCCCATCCTCTTAACGCTCCTACAAGGTGTTCTATCACCTTCCAACCTTCTGGTTCACGTTTTCAGACTCGGCCATCTCACACCGCTATCGACTTCTACAATAACAGACAACTTGTAACTACTTTCTTAACTTATTCTTATACGTGGGTTCTCTTACGGAACCTAATCCTACCAACATATCATAGTCATTTCGTAATATGTCTCTCTCTTATCTGAACTTACTCCTGTAACAATACCAATACGAGCTCACCTCGTGACTCCCAGTTACCGAACAAGGGTGGAAACCCTCATCCAACCGATACTATAATCCACTACTGACGGAACACCTATTCCGATACTACAACGTTCTCTCCTGATCTGACCAACAACTCTCCACCCTCGGAGTTCTCCCTTAGCTTCAAAATACAACATCTTACGACCTAGTGAGTTCATAGCCTTCGTGCATGACAGCGCAATGGATAAATCATTTTGCGTCTTTTATCATTTTAATTAAACAACGTTGGAAAACACCTTGGGTACTCATGACCCCATTACTCTTATAACTTCAATGCCCTACACAACGATTTGAGAATTGCTGGCATGCATCTTCCCGTGAACCTTAATCTTACTCAATCCGAACGATGTTATTACGACAGTGATGTATTGATTGAAAATCTTTTCATATGACACAATTTTGAAAGAAATTACCGACACGAAGTAAACCAGCCAGTTTTCATACTCATTTATATAACTTCAACATGTCAACACTCATTGCGGTTATAAAAGTTTTGCATTCAATCGTTTTCTTTACTTTTGCAATAATTTAACTCGTTATGAAAATAGTGGAATATTTTGCAAACCGTAACCTCAAACTTTACTGGGCGATGTAAATGGATTTGCATTTTTCTTTAAACATACGCCTGCACACGCCGACTCATAATAGTTCAAATTTGAAATTTACACATTCACTTGTACTTATGAAACATTTCATGTACACATGTACAACTCAATGCATGAAACTCTACTTGCAATTGAAGGCTACTCACTCAACCAAGGTCCACCATTTTGCTCACACAACTTATTCTTGACACCTCACTTACGACCAACGGTCGCCCTCTCGGTCATGCAACAACTTACTGAACACGCTTCCCACATCTCACTTACTCAATCTGTTCATACTACTTTCGTCTCGAACAACCATCTCACCTTCTACCTCTACATATTCCAGTCTACTACGGATATCTTCCCTATATTGATCCTGACACTGAAAAGCTCGACTAACGCGTCAAGGTTCTAATCTCCCACTCGTTCTTGAATTGGAGCTTTCAAGATCTCGACACTTTCCCGCTTACCGACACGACTGATCTATCCCACGACCTCTATAATTGGGACTCTCCAGTACTAGAAGTCTTACTCAAAAGCAATCGCTCACCATCTTCGAACTCACGAAGATCTACCTCTAGACGACTCATAACATTCCAAACAATACTCCTTATCTACGATGTATACATACATCACAACATAACTGATCCTTAACGATACTTCCCCAACGTTGGGTCTCAATCTACTTCTCAGGGATCTTACTGACATTCTAAAGTGCTGGCACACGACACAAACACTAGCTTCTGACTACAACTTCGGAGTAATAAGGCAGGTTAAGCACATACATGTACCTGTAAGTTTGCAATTACACTGGCCAGGTGGAATTTCAAACTTACCTTACATGACAGTCCTCAGTACCCTATTAATCCTATCTCTGTAACAGTGTGCTCCTAACGCATATCCTGATTCTCAATTGTGATTTCTACTCCCAAGTTTAAGTTTAGGCCCGTCCGGTCACCTAAATCCCTTAAACTATGGCTCTGATACCATTTGTAACAACCTAGATTTAAATAAAATAAAAGCTGACAATATAACAACCAAATCGGTCCCAAAGTAAACAATACATCAGACCTATTCTAATCTCGCAGCGGAAAAACACCTTCACAACTGAGATACTACGGGGATCCCGGCTACAATCTACAAGTCTTCACTAGACTCTAGCTCTTCTACAATGCCACACCCTTCCATCATCGTCAGATAAAATCCCAAACACGGCTATTACCTGAAATGGTTTTTGGTTTTTGAAAAGCGAGGGTTAGACCGTGAGGTCTAGTGAATTCCCTCAAAAACAGTTTCACGCAAGCCAAGTATAAAATCATGTAATTCTATAATGTAATAAAATTCTAAGTCATGCATTCAACAAAGGTATAGCACAGTGGGCTCGACTTTCTTCACCCTACAAAGCCGGGCACGGCAATTCGGTTTCAACACCCTACAAAGTCGGGTACGGCAAACACCCCACAAATTCGGGTACGGCCAACACCCTACAAAGCCGGGTACGGCAAACACCCTACAAAGCCGGGCACAGCAACTCTGTCTCATCACCCTACTGTGCAATCCGACTCCATACGTGCCAATAACCATCACGACAGCATGCAATTCACAAATTATGTAGAAATGAGCATATAAACAGCTTGCATGCAATTGTAAACAATTCCATGTCATGTACAATAAAACCTTTCAAAATGTTTAATCATGTCATCATGCTCGTAAACATAATCAGTTAAGAAACCTTTACCAAAACGTTCAATCATGTCATTATGCTCAAACCAAATTCAGATATGAAAACTTTAACAAAACATTTCATTCGCACCAAAAAGGGGTTAAGGGAACTCACCTTAGCGTTAGCACCTCGACACACGCTCCGAAACCCACACTTGTTCAAACCGAACACCTGAATTGGACACCACAAGAATGGTGTTAAACCATCTAACCATACTCCCAAACATCCTTAACAAACCCCCAAAACAACTCTCCACTCGACGCCTCGACCCAAGACCCGAACGAACAACGAAACGGAAAAAGGGATTGGGTGCCAGAGCTTGGCGCCGATTGTGGTGCCAGTCCATCGGCGCCGAGATCGGCGCGGGCCACTGTTTGCCCTGCACGATTTTCTTCCCCAAAACTCAAAGGTTTCTCATCCCCTAACTACTCCAAATCGGTTTTAAGTATTCCAAATCGACATTTTTGACATAATAAACATTAAGAACCAAAAGCCAACATCTACACAACATCTAATCCATCAAATCCATTTAGTGATTCACCACATTTAACCCAAAAAAAAACTCCAAAACTCAATCCATGGAAGAAATGGAGATCATCAAACATACATGATGAATTTCTTAATGATTAGTTCAAACTCATAGGGAATCAATCCCAAAATCAATTGCCTTCTTTCTTTCATTGATTTAAACTCAACCAACAAATGGATTCTCAAATCCCCCACCATAAACTAGCCTAATCAAACATAGAGAAGAAGAAGATAAAGAAATCAAACCTTGGAGAAGATGACTCTAACAATTTCTACAGCTCTCTCCATCACAAATCCAATTAGGGTTCTTCTCCTCTTCTCTTAAATCCTCTTCTCCATCGTATGAAACACAAGAAATGAAGAAGGTAGGGTTTTAATCTTATTCTAGCTTTCTCATTTCACCCTTGAGCACAAAAGTCCCATTCTTCACACTTTGGTCACCAAATTCCCATTTATTCTAAAATACTACAAGAGAAAACAATACTTAGAAATATTGTCCCTTAGCTTACTTTCATTCTAGATACTAAACCTTCAACTTACTAAAATTTTGGGTTGTTACACATGGACCTAGTACACAATGCCAAGAGTTGATGCGTATGTCTCGTGATGCATATGTATTACTATGCAATCACTTCAAACAAAAAGAATGGGTGAAAGATGGTAGACATGTAAGTGTTGAGGAAAAGATGGCAATGTTTTTGACAATGCTTAGACATAATGAACGATATAGAGTTATTAAACGTAGATTTTGATGCCGACGTGCTCTATCTAAGGAGGAACGGTTATTGAACGTGCTTACGGTGTATTGAAAGCAGGATTTCCAATCTTAAAGAAAATGGCCCCTTTTCCGTTTACAAAACAAAGGAATGTGGTAATTGCTTGTTTTGCAATACATAATTTCATAAGAAAATGCAATATTAATGATCAACTATTTATGGAGGCCAACGAAGACACAATGTTTAACAATGAAGAAGAAGGTGTTGGAAGTGGAGAAGCGGCATTAGATGGGACACAATGGGGCGCTAATAGCACGCAATATATGGCTACTTTGCGTGACGAAATTGCAAATCGATTAGTATCTAATGCTTAAAATTATGGAATTAGTATTGAATTCGTATCATTTTGTTTGATAGGTACTTATTATTTTTGTTGCAAATGGACTTGTATCCAAACTATGGTTTCTTGTATTTTAATTATAAGTACTTATTAAATTTTGTTGTGTTTATCTTATTGAATTCATATAATTATGTTTGATGATTTTTTTATTTTAAAATTGTTTAATTGATAATATTTATTGTTAAGAATAAACCATTCAGCACATTTACCAAACAGTTATGTTAATCAGTGCTTAATACACAATGAGGGTAAAATAGTCATTTCTAACGTTCAACTCGTTTGTTCAGCACGACAAACAAGCAACAAGATATCAAAATCCAGACATACATCTATATCCACACAAGACTTAATGAAAAACCAACCAAACAGCCCCTTATTGAAGTACACGTCCCGCTTTCAAAGGAATCAACTAAACTCAAGGACCAAAAGTGCAATTCACTCTTTTAATAATATATTTTGATGTATACATTTTATAAATTAATAAGTTATGAAAGTAGAAAATCAAAACGAAATCTTGACGGTTGAACATTTAGGGCCAACTTAAGGAGTTTATTAAGACTTACAACTTAGTTGGTCAACTATACGTGACCTTTTGGTAGTAGCTTAAGAAAGTGACTTATCCAGTATGCTTCTGAGAAAGAGTTATATGCTGAAAGTCAAGTTTTTTTCAAACCAGTCTCTCCCACTTAAAAAAAACTTAAAATAGACATGTTCCTTCCATCAATAAAAAACTCTTTCAAACAAAAACCTATCCATCTAAATAGACGAATTAATTCACACAAACAACTTTATCCATATTTTTAGTTTTTTTAACTTGTTGCCTAACCCTTTGAATCAATAATTAAACCAAAGACTATTACTCCAAAGATCTTGTTGCCTAACCGTTTGAATCAATAATTAAACCAAAGACTATTAATCCAAAGATCTCAATATTATGTAATTAAATATATAGTATATGGATCTAAAAGCAATAATAGATTATAATTAAATTTTGAGTTGACTACCTTATATTTTATTATTTTTCTAATAATCGTAGATCTATCTATTTAATAATAATAACTGTATTATTTTATTATTGAGGGTCTCAGGTCAAGTGACATCATTTGTATGATGTGAAATAATTCACATCATTTGTATGTATGGTTATTATTTCACCAATGAAATAATTCACATCAATTGAATCTCAATCAACGAACGACCATTTATTACCTCGAACATCAGTCTTATATTGTCTCTTAAAAGAGTGTGATTTACAACCGAAAAAACTCAACAACTTTTGGTTGGACAATACCCTTTGAAAACTTAAACTGTTTTGTTTCATATAGAATGACTCCACCAATATCCTCGATGTGTGAAAATTCTTGATAATTAATTTGACACAACCGTTGGCTATGAGATTTCAGCTTAACTAGTAATAATTTAAGTGATCAAAACATGTGAATTTTTTCTTTCTACCATAACCTAAACATCCTAATTTCGACTCTCCCATATAATTAGTAGTATCAACGATGAATAAGTCAATAATTGATATGTCAAAGTTCTCCCTTTCTGAATCGTCATAAAAGAACGAATCAACATGGGGATGTTTGTGCCCTGTAGTCCACACCACCCACCACCAACCATCACCACCACCGCCTGTAGTCCACACCACCCACCACCAACCATCACCACCACCACCGCCTGTAGCCCACACCACCCACCACCAACCATCACCATTCTGTAAGTTTCTCAACAAATTAAACCCATTTGCAAATAATAACCATACATACAAATGATGTGAAATAATAACCATTTGCAGATAATAACCATACATACAAATGATGTGAATTATTTCATTGGTGAAATAATTATATATAGATCTGAAATTAACTGTGATTTTTTTTCTAATCACAAATCATACATGTATAAGAAGAAAGATATTATAACAAAATTGAGTTTATAGGATGTCTAAAATAAATAAGCATCATGATGAAGTGTTTTATAGGACCAAACAAAAAAAGGTCTTATCTAAAAATGTTACAAAAAGTTTATAGGATGCTTTTGGACGTCGTAACAAATTTTTTTACAGTTTTTTTTCAAATAAAACGTCGAATTAACTATTTTATAGGACACTAAACACAAGTGTCCTCTAAAAAGATGGGTTTATAGGACACTATTGGATAAATTGTCCTATAAACACATGTGTCCTCTAAAAAGATTGGTTTATAGGACACTATTGGATAAACTGTCCTATAAACACAAGTGTCCTCTAAAAAGATGGGTTTATAGGACACTCCTTAAAATAGTTTTATAAAATTAACTAATACGAAACTTTGTTTTGAAAACCCTAAAAAACTTATTATCACGTTCAAAAGAGTCCTAGAAACTTATTGTAACACTTTTAGATAGAACACTTTTTTATTTGGTGCTATAAAACACTCTATTATGACACACATTTATTTTAGATGTCTTATACACAATTGTATTATGTAACAACCCAAATTCTAATAGGTTTCGAAAGTTTGGTGTTTAAAGTGAAAAGAATGAACGTTTAGTTAAGGGGCCTTTGTGCAATTTTTTGAGAAGTATAAAAAGGTCCAAATCCCTAGGACATCAAACATTAATCTGTATTATTCCTTGGTGTTGGTGTTTGACGGCTGGAAGAAGAGAAAGAAGGGAAGAGGGAGCAAATTTGGGAGAAGTCTGGAATAAGGAAGAAATCAGTGAAGGTAAACATCCAAAACGTTTTCCCTGATTATTTCATGTTTCCTTCTATCTTCACCTAAACACCATTAAAAGTGTATTTTGGGTTTTTAGTTGTATTAATTCAATTAATCGGTTAAAAGGGGAATAAATGAGTGTATTAGGGTTGGGGGGTGAACCCAGATGTTTTCCTAATCCACTCTAAGGTAGAAAATCAGTTTTTAATCACTTTTGGGATATGGGTTTTCTTCCAGTTCGTAGTTACCGGTAAGTCTGCAGTTATCTGGTAAGTATGTAGTTACCGGGTAACTGAGTAGTTACCGGGTAAGTATGTAGTTCCCGGGTAACTGAGTAGTTACCGGGTAAGTATGTAGTTCCCGGGTAATTGAGTAGTTACCGGGTAAGTAAGTAGTTTCCGGGTAGTGTAGAGTTACCGGGAAGTTGGTTACCGTATTCTCAGTACCCGGTAAGTTCTTGTACCCGGTAAGATGGGTGGTACCCGGTAAGTTCATGCACCCGGTAAGGGGTGTTATGCCCGGTAAGTAGTATCCAGGAAACTTTAGCTGATTGGGAAATGCTTAATCATTTAGGTGCCAGGCTCAGTTAACTCGAGGATAGATCGAGAGTGCGTTTAATACCATCGCAAGGTGAGTTCCCTAAACCCTTTTTACGACGCAAGATGTTAAATGTTTTTAATTGATTATGGTTCATTATGAGCATGAAAGGTTTACCAACTGATATGCATGTTTCTCATGAAAATTCATAACTTATTTAAAGAATATACATCATGACGAAATGATTATTATGGTTTACAAAGATTCCAAGTTACATAATTTTTGACATATTATGTGTATGTTATGTGGAGTCGGTCTGCACCGTGGGATTAAAGTGCCTTGGGATCCGATGATCCCTTGGACATGTATGATGAGCCGGTAGGTTGGAATTTGTTTCCCTCCTATTTGGATAGAGAGGAGTCTGCTTGGGCCCCGATATGAGGCGAGAGGGGAGTCTGCTTGGGCCCCGATAGCGGTTTGTTTATGTGATCCTCGACACGGTGCAATACCATGATTGATGTTATGTGAAGAATGACGATGAGTTTATAAATGATTTTAAACTGTTTATATATGTTGTTTTCGGAGGAAATTCACTAGACCTTTTGGTCTAACCCTCGCTTTTCAAAACTAAACCATTTTCAGGTAAGCGTAGCGCTAGTTCTTCCGGTAAGGACTAGGAGATGGCATCGGGGGAATTGGAGCTTAGTGTAACAACCCAAATCCCATAACATACATCATAATACATAACATTCATACATATCATTGATTTACAACAAAAGTTACATAACAAACCAAGTACGGTCTCATTAGTCTTGACATTACAAAATATATAAAAGCTTCCTAATCAACATCCATCAAAAGCTTCCTACACTTCATCATCTCCTGCCGATCCTTAACCTGGAAAACATATTTTTGAAAACAAAATGAGGGTTAGACCAAACAGGTCTAGTGAGTTAATCCCGGTCCTTTCCAAAATCGTTATAAAACCTTTTATGTAAATCCTTTGTATCAAAATAGTGGAGATAAACATTTGGTAATCCTTTCGTAAAATATAAACATACCACACGTATTTAAATACCAATCCAGACTCGTGCATCGTGTACATCTCATTCACCTTATTCCTCCACAAATGGCCATATTAGTTGGTAGCAAGCCAACTAATAAATCAACAACCGGTCCGCTCACCGGAACCCGGCTACCCGTCGGTCCGCACACCGGAACCCGACTACTCACCGGTCCGCACACCGGAACCCGGCTACACACAGGTCCGCACACCGGAACCCGGCAACAAGTGCACTCGTGTAGTGCAAAGATTATATAAATACAATATATATCTCATCACATCATATTGTCATTTATATACACATAATCATATTCCTACCACATAATCATCTCATATATATATATATATACACATATATATGTATCCCAGTTCAAAACGTTTTAAAAGCAAAACTCACCTCGATCGCTTATCCAAAAACACTTCCAAGCGTTTCTCCAAAAGATCCAGTCTTTCAATCCAAATCCACAGAATCTGTAACAGATTAAATACGAATATCGCCTTACTAGTCAAACACATAAAGCCTACTAAAATCTAATCCTCAACAGTTCTCCCTTCAGCGACTTATCATGGGGGTTCCGCTACCCGGATAGCGGATGGGGTCAAGGAGCAACTCAATCCAAAAATACAATCAGAAACTATATCCGGACACCACCAAAACTACCGAAACTCCTGTACCGGGACTCCACTGTACCGGGACTCTCCAGTACCGGGACTCTCCAGTACCGGGACTCTCCAATACCGGGACTCTCCAGTACCGGGACTCTCCAGTACCGGGACTCTTCAGTACCGGGAGTTCACTATACCAGAAGTCGACACTACCGGGAGTCTACCGGGACTCGACTATACAGGGAGTCAACTCTACCGGGAATTCACACTACCGGGATTCCACACTACCGGGAGTCCATATTACCGGGACTCCACCGGAAGTTGATTATACCGGGATTTCACCGGGAGTCCTCAAGAACACAGTCGGTTCCATTTTACCCAGATCCAAATTAAACCTATACAACTACAATTTAAACATTCTAATCCGATAGAAGTCTAACACTACTGATTATAGACATAAAACATAAAAAACTTACCTCAAAATCGCTTCCAACCAAGCCAATTGAAGCCCTAACCGTACGAACTCTTCTTCTGCTTCTTCTCGTCTCCAAACACACACTCACACACTGATATTTCTGCTGAATGAAATATCTGAGATCCTAAGGGGGTAATATCAAATCCCATTTTACCATTTAAACCTTGCACTATTCACTTATGTCCAATACCCCTTTAACTTATTATTTTACCCTAACTTACCCTAAACTCTGTTTTATAAAGCTAACTAGATTTAATGGAATTAGGATTTAACTAACGAACTTACCCGGGGTATTACACTTAGAGCAACTCCAAGATTTTTGACTTGTATAAATATAGATAGAAGCTCTCGGCTGTGGATTAGACGTTTCCGCTGTCCAATTTTGTTTAGTATAGATTTATGGATGATTAAAGAAAAGTTTTATTATGTAATTCAATTATTAAATCTATGGTATCGCATGTTATGTTTTTGGGACGTTACAAATGGTATCAGAGCCTTAGTTTAAGGGATTTATGTAACCAGTCGGGCCTAAACTTAAACTGTAAGATGAGGAACACAGCCGAGACATAGGATTTGTTGATCAAAACCCTCAGTGATTTGATAATGACCCTCTCTTATACTTAGTGAAAATTGTAAGTAAACAATATGTATTAGAGTTTCGCTATCGCTGATAAGTACTAAGATCTTACAGTACCGCTGATAGGAACTCTCGCTCTTTAAATTAAACATTCAGCGAACACTGTTCACCATTAATGCTCTGAGTATGTTCAGTCGTTATGATGATCGCTGATAAGTTAGTTGTTTACTTATGATCCCTGAAGACAAGTTTCACGTCAACAAAAGTTCTACGCTGAAGTCGAAGATCAAGCTCAAGAACCAGCGACAAGTCTCCTAATGAACTGATGCGGATCAGCGAAGACTCAGATTTGTCCACTCAACGTGAAGTATCAAATACAAGACTTCAGCTATCGCTGAACTTTATCATTCGCTGAATAGAAAATGATAATCGCTGAATCAATGAAACCTGATCATGAAGTCCTCCGTACAAAGTACTTTTGTCTTAACCCCCTTTGCACGACTCCGTACGAAATGTCAGAAAATAACCTTCGACTGTCTGAAATCGTACAACCACTCTGATACTACACTGTTCATCCATGCGGCTACTAAGGTTGTCAACAAAGGTCAATGACATGCAACCAACCAGCTGATGACACGTGTAAAGTGTATACTGACTTGCATTAAATGCATGTAGTAATTAAAGAGATGAACCCACTTCTTTTGAGGTAACTTGCTAACTCTGGACAAGTTCAATCTCTTATCTCAAGATAGGTTATTATTAGTAATTTCCTTATCTCTCTTAGTGCAAGAAACCTTAGTGTTCCAACTTGTTTAGATTTAGGTTTATCCTTAATCTTGTTTCCGCAACAAGCTGTAAATTGTTAATGATTTATCAATAAACAATTTAGAAAAGTAAAATCTGTGTGTTTGTATTCAACCCCCCCCCCCCCCCCCCTTCTAAAAACTTGTATAGGCCTTCGGGACCAACAAGTGGTATCAGAGCGGATTTGTTTAATATCATAAACAAGATCTAATCTAAGATATTTCTCTTCCTTGCTATTATCTGAAAATGGCCACCAACACAAACACAAATTATATAGACAATGGTTCTCTTGCTAAACCCCCTAGATTTTCCAAAGATAACTTCAACTTATGGAAAAATAGGATGACACTCTTCTTAGAAGGTGTAGACCCTACTATGCCTTACTATCTCGAGAGTGGTCCATTCATCCCTGTAAGAATTGATGTTGCTGTTCCAGCCGCTGAGAATAGACCCGCTATTCCAGAAAGGCTGGTACCTAAGGAAATTTTCCAATGGACTGACGAAGATAATAAGAAAGTGGCTATAGATACAAAAGCCAGATCCATACTATCCATGGCTCTTCCTGACGAAGTCTACCATTCCGTCATGAATCTGAAAACATCAAAAGCCATGTGGGACACAATATGTGTTCAGTATGAAGGAACGTCTGAAGT
Organism: Saussurea involucrata; assembly: GCA_033807775.1. Classification (NCBI taxonomy): domain Eukaryota; kingdom Viridiplantae; phylum Streptophyta; class Magnoliopsida; order Asterales; family Asteraceae; genus Saussurea; species Saussurea involucrata. The sequence continues at coordinate 141,483,750 of CM066322.1, forward strand.
CCAGGACTCAAGAAAGATCAACCTGGTAAGACAATACGAAAGCTTCATTTCTGGTAAGAATGAATCTCTCTCTGAAGTTCACCAACGTTTTAATTGTTTAATTATAGATCTGAAAACTGTTGGTAAGGAATACTCTAACTTTGAAGTACTGACAAAGTTTCTAGAATGTTTACCTGAAAGCTGGGACAATTATGCTATGTGTCTCAAGCTGTCAAAGGATCTAAAATCAATGACCCTTTCAACCTTATATGGCACGTTGATGAATCATGAGCAATCGAGCCATCTTAAGAAGAATCTTGTAAAAGATTCCAAAAGCACCCCTGTTGCTTTAATCTCAGAGGAACCTTCTACTCAGCGACCCTCGGTCACTATCACTGAGTTAGAGAGTAACTCTGAAAGGTCATCAGATTCTGATTATTCAGATAATGATGAATCTTTGGCTCTCCTAACTAAGAAGTTCAGGAGATTTGCCAAAAAGAAAATGTTTAGAAAGAACAAACCTCTTTCCATAACTGACAAGCCTAGATCATCAGCTTTTGTTGATAAGGCTACTGCTACTTGTTTTAACTGCGAAAAGACAGGACATTTCGCTAACGAGTGCAGGTCTAAGAAAGTTTCTAGACCCTCAGCTTTTACAAAGAAACCCTTTGTTCCAAGGAATAAAGATGACAAATATTCATAGCTGAAAGAAAAATATGCTAAGCTGAAAAGCTTTAAGAAGAGGAATAAAGGACTGGTGGCTGACTATGATTGGGCTGCTTCTGATGAAGAAGCATCATCATCTGACTCTGAAGATGATGAAGCAAATCTATGTCTCATGGCCAAGATTGAAGAAGAGGAAGAAAGTTCAGACATTCCCTCCACTTCAACATCTGCTATTCAGGTATCACCTTCTTTCTTTACCAATATTGCAAATATTGATGAAGCTGATAGTCTCCGTAAGATCGATCTCTTGACTAGAAGTTTACATGAAGCCATGAACGGCAAAACTGTGGTTGAAAACCAAAACCTTGATCTAGCTGAAAAGCTTAAAAACTGTCACCTTCAAATAGAAAAGCTTTCTAAAATTGAAGAAGATTTTAAAGATCAAGTATATTTAAATCAGCTAGTCAAAATCGAACGAGCAGAAGCTATCGCTGCATTAAAAGCTGAAAAAGCTACTGTTGAAGGATGGTGTAATTCTTCAACAAAGATCACTGAGATAATAAAGTCTCAGATTCCCCTGAGTGATAAACGTGGTTTGGGTTACAAATATGATACTCCAAAACCAACCACTGAGCGTTCAATGCTTAAATTTGGAACGTTCGTATCCTCAGTCGCTGATACTTCATCTTTTCAGTGCTCCTCGTCCTTTACACCAATCCCTGAGGAAACTCCTACCTCCTCAAAAGTCAAGGAGAAAATGGTTTATTCAAAACCTACCTCTGTCTCTAAAGACAAAGGTAAAGGAATTGTTATTTACTAGAATCCTCAGAAGGGTACCTTAGTACCAAAGCTTAATGCTTCTAAAGCTTCAGTGGCTCATCCCTCTGGATCAAGGAAGCAGATCTCTGGATCTATTCAGCGATCTACTCCTAGACTCAGATTGGATGTCCTTGGTAAGAAATCTGAAGAACTGAATGTTCGTCCCATTTCTAAAGCCAATAGTTTACTTGGTGCTGGCACTTCTAATTCGAAATTAAAAGATCAGCATTCAAATGGTCCTAGAACTACTTTTAGTTATAGGAAATGTTATCATTGTGGACTTACCGATCATATTGCTAGTAAGTGTCCCACAGCCACCAAAGCTGAAAAGATAGCTAAGGTGAAGATTGTCCCCAAGGCAAAGAAGACCAACCCTGGTGCAAATCAGGTCAAGGTGAATCCTACCACTGAAGTTAAGAAATTAATCAAAGTGAAGAAAGACAAAGCTGAATCTTCAAATGCTGCAAAGACTGCTGAATCTTCCATTCCAACTACTTCCACTGACAAATGTGTATACATGGTTTAGTGGGTACCCAAGAAAAACTAATCTTCCTTTGTATTGCAGGTTAAGAAGGGTATCTGGTTTCTCGATAGCGGATGCTCTAGACACATGACTGGAAAGAAAATCCTGCTCCCTGAATACAAGGAAGAGAAGGGTCCCTCTGTGACTTTCGGTGGAAATGGAAAAGGACATACCCGAGGGTATGGTGTACTTTCAAATGGTACAACCTCCTTCAGAAGAGTCGCATATGTTGAAGGGCTGAAGCATAATCTTCTAAGCATCAGTCAGCTTTGCGACATGGATAACAAAGTAATTTTTACTAAGGAATCCTGCTTTGTCGCTGACAAAAAGGAGAAGATAGCTCTCAGCGGTTATCGTTTGGAAAATGTTTATGTAATAAACATGGACTCGACAACCACTGAGAACTCCTGTTTCTTCTCAAAATCCTCATCTGATGTCAACTGGCTATGGCATAAGAGGCTATCTCATCTAAATTTCAAGACACTGAACACTCTTTCTTCAAAAGAGTTAGTCACTGGTCTACCTCAACATTCATACGCCAAAGAGTCTTTATGTTCAGCGTGTGAAAAAGGGAAGCAGACCAAAGCAAGCTTTAAATCAAAGCAAGTTTCTTCAGTGTCATCTCCTCTACAACTACTCCATATGGATTTGTTTGGCCCTGTTAACAAACAATCCATCGATGGAAAGAAATATACGCTGGTCATAGTTGATGAATTCTCTCGCTTCACTTGGGTAATGTTTCTCCGTTCTAAGAGTGACACCCCTGAAGAACTCATCACCTTTGTTCGGAAGATGGAAACCCTGAACAATTTAACCGTTCGCTCAATAAAGAGTGATCATGGGACTGAATTCAAAAACAGTTCTCTTGATTCCTTCCTTGAGAGTAAGGGTATTTCTCACAACTTCTCTTTAGTGAGAACACCGCAACAAAATGGAGTCGCTGAAAGAAGAAATAGAACAATTATTGAAGCTGCACGTTCAATGCTCAGCGATTCTCACCTGCCTACTCAGTTTTGGGCAGAAGCTGTCAACACTGCTTGTTTTACGCAAAATAGGTCGCTGATAGTCAAAAGATTCAATAAAACAGCCTATGAACTCTTTCATGGGAGAAAGCCTTCAGTCAGCTTTCTTCACATCTTTGGATGTCAGTGTTTCATACTGAACAACATAGATGCTCTTGGAAAGTTTGATCCTAAGGCTGATGATGGAATCTTTCTTGGATACTCCTCAGTTTCCAAAGCCTTCAGAGTGTTCAATCGTAGAAGACAAACTATAGAAGAAACTATTCACGTCACGTTTGACGAATCCCGTACAGCGAACTCTAAACCGTCCGCTGATACTGAAGAACTGAATCAATGGATGTTTTCTCATCTTGGCGATTCAGAAGATATTCCCACTCCTCATGTTCATCCAGTAGAAGATGATAGTCCTATCATTCCAAATATGCAGAACAGTGAAGCTGAAACTTCTTGGGTCTCAGCTGTTCCTATAAACACTATACCTAACGCTGAACCAAATGTCTCAGACATTCCATCTACTTCTCAGCAATCAGTGAATATAATGACAACTGCATCCATTCCTCTCTTGGCTGATACTCCCGACGTCGCTGAAGCTTCATCTTCAGCTCCTCCAGTTCAAGTTGAGTCAGCTTCTCACGCTCCGGCTCAGCGATGGACTATAAATCACCCAATTGATCAAATTCTTGGTGATCCAAACGCTGGGATTCAGACTCAACGAAGTGCAGCATATGCTGTACACAAAAACTTCAAAGTACATCAGATGGATGTTAAGTCAGCATTTCTGAATGGAAAGCTGAATGAAGAAGTGTATGTGGAACAACCTCCAGGATTCTCAGATTCTAAGCGTCCATGTTATGTTTATAAACTGGATAAGGCACTTTATGTCTTAAAGCAAGCTCCTCGTGCATGGTATGACACTCTTTCTACTTATCTCCATATTGAAAAATTTGAGCAAGGTAAGATTGACAAAACTCTATTTTTTAGAAAAGTGAAAGGTCATATCATTCTAGTTCAAATATATGTTGATGACATTATATTTGGTTCTACTAACCCTGAGCTTTGTACTCGTTTCGCTGATAGAATGAAAGATGAGTACAAAATGAGCATGATGGGTGAACTAACATATTTCCTTGGTCTTCAGATTAAGCAAACTGAAAAAGGAACTTTTATCAATCAGGGAAAGTATGTTAAAGATATGCTGAAGAAATTTGAGTTAACTCATAGTTCAGCTATGAAAACCCCTATGGCACCACCGCTGACACTTGACAAGGATTCAAAGGGAATACCTGTTAATGTCACGCTGTACCGTGGGATGATCGGCTCTCTCTTGTATCTTACAGCTAGCCGACCCGATATTATGTATGCAACATGTTTGTGTGCACGATATCAAGCTGAACCTATGTTATCTCATATGAATGCTGTAAAGCGAATCTTTCGATATCTTAAGGGTACAGCGAACCTAGGTCTTTGGTATCCCAAAGATTCAGGATTCGATCTAACCGCCTATTCAGATAGTGATTTTGCAGGTTGCAAAATGGATAGGAAAAGCACCACAGGAGGATGTCAGCTCCTGGGTGGAAAGCTGGTATGTTGGACAAGTAAAAAGCAAATTTCAGTGTCCACTTCCACAGCTGAAGCTGAATATGTAGCTGCTGGAAGCTGTTGTTCTCAAGTCTTATGGATGAGAAATCAGCTACTAGACTACGATCTTCCGCTCTCCAAAGTTCCAATCTATTGCGACAGCACAAGTGCCATCGCTATAGCAAACAATCTAGTACTACATTCAAAGACCAAACATATAGAAATCAGATATCATTTTATCAGAGATCATGTGATGAATGGTGATATAGAACTTCATTTTATCCCAACTGATTATCAGTTAGCTGATTTATTTACCAAACCTCTTGATGAGACAAGATTCAACTTTCTCATCAGCGAGCTTGGAATGCTGAACTTTGAAGGATAAAATCTTCAGCGGTTCACATTAATCAGCGATAGGATAAAATCAACTCGTATAATCTATTCAATCATCTTCTCTCTGAATAAAACTTGGTTACACTGATATCAAGGTATGTTTTCTCTCTCTGACAATCGCATGAAAATGGAAGATTTCAAAACAGAATGCATCGCTGAATATCTCTTCTTTAACAGCGATATTTTGAAATTTCTTAAAACCTTCACTGATATTTTCATTCAGTGCTTCATGTTTTTCAAAAGAATCCCTGAGTTTTTTTCTAAACCTCAGAGACAACCAAGAATATGAAAGGACAGTTGTGACGTCATTGCAACGGATAAACCCCGACACGTTTTCTCTTCCTGACACACGTTTGCACGTCTCGTTCCACTTCCAATCAAATGCAAACACGTGTCCGTGTCATGATGAAAATCTTTTCCCGCTCAAGATTTTCTCTTTCTAAAAATCTCTATATAAACAAATTCTTTGTTTATATTTTTCTTTTACGCGATCTATCTTCCTCCGCAAGAAAGAATTCACTATTGCATTTGCGGTTTCAAAAACCTCAAGAACTGTTCATCATCTTCTTCATCAAACATCAAGGTTAAATATGTTCTTATTCATTACCAAATGCGTATAACTTGTTTCTGATCTTTTCTTTGTTTTAACAAGATCAAACAAAAGAACTTCTTAAAATAAAATCATTTTTCTTTCATGATTTTATGAACACAACCATTTCATGGTTGTTCTTCAAGTTTAAATGCGAAAATCTTAAACATGTTCTTCATTCGTTTCCAGAATCTAATTCTTCATAGAAAACTGGATAACAAGAATAAATGGGTTTTACATTTCGTTTCTTAAAATCAAGAAAAACCCTAATCTTCATTAAGACTTTTGTGTCTGAATGAAATGGATAAAATTTGAACCATCTTAATGGAAAATCTTTCCACATTAAGATAATTCTTATTTGTTAACATCTTTGGTTGAACTGATAATACAGAGAAATGGCATCGTCTGACATTCCTGCTACCGCTGAGAACATCTCCGCTGATTCTGAGGAAGTGGACATCCTCAAGGCTCCTCAAGTCAAGTTTGCCCTTGACAAACTGGATTGGACTAAGGTGAACAACCTCTATGCGGTTTTCGAGTTTCCTCCTTGAAAGCAAGTCACACATCTAGATGATGATGTGAATTTCCTAAAGAATTAATGCATCTCCACAGCCCTGACCATAACACCTCCTGCACATCAGCTTTTGCTCTCACAATTCTGGTACTCAGCCAGACACTCTCAACTACCTTCAGCCAAAGACCCCTCCAAAACAATCGATTGCATCCTCTGCGACATCGAATATGGCACCATGAAGATCACCCCTACCATTATTCGCAAAGCTCTCAGCCTTCCCATCGCTACCACGGAAAAACCTTTCGTTCCCCTCCCTGACCCCAAGAAAAACTCAGACAGGGAAGCCATCATTGCATTTTTCGATGCAATGGGCTATGTATGAGAAATCGGCAGAGACATGAAGGCCGAGAAGAAGCTGACGATTATCAAGAAATCGAAAATGCCCAGCGAGATGAATTTCATCTTCGCTGATCTTATCAGCTGCATGACTGCAAAAAGCGGCTCCTCTGACCAAGCCGCTAAACCTCAGCAAGCAATGGGATATGCACTGCTGAAAGGTCTCAACATAGACTGGGCATCGATTATCTATGATGACCTAGTTCTAAGAGTGGACACCGTTGCTGACAGACCTCCATGGGTTCCTTACCCCCGATTCATCAGCGCCATCTTCCAATATGGCCTGAAGGAGAGCTACCCAACTGAAGGTGACCTGAAACTCTCTCAGGTCGGCCCAAAGATACTCGACTTCAAACTAATGGTGAATGAGGTACGTCTTTCTACACTCTTGTCTCTTCTCAACCCTTCTTCTTCTCATTCTGTGGCTCCTTCAGCGACAATACCCATCGCTGATACCCTGGCCACAAAATACTCTCCTTCTAAGAAAAGGAAACATAATTCTACCCCACTTGGTTCTAAAAGGATCAAGAAAACAAAGGAGCAATCCCAGCAATCTCATGCTGAAGACTCCTCAGCTCCTTCTGCAGAGCTGAAGGAACGTTCAGTGGTACGCTCTGCCACACCTGAACAAGCCATCCCTTCAAACCCAACTTCAGCGTCTCTAAACGCTGAGGTTACAAACTTGGAACCTACCCAACCTCCTTCAGTCTCTCAAAAGACTGATGAAGTGATTGTCAGCGAATCCAATGCTGAACTCAGAACCCAACCCCCATTCTTATCCTTCGCTCCTCCCTCTACTCATTTGGACTCTCCTCCAATTGTCGCTGGAGATGCCATCATTTCTACGAAACCTAATGCTGATTCTCCAGGAATGATGAAGACAGGACCTGCAGAGCAATCCATGGGCACTTTTGAAGATGACATGGAACTTTTCTCAGGAACCCGTGATTTTGATGAATTCACCAATCCTCCTGCAGGTACACACCAACCCATAAACACTGTGACTAAACCCCAAACTTTTGAGCTTTCCTATGTTCACAAGTTTTTATATGTTACAGGTCCTAATTTGGGAGACATCAACGCCTCCTTGAAAGATATGGAGATAACGCTGACAGATCTCACCACCACTCTTTCTAATAACTCTACAGCTGTAACAAACGCTGGAGAGAATCTGAACAAGCTGACAACGGTGGTGGAGAAGAAGGCTTCCACAGATGATTTGAAGCAAGTTGATAACACTCTCAGCGACTTCGCCAAGGTGCTCGCTGACATCTACACAGACTACACCTCTCTCAAAAATTCAGTTTCATCCATGTCCAGCGAGGTCACATTGCTGAAGACATCGGTTGGACAACTAGAGGGAGATATGTCTGCTGTAAAGACTGACTTAGGCTCTATAAAGACCGATGTTAGTTCGATGAAATCGATGATCGAGCAGCTACTACACAAAGTGAATACTCCTGCTCCTCCCCCTGCCCCTGTCCCTGCATCTGACAACTTCACAGCGGCGGATCGCACTGAGCTGAAGAAAATCAATCCTGCTATTTCTGGCCTTGAAGACAGAATAGCAAAGATTGAAGTTTATGTAGGTCTCTCTGGCCAAGAACACAGAGAACCTACCAACGCTGTCATTCCTCCCCCAGTCATCATGAAAAAGAGGGGGAGAAGAGCGCTGAAGACCTCTCCAAAAACGCTGAAGACCTTTCCCATGATGAATCTATCAGGGGAGAGAAGGATACTGAAGAAACCAACGCTGGACCTCAGGGAGATGAAAACCCTGAGGAAACCGAGAAGCTCGCCTCTGTATCTGAGGGGGAGCAACTCGAAGAAGAAGCTGATAAAACCGAATCCGAAGCAGAAGATGATGAAGCCGTCGACATCCCTGATGATGAACCATCCTCTTCTCCAAAGAATGATGATGATGATGACGAAGATGACGATGACTTCTTTATCATCAAACCTGCTCCGAAGATCAAAGCTCTTAAGGGAATCTCGATAAATGAACCTTCAGGGGAGCGGACAAAGACAAAGCCCTCAGCCTCTGGAGCTGAGAAAGGCAAAGGCAAAAGCGTCGCTGAAGATGACAATCTGATGATCTTGCTTGAAAAGCCGGTTTGTCAGGTATACTAAACATCTCTCACTCCATCCCTCCTCTATCAGTTCTACTACCCAAGCCTATACACTTGAACCAATTCTCTCTATCTGATTCTACCCTGTTTGAGGATATCGCTGAAGGCTCCACAACTGCGACTTCACCAATAATACCAGCTGCTGCTGAAGAAATAATCATAGTCTTAGATTTAATCTCTGAGACTGATGAACTAGAAGAACAGCTACTCTCGCACAGAGGCAGACCTTCCTTAGCTCCTCAAAAGCTAAGTGAAGAGAATCAGAAAAGAAGAGAGGAGATAATAAAGCGATTCGAGGATCAGCGAATCATTCTGAGGCGTGATCAACTTCCTTCAGTTCCTCCAAAGTTCAGGATTTCCAAAAAGGAATACAAGGAACACCTCAGAGCTGAACGCCTAATGGCTGAAAGAAAGGAAGCTGAAGAAAAAGACAGAGAATACGCCATCCAGCTTTCTAAACGATCAATAAAAGACCCCAAGCTGAAAAGAGTTCCTATTGATGTTCAACGTCAGCTCTGGGAAAACGCCAAGAAGATAACTGAAGAAAAGAGAACTGTGTCTCAGTCAACTTTAGTCTGGGTGCAAAGAAAAGGTCAACTACAGACTCTCTCCTGCCAAAATCAACAAGGTATTCATCTCTGGAAGAACAACCCTTGTTTCAATCGCTGAAGTCGAGATATTCAGAGAAGATAAGAAGTACGAAAAATTCTATGCTGAAGCCATAACGAAGTACGGTCTCTCTGAATGGTTGGAGATCAGGTTAGCCATCCAGAAGTCCAAGTCGAAGTACAAGGAACATGTTGAAAAGCTGATCAACAAACAAATCAACTTAGTCTACTCCTGTGTGGATATTCTTCCTCCTCCTCCTCTCGAAAGTCAGAAAAGAAAGGCCTCAGCGAAGAAGAAGAAGAAATCTATATCTTCAATTGATGGCCCTGTCATACGAAATGAAACAGGTATTGGTTTTTCACGTGCTGAAGTCCTTGTTCCTGATCCTGATCTTCCCATGCTTGACACATCTCTTCCTCCTGGTGAGACTTTCATCCCTGGCAAAGTCATAAGCGAACCCTACGGGATATTTTTCCATAACTACGATGGTGGAAAGCATTTTCTGAACTTCACATCACTGAACTTCACATCACTCTCATCTACTGGTGTGACTTCAGGAATGACCCTCAGGCACGACATCTGAAACCCTTGATTTTTGAAGAAGCGCTGATCAAAAGAAAACAAGGTGTAACCGTTCCTGACTAGATGATTCCCACCACATCAATGACCCTTGATGAACTTCTCATTAAGGAAGAACCCTTTACAAGCTGATATGATCGCCTTTTTCTCTATTGTATCAGTTATTCTTCTGTACTTGTAATTTATTTCGCTCGTACTTGTAATCTTTCCATTTCTCTCTGTAACCTGATTCAAAGTTTTAAAGAAAGATTGCAGCGAATGTACTTTACACCATCAGTACTGAAAAGATCCCAGAAAACAGTAAAAGGGACAAATATTTTATGAGTTCTTTTTATCCTTATGTTTTCATTTTATAGCAATTTTCTTTGTTGCTATGTCATAATCAAATAGGGGGAGATTGTTGATCCAAACCCTCAGTGATTTGATAATGACCCTCTCTTATACTTAGTGAAAATTGTAAGTAAACAATATGTATCAGAGTTTCGCTATCGCTGATAAGTACTAAGATCTTACAGTACCGCTGATAGGAACTCTCGCCCTTTAAATTAAACATTCAACGAACACTGTTCACCATTAATGCTCTGAGTCTGTTCAGTCATTATGATGATCGCTGATAAGTTAGTTGTTTACTTATGATCCCTGAAGACAAGTTTCACGTCAACAAAACCACAAGGGTTGTGGCGCGGTGGTAAGGCCTGGGGAGTTCATAGCGCTTGCCCGGGTTCGAGCCCCACACGCAGCACTTGTGGCCACTGAGGATAATCTCAGGGCTGCATGCTTTAGCAGCTGGGCCAAAGGCCCGATTTGCCTAGGGATTAGTCTGGGCCCAATGTGGTCTGGGATACCCTTCTCAAAAAAAAGTTTCACGTCAACAAAAGTTCTACTCTGAAGTCGAAGATCAAGCTCAAGAACCAGCGACAAGTCTCCTAATGAACTGATGCGGATCAGCGAAGACTCAGATTTGTCCACTCAACGTGAAGTATCAAGTACAAGACTTCAGCTATCGCTGAACTTTATCATTCGCTGAATAGAAAATGATAATCGCTGAATCAACGAAAGCTGATCATGAAGTCCTCCGTACAAAGTACTTTTGTCTTAACCCCCCTTGCACGACTCCGTACGAAATGTCAGAAAAGAATCTCCGACTGTCTGAAATCGTACAACCACTCTGATACTACACTGTTCATCCATGTGGCTACTAAGGTTGTGAACAAAAGTCAATGACATGCAACCAACCAGCTGATGACACGTGTAAAGTGTATACTGACTTGCATTAAATGCATGCAGTATTTAAAGAGATGAACCCACTTCTTTTGAAGTAACTTGCTAACTCTGGACAAGTTCAATCTCTTATCTCAAGATAGGTTATTATTAGTAATTTCCTTATCTCTCTTAGTGCAAGAAACCTTAGTGTTCCAACTTGTTTAGATATAGGTTTATCCTTAATCTTGTTTCCGCAACAAGCTGTAAATTGTTAATGATTTATCAATAAACAATTTAGAAAAGTAAAATCTGTGTGTTTGTATTCAACCCCCCCCCCCCCCCCCCCCCCCCGTCTACAAACTTGTATAGGCCTTCGGGACCAACAGGATTGCCTCTAGGAATGATCACTATAAATGCGCTTAAGAATAAGGTGCCAAGGACAAACGTGTTAGGTAAGTTTGGGATTACACTTGGCCAGTGTAATTACGAACTTACAGGTACATGTGCGTGCTTAAAGTTTCCTTATATAGCAAATTTGTTGTGTCATGTCTAGTAAGGATTAATTGTTGGTTTCTTTCAGTTCAGGGATATGGCTGGGAGAACGTTGAGGAGTAGGTCAGTACCTGCTGTTCCAAGAAATCAGGACGAGGAGGTCCTAGTCAACGAAGTGTTGGAACTCACAAGGGCGACTGTTACCCAAGGAAGGGGTAGGGGTCGTGGTAGGGGTCGGGGAAGAACACACCGTCGGGCCGCCACCCAAGTGGCCGGGGATGGGGGAAATCCGACCCGGAGAACGACTCGTGTGACTAGAAGGGCGAGGAGCGTGGAAGTCCCCGCCCACCAAGAAGACTCTAATCAGGAGAGTTCAGCTTCTGCGAGAAGGGTAAATCAGCCGAGGGGACGTGGTCGAGGCCGCGGATCTGCATTCGTGACCTGGGAGAATCTGGCTGCGGAGCTGGGTAAAATTCATGAGACTCTGCAAGCTCTCCTTACCAAGCAGGATCAGGCAGCCTCGGGAAGCAAAGAGGCAAGTTGAGAACAGGGAAAGTGTGGAGCTGTCAAGTCCACTAGTGAGCGGTACTGGAAGTCACTCGAAATTGACCCCTCTGGTGGTGAATGAGTCAACAGCTAAAGGATGCAGTTACAAGGCCTTTGCCTCATGCAAGCCCCCTACCTTCAAAGGTGAATGTGATCCTGTCCTAGCAATGAAATGGGTGAAAAAGTTGGAACTGGTTTTTGATACGTGCAAGTGTGCTGATGGAGATAGGGTGATGTTTGCCCTATCCATGCTGAAGTGTGATGCAGTTTATTGGTGGGATGCCGAGACTGGGGGAAAGGGTTCGGCAATGGCTAAGGGAATGATGTGGGAAACGTTTGTGGAAAGATTTAAAGCACAGTTTTGTCCACTCGCAGCAGTAAAGAAGTTAGAGGAAGAGTTTTTTGTTCTGGAACAAGGGGAAATGTCGGTGCGAGATTATACTTCTAAATTCATTGAGAAGTCTCGTTTCGTTGATCTGTATGTGCCGATGGAAGAACGTCGTGTGGAACGGTTTATCTATGGGCTAAAAAGTAGCATCCGGGAGTTGGTGTTGACAAGAAATCCAACTACCTTTCTGGTGGCTATTAATGCGGCCGAGTTGACTGAGAAAGAAAAGAACCGTCAAATGTCTGAGAAGGGTGTTGAGAAACGCAAGTGGGATAGACCGGGGAATGACTCAAGGAAAGGGAAGGTGTTCCGACCAGGAAATTGTGCTAACAAAGATTCAGCTGGCAAACCGTGTAATAAGTGTTATAAGGCACATCGGGGAGAATGTATGGCAGGTTCCAATTCGTGCTACCGGTATGGTTTGCCCGGTCATGTGTCAAGGGATTGTCCCAAGGGGAAATCATGTTTCCAATGTGGAGCTACTGGTCACATGCGGTATGACTGTCCGCAGTTGAAAAAGGGTGGATCAACTCAGCATGGAGAACGTCAGGGAGGGAGAGGCAGAACCGGTGCGTCCGAAGGGACGTGCGTTCCGCATGACAGCGGAGGAAGCGGAGGAAGTTCTAGATGTTGTGGCAGGTACATTTCTAGTGAACTCTCTATGTGCCAAGTTGTTATTTGATTCGGGAGCGAATCGCTCTTTTGTATCACATTCTTTTATGAAATGTTTGGGGGTGAGGCCTAGACGTTTGGAGAGAGCACTAGAGGTGGAGACTGCCAATGATAATCGTGTTTACGTTAAGGAGTTGGTAGATGATTGTGTCATAGATATAGAAGGGAGGTTGGTGTCTATGCAATTATACCCCATGGCAATGGGAGAGTTTGACGTGGTATTGGGTATGGATTGGTTTGCCGCAAATGATGCTAATATCGTTTGCAATAAAAAGCTGGTCAGGATTAGGTTACCTGATGGGGATTCCGTAGTGATTTATGGGAATCGCCGTGATAGAAAGACTAGCCTTATCTATATGATTAGGGCTACTAAGTGTTTGAGGAAGGGGTGTCAAGGATTCTTGGCGTACATGTTGGACGCCAAGAAAGAGAAGCGTGGGGCGGATGACGTACGAGTAGTAAGTGAATACCCGGAAGTATTTCCGGATGACTTGACGAGTCTGCCCCCGGATCGTCAGATCGAGTTCAGAATTGATCTGATGCCTGGAGATGCACCAATCGCCCGCACACCTTATAGGTTGGCGCCGTCAGAAATGAAGGAGATGATGACTCAACTATAGGAGTTGTTAGACAAGGGATTCGTTAGACCAAGTACGTCTTCGTGGAGAAGAAGGACGGTACTATGCGAATGTTCATAGACTACCGAGAGCTCAATAAGGTCACGATCAAGAACAAGTATCCTATACCAAGAATCGACGACCTGTTCGATCAATTGCAAGGAGCCAGTTACTTCTCTAAGATAGACTTGAGGTCGGGTTATCACCAACTCAAGGTAAGAGAGGAGGATGTGCCAAAGACTGCTTTTAGAACCAGGTATGGACACTACGAATTTTTGGTGATGCCGTTCGGGCTAACCAACGCCCCGACAGCATTCATGGACCTAATGAATAGGGTGTGCCAACCTTATTAAGACAAGTTCGTGATAGTGTTCATACACGAAATCCTAATATTTTCAAGATCAGAAGAAGAGCACGAAAGCCACCTTCGGACGATTCTCGAGTTGTTAAAGCAAAAGAAATTGTATGCGAAATTTTCTAAGTGCGAATTCTGGTTGAGAGAGGTGCAATTCCTTGGACACGTGGTGTCTGAGAAGGGAATCATGGTAGACCCGTCTAATATTGAAGCCATCCGAGATTGGGAGCAGCCTAAGAATCCGTCAGAGGTACGAAGTTTCCTCGGACTGGCAGGATACTACCGAAAGTACATAAAGGACTTTTCGCGTATCGCCACACCATTGACCTCTTTAACCAAGAAGAATGTCAAGTTCGCTTGGTCAGATAAGCAAGAAGAAGCCTTTCAAAAGCTGAAGGATATGTTGAGTAGTGCTCCGGTGTTGTCGTTACCAGACGGTTCTGATGATTTTGTGGTGTTTAGCGATGCATCGAAGCTTGGATTGGGTTGCGTGCTCATGCAACGACGAAAGGTGATCGCTTATGCCTCCCGGCAGTTAAAGGATCACGAGGTTCGATACCCCACACATGATTTAGAATTGGCGGCCGTGGTTTTCGCTCTGAAGATTTGGCGACATTACCTTTATGGGACGAAGTGCCAGATCTTCACGGACCACAAAAGTTTATGTCACCTCTTTGACCAAAAAGAGTTGAATATGCGCCAAAGAAGGTGGATTGAATTGTTGACCGACTACGACTGTAAGATTGAATACCATCCAGGAAAGGCAAACGTAGTGGCGGACGCTTTGAGCCGAAGGGAAAGGAGCGAGACCCCCAGTATCGTAGCTTTGAGGGCCGAGGTGACGTTCAATTTGCTAGCCGAAATAAAGAAACGTCAAGACGAAGCGCTCGAAAACGAAAATCTCAAGAAGGAGAGGATGGTGGGACAAACGTCCTCACTAGTGGAAGATAGTCGAGGGGTGAAGTGTCTTAGTCGAAGAATCTGGGTCCCAAAACTCGGGGAATTCACGAGAATAATTTTAGAAGAAGCCCACAAATAAAAGTACACAATTCACCCCGGGACTAACAAGATGTACGGAGATCTACGACGAGACTATTGGTGGCTTGGAATGAAAAAGGATGTAGCTCATTTCGTAGAGACCTGTATGACGTGTTCGCGTGTAAAGATCGAACATCAACGACCGTACGGGAAGCTTCAGTCTTTGGAGATACCTATGTGGAAATGGGATCAGATTACGATGGACTTCGTAACCCATTTGCCTAAGACCCCGAAGGGCTATGACGCTATATGGGTGATCGTTGATCGACTCACGAAATCAGCTCACTTCTTGCCGATACGAGAGTCTTACTCGTTAGAGCGGTTAGCAAAGTTGTATATCGATGAGATCATAACCCGCCATGGTGTGCCATCGTCAATAGTGTCAGACCGAGATAGCCGGTTCACCTCCACGTTTTGGAGGAGCTTCCAAAGAGAAATGGGTTCAAGGATTAAGATGAGTACCGCTTATCATCCTCAGACCGACGGTCAGAGTGAGAGGACGATCCAGAAGTTGGAAGATATGTTAAGGGCTTGCGCCCTAGACTTTCAAGGCTCATGGGAAAATCATTTACCGCTAATCGAGTTCGCTTAAAATAACAGCTATCACTCGAGCATCAAGGCAGCACCGTACGAGGCGCTTTATGGTAGGAAATGTCGGACACCGTTGTGTTGGAACGAAGTCGGGGAAAGATAGTTAGCCGGACCAGAGATAGTGCAACTGACTTCGGACAAGATAGTCCAAGTGCGCGAAAGGCTAAAGGTCGCTCGCGACCGACAAACGAGTTATGCGGATAAGAGACGGAAAGACATAGAATTTCAGGTGGGAGATTATGTAATGTTAAAGGTATCTCCGTGGAAAGGAGTTGTACGATTTGGGAAACGAGGTAAGCTAAGCCCACGTTACATCGGGCCATTTGAGATCACAGAACGGATTGGAGAAGTAGCGTATAGGTTGAATCTACCGGAAGAACTACAAGGCATTCACAATGTGTTTCACGTGTCTAATTTGAGGAAATGTCTAGCCAACATGACCAAAACGGTGCCGTTAAACGACAAAAAGGTGGATGGGAAATTGAATTCATAGAAGAACCCGAAGCCATCATGGATTTTAAAGTGAGGAAATCACGAAACAAGGAGAATAGACTGGTGAAGGTGCAATGACGGCATCACATGGGTCCGGAGGCTACGTGGGAATTGGAATCGGAAATGAAGACAAGATACCCGCATCTTTTTCAATGAGGAATTCCGGGGACGGAATTCTTTTAAGGGGGGAGTGTTGTAACAACCCAAATTCTAGTCGGTTTTGAAAGTTTGGTGTTTAAAGTGAAAAGAATGAAAGTTTAGTTAAGTGGCCTTTGTGCAATTTTTGAGAAGTATAAAAAGGTCGAAATCCCTAGGGCATCAAACATTAATCAAATTTATTCCTTGGTGTTGGTGTTTGACGGCTGGAAGAAGAGAAAGAAGGGAAGAGGGAGCAAATTTGGGAGAAGTCTGGAATAAGGAAGAAATCAGTGAAGGTAAACATCCAAAACGTTTTCCCTGATTATTTCATGTTTCATTCTCTCTTTTGTCTAAGAATTTGGGGGTGAAAACATAAGGATTGTGTGTTCTTCACCTAAACACCATTAAAAGTGTATTTTGGGTTTTTAGTTGTATTAATTCGATTAATCGGTTAAAAGTGGAATAAATGAGTGTCTTAGGGTTGGGGGGTGAGCCCAGATGTTTGCCTAATCAACTCTAAGGTAGAAAATCAGTTTTTAATCACTTTTGGGATATGGGTTTTCTTCCAGTTCGTAGTTACCGGTAAGTCTGCAGTTATCCGGTAAGTATGTAGTTCCCGGGTAACTGAGTAGTTACCGGGTAAGTATGTAGTTCCCGGGTAACTGAGTAGTTACCGGGTAAGTATGTAGTTCCCAGGTAATTGAGTAGCTACCGGGTAAGTAAGTAGTTTCCGAGTAGTGTAGAGTTACCGGGAAGTTGGTTACCGTATTCTTAGTACCCGGTAAGTTCTTGTACCCGGTAAGATGGGTGGTACCCGGTAAGTTAATGCACCCGGTAAGGGGTGTTATGCCCGGTAAGTAGTATCCAGGAAACTTTAGCTGATTGGGAAATGCTTAATCATTTAGGTGCCATGCTCAGTTAACTCGAGGATAGATCGAGAGTGCGTTTAATACCATCGCAAGGTGAGTTCCCTAAACCCTTTTTACGACGCAAGATGTTAAATGTTTTTAACTGATTATGGTTCATTATGAGCATGAAAGGTTTACCAACTGATATGCATGTTTCTCATGAAAATTCATAACTTAATTAAAGAATATACAGCATGACGAAATGATTATTATGGTTTACAAAGATTCCAAGTTACATGATTTTTGACATGTTATGTGTATGCTATGTGGAGTCGGTCTGCACCGTGGGATTAAAGTGCCTCATGATCCGATGATCCCTTGGACATGTATGATGAGCCGGTAGGTTGTAATTTGTTTCCCTCCTATTTGGATAGAGGGGAGTCTGATTGGGCCCCGATATGAGGCGAGAGGGGAATCTGCTTGGGCCCCGATCGCGGTTTGTTTATGTGATCCTCGACACGGTGCAGTACCATGATTGATGTTATGTGAAGAATGACGATGAGTTTATAAATGATTTTAAACTGTTTATATATGTTGTTTTCGGAGGGAATTCACTAGACCTTTTGGTCTAACCCTCGCTTTTCAAAACTAAACCATTTTCAGGTAAGCGTAGCGCTAGTTCTTCCAGTAAGGACTAGGAGATGGCATCGGAAGGAATTGGAGCTTAGAGCAACTCCAAGATTTTTGACTAGTATAATTATAGATAGAAGCTCTCGGCTGTGGATTAGACGTTTCCGCTGTCCAATTTTGTTTAGTATAGATTTATGGATGATTAAAGAAAAGTTTTATTATGTAATTCAATTATTAAATCTATGGTATTGCATGTTATGTTTTTGGTACGTTACAAATGGTATCAGAGCCTTAGTTTAAGGGATTTAGGTGACCAGTCTGGCCTAAACTTAAACTGTAAGATGAGGAACACAACCGAGACATAGGATTGCCTCTAGGAATGATCACTATAAATGCGCTTAGGAATAAGGTGCCAAGGACAAACGTGTTAGGTAAGTTTGGGATTACACTTGGCCAGTGTAATTACGAACTTACAGGTACATGTGCGTGCTTAAAGTTTCCTTATATAGCAAATTTGTTGTGTCATGTCTAGCAAGGATTAATTGTTGGTTTCTTTCAGTTCAGGGATATGGCTGGGAGAACGTTGAGGAGTAGGTCAGTACCTGCTGTTCCAAGAAATCAGGACGAGGAGGTCCTAGTCAACGAAGTGTTGGAACTCACAAGGGCGACTGTTACCTGAGGAAGGGGTAGGGGTCGGGGAAGAACACCCCGTCGGGCCGCCACCCAAGTGGCCGGGGATGGGGGAAGTCCGACCCGGAGAACGACTCGTGTGACTAGAAGGGCGAGGAGCGTGGAAGTCCCCGCCCACCAAGAAGACTCTAATCAGGAGAGTTCAGCTTCTGCGAGAAGGGTAAATCAGCCGAGGAGACGTGGTCGAGGCCGCGGATCTGCATTTGTGACCCGGGAGAATCTGGCTGCCGAGCTGGGTAAAATTCATGAGACTCTGCAAGCTCTCCTTACCAAGCAGTATCAGGCAGCCTCGGGAAGCAAAGAAGCAAGTGAGAACAGGGAAAGTGTGGAGCTGTCAAGTCCACTAGTGACCGGTACTGGAAGTCACTCGAAATTGACCCCTCTGGTGGTAAATGAGTCAGCAGCTAGAGGATGCAGTTACAAGGCCTTTGCCTCATGCAAGCCCCCTACCTTCAAAGGTGAATGTGATCCTGTCCTAGCAATGAAATGGGTGAAAGAGTTGGAACTGGTTTTTGATACGTGCAAGTGTGCTGATGGAGATAGGGTGATGTTTGCCCTATCCATGCTGAAGTCTGATGCAGTTTATTGGTGGGATGCCGAGACTGGGGGAAAGGGTTCGGCAATGGCTAAGGGAATGATGTGGGAAACGTTTGTGGAAAGATTTAAAACACAGTTTTGTCCACTTGCAGCAGTAAAGAAGTTAGAGGAAGAGTTTTTGGGTCTGGAACAAGGAGAAATGTCGGTGCGAGATTATACTTCTAATATCATTGAGAAGTCTCGTTTCGCTGATCTGTATGTGCCGACGGAAGAACGTCGTGTGGAACGGTTTATCTATGGGCTGAAAAGTAGCATCTGGGAGTTGGTGTTGACAAGAAATCCCACTACCTTTCAGGCGGCTATTAATGCGACCGAGTTGACTAAGAAAGAAAAGAACCGTCAAATGTATGAGAAGGGTGGTGAGAAACGCAAGTGGGATAGACCGGGGAATGACTCAAGGAAAGGGAAGGTGTTCCGACAGGAAATTGTGCTAACAAAGATTCAGCTGGCAAACCGTGTAATAAGTGTAATAAGGCACATCGGGGAGAATGTATGGCAGGTTCCAATTCGTGCTACCGGTGTGGTTTGCCCGGTCATGTGTCAAGGGATTGTCCCAAGGGGAAATCATGTTTCCAATGTGGAGCTACTGGTCACATGCGGTATGACTGTCCGCAGTTGAAAAAGGGTGGATCAGCTCAGCATGGAGAACGTCAGGGAGGGAGAGGCAGAACCAGTGCGTCTGAAGGGACGTGCGTTCCGTATGACTGCGGAGGAAGCGGATGAAGTTCCAGATGTTGTGGCAGGTACATTTCTAGTGAACTCTCCATGTGCCAAGGTGTTATTTGATTCGGGAGCGAATCGCTCTTTTGTATCACATTCTTTTATGAAATGTTTGGGGGTGAGGCCTAGACGTTTGGAGAGAGCACTAGAGGTGGAGACTGCCAATGATAATCGTGTTTACGTTAAGGAGTTGGTAGATGATTGTGTAATAGATATAGAAGGGAGGTTGGTGTCTATGCAGTTATACCCCATGGCAATAGGAGAGTTTGACGTGGTGTTGGGTATGGATTGGTTTGCCGCAAATGATGCTAATATCGTTTGCAACAAAAAGCTGGTCAGGATTCGGTTACCTGATGGGGATTCCGTAGTGATTTATGGGAATCGCCGTGATAGAAAGACTAGCCTTATCTCTATGATTAGGGCTACTAAGTGTTTGAGGAAGGGGTGTCAAGGATTCTTGGCGTACATGTTGGACGCCAAGAAAGAGAAGCGTGGGGCGGATGACGTGCGAGTAGTCAGTGAATACCCGGAAGTATTTCCGGATGACTTGACGAGTCTGCCCCCGGATCGTCAGATCGAGTTCAGAATTGATCTGATGCCTGGAGATGCACCAATCGCCCGTGCACCTTATAGGTTGGCGCCGTCAGAAATGAAGGAGATGATGACTCAACTATAGGAGTTGTTAGACAAGGGATTCGTTAGACCAAGTACGTCTCCGTGGGGAGCACCTGTGCTCTTCGTGAAGAAGAAGGACGGTACTATGCGAATGTTCATAGACTACCGAGAGCTCAATAAGGTCACGATCAAGAACAAGTATCCTATACCAAGAATCGACGACCTGTTCGATCAATTGCAAGGAGCCAGTTACTTCTCTAAGATAGACTTGAGGTCGGGTTATCACCAACTCAAGGTAAGAGAGGAGGATGTGCCAAAGACTGCTTTTAGAACCAGGTATGGACACTACGAATTCTTGGTGATGCCGTTCGGGCTAACCAACGCCCCGACAGCATTCATGGACCTAATGAATAGGGTGTGCCAACCTTATTCAGACAAGTTCATGATAGTGTTCATAGACGACATCCTAATATTTTCAAGATCATAAGAAGAGCACGAAAGCCACCTTCGGACGATTCTCGAGCTGTTAAAGCAAGAGAAACTGTATGCGAAATTTTCTAAGTGCGAATTCTGGTTGAGAGAGGTGCAATTCCTCGGACACGTGGTGTCTGAGAAGGGAATCATCGTAGACCCGTCTAAGATTGAAGCCATCCGAGATTGGGAGCAGCCTAAGAATCCATTAGAGGTACGAAGTTTCCTCGGACTGGCAGGATACTACCGAAAGTTCATAAAGGACTTTTCGCGTATCGCCACACCATTGACCTCTTTAACCAAGAAGAATGTCAAGTTCGCTTGGTCAGATAAGCAAGAAGAAGCCTTTCAAAAGCTGAAGGATATGTTGAGCAGTGCTCCGGTGTTGTCGTTACCAGACGGTTCTGATGATTTTGTGGTGTTTAGCGACGCATCGAAGCTTGGATTGGGTTGCGTGCTCATGCAACGAGGAAAGGTGATAACTCTAAATGACTTAGATTGGTTTTAATAATCAATAAATTTCAAAATCCAGAATCATTGCACTCTTTCAAGCTACAATGAAAATTAACATAATTAAGAATTGCTTATCTCTCGATCTCACAATTGAATTAAGTTAAGGAATAAGGTTGAAAACACAACACCGAAGGAATTGGTATATCTCTATCCAATTCCTACTGATGGCAATTGAATCCGACCTAAACTTGAGGTTTTTATCAAACGAACTCAAGATTTGCAAAATCGTTAAACAAGTGATCAATTTATTAAACGCAGTAAGCATAGATTCAAAAGCCTCATCCATCTATTAAAAACCACAACACGAATCATTCAAAATCCACATCTATGACCCAAACGTCATCCAACCCCCCAACATGTAGTTTAGCTCATGCTGAGGGTGTAAGAAGGAAATCGAAAGGTTACAAAAGATGCAAAAACTATCATTGTTCAAGAAAGTCTAAAAAGATGATAAGTAACTCCCTGAGAAGAAATCCCTTCCAATCTCACGTACTCGTTCGTCGTTGATTCCTTGCTCCAATCCATTTCCCTCGTGTTCTTCCCTTCAAAAATCTTTTTTTCGCTCCCAAAAATCGCCTCTTAGTCGGCCGTCTTCGTCTCAAAGTTAAAAGTCACCCAACCCTAGCTGCAGGAAATGATTTAGTAAACTGGACGTCAGGGTCAGCACCGACGCGGATTGACTGGCGTTCTGTTTGGCATGTCGGCGCGGATGTCGGCGCCAGGTGGCTGGCACCAAGACTGGCGCCAGGTTTTGGAATCCTTCTCGGCGCGGATGCCGGTGCCAGTTCACTGGCGCGGAGACTGGCGTCGAGCACTATTTCTCATATTTCTTTGATTTTTCTCGTTTTAAGCTCCGGAACTCGAATCTGCTATTCTTTTGAGTGAAAATGCCTGAACCTGTACTTTCTCACCAAAAACCCGTTCAAAATTCCCATTTTACTTGAAGACACGCGTGAACCACTCAATTTGAGAGTAAAAATAATGTCGAAAATCGACATTATCAAATGCTTATTTCTACACCGTTGTTAATGCGTCTGTTGCTAAAATTACACGGTAGGTATTCTGTCCTACTAACTAATGTGCAAGACTAATGATGTTAAATCTTCCCTCCAGTTCTCTAATTTAGCGTTTACCTCATTCTTAAACTCTACTCTTAGTACAATATCGTCATCAGGTTGGTCTTGGTGTCGAACGTGATGCAAACATCGTTTTACTAGAAACTATTTTGTTCTACCTACGAGGGTCTTGATGGATTTCAAGACCATTTTGTGAGTGGAAAATAATTTATTCCTCCAAGAATTCATACCAAAAGGGGTAGAATGGGCGTTTCAAACTTTTACCAACATGAGTTGTCTCCACGGTATCCACACAAAGAATTTGAATCTAGTTGTCGTCATACGACTAGAGAGGGGATACCTTTTGTCACTTGGAAGAGACAATATGAACTTGTGGGATATAGATAGAATAGGAACCAGACAACCTATTGTCTCACAATCTCTCTCTCTCTCTCTATTTATATATATGTAAGTAAAATTATGGTCATATAGTAAATAAATATTTTATGATGATGCCTATAAGAATAAGACATGTTTTTAGAAGATATCTATGAAATACGTATGATAAGTACTACTTATGTTGATAATATAGTGTAATTTCCCCCACTTTTCTTGTGTTTTACATGCCTTAATGGATTACGTGAGTTTTTATCGTTACTATTTTATATCTTTCTTGTTTATGAAGCTTGGAACCGGAAGCAATCTAGTTTGGTGACTTGTGGGTTAAAAATCAAGGTTTTGGAAAATGATGTTGTAAACATTGCTATATCGTGGCTCGGCGATTTTCTAGGCTCTGTGGCAATATTTTACTTAATGTTTTGTGCTTTTATCCAGTTCATTGCGAGTTGTTTTCACGCAGATTTACATACTTTGTTGTACTACTTTGATCCCAAATCTTTGTAGCCTCCTTTGTGCATCATGAATTGTCTTCTTTACTTTTGTAAAGTTGGATAAATGTTTTACCTTTTATCTGTCTCCTTTCCTAGTATATAAAGGAAGGTTGGTTGGACATTTTAAGCAATCAAGTTAGTAGTTACAAATTCAGATGCAACTTTACTTTATAATCATCTCTTTAAATTCAATAAAGCTTTAACTATTAAATTATCTTATTTATTGAAATTTCCATTATTGTATTTTACATTCTTGTACTACAATTTCCATATATGTCATTTATCTTTTATGCAATTAATTTTCTCATTCCAAGTATTGTAGGCCAAATACCTATCTTGGATGTGGGGTAAAGTTAAGATCAATTAAAATTCGGGTTTTGATGGTTGGAGTTGTTAATTAAATAGAAAATACTTCCAACCACGTCTTTCAAGTATATATTGTAAAACATCCATACATGACTTGATCAGTTGTTTAAAATGGTTGAATTGTGTTAGACTTAGATATAAGCCAACAAGCACATGTCAACTTGAATGATATGGAGGTAGACTCGAGAGAGCTACTTAGAATCGGGGAGACTCATTTTGATTCCATTTAGCTTTTTGTGGGTCCAATCTAATCAAGTAACAATGATATGAATCAAGAGATCTTCAATAGATTGAGAGACAAACATACAAATGATGAGTTAGATCCACTTTCTCTCTCTAGACTCTCTCTCTAGAAAGTCATCCATTTATTACAATCTCTCATGTATGGAATCTCCTTTTTACAACTCCTTACACTCCACATTATATACCATTGAATTTCTCACTCCAAGTACCTTGACTTTGACCCTCTTAGACATTTACTTTGACTTTGACAATTACACTTGACTCTTTACAATTATACATAAATCTTGAATACATTTTTGTTCTAACAATCTCCCCTATGGATTCAAGATTCAAAAATTTATGACGATAGTCTTCGGCTCTTTGTATTCTTCAGATCTTCAACACTTCAGCACTTTGAACAGTCTCCCTCTTTGCTTTGAAGGAAGATCAATCTTTGAAAATAACTCTGAAGAATCTTCCAATAAGCGTTGTCTTCAAAAATCCAATTTGACTGCCTTAATCTTCAACTGGATAATCAAAGTCAAATAGTCATCAAGGTCTCGAATCACAAACTTCAAATCTTTGTAGTGTTGGTCAAAGTCTTCAAACAAAATCTTCATCCCTATGAATCACTAATTTTGTAACACGGATCTTTGAAACATTGTAGCACAGATCTTTGCATCTTTGACAAATATCTTCAGTCTTTGAATATGAACAAGTCTTTGAGCTTTAACTGGGTTTGATCTTTGAAAACATTCTTGAATGAGCTTTGAATCTTTGTAGATTTGAAAATCTTGAACTGCGTATCTTCACTTCTTCAATAATAACAATCTTTGAAATTTGAAGTTTCTCGAATCTTCTTCAATAATAACGAGCTTCTTGACTTTAACAAAGACTTCTCTTTATCTTGAAATTGAAACTTTCATAGTTTCTCCCCCTTTTTGATGATTGTAAGCATCATGATCATCAAAACTTCAATATCAATTTCAACAGTCTTTGAATGTACTAATAACAATCTCCTCCTTTTGATCTGTGTAACCGTCAATTCCAAAAATATTTATCCAAATCTTTTCAAATTCAAATAAAATGAAAGTGGTAACCCTGAAACAACGGATGAATCAGTTAAAATGCCTGTAAATTGCACAAAGCCACTTATTAAAACGAATGCACTTTGGAAAGGAGCTTTTTGATGTTCACTCCTCCAGGGCTTCCTGAAAGTTCAGGATACACTCTTACAATCAAATATGAACATTCAAGATCGTATTCACAGCAACTGGTCATATGATTTATTAACAATCTGTGAATTACAAGATATTACAATGAATTTCTCTAAATGGATTCACCAAAGATTATATCAAAGATACAGTTAGCTACAGTTGCTAACTCCTATATATACTGTAGAAGAAAGGCTAAAGCTACAGTACATATAAGAAACAGACTAATAGAACAATTACACGTGTCCTAATTAGTAACTGAATATAACAGAAAATCCAAGTCATAAGTTCTGAACATGTTGTTCAGAACTTCTGAACATACTTCTGAATAAGCGCTTCAGAACATTTGTCTTCATAGTCAGAAGTTCTGAGTCTCCTACTCAGAACTCTGAACCTTTTAGTCAGAATCCAACACTTAGAATCTTTTTGAGTCTTCTACTCAGAACTTCTGAGTCTTCTACTCAGAACTTCTGAGTCTTCTTACTCAGAACTCAACACTTGTGTTTTTGACAAAACTCTAGACCTAACAATCTCCCCCTTTTTGTCAAACACACTTGTACTTTTCATCATCAAATTCTTAGAGCAGGAACAATCTTCAGAAGGAGCTCTTCTGAATGCTTTGACAACTTTTGCTCAGAATTCTGAATAATCTGAGTTAACAACTTTTGGTCAGTCTTTAATCAGCAGCAGCAACGATTTCCAAATTGATTTCTGTTATATATTTGCTTTTTCTTTGCTCCCCCTTGAAATGACAATTCTCATCTTCATTTCAGCTTTCATAAGATTTCTTTATAAGAAACAACATATCAGTTTTCTTTTCCTCTTCTCCTTCTTAAAATAACATTTCTCTCTTTTGTTATTTCTGTACAAAAACCATATCAATCTTCAAAATCTTTAGCTTTTCTCCCCCTAAAGTTTTGGAAAGCAAAATCATCTTCAAAATCTTTAGCTTTTCTCCCCCTTGTTTTTCAAAACTTTAGCGATGCTTTTTCTTCGAATGAAGTCTATGCTTTTTCTCCTCCTTAATGAATAACCTTGCTCCCCCTCAAAATAAGAATTATGGAGCAATTTGTTTTCTCCCCCTGAAAGTATGCATATATTTCATTAAAATTATTCATTTCAAATATAGTGCTTTAATGAAAACATTTATACAAGGAGAATAAGATTTACTGAACTACACTTGATAACTACTAACATTTGATCATTTGAAAACTTTACAAAAGAAATCCAACTTAATGAAATTTATCAGATTTTTCAATCAAATGAAATCAAATGCATGTGTTTGGATTCAAATACAAGTCATCATTGCATATCGAGTTAAAAATGTTCAGTTTCAATCTCTTTATTAAATCTATTTGGTGTGCTTAGCATGCGAAATATGATTAGCTTCAAGAATATGCAATTCTAAAACATATAAGAATACTTTGCTCTACTTACACTATTTGTCCAAAAACAGGATTTTCACAAATTTACAGGTTTATTGCGACTTTGAATTTTCCCAAAGTTTCAAGAGATGTGTGCTCATTGGCATCTTTTAATTTTGTGCTCATTGACATCTTTTAATTTTGTGCACATTGGCATCTTTTAATCAAAAAGTTTAGTAAAAATAAGATACATCGTTAAACATGACTTTCTATCTGGTTCTATAGCAGGATTTGGGTCAGCATATCCCAGACCAGTTGGTCTTAGGTGCTAGGTGACAAGCACCCCTTGGAACTTAATTTCCCAAACCAGAAAGGCCACATCGATATATCTTAAACCCATTTGTACCAGTAGAACATGGCTTTCTATCTGGTTCTATTGCAGGATTTGGGTCAGCCGATCCCAGACCAGTTGATCTTAGGGACTAGATGACAAGCACCCCTTAGGACTTACTCTCCCAAACCAGAAAGGCCACAGGTACAAACTTTCAAACTAAATGATTTTATATATATTTATATTTCATCTCAATCACTTGGTACTAAAACGTAGTACTTCCCCCATATTTTCGTTTCCATCCATCATTCTGACATTTAGGCTTTTTGAGCATTATATTCTATATAAGTATAGATTTCATAACATTGAGCATTCGGCATAATTTCATTCATGTTTTGCTTACCTTTCGATTTAATTCAAAAGTGAAAGTTGAAACAAATATAGCTCAGATAATACAAAATACTTGTAAAATCACTCTTTGACACACATTTATTCATTGAATGAAAATTAAAAAAAAATTCATATCATTGAATTAAATTTGTTAAGATTCAAACATTCAAAGCAATAGAAATAAACGTAATGCAATGTTACCTTTCACCACTTGTTCCTTGAAACATAAAAATATGACAGTTAAGGATATCACCTGAGAAATATGAGTTCTAAACGGATTTGTTTAGAAGTCTTAGTCTCTGAAGTACGGGTCCTGAACTGAATTATTCAGAAGCCATTGTCATTTAAGTACGGGTTTTGAACTGATATGTTCAAAAGCCTAAAACGTTGAAGCACGGGTTTTGAACTTCATCTTGAAACAATCAGATCAAATTTTGAGACAATATTCCCTCTCAAATCAAGATAATCCTGCAAAATCAAGAGATTTTGGTAATCATCTTCGATGATTCCTCATTAGATATCAAAAATCCAAATTCTGAGTAGTTGAGTCAGAATTCTGAGTAGAAAAGTCAGAATTCTGAGTAACTTGTTCAAAATTCTAAGTATCAGAGTCAGAATTCTGATTAGTTGAGTCAGAATTCTGAGTAGTATAGTCAGAAGTCTGAGTAACTTGTTCAAAATTCAAGTATCAGAGTCAGAATTCTGATTAGTTGAGTCAGAATTCTGAGTAGTAGAGTCAGAACTTCTGAGTAGTAGAGTCAGAACTTCTGAGTAACAGAGTCAGAATTCTGATAAAACTATCCAGAGAAAATGCCTTAGAAAAATGTTTGGATTTTGTGATTTTTGAACATTCTGAACTTCAAATCACCATAACTTGCTCAAAAATCAGAATTTTTCAACCAAAATTTGCAGGGTTGCTTAAAATGTGATTCTGAACACATTCTCTGGAAATGTTTTCTACGAAAAACACTCACATCTATGAGTTCGATAACCTCATAGCAAACAGAACTTTTTCAAAAAAAATCTTCAAAATCAACAAATTGATCTATATGAATCAGAAATCCATAATTACATTCAGACCGAGTTTTGGACTGAATTATCCAAAAGTCAAAATTCTCAATTAAGCACAACATCTGTTTTCAGTCATGTGTCGGTATGGATCATTCATTCAGCTCTACACATGAATAACCTGCAAAACAGATTAAGTTGACTTTGGTACCCATATGAACTTCGGTCCAGGTTTGTTAGGTGCAGTAGCATATGCAGATATTCTATAAGAACCATACCAGTGCTGAATAAAATTCTTGTTCACAAAATCATTAGTCCCACAATATGAACAACAAAGTTTCTTTTGTGCAACTATGACTAATTGATTTACAGAATAAATCACATCAGGTTTAACAAAAGATTTTCTTTGAAATGTATTGTTCTTCTTGACATTTGAATTAGGAACTTTTGATTTTGGCACTTCTTTCTTGGAAGTAGTTCCTTTAACTCTCCATTCCATTTTTATCTTTTTAAAAGAACAATTATAAGATTTATCAATAGAAGAATCATAAAACAGATTAGAAGAACGAATCTGATCTTTTGAACTATGATTTGATTTGTTAACAACTTTTGTTTCAAATTCTTTAAACTTTTTAACATACATATCAAACCTTGACTGCAAATCAGATTTGGACTTCCTCTCTATCATGATTTTAGTTGATAAATCAGATAATTTCTTAATAAGCCTCC
Source organism: Saussurea involucrata (assembly GCA_033807775.1). Taxonomy (NCBI): domain Eukaryota; kingdom Viridiplantae; phylum Streptophyta; class Magnoliopsida; order Asterales; family Asteraceae; genus Saussurea; species Saussurea involucrata. The sequence continues at coordinate 141,512,731 of CM066322.1, forward strand.
TTATCTCCAAATGAAAAACTTTCTTTTCCTTCTCAAACTCATCTTTTAAGCATTTTTCTTTAAATCCATTTACCTTCTTCTTTTCAGTCTCTTTCCTTCCATCTTCTAACTCTTTCTCCAACTCATTTATTTTTACAGAAAACTCATTTAACATTCCTGTTTTCTTTTTCTCAAAACCATTCTTTTCTTTTTGAAAAACATTTTTCTTGCATTCAAACTCTTTTTTTTCTTTTGCAAGAATTTTCTCCAAATCAGAAATTTTCAAAGATAATTCAACAGACTTTGTTTCAAAACCTTTCCTCTCAGTTTGAAAGTCTCTTCTCTCTTTCTCAAATTTCACTCTTTCAAGTATAAGTACTTGTTCAAAATCATAGATCTGTTTCAAGAGTTGACAATTTTTCATTTCACATGATTTGATTCTATTTTCAGACTCTGTCAACATCTTTCTTCTAAAATTTCCTTTCTCTTTCAAATCAACATTCTCTTTTTCTAACAATTTTATGTTTTCTTGAACCTTTTCAAAATCCTTTAGAAAATCAGATTTCTCTTTTTGCAAAATCTTTATAACTTTTGCATTTTCGTCTTGTTTTGCTTGAAGATTAGCAATCTTGCTTTCAAAATGAACAATCTCAGTTTTTGGTTCAGAAATTGTTTCTTTTGCTTTTACAGGACTTAATTTTTGTAAATTGTCTGAACTGGTTATAGAAATTGCAGGTCTCACAAAAACTTCAACAATCTCAGGCATGATGAAATGACAAATTCAAATATCAATTATGATCAAAAATGAGAATCAACACAAATCTAGAACATGCAAGAATTAATCAAATCTGTCACATGCATTTCATCAAACAGTTAGAGTACATGAATTAATGAAATCTTCTTTTCAACAAAAAATATGAATACTAATCAACATGCAGCAGATATAATCACTTTGATCAAGAAACCGATCAAGAATTTCGAAAACATACCGGTGATCTCTATTTAATTTCGAGAATTAATCAGCATAGAGAGAAAATCTTTGGATGACTTGATTGTAAGATATCGATTCAACAGAAAGATAAATTCAAATTTCTTGAATCAATGATAGAAACGAATTCAAGAATTGTTAGGAATTCAAGAATTGTTAGCAGCAGCGGAATCAATTGTCGAATTGATCAAGAAACTTCAAGAACGCGATCAAACACACTCTTGGACGAATTTGTTTGTTGATTGGCTCTGATACCAATTGAAAGTTCAGGATACACTCTTACAATCAAATATGAACATTCAAGATCGTATTCACAGCAACTGGTCATATGATTTATTAACAATCTGTGAATTACAAGATATTACAATGAATTTCTCTAAATGGATTCACCAAAGATTATATCAAAGATACAGTTAGCTACAGTTGCTAACTCCTATATATACTGTAGAAGAAAGGCTAAAGCTACAGTACATATAAGAAACAGACTAATAGAACAATTACACGTGTCCTAATTAGTAACTGAATATAACAGAAAATCCAAGTCATAAGTTCTGAACATGTTGTTCAGAACTTCTGAACATACTTCTGAATAAGCGCTTCAGAACATTTGTCTTCATAGTCAGAAGTTCTGAGTCTCCTACTCAGAACTCTGAACCTTTTAGTCAGAATCCAACACTTAGAATCTTTTTGAGTCTTCTACTCAGAACTTCTGAGTCTTCTACTCAGAACTTCTGAGTCTTCTTTAGTCTTCTTACTCAGAACTCAACACTTGTGTTTTTGACAAAACTCTAGACTTAACACTTCCATTCAATCATCGAAAAACACTAAGGAATTTCTATGAACGTTATGACAAGAAAACATATTCCTTGTGTGTACGTGCTTGTGTAGAAATGATTGAAGCAACTTATGCGTGATTAAAATATGCTCAAAGTGTGTAAACTGTTGAGACAACAACAAGTTTTCCACGGACTCAATGTGCATGAATGAAGTGCGAAGGTGGGGCAAACTTCCTTCTTTTTCAATATCCAAACCTTCCGAATGAAGATTAGATAGATGCGTCCCCAAGAAAATTGAAACATTTCTTTGTTAAGAAAGAAATGAGTAGCTGGTGGGGTTAAAGGCAAGAGTTGGCATGAGCTAGTTTCCTGTTTCAATGGTCACCAAAAAATGGTTGGTGCAGAGTTCTCTTATTCTTTTAACTCTGTTCTCACACCCTCTTTCTGTTTTAATCCGCTCACTTATAACCAAATCTCTTTTTCATTTTACCTCAGTACAATGAGATTACTCAACCGGATGAGTTATCTCCCCCACTCTTTGATTTCTACCCCTCACCCCTCAATCACTCAAGGATAACTTCTTGGGTAGGAAACACTGGTTAACGTGGATCCATATAAGTTCTTTAAATTCTCACACTGATTCCCATGAAATTTTGTCCTAAAATTGTTGTGTTGTTCAACAGTTTAGCTTGAACAAATAAGAATCTTTAGCATTTGAATAACATTTTCATGAGAATGTATGCTCCTCAAGAATATCATGAAATATTTGAGCATTTGAACTTTGAAAATTTCTCAAAACAAGGATATTGAATGAACGAAATGAATTCGAAAGATTTGTTTGAGTATCTGACAATGTATCAATCAGATCAAATATGAAGTATAATCATTTAAGGTTTAGGGTATCAAATAATTGAAATTTGTTTATATGAACAAATATAAACAATCTTTGAATGAAACGCTTAAATTCTCACGCTGAATGAATATGATGCTCAACAAAATTTGAAATTCAAACGGGAGTATTACCATCGAAAAAATGTTTCGTTTTGAGACATTGTAATAACAAAATCAATAAGAAGCTGTACAGGTGTGTATGAATACTTGAAAGTATATAGAAAAGATAATACGCAAGTATTAATCTTTGGAAACACACGGTCAGAAATAATGATGTAACGAGAATCCGAGATCTATATATGTATATATATATATATGAAAAACATTTAAAATCACACTTCTAAATTCATAAAATCCATTTTGAGAATCGAGAAGTGGTTTGAACATTTAGGTAAAACGTTTTTCATGCTTGAAAGTCGTTATTCTTTCAAAAAATTATAGATTAAGTTTAGAAGATACTTACAGTAAAAAATGTTTAAGCTCCCCCTCAAATCATGATAGACTGATTTAAAAATCAGATAAGCCCCCCTCAAAATCTGCAAAAGATGTTAATTAAACAAAATCAGTATATGTAACAATCGAAGTCTAAAACAATGAAGTACGAGTTCTAAACTGATGTGTTTAGAAGTCAAATGCATTGAAGAACGAGTCCTGATCTGATATGATCAGAAGTCAATAGCTTACTCGCTCGGGTTCTAAACTAATGTGTTTAGAAACCATTAACATCATTGAAGTGCGGGTTCTGAACTGAATTATTCAGAAACCATAATCTCTTTGAAATTCGGGTTCTAAACTGAAGTGTTTAGAAGCCATAATCTATTTGAACTCCGGGTTCTAAACTGATGTGTTTAGAAACCATCATTGTGTATGCCCCCCTTCAAAGAAGCATATAGAAAGAATATGTCAATAAGCACAAAATATATAAAAAATTAGAATTACTCCCCCTGAAATTATGCATATTGTAGGTTCCCAGATTCACGTTGTATCACATAAATAGCATAAATCAGATACCGGAAGCATTATATAAAGCCATTAAAATGTGATTGATTGTGCAAAGGATAATGTAACAGTGAGAGATCAATAATGAACAGTAATATGATAACAAGATCAAGTAAATAAGCTGCTCGTATATTGATAACAATGAATAAAACCAAAACACGTTCAAGTGTGTGTATTCAGAAATCTCTCGGGGAACAATATCGTACAGTGGTAGTGCTATGGAATGTTGCAGTGTGTGCTCTAACAATTGCGGAAAACTATTATTCCAAAAGCTTACAATTGTGTGTTCCACTACCACTCTATTTATAGCCTGATAAAGCATTAGACAGTGTACTATCTAACCCTGGAATGACACGTGGAAAGTGTGTCTCCGTCCTTTTATGGCTTACGTGGAAAGTACGGACACGTGTCTAACACTTAGAGATTTCTACGAGACTTAGGATTCACTGAAGTCTTCATGTCACCAGAGCTCTTACGCCAGAGCTCTGTTGGTCTTCTGTTGTGAACAGTTCTTCTGTTGAATAGAAGAAGTCTTCTGCCTGAGCTCTGTTGGTTCCGCCAGAGCTTTGTCGAGCTCTGATGGTCTTCTGGTTGAACTTCTTCTAAGTCTTTTGCTGGATCTATGGTGGTCTTCTGACTTGTAATATTTTCAATACTTTTACATAAGAGATACTTAGGGCTAACAATCTCCCCCTAAGTATTGAAAATACAGAAATTAGGGTTTGGAAATTACAGAGATATAAACAAAAGACAGAGAACTTTTACCTCTGTGAAACTTTTCACTATTCTTTTTAAGATGTTACAATACAGAACAAAGAATAAGTACACTAAGCATAATCATCTCCCCTTAGCTTTCTGTCGAATCTTCTAATCAGCTCTCGGAAATCTAACATGAGGTTAATATGGTTGATGTAGAGCCTCAGTTGTTCTTCTGGACACTTATCTCTTGGGAGACTCTGGATCACGTTCTTGAGATACATCAGTGACTCACTTGAGTACTTGTAGGTTTCAGAAGCTCTGATGGCCTTTTTGTTGACCTTCTGTCGGCAGATAAAGATTGGAGGATTTCCAACCACGGTTCCGGTTCTGTAATGGCCATAACCCTCAAGATTTTCATTTGGAGGTGCAATCGCCAGTCTCTCAACTTCAAACTCTATGCCTAGCTGAAAATCGATCTGTGTTCTAAGATTGACGTGCTCTTGCATAGCGAATCGAACTTCGGGTAGAACTGTTCTTGCCTCTTTGTATCTTTCGTTAAAGTTCAAGCAATAGGCATGGAGTGTTATCAGATCATGTGGATTCAGAAGCACAAGATCGTTGTCGTTGAAGTGTTCGATCTTGCCTTCTGTTGATTCCACAGTGTACTCATGGTACATGACTCTGTCATATGAAAAATTCCTATGCTTGATGTTCATGATTCTACGGATTCAAAAGCTCGAATTTACGGCTTTGTTCAGATTTGACTTTGTTTCAATGAACCTTCGCCTTGCATCTGAGATTGTGTTTATTCTGCTGGGGTTTAGGTAAGGGTTGATGGGTACGGCATTGACAGGGATTATAACTCTGTCAGCATAGAGATATGCAAATAATTCTTCTAAGGATGGTTTCTCGGTGTGTTGGGTTGATGTTTATGGGTTATGTTCTGGTTGAATTGGGTTCTGATCTTCATGGGTTTCAGCCATAACAATGTGAACATGGCGTCCAGGCTCTTGTAGAAATTGGGGTTGGATTTAGGGTTGAGCTTGGCTTATTTGTCCATCAGCAGAGATTGGGTTTGATCTCTCTGGTTCAGTTCTTGGAGATGGAGGAGGGGTGTCAAGTATGATGATTTTTGGTGGTTGTTGAGTTGACTCTTCTGGTGTTTTGATGATTCTATCTTTGAACACGTAGTCAAACACTACCATAGTCATCTCTGGTGGAATGTCTTCTGTCATCCCCTTGTCTCCTTCTATCTCTGTCTCTGCCTCTGTCACTTTTTTTCCCTTTATTTGTTTCTGTCTCCATCTATTTCTCTTTCTCTTTCTCTTTCTCAACCTCTTTCTCTTTCTCCTTTTCTTTCTCCCCCTTTTGTTGATCTGAGGACCCACCCATTTGATTGTCTAAATTCCTTTCTAGAGCATCTTGGAAGTCATCATCATCATCAGAATCTGCAAGTCCTGCATTTGGTGAGGCCGGAACAACAAACTTCGGATTAGACCTACTCTTTTTGCTTGAAGGTTCTCCTCCAGGGGGTACGTCTGTAGGTCGTTTGAGTGTAGTAGTCTTTTAGATGGCATATGTGAAGGTAGTGACTGCTTTTTTCAATGCGTCTTCGACCTCTGTTGCAGCGGTTCTGATCTCATCTACTTGATTCTTAAAGTTAACTTTATGAGAGTCAAGATATGTCTGCACATGTCGCTCTGTCGCTTGTGCCTTCATGACAAACTTCGATGTGATAGACATCATCTTGCTTAAAACAGATTTGCTGAACTCTCCCATCTGGCCGACTGTCATTGGTAGTTCATTTGGGCTCGGACTAGATATGTTCAATGGAGTAGCAGAAGATGTCTTTGCTTCTTTAATTGCATCCTTAACAGAGTTGTTGATTAACTCTGTCAGGGATCTGATGTTTAAGTCTGATAGGATTACTGAAGGTATGGGCAGGGTTCTGTTCATGGTTGACGTGTGATTCTCTGCCATAAGTCTTTTTAGATCAGCCAACTCTGTTGATATTTTCATTGTTTCCTCTGCTCTGACCTTTTCAGCATCTGTATACTTCTGTGTTGTCTCTGCATATTTGGTTGTGATATGTTGCAGCTCTTCTCGGAGAGAAGCATTCTTCTTACGGATCAGCTCCTCTTTTGTTGCATTGATAAGTTTATACTCATTCAAGGAGTTACTAATATTGTCACAGAAGCTTGTGAACTCTGCTCTGGTGACAATATCAGCGGGGTTAACCTTGGTTCCAACACATGGTTCCAATTCGGCCTCGAGTCCAGAGGCGCCTACATCAAGAGTTGTTTTGAGGTTGGCTCTTGTAGGACTTCCACCCGATCCTTGATGCTCCTTTTCAGGGGATACATCTACAGGTGTTCTGACCAGAGTTTCCTCTTCCAGCTCAGGTTCTGCAGATGGAAATCTGATGTGATGAGAAGAACTTGGATCAAGCAAAGTCTTCCCTTGTGTCACTAGGTCATCCCATTGTCCCTGAGTCGGACGGAGCCTACGCGAGATACGAAAGATCTCAGGGCTACTTTGTGTCAAATCTATGTGAGCCACAGAGGCTTCAACGTGTGAAGGTGACCTATTGATGTCCTGGGGCAATTGGTCATCATTACCGAATATGGATTCCCCGGTTATGTGCATACCAGAGGCGTGAAGAGTTGCCTGTGGTGGTTCAAGCTGGTTAGGGTTCGAGGTGGGCTCCTCTGTTTCAATATCCCTCTGGTCTTGATCACCAGGGATAGGTAATGTGGTTGCACTGGGAGTTGGGGTGCGGAATCTCACATGTGTGTTCATAACTTGAACATCTTCTTCTAAACTCACCATTCTCTCGGTTCTTACGGGTATAGAACTCTCGGATTCACTCTCTTCTCTTTGTTCTTTCTCACCACTACCAGATGAGGGTGAACTCTCTGCCGCCTCCTCTGTAGCTTCCCCTTCTTCCTCTTGGACAACCTCCATAGGGGATGCTCTGTCCTCTACTTCCTCCTCCAACACTTGTGCAGAGGAAGACCCCACTTCGGGTACTCTTGCCTCTGGTCTATTCACTTTTGCTTCTCCTCTTACCTCACTCATACTTTCCAGAGAAGGCTCAGGACCTAAGTATGCTGGGGATCTCACCTCAGGTTCTTGAGGTCGAGCAGCATGATTATAGTTTTGGATAGAAATATGTGTTCGGTCTATTAGTGAGAGCATTGTTCGTAGGATTCTTCTTACGTTTGGATATTCACCTGTGGTTGTAGGCAATAACCTGGACATTACACAAACAGGTGTAGGATTTCCCTGTTGAGTTATTTCCAGTAATGGGAAGGCTTCTCTGATTACCAGACTTACTAACCGTGGGTATCTGATGGATTTCAGACTTCTGTGGACTCCTACTTCACCTCCTTTTGCTAGGGCTGAGGTATTGGTATTCACTGCAGATAAGAGGTCCTTGTAGAGAATCTTTGCGTAATCAAAGTTTCTTTTGAAGTACATGCCATACATGATCTGAAGGATCTAGGTGCTGGTTTGGTCTTGACTACCAGATTTGCAGGTTAGGGTTCGGTTCAGTGTGGAAAACATAAAATTCCACACATGGGGCAAATTTCCTCTTCTGAAGTCTCCTATTTTGTTCAATCTGTCGTTGTTGTATCCTAGGAACTTCACGAAGTCGAGAAGAACAACAACTTTTGGGGGCTTCTCGTAAGCTTGATTTCCTAGCTGTCTTCTTGTTTGCATCCCAAATATTCTCCTGAAGGTTTTGTCGCGAATGCGTATTGATCCACCTCATGCATTTCTTCCAGCATCAACATTGCCAATAATCCCTTTTTGTTCTAGGATGAACTGACGAGTAGTCCACCATTGTTGCACATAAAGTTCAGGGAGATCATCGTCGAACATTGTGAGGGCTCTAAAAACTTCAGAGTTTCTGAAAAACTCTACAAAGATATGGTAAATGGGTAGATAGTTGCCTGGATTGGCATCAAAATGATAGTTATTGTCTGCGAACTCGTAAGGTTGGATTACGATTTCATCGACGGGCCCTATACGGCTTGATTCAGCTGGGTTTTGAAGTTCCGCCATTGTTGCAAGTTTAGGGTTTCTTGAAGAACATAAGAGATTTGAAAGAAAGAGGGAAAGGTTAAGGGTTTTGAATGATCAAGAAAGCATAAAAATGAAATGGGTCATGGGTATAGATATTTATACTTGAATCATGTGGCTGGATGAACGTCGTAGGTACTGTAGGCACTCGAGTGTCATATAGTGGAGTGGCCTCAACAGTAGAACGTGGGAACAACTAACGGTTGGTTTCTCAATCAGAGAGTGCCACGTGGATTTGGTTCTGACAACTTTTGGGCAAGTAAACCGTCACGGTTAGAGATATGTGGGTGACATGTGGTTGACGCTTAAGAAATAACCCGCACCTCTGATGACGTTACTTCTGATGACGTGGCAGAAAACTGACAGAACTCTGGTGGAGCTTAGTACAGTTTGCCTCTGTTGAGTGACCCTTTTCATTCTTTTTCAAGTAACCCAAGATGTTTCACCTTTACCCAAAAATCATTTAAAAATTTTGTTCCTGATGTGAAAATAGTCAAAGAACGAAAACAGAACTGACTCAGAAATTTCACAGAGTTCTGGTGAAATATCAGAGTTCTGATAAGTTCTTGACCATATCAAAAGATTTTCAACAGAACAGTTTTCCCTTCCTCAAAAAGATTTATCTTTGAAGTTCAAAAGGCAAAGTCATTTTGATTTGGAAATTGAATTGACTTGCTCCCCCTAAAACCATGCCTATCTTCCTCTTAAGCTCCCCCTTAAATGGTGAGCTTAATAGACAGATTTTCTTTTCAGCTCTTTTGAAAGATTAAAAAAAGCTTATGTACAAAGAAAAAAAAAGATATACAAACAGGAAATTCACAAGAGGAAAACATTGAAAAAGTATGCTGACAGAGCTCTGGTGAGAACATCAGAGGCTCTGGTGAACTATCCTGCCCAACTATTTGACAGGGCTCTGGTATGATCGTCAGAGGCTCTGTTGAGTTTTGAACTGAGTTAGGAGGACATGTTCAGCATACCCATCTTGCTGATTAAGAAATTAAATCTCCTTTCATCAAGGGCTTTTGTGAACAAGTCAGCAAGTTGGAAGTCGGTTGAAACAAAGTACATTTCAATCGTCCCTTTTTCAACATGATCCTTTATAAAGTGGTACCTTATGTCGATATGCGTTGTCTTTGAGTGTTGGACTGGATTAGCTGTAATTGCTAATGCACTCTTGGAGTCACACAGGATTGGGACTTTGTTTTACTCCAGGCCATAGTCCTTGAGCTGAGTTTTTATCCAAATCACTTGAGAGTAACAACTAGCAGCAGCAACATACTCTGCTTCTGTTGTAGAAGTTGATACGCAGTTCTGTTTCTTGGATGTCCAACTTACCAATTTTTCTCCAAGTAATTGGCAGCTACCAGAAGTACTCTTTCTGTCATTCCTACATCCTCCATAATCTGAATATGTATATGCAATAAGCTCGAAACCAGAATTAAGGGGATACCAGAGACCCAAGAATTGAGTCCCTTTCAGATATTTAAATATGCGCTTGACAGCAGACAAATGGGATTCTTTAGGATTTGCTTGAAATCTGGCACAAAGACAGGTTGCAAACTTTATATCAGGTCTGCTTGCAGTCAAATACAGAAGTGATCCTATCATGCCCCTGTAGTTCTTGATATCCACAGATTCACCGTGAGGATCATGATCGAGTTTAACTCCAGTGGCAATAGGAGTTTTCATAGGATTTGAATTATTGAGCTTATACTTTTCAAAATATCAGAGATGTATTTGGATTGACTTATAAAAGTCCCTCTGATGGATTGTTTTACTTGTAAACCAAGGAAGAAGGAAAGTTCTCCCATCATGCTCATTTTAAATTCACTTTTCATCAAATCTTCAAACCTATCACAGTATTCCTGCCTTGTAGACCCAAAAATAATGTCATCAATATATATTTGTACTAGAAGAATATCATTCTTGTACCTTCTAAAGAATAGAGTTGTATCGACAGTACCTTTCTCGAAGTGATTGGTCAACAGAAAATTTGACAGAGTTTCATACCAGGCTCTGGGAGCTTGCTTAAGGCCATACAGAGCTTTTTCTAGCTTGTAAACGTGGTCTGGAAACTCTGAGCTTTCAAAACCTGGTGGTTGTTGGACATAAACTTCTTCTTGGAGTTTGCCATTCAGAAAGGCCGACTTCACATCCATTTTGTAGACCTTGAAACCTTTATGAGCAACATAGGCTAAGAAGATTCTGATTGCTTCTAGCCTAGCCACAGGTGCAAAAGTTTCATCATAATCGATGCCTTCTTCTTGACAATATCCCTTAGCAACTAGCCGTGCTTTGTTTCTGATGATAATCCCATCTTTATCCTTTTTATTTATGAACACCCACTTGGTTCCAATAGCAGCTTTATCTTTAGGAAGTGGAACCAAAGACCAAACTTTATTTCTTTCAAACTCCAGAAGCTCCTCTTGCATGGCTTCAATCCAGTTTGGGTCTTCCAGGGCTTCAGAGATCTTCTTTGGCTCAATCATGCTTAGAAAATTGACAAAGAAAGTTTCATTGATTGTGGCCGATCTTGTCTTCACACCATCTTCAACAGCACCAATAATTAGATGATGAGGGTGATCCTTTGTCCATTTTGTCATGGGAGCATGGACAACAGGTGGAGTCTGTGCTTCTGATGGGAAAAGACGAATTTCTGCATCAGAGCTCTGTGGATTTGGACCAGGGCTCGGTGGCACGTAACTCTGGAGAGTGGCCTCATTGCTCTGTGATGTCCCAACATGGCTCTGAGAGGGCGAGCTTTCAAATAGGGAATCTCTCCCAATGTTAGTCAGCAGGGGTGATGATGGCTATTGTTCAGGTTCTCTTACATCTGATTGTGGTTCTTCATTTCTCTGAATAATACCTGTAGATAGAGAAGTAGATGGTGAAGAATTGGAGGGACCTGTAAGAGTTGTACCTGTTAGGTTCTGTTCTGCAGAGTTCTGAGCTTGATTGCCTCTGATGATGTTGCCAGAGGTTTCATCATCATCGAAGAAATCGTTGAACATAAGATTGATATCTTCCTCCCTTGACTTTGAAGATTTTGGCTTATGTTCTGTCTGTGTCCCCTCTGATGATTTGCAATCTGAGGAACTTGATGTACTTTCATCAAAGGACACAGTAATGCTTTCTTGAATGACTCTGGTTCTTGTATTGTAGACTCTGTAGGCTTTAGAGGTTAAGGAATAACCAATAAAGATTCCTTCGTCAGCCTTCTTATCGAACTTGCCCAACTGTTCTCTGCCATTCAAGATATAACACTTGCAGCCGAAAACATGAAAATATTTCACATTTGGCCTTCGATTGTTGATGAGTTCATAGGGAGTCTTCTTGAATCTTTTCACTATTACAACTCTGTTCTGGGTAAAACATGCTGTTGAGACTGCCTCTGCCCAGAAGTTGATTGGAAGGATAGAACCAGCCAACATGGTTCTGGCGGCTTCTACTAGAGTTCTGTTCTTTCTTTCCACCACACCATTCTGTTGTGGAGTTCTGGGAAATTCCTTCCTCTGATAGGTAGGAATCAATTCTGACGTTTTTAAACTCTGTCCTATTATCACTTCTCAACTTTTGGACTTTGAGACCTAACAGAACCTGTATCCTCTTCAACAAACTTATCAAAATTTCTGGGACATCAGATTTTACTCTGATGAACTCAATCCAAGTATATCTAGAAAATTCATCTATTAAAACAAGAATATACTTTTTACCCGACAGACTTTGCACAGAGATTGGACCACAAAGATCCACATGAAGCATGCAAAGGTCTGGGACAACTGTGATCACTCTTAGTTATGTGTGAAGATCTTTTCATTTTACCCAACTCATAGGCAGAACATAGATGGTCTTTGTCAAATTTAAGCGAAGGCAGACCTTTCACTAAGTTCAACTTCACGAGTTTGTCAAGGTTTGAGAAATTAAGATGGGCAAATCTTTTATGCCAGAGCCAGACATCTTCCTTTTTCAAAGACTCTAAACAGAGTTTTTCTGTTGTAGAGTTTTGGTTTGGATTAAAATTCATTTTATACAGATTGCCTTTTCTGTCGGCTCTTAAAAGCTCTTTACCAGACTCGGAAAGCAACAAAGAACAACACTTCTTAAAATTGACATCGAACCCATGATCACAAAGTTGACTTATACTGAGAAGATTATGATTTAATCCTTCAACATAAGCAACTTTAGAAACTGAAACACCACCATTATTTAAAGTACCATAACCTCTAATCTGTCCACCACTATCTCCTCCAAAGGTTACTGCACTTCCCATTTTGTTCTTGAATGAAGTCAGCAACTCCTTATTGCCTGTCATGTGCCTGGAACATCCTGAATCTAAGTACCAGATCTGTACATGAGGCTTCTACAAGACATATTAGTTCTTTTTAGGTACCCATTGCATAATGGGTCCTTTCTTGTTAGGCTTGGGGTGTTAACAGGCTTACCTGCTGGCTTTCCATTATGTGATGGTGTGCCAGAGGATTTTCTCTGTGTGTTCTGAATAGTCTTAGGATTTTTCTTTTGAAATGACTGATTCAGGACACAGTGTGGACCATTCATGTGATTTTGGAGCTTTAACAGTAACTGAATGCAATTGCAGTTGATAGAACATGAAGTTTGATGCAAATTGTTGTTTCTATTCAAAAACTGTTGATTGAATGGTACTTGAGGTTGAAAAACTTTAGGAAACATCTGCTCCTTGTTTGGTTTCCTAAAATTGCTATTTTTCCTTGGAACAGGCTCACTTGACCAAAAAGAGTTTCTTCTTTGATTTAGAACAGAGTTGGAAACAGGTCTGTCATTGACTATCCACTTGCCCTTCTGCTCTGGTGTAAATATGATTGGTTTATAAACAAAGGGAACTGAAGTTTGATTCACAGAAACACTTTTAGCTTTCTCTCTTCTCTTCTCTTCTCTTCTATCTTATCAGAAGAAATAATTCTGATACCCTTGTTTTGAAAATTAGGAACTGGAATGAATCTGGATCGTTTCTTAAAGAAATATATATTTTCAAAGGTTCAGATTCAGGAGTTACTTGCTTTGGTTTGTGTAAAACAGTCTCTTGAGCACAGAAAATTTACTCATCCACCTCAGAATCAGAGTCACTGTCAGAGCACAGAAAGTGTCTGGTGGAGGTGTTAGACTCTTGGGGTATTACTGAGATATTAGTTTTGGCGGACTTGAACTTTCTTAACTTGGGTTTTAAAGCATCAGATGCAATATTCTCTTCAAGAACTCTTTTTAAATCCTCTTCAAAATATGTTCTTATTGATTTAGAGGAAGGGGAGAAGACTGGTGCTTCAGGGTTGAGCTCGCTCTATGGTTTAACAGCAGAGGATTCAGCCACAGAAGTAACAGGCTTCTGTCCCTTAAAAGAGTTAAAGTTGAAAATCTCTTTAGGATCCAGACTTTTAACAGAATCAGGAAGTATGATTCTAGCTTTTCCTAGATCAAGAATAAACTTTGAAGATGGTTTTGTAACCTTTTCTTGATCCAAGGAGTCATAGCTGACATTCCTGAAATTTAGCCTTCTAGTCCTTGAAATATTTGAGGTTTTGATTCTCTTAAAAACTGCAGTACCAGAGATCACATCTTGCTGGATCTTCCCAACACAGAAGGCAGAAGACAAGGATGTCTTCTTCCTCTCATTGTAGGGAGCAAGGTCACTGAAACCAAGACCTTGCGTATCCATTTGGGAGTTTATCTTGATGTGCACATCTTGTGCATCCTGGTACTTTTTTATTAAGATTTATTTTCTCTGCAGGGATTGATGCAAAACCTCCCTTTCTCTTTGAAAATAATCTTTTAAAGCAACAGAGTTAAGTCTTTCTGTTTCTGACTTCTTAACCTCTTCAGTCTTTTGTTTCAAAACTTCCTCAAACTCTTTAACTTTTTTAGAAAAGGTGTTTTCCTTCTGTTGTGTTAAGACTTCTAGCTCAGATTTTTCTTTAAGGATTTCTTCCTTTTCCTGTTCCAAGAGAGTTTTCTCTCTCTTGTAGAAGGACAGATCATTCTGAGCCATCTTTCTTAATTCCTTTTCCTCTGAAAGTTTTTGTTTCAAAAGTTGAAATTCCTCTGTTAATAACGAAACATGTATTTCCAACTCAGAGTCAGACTTTGATTCAGAAGTACATACCTTGGCACTGGGTCTGGTGGTCTCCAGCGGTCTTTCATTTGGCTCTGTTACAGTAAGAGAAAATGCATTCTGAGACAAATCATCCTCTGTTGTTCTCTCTGGTATCTCTCCAGTCATCCAATCTGCTACCTCTTCTAGACTTTCATCATCCCCAGCAACCCCGCAAAAATTGGCCTACTCTGGTTCGTCATCAGAGGACGAATCAGAGATCCAATTCTCCATCTCAGCAACGTAGCTTCTTTCTCTGTAATTGTAATTGTACTTGTATTTGTTCTTGTAGTAATCCTGGTCTTTTACCAGTTTACCTCTACAATTGGCAGAAAAATGACCGGGTTTGCCACATCTAAAACAGCGTCCATCATTCTGGCTGATGGGTTGGGCAGCATCGGTTTTCTGTGGGGCTAGAGGATTATACTTCTATTGGGGTCTCTGTTCTGGTGGAGCTCTGTTCTGTTGGTGAGGTGCAGCGTAACCTCTTTTCTCATCTTTCTCTTCTCTCTCGTACCTTCCTCTCCTATCAAATACCTTATTGCCAAATCTCTTGTTAAATTTTTGAGTTATTAACGTAAGAGATTGAGCAAAAACATTGATATCATCATCTTCTGATGAACTTTCTTCAGCGTCACTTTCAGCGACCAGACTCTTCTTTCCCTTCTTTTTTCACAACCTTCTCTTTCTTCTTATCTCTGCTGGAGCTTTCTCTGTTGGACTTTCCTTCAGTGGGTTTCTTTGAATCTAATATCAAAGCTATTGGACCTGCAATGGTGGATTTTCCTTTTGTTTGACAACATCCTTCTCTTGTGCAGCAAGAGTGCCATACACATCAGTGAGAGTCCATGCATCCAAATCTTGGTTAGCTTGTAAAGACATGGATAGATTTAACCATTCATCATTTAAACTTTTTAGGAACAGAACATTGTTATCTTCCTTCGACCTAACAACCCCACACTTTTTACATTTGTTTATCAACACATTAAATCTGTTGTAGGTCTGTTGTAAGGTTTCCTCGGGAAGTGCCTTGAAATCATTGTATTCGTTAATACATTGGGTCCTTCTGTTCTTTTGGGTTTTGATACCACCCTCAAGTTGATTAAGAAGCTGATCCCAAATTTCTTTAGCAATAACACATGAATCAAGTTCTTGGAAAATATCGTTTGGAATGGCCATGATCAGAAGTCTAACTGCTTTAAGGTCATTTTCCATTTTAAGCTTCTCATCTTTAGTAAACCCAGTGGTTTTAGGTTTGAAGTAAGCAGGAATCTCAGCAGTAGTTTCTGTTGCGGGTACACGTGGAACCAAAACCATGGGTTGGAATGGTCCATCCGTGACAGATCGCATGAAGTCTCTATCCATTCCATCAAAGAAGTTAACCATCCTAATCTTCCACTGAGGATATTCATCTCCCAGAAGAGTAGGAGGTTTGGTTAGAGAACCAGCAGTATAAATGGCATTAATGTTGTTATTAGCCATTTTTCAGAAAAATAGAGTATTACGGTTTCAAAAGATTTTGAAAGAGTGTTAAACTGAAAAGTGAGTGAGCAGTAACCAATAGAACAGTAACAAAAGTAGAGAAGATTTTCAAACTATTTGAGAGTTTAAACAGGGAATAAAGAACTCTGAAAACTTGTTTTTAAACTTGTAAGGAAAAACAGAGTATACTATGAAGCTTTTGAAGAACAACAACAATCAACAACTATGAATCAACCTGGATAGATTGGATCGGTTGATTTGAGCAAATAAATCTGCTTTGATACCAACTGTAGGTTCCCAGATTCACGTTGTATCACATAAATAGCATAAATCAGATAGCGAAAGCATTATATAAAGCCATTAAAATGTGAGTGATTGTGCAAACAATAATGTAACAGTGAGAGATCAATAATGAACAGTAATATGATAACAAGATCAAGTAAATAAGCTTCTCGTATATTGATAACAATGAATAACACCAAGAACACGTTCAAGTGTGTGTATTCAGAAATCTCTCGGGGAACAATATCGTACAGTGGTAGTGCTATGGAATGTTGCAGTATGTGCTCTAACAATTGCGGAAAACTATTATTCCAAAAGCTTACAGTTGTGTGTTCCACTACCACTCTATTTATATCCTGATAAAGCATTAGACAGTGTACTATCTAACCCTGGAATGACACGTGGAAAGTGTGTCTCCGTCCTTTTAGGGCTTACGTGGAAAGTACGGACACGTGTCTAACACTTAGAGATTTCTACGAGACTTAGGTTTCACAGAGGTCTTCATGACACCAGAGCTCTTACGCCAGAGCTCTGTTGGTCTTCTGCTGTGAACAGTTCTTCTGTTGAATAGAAGAAGTCTTCTGCCAGAGCTCTGTTAAGCTCTGTTGGTTCCGCCAGAGCTCTGTCGAGCTCTGATGGTCTTCTGGTTGAACTTCTTCTAAGTCTTCTGCTGGATCTCTGGTGGTCTTCTGACTTGTAATATTTTCAATACTTTTACATAAGAGATACTTGTGGCTAACACATATATTTCAGCATAGGTACTCTTCTTCAGATTGCACACTTCTCTTCTGTTTTCTAGTCATGTGTTTGGTATAGATCTGACATTCAACACTACACATGATGAACCTACAAAACAGATTAGGTAGATTTTGGTACCCAACCGAACTTGGGTCGTAGCTTGTTAAATGCAGTCTTATTTGAAGAAATATTATAAGTACCATACCAATATTGAACATTTTTGTGCTTAACAAAATCTTGAGTTCCACAATAAGAACGACAAAGTTGCTTTTGTGCCAACCTGATCAAATGATTGGCAGAATATATAGGATTAGGTTTAGCAAAAGACATACCTTTGTGAGCATTGTTCTTCTTGTTCACCGTAGGTGGATGAGCAAATGATTTAGGAGCATCTTTTTCAGGTGAAGAACCTTTTACCTTCCATACCATCTTTACTGGCTTAAAGATAGGTGTATCTGAACTTGTAGCATCATGGTTGTAGAAACGATTAGAAGGACTCATCTGATCTCTTGAACAATTGCTTGACATGACAGACTTTGTTGAAGAAATATGTTCATGAATTGAACTAGAAGCAGTCTTGATCGAACATTCAGAATCAGTTGAACCATCAAACGTCAATTGAACTATAGTATCAACACTAAATTGTTCAGATAATTTAACTTTAATCTTAATTGCTTCCAATTGCTGAACTTTATCGAACAATACATTTCTTTCTTGAACAGTCAGATCAAGTTTCTTCTGTAGATCAGATTTGATCTTCTGCTCTGTCATAACCTCCGTTGCTAAAGCTGACAACTTCCTTGTTAACTTTAAGATTTCATCCTTAAAGATGTTTCTTTCTTCTTCAAAGCTTTTCTCGGATATGTCTTTAAAAATTTCCATAATTTTCTTTTGAAAACTTTGCTTTTCCTTTTCAAAACCATTCTTCTTTTCACCAAACTCTTTTCTCTCTTTTTCCAACAAAAATTCCAATTCAGATATTTTCGTTGAAAGCTCGGCACTTTTTGATTCAAGAACTTTTCTTTCAATATCAAAATCCACTCTTTGCTTCTCAAATTTTTCTTTTTCAAGAAATAATTTTTTTTCAAAATCAGAATTTTGTTTTGAAAGTTTTATGCATTTAAGTTCAAGAACTTTCTTTTCCTTCTAAAAAATAACTCTATTTTCATCAATCAAAGTATTATGGTCAGGAAGCTTCTCAGAGGAATCAAATTCACAAGTTTTTTATTTGTCATAAACCTTAGTTTTTGAATTCTCCATGGGAACAAAGTTAGATTGAAAATTATCATCTGAATCAACAGAATGAACTTCAAGATCCTTTTTAAAAAAGGAAGAATATTCAGGAGTAGTCCACGATTTAAAAGCAAATTCTTTTCGTTCTTTTTCTAAAACAAGTTCCAAATCATTTACTTCTTTAGAAAGCTCACTTATTTTCTCTTTAAAAGATTTGCTTTCTTTTACAAAATTTGCTTTCTCCTTCTCAAATTGTTGATGCCCAGAGAGTAAAAGTTTCTCAAGATCCGACACTTTCTTAGAAAGATGGAAACACTTTTGATTGACTTTCTGTTTTTCATCAAAAGAACTCTTGCATGAATCTGAAAACGTTTTAAGTAAAGATTTTTCAAGAGTATCTTTTTCTTTTTCCAATTCAGTCTTGAAACTAGAAGATATTTCCTTAAAACTATTTGAGTAAATAGTTGAAAGAAAGTCCTTTTCAAGCTCAAATTTCATCCTTTGTTCTAAAACAGAATCTTCTAGTTCACAGATCATTCCTTCTAGAATCAAAGGTGGAACATATCTTTTTGCTTCAAGAGGTTTTTCACAGTTAGGTTTAGTAGCACAAATATCAAAATAGTCATTTGAAAGTCTTCCAGTCGGATTCTTTTGATATTTTTCATTCTCTAGAGTATAACAAAAAGGAAGTTGCATTTTAGTTGTAGTGGTTCTTTTCCTTATTTCTTCCTTTTCGATTTCATCAACATTGGTCCATTTAATAGCACATTTAGGAAAATATCTGGCATATCGCAAATATTTAAATTCATACATCGTTGGAAGATAAGTAATTACTTTTGCCAGATGTTTGTATTTTCATAACCAAGTCCCCAATATTTATTCAGAGAACTCACTAACCTTGGCTTGTTCATGTGAATTGTTTGTTCAGATTGATCTCTCAAATAAAGCTTCTTTTCCAAATCTTTAATTTTGTTCAAAAACTCTGTATTTTGAGTGGTAATATTTTTCAAAGAAAGTTCACTCTCACTATTCTTTTCTTCCAAATCTTTGATTCTCTTTGTAAGTTCATATATTTAAGAATCAGAAGATTTCTTATCCTTTTTCAAGCTTTTCTTGAAAAGCTTTTGCCTTTTGATCATCACTAACTTTTGAGTTGAACTCAAGTTCTTCAACCTTTCTTTCCGAAGCTTTAATTTTGTCTCGTGTACGAACATGTAATTGCATAAGACAATACATCTCGTCCTCTGAATTAAAATAAGGCATTGTTACTTGAAAAAATTTAAAAAGGATCGTTATAAGATACTTTGTGAGAAGTAGAATTATGCACACACGATTAATCAGAGAAAAATCAATTAAAGTCAGAAAATTTCCAAAATCATATTTTGAATAACAAATTATAAACTTGTCGTTTAAAAATTAATTCCGAAAAATTAATGCGGAATACTGGACTTTTAATCGGCAAACCTGCAAAAGATAAGAAAAATATATCAGTTATGAGCAAAAGTAGGTAAAAAAATGAAATAATTGACAAGAAATGAAAAACTACGAAAACCAGGTACGAAAAATGACAACTTACGAAACTAAAACTAAAAACAAGGACTAAAAGTGTAAAATACTAACACTTGAAAAAGACAAGGACTAAAAAATGACAAAATCTAAAACTTAAAAACTCTAGGGACTAAAAATGTAAAAGTTTAAAACACTAAGTACATGGACTAAATCTGATAAAAACACTAAAGGGCCGTTTACCTAATCACTTACCCGGGTAAGTGCTTACCGGTAAAATTAACACTATCACCTACTTCTCGGGTAAGTTTTTTGTCCATTAAAATGGCATCGTATGCTACAACTTAGCCGGTAAGCGCTAACGGTGGTAAACGTCGTCGCACTCACTTACCGGGTAAGACTCTTGGTCCTTGGTTTCGACTCTCGGTCCTTACTTCCGCTCTTACGGGGTAAGATTCTTGGTCCATGCCATATTCATCCGGTAAGCTAATATGACTTGGTAAGCAATTACCCGGGTAAGGGTTTTGTAAACGGCCCCTAACTCTAAACACCAGGGACCAAAACTGTCTAATGTACTTAACGAACGACTAATAGAAAGGACCAAAAATGTAACAAATCTAACGGAAAAACTAACGAAAATGTTAATAAAATCTAACTAACGGACACTAACTGAATTGGGACTAAATTCGTAACAAAAATTAACAAACTAACTAAAAGGCTAACGAGATCTAACGAAAGTTAACGGAAAATGACCAAAATTGTCACAAATTTAACGACAGACTAACTGATCCCTTTAGTTTACTGTTCATTCACCATCGACGTTGAGCAAATCACGTTTTTAGCTTCTGATATATTTTTAAACTCACGTGCAACACTGATTCTTTTAATGTCTTAAGGATTATAGATCACTTTGCAAACGAATTGATGCTTTAAAAACGAAACATGCAACGTGATATTAATTGTGATAAACCAAACACAAAAACCGGCGAGAATGATTTTTCCGACGAGGAAGGTTATTTTTCAGGCGAAGTGAACTCAGATTTTGGTCGACAATTGTGGTTCTCGGGCATTACTTGTGCGATTAGAACTATTCTCCGGTAATTTTTATGCGAGAACAAGTCCGTTTGATAGGGCAAGGCTTATGCGAGGAAACCTTTTCATGCGACAACTATTTTCATGCGACAACTATTTTGATCAAGAAGCAGGCCCGTGCCTGCACATGTTCAAACCTGTTCAAGAGAACAGGGGCCCCAAATCTGAAGAGGCCCAAATATTTTATTAGTTATTAATATATATAATATGTATTGTAAAGCCCAATTCCCTAAAAGATAAAGCCCAAACAAAACTTGCCTAAAACAATTAAACAAAGCAGCCTTCTTTTTTTATTGGCTTCGTGTGCGGCTAGAGAATAGGAGGACGGCACACGCTGTGGAAGAAACGACAACAAATCAATAATCCTAATTCATCGCCGACTTATTCTCTCGATGGAAATGGCAACAAATCGACCCTTCGTTTCTCGGCTAAGAATCATGATTGAATCGATTGAACAACGGTTATTTCTTCCTGCTCGATTTCACCTACAACGGCTACAAAAATCAGGTTTAAAATCACTTTAATCATCGATTCTTTCTGTTCAGTGTTCAATTTCAATGATTCAATTGTTCATTATTCAATGATTTTACATCTTTCTGTTTCATTGATTTTAATTTTAGTCTTCACTCTTCAATCTTCATCAACAAATCGATTCCATCAGAAATCAAAATTCAGAAGTTTCGTTGCTGAATCAAAGAAGGAAGCCAGGAGCCCAGGTGTATTCCTTCTGTTTACTATCTTTAATTCTTTATTTTAAGTTTTTAACTGAGTTGTCTACTTATTTTATCTTATATTGTAGACTTGTAGTTAAATCATGTCTTCTAAAGTTAGGAAATATGATTCGGGATGTCAAAAACGTAAAAAGAAAAAAAGAACCGAAGAGATAATCCAGTCCCAAAAAGGAGCTATTGATAAGTTTTTTATAAAAGAATCTCAAGTGCCCGTTGATAATGCACCTGATGTTGAAGTTAATGCTACTGTTATTTTAGATGAAAATGCTACCGATGATAATGTTATTGATGTTGATGCCACTGATAGTTTAAATGAAAATGCCAATGATGATGATATTGATGTTGGTGCAAATGTTAGTTTGGATGAAAATGCTAAGAATGTTAATGTTAATGCTACCGATGATAAAACTACTAACAATGTTGATGATGTCGATGATACTTTTACTAGTTTTGATATATTTGATCCAAGAAATTGGGATGCTTTGGATTCTAAAATGATAGATGTGTTAGTTCGTAAAGGTCCTAAAAGAGATTTGTCTATTAAAAAGGGTCCTAAAGATAGATTTTCTAAACGATTTTCGGCAACATGTTATACTCGAATTTTATCAAATGGAGAAAAGTGCGATAGAGATTGGCTTGTGTTACAATCAAAAGATATGTTAATTGATGTTGCTATTGAACAAGTTAAAGGGTTAATTTATTTTTTTGAGGGATATAGAGAAGTAGGATTTTTAGATGCTATAGAATTTGCAAAGAAAATTGCCATTGAATTAGATATTGATCCACTATTCCGTCAAAGACATGAAATTCGTAGAAAAAGACATTTTGATGAAAACTCGAGCGATGCATCCGAAATTACTTCACAATCTGCAGAGGAGTCGTTCAAAGTTAATTATTTCTTATGCGTTGTTGATCATGCAATTGCTTCACTAAGAAGAAGATTTGAACAATACCAATAATATGAAAATGTGTTTGGGATTTTATTTACTTCTGAGAAACTGCGTTCTTTGGATAATGAGTGTTTAAAGTCTTCTTGTATTAATTTTGAAATTGCACTTAAGAATCAAGATCAATTTGATGTTGATGGGAATGACTTATATGTGGAATTGAAGTTACTTCAAGACTTTTTACTCAATCAAAAGATGGGACCTGTTGATATTTTAGAGTATTTGAAACATGTAGATTTCTTTCCTAATGCAATTATTGCTTATAGAGTTTTGTTGACCATTCCTGTAACGGTTGCATCTGTAGAAAGAAGTTTCTCAAAGCTGAAGTTGTTGAAGAACTATATGCGCTCCACAATGACACAAGAAAGACTTAATGGACAAGCCTTGATAGCTATTGAAAATGGTTTCCTAGAGAAAGTTGATTATGAGGATTTGATTGAAGACTTTGTTACGAAAAATGTTAGAAGAATGATCTTGTTTAAGTGAATTTCACATGTTAATTTATCATTTTAAACATTTTTTGTTCGTTTAAATTGTAAGACATTTAGTACGGTATGAAATTTTATAATTTATTTCTTTAGTTACTTGTTTTATCGTCCGGTGTGTAACAGGGCCCCCAAAAAGTTAGGAACGGCCCTGTCGAGAAGGTTTCTGAAACGCATAGGCTTTATGCGAGAAGATTGAATGCTAGATACGTGCGACAAGGATGATCTCTGATCGCACAAACCTTGTGCGATCAAGATGAACACGATGATGTTCAACGTCCGATAACAATGAAATTTCCGGCGACCTTCCGGCAAGGTCGTTTTTCCGGCGACATACTTAATAACAACTGTAACTCACTGATTCTTTCTATTTTTCGAATCTGAAAGTCGCAACCTGCTGGAAATTTGAAAACGAACTAATCTAAGTACTTAAAAACAATCAAAACATTCAAAAACTATGTATCCATCATCACGTAATTGACAGCTTCGAACTACACTTTGTCAACTCAGATCTGTATCAAAATTGATGATTTGTTGCTGGAGTTTCAATTCTGAAACTTGAAAACACTTCAGATAAAATGTACAAACTTATCTGTAAACATTTATCACCCAAAACACATCAATCAATTTATCAAATTCTTGTTGAACTTCTCGAAGAACACTTGAACTTTACTGTTGATTTTCAAAAATCCTACAACACACTTTTTTTGTAGAAAAATAAATTTGGAAACTCAAATGTGTTTCAAAGTATGAATGGAACAAATTTGTTGACAGAAATCGATCCAAAACACAAGCAAAAACCAAGTTTTTGAAGATTTTCAAGAAAAATCTCAAAATCTCAAAAATTTCTCAATTTCTTAAAAAATTGATAAAATTTCTTAAAAAATTGATAAAATTTCTTCAAATCGGTGCATAATTCGATCTGATCAAGCTCTGATACCACCGGTGAGTCCAATCTAATCAAATAACAATGATATGAATCAAGAGATCTTCAATAGATTGAGAGAGAAAGATACAAATAATGAGTTAGATCCACTTTCTCTCTCTGGACTCTCTCTCTAGAAAGTCATCCATCTATTACAATCTCTCACGTATACAATCCTCTTTTTACAACAACTTACAATCCACATTATATACCATTAACTTTCTCACTCTAAGTACCTTGACTTTGACCCTCTTAGACCTTTACTTTGACTTTGACAATTACATTTGACTCTTTACAATTATACATAAATCTTGAATACATTTTTTGTTCTGACACTTATATAAGGAAGGCTTTGAGCCATTGCCTGGTTTCTAAATTTACATAGAGGTATGATAGTAAGTCAATAGATACGTGCCCCTCGAAATCTAGAGAGAGTACATTAAAGAAGCTATTGGTTGGATAAGAGGATTTATTTCATGGACATGCTACAACACCATTTTTTATGTTGTAGCACTTATTTGGTTGATTATCTTACGAATCCCTATACATGAGCTCACTTTAATTATTTGTTTACATCAATGATTGTACTTCACCAACTCAAAAACCACTGGTTCAAATTCACCATATGAAGTTAGACTTTCATCTTGAGGACTTAAACCTTAAGATACCTATCCTTGTGGAATATAATACATTGTGGTTACCATTTCGTCAAATGAAAAGGTGATAATTCTAAGACATGTATACTTGCAAGAGTTACCACTTACTGCTGTAGAGATACAATATCTAGCAAATCAAGTTTTTGACGTCGTTGCTGGAGATAGACGTAAACATTTTTTTATATCGTTCGAGAGTACCATCAACATTAAACATTTTTTTGAATAGCCACATGGATCATACAATATTTACCCCGTGAGGCCTCGAGAAACATATCCACATCCCAGTTATTAATAAGAGCATTGTAATCATCCTACATGGCAAGTTGTAGTGAGGACCCTTAAGATCCTGTAAATATGATTGTGGCAAGGGGAGGTGGTGGTGGTATGAAGATTTAGATGTTGACTAGTTTTTGATATTCCTTGTTAAGGCCTAGTGACCATAGTATGGTGAGGCTTCGAAGTTTGAGAGAGGCGTCATGGTGGTGGAACCGGACGAAGTGGGATCAAAAGTCGGCGAGGAGGGACAGGAAGGGGAGCTAGGAATGGGTGTTGGTTTCATTTGGGAAGCATGTGGTGATGGTCAATCCATCAGATGACGAGAAATAGGGGTGGGATCAAAGGACTGATTGTAACGTACACCCTCAAAATTGGAAAAAGCAACAAAACAAAATCTTTGATTTAACAACAAACAAGGATTAAATTTTTTCTACAAAACATCCTTGGAAATACCTCGAAAATAAAACATAATAACTTCAACAATTTAATATCCTGAGTCCTATACCAAGACTACAAAAAATCGGGTGTTACTTAACCCAAACCAAAGTTGCTAATCCCAAAATGCGGAAGACTTCACCAAGTCACTTACTTCTTGAGCACACAAGTAGCTCTCCACCCTTCACAATGTCACTAGAACTATTCCCCAATCGAACATGTTGCACATGCCGACAAATAAAAAGGTTAGACTAATGCCTAGTGAGTTCAAGAGTTTTCATCATGATTAAAAAAGTTCGTTAAACCAAAAGAATGCACTCAAAATCATGATTTTCCAAAAAGGATTATAATTAAATATGTGAACAACTCATTTTCCCAACGCACACAAAACCTGTGCCAGAAACCCCAAAATGAAACATTCCTCAATAATGGGTTTAAATCCAAAACACACTTGAGCGTGAATAAATATTTGAAATGCCCCATAAGGAGTAGAAATAACCCAACACCCATTAGAACGTGGAAGACAATCCAAATACATATGATACGTTCCCGAGAGCATGTGACTGACACGACAACCCACACAGAGGGTAATTATAAATAAAGTCCAAATATTCAATTTTGGAGTAGTCATTCAAGCAAACCTTAATATACGTGGAGGGGTTCCAATATTAAAGTCAATACTTGTAGTTACTCGCACAAGGCTTACGGAAATTAAACATGCATATCACAAGAGTCAACATAATATTGACAACAACGGGGGAGACCCGTATCCATTGAGGGTGGAGGGAACACAAAAGTATACCACCCGTACAATGTTAATCGTACAACACCTCGCGACTAGACGTCCAAGAGTTCCTACGACTTGTCAACAAGTTTCACCGCAAGAGACGGTTGACCTTAGTGTCTATTCTCACGAATTCCACCACAAGGCCCGCCACGCTTAGGACTACCTCCAAGGCATCCCCTTCAAAGCGACGAGGGTCCTAGTGCTTACCTCCAAGGTAGCACCTTCAGACTCAACCTTCCTAGTGCCTACTTGAAAAGTGTAAAGTCATAAACAAGGGTCCCGGAGTCCAACCCCGCAATACTCATGCAACCTCATAAGCAAGACCGACTTATATGCTATGCATCCAATGCAAATATAGTCAAACAATTACATGGCCCACAAAAGAATGTCCAACATCTTTAACACATGTAATCAATTAATAATTATGACTCAAATGCATATAATCCCAAACTCAACATAGAGTAATTTATGTTGGACCAAGGTCCTCAAGAATCACTTGAGTCAACTACGAGCCAACGCTCTACAACACAATTGACCAACAATAAGGGCCACCAATACCATAAAATGCATTTAAATGTCATATAACAAACACTTACCTTCAAGATACGATAAATCCACAAATCCCATAATATTTTTGGTCAAGTTATTTTCCACATAATTCACAACCATGTATGTGCACAAATGACCCATAACAATAAATATGCATTTTTCCAACAACGCCAATGTGTCTTTTCACCAAAGACCCCCATTTGTACCCCAAAAACCTTTTAAACACTTTTTATTGAGATACATTTATCAACTTACTCAAAAATCCCAATGTAGGTGTTTTATAATGTTTTCAAGATTAAACACTTCAAATAGTCAAAACCCAATAAATGACTCAACCATATATAATTTTCATGTAAAACACACAAACACTTGAAAATGGACATTTTAGCATGTACAACGTTTTCAGAAAGTAACTTGAACTCACCTTGCTAGATTTAGGCTAAATCTAGATTTTCCCCCAAATTTGAGCTCCTTTGAAGCAACTTGAATTCTTGAGCCAAAACTTCCAAAAACCTCGACCTCCACATGAATCCACCAACCACACACCACTAGGGTTACCAATAAGAGCTTCATTTCATCCAAAGAGAGGGAAGGGTTTAGGTGAGGGTTGGGTAAAACCCTAGAAAATGTATAAATCTCACCAAAATGAAAGTGAGATGAAGAATTCCAACCTTCATCCGTAATTCTTGCTAAGAGATGAGGGAGAGGCTTTGAATCACAAGATTTATGGCTTCTAGGGTTCCAAAAACGGTTTAGAGGGGTAGGGTTCGGTTTGGGAGAGAAAAGGATGAAGGAAAGAAAGTGAGGAGTGAAATGGGGATTAAATCGGATTTAAAACAGCCCCCTGCACCGCGACCGCGACAATGCCCGGCGACTATGCCCTTTGGCATAGTCGCATGTCACAGTCGCAGGGTTGGTACCACCTTCTGTTCCCTGGCGCTACATTGACCAGCAACATAGACAAGTGTCATAGTCGCGGGTCATAGTCGCTCAGGAGGTACTGAACACCGTTTGTGCCATAACTTCTTCATTTTAGCTCCGCTTTCGCTCCGGAAAGGACCGTTGGATTCGTATTTGGATCCTCCTTCCAACAAGACCATAAAATCTAGGATTCAATTCAAAATTCTATTTTTTTCATATTTATCTTAAAAGATTGATACCCTCCAAAAATCGGGGTGTTACAATCCTAGCAACCTTAAAAGATATTTCGTTTTTGAAATCTACTTTCTTTACAACCATAGGTTATCAAACTCAACACCTTCCATGTTCCCTTAGCTTCCAGCTGAAATCCAAATTTCTTCATGCTAAACTGCTATGACAAACTTCATGCGGATTCTCACAACCAATGTCCACTTATGTACATTACACTTATGTCTGGGTAAACGCTCAATCTACTAGAGTAGCTGCTAACCAGATGACTCCGGTTGTCTTCCAGCCTTAGTTGTTCCATACTTCCCCAACGGCAGATCCCGTCTCTCAATCAGTATATGTCCACACGGTTGTGAAACATCCATACATGAATTGATCAGTTGTTTAAAATGGTTGAATTGTGTTAGACTTAGATATAAGCCAACAAGCATATGTCAACTTGAATGATATGGAGGTAGACTCGAGAGAGCTACATAGAAACGGGGAGACTCATTTTGATTTCATTTAGCTTATATAAGGAAGGCATTGAGCCACTGCCTGGACTCTAAGTTTACATAGAGGTATGATAGTAAGTCAAAGATACCTTCCCCTCGAAATCTCGAGAGAGTACCTTAAAGAAGCTATTGGTTGGAAAAGAGGATTTATTTCATGGACATGCTAGAACACCACTTTTTATGTTGTAGCACTTATTTGGTTGATTATCTTACGAATCCCTACACATGAGCTCACTTTAGTTATATGTTTACATCAATGATTGTATTTCACCAACTCAAAAACCACTACTTCAGATTCACCATATGATGTTAGCCTTTCATCTTGAGTTCTTGAACCTTAAGATACCTATCCTCGTGGAATATAATACATTATGGTTACCATTTCGTCAATTGAAAAGAAGATAATTCTAAGACATGTATACTTGCATGAGTTACCACTTACTTTGTAGAGATACAATATCTAGCACATCAAGTTTTGGCGTCGTTGCTGGGGATAGGCGTAAATCTATAGTTGTTAATAGATTCATTTTTGATAAGCTAATTTTTCTCAACATCTGTATTGCGTAGAGTATTGGGAAGATCGTTGATACGCAACACAAGGGAATTGTTTCAGACCGTACAAAGATTTTGGAAAATGGCATACGTAGTCGGGATGGTCTGCAACAATAAAACCCGTTGGCTAGTGCATAAAAGTCGTTTCTTGCAATGTGTCATGAAAGAAGGTATATTTTACATCAAGTTGATGCATAGGCCAATGGCGAGACACTTCAATACTGAAAATAGTACGGATGGTGTCGGGAT
The DNA here is from genome assembly GCA_033807775.1 of Saussurea involucrata. NCBI lineage: Eukaryota > Viridiplantae > Streptophyta > Magnoliopsida > Asterales > Asteraceae > Saussurea > Saussurea involucrata. The sequence continues at coordinate 141,541,838 of CM066322.1, forward strand.
TTACAACAAGACTCAATATCTCTAGAAACTAGACGGGTCCTAACTTTTACCATTTGCCACTAGACAAACTTTATATCGTTCGAGAGTACCATTAACATTAAACATTTTTTTTAATAGCCACATGGATCATACAATATTTACCCCGTGAGGCCTCGAGAAACATATCCACATCCCAGTAGTTAATAAGAGCATTTTAATCACCCTACATGGAATGTTGCAGTGAGGACCCTAAAGATCCTGTAAATATGATTGTGGCAAGGGGAGGTGGTGGTGGTATGAAGATTTAGATGTTGACCAGTTTTTGATATTCCTTGTTAAGGCCTAGTGACCATAGTATGGTGAGGCTTCGAAATTTGAGAGAGGGGCCATGTCGGTGGAACCAGACGAAATGGGATCAAAAGTCAGCGAGGAGGGATAGGAAGGGGAGCTAGAAATGGGTGTTGGTTTCAGTTGGGAAGCGGGTGGTGATGGTCGATCCGTCAGATAACGAGAAATAGGGGTGGGATCAAAAGACTGATTGTAACACCCTCAAAATTGGAAAGAGCAACTAAACAAAAACTTTGATTTAACAACAAACAAGGATAAAATTTCTTCTACAAGACATCCTTGGAAATACCTCGAAAATAAAACATGTTGGTTCCTGTTTTGCTTAACAATGAAGATTCTATCTTATTAGTTCAAACAATATATAATGCGGAAGCGTTTTAACGGACTAACAGATATAATGAGGTAGAATAACACACAATATCAAATATATGAAGTGTAAATAACACAGATAAATAGCTCAATGATTCACTGTATTTGATATAATAAGAACACCAAGAACACCGAAAGGTTTGATAAGAATCTTCTCTAAAGGTGTGTGTGTCGTGCAAGGCTTGATAGAAGAACTCAACATGAGTCTTTTATTTATACTATTTCTAAAGGGGACAAGATCTTAGATAATAAGGACCGAAGGTACTAGGATACAGTTGATGAACAGTTGTTGGAATGTACTAATACACTATTCTGTTACTATTGATACAACGTGCATTAAATGCTCCGTATTCTGCTTTAGGCTGAAACCTATCAGAGTTTGACACGTGGAGTTGTTAGGTCACGCCTTGTCAGAATTATCTTCAGAACCTTCGAATGGCAGATATTGTAAGAAGCACGTTTGTCCTTATTTAGATCTTTTGCGTAGATCTTCTTTTTACCACAGAGGCTCTGTCAAGTATGACATAAGCTCTGTGGCCTTGTCCACTTAGAAGAGTCTTCTGTTGCTTCTTGACTTCGGTCTTCTTGGCTAACCCGGCAGAGCCTCTGTCGGAGACTTCTGTCTTCTCGGTTACTCGGCTACTCGGCAGAGCTTCTGTCGACGACTTCTATACTTAGCCTATTTTTCAATACTTCTATTAACAGAAAGATTGGAGCTAACAATCTCCCCCTAAGTATTGAAAAATATAAAATTGAAAAGTGCAGAGTTTTAGGCTAAGTACATAACAAGAGGTGAAACAATATACCTCAAAAGATTTTACATTTCTTTCATACATAAGATATGCCAGAGGCACTTACATTTGAGTACATTATGAAAGGAAATATTTGTAGAGGTTGGTAGAGGATATCAGACGTTGGCGTCTTTGAATTCATTGAAGCTTCTGTTGTCGAATCCTAACTCTCTAAGCTCGTTATAGAAACTGATGCAGAGGTTTCTGAAGTTGATTACTTGGTCGATGACCTCTATCAGTCTATCTGCGAGAGCTTGATTCATGAGCTCTGTTCCTTTATGCTCCTCAAGGCTTGCTCTGAACTCTGTCAAAGTAGTTGTTGCGTACTTCTGACAGTCCATTTCTACGAACAATCTTGACTTCCCAGCAGGATCTTGATAAACTAGCCCAACTCTTGGAGATGTAATAAATGAGTTTGGTATGGCAGAGGATGGGCAGTCGTCTTCTGGTGGTCGAAGATTCAAGTTTCTCACTCCGATATCTCGTCCTAATTGAAAGTCGACTAGGCTGTATAGCAGAAGTTTCTCTCTCATGGCTTTCCTTAGCACCCTGTATGCCCTTCGATTTGCATCTGTTGTGTAGTTTTCTTTGGTCCAGTGCAGAAGGTCGGGTAGGTCGTAGGGACTTAGATTTCTCAGATCAGCATCTAAGAATTGGGTAACGCTTCTGTCCTCCCTTTTGACCTTATAGATGTTATAGGAAACCTTAGGTGTGGTTCTGGTTTGAGAGAACTTACAGTATATGCATTTGTCGATTTTGGACTCTGAGAAGACTTGGTATTTTGGCTTGGGAGTGGTTCTTGTGAAGATGTTTTCGAGGTCAGCTTGAAAGTTGGGATCTTGAATGGTTGTTGGCAGAAGATCTATGTCACTTCTGTTGTACAGATATCTGTATACTACCTCTTCCATTTATGGAGGAGGTGCACCGGGTGGAGGCATGGGCCTGCGCGGAGCATCCATTTGCTTCCTGATTTGGGCCACTCGATCCTCTGTGACTTTTGCCTTCGGATCTAGAACAGGTATATGTGACAGAGGGGTAACACCGAAAGCCCAGTCTTTTTGTTCTGGCTTTGGTGTCACATATATGCATCGAAAGAGCTCTTTATTAATTTTTTACTGGTTGATGCTTGGGCTTCTTCTCTTTGGGTTCCTCTGTCATTATCCCCTTGCCTTTGTCTTTTGCCTTCGGCTGATGATCTTCTTGTAGAGATGGGTTTGCCTCTGTGGGATTTGTCTTTTTGATTTCTGAGGGTGCCTCTGTAGTTTTGGGGGTTGCCTCTGTTGGTGAGGCTTTTGTGGTTTTGCTCAGATGTTTTCTTTTGTAAGCAATTGTTTTGGTTCTGGTTTTGGGTGTGGGAGATGGGGGTTTTGTTGTTGCAGCTTCTGGTGTTTTTGGTGTTGGAGAGGGGACTTCTTCTGGTGATTTTGGTTTTGGTGATTGGGATGGTTGATCTTCTTCAGAGAATGTTAGGATTTGGAATTCTTAACGGGTTGGGACATCTGCTCTGAATACATAGGTTGTTTCCACAGAGGTGGGTGTTTCCTCTGTGGTCTTCTGTTGTTGATCTTGGTTGGTTTCAGGTACTTGGGTGGGTTTGGATTGGGGTTTCTTGAGGGGTTTCCACAGAGGTGGTTGTAGCCTCTGTGGTTTGTTGCTGGTTTCCTCCTTGGGTTTGAGTTGTTGGGGGGACTTGGTTCAGGGGTTCTGCGGATATAGGTGGTTCTGGTAGACCTCTGCTTGCAGGTTTTTCCCTTTGATTCGCCCCCTCAGGATGATCTGATGAATCGTCAGAGTCATCATCAGAGTCATCCTGACCCTTTTCTTTAGTACCCTCTGCTCTGCACGAAGCCTCGGGTTTCTTAGGCGGTACTGCCCCTGCGACTATCATCTTGGCGCATAGATCGTCATAGAGGCCAAGAAGGGTCTGGACCTCTGCTTCTGTCTTGAAGCGCATTTTGCCCACACTTGTCTTGAATTCTTTGACATAGTTTACGTTGGCAGCAGTGAAGGCTCGGATGAATTCTGTCATTTGATCAAGTATTCCTTGCCCGAGCTCTGTCAGCTGAGCTCTGGTCATATAGTCAGAAGGCTTTCTGGCCAGAGTTTGTTGCATAGTTTTCTCTTGAACTTACTCTAATGCCTTCTTTAGGTCTTCAGGGGTAAGGCCCTTAGAGATGGAGGCTTTGGCATTCATCGTTTCAAGGAAAAGTTTGATAGAGGTTTTGAATGCAGATGTGGCGGCTTTTCCAAATTCAGTGGCAGCAGATGCAACAGAGGTATAAGCAGTTGTTCTCATCTGGGCTAAGGCATTTTGTACCTCTGTGGACAGGTTGTCCATTTTGGTGTTCATTTCGTTTAAGGCCCTGGATGTAGTACCTGCAAAAGAATCAAAGGAGCTTTTCAACTCCTTCAACGTGTTGTCCACAGAGGTGACAAGGGTTTGAAACTCATCCCTTGATACATGCAGACTTGGTGTAACCTCTAGGGGAACACATTCGTCCCCAGAGTGAGTCCCTGTTCCTTGGACACCTTCTTTCGCCCTTGTTTGTACGTTGGGGGCGGAAGGATTTCCCTCTGATCCTCGAGCAGAGGCATCTTGTGCCTCAGACTCTACATAAGTTCTGGTAAAGACATTGTCTTGATCCACTCCAGAGGTGGGTACAAGATTATCCTTAGGTTGACTCGGAGACTTGTCTAGAGTCTCTCCGTCCTTGTGCACCCTAAGCTCCTCTGAAGAGCTGTTGGGACCTATAGTAGTGTGCGTGGCAGAGGAAACAAATTCCTCTGTAAGGTTGGCGATTGTGGTCTGGGGCGATAGACCACGAAGTAAGGGTAAGTTTTTTTGAGAGGACTCCCCTGGAATGGTTTCCCCGGCTAAGAGTGGCACATAGGTAGAAAGAGTTACCTCTGCCCGGTCAGTTTGGGTTGGGGTCGAGCCGTGCTGCTCTTTTTCAATAACATCTTCTGCCACTAGACTTGTGATGTTAGAAGTATGGGTCGCACTGGGTGTTGGTTGTGGGAGTGTGCCTCTTCTATTCCAGGCATCAGTTCTAGCTTCTGCTTCTGTGGAGCATCCAACCACTTCTTCTCCATCTTTAGCCTCAACCTCTGTAGCTACCCTATGGCTCGGTGCTTCTATTCTAACTTCTGAAGTGGCTTCAGCACCAGTGCTTAAAGAGTCGTACATTGGATGTGAGACAATTAATTGTCGTACGTGGGGATGCAGAGGTCCTTCTTCTGCCTGATCATCTTCTTCATCAGAGTCCACCTCTGAGACTATGACTAATGGGGATTTGGTGGTGGTTTTAGCCAAATCCTCTGGATTTGCTCGTAGAACATCAAAACCAGGTTGGGTGAAGGGGTTCTGTAGAACTTCCGGAGTCTGAGACTGATTATTCTGTGGGGTTTGGTCATCATCATCCAAGTCAGAAGAGATTCTGAAGTTTGGAGCTTCTGTTGAATGATGAGATAGAGCTTCTGCAGTCCATCCAGAGGGGTCTAAAGAGTGTGCAATCCCAGGTTGTTGGAGGAAGATAGAAAAATCACCCTGATCTTCTGCATAATTGATGGGTGAGGGTGATTGTAGAGGTTGGTCTTGGGTTTCTTCGACCATATGTGCTTCTTCTGCGATGGATTGCAGTGGAGTGTGGGGTTTCTTGGATTTCTTCTTGCTCCTCCTTTTCTTTGGTTTGGGGGCACCCTCCTAAGAAGACTTATGTTTTCTTTTCTTTTTGTCTTTTGGAGGAGAGGGAGGTGCAGAGGATCCTACTTCTATTGCATGAGGAGGGGATAGTTGAGCAACAGAGGAAGAGGTGCCCTCTGTTGTTTTCTTGTGGGTCTTCTTCTTCTTCTTCTTGGCAGAGGACTTTTTCTTTGTTTCAGGGGAGGGAATCGCTTCCCTCTGAGCTTTAAAGTTGGCCTGTATAAGCTGATGTTTGGCCAAAGCTGCAACCCATTTCTCATCTGACATCCTATCTACAACCCTAGTTCCTAATGGGACACCTAGACGCGGGGGTGTCACAGGACTCGGTTCTGGAGTCCTATGATCGCGTACGTAATCTATCTTAAGGGTTTCGTCAGTTGCATATTCCAGAAGCTTTGTTGGCAGAGGTCTGCAGAAAGCGTAGTCATCTTCATGTTCTGTGGGGGAGTTCTTTGTCATGGCATACATTCTTGCAGTTGGTCCCTCCATGGGCAATTTTTGTAGAAGGAGCAGAGGTTATAGGAGTACACCCCGAATTCTTTGATATTGCAGAGGAGGTAGTGTTTCGGGCTTTCGTCCTTTTGCCTTTATGGAGGAGATTTTGCGGTCAATGGTTGTTGATCCAAACCCTCAGTGATTTGATAATGACCCTCTCCATTCTACTTAGTGAAAATTGTAAATAAACAATATGTATCAGAGTTTCACTATCGCTGATGTACTAAGACTAATTCAGTACCGCTGATAGGAACTCTCGCTCTTTAGATTAAACATTCAGCGAACACTGTTCACCATAACGCTCTGAGCCTGTTCAGTCCTTATGGTGATCGCTGATAAGTTAGTTGTTTACTTATGATCCCTGAAGACAAGTTTCACGTCAACATAGGTTCTACGCTGAAGTCGAAGATCAAGCTCAAGAACCAGCGACAAGTCTCCTAATGAACTGATGCGGATCAGCGAAGACTCAGATTTGTCCACTCAACGTGAAGTATCAAGTACAAGACTTCAGCTATCGCTGAACTTTGTCATTCACTGATAAAGAATGATAAAGCCTTGAATCAACGTAAGCTGATCATGAAGTCCTCCGTACAAAGTACTTTTGTCTTAACCACCCTTGCACGTCTCCGTACGATATGTCAGAAAAGAACTTCCTTATTGTCTGAAATCGTACAACTACTCTGATGCTACACTGTTCACCATGCGGCTACTAAGGTTGTCTACACAAGTCAGATCCTACAACCAATGAGCTGCTGCCACGTGTAAAGTATAAACTGCCATGCATTAAATGCATGCAGTATATAAGAAGAAGACCTCACTTCATTTTGAAGCACTTGCTAACTCTAGACAAGTCATCTTCATTTTGAAGAACTCGTAAACTCTGGTTGAGTCATCCTTCTTATATCTTTGAGATAGGTTATTATTAGTAATTTCCTTCTCTTTCTTAGTGCAAGAAAACTTAGTGTTCCAACTTGTTTAGATTAGGTTTATCCTTAATCTTGTTCCGCAACAAGCTGTAAATTGTTAATGATCTAAGATTGGCACATAGGTAGAAAGAGTTACCTCTGCCCGGTCAGTTTGGGTTGGGGTCGAGCCGTGCTGCTCTTTTTCAATAACATCTTCTGCCACTAGACTGGCGATGTTAGAAGTATGGGTCGCACTGGGTGTTGGTTGTGGGAGTGTGCCTCTTCTATTCCAGGCATCAGTTCTATCTTCTGCTTCTGTGGAGCATCCAACCACTTCTTCTCCATCTTTAGCCTCAACCTCTGTAGCTACCCTATGGCTCGGTGCTTCTATCCTAACTTCTGAAGTGGCTTCTGCACCAGTGCTTAAAGAGTCGTACATTGGATGTGAGACAATTAATTGTCGTACGTGGGGATGCAGAGGTCCTTCTTCTGCCTGATCATCTTCTTCATCAGAGTCCACCTCTGAGACTATGACTAATGGGGTTTTGGTGGTGGTTTTAGCCAAATCCTCTGGATTTGCTCGTAGAACATCAAAACCAGGTTGGGTGAAGGGGTTCTGTAGAACTTCCGGAGTCTTAGACTGATTATTCTGTGGGGTTTGGTCATCATCATCCAAGTCAGAAGAGATTCTGAAGTTTGGAGCTTCTGTTGAATGATGAGATAGAGCTTCTGCAGTCCATCCAGAGGGGTCTAAAGAGTGTGCAATCCCAGGTTGTTGGAGGAAGATAGAAAAATCACCCTGATCTTCTGCATAATTGATGGGTGAGGGTGATTGCAGAGGTTGGTTTTGGGTTTCTTCGACCATATCTGCTTCTTCTGCGATGGATTGCAGTGGTGTGTGGGGTTTCTTGGATTTCTTCTTGCTCCTCCTTTTCTTTGGTTTGGGGGCACCCTCCTTAGAAGACTTATGTTTTCTTTTCTTTTTGTCTTTTGGAGGAGAGGGAGGTGCAGAGGATCCTACTTCTGTTGCATGAGGAGGGGATAGTTGAGCAACAGAGGAAGAGGTGCCCTCTGTTGTTTTCTTGTGGGTCTTCTTCTTCTTCTTCTTGGCAGAGGACTTTTTCTTTGTTTCAGGGGAGAGAATCGCTTCCCTCTGAGCTTTAAAGTTGGCCTGTATAAGCTGATGTTTGGCCAAAGCTGCAACCCATTTCTCATCTGACATCCTATCTACAACCCTAGTTCCTAATGGGACACCTAGACGCGGGGGTGTCACAGGACTCGGTTCTGGAGTCCTATGATCGCGTACGTAATCTATCTTAAGGGTTTCGTCAGTTGCATATTCCAGAAGCTTTGTTGGCAGAGGTCTGCAGAAAGCGTAGTCATCTTCATGTTCTGTGGGGGAGTTCTTTGTCATGGCATACATTCTTGCAGTTGGTCCCTCCATGGGCAATTTTTGTAGAAGGAGCAGAGGTTATAGGAGTACACCCCGAATTCTTTGATATTGCAGAGGAGGTAGTGTTTCGGGCTTTCGTCCTTTTGCCTTTATGGAGGAGATTTTGCGGTCAATGGTTGTTGATCCAAACCCTCAGTGATTTGATAATGACCCTCTCCATTCTACTTAGTGAAAATTGTAAATAAACAATATGTATTAGAGTTTCACTATCGCTGATGTACTAAGACTAATTCAGTACCGCTGATAGGAACTCTCGCTCTTTAGATTAAACATTCAGCGAACACTGTTCACCATAACGCTCTGAGCCTGTTCAGTCCTTATGGTGATCGCTGATAAGTTAGTTGTTTACTTATGATCCCTGAAGACAAGTTTCACGTCAACATAGGTTCTACGCTGAAGTCGAAGATCAAGCTCAAGAACCAGCGACAAGTCTCCTAATGAACTGATGCGGATCAGCGAAGACTCAGATTTGTCCACTCAACGTGAAGTATCAAGTACAAGACTTCAGCTATCGCTGAACTTTGTCATTCACTGATAAAGAATGATAAAGCCTTGAATCAACGTAAGCTGATCATGAAGTCCTCCGTACAAAGTACTTTTGTCTTAACCACCCTTGCACGTCTCCGTACGATATGTCAGAAAAGAACTTCCTTATTGTCTGAAATCGTACAACTACTCTGATGCTACACTGTTCACCATGCGGCTACTAAGGTTGTCTACACAAGTCAGATCCTACAACCAATGAGCTGCTGCCACGTGTAAAGTATAAACTGCCATGCATTAAATGCATGCAGTATATAAGAAGAAGACCTCACTTCATTTTGAAGCACTTGCTAACTCTAGACAAGTCATCTTCATTTTGAAGAACTCGTAAACTCTGGTTGAGTCATCCTTCTTATATCTTTGAGATAGGTTATTATTAGTAATTTCCTTCTCTTTCTTAGTGCAAGAAAACTTAGTGTTCCAACTTGTTTAGATTAGGTTTATCCTTAATCTTGTTCCGCAACAAGCTGTAAATTGTTAATGATCTAAGATTGGCACATAGGTAGAAAGAGTTACCTCTGCCCGGTCAGTTTGGGTTGGGGTCGAGCCGTGCTGCTCTTTTTCAATAACATCTTCTGCCACTAGACTGGCGATGTTAGAAGTATGGGTCGCACTGGGTGTTGGTTGTGGGAGTGTGCCTCTTCTATTCCAGGCATCAGTTCTAGCTTCTGCTTCTGTGGAGCATCCAACCACTTCTTCTCCATCTTTAGCCTCAACCTCTGTAGCTACCCTATGGCTCGGTGCTTCTATCCTAACTTCTGAAGTGGCTTCTGCACCAGTGCTTAAAGAGTCGTACATTGGATGTGAGACAATTAATTGTCGTACGTGGGGATGCAGAGGTCCTTCTTCTGCCTGATCATCTTCTTCATCAGAGTCCACCTCTGAGACTATGACTAATGGGGTTTTGGTGGTGGTTTTAGCCAAATCCTCTGGATTTGCTCGTAGAACATCAAAACCAGGTTGGGTGAAGGGGTTCTGTAGAACTTCCGGAGTCTTAGACTGATTATTCTGTGGGGTTTGGTCATCATCATCCAAGTCAGAAGAGATTCTGAAGTTTGGAGCTTCTGTTGAATGATGAGATAGAGCTTCTGCAGTCCATCCAGAGGGGTCTAAAGAGTGTGCAATCCCAGGTTGTTGGAGGAAGATAGAAAAATCACCCTGATCTTCTGCATAATTGATGGGTGAGGGTGATTGCAGAGGTTGGTCTTGGGTTTCTTCGACCATATCTGCTTCTTCTACGATGGATTGCAGTGGAGTGTGGGGTTTCTTGGATTTCTTCTTGCTCCTCCTTTTCTTTGGTTTGGGGGCACCCTCCTTAGAAGACTTATGTTTTCTTTTCTTTTTGTCTTTTGGAGGAGAGGGAGGTGCAGAGGATCCTACTTCTGTTGCATGAGGAGGGGATAGTTGAGCAACAGAGGAAGAGGTGCCCTCTGTTGTTTTCTTGTGGGTCTTCTTCTTCTTCTTCTTGGCAGAGGACTTTTTCTTTGTTTCAGGGGAGAGAATCGCTTCCCTCTGAGCTTTAAAGTTGGCCTGTATAAGCTGATGTTTGGCCAAAGCTGCAACCCATTTCTCATCTGACATCCTATCTACAACCCTAGTTCCTAATGGGACACCTAGACGCGGGGGTGTCACAGGACTCGGTTCTGGAGTCCTATGATCGCGTACGTAATCTATCTTAAGGGTTTCGTCAGTTGCATATTCCAGAAGCTTTGTTGGCAGAGGTCTGCAGAAAGCGTAGTCATCTTCATGTTCTGTGGGGGAGTTCTTTGTCATGGCATACATTCTTGCAGTTGGTCCCTCCATGGGCAATTTTTGTAGAAGGAGCAGAGGTTATAGGAGTACACCCCGAATTCTTTGATATTGCAGAGGAGGTAGTGTTTCGGGCTTTCGTCCTTTTGCCTTTATGGAGGAGATTTTGCGGTCAATGGTTGTTGATCCAAACCCTCAGTGATTTGATAATGACCCTCTCCATTCTACTTAGTGAAAATTGTAAATAAACAATATGTATTAGAGTTTCACTATCGCTGATGTACTAAGACTAATTCAGTACCGCTGATAGGAACTCTCGCTCTTTAGATTAAACATTCAGCGAACACTGTTCACCATAATGCTCTGAGCCTGTTCAGTCCTTATGGTGATCGCTGATAAGTTAGTTGTTTACTTATGATCCCTGAAGACAAGTTTCACGTCAACATAGGTTCTACGCTGAAGTCGAAGATCAAGCTCAAGAACCAGCGACAAGTCTCCTAATGAACTGATGCGGATCAGCGAAGACTCAGATTTGTCCACTCAACGTGAAGTATCAAGTACAAGACTTCAGCTATCGCTGAACTTTGTCATTCACTGATAAAGAATGATAAAGCCTTGAATCAACGTAAGCTGATCATGAAGTCCTCCGTACAAAGTACTTTTGTCTTAACCACCCTTGCACGTCTCCGTACGATATGTCAGAAAAGAACTTCCTTATTGTCTGAAATCGTACAACTACTCTGATGCTACACTGTTCACCATGCGGCTACTAAGGTTGTCTACACAAGTCAGATCCTACAACCAATGAGCTGCTGCCACGTGTAAAGTATAAACTGCCATGCATTAAATGCATGCAGTATATAAGAAGAAGACCTCACTTCATTTTGAAGCACTTGCTAACTCTAGACAAGTCATCTTCATTTTGAAGAACTCGTAAACTCTGGTTGAGTCATCCTTCTTATATCTTTGAGATAGGTTATTATTAGTAATTTCCTTCTCTTTCTTAGTGCAAGAAAACTTAGTGTTCCAACTTGTTTAGATTAGGTTTATCCTTAATCTTGTTCCGCAACAAGCTGTAAATTGTTAATGATCTAAGATTGGCACATAGGTAGAAAGAGTTACCTCTGCCCGGTCAGTTTGGGTTGGGGTCGAGCCGTGCTGCTCTTTTTCAATAACATCTTCTGCCACTAGACTGGCGATGTTAGAAGTATGGGTCGCACTGGGTGTTGGTTGTGGGAGTGTGCCTCTTCTATTCCAGGCATCAGTTCTAGCTTCTGCTTCTGTGGAGCATCCAACCACTTCTTCTCCATCTTTAGCCTCAACCTCTGTAGCTACCCTATGGCTCGGTGCTTCTATCCTAACTTCTGAAGTGGCTTCTGCACCAGTGCTTAAAGAGTCGTACATTGGATGTGAGACAATTAATTGTCGTACGTGGGGATGCAGAGGTCCTTCTTCTGCCTGATCATCTTCTTCATCAGAGTCCACCTCTGAGACTATGACTAATGGGGTTTTGGTGGTGGTTTTAGCCAAATCCTCTGGATTTGCTCGTAGAACATCAAAACCAGGTTGGGTGAAGGGGTTCTGTAGAACTTCCGGAGTCTTGGACTGATTATTCTGTGGGGTTTGGTCATCATCATCCAAGTCAGAAGAGATTCTGAAGTTTGGAGCTTCTGTTGAATGATGAGATAGAGCTTCTGCAGTCCATCCAGAGGGGTCTAAAGAGTGTGCAATCCCAGGTTGTTGGAGGAAGATAGAAAAATCACCCTGATCTTCTGCATAATTGATGGGTGAGGGTGATTGCAGAGGTTGGTCTTGGGTTTCTTCGACCATATCTGCTTCTTCTACGATGGATTGCAGTGGAGTGTGGGGTTTCTTGGATTTCTTCTTGCTCCTCCTTTTCTTTGGTTTGGGGGCACCCTCCTTAGAAGACTTATGTTTTCTTTTCTTTTTGTCTTTTGGAGGAGAGGGAGGTGCAGAGGATCCTACTTCTGTTGCATGAGGAGGGGATAGTTGAGCAACAGAGGAAGAGGTGCCCTCTGTTGTTTTCTTGTGGGTCTTCTTCTTCTTCTTCTTGGCAGAGGACTTTTTCTTTGTTTCAGGGGAGAGAATCGCTTCCCTCTGAGCTTTAAAGTTGGCCTGTATAAGCTGATGTTTGGCCAAAGCTGCAACCCATTTCTCATCTGACATCCTATCTACAACCCTAGTTCCTAATGGGACACCTAGACGCGGGGGTGTCACAGGACTCGGTTCTGGAGTCCTATGATCGCGTACGTAATCTATCTTAAGGGTTTCGTCAGTTGCATATTCCAGAAGCTTTGTTGGCAGAGGTCTGCAGAAAGCGTAGTCATCTTCATGTTCTGTGGGGGAGTTCTTTGTCATGGCATACATTCTTGCAGTTGGTCCCTCCATGGGCAATTTTTGTAGAAGGAGCAGAGGTTATAGGAGTACACCCCGAATTCTTTGATATTGCAGAGGAGGTAGTGTTTCGGGCTTTCGTCCTTTTGCCTTTATGGAGGAGATTTTGCGGTCAATGGTTGTTGATCCAAACCCTCAGTGATTTGATAATGACCCTCTCCATTCTACTTAGTGAAAATTGTAAATAAACAATATGTATTAGAGTTTCACTATCGCTGATGTACTAAGACTAATTCAGTACCGCTGATAGGAACTCTCGCTCTTTAGATTAAACATTCAGCGAACACTGTTCACCATAATGCTCTGAGCCTGTTCAGTCCTTATGGTGATCGCTGATAAGTTAGTTGTTTACTTATGATCCCTGAAGACAAGTTTCACGTCAACATAGGTTCTACGCTGAAGTCGAAGATCAAGCTCAAGAACCAGCGACAAGTCTCCTAATGAACTGATGCGGATCAGCGAAGACTCAGATTTGTCCACTCAACGTGAAGTATCAAGTACAAGACTTCAGCTATCGCTGAACTTTGTCATTCACTGATAAAGAATGATAAAGCCTTGAATCAACGTAAGCTGATCATGAAGTCCTCCGTACAAAGTACTTTTGTCTTAACCACCCTTGCACGTCTCCGTACGATATGTCAGAAAAGAACTTCCTTATTGTCTGAAATCGTACAACTACTCTGATGCTACACTGTTCACCATGCGGCTACTAAGGTTGTCTACACAAGTCAGATCCTACAACCAATGAGCTGCTGCCACGTGTAAAGTATAAACTGCCATGCATTAAATGCATGCAGTATATAAGAAGAAGACCTCACTTCATTTTGAAGCACTTGCTAACTCTGGACAAGTCATCTTCATTTTGAAGAACTCGTAAACTCTGGTTGAGTCATCCTTCTTATATCTTTGAGATAGGTTATTATTAGTAATTTCCTTCTCTTTCTTAGTGCAAGAAAACTTAGTGTTCCAACTTGTTTAGATTAGGTTTATCCTTAATCTTGTTCCGCAACAAGCTGTAAACAATTTAGAAAAGTAAAATTTGTGTGTTTGTATTCAACCCTCCCCCCTTTCTACAAACTTGTATAGCCCTTCGGGACCAACAAGTGGTATCAGAGCAGATTTGTTTAATCTTATAAACAAGATCTGATCTATATACTAAGATTTCTCTTCCTAGCTATTTCTTAAAATGGCTACCAACACAAACACAAACTATATTGACAACGGTTCTCTTGCAAAACCCCATATATTCCTGTAAGAATTGATGCTGCAGTTCCAGCCGCTGAGAATAGACCTGCTATTCCAGAAAGGCTGATTCCTAAGGAAATTCATATGTCGACTGATGAAGATAAGAAGAAAGTGGCTATCGACACCAAAGCCAGATCCATACTCTCCATGGCTCTTCCTGACGAAGTCTACCATTCCGTCATGAACCTGAAAACCTCAAAAGCTATGTGGGTTACAATCTGTGTTCAGTATGAAGGTATTTCTGAAGTCCAGGACTCTCGAAAGATCAACCTGGTAAGACAGTATGAAAGCTTCATTTGTGGTAAGAATGAAACTCTCTCTGAAGTACACCAACGTTTTAACTGCTTAATAATAGATCTAAAAACTGTTGGTAAGGAATATTCTAACTTTGAGGTACTGACAAAGTTCTTAGAATGTTTACCTAAAAGCTGGGACAACTATTCAATATGTCTCAAGCTGTCAAAAGATCTCAAATCGATGAATCTGTCTACCTTATATGGCACGATGCTGAAACATGAGTAATCGAGTCATCTTAAGAAGAATCTTGTAAAAGATTCCAAAAGCACCCCTGTTGCTTTAATTTCAGAGGAACCTTCCACTCAGCGACCCTCGGTCACTATCACTGAGTTGGAGAGTAACTCTGAAAGGTCATCAGATTCTGACTCTTCAGATCTTGATGAATCTTTGGCTCTCCTCACTAAAAAGTTCAGGAGATTCGTCAAAAAGAAAATGTTCAGAAAGAATAAACCTCTTTCCATTACTGACAAGCCAAGATCATCAGCTACTGTTGATAAGGCTACTCCTACTTGTTTTAACTGTGAAAAGATAGGACATTTCGCTAACGAGTGCAGGTCAAAGAAAGTTTCGAAAAACTCAGCGTTTCCCAATAAATCCTCTAACCTCAGGTCTAGAGATGACAAATACGCCAAGCTGAAAGAAAGGTATACGAAGCTGAAAATCTTTAAGAAGAAAGGCAAAGGTCTCATGGCTGACTTTGATTGGGCTCTCTGATGAAGAAGAATCATCATCTGTCTCTGAAGATGATGAAGGCAATCTCTGTCTTATGGCCAAACTTGAAGATGAGGAAGAAAATTCTGACATTCCCTCTACTTCAACCTCTGCAACTCAGGTTAAGAAGGGTATCTGGTATCTCGATAACGGATGCTCTAGACACATGACTGGAAAGAAAAGTCTGCTCGCTGAATACAAGGAAGAGAAGGGTCCCTCTGTAACTTTTGGTGGAAATGGAAAAGGACATACCCGAGGGTTTGGTGTACTCTCAAATGGTACAACAACCTTCAGAAGAGTCTCATATGTTGAAGGGATGAAGCATAATCTTCTAAGCATCTGTCAGCTTTGCGACAAGGATAACAAAGTAATCTTTACTAAGGAATCCTGCTGTGTCGCTGACAAAAAGGAGAAGATAGTTCTCAGCGGTTATCGTTTGGAAAATGTTTCTGTAATAAACATGGACTCAACAACCACTGAGAACTCCTGTTTCTTCTCAAAAGCCTCATCTGATGTCAACTGGCTATGGCATAAGAGGCTCTCTCATCTAAATTTCAAGACATTGAATACTCTTTATTCAAAAGAGTTAGTCACTGGTCTACCTCAGCACTCATACGCCAAAGAGTCCTTATGTTCAGTGTGTGAGAGAGGCAAGCAGACCAAAGCAAGCTTTAAGTCAAAGCAAGTTTCCTCGATATCATCTCCTCTACAACTTCTCCATATGGATTTGTTTGGCCCTGTTAACAAACAATCCATTGCTGGAAAGAAATATACACTGGTCATAGTTGATGAATTCTCTCGATATACATGGGTTATGTTTTTCCGTTCTAAGAGTGACACCCCTGAAGAACTCATCACCTTTGTTCGGAAGATGGAAACCCTGAACAACATGACCGTTCGCTTAATAAGGAGTGATCATGGGACTGAATTCAAAAACAGTTCTCTTGATTCCTTCTTTGAGAGTAAGGGTATTTCTCACAACTTTTCTTCAGTGAGAACACCGCAACAAAACGGAGTCGCTGAAAAAAGAAATAGAACAATTATTGAAGCTGCATGTTCAATGCTCGGCGATTCTCACCTGCCTACTCAGTTTTGGGCAGAAGCTGTCAACACTGCTTGTTTTACGCAAAACATGTCGCTAATAGTCAAAAGATTCAATAAGACAGCCTATGAACTTTTTCATGGGAGAAAGCCTTCAATTAGCTTTCTTCACATCTTTGGATGTCAGTGTTTCATACTGAATGTTAATGCTATAATATGTTGTAATCAAGGCTTTTTATATTTTAGCTTACTTTCCTTTAGTTTGACTTTGTATTAGTCAAGGGTGTATAAACCCTTTGTAAGCTTTTGCAACATAACTGTGCTTAATAGAGATGACATACTTTCTCTCACTAGAATTTCTCTCTCTATCTTGAATGATCTTGGATTAACAATTGGTATCAGAGCAGGATTCGAGATTTAGAGGAGTTTTTCAGTGATCAATCACGAAGATTTTGGTGAATTCTACAAGAAAATTTGATTGATTTTCTGGATTTATCAAGAAGATCTAATTTTCTTGAAATTTGATCAAAATTTTCTGATTTTTGATCGAATTGGTCTGCAATTTGGTTCTTTGGATTCGTCTTACTGATTAGAGCAATTTTCATTCAAGGATCGAAGACTAATTCGAAGGATTTAAGCTTCAATTTGGTGACTTTCTGAGTTTTTTTTGGTTTGTTCGAATTTGCTACTGTTCGATCTTCAATCTTCTGATTCAGAGGTTTTCAGAGGTTTGTATATGAAGAAGAAGTGTTCGAATTCATATTTCGAACAGATCTGCAGAGTTTGATTTCAGTGATTTTGAGTTTTAAGTGATTTCTGTCATTTTTGGAAGAATCTCGCAAGATCCAAACTTCTCGCAACATTCATCTCACTTTTCGCAAGCTTCATCGATCTGAGTATTGGTCTTCGTTCAAGTCTACATCTCGCAACCAACTGACCCGAGTTTTAGAACTTTTCGCAACCCACTGACCCGAATTCTAAAACTTTTCGCAAGCTACTTTTGCGAAAAGTGAGTTGTCAGATTTCAAGCATTGTCCAAGGCTACTTTTCGCAACCGTTGCTTGCGAGTTTCTCCACTTTGCGCAACTGTTGCTTGCGAGTTTCTCCACTTTGCGAAACTGTTGCTTGCGAGTTTCTCTACTTTTCGCAACCTTGGCTTGCGAGTTTCTTACTTTTCACTTCTCACAGTTGCGAGTTTCTGACTTGTTTAAAAAAAAGAATATTTTGAGAAAAAAATTTATACTGAAAATTTTCCTATAGTGTATTTCATACATTTTAAGAGTTTTTCAAGAAAAAGTTTTATATAATTTTTTTCTGATAGAAAAAAGTTTTTCTATCGAAAGCTTCCAGCCAGTTGTCAATGTAAGAAGACCTGATAGAGATTTACCAAATATTGATAGCTATCCACTATTCTCTATTCTTGAAGATCCTTATGGAGTCGTGTATAGAGATCAATCTGGTGTTAGACATTTTCTCAGATTTGATGAGATTGGTAAGTATTCATATGGTACTTTGAAGATTATCCGATTACAATTAAATCAAAGATTGAAGGAAGCTTTGGAGAAGCTTTTGGAGACAAGAAGAAATTTGTACCAGGTTGATAATGCCGAGATCAGACTTTTGAGGAGAGCAATAGAGACGATTGATACAAGATTGAACTTTCGGTTGACTCTAAGACGCTTGGAGATTTTGATTGGCAAGAATCGCCAACACAGAAGATTCAAGCGCCCTTGATTACAAAGGGGGAGATTGTTAATGCTATAATATGTTGTAATCAAGGCTTTTTATATTTTAGCTTACTTTCCTTTAGTTTGACTTTGTATTAGTCAAGGGTATATAAACCCTTTGTAAGCTTTTGCAACATAACTGTGCTTAATAGAGATGACATACTTTCTCTCACTAGAATTTCTCTCTCTATCTTGAATGATCTTGGATTAACAATGAATAACAGAGATGCCCTTGGAAAGTTTGATCCTAAGGCTGATGGTGGAATCTTTCTTGGATATTCTTCAATCTCCAAAGCCTTCAGAGTCTTCAATCGGAGAAGACAAACTATTGAAGAAACTATTCACGTCACTTTTGACGAATCCTGTTCAGCAAACTCTAAACCGTCTGCTGATACTGAAGAACTGAATCAATGGATGTTTTCTCATCTTGGTGTTTCAGAAGATATTCCCACTCCTCATACTCATATAGTTGAAGATGATAGTCCTACTGTCATCCCAAACATGCAGAATAGTGAAGCTGAAACATCATGGGTCTCAGCAGTTCCTTTAAACACTATACCTGCTTCTGAACCAAATGTCTCAGACATTCCATCTACTTCTCAGCAATCAGTGAATGAGATGACATCTGCACCTACTCCTCTCTTGGCTGATATTCCAGAAGTTGTTGAAGCTTCATCTTCAGCTCCTCCAGTTCAATTTGAGTCAACGACTTATGCTTTTGCTCAGCGATGGACTGTAAATCACCCAATTGATCAAATTCTTGGTGATCCAAACGCTGGTGTTCAGACTCGTCGAAGTGCAGATAATATTTGTTTATTTGTTAACTTTATTTCTCTGATTGAACCAAAGAAAGTAGATGATGCCCTCAAAGATCCAAACTGTGTCAGCGCCATGCAAGAAGAGCTGACTGAATTCGAAAGAAACAAAGTTTGGAAACTTGTTCGAAGACCAACTAACAAAACAGTGACAGACACTAAATGGGTCTATCGTAACAAGTTGGACGAACATGGAACTGTAACCCGCAACAAGGCTCGACTTGTTGCTCAGGGATACAGACAAGAGGAAGGCATAGATTACGACGAAACATTTGCTACAGTAGCAAGACTAGAATCTATTTGTCTATTCTTAGCATACGCTGTACACAAAGACTTCAAAGTATATCAGATGGATGTTAAGTCAGCATTTCTAAATGGAAAGCTGAATGAAGAAGTCTATGTGGAACAACCTCCAGGATTCTCAGATCCTAAGCGTCCAGGTTATGTTTATAAACTGGATAAGGCACTTTATGGCTTAAAGCAAACTCCTCGTGCATGGTATGACACTCTCTCTACTTATCTCCATATTGAAAAATTTGAGCGTGGTAAAATCGATAAGACTCTATTCTTCAAGAAAGTAAAAGGTCATATTATTCTTGTTCAGATATATGTTGATGACATTATATTTGGTTCTACTAACCCTGACCTTTGTACTCGTTTCGCTGATAGAATGAAAGAAGAGTATAAAATGAGAATGATAGGTGAGCTAACATATTTCATTGGTCTTCAGATAAGCAAAATGAAAAGGGAACTTTCATTAATCCGGGAAAGTATGTTAAAGATATGCTGAAGAAATTGGATTTAACTTAGAGTTCAGCTATGAAAACCCCTATGGCACCACCGCTGACACTAGACAAGGATTCAAATGGAATACCTGTTAATTTCACGCTGTACCGTGGGATGATCGGCTCTCTCTTGTATCTTACATCTAGCCGACCCGATATTATGTACGCAACCTGTTTGTGTGCATGATATCAAGCTAAACCTAAGGAATCTCATATGATCGCTGTAAAGCGAATCTTTCGTTACCTTAAGGGTACTATGAACCTAGGTCTTTGGTATCCCAAAGACTCAGGGTTTGATCTAATCGCCTATTCAGATAGTGATTTTGCAGGATGCAAATTGGATAGGAAAAGCACCACAGGAGGCTGTCCGCTCCTGGGTGGGAAAGCTGGTGAGTTGGACAAGTAAAAAGCAAAACTCAGTGTCCACCTCAACTGCTGAAGCTGAGTATGTAGCCGCTGGAAGCTGTTGTTCTCAGGTCTTGTGGATGAGAAATCAACTACTAGACTATGGTCTTCAGCTCTCGAAAATTCCAATCTATTGCGACAGCACAAGTGCCATCGCTATAGCCAACAATCCAGTGCTACACTCAAAGATAAAACACATCGAAATTAGGTATCATTTTATCAGAGATCATGTGATGAATGGTGATATAGAACTCCATTTTATCCCAACTGACTAGCAGTTAGCTGATCTGTTCACCAAACCTCTTGATGAGACAAGATTCAACTTTCTCATCAGCGAGCTTGGAATGCTGAACTTTGAACAGTAAAATCTTCAGCGGTTCTCATTTAATCAGCGACAAGATAAAACCAAATTGTATAACCCATTCTATCATTTTCTCTTTGAATAAACTTGATTCGCTGATATCAAGGTATGTTTTTCTCTCGCTGACAATCGCATGTAAATGCAAGATTTCAAGACAAATTGCATCGCTGAATATCTCTTCCTTAATCAGCGATACTTTGAAATTTCATAAACCAACACTGATATTTCTATTCAGTGCTTCATGTTTTCAAAAGTGTCCCTGAGTTTTCAAAACCTCAGAGACATCTTAAAATATGGAAGGACAGTTGTGACGTCATCGCAACGGATAAGCCCTGGCACGTTCTTTTTCTGACACACGATTGCACGTTTCGTTTACCTGCCAATCAAATGCAAACACGTGTCCGTGTCATGATGAAAGTCTTTTCCCGCTCAAGATTTTCTCTCTCTCTAATCTCTCTATATAAACACATTTTGGGTTTATATTTTTCCTTTACGCGAACAACTTCTTCCTCAAGAAAACTACTGTTGCATTTTTTGCTCTCATGTTTTCTAGAACTGTTCATCTTCTTCTTCTTCAACGAACCAGTATAATATTTCTTTTATTTACCTGTCATTTAAAACTTGTTAATGATCTTCTCATTGTTTTTACAAGATCAAACAAAAGAACTTTTTCAAAAATGAAATCATTTCTTTCATGGGTTTATGAACACAACCTTTCATGGTTGTTCTTCAAGTTTAATCGCAAATATCTTAAACTTTTTCTTCTAGAATCCTAATCCTCAAAGGAAACTGGAAAACAAGACTTTTTATTGGGTTTGCATTTCTTTTTCAAAAACAAGAAAACCCTAATCTTCATTAAGACATTTTTGTCTGAATGAAATGGACAAAATTCTAACCATCTTATTGGAAAATCTTTCCACATTAAGATTATTCTTATTTGTTATATCTTTGGTTGAACTGATAATACAGCAATGGCATCTATTGATATTCCTACTGCTGAGAACACTGCTGCTGCTGAGGAACTGGAAATCACCAAGGCTCCTCTGGTCAAGTTCACGCTTGAGGAACTCGATTGGACAAAAACAAACAATCTCTATGCGCTTTTCGAGTTTCCTCCTCGAAAGCAAGTCACACATCTGAATGATGCTGTGAATTTCCTCAAAACCTGTTGCCTCTCTACAGCCCTGACCATAACACCTCCTGCTCATCAGCTACTACTATCTCAGTTCTGATATTCTGCCAGACACACTCAACTACCATCGACCAAAGACCCCACAAAGAAAATCGATTGCATCCTCTGTGACACTGATTTTGGCACCATAAAAATCACCCCTGCCATTATCTGAAAAGCACTGAGCCTTCCCATCGCCACAAAAGAAAAACCCTTTGTTTCTCTCCCTGACCACAAGAAACATGCTGATAGGGAAGCCATCACTGCATTCTTTGATGCAATGGGTTATGTATGGGAAACAGGGAGGGACAAGAAGCCTGAGAAGAAGCTTACCCTCATCAAGAAATCCAAATGCCCAGCGAGATGAACTTCATCTTCGCACACTTTATAAGCTGCATGACTGCAAAGACCGGCTCCTCTAATCAAGCCGCTCAACCTCAGCAAGCAATGGGCTATGCATTGCTGAAAGGTCTTCATGTTGACTGGGCCTCGATAATCTACGATGATCTTGTGCTCAGAGTAGACTCTGCTGCTGACCGACCATCATGGGTTCCATACCCAAGATTCCTCAGCGCCATCTTCCAAACCGGCCTTAAGGATAACTACCCAAAAGTAGGAGGTACTCGACTTCAAGCCAATGGCAAACGAGGTACGTCTCTCTACTCTCTTAACTCTTCTCAATCCTCCTTCTTCTACTTCGGCAGCTCATTCAGTGAAAAAAACCACCGCTGATACCCCAACTGCAACATCCACTCCTTCTAGAAAGAGGAAACAATCTACTACCCAACTTGGTTCCAAAAGGACTAAGAAAACCAAGGAGCAACCCTCCCAGTAATCTCATTCTGAAGACTCCACGACTCAGGTTACAAAAGAGTCGCTGGAGACTTTCGTGTTACGCTCTGCCACAGCTGATCAAACCACCCCTTCTATCCCAGCTTCAGCGTCTCTAAACGCTGAAGTTATAAACATGGAAATGAACCAACCTCCTTCAGCTCCTCAAAGGACTGAAGAAGTGATTTTCAATGGATCCAACACTGAATCAGCACCCCAACTGACTTTCTTAACCTTCGCTTCTCTCTCTACTCCTTTGGACTCTAATCCAGTTTTCACCGCGATCACTGGAGCACCCGTCATTCTTCCAGAAGCTAAAGCTGATCCTTTTCAAGGAATGATGGATGCAGGACCTACAGGAATTTCCATGCGTACACGCACTCTAGCTGACGACATGGAACATTTTTCAGGTCACAGAAGTTTTGATGACTTCGCCAACCCTCCTGCAGGTACCCACCAAACCATATACACTGTAACTAAACCCCAAACTTCTGAGCTTTCCTCTGTTCATAAGTTCTTATCTGTTACAGTTCCTAATTTGGGGGATATCAACACCTCCCTAACGGCCCTGGAAACAAAGATGGAGTCTTTCAACTAAACTCTAACTGCAAACTCTTCAGCGGTTACAAACGCTGGAAAGAACTTGAAGACTTTGACCACTGAGGTCGAAAAGAAAGCCTCCAAAGCTGATTTGGAGAAGGTTGATCGTACTCTCGGTGACTTTGCCAAAGTTCTTGCTGATATCTACACCGACTACAACTCTCTCTCCTCAAGAGTTAACACCATGTCCAGCGAGGTCATAACGCTGAAGACATCGGTTGGTACTCTTCAGGGAGAGGTGTCCGCTGTAAAGACTGACGTGAGTTCAGTAAAGACTGACGTAAGTTCAGTGAAGAAGATGGTACAGCAGATCCTCGATCGCATGAACGCCGCTGCCCCTGCACCTTCTCATTTTACTCCGGCGGATCGAGCTGAACTTCTCAAGATCAATCCTGCTATAACTGGCCTGGAAGCCAAATTAGGGGAGATTGAAAATTATGTTGGAATCCCTGGCCAAGAAGACAGGGAACCAACACCATCTGATGAGTCATCGCATTCCTCCCCCACTCATCATAAGGAAGGGGGGAGAAGAACTCTAAAGACCTTCCCCATGATGAATCTATCGAGGGGGAGAAGACTAAAGACCTTCCCCTTACTGAAAAGGGGGAGAAGACAAATGAAGAAACAACTGCTGGACCTCAGGGAGATGAAAACCCTGAGGGGACCGAGAAGCTTACCTCTGTAACTGAGGGGGAGCAACTCGAAGAAGCTGCTGAAGAATCTGATGAAGACGAAGCTGAAGATGATGAAGCTGTCGACATCTCTGACGACGAACCATATTCTTCTCCAAAGAATGACGATGATGACTCCTTTATCGTCAAGCCTGTTCAGAAGACTACAGCTCTTAAATGGATTTTGATAAACGAACCTTCAGGGGAGCGGACCAAGACAAAGCCTGCAGCGTCTGAAGCTGACAAAGGCAAAAACAAAGGCCTCGCTGCAGATGACAATCTGACGATCTTGCTTATAAAGCCGGTTTGTTAGGTACACTACCTTCTATTCCCTTACACTGCATCCCTCCTCTATCCCTTCTCAATCTCAATCCTTCAACCCATAAAACCTCTATACACTTAACCACATCTTTTTCTCTATCTCTTTCTTCCCCAACTCTTCTTACTTAAACGATCGCTGTGTTTCAGCTAGTCCTCTCCCCTGTTTGAGGATATCGCTGAAGTTTCTACAGCTGCGACTTCACCAACAATAATCCCAGCTCCCAACGCTGAAGAAATAATCCCAGTCCTGGATTTAACCACTAAGACTGATGAACCTGAAGAACAGCAGCTCTCTCACCAAAGCAGACCTTCCTTGGCTCCTCAAAAGCTGAGTGAAGAGGATCAAGAAAAGAGAGATGCAAAAGGAATACCAGGATCACCTCAGAGCTGAAAGATTAATCGCTGAAAGAAGGGAAGCTGAAGAAAAAGACAGAGAACTCGCCATCCAGCTTACTCAACAATCAGTGAAAGACCCCTCGCTGAAAAGAACTCCAATCGAAGTTCAACGTCAGCTATGGGAAGACGCCAAGAAGATCGTTGAAGAAATGAGAACTGTGTCTCAATCTACTTTAAATTGGTGCAAAGAAAAGATACACTTCAGATATCGACCTGCCAGAATCAACAAGGTACATATCACTGGAAAATCAACCCTTGGAGTTTCAATCGTTGAAATCGAGATTTTCAGAGAGAACGGACAGTACGAAAAATTCTATGCTGAAGCCATCACGAAGTACGGTCTCTCTGAATGGTTGGAGATCAGATTAGCCATCCAGAAGTCTCAATCTAAGTACAAGGATCATGTCGAAAAGATGATAAATCAACAGATCGACTTAGTCTCTTCTTGTGTGGATATTCCTCCTCCCCCTCCTCTCGCAAATCAGAAAAGAAGGGCGTATGCAAAGAAAAAGTCCAAACCTTCAGACTCAGGTCCTCCTATACGGAACGAAACAGGTATTGGTTTTTCTCGTGCTGAAGTTCCTGGTCCAGAACCTGACCTTTCCGCACTTGACACATCTCTTCCTCCTGGTGAGACATTCATCCCTGGAAAAGTCATAAGCAAACCCTATGGGATATTCTTTATTGACTATGGTGGACGACAACGTTTTCAACGTATCTCTGAGCTTCCCATCACTCCCATCGAACAACTGAAAGATCTCATCTACTGGTGTGAATTCAAACACGACATTCAGGCACGACATCTTAAACCCTTGATTTTTGAAGAAGCTCTGAACAAAAAGAATCAAGGAGTAAATGTCCCTGACTGGATGATTCCCACATCAAAGACCCTTGATGAACTTCTCGTTAAGGAAGAACCTCTATAAGATGATAAGATCGCCTTATTCTTCTATTTTATCAGTTATTCTTTTGTACTTGTAATTTATTTCGCTTGTACTTATAATCTTTCCACATCTCTTTGTAATCTGATACGGAGTTTAAAGAAAGATTTCAGCGAAAGTACTTTACTCCATCAGTACTGAAACGATCCCAGAAAACAGTAAAAGGGACAAATATTTTATGAGTTCTTTTTATCCTTATGTTTTCATTAAATAGCAATTTTCTCTGTTGCAATGTCATAATCAAATAGGGGGAGATTGTTGATCCAAACCCTCAGTGATTTGATAATGACCCTCTCCATTCTACTGAGTGAAAATTGTAAGTAAACAATATGTATTAGAGTTTCACTATCGCTGATGTACTAAGACTAATTTAATACCGCTGATAGGAACTCTAGCTGTTTAGATTAAACATTCAGCGAACACTGTTCACCATAATGCTCTGAGCATGTTCAGTCCTTATGGTGATCGCTGATAAGTTAGTTGTTTACTTATGATCCCTGAAGAGAAGTTTCACGTCAACATAGGTTCTACGCTGAAGTCGAAGATCAAGCTCAAGAACCAGCGACAAGTCTCCTAATGAACTGAAGCGGATCAGCGAAGATTCAGATTTGTACACTCAACGTGAAGTATCAAGTACAAGACTTCAACTATCGCTGAACTTTGTCATTCACTGATAAAGAATGATAAAGCTCTGAATCAACATAAGCTGATCATGAAGTCCTCCGTACAAAGTACTTTTGTCTTAACCACCCTTGCACGTCTCCATACGATATGTCAGAAAAGAACTTCCTTATTGTCTGAAATCGTACACCTACTCTGATGCTACATTGTTCACCATGCGGCTACTATGGTTGTCTACTCAAGTCAGATCCTACAACCAATGAGCTGCTACCACTTGTAAAGTATAAACTGCCATGCATTAAATGCTTGCAGTATATAAGAAGAAGACCTCACTTCATTTTCAAGCACTTGCTAACTCTGGACAAGTCATCTTCATTTTGAAGAACTCGTAAACTCTGGTTGAGTCATCCTTCTTATATCTTTGAGATAGGTTATTATTAGTAATTTCCTTCTCTTTCTTAGTGCAAGAAAACTTAGTGTTCCAACTTGTTTGAAATGTCTTAAACAGTGTTTATAGGACGTATTTTGAAATGTGTGTCCTAGAAAATTGTTTTCAAAAAGGATTTATACGAGTTACTCACCTTTGGTTCTCCTTTGTTCGGTACAAATACCTGGCTTCTGTAGATATGGTTGATCATATCTTAGGGTCAATTTAATGTTGATTTATAGTTCAAGGGTGTAATTTGTATTTCTTTATTTTGAGCCTATTAGTGAATGGGCCGTGGGCTTGTTAACCACGGGCCCGCATATATAATGTTCTTCTAGCTTGGAAAAACAAGTTAGTTGCCTCATTTGCTTTTCTGAATTGTATTGTAAACACTCTGATTGAAAGCATAATACAGGGATGACCAGTTGAAATCATTGTTCTTATTACTTATTATTTTGATTTCATATTTTTTGCACGGATCTTGATAAATCCCAAATCTCTAGCAATAAGATATGAATGTAGTGAGAGAGATTCTAGAGAGCAAATATGTCATCCATGTATTGATCTCAAAGGATTACAAAAGGTTTCTAAAAGATTACTAAAGCTTTTTAAAGTGTTACTTACAAATGAACTAGACAAGCCAATTTATACCCATAACATACAAGGTATAAAGGCATTCACAATACTGTATAGACTCATACAGTACATTGACTTTACAGTAAATCTTGAATACAACAATGCTCTAACAATCTCCCCCTTTGGATTCAAGATTTAAAAAAAATATGACAGCAGTCTTCAGCTCTTTGTAAAGTCAATCTTCTTCAACAGACACTTTATCAAACTATCTTCAAGTCTTGTACATGAAAACAGATCTTTACAGCTTTATCAGTCTTTAACAAACAGTAACTTCTCGTATCCTTCTTGATGCAAGAACCTTAGTTCTCATATTAACTTTAAGAATCCGAAATCATCAATTCGGATGTAGGCAGATCCGAAACTATCAATTCGGATGCTAGAGGATGCGAAATCAGCTCAATTCGGATCAAGTAGGATTCGAATTCAAGTAAGTTGGAACAAGAAGGGTCCAAAATCAGGGCAATTCGAATCATGAAGGATTCGAAATCACTCAATTCGAATCATGAAGGGTGCGAAATCAGGACAATTCGAATTATGAAGGGTTCGAAATCAGGGCAATTCGAATCATGAAGGATGCGAAACCATCTATATTTTTGAACTTTTAGGTGTAAGCGCATTCCGAGAACCACTCAGAACTAAGATAACCAAATTCAGAAATATTTAGACTTCACATGATCCTTCTCCCCTGATCTTCAGTCTTTGTTCACGAATCATTGACTTGAAATATCTTTGATTTGAAAGCTCTTTGACATGAAATTGAAATTAAACTTTTCTCCCCCTTTTTCGATGATGGTGAGCATCATAATCAACGAAAACCATTTTCAATTTCAGTCGTGTCTTTGAGTATTGCTAACAATCTCCTCCTTACAGAATAACCTTGCACCCCCTCAAAATAAGAATTCTGGAGCAATTTATTTTCTCCCCCTGAAAGTATGCATATATTTCAATAACGTACAGTATTTGAAATTGTAGCACAAATTTTAAAACAAATTTACACAAGGAAAATAACATTCATTAAATTTTATTTTATAACTACAAACATTTGATCATTTGAAAACTTTACAAAAGAAATTCAACTTAATGAAATTTAACAGATTTTTCAATCAAATGAAATCAAATGCATGTGTTTGGATTCAAGAACAAGTCATCATTGTATATCAAGTTAAAAAATGTTCAGTTTCAACCCCTTTATTAAATCTATTTGGTGTGCTAGCATGGGAAATATGATTAGCTTCAAGCATATGCAATTCTAAAACATATAAGAATATTTTGCTCTACTCACACTATTTGTCCAAAATCAGAATTTTCACAAATTTACGGGTTTATCGCGACTTTGTATTTTCCCAAGTTTCAAGAGATGTGTGCTCATTGGCATCTTTTCATATTGTGCACATTTGAATCTTTTGATTTTGTGCTCATTGGCATCTTTTGATTTTGTGCTCATTGGCATCTTTTGATCAAAAAGTTTAGTAAGAATAAGATACACCGTTAAACATGACTTTCTATCTGGTTCTATAGCAGGATTTGGGTTAGCAGATCCCAGACCAGTTGGCCTTAGGTGCTAGGTGACGAGCACCCCTTAGAACTTAATTTCCCAAACCAGAAAGGCCACATCGATATATCTTAAACCCATTTGTACCAGTAAAACATGGCTTTCTATCTGGTTCTATTGCAGGATTTGGGTCAGCCGATCCCAGACCAGTTGACCTTAGGGACTAGGTGTCGAGCACCCCTTAGGACTTACTCTCCCAAACCAGAAAGGCCACAGGCACAAACTTTCAAACTAAATGATATTCTATTATAAGTTCGAATTTCCATCACAAAATATGAATGATATCTCAATCACTTGGTTCTTAATCATAGTGCTTCCCCCGTATTTTCGTTTCCATTCATCATTCTGATAAATAGGCTTTTTGAGCATTATATTCTATATAAGTCCAGATTCACATATCTTTGAGCATTCAGCATAATTTCATTCATGTTTTGCTTACCTTTCGATTTATTTCAGAGGTGAAAGTTGAAGCAAATCTAACTCAGATAATACAAAGATTCTTGAAAAAAAACATCTTTTAGCACGCATTTAATTCATTGAATGAAAATTGAAAATTGCATCTCATTGAATTAAATTTGTAAAGATTCAAGTTTTCAAATCAGTAGAAACAAATATAATCCAATGTTACCTTTTGCCACGTTCCTTGAAACAGAAAGATGTAACAGTTAAGGATATCACCTGAGAAGTGTGAGTTCTAAACTGAATTGTTTAGAAGTCTTAGTCGTTGAAGTACGGGTCCTGAACTGAATTGTTCAGAAGCCATTGTCGTTGAAGCACGGGTTTTGAACTGATATGTTCAAAAGCCATATTTCTTTGTCTCCCCCTTAATGGTACAAATATTTTTTAAAAAAACAAATCCACCGCTTCTCTTCTGTTTTCAGACATATGTGTGGTATGTATTTACAAATCAGTACAACACATGATGAACCTGCAAAACAGATTAAGCAGATTTTGGTACCCAATGGCACTTGGGTCCTAGTGGGTTAGGTGTAGATTTCTTACAAGGAATACTGTAAGAACCATACCAATAAGAAGTATAATCTTTATGCACAAAATCATTTGATCCACAGTAAGAACAACAGATTTTCTTATGTGCCAACCTAATCAGATGATTTACAGAATGAATAGGATTAAGTTTAGCAGAAGATTTACCTTTTGGCGCATTGTTCTTCTTGGCATTTGATGTGAATACAGATGATTTTGGCACATCTTTCTTTGGAACTGTTGTATCTTTGATTCTCCATTCCATCTTCACCCTCTTGAAGACTGGAACTTCTTCAGGTTTGGAAGTATTAACTTTAGGCACTTTTGTTTTGTTATCTGATTTATCATACAGAGGATTATAGAAGAGTTTTGTTGAACGAATCCGACCTTTTGAGAAATCTGTTGATCTATTAAATTGTTTAGAAGAAATGTTTTTAAAACTTGAACTTGAAGCAGTTTTAAAAGAGCATTCAGAATCATTTGAATCAACAAATGGAGTCTGAAAGATAGAATTATGACCGGTCTGCTTTGAGACATCAAATTTAAAAATGACGTCTTCAAGTTCTTTGACTTTGTTTATTAAAACATTTTTCTCTTTAGAAATTAGATCAAATTTCTTTTGGAGATCAGATTTGATCAACTGATCCTTCATAATATCAGCTGATAAACCAAATAATCTTTTGGTAAGATTAAGAATCACATCTTCAAAATATTCGCGTTCCGATTCAAAATCTTTTTCCAAAAACTTTCTTTTATCAGTAATCTCTTTGAAAATTTCCATATTTTTCTTTTTAAGGGTTTTACTTTCCTTTTCAAAGAGATTTTTCTTTTCCGTGAAATCTTTTCTTTCCTTTTCCAAAAGATTTTCTAATTCAGAGATTTTCACGGAAAGTTCAGAACTTTTAATCTCAAAAAAATTTCGTTCAGTTTCAAATTTAGCTCTTTCTTTTTCGAGCTTGTCTTTTTCTAAAAATAAAACTTTCTCAAAGTCTGAAACTTGTTTTGAAAGTTTTATACATTTCAGCTCAGTCTCTTTCTTTTCTTCAAAAACTTTCTTTTCTTCAAAAGAAAAATTAGACAGTTTTCTCTTTAGATCGGCATTTTCACTGTCCAAAATTTTCCCTATATCTTTAACTTCTTTTAATTGAGCATGTAACTTTAAGTTCCACTTCACTCTCTTTTCTTCTCTACTCTTCAAATCGGCATTTTCTTTTTGAAGAGTTGTTACTTTCTCTTGAAGATTCTCGATTTGATCGTGCAGACTTGAGTTGTCTTTCTTTGCTTCAAGATCTGCAATATAAACTTCAAGATCAGTTATTCTTTTATTAAGTTTAGCATTTGAAGAAGAAATGTCTAAAATTTGCCTTTTCAGATCAACATTTTCTTCTTCCAATGCTTTATTTAAAATAGGAGTTGAAGAATTTGAAGCATTATCTTTAACAGGAGTTTCTGATATAGGAGATGTTTCTGATAAAATAACTTGTTGCAAAATTCCATTATTTGCCTTAGCTTTTTCAAGTGGCTTTGGAGGTGTTTTTGTTATTATGACTTGTTGCAACACTTCATTATTTGGTTTAACAGATACATGTGAATTAACAGATGTTTCTGTTATAATGACTTGTTGCAACTTTACATTTGGTTTAACAAAAACTTTTGCAATTGGAGGAATCTCCTTTTTCAGAGTTTGCTTCAAATCTTCACCACTGCTTTTAACAATAACTTGTTGTAAAACCATTTTGAATATTGCTAGAAATTGATCGTTCAGAAGATCAAGCAGACAGTGTATGAAAATACACAAAAAAAATATATAAAATTTTTTCTTGAAAAGCTCTTACAGTGTATGAAATACACTATAGAAAAAATTTCGAGATAAAAAATTTTCTCAAAAAGGGTTCGAATTCAATGAATTCGGATGTATAAGGATTCGAATTCAATGAATTCGGATGAATAAGGGTTCGAATTCAATGAATTCGGATGAAGAAGGGTTCGAATTCAATGAATTCGGATGAAGAAGGGTTCGAATTCACTGAATTCGGATGAATAAGGGTTCGAAATCAATGAATTCGGATGAAGAAGGATTCGAATTCACTCAATTCGGATGTAACTGGGTTCGAATTCACTCAATTCGAACTTAACTTGGTTCGAATTCACCCAATTCGGACTTAACTTGGTTCGAATTCACTCAATTCGAATGTACTTAGGTTCGAATTCAACCAATTCGAATCCATAAGGGTTCGAATTCATCCAATTCGAATCCATAAGGGTTCGAATTCATCCAATTCGAATCCACAAGGGTTCGAATTCTCTACAATTCGAATCTAATAGGATTCGAATTCTATGAATTCGAATTCTTCTTGAGTCGAATTCTACACTTATGATGCCAAGAACAATCCGAATTCTCTATGAATGTTCCGAATTCTCTTTGAATGATCCGAATTCACCAAGAATGATCCGAATTCTGCACTTCGAACACGAAAATCACTAAATCAGCCATAACTTTTTCAATTCTTGATCAATTGTTATGAAATTTGCACAGATTTGTTCGAAATTTGATTCCACACACTTTCTTAGATAATCACAAATCCTAATTCGATCAATTTAATCGAATTTTGATCCAAAAATAGTAGAAAAAGTTTTCGAACAAAAATGATATAAAATGATCAGATCTGCAAATTCTTTGTAGATTTTGGTGTTAATCCAAGAATTAAAGATGTTTAGGAATCAAATCCGAGTGCAATGATGTCAAGAATCAATCCAAAAGATCAAAAAATGAAAAAAAATGAAATCTGGATGAATAGTAAATGAAGAAGGGTCAGAATTCTTGATGAACAGTGATGAATAGTGATGAACACCCAATCCGAATTCTTCAGCTTTAGTGTAAAAAATCTTCAATTTGGTCTTCGATCTGCTTGAATCTTCTGTTTAGCTCTGATACCAATTGATAAATCCCAAATCTCTAGCAATAAGATATGAATGTAGTGAGAGAGATTCTAGAGAGCAAATATGTCATCCATGTATTGATCTCAAAGGATTACAAAAGGTTTCTAAAAGATTACTAAAGCTTTTTAAAGTGTTACTTACAAATGAACTAGACAAGCCTATTTATACCCATAACATACAAGGTATAAAGGCATTCACAATACTGTATAGACTCATACAGTACATTGACTTTACAGTAAATCTTGAATACAACAATGCTCTAACAGATCTGGATTTAACAATTGGTATAAGAGCAGATGGACAAGATCGATTCAAAGTGCTCATATTGAATTCTGGTAAGATTTTTGACTTTTCACGGCTGGCACTTTCTTGAATTTTCAATTCGTAGATTCTGATAAAATTGATCAATTCTATTTATTGGGTTTTGTTAGCATTGTTGTTGTGATCGATTCTGCAAAATCTCATAACCTAATTCGTTCATTTGAGTGGTTAGTTTATCAAAATAAGTTCAAAGTTTTTGGTTGTGTTCTTCGATAAAAATCAAAATTTTTACCATCAAAACGTGTTCTTTTTGCTTCAAAATCGATTGGGTTAGTGTTATTTCTGTGTTTGGTAGTGTTTCTAATCTTTCAGGAACATTTTTGAGCAACCCTAATCGAGATTCAATCGAAATTGAGAAATAAGCCGCAGAATCCGGATAGAACAGCCGAGCTTTCCGGACAAGACGAACTGTCCGGACGTTTGTGTGAAATTCCATCCGAATACGTCTTCTTTCCGAGTAAGTCAACCTTTCCGGGTAAGTCAATCATTCCGGGTATAATTTGTTCCGGAAACCCAAAGTTTCCGGTAAGATAGTTTGTCCGGACAACTCATCGTTTCCGGTAACCTATTTTACCCGGATACTCCATTTTCCGGAAAGGCCATCATCCGGAAAGCATTTTCATTCGGAAAACCCTCACATCCGGTAAGTTCTTATCACCCGGTAACCTCATTTTTCTGGACCCCCGTGCTATGTCGCAGAAGGGGAACATTTAAGTATCCTTGATACTGTTCCACTTTGAATCGAACCATCGTCTGACGATCACTCCAGTGCAACTGAAGATGTCTCCTGCCGATGGAGAAAAGGCAACAACAAGTCAGGTAAGTGAATCTACTACTCAAGAACTCTTTGATCAAATACAATCTCTTACTGATCGGTTAGGTTCCCATAAGGCCACTGCTTCCGAACAACTGCTTGAAACCAGATCTCTATCTGAAAATCTAGATGTTCAAACGCGTATAACTGAGAAATATAAGTCCGAAAATGCTATCTTAAAAGAAAAATGCAAAAATCTTACGATAGCACCTAAGGACTTACGGGCCAAATTATCTGAACTTCAGTCACAGTTTGATCAGTGCTTGAATGAAAAAGCAGAAATCGTTTATCAATGCTCTGCTCTTCAAATTCAGCACAATGAATTTGTTGCTAAAATTCTTGATCTTGAAACCAAGCTTCACAAGAGAGGTCAAACTGATCAAACCATCTTTCTGAATAAACCTAAAGAGTTTACAAATAGTGGGGAATCAGATATGATAACCCACACTATTTGAAAAAGGGAAGATGGCATGTACCCATAATGTATGATCTTGCTTGTTTTGGATTAGATAAAAAGTATCCAGAATATGCAATCCAATGGACTGGTCCTCTTGAACCTGAAAAGAAAGAAAAAACCGAGGAAGATAAGCGCGCACACAAACGAGGAATACAACTTCCGTTTTTTTATGAACCTTTGAATAATTCCTATAAAAAGAACAAAAAGTATCTCTCAAATGACTAATTCGACATCTACAAGGTCGCTGAGCCCAAAGATTCCTCCAAAAAGGATGAGGACCAAGCACCTGCAACCAAGACTGAGACGGACTAGTTTAAACTCTATGTTCCCCCTCTCATCCTGGAAGCAAAGATTGTCGAGTTGGAGGAGTCGTTTGAGAAAGAAAGGTCCATTTTTCAAAACGAAAAGAAAGTACTCATCTCTGAGATTGAGAAACTCAAATATGAGAAAACTGACGGTGTGTCAAGTGAGGAAAAGGAAAAAATTCAGTGGGAAATCAATACGCTCTCATCAAAACTGCCTGAAATGACAAGAGAAACGATGAAAGAGAACCTGAGAAATGGTCAACTCCAAGAACAGATTGACCTTCTCCAAGCTCAAAAGCAGAATTCACCTGATATTTCTTCCAACTCATCTGACACATCCTCGTGCAAAGCCTTCATTGGAAATATCTCTTCTCAAGAAAGTAACGTCTCTCAAGACGAATGTGTTACAAGGAATTTAAATTCTGATTTTTCAAACGCTTCCGCACCAAGTTCCCCAAAGCACACAAGCACAAAGTGTTCCTCGTCTCCCTCGACCGATCCAAGTCCTGAAATTCCGGAGATAGATTTTTCAGAATACATGAACTCCGAAGGTAATTCTGATAGAGAGTTTGAGTCGTTTCCTTTCGACAAACCTCTTCCAAGTCATTCTGACTTTTTGTCTCCAGTGGTTAATCGTCCGGTCAATTTTCAAAAGGGCGACTGTTCTCAATCCAAGACTCCGGTTGTGATCAAGATTCTTAAAAATGCTTCAAATTCTCAAAAACAATCACAGCCGAAGCAAAAGACCGAACGACCGACCACTAAGATTTTTGTTTCTTCAAAAGTCACTGACCGTACTGTCCCTGTTGTTTCGGATAAAACCGGTCGCGCCATACAAGCAAAACCAAAGTGGCCAGCCAAGGAATCTGTCGAGGGTGCTGCATCAAAGTCGTTCAATACTATCTTTTACCCGAGAATGAACAAAAACGATTGTGCTTGGAATCATAGGAATAATTTTGTTAAAAGAGATATTAATTTTTCGATGAAAACTTACTCCATTCAGCAATTGATTCAATTATCGCACGATCGTTTGTGT
Organism: Saussurea involucrata; assembly: GCA_033807775.1. NCBI lineage: Eukaryota > Viridiplantae > Streptophyta > Magnoliopsida > Asterales > Asteraceae > Saussurea > Saussurea involucrata. Next base: position 141,576,999 of record CM066322.1, read on the forward strand.
TGTTCTAGTTGTGGTTGGAATGACTTTGATGATTTCCATAACAATGATTGGTTTGGATCATATCACATGTATAATTCGACACCCAAACGCATACCCCGTAATAATAAAAGGAAATACTATCAACAACGGGGTTTCCAATCAGAGGTTAAACCACAGCGGGAGACCAAGCCCACTCCTAGATGGGTTGCTCCTACTGAGGTTAAACCGGCACCAAAGAGGAAAGCTGCTGCCAAACCTGTTCCTCCAAAGGGTGTAAAATCTACACCTAGGAGGCAACCTGTGCCTAAACCAGTTCCCACAAACGGTGTAAAACCTACACCTAAGGGGAAAGCTGTGTCAAAGCAAGTTCCTCAAAGAGGTGCCAAACGTAACCCTCCCGGACCCAGGCAAATCTGGGTACCGAAGGTCCGCTAAACTTGTTTTGCAGGACGGTCATGTGTGGTTCTTAGACACTGGATGCTCCACACACATGACCGGAAGGAGGGAGCTCCTCACGATCTATAAGGAAACACATTAAGAACACGTGAGATTTGTCTATACCTGTAATTTCACGACTGCTCGTGTGTTTAGGGGGAGCATGATCAGCCATCAGGTAAGTATACTCTACTATTGAGGGGGAGCGTCACACACAATTTTTTAAGTGCTGAAAAGTTTTTCTGTGTGTGTGGATACTCCCGTGTGCATTTCACACTACACGCACATTCTGAGGGGGAGCATCCAACTGGATGTTCATCAGTTGAGGGGGAGCGACACATTGTTTTTTCTTTAAACGTTCAAAAGTTTTTTCTGTGTGTGGGACTCTCCATTGCACAAGTTTGCAATATTCGAGGGGGAGCAAGGTAATCCCCACGCTCAATTTGAGGGGGAGCGAGAGAAGGTTCGTTTCTTAAATCCACATAGTCCTGTTTCTGCAAAATCATCAAGGACATGAAAAGTTTTTTTTTTTAAATCCAGAGTTTCCGGACAGGTATCCGGAAACCCAATCTGTCCGGATGAGTTTCCGGACGGGGTCCCTATCCGGAAAAATTCAATTCATCCGGAATCCTTCCAGTGTGTTGTCCGCGCCATAACTTGTTTATCCGTCTTGTTTACTAACTTTGGATCTTTTACAGATATTCCATGGCGGATCAACAACCTCAACAAAATCCGAGGGGAAGCTTCACCCTGTATTTTCTTAAAAGTCTAAATGGTTTTTTGTGATGATCACTCCCAAGTAAGTAACACTCTCACTCTGAGGGGAAGCAAGTCAATCCCCATGTATGTTTTGAGGGGGAGCAGGATAATATCAGTGCTTTGCTTATGCCTGAAGCCCTACCGGTAGTAACATATAGACGAGAGTTAGGAAATCCCATGGTCCAGCCAGCACCGGAGGGACCTTCCCCGTGACATAGATCATGTGAGAAGGAGGGAGTTAAGTTCGAAAGCGAACCAAGAAAGATTGAGCCGTAAAGATAACGAGGCTCCTAAGCGAACCCAGCCACGTGATATCCGGGTAGCCACATCTGCTATCCCGTCTCATTTGTTGGGACGGGGTATTGAAGAAGCCTCCGTGGACCCAGCGGAGCAATTGCACGACCCCCTCATCCACTCATTCGTCTCTCAAAAGACGGATGTTTCAGTACATCATGGGGATATAGCACAACTTCCACCGGTCTCTCATTCGGAGAGTGCTGGTGTTGAAACTAGCGACCAGCAACCTCCGGTCGCGACTTCTTTTCGTGCACAATCGAGTCTAGAGCCATTTGCTATTGAAAATCCTTTGGCTAGGACACAAGAGGAGCAACACCAAGTCGATAATCTTCGTGACTCGACCGGAACCACCGTAGAGTCTTCACCTCCAGGTGGAACACAAGGATCGGAGGGAAATCCTACCACAGCTACCACTTTGCCAACTGTGAATGTAGGTGGCTCTACCTCCGTGGCAGATGCCTCAACGGGATATCTAAGTGATCCCGGCGTTACTTTACCCGACTTTGTGTCACAAGGGTCCCTCAAGGCTGTCCGCGAAGCAATGGAACTGCATGTCGTCGCCGAGCTCGCCAAATTAATCAAAGGCAGAGCGAAGATCATTGAAGCTGAAACCGCTCATCCACCTACCTACTCGGTGGAAACTCTCAAGACGATGCTTTTAGCCCAATTGCTCCAGGATTCCCATGCCTCGCCCGAAGCAGACCTGATCACCGTTCTAAAAACACAGGTCACTGCTCCTTCCACATCAATTACCTCTCGACTGGATAGCATTGACTCGACTTTCAAGGACTACAACCAAGCTCTCACAACGCTGTCCGAGAGAGTCCGCTCCCTCGAAGAAACCTGTAAGAGTCAAGCAGGCGGTCTGAAACGTCAGCACGATGACCAGGATGATCCTGATCACCGTGAGGGGGAGAAACGACAAAGACTAAACGAGACCGCCCAGATCCTTACTGCTGATACTTCAACTGTGGTTCAACTGGAACCTTCAACTACGGCTACTACAACCGGAACAGATCCTGAAGCCGAGTTACCTTTAGCTGAAATGGTGATTGATATGGATATATCAGATGAAGAAGACCCGATGTTTGAAAAGCCCGAGGGTTCAACACAGGGATTGATCGACTTTGACTCATCAGACAGACCTCTACTGGATATGATAGATCCAGACTGTGAAGCCAACCCGGAGACCGAAGATGCATGGTATCAAAAAGCCGCTAGTGCCGTAAATCTACATGTAAATTTGGTATTCCCTACTGATGAAGACGACAACATCGATTATGATCAGTTCCTGCTCCAGATTTTTTATGGTACTTCTCCCGTTCACTATGCTCAACCCACTGGAACTTCAACAAGACCTGACCCTACTTCTGCCAACATTTCGACAACTCCTCTGCAAACGACAACTTCTGATCTTCCTCCCCCTCCTCAGCAACAAGTCCGTTGGGAGAAGATCATGGTACTTATCCCTCATCTGGAGGAATCTTTGAAGAAGCTGTTCGTCCACAAGCTTCGCTCGATCGAGCCAATCTTTTGCCTTGGTATTTACAACCTCAACCCCGAATACCAACGACGTTATATCAGTACAATGCAGCGGTGACTTCCAGTCAGCCAAGTCAGAACCAAGCATCAGATCACATAGGTACTTAACATCCATTCAAGACGCATCATGAAAATCGTCTACCCAGTATTCATTGTCTGACGTGAAGATGGGAATGAATGGAAATTCTCTGAAGCCGACTTCCAACACCTCCGACCGTTCGACTTCTTGGCTATTCTTAAAGACTTTCGTACAAGAACCATCCAACCGCTTGAAGTTACAAAGGCGCTCGAAGCTGTTCGTCGATACCTGGTCCGTACCATTATGATGTCATATCTAACGGATTTTCAAATGGCTGTCGAGAACAGGGCTAAGAAGGTAAATCTGATAAAGCCGAATCTGAAAGCCCTTGAATTGAATATGTATCCTGAGAACGCTATGCTTCTAGAACCAGAATTTGGGATCGTCTTCATTAATGAACAGAAAAAGAAAAGATTTCTGCGGTTCAGTCAGGTAGAAAGATTCTGCGACGGCACACTCCTCAAAATTCGAGATGCTCTTCGAAAGATCATTACACACGAGTTTGAAAATCCAAGGTACGCATATGTTCCGAATCCGAATGAAACAAATGCTCAGAATGCCTTGGAATTGGTTGAAGATCGCATCGATTACCGCCGTGCTATCAGATGGTTCGAGATTCACTTCGCGCTTCGTAAAAGATATGTCTACAACTGGCGAGAGCTAGAGCGCGAACTCGAACTTCAAATCAAAGGGGGAGATTGTTAGGGTCAATTTAATGTTGATTTAAAGTTCAAGGGTGTAATTTGTATTTCTTTATTTTGAGCCTATTAGTGAACGGGCCGTGGGCTTGTTAACCACGGGCCCGCATATATAATGTTCTTCTAGCTTGGAAAAACAAGTTAGTTGTCTCATTTGCTTTTCTGAATTGTATTGTAAACACTCTGATTGAAAGCATAATACATGGATGACCAGTTGAAATCATTGTTCTTATTGCTTATTATTTCGATTTCATATTTGTTGCACGGATCTGGATTTAACATCATATCTCTTCTTTGGATCCCCCTTGAATGATCAACCTCTGTAGATCAGTTCAAGGTCTCCTTCTGCTCCCCTTGGCCTATGCTTGGATCAAATGAGATAAGTTGTGCACAGAACATAGGTCTAGGTTATCAGAGGTTCTATGGAGATTGTCATACTCTGAGCAATCCCACAGAAGCTCTCTTGGTTACAGAACTTTTGATGATTAAGAATTTACATACAGAAGAGTTTAAATATATACATATTTACTAGAAGATCAAATCTTACTTACAGAGGGTTCAACTCATGTTTATCATTCCCAACTTACCCACCAATAAAAGGAATCTTTTCTCATCTAGTGCCTTGGTGAATAAGTCTGCAAGCTGGTATTCAGTGGACACAAAGTGCATTTTGATTGTGCCATGTTCAACATGATGCTTCAGAAAGTGATAACGAATATCGATATGCTTTGTTTTTTAGTGTTGTACTGTATTGGCAGAGATTGCTATGGCACTTTTGGAATCGCAGAGGATGGGAATCTTGTATATGTTGTACCCATAGTCCTTGAGCTGAGTTTTCATCCACAGAACTTGAGAGCAACAACTAGCAGCAGCAACATATTCCGCTTCTGCTGTAGATGTAGACACACAGTTCTGCTTCTTCGAAGTCCAGCTGACTAGTTTACCTCCCAGGAATTGACAACTCCCAGAGGTGCTCTTTCGATCATTCTTGCATCCTCCATAATCTGAATCTGTGTATGCCTTAAGACTAAAACCAGAGTTCTTCGGATACCAGAGTCCAAGATTTTTGGTTCCTTTAAGGTATCTAAAGATCCTCTTGACAGCAATATAGTGGGATTCGGTTAGGTTAGCTTGATATCTTGCACAGAGGCATGTGGCATACATTATATCAGGTATACTTGCGGTTAAGTATAACAGAGACCCAATCATACCTCTATAGAGCTTGCACTCTACAGATGTGCCATTTGGATCTGAGAATAATTTATTTCCAGTGGCCATTGGGGTCTTCATTATAGAGGCATCAGAGAGACTGTATTTTGAAAGTATGTCAGAGACATATTTAGCTTGATTTATAAAAATTCCCACTGATGATTGTTTTACTTGGAGTCCGAGGAAGAAAGTTAATTCTCCCATCATACTCATTTCAAACTCACTCTGCATGAGTTTTTCGAAATCTTTGCACTGTTGTGCGTTTGTAGACCCAAAAATAATGTCATCCACATAAATCTGTACAAGCAGAATATAATTACCTTTTCTTTTGTAAAAAAAGTAGTATCTGTCGTACCTCTGTCGTAATCATGATTGAGAAGAAAAGTTGAAAGCCGTTCGTACCATGCTCTTGGAGTCTGTTTCAGTCCATACAGAGCTTTGTCGAGATAATAGACATATTTTGGGTACTTGGAACTTTCAAACCCCGATGGTTGTTGGACGTATACTTCTTCTTGGATTTCACCATTCAAACCCCGATGGTTTTACCTCTGTGGGCAGCGAAGGCTAAGAAGATCCTTATTGCTTTGAGCCGTGCGACAGGGGCAAAAGTTTCATCGTAATCAATCCCTTCTTCTTGGCGATATCCCTTGGCCACCAATATATCTTTTTTTCTAATGACCACCCCATCCTCGTCCATCCTGTTTCTGAAGACCCATTTTGTCCCAATGGCTTGTTTCCCTCGTGGCAGAGGTACTAGGGTCCATACCTTGTTTCTCTCAAATTGTAGAAGCTCTTCTTGCATAGCATCTATCCAGTTTGGATCATCTAGGGCTTCAGAGATAATTTTTGGCTCGATCACACTGATAATATTTGTAAAGAAACAAAAATTAGCAGTGGCTGATCTTGTTTTGACCTTTTCAGAAGGGTCACCGATTATAAGGCTTGGAGGATGGCTTTTCGTCCACTGTGTTTGTAAGTTTAGGATCTACTCTTACAATCAATATATCAATGTATAGAATAGTAATTGAGAAGTAATATGATCAAACCAACTTCTATTCAATGAAGAACATATTTACAGATCTTAGAGAGAGAATCTCAAATATTACAAAAGATGAATACAAATATATGCGGAAAAGTCAGTTAGTGTAACAGTGCTAACCACTATATATACTGTAACAGAAATACTAAAGCTACAGTACAAATATGAAAGACTAATAGGAACAATACACGTGTCCTAATTAGTAAACTAAATACCAAGTAAAGTATCTAGTTATAAGTTGTGAACATGTTGTTCAGAACTTCTGAACATTATTCTGATTAGGCTTCTCAGAACTTCTGACTCTTCTTCTCAGACTTCTGTACTTGACCAACTTTCAGAGCAATACTTCTGAGCCTTCTTAGTCAAAACTCTGACTCTTCACTTCAGAACTTCTGAGCCTTCTTAGTCAGAATTCAACACTTAGTTTATTGACAAAACTCAGATCTAACAATCTCCCCCTTTTTGTCAAATAAACTTGTACTTTGCATCATCCAATTCTTTTAAGGCAGGAACAATCTTCTGTAAAAGCACATTTCTTTGAGCAAGCCTCTTGTCAATCTTAACAATGATTTCTTAAATGGTTTCAACATGCTGAGTGATTACTTCTTGAGTCATGTTAGCTTGTTTCACCTTCAACGTCTTTTTCTCTAAATTGTGCTTGATGATCCTTAAAGTTCCAGAACTATACTTTGCAGTTTCTTTTGCTCTGAAGAAGATCTTTTCACTTTTATTCATCAGAAAACTCCCAATTCTGGATGCTTGGACACACTTCCAGTTTTCAAGACATTTTTCTGATCATGGTCTGTGTTGTGATTTGAAAGATAAACACATGGCCTTTGTAAATACAGAGCTATTTGAAAAATCTGTATAACAATGCCATCTTAAGATATAGAACATAGCTTCAATCACTACAACCCTTGCCTTTCTTTCATTCTTGTCTTTGCTTGAATCTTTGAAGCACAAAAGACTATGTAACCTGTTGAAGTCAACTACTGATAACTTTTCAAAGTTTGCATCAGTAAAATAGTACACTTTTCCATCCTCTCTTAAGACTTCAAAGGACAAGTATTCTTGCTTTCTGAATTGCTTAACCTTTAGTTCTCTGATCCCTGTGATTAGAAAATCTGAATACACAGCTTGCTTTGGTTTTCCCAGACACCTTGACTTTTCTGCCAACCAGATCTGAGTCTCTTTTGGTCTGTCATAATATACACTTAGAAACTGTATTTATTTGGGCTTGAAGAACTTGGGTAAATCAAATTCAAGAAAATATCCATTCAGATCAACAGCTATTTCATCTTCTTTTGGTTCAGATTGTTCAGGTTGATGAATACTTGTTATTTGAACATTCTAAGGAGTTGTGTCTTGAACATCTTCAACTTCTTCTGAAAAAATTTCATTTACTTCATATTAAGCAGGGAATACAAAGTCACTAGGTAACATCTTTTTAGGATTATCTTCTAATAACAGCCATTCACCACAGTTTCTGATCTTACTTCTGAGATTTAATCTTCTTTCCACAGATTTCACACATCTTTTCTTTAGATTTTCTCTTTCTGTTGGTTCACGTTTTGTTTAAACAAGATTATCAGATCTATTAGTTCAAGTTTGAGTTTGATGTGGAAGCGTATTTGAAGAACTAACATATATGTTTGATAGACTTAGAACACAATATAAATAAACAGTGAACATGAAATAATATCTAAAAGTTTACTGAATATATATATTAAGAACAGATTCAAGAACAGTGAGTAAGCAAAGCTTTAAAACATATATGACTCTCAAAGTGTTTAAGCTGTGTGTTCTTGTGATGTTTTTCTCTTGATTTCTTGTTTCGATTGTTCGATCGATAGGAAGAACTCAACATGAGTCTTCCTTATATACTACTCTAAGGGGACCATAAAGCATAAGGTACTATTCAGAATGGACGGTATGAATAGTTGGACGTGCTGTATTGCATTTAATGCAGCAGACGTCTATTATGTACTAAGCCCTATTGAATCCAATCAGAGTTTGACACGTTGAAGATGGACAGGGCATGCTACCATGCAAGTTGATGAACAGGTCCAGTAACAGTAGCAAGATATTATAAATATCTTCAAGTCATTAGAGAGGACCACAGAGGCTCTGTAAAGTATTACAGAGGTTCTATGGTCTGGTCCTTTGTAGAGCAGTCTTCCCCGGATTCCGAGTCATTTGTCTTCTTTGCGCATATGACAGAGCTTCTGTAGGGCGCCTCTTTAGCTTCTGTAGCTTCTTGACCTTGATCTCTCGGTAAGTTCGGCAGAGCCTCTATAAGAGGCTTTCTTCACTTAGCCTATTTTCACTACTTCTAAATACTTCTATGATTAGGAAGATTGAAGTTAACAATCTCCCTCTATGTAGTGAAAAATAAAAAATTGAACTTGAGTTTAGTTAAGCTAAGTTAGATAAGACAGAGGTTAAACAATACCTCGAAAGTTCTTTCACTTAGAAAATATGCCAGAGGCATTTTACATTTGAGTACAATGAAAGATAAACTTTGACTTGATTTGCAGAGATTTGAGGTTTGAGAATCAGATTTTGGCATCATTGAAATCGTTGTAGTTTCTGCTGTCTCTTCCGATTCTTCTGATCTCTTTGTAGAAACTGATGCAGAGTTCTCTTAGGCGGATTGTGGCATCAATCTCTCTGATGAAAGTATCTGCAGCATCTCTATCCATTTTCTCTGTACCTCTGTCTTTTACAAGGCTTGCTCTGAACTTGTTCAGAGTACTAGTTGCGTACTTCTGACAGTCCATGCACACAAACAGTTTGACTTTGCCTTGTGGGTTTTGAAATACTAACCCGAATCTTGGTTCTGTAATGATAGAGCTGGGCACGACGTCGGGTGGGCAACGATCTTCTGGTGGTCGTAAATTCAGATGTTTGAGACCAAGATCCTTTCCCAGTTGAAAATCTATCATACTGTAGATCAGAAGCTTTTCCCTCATTGCTTTTCTGAACACTTGATAGGCTATGGTGTTTGCCTCTGTGTTGTAGTTGTCCTTTGTCCATTGCAGAAGGTCAGGTAGATCATAAGGATTGATATTTCTTAGGTCAGCATCAGCGAAGGTGGTTTCTGAATTGTCTTCTCTTCTGACTTTGTAAAGATTGTACCTGACCCTTGGATAGGTTCTTGTAAAGGAGAACCTGCAGAAGATTACCTTTTTGATCTTATGGATTGAGAAGACATCTGCTTTGGTTCTAGGCTTTGTCCTTGTGAAGATGTTCTCAAATTCTTCTCTGATCCTTGAATCTGTTACATGATCTGTTGGACGATTGGTCTGAAAGGTTTGTTTATAGAGGTATTTGTATACCACTTCTTCCATCTCTTCATGTATTGGACCAGGTTGTGGTACTAGTCTTATGAGACTCTCCATCTTTTGAACAACTTCTGCAGCTCTGCCAGTTAGAGGAATGTCTGTCAGAGGCTTTAATCCATATGCCCAGTCCTCTTCTTAAGGCTTTGGAGTTTGAAAGGCATCAAAAGCGCTTTTCATCAAATTTTCTGTAGGCTTGGGCAATGATTTCTTTTTCTTGGGCTCTTCTATCAGTATTGCTTTGCCCCTGTCTTTGGCTTTTGGAGGTGCAGAACCTGTTTCTTCTGTAGGTTTGGAGGTTGGTGCTTTTGTTGGCTTGATGGTTGCCTCTATAACCTCTGTTGGAGGTTCTTTGGTGACTTCTTCTGTGAGCTCTGTTTCTGTTGATAAAGATTTGACATCAAATCTTCTTGTCATTTTGAAAGCTAATGTGAACCTGTGCCTTTCTTCTTCTCTCTGCGCCATTCGTTCAGTCATTTTATTGTGCATCTTTCTCAGAATATCAGAAGCAGAGGTCATTGCTCTTTTTGGTTTGGTGGCAATCTACTTTCGTCTTGGTATAGTTTGGGGTTTTTCTGTTGATTTTGTTGAAGGACTTTCTTCCAAAATGATTACCACAGGGGTGGTTGTTGCTCTGTGGTTTGCTGATCAGCTTTTGGAATATTGGTTTCTTCAGGAGTTGATTCCACAGAGATGGGTGTTGTCTCTGTGGTCTGTTGATCTTGTTGTTGATTTTGGGTTTGTTCTGGAGGGGCTTGACTGATTGGTTCTGCTGCGATTGGTGGAGCTTGTAATCCTCTGGTCGTAGCTTTCTCCCTTATATTCTCCCCCGCAGGATGATCTGATGGACCAGGATGGTCATCATCAGAATCATCCTGACTTTTATCAGAAGTACCCTCTGCTCTGCAGGAAGCTTTGGGTTTCTTTGGTAGTTCTGCTCCTGCGGCCATCAACTTCGCACATACATCATCACAGAGGCCGAATAGAGTTGCAAGATCTGCTTCTGTGTTGAAGCACATTTTGCCGACACTCTTTCTAAAATCTTTGACGTAATTGGCATTTGCAGTAGTGAAGGAGACAATGACTTCTGTGACCTGGTTTATGACATTTTGGCCGAGCTCTGTTAGTTGTGCTCTGGTCATGTAGTCTTTTGGCTGCATCATTGTAGTGTTGCGCATTGCCTCTTCTTGAACGTTTTGCAGAGCCTTCTGTAGTTCTGCAGGTGTGATGCTCTGTGATTTGTTGGATTGCTTGTTCATTTGTTCATGGAAATGTTTGACTGATTCTTTGAACGCAGAAGTTGCGGCTATCCCGAAATCTTTAGCAGCAGAAGTGGCTGTAGTTGTGGCAGTTGTTTGCGCAAAAGACTTCATCTCTGTGACGGCTGTTTTTACCTCTGTGGACAGATTGTCCATTTTGGTGTTCAGATTTAGTAAGGTCGTCGATGTTGTCTCTGCAAATAATGTGAAAGAGCTTTGCAACTCTTTCATGGTTTGGTTCACAGAGGTGACAAGGGTTTGGAATTCATCCCTTGATACTTGTGTCCCTGGTGTAACCTCTGGAGGAACACATTCGTCTCCAGAGTGAGTCCCTGCTCCTGGGACACCTTCGTTCACCCTTGTTTGTATGTTGGGGGTGGAAGGATTTCCATCTGATCTTTGAGTAGAAGCATCTAGTGCTTCAGACTCTACAGAAGTTCTGTGAATGACATTGTCTAGATCTACTTCAGAGGTGGGTACTAGATTATCCTTCTGTTGACTCGGAGACTTGTCTAGAGTCTCTTCGTCGTTGTGCTCAGTACTTCTCTCTGAAAGAAGGGTTGGCCCTATTTCGTGCGTGGCAGAGGAAACGAATTCCTCTGTAGGGCGTTCCAGTGTGATCTGGGGCGATTGATCACGAACTATAGGCGAGTCTCTTTGAGGAGACTCCCTAGGAACGGATTCCCCGGTTTCTGTGGGCGCAGAAGTCGAAAGAGTGACTTCTGGCTGGATGGGTTGGGTTTGGATCGAGCTGTGCTGCTCTTTTTCAATAACTCCTTCTGCAGCTAGATCTGCGGAGTTAGATGTGTGGGTTGCACTGGGAGTTGGTTTTGGTTGTGTGCCTCTATTAATCCAAGCATCTTTTCTTATTTCCACCTCTGTTAAGCATCCAAGCACTACATCATTTTCTATCATTTCAGCTTCTGTAGATATCCGATTGCTTGGTGCTTCTTCCATAGCTTCTGTTGAAGTTCCTTGCTCTTTGCCTAAGAAGTCATACATTTGATGAGATCCGTATAATCTCATGACATGTGGATGATAGAGACCTTTTCGTATCCAGACAGCTTCTTCTTCATCTGAATCTACCTCTGAGACCTCTACTCTTGTCTCCCATGTTTTAAATCCCTCTTCTTGTACAACTTCTGCCTCTTTTCCTTTCTCTAAAGCCTCTGTTATTTCATCTTTATTCCACTCAGCTTCTGTTTGTTCTATTTCTTCTGAAGCTGGGCTTGGACTCCTTCTGTGGACGACCAATCCTTGTTGAATGAAGGGGTTTTGTAGAATAACAGGTGTCTCGGCTGATTGATCTCTGGGTGTTTGATCATCTTCTTACAGATGTGTGTCAATGCCAGAAATAGAGAAGTATTGTTCTTCTGGGGAGTGGTGGTCGAGAGGTTGTGCCGTCCACCCTGTTGTATTTAAAGTGTTGGCAATGTCAGGGTTCTGTAGGAAATCGTTTAGGTTTCCTTGGTGAGCAAATCGATCTGGGGATTGATGGGGCGATTGATATCCCTCTTCTGTTATTTCTACTTCTGCATCTTCTTCTTCTGCAGTTCTTTCTTCTGCGATTGCTTCCTCTTCTATGGTAACCAATTTCTCAAGTCATTTACCATGCTTCCTTTTGGTTTTCCTCCTCTTAGGTTTTGGTGCCCCTTCCTCTGTGGTTTTTTGATTTTCTTTTCTTCTTCAGTTTTGGAGAGGAGGGAGGAGCAGAGGAGCCAATTTCTGTGGCATGAGGACGTGAAGGTTGATCTTCTGTAGCGCTTGTAGAGGTGCCTTCTGCAGTTTTCCTCCTTTTTGATTTTGGAGTAGAGGCAGAAGATTTCGAAGAGGACTTCTTTCCCATGAGCTCTGCACGTTTGGCTATGAAGCTAAGTTGAATAGCCATGTGTTTTGCTAATTTGTTATCTTTTTCTTCTTGAGAGGGAAAGAGGTTCTGCAATCATTGTTCCTAGGGGGACACCTAAACGCGGGGGTGTCATAGGACTCGGTTTTGGAGTTCTATGATCGCGTATATATTCTTCCTTAAGGGTTTTGTTCGAGGCATACTTCAGAAGGTTCTTTGACAGAGGTCTGCAGTGTGTGTAGCCATCTATATGATCAGTGGGGGTATTTTTGTTCATTGGGAACTGTTTGGGAATTGTCCCTTCCATTGGCCATTTTTGTATCAGCAACAGAGGTTCGAACAAAACTCCCAGTATTCTTTGGAATTGCAGAGGTGGTAGAAACTTAGGATCGTTCTCTTTGACCCTTCTTGTGTTGTTCTTTCTGTCGATGGTGTTGATGATCTCTTGCATCATTATGGTCGCGTAATCCAGTGGGAGATCATAGTAAACCCCATACATGATGGTTAATATCTGATGTGAGCTCTGGTCAATACTTCATATCTTCCCTGTCAGGCATCTGTTAAGAATTGAGAACAAGGTGTTCCACAGAGGTGGTAATCTGCCTCTGCGGAAGTCATTTCTCTTCCTCAGTGGGGTGTTGTACCCAAGCATTTCTAGGAAACGACAGATCTCGTCGTCTGTTGGTTGCTCTGCATACTTCTTTAATCCAAGAAGACCCCTTGTTGGTAGGTTGAATTCAAGTGAGAACATTGTTCTATTGAACTTGATTTCCAGATGTTCAGATTTGTCAGGTCTTGAAATGTACCCTTTGATAAGAGAATCATCTTTATCAAATCGGCAACTTTGCCAAAACTGGTTCAAATATCTAACTGGAATTTTCTTTGGGGTTCTTGAGAGTAAAGGGAAGAGGATATGATTTTCCATTATGTTTAGAAGAATGGCATGGGCTTCGCCGAAAGCAGTGGGTGAGGGGACCAAATAGCAATTGTTGGATTTGATTGGTAGTACCTTTTCGAAATGATCCTTTGCTATGAAGTTTTGAAGATGTGTGGTCGGAGCAAAGTCTGTTGAATCGCCGGAATCTTCTAGTTCAATATTTTGGGCAGGGTTGGGGTTTTCTGAATGTTCAGAATGAGCAGGTGAATGTTCTGGTGAGTTCGCCGGAGAGTGTGCAGGGGAGATAGCTTGAGAAGATGAAGCCATTTGGTAATGAGAATAAGATACTTGCAGGTTTTTGCAGGGTTTCGCCGGAGAAGAATGAGAGTTTGTAAAAAGTTTATGAGAGGGTAAGCTTGGTTTTTATAGGAGGGTAAAACGGTAGAATTCGAGAGAGTAAAATATATGGCAATGGATTAAAATTTGGAATCCGTACTCAAGTTAGAACGGCGGGTTCAACTTTCCATAGAAAACGTTCCATGTACGCCCAATGAAAATGGGACACGTAGGCCATGTCAGAAGATGACAGAATGTCGTGTGCGGCCCATTAATGCTAGGCGCGTGGGGTTGTTCTTAGCCACATGTGATTCACTCTCAGTAAAAGTAACCGTTATTACTACAGAAATGCCCAAGTAACAGATTGACAGAACTTCTGTAGATTTCAGAAGCTCTGTGATCTTGAAAATCTTTGATTTTTATCCCTCTCATATATCTCATTGTTGTCATGACTTCTGTGGGGTTTTTCTTTAACCAGAAAGTTTGTAAAGGCATTGGAGAGGATCAATAGGATTTTTAGTTAAGAGTTTTTACTCGCAGAGGTTTTGTGGCTCTGTTGGAACTTGCAGAACCTCTGTGAGGGCCAGCAGAAGCTCTATGAGGGAAAAAATCTCATAACAAAAATCCTATTAAATTTTCTGATCATCCAATTTTTGATCTGTTTTAAGAGATGTTTTTCGGACATATTTGAAAGTTGGTGTCCGAGAAAACTGTTATGAAAAAAGTTTTGTTCATGAAGGTCATGGTGTATGTATTCGGTTTCCTAGATAACATTCCAAAAGATCGATAGAGGGTTAATTTGTGATCACAGAGCATATTTCTGGCAGAACCTCTGTTGAGCTCAGCAGAAGCTCTATGATCTTAAATTTCTCCTAATTCGAATTTTATGAAACTTTTTGAGCTTTTGATTTTTGAAATGTTATTCTCAGTATTTTTAGGACATATTTGATAATTTGTGTCCTAGAAAACTGTTTTTAAAAACCCTTTGTGAGAGAGACATACCTTTTGGTTCTTCTTTTCTCGGCAGTGATGTTTGACTTCTGTCGATATAGATTCATCGACATTCTTCTTTGGCTTTCCTTGAAAGTTTTACCTCTGTAGATCATTTCAGGGTCCCTTTTTGCTCCCCCTTGATCTAATCACCTCTGTAGATCAAGTAATTTCCTTTTGCTCCCCCTTGACCTATGCTTGGATCAAAGAATGATAAGTTTTGCATAGAACATATGTCATGTTTTCCAGAGGTTCTGTAGGGGTCGTCAGAGGTTCTGAGTAGACCCACAGAAGCTCTGAGATTTCAAGAATTATTTAAGATTGAGAATTTACATACAGAAATAAATCAATCAAAGCAATAAGTAAAGCAATAGAAATATCTACATATTTACAGAAGATAAAGCTATACTTACAGAGGATTTTCACGTCCTATTGATCATTCCTAACTTACCCACCAAGAAATTGAATCTTTTCTCGTCTAAAGCTTTGCTGAATAAGTCTGCGAGTTGGTATTCTGTGGGCACGAAATGCATCTCGATTGTACCGTATTCAACATGATGTTTCAAGAAATTGTATCTTATAACGATATGCTTGGTTTTTGAGTGTTGCACAGGATTGGCAGAGTTAGCAATGGCACTTTTGGAATCACAGAAGATGGGTATTTTGAATAGGATGTGGCCGTAGTCTTTTAGCTGAGTCTTCATCCATAGAACCTGAGAACAACAGCTTGCAGCAGCAACGTATTCAGCTTCTACAGTGGATGTTGAGACACAATTTTGCTTCTTGGAGGTCCAACTGACTAGTTTACCACCTAGGAATTGACAACTCCCAGAGGTACTCTTTCTGTCGAGCATGCATCCTCCATAGTCTGAATCTGTATAAGCTTTTAGACTAAAACCAGAGTTCTGTGGATACCAGAGACCGAGATTTTTGGTCCCCTTTAGATATCTAAAGATTCTTTTCACAGCATCATAGTGTGATTTCTTAGGATTAGCTTGATAACGTGCACAAAGACATGTGGCATGCATAATGTCAGGTCTGCATGCAGTTAAGTATAACAAAGATCCAATCATGCCTCTGTAGAGAGTGCATTCTACAGAGATGCCATCTGGATCTAAGGATAACTTATTTCCAGTGGCCATTGGAGTTTTCATTGCAGAGGTATCAGAGAGGCTATACTTGAAAAGAATGTCAGAGACATATTTGGCCTGATTTATAAAAATTCCCTCTGATGTTTGTTTGACTTGGAGTCCGAGGAAGAATGTTAATTCTCCCATCATACTCATTTCAAACTCACTCTGCATTTGTTTTTCAAAACTTTTGCACTCTTCTGTATTAGAAGACCCAAAAATTATGTCGTCCACATAGATTTGTACAAGCATTATTTCACTGTTTTTACGTTTATAGAATAAGGTAGTATCTGTTGTACCTCTGTCGTAGCCATTTACTAGAAGGAAGGTAGAAAGTCGTTCATACCATGCTCTTGGAGCCTGCTTTAGTCCGTACCGAGCCTTTTCAAGGTAGTATACATGCCTTGGGAACTTTGAGCTTTCAAACCCTGGTGGCTGATTTGCGTAAACCACTTCTTGGATTTCACCGTTGAGAAAAGCTGATTTTACGTCCATATGATAGACTTTAAAACCTCTAAGAATATTCTTATTTCTTCGAGTCGTGCAACAGGAGCAAAAGTCTCATCTTAATCTATGCCTTCTTCTTGTCTATAACCCTTGGCCACCAATCGTTCTTTATTTCTGATGACCACTCCATCTTCATCCTTCTTATTTCTGTAGACCCACTTAGTCCCAATGGCTTGTTTCCCTCGTGGTAGAGGTACTAAAGTCCATACTCTGTTACGCTCAAACTGCAGAAGTTCTTCTTGCATGGCGTCTACCCAGTTAGGGTCGTCTAGGGCTTCAGAAATCTTCTTTGGTTCTATCACACTAATAAAATTTGTAAAGAAACAAAAATTAGTAGTGGCAGACCTAGTTTTTACAGAGTCAGAAGGTTCTCCGATTATTTGGCTTGGAGGATGGCTCTTTGTCCACTGAGTGGTGCGTGGAAGATGGTCATCAATGTCATCGAACATTTCTTCAGAAGCTTCTTGTGGATCTTCTTCTTGTGTAGCCTCTGTCGTTCTTCTTGCCTTGGTAGTTGATTCTACCATTTGTGGAATGATTGATATGAGTGGTGGTGGAGTTTGTTCCTCTGAGGACGTATAGTCTTGGTCCTCAATTTCCTCTGTAATTGGTTCTTCTGTGGATTGTGGAGTTTGTTTTTCAGCAGCTTCTGTGGTCGTTTTTCTTGATGTTTCATCTTCTGCATTTTCTTCTTCGGCATTTGCATCTGTAGTATTTATAGAAGAAGATGAAGCATTATTTGGACCGGTTAGAGTCATACCTGTAGGATTTTGTTCAACAGAGGATGGTTCTTCAGAAACTCTGATGGTTCCAACAGAAGGATCAATGTCATCGTGGAACATCTCTAAAAATAGAAGATTCAAGTCTTCTTTCGTTTGCGAGATGCCAGAGGTTTCCCTTTTAAGTTCGAGTTCTGAACTGATTTGCTCAGAAGTCTTTTGGAATGAATCATCAAAAGAAACATTGATACTTTCAACGATTTTGCGAGATCTTGTAAGGTATACTCTGTAGGCTTTGGAAGTAGCAGAGTATCCAATGAATTTGCCTTCGTCAACTTTTACCTCAAACTTTCCTCTTGAATCTTTGTCGTTTAAAACAAAGCATTTACATCCAAACACATGGAAAAACTTGATGTTTGGCCGCCTTTTGTTGATCAGTTCGTAAGGAGTCTTGATGTGTCTTTTCACAATGGTTGACCGATTCTGTGTGTAACAAGAAGTAGAAATCGCTTCTGCCCAAAAGTTCATCGGTAATCCGTATGCTGATAGCATAGTTCTTGCGGCCTCCACGAGCGTTCGATTCTTCCTTTCGACTACGCCGTTCTGCTGTGGAGTGCGTGCTGCAGAGAAGTTCTGTGATATTCCTTCTGTAGAGAGATAGGCTTCAATGACAGAGTTTTTAAATTCTGTGCCATTGTCACTTCTTAACTTCTGTATTCTGCAATCATAAAGAACTTGGATTCTTTTCATTAGATTAATCAAGATGATTGGAACATCCGATTTCTTTCAAATAAATTCAACCCATGTGAAGCGCGAATACTCATCAATTAAGACAAGTATATAATTCTTGCCACCTAGGCTCTGTATGGCAATGGGACCGCAGAGGTCGACATGAAGCATGTACAGAGGCCTAGTGCAAGATACATCTGTTTTGCCTCTGTGGGAAGCTCTTCTGAGTTTTCCCATTTCACATGCAGAACACAAGTGATCCTTATTAAATTTAACATTAGGCAAACCTTTAACTAGATCAAGTTTGACCAGTTTATCCAAGGTGTGAAAGTTCAAGTGACAGAACCTGTTATGCCATAACCAGGCTTCTTTACTTTCGCAACCTACAAGGCAAACTTTGTCCTTGGTTGTTGAACAAAAGTTCATCAGATACATATCACCTTTTCTTTCGGCTCGCAGAAGTTCCATTCCTGTGTTTTCACTTTGCAGAGAGCAAAAAGTCCTTTTGAACAAGACATCAAATCATGTATCACAGAGTTGACTTACACTGAGTAGGTTGTGTTTAAGGCCATTCACATATGCAACTTTGTATACAGAGACGTTTTCCTTCTTTATGACTCCATAGCCCTTGATGTGTCCCTTCTTGTTGTCTCCAAAAGTTACATATCCACCATCGTGTGTTTCTTTGTATGTGGATAGTAAACTTTTGTCGCCAGTCATGTGCCTTGAGCATCCGGAGTCAAGATACCAAATTGGCACATACCGCTTCTGTAAGACAATCACAGAGACTTAGGTACCCATATCCATATGGGTCCAATATTGTTAGAATTTTTCAAGTTTGCCTTAGCATTCTTGAAATACATTTTATCTTTTGTAGAAAGATCAGATTGTTTCTCTCTAGGTTTTGACTTTGGAGTTTGAATTTTAGTGGAGAGTAAGCAATCTGGACTTGAGAAGTGATTTTTCAATTTGAACATAAGATCAAAACAATGACAGTATTTAATATGAGACGTGATTTGTTTGAACTTTTCATTGAATTTCTTGAACTGAGCTACAGAGGCATTACATTCTTTCTTAACATTTGATTTCTTATTACAAGAAGATCTATGAATACTAGAATGTTGTTTGCAAAAATCTTGTTTAGGTCCTGCCTTCTGTGAGTCTCTTCTGTGGTGAACGTCTGTCTTCACTGTCACAGAGGGAAGATATTTGTTAGCTTCAGGCCTTAAAGGTTTTGAAAATTTTGAGCTTTTAGGATTTTCATAGGCCTTTTTCAGATTATTAAGCTCTGTAGAGGTTTTGACTTGTATACACATTTTGAGAAAATCTGGACAGATAGGTATCTCTGTGATTTTCTCTTTTGGAGAAATTGTTCTGTTAAGAACCTCAGAGAAGAATTTAACATACTCTGTGTCACAGTGAACTATCCCTGATTTAGAATCAGTCTCTGAGTCGTCAGAGGTTGAATCGTCCTCATATACAGAGGTTGAGTCATCTCTTTCGACAGAGGCTGGATTTTCTGAGCATGTATCGTACGATCTTTCTTCCTCTGTAGAATAACTTTCATAGATGGCAGAGGTTTCTGATGAGATCTCTTCATCGAGAATTTGATCTATATAAGATGTACAAAGATTTTCTAAAACATTTGATTTCAAAACTTCCAAATTTTCTTTTTCAATTGATCCTTTAAGTTTTTCTTCTGAAAAGATGGGTTTAAACTCAGGAGCTTTTGCAGATAGTTTCTTTTCGACATCTAACATACAGACAAAAGCAACCTGTGTTTGAGTATCTGGTTTACCAAACTTGAAGATACCAATCTGATCTTGTGTTTTCAGATATTTCTTTGGTTTGATTCCTCTATTGACAGAGGTTGAAGATGATGAATCTGTGTTTTCAAACCACACATTGATCATCTTCGTATGTTTCCTTAAGTGAGGTTCTGCATAGATTTTAACCCTTTAACTTACAGAGAGTAAGTTTGGAAAAGATGGTTTATTTGTATTTCCTATTACAAACAGAGAAGACAGAGGTTTAAGTCTTTTGAAAGTATTCTTTGAGAGCTTTTATGTCCGTTGTTTCACTCCTAGAAACTGAAAGCTCGTTAGTTTTGATTTTTAAAGCAGAGGTTAATTCAGAAATTTGCCTTTTTAAAGGATCTACATTTTTGCTCCAATATTTTTCTACTCTTTCCTTTTCTTCGAAAATTTTGGCTTTTTCTTGAGTGAGAAGCCTTACTTCTCTCTCATTAAAGGTGAGTTTTTTTGAATGCTTTCATTTATCTCTTTTAGTTCAATCATTTCAATGTTAAGTTTAATTGAATCATTATCTACAGATTTAATACAAGAGGTAGAGTTTAAAATGGATACCTCATTGTCAGTGTCGGAGTCGACTTCTGCCATGCCACAGAACAAGGCATTGGTTGTGAATTCATCATCAGAGGTAGAGTCTGACTCGAAGTCCTCCTTATTTGCTTCAGAATGCCCTTTGTTCGCCATCAGGGATTTTTGCGCATAATATTCAGCCTGCTTTTTGTAAAAAGCTGAGTCCTTCTGTGGGCGATTTTGTCTACTTCTGTATTCTTTTGCGAAATGGCCTGGCTTGCCGCAGTTGAAGCAACCTTGGGAGGTGTTTCCAGTTCGATCGTCGGACTTCTGTTGGTCTCCACCTTTCTCTGTTCGGCATTCGTTTGCATAATGACCAGGCTTACCACATTTGTAGCATTCTCGTGTGTGGCCTACCTTGTCATCTGACCTCTGTCGGTCATTTCCTCTGTAGTTTCTTTCGCTCAACCTCTGTTGGTCATCATTTCTGTAGTCTGACATCTTTCGGTCACTTGATTCTTCTCTTCTTCCATCATCTCTTCTATCTCTCTGGTTGTTTCTGCTATATCTGTCATTTCCAAAATTTCTTTGGTTACCTCTGAACTCTCTTGTCAATAGAGCCAATGTTTTGGCTAATGACGCAAGAGTTATTTCTTCCTCTATCAGCTCGTCTTCTTCGCTATCAACCATCACTATCTTCTTCTTCTCCTTCTTCTTCTCCTATGTTGCTCTCTCATTTCTCGGTCTCTCTGTAGCCTCTGTTGATTTACTAACCAATGCGTATGGTGCAATGGCTATTGTTTTAGCCTGTGCTATTTGAGGCTCTTGTGCAGCTAGTGTTCCATAGAGATCAGAGAGTGTCCATGAGTCTAGATCTTGGTTTGTTTGTAAAGACATAGACAGTTGAAGCCACTCATCATTCAGGATCTTTAGAAACATGACGTTATTTTCTTTCCGAGGTTCTGTGAATACCAGACTTTCTGCATTTGTTTATGAGAGAGTTGAACCTGTCGTACGTTGTTTGCAGAGATTCTGTTGCAGAGGCTCTAAATGCATGATATTCATTTATGTATTGTGCCCTTCGGTTCTTCTGTGTTTTAGCACCCCCTTCCAACTGTCTTTCTAATTCATTCCAAAGACCGTGCGCAGTTTCGCATGCATCTAAGGATTGAAAAAGCTCGTTGGGGATAGCCATTATCAAGATTCTTTTTGTTTTCTGTGCAACTTCATCTTCTGCCTTATCTTCATTTGACCATTCTTCTTTTGGCTTTGGTTTTTGATGTTCAGGGATTTCAGGAGATTCAGCAGTAGCTGGTACTCGTGGTACTACTATCATGGGAACAGGAGGAAGGTTGTAAAGATATTGTACTAGATTTTTTTAGTACCCTCAAAGAAATGAACCATTCTTATCTTCCATTGAGGATACTCATCTCGTAGGAGAGTAGGAGGCTTGGTGAGTGAACCAGTAGTAAAGAAGTTATTTGTATTTGTCATTGTTAAGGTTCTGAAAGGATAGTATGTTTAAAGAGTATGAGTCTGATGATCTGGAAAGTTTTCTGGGTTTGAACAGTTCCCAGAGTACACTTTAATAGAGTTTTAACCTAGAAATGAGGAATAGGTTAAGAAAAGAATGATGTCTATCACTAATCTTGTAACAAAGAGGATCACTTGATATTGAAAATCAAGCTTTGCTCTGATACCAATTGTTGGTTCACGTTTTGTTTAAACAAGATTATCAGATCTATTAGTTCAAGTTTGAGTTTCATGCGGAAGCGTATTTGAAGAACTAGCAGATATGTTTGATAGATTTAGAACACAATATAAATAAACAGTGAACAGGAAATAATATCTCAAAGTTTACTGAATATATATATTAAGAACAGATTCAAGAACAGTGAGTAAGCAAAGCTTTAAAACATATATGACTCTCAAAGTGTTTAAGCTGTGTGTTCTTGTGATGTTTTTCTCTTGATTTCTTGTTTCGATTGTTCGATCGATAGGAAGAACTCAACATGAGTCTTCCTTATATACTACTCTAAGGGGACCATAAAGCATAAGGTACTATTCAGAACGGACGGTATGAATAGTTGGACGTGCTGTATTGCATTTAATGCAGCAGACGTCTATTATGTACTAAGCCCTATTGAATCCAATCAGAGTTTGACACGTTGAAGATGGACAGGGCATGCTACCATGCAAGTTGATGAATAGGTCCAGTAACAGTAGCAAGATATTATAAATATCTTCAAGTCATTAGAGAGGACCACAGAGGCTCTGTAAAGTATTACAGAGGTTCTTTGGTCTGGTCCTTTGTAGAGCAGTCTTCCCCGGATTCGGAGTCATTTGTCTTCTTTGCGCGTATGACAGAGCTTCTGTAGGGCGCCTCTTTAGCTTATGTAGCTTCTTGACCTTGATCTCTCGGTAAGTTCGGCAGAGCCTCTGTAAGAGGCTTTCTTCACTTAGCCTCTTTTTCACTACTTCTAAATACTTCTATGATTAGGAAGATTGAAGCTAACACTTTCAGTATTAGAATTGCCTTTCATTTCTTTTAGTAACCAACTCAAAGTTGCATTGCTATACTTCACCAATTCCTTTAATCTGAATAGTTCAAGTCTTTCTTGAACTCTATATGCAAAGCCTTTAGTTTCCATTCCTTCATTTATAATCCCCTTCATATTCACACCAAATCCTGGAATCTTTACTGGACAACTCAAGTTGCATTTCTCTTTTCTTCCTTCAATAGCCAACTGAAAGTCATACATATACATATTTCTGACATAAATGCCCAGAAGTCTTCTGCATTCAATCTCTATCCAGGCCTCTTCAGTACTGGCAAAGAATTTAACTAGGAAGAATTTAACTATCCATGCCTCTTCAATAGCCAACTGAAAGTCATACATATACATATACATATTTCTGACATAAATGCCCAGAAGTCTTCTGCATTCAATCTCTATCAAAGCTAGACATGGAAACTTTTATACTTCTTTCTTTCTGAACTTCCAATCTTACATATTTCAGACCATCAAACTCTTCTGTTTGAACATCAACACTTTCTCAATCCTTTTCTGTATATGCAATCTTGAATCAGGAATTCTGAATCTGTTTGAAGCTTCTGCATAAGTCATCTGAGATCTCCCATCCATGAAACCATCAATATTGCTCTACAAAACCGCATAATCTCCTTCTGTGTGATAGAGATCCTCATATGTTTCCTCTGGAAAGATATCATCATGAAACTGTCTAGCAAGTGGTACATCACTCATTTCCAGAACAAAGTCACATAAAGGCTCCTCTAAAATTGGCAAGTCAATCTTAGGAATTTCAATTGGCTTTCTGAATAGATATTCTGAAGGCATAAAGTATTCTTCAACTCTATCATATTCTTCTGATTTGTCACCAATATCATCATTATAGTTGAACTGAAACTCCTCTTGAAATTTCTGAGAATAGCCAACAGTACTATCTTCTTCTCCCATCAGATCAATAGGCCTTACTATTTTCACAACTTTTTGAATTTTCTGAACATTTAGAGCTTTGACTAATTCACAATGCATCCTTCTGATCAAGACTTCATTCAGTTTCCCTTCTTCTAACTCGGAGACATAGGGAACGATGTCTGTACAAATGTTTTCAACAACTGAACTCTCAACTGTTTCCTCTGACCTCAAAACAGGTTCCTCAATGGCTTCAGTTTCTTCAGAATTTACTTCCATCTCTGCATCTAAGTTCAATTCTTCTGTTTTATCAGAATCACCACCATCTGTACATTCAAGTTCCATTTCCTCCGTATCTGAACTTTCAATTTGAATTGTCTGAGTATCCACTATCTGAACATTTTCATCTGTCTGAACTTCTGTGCACTCTGTATTGACCAACTACATATCTGCCATTTCAACATCTTCTATACCAATATCATCATCAGAACTCAACCTTTGCTTTTTCTCCCCCTTTTGATGATCATGAAATTCATTATCATCAAACTTCCTTTTGGAGTTCTGAGCAGAAACACCTTTAGGTTCAGCTTCTGATAGTGGAACAATTTCAAGTGGCTTTGAAGTTGAAGCCAAAGAAGTACTGAGTGCTTTAAAAACAGATGCTTGCATACTTTCCATTTGTTTAAGCAAACCCTTCTGAAATTCAGATATAGCATCCTTGATCTCCTTTCTATGAGATTCCAAAGATACCTTCACATCATCCATCTTAGTTTCAACATATGTTATTCTTCCCTCCAACATATTTTTCAACTCCTTCACCTCATCATTCAGTTCATCCACCTTTTTCTTCAATTTTTCAACTTTATCCCCCATCACCTTGTTTTGATTCTGAATCTTTACAAATTCAGAAGAGTCTAACTGTGAACCTGAACCAACAGATGGTCCTGTTTTCATGTGCCCAGAGGACTCATGGCCTGTAGATAACACTAAGTCATCTTGTACAATAGATGCACATTTTAATGAGGCTTTTGAAATGTTCACCTCACCAGGTCTTCCATCCAATCCTTAACATCCAAAATTAGGTATGTCTATGAATGTTTTGTCAGGAATACGAAATTCCTGATTTGTGCAAGTGTTAGAAGGAATTTCAGGCTCAATTTGGATAGGAATGTGAGATCCAGACTCAATGTGATGAATAACAGGTTGGGATTTATCACCTCCCTCCAAATGAGTTTGGGATGGTTCCCCTGATTTATGTGAAACAGTAGCATGTTGAAATGCTTCTGACAATTTCAACCATTCGCCTTCAGGTACAACCCTTTCCACTAAGATTGGTCTATTTGACATTATCGACCCTGCAGCACTCTGTTCATGTTCAACATTCATATTTCCCTCATCTGCATTTCCTTCTGATTCAGCCATCTGTTCATCTTCTACATTTATTTCATCATTTCTTATTGCTACTTCTTCAACAACTCTATTTTGTACTTCATCATTATCAGAATCGGATGAATCCATTAAAGACTTAGCAGAATGCAGAGATATTTGACTACTTCTTCGGAAACCATACATGATTAAGAAGAAAACAAACTCAAAGAACTCTGGATTGATTCATATCTCACTTTTCGCTCTGAAATTTGAAAGAATTTGAAAGAGGGATTTTAAGACCTATTAAAATCCGCGAAGTTGAAAGAATTGACGGAAAAGCGAGGTCAAAGTTATAACGGAGTCAACACATTTGAAATGCCATAGAGGATTTAAATGAAATGTGTGGCATAATCAACCAAATACGAAGCTGACACATGTTATTGGATAGAATAATGACACAAGTCAAAAATCTGAATAACACGCTCAGAAGATTGACTTTCCTTTATCAGAGATCTGATTATTCTACTCAGAGTTCTGAATCCATGATTCAGAAGAATTTTGCCTTGTAACCAAAATTTATTTAAAATCAACTTCTGATAAATGTAAAACCTTTAATTATTCAGAAGAGGTTTGAACAGATAGAAAAACATTTTGTCATCAGAATTCTGTTCAAATAATGATGATTTGAGATATTTAAAAAAATCATTTAAAATCTTATATCTGAATATGAAATTTTTTGAAATTCAGACATAGTTTGAACAAGTAATCAAAAACTTTTATCATTAAAAGCTTGTTCTTCTTAGACTGATCAGAGATAAGAAATGAAAACAAACATTTTGAGCATCATGAAATGATTTCCAACAGATATTAATGCTCCCCCTTGACTTTAGCATGTACTTGAACTTATATGAGACATAAAGATGAGATAGAAAACTAATAGAAAAAGAATAATCCACAAGATTGAAGTACTTGTATTTCTCAGAAATGAATTCTTGAAAGTTAGATTTCTGAAGTGTTGACTCAGAATATCTGAACTCAAGACTCAGAAGTTCTGAACTCAAGAGTCAGAATTCTGAATACAAGAGTCAGAGTTCTGAGTACACTACTCAGAAAATCTTACTTAGAAAAATTTTATCACTTCAAAAAAAAACAAATATAATCAGTTAGTTAGATTAAGCATTCCTATTTTACATATGAGAAAAGAGAACCTTTTGTGATCAAGAGGCTTTGTGAACAAGTCAGCCAATTGATACTATGTATGCACAAAGTGCATCTCTATAGTTCCTTTTTCCACATAGTCCTTTATAAAATGATACCTCGCATCTATGTGTTTAGTCTTTGAATGTTGAACAGGATTCTGAGTAATGGCAATTGCACTTTCTGAATCACAGTAGATGGGAATTTTGTTGAGCTGATACCCATAATCCATGAGTTGTGTTCTCATCCACAAAGTTTGAGAGCATGAAGCAGCAACAGCAACATATTCTGCCTCAGCAGTTGATGTGGACACACAATTCTGCTTCTTTGATGCCCAACTCACTATCTTATCCCCCAAAAAGTGACAAACACCAGAAGTATTTTTTTTGTCCAACCTACTTCCTGCATGATCAGCATCAGTGAAAGCAGTCAATTTAAAGTCAGTTTCTTTTGGATACCATAAACCTAGATTAGGTGACCCTTTTAGATATCTTAGAATCCTTTTGACAGCCAACATATGTGATTCTTTTGGGTTAGACTGAAATCTAGCACAGAAACAAGTAGAAAACATGATATATGGCCTACTTGCAGTCAGATAAAGTAAGGATCCAATCATACCTCTATAGAAATTGTTATCTACTGAAACTCCTTTGAGATCAGCATCTAACTTTATGTTTGTTGCCATAGGTGTTCTCATAGAAGCACAATCAGACATTTTGAACTTTTTCAGAATGTCTCTTACATATTTTCCTTGATTTATGAAAATACCATTTGGTAATTGTTTGACTTGAAGACCAAGGAAAAAATTCAGTTCACCCATCATGCTCATTTCAAATTCAGATTTCATGATTTTAGAAAAATCATCACATAATTCTGCACTAGTAGAGCCAAATATTATATCATCAACATAAATCTGAATAAGAATTAAATGCTCACCCTGTTTCTTTAAAAACAAAGTTGTGTCAATCTTACCTTTCTTGAACCCTGAAACTAACAAGTGTTGAGTAAGAGTGTCATACCAGGCTCTTGGTGCTTGTTTTAGACCATATAAAGCTTTATCTAAAATATAAACATGGTCAGGAAATTCTGGATCAACAAAACCTTCAGGTTGATGAACATACACCTCTTCATTAAGTATACCATTCAGAAAGACTGATTTGACATCCATCTGATATACTTTGAAATTCTTGTGTGCAATATATGCCAAAAATATTCTGATTGCTTCTATTCTTGCCACTGGTGCAAATGTCTCATCATAATCAATTCCTTCTTGTTGACAATATCCCTTAGCAACCAATCTTGCCTTGTTTCTGATAACAACACCTGACTCATCCTTTTTGTTTCTGAACACCCATTTAGTTCCAATGATAGATTTACCTTCAGGCTTTGGAATAAGTCTCCAGACATTGTTTCTTTAAAATTGGAGCAATTCCTCTTGCATTGTTGAAATCCAATCTGGATCCTCTAGGGCTTCATTAGCTTTCTTAGGTTCAATCACACTTAAGAAACCAGCAAACATTGCTTCATTTGTTGTAGCTGATCTGGTTTTTACTCCTGCTGATGGATCACCTATCACTTAATGAATAGGATGATCTTTAGTCCACTTGTGTGAACTAGGAAGCACATCAATCTCTGAAAAATTGTTGTTTGTATCATTCTCATCAGTTATGGCTTGTAATTCTGAACTTTCCTCTTGTTCTGATATATGTGTAGGTGTCGCATCCATGTTTGGATTCTGAGCAATGAAGTCAGAATTCTGAGTGACTTGTTCGGAGTTCTGAATACAAGGTTCAGAATTCTGTGTACAAGGTTCAGAATTTTCATCACTTGTATTTATCAAATTTGGATATTCCTCAGATGGACCTTTATCAGAAATTATAGTTGATTGAGCTACTTCTGGAGTTCTTCTTTTCATTTCTTTGACCATCTTTGGGTTTTCAAATTCTGCATAAGAATCAGAAATTAGTTCTAGAAAAACATCCTTAAACAGTAAATTGAGTTCTGAACAAATAGGATTAGAATTTGTATCAGAAGTCATTTTTGTCTTGTTATGCATGAGTTCTAAACTGTCTTGTTCAGAAGTCTTCATCCTAGCTTCATCAAATGTTACATTAATGCTTTCCATCATCCTCTTGGTTCTTCTGTTGTAGATTCTGAATGCTTTGGAAGTTAATGAATAACCAACAAAGTATCCTTCATCTGCCTTTTTATCAAATTTACCAAGATTTTCTCTGTCTTTAAGAACATAGCATCTGCAACCAAAAACAGGAAAGAATTTGATTAATGGTTTTCTTTTATTTATCAGCTCATAAGCAGTCTTATTTAATCTTTTATTGATTAAAGTTCTGTTCTGTGTAAAGCAAGCAGTTGCAATTGCTTTAGCCCATAAGAAGGTTGGAAGATTTGAATAAGCCAACATGGTTCTTGCAGCTTCAACTAGAGTCCTGTTTTTCCTTTCAACAACACCATTTTGTTGAGGTGTTTTGACAGCAGAGAAGTTGTGAGAAATCCCAGAACTTTCTAAAAATTTCTGAAGAGTCTCATTTCTGAACTCTGTTCCATTATCACTTCTGACTTTCTGAACTGGAAGTTGTAAGAGAACTTGAATCCTTTTGATAAAGTTTATCAAGATAATAGCAGCTTCTGACTTGGCTCTTAAGAATTCAACCCATGTGTATCTGGAATATTCATCAATAATTACAAGCATATACTTCTTTCCTCCCATAGACTGAACTGAAATAGGACCACAAAGATCAGTATGAATCATTTTCAATGGTGTTTTGCAAGATGAGTCCATTTTTAATTTGCGAGAACTCTTTTTCATCTTGCCCATTTCACAAGTTGAGCATATTGATTCTTTTTCAAATTTAATCTTTGTAACCCTTTAACCAGATGTTTTGCAACAAGATTATTCATATCTTTGAAATTTAAATGAGAGCATCTTCTGTGCCATAGCCAACATTCATTTGCAGTTGAATTTGATAGAAGACAAACAGGATTTAATGTTTGTAATTTTGAAAAGTTAACCACAAATAAGTCCATGTGTCTTTTGGCCCAGAAGACTTTAATGTCAGTCTCAGTTAAAATCATGCAACCTGTTATTTTGAACTTGATTTGACAAAGACTGTCTAAAAACTGACTTATGCTGAAAAGATTATGTTGTAATCCTTCAACATAGAAAACTTTTTGAATAGTCAGATCTCCTTTTGTTAAATCCCCATAACCTTTAACTTGACCTTTACTGTTATTGCCAAAGTTTACTGCTCCTCCAGCCTTTTCTGTGAAATTTGATAGAAAAGACTTCTGACCTGTCATGTGTCTTGAAGCTCCTGAATCTAAAAACCACACATGACAGCCCTGCAAAAACAATCAGTTAGTTTTAGGTACCCATTTTGGAATGGGTCCTTCTTTGTTAGCTTTGTTATCTGATTTAACAAAAGTGCCTTTTACTTTCCATTCAAAATCTTTCTTTAAACACCATTTTCCTTGAACTTTTATGAAGTCAGAACATTTTCTGTTCACAAACTTGTTCAATTTCTTCTTGAAAGTTTTAAATTTGGAAGTTGAAGTGTTTTCAACTTTCTTTTCTTTCTCATTAAGCTCTTTCTCATTCTTTCCTTTGATTTTAGTTTGAGGCTTCACTTTTTTTATCTTTTCTTTTCTCTGAGTTTGAGGAACAGAAACATTCTTCTTTTCTGTATTCTGAATATCTTTTCTTATAAAAGAAACAGATGTTATTGTGATTGGACATTTCTGAGAATATTGAAAAGAATCACTACCACATTGAACACAAATGAGATTTTTCTTTGCAAGTAACAACAGATCTGTACCATAAGTCTTTTCACTGTTATTGCTATTTTTCAAAGTACATGTGCATTTATTACAAAAACTATGTGCTTTTGGTACAGAAGTAGAATTCAATCCAATCTTCTCAGAGACTATTTTCAGATCATCTTTCCTTTTGCTTTCCTCTTTTTCTGAAAAATTCAACCTGTTTGTGTTAGAGGATGAAGTAGATGATTCACCTTTTTCATATGTACTTTATTCATTAAGGAATTTATCATTATCTTTTAGAGCATTAATCTTGAAAAGATCATATTCAGCTTTCAGTTTCTCAAGCTCTGTTATTTTCTGAATAAAGACACTTTTTTCTTTTAAAACTTCTTCAAGTTTAACATCCACTTCACAGTAATCATTTTCAAGTTCATCAAAAGATCTCCTTAAGTCCTCAAGTTCTTGACTTACAAGATTAAATCTCTTTTCAAGTTCTAAAAAGTCTTCTGACTTTGTTTCAGAATATTCAGTTGACTCAGAATTCTGATTCTTTGAATCAGAATTCTGATTAACAGACTCAGACTTCTGACCTTCAGACTCAGAGATCTGATTAGAAGGTTCAGATTTCTGACTAACTGTTTCATAAACCTTACTAGTATCAAATATACTTTCTATGTCAGAATGTGAAAAACTTTGTTGTTTATTTTTGTAACTGACATTTAGAGAGTCATATATGAATTTAGTGTCATTGTATCTTGGTTTCTCTTCTGTTGGTTTAGAAATTTCTTTCTTAACCTTTTCTTCTGAAACATCTGACTTTTTCTGTTTTTGATTCAGAAACTGTTTCCTTTGTCTTTTTAGAACATGATTTCTGGAAACTATCAGAACTTGTTATAGAACTTGCAGGTCTGATAAAAACTTCAACAATTTCTGGAATTTTTGGTTTAGGAACTTGAAGCTTTTCAAAATCATACAAGTTGACTAGAGCTCTTTTCAAAACAACATTTTCTTCCAATCCCAATCCCTTCTTTGGATTGTAAAACCTTGTATCTTTAACATTACTTGTTAGAAGATTTAATGTTTGCTGGGTCTGACCTCTTTTCAAATTAAGATCTTCTAATTCTTTGATTTTGGTGTACAAATTCTTTCTTTCCTCAAATAGCATATCAAAATTTATTTGTAAATCACCCTTTTCATCTTTAACTTTTGAAAACTCATTTTTTAATTCAGAAAGCTTTTTCAATAATTCAGAATTTTCAGTTTTAACTTTCCGTTTCTTAACCTTAGATTCCTCATACTTTTCTCTTATTACTTCTTTTTCAATTCTGAATTTGTTTACCAGGCTTCTTTCAACTTTTATCTGTTTTCTAAGTTTATCAAATTCAGCTTTCATGTCACCAATCTGTGCCATTAAATCAATTTCAAGTGCAGAATGTACCTTAGTGGATGACTCAGAGTCAACATCTTCAAAGTCAGAATCATCCTCATTCTTTATCTTGGCCATGTAACTCTGAATCTGAGAAAAGTGAATGCAGTCATCTTCATCTGAATTGTAGTACAACCAATTTTCCTGTTCAGCTAACATTGCCACTTCATCATCTCTTTTCTTGGCTAGCTGAGCCTTTTTGATGTAGTAATTGTTGGGTCTAGAAAGCCCCAATTATATAGAAAGTTTTATAAAGTCCATGTAAAGTCAACAAAAGTCAAATGTGTTGTTATTAGCTTTATAAGTATTTTGCGCTTTGGGGGTTTAATGGGAAGTTAAATGGGCTTGGGCCCATGTCTTGTATTTTAGACACTATAAATAAGTGTCTTGGGCTTACATTGTTATTTGAGACTTTGAGACTTTTGAGAGAATACACAGTGAGTTTTGAGAGAGTCGTATATCAATTTCTCCCTCCATTATATTTCAAGTATATGAATAGAGATCATTCAATAAATTGTTCTTCATGTCTATCTCTATTCTACTTTCTATGGAGTATTCTTGATTGTTGCTTCAACTATGGGACTTACAATTGGTATCAGAGCCACATCGAATCAATTTTAATTCGATACGATCAATTTTGCAACAATTCAAGCTTTCAAGATCTAATTTGAAGATTTAGAGATTCAAGATTGTTCCTATTCGTATGTTACAATTCAAGGTAAATTCTCTGTGATCTTATACATCTTGAAGATTGATTTTGTGTTTTGGAGAAGATTTTATAGATCTTGATGGTTCTTGGACAAAAGAAGAGGTATGATGTTCTAGATCTACTTCTTAATCAATTTCTGCACGCCAAATGCTCGATGAATTGTCTGAGAAAAGTTTGATGATGTGTTAATTGTTCAAAGTCAGATCTGAAACGAGTTTTAGATCTTTGATTGCTTAAATTCAACTTTCTGAATTGATCAATCAGAAACTTGACTCTTTGCAATCTTTGTTCTAAGAAGATAACTATGGAGATCGGCTTATCGTTCTACATCAAATTAAATTGGTGAACATTTGATTAGAGTGGAGGATTTCACAAGGAGAATAAGGAGTTTGTATTGATGATGAACAACCAGATTTGTTCAAAAGAATAATAGTGATCGATTTGTTCTTCTTCATCAAATAAATTTGATGAGCATTTGATTTCATTTGAGGATGTTGATCAGAGAAAGGTAATATGATAATAATTGGAAGATGTTATCAATTGGAAAGAATTTATTGTTGATCATGCCAAAAGCAAAAGTTGTTGATTCAATTCAAGATGGTTGTTATCAAGATCAGTTAGAGTGTTCAAAGTTGAAGTAAAACAGAAAGCAAGAAGGGGCTGTTTGTTGCTGTAAAAAAAAGGTTGTTGTCCAAAAGAGAAAACAGCTTAATGATGTTGCTGTAATGGAATGTTTGCTGTTTGGTGCTGAAAAATTCAGAAAATTAGCTGTTTAGTTTCTGTCCAGATGCTGTCATAACAAGCCACAAGGTTGTTGTCAATGCCATTTTGCTGTCAATGCCATTTTGCTGTCAAAAAGTTGCTGTCAATATTTTGCTGTCAAATTAGGGCTGTTAAGTATTTTTTGCTGCTGTCAAAGTGCTGTCAAAACAGAAAAAATTGTTGCTGTCAAAATGGGTTAACGCAGAAAATTGTTGTTGGAAACCGAAAGCTGTCAAACCAGAAAATAGCAAGCCGTTAGGCTATTTCTTTGCGGTCAAAAATGGCGAAGTTGCTGTCAAAAAGTGCAGTATTCTGATTCAAGACTAAAATGTGGCAGTTCTGATCGATCAAAGACTAGTCAGAGTCATGTTTGTTCAGAAATCGATCAAAGGATGATCAGAAGTTTGTTCAAGACAAGTCAGAAGTCTGATAATGAGTGTTCAGAACTATGATCAAGGGTGATCAAAATTACACTTAAGCCTTCGCAGAACATTCTTGTTAAGTCAGAACTTCAACAAAAGGCAATTCAGAAGTATGATCGGAGATTAATCAGAACTTTGATTAAGCTGTTCAAATTTCAGCTTAATCAGATTTGTTCAGAACTGATATTAAGCCTATTCAGAAGTTGAAGTGATTTTATTCAGTTACAAGGAAATTCAAATATCTGATCATGAGGCTCAGAAGAATCAGAATGTTCAGAACTTTGTCGAAGCTTAATCAGAAGTCTGACTCTAAAAGTCAGAACTTTATCGTGAAGAGTCAGAACTTTCAGCCTTAGAATTTTTTTAAAAAAAAAAAAATTCTTTAAGGATCAGATATCTGATTGACTTACTCAGAGGTCTGAGTGGTCTTCTCAGAAATTTTACTTAGTATTTTTCTGAGTAAAGGTGCATTTCAGAATTTTTCAACACCTTTGCGCACCTGTCGTATTTTGATCATAACTCCCTCCTCGAAGCTCAAAATTTGACGATTTCAGATGCTCTGAATTCCTAAGACACAGATGAACACTTTTCATGTTTTGAGTTTGTTCGGAATCAATGTGCTTATTTGTCAGATTCTGTGTCGAAGTCAGTGTATAGCTGCTGGACCGAAGCAACGTTTTTCACGATATTTCTCCCAACTTTCAGAAAGATGTTCTGTCTTCTATTTTTTTGTGGATCCAAGCTGAGTTATTGAAGTGTATGAAGACACTCCCTCCTATGATCTTAATGGATTAAGCTCTTTAGCTTAATGATCATACAACTCGAATTTCACGGACGAATTCCTTATTATAAACTGAGGTTGTTTCAGTCGAGCTTATTGCACATGGGATTCGATTTTAAAGTTGTAATTTGTGAAGAAGAAGAGCAAATTTTGAGGGGGAGCTTGGATAGTTTTGCAAGGCATGAAGATATGCAACATCAAAGTTTTCAAAGAAATCAAGGGGGAGATCATTTGAAGATGCTTTCTTTATAAAACTTTAGGGGAGATTGTTGGGTCTAGAAAGCCCCAATTATATAGAAAGTTTTATAAAGTCCATGTAAAGTCAACAAAAGTCAAATGTGTTGTTATTAGCTTTATAAGTATTTTGGGCTTTGGGGGTTTAATGGGAAGTTAAATGGGCTTGGGCCCGTGTCTTGTATTTTAGACACTATAAATAAGTGTCTTGGGCTTACATTGTTATTTGAGACTTTGAGACTTTTGAGAGAATACACAGCGAGTTTTGAGAGAGTCGTATATCAATTTCTCCCTCCATTATATTTCAAGTATATGAATAGAGATCATTCAATAAATTGTTCTTCATGTCTATCTCTATTCTACTTTCTATGGAGTATTCTTGATTGTTGCTTCAACTATGGGACTTACAGTAATCATAATTCTTCACAATCTTCACTTTACAATCCTTTGCATAGTGGCCAGATTTTCCACATTTGAAGCACAGATCCTTTTCTTTTCTTTCTTCCTTCTCTTCTCTATTTTCTTCTCTTCTCTCTACCTTCTTCTCATATTTACTTTCTCCTCTTTCTTCTCTTTTCTTGAAATCTGAATTTCCCTGCTCTCTCTTGTAATTTCCTTGAAATTTACCCTTTCCATACTTCTTGTTGAAGGTGTTAGTCAACAAAGCCAACTTTTCAGCAATTATTTTGATATCTTCATCTTCTTCTGATCCCTCTTCCTTATCAGATTCCTCCAGCTTTGGTATCTCAGATAGATACGCAGTCTTCTTGGGTGCTTTGACTATTTTAGACTTTGACAAAAAAGCTAACTGTTCTGCAATATTTTTCTTTTCTTCAACAACAATCTTAACAGAGTCTTCATGTTGATTTAGAACACAAAATAGATCATTGAGATCTTCTTCATACATATCCTTATTCATTTGCAGACTTATAGCAAACGATGACCATTCTGAATTTAGACTGTTCAGAAACTTGTATTTTATTTCTGATTTTGTTTTTTTCAACCCATTTCTTCTCAAATCATTCAGTATGGTGCAAAATTTACTGTACGTCTGAGTCAAACTTTCTGATTCTTTTGCGTTGAACCCTTCATAAGCATTTATGCTTTGATTTAACTTTGCTTGTATTGACTTAACAGTTCCTAACACCTGTCTTTCCAGTTCATCCCACATTTCCTTAGCAGATGATCCACTGTCAATTCTGTTTAGAACTTCATTTGGAACGGCTAATGTCATCAATGTAATGGCTCTTTTGTCTATAGCATGCCTGTTTTTCTGTTCTGCTGTGTATTGAGAAAAATTCTTCTTCACCCTTGTAGCAGGAATTTCTGGAGTTGTCTCTGTTTCAGGAGTTGCAGCAACATCGACATAGACTTCGATAGGACCTTCTCGGATAGAAACCATCATATTTTCATCTATGTTATCCAAGAATTGGATCATTCGGATTTTCCATTGCTGATATTCTTCCGGTATGAGAACAGGTGGCTTGGTTTCAGATCCCATGGCTAGATACTCTTTTGAAGACATGATTGTAAGATATTTCAACAGAGAGACAAATTCAATTTCTTGAACAAACACAGAGAGAATTCAAGAATTGCTAAGAATTCAAGAAATTCAAATAGCAGCGGAATCAATTGACGAATTGATCAAGAAAACTTCAAGAATGCGATCAGGAAACCCTCGAGAACACGATGTTGAACGAATTTGTTTGTTGATTGGCTCTGATACCAATTGTAAGTTTAGGATCTACTCTTACAATCAATATATCAATGTATAGAACAATAATTGAGAAGTAATATGATCAAACCAACTTGTAATCAATGAAGAACAGATTTACAGATCTTAGAGAGAGAATCTCAAAGATTACAAAAGATGAATACAAATATATGCAGAAAAGTCAGTTAGCGTAACAGTGCTAACCACTATATATACTGTAACATAAACACTAAAGCTACAGTACAAATATGAAAGACTAAT
Organism: Saussurea involucrata; assembly: GCA_033807775.1. NCBI lineage: Eukaryota > Viridiplantae > Streptophyta > Magnoliopsida > Asterales > Asteraceae > Saussurea > Saussurea involucrata. Next base: position 141,613,176 of record CM066322.1, read on the forward strand.
AGGAACAATACACGTGTCCTAATTAGTAAACTAAATACGAAGTAAAGTATCTAGTTATAAGTTCTGAACATGTTGTTCAGAACTTCTGAACATTATTCTGATTAGGCTTCTCAGAACTTCTGACTCTTCTTCTCAGACTTCTATACTTGACCAACTTTCAGAGCAATACTTCTGAGCCTTCTTAGTCAGAACTCTGACTCTTCACTTCAGAACTTCTGAGCCTTCTTAGTCAGAATTCAACACATAGTTTATTGACAAAACTCAGATCTAACAGTGTTGTTCTTGGAAGATGGTCATTTGAGTCATCAAGATTAACTTATGTGGTTGTACACTGCGGTTCTGGTGCAACCTCTGTTGTTGATGGTTCTTCTGTGCTTATGCTTGGTTCTTCAGCTTGTGGGAGGATTGGAATGAGAGTTGGAATTTGTTCCTCTGAGGAAGTAGAGACCGAGTCTTCGTTTTCCTCTGGTATTGATTCCTCTGTAGTCGTTGGAGTAGGTATTTCAGGAGCCTCTGTGGTTGAATCCTTAGTTGTATCATCTTCTGTTCGCCCCCCTCAGTACGTGCATCTGTATGATTCACAGAAGAGGATGAAGTATTCAATGGACCAGTTTGAGAAATACCTGACTCAGTCTGGTTTGTAGAAGATGCTTCTCCAGAGGCTCTGACGGCTCCAGCAGAGGGATCAATATCATCATGGAACATCTCTTCAAATAGAAGATTTAAGTCTTCTTCTCTTGTTTTTGAGATGCCAGAGGATTCCTTCTTTAGACCGAGTTCTGAACTGATTTGTTCAGAAGTGTTTTGAAAGGAATCGTCAAAAGATACATTGATGCTTTCTACAATGGTGCGTGACTGCAGAAGATAAACTCTGTAGGCTTTAGAAGTGGCAGAGTACCCAATGAACTTTCCTTCATCTGCTTTCACCTCAAACTTTCCTCTTGCTTCTCTGTCATTTAAGACGAAGCACTTGCATCCAAATACATGGAAGAACTTGATGTTTGGTCGCCTTTTGTTGATCAAACGATAAGGTGTCTTGATGTGCCTCTTTACAATGGTTGATCAATTTTGGGTGTAGCACGTGGTTGACACTGCTTCTGCCCAAAAAGACATTGGTAATCCACATGCTGTCAGCATAGTTCTTGCAGCCTCCACAAGCGTGCGGTTCTTTCGCTCAACCACGCCATTCTGTTGTGGGGTGCTTGCAGCAGAGAAGTTCTGTGAAATGCCTTCTTCTGTAAGATAGGCTTCAATGACAGAGTTTTTGAATTCTTTGCCATTGTCGCTTCTTAGTTTCTGAATCCTGCACTCATACAGAACTTGGATTCTTTTCATTAAATTTATCAGAATTTTTGGAACATCTGATTTCTTTCGGACAAATTCAACCCATGTAAATCTTGAATATTCATCGATCAGAATAAGTATATATTTCTTGCCACCTAGGCTCTATGTAGCAATGGGACCGCAGAGGTCGACATGAAGCATATACAGAGGCCTAGTGCAAGATATATCAGTTTTGCCTTTATGGGAAGCTCTTTTGAGTTTTCCCATTTCGCAAGCAGAGCACAAATGATCTTTATTAAACTTAACATTTGGGAGACCTTTGACTAGATCGAGTTTAACAAGCTTATCTAGAGTATGAAAGTTTAGGTGGCAGAACCTGTTGTGCCATAACCAGGCTTCTTCTCTTTTACAGGCTACAAGGCAGAGCTTGTCTTCCTTGTTATTGGAACAGAAGTTCATGAGGTAGAGATCGCCTCTTCGTTCGGCTCGCAGAAGTTCGACTCCTGTGTCCTCACCTTGTAGAGAACAGAAGGTCTTTTTGAACATTACGTCGAAACCCGTATCGCAGAATTGGTTAACACTGAGAAGATTGTGCTTAAGGCCATCCACATATGCAACTTTGCATACGGTTATGTTTTCCTTCTTAATGACTCCGTAGCCTTGGTTGTCACCAAAGGTCACAGATCCTCCGTCGAGTTTATCTTTGTAGGGGGATAGTATACCTCTGTCGCCAGTCATGTGCCGCGAGCATCCGGAGTCTAGATACCAGATCGGCACATACTGCTTCTGCCAGATAATCAGAGAGTTTTAGGTACCCATATCCAAACGGGTCCAGCTTTGTTAGGGGTATTCAAGTTTGCCTTAGCATTCTTGGGTTTAGATTTAGCTTCTTTTGAAGAACCATTTTGTTTTTTCTTACCCTTGAATTTAGTGTTTTTTTCGGTGTAGAGAGGAAACAGTGTGAACTTGAGAAGTGTTGATTTAGTCAATGCATGAGATCGAAGCAATGACAATAATGAATGTGTGAAGAGATTTGCTTGAACTTTTCATTGAAAACATTAATTGGGGGCACAGAGGCATTACATTCTATCCTAACATTTGACTTCCTATGTATGTTAGATTGTTGTTTGCAAAATCCTTTGTTGAGAGCAGCCTTCTGTGGACCCCTTCTGTGGTGAACTTCTGCGGGTTTCACTGTCACAGAAGAAAAAGAATTGTTATTTTCAACCCATTTTCCCTTCTGTTGCCATGTTAGTTTTTCTTTAATAGGCTTTAAGGGTTTTGACGTCTTTGAACTTGATGGATTTTGAGAGGATGGTTTCTTTTGTTGTTTGATTTTTTCAAGCTCAAGAGAGGTTTTGGCTTGTATACACATGTATAAAAAATCTGGACAGATAGGAACTCTTGTGATTTTCTCCTTGGGAGGAATATTTCTGTTAAGAACTCCAGAGGGTAGTTTAAAATCCTCTGAGTCACAAGATACTATCTCTGACTTAGAGTCAGTCTCAGATTCGTCAGAGGGTGAATCGTCCTCATATACAGAGGTTGAGTCACTTAGTTCTCTTTCGATAAAGGCTAGATTTTCAGAGCATGTGCCATACTCGCTTTCTTCCTTTCTTTCAGGGATATCTTCTAAGTCAACAAAAGTCTTCATCGAGGTTTCCTCAGAGAGATTTTGACAATTTTTGAAAGTACTGGGACATTCATAAAAGTTGTTTTCACCGATTTCCAATAATTCCTTTTCAGAAATATGAGTCAGTTTTTCTTCTGTTGAAGCAGGCAAGAACGCAGGTGCCTCTGCCAATAGTTTCTTTCAGAATCTATAGTGCAAACAAAGGCAACCTGTGATTGAGTCTCGGGATTACCAAACTTAAATATTCCTATTTGATCTTGTGTTTTCAGATATTTCTTAGGTTTGGACGCTCTTTTGACAGAAGCTGATGATGGTAGATTTGTGTTTTCAAACCGCACATTCACCATCTTCGAAGGTTTCCTTCTGTGAGGTTCACCAGAGACTTTTCGCCTTTTGCTTACAGAGAGTAAATTTGGAAAACCGGGTTTTCTTGTACTACCAATATGAAATAGAGAGGACAGAGACTTGTTTCTTTTGTTTCCAGTGTATGGATCTATATCACAGAAGCCAATTCCCCGTCTCCCTATTTGTTTATTAGTTTTCTCGTACACCTTCTGTGCATCTTGATATTTCTTTATTAACATATCTCTTCGGAGTAAATCTTGACAGAGGACTTCTCTTTCCTTTTGACAATAATGTTTAAGAGCTAAAATGTTCATTCTGTCGGTCTCAACGTCCATAAGTTCTTTAGATTTTGTTTTTAATGCAGAGTTAAGTTCAGAAATCTTTTCTTTCAAAGGATTTAGGTGTTTGTTCCAGTTTGTTTCAATTTCTTCCTTTTCTTGAAAGATTTTAGCCTTTTCTTGAGTGAGAAGTCTAGCTTCTCTCTCAAAGAAGGTAAGCTTCTTTTGAACACTTTCGCAGGTCTTTTTAAGTTCTATGTATTCAATGTTTAGTTTAAGCAAATCAGCTTCTGCTTGACTAGAGTTAGAGTCAGAAGTGGATACCTCACTATCGGAGTCAGAAGAGCTGACCTCTGCCATTCCACAGAACAAGGCGTTTTTGTCGCCTTCATCAGATGATTCGTCTGACAGCCAGTTCTCCTGATTCACCATTAGCGACTTCTGAGCATAAAACTCCGCTTTCTTTTTGTAGTAAGCAGAGTCCCTCTGTGGGCGGTTTGATTTGCTCCTATAGTCAGCGGCATAATGACCTGACTTGCCACAGTTAAAACATCCTTGGTTCTGGGAACTATTTCCAGCTCTGTCGTCCGACCTCTGTCGGTCACCACCTCTTTCAGTTCTACATTCATTGGCGTAGTGGCCTGGCTTACCACAGTTGTAACATACTTGGTTCTGTGGAGTGTTGCCAACTTTATCGTCTGACCTCTTTTGGTCACCAACTCTGTCAGTCGACCTCTGTTGGTCGCTTCCTCTATCGTTCCTTTCATTTGACCCTTCTCTTCCTCGATCATCTCTTCCATAGCGTTCATTACCAGACTTCTTCTGGTAACCTTTGCTGAATTCCCTTGTCAAAAGGGCTAACGATTTAGCAATAGAGGCCATTGATGTCTCTTCTTTTCCACCCCCTCCTCATCTTCACTATCAACGATCAAGATCTTCTTCTTTTTTCTTTTCTTCCACTGCTTTCTCCTTTTTCGGTTTCTCTTTATCTTCTGTAGCCTTACCAACCAGCGCAAGAGGTGCACTGATTTGAATTTTTGCTTTCGCAATCTGAGGCTCTTGGGCTGCCAACGTTCCATAGAGATCTGACAAAGTCCAGGAGTCTAAGTCTTGATTTGTTTGCAGAGACATAGACAACTGGAGCCATTCATCATTGAGACTCTTTAGGAACATGGCATTGTTTTCCTCAGAAGTTCTGTGGATTTCGAACTTCTTGCACTTGTTGATTAGAGAGTTGAACCGATCATATGTTGTCTGCAGAGGTTCTGTCGGCAGAGCTTTGAATGCGTAGTACTCGTTGATGCATTGGGCTCTGCGGTTCTTCCGAGTTTTGGCCCCACCATCCAGTTGTTTTTCCAGTTCCTTCCACATATCGTATGCAGATTCACACACATCTAAGGATTGGAAAAGGTCATTGGGTATGGCCATTATCTGAAGTCTCTTAGTCTTCTTAGCAACTTCATATTTTGCCCAATCAAGATCTGACCACTTGTCCTTGGTCTTTGGTTTTGTGTGCTCAAGGATTTCAGGAGTGTCGTCTGTGGCAGGAGCACGGGGTACTATGATCATTGGTACGAAAGGAGGATTGTTGATATAGTACATGAGTTCTTTGTCAGTACCCTCGAAGAAGTGAATTATTCGTATCTTCCATTGAGGGTACTCATCTCTGATTAGTGTGGGTGGTTTGGTTAAAGAACCAGCGGTGAAGAAGTTGTTTGTGTTTGTCATTTTGAAAGGTTTTGAGAAATCAAGAAAAATAGGGTATGAACAGTAAACCTTCAGAGAATGAAGTGGATGTTTATAAGCTTCAAAACCTTTGAACAATGCACTAAAATGGAGATTTAACCAAAGAAACAGATTCTGTAAGTTTACCAAAGTCGAAACAGGTCGAGAATGACAGAAAAACAGATGCTGTTTTGAAAGATATGAAAAATAGGTTAAAAGTCCAAGTTTCTACCCAAAATCATTGTAAGTGAGGATCTCTTGATATAGAAAATCAAGAACCGCTCAGATACCAATTGTTGGTTCCTGTTTTGCATAACAATGAATATTTTATCTAATTAGTTCAAACAATATATAATGCGGAAGCGTTTTAACGAACTAACAGATATAATGTGGTAGAATAACACACAATATAAAATATATGAAGTGTAAATAACACAGATAAATAGCTCAATGATTCACTGTATTTGATATAATAAGAACACCAAGAACACCGAAAGGTTTGATAAGAATCTGCTCTAAAGGTGTGTGTGTCTTGCAAGGCTTGATAGAAGAACTCAACATGAGTCTTCTATTTATACTATTTCTAAAGGGGACAAGATCTTAGATAATAAGGACCGAAGGTACTAGGATACAGTTGATGAACAGTTGTTGGAATGTACTAATACACTATTCTGTTACTGTTGATACAACGTGCATTAAATGCTCCGTATTCTGCTTTAGGCTGAAACCTATAAGAGTTTGACACGTGGAGTTGTCAGGTCACGCCTTGTCAGAATGATCTTCAGAACCTTCGAATGGCAGATATTGTAAGAAGCACGTTTGTCCTTGTTTAGATCTTTTGCGTAGATCTTCTTTTTACCACAGAGGCTCTGTCAAGTATGACAGAAGCTCTGTGGCCTTGTCCGCTTAGAAGAGTCTTCTGTTGCTTCTTCACTTCGGTCTTCTTGGCTAACCCGACAGAGCCTCTGTCGGAGACTTCTGTCTTCTCGGTTACTCGGCTACTCGGCAGAGCTTCTGTCGACGACTTCTATACTTAGCCTATTTTTCAATACTTCTATTAACAGAAAGATTGGAGCTAACAAAACATAACAACTTCAACAATTTAATATCCTGAGTCCTATACCAAGACTACAAAAAATCGGGTGTTACTTAACCCAAACCAAAGTTGCTAATCACAAAATGCGGAAGACTTCACCAAGTCACTTACTTCTTGAGCACACAACTAGCTCTCCACTCTTCACAGTGTCACTAGAACTATTCCCCAATCGAACCTGTTGCACATGCCGACAAATAAAAAGGTTAGGCTAATGCTTAGTGAGTTCAAAAGTTTTCATCATGATTAAAACAGTTCGTTAAACCAAAAGAATGCACTCAAAATCACGATTTTCCAAAAAGGATTATAATTAAATATGTGAACAACTCATTTTCCCAACGCACACAAAACCCGTGCCAAAAACTCCAAAATGAAACATTCCTCAATAATAGGTTTAAATCCAAAACACGCTTATGCGTGAATAAATGTTAAGTTTCCAAATAAAGTAGACACGAGTAAAATTCTACCATTTGAAATGCCCCACAAGGAGTAGAAATAACCCAACACCCATGAGAATGTGGAAGACAATCCAAATACATATGATACGTTCTCGAAAGAGTGTGACTGACATGACAACCCACGCATAGCGTAATTATAAACAAAGTCCAAATACTCAATATTGGGAATAGGCATTCAACCAAACCTTAATATACGTGTAGCGGTTCCAATATTAAAGTCAAAACTTGTAGTTACTCGCACAAGGCTTACGATAATTAAACATGCATATCACAAGACTCTATATAATATTGACAACAATGAGGGAGACCCGTATCCATTGAGGGTGTAGGGAACACATAAGTATACCACCCGTACAATGTTAATCGTACAACACCTCGCTACTAGACGTCCAAGGGTTCCTACGACTTCTCAACAAGTTTCACCGCAAGAGACAGTTGACCTTAGTGTCTATTCTCATGAATTCCACTACAAGGCCCGACACGCTTAGGACTACCTCCAAGGCATCCCCTTCAAAGAGGAGAAGGTCCTAGTGCTTACCTCCAAGGTAGCACCTCCAGACTCAACCCTCATAGTGCCTACTTGAAAATTTTAAGGTCATACACAAGGGTCCTGGAGTCCGACCCTGCAACACTCATGCAACCTCATAAGCAAGACCGACTCATATGCTATGCATCCAATGCAAATATAGTCAAACTGTTGATCCCATAATAAGACTCAACAATGATATATCAACGACAAACACTTAAAACAGAGTATAATAAGGTAGATGCGGAAGCGTATTATAAGTTGTTTGTGTTGATATCGATGGTAGATTACACACACGGAAATATAGAAATGAATCTGTAAATAACAAGAATGTAGCTCAACAATTCATCTCTATTTGATTCTTTTAAGAACACCAAGAACACCGTAAGTGTGTGATACAAATAAGATAAGCTCTAATCTGGTGTGTGTGTAGTGCAAGAGTTACCAGAAAAGTCTTGTTGAGGCCTTCTATTTATACTACTTTTTAGGGGACAAATAGTAGACGGGAAGTGCTAAGGTATAAGAGACAACAACGTGGGACTGAGTCCGGTACACATTGATGTAGTGCGCCGCCTTTCTGCAAAAGTTATAACCCCTCAGAAGATGACACGTCGAAAGTGGCAGGGCACGCCTTGTACTACTGATCTTCAGGATCTTCATACAACAGAGTCACGTGAAAGGCACGCTTGTCCTTGTCTTGGTCTTTGAGCATCTTCAAGCTTCCAAGTCTTTATACCACAGAGGCTCTGCCAAGGGTGACAGAGGCTCTGTGGCCTTGTCCTCTTATTTTCTTCTAGTGAACGTTCCAATAGAAGGTTACTCGTAGTTCCATGCTCTTAGTGTCCCGCAGAGGCTCTATCGGTGATCTTCACTTAGCCTATTTTTCAATACTTCTTAGAACAGAAGTTGGAGCTAACAATCTCCCCCTGAGTATTGAAAAATAAAAAATTGAAAATTGCATGATTTCTAAGGCTAAGAAGAACAAGAAGTGAAACATTTGACCTCTGTAAGAAATTAACTTTTCATTACTATTATGCCAGAGGCATTTACATGATTTGAAATAAAGTACAGTGTTTGAAAAGTAGACAAAAGTGTGAGACAGTTGCAGAGGTCAGACTTTTGCGTTTGGTAATTCATTGATTGACTTGGTGAGTCTTCCATCCTTGAGTTCTTGGTACATGGAGATGCAGAGGTCTCTGAAGCTGATGGCTGAATCAATGACCTCAATTAGTATGTTTGCGAAAGTTAGGTTCATGAACTCAGATCCTCTATGTTTCAAAAGATTGGACCTGAACTCGAGAAGGGACTTTGTAGCATACTTCTGGCAGTCAACCTCCAAGAACAACTTCATTTTTCCTTGAGGATCAAGGAATACATACCCAGTCTTTGGGTTGCTGATGATGGTATTTGGTTTAATGTCAGCAGAGGAGGGGCAGTGGTCTTCTGGAGGTAGGAGGCTGATTTTCTTTACTCCAAGATCAAGTGCCACTTGGAAGTCTGTCATGCTGTAGAGCAGAAGCTTTTCCCTCATTGCCCTTTTGATTTCATCGTATGCCCTCTGGATCTCAAGCCTTTCACAGAAGTTTTTCCTAGCCCAACTTAGAAGTTCTGGTAGATCATAAGGGCTGAGGTTTCTTAGATCTGCATCTGAGAATTTGTTCTCAGATCTGTCCGCCTTTTTGACATGATATAGGTTGTAGTGGAAGTTACCGCTTTTGGTATGTGAAAGCTTGCAACTTAGAACTTGAGTGATCTTGGACTCGGAGAAGACTTTGTAGAAACCAGGATTCAATCTTACAATCAAATATGAAGAATCAAACAGTAAAATGATAGAGATTTGGATCAACGAACTTGTATTCAATTAAGAACAGATTACAGGGCTAGAGAGAGAATCTCTCAAAGATTACAAAAGCTGAATACAAATATATGCAGGAAAGTTATGCGAAAGATTAGTTAGCTTACAGTTGCTAACTCCTATATATACTGTAAGGAAAAGCTAAAGCTACAGTACATATACAAGAAATACTAATAGAACAATTACACGTGTCCTAATTAGTAACAGAATATAACTGAAAGTATCCAAGACATAAGTTCTGAATAACATATTCAGAACTTCTGAACATTCTTCTGATTAAGCACTTCAGAACTTCCTTCAAGCACTTGTGATATTTTCTTCATCATTCTCAAAAGTTATGAGTCTCCTACTCAGAACTCTGACCCTTCAGTTCAGAGTTTCAAACTTGTAATCTTTTCGAGACTTCTCAGATCAGAACTTCTGAGTCTTCTAACTCAGAACTCTGAGTCTTCTATTCAGATCCAACACTTGTAACTTTTGACAAAACTTCAGATCTAACAATCTCCCCCTTTTTGTCAAATAGTCATGTACTTTTCATCATCATATTCTTTTAGTGCTGGAACAATCTTCAAAACCAGTACATTTCTCAGAGTAAGCCTTCTGTTAATCTTTTCTATGATCTCTTGAATCTCTTCAACTTGTTTTCCCTTTTGTAACTTTTTCTCCAGACTGTGTTTGATGAACCTTAAAGTTCTTGGACAATATTTTGCCACTTCTTCTGATCTGAAGAAAATCTTTTCATTTCTGTCATTTCTTAAGAAGACTCCCAACTCTGGATATCTTGTAACATTTCCACTTTTCAGAAGATTCAGATTTTCATGCTCATTATTTGGCATTGAGAGATATACACATGGCCTTTGTAAATACAGTGCAATTTGAAAATATGTATATGCATGCCATCTAAGAATATAAAACATAGCCTCTCTCACTGCAGCCAATGCCCCTCTCTCCTTTTTCAGTTTACTGTAGTCTTTATTTGATAAAAGACTATACAATATGTACAAATTTGTTACTGAGATTTTTTTCAAAATCTGCTTCAGTAAAGTAGTAGACTTTTCTATCTTCTCTTAAGACTTCAAATGAGTAAAATTCATGTTTCATGAACTTCTTCTCTTTCAATTCTCTAATCCCTGTGATTAAGAAATCTGAATAAACTGATTCTTTTGGTTTTCCAAAGCGCATTGACATTTCACCACGAAGACATTGATGTATCTCTGTTCTGTCATGATAAACACTTAGAAAGTTTACTTCTCTTGGTTGAAAGAAATAAGAAAGAGCATACTCCAGAAAGTAACCATTAACATCAACAAGTATTTCTTCTTCATTAGCCTCAGACTTTTCTGGTTGATCAACATCTTTCATTTGAACATCTTGTGAAGTCACATCTTGAATATCTTCTTCCACTTCTTCTGAGTAACCTCCATTTACCTCATACTCAGCAGGAAAAACAAAATCTATGTGTAACAACTTCTTTGGATTTACTTCTGAAAGTAACCATTCATTGCAATTTCGGATTTTGTTTCTGAGTTCAAGTCTTTTAGTGACACATCTGATATATTTTTCTTTCACATACACTCTGACATTCTCAACATATGCTCACATCTTCATTACCGTCTTCTTCAGAGTAGCATCACTATACTTTACTAGATCATTCAATCTGAATAGAACGACTTGGTTGAATTCTGAATAAATGAATCTTTCATTTTCAACTTCTTCACTCACAAATCCATCAAAGTTGCTTATTACTTCAAGAGTTTTGATTGGACTTGTCAAGTTACATTTCTCTTTCCTTGACTCAATTGCCAACTGAAAATCATATAAATACAAGTTTCTGACAAATATTCCCAGAACTCTTCTGCATTCAAGTTCTATCCAAGCATCTTCAGTACCAGCAAAGAATTTCACCAAGAAAATTTGATCTTCCAAGAACAATCTGTGAAAATCAAAACTTGTCATGTTCACCTTTAAGTTTCCTTCTTTCAATACATTCAGATTAACATATCTCAGACCATCAAATTCTTCACTTAGAAAGTCTAACACCTTCACAATTCTTTTCTGAACATGTAGCTTTTCATCAGTCTTTCTTAACCTGTTTGAAGCTTCCACATATGTCATCTGAATACTCTCATCCAAGAATCCATCAATAAAATTTTCAATGACAACAAACTCATCATCTTTGCAGTAGACAGATTCATAATTGTCTTCAGGGAAAATACTAACATACAAGTTTCTTGCCAATGGTGTATCTTCTCTTTCAACAATAAAGTCACATAAAGGTTCTTCAAGAATGGGTAACTCAATTCTAGGAATCACAATTGGCCTTCTGTAAGTGTAGAAAGGCATAAAGAAGTCTTCAACTTTCACAAGGTCTTCTTCTGATACATCTTCAAAGAAATATTCTTCAATGTCTTTTACAAACTGCTTTGTGTATCTTACAGAGTGATCTTCTTCTCCCAACAAGTCAATTGGTCTCACCAATCTGATAACTCTTTGAACATTCTGAATGTTAAGAGCTTTAACCAACTCACTATGCATTCTCCTTATCAAAATATCATTCAGTCTTCTCTCTTCAAGTTCAGAATTAAGAAGTTCCCTTCTGGTATAAGGAACTATCTCTAAACAAGTGTTAATCTCAGAACTTTCAATCAATCTTTCTTCAGAGATATCTGCCATAGTTATTTCACACCATTCTTCAGAAGAATCTGTCATTTCTTCTATAACAGCATTTAGATCTGATATAACCTTATCTGATCCAAAAATATCCATCTTTTCAGTCTCATCATTCTGATCAGTATCTGCCATAAGAACTTCAATTTCATCAGAATTAATCTCCATCTCTGTATTCAACACCAATTCCTCTGTTTTACTTGAGTTTTCACTTCCCATCTTTTCCATTTCCATCTCTTCCTCAGTATCTGAACTAATAGTCTGAACCTCAACCAACTTCTCAACTTCTGTTGATTTTTCCACTTCTGCTGATTCATCAACTACTTGAATATTTTCTGAATTTTGAACCTCTGCAACTGCTAACTGCATATCAGAAATCTCAAAATCTGCTAAGTCAATATCAGCTGACTTTAAACATTTTCTAACTTATCAGTGCTTTGTTCATCAACCTCAGAATTATGCTTTTGCCTTTTCTCCCCCTTTTGATGATCATGAGGATCATTATCATCAAACTTCCTTTTTAAATTCTGAGTTGATTCTGGTTCAGGTTCAGCTATAGATATAGGCATGATGGCTAATGGATTTGAAACACTAGCCAATGTTGAACTGAAAGATTGTAACAATGAAGATTTCATATCATTCATATTCCTTACTAACTCCTTTTGAAATTCTGACATACTATCCTTGATCTCATTTTTGTGAGATTCCAAGGACACTTTCATTCCATCCACCTTTTGTTCAACAGATTTTGCTTTGCCTTCCAACAAGAGTTTGAGATCATTCACCTCATTTTTCAAATAATCCACCGTACTTTCCAATTTTTCAACTTTTTCCCCCAACATCTGATTTTGTTTCTGAATCTTTTCAAATTCAGAAGATTCTAACTGTGAACCTGAACCAACAGATGGTCCAATTTTCATGTGCTCAGGTAGCTCATGGCATGTATATGCCACAAAGACATCATGTACAACAGATGCACTGTGTAATGAAGCTTTTAAGATGTTCACTTCACCAGGACTTCCATCCAATCCTTGACAACCAATATTAGGAGTGTATGGATGTTGAAACAGGAATACGAAATTCCTGTGATGTGCTAGTGTTGAAAAAAAATTCAGGCCCAAATTGGATATTACTGTGTAATCCAGACTCTATGTGTTGAATGAAATCTTGGGATTTATCACCTCCCTCCAAATGAGTTTGGAATGGTTCCCCTGTTTGAATTAAAAACAGTAGTATGTTGAAATACTTCTAAGTGGCTAGGGATGGGTAGTTCAAGTTCCACCACTGGGCCCATGGTGTTTTCTTCAATGTTAGTCACCAAGAGTTGTGAACCAACAGTAGATGTGGCTACCCGGATTAATTCAGCTGGATCAGAACCACCTCTTTCTGTTTGAGATTCTGTTAACAATCTCTCATCCTCACCACACTCTATCTGTTTTTCAACTCCCATACTAACCAATCTCTCTGAATTTTCCCTCTCTATTCTCTCAGAATGTTCTCCCCCTATCTATTTTGATGTGATCCCTCACCTCTCATCTCAGGTTGTTCCTCATGGGTAGGGTCTTGAGGTTGTTCAAGTTCCATTGAGGTGCAATAAGCTTTTAAAATCTCACTGTCCCCTGGAATATACTGCCTAAGAGACCTTGGAAGAAGTCTTTGATTTGGAAAGTTCTGATTTTTAGAACTAGAAATCATCTTACCCATATAAAAAATTGGACCATGCTCCTCATTTGTTCTTCTTGGAATATTTATGTTTTCTCTCATAGCATACCAAATCACAATCTGCCAATACCTTTGATAAGGTATATATGTAAGTGGAGTATCCCTTGTCTTCTTTTCTATGGCCTTCTGATTCTTCTTAAAGGTGTTCTTCATATCTTCCCAAAGAATTGCAATATAATCATAATGTCTGTTTTTCACCAACCCATGAAATATTTGCAGAATTTGCCTTGAGCCTTGATCAAGAGAACTATTCTTCCCAGATAAACATTTATTCACAATGTTGAACAAACAAGCCCAAATTGGTGGTAATTTGTTTCTTCTGAACAAACTTAGGGTCCTCAACTCTTCATTATACCCCAATCTCATAAATTCAGCAATTAATTCTTCTGTCAATGGAGAATCTTCAAAATCTAATCTTCCTTCTAAATCATCTTTATCTGGTAAATTCAACATATCTCTTAAAATTTGTATAGTCAAAGTCAAAGAAACTCCCCCAACTTCAGATACAAATTTATTTCCCTCTAGCCTTAGATGCTTCCACCATTGTTGTATATACTGAACAGGAACCGATTTCTTCTTTGTAAACAACTTTTTGTATGGATGATACTTCAATAACTCCATGATTATCTTATGATCTTCTTTAAATGTGCTTTCATCAAACAATAACACACAATTGTTTTCCAATAGCCTCAAATACTCTCTCTCAGGAACAATTATTTCACCATGATTAGGTCTTCCTGACATGATTGACCTAACTGCACTTTGTACGTGTTGAATGTTCTCATTTTCCTCATCTGTGTTTCCCTCTGATTCATCCATATGTTCATCCCCTGCTTCTCATCCAACATTACCTTGTACAATGTTATCTCCTATTACCCCTTCATCTACGACTCTATTTTCAGGTCTTTGAACTTCATCATCATCTGATTCTGATTCAATCAATGATTTTGATGAATGTAATGAAATGGCTCTATTTCTCCTTGAACCAGACATGATCGTAATGTGGAATTTTGAAAGAAAACAAGATCAATGAACTCAGGAATTGTGCGTATCTCACTTTTCACTCTTGGATTTCAAATAAAATTTGAAAGAGGGATTTTAAGGTCTATTTAAAATCCGCGAAGCTGAAAGGATTTAACGGTGAAAAGGCGCTTTTTGTCAAAGTTATAACAGATTCAAACACTGTGAAATGCCACAAAGAATATTAAAATGAAAAGACGTGGCATTTTCAATTGAATAAGAAGCTGACATGTGTTACATGATAGAAGTTAACACAAGTTAAAAGTTCTGAGTAACACGCTCAGAGTTCTGAGAAAGCATACTCAGAAGTTCTGAGTATACAGTTCATAGAAAATTCACTTAGAACCAAAATTCATTTAAAAAACAACTTCTGACTTAATATAAAACACTTAAGCATCCAGAAGCAGTTTGAACAGATAGAAAATTATTTTATCATCAATATTCTGTTCTTTTAATGATGATTTGTGATTTCTGAAAAATCATTTAAAATCTAACATCTGAATTTGAAAACTGTTAGAGCATTATTGTATTCAAGATTTACTGTAAAGTCAATGTGCTGTAATAAGTCCATACTGTATTGCTTAGCCTTTATACCTTGTATGTATGGGGTATAAATAGGTGTGTCGTGTAATAGTTAGATAGAACTCTTAGAATACTTCATGCATATTGTCATTTGTACTCTCAAGTTCAATATATGAATGACACATTTGCTCTCTATATTCTCTCTATATTCTTGATTGCTAAATCTGGGTTTATCAATATACCAATTGATAAACCCAGATTTAGCAATCAAGAATATAGAGAGAATCTAGAGAGCAAATGTGTCATTCATATATTGAACTTGAGAGTACAAATGACAATATGCATGAAGTGTTCTAAGAGTTCTATCTAACTATTACATGACACACCTATTTATACCCCATAGATACAAGGTATAAAGGCTAAGCAAT
Source organism: Saussurea involucrata (assembly GCA_033807775.1). NCBI lineage: Eukaryota > Viridiplantae > Streptophyta > Magnoliopsida > Asterales > Asteraceae > Saussurea > Saussurea involucrata. The sequence continues at coordinate 141,628,732 of CM066322.1, forward strand.
ACAGTATGGACTTATTACAGCACATTGACTTTACAGTAAATCTTGAATACAATAATGCTCTAACATTCTCCCCCTTTGGATTCAAGATTTAAAAAAATATGGTAGCAGTCTTCAACACTTGATTTTCAAAACTTAACTTTGACCGCTTTGAACGTTGAAGCTTTGGCACTCTTCAAACAGTTGAATCTTCACAAGTTCACGTACATCAGAATTCGTATCATAAGGATGCGAAACCTTCACATTTTTCAACATTTAGGTGTAAGCACAATCCGAGTCTCTCAGATCTAAGATAACCATATTAAAAAACACTTCAGACGTCACATGATCCGAAATCTTCAACATTGAGCAATCTGAATCCATATATGAGTGATCCGAAAAATCTTTGTCTTTCACAATGTAAAGTCAATCTTCAACAAATTGTTTTCAAGACTTGAATGCGAATTTTAGATCTTTACAGCTTTGAACTCAAACTTTGAATAATTTCTTGAACTTAGTATCTTCATCTCTTTGACCTCGAATTGTCTCCGACATGAAATTGAATTAAACATTTCTCCCCCTTTTTTGATGATAGTGAGCATCATGATCATCAAAAACTTTTTTTTTAATTTCAGCCGCATCTCTGAGTATCACTAACAATCTCCTCCTTAATGAATAACCTTGCTCCCCCTCAAAATAAGAATTATGGGCAATTTGTTTTCTCCCCCTGAAAGTATGCATATATTTCATTAAAGAATTATTCATTTCAAATACAGTGCTTTAATGAAAACATTTATACAAGGAAAAAAAATCATTGAACTACATTTTATAACTACTAACATTTGATCATTTCAAAGCTTTACAAAAGAAATCCAACTTAATGACGTATACCAGATTTTTCAATCAAATGAAATCAAATGCATGTGTTTGGATTCAAAAACAAGACATCATTGCATATCAAGTTAAAAATGTTCAGTTTCAACCCCTTTATTAAATCTATTTGGTGTGCTAGCATGCGAACTATGATCAGCAACAAGCATATGCAATTCTAAACCATATAAGAATACTCTGCTCTACTCACATTATTTGTCCAAAAACAGAATTTTCACAAAATTACAGGTTTATCGCGACTTTGTATTATTCCCAAGTTTCAAGAGATGTGTGCGCATTGGCATCTTTTATTTTGTGCTAATTGGCATCTTTTAATCAAAAAGTTTAGTAAGAATAAGATACACCGTTAAACATGACTTTCTATCTGGTTCTATAGCAGGATTTGGGTCAGCCGATCCCAGACCAGTTGGCCTTAGGTGTTAGGTGTCGAGCACCCCTTGGAACTTACTCTCCCAAACCAGAAAGGCCACATCGATATATCTTAAACCCATTTGTACTAGTAAAACATGGCTTTCGATCTGGTTCTATAGCAGGATTTGGGTCAGCCAATCCCAGACCAGTTGGTCTTAGGGGCTAGGTGTCGAGCACCCCTTAGGACTTAATCTCCCAAACCAGAAAGGCCACATGTACAAACTTTCAAACTAGATGATTTTATTATATATATATATATATAATTTTTTTTTGTTTTTTTTACATCTCAATCACTTGGTTCAAAATCATTGTGCTTCCCCCATCAGTCTGAAAAATAGGCTTTTTGAGCGTTATATTCTATATAAGTCCAGATTTACATATTTTCGAGCATTCAGCAATATTTCATTCATGTTTTGCTGACCTTTCGATTTATTTCAGAAGTGAAAGTTGAAACAAATATAACTCAGATAATACAAAAATACTTGTAAAATCACCCTTGACACACATTTTATTCATTGAATGAAAAATTGAGAATTTCATCTCATTGAATTAAATTTGTGAAGGTTCAAACATTCAAATTCAATAGAAATAAAACATAATGAAATGTTACCTTTCACCACTTGTTCCTTGAAACAGAAAGATGTGACAGTTAAGGATATCACCTGAGAAGTATGAGTTCTAAACTGATTTGTTTAGAATTCTTAGTCTTTGAAGTACGGGTCCTGAACTGAATTGTTCAGAAGCCATAGTCGTTGAAGCACGGGTTCTAAACTGAGATGTTTAGAAGCCATAAACGTTGAAGCACGGGTCCTGAACTGATGTATTCAGAAACCAATAATTTTGCTCTCCCTTAATGGCACAAGTACTCTTCTTAAAAAAAATTCACCGCTTCTCTTCTGTTTTCAGTCATGTGTGTGGTATATATGTAACATTCAGCACAACACATGATGAACCTACAAAACAGATTAAGCAGATTTTGGTACCCAACGGGACTTGGGTCCTAGTGTGTTAGGTGTAGATTTCTTAAAAGGAATATTGTATGTACCGTACCAATAAGAAATATAATCTGTATGCACAAAATCATTTGATCCACAAAAAGAACAACATATTTTCTTATGTGCCAACCTAAGCAGATGATTTACAGAATGAATAGGATTAGGTTGAACAGAATGTTTACCTTTCGGCGCATTGTTCTTTTTGTTCACATTCGGTGGAGGAACAGATGATTTTGGTACATCTTTCTTTGGAACTGTTGTGCCTTTGACTCTCCATTCTATCTTCACCTTTTTTAAGACTGGAACTTCTTTAGGTTTCGAAGCATTAACTGTAGGCACATTTGTTTTGTTATCTAATTTATCAAGCAGAGGATTATAGAAGAGATTTGTTGAACGAATCTGATCTTTTCAGAAATCTGTTGATCTATTAAATTGTTTAGAAGGAATGTTTTTAAAACTTGAACTTGAAGCAGTTTTAAAAGAACATTCAAAATCATTTGAATCAACAAATGGAGTCTGAAATATAGAATTATGATTGGTCTGCTTTGAGACATCAAATTTAAAAATGACGTCTTCAAGTTCTTTGACTTTGTTTATCAAATTTAAAAATGACGTCTTCAAGTTCTTTGACTTTGTTTATCAAAACATTTTTATCTTTCGGAATTAGATCAAATTTCTTTTGGAGATTAGATTTGATCAATTGGTCCTTCATAATATTAGCTGATAAACCAGATAATCTTTTGGTAAGATTAAGAATCGCATCTTCAAAATATTTACGTTCCGATTCAAAATCTTTTTCCAAAAACTTTCTTTTATCAGTAATCTCTTTGAAAGTTTCCATATTTTTCCTTTTAAGAGTTTTATTTTCCTTTTCAAAAATATTTTTCTTTTCCGTGAAATCTTTTCTTTCCTTTTCCAAAAGATTTTCTAATTCAGAGATTTTCACGGAAAGTTCATAACTTTTATTCTCAAAAGATTTGCATTCAGTTTCAAAAACAGTTCTTTCTTTTTCTTGCTTCTCTTTTTCAAGATATAAAACTTTTTCAAAGTTGGAGACTTGCTTCAAAAGTTTTACATATTTAAGCTCAAATTCTTTCTTTTCTTCAAGAGAAAAATTAGACAGTTTTCTCTTTAGATCAGCATTTTCATTGTCCAAACTTTTTCTTTTATCTTGAACTTCTTTTAATTTAGCTTGTAAATGCAAGTTGCACTTCTCTCTCTTTTCTTCCCTACTTTTCATATCAACATTTTCTCTTTGAAGAGTTGTTACTTTCTATTGAAGATTCTCGATTTGATCGTGCAGACTTGAGTTGTCTCTCTTTGCTTCAAGATCTGCAATATAAACGTCAAGATCAGTAACTCTTTTAATAAGTTTATCATTTGAAGAAGAAATGTCTAAAATTTGTCTCTTCAGATTAGCATTTTCTTCCTCCAATGCTTTTATACTTCCTTGAAGCTCCTTCATGTCATCTTGATGAGTTGAAGGAATTGAAGTATTAGTTTTAACAAAATTTTGCTTCAAACCTTCACCACTGGATTTAACAATAGTTTGCTTCAAACTTTCATTATTAGATTTAACAAAAGTTTGTGGTGTTGAAGGTATTTCTGTTATAAGAACTTGTTGCAAAATTTCATTATTTGGTTTAACAAAAACTTGTGGAGTTGGAGGAATCTCGTTTATATGAGTTTGTTTCAAACCCATCTCTCTTTATGGTATTGCTAGAAGTTGATCTTTCAGAAAATCAAGCAGAAAGTGTATAAAATACACTATTGAAAAAAAAAATTATATAAATTTTTTTCTTGAAAAGCTCTTAAAGTGTATGAAAAACACTATAGAAAAAATTTCGGAATAATTTTTTTTTAAATCAACACGAATTCGGATCAAGAAGGGTTCGAAACCAATGGATTCGGGCGTATAAGGATTCGAAACCAACAGATTTCGGATGTAACTTGATCCGAAACCAATGAATTCGTACACCACAAGATTCGAAACCAACAGATTTCGTATTCAATGGAATGCGAAACCAACAGATTTCGAACGCTCAGGAATCCGAAACCCACACTTGTAGAAAAAAAACTTTATCTATGTGATTCGAAATCAAGTAGAAAATCCCTTGAATGGTCCGAAACCCGTATGAACAATCCGAAACCCTCAAGAACAATCCGAAACCTTCACTTCGAACTCCAAAAACACTAATTCAGCCATAACTTCTTCGATTCTTGATTAATTGATATGAAACTTGCACAGATTTGTTCGAAATTTGAATCCACACACTTTCTTAGTTGATCACAAATCCTAATTCGATCAATTTAATCGAATTAAGATCCAAAACAGTAAGTTTAGGGATTTTGAACAAACAGATCTAAAATGATCAAATCTGCAAATTCTATGCAGATATTGGAAAAATTCCTTGTTTTAAAGATGATTAGGGATGAAAATCTAGTTCAGTAGTGTCAAGAATCAATCAAAAAGATAAAAATGGCAGAAAGGATGAAATCTGGATGAATAGTAATCGAAGAAGGGTCAGAAATCTCGATGAACAGTGAAGATTGAAGGGTCCGAAATCTTCTATATAGTGTAAAAAATCTTCAATTTGGTCTTTGATCTGCTTGAAACTTCTGTTTAGCTCTAATACTGTAGATCCCAGATTAATCAAGTAACAATGAATATAAAGCGATTAATCCTTTAGTGATTGAATGCAGAGAGTTACAAGATTAGAATGATGAACAAACTCTCTCTCTAAACTCTGTTAAGCGCACCACTAATCTCACCACTACTTCTCTAACCTAATTACCACTCTAATCACACATTAAATACCAAGGGCTTGACAGGCCCAAGACCAATATCCATAAAGCCATTATCTTGAGAGGATTTACAAACCAATAAATAACACTAATTATTTCTTTATATCACTTTCTATTTTATAGGACTTTTAGTCCTAACAATCTCCCCCTAAAGTTATATAAAGAAAAAATACGAACTTGAACTCTTCCGATCTTGATCTTCTCTTCGTCTTGAATCTTTGAAGCACTTTAGTGTTGCTTGTCTTCTTAGTATCACGAGTTGAACCACGAGTTGAATTAGCTTTGAAAACTTTAGCACTTTGTTAAACGGATAGAAGAACCATGCACGTTGTAATATTTTCAGCACGGGTTATAACAGTTACTCCCCCTCAACTTTTGCTTACTCCCCCTCAACTTGATAGTCTGGGTCTTTGAACTTTTATAACGTTTTTCCCCCTCATGATGATGATCTTTGTCTGAATTTGTATCACTTCTCTCCCTCATGATGATTAGGAGCATCCTGAGCATCATGTAACTTCAAAGACAACACTGATGAGTAGCAAAAGTACCAGATAAAACGGCAAGTAACCAAAATAGGGTAATCATCTAACACAGAAACCCAATAGTAACTGTTATCACAACAATTAAAATAATTGTGTGGCCTATGTTCAGAGTTGGCATCGGGGTATCTCTGATAGGACTTCCAGTTATCACTGAAGTAAAATATTAAAAATTACCTCTCAAACTGTTCCGGCAATATCATGAAGATATGCAATGGGAATCACAAAGACTCGTGCATGTGTGAAAGAAATAAATTATATCGATTTGGCTAAAAATTTAATTTAACCTGGGACTCAAGTTAAAAAATCAATTGACACAGTTAATAGAATATGAAGTTCGGAGACCGGAGCTGATGTCATCCTTTTTCAATATCTAAGACCTCCGAGTGAGGAATAGATAGATTATGTGCTAAATCTCCGTGCATTTATGAAACAAACATCTTTTGTGAGATGCTTGAGTGGCTAGGTGGGGTGACACGAGTTGTCGACACTGGGTCCATGTATGTTTCAATATTCATCTCCAACGAACGAGAATGAATAGATTGTGTGGTTACCCGGCTAACTGACTCGGTTTGGTAAGGACCAATATGTTTTTTACGTCCTGTCACATCCTCACCATTTTTTTCACTCCAAACTCGTCTATACATCTAGACCCCTCACTGTTATCTAAAAAGGATGTGTTTCTTCGGTAGGTCCTTCCGGTTCTGGATAAGACATTGTTACTTGACAGAAGTGATCGTGAGACAATTCAAGATATCGATCAAAAGCAGACAGGGTTTACTGATCCGGAATTGAAAGCCTGTGCAGTTTACTGTGGTGTGATCGAACTCAGAGTTGTAGGTGTTTTTAGCAGAAAACATTCCCAGAGAATATGTTCAGAATCACATTTTAAGTAACCCTGTAAAATTTCATTGCAAAATACTGATTTTTGAGCGAGTTATGATGATTTGAAGTTATGAAAGTTCAAAAATCACAAAACCTAAAAATCCGAAATTTACAGCTTCCGGTATTAGAAGCAAGTCCGGCAAATGGAAATTCCCGCAATTGATAAGTCCTGCAACTGGGAAGTCACAGAGAAATACCGGGAGTTGTGATACCGGACTGGCAAACCGAGTCCCACAACTGAGTAATACCGGGACTAAGTTAGGTACCGGGAGATGTAATACCGGGAGATGGAGTACCGGGAGATGGAAAACCGGGAGATGGAGTACCGGGATATATCAACTACCGGGAGATATCGGTACCGGGAGATGACTACACCGGGAGTTAACACTACCGGGAGATATCAGCACCGGGAGTTATTCACTACCGGGAGTTATCAGTATCGGGAGTAGTCACTACCGGGAGATATCAGTACCGGGACTTCGAAATAAAATCAGATACAAGAAAAAACTTACCAGGTTCAATGAATTTCTACAGTCTTGAAGAGAGATAATCTGCAAGAACTTAGTACTAAAAAGAAAACTAGCCCAAAATCACACCAAAACAATACTAAATCGAATCAAATAGCACTTTTGACAAGAAAAATTGATAATTTTCACGAACAAGGAGCAAAAACCAAACTAATCAAGAACTTAAAAACCAGTGATTTTTACTCAACCAAATGATTTGAAAACATAGAGAGATCTTAGAAAACCTATGAGAAGAATGTACCAAGCCTCAATTTTGGGTTTTAACACCAAAATCAAAGCAATCAAAAATTCTTGAGATGAACACAGTACGTACTTTGAATGATCAAGAAAAACCAGAAAAATACCTTTGAATCGATAGCTTTGTCCCTCAGCTCTGATACCAATTGTAGATCCCAGATTAATCAAGTAACAATGAATATGAAGCGATTAATCCTTTAGTGATTGAATGCAGAGAGTTACAAGATTAGAATGATGAACAAACTCTCTCTCTAAACCCTGTTAAGCGCACCACTAATCTCACCACTACTTCTCTAACCTAATTACCACTCTAATCACACATTAAATACCAAGGGCTTGACAGGCCCAAGCCCAATATCCATAAAGCCATTATCTTGAGAGGCTTTACAAACCAATAAATAACACTAATTATTTCTTTATATCACTTTCTATTTTATAGGACTTTTAGTCCTAACCCAGATCTAGCAATCAAGAATATAGAGAGAATCTAGAGAGCAAATGTGTCATTCATATATTGAACTTGAGAGTACAAATGACAATATGCATGAAGTGTTCTAAGAGTTCTATCTAACTATTACATGACACACCTATTTATACCCCATACATACAAGGTATAAAGGCTAAGCAATACAGTATGGACTTATTACAGCACATTGACTTTACAGTAAATCTTGAATACAATAATGCTCTAACAAAAACTTTTGAAACATTCAGAAGTAGTTTTGAACAAGTATAAAAATATTTTATCATTGAAAGCTTGTTCCCCTTAGAATGATTAGTGATGAGAAAAGAATATACAAACCTTATAAGCACCTCAGAACGATATCTGAATGATTTCAATGCTCCCCCTTGACTTTTGCATATACTCAAACACATATTATAAGGAATATAAAAATAAAACAGAAAAAATCTTAACAACATATTGAAATATTTGTAATTTTCAGAAATGTGTTCTGAAAGGTAATCAGAAGTATTGACTCAGAAGTTCTGAACTCAAGACTCAGAAGTTCTGAACTCAAGAGTCAGAATTCTGATTAAGAGAGTCAGAGTTATGAGAGCAGTACTCAGAAAATCTTACTTACAAAAATTTTTATTTCTGAAAAATAACAAATATGTTCAATTAGTCAAATTAAGCATTCCTATTTTACATATGAGAAAAGTGAACCTTTTGTGATCAAGAGGCTTTGTGAACAAGTCAGCCAATTGATACTTTGTATGCACAAAGTGCATCTCTATAGTTCCCTTTTCAACATAGTCTTTAATAAAATGATACCTTACATCAATATGCTTGGTCTTTGAGTGCTGAACAGGATTCTGAGTTATTGCAATGGCACTTTCTGAATCACAATATATGGGAATTTTGTTGAGTTGATATCCATAGTCCATGAGTTGTGTTCTCATCCACAAAGTTTGAGAGCAACAGGCAGTAACAACAACATACTCTGCTTCAGCAGTGGATATGGACACAGTTTTTCTTCTTTGAAGCCCAACTCACAATCTTATCTCCGAAAAAGTGACCAGCACCAGATGTACTTTTCGTGTCCAACCTGCTTCCTGCATGATCAGCATCAGTAAAACCAGTTAATTTGAAATCAGTCTCTTTTGGATACCAAAGGCCCATATCTGGTGAACCTTTCAGATATCTTAAGATCCTCTTAACAGTTAGCAAATGGGATTCTTTTGGATTTGATTGAAATCTAGCACAAAAACAAGTAGCAAACATAATATCTGGTCTACTAGCAGTTAGGTAAAGAAGAGATCCTATCATGCCTCTATAAATCTTGTTATCTGCTGGAACTCCATTGAGATCAGCATCTAACTTGATATTTGTTGCCATTGGTGTTCTCATAGAAGCACAATCTGATAAACCAGTTTCTATTAGGTAATTATCAAATCATCCATTGATCTTGAACATAATAGAGATTTACATAGGAATTATGCACTTTCTCTCTCTAGAATGCTCTCACTTCTCTCTCTAGAATATTACAATTTAGATCACTAATGAATTGCTTTCTTTTGACTTCCTTGAGACTTGCTTAACATCTAAGCTAACTAATCCTATTTATACCTAGGATTACAAAGCATTAAATCTAATCTACTTTGACTTTTCAATTAAAGCTACTTTGACTTTGTCTATCTTTAACTTTTACATTGTTTGACCATTACAAGACTTTAACAATAAAACTTGAATACAATAATGCTCTAACAATCTCCCCCTTTGGATTCAAGATTTAAAAAATATGACAGTAGTCTTCAGCTCTTGATCTTCAAAACTTTAACTTTGATCACTTTAAACTTTGAAGCTAAGATAATCTTCAAACATATTTATCTTCATTAGTTCACGGCGAACTATATGCTTTGACATTCTTTAAGAACTCAGCTTTGAAGAATCTTCAGTCAAACATAAAAAGTATTTGTCTTTCTCTTTGAAAAATCAATCTTCTTCAATAAAATCTTCAACAGATTGTCTTCAAGTCTTGAACATGAAATTCCGATCTTTGTATAAAACCATCAATTCGGAACAAGATGAATCAGAAACAATTAGAGTTTGGATCAGAAAGATGTGAAACCATCCACATTGTTGAACTTTTAGGTGTAAGCGTATTCCGAGAACCACTCAGAACTAAGATAACCAAATTCAACAACATTTGGACTTCACATGATCCTTCTTCCCCTGATCTTCAGTCTTTGTTCACGAATCTTTGACTTGAAATATATTTGACTTGAAAGCTCTTTGACATGAAATTGAATTAAACATTTCTCCCCCTTTTTCGATGAAAGTGAGCATCATTATCATCGAAAACCTTCTTCAATTTCAGTTGCGTCTCTTAGTATTACTAACAATCTCCTCCTTGGTGGATAACCTTGCTCCCCCTCAAAATAAGAATTCTGGAGCAATTTGTTTTCTCCCCCTGAAAGTATGCATATATTTCAATAACGTACAGTATTTGAAATTGTAGCACAAATTTTAAAACAAATTTACACAAGGAAAATAAAATTCATTGAACTTCATTTTATAACTACTAACATTTGATCATTTGAAAGCTTTACAAAAGAAATTCAACTTAATGAAATTTAACAGATATTTCAATCAAATGAAATCAAATGCATGTGTTTGGATTCAAAAACAAGACATCATTGCATATCAAGTTACAAACGTTCAGTTTCAACCCCTTTATTAAATCTATTTGGTGTGCTAGCATGCGAAATATGATTAGCATCAAGCGTATACAATTCTAAAACATATAAGAATACTTTGCTCTACTCACACTATTTGTCCAAAATCAGAATTTCATGAATTTACGGGTTTATCGCGACTTTGTATTTTCCCAAGTTTCAAGAGATGTGTGCTCATTGGCATCTTTTGATTTTGTGCGCATTGGCATCTTTTGATTTTGTGCTCATTGGCATCCTTTGATTTTGTGCTTATTGGCATCCTTTGATTTTGTGCTCATTGGCATCTTTTGATCAAAAAGTTTAGTAAGAAAAAGATACACCGTTAAACATGACTTTCTATCTGGTTCTATAGCAGGATTTGGGTCAGCATATCCCAGACCAGTTGGCCTTAGGTGCTAGGTGACGAGCACCCCTTAGAACATAATTTCCCAAACCAGAAAGGCCACATCGATATATCTTAAACCCATTTGTACCAGTAGAACATGGCTTTCTATCTGGTTCTATTGCAGGATTTGGGTCAGCATATCCCAGACCAGTTGGCCTTAGGTGCTAGGTGACGAGCACCCCTTAGAACTTAATTTCCCAAACCAGAAAGGCCACATCGATATATCTTAAACCCATTTGTACCAGTAGAACATGGCTTTCTATCTGGTTCTATTGCAGGATTTGGGTCAGCCGATCCCATACCAGTAGATCTTAGGGACTAGGTGTCGAGCACCCCTTAGGACTTACTTTCCCAAACCAGAAAGGCCACAGGCACAAACTTTCAAACTAAATGATAGCGCAACAATTTTATCTCAATCACTTGGTTCTAAAACATAGTGCTTTTCCCATATTTTCATTTCCATCCATCATTCTGACATTTAGGCTTTTTGAGCATTATATTCTATATAAGTCAAGATTCACATAACTTTGATCATTCAGCATAATTTCATTTATGTTTTGCTGACCTTTCGATTTATTTCAGAGGTGAGAGTTGAAAAAAATCTAACTTAGATAATACAAAAATTCTTGTAAAATCATCTTTTAGCACACATTTAATTCATTGAATGAAAATTGAAAATTTCATCTCATTGAATTAAATTTGTAAAGATTCAAGTTTTCAAAGCAGTAGAAGCAAAATATAATCCAAAGTTTCCTTTCACCACGTTCCTTGAAACAGAAAGATGTAACAGTTAAAGATATCACCTGAGAAGTGTGAGTTCTAAACGGATTTGTTTAGAAGTCTTAGTCTTTGAAGTACGGGTTTTGAACTGATATGTTCAAAAGCCAAAGTCATTGAAGCACGGGTTTTGAACTGATATGTTCAAAAGCCAATAAACGTTTAAGCACGGGTCCTGAACTGTTGTATTCAGAAACCATAATCTCTTTTAAGTGCGGGTCCTAAACTGATATGTTTAGAAACCATAGGTCTTTGTCTCCCCCTTAATGGTACAAATATTCTTCAAAAAATACGCCGCTTCTCTTCTGTTTTTAGTCATGTGTGTGGTATGGATCTACAAATCAGTACAACACATGAAGAACCTACAAAACAGATTAAGCAGATTTTGGTACCCAACGGCACTTGGGTCCTAGTGGGTTAGGTGTAGATTTCTTTGAAGGAATACTGTAAGTACCGTACCAAAAAGAAGTATGATTTTTATGCACAAAATCATTTGAACCACAGTAGGAACAACAAATTTTCTTATGTGCCAACCTAATTAGATGATTTACAGAATGAATAGGATTAGGTTGAACAAAAGATTTACCTTTCGGCGCATTGTTCTTCTTGGCATTTGATGTAGAGGGAAATGATTTTGGCATATCTTTCTTTAGAACTGTTGTGCCTTTGACTCTCCATTCCATCTTCATCTTTTTGAAGACTGGAACTTCTTCAGGTTTGGAAGTATTAACTTTAGGCACTTTTGGTTTGTTATCTGATTTATCAATCAAAGGATTATAGAAGAGATTTGTTGAACGAATCTGATATTTTGAGAAATCAGTTGATCTATTAAATTGTTTAGAAGAAATGTTTTTAAAACTTGAACTTGAATCAGTTTTGAAAGAGCATTCAGAATCATTTGTATTAACAAATGGAGTTTGAAAGATAGAATTATGACTGGTCTGCTTTGAGACATCAAATTTAAAAATGACGTCTTCAAGTTCTTTGACTTTGTTTATCAAAACATTTTTCTCTTTAGAAATTAGATCAAATTTCTTTTGGAGATCAGATTTGAACTGTTGATCCTTCATAATATCAGCTGATAAACCAGATAATCTTTTGGTAAGATTAAGAATCGTATCTTCAAAATATTCGCGTTCCGATTCAAAATCTTTTTCCAAAAACTTTCTTTTATCAGTAATCTCTTTGAAAATTTCCATATTTTTCTTTTTAAGGGTTTTACTTTCCTTTTCAAAGAGATTTTTCTTTTCCGTGAAATCTTTCCTTTCTTTTTCCAAAATCTTTTCTAGTTCAGAGATTTTCACGGAAAGTTCAGAACTTTTGATCTCAAATGATTTTCGTTTAGTGTCAAAAATAGCTCTTTCTTTTTCGAGCTTCTCTTTTTCAAAAAATAAAACTTTCTCAAAGTCAGAAACTTGTTTTGAAAGTTTTATACAATTAAGTTCAATTACTTCCTTTTCTTTAAGAATCTTCTCTCTCTTGTCTTCAATGCTCTTCAGATCAGCATTTTCTTTTTGAAGTGTTGTTACTTTCTCTTGAAGTTTTCTCGATTTGATCGTGCAGACTTGAGTTGTCTTTGTCTTTCTTTGTTTCAAGACCTGCAATATATACTTCAAAATCAGTAATTCTTTTAGTAAGTTTAGCATTTGAAGAAGAAAAGTCTAAAATCTGTCTCTTTAGATCAACATTTTCTTCCTCCAATGCTTTATTTAAATCAGAAAATGAAGGACTTGAAGCAACATCTTTAGCAATATATTGTTTCAAACTTTCATTATTTGGTTTAACAGAAACTTATGGAGTTGAAGGTATTTCTGTTATAATAATTTGCTTCAAACCCATATTTAATATTGCTAGAAAATGATCGTTCAGAAGATCAAGCAGAAAGTGTATGAAAATACACTACACAAAAAAATTTATATAAAATTTTTTCTTGAAAAGCTCTTACAGTGTATGAAATACACTATAGAAAAAAATTTCGGAATAAATTTTTTTTTCAAATCACAAGATTTCGGCTGTATAAGGATTCGAAATCAATGAATTCGGATGTAGTTGGATCCGAAATAAATGAATTCGGATGTATAAGGATTCGAAATCAATGAATTCGGATGAAGAAGGATTCGAATTCAATGAATTCGGATGTATAAGGATTCGAAATCAATGAATTCGGATGAAGAAGGATTCGAATTCACCCAATTCGAACTTAACAGGATTCGAATTCACACAATTCGAACTTGACAGGGTTCGAATTCACCCAATTCGAACTTAACAGGATTTCGAATTCACACAATTCGAACTTGACAGGGTTCGAATTCAATACTTGGAAAATCAAAAACAACTCAGATTTGTCCACAACTTCTCAATTCGAATCTAACAGAGTTCGAATTCAATACTTGAAAAATCAAAACCAACTCAGATTTGTCCACAACTTCTCAATTCGAATCTGACAGAGTTCGAATTCAATGAATTCGAAAGCTTCTCCGAATTCAATGAATGTGAAATTTACACTTGTGATGACCAGGAACACTCCGAATTCCCTTGAATGATCCGAATTCTGTATGAATGATCCGAATTCACCAAGAATGATCCGAATTCTGCACTTCGAACTTCAAAAACACAGATTCAGCTATAACTTTCTCAATTCTTGATCAATTAATACGAAATTTGTACTGGTTTGCTCGAAATCAAAATCCACACACTTTCTCAGTTAATCACAATTTCTAATTCGATCAGTTTAATCGAATTAAAGTCCAAAACAGTGAATTGGGGTTTTCTAACAAAGTTTCAAAGAAATGATCAAATCTGATGATTCTGTGCAGAATTTGATGATAATCCAAGAGTTAATGTTGTTCAGATTTCAATTCCGAGTTCAGTGATGCCAAGAATTGATCCAAGAAATCAAAAATCAAAGTCTGAATAAAAAGTGATCAGATGAATAGTAAAGCATGCATGGTTCGAATTCTGTATGAACAGTGTAAAAATTCTTCAAATTGGATCTTGATCTGCTTGAATATCCTGTTTAGCTCTGATACCAAATGATAAACCAGTTTCTATTAGGTAATCATCAAATCATCCATTGATCTTGAACATAATAGAGATTTACATAGGAATTATGCACTTTCTCTCTCTAGAATGCTCTCACTTCTCTCTCTAGAATATTACAATTTAGATCACTAATGAATTGCTTTCTTTTGACTTTCTTGAGACTTGCTTAACATCTAAGCTAACTAATCCTATTTATACCTAGGATTACAAAGCATTAAATCTAATCTACTTTGACTTTTCAATTAAAGCTACTTTGACTTTGACTATCTTTGACTTTTACATTGTTTTACCATTACAAGACTTTAACAATAAATCTTGAATACAATAATGCTCTAACACAATCAGACATCTTAAACTTCTTTAAAATATCTTTAACATATTTTCCTTGATTTATAAAAATACAGTTGGTAATTGTTTTACTTGAAGACCAAGGAAAAAGTTCAATTCTCCCATCATGCTCATTTCAAATTCTGATTCCACGAATTTTGGGAATTCAGTACATAACTCTGCACTTGTAGAACCAAATATTATGTCATCTACATATATTTGAATCAGAATTAAATCATCACCCTTTTTCTTTAAGAACAAAGTAGTGTCAATCTTACCTTTCTTGAAACCAGATTTTAATAAGTGTTGAGTAAGAGTGTAATACCAGGCTCTTAGTGCTTGTTTTAGACCATATAATGCCCTATCTAAAACATAAACATGATCTGGAAATTCAGGATCAATAAAACCTTCTGGTTGATAAACATAGACCTCTTCATTAAGTATTCCATTCATAAAAGTTGATTTGACATCCATTTGATATACTTTGAAGTTCTTATGTGCAGCATAGGCCAAGAATATTCTGATTGCTTCTATTCTTGCCACATGTGCAAATGTCTCATCATAGTCTATTCCTTCTTGTTGAGAATATCCTTTTGCAACCAATCTTTCCTTGTTTCTGACTACAACACCTGACTCATCTTTCTTGTTTCTGAATACCCATTTTGTTCCAATAATATATTTTCCTTCAGATTTTGGAACAAGTCTCCAGGCTTTGTTTCTTTCAAACTGTAGCAATTCATCTTGCATTGCTAAAATCCAATCTGGATCCTCTAGGGCTTCATTGGCTTTCTTACGTTCAATCACACTCAAAAATCCTGCAAACATTGCCTCATTTGCTGTTGTTGATCTGGTCTGTACTCCCACTGATGGATCTCCTATCACATGATGAATAGGATGGTCTTTAGTCCATTTATTTGAATTAGGAAGCACATCAATTTCTGAAAAATTGTTGTTTGTATCATTCTCATCAATGATTGCTTGTAATTCTGAATTGTCCCCTTGTTCTGATACTTGTTGAGGTGAAACATCCAAGTTTGGATTCTAAGTAGTAGAGTCAGAATTCTGAATGACTTGTTTAGAGTTCTGAGACACTTGTTCAGAAATCTGAGTAACTTGGTCAGAATTCTTATTGGCTTGTCCAAAATTTTGAGTACTAGGATCATAAGTTTTATTACTTGTATTGATCAAAGTTGGACATTCCTCAGATGGACCTGTATCAGAAATTACAGTAGTTTGAACCACTTCTGAAGTTCTCTTTTTCATTTCTTGAACCATTTTTGTATTTTCAAAATCTGCATAAGATTCAGAAGTTAGTTCCAGAAATGCATCCTTAAACAATATATTGAGTTCTGAACAGTTAGGATTATAAGTTGTTTCAGAAGTCATTTTTGTCTTATTCTGTTCGAGTTCTGAACTGTTTTGTTCAGAAGTCTTCATTCTTGACTCATCAAAGGTGACATTGATGCTTTCCATAATTCTCTTGGTTCTTCTATTGTAGATTCTGAATGCTTTGGAAGTAAGTGAATACCCAACAAAGTATCCTTCATCTGCCTTTTTATCAAATTTACCAAGATTTTCTCTATCTTTGAGAACATAGCATTTGCAACCAAAAACATGAAAGAATTTAATCAGTGGTTTTCTCTTGTTAATCAGTTCATAAGAAGTTTTATCTAATCTTTTATTGATTAAAGTTCTGTTCTGTGTAAAACAAGCAGCGGCTATTGCTTCAGCCCATAGGAAGGTTGGAAGATTTGAATATGCCAACATGGTTTTTGCAGCTTCAACTAAAGTGCTGTTCTTCCTTTCAACAACACCATTTTGTTGAGGAGTTTTAACACCAGAAAAGTTATGAGAAATTCCAAGACTTTGTAAAAAGTTCTGAAAAATCTCATTTCTAAACTTTGTTCCATTGTCACTCCTGATTTTCTGAACTGGAAGTTGCAAACGGACTTGAATTCTTTTGATGAAGTTAATCAACGTTTTAGCAGCTTCTGACTTAGCTCTTAAGAATTCAACCCATGTGTATCTTGAATATTCATCCACAATAACTAGCATATACTTCTTTCCTCCCATAGATTGAACTGAAATAGGACCACAAAGATCTGTATGTAGCATTTCTAATGGTGATTTGCAGGATGAGTCCATTTTTATCTCATGAGAACTTTTCATCATCTTGCCCATTTCACATGTTGAACATAATGATTCCTTTTCAAACTTGATCTTTGGTAATCCTTTGACTAGATGTTTGCTAACCAGATTGTTCAGATCCTTGAAATTTAAGTGAGAACATCTTCTGTGCCAAAGCCAACATTCATTAGCAACTGCATTTGATAATAGACAAACAGGGGTTAAAGCTTGTATTTTTGAAAAATTAACCACAGATAGGTCCATATGTCTTTTGGCCCAGAAGACTTTTATGTCATTCTCAGTTAAAATCATGCAACCTGTTATGCAGAATTTAATCTGACCAAAATTGTCCAAAAACTGACTTATGCTGAATAGATTATGTTGTAATCCTTCAACATAGAAAACCTTCTGAATGGTTAGATCTCCTTTTGTTAAATCTCCAAAACCTCTGACTTGTCCTTTGCTGTTATTACCAAAATTTACTTCTCCTCCAGGCTTTTCTGTGAAGTTTGTCAGAGAAGACTTATGACCTGTCATGTGTCTTGAAGCTCCAGAGTCTAAAAACCACACATGACAGCCCTGCAAAAACAATCAGTTAGATTTAGGTACCCATTCTGGAATGGGTCCATCTTTGTTAGCTTTGGTATCTGATTTAACAAAAGTTCCTTTGATTTTCCATTCAAAATCTTCTTTTAAGCACCACTTTCCTTTTACTTTTATGAAGTCAGAACATTTTCTGTTCAGAAAATTGTTTCTTTTCTTTTTGAAAACTATTGGTTGAGACTGAGAAACATTTTCAGTCTTCTTTTCTTTAGTTTGAAACATATTTTCTTTCTTCTTTTCTTTTGGATTAGATTGAGAAAAGTTTTCAATCTTATTTCCTTTTATCTGAGTTTGAGGAATCAAAACAGTTTTCTTTTCTGAATTCTGATATGCTTTGTTTATATAAGAAACATATGTTATTAAAATTGGACTTTTCTGAGATGATTGAAATGAATGACTACCACATTGAACACATATGAGATTCTTTCTTGCAAGAGACAATAGATCTGAAACATAAGTCTTTTCACTTTTATTGCAAGATTTCAGATTACAATTCCATTTCATACAATAACTATTGACTCTAGGTTCAGAAGTAGTATTTAATCCAATCTCATCAGAAACTCTTTTCAGACCATCTTTCCTTTTGCTTTCCTCTTTTTCTGAAACATTCAATTTCACAGAATTAGCAGATGATTTGGATGATTCACCATTTTCTAACGTACTTGATTCATCAAAGAATTTCTTATCTTCTTTTGATGCATTAACCTTGAAAAGATCATATTCAGCCTTTAACTTCTCAAGCTCTGTTATTTTCTGGACATAAGTGTTGTTTTCTTTTAAAACTTGGTCCAGTTTAAAATCTGCATCAAAATAATCATTTTCAATATCATCAAAAGTTTTTCTTAAGTCCTTAAGTTCTTGACTAACAAGTTTAAATCTCTTTTCATGTTCTGAAAAGCTTTCTGAAGTGAATTGAGAATTATCAGTTGAATCAGAACTTTGACTAACAGTTTCAAAATTCTGACCTTCAAACTCAGAGTTCTGACTTGTGGAGTCAGAATTATGACTAGAAGACTCAGACTTCTGACTGACTGTTTCAGAAACCTTACTTGCATCAAATACACTTTCAATGTCAGGATATGAAAAACTTGGTTGTTTATTTTTGTAACTGACATTTAAAGAATCATATTTGAATTTAGCATCATTATATTTTGGTTTCTCTTCTGTTGGTTTTGAAATTTATTTCTTAACCTTGTCATCTGAAACTTCTGACTTCTCAATTTTTGGTTCAGAAATTGTTTCCTTTGCTTTTACAGGACTTGATTTTTGTAGATTATCTGAACTTGTTATAGAACTAGCAGGTCTCACAAAAACTTCAACAATCTCTGGGATTTTTGGTTTAGGAACCTGTAGTTTATCAAAATCATAAAGATTTGTTGGAGCTCTTTTCAAAACAACAATTTCTTCCAAACCTAAACCCATTTTAGGATTATAAAATCTTGTATCTTTAACATTGCTAGTGAGAAGATTCAAGGTTTGTTGAGTTTGACCTCTTTTCAAATTAAGGTCTTCCAACTCTTTGATTTTTGTGTACAACTTCTTTCTTTCCTCAAATAACATATCATATTTAATTTGTAAATCAACCTTTTCATCTTTTATTTCTGAAAATTGGATTTTTAATTCAGAAATCTTCTTTAAAAGATCAGAATTCTCATTTTTGACTTTTTGTTTCTCAACTTCAGATTCTTCAAACCGTTCTTTAATTATCGCCTTTTCTGTTCTAAACTTGTTAACCAGAATTCTTTCACCTTTTATTTGTTTTCTGAGTTTAACAAATTCAGAATTCATATTGCTAATTTGAGTCATTAAATCAATTTCAAGTGCAGAATGTACCTTAGCAGAAGATTCAAAGTCATCATCTTCATAATCAGAATCATCCTCATTCTTCATCTTGGACATATAACTTTGCATTTAAGAAAAGTGAATGCAATCCTCTTCATCTGAAGTATAATACCACCAGTTCTCCTTTTCTGCCAACATTGCAATCTCATTATCTCTTTTCTTAGCCAGCTGAGCCTTCTTTGTGTAGTATTCATAATCTTTTACTACTTTCACTCTGCAGTCTCTGGCAAAGTGACCAGGTTTTCCACACTTAAAACACAAATCCTTGTCTTTTCTTTCTTCCTTCTCTTCTTTCTTCTCAAACTTACTTTCTTCTCTATCTTCTATCTTCTTGTATTTTTCTTCTGAACTCCCATGTTCCCTTCTGTACTTACCCTGAAACTTATTCTTTCCATATCTTTTGTTGAACGTGTTAGTCAACAAGGCCAATTTTTCTGCAATCAGCTTAGTATCAGCATCTTCCTCTGATCCTTCCTCCTCGTCAGATTCTTTTTCTAACTTTGGTATTTCAGACAAAAATACTGATTTCTTTGCAGTTTTGATCACTTTAGAATTTCTTTCTGAAAGTAAGGCTAGTTGATCAGAAACACTTTTCTTCTCCTCCACTACTTGCTTAACCGAATCCTCATGTTGATTTAGAACACATAATAGATCATTTAAATCTTTCTCACACATGTCTTTATTCATTTGAAGACTAATTGCAAAAGATGACCATTCTGAATTAAGAGAATTCAGAAATTTGTAATTAATCTCAGACTTTGTCTTTTTCAACCCATTCCTCATGAGGTCATTCAAAATAGTACAAAACTTTTCATAAGTTTGATTTAAACTTTCACACTCTCTTGCTTTGTATCTTTCATAAGCATTGATGCATTGGTTTAACTTTGCTTGAATTGATTTTGCAGTGCCAAGCATTTGCTTTTCAAGTTCATCCCACATTTCTTTTGCTGATGTTCCACTATCAATTCCATTAAAAACCTCATTGGGAACTGCCAAAGTCAACATCGTAACAACTCTTTTGTCAATTGCATGTCTGATTTTCTGTGCTTCTGAGTACTGTGAAAAATTCTTCTTCACCTTAGTAGCAGGAATCTCTGGAGTTGTATCAGTTGCAGGTGTAGCAGCAACATCGACATAAACTTTAATTGGACCTTCTCGTATTGAGATCATCAAATTCTCATCGATATTATCCAAGAATTGTATCATACGAATCTTTCATTGCTGATATTCGTTAGGAATAAGAACAGGAGGTTTCGTCTCAGATCCCATTGGGAGAAATTCTTTCGAAGACATGATTGTAAGATGAATAGAATCGAATCAACAGAAAGACAAATTGAATTTCTTGAACAAACGTAAAACGAATTTAAGAATTACAAAGAATTCAAGAATTATGAGTAGCAGCGGAATCAATTGACGAATTGATCAAGAAATCTTCAAGAATGCGATCAAGAAACCCTCAAGAACACGATCTTGAACAAATTTGTTTGTTGATTGGCTCTGATACCAATTGTAGAAACCAGGATTCAATCTTACAATCAAATATGAACAATCAAACAGTAAAATGATAGAGATTTGGATTAACGCACTCGTATTCAATTAAGAACAGATTACAGATCTAGAGAGAGAATCTCTCAAAGATTACAAAAGCTGAATACAAAGATATGCAGGAAAGTTATGCGAAAGATTAGTTAGCTTACAGTTGCTAACTCTTATATATATTGTAAGGAAAAGCTAAAGCCACAGTACATATACAAGAAAGACTAATAGAACAATTACACGTGTCCTAATTAGTAACAAAATATAACTGAAAGTATCCAAGACATAAGTTCTGAATAACATATTCAGAACTTCTGAACATTCTTCTGATTAAGCACTTCAGAACTTCCTTCAAGCACTTGTGATATTTTCTTCATCATTCTCAGAAGTTCTGAGTCTCCTACTCAGAACTCTGACCCTTCAGTTCAGACTTTCATACTTGTAATCTTTTCGAGACTTCTCAGATCAGAACTTCTGAGTCTTCTAACTTAGAACTCTGAGTCTTCTATTCAGATCCAACACTTGTAACTTTTGACAAAACTTCAGATCTAACACACTTGATGGACATGTTTGGCTTTATCTCTGAAGAAGTCTTCTCTTATCTGTTGAAGCATGTCATGTTTCAGAATGGGAGGTGGCAGAGGATCATTGACGGCTCTGCTGTAGAGGTACTTGTATACCACCTCTTCCATTTGTTGTTGAAGCACAGTGGGTGGAGGCATGGGTTTACGCAAGGTTTCCATGTCGCTGATCATTTTAGCCACTATGTCTTCTGTTGTCTTTGCCTTGGGATCTAGGACATGCTTTGCTGGTAGAGGAATTCCGTAGGCCTAGTCTTCTTCTTCTGGCTTTGGAGTAACAAATGCATCAAATGCATTTTTCATTAATTTTTCATAAGGTTGATGCTTTGGTTTCTTGGGCTTTGGTTCCTCTATAAGTGTGGACATTCCCTTGTCCTTCGCCTTAGGCTGAGAATCCTCTGTTGGTTTGGATTGAGATGCCTCTGTTGGTTTTGTCAGTTGAGCTTCTGAGGTTTTTGTTGAGGGTGCTTCTGTTGATTTTGGTGGGGTTGCCTCTGTTGGTTTGTTAGGTGATGGAGGTTTGGTTGATGTGGGATCCTCTGTTTTGCTCATGTATTTTCTTTGTTTATGAGCTATGGTTTTTGTTCTGGGTGTTGGTTTGGGTTGATCTTCTTTGGGTGTGGGTGTGGGTTGTTCTTCTAGTGTTGGTGTGGGTTGTTCTTCTAGTGTTGGTGTTGGAGATGGTAGTTTGGTTTCCTCTGTTCTTGGTTTTGGTGTTGGGGAGGGTAGGTCATCCTCAGAAGTTGAAGAGGAGAGTATTTGGATTTGTTCTATTGTAGTCTTCGGTTTGGGTGAGGGTAGGTTTTCAGCTGATTAAGTTGTTTCCACAGAGGTGGGTATTTCCTCTATGGTCTTCTTCTGGTTTTGATCTTCTTGGTTTGGTGGTACTTGGGTTATGGGTTTGACGATAAGTGGTGGTGCTGGAAGACCTCTGATGTTCCTCTCTGTATTCTTCTTCTCCCCCTCAGGATGATCTGACGGTCCAGCATAATCACCGTTAGAGGCATCCTGTCTTCTGTCTGAAGTGCCTTCTACCCGGCATGACGAGGATGGCTTCTTTGGTTGGCTTTCCCTTGCAGCGAGCATCTTCGCGTAGAGGTCGTCACAAATACCAAGTAGATAGGCGACTTCTGCCTCGGATTTGAAACGTAGCTTTCCCACACTATTTTGGAAGTCTTTTACGTAGTTGGCGTTTGCAGTGGTGAAGGCTTTGATGAACTCTTTCATTTGATTCAGCACTCCCTGACCCAGTTCTGTCAACTGAGTTATGTGTTAGGACCATAAATGTCCTACATATTAGAAAGATATATAAATAATTATATAGTGCTTAATTAGTTTATTTAATTATTTGTAATAAGCTTTTAATCATAAAAGGGCTTAGATTAGGTTAATGGGCTTAGGCCTTGTTTGTTTAAAGGCCTTGGTATATAAGGTTAGTGTTAACCTTGAATTAGGTTAATCGATTCACATATTCATCGAGAGCTTAGTTGTTTAGAGAGAGATAGTTTGTTTTCCATTCAAACCTTTTGTAACTATCTTGATTATTGAATATGAGAGGGATGACAAGTTGAAATCATTATCTGTTCTTGTTGTTTCTCATTGAATCGTTGTTACCTGTCAAACTGGAACTAACAATTGTGTTAGAGCATTATTGTATTCAAGATTTACTATAAAGTCATTGTTCTCTATTAGTCAATACTGTATTGTAATTGCCTTTATACCTTGTATGTTATGGGTATAAATAGGTTTGTCTAGATCATTAGCTAGTAACCTTTTAGAGACCTTGAGAAACCTCTTGAGCATTTTGTCATTTGTACTTTAGAGATCAATATATGGATGACAAGTTTGCTTTCTAAATTCTCTCTACATTTGTTCTTTACATATTGCTAGATTTGGGATTTCACATTTGGTATCCGAGCTAAACAGGAGATTCAAGCAGATCAAAGACCAAATTGAAGATTTTTTACACTGATTTGAAGAATTCGGATCCTTCACTTGTTACTGTTTATCTTATCACTTATCATTAAGACATGAATTTTTTTTCTAGATTTTGATTTTTTGGATCATTTCTTGGCATCACTGAACTCGGAATTGAAATCTGAACAACATTAACTCTTGGATTATCATCAAATTCTGCATTTCTCATCGGAGAAGCTTTCGAATTCATTGAATTCGAACTCTGTTAGATTCGAATTGAGAAGTTGTGGACAAATCTGAGTTGGTTTTGATTTTTCAAGTATTGAATTCGAACTCTGTTAGATTCGAATTGAGAAGTTGTGGACAAATCTGAGTTGTTTTTGATTTTCCAAGTATTGAATTCGAATCCTTTTAAGTTCGAATTGTGTGAATTCGAATCCTGTTAAGTTCGAATTGGGTGAATTCGAACCCTGTCAAGTTCGAATTGTGTGAATTCGAATCCTGTTAAGTTCGAATTGGGTGAATTCGAACCCTGCCAAGTTCGAATTGTGTGAATTCGAAATCTGTTAAGTTCGAATTGGGTGAATTCGAATCCTTCTTCATCCGAATTCATTGATTTCGGATCCAACTACATCCGAATTCATTGATTTCGAATCCTTATACATCCGAAATTTTGAGAAAATTTTTTATTCCGAAATTTTTTCTATAGTGTATTTCATACACTGTAAGAGCTTTTCAAGAAAAAATTTAATATAATTTTTTTTGTATAGTGTATTTTCATACACTTTCTGCTTGATCTTCTGAACGATAAATTTCTAGCAATATTTAAAGTTCTAGGTTTTTGGTAATTTTTCATCGAATTTTTTTGTTAAATTTTTTCAGGATTTTATCAAGATGTCTGACATACAGGATTTAAGTGGGAGAATATGGAGTCAGTTAGGAAAAGAGAGAAAATGGACTCGTTCGGAAGCTAAAGATGAGATCAAGCGTCTTGAAGGTTTTCTTCATAGATACATAAGACATTCTGATGAAGATGCAAGGAAAAATACAAAGCTCACGTCTCAGAAAGCTTTATTAGAAGACAAAGTCTCTTCTCTTGAATCCGAACTGAAAGATTTGAATGACAAGACTGTAGTGCTTGAAGTTACTCAAGAGAAAAATAAGTCACCTGAGATCACAACTCATCAAGATAACATAAAGGAGCTTCAAGGGAGTATAAAAGCATTGGAGGAAGAAAATGTTGATCTAAAGAGACAAATTTTAGACTTTTCTTCTTCAAATGCTAAACTTACTAAAAGAATTACTGATCTTGAAGTATATATTGCAGGTCTTGAAACAAAGAAAGACAAAGACAACTCAAGCCTGCACGATCAAATAGATAAACTTCAAGAGAAAGTAACAACTCTTCAAAAAGAAAATGCTGATCTGAAGAGCATTGAAGACAAAAAAGAGAAGATTCTTAAAGAAAAGGAAGTAATTGAACTTAATTGTATAAAACTTTCAAAACAAGTTTCTGACTTTGAGAAAGTTTTATTTTTTTAAAAAGAGAAGCTCGAAAAAGAAAGAGCTATTTTTGACACTGAACGGAAATCATTTGAGATCAAAAGTTCTGAACTTTCCGTGAAAATCTCTGAACTAGAAAAGATTTTGGAAAAAGAAAGGAAAGATTTCACGGAAAAGAAAAATCTCTTTGAAAAGGAAAGTAAAACCCTTAAAAAGAAAAATATGGAAATTTTCAAAGAGATTACTGATAAAAGAAAGTTTTTGGAAAAAGATTTTGAATCGGAACGCGAATATTTTGAAGATATGATTCTTAATCTTACCAAAAGATTATCTGGTTTATCAGCTGACATTATGAAGGATCAATTGATAAAATCTGATCTTCAAAAGAAATTTGATCTAATTTCTAAAGAGAAAAATGTTTTGATAAACAAAGTCAAAAAACTTGAAGACGTCATTTTTAAATTTGATGTCTCAAAGCAGACAAGTCATAATTCTATCTTTCAAACTCCATTTGTTAATACAAATGATTCTGAATGCTCTTTCAAAACTGCTTCAAGTTCAAGTTTTAAAAACATTTCTTCTAAACAATTTAATAGATCAACTGATTTCTCAAAAGATCAGATTCGTTCAACAAATCTCTTCTATAATCCTCTGCTTGATAAATCAGATAACAAAACAAATGTGCCTAAAGTTAATACTTCCAAACCTGAAGAAGTTCCAGTCTTCAAAAAGGTGAAGATGGAATGGAGAGTCAAAGGCACAACAGTTCCAAAGAAAGATGTGCCAAAATCATTTGTCTCCACAACAAATGCCAAAAAGAACAATGCGCCGAAAGGTAAATCTTTTGTTCAACCTAATCCTATTCATTCTGTAAATCATCTAATTAGGTTGGCACATAAGAAACTTTGTTGTTCCTACTGTGGTTCAAATGATTTTGTGCATAAAAATCATACTTCTTATTGGTACGGTACTTACAGTATTCCTTTTAAGAAATCTACACCTAACCCACTAGGAGCCAAGTGCCGTTGGGTACCAAAATCTGCGTAATCTGTTTTGTAGGTTCTTCAGAGCAACATCGGTGATTTGAAGATACGAAAGAAATCGAACGAAAGCGAGAAAATGCAAGAAAATTCGCAGAAAATTTTCTGGTAAATCGCAGCGAGCCGTTTTGCCTATTCCCGGAGATTGAACCGTTGGATCGTCACGATTTTTGGACAGTAGCTTCGGGACATCTTGTTTTACATTCGTAACCGTGCAGTTTTTATTGAAGAAAATCGTTCTTCGATCGGGTTTGCAAAGTTTTTTCATTGATTTAATAATTCGTTTGTTAGATCTCGATTGTTTACTCGTATTTATCTGCTGTTTTTCTGTGCTTATATCGATTCCCAAAAGGTTTTAATCTTTCAATTGAAAAATCAATTCTTGAATCTTTTGGTGTTCTTAAGTTATTGTGGTGGTTATTGAAAAATAAGATATATTTTGCTTAGAAATCGATTTGGGTGTGTTTGTTTTTTTGTTTTTGGTCAAAATCTAACCCTACAGGAGTGGAATCAAGCAACCCTATCGATCCCAGATCTGAACTTCAATCACAGCCGTGGTTACCGGACGTTTCCTATAGTTTTCGGGTAAGTTTCCTATATCTCTCACCTTTCCGGGTAACTTAAAGTTACCTGGTAACTCAAAGTTACCGGATAACATTTGTGTAAAAGGTTAGCGGATAAATTTGTTTAAAAAGTTTCCGGATAACACTTTTTTAAACTTACCGGAAGTTGCTTTTCCGGTCAATCCATTTGTTCCCGGACACGTATTCAACAAACATACATATTTGACTTTTGTGTGTATGTTTGACTTTTGGTGCTGAGTGTGGTTTTTTTTCTCATCTGCATGATTTCCACTTTAAAAATCAATCTTGTTCACTACACCTCATCGCTATACATATATTGCATGCTTAATTTTTTTATTAATCATCTCATGCGTGCATTTCTTATCCATACATATATATATATATATATATATATATATATATATATATATATATATATATATATATATATATATATATATATATCGCATGATTTTTTTTGGATTTCTCATTCATCCGGATTTCTGACCTAAACCCGGTAAGTTTACTTCAACTTTCATCCGGTAAGTGATATTTTTTTTGCGAGAAAATTTGTCATCCAGTAAATCTCAGTTTCCTTCTCATCCGGTAAGTGCTAATTTTGCGAGAATCTCAATCACCCGGTAAGGTTTGTCTCTTTTATTGTGTCCGGTAACCGCATCCGGGAACCACACATCACCCGGTAAGCCATTTTACCCGGACTTCATCCGGTATCTTCGTACCCGGTAAGTATCCTTTGTTTCCAATTTCTCGTCGGTACCCGAGTTACCGCACGTCTCGTAATTAAAAGTTTATAACGAAAGTTGCGATTTTTCTTAACGATCGACTTGAATTTTTTTTGTGACGCTTGAGATTATTTGCGACGATTTGATCTTTATAGCAACTATTATTATTTTTTTGTGATTTATTGTCGTCGTTCTTGATCTAACTTGGGTTGTTTATCTTGCAGATTTCACTCTCGAAGAGTGATTTCGTTCGTTCGAATTCGTCAATAATCAGATCTTAATTTTTGGAAACGAATTTATTTTTAGATTTGTTTTTGCAAATTTAATTTTTGATTTTTCTTCCGCAAATTATTCTTCAAAATCAACATCGATTAACGATCAATTTTTCAGGTAACAATGTCGTATTGCGTTAACGTGGAGTGTCAAGCAAATCAAAGACTACAT
This sequence comes from Saussurea involucrata, assembly GCA_033807775.1. Taxonomy (NCBI): domain Eukaryota; kingdom Viridiplantae; phylum Streptophyta; class Magnoliopsida; order Asterales; family Asteraceae; genus Saussurea; species Saussurea involucrata. The sequence continues at coordinate 141,656,605 of CM066322.1, forward strand.
CAAACGCATATCGAGAAGAAAGAGGATTTGATCTACATGTACATCAAAGAACTGAAGCAACATAAATCTCAAATCTGGAATTATTCTCAGAAGCTCGCTAAATCTGAAGAAAAGGCAACAACATTAGAGTCTGAAAACACTGAGCTGAAAAAGAAGTTGTCTGATTTATCATCACGAGATGATAACAAGGAGACTGAGAAAGAGCAAGAAAGACGATATGAAAAGAATGTCAAGCAAACAAATGATTTGATCAGCAAGTACGTCAAAGAATTGAAGGAACTGAAATCTCAAATCTGGAAAAGTTCTGAGAAGCTGGCTAAAGAAGAAGAGAAAGGTAAACTCCTGAACTGTGAAAACCTTGAGCTTAAATGTAAACTAACTTCTCTTGAAAAGATTCTTGAAAAGGAAAAGGAAAGTTTTGAAAAAGAAAGACAATTGCTTAATCAAAAGCAGTCTGGTCTTTCAACCAAATCTCTTGAAGAAAAGAAGAGACTTGAACTTATGTGTTTAAAACTTTCAAAACAGATCTCCGACTTTGAAAAAGTTTTGATTTCAGAAAGAGAGAAGTTTGAATTAGAACGCCATTTTTTCTCTAAAAAGAATGGAGAACTTTCTTTGAAAATATCTGATTTGGAAAAAGAATTAGACGTTCTAATCAAAGAGTCTGAGAAAGGGAAAGTTGAAGGTTTTAGATCAAAATGTTTAAAAGATGATTTTTCAAGAGAGAGAAAGATTTTCCAGTCCGAGATTTCTAAACTTACACAAAGATTATCTGGATTAGCAACCGAAACTTTGAAGAAACAAATGGTTAAATCTGATTCAAAGATTTTTGTCAAATCAAATGATTTTCCAAAAGATCAGATTCGACCTTCCAACCTTTTCTATAATTCTCGTGTTGATAAGAAAGATAATCCAATTTTCAAGAAAGTAAACATGGTTTGGAGAGTTAAAGGATCCGCTCCTACTCCAAAACCATTTGTCCCTGTAAAGAATGCCAAGAACAACAAAGCTTTCCATGCTAAACCTTTTGTGAAAACTGATGGAGTTTACTCTGTTAACAAACTGATCAGCTTATCTACACAGAAGTTGTGTTGCTCTTATTGTGGAACAAATGACTTTGTGAAGAAAGACCATGCTATGTATTGGTATGGTACTTATAGTATCCTCGGTCCTCACAGTCATAGGGCACCTAACCGTCAAGGATCCATCAAAGGATGGATACCAAAATCCTACTAATCTGTTTTGCAGGAATGTCATGTGCGGCTTTAATTCCTATTACTCACATCACATGACGAGCATTCAAAGGTGATGCCAATTTTTAGGGGGAGTACTATCTTATGCAAGGTATGTGAACTCTAACTGAATTCAAACACCATGGCAATTCAATCTGAATAACTTACTTGCGTTTGTTATTATCTAAGTTTAACTTCCATGCTTGCCATGATCAACACTTACTTGATTTAGTTATTTCCATGTCTCAAATGTTTGTTTATTTTTCGATGGAAATACACCGGGTTTTGAATTCCACTTAGTGTTCATAGTTCATCATTTCATATTAATGATTCAATTCTTATCTGTTATATTAATTGTGACTTGTTCCTCACAATTAAACTTTCTGATCATTGTTTCATTTCTTGCAAATATTGTGCTTATTGAGTCATTATATTTTGCGTTTGAATTTGTTTCTTGAAATTCTGGTCTTTCAACTATGACTTCTGATTATCTCAGATCAGAACTCGGACGTAATTTTTATGACTTCTGATCATCTCAGATCAGGACTCGTTCTTAAATGCTTTGACTTCTAGACAATTCAGTTTAGAACTCGTACTTTAACTGTTTTTCCTAAACTGTTATACTCGATGCATGAAAGGAGTGTTAGGTCTTACATTGTTTCTATGGTCAAGCCAAAACCGGAAGGACCTACCCAAGAAACACATCCCATATAGACAATCGTGAGGGGTCTAGATTGATAGATGAGTTTGGAGTGAAAAGAATATGGTGGGGATGTGACAGGACTTAAAAGAAATATTGGTCCTTACCAAATCGAGTCAGTTATCCGGGTAACCACATAATCTATTCATTCTCGTTCTTTGGAGATGAATATTGAAACAGACATGGACCCAGTGTCGATAACTCGTGTCACCCCACCCAGCTACTCAAGTATCTCACAACATATGCTTGTTTCAGATATTCACAGAGATTTAGCACATAATCTATCTATTCCTCACTCGGAGGTCTTAGATATTGAAACAGGAAGACATCAGCTCCGGTCTCCGAACTTCATATTCTATTCACTGTGTCAATTGATTTTAACTTGCGTCCCGAGTTAAATTAATATTTTGAGCCTAACAGATAGAACTTGTTTTCTTTTACACATGCGCGAGTCTTTGTGATTCCCATCGCATATCTTTGTGATATTGCTGGAACAGGTTGAGAAGTTAATTTTTTCAAATTTTCTTCAGTGATAACTGGAGGTTCTATCAGAGATACCCAATTGCCAACTCTGAACATAGGCCACACAATTTCTTAAAATTGTTGTGATAACAGTTACTAACGTGTTTCTGTGTTAACGTTTTACTCCGTTCTGGTTACTTAATGTTTTTATCTGGTTCGTTTGCTACTCGTTACTATTGTCTTTGAACGTACATGATGCTCCGGATGCTCCTACTCATCATGAGGGGGAGAAAGGGTATAGATTCAAAGACACGGATTATCAAGTTGAGGGGGAGTTAGCAAAAGCCGAGGGGGAGTAACTTAATTTTTGATTGAGGGGGAGTTAGCAGCTGAGGGGGGGTAACTGTTGCTTTAGCAGTTATGAATTTCATAAATTCCGTTTCTAGAAGCAGTTCAAAGTGCTTACAAGCGGTAAATTCTTCTCATCCTTCATCAAGTGGTGTTCGCTACAAATCTCTATTTCCTCCATCGAGCATATTAGTTCTACAAGCTGAAGTTGAAAGCAAAGTCAACTCGTGGTTCAAAGACAAATTCGTTGTTCAGCAAATCTGGTTACAAAGTTGAAGATATGAAGACCAAGAGCTTTATTCAAGGGGGAGCGCTGAAAAGACATGAAGACAAGCAACACCGAAGTCTTCCAATGATTCAAAAGAAGGAGAGAAGATCAAGATCTGAAGATTTCAAGACAAATTTTTATTTATATATCTTTAGGGGGAGATTGTTAGGACCATAAATGTCCTACATATTAGAAAGATATATAAATAATTATATAGTGCTTAATTAGTTTATTTAATTATTTGTTTAAAGGCCTTGGTATATAAGGTTAGTGTTAACCTTAAATTAGGTTAATCGATTCACATATTCATCGAGAGCTTAGTTGTTTAGAGAGAGATAGTTTGTTTTCCATTCAAACCTTTTGTAACTATCTTGATTATTGAATATGAGAGGGATGACAAGTTGAAATCATTATCTGTTCTTGTTGTTTCTCATTGAATCGTTGTTACCTGTGAAACTGGAACTAACATTCTGGTAACGTAGTCGGTTGGCTTCAGCGCTTTGTTCTGCTCGATTGTGTGGTCTTGAACATGTTCCAGAGCCTTTTTGAGATCTTCTACTATAATGAGAGGCGTAGAAGGGGTCTTAGTGGAAAGACTTATGGCCACTTTACGTGCCTTCTTTAACTGTTTGGAGAGGTTGGTGGCAGAAGCTTCGAGTGCAGAGGTCATGGTTGCTTCTGGTGCAGAGGGTGTTGTGGCTGCAGAGGTTGTTGCAGCATTCTTCATCAAGGTATTGTTATTTTGCACCGCAGTTGAAAGGGCCTCAACTTTGGTGGACAAGTCGCCCAGGGCCTTATGTCTAGATTCTGCAAGGGCGTCGAAAGAGCTTTTCAACTCTTTTAAAGAATTGGTCATAGAGGTGACAAGGGTTTGGAATTCATCCCTTGCGACATATGAGCCAGGGGTAACCTCTGGGTGAACAGATCTATCACCAGAGTGAGTCTCCATTCCTGAGACGCCTTCTTTCATTCCTGTTTGTACATTGAGAACGGAAGGACTTCCTTCTGATCCTCGAGCAGAGGTTTTCAAGGCCTCATCCTCTACAGAAGTTCTATCAAGGATCTTGTTCTGATCCACTCCAGAGGTGGGGACATAAGTATCCTTGAGTTGACTAGGGAATTGTCTAGAGTCCCTTCGTAGTTGTGCACTCGAAGCTCCTCTGAAGAGCTTTTGGGTCTTAATTTTGTGTGCGTGTCCGAGGAAACCAATTCCTCTGTTGGGATTTCTGGTGTGATCTGGGGCGATGGATCACAAATAAGAGAAGTGTCCTTTGGAGATGACACCTTCTGTATGGATTCCCCGGTTGTGATTGGCACAAAGGAGGAAAAAGGTTCATCTGTCCGGTTTGCTGGGGATGGGATTGAGTTGTGCGGCTCTTGTTCAATTACTCTTTGTGCCACTAGACTAGCAGAGTCAGCAATGTGGGTTGCACTGGGAGGGGGAGATGGTTGTGTGCCTCTACTTTCTGCGGAAATATTTCTACTTTCTTCCTCTGTCATGCAACCTAACACTGGGGTTTCTATCTTAGATTCTATGTCTACCCAGGTGCCTTCGGCTTCCATCATTTCTTCTGTGCTTTCAAGCTGTGAGTCGTAGTTGGGTGGAGAGGCAAACAGATCAGGATTCATTGGGCCTTCTGGGGTGTCAGCTTGATTGCCAGTATGGGTTCTGTCATTCTCCTCCAGGTCAGAGTCAAAATCAGTCACAATTACGTTTGGGTTGGTAGTGGTCGAATCTGGGATGGCTTCTGCGGTCCACCCATAAGTGTTTGAGGTGTTGGCCATCTCTGTTTGCTCCAGAAAAGCAGCAAAGTCGATTGGCTCTGCGTATTGAATGGGCGTGGGGGATCACAGAGGTTGTTCTGTGATGTCTGTTGTTGTTTCTGCTTCCTCTGCGATGCTCTGCAGAGGGGATATGGGTTTCTTAGCCTTCGTCTTTTTCGGCTTGGGGGCTCCCTCCTCAGAGGCTTTGGTTTTTCTTTTCTTGGTTTTCTCCTTAGGAGGAGGGGGTGCAGAGGATCCAACCATTGTTGCTTCTGTTTGTGGTTGCCTGGTTTGTTCAACACTGGCAGAGGTACCTTCGGTTGCTTTCTTGGCTTTGGAAGCCCTCTTTTGTTTGGAGGGTGGCTCTGCAGTTTTACTTTGAGTTACAGAGATTTTAGCCTTCTTTCTCTACAGCTGGATTTTTTCTTGTTTCAGCCTATGCTTCTCTACGGCTACTTCCCATTCTTCTGTACTCATTTTTTCTACTACATCTGATCCTATAGGGGCTCCTAGACGAAGGGGGGGGGGGGGGGGGGTCACATGACTCGGTTCTGGAGTCCGGTGTCCGCGTATGTACTCTGTCCTAAGGGTTTCATTTGTTGCGTAAGTGAGCATCTTTGCTGGCAAAGGCCTGCAGAACCTGTAACCATCTGTGTGCTTTGTAGGGGCCATTCTCGTTAGACGGTAAATTTTCACAATTGGCCATCCCATTGGCCAATCATTCGGGATTAGCAGAGGTTCTAATATAACTCCTACGGTTCTTTGGAATTGCAGGGCTGGTAGTTCTTTGCTCTTATCGCCCTTTGCCCTCTGGGTTGAGATTATGTGGTCAATGGTGGATATAAGCTCCTGCATCATCAGAGATGCGTAAGCCAGAGGCAAGTCATAGTACACTCCATACATGATGGCTAATATTTGGTGAGAGCTCTGGTCTGGACTACCCACCTTACCCGTTAGGCGCCTGTTAAGGATGGAGAACCAAGTGTTCCTCAGATAAGGGAATTTGTTCCTTCTGAAGTTGTTTCGTTTGGTTAGCTTGGTGTTGTAGCCCAACATTTCTGCAAAGTCGCAAAGCTCTCTGTCAGAAGGACTTTCTGCGTAGTCTTTGATGCCCAATAAGCCTCCGGTAGGAAGGTCAAATTCCATAGAGATCATCGTTCTGTTGAACCTTAGCTCAAGGTTCTCTGATTTGTCGGGTTTAGATACATACCCGATGATTTTTCTGTTCTCGGTATTATAATAGCAGCTCTGCCGGAACTGGTTCAGGTATCTGGCTGGGATTTTGGTTACGTTCTTGGTTAACAGGATGTTAAGTGGGTGATTTTCCAGGATGTTCAAAAGGATTGCATTTTCTTCCCCAAAAGTAGTTCTAGCGGGAATAAGGTAGTGGTTATTGGGTTTAAGAGAGAGGATGTTTTCAAACAGGTCATGGTCCAGAATGTCTTGAAGGAGGAGTTTCCACTGTGTTTTCAAACTGGTCATGGTCAAACAGGTTTAAGAGGGAGGAGTTTTCACTGTGTTCTTGTTCTATATTTCTTGCTGTTGAGGGATGCTGTGAATGCTCAGCTTGAGCAGGGGAGTTCATCGGAGTGATGTTTGTGGAAGCCATTGATTGATTCTTGAAGAAACGAAGTGGGAGATGAGAAGTTGCAGGTTCTTGCAAGGTTCACCGGAGAGTTTAGAGAGAGAGAGATAATCGTAATAGAAGAAGAGGGGGGGTAAATGGGGGTTTTATACTGGTTTAAAAATGGCAGAATCTGAAGCGGTAAATAGTGAAAAATGAATGATATTTGGGGTCCGCACTTGAGTACGACAACTGGGTTCAATGTTTCAGAAGAACGTGTGGCACGCATGTCCAATGAAGTCGTGCCACGTCAGAGGTGTTAGAGTACGATTAGACGTCGTGCGACGCCCGTTGATGCTAGGCGCGTGGGGGTCTCTATACCCAGATGACTGTCACTTTGCAAAATAACCCGCACCTACATAACTCTTTTAAATGCACAAGTATCCGAATCGACAGAAGCTCTGTGGTGGAATAAGCTCTGTGATCTGAACCCTTCTATCGATATCTATATGCTTGCACCTTTACCAAAAACATTTGAAAAGATAATTGAAGTGATCGATAGAGTTTTCGTACAAAATTCGCAGTTACAGAGGCTTTGGCTTACAGAGGCTCTGTTAAGCTCAGCAGAGGCTCTATAACAGAAAATTTCTAATTACGGAAAGCTAATAATGCTTTTTGATCATTCAAAGTTTTGACTGTTTTAAACTGTGTTTCTAGGACATGTTTGGAAAGTGGTGTCCTAGAAAAATGTTTTGGAAAGGGTTTTTGTGCGAGAAACTCACTCTCAGACTCTCCTTTGTTCAGCAAAGTCCCTGACTTCTGTTGAAATGTTCGGCCAGTATTCTTCTTTGGCTCCCCTTTGAATGATTAACCTTTATAAATCAATTCAAGGTCTCCTTCTGCTCCCCCTTGACCTATGCTTGGTTCAGGTGTGATAAGTAGAGCATAGAACATAGGTCAAACTCACCAGAGGTTCTGTGGAAATAGACAGAGGCTCTAAGCTATTCCACAGAAGCTCTGTTGGGTACAGAACATTCAAAGGTAAAGAATTCACATACTGAAACTTACTTACAGAGGGATCAACTCATGTTTAGCATACCTAACTTTCCCACCAAGAAAAGGAATATTTTCTCATCAAGTGCCTTGGTGAATAAGTCTACAAGCTGATATTCTGTTGACACAAAGTACATCTATATTGTGCCCTGTTCAACATGATGCTTCATGAAGTGGTACCGGATATCTATGTGCTTTGTCTTAGAGTGCTGCACAAGATTGGCTGAGATCGCAATGGAACTTTTGGAGTCACAGAGGATGGGGATCTTCTGGATGTCTAGACCATAGTCCTTTAGCTGAGTTCTCATCCACAGAACCTGGGAGCAACAGCTAGCAGCAGCAACGTATTCGGCTTCTGCTGTAGATGTTGACTCACAGTTCTGCTTCTTTGAAGTCCAGCTGACTAACTTACTATCTAGGAATTGGCAACTCCCAGAGGTACTCTTTCGGTCAAGCTTGCATCCTCCGTAGTCTGAATCTGTATATGTTGGTCCCGAAGGGCTATACAAGTTTGTAGAAGGGGGGGTGGTTGAATACAAACACACGTTTTTACTTTTCTAAATTGTTAATTGATAAATCAAGACAATTTACAACTTGTTGCGAAACAAGATTAAGGATAAACCTAATCTAAACAAGTCTTGAGAAACACTAAGTTTCTTGCACTAGAAAGAGTTAAAGAAATTACGAATAATAACTTAACAATAAGAGTTAAAGGTCCGAGCACACTTCAAAACGGAATTATGGTTCTTCTTATATACTGCATCCATTTAATGCATGGCAGTATGGCTTTACACGTGGCAGCAGCTGAGTGGTTGCATGTCATTGACCTTTGTATGTCACCTTAGTAGCCGCATGGTGCACAGTGTAGAATCAGAGTTGTTGTACGATTACAGACAAAAGGGATGTCCGTTCTGACAGTTCGTACGGAGACGTGCAAGGGAGGTAAGACAATAGTAACATACAGGGAGACTTCATGATCAGCTTTCGTTGAGTCAGATCTTTATCAGCGAATGATAAAGTTCAGCGATTGTTGAAGTCTTCTACTTGATACTTCACGTTGAATGGACAGGTCTTGCTTCGCTGATATCCGCATCAGTTCATGAGTAGACTTGAGCTTGATCTTCGACTTCAGCGTAGAACTTTGGTTGACGTGAAACTTGTCTTCAGAGATCATAAGTAAACAACTAACTTATCAGCGATCATCTCATAGACTGAACAGGCTCAAAGCTATATGATGATGAACAGTGTTTGCTGAATATCTAATCTTAAAGAGTGAGAGTTCCCATCAGCGGTACTGTAAAGTCTTAGTACTTATCAACGATAGTGAAACTCTGATACATATTGTTTACTTACAATTTTCACTAAGTGTTTAAGAGAGGGTCATTATCAAATCACTGAGGGTTTGGATCAACAATCTCCCCCTATTTGATTATGACATAGCAACAGAGAAAATTGTTATTTAATGAAAACATAAGGATAAAAAGAACCCATAAAATATTTGTCCCTTTTACTATTTTCTGGGATCTTTTCTGTACTGATGGAGTAAAGTACATTCGCTGGAATTTTTCTTTAGACTTCGTAAAGATTACATAGGGAAGTGGAAAAATTACAAGTACAGCAAATAAAATTACAAGTACAAAAGATGTAGACAGATAAGGATAGAAACAATTAAAAGGCGATCCTATCCGTCAAAAGGTTCTTCCTTGACGAGAAGTTCATCGAGGGTCTTTGATGTGGGAATCATCCAGTCAGGGACATTTACTCCTTGATTCTTTTTGTTCAGAGATTCTTCAAAAATCAAGGGCTTCAGGTGTCTAGCTTTAATGTCGCGTCTGACTTCACACCAGTATATGAGATCTCTGAGTTGTTCGATGGGAGTGATTGGAAGCTCAGAGATGCGTTGAAGGTGATGATTTCCTTGGTAGTCTAGAAAGAATATACCATAAGGATCACTTACAACTTTCCCAGGAATGAAAGTTTCTCCAGGTGGTAGGGAGGTGTCAATCGCTGAGAGATCAGCATCAGGGCCAAGAACTTCAGCACGAGAAAAACCAATACCTGTTTCATTCCGTATAGGAGGACCTGAGTCTGAGATCCTTTGCAGAGACTCTTCTTTGTTGAGGAGGAAGAAGACTGGAAGGAGGAATATCCATATCAGAAGAAACCAAGTACATATGAGTATTTAAAATTTTCTCGACATGGCTCTTGAACTTTGAGCGCGATCCCTGAATGGCTAATTTAACTTCCAACCATTCAGAGAAACCGAACTTCTCTAAAGTAGTAGCATAGAAGGTTTGCTTGGTTTTGTCTTCTCTGAATACATCAATTTCAACAACAGGAACATCAACGAACATCAATTTTGGATGGTCGAGATCGATAATTCAACATTTCTTTACACCATTTCAAAGTCGTATCAGATACTTTCTTCTTTTCTTCAACGATCCTTTGGGCTTCATCCCATAGCTGACGTTGGACATCAATGGGAGTTCTTTTCAGCACGGGGTCTTTCACCGATTGTTGGATAAGCTGGATGGCGAGTTCTCTGTCTTTTTCTTCAGCTTCCCTTCTTTCAGCGATTAACCTTTCAGCTCTGAGGTGATCCTGGTATTCCTTTTGTGAAAGTCTGAACTTTAGAGGAATAGAAGGAAGTTGATCACGCTTCAGGATGATTCACGGATCTTCGAATCTCTTGATCATTGCATCTCTCTTTTCTTGATCCTCTTTACTCAGCTTTTGAGGAGCCAAGGAAGGTCTGTTTTGGTGAGAGATCAGTGGTTCTTCAGGTTCATCAGTCTCAGTGGTTAAATCCAAGACTGGGATTATTTCTTCAGCTCTTGTGGTTGGGATTATTCCTGGTGTAGTCGAAGGAGCTTCAGCGGGATCCTCAAACAGGGGAGAGGACTAGCTGAAACACAACGATCGTTTAAGTAAGCAGAATTGGAGAAGAAAGAGATAGAGAAAAGAATGTGGTTAAGTGTATAGAGGTTTTATGGATAGAAGGATTGAGATTGAGAAGGGATAGAGCAGGGATGCAGTGTAAGGGAATAGGAGGTAGTGTACCTGACAAACTGGATTTTGAAGCAAGATCATCAGATTGTCTTCTGCAGCAAGGCCTTTGTTTTTTCCTTTGTCAGCTTCAGACGCTGCATGCTTTGTCTTGGTCCGCTCCCCTGAAGGTTCGTTTATCAAAATCCCTTTGAGAGTTGTAGTCTTCTGAACAGGCTTGACGATAAAGGATTCATCATCATCATCATCATCGTCATCATCATCCTTCTTTGGAGATTTCGACAACTTCATCGTCTTTAGCTTCGTCTTCATCAGGTTCAGCTTCTTCAGCGTAGGGTGAGGTTACATCAGCAGCAGCTTCAATGGTCTGCTCTTCGAGTTGCTCCCCCTCAGATACAGAGGAAGGTTTCTCGGTTCCCTCAGGGTTTTCAACTCACTAAGGTTTTGAAGAAGTAGCATCTGCTTCAGTCTCAATACCCTCCCACTCAGCATGGGGAAGGTCTTCTTTATTTTTCTTCTCCCCCTCATCATTATGGGGAAGGTCTTCTTTAGGCTTCTCCCCCTCTTCCACATCATGGTTGGGGGAGGTAACGGACTTTTCAGCAGCAATAGGATTACTGTCTTCTTGGCAAGTAATTCTTATGCAGTTTTCAATCGCTGCTACTCTGTCTTCTTGGCCAGTAATAGCAGGACTGATCTTTTTGAGATCGTCTCGATTGGCCTGAGTGAAATGAGAAGTTGGGGATGTTCAGGCGATCGAGAACTTTCGGAACAATCTTTTTGACCTCAGAGACTTCAGTCTTGATCGTGGAAACTTCACTCTTAAGAGAACAAACCTCTGTCTTCATTCGACAGAGAGGTGAAGTTTGTTGAGAGAGTGGGTGTGGCGGTTGAGTTTTCAGCGAGGGTGGTAGTAAATTTAGCAATGCTACCATCCACCATCTCTAGATCAGCTTTGGAGGCTTTCTTTTCGACCTCAGTGGTTAAAGTCTTCAAGTTCTCTCCAACGTTTGTAACCGCTGAAGAGTTGGCAGTTAGAGTTTTGTTGAAAGACTCCATCTTTGTTTCCAGGGCCGTCAGGGAGGTGTTGATATCCCCCAATTTAGGACTTGAAAAGTTATAAACATATGAACAGAGGAAAGCTCAGAAGTTTGGGGTTGAGAGAGAGAAGTGTGTGGGATTTTGTGTATACCTGCAGGCGGGTTGGCGAAGTTGTCGAAACCTCGATGTCCTGAAAAAGTTTCGTAGTCGTCTTCAATATTTCCTAGACGACTGGAAGTACCTGCAGGTCCTGTGGTGTGTCCTATCATCCTCTGAAAATGTTTAGCAGTAGTATCGCTGAGGATGACGGTTGTTGAGGAGAATAGGGGAATAGATTGAGTGACTAAAGAAGAGGTGAGAGGAATGGAGGATGAGAATGATGGTTGGGTGCGGGGTTCAGCGGTGGATCCGCTGAGAATCACTTCAGTCTGTAAAGAGGCTGAAGGAGGTGGGTTCATTTCCAAGTTTATAACTTCAGCGTTTAGAGACGCTGAACCTGGGATGGAAGGGGTGGTTTGTTCAACTGTGGCATAGCGTACCACTGAACTTTCCATTATCTCTTAAAGATGAGCTGAGGAGTCTTCAGCATGTAAATGCTGGGGGGTTGCTCCTTGGTTTTCTTGATTCTTTTGGAACCAAGTTGGGTAGTAGATTGTTTCCTTTTTCTAGAAGGAGTGGAGGTTGCAGCTGGGGTATCAGCGGTAGGGATTTCCACTGAATGATCCGCAAAAGTAGAAGAAGGAGGATTGAGAATAGATAAGAGAGTAGAGAGACGTACCTCGTTTGGCAGGGGCTTGAATTCGAGCACCTTAGGGCCAACCTGAGAGAGTTTCAGGTCTCCTACTTTTGGGTAGTTATCCTTAAGGCCGGTCTGGAAGATGGCGCTGATGAATCTTGGGTATGGAACCCATGATGGTCTATCAGCAAAATCTACTCTGAGCGCAAGATCGTCGTAGATTATCGAGGCCCCGTCAACATGGAGACCCTTCAGCAATGCATAGCCCATGGGTTGCTGAGGTTGAGCAGCTTGATCAGAGGAGCCACTCTTCGCTGTCATGCAGCTTATCTGGTGTGCGTAGATGAAGTTCATCTCACTGGGCATTTTTTACTTCTTGATTGCAGTCAGTTTCTTCTCGGCTTTTTCATCTCTCCCTTGATCCCAAACGTACTTCATTGCATCAAAGAATGCAATGAGTGTTTCTCTATCAGCATGTCTCCTGGGATCAGGAAAAGGAACAAATGGTTTATCTTTGGTGGCAACAGGGAGATTCAGTGCTTTTCGAATGATAGCAGGTGTTAGGGTCAATTTAATGTTGATTTAAAGTTCAAGGGTGTAATTTGTATTTCCTTATTTTGAGCCTATTAGTGAACGGGCCGTGGGCTTGTTAACCACGGGCCCACATATATAATGTTCTTCTAGCTTGGAAAAACAAGTTAGTTGTCTAATTTTGCTTTTCTGAATTGTATTGTAAACACTCTGATTAAAGCATAATACAGAGATGACCAGTTGAAATCATTGTTCTTATCGTTCATATTACTGATTTCATAATCGTTGCACGGATCTGGAACTAACAATTGGTATCAGAGCAGACGGACGGATTTGATTCAAAGCGTTTTCATCGATTTCTAGTAAGTGTTTGACTTCTCTCGTTTGTGTTCATCTTGAAATATCAAAATATTGATTCTGATAAAATTGTTCGAGTGTGTTTATTGGGTTGTGTTAGCATTGTTATCATTAGTAATTCAGAAAATTTTCTCATCCCAATTCGTCCATTTGAGTATTCAATTAAGCAAATCAAAGTTCAGAGTTTTTGGTAGTGTTCTTTAATAAAAATCGAATTTTTTCCATCAAAACTCATTGTTTTTGCTTTAAAATCGATTGGGTTAGTGTTGTTTTTGTGTTTGGGATTGTTTCTAATCTTTCAGGAACGTTTTTGTGCAACCCTAATCAAGTTTCAATCGAAATTGAGAAGTCAGCCGCAGAATCCGGATAGAACAACCGAGGTTAACGGACGAAGCCAATTCTTTCCGGACATTTGTGTGAATCTCATCCGGATTCCTCCAACATTCCGGGTAAGTCCAACATTCCAAGTAAGTCTTCTTTCCGGGTAAGTTTTACTATTTCAATCAATCCGGGTGATTTGTTCCGGAAACCCTGATCTTTCCGGTAAAGTAATTTATCCGGACAAGCCAAGGTTTCCGGTAATCATTTTCATCCGGAATCTCTGTCTATCCGGTAAGTTTTGTGTTTGCTAATTCTATCCGGACATATCATCATCCGGTAAGTAGAACATTTATTTGCCATATCCGGACAGTTTTGTCATCTGGAAACTTTCCTCTATCCGGACACTATAAACTGTCCGGACTCTCCTACTTTATCCGGATACTTTGTGATTTTTGAACTGTGTTTTCTATTGATCTGATTCGGACACTTCCTGATCAGACTCTTATTTGGATTCCTATCCAGTAAGATCACTCTTAGTTCATATTAGTCATAGAACCTGCGTTAGGACCACTCTTAGTGTCTTGCGTTAGGTTTACTCTTTGAATCAATCTACACGTCTGACGATCACTCCGTTGCAACCTACGATGACTTCACGTGACGCACTTGCTATTGGAACCGACTCCAAACCACCTTGTATCTATCAAGGTGAGTATAGCCAATGGCGAGACAGATTCATGATTTTCATTGAATCTAAGGACAACTATGTGTACATCAAGAAAGCTCTTGAAGATGGTCCGATTCCTTGGCCGAAAAAGACCATTGCACCAACTGCAGCAAATCCTGAGACAAGTTATGAGGACAAGACTGAAGCCGACCTGACCGCAGAGGAAAGTGGCAGAATAGAAGGCGAAAAGCATGCCAAGAGATATATTATCCAAGCACTTCCCAACTCAATCTACCAAGCTATCGACAACTACAAAGGTACGGCAAAAGGCACGTGGGATAAAGTGGCTAGAATGATGCGTGGGAGTGTTGTTGGCAATCAACTGAAAATCAACAGCGAGAATGATGGTTCGATGGTTTCAAGCAGCGTAACGGCGAGACTCTCACTCAAGCATATGAACGTTTCTGCTCACTTCTCAATGAACTGAACAAGAACCGGATCGTCCGTTCCAACACGGAAAATGAGCTCAAATTTCTCAACAATCTGCTACTAGAATGGAAGGTGTTTGCTTCTCATGTCAAGCATAACAACTTGATAGAGAATCTCAGTATCAACGAACTGTATGAGACGCTTCTTCAAGACGAAGATGAAGTAAATGAACTCTGGGCGAGAAGAAGACTGATGCAAAGCCAGCTGCTGATCCTATAGCACTAATGTCCTCAAAGAAAGGGAAACCTTCGGGCCATCATTCTAAACGTGCTCAAAGGCAAAGCTCTTCCGAGTCTGAAAAGGAAGACAGTGATTCGAATGATGAAGTAGCTGAATTCAAGAAAGCTGTTGCTCTACTCACTAAATCTTTTCAACAATAGCGATTTTATAAGAAGCCAACATCTAATAATCAGCGCTACTCCACCGCCTCCAACAAGCGCCATGATTATCAAGGCAAGCACGAGGGAAAGAAGAAAGTTGATGAGCAGGACACGCCAGAGAAGAAGGAGAAGAAGGAGAAAGATGATAGAAAGAAGAGAGATGAACCAGTGTCCTGCTACAACTGTGGAAAGCTTGGTCATTTTGCTAAAGACTGCAAAAAGCCTGTAGTAAAGAATTATCACTACTACAAGGCCAAACTGGCACTGGCTGATCAGAAGGATGCTGGAGAAGCTATGTTTGTGGAAAACGACAACTGGTTGGGTCGTTCTGATGACGAAAGCGATTCAGACTGTGCAAATGCTTTCATGGGCTATCACTCTCCAGCTGATGAAGAGAAGACAAGTCAGGTATGTGATTTTTCTCAACAAGAGTTTCTGAATAAAATGCAATCCTTTAATGATCAGGAAAATTCCTTTAAGACCACCACTAAAGAACAAAAGCTTGAGATTAGTTCACTAACCGAAAAGCTAGAAGTTCAAACGCGATTAACTGATAAACATAAGTCTGAAAATGCTATGTTAAAGGAAAAATGCAAAATCCTTTCAATAGCACCCAAAGACTTAAGGGCCAAATTATCTGATCTTCAGTCTCAGTTTGATCAGTGCATGAATGAGAAAGAAGAACTTGTTTATCAATGTTCCTCTGTTAAAATTCATCACAAGGAGTTTGTTACTAAAATTCTTGATCTTGAAAACAAACTCCACAAAAGGGGTCAAACTGATCAAACCATCTTTATGAATAAACCCAATGAGTTCACGTACTTTAACAAAGAATGGGGTATCGGATATGATAACCCACATTATTTGAAAAAGGGAAGATGGCATGTACCCACTCTGTATGATTTTGCTTGTTTTGGATTAGATAAAAAGTATCCGGAATATGCCATTCAATGGACTGGTCCTCTTGATCCTGAAAAGGAAGAGGACCCCGAGGAATATAAGCGCACACACAAACGAGGATTTCAGCTTCCGTTTTGTTATGAGCCTTTGAATAATTACTATAAAAGGAACAAAAAGTATCTCTCAAATGACTACTTTGACCCTTACAAGGTTGCTAAGCCCAAGGATTCCTCCAAAAAGGATGAGGACCATGCACCAGCAACCAAGACTGAGACGGACGAGTTTAAACTCTATGTCCCCCCTCTCATCCTGGAAGCAAAGATTGTCGAGTTGGAGGAGTCGTTTGAGAAAGAAAGGTATGTTTTTCAAAACGAGAAGAAAGCGCTGATTCAGGAACTTGAGAAACTCAAATCTGAGAAAACCGAAGGTGTGTCAAATGAAGGACAGGAAATCCTTCGAGGTGAAATTAATATGCTCACATCGAAACTGGCTGCTTTGGCAACAGAAAAGATGGAGTAGTATGCAAGAAATTTGTCAGCTCCAAGAGCAAATTGACCAACTCAAATCTGAAAAACAGATTTCACCTGAACTTTCCTCTAACTCATCTGACATATCCTCGTGTAAAGCCTTCATCGGAGATATCTCTTCGCAAGAAAATAAAGTTTCTCAAGATGATTGTGTTAAAAGGAATTTAAATTCTGATAAAACGCTTCCGCACCGAATTCCCCAAAGCACACAACCGAAAGCACAAAGTGTTCCTCGCCTTCCTCGACCGGTCCAAGTCCAGTAATTCCGGATGTCGATTTTTCAGCATTCATGAACTCTGAAGGCAGTTCTGATGGAGAGTTTGAGTCGTTCCCTTTCGACAACCCTCTCCCATGTCACACTGATTTTTTGTCTCCAATAGTCAATCATCCGGTCAATTTTCTAAAGGGTAGCAGTTCTCAAACAAAGGCCACAGTTGTGATCAAGATTTCTCAATCAAAACCAACTTCTAAACCTGTTTCTAAAAAGCAATCACAGCCGAGGTAGGAGACCGGACCATTGTCTACCAAAAATAATGTTCCTTCTAAAGTCACTGACCATTCTGTCCCTGTTGTTTCAGATGATAATGGTCGAGCAAAACCAGAAAAACCAAAGTGGCTAAACAAGGAATCTGTCAAGGATGCAGCGTCAAAGTCATTCCCTACTGCTTTCAATTCTAGAATAAACAAAGACAATTGTGTTTGGAATAACTGGAATCGTTTTGAAGTTTCTTTCCCGATTAAACTTAATTTAGTTCATTAATTGATTCAATTATCGCGTGATTGTTTAGTTTGTTCTAGATGTGGTTGGAATGATTTTGATCAAATTAACTTAAATGATTGGTATGGGTCACCTCACATGTTTAATCATACACCCAAACGAAACCCTCGCAAAACCAACAATCAACACCATACTCAACGAGGGTACCAATCAGAGGTTAAACCACAGCGGGAGACCAAACCCAATGCAAAACGGGCTACTCCTTCTGAGGTTAAACCGGCACCTAAGAGGCAACCTGCTAAAAATAACTTTCCTCCAAACAGTGTAAATTCTACACCAAGGAGGCAACCTGTGCCAAAACCAGTTCCCGCTAAAGGTGTACAACCTACACCCAAGGGGAAATCTGTGTCAAAGCAAGTTCCTCCATGAGGTGCCAAATCTAACCCTCCAGGACCCAAACAAATTTGGGTACCTAAACTCCGTTAATCTGTTTTTGTAGCACGGTCATGTGTGGTACTTAGATTCTGGATGCTCCAAGCACATGACTGTAAGAAAGGAGCTTCTCACGAACTACAAGGAAGAATACGGTGGACACGTGAGATTTGGAAACGATAACAAGGCGCCGATCGTGGGCTACGGCGACATTGTTCAAGATAAGCTCATAATCAAGAAGGTATCACACGTCGCGGGATTGGGACACAATCTGTTCAGCATCGGGCAATTCTGCGACAAAGATCTCGAGGTCAGCTTAAAAAAGATACGGTGTAGAATCCTCAACGATGACGGACATGAGCTATTAGTTGGAAAACGCGAGACCAATCTCTACACGATCGACCTCGCAACTCTGAAGCCCGATAACCCCGTCTGCCTCATGTCAAAGGCCAATTCCCAACAAGCTTGGATTTGGCATCGGAGACTATCGCACCTAAATTTCAAGAGTATCAACAAGTTGGTGCAGGGCGGACACGTAAAAGGCATGCCCGATTTTCAGTTCATGAAGGATCGTCTTTGCGGGGCATGTGAGATGGGAAAGATGAAGTGAGTGCCGCACCCGAGCATGACCCGGACCCTAGAACTTATTCATATGGATCTGCGTGGGCCGATGCGTGTTCCAAGCATAAACAAGCGCAAATATGTTCTCGTGATAGTGGACGACTTCTCGCGCTACACCTGGGTGCTGTTCTTACGTTCGAAAGACGAAACTGCGGAGCTAATAATCGACCACCTGAAGACTGTCCAACTGAACAAAATGCAGCAAGTTCAGTCTATTAGAACCGACAATGGGATAGAGTTCAAGAATCAAACAGTCGATAATTATCTGACTTCATTCGGCATTGCTCACACTTTCTCGGCTGCACGCACTCCTCAGCAAAACGGAGTGGTGGAACGACGCAACCACACTATGCTTTCCCAAGCTAACCTGCCACTATTTCTGTGGGCCGAAGCGGTGTCTACGGCTTGTTACACTCAAAACCGCTCCATCCTCAACAAGCGGTTCAACAAGACGCCGTACGAGATCATGAACAACCACGTTCGGAACATCCAATACTTTCATGCGTTCGGATGCACGTGCTACGTTATGAATGACAAAGATGATCTTGGCAAATTCAGCCCCAAGGCGGACAAAGGAGTCTTCATCGGATACTCCATGCAGGCTAAGGCGTATCGCGTTTACAACAAACGGACCAAATCCGTTGTTTAAAGCATAAACGTGACATTCGACGAAGCCGCAGACTTGGTTTCTGAACAACTCAGTTCAGAACCCGGTTTAACTGGCGTGTTAGCTTCTGGACCTCTAAGTTCGGGATCTACACAAGCGACAGTAAATCCGAATCATGCATCTTCATCGAATGATAACTCTTCTGATTTAGATTTATTGTTTAAGTATTTTTATGATGACATCTTTAATGTTTCCCCTATTGTCTCAGCACAACATCCACTTGACGCTGCTCGTATTGCGGACTCGTCGCACCTATCCGGTCCGCCGCCTTCTACAAGTATGCCATCTATCACTGTGGAGACAACACAACCGTCGTCATCGACATCTACTGATACTGTTATCCCCTCGGAGGAACCCGTTACAAATCCGGAGATCACTCCTGGTGATTCGTCTTCTGCTACAACCGACGATCAATTTCTGAACTACTCGGAACCGGGAGTTGTCCAACCATCGACGAATCCTCCCCCACCTCCTCCGAGAAATCAACCTGCAACACTCGAAGCGGTACAAGACCTACCTTCTGGTGGTTATGTGGATTCGGACGGGTCTCACTCTACTCAACAACTGCTTCCACATACCACCAAATGGACGCGAGCTCATCCCTTACACCAAATCATCGGTGATCCCTCCACACCTGTTCAAACACGAGGTGCATCCGCCAACTTCTGTCTATTTTCCGGCTTCTTAAGCAACATCGAGCCGACGAACGTACGCGGAGCGCTTGAAGATCCGGACTGGATCATCGCTATGTAAGAAGAGCTCAACCAATTCGAGGCTCTGAAGGTATGGAGACTGGTTCCACGTCCAAAGAACAAGACGATGATATGAACCAAATGGATCTTCAAGAATAAAAAGGATGAAGACGGAATCGTCATACGCAACAAGGCGCGTCTAGTGGCCAAGGGGTACCGTCAACAAGAAGGGATCCATTATGATGAGACCTATGCTCCGGTAGCAAGAATCGAAGCCATCCGAATGTTCCTCGATTATGCAGCACACAAGAACTTCACAGTCTTCCAAATGGATGTGAAGACCGCGTTTCTCTACGGCAATATCGAGGAAGAAGTTTATGTGTCGCAGCCAGACGGATTCGTGGATGACTCGAAGCCTGATTACGTCTACATTTTAGACAAGGCGCTTTACGGTCTAAAGCAAGCTCCGCGAGCATGGTACAAAACACTGTCCGAGTTTTTGATAAAGTCCAAATTCACACGAGGTAAAATCGATTCGACTTTATTCATCAAAAACGAAAATGGTCACATACTCCTCGTTCAAGTGTACGGTAAAATCGATTCGACTTTATTCATCAAAAACGAAGATGATATAATATTCAGCTCTACCATTACCCTATATGCTAAGAACTTTGCCACTCTTATGGGAAATGTTTTCAAAATGAGCATGCTTTGCGAGATGAATTTCTTCCTTGGTCTTCAAGTTAAACAACTGTCGACCGGGATATTCATAAACCAGGCTAAGTACATCCAGGATATTCTTCGGAAATTCCAGCTGGACCAGTCCTCGCCAATAAAAACTCCCATGGCGCCCAATACAAAGATTCACGCCGATCCTCACGGAACGGATGTGAATCCTAAAATGTATCGCGGGATGATAGGTTCTCTAATGTACTTAACTGCAAGTAGGACGGATATTATGTTCTCAACTTTCTTGTGTGCCCGATATCAATCAAAACCTAAAGATTCCCATATGACTGTTGTCAAACGAATCTTTCGTTATTTACGTGGTACTGCTGATCTTGGTCTGTGGTCCCCAATAGAGACAGGTTTTGCACTATCCGCCTATTCCGACGCGTATCATGCGGGCTGCATGCTGGACCGGAAAAGCACGTCGGGTCACATTCAATTTTTGGGAGATAGCCTGGTAAGTTGGGCATCAAAGAAGCAGCCATGCGTTTCAACATCAACTGCCGAGGCGGAGTACGTGGCTGCCGCGAGCTGTTGTTCCCAAGTCATCTGGATGAGGACGCAACTCAAAGACTATGGTTTTACGTACGTCAAGGTCCCGATTTACTGTGACTCTAAGAGCGCCATCGCTATATCAAGTAACCCGGTTCAACACACCAAGATGAAGCACATAGATGTTCGGTATCACTTCATTAAGGATCACGTCGAAAGAGGTACCATCGAACTGTACTTCGTAAATACTGAACATCCGCTAGCAGACATATTTACCAAAGCATTGGACGAAAAACGTTTTAACACTCTTGTGCAAAAGTTAGGTATGCTAAAACTGACGACTTAATCCGATTGTGTGACCGTTAAAAGTTCCATACATATATGAGTAATTGTCTACTCATCATCCGTTGTTTACCCTCCTGATGAATGAGCACACACTTCCTCGCACTTGTATTCTACTTGTTCCAGTTACACCGTTAGATTTAATATCTGTATTTATTTCGTAGATTTCGTTTGTTTTCCTTTCTTTCTTCGTGTGTTTCTTTTATTTCATACTGTTGTCTATGACTATTTTCCTATCTATCTTTGTGCTTTCAAAGTGTGTTCATGTGTTCAGGGGGAGCACAAAGAAGTATCAGGTAAGTATACTCTACTATTGAGGTGGAGCGTCACACACAATTTTTTAAATGCTGAAAAGTTTTTTTTGTGTGTGTGGATACTCCCGTGTGCATTTCACACTACGCGCACATTCTGAGGGGGAGCATCCAACTGGATGTTCATCAGTTGAGGGGGAGCGACACAATGTTTTTCTTTAAACGTTCAAAAGTTTTTTTCTGTGTGTCGGAATCTCCATTGCACAAGTTTGCAATATTCGAGGGGAAGCAAGGTAATCCCCATTCTATGTTTGAGGGGGAGCGAGAGAATGTCCTCTTACACTTCCAATTACTGCAAATTTCCCAGGAACAGGACAGTTTCTTAGGCATCCGGACAGTATCCGGACAACCCACGGAATCCGGACAGTATCCGGACAATCCACGGAATCCGGACTGTATCCAGACCCATATCCGGACAGTATCCGGACCGGGTCTCTACCCGGATTGGGTAAGAACCCGGACATACCACCCGGTTTCTTTGGACCGTATAAAAGGGTCCGGACTACTCTTAATTCACTACCTGGAAAACTCGCGAAAACCCTAAACCCTTATCGCTTCTCGCTCTCTTGCTCGGTTAAACTCGAACTCTCGATTTACACGAGTGCTTCATCTACACACCAGGTATGCCCCTCATATCTCTATTTCGTTAACTTGTATTCGCCTCTCGTACACATAGCACAACAATCTGACCCCTGATTTGGTCGATTTCGCACCTTCTGAAGCCCATTTTAAGTCCAATCGACTTCGGGTTCCTTCGAGGTGTTTATGGTAAACTTAGGTCATATTGTGCACTCATAGGCGTTCATCGACACTGTCTACATGATTGCACACCCGTTTGGAACTGCTAATTACTCGATTGGTAGATTTGACTGTCGTCCGGATACACTCATTGTGTCCGGACTCCATCATACTCATGGCGATTTATCCGGTAAGACTCATGCCTCAAGAGCTGTTGTCCGGATATGCACAACACCCGGAAACCCTAGTTGTCCGGAAACCCCAGGGTTTCCGGTAAGTTCAACTACTGGGATGTTGAATCACCCAGACTCTTCAGTGTCCGGAAACTATGCTATCCGGACTCTTGGGTATCTGGAATTCCTATGCTATCCGGACTTTCCTTGTTCGGGGTCCCACTTTTACCCGGGAATATCCTTCCGGTCCGGACACCATGTGTTGTCCGGAAACTATTGCTGTCCGGAAAGTTTGGCATTCCCATCTTTGCCCTGACACCCCTGTTGCTGGTCATTTCAGTACCTGTTTTGACACTACCAGTCCTTAATTCGTCTCAGATTGAGCCATTTAATGCAAAGGTACGTGCCGATAGTTGTTCATCCATCTCTATGACTAACTGTGCCTTCTTTTTCAGATACTTCAATGGCGGATCAATAAAATCCACAACAACCTCCGGAAGAGCAAATTCCTCAAGAGGATTTTATAGACGAGGCAGCGGATAATGCCTTGGTCGAACTTGACCATGGCACGGAGATAGAGCCGAACAATCATCATCTGGACCCGGCTCAGTTCCGTCCACAGCCACAACATCGTGTTCAGTTGGATATACTTACTCGTCACCCTCTCCGTGAGGCACTCACCTCCACAGATGATGTTCCGCTCATCTATGTCCTTCAGGTATGGTTCAGTGCCCAAGTTGTCACTGCTGGGAATACACAGACAATCACCGCCCAGATTGACAACCAACCTTTCAGGATGACACCGGATTCCTTCTGTCGCTTTCTTTCACTTCTGGAAGCCACCGCTGGCGGACATCAAAGATACGACCCCGCGGTCAATGACCAAACGCTGGGCGAATAAGTCCGCGCGCTAGGGTACAATCATGCTCTCGACCGCCCGTCAGCGTTCAACCGTAAGTACCTGGCCCCCATCTGGTATACTCTGTTCACAATTTTGAACAAATGTCTTTCATCGAGATGGAAGGGCATCGACCAGTGCACCGGCGACTTTCTACGCCTATTCCATGCCGTGTGCTACAACCGCCACGTCGACACAGCAATGATTATCTGGCGTGAACTAGTACAGGCCATTCGCCAAATCAGAGGATCGAGACCGAAGAAGTTTCTCCCCTACCTGCGTTTCCTTTCGCTCGCTGTCCGACATCACATGGATACCAATCCCGCCATACCGCGACGCCTAACCCATCCGGTTTGTCTCCACCACCATCTACAATACATGGTCATCCGCAATCCATCCAATGCGGTGGCCATGCCTATCCTTGAAGCCTTTTTAGCTATCGCCGATCCCGCTGCACCAGGGGTAGTAGCATATAGGGAAGAGATAGGGAATCCCATGGTCCAACCAGCACCAGAGGGACCTACCCAGGGAATTAGACCTGAGAGATGTGAGGGTCCAAGAATGAGAGGTGGTAGGGCCCGGCAAGCAGGTGCTGCCGAGCGGGGTGTGTTGATCGTTCGGGGAACTAGTGTAAGTGGTGCAGCGGTATCGCAACCCAGTTCTAGCCAACCCCGTCCAACAGGAGAAGCCGGAGAATCGTCCTCACGACCGATGCTTCAACATGACTGCACACCATATCTTTCCGACTCGCCTTCACCTACCTTCCAGGTTCATAATGTAGAATCTAACTCCTATACGGCATCTGACACGACCCATGCCATTTGGCTCTCAAAAATACCTCCCCGTATCGAACCAAACCCCGACTTCATCGAAGGCATCCCACTTGACTCACCTACCCATGCTTCACATAGGATTGAGGGACTAGAAGGAGTTGAGTTAGAAACTGCGAGCCGGAGAGAACTGCGTTCGAAAGCGAACCAGGAAAGATTGGGCCGTAAAGATAACGAGGCCCCTGAGCGAACCGAACCGAGCGATATCCGGGAAGCCACATCTGCTATCCCGTCTCATTTGTTGGGACGGGGTATTGAAGAAGACTCCGTGGACCCAGCGGAGAAATTGCACGACCCCCTCATCCACTCATCCGTCACTCAAAAGACGGATGTTTCAGTACATCACGGGGATATAGCACAACTTCCACCGGCCTCTCACTCGGAGAATGCTGGTGTTGAAACAAGCGACCAGCAGCCCCCGGTCGCGACTTCTTTTCGTGCACAATCGAGTCTAGAGCCATTTGCTATTGAAAATCCTTTGGATAGGACACAAGAGGAGCAACACCAAGACGAGAATCTTTGTGACTCGACCGGACCCACCGTAGTGTCTTCACCTCTAGGTGGAACCTAAGGATCGGAGGGAAATCCTACCACAGCTACCGATATGCCAACTGTGAACGTAGGTGGCGCTACCCCTGCAGTAGATGCCTCAACGGGTAATCTAAGTAAACCCGGAGTTACTCACCCAGACTTTGTGTCGCCAGGGTCCCTGGACAACACCCTTAAGGCTGTCCGTGAGGCAATGGAGCAACCTATGCAGCAACATGTAGCCGCTGAACTTGCCAAAGTTATGCGCGCAATCAAGGGCAAAGACAAAGTCGTCGAAGCTAAATCCGCACCTGTACCTCCATCGATCTCAACTCAACCTATCTATTCGGTGGACACTCTAAAGACGATGCTACTGGCCCAACTGCTCCAAGAATCAGAAACAAATGCCTCAACCGAAGCAGACCTGATCACCGTTCTGAAAACACAGGTCACTGCTCCTTCATCATCTATTACATATCGCATGGACTCTATCGACTCAACTCTCAAGGAATTCAACTGAGCTCTTACTTTGATGTCCGAGAGAGTCAGTTCCCTAGAAGAAACCTGCAAGAGTCAAGCAGGCGGTCTGAAGCGGAAACACGATGACCAGGATGATCCTGATCACCGTGAGGGGGAGAAAAGACCCAGACTATCCGAGACCGAGACCGCCACCCTGATCCAGACTGAAGCTACAACAGTGGTTCAACAGGAACCCCCAACTGCAGCAGCTACTACAGAAGCACCTGAAGCCGAGTTGCCATTAGCCGAGATGGTAATCGACATGGAGATTTCAGATGATGAAGACCCGACAGTTGAAAAGCCCGAGGGTTCAACAAAGGAACTGGCCGACTTTGATTCATCAGACAGACCACTATTGGATACGATAGATCCGAATTGTGAAACCAACCCGGAGACCGAAGATGCATGTTACGAAAAAGCCGCCAGTCCCGTAAATCTCCAGGTAAATTTGGTTTTACCTACTGATGAAGACGACAACATCGATTATGATCAGTTCCTGCTTCAAAAATTTTATGGTACTTCTCCCGTTCACTATGCTCAACCCACTGGAACTTCAACAAGACCTGAACCAACTACTGCCAACATTCCGACAACTCCTCTAAAAACGATAGCTTCTAATCTTCTTCCCCCTCCTCAGCAACAAATCCGTTGGGAGAAGATCATGGTACTTATCCCTCATCTGGAGGAATCTTTGAAGAAGTTGTTCGTTCACAAGCTTCACCCGATCGAGTCGACCTTTTGCCTTGTTATTTACAACCTCAAACCCGAATACCAACGGTGTTATATCAGTGCAATGCAGCGATGTCTTCCAGTCAGCCAAGTCAGAACCAAGCATCAAATCACAGAGGTACATAACATCCATTCACGCCACATCATGAGGATCGTCTATCCAGTCTTCACCGTTCGCCGCGAAGATGGTAATGAATGGAAATTCTCTGAAGCCGACTTCCAACACCTCCGACCGTTCGACTTCCTGGCTATTCTGAAAGACCTTCGTACAAGAACCATCCAACCACTTGAAGTTACAAAGGCGCTCGAAGCTGTTCGTCGATACCTGGTCCGTACCATCATGATGTCATATCTAACGGATTTTCAAATGGCCGTCGAGAATAGGGCGAAGAAAGCCAATCTGATAAAGCCGAATCTGAAAGCTCCTGAATTGAACATGTATCCCGAGAACGCTATGCTTCTTGAACCAGAATTTGGGATCGTCTTCATTAATGAACAGAAAGAGAAAAGATTTATGCGGTTCAGTCAGGTAGAAAGATTATGCGACGGCACACTCCTCAAAATTCGAGATGCTCTTCGAAAGATCATTACACATGAGTCTGAAAATCCAAGGTACTCATATGTTCCGAATCCGAATGAAACAAATGCACGGAATGCCTTGGAATTGGTTGAAGATCGCATCGACTACCGCCGTTCTATCAGATGGTTCAAGATTCACTTCGCGCTTCGTAGAAGATATGTCTACAACTGGCGAGAGCTAGAGCGCGAACTCGAACTTCAAATCAAAGGGGAGATTGTTAGGGTCAATTTAATGTTGATTTAAAGTTCAAGGGTGTAATTTGTATTTCCTTATTTTGAGCCTATTAGTGAACGGGCCGTGGGCTTGTTAACCACGGGCCCGCATATATAATGTTCTTCTAGCTTGGAAAAACAAGTTAGTTGTCTCATTTTGCTTTTCTGAATTGTATTGTAAACACTCTGATTAAAGCATAACACAGGGATGACCAGTTGAAATCATTGTTCTTATCGTTCATATTACTGATTTCATAATTGTTGCACGGATCTGGAACTAACAGCAAGGTTGATTTTGATGGTGCCTAAATCAGTGTCACAGAGGATGACATCAAGTAGTTTGGTAGGGTCTTTGGATGATGGTACCTAAGTGTGTCTGGCGGTATACCAAAATTGAGATAATAGTAACTGATGAGTAGGGGGTGTTATGGTCAAGGCTGTAGAGAGGCAACAGGTTTTCAGAAAATTCACAACGTCGTCTAGATGTTTGACTTGTTTCTTCGGAGGAAAATCGAACAGCGCATGGAGGTTGTTTGATTTTGTAAAAGAGATATCCTCAATTTTGAACATGACCTGAGGAGCCTTGGTGATTTCAAGTTCCTCAGCAGCAGTAGTGTTCTTAACAGTTGGAATACCAGTAGAAGGAGCAGCCATTTCTGTACTCATCTCAACCAAAGATCAACAAAACAAATAGTCTTAATGTGGAAATATTTTCCAATAAGATGTTTTTGAATTTTGTCCATTTCATTCAGCCAAAAATTCCTTTGAGAAAGATTAGGGTTTTTCTTGTTTTGAGAAATAGTTACAAAACGTAGAGATTATGTGTTTTCCAGTTTTCATTTGAATAAGGAATTCTGGAAAAACATATGAAGAACAAGTTTACGAGTTTTGATATAAACTTGAAGAACAACCATGAAGGTTGTATTCATAAAATCATGAACAGAAAATGATTTCATTTTATAAAAGTTCTTTTGTTTGATCTGTTAAAAGCAAAGAATAAGATCATAAACAAGTAATGTAGGTAAATAATAAGAGTATTAACCTAGTTCGTCAAAGAAGAAGATGAACAGTTTCTGGAAATTTTGAGAGCTCAAAATGCAACAGTAAATCTTTTTCTTGCTTGAAGGGGAAGTTTTTTTTTTCGCGTAAAGAGATAAATATAAACAAAAAATGGTTTATATAGAGAGAGCAGAGAGAGAGAGAAAATCTTGAGCGGGAAAAGATTTTCATCATGACACAGACACGTGTTAGCATTTGATTAGAGGGTGTTAGCTTCAATCTTTCTAATCATAGAAGTATTTAGAAGTAGTGAAAAATAGGCTAACTGAAGAAAGCCTCTTACAGAGGCTCTGCCGACATTACCGAGAAATCAAGGTCAAGAAGCTACAGAAGCAGCAGAGGCTTCCTACAGAACCTCTGCTATACTCAAAGAAGACCCAAGACTCGGAAACAAAGGTGAAGACTGCTCCACAGAGGACCAGACCACAGAACCTCTGTAACTCATTACAGAGCCTCTGTGGTCCTCACTGACAGACTTGAAGATATTTATAATATCTTGCTACTGTTTCAGGACCCGTTCATCAACTTGCATGGTAGCATGCCCTGTCCAACGTCGACGTGTCAAACTCTGATTGGACTCAGTAGGGCTTAGTACATATTAGACGTCTGTTGCATTAAATGCAATACAACACGTCTGACTGTTCATGCCATCCTTGCAACTGTTCACGACATCCGTTCTACTATTCATACGTACCTTTTGAATAGTAGCATATGCTTTATGGTCCCCTTTAGAGTAGTATATAAGGAAGACTCATGTTGAGTTCTTCCTTACATACACACAACAAAAACACACACCACTTAAATTGAACATCAAGAACACAAAAGCTTATTCACCTTAAAAGTCATATCTGTTTTAAAGTTTTTCTTACTCACGGTTTTTAAACCTGTTCTTGATATATATATTCAGTAAACTTTGAGATATAATATTCTGTTCACTGTTTATTTATATTTTGTTCTAATTCTATCAAACTTATTTGTTAGTTCTTTAAATACGCTGTCGCATCAAACATTAACTTGAACTAATAGATCTGATAATCTTGTTTAAAGCAAAACGGGAACCAACAATTGGTATCAGAGCAGAAACTTGATTTTCAATATCAAGTGATCCTCGTTTTACAACTTTTATTTGATAGATTATTTTCTTTCTCTTCACCACCATATTTCTAGATATTAGTTGTACCCAGAAAACCTTCCAGATCTTCATACTTAGAAATCCTCCATCAGATTATCCTTTCCTCAAAATGACAAATACAAATAACTTTTTCACTGCTGGCTCACTAACCAAACCTCCTACTCTTCTTAGAGATGAGTATCATCAATGGAAGATAAGAATGGTTCATTTCTTTGAGGGTACTGAAAAAACTCTCAAACAATATCTTTACAATCTTCCTCCAGTTCCGATGATAACTATGTCACGTGTACCAGCTACTGCTGAATCTGCTGAAATCCCTGAACATCAAAAACCTAAGCCAAGAGAAGAATGGTCAAATGAAGATAAGGCAGAAGATGAAGTTGCACAGAAAACAAAGAGAATATTGATCATGGCAATCCCCAACGAACTTTTTCAATCCTTAGATGCATGCGAAACAGCGCACGATCTCTGGAAATAATTAGAAAGACAGTTGGAAGGGGGTGCTAAAACTCAGAAGAACCGAAGGGCACAATACATAAATGAATATCATGCTTTCAGAGCCTCTGCAACAGAATCTCTGCAAACAACATACGACCGGTTCAACTCTCTCATAAACAAATGCAAAAAGTCTGGTATTCACAGAACCACGGAAGAAAATAACGTCATGTTTCTAAAGAGCCTGAACGATGAGTGGCTTCAGTTGTCTATGTCTTTACAAACAAATCAAGATCTAGACTCCTGGACACTCTCTGATCTCTATGGAACACTTGCTGCACAAGAGCCTCAAATAGCTCAAGCTAAAACACTAACCATTGTGCCATACGCATTGGTTAGTAAATCTACAGAGGCTGCAGACAGACCAAGAAATGAGAGATCTACAGAGGAGAAAAAGAAGGAGAAAAAGAAGATGGTAATGGTTGATAGCGAAGAAGACGAGCTGATAGAGGAAGAGATAACTCTTGCGTCATTAGCTAAATCAATGGCTCTATTGACAAGAGAGTTTAGAAATAACCAAAGGAATTCTGGTAGAAGAGATGATGGAAGAAGAGAAGAATCAAGTGACCGACAGAGGTCAGACTACAGAAATGATGACCTACAGAGGTCGAGCGACAGAAGCTACAAAGGAAATGATCGACAGAGATCAGATGACAAGGTAGGCCACACACAAGAATGCTACAAATGTGGTAAACCCGGTCATTACGCAAACGAATGCCGAACAGAGAAAGGTAGAGACCTACAGAAGTCTGACGACCAAACTGGAAACATCTCCCAAGGTTGTTTCAACTGCGGCAAGCCAGGTCATTTCGTAAAAGAATGCAGAAGTAGACCAAATCGCCCACAGAAGGACTCAGCTTTTTACAAAAAGAAGGCCGAGTATTACGCACAAAAATCTCTAATGGAGAACAAAGGGCATTCTGAGGCAAACAAAGAAGACTTCGAATCAGACTCTACCTCTGATGATGAATTTCCCACAAATGCCCTGTTCTGTGGCATGGCAGAAGTTGACTCCGGCACTGACAATGAGGTATCCATTTCAAACTCTATCTCAAGTACTAATTCTGTAGATGATGATTTATTTAAACTTAACATTGAACTGAAAGATATAATTGAAAGCATTCAGAAAAAGCTGACCTTTAATGAGAGAGAAGTAAGGCTTCTCACTCAAGAAAAAGCCAAAATCTTTGAAGAAAAAGAAAAAGTCGAAAAATATTGGAGCAAAAATATAGATCCTTTAAAAAGGCAAATTTCTGATTTAACCTATGCTTTAAAAATCAAAACAAAAGAACTTTCAGTTTCAAGAAGTGAAACTACAGACATAAGAGCTCTCAAAGAATACTTTCAAAAAGAAAGAGAGGTACTTTGGCAAGATCTTTTAAGAAGAGAAGTTTTAATTAAAAACTATAAAGATGCACAGAAGGTGTATGAAAAGGTAAACTCTCAAATAGCAAGACGAGGTATAGGGTACAGTGATATTACCTTAGGAGTTGAAAATAAACGACTAAAACATCTGTCCTCTCTATTTGTTTTAGGAAAAACTAACAAACCAAACTTTCCAAACTTACTCTCTGTAAGTAAAAGGGTTAAAATCTCTGCAGAACCTCACTTGAGGAAACATACAAAGATGATCAATGTGTGGTTTGAAAACACAGATTCATCATCTTCAACCTCTGTCAATAGAGGAATCAAACCAAAGAAATATCTGAAAACACAAGATCAGATTGGTATCTTTAAGTTTGGTAAACCAGAGACTCAAACACATGTCGCTTTTTTCTGTATGATAAATGTCGAAAAGAAATTGTCAGCAGAAGCTCCTGAGTTTAAACCCATCTTTTCAGAAAAAAAAACTTGAAGAATCTATTGAAAAAGAAATTTTGGAAGTTTTGAAATCAAATGTTTTAGAAAATCTCTGTACATCTTCTATAGATCAAAAACTCGCTGAAAAGATCTCATCAGAAACCTCTGCCATCTATGAAAGTTTTTCTACAGAGGAAGAAAGCTCGTATGATACATGCTCAGAAAATCCAGCCTCTGTCGAAAGAAATGACTCAACCTCTGCATATGAGGACGATTCATCCTCTGACGACTCAGAGACTGATTTCAAATCAGGGATAATTCACTGTGACACAGAGGATGTCAAATTCTCCTCTGAAGTTCTTAACAGAACAATTTCTCCAAAAGAGAAAATCACAGAGATACCTATCCATCCAGATTTTCTCAAAATGTGTATACAAGTCAAAACCTCTACAGAGCTTGAAAATCTGAAAAAGGCCTCTGAAAATCAAAAAAGCTTAAAATTTTCAAAACCTTTAAGAAAAATCAAAGAGAATCCCACTTGGCAACAAAAGGGAAAATGGCCTGAAGCTAACAATTATTTTTCCTCTGTGACAGTGAAGAAAGATGTTCACCACAGAAGAGAGTCACATAAGGCAGGAACTAAACAAGACTTTTGCAAACAACATTCTAGTATTCATAAATCTTCTTGTAATAGGAAATCTAATGTAAAGAAAGAGTGTAATGTCTCTGTGGCTCAGTTCAAAGAATTCAATGAAAAGTTCAAACAAATCACATCTCATATTCAATACTGTCATTGTTTTGATCTTATGTTTAAATTGAATAAACACTTCTCAAGTCCAGATTGCTTTCTCACCACTGAAATTCGAAAGTCAGAACCAAAAGAGAAACAATCTGATTCTTCTACAAAAGATAAAATGTATTTCAAGAATGCTAAGGCAAACTTGAAAAATTCTAACAATATTGGACCCATGTGGATATGGGTACCTAAATCTCTGTGATTGTCTTACAGAAGCAACATGTGCCAATTTGGTATCTTGACTCCGGATGCGCAAGGCACATGACTGGCAACAGAAGATTACTATCCACATACAAAGAAACACACTATGGTGGATCTGTAACTTTTGTAGACAACATGAAGGGACACATCAAAGGCTATGGAGTCATACAGAAAGAAAATGTCTCTGTATACAAAGTTGCATATGTGAATGGCCTCAAACACAACCTACTAAGCGTAAGTCAACTCTGTGATACAGGATTCGATGTGTTATTCAAAAGAACTTTCTGCTCTCTACAGAGTGAAAACACAGGAATAGAACTTCTGCGAGCTGAAAGAAGAGGTGATCTATACCTAATGAATTTTACTTCAAAATCCAAGGACAAAGTTTGCCTAGTAGCCTGCAAAAGTGAAGAAGCTTGGTTATGGCACAACAGGTTCTGTCACTTAAACTTTCACACCTTGGATAAACTAGTAAAACTCAATCTAGTTAAAGGTTTGCCAAATGTTAAATTCAATAAGGATCACTTGTGTTCGGCCTGTGAAATGGGAAAACACAGAAGGGCTTCCCACAAAGGCAAAACAGACGTGTCTTGCACTAGGCCTCTGTACATGCTTCATGTCGACCTCTGCGGTCCCATTGCCATACAGAGCCTAGGTGGCAAGAAACACATACTTGTCCTAATTGATGAGTATTCACGTTTCACATGGGTTGAATTTGTTAGAAAGAAATCAGATGTTCCAAATGAATTGATAAATCTAATGAAAAGAATCCAAGTTCTTTATGACTGCAGAATACAGAAGTTAAGAAGTGACAACGGCACAGAATTTTAAAACTGTGTCATTGAAGCATATCTTTCTACAGAAGGAATATCACAGAACTTCTCTGTAGCTCGCACTCCACAACAGAACGGTGTTGTCGAAAGAAAGAATCGAACACTTGTGGAAGCCGCAAGAACTATGTTGTCAGCATGCGGTTTATCAATGAACTTTTGGGCAGAAGCAATTTCTACTGCGTGTTATACTCAGAATCGTTCAACCGTTATGAAAAGACACCTCAGGACGCCTTACGAATTGCTTAACAAAAGGCGGCCAAACATCAAATTTTTCCATGTATTTGGATGCAAATGCTTTGTCTTAAACGACAGAGATTCAAGAGGAAAGTTTGATGTAAAAGCTGATGAAGGCAAATTCATTGGATACTCTGCCACTTCCAAAGCCTACAGAACATTCCTTACAAAGTCTCACAAGATTGTAGAAAGCATCAATGTTTCTTTTGATGATTCATTCCAAATGACTTCTGAGCAAATCAGTTCAGAACTCGGAATTAAAGGGAAATCCTCTGGCATCTCAAGAACAAAAGAAGATTTGGATCTTCTATTTTTGGAGATGTTCCACAATGACATTGATCCTTCTGTTGGAACCATCAGAGTTTCTGAAGAACCATCCTCTGTCGGACAAAATCCTACAGGTATGACTCTAACTGGTCCAAATAATGCGTCATCTTCTTCTATAAATACTACAGATGCAAATGCCGAAGAAGAAAATGCAAAAGATGAAACTTCAAGAAAAACAATCACAACAGCTGCTGAAAATCAAACTCCACAATCCACATAAGAACCAATTATAGAGGATGTTGAGGACCAAGACTATACGTCCTCAGAGGAACAAACTCCACCACCACTCATACCAATCATTCAGAAAACGGTAGGATCAACTACAAAGGCACGAAAAACGACAGAGGCTACACGAGAAGAAGAAACATTCGAAGCCTCTGAAGGAAGTTTTGATGACATTGATGATCATCTTCCACGCACAACTCAGTGGACAAAAAGCCATCCTCCAAGCCAAATAATTGGAGAACCTTCTGACTCAGTCAAAACAAGGTCTGCCACTGCTAATTTTTGTTTCTTTACAAATTTTATTAGTGTGATAGAACCAAAGAAGATTTCTGAAGCCCTAGATGACCCAAACTGGGTAGACGCCATGCAAGAAGAACTTCTGCAATTTGAGCGTAACAGAGTTTGTACTTTAGTACCTCTGCCAAGAAGGAAACAGGCCATTAGGACCAAATGGGTCTACAGAAACAAGAAGGATGAAGATGGAGTGGTCATCAGAAACAAAGCAAGATTAGTAGCAAAAGGATATAGACAAGAAGAAGGCATAGACTACGATGAGACTTTTGCCCCTGTCGCACGGCTTGAAGCAATAAGAATATTCTTAGCCTTCGTAGCCCACAGAGGTTTTAAAGTCTATCAGATGGACGTAAAATCAGCTTTTCTAAACGGTGAAATCCAAGAAGAGGTTTACGTAAATCAGCCACCAGGTTTTGAAAGCTCAAAGTTCCCAAGGCATGTATACTACCTTGAAAAGGCTCTATACGGACTAAAACAGGCTCCAAGAGCGTGGTACGATCGACTTTCCACCTTTCTTCTAGAAAATGGCTACAACAGAGGTACAACAGATACTACATTATTTTATAAACGCAAAAATAGTGAGATAATGCTTGTACAAATATACGTAGATGACATAATTTTTGGGTCTACAAATTCAGAAGAATGCAAATTTTTTGAAAAACTCATGCAGAGTGAGTTTGAAACGAGTATGATGGGAGAATTAACATTCTTCCTCGGACTTCAAGTCAAACAATCTTCAGAGGGAATTTTTATAAATCAAGCCAAATATGTCTCTGACATACTTTTAAAATATAATCTCTCTGATACCTCTGCAATGAAGACTCCAATGGCCACTGGAAATAAGTTATTCTTAGATCCAAATGGTATTTCTGTAGAATGTACTCTCTACAGAGGTATGATTGGATCTCTGTTATACTTAACAGCAAGCAGACCTGACATTATGCATGCCACATGTCTTTGTGCACGTTATCAAGCTAATCCAAAGAAATCACATTATGATGCTGTAAAGAGAATCTTTAGATACCTGAAGGGGACCAACAATCTTGGTCTCTGGTATCCACAGAACTCTGGTTTTAGTCTTAAAGCTTATACAGATTCAGACTATAGAGGATGCATGCTCGACAGAAAGAGTACCTCTGGGAGTTGTCAATTCCTAGGTGGTAAACTAGTCAGTTGGACCTCCAAGAAGCAGAATTGTGTCTCCACATCCACTGCAGCAGCTGAATACGTTGCTGCTGCTAGCTGTTGTTCTCAGGTTCTATGGATGAAGACTCAGCTAAAAGACTACGACCAAATCCTATTCAAAATACCCATCTTCTGTGATTCCAAAAGTGCCATTGCTATCTCTGCCAACCCTGTACAACACTAAAAAACCAAGCATATCGACATAAGGTAACATTTCTTGAAACATCATGTTGAATACGGTACAATCGAAATGCATTTCGTGCCCACAGAATATCAACTCGCTGACTTATTCACCAAAGCACTAGACGAGAAAAGATTCAACTTCTTGGTGGGTAAGTTAGGAATGATTAACATGGTGTGAAAATCCTCTGTAAGTATAGCTTTATCTTCTGTAAATAAGTATAAATATCTATTATTACTTAAGTTATTGCTTTGATAAATTTATTTCTGTATGTATTTTTTTGTGTGCAAAAAATAATTCTTGGTTACAGAGCTTCTGTGGGTCCGCTCAGATCTTCTGAAAACCCTTACAGAACCTCTGGTAAACATGATCTATGCTCAATACAAATCTTACCATTCTTTGAACCAAGCATAGAACGAGGGGGAGCAAAAGGAAAATTCTTGATCTACAGAAGTGATTAGATCAAGGGGGAGCAAAAGGGACCCTGAAATGATCTACAGAGGTAAATCTTTCAAAGGAAAGCCAAAG
This sequence comes from Saussurea involucrata, assembly GCA_033807775.1. Taxonomy (NCBI): domain Eukaryota; kingdom Viridiplantae; phylum Streptophyta; class Magnoliopsida; order Asterales; family Asteraceae; genus Saussurea; species Saussurea involucrata. The sequence continues at coordinate 141,692,449 of CM066322.1, forward strand.
AAGAATGTCGATAATTCTCCATCGACAGAAGTAAGACAAAACTGCCGAGAACAGAAGAACCAAAAAGTATGTCTCTCGCACAAAAGGTTTTTGGAAAACAGTTTTCTAGGACAAGAATTATCAAATATGTCCTAAATATACTATGAACAACATTTCAAAAATCAAAAGTTCAAAAAGTTTAACAAAATTCGAAATAGGAGAAATTTAAGGTCATAGAGCTTCTGCTGAGCTCAACAGAGCTTCTGCAGGAAATATGCTCTGTGATCACAAATTAACCCTCTGTCGATCTTTTGGAATGTTATCTCGGAAACCGAAAACAGACACCATGACCTTCTCGAACAAAACGTTTTTCAAAATAGTTTTTCTCGAACACCAACTTTCAATAATGTGCGAAAAACATCTCTTAACACAGATCAAAAATTGGATGATCAGAAAGTTAATAGAATTCAAGTTATAAGATTTTTTCTCTCATAGAGCTTCTGCTGGCTCTCACAGAGCTTCTGCAAGTTCCATCAGAGCCACAAAACCTCTGTGAGTAAAATTTCTTGACAAAATCCTATTAATCCTCTCCAATGTCTTTACAAACGTTTTCGTTTAAAGAAGAACCTACAGAGTCATGATAACAATGAGATATATGAGAAGAGGTTAAAAATCAAGATTTTCAAAATCACAGAGCTTCTGTAAAACACAAAAGTTCTGCCATTTTGTTCTCTGGGCATTTCTGTAGTAATAACGGTTACTTTTACTGAGAGTGAAACTCATGTGGCTAAAAACAACCTCACGCGCCTAGCATTAATGGGCCGCGCACGATGTCCTGTCATATTCACGATGAGTGATCGTATAGCGCAGAGAGAATAAGAAAGGCACAGGTTCACTTCATCAACAAAAACTGAGCTCACAGAAGAAGTCAACAAACAACCTCCAACAGAGGTTACAGAGCAACTCAATCCAACAGAACCATCGCCACAAAAGTCCTCTAAATCACAAATGTCAAAACCCACAGAGGCAATCCCCATCAAGCCAACAGAAGTGCCAACCTCCAAACTTACAGAAGCAACAGTTTCTGCCCCACCAAAAGCCAAAGATAAGGGCAAAGGAATACTGACAGAAGATCCAAAGAAGAAAACATTGCCAAAGCCAACAGAGAAACTAATGAAGAGTGCGTTTGATGCCTTTCAAACCCCAAAGCCTGAAGAAGTTGACTGGGCACATGGATTGAAACCTCTGTCAGACATTCCTCTATCTGGTAGAGCCGCAGAAGTTGTTCAACAGATGGAGAGTCTCAGAAGACGAGTACCACAACCTGGTCCAACACATGAAGAGATGGAAGAAGTGGTCTACAAATACCTCTATAAACAATCCTTTCAGACCAACCATCCAACAGATCATGTGACAGATCCAAGGATCAGAGAAGAATTTGAGAACATCTTCACAAGGACAAAGCCAAGAACCAAAGTAGATGTCTTCTCAATCCACAAGATCAAAAAGGTAATCTTCTGCAAATTCTCCTTCACAAGAACCTATCCAAAGGTCAGGTACAATCTTTACAAAGTCAGAAGAGAAGACAATTCAGAAACTACCTTCGCTGATGCTGACTTAAGAAATATCAATCCTTATGATCTACCTGACCTTCTGCAATGGACAAAGGACAACTACAACACAGAGGCAAACACCAGAGCCTATCAAGTGTTGAGAAAAGCGATGAGGGAAAAGCTTCTGCTCTATAGCATGATAGATTTCCAGCTGGGAAAGGATCTTGGTCTCAAGCATCCGGATTTACGACCACCAGAGGATCGCTGCCTACCGGACACCGTACCTAACTCAATCATCACAGAACCAAGGTTTGGGTTAGTATTTCAAAACCCTCAAGGCGAAACTAAACTATTTGTATGCATGGACTGTCAGAAGTACGCAACGAGTACTCTGAACAAGTTCAGAGCAAGCCTTGTGAAATACAGAGGTACAAAGAAAATGGATAAAGATGCTGCAGATACTATCATCAGAGAGATTGACGCAACAATCCACCTAAGAGAACTCTGTATCAGCTTCTACAAAGAGATCAAAAGAGTCGGAAGAGACAACAGAAGCTACAACGATTTCAAAGATGCCAAAATCTGATTCTCAGACCTTCAATCTCTGCAAACAAAGTTAAAGTTTATCTTTCATTGTACTCAAATGTAAAATGCCTCTGGCATATTTCTAAATGAAAGAAATTTCGAGGTATTGTTTAACCTCTGTCTCATCTAACTTAGCCTAACTTAACTCAAGTTCAAATTTTTTATTTTTCACTACTTAGGGGGAGATTGTTAGCTTCAATCTTCCTAATCATTGAAGTATTTAGAAGTAGTGAAAAATAGGCTAAGTGAAGAAAGCCTCTTATAGAGGCTCTGCCGACATTACCGAGAAATCAAGGTCAAGAAGCTAAAGAAGCAGCAGAGGCTTCCTACAGAACCTCTGATATACTCAAAGAAGACCTAAGACTCGGAAACAAAGGTGAAGACTGCTCCACAGAGGACCAGACCATAGAACCTCTGTAACTCATTACAGATCCTCTGTGGTCCTCACTGAAAGACTTGAAGATATTTATAATATCTTGCTACTGTTTCAGGACCCGTTCATCAACTTGCATGGTAGCATGCCCTGTCCAACGTCGACGTGTCAAACTCTGATTGGACTCAGTATGGCTTAGTACATATTAGACGTCTGCTGCATTAAATGCAATACAGGACGTCTGACTGTTCATGCCATCCTTGCAACTGTTCACGACATCCGTTCTACTATTTAGAGTAGTATACAAGGAAGACTCATGTTGAGTTCTTCCTTACATACACACAACAAAAACACACACCACTTAAATCGAACATCAAGAACACAAAAGCTTATTCACCTTAAAAGTCATATATGTTTTAAAGCTTTTCTTACTCACGGTTTTTAAACCTGTTCTTGATATATATATTCAGTAAACTTTGAGATATAATATTTTGTTCACTGTTTATTTATATTTTGTTCTAAATCTATCAAACTTATCTGTTAGTTCTTTAAATACGCTTCCGCATCAAACATTAACTTGAACTAATAGATCTGATAATCTTGTTTAAAGCAAAACGGGAACCAACAGAGGGTAAACGAAACGTGCAATCGTGTGTCAGAAAAAGAACGTGCCAGGGCTTATCCGTTGCGATGATGTCACAACTGTCCTTTCATATTTTAGGATGTCTCTGAGGTTTTGAAAGCTCAGGGACACTTTTGAAAATATGAAGCACTGAATACAAATATCAGTGTTGGTTTAAGAAATTTCAAAGTATCGCTGTTAAGGAACAGATATTCAGCGATGGAATTTGTTTTGAAATCTTACATTCACATGCGAACGTCAGCGAGTAAGAGAGAAAGCATACCTTGACATCAGCAAATCAATTATGTTCAGAGAGAGAATGATAGAATGGGTTATACAAGTTTATTTTATCCTATCGCTGATCAAATGTGAACCGCTGAAAAATTTACTCTTCAAAGTTCAGCATTCCAAGCTCGCTGATGAGAAAGTTGAATCTTGTCTCATCAAGAGGTTTGGTGAACAGATCAACTAACTGATAGTCAGTTGGGATAAAATGAAGTTCTATATCACCATTCATCACATGATCTCTGATAAAATGATACATGATTTCGATGTGTTTTGTCTTTGAGTGTAGCAATGGATTGTTGGCTATAGCGATGGCACTTATGCTGTCGCAATAGATTGGAATTTTCGAGAGCTGAAGGTCATAGTCTAGTAGTTGATTTCTAATCCACAAGACCTGAGAACAACAACTTCCAGCGGCTACATACTCAGCTTTAGCAGTTGAGGTGGACACTGAGTTTTGCTTTTTACTTGTCCAACTCACCAGCTTTCCACCCAGGAGCTGACAGCCCCCTGTGGTGCTTTTCCTATCCAATTTGCAACCTGCAAAATCACTATCTGAATAGGCGATTAGATCAAACCCTGAGTCTTTGGGATACCAGAGACCTAGGTTCATAGTACCCTTAAGGTAACGAAAGATTCGATTTACAGCGATCATATGAGATTCCTTAGGTTCCGCTTGATATCGTGCACACAAACAGGTTGCGTACATAATATCGGGTCGGCTAGCTGTAAGATACAAGAGAGAGCCGATCATCCTACGGTATAACGTGACATTAACAGGTATTCCATTTGAATCCTTGTCTAGTGTCAGCGGTGGTGCCATAGGGGTTTTCATAGCTGAACTCTGAGTTAGATCGAATTTCTTCAGCATATCTTTAACATACTTTCCCTGATTAATGAAAGTTCCTTTTTCATTTTTCTTTATCTGAAGACCAAGGAAATATGTTAGCTCACCCATCATGCTCATTTTATACTCTTCTTTCATTCTATTATCGAAACGAGTACAAAGGTCAGGGTTAGTAGAACCAAACATAATGTCATCAACATATATCTGAACAAGAATAATATGACCTTTTACTTTCCTGAAGAATATAGTCTTATCGATTTTCCACGCTCAAATTGTTCAATATGGAGATAAGTAGAGAGAGTGTCATACCATGCACGAGGAGCTTGCTTTAAGCCATAAAGTGCCTTATCCAGTTTATAAACATAACCTGGACGCTTAGGATCTGATAATCTTGGAGGTTGTTCCACATAGACTTCTTCATTCAGCTTTCCATTTAGAAATGCTGACTTAACATCCATCTGATATACTTTGAAATCTTTGTGTACAGCGTATGCTAAGAATAGACAAATAGATTCTAGTCTTGCTACTGGAGCAAATGCTTCGTCGTAATCTATACCTTCCTCTTGTCTGTATCCCTGAGCAACAAGACGAGCCTTGTTGCAGGTTATAGTTCCATGTTCGTCTAACTTGTTTCGATAGACCCATTTAGTGCCTATCACTATTTTGTCAGTTGGTCTTCGAACAAGTTTCCAAAATTTGTTTCTTTCGAATTCAGTCAGCTCTTCTTGCATGGCGCTGACCCAGTTTGGATCTTTGAGGGCATCATCTATTTTCTTTGGTTCAATCAGAGAAATAAAGTTAACAAATAAACAAATATTACCTGCACTTCGTCGAGTCTGAACACCAGCGTTTGGATCACCAAGAATTTGATCAATTGGGTGATTTACCGTCCATCGCTGAGTAGGATCATAAGTCGCTGACTCAAATTGAACTGGAGGAGCTGAAGATGAAGTTTCAGCAACTTCTGGAAAATCAGCCAAGAGAGGAGTAGGTGCAGATGTCATCTCATTTACTGATTGCTGAGAAGTTGATGGAATGTCTGCGACATTTGGTTCAGAAGTAGGTATAGTGTTTAAAGGAACTGCTGAGACCCATGATGTTTCAGCTTCACTAGTCTGCATGTTTGGGATGATAGTAGGACTATCATCTTCAACTGTATGAGTATGAGGAGTGGGAATATCTTCTGAATCACCAAGATGAGAAAACATCCATTGATTCAGTTCTTCAATATCAGCAGAAGGTCAAGAATTCGCTGAACGGGATTCGTCAAAAGTGACGTGAATAATTTCTTCAACAGTTTGTCTTCTTCGATTGAAGACTCTGAAGGCTTTGGAGATTGAAGAATATCCAAGAAAGATTCCATCATCAGCCTTAGGATCAAACTTTCCAAGGGCATCTCAGTTGTTCAGTATGAAACACTGACATCCAAAGATGTGAAAAAAGCTAATTGAAGGCTTTCTCGCATGAAAAAGTTCATAGGCTGTTTTATTAAATCTTTTGACTATCAGCGACCTGTTTTGCGTAAAACAAGCAGTGTTGACAGCTTCTGCCCAAAACTGAGTAGGCAGGTGAGAATCGATGAGCATTGAACGTACAACTTCAATAATAGTTCTATTTCTTCTTTCAGCGACTCCGTTTTGTTGCGTGGTTCTCAGTGAAGAAAAGTTGTGAGAAATACCCTTACTCTCAAAGAAGGAATGAAGAGAACTATTTTTGAATTCATTCCCATGATCACTCCTTATTGAGCGAACGATCAAGTTGTTCAGGGTTTCTATTTTCCGAACAAAGGTGATGAGTTCTTCAGGGGTGTCACTCTTAGAACGGAGAAACATAACCCATGTATATCGAGAGAACTCATCAACTATGACCAGTGTATATTTCTTTCCAGCGATGGATTTTTTGTTAACAGGGCCAAACAAATCCATAGGGAGAAGTTGTAGAGGAGATGATACTGAGGAAACTTGCTTTGACTTAAAGCTTGCTTTGGTCTGCTTATCTTTCTCACACGCTGAACATAAGGATTCTTTGGCGTATGAGTGCTGAGGTAGACCAGTGACTAACTCTTTTGAAGAAAGGGTGTTCAGTGTCTTAAAGTTTAGATGAGAGAGCCTCTTATGCCATAGCCAGTTGACATCAGATGAGGCTTTTGAGAAGAAACAGGAGTTCTCAGCGGTTGTTGAGTCCATGTTTATTACATAAACATTTTCCAAACGATAACCGCAGAGAGCTATCTCCTCCTTTTTGTCAGCGACAAAGCAGGATTCCTTAGTAAAAATTACTTTGTTATCCTTGTCGCAAAGCTGGCTGATGCTTAGAAGATTATGCTTCAGCCCTTCAACATATGCGACTCTTCTGAAGGTTGTTGTACCATTAGATAGTACACCAAACGCTCGGGTATGTCCTTTTCCATTTCCACCGAAAGTTACAGAGGGACCCTTCTCTTCTTTGTACTCAGTGAGCAGGTTCTTCATACCAGTCATGTGTCTAGAGCATCCGCTATCGAGATACCAGATACCCTTCTTAACCTGCATTACAAAGGAATATTAGTTTTTCTTGGGTACCCACTTAACCATGTGTAGACACTTATCAGTGGGGGTAGAAGAAGAGGTGGAAGGTTCAGCAGTCTTCGCAGCATTTGAAGATTCAGCTTTGTCAGTCTTCACTTTGGTTAATTTCTTAACCTCAGTGGTCTTCTTTGCATTGGGGGCAATGATCTTCACCTTAGCTATCTTTTCAGCTTGGGTGGCTGTGGGACACTTACTAGCAATATGATTTGTAAGTCTACGATGATAACATTTCCTATAACCAAAAGTAGTTCTAGGACCATTTGCATGCTGAGCTTTAGATTTTGAATTAGAAGGACCAACACCAAGTAAGCTATTGGTTTTTGAAATGGGAGGAACATTTAGTTCTTCGGATTTCTTACCAATGATTTCCACTTTGATTCTAGGAGTAGATCGCTGAATAGATCCACGCTGAATAAATCCAGAGATCTTATTCTTTGAATCAGAGGGATAAGTCACTGAAGCTTTAGAAGCGTTCAGCTTTGGTACAGAGGTACCCTTCTGAGGATTTTGGTTAAAAGCAATTCCTTTACCTTTGTTTTTAAAGACTGAGGTAGGTTTTGGATAAATAACTTTTTCTTTACCTTTAGAAGTTAAGGTAGAGATTTCCTCAGGGATGGGCGGTTTAGAAGAGGAACACTGAGAGGATGAAGTATCAGCGACTGAGGATACGAAAGTTCAAAATAAGAGCATGGAACGATCAGTGGTTGGTCCTAGAGTATCAGCTTTGTAACCAAGACCACGTTTATCACTCAGGGGAATCTGAGACTTAATTATCTCAGTGATCTTTGTTGAGGAATTATACCATCCATCAACAGTAGTTTTTTCAGCTTTTAATGCAGCGATAGCTTCTTCGCGCTCGATTTTGACTAGCTGATTTAGGTGAACTTGATCTTTAAAATCTTCTTCAATTTTAGAAAGATTTTCTATTTGAAGGTGACAATTTTTAAGCTGTTCAGCGAGATCAAGGTTTTGATTTTCAACTACAGTTTTGCCATTCATGGCTTCAAATAAACTTCTAGTCAAGAGATCGATCTTTCGAAGACTATCAGCTTCATCAATATTTGCAATATTGGTAAAGAAGGAAGGTTATACCTGAGTTGCAGAGGTTGAAGTAGAGGGAATGTCAGAATTGTCTTCCTCATTTTCAAGTTTGGCCATGAGACATAGATTGGCTCTATCATCATCTTCAGAGTCAGATGATTCTTCTTCGTCAGAGGGAGCCCAATCATAGTCAGCCATGAGGCCTTTGCATTTCTTCTTAAAGGTTTTCAGCTTTGCATACCTTTCTTTCAGCTTTTTATATTTTTCATCTCTGTTCCTGGGAATAAAGTTTTTCTTGGGAAAAGCTGAGGGTCTAGAGACTTTCCATGACCTGCACTCGCTAGCCAAATGTCCTATCTTTTCACAGTTATAGCAAGTAGTAGTAGCCTTATCAACAGGGGTTGATGATCTTGGCTTGTCAGTAATAGCAAGAGGTTTATTCTTCTTGAAAATACTCTTTCTAGCAAATCTCCTGAACTTATTAGCCAGGAATGCCAGAGTTTCATCATTATCTGAAACGACAGAGTCTGATGATCTTTTAGAGTTAGTTTCCAACTCAGTGACAGTGATAGTCGATCGCTGAGTGGAAGGTGACTCTGAGATTAAAGCAACATGTGTGCATTTGGAATCTTTTACAAGATTCTTCTTAAGATGACTCGATTGCTCATGATTCAGCATCGTTCCATATAAGGTAGAAAGGGTCATTGATTTTAGATCCGTTGACAGCTTGAGACACATAGAATAACTGTCCCAGCTTTCAGGTAAACATTCTAAGAACTTTGTCAGTACTTCAAAGTTAGAATATTCCTTACCAACAATTTTTAGATCTATTATCAAGCAGTTAAAACGTTGGTGTACTTCAGAGAGAGTTTCATTCTTACCACAAATGAAGCTTTCATACTGTATTACCAGGTTGATCTTTCGAGAGTCCTGGACTTCAGAAGTACCTTCATACTGAACACAGATTGTGTCCCACATAGCTTTTGAGGTTTTCAGGTTCATGAAGGAATGGTAGACTTCGTCAGGAAGAGCCATGGAGAGTATGGATCTGGCTTTGGTGTCGATAGCCACTTTTTCTTATCTTCATCAGTCCACATATGAATTTCCTTAGGAATCAACCTTTCTGGAATAGCAGGTCTATTCTCAGCGGCTGGAACTGCAGCATCAATTCTTACAGGAATATATGGGCCGTTTTCAAGATAATAAGGCATAGTAGGGTCTACACCTTCTAAGAAGAGAATCATCCTATTTTTCCATAGATTAAAATTATCACTGGAGAATCTAGGGGTTTTTGCAAGAGAACCGTTGTCAGTCTTCACTTATGTTGGTAGCCATTTTAAGAAATAGTTAGGAAGAGAAATCTTAGTATAGATCATATCGTGTTTATGAGATTAAACAAATCCGCTCTGATACCACTTGTTGGTCCCGAAGGGCTATACAAGTTTGTAGTATGGGGGGGGGGGGGTTGAATACAAACACACGTTTTTACTTTTCTAAATTGTTTATTGATAAATCAAGACAGTTTACAACTTGTTGCGGAACAAGATTAAGGATAAACCTAATCTAAACAAGTCTTGAGAAACACTAAGTTTCTTGCACTAGAAAGAGTTAAAGAAATTACGAATAATAACTTAACAATAAGAAATAAGAAGATGGTCCGAGCACACTTCAAAACTGATGTAAGGTTCTTCTTATATACTGCATGCATTTAATGCATGGCAGTATGGGTTTACACGTGGCAGCAGCTGAGTGGTTTCATGTCATTGACCTTTGTAGACAACCATAGTAGCCGCATGGTGCACAGTGTAGAATCAGAGTTGTTGTACGATTACAGACAAAAGGGATGTCCGTTCTGACAGTTCCTACGGAGACGTGCAAGGGAGGTAAGACAATAGTAACATACAGGGAGACTTCATGATCAGCTTTCGTTGAGTCAGATCTTTATCAGCGAATGATAAAGTTCAGCGATTGCTGAAGTCTTCTACTTGATACTTCACGTTGAATGGACAGGTCTTGCTTCGCTGATATCCGCATCAGTTCATGAGTAGACTTGTCGCTGGTTCTTGAGCTTGATCTTCGACTTCAACGTAGAACTTTGGTTGACGTGAAACTTGTCTTCAGGGATCATAAGTAAACAACTAACTTCTCAGCGATCATCTCATAGACTGAACAGGCTCAAAGCTATATGATGATGAACAGTGTTCGCTGAATATCTAATCTTAAAGAGTGAGAGTTCCTATCAGCGGTACTGTAAAGTCTTAGTACTTATCAGCGATAGTGAAACTCTGATACATATTGTTTACTTACAATTTTCACTAAGTGTTTAAGAGAGGGTCATTATCAAATCACTGAGGGTTTGGATCAACAGTATAAGGCATGAGATCAAAGCCAGAGTTCTTTGGATACCAGAGACCAAGATTCTTGGTTCCTTTGAGGTATCTAAAGATTCTCTTGACAGCAAGTATGTGGGATTCTTTAGGGTTAGCTTGATATCTTGCACAAAGACATGTGGCATACATTATATCTGGTCTACTGGCAGTTAAGTATAAATGAGACCCGATCATGCCTCAGTAGAGCTTGCACTCTACAGAATTTCCTCCTAGACCTAAATGTAATTTAGATCCAGTGGCCATGGGGGTCTTCATGACAGAGGCATCAGAGAGTTTGAATTTAGAAAGTATGTCAGAGACATATTTTGATTGGTTTATTAAAATTCCCTGTGATGATTGTTTGACTTGGAGTCCTAGGAAGAAGTTTAATTCTCCCACCATACTCATTTCAAACTCGCTCTGCATGAGTTTTTCAAAATCGGTGCAATATTGTGCATTGGTAGAGCCAAATATAATATCGTTCACATATATATGTACAATCAGAATCTCTTTACCTTTTCCCTTATAGAACAAAGTTGTGTTGGTAGTACCTCTTTCGAAATCATTAACATGGTTTGGGTACTTAGCACTTTTGAACCCCGGTGGTTGTTGGACGTATACTTCCTCTTGAATCTGTCCATTTAGAAAAGCGGATTTGACATCCATTTGATAAACCTTAAAACCTCTTTAGGCTGCGAAGGCCAAGAAGATTTTAATCGCTTCGAGCCGTTCAACAGGGGCAAATGTCTCATCGTAGTCTATCCCTTCTGCCTGACAGTATCCCTTGGCCACCAATCTTTCCTTGTTTCTGATGACCACCCCATCCTCGTCCTTCTTATTTCTGAAGACCCATTTAGTCCCTATAGTTGTTTTCCCTCTTGACAGAGGAACTAAGGTCCATACTTTATTTCTCTCAAATTGGAGAAGCTCTTGTTGCATTGCTTCTACCCAATTTGGATCATCTAGGGCTTCAGAAACTCTTTTTGGTTCGATCATACTGTTAAAGTTTGTAAAGAAACAAAAATTTGCAGTGGCTGATCTCGTCTTCACTTCGTTGGAAGGACTGTTGATGATTTGGCTCTGAGGATGGCTCTTTATCCATTTAGTCATCCTTGGAAGATGGTCATTTGCGTCATTGAGGTGAACTTCTGTGGTTGCACACGATTGTTCTGGTGCAACCTCTGTTGTAGATGGTTCTTCTGTGCTTGAACATGGTGTTTCAGCTTAAGGTGGTATTTCAATGAGGGTTGGAACTAAATCCTCTGAGGATATTGAGACTAAATCCTCATTCTCCTCTGGTATTGCTTTCTCTGTTGTTACTGGAGTTGGTATTTCCAGTGCCTCTGTAGTTGTATTCTTGATTACATTATCCTCTGCTTACTCCCTCTCGACACTTGCATCTGCACGATTAATGGAAGAGGGTGAAGTATTTGAGGGACCAGCTAGAGATATACCTGAATCTGTCTGGTCAGCAGAGGATGTCTCTACAGAGGCTCTGGGGGCTCCAGCAGAGGGATCACTATCATCGTTGAACATTTCCTCAAACAGCAGATTAAGTTCTACTTCTCTTGCCTTAGAAATGCCAGAGGATTCTTTCTTCAGTCCGAGTTCTGAACTTATTTGCTCAGAAGTCTTTGAAAAGAGTCGTCAAAAGAAACATTGATACTCTCTACAATTGACCGGGTCCGCATAACGTAGACTATGTACGCCTTAGAAGTGGTAGTGTACCCGATGAACTTGCCTTCATCTGCCTTCACATCAAACTAACCTCGAGCTTCTCTGTCGTTGAGGACAAAGCATTTACATCCGAAAACGTGAAAGAACTTGATATTTGGTCTCCTCTGGACGATCAACTGGTATGGCGTTTTGATGTATCTCTTCACTATTGTTGATCGATTCTGGGTGAAACAAGCATTCTAAACAGCTTATTCCCAGAAAGATGTGGGCGATCCAGATGCTGTGAGCATTGTTCTTGCAGCCTCCACAAGCATGCGATTTTTGCGTTCGACCACGCCGTTCTGTTGTGGGGTACGTGCAGCAGAGAAGTTGTGCGAGATGCCTTCTTCTGTAAGGTAAACTTCAATGACAAAGTTTTTGAATTCTGTTCCATTGTCGCTTCTTAGCTTCTGTATCCTGCATAAAGAACTTGGATTCTTTTCATTAGATTAATCAAAATGTTTGGAACATCTGATTTCTTTCGGACAAATTCCACCCACGTATATATTGAATATTCATCAATCAACACTAGCATATATTTCTTGCCACCTAGGCTCTGTGTAGTAATGGGACCGCAGAGGTCAACATGGAGCATGTACAGAGGCCTAGTGCAAGACACATCAGACTTGCCTTTATGGGAATCTCTCTTGGGTTTTCCCATTTCGCAGGCAGAACACAAATGATCTTTGTTAAATTTAACATTGGGCAAACCTTTAACCAGATCAAGCTTAACAAGTTTATCTAGAGTACATAACCAAGCTTCTTCGTTCTTGCAGGAGACAAGACAGAGCTTGTCATTTTTGTTCTTGGTACTGAAGTTTATAAGGTACAAATCACCTTTTCTTTCGGCTCGCAGAAGTTCTACTCCTGTGTCTTCCCCTTGCAGAGAGCAAAAGGTTCTTTTGAACATAACATCAAAACCTGTATCGCAAAGTTGGCTTACACTAAGAAGATTGTGCTTAAGGCCATCCACATATGCAACTTTGCACACAGTTATATTTTCTTTCTTTATGACTCCATAGCCTTATATGTACCCCTTCTTGTTATTTCCAAAGGTAACTGATCCTCCTCCAAGTTTGTCTTTATATGAGGATAGTAAACCTTTGTCGCCAGTCATGTGCCTCGAGCACCCAGAGTCTAGGCCATATCGGCACATACTGCTTCTGCAACATTATCAGAGAGATTTAGGTACCCATTTCAAAATGGGTCCAGTTTTGTTAGGGGTCTTTAAGGTTGCCTTAGCATCCTTAGGTTTGGTTTTAACTTCTTTCGAAGAACCATCTTGTTTCTTCTTACCCTTGAATTTTGCATTCTTTTTGGGTTTAGAGAGGAAACAGTGAGGACTGGAGAAGTGTTGGTTCACTTGATACATAAGTTCAAAGCAATTACAATAATTGATATGCGAAATAATTTGCTTAAACTTTTCATTAAAAACGCTAAATATGGGCATAGAGGCTTTATTATTACAATCTTTCCTAGCATTGGACTTTCTATTACCAAAGGACCTATCTAGGCTAGATTGATTTTTTTAAAATCTCTCTTTGGAGTAGCCTTCTGTTGTGCCCATCCTCTGTGGTGAACTTCTGCCGATTTCACTGTCACAGAAGCAAAAGACTTGTTATTTTCCACCCATTTCCCTTTTGTTGCCAAGTTAATTTTTCTTGAAATGGCCTAAAAGGTTTTGGAGCTTTTGAACATTAAAAGGACTTTTCTTTTTGTTGTTTGATTTTCTCAAGCTCAAGAGAGGTTTTTGCTTATATACACATATACAAGAATCCGGCCAGATAGGAACACTTGTGATTTTCTCCTTTGGAGGAATGGTTCTGTTAAGAATTCCAGAGGGAAGTTTAAATCCCTCTGATTCACAAGGAACTATCTCTGACTTATCAGAGCCAGTCTCAGATTGGTGGACGGTTTTTGGAAAGAGAAGAGAGAGAGATGGAGTATGAAATTAGATGTAATAAAATGATGATGTCTTGCTTTTATTTTCATTTTTATTTTATTTTTGAATTTAAATTATTAAATAACCATTTACCATCATAATAATACTTGTTTTATTTTACTAGTATCATTTTACAAAGTATACCTATATATTTGTACTTAGGTCATTTGAAATGGCATTTTATGAGATTATGGATAATTCCCTAATTTGAGGGGTTTCTAGACAAAAATTATTAAATTTTCCTACCGTACTGAGTTTGTTGGTTCCTGTTTTGCTTAACAATGATGATTCTATCTAATTAGTTCAAACAATATATAATGCGGAAGCGTTATAATGAACTAACAGATATTATGAGGTAGATTAACACACTATATCAAATACAAGAAGTGTAAATAAGACAGATAAATAGCTCAATGATTTACTGTATTTGATATAATAAGAACACCAAGAACACTGAAAGGTTTGACAAGAAAATGCTCTAAAGGTGTGTGTGTTGTGTAAAAAGCTTAATAGAAGAGTTCACATGAACCTTCTATTTATACTACTTTTAAAGGGGACAATAAGGACTGAAGGTACAAAGACACTGTTGAGGAATAGTAGATGGAAGGTACAAAACACTATTCTGGAACGGTTGCAGATACAATGTTCATTAAATGCTCCGTATTCAGCTTTAGGCGGAAACCTATCAGAGTTTGACACGTGGAGTAGTCATGTCACGCCTTTGTACGATTGATCTTCAGAACTTTCAAATGGCAGATATTGTAAGAAGCATGTTCGTCCTTGTTTAGATCTTTTGCGTAGATCTTCTTTTTACCACAGAAGCTCTGTCAAGTATGACAGAAGCTCTGTGGTCTTGTCCGCTTAGAAGAGTCTTCTGTTGTTTCTTCACTTCGGTCTTCTTGATTAACCCGACAGAGCCTCTATCGAAGACTTCTGTCTTCTCGGTTACTCGGTTACTCGGCAGAGCCTCTGTTGGTGTCGATACTTAGTCTATTTTTCCAATACTTCTATTTATCATAAAGATTGGAGCTTACAATCTCCCCCTAAGTATTGAAAAATAAAAATTTGTAACATGCATGGTTTTGTAGACTAAGAACACGACAAGAGGTATTTCACCTATGTTGATATTTTTCTTTCATAAAAGATGTGCCAGAGACACTTACATTTTATTACATGATGAATGTGAAAGTAATGGAGGTTGGTAGAGGATATCAGACTTTGGCGTCTTTGAAGTCGTTGAAACTTCTGTTGTCGAATCCTAATTCCTTAAGCTCATGATAGAAGCTAATGCAGAGGTTTCGGAAGTTGATTGTTGAATCGATGACCTCTATCAGTCTATCTGCATTAACCCGATCCATTTGCTCTGTTCCTCTGTGCTCCACGAGGCTTGCTCTGAACTATGTCAAAGTATTTGTTGCATACTTCTGACAGTCCATTTCTACAAATAGTCTTGACTTCCCAGCAGGATCTTGATAGACAAACCCAACTCTTGGAGATGTAATGATTGAGTTTGGTATGGCAGAGGATGGGCAGTCGTTTTCTGGTGGTCGGAGTGCAAGGTTTCTTACTCCTAGATCTCGTATGGCTTTCCTTATTACCCTGTATGCCCTTCGATGTGCATCTGTTGTGAAGTTCTCTTTTGTCCAGAGCAGAAGGTCGGGTAGGTCGTAAGGATTTAGATTTCTCAGATCAGCAACTGAGAATTGATTCATGGTTCTGTTCTCCCTTCTGACCTTGTATATATTATAGGAAACCTTAGGTGTAGTTCTGGTTTGAGAAAACTTACAGTATATGACCTTGTCGATTTTCTCGATTGAGAAGACTTCGTGTTTTGTCTTGGGTTTTATTCTTGTGAAGATGTTTTCGAGGTCAGCACGAAGTTCGGGATCTTGGACCATTGGTGGCATTGGATCTATGGTAGTTCTGTTGTAGAGATACCTGTACACCACTTCTTCCATTTGAGGTGGAGGTGCACCAGGTGGAGGCATGGGTCTGCGCAGAGCATCCATTTTCTTCTTAATTTCTACCACTCGATCCTCTGTGAGCTTTTTCTTTGGATCCAGAATCGGTATGTTTGACAGAGGGGTGGCACCAAAAGCCCTGTCTTCTTCTTCTAGTTTTGGTGTAACATAAGCATCGAAAGAGCTCTTCATCAGTTTTTCTGTTGGAGGGTGATGCTTAGCCTTTTTCTTCTGCGGTTCCTCTATCATAATCCCTTTGCCTTTGTCTTTCGCCATTGGTTTGTCTGCTTGTAGAGATGGTGTTTCCTCTGTGGGTTTTGGTATTTGAGTTTCAGAGGGTTTGGTTGTAGGAGGTTCTGTGGGGGTTGCCTCTGTTGGTTTTGACACTTCAATTTCAGAGGGCTTGGTTGGTGATGTGGGTTTTGTTGGAGAGGCTTCAGGTGTTTTGCTCAGATATTTTCTCTGTTTATGATCAATGGTTTTGATTCTTGGGTTGGTTTTAGGTGTTGGGGAAGGTAGTTCTTCTTCAGAAGATGTCAGAATTTGGAAGTTCTCTTGGGTTTGGACATCTTCTCCTAATACAGAGGGGAATTCCACAGAGGTGGTTGTTGCCTCTGTGGTATGTTATTGGTTTTCAGTGGTTTGGGGTTTTTTTGTTTTGGCGGGGGTTTCTTCATGGGTTGTTTCCACAGAGGTGGTTGTTGCCTCTGTGGACTGTTGTTGTCTTCCTTGGGTTTGAGTTGGGGGAACTTGGTTTAGGGGTTCTGCGGATACCGGTAGAGCTGGTTGGCCTTTGTTTGCAGCATCTTCCCTATGTTTCTCCCCCTCAGGATGATCTGATGGACTATCAGAGTCATCCTGACCCTTATCTTCTGTACCCTCTGCTCTGCAAGATTCCGCTGGTTTCTTTGGAGGAGTGGCACCTGCAGCTATCAGTTTTGCACATACATCGTCACAGAGACCAAGAAGAGTTTGGAGCTCTGCTTCTGTGTTATAGCGCATTCTGCCGACGCTTTCCCTGAAGTCTTTGACATAATTTGCGTTGGCAGCTGTGAAGGCTCTGATTAGCTCTGTTACTTGATCGATCACTCCTTGGCCAAGTTCTGTGAGCAGAGCTCTGGTCATTTAATTTGAGGGCTTCATGGCCTGAGTTGCTTCAGTTGTTTGCTCTTGAACTTTGTCGAGGGCCTTCTTTAAATCTTCAGGAGTAAGGCCATTGGGGGTGGAGGCTTGATCTTTGATTTGAGCTAAGAGATCTTTGACAGAAGTTTGGAAGGCAGAGGTTGTAGCCTTTTCAAACTCAGCAGCAGCAGATGTGGCAGAGGTTGTAGCAGTTGCTTGTATCTGGGCTAAGGCAATTTTCACCTCTGTGGATAGGTTGTCCATTTTGGTGTTCAGGTTTGTGAGTGCCCTTGATGTAGTATCTGCAAAAGAATTAAAAGAGCTTTTCAACTCTTTTAATGTATTGTCCACAGAGGTGACAGGGATTTGGAACTCATCCCTTGATACATGTGGACTTGGTGTAACCTCTGGGGGAACACATTCGTCCCTAGAGTGAGTTCCCGTTCCTGGAACACCTTCTTTCGTCCCTATATTGATGTTGAGGATGGAAGGATTTCCCCATAATCCTAGAGCAGAGGCTTTATCAGCTTCAGACTCTATAGAGGTTCTGAGAAGGATATTATCTTGATCCACTCCAGAGGTGGGGACAAGAGTATCCTTTTGTTGACTCGGAGACTTGTCTAGAGTCTCTCCGTCTTTGTGTACTCTAAGCTCTTCCGAAGAGCTGTTTGGACCTATAGTAGTGTGCGTGGCAGAGGGTAAGTCCCTTTGAGAGGACTCCCCTGGAATTGTTTCCCCGGCTAAGATTGGCACAGAGGTAGAAAGAGTTACCTCTGCCCGGTCTGTTTGGGTTGGGGTCGATGCGTGCTGCTCTTGTTCAATATTACCTTCTGCCACTAGACTGGCGGTAATAGATATGTGGGTTGCACTGGGATTTGGTTGGGGTTGTGTGCCTCTACTACTCCAGGCATCATTTCTTGTTTCTGCTTCTGTGGAGCATCCAAGCACTTCTTCTCCATCTATGGTCTCAACCTCTGCTGCTACCCTATGGCTTGGTGCTTCTATCCTGACTTCTGGGCTTTTCCCTAGGTCATCATAGCAAGAGTGAGTCCCAATTAGTTGCATGATGTGTAGATGATAAAGACCTTTTCTTATTTGGTCTGCTTCCTCCTCATCAGAATCAACCTCTGTTACTTCTACCCTAGTACCTGTAGTTTCAACCATATCCTCTGTTGGACCTCCTAACATGGTGTCCATGTCATGATCTTCTGCAGCTACCTCTTCCTCTGGGCTTGCCCTTTGTACATCAAATCCTGGTTGAGTGAAGGAGTTCTGTAGTACTTCTGGAGTTTTAGACTGATTGTTTTGTGGCATTTGATCATCTTCTTCTAGGTCAGAAGATATTCTAAAGTCTGCTTCTTCTGTAGAGCCATGGGAGAGGGGGTCTGCAGTCCATCCAGAAGTGTCAAGAGTGTTGGCAAACTCAGGGCGTTGGAGGAAGTCAGAGAAATCTCCATGATGTGCATAGTTGAGGGGATTGGGGGATTGCAGAGGTGATTGGTGAACTTCTTCTTCTATCACATCATCCTCTGCTATGGTTTGCATAGGAGGTATAGGCTTTTAGCACTTTTTCTTGCTTTTCCTTCTCTTTGGTTTCGGTGCACTTTCTTCTGAGGTTTTGGATTTTCTTTTCTTCTTTTCCTTTGGAGGAGAGGGAGGTGCAGATGATCCAACCTCTGTTGCATGAGGAGGGGATATGTTAGCAGCAGAGGTAGAGGTGCCCTCTGTAGTTTTCTTGTGCGTTTTCTTCTTCTTCTTCTTGGGAGTGGTGCTCTTTGTTGAAGGGGAGAGAATGGCTTCCCTCTGAGCGTGAAAGTTGGCCTGTACAAGCTCATGTTTGGCCAAAGCTGCAGCCCATTGCTCATCTGTCATCTTTTCTACAACCCTAGATCCTAATGGGGCTCCTAGACGCGGGGGTGTCACAGGACTCGGTTCTGGAGTCCTATGATCGCGTATGTATTCTAACTTAAGGGTTTCGTCGGTTGCATAGTCCAAAAGTAGCTTTGGCAGAGCTCTGCAGAATGGGTATTCAACTTCGTGCTCTGTTAGGGTGTTTTTGTTCAGGGGATACAGTTTGGCCGTCGGTCCATCCATTGGCCATTTTTGAAGACGTAGCAGAGGCTCTAGTAGGACACCCAGGATTCGCTGATATTGCAGAGCAGGTAGAGCATCTTTCGATCTTCCCTTGGCCTTCAGAGAAGAGATTCTACTGTCAATGGTATTGACCATTTCTTGCATCATGATGGTGGAGTAGTCCAGAGGTAGATCATAGTATACCCCGTACATTATGGTCAAGATTTGGTGAGAGGTTTGGTCTGGACTGCCCACTTTCCCTGTTAGGCACCTGTTAAAAATTGAGAAGAGGGTATTCCACAGAGGGGGAAGTCGATTTCTTCTGAAACTGTTCCTTTTTCTTAGGGTTGTGTTATTCCCCAACATTTCAACAAAACGGCAGAGCTCTTCGTCTGTTGGTTCCTCTGCATATGCCTTTATCCCAAGCAGACTTCTGGTGGGTAGACTGAACTCCAATGAGAACATTGTTCTGTTGAATTTGAGTTCAAGATGCTCGGATTTGTCGGGTTTGGAGATGTAGCCTTTGATTTGTCTATCTTCGGGATCAAATCTGCTGTTTTGCCATAGTTGATTCAGGTATCTCGTCGGGATTTTGTTGACTATTTTGGATAAAAGGGGGTAAAGGTAGTGGTTTTCCAGAATGTTCAGAAGGATGGCATGTGCTTCCCCAAATGCGGTTTTTGAGGGTACCAGATAGTAGTTATTGGGTTTGAGGGGAAGAACACTTTCAAAGTGTTCATGAGCGATGAAGTTTTTCTCGTGGGTGGTCGGACAGAAAGCTACTGTGTCGCAGATCACAGAGCTCACTCCACTACAGAGCTTCTGTTGACTCTGACACTTGACCTTTTTATGAAAATTTTGTAACAATGCGGGACATTTACTTTTAGATTGTCTTGATTTGGTAACAGAGACTCTTTGGTGGAACGAGCTCTTCGACCAACAGACTTTCTTCCAGTATCTCTGTGTGTGCAATTTGTACGTACAAATCTTTTAAAGAAGACATTTGAAGTTGATCGATAGAGGTCCCGTATGGAATTTGTAGTCATAGAGGATCCGGCTTACAGAGGCTCTGTTGAGCTCAACAGAAGCTCTATGAACTTAAATTTCTCATAAAGGAAGAGTCGATTTTTTTTAATCATTTCTTGATTGGTATGTTTTAAACAATGTGTCTAGGACGTTTTTGGAAGTTGGTGTCCTAGAAAAATGTTTCCAAAAAGGATTTGTACGAGATACTTACCTTTTGGATCTCCCTTGTTCGGTAACCAATCTTCACTCCGGTGGTTTATTATTGATTATATCTCTTCTTTTGTTGCCCCTTGAATGATCAACCTCTGTAGATTAGTTCAAGGTCTCCTTCTGCTCCCCCTTGACCTATGCTTGGTTCAAATGAGATAAGTAGTGCACAGAACATAGGTCAAGTTCATCAGAGGTTCTGTGAAGAATTGTCCGAGTTTCTGAACAATCCCACAGAAGCTCTGTTGGTCATAGAAATTTTGGTGATTTAGAATTTACATTCAGAAGTTTGATTATATACATATTTACAGGAAGATCAAGTCGTACTTACAGAGGGTTTAACTCATGTTAATCATTCCCAACTAAACCACCAAGAAAAGAAATCTTTTCTCATCTAGTGCCTTGGTGAATAAGTCTGCAAGTTGGTATTCAGTGGGCACAAAGTGCATTTCGATTGTGCCAAATTCAACATGATGTTTCAGAAAGTGATAACGAATATCGATATGCTTTATTTTTGAGTGCTGTACTGGATTGGCGGAGATTGCTATGGCACTTTTGGAATCACAGAGGATGGGAATTTTGTATATGTTGTACCCATAGTCTTTGAGCTGAGTTTTCATCCATAGAACTTGAGAGCAACAGCTAGCAGCAGCAACATATTCCGCTTCTGCTGTAGATGTAGATACACAGTTCTGCTTTTTCGAAGTCCAGCTTACTAGATTACCTCTTAGGAATTGACAACTCCCAGAGGTGCTCTTTCGATCAAGCTTGCATCCTCCATAATCTGAATTTGTGTATGCCTTAAGACCAAAACCAAAGTTCTTTGGATACCAGAGTCCATGATTTTTTGTCCCTTTAAAGTATCTGAAGATCCTCTTTACAGCAATATAGTGGGATTCCTTTGGGTTAGCTTGATATCTTGCACAGAGGCATGTGGCATACATTATGTCAGGTCTACTTGCGGTTAAGTATAAAAGAGACCTAATCATACCTCTGTAGAGTTTGCACTCTACAGATGTGTCATTTGGATATGAGAATAATTTATTTCCAGTGGCCATTGGGGTCTTCATTACAGAGGCATCAGAGAGACTATATTTTGAAAGTATGTTAGAGACATTTTTCTTGATTTATGAAAATTCCCTCTGATGATTGTTTTACCTGGAGTCCGAGGAAGAAAGTTAATTCTCCCATCATACTCATTTCAAACTCACTCTGCATGAGTTTTTCGAAATCTTTGCACTGTTGTGCATTTGTAGACCCAAAAATAATGTCATCTACATAAATCTGTACAAGAAAAATCTGGTCACCTTTTCTTTTATAAAACAAACTAGTATCGGTTGTACCTCTTTCGTAATTGTTATCGAGAAGAAAGGTTGAAAGTCTTTCGTACCATGCTCTTGGAGCCTGTTTCAGTCCATACAGAGCTTTGTCGAGGTAATACACGTATTTTGGGTACTTGGAGCTTTCAAACCCTGGTGGCTGTTGGACGTATACTTCTTCTTGGATTTCACCATTCAGAAAGGCAAATTTTACATCCATCTGAAAGACTTTGAAACCTCTGTGGGCAGCGAAGGCTAAGAAGATCCTTATTGCTTCGAGCCGTGCGACAGGGGCAAAAGTTTCATCGTAATCAATGCCTTCTTCTTGATGATATCCCTTGGCCACTAATCTTGCTTTGTTTCTAATGACCACCCCATCCTCGTACTTCTTGTTTCTGAAGACCCATTTTGTCCCTACGGGTTGTTTCCCTCGTGGCATAGGTACTAGGGTCCATACTTTGTTTCTCTCAAATTGTAGAAGCTCTTATTACATAACATCTACCCAGTTTGGATCATCTAGGGCTTCAGAGATTCTTTTTGGCTCAATCACACTTATAAAATTTGTAAAGAAACAAAAATTAGCAGTGGTTGATCTTGTCTTGACCTTTTCAGAAGGGTCGCCAATTATGACACTTGGAGGATGGCTTTTCGTCCACTGTGTTGTTCTTGGAATATGGACATTTGAGTCATCAAGATTAACTTATGTGGTTGCATACTGCGGTTCGTGTGCAACCTCTGTTGTTGATGGTTCTTCTGTGCTTATGCTTGGTTCTTCATCTTGTCCGAGGATTGGAATGGGAGTTAGAATTTGTTCCTTTGAGGAAGTAGAGAGTGAGTCTTCGTTTTCCTCTGGTATTGATTCCTCTGTAGTAGCTGGAGTAGGTATTTCAGGAGCCTCTATTGTTGAATCTTTGGTCGTTTCATCTTCTGTTGGCTCCCCCTCAACACGTGCATTTGTATGATTCACAGAAGAGGATGAAGTATTTAATTGACTAGTTAGAGATATAACTGACTCAGACTGGTTTGCAGAAGATATATTTCCAGAGGCTCTGATGGCTCCAGCAGAGGGATCAATATCATCATGGAACATTTCTTCAAATAGAAGATTTAAGTCTTCTTCTCTTGTTTTTGAAATGCCAGAGGATTCCTTCTTTAGACCGAGTTCTGAATTGATTTGTTCAGAAGTCTTTTGAAAGGAATCATCAAAAGATACATTGATGCTTTCTACGATGGATCGAGAATTCAGAAGGTACACTCTGTAAGCTTTTGAAGTGGCAGAGTATCCTATGAAATTTCCTTCATCTGCTTTTACCTCAAACTTTCCTCTTGCTTCTCTATCATTTAAGACAAAGCACTTGCATCCAAATACATGAAAGAATTTGTTGTTTGGTCGCCTTTTGTTGATCAAATGATAATGTGTCTTGATGTGCCTTTTTACAATGGTTGATCGATTTTGGGTGTAGCATGCGGTTGACACTGCGTCTGCCCAAAAAGACATTGGCAATCCACATGCTGTCAGCATAGTTCTTGCAGCCTCCACAAGCGTGCGATTCTTTCGTTGAACCACACCATTTTGTTGTGGGGTGCGGGCAGCATAGTAGTTCTGTGAAATGCCTTCTTCTATAAGATAGGTTTCAATGACAGAGTTTTTGAACTCTGTGCCATTGTCGCTTCTTAGTTTCTGAATCCTGCACTCATACAGAACTTGGATTCTTTTCATTAAATTTATTAGAATGTTTGGAACATCTGATTTCTTTCTGACAAATTCAACCCATGTAAATCTTGAGTATTCGTCGATCAAAACAAGTATATATTTCTTGCCACCTAGGCTCTGTGTAGCGATTGGACCGCAGAGGTCGACATGAAGCATGTACAGAGGCCTATGCAATATATATCAGTTTTGCCTTTATGGGAAGCTCTTTTGAGTTTTCCCATTTCGCAGGCTGAACACAAGTGATCTTTATTACACTTAACATTTGGCAGACCTTTGACTAGATCAAGTTTAACAAGCTTATTTAGAGTATGAAAGTTTAGGTGGTAGAACCTGTTGTGCCATAACCAGGCTTCTTCGCTTTTACCGGCTACAAGGCAGAACTTGTCTTCCTTTTTCTTGGCACAGAAGTTGATTAGGTAGAGATCGCCTATTCGTTCGGCTCGCAGAAGTTCGACTCCTGTGTCCTCACCTTGTAGAGAACAGAAGGTTCTTTTGAACATTACGTCGAAACCCGTATCGCAAAGTTGGCTAACACTGAGAAGATTGTGTTTAAGGCCATCCACATATGCAACTTTGCATACGAATATGTTCTCCTTCTTGATGACTCCGTGGCCTTTAATGTACCCCTTTTTGTTGTCTCCAAAGGTCACAGATCCACCATCGTGTTTTTCTTTGTTTGTGGATAGTTGACCTTTATCGCCAGTCATGTGCTGCGAGCATCCGGAGTCTAGATACCAGATTGGCACATATTGTTTCTGCAAGATAATCAGAGAGTTCTAGGTACCCATATCCAAATGGGTCCAGCTTTGTTAGGGGTTTTCATGTTTTCCTTAGCATTCTTGGATTTTGCTTTAGCTTCTGTTGAAGAAACATTCTGTTTCTTCTTACCATTGAATTTAGCATTCTTGTTGGGTATAGAGAGTAAAAATGTGGATTTGTGAATTGTTGGCTTGATTTATACAGGAGATCAAAGCAATGACAATAATCAATGTGCGAAGAGATTTGCTTGAACCTTTCATTGAAAACATTAAATGGGGGCACAGAGGCATTACATTCTACCCTAACATTTGACTTCCTATTACAAAAAGACCTATATAGACTAGATTGTTGTTTGCAAAATCCTTTGTCGAGAGCAGCCTTTTGTGGACCCCTTCTGTGGTGAACTTCTTCAGGTTTCACTGTCACAGAAGAAAAAGATTTGTCATTTTTAACCCATTTACCCTTTTGTTGCCATGTTAGGTTTTCTTTAATAGGCCTTAAGGATTTTAAAATCTTTGAACTTGTTGGATTTTGAGAGGACAGAGCCTTTTTTTGTTTAATTTTCTCAAGCTCAAAAGAGGTTTTGGCTTGTATACACATGTCCAAAAATGTCTGGACAGATAGGAACTCTTGTGATTTTCTCTTTTGGAGTAATAGTTCTGTTAAGAACTCCAGAGGGTAGTTTAAAATCCTCTGTGTCATAAGGTCCTATCTCTGACTTAGAGTCAGTCTCAGGTTCGTCAGAGGATGAATCATCCTCATATACAGAGGTTGAGTCACTTAGTTCTCTTTCGACAAAGGGTGGACTTTCAGAGCATGTGCCATACTCACTTTCTTCCTTTTCTAGGGGACTATCTTCTGAGTCAACAGAGGTATCTGATAAGGTTTCTTCAGAGAGATTTTGATCGACAGAAGGTGTACAGAAATTTTCGAAAAAGTTATTCTTTCTAATTTCTATCAACTCTTTTTCATCTGAAACGTTAGGCTTGAACTCAGGAGCCTCTGCCGATAATTTCTTTTCCGAGTTTATCATGCAGACAAAGGCAACCTGTGTTTGAGTCTCGGGTTTACCAAACTTGAAGATTCCTATCTGATCTTGAGTTTTCAGATATTTCTTAGGTTTGATTCTCTTTTGACAGAGATGGAAGGAGACAAATCTGTATTTTCAAACCACACATTTGTCATCTTCAGAGGTTTCCTTATGTGAGGTTCCCCAGAGACTTTTCGCCTTTTGCTAACAGAGAGTAGATTTGGAAAACCAGGTTTTCTTGTACTTCCAGTGAGAAATAGAGATGATAGAGATTTGTTTCTTTTGTTTCCTGTGTATGGATCTATATCATAGAAGCCAATTCCCCGTCTCCCTATTTGTGTGTTAATTTTCTCGTATACCTTATGTGGATCTTGGTATTTCTTAATTAAAAGATCTCTTCTGAGTAAATCTTGACAGAGGACTTCTCTTTCCTTTTGAAAATAATGTTTAAGAGCTAGAATGTTCATTCTGTCGGTCTCATTCTTTAGATTTTGTTTTTAATGTAGAGTTAAGTTCAAAAATATTTTATTTCAAAGGATTTAGGTGTTTGTTCCAATTTGTTTCAATTTCTTCCTTTTCTTGAAAGATTATAGCCTTTTCTTGAGTGAGAAGTCTAGCTTCTCTCTCAAAGAAGGTAAGCTTCTTTTGAATACTTTCGCAGGTCTTTTTAAGTTCTGTGTATTCAATGTTTAGTTTGAGCAAATCAGCTTCTGCTTGACTAGAGTTAGAGTTAGAAGTGGATACCTCACTATCGGAGTCGCATGAGCTGACCTCTGCCATTCCACAGAACAAGGCGTTTTTGTCGCCTTTATCAGATGATTCGTCTGACATCCAGTTCTTCTGATTCACCATTAGTGACTTCTGAGCATAAAACTCCGCTTTCTTTTTGTAGTAAGCAGAGTCCTTCTGTGGGCGGTTGGATTTGCTCCTGCAGTCAGCGGCATAATGACCTGACTTGCCACAGTTAAAACATCATTGGTTCTGGGAACCGTTGCCAGCTCTGTCGTCCGACCTCTGTTGGTCGCTACCTCTGTCGTTCCTTTCATTTGACCCTTCTCTTCCTAGATCATCTCTTCCATAGCGTTCATTACCAAGCTTCTTCTGGTAACCTCTGCTGAATTCCCTTGTCAAAAGGGCTAACGATTTAGCAATAGAGGCCATTGATGTTTCTTCTTCTTCTACCACCTCCTCATCTTCACTGTCAACGATCAAGTTTTTATTTTTCTTCTCCTTCTTTACCTCTGCAACTTTCTCCTTTGGCTTCTCTCTAGCTCATATGGTCTTACCGACCAGTGCAAGAGGTGCACTGATTTGTGCTTTTGCTTGTACGATTTGAGGTTTTTGGGCTGCCAATGTTTCATAGAGATCTGACAGAGTCCAGGAGTCTAAGTCCTGATTTGTTTGTAGAGACATGGACAACTGGAGCCATTCTTCATTTAGACTCTCTAGGAACATGACGTTGTTTTCTTCAGAAGTTCTGTGAATCCCGACCTTCGTGCACTTGTTGATTAGGGAGTTAAACTGATCATATGTTGTCTGCAGAGATTCGGTCGACAGAGCTTTGAATGCATAGTATTCATTTATGCATTAGGCTCTGCGGTTCTTCTGAGTTTTGGCCCCACCCTCCAGTTGTTTTTCCAGTTCCTTCCACAGATCGTTTGCAGACTCACACGCATCTAGGGATTGGAAAAGGTCATTGGGTATGGCCTTTATCAGAAGTCTCTTTTTTTTCGGAGCAACCTCATATTTTGCCCAATCAGGTTCGGACCACTTATCCTTGGTCTTTGGTTTCTCGTACGCAGGCACCTCAGGAGTGTCACTTGTGGCAGGAATACGTGGTACTATGACCATGGGAATGAAAGGAGGATTGTTGATAAAGTGAATGAGTTCTTTGTCAGTGCCCTCGAAGAAGTGAATCATTCGTATCTTCCACTGAGGGTACTCATCTCTGAGTAGTGTGGGTGGCTTGGTTAAGGAACCAGCGGAGAATAAGTTGTTTGAACTTGTCATTTTGAGAGAGTGATAATTCCAGAAAATAGGGTAAGCTTTCTGAAAGCTTTGAGCAGTGTACTTAAAACGGAGATTTAACTGTAGTAACAGATTCTGTAACTATACCAAAGTCGAACAGGTCGAGAGTGGCAGAAAAACAGAAGGAATGAAGAACAAGTTAATATCAGTCCAAGTTTCTACCAAAAATCATTGTAAGAGTGGATCACTTGATATAGAAAATCAAGGCAGGCTCTGATACCAATCGTTGGTTCCTGTTTTGCTTAACAATGATGATTCTATCTAATTAGTTCAAATAATATATAATGCGGAAGTGTTTTAACGAACTAACAGATATTATGAGGTAGATTAATACACTATATCAAATACAAGAAGTGTAAATAAGACAGATAAATAGCTCAATGATTTACTGTATTTGATACAATAAGAACACCAAGAACACGGAAAGGTTTGTCAAGAAAATGCTCTAAAGGTGTGTGTGTTGTGTAAAAAGCTTAATAGAAGAGTTCACATGTGTTAATGCCAAAAATAGCACCAAAGGGACAACTTAAGGTCGATGTGGACTTAATCAACTAAAGAAAGGATCTTTCGACGAGACGTGCGACGAGGAAAAAATAAACGAGACAAGGGATTTGATGACGCAGGAAAAACCTCAATCGAGGAAAAAACATGCAGACGATAAGAGGTGTCGTCGCTGCACTATGGTCGCCAATCAGGGGCGATGTCCTTGGTACCGGCGTCGGTCGTACGATGATTACAATACAAATGAAGGAAAAGCTTTGAAATGTAAAGTACAAGTGTTTAAATGTAAAAACAGGTGTTTGTCGTGTGTGAATACAAAGTGTGAACTTCTGGTCGGGGGCTGTTGTCGTGCATCGAGAGCGATACTTGAGCTTTTCTTCGAGTGTTCTTGAGTTCGCTGTAAGGTTCTGGCTTTCAGTACTTGATCTCCAGAGTTTGAATGTTCTTTGCTATGAGTTTGGATGATTTTCTCTGCTGTTTGGTGATGTTCACTGATGTATATCAGATGTTTTCTGATGTCCCTTGATGTGAAGGCTTAGCTTGGTATTTATAGTCTTCGCGTCATTAATTAGCTCCTTTAATGATTTGATCAACGGCTATAACGGCTTGAAACGGTCGCCAGAGTGATTATCCATAATGCTCTTCGTCCGTTATGGCTGCTTGCTGTTAATGGCTTTGACTCCTGCATTAAATACTTAACAAACGTAACAGTCAAGGTTAACGTTAGCTTTGGTCGAAGGTGCAATGATCTTACGCGATGGTCGTACAGGACGGGCGATGCTATGGTCGAGCGTCATGGGAGACGTACGACTTACCTTTTACGGGAGACGACAGATGTTTTCTGGGTTCTTTCGAGACCTTATCTTAATACAAGATTTGGATTATAACGTGCGTCTTACCTGCTCTGGTCGTGGTCGTACGACGTGATTTTTTCCCCAAACAGTTTGCCCCCAAAATTTGAAAAGTGAATGTCAAATTTAAGTTTTAAATTTTGCTTATCGAACGCTTAGACTTGTGACCTGGGTTGAGGGACTTACCTGGTTGTCGTGGAACTATACCGGTTCGCTTTAATTGAACGACAAGTTGGAAAGGTGTGACGTCATACTGATGCACAATGATGCTTACCAGTTGTCGAAGACAGGTGTCGAAGATCTGTGAGGGTATGCGAAAAGATCGGGGACGCGCGGAAATCATCCATGGATTCGATCCGACCCTGTTTTTCGGTCTAAATAGGGATTTTGACGGATCATTTCCTTATTTCGCCCTTGAAGAGTTTTGTGCTGTGATTTCTTTGCCATTCTTTGTCTAATATCATCCGAACTTGTGAAAATCTTTGACTTGGTTAGGTTTCTTCGAGGATTAACGCGCCTATAAGTAAGGTACGATTTCTCTTACTTCTGCAAATTTTGTTTAGAAATGTCGAGGGATCCTGAGAGTGTTATTCAAGAGTCATCGGACATCCAGGACTTTAGAAAGTTAGCGAAAATTTCTGTGTGGGTCGAATTGATCCGTCCAGGCCAGATCCGATCAAACGAGTGTCCCGGGGGGTACATCGTAATCTATGAATACCCTTTTAAGATAGGTTTCGAATGGCCTTTTTCTCCTCTGGACAAGGCGTTTATGTTAGAGTTTGACTTGGCACCGAGTCAGTTGATGCCCCAGTTCTGGCGAGTCGTACGAGTGATCGAGCGTGCTACTAAGAAATGGGATTCTCCCATGAATGTACACGATATCCTCTCGGCTTACCAGGCCAAGATGGACGGATGTCATCGATGTAGTTTACATTCTAGGTTCAAGGGTGATCCCGTTTTGGTCATAGGGATGGGTGTGAACGACCGTGGGTGGAAGTCTCGATACGTTTTCGTGCGTAAGTTGTCCCTTGACTCTGAGAGTGAGTGGATTAGGACGAGCCGGAATACGTCGGGTGAGCCTCGTTATTTCATCTGGCGTTCGCTGTAGATGATTTACATATGATTTTTAACTTGTTTTTTATATGTTGACAGCCATAAAATTCGAGGTCGTGAAGCCAGACGCTAACTCTCAAGCGAAGATCAATTCGTTTTTAGAATTCAGCATCGCCGAAAGGTCTTTCGTCGTGCGGCACTCGGCGGATGACGACGATTTAAAATTGTAAGTCCCATAATTGAAGCAACAATCAAGAATACTCCATAAATGTAGAATAGAGATAGGAAAGTAGATCATATTATTGAAGATCTCTACTCATATGATTTACAATACAATGGAGGGAGAAATTGATATACGACTCTCTCAAAACTCACTGTGTATTCTCTCAAAAGTCTCAAAGTCTCAAATGACAATGTAAGCCCAAGACACCTATTTATAGTGTCTAATTACATGACATGGACCCAAGCCCATTTAACTCCCATTAAACTCCCAAAGCCCAAAATACTTATAAAGCTAATTACAATACATTTGACTTTCATTGACTTTACATGGACCTTATAAAACTTTCTATATAATTGGGGCTTTCTAGACGCATCAATCTCCCCCTAAAGTTTTATAAAGAAAGCATCTTCAAATGATCTCCCCCTTGATTTCTTTGAAAACTTTAGTGTTGCATATCTTCACGCCTTGCAAATCTATCGAAGCTCCCCCTCAGAATTTGCTCTTCTTCTTCACAAATTACAACTTTAAAATCGAATCCAATGTGCAATAAGCTCGACTGAAACAACCTCAGTTTATAATAAAGAATTCGTCCTTGAAATTCGAGTTGTATGATCATTAAGCTCAAGAGCTTAATCCATTAAGATCATAGGAGGGAGTGTCACAACAAACTTCACTAACTCAGCTTGGATCCACAAAAAATAGAAGATAGAACACCTTTCTGAAAATTGGGAGAAATATCGTGAAAAACGTTGCTTCGGTCCAGCAGCTATACACTGACTTTGACACAGAATCTGACCAATAAGCACATCGATTCATAACAAACTCAAAACATAAAACATGTTCATCTGTGTCTTAGGAATCCAGCGCATCTGAAATCGTCAAATTTGGAGCTTCGAGGAGGAAGTTCTGATCAAAATACGACAGGTGCGCAAATCTGTCAAACATTTCTGAAATTGCACCTTTACTCCGAAATAAACCAAGTAAAAGTTCTGAGAAGACCACTCAGAATTCTGAGTAAGTCAATCAGAATTCTGAACATGAAGAACTTCTGAAAAAATTCTAACTCGGAAATTCTGATTCCACACGATAAAGTTCTGACTATTGGGGTCAGAGTTCTGATAAATCTTCGAAGACTTAGTTCTGAACCATCATTTGAACATTGATTTCTGATTAACTTTTGACATTTCACGATCTGACTTCTGAATTCTGAATAGCCTCAATAAACAAGATCAAATTTCTAAACTTGAACACTTCTGAATGGCTTTGAATAAAATCTGAGCAAACTCCTCTTGAACAAGTCTGCATCAATATAAAGTCAAGAATTCTGGACAACTTTGCATCAGAGTTCTGATTAGCCTTTGAACATCTCACGATCTGACTTCTGAGTTCACTTACTTAAACTTCTGAGGAGACACCCAAATATGATTGTAAACAGCCGAAAGTAAGTCTGAACTTAAGATCAGAATTCTGAATGCTCATAAACAAAGTCTGATTGAACAATCAAGAACTCTGAACTGACATTAATCGAAGTCTGAGCAATATGTCACAACACAACAATCCCTGAATAACTTTGACAGCCCATGATCTGACCTGCTTCACATCAAATCTTATACAAACTCTGAATTGGATTCGAATTCGGCATAACTCTGATTAATCAGACCTTAAACTCGCACATCAGCAACATTTTTGAACTGAACCGTTGTACCTTTCTGTTTGGACAGCAACAAACAGCAGTGACAACTTCAAATTCTGGACAGTCAACTTTTTGTTTTGACAACAAGAACAACGAATAATTTTTTAATAACGGACAGCAACAATTTGACAGCTTCTTTCTGTGGACAGCAACATGAATAAGTTGTTTTGACTGCAAACAACTGCCCCAACAGCTTACTGATTTCTGTTTTGAACTGCAGATATTTGACAGCACATATTTCTGTTATTGACAGCAACTAGATAGCTCTGACAGCAAACATCTTGCTGTTTTGTCAACAACTATTTGACAGCAACAAACAGCCCCTACTTGCTTTCTGTTTTGACAGCTTTGAGAACGTGACAGCAACATTAATAGACTGTTTTGACAGCAAACAACACTTTCTAACAGCATATATCTTGTTGTTTTGACAGCAATCATCATCTATTTTCTGTTATGGATCGATAAACTGCAGCAATCTCACATCTAATCATTACTTTCTTTCAAGATTAAATTCATCAACATCACGTTCATAACCCTTTTTGTATTGCACAGTCTTTGTAGATCACAATCTGCTCCATTTATATTTTATGCAACTCAATTCAGCCACCATTGATTTTAAACAGTAACTTTCAATTTTGGCATGAACACCAACAAATCTGTTGCACACTTCGAATTCAACATAAACAATATGAACTCATTTCGGATCTTCTAAACTCGTACTCATCTCAATAGCAAACAGATCCATAAATCTCTTCCAATTGATAACATCTTCCAATCAAAACAAATGATCACAAAATCGATTTGATGTAGAACGATAAGCCGATCTCCATAAATCTTCTTAGAACAAAGATTGCAAAGAGTCAAGTTTTTGTTTGATCAATTCAGAAAGTTGAATTTAAGCAATCAAAGATCTAAACCTCGTTTCAGATCTGACTTTGAACATGAAATTCAATACCAAATCTCTTGTAGAAATTGATTAAGAAGTAGATCTAGATCATCATACCTCTTCTTTTGTCCAAGATCCATCAAGATCACAAAAAAACTTCCAAATAACAAAAAAGTCTTCAAGATGAAAGAAATCTCAGAAAATTTACCTCCAATTATAGCACACGATTAAGAACGATCTTGAATAACCAAATCTTAAAACTAGATCTTGAAATCTTGAATTGTTGCAAACTTGATCGTATCGAATTAAAATTGATTTGATGTGGCTCTAATACCAATTGTAAGTCCCATAATTGAAGCAACAATCAAGAATACTCCATAAATGTAGAATAGAGATAGGAAAGTAGATCATATTATTGAAGATCTCTACTCATATGATTTACAATACAATGGAGGGAGAAATTGATATACGACTCTCTCAAATCTTACTGTGTATTCTCTCAAAAGTCTCAAAGTCTCAAATGACAATGTAAGCCCAAGACACCTATTTATAGTGTCTAATTACATGACATGGGCCCAAGCCCATTTAACTCCCATTAAACTCCCAAAGCCCAAAATACTTATAAATCTAATTACAATACATTTGACTTTCATTGACTTTACATGGACTTTATAAAACTTTCTATATAATTGGGGCTTGGATAGATTTGCAAGGCGTGAAGATGTGCAACACTAAAGTTTTCAAATAAATCAAGGGGGAGATCATTTGAAGATGCTTTCTTTATAAAACTTTAGGGGAGATTGTTGGGTCTAGAAAGCCCCAATTAAATAGAAAGTTTTATAAAGTCAAAGATGTCCATGTAAAGTCAAAGTCTTGTCTATTTTATTTTATAATATGGTCTTTGGGAGTTTAATGGGAGTTTAATGGGCTTGGTCCTATGTCATGTAATAGGCTAAGTATATAATGTGTAGTTTGGGTCATTTGTAAGTGTGTGCAAAAATGTAGAGTGAGAGAACGTATTGTTGGAGAGAGAAAGTCCTCTAAAGCTTCAAAGTATGTAAATCTAATATGAGGATGGCTATTGTTCTCTCATCTCTATTCTCCATTTTAATCACTTCTAAATGAATTAGAAACTTCATTGTGTTCTATTCTATCTTCTTATTCTTACATATATGGAGATAATTCTTGATTGTTGTTCAATTTTGGGTCCTACAAGAATCTTCAGGAGAGAATCAGGGGGAGAAGCGTGAAGAGAAAGGAAGAGAAGAGGAAGAAGATAAATCGAGAGGAAGGAGAGGGTTGACGGGTAAGTTTTACTTTCCTTTTCTTCCTATGTTACCTCGAGTTTTTTTCCTTTGTGTGCTTTGTAACATCCCTTTTTTCCAGGAGAGTCTCAACCTAAAGTGTTGAATGTTTCTGCTAAGAGAGCAGCTGAGCTGGAGCGTGCTCGTCAGGGCAGGGAGAAGAGGCTAAAAGCCATGTCTACTGGCCCTGAAATTCCGAAGAAGACGAGGACGAAGACTCCGAGGGAGTCATCGACAGGGGTTAATGACTCGTCGAGAGTCGTTACACCCGAAGATGTAGGGGTCGCATCTCCCAAGAAGGTGATTGCAGCGACACCCATCAATTCTGCGCCTCCGGCAAAAACGGTGAAGTCCCCGTCTGCCGCGTCGAATCCGTTGTCAACCGACAAGGGCGAGGAACACTCGACGGGAGGGGAGAAGGTCACGACGGTCAACTTTACGCTGCCATCGGACTTTATGACAGATAATGTCCTAGATGGGACGAACCTGTTCCCTCACCTGGATAAATTCCTGCTTCTTTGAGGGGTTTCCTATCGAGGAGACGGGTGCCCATGTAGCCGGCTTGGTGTTCATGGTAAGTCGTTGTCCACTGATGATGTCCAGACTTCTTTCAAGACTTAGTTTGTCTAGGCCCAGACTTCGTTGTCATTGTCGTTGTCCACTGATGATGTCCGTCTTTTATGATTTCGCAGGCACTTCAAGCTTCATTGGCTTTGCGAAGTCAAACGGCGAAGGTGAAAGATCTCTTGTCTGCTGCGCGCGAAAGGGAGAATGCAGCATTGGATCAAGCAAACGATGCTACTGGTCACACGGAGGATCTGTCGAAGCCTCTTGCGGATGCTTTAAAACATATGGAGATCGTTAATCATGCGAAGGAGGATCTCAACCATCGCTTGACGCAGTCCTTGTCCATGACTGCCGAACAGAGGGAGGAGATGGATAAAATTAAGGAATCCTTGGCCGCTGCTTCAAAAGAGGCCGAGGATTATAAATCCAAGGTAGAGAGTTTGGAGAAAGAAGTGCAAGATGCAAAGGACGAGGGCAAGTCGGTTTTTGCCATAGCTCGTCTGACTGCTCGGGCGGCGATCATGCGACGACATTTGTTGGGGAAAGACCCTCTTGCTTCGGCGAAGGAGGAGCTGGACATCTATCGGAATGGCGTCGGGACTGAGAGGGATCTTGACTCGGATGATGAGAAGGACGCTGAGGAGGAGGAGGCAGGCGAAAGCCTTCAGGACGGGACTTCGGGTAGGAATGCGACGGATGCTCCTCGTTTAATTTAGGAGTTTTTATTTTGTTTGCTTTGCTGCTCGACTGTTGATGGTCGAGCGTGTACCTGACGATCTTTTCAGTAAATGCACTTTTTGTTTGAACTTGGGTTTTCATATACTTGGTAAACAAATATCGCATCGATAGAATGTAAGATACATAGGAAATCATGCGACTAAGGCCTTTATTGTAATACGATGAGAATAACGTAAAACACATATAAGAACACGCGATTAAAGCATCCATTCAGGGTATAAAAGCTAAGAAGTTTAGATGTAAGTTATTTAGGCTTTGCGATTGTACGACGAAATCGTACGAGGAATTTGCGTCGTATGCCCATGTGGAGGGATGGTCAGGGAAGAAAATCCTGATTGTTTATGTCGTGCGATTCTGCGAATTTAAAGTCATCTAGTAGACTTAATGATTACTGCCGTGCGAATCTGCGATAATCTGTCGTGCGATTCTGCGATAAAACGATGTCGGGGGTTGGTCGTTGGCTAGCCAACGACCCTCCGATGCTTAAGTCAGTAAACGTTTTGTGAGAAAAAATCGTATGAAAAAGAGTTAGAGAACGTACCATTTCAGACTCTCTATTTGCCCCCTGTCATTTATTATCTTATTCTTTTTGGGAGAAAAAGATAGGTTTTAAATGATAGAATGACATGGAGAAATATCGTCCTGCGTTGACTATGTTGTCGTGCGACCGGGCACCATAGGAGACTTATCTCTGTGAAAAAGATATTAATTTAGGGATAGAGGAACGAACCTATCAAGAGCTTGATCTTGTGACTTTGGTTTATTTTCGCGGCTTTAAGGTAGACTTGTAGCACTCACGAGCGAATTTTGGCTCACTCTTGATCTCCTGGATTCCCCATGGCGTAGGGAATTTCAACATTTGATGATACGTCGAGGGAACGGCTTTCATATCATGGATCCATGGTCGTCCTAAGATGATGTTATAGGCCGACGCACAATCGATGACACCGAACTTGGTCTGCTTGTTGACTCCTCCGGCGTAGACGGGCAAGATTATCTCTCCGAAGGTGCTCGTCGCTTCTCCATTGAAACCGACCAAAGTCGTCGAACGTCGGGTTATTTCCGAGCGATCGATTCCATGGCTTTGATGGTGTTGAGAAAAATAACATTTGGTGAGTTGCCCCCGTCGATTAAGACTCGACGCGTTAGACAGTTACCGACTGTGATCTGAATGATCAACCCGTCGTGATGCTTCTGATACGAGTCGCCAAGGTCGACGTGGTCGAACACAATCTTCATGGCTTCTAGCTCCAAATCTCCTTTGGGTCTAGACGAGCGAGGAATAGGCCGATCGTCTGGTGCCTGACTAGCATGGCGCTTGGCCACGGAATACGTCAGACCACATACGTCTGAACCACCGGTGATCCAATTGACGACTTTCGCGTGCTCGGGGGTCGACGGTCGATGGCTATTAGCTGGAACAGCGACATCGTCGATGATATCCTTGAGATTTCCTTACGGGAAATGATACGCTAACTCCTTCTTCAATGCGATACAATCGTCTGTCGCATGACCATGATCGACATGGAAGTCGCACCACTTTGATTTGTCTTTTTTAGCGTCGTCCAGGTCGGACTTCTTTGGCCATCGAATGGTCGCTTGGGAACTTTTCCGAACATCGACTAGGTCCTTTGTAGATCTTTTGAATCCGTAAGAGGATATCTTGGGGTACTGAGTGAACTTAGTCGCGGTCTTGGCCTCTGCTTTCGTCTTGAAACGAACATTTGAAATTTGGCGCATTGGCTCTATTCTGGAAACAGCCTTTGTCTTGAACTCTGGCTTTCTGACGCCTAACGACTTCTTGTCGTCAGTGTGCTTGCGACGAAAGGCGGCATCATCCTCGACCCTCATATATGCCAAGGTTCGAGCTCGGACGTCTTCGAAAGTCTCTGGGGGATACTTGGTCAGATCGATATATAGACCTGAACTATCGTCCAGACCACGCTTATATGCTTCGATCGCAGTTTTGATGTCACAATTGCGGATACTGATCATTTCGGCATTGAATCTATTGAAATAACTTTGAATAGACTCATTGGTCTTCTGCACGACATAGTACAAATCACTAGTCTGCTTTTCCATCTTACGACTGCTGGCGAATTGCCGGGAGAATTGGTTGACCAATTCGGCGAATGACCCGATAGATTTGGGTTTAAGATTGATCAACCACTGGAGAGCTGGACCAATGAGAGTCGCCCCAAAACTCTTGCACATGCATACTTCCTGGTACATGTGTGGAATCGAGATCGTCCACATGAGCTGCTTATACTGCGCGACATGCTCGGTTGGATCGGTCACACCCAAAAACTTGGGAGTGAAGGCAGGAATGTTATACTTCTTTGGGACCTCGATGTTGGCGATCTCGTCGATGAAGGGCGACGCCTGATACCCCGAGTGAGGCTCGACGTCGACAGGCACGGCTGCCCCAGACAACTTGGCGAGCAAGGACAGGACGCGCTTATTTTGGTCTTCTAACATCTTCAAACGCTGGGCGACGGGATAATTAAGATCAGGATTTGCCCCTGTCGAGGGATTGGTCCCTGGACTAGTGCCATTGCCATGCGACGAACCATTGGTGTCCCCGTTGAACGGAACAAAATATGGCTGCGACCCATAGTGGAATTGCTGTAGTCCATTCTGAAACGATTGTGGTCCTTGCTGAAATGGCTGCGATGTCTGCTGGAAAGATTGCGATCCTTGCTGGAAAGGTTGCGGACAACTTTGGAACGGTTGGGAAAATGGCCGGGATCCATTCTGAAATGGCTGGGCGCCACCTTGCAATGGTTGGGATCCATTGTTCAAGGGTGGTGGTCGGATGTGCTGAGGGGGAATCTGCCCAGACTGGGGATTTGGAATGAACGGACCCGGCTGCTGATTCTGCATGAACGGGCCTGGATGCTGATTGTGTACGGATGAACCTGGATTCGAGACAAATGGTCTAGGGCCATTCTGGTCGAACGATCTTGGAATTGGGTTCTACACGAACGGCCTAGGACCATTTTGAGGCCCAAGAGGATTTCTTAACCGCGCGATCTCCTCAGTTGCTCTGCGATTCTACTCTGCCGTTGCATTGAGCTGATTCCTGGCGACTTCGAGCTCCTGATACATCTGAGCAACAGTTTGCTACGGATTTCCAGGGGCTGCCATTTTCCTGTAACAGAAAATAGAAGAAACCCCAAGAAACTATTAGTAGAATGCACATTCGTCGAGGATTTTCTCTAGATGTAGTCCCACGGATGGAGCCAAACTGTTAATGCCAAAAATCGCACCAAAAGGACAACTTAAGGTCGATGTGGACTGAATCAACTAAAGAAAGTATCTTTCGACGAGACATGCGACAAGGAAAAAATAAACGAGACAAGGGATTTGATGACGCAGGAAAAACCTCAATAGAGGAAAAAACTTGCGGACGACAAGAGGTGTCGTTGCTGCACTATGGTCGCCAATCAGGGGCGATGTCCTTGGTGCCGGCGTCGGTCGTACGATGATTACAATACAAATGAAGGAAAAGCTTCGAAATGTAAAGTACAAGTATTGAAATGTAAAAACAGGTGTTTGTCGTGTGTGAATACAAAGTGTGAACTTCTGGTCGAGGGCTGTTGTCGTGCATCGAGAACGATACTTGAGCTTTTCTTCGAGTGTTCTTGAGTTCGCTGTAAGGTTCTGGCTTTCAGTACTTGATCTCCAGAGTTTGAATGTTCTTTGCTAGGAGTTTGGATGATTTTCTCTGCTGTTTGGTGATGTTCGTTGATGTATATCAGATGTTTTATGATGTCCCTTGATGTGAAGGCTTAGCTTGATATTTATAGTCTTCGCGTCATTAATTAGCTCCTTTAATGATTTGATCAACGGCTACAACGGCTGGAAACGGTCGCCGGAGTGATTATCCATAATGCTCATCGTCCGTTATGGCTGCTTGCTGTTAATGGGTTTGACTCCTGCATTAAATACTTAACCAACGCAACAGTCAAGGTTAACGTTAGCTTTGGTCGAAGGTGAAATGATCTTACGAGATGGTCGTACAGGACGGGCCATTCTATGGTCGAGCGTCATGGGAGACGTACGACTTACCTTTTACGGGAGACGACGGATGTTTTATGGGTTCTTTTCGAGACCTTATCTTAATACAATATTTGGATTATAACGTGCGCCTTACCTGCTCTGGTCGTGGTCGTACGACGTGATTTTTTGCCAAAACAACATGAACCTTCTGTTTATACTACTTTTAAAGGGGACAATAAGGACGGAAGGTACAAAGACACTGTTGAGGAATAGTAGCTGGAGGTACAAAACACTATTCTGGAACTGTTGCAGATACAACGTTCATTAAATGCTCCGTATTCAGCTTTAGGCGGAAACCTATCAGAGTTTGACACGTGGAGTTGTCAGGTCACGCCTTTGTACGATTGATCTTCAGAACCTTCGAATGGCGGATATTGTATGAAGCATGTTCGTCCTTATTTAGATCTTTTGCGTAGATCTTCTTTTTACCACAGAAGCTCTGTGGTCTTGTCCACTTAGAAGAGTCTTCTGTTGTTTCTTCACTTCGGTCTTCTTGATTAACCCGGCAGAGCCTCTGTCGAAGACTTCTGTCTTCTCGGTTACTCGGTTACTCGGCAGAGCCTCTGTTGGTGTCGATACTTAGTCTATTTTTCCAATACTTTTATTTATCATAAAGATTGGAGCTAATAGAGTTTACTACTAAATTGGACTGTGTGACCCATGACATAAATATTGGATATGCTTAGGTTAATTCTAACCTGAAACGCTTTCCAGACGGTTGTCACTGTCTCCCCTGGTTAAAAGAATTTCGTCCCGAAATTCAAGAGTTACCAGCTTTAACCGGTTTGCTAGCAAAAAGATGAGGATACTTATGCATCATGTAATCCTCTCGTTTCCAAGTGCACTAAGGCCCACGCCTTGTGTTCCAATGGACTTTTACTATCGGACTCTTGCTTCGCTTAAGACGCTTGACCTCCCTATCCAGTATCTCAAATGGTTCCTCCACGATGTGCAGCTTATCGTTGATTTGGACTTCTTCCAAAGGCACGACTATCGCTTCGTCGGCTAGACATTTCTTCAAGTTTGACACATGAAACGTGTCATGGATAGCACTTAGCTCCTTTGGCAAATCCAACTTGTATGCCACTGGTCCAGTTCTTTTCGTGATCTTAAATGATCCAATATACCGAGGGCTCAACTTTCCTCTTTTCCCAAACCAGACTGTTCCCTTCCAAGGGGATGCCTTTAAAAAAACTCTATCTCCAACCTGAAATTCTAATGGCTTCCTACTATTGTCCGCATAGCTCTTCTGACGATCTTGAGCTTCTTTAAGCCTATCTCTGATGATTGCAATCTTTTCGGTGGTTTCTTGAACAATATCCGGACTAGATAGTTGTCTATCTCCAATCTCCAACCAACAAAGAGGTGATCGACACTTGCGTCCATATAGGGCTTCATATGGCGCACACTTAATACTGGTGTGATAGCTATTGTTGTAGGAAAATTCAACTAACGGCAAGTGCTTATCCCAACTTCCTCCAAAGTCTATCACACATGCCCGAAGCATGTCCTCCAACGTCTGAATGGTTCGCTCACTCTGGCCATCCGTTTGAGGATGATAGGTCGTGCTCAAATTCAACTGCGTACCCAACACTCTTTGAAGTGACTTGCCAAAACCGAGATGTGAAACGGCTATCTCTATCTGATATGATGGAAATTGGGACTCCATGTCGCGTGACGATTTCCTTGATGTAGATCTGAGCAAGCTTCTGCATCTTATAGTCTTCCCGAATAGGCAAGAAATGTGCAGACTTCGCAAATCGATCTACTATAACCCGAGTCGAACTGTGCCCTCTTGCAGTTCTCGGAAGTTTGGTTTTAAAATCCATAGTGATTTGCTCCCATTTCCACTGGGGAATCTCTGGTTGTTGCAGCAACCCAGATGGCTTTTGATATACATCCTTGACCTTTGAGCAAGTTATGCATTTCCCTACATACATGGCAATATCCTTCTTCAGTCCTGGCCACCAATAGTACTCCCTTAAATCCTTGTACATCTTATCTGCTCCTGGGTGAATTGAGTACCTAGATTTATGAGCCTCCTCCAAAATCATTTCCCGTAGTTTGTCAGCCTTTGGGACCCATACTCTATCCTTAAAGTAACGTATTCCATCAGTCTTAGTTTCAAATCTAGTCTCTAAACCATGAAGAGTCTCGTCCTTCAGGTTTTCATACGTCATTGCTTCGATTTGAGTTTCGAGAATCCGAGTCTTTAAACTTGTTTGAACCAGCGTTCCCAATGCTCAAACTCATGAAGGTTTTATCCTTTCCTTCCTACTCAGGGCATCGGCTACCACATTGGCCTTACCTGGGTGGTAACGTATCTCCTAATCGTAGTCGCTGAGCAGTTCTATCCATATTCTCTGCCTCGTATTAAGCATTTTCTGATCAAGGATGTGCTGAAGACTCTTGTGGTCAGTGAAAATAGTGCACTTGGTGCCATATAGATAATGTCTCCATATCTTTAGGGCAAATACCACAGCTCCGAGCTCCAAATCGTGTGTGGTATAGTTCTTCTCATGAACTTTTAATTGTCTCGAGGTGTATGCTATCACCTTATCATTTTGCATCAACACGCAACCTAATCCCTGATGCGATGCGTCACAAGATACCACAAAGTTTTCCATTCCTTCCGGTAAAGCTAGAATCGGTGCATTGCACAACTTTTTCTTCAAAAGTTGACATGCTTCCTCTTGCAAAACTCCCCAAACGAATTTCCTATCCTTTTGGGTTAACGCGGTGAGGGGTTTATCAATCCTAGAGAAATTCTCGATGAAACGCCGATAATAACCTGCCAAACCTAGAAATTGGCGAATTTCCGTTGGAGTCTTTGGGGCTTCCCATTTCCGAATGGCTTCTGTTTGGGCAAAAATTCACGTCGTACGACCACGACCAGAAAAGTTAAGACGCGCGTCTTGAAAGACATCTTGGATTAATATAAGGTCCCGACCAAGACCCGCAGAACGTCCGTCGTTCGTCGTAAAAGGAAAGTTGAGAGTTTCCTAGGACGTACGACCTTAGCGACGCCCGTCCTGCACAATTGTCGCATCGAGCCATACGTCTTCGACCAAAACTAACGTTAATCATGACTGTTACATTTTGTTAAGTGTTTAATGCAGGAGTCAAAGCTATTAAAGGAGCAACGGCTATATCCGACGCAATCCATTATCCGACGCAAGCTGTTACTCGTAACGGACGAAGACCATTATGGATAATCACTCCGGCAACCGTTTCCAGCCGTTGTAGCCGTTGATCAAAGAATTAATGACACGAAGACTATAAATACCAAGCTAAGTCTTCACATCAAGGATCATCAGTTAACATCCGATACACATCAGCAATCATCAGCGAACATCACCGAACAACAGAGAAAAATATTCAAGCTCAATCAACATTTCAAGACATCGAATATCCGGCGATTAACAACCGAAGCAATACTCAAGAACACTCGAAGAAAAAGCTCAAGTCATCGCTCTCGACGCACGCTAACAGCTTTCGACCAACAGTTGTTTACACTTGTATTCACACGACAAACACCTGTTTTACACTTTAAACATTTGTACTCTACATTTCAAAGCATTTCCTTCATTTGTGTTGTAATCATCATACGACCGACGCCAGTACCAAGGACATCGCCCCTGATTGGCGACCATAGTGCAGCGATGACACCCTCTGTCGTCCGCAGGTTTTTTCCTCCTTTGAGGTTTTTCCGACGTCATCAAATCCCTTGTTTCTTTATTTTTATCCTCGTCGCATGTTTCGTCGAAAGATTCTATGTTTAGTTGTTTAAGTCCACATCGACCTTAAGTTTTTCCTTTGGTGCGATTTTTGGCATTAACAGTTTGGCGCCATCCGTGGGACTACATCTAGAGAAAATCCTCGACGAACGTGCATTCTACTAATAGTTTCTCGGAGTTTCTTCTATTTTCTGTTGTAGGAAAATGGCAGCCCCTGGAAATCCGCAGCAAGCCGTCGCTCAGATGCATCAGGAGCTCGAGGTTGCTAGGAATCAACTCAATGCAATGGCAGAGCAGAATCGCAGGGCAGCTGAAGAGATCGTGCGGCTAAGGACTCCTTTTGGACCCCATAATGGTCCTAGACCATTCATCCAGAATCCAGGTCCGGGACCAGGCCCGTCCGCGCAGAATCAGCATCCAGGTCCATTCATGCAGAATCAGTAGTCGGGTCCGTTCATTCCGAATCCCCAGTCTGGGCAGATTCCCCCTCAGCACATCTGACCACCACCCTTGAACAACGGATCCCGACAATTGCAAGGTGGCGCCCAGCCGTTTCAGAATGGATCCCAACCATTTTCTCAGCCGTTCCAAAGTGGTTCGCAACCTTTCCAGCAAGGATCGCAATCTTTCCAGCAGAGATCGCAGCCATTTCAGCAGGGACCACAATCGTTTCAGAATGGACTGCAACAATTCCACTATGGGTCGCAGCCATATTTTGTCCCGTTCAACGGGGACACCAATGGTTCGTCGCATGATAGGGGCAAATCCTGATATTAACGATCCCGTCGCCCAGCGTTTGAAGATGTTAGAAGACCAAAATGAGCGCGTCCTGTCCTTGCTCACCAAGTTGCCTGGGGTAGTCGTGCCTGTCGACATCGAGCCTCGCTCGGGGTATCAGGCGTCGCCCTTCATCGACGAGATCGCCACCGTCGAGGTCCCAAAGAAGTATTACATTCCTGCCTTCACTCCCAAGTATTCGGGTGTGACCGATCCAACCGAGCATGTCACGCAGTATAAGCAGCTCATGTGGACAATCTCGATTCCACACATGAACCAGGAAGCATGCATGTGCAAGAGTTTCGGGGCGACTCTCAATGGTCCAGCTCTCCAGTGGTTGATCAATCTCAAACCCAAATCTATCGGGTCGTTCGCCGAATTGGTCAACCAATTCCCCCGGCAATTCGCGAGCGGTCGTAAGATGGAAAAGCAGACTAGTGATCTGTACTATGTCGTGCAGAAGACCAATGAGTCTATTCGAAGTTATTTTAATAGATTCAATGCCGAAATGATCAGTATCCGTAATTGTGACATCAAAACTGCGATCGAAGCTTATAAGCGTGGTCTAGACGATAGTTCAGGTCTATATATCGATCTGACCAAGTATCCCCCAGAGACTTTCGAAGACGTCCGAGCTCGAACCTTAGCATATATGAGGGGCGAAGACGACGCAGCATTTCGTCGCATGCACACTAACGACAAGAAGTTGTTAGGCGTAAGAAAACCGAAATTCAAGGCCAAAGCTGTTTCCAGAATCGAGCCCGTGCGCCAAATTTCAAATGTTCATTTCAAGATGAAAGCAGAGGCCAAAACCGCGACTAAATTTCCTCGATACCCCAAGATATCCTCTTACGGATTCAAAGGGTCCGCAAAAGACTTAGTCGAAGCTCTTAAGTCCGT
The DNA here is from genome assembly GCA_033807775.1 of Saussurea involucrata. Lineage (NCBI taxonomy): Eukaryota > Viridiplantae > Streptophyta > Magnoliopsida > Asterales > Asteraceae > Saussurea > Saussurea involucrata. Next base: position 141,736,859 of record CM066322.1, read on the forward strand.
CCAAGCGACCATTCGATGGCCAAAGAAGTCCGACCTGGATGGTGCTAAGAAAGATAAATCAAAGTGGTGCGACTTCCATGTCGATCATGGTCACGTGACAGACGATTGCATCGCGCTGAAGAAGGAGCTAGCATATCACTTCCCAAAAGGAAATCTTAAAGATATCATCGACGATGACGCTACTCCAGCTAGTAACCATCGACCGTCGACCCCCGAGCATACAAAAGTCGTCAATTGCATCGCCGGTGGTTCAGACATGTATGGCCTGACATACTCCACAGTAAGGCACCTTTGACACGTTCGTTCTTCTAAAATTATATCTTTTCCACAGGGATAAGTCTATTAGGGTGCCCTGTCGCACGACAATATCTCATCAGATCGCAGTGTCATCCTGTCATTTAAAACCTATCTTTCCTCCGAAAAGAATAAGATAATAAATGACAGGGGGGCAATATCCCACTAAAAAGAGAATCTAACGGTATGTTCCTAAATCTTTTTTCATACGATTTTTTCTCACAACTGACTTAAGCATCGGAGGGTCGTTGGTTAGCCAACAACCAACCCTTAACATCGTTTTACCGCAGAATCGCACGACAACTTATCGTAGGATCGCACGACAGTAGTCATTAAGTCTACAATATGACTTTAAATTCATAAGGTCGCACGATATAAACGACCGAATCTATGATTTAATCATCCTTTACAGGGACATACGATTCAAATTAATCACACGACTTAGTCGTACGATTGTGAGGTCTAATGATCTCATGATCTAAGCCTCTTAACTTGGAAAAATTTCATACTCCGAATGTATGCTTTAGTCGCATGTGCTTATGTTTATACACACGATTTAAAAGTCTTATGGCTTACGACGGTCGAGTATACAAAGTTAAAATGGTTTGACCACCAACGGTCGAGACATGAAAAGACATAGCATTTCCTAAACCTAGAGAAAAGCGTCGATGGCAAGCTGTGCCCAAAATTCTCGACCTTCGAAGCCCTGCCAATCCCGAAGAACTGATGCAAGGATCAAACGAGTATATTAGGAGTGGTCTTCCAACTCCTTACGCCTCGACATTCTGAGAATATGGCTCTAAAGATTAATGTTAAGGTTGGAGGAAGGAATATATCCTTCTCAACGATCGACCTCCACTCCAGCATTTCTTCTACCTTCACATATTCAATGAGAGGAAACAGAAGCATCTGCAAATTACCAAAGAAACATACTAAATGCTCAGCGAAAGAACTTCGATAACACAAGTTTTGAAATAAAAACATACAAAGAACGCCAGTTCGGCTAAACCCAGATGCGGAAGTGACTCTGCCCTGACGAGGACATAGTCAATCAGGACGGTTGACGACAACGCAAAGTTGTTCGTCGCCATAAACTATCCCTCATTCTCTCCCGTCTTTACACCCTTGCCCCTGGCGGCTGACGAAAGGGTCGACGAGGATGTAGAGAACATCGTCGCCAGTTGCGCAGTATGAAACATCGTCGAAAGTTGCGCAGTATGAAATACCGTCGCCAGTTGCGCAATATGAAACATCATCGCAAGTTGCACAGTATGAGACCTGGTCGCCGGTTGCGCAATATGAGACATCGTCGCCAGTTGTGCAGTATCAACAGATCCAATCCAATCACCGTCCGTATCCAGCACATACCTCGTCTTCCATTTGCGATCATCGACAGCAGTGTTCAAAACTAAGGTACGATCAACCTTAAGTCCTGAAAGTAAACTATAACGACGATATTGATCCGTCGTGACTTTATACGCCACTCCCAGTGCGAGGTAAGTCGCTCGATGATCAGGATAACTCGCCAGAACTGGGGCATCGGTTGCCTCGGTGAAAGATCGAATTCACGCATGAACACTTCGACCAAAGGTGAATACGGCCAGTGGAAGCCCATCTTAAACAGGTACTCATATATCACGGCATATCCATCAGGACACATCTCCGGTCGAACCTCGCCAACCTTGCTTATGGTAATACACATAGACTTCCAAAATCGTCAAAATCTTTTTCATTTCTAATAGCACCTCTGGGCTCCGTCGACATTCAGCTGGTAAGCACGATCGTATGTCAGCATGACGTCATGACGTCGTTTCCCTTTTTAACTTCTCGTTCAGTTAGAGGCAAACCAGCCCAGTTACAAAGCGCATAAGGTAATTTTTTCTAACCCTTGCTCTATTTTTTATGCATCTGATTGACAAAATTTAAACTCGAAAAGGTAAGATGCGCGTCATGAAAGACATCTTGGATTAATATAAGGTCCCGACCAAGACCCGCAGAACGTCCGTCGTTCGTCGTAAAAGGTAAGTTGAGAGTTTCATAGGACGTACGACCTTAGCGACGCCCGTCCTGCATAATTGTTGCATCGAGCCATACGTCTTCGACCAAAATTAATGTTAATCATGACTGTAGGTTCCCAGATTCACGTTGTATCACGATAATGGTAAATAAATAGACAGCGGAAGCATTTTAAGCAAAGCCATTAAAGTGAGTGATTGTCTAAACAATAACTGAACTGTGAAGATCAAAATATAGAACAGTAAAATGATAATGAAATAAAAAAAAAGAACACTGCTCATATATTGATAAAATGAATCACTCCAAGAATATGTTCAAGAGAGTGTTCGGAAATCTCACAGGACAGTATCGTACGAAGTAGTGCTATGGAAATACTGCAGTCCGTGCTTTTTCAAATGTGGAAAACTATTCTTCCAAAAGCTTACTATTGTTGTTCCACTACCTCGCTATTTATAGACCTGATAAAGTGTGGACAGTGTACTGTCGTACCCCTGAATGACACGTGGAAAGTGTGTCTCCAATCTTTAGGGCATACTTGGAAATTGTGGACACGTGTCTGACACTTCATTTCTTGTGAGACTAAGACTGACAGAGGTCTTTTTCTCCACAGAGCTCTGTTGCAAGGGCTCTGTTGATCTTCTGTTGAAATACTTGTTCTCTTGCTGGAATTCTTCGACAGAGCTCTGATGAGCTCTGTTGGGTCCGACAGAGCTCTGTTGAGCTCTGTTGGTCTTGATGAACTTCTTCCAAGTCTTCTGTCTGATCTCTGTTGATCTTCTGACTTGAACTATTTTCAATACTTTTACATCAGATGCTTTGGGACTAACAATCTCCCCCTAAGTATTGAAAATAAGAAAATACAAGGTAGCAGAGATATAAACAAAAGAACAGAGAACTTTTCCCTCTGTTAGCCTTTGTACTATTCCTTCAAGATATTACAATGCAAAAAAGAAATAAGTACAAGTTTAAGCAAAATTATCTCCCCTTAAGATTCTGTCAAATCTTCTGATGAGTTGTCGGAAGTTGATCATAAGATAGATCTGGGTGATGAAGTTTCTCTGTTGCTCTTCCGGACATTTTTCTCTTGGGAGATTTTGAATGATATCTCTGAGGTATTCCAGCGACTCTGTTGAGTACTTGTGAATTTCAGAAGCTCTGAGGGCCTTCTTGATTTTTCTTTGTCGGCAGATGAACACTGGTGGATCTCCAACTACGGTTCCGGTTCTGTAGTGCTCATAGCCTTGAAGGCTCTCATTTGGTGGAGCAGTCGCTAGTTCTTCTACTTCGAACTCTATGCCTAGCTGAAAGTCAATCTGAATTCTTAGATTTATGTGCTCTTGCATAGCGAAGCGTACCTCAGGAAGTGCTGTTCTTGCCTCTTTGTATCTGTCACTAAAGTTGTAACAGTAGGCATGGAGTTGAATCAGATCATAAGGGTTCAGAAGTACCAGGTCGTTATCATTGAAGTGCTCAACCCTGTTATCATTTGATTCAACTATGAACTCATGATAGCTCATTTGTACTCTGTTGTGCCGAAAGGTCTACTGCTTGATGTCTACGATTCTGCGGATTCCAAAGTCTGAGTTTATATTTCTGTTCATTCCGGACTTGGTTTCGATGAACTTCCGTCTAACGTCAGAGATCGTAGTTATCCTGCAGGGACTCAAGTGTGGGTTGACGGGCACAACATTTGTGGGGATGGTGTCATGATCACCATAAAGATAGGCAAAGATTTCTTCTAGTGGAGGTTTGCCAGAATGTTGAGTTAAGGATTCGGGGTTCTGTTCTGTTGAATTGGGATTTGGGTCTTCATGAGTTTCTGCCATGAGTATGTCAATGTGGGCAGATTCTTGAGGTTGAGCTTGGTTTAGTGTTTCTTCAGTAGAGAACGGGTTGGTTCTCTCTGGTTCTATTCTAGGTGAAGTAGGAGGGGTGTCCAGGATGATGACCTCAAGTGGTTGTTGAGAGGATTTTGTTGGCTTAATGATTCTGTCTTTGAACATGTAATCAAAAGCCACCATAGTCACCTCTGGTAAGTCTTCAGAAGTATTCCCTTGGTCTCCTACTATAGTTGCCTCAGCCTCAGCTACCTTTCCTTTTCCCTTAGCAGATCCCTCATCCTCTGTTGCAGGTTCCTTTTCCTTCTCTTTTTCCTTCTCCTTCTCTTTATCCTTCTCTTTCTCCTCTTTCTCCTTCTCCCCCTTTTGTTGTTCTGAGGACTCACCCATCTGATTGTCTGACTGATATTCTGTAGCATCCTCAAAGTCATCATCGTCAGAGGATTCAAGTCGGGCTTTTGGTGAGGGCGGAACAACAAACATTGGGTTAGCCTTATGCCTTTTGCTCGAAGGTTCTTCTGCAGGTGCTTCTTCAGCATGTCGTTTTGATGTAGAGGTCTGGAAGATAATATCAGTGAAGTTTGAAGCTGCTTTTCGCATTACCTCTTCTACCTCTGTTGCTGCACCTCTGATTTCTTCCACTTGAGATTTGAAGTTGACCTTGTGTGTATCGAGTGAGGCTTGCACATGCTGTTATGTTGTTTTAGCCTTCATCACGAATTTTGAGGAGATTGACATCATCTTGCTTAGAACTTTTCTACTGAACTCACCCATCTGACCGACAGTCATTGGTAAGTCATTGGGTCTGGGGCCAGAGAGCTGGATAGGTGCGGCAGAAGAAGTCGTGGCTTCTGTGATGGCGGTCTTAACAAAGTTGTTGATCAGCTCTGTCAAGGTTCTGATGTTGGAGTCTGATAGAGAAGGGGCTGGCAGGGTTCTGTTCATCTGAGCCGTATGATTTTCTGCTAAGAGCGTCTTCAGAGCGGCTACTTCTGTCGTTAATGTCTGAACCTTTTCCTGGAGAGAAGCATTCTCCTTGCGGATCAGCTCCTCCTTTTGATCGTTGATAAGTTTATACTCATTCAAGGAGTTGTTGATACTGTCACAGAAGCTTGTGAACTCTGCTCATGTGATAGTGTCAACAGGGATATCATTGGTACCAACACATGTTTCCAAGTTAACCTCGAGTTCAGAGGTGCCTGCTTCAAGAGTTGTTTTTGAGTTGGCTCTTGCAGGACTTCCACCCGATCCTTGATGTTCTCTTTGAGGAGAAGTATCTACAGGTGTTCTGATCAGAGTTTCCTTTTCCAGCTCATGTTCTGAAGAAGGAAATCTGATGTGATGAGGGGCATTTGGATCAAGCAAAGTTTGCCCTCGTTCGACTATGGTCTCCCATTGTCCCTGAGTTGGACAGATGCTACGTGAGATTACAAAGATCTCAGGTCTATTTTGGGACGAGTCTAAATGAGCCACAGAGGCATCATCGTGTGGAGGTGACCTATCGATGTCTTGGGGCAAAATGACATCATTACCGAATATGGATTCCCCAGTTTCGTGCATACCAGAAGCATGAAGAGTTGCTTCTGGCGGTTCTTGTTGGTTAGGGTTCGTGGTGTGCACCTCTGTTTCAATATCCCTCTGGTCTTGATCACCAGGGATAGCATGTGTGGAAGCACTAGGATGTTGGCTAGGATTTCCCTCAGATGTGTCATCTTGGACATCTTTTTCTAACCTCACATTTTCCTCGGTACCTAGGGCTGTAGAACACTCGGGTTCCTCTCTGTTATCTTCTTTCTCACCAGTATCAGAGGAAAGAACTTCTATCTCTGGTGACTCCCGTACTTCCTCATGAACAGCCTCCATAGTGGATGCTCTGTTCTCTACTTCCTCCTCCACCACTCTAGAGGAAGACCCCACTTCGGGTACTCTTACCTCTGGTCTATTTCCTTCTTCCACTTCTATTTCCTCACTCGAACTCTCCTCAGATGGCTCAGAGCCTAGGTATGCTGGGGTTCTCACCTCAGGTTCTTGAGGTTGAGCAACATGTCTATAGTTTTGGATAGAAATATGATCTGGGCTTATCAGAGAGAGCATTGTACCTGGAACGCGTCGAATGAGGGGATATTCTCCTGAGGTGGTTGGATTGAATCTGGTCATGACCCAGTTCTTGAATGTATTGCCTTGTTGAGTCAGTTCCAGACTCTGAAATGCTCTTCTGATCACCAACCCGATAAACCTTGGGAACTTGATGTTTTTCAGAAATTTGTGTTGCCCAACTTCTCCTCCTTTGGCGATGGCAGAGGTTTTGAGATTGACAGCAGTGAGAAGGTCGGTGTAGAGAATACTGGCATAGTCAAGGTTTCTTTGAAAGAACAATACATACATTATCTGTAGGATTTCTATGCTGGCTTGATCTTGACTACCAGTTTTACCTGTGTGGAGAACATGAAATTCCACACTGGTGGTAGATTCTGTCTTTTGAATGCTCCGATGCGAGTGATTTCCTTGTTGTAGCCTAGAAATCGTACAAACTCCAGAAGAACAGCAGTGTTGGGTGGTTTCTCGAAAGCTTCTATGTCGAGCTGTCGCTTGCTCTTCATTCCGAGAATTCTCCGCGGGGTAGTTGCTCTGATTCTGATTGTTCCTGAACCTCCATCTCGTCCAGAATCCACATTGCCGATGATTCCGTTTAGCTCTTCTACGTGTTGGCAAGTAGTCCACCATTGCTTGATGTAGAGCTCAGGAATGTTGTCGTCGAAGTCTGTTAGGGCTTTGAAGATTTCTGTGTTTCTGAAGAACTCCAGAAATGTGTGGTATATGGGTAGATAGAGAGCAGGGTTTGGATCTAAACGATGGTTGCTTTCAGCAAACTCGTATGGGAGAATAACGATTTGGTCGACAGGACCAATACGGCTTGAATCTTCTGAGTGTTGAGGATTTGCCATTGTTGCAGGATAGGGTTTTTGAAGGTTAGAATGAGGAGGAAAGGTGAACAGGGTTTTGGAGATCTTAGAAAGCGTAAGTAATGGAAAGGTTTAAAGGAAATGGGTATTTATATGGGAAATGTGTGGCTGGATCACGGTCTTAGGTACTGTAGGTACTCGAGAGTTGATCAGTGGAACGGTTGCTACAGTGAGAACGTGGGAACAGCTAGCGGTTTGTCTTTCAATCAGAGATTGCCACGTGGATTTGTTCTGACCACTTTTGTGCCAGTAAACCGTCGCGGTTAGAGATGTGTGGGTTACAAGTGGTTGACGTTTAGAAATGACCCGCGTCTCTGATGACGTGTTTCTGATGACGTGGCAGACAGCTCTGATGAAGTTTTGTTAACTGCTTCTGATGTGAGGTCAGAACTTTACATGATCAAACAGAGTTCTGATGAGAAGCAACAGAGGCTCTGATGAGATGTCAGAGTTCTGACTGTTTCTCCAAAAGATTTAGTTTTAACCTCAAAAAGCAAAGTCAATTTTGGTTTTGGAAATATGATTATTGACTTGCTCCCCCTAAAACCATGCATTTTCCCTTAATAAGCTCCCCCTAGACAGATGATCCTCCTGAAGTATTTTTTTTTTTGAAATCAAAAGAACAGACTTGTTGAAAAAATATGCTTTGACAGAATTCTGAAGAACAATCAGAAGCTCTGTTGAATTATCCTACCCAACCTTTTGAGAGAGCTCTGGTAGGACCATCAGAGGCTCTGTTGAATTTTGAACAGAGTTAGGAGGACAAGTTCATCATACCCAGTTTGCTGATTAAAAAGTTAAACCTCCTTTCATCAAGGGCTTTAGTAATAAGTCAGCAAGCTGGAAGTCAGTTGAGACGAAATACATCTCAATAGTCCCTTTTCAACATGATCTTTTATAAAGTGATACCTTATATCGATGTGCTTGGTCTTCGAGTGTTGAACTGGGTTGGCTGTTATGGCAATGGCACTCTTGGAGTCGCATAGAATTGGAATTTTACCATACTCCAGGCCATAATCTCTTAGTTGTGTCTTCATCCAAATTACTTGGTAACAACAACTAGCAGCAGCAACATATTCCGCTTCTGCTGTAGAGGTTGAAACACAGTTCTGTTTCTTGGATGTCCAACTCACCAACTTTTCTCCAAGCAATTGGCAGCTACCAGAGGTACTCTTTCTGTCGTTCTTGCATCCTCCATAGTCTGAGTCTGTATATGCTACAAGCTCGAAACCAGAGTTAAGAGGATACCAAAGACCCAAAAATTGAGTCCCTTTCAGATATTTAAAGATACGTTTGACAGCTGTTAAATGAGTCTCGGTAGGATTTGCCTGAAATCTAGCACAGAGACAGGTTGCAAACATTATATCAGGTCTACTGGCGGTTAAGTACAAAAGTGACCCTATCATGCCTCTGTAGTGCTTGACATCTGTTGGTTCACCATTAGGATCAGAGTCAAGTTTAACTCCAGTGGCAATAGGAGTTTTCATTGGTTTTGAGTCATTGAGCTTATATTTTTTCAACATGTCAGAGATGTATTTGGACTGACTTATGAAAGTCCCTCTGTCAGATTGTTTGACTTGTAAACCCAGGAAGAAAGAGAGTTCTCCCATCATGCTCATTTTGAATTCACTTTTCATTAAGGATTCAAACTTATCACAGTACTCTTGCCGTGTAGACCCAAAGATAATGTCGTCAACATATATTTGTACCAGAAGTATATCATTTTTATATCTCCTGAAGAATAGATTTTTATCGACGGTACCTTTCTCGAAGTGATTGACCAAAAGAAATTTGGACAGAGTTTCATACCAGGCTCTGGGAGCTTGCTTAAGACCGTAGAGAGCTTTGTCTAGGTTGTAAACGTGGTCTGGAAACTCTGAGCATTCAAAACCAGGTGGCTGCTGGACATAAACTTCTTCTTGTAGTTTGCCATTTAGAAATGCAGACTTGACATCCATTTGATAGACTTTGAAACCCTTATGAGCAGCATAGGCTAGGAAGATTCTGATTGCTTCTAGCCTAGCCACAGGAGCAAAAGTTTCGTCATAGTCAATTCCTTCTTCCTGTCTGTATCCTTTTGCAACCAGACGGGCTTTGTTTCTGATGATAATCCCATCTTCATCTTTCTTGTTTCTAAACACCCACTTGGTTCCAATGGCCGCTTTGCCTTTTGGGAGTGGAACCAAGGACCAAACTTTATTTCTCTCGAATTCCAGAAGCTCTTCTTGCATGGCTTCGATCCAGTTTGGGTCGTCTAGGGCTTCAGAATTTTTTTTCGTCTCAATCATACTTAAGAAATTTACAAAGAAGGCTTCATTGATTGTGGCCGATCTTGTCTTTATACCATCTTCAGCAGCACCAATGATAAGATGATGAGGATGATTCTTTGTCCATCGTGTCATGGGAGCATGGACAACTGGTGGCGTTTGTGCTTCTGATGGGAAAGGACGAACTTCAGCATCAGAGTTCTGTAAGTTTGGACCAGGGCTCTGTGGCACACTTTGGAGAGTGTCCTCATTGCTCTGTGAGATATTAACAGGACTCTGTGATGGTAAACTTTCAAACAAGGAATTTCTTCCAACGTTTGTCATCAGAGGTGATGAAGGCTCTTGTTCAGGTTCTCTTTCATTCTGGTGTGGTTCCTCATTTCTCTGAATTACTCCTGTAGACAGAGAAGTAGATGGTGAAGTATTAGAGGGACCAGTGAGAGATGTACCTGTCAGATTTTGATCTGTTGAGTTATGAGCTTGATCTCCTCTGTTGATGTTATCATGGGAATCATCATCGAAGAAATCATTGAACATGAGATTGATGTCTTTTTCCCTTGATCTAGAAGAATTTATCTTCTTTTGTTCTGTCTGTGTCCCCTCTGTTGAGTTTTGATCAGAGGAGCTTGATATGCTTTCATCAAAGGACACATTTACACTTTCTTGAATGACCCGACATCTGGTGTTGTAGACTCTGTAGGCTTTAGAGGTTAAGGAGTAACCAATAAAGATTCCTTCGTCTGCCTTTTTGTCAAACTTTCCCAGATGTTCTCTGTCATTCAGTATATAGCACTTGCAACCGAAGACATGAAAGAATTTCACATTTGGTCTTCTGTTGTTAATGAGTTCATAAGGAGTCTTCTTGAATCTTTTTACAATTGCAGCTCTGTTTTGGATAAAACTGGCTGTTGAGACTGCTTCTGCCCAGAAGTTCATTGGAAGGACCGAGCCAGCCAACATGGTTCTGGCGGCTTCCACCAGAGTTCTGTTCTTTCTTTCCACAACTCCATTCTGTTGTGGGGTTCTGGCAGCTGAGAAGTTTTGGGAGATACCTTCCTCTATTAGGTATGCGTTGACTCTTTCATTCTTGAATTCTGTCCCGTTATCACTTCTTAGCTTTTGTATCTTTAAGTATAACAGAACCTGTATCCTTCTTAACAAACTTATCAGAATTTATGGGACATCAGATTTTAATCTGATGAACTCGATCCAAGTATATCTAGAATATTCATCAATTAATACAAGGATATACTTTTTGCCCGACAGACTTTGCACAGAGATTGGACCGCAGAGATCCACATGAAGCATATGCAAGGGTCTGGGAAAACTATGATCACTCTTTGTTTTGTGTGAGGATCTTTTCATCTTTCCAAGTTCACAAGCAGAACAGAGATGGTCTTTGTCAAATTTCAGGGAAGGAAGTCCTTTTACCAACTTCAGTTTCACAAGTCTGTCAAGATTTCGAAAGTTTAAATGAGCAAATCTTTTGTTCCAGAGCCAGGCATCTTCATTATTCAAAGACACTAAACAGAGTCTTTCTGTTGGAGTGTTTTGGTTTGGTTCGAAATTCATTTTGTAAAGATTGCCTTTTCTATCAGCTCTTAAGAGTTCTTGACCAGAATCGGAAAGTAGTAAGGAACAGTACTTCTTCCTAAAATTGACATCGAAACCGTGATCACATAGTTGACTTATACTGAGAAGATTATGATTTAATCCTTCAACATAAGCAACTTCAGAGACTGAAACACTACCATTTACTAATGTACCATAACCTTTAATATGTCCGCCATTATCTCCTCCGAAGGTTACCGCACTTCCCATCTTGTTTTTGAAAGAAGTTAGCAGCTCCTTATTACCCGTCATGTGCCTGGAGCATCCTGAGTCCAAGTACCAGATCTGCACATGAGGTTTCTGCACGACAGATTAGTTCCTTTTAGGTACCCATTTCATAATGGGTCCTTTCTTGTTAGGCTTTGGTGGTGCGACAGAGGTTTTCCTTTGTGTGTTCAGAGTGGTCATGGAATTTTTCTTTTGAACAGAACGACTCAGAACACAGTGAGGACCATTCAGATGATTTTGTAATTTTAATAACAGTTGAATACAATTGCAGTTGATGGAGCATGACTGATGCACATTGTTTTTATTCAAAAACTGTTTGATTTGAGCTTGATTCAAAGAATTTTTTGAATCATACGCCTTTGAAAACAATCTGTCCTGGTTTTGCTTTTTGAAATTGTTACTCTTAGAAGTAGCCTCTTTTGTCATGAAATTCTTGGAAATGGATTCATTTGAACGAAAAGAATTTCTTCCTTGATTTACACCGAAACTTGGAACAGACTTAGCTATCCACTTTCCTTTCTGTTCTGGTGTGAATCTTACAGGTTTGAAAGCAAGAGGAACATTTTAGTTTACCAAGACACTTTTGTTTTTCTCTTTCTTCTCTACTTCTACTGCATTAGAAGCAAGAATCTTGAAATCTTTGTTGTTAAAGCTTGTTACCAGTATAAATCTTGACTGTTTCTTAAAGAAAGAAACGTCCTCTTTTAGATCCGGAGATCCGACCGGTAGTTTCTTTGACTTGTGTAAGATGTTCTTTTGACCACAGAAGATCTGTTCATCTACCTCGGAGTCAGAGTCACAATTAGAGGCTAGAAAGTCTCTAGTGGCTCTGTTGGAGGAATTCGATTCAATGGGTATGACAGGGATATTTGTTTTAACAGATCTGAACTTCCTCAACTTTGGTTTTAAAGAATCAGAGATAGCGTTTTCTTCAATAACTTTCAACAAATCTTCTTCAAAAGATGTTCTTATTGATTCAGATGTAGGAGAGAAAGTTGGTGCTTCTGGATTAAGTTTGCTCTGTGGTATTTCAACAGAGGACTTTGTCTCAGAAGACGCAAACTTCTGTCCTTTGAAAGAATTAAAGTTTAAGATCTCTTTAGTATCAAAGTCCTTGACAGAATTAGGAATTATGATTTTAGCTTTTCCTTGATCAAGAATAAACTCAGAGGATGGTTTCAAAACCTTTTCATGATCAAAGGAGTCATAGCTAATATTCCTAAAATCGAGATTTCTTGGTTTTGAGAAAACATCTGACGTTTTAGTTCTTTTGAAAACAGCATTACCAGATATCACGTCCTCTTGGATTTTCCCAATACAAAAGGCGGAGGACAGGGATGTCTTCTTCCTTTCGTTGTAGGGAGTAAGGTCAGAGAAACCAAGACCTTACGTATCCATCTGTGAATTTATCTTATTGTGCACATCTTGTGCATCTTGGTATTTTTTAATCTGAATTTCTTTTCTCTATAGGGATTGATGAAGTATTTCCCTTTCTCTTTGAAAATAATCAGTTAGAGCAACAGAGTTAAGTCTCTCTGTTTCAGATTGTTTCAACTTTTCAGACTTCTGTTTTAAATCATTTTCATAAGATTTGATTTTTTCAGAAAACAAACTTTCCTTCTTCTTCTGTAAGATTTCTAGCTCAGATTTTTCTTTGAAGATTTCTTCCTTTTCTTGTTCCAAGAGAGTCTTCTCTCTCTTGTAAAAAGATAGGTCCTTCTGAGCTAGTTTTCTTAGCTCCTTTTCTTCAGAAAGTTTTTGTTTTAGAAGCTGAAATTCCTCATTCAACATGGAAACATGCATTTCTAATTCTGAGTCAGATTTAGATTCAGATGAGCATACCTTGGCACTGGGTCTGGTGGTCTCCAGCGCTCTGTCATCAGATTCTGTCGTGGTAAGAGCAAATGCATGAGCCAGATCTTCTTCTTCTGTTGTTCCCTTTGTTATCTCTGGTTCTCCAGTCATCCAGTCATCCAGTCAACAGTTTCTTCTAAACTTTCATCATCCACAACGACTCCCCAAAAGTTGGCTTGTTCTGGTTCATCATCAGAAGATGAGTCAGAGACCCAATTTTCCATTTCAGCAACATAACTTCTTTCTCAGTAGTTGTACTTGTGTTTGTTTTTGTAGTAGTCCTGGTCTTTTACCAGTTTGCCTCTACAATTAACAGAGAAGTGTCCAGGTTTGCCGCATCTGAAGCAGCGTCCATCATTTTGATTGATGGGCTGGGCAGCATCGGCCTTCTGTTGTGCTGGTGGATTTTCTCTTATTTGTGGAGGTTTTCCTATTTCTGTGGCAACTCTGTTTAAACTTTGCTCTGGTGCTGTATATCCTCTTCTGTCTTCCCTTCCTTCTCTCTCATATCTGCCTCTTCTGTCGAACTTATTGCCAAATCTCTTGTTAAATTGCCGAGTTATTAAAGCAAGAGATTGGGCAAAGGCTTGAATGTCATCATCCTCTGATGAGCTTTCACCTGTTTCACTTTCTGCAATTAAACTTTTCTTTCCTTTCTTCTTTTCAGATTTCTTTTTCTCTTTACTCGAACTTTCTCTGTTGGACTTTTCAGATGTGGTTTTCTTGGAATCAGAAACTAAGGCAATTGGACCAGCACTGATGAATTTGCCTTTTTGCTTGACAACCTCCTTTTCTTGTGCGGCCAAAGTGCCATACACATCTGTTAAACACCATACATCTAAGTCATGGTTAGCTTGTGAAGACATGGACAGATTTAACCATTCATCGTTCAAACTTTTCAAAAACAGAACATTGTTATCTTCCTTCGACCTAACAACCCCACATTTTTTGCATTTATTGATCAACACATTAAATCTGTTGTAGGTTTGCTGTAAGGTTTCCTCAGGAAGTGCCTTGAAATCATTGTATTCATTTATACATTGGGTCCTTCTGTTCTTTTGGGTCTTGATACCACCCTCAAGTTGGTTAAGAAGTTGATCCCAGATTTCCTTAGCAGTAACACATGAATCTAGTTCTTGAAATATTTCGTTTGGAATGGCCATAATCAGTAGTCTAACTGCTTTAAGATCATTTTCCATTTTTAGATTTTCCTCATCAGTAAAACCTGTTGTTTTAACTTCATAATGAGCTGGAATCTCAGTAGTAGTTCCTATTGCGGGTACACGAGGAACAAAAACCATGGGTTGGAATGGTCCATCCGTGACAGATCGCATGAGGTCTTTATCCATACCATCGAAAAAATTAACCATCCTGATTTTCCATTGAGGATATTCATCTCTCAGAAGAGTAGGAGGTTTTGTTAAAGAGCCAGCAGTATAGATAGCATTTATACGGTTGTTAGCCATTTTGAAAGAAAAACAGAGTACTGTTTACAGCAAAATGATTTTCGGCTAGAAACAGAGTTTCAAACAGTAACCAATGGAACAGTAACTTTTGAGAAGATCTTAAGCTAAACTGGAAAGCTTTAAACAAAGTTATATGAGCTATGAATATTTGTCTGGACTAGAAAGCAGTAAAAACAGAGTATACAGAGAAGCTTTTAAGAACACATAGACACAATCAACAACAGTGAATCAACCTTGGTAGATTGGATCGTTTGGCTTAAGAAAACCAAAGAAGCTCTGATACCAATTGTAGGTTCCCAGATTCACGTTGTATCACGATAATGGTAAATAAATAGACAGCGGAAGCATTTTAAGCAAAGCCATTAAAGTGAGTGATTGTGTAAACAATAACTGAACTGTGAAGATCAAAATATAGAACAGTAAAATGATAATGAAATCAAAACAAAGAACACTGCTCGTATATTGATAAAATGAATCACTCCAAGAATATGTTCAAGAGAGTGTTCGGAAATCTCACAGGACAGTATCGTACGAAGTAGTGCTATGGAAATACTGCAGTCCGTGCTTTTTCAAATGTGGAAAACTATTCTTCCAAAAGCTTACTATTGTTGTTCCACTACCTCGCTATTCATAGGCCTGATAAAGTGTAGACAGTGTACTGTCGTACCCCTGAATGACACGTGGAAAGTGTGTCTCCAATCTTTAGGGCATACGTGGAAATTGTGGACACGTGTCTGACACTTCATTTCCTGTGAGACTAAGACTGACAGAGGTCTTTTTCTCCACAGAGCTCTGTTGCAAGGGCTCTGTTGATCTTCTGTTGAAATACTTGTTCTCTTGCTGGAATTCTTCGACAGAGCTCTGATGAGCTCTGTTGGATCCGACAGAGCTCTGTTGAGCTCTGTTGGTCTTGATGAACTTCTTCCAAGTCTTCTGTCTGATCTCTGTTGATCTTCTGACTTGAACTATTTTCAATACTTTTACATCAGATGCTTTGGGACTAACAATGACTGTTACATTTTGTTAAGTGTTTAATGCAGGAGTCAAAGCTATTAAAGGAGCAACGGCTATATCCGACGCAATCCATTATCCGACGCAAGTTGTTACTCATAACGGACGAAGACTATTATGGATAATCACTCCGGCACCCGTTTCCAGCTGTTGTAGCCGTTGATCAAAGCATTAATGGAGCTACTTAATGACACGAAGACTATAAAAACCAAGTTAAGTCTTCACATCAAGGATCATCAGTTAACATCTGATACACATCAGCAATCATCAGTTAACATCCGATACACATCAGCAATCATCAGCGAACATCACCGAACAGCAGAGAAAAACATTAAAGCTCAATCAACATTTCAAGACATCGAAGAAAAAGCTCAAGTCATCGCTCTAGACGCATGCCAACAGCTTTCGACCAACAGTTGTTTACACTTGTATTCACACGACAAACACCTGTTTTACACTTTAAACATTTGTACTTTACATTTCAAAGCATTTCCTTCATTTGTATTGTATTCATCGTACGACCGACGCCAGTACCAAGGACATCGCCCCTGATTGGCGACCATAGTGCAGCGATGACACCCCCTGTCGTCCGCAGGTTTTTTCCTCGTTTGAGGTTTTTCCTGTGTCATCAAATCCCTTGTTTCTTTATTTTTATCCTCGTCGCACGTTTGTCGAAAGATTCTATCTTTAGTTGTTTAAGTCCACATCGACCTTAAGTTGTTCCTTTGGTTCGATTTTTGGCATTAACAGCTTCCACTTTAGCCAGGTCCACGTGAATCCCGTTCTCTCCAATCACGTGACCTAAGAAGCATACTTCTCGAATCCAAAATTCGCACTTAGAGAATTTGGCGTACAACTTCTGATCCTTGCGAAGTTATAGAATCACACTTAGATGCTGCTCGTGATCCTCCTTACTCCAAGAGTAGATCAATATGTCATCGATGAATACGATCACAAACTTATCTAGGTATGGTCTGCATACCCTATTCATTAGATCCATAAACACAGCTGGCGCGTTCGTCAATCCGAATGGCATGACTAAAAACTCGTAGTGTCCATAGCTAGTCCTAAAAGCTGTTTTAGGAATGTCCTCCTCACGGACTCTCAACTGATGATATCCTGATCGAAGGTCAATCTTTGAGAAGTAAGTTGCACCCTGCAACTGGTCGAACAAATCGTCAATACGAGGGAGGGGATATCGGTTCTTGATTGTCAACTTATTTAGCTCCCTATAATAGATGCACATTCGAAACGATTCGTCGTTTTTTTGACGAACAGAACTGGGGCTCCCCAGGGTGAAGAACTTGGCCGAATAAACTCCTTGTCCAGAAGTTCTTGTAGTTGACTTGACAACTCTTGCATCTTGGTGGGCGCTAAACGGTACGGTGCCTTAGCTACAGGCGCCGCTTCGGGTACAAGATCGATCTGAAATTCGACTTGTCTCGGCGGGGGAAGTCCAGGCAAATCTTCGGGGAACACCTCTGGGTGATCCTTCACCACTGGAATATCTTGGATTCGCCTTTCCTCGCTCTTCTTTTCTGCTACGAGAGCCAAGAATGCAACGTACTTTTTCCTTAAATATTTATGGGCCTTCAAACACGATACTATCCTTAGTTCCTTTCCAGTTCTATCTCCTTGCACAACAAGGGTTTCTCCGCCTTTTAATGGTAACCTGACAGTCTTTTCAAAACAACTAACCTCTGCTCGGTTCTTGGATAACCAATCCATGCCTATCACTACGTCAAAACTCCCCAACTCAATAGGTATAAGATCAACGCTAAAAGTCCTATCGGCTAATTTCAAGGTACAACCTAAGATTACATCCTTAACCACTAATTCATATCCATTAGCAACCTCAACTATATAAGCATTCAGCATTTTCTTAGATTTTAGATTGATCAAAGGCCTAAATTCTAACAAAACAAAGCTCCTATCAGCTCCAATGTCAAATAATACTGATGCATAGTGGTTGTTTAGAAGGAACGTACATGCTACCATATTGGGGTTGCAACGTGCTTCGTCAGCTCCAATGACAAATGCCCGTCCTCGAGCTTGACCTCCTTGGTTTCCTTGATTGGCTTGCCTTGCCTGATTCCCATTATTGTTGTTGCTCGGCCTCCTACCCAATCTCGGGCACGTATTCCGTAAGTGATCCTGAGTTCCGCACTCGAAGCATGCCCTTCTCCCTTCATTGTGACCCTTTTCCATCCTGCAGAACTTGGTGAGATGACCTGGCCGCTTACAATTGTCACAAACGGGGCAGGCTCCCTCGTGATGAAAGTTGCATTTGTTGCATTTTGGGAATGGACCCTTGTATTGCCCAGGGTCCTGAGTCTTTACTCCGAAATTTCTCACTACCTTCCTATCTGTGCTCCAGATAACATCAAGATAAAATCCATTTTTTTTAGAATGCCACTAATACCAAAATTTTGATGTTCATCCTACATCAATACTAAAGTTTTAGATCTAAAACAACCAATCACTTAAAATTACCCAAAATACTTAGTTCATAATAACCACAAGAAAAGGTTTTTCCTTTGAACCAAAAGTATTATCAAAAACTGCCAAGCTATCAACCATCCTAATCAAAATCATCTCAAATACACATCTATCATGATTATCAGCACAAACATCGCTAGCACTACTCCCCTAATCACGCACACAAGCTCCGCTCTCATCGCAGTCCGCCTAGCAGTCCTAGCGTTCTCCAAAGCCTGGGTTGAACAATCCTATAGGAGATGCGTCAGTTCCGCCAGGTCAGTCACGACCTGCTCCTGATGATTCACCCTCACCTGACAGCCGTGTAGCTCGGTCGTCATTGTCCTTATGCGTTGCTCATCCGCCCAAGACATCCTGGACACTCGTCCGATTGGTGTGTCGGTGAGAACTCAAGGCAGCTCTGATGCTTCCGGACGCTCCGTTCTAAACGTCACCCGTCTAGGGATTGGGACGCTCTTTCTTGCCGTTTGTCTAATACGGGGCCCTCTAAGGTTTGGTTGAACAATTATCGGGGTTGGTGACACTCTCGGTCCGTCGTACGGATCTCGTTCGCTTGACACTTCTTGCTCTGATTCGGTGCTCCTAGAATTCTCATTTTCCCGGATGTTTAGTGGGTTGACTCGATGTCGACCGGTGACATAACTCGACGCATCGGCCGTGTGAGAAGAGAGATTGTCGGATGATGATGATGACATAGTGAAGCTGAAGCAAAAGTGTACTTATTTACTAATCGCACAAGTGTAATGTCTATCCTATGCAATGTCTACGCACTACACATGCTACTAGAGAGGGCAAGTAAAAATTAACATACTCCTACTATAACCATTTATAGTCTCGCATTAACCTTCCTTAATCGAACATAGGTGATCAGGCTATGTTTAATTAAAGTCTGTTAATACCATTCTAGACTTAGTTATACTAGTAGTAGGTTCAGTTGTTTTCATGTCAGTTTTGGATTTTGGTTATAGTTGGGTTCTTCCAATGAAAGACCGGTATTCTCTATAACCTTCGGCTCTGATACAATTTATGTCACACCCCGCTAAAGCGGAAGTACGGGATGTCATAGTTCAAGGTTTCATTTCGTTAGGTAGAACACAACACACAATCATCATAGCTTAAAAGTTGACAAAAATTACAACTTGTTCCAAAAATACAAATTTGTCCAAAATACAATTCGACAAGATAAGAAAAAGTGTTGAATGCAGCTACTTGTGGTGACTTCTAAAGTCCAACCTTACTTGATATTTCCTGAAAGGCATGTAAATGAGAGGGTCAACTATTGAATAGTTGGTGAGCTCACATGTTTTATGAGTACAACAAAGTTTGCCATAGAAACAGTTTTAATCTGCACAAGTGGATATAAGTTTGTCATAGAAACAGTTTTAATCCGCACAAGTGGATATAAGTTTGTCATAGAAACAGTTTTAATCCGCACAAGTGGATATGTCAACCGGTTGTAAAAAAAACACTTGCTCAAGGTAATTGTATGTATAATGTTGAAGCTTAGAGCCCGTTACCCGACCTATGTGACAAGACGCCCCTCCGCATGTTCTATCGTCAACAATGCGTACGAACAACAATAATTATGCACTCAAACAAGCGCGACTTGTGAGTGGGGTGTCAACCAAATAGCGCTATCCATAATTACCAACGGCTCACACTCGTGAGTTAAACGGGTAACGTAGATTAAATGGGGACTTAGTACGATAGAGAAAGCTCAAAATCTTACAACATGCACAAAACATACATACCATAGAGCATAAGAAAGTATAGCAAGATTAGTATTTCCAAGAAAACGAGACAACTGGTGCATAAAATAATTGTAGTAAAAACATGCTTTTCACCCCAAAATATATAAAATATTAAAAAGGGGTTGTGATAACTCACTTGATGCGCGATGGAATTCCGGGAATCTCTCAAACTTTTTATTGGGATTCAGTTATCAATTTACTCAAAAATCCCAATGTGGGTGTTTTATAGTGTTTTCAAGATTAAACACTTCAAATAATCAAAACCCAACAAATGACTCAACCATAGATAATTTTCATGTAAAACACACAAACACTTGAAATGGACATTTTGGCATATACAACGTTTTCACAAAGCAACTTGAACTCACCTTGCTAGATTTAGGCTAAATCTAGATTTTCCCCCAAATTTGAGCTCCTTTGAAGCAACTTGAATTCTTGAGCCAAAACATCCAAAAACCTCGACCTCCACATGAATCCACCAACCACACACCTCTAGGGTTACCAATATGAGCTTCATTCTTCATTTCATCCAAAGAGAGGGAAGGGTTTAGGTGAGGGTTGGGTAAAACCCTAGAAAATGTAGAAATCTCACCAAAATGAGTTTGAGATGAAGATTTCCATCCTTCATCCATAATTCTTTCTAAGAGATGAGGGAGAGGCTTTGAATCACAAGATTTATGGCTTCTAGGGTTCAATAAACGGTTTAGAGGGTTAGGGTTCGGTTTGGGAGAGAAAAGGATGAAGGAAAGGAAGTGAGGAGTGAAATGGGGATAAAATCGGATTTAAAACAACCCCCTGCACCCCGACCGTGACAATGCCCGACGACTATGCCCTTTTGGATTCGTATTTGGATCCTCCATCCAACAAGACCATAAAATCTATGTTGCAATACAAAATTCTATTTTTTCATATTTATCTTAAAATATCGATACCCTCCAAAAATCGGGGTGTTACAATCCTCCCAACCTTAAAAGAGATTTCGTCCTCGAAATCTAGTTACCTTACAACCATAGGTTATCGAACTCAACACCTTCCATGTTCCCTCAGCTTCCAGCTGAAATCCAAATTTCTTCATGCAGAACTGCTATGACAAACTTCATGCGGATACTGACAACCAATGTCCACTTAGGTACATTACACTTATGTCTGGGTGAACGCTCAATCTACTAGAGTAGCTGCTAACCAGATGACTCCGGTTGTCTACACTCTTAGGTGTTCCATACTTCCCCAACGACAGATCCCGACTCTCAATCAGTCCATGTTCACGCGGTCTTAAACGTTTTCTTCCAATTAGCGAAGGTTTTATCACTATTGTTAGGGTCAAATTTGGTTGAATAGAAGTTCAAGGGCTATTGTGTTAATCATGTAATTTGAGCCTTTATAGGAACGGGCCGTGGGCTTCCATGCCATGGGTCCATAGTATATAATGTAGATTAGCTTAGAAAAATAAGCTAGTTGTCTTTTACACTTTGTTGAAACATATTGTAAACTCTCTCTATTATTGAAAGTGAATTGGATGACCAGTTGAAATCATAACACTTGTTTGATATGTGTTGATTTCTTCTATTCGTTGCACTGATCTGGAACTCACAATTGGTTTCAGAGCAAACGGACAAATCGATTCAAAGTGTCTTTTGGATTTCTGGTAAGGTTTCTGTTCATAAAAATCGACTGTGTTCTTACCTTTGAAAATTCATATTTTGATTATGTGAAAATTGCTTATTCTCGTTTATTGAATTCCGTTAGCATGATCATTATAAACGAATCTGCAAGTTTTCTTCATCCAATTCGATCATCTTAGTGGTTTTTAAGCAAAATCAATGTTTCAAGTTTTTGGTCTCTGTTCTTGAAAAAATCCAATATTTTCTATCAAAAACTTGTTATTTGGCTTCAAAATCGATTTGGGTATTGTTATTATTGTGTTTGGTCGAGTTCCTAACCTTTCAGGAACGATTTTGAGCAACCCTAGTCGATTCCAATCGAATTGGAAACCACAGCCGCAGTTACCGGATATCACATCCGTGGTTACCGGGTCCTTCATCGTGTTACCGGGTAACTCCAAGTTACCGCGTAACATAGCTCTTACCGGATAAATTTCATACTTACCGGACAAGTTCCCGGTAAGTTTATCATCAGTTTATCATCCCGGTAAGCACGTCCACCAGGTAAGTTTGTTTTCATTTCTTATTCTTAATTCATCCGGTATCTTGTATCACCCGGTAACCCTCTGTTACCTGCAAATTTACCTGTTTCTCACAATCTGATCCGGACACTTCCAGATCAAATGTCGTTCATCCGGATTCCTATCCGGTAAGTACAGTCTAGTCAATTTGTTACCTGATTTAGCATAATCCACTCTTAGAACCTGCGTTACGATATCACTCTTAGTGCCTTGCGTTAAGTTATCACTTTGACTCCAAGCCGCCTTGTCTCTACCAAGGTGAATACAGCCAATGGCGGGACAGATTTCTAATCTTCATTGAGTCAAAGGATAATTCGAGTTTATCTGGCGAGCTCTAGAAGACGGGCCAATTCCTGAACCTATGAAGACTATTCCACCAACTGAAGCAGGTGGTCAACCTCGTGTCGAGAAAAAGACACTCTTTGATATGACTGCCGACAAAAGAGGCATGATTGAGGGAGAAAAGCATGCTAAGAGGTATCTTGTTCAAGCTCTACCCAACACGATCTACACTGTCATCGACAGCTACAAAAAGACAGCAAAGGGCATGTGGGATCAGGTGGAGAAAATGATGCGCGGGAGCGAAGTCGGGAATCAACTGAAAATCAACAGCTCCATAACCAAGTTCGATGGGTTTAAGCAGCGCACCGGCGAATCCCTCTCCCAGACCTATGAACGATTCTGTCTCCTTCTCAACGAGCTTCACAAGAACCAAATCACTTGTTCTAACACAGAGAACGCACTTAAGTTCCTCAACAACCTCTTGCCTGAATGGAAAGTATTCGCATCTCACGTCAAGCATAACCACTTTATGGAGAAAGTCAGCATCCACAAGCTCTATGAGATGCTCCTGCAGGACGAAGATGAAGTGATGGAGATTCTGAATGAGAATAAGTCTGTATCGAAGCCAACTACTGATCCATTAGCTCATATGTCTTCAAAACGAGCCAAATCTTCTAGCCGTCGTTCCAAACATGCCTAAGAGCCAAGTAAATCAGAACCTGAGGAAGAAGAGGATAGTGATTCTGATCCTGAAGTATCTGCCATTAAGAAAGCAGTGGCCCTGCTCTCCAAATCCTTCCAACAACAGAAGTTCTACAAGAAGTTGACGTCCAATAATCAGCGCTACTCCACCTCCTCCAACAAGCGCCATGATTATCAGGACAAATATGAAGGAAAGAAGAAAGATGATGAGTCCAACCAGTCTGATAAGAAGGAGAAGACAGAGAAAGATGACCGCAAGTCTGAGTCAAAGAAGAAAGACGAACCCGTGACATGTTATAACTGCGGGAAGCTTGGTCATTTTGCTAAAGACTGTAGGAAGCCTGTTGTGAAGAATGCTCATTATTACAAGGCGAAGCTCTCATTGGCAAAACAGAAGGAAGCTGGAGAAGCTTTATTTGTTGAAGACGAATATTGGTTGGGTCGTTCAGGATGATGAAAGCGAATCTGATGGTACTGATGCTTTTATGGGCTACCACTCTCCTGCTGATGAAGAAAAGGCAAACTCATGTCAGGTATGTGAACTTATCCATCAAGATTTCTTTAATCAACTGAAAACTCTTGCTGAACGGATAGATTCAAATAAGGCCACCTCTAAAGAACAACTGCTTGAGATTAACTCATTATCTGAAAAGCTAGATGTTCAAAAGCGAATAAATGAGAAACACAAGTCCGAAAATGCTAATTTAAAAGAAAAATGAAAATATCATTCAATAGCACCTAAGGACTTAAGGGCCAAGATATCTGAAGTACAATCACAGCTAGATCAGTGTGAGAATGAGAAAGCATAAATTATTTATCAATGTTCTGCTCTTCAAATTCAGCACAAGGAGTTTGTCGCTAAAATACTTGATCTTGAAACCAAACTCCACAAAAGAGGTCAAACTGATCAGACCATCCACATGAATAAACCCAAGGAGTTCACTTATTTTAACAAGGAATGGGGAATCAGATATGATAACCCACACTACTTGAAAAAGGGTATATTCAAAACACCTACACTGTATGATTTTGGCTGTTTTGGAATAGATAAAAAGTATCCAGAATATGGGATTAAATGGACTGGTCCTCTTGAACCTGAAAAGGAAGAGGAAACTGAGGAATATAAGCGAAAGCACACGACGAAAATGCAACTTCCTTTTTTGTTTTGAGCCTTTGAATTATTATTACGAGAAAAATCAAAAGAAATACATTTCGAATTACTACTTTGACTGCTATAAGGTTGTAACGCCCAAGGATTCCTCCAAAAAGGGTGAGGTCCAAGCAACCGCTCCCAAGACTGAGACGGATGAGTTCAAACTCTATGTTTCCCCTCTCATCTTGGAAGCAAAGATAGTCGAGTTAGATGAGTCACTCCATAAAGAAAGGTCAAGTTTTCAAAAGGAAAAGCAATCGCTTATCAGGGAACTTAAGAATCTGAAATCTGTCAAAACCGAAGTTGTGACTGATGAAGGACAGGAAATCCTTCGGTGTGAAAGCAACAAACTCACATCAAAACTGTCTTCCTTGGCAACAGAAGCGATGACGGAGCATACGAGAAATGGTCCTCTCAAAGAGCAGATTGACCTACTCCGAACTGAAAAGTTGATTTCACCCGACTCTTCCTCTAACTCATCTGACACGTCTTCGTGTAAAGCTTTCATTGGCAAAATCTCTTCTACACAAGACGGTAAAGAATCTCAAGATAAGAGTGTTTTGAGGAATTTAAACTCAGATTTTTTCCTAGCTTCCGCACTACATTCCCCGAAACACACAAGCACAAAGTGTTCCTCGCCTTCCTCGACCGATCCAAGTCCTGTAATTCCGGATATCGATTTTTCAGAATTCATGAACTCCGAGGGCAATTCTGATGAAGAGTTTGAGTCGTTTCCCTTCGACAAACCTCTCCCAAGTCATATTGACTTCCTTTCACCAGTGGTTAATCGACCGGTCAATTTTCTAAAGGGTGATTGTTCTAAAACAAAGACCCCGACTATGATTAAGATTTCTAAAACCAAGTCTGATTCTCAAAAACAATCACAACCGAGGCAAAAGACGGATCGATCGACGACCAAAAATCTTGTTTCCTCAAAAGCCACTGACCATGCTGTCAATGTTGTTTCAAATAAAACCGGTCGCGCTAAACAGGATAAACAAAAGTGGCTAGCCAAGGAATCTATCGAGGATGCTGCATCAAAGTCATTTAATACTATTTTCTATCCTATAATGAACAAAAACGATTGTTCTTGGAATCATAGGAATGATTTTGTTAAACATGAGACTAAATTTCCGATTAAGCTTTATTCCATTCAGCAATTGATTCAATTATCGCATGTTTGTTTGTGTTGTTCTAGTTGTGGTTGGAATGACTTTGATGACATTAATAATAATGATTGGTCTGGGTCATATCATATGTATAATTCTTCACCCAAACGCAAACCCCAGAAAAACAAAAAGAAATCTAAATCTACACGGGGTTCCCAATCAGAGGTTAAACCAACTGTCAGGATCGATTCTTAACAAGATTAACAATACTTAGAATTCAGAATTAAAGAATCTGCGAAATAGAACTTTAATTCCCACAATCAAAGAACAATATATCAGAAAACACACAGTTGTTTGTATTCACTAAATCGACTCACAATCTTACAACCAAACCTTAATCTTGATGAACAGGCTCAATCAAGACGACTTCTACTTCTCTAGAAATAGGGTTCTAAACCTTGAGGTTAATTCTCTCTGAAATCAATTTCAGTATCTCACGAATACGTATACTATATTAGCTATCTATGAACAACTATTTATACACAATAGGTACAAGATAACTATCAAAAATAAATTGATCTTCTGAATCTTCTTTAAGCATATCTTCATTCGTTCCACTTTTATCTCTAAAATCTTCTCATTCCAAACTTATCACATCAGCAGTATTAATCTTCATTCAGCATGAGCAGTACTAATAATCTCCAGCAACATTAATTTATTCTAGCAGCATTAACTTGATTAGCAGTACTAACTTGACTAGCAGTACTAACTTGATCCAGCAGTACTAACTTGACTAGCAGTACTAACTTGATCTAGCAGTATTAACTTTGTCTTGCAGTAGTAACCATTGCATAAGCAGTACTAACAGATTTTCGTTATGCACCAGCAGTACTAACCTTGTCTTGCAGCACTAATGTTGTTCTGGCAGTAGTACTATCCACTTGCAGTAGTAATTATGCCCTGGCAGTACTAACTTTGTTCTGGCAGTATTATCCATACTTAGCAAATATCTTCAGTTCCCAACAATCTCCCCCTAACTTGACTTTTCAGGAAGAGAAGTCAAGTTCTTCAGATGATGCTTCCAAAACTTAATCATGAACGCATAAATCAGGATTCAATCCCAAACTTTGATTGAGAATTCTTCTCACCAAGTATCTTCCCATTTCAGAATCCTTGCTGCAAGTCAACTTAGTATGTAGCATTCCATTCAATCTTTTCTTGCTATGTATGTACACCACATCCACCAAATAATACTCATGGTATGTATTGTCAAGAGAGATGACATACACTCCACAGTTTTCCATAAGCATCCAGTTGGTAATGACTTGAAAATTTCTTTCTATCCTATTCTGAACTACTTCTGGTTTGAACATTTGGCACAGGTATTCAAGTACCATTTTGGTGATGGACATTCCACTTTCAGTCAGCATATTTCCATAAAGCTTCATTCCTACCTTGAACATCTCTTCCAAGTCTGATCTAGAGCACATCCTTAAAAGTTTTCCCCATGTAGAACTGACCTCAAACTTCCCATCTGCTCTTTTTACTCTAATGTACTCCTTTCTCTGATCTTTCAAAGTATCCCAGAAGATGATTTCAGGAGCCATAGAAGCTAAAGGTTTAACTTTGATTGGATTGGTATCAACCACAGTAATATACAAATCACATTGAGCATTTGGCAGTGATTGTACATTGCTTGGTTGACCTGAGGGAGTTGCCACTTCTTCAGCAACTTTTGGATCAGATTTTTCTTTCACTGCTTCCTCCTGGGCTTCTTCTACAGTTGGTTCCATCCTTGGGTCCTTTACATCTTTCTTCTTTGAAGCTATGGACTTTGTTCTTGGCCTTTTGGTTGACATCATCTTTGTTCTTTTGAAAGATTTAACAGCTTCAGGAGTGGTTTCAACTGTTTCTTCTTTGTGGCTCTCAGCAGCACTAACAGTTTCTGCTGCTTTTTGTTTTTCAGCAGCAGTAACCATTTCTACTGCTATAGCTGTTACTGCTTCTTTTATAACCTTTAATGCTGCTGCTTCAACACTATCCTTCACAATCCAAAATATCTCTGCATCAATCTCGGATTTAGTTGCAGGTACTGCTTCCTTCTCACTTTCAGATACTGCTGCATCAATAAGATTCTTCAAAATTTCAGTTACTGCTGCTTCAGTCTCACACACTGCAGCATTATCTGTTTCTACTTCTTTCTCAATCCCAGCAGTATTAACTGTTTCTGCTGCTTTTTCTGTTTCTGCTTCCTTTGTAACTTCTACAACCTGCTCAGCCTCCCCCTCAACCTTATACTCATACTCCCCCTCAATGTTTGCATCCTCCATAGTTAGATCAGAGTCTAACTCCCCCTTTTTGGAAGCATCAGAGGTTGTTCCTCTCCTTCTCAAAACATACTGAGCTTTCTTCCTTCTTTGTAGCAGTTTGGTGATCAGCTTCTTATTCTTTTCTATCTTGGTGTTTTGATGAAGAACCACCTTCTTAAGCTCATCAATCTCCTTCTGCTGATCCATGACCTCAATGTTGATATTTGCAATAGTTTCCATCAATTCCTCATAAGTATATCTATCCTCACCTGATTTAGAAGGGTTTACCTCCCTTTCAGGATCATTGGAAGTTTTAGCAGGTGTCTCTTGCCTAGCAAAAGCACTACCTACCCCTTTGGTTTCTTGGCACCTGGGACCTCTGGATGATTTCTCACCCTGAGTTGCCGTGAGGAAGGTCTTAGTTATTTTACCACTGGCCTTCTCTTTGCTAGCAGAAGTAGTGGCAGCCTTGCGACTCACATGCTCAACCTTCTCCTTAGTGAGCACCTTCTTGGGGTTGGGAGACACCCCTGTGGTTTCCCTTTCGATATTCTCTAATGGAGAATGCTCCACTAGAGGGCTTAAAGGCTTCGGGCTCTTAGGAGATACATCAAGGGAAGGAACCTTGTGTACCTTTCTTCTTTCAAACTTTTTGGTTATTATGGGAGTGGGTCGTACAAGAATGGACTGAGGGATTACTTTTGTGATGGAAGGTTGGGATTGGTCATCAGTGGGTGTGTCTAATGAGGGCCTTGACCCTGATGCCATACCTTCATTTGTGTGGGACACAACCATCATTGTAGAGAACAATGGAGTGTCAACTCCTTCCGAGTCCATGGAAGTTCTTCTCATATTTGAGAAGACCTTTCCTTTAGGGGGTTTAGGTACATATACCTCAGTAAACTGAGGCAAATCTGTCAATTCCTGAGTAATCACTGCTTGGACAAACCTTGGGTACATATAAAACCTCATTTTGGATTCCAGGTTTGACACAAGATCATTAAAAATCATTTGTGAAAAATTAAACTTCCTGGCAGTGGCCAAGCAGACCAGGGCATAAGCAATGGTACTGCTAAACTCACTCCATCCAGTAGTTTTTTTTGACATGCAATGCATTAAGGTATGAACAAAGAATCGCCATTGTGTATGAAATTTAGACTTGTAAAACTTAAAAACTCCAATGGGACCGTCATACCCCATTCTTGTGAAAGTTGAGTATAGTTCTTCATTAGGAATAGAAGTTATACCTGAGGCATCATCTAATCGAAGAGTGATGCGAATAAGCTCCTCTGTAACATTCAAGGGTTTGCTGCACACCCTTGTTTTGAGGATTTTCTGCCCATCTTCAGACACCACGGTGGCATTTGCCCAGAACTGCGTCTGATGCTCGATGTAGATTGTCGGGGTCACCGTTAGGGCATCGGAGATATGCGTGCCCTTGAGGAAATCCACAATGTCGTGAAAACCTGCGGATTGTTTTGGCTTCTGAAGCATGGCAATCTCGTTGTGGTCGTCGATAAACTCCATTATGCCTGAGGATTCTTGACGGAAAACAGAGATTCTTGGGAGAGAATAGTTAGAAAGAGAGAGAGATGGATAGAATACAAAGCAGTATTAACGACACAAGCAGTATTAGCCCTAAATTTTCTTTTAAAGCAGTATTAACGACACAAGCAGTATTAACGACTGAGCAGTATTAACTGCAAGGCAGTATTAACTACACAGCAGTATTAATTACTTAAGCAATATTAACAACAAAGCAGTATTAACTACTTAAGCAGTATTAACAACGGAGCAGTATTAACTACTTAAGCAGTATTAACGACTGAGCAGTATTAACTACACAAGCAGTATTAACTGCTAAGCAGTATTAACTACTCATTGGCAGTATTAACTGTGCACTAGTAGTATTAACTACTGAGCAGTATTAACAACGGAGCAGTATTAACTACTTAAGCAGTATTAACGACTGAGCAGTATTAACTACACAAGCAGTATTAACTGCTAAGCAGTATTAACTACTCATTGGCAGTATTAACTGTGCACTAGCAGTATTAACTACTGAGCAGTATTAACTGCAAAGCAGTATTAACTACTGAGCAGTATTAACTGCAAAGCAGTATTAACTACCAAGCATTATTATTGGCTAGAACACTGGCAGTAGTAACTCTGCACTGGCAGTAGTAACTACACTTACACTTTTCAGCACTTGTCAATCTGAGGTACACAGAAGATTCTGAGAAAGAGAGTTAGTAGCACCAAATATATGAAGAAATACAGGTATAAAAACAGAAAATCATGAATTTATTCAACGTTGATCATGCCCACACTTGTTACCAAAAAGGGGAATCTACCCACATCAAAAGCTTTTGTGAATAGATCAGCAAACTGGTCATTTGTATGAACTTTAGCAACTTGAATTAAATTCTTTTCATTGCAATCTCTAATAAAGTGATACCTGATCTCTATATGCTTTGTTTTTGAGTGTTTGACTGGATTATTAACAATGCTAATAGCACTGTTGTTGTCAATGAAGATTGAAGTGTGAAGGAATGTTACCCCATAGTCCAACATCTGATTCTGAATCCATAGAACCTGAGAGCAGCAGCTTGCAGCAGCTATATACTCAGCCTCTGTGGTAGATAATGACATTGTGGTTTGTTTCTTACACTGCCAAGATACTAGTCTTGTACCCAAAAACTGACATCCACCTGAAGTAGACTTCCTATCCATGTTAGCTCCACCTAAGTCACTGTCTGAGTATGCAAGCAAGTCAAATGAAGAATCATAAGGATACCAAAGACCTAATCTAGGTTGCCCTCTTAGGTATCTAAAAATTCTTTTGACTGCATGAAGGTGTGATTGCTTAGGTGTAACCTGAAATCTGGCACAAACACATACTGGAAACATAATATCTGGTCTAGAGGCTATGAGATACATGAGTGATCCAATCATAGATCTGTAATGATGGACATCCACATCCTCCCCCTCAAGATCTGCAGTGATCTGTTTGTGTGTTTCCATTGGTGTGCTTGCTGGCTTTGAGTCTGTTAAACCATACTTGTCCAGGATGTCTTTCACATATTTGGATTGACTTATGAAAATCCCATCTTTCCTCTGTTTCACCTGAAGCCCAAGAAAGAAAGTAAGTTCTCCCATGGAACTCATCTTGAAGCTCTTGTGCATTAATTTATCAAACTCTTTACACATGTGATCATTTGTGGATCCAAAGATGATGTCATCTACATAGAAAACCGTTTTGTCCCTCTCCCAAACCACAAAAACCATGCTGATAGGGAAGCCATCACTGCATTCTTCGATGCAATGGGTTACGCATGGGACACTGGAAGGGACAAGAAGCCTGGGAAGAAACTGACCTTGATCAAGAAGTCCAAAATGCCCAGCGAGATGAACTTCATCTTCGCACATCTGATAAGCTGCATGACAGCGAAGAGTGGCTCCTCTGATCAAGCTGCTCAACCTCAGCAAGCAATGGGCAATGCATTGCTGAAAGGTCAAAATGTTGACTGGGCCTCAATCATCTACGAGGACCTTGCGTTCAGAGTGGATATGGCTGAAAGATCTGCATGGGTTCCTTATCCCAGATTCATCAGCACCGTCTTTCAACTTGGACTTGGCGAGGGGTACCCAACAGAGGGTAATCTGAGACTCTCTCATGTTGGCCCTAAGGTGCTCGACTTCAAGCCGCTGGAAAACGAGGTACGTCTTTCTACTCTCTTATCTCTTCTCAATCCTCCTTCATCTACTTCTGCAGCTCATTCAGTGGAAATCACTACCGCTGATACCCACGTTGCACCCTCCAC
This sequence comes from Saussurea involucrata, assembly GCA_033807775.1. Classification (NCBI taxonomy): domain Eukaryota; kingdom Viridiplantae; phylum Streptophyta; class Magnoliopsida; order Asterales; family Asteraceae; genus Saussurea; species Saussurea involucrata. The sequence continues at coordinate 141,768,218 of CM066322.1, forward strand.
TCCTTCTCAAAAAAGGAAACACTCATATTCCCAACTTGGTTCCAAAAGAATCAAGAAAACCAAGGAGCAAACCCCCCAGCATTTACACGCTGAAGACTCCACAGCTCATCTTGAAGAGCTGATGGAAAGTTTCGTGCTACGCTCTGCCACAGCTGATCAATCAACCCTTTCCATCCCGGCTTCAGCATCTCTAAACGCTGAAGTTATAAACATGAAATGAACTTACCTCCTTCAGCCTCTCTACAGACTGAAGTGATTGTCAGCGGATCCAACGCTGAACCTCGCATCCAACCATCATTCTCATCCCTCATTCCTCCTACTCAATCTTTGGTCTCTCCACCAATTTTCCCAACTTTCTCAGGGACACCCTTCATCGTACATGACTCAGCTGTAGAAACTCTAAATACGATGATGGATGCAAACTTAGGATCTGCAGGCACCTCCATGCGCCAAGGTACTCTTGAAGGCGACATGGAATATCATTTAGGACACAAAGGGTTCGACAACTTCGCCAACCCGCTTGCAGGTATACACACAATCCAAAACACTCCTCTCTCTCTACCCCAAACTTCTGAGCTTTCCTCTGTTCATAAGTTAATAATTGTTTCAGGTCCTAATTGGGGGGATATCAACACCTCCCTGAAGGCCCTGGAAACAAAGGTGGACAATTACAACACCATTCTCTCTACGAACTCTTCAGCGGTTACAGACGCTGGAGAGAAACTCAAAAAGTTGACCGAGATCGTTGATACGAAAGCCTCCAAAACTAATCTGGAGAAGGTGGATGGTAGCATCGCTCAATTTGCTACCACCCTCGCTGATAATTCAACCGCCACTACCTCCCTTTCAACAAACTTCACCACTCTGTCCAATGAAGTCACATCACTGAAGACAGAGGTGGGTTCTCTTAAGGGTGAAGTCTCTACGGTCAAGGCTGAAGTCTCCGCCGTCAAAAAAATTGTTCAGAAAGTACTCGATGGCCTGAACGCCCCAACTTCTCATTTTACTCAGGTCGATCGAGAAGCTCTTCAAAAGATCAATCCTGCTATAACTGGCCTGGAAGTCAGATTAGCAAAGATTGAAAACTGTATTGGGATCTCTGGCCTGGAAGACAGAGACCAAATACACACTGCTGCTGCTGAACAATCTGTTACCTCCCCCAACCATAATGTGGAAGAGGGGGAGAGGACTAAAGAAGACCTTCCCCGTAATGCTGAGGGGGAGGGTATTGAAACTGATGCTGCTGCTACTTCTACTTCACAACCTCAGGGAGTTGAAAACCCTGAGGAAACCGAGAAACCTCCCTCTATATCTAAGGGGGAGCAACTCGATGAGCAACTTAAGGAAGCTGCTGCTGACGTGACCGAACCTTATGCTGAAGAGGTCGAGTCTGAAGAAGAAACTGAAGACGATGAACCTGTCGACATCTCTGATGAAGAACCATCATCATCCCCCAAAGATGATGATGATGACGATGATGATGATGATTTCTTCTACGTCCAGCCTGTTGCAAAAGCCCCAGCTCAAAAAGGGATCGAGATAAAAGAACCTTCAGGGGAGCGGACCAAGACAAAGCCTGCAGCGCCTGAAGCTGACAAAGGCAAAAACAAAGGCCTCGCTGAAGAAGACAATCTGATGATCTTGCTTCAAAAGCCAGTTTGTCAGGTATATTACCTTTTATTCCCTTACACTGCATCCCTCCTCTATCCCTTCTCAATCTCAATCCTTCTATCCATAAAACCTCTATACACTTAACCACATTCTTTTCTCTATCTCTTTCTTCCCAACTTCTTATTTAAACGATCGTTGTGTTTCAGCTAGTCCTCTCCCCTGTTTGAGGATCCCGCTGAAGCTCCTACGACTACACCAGAAATAATCCCAGCCACAAGAGCTGAAGAAATAATCCCAGTCTTGGATTTAACCACTGAGACTGATGAACCTGAAGAACAACTGCTCGCTTACAAAAACAGACCTTCCTTGGCTCCTCAAAAGCTAAGTGAAGAGGATCAAGAAAAGAGAGATGCAATGATCAAACAGCTTGATGATCAGCGAATCATTCTTCCTCGTGACAAAATCCCTGCTCCCACAAAGTTCAGGATATCAAGGAAAGAATACGCGGATCATCTAATAGCTGAAAGATTACTCGTCGAAAAGAAGAAAGCTGAAGAAAAAGATAAGGCTCTCGCCATCCAGCTTGTCCAACAATCGGTGAAAGACCCCGCGTTGAAAAGAACTCCCATTGATGTCCAACGTCAGCTATGGGATGATGCCCAAAGGATCGTTGAAGAAAAGACTAAGGTATATGATTCGACTTTGGAATGGTGTAAAGAAATGCTGAACTATCGATCTCGACCATCCAAAATCATCAAGGTAAATATAAGAGGAAAACTGTTCGTAGACGTTCCTGTTGTTGAAGTAGACGTATTCAGAGAAGACAAAACCAAGCAAACCTTCTATGCTGCTACTTTAGAGAAATTTGGTTTCTCTGAATGGTTGTAAGTGAAATTAGCCATTCAGCGACCTCGCTCAAAATTCAAGAGCCATGTCGAGAAAATTCTAAATTCTCAGATCGACATGGTTTCTTCTGCTGTGGATATTCCTCCTTCCACTCTTCTTCCTCCTCAACAAAGAAGAGCCTCTACAAAGGAAAAGAAAACCTCAGACTCAGGTCCTCCTATACGGAATGAAACAGGTATTGGTTTCTCTCGTGCTGAAGTTCTTGGTCCTGATGCTGACCTCTTAGCGCTTGACACCTCCCTACCACCTGGTGAAACTTTCATCCCTGGCAAAGTCCTAAGTGATCCCTATGGTATATTCTTTCTAGACTGCCATGGAAATCAACACTTTCAACGCATCTCTGAGCTTCCAATCACTCCCATCGAACAGCTCAGAGACCTCATATACTGGTGTGAAGTCAGACGCGACATTCAGGCACATCATCTCAAGCCCCTGCCCTTTGAAGAAGCAAAGAACATAAAGGATTAAGGTGTAACTGTCCCTGACTGGATGATTCCCACATCAAATACCCTTTATGAACTTCTCATTAAGGAAGAACCTTTTGACGGATAGGATCGCCTTATAATTCTTTCTAACCTTATCTGTCTACATCTTCTGTACTTGTAATTTTATTTGCTGTACTTGTAATTTTTCAACTTCCCTCTGTAATCTTTACGAAGTCTAAAGAAAATTTTCAGCGAATGTACTTTACTCCATCAGTAATGAAAAGATCCCAGAAAACAGTAAAAGAGACAAATATTTTATGAGTTCTTTTTATCCTTGTGTTTTCATTAAATAGAAATTTTCTCTGTTGCTATGTCATAATCAAATAGGGGGAGATTGTTGATCCAAACCCTCAGTGATTTGATAATGACCCTCTCTTAAACACTTAGTGAAAATTGTAAGTAAACAATATGTATTAGAGTTTCACTATCGCTGTTAAGTACTAAGACTTTACAGTACCGCTGATAGGAACTCTCATTCTATAGATTAGATATTCAGCGAACACTGTTCATCATCTTATAGCTCTGAGCCTGTTCAGTTCTATTGATGATCACTGATAGTTTAGGTTGTTTACTTGTGATCCCTGAAGACAAGTTTCACGTCAATATATGTTCAACGCTGAAGTCGAAGATCAAGCTCAAGAACCAGCGACAAGTATACTCATGAACTGATGCGGATATCAGCGAAGCAAAACCTGTCCATTCAACGTGAAGTATCAAGTAGAAGACTTCAGCAATCGCTGAACTTTATCATTCGCCGATAAAGATCTGACTCAACGAAGACTGATCATGAAGTCTCCCTGCATGTTACTATTGTCTTACCTCCCTTCCATGTCTCCGTACGAACTGTCAGAACGGACATCCCTTTTGTTTGTAATCGTACAACAACTCTGATTCTACACTGTACACCATGCGGCTATTAAGGTTGTCTACAAAGGTCAATGACATGCAACCACTCAGCTGCTGCCACGTGTAAAGCCATACTGCCATGCATTAAATGCATGCAGTATATAAGAAGAACCTTACTTCAGTTTTGAAGTGTGCTCAGACCATCTTCTTATTTCTCTCTTATTGTTAAGTTATTATTCGTAATTTGTTTAACTCTTTCTAGTGCAAGAAACTTAGTGTTCTGAACTTGTTTAGATTAGGTTTATCCATAATCTTGTTCCGCAACAAGTTGTAAATTGTCTTGATTTATCAATCAACAATTTAGATAAGTAAAAATCGTGTGTTTGTATTCTACCCCCCTTCTACAAACTTGTATAACCCTTCGGGACCAACAGTGTGTGCTTGTTAGAGGAAACGAATTCCTCTATGGGGATTTTGGATGTGATATGGGGCAATTGATCACTTATTAAAGGTAAGTCCTTTGGAGAGGACTCCCTTGGAATGGTTTCCCCGGTTATAAGTGGCACAGAGGAGGAAATAAGTTCCTCTGTCCGGTTTGCTGGGGTTAGGATCGAGCTGTGCGGCTCTTTTTCAATGACACCCTCTACCACTAGACTGGCGGTATCAGAAATGTGGGTTGCACTGGGAGGGGTTTTTGGTTGTGTGCCTCTTCCAACCTCGGCATCTTTTTTGGCTTCACCCTCTGTTATACTTCCAAGTATTGGGGATTCTATCCTAAGTCCTAGGGATTCGTAGCATGGATGACTGCCAATTAAGCTCTGTACGTGTGGATGCAGAACTGCTATTGTTTGTTCATGGGTAGCCTCATGGGCTTTGTCAACCTTCATATCAAAAATTACCTCTGAGATGATGACTGAGGGTTGTGTTATGGTATCTTTTGAAGCTTCCTCTGCAGCCATACATCCCGGAATGGGGAAATCTAGCCTAGATTGGACTTCTACCCATGTATCTTTAGTTTCAATCATCTCCTCAGTAATCTATAGTTCTGGGTCATAGCTTGGAGATGTATCCTTTGATTTCCCTTGTCTCTGTATCATAGTAGCAGCTTTGCCAGAATTGGTTTAGGTATATGGCAGGGATGCAAGTGATGTTCTCTGTGAGTAGAATGTTTAACGGGTGTTTTTCAAGGATATTTAGTAGAATTGCGTGTTCTTCCCCAAATGCTATTCGTGAAGGCACAAGGTAGTGGTTGTTTGCTTTTAGGGGTAATGAGTTCTGGAAATGGTCATTTTCGATGAAGAACTGTAGGTGAGTTGTTGGAGTGAAATCAACGGATTCGCCTTGTTCTTGTTCTGGATTTGGGGCCCTGGTTTGGTGTTGTGAGTGCTCGGAATGAGCAGGGGATGCCGCCGGGGAGTTAGTGGTGGAAGCCATTGCTGAAATCTTTAAGAAATGGAGTAGAAGGTAGTAGTTGCAGGTTTTATACTGTTTGTCGGAGTTAGTCTTGGGGAGTTAATCGTAAAAGATGAAGAAGAAGATGAAATGGGGTTTTATAGGTGAGGTTTGAAACGGATAGAATTCTACAGTAAAAATCGAATTAAATGATATTTGGAGACCGCAATCGAGTACAACAGCTGGGTGCAACGTATCAGAAGAATGTGTCGCATGTACGTCCAGTGAAAATGTGCCACGTCAGAGTTGTCAGGGCTCGATTAGACGTCGTGCGTGGCCCATTAATGCTGAGCGCGTGGGCGTCTCTATTCCCAAATTCCTGTCACCTCCAGAAATAACCCGCATCTTACAGAATCCCATTTCTGTGCACCAGTGTCAAATCGACAGAGGCTCTGTGGTGGAATGAGCTCTGGATTTGAATCCTTCTCTCATGAGTTCTGTGCTGGCATCTTTACCAAAAACATTTAAAAGCAAATCAAATGATCAATAGATTTTCCGTATAAAATTTTCAGTTACAGAGGCTATGGGTTATAGAGGCTCTGTTGAGCTCAGCAGAGGCTCTGTGACCTTAAATTTCAAATAATGGAAAGTCCATAAAGCTTTTTGATCATCCAAAGTTTTGATTGTTTTAAACTGTGTTTTTAGGACATATTTGGAAATTGGTGTCCTAGAAAACTGTTTTTGGAAAAAGTATTGTTCATGATATTCTTCCTTTGATTCTCCTTTGCTCGGCAGACTACCTGACTTCTGTGGATTTGGCTTACCACTACTCTTCTTTGGCTCCCCCCTTGAATTAATAACTTTTGTGAATTAATTCAAGGTCTCCTTCTGCTCCCCCTTGACCTATGCTTGGATCAAATTTGATAAGTAATGCATAGAATATAGGTCAAACTCACCAGAGGTTCATGTGGAGATCGTCAGAGGCTCTAAGCAATCCCAAAGAAGCTCTGTTGGGTACAGAACTTTTGGTGATAAGAAATTTACATACAAAATAGATTAATATATATACATATTCACAAGAGGATCAAGTCTTACTTACAAAGGATTCAACTCATGTTTATCATACCCAACTTACTTACCAAGAAAAGGAATCTTTTCTCGTCAAGTGCCTTCGTAAATAAGTCTACAAGCTGGTATTCAGTGGACACAAAGTACATCTCAATTGTGCCTTGTTCAACATGATGCTTCGGAAAGTGGTAACGGATATCGATATGCATTGTTTTAGAGTTCTGTACTAGATTGGCAGAGATGGCAATGGCACTTTTTGAATCACAGAGGATGGGTATCTTGTATATTTTTTTACCGTAGTCCTTTAGCTGAGTCTTCATCCACAGAACCTGGGAACAACAGCTAGCAGCAGCAACATATTCAGCTTCTGCTGTAGATGTAAACACACAATTCTGCTTCTTTGAAGTCCAGCTGACTAGTGTACCATACAAGAATTGACAACTCCCAGCGGTACTTTTTCGATCAAGCTTGCATCCTCCATAATCTGAATCTGTGTATGCCTTAAGATCAAAGGCAGGGTTCTTCGGATACCAGAGCCCAAGATTTTTGGTTCCCTTAAGGTATCTGAAGATCCTCTTTACAGCAAGAAGGTGGGATTCCTTTGGGTTGGCTTGATATCTTGCACAGAGGCATGTAGCATACATTATATCAGGTCTACTTGCTGTTAAGTATAAAAGAGACCCAATCATGCCTCTGTACAGCTTGCACTCTATAGATTTACCATCTGGATCTGAGTGTAACTTATTTCCAGTGGACATGGGGGTCTTTGTTAGGACAATGAAGTTGTCCTTTATAATAGAAAGTTTTGTAAAGCAATAGTTGTGTTAAAGGGCTTATGCTTAATTGTTGTAGCAAGTGATGAAGACTATAAATAGGTCTTTACTTGTAGTTTGTAAGATGTGAATTCATTAATACAAGATGTAGATCTCTAATCACTTTGTGTTCTCTCTAGGTTAGATTTCCTTTTCAATAATGTTCTTCATCATCTTGTTACACAATACTTGGATTGTATGAAGATCATGGACCTAAACATTGTAGCGGAACTCCCGTGCTAAGTCTCAGGAGGGGGACATTGTTCATGGATTTTAGCATAACGCGTGTGTGACATCATTCTGATATTCAGCTTGCCACACACATTTAGCAACTGTCAAAGTTTAAAAGGGCTCTGGTCTTTCAAGATTTTCAGAAGTTGATTGTTGGAGTTCAGTCTTTGGTTGGATTGGAAGAGACGCTTGAGTATTTGCAATCATTATTCTGAAGTTTTGTTGACGATGCTAGACCGTTGAATGCTCTTAATCATTCTTCTGACATGATCAATCAGAATTGTGAGTGCTTGCAATCATTGTTCTGGTGCTTTGGTTGTGATTCAGACTTTTGAGTGCTTATAATCATCCAGCTATTTCTTGAAGATTGAAGTTCTGGATTCTCTTCATTCAGTGGCTTGAAGTATTTTGAAGACGAGCATTTCTCTACAGTTGCTGAACAATGTTATTTGCTTGGGTCGTCTCATCCCTACCGAGTAGCGCGTGTTTTTACCGTTCCTTCTTCGAGCAAATTCGTACCAAGTTCTTAAGCCGAATTCCTACTCAACTCGTGATAAAACGACGGATTCCTTGTTTTACACTAAGAATGCATTTGGTTTTTCATTCAAAACTCACTCGTTATCATTCTTGTGGGCTTATCGGAACGAGCTCGAGTTTCTACATTTTGGAGATGTTGTTCGTGCACTTAGTGGAGTACATTGGATCTAAGTTTACTCAAGGTTGAAAATATGATGAATAAGAGCAACATTCAAGGGGGAGCCAAGCCTACATTTGAAGAATGCACCGCTAAAGTTTTTACAAGGAAATCAAGGGGGATAGGAGCTAATGATTTGAAGATGATTTGCTTTCCAAAACTTTAGGGGGAGAATGTTAGGACACTAAAGTTGTCCTTTATAATAGAAAGTTTTGTAAAGCAATAGTTGTGTTAAAGGGCTTATGCTTAATTGTTGTAGCAAGTGATGAAGACTATAAATAGGTCTTTACTTGTAGTTTGTAAGATGTGAATTCATTAATACAAGATGTAGATCTCTAATCACTTTGTGTTCTCTCTAGGTTAGATTTCCTTTTCAATAATGTTCTTCATCATCTTGTTACACAATACATGGATTGTATGAAGATCATGGACCTAACAGTCTTCATTACAGAGGCATTAGAGAGCTTGAATTTTAAAAGAATGTCAGAGACATATTTAGCTTGATTTATGAAAATTCCCTCTGATGATTATTTGACTTGGAGTCCTAGGAAGAAGTTTAATTCTCCCATCATACTCATTTCAAACTCACTCTGCATGAGTTTTCCAAAATCTGTGCACTGTTGTGCATTTGTAGAACAAAAAATAATGTCGTCTACATAAATCTGTACAAGTGGAATCTCATCACCTTTTCTTTTATAAAACAAAGTAGTATCGGTTGTACCTCTGTCGAAATCATTATCGAGAAGAAAGGTTGAAAGTCGTTCGTACCATGCTCTTGGAGCCTGTTTCAGTCCATACAGAGCTTTGTCAAGATAATAGACGTAGTTTAGGTACTTGGCACTTTCAAACCCTGGTGGCTGCTGGACGTATACTTCTTCTTGAATTTGTCCATTCAGAAAGGCAGATTTTACATCCATTTGAAAGACTTTGAAACCTCTGTGGGCTGCGAAGGCTAAGAAGATTCTTATTGCTTCGAGCCGTTTGATAGGGGCAAAAGTTTCATCGTAATCAATGCCTTCTGCTTGGCAACATCCCTTGGCCACCAAACTCGCTTTATTTCTAATGACCACCCCGTCCTCATCCTTTTTGTTTCTGAAGACCCATTTAGTCCCTATTGCTTGTTTCCCTGTTGGCAGAGTAACTAGGGTCCATACTTTGTTTCTCTCAAACTGTAGAAGCTCTTCTTGCATAACATCTACCCAGTTTGGATCATCTAGGGCTTCAGAGACACGTTTTGGCTCGATCACACTGATAAAATTTGTAAAGAAACAAAAATTAACAGTGGCTGATCTTGTTTTGACTTTCTCAGAAGGATCGCCAATGATTTGACTTGGAGGATGGGTCATTGTCCACTTTGTTGTTCTGGGGAGATGGTCATTGGCATCATCTAGTTGAACTTCTGAGGTTGCGTTTGTCGGTTCTTGCGCAACTTCTGTAGTGGAAGGTATTTATGTGCCTAAACTTGGTTCTTTAGCTTGTGAAGGTATTGGGATTAGAGTTGGAATGGGTTCCTCTGAGGATGTAGAGACTGAATCCTCATTTTCCTCTGGTATTGCTTCCTCTGTGGTTGCTGGAGTTGGTGTTTCCAGTGCCTCTGTAGTAGAATCCTTGGTAGTATCATCTTCTGTTTGCTCCCCCTCGGCATTAGCATCTGCATGATTCACAGAAGAGGATGAAGTATTTAATGGACCAGTTAGAGAGATACTTGACTCAATCTGGTTGGCAGAAGATGTCTCTCCAGAGGCTCTGACGTCTCCCGCAGATGGATCAATATCATCATGGAACATCTCTTCAAATAACAGATTTAGTTCTGCTTCTCTTGTCTTTGTGATGCCAGAGGATTCCTTTTTTAGACCGAGTTCTGAACTGATGTGTTCAGAAGTCTTCTGGAAAGAATCGTCAAAAGAGACATTAATACTCTCTACAATGGTTCTGGACCGCAGAAGGTAAACTCTGTAGGCCTTTGAGGTGGCACAGTACCCAATGAACTTTCCTTCATCTTCTTTTAAATCGAACTTTCCTCTAGCTTCTCTGTCGTTTAGAACGAAGCACATGCATCCAAAAACATGGAAGAACTTGATGTTTGGTCGCCTTTTATTGATAAATTGGTAAGGCGTTTTGATGTGTCTTTTGAGTATTGTTGATCGATTTTGGGTATAGCAAGCTGTTGATATTGCTTCTGCACAGAAAGAGATTAGCAACCCAGATGCTGTTAGCATGGTTCTGGCAGCTTCCACAACTGTGCGGTTGTTTCGTTCAACCACTCCGTTATGTTGTGGGGTGCGTGCAGCAGAGAAGTTCTGTGAAATGCCTTCTTCTGTAAGGTAAGCTTCAATGGCAGAGTTTTTGAACTATGTGCCATTGTCACTTCTTAACTTTAGAATCCTGCACTCATACAGAACTTTGATTCTTTTCATTAGGTTTATTAGAATGTTAGGAACATCTGATTTCTTTCTGACAAATTCTACCCACGTATATCTTGTGTATTCATCGATCAACACTAGTATATATTTCTTTCCTTCTAGGCTCTGTGTAGCAATTGGACCGCAGAGGTCAACATGAAGCATGTGAGAGGCCTAGGACAAGACACATCAGTCTTGCCTTTGTGGGAAGCTCTTTTGAGCTTACCCATTTCGCAAGCAGAGCACAAATGATCTTTACTGAATTTAACATTTGGCAGACCTTTTACATGATCAATTTTGACAAGCTTATCAAGAGTATGAAAGTTCAGATGGCAGAACCTGTTATGCCATAAACAGGCTTCTTCATTTTTACAAGCAACAAGGCAGAGCTTTTTTTTTCTTGTTCTTGACACTAAAGTTCATAAGGTACAGATCAGCTTTTCATTCAGCCCGCAGAAGTTCGACTCCTGTATCTTCTCCTTCCAGAGAGCATAAAGTTCTTTTGAACATCATGTCGAAACCAGTATCACAAAGTTGGCTAACACTTAGAAGATTGTGCTTAAGGCCATCCACATATGCAACTTTGCAAACTGATATATTTTCCTTTTTGATGACTCTATAGCCTTTAATATATCCCTTCTTGTTGTCGCCAAAGGTTACAGATCCTCCATCGAGTTTATCTTTGTAAGGGGAGAGTAGACCTCTGTCGCCAGTCAGGTGCCGCGAGCACCCGGAGTCAAGATACCAGATCGACACATACTGCTTCTGTAAAACAATCAGAGATTTTTAGGTACCCATATCCATATGGGTCCCTTTTTGTCAGAGGTCTTCAAGGTTGCCTTAGCATCCTTGGGTTTGGTTTTAGCTTCTGCTGAAGAACCATTTTGTTTCTTCTTTCCATTGAATTTAGCATTCTTTTTGGGCAAAGAGAGGAAACAGTGTGGGCTTAAGAAGTGTTGATTCAATTGATACATGAGATCGAAGCAATGATAGTAATTAATATGCGAAGAAATTTGCTTGAACTTTTCATTAAAAACACTGAAACAGGGTATAGAGGCTTTATTACAGTCTATTCTAGCATATGAATTCCTATTACAAGAAGACCTATGTAGACTAGATTGTTTGTTTGGAAAATCTCTGTGGAGTGATGGTTTCACTGTCACATAAGTAAAAGACTTGTTATTTTATGTGGTGAACTTCTGCAGGTTTCACTGTCACATAAGTAAAAGACTTGTTATTTTCAACCCACTTACCCTTTTGTTTCCAAGTTAATTTTTCTTTAAAAGGCCTGAAAGGTTTAGCTTCTGTTGAACATTGAGAGGATTTCTCCTTTTCTTGTTTAATTTTCTCAAGCTCAAGAGAGGTTTTGGCTTGTATAGATATGTCCACAAAATCCGGGCAAATAGGAACACTTGTGATTTTCTCCTTAGGAGTGATGGTTCTGTTAAGAAATCCAGAGGGAAATTTACATCCCTCTACTTCACAAGGAGCTATTTCTGTTTTAATTGAATCAGTCTCAGAGTCGTTAGAGGATGAGTCGTCCTCATATACAGATGTTGAGTCACTTAGATCTCTTTTGACAGAGGTTGGACTTTCTGAGCATGTGCCATACTCGCTTTCTTCCTTTTCTTTGGTGCTATCTTCCATGTCAACAAAAGTATTTATCAAGATTTTCTCAGAGAGTTTTTGTTCGACAGAGGATGTACAGAAGTTCTCATAAAAGTTGTTTTTACCAATTTCCATTAACTCATTTTCAGAAATATGAGTCAGTTTTTCTTCTGAAAACGCAGGCAAGAACTCGGGTGCCTCTACAGATAGTTTTGTTTCAGAATCTACACTGCAGACAAAAGCAACCTGTGTTTGAGTCTCGAGGTCACCAAACTTGAAGATTCCTATATGATCTTGTGTTTTCATATATTTCTTAGGTTTGGAGTCTCTTTTGAAACCACACATTTATCATCTTCAGAGGTTTCCTCTTGTGAAGTCCCCCTGAGACTTTTTGCCTTTCGCTAACAGAGGTTAAGTTTGGAAAGCCAGGTTTTCTTGTGTATCCAATACAAAATAGAGAGGACAGAGACTTGTCTCTTTTGGTTCCAGTATATGGATCTATATCACAGAAGCCAATTCCCCGTCTTCCTATTTGTGTATTCACCTTTTCATACACCTTCTGTGCATCTTGATATTTTTTAGTTAAAAGGTCTATTCTGAGTAGGTCTTGATGAAGGACTTATCTTTCCTTTTGAAAATAGTGTTTAAGAGCAAGAATATTCATTCTGTCCCTATCAACATTCACAAGTTCTTTAGATTTAGCTTTTAAGGCAGAGTTGAGTTCATAAATCTTTTCTTTGAAAGGATTTAGATGTTTGTTCCAATTAGTTTCAATCTTTTCCTTTTCTTGAAATATCTTTGCCTTTTCTTGAGTGATAAGTTTTGTTTCTCTCTCAAAGAATGCAAGTTTCTTTTGAATATTCTCCCAAGTTTTTTTTAGTTCAGTGTAATCTTTTGTTAGTTTAAGAAGATTTGCTTCGCTTTCATTTGATATTGAGTCAGAAGTGGATACCTCACTGTCAGATTCTGAGGAGCTGACCTATGCTATTCCACAGAACAAGGCGTTCTTCTTGTCGCCTTCATCAGAGGATTCGTCTGACAGCCAGTTCTCCTGCTCCACTATCAGCGACTTCTGAGCATAATATTCTGCCTTCTTTTTGTAGAAAGCAGAATCCCTCTGAGGGCGGTTTGGTTTGCTCCTGCAGTCAGCAGTATAGTGGCCTGGCTTGCTACAATTGAAACATCCCTAGTTCTGGGAAGCGTTGCCAGCTCTGTCGTCTGACCTCTGTCGGTCACAACCTCTGTCTCCTCTGTCATTCGACCTCTGTTGGTCGTTCGAACCATCTCTTCCCTGGTTTCTTGACTCGTACCTTTCTCCTCTGTCATCTCTTCCATCACGTTCATAACCCTTCTTCCTGTATCCTCCTCTACGAAACTCCTTCATCAACAGAGCTAAACATTTAGCTATCGAGGCCATCGTTCCCTCCTCCTCTTCTACCAATTCTTCCTCAGAACTATCAACAACCACCACTTTCTTCTTCTTCTCCTTCTTTTCTTCCTTCTCCACAGCTTTCTCCTTCTCAAGCTTCTCTTTTGCCTCTGTAGTTTTGCCAACAAGTGCCAGGGGCCCAGCAGTTTGAGTTTTTGCCTTTGCGATTTGGGATTCTTGGGCTGCCAAAGTTCCAAAAATATCTGATAGGCTCCAGGTATCTAACTCCTGATTTGTTTGTAGGGACATAGACAGTTGGAGTCGTTCTTCGTTGAGGCTCTTTCGGAACATGACGTTGTTCTCTTCTGAAGTTCTGTGGATCCCAAACTTCCTGCACTTGTTTATCAGAGAGTTAAACCTGTAATAAGTTGACTGCAGAGACTCTGTCGGCAGAGCTTTGAATGAGTAATATTCATTGATACATTGGGCTCTGCGATTTTTCTGAGTCTTAGCCCCTCCTTCCAATTGTTTTTCCAGTTCCTTCCATAGATCGTATGCAGACTCACACGCATATAGGGATTGGAAGAGGTCATTGGGGATGGCCATTATCAGAAGTCGTTTTGCCTTCTGAGCTATTTCGTATTTCTCCCAGTCAGATGTAGACCATTTATCTTTTGACTTGATTTTCTCGAACTCAGGTTTCTCTGGAGTGTCGTCTGTGGTAGGTACACAAGGTATTGTGACCATGGGAACGAAAGGAGGATTGTGGATATAATGCATAAGTTCTTTGTCAGAGCCCTCGAAGAAGTGGGTCATTCGAATCTTCCACAAAGGGTACTCATCTCTGAGCAAAGTGGGTGGTTTTGTTAAGGAACCGGCAGAGAAGTAGTTGTTGGTGTTCGCCATTTTAAATGGTTTTGGAAAATACCAAAAAACAATGTATGAACAGAAACTTTCAGATGATGGGTCAGATTTTAGAAAAGAGCTTATGAGTGCAAAAACCATGAGCAATGCACTAAAATGGAGAGTTTTAACCAAAGAAACAGGTTTTGTAAGTTTACCAAAGTCGAACTTGTCGAGTATGGCAGAAAAACAGAGTCTGTTTGAAAAATATGAAGAACAGGTTAAACTCAAACCAAGTTTCTACCAGAAATCATTGTAAGAGAGGATCTATTGATATAGAAAATCAAGGATAGCTCTGATACCATTTGTTGATCCCGATTTTGCTCAACAATGATATTTATATCTATTAGTTCAAACAAGATAGAGTGCGAAAGCGTTTTTAACGAACTAAAAGATATTCTTCGGTAGAGTAACACACGAGATCAAGTAAAAAAAGTTTAAATACACACTGGATTAACTCAAATATTCACTTTGTATTGATCAAAATAAGAACACCAAGAACACCGAAAGTATCATAGGAATTCTGCTCTTAAGGGTGTGTGTGTTGTATAAAGCTTAATAGAAGAGCTCAACATGAGCCTTCTATTTATACTATTTACCAGGGGACAAGTTCTAGACAAAAAGGACTAAAGGGTACAAGACACGATCGTGGGACTGCTACAGGTACAACGTTAATGTAGTGCGCCATTTTCTGCTAAAGCTGTAACCCATCAGAGGTTAACACGTGGATATGGCAGGGCACGCCTTGTACGAATGATCTTCAGAATCTTCGTACAGCAGAGAATGTGAGAGGCACGATTGTCTTCGTCTTGAACTTCAAATAATCTTCTAAGTCTTCTGTTTTCATACCATAGAGGCTCTGTCAAGTTTGGCAGAGGCTCTGTGGCCTTGTCCTCTGTGAAAGTCTTCAGTAGTCTTCCCTTGGATCTTCTATCGATGTCTTGGCAGAGGCTCTGTCGAAGCCTATACTTAGCCTATTTTTCAATACTTCTATAAACAGTAGAAGTTGGAGCTAACAAATCTCCAATTACACTAATGGTTCTTAGCCTCGAAATCCAAAAGTTGACACCTAGTCAAAACACCAAGCATTGAACCACAACAAAACTTCACACACACGAGTTCTATTCATCGAGCATCCCAACAAAACCGAGGCTATCCACATGGTGTCTAAAGGGTCCTACACGTCCTTTATGCAAAACTGACAAACCCACAACAAGGTTCCCGAAGAGAACGATTACCACCATCGTCAACATAAGATACCGCGAGCCTCACCCGTCTGTTACAACGAAAATAGGCCGATCTTGCAAACGATACCACTCGGCTTATGGTACTATACGCGTCGGAACACCCATCCTTCCACCAATAGGATTCTATATGCCATCACCTTTAACCGGGGTTGCTTAACCTTCTCAAGCCTAATGAGTTCAAGGTTTTTAAGTGATAGACTCAACAATTATGCCAATCGTAAATTTTATGAAAATTTTCAACACGAAGGTTTTCATATCAATTTAATCGTACGCGTTAAGTCTACTACTACCTACCCGGTAGTTGTGCAAAAATGGACACACTCGTCCCACATATGAAAAATCAATTTGAAGACTATTTCATCACAATTCAAGTTACTAACGAAACGCAAAAGCATGCTCAACAACTTTAAAAATGGACCGCTATGGTCCTAGCATGGATTTATTTATGCCATGCACATAAAGTAATTTTCTACATTAAAATAGTGTGCAACAAAATGTTCGTACGAAACTTCAAAAAGACATCAAACTCCAAAATTTTCTTCTGTAGCCAAAAAATGACATGCAATAAAATTCACCAACAAAAGTCGCATGTGTTAATTTATTTTGTAAAATGGCTTAATGATATATGTATATATACGCCTTGGTTAAAATGTGAAATGATTTATGCTGGTTTAAGTTTAGAGAAAAATAACAACATGGTTTCACCCTTTGAGAATATCGACTAAAATATCGTGAAGGAATCTCAAATCATAATATGCATGCAAATTTGTAAGACTCTTCTAGTAGTCTTTCTGAAATAATATAACATGTAACAGATAGCCCATACTAAATTTTCAAAGTAGAAAGTTCATTAAATCAAATTTCAAAATTTTCTCATTTAGTAATATAATGACATAGGAGTAAATGTTTTTGACAAGACTCACACACACATTAATGTATTTTCTCCAAACTTGAGAAAACAGTATGTGCATGTAATTTGGTTGACACTTAGGAGATTTTAGATCGACTTTAGAATTCGGCCCACACAAAAGATGCGTATTAAAACTCCAAAAAAAGTGGTTACAATGCTATGCATATCCATAGATTATGCACTTGCGTGAAATGATAGCAAGTGAACCAATTAACATAAGGTGCATAAAGAAAATCATCAAGATAACTATCACAATACCCTTATATGCATTACTCACGCCACGTATAAGCTACTTCGTACGCTAAACAAGTTCCAACGAAATGTGCTAACACAAAACTTCAAACGAGAAACTATGTGCCACCAAAATTCCAAAAACTACTATTTTGGTTGCCTTATGGCACAAAATAACATTTCTCAACAAAACTCGCATGAAACAAAATACTCAATAAAACACATAGATTAACGCAAAAAATAATTCAAGTATGCACATTAAAAAATGGCACTCGTGCGACTCAAAACGTCGTAAAACAAAACTCCATAATACTATACAAAACATCCATAAAACTCGATGAAACTCAACGACATCCAATCAATCAAATGGCGCCAAATTTTTCGTTTTCGACAGTCAAATTGCATAAAGCAAAGTCATGACTAAAATGACATAATTCCAAAAGTTCCCAATAAACTCCAGCATCAAGAATAATGGAAGGTAACTCTCCGTCCAAACCTTAACATATGTGGAGGAATTCAATATTAAACTCATAAATCGTGGTTACTTGTCCAAGACATTAAACAACATTAAGATGTGGATATCACAGTATCTAAAAGTAACGTTAGAAAATAACGAAGATAAAGAAAGACTCGACAGAGTTTGCAATCACCCGCAATAAAATAATTCATGCATGTTTAAAATCATGGTTTAAAATCCTGTGTGTTCTAAACGTATTTCCAAGATTTCATAATACAATCCACACGACGATTTGAAATACAAGAAACAATTGATGTAGTTTATTTTAAAAATAAATTTCGTGCATGAATTCGGCCGGCACTCAACATCTCCAAACCACACTCTTCAAATTCCTCCAGTCACACTATCGTCATTCGGACGCTCAAACCTCTTAAGGCAATAATCGAAAAGTTCATCGGTTCACCTTACAAATTCTCCTTGAATTAAGGTTGATTCAATAAGCCTACGGTTCTAATCCAACCAACAATTCCTACCAAGACGGTCCACTTAATGTAATCATCATACTTATTTTCACTCCAAACGACGATTGCTAAGATCATCAACCCCTTCTAACGGCTACTCGCTTAGAAGCTTCTTCACTGCCCCAACGGCTATCACATCAGAGTTGTACAAGTACTCACATGTAACTTGTAGGCTCACCATAACACTGGCCAGATGCAAGTATGAACGTACCATACCTGATCATTCTTGCTACTCTAGACGTGATTTACGTTTCTAGTGACTCAATCAACCCCATAATGTCCTATCTAAAAGTGCCTAATGGTGGAAATTCACTCACATTCGCTTAAAAGAACGCTAGCTTGAGTCTAGGTATTCAAAATCAACACCTAAATATCTCAAACTTATGCTCTGATACCAACTTGTAACACCCCCAAAATTGGAAAGAGCAACTAAACAAAAACTTTGACTTAACAACAAACAATGATAAAATTCGTTATACAAAACATCCATGGAAATACCTAGAAAATAAAACATAATAACTTCAACAATTTAATCTCCTGAGTCCTATACCAAGACTACAAAATATCAGGTGTCACTTAACCCAAACCAAAGTTGCTAATCCCAAAATGTGGAAGACTTCACCAAGTCACTTACTTCTTGAGCACACAACTAGATCTCCACTCTTCACAGTGTCACTAGAACTATACCCCAACCGAACCGGTTGCACATGCCGACAAATAAAAGGGTTAGGCTAACGCCTAGTGAGTTCAAGAGTTTTCATCATGATTAAAATAGTTCGTTACACCAAAACAATGCACTCAAAATCATGATTTTCCTAAAAGGATTATAATTAAATATGTGAACAACCCATTTTCCCAACACACACAAAACCCGTGCCGAAAACTCCAAAATGAAACATTCCTCAATAATGGGTTTATATCCAAAACACACTTGTGCGTGAATAAATATTAAGTTTCCAAATAAAGTAGACACGAGTAAAATTCTACCATTTGAAATGCCCCACAAGGAGTAGAAATAACCCAACATCCATGA
The DNA here is from genome assembly GCA_033807775.1 of Saussurea involucrata. Lineage (NCBI taxonomy): Eukaryota > Viridiplantae > Streptophyta > Magnoliopsida > Asterales > Asteraceae > Saussurea > Saussurea involucrata. The sequence continues at coordinate 141,786,944 of CM066322.1, forward strand.
GAACGTGGAAGACAATCCAAATACATATGATACGTTCCCGAAAGCATGACTGGCACGACAACCCACGAAAGCGTAATTATAAATAAAGTCCAAATACTCAATCTTGGGAGTAGCCATTCAAGCAAACCTTAATATACGTGGAGGGGTTCCAATATTAAAGTCAATATTTGTAGTTATTCGCACAAGGCTTATGGTAACTAAACATGCATATCACAAGACTCAATATAATATTGACAACAACAGGGGAGACGCGTATCCATTGAGGGTGGAGGGAACACATAAGTATACCACCTTTACAATGTTAATCGTACAATACCTCGTGACTAGACGTCCATAGGTTCCTACGACTTCTCAAAAAGTTTCACCTCAAGAGAAGGTTGACCTTAGTGTCAATTCTCACGAATTCCACCACAAGGCCCGACACACTTAGGACTACCTCCAAGGCATCCCCTTCAAAGCGGCGGAGGTCCTAATGCCTACCTCCAAGGTAGCACCTCCGGACTCAACCCTCCTAGTGCCTACTTGAAAAGTTTAAGGTCATAAACGTGGGTCCTGGAGTCCAACCCCGCAATACTCATGCAACCTCATAAGCAAGACCGACTCATATACTTTTCATCCAATGCAAATATAGTCAAACAATTACATGTCATACAAAAGAATGTCCAACATCTTTAACACATGTAATCAATTAATAATTATGACTCAAATGCATATAATCTCAAACTCAATATAGAGTAATTTACGTTGGACCGAGGTCCTCAAGAATCACTTGAGTCAACTACGAGCTAAGGCTCTACAACACAATGACCAACAATAAGGGCCACCAATACAATAAAATGCATTTAAATATCATATAACAAACACATACCTCCAAGATACGATAAATCCACAAATCCCTTCATATTTTTGGTCATGTTACTTTCCACATAATTCACAACCATATATGTGCACAAATGACTCAAAACAATAAATATGCATTTTTCCAACAACGCCAATGTGTCTTTTCACCAAAGACCCCATTTGTACCCCCAGAACCTTTTAAACACTTTTTATTGAGATACATTTATCAACTTACTCAAAAATCCCAATGTGGGTGTTTTATAAGGTTTTCAAGATTAAACACTTTAAATAGTCAAAACCCAACAAATGACTCAACCATAGATAATTTTCATGTAAAATACACAAACACTTGAAAATGGACATTTTGGCATGTACAATGTTTTCACAAAACAACTTGAACTCACCTTGCTAGATTTAGGCTAAATCTAGATTTTCCCCCAAATTTGAGCTCTTTTGAAGCAACTTGAATTCTTGAGCCAAAACTTCCAAAAACCGCGACCTCCACATGAATCCACCAACCACACACCTCTAGGGTTGCCAATATGAGCTTCATTCTTCATTTCATCCAAAGAAAGGGAAGGGTTTAGGTGAGGGTTGGGTAAAATCCTAGAAAATGTAGAAATCTCACCAAAATGAAAGTGAGATGAAGAATTCCAACCTTCATCCATAAATTTTTGCTAAGAGATGAGGGAGAGGTTTTGAATCCCAATATTTATGGCTTCAAGGCTTCCAAAAACGGTTTAGAGGGTTAGGGTTCGGTTTGGGACAGAAAAGGATGCAGGAAAGGAAGTGAGGAGTGAAATGGGGATAAAATCGGATTTAAAAATAGCCCCCTGCATCCCGACCGTGACAATGCCCGACAACTATGCCCTTTGGCATAATCGCATGCCACAGTTGTGGGGTTGGTACCACCTTCTGTTCCATGGCGCTACATTGACCAGCGACATTGACACGTGTCATAGTTGTGGGTCATAGTCGCTCAGGAGGTACCGAACACCGTTTTGGCCATAACTTCTTCGTTTATCTCTGTAAGTACAGGATCTAAGTTCAGGATACACTCTTACAATCAAATACGAACAATTAAGATCGTATTCACAGCAACTGGTCATATGATTTATTAACAATCTGTGAATTACAAGATATTACAAAGAATTTCTCTAAATGGATTCACCAAAGATTATATCAAAGATTCCAGTTAGCTACAATTGCTAACTCCTATATATACTGTAGAGAAAAGCTAAAGCTACAGTACATATGAGAAACAGACTAATAGAACAATTACACGTGTCCTAATTAGTAACTGAATATAACAGAGAATATCCCAAGATATGAATTCTGAACATACTTCTGAATAAGCGCTTCAGAACATTTGTCTTCATAGTCAGAAGTTATGAGTCTCCTACTCAGAACTCTGAACCTTCTAGTCAGAATCCAACACTTAGAATCTTTTTGAGATTTCTCACTCAGAACTTCTGAGTCTTCTACTAAGAACTTCTGAGTCTTCTGAGTCTTCTTTAGTCTTCTTACTCAGAACTCAACACTTGTGTTTTTGACAAAACTCTAGACCTAACAATCTCCGTTTCGCTCTGGAAAGGACCGTTGGATTCGTATTTGGATTCTCCATCCAACAAGACCATAAAATCTTGTATTCAATCCAAAATTCTATTTTTTTATATTTATCTTAAAAGATCGATACCCTCCAAAAATTGGGGTGTTACAGTGATTGAGAAAGTCGTAGGGCGGAGGAGTTTGCGGTGTCATGGAGCCGAAAGGAAAACAAACTAACCAAAAGTTACGTGGCGAGAAATAATTATTTTCTTCGTTTAAAGATCGAGGAAATGAAAACCACGATAACTAGAATTGTATCTAAGAAAAACACATGGCGTGGTACGTGGGGCAAGCTTATAAGGGGGAAGGTGTATGGGTAACACAAACACCCAAAAACTCGTAGGTAGGTGTCTGAGGGTGTTTTTGTTAAACATTTAGTGAAAGGGATATCATATTGGATGGATGTGGCTGGCAACAGGTTTAGAAGGTGACAGGACATGTGTCATGCTTCCACCCAATATTTAGGAGGAAGATGTGCTCGAAACAAGAGGGAGTGAATGATGTCAATGATGGTGCAGATCATGTGTTTATTGTTTAGGTAAAAAATCACACCCTCGACCGATTTGACATGACCCATGATCAAGGATATCTACGACGGTCATACCCCCGACCGACAAGGGTAATACCCATTATTGCCATATCCCTGGCATACGATAGTTGGTTATTAAAAGACATCTTGTGTCAATAGTCATTCAAGATAATGTCTTTACATCTCGTGATCGCACGTCACGTGTCGCATGTTCCACGTCGCACGTCACACATCGCCCGTCACACGTTACTAGTCTTATGTTACTAGTCTTACGTCACTAGTCTTATGTTACTAGTCTTACGTCACTAGTCTTACGTCGCCAATCTTCTGTCGTCGGTCTTATATCGCTCAAGTCCTGCGACAGCATCGTCCTAACATCCTGGTCCTGCGACCTGGTCTTACGACCTGGTGGTCTTACGACGTATTCCTACAACATCATCATCTTGGTCTTACGACCTAGTCTTACGACATTTTCATAAGATCATTCTTATATTAAGATAAGGTCTTACAAAACATTTACAATCATATACATCGTCTTATATTTCGGCGACGGTCTTATGCTCCATAAGACCGACGTCCAGACGTTAGGACGTTCTTACGATTACACTAACCATTAATGATCACAGCCGTTTCCTTCATTCATTAATGCAGGTCTACAAGCAATTATGGTACAACGGTCAGTAGCGGCCGAGTTCTTAATGACATTAAAGGCCCGACAGTGGTTACCAAACCAATCATCAAAGCGCATTTAATGCCGGCAGCGGTTACAAAACCGAGTCATCAAAGCACATTTAAGGACTAGCGAAAGCTATATAAAGGCGGCTCCACCTTCGAGCAAAGGGAGAACAGACATAGCTACTTACACTCATTTCTACATTTTTCTCTCAATACAGCAAGGCATTCGAATACGCAAGTATCGCACGACGACAGTTTGAAACCACACGACAACAGCTTATTTCGCACGTTTTATGCACGACACACGACTTTTACACACGATTAAGTTTACTTTTTCTACAATTGTAACTTATTATACACAAAAACACCTGTTACAAAAGGATTATCGCCCCTGATTGGCAACCGTAGTGCACTGTCGACTCTAACACAGTCGATCGCAGTTTTTTCCCTCGTTTTGGGGTTTTCCGCGTCATCAAAATCTCTTGTTTCGTCTACATTTTCTTCGTTATTTTTCTTGTTTATTTCTATGGTTCAATCTTTAGTTGATAAGGCCCGAAACCAAACCTTAAATCGAATTTTTATACAATTTTCGGCATAAGACAGTTTAGTGTCATTTTTGGCATTAACAGTTTGGCGCCATCCGTGGGACCCAACTAAGGATTTCCTTCGAAATAAACATCGTATTACTAACGTATCCTCTTATGTAGATCTTCGTTTTTTATTTGTCGACTTCAAGTCTTGACCACACGACGAAGATCCAAGTGAAGTTGGAAGACACTGATAAAAAAAAATGCTCAGTCAATGTATCGCATCATCCGAGGGGCTCGGGGTTCGGAACACCCGTCACAAAATGGGAAATGCCATTTTTTTTTTCAAATGTCCTTGGAAAAAGGCGCTTATCGACTCCAAGTTACGGTAACTGTGACATCCCACTTGGATGGAATATGGTATATCAACTCTATATATATACTCTAAGTATATTTTCCTCGTTTAATTATTATGATCTAACATATAAATGTTGATTTAAGCATCAAAGGATCATTGGTCAAACCAACGACCACCCCCGATTTTACATTGCAGGCTCGCAAGATCATATAAACGCAGATCTTACGATTTATATCGTGAGAAACAAAAATCCCTATGGCTTAAAACGCAGGTCCAACGATTTATATCGTAAAAAACAAAGTCTCTACGACTTAAAATGCAGATTGTAATATATAATCATCAATCAAAGACGACTTACGTTTTTAAATCTTATGATCGCCAGTCATGGCAAACGCAGGTTGCGATTTATAGTCTTCGATAAGAGACGATTTACATTTTTAAATCTTTCGATCGTCAGTCATGGCAAAACACAGGTTAAAATTCTCGGTCGCCAATGAAAGCGACTCGCATGTTGAAATCTCATGATCGCTAGTCATGACATTTGTCGTCAATAAAGACGACATATATATTGAATCTCACAATCACTAGTCATGGTAAGACGCATGTCAAAACGCAAAGGTAGCCAATAAGTGCAACTCGCACATTTTAATCTCAGGATTGCCAATAAAGGCAAGTCGCAAGATTAACCGTATAATCACAAGAAAGAGTCAAGTTTAGAAGATCCTTCAAGAAATGCACGACGAGGAGTGTGGCAATCACTCAGGAGGTCATAGTTTGGCTAATCATATCTCTCGACAAGGTGACTTTTGGCCAACACTGCGACGAGACGCCATCAGGTATCCCCAGGTAAATGGACTTGCTGAGTCGAGCAATAAGACCATTATTGCCTCGATCAAGAAAAGATTGAAAGCTGCAACTTGGTTGATGTAAATTATGACCTCGACGCCCTTGAAGAACTTATAGAATCAGCATTGATCAGAATGGCATCGCAAAAGCAAGCGGTCGAGCGACATTCCAATAAGAATGTCAAAAGTCTTTCAAGAAGGCGACTACGTCCTCCGACGAGTGTTCCAAAGCACTCAAGAGCTTAATGCAGGTAAACTTTTCACTAAGTGGGAAGGTCCTTATCATATCTTAGAAGTCATGAGTAAAGGTGCCTATCGGTTCCAAACCCTCGACGGTCGAGATATCCCACGCAGTTGGAATGCAACGCATCTGAAAAGGTATTTCTTCTAAGTCCTTTTCCTTCTTTCATACGATTTTTTATTCATCACGACGATTACTGACTTAAGCATCGGAGGGTCGTTGGCTAGCCAACGACCAACCTCTGACATTGCTTTATTGCAGGATCGCGCGACATAAGTTACTAAGTCTATCATACGACTTCAGTAAAATCGCACGATATAGACAATCAGTTTTATTAGACAACTCGATTGTATAACTACAGGAACACATGATTCAAGTTCATCGTATGATCAAATCATACGATCGTAAGGTCTAGCGACCACACAATCTAAGTTCTTTAACTTAGAAAAATTTCATGTTCTGAATGAATGCTTGGATCGCATGCGCTTATGTTTGCTTATACGATTCAAAAATATGAAAGTCTTATGACTTACGTTCTAATCGTTGTATTACAATGGATGCCCAAGTCGCACGACTTCTTGTTCATTTTTTGTACTTAATGAATTTTTACAGTTGATATTACATCTGTCCAGGACATGTATGAGTCAAAATAATACGCAGGTTCAATAGAAAGGTAAATTTTTTACCGATTATCACTAAAGCAAAACTTACACAACGTAACATAGGTCTCTAACGACCGTATCGGCTCGGAACGCCAGATCACAGGTCTCTAACGACCATATCGGCTCTAAATGCCAGATCACAAGTCTATAATAATCGTATCGGCTCAGAACGCCAGATCATAGGTCTCTAACGACCATATCGGCTCTAAACGCCAGATCAAAAATCTATAACGGCCGTATCGGCTCAGAACGCCAGAACATAAGTCTGTAACGACTGTATCACAAAATTCTTAAATTTTATCTTGGTTCGATCATCTTATGATCGCCGCCAATCTTTATTTCGGCCCAATCGTCTAACGATTGACTCCCGATCCATACGTCTCATTTTGATCGATCATCATCAGTTCTTTGTGTTTTAAGATCGTCATTAGTTTTTCATCCTTCACATTAGTGGATGAATACCGCAAGTAACTTGCGCATGAAAGGTCATCTTTCGATCGTCGTAACTTACATAGAAAACATTTTTTTTAACAGATGTGTCATTTGCACACGGTCGACCGGTCTCATAATTCTAGCTGACCAAGTCGATTTTCTTCTAAATGATCCATTTAGCAAAAGTAACACGTCTCTGTAGAAACACATTTTACTTTGGTTCGAGATCTGAAATTCAAATAGCTTTGAAATTCAAATCTCGGGGGGCTAACTGTTTGGATAAAAAATCACACCCTCGACCGATTTGACATGACCCATTATCAAGGATATCTACGACGGTCATACCCCCGACCGACAAGGGTAATACCCATTATTGCCATATCCCCGACATACGATAGTTGGTTATTAAAAGACATCTTGCGTCAATAGTCATTCAAGATAATGTCTTTACATCTCGTGATCGCACGTCACGTGTCGCATGTTACACGTCGCACGTCACGTGTCGCCCGTCACACGTTATTAGTCTTACGTCTTACGTTACTAGTCTTATGTTACTAGTCTTACATCACTAATCTTATGTTGCCAGTAACGTGTCACCAGTTACGACTCGTCGGTCTTACGTCGACAATCTTCTGTCGTCGGTATTATATCGCTCAAGTCCTGCGAAAGCATCGTTCTAACATCCTGGTCCTGCGACCTGGTCTTACGACCTGGTGGTCTTACGACCTATTCCTACAACATCATCATCTTGGTCTTACGACATAGTCTTACGACATTTTCATAAGATCATTCTTATATTAAGATAAGGTCTTACAAAACATTTACAGTCATATACATGGTCTTATATTTCGGTGACGGTCGTATGCTCTATAAGACCGACGTCCAGAACTTAGGACGGTCTTACGATTACACTAACCATTAATGATCAACAGCCGTTTACTTCATTCATTAATGCATGTCTACAAGCAATTATGGTACAACGGTCAGTAACGGACGAGTTCTTAATGACATTAAAGGCCCGACAGTGGTTACCAAACCAATCATCAAAAGCGCATTTAATGCCGGCAGCGGTTACAAAAGCGAGTCATCAAAGCACATTTAAGGACTAGAGAAAGCTATATAAAGGCGGCTCCACCTTCGAGCAAAGGGAGAACAGACATAGCTACTTACACTCATTTCTACATTTTTCTCTCAATACAGCAAGGCATTCGAACATGCAAGTATCGCACGACGACAGTTGGAAACCATACGACAACAGCTTATTTCGCACATTAGTAGCCGCATGATGTACAGTGTAGAATCAGAGTTGGTTGTACGATAATGGACAGATGGGATGTCCTTTCTTACATTTTCGTACGGAGGCGTGCAAGGGGGAAAGACAAAAGTAACTGGTAGAGTAAACCTCATGATCAGCGTTCGTTGAACAGTACTTTATCAGCGAGTGATAAAGGTCAGCGATTCCTAAAGTCTTCTACTTGTAACTTCACGTTGAGTGGACAAATCTTCGCTTCGCTGATATCCGCATCAGTTCATTAGTAGACTTGTCGCTGGTTCTTGGCTTGATCTTCGACTTCAGCGTAGAACATATGTTGACGTGAAACTTGTCTTCAGGGATCATAAGTAAACAACTAAAACTTATCAGCGATCATCTTTAAGACTGAACAGGCTCAGAGCTTATGGATGAAAATTGTTCGTTGAAAGTTAAAATTAAAGAGCATGAGTTTCCTATCAGCGGTACTGTTGAGACATAGTACTTATCAGCGATAGTGAAACTCTAATACATATTGTTTACTTACAATTTTCACTAAGTGTTTAAAGAGAGTCATTATCAAATCACTGAGGGTTTGGATCAACAATCTCCCCCTATTTGATTATGACATAGCAACAAAAGAAAATTTCTAAGTATGAAAACATGAGGATAAAAAGAACTCATAAAATATTTGTCCCTTTTACTGTTTTCTGGGATCTTTTGAGTACTGATGGAGTAAAGTACATTCGCTGAATTTTTTCTTTTAACTTTGTATAAGATTACAAAGGGAAGTGGAAAAATTACAAGTACAGCAAATAAATTTACAAGTACAAAAGATATAAGCTGATAAAGATAGAAGAATTATAAGGAAATCCTATCAGCTAACCAGGTTCTTTCTTGACGAGTTCATCAAGAGTATCATTCTCTGGAATCATCCAGTCAGGGACTATAACTCCCTGTTCCCTTCTTTTCTTTGCGTCACGAAAGATGTGGGGTTTTAGGAGTTGTCCGAGAAGACTTTGTTTGTACTCGCACCAATATAGTAAATATCTGAGTTGATCGATAGGAGTTTTATATAACTCTGAGATGCATTGAAAGCATGGTCAACCACTGAAGTAATAATAGAAGATGCCATAAGGATCACTGAGTACTCTGCCGGGGAAGAAGGTTTCAGCAGGAGATAGGGATACGTCAAGTCTAGAAAGATTAGGGGCAGGGCCAAAACTGCTTCACGGGAGAATTCAATTCCTGTTTCGTTTCTTATCAATGGGCATGGAGAAGAAGGAGTCTTCTTCTTTGGAGCAGCTCGCTTCTTCTGAGGTTGTTGAGGAAGAGGGATATCAACTGTTGAGGAAACCAAGTCCATCTGTTTGTTTATTTCTTGTACGACATAGGTCCTGAAAGTTGAGCGAGATCTTTGAAATGCTATTTTCATCTCCAACAATTCAGTGAGACCGAATGTGTTTATAGATGACATGTAGATAATTCTGTTGTGGCCGATTTCTCTGACTATTTGGACATGGACGATCGGTACCTTTATGTTATTCTTCAAAGCATATCTTCCTCTGACATTTACAGCTTTTATCCTTGAGGGATGTTGTCTGAAGTGGCACATCTTCTTACACCATCCAAGAGTGGTGTCGCTGACTTTGATCTTTTTCTGGTGAGTCTTTTGTGCGTCTATCAGTAGTTTTTCTTGGAATGCAACAGGAAATCTTCTTAAGTCTAGGTCTTCGAAAGAACCTTGGGCTAGCTCTAGGGCATATTCCATGTCTTTTTCTTCAGCTTTCTTCTTTTCAGCGAAGAGTTGTTCAGCTTTGAGAGCTTCAGCGATTTCCTTGTTTGTGAATTCCTTAGGTGATGAGGAACAAGGCGCTTAGCTTCAAGTTTCTGAATCATAGCAGCTCTCTTTTTCATTTCTTCTTCACTTGGTATTTGAGGTACCAAGGAAGGTCTATTTTATGTGGGAGAGCGGTTTTTCTTCCTGTTCTTCTTCAAAAATATCATCAGTCTCAGCGAAGTCCAAGACTGGGATTATTTCTTCAGCGATAGGAGCTGGGATTATTGTTGATGCAGTTGGAGGAGCTTCAGCGGGATCCTCAAGCAGGGGAGCGGACTAGCTGAAACACAGCGATCGTTTAAGTAAGATCATGGGAAGAAAGAGATAGAGAAAATAATGGTGGTTTAAGTGTATAGAGGTTTTATGGAGAGGAGAACTGAGATTGAGAAGGGATAGAGGAGGGATGCAGTGTAAGGGAATAAGAGATATTGTACCTGACAAACTGGCTTTATCTGATGGATAGACAGATTGCCTTATGCAGCGAGGCCTTTGTTCTTGCCTTTGTCTTAGTCGTCTCCCCTGATGATTCTTTTAGTACAATCCCTTTCTGAGCAGGGACCTTCTTGGTCTGAACAAAGAAGAAGTCAACATCATCATCATCATCATCATTTTTAGGAGATGATGATGGTTCGTCGTCCTCAAGGTTGAGGTCTTCATATTCTTCTTCTTCTTCTTCAGCTTCAGATTCTTCCTCGTCAGCATAGGGAATGGTAACGTCAGCTTCGGTTTCAAGATGCTCATCGAGTTGCTCCCCCTCAAATACAGAGGGAGGTTTCTCGGTTCCCTCAGGGTTTTCAACTCCCTGAGGTTTCTCGGTTTTATCAGCAGCAGCAACATCAATACCCTCCCCTTCAGAGTTACGGGGAAGGTCTTCAAGAATTTTCTCCTTCCCTTCAGCATTATGGGGAAGGTCTTCAGTCTTCTCCCCCTCTTCCACATGATGGTTAGGGGAGGAATGGATAGTGTCAGCAGTTGCAACAACATTAGTGTGCATTGGTTCCCTGTCTTCCAGGCCAGAGATCCCAACATAGTGTTCAATCCTACCTAATCTGTCTTCCAGGCCAGATATAGTAGGAGTGAGTCATTGAAGTTCCTCTCGATCCACCTGAGTAAAATGCGATGGAGCACAAGTAGCAACATTCAGGCGGTCGAGGATCTGCTGAAGGAGGTCTTTTACAGTGCTGACTTCAGTCTTGACCGATGTCACTTCTCCCTTAAGAGTACCAACCTCTGTCTTCAATGATGTGACTTTATTGGACAGAGAGGTGAAGTTTGTGGAGAGAGTGATGTTGGCCGTGGAGTTTTCAGCGAGGGTGGTAGAAAATTGTCCAATGCTACCATCCACCTTCTCTAGATCAGTACGGAAGGCTTTCTTTTCAACCTCAGTAGTCAGCGTCTTGAGATTATCTCCAGCGTTTGTAACCGCTGAAGAGTTAGTTGAGAGAGTGGTGGTGAGGGATTCCATCTTTGTTGATATCTCCCAAATTAGGACTTGTGGGATGGTTGACGAAGTCCTCGAAGTTTAGATGACCTGTAAATGTTTCCATGTCGTCTTCCAGTGTACCTTTACGCTGGGAAGTTTCCGCATGTCCTTTATTTAAATCATGTATCCTCCGTAGTTCTTCAGCAGATGAGTCACTCAGATGAATGACCTTTGTTGTAGAGAAGGGTGGAATAGATGGAGTGACCAAAGAAGTAGAGGGAGGAGTGAAAGTTGAGAAGAGGGTTGTGGTGTCGGATTCAGCGTTGGGTCCGCTGAGAAATACTTCTTCAGTCCTTAGAGGGTCTGAAGGAGAGGGGTTCTGTTCCAAAGCTATAACCTCAGCGTTTAGAGACGTTGAAGTTGGAATAAAAGGGGTGGTTGTATCAGCTGTGGCAGATCATACCACGGAAATATCCAGCGGTTCTTGTGCAGAAAGAATCGTGGAGTCTTCAGCCGTTGATGGCTTGGGGTGTTGCTCCTTGGTTTTCTTGTTCCATTTAGAATCAAGTTGGGAAGCAGAGTGTGTTAGGACCATAAATGTCCTACATATTAGAAAGATATATAAATAATTATAGAGTGCTTATTTATTATTAATTGTAAAAGCCTTTAATTGCGTTTGTAAAAGCCCTTAATTGGGCTTATTAGTGCTTAATGGGCTTGGGCCTTAGTAATCAAAGGCCTAAGTATAAATAGCATTGTTAGCCTTAGAATTAGGTTAACGATTCATTACCAATTCATTAGAGCTTAATTATTAGAGAGAGATAGTTGTTTTTCATTCAAACCTTTGTAACTATCTTGATTTATGAATACGAGAGGGATTACAAGTTGAAATCGTTAATTGTTCTTGTGATTTCTCATTGAATCGTTATTACCTGATCAAATTGGGTTTAACAATTGGTATGATCAGAACTCGGACTTCATTTTATGACTTCTGATCATCTCAGATCAGGACTCGTTCTTAAATATTTTGACTTCTAAACACCTTAGTTTAGAACTCGTACTTCACTGTGTACTTAACTGTTCTACTCGTTGCATGAAAGGAGTGTTAGAAACTACATCGTTTCTATGGTCTATCCAGAACCGGAAGGACCTACCCAAGAAACACATCCCTTATAGACATCAGTGAGGGGTCTAGATGATAGACGAGTTTGGAGAGAAAAGAATTTGGTGAGGCTGGGACAGGACTTAAAAGAATTATTGGTCTTTACCAAACCGAGTCAGTTATCCGGGTAACCACACAATCTATTCATTCTCATTCTTTGGAGATAATATTGAAACAGACATGGACCAGTGTCGATAACTCGTGTCACCCCACCTAGCCACTCAAGTATCTCACAAAAGTTGCTTGTTTCATATATTCACGGAGATTTAGCACATAATCTATCTATTCCTCATTCGGAGGTCTTAGGTATTGAAAAAGGAAGACACCAGCTCCGGTCTCCAAACTTCTGTAGAAACCAGGATTCAATCTTACAATCAAATATGAATGATCAAACAGTAAATGATAGAGAATTGGATCCAAAAGTATTGTATTCAATCAAGAACAGATTACAAATCTAGAGAGAGAATCTCTCAATGATTACAAAAGTGAATACAAAGATATGCGGAAAGTTATGCCAAAGATTAGTTAGCTTACAGTTGCTAACAACTATATATAATGTAAGGAAAAGCTAAAGCTACAGTACATATACATGAAAGTCTAATAGGAATATTATGTAACAACCTGGATCCCAAATATACAACAAATAACATATATTTCATAACGTCGTTACATAACAAATATACATTATATATAATAACAAGGTTGTAAACGCAAAACACATCATAGTCTTCAACATATAATTCTTCCCAAAAGCTAGCCGCCGAATACTCTATTCACTTGTTCTTACCCGATCCATGACCTGGAATACATATTTTTAAAACAAAATGAGGGTTAGACCTAGCGGTCTAAGTGAGAAAATCCCGGTTAATTTTAAACCATTTACACAAACACCATATACATATCACAACTATAAATACCAATTAGGACTCATGCAATTGTACACTTCCCTGTCTCATTTCCATGGACATATTAGTTGGTTGCATGCCAACTAATAAATTAACTTCGCTGTACGACAATTACAACCAACAACGTTGTACGAATATTACAGCCAACACACCGGTCTTAAGCCCGGCCAACGTATTCTCGTATAGTAGAATACTCATGTAAATACAATATTTCAATATATTATATTTCAGACATAAGCACATAATCACACCATCTATTAGATTTCCAATCCACACATAAATGTATTCTAGTTTAAAAACGTTTTAAAGTAAAACACACCTGTTTTGCTTATCACCAAAATCCTTTCCAAGCCTTTTCAACAGATTCAGTCTTTCACTTCAAATTCACAGTATCTGAAACAATTCAAATACAAGTACCTCTTTACCAAATAGAACACAAAAGACTTACTAGAGCTAAGAACTCTAGATAACTCAACTCCTCCAACGTTATCCCCAAGCCCGAACTTAAGTCTAGTCCACAGAATAGTCAGTCCAAATTCATTCCCTATCTAAGAGTTAACAAAATACAGGTTACTGGATACTCTAAAGCATCTAAACTCTCAAAAATGACCAAACAGTTAAAGTTTCCGGAAACCACAAAAGTATCCGGACAACAGGACTTTCCGGACAACACAACTAGTCCGGACAACCCCAACTTTCCGGACAGCATGACCAATCCGGACGTCATCCGGAAACCACAGTAATCCGGACTCCATCCGGTATCTAAATTCGTCCGGAAACTTAATGAAAAGAGGAACTTACCGGATGCAAGATTTTTCCGGACACCTGCATGAAGAAACTACCGGACACTATCAACAAAACTACCCGGACATATTCATTCTATCCGGAAACCTCTGTCGGTTTGCCAATTTTCAACCCAGATTTCGACTGAAATCACCCCTAGTCCAGATGTGATAATTCTAATCTGATAGATACTTCCTAATAGCAATTATAGACATAAAACACAAAGAAAACATACCTTAAATCCCTTCCAAGTCCACCAATTTAAATCCCTAACCTTTTCCTTTCTTCTTCTTCTCCTTTTGCTCTCAAAAACATACACTTACACACACTGATGTTTCTGGTTTTTGTGAAAATATCTGAATACCAAGAGGATAATATCCAACCATATTTACTAATTAGACCTTGGACTTCTTAATATTAATCCAAACACCCTTAAACTTATAAACTCTCCTAAACTTACCCTAACATCAATTATAAAGTTAACTAATTTTAACGGAACTAACATTTAACTAACGAACTTACCCGGGGTATTACATCATCTCCCCCTCAAAAGAATTCCGTCCCGGAATTCGATTAGGCAAAAAGATACGGGTACTTAGTTCTCATTTCGGATTCTGATTCCCAAGTAGCATCCTGACCCCCATGATGTCTCCATTGAACTTTCACTTGTCTGATTACTTTGTTCCGCAACACTTTAACTTTGTAGTCAATTATTGTTTCAGGTTCTTCCACATAATTCAGCTTTTTATCAACTTGTATATCTGGTACGGAAACGGCCTGATCTGGCGTAACTAAACACTTTTGGAAATTCGATACATGAAATGCGTTGTGAATCCTGCTTAACTCTGGCGGAAGATCCAACCTGTAGGCTACTTCACCAATCCTTTCTGTAATTGCAAACGGTCCAATGTACCTCGGACTAAGTTTACCTTGCTTTCCAAATCGAATGACTCATTTCCAAGGTGAGACTTTCAGCTTTACAAAATCTCCAACTTGAAACTCTAACGGTTTCCGGCGTCGGTCCGCGTAACTTTTATGCCTGTCTTGAGCCACTTTCAAACGTTCCTGAATCTGAGTAATCTTATCCGCTGTTAACTGAACTATATCTGGCCCCGCTAGCTGTTTCTCTCCCACTTCGTTCCAACACAAAGAAGTTCGACATTTTCTACCATACAAAACTTCAAACGGTGCCGCTTGTATGCTGGAATGATAACTGTTGTTGTAGACAAATTCGATTAACGGTAAATGCTTATCCCACGATCCCCCAAAATCAACAATGCAGGCCCGTAGCATATCTTCTAAAGTCTGAATTGTTCGCTCACTCTGACCGTCGGTTTGAGGATGATATGTTGTACTTAACTTTATCTGCGTTCCCATTTCTTTTTGAAAACTCCTCCAGAACCTTGAAGTAAAATGACTATCACGATCATAAATAATCGAGATTGGAACTCCATGTCGAGTTACTATTTCGTCAATGTACAACTTGGCTAGTCGTTCTAACGAGTAAGTTTCTTTTATCGGCAGGAAGTGAGCAGACTTCGTCAATCTATCAACGATCACCCAAATGGTATCAAACCCCTTCGGAGCCCTTGGTAGCTTCGTGATGAAATCCGTAGTAATCTGATCCCATTTCCACATAGGTATTTCTAGACGTTGTAACTGACCAAAAGGCTTTTGGTGTTCAACTTTACCTTCTTACAAGTAGTACAATTTTCCACTTGTTGAGCAATGCTTCTTTTGATTCCCGGCCATTAATAAAGTTATTTTAGATCTTTATACATTTTATTAGTACCTGGATGTATAGAGAATCGAGACTGATGAGCTTCTTGAAGTACCCGGTCACGTAAACCACCCAAACGAGGCACCCAAATTATGTTCCCCAGATACAATTACCCACGATCATCTTTTACAAGCAATGCGGATATCCCACTAACCGTTCCGATTTCAAATGTTCTTCTTGATAGGCTTCTACTTGACACTTCTGTAATTTGTCAAAGATGTTAGGTAGAAGTTCAGCTCTTAGTGCAACAGCTTTTATTGTTCCACTCCTTTCTTGACGACTTAGTGCATCAGCTACCACATTCGCCTTTCCCGGATGATAAAGAATTTCGCAGTCGTAATCGTTCACCAGTTCTAGCCATCTTCTTTGCCTCATATTCAATTATCGTTGATCAAAGAGATATTGGAGACTCTTATGATCGGTATAAATTTGACATCTAGAGCCGTAAAGATAATGTCTCCAAATCTTCAACGCGAATACAACTGCTGCCAGTTCCATGTCGTGTGTAGGATACTGTCTTTCATGATCTTTTAACTGACGATAAGCATAAGCAATCACTTTATCACGCTGCATAAGTACACATCCCAATCCCAGTTTGGAAGCATCACTGTAAACAACAAAGTCCTCAGAACCTTCAGGTAATGCCAAAATCGGCGCGCTGCACAGTTTCTCTTTCAAAATCTGGAATGCTTCATCCTGTTCTGCTTTCCATTCAAACATTAGATTCTTCCGAGTCAGCTTAGTCAAAGGCGTCGCGATACGAGAGAAGTCTTTTATAAACTTCCGATAGTAGCCGGCTAAACCCAGAAAACTGCGTACTTCGGTTGGCGTTCTCGGCGGTTCCCACTTTTCAATTGCTTCTATTTTTGCTGGATCAACTTGAATGCCTTTCTCGGAAACCACATGTCCCAAAAACTGAACCTTTCGTAGACAGAATCAAACGAAGATGTTGTGCGTGCTCTTCTTTGGATCGGGAATAGATAAGTATGTCATCGATAAATACAATAACAAATTTATCGAGATACGACTTACATACCCGATTCATTAAATCCATAAAGGTAGCTGGAGCATTCGTCAGTCTAAATGGCATCACCAATAATTCATAATGACCATACCTTGTGCGAAAAGCAGTTTTCAGAACGTCTTCTTCTTTAACCTTCAGCTGATGATAACCAGATCTTAGATCAATCATGGAGAAATAACAAGCTCCAACCAATTGATCGAAGAGGTCATCAATTCTGGGAAGCTGATACTTGTTCTTGATCGTCCGCTTATTCAGTTCCCGGTAATCAATACACATTCTCATCGAACCATCCTTCTTTTTCACAAACAAGACTGGTGCACCCCACGGCGAAGAACTGGGTCTGATGAAGACTTTATCGGATAGGTCTTACAGTTGTGTCATCATTTCTTTCATCTCTGGAGGTGCCAGATGATACGGTGCACGGGCTACAGAAGCGGCTCTAAGAATCAGATCTATACCAAACTCTACTTGTCTAACAGGCGGAAGACTATTCAAGTCTTTGGGGAAAACTTCTGGAAATTCACTAACAATTGGAATATATTCCAACTTTCTCTTCTCTAGCTTAATATCTATCACATAAGCTAAGTAACTCGAGCAACCTTTATTAACACACTTACGGGCTTTTATCAAAGATATAAGACAAGACTGATGATTTCTACGATCACCATAAATCACTACCGGCCCCTTCTTAGGTAAGACAACATTTATTAACTTCTCATCACAAACTATGTTAGCTTGATTCTCAGCTAACCAATCCATCCCCACAACCACATCGAACTCGATCAAAGCTATAGGAAATAATTGTATCGGTACTCCACACCCTTCTATATTTATCACACAGCTATCAAATACTTCTTTAACCGACACTTGATTATCATTTGCATTATCTAACATTAAAACATGATCTAACACTTTAGGCTTTAAATGCATATAAGCAGCAAATGAAGGAGATACGAACGATCAGTTTGCACCGGAGTCAAATAACACTTTAGCACGTGTAGAGTTTATTAAAAATGTACCTGTAACCACATCCGGAGTTTCCTCCGCTTCTTGTGCTGTCATCTGAAATACACGACCCCTTGTTCTTGGTGGCTCTAGTCTTGGTACTACTGGTCTAACAACCGCTGGTTTCCCTGATGTACCCCCTTGCTGTATTCTTCCCCTCGGACAATCAGACTGAATGTGATCCGGAGAATTACATGAGAAACAAAACCGCGTCACTCGACAGTCTTTAACAACATGCCCGGTCTTCCCACACCTAAAACAAACCCGAGGATCCATTTGATAATTTCCTTGGTGGATACGGTTGCACTTCGGACAAGGTCTCTCCGCTATATGGAAAGGTATAAGGTTATCAAACCTCTGAAACCTGGACTATTTCGGATCATACTGTGGTCCTTCCCACTTCCTTTTTACCGCACCTTTATTGCTAGTATTTCTTCCTTTATCCTGCTCCACGGTTTTCGCGGCGTCTACTGCGGCGGAGAAGGTTTCTGGTCCTTTAGCAATTACAAAACTTCTGACTTCTGCATTCAACCCAAAGATAAACCATTCAATCTTCATGGCCGTCGTGGCAACATAATACTCCGCAAAACGATATTTTTCCAGAAAACGAGCAGTGTAGTCCCGAACAGATAAATTTCCTTGCTGCAAGTTCATAAACTCTTCCTCCAATTGTTTGACTGATGCATAAGGACAGAACTGTTTCCTGAAAGCTATAACGAATTCCTCCTAAGAGAAGGTAGAATATATGTCAGAACCTCCCGAAGAAATATGAGCTTCCCACCAGTATAAAGCATCGCCTTTCAACATTGCGGTTCCATAAAGTACCCTATCCTCTTCCGCGCACTTACTAGTCTTGAAGATAGCTTCTATTTCCTTCAGCCATCTCATAGCTTTCACTGGATCCCAGTCTCCTGAGTAGGTCGGAGGCTTACAACTGAGAAACATTTTATAATTACACTTTTTCATTACTGGTACAACAGTAGGAGTAATAGGCATTTCGTCTTCATGAGTAGGATGTGGTCTTTCTGTTTCAGTATCACGAGTTCGATTAAACATGGCTTGGATATTTGCTTATAGTCTTCCCAGTTCGGCTGCCAAATCATCCCTTGTTACAAATTCAGCACCTCACGGCTGAACTCTGCCGCCTGTTCTGCCCCTACCTCTTTCTCCCCCTCTTCCCCTTCCTCCGGCTGTTGGATTTGTTGTATTCGGATTTCCTCCTCCTTCCCGATTCGTTTGTCTAGTATCACTTGGCATTCTGTTGATCAGACAAGGTTAATATACACATAAGCACATACCCCATATAACAAGGTATTCCAGTCCAAACATGTACTTGTAAGTTCACGATTACACTGGCCAGGTGTAATATGAAATTACCTTACATGATGTTCCTTCTACCTTTTATACTTAATCATCCCAAGGTTCTAAAATAATAGGGACATCCTACTTCACATGCAGTTTAAGTCTAGGTACAGATACGAATACCTAAATCCCTTAAACTAGGGCTCTGATACCATCTGTAACAACCCGGATCCCAAACATTCAACAAATAACATATATTTCATAACGTCGTTACATAACAAGGACACATTATATAACAAATATTGTCCCTTAGTCTTTACAATCCAAAATAAGGTATTCCATTACAACTTTTCGCTAATTAAATACATTATATCTAATAACAAGGTTGTAAACGCAAAACACATCATAGTCTTCAACATATAATTCTTCCCAAAAGCTAGCCGCCGAATACTCTATTCACTTGTTCTTACCCGATCCATGACCTGGAATACATATTTTTAAAACAAAATGAGGGTTACACCTAGCGGTCTAAGTGAGAAAATCCCGGTTAATTTGAAACCATTTACACAAACACCATATACATATCACAAGTATAAATACCAATTAGGACTCATGCAATTGTACACTTCCCTGTCTCATTTCCATGGCCATATTAGTTGGTTGCAAGCCAACTAATAAATTAACTTCGTTGTACGACAATTACAGCCAACAACGATGTACGAATATTACAGCCAACACACCGGTCCTAAGCCCGGCCAACGTATTCTCGTATAGTAGAATACTCATGTAAATACAATATTTCAATATATTATATTTCAGACATAAGCACATAATCACACCATCTATTAGATTTCCAATCCACACATAAATGTATTCCAGTTTAAAAACGTTTTAAAGTAAAACTCACCTATTTTGCTTATCACCAAAATCATTTCCAAGCCTTTTCAACAGATTCAGTCTTTCACTTCAAATTCACAGTATCTGAAACAATTCAAATACAAGTACCTCTTTACCAAATAGAACACATAAGACTTACTAGAGATAAGAACTCTAGATAACTCAACTCCTCCAACGTTATCCCCAAGCCCGAACTTAAGTCTAGTCCACAGAATAGTCAGTCCTCGTTCATTCCCTATCTAAGAGTTAACAAAATACAGGTTACTGGATACCCAAAAGCATCTAAACTCTCAAAAATGACCAAACAGCTAAAGTTTCTGGAAACCACAAAAGTATCCGGACAACAGAACTTTCCGGACAACACAACTAGTCCGAACAACCCCAACTTTCCGGACAGCATGACCAATCCGGACGTCATTCAGAAACCACAGTAATCAGGACTCCATCCAGTATCTAAATTCGTCCGAAAACTTAATGAAAAGAGGAACTTACCGGATACAAGATTCGTCCGGACACCTGCATGAAGAAACTACCGGACACTATCAACAAAACTACCCGGACACATTCATTCTATCCAAAAACCTCTGTCAGTTTGCCTATTTTCAACCCAGATTTCGACTGAAATCACCCCCAGTCCAGATGTGATAATTCTAATCCGATAGATACTTCCTAATATCAATTATAGACATAAAACACAAAGAAAACATACCTTAAATCCCTTCCAAGTCCACCAATTTAAAGCCCTAACCTTTTCCTTTCTTCTTCTTCTCCTTTTGCTCTCAAAAACATACACTTACACACACTGATGTTTCTGGTTTTTGTGAAAATATATGAATACCAAGAGGATAATATCCAACCATATTTACTAATTAGACCTTGGACTGCTTAATATTAATCCAAACACCCTTAAACTTATAAACTCTCCTAAACTTACCCTAACATCAATTATAAAGTTAACTAATTTTAACGGAACTAACATTTAACTAACGAACTTACCCGGGGTATTACATATTACACGTGTCCTAATTAACTAACAGAATACAAAGGAAAGTATCCTGTCATAAGTTCTGAACATGTTGTGCAGAATTTCTGAACAATCTTCTGACTAAGCATATCAGAACTTCCTTTAAAGCACATGGTCTTTTTAACTTCTTCTTCAGAAGTTCTGAGTCTCCTACTCAGAACTCTGATCCTTCTGTTCAGACTTGCATACTTGTAATCTTTTCGAGACTTCTCAGCCAGAGCTTCTGAGTCTTCTTACTCAGAACTCTGAGTCTTCTATCCAGAACCAATACTTGTAACTTTTGACAAAACTTCAGATCTAACAATCTCCCCCTTTTTGTCAAACAATCATGTACTTATCAACATTGAACTCTTTCAAAGAAGGTACAATCTTTAAAAGAATTACATTTCTCAAATTAAGCCTTCTTTCAATCTTTTCTATGATCTCTTGTATTTCTTCAACTTGAGATCCTCTTGTTAACGTTTTCTCCAAGCTATGTTTAATGAATCTCAGAGTTCCAGAACAGTATTTTGCCACTTCATCTGGTCTGAAGAATATCTTCTCTTTTCTGTCATTTCTCAAGAAAACTCCCAACTCTGGATATCTTACAACATTTCCACTCTTCAGAAGATTCAACTGTTCATGACCATTGTTTGGCTTTGAAAGATATACACATGGTCTTTGTATATACAAAGCTATCTGAAAATCTGTATATGCATACCATCTCAAAATGTAAAACATAGCATCTCTTACCACAGCCAATGCTCCTCTCTCCTTCTTATGTTTACTACAGTCTTTATTTGACAAAAGACTATACAGCCTGTAGAAATTTGTCACTGAGATCTTGTCAAAATCTGCCTTAGTAAAGTAGTAGACTTTTCCATCTTCTCTCAATACTTCAAATGAATAATACTCATGTTTTCTGAACTTCTTAACACTCAATTCTCCTATTCCAGTGATTAAGAAATCTGAGTACACTGCTTCTTTTGATTTTGCTAACTATCTTGCCATCTCTGCACGAAGCCATTTATGTACATTTGTTCTGTCATGATACACACTTAGAAAGTTTACTTCTCTTGATTGAAAGATATTAGGAAGAGCATACTCTAGAAAGTAACCATTAACATCAACAGGTATTTCTTCTTCATTAGCCTCAGACTTTTCTGGTTGATCTGTATCTTTCATTTTCACATCTTGTGAGGACACATCAAGAGTATCTTCTTCAATCTCTTTTAAATAAACTTCACTTACCTCATACTCAGCAGGAAATAAAAAATCTTTATGTAACAATTTCTTTGGGTTTTCTTCTGATAGCATCCATTCACTGCACTCTTTGATTCTTGTTCTGAGATCCAACCTCTCCTTGATATGCATTTTGCATTTTTGTTTCAGAACTGCTTTCTCACCCTCAACATTTACAGCCATTTCTAGTAACAAGTACTGTAAAGTAGCATTACTGTACTTCACCAGATCATTTAATCTGAAAAATATTCTTACTCCAGAGACTATGTATGCAAAACCATCATTTTCAAATCCTTCAGTAATGAATCCTCGACCTCCAATTTCATGAATTGGCTTTTTGACTAGTTTGCTCAGGTTACATTTCTCTTTCCCTGCTTCAATTGCCAACTGAAAATCATAGAACTACATATTTCTGACATAAATCCTCAGAATTCTTCTGCATTCAAATTCTATCCAAGATTCTTCAGTACTAGGAAAGAACTTCACCAGAAATACTTGATCATTTAGAAATACTCTATGAAAGTCAAAACTGGTCATGCTTACTTTCAGATTACCTTCCTTCTGAACTATTAGACTCACATATTTTAACCCATCAAATTCATCAGTTTGAAACTCCAGAACTTTCACAATTGCTCTCTGAACATGTAGTCTTTCATCAGGCTTTCTGAATCTGTTAGAAGCTTCCACATAAACCATCTGAACTCTTTCATCCAAAAATCCATCAATAAAATTCTCAATTATTACTGAGTTATCTTCTTCGCAGTAGATATTCTCATATGTTTCTTCTGGAAAGATATCTTTAAAGAAATGATTAGCCAGAGGAGTATCACTCTGACTGATAATGAAATCACATAAAGGCTCTTTTAATACTGGTAATTCAATCCTAGGAATCACAATGGGTCTTCTGTACACATACTCCAAAGGCATGAAGTAGTTTTCAACTCTTTCAAATTCTCCACTTAGAACATTTAACTCATCCAGAAAATGAAGTTCAAAATTATCTTGAAAACTACTTGTGTATCCAACTGAATGATCTTCTTCTCCCAACAAATCAATAGGTCTCATTGTCTTCATAATTCTTTGAATTTTCTGAACATTGAGTGCTCTAACTAACTCACCATGCATTCTTCTTATCAGAATTTCATTCAGTCTTCTCTCTTCTAACTCATAATTTAGAAGTTCACCACTGACATAAGGAACTATCTCTTTACAAGTGTTTACTTCAGAACTTTCAGTCAAACTTTCCTCAGAAATATCTGCCATACTGATCTCACAACCTTCTTCAGAAGAATTTGTCATTACTTCTTCTGTCATAGCATTCTGATCTGTCATTACTGCCTCATCTGATCCAAAAATACTTGCTGACTTGACATTCTGAACTTCCATTACAACATCAACATCTGCCATAAGAACTTCAGTTTCATCAGAGTTTACCTCCATTTCAGTATTCAAATCCAGTTCCTCTATTTTATCAGTGACACTTTCAGAAGAGTTATCTTTTACCACTTTATCAGTTTCCATATCATCTTCAGAATCTGAATTTATTGTCTGAATACTTATTTCCTTTTGAACCTCTGCTGATTTGTCAACAATTGTTGATTCTTCAAAAACAACCTTTTCTGAGTTCTGAACATCTGTATCTGCTAACTCCATATCTGCAAACTCAAAATCTGTCACTCCAATATCTGCTAACTTTTCAATATTTTCAAACTCACCAGTGCTTTGTTTTTCTAACTCAGTGCATATCTTTTGCCTTTTCTCCCCCTTTTGATGATCATGAGGATCATTATCATCAAACATTCTTTTGGACTGAGTTGATTCTGATTCAGGTTCAGCTTCTTATACAGGCATGATAGCTAATGGCTTTGAAACACTAGCCAAAGATGAACTAACAGCTTGTAATAGTGAAGATTTCAAATCCTTCATACTGTTGAAAAGCTCTTTTTGAAATTCTGACATTTCATCCTTGATCTCCTTTTTGTGAGCATCCAAGGATTCTTTCATTTTATCCACCTTTGTCTCAACTTAATTTGCTTTCCCTTCCAACAAAATCTTGAGCTCCTTCACCTCATCTTTTAAGGAGTCAACAGTACTCTCCAATTTTTCAACTTTCTCCCCCAACAATTGATTTTGTTTCTGAATCTTTTCAAATTCAGAAGGTTCTAACAGTGAACCTTGTTAGGTCATGATCTTCATACAATCCAAGAACTAGTAACAAGAAGATGTAGAAGATTTATTAGAAAAGTAAATCTAATCTAGAGAGAACACAATGTGATTAGAGAGCTACATCTTGAATTATGAAACTTGTTATTACAAACTACATTACATGTCCTATTTATAGTCTACATCACTTGTTACACTGCTTAAGCATTATCCCATTTACAAAGCCTTTGCTTTACAAAACTTTCTAATATTAAGGACAACTTCAGTGTCCTAACATTCTCCCCCTAAAGTTTTGGAAAGCAAATCATCTTAAAATCTTTAGCTCCTCTCCCCCTTGATTTTCTTGAAAAAACTTTAGCGCCGCATTCTTCAAATTTAGGCTCGGCTCCCCCTTGAAAGTTGCTCTTATTCATTATATTTTCAACTTTGAAAAAAACAGATCCAATGAACTCCATAGTCCCAACTAAATGCACTAAAATCATCTTCAAAGGGTATGCAATTAGTGTAAAACAGAGAATCCGTCGTTGGACCATGAGTTGAGTAAGAATTCAACTTAAGAGCTTGGTCCAAATTTGCTCGAAGGAGGAACGGTAAAAACCACACGCTATTCGGTAGGGATGAGACGACCCAAGCAAATAACATTGTTCAGCAACTGTAGAGAAATGCTCATCTTCAAGATACTTCAAACCACTGAATGAATAGAATCCAGAACTTCAATCTTCAAGAAATAGTTGGATGATTATAAGCACTCAAAAGTCTGAATCACAACCAAAGCACCCGAACAATGATTGCAAGCACTCATAAGTCTGATTGATCAGGTCAAAAGAATGATTAAGAGCACTCAAAGGTCTAGCATCGTCAATAAAACTTCAGAATAATGATTGCAAATACTCAAGCGTCTCTTCCAATCCAATCAAAGACTGAATTCCAACGCTGACCTTCTGAAAATCTTGAAAGACTAGAGCCCTTTTAAACTTTGACAGTTGCTAAATGTATGTGGCACGTTGAATATCAGAATGATGTCACACACACGTTATGCTAAAATCCATGAACAATGTCCCCCTCCTGAGACTTAGCACGGGGGTTCCGCTCAGGACATAATAGAATTCGAAACCAATGGTTTCGTATGATTATCGATCCGAAACGAACACTTATGAATAACTCATTTTTATCTATGTGATTCAAAATCAAGTGAAAATCCCTTGAATGGTCCGAAACCCGTATGAACAATCCGAAACCCTCAAGAACAATCTGAAACCTTCACTTCGAACTCGAAAAACACTAATTCAGCCATAACTTCTTCGATTCTAGATCAATTGAAATGAAACTTGCACAGATTTGTTCGAAATTTGAATCCACACACTTTCTTAGTTGATCACAAATCCTAATTCAATCAATTTAATTGAATTAAGATCCAAAACAGTAAGTTTGGGGTTTTCGAACAAACAGATCTAAAATGATCAAATCTGCAAATTCTAGGCAGATTTTGGTAAAATTCTTTGTTTTAAAGATGATCAGGGATGAAAATCGAGTTCAGTAGTGTCAAGAATCAATCAAAAAGATCAAAAATGGCAGAAAAGATGAAATCTGGATGAATAGTAATCGAAGAAGGGTCAGAAATCTCGATGAACAGTGTTCGATTAAGGATCCGAAATCATCAGCTACAGTGTAAAAAATCTTCAATTTGGTCTTTGATCTGCTTGAATTTTCTGTTTAGCTCTGATACCAATTGATAAACCCAGATGTAGCAATCAGAAATATAGAGAGAATCTAGAGAGCAAACTTGTCATTCATATATTGAACTAGAAAGTACAAATGACAATATGCATGAAGTGTTCTAAGAGAGTTATCTAACTATTGAACTAGACAAGCCTATTTATACCCATAACATACAAGGTATAAAGGCATTATGAACTAATACAGTACATTGACTTTACAGCAAATCTTGAATACAATAATGCTCTAACAATCTCCCCCTTTGGATTCAAGATTTAAAAAAAATATGACAACAATCTTCAGCTCTTTGTCTTCAAAACTTTAACTTTGACCGCTTTGAACGTTGAAGCTTTGGCACTCTTCAAACAGTTGCATCTTCACAAGGATGCGAAGCCTTCACATTTTTGAACATTTAGGTGTAAGCACAATCCGAGTCTATCAGATCTAAGATAACCATATTCAAAAACACTTCAGACTTCACATGATCCGAAATCTTCAACTTTGAGCAATCCGAATCCATATATGAGTGATTCGAAAACATCTTTGTCTTTCACAATGTAAAGTCAATCTTCTTCAAAACTATATTCATCTCTTTGACCTTGAATTGTCTTCGACATGAAATTGAATTAAACATTTCTCCCCCTTTTTTGATGAAAGTGAGCATCATGATCATCAAAAACCTTTTTCAATTTCAGTCGCGTCTCTGAGTATCACTAACAATCTCTTCCTTAATGAATAACCTTGCTTCCCCTCAAAATAAGAATTTTGGAGCAATTTGTTTTCTCCCCATGAAAGTATGCATATAGTTCATTAAAGAATTATTCATTTCAAATACAGTGCTTTAATGAAAAATTTTATACAAGGAAAAAAAATTTCATTGAACTACATTTTATAACTACTAACATTTGATCATTTGAATGCTTTACAAAAGAAATCCAACTTAATGAAGTATACTGGATTTTTCAATCAAATGAAATCAAATGCATGTGTTTGGATTCAAAAACAAGACATCATTGCATATCAAGTTAAAAATGTTCAGTTTCAACCCCTTTATTAAATCTATTTGGTTAGCTAGCATGTGAAATATGATTAGCATCAAGCATATGCAATTCTAAAACATATGAGAATACTTTGCTCTACTCACACTATTTGTCCAAAATCAGGATTTTCACAAATTTACGGGTTTATCGCGACTTTGTATTTTCCCGAGTTTCAAGAGATGTGTGCGCATTGGCATCTTTTGATTTTGTGCTCATTGGCATCTTTTGATTTTGTGCTCATTGGCGTCTTTTAATCAAGAAGTTTAGTAATAATAAGATACACCGTTAAACATGACTTTCTATCTGGTTCAATAACAGGATTTGGGTTAGCAGATCCCAGACCAGTTGGCCTTAGGTGCTAGGTGTCGAGCACCCCTTAGAACTTAATTTCCCAAACCAGAAAGGCCACATCGATATATCTTAAACCCATTTGTACCAGTAGAACATGGCTTTCTATCTAGTTCTATAGCAGGATTTGGGTCAGCCGATCCCAGACCAGTTGATCTTAGGGACTAGGTGTCGAGCACCCCTTAGGACTTACTCTCCCAAACCAGAAAGGACACAGGTACAAAATTTCAAACTAAATGATTTTTATTTGTTT
Organism: Saussurea involucrata; assembly: GCA_033807775.1. Taxonomy (NCBI): domain Eukaryota; kingdom Viridiplantae; phylum Streptophyta; class Magnoliopsida; order Asterales; family Asteraceae; genus Saussurea; species Saussurea involucrata. The sequence goes on from CM066322.1 coordinate 141,814,796, forward strand.
ATTTGATGCATCGCAATCACTTGGTTCTAAAAACATAGTGCTTCCCCCATATTTTCGTTTCCATCCATCATTTTGACAAATAGACTTTTTGAGCATTATATTCTATATAAGTCTAGATTTCCATAATTTTGAGCATTCAGCCTAAATTTCATTCATGTTTTGCTGACCTTTCGATTTCTTTTAGAAGTGAAAGTTGAAACAAATGCAACTCAGATAATACAAAAATACTTGTAAAATCACCCTTGACGCACATTTTATTCATTGAATGAAAATTTGAGAATTTCATCTCATTGAATTAAATTTGTGAAGGTTCAAACTTTCAAAATCAATAGAAATAAAACATAATGCAATGTTACCTTTCACCACTTGTTCCTTGAAACAGAAAGATGTGACAGTTAAGGATATCACCTGAGTAGTATGAGTTCTAAACTGATTTGTTTAGAAGTCTTAGACTTTGAAGTACGGGTCCTGAACTTAATTGTTCAGAAGCCATAGTCGTTGAAGCACGGTTTTTGAACTGATATGTTCAAAAGCCAAAAACATTGAAGCACGGGTCCTAAACTGATGTATTCAGAAACCAATAATTTTGCTCTCCCTTAATGGCATAAGTACTCTTCTTAAAAAAATTCACCGATTCTCTTCTGTTTTCAGTCATGTGTATGGTATATATATTTCCAAATCAGCACAACACATGATGAACCTGCAAAACAGATTAAGCAGATTTTAGGTTTAGATTTCTTAAAAGGAATATTGTAAGTACCGTACCAATAAGAAGTATAATCTTTATGTACAAAATCATTTGATCCACAGTAAGAACAACAAATTTTCTTATGTGCTAACCTGATTAATTGATTTACAGAGTAATGTAAATCAGGTTTGACAAAAGATTTACCTTGAAATGTATTGCTCTTCTTGGCATTTGAAGTGGGAACCTTTGATTTTGGCACTTCTTTCTTCGGAGTTGTTGTGCCTTTAACTCTCCATTCCATCTTTACTTTCTTGAAGACTGGAACTTCTTTAAGATTGGAAGTATTAACTTTAGGCACTTTTGAATCCTTATCCGATTTATCAAGCAAATGATTATAGAAGAGATTTGTTGAACGAATCTGACCTTTTGAGAAATCAGTTGATCTATTAAATTGGTTAGAAGAAATGTTTTTAAAACTTGAACTTGAAGTCGTTTTAAAAGAGTATTCAAAATCATTTGATTTAACAAATGGAGTCTGAAAGATAGTATCATGACTTGCCTGCTTAGAGACTTCAAATTTAAAAACGATGTCTTCAAGTTCTTTAATTTGTTTGTCAAAACATTGTTCTCTTTAAAAATTAGATCAAATTTCTTTTGGGGATCAGATTTGATCAATTGATCCTACATAATATCATTTGATAAACCAGATAATCTTTTGGTAAGATTAAGAATCGCATCTTCAAAATATTTGCGTTCCGATTCAAAATCTTTTTCCAAGAATTTTCTTTTATCAGTTATCTCTTTGAAAGTTTCCATATTTTTCTTTTTAAGGATTTTATTTTCCTTTTCAAATAGATTTTTCTTTTCCGCAAAATCTTTTCTTTCTTTTTTTAAAAGATTTTCTAAATCCGAGATTTTCACGGAAAGTTCCGAACTTTTTATCTCAAAAGATTTTCGTTCAGTTTCAAAATCAGCTCTTTCTTTTTCGAGCTTCTCTTTTTCTAAAAATAAAACTTTCTCAAAGTCAGAAACTTGTTTTGAAGGTTTTATACATTTCAACTCAGTTTCTTTCTTTTCTTCAAGAGAAAAATTAGACAGTTTTCTCTTTAGATCAGCATTTTCACTGTCCAAACTTTTTTCTTTATCTTGAACTTCTTTTAATTGAGCATGTAACTTTAAGTTCCACTTCACTCTCTTTTCTTCCCTAATCTTCATATCAGTATTTTCTTTTTGAAGAGTTGTTACTTTCTCTTGAAGTTTCCCGATTTGATCGTGCAGACTCGAGTTGTCTTTCTTTGCTTCAAGATCTGCAATATAAACGTCAAGATCAGTAACTCTTTTAATAAGTCTATCATTTGAAGAAGAAATGTCAAAATTTTGTCTTTTCAGATCAGTATTTTCTTTTTCCAATGCTTTTATACTCCCTTGAAGCTCCTTCATGTCATCTTGATGAGTTGAAGGATTTGAAGTATTAGTTTTAATAAGAGTTTGCTTCAAACCTTCACTACTGGATTTAACAAAAGTTTGCTTCAAACTTTCATTATTAGATTTAACAAAAATTTGTGGAGTTGGAGGTATTTCAGTTATAAGAACTTGTTGCAATCTTAAACCCCCATCTTCTGTATAAGTAGACATCTTGAAGAAAACCTGAAAAGAAACACAAAAAAAATTAGATGAAAAATATGAAAAATAATACTACCTAATAGATGATCGTCAAGAGAAACTTCGATTAGAAGTTAGAATTATGTGCACACTCTTAAACTATAGAAAAACACAATTAAAGTCGGAAAGATTTTCAAAAATAAAATTTGAAAAACAAATTTTAAATTTGTCTTCCAAAAATTAAATCCGAAAAATTTACGCGGATATGTTGGACTTTAATTGGCAAACCTGCAAAACAAAAGAAAAATATGTCAGTTACGTATAAAAGCAGGTTAAAATGACAAAAATTGACACTAAAATGACTAAAAATGTCAAAAATACAAAATATAAGAACTAAAAGTGAAAAATATTAAGACTCAACAAAAACAAGGACTAAAAATGACAAAAATTGAAACTTAAGATTCTAAGGACTAAGAGTGTAAAAACCTAGAAACTAACAAGTAAAGGGACTAAAAATGTAAAAATTTAAAACTTAAACTAGAAACTAGAGGACTAAAATTGTAATAACCTAAAATACAAACTAAAGGGACTGGAAGAGTAAAATACTCGAACTATAACTACAGGGACCACACTTGACAAACATTGAAACTGCTACTACTATTCATCTTCATCAACCTGAAAAGCCATCAACGAACTGAAAAATTCAACCTCTGATAACTTCTTTGTTTCTCAACGAAAATCGATGATTTTTGTTTCATTGCGATCCTTGATCGAAACCCAATAAAATGAAACCAAAGAAACTCGATCATGCACGATATTCCGGTGACCCGCAAATTTTCGGCGACTACTCGTTTTTCCGGCGAGGCTCCGACGAAGTCGAAACTTGCAGATTTCTCAACCAAAAATCAAACTGAAACTTGCTTTCTGTTGCAAATCATTAAACCAACTGATCTAAATAGGTTTGATCAAAAAGAATACATGAAATCTGCAAAACCCACATGTTAGGGCATTATTGTATTCAAGATTTACTGTAAAGTCAATGTACTGTATTAGTTCATAATGCCTTTATACCTTGTATGTTATGGTCCAGTTTTCAAGTGTTCAGAGAACTCTTGGCCTGTAGGTAACACAAAGACACCATGTACCACAGAGGCACTGTGTAATGAAGCTTTTGAGATGTTCAATTCACCAGGACTTCCATCCAATCCTTGACAACCAATATTAGGAGTGTCTATGGATGTTGTTACAGGAATACGAAATTTCTATGATGTGCTTGTGTTGAAAAAAAATTCAGGCTCAAATTGAATTTTACTGTGTAATTCAGACTCTATGTGTTGAATGAAATCTTGGGATTTATCACCTCCCTCCAAATGAGTTTGGGATGGTTCCCCTGTTTGTTTTGAAACAGTAGCATGTTGAAATGCTTCTGAGTGGCTAGGGATGGATTGTTCAAGTTCCACCACGGGCTCCATGGATTGTGAACCAACAGTAGATGTGGCTGTCCGGATTAAGTTGGCTGGATCAGAATTATCTCTTTTTGTTTCAAATTCTGTTAACAATCTCTCATTCTCACCACTCCCTTTCTGTTTTTCAGGCTCACTTCTAACCAAGCTCTACGAATTTTGCCTCTCAATTCTCTCAGAATGTTCTCCCCCTGGAACATTCTCCCCCTCTCTATTTTGAATAGATCCCTCACCTCTCAACTCAGGTTGTTCCTCATGGGTAGGGGCTTGAGGTTGTTCAAGTCCCATTGAGGTGCAATAAGCTTTTAATATCTCACTCTCCCTTGGAATGTATTGCCTAAGTAACCTTGGAAGAGGTCTGTGATTTGGAAAAAATTTCAGGTTTCAGAGTAGAAATCATTTTACCCATATAGAATATTGGTCCATGCTCCTCATTTGATCTTCTTGGAATGTTTCTGTCTTGATCCATTGCATGCCAAATTACCAACTGTCAATACCTCTGATATGGTATGTATGTGAGTACCTTATCCCTTGTTATCTTTTCTTTTGCCTTCTGATTCCTCTCAAAAGTGTTCTTCATATCTTCCCATAGAATAGAAGTGTAGTCATAACGCCTATTCTTCACTAATCCATGAAAGATCTGCAAAATCTGCTTTGAACCTTGATCTAGAGAGTTGTTCTTCCCAGAAAGACATTTGTTGATTATATTAAAAAAAACATGCCCAAATTGGTGGCAATTTGTTCCTTCTGAACAAGCTTAGAGTTTTCAACTCTTCATTATACCCTAATCTTCTAATTTCAGCCAATAATTCCTCTGTTAATGGATAATCTTCCCTGTAAATCATCCTTTTCTGGTAGCCTCAGCATTGTTCTCATAAATTGTATATTCAGAGTTACAGTGACTCCCTCTATTTCAGATACAAAATTGTTACCTTGTAACTCCAAATGCTTCCACCACTGTTGGATATACTGAACAGGAACCGATTTCTTCATTGTAAACCATTTCTTAAAAGGATGGTATTTCAGTAACTCTATGATTATCCTATGTTCTTTCTTGAACCTAGTTTCATCAAGTATTAACACACAGTTGTTTTCAATCAACTGCAAATATTCACTCTCATGAACAATCCTCTCACCAGTATTAGATCTTCCAGACATGACTGACCTAACTTCACTCTGTTCGTGTTGAATATTCTCATTTCCCTCATCTGCGTCTCTCTGATTCATCCATGTTTTCATCCCCTGCTTCTTCTTCAACATTTTCTAGTACAATGTTTTCTCCTATTGCCCCTTCTTCTACAACTCTATTTTCAGGTCTCTGTACTTCATTATTCTCTGAATCGGACGAGGATTCCATCAATGATTTTTCAGAGTGTAAGGAAATAGGTTTACTTCTTGTCGAACCCGACATGATTTAAAATCGAAGATTGAAAAAAACAAGAACAAAGAACTCTGGATTTGTGCGTATCTCACGTTTTCGGTCTTGGAATTAAAATAATTTAGAAAGAGGGATTTTAAGAACTATTTAAAATCCGCGAAGCCGAAGGGTTTGACGGTAAAACGTTGCTTTTGTCAGTGTTATAACGGACTCAAACACTTAGAAATACCACAAAAGATATTAAATGACACGTGGTAATTTCAATTGAATAAGAAGCTGACACGTGTTATTGGATAGAAATTAACACAAGTAAAAAGTTCTGAATAACACGCTCAGAGTTCTGAGAATGCATATTCAGAAGTTCTGAGTACACAGTTCATACGAAATTCCCTTAGAACCAAAATTCATTTAAAATCAACTTCTGATTAATATAAAAAACGTTTAATCATCCAGAAGTAGTTTGAACATATAGAAAATTATTTTATCATCAAAGTTCTGTCCTTTTGATGATTTGAAATTTCTGAAAACATTTAAAATCTAACATCTGATCTTAAAAAAAATTTAAGGATTCAGAAGTAGTTTGAACAAGTGAAAAAGATTTATCATTGAAACCTTGTTCCCCTTAGAATGATTAGTGATGAGAAAAGAATATACAAACCTTATAAGCACCTCAGAACGATATCTGAATGATTTCAATGCTCCCCCCTGACTTTTGCATATACTCAAACACATATTATAAGGAATATAAAAATAAAACAGAAAAAAATCCTAACAACATATTGAAATATTTGTAATTTTCAGAAATGTGTTCTGAAAGGTAGTCAGAATTTCTGATTAACCTATTCAGAAGTAAGAATTTGAAGTTAGATTTCTGAAGTATTGACTCAGAAGTTCTGAACTCAAGACTCATATGTTCTGAACTCAAGAGTCAGAATTCTGATTAAGAGAGTCAGAGTTCTGAGAGCACTACTCAGAAAATCTTACTTACAAAAATTTTTATTTCTGAAAAATAACAAATATGTTCAATTAGTCAAATTAAGCATTCCTATTTTACATATGAGAAAAGTGAACCTTTTGTGATCAAGAGGCTTTGTGAACAAGTCAGCCAATTGATATTTTTCATGCACAAAGTGCATTTCAATTGTTCCCTTTTCTACATAGTCCTTAATAAAATGATATCTTACATCAATATGCTTGGTCTTTGAGTGCTGGACAGGATTCTGAGTTATTGCAATGGCCCTTTCTGAATCACAATATATGGGAATTTTGTTGAGTTTATATCCATAGTCCATGAGTTGTGTTCTCATCCACAAGGTTTGAGAACAACAAGCAGCAGCAGCTACATACTATGCTTCAGCAGTGGATGTGGACACACATTTTTGCTTCTTTGAAGCCCAACTCACTATCTTGTCTCCCAGAAAATGACAAGTACCAGAAGTACTTTTCCTGTCCAATCTACTTCCTACATGATCAGCATCAGTGAAAGCAGTTAGTTTGAAATCAGTTTCTTTAGGATACCAAAGGCCCAAATCAGGTGAACCTTTAAGATATCTTATGATCATTTTAGCAGCTAGCATATGAGATTCTTTTGGATTAGATTTAAATCTAGCACGGAAGCATGTAGCAAACATGATATCGGGTCTACTTGCAGTCAGATAAAGTAGAGAACCAATCATGCCTCTATAAATCTTGATATCTGCTGAAACTCTAGAGAGATCAGCATCTAACTTGACATTTGTTGCCATTGGTGTTCTCATAGAAGCACAATCAGACATTTTAAATTTATTTAAAATATCCTTTACATATTTTCCTTGATTTATGAAAATTCCATTTGACAATTGTTTTACTTGAAGACCAAGGTAAAAATCCAGTTCTCCCATCATGCTCATTTCAAATTCTGAATCCATGACTTTTGAGAATTCAGTACATAAATTTGCACTAGTAGAACCAAATATGATATCATCTACATATATCTGAATTAAGATCAAATCATCACCCTTTTTCTTTAGAAACAGAGTAGTGTCAATTTTACCTTTCTTGAAGCCAGATTTTAATAAGTGTTGAGTTAGAGTGTCATATCAGGCTCTTGGTGCTTGTTTCAGACCATATAAGGATTTATCTAAAACATAAACATGATCTGGAAATTCAGGGTCAATAAAACCTTCTGGTTGATAGACATAAACCTCTTCATTTAGTATACCATTTAGAAAAGCTGATTTGACATCCATTTGGTACACTTTGAAGTTCTTATGTGCAGCATATGCCAAGAATATTCTGATTGCTTCTATTCTTGCCACAGGTGCAAATGTCTCATCATAATCTATTCTTCCTTGTTGAGAATATCCCTTTGCAACCAATCTAGCCTTATTTCTGACCACAACACCTGACTCATCTTTCTTGATTCTGAATACCCATTTTGTTCCAATAATAGATTTTCCTTCAGGTTTTGGAACAAGTCTCCAGACTTTGTTTCTTTCAAACTGTAGCAATTCATCTTGCGTTGCTAAAATACAATCTGGATCCTCTAGGGCTTCATTGGATTTCTTAGGTTCAATCACACTCAAAAATCCTGCAAACATTGCCTCATTTGCTGTTGCTGATCTGGTCTGTACTCCCACTGATGGATCTCCTATCACTTGATGAATAGGATGGTCTTTAGTCCATATATTTGAACTAGGAAGTACATCAATCTCTGAACAGTTGTTGTTTGTATCATTCTCATCAATAATAGCTTGTAATTCTGAACTGTCCCCTTGTTCTGGTACTTGTTGAGGTAAAACATCCAAGTTTGCATTCTGAGTAGTGGAGTCAGAATTCTGAATAACTTGTTCAGAGTTCTGAGTATTCTGACCAGAAGTCTGTTGACCTTGACCAGAAGTCTGATTAACTTGTCCAGAATTCTGAGTTCTAGGCTCAGAAGTTTCATTACTTGTGTTGATTAAAGTTGGATATCCCTCTGATGGGCCAGTATCAGAAATTACTGTTGTTTGAACCACTTCTGAGGTTCGCTTTTTCATTTCTTGAATCAATTTAGGATTTTCAAAATCTGCATAAGATTCAGAAGTTAGTTCCAGAAATGCATCCTTAAACAATAAATTGAGTTCTGAACAGTTAGGATTAGAAGCTGTTTCAGAAGTCATTTTTGTCTTATCCTGTTTGAGTTCTGAATTGTTTTGTTCAGAAGTCTTCATTTTTGACTCATCAAATGTTACATATATGCTCTCCATTATCCTCTTGGTTCTTCTGTTGTAGATTCTGAATGCTTTGGAAGTTAGTGAATAACCAACAAAATATCCTTCATCTGCCTTTTTATAAAATTTACCAAGGTTCTCTCTGTCTTTGAGAACATAGCATCTGCATCCAAAAACATGAAAAAAATTTAATCAGTGGTTTTCTCTTGTTAATCAGTTCATAAGCAGTTTTATCTAGTCTCTTATTTATCAAAGTTTTGTTCTGTGCAAAAAATTCTGAAGAGTCTCATTTCTGAACTCTGTCCCATTGTCACTTCTGATTTTCTAGACTGGAAGTTGTATGAATACTTGAATTCTTTTGATGAAATTGTTCAGTGTTGTAGCAACCTCTGACTTTGCTCTTAAGATTTCAACCCATGTGTACTTGGAATATTCATCCACAATAACAAGCATATATTTCTTTCCTCCCATTGATTGAACTGAAATAGGACCACACAGATCTGTATGTAGAATCTCTAAGGGTGATTTGCATGAAGAATCCATTTTTATTTTGTGAGAACTTTTCTTCACCTTGCCCATTTCGCATGTTGAGCATACTGATTCCTTTTCATACTTGATCTTTGGTAAACCTTTTACCAGATGTTTGCAAACCAGATTGTTCAGATCCTTGAAATTTAAGTGAAAACATCTTCTGTGCCAAAGCCAACATTCATTAGCAACTGCATTTGATAATAGACAAACAGGGGTTAAAGCTTGTATTTTTGAAAAATTAACCACAAATAGGTCCATATGTCTTTTGGCCCAGAAGACTTTTATCTCATTCTCAGTTAAAATCATGCAACCTGTTATGCAGAATTTAATCTGACAGAAACTGTCCAAAAACTGACTTATGCTGAATAGATTATGTTGTAATCCTTCAACATAGAAAACCTTCTGAATGGTTAGATCTCCTTTTGTTAAATCTCCAAAACCTCTGACTTGTCCTTTGCTGTTATTACCAAAATTTACTGCTCCTCCAGCCTTTTCTGTGAAGTTTGTCAGAGAAGACTTATGACCTGTCATGTGTCTTGAAGCTCCAGAGTCTAAAAACCACACATGACAGCCCTGCAAAAACAATCAGTTAGATTTAGGTACCCATTCTGGAATGGGTCCATCTTTGTTAGCTTTGGTATCTGATTTAACAAAAGTTCATTTGACTTTCCAATCAAAATCTTCTTTTAAGCATCACTTTCCTTTTACTTTTTGAAAACTTTTGGTTGACACTGAGAAACATTTTCAGTCTTCTTTTCTTTAGTTTGAAAGATATTTTCTTTCTTCTTTTCTTTTGAATTAGATTGAGAAATGTTTTCAATCTTCGTTCCTTTTATCTGAGTTTGAGGAATCAAAACAGTTTTCTTTTCTGAATTCTGATATGGTTTGTTTATATAAGAAACATATGTTATTAAAATTGAACTTTTCTGAGATGATTGAAATGAATGACTACCACATTGAACACATATGAGATTCTTTCTTGCAAGAGACAATAGATCTAAAACATAAGTCTTTTCACTTTTATTGCAAGATTTCAGATTACAATTGCATTTCATACAAGAACTATTGACTCTAGGTTCAGAAGTAGTATTTAATCCAATCTCCTCAGAAACTCTTTTCAGATCATCTTTCCTTTTGCTTTCCTCTTTTTCTGAAACATTCAATTTCACAGAATTAGCAGATTGTTTGTATGATTCACCATTTTCAAATGTACTTGATTCATCAAAGAATTTCTTATCTTCTTTTAATGCATTAACCTTGAAAAGATCATATTCAGCCTTTAACTTCTCAAGCTCTGTTATTTTCTGGACATAAGTGTTGTTTTCTTTTAAAACTTGGTCCAGTTTAAAATCTAAATCACAATAATCATTTTCAAGATCATCAAAAGTTTTTCTTAAGTCCTCAAGTTCTTGACTAACAAGTTTAAATCTCTTTTCAGGTTCTGAAAAACTTTCTGAAGTGAATTTTGAATTTTCAGTTGACTCATAATTTTCTGACCTTCAGACTAATAGAGTCAGAATCCTGACTAGAAGATTCAGACTTCTGACTGACTGTTTCAGAATCCTTACTTGTATCAAATATACTTTCAATGTCAAAATATGAAAATTTTGGTTGTTTATTTTTATAACTGACATTTAAAGAATCATATTTGAATTTAGCATCATTATATTTTGGTTTCTCTTCTGTTGGTTTTGAAATTTCTGTCTTAACCTTGTCATCTGAAACTTCTGACTTCTCAATTTTTGGTTCAGAAATTGTTTCCTTTGCTTTTACAGGACTTGATTTTTGTAGATTGTCTGAACTTGTTATAGAACTCGCAGGTCTCACAAAAACTTCAACAATCTCTGGGATTTTTGGTTTAGGAACATGTAGTTTATCAAAATCATAAAGATTTGTTGGAGCTCTTTTCAAAACAACATTTTCTTCCAAACCTAAACCTATTTTTGGATTATAGAATCTTGTGTCTTTAACATTGCTAGTGAGAAGATTCAAGGTTTGTTGAGTTTGACCTCTTTTCAGATTAAGGTCTTCCAACTCTTTGATTTTTGTGTACAACTTCTTTCTTTCCTCAAGTAACATATCATATTTAATTTGTAAATCAACCTTTTCATCTTTTATTTCTGAAAATTAGGTTTTTAATTCAGAAATCTTCTTTAAAATATCAGAATTCTCATTTTTGACTTTTTGTTTCTCAACTTCAGATTCTTCAAACTGTTCTTTAATTATCTCTTTTTCTGTTCTGAACTTGTTAACCAGAATTCTTTCACCTTTTATTTGTTTTCTGAGTTTAACAAATTCAGAATTCATATTGCCAATTTGAGTCATTAAATCAATTTCAAGTGCAGAATGTACCTCAGCAGAAGATTCAGAATCAGCATCTTCATAATCAGAATCATCCTCATTCTTCATCTTGGCCATATAACTTTGCATTTGAGAAAAGTGAATGCAATCCTCTTCATCTGAAGTATAATATAGCCAGTTCTCCTGTTCTGCCAACATTGCAATCTCATTATCTCTTTTCTTAGCCAGCTGAGCCTTCTTTGTGTAGTATTCATAATCTTTTACTACTTTCACTCTACAGTCTCTGGCAAAGTGACCAGGTTTTCCACACTTAAAACACAAATCCTTCTCTTTTTTTTCTTCCTTCTCTTCTTTCTTCTCAAACTTACTTTGGGCCCAATCAATATGGAGACCCTTCAGTAGTGAGTATCCCATGGCCTGTTGAGGTTGAGAAGCTTGGTCAGAAGAACCAGTTTTGGCCGTCCGGCAGTTGATCAGCTGAGCAAAGATGAAGTTCATCTCGCTTGGCATTTTGGACTTCTTGATTACAGTTAGCTTCTTATCAGGGAGTTCATCTCTCCCTGTGTCCCATACGTACTTCATTGCATCGAAAAATGCAATCAGTGTTTCCCTATCAGCTGAGTTTTTGGGATTGGGTAGTGGAACAAAGACTTTTTCTTTAGTGGCTGCGGGAAGGTTTAGGGCACACCTGATATTACCAAGTGTAATCTTGGAAGTACCATGGTCGGTGTCAAAGAGAATGACATCGATTTTCTTCCTAGGGTCCTTGGTAGAGGTGATCTGAGCACTTCTGGCAGAATACCAGAACTGAGATAGTAGATGTTTATTTGCTGGAGGAGCGATGGTTAGAGCTCTGGACATAGGGCATTTCTTCAAAAAATTCACAGCATTTTCCAAGTGTGTGACTTGCTTCTTTTCAGGGAAGTCGAAGAGAGCATAGGGTTTGTTGCTCTGAAAGGTAACTTTCTCGATTGTGAACTTGACCTGAGGAGCCTTTGTTATTTCAGTAACCTTAGCAGCAGTGGAGGACTTGGGAGTAGGAACGTTAGTAGTAGAAGATGCCATTTCTGTTTAACAAATATAAACATGAAGAAGATGAACAAAAATGTCTTAATGTGGAAAGATTTTCCAAATAAGACGTTTTGGGTTTTGCACATTTCATTCAGACCAAAGATGTCTTAATGAAGATTAGGGTTTTTCTTGTTTTGAAAAGAAATACAAAACATAGAGAACATTTGTTTTCCAGTTTCTATTTGAAGAAAGAAATTCTGGAAAAAACATATGAGGATACAAGTTTAAGATTCTTATTTTATACTTGAAGAACAACCATGGAGATTGTGTTCATAAAATCATGAAAAAGAAATGATTTCATTTTAAGAAGGTATCTTTTGTTCGATCTGTTAAAAACAATAATAAGATCGAAAACAAGTTTATGAGTTGCATTTGAGAAGACATATTACCTGTGAAGTTGAAGATGAAGATGAACAGTTAATATTTTGAATGCAACAGAGATGAAGTTCGCGTAAGGTGAAAATATAAACTCGAATGTGTTTATATAGTGAGAGTAGAGAGAGAAAAACTGTGAGCGAGAAAGTTTTTCATCATGACTCTGACACGTTCCTCGAATTTGATTGGACAATGAAAACGAAACGGGCGAACGTGTGTCAGAAAAAGCGTGCCATGGTCTATCCATTATGATGACGTCACAAGCGTCTTTTCATTTTTTAGGATGTCTCTGAGGATTTGAAAAACTTAGAGACCTTTTGAAAAATATGAAGCACTGAATAGAAATATAAGTTTTAGATTTTTAGATATTTCAAAGTATTGCTGAGAGGAAGAGATATTCAGCAATGCAATTTGTTTTGAAATCATGCATTCATATGCGAACGTCAGCGAGTAAAGAGAAAACATACCTTAACATCAGCGAGTCAAATTTGTTCAGAGATTAGATGATGAGAAGGGTTATATAGGTTCATTGTTATTACTGATAAAATGTGAACTGCTGAAGATTTTATTCTTCAAAGTTCAGCATTCCAAGCTCGCTGATGAGAAAGTTGAATCTTTTTTCATCAAGAGGCTTGGTGAATAGATCAGCTAACTGAAAATCAGTTGAGATAAAATGAAGTTTGTTAGCTTCAATCTTCCTAATCATAGAAATACTTAGAAGTAGTGAAAAATAGGCTAAGTATAGAAAATCCTCTCACAGAGGCTCTGCCACTTCTTCCAGAAGATCAAGTCCAGAAAGCCACAGAAGCTACAGAGGTAATCACAGAACCTCTGTAGTACGCAATAAGAAGATCAACTCAGAAACAAGTGGACTGCTCCACAGAAGGTCAGACCATAGAACCTCTGTAATGCCTTACAGAGCCTCTGTGGTCTGCTATGAAGACTTGGAAGATATTACTGGATACGTTCATCAACTTGCATGGAAAAGTACTGTCAAAACACGTGTCAAGCTCTGAGTGGACTCAATAGGGCATGGTACAAAATAGACGTCTGCGCCATTTAATGCATTTACCAATAGTACATCTGCTCCATTAAATGCGCATGGCTCAAACAACTGCTCACACCATCCAGTCAACTGTTCACACCATCCAGTCAACTGTTCATGCCGTAAAAGGAACAGTGACCTACTTCATAGTCTTCTAAGAGTAGTATAAAAGGAAGACTCATGTTGAGTTCTTCCTAACACACAAAAACAGAAAAACAAGAACACTTCAATCGAACATCAAGAACACATAGCTTATGCACATTTAGAGTCATATCTGTTTAAAGCTTTGCATACTCACTGTTCTTAAATCTGTTCTTGATATATATATATTCAGTAAACTTTGAGATATTATTTCCTGTTCACTGTTTATTTATATTGTGTTCTAAATCTATCAAACATATCTGTTAGTTCTTCAAATACGCTTCCGCATCAAACCTTAAACCTGAACTAATAGATCTGATAATCTTGTTTAAAGCAAAACGGGAACCAACAATTGGTATCAGAGCGAAGCTTGGTTTTCAATATCAAGTGATCCTCGTTTAGACAAGATTCTTGATAGAAACTGTCTGTTCTTAACCTATTCTTCATTCCTTCAAACAGATTCTGTTTTACTGCCATTTTCGATTTATTCGATCTGGTAACATCCTAGAAACTGTTTCTTTCGTCAAAAACTTCATTCAATATGTCAAGACTAAAATTTAGTGTTGATGCTGATTTTCATTATTATTTCAAACTCAGCACAAATTTTAAGAAAATAATTCCTACTCTTGAGAAAGAATTAGAGGAAAGAAACAAGAGTATTCTTATTGACTCAGACAACATTGCCAAGCTTGAAGAATCAGGTAAACTCCTAAACTATGAAAATCTTGAACTGAAAAGGAAACTATCTGAGTCAGAAGAGCTTGGTAAAAAGGAGAAAGAGAAGTTTGAGGAAGTTAAGACTGTTTTTAAAGAAGAGAAGAAAAGCCTTGAGCTTAAGTGTCTAAACTTTTCTAAACTAATTTCCAACTTTGAAAAACTTATAATCAGTGAAAATGAAAAGTTTGGAAAAGAGAAAACTCTTCTTGAGACAAAGAATATGGAACTTTCTTTCAAAATCTCAAAATTACAGAAATCTCTTGAAAAAGAGAGTAAAGAGCAGGATTTTGAAAGAAAAGAGTCTGAAAAGGTGAAGAGAGAAGGATTTCAAACAAAGTGTTTGAAAGACAAGTTTGAGAAGGAAAGAAAGGTCTTTAAAGCTGAAATGTCAAATTTAACAAAGAGACTATCCGATTTGTCAAACAAGATTATGTTGGAGAAGAGGTATAAATCAGATCTTCTAAGAATATTTGATTTAAACCTTAAAGAAAAAGATGTTTTAGCTAAAAGGCTTAAGAACCTTGTCTTAGCAAACTCTTGTGCTAAAAATTCAAATAATCCTGTTTACAAAAAGATGAAAATGGTTTGGAAAGTCAAAAACTCTATTCCTGACAAAATTGCTCCAAAGCCATTTGTTTCTACAAAGCCATCATCTTTTCATTCATATAAATGCTTTGATCTTCTGCTTCAATTAAGAAACCCTTTCTCTAAATCTTTCTGTGTACAAAATGGTCATTTCAAAAGAAAAATCCAAAGACCCAAAATGAGAAAGGTCATAGAAAGAAAGTTGGCAAACCAACAGAGATTGGCAAACCAGAGGACCTAAAGACAACTCCAAATCCTAACAAAAAAGGACCCATTTGGATATGGGTACCAAAAGTTCTTTAATCTGTCTTGCAGGTACACGGACTTCTGATCATTACAGATCAGGACTCGCTCTTCAGAGGAGAAGAGGACTCCTAAACACATCAGTTTAGGACTCGCACTTTAGTGAAATAAACTCTTAAACAAATCAGTTTAAGACTCGAGCTTCATCAGAAAATGACTTCTGACCATTACAGATCAGGACTCACTCTTCAGCAAAATGGACTCCTTAATACTTCTATTAAGGACTCAGGCTTCAAAGTTCACTATGACTCTTAAACACTTTGTTTAAGACTCATCCTTCAAAGGTTCTATACTTCACAGAACCTCTGTGGAATTGCTCAGAGCCTATGACAATCTCCACAGAACCTCTGATGAGGTTGTCCTATGTTTTGTGCATTATTTATCTCTATTGATTCAAGCATAGGTCAAGGGGGAGAAGGAGACCACAAATTAATCTACAGAGGTTGATCATTCAAGGGGGAGCCAAAGGAGGATTATGATCAACAAGAGTCTCTGTCGTCCAAACTAGACACTCTAAAAGGTATGTGTCGCACAAAATCTTTTTCCAAAACAGTTTTCCAGGACAAAAATTTCTAAATATGTCCTAAAAACAATGTTTAAAAACATAAAAACTTTGGATGATCAAGAAGTTTTATGAATTATTAGTTATTAGAAATTTCCTGTAACAGAGCCTCTGCTGGCTCTGGCAGAGGTCCAAAAACCTCTGTAGGATAATTTCTCTCTACTAAAGATTTATCGATCCTCTCCAATGTTTTTCAAACGTTTTTGGTAAAAGTACAAGCTTCAAGAGATAAAAAGGCAGGTTTCAAACCACAGAGATCAATCCTACAGAGGTTGTTAGATCAAGGGGGGGCGAAAAAGGAGACCTTGCTGAATCTACAGAGATTTATAAGTCAAGGGGAAGCTAAGAATACGACAGAAGAGATCACATTCGTCGATCAAGAAGAAAAATAGGTTGGTATCTCGCACTCACACAATGCCACAGAAGTCATAAGCCACAGAGTTCTTTCAACCAAAGAACCTCTGTAGATCACTCAAATCATTCAAATGACTTCTGCTGCACAAAATCTTTGAGATTTACAATTTTCTAGGACACCAACTTTCAAATAAGTCCTAAATACATTGTTAAAACTGATCAAAAACTTGGATGATTAAAAATGTTTATAAATTATTAGTTTTTAGAAATTTCCTGTCACAGAGCCTCTGCTGGCTCTGGCAGAGGTCCAAAAACCTCTGTAGGATAATTTCTCTCAACTAAAAAAATTTTGATCCTCTCCGTGTTTTTTTTTTCTTTCAAACGATTTTCATTAAAGATACAATCTATAGAGATAAACGTTTTTCAAAATCACAGAGCTTCTGTACCTACAGAGCTTCTGTACCTACAGAGCCTCTGTAAAGATTTCCACTCGGGAATTTCTGTATCTGTAACGGTAACTTTTCTGTGGTAAAAATTTAAAACCCACGCGTTTTTCATTTAATGTGGCCGCCCACGACGTCTCGTCGTCACTGACATTGATGACGTGTCAAGTTTTCATTGACGTACACATCACGTCGTCCTAGAAACTTGCACCACGCCGAATGAACTCGAGTGTGGACCTCAAATTTTATTAACTTTCTCACATTTTCACCGTTCCGAATTCTATCCGTTACCACAGTATAAAACCCAAGTTAAAATCACTTTCAAAACTTTACTATTCTCTCATCTTCTCCGGCGAACTTGCTTATTTCTTTCTGAAAACCTAGAACTTTCAAACCTACAAATGGCTTCCAGTTCCAAATCTGCTCACGTTTCACCAACGAACTCTCCGACACCCTCTCCAGTGCATTCTGAGCACTCCCACAACCCACACATCGCCGCCGATGCCGACAGACATGACTCCGGCGACGAGGCATCCTTCGTACCCACTACCCACCTGCAACATTTTTTCTCAAATGACCATTTCGAGCAAACCCTTCCCATTAAATCGAACAACTGTTATCTTGTTCCTTCTCCTACGGCATTTGGCAAAGAACATGCCATCCTGCTAAACATCCTAGAGAACCACTTTCTTTACCCTCTTCTGAGCAAAACCGTTGAACAAATACCAGTATGTTACCTACATCAGTTTTGGCAATCTTGCCGTTATGACGCTGACACCGATTTGATCAGAGGCTACATTTCTAAACCTGACCAAAGTAAGAGCCTTGAACTGATGTTCAATCGCACCATGTTCTCATTAGAATTTGGCCTTCCAACAAGAGGACTCATGGGAATCAAAAAGTATGCACCCCAACCAACAAATGAAGAACTTGTCGACTTTCTGCACATGTTAGGGTACAACCAACAGTTGAAAAAGAGGAACGATTTCCGCAGAGCAAGACTACCCCCTGTGTGGAATACCTTATTCTCCATCCTAAATCGTTGCCTCACGGGCAAAATCGGAAGCATCGATCAAAGCTCACCTCAAATTCTCTCAATCATGTATGGTGTGTACTATGATCTACCCCTAGATTATGCCACCATTATGATGCAAGAGATCATCAACACCATCGATCGCAAAATCGCCTCCCAGAAAGCCAAAATGTCTGATCACAACTGGTTACCCCCTCTGCAGTTCCAGCGAATCCTCAGTGTACTTTTTGAACCCCTACTCCTTATCCAAAAATGGCCAATGGACGGTCCCAAACCTAAGCAATTTCCTATGTCCAAGAACACCCCTACAGAACATGAAGACGGCTACCCGCACAGCAGGCCACTGTCAAAGGTAATGTTAGGTTATGCTAGTGATGAGGAACTAGTTAGTGAGTACATACGCGTTTACAGAACTCCTGAACCCAGTTCTGTAACACCCCCGCGTATAGGAGTGCCAATAGGAGTAAGTATAATAGAGAGACTTACAGAAGAAGAATGGAAGATAAAGTTGGCTAAACACAAGGCCAACCAGAAGAACTTCAGAAATCTAAGGAAAGACCTTTATCTTTCAAAAAGAAAGTCTTCTGAAGAATCTAAAGAAAAGAAGAAAAAGGGAAAGAAATCCAAGAACCCTACAGAGGAACCACTTGCCTCTGCTATCCAACCACCCTCTGCCCCTCCCTCTTCCAAAAGAAAAAGGAAGTCAAAATCTTCAGAGGAGGGGGCACCAAAACCAAAGAAAAGAAAATCAAAGACGAAACCATCTTCTCCTCTGCAAACAATAACAGAAGGAATCGAACCACCTCTGCAAACTCCAATCTTTACAGAGGTTCTTGATTCACTTCTGCCAAGACAAGAGACTGCAGAAGAAGAGGTGCAAATAGGTTTAGAGGATAGGGTAGAAACATCTGGAGGAAAACAAAATGAAAAAGAAAAAGATGCCGAATTTGCAGAAGGCACACATCCCTCAACCCCTCCCAGTGCAACCCACACATCTGACACCGCATGTCTAGCTGCAGAAGGTGTCATTGAAAAAGAGCAGCACAGCTCGAACCTCACCCAACCCATCCAGCCAGAGGTTACTCTTTCAACCTCTGTGCCCACAGAAGCCGGGGAATCCATTCCTAGGGAGTCTCCTCAGAGAGACTCACCTATAGTTCGTGATCCATCGCCCCAGATCACACTAGAACACCCTACAGAGGAATTTGTTTCCTCTGACACGCACAATATAGGGCCAAAACATCTTTCAGAGAGAAGTAGAGAGCACCATGACGAAGAGACTCTAGACAAGTCTCCGAGTCAACAGAAGAATATTCCGATACCCACCTCTGGAGTGGATTTGGACAATGTTCTTCACAGAACTTCTGTAGAGACTGAAACTCAGGTTTCTTCTCGAGGATCAGATGGAAATCCTTCCATCCCCAACGTACAAACAAGGGTGAACGAAGGTGTCCCAGGAACAGGGACTCACTCTGGAGAAGGAGTTGTTCCTCCAGAGGTTACCCCAGAGGAACATGTTACAAAGGATGAGTTCCAAGCCTTTGTAACATCTGTAACTCAAACATTGAATGAGTTGCAAAGCTCATTCACGTCTTTTACAGAGTCAACTTCAGGCGCGCTTACAGGATTAAATACCAAAGTGGATACCTTATCCACAGAGGTTAAAGCAGCCCTTGCAGAAATGAAGTCAACTACAGAAACTTCTGCTGCTGCTGCCATCGCCTCTGCCACTAACATTGCCAAAACAACCGCTGCAGAGTTCGAGAAAAGTGCGACCAAAGCCTTCAAAACTTCGATCGCAATCTACTTTGAAACAATGAAGAAAAATGCAGCAAGGCAAGCAGCTCAAGACACCTGCAGAACAGAAGTTGCTGCTAAAAGAAGGCAGGATGATCCTGATGATGGAGCATCTGGTCATCCTGAGGGGGAGAAAACAAAGGAAACAACGGAGGCTGCCTCTGCAAAAACTACAGAGAAAACTGCAGAACCCTCTACGACAGAAACCCAGAAGGGAAAACAACAGAGGCAAAACACCTCTATCTCACCAGAGGATGCACCAACCACAGAACCTAAGGTAATCAATCTTGCATCCTCATCCTCAGAACAAACTCCACCCTCACCCAAAGAACCAACACCAACCTCACAACCAATCCTGCGCAAAACAAGAGTAAAATCCATAGCTCAAAAACCCAAAAGACCAAAACGCACTGCAGAATTCATTCTTCGCAGAGTGGAATTTGTATCTGCTTTTCAATCAGCAAAGCATTTTGACATCCCACCTCCAAGACCCGAAAATGCTTCACCAACAGAGTTCTCTCAACCCGAAGTATCAAAACCTTTAGAGGCAACAACCAAAACATCAGAGCATCCAACCCCAAAACCCACAGAACCTCCAACTGTCAAATCAACAGAGGTTCCACCCACACAAATCCAAAACCCAATATCTGTAACCTCAAAGCCAAAAAATAAAGGCAAGGGAATAATGACAGAAGAAGAGCCAAAGAAGAAGATGCCAGTTGCTACAAAAAAATTGATGAAAGGTGCCTTTAATGCCTTCGTCACTCCTAAACCCGAAGAGGAAGACTGGACATTCAACTTGAATCCTCTGTCAGAAAACCCATCCCTGAATCCCACAGCTAAGGTAACAGAAGGTAGAGTAGCAGACATCACTCGAAAGATGGATGAGCTAAGGAGACCAATTCCAAGATCTACTTCAACCATTGAACAAATAGAAGAACAAGTCTACAGTTATCTCTACAGACAACACTTCCAGAGCGATCTGCCAGCCCATGTCCGAGATCAGAAGCTCAGAGAGGAATTCGATGCAATCTTCACCTCTACAAAGTCAAAACCAGTCAATCAAGTTTACTCCATTCACAAAATAAAGAAGGTAATATATTGCAAATACTCCAAAATGAGAACCTATCCTCATACGGTGTATACTATTTGGAAAGTCAAAAGGTCTGACAGATCAGAGAATCAATTCTCTGATGCTGATATCCGAAACCTCAATCCCTATGACCTACCTGACCTTCTGCAATGGACAAAAGACAACTTCAATGACGACTGCCACAAAAGGTCTTATCGAGTTCTCAGAAAGGCGATGCGTGAAAAGCTCCTAATCTACAGCATGCTCGACATTCAACTAGCCATCGATCTGGGCATAACTACTCTAAGTATCAGACCACCAGAGGATTTCTGCCCACCCAATGCCATACCCAATTCAATCATCAAAACTCCAAGGTACGGGTTAGTATTCAAGAATCCTGCTGATCAACTGAAACTGTTTGTGACAATGGACTGTCAGAAGGACACAACCCATACTCTGAACATGTTCAGAAAGATACTAGAGGAGAATAAAGCAACAGAGCTTATGAACGCAGAATCTGCTCTGATGATGATCAAAGAGATTGATGCTACACTCGGCTTACGAAATCTCTGCCTCAAATTCTATGAAGAACTCGAGGAAGTAGGAAAAGACAACAGAAAGTTCGACGACTTCCCAACTGCAAAAATCTGAGTCTCTTCAAAGAATCTCTGTCAACGTTTCTTTCAATGTACTCAAATGTAAAATGCCTATGGCACTTCTTTGAATGAAAGAGCATTCGAGGTATTGTTTAACCTCTGTAATTTAAATACTTAGCCTTAAAAGAACTTAATAGTCAATTTTTTTATTTTTCACTACTTAGGGGGAGATTGTTAGCTTCAATCTTCCTAATCATATAAATACTTAGAAGTAGTGAAAAATAGGCTAAGTATAGAAAAGCCTCTCACAGAGGCTCTGCCACTTCTTCCAGAAGATCAAGTCCAGAAAGCCACAGAAGCTACAGAGGTAATCACAGAACCTCTGTAGTACGCAATAAGAAGATCAACTCAGAAACAAGTGGACTGCTCCACAGAAGGTCAGACCATAGAACCTCTGTAATGCCTTACAGATCCTCTGTGGTCTGCTATGAAGACTTGGAAGATATTACTGGATACGTTCATCAACTTGCATGGAAAAGTACTGTCAAAACACGTGTCAAGCTCTGAGTGGACTCAATAGGGCATGGTACAAAATAGACGTCTGCGCCATTTAATGCATTTACCAATAGTACATCTGCTCCATTAAATGCGCATGGCTCAAACAACTGCTCACACCATCCAGTCAACTGTTCACACCATCCAGTCAACTGTTCATGCCGTAAAAGGAACAGTGACCTACTTCATAGTCTTCTAAGAGTAGTATAAAAGGAAGACTCATGTTGAGTTCTTCCTAAAACACAAAAACAGAAAAACAAGAACACTTCAATCGAACATCAAGAACACATAGCTTATGCACATTTAGAGTCATATCTGTTTAAAGCTTTGCATACTCACTGTTCTTAAATCTATTCTTGATATATATATATTCAGTAAACTTTGAGATATTTTCCTGTTCACTGTTTATTTATATTGTGTTCTAAATCTATCAAACATATCTGTTAGTTCTTCAAATACGCTTCCGCATCAAACCTTAAACCTGAACTAATAGATCTGATAATCTTGTTTAAAGCAAAACGGGAACCAACAAAGTTATATATCACCATTTATCACATGATCTCTGATAAAATGATACATGATTTCGATGTGTTTGGTCTTTGAGTGTAGCACTGGATTATTGGCTATAGCGATGGCACTTGTGCTATCGCAATACATTGGAAATTTTTAGAGCTGAAGATCATAGTCCAGTAGTTGATTTCTCATCCACAAGACCTGAGACCAACAGCTTCCAGCGGCTACGTACTCAGCTTCAGCGGTTGAGGTGGACACTGAGTTTTTCTTTTTACTTGTCCAACTCACCAGCTTTCCACCCAGGAGCTGACAACCTCCTGTGGTGCTTTTCCTTTCCATTTTGCAACCTGCAAAATCACTATCTGAATAGGCTATTAGATCAAACCCTGAGTCTTTGGGATACCAAAGACCTAGGTTAGGAGTACCCTTAAGGTAACGAAAGATTCGCTTTACAGCGATCATATGAGATTCCTTAGGTTCAACTTGATATCGTGCACACAAACAAGTTGCGTACATAATATCAGGTCGACTAGCTGTAAGATACAGAAGAGAGCCGATCATCCCACGGTACGTTGTGACATTAATAGGTATTCCAGAAGAATCCTTGTTTAGTGTCAGCGGTGGTGCCATAGGGGTTTTCATAGTTGAACACTGAGTTAAATCAAATTTCTTCAGCATATCTTTAACATACTTACCTTGGTGAATGAAAGTTCCTTTTTCACTCTGTTTGATTTGAAGTCCAAGAAAATATGTTAGCTCACCCATCATACTCATTTTATATTCATCTTTCAATCTCTCAGAGAAACGAGTACATAAGTCAGGGTTAGTGGAACCAAATATAATATCATCGACATATATGTGAACAAGAATAATATGACCTTTTACTTTCCTGAAAAATAGAGTTTTGTCGATTTTACCTCCCTCAAATTTTTCAATATGGAGATAAGTAGAGAGAGTGTCATACCATGCACGAGGAGCTTGCTTTAATCCATAAAATGCCTTATCCAGTTTATAGACATAACCTGGATGCTTAGGATCTGAGAATCCTGGGGGTTGTTCCACGTAGACTTCTTCATTCAGCTTTCCATTGAGAAATGCTGACTTGACATCCATTTGATAAACTTTGAAGTCTTTGTGTACAGCGTAAGCTAAGAATAGACGAATAGCTTCTAGTCTTGCCACTGGGGCGAATGTTTCGTCGTAATCTATACCTTCTTCTTGTCTGTATCCCTGAGAAACAAGTCGAGCCTTGTTGCGGGTTACAGTTCCATGTTCATCCAACTTGTTTCGATAGACCCATTTAGTGCCTATCACTGACTTGTCAGATGGTCTTCGAACGAGATTCCAAACTTTGTTTCTTTCAAATTCTGTCAGTTCTTCTTGCATAGCACTGACCCAGTTTGGATCTCTGAGGGCATCATCTATTTTCTTTGGTTCAATCAGAGAAATAAAGTTAACAAATAAACAAATGTTACCTGCACTTCGTCGAGTATGAACACCAGCGTTTGGATCACCAAGAATCTGATCAATAGGGTGATTAATAGTCCATCGCTGAGCTGGAGTATGAGTCGCTGACTCAACCTGAACTGGAGGGGCTGAAGATGAGGCTTCAGCAACTTCTGGTATATCAACCAAGAGAGGAAGAGGTGCAGATCGCATTTCATTCACTGATTGCTGATAAGTAGATGGTATATCTGAGAAAGAAGGTTCAGAGGCACTGACATCCAAAGATGTGAAGAAAGCTGATTGAAGGCTTTCTCCCATGAAAAAGTTCATAGGCTGTCTTTTTGAATCTTTTGACTATCAGCGACCTGTTTTGAGTAAAACAAGCATTGTTGACAGCTTCTGCCCAAAACTGAGTTGGTAAATGAGAATCGCTGAGCATTGAACGTGCAGCTTCGATGATAGTTCGATTTCTTCTTTCAGTGACTCCGTTTTGTTGCGGTGTTCTCACTGAAGAAAAGTTGTGAGAAATACCCTTACTTTCAAAGAAGGAATCAAGAGAACTGTTTTTGAATTCAGTCCCATGATCACTCCTTATTGAGTGAACGGTCATGTTGTTCAGGACTTCCATTTTGCTGACAAAGGTGATGAGTTCTTCAGGGGTGTCACTCTTAGAACGGAGAAACATTACCCAGGTATAGCGAGAGAATTCATCAACTATGACCAAAGTATATTTCTTTCCAGCGATGGATTGTTTGTTAACAGGGCCAAACAAATCCATATGGAGAAGTTGTAGAGGAGATGATACTGAGGAGACTTGCTTAGATTTGAAGCTTGCTTTGGTCTGTTTACCTTTCTCACACGCTGAACATAAGGACTCTTTGGCGTATGAGTGTTGAGCTAGACCAGTGACTAACTCTTTAGAGGAAATAGTATTCAGTGTCTTGAAGTTGAGATGAGAGAGCCTCATATGCCATAGGCAGTTGACATTAGATGAGGCTTTTAAGAAGAAACAGGAGTTCTCAGTGGTTGTAGAGTCCATGTTTATAACGTAAACAATTTCCATACGATAACCGCTGAGAGCTATCTTCTCCTTTTAGTCAGTGACAAAGCAGGATTCCTTAGTGAAGATCACTTTGTTATCCTTGTCACATAGCTGACTTATGCTTAGAAGATTATGCTTCAGTCCTTCAACATATGCGACTCTTCTGAAGGTTATTGTACCATTAGAAAGTACACCAAACCCTCGGGTATATCCTTTTCCATTTCCACCGAAGGTCACCGAGGGACCCTTCTCTTCCTTATACTCAGTGAGCAGGTTCTTCTTTCCAGTCATGTGTCTAGAGCATCCGCTATCGAGATACCAGACACCCATCTTAACCTGCAAACAAAGGAAGATTAGTTTGACATGGGCACCCATTTCATTTTGGGCTTAGATTTGTCAGTGGTGGTAGAGGAAGTGGAAGGTTCGGCAATCTTCGCAGCATTTGAAGATCCAGCTTCTGAACTATTCTTCACTTTGGTTAATTTCTTAACCTCAGTGGTCTTCTTTGCCTTGGGGGTAATAATCTTCATCTTAGCTAACTTTTCAGCTTTGGTGGCTGTGGGACACTTACTAGCAATATGATCAGTAAGTCCACAGTGATAACATTTCCTATAACTAAAAGTAGCTTTAGGGCCATTTGTATGATGAGCTATTAGTTTTAAATGAGCAGGGCCAGCACCAAGTATACCTTTGGCATTGGAAATAGGAGGAACAATCAGTTCTTCAGATTTCTTACCAATAATATCCAATTTAATTCTAGGAGCAGATCGCTGAATAAATCCAGGGATCTTATTCTTAGAAGTAGAGGGATAAGTCACTGAAGCTTTAGAAGCATTCAGCTTAGGTACAAAGGTACCCTTCTGAGTTTTTGGATAAACAATTTTCTCTTTACCTTTAGAATTAAGGTAGAGAGTTCCTCAGGGATAGGAGTTTTTAAAGAGCAACACTGAGAAGATGAAGTGTCAGGGATAGAGGAGACACACATTCCAAATTTAAGCACGGAATGATCAGTGGTTGGTGGTTCAGCGTCAGCTTTATAACCAAGACCACGTTTGTCACTCAGGGGAATCTGAGACTTAATTATCTCAGTGATCGTTGTTGAGGATTTATACCATCCATCAACAGTAGCTTTTAATGCAGCGATAACTTCTTCACGCTCGATTTTGACTAGCTGATTTATATGAACTTGAACTTTAAAATCTTGTTCAATTTTAGAAAGCTTTTCTATTTGAAGGTAACAGTTTTTAAGTTGTTCAGCGAGATCAAGGTTTTGATTTTCAACAACAGTTTTTGCCATTCATGGCATCGTATAAACTCATAGTCAGGAGATCGATCTTTCGAAGACTATCAGCTTCATCAATATTTGAAATATTTGTAAAGAAGGAAGGTGATACCTTAGATGTAGAGGATGAAGCAGAGGGAATTTCAGTTTGTTCTTCCTCATCTTCAAGTTTGGCCATTAGACAGAGATTGGCCTCATCATCATCTTCTGAGTCAGATGATTCTTCTTCATCAGAGGCAACCCAATCATAGTCAGCCATAAGGCCTTTGCCTTTCTTCTTAAAGCTTTTCAGCTTTGAATACTTTTCTTTCAACTTTTTGTTTTTGTCATCTCTAGCCCTGGGGTTAGAGGTTTTCTTGGGGAAAGCTGAGGGTCTAGAGACTTTCTTTGACCTGCACTCGCTAGCAAAATGTCCTATTTTTTTACAGTTATAGCAAGTAGCAGTAGCCTTATCAACGGGGATTGATGATTTAGGCTTGTCAGTGAGTGCAAGAGTTTTATTCCTTCCGAAGTTACTCTTTTTAGCGAATCTCCTGAACTTATTTGCTAGGAGTGTTATAGATTCATCAAGATCTGAAGCGTCAGAATCTGATGAGCATTCAGAGTTAGTCTCCATCTCAGTGACAGTGATAGTAGATCGCTGAGTGGAAGGTAACTCTGAGAGTAAAGCAACATGTGTGCTCTTGGAGTCTTTTACAAGATTCTTCTTAATATGACTCGACTGCTCATGATTGAGCATAGTGCCATATAAGGTAGAGAGAGTCATAGATTTTAGATCCTTTGATAGCTTAAGACACATTGAATAACTGTCCCAGCTTTCAGGTAAACATTCTAAGAACTTTGTCAGAATTTCAAAGTTAGAATATTCCTTACCAACAGTTTTCAGATCAATTATTAAGCAGTTAAACCGTTGGTGAACTTCAGAGAGAGTTTCATTCTTACCACAAATGAAGCTTTCGTACTGTCTTACCAGGTTGATCATACGTGAGTCCTGGACTTCAGACGTACCTTCATACTAAACACAGATTGTGTCCCACATGGCTTTGGAGGTTTTCAGGTTCATGGCGGAATGGTAGACTTCGTCAGGAAGAGCCATGGAGAGGATGGATCTGGCTTTGGTGTCGAGAGCCACTTTCTTCTTATCTTCATCAGTCCACATATGAATTTCCTTTGGAACCAATCTTTCTGGAATAGCAGCTCTATTCTCAGCAGCTGGAACTTCAGGATCAATTCTGATAGGAATGTATGTACCATTTTCGAGGTAATAAGGTATAGTTGGGTCTACAGCTTCTAAGAAGAGTATCATCCTATTTTTCTATAGATTAAAGTTATCTCTGGAAAATCTAGGGGGTTTAGCAAGAGAACCATTTTCTATATAGTTTGTGTTTATGTTAGTAGCCATTAAGAGAAATAGCAAGGAAGAGAAAAGATTAGTATAAGCAAGATCTTGTTTATGAGATTAAACAAATCCGCTCTGATACCACTTGTTGGTCCCGGAGGGGTTATACAAGTTTGTAGAAGGGGGGGTTGATTACAAACACACAGATTTTACTTTTCTAAATTGTTTATTGATATTTATCAAACAATTTACAACTTGTTGCGGAACAAGATTAAGGACTAAGCCTAATCTAAACAAGTTAAGAACACTACGTTTCTTGCACTAGAATTAAGACAGAAAGGAGATAAGAATACTACGAGTAATATTCTAACACTAAGAGAGAAAGAAGAAGATGGTCGAGCACTTCATTTCTGAATTAGGGTTCTTCTTATATACTGCATGCATTTAATGCAAAGCAGTATAACTTTACACGTGGCAGCAGCTGATTGGTTGCATGGTTTTACCTTTGTATACAACCTTAGTATCCGCATGATGTACAGTGTAGAATCAGAGTTGGTTGTACGATAATGGACAGAGGGGATGTCCTTTCAGACATTTTTGTATGGAGGCGTACAAGGGGGAAAGACAAAAGTAACTTGTAGAGTAAACCTCATGATCAATGTTCGTTGAATAGTACTTTATCAGCGAGTGAAAAATCTTGGCTTCGTTGATATCTGCATCAGTTCATTAGTAGCCTTGTCGCTGGTTCTTGGCTTGATCTTCGACTTCAGCGTAGAACATATATTGACGTGAAACTTGTCTTCATGGATCATACGTAAACAACTAAAACTTATCAGCGATCATCTTTAAGACTGAACAGGCTCAGATCTTATGGATGAACAGAGTTCGCTGAATGTTAAAATTAAAGAGCATGAGTTTCCTAGCAGCGGTACTGTAGAGA
Organism: Saussurea involucrata; assembly: GCA_033807775.1. NCBI lineage: Eukaryota > Viridiplantae > Streptophyta > Magnoliopsida > Asterales > Asteraceae > Saussurea > Saussurea involucrata. The sequence continues at coordinate 141,843,161 of CM066322.1, forward strand.
CATAGTACTTATTAGCGATAGTGAAACTCTAATACATATTGTTTACTTACAATTTTCACTAAGTGTTGAAAGAGAGTCATTATCAAATCACTGAGGGTTTGCATCAACAGTTTCTAATGATGTTCGAGGTCATAACACGATTATGAAGCTGTAAAGGACGATGAGGTGTAGATATGGGTAAGGTTATGTGCCCCATAATTATAATAAGTATAGATGACTCCTCACCGACAATAACAGAACTAACAATGCATTTATTAAAAATTATTTTGAGTGTACATGTGTCATAGTCAATATGTGAGGCCGTGCCCGTGTCCATATACCAACCGGTATCACCCTGGTCGTTAAGTTAAATGGTGTTGAATCCTTAAGGGAAGGAAGTGGCTGGTTGTTTGTAACACTCGAAAATTGAAATAAATGGGAAATAAAGGTAGATGGAAAAAATCATTCAACCACAATTGAATGGTAGAAAGTGAAAAGACTAAAAAAGGATATGAGAGGAAATTGTAAACTTCAGTGCCAAAAGTGTCAAGTCCCCAAAAGTTCATCTATGATGTGACGTGGAGAGGAGTGGTTACGCCCCCAAACCGGCGTAAGTTCGTCTATAATGCGACGATGCTCATTTGAAGAGTATATATAGCAAATTTGGTACCGTTCTCTTCGTTTCTGAATTTCAAGCAAGTGACACTTATTCAAATACATTTTGACCAATCTTGGGAGGAGAAAGTTGATTTTTCATAGAGTTTTCAAGGGGATGATTTTATCAATTTAGTATTTTTCTCTAAACCCTCTTTAAACTTGTTGAATGTTTTAAATCTTATGAAACTGTTGTTAACAATTATATACAACGCACACAAAGTCAAATTGATTTTACAACATTCTTTACGAACATCACAACTTAACGAGCTAAAAAGACAATCCCAAGTTCCCTTACCAAGTGATATTGATAAATCTAAATCTTTTGGCAAAGATGAGTTGATGTTGTTCTAAAAGAGAGTCATAAGTTTGAGAGCCCGATGGAAACTTTTGAGCATTTGAGAAACCATTTTCATTTGACAATATTGAAAAGGTGCTTCAAAATGTTAAAAATGTCATTACCTCTTGCCTAGATACTACCTTTGATGTTACATCACCATTACAACAATTGCTTGTTGTTGTTTAGAAATAAAAGCACATGTTTGTAGATTTTGCAAGAAATTTTCATGTCGTTTTCACAAAGGGGTATGGTGTCCAATCCAAAGACTCGGGATGTTTTATAGAATCATGGTTCATTGTTGTTGAGGTAATTAGGATAGATCCTTTTGAGATGAAAGTGATCCTAATCTTGAAACCACTCCATAATTTCAAAATGCACATGTGGGGTGGTGGCGCTCATCCTGAATAACATTAGAGAAATCTTTTACTTTCAACTCCATTTCTATTATCTTATTTTTGTTTTGAGCCCGTGTATACATGATAGTCCATTACTAAACCGAATACAAAAAACCCACATATTTTCTTTTTTCAATTTTGCTCATCATAATAAACATGTGAAGTTACCTACTATGCTAACCTAAGTTTCTATAACCCAATTAAACTATATAAAAATTCATAAACGAGTCCATTTTCTCTCACCACTTTGCCTCTAGAACTAAACAAAGGATTCTTGGGTCATTATCTTGATTCATCCATAAATACTAGACAAATGACATAGGTCATCTTTTGTATACACATGCCTATACGCCTTTCCCTTTTGAAAATCTTATTTCTAACCCTTCTGCCTCTCTACCCATTCTCACCATCTAATGAGCACATTGTTGTTCTCTAAATTTGGGGGAGGATTTTTATCAAGATCAAACGATATGGTGATGTGTGGTTATATGATGAGTTCAGAAAGTAGAAACCTAGTGAAGAAGATGTTGTATCTCAAAAACATTGCCACAACAAAGAAAGACAGAGAAAACGCACTAAACATGGTTTTTTTTTCCTAAACAAGTTTGGGGGAAAGAAAAAAATGAATAAAACCAAGTGTTGAAACCCATGTCAGGCCCTATGAATCTTATGTTTAATGAACTGAATCTAACAAAAAGAATCTTCGTTTAGCCTATGGTAAGCATAAACGGTTGAGTTTTTCTAGTAATGATATGATGGTTTATAAAAGACTCTATTAAGCAAAGGCAAAAATAAGATGGGAATTGGTAACATGATTACTATGAATGAGCAAATTTTTTTTTTTGAAATGTAATAAAAAATAAAGATGTTTTTCATTTTAACTTTGTCTTATTTGTGTTTTTGAGTCTTGTTTTTTTCATTTTAATTGTTTGGGGAGAAACAACATTTTAAGTTTGGAGTGTGAGAAGTATTAGTAATATAGTATGATTTTCCTTTCTCTTGTGTTTTACATTCTTAAATGGATGAGTTGAGTTTTTTTTTGTTAGTACTTTATATACTTCTTGCTTATGGAGCATGGAAGTGGAAATAATATAGTTTCTGACTTTTGGGTTAAAAATTGAGGTTTTCGAAATAATGTTGTGAAGACTGCTACAAGTAATATAAAATAAAATTCTCAGAACTTATCAATAAAGCAAGTCCAACAGCATAGGCATCCACGTCCTCGATAATGACATCAGATTACCCTTCCTTAACATGGGGAACTTGGAATGCATTCATGTAAGTAAACATGTCCTCATGCTCCTCGTCCCTCCTCATGAAGTCGACAGCCACTTTGATGTTCAAAGACATCATTTTTGGCCCACCTTCTGCCATGTTTCCCCTTTCCCTAGTCAGAATGGGTTGGGGTTGCGGTTGTCTTCGATACCCCATAGTAGGGGAAGAGGGTATCGTGCCTTGTGAAGGCACCTTTGCCTTTTCTAGAATAACGACCGATCATCGATATTCAAATGCGTTCCACGCTTCCATCTTATACTTTTTTTGCATCAAAGATTGTCGTTGGAGCTTTCCTTTTCAAATCCTTGCCCTTTCGGGCAAGAGAAGCGTATCTCTCTCTCCCCCCCCCTCTCTCTTAGATCTCTCTTAGAGAGGGTAATATACATTTTCCTGATTTCTCCTCCGCTATCAACAAAACAAAATTAATTTAAAAAACTAATTGACGATAATATCAAGGATTTAAGAATAAACATTCGATAAGATACTTACCTCCTCATCTTTGTATTATCTCAACCCCTTCTCTTCAAAAGGACCTGTCGATCCCACAAATTCGACACCCGTGTATTTCTCTTCGTATATTTACGACGTCCGGCCCTTAGATGGCAAAACGAACTCTTGATTGGATATTTGCAGAAACCGCTCGATTTGTTCTTGAGTTTCTTGTAAAGGCGTCATTGAAGTAAAATTGATCTTTCAAATGATAAGAAAATAAATTAGAGTCAGAAATGTTAAACTAGACATAAGAAATAATTACAAGACTTACATTTTAGGTTCCAGTCTGAGGCTAACCACTAGTCTTCGTCTCTCAAGGAAGACACCTTATCAAACACATATTTGGTCTTCCACTTCGTATCATGAACCACTTCGAAATAATTAAGAAATAAAGGTCGAGGAGAGAAAATAATTCAAACTCAAATTATAGGTGAAAAGTGAAAATAAGAGAAAAGGATAAGGTATGGAAGTGTAAGTCTTCATGGACCTGTTTTGCAAACTCCTAAAACTTCCAAAATGAGATCGTGGCCATGTAGCGAGAGTTTGGCGCCAACAGGTTGTGAGGGTGGTTAACAACGGGATTAAAGGAGATCGTCACTTTCATTTGGAGAGTGTTTTTTTAGCAAGGGCGAGAGAGAGGCTGATAGAGTGAAAAGAACACTCGGGAGAACGGAGAAAAAGAGACAACGAGCGGGAAGGCTACGGTTCAAGCCGGGGTTCGATCACGACGTTGTTGAGGTGAGAATCCTACAAGTTCTGTAAGCTTTTCGTTTTCCCAATAGCCTACGATCGACGTTTCTATTTAACGAAACAAATCGATGCCCGTTTACTCTCGAACTTGAGAAATACTGTTCGATTTTGGAGTCAGACCGACGAACTAGGTGATGGTTTCGATAACGTTTTATTTCTCTCAAAAGAAACCTCACTAGTAGTCGACGTTTTCTCATCGTTAAACTCGATCGAAATGTTGGCGGGTTTAAATACTAAGCCTACCGAGTGGAACGAAAATCCAACGTTTTCACGAAAACGATTTCGGCCATTGGTGTTACGTATGTTTTGTAGTGGTTCCCTTTAATTGGTAAGGTCAACGGAAGAAAAGGGAAAAGGGTCGATCGATGTGAAATTCTAAACATTAATCGGGTATCCTTGAAAGAGGTTGACAAGAATCAACCATGCACTCATATGTACGCTTTGTATATATAATAAACGGCCCTGTTGTGGGTTTGGTTAGAATGCAAAATGGTGATGGATTTTATGCATGTGAGCTTTAAAAGCCACTGTTGACTCCAGGAGTGGGCATGCATATATATATATATATATATGTCCATGTTAGATTGTTAATGCATATATATAACATATATGTGTATGCTAAAGACTGGTAGTATATATGTAGTGCATATGTATGTGAATGCATGCGTATGTAATATATATATATGTATGTCAAGGTGTATATAAATATATGTATTTACGTAATATATTAAATAACTCTATATATGTATATATTAATGTGCAATATCGTATGTGTATATATACACGTGACATATATATATACATGTGTGTTAATGCATATTATATATAGAGATATAGAGATATCGGTATGCGTATATATAATATATTTTTATATTATATGGTTTATGGGTCGGTGAAGAAAAGAAGTAGATGGTGTTCGGATTATAGACACCTAAATTATTAAGGAGATTTAAGTTATATTTCACAAGATGATTTAAAGGCTCGTAAATAGCAAACTATTTATAAGAAGAGGATACTTAGAAATGGTTACGATTTATGTAGGATTCGGGAGCTATTTGGGAACAGGTGAATCTACATTAAATCGAGGTGAGTCTTCATGAGACTTTTCTGGGATGTATACATACGTAAATACAAATTATTTTGGCATGATAATTATTTGCTGTTACGTATGTGGAGCATGATGATATGTGTTATTGCATGTTTACGTATGTATGTTTACATGGAAAGGTTATGTGTTAGCCCCAAGCATCTGTTATGTAAAAGTATTGAAAATAGTATCAAGTCAGAAGACCATCAGAGATCAGACAGAAGACTTGGAAGAAGTTCAACAAGAAGACCAACAGAGCTCGACAGAGCTCTGGCGGATCCAACAGAGCACAACAGAGCTCTGGCAGAAGACTTCCAACAGAAGAACCGTTTATCAACAGAAGACCAACAGAGCCCTTGCAAAAGAATTCTGTTGAAGTGAAGACCTCTGTGAAGCCTAAGTCTCGTAAGAAATCCTAAGTGTTAGACACGTGTCCATACTTTCCACGTATGCCCTAAAGAAGGGAGACACACTTTCCACGTGTCATTCCAGGGTACGATAGTACACTGTCTACACTTTATCAGGGCTGTAAATAGTGAGGTAGTGGAACAAACGATTGTAAGCTTTTGAAAGAATAGTTTTTCCACAATTGTTTAAGCACACACTGCAGTAATCCCGAGCACTACCTCCGTACGATATTGTTCCCTGTGAGATTTCCGAACACACACTTGAACGTGTTCTTGGTGTGATTCATTATCAATATACGAGCAGCGTTTTATACTTGATCTTGTTATCATTATTACTGTTCTATATTTGATACTCACAGTTACATTATCTTTACACAATCACTCACTTTAATGGCTTTAATTAATATGCTTCCGCTGTTTATTTTCTTACCATTATTGTGATACAGCGTGAATCTGGGAACCTACCGTTGGTATCAGAGCTTGCTTGATTTGCTCAAATCAATGCATCCAATCTACCAAGGTTGATTCACTGTTGTTGATTGTGTGTGTGTTTCAAAGCTTCCTAGTATACTCTGTTTTACAGTTTAAAGCTTAAAAGTTACCTTATCACTGTTTTACGCTCACCGGTCTAGTTTAAGGATCTTCTCTACTGTTCATTACTGTTCCATTGGTTACTGTTCAATTTCAGTTTGAAAATCTTTGAAAACCGATATACTCTGTTTTCTGAAAAATGGCAAATAACATCAACGCCATTTACACTGCTGGTTCTCTGACCAAGCCTCCTACTCTTCTGAGAGATGAATATTCTCAATGGAATATTAGGATGGTTAACTTCCTTGATGGGATGGACAGAGACTTAATGCGTTCTGTCACGAATGGACCTTGCCAACCCATGGTTTTGGCTCCACGTGTACCTGCAACAGAAACTACTGCTGAGATTCCTGCTTATCTTAAACCTAAAACCACCGAGTTTACTAATGAAGAGAAACTTCAAATGGAAAATGACCTTAAGGCAGTTAGACTTCTGATAATGGCCATTCCAAACGAGATATTTCAAGAACTAGATTCATGTGTTACAACCAAAGAAATCTGGGATCAGCTTCTAAATCAACATGAGGGTGGAATTAATACCCAAAAGAACAGAAGGACCCAATGTATAAATGAATACAACGATTTCAAGGTACTTCCTGAGAAAACCTTACAACAAACCTACAACAGATTCAATGTTCTAATCAACAAATGTAAAAAATGTGGGGTTGTTATGTCGAAGGAAGACAACAATGTTCTGTTTTTGAAAAGTTTGAATGATGAATGGTTAAATCTGTCCATGTCTTTACAAGCTAACCAGGATCTAGATGCGTGGTCTCTTGCCGACGTGTATGGGACTCTTGCTGCACAAGAGAAGGATGTTGTCAAACAGAAAGGAAAATCCAACATTGCAGGACCAATCGCTTTGATTTTTGATTCAAAGAATCTGACAGAAGGAAAATGCAACAGAGAAAGTTCCAGCAGAGATAAGAAGAAAGAGAAGAAAAAGGGTAAGAAGAGTCTGGTAGCTGAAAGTGATGCTGAAGGGAGCTCATCAGATGAAGATGACGATATAAATGCTTTTGCTAAATCTCTTGCCTTAATAACCCAACAATTTAACAAGAGATTTGGTAGCAGAGCATTTGACAAAAGAGGTAGATACGATAGAGAAGGAAAAGATGAGAAAAGAGGTTATGCTGCACCTCAACAACAAAACCACCAGAACAGAGCTCCAACCACAACCTCAACATAAGTATAATGCTCCAATTCCACAAAAAGCTGATGTTGCCCAACCCATCAACCAGAACGATGGACGTTGCTTTAGATGTGGCAAACCTGGCCATTTCTCTGCAAATTGCAGAGGTAAACTGATAAAAGACCAGGATTACTACAAGAACAAATATAAGTACAATTACAGAGAAAGAAGCTACGTTGCAGAGATGGAGAATTGGATTTCTGATTCATCTTCTGACGATGAACCAGAGCAAGCCAATGTTGTTGTGGATGATGAAAGTTTGGGAGAAGTTGATTGGATGACCGGAGAAAGGATAGAAAGGTCTGAAGAAGAAGATATAGCTCATGTATTTGCTCTTACCATAACAGAGCCAGACAACAGAGCGCTGGAGATCACCAGACCCAGTGCTAATGTATGTTCATCAGAATCAAAGTCTGACTCAGAGTTAGAAATGCATGTTTCTTTGCTAACAGAGGAGTTTCAACTCTTAAAACAAAAGCTTTCTGAGGAAAAAGAGTTAAGAAAGCTAGCTCAGAAGGATCTGTCCTTCTACAAGAGAGAGAAAACTCTCTTGGAACAGCAAAAGGAAGAAATATTCTAAGAGAAATCTGAGCTAGAGATCTTACAACAAAAGAAGGAAAGCATTTTTTTCTGAAAAGATTAAAGAGTTTGAAAATGTTTTGAAACAAAAGTCTGAAGAGGTTAAGAAGTCTGAAACTGAAAGACTTAACTTTGTTGCTTTAAAAGATTATTTTCAAAGAGAAAGTGAGGTTTTACATCAATCCCTACAGAGAAAGGAAATTCAAATCAAGAAGTACCAGGATGCACAAGATGTGCATATTAAGATAAACTCACAGATGGATACGCAAGGTCTCGGTTTCTCTGACCTTGCTCCCTATAATGAAAAGAAGAAGACATCTCTGTCCTTTGCTTTTTGTGTTGGGAAAATCCAAGAGGATGTGATCTCTGGAACTGCTGCTTTCAAAAGAATCAAAACCTCAGATGTTTTCAAAAGAACCAGAAGACTGGACTACAGGAATTTTAGTTATGACTCCTTGGATCATGAAAAAGTTAATAAACCATCTACAAAGTTTATTCTTGATCAAGGAAGAGCTAGAATCATATTTCCTAACTCTGTTAATAGTCTGGATCCAAAAGAAATTTTTAATTTCAACTCTTTTAAGGGACAGAAGTCTGTTACTTCTGTGGAAGAGTCCTCTGTTGAAAGTTCACAGAGCGAAATTAACCCAGAAGCACCAGTCTTCTCTCCTTCCTATGAATCAATTCGAACATCATTTGAAGAGGATATTAAAAGAAATCTTGAGGAAAATGCTGTTTTTGATGCATCAAAACCCAAGTTGAGGAAGTTTAAGTCTGTCAAAACCAATATCTCAATGATAACCCCAGAGTCTAACACCCTCAACAGAGCCACCAGAGACTTTCTAGGCTCTGACAGTGACTCTGACTCTGAGGTAGATGAGCAAATTTTTTGTACTCAGAAGAAAGTTTTGCATAAACCAAAACAGATGCCCGCAGGATGTTTCGATTTGAAAAAGGATGTCGCATTCTTTAAGAAACAAGCTAGATTTATACCGGTAACTGAGTTTGATAACAAAGGTTTCAAGATTCTTGCTTCTAATGCAATAGAAGATAAGAAAAGAGAGAATGCAAGAAATATTCCAGTGAACAACACCTCTGTACCCCATGTTTTCAAACCAGTCAGGTTTACACCAGAACAGAAGGACAAATTGATAGTCAATGACAGACCTATTCCCAATTCTGGTGTAAATCAAAGAAATTCTTTTTGGTCACAAGAGTCAGTTCCAAAGAAAAACAACTTCATGTCAAGAGAGTTTGTTCCAAGAAACAACAGATTTAAGAAACCAAACCAGGACAGAATGTATGCTAAGACATCTGGTCCTAAAGTTTTTCAGAATCAAGCACCATTCAACCAACAATTTTTGAATAAAAACAACTTGCATCAGTTATCTTCATGTTCCATTAATTGCAACTGTATTCAATTGTTGTTAAAACTGCAAAATCATATGAATGGTCCCCACTGTGTTCTAAATCAGTCATCTCAAAAGAAGAATTTCAAGACTGTTCAGAATACACAGAGAAAGACCTCTGGCACGCCATCACAGAATGGAAAGCCAGTAGGAAAGACGGATAACACCCAAAAGCCTAACAAGAAAGGACCCATCATGCAATGGGTACGAAAAAGAAACTAATCTGTCTTGCAGAAACCTCATGTGCAGATCTGGTATTTAGATTCCGGATGCTCCAGGCACATGACGGGCAATAAGGAGCTATTGACTTCTTTCAAGAACAAGAAGGGAAGTTAATGGTGGTGTTTCGGTTAACGGTGGACAAATTAGAGGATATGGTACTTTAGTTAATGGTGGTGTTTCGGTTTCTGAGGTTGCTTATGTTGAAGGATTAAACCATAATCTTCTCAGTATAAGTCAACTCTGTGATCATGGATTCGATGTAAATTTTAGGAAGAAGTATTGTTCCTTGTTACTTTCTGAGTCTGGTCAAGAATTGTTAAGAGCCGACAGAAAAGGCAATCTATATTAAATGAATTTCAAACCTAATCAAAACTCTACAACAGAGAAACTCTGTTTAGTGTCTTTGAAAAATGAAGATGTCTGGCTCTAGCATAAAAGATTTGCTCACTTAAAATTTTCAAATCTTGACAAGCTCGTGAAATAGAACATAGTAAAAGGACTGCCTTCGTTAAAATTTGACAAAGACCATCTCTGTTCTGCCTGTGAATGGGGTAAGATGAAAAGATCTTCACACAGAACTAAGAGTGATCACAATTGCCCCAGACCTTTGCATATGCTTCATGTGGATCTTTGTGGTCCAATCTCTGTGCAAAGTCTGTCGGGTAAGAAGTATATTCTTGTTTTAATAGATGAATTTTCTAGATATACCTGGATCGAGTTCATCATAGTAAAATCTGATGTCCCAGAAATTTTGATAAGTTTGTTGAGAAGGATACAGGTTCTGTTAGGACTTAAAGTTCAAAAGTTGAGAATTGATAATGGAACAGAGTTTAAGAATGCCAGAACAGATGCTTATCTCTCAGAAGAAGGAATTTCCCAAAACTTCTCAGCTGCCAGAAATCCACAACAAAATGGTGTAGTGGAAAGAAAGAACAGAACTATGGTAGAAGCCGCCAGAACCATGTTGGCCGGTTCTGTCCTTCCTATCAACTTCTGGGCATAGGCAGTCTGAACAGCCTGTTTTACCCAAAACAGAGCTGTAATAGTGAAAAGATTTAAGAAGACTCCCTATGAACTCATCAACAACAGAAGGCCAAATGTGAAATACTTTCACATTTTTGGCTGCAAGTGCTACATCTTGAATGACAGAGAACAGCTGGGTAAGTTTGATAAGAAGGCGGACGAAGGAATCTTTATTGGTTATTCCTTAACCTCTAAAGCCTACAGAGTCTACAACACCAGAACCCGTGTTATTCAAGAAAGTATAAATGTGTCCTTTGATGAAAATACATCAAGATCCTCTGATCGCAAATCAACAGAGGGGACACATACGGAACAGAAGAAGCCAAGTTCTTCAAAAACAAGGGAAGAAGATATCAATCTCATGTTCGATGATTTCTTCAATGATGATGATTCTTCTGTCAACATCAACAGAGATGACCAAGCTCAGAATTCAACAGAACAGAATCTGACAGGTACAACTCTTACTGGTCCCTCCAATACTTCACCATCTACTTCTCTGTCTACAGGTGTTATTCAGAGAAATGAGGAACCACAAAGAGAACCTGAGCAAGAGCCATCATCACCTCTGTTAACTCATATTGGCAGAGACTCCTTATTTGAAAGCTCACCTTCACAGAGCCCTATTGGAAACTCACAGAGCAATGAGGCCACTCTCCAAAGTTGTGTGCCACAGAGCCCTGGTCCTAATCCACAGAGCTCTGACGCTGAAGTTCGTCTTTTCCAATCAGAAGCACAAACCCCACCTATTGTCCATGCTCCCATGACAAGATGGACAAAGGATCACCATCGTCATCTTATTATTGGTGCCGCTGAAGATGGTGTGAAGACAAGATCGGCCACAATCAATGAAGCTTTCTTTGCAAAATTTTAAGCATGATTGAGCCGAAGAAGATCACTGAAGCCCTTGAAGACCCAAACTGGATCGAAGCTATGCAAGAGGAGCTTCTGGAGTTTGAAAGAAACAAAGTTTGGTCTTTGGTTCCACTCCCAAAAGGCAAAGCTGCCATTGGAACCAAGTGGGTGTTTAGGAACAAGAAGGATGAAGATGAGATTATCATCAGAAACAAAGCTCATCTGGTTGCTACGGGATATAGCCAAGAAGAAGGCATTGACTATGAAGAGACTTTTGGCTAGGCTAGAAGCAATCAGAATCTTCTTAGCCTATGCTGCTCACAAGGGTTTCAAGGTCTACCAGATGTACGTCAAATCTGCTTTTCTGAATGGCAAACTGCAAGAAGAAGTGTATGTTCAGCAACCACCAGGTTTTGAATGTCCAGAGTTTCCAGACCACGTTTACAAATTAGACAAAGCTCTGTATGGCCTTAAGCAAGCACCCAGAGCCTGGTATGAAACTCTGTCAAACTTTCTGTTGACTAATCACTTCGAAAAAGGTACTGTCGATAAAACTCTTTTCTTTAGAAGGTATAAGAATGATATACTTCTGGTGCAAATATATGTTGATGACATTATTTTTGGGTCTACACGGCAAGAGTATTGTGATAAGTTTGAGGATTTGATGAAAAGTGAATTCAAAATGAGCATGATGGGAGAACTTTCTTTCTTCCTTGGTTTTCAAGTAAAACAATCCATCAGAGGGACTTTCATATGTCAGTCCAAATACATCTCTGATATTTTGAAAAAATATAAGCTCAACAATTCAAATCCAATGACAACTCCTATTGCCGCTGGAGTTAAGCTTGACTCTGACCTTAAAGGTGAACTAACAGATGTCAAGAACTACAGAGGCATGATAGCATAACTTCTGTATTTAACTGCTAGCAGACCTGATATAATGTTTGCAACTTGTCTGTGTGCCAGATTTCAAGCAAATCCTAAAGTATCACACTTTTCTGCTGTCAAGCGCATATTTAAATATTTGAAAGGGACTCAATTCTTGGGTGTCTGGTATCCTCTTAATTCTGGTTTCGAGTTTGTAGCATACACAGATTCAGATTATAGAGGATCCAAGAACGACAGAAAGAGTACTTCTGGTAGCTGTCAATTGCTTGGTGATAAACTGGTGAGTTGGACATCTAAGAAACAGAACTGCGTATCAACCTCTACAGCAGAAGCAGAGTATGTTGCTGCTGCTAGTTGTTGCTCTCAAGTGCTCTGGATGAAAACTCAACTCAAAGATTATGGCATGGAGTACAATAAAATTCCAATTTTGTGTGACTCCAAGAGTGCCATAGCAATCACAGCTAATCCAGTTCAGCATTTCAAGACGAAGCACATCGACATAAGGTACCACTTCATAAAAGACCATGTTGAATAAGGAACGATTGAAATGTATTTTGTTTCAACTGACTTCCAACTTGCTGATTTGTTTACCAAAGCCCTTGATGAAAGGAGATTTAACTTCTTAATCGGCAAGATGGGTATGCTGAACATGTCCTCCTAACTCTGTTCAAAACTCAACAGAGCCTCTGATGATCATACCAGAGCTCTGTCAAGCAGTTGGGTAGGATAGTTCAACAGAGTCTCTGATGTTCACCAGAACTCTGTTGTGCATACTTTTTCAACAAGCTCTGTAAATCTGTTTTTACATACTCCTTTTTTTTAAAAAATTTGAGCCCATTTGTCTAGGGGGAGCTTAAGAGAAATTATGCATGGTTTTAGGGGGAGCTTAAGAGAAATTATGCAAGTCAAAATCACATTATCCAAATTCAAAATGACTTTCCTCTTTGATCTGGAAAGAAAATTCTTTTTATAGAAAGAGGGAAAACCTGTTCTGATGAAAATCTTTGATAAAAGTCAAGAACTTAACAGAACTCTGATATTTCACCAGAGCCTCTGTTGATCATCATCAGAACTCTGTGAAATTTCTAAGTTAATTCTGTTATTCGTTCTTTGACTACTTTTCACATCAGATACAGAATTTTTAAATGTTTTGGGTAAAGGTGAAACATTTATGGGATACTTGAGCGAAATGGAAAAGGTTACTCAACAGAGACAAAACTGTGTTGAGCTCCACCAGAGCTCTGTCGGTTTATTTTGCCACGTCATCAGAAGCACGTCATCAGAGATGCGGGTCTTTCTTTAAGCGTCAACCACTTGTCACCCGCACATCTCTAATCGTAACGGTTTGCTTGCCTAAAAGATGTCAGAACCAAACCCTACGTGGCATTCTCTGATTAAAAGACAGACCACTAGCTGTTTCCACGTTCTACTATAGAGGCCGTTCCACTATCTGAAACAAGAGTGCCTATAGTACCTACGACGTTAATCTAGCCACATGTTTAGTGTATAAATACCCACTCTCAGAACCCATTTCATGTTTACGCTTTCGAATCATTCAAAACCCTTCATCATTCCCTCTCAAAGATCAAAACCCTTGAGCTCTTCAAGAAACCCTAACCTGCAAAAATGGCCGAACCACAGCATTCTGCTGAATCAAGTAGAATAGGGTATGTTGATGCCATTGTTATCCAACCCTACGAGTTTGCTGATAACAACTACCGTTTTGATGCAAACCCTGGTCTCTATTTACCCCTGTACCACATCTTTGTAGAGTTTTTCAGAAACTCTAAAGTTTTTCGAGCACTAACCATGTTTGACGACAACTTACCCGAGCTTTACGTCCAACAATGGTGGACCACTTGCCAATTTATCCCGGAACAAAAAGGGGTTGTCGGAAACGTTGATGCGGGAAGAAACGCGGGAGGAGGATCAATACACATTCGTGCCAGAACCTTCAGAAGAATATTTGGGATGAAGACAATAAGAGAATTAGGGATTTGAGCATATGAGAAACCCCCAAAAGTAGAGACTCTTCTTGATTTTGTAAAGTTCTTAGGTTACAACAAAGACATAAATAGGATAGGAGAGTTCAGAAGACAAAACCTACCCACAGTGTGGAACTTCATGTTCTCCACAATGAACAGAACCCTTACCTGTAAGTCTGGTAGCCAAGATCAAACAAGCACAAAGATTCTACAAATCATGTATGGGTTATTCTTCAACAGAAACTTCGATTGTGCCAAAATCCTTTACAAGGACCTTCTTGCTGCTGTGAATACCAAAACAAATGCTCTAGCCAGAGGTGGAGAAGTTGGAGTCCACAAGTTTTTGAAATCAATCAGGTTTCCTCGTTTTATAAGTCTTGTAATCCGAGAAGCCTTCCCATTATTGCAGTTAACTCAACAAGGAAATCCTACACCTATTTGGGTCATCTCAAAATTCCAACCCACGACTTCAGGTGAATATCCCTTCATCAGAAGAGTTCCAGGTACAATGCTTGCCCTTATTCATCCAGAACACCTCTCTATCCAAAACTATAATACTGCTACTCAACCTCAAGAACCTGAGGTGAGAACCCCATCATACTTAGGATCTGAGCCTTTATTAGAGAGTTTGAATGAGGAAATAGGAGAGGAAGTCAACAGACCAGAGGCAAGAGTACCCGAAGTGGGGTCTTCCTCTTGAGTGATGGAGGAGGAAGTACAGAACAGAGCATCCACTATGGAGGCTGTTCATGAGGAAGAAAGGGAAGCTACAGAAGAGGTGGCAGAGAGATCGCCCTCTTCTGGTAGGCGTGAGGAACATGTGTTAGAGAGTGAACAAGAGGAAAATGCTATACCCCTAGGAACCGAGGGAAATGCAAGCTTAGAAGAAGATGTTCAAAATTTGAACACACATGTGAGATTCCAAAGCCCAATTCCCAGTGCTGTCACATTAACTATTCCTGGTGATCAAGACCAAAGGAATATTGAAACAGAGGTGCACACCTCGAACCCTAACCAGCAAGAACCGCCAGAGGCTACTCTTCATGCCTCTGGTACGCACATACCTGGGGAATCTATTTTTGGTAATGATATTCCTTTGCCCCAGAACATCAATAGCTCACTTCCACATGATGATGCCTATGTGGCTCATGTAGACTTGTCACAAAATAGACCCGAGATCTTTCGCATCTCACGTAGTCTCTGTTCGACTCAGGGACAATGGGAGACCTTAGTTGAACAAGGGAAGATTTTGCTTGATCCAAGCTCTTCTCATCACATCCGATTCCCTTCACCAGAAACTGAGTCGGAGGAGGAAATCGATATCAGAATACCTGTAGATGCTTCTGTTCAAACAGTTCATCGAGGATCGGGTAGAAGTCCTCTAAGAGTCAACATAAACGCAACTCTTCAGAGAGGCACCTCTAAACTCGAGGTTGAACTGAATCCATCTATTGGAGTCAGGGTTACCCCCGTTGAAACTCTCACAAAAGCAGAGTTCACAAGCTTATGTGATAGTATCAACAGCTCCTTGAATGAGTATAAACTTATCAATGCACAGAAGGAGGAGCTGATCCGACAGGAAAATGTTTCTCTTAAAGAAGAACTGGAAAGATTAACATATAAATATGCAGAGTTACAACAGAAGTATGTTGATGTCGAAAGTGCCAGAACAGAAGCTGAAAGGGTAAGAGCAGAGGAAACAACAAAAAACTTCGACAGAGCTTGCAGAGCTGAAGAGACTTATGATAGAGAATCATACAGCTACAATGAACAGAACCTTGCCCATCTCTACGGTTATTCTATCAGAATTAAACGTCAGAACCTTGACAGAGCTCATCAATAACTCTGTTAAGGAATCCATCAAAGAAGCCACGACATCTTCTGCTACTCCGCTCAACATCTCCAACCCAAACCCCAATGACCGACCCATGTCAGTTGGCCAAATGGGAGAATTTAGCAAATCAGTTCTTAGCCGGATGATGACGATTTCTTCAAAGTTTGTGATGAAAGCCCAGGCGACAGAACGACATGTGCAAGCATCTCTTGACACTCACAAAGTTAACTTTGAGAGTCAAGTAGATGAGATCAGAACTGCTGCAACAGAAGTCGAAGATACATTGAAAAAGGCTGTCACCATCTTCACAGATGCAATCCTATAGACTGCCACACAGAAACGACCTGCAGAAGGAGCACCAGAAGGCGAACCATCGGATAAACGACCTAAATTTGTTGTTCCTGCCTCACCCAATACTGGAATTGCATTCTCTGATGATGAAGATGATGATGAGACCCAGATCCGCGAACCAGAACCTGACCCACACACCTCAGGAAACTGCGCGGTTTCCTGTGTGGTTTGCAAGTCGCGGCACAAACCGCGTATCCCTCTGTTCCAGTGCTATATTCGGTGTTTTCCTGATTTTAGGTCATTATCGCGATACGGACGACGGCAGACGACTTGGTGGCGATTTTTAGAGGGTTTTCACACACTTTGGAGCCAAGATAGAGGATCGATCGAGGAGGAGTTTGTTGGTCCCGAAGGCCTATACAAGTTTGTAGAAGGGGGGGGGGGGGGGGGTTGAATACAAACACACAGATTTTACTTTTCTAAATTGTTTTTTGATAAATCATTAACAATTTACAGCTTGTTGCGGAAAAAAGATTAAGGATAAACCTAAATCTAAACAAGTTGGAACACTAAGGTTTCTTGCACTAAGAGAGATAAGGAAATTACTAATAATAACCTATCTTGAGATAAGAGATTGAACTTGTCCAGAGTTAGCAAGTTACTTCAAATGAAGTGGGTTCATCTCTTTATATACTGCATGCATTTAATGCAAGTCAGTATACACTTTACACGTGTCATCAGCTGGTTGGTTGCATGTCATTGACCTTTGTTGACAATCTTAGTAACCGCATGGATGAACAGTGTAGTATCAGAGTGGTTGTACGATTTCAGACAGTCGGAGGTTCTTTTCTGACATTTCGTACGGAGTTGTGCAAGGGTGGTTAAGACAAAAGTACTTTGTACGGAGGACTTCATGATCAGCTTTCGTTGATTCAGAGCATTATCATTATCTATTCAGCGAATGATAAAGTGCAGCGATAGCTGAAGTCTTGTACTTGATACTTCACGTTGAGTGGACAAATCTGAGTCTTCGCTGATCCGCATCAGTTCATTAGGAGACTTGTCGCTGCTTCTTGAGCTTGATCTTCGACTTCAGCGTAGAACCTTTGTTGACGTGAAACTTGTCTTCAGGGATCATAAGTAAACAACTAACTTATCAGCGATCATCATAATGTCTGAACAGACTCAGAGCATTAATGGTGAACAGTGTTCGCTGAATGTTTAATTTAAAGAGCGAGAGTTCCTATCCGCGGTACTGTAAGATCTTAGTACTTATCAGCAATAGTGAAACTCTGATACATATTGTTTACTTACAGTTTTCACTAAGTATATAAGAGAGGGTCATTATCAAATCACTGAGGGTTTAGATCAACAATCTCCCCCTATTTGATTATGACATAGCAACAAAGAAAATTGCTATTTAATGAAAACATAAGGATAAAAAGAACTCATAAAATATTTGTCCCTTTTACTGTTTTCTGGGATCTTTTCAGTACTGATGGAGTAAAGTACGTTCGCTGAAATCTTTCTTTAAAACTTTGAATCAGGTTACAAAGAGAAATGGAAAGATTACAAGTACAAGCGAAATAAATTACAAGTACAAAAGAATAACTGATACAATAGAGAAATAGGCGATCATATCAGTTTGTAAAGGGTTCTTCCTTAATGAGAAGTTCATCAAGGGTCATTGATGTGGTGGGAATCATCCAGTCAGGAACGGTTACACCTTGTTTTCTTCTGATCAGCGCTTCTTCAAAAATCAAGGGTTTCAGATGTCGTGCCTGAGGGTCATTCCTGAAGTCACACCAGTAGATGAGATATCTCAGCTGTTCGATGGGAGTGATGTGAAGTTCAGAGATTAGTTGAAAATACTTTCCACCATCGTAGTCATGGAAAAATATCCCGTAGGGTTCGCTTATGACTTTGCCAGGGATGAAAGTCTCACCAGGAGGAAGAGATGTGTCAAGCATGGAAAGATCAGGATCAGGACCAAGGACTTCAGCACGTGAAAAACCAATACCTGTTTCATTTCGTATGACAGGGCCATCAATTGAAGATTTAGATTTCTTTTTCTTCGCTGAGGCCTTTCTTTTCTGACTTTCGAGAGGAGGAGGAGGAGGAATATCCACACAGGTGTAGACTAAGTCAATTATTTTGTTGATCAGCTTTTCAACATGTTCCTTGTACTTCGACTGAGACTTCTGGATGGCTAACCTTGTTGATTTTGGCAGGAGAGAGTCTGCAGTTGACCTTTTCTTTGCACCAAGCTAAAGTGGACTGAGACACAATTCTCTTTTCTTCAGTTATCTTCTTGGCGTCTTCCTAGAGCTGACGTTGAACATCAATGGGAACTCTTTTCAGCTTGGGGTCTTTTATTGATCGTTTAGAAAGCTGGATGGCGTATTCTCTGTCCTTTTCTTCAGCTTCCTTTCTTTCAGCGATTAATCTTTCAGCTCTGAGGTGATCCTTGTATTCCTTTTTGGAAATTCTGAACTTTGGAGGAACTGAAGGAAGTTGATCACGCCTCAGAATGATTTGCTGATCCTCGAATTGCTTTATTATCTCCTCTCTTCTTTTCTGATCCTCTTCACTTAGCTTTTGAGGAGCTAAGGAAGGTCTGTGTCTGTGCGAGAGTAGGTGTTCTTCTGGTTCATCAGTCTCAGAGATTAAATCTAAGACTGGGATTATTTCTTCAGCAGCAGCTGGTATTATTGGTGAAGTCGCAGTTGTGGAACCTTCAGCGATATCCTCAAACAGGGGAGAGGACTAGCTGAAACACAGCGATCTTACAAGTAAGAACTTGGGTAGAATCAGGGAGAGAAAATTTGTTCAAGTGAATAGGCTTGGGTAGTAGAACTGATAGTGTATGATAGAGGAGGGATGGAGTGAGAGATGTTTAGTGTACCTGACAAACCGGCTTTTCAAGCAAGATCGTCAGATTGTCATCTTCAGCGACGCTTTTGCCTTTTCCTTTCTCAGCTCCAGAGGCTGAGGGCTTTGTCTTTGTCCGCTCCCCTGAAGGTTCATTTATCGAGATTCCCTTAAGAACTTTGATCCTCGGAGCAGGTTTGGCAATAAAGAAGTCATCATCATCTTCGTCATCATCATCATCATTCTTTGGAGAAGAGGATGGTTCATTATCAGGGATGTCGATGGCTTCATCATCTTCTGCTTCGGATTCAGTTTTATCAGCTTTTTCTTCGAGTTGCTCCCCCTCAGATACAGAGGCGAACTTCTCGGTTTCCTCAGGGTTTTCATCTCCCTGAGGTCCAGCGGTGGTTTCTTCAGCATCCTTCTTCCCTCCCCTGATAGATTCATCATGGGAAAGGTCTTCAGCGCTATTGGAGAGATCTTCAGCGCTCTTCTCCCCCTCTTTCTCATGATGAGTGGGGGAGGAATGGGATGACTCAACAGCGTTGGCAGGTTCACTGTCTTCTTGGCCAGAGATACCTATACAACCTTCAATCTTTGCTATTCTGTCTTGAAGGCCAGAAATAGCAGGATTGATCTTCTCCAGCTCAGTGCGATCCGCCGCTGTGAAATTGTCAGATGCAGGGACAGGGGCAGGGGCAAGAGCAGGAGTATTCGCTTTGTGTAGCAGCAGCTCGATCTTCGTTTTCATCGAACTAACATCGGTCTTTACAGAGCCTAAGTCAGCCTTTACAGTAGACATATCTCCCTCTAGTTGGCCAACCGATGTCTTCAGTGTTGTGACCTCGCTGGACATGGATGAAACTGAATTTTTGAGAGAGGTGTAGTCTGTGTAGATGTCAGCGAGCACCTTGGCGAAGTCGCTGAGAGTTTTATCAACCTGCTTCATGTCATCTGTGGAAGCCTTCTTCTCCACCACCCTTGTCAGCTTTGTAAGATTCTCTCCAGCGTTTGTTACAGCTGTAGAGTTATTTGAAAGAGTAGTGGTGAGACCTGTCAGCTTTGACTCCACGGACTTCAGAGAGGCGTTGATGTCTCCCAAATTAGGACCTGTAACATATAAGAACTTGTGAACATAGGAAAGCTCAGAAGTTTGGGGTTTAGTGACAGTGTTTATGGGTTGGTGTGTACCTGCAGGAGGATTGATGAACTCGTCAAAATTACGGGTTCCTGAAAAATGTTCCATGTCATCTTCAAAAGTGCCCATGGATTGTCCTGCAGGTCCTGTCTTCATCATTTCTGGAGTATCAGCTTTAGTTTCCGTAGAAATGATGGCAGCTCCAGCGAAGTCTGGAGGAGAGACCAAATGAGTGGAGGGAGGAGCGAAGGATAAGAATGGAGGTTGGGTTCTGAGTTCAGCGTTGGATTCGCTGACAATCACTTCATCAGTCTTTTGAGAGACTGAAGGAGGTTGGGTAGGTTCCATGTTTGTAACCTCAGCGTTTAGAGACGCTGAAGTTGGGATAAAAGGGATGGCTTGTTCAGGTGTGGCAGAGCGTACCACTGAACGTTCCTTCAGCTCTACAGAAAGAGCTGAGGAGTCTTCAGCATGAGATTGCTGGGGTTGCTCCTTTGTTTTCTTTATCCTTTTAGAACCAAGTGGGGTAGATGATTGTTTCCTTTTCTTAGAAGGAGAGGATTTTGTGGCCAGGGTATCAGCGATGGGTATTGTCGCTGAAGGAGCCACAGAAGTAGAAGAAGAAGGGTTGAGAAGAGTTAAAAGGGTAGAAAGACGTACCTCATTTTCAACTGGTTTGAAGTCAAGTACCTTAGGGCCAACCTGAGAGAGTTTCAGGTCACCCTCTTGCGGGTAGCTGTCCTTCAGGCCATATTGGAAGATGGCGCTGATGAATCGGGGGTAAGGAACCCATGGAGGTCTGTCAGCGGCAGAGTCTACTTTTTGCACCAAGTCATCATAGATAAGAGATGCCCAGTCAATGTGTAGACCTTTCAGCAGAGCGTATCCCATTGCTTGCTGAGGTTGAGAGGCTTGGTCAGAGGAGCCGGTCTTGGCAGTCATGCAGCTGATTAAGTGAGCGAAGATGAAGTTCATCTCGCTGGGCATTTTCGACTTCTTTAGCAGGGTCAGCTTCTTCTCGGGCTTCTTGTCTCTGCCAAATTCCCATACATAGCCCATTGCATCGAAAAATGCAATAAGAGCTTCTTTGTCAGCGAGTTTCTTATGGTCAGGGAAAGGAACAAAAGGCTTTTCTTTTGTAGCGTTGGGAAAGTTCAGAGCTTTGCGAATGATGGCAGGTGTGATCTTTACCGTGCCATACTCAGTATCGCTGAGGATACAATCAATTGTTTTGGAGGGATCTTTGGCGGATGGTAACTGAGAGTGTCTGGAAGAGTACCAGAACTGGGATAGTAGTAGCTGACTTGCAGGAGGTGAGATGGTCAGGGCTGTTGAAATGCAGCAATTCTTTAGGAAATTCACAGCATCTTTCAGATGTGTGACTTGCTTTCGAGGAGGAAACTCGAGAAGCGCAGAAAGGTTGTTCGTTTTGGTCCAATCTATTTGATCCAGAGTGAACTTAACCCGAGGAGCCTTGATAATCTCTACTTCCTCAGAATCAGCGGAGATGTTCTCAGCGGTAGCAGGAATGTCAGACGATGCCATTTCTCTGTATTATCAGTTCAACCAAAGATGTTAACAAATAAGAATAATCTTAATGTGGAAAGATTTTCCATTAAGATGGTTCAAATTTTATCCATTTCATTCAGACACAAATGTCTTAATGAAGATTAGGGTTTTTCTTGATTTTAAGAAACGAAATGTAAAACCCATTTATTCTTGTTATCCAGTTTTCTATGAAGAAATAGATTCTGGAAACGAATGAAGAACAAGTTTAAGATTTTTGCATTTAAACTTGAAGAACAACCATGAAATTGTTGTGTTCATAAAACCATGAAAAAAAATGATTTCATTTTTAAGAAGTTCTTTTGTTTGATCTTGTTAAAACAAGGAAAAGATCGGAAACAAGTTATACGCATTCGGTAATAAATAAGAACATATTAACCTTGATGTTTGATGAAGAAGATGATGAACAGTTCTTGAAGGAAGATTGTTCGCGTAAAAGAAAATTATAAACCACGAGTTTGTTTATATAGACAGATTAGAGAGAGAAAATCTTGAGCGGGAAAAGATTTTCATCATGACACGGACACGTGTTTGCATTTGATTGGAAGTTTGAATGAGACGTGCAAACGTGTGTCAGAAAGAGAAACGTGTCGGGGTTTATCCGTTGCAATGACGTCACAACTGTCCTTTCATATTCATTTAGGACGTCTCTGAGGTTTTGAAAGCTCAGGGACTCTTTTACAAACATGAAGCACTGAATGAAAATATCAGTGATGGTTTTAAGAATTTTCAAAATATCGCTGTTAAGGAAGAGATATTCAGCGATGCATTTTGTTTTGAAATCTTGCATTTTTTTGCGATTGTCAGAGAGAGAAAGCATACCTTGATATCAGCTTTAACCAAGTTTTATTAAGAGAGAAGATGATTGAATAGGTTATACGAGTTGATTTTATCCTATCGCTGATCAATGTGAACCGTTGAGGATTTTACCCTTCAAAGTTCAGCATTCCAAGCTCGCTGATGAAAAAGTTGAATCTTGTCTCATCAAGAGGTTTGGTAAATAAATCAGCTAACTGATAATCAGTTGGGATAAAATGAAGTTCTATATCACCATTCATCACATGATCTCTGATAAAATGATATCTGATTTCTATGTGTTTGGTCTTTGAATGTAGTACTGGATTGTTTGCTATAGCGATGGCACTTGTGCTGTCGCAATAGATTGGAATTTTGGAGAGCTGAAGATCATAGTCTAGTAGCTGATTTCTCATCCACAAGACTTGAGAACAACAGCTTCCAGCAGCTACATATTCAGCTTCAGTTGTGGAAGTGGACACTGAATTTTGCTTTTTACTTGTCCAACTTACCAGCTTTCCACCCAGGAGCTGACATCCTCCTGTGGTGCTTTTCCTATCCATTTTACAACCTGCAAAATCACTATCTGAATAGGCGGTTAGATCGAATCCTGAATCTTTGGGATACCAAAGACCTAGGTTCGCTGTACCCTTAAGGTATCGAAAAATTCGCTTTACAGCTTTCATATGAGATAGCATAGGTTCAGCTGGATATCTTGCACACAAACATGTTGCATACATAATATCGGGTCGGCTAGCTGTAAGATATAAGAGAGAGCCGATCATCCCACGGTACAGCGTGACATTAACAGGTATTCCCTTTGGATCCTTGTCAAGTGTCAGCGGTGGTGCCATAGGGGTTTTCATAGCTGAACTATGAGTTAAATCAAATTTCTTCAGCATATCTTTAACATACTTTCCCTGATTAATAAACGTTCCTTTTTCAGTTTGCTTAATCTGAAGACCAAGGAAATATGTTAGTTCACCCATCATGCTCATTTTATACTCATCTTTCATTCTATCAGCGAAACGAGTACAAGGCTCAGGGTTAGTAGAACCAAATATAATGTCATCAACATATATTTGAACTAGAATGATATGACCTTTCACTTTTCTAAAAAGTAGAGTTTTGTCAATCTTACCTCGCTCAAATTTTTCAATATGGAGATAAGTAGAAAGAGTGTCATACCATGCACGAGGAGCTTGCTTCAAGCCATAAAGTGCCTTATCCAGTTTATAAACATAATCTGGACGCTTAGAATCTGAGAATCCTGGAGGTTGTTCCACATATACTTCTTCATTCAGCTTTCCATTTAGAAACGCTGACTTAACATCCATCTGATGTACTTTGAAGTTTTTGTGTACATCATATGCTAAGAATAGACGAATAGATTCAAGTCTTGCTACTGGAGCAAATGTTTCGTCATAATCTATACCTTCCTGTTGTCTGTATCCTTGAGCAACAAGACGAGCTTTGTTGCGGGTTACAGTACCATGTTCGTCCAACTTGTTTCGATAGACCCATTTAGTGCCTATTACTGTTTAATCAGTTGGTCTCCGAACAAGTTTCCAAACTTTGTTTCTTTCGAATTCAGTCAGCTCTTCTTGCATGGCGCTGACCCAGTTTGGATCTTTGAGGGCATCATCTATTTTCTTTGGTTCAGTTAGAAAAAATAAAGTTAACAAATAAACAAATATTACCTGCACATCGTCGAGTCTGAACACCAGCGTTTGGATCACCAAGAATTTGATCAATTGGGTGATTTACGGTCCATCGCTGAGCCGGAGCATAAGTCACTGACTCATCTTGAACTGGAGGACCTGAAGATGAGGCTTCAGCTACTTCTGGAGTTTCAGCTAAGAGAGGAATACTTGCATTTGTCATTTCATTTACTGATTGCTGAGAGATAGATGGAATATCTGAGGCATTTGGTTCAGCGGTAGGTATAGTGTTTATAGGAACAACTGAGACCCATGATGTTTCAGCTTCACTATTCTGCATGTTTGGAATGATAGGACTATCATCTTCTACTTGATGAGCATGAGGAGTGGGAATATCTTCTGAATCACTAAGATGAGAAAACATCCATTGATTCACTTCTTCAGTATCAGCGGACGGTTTAGAGTTTGCTGAACGGGATTCGTCAAACATGACGTGAATAGTTTCTTCTACAGTTTGTCTTCTACGATTGAAGACTCTGAAGGCTTTGGAAACTGAGGAGTATCCAAGAAAGATTCCATCATCAGCCTTAGGATCAAACTTTCCAAGAGCATCTCTGTTGTTCAATATGAAACACTGACATCTAAAGATGTGAAGAAAGCTGATTGAAGGCTTTCTCCCATGAAAGAGTTCATAGACTGTCTTTTTGAATCTTTTAACTACCAGCGACCTGTTTTGCGTAAAACAAGCAGTGTTGACAGCATCTGCCCAAAACTGAGTAGGCAGGTGAGAATCGCTGAGCTTTGAACGTGCAGCTTCAATAATTGTTCTATTTCTTCTTTCAGCGACTCCATTTTGTTGCGGTGTTCTCACTGAAGAGAAGTTGTAAGAAATACCCTTACTCTCAAGGAAGGAATCAAGAGAACTGTTTTTGAATTCAGTCCCATGATCACTCCTTATTGAGCGAACGGTCAGATTGTTCAGGGTTTCCATCTTCCGAACAAAGGTGATGAGTTCTTCAAGGGTGTCACTCTTAGAACGGAGAAACATTACCCAAGTGAAGCGAGAGAATTCATCAACTATGACCAGCGTAAATTTCTTTCCAGCGATGGATTGTTTGTTAACAGAGCCAAACAAATCCATATGGAGTAGTTGTAGAGGAGATGACACTGATGAAACTTGCTTAGATTTAAAGCTTGCTTTGGTCTGCTTCCCTTTTTCACACGCTGAACATAAAGACTCTTTGGCGTATGAATGTTGAGGTAGATCAGTGACTAACTCTTTTGAAGAAAGAGTGTTCAGTGTCTTGAAATTTAGATGAGATAGCCTCTTATGCCATAGCCAGTTGACATCAGATGAGGCCTTTGAGAAGAAACAGGAGTTCTCAGTGGTTGTTGAGTCCATGTTTATTACATAAACATTTTTCAAACGATAACCGCTGAGAGCTATCTTCTCGTTTTTGTCAGTGACAAAGCAGGATTCCTTAGTAAAGATTACTTTGTTATCCATGTCGCAAAGCTGACTGATGCTTAAAAGATTATGCTTCAGCCCTTCAACATATGCGACTCTTCTGAAGGAGGTTGTACCATTTGAATGTACACCATACCCTCGGGTATGTCCTTTTCCATTTCCACCGAAAGTTACAGAGGGACCCTTCTCTTCCTTGTATTCAGCGAGCAAGCTTTTCTTTCCAGTCATGTGTCTAGAGCATCCGCTATCGAGATACCAGATACCCTTCTTAACCTGCAATACAAAGGAAGATTAGTTTTTATTGGGTACCCACTTGACCATGTATACACATTTGTCAGTGGAAGTAGTTGGAATGGAAGATTCAGCAGTCTTCGCAGCATTTGAAGATTCAGCTTTGTCTTTCTTCACTTTGGTTAATTTCTTAACTTCAGTGGTAGGATTCACCTTGACCTGATTTGCACCAGGGTTGGTCTTCTTTGCCTTAAGGGCAATCTTCACCTTAGCTATCTTTTCAGCTTTGGTGGCTGTGGGGCACTTACTAGCAATATGATCGGTAAGTCCACAGTGATAACATTTCCTATAACTAAAAATAGTTCTAGGACCATTTGAATGCTGAGCTTTTGATTTCAAATTAGAAATGCCAGCACCAAGTAAACTATTGGCTTTAGAAATGGGACGAACATTCAGTTCTTCAGATTTCTTACCAAGGACATCCACTCTGAGTCTAGGAGTAGATCGCTGAATAGATCCAGAGATCTGCTTCCTTGATCCAGAGGGATGAGTCACTGGAGCTTTAGAAGCATTCAGCTTTGGTACTAAGGTACCCTTCTGAGGATTCTGGTAAATAACAATTCCTTTACCTTTGTCTTTAGAGACAGAGGTAGGTTTTGAATAAACCATTTTCTCCTTGCCTTTTGAGGAGGTAGGAGTTTCCTCAGGGATTGGTGTATTGGACGAGGAGCACTGAGAAGATGAAGTATCAGCGACTAAGGATACGAACGTTCCAAATTTAAGCATTGAACGCTCAGTGGTTGGTTTTGGAGTATCATATTTGTAACCCAAACCACGTTTATCACTTAGGGGAATATGAGACTTTATTATCTCAGTGATCTTTGTTGAAGAATTACACCATCCTTCAACAGTAGCTTTTTCAGCTTTTAATACAGCGATAGCTTCTACTCGTTCGATTTTGACTAGCTGTTAGATCTGAAGTTTTGTCAATAAACCAAGTGTTGAAGATCTGATAAGAAGGTTCAGAAGTTCTGAGAAGAAGAGTCAGAAGTTCTGAGAAGAAGAGTCAGAGATCTGAGAAGAAGAGTCAGAGATCTGGGAAAGAGAAGTCAGAAGTTCTGAGAAGCGTGATCAGAAGAATGTTCAGAAGTTCTGAACTACCTGTTCAGAACTTATGACGAGTTTCGTTACTTAGTAATGTGTAAACTAATTAGGACACGTGTTTTGTTCTTATTAGTCTTTCTTATTTGTACTGTAGCTTTAATATGTCCGTTGCAGTATAAATAGAGTGGTTAGCACTACGTTGCTAACTGATTGATTTTCCCATATTACTTGTATTCATTCCTTGTAATCTTTGAGGTTATCTCTCTCTTAGATCTGTAATTCTGTGCATCATTGAATACAATTGGGCTTGATCATACAATTTCTCAATTACTTCTTTCTATATTGATTGTAAGAATAGATCCTGCACTTACAATTGGTATCAGAGCCAATCAACAAACAAATTCGTTCAAGATTGTTATCGCGAAGATCAATTGATAAATTTCTTGAAGAGTTCTTGATTCATTCAAAATTCAATTCCGCTGCTAGGGCTAGTTCTTGAATTCTTGTCAATTCTTGAATTACCTGTTAAATTTCGATCAAGAAACTCGAATTTGTCTTTCTGTTGAATTTTCTTACAATCATGTCTTCTAAAGAATATCTAGCCATGGGATCTGAAACCAAACCGCCTGTTCTTATACCAGAAGAGTATCAGCAATGGAAAATCCGAATGATCCAATTCTTAGACAACATTGATGAAAACCTTATGATTTCTATTCGAGAAGGCCCAATTGAAGTATACATCGATGTTGCTGCAACCCCTGCTACAGAGACAACTCCAGAAATTCCAGCGACCAGGGTGAAAAAGAGTTATTCCCAATACACAGCTGAACAGAAAAATAGGCATGCTATTGACAAAAGAGCAATTACTTTGATGACTTTGGCTGTCCCAAATGAGGTTCTTAACAGGATTGACAGTGGATCATCAGCTAAAGAAATGTGGGACGAATTGGAAAGGCAAATGTTAGGAACTGTGAGATCTATTCAGGCAAAGTTAAATCAAAGCATAAATGCTTATGAAAGGTTCAAAGCAAAAGAGTCAGAAAGTTTGACACAGACATACAGTAAATTTTGCACTATTCTAAATGACTTGAGAAGAAATGGACTGAAGAAAACAAAATCAGAAATAAATTACAAATTTCTGAACAGTCTAAATTCAGAATGGTCATCATTTGCCATAAGTCTGCAAATGAACAAGGATATGTGTGAAGAAGACTTAAATGATCTATTCTGTGTTCTTAATCAACATGAAGACTCTGTCAAGTTAGTTGTGGAAGAGAAGAAAAATGTTGCTGATCAGTTAGCGTTCTTATCAAAGTCCAAAGCAATCAAAGCACCCAAAAAGACTGCATATCTATCAGAGATACCTAATCTGGAAGAATCTGACAAGGAAGAAGGATCAGAAGATGATGAAGATATCAAGATAATGGCTGAGAAACTAGCTTTGTTGACAAATACTTTCAATAAAAGGTATGGGAAGGGTAGATTTCAAGGAAATTATAAGAGAGTTGGGAGTTCAGACTATAAGAAGAAAGAAGACAGAGAAGAAAATAAGTTTGAAAAGAGAGTAGAGAGAAGTGAAGAAAACAATGAAGAGAAGGATGAAAGAAAAGAAAAGAATCTGTGTTTCAAATGTGGAAAATCTGGCCACTATGCTAAGGATTGCAGAGTTAAAATTGTGAAAGACTATGAGTACTACACCAAGAAGGCTCAGCTTGCAAAGAAGAGAGATGATAAAATTGCTTTGTTGGCTGAACAGGAGAATTGGTTGTACTATACTTCTGATGAAGATGATCACATCAACTTTCCACAGATGCAGAGCTATATGGCAAAAATGAGGAATGAGGATGATTCTGATTTTGAAGATGCTGATTCTGAGTCATCTGCTGAGGTACATTCTTCACTTGAATTAGAGTTAATGACACAGATTGGTGAAATGAAAACTGAATTTGCTAATCTAAGAAAACAGATAAAAGGAGAAAGAACTTTGGTTAACAAATTCAGAATTGAAAAAGAAGTAATAAAAGAACAATATGAAGAATCTGAGGCTGAGAAACAGAAAGTTAATGATGAAAATTCTGAATTGATGAAAAGGCTTTCTGAACTAAAAGTTGAGTTTTCAAAAATAAAGGATGAAAAAGGTGATTTACAAATAAAATTTGATATGTTATTTGAAGAAAGAAAGAATTTATACACCAAAATCAAAGAATTGGAAGATTTGAATTTGAAAAGAGGTCAGACTCAGCAAACATTAAATCTTTTATTAAGCAATGTTAAAGATACAAGATTTTACAATCCAAAGAAGGGATTGGGATTGGAAGAAAATGTCATTTTAAAAAGAGCTCCAATACTTCAAGTTTCTAAGCCAAAAATCCCAGAAATTGTTGAAGTTTTCATAAGACCTGCTAGTTCTATAACAAGTTCTGACAATTTGCAAAGACCAAACTCTAAAAAGTCAGATGAGAAAATTTCTGAGTCTAAAACAGAAAAGTCAGTTGTTTCAGAAGAAAAGGTTAAGAAAGAAATTTCTAAACAAACAGATGAAAAGCCAAGATACAATGATACTAAATTCAAGTATGATTCCTTAAATGTCAGCTACAAAAATAAACAACCAAGTTTTTCATATCATGACATTGAGAGCATATTTGATACAAGTAAAAATTCTGAAACAGTCAATCAGAAGTCTGAAACTTCTAGTCAGGATTCTGAACTTTGTAGTCAGAATTCTGAGTCTAAAGATCAGACATCTGAGTCTGTAAATCAGAACTCTGACTCAGGTAGTCAGAAGTCTGATTCAACTGGATTTTCTGAAACAAAATCAGATGAATTTTTGCAACTTGAAAAGAGATTTAATCTTGTGAGTCAAGAACTTGAGGATTTAAGGAAAGCTTATGATGAACTTGAAAATGATTTATGTGAGGTGGATATTAAACTTGAAGAAGTTTTGAAAGAAAAGAATATTTTTATTCAGAAAATAACAGAGCTTGAAAAACTGAAGACTGAGTATGATCTTTTTAAAATTAATGCTTCAAGAGAAAATGATAAATTCTTTAATGAATCAAGTACATATGAAAAAGGTGAATCATCTAATTCTTCTAACAAAAAGAACTTGAATTTTTCAGAAAAAGAAGAAAGCAAAAGGAAAGATGATCTTGCAAAGTTGAATGATCTGAAAAGGGAACTTGAGAAGCTTAGAATGAAATCTACTTCTGAACTAAACGCTAGAAATTCTTGTAATAAGGGCAATTGTACTCTGAACAGTATAAATAAAAATGAAATGATCTATGTTTCAGATTTATTGTCACTTGCAAAGAAAAATCTTGTTTGTGTTAGATGTAAAAATGATTCATTCCAATATTCTCACAAATGTCAAGTCAAAATAACTTCTGTTTCATACATAAGAAAAGATATTCAGAAAGTTTCTGTTTCTCAAAATACAGAAAAGAAGAAAATTTCTGTTCCTCAGACTCAGAAGAAAGAAAAGATAAAAGAAAAGAAAGTTGAAAATATAGCAAAACCAAAAGTTACAACTCTCAAAAAGAATTTGAACAAACTTGTAAGCAGAAAATGTTCTGACTTCATAAAAGTTCAAGGAAAGTGGTGTTTGAAGAAAGATTTTGAGTGGAGAGTAAAAGGTACTAATGTTAAATCCAATGACAAAGCTAACAAAGATGGACCCATTCCAAAATGGGTACCTAAACCTAACTGATCCTTTTGCAGGGCTGTCATGTGTGGTTTTTAGATTCAGGAGCCTCAAGACACATGACAGGTCAGAAGTCTTTTCTATCAAACTTCACAGAAAAGGCTGGAGGAGCAGTAAACTTTGGAAATAACAGCAAAGGACAAGTCAAAGGTTATGGGGATTTAACTAAAGGGGATCTGACTATCCAAAAGGTTTTCTATGTTGAAGGATTACAGCATAATCTTTTCAGTATAAGTCAGTTTTTAGACAGTCTTTGTCAAATTAAGTTTCAAATAACAGGTTGCATGATTTTAACTGAAAATGATGTTAAAGTCTTCTGGGCCAAAAGACATATGGACTTATTTGTAGTTAATTTTTCAAAATTGAAAACATTAAATACAGTTTGTCTTTTATCAAAATCAACTGCAAATGAATGCTGGCTTTGGCACAGAAGATGTTCTCATCTGAATTTCAAAGATCTTAATAATCTTGTTGCAAAACATTTGGTTAAAGGCTTACCAAAGCTTAAATTTGAGAAAGAATCATTATGCTCAGCTTGTGAAATGGGCAAGATGAAAAAGAGTTCTCACAAATTAAAAATGGACTCATCTTGCAAAGCACCATTAGAAATGATTCATACTGATCTTTGTGGTCCAATTTCAGTTCAATCGATGGGAGGAAAGAAATATATGCTTGTGATTGTTGATGAATTATCCAGATACACGTGGGTTGAGTTCCTAAGAGCTAAGTCAGAAGCTGCTACTACATTGATAAATTTTATCAAAAGGATTCAAGTTCTCTTACAACTCCAAGTTCAGAAAATCAGAAGTGATAATGGAACAGAGTTCAGAAATGAGACTCTTCAGAATTTTTTAGAAAGTTCTGGGATTTCTCACAATTTTTCTGCTGTCAGAACTCCTCAACAAAATGGTGTTGTTGAAAGGAAGAATAGAACTCTAGTTGAAGCTGCGAGAACAATGCTGGCTTATGCAAATCTTCCTACTTTCCTATGGGCTGAAGCAATTGCAACTGCTTGTTTTACACAAAATAGAACTTTAATCAATAAGAGATTAAATAAGACTGCTTATGAACTGATAAATAAAAGAAAACCATTAATCAAATTCTTTCATGTTTTTGGTTGCAGGTGCTATGTTCTCAGAGACAGAGAAAATCTTGCCAAATTCGATAAAAAGGCAGATGAAGGATACTTTGTGGGTTATTCTTTAACTTCCAAAGCATTCAGAATCTACAATAGAAGAACCAAGAGGATGATGGAGAGCATAAATGTAACTTTTGATGAAGCCAGAATGCGGACTTCTGAACAAGACAGTTCAGAACTCATGCTGAACAAGACAAAAATGACTTCTGATACAAATTCTAATCCTATTTGTTCAGAACTCAATTTACTATTTAAGGATGCTTTTAGTGAACTAATTTCTGATTCTTATGCAGAATATGAAAACCCAAAGATGGTCAAAGAGATGAAAAATAAGACTCCAGAAATAGTTCAATCAACTGTAATTTCTGACAAAGGTCCATCAGAGGAATGTCCAAATCTAATACATACAAGTGGTGAAAATTCTGAACCTTGTAATCAGAATTCTGATTCTTGTACTCAGAACTCTGAACAAGTCACTCTGAATTATGACTTAATTAATCAGAACCCAAACTTGGATATGACTCCTATTCATACATCAGAACAAGGGGACAGTTCAGAATTACAATCAATCATTGATGAGAATGATGCAAACAACAATTATTCAGAGATTGATGTACTTCCTAGTGCAAATAAATGGACTAAAAATCATCCTATTCATCAAGTAATAGGTGATCCTTCAGCAGGAGTAAAAACCAGATCAGCTACAGCAAATGAAGCAATGTTTGCTGGTTTCTTGAGTGTGATTGAACCAAAGAAAGCTAATGAAGCCTTAGAGGATCCAGACTGGATTTCAGCAATGCAAGAGGAATTGCTTCAATTTGAAAGAAATAAAGTCTGGAGACTCATTCCAAAGCCTGAAGGTAAATCTATTATTGGAACTAAATGGGTGTTCAGAAACAAAAAGGATGAATCAGGTGTTGTCATCAGAAACAAGGCAAGATTGGTTGCTAAGGGATACTGTCAACAAGAGGGAATTGATTATGATGAGACATTTGCACCAGTGGCAAGAATAGAGGCAATCAGAATATTTTTAGCCTATGCTGCACATAAAAACTTCAAGGTGTATCAAATGGATGTCAAATCAGCCTTTCTAAATGGCAAACTTAATGAAGAGGTGTATGTCCATCAACCTGAAGGTTTTGTTGATCCAGAATTCCCTGATCATGTTTATATTTTAGACAAAGCTTTATATGGTCTAAAACAAGCACCACGAGCCTGGTATGACACTCTTACTAAACACCTGTTAGGTTCAGGATTCAAGAAAGGTAAGATTGACACAACTTTGTTTTTAAAGAAACAGGGTAATGATTTGATTCTGATTCAGATTTATGTTGATGACATAATATTTGGTTCTACCAGTCCAGAATTATGTGATAATTTTTCAAAAATCATGTCATCTGAATTTGAAATGAGCATGATGGGTGAACTGAATTTTTTCCTTGGTCTTCAAGTCAAACAACTACCAAAAGGTATTTTCATAAATCAAGGAAAATATGTCAGAGATATTCTGAAAAAGTTCAAAATGTCTGATTGTGCTTCTATGAGAACACCTATGGCAACTAACATAAAGTTAGATGCTGATCTCAAAGGTGTTTCAGCAGATATCAAACTTTATAGAGGCATGATTGGATCATTACTTTATTTGACTGCAAGTAGACCAGATATCATGTTTTCTACCTGTTTCTGTGCTAGATTTCAATCTAACCCGAAAGAATCACATATGTTGGCTGTCAAAAGGATTTTAAGATATCTCAAAGGAACACCTGATCTAGGTTTATGGTATCCAAAAGAAACTGACTTCAAATTGACTGCTTTCACTGATGCTGATCATGCAGGAAGTAGGTTGGACAGAAAGAGTACATCTGGTGCTTGTCACTTTTTGGGAGATAAAATAGTGAGTTGGGCATCAAAGAAACAGAACTGTGTATCCACTTCAACTGCAGAAGCAGAGTATGTTGCTGCTGCTGCTTCATGCTCTCAAACATTGTGGATGAGAACACAACTCATGGACTATGGATATCAGTTTAATAAGATTCCCATCTATTGTGACTCAGAAAGTGCAATTGCTATTACTCAGAACCCTGTTCAACATTCGAAGACCAAGCATATAGATGTGAGGTATCATTTTATAAAGGACTATGTGGAAAAAGGAACTATAGAGATGCACTTTGTGCATACAAAGTATCAATTGGCTGACTTGTTCACAAAGCCTCTTGATCACAAAAGGTTTTCTTTTCTCATATGTAAAATAGGAATGCTTAATCTGCCTAGTTGAAAATATTTTTTTTCTTAAAAATGCTAAATTTTTCTAAGTAAACTTGTCTGAGTAGTGTATTCAGAACTTCTGAGTCTTGAGTTCAGAACTTCTGAGTCTTGAGTTCAGAACTTCTGAATCTTGAGTTCAGAACTTCTGAGTCTTGAGTTCAGAACTTCTGAGTCTTGAGATCAGAACCTCTGAATCTTAAGGTCAGAAATTCTGAGTCAATACTTCAGCAATCTAACTTTCAAAAATTTACTTTTGAGAAATACAAATAACTTCAACTGTATGGATTATGCTTCTTTGATTATCTTTTTATCTCATCTTTATGTATCATTAATACTCAAATGCATGCTCAAGTCAAGGGGGAGCATCAAAATTCTTTTGGAAATCATTTTGTGATGCTTAAAAGATTTGTTTTCATTTCTTATCTGTTCAAACCTCTTCTGAATAATCAAAATGTTTTATATTGGTCAGAAGTTGATTTTAAAAGACATTTTGGTTACAAGGCAAAATTCTTCTGAGTCATGGAATCAGAACATCTGTGCGTGTTATTCAGATCTTTGACTTGAGTCAAAATTCTATCCACTAACACGTGTCAGCTTCATATTTGTTTGACAATGCCACGTATTTCATTTAAATCCTTTGTGGTATTTCACATGTGTTGACTCCGTTATAACATTGATTTCGCTTTTCCGTTAAACCTTTCAACTTCGCGGATTTTAAATAGGTCTTAAAATCCCTATTTCAAATTTCTTTCAAATTCCAGAGCGAAACGTGAGATACGAATCAAATCCAGAGTTCTTTGAATCTGTTTTCTTCTTAAATCATGTCTGAAATACGAAGAAGTGGTCCAATTTCTCTACATTCTACAAAATCGATAATGGATTCATCCGATTCGGAAAATGATGAAGTACAAAATAGAGTTGCAGAGGAAGGGGCAATAAGAAATGATGAAGAAGATGAACAAATGGATGAATCTGAAGGAAATGCGGATGAGGTAAACGTTAATATTGAACATGATCAGAGTGCTGCAGGTTCTATTATGTCAGATAGATCTATTCTAGTGGAAAGAGTTGTTCCTGAGAGTGAATGGTTGAAATTATCTGAAAATAACTGTGTTATATTGTTTGAGGAAAGTCGTTTTAAGCCTGAACACAGAATTATCATGGAGTTATTCAAACATCATCCGTACAGAAAATGGTTTACAAGAAGTAAAAATGTGCCTGTTCAGTACATACAACAATGGTGGAAATATCTTAGGTTAGAAGATAATAAGTTTGTGTCTGAAATTGGAGGAGTGACATTTGTCTTATCTATCTCTGCACTAAGAGAAATGCTGAATCTACCAGAGAAAGATGATGTACAAAGAAGAACAGATTTTGAGGATTTACCCCTAACAGAGGAATTAATAGCAGAGTTTATGAAGTTGGGATACAATGAAGGATTGAGGACTCTCAGTTTGTTCAGAAGAAACAAATTACCACCTATTTGGGCTTGCTTCTTTCATGTGGTAAATAAATGTTTGTCAGGGAAAAATAGTTCTGCTGATCAAGGTTCTAAACAAATTCTTCAGATATTTCAAGGTTTAGTGAAGAATAGGCATTATGACTATACTTTAATACTTTGGGAAGATATGAAGAATACATTTGAGAAGAATCAGAAAGCAATTCAGAAGAAGACAAAGGATGCTCCACTGACATACATTCCCTACATAAGGTACTGGCAAATTGTTATTTGGTATGCCATGCAGGAAAACAGAACAATCTCAAGAAGAACAAATGAAGAGCATGGTCCTACATTTTATTTGGGTAAGATGACCTCAGTAACAAGACTTGAAAATTATCCCAATCATAAACTGTTGCCAAAATCACTTAGGAATTATATTCCAAGGGAGAGTGAGATTTTAAAAGCTTATTGCACCTCTATGGGAATTGAATTACCTCAAATCCTTGCCCAAGAGGACCAACCTGAGAAGAGAGGTGAGGGGTCTAGTCGAATTAGAGAGGGGGAGGATGTTCAGATGGGTGAACATTCTGAGAGACTTGAGGGGGAAAATTCTGAGAGCTTGGTTAGACTCAGTGAGGAAAAACAGAATGAGAGTGGTGAGGATGAGAGATTGTTAACAGAGGTTCAAACAGAAAGAGATGCCTCTGAACCAGCTAATCTTGACCAGGTAACCACACATGCTATTGGTTCACATCTCTTGGTGTCCAATATTGAAACAAACACCATGGACCTAGTGGTGGATCTTGAACAACCCATCCATACCCACTCAGAAGCATTTCAACATGCTACTGTTTCACACAAATCCGGGGAACCATCCCAAACTCATTTGGAGGGAGGTGATAAATCCCAACTTATTTTTCAACACATTGAGTCTGAATATCACAGTCCTATTCATATTGAGCCTGAAATTCCTTTTGACACTTGCACAGATCAGGAATTTCGTACTCCTGAAACAACATTCATAGACATGCCTAATGTTGGGTGTCGAGGATTGGATGGAAGTCCTGGTGAGGTGAACATTACAAAAGCCTCATTCAAACGTGCATCTGTTGTACAAGATGACTTTGTGTTATCTACAGGCCATGAGCCCTCTGGGCATATGAAAACTGGACCATCTGTTGGTTCAGGTTCACTGTTAGAAACTTCTGAATTTGAAAAGATTCAGAGACAAAACAAGGAGATGGGGGAAAAAGTAGAAAATTTGGAGAAGAGGATGGAGGATTTGAATGATGAAGTATCAGATTTGAAAGTTGTGTTGGAGAAAAAGTTGATTTCTGTTGAAACCAAGGTAGATGATGTAACGAAATCCTTGGATTCTCACAAAAAGGAGATCATGGATATAATGTCTGGTTTTCAAAAAGATATGTTGAAACAAATGCAAGATATGCAGGATTCTATACTGAAAGCACTGAGTGTATCACTGGCTTCTACTTCAAAGCCTCTTGATCCTATTCCTATTGCAGAAGCTGAAGCTGAAGGTACTTCTAATCAGACCTTAAAAAGAAAGTTTGATGATAATGAGCCTCATGATCATCAAAAGGGGGAGAAAAGACAAAGGTTAAGTTCTGATGATGACATTGGCATAGAAGATTTTGAGATAGCAGACATGCACTTAGCCAATACAAAAAGTTCAGAAGATCAGACACAGGAAAATTTAAAGGAAATGATTCAGATAGTACAGCTTGACAGTTCAGATACAGAAGAAATGGAGTTGGGAAGTATTGATAGTAATGAATCAGATAAAACAGAGGAATTGAACTTGGATACTGAGATGGAAGGAAACTCAGATGAAACTGTAGCTATTGAGGAATCTGATTTGAGAATAGAAGAAATAGTGGAAAGTACAGTGGTAAACAGGTGTACAGATATTGTGGTTTATAACAGTGAAAGGGCAATGGAGTCTGAATCAGAAGAAAGGAGGTTGAATGAAGAATTGATCAGAAGAATGCATAATGAAGTAGTCAGAGCTTTGAGTGTTCAGAAAATTCATAAAGGAATAAAAGTGATAAGACCTATTGATCTGATGGGTGAAGAAGACAGAACTGTTGATTATTCTCAGAATTTTAAGCATGAGTTCAGATATAACTATGCTGATGAGATGAACACAGAAGAAGAATATGAGAAACTAGAAGATTACTTCATGCCTTCTGAGTATGTATTCAGAAAACCAATTGAGATTTCCAAGATTAACTTACAG
Organism: Saussurea involucrata; assembly: GCA_033807775.1. Taxonomy (NCBI): domain Eukaryota; kingdom Viridiplantae; phylum Streptophyta; class Magnoliopsida; order Asterales; family Asteraceae; genus Saussurea; species Saussurea involucrata. The sequence continues at coordinate 141,881,041 of CM066322.1, forward strand.
ACGTTAGAAGAACCCATATGTGATTTCATCCTGGAACTAAGTGATGTACCTTTGGCCAGACAATTTCATGATGACATTTTTCCTGAGGAAATGTATGAAAACCTCTACCACTCAGAAGGAGAATATGAGTTTTTAGAGAGTAATGTTGATGGTTTCATGGATGAAAGAGCTCAGATGATTTACACAGAAGCTTCAAACAGATTCAGAATTCCTGACTCAAGACTGCATATTCAGAAAAGAATTGAGAAAGTTCTAATGTTTCAAGAAGAAGAATTCAGTGGTTTAATGTTTGTTAGAATGGAAGTGTTGAAAGAGAAAAATACAAAAGTTGCCATGTCCAGTTTTGATTTCCACAGACTAACACTTGATGATCAGATCTTTCTAGTCAAATTCTTCTCTGGTACTGAAGAAGCCTTGATGGAAATTGAATGCAGAAGACTTCTGGGTATCTATGTCAGAAACATGTACTTATATGATTTTCAACTAGCCATTGAAGGAAGAAAAGAGAAGTGCAATCTGAGGTCTCCAACAAATATTGCAGGATTTGATGTGTGTACAAAAGGATTCGTAAATGAAGGAATGGAATCTGAAGGGTTTGCATATAAAGTTCAAGAGAGACTTGAAATGTTCAAACTGAAAGAACTGGTAAAATATAGTGATGCAACTCTGAGTTGGTTACTGATTGAAATGGAAGTAAGTGCTAAAACTGAAAGAGAGAACTTAAAGAAAAGGTGTGTAAACTCTATGAATAGAAGGTTGAATCTCAGAAGAAAGATCAGAAGTTGTGGTGAATGGTTGCTATCTGAAGTTAATCCCAAGAAGATGTTACATAGTGATTTTGTGTTCCCTGCTGAGTATGAAGTGAATGAAATTTTGTGAGATGAAGTTGAAGAAGTTCAGGACACAACACCTCAGAATGTGCAGATAACTAATATTGACCAAGCTGAACAGTCTGAACCCAAAGAAGATGAAATATTCATTGATCTGAATGGATACTTTCTTGAATTTGATCTGCCTGAGTTTTTCAAACCAAAAGAAGTACAATTCTTGGATGTGTATTATGATAGGTCTAAGGAGACTCAGATCTGGTTGGCTGAAAAATCAAGATGTCTTGGCAAAACAAAGCAAGCTGTTTACTCAGATTTTCTAATCACTGGAATCAGAGAATTGAAGGTTAAGAAATTCAGAAAGATGGAGTACTTATCCTTTGAAGTTCTGAGAGAAGATGGCAAGGTTTATTATTTTACTGATGCAGATTTTGAGAAACTGTCAGTGGTTGACTTCTACAGATTACACAGCTTTCTATGTTTTAAAGAGTCAAGTAAAGACAGAAATGAAAGGAAGGCAAGAAGTGTGGTGATTGAGGCCATGTTCTATATCTTAAGGTGGCATTGTTATACAGATTTCCAAATAGCTCTGTATTTGCAAAAGTCATGTGTTTATCTGGCAAATCCCAATACAGATCATGAGCAGAAAAAAGTGTTAAAGACTGGAAGTGTTCACAAGTATCCAGATTTGGGAGTATTTTTGAAGAACAAAAGTGGAAAGATCTTCTTCAGAGCAAAGGAAACTGCAAAATATTGTTCTGGAACTTTAAGGATCATAAAGCACAATTTGGAGAAAAAGATGCTGAAAGTAAAGGAAGCAAACATAACTCAAGAAGCAATAAATCAGCAAGTTGAAGTTATTCAAGAAATTATTGACAAGATTGATAAGAGGCTTAATCTGAGGAATGTGCTACTTCAGAAAATTGTTCCTGCTCTGAAAGAATTAGATGATGCAAAGTTTAAGTTTATTTGACAAAAAGGGGGAGATTGTTAGATCTGAAGTTTTGTCAATAAACCAAGTGTTGAAGATCTGATAAGAAGGTTCAGAAGTTCTGAGAAGAAGAGTCAGAAGTTCTGAGAAGAAGAGTCAGAGATCTGAGAAGAAGAGTCAGAGATCTGAGAAAGAGAAGTCAGAAGTTCTGAGAAGCGTGATCAGAAGAATGTTCAGAAGTTCTGAACTACCTGTTCAGAACTTATGACGAGTTTCGTTACTTAGTAATGTGTAAACTAATTAGGACACGTGTTTTGTTCTTATTAGTCTTTCTTATTTGTACTGTAGCTTTAATATGTCCGTTGCAGTATAAATAGAGTGGTTAGCACTACGTTGCTAACTGATTGATTTTCCCATATTACTTGTATTCATTCCTTGTAATCTTTGAGGTTATCTCTCTCTTAGATCTGTAATTCTGTGCATCATTGAATACAATTGGGCTTGATCATACAATTTCTCAATTACTTCTTTCTATATTGATTGTAAGAATAGATCCTGCACTTACACTAGCTGATTTAAATATACTTGATCTTTAAAATCTTCTTCAATTTTAGAAAGCTTTTCTATTTGAAGGTGGCAGTTTTTAAGCTTTTCAGCGAGATCAAGGTTTTGGTTTTCAACCACAGTTTTGCCGTTCATGGCTTCGTATAAACTTCTAGTCAAGAGATCGATCTTACGGAGACTATTAGCTTCATCAATATTTGCAATATTGGTAAAGAAGGAAGGTGATACCTGAATAGCAGAGGTTGAAGTTGAGGGAATGTCTGAACTTTCTTCCTCTTCTTCAATCTTGGCCATAAGACATAGATTTGCTTCATCATCTTCAGAGTCAGATGATGATGCTTCTTCATCAGAAGCAGCCCAATCATAGTTAGCCATCAGGCCTTTATTCTTCTTCTTAAAGCTTTTCAGCTTAGCATATTTTTCTTTCAGCTTTGAATATTTGTCATCTTTATTCCTTGGAAGAAAGGATTTCTTTGTAAAAGCTGAGGGTCTAGAAACTTTCTTAGACCTGCACTCGTTAGCGAAATGTCCTGTCTTTTCGCAGTTAATACAAGTAGCAGTAGCCTTATCAACAAAAGCTGATGATCTAGGCTTGTCAGTTATGGAAAGAGGTTTGTTCTTTCTAAACATTTTCTTTTTGGCAAATCTCCTGAACTTTTTAGTTAGGAGAGCCAAAGATTCATCATCATCTGAAGAATCAGAATCTGATGACCTTTCAGAGTTACTTTCTAACTCAGTGATAGTGACCGAGGGTCGCTGAGTAGAAGGTTCCTCTGAGATTAAAGCAACAGGGGTGCTTTTGGAATCTTTTACAAGATTCTTCTTAAGATGGCTCGATTGCTCATGATTCAGCAACGTGCCATATAAGGTTGAAAGGGTCATTGATTTTAGATCCTTTGACAGCTTGAGACACATAGAATAATTGTCCCAGCTTTCAGGTAAACATTCTAGAAACTTTGTCAGAACTTCAAAGTTAGAATATTCCTTACCAACAGTTTTCAGATCTATAATTAAACAATTAAAACGTTGGTGAACTTCAGAGAGAGATTCATTCTTACCAGAAATGAAGCTTTCGTATTGTCTTACCAGGTTGATCTTTCTTGAGTCCTGGACTTCAGACGTTCCTTCATACTGAACACATATTGTGTCCCACATGGCTTTTGATGTTTTCAGGTTCATAACGGAATGGTAGACTTCGTCAGGAAGAGCCATGGATAGTATGGATCTGGCTTTTGTATCTATAGCCACTTTCTTCTTATCTTCGTCAGTCCATTGAAAGATTTCCTTAGGGACCAGCCTTTCTGGAATAGCAGGTCTATTCTCAGCGGCTGGAACAGCAGCATCAATTCTTACAGGGATGAATGGACCATTCTCGAGATAGTAAGGCATAGTAGGGTCTACACATTCTAAGAAGAGTGTCATCTTATTTATCCATAAGTTGAAGTTATCTCTGGAAAATCTAGGGGGTTTAGCAAGAGAACCATTGTCTATATAATTTGTGTTTGTGTTGGTGGCCATTTTCAGATAATAGCAAGGAAGAGAAATATCTTAGATTAGATCTTGTTTATGAGATTAAACAAATCCGCTCTGATACCACTTGTTAGTCCCGAAGGCATATACAAGTTTGTAGAAGGGGGGGGGGGGGGGGGGGGGGGGGTTGAATACAAACACACAGATTTCACTTTTCTAAATTGTTTATTGATAAATCATTAACAATTTACAGCTTGTTGCGGAAACAAGATTAAGGATAAACCTAAATCTAAACAAGTTGGAACACTAAGGTTTCTTGCACTAAGAGACCACGTGTCATCAGCTGGTTGGTTGCATGTCATTGACCTTTGTTGACAATCTTAGTAGCCGCATGGATGAACAGTGTAGTATCAGAGTGGTTGTACGATTTCAGACAGTCGGAGTTATTTTCTGACATTTCGTACGGAGTCGTGCAAGGGTGGTTAAGACAAAAGTACTTTGTACGGAGGACTTCATGATCAGCTTTCGTTGATTCAGAGCATTATCATTATCTATTCAGCGAATGATAAAGTTCAGCGATAGCTGAAGTCTTGTACTTGATACTTCACGTTGAGTGGACAAATCTGAGTCTTCGCTGATCCGCATCAGTTCATTAGGAGACTTGTCGCTGGTTCTTGAGCTTGATCTTCGACTTTAGCGTAGAACCTTTGTTGACGTGAAACTTGTCTTCATGGATCATAAGTAAACAACTAACTTATCAGTGATCATCATAATGACTGAACAGACTCAGAGCATTAATGGTGAACAGTGTTCGCTGAATGTTTAATTTAAAGAGCGAGAGTTCCTATCAGCGGTACTGTAAGATCTTAGTACTTATCAGCGATAGTGAAACTCTGATACATATTGTTTACTTACAATTTTCACTAAGTATATAAGAGAGGGTCATTATCAAATCACTGAGGGTTTGGATCAACATAGTTCACGAAGATAATCGGATTAGAGCCGAGAGAAGGGAGTCCATAATCACACTCATCACGTCCACGTTCATTATGTTTGCACACACCAGTTTCCTTCCCTTTTCTTTTGTTTTGTCCACTACCAACATGAACTAATCTTTAGATGTTGGGGGTTGGAATGAATTTGGTTTAAGCTTATAGACATGTGATTTGAACCTTTTATCAGTTTTTCCTAATTTAATGAAGCATGTGATTTAATCCTTAATGCTTTTGTGAGTTTGGCCAACTTTCAATTGTTTTGTTTATTTTTCAATTATGTTCGAGAGAATTAATTGTTAACCAGAACTAGAAATTGCATGCCTAAGGTGAGAAATTGGATAGAGATATACCAAGTAAGCCTTAGTCCCGTTAAAATCTAGAGTTTATTGTGTTTTGAATTTCATATGTTTAGATCGAGAGATAAAACTGTTGTGTTTCAAGATAAAACCCGTTGTTGCTTGAGAAAGAACAACGGTGATTTTTAGAGATTGGGTATTCATTATACGGAATAACTGGTAATTGTTTTGAGTCAGGTGTTTATATGTGAAGACCTTAGGATCTCCAACCCTCAACTATTTTCTCTATCCGAAGTTTCCTAAGTTGTTCACTGTCCCGTTTGTGATTTGTTTCTTGCAATTAGTTAGTTAATACCAACCACTCAAAATTGCGACCGTTCAATTAATAGATTTTATAGTCATTGTGATACTTAGTTCCTAGTTCCCTGTGTTCGATACTCGTACTTTCAGTACTATTACTTGATTCGACCCGTACACTTGCGGTTAGATTTAGGGGGTGTAAACCCGTCTATCAAGTTTTTGGCGCCGTTGCCGGGGAACTAGTTGCAACTGATAGCACTACCAGCTATAAGCGCTATTACGTTAAACATTTTTTTTATTTTTGTTATTTTGTTTTCATCACTTTCAGTTTTTGGATTGCTAATTTCGCTGACTTTCCGTTTCAGGTACTAATTGGTTTATGCAAAGGAAAACCCGAGGGGAAGGAATCGAACCACTCGATCCGGAAATCGAAAGAACCGCCCGTCAGTTAAGAAAATAATCAAAAGGTAAAAGGCAATTGAAGATGGGTGACAAAGCTCCTTCTGAGAGACACCCTATGCGGTCGTTTGCCGATCCGAACGTGGCAGTCGCACGCCTAGGCATCCAAGTGCCCACTACTGGGGCGAACTACTTTGAGATCAAGCCAAGTACCATCGTGATGGTACAGCAGAATCAGTTTGGGGGAGCCCCACCAGAAGACCCCCATGCACACCTTCGTGCATTTGAACGGATCTGCAATACGTTCAAGATCAATGGGGTGGACGAGAATGGAATCAAGCTAAGGCTATTCAGTTTTTCCCTTAAGGGTAGGGCTGAAATATGGATAGAGGGCCTACCAGCGGATCAGATCACTACATGGGCAACCCTGAAAGCTGCGTTCCTTCAGAAATTCTTTCCACCGGGAAGAACCGCTCAACTAATGGCCGACATTACCCACTTCGCTCAATGGGACCAAGAGACACTATATGAGGCTTGGGAAAGGTATAAAGATATGTTGAAGAAATGCCCTCATCATGGGTTACATGGTTGGGTCATTATTCAGACGTTCTTTGGAGGACTTCACCCGCAGTTCAAGAATGACATCACTGCTGCAGCGGGTGGAGCTCTCATGAATAATACATATGAAGAAGCAGTCGAGTTGATTGAGAACTTAGCCGAACATAGCTACGCCACTCCACGATCGTCTATCAGACGAGTAGCTAGTCTTCAAGAGTCAGATGAGTTGAAGGTGATAAAAGCTCAGCTAGCTGCTATCACAAACCACTTGAAAGGAGGCAATCCAGAAGCGTTCCCTACTTCGCAAGAACCCGAGCAAGTTCAGTTTTTACAAAACCGGAACAACCAGCCGAGGAACGACCCTTTCTCGAACACATTTAATGAAGGGTGGAATAAACATCCTAACTTTTCATGGAGTCAACCCGACCAACAACAACAAGGTAATCATCCCAACTTTTCTAATTCTTCTAATGCTAACAATGTTTACTGTCCTCCAGGTTTCAACCAAAGGAAATTCGATGAAGGACCACCCGTAGAGAAGAAACCGGGGCTGGAAGATATGATGATGAAGTTTATAACAAAGATGGATAGCACGGTTGAAGGTTTGGCAAGCACGGTGAGTACAGTGAAAGCTGCAACTGATCAGAACACCGCATCCATCAAGATCCTTGAGAGGCAAGTGGGGCAAATTTCTGAAGCCATACAGACCCGAGCTCCCGGGACATTCCCGAGTCAGACTGAAAGGAAACCAAGAGAAGAATGCAATGCCATTTATCTGAGAAGTGGCACGGAGATGGTCAATGAGGCGAATGATGGGCTGAAGGAAGATCTTTCTAGTGATATGGTTGATCGGGAGAAGCCAAAGCAAAAAGAGGTGACACATCCGTCGAAGCCGGTAGTCAAACTGTATGTGCCACCACTATCATTCCCTAATCGAGTGAAGGCACATGACGACGAGGAACAATTCAAGAAATTCCTTGACATCTTCAAGAAGTTGCACATCAACATTCCATTTGTAGAAGCACTTGCCCAAATGCCAACATATCACAAATTCATGAAAGAGAACTTATCCAAGAAGAGGGCAGTCGAACACCAAGCTACCATTGCACTTACTGAAGAGTGCAGTGCGATCATTCAGAACAAGCTTCCCCCGAAGCTTAAGGATCCAGGGGGTTTTTTGATCCCTATTCAAATTGGGAATCTTAATTTTGATAAGGTGTTATATGATTTAGGAGCAAATATTAACTTAATGCCTTTATCTGTTTTCAGGAAACTTGGCTTGGGAGAGGTGAAGCCAACATACATGACCCTCAAGCTTGCAGATTGATCGATAGTGTATCCATATGGGGTGATAGAAGATGTTCTCATCAAGGTTGACAAGTTCTACTTTCTGGTGGATTTCGTGGTGCTAGATATTGATGAAGATATAGAGATCCCGCTGATACTTGGAGGACCTTTTCTGGCCACGAGCAAAGCGCTGATCGACGTGGAAGAAGGAGATATGACCTTAAGGGTTGGTGGTGAAAAGGCAGTGTTCAAGATGTTCGAGAGTGAAAGAGGTAGAAGTGAAGAGGAACCCGGAGATCAAGGAAAGCTGAATGAGTGATCAGAAGGAAGGTCGAGCCGCGACCGAAACCAAGGCACTGGGTGGGAGGCAACCCACCGAGGTTTGCGTTCTTTTTAATTGTATAGCCCTTCGGGACCAACATGCCAACTTTCAATTGTTTTGTTTATTTTTCAATTAAGTTCGAGAGAATTAATTGTTAACCAGAACTAGAAATTGCATGCCTAAGGTCAGAAATTGGATAGAGATATACCAAGTAAGCCTTAGTCCCGTTAAAATCTCGAGTTTAATGTGTTTTGAATTCCATAGGTTGAGATCGAGAGATAAAACTTGTGTGTTTCAAGATAAAACCCGTTGTTGTTTGAGAAAGAACAACGGTGATTTTTAGAGATTGGGTATTCATTATACGGAATAACTGGTAATTTTTTTGAGTCAAGTGTTTATATGTGAAGACCTTAGGATTTCCGACCCTCAACTGTTTTCTCTATCCGAAGTTTCCTAAGTTGTTCACTGTCCCGTTTGTGATTTGTTTCTTGCAATTAATTAGTTAATACCAACCACTCAAAATTGCGACCGTTCAATTAATAGATTTTATAGTCATTGTGATACTTAGTTCCTAGTTCGATGTGTTCGATACTCGTACTTTCAGTACTATTACTTGATTGGAGCCGTACACTTGCGGTTAGATTTAGGGGGGGTGTAAACCCGTCTATCAGTGTGTCGTGTGTTAATCGTGCGAAATAAGCTGCTGTCGTAAGAAGGTTGCCTTAGTGATATTCGTTCGAATGCTCTGTAGATTGCTGTATTTTCGCTGTGTAACTTCTAAGAAAGTAGATGGAGCATATGTAGTTCAGATTGAATCAGGTTAACTCAGATGAGATTCGATAGCTTTTGAGTGTTGAGCAGGCCTTTATATAGCTTTCGCCGGTCATTGAATGTGTCTTTATGGCTTGCTTTGTAACCGCCGTCATGCTTTAAATGCCATTAATGACTCGTCCGTTACTGGCCGTTTGCACCATGAATGCTCATGGACCTGCATTAATGAACAAAAGAAACAGATGTTTGACTGTTAACGGTTAGTATAATCGTACGACCGTCTTAAGTCTCATACGTCGGTCGTACGGAACGTACGACCAGCACAAAAATGTACGACCGAGTATACGTCTGTAAACAACCTGTAAGACCGTATCTAAATGCAAGAGTGGTCTTATGAAAGTGTTATTCGTGTTTTCTAGCGTCGGTCGTGAGGTATGATTTTTTACCCAAACAGGCAGTAAATAGAATTTTATGTTTATATGTAATTATTTGAATTGAAATAATTTGAATTCGAATAATTATCTGAATAATTATATTTATCTATACAAATGATAATTATTCATATTTACAGATAAAACCTTGTAATTGTCATAATTACAATTTACACATATTATATTATTATTCTTTCAAGAGTAACGTTTTAACTGTCAAACATGACTTTAATGGGTTTCCTTCTAATGGAAGCAAACGTATTCTTTTGTGTGCAACCCTTTAGGTTTACATACTCATTGGTAGAATTCCCGTGTGACACGTGTCGTGAGCAAATTATAACCTTCAGTCTCCCACTTGCACACGATACACAGTAACACAGATGGTGGTAAGCATCTAGCAACACGTCACCGCCCCCAAAGCTATGTAAATGTGATTTTCTTAGCTTTCTGATTGATCTAAGTAAATCATATAGTAGAATCACTCATCATCCTTTTGCTTCGCGATATTTTGTTTTTGAACTCTAAGGCATAGATGTATTTCATCCTTTTCAGTTCAAAGATTGTGTTTCTCGATCCCAACACATTTTGATTATACAAGTACTATTAGTCCAACTAATCCACTTGTTCATGGCCATGAAAATCAAAGTATGTTATCGAGGGGCCCAAAAATATCTCTCTCATCTTGAGAGGAGCAAATCTCGTATTGCATGTACACGACTAACTACACAGTTCATGTTATACCTAATATAGCTCTTATGATTACCCGGTTAAGGGTAACGTTAGACTATACTAAAGTATAAAACTCCTTGTGCATTAGATCCCAATGCACATCTCAGGTCTGAGGATAAAGAGTGTTTTACCATTTCAAGACTCACCTTATTACACCGATCTATGAGATGATCCTGACCGTGGGTCTTGTCCAACGCCTTGTAAACCGACAAACATATGTGACTTTGGTTGCACCCAGTGCACTTCCAACTTGGACTATGACCAGACTTCACAATGATCTTAATTTATTACTAGTCCCTTAGTAATAATTGATCAAGGACAATTTAAAATAATATGATTATCATATTTATTTAAGGATACTTAAACATGCAAAAAAACTCATAAATGTTTAATGAAAATACTCATATCCAATATGCCATAACATATAAAACATAACTGTTTTATGTTCGAAAATACTCATATCCAATAAAGTTTATAGATCAGATTAAATTATTATAAAACTTCAAGCCTGTGTGAAAGGATTTAAATTTTAGAAAACATTCTTTATCAAAATCGGTTTGTTCTTGATAAACACATCAGATTTAAAATATCATATTTTAATTACCGATTTAAAAATTTATTTTGTGTTTGATTTTGTAAAACATTTCGCTTGCAATTATCATAACAATAATAAAAGCAATAAAATGATAGCAACCATAAAACAACCACAAAATAAACTACCACAAATAATATATGGATTTGCCCCTAATGTGGTGCTGTGAGCCAACACAACAACCACGGTCAAAACTAAGGATATCTTCAAGCTCCCACTGGCCTTGCCATCTTGTTGAACTCGAGGAACTCTGTCTCGATTTCTTGAACTCCGTCTTCGGATAAAAATAGATAATTACAATAATTCTATCTATTTACATTGTCCTATTTAGAAAATTAAATTCAAAAATACATCCCATGCAATTTAATACATTTTTTGTTTCCAACATAAAATAAAAACAACCACGGGTTCTTTCGGGGCAATCCATATATTATTACATAATTTTAAACATAAAATTAAAAAAAATTGGCCTAACAATTAATCATAATTAAAAGCCAACAAGATATAAAACCAATTAAAACCAAACTTTTAACTGTCAAACATGACTTTAACGGGTTTCTTTCTAATGGAAGCAAACGTATTCTTTTGTGTGTGACTCATTAGGATTACATACTCATTGGTAGCATTCTTGTGTGACACGTGTCGTGGGCATATAATAACCTTCAGACAGTATGAAAGCTTCATTTGTGGTAAGAATGAAACTTTATCTGAAGTGCACAAATGTTTTAACTGCTTATTAATTGACCTAAAAATTGTTGGTAGGACCTACTCCAACTCTGAGACCCTGACAAAATTCTTGGAATGGCTTCCTGAAAGTTGGGATAGTTATACCATGTGTATTAAACTCTCTAAGGATCTCAAATATAGGACCTTAAGCACACTTTTTGGCACTTTGCTTAATCATAAGCAATCTTGTCAGCTTAAGAAGAAGCTTGTGAAAGATTCAAAAGATTCTAAAGGCACACCTGTTGCTTTACTCTCCTCAGAGATGATGCCTGCTCAGCGATCTTCTGTCACTATCACTGAGTTGGAATTAAACTATGATGATTCATCAGAAACTGATCCTTCCGAACATGATGAATCCCTGACACTCTTGATAAACTCCTTCAGAAGATTTGCAAGAAAGAGTAACTTTAGAAGAAATAAAACTCTCACTCTAACTTCGAATAGAAAGGACATTTTGCTAGTGAATGCAGGTCAAAGAAAGTCTTCAAACCTTTTTCATCCCTCAAAACTTATAAACCCAGAGATGACAAATACCTTAAACTTAAGGAAAAGTACCTGAAGATGAAAAACTATCAGAAGAAAGGTAAAGGTCTAATCACTGATGAACACAATTGGGCTGAGTCTGATGAAGAATCAGATTCTGATGAAGAAGATGAGGCCAATCTCTGTCTAATGGCCGAAATCCAAGAAGTGAAGGAAGAACTCGCTGACGTTCCATCTATGTCTTCCACTTCTCAGGTATCAACCTCTTCTATTCCAGCTCTCTCTGACGATTGACTTATATGATGCCCTGAATGGCAAAACACAAGCTGAACAACTAAATCTCGATTTAACTGAACAACTTAAGAAAGGTCATTTAAAGATCCAAGAACTATCTAATATAGATAAAAGTTTAAACGATCAGCTTTATGTAAATCAAATAATCAGCATTAAACGCGAACAAGTTATCATTTAAATTCATGTATCTCGATGGAAGAGAAACCATTTTCTCTCTCTAAAAACCCAAGGTGGTCTCCGGTAAGCTCCGGTAAGTGGCATTTCAAGCAAACCTTCTATCCCTAAAACCCAAGGTGGTCATAAGATATCTCTTCTCCGGTCAGCTCCAGCAAGTGGCAACCCAAGAGGCACTCATTCATCGTCGTTTCCAGACCCCTTCGTTATCTTGCTGAGTCCCACCCCTTGTTATCTTTCTGTGTTCAACCCTTCTCCGTTTCCTGGTCGGAACCCATGGCTGCAAACCAAGATTCCACCGACACCCTCACTCCTCTATCTAACAAGCTCCACGACTCCCTTTCTCAGACGATGATCGAAGTAAAAGACTCCACAAACTCCACCGTTGTCCACTCCTTTATCTCCTTCCTCAAAAACATTTTTGGACGAATGTAGAAATTTAAAAACCCAAGGATTACCTAAAAACCCGGTTCCTCCACTGTCAACGAAAGCTCTGGCAACCATCCTCAACCGTAGGCTTCTACCACCATCAAGGTACCCTCCCTCCCTTTGGTGGACAATGACAAAAGTGAAATAACTTTTTACTGTGGTAAGACAACCCACCCCAAAAAAGGCACTCATTACCTTCCAAGCTATAAATCAAACCCTATAAAACAAAAAGCTAAATTAGAACCTTCCCTATCTCCTTTGTATACCTTTGACCCTACTGTCAAGATAAACCAAGAAAAGATTGCTCATAAACCAAATCAATCGGATAAGGCTTTGGCAGACAAAAAAAACCAAAAAGATAAATGTGAGTTGACAATTGAACCATACCCCTTCATTATGGGTACTGACATTGAACCTTACCCGAAAGACAACTCTTTCCCTATGTACTCCCAACAACCCATATACACTATTACCCCCTCATTCCCTTCTAACTAGTCACACTAGTGGGTCCCTCCTCAATTTTCTATACCCACCGTACCATAAACTACCCCATACAAACCTTAGCTTATAAACCCATGCAAATCGTCTCACTTATTCCCATGCAACCACATCCGTCGCTAATAGTCCCATGCAAGCCCAAGCAATACATCCCATTTATCCCCACACTTTACCATCTGTCACTATTAGTCCCATGCAACTCCATGCAAATTGCCCCATTTATCCTCATGCTATCCCATCCGTTGTTAATAGTCTCATGCATATGCTCGATCACTCTCACCCGCACTCTTTTGACATTGGAACCTCGGGTCTGGCTCTTTCCCCCCCGAACAGAAAGCGCGTCTCCCTTAGATAGAAGACCCGGAAGTTTATCGGGAAGAAACAACATGCGGGTTCTTTCATCTTTGACGATCTCGAAGTCCAAACCGAGGAAACCACCACCCTTTCGGGGAATTCTTCTTCGCAACCAAACTTACCAGAGGCGGGTCTTGCTTCCCAAGCTCGCCTACACCAATGATCATCATCAGTTGGAACTGCCGGGGCCTCGCCAATCCTCGGGAAGTTCCGGTTCTAAGGGAGCTGGTTCGAAACTCCCGCCCCAATGTTCTCTTTTTGTTTGAAACCCTTGTTTCTCAAGCGAGAGATACTAGTTTAAAATATTGTCTAGGTTTTGATTATTGTTTTGCTATCGGATGTATCGGCCATAGTGGTGGTATTTGTGTGTTTTGGAATGTAAATTATCATCTTTCTCTATTGTCATACTCGCAAAATCATATTGACATGGATGTTGTTGAGCCCGCCAATGGGTCTTGGAGAATTACCGGGTTTTACGGGTTCCCCGAACGGAATCGTCGTAGAGACTCTTGGAACCTTGTAAGATCCCTTGCAAACACTTCCAACCGCCCTTGGGTAGTCTTGGGCGACTTAAATGACCTTCTTTCTCAAAGCAAAAAACGGGGTCTCAACGAACACCCGGATTGGTGTATTCACGGGTTTAGAGACTCTTTGTCGGATTGTAATTTGATTGATCTCGGGATGCTCGGTTTCCCATTCACGTGGTGTCAGCATAAAGGAAACCTAAGGAGATCCTTGAACGGCTCGATCGAGTGGTCGGGAATCATCAATGGATTAACCTTTGCCCCAATTTTCGAGTTAACAACCTCGTCACCCCTATATCGGACCACTCCCCGATTGCTCTCCACACCCAGGTTCGTCCCTCTCTCCCTCCGTTAAAAACTTTTCGTTTTGAAAATAACTGGTTACAGGAGGAGTCGTTTGAAAGGATTTTTAGGGATGCGTGGAGAACTTCTGAAAACGACGACATTCTCTTGAAGCTATCCAAGCTCGCCAAAATCCTTGCCAAATGGGGGAGAAACCTTAATGCTTCTTTCAAAAACGAGTTAAAGGAAGCCTTTGCCAAGTTGAATTTCTTCCGAATTCGAGAGCCCATAGTGCCTCCGCGGCGTACGAAGAGGAGAGACATCGAATCATAACCACCCTCGTTAAGGAGGAAACTCATTGGCGACACAGAGAAAAAGCCCATTGGCTCAAGGAAGGGTACCGGAACACAAAATTCTTTCATGCTTTTGCGAATGGGCGTCGCAAAAGAAACCGAATTCTCAAATTGAAAAATGAAGATGGTCTTTGGATAGAGGACCCTAACGAAATTCGTAATATCGTCACCGATCACTTCAACCAAACCATCTCGATAGGATCCAGAAACCCGGATCGTATTACCAAACATGTCAACAATAGATTGTCTGCTCGGGATCTTTCTTGGATCGAGGCCCCCTTCGAAAAAGAGGAGTCCAAAACGACGCTTTTCCAAATGCATCCGGATAAATCGCCGGGTCCGGATGGATTTAACCCCCGCTTCTTCCAAAAAAATGGGACGTTTTGGGTGACGAAATCATTAATGCCGGAAAACTTTGGCTTTTTAATGGGACTTTACCGACGGGCATTAACGACAAGTTCATCACTCTCATCCCCAAAGTTAGTGATTCGTCTTCGTTTAAAGACTTTAGACCCATCGCCCTTTGCAACGTCATTATGAAAGTGGTCACCAAAGTCTTGGCTAACCGAATCAAACCACTTCTCCCGTCCATCATTTCGGCAAACCAAACGGCCTTTGTCAAAGACCGTTTGATCACGGACAATAGCATTGTTTCCTTTGAAATGCTCCATTCCATGCATCGCAATAAACGGAAAAAGATGGGGATGTGGATCTTAAAATTGATATTAGTAAAGCCTACGACCGTTTGAATTGGGACTTTTTGCGACACATGCTAATAGCATTGGGTTTTCCTTCGCATTGGGTCAACATGATAATGTTGACCGTCGAAACCGTCAAGTATTTTGTTCAAGTCAATAAAGAGATGGCCGGGCCTATTATCCCTAGAAGAGGTATCAATCAAGGGGACCCAATCTCCCCTTACCTCTTTATTATTTGTATGGAAGGGCTTTTGGCTTTTTTGAATAACGAGGACTCGGTTGGCCGGATCCATGGAGTTAAAGCGGCCAAAGGTGCTCCATCTATATCGCACCTTTATTTCGCGGATGATGCTTTCTTTTTTTGCAGGGCCTCGATTGATGAAGTTTGGCACCTCAAAGATATGCTCACGCCGTATGAGGATGCCTCCGGTCAAGCTATTAATTATTCTAAATCGGGCATCATGGGAAGTAGGAACTTGGCCCCCGATCTTATGCATGCTCTTTCCCATATCATTGGGATTCACAACCCAATTAATACGGGTCGGTATTTGGGTCTCCCCTCCCTTGTGGGTCGCTCAAAAAAGTTCATTTCCTGGCATATCCGTGATAGACATTGGAGTAAATTTCAATCTTGGCGTAAAAAACCCATTTCCTCCGCCGGAAAGTCCACGCTTATAAAAGCCGTCGCCCAAGCCATCCCGGTCTATTATATGAACGTGTTTCTTCTACCGAGCTCGGTCATCCAAAGCCTCAAAAATGATCAATTCCTTTTGGTGGACCCATAAACCCGATGGCAATCGTTCCATCAATTGGTTCTCTTGGGATAAACTTTGCACCCCAAAAAAATTTAGAGGCCTCGGATTCCGCGATTTTACCTCCTTCAATCTCGCTATGCTCGGTAAACAAGGTTGGAGACTTATTGAAAACCCGAGTTCCCTCGTTGGGCGTCATCTTAAAGCTAAATATTATCCGCATGGTAATATTTTTGACGACCCACTTGGGAAATACTCCTAGCTGTATTTGGAGGAGTATTTGGCACTCCCAACTTGTTCTCCAATCGGATCTCCGTTGGAAGATTGGAAACGATCACTCCATTAACGTTTGGAAAGATCCTTGGCTTAAAGACAACACGGGTTTTACCATTGATACCCCGTTGGATAATAGTCGACCCCATTTGACCGTTCATGACCTTGTGGACCCGCTTTCTCAAGGTTGGAACATTGCTCTTATCAATGAACTATTTTCTCATGGGGATTGTATTAAAATCACCAAACTTCCTCTTCCAACCATCAATAGGGAGGACACTCTCATTTGGCATTGGTCGCACAACGGAGTTTATACCGTCATGTCTAACTATCGATCTATCACGGAACAAATCGCACCGACTTCTCACCTTTTCTTGAACGGTGATTGGAATTCTCTTTGGAATGCCAACATTCCAAATAAAGTCAAAATTTTTACGTGGAGAGCTATTAGGAATGTGTTAACCACCCGTCACGCCCTCCAATCGAAAGGAATTAGGACCACGGCTAATTTTCCCCTTTGTAACCGTGGTTTGGAAAATGCTTGGCATGCTTTGGTAGGATGCCCTTTGACCACGCAAATTTGGCACGAGGCGGGTCTTGGTGGTACCATCGACACTTTACTTTTTACGACCAATTCCTTCCATGAGTTGGTCTTTAAGTTTATCGATGACAATCCTGGTCAATCCCGTGATTTGCTTCTCATGATCTTATGGAGCATTTGGTTTCGCCATAACGATGTTCTTTGGAATGACGGTCCTCGTAACACGTCTTCGGTGATTAATATTGCTAAAATCATTATCATGGATTGGAAGGCCTCGCCTAATACCATTCGGAGTCCTTTAATTCCTCTCGAACCCATCCACTCTCCTACCATCCACTCTCCTAGATGGCAAACGCCCCGTGATGGTTTTCTCAAATGCAATGTAGACGCCACATTCTTAGAATCGAATTATAAAGCCGGTTTTGGAGCCGTCCTTTGAGACAACTCGGGTATCTTCGTCTCGGCTTTCGCCTCTCCTTGCTCTTTCGTCCCGTCCACTAGGGAATGTGAAGCTCTTGCTATCCGAGATGCCTTACATTGGATTTCAAGTCGTAACGATAATAAAGTTATAATTGAATCCGATGCCAAGATTGTCGTGGAAGCGATATATGACACCTATGTGGACAACTCGGAGTTCGGCGACATCATAAAGGATATTAGACAAATCCTTTATTCGAAAGATCACATCTCCGTTCATTGGATCAACCGGCTCGCAAATGGGTCGGCCCATTTTTTAGCTAGGCACGCGTGTACTATTGATCGTCTTGTTTATTTCGATAGCATGCGTACTTTCCTTAATTCTTGTAATGACAATGCTTGTAAAAACTTTTCGTTTAATGATATGAATGAGTCCGGTTCGGGTGATGGGAATGTCGAAGCCCGGTAATGGACTCGTTTCCTTTGTCTTAAAAAAAGTTATCGTTGAACTGAAAGCTGAGAAAGCTACTGTTGAAGGATGGTGTAAATCGTCAATAAAGATCACTAAGATAATCGGTGCCCAGATCCCTGCCAATGAAAGAAGTGGTCTTGGTTTTTTTGCTGAGACAGAAGAACCAAACAAAGATCGTTCCATGCTTAAGTTTGGAATGTTCATTTCATCCATCCCTGACACCTCATCATCTCAGTGTTCTTCTTCTAATACTCCTATTCCTGATGAAAAATCTCCTTTGAGCCCCAAACTCAAAGATAAAGGAAAAACTGTTTTACAAAATCCTCAGAAGAGTTACAAAGTGCCAAAGCTGAAGAAGACTAAACCTTCAACTAATCAACCTTCTGTCTCAAAAGTTAAGATCACTGAACATGTTCAGCGATCAAACCCAGGAATAAAGGTTGATGTTATAGCTAAGAAATTTGAAGAGCCTAAAGTGCCTCCGATATCTGATGCTAAAGGCATTCTTGGTACATGCCCTGTTCATTTAAACCTTTCAAATGTTTATGCCTATGGTCCTAAAGCTACTTTCAGCTATAGGAAATGCTATCACTGCGGACTTACTGACAATATTGCTAAGGTGAAGATGACTGCCTCCAAGGCAAGGAAGATCACCCCAAGTGTAAAACAAAACATGGTGAAAAATACCACTAAGGTTAAGAAATTAACCAAAGTGAAGGTTACCACTGACGTTGAATCATCAAATACTGTAAAGACTGTTGATCCTTCTACTTCCTATTCCATTGACAATTGTGGGCCCATTATTAAGTGGGTACCAATTCAAAATTAATATTCATTTTGATTGCAGGTCTCGAAGGGTATCTGGTATATTGATAGTGGATGCTCTCGACACATGACTGGAGAAAAGATCCTGCTCTCTAAATATAAGGAAGAGAAAGGTCCCTCTGTGACCTTTGGTGGAAATGGATAAGGCTATACCAGAGGGTTTGGTGTACTAACAAATGGTACAAATACCTTCAGAAGAGTCGCTTATGTAGAAGGATTGAAGCACAATCTTCTTAGCATCAGTCAGCTATGTGATAAAGACTTCAAAGTATGCTTTACTAAGAAAGCATGTTCAGTCACTAATAAGAATGGAAAACTTGCTCTCTGCGGTTATCGTTTAGAAAATGCTTATGTCATAAACATGGACTCAATAGCCACTGAGAACATTTGCTTTCTATCCAAAGCCTCATCAGATGTCAACTGGCTATGGCATAAGAGGCTCTCTCATCTCAACTTCAAAATGCTGAACGCTCTCTCCTCAAAAGAACTAGTCACTGGCTTGCCTCAGCATTCATACGCTAAGGAATCTCTCTGTTCTGCGTGTGAAAAAGGAAAACAAACCAAAGCTAGTTTCAAATCCAAGCAAGTGTCATCAGTGACAAATCCTCTTCAACTACTCCATATGGATTTATTTGGCCCTGTCAATATCCAATCCATCGCTGGAAAGAAATACACTCTCGTCATAGTAGATGAATTGTCTCGCTATACCTGGGTAATGTTTCTCCGATCTAAGAGTGACACTCTAGAAGAGCTCATCTCATTTTTAAAAAAAATGGAAGTCCTGAATAATATGACGGTTCGCTCAACAAGAAGTGATCATGGAACTGAATTCAAAAATAGTTCTCTTGATAAATTCTTTGAGAGCAAGGGCATTTCTCACAACTTCTCAGCGGTGAGAACACATCAGCAAAACGGAGTCGCTGAAAGAAGAAATAGAACGATCCTCGAAGCTTCTCGATCTATGCTCAACGATTCTCATATTCGAACTCAATTCTGGGCAGAAGCTGTCAACACTGCCTGTTTTACTCAAAATAGGTCGCTGATTGTTAAACGATTCAACAAAACTTCCTATGAACTTTTCCATGGGAGAAAGCCATATATAAGTTTTCTTCATATCTTTGGTTTTCAGTGCTTCATTTTAAACAACAGAGATACTATTGGAAAGTTCGATCCCAAAGCTGGCGATGGAATTTTCCATGGATACTCCTCAGTGTCTAAAGCCTTCAAAGTCTTCAACAAGAGAAGACAAACTATTGAAGAAACCATTCATGTCACCTTTGATGAATCCCATTCAGCAAATTCAAAACCTACTGCTGAAAACGAAGAATTCAACCCCGACCCTCAGGTCAACAACTCAATCACTGATGACGATCATATCGTCATTCCTAGCATGAAAACAAGTGAAGTTGAATCCTCTTTCTGGGTATCAGCTGTTCCCATAAACACTTGCCTCTTCTGAACCCTCAACCCTAAACACCCATCCCCTGCTAATCAACAATCAGTGAATGAAACTTTATCTGAACCTCAACAACTATTGCCTGACATACCTGACACTATCGCTACTGAAGCCTCTTCTTTAGCACTTCCAGAAATCCATTCTTAGCCTGAAATTCAAGCTCCAGCTCAGAGATGGATAGTGAATCACCCAATCGAAAAAGTTCTAGGTGATCCAAACACACGTATTTAGACACGACGAAGTTCAAGTAACATATGTCTCTTCGTTAATTTTATTTCGCTAATTGAACCGGAAAAAACTGATGATGCCCTAAGAGATCCAAACTCGGTCAGCGCTATGCAAGAAGAGCTAACTGAATTTGAAAGAAACAAAGTTTGGAATCTTTTCCCCAGACCATCTGACAAAACTGTAATTGGTACCAAGTGGGTGTATCAAAATAAGTTAGATGAATTTGGGATTGTGACCCGCAACAAAGCTAGACTAGTTGCTCAGGGATACAACCAAGAGGAAGGCATAGACTATCATGAAACCTTTGCCCCAGTGGCAAGACTCGAAGCAATTCGAATTTTCCTAGCCTATGCATTTCACAAAGACTTCAGAGTTCACCAAATGGATGTTAAATCAGCATTCCTAAATGGAAAGCTGAATGAAGAAGTTTAGGTTGAACAATCACAAGGATTTGTTGATCCTAAGCATCCAGAATATGCCTATGAGCTGGATAAGGCCCTCTATGGTTTAAAACAAGCACCTCGTGCATGGTATGACACTTTATCTTCCTTCCTTATTGCTGAAAAATTTAAACATGGTAAAATCGATAACACTCTATTTTTCAGAAAGGTTAAAGGTCATATTATCGTTGTTCAAATATATGTCGATGATATTATGTTTGGTTCTACTAACCCATCTCTATGTACTCGATTCGCTGAAAGAATGAAGAATGAATATATGATGAGTATGATGGGTGAACTAACATACTTCCTTGGACTTTAGATCAAGCAAAGTGTTAAAGGCAAATTTATCCACCAAGTACGTTAAAGATATGCTGAAGAAGTTTGATCTTACTCAAATCTCAGCTATGAAAACCTCTATGGCACCTCCGCTGACACTTAACAAGGATCCTTCTAGAAAGTCTGTAAATGTCACTGCCTATAGAGGAATGATCGGCTCTCTTCTATATCTTACAGCAAGTCAACCTTATATCATGTATTCTACTTGTCTTTTTGCACGATATCAATCTGAACCCAAATAATCACATCTGATCGTTGTAAAACGAATTTTCAGATACTTGAAGGGTACACCTAACCTAGGTCTTTGGTATCCCAAAGACTCAGGATTCGATCTAACTGCCTATTCAGATAGTGATTTTGCAGGCTGCAAAGTGGATAGGAAGAGCACTACAGGAGGCTGTCAGCTCCTGGGTGGAAAGCTGATGAGTTGGACAAGTAAAAAGCAAAACTCAATGTCCACCTCAACCACTGAAGCTGAGTATGTAGCCGCTGGTAGTTGTTGTGCTCATGTATTATGGATGAGAAATCAACTATTAGACTATGACATTCATCTATCACCGATTCGTATCTATTGCGACAACATTAGTGCCATCGCTATAGCAAACAACCAGTGCTGCACTCAAAGACTAAACACATCGAAATCATATATCATTTTATCAGAGATCATGTGATGAATGGAGACATAGAACTTCATTTCATTCCAACTGACTATCAATTAGTTGATCTTTTTACCAAACCTCTTCATGAGAAAAGAATCAACTTTCTCATCAGCGAGCATGGAAAGCTAAACCTTCAAGAATAACTCTTCATCGGTCAAACATTTTGTCAGTTATAAGGTTATATCTCTAATACTCATCTCTTAATCTCTGGGTAAATGTTCTCTAATACTAAGGTATGCTCTCTATCTTAAACTCACTGAAGTTCTATTCAGCGAGTTGTCTTTCAAAAGAAAAACCTATCACTGACATTTCTCTATCAGTGCTTCTTTTGAAAAAGAAAAACTCATCACTGATATTTCTCATCAGTGATTCTTCAAAAAACAAAATCCAGTCCTGATATCCTTTATTTATCATGGATGCCTTATAAAAATGAAAAGACACACTTTTTGTGTGATGTCATCATAGAGGACAAACAATGGCACGCCTTGTTGTCTGACATGTTCTTCCGTTACACTTCTTGACGAATCCACTTTGTGGGACGTGTCTGTGTCATGATGAGTGTTTTTTCCCGCTCATCAACTTTCTCTCTCCTCTCTCAATCCTATATAAACAAACCCGTGGATCCCAGATTAGTGCAATACGAATAATAATCAATCAATAACAATCAATAATTGAGAGTAATCAGTTGTCATCTATATGATTGATATTCAGAGAATATTGTTACAATACGTTTAGAGAGTTTAGCAATACGAAATTATGAATGATTAACCTAAACTAGGTTTAAAGAAAGCTTTATATACCCTATTAGGGAATTTATAAAAAGAACCCTGAACTTCCATTCAACTAATTTTTCAGCCATAATAATCTCCCCTTTGAGTTGAAGTTGAATTTCGCGCTAGTTCGAAACATATCTTTTACGGATTGCGAAGAGTATTTCCAAACTTCTAACCGATTTGCGGAATTCGAGTCTGTCTTCGACTAATCCCAAAGCTTCTTGGGCATTCAACTCTTTGAGATTTCCCATGAACGTCTTTGGTACCTGTTCTTCCCTGGCGATTGTTTGGGTAAAATTTCACCAGTCTCGACGACGACCAAGGTAAGGAAAACTTTTATTACACTTTTCCATAGTAAGGTAAAATCACAGTACCCTATCCCCTGATTAAAGTTGAAATCGAAAGTTATTCATCTCACGACACTTGACCATGACGTCGTCTAGTTCACACGACCGTCGTATGAAACCTTGCGACCTCGACCGACTAACGTACAATATTACTGTTACGTTCTTTCAGTGTTTAATGAAGGAATCAATGTCATTTATGACCAACGGCTATAACCGACGAAGGATATTAACTACATTAAAATCGACGTCCGTTACGTCTGTTACACGAAATAGTCAAGGAATTAATTAAAGCACCCGAAGACTGTTGGTCCCGAAGGGTTATACAAGTTTGTAGAGGGGGGGGGGGGGGGGTTGAATACAAACATACAGATTTTACTTTTCTAAATTGTTTATTGATATTTATCAAACAATTTACAACTTGTTGCGGAACAAGATTAAGAACTAAGCCTAATCTAAACAAGTTAAGAACACTAAGTTTCATGCACTAGAATTAAGACAGAAAGAAGATAAGAATTTTAAAGATAAATATTCTAACGCTAAGAGATAGAGAGAAGAAGATGGCCGAGCACTTCATTTCTTAAGTAGGGTTCTTCTTATATACTGCATGCATTTAATGCAAAGTAGTATAACTTTACACGTGGCAGCAGCTGATTGGTTGCATGGTTTGACCTTTGTAGACAACCTTAGTAGCCGCATGATGTACAGTGTAGAATCAGAGTTGGTAGTATGATCCTAGGCAAAAGGGATGTCCTTTCTGACATTATCGTATGGAGGCGTGCAAGGGAGACAAGACAAAACTAACATGCAAAGAGAACTTCATGATCATCGATGACTGAACAGTACTTTATCAGCGAGTGAAAAAGCTCAGCGATCTCTAAAGTCTTCTACTTGTGACTTCACGTTGAGTGGACAGGTCTTGGCTTCGCTGATATCCGCATCAGTTCATTAGTAGACTTGTCGCTGTTCTTGAGCTTGATCTTCGACTTCAGCGTAGAACATATTTGACGTGAAACTTGTCTTCAGGGATCATAAGTAAACAACTAAACTATCAGCGATCATCAACAAGACTGAACAGGCTCAGAGCTAAGTTGATGAACAGTGTTCGCTGAATGTAATCTAAAGAACGTAAGTTTCCTATCAGCGGTACTGTAAAGTCATCGTACTTATCAGCGATAGTGAAACTCTTTGTGTGTCCCAATATGATCAAAGAATCAAGAATTCGCACAAGATCTAGAGAGAGAGTGTAGAGAGAGAAAGTGTAAAAGTATTCAATAAGCACATTGTAATAAAAGATAAGAGTTTTGATCAATGTTGTGAGATGGTTAGTTAAGATACAAGCTTAACAAAGCCTTATATACCTATTACAAACAAAGGCATTAAGACAACTTTGACTTTCCTAATACATTGACTTTGTCATTCTAAATGAATATAAATCTTGAAGACATATTTAGACCTAACAATCTCCCCCTTGGATTCAAGATTTAAACATTTGAGAACAACAGTCTTTGGCTTTCTTTGATCTTCAGAACTTTAACAATTCAACTCTTCACTGTACAGCACATTGAACAGTCTCCCTCTTTGAGCTGTCAGAAGATCAATTGATGAAAATAGTTCAGAAGAATCTTCGGTCTTTATCATGGCTTGTCAAAGTCAATTTATCACAAAATCTTCATACGGGGATCTTGCGGAGATTTTCTTTCTTTGATTTGGAGAGTTTGATTCTTAACACAAGGCATTTTGGTACAGATTAGCACAAATTTAAGAAAAAGAGATCTTCTTGAAAAACCAAGATAATCAATCGATTTTTTCTAAACTCTTGAAGAATAAAACTCCCCTTTCCTTTCTTGAGACGGAATCGTCTTTAAACATTTCTCCCCCTGTCATGAAATCGAATCTTTGACTTAAAAGCTCTTTGACATGAAATTGAATTAAACATTTCTCCCCCTTTTTCGATGATAGTGAGCATCATGATCATCGAAAACCTTCTTCAATTTCAGTCGCGTCTCGGAATACCACTAACAATCTCCTCCTTAATGAATACCTCGCTCCCCGTCAAAATAAGAATTCTGGTGCAATTTGTTTTCTCCCCCTGAAAATATGCACATATATCATTAAAGATATTCATTTCAAATACAGTAAAACATTTATATAAGGAAAATAAAATTCATTGAACTATATTTTATAACTACTAACATTTGATCATTTGAAAACTTTACAAAAGAAATTCAACTTAATAAAATATAACAGATTTTTCAATCAAATGAAATCAAATGCATGTGTTTGGATTCAAAAACAAGACATCATTGCATATCAAATTACAAATGTTCAGTTTCAACCCCTTTATTAAATCTATTTGGTGTGCTAGCATGCGAAATATGATCAGCATCAAGCATATGCAATTCTAAAACATATAAAAATGCTTTGCTCTACTCACACTATTTGTCCAAAATCAGAATTTTCACAAAATTACAGGTTTATCGCGACTTTGTATTTTCCCCAAGTTTCAAGAGATGTGTGCTCATAGGCATCTTTTATGTTGTGCTCATTGGCATCTTTTATTTTTGTGCTAATTGGCATCTTTTAATAAAAAAAATTAGTATGCATAAGATACACCATTAAACATGGCTTTCTATCTGGTTCTATAGCAGGATTTGGGTCAGCCAATCCCAGACCAGTTGGCCTTAGGGGCTAGGTGTCGAGCACCCCTTGGAACTTACTTTCCCAAACCAGAAAGGCCACATCGATATATCATAAACCCATTTGTACCAGTAGAACATGGCTTTCTATCTGATTCTATAGAAGGATTTGGGTCAGCCGATCCCAGACCAGTTGGTCTTAGGGGCTAGGTGTCAAGCACCCCTTGGGACTTAATCTCCCAAATCAGAAAGGCCACAGGTACAAACTTTCAAACTAAATGATTTTATTATATGTATATATATATATATATACTAGTGGTGTACCCGCGCGATGCTGCGCGGGTGAATCACAATTCCGAAACATTAATTCAGCCCTGAATCAGATATTTCAGAGGCTCTTAAGTCTAAAATACGTGTGAAATTAGAAGAGGTTACCTAATGTCTTATAACCTCTTAAAGCACCACCTCTTACTAATCAGAAGTTAAAGAAGACTTCAGACTTCAGACCTCTTAAAAAACACCTTAGTATAACTTAACTAATTAAGGTAACCACCCATTAAGCTTGTTAAGTTGAAAACAAACACCGCCTAATATGTTACATCTTCATCCATCTTAACCACATTCACTGATCAAAACTGGCAAGGGAAAAAGAACTCAATTTACTGATTCCAAATAGGATATTACAGAAAGTTGGTTTACTCCTCAAGGGGCTAGAACATATGCATTCTATACAATGGTAACATGATAGAACTTCGAGAACTTTTGAGCATGTACATATCTTAATCACCCGAAATTAATCAATTCCATTCCTAAGAAGATTAAGCGAGGTGTCCATAGTGCAGGAGAAGAGTCTCTAATCTTCTTGAAAGTGATTTTCACGTGAGAATGGACCAACTAATACAATCATACGTGGAACGGAAAGATCAGACCTCTGAATCTAGTCATGAGTAGATGCATAATAACACATATGCATAAACATGTAAAGATCAAACAATTGTAAATATGATTGTCCACTACGATTAAAGAAAGTTGATCATATACATTTGTTCGTGTAGAAGGGGAATTTATCTCAACAACATTTTGTTTAGTTTTTTCCTAGAGTTTCATAATATCTACGAACATTGTTTTGTTGCATAATAACACATATGCCCTGTCCATCAAAATAAGAATTCAATTTTGAAAAA
The DNA here is from genome assembly GCA_033807775.1 of Saussurea involucrata. Taxonomy (NCBI): domain Eukaryota; kingdom Viridiplantae; phylum Streptophyta; class Magnoliopsida; order Asterales; family Asteraceae; genus Saussurea; species Saussurea involucrata. The sequence continues at coordinate 141,907,670 of CM066322.1, forward strand.
AACTGCAACGATACCTGCTTACTTCAGATTCTTATCTTGAATGGATTAAAAATGAACCCAAATCAAATGAATGCTTTTTTAAAAAATGAAACCCAAAACAAGAATGCTTTTTTAAATGCATGCAACATGGCAATTATACAATTTAGACCATATAACCTACCAAGGTATAAAAGAACTTTCACCGTCTTTAGCTGCTTGTCGTCTCCAACGTTAGCTTTTAATGTAGACCAAACTGTTAAGGAAATAATCAAAGACTGTTAATAACCCGAATCAAAATTATTTTCTTCCTTAACAACATTATTAGACTTTCTATGCCAAGGTTGCTCTTTTCAGCATTTTTCTTAGACAATTACAAATACTTTAGAATCTCTTCTCAATGAATTGCACGTAGTTGGTTTTGGAAAGATTTGGTTTTCTCAGACAATTACAGTTATAGGTGCTCTTAATTGTGTCTTTTTTGTTAGACTTTACTCAAACAGATGTGTAGTAGCAGGTAGAAGTGGTGGATGTGTGGTTCATTGTCCATCTTTGAAGCTACTTTTGATTTTCTTTGAAACCAGAACAAGTGCAATAGTTCCATCCGTGCAGTCCCATTAACTAATAAATCGCCAACATATCGTTTTATTTCTATGACGATGCATCCATGAAAAAGTTTCTTTCTAAGACGACGTATCAATGAAAAAGTTACAAACCTTTATAGTGCAATCTTATGGGTAACCCGTACTCCCAAGTCAATTTAAAGGTAATTAGAAATTACAAAGAAAAAGTAGTATCTATCTTTACAAAAAAAATGGCCTAACCAAAATAATGAAAATATATATGAAAAACTAACTCAAATGAGGCTTAATGCTACATACGAAAATATGACCATGCCTTACAAGAAAACCAAATAGCAAAATATTGAAACAAAGAGGCAAAGATAAAAATGCAGAAAATCTCCAATGTTGATCCAGTCAATTGGGGTGAAGAAGAGAAGACAAAAGCTTTAGGTATTTTATTGAGGATTTTACTTGATGTATGTTGAGGAATAAAAGCAACAATCCCAGCATACAATGAAACTGATATATGATTCAAAACATATTAATAAGTGAAAAAGAATGTCTTCAATATGAACACCAACACTACAGATGACTGACATGTGATTCAAAATATATTAATATGTGAAAATGAATATGGAAACTTGTAGAAACTCATAAAGCATGGTCATCGTGAAAATTAATAAAAACAATAATAAGGAAACTCATAAGTGCTATCATTGTAGAAACTCATACTTAGAGGTTGTTTACTAAATGCTTATCATGTAAGAACTTATCAATATTATCACCTTATGGATTGAGCATTACAAGGACTGACGAGCTTACTCGGTAAGAGGCAAAGCAAGGACCGAGTTTAATGAGGTGATATCTCTTATTTTCATGGCCGAGGATGTTACATGATAAGGTAAATGAGGTGATATCTCTTGGCAATGAACGCTTACCCGTTAAAAATTTGGTAAACGCCCCCTACTAATTAAGAAATAACAAGAACTCGTAGAATCAATCATGATAATTTCTTACCACCAGAAGTTTAATACTTCACCTGGCTACCAAGATCGCCTAGCCCCAATATACGCTTACCATCAGTTACGAGTTACGACGATCACTTTGATGTTTCTTTCCGTCCAATTATTCAACAATTCAAGAACGTGCTAAAGGTGAAATAATAACATTCTGTTAGCACATGCTTAACCTTTCCAAGTCAACTCTAATAATTATTTTTACATACGGCATATTATAATGGAAACTGTATCATTAATTGGCTAGACAAAGCTCAAACAGATTATCACCATCGTAACTAACAAAACACTAAAACCGTACATGTGTGTATATATTGCATATCATTGCATATCACCATAGAATGTTAATCATTACAGTTTGCAGCAGTATGTTTGGCAAATATGAGAATGAAATGGATTTACTCCGTGAGCAGCACGAACAAATCATCTTTGGATACGTGCAAAATAATCAGTTTTATATCTCATTTACACACATTTTATGATCTCGGGTATGAAAAAATACCTCAAAACACATCTAGCCGTTGGGGTCGTCATTTCAAACTTCAAGAAATTTAGAACCGAATATCCCATTAGTAATACCTGCGAGAGTTTAAACACTTAATCAGCGAAAATGAAGCCCAATGAGCATCTAGTAACACATCGATTTGTTATAAAAAACACGCCTATGTAGCAGAATTCCACCACTTGTGGTGCATAGATCTCCTCATACTTGCTGAAAATGTGTTCAAAAGAGAAAAACAAACCGTCATTTCAAACTTCAAGAAATCTAGAACTGAATATTCAATTTCTAATACCGGTGAGAGTTTAAACACTTAACCAACGAAAATGAAGCCCAATGAACTTCTAATAACACATAGATTTGTTATAAAGAACACACCTCATCTTTCACGTACGTATTATCGGTTATGTAGCAGAATTCTTCCACCTGTGGTGCACAGATCGCCTCATAATTGCTGGAAAATTGTTTAAAAGAGAAAAACAAAACCCTAAAGTAGAAAATAAGCTCGATCACAAGTTCAATCACTAACCAAGAGAGATTTGAATTCTCTTATTAAGAAGCTGCTAAAATCGTTCAATGTTGGAGAGGAGAAGCATTAACGATGTGAGAAATAGTCAAACAAAGGCTGAATATGTTGGGAAGGGTGTCCAGTTTCAATTTTAAAATTTGAATGGCAATTTGGTATTCAAAATTTGGACTCAGAAGTCGAAAGAATGAAAGAAAGGGAAAGGATAACTATGCTTTTGGGAAAGCAAAACCTGCAGGTACCAAAGTCGGTGGTGGTAGCTGTGTTTGAAAAACATGTATCCACAACTTGTATAATGTGCATTAAAAATTGTAATTAAGAGATTTTAAGTTTTGTGTATAAATTAGTAGTACCTTATGCATAAGAGGTTGTTTTTAAGACATTGATCTAAACCAATATTAAAGTAGTATAGATATATTTCCATTTTACCCGTCTACTAATAGTCATTCCATTTTACCCGTCTACCTTTCAAAGTGCATAATGTTTAACAAAATGTTTCACATTGTTCATATATTTAAGAATGTCATATCGCTCTTTGCAAGTTTGACAAAATGTAGTTGAACCAAGAAAATGCTATGGGAAAATACTTGATAAAAGTCTAAACCCCCAATAACCAAAGAAATGAACACCTTAAAAAACAAAAAGCTAAATCATTTAGGAAGCCACATATTTTGATCAATTTGGCCACCGGATAATTCAAACCTTAAACTGATCTCAATAATCTTCTAAGGCCTTATCCACTTTCCAATCTTCAATCTTCCAGAAACCATCCACATTATCTCACCTTTTCCAATATTCAACCCACCAAGATAGTAAACAACTCTATTTTGTGTAAAGTGGTAGTCTTGATGAATTTAATTTAGCAAGCAACAAAACCTGAGAGACCTTCTATTGATATCTTCATAATGAGATTGAAAAGGGGTGAGAAATATTGTTGATAACCATGTTAAACAAATTGCAGTAGATTAACAACCATATTTAATTTAAAGGAAAAACAAAAATGAAGGAAAGTTATCTTTTACCCATCCTACACTTAATATTGGCCATAGGTAATGATTAATGTGACCATCCCTATCTTCAAGGGTGTTTCTTACCTATAAACTTCATATCAGTAGCTTCTCAAGCTAAGGTTCTATTTTCAGACCAGTAGCTTCTTATTTAGATCCAACATCTTCCCTTGTTACCTCTTCTCTATCTATGGTTACAATGCCTAAAAAGATCATATGCCCACTTCAAATGAGACAGGAAACGAAAAAAAATCAAAAGATGAACTACAATTCTGGATTTACCATAAATTTATTTGGGTTGATTTAAAGAAACATGGGCTCCTGATCTTGATTTGGATTTTTTTCCTGTAAAATCCTAAAAAAAACACGACATGCTGTAAAATCCTAAGAAAAATAACACAAAGCATTATTGAGGAAAGAATGTAATTAGGACACATACCAATTTTGTTCTGCTCTGGAACATTAGGACATGGATCTGCAGAGAAATGCACTCCAATTCTTGGTGTAATCTTTGGCCTAAATGTGTTTTTGAGAGAGAGAAATTGGGGTTACATAGAGAGAGGGGGTGTTGGAAGAAGGAGCCAGGATGTGAAACTAAACCTTTTTATGTCGTTTCTTGTTTTCATTTTTTTGGCAATGTTGACATGTCCTTGCTCATACTGCATTTCATCGATTAAACATGTTGATGGAAAAAATGACAAGCGATGGAATAGAACAGATCAATAAACATCTATCAATTACAAAGAAACAGAAGATACCCTAAACAAAATCGAGTGGGAGCATAACTTCAATATAGTGCGATTGAGAGATAGAGAGATGATCGAGTGATGTAGGTTCCTTTGTTCCGATCGATTTCTTTTGTCTTCATCAATCTGTGAATGGATGTCTTTCTTATTGAAGCCATACCTCTTCGTCTTGGGAGCCAGCAGGTAGAAGGAAACATAAGAGGATAGGTTTCTAGTTTCAAAATAGGTTTGGCTTGAAAACGTATGAAGGAAGCCAAAATAAGTATGGCTTGAAATAAGAGGTACAAGGAAAAGCATGGGTTGAAAGTCTACTTTAGATATGGGTCTGATTTGAAAATCCTTGCATTAAAAGTTGTACATCATGCTTAAACATTTGTAATTAAGAGTTTTTCAAAATTTATGCTTAAAAAGTAGTACCATGTGCTTTAAAGGTTGTATTTAAGACTTTTGTCTTGAATGCGTATATATGTAGTATATATATATATATATATTTATTTATTGCATCTCATTCACTTGGTTCTAAAACATAGTGCTTCCCCCATATTTCCGTTTTCATCCATCATTCAGACATCTAGGCTTTTTGAGCATTATATTCTATATAAGTCCAGATTTACATAATTTCGAGCATTCAGCATAATTTCATTCATGTTTTGCTGACCTTTCGATTTATTTCATAAGTGAAAGTTGAAACAAATATAACTCAGATAATACAAAAATACTTGTAAAATCACCCTTGACACGCATTTTATTCATTGAATGAAAATTGAAAAAAATTCATCTCATTGAATTAAATTTGTGAAGGTTCAAACTTTCAAAGCAGTAGAAATAAAACATAATGCAAAGTTACCTTTCAGCACTTGTTCCTTGAAACATAAAGATTTGACTGTTAAGGATATCACTTGAGAAGTATGAGTTCTAAACTGATTTGTTTAGAAGTCTTAGTCTTTGAAGTACGGGTCCTGAACTGAATTGTTCAGAAGCCATAATCGTTGAAGCACGGGTTCTGAACTGATGTATTCAGAAACCATTAAATCTTGCATCTCTCTCTCCCTACAACATACAGAAAGATTTATCAATTATCACATGTATATGAAAAAAAATATAGAAATTTCCCTAAAATCATGTGATGTTCAGTATAAACGTTGAATGCACAGGTACTTCTCCTTCCAAGAGTTCAACGCTTTGCTTCTAAATCTGCAAAACAGATTAAGTAGATTTTGGTACCCAACGAGTCTTGGGTCCTGACTTGTTAAGCGGAGCTCTATAAGAAGGAAAGTGATAAGTACCATACCAATATTGAACATTATCATTTTTAACAAAATCATTAGTTCCACAATAAGAACAGCAAATTTTATTTTGTGCTAACTTGATTAAAATATTTGCGGAATATAATGAACCAGGTATAGCAAAAGATTTACCTTTCAGGTTATTGTTCTTGTTGGGAACAGACGATTTTGGTACATCTTTTTCAGGAGTCGTACCTTTTACTCTCCATTGCATGTTGACTTTCTTATATGAAGGAAGATCAGCAGATTGATACTTGGAAGAATTATCCACTAAACGATCATAGAAGAGATTAGAAGGACAAATCGGACCTTCTGAATAGCTTTTGGATTTGTTGAGTGACTTTACTTTGTAAGATAATTCATTCCGTTCCTTGGTCACAAAATCAAGCTTCGTTTGAATATCAGATTAAACTAATTTCTCTTTCATGATATCAGTTGATAACACAGCCAAATTCTTTATCAGCTTACGTATTTCCTGCTGAAATATCTTCCTTTCAACATGAAATTCGTCTTTAACGCTCCTGGCCTGAAAGTCAGCAACCTTCCTCTTTTCTAGCTCTTGTCTTTCTATATCAACTTCCTGTTGAAGCTCAGATACCTTCTTTGACAGTTTCTCATTCTTCTCTTCAAAGCTTTTCCTTTCTTTTTCATACTCAACCCTTTCCTTCTCCAATTTTTCTTTTTCAAAAAATAAAACCTTTTCAAAATCTGAATTTTGTTTACAAAGGTTTATGCATCTGAGTTCAAGAGCTTTCTTTTCTTCATTTTCTTTCTTCTCAGAAATTGAAGCCTTTTCAAGTTAAGAAACTTTCTGAGAAAGAGAGAAAATTTTCTTTGCAAAACACTTTTTGTCATCTGAACGGTCAGCTTTTTCTTTTCTGAAGTTTTCTCTTTCCACTTTTAGCAACTTTTCCGTGTTAGACAATCTCTTTGTAAGCTCAATAATCTTTTCCTTAAGATCTTCATTTTCAGCTTCTGACAAGTTCTGTTCCTTGTCCTCTTTCTCAACTTTCTTTTCTTCTTCCTTTCTCTTTATAAATTCAACTTCAGATCCATGCATTTGCTTTGATAACTCTTTCCACATAAACATTGGGTTGTTTTTGAAATGATCAATCCTTTTGTTTATGTGTTTTGGAAGTGCAAGAATCAAGTTGGACGAAGCTTCCTTGTCAGCTTTCAATCTTTTAATCTCTTCTTCTGTATAATCTTTCTCCATTTTATTGTACGTTCTGATCATCGGACCTTCGGTGAAAGATTTTATCATATTTTCTCCGTTTTCTCTACTTGCAATAAAGTCGATGAACGCAACTGTCCATTGTTCAAAATAGAAATCTTCAACCAGCACCGGAGGTAGATTCATTTTTGAATGTCTAATCTAAAAAATTCGAACAATTAATCAATCAGAAAAACTCGAAATTTTATTGATCAGAAGTTGGCGCTGAACATAATTTTTCTTGATCAGAAGTTGGCGCTGAACAAAATTTTTCTTGATCAGAAGTTGGCACTGAACAAAATTTTTCTTGATCAGAAGTTGGCGCAAATAAGAAAAAAACTTGATTGGTTGACGCAAAAAAATAGAAAAATCATTGATTGGTTGACGCAAAAATAGAAAAATTCTATGATTGGTTGTTGCAAATTAATTTCTTTGTTATGTGAACCATGAGGTGGCGTCGCAAAACAAATTTTATATCAATTTTAGGTGGCGAAAATGAATTATGTAATTGGTGCAAACAAGGAAAACCAGTAACCGCAATGTTTGACTCTCTTATGTTGTAGTTGGCGCAAAGGAATTTCAGTGTAGCCGCAAACTTTGACTAAGTATTGAATTCGTGGCGCAAAGTGAAATTTGCGCTAGGGGAGAATAGCGCAAAGTGAAGCTTGCGCTAGAGGAGAATGGCGCAAAACACTGATATTCTCCAGATGAATGCGGCGCAAAGCTGATGATGAACTGGCGCAAAAATGAGATCTGGGCAAAACGATGATCAATCTCAAAAATCTCTTCAAATCCCAATCAAAACTTCGAATTAATCTTCCAAATTTTGCAGAGAAGTTAGAAAAACAGTTTCTAACATGATTATGTGAATCAATTTCGCCGAAAACCACTGAATCGAAATCTGAATGATGGAACTGGTCGAACTGATCAAGTACGAATTGTTCCTTTGATCCTCAAATCTTTGAAATTAGCCTTTGATCCTTGAAGAAGAATTGTTCCTCTATCATTTCTTATTGCCCCTTCCTCTGCAACTCTATTTTGTACTTCATCATTTTCCGAATCGGATGAATCCATTATCGATTTTGTAGAATGTAGAGAAATTGGACCACTTCTTCGTATTTCAGACATGATTTAAGAAGAAAACAGATTCAAGGAACTCTGGATTTGATTCGTATCTCACGTTTCGCTCTGGAATTTGAAAGAAATTTGAAATAGGGATTTTAAGACCTATTTAAAATCCGCGAAGTTGAAAGGTTTAACGGAAAAGCGAAATCAATGTTATAACGGAGTCAACACATGTGAAATACCACAAAGGATTTAAATGAAATACGTGGCATTGTCAAACAAATATGAAGCTGACACGTGTTAGTGGATAGAATTTTGACTCAAGTCAAAGATCTGAATAACACGCACAGATGTTCTGATTCCATGACTCAGAAGAATTTTGCCTTGTAACCAAAATGTCTTTTAAAATCAACTTCTGACCAATATAAAACATTTTGATTATTCAGAAGAGGTTTGAACAGATAAGAAATGAAAACAAATCTTTTAAGCATCACAAAATGATTTCCAAAAGAATTTTGATGCTCCCCCTTGACTTGAGCATGCATTTGAGTATTAATGATACATAAAGATGAGATAAAAAGATAATCGAAGAAGCATAATCCATACAGTTGAAGTTATTTGTATTTCTCAAAAATAAATTTTTGAAAGTTAGATTGCTGAAGTATTGACTCAGAATTTCTGACCTTAAGATTCAGAGGTTCTGATCTCAAGACTCAGAAGTTCTGAACTCAAGACTCAGAAGTTCTGAACTCAAGACTCAGAAGTTCTGAACTCAAGATTCAGAAGTTCCGAACTCAAGACTCAGAAGTTCTGAACTCAAGACTCAGAAGTTCTGAACTCAAGACTCAGAAGTTCTGAACTCAAGACTCAGAAGTTCGGAATACACTACTCAGACAAGTTTACTTAGAAAAATTTAGCATTTTTAAGAAAAAAATATTTTCAACTAGGCAGATTAAGCATTCCTATTTTACATATGAGAAAAGAAAACCTTTTGTGATCAAGAGGCTTTGTGAACAAGTCAGCCAATTGATACTTTGTATGCACAAAGTGCATCTCTATAGTTCCTTTTTCCACATAGTCCTTTATAAAATGATATCTCACATCTATATGCTTAGTCTTCGAATGTTGAACAGGGTTCTGAGTAATAGCAATTGCACTTTCTGAGTCACAATAGATGGGAATCTTATTAAGCTGATATCCATAGTCCATGAGTTGTGTTCTCATCCACAATGTTTGAGAGCATGAAGCAGCAGCAGCAACATACTCTGCTTCAGCAGTTGAAGTGGATACACAGTTCTATTTCTTTGATGCCCAACTCACTATTTTATCTCCCAAAAAGTGACAAGCACCAGATGTACTCTTTCTGTCCAACCTACTTCCTGCATGATCAGCATCAGTGAAAGCAGTCAATTTGAAGTCAGTTTCTTTTGGATACCATAAACCTAGATCAGGTGTTCCTTTGAGATATCTTAAAATCCTTTTGACAGCCAACATATGTGATTCTTTCGGGTTAGATTGAAATCTAGCACAGAAACAGGTAGAAAACATGATATCTGGTCTACTTGCAGTCAAATAAAGTAATGATCCAATCATGCCTCTATAAAGTTTGATATCTGCTGAAACACCTTTGAGATCAGCATCTAACTTTATGTTAGTTGCCATAGGTGTTCTCATAGAAGCACAATCAGACATTTTGAACTTTTTCAGAATATCTCTGACATATTTTCCTTGATTTATGAAAATACCTTTTGGTAGTTGTTTGACATGAAGACCAAGGAAAAAATTCAGTTCACCCATCATGCTCATTTCAAATTCAGATGACATGATTTTTGAAAAATTATCACATAATTCTGGACTGGTAGAACCAAATATTATGTCATCAACATAAATCTGAATCAGAATCAAATCATTACCCTGTTTCTTTAAAAACAAAGTTGTGTCAATCTTACCTTTCTTGAATCCTGAACCTAACAGGTGTTTAGTAAGAGTGTCATACCAGGCTCGTGGTGCTTGTTTTAGACCATATAAAGCTTTGTCTAAAATATAAACATGATCAGGGAATTCTGGATCAACAAAACCTTCAGGTTGATGGACATACACCTCTTCATTAAGTTTGCCATTTAGAAAGGCTGATTTGACATCCATTTGATACACCTTGAAGTTTTTATGTGCAGCATAGGCTAAAAATATTCTGATTGCCTCTATTCTTGCCACTGGTGCAAATGTCTCATCATAATCAATTCCCTCTTGTTGACAGTATCCCTTAGCAACCAATCTTGCCTTGTTTCTGATGACAACACCTGATTCATCCTTTTTGTTTCTGAACACCCATTTAGTTCCAATTATAGATTTACCTTCAGGCTTTGGAATGAGTCTCCAAACTTTATTTCTTTCAAATTGAAGCAATTCCTCTTGCATTGCTGAAATCCAGTCTGGATCCTCTAGGGCTTCATTAGCTTTCTTTGGTTCAATTACACTTAAGAAACCAGCAAACATTGCTTCATTTGCTGTAGCTGATCTTGTCTTTACTCCTGCTGATGGATCACCTATTACTTGATGAATAGGGTGATTTTTAGTCCATTTATTAGCACTAGGGAGTACATCAATCTCTGAATAATTGTTGTTTGCATCATTCTCATCAATGATTGCTCGTAATTCTGAACTGTCACCTTGTTCTGACGTATGAGTAGGAGTTGCATCCAAGTTTGAGTTCTGATTAATGAAGTCAGAGTTCTGATTGACTTGTTCAGAGTTCTGAGTACAAGAATCAGAATTCTGATTACAAGGTTCAGAGTTTTCACCACTTGTATTTATTAGATTTGGGCACTCCTCTGATGGACCTTTGTCAGAAATTACAGTTGATTGAACTATTTCTGGAGTCTTATTTTTCATCTCTTTGACCATCTTTGGGTTTTCATATTCTGCATAAGAATCAGAAATTAGTTCACTAAAAGCATCCTTAAACAGTAAATTGAGTTCTGAACAAATAGGATTAGAATTTGTATCAGAAGTCATTTTTGTCTTGTTCAGCATGAGTTCTGAACTGTCTTGTTCAGAAGTCCGCATTCTGGCTTCATCAAAAGTTACATTTATGCTCTCCATCATCCTCTTGGTTCTTCTATTGTAGATTCTGAATGCTTTGGAAGTTAAAGAATAACCCACAAAGTATCCTTCATCTGCCTTTTTATCGAATTTGGCAAGATTTTCTCTGTCTCTGAGAACATAGCATCTGCAACCAAAAATATGAAAGAATTTGATTAATGGTTTTCTTTTATTTATCAGTTCATAAGCAGTCTTATTTAATCTCTTATTGATTAAAGTTCTATTTTGTGTAAAACAAGCAGTTGCAATTGCTTCAGCCCATAGGAAAGTAGGAAGATTTGCATAAGCTAGCATTGTTCTCGCAGCCTCAACTAGAGTTCTATTCTTCCTTTCAACAACACCATTTTGTTGAGGAGTTCTGACAGCAGAAAAATTGTGAGAAATCCCAGAACTTTCTAAAAAATTCTGAAGAGTCTCATTTCTGAACTCCGTTCCATTATCACTTCTGATTTTCTGAACTTGAAGTTGTAAGAGAACTTGAATCCTTTTGATAAAATTTATCAATGTAGTAGCAGCTTCTGACTTAGCTCTTAGGAACTCAACCCACGTGTATCTGGATAATTCATCAACAATCACAAGCATATATTTCTTTCCTCCCATCGATTGAACTGAAATTGGACCACAAAGATCAGTATGAATCATTTCTAATGGTGCTTTGCAAGATGAGTCCATTTTTAATTTGTGAGAACTCTTTTTCATCTTGCCCATTTCACAAGCTGAGCATAATGATTCTTTTTCAAATTTAAGCTTTGGTAAGCCTTTAACCAAATGTTTTGCAACAAGATTATTAAGATCTTTGAAATTCAGATGAGAACATCTTCTGTGCCAAAGCCAGCATTCATTTGCAGTTGATTTTGATAAAAGACAAACTGTATTTAATGTTTTCAATTTTGAAAAATTAACTACAAATAAGTCCACATGTCTTTTGGCCCAGAAGACTTTGACATCATTTTCAGTTAGAATCATGCAACCTGTTATTTGAAACTTAATTTGACAAAGACTGTCTAAAAACTGACTTATGCTGAAAAGATTGTGTTGTAATCCTTCAACATAGAAAACCTTTTGGATAGTTAGATCCCCTTTAGTTAAATCCCCATAACCTTTGACTTGACCTTTGCTATTGTTTCCAAAGTTTACTGCTCCTCCAGCCTTTTCTGTGAAGTTTGATAGAAAAGACTTCTGACCTGTCATGTGTCTTGAAGCTCCTGAATCTAAAAACCACACATGACAGCCCTGCAAAAGGATCAGTTAAGTTTAGGTACCCATTTTGGAATGGGTCCATCTTTGTTAGCTTTGTCATTGGATTTAACATTAGTACCTTTTACTCTCCACTCAAAATCTTTCTTCAAACACCACTTTCCTTGAACTTTTATGAAGTCAGAACATTTTCTGCTTACAAGTTTGTTCAAATTCTTTTTGAGAGTTGTAACTTTTGGTTTTACTATGTTTTCAACTTTCTTTTCTTTTATCTTTTCTTTCTTCTGAGTCTGAGGAACAGAAATTTTCTTCTTTTCTGTATTTTGAGAAACAGAAACTTTCTGAATATCTTTTCTTATGTATGAAACAGAAGTTATTTTGACTTGACATTTGTGAGAATATTGGAATGAATCATTTTTACATCTAACACAAACAAGATTTTTCTTTGCAAGTGACAATAAATCTGAAACATAGATCATTTCATTTTTATTTATACTGTTCAGAGTACAATTGCCCTTATTACAAGAATTTCTAGCGTTTAGTTCAGAAGTAGATTTCATTCTAAGCTTCTCAAGTTCCCTTTTCAGATCATTCAACTTTGCAAGATCATCTTTCCTTTTGCTTTCTTCTTTTTCTGAAAAATTCAAGTTCTTTTTGTTAGAAGAATTAGATGATTCACCTTTTTCATATGTACTTGATTCATTAAAGAATTTATCATTTTCTCTTGAAGCATTAATTTTAAAAAGATCATACTCAGTCTTCAGTTTTTCAAGCTCTGTTATTTTCTGAATAAAAATATTCTTTTCTTTCAAAGCTTCTTCAAGTTTAATATCCACCTCACAGAAATCATTTTCAAGTTCATCATAAGTTTTCCTTAAATCCTCAAGTTCTTGACTCACAAGATTAAATCTCTTTTCAAGTTGCAAAAATTCATCTGATTTTGTTTCAGAAAATCCAGTTGAATCAGACTTCTGACTACCTGAGTCAGAGTTCTGATTTACAGACTCAGATGTCTGATCTTTAGACTCAGAATTCTGACTACAAAGTTCAGAATCCTGACTAGAAGTTTCAGACTTCTGATTGACTGTTTCAGAATTTTTACTTGTATCAAATATGCTCTCAATGTCATGATATGAAAAACTTGGTTGTTTATTTTTGTAGCTGACATTTAAGGAATCATACTTGAATTTAGTATCATTGTATCTTGGCTTTTCATCTGTTGGTTTAGAAACTTCTTTCTTAACCTTTTCTTCTGAACCAACTGACTTTTCTGTTTTAGACTCAGAAATTGTCTCATCTGACTTTTTAGAGTTTGGTCTTTGCAAATTGTCAGAACTTGTTATAGAACTAGCAGGTCTTATGAAAACTTCAACAATTTCTGGGATTTTTGGCTTAGAAACTTGAAGTATTGGAGCTCTTTTTAAAATGACATTTTCTTCCAATCCCAATCCCTTCTTTGGATTGTAAAATCTTGTATCTTTAACATTGCTTAATAAAAGATTTAATGTTTGTTGAGTCTGACCTCTTTTCAAATTCAAATCTTCCAATTCTTTGATTTTGGTGTATAAATTCTTTCTTTCTTCAAATAACATATCAAATTTTATTTGTAAATCACCTTTTTCATCCTTTATTTTTGAAAACTCAACTTTTAGTTCAGAAAGCCTTTTCATCAATTCAGAATTTTCATCTTTAACTTTCTGTTTCTCAGCCTCAGATTCTTCATATTGTTCGTTTATTACTTCTTTTTCAATTCTGAATTTGTTAACCAAAGTTCTTTCTCCTTTTATCTGTTTTCTTAGATTAGCAAATTCAGTTTTCATTTCACCAATCTGTGTCATTAACTCTAATTCAAGTGAAGAATGTACCTCAGCAGATGACTCAGAATCAGCATCTTCAAAATCAGAATCATCCTCATTCCTCATTTTTGCCATATAGCTTCGCATCTGTGGAAAGTTGATATAATCATCTTCATCAGAAGTGTAGTACAGCCAATTCTCCTGTTCAGCCAATAGCGCACTCTCGTCATCTCTCTTCTTTGCAAGCTGAGCCTTCTTCGTGTAGTATTCATAATCTTTCACAACTTTAACTCTGCAATCCTTGGCATAATGGCCAGATTTTCCACACTTGAAACACAGATTCTTTTCTTTCCTCTCTTCCTTCTCTTCCTTGTTTTCTTCACTTCTCTCTATTCTCTTTTCAATCTTATTTTCTTCTCTGTCATCTTTCTTCTTATAATCTGAACTTCCAGCTCTCTTATAACTTCCTTGAAATCTGCCCTTCCCATACCTTTTGTTGAAAGTATTTGTCAGCAAAGCTAGCTTTTCAGCCATTATCTTGATATCTTCATCATCTTCTGATCCTTCTTCTTTGTCAGATTCCTCCAGACTCGGTATTTCTGATAGATATGCAGTCTTTTTGGGTGCTTTGATTGCTTTGGACTTTGATAAGAACGCTAACTGATCAGCAACATTTTTCTTTTCTTCCACAACTAACTTGACAGAGTCTTCATGTTGATTAAGAACACAGAACAAATCATTTAAGTCTTCTTCACACATATCCTTATTCATTTGCAGACTTATGGCAAATGATGACCATTCTGAATTTAGACTGTTCAGAAATTTGTAATTTATTTCTGATTTTGTTTTCTTCAGTCCATTTCTTCTCAAGTCATTTAGAATAGTGCAAAATTTACTGTATGTCTGTGTCAAACTTTCTGACTCTTTTGCTTTGAACCTTTCATAAGCATTTATGCTTTGATTTAACTTTGCCTGAATAGATCTCACAGTTCCTAACATTTGCCTTTCCAATTCGTCCCACGTTTCTTTAGCTGATGATCCACTGTCAATCCTGTTAAGAACCTCATTCGGGACAGCCAAAGTCATCAAAGTAATTGCTCTTTTGTCAATAGCATGCCTATTTTTCTGTTCAGCAGTGTATTGGGAATAATTCTTCTTTACTCTGGTCGCTGGAATTTCTGGAGTTGTCTCTGTTGCAGGGGTTGCGGCGACATCGATATATACTTCGATTGGACCTTCTCGAATAGAAATCATAAGATTTTCATCGATGTTGTCAAGGAATTGGATCATACGAGTTTTCCATTGCTGATACTCTTCTGGTATAAGAACAGGCGGTTTGGTTTCGGATCCCATGGCTAGATATTCTTTAGAAGACATGATTGTAAGAAAATTCAACAGAAAGACAAATTCGATTTTCTTGATCGAAAAGTAGCAGGTAATTCAAGAATTGCTAAGAATTCAAGAACTAGCCCTAGCAGCGGAATCGAATTTTGAATGAATCAAGAAATCTTCAAGAAATTGATCAATCGATCTTCGCAATCACAATCTTGAACGAATTTGTTTGTTGATTGGCTCTGATACCAATTTAAAGTGCAGGATCTATTCTTACAATCAATATAGAAAGAAGTAATTGAGAAATTGTATGATCAAGCCCAATTGTATTCAATGATGCACAGAATTACAGATCTAAGAGAGAGATAACCTCAAAGATTACAAGGAATGAATACAAGTAATATGGGAAAATCAATCAGTTAGCAACGTAGTGCTAACCACTCTATTTATACTGTAACGGATATATTAAAGCTACAGTACAAATAAGAAAGACTAATAAGAACAAAACACGTGTCCTAATTAGTTTACACATTACTAAGTAACGAAACTTGTCATAAGTTCTGAACAGGTAGTTCAGAACTTCTGAACATTCTTCTGATCACGCTTCTCAGAACTTCTGACTTCTCTTTCTCAGATCTCTGACTCTTCTTCTCAGAACTTCTGACTCTTCTTCTCAGAACTTCTGAACCTTCTTATCAGATCTTCAACACTTGGTTTATTGACAAAACTTCAGATCTAACAATCAAATTCACACAAATTTGTAGAAAATCACGAAAAAGATATTTTCTTGAAAAAATCAAGAAAATCAATCGATTTTTCTCTCAAATTCACAAATTTGATCGATGAATTCGTGTAAACTCTTCAATAGATCTTCAATAACGTGCTCTGATACCAATTGTGTGTCCCAATATGATCAAAGAATCAAGAATTCGCACAAGATCTAGAGAGAGAGTGTAGAGAGGGAAAGTGTAAAGGTATTCAATAAGCACACTGTAATACAAGATAAGAGTTATGATCAATGTTGTGAGATGGTTAGTTAAGCTACAAGCTTAACAAAGCTTTATATACCTATTACAAACAAAGGCATTAAGACAACTTTGACTTTACTAATACATTGACTTTGACATTCTAAATGAATATTAAATCTTGAAGACATATTTAGACCTAACAATATTGTTTACTTACAAATTTCACTAAGTGTTTAAAGAGAGTCATCATCAAATCACTGAGGGTTTGGATCAACAATCTCCCCCTATTTGATTATGACATAGCAACAAAGAAAATTGCTAAGTATGAAAACACAAGGATAAAAAGAACTCATAAAATATTTGTCCCTTTTATGGTTTTCTGGGATCTTTTGAGTACTGATGGAGTAAAGTAAATTCGCTGAAATTTTTCTTTAAACTTCGTATAAGGTTACAAAGGGAAGTGGAAAAATTACAAGTACAGCAAATAATATTACAAGTACAAAAGATACAAGCTGATAAAGATAGAAGAAATACAAGGAAATCTTATCAGCCAAAAGGTTCTTCCTTAATGAGAAGTTCATCAAGGGTCTGTGTTGTAGGGATCATCCAGTCAGGGACTTCTTCTCCCTGATTACTTCTTTCTTGGGCTTCCTTGAAGATCAGTGGCTTCATGAAGTGTCCGAGAAGATCATTTCTGAATCCACACCAATAGATGAGATCCCTGAGCTGTTCGATAGGAGTGATGGGTAGCTCAGAGATACGTTGAAAGTGTTCTCGTCCATCATAGTCATGAAATAATATACCATAAGGATTGCTTATGACTTTACCAAGGACGAAGCGTTCACCAGGTGGCAGAGAGGTATCGAGCGCTGAGAGATCAGGATCAGGACTAAGTACTTCATCGCGTGAGAAACCAATACGTATTTCGGTCCGGATAGGAGGACCTGAATCTGAAGGTTTTAACCTTTTCTTTGAAGAGGCCCTTTTTCTTTTTGGAGTAGGAGCAGCAGGAAGAGGATTATCCACAACAGAAGAAACCAAGTCAATCTGTCGATTTAGAAGTTTTTTGACATGATCTTTGAATTTAGAACGTGAATGCCGAATGGCTATTCTGATCTCCAACCATTCAGATAGACTGTACTTCGTGATAGCATCAGCATAGAAGGTTTCCTTGGTACCGTTTTCTATGAATATCTCGACCTCAACAATTGGAACTTTGATGGTCGATCTTCCAATGATGTGTACCTTGTTAATTCTGGCAGCCCGATATCGAAAGTGTACTTTCTCTTTGCACCATTTCAAGGTAGATTGAGATACCTTGGTCTTTTCTTCGATAATCTTTTGGGCGTCTTCCCATAACAGACGTTGGACTTCGATGACAATTCTTTTCAGTGCGGGGTCTTTCACCGATTGTTGGGCAAGCTGAATGGCGAGGGCCTTATATTTTTCTTCAGCTTCCTTTCTTTCGGCGAGTAACCTTTCAGCTCTGAGGTGATCAGCAAATTCTTTCTTTGATAACCTGTACATTGTAGGAACAGGGACATTGTCACGAGGAAAGATGATTCGCTGATCCTCAAGCTTCTTGATCATTTCTTCTCTATTTTTCTGATCCTCTTCACTTAGCTTTTGAGGAGCCAAGGAAGGTCTGTTTTTGTGAGAGAGCAACTGTTCTTCAGGTTCATCGGTCTCAGTGATTAAATCCAAGACCGGGATTATTTCTTCAGCTCTTGTGGTTGGGATTATTGTTGGTGCAGCAGTGGGGACTTCAGCTGGATCCTCATGCAGGGGAGAGGACTAGCTGAAATACAGCGATCGTTTTAATGAGATTATTTGGGAAGAAAGAGATAGAGAAAATAATGGGGTTTAAGTGTATATAGGCTTTATAGAGAGGAGGACTGAGATTCACAAGGGATAGAGGAGGGATACAGAGTAAGAGAATAAGAGATATTGTACCTGACAAACTGGCTTTATCTGAAGGATTGACAAATTGCCTTCTGCAGCGAGGCCTTTGTTCTTGCCGTTGTCAGCTTCAAACGCTGCATGTTTTGTCTTTGTCGTCTCCCCCGATGGTTCATTTATTGAAATCCCTTTCACAGGACCTTCTTGGGCTCAACAAAAAGAATTCATCATCATCATCGTCATAATCATCATTATTTTTGGGGATGATGATGGTTCATCATCAGCGATGTCGATGGGTTCGTTATCTTTAGCTTCTTCTTCAGATTCAACCTCATCAGCATAAGGTGTGGTGACATCAGCAACAGCTTCATCATGTTGCTCTTCGAGTTGCTCCCCCTCAGATACAAAGGGAGTTTTCTCAGTTCCCTCAGGGTTTTCATCTCTCTGAGGTTGTCCAGTAGAAGTAGCAGCAGCAGCAGTTTCATTTATCTCCCCCTCAACATTATAGGGGAGACCTTCATCGTTCTTCTACCCCTCTTCCTCATGATGAGTAGGGGAGGTAATTGGATTGTCAGCAGCAGCAGCATGAGAGTCACTGTCTTCTAGGCCAGTGATGCCCATGAAGGTTTCAATCACTGCGATTCTGTCTTCTAGGCCAGAAACAGCATGATTGAGGCTTTGAAGATCCTCTAGATCAGCCTGAGTGAAGTGAGAAGGGGCGCAAGTTGGGGCATTCAGGCGATCGAGTACGTGCTGAAGGAGATCTTTGACCGAGGAGACCTCGCCCTTGAGACTTACCATCTTTGTCTTCAATGATGTGACTTCATTGGACAGAGAGGTGAAGTTTGTTGCGAGGGTGGTGTTGGTGAGGTTGAGATCGTTGAAGATTGTGGAGTTGGCAGCGAGAGTAGTAGCAAATTGACCAATGCTGCCTTCTACCTTCTCCAGATCAGAACTAGAGGCTTTCTTATCAACAACGTCGGTCAACTTTTTGAGATTCTCTCCAGCGTCTGTAACCGCTGAAGAGTTGGTGGAGAGAGTGGTGTTGTAAGAATCCACCTTTGTCACCAGATCATTCAGGGAGCGTTGAATATCTCCCAAATTAGGACCTGTAACAGTAAATAACTTATGAACAGAGGAAAGCTCAGAAGTTTGGGGTTGAGAGAGAGGAATGTGTATGGTTGTGTGTATACCTGCAGGCGGGTTGGCGAAGTTGTCGAAACCTCGTAGACCTGAGTAGTGTTCCATGTCACCTTCGAGAGTGCCTTGGCGCATGGAGGTGCCTGCAGATCCTAAGTTTGCATCCATCATCATATGTAGAGTATCAGCAGCTGAATCATGTATGATGACGGGCGTTCCAGCGAATGGAGGGAAAACTGGAGGAGTGTCCAAAGATTGAGTTGGAGGAACAACGGTTGAGAGGAGGGATTTGGTGCGAGGTTCAGCGATGGATTCGCTGAGAAATACTTCTTCACCAGCTTTCCACCCAGGAGCTGACAACCTCCTGTGGTGCTTTTCCTATCCATTTTGCAACCTGCAAAATCACTATCTGAATAGGCGATTAGATCAAACCCTGAGTATTTGAGATACCAAAGACCTAGGTTAGGAGTACCCTTAAGGTAACGAAAGATTCACTTTACAACGATCATATAAGATTCCTTAGGTTCAGCTTGATATCGTGCACACAAACAGGTTGCGTACATAATATCAGGTCGACTAGCTGTAAGATACAGAAGAGAGCCGATCATCCCACGGTATGTCGTGACATTAACAGGTATTCCAGAAGAATCATTGTTTAGTGTCAGCGGCGGTGCCATAGGGGTTTTCATAGCTGAAGTCTGAGTTAAATCAAATTTCTGCAGCATATCTTTAACATACTTTCCTTGATTAATGAAAGTTACCTTTTCATTTTGTTTTATCTGAAGACCAAGGAAATATGTTAGCTCACCCATCATACTCATTTTATATTCATCTTTCATTCTCTCAGATAAACGAGTACACAGATCAGGGTTAGTGGAGCCAAATATAATATCATCGACATATATTTGAACAAGAATAATATGACCTTTTACTTTCCTGAAAAATAGAGTTTTGTCGATTTTACCTCGCTCAAATTTTTCGGTTAGAAGATAAGATGAGAGAGTGTCATACCAATGCACGAGGAGCTTGTTTTAAGCCATAAAGTGCCTTATCCAGTTTATAGACGTAACCTGTATGCTTAGGATCTGAGAATCCTGGTGGTTGTTCCACGTAAACTTCTTCATTCAGCTTTCCATTGAGGAACGCTGACTTGACATCCATTTGATAAACTTTGAAGTCTTTGTGTACAGCGTAAGCTAAGAATAGACGAATAGCTTCTAGTCTTACCACTGTGGCGAATGTTTTGTCGTAATCTATACCTTCCTCTTGTCTGTATCCCTGAGCAACAAGTTGAGCCTTGTTGCGGGTTACAGTTCCATGTTCATCCAACTTGTTTCGATAGACATATTTAGTGCCTATCATTGACTTGTAAGATGGTCTTGGAACGAGATTCCAAACTTTGTTTCTTTCAAATTCTGTCAGCTCTTCTTGCATAGCGCTGACCCAGTTTGGATCTCTGAGGGCATCATCTATTTTCTTTGGTTCAATCATAGAAATAAAGTTAACAAATAAACAAATGTTACCTGCACTTCGTCGAGCCTGAACACCAGCGTTTGGATCACCAAGAATTTGATCAATAGGGTGATTTATTGTCCATCGCTGAGCCAGAGCATGAGTTGTTGACTCAACCTGAACTGGAGGGGCTATAGATGAGGCTTCAGCAACTTCTGGTATATCAGCCAAGAGAGGAAGAGGTGCAAATTGCATTTCATTCACTGATTGTTGAGAAGTAGATGGTATGACTGAGAAAGAAGGTTCAGAGGTAGGCATAGTGTTTAGAGGAACAGCTGACACCCATGTTTGGAATGATAGTAGGACCATCATCTTCTGCGGTATGAGTATGAGGAGTGGGAACATCTTCTGAATCACCAAGATGAGAAAACATCCATTGATTCAGTTCTTCAGTATCAGCAGAAGGTTTAGAGTTCGCTGAACGGGATTCGTCAAAGCTGACGTGGATAGTTTCTTCAACAGTCTGTCTTCTTCGATTGTAGACTCTGAAGGCTTTGGAGATTGAAGAATATCGATGAAAGATTCTGTTGGGTCATCAAGATTTGAAGATGACCTCATGATCTCCTTTTATACTTTGAAAAATATTTTATACTTAGAGAAATTTTGGACGCATGGTTCTTTGTAATGACTTGTAAAAGATAGCAAATGTTTGGTGAAGTCAAAGATCAACCAAAGTCAAGATTAAATATTCTCTCATTGTGGAAGTGAAAGATCTTTTCTCAACACATACAAGTCATTGTCCACCGATGGTGTTCTCACACATCGGTGGACATATCTCCACCGAAATCTCTCTTTGTTTCGGCCAAAGAATCCCACCAATGGAAGTCCAATTTCGGTGGGATCTCAAAGAAGTCTCAAAGATGCTTTCTCCAAAGATGATGTCACATATCCCAAAGATGATGTCACATATCTCAAAGATGTGTCACATATCTCAAAGCTATCATCGGTGGGATCTCAAAGAAGTCTCAAAGATGCTTTCTCCAAAGATGATGTCACATATCCCAAAGATGATGTCACTTATCTCAAAGATGTGTCATATATCTCAAAGCTATCATCGGTGGGATCTCAAAGAAGTCTCAAAGATGATTTCTCCAAAGATGATGTCACATATCCCAAAGATGATGTCACATATCTCAAAGATGTGTCATATATCTCAAAGCTATCATCGGTGGGATCTCAAAGAAGTTTCAAAGATGCTTTCTTCAAAGATGTGTCACATATCTCAAAGATGTGTCACCGAAGTCAAAGATGTTTTATTCAAAGATGTGTCACCGAAGTCAAAGATGCTTTTCTTCAAAGATGTGACACATATCTCAAAGATACTTTTTCTTCTAAGATGTCACATATCTCAAAGCTTCCTTCGGTGGTGTAATCTTTAGAAGACAAATTGAGAAGATATTTTCTACATGGATAAAGTGACATTTTGTCTTATTATCCATTACCATGCAAAGTCCTTTTCTTCTGCATGGGCTCTTCTGACTGTACCTTGTAAAAGGTGACAAGGACTTCACAACTCTCCAGAAGTCAACATCCTCAGCAAGTGTGAAGATGACAAGTGTCCCAAGCATTCAATGCTTGCACACTCCTTGTCACTATAAAAGGAAGACCTCTCCATGCAGAAGATAACTAACGTCCTGAGAGACTTGAAGATTACTGTGTGCTCCTAGATATTCTACGCAAACTGGAAGATTTCTCTCAGTGCAAGAATTTCCAGTTTGCTTGAAAAACTTTATAGCTTTGTTCTAAGTGTTTTTAGTTATTTTGTTAGTATACTTTGTGTAAGATTGTTAGAATAGTTTATATGTTCTTTTCCGCAACAGTCTTAAGGTTTCTATGTGTAATTCTTTTTGAAAGATTTTCAATAATAGAATTAAAATTGTGAAAATTTTGAGTATTGTATTCAACCCCCCCCCCCCCCTTCTACAATACCTGTTATAGCCATCTGGGACTAACAAGTGGTATCAGAACAGGAAGTTTAATTCATAAACTTGATCTGCAATGGCTGCTTCTTCTTCCAAAAACGAAGCTTTTTCTCAAAACACTTTTTCTGAAAACGGCTCTATAGCCGAACCTCCCAAGTTTAATTCCAACAACTTTTCTTTGTGAAAAGCCGGATGATGCTTTTCATGGAAGGAATGGATAGTAGATATCCAACCATTCTAAGTGAGGGACCCATAGTTCCTAGAGTCTGGTCTCGATATGAAAGCAAAAAATCTGGCAAGGAAGTTGTTGGCAAAGATGATTCTGATGATTCATCTGATGAAGAAAAATCTGCTGCTACTGGTCGTTACATTCTTAAAAATCCTAAGAAATACACTGATGAGGAAAAACGGCTTGTGTCTCTTGATTCTAAAGTTAGAACCATCATTGCTCTATCTCTTCCTGATGAAGTGTACCACTCTCTGGTAAATCTCTCTATTGCCAAAGAGATGTGGTCCACTCTATGTGTTTTGTACGAAGGTACAAATGAAGTTAAAAAGAGCAGAAAGATTAGTCTTGTTAGAAATTTTGAACTCTTTTCTTATGAGAAAGAAGAATCTCTCTCCAACTACTATAACCGCTTTAACAGTCTTCTTAATGATTTAAATCTGTTAGGTAGAGTGTATGACAATGAGGAAATCTTGTGCAAATTTATGGACTGTCTTCCTGATTTTTGGGAAAACATCTGTACTTGTATAAAGACAACCAAGGATCTTGATCATATGCCTCTTACTGTTCTTTATGGAACTCTTTTCAACTATGAGCAAACGAAGCTGCAAAGGTATATAAAGAGCTCTTCTCTAGCTCTCCTAAGTGACTCTTCCAAAAGGACTAAGTGTATTCCAAGAATCACCTACCCATCTGACTCTGATCACGATAGTCAAGAAGATCCCAATGATCATTCGGAGGCATATCTTAGTGATTCTGAGGATGAATGTGAGGAAACTTCAATTGATAAATTATCTGATGAAATGGCCATGTTGGATGGGTATTCTAAATCCAAATCCTACCACCCTTCTAGAAAATCTAAGTCTCTCTCCAAACACTCTTCTTTGGACAAATCTAATGAGGAATGTTTTAACTGTGGTAAAAAGGGTCATTTTGCTTCTGAGTGTAGAAGTAAACATGTTGATAGAACCAGAACCTCTTCCTCAGACCGATTTTCCTCAAAATCGGGAATATCCAAATATGATTCCCAAAAGTTCAACCAATCTTTCTCTTCTGCAGATTCTGACAGGGCTGAAAGATACAAGGAGAAATACAAGAGAGAAAAGGAAAGAAATGAAAAACTTGTCAGAAAAGCAAAGGGTCTGCCTGCTAAAACTCAAGATTTGGCAGATGTACCCACATATGAAAGCGAATGACTCCTCAACTGCTCTTGTATCAGCTAAGTGCTTTTCCTACTCTTCACAGGTACATACTATGTGTTTCATCTATCTTTTATGAATCCTCCTATTTCAAATTCTTTTGGATATGTGTCCATGAATTCTGCCGACACATATGAAGACTTAAAATATGGAATATTTTTTTAAAGGCTAGTCTCTGGGTGCTGATTCTTTCTTGAAAATAAATTCTTCAAATCTTTCTAAAAACTACCTGTGTGACTTCCTCTATCGATTTTCTTCCCAGATATGTGTGTCTCAAAATGTCCATTTCAAGGGAAAAGATTTTGGTCCTCCCAAAATTTGAAAAAGGAATTTTAGGTGCTGCACCCCAAATCTTTGAATCCTCATCAAATTCTTTGAGGACATTTTTTAAAAGGAAAAATATCACAATTCTAAAAAGATCTTTCTTTATAGAAAATGATATATGTGGTGATGTTTCTCATTTTGCCAAAGACTGTCTGAAAGAAAGAACTGATCTAAGTGACTCCTTCTAACCCAAAAAGGACCCACCACAAAATGGGTACCTAGAAAATAAATTATTTGTGATTGCAGATTTTGAGATGGACAGATGGATCTATGTGCAAGAATATCAAAGTGAGAAATTTGAAGAAATCTTCAAGATTATCATGCAACATAATAAGTCATCTTGGCATGTGCAATAATCAATAACTATGTGTCCTAAGTTTCCACCGAATTCTCATTGGTGGACACTATTCTTCTCTCACAAATCTCCTTTCCTGTGTATCTAGATAGGAAAGAACCCCTCCAAATGATGTCACCCCCATGCATGGTAGACGCCTTTTTCATTTAATGATGTCATCACCATGATCTCATCTCACCAATCTACCTCTCACCAGAACCAACTTTCTATGTGTCATCTCATCATCCCATTCCTTCTTCCATCATATTTCACTCTTGGACAGCAACCCAACTCTCCTTTTCTCAAAACCCACATACTACAAACTCTTCCACATATATCATCCCAAATCCTTCTACTCAAAAACTCCTCAAACTCAATCTTTGTGGGTCATAAAAAATTGGAAGATGAAATTCCAATCTTTTCCTCACCTTGAAGATTTTCTCCCTGATGCCTTAGCAGATTTTGTCAAACTCTTGCAAAAATTTCGGTAGGAATGATAAATTTTTGAAAAAAAATAAAAAAAAATATCCTACCGATTTTCTTACCGAAAATCCTACCGAAATTAGCCAATTTTCAGTGGGATCCTCTTAATTTTCGGTGGGGAAGCAAAAAAAAAAAAAATTCATACCACTGACCACACCACCGAAATTTCGGTGGTGTGCCCCCAAATTCGGTGGTTTTCAGCACAAAAAAAAAATATTCATACCACCGACCACACCACCGAAATTTCGGTGGTGTGCCCCCAAATTCGGTGGTTTTCAGCACAAAAAAAAATAAAAAAATAAAAAAATCATACCACCGACCACACCACCGAAATTTCGGTGGTGTGCCCCCAAATTCGGTGGTTTTGAGCAAAAAAAAGTGGTAATTGTCTTGGTTATGGCCGATTTTTCATTTTCTCTTGGTGTTTTTCCTGCGTCGGCCGCTGAGGGGGAGAATTCATCTGAGGGGGAGCAACTTCAACCCTCAGTACTCATATCCAGGGACCAACTTGAAAAAATGAGGAAATCGACGGACCAGTCAAGGGGGAGCACATCAGTCCGGGCAGATCTAACTGAGGGGGAGAAACACAAAACCAACTAATCTACTGAGGGGGAGCAAAACAAAGACAAAGGATGCTGATGCTAAACAGGAAAAGCTGAAGATGCCAAGATGCAACAGATGGGCAGAAGCATCCTAAGGCTGCTGATCAAAATGAAGAATCCTCAAGCCAGACACAAGTTTCAACTCGTCCCTCTAAAGATGCAAGTAATATTCATTCTGTTCATACTGTTTATACTTCTTTCCTTTTCCTTTCGATTATTTGTACAACTATACCTTTTTATTTTTTCTTATATGTAAATATCATAGATACATACACACACACACACACAAAAAATGGACTGTGTGAAAAAGAACCCAAAAGAGTAAAGAAGGGTCAACATGCATTATTCATTGTCTTACTCATGTTTTTCTAAGTATGGATGTCATCATCAAATAGGGGGAGATTGTTGGGTCATCAAGATTTGAAGATGACCTCATGATCTCCTTTTATACTTTGAAAAACATTTTATACTTAGAGAAATTTTGGACGCATGGTTCTTTGTAATGACTTGTACAAGATAGCAAATGTTTGGTGAAGTCAAAGATCAACCAAAGTCAAGATTAAAGATTCTCTCATTGTGGAAGTGAAAGATCTTTTCTCAACACATACAAGTCATTGTCCACCGATGGTGTTCTCACACATCGGTGAACATATCTCCACTGAAATCTCTCTTTGTTTCGACCAAAGAATCCCACCAATGGAAGTCCAATTTCGGTGGGATCTCAAAGAAGTCTCAAAGATGCTTTCTCCAAAGATGATGTCACATACCCAAAGATGATGTCACATATCTCAAAGATGTGTCACATATCTCAAAGCTATCATCGGTGGGATCTCAAAGAAGTCTCAAATATGCTTTCTCCAAAGATGATGTCACATATCCCAAAGATGATGTCACATATCTCAAAGATGTGTCATATATCTCAAAGCTATCATCGATGGGATCTCAAAGAAGTCTCAAAGATGCTTTCTCCAAAGATGATGTCACATATCCCAAAGATGATGTCACATATCTCAAAGATGTGTCATATATCTCAAAGTTATCATCGGTGGGATCTCAAATAAGTTTCAAAGATGCTTTCTTCAAAGATGTGTAACATATCTCAAAGATGTGTCACCGAAGTCAAAGATGTTTTATTCAAAGATGTGTCACCGAAGTCAAAGATGCTTTTCTTCAAAGATGTGACACATATCTCAAAGATGCTTTTTCTTCAAAGATGTCACATATCTCAAAGCTTCCTTCGGTGGTGTAATCTTTAGAAGACAAATTGATAAGATATTTTCTACATGGATAAAGTGACATTGTCTTATTATCCATTACCATGCAAAGTCCTTTTCTTCTGCATGGGCTCTTCTGACTGTACCTTGTAAAAGGTGACAAGGACTTCACAACTCCCCAGAAGTCAACATCCTCAGCAAGTGTGAAGATGACAAGTGTCCCAAGTATTCAATGCTTGCACACTCCTTGTCACTATAAAAGGAAGACCTCTCCATGCAGAAGATAACTAACGTCTTGAGAGACTTGAAGATTACTGTGTGCTCCTAGATATTCTACGCAAACTTGAAGATTTCTCTCAGTGCAAGAATTTCCAGTTTGCTTGAAAAACTTTATAGCTTTGTTCTAAGTGTTTTTAGTTATTTTGTTAGTATACTTTGTGTAAGATTGTTAGAATAGTTTATCTGTTCTTTTCCGCAACAGTGTTAAGTTTTCTATGTGTAATTCTTTTTGAAAGATTTTCAATAATAGAATTAAAATTGTGAAAATTTTGAGTATTGTATTCAACCCCCCCCCCCCCTTCTACAATACTTGTTATAGCCATCTGGGACTAACAGATTCCATCATCATCCTTAGGATCAAACTTTCCAAGGGCATCTCTGTTGTTCATTATAAAACACTGACATCCAAAGATGTGAAGAAAGCTTATTGAAGTCTTTCTCCCATGAAAAAGTTCATAGGCTGTCTTTTTGAATCTTTTGACTATCAGCGACCTGTTTTGAGTAAAACAAGCAGTGTCGACAGCTTCTGCCCAAAACTGAGTAGGTAGATGAGAATCGCTTAGCATTGAACGTGCAACTTCTATGATAGTTCGATTTCTTCTTTCAGCGACTCCATTTTGTTGCGGTGTTCTCACTGCGGAAAAGTTGTGAGAAATACCCTTACTCTCAAAGAAGTAATCAAGAGAACTGTTTTTGAATTCAGTCCCATGATCACTCCTTATTGAGCGAACGGTCATGTTGTCCATGACTTCCATTTTCCTGACAAAGGTGATACGGAGAAACATTACCCAGGTATAGCGAGAGAATTCATCAACTATGACCAATGTATATTTCTTTCCAGCAATGGATTGTTTGTTAACAGGGCCAAACAAATCCATATGGAGAAGTTGTAGAGGAGTTGACACTGGGGAAACTTGCATAGACTTGAAGCTTGCTTTGGTCTGTTTTCCTTTCTCACACGCTGAACATAAGGACTCCTTGGCGTATGAGCGTTGAGGTAGACCAGTGACTAACTCTTTAAAGAAAGAGTATTCAGTGTCATGAAGTTGAGATGAGAGAGCCTCTTATGCCATAACCAGTTGGCATCTGATGAGGCTTTTGAGAAGAAACAGGAGTTCTCAGTGGTTATAGAGTCCATGTTTATAACATAAACATTTTCCATACGATAACCGCCGAGAGCTATCTTCTCCTTTTTGTCAGTGACAAAGCAGGATTCCTTAGTGAAGATCACCTTGTTATCCTTGTCACATAGCTGACTTATGCTTAGAAGATTATGCTTCAGTCCTTCAACATATGCGACTCTTCTGAAGGCTCGAGTATGTCCTTTTCCATTTCCACCGAAGGTCATTGAGGGATCTTTCTGTTCCTTGTATTTAGCGAGCAGGATTTTCTTTCCAGTCATGTGTCTGGAGCATCCGCTATCGAGATACCAGATACCCATCTTAACCTGCAAACAAAGGAAGATTAGTTTGACTAGGGCACCCATTTCATTTTGGGCTTAAATTGTCAGTGGTGGAAGAGGAAGTGGAAGGTTCAGCAATCTTCGCAGCATTTGAAGATCCAGCTTCTGAACTGTTCTTCACTTTGGTTAATTTCTTAACCTTAGTGGTATTCTTTGCCTTGGGGGCATTGATCTTCACCTTAGCTAAGTTTTCAGCTTTGGTGGCTGTGGGGAACTTACTAGCAATATGATTGGTAAGTCCATAGTGATAACATTTCCTATAACTAAAAGTAGCTTTAGGACCATTTGCATGCTGAGCCGTTAATTTCAAATGTGCAGGGCCAGCACCAAGTATACCTTTGACATTGGAAATAGGAGGAACAATCAGTTCTTCAGATTTCTTACCAATTATATCCACTTTAATTCTAGGAGTAGATCGCTGAATAAATCCAGGGATCTTATTCTTAGAAGTAGAGGGATAATTCACTGAAGCTTTAGAAGCATTCAACTTAGGTACAAAGGTACCCTTCTGAGGTTTTGGATAAACAATTTTATCTTTACCTTTAGAAGTAAAGGTAGAGATTTCCTCAGGGATAGGAGTTTTTAAAGAGGAACAATGAGAAGATGAAGTGCCAGGGATAGAGGAGACAAACATTCCAAATTTAAGCATGGAATGATTAGTGGTTGGTTGTCCAGCTTCAGCTTTGTAACCAAGACCACGTTTGTCACTCAGGGGAATATGAGACTTAATTATCTCAGTGATCGTTGTTGAGGATTTTTACCATCCATCAACAGTAGCTTTTTCAGCTTTTAATGCAGCCATAGCTTCTTCGCGTTCGATTTTGACTAGCTGATTTATATGAAGTTGTTCTTTAAAATCTTCTTCAATTTAGAAAGCTTCTCTATTTGAAGGTGACAGTTTTTGAGCTGTTTAGTGAGATCAAGGTTTTGATTTTCAATAATAGTTTTGCCATTCATGGCATCATATAAACTCATAGTCAGGAGATCGATCTTTCGAAGACTATCAACTTCATCAATATATGAAATATTGGTAAAGAAGGAAGGTGATACCTTTAGAGGTAGAGGATGAAGCAGAGGGAATTTCAGTTTGTTCTTCCTCATCTTCAAGTTTGGCCATTAGACAGAGATTGGCCTCATCATCATCTTCTGAGTCAGATGATTCTTCTTCATCAGAGGCAGCCCAATCAAAGTCAGCCATCAGGCCTTTGCCTTTCTTCTTAAAGCTTTTTAGCTTTGAATACTTTTCTTTCATCTTTTTGTATTTGTCATCTCTAGCCCTGGGATTAAAGGTTTTCTTGGGAAAAGCTAAGGGTCTAGAGACTTTCTTTGACCTGCATTCGCTAGCAATATGTCCTATCATTTCACAGTTATAGCAAGTAGCAGTAGCCTTATCAACATGGGTTGATGATCTAGACTTGTCAGTGAGTGCGAGAGTTTTATTCCTTCTGAAGTTACTCTGTTGGTTCCTGTTTTGCTTATACAAGATTGTCAGATCTATTAGTTCGAGTTTATGTTTGATGCGGAAGCGTATTTGAAGAACTAACAGATATGTTTGATAGATTTAGAACACAATATAAATAAACAGTGAACTAGAAATAATATCTCAAAGTTTACTAAATATATATATCAAGAACAGATTTAAGAACAGTGAGTAAGCAAAGCTTTAAAACAGATATGACTCTCAAAGTATATAAGCTATGTGTTCTTGATGTTTTTATCTCTTGATTCTCGATATTGAAGAACTCAACATGAGTCTTCCTTATATACTACTCTAAGGGGACCATAAAGCATAAGGTACTATTCAGAATGGACGGTATGAATAGTTGGACGGATGGCATGAACAGTTGGACGTGCTGTATTGCATTTAATGCAGCAGACGTCTATTATGTACTAAGCCCTATTGAATCCAATCAGAGTTTGACACGTTGAAGATGGACAGGGCAGGCTATCATTCAATTTGATGAACAGGTCCAGTAATAGCAGCAAGATATTATAAATATCTTCATGTCATTAGAGAGGACCACAGAGGCTCTGTAAAGTGTTACAGAGGTTCTGCGGTCTGATCCTTTGTAGAGCAGTCTTCACCGAATACCGAGTCTTTGGTCTTCTTTACGCGTATGACAGAGCTTCTGTAGGACGCCTCTTTAGCTTCTGTAGCTTCTCGACCTTGATCTCTCGGTAAGTTCGGCAGAGCCTCTGTAAGAGACTCTCTTCACTTAGCCTATTTTTCACTACTTCTAATTACTTATATGATTAGCAAGATTGAAGCTAACAATCTCCCCCTAAGTAGTGAAAAATAAAAATTTGAACTTTAGTTAAGTTAGGCTAAGTTAGATAAAACAGAGGTTAAACAATACCTCGAAAGTTCTTTTCATTTAGAAGTATGCCAGATGCATTTTACATTTGAGTACAATGAAAGATAAACTTTAACATGATTTGCAGAGATTGGTTGTTTGAGAATCAGATTTTGGCGTCTTTAAAATCGTTGAAGCTTCTGTTGTCTCTTCCGACTTCTCTGATCTCTTTGTAGAAACTGATGCAGAGTTCTCTTAAGCGTATTGTGGCATCAATCTCTCTGATGAGGGTATCTGCAGCGTCTCTATCCATTTGCTCGGTATCTCTGTATTTTACAAGGGTTGCTCTGAACTTGTTCAGAGTACTAGTTGCGTACTTCTGACAATCCATGCTTACAAAAAGTTTGACTTCGCCTTGTGGGTTTTGAAATACTAACCCGAATCTTGGTTCTGTAATGATTGGGTTGGGCACGGCGTCAGGTGGGCAGCGATCTTCTGGTGGTCGTAGATTCAGATGTTTAAGACCAAGATCCTTTCCCAGCTGAAAGTCTGTCAGACTGTAGATTAGAAGCCTTTCCCTCATAGCTTTTCTCAACACTTGATAGGCTCGGGTGTTTGGCTCTATGTTGCAGTTGTCTTTTGTCCATTGCAGAAGTTCAGGTAGATCATAGGGATTCAGATTCCCTATGTCAGCATCAGCGAAGGTGGTTTCTGAATTGTTTACCCTTTTGACTCTGTAAAGATTGTACCTGACTCTTGGATAGGTTGTTGTGAAGGAGAATCTGCAGAAGATTACCTTTTTGATTTTATGAATTGAGAAGACTTCTGCTTTGGTTCTTGGCTTTGTTCTGCTGAAGATGTTCTCAAATTCTTCTCTGATGTTCGGATTTGTGATTTGGTCTGTTGGATGGAGGTTCTGAAAGGGTTATTTGTAGAGATATTTGTACACCACTTCTTCTATTTCTTCGTATGTTGGACCATGTGGTGGAACTTGTCTTCTGAGACTCTCCATCTGTTGAACAACTTTTGCAGCTCTGCCAGTAAGTGGAATGTCTGACAGGGGCTTTAATCCATATGCCCAGTCCTCTTCTTCAGGCTTTGGAGTTTGAAAGGCATCAAAGGAGCTTTTCATCAGTTTTTCTGTAGGATTGGGTACTGATTTCTTTTTCTTGGGCTCTTCTGTCATTTTTGCCTTTCCCTTGTCTTTGGCTTTTGGAGGTGCAGAACCTGTTGCTTCTGTGGGTTTGGTTGTTTGTGCTTCTGTTGGAATGATGGGAGTTGCCTCTGTAAGTTTTGACACTTGTGTTTGAGAGGACTTATGTGGCGTTGGTTCTGTTGGCTTGTTTTGCTCTGTAACCTCTGTGGGAGGTTCTTTTGTGACTTCTTCTGTGAGCTTGGTTTCTGTGGATTGAGGTATGTCGAATCTTCTTGCCATTCGGAAAGCTAAAGTGAACATGTGCCTTTCTTCTTCTCTCTGCGACATTCGATCAGACATTGTTTTGTGCATTTTTCTTAGAACAGAAGAAGCAGATGTCGTTGCTCTTTTTGGTTTGTGGGCAATAGACTTTCTTCTTGGTATGGTTTGGGGTTTTTCTGTTGATTTTGTAGTTGGAGAGTGAAGATTTTCTTCTGAAGAGGATGACAGATGTTGAGCATCTTCTTCAAACATTGTAGGAATTTCCACAGACGTGGGTGTTTTCTCTGTGGTCTTTTGATCTTTTTCTCCAGGTTGTTGGTTTGTTGGACTTTCTTCCACGATGATTACCTCATGGATGGTTGTTGTCTCTGTGGTTTTTTGATCTGTTTCTGATACATGGATTTCTTCAGGAGTTGATTCCACAGAGATGGGTGTTGTCTCTGTGGTCTTTTGATATTGGGTTTGTTCTGGAGGGGCTTGGATGATTGGTTCTGCTGCGATTGGTGGAGCTTGTAGTCCTCTGGTCGTAGCTTTCTCCCTTATATTCTCCCCCTCAGGATGATCTGAAGGACCAGGATGGTCATCATCAGAGTTATCCTGACTCTTATCAGAAGTACCCTCTGCTCTGCAGGAAGCTTTGGGTTTCTTTGGTAGTTCTGCTCTTGCGGCCATCAACTTTGCACATACATCATCACAGAGGCCGATTAGAGTTGCAAGCTCTGCTTCTGTGTTGAAGCGCATTCTGCCGACACTTTTTCTGAACTCTTTGACGTAGTTGGCATATGCAGTAGTGAAGGAGACAATGACTTCTGTGACCTGGTTTATGACATTCTGCCCGAGCTCTGTCAGCTGTGCTCTGGTCATGTAATCTTTTGGCTGCATCATTGTAGTGTTGCACATTGCCTCTTCTTGAACGTTTTGCAGAGCCTTCTGTAGTTCTGCAGGTGTGATGCTCTGTGATTTGTTAGATTGCTTGTTCATTTGTTCAAGGAAATGTTTGACTGATTCCTTGAATGCAGATGTTGCACCTATTCCAAAATTTTTAGCAGCAGAAGTGGATGTAGTTGTGGCAGTTGTTTGAGCAGAAGATTTCATCTCTAAGATGGCCGTTTTCACCTTCGTGGACAGATTGTCCATTTTGGTGTTCAGATTCAGCATAGCCGTTGATGTTTTCTCTGCAAAAGATGTGAAAGAGCTTTGCAACTCTTTCATGGTTTGGTTCACAGAGGTGACAAGGGTTTGGAACTCATCCCTTGATACTTGTGTCCCTAGTGTAACCTCTGGAGGAACACATTTGTCTCCAGAGTGAGTCCCTGCTCCTGGGACACCTTCGTTCACCCTTGTTTGTACGATGGGGGTGGAAGGATTTCCATCTGATCTTCGAGCAGAAGCATCTAGTGCTTCAGACTCTACAGAAGTTATGTGAATGACATTGTCTAGATCCACTTCAGAGGTGGGTACTAGATTATCCTTCTGTTGACTCGGAGACTTGTCTAGAGTCTCTTCGTCGTTGTGCTCACTACTTCTCTCTGAAAGAAGTGTTGGCCCTATATTGTGCGTGGCAGAGGAAACGAATTCCTCTGTTGGGTGTTCTAGTGTGATCTGGGGCGATTGATCACGAACCATAGGTGAGTCTCTTTGAGGAGACTCCCTAGGAATGGATTCCCCGGTTTCTGTGGGCGCAAAAGTCGAAAGAGTGACCTCTGGCTGGATGGGTTGGGTTTGGATCGAGCTGTGCTGCTCTTTTTCAATAACTCCTTCTGCAGCTAGACCTGCGGAGTTAGATGTGTGGGTTGCACTGGGAGGGGTTTGATGATGTGTGCCTTCTACTTCTACGGCATGTTTTTCTGTTCCTTTTACCTTTTCTTCCATTCTATCTAAGGCCCTTTTAACCTCATCTATGTTCCACAGAACTTCTGCATGTAGCCTAAGCCTTTCCCTAGTTTCAACATTTGACAAGTCGATTTCTTCTATTCCTTCTTCTGAAGCTTGGCTTGGACTCCTTCTGTGGACGTCTAGTCCCTGTTGGATGAAGGGATTCTGTAGAATGTAAGGGGTTTCAGATGGTTGATCTCTGGGGGTTTGATCATTTTCTTGCAGATTTGTGTCAATGCCAGAGATAGAGAAGTCTTGTTCTTCTTTGGTGTGGTGGTCAAGTGGTGGTGCGTTCCACCCAGCTGTATTTAGGGTGTTAGCAAAGTCAGGGTGTTGAAGAAAATCGTTTAAGTTTCCTTGATGAGCAAATTGATCTGGGGATTGATAAGGTGAGTGATATCCCTCTTCTGCAACTTCTTCTTCTGCAGTTTCCTCGACCCTGGTTTCTGCGACCTCTTCTTCTGCAGTTCCTTCTTCTGGAGTTTCCTCTTCTGCGATGGTAACCAATTTATCAAGCTTCTTTTTGGTCTTCCTCCTCTTTGGTTTTGGTGCCCCTTCCTCTGTGGTTTTCGATTTTCTTTTCTTCTTCTGTTTTGGAGACGAGGGAGGAGCAGAGGAGCCAACTTCTGTGGCATGAGGAGGTGAAGATTGATCTTCTGCGATGTTTGTAGAGGTGCCTTCTGCAGTTTTCCTCTTCTTTGTTTTTGGGGTAGAGGCAGAGGCTTTAGAAGAAGATCTCTTTCCCATGAGTTCGTCACGCTTGGCCATAAAACGTCGTTGGATTTCCAAATGTTTTGCCAGTTTCTTCTTCTTGGATTTTGTAGAGAGGGGTTCTACAACTATTGTTCCTAAGGGGACACCTAAACGCGAGGGTGTCACAGGGCTCGGTTATGGAGTCCTGTGATTGCGTATATACTCTTGCTTAAGGGTTTTGTTCGTTGAATATTTCAGAAGACTTTTTGAAAGAGGTCTGCAGTGGTTGTAGCCTTCTGCATGATCGGTGGGGATGTTCTTGTTCATCAGGAACTGTTTAGGAATTGGTCCTTCCATTGGTCATTTCTGCATCATTTGCAGAGGTTCGAACAGAACTCCTAAGATTCTTTGGAATTGCAGAGGCGGTAGATATGTGGGATCAGTCTCTTTAGCCTTCAGGGTGTTGTTCTTTCTGTCGATTGTATTGATGATCTCCTGCAGCATGATGGTCGAGTAATCGAGTGGGAGATCGTAGTAGACCCCATACATGATGGTTAAGATCTGATGCGAGCTTTGATCAATGCTGCCTATCTTCCCTGTCAGGCATCTGTTAAGGATTGAAAACAAGGTGTTCCACAGAGGTGGTAGTCTGCCTCTGCAGAAGTCATTTTTTTTTCTCATGTGTCTGTTGTACCCAAGCATTTCTACAAAACGACAGAGCTCGTCGTCTGTAGGCTGTTCTGCATATGTTTTCAATCCCAGAAGACCTCTAGTTGGTAAATTGAACTCTAGAGAGAACATTGTTGTATTAAATTTGAGTTCTAGATGCTCTGAGTTGTCTGGCTTTGAGATGTATCCTTTGATCAGAGAATCATCTTTATCATATCTGCAGCTCTGCCAAAATTGGTTCAAATACCTAGCAGGTATTTTCTTTGGGGTTCTTGAAAGTAGAGGGAAGAGGATATGATTTTCCATGATATTTAGAAGAAGGGCATGGACTTCGCCGAAAGCAGTGGGTGAGGGGACCAAATAGCAATTGTTGGATTTGATTGGTAGTACCTTTTCGAAATGATCCTTTGCTATAAAGTTTTGAAGATGTGTGGTCGGAGCAAAGTCTGTTGAGTCGCCGAAATCATCTTGTTCGAAATTTTTGGCGAGGTGGGGGTTTTCTGAATGTTCAGAATGAGCAGGTGAATGTTCCGCTGAGTTCGCCGGAGAGTGTGCAGGGGAGATAGCTTGAGAAGTTGAAGCCATTTGGTAAGAAGAATAGGATTCTTGCAAGTGTTTGTAGGGTTTCGCCGGAGAAGAATGAGAGTTTGTAAAGGTTTTATGAGAAGGTAAGCTTGGGTTTTATATGAGTGTAAAATGGTAGAATTCGAAAGAGTAAAAATATATGGCAATGGATAAATATTTGGAATCCGAACTCAAGTTAGAACGGCGGGTTCAACTTTCCATAGAAAACGTTCCATGTACGCCCAATGAAAAAGAGACACGTAGGCCATGTCAGAGGATGACATGACGTAGTGCGCGTCCC
The DNA here is from genome assembly GCA_033807775.1 of Saussurea involucrata. Taxonomy (NCBI): domain Eukaryota; kingdom Viridiplantae; phylum Streptophyta; class Magnoliopsida; order Asterales; family Asteraceae; genus Saussurea; species Saussurea involucrata. The sequence goes on from CM066322.1 coordinate 141,944,371, forward strand.
ATTAATGCTAGGCGCGTGGGGTTGATCTTAGCCATATGAAATTCACTCTCAGTAAAAGTAACCGTTATTTTTACAGAAATGCCCAAGTAACAAATTGACAGAACCTTTGTGGTTTACAGAAGCTCTGTGATTTTGAAAATCTTGATGTTCATGCCTCATATATCTCATTGTTATCATGACTCTGTAGGTTCTTCTTTAACCAAAACATTTGTAAGGACATTGGAGAGGATTAATAGGATTTTAGTGAAGAAATTTCGTTCAGAGGTTTTGAGGCTCTGTAGGATCTTGCAGAAGCTCTGTCAGGGCCAGCAGACGCTCTATGAAAGAAAATTTCTTATTACTAAAAATCTAACAACGATTTTGATCATCCAAGTTTTGATTTGTACTTAGAAACGTTTTTCGGACATATTTGAAAGTTGGTGTCCGAGAAAACTGTTATGGAAAAAGTTTTGTTCGAGAAGGTCATGGTGTGTGTGTTTGGTTTCCGAGATAACATTCCAAAAGATCGATAGATGTTAAATTTGTGATCACAGAGCATATTTCTGGCAGAGCCTCTGTTGAGCTCAGCAGAGGCTCTATGACCTCAAATTTCTCATAACCCAAATTTTATGAAACTTTTTAATCTTTTGATTTTTGAAATGTTATCCACAGTATATTTAGGACATATTTGACAATTTGTGTCCCAGAAAACTATTTTCAACAACCTTTTGTATGAGAGACATACCTTTTTGGTTCTTCTTTTCTCGGTAGTGATGTCTGACTTCTGTCGATATAGATTCATCGACGCTCTTCTTTGGCTTCTCCTTGAAAGTTTTACCTCTGTAGATAATTTCAGGGTCCCTTTTTGCTCCCCTTGATCTAATCACCTCTGTAGATCAAGTAATTTCCTTTTCCTCCCCCTCGACATATGCTTGGATCAAAAACTGATAAGTTTTGCATAGAACATAGGTCTTGTTTTTCCAGAGGTTCTGTGTAGGTCGTCAGAGGTTCTGAGAAGACTTACAGAAGCTCTGTGATATCAAGAATTATTTAAGATTGAGAATTTACATACAGAAATAAATCAATCAAAGCAATAAGTTAAGTAAAATAGAAATATATACTTATTAACAGAAGATAAAGCCATACTTACAGAGGATTTCACATCATATTAATCATTCCTAACTTACCCACCAAGAAATTAAATCTTTTCTCGTCTAAGGCGTTGGTGAATAAGTCTGCAAGTTGGTATTCTGTGGGCACGAAATGCATCTCGATTATACCGTTTTCAACATGATGTTTCAAGAAGTGGTACCTTATATCGATATGCTTAGTTTTGGAATGTTGCACAGGATTGGCAGAGATGGCAATGGCACTTTTGGAATCACAGAAGATGGGTATTTTGAATAGAATGTGGCCGTAGTCTTTTAGCTGAGTCTTCATCCATAGAACCTGAGAACAACAGCTAGCAACAACAACGTATTCAGCTTCTGCCGTATATGTTGATACACAGTTCTGCTTTTTGGAGGTCCAACTGACTAGCTTACCACCTAGGAATTGACAACTCCCAGAGGTACTCTTTCTGTCGAGCATGCATCCTCCATAGTCTGAATCTGTATAAGCTTTAAGACAAAAGCAGAGTTCTGTGGATACCAGAGACCAAGATTTTTGGTCCCCTTTAGGTATCTAAAGATTCTTTTAACAGCATCATAATGTGATTTCTTAGGATTAGCTTGATAACGTGTACAAAGACATGTGGAATGCATAATGTCAGGTCTGCTTGTTGTTAAGTATAACAGAGATCCAATCATGCCTCTGTAGAGAGTGCATTCTACAGAGATGCCATCTGGATCTAAGGATAACTTATTTCCAGTGGCCATTGGAGTTTTCATTGCAGAGGTATCAGAAAGGCTATATTTGCAAAGCATGTCAGAGACGTATTTTGCCTGATTTTTAAAAATTCCTTCTGATGATTGTTTGACTTGGAATCCGAGGAAAAATGTTAATTCTCCCATCATACTCATTTCAAATTCACTCTGCATGAGTTTTTCAAAACTTTTGCACTCCTCTGTATTAGTAGACCCAAAAATTATGTCGTCCACACAGATTTGTACAAGCATTATTTCACTGTTTTTGCGTTTATAGAATAAGGTAGTATCTGTTGTACCTCTGTTGTAGCCATTGACTAGAAGAAAAGTAGAAAATCGTTCGTACCATGCTCTTGGAGCCTGTTTCAGTCCGTACAGAGCCTTTTCAAGGTAGTATACATGCCTTGGGAACTTTGAGCATTCAAACCCTGGTGGCTGATTTACGTAAACCTCTTCTTGGATTTCACCGTTGAGAAAAGCTGATAAACTTTAAATCCTCTGTGGGCTGCGAAGGCTAAGAATATTCTTATTGCTTCGAGCCGTGCGACAGGGGCAAAAGTCTCATCGTAGTCTATGCTTTCTTCTTGTCTATATCCCTTGGCCACTAATCTTGCTTTGTTTCTGACGACTACTCCATCTTCATCCTTCTTATTTCTGTAGACCCACTTAGTCCCAATGGCCTGTTTCCCTCGTGGCAGAGGTACTAAAGTCCATACTCTGTTATGCTCAAACTGCAGAAGCTCTTCTTGCATGGCGTCTACCCAGTTTGGGTCATCTAAGGCTTCAGAAATCTTCTTTGGTTCTATCACACTAATAAAAATTGTAAAGAAACAAAAATTAGCAGTGGCAGACCTGGTTTTTACCGTGTCAGAAGGTTCGCCGATTATTTGGCTTGGAGGATGGCTTTTTGTCCACTTAGTTGTGCGTGGAAGGTAGTCATCAATGTCATCGAATCTTTCTTTAGAGGCTTCTTGTTCTTCTTCTTCTTGTATAGCCTCTGTAGTAGTGCGTGCCTTTGTAGTTGATCCTACAGCTTGTGGAATGATTGGTATGAGAGGTGGTGGAGTTTGTTCCTCTGAGGACGTATAGACTTGGTCTTCTATATCCTCTGTAATTGGTTCCTCTGTGGATTGTGAAGTTTGATTTTCAGCAGCTTCTGTGGTCGTTTTCCTTGTTGTTTCATCTTTTGTGATTTCTACCTCGGCATTTGCATATGTAGTATTTACAGAAGAAGATGAAGCATTATTTGGTCCAGTTAGAGTCATACCTGTTGGATTTTGACTGATGGAAGATGGTTCTTCAGAAGCTCTGATGGTTCCACCAGAGGGATCAATGTCATCGTGGAACATCTCAAAAAATAGATGATTTAAGTCTTCTTTTGCTTGTGAGATGCCAGAGGATTCCCCTTTAAGTCCGAGTTCTGAACTGATTTGCTCAGAAGTCTCTTGGAATGAATCATCAAAAGAAACATTGATGCTTTCAACAATTTTGCTAGACCTCGTAAGGAATGCTCTATAGGCTTTGGAAGTGGCAGAGTATCCAATGAATTTGCCTTCGTCAGCTTTTACCTCAAACTTTCCTCTGGAATCTCTGTCATTTAAAACAAAGCATTTACATCCAAACACATGGAAAAATTTGATGTTTGGCCGCCTTTTGTTGATTAATTCGTAAGGAGTCTTGAGGTGTCTTTTCACAATGGTTGAACGATTATGTGTATAACAAGCAGTAGAAATCGCTTCTGCCCAAAAGTTCATTGGCAATCCGCATGCTGATAGCATAGCTCTTGCGGCCTCCACAAGCGTTCGATTTTTTCTTTCGACTACGCCGTTCTGCTGTGGAGTGCGTGCGGCAGAGAAGTTCTGTGATATTCCTTCTGTAGAAAGATAGGCTTCAATGACAGAGTTTTTAAATTCTGTGCCATTGTCACTTCTTAACTTCTGTATTCTGCATTCATAAAGAACTTGGATTCTTTTCATTAGATTTATCAAGATGATTGGAACATCTGATTTCTTTCGAACAAATTCAACCCATGAGAAACGCGAATACTCATCAATTAAGACAAGTATGTATTTCTTGCCACCTAGGATCTGTATGGCAATGGGACCGTAGAGGTCAACATGAAGCATGTACAGAGGTCTAGTGCAAGACACATCTGTTTTGCCTCTGTGGGAAGCTCTTCTGAGTTTTCCCATTTCACAGGCAGAACATAAGTGATCCTTATTAAATTTAACATTAGGCAAACCTTTAACTAGATCAAGTTTGACCAGTTTATCCAAGGTGTGAAAATTCAAGTGACAGAACCTGTTATGCCATAACCAGGCTTCCTTACTTTTGCAGGCTACAAGGCAAACTTTGTCCTTGTTCTTGGAACTGAAATTCATTAGATATAGATCACCTCTTCTTTCAGCTCGCAGAAGTTCCATTCCTGTGTCTTCACTTTGCAGAGAGCAGAAAGTTCTTTTGAATAAGACATCAAATCCTGTATCACCGAGTTGACTTACACTGAGTAGGTTGTGTTTAAGGCCATTCACTTATGCAATTTTGTATACAGAGACGTTTTCCTTCTTTATGACTCCATAGCCTTTGATGTGTCCCTTCTTGTTGTCTCCAAAAGTTACAGATCCACCATCATGTGTTTCTTTGTATGTGGATAGTAGACTTCTGTCGCCAGTAATGTGCCTTGAGCATCCGGAGTCAAGATACCAAATTGGCACAAACTGTTTCTGTAAAAATAATCACAGAGACTTAGGTACCCATATCCACATGGGTCCAATATTGTTAGAATTTTTCAAGTTTGCCTTAGCATTCTTGAAATACATTTTATCTTTTGTAGAAGAATCGGATTGTTTCTTTCTAGGTTCTGACTTTGGAATTTTAATTTTAGTGAAGAGAAAGCAATCTGGACTTGAGAAGTGATTATTTAATTTGAACATAAGATCAAAGCAATGACAGTATTGAATATGAGACGAGATTTGCTTGAACTTTTCATTGAATTTATTGAACTGAGCCACAGAGGCATTACATTCTTTCTTAACATAACATTTCCTATTACAAGAAGATCTATGAGTACTAGAATGTTGATTGCAAAAGCTTTGTTTAGTTCTTGCCTTCTGTGAGTCTCTTCTGTGGTGAACATCTTTCTTCACTGTCACAGAGGAAAAAAATTTGTTAACTTTAGGCCATGTTCCCTTTTGTTGCCAAGTGGAATTTTCGTTAATTCGCCTTAAAGGTTTTGAAAATTTTGAACTTTTAGGATCTACATAGGTCTTTTCTAACATATCAAGCTCAGCAGAGGTTTTGACTTTTAAATACATGTTCAGAAAATCTGGGCAGATAGGTATCTCTGTGATTTTCTCTTTTGGAGAAATAGTTCTGTTAAGAACTTCAGAGGATAATTTAACATCCTCTGTGTCATAGTGAACTATCTTTGATGAAACATCAGTCTCTGAGTCGTCAGAAGATGAATCGTCCTCATATACAGAGGTTGATTCATTTCTTTCGATAGAGGATGGAGTTTCCGAGCATGTATCATACGAGCTTTCTTCCTCTGTAAAATAATTTTCATAGACGGCAAAGGTTTCTGATAAGATCTCTTCAGCGAGAAGTTTATCTACAGACGAAGTACATAAGTTTTCTAAAATGCTTGTTTTCCATACTTCCACAATTTCCGTTTCAATTGTTTCTATAAGTTTTTCTTCTGAAAAAGTGGGTGTAAACTCAGGAACTTCTGCTGATAATTTTTTTTCAACATTTATCATACAGACAAAATCAACCTGCGTTTGAGTCTCTGGTTTACCAAACTTAAAGATACCAATCTAATCTTGTGTTTTCAGATATTTCTTTGGTTTGATTCCTCTATTGACAGAGGTTGAAGATGATGAATCTGTTTTTTCAAACCACACATTGATCATCTTCGTCTGTTTCCTCAAGTGAGGTTCCACACAGATTTTAGCCCTTTTACTTACAGAGAGTAAGTTTGGAAAATCTGGTTTGTTTGTTTTTCCCAACACAAACAGAGAAGACAGAGGTTTAATTCTCTTGCCTTCAACACCTAGGGTAATATCATCGTACCCTATACCTCGTCTTCCTATTTGTGAGTTTACTTTTTCATAAACCTTATGTGCATCTTTATAGTTTTTGAGTAAAACTTCTCTTCTGAGTAGATCTTGCCAAAGTACCTCTCTCTCTCTTTGAAAGTATTCCTTGAGAGCTCTTATGTCAGTAGTTTCACTCCTGGAAACTGAAAGTTCTTTTGTTTTGATTTTTAACTCAGAGGTTAATTCAGAAATTTGTTTTTTAAAGGATCTAGATTTTTGTTCCAATTCTTTTCTATTCTCTCCTTTTCTTCAAAAATTTTGGCTTTTTCTTGAGTGAGAAGCCGTACTTCTCTCTCATTAAAGGTGAGTCTTTTCTGAATGCCTTCATTTAATTCTTTTAGTTCAATTAGTTCAATAAGTTTAAGTGAATCATCATCTACAGAATTAGTACAAGAGGTAGAGTTTGAAGTGGATACCTCAGTGTCAGTGCCGGAGTCGATTTCTGCCATGCCACAGAATAGGGCATTGGTTGTGTATTCTTGATCAGAGGTAGAGTCTGACTCGAAGTCCACTTTGTTCACCTCAGAATGCCCTTTGTTCGCCATTAGGGATTTTTGTGCATAGTACTCATCCTTCTTTTTGTAAAAAGCTGAGTCCTTCTGTGGGTGATTTGATCTGCTTCTGCACTCATTAGCGAAATGGCCTGGCTTCCCGCAGTTGAAACAGCCTTGGGAAGTGTTTCCAGTATTATCGTCGGACTTTTGTCGGTCTCCACTTTTCTCCGATCGGCATTCGTTTGCGTAATGACCAGGCTTGCCACATTTGTAGCATTCTTGTTGTATGTGGCTCATCTTGTCATCTGTCCTCTGTCGGTCACTACTTCTGTAGTTTCTGTCGCTTGACCTCTGTCGGTCACTTCTATCATCTGACCTCTGTCGGTCACTTGATTCTTCTCTTCTTCCGTTATCTCTTCTGTCACTTTGATTGTCTCTGCCATATCGATCATTTCTTGAACCTCTTTGGTTTCCTCTGAACTCTCTTGTCAATAGAGCTAAGGATTTAGCTAATGACACAAGAGTTATTTCTTCTTCTATCAGCTCGTCTTCTTCGCTATCAATCATCACTATCTTCTTCTTTTCCTTTTTCTTGTCCTCTGTTGCTTTCTCATTTCTTGGTCTCTCTGTAGCCTCTGTAGATTTACTAACCAATGCATATGGTGCAATGGTTAGTGTTTTAGCCTGTGCTATTTGAGGTTCTTGTGCGGCTAGTGTTCCGTAGAGATCAGAGAGAGTCCAGGAGTCTAGATCTTGGTTTGTTTGCAAGGACATAGACAGCTGGAGCCATTCATCATTCAGGCTTTTTAGAAACATGACATTATTTTCTTCTGAGGTTCTGTGAATGCCAGACTTTTTACATTTGTTTATGAGAGAGTTGAACCTGTCGTACGTCGTTTGCAGAGATTCTGTTGCAGAGGCTCTGAATGCATGATATTCATTTATGTACTGTGCCCTTCGGTTCTTCTGTGTTTTAGCACCCCCTTCCAACTGTATTTCTAATTCTTTCCAAAGATCGTGCGCAGTTTCGCATGCATCTAAGGATTGAAAAAGTTCGTTGGGGATAGCCATTATCAAGATTCTTTTTGTTTTCTGTGCAACTTCATCTTCTGCCTTATCTTCATTTGACCATTCTTCTTTTGGCTTCGGTTTTTGATGTTCAGGGATTTCAGGAGATTCAGCAGTAGCTGGTACTCGTGGTACTAGTATCATGGGAACAGGAGGAAGGTTGTAAAGATATTGTACTAGATTTTTTCAGTACCCTCAAAGAAATGGACCATTCTTATTTTCCATTGAGGATACTCATCTCGAAGGAGAGTTGGAGGCTTGGTGAGTGAACCAGCAGTGAAGAAGCTATTTATATTTGTCATTGTAAAGGTTCTGAAAAGATAGTATGACTAAAGAGTATGAGTCTGATGATCTGGAAAGTTTTTCTGGGTTTGAACAATTCCCAGAGTACACTTTAATGGAGGTTTAACCTGGAAATGAGGAATAGGTTAAAAAGGAATGATGTCTATCACCAATCTTGTAACAAAGAGGATCACTTGATATTGAAAATCAAGGTAGGCTCTGATACCAATTGTTGGTTCCTGTTTTGCTTATACAAGATTGTCAGATCTATTAGTTCGAGTTTATGTTTGATGCGGAAGCGTATTTGAAGAACTAACAGATATGTTTGATAGATTTAGAACACAATATAAATAAACAGTGAACTAGAAATAATATCTCAAAGTTTACTGTATATATATATATCAAGAACAGATTTAAGAACAGTGAGTAAGCAAAGCTTTAAAACAGATATGACTCTCAAAGTATATAAGCTATGTGTTCTTGATGTTTTTATCTCTTGATTCTCGATATTGAAGAACTCAACATGAGTCTTCCTTATATACTACTCTAAGGGGACCATAAAGCATAAGGTACTATTTAGAATGGACGGTATGAATAGTTGGACGGATGGCATGAACAGTTAGACCATAAAGCATAAGGTACTATTGCATTTAATGCAGCAGACGTCTATTATGTACTAAGCCCTATTGAATCCAATCAGAGTTTGACACGTTGAAGATGGACAGGGCATGCTATCATGCAAGTTGATGAACAGGTCCAGTAACAGTAGCAAGATATTATAAATATCTTCAAGTCATTAGAGAGGACCACAGAGGCTCTGTAAAGTGTTACAGAGGTTCTGCGGTCTGATCCTTTGTAGAGCAGTCTTCACCGAATTCCGAGTCTTTGGTCTTCTTTGCGCGTATGACAGAGCTTCTGTAGGACGCCTCTTTAGCTTCTGTAGCTTCTCGACCTTGATCTCTCGGTAAGTTCGGCAGAGCCTCTGTAAGAGGCTCTCTTCACTTAGCCTATTTTTCACTACTTCTAAATACTTCTATGATTAGGAAGATTGAAGCTAACATACTCTTTTTAGCGAATCTCCTGAACTTATTAGCCGAAAGTCGCTCGTGACTGCTATAAGACCACCCTGATCATAAGGACTTGACACGTTCGTCTTTCTATCCCTACCTTAGTGTTAGAGCATTATTGTATTCAAGATTTACTGTAAAGTCAATGTACTGTATTAGTTGCTAATGCCTTTATACCTTGTATGTTATGGGTATAAATAGGTTTGTCTAGATCATTAGCTAGTAACCTTTTGTGAACTTCTTGAGCATTTTGTCATTTGTACTTTAGAGATCAATATATGGATGACAAGTTCTCTCTAGATTCCCTCTCTACATCATTCTTGATTTCTTGCTAGATTTGGGATTTCACATTTGGTATCAGAGCTAAACAGAAAATTCAAGCAGATCAAAGAGCAAATTGAAGATTTTTTACACTGTTCTTGAAGATTTCGGATCCTTCATTCATCACTGTTCATGATGATTTCTTACCCTTCATCGATTACTGTTCATCAAGAATCATCATCTTTTTCATTTTTTGATCTTTTGGATTGAATCTTGACATCATTGCACTCAATTTTCATCCCTGAACATCTTTAATTCAAGGGTCTATACCAAAATCTGCACATAATTTGCAGATCTAATCATTTTATATCTGTTTTTGTTCGAAAACATTTTCTTACTATTTTGGATCATAATTCGATTAAATTGATCGAATTAAGATTTGTGATTAACTAAGAAAGTGTGTGGAATCAAATTTCGAACAAATCTGTGCAAATTTCATAACAATTGATCAAGAATTGAAAAAGTTATGGCTGATTTAGTGATTTTCGTGTTCGAAGTGATGAATTCGGATCATTCTTGGGGAATTCGGATCATTCATACATAATTCGGATCATTCAAAGGGAATTCGGAGTGTTCTTGGCATCACAAGTATAGAATTCGAATCAAGAAGCTTTCGAATTCATTGAATTCGAACTCTGTTAAGTTCGAATTGAGTTGAATTCGAACCCTGTTAGATTCGAATTGAGGAGTTGTGGATAAATCTGAGTTGGTTTTGATTTACCAAGGATATAATTCGATCCCTGTTAAGTCCGAATTGGGTGAATTCGAATCCAGTTAAGTCCGAATTGAGTGAATTCGAACCCAGTTAAGTCCGAATTGAGTGAATTCGAACCAAGTTAAGTCCGAATTGAGTGAATTCGAATCCTGTTAAGTTCGAATTGGGTGAATTCGGATTCAGTTAAGTCCGAATTGAGTGATTTCGAATCCTTCTTTATTCGAATTCATTGATTTCGAATCCTTATACATCCGAATTCTTGTGAATAAAAAAAAAATTATATACAAGAATGACGCCAAACTTGTCAGAAGGTTACCTTGTGAAATAAAGTCTCATTTTAATGTCAATGACCTAAATAGTTCAAGATTGCATGTTGTAACACTCTTAAATTGCAATAAAAAATTAGAAAGTCCCAACTTAGATATAGAACTCATTTAGTTTTCACATAATTGCATCTTTAGTACGGTTTGTGTTACATCTTATATTCCAAAAAAATTTCCATAGTGTTTTTCATACACTTTAAGAGCTTTTCAAAAAAAAATTGTATAAAATTTTTTCTGCTTGATTTTCTGAACGATCAATCTTCTAGTATTCTTCAAGATGTCTGACATAGAGAATTTAAGTGGGAGAATATGGTATCAGTTAGGAAAAGATAGAAAATGGACTCTTTCTGAAGCTAAAGATGAGATCAAGCGTCTTGAAGGTTTTCTTTCTAGATACATAAGACATTATGTTGAAGATGCAAGAAAAAATACAAAGCTCAAGTCTGAGAAAGCTTTATTAGAAGACAAAGTCTCTTCTCTTGAGTCCGAACTGAAAGATTTGAATGACAAGATTGTAGTGCTTGGAGTTACTCAAGAGAAAAATAAGACATTTGAGATTTCAACTCATCAAGATAACATGAAGGAGCTTCAAGGGAGTATAAAGGCATTGGAAGAAGAAAATGCTGATTTGAAGAGACACATTTTAGACATTTCTTCTTCAAATGAAAATTTTGTTTTCAAAGAACAAAATGTTTTACTTACTAAAAGAATTACTGATCTTGAAGTTTATATTGCAGGTCTTGAAACAAAGAAAGACAACTCAAGTCTGCACGATCAAATCAAGAAACTTCAAGAGAAAGTAACAACTCTTCAAAGTGAAAATGCTGATATGAAGAGTGTGAAAGACAAGAGTGAAAAGGGGAACTCATATTTACAAAATCAAATAAAAAGAGTTCAAGAAAAGACAACAACGTTGGAAAGTGAAAACGTTGAATTGAAGAAGAAGCTTTCTGAACGTGAAAGAGTGTCACCTTCTTCAAATAAAGTTCTTAAAGAAAAGGAAATAATTGAACTAAAATATATAAAACTTTTGAAACAAATCTCCGATTTTGAGAAAGTTTTATATCTTGAAAAAGAGAAGCAAGAGAAAGAAAGAAATGAATTTGAAACAGAACGCAAATCTTTTGAGATTAAAAGTTCTGATCTTTTCGTGAAAATCTCTGAATTAGAAAATCTTTTGGAAAAGGAAAGAAAAGATTTCACGGAAAAGAAAAATCTCTTTGAAAAGGAAAGTAAAACCCTTAAAAATAAAAATATGGAAATTTTCAAAGAGATTACTGATAAAAGAAAGTTTTTGGAAAAAGATTTTGAATCGGAACGCATATATTTTGAAGATGTGATTCTTAATCTTACCAAAAGATTATCTGGTTTATCAGCGGATATTATGAAGGATCAATTGATAAAATCTGATTTCTAAAAGAAAATTGATCTAATTTCTAAAGAGAAAAATGTTTTGATAAACAAAGTTAAGGAACTTGAAGACATCATTTTTTAATTTGATGTCTCAAAGCAGGTAAGCCCTGAAAGTATCTTTCAGACTCCATTTGTTAATTCAAATGATTTTGAATGCTCTTTTAAAACTGCTTCAAGTTCGAGTTTTAAAAACATTCCTTCTAAACATATTAATAGATCAACTGGTTTCTCAAAAGATCAGATTCGTTCAACAAATCTCTTCTATAATCCTCTGTTTGATAAATCAGATAACAAAACAAATGTGCCTAAAGCTAAGACTTCCAATTCTAAAGAAGTTCCAGTCTTCAAGAAGGTAAAGATGGAATGGAGAGTTAAAGGCACAACAGTTCCAAAGAAAGATGTTCCAAAATCATCTACCTCCACATCAAATGCCAAGAAGAACAATTCTCCGAAAGGTAAATCTTCTGTTCCACCTAATCTTGTTTATTCTACAAATCATCTGGTTAGGTTGGCACATAAGAAAATCTGTTGTTCTTACTGTGGATCAAATGATTTTGTGCATAAAGATTTTACTTCTTATTGGTACGGTACTTACAGTATTCCCTTTAAGAAATCTAAATCTAACCCACTAGGACCCAAGTGCCATTGGGTACCACAATCTGCTTAATCTGTTTTGCAGGTTCTTCATGTGGTGTACTGAATTGTAGATACATACCACACACATGACTGAAAACAGAAGAGAAGTGACGTATTTTTTTTTGAAAAAATATTTGTACCATTGAGGGGAAGACAAATATTTTTGGCTTTTGGACATATCAGTTCAAAACCCGTTTTTCAAAGACTATGGCTTCTGAACAATTCAGTTTAGGACCCGTACTTCAAAGACTAAGACTTCTAAACAAATCAGTTTAGAACTCACACTTCTCAGGTAATATCCTTAAATGTTATATCTTTTTACTTCAAGGAACAAGTGATGAAAGGTAACATTGGATTATATTTGTTTCTACTTCTTTGAAAACTTGAATCTATACAAATTTAATTCAATGAGATGAAATTTTCAATTTTCATTCAATGAATCAAATGTGTGCTAAAAGATGATTTTACAAGACTTGTTGTATTATCTGAGTTAGATTTGTTTCAACTCTCACCTCTGAAATAAATCGAAAGGTCAGCAAAACATGAATGAAATTATGTTAAATGCTCAAAGTTATGTGAATCTGGACTTATATAGAATATAATGCTCAAAAAAAGCCTATTTGTCAGAATGATGAATGGAAACGAAAATATGGGGGAAGCACTATGCTTGGAACCAAGTGATTGAGATATCATTCATATTTTGTGATGGAAATCCGAACTTATATAGAATATCATTTAGTTTGAAAGTTTGTACCTGTGGCCTTTCTGGTTTGGGAGAGTAAGTCCTAAGGGGTGCTCGACACCTAGTCCCTAAGATCAACTGGTATGGGATCGGCTGACCCAAATCATGCAATAGAACCAGATAGAAAGCCATGTTCTACTGGTACAAATGGGTTTAAGATATATCGATGTGACATTTCTGGTTTGGGAAATTAAGTTCTAAGGGGTGCTCGACACCTAGCACCTAAGGCCAACTGGTCTGGGATCTGCTAACCCAAATCCTGCTATAGAACCAGATAGAAAGTCATGTTTAACGGTGTATCTTATTCTTACTAAACTTTTTGATCAAAAGATGCCAATGAGCACAAAATCAAAAGATGCCAATGAGCACAAAAGAAAAGATGCCAATGAGCACACATCTATTGATACTTGGGAAAAATACAAAGTTGCGATAAACCCGTAAATTTGTGAAATTCTGATTTTGGACAAATAGTGTGACTTGAGCAAAGTATTCTTACATGTTTTAGAATTGCATATGCTTGAAGCTAATCATATTTCGCATGCTAGCACACCAAATAGATTTAATAAAGGGGTTGAAACTGAACATTTTTAACTTGATATACAATGATGACTTGTTCTTGAATCCAAACACATGCATTTGATCTCATTTGATTGAAAAATCTGTAAAATTTCATTAAGCTGATTTTCTTTTGTCCAGTTTTCAAATGATCAAATGTTAGTAGTTATAAAATGTAGTTCACTGAATTTTATTTTCCTTGTATAAATGTTTTCTTTAATGAACTGTATTTGAAATGAATATTTTCAGGGGGAGAAAACAAATTGCTCAAGAATTCTTACTTTGAGGGGGAGCAAGATTATTCTCTAAGGAGGAGATTGTTAGCAATACTCAAAGACACGACTGAAATTGCAAATGGTTTTCGATGATTATGATGCTCACCATCATCGAAAAAGGGGGAGAAAAGTTTAATTTCAATTTCATGTCAAAGAGCTTTCAAATCAAAGATATTTCAAGTCAAAGATTCGTGAAGAAAGACTGAAAATTAGGGGGAGAAGGATCATGTGAAGTCCAAATGTTGCTGAATTTGGTTATCTTAGTTCTGAGTGGTTCTCGGAATGCGCTTACACCTAAAAGTTCAACAATGTGGATGGTTTCGCATCTCTCTATTCCTATTTCAAATGGTTTCGGATTGCATTTATTCAAATTTGGCATGGTTTCGGACCCTACTTGATCCGAATCCATATGGTTTCGCACCCTCCAGCATCCGAATCCACATGATTTCGCATCCTTCTTACATCCGAATCCTTGGTTTCGAATCTGTCTACATCCAAATTGATGGTTTCGGATCCTTAAAGTTAATATTAGAACTAAGGTTCTTGCATCAAGAAGGTTACGAGAAGTTAATGTTTGTCAAAGTCTGATAAACCTTCAAAGATCTGATTTTCATGAACAAGACTTGAAGATGGTTTGATAGAGTGTCTGTTGGAGAAGATTGACTTTACAAAGAGCTGAAGACTGCTGTCATATTTTTTTAAATCTTGAATCCAAAGGGGGAGATTGTTATAGCATTATTGTATTCAAGATTTACTGTAAAGTCAATGTACTGTATTAGTTGCTAATGCCTTTATACCTTGTATGTTATGGGTATAAATAGGCATGTCTAGTTCTTAGTTAGAAAGGAATCTAGAACCTTTTGATAACCTCTTGTATTTTTTGTCATTTACACTTTAGAGATCAATATATGGATGACAAGTTCTCTCTAGATTCTCTCTCTACATCATTCTTGATTTCTTGCTAGAAAAGTTTAATTTCAATTTCATGTCAAAGAGCTTTCAAATCAAAGATATTTCAAGTCAAAGATTAGTGAACAAAGACTGAAAATTAGGGGGAGATGGATCATGTGAAGTCCAAATGTTGCTGAATTTGGTTATCTTAGTTCTGAGTGGTTCTCGGAATGCGCTTACACCTAAAAGTTCAACAATGTGGATGGTTTCGCATCTCTCTATTCCTATTTCAAATGGTTTCGGATTGCATTTATTCAAATTTGGCATGGTTTCGGACCCTACTTGACCCGAATCCATGTGGTTTCGCACCCTCCTTCATCCGAATCCACATGATTTCGCATCCTTTTTACATCCGAATCCTTGGTTTCGAATCTGTCTACATCCAAATTGATGGTTTCGGATCCTTAAAGTTAATATTAGAACTAAGGTTCTTGCATCAAGAAGGTTACGAGAAGTTGTTGGAACCCAGATACACTTAATCAAAATTAACAGTCTATTAGTTGAATTTAGAGTTTAATGCGGAAGCGTATTTAAACTAACAGATATGTTTGATAGATGTTAGAACGCACATATATAAAGAAAACAGTAAGGAATAAAAAGGATTTCTTGAACAGTTACTGTTATTCAATATATAATAAGAACACGAAGAACAGATTAAGAACTGTTGGTGTGTGTGAGAATATAACACTCAGATATTTGACAATAACGTTTGAGAGTATTAGTGATTCCTTGTGTATTCGTTCTTAGGAAGATCTCAACATGAGACTTACTTTTATACTACTCTTAGAAGACTATGAAGTAGGTCACTGTTCCTTTTACGGCATGAATAGTGAACTGGATGGTGTGAACAGTTGTTTGAGCCATGCGCATTTAATGGAGCAGATGTACTATTGGTAAATGCATTAAATGGCGCAGACGTCTATTTTGTACCATGCCCTATTGAGTCCACTCAGAGCTTGACACGTGTTTTGACAGTACTTTTCCATGCAAGTTGATGAACGTATCCAGTAATATCTTCCAAGTCTTCATAGCAGACCACAGAGGCTCTGTAAGGCATTACAGAGGTTCTATGGTCTGACCTTCTGTGGAGCAGTCCACTTGTTTCCGAGTTGATCTTCTTCTTGCGCACTACAGAGGTTCTGTGATTACCTCTGTAGCTTCTGTGGCTTTCTGGACTTGATCTTCTGGAAGAAGTGGCAGAGCCTCTGTGAGAGGCTTTTCTATACTTAGCCTATTTTTCACTACTTCTAAATACTTCTATGATTAGGAAGATTGAAGCTAACAATCTCCCCCTAAGTAGTGAAAAATAAAAAATTTGAACTTGAGTTAAGTTTGGCTAAGTTAGATAAGACAGAGGTTAAACAATACCTCGAAATTTCTTTCATTTAGAAATATGCCAGAGGCATTTTACATTTGAGTACAATGAAAGATAAAACTTTGTTTGCAGAGATTGGAGGTCTGAGAATCAGATTTTGGCATCTTTGAAATCGTTGTAGCTTCTGTTGTCTCTGCCGACTTTTCTGATCTCTTTGTAGAATCTGATGCAGAGTTCTCTTAGGCGGATTGTTGAGTCTATTTCTCTGATGAAAGTATCTACATCATCTCTATCCATTTTCTCTGTACCTCTGTATTTTACAAGGCTTGCTCTGAATTTGCTCAGAGTACTGGTTGCGTACTTCTGACAATCCATGAGTACAAAAAGTTTAACCTGGTGTTGTGGGTTTTGAAATACTAACCCAAATCTTGGTTCTCTGATGATTGAGTTGGGCACAGCGTCTGGTGGGCAGCGATCTTCTGGTGGTCGTAGATCTAGATGTTTGAGACCGAGATCCTTTCCCAGCTGGAAATCTATCATGCTGTAGAGCAGAAGCTTTTCCCTCATAGCTTTTCTCAATACTTGATAGGCTCTGGTGTTTGCCTCTGTGTTGTAGTTGTCCTATGTCCATTGCAGAAGGTCAGGTAGATCGTATGGATTGATGTTTCTTAAGTCAGCATCAGCGAAGGTAGATTCTGAATTGTTTTCTCTTCTGACTCTGTAAAGATTGTACCTGACCCTTGGATAGGTTCTAGTGAAGGAGAATCTGCAGAAGATCACCTTTTTGATTTTGTGAATTGAGAAGACATCTGCTTTGGCTCTTGGCTTTGTTCTCGTGAAGATGTTCTCAAATTCTTCTCTGATCCTTGGATCTGTCACATGATCTGTTGGATAGTTTGTCTGAAAGGATTGTTTGTAGAGGTATTTGTATACCACTTCTTCCATTTCTTCATGTGTTGGACCAGGTCGTGGAATTTGTCTTCTGAGACTCTCCATCTGTTGAACAACTTCTGCAGCTCTACCAGTTAAAGGAATTTCTGACAGAGGCTTCAATCCATGTGCCCAGTCAACTTCTTCGGGTTTTGGGGTTTGAAAGGCGTCAAACGCACTCTTCATCAGTTTCTCTGTTGGCTTTGACAATGTTTTCTTCTTCTTAGGCTCTTCTGTCAGTATCCCTTTGCCTTTATCTTTTGTTGTCGTGGCAGAACCTGTTGCTTCTGTGGGGTTTGAGGTTTGCACTTCTGTAGGTTTGATGGAGGTTGCCTCTGTGGATTTTGACGATTGTGACTTAGAGGACTTTTGTGGCGATGGTTCTGTTGGCTTGACTTGCTCTGTAACCTCTGTTGGAGGTTGTTTGGTGACTTCTTCTGTGAGCTCAGTTTCTATTGATGAAGTGTTGTCATTGAATCTTCTTGCCATTCTGAAAGCTAAAGTGAACCTGTGCCTTTCTTCTTCTCTCTTCACCATACGATCACTCATTGTTGTGTGCATCCTTTTCAGAATGTCAGAAGCAGAGGTCGTTGCTCTTTTTGGTTTGGTGGCAATCGACTTTCTTCTGGGTATGGTTTGGGGTGTTTCCACAGAGGTGGGTGTTTTCTCTGTGGTTGGTTCATCTGTTTCTTCCAAAATGATTACCTCAGGGGCGGTTGTTGCCTCTGTGGCTTGCTGTTCTGCTTCTGGAGTTTTGGTTTCGTCAGGAGATGATTCCACAGAGATGGGTGTTGTCTCTGTGGTCTTTTGGGTTTGTTGTTTTCGGGTCTGTTCTGGAGGTGCTTGACTCAGAGGTTCTTCGGCTATTGGTGGACCTGTAAGTCCTCTGCTTGCAGTTTTCTCTGTAGTTTTCCCCCCCTCAGGATGATCTGATGGACCAGGATGGTCATCATCATCAGAGTCATCCTGACCCTTGTCTGATGTACCCTCTGCTCTGCAGGAAGCATCGGGTTTCTTTGGCATTGTGGCTCCAGCAGCGATCAGTTTCGCGCAAACATCATCACAGAGGCCAAGAAGAGTTGCTAGATCTGCCTCTGTTTTGAATCTCATCCTTCCTACACTTTCTCTGAAATCTTTGACGAAGTTAGCATTGGCAGTGGTGAAGGAAAGGATGACTTCTGTCACTTGATTAATCACGTTCTGCCCAAGCTCTGTCAGCTGTGCTCTTGTCATGTAGTCTTTGGGTTGCATCAGCATGGTATTTCGCATGGCTTCTTCTTGAACTTTTTGTAGGGCCTTCTGTAGATCTGCAGGAGTGATGCCCGTTGACACTGAAGTCATTTTATTCAATTGATCAAGGAATTTGTTGATTGAGTTCTCAATCGAAGGAGTAGTTGTTGCGGCAGAAGTGGTGGATGCAGTAGCAGCAGACTTCATCTGTGAGATGGCAGTTTTCACCTCTGTGGACAGGTTGTCCATTTTGGTGTTTAGGTTTAGCAGTGCCAGTGATGTTGTCTCTGCAAAAGATTTGAAAGAGCTTTGCAACTCTTTCATTGTTTGGTTCACAGAGGTGACAAGGGTTTGGAACTCATCCCTTGATACTTGTGTTCCTTGTGTAACCTCTGGAGGAACACATTCGTCTCCAGAGTGAGTCCCTGTTCCTGGGACACCTTCGTTCACCCTTGTTTGTACGATGGGGGTGGAAGGATTTCCTTCTGATCCTCGAGAGGAAACCTGAGTTTCGTTCTCTACAGAAGTTCTGTGAAGAACAGAGTCTAAATCCACTCCAGAGGTGGGTATTGGAATGTCCTTCTGTTGACTAGGAGACTTGTCTAGAGTCTCTTCGTCTCTGTGCTTACTACTTCTCTCTGAAAGAAGGTTTGGCCTTAATGTGTGCGTGACAGAGGAAACGAATTCCTCTGTAGGGTGTTCTTGTGTGATCTGGGGCGATTGATCACGAACATTAGGTGAGTCTCTTTGAGGAGACTCCCTAGGAATGGATTCCCCGGTTTCTGTGGGCACAGAGGTTGAAAGAGTAACCTCTGGCTGGATGGGTTGGGTTTGGATCGAGCTGTGCTGCTCTTTTTTCAATAACTCCTTCTGCAGCTAGACCTGCGGAGTTAGAAATGTGGGTTGCACTGGGAGTTGGGTTTGGTTGTGTGCCTTCTTCAACTTCGGCATCTTTTCTTGTTTCTTCTTCTGGTTCTGTGGAAGTTCCTTTCTCTGTGCGCAAGGAGTCATACATGTGATGAGATCCGTATAATCTCATGACATGAGGATGATAGAGACCTTTTCGTATCCAGATAGCCTCTTCTTCATCTGAATCTACCTCTGAGATTTCTATCCCTGTTTCTGTGGTTTCTTCTACAACCGTTTCCTCTGTAACTTCAGTTGTATTCCACTCAGCTTCGGTTTGTTCTGTATCTTCTGAAGCTTGGTTTGGACTTCTTCTGTGGATGTCCAATCCTTGAATGAAAGGGTTTTGTAAAATCACAGGGGTTTCGGCTGGTTGATTTCTGGGTGTTGTGTCATCTTCTTGTAGATGTGTGTCAATGCCAGAAATGAAGAAATCTTGTTCTTCTGGAGAGTGGTGGTCGAGAGGTTGTGCCGTCCACCCTGCTGTATTAAGGGTGTTTGCAATTTCGGGGTTCTGTAGGAAATCATTCAGGTCTCCCTGGTGAGCAAATCTATCTGGAGATTGATAGGGTGATTGATATCCTTCTTCTGTCATTCCTATTTCTGCATCTTCTTCTTCTGCAGTTTCACCCTCTATTATTGCCTCTTCTGCAATGGTAACCAATTTTTTAAGTGATTTACCATGCTTCTTTTTGGTTTTCCTCCTTTTTGGTTTTGGTGCCCCTTCCTCTGTTGATTTGGATCTTTTCTTTTTCTGTTTTGTGAAAAGGGGAGGAGCAGAGGAGCCAATCTCTGTGGCATGGGGAGGTGAAGGTCTATCTTCTGCAGTGCTAGTTGATGTGCCTTCTGCAGTTTTTCTCTTCTTAGCTTTTGGAGTAGAAGCAGAGATCTTTGCTGAAGATTTCTTTCCCATTATTTCTGCGCGTTTGGCTATGAAGCTGAGTTGAATAGCCATGTGTTTTGCTAACTTTTGATCCTTTTCTGCTTGAGTGGAAAGAGGTTTTGCTATCATTGTTCCTAGAGGGACACCTAAACGCAGGGGTGTCATAGGACTCGGTTTGAATACTCTTTCTGAAGGGATTTGTTCGATGCGTAGCGCAGAAGTTTCTTTGACAGAGGTCTGCAGTGTGAGTAGCCATCAGCATGATCAGTGGGGGTATTTTTGTTCATCGGGAACTGTTTGGGAGTTGGCCCTTCCATTGGCCAATTTTGGATTAGCAGCAGAGGTTCGAACAGTACTCCCAATATTCTTTGGAATTGCAGAGGTGGTAGAAAGTTGGGATCGTTCTCTTTGACCCTTTTCGAGTTGTTCTTTCTGTCGATGGTGTTTATGATCTCTTGCATCATTATGGTCGCATAATCTAGTGGAAGATCATAGTAAACCCCATACATGATGCTCAAGATTTGATGTGAGCTCTGGTCAATACTCCCTATCTTTCCTGTCAGGCATCTGTTAAGAATAGAGAACAAAGTGTTCCACAGAGGTGGCAATCGGCCTCTGCGGAAGTCATTTCTCTTCCGTAGTTGGGTGTTGTACCCAAGCATTGCCGGCGGTGTTCATGGACCTAATGAACCGAGTATGTCGACCCTTCTTGGATAGGTCGGTCATCGTCTTCATAGACGACATCTTGGTGTATTCTAAGAACGAGTCGGAACACGAGCGGCACCTGCGGGAAGTATTGGAGGTCTTGAGAAAAGAGAAGTTGTATGCAAAATTCTCCAAGTGCGAGTTTTGGCTGGAGGAGGTCCATTTCTTAGGACACATGGTCACCCGAGAGGGGGTGAAAGTAGACCCATCCAAAATCGAGGCTATGATGAAATGGGAATCGCCCAAAAGCCCATAGAAAATCCAGAGTTTCTTGGGTTTGGCGGGCTACTATAGGAGGTTCATTCAAGATCTTTCCAAGATTAATTCCTCGCTGACGGCTTTGACCCGGAAGGACGTAAAGTTCGTTTGGACGGAGAAACAAGAGAAAGCATTTCGCACGTTGCAAAAGAAACTGTGTGAGGCTCCGATCTTATCGCTGCATGACGGACCAGAAGACTTCGTGGTTTATAGTGATGCTTCAAAGTCGGGCCTGGGATGTGTCCTAATGCGAAGGGGAAAGGTCATCGCCTACGCGTCAAGGAAGCTTAAAGTTCATGAAAAGAACTACCCACACATGATTTGGAATTGGCAGCGGTGGTGTTCGTGTTAAAGTTGTGGCGACATTATCTTTATGGGACGAAGTGTACGTTGTACACGGATCATAAGAGCCTAAAATACGTCTTCGATCAAAAGGAGCTAAATATGAGGCAAAGAAGGTGGCTAGAGTTACTAAAGGATTACGACTGTGAACTGCACTACTGATAATTAACGCCACTTTTTGGCGTTATTTTCGGGCCTCAAACCAATGAGATTGGCTTGTGTTCTAGCAAAAAGGCGGAATTTTATGGTTTATCGAGTGAAATGTGCTAGTAATCTAAAAGGCGGCAATCATCGAGAAAAGAAGCGGAAAAGAGTCCAAAAGAGAGCCAAAACGAAGCCCAACGGAAGCCCGAGATCCAAGCCCAAGACCCGTGCCCGAACCAGGACCCGAACCTGACCCAGAAACATTCAGAAAACCGTGCGGTTTGTTGCGCGGTTTGCAAGCCACGGGACAAGTGGCGTAAGTCCCTGTTCCGGTTCTATAATTTGGTGTTTTCCGGATTTTAGGTCACATCTCGACACGAGCGACGGGAGGCAGCTTGGGGGCGATTTTCAGAGACATTTTGCGTATTTTGTAGCCACGATAGAGGATCGATTGAGGAGGAGTTCACGAGGAGAATATGATTAGAACCGAGAGAAGGGAGTTCACCATTTCACTCATCACGTTCACGATTATTATGTTTGCACAAACTATTTCTCTTCCTTTTCTTGTGTTTTTGTCCACCACCAACATGAACTAATCTTTAGATGTTGGGGGTTGGTTTGAATTTTGTTTAAGCTTGTGAACAGATGATTTGAAACTTTTATTAGTTTTTCCCATTTTAATGAAGCATGTGATTTGACATTTAATGCTTTTGTGAGTTTGGCCAACTTTCAATTTTTTTGTTTGTTTTCAACTAAGTTCGAGAGAATTAATTGTTAATTGGAACTAGAATTTGCATGCCTAAGGTGAGAAATTGGTTAGAGATATACCAAGTAAGCCTTAGTCCTATTAAAATCTTGAGTTTAATGTGTTTTGAATCATATAGGTTGAGATCGAGAGATAAAACTTATACTTTCAAAATACAATCTTGAGTGATTCTAGAGATTGGGTATTCATTAAAGGGGATAACTGGTAATTGTTTTGAGTCAATTGTTTATACGTGAAAACCTTAGGATCCTGAACCCTCAACTGTTTTCTCAATCCAAAGTTTCCTCAAAGTGTCTATTGTTTTGTGTTTGATTTAATTATTTGCAATTGATTAGTTTAAAACCAACAACTCAAAATTGTGATCGTTCAGTTAATAGATCTTATAGTCATTGTGATACTTAGTTCCTAGTTCACTATGTTCGATACTCGTACTTTCAGTACTATTACTTGATTTCGACACCGTACACTTGCGGTTAGATTTAGGGGGGTGTAAACCCGCCTATCAAGTTTTTGGCGCCGTTGTCGGGGAACTAGTTGCAACTGATAGCACTACCAGCTATAAGCGCTATTATATTGAACATTTTTTTTTTGTTATTTTGTTTCATCACTTTCAGTTTCTGGATTACTAACTTTGCCTACTTTCTTTTCAGGTACTAACTGGTTTATGCCAAGGAAGACCCGAGGGAAAGAAATCGAACCGATCGATCCGGAAATCAAAAGAACCGCCCGTCAGATACGAAAAGCATCCAAAGCTTAAAGACAATTGAAGATGGGTGACGAGAGACCTCCTCGCAAAGACCCACCTCCACCACCTCCGGAAAGACGCCCTATGCGGTCGTTTGCCGACCCGAACGTGGCAGCCGCACACATAGGAGTCCAAGCACCTACCACTGTGGCAAATTATTTCGAGATAAAACCGAGTACCATCATTATGGTACAACAGAACCAGTTTGGGGGAGCCTCGACAGAAGACCCGCATGCATATCTTCGTGCATTTGAGAGGGTATGCAACATGTTCAAGATCAATGGTGTGGACGAGAATGGAATCAAGCTGAGGCTATTCAGTTTTTCCCTCAAGGGTAGAGCTGAAATATGGATAGAGGGCCTACCATCGGATCAGATCACTACATGGGCAGGCCTGAAAGATGCGTTCCTCCAGAAATTCTTCCCACCGGGAAGAACCGCTCAACTGATGGCCGACATTACCCACTTCGCTCAATGGGACCAAGAGACTCTATACGAGACATGGGAGAGATATAAATACATGTTAAAAAAGTGTCCACATCATGGGTTACACGGCTGGGTGATTATCCAAATGTTCTTTGGAGGCCTTCACCCGCAGTTCAAGAATGACATCACTGTTGCAGCGGGTGGAGCTCTCATGAATAAGACATATGAAGAAGCAGTCGATTTGATCAAGAACATAGCCGAGCATAGCTATGCCACTCCACGATCTTCTATCAGACGGGTAGCTAGTGTTCAAGAGTCAGACGAGTTGAAGGTGATAAAAGCCCAATTAGTTGCTATCACGAATCATTTGAAGGGAGGCAACCCAGAAGTGCTCCCCTCCTCTCAAGAACCTGAACAGTTCAATTTTTACAGAACCGGAATAACCAGCCGAGGAACGAACCTTTCTCGAACACCTATAATGAGGGGTGGAAGAAACACCCTAATTTTTCATGGAGTCAACCTCAAGGGCAACAACAATACGGTAACTCTTCTAACTATTCTAATTCTTCTCAGTCTAACAATGTTTATCGTCCTCCAGGTTTCAACCAAAGGAAATTCGATGAAGGACCAGCCGTAGAGAAGAAACCGGGACTGGAAGATATGATGATGAAGTTTATGACAAAGATGGATAGTACTGTTGAGGGATTAGCCATCACGGTAAGTACGGTAAAAGCAGCAACTGAACAGAACACCGCCTCCATCAAGCTCCTTGAAAGACAAGAGGGGCAGATTTCAGAAGTCCTACAGACCCGAGCTCCTGGGACATTCCCTAGTCAGATGGAAAGGAAACCTAGAGAAGAATGCAATGCAATTCATCTGAGGAGCGGGGCGAAATTGATAAAAGACTTAACTCATGAGCCAGTTATCAAAGCGGAGGCAGAGATGGTCAAGGAGGCAAATGATGGACTGAAGGATGATCTTTCTAGTAATATGGTTGATCGGGAGAAACCGAAGGAAAAAGAGGTGACACCTCCATCAAAGCCAGGAGTCACACCGTATGTGCCACCGCTACCATTTCCGAATCGGGTAAAGGCACACAAGGATGAGGAACAATTCAATAAATTCCTTGACATCTTCAAGAAGCTGCACAACAACATTCCATTTGCAGAAGCACTTGCCCAAATGCCACATATCTCAAGTTCATGAAGGGCATCCTATCCAAGAAGAGGGCAATCGAACACCAGTCTACCATTGCACTTACTGAAGAGTGTAGTGCGATCATTCAGAACAGGCTTCCCCCGAAGCTTCAAGATCCAGGGTTTTTTTCTATACCTATACAAATTGGGAATCTTTGTTTTAATAAGGTGTTATGTGATTTAGGAGCAAGTATTAATTTAATGCCTCTTTCTATTTTTAGGAAAATTGGATTGGGGGAAGTGAAGCCTACAAACATGACCCTCAAACTCCCCGATAGATCAATAACATATCCATATGGAGTGATAGAGGATGTTCTCATCAAAGTCGATAAGTTCTACTTTCCGGTGGACTTCGTGGTGCTGGATATTGTGAAGATATAGAGGTCTCGCTAATATTGGGAAGACCATTCCTGGCCACGAGCAAAGCACTGATTGACATGAAAGAAGGCGAGATGACGTTGAAGGTTGGCGCACGAGAAGGTAATGTTCAAGATATTCGAGAGTGTAAGAGGTAGAGTTGAAGAGGAACCAGACAATCAAGGAAAGCCGACGGAGTGATCAGAAGGAAGGTTGAGCCACGACCAAAACCAAGGCGCTAGGTGGGAGGCAACCCACCGAGGTTTGATCTTTTTCATTTGTTTTTGCTTTTTATGATTTGCATTTTTGAGTGTTTTTATTTACAATATTTTTTTGGGAAAAAACATAGACTTACGCGGTCTTTGCCGCGACATCATAGTAGCTAAATTTTTGTTTTGGATGATTTAGACCGACCATTGTGGGAAGAATCTTGTGATAGTAACGTGACCATTAGGGAAGGTCCGGGAAAAGACATGACTAGGGACATTAGTGGAGACCACCCAATAGCGATATTTGAGCCTAAAAGACGTACTTCATTTCGAGGGATTAAAACACGAAATTCATATACAGTTTTTCGAATTCCTTGTCGTGATTATAGAGTGATCTCGCTATAATATTGCATTGAGTAGCAAAGATGGCCATCGGGATATTGGGTAAGGGTATAGTAGACCATATCGTGTGGACCTTAAGAGATGATTCCAGGCATTGTGTGAAATTTTAACCCGTTTTTAGATATCGTCCCTTTTTACCCTTTTGTGTGTATCCATAACCCATTTTTCAGCCAAACACTCGCCCTATTCATTTCAAACCCACCATTAAACCCAAACCAAAAGCCTTAGCCAACCCTTATCCGAAAGTGTGTCAATCAGAGGCGGTAATGAATAGCAGAAGATAGAGAAAAATAGAAAAGGTACAGGCCAGTCATGAAAATAAATTGGGTCAGTCTAACCCAAGAGATAGAAAAGAGGGCCAATGTAGCCCCAAAAAAATTTAAAAAACAATACAGATAGTTAGATAGTATCTACAGCTGAAAAATAAGTAAGTCAAAATGACTCCAGCAATGACAAAGAGGGCCAAATGATAGACAGCGAAACTAGGAAAGTTCAGAACTGTTAAAGAGTGACACACCGAAGATTCTTGACCGCTTACCCTTCGTTTCTTAGCCATAACCCTAGCCCCGTTACAACCCTTGTAAAGACCTGGATGATCTTCTGGAAAATGTGATTAGAGTATACGACCACCATTACCAATATTCTATGTCTTGCTATTTGATTCCTTTCTGAGATCAACT
Source organism: Saussurea involucrata (assembly GCA_033807775.1). Lineage (NCBI taxonomy): Eukaryota > Viridiplantae > Streptophyta > Magnoliopsida > Asterales > Asteraceae > Saussurea > Saussurea involucrata. The sequence continues at coordinate 141,970,647 of CM066322.1, forward strand.
TTTTGGACATTTGTGCGTCTTTCATTAGAGTTGTCATCTAATTTTCGAGTATTCTTGTACATAACTTCATTATACATGACAACATGTGCGACAACCTAGGTTCGAGTGAAATGAGAGTGTCCCGTGAGGTAGGGTCGAGGCAAAATGTTTTCCCTGGTATGTTTGGACCTAGTACGACCTTAATTCAATCGGAGCAGTCACGAGTTCAACTCGCAATGGAAGACCATAGATCAAACAGAATAAGAATGAGGCGACGGTGAGATAGGCATTCACGGGTATGGGAAATCACCAGTGCATTACGTGGTACCAATTGGGAGTTGTGTAGTTATTATTTCACTGATATATGCTTTTATTATATTTTATCGCTAATTTGCTTGAGGACAAGCAACGCTCGGTTTGGGGTTGTTGATAACGCCACTTTTTGGCGTTATTTTCGGGCCTCAAACCAATGAGATTGACTTGTGTTCTAGCAAAAAGGCGGAATTTTATGATTTATCGAGTAAAATGTGCAGGTAATCTAAAAGGCGGCAATCATCGAGAAAAGAAGCGGAAAAGAGTCCGAAAGGGAGCTAAAACGAAGCCCAACGGAAGCCCAAGATCCAAGCCCAAGACCCGTGCCCGAACCAGGACCCGAACCTGACCCAGACACATTCAGAAAACCGCGTGGTTTGCAAGCCACGAGACAAGTTGCGTAAGTCCCTGTTCCAGTTCTATGATTTGGTGTTTTCCGGATTTTAGGTCACATCCCGACACGCGCGACGGGAGGCAGCTTGGGGGCGATTTTCAGAGACATTTTGCGTCTTTTAGAGCCACGATAGAGGATCGATTGAGGAGGAGTTCACGAGGAGAATCTGATTAGAGCCGAGTGAAGGGAGTTCACCATTTCACTCATCACGTTCACGATTATTATGTTTGCACAAACTATTTCTCTTCCTTTTCTTGTGTTTTTGTCCACCACCAACATGAACTAATCTTTAGATGTTGGGGGTTGGTTTGATTTTTCCCATTTTAATGAAGCATGTGATTTGAGATTTAATGATTTTGTGAGTTTGGCTAACTTTCAATTGTTTTGTTTGTATTCAATTAAGTTCAAGAGAATTAATTGTTAATTGGAACTAGAATTTGCATGCCTAAGGTGAGAAATTGGATAGAGATATACCAAGTAAGCCTTAGTCCTATTAAAATCTTGAGTTTAATGTGTTTAGAATCACATAGGTTGAGATCGAGAGATAAAACTTATACTTTCAAAATAAAATCCGTGGTTGCTTGAGAAAGAACCACAATGATTTTATAGATTGGGTATTCATTAAAGGGGATAACTGGTAATTGTTTTGAGTCAATTGTTTATACGTGAAAACCTTAGGATCTCCAACCCTCAGCTGTTTTCTCTATCCAAAGTTTCCTCAAAGTGTCTACTGTTTTGTGTTTGATTTAATTCATTGCAATTGATTAGTTTAAACCCAACAACTCAAAAATGCGATCGTTCAGTTAATAGATCTTATAGTCATTGTGATACTTAGTTCATATTTCCATGTGTTCGATACTCGTATTTTCAGTACTATTACTTGATTTTGACACCGTACACTTGCGGTTAGATTTAGGGGGTGTAAACCCGCCTATCAACTACCACCCGGAGAAAGCGTATGTGGTGGCCGACACTTTGAGTCGGAAAGCGTATAGTGGGAGCCTTCGTGCCAACCTTTCGCGAATTGAGCTAGTTTCGAGATTAATCGAGCGGATCAAGGCGGCGCAAATAGAAGCCCTTATGGAAGAGAACCTCAAGGAGGAGGTGATGGTAAAACAAAAGGAACTACTAACGGAGGATAGCCGTGGAGTGAAGTTGTTTAGCGGGCGAGTGTGGGTACCCAAGATCGGGGGAAACTGGGAATTACTCATGGATGAGGCTCACAAGTCCAAGTATTCCATACATCTGGGAAGTACTAAGATGTATAGGGACTTGAAATTTTATTATTGGTGGCCAGTGATGAAGGTGGACGTGGCACGTTACGTAGAGCGTTGTGTGACTTGCTCCCTAGTGAAAGAGGAACATCAAAGACCTTATGGTAATTTCAAACCGTTGGAAATACCTGAGTGGAAGTGGGAGAAAATCACAATGGACTTCGTGACCAAGTTGCCGAAGACCTTGAAGGGGAATGACACCATTTGGGTGATTGTGGATCTCTTGACCAAGAGCGCACACTTCCTAGCGATGCGAGAAACTTATCCAATGGACAAGTTAGCTAAACTATACATTGACGAGGTGGTGCCTAGGCATGGGGTGCCCGTGTCGATAGTCTCCGATCGTGATAGTCGGTTCACTTCAAGATTCTGGCAAGCTTTGCAAGAAGAGTTGGGTACAAGAGTAAACTTGAGCACGACGTATCATCCCCAAACGGTCGGGCAGAGTGAGGGGACAATTCAAATGTTGGAAGACATGCTTCGGTCTTGTGTGATTGATTTTGGGGGAAATTGGGACACACATCTACCTTTAGTAGAATTCGCTTACAACAACAGCTACCACTCAAGTCTAAAGGCGACGCCATTTGAGGCCTTATACGGGAGGAAGTGCAGAACACCTGTGTGTTGGCTAGAGGCGGGAGAGAAACAGTTTGCGGGGTCGGAGAGTGTGCAAGAAACGGCCGATAAAGTCAAAATCATTCGAGAACGTTTGAAAGCGGCTCAAGACCGGCAGAAAAGTTACGCCGATAAGAAAGACGACCGGTGGAATTCCATGTGGGAGATCGTGTAATGTTGAAAGTATCACCTTGGAAGGGTCTAATCCATTTTGGAAAACGTGGGAAGTTGAGTCCCCGTTCCTAGGACCTTTCACGATTTTGGAACGTGTCGGGTCGCAAGCCTATAAGTTAGAACTGCCACCGGAGATGGAGGTAATTCACTCCACATTCCATGTATGCTATCTATGAAGGTGCCTAGCGGAGGAAGAGAACGTGATACCGATGTCGGAAATTCGAGTGGAAGATAATCGTTGCGTCGAAGAGCCCGAAGCCATACTAGAAAGAGAAGTTAGAAGACTCCGGCATAATAAAGAGGTCGCGAGGGTCAAAGTACAATGGAAACATCATCGAGGCACTAACGTGACGTGGGAATCCGAAGAATATATTAAGAGGCGGTATCCTAGCTTATTCGCCTAATCGGGATTTCGAGGACGAAATCGATTCCAAGTTTGGGAGGATTGTAACACCCGTATTTCCGGGAGAACCCTTCTTTTGTATCTTGCTTATTTGTTGCATCTAAATTTTTATGGAGTCTTAGTGTTGAAACTTGTTTAGACATTATGTGCTATATGTGTACCTTGCTTTGGGTTTATACATGCTGAAAATTGGTATTTTAAGATTTGTGTATAAACATGCTAGATTGTCGTGTTTTTAAAGTTGAGGATTTTGGAAGAATGGCCTTACGGACGTCCGCATTAACGCGGAGGTCCGCAGATCGTCCGCGGAAGATACAGAGAGTTTCTAGGGATTTTTTATGACCACGGAGGCCGGACGTCCGCATGGGGGAGCCCGGACGTCCGCATGCAGGCGAAAGCCCGCAGGTCATCCACGGAAGCTACAGCAGTTTTTGGGAGTATGGACATTTTGTGAGTCCGAACGTCCGCAGGTGCACATTGCGGACGTCCGCATGTCGTCTGACGAGAAATTCACCTTTTCACCCAATGTTCCCATCTTCTCTCACTCACTTTACCAATCTGGACCAAACTCGTTTTCTCTCCTCTTGAGGTGGCGATTTTCACTCAAAAACCACAAGATCTCCCCCATTCTCTCCTCACATTAAATTCCTTGCTAGTGGATGGTTGGATACCATTGAAGACTCAATCTAGACCCTCATTTGAAGCACCAAGGGAAGAGTAGACCAAGCTTCAAGCCTCCTTTCCTTCTCCAAAGCTTGGGTTTCCCTATTTTCTAGGTTTTTCCTTCAAAACCTAGATTGTGAGTGTTCTACCTCCCAATCTCACTTATGTGCAATCATTTAATGTTTTGGCTATGTCTATTTATGTATGCTTACTGAACTTGCTTGACTTTGTGATTTATGACCTAACCTCCCATTGTGTAAGGTTTAGGGCTAGAACTTGTCATAGATGATGACATTGGTAAAACTGCATTTTAAGATTATGATTGTATGTTACTTAAATGAGAATAATGTGGTATGTGGACTATCGAAGTATTTGAGTAGAGTCATTGTTAATGCCAAAAATCGTCCAGAATGATAACTTAAGGTTGATTGTGGAGCTTAACAACTAAATATAGAAATCGTTCGACAAACTATGCGACCAAGACAAAGAGTAAAAGAGACAAAAGGATTTTGGTGACGCGGGAAAAACCTCAACGATAAAAAAACCCAGGGACGACTGTGATAGTCGTCGCTGCACTATGGTCGCCAAACAGGGGCGATGTCCTTATGTTCCAAATGTCAATAGTACAATGATTACAATACAAATAATAGAAATAAGTTGATTCGTAAAGTAAACAGGTGTATCGTGTGTAAAAACAAGTATGTCGTGTATAAGAACTATGCGTCGTGTGTCGTGAGCGATCTTTTGAGAGAGAGTTCATTGCTTTGAATGCTTTTTCATTCTTGCAGTGAGTGTTCTCGAGAGTTCAGCCGTGCGCATATGAAGTATGAGCCTTTGTTTATATAGCCTTAGAAGATTTGAATGATCCTATAAAAACCTCAAGTAACGGTCGTAACGGATCCTGGAGATTAATGCTCATAATGATTTCGTCGGTTATAACCGTTGGTCATTAATGGCGTTGATCCTGCATTAAACAGAGAAATCATAACAGTTGTGTCATACGTTAGATGGCCGAGGTCGTGAGGTATGTTACGACGGTCGAGTGTCAGGAGTAACTTTCGATTTAAACTTTAGGTTTGACAATAAAGTATTTATGATTTTATCTAATCATAAAAAAGTGTAAGAAATATGTTTTCCTTTTTCGGTCGTGGTCGAGACTGCTGAATTTTTACCCAAACAGTTTACCCCCAAAATTTAAAAATAGAGTGGCAAATTCAAATTTTAATTTTTTGCTAAAAGGACGTCTGGGGTCGTGACACGTGTCGAAAGTCGCTTCAGTTGCCTTGGAACTGGATCGGTCCAATTCCAACTGAATGGGAAGTTGAAAAGGGGATAAGATCGTGACGTGCAATCATGCCTAACAGTTGTAAATGCCAGGTGTCGACGATCTGCCGAGCTTTTCGAAAAGTTGTGGCAACGTGTCGATCATCGAACGACTCGATCTGACACGATCGATTACATACATAGCGACCCTTGGTGGATCTTTTCGATTTTACGCTTTCAGAAACTTCTTAGAGCTATTTCTTTCTTCGATCTTTGTTATCTTTCAGTAAATCCATTCCAAAACCTGCAAAATCTTTTGTCGATTTAGAGTTATTTCGAGGATTAAAGCGCTATATAAGGTACGATTTCCCATCCCTTTTATGCGTCGCAAGTCCGTAGCTAGAAAGCCTAGGAAGAACTGGGATCTTTTTGGTTTTTCGGATCGGAAAACTTGGTTAACAGGGTTAGCAATGTCAACCGAGCCGGCAAGCTCCATTCGAGATCAAGAAGATCTTGACTCCCTTAGGAATCTGGCAAAAATCCCTGCGGGGATTACACTGAATAGGGCCAGTCAGAGTCGACCGGAGATGTGTCCCGATGGATATTTCGTGACATACGAATATCGATTTAAGATAGGCTTCCAATGGCCATATTCGCCTTTAGCTAAGGCGTTTATGTGCGAGTTTGACCTTTTGCCGGGGCAATTGATGCCCCAGTTCTGGCGCGTCATACAATTCTTCGAACGACTTACGAAGGACTGGGATTCTCCCATGAATGTACGCGACCTCCTGATGGCCTATCAGGTAAAAATGGACGGGTACCGTCGCTACAGCCCCTTTTCGAGGTTCAAGGGCGACCGTACTTTGGTCCTGAAAACTGCGGTCAATGACCGCAAGTGGAAGGCCAGGTACGCGTTCGTACGCGTATCGACGCTCGACCCTGAGAGCGACCGGATTCGGTCTGGGTGGAATATGGCGGGTGAGTTTTTAAGACTTTGTCATATGTCGTATGTCTTATGTCGTACTTTGTTGACTTGTGTTTTTACTTACCTTTTCCTTTGATTGTCGACAGATATCAAGTTTGAGGACGTGAAGCCCTACGCCAACTCTCAATCCATGATCGACAGGTTTTTGGCATATAGTGCCAACGAGCGGTCGTTCGTCACACGTCATCTGATAGACGAGGACGAAGACGTGGTCTATTTGGGAGAGAATCGAGAGGAGAGACGAGAGGAAGAGGAGGAAGAAGAGGAGACAGAGGAGAAAGAGGAGTCGAGAGAATAAGAAGAAGAGATGACTGGTAAGTTTACCTTTTTCTGTTCGACTTAATGTTTCCATTATTTCAATCGTTTGACGTTCTTCCTTTCTCGTTTTGCAGGAGAATCTCAGGCGAAAGTGTCATCTGTGGCTGCCAAGAAGGCAAACCAAGCTGAATTGGCCCATAGGGGCAGAGAGAAAAGAAGGGGACCTCGACCACTGGGTCGGGGGTTTTAAAGCGGACCAAGATGACGGTCCCGAAGGAACCGTCTTCAAAGGCGGGCGGCTCGTCGAGAGTCGTCACGCCTGAGAAGGCGAAGGTGTCAATCGCGTCCCCGGAGAAGACGAGGACATCTTCGGATGCGATTGACGTGATACCTGTTAGTTTTGCGCCTCCGGCGAAAACGGCGGCGACTTCACCTGTCACGTTGACCCCTTCGTCGGCCGACAAGGGCAAGGGCATCTCGACGGGAGGGGCTGGAGTCACGACGGTCAACTTTACGTTGCTGTTGGACTTCATGGCTGATAATGTCCTGGACGGGACGAAGCTTTTCCCCCATCTGGGGAAATATCAGCTCCCTTCTTTCAATGAGCGCTTTCAGGGAGTCCCGGTCGAGGAGACGGGATCCCACATCGCGGGACTCGCGTTCATGGTAAGTTTTTCTTTCAAAACTTATCTTTTTGATGCTTGTAATCTTTGTCGGGTGTTTTCTAACTTATGTCGTTTTTGTTTTTCAGGCGTTCCAGTCCTCCCTTGCTCTGTACTCCGAAATGGAGAAGACAAGGGGTTTGGTGCCTACAGCTCTCGAAAGAGAGAAGGCGGCGCTGGACAGAGAAAAAGCCGCTCTAGCGTGCGTCGAGGCCATGTCTATAAGACTCGACGACGTCCAGAGTGAGCTGGAAAACATCGAACGTGAGAGGGACGAGTCGAACCGTCGTCTGAAGCAGTCCCTGTCCCTAATTGTCGATTCGAGGGCCGAGCTGGACAGGACCAAAGAGTCCTTGGCTGCGAGTGAAAAAGAAGCCGAGGATTCCAAGTCCAAGGTGTCGGTGTTGGAGGGGGAAGTGATGGAGCTAAAGGACGAGCTGAAGTCTGTCTTCTCCTTGGCTTGATTGACTGCTCGAGCGGCGATCATGCGACGACATCTATCGGGGAAGAATCCCCTTACCTCGACGTCGGATGAGTTGGCCTTATATCTGGAAATTGTCGGATCCGAGAGGGATCTCGACTCAGACGACGAGAAGGAGGTCGATTAGGAGGAGGTGGACGAGGGCTCCAAGGGTGAAGCTTCTGGCAAGGACGCGGCTGACGATCCTCCCCATCCTTAGAAAAAAAACTTTCCTTTTTAGTTTGTTTTATCACTCGACCATTGGTGGTCGAGCCATTTGGATGTAATCGATCGTTTGATGAATGAAATTTTCTTCTTTTGAAATCATACATTACTTTGTCTTATTCACTTTGTAAGTAAGTACAATATCAATCGTGAAATTTACCAAGTAAACATACATCGTGTAATACACTGATTAGAACATAAGTCGTAAGATCTTTAGATCTTTACATCGTGTAAAGCAAACATAAGTACGTGCGATTAAAGCATTCGCCCAAAACTTGAAAATTTTTCTAAGTTAGAAGAACTTAGATCGTGCGATAGATATGGGTCGTGCGTTCCTGCGATCGTGCAGTCAAGTTGTCTAGTAGACATGACTGCTTATGTTGTGCGATCCTGCGAAAATATACTGAAGTCGTGTAATAGACTTAGTTACTTATGTCGTGCGATCCTGCGATAAAACAAGGTTAGAGGTTGGTCGTTGGCTAACCAACAACCCTCCGATGTTTAAGTCAGTAATCGTTGTGATGAATAATAAATTGGATGGGAAAAAAGGGTTTAGAAGAAATACCTTTTCAGATGTGTTGCATTCCAGCTACGTGGGATATCTCGATTGTCGAGGGTTTGGAGTTTATAAGCACCCTTACCCACGACTTCTGAGATACGATAAGGACCTTCCCATTTAGTGGAAAGTTTACCGGTATTGAGCTATTGAGTGCTCTGGAACACTCGTCAGATGACATAATCGCCTTCTTGGAAGACCTTAGCCTTGACGTTCTTGTTGAAATGTCGCTCGACCGCTTGCCTCTGCGACGCCATTCTGATTAGCGCTGATTCTCTAAGTTCTTCAAGGAAGTCGAGGTCATAACTTAAATCAACCAGGTTATGGTCGACGGAAGTATGCCTCGAGGTTTGGAGCCGGACCTCGACCGGCAAGACTGCTTCGAAGCCATATACCAAATAGAAAGGAGTTTGTCTTGTGGACGTGCGTGGCGTCATGCGATTTGCCAACAGGACTGAAGGGAGTTCCTCGACCCACTTTCCTTTGGCAGCTTTTAACCTTTTCTCGATCGAAGCAATAATGGTTTTATTACTCGACTCAGCAAGCCCATTTTCCTGGGGATACCTGCGTGTCGAGGTCGTGAGCTTGATATTACGGTCTTCACAGAACTGTCGAGTCCTGTTGCTTATGAACTGGGATCCATTGTCGCAGACAATTTCGGATGGGATCTCAAAACCGCATATGATGTTAGTCTGGATAAAAGAGACGACTTCCTTGTCCCAAACTTGGGAAAAGGCAGCTGCTTCTACCCACTTAGAAAAATAATCCGTAAGTACGAGAAGAAATACCTTTTGCCCGGTGGCAGGTGGTAACTTGCCGACAATGTCCATCCCCTATCTCATGAAGGGCCATGGGATCAGTGTCGAATGTAAAGGTTCGGAAGGTTTATAGGACGTACCTGAATGTAGTTGACAAGGATCACAGTTCTGGACATACCTGACGGCGTCTTGTCGCAGTGTTGGCCAAAAATAGCCTTGTCGAGAGATACGATTGGCCAAACTGAGACCTCCAGGTGGATCATAGGAATGTTGTCGAATATTGGTTCGACAAGTGCGGACCCAAGGTTTGCTAAAGTGTCGGCCTAAGTATTCTGGTCCCTTGGAATCTGCTCAATGGAAAATGATTTAAACATTTCTGACTTTTCTTTTGCTACTTTTAGGTACGCTGTCATCTTTGAATCTTTTGTCGCAAATTCTCCATTCATCTGGTTCACGACCATGAGAGAATCGCTTTTGACATGTAGCGCGGTTGCCCTCGAGTCGTGGGCCATATTCATTCCCACGATCAGGGCTTCATACTCGGCTTCTTTGTTGGTGGTTTTGAAGTCGCATCGTATATAATACACCATCTTGCCCCCCTGTGGCATCTTTAAGATGACGCCTAGTCCTGAACCCCTAGTATTGGATGACCCGTCGACATGCAGAGTCTAGGGCACGTCGTCATGAGTCGCCATAGTAGACACCTCGAGCTCTGCTTCTTTTTCCAGTTCAGGACTGAAATCAGCAATGAAATCTGCCAATGCATGCGATTGGATCGCAGTCCTGGGTTTGAAATCGATGTCGTAACTACTGAGATATATGCTCCATTTTGTCAAACGACCTGTCAACTCAGGTTTTCTCAAGACAGGCTTAAGAGGAAAGTTAGTCACGACAGTAATAGGATGCGATTCAAAATAGTGTCGCAATTTCTTTGCGGCTGTAACTAGCGGCAAAAGTAATTTTTCCATAGAGGAATACCTGGTTTCGGCGTCCAAAAGGGATTTACTTACATAGTAGATCGGCAGTTGCTGCTTTTCATCTTTTCGCGTCAGGACGACACTTACTGCATTAGGAGTGACAGCCAAATATAGTTGCAAGAATTCATGGTCGTGAGGCTTGGATAGCAAAGGAGGCGACATCATATATTCTTTTAATTTCTGCAATGCTTGCTCATGGTCGTCAATCCAGTTGAAGCCTTTATTTTTCCTGAGGACGTTATAGAGTAGATGACATCTATCTGATGATCGAGAGATAAACCTGTTCAGAGCTGCCACCCGACCAATGAGCCTTTGGACTTCTTTAAAATTCCTCGGAGATTTGATCTCGATAATGGCTTTGATCTGGTCGGGATTGGCCTCGATTCCCCGATGAGTGACCATATAGCCCAGGAATTTCCCGGCACTGACACCAAAGGAACACTTCATCGGGTTCAACTTGATGCTATACTTTCGAAGGATGTCGAATGGCTGCCTCAATTGCTCGACGTGTTCGACTGCTTGCTTCGACTTGACGAGCATGTCGTTAATGTACACCTCCATCGTATCGCCAAGGTGATCTTTGAACATCTTGTTCACCAGACGTTGGTACGTAGAACCTGCATTTTTTAAACCAAAGGGCATTACCTTATAACAATAAATACATCGATCTGTCATGAATGCAGTCTTTTCGTGGTCCTCGACGTGCATCAAGATTTGATTGTATCCAGAATAAGCATCCATGAACGTCAATAGTTCATGTCCTGCTGTCGCGTCGACCATGGCGTCGATATGTGGCAATGGAAAATGATCTATTGGACAAGCTTTGTTGAGATCTGTGAAATCGATATAGACCCTCCATTTGCCATTTTTCTTCTATACGACCACGACATTGGCAAGCCAGTCGGGGTACTTTACTTCTCGAATTTTCCCTGTCTTGAAGAGGTTGCCGACCTCGTCATTAATCACCTTATTCCGCTCAGAAGCAAATTTACGTGGCTTTTGTTTGACAGGCTTAAATGACGGGTCGACATTGAGCTTGTGAGAAATAACGTCGGGGTCTATGCCGACCATGTTTTCGTGCGACCAGGCAAAGCAGTCGGCATGTTCCTGCAAAAAAGATATCAGTTTGTCATTTAAGGCAGGAATCTAGGGACGAACCTATAAAGACTTTCTGGTCAGGCTTGCTCTGGTCCAGTACGACTTCCTCCAGGCGATAGTCGTCGGCTGTCCCAGGAGCATCCTAGACCGGTATTTGCTAATTGGCCTGCTTCTGCGGTTTTAGGGTCGTCTTGTAGCAGTCGCGGGCGACTTTCGGCTCACGTTTGATCTCCTGGACTCCCCACGGCGTAGGGAACTTCATGGTATGATGATACGTCGAGGGAATGGATTTCATGTCATGGATCCATGGTCGACCTAAGATGATGTTATAGGCCGACGGGCAATCAATGACGTTGAACTTTGTCGATTTGTTGATTCCTCGGGCGTAGACGGGCAGGGTAATCTCTCCAAGGGTATTCGTCGAGTCTCCATTGAAACCTACCAAGGTTGTCGAGCATCGGGTAATTTCCGATCGATCGATTCCCATGGCCTTGATGGTATCAAGGAAGATGACGTTCGCTGAACTGCCTCCGTCAACCAAGACTCGTCGGGTTAGACAATTACCAATCGTGACTTGAATGATCAACCCGTCATGATGCTTTTGATACGAGTCGCCGAGGTCGTCTTGGTCGAATGAAATCTTCATGGTTTCTAACTCCATATCTCCTTTGGGTCTTGATGAACGAGGGGTAGGTTGATCGTCAGGTGCTTGGTTGGCATGACGTTTGGCTACGGAATATGTCGGACCCACCAGTTATGCAATTGATGACCTTTGTGTGGTCGGGAGTCGGTAGTCGAGCGTCGTTAGCTGGAGTAACGACGTCGTCGATAATATCCTTGAGGTTGCCCTTCGGGACGTGGTATGCTAGCTCTTTTTCGAGAGCTATGCAGTCGTCCGTCATATGACCGTGCTCGACATGGAAGTCGCACCACTTTGATTTATCTTTCTTACCGTCATCTTTGTCGGACTTCTTCGGCCAGCGGATGGTCACCTGGACGGTCTTTAGGGCCTCGACCAAGTCCTTAGTGGTCTCTTTGAATCCGTAGGAGGATATCTTAGGGTACTGAGGAAATTTGGTCGGGGTCGCGGTCTTCTTCTTCTCGAATCGCACATTTGAGATTTGCCTTACAGGCTCGGACTTAGTAACCGCCTTTGTCTTGAACTATGGCTTCTTCACGCTCAACGACCTCTTGTCGTCAGAATGCTTTCGACGAAAAGCAGCATCATCCTCTACCCTTATATAAGCTAGGGTTCTGGCTCGGACTTCTTCAAAATTTTCCGGAGGATACTTTGTTAGATCGGTGTGTAGACCCGAACTGTCGTCTAGACCGCGTTTCTAGGCTTCGATCGCGGTCTTGACGTCGCAGTTGCGGATACTGATCATCTTTGCGTTGAACCTGTTGAAATAGCTCTGGATGGATTCACCGGTCTTCTGCACGACATAATATAAGTCGATGGTATGCTTTTCCATCTTGCGACCGCTGGCGAACTGCTGGGAAAATTGGTTGACTAACTTCTTGAACTGCTGGTCGCACCAAAACTCTTGCACATACACACTTCTTGATACATATGTGGGATCGACACGGTCCACGTTAACTGTTTGTCCTGTGCAATATGCTCCGTTGGATCGGTTATTCCCGAATACTTGGGCATGAAGGCGGGGATGTTATACTTCTTCAGGATGTCGATAGACGCTATCGTCTCAACGAAAGGTGACGCCTGATATCCCGAGCGAGGCTCGACGTCGACAGGCACGGCTGCCCCCGGTAGCTTAGCGAGCAAAGACATGACATGTTCATTCTGATCTTCCAACATCTTTAGCCGCTGAGCGACGGGGTCGTTAGGGTCGGAATTCACACCCATTGGAGGGTTTACTCCTGAACTGGTGCCATTTCCATACGATGAACCATTGGCGTCCTCTTTGAAAGGGACGAAGTACGGCTGGGGAGGAATCAGCCCAAATTGAGGATTTGGGATGAACGATCCCTGCTGCTGATTATGAACGAACGGACCTTGTTGCTGGTTCTGCATGAATGGACCTTGCTGCTGATTATGACTGAACGGTCCTGGACATGGATTCTGAATGAATGGTCTTGGACCGTTCCGCGGTCCGAACGATCCACTCGGATTCTGATTCCTCAGTCACGCGATTTCCTCAGCCGCCCTTTGGCTTTGCTCAGCAAGGGCGTTGATTTGATTGCGTGTAGCTTCCAACTCCTGATACATCTGGGCAATGAGCTGCTCTTGATTTCCATGGCCTGCCATTTTCCTGAAACAGAAAAAGAGGAAACTCCAAGAAACTGTTAGAAGGACGCACGTTTGTCGAAGACTTTCTCTAGATCGGGCCCCACGGTGGGCGCCAAACTGTTATTGCCAAAAATCGTCCAAAAGGATAACTTAAGGTTGATTGTGGATCTTAACAACTAAAGATAGAAATCGTTCGACAAAAGTATGCGACCAAGACAAAAAGTAAAAGAGACGAAAGGATTTTGGTGACGCGGGAAAATCCACAACGAGGAAAAAACCCGCGGGGGACTATGATGGTCGTCGCTGCACTATGGTCGCCAAACAGGGGCGATGTCCTTATGTTCCAAATGTCGAGAGTACAATGATTACAATACAAATAATAGAAATAAGTTGATTCGTAAAGTAAACAGGTGTATAGTGTGTAAAAACAAGTATGTCGTGTATAAGAACTATGCCTCGTGTGACTTGAGCGATCTTTTGAGAGAGAGTTATTTGCTTTGAATGCTTTTTCGTTCTTGCAGTGAGTGTTCTCGAGAGTTCAGTCGTGCGCAAATGAAGTATGAGCCTTTGTTTATATAGACTTCGAATCTTTGAATGATCCCATAAAAACCTCAAGTAACGGTCGTAACGGATCCCGAAGATTAATGCTCATAATGATTTCGTCGGTTATAACCGTTGGTCATTAATGGCACTGATCCTACATTAAACAGAGAAATCATAACAGTTTTGTCATACGTTAATTGGTCGAGGTCGTGAGGTATGTTACGACGGTCGAGTGTCGGGAGTAACTTTCGACTTAAACTTTAGGTTTGACAATAAAGTATTTATGATTTTATCTTATCATAAAAAAGTGTAAGAAATATGTTTTCCTTTTTCGGTCGTGGTCGAGACTGCTGATTTTTTACCCAAACAGTCATGTTTAGGGTTTTGATGTGAATGATAAATTGTTGGAAGCAATGATACTTGTTAAAGTCTTATATGCGAATAACTCTTCTTATTGATGAATATGATGGATACCCTACCTTGGGAATAGATGGGCTAAAGATCCAGTTTGGATTCATGCCATTGACTAAAGATCCAGTTTGGATTGATGTCATTCAGACTAAAGATCCGGTGAGATTGATGTCTCCGTGGACTAGAAATCCGATGTGGATTGATGTCACTTGACTAAAGACCCAACTTGGGTTGATGTCTTTGAGGGCTAGAGACCCGATCCGGGGTTGATGCCTTGGTCGACTAAAGACCCGGTTTTGGTTGATGTCTTACGTGAGTACAAAGAGGAAGTGAATGACGGATCGGTATCGGATGGAAAGACCTTTCATTCAATGCTTAATCTATCATTATTGTATAAATGCTATTTTGCTAGGCTATTGGATAATACTTCTTCTTATTGTATGTGTGTTTAGCAGGCCTTCCTAGCGGTGGGACTTCCCGGGGATTAGGGAAGGGTATTTAAGAGAGATAGCATTTTGAGAAAGCCGAGATAGCGGTGGTTGATTGCTTTAGCCGAGCGTTTTGTAAAAGAGATAGAGACACCCAATCTTAATCTAAACGATCTTTAGTTAGATTAGTAGGTTGTTGTTGAAGTATCTCTTTCTTTTGGTTGTAAACGCCTTTTCGCAAAACTCATGATGACTATTGAATATTAATTAATGGTTATTTTGTATGGAAACATTTGGCTTAAATTTACCCAGAATTTAGGGTGTTACATCGAGCTTTACGCTCGTCTTCTTGCGCTCGCTGAAGTTTCTCAGCGATGCAAGGTTCGACCTTCAGGAGCACCTCCAGTTGGCCGAAAAGGCCCAACGACGCCTGAAACGCCTGTAGTCGCTCAAAAATACTTAAGGTAAGACTGACTTACTAAGAAAGGAAGGGACACGTGACAAAAATACTTACCCTGAATGCCATGCCTGCGACGTGAGACACTGTCTCGTCCATGGTAGCGCCACGATAGCGATCTTTGAAGGCTGGTAGGAGGAATTTTCCCAAGTTAGGGAAAATCTTCGCCCTATCCAGGACACCGTCCAACAAGAAGTCCGACGGTAACGGAAAGTTCACTGTCGTAACTTCAGGTGACCCCTCCGTCTGAGGACCCTTCCCATTCTCCTCCGCAGTGAATGACCCAGGCGGCGTCGGTGACATCCTCGACACGTCCGCAGACGTCTTCGTCTTCTCGGGAGTGGAGACCTTTAAGGGCTCTCCACCCGTCGACGACGGTTCCCTCAGGGGGAACCGACTTCGTCTTCTTCGAGACCTCTGACCCCGATGTCGGAGGATCCTTCCTTTTTAACTCCTTGGCCTTCTTAGCCAAGGCCAGCTAGGCCTCTCTCTTCGCCTTACACGAGGCAGACTGCATATCAGAACCACCTGTAGAAAATAAGAGTGTCAGATATTGTGATACGATTTAAAGAGAGACATAAGATGCACGATAAATGGACACTTACTAGTCGAAGTCTCTCGTTGACTTCTTTCTTCAGCCTCTGTAGTGCTGACGGTCGTACGACAAGGAGAGTCAAATAACTCCCCGACCCCACAAGAGAAGAGTCTCGCAACCTTTTCTTGGGAATCAGTTGCGGGACCGGACCTAGCAAAATCGATATCTGAAAACAAAAACGACAGAAGATAGCAAAAGAGAATCGACGTCAAAATCATACGACATAACAAAACAAAATTTATGTACCACTGGTGTTCCACCTAGACGTGGCCCAGGAGGTATCCTCGTCTACACGACCAAGAATATATTTGGCCTTCCACCCACGATCGCGGACCAGGGTGTCAGGAACCAACGTATGTCCTCCTCTTAGCCTAGAGGATAGGCCATAACGACGATAATCGTCCGACTTCACGTCAAACGCCATCAACAGATCATGCACCGTGAAAGGAACATCCCAATCACCGGTGATCCGATTGATCTCCTGAAAGATTTGCCAAAATTCGGGCAGGATCTGACCAGGAGATAAGTCGCATATACCTAAAAACCCCCTAACCAAAGGAGTAAATGGCCACCTAAGTCCTATTCTAAAAGGATATTCATACATGACGAAGAATCCTCCAAAACACTCTGCGGGTCTAAGCTGGTCGGGAGTGTATAAACGGATTTCGACGGGAATACCCGTCGATAACCTAAAGGCTTCCACCTCCTCCTTTTCTTGGAAAGAGCTCGCCGGCTAGGAGGAGACAGAAAAATCAGGCACAGAAACCTGTGCTACATATAGGTCCATAAGGTCCTTACACGCAGAAGCCTTCTTGGCTATCGACTTTAGTCGCATGACGAAAAGAAGGGTAAAAGATCATACCTTATGTGTCTAAAAACCTCGAACGATCGAACAAGCAGTGAAAATCCTCTAACTCTTTCTCTCGAAAAGGTGTTTGCAAACGTAAAAAGAAAAAAACTCTCTGAATTGCGCCTCTGAACGTCCTTTCGCCTCTGACACGTCCTTTCGCCTCTGACACGCCGTCGTGACGTCACGACCTTATCATCTCCTCCAATCTAAATCGAACCAAGACTGTTGGAATTCGACCAGACTCTCTCCCCGCGCGACACGTGTCGAAACACATCGTCGGATTTAAAATTCGAATTTCACGCCTGAAATTCAAATTTTGAGGGCAAACTGTTTGGGTAAAAAATCACACCTCACGACCGACGTAAGAAAACTCAGATAACATTTCCATAAGACTAATCTTGTATTAGGACACTGTCTTACAAGTTGTTTACAGACGTATACTCGGTCGTGTATTTTTGTGCTGGTCGTACGTTCCATACGACCGACGTATGAGACTTAAGACGATCGTACGATTACACTAACCGTTAATAGTCAAACCCATTTTCTTTTGTTCATTAATGTATGTCCACGAGCATTCATGGCGCAAACGGCCAGTAACGGACAAGTCATCAATGGCATTCAAAGGCCGACAGCGGTTACAAAGCAAGCCATCAAGACTCATTTAATGACCAGCGAAAGCTATATAAAGGCATGTACTGCAACCGAACGAATATCGTTGAAGCAATTACACACCGGAAACACTGTGATTTACAGAGCATTCGAACGAATATCACTGAAGCAACTTCACACGATAATAGTTCGAACCGTGCGACATCAGCTTATTTCGCACGATTTACGCACGACTAAGCTTATTTCTACATTCATTTGTAATCTGTTGTACACAAAACACCTGTTACAAATGGACTTTCGCCCCTGATTGGCGACTATAGTGCATCGTCGACCCCTACAAGTCGACCGTGGTTTTTACCCTCGTTTTGGGGTTTTCTGCGTCACCAAATCTCTTATCTTGATTACTTTTTCCTTGCGATTGTGTTGCTTGGTCTTGAGATACGTTTCTTTAGTTGTTAAAAGTCCACGTCAACCTTAAGTTGTTCTTTTGGAAGATTTTTGGCATTAACACAAGTCTCGCACGACGACAACTTATTTCGCACGAGCTACGCACGACACCTAGTTTAATCACACGACTAAGTTCATTTTTACATTTATTTGTAATTTGTTGTACACAAAACACTTGTTACTAAAGGACTTTCGCCCCTAATTGGCGACTATAGTGCACCGTCGACTCTCACAAGTCGACCGCGGTTTTTCCCCTCGTTTGGGGTTTTCCGCGTCACCAAAATCTCTTGTTTCATCTACATTCTCTTTGTTATTTACCTTGTTTATTTCTATGGTTCAATCTATAGTTGATAAGGTCGGAAACTAAACCTTAGATCGTATTTTTATGCGATTTTCGGTATAAGACAGTTTAGTGCAATTTTTTGCATTAACAGTTTGGCGCCATCCGTGGGACCCAACTAAGGATTTCTTTTGAAATAAACATCGTATTACTTACGTATCCTCTTATGCAGGTCTTCGTTTTTTGTCAGTCAATTGAGCAAAACTCTAAAGATCGACAAGAACTTATAAATCTTCATCACAAGATGGAGAAACAAACTAGCGATATGTATCGCATCATCTGAGGGGCTCGGGGGCTCGGAACACCCTTCACAAATTGAGAAATACCATAAATATTGATTTAAGCATCAAAGGATCATTGGTCAAACCAACGACCTCCCCCGATTTTACATTGCAGGCTCGCAAGATCATATAAATAACAGGTCTTACGATTTACATCGTGAGAAACAAAAGTCTCTACGACTTAAATAACAGGTCTTACGATTTACATCGTGAGAAACAAAAGTCTCTACGACTTAAATACAGGTCTTACGATTGACATCGTGAGAAACAAAAGTCTCTACGACTTAAAACACAGGTCTTACGATTTATATCGTGAGAAACAAGGTCTCTACGACTTAAAACACAGTTCTAACGATTTATATCATGAGGAACAAAGTCTCTACGACTTAAAACGCAAGTTGCAATTTATAGTCGTCGATAAAAGACGACTCACATTTTAAAATCTTATGATCGCCAGTCATGGCAAACATAGGTTAAAATTCTCGGTTGCCAATAAAAGCGACTCGCACGTTGAAATCTCATGATCGCTAGTCATGACATATGCATTGTCGTCAATAAAGACGACTTGTACATTGAATCTCACAATCACTAGTCATGGTAAGACGCATGTCAAAACGCAAAAGTGGCCAATAAATGCGACCCGCACGTTTTAATCTCAGGATCGCCAATAAAGGAAAGTCGTAAGATTAACCGTATAATCACGAGTAAGGTAGAAATTTTACCGACTATCGCTAAATCAAAACTTACAACTAGCTAAAAATTCTAGACACAGCGTAACTTAGGTCTCTAACGACCATATCGGCTCGGAATGCCATATCATTGGTCTCTAACGACCATATCGGCTCGGATCGCCAGATCATAGGTCTCTAACGAGCATACCGGCTGTAAACGCCAGATCATAGGTCTCTAACGACCGTATCGGCTCGGAACGCCAGATCATAGGTCTCTAACGACCATACCGGCTGTAAACGCCAGACCATAGGTCTCTAACGACCGTATCGACTCGGAACGCCAGATCATAGGTCTCTAACGACCATACCGGCTGTAAATGCCAGATCATAGGTCTCTAACGACCGTATCAGCTCGGAACGCCAGATCATAGGTCTCTAACGACCATACCGGTTGTAAACGCCAAACCATAGGTCTCTAACGACCGTATCGGCTCGGAACGCCAGATCATAAGTCTCTAACAACCATATCGGCTATGAACGCCAGATCATAAGTCTATAACGAGTGTATCGGCTCGGAACGCCAGAACATAAGTCTTTAACAACTGTATCGCAAAATACTTAAATTTTATCTTGGTTCGATCATCTTATGATCGTCGCCAATTCCTTAAGCTTTACTTCGGCCCAATCGTCTTACGATTGTCTTCCATTCCATACGTCTCATCATTTTACTTTGGTACGAGATCTGAAATTCAAATGACTTTCAAATTCAAATCTCGGGAGAACTAACTGTTTGGGTAAAAAATCACACCCTCGACCGACTTGGGAAATTCCCTCGACCTTTCCCATGGACATTGTTTGGGTAAAAAATCACACCTCACGACCGACGTGAGAAAACTCAGATAACATTTCCATAAGACCACTCTTGTAGTAAGATAAGGTCTTACAAGTTGTTTACAGACGTATACTCGGTCGTGTATTTTTGTGTTGGTCGTACGTTCCGTACGACCTACGTATGGGACTTTAGACGATTGTACGATTATACTAACCGTTAACAGTCAACACCCGTTTCTTTTGTTCATTAATGCAGGTCCACGAGCATTCATGGTGCAAACGGCCAGTAACGGACGAGTCATCAATGGCATTCAAAGCCCGACAGCGGTTACGAAGCACGCCATTAATACACCTTTAATGACCAGCGAAAGCTATATAAAGGCCTGTATTGCAACCGAAAAAGCAAGCTGAGCTAACCTGAGTTAATCCAATTTCATCTGATTGACATTTGCTCCATCTACTTCTAAACAATTACACATCGAAAACACAGCAATCTACAAAGCATTCGAATGAATATCGCTAAGGCAACCCTCGCACAACAGTAGTTCGAACTGCACGACAGCAGCTTATTTCGCACGATTAACGCACGACACACGTCATTTACACACGACTAAGTCTATTTTTACATTCATTTGTAATCTGGTGTACACAAAACACCTGTTACAAAAGGACTTTCGCCCCTGATTGGCGATTATAGTGCACCGTCGACTCTCACAAGTCGACAGCGGTTTTTACCCTCGTTTTGGGGTTTTCCGCATCACCAAATCTCTTTTCTTGCTTATTTTTCCTTGCGATTGTGTTGCTTGGCCTTGAGATACATTTCTTTAGTTGTTAAAAGTCCACATCAACCTTAAGTTGTTCTTTTGGGCTATTTTTGGCATTAACAGTTTGGCGTCATCCGTGGGACCCCATCTAGAGAAAATCTCAGACCATCACATACGTCGCTCTAACGATCTCGAAAAGTTTTTGTTGTTTCCAGGGTAATAACAGCCCAATCAGATCCTGCAGCGCTACAATCACAGATCCAGGACACCCCTGAATTTTCAAATGACTATCGTTTGGAAGAAGTCATCCTGGATCAGAATAAGCCTGATCAGCTTGTCTTCATGGGGGCATCATTAGATCCTGCTATATAAAGTCAACTAATCTCCTTTTTGCAGGAATATGCTGACTGTTTCGCTTGGACGCACGAGGACATGGTGGGTATAGACCCCAATATCATATCCCACAAGCTGAACGTCGACCCATCTTTTAAACCAGTAAAGCAAAAACGTCGAAAGTTCGCTCCTGAGCGGAACAAAGTGATCAACGATGAGGTCGACAACTTGCTTAAGACTGGGAAGATCAGAGAAGTAAAGTACCCCGATTGGTTAGCCAATGTCGTGGTCGTACAAAAGAAGAATGGGAAATGGCGCGTATGCATCGACTTCACAGACCTTAATAAGGCCTGTCCTAAAGATCCGTTCCCATTACCACACATCAACGCTATGGTCGACGCGACAGCAGGACATGAACTCCTGACGTTCATGGATGCTTATTCTGGGTACAACCAAATATTGATGCACGGCGAAGACCAAGAGAAGACTGCTTTCATGACAGACAAAGGCATCTATTGTTACAAAGTCATGCCTTTTGGTCTGAAGAATGCGGGATCGACTTACTAGCGATTGGTTAACAAGATGTTCAAAGAACATCTTGGCGACACCATGGAAGTCTACATTGACGACATGCTTGTTAAATCCAAGCTTGCGACCAATCATATCGACCATCTGAGGAAATCCTTCGACATCCTACGGAAATATCAGATGAAATTGAATCCTATGAAGTGTTCTTTCAGAGTCAGTGCCGAGATATTCCTGGGCTATATGGTCACACGGAGAGGCATAGAGGCAAACCCAGATCAAATCAAGGCCTTGATGAATATCAAGTCACCCAGAAATTTCAAAGAGGTCCAACGACTCACGGGTCGAGTGGCCGCTTTAAACCGGTTCATCTCACGGTCGTCGGATAAATGCCGTCTGTTCTATAACGTCTTGAGAAAAAACAAAGGCTTCGACTGGACAGACGATCACGAGCAAGCGTTACAACGATTGAAAGAATATACGACCGTCTTAAAAATAGACTTGTAAGAAACCCGATATATGGCCGTCCCACCATTACTTTTGAAACCAAAAGAACATGAGGTCCTACAATTGTACCTCGTCGTAAGTCCTCACTCCATAAGTGCCGTCTTAACTAGAGAGGACGACAGGCAGCAAGTGCCAATTTACTACGTCAGTAAGTCGCTCTTGGACGCAGAAACCCAATATACGTCTATGGAGAAATTAGTTTTGTCACTCGTGACAGCAGCAAAGAAGTTTAGACACTACTTTGAATCACATCCCATCACCGTCGTGACAAGCTTTCCTCTTGGCTGATTTCGTCGCTGATTTCAGTCCCGAGCTAGAAAAAGAAGCACAAACCGAAATTTGTATTGTGGCGACTATAAGCGACACGACCTGGATACTCCATGTCGATGGCTCCTGAAACTCCAGAGGAGCCGGCCTTGGTGTCGTCTTAAAGTCCCCACAAGGGGGCAAGATGGTGTACTCCATACGATGCAGTTTCAAAGCTACTAACAATGAAACGGAGTACGAATCCCTAATCATGGGCATGAATATGGCTCACGACTTTGGGGCAGTAGGGCTCCACGTCAGAAGCGATTCCCTACTGGTCGTAAACCAAATGAGCGGGGAATTTTCAGCCAAAGATTCCAAAATGATGGCCTACCTCAAGATAGCCAAAGATAAATCCAAGATGTTTGATCCGTTCTCAATCGAGAAAATTCCGAGAGATCAAAATTCTCTGGCTGATGCACTAGCTAACCTTGGATCAGCGCTTAGTAAGCCGTCGTTCGACACTATTCCTATGTTCCATATAGCGATCTCGTCTATCGAAGACTCTAAAGAAATCTGTGCTCTTAGCACAGAAGACAATTGGTCGACTGACATCTAAAATTACCTTATGCATGACCAACTACCTGGAGATCGAATGGAAGCTCGCAAGATTCGATTCAAAGCATCGAAATACATAATCATTGGCGATAGACTATATCGACGCTCGTCGACGGGTCTAAACATAAGATGCTGTTAGTTCTGAAGTTTTGTCAAAAGTTACAAGTGTTGGATCTGAATAGAAGACTCAGAGTTCTGAGTTAGAAGACTCAGAAGTTCTGATCTGAGAAGTCTCAAAAAGATTACAAGTGTGGAATCTGAACAGAAGGGTCAGAGTTCTGAGTAGGAGACTCAAAACTTCTGATGATGAAGAAGAAAATATCACAAGTGCTTGAAGGAAGTTCTGAAGTGCTTGATCAGAAGGATGTTCAGAAGTTCTGAACATGTTGTTCAGAACTTATGTCTTAGGATATTTTCAGTTATATTCTGTTACTAATTAGGACACGTGTAATTGTTCAATTAGTCTTTCATGTATATGTACTGTAGCTTTAGCTTTTCCTTACAGTATATATATATAGCAGTTAGCAACTGTAAGCTAACTAATCGTAGGCATAATCTTCCGCATATCTTTGTATTCAACTTTTGTAATCTTTGAGAGATTCTCTCTCTAGATCTGTAATCTGTTCTTAATTGAATACAAGTGCGTTGATCCAAATCTCTATCGTTCACTGTTTGATTATTCATATTTGATTGTAAGATTGAATCCTGGTTTCTACAATTGGTATCAGAGCTAATCAACAAACAAATTCGTTCAAGATCGAGTTCTTAAGGGTTTCTTGATCGCATTCTTGAAGATTTCTTGATCAATTCGTCAATTGATTCGACTGCTACTTACAATTCTTGAATTCTTTGTAATTCTTGAATTTGTCTTACGTTTGTTCAAGAAATTCGATTTGTCTTTCTGTTGAATCGATTAAATTCAATTTTACTAATCATGTCTTCGAAAGAATTTCTCTCGATGGGATTTGAAACGAAGCCACCTGTTCTTATTCCTAACGAATATCAGTAATGGAAGATTCGAATGATAAAATTCTTGGATAATATCGATGAGAATTTGATGATCTCAATACGAGAAGGTCCAATTGAAGTTTATGTCGATATTGCTGCTACACCTGCAACTGATACAACTCCAGAGATTCCTGCTACTAAGGTGAAGAAGAATTTTTCACAGTATTCAGAAGCACAGAAAACATGACATGCAATTGACAAAAGAGCTGTTACGTTGTTGACTTTGGCAGTTCCCAATGAGGTTTTTAATAGAATTGATAGTGGAACATCATCAAAAGAAATATGGGATGAACTTGAAAAGCAAATGCTTGGCACTGCAAAATCAATTCAAGCAAAGTTAAACCAATGCATCAACGCTTATGAAAGATTCAAAGCAAGAGAGTGTGAAAGTTTAAATCAAACTCATGAAAAGTTTTGCACTATTTTGAATGACCTCATGAGGAATGGGTTGAAAAAGACAAAGTCTGAGATTAATTACAAATTTCTGAATTCTATTAATTCAGAATGGTCATCTTTTGCAATTAGTCTTCAAATGAATAAAGACATGTGTGAGGAAGATTTAAATGATCTATTATGTGTTCTGAATCAACATGAGGATTCGGTTAAGCAAGTAGTGGAGGAGAAGAAAAGTGTTTCTGATCAGTTAGCCTTTCTTTCTGAAAGAAAAACCAAGGTTACTAAAACTGCAAAGAAATATGTGTATTTGTCTGAAATACCAAAGTTAGAGGAAGATTCTGAGAAAGAAGAAGGATCAGAGGAAGATGATTATATCAAGATAATTGCTGAAAAATTAGCTTTGTTGACTAATACTTTTAGCAAAAGATATGGAAAGAACAAGTTTCAGGGTAAGTTCAGAAGAGAACAGGGGAGTTCAGAAGAGAAATATAAGAAGAAAGAAGATAGAGAAGAAAGTAAGTTTGAGAAGAAAGAAGAGAATGAAGAAAGAAAATAGAAGGATTTGTGTTTTAAGTGTAGAAAACCTGGTCACTTTGCCAGAGACTGCAGAGTGAAAGTAGTAAAAGATTATGAATACTACACAAAGAAGGCTCAGCTGGCTAAGAAAAGAGATAATGAGATTGCAATGTTGGCAGAACAGGAGAACTGGCTGTATTATACTTCAGATGAAGAGGATTGCATTCACTTTTCTCAAATGCAAAGTTATATGGCCAAGATGAAGAATGTGGATGATTCTGATTATGAAGATGCTGATTCTGAATCTTCTGCTGAGGTACATTCTGCACTTGAAATTGATTTAATGACTCAAATTGGCAATATGAATTCTGAATTTGTTAAACTCAGAAAACAAATAAAAGGTGAAAGAATTCTGGTTAACAAGTTCAGAATAAAAAAAGAGATAATTAAAGAACAGTTTGAAGAATCTAAAGTTGAGAAACAAAAAGTCAAAAATGAGAATTCTGATCTTTTAAAGAAGATTTCTGAATTAAAAACTCTGAAAGTGCAGGATCTATTCTTACAATCAATATAGAAAGAAGTAATTGAGAAATTGTATGATCAAGCCCAATTGTATTCAATGATGCACAGAATTACAGATCTAAGAGAGAGATCACCTCAAAGATTACAAGGAAAGAATACAAGTAATATGGAAAATCAATCAGTTAGCAACGTAGTGCTAACCACTCTATTTATACTGCAACAAACATCTTAAAGCTACAGTACAAATAAGAAAGACTAATAAGAACATAACACGTGTCCTAATTAGTTTACACATTACTAAATAACGAACCTCGTCATAAGTTCTGAACAGGTAGTTCAGAACTTCTGAACATTCTTCTGATCACGCTTCTCAGAACTTCTGACTTCTCTTTCTCAGATCTCTGACTCTTCTTTTCAGAACTTCTGACTCTTCTTCTCAGAACTTCTGAATCTTCTTATCAGATCTTCAACACTTGGTTTATTGACAAAACTTCAGATCTAACAATCTCCCCCTTTTTGTCAAATAAACTTAAACTTTGCATCATCTAATTCTTTCAGAGCAGGAACAATTTTCTGAAGTAGCACATTCCTCAGATTAAGCCTCTTATCAATCTTGTCAATAATTTCTTGAATAATCTCAACTTGCTGATTAATTACTTCTTGAATCATGTTTGCTTCCTTCACTTTCAGCATCTTTTTCTCCAAATTGTGCTTTATGATCCTTAAAGTTCCAGAACAATATTTTGCAGTTTCCTTTGCTCTGAAGAAGATCTTTCCACTTTTGTTCTTCAAAAATACTCCCAACTCTGGATATCTGTGAACACTTCCAGTCTTTAACACCTTTTTCTGCTCATGATCTGTATTGGGATTTGCCAGATAAACACATGACTTTTGCAAATACAGAGCTATTTGGAAATCTGTATAGCAATGCCACCTTAAGATATAGAACATGGCCTCAATCACCACACTTCTTGCCTTCCTTTCATTTCTATCTTTACTTGACTCTTTAAAACATAGAAAGCTGTGTAATCTGTAGAAGTCAACCACTGACAGTTTCTCAAAATCTGCATCAGTGAAATAATAAACCTTGCCATCTTCTCTCAAAACTTCAAAGGATAAGTACTCCATCTTTCTGAATTTCTTAACCTTCAATTCTCTGATTCCAGTGATTAGAAAATCTGAGTAAACGGCTTGCTTTGTTTTGCCAAGACATCTTGATTTTTCAGCCAACCAGATCTGAGTCTCCTTAGACCTATCATAATACACATCCAAGAATTGTACCTCTTTTGGTTTGAAGAACTCAGGCAGATCAAATTCAAGAAAGTATCCATTCAGATCAATGAATATTTCATCTTCTTTGGGTTCAGACTGTTCAGCTTGATCAATATTAGTTATCTGCACATTCTGAGGTGTTGTGTCCTGAACTTCTTCAGCCTCATCTGACAAAATTTCATTCACTTCATACTCAGCTGGGAACACAAAATCATTATGTAGAATCTTTTTGGGATTCACCTCAGATAACAACCATTCACTACTGTTTCTGATTTTTCTTCTAAAATCCAACCTCCTCTTCACACAGTTTATGCATCTCTTCTTTAAACTCTCTTTTTCAGCATCCATACTTACTTCCATTCTAATCAACAGCCAATTCAGAGTTGCATCACTGTACTTCACCAACTCTTTTAATCTGAATAATTCAAGTCTTTCGTGAACCATATATGTGAACCCTTCTGCCTCCATTCCTTCATTCACAAAACCCTTCACATGCAGATCAACTTCTGTTTTCTTTGTGGGAGAACTCAGATTGCACTTTTCTTTTCTTTCTTCTATAGCCAACTGGAAGTCATACAAGTATGTATTTCTGACATAAATACCCAGAAGTCTTCTGCATTCAATTTCTATCAAGGCTTCTTCAGTGCTAGCAAAGAACTTGACTAGAAAGATCTGATCATCAAGAGTCAATCTGTGAAAATCAAATGTAGACATGGAAACCTTTGTATTTCTTTCTTTCAGTGTTTCCATTCTAACGAACATTAAACCATTGAATTCATCTTGTTGAAACATCAGAACTTTCTCGATTCTTTTCTGAATATGCAGTTTTGAGTCAGGAACTCTGAACATATTAGAAGCTTCTGAGTAGACCATCTGAGCTCTGTCATCCATAAAACCATCAATGTTACTTTCCAAAAGCTCATACTCTCCTTCTGTGTAGTAGAGATTATCATATATTTCCTCAGGAAAAATATCATCATGAAATTGTCTGGCTAAAGGTACATCACTTAACTCTAGAATGAAGTCACACAAAGGTTCTTCTAGTTTTTGCAATTTAATCTTTGGAATCTCGATTGGTTTTCTGAATACATATTCAGAAGGCATAAAGAAGTCTTTCACTTTCACATACTCTTCTTCTGTATTTAACTCATCACAAAAGTTAAACCTAAAATCATCTTTAAAATCCTGAGTGTAATCTACAGTTCTGTCTTCTACTCCCATTAGATCAATGGGTCTTATCACTTTTATTCCTTTATGAATTTTCTGAACACTCAAAGCTCTGACTACTTCATTATGCATTCTTCTGATCAATTCTTCATTCAACCTCCTTTCTTCTGATTCAGACTCCATTGCCCTTTCACTGTTATAAACCACAATATCTGTACACCTGTTTACCACTGTACTTTCCACTATTTCTTCCATTCTCAAATCAGATTCCTCAATAGCTACAGTTTCATCTGAGTTTCCTTCCATCTCAGTATCCAAGTTCAATTCCTCTGTTTTATCTGATTCATTACTATCAATACTTCCCAACTCCATTTCTTCTGTATCTGAACTGTCAAGCTGTACTATCTGAATCATCTCCTTTAAATTTTCCTGTGTCTGATCTTCTGTACTTTTTGTATTGGCTAAGTGCATGTCTGCTATCTCAAAATCTTCTATGCCAATATCATCATCAGAACTTAACCTTTGTCTTTTCTCCCCCTTTTGATGATTATGAGGATCATTATCATCAAACTTCCTTTTCAAGTTCTGATTAAAAGCAACTTCAGGTTCAGCTTCTGCAATAGGAACAGGATCAAGAGGCTTTGAAGTAGAAGCCAAAGATACACTCAGTGCTTTCAATATAGATTCCTGCATACCCTGCATCTGTTTTAACATATCTTTTTGAAACCCAGACATTATATCCATGATCTCCTTTTTGTGAGAATCCAAGGATTTCTTTACATCATCTACCTTGGTTTCAACAGAAATTAACTTTTTCTCTAACACAACTTTCAAATCTGATACCTCATCATTCAGATCCTCCATCCTCTTCTCCAAATTTTCTACTTTTTCCCCCATCTCCTTGTTTTGTTTCTGAATCTTTTCAAATTCAGAAGTTTCTAACAGTGAACCTGAACCAACAGATGGTCCAGTTTTCATGTGCCCAGAGAGCTCATGGCCTGTAGATAACACACAGTCATCTTGTACAACAGATGCACGTTTGAATGAGGCTTTTGTAATGTTCACCTCACCAGGACTTCCATCCAATCCTCGACACCCAACATTAGGCATGTCTATGAATGTTGTTTCAGGAGTACGAAATTCCTGATCTGTGCAAGTGTCAAAAGGAATTTCAGGCTCAATATGAATAGGACTGTGATATTCAGACTCAATGTGTTGAAAAATAAGTTGGGATTTATCACCTCCCTCCAAATGAGTTTGGGATGGTTCCCCGGATTTGTGTGAAACAGTAGCATGTTGAAATGCTTCTGAGTGGGTATGGATGGGTTGTTCAAGATCCACCACTAGGTCCATGGTGTTTGTTTCAATATTGGACACCAAGAGATGTGAACCAATAGCATGTGTGGTTACCTGGTCAAGATTAGCTGGTTCAGAGGCATCTCTTTCTGTTTGAACCTCTGTTAACAATCTCTCATCCTCACCACTCTCATTCTGTTTTTCCTCACTGAGTCTAACCAAGCTCTCAGAATTTTCCCCCTCAAGTCTCTCAGAATGTTCACCCATCTGAACATCCTCCCCCTCTCTAATTCGACTAGACCCCTCACCTCTCTTCTCAGGTTGGTCCTCTTGGGTAGGGATTTGAGGTAATTCAATTCCCATAGAGGTGCAATAAGCTTTTAAAATCTCACTCTCCCTTGGAATATAGTTCCTAAGTGATTTTGGCAACAGTTTATGATTGGGATAATTTTCAAGTCTTGTTACTGAGGTCATCTTACCCAAATAAAATGTAGGACCATGCTCTTCATTTGTTCTTCTTGAGATTGTTCTGTTTTCCTGCATGGCATACCAAATAACAATTTGCCAGTACCTTATGTAGGGAATGTATGTCAGTGGAGCATCCTTTGTCTTCTTCTGAATTGCTTTCTGATTCTTCTCAAATGTATTCTTCATATCTTCCCAAAGTATTAAAGTATAGTCATAATGCCTATTCTTCACTAAACCTTGAAATATCTGAAGAATTTGTTTAGAACCTTGATCAGCAGAACTATTTTTCCCTGACAAACATTTATTTACCACATGAAAGAAGCAAGCCCAAATAGGTGGTAATTTGTTTCTTCTGAACAAACTGAGAGTCCTCAATCCTTCATTGTATCCCAACTTCATAAACTCTGCTATTAATTCCTCTGTTAGGGGTAAATCCTCAAAATCTGTTCTTCTTTGTACATCATCTTTCTCTGGTAGATTCAGCATCTCTCTTAGTACAGAGATAGATAAGACAAATGTCACTCCTCCAATTTCAGACACAAACTTATTATCTTCTAACCTAAGATATTTCCACCATTGTTGTATGTACTGAACAGGCACATTTTTACTTCTTGTAAACCATTTTCTGTACGGATGATGTTTGAATAACTCCATGATAATTCTGTGTTCAGGCTTAAAACGACTTTCCTCAAACAATATAACACAGTTATTTTCAGATAATTTCAACCATTCACTTTCAGGAACAACTCTTTCCACTAGAATAGATCTATCTGACATAATAGAACCTGCAGCACTCTGATCATGTTCAATATTAACATTTACCTCATCCGCATTTCCTTCAGATTCATCCATTTGTTCATCTTCTTCATCATTTCTTATTGCCCCTTCCTCTGCAACTCTATTTTGTACTTCATCACTTTCCGAATCAGATGAATCCATTATCGATTTTGTAGAATGTAGAGAAATTGGACCACTTCTTCGTATTTCAGACATGATTTAAGAAGAAAACAGATTCAAAGAACTCTGGATTTGATTCGTATCTCACGTTTCGCTCTGGAATTTGAAAGAACTTTGAAATAGGGATTTTAAGATCTATTTAAAATCCGCGAAGTTGAAAGGTTTAACGGAAAAGCGAAATCAATGTTATAACGGAGTCAACACACGTGAAATACCACAAAGGATTTAAATGAAATACGTGGCATTGTCAAACAAATATGAAGCTGACACGTGTTAGTGGATAGAATTTTGACTCAAGTCAAAGATCTGAATAACACGCGCAGATGTTCTGATTCCATGACTCAGAAGAATTTTGCCTTGTAACCAAAATGTCTTTTAAAATCAACTTCTGACCAATATAAAACATTTTGATTATTCAGAAGAGGTTTGAACAGATAAGAAATGAAAACAAATCTTTTAAGCATCACAAAATGATTTTCAAAAGAATTTTGATGCTCCCCCTTGACTTGAGCATGCATTTGAGTATTAATGATACATAAAGATGAGATAACAAGATAATCGAAGAAGCATAATCCATACAGTTGAAGTTATTTGTATTTCGCAAAAATAAATTTTTGAAAGTTAGATTGCTGAAGTATTGACTCAGAATTTCTGACCTTAAGATTTAGAGGTTCTAATCTCAAGACTCAGAAGTTCTGAACTCAAGACTCAGAAGTTCCGAAGTCAAGACTCAGAAGTTCTGAACTCAAGACTCAGAAGTTCTGAACTCAAGACTCAGAAGTTCTGAGTACACTACTCAGACAACTTCACTTAGAAAAATTTAGCATTTTTAAGAAAAAAATATTTTCAACTAGGCAGATTAAGCATTCCTATTTTACATATGAGAAAAGAAAACCTTTTGTGATCAAGAGGCTTTGTGAACAAGTCAGCCAATTGATACTTTGTATGCACAAAGTGCATCTCTATAGTTCCTTTTTCCACATAGTCCTTTATAAAATGATACCTCACGTCTATATGCTTAGTCTTCGAATGTTGAACAGGGTTCTGAGTAATAGCAATTGCACTTTCTGAGTCACAATAGATGGGAATCTTATTAAGCTGATATCCATAGTCCATGAGTTGTGTTCTCATCCACAATGTTTGAGAGCATGAAGCAGCAGCAGCAACATACTCTGCTTCAGCAGTTGAAGTGGATACACAATTCTGTTTCTTTGATGCCCAACTCACTATTTTATCTCCCAAAAAGTGACAAGCACCAGATGTACTCTTTCTATCCAACCTACTTCCTGCATGATCAGCATCAGTGAAAGCAGTCAATTTGAAGTCAGTTTCTTTTGGATACCATAAACCTAGATCAGGTGTTCCTTTGAGATATCTTAAAATCCTTTTGACAGCCAACATATGTGATTCTTTCGGGTTAGATTGAAATCTAGCACAGAAACAGGTAGAAAACATGATATCTGGTCTACTTGCAGTCAAATAAAGTAATGATCCAATCATGCCTCTATAAAGTTTGATATCTGCTGAAACACCTTTGAGATCAGCATCTAACTTTATGTTAGTTGCCATAGGTGTTCTCATAGAAGCACAATCAGACATTTTGAACTTTTTCAGAATATCTCTGACATATTTTCCTTGATTTATGAAAATACCTTTTGGTAGTTGTTTGACTTGAAGACCAAGGAAAAAATTCAGTTCACCCATCATGCTCATTTCAAATTCAGATGACATGACTTTTGAAAAATTATCACATAATTCTGGACTGGTAGAACCAAATATTATGTCATCAACATAAATCTGAATCAGAATCAAATCATTACCCTGTTTCTTTAAAAACAAAGTTGTGTCAATCTTACCTTTCTTGAATCCTGAACCTAACAGGTGTTTAGTAAGAGTGTCATACCAGGCTCGTGGTGCTTGTTTTAGACCATATAAAGCTTTGTCTAAA
The DNA here is from genome assembly GCA_033807775.1 of Saussurea involucrata. NCBI lineage: Eukaryota > Viridiplantae > Streptophyta > Magnoliopsida > Asterales > Asteraceae > Saussurea > Saussurea involucrata. Next base: position 142,002,957 of record CM066322.1, read on the forward strand.
ATATAAACATGATCAGGGAATTCTGGATCAACAAAACCTTCAGGTTGATGGACATACACCTCTTCATTAAGTTTGCCATTTAGAAAGGCTGATTTGACATCCATTTGATACACCTTGAAGTTTTTATGTGCAGCATAGGCTAAAAATATTCTGATTGCCTCTATCCTTGCCACTGGTGCAAATGTCTCATCATAATCAATTCCCTCTTGTTGACAGTATCCCTTAGCAACCAATCTTGCCTTGTTTCTGATGACAACACCTGATTCATCCTTTTTGTTTCTGAACACCCATTTAGTTCCAATTATAGATTTACCTTCAGGCTTTGGAATGAGTCTCCAAACTTTATTTCTTTCAAATTGAAGCAATTCCTCTTGCATTGCTGAAATCCAGTCTGGATCCTCTAGGGCTTCATTAGCTTTCTTTGGTTCAATTACACTTAAGAAACCAGCAAACATTACTTCATTTGCTGTAGCTGATCTTGTCTTTACTCCTGCTGATGGATCACCTATTACTTGATGAATAGGGTGATTTTTAGTCCATTTGTTAGCACTAGGGAGTACATCAATCTCTGAATAATTGTTGTTTGCATCATTCTCATCAATGATTGCTTGTAATTCTGAACTGTCACCTTGTTCTGACGTATGAGTAGGAGTTGCATCCAAGTTTGAGTTCTGATTAATGAAGTCAGAGTTCTGATTGACTTGTTCAGAGTTCTGAGTACAAGAATCAGAATTCTGATTACAAGGTTCAGAGTTTTCACCACTTGTATTTATTAGATTTGGGCACTCCTCTGATGGACCTTTGTCAGAAATTACAGTTGATTGAACTATTTCTGGAGTCTTATTTTTCATCTCTTTGACCATCTTTGGGTTTTCATATTCTGCATAAGAATCAGAAATTAGTTCACTAAAAGCATCCTTAAACAGTAAATTGAGTTCTGAACAAATAGGATTAGAATTTGTATCAGAAGTCATTTTTGTCTTGTTCAGCATGAGTTCTGAACTGTCTTGTTCAGAAGTCCGCATTCTGGCTTCATCAAAAGTTACATTTATGCTCTCCATCATCCTCTTGGTTCTTCTATTGTAGATTCTGAATGCTTTGGAAGTTAAAGAATAACCCACAAAGTATCCTTCATCTGCCTTTTTATCGAATTTGGCAAGATTTTCTCTGTCTCTGAGAACGTAGCATCTGCAACCAAAAATATGAAAGAATTTGATTAATGGTTTTCTTTTATTTATCAGTTCATAAGCAGTCTTATTTAATCTCTTATTGATTAAAGTTCTATTTTGTGTAAAACAAGCAGTTGCAATTGCTTCAGCCCATAGGAAAGTAGGAAGATTTGCATAAGCCAACATTGTTCTCGCAGCCTCAACTAGAGTTCTATTCTTCCTTTCAACAACACCATTTTGTTGAGGAGTTCTGACAGCAGAAAAATTGTGAGAAATCCCAGAACTTTCTAGAAAATTCTGAAGAGTCTCATTTCTGAACTCCGTTCCATTATCACTTCTGATTTTCTGAACTTGAAGTTGTAAGAGAACTTGAATCCTTTTGATAAAATTTATCAATGTAGTAGCAGCTTCTGACTTAGCTCTTAGGAACTCAACCCACGTGTATCTGGATAATTCATCAACAATCACAAGCATATATTTCTTTCCTCCCATCGACTGAACTGAAATTGGACCACAAAGATCAGTATGAATCATTTCTAATGGTGCTTTGCAAGATGAGTCCATTTTTAATTTGTGAGAACTCTTTTTCATCTTGCCCATTTCACAAGCTGAGCATAATGATTCTTTTTCAAATTTAAGCTTTGGTAAGCCTTTAACCAACTGTTTTGCAACAAGATTATTAAGATCTTTGAAATTCAGATGAGAACATCTTCTGTGCCAAAGCCAGCATTCATTTGCAGTTGATTTTGATAAAAGACAAACTGTATTTAATATTTTCAATTTTGAAAAATTAACTACAAATAAGTCCATATGTCTTTTGGCCCAGAAGACTTTGACATCATTTTCAGTTAGAATCATGCAACCTGTTATTTGAAACTTAATTTGACAAAGACTGTCTAAAAACTGACTTATGCTGAAAAGATTGTGTTGTAATCCTTCAACATAGAAAACCTTTTGGATAGTTAGATCCCCTTTAGTTAAATCCCCATAACCTTTGACTTGACCTTTGCTATTGTTTCCAAAGTTTACTGCTCCTCCAGCCTTTTCTGTGAAGTTTGATAGAAAAGACTTCTGACCTGTCATGTGTCTTGAAGCTCCTGAATCTAAAAACCACACATGACAGCCCTGCAAAAAGATCAGTTAGGTTTAGGTACCCATTTTGGAATGGGTCCATCTTTGTTAGCTTTGTCATTGGATTTAACATCAGTACCTTTTACTCTCCACTCAAAATCTTTCTTCAAACACCACTTTCCTTGAACTTTTATGAAGTCAGAACATTTTCTGCTTACAAGTTTGTTCAAATTCTTTTTGAGAGTTGTAACTTTTGGTTTTGCTATGTTTTCAAGTTTCTTTTCTTTTATCTTTTCTTTCTTCTGAGTCTGAGGAACAAAAATTTTCTTCTTTTCTGTATTTTGAGAAACAGAAACTTTCTGAATATCTTTTCTTATGTATGAAACAGAAGTTATTTTGACTTGACATTTGTGAGAATATTGAAATGAATCATTTTTACATCTAACACAAACAAGATTTTTCTTTGCAAGTGACAATAAATCTGAAACATAGATCATTTCATTTTTATTTATACTGTTCAGAGTACAATTGCCCTTATTACAAGAATTTCTAGCGTTTAGTTCAGAAGTAGATTTCATTCTAAGCTTCTCAAGTTCCCTTTTCAGATCGTTCAACTTTGCAAGATCATCTTTCCTTTTGCTTTCTTCTTTTTCTGAAAAATTCAAGTTCTTTTTGTTAGAAGAATTAGATGATTCACCTTTTTCATATGTACTTGATTCATTAAAGAATTTATCATTTTCTCTTGAAGCATTAATTTTAAAAAGATCATACTCAGTCTTCAGTTTTTCAAGCTCTGTTATTTTCTGAATAAAAATATTCTTTTCTTTCAAAGCTTCTTCAAGTTTAATATCCACCTCACAGAAATCATTTTCAAGTTCATCATAAGTTTTCCTTAAATCCTCAAGTTCTTGACTCACAAGATTAAATCTCTTTTCAAGTTGCAAAAATTCATCTGATTTTGTTTCAGAAAATCCAGTTGAATCAGACTTCTGACTACCTGAGTCAGAGTTCTGATTTACAGACTCAGATGTCTGATCTTTAGACTCAGAATTCTGACTACAAAGTTCAGAATCCTGACTAGAAATTTCAGACTTTTGATTGACTGTTTCAGAATTTTTACTTGTATCAAATATGCTCTCAATGTCATGATATGAAAAACTTGGTTGTTTATTTTTGTAGCTGACATTTAAGGAATCATACTTGAATTTAGTATCATTGTATCTTGGCTTTTCATCTGTTGGTTTAGAAACTTCTTTCTTAACCTTTTCTTCTGAACCAACTGACTTTTCTGTTTTAGACTCAGAAATTGTCTCATCTGACTTTTTAGAGTTTGGTCTTTGCAAATTGTCAGAACTTGTTATAGAACTAGCAGGTCTTATGAAAACTTCAACAATTTCTGGGATTTTTGGCTTAGAAACTTGAAGTATTGGAGCTCTTTTTAAAATGACATTTTCTTCCAATCCCAATCCCTTCTTTGGATTGTAAAATCTTGTATCTTTAACATTGCTTAATAAAAGATTTAATGTTTGCTGAGTTTGACCTCTTTTCAAATTCAAATCTTCCAATTCTTTGATTTTGGAGTATAAATTCTTTCTTTCTTCAAATAACATATCAAATTTTATTTGTAAATCACCTTTTTCATCCTTTATTTTTGAAAACTCAACTTTTAGTTCAGAAAGCCTTTTCATCAATTCAGAATTTTCATCTTTAACTTTCTGTTTCTCAGCCTCAGATTCTTCATATTGTTCGTTTATTACTTCTTTTTCAATTCTGAATTTGTTAACCAAAGTTCTTTCTCCTTTTATCTGTTTTCTTAGGTTAGCAAATTCAGTTTTCATTTCACCAATCTGTGTCATTAACTCTAATTCAAGTGAAGAATGTACCTCAGCAGATGACTCAGAATCAGCATCTTCAAAATCAGAATCATCCTCATTCCTCATTTTTGCCATATAGCTTCGCATCTGTGGAAAGTTGATATGATCATCTTCATCAGAAGTGTAGTACAGCCAATTCTCCTGTTCAGCCAATAGCGCAATCTCGTCATCTCTCTTCTTTGCAAGCTGAGCCTTCTTCGTGTAGTATTCATAATCTTTCACAACTTTAACTCTGCAATCCTTGGCATAATGGCCAGATTTTCCACACTTGAAACACAGATTCTTTTCTTTTCTCTCTTCCTTCTCTTCCTTGTTTTCTTCACTTCTCTCTATTCTCTTTTCAATCTTATTTTCTTCTCTGTCATCTTTCTTCTTATAATCTGAACTTCCAGCTCTCTTATAATTTCCTTGAAATCTGCCCTTCCCATACCTTTTGTTGAAAGTATTTGTCAGCAAAGCTAGCTTTTCAGCCATTATCTTGATATCTTCATCATCTTCTGATCCTTCTTCTTTGTCAGATTCCTCCAGACTTGGTATTTCTGATAGATATGCAGTCTTTTTGGGTGCTTTGATTGCTTTGGACTTTGATAAGAACGCTAACTGATCAGCAACATTTTTCTTTTCTTCCACAACTAACTTGACAGAGTCTTCATGTTGATTAAGAACACAGAACAAATCATTTAAGTCTTCTTCACACATATCTTTGTTCATTTGCAGACTTATGGCAAATGATGACCATTCTGAATTTAGACTGTTCAGAAATTTGTAATTTATTTCTGATTTTGTTTTCTTCAGTCCATTTCTTCTCAAGTCATTTAGAATAGTGCAAAATTTACTGTATGTCTGTGTCAAACTTTCTGACTCTTTTGCTTTGAACCTTTCATAAGTATTTATGCTTTGATTTAACTTTGCCTGAATAGATCTCACAGTTCCTAACATTTGCCTTTCCAATTCGTCCCACATTTCTTTAGCTGATGATCCACTGTCAATCCTGTTAAGAACCTCATTCGGGACAGCCAAAGTCATCAAAGTAATTGCTCTTTTGTCAATAGCATGCCTATTTTTCTGTTCAGCAGTGTATTGGGAATAATTCTTCTTTACTCTGGTCGCTGGAATTTCTGGAGTTGTCTCTGTAGCAGGGGTTGCGGCGACATCGATATATACTTCGATTGGACCTTCTCGTATAGAAATCATAAGATTTTCATCGATGTTGTCAAGGAATTGGATCATACGAGTTTTCCATTGCTGATACTCTTCTGGTATAAGAACAGGCGGTTTGGTTTCGGATCCCATGGCTAGATATTCTTTAGAAGACATGATTGTAAGAAAATTCAACAGAAGGACAAATTCGATTTTCTTGATCGAAAAGTAGCAGGTAATTCAAGAATTGCTAAGAATTCAAGAACTAGCCCTAGCAGCGGAATCGAATTTTGAATGAATCAAGAAATCTTCAAGAAATTGATCAATCGATCTTCGCAATCACAATCTTGAACGAATTTGTTTGTTGATTAGCTCTGATACCAATTGAAAGTGCAGGATCTATTCTTACAATCAATATAGAAAGAAGTAATTGAGAAATTGTATGATCAAGCCCAATTGTATTCAATGATGCACAGAATTACAGATCTAAGAGAGAGATCACCTCAAAGATTACAAGGAAAGAATACAAGTAATATGGAAAATCAATCAGTTAGCAACGTAGTGCTAACCACTCTATTTATACTGCAACAAACATCTTAAAGCTACAGTACAAATAAGAAAGACTAATAAGAACATAACACGTGTCCTAATTAGTTTACACATTACTAAATAACGAACCTCGTCATAAGTTCTGAACAGGTAGTTCAGAACTTCTGAACATTCTTCTGATCACGCTTCTCAGAACTTCTGACTTCTCTTTCTCAGATCTCTGACTCTTCTTTTCAGAACTTCTGACTCTTCTTCTCAGAACTTCTGAATCTTCTTATCAGATCTTCAACACTTGGTTTATTGACAAAACTTCAGATCTAACAAACTCTATTTTCAGAAATAAAAGATGAAAAGGTTGATTTACAAATTAAATATGATATGTTACTTGAGGAAAGAAAGAAGTTGTACACAAAAATCAAAGAGTTGGAAGACCTTAATTTGAAAAGAGGTCAGACTCAACAAACCTTGAATCTTCTCACTAGCAATGTTAAAGATACAAGATTTTATAATCCTAAAATGGGATTAGGTTTGGAAGAAAATGTTGTTTTGAAAATAGCTCCAACAAATCTTTATGATTTTGATAAACTACAGGTTCCTAAACCAAAAATCCCAGAAATTGTTGAAGTTTTTGTAAGACCTGCTAGTTCTATAACAAGTTCAGATAATTTACAAAAATCAAGTCCTGTAAAAGCAAAGGAAACAATTCCTGAACCAAAAACTGAGAAGTCAGAAGCTTCAAAAGACAAGGTTAAGAAAGAGATTTCTAAACCAACAGAAGAGAAACCAAAATATAATGATGCTAAATTCAAATATGATTCTTTGAATGTCAGTTACAAAAATAAACAACCAAGTTTTTCATATCCTGACATTGAAAGTATATTTGATGCAAGTAAGGTTTCTGAAACAGTCAGTCAGAAGTCTGAATCTTCTAGTCATAATTCTGACTCCACAAGTCAGAACTCTGAGTCTGAAGGTCAGAATTCTGAAACTGTTAGTCAAAGTTCTGATTCAACTGATAATTCTCAATCCACTTCAGAAAGCTTTTCAGAACTTGAAAAGAGATTTAAACTTGTTAGTCAAGAACTTGAGGACTTTAGAAAAACTTTTGATGATCTTGAAAATGATTATTGTGATGTAGATTTTAAACTGGACCAAGTTTTAAAAGAAAACAACACTTATGTCTAGAAAATAACAGAGCTTGAGAAGTTAAAGGCTGAATATGATCTTTTCAAGATTAATGCCTTAAAAGAAGATAAGAAATTCTTTGATGAATCAAGTACATTTGAAAATGGTGAATCATCCAAATCATCTGCTAATTCTGTGAAATTCAATGTTTCAGAAAAAGAGGAAAGCAAAAGGAAAGCAAAAGGAAAGATGATCTGAAAAGAGTTTCTAAGGAGATTGGATTAAATACTACTTCTGAACCTAGAGTCAATAATTCTTGTATGAAATGAAATTGTAATCTGAAATCTTGCAATAAAAGTGAAAAGACTTATGTTTCAGATCTATTGTCTCTTGCAAGAAAGAATCTCATATGTGTTCAATGTGGTAGTCATTCATTTCAATCACCTTAGAAAAGTTCAATTTTAATAACATCTGTTTCTTATATAAACAAACCATATCAGAATTCAGAAAAGAAAACTGTTTTGATTCCTCAAACTCAGATAAAAGAAAAAAAGGTTAAAAACATTTCTCAATCTAATTCAAAAGAAACGAAGAAAGAAAATATCTTTAAAATTAAAGAAAGGAAGAATGAAAATGTTTCTCAGTCTCAACCAAAAGTTTTCCAAAAGAAAAGAAACAATTTTGTGAACAGAAAATGTTCTGACTTCATAAAAGTAAAAGGAAAGTGGTGTTTAAAAGAAGATTTTGAATGGAAAGTCAAAGGAACTTTTGTTAAATCAGGTACCAAAGCTAAGAAAGTTGGACCCATTCCAGAATGGATACCTAAATCTAACTGATTGTTTTTGCAGGGCTGTCATGTGTGGTTTTTAGATTCTGGAGCTTCAAGACACATGACAGGTCATAAGTCTTCTCTGACTAATTTCACAGAAAAGGCTGGAGGAGCAGTTAATTTTGGGAATAACAGCAGAGGACAAGTCAAAGGATTTGGAGATTTAACAAAAGGAGATCTAACCATTCAGAATGTTTTCTATGTTGAAGGATTACAACATAATCTGTTCAGCATAAGTCAATTTTTGGATAGTTTCTGTCAGATTAAGTTCAGCATTACAGGTTGCGTGATTTTAACTGAGAATGACATAAAAGTTTTCTGGGCCAAAAGACATATGGACTTATTTGTGGTTAACTTTTCAAAAATTCAAGCTTTAACCCCTGTTTGTCTATTATAAAATGCAGTTGCTAATGAATGTTGGCTTTGGCACATAAGATGTTTGTTGATCCAAACCCTCAGTGATTTGATAATGACCCTCTCTTATATACTTAGTGAAAATTGTAAGTAAATAATATGTATCCGAGTTTCACTATCGCTGATAAGTACTAAGATCTTCCAGTACCGCTGATAGGAACTCTTGCTCTTTAGATTCAACAATCAGCGAAACTGTTCACCATAATATTCTGAGTTTGTTCAGTACTTATGGTGATCGCTGATAAGTTAGTTGTTTACTTATGATCCCTGAAGACAAGTTTAACGTCAACATAGGTTCTACGCTGAAGTCGAAGATCAAGCTCAAGAACCAGCGACAAGTCTCCTAATGAACTGATGCGGATCAACGAAGACTCAGATTTGTCCACTCAACGTGAAGTATCAAGTACAGGACTTTGGCTATCGCTGAATTCTATCATTCGCTGATAAAGAATGATAGATCGCTGAATCAACGAAAAGCTGATCATGAAGTCTTCCGTACAAAGTACTTTTGTCTAAACCACCCTTGCACATCTCCGTACGATATGTCAGAAAAAGAACCTCCTTATTGTCTGAATTCTTACAACCACTCTGATACTACACTGTTTAAACATGCGGCTACTTAGGTTGTCAACAAAGGTCAATGACATGCAACCAATCAGCTGCTGCCACATGTAAAGTGTATACTGCCATGCATTAAATGCATGCAGTATATAAGAAGATGAACTCACTTCATTTTGAAGTAACTTGCTAACTCTGGAAAAGTTCATCCTTCTTATCTTTGAGATAGGTTATTATTAGTAATTTCCTTCTCTTTCTTAGTGCAAGAAACTTAGTGTTCCAATTTGTTTAGATTTAGGTTTATCCTTAATCTTGTTTCCGCAACAAGCTGTAAATTGTTAATGATTTATCAATAAACAATTTAGAAAAGTAAAATCTGTGTGTTTGTATTAAACCCCCCCCCCCCTTTCTACAACCTTGTATAGCCCTTTGGGACCAACTAGTGGTATCAGAGCGGGTTTGTTTAATCTCATAAACAAGTTCTAATCTATACTAAGATTTCTCTTCCTTGCTATTTCTGAAAAATGGCTACCAACACAAACACAAATTATATCGACAATGGTTCTCTTGCAAAACCCCCTAGATTCTATAGAGATAATTTTAATCTATGGAAAAATAGGATGACTCTCTTCCTAGAAGGTGTAGACCCTACTATGCCTTATTATCTTGAAAACGGCCCATTTATTCCCGTTAGAATTGATGCCACAGTACCCGCCGCTGAGAATAGACCTGCTATTCCAGAAAGGCTGGTACCCAAAGAAGTTCATACGTGGACTGACGAAGATAAGAAGAAAGTGGCTATCGACACAAAAGCCAGATCCATACTATCCATGGCTCTTCCGGACGAAGTCTACCATTCTGTCATGAACCTGAAATTCTCAAAAGCCATGTGGGACACAATATGTGTTTAGTATGAAGGTACTGCCGAAGTCCAGGACTCTCAAAAGATCAACCTGGTAAGACAGTATGAAAGTTTCATTTGTGGCAAGAATGAGACTCTCTCTGAAGTTCACCAACGTTTTAATTGCTTAATAATAGATCTGAAAACTATTGGTAAGGAATATTCTAACTTTGAAGTACTGACAAAGTTTCTAGAATGTTTACCTAAAAGCTGGGACAATTATTCTATGTGTCTCAAGCTGTCAAAAGATCTAAGATCAATGACCCTTGCTACCTTATATGGCACGATGCTGAATCATGAGCAATCAAACCATCTTAAGAAGAATCTTGTAAAAGATTCCAAAAGCACCCCTATTGCTTTAATCTCAGAGGAATCCTCTACTCAGCGACCCTCGGTCACTATCACTGAGTTAGAGAGTAACTCTGAAAGGTCATCAGACGCTGACTCTTCAGATGATGATGAATCTTTGGCTCTCCTAACTACAAAGTTCAGTAGATTCGCCAAAAAGAAAATGTTCAGAAAGAACAAACCTCTTTCTATAACTGATAAGCCAAGATCAACAGCTACTGTTGATAAGGCTACTGCTACTTGTTTTAACTGCGAAAAGATTGGACATTTCGCTAACGAGTGCAGGTCTAAGAAAGTATCGAGAAACTCAGCGTTTCCCGAGAAATCCTTTATTCCCAGGAAGAATGATGACAAATATGCGAAGCTGAAAGAAAAATATGCAAAGCTGAAAAGCTTCAAGAAGAAAGGCAAAGGCCTGATGGTTTACGATTGGGCTGCCTCTGAAGAAGAAGAATCATCATCTGACTCTGAAGATGATGAAGCCAATCTCTGTCTTATGGCAAAGATTGAAGATGAGGAAGAAAGTTCAGACATTCCCTCTACTTCAACCTCTGCAATTCAGGTATCACCTTCCTTCTTTACAAATATTGCAAATAATGATGAAGTTGATAGTCTCCGTAAAATCGACCTCTTGACTAGAAGTTTATATGAAGCCATGAATGGAAAAACTATTGTTGAAAACCAAAACCTTGATCTCGCTGAACAGCTCAAAAACTGTCACCTTCAAATAGAAAAACTGTCTAAAATTGAAGAAGATTTTAAAGATCAAGTGCATTTAAATCAGCTAGTCAAAATCGAACGAGCAGAAGCTATAGCTGTATTGAAAGCTGAAAAAGCTACTGTAGAAGGATGGTGTAATTCTTCAACAAAGATCACTGAGATAATTAAATCTCAGATACCCCTGAGTGATAAACGTGGTCTTGGTTACAAATATGAAACTCAAGAACCAACCACTGATCGTTCCATGCTCTTATTTGGAACTTTCATATCCTCAGTCGCTGATACTTCATCGTCTCAGTGTTCCTCGTCCAGACCAACTATCCCTGAGGAAATTTCTACCTTTGTCTTTAAAGATAAAGGTAAAGGAATTGCTTTTAACCAAAATCCTTAGAAGGGTACTTTAGTACCAAAGCTGAATGCTTCTAAAGCTTTAGTGATTTATTCCTCTGGATCAAGGAATCAGATCTCTGGATCTACTCAGCGTGGGTCTATTCAGCGATCTACTCCTAGACTCAGAGTGGATGTCCTTGGTAAGAAATCTGAAGAACTAAACGTTCCTCCCATTTCGAAATCCAAAAGCTTATTTGGTGCTGGTGCTTCTAATTCTAAATCAAAAGCTCAGCATTCAAATAGTCCGAGAACTACTTTTAGTTATAGGAAATGTTATCACTGTGGATTCACTGATCATATTGCTAGTAAGTGCCCCACAACCACCAAAGCTGATAAGATAGCTAAGGTGAAGATTACCCCAAGGCAAAGAAGACCACTGAGGTTAAGAAATTAACCAAAGTGAAGACTGACAAAGCTGAATCTTCAAATGCTGCGAAGACTGTTGAACCTTCCATTCCAACTACTTCCACTGACAAACGTGTACACATGGTTAAGTGTGTACCCAAGAAAAACTAATCTTCCTTTGTAATGCAGGTTAAGAAGGGTATCTGGTATCTCGATAGCGGATTCTCTAGACACATGACTGGAAAGAAAAGCCTGCTCGCTGAATACAAGGAAGAGAAGGGTCCCTCTGTGACTTTCGGTGGAAATGGAAAAGGATATACCCGAGGGTTTGGTGTACTCTCTAATGGTACAACCACCTTCAAAAGAGTCGCATATGTTGAAGGGCTGAAGCATAATCTTTTAAGAATCAGTCAGCTTTGCGACAAGGATAACAAGATAATCTTTACGAAGGAATCCTGCTTTGTCACTGACAAAAAGGAGAAGATAGCTCTCAGCGGTTATCGTTTGGAAAATATTTATGTAATAAACATGGACTCAACAACCACTGAGAACTCATGTTTCTTCTCAAAAGCCTCATCTGATGTCAACTGACTATGGCATAAGAGGCTCTCTCATCTGAACTTCAAGACACTGAACTCTCTTTCTTCAAAAGAGTTAGTCACTGGTCTACCTCAAAACTCATACGCCAAAGAGTCTTTATGTTTAGCGTGTGAGAAAGGAAAGTAGACCAAAGCAAGCTTTAAGTCAAAGCAAGTCTCCTCAGTGTCATCTCCTCTACAACTACTCCATATGGATTTGTTTGGCCCTGTTAACAAACAATCCATCGCTGGAAAGAAATATACACTGGTCATAGTTGATGAATTCTCTCGTTATACATGGGTTATGTTTCTCCGTTCCAAGAGTGACACCCCTGAAGAACTCATCACCTTTGTTCGGAAGATGGAAACCCTGAACAATATGACCGTTCACTCAATAAGGAGTGATCATGGAACTAAATTCAAAAACAGTTCTCTTGATTCCTTCTTTGAGAGTAAGGGTATTTCTCACAACTTTCCATCAGTGAGAACACCGCAACAAAATGGAGTCGCTGAAAGAAGAAATAGAACAGTTATTGAAGCTACACGTTCAATGCTCAGCGATTCTCACCTACCTACTCAGTTTTGGGCAGAAGCTGTCAACACCGCTTGTTTTACGCAAAATATGTCGCTGATAGTCAAAAGATTCAATAAAACAGCCTATGAACTCTTTCATGGGAGAAAGCCTTCAATCATCTTTCTTCACATCTTTGGATGTCAGTGTTTCATACTGAACAACAGAGATGCCCTTGGAAAGTTTGATCCTAAGGTTGATGATGGAATCTTTCTTGGATACTCCTCAGTCTCCAAAGCCTTCGGAGTCTTCAATTGAAGAAGACAAACTGTTGAAGAAACAATTCACGTCACGTTTGACGAATCCCGTTTAGCAAACTCTAAACCGAACGCTGATACTGAAGAACTGAGTCAATGGATGTTTTCTCATCTTGGTGATTCGGAAGATATTCCCACTCCTCGTGCTCATACCGTTGTAGATGATGGTCCTACTATCATTCCAAATATGCAGAATAGTGAAGCTGAAACTTCATGGGTCTCAGCTGTTCCTATAAACACTATATCTGCTTCTGAACCCAATGTCTCAGACATTCCATATACTTCTCAGCAATCAGTGAATATAATGACAACTGCATCCATTCCTCTCTTGGCTGATACTCCAGACGTCGCTGAAGCCTCATCTTCAGCTCCTCCAGTTCAGGTTAAGTCAGCGTCTCACGCTCCGGCTCAGCGATGGACTGTAAATCACCCAATTGATCAAATTCTTGGTGATCCAAACGCTGGTATTCAGACTCGACGAAGTGCAGGTAATATTTGTTTATTTGTTAATTTTATTTCACTAACTGAACCAAAGAAAGTAGATGATGCCCTCAAAGATCCAAACTGGGTCAGCGCCATGCAAGAAGAGCTGACTGAATTCGAAAGAAACAAAGTTTGGAAACTTGTTCGAAGACCAACTGACAAAACAGTGATAGGCACTAAATGGGTCTATCGAAACAAGTTGGACGAACATGGAACTGTAACCCGCAACAAGGCTCGTCTTGTTGCTCAGGGATACAGACAAGAGGAAGGCATAGATTATGACGAAACATTTTCTCCAGTAGCAAGATTAGAATCTATTCGTCTATTCTTAGCATACGCTGTACATAAAGACTTCAAAGTATATCAAATGGATGTTAAGTCAGCGTTTCTAAATGGAAAGCTGAATGAAGAAGTCTATGTGGAACAACCTCCAGGATTCTCAGATCCTAAGCGTCCAGGTTATGTTTATAAACTGGATAAGGCACTTTATGGCTTAAAGCAAGCTCCACGTGCATGGTATGACACTCTTTCTACTTATCTCCATATTGAACAATTTGAGCGAGGTAAAATCGACAAAACTCTATTTTTCAGGAAAGTAAAAGGTCATATCATTCTTGTTCAGATATATGTTGATGACATTATATTTGGCTCTACTAACCCTGATCTTTGTACTCGTTTCGCTGATAGAATGAAAGATGAGTATAAGATGAGCATGATGGGTGAACTAACATATTTCCTTAGTCTTCAGATAAAGCAAAATGAAAAAGGAACTTTCATTAATCAGGGAAAGTATGTTAAAGATATGCTGAAGAAATTCGACTTAACTGAAAGTTCAGCTATGAAAACCCCTATGGCACCACCGCTGACACTTGATAAGGACACTAAGGGTGTTCTTGTTAATGTCACGCTGTACCGTGGGATGATCGGCTGTCTTTTGTATCTTACAGCTAGCCGACCCGATATTGTGTATGCAACATGTTTGTGTGCACGATATCAAGCTGAACCTAAGATATCTCATATGAAAGCTGTAAAGCGAATTTTTTGATATCTTAAGGGTACATCGAATCTAGGTCTTTATTATCCCAAAGACTCAGGATTCGATCTAATCGCCTATTCAGATAGTGATTTTGCAGGTTGCAGAATGGATAGGAAAAGCACCACAGGAGGATGTCAGCTCCTGGGTGGAAAGCTGGTAAGTTGGACAAGTAAAAAGCAAAACTCAGTGTCCACCTCCACAGCTGAAGCTGAGTATGTAGCCGCTGGAAGCTGTTGTTCTCAGGTCTTGTGGATGAGAAATCAACTACTGGAGTATGACCTTCAGCTCTCAAATATTCCAATCTATTGCGACAGCACAAGTGCCATCGCTATAGCCAATAATCCAGTGCTACACTCAAAGACAAAACACATCGAAATCAGGTATCACTTTATCAGAGATCATGTGATGAATGGTGATATAGAACTTCACTTTATCCCAACTGATTATCATTTAGCTGATCTGTTCACCAAACCTCTTGATGAGACAAGGTTCTACTTTCTCATCAGCGAGCTTGGAATGCTGAACTTTTAAGAATAAAATCTTCAGTGGTTCGCATTTGATCAGCGACAGGATAAAACCAACTTATATAACCCATTCTATCATCCTCTCTCTGAATAAACTTGATTCACTGATATCAAGGTATGTTTTCTCTCTCTGACAAATCGCATGTAAATGCAAGATTTCAAAATAAATTACATCGCTGAATATCTTTTCCTTATCAGCGATACTTTGAAATTTCTAAAAACAATCACTGATATTTCTATTCAGTGCTTCATGTTTTCAAAAGTGTCCCTGAGTTTTTTCAAAACCTCAGAGACAACCAAGAATATGAAAGGACAGTTGTGACGTCATTGCAACGGATAAGCCCCGACACGTTCTTCTTTCTGACACACGTTTGCACGTTTCGTTTACTTGCCAATCAAATGCAAACACGTGTCCGTGTCATGATGAAAATCTTTTCCCGCTCAAGATTTTCTCTTTCTAATCTCTCTATATAAACAATTTCTTGTTTTATATTTTCCTTTTACGCGAACTTCTCCACCAAGCAAAGAAAGATTTCACTGTTGCATTTGTGCTCTCAAGTTTTTTTTTTCAAGAACTTAAGAACTTCATCTTCTTCAACGAACCAGGTTAATAACTCCTTTACTTTACCTGCTTCTTAAACTTGTTAATGATCTTCTCTTTGTTTTCACAAGATCAAACAAAAGAACTTCTTAAAAATTAAATCACTCTCTTTCATGTTTTATGAACACAACCATTTCATGGTTGTTCTTCAAGTTTAAATGCAAAAATTCTTAAACTTGTTCTTCATTCGTTTTTCCAGAATCCCAATCTTTCAAAGGAAACTGGAAAACAAGATTTTCTTTGGGTGTGCATTTCGTTTTTCAAAAACAAGAAATACCCTAATCTTCATTAAGACATTTTGTCTGAATGAATGGACAAAATTCGAACCATCTTATTGGAAAATCTTTCCACATTAAGATTATTCTTATTTGTTAATCTTTGGTTGAACTGATAATACAGAAAATGGCATCTTCTGACATTCCCAAGAACACCATCGCTGAGAACACTGCTACTGATTCTTCTGAAGAAGTGGAAATCCTCAAGGCTCCTCAGGTCAAGTTCTCTCTTGACAAACTGGATTGGACCAAGGTAAATAACCTCTATGCGCTTCTCGAGTTTCCTCCTCGAAAGCAAGTCACACATCTAGATGATGCTGTTAATTCCTCAAGAACTGTTCCATCTCCACAGCCCTGACCATAACACCTCCTGCACATCAGCTTTTGCTGTCACAATTCTGGTACTCTGCCAGACACTATCAGCTACCATCAGCCAAAGACCCCTAAAAAACAATCGACTGCATCCTCTGCGACACTGACTATGGCACCATGAAGATCACCCCTGCCATCATTCGCAAAGTCCTCAGCCTTCCCATCGCAACCAAAGAAAAACCCTTCGTTCCCCTCCCTGACCACAAGAAGAACTCAGACAGGGAAGTCATCATTGCATTCTTCGATGCAATGGGCTATGTATGGGAAACTGGAAGGGACAAGAAGCCCGAGAATAAGCTGACCCTCATCAAGAAGTCTAAAATGCCCAGCGAGATGAATTTCAGCTTCGCTCATTTAATCAGCTGCATGACTGCCAAGACCGGCTCCTCTGACCAAGCTGCTCAGCCTCAGCAAGCACTGGGATTAGCACTCCTGAAATGTCTAAACATAGACTGGGCATCGATTATCTATGATGACCTGGTACTCAGAGTGGACTCCGTCGCTGACAGATCTCCATGTGTTCCATATCCTCGGTTCATCAGCGCCGTATTCCAAAAAGGCCTGAAGGACAGCTATCCTCAAGAGGGTGACCTGAAACTTTCTCAGGTTGGCCCTAAGATACTCGACTTCAAACCAGTAGCGAATGAGGTACGTCTTTCTACTCTCCTAACTCTTCTAAACCCCACTTCTTCTACTTCTGCGACTCCTTCAGCGGACAAACCCACCGCTGATACCCCAGCTACAACCTCCATTCCTTCTCTAAAAAGGAAACATTCTGACAACCAACTTGGTTCCAAAAGAACTAAGAAACCCAAGGAGCAACCCCAGCAATCTATTGCTAAAGACTCCTCAGCTCCTCTTGATGGGCTGAAGGAAAGTTCAGTGGTACGCTCTGCCACAGCTGAACAAGCCACCCATTCTATCCCAACTTCAGCGTCTCCAAACGCTGAAGTTACAAACTTGGAATCTACCCAACCTCCTTCAGTCTCTCAAAAGGCTGATGAAGTGATTCTCAGTGAATCCAACGCTGAACTCCGCACCGAACCTCCATTCTTATCCTTCGCTTCTCCCTCTACTCATTTGGACTCTACTCCAGTTATCACTGAAGCACCTGTCATTCCTCCAGAAGCTAAAGAAAATACTCTTCAAGGAGTGACGGGCATAGGATCTGCAGAGATGACCATACATCCACGCACTCTCGCTGACGATATGGAACTTTTCTCAGGAACCCGTGACTTTGATGAATTCACCAATCCTCCTGCAGGTATACACCCATCCCTATACACTGTTACTAAACCCCAAACTTCTGAGCTTTCCTCTGTACACAAGTTTTTATATGTTACAGGTCCTAATTTGAGAGACATCAACGCCTCTCTGAAGACAATAGACACGACACTGACAGATCTGACTACTACTCTTTCCAGCAACTCTTCAGCTGTAACAAACGCTGGAGAGAATCTTACGAAGCTGACAACTGTCGTCGAAAAGAATGCCTCCAAAGCTGACTTGGAGAAGGTTGATAAATCACTCACCGACTTTGCCAAAGTTCTAGCTGACATCTACACAGACTACCTCGACATCAAGAAATCAGTTGACACCATGTCCAGCGAAGTCACAACGCTGAAGACATCGGTTAGCACACTCGAAGGTGATATGTCTGCTGTAAAGGCTGATGTCAGTTCAGTAAAAACTGATATGAGTTCTGTGAAGACCGATGTCAATACGATGAAGAATGACATCACTTCAATTCAGACATTGTTGCAGTAGATCCTAACCAACACAACCGCCCCTGCACATGCCCCTGCTCCTGCACCTGAGCATTTTACTCCGGCAGATCGTGGTGAACTCGTCAAAATCAATCCTGGTATTTATGCTCTTCAAACCAGATTATCAACGATTGAGACTTATGTGGGGGTCCCTGGCCAAGAAGACAGGGAGAAACCTACAGCTGCTGAGTCGTCACATTCCTCCCCAACTCATCATGATAAATAGGGGGAGAAGAGCGCTGAAGACCTTTCCAAGAGCGCTGAAGACCTTTCCCATGATGAATCTATCAGGGGAGAGAAGACTGAAGACCTCACCATTACTGAAGAAGGTGAGAAGACAATTGAAGCAGCAGCAGCCGCTGGACCTCAGGGAGATGAACACCCTGAGGGAACCGAGAAGCTTACCTCTGTATTTGAGGGGGAGAAACTCGAAGAAGAAGCTGAAGAAACTGAGTCTGAAGATGAAGATGAAGAAGCCATCGACTTATTTGATGATGAACCATCCTCTTCTCCAAAGAATGATGATGATGAAGATGATGATGATGATGACTCTTTTATCGTCAAGCCTGCTCAAAGAAAAATTCTTAAAGGGATTCAGTTAAATGAACCTTAAGGGGAGCAGACAAAGACAAAGCCATCAGCATCTGAAGCTGACAAAGGCAAAGGAAAAGGTGTCGCTGAAGATGAAAATCTGACGATCTTGCTTAAAAAGTCGGTTTGTCAGGTACACTAACTCCTTATTCCACATCCCTCCTCTATACACTTTATCAGCTCTACTTCCACAATCCTATATACATAATCCCACTCTTTCTCTATCTCTGTTCTACCCATGTTCTTACTTGTAAGATCGCTGTGTTTCAGCTAGTCCTCTCCCCTGTTTGAGGATATCGCTGATGTTCCTACAACTGTGACTTCATCAACAATAATCCCAACTCCCAACGCTGAAGAAATAATCCCAGTCTTGGATTTGATCTCTGAGACTGATAAACCTGAAGAACAGATGCTCTCTCACAAAAACAGACCTTCCTTGGCTCCTCAAAAGCTAAGTGAAGAGGATCAAGAAATGAGAGATGCAATGATCAAGAGACTCGAAGATCAGCGAATCATTCTGAAGCGTGATCAACTTCCTTCCGTTCCTCCAAAGTTGAACACCTCAGAGTTGAACGCCTAATCACTGAAAGAAAGGAAGCTGAAGAAAAAGACAGAGAATACGCCATCCAGCTTACTCAACGATCAATAAAAGACCCCAAGCTGAAAAGAGCTCCCATTGATGTTCAACGTCCGCTATGGGATGATGCTCAAAAGATCGTTAGAGAAAAGACTATGGTCTCTGATACGACTTTGGAATGGGCTAAACAGATGCTGACCTATCGATCAAGACCATCCAAAATCATCAAAGTAAACATCTGAGGAAGACTGTATGCAAACGTTCCTGTTGTTGAAGTGGATGTCTACAGAGAAGACAAGACCAAGAAAACCTTCTATGCTGCTACCTTAGAAAACTTTGGTCTCTCTGAATGGTTAGAAACGAAGTTAGCCATTCAGGGATCGCGCTCAAAGTTCAAAAGCCATGTCGAGAAGATCTTAAACAAACAGATCGACCTGCTTTCTTCTACTGTGGATATTCCTCCCTCAACTCTTCCTCCTCAACAAAGAAAAGTCTCTGCTAAGGAAAAGAAAGTCTCAGACACATGTCCCCTTATACGGAATGAAACAGGTATTGATTTCTCTCGTGCTGAAGTTCTTGGCCCTGATGCTGATCTCTCAGCGCTTGACACCTCCCTACCACCTGGAGAAACTTTCATTCCTGGCACAGTTGTAAGTGATCCTTATGGAATATTCTTTCTAGACTACGATGGAAACCATCACTTTCAACGTATCTCTGAGCTCCACATCGCTCCCATCGAACAACTCAGAGATCTCATAAACTGGTGTGAAGTCAGACGCGACATCAAAGCTAGACACTTGAAGCCCTTGATTTTTGAAGAAGTTCTTAAGAAAAAGAATCAAGGAGTAGATGTCCCTGATTGGATGATTGCCACATCAATGACCCTTGATGAACAACTCATTAAGGAAGAACCTTTTGACGGATAGGATTGCCTTGTAATTCTTTCTATCCTTATCTGTCTACATCTTTTTGTACTTGTAATTTTATTCGTTGTACTTGTAATTTTTACACTTCCCTCTGTAATCTTTAGAAAGTTTAAAGAAAAATTTCAGCGAACGTACTTTACTCCATCAGTACAGAAAAGATCCCAGAAAACAGTAAAAGGGACAAATATTTTATGAGTTCTTTTTATCCTTATGTTTTCATTATATTCAATTTTCTCTGTTGCTATGTCATAATCAAATAGGGGGAGATTGTTGATCCAAACCCTCAGTGATTTGATAATGACCCTCTCTTATATATACTTCGTGAAAATTGTAAGTAAATAATATGTATCAGAGTTTCACTATCGCTGATAAGTACTAAGATCTTCCAGTACCGCTGATAGGAACTCTCGCTCTTTAGATTAAACAATCAGCGAAACTGTTCACCATAATATTCTGAGTTTGTTCAGTACTTATGGTGATCGCTGATAAGTTAGTTGTTTACTTATGATCCCTGAAGACAAGTTTCACGTCAACATAGGTTCTACGCTGAAGTCGAAGATCAAGCTCAAGAACCAGCGACAAGTCTCCTAATGAACTGATGCGGATCAACGAAGACTCAGATTTGTCCACTCAACGTGAAGTATCAAGTACAGGACTTTGGCTATCGCTGAATTCTATCATTCGCTGATAAAGAATGATAGATCGCTGAATCAACGAAAAGTTGATCATGAAGTCCTCCGTACAAAGTACTTTTGTCAAAACTACCCTTGCACATCTTCGTACGATATGTCAGAAAAAGAACCTCCTTATTGTCTAAATTCGTACAACCACTCTGATACTACATTGTTCAAACATGCGGCTACTTAGGTTGTCAACAAAGGTCAATGACATGCAACCAATCAGCTGCTGCCACGTGTAAAGTGTATACTGCCATGCATTAAATGCATGCAGTATATAAGAAGATGAACTCACTTCATTTTGAAGTAACTTGCTAACTATGGACAAGTTCATCCTTCTTATATTTGAGATAGGTTATTATTAGTAATTTCCTTCTCTTTCTTAGTGCAATAAACTTAGTGTTCCAACTTGTTTAGATTTAGGTTTATCCTTAATCTTGTTTCCGCAACAAGCTGTAAATTGTTAATGATTTATCAATAAACAATTTAGAAAAGTAAAATATGTGTGTTTGTATTCAACCCCCCCCCCCCCCCCCCTCCTTCTACAAACTTGTATAGCCCTTCGGGACCAACAATGTTCTCATTTAAATTTCAAGGATCTGAACAATCTGGTTAGCAAACATCTGGTCAAAGGATTACCAAAGATCAAGTTTGAAAAGGAATCATTATGTTCAGCATGTGAAATGGGCAAGATGAAGAAAAGTTCTCATAAGATAAAAATGGACTCATCCTACAAATCACCATTAGAAATGCTACATACAGATCTTTGTGGTCCTTATTCAGTTCAATCTATGGGAGGAAAGAAGTATATGCTTGTTATTGTGGATGAATATTTCATCAAAGTCAGAGGCTGCTACAACACTGATTAATTTCATCAAAAGAATTCAAGTATTCTTACAACTTCTAGTCCAGAAAATCAGAAGTGAATGGGACAGAGTTCAGAAATGAGACTCTTCAGAACTTTTTGCAAAGCCTGGGGATTTTTCATAACTTTTCAGCTGTCAAAACTCCTCAACAAAATGGTGTTGTTGAAAGGAAGAACAGAACTCTAGTTGAAGCTGCAAGAACAATGTTGGCTTATTCAAATCTTCCAACCTTCCTATGGGCTGAAGCAATAGCCACTGCTTGTTTTACACAGAACAAAACCTTAATCAATAAAACACTAGATAAAACTGCTTATGAACTGATTAACAAGAGAAAACCACTGATTAAATTTTTTCATGTTTTTGGTTGCAGATGCTATGTTCTCAAAGATAGAGAAAATCTTGGTAACTTTGATAAAAAGGCAGATGAAGGATACTTTGTTGGTTATTAACTAACTTCCAAAGCATTCAGAATCTACAATAGAAGAACCAAGAGAATTATGGAAAGCATCAATGTCACCTTTGATGAGTCAAGAATGAAGACTTCTGAACAAACAGTTCAGAACTCGGACAGAATAAGACAAAAATGACTTCTGAAACAGCTTCAAATCCTAACTGTTCAGAACTCAATATATTGTTTAAAGATGCATTTCTGGAACTAACTTCTGAATCTTATGCAGATTTTGAAAATCCAAAAATGGTTCAAGAAATGAAAAAGGGAACTTCAGAAGTGGTTCAAACAACTGTAATTTCTGATACAGGTCCATCTGAGGAATGTCCAACTTTGATCAATACAAGTAATGAAACTTCTGATCCTAGTACTCAGAATTCTGGACAAGCCAATCAGAATTCTGACCAAGTTACTCAGAGTTCTGAACAAGTGTCTCAGAACTCTGAACAAGTCATTCAGAATTCTGACTCTACTACTCAGAATCCAAACTTGGATGTTTCACCTCAACAAGTATCAGAACAAGGAGAAAGTTCAGAATTACAAGCAATCATTGATGAGAATAATACAAACAACAATTTTTCAGAAATTGATGTGCTTCCTAGTTCAAACAAATGGACTAAAGACCATCCTATTCATCAAGTGATAGGAGATCCATCAGTAGGAGTTAAGACCAGATCAGCAACAGCAAATGAAGCAATGTTTGTAGGATTTTTAAGTGTGATTGAACCTAAGAAAGCCAACGAAGCCCTAGAGGATGCAAATTGGATTTTAGCAATGCAAGATGAATTGCTACAGTTTGAAAGAAATAAAGTCTGGAGACTAGTTCCAAAACCTGAAGGAAAATCTGTTATTGGAACTAAATGGGTATTCAGAAACAAGAAAGATGAGTCAGGTGTTGTAGTCAGAAACAAGGCAAGATTGGTTGCAAAAGGATATTCTCAACAAGAAGGAATAGACTATAATGAGACATTTGCACCTGTGGCAAGAATAGAAGCAATCAGAATATTCTTGGCCTATGCTGCACATAAGAACCTCAAAGTGTACCAAATGGATGTCAAATCAGCTTTTCTAAATGGTATACTTAATGAAGAGGTCTATGTCTATCAACCAGAAGGTTTTATTGATCCGATAATTTCCAGATCATTGTTTATGTTTTAGATAAGGCATTATATGGTCTAAAACAAGCACCAAGAGCCTGGTATGACACTCTTACTCAACACTTATTAAAATCTGGTTTCAAGAAAGGTAAGATTGACACTACTTTGTTCTTAAAGAAAAAGGGTGATGATTTAATTCTGATTCAAATATATGTAGATGACATAATATTTGGTTCTACAAGCGCAGAGTTATGTACTGAATTCTCAAAAGTCATGGAATTAGAATTTGAAATGAGCATGATGGGAGAATTGAACTTTTTCCTTGGTCTTCAAGTAAAATAATTACCAACTGGTATTTTTATAAATCAAGGAAAATATGTTAAAGATATTTTAAAGAATTTTAAGATGTCTGATTGTGCTTCTATGAGAACACCAATGGCAACAAATATCAAGTTAGATGCTGATCTCAATGGAGTTCCAGCAGATAACAAGATTTATAGAGGCATGATAGGATCTCTTCTTTACCTAACTGCTAGTAGACCAGATATTATGTTTGCTACTTGTTTTTGTGCTAGATTTCAATCAAATCCAAAAGAATCTCATTTGCTAGCTGTTAAGAGGATCTTAAGATATCTGAAAGGTTCACCAGATTTGGGCCTTTGGTATCCAAAAGAGACTGATTTCAAATTAACTGGTTTTACTGATGCTGATCATGCAGGAAGCAGGTTGGACAGGAAAAGTACATCTGGTGCTTGTAACTTTTTGGGAGATAAGATTGTGAGTTGGGCTTCAAAGAAGCAAAACTGTGTATCCACATCCACTGCTGAAGCAGAGTATGTTGCTGATGCTGCCTGCTGCTCTCGAACTTTGTGGATGAGAACACAACTCATGGACTATGGATATCAACTCAACAAAATTCCCATATATTGTGATCCAGAAAGTGCCATTGCAATAACTCAGAATCCTGTTCAACACTCAAAAACCAAGCATATTGATGTAAGGTATCATTTTATTAAAGACTATGTTGAAAATGGAACTATAGAGATGCACTTTGTGCATACAAAGTATCAATTGGATGACTTGTTCACAAAGCCTCTTGATCACAAAAGGTTCACCTTTCTCATATGTAAAATAGGAATGCTTAATTTGACTAATTGAACATATTTGTTAGTTTTTCAGAAATGAAAATTTTTCTAAGTGAGATTTTCTGAGCAGTGTTCCCAGAACTCTGACTCTCTTAATCAGAATTCTGACTCTTGAGTTCAGAACTTCTGAATCAATACTTCAGAAATCTAACTTCAAATTCTTTAATTCTGAATAGATTAATCAGAACTTCTGACTACCTTTCAGAACACATTTCTGAAAATTACAAATATTTCAATATGTTGTTAAGATTTTTTTTGTTTTATTTTTACATTCCTTATAATATGTGTTTGAGTATATGCTAAAGTCAAGGGGGAGAATTGATATTCTTCAGAAATCATTCCAAGATGATTAAAAGGTTTGTATTCTTCTCTTATCACTAATCATTCTAAGGAGAACAAGCTTTCAATGATAAAATATTTTTATACTTGTTCAAAACTATTTCTGAATGTTTCAAAAGTTTTCAAATTTAGATGTTAGATTTTAAATGATTTTTCTAAAATCACAAATCGTCATTAAAAGAACAGAATATTGATGATAAAATAATTTTCTATCTGTTCAAACTACTTCTGGATGATTTAAATGTTTTTATATAATCAGAAGTTGATTTTAAATGAATTTTCGTTCTAAGGGAATTTTTTTTCTGAACTGTATACTCAGAACTTCTGAGTATGCTTTCTCAGAACTCCGAGCGTGTTACTCAGAACTTTTAACTTGTGTTAATTTCTATCAAGTTACACGTGTCAGCTTCTTATTCAATTGAAATTACCACGTGTCATTTAATATCTTTTGTGGTATTTCAAAGTGTTTGACTCCGTTATAACACTGATAAAAGCAACGTTTTCCCGTTAAGCCCTTCGGCTTCGCGGATTTTAAATAGTTCTTAAAATCCCTCTTTCAAATTTTATTTGAAATCCAAGAGTGAAAAGTGAGAAACGCACAATTCCTGAGTTCATTGATCTTGTTTTCTTTCAAAATTCCACATTACGATCATGTCTGGTTCAAGGAGAAATAGAGCCATTTCATTACATTCATCAAAATCATTGTTTGAATCAGAATCAGATGATGATGAAGTTCAAAGACCTGAAAATAGAGCCGTAGATGAAGGGGTAATAGGAGATAACATTGTACAAGGTAATGTTGGAGGAGAAGCAGGGGATGAACATATGGATGAATCAGAGGGAAACGCAGATGAGGGAAATGAGAACATTTAACACGAACAGAGTGCAGTTAGGTCAGTCATGTCAGGAAGACCTAATCATGGTGAAAGGATTGTTCCTGAGAGAGAGTATTTGAGGCTATTGGAAAACAATTATGTGTTATTGTTTGATGAAAGCAGATTTAAAGAAGAACATAAGATAATCATGGAGTTATTGAAGTATCATCCATACAAAAAGTGGTTTACAAAGAAGAAATCGGTTCCTGTTCAGTATATACAACAATGGTGGAAGCATCTAAGGCTAGAGGGAAATAAATTTGTATCTGAAGTTGGGGGAGTTTCTTTGACTTTTACTATACAAATTTTAAGAGATATGCTGAAATTACCAGATAAAGATGATTTAGAAGGAAGATTAGATTTTGAAGATTCTCCATTGACAGAATAATTAATTGATGAATTTATGAGATTGGGGTATAATGAAGAGTTGAGGACCCTAAGTTTGTTCAGAAGAAACAAATTACCACCAATTTAGGCTTGCTTGTTCAACATTGTGAATAAATGTTTATCTGGGAAGAATAGTTCTCTTGATCAAGGCTCAAGGCAAATTCTGCAAATCTTTCATGGGTTGGTAAAGAACAAACATTATGATTATACTGCAATTCTTTGGGAAGATATGAAGAACACCTTTGAGAAGAATCAGAAGGCTATAGAAAAGAAGACAAGGGATACTTCACTTACATATATACCTTATCAAAGGTATTGGCAGATTGTGATTTGGTATGCTATGAGAGAAAACAGAAATATTCCAAGAAGAGCAAATGAGGAGCATTGTCCAATTTTTTATATGGGTAAGATGATTTCTAGTTCTAAAAATCAGAATTTTCCAAATCAAAAACCTCTTCCAAGGTCTCCTAGGCAGTATATTCCAAGGGACAGTGAGATTTTAAAAGCTTATTGCACCTCAATGGGACTTGAACAACCTCAAGACCCTACCCATGAGAAACAACCTGAGATGAGAGGTGAGGGGTCAAATCAAAATAGAGAGGGGGAGAATGTTCAAGGGGGAGAACATATTTAGAGAATAGAGAGGGAAAATTCAGAGAGATTGGTTAGTATGGAAGTTGAAAAACAGATAGAGTGTGGTGAGGATGAGAGATTGTTAACATAATCTCAAACAGAAAGAGATGGTTATGATCCAGCTGAATTAATCCGGGTAGCCACATCTACTGTTGGTTCACAACTCTTGGTGACAACATTGAAGAAAACACCATGGACCCAGTGGTGGAACTTGAACAACCCATCCCTAGCCACTCAGAAGTATTTCAACATACTACTGTTTTAATTCAAACAGGGGAACCATCCCAAACTCATTTGGAGGGAGGTGATAAATCCCAACCTATTCTTGAACACTTTGAGTCTGGATTACACAGTAATATCCAATTTGGGCCTGAATTTTTTTTCAACACTAGCACATCACAGGAATTTCGTATTCCTGTAACAACATCCATAGACACTCCTAATATTGGTTGTCAAGGATTGGATGGAAGTCCTGGTGAAGTGAACATCTCAAAAGCTTCATTACATAGTGCCTCTGTGGTACATGGTGTATTTGTGGCACCTACAGGCCAAGAGTTCTCTAAACACTTGAAAACTGGACCATTTGTTGATCCAGGTTCACTATTAGAATCTTCTGAATTTGAAAAGATTCAGAAACAAAATCAGGTGTTGGGGGAAAAGTTGAAAAATTGGAGAGTACGGTGGATTCTTTGAAAAATGAGGTGAAAGATCTCAAACTCTTGTTGGAAGGGAAAGCAAAATCTGTTGAACAAATGGTGGATGGAATGAAAGTGTCCTTGGA
The DNA here is from genome assembly GCA_033807775.1 of Saussurea involucrata. Lineage (NCBI taxonomy): Eukaryota > Viridiplantae > Streptophyta > Magnoliopsida > Asterales > Asteraceae > Saussurea > Saussurea involucrata. Next base: position 142,030,195 of record CM066322.1, read on the forward strand.
ATCACACAAAAGGGAGATCAAGGATAGTATGTCAGAATTTAAAAAGGAGTTAGTAAGGAATATGAATGATATGAAATCTTCATTGTTTCAACTTTTCAGTTCAACATTGGCTAGTGTTTCAAAGCCATTAGCCATCATGCCTATGTCTGTAGCTGAACCTGAAGAAGAATCAACTCATAATTTAAAAAGGAAGTTTGATGATAATTATCCTCATGATCATCAAAAGGGGGAGAAAAGGCAAAAGCATAATTCTGAGGTTGATGAACAAAGCACTGATGAGTTAGAAAATGTTTAAAAGTCAGCTGATATTGACTTAGCAGATTTTGAGATTTCTGATATGCAGTTAGTAGTTGCAGAGGTTCAAAATTCAGAAAATATTCAAGTAGTTCATGAATCAGCAGAAGTGGAAAAATCAACAGAAGCTGAGAAGTTGGTTGAGGTTCAGATTATTAGTTCAGATACTGAGGAAGAGATGGAAATGGAAAAGATGGGAAGCGAAAACTCAAGTAAAACAGAGGAATTGGTGTTGAATACAGAGATGGAGATTAATTCTGATGAAACTGAAATTCTTATGGCAGATACTGATCAGAATGATGATACTGAAAAGACGGATATTTTTGGATCAGATAAGGTTATATCAGATCAAAATACTGTTATAGAAGAAATGAAAGATTCTTCTGAAGAATGGTGTGAAATAACTATGGCAGATATCTCTGAAGAAAGATTGATTGAAAGTTCTGAGATTAACACTTGTTTAGATATAGTTCCTTATACCAGAAGGGGACTTCTTAATTCTGAACATGAAGAGAGAAGACTGAATGATATTTTGATAAGGAGAATGCATAGTGAGTTGGTCAGAGCTCTTAACATTCAGAATGTTCAAAGAGTTATCAGATTGGTGAGGCCAATTGACTTGTTGGAAGAAGAAGATCACTCTGTAAGATACACAAAGCAGTTTGTAAAAGACATTGGAGAATATTTCTTTGAAGATGTATTAGAAGAAGATCTTGTGAAAGTTGAAGACTTCTTTATGCCTTTCTACACTTACAGAAGGCCAATTGTGATTCCCAGAATTAATTTACCCATTCTTGAAGAACCTTTATATGACTTTATTGTTGAAAGAGAAGATACACCATTGGCAAGAAACATGGATGTTAGTATTTTCCCTGAAGACAATTATGAATCTGTCTACTGCAAAGATGATGAGTTTGTTGACATTGAAAATTTTATTGATAGATTCTTGGATGAGAGGATTCAGATGACATATGTGGAAGTTTCAAACAGGTTAAGAAAGACTGATGAAAAGCTACATGTTCAGAAAAGAATTCTGAAGGTGTTAGACTTTCTAAGTGAAGAATTTGATGGTCTGAGATATGTTAATCTGAATGTATTGAAAGAAGGAAACTTAAAGGTGAACATGACAAGTTTTGATTTTCACAGATAGTTCTTGGAAGATCAAATTTTCTTGGTGAAATTCTTTGCTGGTACTGAAGATGCTTGGATAGAACTTGAATGCAGAAGAATTGTGGGAATATATGTCAGAAATCTGTATTTGTATGATTTTCAGTTGGCAATTGAGTCAAGGAAAGAGAAATGTAACTTGACAAGTCCAATCAGAACTCTTGAAGTAATAAGCAACTTTGATGGCTTTGTGAGTGAAGAAGTTGGAAATGAAAGATTCATTCATTCAGAATTCAACCAAGTTATGCTATTCAGATTGAATAATCTAGTAAAGTATAGTGATGCTACTCTGAAGAAGACAGTAATAAAGATGCAAGCTTATGTTGAGAATGTCAGAATTTTTGTGAGAGAAAAATGTATCAAATGTGTCACTAAAAGACTTGAACTCAGAAACAAAATCAGAAATTGCAATGAATGGTTACTTTCAGAAGTAAATCCAAAGAAATTGTTACACAGAGATTTTGTTTTTCCAGCTGAATATCAAGTAAATGGTGTTTACTCAGAAGAAGTTGAAGAAGATATTCCAGATGTGTCTTCACAAGATGTTCAAATGAAAGATGCTGATCAACCAGAAAAGTCTGAGGCTAATGAAGAAGAAATACATGTTGATGTTAATGGTTACTTTCTGGAGTATGCTCTTCCTTATTTCTTTCAACCAACAGAAGTAAATTTTTTAAGTGTTTATCATGACCGAACAGAGATACATCAATGTCTTCGTGGTGAAATGTCAAAGCGCTTAGGAAAACCAAAAGAATCAGTATATTCAGATTTCTTAATCACAGGGATTAGAGAAGAAGTTCATGAAACATGAATATAACTCATTTGAAGTCTTAAGAGAAGATGGAAAAGTCTACTACTCTACTGAAGCAGATTTTGAAAAAAATCTCAGTAACAGATTTGTACAGATTGTATAATCTTTTGTCAAATAAAGACTGCAGTAAACTGAAAAAGGAGAGAGGAGCATTGGCTGCAGTGAGAGAGGCTATGTTTTATATTCTTAGATGGCATGCATATATAGATTTTCAAATTGCACTGTATTTACAAAGGCCATGTGTATATCTCTCAAAGCCAAATAATGAGCATCAAAATCTGAATCTTCTGAAAAGTGGAAATGTTACAAGATATCCAGAGTTGGGAGTCTTCTTAAGAAATGACAGAAATGAAAAGATTTTCTTCAGATCAGAAGAAGTGGCAAAATATTGTTCAGGAACTTTAAGGTTCATCAAACACAGTCTGGAGAAAAAGTTACAAAAGGGAAAACAAGTTGAAGAGATTCAAGAGATCGTAGAAAAGATTAACAGAAGGCTTACTCTAAGAAATGTACTGGTTTTGAAGATTGTTCCAGCACTAAAAGAATATGATTATGAAAAGTACAGGACTATTTGACAAAAAGGGGGAGATTGTTAGATCTGAAGTTTTGTCAAAAGTTACAAGTGTTGGATCTGAATAGAAGACTCAAAGTTCTGAGTTAGAAGACTCAGAAGTTCTGATCTGAGAAGTCTCGAAAAGATTACAAGTGTGGAATCTGAACAGAAGGGTCAGAGTTCTGAGTAGGAGACTCAGAACTTCTGATGATGAAGAAGAAAATATCACAAGTGCTTGAAGGAAGTTCTGAAGTGCTTGATCAGAAGGATGTTTAGAAGTTCTGAACATGTTGTTCAGAACTTATGTCTTAGGATATTTTCAGTTATATTATGTTACTAATTAGGACACGTGTAATTGTTCTATTAGTCTTTGATGTATATGTACTGTAGCTTTAGCTTTTCCTTACAGTATATATATAGTAGTTAGCAACTGTAAGCTAACTAATCTTAGGCATAATCTTCCGCATATCTTTGTATTCAACTTTTGTAATCTTTGAGAGATTCTCTCTCTAGATCTGTAATCTGTTCTTAATTGAATACAAGTGCGTTGATCCAAATCTCTATCATTCACTGTTTGATTGTTCATATTTGATTGTAAGATTGAATCCTGGTTTCTACAGATGCATCGATAATTCCGAACAAGTACAAAATATCCTAAAGGAGATGCACGATGGCGAATATGGCAACCACTCAGGTGGTCGCACTCTTGCAAATCGTATCTCGCGACAAGGCTATTCTTGGCCGACGTTAAGGCAAGACATTACCAGGTACGTCCAAGGTTGTGACGCATGTCAGCGATATTCAGGTATGACCCACCAACCATTCGAACCTTTACATACGTCCTTAGTTCCATGGCCTTTCATGAGGTGGGGAATGGACATCGTTGGCAAATTACCTCCTGCCCCAGGGCAAAAGGTCTTTCTGTTAGTCCTTACAGATTATTTTTTTAAATGGATAGAAGCAGCTGCTTACTCCCAAATTCGGGACAAAGAAGTTATTTCTTTTATCCAGACTAATATCCTATGCAGGTTCGGGATCCCTTCCGAAATTGTGTGTGACAATGGGTCGCAGGTCATAAGCGATCGAACATTACGATTTTGTGAGGATCCTAATATCAAACTTACAACCTCAACCCCACGTTACCCCCAGTCTAACGGCCTTGCAGAATCAAGCAATAAAGTCATCATCAGTTCAATCAAGAAAAGACTTAAGGCCACAAAAGGGAAGTGGGTCGAAGAACTCTCGTCAATCCTATGGGCCAATCGTACAACGCCCCGAACGTCGACAGGACAAACGCCTTTTTCATTGGTCTACGGTTGTGAAGTCGTCTAACCTATCGAAATACAGCTTCCGACATCGAGACATACGTCCGTCGATCATAATTTGGTAGATCTAAGCTACGACCTCGACGCTCTTGAAGAGTTAAGAGAGTCTGCTTTAGTCAGGACGGCATCTCAACGACAAGTCGTTGAGCGACATTTCAATAAAAATGTGAAAGCCAAAATCTTTCAGGAAGGAGACTACGTCTTGCGATGGGTGTTCCAGAACACCAAAGAATCAAATGCAGGTAAGTTGTCCACTAAGTGGGAATGACCTTATCGAATATCTGAGGTCGTCGGGAAGGGTGCTTACAGACTTCGAACCCTCAACGACCAAGACATCCCACGAAGCTGGAACGCAGTACATGTAAAGAAATACTTATTTTCAATTTTTTTCATTTTATTTCGATAAACGATTACTGACTTAAGCATCGAGGGTCGTTGGTCAAACCAACGACCACCCTAGAGTCTTCCATTGCAGGCTCACAGGATCGCATGAATGTCAGTCTTACAAACTACGTTATGAGAGAACAAAGTCTCTAAGACTTGCGTCTCACAAAAGGAATCTTATGATTCATTGCACAGGTCTTATGACCATCACAAGTGTTCTTCAAACTGAGTATCAGAACCTAAAGTCTTATGACTTGAATTCCATATTTAGAATATTTTTTCGGCCCGGCCGCCCGACTATTTCCAGAGTCATATATCGTACAATTCTACGTTCGCTTTCTATACTATCTTAATTTGTTTACTTACAACAAAGTAAAATACACGATGGTATAACGAAAGGCATACTTGTACTAAATCCAAAAGTAGTACAAGACAAGGCACGACCACCAACGGTCGCCCTAGAATGAAATACAAAATTACAAAATTTACTGAGGGCCCTAGTCGACTCCAGCCTCGTCTTCCGCATCGCCCGTCTTGGCTTCTGCGGAATCAGTGTCATCGACCCTATCCTCTTCGTCGAGATCCTCTTCGGTCACAACATGCTCGAGGTAGGACGCGACTTCGGCCTCAGCGCCAGCCAAGGGATTTTTCCCCTGCAGGTGACGGCGCATAATCGTCGCCCTGACCTTCAGACGGGTCAGTGCCTCGAACGAAAGGATCTTCTCCTCCAAGGCCCCTGTCTTGGCCTCAACAGCCTTAACCGACATCTTGAGCTCCCCCACCTATTTTTTGCGCACGGTGGGGGATGCCTTACCTGTCGTCACCTCTGCTTTATAAGCAGAGGCCCTTTCCAACGTCTCCTTGAGATGATTTTGGAGCTTCCCCTTCTCTAGAGACGCCGTCTCCAGAAGGCTCTTGAGATCGTCCACTTGAACGGAGAGAGCCTCCGCCTTGGCCTTAGCCGCCCGCTCATCCTCTCGAGCTTTACGCTCATCTTCTTGCGCTCGCTGAAGTTTCTCAGCGATGCAAGGTTCGACCTTCTAGAGCTCCTCCAGTTGGCCGAAAAGGCCTAGCGATGCCTGAAACGCCTGTAGTCGCACGAAAATACATAAGGTAAGTCTGACTTACTAAGAAAGGAAGGGACACGCGACAAAAATACTTACCAGGAATGCCATGCCTGCGATGTGAGATACTGTCTCGTCCACGATAGCGGTCTTTGAAGGCTGGTAGGAGGAATTTTCCTAAGTTAGGGAAAATCTTCGCCCTATCTAGGACGCCGTCCAACAAGAAGTCCGACGGTAATGGAAAGTTCACAGTCATAACTTCAGGGGACCCTTCCCCTTCTCCTCCGCAGTGAACGACCCAGGCGGCGTTGGTGTCATCCTCGGCACGTCCACAGACGTCTTCGTTTTCTCGGAAGTAGAAACCTTTAAGGGCTCTCCACCCGTCGACGAAGGTTCCCTCAGGGGAACCTACTGTTGATCCAAACCCTCAGTGATTTGATAATGACCCTATCTTAAATACTTAGTGAAAATTGTAAGTAAACAATATGTATCAGAGTTTCACTATCGCTGATAAGTACTAAGATCTTACAGTACTGCTGATAGGAACTCTCGCACTTTTAGATTAAACATTCAGCGAACACTGTTCACCATATCGCTGAGTCTGTTCAGTCCTTATGGTGATCGCTGATAAGTTAGTTGTTTACTTATGATCCCTGAAGACAAGATTCACGTCAACAAAGGTTCTACGCTGAAGTCGAAGATCAAGCTCAAGAACCAGCGACAAGTCTCCTAATGAACTGATGCGGATCAGCGAAGACTCAGATTTGTCCACTCAACGTGAAGTATCAAGTACAAGACTTCAGCTATCGCTGAACTTTATCATCTGCTGAATAGTAAATGATAATCGCTGAATCAACGAAAGCTGATCATGAAGTCCTCCGTACAAAGTACTTTTGTCTTAACCTCCCTTGCACGCCACCGTACGAAATGTCAGAAAAGAACCTCCGAAAATCTGAAATCGTACAACCACTCTGATACTACACTGTTCATTCATGCGGCTACTAAGGTTGTCATCAAAGGTCAATGACATGCAACCAATCCGCTAATGACACGTGTAAAGTATATACTGGATTGCATTAAATGCATGCAGTATATAAAGAGATGAACTCACTTCATTTGAAGTAACTTGCTAACTCTGGACAAGTTCAAATCTCTCAAGATAGGATTTTATTAGTAATCTCCTTATCTTTCTTAGTGCAAGAAAACCTTAGTGTTCCAACTTGTTTAGATTTAGGTTTATCCTTAATCTTGTTTCCGCAACAAGCTGTAAATTGTTAATGATTTATCAATAAACAATTTAGAAAAGTAAAATAGTGTGTTTGTATTCAACCCCCCCCTTCTACAAACTTGTTTAAGCCTTTCGGGACCAACAAGTGGTATCAGAGCAGATTTGTTTAATCTCATAAACAAGATCTAATCTAAGATTTTTTCTCTTCCTTGCTATTATCTGAAAATGGCCAACTCAAACACAAACACTCACTATATCGACAATGGTTCTCTTGCAAAACCCCCTAGATTTTCCAGAGACAACTTCAACTTATGGAAAAATAGGATGACACTCTTCTTAGAAGGTGTAGACCCTACTATACCTTACTATCTTGAAAACGGTCCACACATCCCTGTAACGATTGATCCTGCCGTTCCAGCCACTGCAACTAGAGCTGCAATTCCAGAAAGGCTGATTCCAAAGGAAATCCATCATTGGACCGATGAAGACAAGAAGAAAGTGGCTATAGATACAAAAGCCAGATCCATACTATCCATGGCCCTTCCTGACGAAGTCTACCATTCCGTCATGAACCTGAAATCCTCGAAGGCCATGTGGGACACAATATGTGTTCAGTATGAAGGAACGTCTGAAGTCCAGGATTCAAGAAAGATCAACCTGGTAAGACAATACGAAAGTTTCATCTCTGGTAAGAATGAAACTCTCTCTGAAGTACATCAACGTTTTAACTGCTTAATTATAGATCTTAAAACGGTTGGTAAGGAATATTCTAACTTTGAAGTTCTGACAAAGTTTTTAGAATGTTTACCTGAAAGCTGGGACAATTATTCCATGTGTCTCAAGCTGTCAAAAGATCTAAGATCAATGACACTCGCTACCTTATATGGCACATTGCTGAATCATGAGCAATCTAGCCATCTTAAGAAGAATCTTGTAAAAGATTCCAAAAGCACCCCTGTTGCTTTAATCTCAGAGGAACCTTCTACTCAGCGACCCGTGGTCACTATCACTGAGTTAGAAAGTAACTCTGAAAGATCATCAGATTCTGATTCTTCAGATGATGAATCCTTGGCTCTCCTAACTAAAAAGTTCAGGAGATTCGCCAAGAAGAAAATGTTTAGAAAGAACAAAACTATTTCTATAGCTGACAAGCCTAAGTCATCAACTTTTGTTGATAAGGCTACTGCTACTTGTTTTAACTGCGAAAAGACAGGTCATTTCGCTAACGAGTGCAGGTCAAAGAAAATCATGAGACCTTCAGCCTTTACAAAGAAATCCTTTGTTCCAAGGAATAAAGACGACAAATACTTAAAGCTGAAGGAGAAGTATATAAAGCTGAAAAGCTTTAAGAAGAAGGGAAAAGGCCTAATGGCTGACTATGATTGGGCTGCTTCTGATGAAGAAGCCTCATCATCTGATTCTGAAGATGATGAAGCAAATCAATGTCTCATGGCCAAGATTGAAGAAGAGGAAGAAAGTTCAGACATACCCTCCACTTCAACATCTGCCATTCAGGTATCACCTTCCTTCTTTACCAATATTGTAAATATTGATGAAGCTGATAGTCTCCGTAAAATCGAACTACTGACTAGAAGCTTATACGAAGCCATGAACGGCAAAGCTGTGGTTGAAAACCAAAATCTTGATCTCGCTGAAAAGCTTAAAAATTGCCACCTTCAAATAGAAAAGCTTTCTAAATTTGAAGAAGATTTTAAAGATCAAGTCCATTTAAATCAGCTAGTCAAAATTGAACGAGCGGAAGCTATCGCTGCATTAAAAGCTGAACAAGCTACTGTTGAAGGATGGTGTAATTCTTCAACAAAGATCACTGAGATAATTAAGGCTCAGATTCCTCTGAGTGATAAACGTGGTCTGGGTTATAAATATGATACTCCAATACCAACCACTGAACGTTCAATGCTTAAATTTGGAACGTTCGTATCCTCAGTAGCTGACACTTCTTCATCTCAGTACTCCTCGTCGATTACACCAATCCCTGAGGAAACTCCTACCTCCTCAAAAGGTAAGGAGAAAATGGTTCATTCAAAACCTACCTCTGTCTCTAAAGATAAAGGTAAAGGAATTGTAATTTATCAAAATCCTCAGAAGGGTACTTTAGTACCTAAGCTGAATGCTTCCAAAGCCTTAGTGATCCATTCATCTGGTTCTAGAAATCAGACCTCTGGATCAGTTCAGCGACCTACTCCTAGACTCAGAGTAGATGTCCTTGGTAAGAAATCTGAAGAACTGAATGTTCGTCCTATTTCAAAAACCAATAGTGTACTTGGTGCTGGCACTTCTAATTCCAAATTAAAAGCTCAGCACACAAGTGGTCCTAGAACTAATTTTAGTTATAGGAAATGTTATCACTGTGGACTTACCGATCATATTGCAAGTAAGTGTCCCACAGCCACCAAAGCTGATAAGATAGCTAAGGTGAAGATAGCACCAAAGAAGACCAAACCAGTTGCAAGTCAGGTCAAGGTGACTCATACCGCTGAGGTCAAGAAATTGACCAAAGTGAAGAAAGACAAAGCTGAATCTTCAAATGCTGCGAAGACTGTTGAACCCATTCCAACCACTTCCACTGACAAACGCGTATACATGGTGAAGTGGGTACCCAAGCAAAACTAATCTTCCTTTGTATTGCAGGTTAAGAAGGGTATCTGGTATCTCGATAGCGGATGCTCTAGACACATGACTGGAAAGAAAAGCCTGCTCGCTGAATACAAGGAAGAGAAGGGTCCCTCTGTAACTTTCGGTGGAAATGGAAAAGGACACACCCGAGGGTATGGTGTACTTTCAAATGGTACAACATCCTTCAGAAGAGTCGCATATGTTGAAGGGCTGAAGCATAATCTTCTGAGCATCAGTCAGCTTTGCGACATGGATAACAAAGTGATTTTCACCAAGGAATCCTGCTTTGTCTCTGACAAAAAGGAGAAGATAGCTCTCAGCGGTTATCGTTTGGAAAATGTTTACGTTATAAACATGGACTCAACAACCACTGAGAACTCCTGTTTCTTCTCAAAGGCATCTTCTGATGTCAACTGGCTATGGCACAAGAGACTCTCACATCTCAACTTCAAGACACTGAATACTCTTTCATCCAAAGAGTTAGTCACTGGTCTACCTCAACATTCATACGCCAAAGAATCCTTATGTTCAGCGTGTGAAAAAGGGAAGCAGACCAAGGCAAGCTTTAAGTCCAAGCAAGTTTCCTCAGTGTCATCTCCTCTTCAACTACTCCATATGGATTTGTTTGGCCCCGTTAACAAACAATCCATCGCTGGAAAGAAATATACGCTGGTCATAGTTGATGAATTCTCTCGTTATACATGGGTAATGTTTCTCCGTTCTAAGAGTGACACCCCTGAAGAACTCATCACCTTTGTTCGGAAGATGGAAACTCTGAACAATATGACTGTTCGCTCAATAAGGAGTGATCATGGAACTGAATTCAAAAACAGTTCTCTTGATTCCTTCCTTGAGAGCAAGGGTATTTCTCATAACTTTTCGTCAGTGAGAACACCACAACAAAACGGAGTCGCTGAAAGAAGAAATAGAACAATTATTGAAGCTGCACGTTCAATGCTCAGCGATTCTCACCTGCCTACTCAGTTTTGGGCAGAAGCTGTCAACACGGCTTGTTTTACGCAAAACAGGTCGCTGATAGTCAAAAGATTCAAAAAGACAGCCTATGAACTCTTTCATGGGAGAAAGCCTTCAATCAGCTTTCTTCACATCTTTGGTTGTCAGTGTTTCATACTGAACAACAGAGATGCCCTTGGAAAGTTTGATCCTAAGGCTGATGATGGAATCTTTCTTGGATACTCCTCAGTTTCCAAAGCCTTCAGAGTCTTCAACCGAAGAAGACAAACTGTAGAAGAAACTATTCACGTCACGTTTGACGAATCCCGTTCAGCGAACTCTAAACCGAACGCTGATACAGAAGAACTGAATCAATGGATGTTTTCTCATCTTGGTGATTCAGAAGATGTTCCCACTACTCATACTCATACAACTGAAAATGATGGTCCTACTATCATTCCCAATATGCAGAATAGTGAAGCTGAAACATCTTGGGTCTCAGCTGTTCCTATAAATACTATACCCGCAGTTGATCCAAATGTCTCAGAAATTCCATCTATTTCTCAGCAATCAGTGAATGAAGTGACAAATGCAAGCATTCCTCTCTTAGCTGATTATCCAGAAGTAGCTGAAGCCTCATCTTCAGTTTCTCCAGTTCAGACTGAGTCAGCGACGCATGCTCCGGCTCAGCGATGGACTGTAAATCACCCAATCGATCAAATTCTTGGTGATCCCAACGCTGGTTTTCAGACTCGTAGAAGTGCAGGTAATATTTGTTTATTTGTTAACTTTATTTCTCTAACTGAACCAAAGAAAATAGATGATGCCCTCAGAGATCCAAACTGGGTCAGCGCTATGCAAGAAGAGCTGACTGAATTCGAAAGAAACAAAGTTTGGAAACTTGTTCGGAGACCAACGGACAAAACAGTGATAGGCACTAAGTGGGTCTATCGAAACAAGTTGGACGAACATGGTACTGTAACTCGCAACAAAGCTCGTCTTGTTGCTCAGGGATACAGACAAGAGGAAGGTATAGATTATGACGAAACCTTTGCTCCTGTAGCAAGACTTGAATCTATTCGTCTTTTCTTAGCATATGTTGTACACAAAAACTTCACTGTACATCAAATGGATGTTAAGTCAGCGTTTCTAAATGGAAAGCTGAATGAAGAAGTTTATGTGGAACAACCTCCAGGATTCTCAGATCCTAAGCGTCCAGGTTATGTTTATAAGCTGGATAAGGCACTTTATGGCTTGAAGCAAGCTCCTCGTGCATGACAGTGATTTTGCAGGTTGCAAAATGGATAGGAAAAGCACCACAGGAGGATGTCAGCTCCTGGGTGGAAAGATGGTAAGTTGGACAAGTAAGAAGCAAAACTCGGTGTCCACTTCCACAGCTGAAGCTGAGTATGTAGCCGCTGGAAGCTGCTGTTCTCAAGTCTTGTGGATGAGAAATCAACTACTAGACTATGATCTTCAGCTCTCCAAAATTCCAATCTATTGCGACAGCACAAGTGCCATCGCTATAGCAAACAATCCAGTGCTACACTCAAAGACAAAACACATAGAAATCAGATATCATTTTATCAGAGATCATGTGATGAATGGTGATATAGAACTTCATTTTATCCCAACTGATTATCAGTTAGCTGATTTGTTTACCAAACCTCTTGATGAGACAAGATTCAACTTTCTCATCAGCGAGCTTGGAATGCTGAACTTTGAAGGATAAATCTTCAGTGGTTCACATTTAATCAGCGATACGTTTATACATTCTTGTATAGGCTCTGGATAAAATAAACTAGTACAATCCATTTCATTATCTTCTCTCTGAAAAAAATTGGGTTAAACTGATATCAAGGTATGTTTTCTCTCTCTGACAAAACGCATGAAAATGCAAGATTTCAAATTCTTACATCGCTGAATATCTCTTCCTTAACAGCGATATTTTGAAATTTCTTAAAACCCTCACTGATATTTCTATTCAGTGCTTCATATTTTCCAAAGAGTCCCTGAGTTTTTCTTTCAAAACCTCAGAGACAACGAAAGAATGTGAAAGGACAGTTGTGACGTCATTGCAACGGATAACACCAGGCACGTTTCTTTTTCTGACACACGTTTGCACGTTTCGTTGTCTATCCAATCAAATGCAAACACGTGTCCGTGTCATGATGAAAAACTTTCCCGCTCAAGTTTTTCTCTCTCTACTCTCTTCCTATATAAACTCTCTCAAAGTTTATATTTGTCTTTTATGCGAATCAATCTTTCTCCGCAAGAAAAGAACACTGTTGCATTTTGTGCTCTCGATCTTCAAGAACTGTTCATCATCTTCTTCATCAAACTCAAGGTCAATATGTTCTTATCTTTTATCAAATGCAAATAGCTTGTTTTCGATCTTATCATTGTTTTACACAAGATCAAACAAAAGAACTCAAAAATAAAATCATTTTCTTTCATGGTTTTATAAACACAACCATTTCATGGTTGTTCTTCAAGTTTTAAATCTTAAATCTTAAACTTGTTCTTCTTTCGTATCCATTTTTTAAAACTGGAATACAAGGCTTATAGGTGTTATATTCGTTTTTTTTCTTTAAAAAAAACAAGAAAAACCCTAATCTTCATTAAGACTTTTTTGTGTCTGAATGAAATGGACAAAATTCGAAAAATCTTAATGGAAATTCTCTTTCCACATTAAGCTATTTCTTATTTGTTAACATCTTTGGTTGAACTGATAATACAGTGTAATGGCAACTTCAAAGCTGAATGTTACCGCTGAGTCCATCTCCAGTGATTCTGAGGAACTGGAAATCACTAAAGCTCATCAGGTTAAGTTTGAGCTGGATCAACTAGACTGGACTAAGGCAAACAACCTTTCAGCGCTTCTCGAGTTTCCTCCTCGGAAGCAGGTATCCCATCTAGACGACGCTGTGATTTTTTTGAAGAATAGCCCAATATACACAGCACTGACAATCACACCTCCTGCCAGTCAGCGTCTATTATCCCAATTCTGGTACTCTGCCAGACACACCAACCTACCCTCAGCCAAAGATCCATCTAAAACCATCGACTGCATACTCAGCGATACTGAGTATGGCACCATCAAGATAACCCCCGCAATAATCCGTAAAGCTCTGAAATTCCCTAACGCTACCTCAGAAAATCCTTTCATTCCATTTCCTGACCACAAGAAACACGCTGACAGGGAAGAAATCATTGCTTTCCTTGATGCGATGGGTTACATCTGGGAGACTGGAAGAGACAAGCTACCTGAGAAGAAGCTGACGCTGATAAAGAAATCCAAGATGCCCAGCGAGATGAACTTCATCTTCGCTCACCTGATCAGCTGCATGACAGCGAAATCCGGATCTTCTGATCAAGCCGCTCAACCTCAGCAGGCCATGGGTTACGCACTGCTGAAAGGTCTCAACATTGACTGGGCCTCCATCATCTATGAAGACCTCATTCAACGTGTTGATTCTGCCGCTGACCGACCAGCATGGGTTCCTTACCCGCGATTCATCAGCGCCATCTTTCAATATGGCCTGAAGGACAGCTATCCTGAAGAGGGTGATCTGAAACTCTCTCAGATTGGCCCTAAAGTTCTCGACTTCAAGCCTGTCGCCAACGAGGTACGTCTCTCTACTCTTCTCACTCTTCTTAATTCTCCGCTTTCTGTGGCTCCTTCAGCGACAATACCCATCGCTGATACCCCGGCCACAAAATCCATTCCTTCTAAGAAAAGGAAACAATCTCTTACCCCTCTTGATTCCAAAAGGATCAAGAAAACCAAGGAGCAACCCCAGCAGTTGCATGCTGAAGACTCCTCAGCTCATTCTGAAGAGCTGAAGGAAAGTTCCGTGGTACGCTCTGCCACACCAATTCAAGCCATCCCTTCTAAACCTACTTCAGCGTCCCTAAACGCTGAGGTTAGAACTTTGGAATCTACCCAACCTTCGTCAGTCTCTCAAAAGACTGATGAAGTACTTCTCAGCGAATCCAACGCTGAACTTGAACCCCAACCCCAATTCTTATCCTTCGCTCCTCCCTCTACTTCTTTGGACACTCCTCCAGTCAAAACTGGAGATGCCATCATTCAAGAAGCCGTTGAAGCTTCTCAGCGAATGACGAAGAAAGGACCTGCAGAGATCTCCATTCCTCACGGAACTTTTGAGGGAGATATGGAACACTATGGAGGGACTCGAAACTTTGATGAGTTCGTCAACGCTCCTGCAGGTACAGATCCCACCTTAAACACTGTAACTAAACCTGAAACTTCTGAGCTTTCCTTTGTTCACAAGTACTTATATGTTACAGGTCCTTGTTTGGGAGACATCAACCAATCTCTGAAGTCTATGGAGATGAAACTTACGGATCTCACCACCGGTCTATCAAATAACTCTACAGCTGTAACAAACGCTGGAGAGAATCTGACGAAGCTGACTACTGTGGTGGAAAAGAAGGCCTCCTCTGATGACATCAAAGATCTTGATAAAACTCTCGCCGACTTTGCCAAAGTGCTCTCCGACATCTACACTGACTACACCAACCTCAAATCATCAGTTTCCACCATTTCCAGCGAAGTTACAACGCTGAAGAAATCGGTTGGTACACTCGAAGGTGATATGTCAGTGGTCAAGACCGACTTGGGCTCAGTGAAGACCGACCTTGGTTCCGTCAAGACAATGATCGAGACGCTGGTGAACAAGGCAAATAATCCAGCTCCTGCTCCGGCCCCTGCACCTGTTTTGGACTCATTCACCGCAGAGGATCGCCAAGAGCTGAAGAAAATCACGCCTGCTATTTCTGGCCTAGAAGACAGAATAGCTAAGCTTGAAGGTTGTGTGAAAATCTCTGGCCCAGAAGACAGAGACAACACCAATGCTGAATCTACCCATTCCTCCCCCGCCCATCATGAGAGAGAGGGGGAGAAGAGCGCTGAACAGGAGAAGAGCGCTGAAGACCTTTCCCATGATGAATCTATCAGGGGAGAGGATAATGAAGATCGGATTACTGGACCTCAGGGAGATGAAAACCCTGAGGGAACCGAGAACCTCGCCTCTATATCTGAGGGGGAGCAACTCGATGAAGATGCTGAGGAATCTGAAGCAGAAGAAGACGAAGACTTCGACATCCCTGAAGCTGAACCATCCTCCTCTCCAAGGAACGATGATGATGATGATGAAGATGACGATGATTTCTTTGTTGTCAAACCTGCTCCTCGAACCAAAGCTCTTAAAGGTATTTCAATAAAAGAACCTTCAGGGGAGAAGACAAAGACAAAGCACTCAGCCTCTGGCGCTGAGAAAAGCAAAGACAAAGGCATCGCTGAAGATGATAATCTGGCGATCCTACTTGCAAAGCCGATTTGTCAGGTACACTAAACTTATTTTTCCTTCCCTGATCATCTATGAAAAATCAGTTATCCATTCCACAAACACCATACACATCCACATTTTTTTCTATCTTTTCTACCCAAGTTCTTCTACCCAGTTCTTATTTGTAAGATCGCTGCGTTTCAGCTAGTCCTCTCCCCTGTTTGAGGATATCGCTGAAAGATCTGTTGCGACTTCACCAATAATTCTAGCTAACGCTGAAGACATAATCCCAGTCTTAGATTTAATCTCTGAGACTGATGAACCAGAAGAACAACCTCTCTCGCACAGAAACAGACCTTCCTCAGTTGATCAAAAGAGGAGAGAAGAAATGATAAAGCGATTCGAGGATCAGCGAATCATCCTAAGGCGCGATCAACTACCTTCAGTTCCTCCTAAGTTCAGAATTTCAAAAGCTGAATACCAAGATCATCTCAGAGTTGAACGCCTCATCGCTGAAAGGAAGGAAGCTGAAGATAAAGACAGAGAATACGCCATCAAGCTCACTCAAGAATCTGTCAAAGACCCCAAGCTGAAGCGTATTCCCATTCAAATCCAACGAAAGCTTTGGGAACAAGCCCAGAAGATCGTGGAAAAGAAAGCTGAAGTTTCTCAGACCACCCTGATCTGGTGTAAAGAGAAAATCCACTTCAGATATCGTCCAGCGAAGATCAACAAGGTATTCATCTCTGGAAGAACCTCCGTCGGAGTACCTATTGTTGACATCAAACTGTTCAGAGAAGATGACTCATCTGAAACCTTTCGTGCTGACACTGTAAAAAGGTATGGTCTCTCTGAATGGCTGGAGATGAGGTTAGCTATCCAACCGTCAAAATCTAAGTACAAGGATCATTTCGAAAAGCTGATAAACAGACAGATCGATTTGATATCTTCTTGTGTGGATATTCCTCCTGTTCCTGATCTAAAGCCGAAAAGAAAAAAGGACTCTCCAAGGAAGAAACGTCAAGATTCAAACTCAGGTCCTGTCATACGAAATGAAACTGGAATTGGTTTCTCTCGCGCTGAAGTACTTGGTCCTGATCCTGATCTATATGCCCTTGATGTCTCTTTGCCACCATGTGAACTTTTCGTCCCTGGTAAAGTCATCAGTAATCCTTATGGAATATTCTTTCTTGACTACGACGGACGTAAATGCTTTCAACGGATCGCTGAGCTTCCAATCACTCCAATCGAACAGCTCAAAGATCTCATCTACTGGTGCGACTTCAGAAAAGATATTCAGGCACGACACCTAAAACCCTTGATTTTTGAAGCTGCTCTGAAGCTAAAGAATAAAGGAGAAAAGGTTCCTGACTGGATGATTCCAACTGAAAAGACAACCCTTGATGAACTTCTCATTAAGGAAGAACCCTTTGAAGGCTGACAACAATCACCATTTTCTCTATTGTATCAGTCATCCTTCAGTACTTGTAATTTATTTCGCTTGTACTTGTAATCTTTCTCATTCATATTGTAACCTGATTCAAAGATTTAAAGAAAGATTTCAGCGAATGTACTTTACTCCATCAGTACTGAAAAGATCCCAGAAAACAGTAAAAGGGACAAATATTTTATGAGTTATTTTTATCCTTATGTTTTCATTAAATAGCAATTTTCTCTGTTGCTATGTCATAATCAAATAGGGGGAGATTGTTGATCCAAACCCTCAGTGATTTGATAATGACCCTATCTTAAATACTTAGTGAAAATTGTAAGTAAACAATATGTATCAGAGTTTCACTATCGCTGATAAGTACTAAGATCTTACAGTACTGCTGATAGGAACTCTCGCACTTTTAGATTAAACATTCAGCGAACACTGTTCACCATATCGCTGAGTCTGTTCAGTCCTTATGGTGATCGCTGATAAGTTAGTTGTTTACTTATGATCCCTGAAGACAAGATTCACGTCAACAAAGGTTCTACGCTGAAGTCGAAGATCAAGCTCAAGAACCAGCGACAAGTCTCCTAATGAACTGATGCGGATCAGCGAAGACTCAGATTTGTCCACTCAACGTGAAGTATCAAGTACAAGACTTCAGCTATCGCTGAACTTTATCATCTGCTGAATAGTAAATGATAATCGCTGAATCAACGAAAGCTGATCATGAAGTCCTCCGTACAAAGTACTTTTGTCTTAACCTCCCTTGCACGCCACCGTACGAAATGTCAGAAAAGAACCTCCGAAAATCTGAAATCGTACAACCACTCTGATACTACACTGTTCATTCATGCGGCTACTAAGGTTGTCATCAAAGGTCAATGACATGCAACCAATCCGCTAATGACACGTGTAAAGTATATACTGGATTGCATTAAATGCATGCAGTATATAAAGAGATGAACTCACTTCATTTGAAGTAACTTGCTAACTCTGGACAAGTTCAAATCTCTCAAGATAGGATTTTATTAGTAATCTCCTTATCTTTCTTAGTGCAAGAAAACCTTAGTGTTCCAACTTGTTTAGATTTAGGTTTATCCTTAATCTTGTTTCCGCAACAAGCTGTAAATTGTTAATGATTTATCAATAAACAATTTAGAAAAGTAAAATAGTGTGTTTGTATTCAACCCCCCCCCCTTCTACAAACTTGTTTAAGCCTTTCGGGACCAACACCTACTTCGTCTTCTTCGAGACCTCCGTCCCCGATGTCGGAGGATCCTTCCTTTTTAACTCCTTAGCCCTTTTAGCCAAGGCCAGCTGGCCCTCTCTCTTCACCTTACCCGAGGCATACTGCATATCAGAACCACCTGTAGAAAATAAGAGTGTCATGTATTCTAATACGATTTGAAGAGAGATAGAAGACGTACGATTAATGGACACTTACTAGTCGAAGTCTCTCGTTGACTTCTTTCTTCAGCCTCTGTAGTGCTGACGGTCGTACAACAAGGAGAGTCAAATAACTCTTCGACCCCACAAGAGAAGAGTCTCACAAACTTTTCTTCGGAATCAGCTGCAGGACCGAACCTAGCAAAATCGATATTTGAAAAAAAAACGACATAGGTTTGCAAAAGAGAATCAACGTCCAAATCATACGACATAACAAAACAAAATTTATGTACCGCTGGTGTTCCACCCAGACGCGACCCAGGAGGTATCCTCGTCTACACGACCAAGCGTCCGTACACGACCAAGAACATATTTGGCCTTCCACCCACGATCGCGGACCAGGGTGTCAGGAACCAACGTATGTCCTCCTCTTAGCCTATAGGATAGGCTATAATGGCGGTAGTCGTCCGACTTCACGTCGAACGCCGTTAACAGATCACACACCCACACCGTGAAATTAACAACCCAATCACCGGTGATCCGATCGATCTTCGGAAAGATTTTCCAGAATTCGGGCAGGATCTGACAAGGAGATAAGTCGAAGATACCTAAAAACTCCCTAACCAGAGAAGTAAATGGCCACCTAAATCCTATTCTAAAAGGATATTCGTACATGACGAAGAATCCTCCTAAACACTCATCCGATCTAAGTTGGTCGGGAGTGTATAAACAGATTTCGACGGAATACTCGTCGATAACCTAAAGGCCTCCACCTCCTCCTTTTCTTGGAAAGAGCTCGCCGGCTCGGAGGAGACAGAAAAGTTAGGCACAAAAACCTTCTTGGCTATCGACTTTAGCCGCATGACAAAAAGAAGGGTAAAAGATCGTACCCTATGTGTCTAAAAACCTCGAACGATCAAACAAGCGGTGAAAATCCTCTAACTCTTTCTCTAGAAAAACTCTCTCGAAAAGGTGTTTGCAAGTGTAAAAAGAAAACAACTCTCTGAATCGCGTTACTTATGGCAAAGATTGTTGGTTCTATATGCTCAAGATTGTTTATAAAATAATATTACTTGTAATATATGATCCTATAGGGTCACACCGAATAACAAGTAGACACCGGATTAATATTTATAAGCATTTGATTCTTGATAAATATTATTATTTCTTGATAAAATATTTTTAATTATATTATTGAATATAATTAATAATATTAGATGCAAATAAATATTCTTATTTATTAAAATAAGATGAGTTATTTTTAAACTAGAAGTTAGAATGAGGTATTATATGTAATAAGTTTAAATAGTTAAATAGTGATTTTAACTGAATTTAAACTAGAGGGGTCCTAAGTGCAAATATGCATGGAAGCCTCTAATATCATTGGACCAATTTGTGGTCCAATAGAAATGGCTTATCTTGTCTTTTGCTTTTGGATAAAAAGTAGGAGTAGGTTTGGAAAAACAAGACACTTGAATTTGGATCTCTCTCTCTCCCTCTTCCCTACCTTCGGCCGAAACCATACACATAGTGTGTGTGTGTGTTTTGTGTTCTTCTTTTCAAGACTATTGTAGTGCTTGTTAGAGTTCTTGCATCAATAAAGAAGAGGAGCTAGCATTCCGAGAAGAAGGTGTCATTGCTTATGGTAGACTACTATAGAGGAGCTCTAGCTTGAGTTCTTGCCATCTCCATCTTCTCCAAATAGAAGACTTAACAAAGGACTACAAAGGTTATATCTTCTAAACCCCCTATGTATGATTTTTAATCTTTTATGTTCATGCAAATGGATCCTTGGTGGGTGTTAAATGTTTTAATGTTGTTCAAAGTTTTAAAGGTTCCGTTGCAATTTTTTATGATTCTTGAAATCGGTTTCATTGAACAAAACCCAACAAGTGGTATCAGAGCCACTTTTGCATGCATGTTAAGTTTTTTATATATATGAAAAATACTTGGTTTTTGGAAGCCATGGGTGATTTTTCATTTTGTATGAAGAAGTTCATACATGGCATCTTTGGCAAAAAAAAATTGTCTATAATTGTTATTTTATATGACCAAAACTTACATGCATTTTTGGTCATAAAAGTTGCCTTAGAAAAACAAAGTGTTTGTTTATTTTTGTTGTATGTATATAATGTGTATAAACAAGCCAAAGACCCCTTGTGATGATAGTTGTGTTGTTTTGTTGAAATGGTTGTAATATTTATTTATTCATAAAGTATGTAATAGTAAATAGGCATTCTTTCATTTTGTTAATTTTTGTATATAAATAGATTTATGTTAGATTAGATTTATTTATATAAAATCTAACATGTTTGAAGAATGAAGACCATTTGAAGATTTTCAAGAAGGAAGCACATACCATGGGGTTCCTAGAAGATTTGCATGCATTTGGATGTTCTTGCAAGTGGGAGCTTGAAGACGTCAAATTTAGAATTTTTGGTCATCTTGTCCCTTAGGAATGGACTTGACATTCTTGTTTGGTTCACAATAATTGTCACTAGATTTTTGGCTTGGTTTATACATTTTTACTTTTTATTGATATTTTATGTTGATATTATCATGTGTGGTTGAAATAGGTTCTTGCATGCTAGATAATATTTTGAACATAAAAATAAATCATCTTTTGGAGTTTGGCTTTTCAAAATAACATTTTAAAGTAAAATGATAAAAATGGGTTTTTTAAATAAAAGGAGTTTTATTATAAAACTCTTAAAATTTTTGATGTAGTAAAATGAGTTAAAGTTTTTTTTAAACTTATCCAAACTCCAAGTCTAATAATAAAAGGTTGTTTTATTAAAAGGACTAAAATTGGTTCTGTTGCGCTAAATCTCAAACATTAATATAGGATATTAGTTTAATTGACCGCAACGGATTAGTTAATAAAATGGAGATTTTATTTTAAACTATAAGAACCAATAAAAGAAAATATGATTTTTTAAACAATAAGTACCATGTGATATTGGATGCGTGCAATGATATGGTACTATGAGTTTAAAAATAAATTGTAATTTTAAATGGGGATTTCAAAACTCAATCAAACTCATAGTCTAAATTAATAAAAATGTTTATTAAGAGACTATAAATGGTTCTTAAAGTAATCAAACTCAAATATTAATATATGATATTAGTAATTGATGACATATTATTAGTTGATAAAATTGAGATTTTATTTAAACTAATAGGAACCGTTTGATGAGAAATAAGTTTCTAATTAAAAGGATACCATGTATTATTGAATGCTTACAAGACACATGATACTAAAATGTTTTTAAAACTAGAATTATAAAACATATAAATCCCTTTAAAACGCAAATCTATGTCGTCCTTTTGAGAAACACTCAATACGTCACTATGACACCCTTGTGGGATAAAGGTCACCTAACCACTTGGATTGTCTTGAAATGGATGAGGTGATTCTTATGTATTTGTGGGAAAAATGTCACCTAACCGCATGGATGTGAGTTTCACATGTTGTTTCAAGTAGGATGACTTGATTGGGAATCTTTTGTGATAAAGGTCACCTAAGCATTAGAAACCCAAGGCATAGATGGGATCAAACATGCCAATTAACAAACAAGTTGTTAAGGATCCCATAACGCTAGGAATTACATTCGATGTAATCGATAAACGTTATCTACCTTGTTGGATTAAATGGACGGGATAAAGGTCACCTAATCGTACGTTTCATTTGTTTTGCAACGTTGGATCCTAGATTTTATGCAAATTAATGTTTTTAGAAAACTAAAGGGTAATTAATTTGCTAAAAAGTAACTTTGTTAAAATACTATATTAACTTTGTTAAAATTTGTAGATGGCCCAAAATGCAAACACTAAAATTAACTCATCGCTAAGACCTTTTCTTTTGGAAGAAAAGTTAACCACTCAGAACTTCCCAATTTGTTTTCAAATCATTGAGACGCGTTCTCATACGTGAAAACAAATCATACGTACTCCTCGTACCTATTCCTCAAGAACCTCCTCTTACCTCCATAGAAGCTAACGATACTTGATTGAAACATAATGATGATTCAATCGATGTATCACGTCTTATGCTTGAAACCATGGTTTCATCCTTACTAGAAAGAATGGAAACGTTTCCACTGAGGGCATTTGACATGGTAAACCGATTATGGGAATGTTACCAAATATATATGGTCCGCGAATGCTTCAATACCATTGGGGTACTTCACAGGACAAAGATGGAGGAAGGCCAAGATGTAAGCTCTTATATTCACAAAATGAGGACGCACCTTGACTATTTAGATAGACTTGGCTATCCTTATTTCAAATGGGAGAGCCGTAAGTGTGATCCTCAAATCTCTGACCAAAGCATTTGATGTTTTTGTTGAGAATCTGAATATAGACCTCGAGAAGATTTCAGTCCCAGAATTGCATACGATGCTAGAAACTGCTGAAAGGAATCTTCTCATGGTAACAGTTACATATGATAAAAGTGGCAACATTGGTCATAGAAGAGGAGATTGCCCTTCTGAGAAATAAATGTTTTCTAGCGAAGGAAAGTCCTTCAGGTATCTATATTTTAGATAGAACTTTTACCTTTCTATCTTGCACTTGTGTATTTGATACTAAGTATAGAACTCACTTTTGTAATATGTTACAGATGATCAAGAAAGGTAAGTGACTGAATGAGAAGCAAAATGGTGATCCATATAAGCAAGGAAGCAAGATTGCATACCAAGCTTATAAGAGATTTTATTTTGAAACCATTTGGCTTGTATTATTAAACAATGTTTGTTTCGAACAATGTTTGTTTCTAACAATATTTGAATTTAGTTTGACTAAATTATTATTCAGTCACATGTTTATTGATTGAGTGAAATTCACTTAACCGTTTTGGAAACGATTATATTCTTATTCAAAAATGAATTATTCTATTTCGAGAACTAGTCCTCTTAATTGAATAATATAGTGAATCTCAAGAGCTTTCTAAAACATAGTTCTACATAAACACCATAAGACTCAAATAAGATTTGAATCAAATCTAAACATAAAATAGTCAACTTAATCAAGTAAATATTGAACGCATATCTCAACCTCAAAAGTGTGTTATTTTAAAGACAAATGAAAATGTTTTTCTTTTGAAATATGCGATCTTGATAAAGTTGAATATAGCCCCTTTCTCTGGTCATAGAAAAGGCGAAAAAAGTTTTTATTTAATACATGATGATGTATGTGGTTTTTCAAAACCAAGTCTAGATATGGTGATAGGTAATACAAAATGTTCACTAACGATTTCAAACGTTGAAGTTATGTTTATGAAACATAAGCATGAAGCTTTTGATATGATTCAAGTTGTTTCAAGTGAAGATTAAGAAAACAACTCAGCAGGACCATTAAAGTCTTTTATGATATATGAGGATAGTAACTAAACCAAGAACTCTTGGATCATCATAGAAATTGTGTACATCCGAAAGGATGAACCGAACCTTATTAAATATGGTTTGCTCTATGAGTAGAAGTACTATTCCTATATCAATTAGGAATTCTGCCCTAGTTAAAGTAAACCGTACTTTATGAAACCAACCAATCGGTAGACAAGACACCTTATAAGATTTCGTATGAAAGTTATTCATCCTTAGTCTTAGTTGAAGGTGTGAGTTTATGAAGCTCATGTGAGACAATAAGCTTCAAGTAAACTCGACCCAAAATCTACTAAGAGCATATATTGTAGAATATATTATAAATTGTTTTATATACCGATTCTACAATCCCACAAAAAATAAAATTGTTCCAAAGCCAAGTTCTTAGAAAAGCAAGTTTTTAATGGGCAAGGCAAGTGGGAGATTTGAGGAACTTGAAGGGAATCAAGAACCTCATAAACTAATGCACTTATTGGTTGGCACTAGTTATCAAACAAAGGTTGTTGAAACTGAGCAATTTGATTGATCAGAAACTTAGTAAAAACCAACTGTTCACAAATCTAGTAGAATCATTCAGAAATTTGAGAAATATCGATTTCTCATGACTAATGAAAAATGATGTATGATAGGTTTCATTGAAAACCTAGGTAGATGCCTCCCATTCAGGATCACCTAGAAATCTTTTGTAAGAATGAGGGTGCCATTACGCGAGCTAAAGGACCCTATCTCACATTAGAGTACCAAGCATCTACTCAAAACATTTAACTATATTCGGAATAAAGTTAAAGATAGAGATGTTAGTATTCACAAAGTTTACACAAATCAAGTTTCTGGATGGACCCATTCACGAAGCTCCTTTTATAAGCTAAACTTGAAGGGTCATGTTTGAGCAATAGGACTTCGTTATTCTAGAGGTGGGATTTGATTTGAATTTAGTATTTGGATATTGGAACAAGAAAAGAAACAACTATAGTATTTAGTTAGATATATAGGATATGATCTTTTCATACTCGTTGTGCTCTATATTAGCATGTTTAAATCCTTGAATAAATTAGTTATTCTAAATGTCCATAGTTGATCATAGTTGTGGGAGCAACTATGAAGTAAGACTAATATGAATTGGATTGGTTTACCTTTTAAGAGTAAAAGTGGCAAAGTGTTGCAACCAAGTTCATAGGTACTTGTTAGGGAACAAGTATTGGACATGACCCGCTTCAAGATCACCTTATGGATCGTCGTCACAAGTGAGTCTTGAATAAATGTAGTATCTTTGTATCCTTAGACCTGAGATGCATATTTGGGACTCAAGTGTAGGGATTGTTATGCCTTGATATGGTTAACCGTTGTTCTTGAAAAAGGCAGCTATAAAGGCCATTATTGGGCATGCCATGAACTGCATGAGAGGTGTATGTAGTCAAGATGGGATTTGTTTCTCTAAATATGTTAAGAGTGAGACATCTATGGCGCCTTACCAAAAGTTGATCAATTGATGAGAATGATAGTGATCCATGTCTCATGTTCAACATGATGTCCAAACAAAGGGATAACTGATACCATACCTTATATATTAATTGAAGCTATGAGCTTATGGGAATTGGATGTTTTTGAATGGCACTTACAGTCATACATTGCCGGGGGCAGTGAGATGTTGCTAGACATCCACCACTGTCTATATCATTCTATAATGCAATCTTGAGCAAGTGGGAGATTGTTGGTTCTATATGCTCAAGAATGATCATAAAATAATATTACCGGTAATATATGATCCTATAGGGTCACACCGAATAACAAGTAGACACCGGATTAATATTTATAAGGATTTGATTCTTGATAAATATTATTATTTCTTGATAAAATATTATTAATTATATTATTGAATATAATTAATAATATTAGATGCAAATAAATATTCTTATTTATTAAAATAAGATGAGTTATTTTTAAACTAGAAGTTAGAAGGAGGTATTATATGTAATAAGTTTAAATAGTTAAATAGTGATTTGAACTGAATTTAAACTAGAGGGGTCCTAAGTGCAAATATGCATGGAAGCCTCTAATATCATTGGACCAATTTGTAGTCCAAAAGAAATGGATTATCTTGTCTTGTGCTTTTGGATAAAAAGGAGGAGAAGGTTTGGAAAAACAAGACACTTGAATTTGGCTCTCTCTCTCTCTCCCTCTTCCCTACCTTCAGCCGAAACCACACACATAGTGTGTGTGTGTTTTGTGTTTTTCTTTTCAAGACTATTGTAGTGCTTGTTAGAGTTCTTGCATCAAGAAAGAAGAGGAACTAGCATTCCGAGAAGAATGTGTCGTTGCTTGTGGTGGACTACTCTAGAGGAGCTCTAGCTTGAGTTCTTTTCATCTCCATCTTCTCCGAATAGAAGACTTAACAAAGGACTACAAAGGTTATATCTTCTAAATCCCCTATGTATGATTTTTAATCTTTCATGTGCATGCAAATGGATGCTTGGTGGGTGTTAAATGTTTTAATGTTGTTCAAAGTTTTAAAGCTTTCGTTGCAATTTTTTATGATTCTTGAAATCGGTTTCATTGAACAAAACCCAACAAAGATCATGTCAGGTCGACCCGCTGGATGGTTGTTAATGCCAAAAATCGCCCAAAAGAACAACTTAAGGTTGATGTGGACTTTTAACAACTAAACAAACGTATCTCAAGACCAAGCTACACAATCGCAAGGAAAAAGTAAGCAAGACAAGAGATTTGGTGACGCGGAAAACCCCAAAACAAGGGTAAAAACCGTGGTCGACCTGTAGGGGTCGACGGTGCACTATAGTCGCCAATTAGGGGCGAAAGTTTTTTTGTAACAGATGTTTTGTGTACAACAGATTACAAATGAATGTAGAAATAAGCTTAGTCGTGCGTAAATGACATGTGTCGTGCGTAAATCGTGCAAAATAAGTTGTTGTCGTGCGTTTCGAACTGTTGTCGTGTGAAGTTGCTTCAAGGATATTCGTTCGAATTCTCTGTAAATCACTGTGTTTCCAGTGTATAATTGCTTAGAAAGTAGATGGAACAGATGTAGATCAGATTGAATTGGATTAACTCAGATTAGCTCAGCCTGCTTCTTCGGTTGCAGTACAGGCCTTTATATAGCTTTCACTGGTCATTAAATGAGTCTTGATGGCTTGCTTTGTAACCGCTGTCGGCCTTTGAACGCCATTGATGACTTGTGCATTACTGGCTGTTTGCTACATGAATGCTCGTGGACCTGCATTAATGAACAAAAGAAAACGGGTTTGACTGTTAATGGTTAGTGTAATCGTACGACCGTCTTAAGTCTCATACGTCGGTCGTACGGAACGTACGACCAGCATAAAAACTTACGACCGAGCATACGTCTGTAAACAACTTGTAAGACCTTATCTCAATACAAGAGTGGTCTTATGGAAATGTTATCTGAGTTTTCTTACGTCGGTCGTGAGGTGTGATTTTTTACCCAAACAGTTTGCCCCCAAAATTTGAATTTCAGGCGTGAAATTCGAAATTTTAAATTCGACGATGTGTTTCGACATGGGTCGCGTGGGGAGAGAGTCTGGTCGAATTCCAACCGTCTTGGTTCGATTCGGATTGGAGGAGATGATAAGTGTTAATGCCAAAAATCGTCCAGAAGGATAACTTAATGTTGATTGTGGAGCTTAACAACTAAAGAATGGGAATCTTTCGACAAACCGTACGACAAAGACAAAAAACGTAAATAAGACAAAGATTTTGGTGACGCGGGAAAAACCTCAACGAGGAAAAAACCCGCCAACGACAATGAGGTGTCGTCGCTGCACTATGATCGCCAAACAGGAGCGATGTCCTTGTGTTTTGGGTGTCGAGAGTACAATGATTACAATACAAATTACAGAAACACTTTAAATGTAAAGTAACAAGTGTATCGTGTGTGTAAAACAAGTGAGTCGTGTGTATAAACTATGCGTCGAGCGTGTAAGTCGTACATCGTGAGTGATATTTCGAGAAAGAATTCTTTGTTTCGAGTGTTATTGAGAGTTCAGTTATGCACATATGCCTGACATGATCATTGAGCTTTTATATTTATAGTCTTCGAGTGCTTTGAATAACTCCATAAAAACTGCCGATAACGGTCGTAACGGCTACTGGTTTTAATGCTCATAATTGCCCTTGTCGGTTATGGCCGTTGGTCAACAATGACATTGACCCTGCATTAAACAGTGAAAACATAACAGTAATGTCGCATGTTAGTCGGTCGAGGTCGTGAGGTTCCATACGACGGTCGTGTGTCGCGAGTAACTTTCAATTTTCACTTTGGTCAAAAGATAAAGTGTTTATGATTCAACCTTATTATGGAAAAGTGTAATAAATGTTTTCCTTATTTTGGTCGTGGTCGAGACTGGTGAAATTTTACCCAAACAATAAGGTCGTGACGTCACGACGGCGTGTTAGAGGTGAAAAGGCGTTTAGAGGACAGGTGTCGACCATCGGCATGATGCATGCAAAAAGGCGAAGGACAGGTGTCGACCATCCATAGGGTCGACCTGACACGATCTTTGACATAAATAGCGCGATTCAGGGAATCGTTTCCTTCTTTACGCTCACTTGTGTTTTTAGGAAAGATCCCAGAGAGATTTGCTTACCATTGTTACGTGCGATTTCAAGCGTTTTTTTGTGTTCTTGCGCAATAGGCGTTCTAGACGTCTCTATGCCTGTATGCCCATATGGAAAAAATCCGTAGGATCGCACCCGCTGCCCTAGAGAAGATGCGCGAGGCGCAGAAGGAAACTTGAGTGGTATGGGAGCAGGAGAGCACGGCGATGGAGAAGGCGGAGATCCTTTACGAGAAATTATGCGAAACACAGGACTTGTATGCAGAATCGTCGAAGGAAAAGGAAGATCTTCAGCGCCATTTGCGGGAAGCCTTGGATAAGTCCTCTGCGGCGGAGGCGGAATTAGGAGCAACTGAGGCTTCCCTGGCCAAGAGCGAAAAACAGGTCGGGGACCTTAGTTCGCTTGTCGAGGCGAAGGAGAAGGAGGTCGTCTCCTTGGAGGAGCGACTCCTGTCTTTTGAAGCTTTAACCCATCCGAGGGTTAAAGCGGCGATCATGCGTCTCCATTTACGGGGGTTGGACCCTATGGCCGGAGCCAAAGAGGAGGTCAAGACCTTCTTAGAGCAAGTTGGGGACGAGGACGAACTCGACCAACAAGACCAATTTGAAGAAGAGGACCCGACAGACGCAGCGGTCGACGTAGATGGCAATGAGGAGGTCGCTGAGGACCTCCCTTTGCCTTAAATTCTTTAGTTTGCTTTTGATATGGGGCGACCATAATCGGTCGTGCCCTTTTACTTGTAATTGACAATGTGAATACAAGTACGTTTTTGTTATACTCTTGTCGTATACTTTATTTTATTGCCAATGAACAAAATAAGAGGCCTTAATGAACGAGTGTAAAGCTGTACGACTGAGATACTTGTAATTATGAAGTAATCGGGCGGCTGCGGCCGAAAAAATATTCTAAGTATGGAATTCTAGCCTTGAGGCTTGTGTTTCCAACGCTTTAGTTTAAAGATCATCTGTGATGGTCATTGTTAATGCCAAAAATCGCACCAAAGGGACAACTTTAGGTCGATGTGGACTTAATCAACTAAAGAAAGGATCTTTCGACGAGACGTGCGACGAGAGAAAAAATAAACGAGACAAGGGATTTGATGACGCAGGAAAAGCCTCAAACGAGGAAAAAACCCGCGGACGACAAGAGGTGTCGTCGCTGCACTATAGTCGCCAATCAGGGGCGATGTCCTTGGTACTGGCGTCGGTCGTACGATGATTACAATACAAATGAAGGAAATAATTCGAAATATAAAGTACAAGTGTTTAAATGTAAAAACAGGTGTTTGTCGTGTGTGAATACAAAGTGGGAACTTATGGTCGAGGGCTGTTGTCGTACGTCGAGAGCGATACTTGATCTTTCCTTCGAGTGTTCTTGAGTTCGCTATAAGGTCCTGGCTTTCAGTACTTGATCTCCAGAGTTTGAATGTTCTTTGCTATGAGTTTGGATGATTTTCTCTGCTGTTTAGTGATGTTCGCTGATATATATCAGATGTTTTTTCATGTCCCTTGATGTGAAGACTTATCTTGGTATTTATAGTCTTCGTGCCATTAATTAGCTAAATTAATGATTTGATCAACGGCTACAACGGCTGGAAACGGTCGCCGGAGTGATTATCCAAAATGCTCTTCGTCCGTTACGGCTGCTTGCTGTTAATGGCTTTGACTCCTGCATTAAATACTCAACAAACGTAACAGTCAAGGTTATCGTTAGCTTTAGTCGAAGGTGCAATGATCTTACGCGATGGTCGTACGGGACGGGCGATGCTATGGTCGAGCGTCATGGGAGACGTACGACTTACCTTTTACGGGAGACGACAGATGTTTTCTGGGTTCTTGTCGAGACCTTATCTTAATACAAGATTTGGATTATAACGTGCGTCTTACCTGCTCTGGTCGTGGTCGTACGACGTGATTTTTGGCCCAAACAGTTTGCCCCCAAAATTTGAAAATTGAATGTTAAATTTAAGTTTTAAATTTTGCTTGTCGAACGCTTATGCTCGTGACCTGAGTTGAGGGACTTACCTGGTTGTCGTGGAACTAGACCAGTCCGCTTCTAACTGAACGAGAAGTCGAAAGAGGAACTAGGTCGTGACGTCATGCTGACGTACGATGATGCTTACCAGCTGTCGAGGACAGGTGTCGAAGATCTGGGCGGATATATGATAAGACACGGATGCGAGGAAATCATCCAGGGATTCGACTTGATGCGATCGTTTGCATAAATAAAGATCACGACGAATCTTTTCTTGCTATACTTTTGAAGTGTTTATTTTTGGGAAGGGATTTTGTCTTGATTCCTTACTAATTTTCATTCGAATCTTTGTAAATCTTCAACCCGCAGTTGAGAGCGTTTATATAAGACCTTGTTCTGTCCTCTGATTCACAATGTCGACGGAGCCTACTAGTCTTATCATGAATCACGTAGACTTAGATGCTTTTAGGAGTTTAGCAAAAATTCCTGCAAACGTAGAGTTGCGGTGTCCGGGGATTGTTCGTTCTAAGGATTGCCCTGAGGGATATCTCGTTTTGTACGAGTATCCTTTTAAGATAGGGTTTCAATGGTCGTTTTCTGGTTTAGCCAAGTCATTCATGCAGGATTTCAATGTGTCGCCGGGACAATTGATGCCCCAACTTTGGCGAGTTTTGCTGGTTATTGAGCGAGCGTCCGCGAAATGGGAGTCTCCTATGATCACGAATGATTTCTTGGCGGCGTACCAAGTTAAAAAGGATAAGAACTGGCGTTATAGTCCTTATTCTAAGTTCAAGGGTGATCGTGCCTTGGTTTTGGGAACTGGCGTCAATGATCGTGGGTGGAAGTCGAGGTATGTATTTGTTCTTACCGAGTCATTGGATTCCAGCAGCAATTGGATGCGGTCAGACTGGAATAAGACAGGTATGCTTCGTTTGTTTCTGAATTTTATTTATCTTTATGACTTTTACTAATCATTTTCCTCTTGTCGCCTTCCGAGATTCAACTTGACGAAGTGAAATCGACTGTGGATTCCCAGGCTAAGATCAACAAGTTCTTGAGTCTTAGTGTTGATGACCGATCTTTCATTTCGTGGCAATCGGCGATCGAGGATGAGGATGAGGACGTGATAGAAGAAGGAGATGAGGACGTGCAGGAAGAGGCGACTGGTAAGTGTACCATAGTTTATTTTATTTCGTTTACTCTATCTGTCTGACGCTTCATGTATTTCCTGATCAGTGTCGACCGAGAGGAAATCGGTCTCTAGGGCGAGAGGAAAGCAGGTTATGCGTGCCCTTCGGGGTGAAAATGTTTCGACAGCTGGGTCGAGCGAGAAGAGAACCAAGAGGACAGTCCTTAGGGAACCGTCGTCGAGGGTTGATAACTCATCGAGAGTTGTTTTGCCTAAGAAGGTGTGGGCGTCATCTAGCCGTCCTGGCGTGATGGACTCGACACCAGCAAGTTCTGCGCCTCCGGCGACGGTGACGAAACCGGTGTCTCAAGTGTCGATCCCAATACCTGCCGACAGGGACGAGGGATCGTCGGCCGAAGTTATGACGGTCAATTTTACATTGCCGTCTGACTTTATGTCGGATGGTGTCCTAGACGGGACGGCGTCGTTCCCTCATCTGGGGAAGTATTTGCTCCCGTCTTTCGGGGAGCGTTTTCGTGGAGTTCCAGCCGGAGAGATTGGATCTCAAGTTGCCAGTTTGGCGTTCACGGTGAGTGTCAATCTTTCATGACTTGTCACGTTCGTTTAGTCATCTAATATTTTCTTGTGTTATTTTTCAGAGGTTCCAGTCGTCTTTGGCATTACACGCTGGGATGTCGAAAGTTGAAGGGTTGATGGCGTCTGCCCTTGAAAGAGAAGCTGCGGTGTTGGAGAGAGAGAAGGCGGCTTTAGATAGGGAGAAGTTTGCCTTGGCGCGTGCTGACGAGCTAGCCATCCAGCTTTTCGATGCTCAATATGAACTGCAGGAGATTCATGCTGGAGGAGTGGCAGATGAAGGCCCTCAGGTCGGGACTTCGAGCAGGGATACGACCGATGTTCCCCCTGTCGTCTAGAATTTTTCTTTCCTTGTTGTGTTTGCCACTTGACCTATCGGGGGTTGAGTATGTATATGATGGTTTACTCAACGAATATATCTTTTGCTTTGAATCTTATGCTTTATTCAGATCATATTGATTATGATTTTGAACATAAAATACATATGAAATCATGCGACTAAGGTATTCATTGTAATACGATGACAAGAACGTAAAACGAATATAAAAACATGCGATTAAAGCATCCATTCAGGGTATGAAAGCTAAGGCTTTGCGATTGTACAACGAGATCGTACGATGAATTTGTATCGTATGCTCCTATGGAGGGATGATCAAGTCACAAACCTGATCATGTATGTCGTGCGTCCCTGCGAATTTAAAGTCATATAGTAGACTTAGTGATTATTGTCGTGCGATCCTGCGATAAAATGATGTCGAGGGTTGGTCGTTGGCTCACCAACGACCCTCCGATGCTTAAGTCAGTAGCTGTTTTGTGAGAAAAAATCATATGAAAAAGAGTTAGAGAATGTACCATTTCAGACTCTCTCTATTTGCCCCCTGTCATTTATTATCGTATCCTTTTTGGGAGGAAAAGATAGGTTTTAAATGACAGAATGACACGGAGAAATATTGTTCTGCGGTCGACTATGTTGTCGTGCGATGAGGCACCATAGTAGATTTATCCCTGTGGAAAAGATATTAATTTAGGGATAGAAGAACGAACCTATCGAGAGCTTGATCTTGCGACTTCAGTTTATTTTCTCGGCTTCAAGGTAGACTTGTAGCATTTACGAGCGACTTTTGGCTCACTCTTGATCTCCGGGATTCCCCATGGCGTCGGGAATTTCAACAGCTTTCATATCATGGATCCATGGTCGACCTAAGATGATGTTATAGGCCGACGCACAGTCGATGACGCTGAACTTGGTTTGCTTGTTGACTCCTCCAGCGTAGACGGGCAAGATTATCTCCCCGAAGGTGCTCGTCGCTTCTCCATTGAAACCGACCAAAGTTGTCGAACGTCGGGTGATTTCTGAGCGATCGATTCCCATGGCTTTGATGGTGTTGAGAAAAAAGACGTTTGCTGAACTGCCCCCGTTGATTAAGACTCGACGCGTTAGATAGTTACCGACCGTGAGTTGAATGATCAACCCGTCGTGATGCTTTAGGTATGAGTCACCGAGGTCGACTTGGTTGAACACAATCTTCATGGCTTCTAGCTCCAAATCTCCTTTGGGTCTGAACGAGCGAGGAATAGGCCGATCATCGGGCGCCTGACTGGCATGACGCTTGGCCGCGGAATACGTCAGACCACATACGTCTGAACCACCGGTGATGCAATTGACGACTTTCGCGTGCTCGGGGGTCGACGGTCGATGGCTATTAGCTGGAACAGCGACATCGTCGATGATATCTGTTTGGGTAAAAAATCACACCCTCGACCTACCTGGGAAACACCCTAGACATAACCCATGGACATTGATTACCCCCGACCGACAAAGATAATACCCGTTATTATCATATCCCCGACATACGCTAATAACCACGATAATTGCTTATTGAAAGACATCTGGTGTCAATAGTTACTCAAGACAGTGTCTTTACATCTAACGATCGCACGTCACGTGTCGCACATAGCCAGTCACACGTCACTAGTCTTGTGTCGCCAGTTATGACTCGTCGATCTTACGTCGACATTCTTCTGCCATCGGTGTTATATTTCTCTGGCTCTGCGACAACATCGTCCTGACATCCTGGTCTTACGACCTAGTGGTCTTACGACCTAGTCTTACGATTATACTATCCGTTAAACATCTGTTTCTTCTGTTTATCAATGCAGGTCTTGACCACGACCAGAAAAGGTAAGACATTTGTTATGAACCATATCTTGTATTAAGATAAGGTCCCAACGAAGACCGAGAAAACCTCCGTCGTCCCTCCTGAAAGGCAAGTCGAGAGTTCCTCGTGACACTCGATATTCGACACTCGACACTCGACCACGACGTCGCCCGCTCCGTACGATCGTCGCATAGAACCATGCGACCTCGACCAACTAACGTTCACTATGACTGTTATTAATCGACGAAGTCATTAACGAGCATTTAATCCCACATTGAAGACAACGACCGTTACAAGACCAATCATCAAAGGAGCATTCAATGCCCGACAGCGGTTATAAAGCGCGCCATAAAGGCACCATTAATAGCCGACGGAGGCTATAAAAAAGCCTATGCTGCAACCAATTCGGGGGGGAGAACAGAAAACAGTGAAATAAAACACTCAAACTCTGGAAATCACATACAGAAAGCTATCATCTAGCACCGAATTCCAGAATACTACAGCAAGCTCAAGAACAACAGAAGCAAATAACATTCTCTTGAAGAATCGCTCTCGACGCACGACAACAGCCTTCGACCAACAGTTGTTTACACTTTGTATTCAGACACGACAAACACCTGTTTTACACTTTAAACACTTGTACTTTACATTTCGAAGCATTTCCTTCATTTGTATTGTAATCATCGTACGACTGACGCCAGTACCAAGGACATCGCCCCTGATTGGCGACCATAGTGCCACGACGACACTCACTGTCGTCCGCAGGTTTTTTCCTCGATTGAGGTTTTTCCTGCGTCATCAAATCCCTTGTCTCATTTGTTTTTATCTTCGTCGCACGCTTTGTCGAGATGTTCCTTTCTTTAGTTGTTAAGTCCACATCGACCTTAAGTTGTCCCTTTGGTGCGATTTTTGGCATTAACAGTTTGGCGCCATCCGTGGGACCCCATCTAGAGAAAATCCTCGACGAAACGTGCACCTTACTAACAGTTTCTAGGAGTTTCCTCCACTTTCATCGTAGGAAAATGACGGATAAGGGAAACCCAGAACGAACCGCTATCCCGGTGACTAGAGGATTCAAAAATGCTCAAGGCACTCTCGAATCAATCAATGATTATCGCATGGAAGAAGTCATCCCAGATCAAAGCAAACCTGAGCA
The DNA here is from genome assembly GCA_033807775.1 of Saussurea involucrata. NCBI lineage: Eukaryota > Viridiplantae > Streptophyta > Magnoliopsida > Asterales > Asteraceae > Saussurea > Saussurea involucrata. The sequence goes on from CM066322.1 coordinate 142,065,737, forward strand.
AAAAGTCCTCATCGGATCATCCCTCGATCTCAACCTCCGAGAAAAGTTGATATCTTTTTTGTAGGAATATGTTGTTCCCGATATCCTCTCACACAAGTTCAATGTCGACCCATCGTTCAAGCCTGTCAAACAGAAGCGAACAAATCTTCAAGATCATGTGATTCAACTTCAATCGGAATCAAATGCGGCTCGAAGCCAGATTCAAACCTTAAAAAAATGCTCCGTCAAAATATCGCATGGATCACATCGTCCGAAGGGATCGGGGGCTCGGAACGCCCGTCACAAAACATAAAACACCATATTTCAATTTCAAAAGTCCTTGGAGAAAAAGGTGCTTATTGACTCCAAGTTACGGTAACTGTGACATCCCGCTTGGATGGAATATGGTATAAACAACTCTATATATATACTCTAAGTATATTCTTCTCGTTCAATTATTATGATCTAACATATGAATGTTGATTTAAGCATCAAAGGATCATTGGTCAAATCAACGACCACCCCCGATTTTACATTGCAGGCTCGGAAGATCATATAAAACGCAGGTCTTACGATTTATATCGTGAGAAACGAAGTCTCTACGACTTGCAACTTATAATCGTCAATTAAAGACGACCCACGTTTTTAATATTATGATCGCCACTCATGGCAAACACAGGTTAAAACTTTCGGTCGCCAATAAAAGCGACTCACATGTTGAAATCACGTGATCGCTAGTCATTTCATATGTCGTCAATAAAGACAACTCATACATTGAAACTCGCAAATCACCAGTCATGATTCCAAGGGACCAGAATACTCAAATCGACGCTTTAGCAAACCTTGCGCCTGCTTTGGTCGAACCAATACTCGACAACATTCCAATCTGACGACGTCGTCCTTCGAAAATGACGATGACATCCAGATGGAAGACCAAGAAGATAATTGGTCGAACGACATCCGAAATTGTCTACGACAATGGATCCCAGTTCATAAGCTATGAGACTCGACCATTCTGTGAAGACAGCAACATCAAGCTGTCGACCTCGACACCCAGGGGCAAGCGGTCGAGCGACATTTCAACAAAAACGTCGAAGCTAAAGTCTTTCAAGAAGGTGACTACATCCCCTGTCAAGTATTCCAAAGCACTCAAAAGCTCAAACACAGGTAAACTTTCTACCAAGTAGGAAGGTCCTTATCGTATCTCATAAGTTGTAGGTAAAAATGCATATCGGCTACAAACCCTCGACAGTCGAGATATTCCACGCATCTGGAATGCAACGCATATGAAAAGGATCGCACAACATTAGTTGCATACGACTTTCGTCTCGCAGGATCGCACGATATATATTGCTAAATCTATCGTACGACTTTAGTACACTCTCACAGGATCGTACGACATAAACGATCAGGTTTATGACTTGATTATCCTTTCGCAGGAACACATGATTCAGGTTCATCGTATGATCGAACCACACGAACGTAAGATCTAGCGACCCCACAATCTAAGTTCTTCAACTTAGAAAATATTCATGTTCTGAATGAATGCTTTGATCACGCGCGGTTATACGATTCAAAAATATGAGAGTCTTATGATTTACGTTCTAATCGTTGTATTACAATGGATGCCCAAGTCGCACGACTTCATATTCATTTTTGTACTTAATGAATTTTTTCAGTTAATATTACATCTGTCCATGACATGTAATACGCATGTTCAATAGAAAGGTAATTTTTTACCGATTATCGCAAAACTTCCAATTAGCTAAAAAGGCTAGACACAACGTGACTCGGGTCTCCAACAACCAGACCACGATGGCTCGAACGCCAAAACATAGGTCTCTAACGACCGCATCGGCTCGAACGCCAGAACATAGGTCTCTAACGACTGCATCGGCCCGAACGCCAGAACATATGTCTCTAACGACCGTATTGGCTGTGAACGCCAGATCACAGGACCACGTCGACCGGGAACGCCAACCCGGCGACATGGGCCACTGTCTCCTCGATAGGAAAAACGTTCCCTGAAAGATGGGAGCAAATATTTCCTCAGATGAGGAAACAACGTCGTCCCGTCTAGGACACCATCGGCCGATGACCTGTCCCCCTTGTTGGCAGACGCTAGGGAGAACACCTTGGACACTAGCTTCGTCACTGTCGCCAGAAGCACCGAACTTGCTGGTATCGCGCCCATCACGCCAGAACGGCTGGATGACGCCCTCGCCTCCTTAGGCGTGACAACTCTCGATGAAACGACAACCCTCGAAGACGGTTCCTTCAGGACTACTGTTGGTTCCCGTTTTGCTTATACAAGATTGTCAGATCTATTAGTTCGAATTTATGTTTGATGCGGAAGCGTATTTGATGAACTAACAGATATGCTTGATAGATTTAGAACACAATATAAAGAAACAGTAGTTTAAGAATAAGTGTTTATCTCAAAGTTTACTGTATTTCGATATATATCAAAGAACACCAAGAACAGATTAAGAACTGTTTCGGTGTAAAGCTTAAACCAGATTTGACGATATAAAGCACAAGCATGAAACTCAGATTCTTGTGTTTTTCTTATCCTTTTAAAACTGTTTTTAAAGAACTCAACATGAGTCTTTCTTTTATACTACTCTAGAAGACCATAAAGCATTAGCTACTGTTCTTCAGACGACATGAACAGTAGAACGGATGGTGTGAGCAGTTGTTCATGCTGTATTGCATTTAATGGAGCAGACGTCTATGTTGTACTAAGCCCTATTGAGTCCACTCAGAGTTTGACACGTGTTGAAGTTGGACAGGGTACGTTGCCATGCAAGTTGATGAACAGGTCAGGAACAGTAGCAAGATATTTCTTTAACAGTGGCAAGATATTATAAATATCTTCCAAGTCTTCAGTCTGAACCGCAGAGGCTCTGTAAAGGATTACAGAGGTTCTGGGTCTGGTCTTCTGTAGAGCAGTCTTCACCGGGTTCCGAGTCTGGTCTTCTTTGTGCGTATCACAGAGGTTATGTGATCTCCTCTGTAACTTCTGTAGCTTCTTGACCTTGATCCTTCGGAAACGGCAGAGCCTCTGTAAGAGGCTTTCTTCAATTAGCCTATTTTTCACTACTTTCAAATACTTCTATGATTAGGAAGATTGAAGCTAACAATCTCCCCCTAAGTAGTGAAAAATAAAAATTTGACATTTAAGTATTTTTGGCTAAGTTAGATAAGACAGAGGTTAAACAATACCTCGAAAGTTCTTTCATTTAGAGATATGCCAGAGGCATTTTACATTATAGTATAATGAAAGATAAATTTTAACATGGTTTGCAGAGATTGGTTGTTTGAGAATCAGATTTTGGCGTCTTTGAAATCATTGTAGCTTTTGTTATCTCGTCCGACTTCTCTGATCTCTTTGTAGAAACTGATGCAGAGTTCTCTTAAGCGGATTGTTGCATCAATTTCTCTGATGATTTCATCTGCAGCGTCTCTATCCATTTGCTCAGTATCTCTGTATTTTACAAGGCTTGTTCTGAACCTGTTCAGAGTATTGGTTGCGTACTTCTGACAGTCCATGGTCACAAAAAGTTTAGCTTTGCCTTGTGGGTTCTAAAATACTAACCCGAACCTTGGTTCTGTAATGATTGAGTTGGTCACGGCGTTAGGTGGGCAGCGATCCTCTGGTGGTCGTAGGTTCAGATGTTTGAGACCATGATCCTTTCCCAGCTGAAAGTCTGTCAGACTGTAGATTAGAAGCCTTCCCCTCATTGCTTTTCTCAACACTTGATAGGCTCTGGTGTTTGGCTCTGTGTTGTAGTTGTCCTTCGTCCATTGCAGAAGTTCAGGTAGATCATAGGGATTCAGATTCCTTATGTCAGCATCAGTGAAGGTGGTTTCTGAATTGTTTACCCTTTTAACTCTGTAAATATTGTACCTGACTCTTGGATAGGTTCTTGTGAAGGAGAACCTGCAGAAGATTACCTTTTTGATTTTATGAATTGAGAAGACTTATGCTCTGGTTCTTGGCTTTGTTCTGCTGAAGATGTTCTCAAATTCTTCTCTGATGTTCGGATTTGTGATTTGATCTGTTGGATGGAGATTCTGAAAGGGTTGTTTGTAGAGATGTTTGTACACCACTTCTTCCATTTCTTCATATGTTGGACCATGTGGTGGTACTTGTCTTCCGAGACTCTCCATCTGTTGAACAACTTCTGCAGCTCTGCCAGTAAGTGGAATGTCTGACAGGGGCTTTAATCCATATGCCCAGTCCTCTTCTTCAGGCTTTGGAGTTTGAAAGGCATCAAATGAGCTCTTCATCAGCTTTTCTGTAGGATTGGGCACTGATTTCTTTTTCTTGGGCTCTTCTGTCATTTTTGCCTTTCCCTTGTCTTTGGCTTTTGGAGGTGCAGAACCTGTTGCTTTTGTAGGTTTGTTTGTTGGTGCTTCTGTTGGAATGATAGGGGTTGCCTCTGTAGATTTTGACACTTGTGCTTGAGAGGACTTTTGTGGCGTTGGTTCTGTTGGCTTGATTTGCTCTGTAACCTCTGTTGGAGGTTCTTTGTTGACTTCTTCTGTGAGCTTGGTTTCTGTTGGTGAAGGTTGGATATCAAATCTTCTTGCCAATTTGAAAGCTAATGTGAACCTGTGCCTTTCTTCTTCTCTCTGCGCCATTCGTTCAGTCATTGTTTTGTGCATATTCCTTAGAACAGAAGAAGCAGAGGTTGTTGCTCTTTTTGGTTTGTGGGCAATAGACTTTCTTCTTGGTATGGTTTGGGGTTTTTCTGTTGATTTTGTAGTTGGAGAGTGAAGATCTTCTTCTGTGGAGGATGACAGATGTTGAACATCTACTCCAAACATTGTAGGGAATTCCACAGAGGTGGGTGTTGCCTCTGTGGTCTTTTGACCTTTTTCTCCAGGTTGTTGGTTTGTTGGATTTTCTTCCAAGATTATTACCACAGGGGTGGTTGTTGCCTCTGTGGTCTTTTGAGCAGTTTCTGGTACATGGGTTTCTTCAGTGGTTGATTCCACAGAGATGGGTGTTGTCTCTGTGGTCTGTTGAGTTTGTTGATCTTTGGTTTGTTGTGGAGGGGCTTGGCTGATTGGTTCTACTGCGATTGGTGGAGCCTGTAGTCCTCTGGTCGTATCTTTCTCCCTTATATTCTCCCCCTCAGGATGATCTGATGGACCAGAATGGTCATCATCAGAGTCAGCCTGATTCTTATCAGAAGTTCCCTCTGCTCTGCAGGAAGCTTTGGGTTTCTTTGGTAGTTCTGCTCCTGCGGCCATCAATTTCGCACATACATCATCACATAGGACGATTAGAGTTGCAAGCTCTGCCTCTGTGTTGAAGCGCATTTTGCCGACACTTTTTCTGAATTCTTTAACGTAGTTGGCATTTGCAGAAGTGACGGAGACGGTGACTTCTGTGACCTGGTTTATTACATTTTGCCCGAGCTCTGTTAGCTGTGCTCTGGTCATGTAGTCTTTAGGCTGCATCAATGTAGTGTTGCGTATTGCCTCTTCTTGTACGTGTTTGAGGGCGTTCTATAGATCTGTAGGTGTAATGCCCTTTGATTTGTTGGATTGTTTGTTCATTTGTTCAAGGAAATGCTTGACTGAATCCTTGAATGCAGATGTTGCGGTTATTCCGAAATCTTTAGCAACAGAAGTGGCTGTTGTTTGAGCAGAAGACTTCATCTCTGTTATGGTGGATTTCACCTCTGTGGATAGATTGTCCATTTTGGTGTTCAGATTTAGCAAGGCCGTTGATGTTGTCTCTGTAAAAGTTGTGAAAGAGCTTTGCAACTTTTTCATTGTTTGGTTCACAGAGGTGACAAGGGTTTGGAACTCATCCCTTGATACTTGTGTCCCTGGTGTAACCTCTGGAGGAACACTTTCGTCTCCAGAGTGAGTCCCTGCTCCTGGGACACCTTCTTTCATTCCCGTTTGAACGTTGAGAATGGAAGGATTTCCTTCTGATCTTTGAGAAGAAACAAGAGTTTCAGTCTCTACAGAAGTTCTGGGAAGAACAGTGTCCAAATCCACTCCAGAGGTGGGTATCGGAATGTTCTTCTGTTGACTTGGAGACTTGTCTAGTGTCTCTTCGTCTATGTGCTCACTACTTCTCTCTGAAAGAAGTTTTGGCCCTATATTGTGCGTGGCAGAGGAAACGAATTCCTCTGTAGGGTTTTCTAGTGTGATCTGGGGCGATGGATCACGAACTATAGATGAGTCTCTTCGAGAAGACTCCCTATGAATGGATTCCCCGGTTTCTGTGGGCGCAGAGGTTGAAAGAATAACCTCTGGCTGTTTGATTTGGGTTGGGATCGAGTTGTGCGACTCTTTTTCAATAACTCCTTCTGCAGCTAGACCTGCAGAGTTAGATGTGTGGGTTGCACTGGGAGGGGGTGAGGGATGTGTGCCTTCTGCTTCTACGGCATCTTTTCTTGTTTCTTCCTCTGTTAGACATCCAAGCACTACTTCATTATCTATCATTTCAGTCTCTGTCGCTATCCTATGGCTTGGTGCTTCTTCCCTAACTTCTGTTGTAGTTCCCGCCTCTGTGACTAAGAAGTCGTAGATTGGATGAGAGCCGTATAATTGCAAGATATGTGGATGATAGAGACCTTTTCGTATTTGGTCAGCTTCTTCTTCATCTGAATCTACCTCTGAGACCTCTACAACTTCGACATCTTTTTCCTTTTCTTTTTCTTTTCCTCCCATTCTTTCTAAAACCTCTGTAACCTCATCTCTATTCCACTCAGCTTCTAAGGCCTGGTTTGGACTCCTTCTGTGGACGTCCAGTCCCTGTTGGATGAATGGGTTCTGTAGAATGTTAGGGGTTTCAGATGGTTGATCTTTGGGGGTTTGATCATCTTCTTGCAGATTGGTGTCAATTCAAGAGATAGAGAAGTCTTGTCCTTCTGTGGTGTGGTGGTCAAGTGGTTGTGCCGTCCACCCAGCTATATTTAGGGTGTTGGCAATTTCAGGGTTTTGAAGAAAATCATTTAAGCTGCCTTGATGAGCGAATCTATCTGGGGATTGATAAGGTGATTGATATCCCTCTTCTGCAACTTCGACTTCTGCATTTTCATCTTCTGCAGTTTCTTCTTGTGCAGGTTCTTCGACCCGGGTTTCTGCGATCTTATCTTCAACAACTTCTTCTGCAGTTGCCTCTTCTGTAATGGTAACCATTTGATCAAGTGGTTTCCCATGTATCTTTTTGGTCTTCCTCCTCTTAGGTTCTGGTGCCCCTCCTTCTGTGGGCTTTGATTTCCTTTTCTTCTTTTGTTTTGGAGAAGAGGGAGAAACAGAGGAGTCAACTTCTGTGGCACGAGGAGGTGAAGGTTGATCTTCTGTAATGGTTGTAGAGGTGCCTTCTGCAGTTTTCCTCTTCTTTGTTTTTGGGGTAGAGGCAGAGGCTTTAGAAGAAGACTTCTTTCTCATGAGCTCGTCACGTTTGGCCATAAAACTACGTTGGATTTCCAAATGTTTTGCCAGTTTCTTCTTCTTTGATTTTGTAGAGAGGGGTTCTACAACTATAGTTCCTAGGGGGACACCTAAACGCGGGGGTGTCACAGTGCTTGGTTCTGGAGTCCTGTGATCGCGTATATACTCTCGCTTAAGGGTTTTGTTCGTGGCATATTTCAGAAGCCTTTTTGAAAGAGGTCTGCAGTGGTTGTAGCCTTCAGCATGATCGGTGGGGATGTTCTTGTTCATCGGGAACTGTTTGGGAATTTGTCCTTCCATTGGCCAGTTCTGCATCATTAGTAGAGGTTCGAACAGAACTCCCAAGATTCTTTGGAATTGCAGAGGCGGTAGATATGTGGGATCAGTCTCTTTAGCCTTTAGGGTGTTGTTCTTTATGTCGATTGTATTGATGATCTCCTGCAGCATGATGGTCGAGTAATCGAGTGGGAGATCGTAGTAGACCCCATACATGATGGTTAAGATCTGATGCGAGCTCTGGTCAATGCTGCCTATCTTCCCTGTCAGGCATCTGTTGAGGATCGAAAACAAGGTGTTCCACAGAGGTGGTAGTCTGCCTCTGCGGAAGTCATTTCTCTTCCTCAGGTGGGTGTTGTACCCAAGCATTTCTACAAAACGACAGAGCTCGTCGTCTGTAGGTTGTTCTGCATATGTTTTCAATCCCAGAAGACCTCTAGTTGGTAGATTGAACTCCAGAGAGAACATTGTTCTATTAAATTTGAGTTCCAGATGCTCTGAGTTGTCCGGCTTTGAGATGTACCCTTTGATCAAAGAATCATCTTTATCATATCTGCAGCTTTGACAAAATTGGTTCAAATACCTAACAGGTATTTTCTTTGGGATTCTTGAGAGTAAAGGGAAGAGTATACGATTTTCCATTATGTGCAGAAGAATGGCATGGACTTCGCCGAAGGCAGTAGGTGAGGGGACCAAATAGCAGTTATTGGATTTGATTGGCAGTATTTTTTCAAAATGATCCTTTGCTATAAAGTTTTGAAGATGAGTGGTCGGAGCAAAGTCCGCTGATTCGCCGAAATCTTCTTGTTCGATATTTTTGGCGAGGTGGGGGTTTTCTGAATGTTCAGAATGAGCAGGTGAATGTTCCGCTGAGTTCGCCAGAGAGTGTGCAGGGGAGATAGCTTGAGAGGATGAAGCCATTGGTAATTAGAATAAGATACTTGTAGGTTTTTTTTTGCAGGGTTTCGCCGGAGAAGAATGAAGGTTCGTAAAGTTTTTATGAGAGGGTAAGCTTGGGTTTTATATGAGTGTAAAATGGTAGAATTCGAAAGAGTAAAAATATATGGCAATGGATAAATATTTGGAATCCGTACTTGAGTTAGAACGGCGGGTTCAACTTTCCATAGAAAACGTTCCATGTATGCCCAATGAAAAAGAGACACGTAGGACATGTCAGAGGATGACAGGACGTCGTGCGCGTCTCATTAATGCTAGGCGCGTGGGGTTGTTCTTAGCCACATGAAATTAACTCTCAGTAAAAGTAACCGTTATTATTACAGAAATGCCCAAGTTGCAGATTGACAGAACCTCTGTGGTTTACAGAAGCTCTGTGATTTTGAAAAACTTGATGTTCATGCCTATATATCTCATTGTTATCATGACTCTTTAGGTTCTTCTTTAACCAAAACATTTGTAAAGACATTGGAGAGGATTAATAGGATTTTAGTGAAGAAATTTCGTTCAGAGGTTTTGAGGCTCTGTAGGAACTTGCAGAAGCTCTGTCAGGGCCAGCAGAACCTCTATGAAAGAAAATTTCTTATAACGAAAAATCTATCAACGATTTTGATCATCCAAGTTTTGATTTGTACTAAGAAACGTTTTTCGGACATATTTTAAAGTTGGTGTCCGAGAAAACTGTTGTGGAAAAAGTTTTGTTCGAGAAGGTCATGGTGTGTGTGTTTGATTTCCGAGATAACATTCCAAAAAATCGATAGAGGTTAAATTTGCGATCACAGAGCATATTTCTGGCAGAACCTCTGTTGAGCTCAACAGAGGCTCTATGACCTCAAATTTCTCATAACTCAAATTTTATGAAACTTTTTGATCTTTTGATTTTTGAAATGTTATTCACAATATATTTAGGACGTATTTGACAATTTTTGTCCCAGAAAACTGTTATCAAAAACTTTTTGTATGAGAGACGTACCTTGGTTCTTCTTTTCTCGGCAGTGATATTTGACTTCTGTCGATATAGATTCATTTGACACTTTTCTTTGGCTCCCCCTTGAAAGATTAACCTTTGTATATCATTTCAAGGTTCCTTTGGCTCCCCCTTGATCTAACCATCTCTGTAGATCAAGTAATTTCCTTCTGCTCCCCCTTGACCTATGCTTGGATCAAAATAGGATAAGTTTTGCATAGTACATAGGTCATGTTTACCAGAGGTTCTGTGGGGGTCGTCAGAGGTTCTGAGCAGACCTACAGAAGCTCTGTGATATCAAGAACTATTTAAGATTGAGAATTTACATATAGAAAGAAATCAATCAAAGCATTTAAATAAAGTAGTAGAAATATATACTTATTCACAGAAGATAAAGCTATACTTTACAGAGGATTTTCATGTCATATTGATCATTCCTAACTTACCCACCAAGAAATTGAATCTCTTCTCGTCTAAGGCTTTGGTGAATAAGTCCGCAAGTTGGTATTCTATGGGCACGAAATGCATCTCGATTGTACCGTGTTCAACATGATGTTTCAAGAAGTGGTACCTTATATCGATATGCTTGGTTTTGGAATGTTGCACACGATTGGCAGAGATGGCAATGGCACTTTTGGAATCACAGAAGATGGGTAATTTGAATAGAATGTGGCCGTAGTCTTTTAGCTGAGTCTTCATCCACAGAACCTGAGAACAACAGCTAGCAGCAGCAACGTATTCAGCTTCTGCCGTAGATGTTGACACACAGTTCTGCTTTTTGTAGGTCCAACTGACTACCTTACCACCTAGGAATTGACAACTCCCAGAGGTACTCTTTCTGTCGAGCATGCATCCTTCATAGTCTGAATCTGTATAAGCTTTGAGACAAAAGCCAGAGTTCTGTGGATACCAGAGACCAAGATTTTTGGTCCCTTTTAGGTATCTAAAGATTCTCTTAACAGCATCATAATGTGATTTCTTAGGATTAGCTTGATAATGTGCACAAAGACATGTGGCATGCATAATGTCAGGTCTGCTTGCAGTTAAGTATAACAGAGATCCAATCATGCCTCTGTAGAGAGTGAATTCTACAGAGATGCCATCTGGATCTAAGAATAACTTATTTCCAGTGGCCATTGGAGTTTTCATGATTGAGGAATCAGAGAGGCTATATTTTGAAAGAATGTCAGAGACATATTTAGCCTTATTTATAAAAATTCCCTCTGATGATTGTTTGACTTGGAGTCCGAGGAAGAATGTTAATTCTCCCATCATACTCATTTCAAACTCACTCTGCATGAGTTTTTCAAAACTTTTGCACTCTTCTGCATTAGTAGACCCAAAAATTATGTCGTCCACATAGATTTGTACAAGCATTATTTCACTGTTTTTATGTTTATAGAATAAGGTTGTATCTGTTGTACCTCTGTCGTAGCCATTGACTAGAAGAAAAGTAGAAAGTCGTTCGTACCATGCTCTTGGAGCCTGTTTCAGTCCGTATAGAGCCTTTTCAAGGTAGTATACATGCCTTGGGAACTTTGAGCTTTCAAAACCTGGTGGCTGATTTATATAAACCTCTTCTTGGATTTCACCGTTGAGAAAAGCTGATTTTACGTCCATCTGATAGACTTTAAAGCCTCTGTGGGCTGCGAAGGCTAAGAATATTCTTATTGATTTGAGCCGTGCGACAGGGGCAAAAGTCTCATCGTAGTCTATGCCTTCTTCTTGTCTATATCCTTTGGCCACTAAACGTGCTTTGTTTCTGATGACCACCCCATCTTCATCCTTCTTATTTCTGTAGACCCATATATTCCCAATGGCCTGTTTCCCCCGTGGCAGAGGTACTAGAGTCCAGACTTTGTTGCGTTCAAACTGCAGAAGCTCATCTTGCATGGCGTCTACCCAGTTTGGGTCATCAAGGGCTTCAGAAATCTTCTTTGGCTCTATCACACTAATAAAGTTTGTAAAGAAACAAAAATTAGCAGTGGCAGACCTTGTTTTTATCGTGTCAGAAGGTTCTCCAATTATCTGGCTCAGAGGATGGCTTTTTGTCCACTTAGTTGTGCGTGGAAGATGGTCACCAATGTCATCTACTAGTTCTTCAGAGGCTTCTTGTTGTTCTACTTCTTCTGGTGGAGCCTCTGTCGTAGAGCGTGCCTTTGTAGTTGATCCTAATGTTTGTGGAATGATTGGTATGAGTGGTGATGGAGTTTGTTCCTCTAAGGACGTATAGACTTGGTCCTCTATTTCCTCTGTAATTGGTTCCTCTGTGGATTGTGGAGTTTGTTCTTCAGCAGCTTCTGTGGTCGTTTTCCTTGGTGTTTCATCTTCTGCAGTCTCTTCTTCGGTATTTGTATCTGTAGCATTTACATAAGAAGATGAAGCATTATTTGGACCAGTTAGAGTCATACCTGTGGGATTTTGATCGATAGAAGATGGTTCTACAGAAGCTCTGATGGTTCCAACAGAGGGATCAATGTCGTCGTGGAACATCTCTAAAAATAGAAGATTTAAGTTTTTTTTTTCTTGTGAGATGCCAGAGGATTCCCTTTTATGTCCGAGTTCTGAACTGATTTGTTCAGAAGTCATTTGGAATGAATCATCAAAAGAAACATTGATGCTTTCTACGATCTTGCGAATTTTTGTAAGGAATACTCTGTAGGCTTTGGAAGTGGCAGAGTATCCAATGAATCTTCATTCGTCTGCTTTTACCTCAAATTTTCCTCTGGAATCTCTGTCGTTTAAGACAAAACATTTACATCCAAACACATGGAAACACTTGATGTTTGGTCGTCTTTTGTTGGTCAGTTCGTAAGGAGTCTTGATGTGTCTTTTCACAATGGTTGACCGATTCTGTGTATAACAAGCGGTAGAAATCGCTTCTGCCCAAAAGTTTATCGGTAATCCGCATGCTGATAGCATAGTTCTTACTGCCTCCACGAGCGTTCGATTCTTTCTTTCGACTACGCCGTTCTGCTGTGGAGTGCCTGCGGCAGAGAAGTTTTGTGATATTCCTTCTGTGGAAAGATAGGTTTCAATGACAGAGTTTTTAAATTCTGTGCCATTGTCACTTCTTAACTTCTGTATTCTGCTTTCATAAAGAACTTGGATTCTTTTCATTAGATTTATCAAGATGATTGGAACATCTGATTTCTTTTGGATAAATTCAACCCATGTGAAACGCGAATACTCATCAATTAAGACAAGTATGTATTTCTTGCCACCTAGGCTCTGTATGGCAATGGGACCGCAGAGGTCGACATGAAGCATGTACAGAGGCCTGGTGCAAGACACATCTGTTTTGCCTTTGTGGGAAGTTCTTCTGAATTTTCCCATCTCACAGGCAGAACATAAATGATCTCTATTGAATTTAACATTAGGCAAACCTTTAACTAGATCAAGTTTGACCAGTTTATCCAAGGTGTGAAAGTTCAAGTGACAGACCCTGTTATGCCATAACTAGCCTTCCTCACTTTTGCAGGCCACAAGGCAAACTTTGTCCTTGTTCTTGGAACTGAAATTCATTAGATACAGATCACCTCTTCTTTCGGCTCGCAGAAGTTCCATCCCTGTGTCTTCACTTTGTAGAGAGCAGAAAGTTCTTTTGAATAACACATTGAATCCTGTATCACAAAGTTGGCTTACACTAAGTAGGTTGTGTTTAAGGCCATCCACAAATGCAAATTTGTATACAGAAACGTCTTTCTTCTTTATGACTCCATAGCCTTTGATGTGTCCCTTCTTGTTGTCTCCAAAAGTTACAGATCCACCATCGAGTGTTTCTTTGTACGTGGATAGTGAACTTCTGTCGCCAGTCATGTGCCTTGAGCATCCGGAGTCTAGATACCAGATAGGCACAGACCGCTTCTACAAGACAATCATTGAGATTTAGGTACCCATATCCATATGGGTCCAATATTGTTAGAATTTTTCAAGTTTTTCTTAGCATTCTTGAAATACATTTTATCTTTTGTAGAAGAATCAGATTGTTTCTTTGTGGGATTTGACTTTTGAATTTGGGTAGAAAGTAAACAATCTTGACTAGAAAAGTGATTATTTAATTTGAACATAAGATCAAAGCAATGACAGTATTGAATATTAGACGTGATTTGCTTGAACTTTTCATTGAAATCATTGAACTGAGCCACAGAGGCATTACATTCTTTCTTAACATTAGATTTCCTATTACAAGAAGATCTATGAATACTAGAATGTTGATTGCAAAAGCTTTGTTTAGTTCTTGCCTTCTGTGAGTCTCTTCTGTGGTGAACATCTTTCTTCACTGTCACAGAGGAAAAAGATTTGTTAACTTTAGGCCATTTTCCCTTTTGTTGCCAAGTGGGATTTTCGTTAATTTGCTTTAAAGGTTTTGATAATTTTGAACTTTTAGGATCTACAGAGGTCTTCTTTAACATATCAAGCTCAGCAGAGGTTTTGACTTGTAAATACATGTTCAGAAAATCTGGGCAGATAGGTATCTCTGTGATTTTCTCTTTTGGAGAAATAGTTCTGTTAAGAACTTAAGAGGAGAATTTTACATCCTCTGTGTCATAGTGAACTATCCCTGATGTAACATCAGTCTCTGAGTCGTCAGAAGATGAATCGTCCTCATATACAGAGGTTGATTCGTCTCTTTCGACAGAGGCTGGAGTTTTCGAGTATGTATCATACGAGCTTTCTTCCTCTGTAAAATAATTTTCATAGATGGCAGAGGTTTCTGATAAGATCTCTTCAACGAGAATTTTATCTACAGAAGATGTACAGAAGTTTTCTAAAACGTTTGTTTTCCATACTTACAAAATTTCCTTTTCAATTGTTTCTGTAAGTTTTTCTTCTGAAAAAGTGGGTGTAAACTCAGGAGTTTCTGCTGATAATTTTTTTTCAACATTTATCATACAGACAAAAGAAACCTGCGTTTGAGTCTCTGGTTTACCAAACTTAAAGATACCAATCTGATCTTGTGTTTTCAGATATTTCTTTGGTTTGATTCCTCTATTGACAGAGGTTGAAGATGATGAATCTGTGTTTTCAAACCACACATTGATCATCTTCGTATGTTTCCTTAAGTGAGGTTCCACATAGATTTTAGCCCTTTTACTTACAGAGAGTAAGTTTGGAAAATCTGGTTTGTTTGTTTTTCCCAACACAAACAGAGAAGACAGAGGTTTAATTCTTTTGCCTTCAACACCTAGGGTAATATCATCGTACCCTATACCTCGTCTTCCTATTTGTGAGTTTACTTTTTCATAAACTTTATGTGCATCTTTATAGTTTTTGAGTAAAACTTCTCTTCTGAGTAGATCTTGCCAAAGTACCTCTCTCTCTCTCTCTCTCTTTGAAAGTATTCCTTGAGAGCTCTTATGTCAGTAGTTTCACTCCTGGAAACTGAAAGTTCTTTTGTTTTGATTTTTAACTCAGAGGTTAATTCAGAAATATGTTTTTTTAAGGATCTAGATTTTTGTTCCAATTCTTTTCTATTCTCTCCTTTTCTTCAAAAATTTTGGCTTTTTCTTGAGTGAGAAGCCGTACTTCTCTCTCATTAAAGGTGAGTCTTTTCTGAATGCCTTCATTTAATTCTTTTAGTTCAATTAGTTCAATAAGTTTAAGTGAATCATTATCTACAGAATTAGTACAAGAGGTAGAGTTTGAAGTGAATACCTCATTGTCAGTGCCGGAATCGATTTCTGCCATGCCACAGAATAGGGCATTGGTTGTGTATTCTTCGTCAGAGGTAGATTCTGACTCGAAGTCCTCTTTGTTCGCCATTAGGGATTTTTGTGCATAATACTCAGCCTTCTTTTTGTAAAAATCTGAGTCCTTTTGTGGGCGATTTGGTCTGCTTCTGCACTCATTTGCGAAATGGCCTGGCTTCCCGCAGTTGAAACAACCTTGGGAAGTGTTTCCAGCACGATCGTTGGACTTTTGTCGGTCTCCACCTTTCTCCGATCGACATTCGTTTTCGTAATGACCAGGCTTGCCACATTTGTAGCATTCTTGTTGTGTGTGGCTTACCTTGTCATCTGACCTCTGTCGGTCACTACTTCTGTAGTTTCTGTCGCTTGACCTCTGTCGGTCACTTCTATCATCTAACCTCTGTCGGTCACTTGATTCTTCTCTTCTTCCGTTATCTCCACTGTTATCTTGGTTGTCTCTGCCATATCGATCATTTCTTGAACCACTTTGGTTTCCTCTGAACTCTCCTGTCAACAGAGCTAAGGATTTAGCTAATGACGCAAGAGTTATCTCTTCTTCTATCAGCTCGTCTTCTTCGCTATCAACCATCACTATCTTCATCTTTTCCTTTTTCTTCTCCTCTGTTGCTCTCTCATTTCTTGGTCTCTCTGCAGCCTCTGTAGATTTACTAACCAATGCATATGGTGCAATGGTTAGTGTTTTAGCCTGTGCTATTTGAGGTTCTTGTGCAGCTAGAGTTCCATAGAGATCAGAGAGAGTCCAGGAGTCTAGATCTTGGTTTGTTTGTAAGGACATAGACAGTTGGAGCCATTCATCATTCAGGCTTTTTAGAAACATGACATTATTTTCTTCTAAGGTTCTGTGAATGCCAGACTTTCTACATTTGTTTATGAGAGAGTTGAACCTGTCATACGTCGTTTGCAGAGATTCTGTTGCAGAGGCTCTGAATGCATGATATTCATTTATGTACTGTGCCCTTCGGTTCTTCTGCGTTTTAGCACCCCCTTCCAACTGTCTTTCTAATTCTTTCCAAAGATCGTGCGAAGTTTCACATGCATCTAAGGATTGAAAAAGTTCATTGGGGATAGCCATTATCAATATTCTTTTTGTTTTATGTGCAACTTCATCTTCTGCCTTATCTTCATTTGACCATTCTTCTTTTGGCTTCGGTTTTTGATGTTCAGGGATTTCAGGAGATTCAACAGTAGCTGGTACTCGTGGTACTACTATCATGGGAACAGGAGGAAGGTTGTAAAGATATTGTACTAGATTTTTTTCAGTACCCTCAAAGAAATGGACCATTCTTATTTTCAACTGAGGATACTCATCTCGAAGGAGAGTAGGAGGCTTTGTGAGTGAACCAGCAGTAAAGAAGTTATTTGTATTTGTCATTGTAAAGGTTCTGAAAAGATAGTATGATTAAAGAGTATGAGTCTGATGATCTGGAAAGTTTTCTGGGTTTGAACAGTTCCCAGAGTACACTTTAATGGAGTTTTAACCTAGAAATGAGGAATAGGTTAAGAAGGAATGATGTCTATCACCAATCTTGTAACAAAGAGGATCACTTGATATTGAAAATCAAGGTTTCTCTGATACCAATTGTTGAACTAACAGATATGCTTGATAGATTTAGAACACAATATAAAGAAACAGTAGTTTAAGAATAAGTGTTTATCTCAAAGTTTACTGTATTTCGATATATATCAAAGAACACCAAGAACAGATTAAGAACTGTTTCGGTGTAAAGATTAAACCATATTTGACGATATAAAGCATAAGCATGAAACTCAGATTCTTGTGTTTTTCTTATCCTTTTAAAACTGTTTTTAAAGAACTCAACATGAGTCTTTCTTTTATACTACTCTAGAAGACCATAAAGCATGAGCTACTGTTCTTCAGACGGCATGAACAGTAGAACGGATGGTGTGAGCAGTTGTTCGTGCTGTATTGCATTTAATGGAGCAGACGTCTATGTTGTACTAAGCTCTATTGAGTCCACTCAGAGTTTGACACGTGTTGAAGTTGGACAGGGTACGTTGCCATGCAAGTTGATGAACAGGTCAGGAACAGTAGCAAGATATTTCTTTAACAGTGGCAAGATATTATAAATATCTTCCAAGTCTTCAGTCTGAACCGCAGAGGCTCTGTAAAGGATTACAGAGGTTCTGGGTCTGGTCTTCTGTAGAGCAGTCTTCACCGGGTTCCGAGTCTGTTCTTCTTTGTGCGTATCACAGAGGTTCTGTGATCTCCTATGTAACTTCTGTAGCTTCTTGACCTTGATCCTTCGGAAACGGCTGAGCCTCTGTAAGAGGCTCTCTTCACTTAGCCTATTTTTCACTACTTTCAAATACTTCTATGATTAGGAAGATTGAAGCTAACAACTACCGTCCTTGTCTTCTTCAAGATTCCCAACCCAGCTGTCGGGGCATTCTGTCTCCTTTCCCGGCCTCGAAGGGCAAGAGCAACTTGCGTCGCCTTCTTTGGTTGACCAAGTCAGTTTTCCTCTGATGATCTTAGCAAAAGTAACACGTCTCCGTAGAGACACATGTTTTGGTACGAGATCTGAAATTCAAATAGCTTTGAAATTCAAATCTCGGGGGGCTAACTGTTTGGGTAAAAAATCACACCCTCGACCGACCTGGGAAACACCCTCGACATAACCCATGGACATTGATTACCCCCGACCGACAAGGATAATACCCGTTATTATCATATCCCCGACATACGCTAATAACCACGATAATTGCTTATTGAAAGACATCTGGTGTCAATAGTTACTCAAGACAGTGTCTTTACATCTAACGCTCGCACGTCACGTGTCGCACATCGCCAGTCACACGTCACTAGTCTTGTGTCGCCAATTATGACTCATCGATCTTACGTCGATAGTCTTCTGCCATCGGTGTTATATTGCTCTGGCTCTGCGACAACATCGTCCTGACATCCTGGTCTTACTACCTAGTGGTCTTACGACCTAGTCTTACGATTATACTATCCGTTAAACATTTGTTTCTTCTGTTTATCAATGCAGGTCTTGACCACGACCAGAAAAGGTAAGACACTTGTTATGAACCATATCTTGTATTAAAAGTTAAGGTCCCGACGAAGACCCAGAAAACCTCCGTCGTCCCTCCTGAAAGGCAAGTCAAGAGTTCTTCGTGACACTCGATATTCGACACTCGACACTCGACCACGACGTCGCCCGCTCCGTACGATCGTCGCATAGAACCATGCGACCTCGACCAACTAACGTTCACTATGACTGTTACGTTTGTTAAATATTTAATGCATGAGTCAACACTCTTTATGGGCAACGGCTATAACCGACGAAGTCATTAACGAGCATTTAATCCCACATTGAAGACAGCGACCGTTACAAGACCAATCATCAAAGGAGCATTCAATGCCCGATAGCGGTTATAAAGCGCGCCATAAAGGCACCATTAATAGCCGACGGAGGCTATAAAAAAGCCTATGTTGTAACCAATTCGGGGGGGAGAACAGAAAACAGTGAAATAAAACACTCAAACTCTGGAAATCACAAACAGAAAGCTATCATCTAGCACCGAATTCCAGAATACTACAGCAGGCTCAAGAACAACAGAAGCAAAGAACTTTCTCTTGAAGAATCGCTCTCGACGCACGACAACAGCCTTCGACCAATAGTTGTTTACACTTTGTATTCACACACGACAAACACCTGTTTTACACTTTAAACACTTGTACTTTACATTTCGAAGCATTTCCTTCATTTGTATTGTAATCATCGTACGACCGACGCCAGTACCAAGGACATCGCCCCTGATTGGCGACCATAGTGCAACGACGACACCCACTATCGTCCGCAGGTTTTTTCCTCGATTGAGGTTTTTCGAGAGACGACACCCAAGGACATCGCCCCTGATTGCGTCATCAAATACCTTGTCTCATTTATTTTTATCTTCGTCGCACGCTTTGTTGAGAGGTTCCTTTCTTTAGTTGTTAAGTCCACATCGACCTTAAGTTGTCCCTTTGGTGCGATTTTTGGCATTAACAATATCCTTGAGATTTCCTTTCGGGAAATGATACGCTAATTCCTTCTTCAATGCGATACAATCGTCTGTCGCATGACCATGATCGACATGGAAGTCGCACCACTTTGATTTGTCTTTTTTAGCATCGTCCAGGTCGGATTTCTTTGGCCATCGAATGGTCGCTTGGGAACCTTTCAGAGCTTCGACTAATTCCTTAGCAGATCCTTTGAATCCGTAAGATGATATCTTGGGGTACTGAGTGAACTTAGTCGCAGTCTTGGCCTCTGCTTTCGTCTTGAAACAAACATTTGAAATTTAGCGCGCTGGCTCTATTCTGGAAACATCCTTTGTCTTGAACTCTGGCTTTCTGACGCCTAACTACTTCTTGTCGTCAGTGTGCTTGCGACGAAAGGCGGCATCATCTTCTACTCTCATATATGATAAGGTTCGAGCTCGGACATCTTCGAAATTCTCCAGGGGATATTTGGTCAGGTCGGTGTATAGACCCGAACTATCGTCCAGACCACGCTTATAGGCTTCGATCGCGGTTTTGACGTCGCAATTGCGGATGCTGATCATTTCGGCATTGAATCTATTGAAATAACTTCGAATAGACTCATTAGCTTTCTGCACGATGTAATATAGGTCGCTGGTCTGCTTCTCCATCTTACGACTGCTGGCGAATTGCTGGGAGAACTGGTTAACCAACTCAGCAAACGACCCGATGGACTTGGGTTTGAGATTGATTAACCATTGTAGAGCTGGACCAGTGAGAGTTGCTCTGAAAACTCTTACACATGCATACTTCTTGGTACATAAATGGGATCGAGATCGTCCACATGAGCTGCTTGTACTGCGTGACATGCTCAGTCGGATCAGTCACACCAGAATATTTGGGAGTGAAGGCAGGAATGTTATACTTCTTTGGGACCTCGACGGTGGCAATCTCGTTGATGAAGGGTGACGCCTGATACCCCGAGCGAGGCTCGACGTCTACAGGCACAGCTGCCCCGGTCAACTTGGCGAGCAAGGACAGGAAGCACTCATTTTGGTCTTCTAACATCTTCAAACGCTGGGCGACGGGATCGTTAAGATCAGGATTTTCCCTTGTCGAGTGATTGGTCCCTGGACTAGTGTCATTACCATGCGACGAACCATTGGTGTCCCCGTTAAACGGGACAAAATATGGCTGCGACCCATATTGGAATTGCTACGGTCCATTCTGAAACGATTGTGGTCCCTGCTGAAATGGTTGTGATCTCTTGTAATGGCTGAGACCCATTATTCACGGGTGGTGGCCTTATGTGCAGAGGAGGAAATGTCCCAAACTGAGGATTTGGGTTGAACGGCCCTGCCTGTTGATTCTGCATGAACGGGCCTGGATGCTGATTCTGCGCGGATGAACTTGGATTCGGGACAGATGGTCTAGGGCCATTCTGGTCGAACGATCTTGGAATTGGGTTCTGCACGAACGGCCTAGGACCATTTTGAGACCCAAGAGGATTTCTTAACCGCACGATCTCCTCAGCTGCTCTGCGATTCTGCTCTGCCATTGCATTGAGCTGATTCCTGGCGACTTCGAGCTCCTGATACATCTGAGCAACAGCTTGCTGCGGATTTCCAGGGGCTGCCATTGTTCCTGTAATAGAGAGCAGAAAAAACTCCAAGAAACTGGTAGTAGGGTGCACGTTTGTCGAGGAATTTTTCTAGATGAGGTCCCACGGATGGCGCCAAACTGTTAATGCCAAAAATCGCACCAAAGGGACAACTTAAGGTCGATGTGGACTTAATCAACTAAAGAAAGGATCTTTCGACGAGACGTGCGACGAGAGAAATATTAAACGAGACAAGGGATTTGATGACGCAGGAAAAGCCTCAAACGAGGAAAAAACCTGCGGAAGACAAGAGGTGTCGTCGCTGCACTATAGTCGCCAATCAGGGGCGATGTCCTTGGTACTGGCGTCGGTTGTACGATGATTACAATACAAATAAAGGAAATACTTCGAAATGTAAAGTACAAGTGTTTAAATGTAAAAACAGGTGTTTGTCGTGTGTGAATACAAAGTGTGAACTTCTGGTCGAGGGCTGTTGTCGTGCGTCGAGAGCGATACTTGAGCTTTCCTTCGAGTGTTCTTGAGTTCGCTGTAAGGTCTTGGCTTTCAGTACTTGATCCAGAATTTGAATGTTCTTTGCTATGAGTTTGGATGATTTTCTCTGCTGTTTAGTGATGTTCGCTGATATATATCAGATGTTTTTTCATGTCCCTTGATGTGAAGACTTAGCTTGGTATTTATAGTCTTCGTGCCATTAATTAGCTCCATTAATGATTTGATCAACGACTACAACGGCTGGAAACGGTCGCCGGAGTGATTATCCAAAATGCTCTTCGTCCGTTACGGCTGCTTGCTGTTAATGGCTTTGACTCCTGCATTAAATACTCAACAAACGTAACAGTCAAGGTTATCGTTAGCTTTAGTCGAAGGTGCAATGATCTTACGCGATGGTCGTACGGGTCGGGCGATGCTATGGTCGAGCGTCCTGGGAGACGTACGACTTACCTTTTATGGGAGACGACGAATGTTTTCTGGGTTCTTGTCGAGACCTTATCTTAATACAAGATTTGGATTATAACGTGCGTCTTATCTGCTCTGGTCGTGGTCGTACGACGTGATTTTTTGCCCAAACAGTCATAAGACCTGTATGATAAATCATAAGATTCCTTTTTGTGATATGCAAGTCTCAGAGACTTTTGTCCCTCTCGATTAAGATCGTAAGACTTATGTTTAAGTCGTAGTTTTTCCATAAGATAAACCGTAAACCTTGTGTTTCAGTCACCATAGGACTTATGTTTTAATCCGCAGAGATTTCATTCGAAGAATGACTTTGAAAGTAATCGGGCGACTGAGCCGAACATACATTCCAAGTCATAGAGTTTAAGTCATAAGACTTAATTTCGAATGCACCTGTTGTGACCGTAAGATCTGTGTACCGCATCATAAGATTCGATTTTCATCGTATGAGTCATGAGTTATGGGTCATGACTTTGTCAATCGTGACATATTTATCGCGACCTTGCAGCCTGGAAGACTTTGTCTTCTTACGATATAGATCGTAAGACTGATATTCGTGCGATACTGCGAACCTGCAATATAAGATCCAGGGGTGGTCGTTGGTTTAACCAACGACCCTCCGATGCTTAAGTCAGTAATCGTTTGTTGACATAAATCAAAAGGAAATAAAATGTATTGTAATCCAGCTACGTGGGGTTGCAGTCGTAGATTCGACACCACGATCTTCGGACGTACGATCATTTGTGGATCGTTGTCGTATATGATCTCAGAAGGAATTTCGAATCTGCATAGAACGTTAGTTTGGATAGAAGAGATGACCTTTCAGTCCCGAATCTGGGAGTAGGTGTTTACTTCTGCCCGTTTAAAGGAATATTTCTTGCCCTGGGGGCAGGATGTCTATTCCCTACCTTATGAAGGGTCGTGGGATTTAAGGACGTATGTAAAACTTTTAGAAGGTTAGTATGTCATACCTGAGTGTCACTGGCGGGCATTACATACCTGGTGACGTTTATCGTTGATTGTTATCGGATAATTACTTCTTGTCGTGGGGTCCGACTGCCCCTAAGTCGTGAGCTATATCTGTGCCCACGATGAGGTTTTGAAAATTGCAGTGTCGTATGGGGTTGCCCCCTTGTGGTGACTGTAAGACGATACCCGGATATGCCTTTTCTGGCGTAAGGATAGATTAGATCATATCATGTACATTCGCCACAATGTTTGTTTAATTTCTGAGGTTTCATTGTTGCTTTATAGCAATCACGGGCAGTTTTCTGCTCGCTTTTGATTTCATGAACTCCCCATGGCGTTGGAAATTTGATCGTCTGGTGGTAGGTCGAGGGGACCGCTATCATGTCGTGGATCCAGGGTCGACCAACTATCATGTTATATTTTGATGAACAGTCCATAACGTTAAATCTTGTTTGCTTATTGACCCCTTTAGCATACATCGGGAGGATGATCTCTCCTATAGTGGTGGTAGAATCGCCATTGAATCCTATCAGATTCGTCGATCGACGGGTGATCTCTGATTTATCGATTCCCATAGCATTGACATTGCTTAGGAAAATGATGTTGGCCGAACTGCCTCCATCGACCAATACTCTTTTGTTAATGCCAATAGTAAGCTGGATGATCAAGCCATTGTTAATGCCAAAAATCGCCCAAAAGAACAACTTAAGGTTGATGTAGACTTTTAACAACTAAAGAAACGTATCTCAAGACCAAGCAACACAATCGCAAGGAAAAAGTAAGTAAGACAAGAGATTTGGTGACGTAGAAAACCCTAAAACGAGGGTAAAAACCACGGTCGACCTGTAGGGGTCGACGGTGCACTATAGTCGCCAATCAAGGGCGAAAGTCCTTTTATAACAGGTGTTTTGTGTACAACAGATTGCAAATGAATGTAGAAATAAGCTTAGTCATGCGTAAATGACGTGTGTCGTGCGTAAATCGTGCGAAATAAGCTGCTGTCGTGCGGTTCGAACTGTTGTCGTGTGAAGTTGCTTCAGCGATATTCGTTCGAATGCTCTGTAAATCATTGTGTTTCCGGTGTGCAATTGCTTAGAAAGTAGATGGAACAGATGTAGATCAGATTGAATCGGATTAACTCAGATTAGCTCAACCTGCTTCTTCGGTTGCAGTACAAGCCTTTATATAGCTTTCGGTGGTCATTAAATGAGTCTTGATGGCTTGCTTTGTAACCGCTGTCGGGCTTTGAATGCCATTGATAACATGTCCATTACTGGCCGTTTGCACCATGAATGCTCGTGGACCTGCATTAATGAATAAAAGAAAACGGGTTTGACTGTTAACGATTAGTGTAATCGTACGACCAGCACAAAAATACATGACCGAGTATACGTCTGTAAACAAACTGTAAGACCTTATTCTAATACAAGAGTGGTCTTATGGAAATGTTATCTGAGTTTTCTTACGTCGGTCGTGAGGTGTGATTTTTTACCCAAACAATTTGCCCCCAAAATTTGAATTTCAGGTGTGAAATTCGAATTTGAAATCCGATGATGTGTTTCGACACGTGTCACGCGGGGAGAGAGTCTGGTCGAATTCCAACCGTCTTGGTATGATTCGGATTGGAGGATATGATAAGGTCGTGACGTCACGACGGCGTGTCAGAGGCAAAAGGACGTTTAGAGGACAGGTGTCGCTCATCGGCACGATGCATGCGAAAAGGCGAAGGACAGGTGTCGACCATCCAGTGGGTCGACCTGACATGATCTTTGCCATAAAAAGCGCAATTCAGAGAGTTGTTTTCTTTTTACATTTGCAAATACCTTTTCGAGAGAGTTTTTCGAGAGAAAGAGTTAGAGAATTTTCCCTGCTTGTTCGATCGTTCAAGGTTTTTAGACACATAAGGTACGATCTTTTACCCTTCTTTTTGTCATGCGACTAAAGTCGATAGCCAATAAGGCTTTTGCGCGTAAGGACCTTATGAACCTATACATAGCACATGTTTATGTGCCTGACTTTTCTGTCTCCTCCGAGCCAGCGAGCTCTTTCCAAGAAAAGGAGGAGGTTGAAGCTTTTAGGTTATCGGTGGGTATTCCCATCGAAATCCGTTTATACACTCCCGACCAACTTAGACCGGCGGAGTGTTTGGGAGGATTCTCCGTCATGTACGAATATCCTTTTAGAATAGGACTTAGGTGGCCATTTACTCCTCTGGTTAGGGAGTTATTTGACTCTCCTTGTCGTACGATCGTCAGCACTACAGAGGCTGAAGAAACAAGTCAACGAGAGGCTTCGACTAGTAAGTGTCCATTAATCGTGCGTCTTCTGTCTATCTTTAAATCGTATGACAATACCTGACACTTTTATTTTCTACAGGTGGTTTTGATATGCAGTCTGCCTCGGGTACGGCAAAGAGAGAGGCCCAGTTGGCCTTGGCTAAGAAGGCCAAGGAGTTAAAAAGGAAGGATCCTCCGACATCGGGGTCGGAGGTCTCGAAGAAGACGAAGTCGATTCCCCTGAGGGAACCGTCGTCGACGGGTGGAGAGCCCTTAAAGATCTCCACTCCCGAGAAGACAAAGACGTCTGCGGACGTGCTGAGGATGACACCGACGCCACCTGGGTCGTTAACTGCGGAGGATAAGGGGAAGGGTCCTCAGATAGAGGGGTCTCCAGAAGTTACGACGGTGAACTTTCCGTTACCGTCGAACTTCTTGTTGGACGGCGTCCTGGATAGGGCAAAGATTTTTCCTAACTTGGGAAAATTCCTCCTACCAGCCTTCAAAGATCGCTACCGTGGAGCTACCGTGGACGAGACAGGGTCTCACGTCGCAGGCATGGCATTCCTGGTAAGTATTTTTGTCGCGTGTCCCTTCCTTTCTTAGTAAGTTAGACTTACCTTATGTATTTTCGTGCGACTGCATGCGTTTCAGGCGTCGTTGTGCCTGTTTGGCCAACTGGAGGAGATCTAGAAGGTCAAACCTTGCATCGCTGAGAAACTTCAGCGAGCGCAAGAAGACGAGCGTAAAGCTCGAGAGGATGAGTGGGCGGCTAAGGCCAAGGCAAAGGCACTCTCTGTTCAAGTGGACGATATCAAGAGCCTTTTGGAGACGTCGTCGCTGGAGAAGGGGGAACTCCAAAATCGTCTCAAAGAGATGTTGGAAAGGGTGTCTGCTTATGAAGCAGAGGTGACGACAGTTAAGGCATCCCTCACCGTGCGTGAAAAACAGGTGGAGGAGCTCAAGATGTCGGTTAAGGCCGTTGAGGCCAAGACCGGGGCCTTGGAGGAGAAGCTCCTCTCGTTCGAGGCACTGACCCGTCTGAAGGTCAGGGCGGTGATTATGTGCCGTCACCTGCAGGGGAAAAATGCCTTGGTTGGCGCTGAGGCCGAGTCGCGTCCTACCTCAAGCATGTCGGGACCGAAGAGGATCTCGACCAAGAGGATAGGGTCGATGATACTGATTCCACAGAAGCCAAGACGGGCGATGCGGTAGACGAGGCTGGAGTCGACCAGGGCCCTCAGTAAATTTTGTAATTTTGTATTTCATTCTAGGGCGACCGTTGGTGGTCGTGCCTTGTCTTGTACTACTTTTGGATTTAATACAAGTATGCCTTTCGTTATACCATCGTGTATTTTACTTTGTTGTAAGTAAACAAAATAAGATAGTACAGAAATGGAATGTAGAATTGTACGACATATGACTCTGGAATTACTCGGGCGTCCGGGCCAAAAAAATATACTAAGTATGGAATTCAGGTCATAAGACATTTGGTTCCGATACTCAGTTTAAAGAACGCCTGTGATGGTCATTGTTTGGGCAAAAATTTCACCAGTCTCGACCACGACCAAACACTGAGAACGTTTATTACACTTTCTCACGATAAAGTCAAATCATAGACATTTTATCTTTTGACCAAAGTAAAATCGAATGTTGCTCATGACACTCGACCGACGTGATATACCTCACGACCTCGACCGACTAACGTATGATATTACTGTTACATTTTATTTGTTTAATTGCAGAGTTAATGTCATTAATGCCCGACAACCATAACCGACGAAGATAGTTAATGAGCCTTAACTCCGGCGACCGTTGCGACCGTTATCAGAGGCTTCCATAAAGATCAATTAAAGCTACGAAGACTATAAATACAAAGATCCCAATCTCATCTGCGATCATCTGCTTTCCGAAGAACACTCGAAGCAAAGAATTCTCTCTCAACAGTTCGCTCACGACGCACGACATTTACGCACGACGAATAGTCTATACACACGACGCACTAGTTTCCACGCACAATTCACTTATTATTTTACATTTCAAGTCTTTACTTCATTTTTATTGTAATCATTGTACTTCGATACCCGAAACATAAGGATTCCCATCTTTAGTTGTTAAGTCTTTACTTATTGTCTCATTTACAGTTCTGTCTTTTTCGCATTGCTTTGTCGAAAGATTCCCATCTTTAGTAGTTAAGCTCCACAATCAACCTTAAGTTTTCCTTTTGGACGATTTTTGGCATTAACAGTTTGGCGCCCACCGTGGGGACCCATCTAGAGAAAATCTTCGACAAACGTGCGTCTTACTAACGTTTTCTTGGAGTTTCCCTTCTTTTCTTTTTGAGGAAAATGGCAGGTAATGGAAACAAAGAGCAGATCATTTCCCAGATGCATGAAGGGCTTGAAAATGCGCATGATGTTCCTGAGACGGTTGATGACTATCCCCTGGAGGAAGTCATCATGGACCAGAGCAAGCCTGACCAAAAAATCCTTGTAGGGTCATCCCTCGACCCCTGCCTGAACATGTCGATTGCTTGCCTGGTCGCACAGGGACGGATGGTCATAGGGGCTGAGGGGGCATGGCCCCAACGCTTTTGGGTTGGCTAAGTAGACTTTCTATTTGTGTTTAATGTACTAAAAGGAAAATGGTTAACTTTGGCCCCTCCACTCCACTTATTGAGTTATTTCTTTTTTAATTTCATATTCACCTACAATTCTTTAGATATAATTTGTTTCGTTAGTAGTATGCTATCATTGAATCATTTTATAGTTTTCTTGTGTTTTTCTGTGGTAACTAACAACAAAAAATTTCACCACTTTTGTACCATGGGTGTGCAAAAAATCGAAAAAAATCCTCAAAAATCAACCAAAAAACCCAAATGGTCTCTCGAAATGAACCAAAAAACTTATAAGTTCATCAAAATCAACCAAAAAACCTTGAAAAATCAACCAAAAACACTTAAAATATCTCTGAAAATCAACAACAAAAAAAACTTTAGTTTTTTCTCAAAATCAATCAAAAAACTTAACGGAATCACTCGAAACGGTTAAATTCGGCTAAAAACACATTCGACGAATTTGTGTAAAAGTTAGGTTCGGCCCCCTTGGTCATAAGGCTTGTGTTCCGTCCCTGTGGTCGCATGAAGACATGGTTGGCATAGACCCTGGCGTCATTTCCCATAAGCTCAATGTCAACCCATCATTTAAGCATATCAAGCAAAAGCGGCGGAAGTTCGCTCCTGAAAGGAATAAGGTGATAAATGACGAAGTCGACAACCTCCTAAAGACAGGAAAGATTCGAGAAGTAAAGTACCCCGACTGGCTTGCTAATGTTGTGGTCGTGGCAAAGAAAAATGGCAAATGGATGGTCTGTATCGATTTTACAGATCTCAACAAAGCCTGTCCAAAAGATCCTTTCCCTTTGCCACATATCGACGCCATGGTCGATACGACAGCAGGACATGAACTATTGACGTTCATGGATGCTTATTCTTGATACAATCAGATCCTGATGCACGTCGAGGATCAGGAGAAAACTGCATTCATGACGGATTGAGGTATTTATTGTTATAAGGTTATGCCTTTCGGACTAAAAAAAGCAGGTTCTACCTACCAGCGCCTGGTGAATAAAATGTTCAAAGATCATCTTGGCGACACGATGGAAGTCTATATCGACGACATGCTCGTTAAGTCGAAGCAAGCAGTCGACCACGTCGAACATTTGAGGCAGTCGTTCGACATCCTTCGTAAATATAGTATGAAGCTCAACCCGACGAAGTGTTCCTTTGGTGTCAGTGCCGGGAAATTCTTGGGCTACATGGTCACTCGACGAGGAATCAAAGCCAACCCCGACCAGATCAAAGCTATCACCGAGATCAAATCTCCGAGAAATTTCAAAGAGGTCCAAAAGCTCACTGGTCGGGTGGCTTCCCTGAACAGGTTTATCTCTCGATCCTCAGATAGATGTCATTTATTCTATAACGTCCTCAGGAAAAATAAAGGCTTCGACTGGACCGAAGATCATGAGCAAGCACTGCAAAAATTAAAGGAATACATGACGTCGCCTCCTTTGCTGTCAAAGCCTGACGACCATGAGGTCTTACAGCTATATTTGGATGTCAGTCCTAATGCAGTAAGTGTCGTCCTGACACGAGAAGATGAAAAGCAACAACTTCCAGTCTATTATGTAAGTAAATCTCTCTTAGATGCCGAAACCAGGTATTCCTCAATGGAAAAATTACTCTTGTCGCTTGTTACAGCCGCAAAGAAATTGCGACATTATTTCGAATCGCATCCGATTATTGTCGTAACTAACTATCCTCTTAAGTCTGTCTTGAGGAAACCTGAGTTGACAGGTCGATTGGCGAAATGGAACGTATATCTCAGTAGCTACGACATCGATTTCAAACCTAGAACGGCGATCAAGTCGCAAGCACTAGCTGATTTTATCGCCGACTTTAGTCCTGAGTTGGAGAAAGAAGCAGAGCTCGAGGTGTCTACTGTGGCAACTCATGACGATGTACCTTGGACCTTACACGTCGATGGGTCATCCAACGTTAGGGGTTCAGGACTTGGCGTCGTCTTAAAGTCGCCACAGGAGGGTAAGATGGTGTATTCCGTGCGATGCGACTTCAAAGCCACCAACAACGAAGCTGAGTACGATATTGTAACATCCCAATTTTATAAAAGATGATGTTTTGGGTTTAATAAATAAATTGAGTACATTTATTTGATAAATTGTGATTGGTTATTTGATGGATTAATTTTGGAGTTTTACCCCAAATAAGTTACGTAATTTGATATGTGAAGTAAGGAGGTTAAGGGGTAAACTTTATATTTTATCTATAAACCAGGGGTATATTGTGCCAATTAATGAAAGTATGAGGCTGGTTTGGGATGTTAGTGTTGAGGTGTCAACACATCAGTAAAAGAAGGGATAAAGATGTGGAGGTGTCTCTTGTTTAGACATTTTTTAGCAATTGTGTAATAGTGCGTGTGTGTGTATTCGGTCAAAAAGAGAGAAAAGAGAGAAAGGATCAAAAAAAGAAGAAGAAGAAGGAAAACATTTTGTTTGCAGCTGGGATTTTAAGATCACACCAAAGAAGCAATGTAATCATCTTATTCAAATTCCTTCTTTTATATAAAATGTTCTAGGGAATTGAAGATATGGATTTTGTTTTGGGTTATGATGATTTGTGTATGATTTATGAAATCTGGACTAGGATAGTGTTATGTTAATAGTCTTTAACATATCTGCAATGTGTAAGAACATGCATACTTTAAAATATGAATTTTGTGTTCATAAGTTTAAATAAGTTTATAGATGGGTTTTGATGAATTATGGATGTTTTGGGAAAACTAAGTTTATGGATAGTTGTTATTTATGGTCTTAAACATATCTGGAAAGTTATAGAATCATACATGGCTTAAAACTAGAGATTTCTGGGTTTTTACGTTTTCAGTTGGTTGAGACATTCATGAACTTAGTTGGTTGCGATATTCATGAATATTAGTTGGTTGCGATATTCATGAATATTAGTTGGTTGCGATATTCATGAATATTAGTTGGTTGCGATATTCATGAATATTAGTTGGTTGCGACTTGGTGCTATGTCTCAACAGTTGGTTGAGATATGGTGCTATGTCTCAACAGTTGGTTGAGATATGGTGATATGTCTCAACAGTTTGTTGAGATATGGTGTTATGTCTCAACAGTTGGTTGAGATATGGTGCTATGTCTCAACGGTTGGTTGAGATATGGTGTTATGTCTCAACAGTTGGTTGAGATATGGTGCTATGTCTCAACAGTTGGTTGCGATATAGTGTTATGTCTCAATAGTTGGTTACGTTAAGAGACGAGAATTTTGGATATTTAGGATTTCCTGTACTTAAAAGTCCTAAACAGTAGATTAATACCAGTACATTATGTAGTAGGGTATTTCAGATCTCTGTGAAGTGGGTGACTGAAGTTCCTTACAACTTTGAGAAAGGAAAAGTAGCTCTACTGCTACCAGGTGAGTTCATTCTTACCTTACCTTTTTATAATGTTTTTAAAGTATGGTAAGGTGTATTTATAAATGAACTACTTGAATGGATTTTGGGAAAGAATGATTTTATAAAGTAAAATCTATTATTGATGATTATGCTTAAATTCATAAATATTGTTGGAAAATGATTTATAGCATTAACCTGTACGAGGTTTAATTATTGAAGTTAATGAGCAAGCGGATTACGATAAAATTTATATTAAGGACCGTTTGATGGTTAGAAGTATGTTATAAAAAATTGACATGATAAATGTGATTTGCTTATACTGAATAATGTAAGAGTTCTATAAAAGGGATTCGCTCATACTGAATGATATGAGGAATCTATATTATATAAAGGAGGTTTGCTCATACTGAATGATATGAGGAATCTATGTGATTAAAGGAGGTTTACTCATACTGAATGATATGAGGAATCTATGTGATTAATTATGATTTGCTTATACTGAATGATATAAGGAATCTATGTGTTAAATATGATTTGCTCATACTGAATGATATGAGAAATCTATTTGTTGGAATAATAGCATTAATCTAGAAGCCTTGGAGACTCGTAGTGTGGCTCTAGAATGTGAGAAATGGCTGACTTACTGTCGGGTGGTATTCATGGGATCGGGTTAAATTTCATTGTTGAAAGATAGTTACGTGTGTGGTAAGAAAAACGGTAAACCAAGTTTGTTGTGACTTGTTTACATTGTTTTTATAAATATTATTTTGAAACCGAATGTTCTCACTAGGCGTTAGCCTAATTGTTTCAAATAAGGTTTTCTTACCAGGTACTAGCTCGGGAAAATAAAGGGATGTCGGACGAGAGTTTTTGGATTAGTGGAGAAATTAATTGTTACCAAGGTTTTGATGGATTGCTTAGATAATCTAGTTAATCTGATTATAGTGACATAATTAGATTAATATGTTATTTGAAGAATTATGATCTCATGGTTAATTCTCCACTTATGTATAAAGCTTAGTAAGTTTATGTTAAAATCTGGTTAAAAATTGAGGTTTAAATTAGCCCTGATTTTAGGGTGTTACAATATGGTATCAGAGCACTAGTTTAAGTGAACTAACTATGCTGAGGAGGTACTTAGACTTAAGCTGAGATTAATTAAGTTATGACTTGTGAGATCTGGGTAGAAGTACTAAGACGGGATAGTCTTAGAGTCGATGGAAATACGTGAAGTTAGTACTGTAGCGATGGTAACGAGAATTCTCATGTACGATGTATTCACAATCTCAACTAGCTATTGTTATTATGAATATATTATTACATGAGGATACTTGTTTATAAATTGTTACAATGACTAATGATCAGTAAAGTGTGTTTTGTATGTTTAGAAATATGTAATTATTTTTATAGTTATTTTTTGTGTTTTATCAGAGCTATGGTGAATACGCCGCCATTGTCCCCTATTTCTGAGATGGATAGGACCGGGACTGATGGGACAGGAGAAAGGCGACCTGGAATAGGCGGAATTCATGAGACTTCGCCGGGGTTTCTTTATATTGGAGGAGCGCACCGTCAAGTATATAGAGAGGGTACTAGTACAGCTGACCAAGAGACACCGGGGTCAAATATGGAGTCTCGCATGATGGAAAACATGACAAGAATGATGACTGACGCAATGGCTCAACAAACCGAAATGTTTATGAAACCATTGAACGATAGAAGTTCAGAGTTACGGCGAACAGGAACTGATACTGGAGTAATAAATCCATTTCATACCCCGGTAACAGAAACAGAAAGGAGAGTGGAAAGAGTCTGCTCGTATAAAACATTCTTAAGCTGTAAACCACCGGAGTTTAAAGGAGCAGATAATCCAGTAGCCTGTATGAATTGGATTAGGGAAATGGAACAAGTTTTTAGGGCTTGTGAATGTGATGAAAAGTTAAAGGTTATATTTGCTTCTCAAATGTTAAAAGGAAATGCACTGACATGGTGGAATGTAGTGACAGCTACAATTGCGGCTTCAGTCTTGAAAGCTATGACTTGGGAGTTGTTAATGCCAAAAATCGCACCAAAGGGACAACTTAAGGTCGATGTGGACTTAATCAACTAAAGAAAGGATCTTTCGACGAGACGTGCAACGAAGGAAAAAATAAACAAGACAAGGGATTTTGATGACGCAAGAAAATCTTCAAACGAGGAAAAAACCTACGAACGACAGTGGGTGTCGTCGCTGCACTATGGTAGCCAATCAGGGGCGATATCCTTGGTACGGGTGTCGATCGTACGATGATTACAATACAAATGAAGGAAATACTTCGAAATGTAAAGTACAAGTGTTTAAATGTGAAAACAAGTGTTTGTCGTGTGTGAATACAAAGTGTGAACTTCTGGTCGTGCGTCGAGAGCGATACTTGAGCTTTCCTTCGAGTGTTCTTGAGTTCGCTGTAAGATTCTGGCTTTCAGTACTTAATCTCCAGAGTTTGAATGTTCTTTGCTATGAGTTTGGATGATTTTCTCTGCTGTGTGGTGATGTTCGCTGGAGTGTATTGGATGTTAACCGATGTCCCTTGAAATGAAGCTTTAGCTTGTCTTTTATAGCCTTCGCGTCATTAATTAACTCCATTAATGATTCGATCAACGGCTAAAACGGCTGGAAACGGTCGCCGGAGTGATTATCCATAATGATCTTCGTCTGTTACGGTCGCTTGCTGTTAATGGCTTTGACTCCTGCATTAAATACTTAACAAACGTAACAGTCAAGGTTAACGTTACCTTTGGTCGAAGGTGCAATGATCTTACTCGACGGTCGTACGGGACGGGCGATACTATGGTCGAGCGTCATGGGGGACGTACGACATACCTTTTACAGGCGATGACGGATGTTTTCTGGGTTCTCGTCGAGACCTTATCTTAATACAAGATTTGGATTATGACGTGTGTCTTATCTGCCCCGGTCGTGGTCGTACGACGTGATTTTTTGCCCAAACAGTTTGCCCCCAAAATTTGAAAATTGAATGTCGAATTTAAGTTTTAAATTTTGTCAATCAGACGCATAGGAAATAAGACAAGAGTTAGAAATTACCTCAATTGCTTTGGAGCTAGACTGGTTCGTTTCTAACTGAACGAGAAATTGAAAAGGGAACGGGGTCGTGACGTCATACTGACACACGATGATGCTTACCAGCTGTCGAGGACAGGTGTCGACGATCCCTGCGGTCATACGAAAGGACGGGGACGCGCAGCGGTTATCCAGGGATTCGACCTGACATGATCGACTGCATAAATAAAGATTACGATGACTCCTTTCTTTTCTTACGCTGAGTTTATTTTGGAAAGAAATTCCGCTTTGCTCTTCTTGCCATTCATCTTCCGAATCCCTTTGATTTAGCGGAGATTTGTTTGGGATTTAGGGCGTTTATATAACGCATTGCTTCTTCCTTTCAGCTTTCACTGCCTTCTTTCCCCTGGTAAGAAATGTCGACTGACCCAGAGAGTTCCATCGTTAGCCAGGAAGATTTAGACGACTTTAGGCGTCTAGCGAAGATTCCCTTAGAATTAGAGCTAACAAGTCCGGGGACTGTTCGACCTAAGGATTGCCCCGATGGGTATTTCGTGATATACGAATATCCTTTCAAGATTGGCTTCGAATGGCCGTTTTCGACTTTGACTAAGAATTTGATGCGATGCTTTGGTTTGTCATCGGGGTAGTTGATGCCTCAACTCTGGCGGGTTCTTTTGGTTATTGAGCGTTTGTCTGCGGATTGGGACCCCCCTATGTCTTTGAATGATTTCTTGGAAGCGTACCAAGTTAAGGGAGATAAGTGTGGGCGTTATAGCCCATATTCCAGATATAAAGGCGATCATTCCTTAGTTTTGAATACTGGAGTGAACGATCGGGGATGGGGTCCAGGTATGTGTTCGTACGTGTTGATTCGTTGGACGCCGCCAGCAAGTGGATCCGTCCCGACTGGAATATAGGAGGTATGCTCTTTTTCGATTTACATAATAGTATGGTTTTTCTAACCTTTTATTTACTCTTCTCCTTTTGTTGTCTTCAGATATAAAGTTCGGCGTTCCGCACCCGAATGAAGGTTCTCGTGCCAAGATTGACAGATTCCTTAGTTACAGCGTTGAGGAACGATCTTTCGCCACGTGGCAACTGGCGACCGAGGACGAGGACGTGGTGGTGGACGTTGTGGAGGAGGAAGAAGGAGAAGGAGAAGAGGAAAGTGGACGGCAGGAGTCGACAGGTGGGTGTATTATGGTTTCCTGTCTTTTACCATTTATTTCATATTCCTGTCTGACGCTTCGCATTTTTCCTGATCAGTGCCAACTGAAAGGAAATCAGTTTCTAGGTCGAGAGGGAAGCAAATCATGCGTGCCCTTCGAGGAGGAGATGTCTCGCCAGCTGGGTCGAGCTAGAAGAGAACCAGGAGTACGGTCCTAAGGGAACCGTCGTCGAGGGTTGATGACTCGTCGAGAGTTGTTCTGCCTAAGAAGGCGAAGGCGTCATCTAGCCGTCCTGGCGTGATGGACGCGACACCAGCAAGTTCTGCGCCTCCGGAGACGGTGACGAAACCGGTGTCTCAAGTATCGATCCCAATACGTGCCGACAGGGGCGAGGGATCGTCGGCCGAAGTTATGACGGTCAATTTTACATTGCCGTCTGACTTTATGGCGGATGGTGTCCTAGACGGGACGACGTCTTTCGGGGAGCGTTTTCACGGAGTTCCGGCCGGAGAGATGAGATCTCGAGTTGCAAGTCTGGCGTTCACGGTGAGTGTCAATCTTTCATGACTTGTGTAATCTTTGTCGAATGTTCTTGAATGCACCTTTTATTTTTCACAGACGTTCCAGTCTTCATTGGCGTTACATGCTGAGACGTCAAGAGTTGAAGATCTGATGGCGTCTGCTCTTGAGAGGGAAGCTGCAGCGTTGGAAAAGGAGAGAGCGGCTTTAGATATGGAGAAGTTGGCCATGGCGCATGCCGATGAGCTGGCTGTCCAACTTTTCGATGCTCAATATGAATTGCAGTAGATTCGTGCGGTAGGAGTGGCAGATGGAGGCCCTCAGGTCGGGACTTCGAGCGGGGATACGACCAATGTTCCTCCTGTCGTCTCGAATTTTTTATTTCCTTGTTTGTTTTTGCCACTTGACCTATCGGGGTTGAGTATGTATACAGTGGTTCATGAATATATATATCTTTTGCTTATGCTTTATTCGAATCACGTTTGATTATAAAGTCGAACATAAGATACATATGAAATCATGCGACTAAGGCATTCATTGTAATACGATGACAAGAACGTAAAACAAAAACACGTGATTAGAGCATTTTCTAAGTTAATAGACTTAGGGTTAAAATCGTTTAGACTCTGCGATCGTACGACCGGATCGTACAGTGAGTTTGTACCGTATGCCCCTATAGAGGGATGATCAAGTCACAGACCTGATCATGCATGTCGTGCGTCCCTGCGAATTTAAAGTCATATAGTAGACTTAGTGATTATTGTCATGCGATCCTGCGATAAAATGATGTCGAGGGTTGGTCGTTGGCTCACCAACGACCCTACGATGCTTAAGTCAGTAGACGTTTTGTGAGAAAAAATCGTATGAGAAAGAGTTATGAGAAAGAGTTAGAGAACGTACCATTTCAGACTCTCTCTATTTGCCCCCTGTCATTTATTACCGTACTCTTTTTGGGAGGAAGAGATAGGTTTTAAATGACAGAAATGACACGGAGAAATATTGTCCTGCGGTTGACTATGTTGTCGTGCGACGAGGCACCATAGTATATTTATCCCTGTGGAAAAGATATTAATTTAGAAGAAACAAACCTGTCGAGAGCCTGATCTTGTGACTTTAGTTTATTTTCGCGGCTTCAAGGTAGACTTGTAGCACTCACGAGCGACTTTTGGCTCACTCTTGATCTCCTGGATTCCCCATGGCGTCGGTAATTTCAACATTTGATGATACGTCGAAGGACCAGCTTTCATATCATGGATCCATGGTCGTCCTAAGATGATGTTATAGGCCGATGCACAATCGATGACACTGAACTTGGTCTGCTTATTGACTCCTCCGGCGTAGACGGGCAAGATTATCTCTCCAAAGGTGCTCGTCGCTTCTCCATCGAAACCGACCAAAGTTGTCGAACGTCGGGTGATTTCTGAGCGATCAATTCCCATGGCTTTGATTGTGTTGAGAAAAATGACATTTGCTGAGCTGCCCCCGTCGATCAAGACTCGACGCGTTAGGCAGTTACCGACTGTGAGCTGAATAATTAGCCCGACATGATGCTTCTGATATGAGTCGCCCAGGTAGACGTGGTCGAACACAATCTTCATAGATTCTAGCTGCAAATCTCCTTTGGGTCTAGACGAGCGAGGAATAGGCCGATCATCGGGCGCCTGGCTGACATGACGCTTGGCCGCTGAATACGTCAGACCACACACATCTGAACCGCCGGTGATGCAATTGACGACTTTCGCGTGCTCGAGGGTCGACGGTCGATGGCTATTAGCTGGAATAGCGACATCGTCGATGATATCTTTGAGATTTCCTTTCGGAAAATGATATGCTAGTTCCTTCTTCAATGCGATACAGTCGTCTGTCGCATGACCATGATCGGCATGGAAGTCGCACCACTTTGATTTGTCTTTCTTAGCATCGTCCAGGTCGGACTTCTTTGGCCATCGAATGGTAGCTTGGGAACTTTTCAGAGCTTCGACTAGGTCCTTTATGGGTCCTTTGAATCCATAAGAGGATATCTTGTGGTACTGAGTGAACTTAGCCACGGTCTTAGCCTCTGCTTTCGTCTTGAAACGAACATTTGAAATTTGGCGCGCTGGCTCTACTCTAGAAACAGCCTTTGTCTTGAACTCTGGCTTTATGACGCCTAGCGACTTCTTGTCGTCAGTGTGCTTGCGACGAAAAGCCGCATCGTCTTCGACCCTCATATAAGCTAAGGTCCGAGCTCGGATGCCTTCGAAATTCTCTGGGGGATATTTGGTCAGGTCGGTGTATAAACCCGAATTATCGTCCAGACCACGCTTATAGGCTTCGATTGCGGTTTTTACGTCGCAATTGCGGATGCTGATCATTTCGGCATTGAATCTATTAAAATAACTTCAAATAGACTCATTAGCTTTCTGCACGATGTAATATAGGTCGTTGGTCTGCTTCTCCATCTTACGACTGCTGGTGAATTGCTGGGAGAATTGATTAACCAACTCAGCAAACGACCCGATGGATTTGGGTTTGAGATTGATTAACCATTGGAGAGCTGGACCAGTGAGAGTTGCTCCGAAACTCTTACACATGCATACTTCCTGGTATATAAATGGGATCGAGATCGTCCACATGAGCTACTTATATTGCGCGACGTGCTCAGTCGGATCGGTCACACCCGAATACTTGGGAGTGAAGGCAGGAATGTTATACTTTTTTGGGACCTCGACGGTGGCGATCTCGTCGATGAAGGGAGACGCCTAATACCCCGAGCGAGGCTCGACGTCGACAGGCACGGCTGCCCCAGGCAACTTGGCGAGCAACGACAGGACGCGCTTATTTTGGTCTTCTAACATCTTCAAACGCTGAGCGACGGGATCGTTAAGATCGGGATTTGCCCCTGTCGAGGGATTGGCCCCTGGGCTAGTGCCATTACCATGCAACGAACCATTGGTATCCATGTTGAACGGGACGAAATATGGCTGCGACCCATAGTGGAATTGATGCGGTCCATTCTGAAACGGCTGTGATCCTTGCTGGAAAGGCTGCGACCCATTATTCACGGGTGGTGGCCTTATGTGCTGAGGAGGAACTGTCCCAAACAGAGGATTTGGGTTGAACGAACCTGGCTGTTGATTCTGCATGAACGGGCCTGGATGCTGATTCTGCATGGATGAACTTGGATTCGGGACAAATGGTCTAGGGCCATTCTGGTCGAACGATCTTGGAATTGGGTTCTGCACGAACGGCCTAGGACCATTTTGAGGCCCAAGAGGATTTCTTAACCGCGCGATCTCCTCAGCTGCTCTGCGATTCTGCTCCGCCATTGCATTGAGCTGATTCCTGGCGACTTCGAGCTCCTGATACATCTAAGCGACGGCTTGTTGCGGATTTCCAGAGGCTGCCATTTTCCTGCAAATGAAAATAGAAGAAACTCCAAGAAACTATTAGAAGGGTGCACGTTCGTCGAGGATTTTCCCTAGATGAGGTCCCACGGATGGCGCCAAACTGTTAATGCCAAAAATCGCACCAAAGGGACAACTTAAGGTCGATGTGGACTTAATCAACTAAAGAAAGGATCTTTCGACGAGACGTGCAACGAAGGAAAAAATAAACGAGACAAGGGATTTTGATGACGCAGGAAAAACCTCAAACGAGGAAAAAACCTGCGGACGACAGTGGGTGTCGTCGCTGCACTATGGTCGCCAATCAGGGGCGATATCCTTGGTACTGGTGTCGATCGTACGATGATTACAATACAAATGAAGGAAATACTTCGAAATGTAAAGTACAAGTGTTTAAATGTGAAAACAGGTGTTTGTCGTGTGTGAATACAAAGTGTGAACTTCTGGTCGTGCATCGAGAGCGATACTTGAGCTTTCCTTCGAGTGTTCTTGAGTTTGCTGTAAGATTCTGGCTTTCAGTACTTAATCTCCAGAGTTTGAATGTTCTTTGCTATGAGTTTGGATGATTTTCTCTGCTGTGTGGTGATGTTCGCCGGAGTGTATTGGATGTTAACCGATGTCCCTTGAAATGAAGCTTTAGCTTGTCTTTTATAGCCTTCGCGTCATTAATTAACTCCATTAATGATTCGATCAACGTCTACAACGGCTAGAAACGGTCGCCGGAGTGATTATCCATAATGATCTTCGTCCGTTACGGTCGCTTGCTGTTAATGGCTTTGACTCCTGCATTAAATACTTAACAAACGTAACAGTCAAGGTTAACGTTAGCTTTGGTCGAAGGTGTAATGATCTTACTCGACGGTCGTACGGGACGGGCGATACTATGGTCGAGCGTCATGAGGGACGTACGACTTACCTTTTATAGGCGATGACGGATGTTTTCTGGGTTCTCGTCGAGACCTTATCTTAATACAAGATTTGGATTATGACGTGCGTCTTATCTGCCCCAGTCGTGGTCGTACGACGTGATTTTTTGCCCAAACAGTTTGCCCCCAAAATTTGAAAATTGAATGTCGAATTTAAGTTTTAAATTTTGTCAATCAGACGCATAGGAAATAAGACAAGAGTTAGAAATTACCTCAATTGCCTTGGAGCTAGACTGGTTCGTTTCTAACTGAACGAGAAATTGAAAAGGGAACGGGGTCGTAACGTCATACTGACACACGATGATGCTTACCAGCTGTCGAGGACAGGTGTCGACGATCCCTGCGGTCATACGAAAGGACGGTGACGCACAGCGGTTATCCAGGGATTCGACCTGACATGATCGACTACATAAATAAAGATTACGATGAATCCTTTCTTTTCTTACGCTGAGTTTATTTTGGAAAGAAATTCCGCTTTGCTCTTCTTGCCATTCTTCTTCCGAATCCCTTTGATTTAGCGGAGATTTGTTTGGGATTTAGGGCGTTTATATAACGCATTGCTTCTTCCTTTCAGCTTTCACTGCCTTCTTTCCCCTGGTAAGAAATGTCGACTGACCCAGAGAGTTCCATCGTTAGCCAGGAAGATTTAGACGACTTTAGGCGTCTAGCGAATATTCCCTTAGAATTAGAGCTAACAAGTCCGGGGACTGTTCGTCCTAAGGATTGCCTCGAGGGGTATTTCGTGATATACGAATATCCTTTCAAGATTGGCTTCGAATGGCCATTTTCGACTTTGACTAAGAATTTGATGCGATGCTTTGGTTTGTCGTCGGGGCAGTTGATGCCTCAACTCTGGCGGGTTCTATTGGTTATTGAGCGTTTGTCTGTGGATTGGGACCCCCTATGTCTTTGAATGATTTCTTGGCAGCGTACCAAGTTAAGGGAGATAAGTGTGGGCGTTATAGCCCGTATTCCAGATATAAAGGCGATCATGCCTTAGTTTTGAATACTGGAGTGAACGATCGGGGGTGGGGGTCCATAATGATCTTCGTCCGTTACAGTCGCTTGTTGTTAATGGCTTTGACTCCTGCATTAAATACTTAACAAACGTAACATTCAAGGTTAACGTTAGCTTTGGTCGAAGGTGCAATGATCTTACTCGACGGTCGTACGGGACGGGCGATACTATGGTCGAGCGTCATGGGGGACGTACGACTTACCTTTTACAGGCGATGACGGATGTTTTCCGGGTTCTCGTCGAGACCCTATCTTAATACAAGATTTGAATTATGACGTGCGTCTTATCTGCCCCGGTCGTGGTCGTACGACGTGATTTTTTGCCCAAACAGGAGTCATTCAAGAAGAAAGTTTTGGAGGAGTATTGCAATGAAAATGAGATGGATAGAATCGAAGAAGAATTTCGTACTCTTAAGAAATGTGATATGACGGTCAGGAAGTATACTGAAACTTTTATGGAGAAATTTAACTTAATGGGGCATGTGGCTCAGACTGAGAAAGAAAAGATAAAAGCATATTTGAAAGGCTTGCCAGCAGATATGATGTCTCGTGTAAGAAATGCTAAAGCTTCAACGGTAAGGGAGACAATTGAGGAAGCAAAAGTGATGGAAGAAGTCTATGCAAAAGATAAAGCTGAGAAAGCTCACATAGGAGAGAAAAGAAAAGGTGAGGGTCGATCGGAACCTTCTCATGGGTCGAAGCCCTTTAGTGATGATACTCATTCGATGCCTCGTCGGGATCTAAATTGGTGTTACAAGTATGGTAAGAGTGGTCACACCATCAGAAACTATCCTCTACAAGGACCGACTTATTTTGAGTGTAAACAGCCTGGCCATTTTCTAAGAGATTGCCCAAAGTTAAAGAAGAGTGGAAATCAAGAGCAGAAAACTAAGATCCCAACGTCAACGGGCTGAGAACATTACATGATAATGGATGGAATTAAGGAATTGTCGGTTGTATATATAGTATATATATTTTGATTAACTGTATGCATGTGTGTGTATTAGGAAATAATATGCTAACTTGTCTTTTGTACTATAATATTTTGTTAAAAGTTAGCTATACCAGTTACTGTTTTTGGAAAGATGCTTGAATGGTTAAATGAGATCAAGTTATAGTTGGATAAAGATTTAATGATTTTATGGTCGTTTCAAGAAGAATTGCAGAATTTCAAGTTGGGGAGTGAGTAATAGTGAATGTTATAAGATTGGGGAAATGTGGAGAGTTGAGTCATGATTCTTCCTGGACTTTATTTATGATTAAGTATGTAAGATTTGAAAGGATACATGATATATTTCATGAGGGTATGATGTGATTTCAATTACGGAAGTAAAAGTTGGTGAAAATAGTCGTTGCATGAAGGAACCAGAGGTGATTTAAAAAGATCAGATATCCTCATTTGTTTACCTAGCTTTGATTTCGGGGACAAAATCGTTTTCAAGTTGGGGAGTATTGTAACATCCCAATTTCATAAAAGATGATGTTTTGGGTTTAATAAATAAATTGAGTACATTTATTTGATAAATTGTGATTGGTTATTTGATGGATTAATTTTAGAGTTTTACCCCAAATAAGTTACGTAATTCGATATGTGAAGTAAGAAGGTTAAGGGGTAAACTTTATATTTTATCTATAAGCCAGGGGTATATTGTGCCAATTAATGAAAGTATGAGGTTGGTTTGGGATGTTAGTGTTGAGGTGTCAACACATCAGTAAAAGAAGGGATAAAGATGTGGAGGTGTCTCTTGTTTAGACATTTTTTAGCAATTGTGTAATAGTGTGTATTCGGTCAAAAGAGAGAAAAGAGAGAAAGGATCAAAAAAAGAAGAAGAAGAAGGAAAACATTTTGTTTGCAACTGGGATTTTAAGATCACACTAAAGAAGCAAGGTAATCATCTTATTCAAATTCCTTCTTTTATATAAAATGTTCTAGGGAATTTAAGATATGGATTTTGATTTAGGTTATGATGATTTGTGTATGATTTATGAAATATGGACTAGGATAGTGTTATGTTAATAGTCTTTAACATATCTGCAATGTGTAAGAACATGCATAGTTTAAAATATGAATTTTGTGTTCATAAGTTTAAATAAGTTTATAGATGGGTTTTGATGAATTATGGATGTTTTGGGAAAACTAAGTTTATGGATAGTTGTTATTTATGGTCTTAAACATATTTGGAAAGTTATAGAATCAAGCATGGCTTAAAACTAGAGATTTCTGGGTTTTTACGTTTTCAGTTGGTTGAGACATTCATGAACTTAGTTGGTTGCAATATTCATGAATATTAGTTAATTGCGATATTCATGAATATTAGTTGGTTGAGATATTCATGAATATTAGTTGCTTGCGATATTCATGAATATTAGTTGGTTGCGACTTGGTGCTATGTCTCAACAGTTGGTTGAGATATGGTGCTATGTCTCAACAGTTGGTTGAGATATGGTGTTATGTCTCAACAGTTGGTTGAGATATGGTGTTATGTCTCAACAGTTGGTTGAGATATGGTGCTATGTCTCAACAGTTGGTTGAGATATGGTGCTATGTCTCAACAGTTGGTTGAGATATGGTGTTATGTCTCAACAATTGGATGCGATATAGTGTTATGTCTCAATAGTTGGTTACGTTAAGAGACGAGAATTTTGGATATTTAGGATTTCCTATACTTAAAAGTCCAAAACAGTAGATTAATACCAGTACATTATGTAGTAGGGTATTTCAGATCTCTGTGAAGTGGGTGACTGAAGTTCCTTACAACTTTGAGAAAGGAAAAGTAGCTCTACTGCTACCAGGTGAGTTCATTCTTACCTTACCTTTTTATAATGTTTTTAAAGTATGGTAAGGTGTATTTATAAATGAACTACTTGAATGGATTTTGGGAAAGAATGATTTTATAAAGTAAAATCTATTATTGATGATTATGCTTAAATTCATAAATATTGTTGGAAAATGATTTATAGCATTAACCTGTACGAGGTTTAATTATTGAAGTTAATGAGCAAGCGGATTACGATAAAATTTATATTAAGGACCGTTTGATGGTTAGAAGTATGTTATAAGAAATTGACATGATAATTGTGATTTGCTTATACTGAATAATATAAGAGTTCTATAAAAGGGATTCACTCATACTGAATGATATGAGGAATCTATATTATATAAAGGAAGTTTGTTCATACTGAATGATATGATGAATCTATGTGATTAAAGGAGGTTTGCTCACACTGAATGATGAGGAATCTATGTGATTAATTATGATTTGCTTATACTGAGTGATATAAGGAATCTATGTGTTAAATATGATTTGCTCATGCTGAATAATATGAGAAATCTATTTGTTGGAATAATAGCATTAATCTAGAAGCCTTGGAGACTCGTAGTGTGGCTCTGGAATGTGAGAAATGGCTGACTTAGTGTCGGGTCGTATTCACGGGATCGGGTTAAATTTCGTTGTTGAAAGATAGTTACGCGTGTGGTAAGAAAAAGGGTAAAC
Organism: Saussurea involucrata; assembly: GCA_033807775.1. NCBI lineage: Eukaryota > Viridiplantae > Streptophyta > Magnoliopsida > Asterales > Asteraceae > Saussurea > Saussurea involucrata. The sequence goes on from CM066322.1 coordinate 142,110,425, forward strand.
CAAGTTTGTTGTGACTTGTTTACATTGTTTTTATAAATACTATTTTGAAACTGAATGTTCTCACTAGGCGTTAGCCTAATTGTTTCAAATAATGTTTTCTTACCAGGTACTAGCTCGGGAAAATAAAGGGATGTAGGACGAGAGCTTTTGGATTAGTGGAGAAATTAATTGTTACCAAGGTTTTGATGGATTGCTTAGATAATCTAGTTAATCTGATTATAGTGACATAATTAGATTAATAGGTTATTTGAAGAATTCTATGTTTGTAATTATGATCTTATGGTTAATTCTCCACTTATGTATAAAGCTTAGTAAGTTTATGTTAAACCCTGGTTATAAATTGAGGTTTAAATTAGCCCTGATTTTAGGGTGTTACAGATATGGCCCGCAACTCGGGGGCAACCTCGCTACACGTCAAAAGCGATTCTCTTTTGGTCGTGAATCAGATTAATGGAGAATTCGCAGCCAAAGATTCAAAGATGACAGCATACCTAAAGGTAGCAAAAGAAAAATCAGAAAAATTCAAATGTTTTTCTATTAAGCAAATTCCAATGGATCAGAATACTCAAGTCGACGCTCTAGGAAACCTTGGGTCCGCTTTAGTCGAACCAATATTCGACAATATTCCTCTGATTCACCTAGCAACATCGTCCATTGAAAATGACGATGTCGTCCATATCGAAGAGCAAGAAGATGATTGGTCGTGCGACATCCGAAACTTTCTTGTACACGACCAACTCCCAGAAGACAGGATGGAAGCTCGGAAGATCATATTCAAGGCATCCAGGTATGTCTTGATCGGAGATAGACTCTATCGACGAACGTCGATAGGCTTAAACCTGAGATGCGTCATTAGCAAGAATCAAGTTCAAAAGATCCTCCAAGAAATGCACGATGGGGAGTGTGGTAATCACTCCAGAGGTCGCAGTCTGGCTAATCGTATCTCTCGACAAGGCTACTTTTGGCTAACGCTGCGACAAGACGCCGTCAGGTACGTCCAGAACTGTGATCCTTGTCAACGACATTAAGGTACGTCTCATAAACCTTTCGAACCTTTACAATCGACATTGATCCCATGGCCCTTCATGAGATGGAGTATGGATATTGTCGGCAAGATGCCACCCGCCCCTGGGCAAAAGGTTTGGGATTCCATCCGAAATTGTATGCGACAATGGATCCCAATTCATAAGCAACAGGACTCGACAGTTCTTTGAAGACCGTAGCATCAAGCTGACGACCTCGACGCCCAGGTATCCTCAGGAAAATGGACTTGCTGAGTCGAGCAATAAGACCATCCTTACTTCAATTAAGAAGAGGTTACAAGCTGCAAATGGAAGGTGGGTCGAAGAGCTCCCTTCGGTCCTGTGGGCGAATCGCACGAGGCCTCGTACGTCCACAAGACAAACCTCTTTCTCTTTGGTCTATGGCTGTGAAGCAGTTTTGCCAGTCGAGGTCTAGCTCCCAACCACAAGGCATACATCCGTCGACCACAATCTGGTCGATTTAAGTTATGACCTCGATGCCCTCGAGGAGCTCAGAGAATCGGCATTGATCAGAATGGCATTACAGAGGCAAATGGTCGAACGACATTTCAACAAGAATGTTAAAATTAAAGTCTTTCAAGTAGGCGACTACGTCCTCCGACGAGTGTTCCAAAGCACTCAAGAGCTCAACGCCGGTAAACTTTCCACCAAATGGGAAGGTCCTTATCGTATCTCAGAAGTCATGGGTAAAGGTGCCTATCGGCTCCAAACCATCGACAATCAAGATGTCCCACGTAGCTAGAATGCAACACATTTGAAAAGGTATTTCTTCTAAGTCTTTTTCCTTTTCTAACACAATTTTTATTCATTGCGACGATTACTGACTTAAGCATCGGAGGGTCGTTGGCTAGCCAACGACCAACCTCTAACATTGTTTTATCGCAGATCGCATGATATAAGATTGCTAAGTCTACTACAGGACTTCAATCTCGCAAGGTCGCACGACGTAAGTGTTCAGGTCTATGACTTGATTATTTTATCACAGGGGCACACGGTTCGAGTTTTGTCGTACGATCCAATTGTACGATCATTAGGTCTAGCGACCCCTCGATCTAAGTTTTTAACTTAGAAAATTTTGCGCGTTTTGAATGAATGTATCGATTGAGTGTGCCTATGTTTGCAAACACGATTTACATGTATGACTCGTATTTTGGTCGTTGTATTGCAATAAATGCCTAAGTCGCATGATTCCTTGATTGTTCTGTATGAATTTTGCAATTGATGTTACACTTATCTACGACACGTATAAATCGAAATAACACACGAATTCGACAGAAAGGTAATGTTTCATTCACGAAATTGACGATTACATCTAAGCAGCTCGACCATCAACGGTCGAACGATCAAAAGCAAAAATCATAAAAAAATTCCTAAGGCTGAGGAGGAGTGTCGGTTGCGTCCTTGCCCGAAGCTTCACCCTGGAGACCCTCGTTAACCTCTTCCTCCTCGACTTCTTTCTCGTCATTAGAGTCGAGGTCCCTTTCAGTCCCGACATCCCTCAAGAAGAAGGCAAGCTCGACCAATGCAGAGGCCAAAGGCTTCTTGCCTGACAGATGCTGTCGCATGATCGCTGCCCGTGCGATCAATCGAGCCAAGGCAAAAGTGGACGAAGCACCGTCCTTGAGCTCCCTCACTCCCTTCTCTAAACCATCCACCTTGGACATGGAATCCTCAGCCTCCTTCCCCTTTGCAGTCAAGGACTCCTTCATCTTGTCCAGTTCCTCCCTTTGGTTGGCGATCGTGGACAAGGACTGCGTTAGATGGTGGTTCGCCTCGTCCTTTGTGCGACCAACGACCTCTAACTCTTTCAGAGCATTGTCAAGACGTTTGGACATGCCCTCTTCGTGTTCTAGGGCAACCTTCTCCCTATCCAACGCGGCGTTCCCCCTCTCATGGGCGGAAGACACCAACCCCTTTATCTTCTCTGTCTCAGCACGCAGAGCGAGAGAAGATTGGAACGCCTGTGAAACATAAGGAAATGCATTAATGAACGTTCGACAAAGATTAAAAACATCGAAACATAAGTTTTGAAAGAAAAACTTACTAGAAACGCCAGTCCGGCTACATGGGATCCCGTCTCCTCGACTGGGAATCCCTCGAAACGCTCCCTGAAAGAAGGGAGCAAATATTTCCCCAGATGAGGAAACAAATCCGTCCCAGCTAGGACATCATCGACCATAAATCCGACGGCAACGTAAAGTTGACCTTCGTGACCTTAGCCTCTCCCGTCGTGTGACCCTTGCCTTTGTCGGCAGTCGAAGGGATCGACGTGGTAGACGGGGACTTCGCCGATTTCGCCGGAGGCGCAGATCTAATAGGTGTTGCAGCAATTGCACTAGAAGACGTCTTCGTCTTCATAGGCGATGCGACCTTCGCCTTTTCAGGCGTAATGACTCTCGACGAGTCATCAACCTTCGAAGACGGTTCCCTCAGAATCGTCATCCTCGTCTTCGGTAAAACCCTCGACTCAGGGTTGAGGTCTTTTGCCTCTATTCCTTGCCCTTACGGGCAAGCTCAAGTTAAGCTGCTCTCTTAGCAGAGATAGTCGGCACCTTTGGCTGAGATTCTCCTGGAAACAAAGGAAAGAGAAGCATTATACGACGAACATAAAAGAAAAAGACCAGAGTTAAGCAGAAAGGAATGTGGAGGTACGCTTACCGGTCATCTCTTCTTCTTCTCTCGACTCTTCTTCCTCCTCCTCCACACGCTTCTCTCCCCGATTCTCTCCTAGATATACCAAGTCTTCGTCGTCGTCGTCCACCAATTGTCGTACGATAAACGATCGCTCAACGACGCTGAACCCCAAGAATGCGTCGACCTTCTCTTGAGAGTTGGCGTAGGGCTTTACGTCTTCAAACTTGATATCTGTCGACACCCAGCAGGCAGATTAGAAATAAGTTGAAATTAATATACGACTTACAATAAAAGGCAATAAAATCTCACCCGACGTGTTCCAGCCAGCCCTAATCCAGCCGCTCTCAGGGTCGAGAGTCGACTTACGCATAAATGCGTACCTAGTCTTCCATTTACGATCGTTTACAGCAGTCTGTAGAACTAAGGAACGATCGCCCTTAATCCTAGAAAACAGGCTATAGCGATGACATTTGTCCTTCTTGACTTGATAAGCCAAGAGGAGGTCCCGCACATTCATGGGGTTTCCTATTTTGCGGTAAGGCGCTCAATCACTTGAACAACTAGCTAGAATTGGGGCATTAACTGGCCTGGTGCTAAGTCGAACTCGGTCATAAAGGCCTTGGCAAAAGGAGAGTAGGGCCATTCGAAACCTATCTTAAAGGGGTATTCATATATCACGATATACCCCTCTGGACACCTATTTGGTCGGGTCAGACCTGCCCTAATTAATGTAACCCCCGCAGGGATTTTGGCCAAATTTTTAAGGTCGTCGAGATCCTATTTCTCTTGGATAGAACTTACAGGATCAGTCGACATTTCTAAACCTAAATGTTTCTCAAAGTTTTAACAAAAGACTGAGAATCGTACCTTATATAGGAGTCTAGGAACCTCGAAATCTCTAACAGGTCGAAGATCTCTCGCAGGTTTAGAAAGGATTCGGCGAAGAACAATAAGAAATCAACAAGAAATCTCTTCTAAAAACTCTCTGTGAAATCGTGAAAAGGAAAAGATCCATCTAAGGGTCGCTATTTATGTAAATGATCCTGTCAGATCGAACCTCTCGGTAATCGACGCGTGTCGTTGCCTTTTCGAATACTCGACAGATCGTCGACACCTGGCGCTTACAGCTGTTAAGCACGATCGTGCGTCAGTATGACGTCACGACCTTATCTCCTTTTCGACTTCCTCTTTAGTTGGAATTAGACCGATCCAGTTCCAAGGCAACTGAAGAGATTTTTAACACGTGTCACGACCCTAGACGTCCGACTAGCAAAATTTAAAAATCTTTTTGAAAACTTGAACTTGCCACTCCATTTTTTAAATTTTGGGGGCAAACTGTTTGGGCAAAAATTTCACCAGTCTCGACCACGACCAAACACTGAGAACGTTTATTACACTTTCTCACGATAAAGTCAAATCATAGACATTTTATCTTTTGACCAAAGTAAAATCGAATGTTGCTCACGACACTCAATCGACGTGATATACCTCACGACCTCGACCGACTAACGTATGATATTAATGTTACATTTTATTTGTTTAAATGCAGAGTTAATGTCATTAATGCCCGACAACCATAACCGACGAAGATAGTTAATGAGCCTTAACTCCGGCGACCGTTGCGACCGTTATCAGAGGCTTCCATAAAGATCAATTAAAGATACGAAGACTATAAATACAAAGATCCCAATCTCATCTGCGATCATCTACTTTCCGAAGAACACTCGAAGCAAAGAATTCTCTCTCAACAGTTCGCTCACGACGTACGACTTTACGCACGACGAATAGTCTTTACACATGACGCACTAGTTTCCACGCACGATTCACTTGTTATTTTACATTTCAAGTCTTTACTTCATTTGTATTGTAATCATTGTACTTCGACACCCAAAACATAAGGATATTGCACCTGTTTGGCGACCATAGTGCAGCGACGACCTCATCATTGTCGTCCGCGGGTTTTTTCCTCGTTAAGGTTTTTCCCGCGTCACCAAAATTCTTTGTCTCAATTACATTTCTGTCTTTTTCGCATTGCTTTGTCGATAGATTCTCATCTTTAGTTGTTAAGCTCCACAATCAACCTTAAGTTATCCTTCTGGATGATTTTTGGCATTAACAGTCATAAGACCTGTGCAATGAATCATAAGATTCCTTTTGTGTTGCTTGGCCTTGAGATACGTTTATTTAGTTGTTAAAAGTTCACATCAACCTTAAGTTGTTCTTTTGGGCGAATTTTGGCATTAACGGACATTGATTACCCTAATAACCAAGGATATCTACGACAGTCATACCTCCGACCGACAGGGATAATACCCATTATTGTCATACGTTAATAACCACGATAGTTGGTTATTGAAAGACATCTTATGTCGCCAGTCTTACGTCATTGGTCTTATGTCGCCAGTCTTACATTATTGGTCTTATGTCGCCAGTCTTACGTCATTGGTCTTATGTCGCCAGTCTTACGTCATTGGTCTTATGACGCCAGTCTTACGTCATTGGTCTTATGTCGCCAGTCTTACGTCATTGGTCTTATGTCGCCAGTCTTACGTCATTGGTCTTAGGTCGCCAGTCTTACATCATTGGTCTTATGTCTCCAGTCTTACGTTACTAGTCTTACGTTACTAGTGTTATGTCACTAGTCTTACGTCGCTGGTCTTACGTCGTCAGTTACGTGTTGTCGGTCTTGTGTCGACAGTCTCATGTCGTCAGTCTTATATCGTATGTTAACTGTCACCAGTAAACATGTCATGTCTCTTGTCCCAAGACCTGACACTTGATCATGGTTGACCAAAAACAACTCAAGAGGGTAATTGTCTTATTTAAACCCTCATTAATTGACAACCGTTACGTATTTATGGCCGGCCCCATTTGTAACGGAAGAGTTATGACCAAGATTCATCTCATTAATACATCAAGCGTAACCGACGACCAACATTTAATTCTATAATTAATACGCGACCGTTACAAACATTATTATCATCAATTTTTGACTCACTAATGCTCTACAAGTAGAACTATTACTAGATTTATTTCGCGGGAAAACCTTATTTGCGACAGTATCGTCCTGACATCCTGGTCCTGCGACAGTATCGTCCTGACAACCTGGTCTTACGACATTAACATCCTGGTCCTGCGACAGTATCGTCCTAACGAATTGGTCTTACGACATCAACATCCTGGTCGTGCAACAGTATCATCCTGATGACCTGGTCTTACGACATTTTCATAAGACCATTCTTATATTAAGATAAGGTCTTACAAGACATTTACAGTCATATACATGGTATTATATTTCGGCGATAGTCGTATGCTCCATAAGACCGACGTCCAGAACTCAAGACGATCTTACGTACATACTAACCATTAATGGTCAACAGTCGTTTCTCTTGTTCATTAATGCACGTCTACGAGCATTCATGGCACAACGGCCAATAACGGACAAGCTATTAATGGCATTAAATACCCTACAGCGGTTACAAAACAAGCCATCAAGACACATTTAATACCGGCAAGAGCTATATAAGGGTCGGTACACCATTCGAGTGGTGGGGGGGATTTTCTACACTCAACCTCTTCTACAATTTTACATCAAGACCATTCGAGTGCATATCGCTCACGCAAGTCTCGCACGACGACAGCTTATTTCGCACGATCTACGCACGACACCTAGTTTAATCACACGACTAAGTTCATTTTTACATTTATTTGTAATTTGTTGTACACAAAACACTTGTTACTAAAGGACTTTCGCCCCTAATTGGCGACTATAGTGCACCGTCGACTCTCACAAGTCGATAGCGGTTTTTTCCCTCGTTTTGTGGTTTTCCACGTCACCAAAATCTCTTGTTTCATCTACATTCTCATTGTTATTTGCCTTGTTTATTTCTATGGTTCAATCTATAGTTTATAAGGTCCGAAACCAAACCTTAGATCGTATTTTTATGCGATTTTCGGTATAAGACAGTTTAGTGCAATTTTTTGCATTAACACCGAGAAGAAAAGACCACACGGATATTGAAAAACTTGAGACTATCCGGACAGGTGAGGTTTTCGGATGAAAAAAAAGTATCCGGGTGAGAAAGGTGTTCAGATATCATACTATTCGGATGACAGGAAACCCAGGAAAAATAGGTATCCGGAAAGTGAAGTCACCGGATCGATTGGGTTACCGGATGAGAAGACATACCGAATGGCTGAGATGTCCGGGTAGCATAGGTTTCCGGATGGAAACCCTTACCTGATGTGGTGGTGTCCGGATATCGTAGTTGTCTGGATAGAAACCCTTATCCATATGGCGGTGTCTGGATAGTTTGAAACTATCTAGATGTGTCCGGGTCGACACAGGGTATCTAATCGAACCCCAAATACGATTGGAAAGGTCACGATCTTGATTTCAACACAATAACATAGTAAAATGTGACCCGATTCGACACGATTGCGTTTGAAAACAGATTCGGTCCAGATTTGAAGACGAATCGACGTTGTGGTCGGTGGAAACCGTCGAGTTAGACCTCGATTGAGTGCGTTTTTTGTGTGCGGTGCAAGATAGAGATCGAGAAAAACATGAAATTGAAACCATACCTGAGAGATTTGTGCAAAAAACGACGAGAATCAGAGAGAAACGAGTGTGCAGGCGTCGTGTGTGGCTTGGGAGTGGTTTTAGAAAGAGTTCGAAAAGAATGACCGATAGGATAGGAGCGGATACTTATATTGGTCGAGGTATCCGGGCATGGTATCTGAATACCTGTCTCCGGGGGTTGAGTGTTCTGGCGCGTTATCCGGATAGATGGAATCCGGTAACTTAGCCCGAGTCCGGATAGGGATTCGGTCACTATGATATCCGGATAGTTTGGAAAAACTTTGTGGGATTTTTCAAAAAATAAGAGTGAAAGTTTTACCATTATGCTCTCCCACTCCCCCTCGAAAGATTATCACAAGTGAGACCGTTAAATTCCCGCTCCCCCTCGAGGTGTGCATAAAAACTTGACGTGAATAAAAGTGAAAAATAGTGTGTCACTCCCCATTAAACTGTGAACTCACGAACTTACACAGATCCACGCGGTGGTGCTCCCTCAAAACACATGAGCAAACTGTGAAACGAACGGGTGGCAAATAAACGAAACAAAGAACGAAAGACACAGTAAAGGAAATTGCGAAAAAAATTAAACAAAACGAAATCTAACTTATTAATACAGAAGTTTAACAAGTAATGAGTTCAATATAAGTAGAAGGTAGTAACGAAGAAGTGTATGCTTGACCATCCACAGATGAATTGTCGGATGGTTAAGTGACAGTTCTACGTTAGTGCATAGAAATTGTATCGAGCTCATGTATTCATTAAAATTTCAGATTTAGCATACCTAGCTTGGACACTAAATAATTGAAGTGGTTTTCGTCCAAAGGTTTGGTAAACAGGTCTACTATCTGATGCTCAGTATTAACAAAGTAGAGTTCGATTGTACCTCTTTCGACGTGATCCCTGATGAAGTGATATCGAACGTCGATGTGCTTCGTCTTCGTATGTTGCACCGGATTCCTCGATATCGCGATTGAGCTCTTCAAGTCGTAGTAGATAGGGGACCTTCGAGTAGGTAAACCCATAATCCTTGAGCTGGGTGCGCATCCAGATGACTTGAGAGCACCATCCAGCGACAGCGATATATTCTGCCTTCGCTGTGGATGTTGAGACACACAATTGCTTCTTCGAAGCCCAGCTAACAAGGCTGTCACCCAGAAACTGCACATGATCTGATGTGCTCTTCCATTCCAACATGTTGCCGGCGTGGTCAGCGTCTGGGTACGCTGTCAATTCAAAACATGTCTCTTTCGGGTACCACAAGCCAAGATCAGCAGTACCTTTCAAGTATCTAAAAATACGCTTAACAGCAATTAAATAAGACTCTTTTGGTTTTGATTGAAACCTAGCACAAAGAAATATAGAAACATGATATCTGGCCGACTAGCCGTCAAGTACATCAATGATCTAATCATTCCCCAATAGGTCTTGGTATCCACATCCTTTCCTACGGGATCGGCGTGTAACCTCGTACCCGGAGACATGGGTGTTTTCATGAGAGTAGACTGTTCCATCTGGTATTTCCGAAGAATATCCTAGATGTACTTGGACTGATTAATGAGATCGACAGTTGTTTAACTTGAAGAGCGAGGAAAAAATTCATTTGTCCCATCATACTCATTTGGAAATATTTACCCATTAGAACCCAAAAATTATGACAGTACTTAGCGTTAGACGAACCAAAAATGATCTCGTCGACATATACTTGGACAAGTATGATATCATTCTTTTCCTTTTTAAAAAATAGTGTAGTGTCAATTTTACCTTTGGAAAAGCCAGATTTTATCAAGAAAGTAGAAAGAGTGTCATACCAGGCCCGTGGAGCTTGCTTGAGGCCATATATGGCCTTGTCTAAGATATAAACGTGGTTTGGCTTGGAATCATCCACGAACCCTTCTGGTTGAGATACATAGACTACTTCTTTTAATACGCCGTTGAGGAATGCAGTCTTTACGTCCATCTGGAAGACCATGAAGTTCTTGTGAGCGGCATATGCGAGGAACATGCAGATAGCTTCAATACGGGAAACCGAGGCGTATGTATCGTTGTAGTCTATTCCTTTTTGTTGTCTATATCCCTTTGCAACAAGGCGTGCCTTGTTGGGAACTACAACATCTTCTTCATTCTTCTTGTTCTTGAATACCCACTTGGTGCCAATCACCGTCTTGTTCGTTGGTCGTGGGATAAGTCTCCATACTCGGAGGCGCTCAAATTGGTTGAGCTCCTCTTGCATTGCAATTACCAAGTCTGGATCACTGAGTGCTTCGAAAATGGTTGTAGGCTCGATGCGGCTGAGGAATCTAGAGAAGAAGCAGAAGTTAGCAGAGGCACCAGGTGTCTGGACTGGTGTGGAGGGGTCGTCAATGATTTGATGAAGGGGATGTGCTCTAGTCCATTTGGTGGTATGTGGAAGCGGTTGGGTTGTGATGTGAGATGTGTCCGGATCCACATAGTCACCGAGGGATAGTCTTGGACTGCTTCAAGTGACGATGGCTTGCTGATAGGCGGGGCTGGTGTCGGATTCGTATAGCAACCTCCACGGAAGATGGGGGTTGGCCCGAGTTGGTAGTAAATGACGAATCGTCAGCAGCAGCTTCCGGGATGTTAACAGCGGTTTCTAGTGTAGGCTCAGCTTCAGAGGTAGTGTCACTTGAGCTTTGTTTGTCTTGGGTAGATACAGATGAGGATGGAGTATTGATGGATGTCGACGGACCCATAATATTTGCATAGTCCTCGATTTGCGCAGCACCAACCCTGTTATTCACATGAACATTTGTATTAATATTGTTAAAGAATTCATCATAGAAATGCTCAAAAAGTAAATCCATATCAGAAAGATGTGATTTTGACGTAGAGGCATGATCTGAATTCACCGGAATTTATGTAGATCCCGAATGAGAATGTTCAGAAGCTAACACACCAGTTAAAGTGGGTTCTGAACTGATTTGTTCAGAAGCCAAGTCAGCCACTTCGTCAAACATCACGTTTACACTCTCGATGACGGTCTTGGTTTGCTTGTTGTATACGCGAAACGCTTGAGCTTGGGTTGAGTATCCGATGAATAACCCTTCATCTGCTTTGGGGCTGAACTTCCCAAGATCGTCTTTGTCATTCATGACGTAGCACGTGCATCCGAATGCGTGAAAGTACTTGATGTTCGGAATGCGATTGTTGGTGATCTCGTAAGGCCTCTTGTCGAACCGCTTGTTGAGGATGGAACGGTTTTGCGTGTAGCAGGCGGTTGCAACAGGCTCGACCCATAGATATAGTGGAAACTTAGATTGAGACCGCATGGTGCGAGCGGCTTCCACTAAGGTACGGTTTCGCCTTTCCACGACTCTGTTTTGCTGAGGGGTACGCGCGACTGAGAAGGTATGGGTGATACCTACGGAAGTGAGGTAGTCATCCAACAATCGACTCTTGAATTCGGTACCGTTGTACGTCCAGATGGTCTGAACGAGTTGTCGAAGATTCAATTTCACGGTCTTCAGATGGGTGATGATCAGCTCCGGGGTCTCATTTTTGGAATAGAAGAACTTGACCCATGTATAGAGTGAGTAATCGCCGACCAAGACCTGAACGTACTTCTTGTGGTTGATGCTCTGAACATGTACTGGTCCACACAAATCTATGTGGATGAGTTCGAGGGACCTAGACGTGCTTGGAGCGGCCTCGGCTTGTTAAATGCTCGCTTCATCTTTCCCATCTCGCATGCAGCACAGAGGTGGTCCTTTTCAAACTTGAGCCTTGGCATGTCTTTCACGTGTCCGCCTAGCACCAACTTGTTGATGTTCTTGAAATTCAGGTGCGATAGTCTTCGATGCCATATCCTATTTTGCTGAGAGTTGGCCTTTGACATCAAGCATACGGACTCGTCCGTCTTCAAAGAGGAGAGGTCGATTGTGTAGAGGTTGGTTTTGCACATCCCAACTAGAAGCTCCTTTTCGTATTCAGTGCGGACGCTAGACCTCTTGGCTTTAAAGTTGACCTCTAAGTCATTGTCGCATAACTGACCTATGCTAAGCAGATTATGTCCTAAGCCTTCGATATAGAAAACCTTCTTGATGGTGATCTGATCCTGAAGTATGTCTCCATAACCCATGATTAGTGTCGAGTCGTCATTCCCAAATCTCACCTTGCCACAATATTTTTCGGTAAAGTTCGTGCGAAGCTCCCTCCTTCCGATCATGTGCTTGGAGCAACCTGAATCTAAGTACCACACATGACCGTTCTGCAAAAAGAATTAAGCAACTCTAGGTACCTGTTTGGGCAAAAAATCACGTCGTACGACCACGACCAGAGCAGGTAAGACGCACGCTATAATCCAAATCTTGTAAGGTCTCGACAAGAACCCAGAAAACATCCGTCGTCTCCCGTAAAAGGTAAGTCGTACGTCTCTCATGACGCTCGACCATAGCATCGCTCGTCCCGTACGACCATCGCGTAAGATCATTGCACCTTCGACCAAAGCTAACGTTAACCTTGACTGTTACGTTTGTTAAGTATTTAATGCAGGAGTCAAAGCCATTAACAGCAAGCAGCCGTAACGGACGAAGAGCATTATGGATAATCACTCCGGCGACCGTTTCTAGCCGTTGTAGCCGTTGATCAAATCATTAATGGAGATAATCAATGGCACGAAGACTATAAAAGTCAAGTTAAAGCCTCATTTCAAGGGACATCAGTTAACATCCAATATATATCAGCGAACATCACCAAACAGCATAGAAAATCATCCAAACTCATAGCAAAGAACATTCAAACTTTGGAGATCAAGTACTGAAAGCCAAAACCTTACAGCGAACTCAAGAACACTCGAAGGAAAGCTCAAGTTATCGCTCTCGACGCACGACAACAGACCTCGACCAACAGTTGATTACACTTTGTATTCAAACACGACAAACACTTGTTTTTACATTCAAAACACTTGTACTTTACATTTCGAAGCTTTTCCTTCATTTGTATTGTAATCATCGTACGACCGACGCCAGTACCAAGGACATCGCCCCTGATTGGCGACCATAGTGCAGCGACGACACCTCCTGTCGTCCGTAGGTTTTTTCCTCGATTGAGGTTTTTCCTGCGTCATCAAATCCCTTGTCTCGTTTATTTTTTCCCTCGTCGCACGTCTCGTCGAAAGATCCTTTCTTTAGTTGATTAAGTCCACATCGACCTTAAGTTGTCCCTTTGGTGCGATTTTTGGCATTAACAGTTTGGCGCCATCCGTGGGACTACATCTAGAGAAAATCCTCGACGAACGTGCATCCTACTAATAGTTTCTTGGAGTTTCTTCTGTTCTCTATCACAGGAAAATGGCAGATGGCGGAAACTCAGAACGAACCGCTGACCCAGCGCATGGAAAGCTTGAAAAGGTGCAAGATGTTCCTAAAACCACTGGTGATTATTGCCTAGAAGAAGTTATCTTAGACCCAAGCAAGCCCGAACAAAAAGTCTTGATAGGATCATCTCTCGATCCCCACCTTAGGCAAAGGATAATATCTTTCTTGCAGGAATATGCTGACTGCTTCGCCTGGTCGCATGAAGATATGGTTGCCATTAACCCTAACATCATTTCTCACAAGCTCAATATCGATCCATCGTTTAAACCCGTCAAGCAAAAGCGCCGTAAATTCGCTCCTGAAAGAAATAAGGTAATAAACGATGAGGTCGATAACCTCCTCAAGACAGGAAAGATCCGAGAAGTAAAGTATCCCGACTGGCTTGCTAATGTCGTGGTCGTGGCTAAGAAGAATGGAAAATGGAGGGTCTGTATCGACTTCACCGATCTCAATAAGGCTTGCCCAAAAGATCCTTTCCTATTACCGCATATCGACGCCATGGTCGACGCAACCGCAGGACATGAACTATTGACCTTCATGGATGCCTATTCAGGGTATAACCAAATCTTAATGCACGTCGAGGACCAGGAGAAAACCGCTTTTATGACGGACCGAGGTATTTACTGTTATAAAGTTATGCCTTTCGGACTAAAAAATGCAGGATCCACCTATCAGCGTCTAGTGAATAAAATGTTCAAAGACCATCTCGGCGACACAATGGAGGTATATATTGATTACATGCTCATCAAGTCAAAGCAAGCGGTCGATCATATCGAGCATCTAAGACAATCGTTCAACATCCTTCGGGAGTATAGCATGAAGCTCAACCCTACCAAATGTTCCATCGGAGTCAGTGCTGGAAAGTTCTTAGGCCACATGGTCACTCGCCGAGGAATCGAATCCAACCCCGACCAAATCAAAGCCATCATCAACATCAAATCTCCTCGAAATTTCAAGGAGGTCCAAAGGCTTACTGGTCGAGTAGCGGCCCTAAACAGGTTTATCTCCCGATCTTCAGATAGATGTCATCTGTTTTATAACGTCCTCAGGAAAAATAAAGGTTTCAACTGGACCAACGATCATGAGCAAGCATTGCAAAAACTCAAGGAGTATATGGCGTCGCCTCCTCTGTTGTCGAAATCTCACGATCATGAGGTCTTACAATTGTATTTAGTTGTCAGCCCAAATGCGGTAAGCGCCGTACTCACACGAGAGGACGAAAAACAACAATTGCCAATCTACTACGTAAGTAAATCTCTCTTGGACGCAGAAACCAGGTATTCTTCCATGGAAAAACTGCTTTTGTCGCTAGTCACAACTGCTAAAAAATTACGACACTACTTCAAATCGCACCCTATTACTGTCGTAACTAACTTTCCTCTTAAGTCTGTTTTAAGGAAACCTGAGTTGATAGGTCGTTTAGCAAAGTGGAGCATTTATCTCAGCAGTTATGACATCGATTTCAAGCCCAGGACCGCGATCAAATCACAAGCCTTGGCAGACTTTGTCGCCGATTTCAGCCCTGAATTGAAGAAAGAAGCAGAGCTCGAAGTGTCCACTGTGGCGACTCACGACGACGTGCCTTGGATCCTACATGTCGACGGATCATCCAACATTAGAGGCTTTGGGCTGGGTGTCGTCTTAAAGTCGCTACAGGGGGGTAAGATGGTATACTCGATCCGATGCGACTTCAAGGCCACCAACAACGAAGCCGAATATGAAGCCCTGATCGTGGGAATGAATATGGCCCACGACTCGGGGGCAACCGCATAGCATGTCAAGAGCGATTCCCTGATGGTAGTAAATCAAATCAATGGAGAATTCGCAGCCAAGGATTCAAAAATGACATCATATCTAAGTGTGGCAAAAGAAATTTCCAAAAAATTTAAATCTTTTTCTATTGAATAGATTCCGCGAGACCAGAACACTCAGGCCGACGCATTGGCAAACCTTGGGTCCGCTTTAGTTGAACCAATATTTGATGTTATTCCTATGATTCACCTGGCAACGCCGTCCATTGGAAACACAGACGTCATCCAGATCGAAGACGAAGAAGATGATTGGTCACGCGACATTCAAAATTTCCTCGTACACGACCAACTCCCCGAAGACAAAATGGAGGCTCGAAAAATCAGATTCAAAGCATCTAAGTACGTCATGATCGAAAATAAGCTTTATCGGCGATCATCGACGGGCTTAAATTTAAGGTGCATCATCAGCAAAAATCAAGCCCAGAAAATCCTCCAAGAGATGCACGACGGCGAATGTGGTAATCATTCAGGTGGTCGTAGCTTGGCTAATTGTATCTCCCGACAAGGGTATTTATGGCCGACACTGCGACAACACGCTATCAAGTACGTCCAGAATTGCGACCCCTGTCAACGACACTCAGGTATGTCTCATAAACCTTCGGAACCATTGCACTCGACACTTATCCCATGGCCCTTCATGAGATGGGGAATGGATATTGTCGGCAAACTACCACCCGCTCCAGGGCAAAAGGTATTTCTCCTTCTACTTTCGGACTACTTTTCTAAATGGGTCGAAGCGGCTGCCTTCTCCCAAATTAGGGATAAAGAAGTTATTTCTTTTATCCAGACTAACATCATATGCAGGTTTGGGATTCCATCCGAAATTGTCTGCGACAATGGATCCCAATTCATAAGCGACAGGACCCAACAGTTCTGTGAAGATAGGAACATCAAGCTGACGACCTCGACTCCCAGATATCCCCAAGCCAATGGACTTGCCGAGTCGAGTAATAAGACTATTGTAGCCTCGATCAAGAAACGATTAAAAGCTACAAAGGGAAGGTAGGTTGAAGAACTCCCTTCGGTCCTATGGGCAAATCGCACGACGCCACGCACGTCCACTGGGCAAACCATATTCTCTCTCGTCTATGGTTGCGAAGCCGTCCTACCAATCGAGGTTCATCTCCCGACTTCGAGGCACACATCCGTCGACCACAACTTGGTTGATTTGAGTTATGACCTCGACGCCCTTGAAGAGCTCAGAGAATCGGCCTTGATTAGAATGGCGTCACAGAAGCAGGCAGTCGAGCGACATTTCAATAAGCACGTCAAAGTTAAAATCTTTCAAGAAGGCGATTACGTCCTCCGTCGAGTATTCCCGAATACCCAGGAGCTCAACGCAGGTAAACTTTCTACCAAATGGGAAGGTCCCTATCGTATCTCCGAAGTCGTCGGTAAAGGAGCCTATCGACTTCGAACCCTCGACAATCAGGAAATCCCACGAAGTTGGAATGCGATGCATTTGAAAAAATATTTCTTTTAAAATCGCCTTCCTACCATACAAAGTTTTCAGCACGATGGTAAGCATCGCAAAATCGTTGGTAAAACCACGACCGACCTCTAACGAACTTTATCGCAGGAACGCACAACATGAGTATCCAAGTGCATGGCTCGATTGTTTGATCACAGGGGCATATATTCTAAAGTTTCATCATACGACATAGTCACATGTAAGGTCTAAACGATCCCTCGATCTAACTTTCTGGAACTTAGAAATACTTTGTATGTTCTAACACATCGATGATATATATTTGTGTTTCAACCGTTATATTGCAATAAAAGCCTAAGTCGCACGATCCTCCGTTTATTTCATACTTTTATGATCAATATTACATTTATCCACGACATATGTAATTAAAAACACGAGTTCAGCAAAAGAAGGAACTTCATTGAACGATTACATATGAACGACCGATAGTCGGACAAGTAAATACAAAGTCAAAAGTCGTTGCATACCAACGGCCCGACCACCAACGGTCGAGCATGAAAATCCTAATTCATAAACCTAGAAAAAAGAAACTACCCTAAGATCTAAGGAAACATAGCAATCGTAAACTTTGCCCAAAGAAAACTCAGCCTTCAGAATCCTGATAATCCTGAAGAACTGATGCAAGGATCAAACGAGTATAGCCGGAGTTGTCTCCCAACCTTTCGCGCCATGGCATTCCGAGAATGTGGCTCTTAAGATTAATGTTAAGGTTAGAGGAAGGAATATCTTCTCTTCGACAATCGACCTCCACTCCAACACCTCCAGTTTCCTCACGTGTTTAGTGAAGGAAAACAAAAACATATGCACAATTACAAAAGGAACGTATTAGCAAAACACTCATCGAAAGAATAAACATCGGTAAACACAAGTTTCGAAAGAAAAACTTACGAAAGATGCCAGTACGGCTAAACACAGTCCAATCTCTTTGATAGAGATCCCTGGAAAATGCTCCTTGAAATATAAGAGCTGATATTTCCCCAGAAGCGGAAGCGACTTCGTCCTGATGAGGACATAGTCAGTCAAGAGGGATGAAGACAACGCAAAGTTGATCTCCATAAAATCCCCATCATTCTCTCCCGTCTTTACACCCTCGCCCCTGTCGGCTGACGAAAGGGTCGACGTGGTAGCAGAAAACATCATCGCCAGATGCGCAGAATCCACGGATATCGCGTTTATCGCAACCAACATCGTCATCGATTTGGGTATCATAGCCCACGATAGATCATCAGTCACCGAAGATTTGGAAAAAGTCGATATTCTAAAAAAGATGACTTTTCGAAAGCTTAAAGAAAACAATCCATTTTGATCTCTATTTACGCAGAAAATCGTGACAGGTCGAGCCCTTCAAAAGATCGACACGCATCCCCGACTTTCATATGCCCAAGTAAATCATCGACACCTGGCATCAACAGCTGGTAAGCATCATCGTACGTCAGCATGATGTCACGACCACGTTCTCCCTTCGACTTCTCGTTCAGTTAAGAGCAGACCAGCCTAGTTCCAAGGTAACTAAGGTAATTTTCATCACTTGTCATATTTTTTCGACTGACAAAATTTAAAAGTCGGATTTGCTATCCTTCTTTCAAATTTTGGGGGCAAACTGTTTGGGCAAAAAATCACGTCGTACGACCACGACCAGAGCAGGTAAGACGCACGCTATAATCCAAATATTGTAAGGTCTCGACAAGAACCCATAAAACATCCGTCGTCTCCCGTAAAAGGTAAGTCGTACGTCTCTCATGACGCTCGACCACAGCATCGCCCGTCCCGTACGACCATCGCTTAAGATCATTGCACCTTCGACCAAAGCTAACATTAACCTTGACTGTTACGTTTGTTAAGTATTTAATGCAGGAGTCAAAGCCATTAACAGCAAGCAGCCGTAACGGACGAAGAGCATTATGGATAATCACTCCGGCGACCGTTTCCAGCCGTTGTAGCCGTTGATCAAATCATTAATGGAGCTAATCAATGGCACGAAGACTATAAAAGTCAAGCTAAAGCCTCATTTCAAGGGACATCAGTTAACATCCAATATATATCAGCGAACATCACCAAACAGCATAGAAAATCATCCAAACTCATAGCCAAGAACATTCAAACTCTGGAGATCAAGTACTGAAAGCCAAAACCTTACAGCGAACTAAAGAACACTCGAAGGAAAGCTCAAGTTATCGCTCTCGACGCACGACAACAGACCTCGACCAACAGTTGATTACACTTTGTATTCACACACGACAAACACTTGTTTTTACATTCAAAACACTTGTACTTTACATTTCGAAGCTTTTCCTTCATTTGTATTGTAATCATCGTACGACCGACGCCAGTACCAAGGACATCGCCCCTGATTGGCGACCATAGTGCAGCGACGACACCTCCTGTCGTCCGCAGGTTTTTTCCTCGATTGAGGTTTTTCCTGCGTCATCAAATCCCTTGTCTTGTTTATTTTTTCCCTCGTCGCACGTCTCGTCGAAAGATCCTTTCTTTAGTTGATTAAGTCCACATCGACCTTAAGTTGTCCCTTTGGTGCGATTTTTGGCATTAACAGTACCCATTTGAAAATTGGTCATGGGGGGTTAGGTGTGGCCCTGTTTTAGGAACCCATTTTAAGTTGGGTTCACATTTGGGTTTTGGTGATTTAAAATTACGGCGATAATTAAAAACATGATAAGAACCAAACCAATCAGATGCATATTGTTTATCGACAAAGTCATTCATACCACAATTGGAGCAACATATACAATCATGAGATAACTGAAGTAATTGCTGAATTGAATAAATCTTTAACGGAAAATTAATAATTTGTTCAACAATAGTACTTGAATCAATTACATCACGATTATTAATGTTTTTTCTAGGATTCAAAACGGAATTAAATGACTTTGACTGCAACTTCTTCTCTTTAGATCCTTTCACTACCCACTTTTGTTTGACGTTTTTGGCCCGACCATTTCTATCTGAAATATCATTAAATTCATAATCAATAGAGCTTGAGTAGTAAGGATGTCTATTTTAAGAGTGACTGGTCGTTTTCCGTTTTGTGAATGTCTTTTAGATTTAGATTTGTTTTTAGAAACGTTGTTCACAGACGGGTTTGAGGGGTGGATGTAGAACATTCACCCTTATAAGAATTGACCGATCGTTCAGGTGTTTTTGAGAGAAAATCAGTATGGCTTGGAAGGGTTTGATCAAATTCAAACTTTGGAAACTCGTCATCTGAACACACGTTAGAATTCATGAACGTGGAAAAATGAAGTTCACTCTCGGATAGAACATCATTGGTTAAAGGATGTGAGGAACAATTTGGAATTGTGTTTTGTGAAGAATCAGGTGCGGAAGCTTTTTGAAAATCAGAGTCAAGATTCTTGTCAAAACACTCCATTTGAGGTTCTTTTCCCTTTTTGAAAGAGTTTTTTCCTATAAAAGCTTTACAGGAAGATGTATCTGATGAGTTAGAGAAAGGTTCAGACAAAACATTTCTCTCATCTTTGAGTTGGTCAAACTTCTTTTGAAGTTCACCCTTGCTTACTTGCTCTTGCATCACCTCTGTAGCCAAGGCAAACAGTTTAGATGTGAGCCGTTTGATTTTTGTCTGAAGGGATTCCTTTTCCTCAACTGATACAGATTCCATTTTTTGTGGAATTAAAACACTCAAGTTTGGATAAAAGCTCTTGTTTTTCCTTTAGAAAATTAATCCGTTCTTTTTCAAATGACTCCTCTAACTGAACTATTTTCTTTTCAAGAACAAGAGGTGGGACATAGCATTTAAACTCGTCCTTCTCTTCTTTAGGTTCAGTTGTTTGGACCGTATCCTTGTTAGAGGATGCTTTGGGCGTGGCAACTGCATAGTTGTCAAAGTAGTCATTTGAAAGATATTTGGATTTCTTTGTTTGATACGACGTGTTTAGCGTTTCGTATGCGAAAGGCATTTGCATCTTAACAGTATTCTTTCATTTTAGTTCCTCAAGTTCCTTATCCTTCTCATCAAGTGGTTTCGTCCATCTGATTTTATATTCGGGATATGTCTTATCAAGGCCTAGAAAATTTAATTCATATAGAGTAGGCACCATTGTTAAGAACTTTTTCAAATAGTGAGGGTTGTCATACCCAATTCCCCATTCAGAGTTAAAGTACTTGAAATCCTTTGGTTTGTTCAGATGGATCGTCTGGTCAATTTGTCCTCCTTTGTAAAACTTAAGTTCAAGATCCTTTTTTTAAAGAAGCTTGTTGTTATCGATTTAAGTGAAGAGCATTGATAGACAATCTCAGCTTTCTCATTCTCAGACTTATTGATCTTTTCTGTTAGATCAGATATTCTGGCCCTAAAATCTTTAGGTTCTTTGGAAAGATTTGCACACTTTTCTTTTAGGTTTTCATTTTCAAATTTAAGTTTCTCTGTAACCTTATGCTAAACATCTAACTTCTCATTTAAAGTGGATATTTCAGACAACTGTTCTTTAGTGGTAAGATTATGGAACTCTACTTTTTGAACAAGCAGCTTCATCTGATCTAGTAAGGCTTGATGAATTGGAGCACATACCTGACAAGATTCTCCGAGGGCGGGAGGGTTGGTGTGGTTGCCCATGAAGCACATATAGGTATCGGCATCTTCAACGTCATCATCATCAGACATATTCAGCCAGTGATCGTCTTCGGCCATCAGTGCTTGCCCAACTTCTTTCTGTTGGGCCAAAAGCATCTTGTTCTTGTAATACTCAGCATTGCGAACGACTGGCTTTCGACAATCTTTGGCAAAATGACCCAGTTTGCCACAATTGTAGCACTTTACTAGCTCGTCTTTGGGTTTCTCTTCAGGATTGCGCTCATACTTCTCTTTGTGATCAGATTGTTTGGCCTCTTCATATCTCCTTTTGCCCTCATATATTTTTATGTAGTCATGGCGATTGTGGGGAGTGGTTGAGTAGCGCTGATTGTTGGAAGACGGTTTATTGAAGAACGCCTTCTTCTGGAAGGACTTAGAGATGAAGGCCATGGATATCTTGATCTCATTTAGTTCGGAGTCTAAATCACTTTCTTCTGGTTCCTCCTCTTCGGGTTCAGACTCGCTTGATACTTGTGTACGTCTTGAGCTACATCTAGATTGCTTGCCTCGTTTTTCAGACACGAGAGCTAGGGGATCAGCTTGATGTTTTGTAGTTGACTTTTGTGTTCTCATCATCTCTAGGACCTCGTCCTCATCTTGCATCAGCATCTCATAGAGTTCATTGATAGGAACCTTCTCCATGATGTGGTTGTGGCGGATGTGAGAGGAGAAAGTTCTCCATTCGGGTTGGAGGTTGTTCAGAAACTTGATGTTTTTCTCAGTATTGGACCGCAAGATGTTGTTCTTCTGAAGGTCGTTCAGGAGTAAGCAGAATCTTCCTTAAGTCTCGGTCAGCGATTCTCCTTTCCTTTGCTTGAAGCTGTCATAGCGGGTGATACAGTTGTTGACCTTTAATTGATTTCCAACCTTGCTGCCACTCATCATTTTAGCCCCTTGATCCCACATGCCTTTCGATGTTTCTTTTAAGCAATCGATCGAAGTATAGATGTCATTCGGTAGACTCTGAAAAAGATAGCTCTTTGCATGCTTTTCGCCATTAAATCTGTTCTTTTCATCTTCGGTCATTTGAGCATGTGTCTTTGGTACTCTAGTTGCTACAACACCGCTAGCCTGGGCTAGGACGCCCGCCATTGGAGTCTCCTGTGGGCCTTCTATCAGGGCTTGCATGATGTATTCATAGTTGTCCTTGGACTCTATGAAGATCATAAATTTGTCCCTCCACTGAGTATATTCACCTCGGTATAGGATCGGAGGCTTGGAGTCGGTGCCGATAGCAAGAGCGTCACGAGACATCTTAAATTGCACTAAGGTGATCTTCAAACAGTAGGTGATTCGATTCAAGGTAGTGATTTAACGCAAGGAACTACGAGTGAGTGTCCTAACGCAAGATCTAACAAAGATACTACTAGCAAAGTAGCTTGAAATAAGAACTGACTAACAGATAAAGCAGAATACTCAGGATGGTATCTGGATAACAGTGTCCGGATCGGATGTGTCCGTATCCGGGGTGTCCGGGTGCAGTGTCCGAGTGTAGAGACCGGAAAACAAGGTTTCTGGAAAAAAATTCCGGATAATGAAATATCGAAGAGTCGATTTCTGGAAAACTAATAACTGGATGGAAGAATCCAGGAAGACTTCCAGGAAGGGTTTCCGGGTAAATAAGCGAGATCCGGATATTTTAACCGGAGAGGGAGTCCGGACAAATTTAAGTCCGAATAGATTACCGGATAGCAAGAGTCCGGACAAATGTATGTCCGGATAGATTAAGAGACTTACCCGGATAGTATAATGTGCGACATCCGGATAGTTGTGTTGTGCGATGGATTCGGATCTGGGGATGAACTAGAGTTCATGAATCGATTCCTGAAAAATTCGTAGATAACCAAAAACACAAAAACAACCGAACCCAACTCGATTTTGACCTCAAACACACTATTTAGATGAAAAATCAAGAATTTTTGCTAACCTAGACACAAAACTAGAAAATTCGACTTTTTCAAATTGAAGCTTTAATCCTTTGATTTTGATTATGAAAGTTCATCAAAATCACTAATGTGCCAGAATGAATGTATTAGACCAAAAAGAATTCAACAATTTTGCAAACAACACAAAACTTAGAATCCAAGAAAACTTACAGCGTCGTTTTTCGATAAAACAACAAGAAACTTGAATACCTTGAATCGATCAATGTTTGTCTGCTCTGATACCAATTGTGGATCCCAGATTAGTGCAATACGAACTGTAATCAATCAATAACAATCAATAATTGAGAATAATCAGTTGTCATCCATATGATTGATATTTAGAGAATAAGGTTACAATACATTCAGAGAGTTTAGCAATATGAAATTTTGAACGATTAACCTAAACTAGGTTTAAAGAAAGCTTTATATACCCTATAAGGGAATTTACAAAAAGAACCCTGGACTTCCATTCAACTAACTTTTCAGCCCTAACAAAACCTTGTTTATATTTTTTTCTCTTTACGCGCACAAACTCTCTCCAAGAACTCACATCCTCGAACTTAAAACTTTCAAGAATCCAGGTTTATTTTCTTAAACTTATGCCATTTCTAAAAGACAACCCATGTTTTTATCTTAAATATTTGTTTACAAAGATTAAAAGACATTTTTCTTCTAAAAATCATCTTCTTTCATGATGTTCTTACAAAACCCTTAAAGTTTTCTTAAAGTTTAAAACTGTTCTTTAAACTTTCTCCTTCATGTTAAATATGTTTTTCCAGATTCTTTCCTTTAAAGGAAACTGGTAAAACATAGTTTTTCTACCATTTTCAGTATCCTTAAAACTGGAAAACCTCTTTTCTTAAAAGGAAACTGGTAAAACTCTAACATTATTATTTTTTTAAACTCTTTCCGTACTAAGAAATTCCTACTATTCTTCTCTTTTGTTCTTTATCTCACAGAAATGGCAGCCGAAATAGCTAGCATGGTGAAATCAAAGAACGTCAAGTTCGAACTGAATGTTGTGCAGTTCGTGGGCAATAACCATCTGGCCCTTCTTCATTTCCCTGTGAAGAAACCTTGCCTACACTTGGCAGATGTTGTGAGCCTCCTCCGAAACTCTCTACTATTCTATGCACTGACCGTAGCTCCTCTTGCTCACAAAGCACCACTTCAGCAGTTCTGGTACACTACTGAGTGTGCCGAAGTAAAATTGAAGTCCAAGAATTAAGTCACTGTAATCGATTTCCAGACACAGCTTGGCACTGGCGGCATCACTGCCAACAGACTACACTCAGCCCTCCAAGTCCCTGCTACGCGTCCATTCGCTGAACCTCCAACGAACGAAGAGTTGATCGCCTTTCTCGATCACATGGGGTACGAGTGGGACACAAAGCCCATGACTCATATCCTGGACAAGAAGCTCACCAAAGTGTTGAAGGCCAAAATTCCTTCAGAGATCAACTACATCTTCACACACATCATCCAGGCCATTAGTGGGAAGATTGGTTCTCACGATCAGTCCAATCGCTTCCAGCTTCAAATGGGGTATAGCCTCATCAGTGGGCGCAACATTGACTACGCCCGTATGATTTTTGATGACCTGATGGTGAAGGTCGAGAAACCAGAACGGGAGATGAAGGTTCCCTATGTTCGATTTGTATCAGCACTCCTTCAGTTTTTCTAAAAGGAAGAATACTCGACCGAGGGTGACTACCAGCTTCCGAAACTCGAGGTACGTATCCTCGATGTAGAGCGACCTGATAACGAGGTTAGTCTCTCTGTTCTCAAACAACGTCTCTCCTCTACTTCTTCTTCTTTTTCTTCGATAGCAATGCCCACGACTAATCCCTCCGTGGCTCCCCAAGCTGCCACAACCACCTCCTCAGTGAAGAGGAAAGAATCTTCATCTCCTCTTGGTCAATCTAAAAAGACCACAAGAGTTTCAAAGGAGAACCCCCGCCCCCCAACAACAACAACCGATAACAACGTCCGGGGTGGCCTCTTCACAGGCTACCCTGGAGAACTTCGTGGTCCACTCCACCACACCTGATACCTCAACAACTGCCTCAGTGCCTCTCAACACTAATTCTACGCTAGCAACTTCCCAACTTCCCCAACACTCTTAGTGCCTCTAAGCACCGATGAGATTATTTTTGGCACCGCCAGTGCCGCTCCGCATCACAGCACAGCCATCTTCATTGATTTTTCTTCTCCCTCCATTTCCTTGGTCAACACTACTACTTCACCAGCGACAACGGTCGCTGATTCTCAAGAAACGTTGCTGCAGAATCTCATGCGCAACAACGTTCTAGGACCTGATGGTCTCCTTCTCGGGGGCTCTCAGAGTATTCTACCTATGTCATTGACTCCTATAGAGCATGACATCGAGTACTATGGAGGAAGTAGTCACTTTGACAATTTCTCTCAACCATCAGGTATTCCACAATCCCTACCCATCCTTTCTCGCCCTTTTGAGCTTTCCTTTGCTCAAAATTCGTTTTCTATTACAGGTTCTAATTTGGGCACGATCACCACCTCTATCAAAGAGGTCAGTGATCGAGTGGATTCTCTCTCCATAAATCTCTTCAACAATACTGCCACCGTGAACACTGCCGGCGAAACTCTAGAAGAGATCTCCACCTCCCTCTCCTCAAAGGTTGACAATTCTCAGCTCTAAGCTTT
Organism: Saussurea involucrata; assembly: GCA_033807775.1. Taxonomy (NCBI): domain Eukaryota; kingdom Viridiplantae; phylum Streptophyta; class Magnoliopsida; order Asterales; family Asteraceae; genus Saussurea; species Saussurea involucrata. The sequence continues at coordinate 142,136,533 of CM066322.1, forward strand.
GACGGAAGAGGTTACGAAGCTGAAGGATGATGTAGCGACCAACTCCTCCACCCTACAGTTGCTGACCTCTACTGTCAGCTCTCTCACCACTGTTGTTGGTTCACTGCATGCACAAAACAGTAAACGACCTTGGCTCAAAGGTCGATAAAGTTGCTTCCTCCTTGCTGACATCCTCAGTAAGATGAATGAACCCGTGGTTACTCCCATCCCCTCTTTTTCTAATAACGATCGCAAGAAACTGGGGATGGTGGCTAACTATGTATTAAAAGCGACGAAAGAGATCCCTGGCCTAGAAGCCAGGGTGGACAAATTAGAGATTGCTCCTGCCTCTACATCAGCGATCCCTGGCCAAGAAGACAGGAAAACCGATGATGTTGATGTTGCTGATAACTCCCCTCCCCCATATTAATGATGATGAAAAAGAGGGAGAGAATGACAAACAAAATGTTGATGACCTCCCTCAAGCTGAGAGGGGAGGAAAATAAAACCTAGACTCCTCCTTCATCTCCCTAGAATGCTGAAACTGTCACTATCCCCTCTGATGAGGAAGAGGAAGAAGAACTGGAGATCTTCAATGACTCCAAGAAGGATCCAGGGGGAGCTGATGATGATGAAGATGAAGACGATGAACCAGCCTTTTGGTTCACCTTGCCACCATCAGCGCCGCTCCCCAAAAGGGAATCTCAATCAATGAAGCAGGGGGGAGGACTGAGAAGACCCCCATGAAGAAATCTTCACATGGAAAGCAGAAGGGAATAGCTGCCAAAGGTAACCTGAAGATTTGCTTCACATTTGAGGGGAAGCAACCTTCTCAGCTATGCCTCTCCAAAACGTCATTCCTTGTTTCTAATCACTCTCACCTTTTACCCCTTCTATACACTTAAAGACTTAACCTTTTATCTATCTTTTCTTTCCAACCTAAATTTCTTTTATTTTCACCAGCTAGTCCTCTCCCCTGCTTAAGGGACGAGCTGACGAATCTCAGCAACAAATAGTCCCAGCAATCACTGCTGAAGACCAACTAATAATCCCAGTCTCAGGGATACAGACTGATGAACAAGAAGAGGAAGAGGAAACATTGCTGAGTCACCCGAAAAGACCCTCATGACCAATTCAAAGGTCTGAGGATGAAGAAAAAAGAAGAAGATCAACAATGATTCTACAGCTAGAGGACCAGCGCCTCGAAGTCCTTTCTCAACCAGGACTTGAATTCCCAGCCCCTGAAGAACGAGAAGAATCAATCAGAGTAGAGCAATTACTTGGTGCCTGCCAAAAGGATGCAAAACTTGCCCTTAAGGTAGTGCAGGACTCAGTCTCGAATAAGAACCTGAAAAGGCATCCGATCAGGGTTCAGGAATAACTCCTAAAAAATGTTGAGAAGGTAGCCCGCAAAGATTGAGCAGTCATCAGTGATCCCATGTTAGAGTGGTACAAAGAAAAGGTCGATCACAGCTACTATCCGAGCCGAATCATAGTTGTGAACCTAAAGGGAAAGAGTGCAAAGAGGTCAGTAACGGTAGAAGTCACCATATTCAGAGAAAACAATTCTTCGCAGAAATTCTATGTGAATCCCAGTTTGATCAGATAACAATAAATCAATGATCAATAACACGAACAATTGATGATTTCAACTTGTCATCCCTCTCGTATTCATGAATCAAGATAGTTACAAAGGTTTGAATGAAAAACTCAACTATCTCTCTCTAAACGATTAAGCTCATGATGACTCTCTATCAATTGCTAACCTAATTCTAAGGTAAACTAAACCTTATATACTTAGGCCTTAACTAAACAAAGCCCAAGCCCATTAATCTAATAAGCCCAAATACCATAATTAAGGCTTTTACAATTAAGTAATTAAATTAATTAAGCACTATATAATTATTTATATAGCTTTCTAATATGTAGGACATTTATAGTCATAACAATCTCCCCCTAAAGATATATAAATAAAAATCGGTCTTGAAACCTTCAGGTCTTGATCTTCTCTTCTTTTTGAATCATTGAAACACTTCGGCGTTGCTTGTCTTCATGTCTTTTCAGCGCTCCCCCTTGAATAAAGCTCTTGAATTTGATTTCAGCTTTAAAAGAACTTGTAGAACCAATATGCTTGATGGAGGAAATAATTTGAAGCGAACACCACTTGATAAGGAATGAGAAGAGTTGATCACTTGTAAGCACTTTGAGCACTTGTATGCACTTTGAGCTCTTTGGATCTCAGAACAGATCAATCATTCAATTAAAAATTGGTCAACAGATTTGTTACTCCCCCTTGGCTTTTGCATGGGGACTTCTTTACTCCCCCTCGGCTTTTGTTAACTCCCCCTCAACTTGATATTCGGTGTCTTTGAATCTGTACCCTTTCTCCCCCCTCATGAGCATCTGGAGCATCATGCACGTTCAAAGACAATAGTGACGAGTAGCAGAGAAATATCCAGATAAAACATCTTAGAAACCAACATGGGGTAAATAGCTAACACAGAAACACGTTAGTAACTGTTATCACAACAATTTAAAAAAATTGTGTGGCCTATGTTCAGAGTTGGCAATGGGGTATCTCTGATAGGACTTCCAGTTATCATTGAAGTAAAATATTGAAAATTACCTCTCAAACTGTTCCAGCAATATCACAAAGATATGCAATTGGAATCACAAAGACTCGTGCATGTGTGAAAGAAATCATTCATATCGATTTGGCTCAAAAATTGATTTAACATGGGACGCAAGTTAAAATCAATAGACACAGTGATAAGAATATGAAGTTCGGAGACCGGACCTGATGTCTTCCTTTTTCAATATCTAAGACCTGTGAGTGAGGAATAGATAGAGTATGTGCTAATTCTCCGTGAATATATGAAACAAGCATCTGTTGTGAGATACTTGAGTGGCTGGGTGGGGTGACACGAGTTATCGACACTGGGTCCATGTCTGTTTCAATATTCATCTCCAAAGAACGAGAATGAATAGATTGTGTGGTTACCCGGATAACTGACTCGGTTTGGTAAGGACCAATAATTCTTTTAAGTCCTGTCACAGCCTCACCATTTATTCTTTTCACTCCGAACTCATCTAACAATCTAGACCCCTCACTGTTATCTATAAATGGGTGTGTTTCTTGGGTAGGTCCTTCCGGTTCTGGATAGACCATAGAAACGATGTAATTCCTAACACTCATTCCATGCAACGAGTATAGCAGTTTAGTAGACAGTGAAGTACGAGTTCTAAACTGAAATGTTTAGAAGTCGAAACTTTTAAGAACGAGTCCTGATCTGAGGTGATCAAAAGTCATATCAGATAAGTGCGAGTTCTGATCTGAGGTAATCAGAAGTCAAATCAGATAAGTGCGAGTTCTGATCTGAGGTAATCAGAAGTCAAAGTTTGAAATACTAGAACTTAAAGAAACAAAATCAAGCGCTAAACAGATTGACTCAGTAAGTACAATATTTGCAATAATGAGACAATGATCAGAAAGTTTAATTGTGAAGAACAAGTCACAATTATTATATCAGATAAGAATGGAATCATTTTCAAGAAATGGCGAACTTGGAAAACAACTAGGAATTCAAATGAGTGTATTTCCATCGAAAAATCAACGAGTATGTGAGACATGGAAATAACTAAGTCAAGAAAAAGTGACATGTGGCAATCATGGAGTTTAAAATTGAGAATAACAAACACAAGTAAGTTATCCAGAATTACCACGGTTTTTGAATTCAATTAGAAGTTCACTTACCTTTCATAGTACTGCCCCTCAAATGTGGCATAACCTTTGATTGCAGTCATGTGAAAAGAATTATAGGAATTAAAACCGCACATGCCATTCCTGCAAAACAGATTAAAAAGATTTTGGTATCCACCTTTTGATGGATCCTTGATGATTAGATGCCTTATGAGGACCAGGAATACTATAAGTACCATACCAATACTTAGCATGGTCTTTCTTCACAAAGTCACTTGTTCCACAATAAGAACAACACAGCTTTTGTGTAGATAAGTTGATCAGCTTATTAACAGAATAAACACGATCAGTTTTCACAAAAGGTTTAGCGTGAAAAGCTTTGTTGTTCTTGTCACTCTTAACAGTGACGAATGGCTTTGGAGCAGGAGCAGATCCTTTAACTCTCCACACCATGTTTACTTTCTTGAAAGATGGATTATCTGATTTGTCAATGATAGGGTTATGAAACAGATTAGAGGGATGGATTCGATCTTTTGAAGAGCTATTTGATCAAATACAGGTCTTTGAAGAAAGGTTTCTGTTAATAGAACTTGAAGCAGTCTTAGAGAAGCAAGCTGAATTAGCTGAATCACGGTAAAGAGACTAATTAACAGTATCTGGACTAGTCGGATTGGGTGATTCAACATCAGAGTTTTTGGCTTCAAGTTCCTTGTCTTTGTTAAACAAATCATTTTTCTTCTCAAGCATTAGATCTAGCTTCTTTTGGATATCAGATTTTAGCCTCTTCTCTATCATGATATCAGATGACAAAACAGATAATTGCTTTGTAAGCTTGGAAATCTTAGTTTGAAAGATCTTTCTTTCGTATGTGAAATCATCTTTCAAACTTTTTGCTAAAAAATCTTCAACCTTCTTTTTCTCAGTCTCTTTGCTTAGAATGTCTAATTCTTTCTCCAAATCGGATATTTTCAAAGAAAGTTCTCCATTCTTTTTAGAAAAAGATTTGCGTTCAGTTTCAAACTTTTCTCTTTCTAAAATCAAAACTTTTTCAAAGTCGGATATCTGTTTTGAAAGTTTTAAACACATAAGCTCAAGACACTTCTTCTCTTCAAGAGATTTGGTTGAAGCACCAGATTGCTTTTGAATAAGCAATTGTCTTTCTTTTGCAAAACTTTCCTTTTCTTTTTCAAAAGTCTTTTCAAGAGTAGATAGTTTTCGTTTAAGCTCAAGGTTTTCACAGTTCAAGAGCTTACCTTTCTCTTCAAATGCCTTTATCTCTTCTTGTGATGGCAAAACAGAAATCTTTCTTTTCAGCTTAGTGTTCTCAGTTTCTAAGATTGCTGCCTTTTCTTCAGATTTAGCCAGCTTCTCAGAACTATTCCAGATTTGAGATTTCAGTTCCTTCAGTTCTTTGACGTACTTGCTGATCAAATCATCTTTCTGCTTGATATTCTTTTCATTTAGTCTTGTTTGCTCTTTTTCAGTCTTCTCCTTCTTATCAGACTCCTTATGCTCATCTACCTTCTTCTTGCCTTCGTTTTTATCCGGATAATCATGGCAATGCTGCTGGTAGGATCTGGAGAGCTGAGCCAGTGCTTTCTTAAAGGTTGTGTATTCAGCATCAGATTTCTGAAAAGATGCTTCATACTGAGATGAATAAGACATTTGTTACCTGAAAAATTGTGATCGTTAATCGGTGTTATTTTGAAGAAAAAAATTGCGGAAGAAAAATCAAAAATTAAATTAGAAAAACTAATTTATAAAATAAATTTGTTTTTAAAAATTTAAAATCTGATTATTATAGGACCAAACGAAATCAAGCCTCGAGAACTTACCAATCAAAACTTACCAAAACACAACTTACCGGATGAAGAGGAACTTACCGGAGAACGCACTTCCCGGGTGATTGAGATTCTTAAAAAAAATACTGTTAGGGTAGAATTTTTGTTGATTTTAAGTTCAAGGGTTTGAATTGTAATTCTTTAAACTTAGTCCATAGTGAACGGGCCGTGGGCTTGTTAACCACGGGCCCGAGGTATATAATGTTGTATTAGCCTAGAAAAATAGGTTAATCATCTCATTTGCTTTCCTACTCGTATTGTAAACACTCTGATTGAAAGCATAATACAGGGATGACCAGTTGAAATCATTGTTCTTATTGTTTATTATTTATATTTCATATTTGTTGCACGGATCTGGATTCAACAAATACACCTTACCGGATGAGCTTTCCGGATAAAAGAACACTTACCGGGTGATTTTAGACCTTACCGGACTAAATTGGTTCCCGGATAAAATCAAGTGAACTTACCGGATAAAAGGAAACTTACCGGACGAAGGTTGTCGGATACTTGATTCACGAATGAGAAGCTTTCCGGACAAAAGTAACGAGGACTTACCAGATAAAGATGTTGTGACTTACCGGGTGATGGACAACTTACCGGGTGATGATGTTCTCGCAAAAATAGTACTTACCGGATGAGGATGGTTTACAAGAGATGTTTGTCAACGATGAACAAAAAAAATTAATGCAAAAAATATATATATATATATATATATATATATATATATATATATATATATGTGTGTGTGTGTGTGAAAGTCTTTTACCTCATGCTTGATATGTATACTAGCTGAGTACCCGCGCAATGCGGCGGGAAGTAAAATTTTTACATTTACGTATCTAATTTATATAGAAAGTTAAGTGATAGGGGTCGAAGTGGCAGGTTGAAAATAATAGTCGATTCCAACAACTTTGTGTTTGGTATTATCAAATCAAGGATAAAGAATAACGCTTCATTATATGAAATGCGCTAATTGATGTATGAAATGCACTAATTGATGTACTCTTGACAATTTGTATAGATTACTTGAAACAAAATAATAATAAAGCTCTAATCATACAAAGAACACGACGGTATCATTGTAAAATATCCACAAAATAAATGTTAAAAATGTTACAGGTCATTCAAGTAATCTTCATGGGATGTTGATTACGAAGCAAAACCGATTCTATGACCAACTCAGCTAGAGGAAGCCTAACACAGATGTACTTAACAGACTATTGACTTAAAAAACCTATCAAACATACTAATGACATAAAAAAACCTTTTCAATTTACTTTTGACATAAAATACCTATAAGTAGATTTCCTCAACCTTAATGCTATAGACTTCCTTGGTTCCTCCTCTAAAATTTCCACAACGCTCCATGTCATGACTCCTGCTCCCTCTATTTGCGCTTTGCTAATTTTGATCTTGTACATCATGCATACATATGCACATCTCCCTCAAAATGCATCTTCCTTTCGAAAAATTATTAGAATAAGAATGTACCGGTTCTCAAATACTCAGGAGGAGTAAATGCAAGATTCGTGCCATAGGTTTTCCCATCTCAACTATTCTTCATTAGACCAAAACACGAAAGTATAGGATTACCTTCCTGCAAGAATTCTAATGCATGAATATCGACATCCAAATTTAAAATATGGGAAATAAATTGAACTTATTTTTTTAACAAATTGAACAAAATTCTGTAAGCATTGAGATCGTGATAAAGAGCGTGGCCTTTACTTGTACAATAATCAAGAGCTTCGGCTAGATGTAAGACCACACGTAACCTCATCGCCCATTTCTTTGGCAACGACTCCCTAAATCAACCAAGACTTATATGAAGTCATTCATAATAAACAAAACAAACCCAATATATCCTACACAACAAAAATAAAGGATTATATAGCTTTTGTGACTTCAGGGCCGTTTACCAAACGCTTACTCGGGTAAGCACTTACCGGTAACCGGTTAAGATTTTAGTCCACCAAAACGGTATCATATGCGACACCGGTAAGCGTTAACCATGGTAGGACTCTTAGTCCTGCCTTAGCTCTTACCGGGTAAGATCCTTGGTAAGAAATTACCGAGTAAGCATTTGATAAATGGCCCTTTAATTTGACTGTGGGCTATATTTCCCGCATTTCCTACATAGCTACATTAAACCTTGGCCCTGTAAGTGTTAAGAGAAAAGAAACTTACTTGTCGAACCCACCACTATTTGAGTTTGGAAGTCCATTCACTATTCCACTTCCATTATATATATACACTAAGCCGTTAAATAAATCCATTAAACTAAGCTCACAATCCATGTTTCTTACACAGGAAGAGAAATAACATGAATAAAATGAACAGAAAGAGAAATAACAACAATGAAGCATATAGAAACGCAAAGAAATAACAATAATAACAACTCTTTACAATACCTAACGAAAACGAACATACCTCTTTTTCAAGAAACTTGGTGAAGAAACGTTCGGCCTAAAGTGCAGAAACGTCACCATGGTAATCGTGCCACACCATAACAGCGCTGAGGCCGCCCCTGCCATCAATTATCCGAAACTAGATAGATCAGATCCATGAAAGGGGAAAGAATAGGCAATTCCATGTCTGATTATGTGTGTGTGTGTGTGAGAGAGAGAGAGAGAGAGAGAGAGAGATTAAACTAATCTGCTTAAAGACATCCTATTTTCTGTTGTTGTAATTTGTGCATAAAACAAAATTTAAACAATAGATTAAGAATTCAAATGTAATGTTAGTTAATAACAATAGAAAAGAGAATTCAAGCTTTTGGTATCAAGAACACTGGTTTGACCACAAAAGTATAACTCAATCGATTCAACAAAAGTAGGATTGAAGTTGAACAATTAAACACGAACCGCAAAACATGAAGAAATTGTTTTTACCATGAATTTATATGTGGAATACCTGTAGAAATTCAAGTACGTTCAATATTGTTAACCGTACCATTACATAAAGGTTTAAAAAAATGTCGGAAAATCCATGTATTAGAGAAATTACATAATGCATCTACTCTCACAATGCATAATCTTTCTTTAGCCTTGTACCTCAAGCTATGGGGCTAGTACTTCACTGGTTCTTCCACACAGTGGATATGGAAATGGAGTTCTACACTTCAAAAAATGAAGTTCAAGTATCTGCAGAAAATGGTGCTCAAGGATTTAAAGCACATCCATCACAAAAAGAAAAAATACTTGAAATACAATAGCAAAATACAATGTTAAAGATCTTACCTTAAAAACTCATCAGACGTATCTGCAACCTAGAATACAGTTGTTATTTCTCCTAGATGCATTGTTGGTAATGGCATACTTCTCTATTCCCCTTCATTAAATCAACATCAAAATTGGAAAAAAAAAACCCCATAAAACTCACAATATCACTTGCTCAAATTGTAAAAAAAACACATCATATAAACCCAATTTCCCATTTTCAAAAGTAATTATGTAGAAACTAAACTGCAAATTAGAAGTTAGAACGGAACAAACTATACTTCTTCTGATGAATGAACTCAATGAATCCCTCTCGAAGAATCTTCAAATTATAACCACGAATTTTTCTTAAAAGTCTTTATAAAATTAATCCAATCATCAATCAAGTAATCTGAAATGATCAAAACCCATAAATTTGTTAATGAGATAGATCATCTTACCTAATCTCTTGGTCCTGTTTTTGCCTAATCCATAAACACATGATGGACTATATGAGACATCTTATAGGCGGATGTTTGTGATGGTTCCCAAAGATCCAATATGACCACTTCAAGGGGGTTGGGTAAGCAAACTCCCTCCTTGTGATGTGCCAAATAAGAAGCTTTTTACTTGAGCAAGTTAAAATATTTATAGTATATGAACAAACGAAACTTAAGAAAATAATGAATCCAAATAAAACTTTAGAAAATGGGAACTTATACCAAGGTGTATACTGCTGGATACTCAAAAATCAGAATCGCCTTAAACATTCTTTGAGTTGATCACATATCCCTTCTCCACAATCCTTAAAATTCAAAATCAACCAAATAAGAAAATGTCATGCACCTCGAATTTATATGAGATATGACAATATGATTAAAAGAGAGAGAGAGAGAGAGAGAGAGAGAGAATGACATGCACCTTCAAAAACCCTGACCGTAAATCTTCGTGTGGTACCACATAGATGAAACTGTGGTACTCGATTGGAAACCAAAACATCGATCGGAAACTTGGAAACCAATTTTTTTTATTGAAAACAACATAGATGAAACTGTGAATGGGAACCGGAATCACCGGATAGAGGATCTCATGTGTATACAGGAGCGAAGAATGATGAGCAACACAATCGATTGTTGAATGAAAACCTAAGTTATTCTCATGGATTACCAATCTATAACAAAACCGAAACACAGATAAAAATCAGTTCATGGATTACCTGAGATGTCGAAGTAAAGGATGAACGATTTAATCTGAACCATTTATATATGGGTAGAGGATGAACGATTTAATCTGAACCATAGTTTGGGATAAGCATTAACTGAGTGAATTTGGGGAGTTTGAGATTAGAGATAAGTTTTGTAACGTCCCAAAAATTACAAGCAAATTTAAATTTTTAAATAAACATTTCATTTATAACAATTCATTAAATGATCCCAACGTTTCGTTTGCAAACTCATAATTAATATCTTCATAATAAAAACCAGCGGAATAAACGTTTAATTATTAAAAACCATAAAGCAACCAGCTCTCCTTGCGCGCCAGTGTGTACTCGTCACGCCTTGGAGCCGCCCGTACCTGAAACCACAGTTTATTGGGAAAGGGTAAGCACGAAGCTTAGTGAATTCAACACCATAAATAACACAGTTATTTCCACACCACCATCAACAGATAATTGCACATAGACAGCATACAAGTCTACGAACAAATCATAGACGTGCATACTCACACCAACCCACCTAATAGGCATACGTCGGTCCCACCGACCATACGACAATTGTGCAAACGCAACCCGGCACCCCCGGGTTCATACGCCACCCGCGTATAAAATCTCCGGCCCCGCCGGATCCTCGGTCCCACCGAGTTAATATGTCGGTCCCACCGAATTACTACGCCACCCGCGTATGTGACCCTCGGCCCCGCCGAACTCCTACGCCACCCGCGTAGTCACAACAATAAGGTCCGACTAGACACCCCACTATTTAACCCCGCATCAAAAGCAAATAGAACTACCACATACATACACGACGTAATGTAAAAATAACCGACATTAGTTATAGTGAGAGAACTCACCTCGAATGCGCGCCTAGATTAACAATACAATTCAAGCTTCACAATTACGGTCACTTCCCAGCACCTAAACGCATGTTAAAACGTGTCAATACGAGACCCGGACCCTACGACACGACACACGCTTAAACCGTCACTAAAACTATTTTCCGTTCTCGCCAAACAGGTCTGTTCGGGACCTGTTTCGACCCCTTTAAACCCAGAAAATCCCCATTATTATTTCATGATTAGAAAGTACTCTGAGTTAGGGCTCCAAGGATATATTATACACCTCCTAACGATTTTTCTACATTTTAATACGGATTTTATAAAAACAGTGCGCAGAACAGCGAAAAACAGCACCTATCAGTATAAAACGACGATTTGGCCTAAGCTACGATCCGAACTGGATTTCGCACGAAACACAGAAAAATTACTAGACTCGAAAAGGGAACTTTTGGCACCGAAATCACCCCAATCCGAGTTACGAGTAAAAAGTTAAGGCTTTCGCAAGATCAAGGCAGTTTCCAGAAATTTCCACATGAAATGACGAATCACCGAACTTGCGACCACTTTTTCGCCCAGCTAGAGACCGAACCAGTTTCCCGCTAAAACACGGAAAACGTGCCCGACCCCGAACTTGAACCGTGGGCGCCAGTTTCGGCTCAAACGGAGTTACGAAGGAAAATTTATAGCCGTCGCAAAAACAGTGGCTGCACCATTTTCCACATGAATTGATGATTATAAAAACGACGGTTTTAACGAAACGGCTTAAACGATTAAGTCAAGGCTTAACGGATTCTACGGTGATTATTAATAAGACATGGCCACGCACCACCCTCCGGCAGTGGTGGTCGCCGGCGGCGGCCGGCGGCGGTTACGAAAACCCAACGAGACAAGATTAAAACGGACCCCTTGACTATCCCGACTTCCCTATACCCACACACCCACCCGGCTCACCAGTCACGACCACGCACCACGCCGCCCTGCGCTGGCGGTGCACGTTGGTGGCCACGCCGCCGGCAGCCAAGGCTGCAGCGGCGGCGGTGGTGGTTTGCGGCTGATGGTGTCGACGAAACAGAAACGAGAAGAGACGTTACCTTTCTCGCAAGAACGCAGCAGCAGCAGTCTTCGTCTCGACGGCCACGCTCTTCCCGATCGACTCTTCTTCTCTCCCTCGCTCTCGCCGGCGGCAAGAGGCTGATGATGGTGGTTGCAGGTGGTTCACGGCGGCAGGGAAAAAGGGTGCTTGGGTTGCAGCTTACGTGAGAGAAAACGAGAGAGAGAGAAGGAAGGAGTTTAGGGTTTTTGTTTTTTTTTTCTTTTTCTTTTCCTAACTTCCACCTCACGGCAAACATCACAACAATTAAGAAGAAAAAAAATGGGTCTCGACAATAAGCAGCATGGGCCGAAACCCAATGAGGGTTTTTGGCCCTTTGACATAATTAGCCCCTCAACTTACGGTTCTCTCGCAACTAGCCACAATTTTCAGTACTTAACGATTTGACCCAACTCGGCTAACCCGTTAACGAGAACCACTAAAATACAAACTTAGGAGAAAAAAATAAATAAATAAATAATTAAAAGAAATTACATACCGGGGTACGGGCTTTACAACTCTCCCCCACTTGGATTAGACTTCGTCCTCGAAGTCTATGTCCGCAAACAGCTCTGGATAGTTTTACCACACCACAACCTCGGGTTCCCAAGTCCACTCGGAGCCCTTTCTGTGTTGCCACTGGACTTTCCTCAACTAGGATCTAAATTTCTCACCCCGACAAGAATTTCTCGAATACTTTTCTTACTAGCAAAACTCCTTCAAGACACTGAAATTACGATCAGAAGAACACTCCAACAACTGGAATCATTCCTAGCCAAGCGACTTCGGTTGTTCCCCAACCTTAGACATTCCATGTATCCCGAGTCAATTTCAAGCTCTAACCATTCTAAAGCTGCTCACAGTATACCCTACAGGATACTCGACTACGATCATTACTACCCTTAACTGTCGATTAACTTTCACGAATTCTAATAGACTCCAAAGATTTTCAATAACTTATATTAACAAAACATCGACCCCCTGCCGAACATCGGTCCAACCGATTACAATAACAAACATCGGCCACCCGCCGAACATCGGTCCAACCGATTACAATAACAAACATCGGCCACCCGCCGAACATCGGTCCAACCGATTACAATAACTCACATAAGCGTGGTATTATCCTAGACACTAACACAAATAGATATCCCCCACAACCAAATCAACTAACACACACGTAGGTCATTCCACCATAACCATCCATCACAAGTGATCATTTCAGGGTTACTACTACCGTCACCATGATTATCTTAAAATCGGCTACAACTCTCCGATTATACTAAAGGTGTTTGGCCTCAAGCCCAAAAGTCGACACCTAAATATACCACCTACCTCAAAATGGTTGATGCGCATTTATTCTCTTAATAACAAAGGGCATCAATCCCTTAACTGATACTATTCGGCCTACAGTACTAACGCGCGTGGAATATCTACCTTCCACCGTCGACGTATCATCCACACTTGCTCTACGAAGCCAAGTCACACCGTATCGAGGATACACCTTGACGTCTACCTCCCAGGTAACGCCTCAAGACCCAGTACACCGGAACTACCTCCCAGGTAAGTGCCCACAACTATATCCTCCTAGTACCTACTGGAAAGTCTAGGTTAAAACACATGAATACCGGGGTCCCACCCCGAGATACCCAACCGACCATTACCAACGACTGACTAACGTGTCTAAGGATCCAAAGCAAACAACCTACCAACAACATGCCTATTCCGGATTGACTCACTCACCCAAACATGTAAACACTCAACATGCAAAGAATGCCAAACGGTGCGACAAAAACAACTCATCAACTAGACTCCACATCGAGCCATTAAAACCGGGCAATTGGCCCATGACTAACTCCAAGTCAAAACCGAGCAAAATGCTCCACGCTTGCTAGACCCATAGGTCGGAAAATGCGTTTAAACAAAGTTTAAGCAAGCAATACTCTGAAATCAACCTTAGTCTCAGACTCAACACGGGTTAAACAAAAGAGTTTTCCAAAGGACTCACACCCTAAAAATTCTCGAAATGACACATGACACTTAAAAGCACATTTCCCCAAATGGTTTACAAAATCATTTACAAAATATTTTCAACATCAGGATTTTCATCTCAAAAGATCGTATGTAATAAAACTACTATTACCTGATCGATAGTTACGCAAAACTGGACACGCTCGTCCCACATAGGAAAATCATGTTGAAAATCGTTCCATTGCAGTTCAGTTTACTCACACAAAAGCAAGCGTAATAAATAATTTCTTTAAAATGAATCGCCTCGATTCCAGTATGGATTGACTCATGACGTGCACTTAAAGTAACCGCTTGACCTTAAACAGGGTGCGACAAAGGTGTGCACATAATTCAAAATAAGTTTCACGACATTTGATTCAAAAATTCTTCTTTTTAATCATAAAAAAATGACGTGGCACAGGGTTCGCCACAAATTTTTCGCGCGTCAGCTAATCACACAAAACGATGACACGGTTTACAAATATATTTTTGTTAAAACACAATTGTCTCGTGTAAGTTTCAAACTTGAAGACAGAAACCAGTCCGCTTCTATTAATTGGAAATATCGACTAAAACCTCATAAAATCTCAAACTGGGGGCAGGCATGCAAGCTTGTAACACTTCCTCAAGTTTCGTACTTGGGACATATAACGTCAAAACATTATAGTTTAAAAATGTATTTATCGAAAATGCTCAAAATACTCGTTTCCTCCAAAGCAAAAGTTTTTAATTTCCCAAAAAAAAATGATCGGTAATTCTAAATTAACCGAATGTCAAAAATCTACGCATTTATATTTCCAAAATATAACACATTGTAATCGTATGCATGATGTTCACAACATTAAAACACTCCTTGGATCAAATGGTCTTTCATTTCGACAAAAAGGAACTAAAACATTTTCATGCACGACTTGTTCATCAAAATGTCGAGAACAAAGGTTACCCCAGTATGCATACCCCTAAGTCGATAAATCGCATTTTCATGGAAATGTCAATAAAACCTTTAGCTGACTAAAAAGCGCACTAAACAACTCCTTATGAAATGTTACCAAAATTCCTCCATGCATCACTTATGTCACGCATGAATCAATCCACACACTGAACTATTTGCAATAAAACACTTAGTAATACAAACTCTCGAACGAAAAGTTAAGCGACACTGGAATTCCAAACTCATTTTAAACAAATCACCAAAATAGCCTTTATACAGACATCGTGGAATGTAACTTTTCGTCTCAACTCTAACACATGTGGAGGAGTTCCAATGTTAGAGTCTCAATCCGTAGTCACTTACCCAACATCTTAACCACCACCAAAACACGGATAACATCGTACACGAAAGAACCGTTGGAAAAATAACGAAAATGAGACAAATTCTAACAGAGTTTGCACTCCCGTGATAAAACGATTTCATACACTTTCAAAACCATATTTCAAAATCTTGTGCGTGTGCTGAGCAGTTCCCAAAATTCCAAAACACCGTCCATACAAAGATTTGAAACACAAGAATTTGTTAATGCAATCTTATTTTCAAAATAACTTCGTGCATGACTCATTCGGCATTCAACGTCTCGACCCCTACTACTCCGAAACTCTCCGGTCTACTATTGTCATCCAGACATTTAAACCTCTTAAGGCAAGTTGGGAAATCACCTCAAATCATCTTACGGGTTTTCCTCAAATCAAAGTCGGCTCTATGAGCCTATGACCCTAGCACAATCTTCCATCTTGGCCCGAAATGATCTGCTTACAACAAATATCATCCTTATCGTCACTCCAAGTGACTAATATTAGAATCGTCTTTCTATTCCAACGACTACTAGTTTAGGACCTTCATCACTACCCCCAACGATCATCACCTCAAAACACTTCGAGTACACACCTGTACTAGTAGGTTTACTATAGTTGTTCCTCCTTGTGATGGCTATTCTGGGTAGACAATACAGCGCTTTATTAGCACATAATAACTCATACTAACAACACTCACGCTCAACTCCTTGGATTCCTCGTGACTTCCCCGACTCGAGCATTGATCCTGTGCTTCCGGTAGTAGGAGCTCTACTACTACCATCCACACCTATCATCGCTCGTTCCGAGTTCCATCCCAAGGGGTCCAAGTAGTTTCTCGCCGAAACTATACACATATGCCCGCACCGGCATATGTACACACTCTTCCTAGCTCCCTAGGAATTCCATCCAAACCACTACCCTTGCTACTGCCAAATCCCTAATAGCAAGCAGCAGACATGCAATACAGTGTAATAAGCACCAAGCAATTTAGCATACATACTCCTATGTTCTAGAAAGCAATCTAGCACACGTACTCATACATAAACACCCTTCCCAGCTCTCTAGGAACTTCCTCTTATCCCACTACCCTTGCTACTACCGAATCCCTACTAATTATAACGGGTAACCTCACGAATACCCGATTATATGCAGTGCGAAACAAATAGACAGTCGAATACAAGACTCTATCCTAGAACGGGTGGACTCAAACAAGAGCTGCGCAATAGAACTAAATCGAATATTCTAAGGCTATAAATCTCTTACTGCATACAACCTAGAGGGCATCCACTTAGTAACCTATCATAATTAGCATAAATTCCTAATAGCAAGTAGTTCAACATACAGCATAGTGTCCACAACAGGCAATCTAGCATGCATACTCTATGATCTAGAAAGCAATAAAACACTAAGTGATGTACCTTTTCCCCTGGCTCCGGCTGACTGTACACACTGCTCCATCGATCACCGTTTCTCAAACGGGTTTTCCTTTCTTTTATTTTCCAAAAATTTTAAAGAAAATTTTATAGCCGCAAACTTGAGATCAAACACACCGAGGTGCATTTGATTCACTCAAGCTGTGCTCTGATACCAAGTTGTAACGTCCCAAAAATTACAAGCAAATTTAAATTTTTAAATAAACATTTCATTTATAACAATTCATTAAATGATCCCAACGTTTCGTTTGCAAACTCATAATTAATATCTTCATAATAAAAACCAGCGGAATAAACGTTTAATTATTAAAAACCATAAAGCAACCAGCTCTCCTTGCGCGCCAGTGTGTACTCGTCACGCCTTGGAGCCGCCCGTACCTGAAACCACAGTTTATTGGGAAAGGGTAAGCACGAAGCTTAGTGAATTCAACACCATAAATAACACAGTTATTTCCACACCACCATCAACAGATAATTGCACATAGACAGCATACAAGTCTACGAACAAATCATAGACGTGCATACTCACACCAACCCACCTAATAGGCATACGTCGGTCCCACCGACCATACGACAATTGTGCAAACGCAACCCGGCACCCCCGGGTTCATACGCCACCCGCGTATAAAATCTCCGGCCCCGCCGGATCCTCGGTCCCACCGAGTTAATATTTCGGTCCCACCGAATTACTACGCCACCCGCGTATGTGACCCTCGGCCCCGCCGAACTCCTACGCCACCCGCGTAGTCACAACAATAAGGTCCGACTAGACACCCCACTATTTAACCCCGCATCAAAAGCAAATAGAACTACCACATACATACACGACGTAATGTAAAAATAACCGACATTAGTTATAGTGAGAGAACTCACCTCGAATGCGCGCCTAGCTTAACAATACAATTCAAGCTTCACAATTACGGTCACTTCCCAGCACCTAAACGCATGTTAAAACGTGTCAATACGAGACCCGGACCCTACGACACGACACACGCTTAAACCGTCACTAAAACTATTTTCCGTTCTCGCCAAACAGGTCTGTTCGGGACCTGTTTCGACCCCTTTAAACCCAGAAAATCCCCATTATTATTTCATGATTAGAAAGTACTCTGAGTTAGGGCTCCAAGGATATATTATACACCTCCTAACGATTTTTCTACATTTTAATACGGATTTTATAAAAACAGTGCGCAGAACAGCGAAAAACAGCACCTATCAGTATAAAACGACGATTTGGCCTAAGCTACGATCCGAACTGGATTTCGCACGAAACACAGAAAAATTACTAGACTCGAAAAGGGAACTTTTGGCACCGAAATCACCCCAATCCGAGTTACGAGTAAAAGTTTAAGGCTTTCGCAAGATCAAGGCAGTTTCCAGAAATTTCCACATGAAATGACGAATCACCGAACTTGCGACCACTTTTTCGCCCAGCTAGAGACCGAACCAGTTTCCCGCTAAAACACGGTAAACATGCCCGACCCCGAACTTGAACCGTGGGCGCCAGTTTCGGCTCAAACGGAGTTACGAAGGAAAAGTTATAGCCGTCGCAAAAACCGTGGCTGCACCATTTTCCACATGAATTGATGATTATAAAAACGATGGTTTTAACGAAACGGCTTAAACGATTAAGTCAAGGCTTAACGGATTCTACGGTGATTATTAATAAGACATGGCCACGCACCACCCTCCGGCAGTGGTGGTCGCCGGCGGCGGTTACGAAAACCCAACGAGACAAGATTAAAACGGACCCCTTGACTATCCTGACTTCCCTATACCCACACACCCACCCGGCTCACCACTCACGACCACGCACCACGCCGCCCTGCGCTGGCGGTGCACGCTGGTGGCCATGCCGCCGGCAGCCAAGGCTGCAGCGGCGGCGGTGGTGGTTTGCGGCTGATGGTGTCGACGAAACAGAAACGAGAAGAGACGTTACCTTTCTCGCAAGAACGCAGCAGCAGCAGTCTTCGTCTCGACGGCCACGCTCTTCCCGATCGACTCTTCTTCTCTCCCTCGCTCTCGCCGGCGGCAAGAGGCTGATGATGGTGGTTGCAGGTGGTTCACGGCGGCAGGGAAAAAGGGTGCTTGGGTTGCAGCTTACGTGAGAGAAAACGAGAGAGAGAGAAGGAAGGAGTTTAGGGTTTTTGTTTTTTCTTTTTCTTTTTCTTTTCCTAACTTCCACCTCACGGCAAACAACACAACAATTAAGAAGAAAAAAAATGGGTCTCGACAATAAGCAGCATGGGCCGAAACCCAATTAGGGTTTTTGGCCCTTTGACATAATTAGCCCCTCAACTTACGGTTCTCTCGCAACTAGCCACAATTTTCAGTACTTAACGATTTGACCCAACTCGGCTAACCCGTTAACGAGAACCACTAAAATACAAACTTAGGAGAAAAAAATAAATAAATAAATAAATAAAAGAAATTACATACCGGGGTACGGGCTTTACAAGTTTAGAGTTCAGAGAGATTGGGGGAAATGATCCATGTGAGAGAGAGGGGAAAAGGAAGAAAAGGAATTTAATTGATTTTTTAAATAAAAAAAGATTTGAGTTTAAGTTGTTAGAGAGATAGGAAAAGATAACTACAACAATTAATTTTCAGTTTTATTAAAAATAATAATAGAAAAGGCAGAATCAGCATGCTTAAATAAAGGAAGAAAATGAATATAATTAATTTTTTAATAAAAAAAAGATTTAAGACTTTAAAACTTTTGAAAATATATCATGCGATCGTAATTAATTGTTTTTATATTCATGTAATCACATTAATTATTTTTATTAAATTATAGTGTATTATATGAATTTTTTTAACTTCTATAAACCGTTTTTTCGATTTTTTTTCATGTTCATAAACTGTTTGTTTGAGTTTTATAAATTATTTTTTCAAAAACTTCAAGATTTTTATGTTTCATAAATCGTTTTTCGAAATTTTCAAGTTTCATAAATGATTTAATAATCTGTTTGTTGGATTTTTAATTTTAATATATTTTTCTCTAACATGAATAATCATAATTTTTTTCAAAATAATTATATAGTTTTCAGGCTTAAATAAAGGAAGAAAATGAATTTAATTAATTTTTTAAATAAAAAAAGATTTGAGTTTAAGTTGTTAGAGAGATAGGAAAAGATAACTACAACAATTAATTTTCAGTTTTATTAAAAATAATAATAGAAAAAACAGAATCAACATGCTTAAATATTGGAAGAAAAGAAATATAATTAATTTTTAAATAAAAAAAGATTTAAGACTTTAAGACTTTAAGACTTTAAGACTTTTAGTCTATATGCTTTATAAGATATTATAGATGAATGATGTGTGGCTGTGTGTACGTGGAAAATAAAGAACAAGCGGTCAAAGACAAACACTTTGGTCAACAATTACGGCTCAAGCAAAAGTCATTCAAACATACGTGTTCGGGAATAAATAACATCCGGGAAGAATTTTGACCGGAAAGAGTTTGATTTGACCGGAAAGTATGATTCCAAAAAAAAATTATCCGGATAGCTTGTTTTTACCCGGAAAGTGGATATGAATCACAAACTTATCCGGGAAGGAACTGGGTGACCGGGAAAATTTGGTATCCGGATAAAATTTTATTCGGGAACAAATGAAGTGTCCGAACAAACTTACCCGGTAACCAAAAATAATCCGGATGATTCGTCCAGATAATAGTGAGAAATAGGAAACTTACCCGGAAAGATTAGAAACGTCTGGACACTGTGGCTGTGGTTGCAATTCGGATATGTTTTCGATAGGGTTGCTTGATTTCACTCCTGTAGGGTTAGATTTTGACCAAAAACACAAAAACAAACACACCCAAATCGATTTCTATGCAAAATATATCCTATTTTCCAATAAACACCACAAAACTATAAGAACACCAAAAAAACTCAAGAATTGATTTTTAAATTAAAAGATTAAAACCTTAGAATCCTTGTAAACGCAGATAAAGACTAGATTAAAGCAATTAAACAATCGAGATATAACAGAAAAATATTTAATCGATGAAAGAACTTTACGAACCCGATTGAAAAACGATTTAACCCAAGAAAAACTGCAGTATTACGAAAATAATCTGGGTGCCTTCTGAATCTCAAACGATTAATCCCACCATTCAGAATGTGAAACGGAATGTCGTGAAGCTACTGTCCAAAAATCGTGACGATCCGACGGTTCAATCTCCGGAAATAGGCAAAACGGCTCGCTGCGTTTTTCCAGAAAATTCAATACGAATTTCTTGCCTTTTCTTGCTTTCGTTCGATTTCTTTCGTATCTTCAAATCCCCGATTCTGCTCTGATACCAATTGTGAATCCCAGTTTGATCAGATAACAATAAATCAAAGAGCAATAACACGAACAATTGATGATTTCAACTTGTCATCCCTCTCGTATTCATGAATCAAGTCAAAGTTGGAACTCTTCGGTCTTGATGAATGACTAGAAGTCAGGAGTGCCATCCAAAAGTCTAAGTCCAAGTTCAAATCCCATGTGGAGAAGTTGTTGAAATTACACATCAACAAAGTCACATCAAGAATGGATCTGCCTCCTCCTCCAACTCTTCTTCGGAATCAAATACTGCACCAGCTAAGAGAAAACGAGCTTCGACCTCAGGAGAGCCTGCCCGTAGAAATGAAACTGGTATTGAATTTTCAAGGGAAGCAGTGCTTGGAACTCCACCTGATCTCTCACCTCTCAACTTAGAACCGCCAACAGGAGGACCTTTAAAACTTGTCCAAGTGATAAGTGACCCTTTTGGTATCATCTTCCCTGACTGGGATGGTATATTACGCTTTCAACAATTCTTAGAGATCCCTATCTTCCCAGTCCAGCAACTTAAAGATCTAGTCCACTGGTCTAATTAATCAAGACCAGACCTCTTCTTTAAAACCTATGTCCTCAGCGAAGCTCAGCTCAGAAGGCAACAAGGAGAGAAGGTACCTGACTGGATGATCCCTGAAACCGACTCATTTGACGAAATGCTCTTCAAGGACGAACCTCTATAGCTGATAGATTCCTCACTTGTAATCTTGTGTAATTTATCAGTAGTTCTTTTAGTACTTGTAATTTTTTTCACTTGTACTTGTAACTTTCAAATTCCCTTGTAATCTTTTTACGAAATCAATGAAAGTTTCAGTGAAAGTACTTTACTCCATCAGTACTAGAAAAGATCCCTGAAAACAGTAAATGGGACACGTATCTATGAGTCCTCTTTATCCTTATTTTTTTTCTTAGCAATTTTCTTATGTTGCTTTGTCATCATCAAATAGGGGGAGATTGTTAATCCAAACTCTCTCAGTGATTTGACCCTTAGAATCACTTAGTGAAAATTGCATTTGACTTGTATGTATTTGTTTCACCATCAGCGATAAACATGCTGAGTCTGTTCAGTATCGCTTATGGTATCTAATGTACTAATGTTTCACTATCAGCGATAAGCATACTGAGTCTGTTCAGTATCGCTGATAATATCTACTGTAACAATGTTAAATGTAATCCGTGAAGACAAGTTTCGCGACAAAGAGTTCATCGCTGACATCGCATATTAAGCTGATGAACAAGTGACAAGTCTACTAATGATCTGATGCGGACATCAGTGAAACCAAGACAACTCCACACACGCGACATATCAAGAAGAACACTTCAGCGATAGCTGACTTACATCAGCTCTTCTCTGATGGAAGACCTACTCAGTTATCACTGATCATGAAGCTTCTACTTCAAGATATGTTTGTCTTACCTCCTTGCACACATCGTACGGTTTGTCAGAAGATACATGTTTTTGTCCAATATCGTACAACCACTCTGCCACTACACTGTTCACCATGCGACCCAAAGCATGTCTTGCTAAAAGTCAGAAGCATGCGCCCAACCATATGCTAACACGTGTAAAGTTCTCCTGCCGTGCATTTAATGTAGTGTGTATAAATAGGATAAATGCCCCTACAGTTTAAAGGTGGTCTTCCCTGAACTACTTAGTGCATAGAAAAATATCCATATTTTCTATATCTTCTTTTCTCTCTATCTTCTTGTGCAAGAATACTTAGTGATTCTCAAGTTTGTTTACAATAGGTTTTACTTAATCTTATTAAGCCACAAACTGTAAATTGTATTTGATATATCAATAAAACTTGTATAACCCCTTCGGAACCAACAAGCATATCCAAAATATCAGCAAATCACATGGATCGAGAACGTAATTTACTCTATTTTTAGCTTAAAATATTAGAAGTCAAACACTTTAATAGAAATCCATATCCGACTATTATAAGCAAACGATAATTATATTATTAAAATGGTCGATAGTAATAATTTGTTTTAGAAACCCCTAATTTTAATGCCTCTTATTGATAGAAAAAAATATATTATTTCTCATTCTTAAATATTGAGTTGTATGAATTTTTTTAAAATTATAATTTTTTATATTCTATTTTTGTCTCTATTTTTATGTACATTGTAGCATAAATATTAAAAAACATCTTGAATACCACATAAATTCTTATTTTTGCATTGTTGTTAGGGAAAAAAAATTCAAAGAACACCAACATTCTTATTTTTGCACGGCTGTTTGGGTAAAAGTTGTATAATTTTTGACATAAATAACAATTATTGGAGAGGCTTTAAAAAAATAAATTTCGATTTCCTATTTAAAGTTAGAATGAGAAATTAAATATTTATTTTTGAAAATACATATTTATTTTGTGACAAACAAAAATAAAACTTAGATACCAAGTACTTTACAAGTAATCTTATTTCAATGGAACACATACACTTATTTCTACATGTCTTTATGTTAATCTCAGTTTTAAGCAATATGGTCAAGATCTAACAATGGCAAATCATGAATCTCATATACTTATAGTGAGATAAATATTACAATACAATGCTCTATGAAATTCTCTCTGTAAATCTCTCAAGAATGTGCAAATGTTTTTTATTACAAAACAAACTAATCAAGGCCATTTAGAGCATCTCCAACAGCTTTGCTAAAATAGAAATTTTGTAGGGACCAAAAGTGAGAAAAACAAAAAACCACAGGGACCAAAATTGCAATTTGCTCTATATCCTATTTTAAAACCCACAATTTCATAAATGGTCCCTTAAACATCAACATACTACAAAACATCCCATGAACTTTCTTTAATTCCAAATACCACATTTTGGGTTATTATAACATCTACCGGTGTGCACTCCCTTGAGAAATAACCCTAGTTGCCAATATCACATCCTCCTTTGTCACGCATTAAAATATCACCCTAGTTGCCAATACCCCAATGCTTTAATGGATCTTATTTAACTATATTGGCGTTCGTGAGGTTCAGTGGCGTTTGACGAACTTTTTTGGGCCTTTATGGGCTTCATTGGGCCTATGTCAATTCATTGGGCCTTGATTGGTTGTCATAGTTGGTTACAAAATGTAGTGGGCCTTATGGATCGTAATGGACTCACTATGTTTATGAACTGTATTTGGCGTTACTTGAACTATATGTTGTCTTGGTGGGTCGTAATGGACTTAGTGTGTGTATAGTGGATATGAACTTATTGGGCATTTAGTCGGTGGTAATGAACTTTATTTGAACTTAATGGGCTTCAGTGACTCTTAATGAACTTGATTGTGACTTGATGGGTTATGTTGGCTAGTAGTTGTTATTGAAGTGTATTAATTGGGCCTACATGGCTTTCACGCTAATTAATAAACTATAACACGCATGATTGGTTGTCGTGGGTGGCAAGGAACTGTATCGTGGCTCTTAATGAACTATAATAGGCCTTGATGGATCGTATTGGACTTAGTGGCGGTTAATGAACTACATTGGGCCTTCACAGATTTAAGTGATACTTAATGAAATGTATTGGGCTTTCATGGGTTAAAGTGGCTATTTATGAACTCTAATAGGTCGTATTAGAGTCAGTTGTTGCTATTGAACTCTATTGGGTCTTAATGTGCTTCTGTGATTGTTAATGAACTATATTGGACCTTGGTCAGCTTCAATGGCTCTTAATGAACTGTAATGGGCCTACATGGCTTTCATCGACTATTAATAAATTGTATTGAGCCTTAATTAGCTGTTGTGGATAGTAACAAACTGTATTGGACTTACTCATTGTTGTTAATTAATGCGACATATGTATTTATTTGTATATGTACCTAAGTAGATATATAATTTTATTAAAGTTTTAACTATATATATATATAGGACACAAATAATCAAATGAAAGTGTTTCAAACATATCAGATCTAGATCTTCATCGTTTTAAATCTATATATATGTAGGACGGTTATCAAATGAGAGCCAAAAAAAGTGTTAGAAACTCACGAACTGAAAAAATACACGTGCATTTTTTAACATATGTTTGTGTTTACATTATGAAAAATATATATTTTAAGATATTTACAAAAATAGTTAATATATTTCTTTAATTTTTGAGTTTTGTTAAAGTTTAAATAAATAAAATATCCGTCGGATTGCTAGTTACCGACGGATTTAAATCCGTCACTAATACCGATGGATCGATTTCCAACGAATTATATAATTAAACAATAAAAAAAAATTAACCCGTCTGTAATCCTTTGCTAATTACCAACGGATAATTTATTTTTAAAATTAATAAATCCGTCAACAATCCATCAATAATTAGCGACCGATTTCCGACAGTACCGACGAGAAATTTATTTAATTTTTTTAAATAAATTCCTCGGTGATTCAGACGGATTTTAGCCGTTGGTAGTATCCGTCGTGATACCCTTTTTTGTAGTGATAACGACTCTCATTGTAATCTTTAGATTCTACGAACCTTAAAAAATTATTATACATCAAATAAAAAACATGAAAAATAAAAACCCAACACAACACATGCAATGAATGTAGAAGAGAAAATCTAAAGACGCCCTCTGAACTCCTCCACATAAACATAGCCATTATTGTTTTTAGCTAATATTGTTGGATTGACTTGCAAGAGGCGATAAGTATTATTGTTTGTTTTTAGGAGGTCGTAGATCATAGATGGCCCATCCCAATTTTTAAAAGATATATATATATATAGTGACCTAAGTTCCAAAAGTCTTAGTTGTATTTGCCAGCTATTTGTTCCAATGATTGACTACTATATACTTATGAAACTAAATATTCAAGTTTGAAATACAATTTTTATTGGGTTTTTGGGATTTCTGGATACAAAATTCATTTATAGATGGTCGTAGAGTTGTACACGGATTGGTCCGAAAGAACACATTGTCAAGCTATAGGGATTTTTTTAAAAGCTAAAATTGGTCCGAATATGATAAATTACTGATTGAATCTAGACCCAACATTTAGCCTAAGTTGAAGACTAGTTTTGTTTGATTTGGTAGAAAAAGTCAATTATGGTCATTCTAAATATAGGTGGAAAATAACAAGTTTAGGTAAGTAAAACGTTTATGAAGTTGCTTATTTTTATCAGAGACCTACATGTGGGCATAATTTGGGGATCAATACCAAAGTTATCTTAAAAGATTAGACCGAAAAAATCGAATGGAATTTTCAATATTGACTAAGGTGACAATGGGCCAGGTTGGGTTGGGTTCGACGAGTCGTTAGACAACTTTTTTAATAAATAAATTCCTTGACTTTCAAAAACCAATCATGTACCTCATTTTCACCTACAAAACCAGTTAACTAAGGCCAATTTGGTCATTTACTTGTTTTTATAAAATAAAATCATTGTACAACCTATCCTTTTATAGGTTGTATACATGTGAAGTTTGATAATTCAATTATCGTAGTGGCTCATAACCACATTTTAAATAAATGCAGACGCAGAGGATTACACGCACACCGATCAACAGTACATAATGGTTGACATTTGTAGCCACTCGCACTTGTAAAGTACCAGGCTCGCTATTAGGCTCACATGCGGGATGAACAAATTCAAGAGCACTATGTAAAATTGTGGACTCTCACGCCCACTATGTATGTCAAAATCCGTAATCAAGATATAAAAACACACAAGTACCAACACATCGTATAACGGTTAAAGGAACTTTACACACGTGCATGGTAGTTAATTAAGATATTGTAATCACCAATATGTATATTTAGTCTATTTATAAAGAGATGGTACAACAGAACTCACGTGCGACATGCCACTTCACAATGAGCTTTAACAACTAGAAATTCTCAAAACGAACAATGAATTAACTAAGTTAAGAAAGGTGTTAAACCCTCAAACTATCTCCCTAATCCCCTTTTATAACTATCTAATCACAACCCTTAAACAACTCCCCAAACTAGTCCTACAGTGAAATTGAAAAAGTCAAAACCTTAAGTACCATATGCAGTAGGGGTTCTAATAGAGTAAAAGAATGGAGTCCATGCCTAAAAATGGAGAAACAACTCTTCCTTCTTTCTCAAGATGATTCTCGTGATGTTAACCTTCTTAGGATGCTCCAAACCCTAATTGTATGATATAAGATGAAGGAATGAGACCCTAAATCTCATATAGATTAATCAAATTACACATAAGATGCCCATAATTTGAGTTTCCTTAAAAAAAACTACATTTCACTTATTCTGAACATTGATATTCGGGTACTACAACACTTCCCCCTTAATAAAATTTTGTTCTTGTAATTACTTAGTCAAATAAGCGGGTACTTTGATTTTATCTCAAGCTCAGGTTCCCACGTTCCCTCTTGCCCTTTGTCAAATATCTAATAAACTTTTACAAGTCTGGTCTCTTTGCTCCTCAAATTCTTGACCTTTCTACCCACTTTTTCTTCGGGTTCCTCTACAAAATTCAATATTTAATCTACTTGCATATCTTGAAATAATACATTCATCTCTACATAACACTTCCTCACCTTGGACACATGAAATTTATTGGGATTCCCAGTAATTCCTCTGGTAGATCTGATTTAAATGCCACCTCACTAATTGGATCAATTATTGCAATGGTCAGATATAACGTAGGCTACGCTTTCCTCTTACCAAAACACACCACCCTTTTCAAAGGTGTTATATTAAACATCACCTTATCTCCCACTTGGAAGTCGATATGCTTGCGTTGCTTATCTAAATAACTATTATAGCAATCCTGAGCTACTTTTAGTCTTTCATGAATCTACCACTCATTTTCAGTAGTCTAGTGCATAATTTTCGCTCCCACCAATTGCCTCTCACCGACTTAATTGCAACACAACAATGTTCTGCATCTTCAGCCATACAACATTATGTATAGGGTGGTCTGAATAGTTGCATGATAACCTTTATTCTACACAAACTAAATCAACGATAAGTACCCTTCCTACGAAATACAAAAATCAAGAGCGCAACCCCTTGGAGTATATTCAAGTGTTTGCATTGTTTTCTGACTCTAGCCATCATTCAGAGGGTGATACATTTTACTCGAACTTATCTGTAACCCAACGGTTGTTGAAATAATTTTTCAAAAATAAGACCTGATACAACTGTCTCGGTCCAACACGATTGGTAATGACACCCTGTACCGAGACACAGTCTCATCCATATATAGCTTTGCTAATCGCTCCATTGGTTATGTATCTTTAATTGGTAAGAAATGGGCTGACTTGGAAAGTTGATCCACTCTCAAGCAAATTGCATCAAAGTCCTTGTATTTCCTTAGTAGCTTTGTCATGCAATATGATTCCTTTTCCACAATGGAACATCTAACGGTTGTAGTTCTCATACAGCCTTTGATGCCCCTCTTTCACTTGCAAATAAGTCAAGCATCTCTCAAATTAATGAACTATGTTCTTTTTTATTCTCGACCACCAATAGAATTTACGAAGGTACTATACATCTTGTTGGTACCCAAATGTACATAATACACTAATTTGTGCACCTCATCCAACACCTTCTCACAAATTATACCGAACATGGGAACACATACTCGGTTGCCAAAACATTTTAGTCCCCTGATATTGATTACCAATTATGACAAAGTTTTGACTATCCTTGTGTTTTTACATTTTAAACTAGTAAGCAACCTAAAATTCTTCTATTTCATCCCAAATATGGGTATCACCTCGGTTCACATAGCTATAAGCCTACAACCTTGTCACACTCACCCATTTCTTTATGCCTTAAAGCATCAAACATAGCATTGTCTTTTCCTGGATGTTATAATATTTTACAATCATAATCAGTCAACGATTCCATTTGTCGCCTTTGCCTCATGCTTAGCTCTTTTTGATTGAACATGTACTTGGGACTTCTGCGATTGGTGTAAATTTGAAACTGTGTTCCATAAAGTTAACACCTCCATATCTTTAACTCAAAGACTACCACTGCCAGGTTCATGTCATGAGTGGGATGACGCCTTTCATGCTCTTTCAACTATCGAGAAACATAAGAAATTATATTCCCATGTTGCTTTAGGACACACTTTAATTACATTGAAGGCCACAAATCCCTCATACCCATCCAGCAAGAATAAAACCAACATACTGCTTAACTTTCCCTTTAACACTCCAAAAGCCTCTTCTTGCACATCGAAATCACACAAACGTTACATTTTTCTTTTGTTAAAACGGTTAAAGGAATGGATATCCTTTAGAAGTATTTACTGAACTTCTGATAACATCCTTATCAAACCTTCGTTCTTTTTAAACTTTGGATATGATGAGATGATACCATTTGAAATCACAATGTGTCTTTTGTTAGATTCCTTGTTATTGTACCCAAAAGTAATCGACCCTCCATTCTTCTTATCTTTGTATGAGGTCAACAAACTCTAATTACCAGCCATATGCCTTAAACATCTAGAACCCGAATATCATATTTACATATGATGGTCCTGCAAGACAACTAAAGAGATTTAAGTACATATTTATCAATCTCCTTACTTATTAGAACTGACAGGTGTTGAAGGTTTAGACCCCTCTAAGTGTTATTCATAAGTTTTTGTGGCTCTGCCATTCTTAACTACCTTTTATGGCTTCTGAGTTTTATGAATATCATAATTAGGCTTAAACACAGTTTTGCCACAATGTACACAAGAGAGGTACTACAGAAGTAAGATTAAAGTTTTTGAACATTTTCATTCACCTATAAATGATCAATAACAGGTTCTCGAACTTTGTTTGACTCATCTTTTTCGTAAACAAAAGTAACAACATTTTTATTAATCTCGGGAATAGAAATAAAAGATTTTACTAACTTTATATCTATTACAAATTTCTTATTCTTAGGTTCCATGAGTTTCTTCTCTTCATATACATTCTTCCTAGTCCAAATCCCTTATTTTCTAATTATTACGAAAGAAAATTTATTAGTTATGAATCATCAAGATAGTTTTTCCTTTCTAAACTTGGGTGAACTTCTATTGCTTTGGTTACTTCATAGCTTTAGAAATAGTGCACTTCTGCAAAGACTTAAGTTTTTTGCTCTCTTTCTAGCTTCAAGAAAGAGTTGGATTTTATACACATTTCAAGGATTCCATAACTTATGAATACATTAGGAATTTAAAATTTTGGTGAAATGCTTGGATTCATAATCCCTTTGTTAATTATGTTTTTCCCTCGCTCGTTTTTCACAACTTCTAGAAATGACTTAGGATATGATTCATCATCAAAAGAATCAACAAAAAATTTATTTATTTTATTCTCAAATGTAAAAACATGTTTCGATTGGAAATATTTTTCAATAAGATCATCCTTGGTTTTATAAACTCTATATCCCTCAATGTTCTCCTCTAGTATCATTAGGTTGATTTTTCTTTTACAACAAGAATACTAGAAAAAGGAGCACAAGTAGACTTTCTGTCAGGACTTATAACCTCATGTATGAGTAACTCTTTCAAATAAAGTTCATTTTCTTTAGGATTGTACATCATATGTACATACGTAGTAAAATCAAAGAATTAAGCTATATTATGTTATTTTTCTATGAGAAACTCACAAAAATCTAGATTATGTTTAGACATTTTTGTTTCTCAGCTTTTGGACTAGTTTCAGAAGTAAGAGTTGCATTTGGCATGCTGGACAAACAGAATGGAACAAAACATGGATCAACGTTCCACATTTGGCAGGATTTTTATGTGGAACAGACATGAATAAAGTGGAACTAGGTGGAACAGGCTTGTTCCACCCCCACCCATGGAATAGAGTTGGTTACACCCCCATATCAATCCACACAAGTTAATATCAATTCACAGCCAAACACCATTTATGCAATTGTACAACAATCATTTCAATAACCATCATGCATAATTAAAGCTCATTTGTAAATAAAGGGAAGAAAGGAAAACGCATGTGTCGTTCAAGCTCAATTCTCAATCTTTAAGCTAAGAGTTCCCAAACCGAACACCTAAATTCTATGACATACGAATGGGGTTAAACCACCTAATTACTCCCCAAAACCATCTATAATAATCCCTAAGACAATCCCCTGATTGATGCCTCGATCCTAGCGCCAAATGAGAAACGAAGCAAAATCGGAGAACGACCAAACATAGACTTGTGTGGCCTGGCTCGCGGCTTTAGGTCACGCTAGAACCCGTGAAACTCCTTGAAATCAGTCCCTCAAGCCTGCTCGAAGTATTCCTCAAAATCCTTCAAAAACCCTTCATCCCAACTCCCAAGGCTTAGCAAATCAGTTTTAAACCCTATATTTGAGGGAATCAATGCTCTAAACCCATAAAATCATTAACCACATACTAAAACATCATTTAATCAAAAGAAATCCATCAAATGGTGAATATTAAAGCTACCAACACCTAGAAATGGTAACACCCTTGAAACAATCACTAACAATGGTGGTTTTGTCCAAACTTCACTCAAAACAATATCTCTATAGAGTTTTAATCCAAAAATTATTCAAGAAGGGAAAACCACAAACTCTCAAACCATAAAACCTACTAAAATCCATAGAAGGCAAGGAATGAGGATGATTACTTTGAAAAAGCTGAAGTTTAGTCACTTAGATTGCCTCTTTCCTAAGTCTTCAATGAAGATGCACCAAAATCCTTCCAATCCTTCTCTCTAGCCTCCAATACGTGAAAATGAGAATGGAGAAGGGGGTTTTACCCTCACTATTCCTTGTTGTGATCCCAGAACAAGTAATCAATCCATATAAACAACAAAGAAAGCCATCTCTATATTCAATAATGATCAAGTAGCTCACAAGATGAATTGGAATGCAATACTAGTGTGTGTGGCTACTATGTGTGATGAAATGACCTAATTCCATAAGAGAAAAATAGCAAACTATATATACCTATTACAAGAATGGAACAATGACATATTAGGTCCCTCTACTTTGTACACTCATAATTAAGAACTAACAATCTCCCCCTTTGTACCAATGTAGAGGCAAAAGATTTAGACGTCTACCGGGGTCACATATTTCTTCCTAATACCGAAGATGATCTCGAACCTTCGAAATGCATGTCGGCACTCCTTCCGGTAGGCAATAGCTTCAATCACTTGGTTGATCGGGTCTCTTTCTTTATCTTTGAGCTTCACCTCTCCACTTGCATCCAGCCGTAGCTTACTTTCCAGATGTATCATAATCATTTTGATTGTACCATCGCTGAACTTGTTTACTTCAATGACTCTCATAAATCTCTTCTTTGATTCTTGATTGAGGTAGACAACTCCGAGATCTGGTTTCTTCAGAACGGTGTAGGCAGGGATACCTTGGATATCATGCAGACTTCGGTTTGGTCCTCTCAGATTTACATTGGATTGGTGAGACTCAAGAGCCATCTGAAAGTCAGTAAGATAGGAGAACTTTATAATGTTCCGCATGAATCTTTTGACACTTTGATATGCGGCAGATAGTTCTACTTTCTTCTCCGGGAGGGTGGCTAGGGCATTGTAAAGGCTTAGAAGATCATCCAGTTACAGACTCTTGAAGTCAGCCTCAGAGAACACACATTCAGAACCATCAGATCTCAAGACAGTGAATTCAGGATAAAAGACGTTGAGCAGCTTTTGAGATTCAACCTTCAGCACCTTCACTATCATGTAGTCTGATCTGACAGCACTCGTTTCTCTGTCTTTATTGCCCATAACATACAGAAACTCGATCTTCTTCAGTGATGGCCAGTCCTCTATCCCGTAGACTTTCTCTAAGTTAATCCTTTGAACATTCTTGACGAACAAGTCTTTCCTTCGGCTTTCTTGAAAAGGAATTAAAATAGCTACTCTTTCACCCGTGGCTACATATCTTGGTTCAGCATCAATGACTTCTTGATACAACCTCATTTCGGCCTCCAGTACAGGATCTCTGATCTTACCATCGGGAATTACCTGTGCCTGTGGAGCTGAAGTACCTGTACACGGATCTGCTGTTTCTGGCGGTGGAGGAGCATCATCTTCGGATTCAATTCCCATATCCTGATCCCTAGTATTGTCAAACTCATCGTCCAGAGCTTCAACAATTTCTTCTTTGATCTTATGACTCACCTGCTCTAGCTCTTCCTCTGAATCAATGTAGATGATATCAATAATCATATTGTCGGCCATCCGCTCGTCCGTCGTTCTATTGTCAACAACCGAAGGCTTTTCAACCCCGGTTATGACATCAGCTAGAACTTCCATTTCAGTCTCTTCTACCTGAACCACGTCATTCGCCGTTCCACCTTTATTTGTTACTCGTTCACTGACTGAACCCCCCTCATTTCCCGTACCTGTGCCACTTGTTTCTCTAACCCGTGCTCTCTTCTCCCCCTCATGTTAATCAGGATCATCCTAATCATCATGTCTTCTTTTGTCTGAGGCTTGAGCTTGGACACCACACGCCTGTTCAACGACGGTGATCCGGGAGGATAAAGATTGGTATCCGACAACGATAGCTTTAGTAATCTCTTTCATAGACTAGTTCAAAGCTAGATATTCAGCGCTCGAGGATGTTGAGGTTTGAGGTTGTGATTGTTGGCGTAGTAATGTAACAAGATCTACCTCTTCAGCCGTATTGGAATCGCCTTAGGCTAGAAGTCGAGCTAACAGCTCTGATTTGAGCTGGTCGGTTGGTATTTGGTGTAACGGTACTGGTGGTGGTGTTTGTGGAACGGATTCAGCACGAGATGGTTGATTCAGAGGAGTTGACGATGATTCTGCAATGCCTTTTCCTTTGATGGCTCTGCTCACTTCTTGTGATAGTTGTTCAACTGTACGTTGCATAGCATTCCGATGTTGTAGGTAGGCATTGTTGATAGAAGCTAAGGCAGACGCAAGTAATGGTAGAGTAATATAGTGCGGGTAAGGGCCAAGCATGCGTACTACATGATCTGGTGGAAAAGTGGGGAACATGGGGCGAAGATCCGGACCACTTAGGTTACCGGTTATAGTAGCGGTTGTAGCAACCGTACTGCCTGTGT
The DNA here is from genome assembly GCA_033807775.1 of Saussurea involucrata. Taxonomy (NCBI): domain Eukaryota; kingdom Viridiplantae; phylum Streptophyta; class Magnoliopsida; order Asterales; family Asteraceae; genus Saussurea; species Saussurea involucrata. The sequence goes on from CM066322.1 coordinate 142,170,459, forward strand.
TCAAGGTTGGCATAGTGTTGACCATGATAGGACTTCCACCCTGTTCTCTCGAGGCACCAACGAATGGCGGCCTAACTCTGGGTGTTCCGGTTGGAGCACGGAAGCTCTCAACTTGGTGTTGTACCACTGCAAGTGTCCTAGGAAAAGAGGTTCGTCCAAATGGCCCTAGACTCGAAGTGCTTTGAAAGAAGGTCGGTGGCCGGGGCGGGAGCCTACCTGTTTCAATACCAGCAAACACCGATTGTGTTGTCGATAGACTTTGTGCTAAAACCTCTGTGGACGATGAAACATCGGCCTATTGAGAGACCGATGAGTGGCTTGGTGTGGCTGTGTTGTGCATGGCTGGGTCTATCATGGTTGATTCAATGCGCAACGGCGACAAACGCTCGTTGGCAGAAGATGTGGCTACCCGACTTCGATCGGTTTGGGGAGAGCCGATAGTTAAAACTTTTTCCGACTCTATCACATTTTCACTCATTTCTTTTCTCCCTCTTTACTCACCACTAGCTACATTCTCCACTTCTACTTCTACTTCTTCGTTTAGATTTGAAGGACCCGCAGCGTCAGTAGCAGTGTAGGAGAGTCCGATGTTCCGTGTGGAATCAGCATCAGAACTCACAACACATGGTCTCCGACCCATGTGTCTTGGAATTAAATCGGCATCAGGGTCATGGTCGGAGTCATCATCATCATCATCAGCTGGAAAAGGTAGGAATGAAGCTACATCATCATCAGAAGATGATGCAGCAGCGGCATCAGCTGAATTCCATGATACATCGTCTTCAAAAATCTTAACTGGAGGGGGCGGAGGTGGTGGTTGAACTGGTCGTGAAGAAGATGCATGACCAACAGTCCTTTTACTTCTCCCGACTCTCTTTCTTTTAGGTCTCCTCACCTCTCAATGTTCAAGAACCCCGTGTTCCTGAACCCCCTCGACATTCTGACCCTCACCACCTAGTAGGTTTGCATTTTGGGGAGGTTCCTCCAGCTCTGGCTGGACCACTAATGCATTTTCTATCCTATACTGCCTAACTACCCAGGAGTGTTGGTCAGCATATGCGAGGATGTCTTCTCTGATGACGGCAATATGGGCAAAATCCACGTGCTTGGTCATCTTTATGTAATGCATGTACTGGCTCGGGACTCGTGGAGCATTCTCACGGCGTGGAATCTCATGATTATCTTCCATAATCTGATGAATCAGAATCTGGAAGAATCTTTGATATGGCACAAAAGTACGGTTCTTCTTTGGGCGAGCCTTGTCCTCGACCAGCTCGATGAGCTCATTCCAGAGCAGGATGGCGTAGTCGATGTTTCGATTGAACACGAAGGCATGAAACATCCGTAGGATAGGCAGATTTGTCTTGTCTAAGTCTGTGTGTGTTGGAAGTTATGCAACGGTTGAATATTAAACACAGTGTGTACCATATCCGTGGAAGATGCGTGCGTCTGAATTGTGATGAACCGGTGAGAACATGGTTTTTGCGGTCTTGATATCCAAGACTGCGGATATCAATGAATAGTTGTTCTTCTGGAATCGGATCCTCAAAATTCTCTGAGTAAGGTAGGTTAAGTGCACGGCGAAGTCCTCTTAGAGTGATTCTGGCGTCAAAATGGTCAACTTTGGCCGTGAAATGTGGTGTACGATGAGTAGGATAGAATTGAAGTGTACCCCAGAACTGTTGAAGGTAAATGGCCGGTACTAGTTCAACTTTGGTAAGCGCGGTTCGTAGAGGATGGCCGCGGATGATCTCTACTATAATTTGATAGTCAAAGGGAACCGCAAGATCCAGATGATGGTTATTGTCATCAAATCTCAGAAATGAACCCCTAGGGTAAATTTCCTCATCCCAGTCACGAGCATTGACGGATGGGTGGGATGAGCGATGCGAACGGATGATGGTGTTTTCATCCGAAGAGTTGCCATCATGTTGAGCCATCTGAACCACTTGACAGTTTTAGAATAGTGCCAAAATTGATTTTTCATGAAAAAATTTCAAAAGAATTTCCTAAGTGTTGGGCTTGTCGCAACACACATCAAGATGATATCGCAAGCAAGAGTTTATCGCAACGTGAAGATTGCGAGAAGCGGTTATCGCAACTCATTGGTTGCGACAAGATCTTGTCGCAACTCAAAGGTTGCGATAAGGATGAACATTAGACTATTGCGATAGTTATGAATATATGAAGACAAGGTGGTTGCGACAAAGTTGAACACCGGAGAATTTTCTAAGTGTTCAAGCCCAGAAAAATATTTTTCGCATGAAAGATGTTAAAACTTATACTACCAGGCTCGCAACGACTTCGACAGTGAAACCCTATGTTTTCTAAGTCCTAACAAACACAAAAACTCAAGGATTTAAGAAGAATATTAAAGAACTCGACCCTATACACCTAAAATCGACTGTAACATACGATTTAATGGATGAAATCGACTGAGATTTTGAAGGATTTACCTCGATGTAGGTCTGAATCAAATGCACGGAACAGAAAAACCCAAAATCGTCTTGAAGATCGAAAGTCCAGAAGCAGTATAGAGAGAGAGTAGGGTATTTGAAATGAGACAAGTGGTGGAAAACTCTCTCCTATTTATACGATTTTTTTTTGAATTTCAGTGACACGTGGCATCAAGAGATTGGTCCAACGTTTGACCTGCCACGTGTCAGTTTATCGCAAAGAACGAGTTGCGATAAACTTTTCAATCTTATCGCAACATATGGGTTGCGATAAGGTATTGTGCACACCTTCTTATCGCAAGGCAAGGTTGCGATAAGAATGCAACCTGGCTTCATCGCAACAGATGGTTGCGATAAACCACTGTTCACCATGTTATCGCAAGAGTAGGTTGCAATAACAGTGACACTTGGACATTTTTCAGATAAAATTTTGAAAGAATTTATCACATTGGAAGATGTCCAACTTCCAATTGATTAAGCACTCAAGGTTTTTGAATCATTTTTCACTCCCCCTTAAATGATGCAAGTAGGTTTGGAAAAATTGATTTTCATCATTTAAGAGTTTGTGGTTAAAACAAATTAGAGAACATACCTTGTGGTCTTCAAGTAGTGAGCACATGAAATCAACACTTACAAGCTTTGTCAGATATGCACACTCCCCCTATTCTTGTGCATACTTCTTAGAATGTACTCCCCCTGAGACTATGAACACACCTCATGCAGACACAAGTATCATAACAAGAATGTAAAGTGACAAAAAGAATAAACAATGAAAAACAACAAAGACATGAAAATAAAGTATCTTATATTGAGAATAGAATGTGATGAAAATTTGAATGTATCAATCTAGATAGAAGTAACTAGATTGAACTACACATATTTCCATCCATTCTATGATCAATATAGAATATTAAACTTTCATGTTCAACATGCCGAGCTTGGATACTAAAAATTAAATCGTTTTTCATCCAAGGCTTTTGTAAAGAGATCGGCACGTTGAAACTCAGTTGTGACAAAGTATAATTCAATCGTACCTTTTTCGACATGATCTTTAATGAAATGATACCTGATGTCGATGTGTTTGGTCTTTGTATGTTGGACCGGGTTAGCTGATATGGGAATTGCACTCTTACTGTCATAGTAGATGGGGATCTTCTCGTACTTGAAGCCATAGTCCACCAGTTGAGTCTTCATCCACAGAACTTGTGAACAACAACTGGTCGCGGCAACATATTTTGCCTTCGCGGTTGATGTTGAAACACAGTTCTGTTTCCTCGAAGACCAACTTACCAGTTTGTCCCCCAAAAACTGCACATGACCAGATGTGCTCTTCCGGTCTAGCATACTACCTCCATGATACGCATCAAAATATGCGGTGAGTTCGAATCCCGTTCCCTTTGGGTACCACAGGCCAAGGTACGCAGTCCCCTTAAGATATCGAAAGATCCTTTTAACAGCACCAAGATGTGATTCTTTTGGTTGTGCCTGAAATCTTGCACATAAACAAGTTGAAAACATTATATCTGGATGACTCACAGTAAGGTACATTAATGAGCCTATCATCCCTCTGTAATTCTTAACATCTACATCTACACCATCTGGATCCGGACCAATTACAGATCCAGGAGCCATAGGTGTACCAATTGAGGTACAGTTTTCCATCTTGAATTTCTTCAAGATGTCAAACACATACTTTGATTGGTTGATGAAGATACCTGTTGAGAATTGCTTGACTTGTAATCCGAGAAAGAAGTTAATCTCTCCCACCATACTCATCTGGAATCTAGTCATCATAATGCCCGAAAACCAAGTACATAATCCAGGGTCAGTTGAACCAAAAATAATATCATCAACGTAAATTTGTACCAGAAGGATCTCACCATTTTTGTGCAGAGTAAAGAGAGTTGTGTCGATTTTACCTTTTCGAAAGCCAGCACCAAGTAAGTAGGTAGATAAAATTTCGTACCAGGCCCGAGGGGCTTGCTTGAGACCATAGAGAGCTTTGTCAAGGATGCAGACGTGATCTGGTTTATCTTTGTCCACAAAGCCCTCTAGTTGAGAAACGTATACCTCTTCTTTCAAGACACCGTTCAGGAAGGCAGTCTTCACATCTATTTGATAAACAGTGAAGTTTCTGAAAGCGGCAAATGATAGAAACATCTGGATTGCCTCTAAGCGAGCTACCGGTGCATACGTCTCATCGTAGTTAATTCCCTCTTGTTGCATGTACCCTTTTGCTACAAGGCGTGCTTTGTTTCTCACAACAATCCCATCTTTATCTTTCTTATTCTTCATGACCCACTTTGTACCAATTACCGTTTTACCCTTAGGTCTAGGAACTAGTCTCCACACATTCAATGCTTCAAAAGAGTTCAGCTCATCTAGCATGGCAATGATCCAGTCCGGATCTTCTAAGGCTTGTCGAACTGTTGTAGGCTTAACTTGACTTAGAAAGAGCGCGTAAAGGACTTCATTAGCCGTTGCAGATCTTGTCTTTACAGGTTCGGAGACGTCACCAATGACTTGTTCAATGGGGTGACTCTTAGTCCACTTTGTAGAATGTGGGAGGAGAGATACAGCATCTTCATTGGGATCCACTAAGGTGGGATCTTTATCAAAATTCAACTCTATTGTCAAGGTAGGTTCCGGTTGTGGGGCTGGTTCATTAACAGAAGAGTCAACAGGAACTGCCTCCGGAACTGCTTCAGAAGATGACTCAGGTTGATTTGCAGAGTCCTCACCATTGGCATTAGAAGTTGTACCTGACGAAGAAGCACCATTCGTAGATTCACGTTGTATTGCTTGTGGAGATGCCATATGTGTGTTACTTGAAGACGATGCAGGAGTAGTTGCACCGGATGTAGGAGTAGTCAGTACCGGTGAAGGCCCTGACATTGTAGCATGAGCTGGTGGTGTAGCAACTTGACTCATGTTATTGATAGATGAAGAAGGTTTATCTCTACCAAAATAATCATCATAAAAATATTTAAACAATAAATCAAGATCATTAGGATTAGAGTTAGAAGTGGAAGCTTGATTCTTGTTTGACATCCTAGTCACCATTGGACGGATTTGTCCGGATGCTAGTATTCCAGATATTGCGGGTTCTGTACTGTTTTGCACAGAAGTCATTTCTTCAGTTTCGTCGAATCTTACGTTTATGCTTTCCATCACATATTTGGAAGACTTGAGATAGACTCTGTACGCTTTTGATGTGAGCGAGTATCCGATAAAAACGCCCTCAATTCCCTTAGGACTAAATTTGTTCAAGTTGTCCTTATCGTTCAGCACAACACACCTGCATCCAAAAACACGAAAGTAGTGTATTACAGGTTTTCTATTGTTGATCAATTCATATGGTGTTTTACCAAACCGACGATGGATGATTGAACGGTTTTGTGTATAGCAAGCCGTCGATACAGCTTCAGCCCACAGAAACAGAGGTAGATCAGCATAAGACAACATCGTTCTGGTGGCTTCAACTAGTGTGCGGTTCCGTCTTTCAACGACTCCGTTCTGCTGAGGTGTTCTAGCCGTAGAATTTTGATGAGATATTCCTAATGACTTAAAGAAATCATCAAGAGTCTTGTTTTTGAACTCTGTCCCGTTATCTGACCTGACAGTCTGAACTGTTTGTTGACGATTCACTTGAAGTTGTTTGATTAACGAGATGATCAAGTCAGGTGTTTCATCTTTTGATCGTAGAAACTTAACCCATGTATATCTCGAATAATCATCGACAATGACTAACACGTATCGTTTGGCACTGATGCTCTGAGTCTTTATCGGACCACAGAGATCCATATGAAGGATTTCCAAAGCTTTGTGTGTGCTGGGCTCGGGTTTCGGTGTGTGAGGAGCTCGCTTCATCTTCCCCTTCTCACAAGCAGTACAGAAGTTGTCTTTCTCAAACTGCAGAACCGGTAGACCTATAACTAAATCACCCAACGTCAGCTTTTGAATGTAACGAAAGTTGAGGTGAGATAGTCGTCTATGCCATAACCAACTTTTCTCAAATGACGCCTTAGACATCAGACACACGTCGTTCTTTGGCTCAAGCTTTGATAGGTCAATTGGGTAAAGATTTGACTTCCTTGAACCAACTAGAAGTTCATTTCCTTCGTCGGTTAGAACTGCACACCGGGTCTTCTTGAAATAGACTTCTAGATCCTTGTCACAAAATTGACCTACGCTAAACAAGTTATGCCCTAGGCCTTCAACATAGTTAACTTTGGTGATCCTGACGTTGTCTATTACTATATCTCCATAACCCAAGATTGGAGAGTACTGATCATTCCCAAATTTAACTCTCCCTCCATCATTTTGCACAAAGTTGCTCAACAGCTCCTTTCTACCAGTCATGTGTTTTGAGCAATCGGAATCCAAATACCACACATGACGGAGCTGCAAAATGGAATTCAAACAGTTTTAGGTACCCATTGCCAATTGGTTCCTTTTGTGTTAGGAGAATTAAAAGGTTTTGGGTTGGCATGTTTCTTTGAAGTGTTGTGGTTATAATATCTATTTGTGTAAAAACGATTGGAACCATAGAAATTATAACCAAACCATGAAGAATAATCAGACTTGCAGATAAAATCATCTACACCACATGAAGAACAACAAATTTGATCATGTGCTAAATTAATCAGTTGTTGCATTGAAGAAATCTTGTAAGGAATAACAAGTTTTTGTTTGTTGTAAGCAACACGATTACTAACAGTAGAAACAAAAGTGTTTTTCTTGGAATGAAAAGCGACATTAGATTATTTTCTCTGGGCCACATCATGTGTGGACTCCTTTATTCTCCACTCTAACCGCAAGTTGTTTCTTAAATAACGATCTGAAATGGCATCAAAATAAGAATCGTAAGCGTAGGAATTTTGAGCTTGAGAAGATTTAGATTTGCGCTTATTTTTCTTCTTTTTCTTTTTCTTTTTCTCAACGGTTTTAGAAGATTCCCCTTCGAAGAAATTCTTCTTGGGTTCCTCTTCCTTGATCAAAAATTCAGATTGATCTGGAAGTTTAGCATTAAAGTTGATTTGAACAACATTATCTTTTGCATTCTTACCCTTCCCATCACAAGGAATGTCAATAACACAATCAACCTTATTGTCATCGGAAGAAGAGGTGTGGAAGATATCACAAGAGTTTTCATTAACATGTTGTTTCTCTAGATCAAAAGGTTCAAAATCATCAAAGTCATCCACAGTCATGCTTCTGAAAAGAGTATTGCCCATGAAGTCTTTGCATGAGAAAGCATCTGAATCAGAGGAAGGTTTGGTCATACACTCTGTCATAGCTTCAGTGGATAAAATTGACAATTTTCCCATAAGTCTTGAGATTTCATTCTGAAAGTACTCTCTATTAGTCTCAAAATCTTTTCTCTCCTTGATCAAAATGTTTTCTAAATCATATATTTTCTTTGAAAATATAACACTTTCAGATTTGAGAGATTTTCTTTCGAACTTAAATCTCTCTCTTTCTTTCTCTATTTGTTCTTTTTCAAGAAATAACATTTTCTGAAAATCAGAGACTTGTTTTGAAAGATTCAAGCATCTAAGTTCAAGAGATTTCTTTTCCTCAAAGCTTTTTGTTGACAATTCAGAAACAACCCTTTCAGACTTATCTCTTTTGCTATTTATCAAAACAGTTAACATGACTTCATTTTCAATATCAAAAGCAAGTTGATCATCATTTCTGATTTCCTCAATTTTGCTTTTAATATTCAACTCAAGATCGACAAGCTTCTGTTCGATTACCAAAGGAGGATAATATGTTTTACCTTCAAAAACGGGTTATCCTTTGGTTTCTCAACAACATAGCTTTGAAAATAGTCATTAGACTAGGTTTGTTTCCAATTCCAAATCAGTGCCTTCCTATTTTCATTTCGTAGATAAAAGGAAGTTGCATGGTTACAGTTGTCTTTCTTTTAATTTCTTCCTCGACCCCATGTTCTTCCTCATTAAGCCAGTTGATTCTGTATTTAGGTTTCAAGGACGGAAGGGGAAGCCATTCAAACTTGTAAAGACATGGTGTCTTTTTCAAAGCATTTTCCAAGTAATGAGGATTGTCGTATCCCAATCCCCATTTTGAATTGTAATATCTGAAATTCTTTGGTGTGTTTAGGAAAATGGTTTGTTCAGATTGACCAAGTTTGTACAGCTTCGCTTCTAGATCACTTGCCTTTTCAGTCAGTTCGTTCTTAATGTCTTTATAAGATTGCAACAATTGTTCAAGCTCATTCTTCCTATTTTCAGAAATTCTTAGTTTTTCTTCCATTTCATCCATCCTATTCCGAAAATAAGTTCGAGATTTTTCGATCTCAACTCGTTCCTTTCTCAACTCATCATTTAACTTGTTATGGTCAATAATTTCCTTTCTTTGAGATTCTATTGTCTTATGCGCAATTTTGAGTTTCTCATCTAAGTCATCTTGTTTTAATTGGAACACTTTAAACTGATTAGCAAAGTGATTAATGCTGCAGGAATCTACCTCATTTGTCTCAGGCGCCGCATCAGCCTCTGAATCCTCACCATCCTTGCTCATCAAGCACATCTTTGCCATCGCAGCCGTCTCCTCTTCTCTTTCATCATCAGTTTGGTCCAGCCAGTACTCTTCCTCCACCAACAGTGCAATTCCAGACTCCTTTTGCTCAGCCAACAACAGCTTCTTCTTGTAGTAGTCGGAATCCCTTACCTTCGGTTTCCAGCACTCTTTGGAGAAATGGCCGGACTTACCACAATTATAGCACTTTTGCTCTTCATCCTTTCTTTAACCAAACTTCTTCACCTCTGACCTTCTATCATCTTCCTTTTGATCATCAAATTGTTTCTTTGACTCAATCCGATTCTTGTGCTCAAAGTTTTTAGAACCAGATGAGTAACGTTGGTTGTTTGATCCCAGAGTTTTCACAAATTTCCTCTGGAAGGCCCTTGAGAGAAGCATCATTGCCTGTTTCAAACCTTCTGACTCATCTAAATCATCCTAGTCTATCTCATAATCCTCATTCTGAATGCTCTTACCATTTTCAGCATACTTTCTTGACATCAACGCTATCGGTTCACTCTCAAACTCATCCTCCTCTTCTTTCTTCTCAGACACTTCTGTCTTCTTCTCCTTCTTACCCTTCTTTTTCATCAACTTCTTCTTTTTCAGATCAGCATCATCCTCGTCTTGCTTTAATGTTTCAAACATCTCCTGTAGCGGAAGAGAATCCAGCTTAGAATTATGTTTCATTCTATGAGCATACGTCTTCCATTCAGGCTGAAGCACGCTCAAGAATTTCACATTAGTCTCGATGATGTTTTTCGTGATCTTGTATCTGCTGAGTTCATTTAAGATGGTTGTGAAACGATCATATGCATCGTCTAGATTCTCACCATCCTTCTGCCTGAAGTTCTCATATTTGTTGATGACGTTTAAAACTCTCATTTGAGTTTCCACTTCTGAACCTTGATACAACTTGATCAGCTCATCAAACATTCCTTTCCCGGTTTCACTCAAACTGTCAACCTTCTGATATATGTTATTGCTTAAGGCTTGCATAACCAGTGACCTAGCCGCTTTATCTGTTTTGTGTCTTATCAGTTCATTACCCGTGTAATCTTTGGGATTGAGTTTTATAACATTTCCATCCGGTTATGTTTGAAAAACATCAGGTTGTATCCCGTTCATTAAGGAATCATAAATTAGAGCACCATTATCTTGTCGTTCCACATAGTCAAGAAATCTATCTTTCCATATCTTGAAATCTTTTGGAAATAGGACCGGCGGTTTATCTTTTGAACCCATGGTCAAAATTTCTCTTGCAGTCATGTTTAGATTACTTGTTGTTGATCTTTTAATATCCTTCTGATCTGATTAGGAAATAATGATTACACAAACTTTTGTCTCAACCACTCTGTCTTGTCGCAGCCCAAACCTTGTCGCAGACAAATGAAGTCGCAACAAACGGATATCGCAACACACTGTTATCGCAACCAAAGTCTTGTCGCAATAAGAAATCTTGTCGCAATAACAAATCTTGTCGCAATAAGGAATCTTTTCGCAATAACAAATCTTTTCGCAATAACAAATCTTGTCGCACTAAGGAATCTTGTCGCAATAAGAAATCTTGTCGCAAAGGTAAAATTTAACCTTATCGCAACAGGGGGTTGCGATAAGTTACTGTTCAAACGGAGAAGATTGCGATAAAACTCTTGTCGCAAGTGACTATTGCGATATGGTACTGTTCACTTGCGATATGTATGAATCTTAGAGGGTTGCAATAGCTATGAAGATTCAAGGTGTTCTTGAGTCGAATCTTCAAAACTAATCGGATTTGGCTGAAAATTGGTACGCAGGTTCGAGACACTATTCTGGGAAACTTTAATGCTTCGTGTTTTGTCCAAAAACCAACATAAGGTGTTTTTTCGATGCAAAACATAGTGTAGAAATACAAAAGTCCGAAAATGAGTAAATGTACAATCTGAGCTACAAACCTAGTGATTTTGAGGAATAAAAACACTCAGGAATTGTCTACTAACAACCCTTGATCAATTCTAATCCATTAGAAGAACTCTAATGGCTAAAATCAACCAAAAAGAAGAAAAACTTAAAGAACACTCAACTTTTCCAAAAACTCTAACAATCCTAATCTGATCAATGTGATATACAAGCTCTGATACCAATTGAGAGTTTTCAGGTAACTAGATTAAATCAATAAAACTCTTGTATTAAGATGAGAAATGTAGAAGATTAGAATGAATAACAATTTCTCTCTCTTTGGAGGCCACTCTCTAAAACATACATACACACACTTGGTAGCTATTCTCAAATGACCTCTCCTCTCAAACCCTACAATTGGGGTTTATATACCTTTGACCAAACCTAGCTAAATGCTTGACTTTGACTAATATTGACTAATTACAATTAGTCCTATATCTTGGATACATTGTGTACTAACACTTGTTGTCCCTAGAAGTTGAAAGAATCCAATTTTCACCCTAAACTACCAAAACTTCACAAACAAAGGTTTTAGGTTATTACAAAGAAAACATTGAACTTACATAAAAAAACTTTATGAAAGTTTTATCTTTTGTACCTTCACACGGACTTTTTGATGTTAAGGTTTAGTGTGTTTTTATTTTCTCAAAAGAAACCAACCATGTATATGTTTATATAGGGAAATTAATTAAAATGCCATAAGTCAAAGTCAAACTTACCAAAATGCCATAAATCTCTCACAGTTTACCAAAATACCCCAAATACCCGCGATAGGAGCATGCGATCGCGGCTAGTGGCATTTTGGTAATATTATTATCTCGCGATAGCGGGGAAATGGCTAAAATACCCGCGATCAACACTTTTGTTTGTATTTCATGATTTGTAAATGAAATTTTACGCTTTCATCCCTTATACTTATTTATAAACTTTACTTTATACCTTTTACTTTCATTATTTTAATTTTACATTTAACACATATAATCGTTTATTAACTAAAACACGTTAAAAAAATACGTTTTAATTTTAACAAGTTACACCATTATAATCGTCTCTTCGATACGTTCGAAATGAGCTCAATCTTGAATTTTTTTGATTTATATATTTTAATATATATCATATATATTACATAAAAATATTTTTAATATTTACAATTCATACCTTTATAGTTGATTATTTTATTTATGGTACTCTTATAGTTAATGCGATAGGAGTGTAAAACAAAATTGAGAATACGTTAAAAAAATGAATTTCCGCAGATAAAAAATATTTTTTAGGTAGTGTATATGATATATATTAAAATATATAAATCAAAAAAATTCAAGATTGGGCTCATTTCGAACGTATCGAAGAAACGATTATAATGATGTAACTTGTTAAAATTAAAACGTATTTTTTAACGTGTTTTAGTTAATAAACGATTATATGTGTTAAATGTAAAATTAAAATAATGAAAGTAAAAGGTATAAAGTAAAGTTTATAAATAAGTATAGGGGGTGAAAGTGTAAATATCAAATCAAAATCACAATTTTCTTCGGAAAAATTGAAATGTTACACTTTCAACCCCTATACTTATTTACTTACTTTATTTTATACCTTTTACTTTCATTATTTTAATTTTACATTTAACACATATAATCGTTTATTAACTAAAACACGTTAAAAAAATACGTTTTAATTTTAACAAGTTACATCATTATAATCGTCTCTTCGATACGTTCGAAATGAGCTCAATCTTGAATTTTTTTGATTTATATATTTTAATATATATCATATACACTACCTAAAAAATATTTTTTATCTGCGGAAATTCATTTTTTTAACGTATTCTCAATTTTGTTTTACACTCCTATCGCATTAACTATAAGAGTACCATAAATTAAATAATTAACTATAAATGTATGAATTGTAAATATTAAAAATATTTTTATGTAGTATATATGATATATATTAAAATATATAAATCAAAAAAAATTCAAGATTGAGCTCATTTCGAACGTATCGAAGAGACGATTATAATGGTGTAACTTGTTAAAATTAAAACGTATTTTTTTAACGTGTTTTAGTTAATAAACGATTATATGTGTTAAATGTAAAATTAAAATAATGAAAATAAAATGTATAAAGTAAAGTTTATAAATAAGTATAGGGGGTGAAAGTGTAAAATTTCATTTACAAATCATGAAATACAAACAAAAGTGTCGATCGCGGGTATTTTAGCCATTTCCCCCGCGATCGCGGGATAATAATATTACCAAAATGCCACTCGCCGCGATCGCGAGCTCCTATCGCGGGCATTTGGAGTATTTTTGCAAACTGGGAGAGATTTGTGGCATTTTAGTAAGTTTGACTTTGACTTATAGCATTTTAATTAATTTCCCGTTTATATATATGGATGATGATGAATAAACAAACATGAGTTTGATAGGAATTATATAGAAAGGGAAGTAGGAAGGGGTGAAGTGGGGTATGACCGTATGTATGATATGTAAATAAGTATGGTGATGACCCTTGAAAAAGCAAGGTACAAATGAGACCTCGTGGTGTGACTAGACTATTATTTGTCAATGCTTTCTTTAATTCAACTATACATGAATCCTTGAAACTTTGACTTTGAACCAATACAATATTTGAATCTATGGGAAGTGGGTCCAACTTGGTAATTTGACCCTGTCAAACCTTCCTCATGGAAAAGATTCACTTTATACCAAAGAAGTATTAATTTTATTCATATTTATTACAAAATAAGTGTAAAGTGTCAAAAATATATACATAATTTTCAAATCTACCTGTAGTTGTTATGAATCATAACTTATGATAGCTAAATTAATAATTATGCATATTCTAATTAATTATCTATCATTTTTATTATGAACACTTATTTTAAAATGTAGAGTATATATATATAATTTCTTATAAAAGGGTTGAAAATATAAAACTTGATATTACTTATATAAAATATAGATAATATAGAAAGAAGTCAAATACAATCTTCTGAACATCTTCGATAGTATTCCCACATTTAAATCTATATCTATATATATATTAAAGGAAAACCAACAAATGATGATGTGTCATAATGATAGAGTAGTATTCTTTTAAAGGAATTTTCTCATTGTTTTGAATTTTTTAAAATACCAATAAGTTAAAGACTTTTCTACCCTTAAATGAAAATTTTGTATTTCATCATAAGAAGGGTCATTTGGTAATTTTATTTCCAATTTAATTAACCTTAACCTCAAAGTATCCAACTTTCTATTAGCATTCATTTTAATTAATTCATCTCTCCATCTATTGATATCTCAAAAACTAATTAAGTAGGATGACAATAGACATGAATTGTTTTTGGGCTCCACAATGATAACAAAATTTTCCAAGTTAGATATGTCCTTAATTTTTTATGCATGAAATCATTTTTTCTCTTTACGATTGTTAATTGTAATTCTTATGTGCAACCTATTTCAGAATGTTTTAATAGTTATGTTGCAAAACAAACATTATAAACTAAAAGGAAAAATTATAAAGACTAACTTTGTGTATAACCACAATAATTTACATGTATACAACCCCAATAAATGTATTGTCTTATATTAGATCTAATTAGTTGTCAATCATCAAATTGCATTTTATATTAACTTAGTATGGATCTTCTAACAATAAATTTCAGCTCCCGTCCAACACAAATATATAAATGAATGCGATAAGATATTAACATGACATAATGAAAACATAGTATGCTCAAATCATGAATTGTAGTTGAGTTTGGGTTATCCCACGTTGATAAGAAAGAAAAATATCAAAAAATGTAGTTATGTATACGAAAGGAGGGTGATGCTTTAAAAACGGTATCAACATAAAAATATAAAGAAAGACTGAGATATTAAAATGCCACAATGAGAATCTAGCAATCTCAAATCAAGAATTGTCGTTGAGCATTGGGCAATCTCAAATCAAGAATTGTCGTGAGCTTTGGGTTATCCAACATTGATAAGTACGGGAAATATAAATATGCAAATGAAGGCTATAAAGTATTAACATGGCAAATGAGAATTTAGTATTATCAAATTATGGTTGAATTTGGTTATCACATATTGATGAGAATGAGAAATATTAGAAAATATAGTTGAATATATAAAAGGAGGGGGATGGCTTGAATATAGATTTCAATATAGATGTATATAGAAATCCTACGAAACCTTCTTGGGTTAGTCACACACTTCACATATTTTTAGTATTTCATATGACATCAACAAATGATACAAATATTGGAAAGAGGTAGATAGGTAAAGGATGGGGAATGCCTTCAAGATAAAAAAAGTTAGTTGACTAAAAATGCCACACTTGCCATCAAAATTTGGGATTAAATGGTAATTTTAAAGGCTATGTGATAAAAATATTTTATTAAAAAGTAACACCTTTCACTTTTGATTGATTAAATGTTCATTAGAGTCAAATCAATACAATCATGAATATAAATATAAATACATAAAAATGAATGTGAAAGAAGTGTTGGCTATAAGAGCATCTCCAATGCAAAAGTCATTAATGACTTATTGGAAATAGTCTTTGAAGAAAGCATTTTGCCATTGGAGAGGAGGAGTTATTAAATAGCTTTTAATGAAAAACTTATTATGCATCGACCGGTTATCCAAGGTTTGAGATTGTTCATTTTACCCCCTTAAATTTTCACTTTATGTCCTTTTCAATTCTACTTTTACAACTAAATATCACATTGCTCCCTTCAATCAATGTTATTCTCAATTTAAACCTTTTTTTAATATTTATTAATTAATCTAATTTATTAAACCTTTCAAAAAAATGTTATTCTCAATTTAAACCTTTCAAAAAAATAACACGTGCGTCTTAAAACGACAAATTAAATAAGGGGCCTTTATAAAACATTTTCAATAGACGAGGATAGATTATTAAATGTAATTGATGAAAAAGCTTTTGAAAAGGTTATTGCATTGTAGAAGATTTGTATAAATAGGTTTTTGTTAAAAAAAAGTAAGTGAAAAGCTGATGTGGCAAAAACAGAAAGTCTTTTAAAGACTAATGCATTGTGGATGCTCTAAGGTATCGAATGATACAATGAGAATTTAGTATTTTCTCAAATAATAAATTGTAGTTGAGCTTTGTTTATCCCACATTGACGATAAACTAAAATATTGGAATAGATAATTGAGTGTATGAAAGGAGGAAAGATGTTTTTGAATATTGGAAGGATATTAACCAATGTACAATGAGAATTTGGCATTCTCGGGTTTTGAATTGATTTGTATTATCATAATTTTTCTATATCATACTTGACATGTTTTTTGATCATCGCGCAACTTGCGATGTCAAACACTAGTTAATATAAATTAAGAATAATTTGCATAAAAATTAGTCTAGCAAATGTGTTTAAATATATCAACTCTAGTCATACTCTCTTCATTATTAGTTACATATTGTTATAAAAAGTTATTATATACTTTAATGAATGTCATTTACAATTTATAATTATTAATAAAACAAATAATAATAGAATAACTTAATTACTGTAGTAATCTATCCACGTATAAAAAATGTGATAATGTAAATTAAAGTAACAATTCAATGTAACGATTACATTGAAATGCTCTCTCTTACCTCCCTCCATTAATTAAAGCATAGATATAGGAACAAGCAAGTCCATTAAAAATGGGGGTTGCTAACCCTACCTCCTTGCAGAATGTATACCCCTACCATAAATGTCGGCCACCATCTTTTCTCACAAACCAAAAACAAATTCAATATTTTAATTTCACCCTCTTATACTTATATAATTAATTTACTTTATATCTTTTATTTTTATAATTTTAATTTTACATTTAACACATATAATCGTTTATTAACTAAAATACGTTAAAAAATACGTTTTAATTTTAACAAGTTACACCATTATAATCGTCTCTTCGATATGTTCGAAATGAGCCCAATATTGAATTTTTTTGATTTATATATTTTAATATATATCATATACACTACATAAAAATATTTTTTATATTTAAAATTCATATTATTATAGTTAACTATTTAATTTATGGTACTCTTATAGTTAAAATACGTTTTATTTATTTTATTATCGATGGTCCAAGTGTAAGTATTAAAAATTGGTGGAGGCTTTGTGATGGACAAACATCGATTCTTTTGTGCATACTCTGTAACTGCTTCGGGTTCAGATTAGTCGGATTTCGGGTTAGTGTCTGTTAAAAATAGAAAACATTTTGATGGGCCTAGAAATGGCTAAATAGGTCCAGCCCAACCCGAGACATACTTGGAACCGAGACTGACCGACTCGATACGGGACCGGTTATGATGCGACGATTCTTAACTAGTTACGATATTGATATATATATATATATATTTGTTATATTTTTCAGGTGTTTTCGATGACCTGAATAAGGTATGGTTGATGCAATATAAGGAAATGTTTGTGCCTGCTTGGGTTGATCAATTTTTACATTTTGGAAATCACACAACAAATAGAGTTGAAAGCCAACATTCCAAATTAAAAAAATATTTGGAGACCTAACAAGCAGACTTAGAATTTTTTTTATCTCATATTCATCAAGTAATTCAGTCACAAGACACGTCGATCAAAGCAAGTTTTGAAACGAGTAAAAATAATAGGAAACATCGATTTCAAAAATCACACTTTCAAAATTTGCAGGGCTTAGTTTCATTTTATGCACTTGATATAATTTACAAAGAATATGTGCGGTCTTTCGAGACTAACGTATTTTCTGAAAATTGTGGTTGTATAATGCGAACAAGTCATGGATTACCATGTGCGCATGAACAAACACTATATACATGCCAAAGGCATACACATTCCACTTGATGCGATCGACGTATTTTGGAAAAAACTTGATTTCTCGCCATGTGCTTCCGCACAAGATGATGATATTCAATGTGACGACGAAGTACAGATGTTTAGAGAAAATTTTAATAAACAATCAATTTCTGGTCGTAAAACCTTGCTAAAAAGGTTAAAAAATATAATAATGCCATCAAAACCGTTCTCTGATGAACCCTCGGCTCATAGAACCACTCGTGGACGTCCTTCTCAAAAGAATCAAGCTCTACAGAAAAAGATTCCTGAAGACCCTCGTAGACGCAGTTGTTCTAACGCGCCGACAGTTATCAATTCTGAAGGTTTTGCTCATCAAGAATCAGCGAGGCATAGCTCCTACTTCCCTCGACAACCCCCCCCCCCCCCCCCCCCAAATCCATATCTTGATCAAATCCCGAGTTTATTTCATCAATACATCACACAAATACAAGATGTATTGGCGATGGAAATTGTGGATTTCGAGCCATATCTACTTGTCTGGGTGGTCATGAAGACCAATGGGACGATATCCGCAAAAAGTTAATTGCTGAACTAACTGAGTATGAACCGTATTACTCTCTTGTGATTGGCAGCGACGAGTGTCAAATAATTAACGGAGCGTTGAATTTTTTCCAGAAGGGCGTCTTTGCACCACCTATGCATTGGATCGTTATGCCTGAAATGGGAATTCTAGCTGCTTCAAGGTTCAATGTCATACTACATGTTCTCAATATGGCAGGTAGTGTGACATACTTACCATTCAGGACACCACCGCCGTCATCATCCCAACACGTGTCAATTGCAATAGTGCATGTTAATGGTAATCATTACATAAAAGTGGTATTAAACGGAGAATACCCAATGCCCACACTCACACACCATTGGACACGTTGTCAATTTCCAGTTGCAAGTACATGGTTCGACCCATACAGACGTAGATTAGATATGTATACAGAATATATAGAGCGTACTCGTACTCGTGAATATATTGATTTAAATGAGTAATCAAAGTTGGAATTTGTTGGAATAAAAAGTATTTTTTTAACGTATTTTAGTTAATATTGAGGTCATTTCGAAATAATATAATTAAATAAAAAAAATAAGAAGGTATCGACGAATAACAATATAAAAAATAACGTAAACGTATGACGCATAATAATATAATTAAATCAAAAAAATTCAATGTTAGGCTCATTTCGAAGGTATCGACGAGACGAATATAATGGTGCAACTTGTTAAAATTAAAAAGTATTTTTTGAACGTATTTTAGTTAGTATATGATTATATGTGTTAATATAAAGAAAGTGTAAAATGAAAAATAAAAAACTAAAAGGTATAAAGTAAATTAATTAATTAAGTACAGGGGTGTAAAATGTAACATTTAAATAAAAAATTAAAAAAAAGTGTGTGAGGGAGGGGTATACAAAATGTGGCCGGGGGGTAGGGATAGAATTTCCCTAAAAATGTTATCTATGCTATATTATAAAGTATAAAAATGTTATCTATACTATTTATACTATATTATAAAGCATTTATGAAAACTCTTAAAAACATTACATAAAGCCTTATGTACTGCTATTTAATGTTAATTATCTAAAATCTCTTAAAAATAACTAACGAACCTTTATGTACCACTGTTAATGTTAATTACTTAATTAGTCATTATCTCTAACTCGTTCATTTTAGTCCTTATCTCTAACTCCCTACAAATTCTCAAATGGTAAACCCCTAAAAAAACGTCATTCCTTAATCATCATTAGTTACCTAATCAATCTTATCTCTTAACCCCTTTCAAATACTCAAATCATGAACCCCTCAAAAAGCGTCATTCTTTGTACTAAGTTATAAAAAAAAATTATAATTTTCTCAAAACTACACATAACCGTTTTATAAAATCGACAATGATAAAAAGTAAAACAAAACATTAAAATCAAGATATATCGCGCACTATTGCGCAAATACCCTTCTAGTATTATAAAATATATATGAAATACTCTTAAAAACAATCTTTAAAGCTTCATGTACCGCTATTTAATGCTGATTACATAAAATCTCTTAAAAACAACTAATGAAGTTTTATGTACCGCGTTTAATGCTAATTACTTAATTAATACTTAACTCTAACAACCTTCAAATCCTTAAATCGTGGGCTATTATTAATTAATTCTTATCTCTAACTACTTTTAAATCCTCAAATCATGAACTCCTTAAAAAACGTCATTCTTTAAACAAATTTATAAATAAAAAATAACCGTTTTCTCGAAGCCACACATTAAAATAAATTAGAACATTAAAATCGAGATATATCGTACTGCATTACGCGAGTAGACTTCTAATAAACATATAATAGGGATTCATTTAAATTTTTATGTTCAATCGTTAAAAGATTAAAATTAATTAATTTTATTCTTTTATTTAATAACGTGAATTGTTTAAACGATTTTGAAAGTTAAAAATGGCCTCCATTACAAGTCTACAATTAAAATTTGGTTTATAAAACGTGAAATATTTAAGAATATTAATAGATTATTTATTATAATTTGTGAGACCAAATAATTATAAGTTCAACATAAAAGGGTTGGAATAAATTTTTAAGACATATTCGAATGTCTTATCATGTATGAGGACACTTGAAGTAAAAGGTTTAATTAATATTATTTATCATGTATCAACATTTGAAAAGTTTCTTTTATATGAACAAGTGTCATCTAAAAGTACTTATTCATAGAGCACTTCTCTATGAATGTATGCCATAACTTGTAGACTTAATCACCTTTTTTATTTGTTCGGATCGAGTATTATGTTTTTTTTAGAAGGGTATATGAGGATATTGCCCCGACTAATCCCGACATGGTGAGACAATTGCCCCAGCTGCTAAAGCGTGTAGCCCTGAGTTTATCCTCAGTGGCCACAAGTTGGAAGCGTCTGGATTCGAACTTGGGGTAGATGGGTTACTAGCCACATCCCCCACAAGCCTTAACCAGTACGCCACAAGCCTTGTGGTTGAGTATTATGTTTATATTGGCGTATATATGCCATAACTTCTGAAGAATGTTTTATAATTTGCCTTGTATGACGATTATATATTTTATGTTTTCTTGTTCGTATAAATAATTTTTTCTTTAGTGTCTCCATAATTGAACACCTAGGAAAAGTTTAAAAGGTTTTTACAACTGCCCAATCGGATGTTTGCCTGGTCGTCTAAGAGTTGATTGTTCATAGATGAAGACGACGAGGACATCGAGTTTGTAGGGTCGCCTGGCCTAAAGAGAGAGGATAAGAAGACGTGGAAGAAAGAAAAGACGAAGCAATAACTGGCAAGTGTTCAATTGTCTTTATTTGTTGTCATCGATATCTTTGTGGTGGATATTAATATTGTCTCTCTTTTATATGTGATTAGTTTGATGAATACTTCAACTAGAGAGGGATGTTTCCCTTGCTCGCAAGGCCAAGGATCAAGGCCGTTCCTGGTATTTTGGAGGCTCTGTGCGAAAAACTATATGTATTCTTAGTTTTGTCATATATATTATTAAATTATTTTTTTACTATATTTATCTTGTAATAAATTGACCGATAACTTATTTTTGAATCTGATCAAATTGTCCATATTTTCTTCTCTTTTACCAAATTTTTAATGCTTTTATGTTAGCATGAATTCAAAATTTATAACTGATTTTTTAACTTTTAATTAATGTTAGCGTTTTTATTCATAACTCCTCCAATAAGGTGTCTATGAGGAGGTAGGAGGTATGAGAGTGAAGAAGGGATATCAATAACAATCATATTTCTATATAATTGATGAACCATTATTAATAATTACAAAACTCATATCAACAAGAACGTGTCATCATTAGAATCAATATTATTAAATATTAAAGGTGTGTCAAAAAACATATAGAAAAAAAATAAATACTAAAAATTTGAATTTTGTTAAATATTAAAAAAAAGTATAAGATAAATCATTAAAAAACACTAAACATCTAAAGTTATTCAAAACATCATTGTCAACTATTTCATTTTTTCTAACACTGACAATCTAAATTTAAAGTCTCTAAAAAAGTTACTGTTAATGCTTAATTATGATTGTACCAAGTAGAGGGACCTAATATGTCAATGTTCCATACTTGTCATATGTATACATTGTTTGCTTATTTCCTCTTTAGGAATTAGGTCATCTTCCACACATAGTACCCACACACACAAGTTCTTGTATTGCATTCATCATTGTGAGCTACTTTGATCCTTATTGAATATAGAGATGGCTTCCTTTATTGTTAACATTGATTGATTACTTGTTCTGGGATCACAATTGGTATCAGAGCTTGTATATCACATTGATCAGATTAGGATTGTTAGGGTTTTCGCAAAAGTTGAGTGTTCTTCATATTTTTCATATTTT
Source organism: Saussurea involucrata (assembly GCA_033807775.1). Taxonomy (NCBI): domain Eukaryota; kingdom Viridiplantae; phylum Streptophyta; class Magnoliopsida; order Asterales; family Asteraceae; genus Saussurea; species Saussurea involucrata. The sequence continues at coordinate 142,192,651 of CM066322.1, forward strand.
TGGTTGATTTTAGCCATTAGAGTTCTTCTAATGGATTAGAATCGATCAAGGGTTGTTAGTAGACTATTCATGAGTGTTTCTATTCCGCAAAATCACTAGGTTTGTAGCTCAGATTGTGCATTTATCCATTTTCGGACTTTTGTATTTCTGCACTCTGTTTTGCATCGAAAAAACTTTCTGTTGGTTTTTGGAAAAAACACGAAGCATTAAAGTTGCCCAGAATAGTGTCACGAACCTGCGTACCAAATTTCAGCCAAATCCGATTAATTTTGAAGATTCGACTCAAGAACATCTTGAATCTTCATAACTATCGCAACCCTCGAAAGTTCATAACTATCGCAAGTGAACAGTTCCATATTGCAAGACTCACTTGCTACGAGAGTTTTATCGCAACCTTCTCTCTTTAAACAATAACTTATCGCAACCCTCTGTTGCGATAAGGTTAATTTTTTCCTTATTGCGACAAGACTTTGGTTGCGATAACAGTGATTTGGGATTTAATTTGTTTGCGACAAGTTTGGGCTGCGACAAGTTTGGGTTGCGACAAGGTGTGTGCTGCAACAATACAGAGTGAACAAAAGTTTGTGTAATCATTGTTTCCTAATCAGACCAGAGAGATATTAAAAGATCAACAACAAGTAATCCAAACATGACTGCAAGAGATATTTTGACCATAGGTTCAAAAGATAAACCGCCGGTCCTATTTCCAAAAGATTTCAAGATATGGAAAGATAGATTTATTGACTATGTGGAACGCCAAGATGACGGTGCTCTAATTTATGACTCCTTAATGAACGGGATACAACCTGATGTTTTTCGAACAGAACCGGATGGAAATGTAATAAAACTTAATCCCAGAGATTACACGGGTAATGAGTTGATAAGACACAAAGCAGATAAAGCGGCTAGGTCACTGGTTATGCAAGCCTTAAGCAATAACATATATCAGAAGGTTGACAGTTTGAGTGAAATCGGGAAAGGAATGCTTGATGAGCTGATCAAGTTGTATCAAGGTTCAGAAGTGGAAACCCAAATGAAAGTTTCGAATGTCATCAACAAATATGAGAATTTCAGGCAGAAGGATGGTGAGAATCTAGACGATGCATATGATCGTTTCACAACCATCTTGAATGAACTCAGCAGACACAAGATCACGAAAAACATCATCGAGACCAATGTGAAATTCTTGAGCGCGCTTCAGCCCGAATGGAAGAAGTATGCTCATAGGATGAAACAGAATTCTAAGCTGGATGTTCTTCCGCTACAGCATATGTTTGAAACATTAAAGCAAGATGAGGATGATGCTGATCTGAAAAAGAAGAAGTTGATGAAAAAGGAGAAGAAGGGTAAGAAGGAGAAGAAGGCAGGGGTGTCTGAGAAGAAAGAAGAAGATGATGAGTTTGAGAGTGAACCAATAGCCTTGATGTCAAGAAAGTATGCTGAAAAAGGTAAGAGTATTCAGAAAAAGGATTATGGGATAGATCTGGATGATTTGGATGAGGCGGAAAGCTTAAGGCAGGCAATGATACTTCTATCCAAGGCCTTTCAGCACAGATTTGTAAAAACTCCTGGATCAAACAACCAACGTTACTCATCGGGTTCTAAAAACTTTGAGCACAAGAATCGGATTGAGTCAAAGAAATAGTTTGATGATCACAAGGAAGACGGTAAAAGGTTGGAGGTGAAGAAGTTTGGTGAAAGAAAGGATGAAGAACAAAAGTGCTACAATTGTGGGAAGTCCGGCCATTTATCCAAAGAGTGCTGGAAACCAAAGGTAAGAAATTCCGACTACTACAAGAAGAAGGCGCTATTGGCAGAGCAAAAGGAGTTTGGAATAGCACTGCTGGTGGAGGAAGAGTATTGGTTGGACCAAACTGATGATGAAAGAGAAGAGGAGACGGCTGCGATGGCAAAGATGTGCTTGATGATCAAGGATGGTGAGGATTCAGAGGCTGATGCGGCGCCTAAGACAAATGAGGTAGATTCCTGCACTATTAATCACTATGCTAATCAGTTTAAAGTCTTCGAACTAAAACTAGATGACTTAAATGAGAAACTAAAAAACGCGCATAAAATAATAGAATCTCAAAGAAAGGCAATCACTGACCATAACAAGTTAAATGATGAGTTGAAAAAGGAACGAGTTGAGATCGAAAAATCTCGAACTTATTTCCGGAACAGAATGGATGAAATGGAAGAAAAAGTAAAAGTTTCTGAAGATAGGAAGATTGAGCTTGAAAAATTGTTGCAATCTTATAAAGATATTAACAACGAATTGACCGAAAAGGCTAGTGATCTAGAACCAAAGCTGTACAAACTTGGTCAATCTGAACAAACCATTTTCCTAAACACTCCAAAGAATTTCAGATATTACAATTCGAAATGGGGATTGGGATACGACAATCCTCATTACTTGGAAAATGCTTTGAAAAAGGCACCATGTCTTTACAAGTTTGAATGGCTTGCCTTTCGTCCTTGAAACCTAAATACAGAATCAACTGGCTTAATGAGGAAGAACATGGGGTCGAGGAAGAGATTAAGAGAAAGACGACTGTGACAATGCAACTTCCTTTTGTCTACGAATATGAAAATAGGAAGGCACTGATTTGGAATTGGAAACAAACCCTGTCTAATGACTATTTTCAAAGCTATGTTGTTGAGCCACCAAAGAAAACTGTATCAAAACCCGTTTTTGAAGGAAAAACATATTACCCTCCTTTGGTACTCGAACAGAAGGTTGTCGATCTTGAGTTGAATTTTAAAAGCAAAATTGAGGAAATCAGAAATGATGATCAACTTGCTTTTGATATTGAAAAGGAAGTTATGTTAAATGTTTTGATAAATAGCAAGAGAGATAAGTCTGAAAAGGTTGTTTCTGAGTCGTCAACAAAAAGCTTTGAAGAAAAGAAATCTGTTGAACTTAGATGCTTGAATCTTTCAAAACAAGTCTCTGATTTTCAGAAAATGTTATTTCTTGAAAAAGAACAAATAGAGAAAGAAAGAGAGATTTAAGTTCGAAAGAAAATCTCTCGAATCTGAAAGTGTTATATTTTCAAAGAAAATATCTGATTTAGAAAACATTTTGATCAAGGAGAGAAAAGATTTTGAGATTAATAGAGAATACTTTCAACTTTATCCACTGAAGCTATGACAGAGTTTCTGAACAAACCTTCCTCTGATTCAGATGCTTCTTCATGCAAAGCCTTCATGGGCAATACTCTTTTCAGAAGCATGACTGTGGATGACTTTGATGATTTTGAACCTTTTGATCTAGAGAAACAACCTGTTAATGAAAACTCTTGTGATATCCTCCACACCTCTTCTTCCGATGACAATAAGGTTGATTGTGTTATTGACATTTCTTGTGATGGGAAGGGTGATAACTCTCATTTTGAGCGTTATTTACACGTCATTTGTGTGAGTTTTTCTTCCGTTTTAGTTGTGTTTTATGTTTATGTGTTCATGTTTTTCATTTTGTTAATTTATTTTTATTTGGAGTTGTTGAGGATGTTTTATGGTTATTTGCATCAATTTTTGGATTTAATATTGAACAGCGATTTTGCCCACTGTGGGCACGAGGCTCCTCACTGTGAGCACGGACGGATATCCTCTTTAACCAACGGGCAATGCTAATTTCTGGATAAAAGAAAGGATCAAATAGCTGGCATTTTAGAAGATTGCAAGATCTGGAGATCTCAGATATCAAGGGAAATATGGATGGCATGTTGGTTATTACCCTTAGGATAATGTGAAGCTTTGTCCATTGGGTATTACACCTTTTGGGGACTATATAAGAGAGGGCTTGGATTAGTTCAAGATGCATCAATTCTCAGATGTAGTTTTAATTCTCAGTTGTAGTTTACTTACATTCCAGTAGTTTAGTTCTTCTTCTTGTTTCTTAAAGACTTGAAGATATGTAGTTGTAATTGTAATTTCTGCCCGCGGTGAGTTTCTGTGGGCATCGTTTTAATTTTATGCAAGTACTCTTTTCTTATCTCGTTATGTTTTCTACTTTAATTATTAGCTAAACACCCCTTGGGTGTGGGTGTGAGCAAACTTAAGACTAGTAGGCAACACTTGGGTGTGGCTATCGTTACTAACTCTTGAGATTGGTCACTTGAGTCGGGACTTAAACTCAACGCGGATAAGCCAATCACTTTGAAGTGTTAATATTAGATCTTAGACCTCGAGAGGGGCGGATTCGAAATACGGCTTAAGTGATGCACAAAGATTTGAGAGAGTCTTTGATAACCACGTCGAGAGGCGGGTTTTCTATGATTTATTAAGGTTCAAACGCCGGTCGAGATTTAGATCGCAAAGAGATTTGGGTGTAAATCTCCATTTTGGTAGAACTTGACGTTTAGAGTTAAACTTAATTAAATCGGCAAGATCGAGAGTCGGTAATAATGGAAACTTTATGGAAACTTTGTAGGACTGGTTTATAAAAATCATCATTTCGAGAGATCGGGGTTTTTATAGACACTTCGTGTTTCAAAGTAGCTAACCATTTTGTTACTACGTTCATCTCAAGGAAACTTACACCCATACTCATTTTAGTTAATTGTTTAGATTTTATTGTTATTAAAAATACCAAACTCGCTCAAAATGTTTTATTGTTCTATCATTAAAATCGGTGGATGCTCGATTTAGGACTCGAACCTTTGAAGTCCACTCCCTGTGGATACGATCTAGGTATATTTACCACTTTATTACTTGTAGCGATCCCATTGTTGGTATATACTTGTGCCTTCATTGTGGAATTATTTTGCCCATATTTTGGATGCACGATATTTAGCTACCAAAGGGTAAGAAAGCACAACAAAAAGATGTTCAATTTGACTTTGGTGCTAAACTTCCGGATCATTCTGAATTTTTGATCAAGGAAGAGGAACCCAAGAAGAATTTCTTCGAAGGGGAATCTTCTAAAACCGTTGAAAAAAAGAAAAAGAAAAAGAAAAAGAAGAAAAATAAGCGCAAATCTAAATCTTCTCGAGCTCAAAATTCCTACGCTTACGATTCTTATTTTGATGGCATTTCAGATCGTTATTTAAGAAACAACTCGCGGTTAGAGTGGAGAATAAATGAGTCCACACAGGATGTGGCCCAGAGAAAATCATCTAATGTCGCTTTTCATTCGAAGAAAAACACTTTTGTTTCTACTGTTAGTAATCGTGTTGCTTCCAACAAACAAAAACTTGTTATTCCTTACAAGATTTCTTCAATGCAAGAACTGATTTGGCAATGGGTACCTAAAACTGTTTGAATTCCATTTTGCAGCTCCGTCATGTGTGGTATTTGGATTCTGGTTGCTCAAAACACATGACTGGTAGAAAGGAGCTGTTGAGCAACTTTGTGGAAAAAGATGGAAGGAAAGTTAAATTTGGGAATGATCAGTACTCTCCAATCTTGGGTTATGGAGATATAGTAACAGACAACGTCAGGATCACCAAAGTTAATTATGTTGAAGGCTTAGGGCATAACTTGTTTAGCATAGGTCAGTTTTGTGACAAAGACATAGAAGTCCATTTCAAAAAGACCCGATGTGCAGTTCTAACCGACGAAGGAAATGAACTTCTAGTTGGTCCTAGAAAGTCAAATCTTTACACTATTGACCTATCAAAGCTTAAGCCGAAGAATGACGTGTGTCTGATGTCTAAAGCAACAATGGAAAAGAGTTGGTTATGGCATAGACGACTATCTCACCTCAACTTTCGTTACATTCAAAAGCTAACGTTGGGTGATTTAGTTATAGGTCTACCGGTTCTGCAGTTTGAGAAAGATAACTTCTGTACTGCTTGTGAGAAGGGGAAGATAAAGCGAGCTCTTCACCCACCGAAACCTGAGCCTAGCACAAAGAAACCCTTGGAAATCCTTCATATGGATCTCTGTGGTCTGATGAAGACTCAGAGTATCAGTGCCAAACGATACGTGTTAGTCATTGTCGATGATTACTCGAGATACACATGGGCCAAGTTTCTACGATCAAAAGATGAAATCCCTAACTTGATCATCTCGTTAATCAAATAGCTTCAAGTGAATCGCCAACAAACAGTTCAGACTGTCAGGTCAGATAACGGGACAAAGTTCAAAAACAAGACTCTTGATGATTTCTTTAAATCATTAGGAATATCTCATCAATATTTTGCGGCTAGAACACCTCAGCAGAACGGAGTCGTTGAAAGACGGAACCGCACACTTGTTGAAGCCGCCAGAACGATGCTGTCCTATGCTGATCTACCTCTGCTTCTGTGGGCTGAAGCTGTATCGACGGCATGCTATACACAAAACCGTTCAATCATCCATTGTCGGTTTGGAAAAACACCATATGAACTGATCAACAATAGAAAACCTGTAATACACGACTTTCGTGTTTTTGGATGCAGGTGTGTTGTGCTGAACGATAAGGACAACTTGAACAAATTCAGTCCTAAGGGTTGATAAATGCTCAATTTTGAGTACTTAAGCACTTATTTCTTTAGTTTAGTTAGGACTTTTTCATTCTAAAATCCCAACTTTGAGTCTTTTTTATCTTGTTTTACTTTCTTGGAGCTAGGAATCATGTTTAGCTTGTTTTACTTTATTGGTAGGCTAACATAAGCATTTTTGGAAAAATTAGCCAAAACAGGGTATTGCTGCAGCATTGGAACAGCAGGGATCTGGTGATCAAGGGGCTGAAGGAGACGGCTTAATGAGCTGGAAATTGATATTTTGTGATTAATCTGATATTTTGTAACCCCTGAAAACACTCTTTAGATTGTAATTGTAGTTTAGGTAATGGCTTAGTTTGGTATTGTACTTTTGGCTAACTAGTTGTACTATTTAGTTAGGCTTAGTTGCACTTATTTACCAAAGATGCCCCTCCCTTTTGTTATAAATAGAGGGGTCATCTAGCCATTTGATAGATACTTTTTGGGAACTGATCTCACTCAGTTCTAAACCCTCTGTACTTTTAATTCCAGAAATCTTCAAGTGTTCTTCCTTATCTTCAAATCTTCAAGTGTTCTTCCTTTAATTTTTCTTCGTTCTTAGATACATGTATGCTTTGCTGCAGCACTGGGCGTATCCCAACTGCACATCTTACCTTCTTTAATGTTCTTGCATCTTATGTCTTATGTTTAATGTTCTTACTTTTCAGTATTTATTCTTGTTAGTCATAGATTTACATTCCATTTGTATTCTTGTCATTTATTGCTTATTTCTTACATTCTTGTCTCTACATTTTTAGTCATTTACTTTAGTTAGTTTTTACTTCCAAGTCATTTATTATTCCTTGCATCATGTTTACATTCCAAGTACTTTGCATTTACTTAGTTTCATTTATTGTTATGAGTAGCTAATCATTTAGCTTGGGTGTGAGACAAAGGGTGTTGTGATGACCAAAAGAAAGTAGGTATTTTTGTGGCAAAAATAAGGTTTTATTATTCCAACCCAAGTTCTCTCAAGATAACAAAGTCCTTTGACAAATTGACCACTTTGATAGTGTTAAAGTGTCATGGACCTCGAGAGAGGCCATTGAATAGCACGTCAATTTGGATGACTTAAGGGGTTATATCGAGAGAGTAACTTGCAACGAGAGTTGTTACTTTTGTTTTCCAAAATGATTCATTCTTGATAAGTTGTCTTTTTCTCAAAGGGTTAAAACGGAATAGACTTAGAGATAAGCTATTTAAGAGTATAACAACTTGGGAGGTATGGGGGTTATATCGAGAGAGTGACTTTTAACAAAGGGAATTTGTTTTGCCATGTACTTTGAGAACGCCATTTCCATCGTTCCATTATATTGGGTTCTGCTCAGAGATGAGATTGCTCTAGCTACTGGAATCATGGGATGGTGAGAGTCCGAGAGGAACGTGTCTCAAAGTAGATAATAAAACTAAGTTTTTGTCACTGCTATGCTGCAGCATCACTGCAGTTTCATGCTGTAACATTGTTGTAGCATTGGTCTGCTGGAATTTGGTTTATCATAACATCACAAGTCTTACACCCTTGCTTCTCTTTCATTATTGTTAATTAGAATCTGTGATAATCATCAACCAACCAATCAAAGATATTTTCTTCCAAATCATCTTCAGAAATCATTTCTTTCATCATACTTTTGTAGCAATTTTAACTCCAATCTCTGTGGGACGATAATCGGTATCTTTACCATTTTATTACTTGATAGACGACATAGTTCACATAAGTATACTTGCTTATGGGTTCTATTAGCACACGTCTGTAAGTGCATTCAAAGCACGCACACATCAAGTTTTTGGCGCCGTTGTCGGGGATTGGTAAGCTAAAAATCTATAAAAGTATTTTTAAAGATTTGGTTTTTCTAACACCGTTGGGAATTTTAAAGATTTTCTGAAAGTGGTATATGCCAAGAATATCACGTGGGGAACTTTTCGAGTTAGATCCGGATATTGAGAGAACTTTTCGTCAAAGAAGAAGAATTCAAAGAATATCAAACTCTCTCAATATGGATGAACCCCCACCCGGTTTTGAAAATAGACCACCAAATCCACCACCTTTAGAAAATCCCGTTCGGCCACCTTTGGAAAATCAAATGAGACCACCTTTAGAGAATCCAATTCGGCCTCCACCAATCTTTGGAAATAATCGTCAAAATCCACCTTTTCATCAAAATCCACCACTTTTTGGTAATCCACCGTTTATTCCATTTCAACAAATTCCACCTTTTCAACAAAATCCACCACATAACAATGAGGAAGGAGATGATAATGGATCTATTGGTAATGAAGAACCACTTAACATCATTGATCTTGCAAACTCGAAAGATGGAAGAATTATGGACTACGCAATCCCAAATTTTGAGCAATTAAATTCTGGGATTGTTAGACCACAATTAGATACTTTACATTTTGAACCAAAACCCATCATGTTTCACATGTTGCAAGCTAATGGTCAATTTGCCGGATTACCATCGGAGGATCCCCACTCTCATTTAAAATCTTTTATGGAGATCACCGATGTTTTTCTAATCCCTGGAGTATCTCCCGAAGCCTTAAGGCTCACTTTATTTCCATTTTCTCTAAAGGATAAGGCAAGAGTATGGTTCAATTCATTAACACCAGGTTCAGTACCATCTTGGGGTGATATGGCTGAAAAGTTTTTGCGAAAATATTTTCCACCTACCCGGAATGCTAAGTCCAGAAACGAAATTTGCATGTTTAAACAAATGGACGATGAAGCAATTTCCGATGCTTGGGAAAGGTTTAAAGAATTATTAAGGAAATGCCCTCACCATGGCATTCCCTACTGTATTCAACTCGAGACTTTTTACAATGGACTTGATTCCAACACAAAACAAATGCTCGATGCGACTTCAGGAGGGGCCTTTACCTTTAACACCTACAATACCGGGTATGAAATTCTTGAAAAGATTTCCGCAAATAATGGACAATGGGCTGATCCAAGAGCTCCAATTTCAACTCAAAAGAAAACTGCCAGGTTGCATGAGATTGATGCATACACTGCATTGACAGCTCAGCTTGCTTCCATGACTAATATGCTTAAAAACATCACTTCAGGTCAAGGAGCACAGCCACCTGTCACCAAATCTCCTGCACCTGTCTTTTCTGTGCAATGTGTATGTTGTGGTGATGAACATTCTTATGAACACTGTCCTCATAATTCTGAATCTGTAAACTATGTTCAAAACAGACCTAATCCTCACTCCAACACATACAATGCCAGTTGGAAGCAGCATCCTAATTTCTCTTGGAATAGTCCATGTTTAAATCCGCCCGCACAAAAACCACAAGGGAATTCTAATTTTCAAAATCAAGCAAGCAGTTCCCAAAACCATTACAAGGGAAATTTTCAAAGCAACCATCATCAGAATAATCGTCATCAAGGTTTTCAAAATAATCAACCACCTTTTCAAAACCAAAATCATGCACCTCCACATGATGACTCAAATCTTTCTTTGGAAGCACTCATGAAAGGGTTTATGACCCAAACTCAAGCTTCAATCAGGAATCTTGAAACTCAAGTTAGTCAGCTTGCTTTAAATCAAAGTATTAGGGCCTCAGGAACTTTACCCAGTAACACTGAAATCCCAAGGGCCCCAGGAAAAGAACATGTGAAAGCTGTAACTCTTAGAAGTGGAAAAGAATTACATGAAGTTGTGGAAAAGGAAATTGGCCCTTTAACCAAATCTGATTTCGAAAAGTCATCCAAAGCCAATCCTACTCCAGAAATTCAGGTTATTCCAACACCATCAATTCTAAAAGGAGACCAAGATCCTAAGATTACAAGTTCAAATCCGACCAAAGTGAACAACAGCATATTGGAACCATCTGGCTCAAAACTTTCAAACAATACTGTTATCAAACCAGTTCCCCCTTACATTCCTTATCCCCAAAGGATGAAGAATGAGAAGGAGGAATTGCAATTTAAAAAGTTTTTGGATGTTTTCAAACAATTGCACATCAACATACCTCTTGTTGAAGCAATTGAGCAGATGCCCAACTATGCCAAGTTCCTTAAGGATATTTTGAGTAAAAAGAAGAAACTGACTGAGTATGAAACTATAGCCCTCACTGAAGGTTGCAGTGCTTTGTTTTCCAACAAAATACCCCCTAAGCAAAAAGACCCAGGGAGTTTTACCATTCCTTGTTCAATAGGTGGGAAAGAAGTTGGACAAGCTTTGTGTGATTTAGGTGCCAGTGTCAACCTCATGCCCTTATCAATTTTCAAAAGTTTAGGCATAGGAGAAGCCAGACCTACCACAGTCACACTCATCTTAGCTGATAAGACCATTGCCTATCCAAAGGGTAAGATTGAAGATGTTTTAGTCCAGGTTGACAAATTCATCTTTCCAGCTGATTTTATCATTTTAGACTTTGAGGCTGATAAAGATATTCCTATTCTTTTAGGAAGACCTTTCTTAGCCACTGGTAGAACCTTGATAGATGTCCAGAAAGGAGAGTTGACCATGAGACTTCAGGACCAAAAAGTCACATTTAATGTCTTCAATTCCTTAAAATACCCAAATGATATGGAAGACTTTTCAAGCATAGGTACCATCGAGTCATTGTGTCATGAGGAAGAAGTCAAACAGACCTGTAGGATAGAAGAGGAGGATGAGGAAGCAAGTGAGGAATATGATGATGATGCAATTCCCATAGAAGAGGAGACTGTCCCTTTGGTTGCTGCAGCATTTGAGCTGCTGGAAAATAGTGAGCAAAAACCGACCATTCCGTCTATAGTCTCACCACCCGACCTGGAGTTGAAGAAACTCCCATCTCACCTGAAATATGCCTTTCTAGGAAAAGAAGACAAATTACCTGTTATCATATCAGCTACCCTAGAACTGCATCAGGAAAGGAAGTTGGTGGATATGTTGAAGTTACACACCAAAGCCATAGGTTGGACCATTGCTGACCTTAGGGGGGTTAGTCCTTCTATTTGTCAACATAAGATCATCCTAGAAGAAAAGAACTTCAAGTCCATAGAACCGCAAAGAAGACTGAACCCTGTCATGAAAGAGATAGTGAAAAAGGAAAATTTAAAATGGTTAGATGCAGGAATTATTTTCCCAATAGCAAGTAGTTCTTGGGTTAGTCTAGTCCAATGTGTGCCTAAGAAGGGTGGGATCACTGTCATTTCTAATGACAAGAATGAACTCATCCCGACTAGAATAGTCTCCGGATGGAGAATCTGCATGGACTACCGTAGACTAAACAATGCTACTCAAAAAGATCATTTTCCTTTACCTTTTGTTGATCAAATGTTGGACAGGTTGGCTGGAAAAGAGTTCTACTGCTTTTTGGATGGATACTCAGGTTACAATCAGATAGCCATAGCACCGGAAGACCAAGAGAAGACTACCTTCACTTGTCCTTTTGGCACTTTTGCTTTTAGGAGAATTCCTTTTAGGCTTTGCAACGCACCTGCTACTTTCCAAAGATGCATGATGTCCATCTTTTCTGACATGCTTGAAAAATCCATTGAAATATTTATTGATGATTTTTCTGTTTATGGTTCATCTTTTGATCATTGTTTGGAAAATCTAAAACAAAGTCTTGAAAGGTGTGAAGAAACTGACTTGGTTCTTAACTGGGAAAAATGCCATTTCATGGTTACAGGAGGAATTGTTCTTGGTCATCTAATTTCAAAAAGAGGAGTTGAGGTAGATAAGGCTAAACTTGAAGTTATTGAAAAACTACCTAAACCAACCACTGTTAAAGGAATCAGAAGCTTTCTTGGTCATGCTGGTTTTTATAGACGTTTCATAAAAGTTTTTTCAAAGATTTCAAAACCTTTATGTCTATTATTACAGCAAGACCAAAAATTTGACTTTAATAAGGATTGTAGAAATGCATTCCTTACTTTAAAGAAAGCTTTGGTAACTGCTCTAGTGGTTGTTGCTCCAGAATGGAAAAACCTTTTGAAATCATGTGTGATGCAAGTGATTGGGCTGTTGGTGCAGTTTTAGGTCAAAGAAAAGAAAAGATTTTTCATACCATCCACTATGCAAGCAAAACCCTAAATGAAGCTCAAATAAATTACACAACAACTGAAAAAGAGTTATTAGCAGTGGTTTTTGCATTTGAAAATTTTAGATCATATTTGATGGGAGCTAAAGTCATTGTTCACACTGACCATGCTGCCATCAAATATCTCATTTCAAAGAAAGATGCAAAACCAAGACTAATAAGATGGGTTTTGTTATTGCAAGAGTTTGACTTAGAAATTGTTGATAGGAAGGGGGTGGAGAACCAAGTGGCTGATCACTTGTCTAGGTTTGAAAAGTTAGTTGAACGTAGGGAAAGTGGAGACATCATAGAAACCTTCCCTGATGAAAAGATTCTTATGGTGCAAACACAACTTCCATGGTTTGCTGACATAGCTAATTACTTTGCTTGTGGCATCAAACCTTCTGATTATACTCACCATATGCTGAAGAAATTTCTCCATGATTGCAAATTTTACATATGGGATGACCCTTTTTTGTTTAAACTTGGTACAGATCAAATACTGAGAAGGTGCATTCCAGAATCAGAAGTGGTAGCAATCCTGCAGCATTGCCACCAGTCAGCTTATGGAGGACATTTCGGAGGCCAAAGAACAGCAGCTAAAGTTCTTCAATCTGGTTTTTATTGGCCTACTCTCTTTAAAGATGCCCATAATTTTGCACAAAGGTGCAATGAATGCCAGAGAAGTGGTTCCATTTCTCAAAGAAATGAAATGCCTTTGAATGGGATCTTGGAAGTTGAGTTGTTTGATGTTTGGGGAATTGATTTCATGGGTCCATTCCCACCATCTAACAATTGTCAATACATTCTTGTTGTTGTTGATTATGTGTCCAAATGGGTTGAAGCAATGGCTTGTGTTTCAAATGATGCAAAAACTGTTGTCAAGTTTTTACAAAAACAAGTTTTTACAAGGTTTGGTACCCCGTGCACTAATTAGTGATGAGGGTACCCATTTTATAAACAATTTGTTAAGTAAAGTTCTTGAAAAATACAATGTGAAACACAGAGTTGCCACTGCTTATCACCCACAAACAAATGGTTTAGCTGAACTCTCAAACAGGGAAAATAAAGGGATTTTAGAAAAGGTTGTCAAGCCAAATAGAAAAGACTGGGCTTTCAAATTAGATGATGCTTTATGGGCATACATGACTGCTTTTAAAACACCCTTAGGTATGTCCCCATACAAGTTGATCTTTGGAAAGGCTTGCCACCTCCCTTTAGAGTTAGAACACAAAACATATTTGTCTATAAAAGAATTGAACATGAACTTGGATGATGCTGGTAACAAGAGGAAGTTACAACTCTGTGAACTAGAGGAACATAGGAACATGTCCTATGAGAATGCCAAACTCTATAAAGAGAAAACCAAAAAATGGCATGACAATAGAATCAGGCATAGAGAGTTGAAAGCTGGTCAAAAATGTCTTTTGTTCAATTCTAGGTTGAAATTGTTTCCAGGTAAACTAAAGTCTAGATGGTCAGGCCCATTTGTCATACACAAGGTTTATCCATATGGGGCTGTAGATTTAGTTAACACGGAAGACAATACTGTGTTCAAGGTCAATGGACAAAGAGTGAAGCTGTACCATGATGCTGCAGCATCTCCACAAAATTACCCTGTGGAGGTGATTTCTTTGTGCTAAAAGCTTCAAACAAAGATGGGAACTATCTTTAAAAGTTCCAACTATCCTTGTAAATATTCTTTTAATGCATTGTTATATTTCTGTATTAGTTGAGAGTGATGTGTTTACTGATGTGCAGCCAATTAAGCAAACAAGGGAAACCAAAGGATGTTGAGTCAATGCTGCAACATCAGGGGGGTTCAGCTTTTTCAGGAAAATCAGTTGGAAAATCAGAGGGGAATTAAACAAGATTTTATTCCAGGGAATTTAAGGAAAGGCACTAAAGAAAAAGGGCAGAAAAGAATTCTCAAAAGAAGCTAACTAAGTCAGTTTACCTTTTTCCAACTAGATGAAACATGATGTTGGGATCAAGTACACACCTAGCCTCTAGTTGTACTTTCCTTAAAACTATCCTTTGAGTAATACCCATATAACAGCTGGATTACTATTCCCCATCTCAGATATGGACACAAGTCCTTTCAGATTCTTCCTAAAATAACCCTCAGCTAACCCCTTTTTCTAATCAACCCACTCCCTTCATCTCCCTCGTCTCTCTCGTCTCTGCCTATCACGAAAACCACCACCAAAAACCCACAAAATTCAAAAAATCTCCTCTTTCTTCTACAATCCATACCTGTGAATCAATGGCTAAGGTAAAACGCACCCTACCCAGAAACCCTAATGAAGAAGGCGAACCCCCGAACGTGCGACGCAGTGGAAGAAATAGGGCTGTGGTTCGCCCCCTGTTTTGAACCAAGAACCTGAAATGGTGAATCTTGAGGATGACTCGATTCCTCCTCTGCGTCGTGTGCCATTCGCAAAACCCTCGCCGAAGAAAAAGATGGAAAAGAAAGAAATTTCTGGTGTGGAGAAGAAAACCGAAGCACCCCCTGTTGCGGCTGAAATCACAGAACCTTCTTCAAATATGCTTGCTCTCATT
Organism: Saussurea involucrata; assembly: GCA_033807775.1. Taxonomy (NCBI): domain Eukaryota; kingdom Viridiplantae; phylum Streptophyta; class Magnoliopsida; order Asterales; family Asteraceae; genus Saussurea; species Saussurea involucrata. The sequence continues at coordinate 142,207,698 of CM066322.1, forward strand.
CCCTACACAGGTCCGCAATCCGTTTCTGCAAATAAGGGTAAGAAAAAGGTATCATCTTCTCTAAATACCTCTGTGGATGCACTGAATACTTCCAGTTCAAATGATGGTCATGGTAAACCCATTACTTCCACAAAACTAAATATGACTTTCTTTGAACCTTGGGAGTTTGAAAGGCTGTTTGGACCATCGAAATCCACCTCCGATGCTCAAAAATTCACTACTAAAAGTGCTGAGGTGGATGAGGAAATGGAGATGGAAACTATCCAAACATCTCCGGAGATTCAAATGTGGCCCATTAGTTCTACTTCTGTGGATATGAGATTCTTCAAAAGAAATGAGTTTGATTGGTCTTTTGGACCTCTACACTCCACCACAAACATTTCAGAAGCTATTCCTAAAAACAATGTGGTGGAAGAAATCGTAGAGATGATCATGGAACTACCACCTGTGGTTTGCCAAAGTCTGTAAGTCCCATAATTGATGCAACAATCAAGAAACTCCATAAAGATTGAATAGAAATAGGCAAGAAGAACAATTTGTTGAATGATCTCTATTCATATGCTTTACAATACAATGGAGGGAGAAATTGATATACGACTCTCTCAAAACTCACTGTGTATTCTCTCAAAAGTCTCAAAGTCTCAAATTACAATGTAAGCCCAAGACACTTATTTATAGTGTCTAATTACATGATATGGGCCCAAGCCCATTTAACTCCCTTTAAACTCCCAAAGCCCAAAATACTAATAAAGCTAATAACAACATATTTGACTTTCATTGACTTTTCATGGACTTTATAAAACTTTCTATATAATTGGGGCTTTCTAGACCCAACAATCTCCCCCTAAAGTTTTATAAAGAAAGCATCTTCAATGATCTCCCCCTTGATTTCTTTGAAAACTTTAATGTTGCATATCTTCACGCCTTGCAAATCTATCCAAGCTCCCTCTCAAAATTTGCTCTTCTTCTTCACAAATTACAACTTTAAAATCGAATCCCATGTGCAATAAGCTCGACTGAAACCACCTCAGTTTATAATTAAGAATGCGTCCTTGAAATTCGAGTTGTATGACCATTAAGCTTAAGAGCTTAATCCATTAAGATCATAGGATGGAGTGTCACAACAAACTTCACTAACTCAGCTTGGATCCACAAAAATTAGAAGATAGAACACCTTTCTGAAAATTGGGAGAAATATCGTGAAAAACGTTGCTTCGATCCAGCAGCACTACACTGACTTTGACACAGAATCTGACCAATAAGCACATCGATTCAGAACAAACTCAAAACATGAAAAATGTTCATCTGTGTCTTAGGAATCCATCGCATCTGAAATCGTCAAATTTGGAGCTTCGAGGAGGGAGTTATGATCAAAATACGACAGGTGCGCAAAGCTGTTGAAAAATTCTGAAATGCACCTTTACTCAGAAAAATACTAAGTAAAATTTCTGAGAAGACCACTCAGACCTCTGAGTAAGTCAATCAGATATCTGATCCTTAAAGAATTTTTTTTTTTTTAAATTCTAAGTCTGAAAGTTCTGACTCTTCACGATAAAGTTCTGACTCTTGGAGTCAGAATTCTGATTAAGCTTCGAAAAAATAGTTCTAAACATTCTGATCCTTCTGAGCCTCATGATCAGATATTTGAATTGCCTTGTAACTGAATAAAATCACTTCAACTTCTGAATAGGCTTAATATCAGTTCTGAACAAATCTGATTAAGCTGAAATTTGAACAGCTTAATCAAAGTTCTGATTAACCTCCGATCATACTTCTGAATTGTTTTGTGCAATCTCTTAGCAATCTTCTGAACACAAAAGTAAACTCTTGAAAACTTCAACATCGAATTCACTTTGAAATCCTCCAAATGAAATAAATGATCTCAAACTTGTTGCAAACTCTTTTCCTCAACACAGATCTGAAATCTTGTTTTCTCACAATCAAATTAACCTTCTAGAATCTTGATTTGTCGCAAATCCTCCAAAACATATCAAATAATCACCAATCGAATTTGATGAAGAACAATAAGTCGATCTCCGTAATTATTTTCTTAGAACAAAGATTGCAGAAACTTAAGTTTCTGATTGATCACTTCAGAAAGTTAAGTTTAATCAATCGAAGATCCAAAAATAGTTTCAGATCTGACTTTGAACAATTAACACATCATCAAACTTTTCTCAGACAATTCATCGAGCATTTGGCGTGCAGAAATTGATTAAGAAGTAGATCTAGAACATCATACCTCTTCTTTTGTCCAAGAACTATCAAGATCTATAAAATCTTCTTCAAAACACAAAATCAATCTTCAAGATGAAAGAAATCACAGAATATTACCTTGAATTGTAGCATACGATTAAGAACGATCTTGAATCACCAAATCTTGAAACTAGATCTTGAAATCTTGAATTGTTGCAAAAATGATCGTATCGAATTAAAATTGATTCGATGTGGCTCTGATACCAATTGTAAGTCCCATAATTGATGCAACAATCAAGAAACTCCATAAAGATTGAATAGAAATAGGCAAGAAGAACAATTTGTTGAATGATCTCTATTCATATGCTTTACAATACAATGGAGGGAGAAATTGATATACGACTCTCTCAAAACTCACTGTGTATTCTCTCAAAAGTCTCAAAGTCTCAAATTACAATGTAAGCCCAAGACACTTATTTATAGTGTCTAATTACATGATATGGGCCCAAGCCCATTTAACTCCCTTTAAACTCCCAAAGCCCAAAATACTAATAAAGCTAATAACAACATATTTGACTTTCATTGACTTTTCATGGACTTTATAAAACTTTCTATATAATTGGGGCTTTCTAGACCCAACAAAGTCCAATCAACACCATTCCTAATTTAAATGAAACAATTTGGACTGATGAGGACGAACAATTGATTGAGAAAATAGACCATAGGAAAAGAAAGTATTTGGGTAAAACTCATGCAACAAAGACCACAGGGACTGAACCATTAAGAAAAAGATATAAGAGAGTGATTGAGGAGGGTGAACCATCTAGAACAAAATCCTTAGAGACAAATTGCTATGTAACTGTGCAGCATGAGCAAACTGTAGGAAAGAAAAAGAAGGATGATTTGGTTGCTAAGTTTGTAAAGAGACCTGTTAGACCAAACCGTGGCTTCAACTCTACAGCTGCTGCAAAAATGTGGCCAAAATTTCAGAATATGATAGGTCTACCTGATAAGGGATTCAATGAACAGAGCATTAGAGAGTTTCATTTTATTAAGCAGGTGGTAGAAACCCAAGGACTTGAGAAACTTTGTGAGATCCATCACTCTTACAATCTCACGCTGATCCGAGAGTTTTACTGTGAGGTGGCCACCAACTCATCCTCTAGGCTGACTGTTAGAGGCATTCCAGTCCATCTCACAGCCAAGAGAATCAACAGCTTCCTGTCACTTACTCCACCAGCCAAGACTGAATATTATAAGCTGGTAAACAATGCAACTTTAAATGACTTACATGAGGTGGCTGCAGCATTAGGAAAGCCTAGAACCACTTGGGAATACCACTCCAATCTCATGCTGAGGACCTTTAAAGCTTCTAACCTCTCTGCAGATGCCAATGTGTGGATAAATTTGGTGAGACACTCCATCTCACTAACCACACATGACAGCACGATATCTGTGGAGAGAATGTTTCTGCTATTTTGTGTTATGACAGGAAAGATAGTGAACTTGGGGAAGCAAATGCTGAGAAGTATAAGGGAATGCGCTACAAGAGTCAAAGGGAAGTTTTATTTTCCGGGAATGTTGACAAAGTTGCTGGTGGAGATGGGTGTCCCGCAATACAAGGACGATTTGATAGTGAAAGAACAACGGGAGAAGTCTGAGATTGATTTGAGAGCAGTGCAGAGGCTGCGAGACAGAAGAGAGAAAGGTGTTGGAACTCTTGACATGGTCAATATGATGCAGGACGTGCTAAGCCAAAATAGCACCCTTTTGGATACCATATTGAAGCAGAGGAATGAGTTCATAGAGAAGGTTGAGGAGCTAAGGTTCGAGGTGAAGACTGTTGTTGCAGAAAGAAAGAGGAAAGCAAGAGAGATGGGTAGTTTGGGACTGCCAAAACTGAGAAGATTGCTGAAAGAAAAGAACCTGGAGATAGCCAAACTGCAGCAGGAAAACCGAAAGCTGAAAGCAGTGGTTGCTGTCAAGAATGGTGCTGCAGCACCCAAGGCTGTTGGGCCTCAGGGCACTACCATTTTTGGGCAGAAATAGCCTACTCCCAATGAGTAGGGCAGGTTTAATCATGCACTCTTAGCTCCATTTATTGTCTTAATTTTTGTTATTTGAGTCTGGGATTAGTTTTTGCATATTTTAGGTTTATTTTCTTGCATTTGGGTCATGAATGAGTATTGTTAGCATGTTTGCATAGCCCAAATAATTTCACAAGTCCAAGACCATTTATTTAAGTTGTTCATGCTAGAATTAGCCTCAGAATTGCTTAGGACACAATTTGGTCCACATTCTACATTCATCACAGAAATGATCTAGGCCATTGTTCTTTTCTCCCATTTTTAGCCACTTGAAACCATTGAAAATACATCCTTTCCTCCATACAATGAGGACATTGTAAATCTCTTAGTTTGGGGTGGGGGTGTCTAAAAATGACAATCAAAGGCAAAGCCTTAGCAAACATTGCACGTCAAGAAAAAGTGGTTGAAACACCAAAAACACCAAAAATGCCCCATAGGGGCAGGTGTATGTCATCAAAACTGAAAATGCATAAAAAATTGAAAAATCCAATGTGATTTGATGCATCGGGAGAGAAAAGGCAAAGTGAGAAAGAAAAATATGCCAAAAAGAGAGATCCAGTTCACTTAAAGTCCTAGTAATCTGTGATGTGTATGATGTGTTGACTAAAACAAAGAGAATGTGAGGCTAACTTATGGTTTATGGACACAAAAGAATGGGACTTTGGTTACTTGGGATTTATAAAAGGCTATGCTATGCACCCTTAACATACTCACATTCATGATGTGCGCTTAATGCCATCCTTGTGCAAAACTTTCAAAATTTGAGTCATTTTCTTTTAGTCTTTTTATTGCTTGGGGACAAGCAAATTTCTTAGCTTGGGGTGGTGATAAGTGCTCAATTTTGAGTACTTAAGCACTTATTTCTTTAGTTTAGTTAGGACTTTTTCATTCTAAAATCCCAACTTTGAGTCTTTTTTATCTTGTTTTACTTTCTTGGAGCTAGGAATCATGGTTAGCTTGTTTTACTTTATTGGTAGGCTAACATAAGCATTTTTTGAAAAATCAGCCAAAACAGGGTATTGCTGCAGCATTGGAACAACAGGGATCTGGTGATCAAGGGGCTGAAGGAGACGGCTTAATGAGCTGGAAATTGATATTTTGTGATTAATCTGATATTTTGTAACCCCTGAAAACACTCTTTAGATTGTAATTGTAGTTTAAGTAATGGCTTAGTTTGGTATTGTACTTTTGGCTAACTAGTTGTACTATTTAGTTAGGCTTAGTTGCACTTATTTACCAAAGATGCCCCTCCCTTTTGTTATAAATAGAGGGGTCATCTAGCCATTTGATAGATACTTTTTGGGGAACTGATCTCACTCAGTTCTAAACCCTCTGTACTTTTAATTCCAGAAATCTTCAAGTGTTCTTCCTTATCTTCAAATCTTCAAGTGTTCTTCCTTTAATTTTTCTTCGTTCTTAGATACATGTATGCTTTGCTGCAGCACTGGGCGTATCCCAACTGCACATCTTACCTTCTTTAATGTTCTTGCATCTTATGTCTTATGTTTAATGTTCTTACTTTTCAGTATTTATTCTTGTTAGTCATAGATTTACATTCCATTTGTATTCTTGTCATTTATTGCTTATTTCTTACATTCTTGTCTTTACATTTTTAGTCATTTACTTTAGTTAGTTTTTACTTCCAAGTCATTTATTATTCCTTGCATCATGTTTACATTCCAAGTACTTTGCATTTACTTAGTTTCATTTATTGTTATGAGTAGCTAATCATTTAGCTTGGGTGTGAGACAAAGGGTGTTGTGATGACCAAAAGAAAGTAGGTATTTTTGTGGCAAAAATAAGGTTTTATTATTCCAACCCAAGTTCTCTCAAGATAACAAAGTCCTTTGACAAATTGATCACTTTGATAGTGTTAAAGTGTCATGGACCTCAAGAGAGGCCATTGAATAGCACGTCAATTTGGATGACTTAAGGGGTTATATCGAGAGAGTAACTTGCAACGAGAGTTGTTACTTTTGTTTTCCAAAATGATTCATTCTTGATAAGTTGTCTTTTTCTCAAAGGGTTAAAACGGAATAGACTTAGAGATGAGCTATTTAGGAGTATAACAACTTGGGAGGTATGGGGGTTATATCGAGAGAGTGACTTTTAACAAAGAGAATTTGTTTTGCCATGTACATTGAGAACGCCATTTGCATCGTTCCATTATATTGGGTTCTGCTCAGAGATGAGATTGCTCTAGCTACTGGAATCATGGGATGGTGAGAGTCCGAGAGGAACGTGTCTCAAAGTAGATAATAAAACTAAGTTTTTGTCACTGCTATGCTGCAGCATCACTGCAGTTTCATGCTGTAGCATTGTTGTAGCATTGGTCTGCTGGAATTTGGTTTATCATAACATCACAAGTATTACACCCTTGCTTCTCTTTCATTATTGTTAATTAGAATCTGTGATAATCATCAACCAACCAATCAAAGATATTTCCTTCCAAATCATCTTCAGAAATCATTTCTTTCATCATACTTTTGTAGCAATTTTAACTCCAATCTCTGTGGGACGATAATCGGTATCTTTACCACTTTATTACTTGATAGACGACATAGTTCACATAAGTATACTTGCTTATGGGTTCTATTAGCACACGTCTGTAGGTGCATTCAAAGCACGCACACATCAAGGGTATTGAGGGCATTTTTTACGGATACTCACTCACGTCAAAAGCGTACAGGGTCTATCTCAAGTCTTCCAGAACTGTGATGGAAAGCATAAACGTCAGATTCGACGAAACTGAAGACATGGCTTCTGTGCAAAATAGTACATAACTCGCAATATCTGGAATTCTAGCATCTGGACAAATCCGTCAAATGATGACTAGATCTTCAAATAAGGATCAAGCTTCCACTTCTAACTCTAATCCTAATGATCTTGATTTATTGTTTGAATATTTTTATGATGATTATTTTGGTAATGATAAACCTTCTTCATCCATCACTAACAGGAGTAATGTTGCTACACCACCAGCTCATGCTACAATGTCAGGGCCTTCACTGGTACTGACTACTCCTACAACTGGTGCAACAACTCCTACATCGTCTTCAAGTAACACACATTTGGCATCTCCACAAGCAATACAACGTGAATCTACGAATGGTGCTTCTTCGTCAGGTACAACTTCTAACGCCAACGGTGAGGACTCTGCAAGTCAACCTGAGTCATCTTCTGAAGCAGTTCCGGAGGCTGTTCCTGTTGACTCCTCTGTCAATGAACCTACCCCACAACCGGAACCTACCTTGACAATAGACTTGAATTTTGATAAAGATCCCACCTTAGTGGATCCAAATGAAGATGCTGTATCTCTCCTCCCACACTCTACAAAATGGACTAAGAGTCACCCCATTGAACAAGTCATTGGTGACGTCTCCGAACCTATTAAAACACGATCTGCAACAGCTAACGAAGTCCATTACGCGCTCTTTCTAAGTCAAGTTGAGCCTACAACAGTTCAACAAGCCTTAGAAGATCCGGATTGGATCATTGCCATGCAAGATGAGCTGAATTCTTTTGAAGCATTGAACGTGTGGAGACTAGTTCCTAGACCCAAGGGCAAAACGGTAATTGGTACAAAGTGGGTCCTGAGAATAAGAAAGATAAAGATGGGATTGTTGTGAGAAACAAAGCACGCCTTGTAGCGAAAGGGTACAGGCAACAAGAGGGAATCGACTACGATGAGACGTCTGCACCGGTAGCTCGCTTAGAGGCAATCCGGATGTTCCTTTAATTTGCCGCTTTCAGAAACTTCATTGTCTATCAAATGGACGTGAAGACTGCTTTCTTGAACGACATCTTGAAAGAAGAAGTATATGTTTCTCAACCGGAGGGCTTTGTGGACAAAGATAAACCAGATCACGACTACATTCTTGACAAAGCTCTCTACGGTCTAAAGCAAGCCCCTCAAGCTTGGTACGAAATCTTATCTGCCTATCTTCTTGGTGCTGGCTTTCGGAAAGGTAAAATCGACACAACTCTCTTCACTCTGCATAAAATGGTGAGATCCTTCTGGTACAAATTTACGTTGATGATATTATTTTTGGTTCAACTGACCCTGGATTATGTACTTGGTTTTCGGGCATTATGATGACTAGATTCCAGATGAGTATGATGGGAGAGATTAATTTCTTTCTTGGATTACAAGTCAAGAAATTCTCAACAGTTATCTTCATCAACCAATCAAAGTATGTGTTTGACATCTTGAAGAATTTCAAGATGGAAAACTGTACCTCAATTGGTACACCTATGGCTCCTGGATCTAAAATTGGTTCGGATCCAGATGGTGAAGATGTAGATGTTAAGAATTACAGAGGGATGATAGGCTCATTTATGTACCTTACTGCGAGTCGTCCAGATATAATATTTTCGACTTGTTTATGTTCAAGATTTCAGGCACAACCAAAGGAATCACATCTTGGTGCTGTTAGAAGGATCTTTCGATATCTGAAAGGGACACCGTACCTTGGTATGTGGTACCCAAAGGGAACGGGATTCGAACTCACTGGATATTCTGATGCGGATCATGGAGGTAGTATGCTAGACCGGAAGAGCACATCTGGTCATGTGCAGTTTTTGGGTGACAAACTGGTAAGTTGTTCCTCGAGGAAACAGAACTGTGTTTCAACATCGACTGCGGAGGCAGAATGTTGATCCAAAGCCTCAGTGATTTGATAATGACCCTCTCTTATATACTTAGTGAAAATTGTAAGTAAACAATATGTATCAGAGTTTCACTATCGCTGATAAGTACTAAGATCTTACAGTACCGCTGATAGGAACTCTCACTCTTTAGATTAAACATTCAGCGAAACTGTTCACCATAATACTCTGAGTCTGTTCAGTACTTATGGTGAACGCTGATAAGTTAGTTGGTTACTTATGATCCCTGAAGACAAGTTTCACGTCAACATAGGTTCTACGCTGAAGTCGAAGATCAAGCTCAAGAACTAGCGACAAGTCTCCTAATGAACTGATGCGGATCAGCGAAGACTCAGATTTGTCCAATCAACGTTAAGTATCAAGTACAAGACTTTAGCTATCGCTGAACTCTATAATTCGCTGATATAGAATGATAGATCGCTGAATCAACGAAAAGCTGATCATAAAGTCCTCCGTACAAAGTACTTTTGTCTTAACCACCCTTGCACGTCTCCGTACGATATGTCAGAAACAGAACCTCCTTATTGTCTGAAATCGTACAACCACTCTGATACTACACTGTTCAAACATGCGTCTACTAAGGTGCTAAACAAAGGTCAATGACGTACAACCAATGAGCTGCTGCCACGTGTAAAGTGTAAACTGCAATGCATTAAATGCATGTAGTATATAAGAAGAATAACTCACTTCATTTTGAAGTAACTTGCTAACTCTGGACAAGTTCATCCTTCTTATCTTGAGATAGGTTATTATTAGTAATTTCCTTCTCTTTCTTAGTGCAAGAAACTTAGTGTTCCAACGTGTTTAGATTTAGGTTTATCCTTAATCTTGTTTCCGCAACAAGCTGTAAATTGTTAATGATTTATCAATAAACAATTTAGAAAAGTAAAATCTTAGTGTTTGTATTCATCCCCCCCCTTCTACAAACTTATATAGCCCTTCGGGACCAACAAGTGGTATCAGAGCGGATTTGTTTAATCTCATAAACAAGATCTAATCTATACTAAGATTTCTCTTCCTTGCTATTTCCTAAAATGGCTGCCAACTCAAACACAAATTATATCGACAATGGTTCTCTTGCTAAACCCCCTAGATTCTCCAGAGATAATTTTAATCTATGGAAAAATAGGACGACTCTCTTCTTAGAAGGTGTAGACCCTACTATGCCTTATTATCTTGAAAACGACCCATTTATTCCTGTAAGAATTGATGTTGCAGTTCCAGCCGCTGAGAATAGACCTGCTATTCTAGAAAGACTGGTTCCTAAGGAAGTTCATATGTGGACTGACGAAGATAAGAAGAAAGTGGCTATCGACACAAAAGCCAGATCCATACTATCCATGGCTCTTCCCGACGAAGTCTACCATTCCGTCATGAACCTGAAATCCTCAAAAGCCACGTGGGACACAATATGTGTTCAGTATGAACATACTGCTGAAGTCCAGGACTCTCGAAAGTTCAACCTGGTAAGACAGTATGAAAGTTTCATTTGTGGTAAGAATGAGACTCTCTCTGAAGTTCACCAACGTTTTAACTGTTTAATAATAGATCTAAAAACTGTTGGTAAGGAATATTCGAACTTTGAAGTGCTGACAAAGTTTTTAGAATGTTTACCTAAAAGCTGGGACAGTTATTCTATATGTCTCAAGCTGTCAAAGGATCTAAGATCAATGACCCTTGCTACCTTATATGGCACGATGCTGAATCATGAGCAATCAAGCCATCTTAAGAAGAATCTTGTAAAAGATTTCAAAAGCACCCCTGTTGCTTTAATCTCAGAGGAACCTTCTACTCAGCGACCCATGGTCACTATCACTGAGTTAGAAAGTAACTCTGAAAGGTCATCAGAATCTGACTCTTCAGATGATGATGAATCTTTGGCTCTCCTAACTAAAAAGTTTAGGAGATTTGCCAAAAAGAAAATGTTCCGAAAGAACAAACCCCTTTCTATTACTGATAAGCCAAGATCATCAGCTCCTGTTGATAAGGCTACTGCTACTTGTTTTAACTGCGAAAAGATTGGACATTTCGCTAACGAGTGCAGGTCTAAGAAAGTTTCGAGAATCTCAGCGTTTCCCAAGAAATCCTTTATTCCCAGGAATAAAGATGACAAATATGCTAAGCTGAAAGAAAAGTATGCGAAGCTGAAAAGCTTTAAGAAGAAAGGCAAAGGCCTGATGGCTTATGATTGGGCTGCCTCTGAAGAAGAAGAATCTGTTGATCCAAACCCTCAGTGATTTGATAATGACCCTATCTTAAATACTTAGTGAAAATTGTAAGTAAACAATATGTATCAGAGTTTCACTATCGCTGATAAGTACTAAGATCTTACAGTATTGCTGATAGGAACTCTCGCACTTTTAGATTAAACATTCAGCGAACACTGTTCACCATATCGCTGAGTCTGTTCAGTCCTTATGGTGATCGCTGATAAGTTAGTTGTTTACTTATGATACCTGAAGACAAGATTCACGTCAACAAAGGTTCTACGCTGAAGTCGAAGATCAAGCTCCAGAACCAGCGACAAGTCTCCTAATGAACTGATGCGGATCAGCGAAGACTCAGATTTGTCCACTCAACGTGAAGTATCAAGTACAAGACTTCAGCTATCGCTGAACTTTATCATTCGCTGAATAGTAAATGATAATCGCTGAATCAACGAAAGCTGATCATGAAGTCCTCCGTACAAAGTACTTTTGTCTTAACCTCCCTTGCACGCCACCGTACGAAATGTCAGAAAAGAACCTCCGAAAATCTGAAATCGTACAACCACTCTGATACTACACTGTTCATTCATGCGGCTACTAAGGTTGTCAACAAAGGTCAATGACATGCAACCAATCCGCTGATGACACGTGTAAAGTGTATACTGAATTGCATTAAATGCATGCAGTATATAAAGAGATGAACTCACTTCATTTGAAGTAACTTGCTAACTCTGGACAAGTTCAAATCTCTCAAGATAGGATTTTATTAGTAATCTCCTTATCTTTCTTAGTGCAAGAAAACCTCAGTGTTCCAACTTGTTTAGATTTAGGTTTATCCTTAATCTTGTTTCCGCAACAAGCTGTAAATTGTTAATGATTTATCAATAAACAATTTAGAAAAGTAAAATAGTGTGTTTGTATTCAACCCCTCCCCTTCTACAAACTTGTTTAGGCCTTTCGGGACCAACAAGTGGTATCAGAGCAGATTTGTTTAATCTCATAAACAAGATCTAATCTAAGATATTTCTCTTCCTTGCTATTATCTGAAAATGGCCAACTCAAACACAAACACTCACTATATTGACAATGGTTCTCTTGCAAAACCCCCTAGATTTTCCAGAGATAACTTCAACTTATGGAAAAATAGGATGACACTCTTCTTAGAAGGTGTAGACCCTACTATACCTTACTATCTTGAAAACGGCCCACACATCCCTGTAACAATTGATCCTGCAGTTCCAGCCACTGCAACTAGGGCTGCTATTCCAGAAAGGCTGATTCCAAAGGAAATCCATCATTGGACCGATGAAGACAAGAAGAAAGTGGCTATAGATACAAAAGCCAGATCCATACTATCCATGGCCCTTCCTGACGAAGTCTACCATTCCGTCATGAACCTGAAATCCTCAAAAGCCATGTGGGACACAATATGTGTTCAGTATGAAGGAACGTCTGAAGTCCAGGATTCAAGAAAGATCAACCTGGTAAGACAATACGAAAGCTTCATCTCTGGTAAGAATGAAACTCTCTCTGAAGTACATCAACGTTTTAATTGCTTAATTATAGATCTAAAAACGGTTGGTAAGGAATATTCTAACTTTGAAGTTCTGACAAAGTTTTTAGAATGTTTACCTGAAAGCTGGGACAATTATTCCATGTGTCTCAAGCTGTCGAAAGATCTAAGATCAATGACACTTGCTACCTTATATGGCACATTGCTGAATCATGAGCAATCTAGCCATCTTAAGAAGAATCTTGTAAAAGATTCCAAAAGCACCCCTGTTGCTTTAATCTCAGAGGAACCTTCTACTCAGCGACCCTCGGTCACTATCACTGAGTTAGAAAGTAACTCTGAAAGGTCATCAGATTCTGATTCTTCAGATGATGAATCCTTGGCTCTCCTAACTAAAAAGTTTAGAAGATTCGCCAAGAAGAAAATGTTTAGAAAGAACAAAACTCTTTCTATAGCTGACAAGCCTAAGTCATCAGCTTTTGTTGATAAGGCTACTGCTACTTGTTTTAACTGCGAAAAGACAGGTCATTTCGCTAACGAGTGCAGGTCAAAGAAAATCACGAGACCTTCAGCTTTTACAAAGAAATCCTTTGTTCCAAGGAATAAAGACGACAAATACTTAAAGCTGAAGGAGAAGTATGCAAAGCTGAAAAGCTTTAAGAAGAAGGGAAAAGGCCTGATGGCTGACTATGATTGGGCTGCTTCTGATGAAGAAGCCTCATCATCTGATTCTGAAGATGATGAAGCAAATCAATGTCTCATGGCCAAGATTGAAGAAGAGGAAGAAAGTTCAGACATTCCCTCCACTTCAACATCTGCCATTCAGGTATCACCTTCCTTCTTTACCAATATTGTAAATATTGATGAAGCTGATAGTCTCCGTAAAATCGAACTACTGACTAGAAGTTTATACGAAGCCATGAACGGCAAAGCTGTGGTTGAAAACCAAAATCTTGATCTCGCTGAAAAGCTTAAAAATTGCCACCTTCAAATAGAAAAGCTTTCTAAATTTGAAGAAGATTTTAAAGATCAAGTCCATTTAAATCAGCTAGTCAAAATCGAACGAGCGGAAGCTATCGCTGCATTAAAAGCTGTACAAGCTACTGTTGAAGGATGGTGTAATTCTTCAACAAAGATCACTGAGATAATTAAGGCTCAGATTCCTCTGAGTGATAAACGTGGTCTGGGTTATAAATATGATACTCCAATACCAACCACTGAACGTTCAATGCTTAAATTTGGAACGTTCGTATCCTCAATAGCTGACACTTCTTCATCTCAGTACTCCTCTCCGATTACACCAATCCCTGAGGAAACTCCTACCTCAAAAGGTAAGGAGAAAATGGTTTATTCAAAACCTACCTCTGTCTCTAAAGATAAAGGTAAAGGAATTGTAATTTATCAAAATCCTCAGAAGGGTACTTTAGTACCTAAGCTGAATGCTTCCAAAGCCTTAGTGATTCATTCATCTGGTTCTAGAAATCAGACCTCTGGATCAGTTCAGCGACCTACTCCTACACTTAGAGTAGATGTCCTTGGTAAGAAATCTGAAGAACTGAATGTTCGTCCTATTTCAAAAACCAATAGTGTACTTGGTGCTGGCACTTCTAATTCCAAATTAAAAGCTCAGCACTCAAGTGGTCCTAGAACTAATTTTAGTTATAGGAAATGTTATCACTGTGGACTTACCGATCATATTGCAAGTAAGTGTCCCACAGCCACCAAAGCTGATAAGATAGCTAAGGTGAAGATAGCACCCAAGAAGACCAAACCAGTTGCAAGTCAGGTCAAGGTGACTCCTACCTCTGAGGTCAAGAAATTGACTAAAGTGAAGAAGGACAAAGCTGAATCTTCAAATGCTGCGAAGACTGCTGAACCCATTCCAACCTCTTCCACTGACAAACAAGTATACATGGTGAAGTGGGTACCCAAGCAAAACTAATTTTCCTTTGTATTGCAGGTTAAGAAGGGTATCTGGTATCTCGATAGCGGATGCTCTAGACACATGACTGGAAAGAAAAGCCTGCTCGCTGAATACAAGGAAGAGAAGGGTCCCTCTGTGACTTTCGGTGGAAATGGAAAAGGACACACCCGAGGGTATGGTGTACTTTCAAATGGTACAACATCCTTCAGAAGAGTCGCATATGTTGAAGGGCTGAAGCATAATCTTCTGAGCATCAGTCAGCTTTGCGACTTGGATAACAAAGTGATTTTCACTAAGGAATCCTGCTTTGTCTCTGACAAAAAGGAGAAGATAGCTCTCAGCGGTTATCGTTTGGAAAATGTTTACGTTATAAACATGGACTCAACAACCACTGAGAACTCCTGTTTCTTCTCAAAGGCATCTTCTGATGTCAACTGGCTATGGCACAAGAGGCTCTCACATCTCAACTTCAAGACACTGAATACTCTTTCATCCAAAGAGTTAGTCACTGGTCTACCTCAACATTCATACGCCAAAGAATCCTTATGTTCAGCGTGTGAAAAAGGGAAGCAGACCAAGGCAAGCTTTAAGTCCAAGCAAGTTTCCTCAGT
This sequence comes from Saussurea involucrata, assembly GCA_033807775.1. Classification (NCBI taxonomy): domain Eukaryota; kingdom Viridiplantae; phylum Streptophyta; class Magnoliopsida; order Asterales; family Asteraceae; genus Saussurea; species Saussurea involucrata. Next base: position 142,222,904 of record CM066322.1, read on the forward strand.
GTCATCTCCTCTTCAACTACTCCATATGGATTTGTTTGGCCCCGTTAACAAACAATCCATCGCTGGAAAGAAATATACGCTGGTCATAGTTGATGAATTCTCTCGTTACACATGGGTAATGTTTCTCCGTTCTAAGAGTGACACCCCTGAAGAACTCATCACCTTTGTTCGGAAGATGGAAACTCTGAACAATATGACTGTTCGCTCAATAAGGAGTGATCATGGAACTGAATTCAAAAACAGTTCTCTTGATTCCTTCCTTGAGAGCAAGGGTATTTCTCACAACTTTTCGTCAGTGAGAACACCACAACAAAACGGAGTCGCTGAAAGAAGAAATAGAACAATTATTGAAGCTGCACGTTCAATGCTCAGCGATTCTCACCTGCCTACTCAGTTTTGGGCAGAAGCTGTCAACACGGCTTGTTTTACGCAAAACAGGTCGCTGATAGTCAAAAGATTCAAAAAGACAGCCTATGAACTTTTTCATGGGAGAAAGCCTTCAATCAGCTTTCTTCACATCTTTGGTTGTCAGTGTTTCATACTGAACAACAGAGATGCCCTTGGAAAGTTTGATCCTAAGGCTGATGATGGAATCTTTCTTGGATACTCCTCAGTTTCCAAAGCCTTCAGAGTCTTCAATCGAAGAAGACAAACTGTAGAAGAAACTATTCACGTCACGTTTGACGAATCCCGTTCAGCGAACTCTAAACCGAACGCTGATACAGAAGAACTGAATCAATGGATGTTTTCTCATCTTTGTGATTCAGAAGATGTTCCCACTACTCATACTCATACAACTGAAAATGATGGTCCTACTATCATTCCCAATATGCAGAATAGTGAAGCTGAAACATCTTGGGTCTCAGCTGTTCCTATAAACACTATACCCGCAGTTGATCCAAATGTCTCAGAAATTCCATCTATTTCTCAGCAATCAGTGAATGAAGTGACACATGCAAGCATTCCTCTCTTAGCTGATAATCCAGAAGTAGCTGAAGCCTCATCTTCAGTTTCTCCAGTTCAGACTGAGTCAGCGACGCATGCTCCGGCTCAGCGATGGACTGTAAATCACCCAATCGATCAAATTCTTGGTGATCCCAACGCTGGTATTCAGACTCGTAGAAGTGCAGGTAATATTTGTTTATTTGTTAACTTTATTTCTCTAACTGAACCAAAGAAAATAGATGATGCCCTCAGAGATCCAAACTGGGTCAGCGCTATGCAAGAAGAGCTGACTGAATTCGAAAGAAACAAAGTTTGGAAACTTGTTCGGAGACCAACTGACAAAACAGTGATAGGCACTAAGTGGGTCTATCGAAACAAGTTGGACGAACATGGTACTGTAACTCGCAACAAAGCTCGTCTTGTTGCTCAGGGATACAGACAAGAGGAAGGTATAGATTATGACGAAACCTTTGCTCCAGTAGCAAGACTTGAATCTATTCGTCTTTTCTTAGCATATGCTGTACACAAAAACTTCACTGTACATCAAATGGATGTTAAGTCAGCGTTTCTAAATGGAAAGCTGAATGAAGAAGTTTATGTGGAACAACCTCCAGGATTCTCAGATCCTAAGCGTCCAGGTTATGTTTATAAGCTGGATAAGGCACTTTATGGCTTGAAGCAAGCTCCTCGTGCATGGTATGACACTCTTTCTACTTATCTCCACCTTGAAAAATTTGAGAGAGGTAAGATTGACAAAACTTTGTTTTTTAGAAAAATAAAAGGTCATATCATTTTAGTTCAAATATATGTTGATGACATTATATTTGGTTCTACTAACCCTGAGCTTTGTACTCGTTTCGCTGATAGAATGAAAGATGAGTATAAAATGAGTATGATGGGTGAACTAACATATTTCCTTGGTCTTCAGATTAAGCAAACTGAAAAAGGAACTTTTATAAATCAGGGAAAGTATGTTAAAGATATGCTGAAGAAATTCGACTTAACTGAAAGTTCAGCTATGAAAACCCCTATGGCACCACCGCTGATACTTGATAAGGACACAAAAGGTGTTCTTGTCAATGTCACGCTGTACCGTGGGATGATCGGCTCACTACTGTATCTTATAGCTAGCCGACCCGATATTATGTTTGCAACATGTCTGTGCGCACGATATCAAGCTGAACCTAAGATATCTCATATGAAAGCTGTAAAGCGAATCTTTCGATATCTTAAGGGTACAGCGAATCTAGGTCTTTGGTATCCCAAAGATTCAGGATTCGATCTAACCGCCTATTCAGACAGTGATTTTGCAGGTTGCAAAATGGATAGGAAAAGCACCACAGGAGGATGTCAGCTCCTGGGTGGAAAGCTGGTAAGTTGGACAAGTAAGAAGCAAAACTCAGTGTCCACTTCCACAGCTGAAGCTGAGTATGTAGCCGCTGGAAGCTGCTGTTCTCAAGTCTTGTGGATGAGAAATCAACTACTAGACTATGATCTTCAGCTCTCCAAAATTCCAATCTATTGCGACAGCACAAGTGCCATCGCTATAGCAAACAATCCAGTGCTACACTCAAAGACAAAACACATAGAAATCAGATATCATTTTATCAGAGATCATGTGATGAATGGTGATATAGAACTTCATTTTATCCCAACTGATTATCAGTTAGCTGATTTGTTTACCAAACCTCTTGATGAGACAAGATTCAACTTTCTCATTAGCGAGCTTGGAATGCTGAACTTTGAAGGATAAATCTTCAGCGGTTCACATTTAATCAGCGATACGTTTATACATTCTTGTATAGGCTCTGGATAAAATAAACTTGTACAATCCATTTCATCATCTTCTCTCTGAATAAATTGGGTTAAACTGATATCAAGGTATGTTTTCTCTGACAAAACGCATGAAAATGCAAGATTTCAAATTCTTTCATCGCTGAATATCTCTTCCTTAACAGCGATATTTTGAAATTTCTTAAAACCCTCACTGATATTTCTATTCAGTGCTTCATATTTTCCAAAGAGTCCCTGAGTTTTTCTTTCAAAACCTCAGAGACAACGAAAGAATGTGAAAGGACAGTTGTGACGTCATTGCAACGGATAACACCAGGCACGCTCTTTTTCTGACACACGTTTGCACGTTTCGTTGTCTATCCAATCAAATGCAAACACGTGTCCGTGTCATGATGAAAAACTTTCCCGCTCAAGTTTTTCTCTCTCTACTCTCTTCCTATATAAACACTCTCAAAGTTTATATTTGTCTTTTACGCGAATCAATCTTTCTCCGCAAGAAAAGAACACTGTTGCATTTTGTGCTCTCAATCTTCAAGAACTGTTCATCATCTTCTTCATCAAACTCAAGTTTATTATGTTCTTATCTATTATCAAATGCGAATAACTTGTTTTCGATCTTATCTTTGTTTTACACAAGATCAAACAAAAGAACTCAAAAATAAAATCATTTTCTTTCATGGTTTTATAAACACAACCATTTCATGGTTGTTCTTCAAGTTTTAAATCTAAAATCTTAAACTTGTTCTTCTTTCGTATCCATTTTTTTAAAAACTGGAATACAAGGCTTATAGGTGTTATATTCGTTTTTTTTAAAAACAAGAAAAACCCTAAATCTTCATTAAGACTTTTTTGTCTGAATGAAATGGACAAAATTCGAAAAATCTTAATGGAAATTTTCTTTCCACATTAAGATATTTCTTATTTGTTAACATCTTTGGTTGAACTGATAATACAGTGAAATGGCAACTTCAAAGCTGAATGTTACCGCTGAGTCCATCTCCGCTGATTCTGAGGAACTGGAAATCACCAAAGCTCCTCAGGTTAAGTTTGAGCTGGATCAACTAGACTGGACAAAGGCAAACAACCTCTCAGTGCTTCTCGAGTTTCCTCCTCGGAAGCAGGTATCCCATCTAGATGACGCTGTAAATTTTTTGAAGAATAGCCCCATCTACACAGCACTGACAATCACACCTCCTGCCAGTCAGCGTCTATTATCCCAATTCTGGTACTCTGCCAGACACACCGACCTACCCTCCGCCAAAGATCCATCTAAAACCATCGACTGCATACTCAGCGATACTGAGTAAGGCACCATCAAGATAACCCCCGCAATAATCCGCAAAGCTCTGAAATTCCCTAACGCTACCTCAGAAAATCCTTTCATTCCATTTCCTGACCACAAGAAGCACGCTGACAGGGAAGAAATCATTGCTTTCCTTGATGCGATGGGTTACATCTGGGAGACTGGAAGAGACAAGCTACCTGAGAAGAAGCTGACGCTGATAAAGAAATCCAAGATGCCCAGCAAGATGAACTTCATCTTCGCTCACCTGATCAGCTGCATGACAGCGAAATCCGGATCTTCTGATCAAGCCGCTCAACCTCAGCAGGCCATGGGTTACGCACTGCTGAAAGGTCTCAACATTGACTGGGCCTCCATCATCTATGAAGACCTCATTCAACGTGTTGATTCTGCCGCTGACCGACCAGCATGGGTTCCTTACCCACGATTCATCAGCGCCATCTTTCAATATGGCCTGAAGGACAGCTATCCTGAAGAGGGTGATCTGAAACTCTCTCAGATTGGCCCTAAAGTTCTCGACTTTAAGCCTGTCGCCAATGAGGTACGTCTCTCTACCCTTCTCACTCTACTTAATTCTCCGCTTTCTGTGGCTCCTTCAGCGACAATACCCCTCGCTGATTCCCAGGCCACAAAATCCATTCCTTCTAAGAAAAGGAAACAATCTCTTACCCCTCTTGATTCCAAAAGGATCAAGAAAACCAAGGAGCTACCCCAGCAATTCCATGCTGAAGACTCCTCAGCTCATTCTGAAAAGCTGAAGGAATGTTCCGTGGTACGCTCTGCCACACCAATTCAAGCCATCCCTTCTAAACCTACTTCAGCGTCCCTACACGCTGAGGTTAGAACTTTGGAATCTACCCTACCTTCTTCAGTCTCTCAAAAGACTGATGAAGTACTTCTCAGCGAATCCAACGCTGAACTTGCAACCCAACCCCAATTCTTATCCTTCGATCATCCCTCTACTTCTTTGGACACTCCTCCAGTTAAAGCTGGAGATGCCATCATACAAGAAGCCGTTGAAGCTTCTCAGCGAATGACGAAGAAAGGACCTGCAGAGATCTCCATCCCTCACGGAACTTTTGAGGGAGATATGGAACACTATGGAGGGACTCGAAACTTTGATGAGTTCGTCAACGCTCCTGCAGGTACAGATCCCACCTTAAACACTGTAACTAAACCTGAAACTTCTGAGCTTTCCTTTGTTCACAAGTACTTATATGTTACAGGTCCTTATTTGGGAGACATCAACCAGTCTCTGAAGTCCATGGAGATGAAACTTACAGATCTCACCACCGGTCTATCAAATAACTCTACAGCTGTAACAAACGCTGGAGAGAATCTGACGAAGCTGACTACTGTGGTGGAAAAGAAGGCCTCCTCTGATGACATCAAAGACCTTGATAAAACTCTCGCCGACTTTGCCAAAGTGCTCTCCGACATCTACACTGACTACACCAACCTCAAATCGTCAGTTTCCACCGTTTCCAGCGAGGTTACAACGCTGAAGAAATCGGTTGGTACACTCGAAGGTGATATGTCAGTGGTCAAGACCGACTTGGGCTCAGTGAAGACCGACCTTAGTTATGTCAAGACAATGATCGAGACGCTGGTGAACAAGGCAAACAATCCAGCTCCTGCTCCGGCCCCTGCACCTATTTTGGACTCATTCACCGCAGAGGATCGCCAAGAGCTGAAGAAAATCACGCCTGCTATTTCTGGCCTAGAAGACAGAATAGCTAAGCTTGAAGGTTGTGTGAAAGTCTCTGGCCCAGAAGACAGAGACAACACCAATGCTGAATCTACCCATTCCTCCCCCGCCCATCATGAGAAAGAGGGGGAGAAGAGCGCTGAACAGGAGAAGAGCGCTGAAGATCAAAATAAGAGCGCTGAAGACCTTTCCCATGATGAATCTATCAGGGGAGAGGGTAATGAAGATCTGATTACTGGACCTCAGGGAGATGAAAACCCTGAGGGAACCGAGAACCTCGCCTCTGTATCCGAGGGGGAGCAACTCGAAGAAGATGCTGAGGAATCCGAAGCAGAAGAAGACGAAGACATCGACATCCCTGAAGCTGAACCATCCTCCTCTCCAAGGAACGATGATGATGATGATGATGAAGATGACGAATTCTTTGTCGTCAAACATGCTCCTCGAAAAGCTCTTAAAGGGATCGTGATAACCGAATCCACAGGGGAGAAGACAAAAACAAAGACAAAGCACTCAGCCTCTGGCGCTGAGAAAAGCAAAGACAAAGGCATCGCTGAAGATGATAATCTGGCGATCCTACTTGCAAAGCCGATTTGTCAGGTACACTAAACTTATTTTTCCTTCCCTGGTCATCTCTGAACAATCAGTTATCCATTCCACAAACACCATACACATCCACATTTTTTCTATCTTTTCTACCCAAGTTCTTCTACCCAGTTCTTATTTGTAAGATCGCTGCGTTTCAGCTAGTCCTCTCCCCTGTTTGAGGATATCGCTGAAAGATCTTCTATTGCGACTTCACCAATAATTCCAGCTACCGCTGAAGACATAATCCCAGTCTTAGATTTTATCTCTGAGACTGATGAATCAGAAGAACAACCTCTCTCGCACAGAAACAGACCTTCCTCAGTTTCTCAAAAGCTGAGTGAAGAAGATCAAAAGAGGAGAGAAGAAATGATAAAGCGATTCGAGGATCAGCGAATCATCCTAAGGCGCGATCAACTACCTTCAGTTCCTCCTAAGTTCAGAATTTCAAAAGCTGAATACCAGGATCATCTCAGAGCTGAACGCCTCATCGCTGAAAGGAAGGAAGCTGAAGATAAAGACAGAGAATACGCCATCAAGCTCACTCAAGAATCTGTCAAAGACCCCAAGCTGAAGCGTATTCCCATTCAAATCCAACGAAAGCTTTGGGAACAAGCCCAGAAGATCGTGGAAAAGAAAGCTGAAGTTTCTCAGACCACCCTGATCTGGTGTAAAGAGAAAATCCACTTCAGATATCGTCCAGCGAAGATCAACAAGGTATTCATCTCTGGAAGAACCTCCATCGGAGTACCTATTGTTGACATCAAACTGTTCAGAGAAGATGGCTCATCTGAAACCTTTCGTGCTGACACTGTAAAAAGGTATGGTCTCTCTGAATGGCTGGAGATGAGGTTAGCTATCCAACCATCACAATCTAAGTACAAGGATCATTTCGAAAAGCTGATAAACAGACAGATCGATTTGATATCTTCTTGTGTGGATATTCCTCCTGTTCCTGATCTAAAGCCGAAAAGAAAAAGGGGCTCACCAAAGAAGAAACGTCAAGATTCAAACTCAGGTCCTGTCATACGAAATGAAACTGGAATTGGTTTCTCTCGCGCTGAAGTACTTGGTCCTGATCCTGATCTATCTGCCCTTGACATCTCTTTGCCACCATGTGAACTTTTCGTCCCTGGTAAAGTCATCAGTAATCCTTATGGAATATTCTTTCTTGACTACGACGGACGTAAATGCTTTCAACGGATCGCTGAGCTTCCAATCACTCCAATCGAACAGCTCAGAGATCTCATCTACTGGTGCGACTTCAGAAAAGACATCCAGGCACGACACCTAAAACCCTTGATTTTTGAAGCTGCTCTGAAGCTAAAGAATAAAGGAGAAAAGGTTCCTGACTGGATGATTCCAACTGAAAAGACAACCCTTGATGAACTTCTCATTAAGGAAGAACCCTTTGAAGGCTGACAACAATCACCATCTTTCTCTATTGTATCAGTCATCCTTCAGTACTTGTAATTTATTTCGCTTGTACTTGTAATCTTTCTTATTCATATTGTAACCTGATTCAAAGATTTAAAGAAAGATTTCAGCGAATGTACTTTACTCCATCAGTACTGAAAAGATCCCAGAAAACAGTAAAAGGGACAAATATTTTATGAGTTCTTTTTATCCTTATGTTTTCATTAAATAGCAATTTTCTTTGTTGCTATGTCATAATCAAATAGGGGGAGATTGTTGATCCAAACCCTCAGTGATTTGATAATGACCCTATCTTAAATACTTAGTGAAAATTGTAAGTAAACAATATGTATCAGAGTTTCACTATCGCTGATAAGTACTAAGATCTTACAGTATTGCTGATAGGAACTCTCGCACTTTTAGATTAAACATTCAGCGAACACTGTTCACCATATCGCTGAGTCTGTTCAGTCCTTATGGTGATCGCTGATAAGTTAGTTGTTTACTTATGATCCCTGAAGACAAGATTCACGTCAACAAAGGTTCTACGCTGAAGTCGAAGATCAAGCTCCAGAACCAGCGACAAGTCTCCTAATGAACTGATGCGGATCAGCGAAGACTCAGATTTGTCCACTCAACGTGAAGTATCAAGTACAAGACTTCAGCTATCGCTGAACTTTATCATTCGCTGAATAGTAAATGATAATCGCTGAATCAACGAAAGCTGATCATGAAGTCCTCCGTACAAAGTACTTTTGTGTTAACCTCCCTTGCACGCCACCGTACGAAATGTCAGAAAAGAACCTCCGAAAATCTGAAATCGTACAACCACTCTGATACTACACTGTTCATTCATGCGGCTACTAAGGTTGTCAACAAAGGTCAATGACATGCAACCAATCCGCTGATGACACGTGTAAAGTGTATACTGAATTGCATTAAATGCATGCAGTATATAAAGAGATGAACTCACTTCATTTGAAGTAACTTGCTAACTCTGGACAAGTTCAAATCTCTCAAGATAGGATTTTATTAGTAATCTCCTTATCTTTCTTAGTGCAAGAAAACCTCAGTGTTCCAACTTGTTTAGATTTAGGTTTATCCTTAATCTTGTTTCCGCAACAAGCTGTAAATTGTTAATGATTTATCAATAAACAATTTAGAAAAGTAAAATAGTGTGTTTGTATTCAACCCCCCCTTCTACAAACTTGTTTAGGCCTTTCGGGACCAACAGAATCATCATCTGACTCTGAGGATGATGAAGCCAATCTCTGTCTTATGGCAAAGATTGAAGATGAGGAAGAAAGTTCAGACATTCCCTCTACTTCAACCTCTGCAATTCAGGTATCACCTTCCTTCTTTACAAATATTGCAAATATTGATGAAGCTGATAGTCTGCGTAAAATCGATCTCTTGACTAGAAGTTTATATGAAGCCATGAATGGCAAAACTGTAGTTGAAAATCAAAACCTTGATCTCGCTGAACAGCTTAAAAACTGTCACCTTCAAATAGAAAAGCTTTCTAAAATTGAAGAAGATTTTAAAGATCAAGTGCATTTAAATCAGCTAGTCAAAATCGAACGAGCAGAAGCTATAGCTGCATTGAAAGCTGAAAAAGCTACTGTTGAAGGATGGTGTAATTCTTCAACAAAGATCACTGAGATAATTAAGTCTCAGATACCCCTGAGTGATAAACGTGGTCTCGGTTACAAATATGAAACTCAAGAATCAACCACTGATCGTTCCATGCTCTTATTTGGAACTTTCGTATCCTCAGTCGCTGATACTTCATCCTCTCAGTGTTCCTCGTCCAGACCGCCTATCCCTGAGGAAACTTCTACCTCTTCAAAAGGTAAAGAGAAAATGGTTTATCCAAAACCTACCTCTGTCTTTAAAGATAAAGGTAAAGGAATTTCTATTTACCAAAATCCTCATAAGGGTATCTTAGTACCTAAGCTGAATGCTTCTAAAGCATTAGTGATTCATTCCTCTGGATCAAGGAATCAGATCTCTGGATCTACTCAGCGTGGATCTATTCAGCGATCTACTCCTAGACTCAGAGTGGATGTCCTTGGTAAGAAATCTGAAGAACTAAATGTTCCTCCCATTTCAAAAGCCAAAAGCTTATTTGGTGCTGGTCCTTCTAATTCAAAATCAAAAGCTCAGCATTCAAATGGTCTGTTAGCTCCAAATATTCATAATATTAGAAGTATTGAAAAATAGGCTAAGTATGAAAGAGTTCCACAGAAGCTCTGCGGTGTTCCACAGAAGCTCTGCCAAAGCAAACGATCATTCAAGGAACACCAAGACGAAAGAAGAATCTACAGAAGACTACTCACAAAGGACCAAAGAAGGATCTACAGAAGAATGCTCACCAAGGACCGAGCCGCAGAACCTCTGTCACCCTTGACAGAGCCTCTGCGGTTCAGACTGAAGACTTGGAAGATATTTATAATATCTTGCCACTGTTGAAGAAATATCTTACCACTGTTACAGAAATATCTTGCTACTGTTCCAGGGTCCGTTCATCAACTTGTACAAGGCATGGTCCAACAACAAACACGTGTCAAACTCTGATAGGAATCCTTGCAAGTTGATATTAGTGCATTTAATGCATGCAGATTTCCAACTGTTCATGCCATCCCTTCTTTCCTGTAGCATTAGTCCTTTTGTCTAGAATAGTTCTTTTGTAGTAGTATAAAAGGAAGACTCATGTTGAGTTCTTCCTTACCAGTTGATATACAAGAAAAACACACACACAATTAACGTCAAATCTATTATTAGTGTTCTTCATCAAATACAGGAAAACTTAGATATTCATCTGTTCTTCAAATACTGTTTATTTGATATTCTGTATTGTTTCTATACAAACATATCTGTTAGTTCTTCAAATACGCTTCCGCATCAAACATAAACTCGAACTAATAGATCTGTTAATCTTGTCTAAGCAAAACGGGAACCAACAATTGGTATCATAGCGAAGCTTGGTTTTTCAATATCAATCGATCCTCGTTTAACAAGATTATTGACAGAAACATGGTCTGATTTTAACCTGCTATTCCTTTCGTCAAACAGATTCTACTTTTCAGCCATTATCGATTTATTCGACATCTGGTAAATCAAGAGAAACTGTTTCTTTAGGTAAAACTCCATAAAAGTGCATCGTTAAGAACTTCCAAACCCAGAAAATACTTCCAGTTTATTCTCTCGTACTTTTCGTGTCATATCTTCATTCTGAATCTTTTCACTCTTAAAATGACAAGCACACAAAACTTCTTCACAGCTGGTTCATTAACCAAACCACCTTCTCTTCTAAGAAATGAGTATCCTCAGTGGAAAATAAGAATGATCCACTTCTTTGAGGGTACTGATAAAGAGCTCGTACAATACCTTTATAATCCTCCTCATGTTCCTATGTTAATAGTACCTCGTGTACCAGCGACAGCTGACCCTCCTGAAATCCCTGAGCATCAAAAACGTAAAACCAGGGATGGTTGGTCAGATCAAGACAAAAAGAATTCTGATTATGGCAATCCCTAACGAACTCTTCCAGTCTTTAGATGCATGCGAATCCTAGTATGATCTTTGGAAAGAACTGGAAAAACAACTTGAAGGGGGAGCTAAAACTCAGAAAAACCGAAGGGCTCAATACATAAACGAGTATTACGCTTTTAAAGCCCTGACAAATGAATCTCTGCAGACAACATACGGCAGGTTCAACTCTTTGATCAATAACTGCAAAAAGTTCGGCATACACAGAACTTCTGAAGAGAATAATGTCATGTTTCTCAAAAGTCTGAACGAAGAATGGCTCCAGCTATCTATGTCTTTACAAACCAATCAAGATTTAGACTCCTGGACTCTTTCAGACCTCTACGGAACATTAGCTGGTCAAGAGCCTCAAATCGCACAAACAAAGACACTGACCACTGCACCTCTTGCTTTGGTTGGGAAAACTACAGAAGATACAGAGAGGCCGAGGAAAGAAAGAACTACAGAAGAAAAGAAAAAGGAGAAAAAGAAAAAGATGATAGTGGTTGACAGCGAAGATGAAGAGATTGTGGAAGAAGGGGAAACTACTCTGGCATCAATAGCTACATCCTTAGCTCTATTGACAAGAGAATTCAGAGGAAACCAAAAGAATTCTGGAAATGATAGATATGGCAGAGAGAGAGAAGAGAAGATTGGAATAGAAGGGATCAAGGAAAAATAGAAGAACTAACTGACCGACAGAGGTTAGACGACAGAAGTAACGACCAACAGAGGTCGAGTGAAAGATACAACAGAGGAAATGACCGACAGAGGTCAGATGACAAGACAAGCTACACACCACAAGAATGCTACAAGTGTGGCAAGCATGGTCATTATGCAAATGAATGCAGATCGGAAAAAGGTGGTGACCGACAGAAGACTGACGATCGTGCGGGTAATAACTCCCAGAACCAAGGTTGCTACAACTGTGGGAAGCCAGGCCACTTTGCCAATGAATGTAGAAGCAGATCAAATTGCCCACAGAAGGACTCAGCTTTTTACAAAAAGAAAGCCGAGTATTATGCTCAAAAATCACTCATGGCGAACAAAGTGGTGAACAAGGAAGATTGGGAGTCAGATACAACCTCTGATGAAGAATTCACCAAAAATGCCTGTTCTGTGGCATGGCAGACATCAGCTCCGACTCTGACACTGAGGTATCTACTTCAAACTCTATCTCTAGTACTACAGAAGTTGATTTGCTTATATTTAAAACTGAAAATGTTAAACTGAAAAAGACTTGTGATGATATTCAGAAAAAGCTCACTTTTATGAAAGAGAAGCTAGACTTCTCACTGAAGAAAAAGCAAAGATTTTCAAAGAAAAGGAAGACTTAGAAGCATACTGGAACAAGAATCTTTTTCCTTTAAAAGAGAAAATTTCTGAATTAAATACATCGTTAAAATCCAAAACAAAAGAACTTTCAGATTCTGAGAGCGACAGACTTAACATTTTAGCTCTTAAAGAATATTTTCAAAAGGAAAGAGAAGTCCTTTGGCAAGATCTACTTAGAAGAGATGTTTTAATTAAAAATTATCGTGATGCTCAAAAGGTGTATGAGAAAATAAATACTCAAATAGGAAGGCGAGGTATTGGGTACAGTGATATTAATCAAGGTACAGAAAATAAGAAAAATAAACCTCTGTCATCTCTATTTCCAGTAGGAAAAGTCAACAAACCAAATTTTCCAAACTTAATCTCTGTAAGTAAGAGAGTAAAAATCTCTAGGGAACCTCACTTAAGGAAACCCATGAAGATGATAAATGTGTGGTATGAAAACACAGACTTATCACCTTCAACCTCTGTCAAAAGAGGATCCAAACCAAAGAGATATCTGAAAACTCAAGATCAGATAGGAATCTTTAAGTTTGGTAAACCAGAGACTCAAACTCAAGTTGCCTTTGTCTGCACAATAGATTCTGAAAAGAAATTATCTGCAGAAGCACTTGAGTTTAAACCAAACCTTTCAGAAGAAAAACTAAGAAATATAATTGAAAAGGAAATTATGGAAATTGGGACAATAGATACATTAAAAAATTCATATACACCTTCTGTAGACCAAAAACTCTCTGAAGAAATCTTATCAGACACCTCTGTTGACTTAGAAAGTAATCATTCAGAGGAAGAAAGCAAGTATGACACATGCTCGGAAAGTCCAGTCTCTGTCGAAAGAAATATTGATGACTCAACCTCTGTATATGAGGACGATTCATCATCTGACGAATCAGAGGCTGACAGAATAGAAAAGTTTCCTTGTGACACAGAGGTTGTTAAACAAACCTCTGAAGTTCTTAACAGAACTATTTCTCCAAAAGAGAAAATCACTGGAATTCCTATCTGTCCTGACTTTATGAATATGTGCATACAACCCAAAACCTCTATTGAGCTTGAAAAGTTGAAACAAAAGAAGTTAATGTCCTCTCAAAATTTAAAAGATTCAACATTTTTAAAACCCTTAAAAACAAAAGAAAAACCAACATGGCAACAAAAGGGTAAATGGACAAAACCTAACAAATCTTTTTTATCTGTGACAGTGAAATCAACAGAAGTTCACCACAGTAGGGACTCACAGAAGGCTGCTACAAACAAAGATTTTTGCCAACAATCTAATCTACATAAATCTTCTTGTAATAGGAAGCCATATGCTAGAATAGAATGTAATGCCTCTGTGGCCCAGTTTAAAGCTTTCAATAAAAATTTCAAGCAAATCACCTCTGATGTTCAATATTGTCATTGCTTTGATCTAATGTTCAGGTTAAATAATCATTTCTGTAGTTCAAATTGTTTTCTCTCTGCAGCTAAATCAAATATGAAAGAGAAACAAACTGATTCTTCAACAAAAAATAAAATGTATTTCAAGAATGCCAAGGCAAACTTGAAAAATTCTGACGAAACTGGACCCATGTGGATATGGGTACCTAAATCTCTGTGATTGTTTTGCAGAAGCAGTTTGTGCCAATATGGTATCTAGACTCCGGATGCTCAAGGCACATGACTGGCAATAGTAGTCTTCTATCCACATTCCAAGAAAAACAAGATGGTGGATCAGTGACTTTTAGAGATAACAAAAAGGGGCATATCAAAGGCTATGGAGTCATAAAGAAAGAGAATATCACAGTACACAAAGTTGCATATGTGGATGGCCTAAAACACAACCTACTCAGTGTAAGGCAACTTTGTGACACAGGATTCGATGTACTGTTCAAAAGAACATTCTGCTCTCTACTAAGTGAAGACACATGAATTGAACTTCTGCGAGCCAAAAGAAAAGGTTATCTGTATCTAATGAACTTCAATGCCAAAAACAAGGACAACATTTGTCTTGTTGCAAGCAAAAGTGAAGAAGCCTGGCTATGGCACAACAGGTTATGTCACTTAAACTTTCACACGCTAGATAAACTGGTAAAACTTGATCTGGTCAAAGGCTTACCAAATGTTAAGTTCAATAAGGATCATTTATGCTCTGCCTGTGAAATGGGAAAACTCAAAAGAGCTTCCCACAAAGGCAAATCTGATGTGTCTTGTCCTAGACCTCTGTACATGCTTCACGTTGACCTCTGCGGTCCAATCGCTATACAGAACCTAGGTGGCAAGAAATATATACTTGTCTTAATTGATGAGTTTTCACGATTTACATGGGTTGAATTTGTCAAAAAGAAACCAGATGTTCCATGCATCTTGATTAATCTATTGAAAAGAATCCAAGTTCTTTATGAGTGCATAATTCTGAAGTTACGAAGTGACAATGGCATAGAATTCAAAAACTCTGTCATTGAAGCCTATATCACAAAAGAAGGAATATCCCAGAACTTCTCTGCAGCTCGCACCCCACAACAGAATGGCGTGGTCGAACGAAAGAACCGCACGCTAGTGGAGGCTGCAAGAACCATGCTTTCTGCATGTGGATTACCAATGACCTTTTGGGCAGAAGCAATTTCAACAGCTTGCTATACCCAAAATCGTTCAACAATCGTGAAAAGACACATCAAAACTACTTATGAACTGATCAACAAACGACGACCAAACATCAAGTTTCTCCATGTGTTTGGATGCAAATGCTTTGTCTTAAACGACAGAGACTCAAGAGGAAAGTTTGAAGAAAAGGCTGACAAAGGCAAGTTCATCGGGTACTCTGCCGCTTCCAAAGCCTACAGAGTTTACCTTCTGAAGTCACGCACGATAGTAGAAAGCATCAATGTGTCATTTTATGACTCTTTCCAGAAGACTTATGAAAAAATCAGTTCAGAACTCGGACTAAACATGGAAACCTCTGGCATCTCAAAAACAAATGAAGATTTAAGTCTTCTATTTCAAGAAATGTTCAACAACGACGTTGATCCCTCTGCTGGAACAAAAGGCACCTCTAAAGAATCACCTATAAACGAAGTAAGTATCTCTCTGTCTGATCCATTTAATCCCTCATCCTCTACTACAAATTCTACAGGTACTGAAAATCTAACAGAAGATACGACGACAAAAGATTCTACAACAGAGGTTATCCAAATTCTAAATCCAACAGAGGAAGCAACAACAGAAGGAACGCCAGTGGGAAGTGAAGATGAAACCACAATACCTAAAGAGAAGGAAATCCCAACCGTGATACCCATTCCTACAGAAGCTGAACCATCAACCACTTCAACTACAGAAGTTCAACTTGATGACTCAAATGATCATCTTCCACGAACAACTCAATGGACAAAAAGCCATCCTCAAACACAAATCATCGGTAATCCCTCTGATAAGGTAAAAACAAGATCAGCTTCTGCAAATTTTTGTTTCTTTACCAACTTTATTAGTGTGATCGAACCGAAAAAGATTTCTGAGGCCCTGGACGACCCAAACTGGGTGGATGCTATGCAAGAAGAGCTTCTGCAGTTTGAACGAAACAAAGTCTGGACTCTAGTACCTCTACCACGAGGGAAATAGGCCATAGGGACTAAATGGGTCTTCAGAAACAAAAAGGATGAAGATGGAGTGATCATTCGAAATAAAGCAAGACTGGTGGCCAAGGGATATCGCCAAGAAGAGGGCATCGATTACGATGAAACTTTTGCCCCTGTTGCACGGCTCGAAGCAATAAGAATTTTCTTAGCCTTCGCAGCCCACAGAGGTTTTAAAGTATATCAAATGGATGTAAAATATGCCTTTCTCAATGGTGAAATTCAAGAAGAAGTATACGTCCAACAACCACCAGGATTTGAAAGCTCAAAATACCCAAGGTATGTCTATCACCTCGACAAAGCTCTATATGGACTGAAACAGGCTCCAAGAGCATGGTACAAAAGACTTTCCACTTTTCTTCTCAATAACGGCTACAACAGAGGTACCACTGATACAACTCTATTCTTTAAAGGTGAAGGAAATGAGCTTATTCTTGTACAAATATATGTAGATGATATTATTTTTGGGTCTACAAATACACAAAAATGTAAAGATTTTGAAAAACTCATGCATAGTGAGTTTGAAATGAGTATGATGGGAGAATTAACCTTTTTCCTCGGACTTCAAGTCAAACAAACATCAGAAGGAATTTTCATAAATCAATCAAAATATGTCTCTGACATACTTGAAAAATACATCCTCTCTGATGCCTCTGTCATGAAAACCCCAATGGCCACTGCAAATAAACTTTTTTCAGATCCAAATGGCATCTCTGTCGAGTGCACACTTTATAGAGGAATGATTGGGTCTTTATTATACTTAACAGCAAGTAGACCTGACATAATGCATGCCACATGTCTTTGTGCAAGATATCAAGCTAATCCTAAAAAGACACATTATATTGCTGTAAAGAGAATCTTCAGATATCTCAGAGGGACCAAAAATCTTGGCCTCTGGTATCCGCAGAACTCTGGTTTTGGACTAAAGGCATACACAGATTCAGATTATGGTGGATGCAAACTCGACAGAAAGAGTACCTCTGGGAGTTGTCAATTCCTAGGTGGGAAATTAGTAAGCTGGACTTCAAAGAAACAGAATTGTGTCTCAATAACTACGGCAGAAGCTGAATACGTTGCTGCTGCTAGCTGTTTCTCTCAAGTTCTGTGGATGAAAACTCAGCTGAAAGACTTTGGTCACATCATCTGCAAAATCCCCATCTTCTGTGATTCCAAAAGTGCGATTGCCATCTCTGCAAATCCAGTACAGCATTCAAAAACAAAGCACATAGATATCAGGTATCACTTTCTGAAATATCATGTGGAAAATCAAACCATCGAGATGCATTTTGTACCAACAGAATTTCAGCTTGCTGATTTATTCACCAAAGCACTTGATGAGAAAAGATTCCTTTACTTAGTGGGTAAATTAGGAATGATAAATATGGATTAACCTCTGTAAGTATCTTTATCTTTATATTATACAGTATGCATATTTTCTGTTTTGTTTATTACTTTGTATGTAAATTCTACTTAACTCCTTTCTGAAAAGCAACAGAGATTCTGTAAATCTCCTCAGAACCTCTGACGATCCTTACAGAACCTCTGATCCACCACCTATGTTATATACATTCACTTCTAATTATTTGAACCAAGCATAGGTCAAGGGGGAGCATAGGAAAACGAACTTGATCTACAGAGGATGATTAGATCAAGGGGGAGCAAAAGGAAACCTTGCTTAATCTACAGAGATTTATATGTCAAGGGGGAGCAGAGGAAAACAAACTTGATCTACAGAGGATGATTAGATCAAGGGGGAGCAAAAGGAAACCTTGCTTAATCTACAGAGATTTATAAGTCAAGGGGGAGCAGAGGAAGAGATGACAACAACAGAAGAAAAGAACATTGCCGGACAAAGAAGAACAAAAAGGTTAGTATCTCGAACAAATTCTTTTTGAAAATAATTTTCTAGGACACAAATTTCTAAATATGTTCTAGAAACATTATTAATCATATTCCAAATAAAATTTGATCAAAAAGAATGTTGAGTTTTCCATTATTAGAAGTTTAAGGTCACAGAGCCTCTACTGAGTCCAACAGAGGTTCTGCAGGCAAAAGCTCTGATCTTAAATCAATAATTCTTGGAAACTCTGTAAATCTTTTTAGGTATCAAAATCAAAAAGAATCATAGCATACAAACCCTGCAGAAGAAGTCATCGGTTACAGAGTTCTCTCCACAAGAAAGAACTTCTGTAGACCAACACTTGTTTTAAAAGGACTTTTTGCTGCACAAAACCTTTTTCAAAAACAATTTTCTAGGACACCAGCTTTCAAAAAGGTCCTAAAAACATTGTTAAAAACAATCAAAAACTTGGATGATCAAAAATGTTTATAAATTATTAGATATACGAAATTTCTTGTCTCAGAACCTCTGCTGGCTCTGACAGAGGTCCAAAAACCTCTGTAAAGGAATTTCTATACATAATTTAGCGATCCTCTCCATGGATTTTTTCAAACATTCTTGTTGAAGGTACAAACTTCAGAGGAAAGAAAAATAAAATTCTCAAATCACAAAGCCTCTGTCAAGTTTTTACATTAGGCATTTCTGTAACAGTAACGGTAACTTTTCTGCGAGTGAGAATCATGTGGAGGTAAAGAGGCCCACGCGCCTAGCATTTAATAAGGCCGCCCACGACGTCTCGTCATAACTGACACAGAGGACGTGTCATCTTTTCATTGGACCTACATGCAACACGTTCCTATGGAAAGTTGAACCCGGCGTAACGACTCAAGTGCGGACCCCAAATAATATTAACCTCAAAATATTAACCCTTTCAGATTCTACGGCCATAAACTCAGTATAAAACCAAAGTTACCTTCCCTCACAAAAACTTTACTCACTCTCTTCTCCGACGAACCTGCAACTATATTCAAAATCATCATTTTACTGTGAAAAATGGCTTCCAGTTCCTACGCTACTCAAAACTCTCCGGCGAACTCTCCTCAACACTCTCCAGTGCATTCAGAGCACTCCCAAAACCCTAACATCGCCGCAAATGCTGAAAAAGAAAACTCTGGCGACTCTGCAAACTTTGCACCAACAACAACCTTCAACACTTTCTGAACAAAGAACATTTTGAGGATGTTCAACCTTTAAAATCCAACAACTGCTACCTGGTACCCTCACCAACATCTTTCGGCGAAGCCCATGCTCTTCTCCTAAATATCCTAGAAAATCATTTCCTATACCCTCTCCTTTCCAAAACTCCAACCAAACTCCAACCAAAATCCCTCCAATCATTTCCTATACCCTCTCCTTGCTAGAAAATCATTTCCTATAACCAACCAACCCTGAGGAAACGCAATGATTTCCGCAGAGGCACACTACCACCTTTGTGGAATACCCTGTTCTCCATCTTGAATCGTTGCCTCACAGGAAAAACCGGTAGCCCTGACCAAAGCTCATTCCAGATCCTGACCATCATGTATGGAATCTATTACGACATTCCACTTGACAATGCGACCATCATGATGCAGGAATTAGTGAACACAATCGACAAAAAGCTCGCAACTCAAAAGGCCAAGAGGAACACACCAGGGTATCTACCTCCTCTGCAATACCAAAGAATTCAAGGAGTCATTTTCGAGCCTCTACTTCAAATGCAGAAGTGGTCGATGGAAGGGCCATCTGTAAAGCTTTACCCGATGAATAAAAATACTCCTACAGAGCATGAAGACAGTTACCCCCACTGCAGACCTCTGTCAAAAAACCTTCTGGCTTATGCAACTGATGAGAATAGGAAATTAGAGTATATACGCGCCCACAGGACTCCAGAACCAAGTCTTGTGACACCCCCACGTCTAGGAGCCCCCATAGGTGTAGATATAGTTGAGAGGATGACAGAAAAAGAATGGGCTAAAGCTTTGGAGAAACACTATTCAGTACAAGACCGATTCAAAGCTCAAAGAGTAAGCATTTACCCCTCTTCTCCGAAAAGAAAAACCTCGGCAGCAACACCCAAGAAGAAGAGAAAGAAAAGAAAACCCACAGAGGAAACTACAACCTCTGCAGTTCAAACCATTTCACCACTTGCTACAGAGACAAGAACTTCTGCACCTCCCTCACCTCCAAAACAAAAGAAAAGGAAATCCAAATCCACAGGAGAGGGAGCTCCTAAGCCAAAAAAGAGAAAGTCAAAGAAAAAGAAACCAAGTTCACCTCTGCAGGTCATCACAGAGGATGTCGAACAAGAAGAGGAAGACCAGGCTATACATCTGCAATCTCCCTCCCCAATAGCTTATGCAGACCAACAGGAAGATTTCAATGCCTTCCTCAACAATCCAGACATTGCTCAAACCTTAGATCCATCAGGATGGGAAGCAGAACCATTGGATCAGACTACAAAGGCTCTGCACACAACATAAGTTATTTCTGCTGCTCAAGGTACACAAACCATGCACCCTCACGTACGACAACTCATAGGATCTCACTTCATTTATGATTCCTTAAGAGAAGCGGCAGAAACTGTAGCGCCTACAGAGGAAACCTCAGAAGAAGAGATAAACATAGAAATAGAGGAAGAGGTTAGGATAGAAACAGCAGAGGGTTCTGCAGAAAAAGATGTTGAAGAAGAAGATGACACACATCCCAAACCCCCTCCTAGTGCAACCCACATTTCTGATACTGCCGGTCTAGCGGCAGAAGGTATCATTGAAATAGAGCAGCACAGCTCGATCCCAACCCCTCCCAGCCAGCCAGAGGTTACTCTTTCAACCTCTGTGCCTAATAAAACCGGGGAAACCATTCCTAGGGAGTCCTCTCGAAAGGACTCACCCATAGTTCGTGATTTATTGCCCCAAATCACATCTGACATCCTAGCAGAGGAATTCGTTTCCTCTGTCACGCACACCACAATAGGGCCCAACATCCCTTCAGAGGGGATTAGAGAGCACAGAGACGAAGAGACTCTAGACAAGTCTCCAAGTCAACAGAAGGATATTCCAATACCCACCTCTGGAGTGGATTTGGACAATGTTCTTCACAGAACTTCTGTAGAGGTTGAAACTCATATTTCTCCTCTAGGATCAGAAGGAAATCCTTCCACCCTCAACGTACAAAGAGGGGTGAAAGAAGGTGTCCAAGGAACAAGGACAAACTCTGGAGACGAATGTGTTCCTCCAGAGGTTACCACGAGTTCACACGTATCAAGGGGTGAGTTCCAAACCCTTGTTACTTCTGTGAACCAAACATTGGAAGAGTTGAAAAGCTCTTTCAAATCTTTTGCAGAAGTTACATCCAAAGCCCTCTCAGAACTAAACACCAAAATGGACAACTTGTCCACAGAGGTGCAATCTATAAAGACTGCTGCCACAACTTCTGCCACCACACCTACCTCTGCTGCTGCTGATCTTGAAAAAGCTGCAACTTCTGCCTTCAACAACTCAATCAACATATATCTGGAAAAGATGAAAGAACAAGTATCATCAAAAGTTATTACTCCAGAAGAACTGCAGAAGGCTCTACGACAAGTTCAGGAACAAACAACAGAAGCTACTCTAGCCATGAAGCCTACCGACTACATGACCAGAGCACAATTGACAGAACTTGGGCAAAGCATCTTGAACCAAATGAAATAATTTATCAGAGCCTTCACCATAGCCAACGCTTCTTACGTAAAAGACTTCAAGGCTAGTGTGGGAAAGATGCGGTTCAACACAGAGGCCGAAGTTCAAACTCTTCTTGGTCTTTGTGATGATCTCTGTGCCAAAATGATGGCAGCCGGGGCAAAGAAACCTGACACTACTTGCAGAGCAGAAGGAAACGAAGATAAGGGTCATGATGATTCTGATGATGATGATTCATCAGATCATCCTGAGGGGGAGAAACAAGGGGAGAATCAAAGAGAAACAACTGCAAACAATCCTCCAATATCTGCAGAACCAATTTCCTCTGCACCATCAACCCAAACCCAAACTCAGGAAACACAACAGAGACCCACAGAGGAAACACCAGCCTCTGTGGAAACCACCTCTGTCTTTGAAAAAGATGTCCTTGAAGTTCAAATCCCGACATCTTCATCCTCAGAAGAACTTCCCCATTCTCAACCAAAATCCCAACCCAAAACTCACCCAAGAAGAAAATCCATTGCCCATAAACCAAAAACAACAAAACGCTCTGCTACGTATATCCTAAAAAGAATGGAGTTCGTATCCGCTTTTAGAGCCGCAAAACGTTTTGATATCCCTCCACAAACCACAACCGAGCTCACAGAAGAAACATTAACAGAACCCAAATCCCCAATCAAACCAACAGAACCATCCCCACCAAATTCCTCAGAAACTGAAGTATAAAAAACTACAGAGGCAATCCCCATCATACCCACAAAAACGTCAACACCCAAACCAACAGAAGCAATCCCACAGAGTCCAAAGCAGACAATAGGTTCTGAGCCTTCCCAAACCAAAGATAAAGGTAAAGGAATCATGATAGAAGAACCACAGAAGAAAAAGGAAAAGCCACAGACGACAGAGAAGTTGATGAAGAGCTCATTCGATGCCTTTGTCACTCCTAAACCTGAAGACGACTGGGCAACAGAGGGTAGGGTTGCAGAGATAAAACGACAAATGGATGCTCTGCGAAGACCAATACCACCACCAGATACACGACATGCAGAAATGGAAGAGGTGTGTATAGGTACCTTTACAAACAGCAATATCAGAACAACCCTATACCACACATCGAAGATCCTCAACTCAGAGTTGACCTTGACAACACCTTCAGCAGAACAAAGCCAAAATCAAGGGCAGAAGTCTTCTCAGAGTCCAAAATAGAAAAGATAATATACTGCAAATTCTCTCAAACGAGAACCTTTCCAAAGATCAGGTACAACATTTACAAAGTCAAAAGGGAGAACAAGTCCGAAAATCAATTTGCAGATGCCGATATAAGGAACTTGAACCCCTACGATCTGCCAGATCTTCTACTTTGGACGAAAGAAAACTTCGACAACGATGCTAACAGAAGGGCCTATCAAGTGTTCAGGAAAGCAATGAGAGAAAAGCTTCTACTGTATAGCATGATAGACTTTCAACTGGGAAGAGATCTTGGAGTCAGAAACCTGAGTCTGAGACCACCAGAGGATCACTGCCCACCTTCTGCAATACCCAACTCAATCATAACAACACCAATGTACGGGTTAGTGTATAAGGATCCTGCTGGTCAAGTGAGACTTTTTGTGGAAATGGACTGTCAGAAGTATGCAACTAGTACTCTGAAAAAGTTCAGATCAATCTTACAAGAGAACAGAGGTACTGAGCTTATGGTTCAAGAATCAGCAGAAAGAATGATCAGAGAAATAGATGCTACAATCGGCTTGAGAGAACTCTGCATCAATTTCTATCACGAGCTCAGAGAAGTAGGATTCGACAACAGAAGTTTCAATGACTTCAAAGATGCAAATGTCTAAATCTCTTTTACATATCTCTGTAATAGTCAAAAAGAAATGAAGTGAAACTTTTGAGGTATTGTTTAACCTCTGTCTACTTTACTTAGCCTAATTATGCATAAAGTCAATTTTTCATTTTTCAATACTTAGGGGGAGATTGTTAGCTCCAAATATTCATAATATTAGAAGTATTGAAAAATAGCCTAAGTATGAAAGAGTTCCACAGAAGCTCTGCGGTGTTCCACAGAAGCTCTGCCAAAGCAAACGATCATTCAAGGAACACCAAGACGAAAGAAGAATCTACAGAAGACTACTCACAAAGGACCAAAGAAGGATCTACAGAAGAATGCTCACCAAGGACCGAGCCGCAGAACCTCTGTCACCCTTGACAGAGCCTCTGCGGTTCAGACTGAAGACTTGGAAGATATTTATAATATCTTGCCACTGTTGAAGAAATATCTTACCACAGTTACAGAAATATCTTGCTACTGTTCCAGGGTCCGTTCATCAACTTGTACAAGGCATGGTCCGACAACAAACACGTGTCAAACTCTGATAGGAATCCTTGCAAGTTGATATTAGTGCATTTAATGCATGCAGATTTCCAACTGTTCATGCCATCCCTTCTTTCCAGTAGCATTAGTCCTTTTGTCTAGAATAGTTCTTTTGTAGTAGTATAAAAGGAAGACTCATGTTGAGTTCTTCCTTACCAGTTGATATACAAGAAAAACACACACACAATTAACGTCAAATCTATTATTAGTGTTCTTCATCAAATACAGGAAAACTTAGATATTCACCTGTTCTTCAAATACTGTTTATTTGATATTCTGTATTGTTTCTATACAAACATATCTGTTAGTTCTTCAAATACGCTTCCGCATCAAACATAAACTCGAACTAATAGATCTGTTAATCTTGTCTAAGCAAAACGGGAACCAACATGGTACTAGAACTACTTTTAGTTATAGGAAATGTTATCACTGTGGACTCACTGATCATATTGCTAGTAAGTGCCCCACAGCCACCAAAGCTGAAAAGATAGCTAAGGTGAAGATTGCCCCCAAGGCAAAGAAGACCACTGAGGTTAAGAAATTAACCAAAGTGAAGACTGACAAAGCTGAATCTTCAAATGCTGCGAAGATTGCTGAACCTTCCATTACAACTACTTCCACTGACAAACGTGTACACATGGTTAAGTGGGTACCCAAGAAAAACTAATATTCCTTTTGTGATGCAGGTTAACAAGGGTATCTGGTATCTCAATAGCGGATGCTCTAGACACATGACTGGAAAGAAAAGCCTGCTCGCTGAATACAAGGAAGAGAAGGGCCCCTCTGTGACTTTTGGAGGAAATGGAAAAGGACATACCCGAGGGTTTGGTGTACTCTCTAATGGTACAACAACCTTCAGAAGAGTTGCATATGTTGAAGGGCTGAAGCATAATCTTTTAAGCATCAGTTAGTTTTGCGAAAAGGATAACAAGGTAATCTTTACCAAGGAATCCTGCTTTGTCACTGACAAAAAGGAGAAGATAGCTCTCAGCGGTTATCGTTTGGAAATTGTTTATGTAATAAACATAGACTCAACAACCACTGAGAACACCTGTTTCTTCTCAAAAGCCTCATCTGATGTCAACTGGCTATGGCATAAGAGGCTCTCTCATCTGAATTTCAAGACACTGAACACTCTTTCTTTAAAAGAGTTAGTTACTGGTCTACCTCAGCACTCATACGCCAAAGAGTCTTTATGTTCAGCGTGTGAGAAAGGGAAGCAGACCAAAGCAAGCTTTAAGTCAAAGCAAGTCTCCTCAGTGTCGTCTCCTCTACAACTTCCCCATATGGATTTGTTTGGCCCTGTTAACAAACAATCCATCGCTGGAAAGAAATATACACTGGTCGTAGTTGATGAATTCTCTCGTTATACATGGTTTATGTTTCTCCGTTCTAAGAGCGACACCCCTGAAGAACTCATCACCTTTGTTCGGAACATGGAAACGCTGAACAATTTGACCGTTCGCTCAATAAGGAGTGATCATGGGACTGAATTCAAAAACAGTTCTCTTGATTCCTTCTTTGAGAGTAAGGGTATTTCTCACAACTTCTCATTAGTGAGACCACCGCAACAAAATGGAGTCGCTGAAAGAAGAAATAGAACAATTATTGAAGCTGCACGTTCAATGCTCAGCGATTCTCACCTGCCTACTTAGTTTTGGGCAGAAGCTGTCAACACCGCTTGTTTTACGCAAAACAGGTCGCTGATAGTTAAAAGATTCAAAAAGACAGCCTATGAACTCTTTCATGGGAGAAAGCCTTCAATCAGCTTTCTTCACATCTTTGGATGTCAGTGTTTCATACTGAACAACAGAGATGCCCTTGGAAAGTTTGATCCTAAGGCTGATGATGGAATCTTTCTTGGATACTCCTCTGTTTCCAAAGCCTTCAGAGTCTTCAACCGTAGAAGACAAACTGTAGAAGAAACTATTCATGTCACGTTTGACGAATCCCGTTCAGCGAACTCTAAACCGAAGGCTGATACAGAAGAACTGAATCAATGGATGTTTTCTCATCTTGGTGATCCAGAAGATATTCCCACTCCTCATGCTCATCCAGTAGAAGATGATAGTCCCACTATCATTCCAAACATGCAGAATAGTGAAGCTGAAACATCATGGGTCTCAGTTGTTCCTATAAACACTATACCTGCAGTTGATCCAAATGTCTCAGACATTCCATCTACTTCTCAGCAATCAGTGAATATAATGACAACTGCATCCATTCCTCTCTTGGCTGATACTCCCGACGTCGCTGAAGCTTCATCTTCAGCTCCTCAAGATCAAGTTGAGTCAGCATCTCACGCTCCGGCTCAGCGATGGACTGTAAATCACCCAATCGATCAAATTCTTGGTGATCCAAACGCTGGTATTCAGACTCGTAGAAGTGCAGGTAATATTTTTTTATTTGTAAATTTTATTTCACTAACTGAACCAAAGAAGGTAGATGATGCCCTCAAAGATCCAAACTGGGTCAGCGCCATGCAAGAAGAGCTGACTGAATTTGAAAGAATCAAAGTTTGGAAACTTGTTCGAAGACCAACTGACAAAACTGTGATAGGCACTAAATGGGTCTATCGAAACAAGTTGGACGGACATGGTACTGTAACTCGCAACAAAGCTCGTCTTGTTGCTCAGGGATACGGACAAGAGGAAGGCATAGATTATGACGAAACATTTGCTCCAGTAGCAAGACTTGAATCTATTCGTCTTTTCTTAGCATATGCTGTACACAAAAACTTCACTGTACATCAGATGGATGTTAAGTCAGCGTTTCTGAATGGAAAGCTGAATGAAGAAGTTTATGTGGAACAACCTCCAGGATTTTCAGATCCTAAGCGTCCAGGTTATGTTTATAAACTGGACAAGGCACTTTATGGCTTAAAGCAAGCTCCACGTGCATGGTATGACACTCTTTCCACTTATCTCCATATTAAAAAATTTGAGCGAGGTAAGATTGACAAAACTCTATTTTTTAGAAAAGTTAAAGGTCATATCATTCTAGTTCAAATATATGTTGATGACATTATATTTGGTTCTACTAACCCTGAGCTTTGTACTCGTTTCGCTGATAGAATGAAAGATGAGTATAAAATGAGCATGATGGGTGAACTAACATATTTCCTTGGTCTTCAGATTAAGCAAACTGAAAAAGGAACTTTCATTAATCAGGGAAAATATGTTAAAGATATGCTGAAGAAATTCGACTTAACTGAAAGTTCAGCTATGAAAACCCCTATGGCACCACCGCTGACACTTGATAAGGACACAAAGGGTGTTCCTGTCAATGTCACGCTGTACCGTGGGATGATCGGCTCACTATTGTATCTTACAGCTAGCCGACCCGATATTATGTTTGCAACATTCTTGTGTGCACGATATCAAGCTGAACCTAAGATATCTCATATGAAAGCTGTAAAGCGAATATTTCGATATCTTAAGGGTACAACGAATCTAGGCCTTTGGTATCCCAAAGACTCAGGATTCGATCTAACCGCCTATTCAGACAGTGATTTTGCAGGTTGCAAAATGGATAGGAAAAGCACCACAGGAGGATGTCAGCTCCTGGGTGGAAAGCTGGTAAGTTGGACAAGTAAGAAGCAAAACTCAGTGTCCACTTCCACAGCTGAAGCTGAGTATGTAGCCGCTGGAAGCTGTTGTTCTCAAGTCTTGTGGATGAGAAATCAGCTACTAGACTATGATCTTCAGTTCTCCAAAATTCCAATCTATTGCGACAACACAAGTGCCATCGTTGTAGCAAACAATCCAGTGCTACACTCAAAGACAAAACACATATAAATCAGATATCATTTTATCAGAGATCATGCGATGAATGGTGATATAGAACTTCATTTTATTCCAACTGATTATCAGTTAGCTGATCTATTTACCAAACCTCTTGATGAGACAAGATTCAACTTTCTCATCAGCGAGCTTGGAATGCTGAACTTTGAAGGATAAAACCTTCAGCAGTTCACATTGATCAGCGATAGAATAAAATCAACTTATATAATCCATTTCATCATCTTCTCTCTGAATAAACTTGATTCGCTGATATCAAGGTATGTTTTCTCTCTCTGACATATCGCATTTAAATGCAAGATTTCAAAATAAATTGCATCGCTGAATATCTCTTCCTTAACAGCGACTTTTTGAAATTTCTCAAAACCTTCACTGATATTTCTATTCAGTGCTTCATGTTTTCAAAGAGTCCCTGAGTTTTTCAAAACCTCAGAGACAACCAAGAATATGAAAGGACAGTTGTGACGTCATTGCAACGGATAACACCAGGCACGATTTCTTTCTGACACACGTTTGCACGTTTCGTTCAAACTTCCAATCAAATGCAAACACGTGTCCGTGTCATGATGAAAACCTTTTCCCGCTCAAGGTTTTCTCTCTCTAAAATCTCTATATAAACAACTCTTGGTTTATATTTTATCTTTTACGCGATCAAATCTTCCTCCGCAAGAAAAGAATTACTGTTGCATTTGTGCTCTCAAATCTTCAAAGAACTGTTCATCATCTTCTTCATCAAACATCAAGGTTAATATGTTCTTATTTATTACCAAATGCTTAACTTGTTTCTGATCTTATCATTGTTTTAAACAAGATCAAACAAAAGAACTTCTTAAAAATAAAATCATTTCTTTCATGGTTTTATGAACACAACCATTTCATGGTTGTTCTTCAAGTTTTAAATCTAAATCTTAAACTTGTTCTTCATTCGTATCCAGATTTTTTTTAGAAACTGGAATACAAGACTTTATGGGTTTTACATTTCGTTTCAAAAATCATGAAAAACCCTAATCTTCATTAAGACATTTATGTCTGAATGAAATGGACAAAATTCGAACCATCTTAATGGAAATTCTTTCCATATCAAGACAATTCTTATTTGTTAACATCTTTGGTTGAACTGATAATACAGAGAAATGGCAACTTCAAATATCAATGTTACCGCTGAGAACATCTCCGCTGACTCTGAGGAAGTGGAAATCATCAAAGCCCCTCAGGTTAAGTTCAAGCTGGATCAACTAGATTGGACCAAGGTCAACAACCTCTCTGCGCTTCTCGAGTTTCCTCCTCGAAAGCAAGTCACACATCTGGATGATGCTGTGAATTTCCTGAAAAACTGCTGCATTTCAACAGCCCTGACCATTACACCTCCTGCAAGTCAGCTGCTACTATCCCAGTTCTGGTACTCTGCCAGACACTCTCAGCTACCCTCCGCCAAAGATGCATCCAAAACCATCGATTGCATACTCAGCGATACTGAGTATGGCACAATTAAGATAACCCCCGCAATCATTCGAAAAGCCCTGAACTTTCCCAATGCTACCAAAGAAAAACCGTTTGTTCCATTCCCTGACCATAAGAAGCATGCTGACAGAGAAGAAATCATTGCTTTCCTCGACGCAATGGGTTACATCTGGGAAACTGGAAGGGACAAGAAGCCCGAGAAGAAGCTGACGCTGATAAAGAAGTCCAAAATGCCCAGCGAGATGAATTTCATCTTCGCACACCTGATCAGCTGCATGACAGCGAAGACCGGCTCCTCTGATCAAGCCGCTCAACCTCAGCAGGCTATGGGATACGCACTGCTGAAAGGTCTACATATTGACTGGGCATCTATCATTTATGATGACCTAGTACAAAGAGTAGATTCTGCTGCTGACAGACCTGCATGGGTTCCCTACCCCCGTTTCATCAGCGCCATCTTCCAATATGGCCTGAAGGACAGCTATCCTCAAGAGGGTGACCTGAAACTTTCTCAGGTTGGCCCTAAGGTGCTCGATTTCAAACCTGTCGACAATGAGGTACGTCTCTCTACCCTTCTCTCTCTTCTTAACCCTAGTTCTTCGACTTCTGTGGCTCCTTCAGCGACAATACCCATCGCTGATTCCTCGGCCACACAATCCTATCCTTCTAAGAAAAGGAAACACTCTTCAACCCAACTTGGTTCCAAAAGGATCAAGAAAACCAAGGAGCAGCCCCAGCAATCCCATGCTGAAGACTCCTCAGCTCATTCTGAAGAGCTGAAGGAAAGTTCCGTGGTACGCTCTGCCACACCCGTGCAAGCCATCCCTCCAATCCAGACTTCAGCGTCTCCAAACGCTGAGGTTAGAAACTTGGAACCTACCCAACCTCCCTCAGTCTCTCAAAAGACTGATGAAGTGATTCTCAGCGATTCCAACGCTGAACTCAGAACCCGAACCCCATTCTTATCCTTCGCTTCTCCCTCCACTCACTTGGACACTCCTCCAAAGATCACTGGAGATGCCATCATTCCAGAACCCACAGCTGAAGCATCTCAAAGAATGATGAAGAAAGGACCTGCAGAGATCACCATACCTCACCGTACTTTCGAAGAGGATATGGAACATTTTTCAGGAACTTGCAACTTTGACGAGTTCATCAATCCTCCTGCAGGTACAAATAAAATCCTATACACTGTAACTAAACCTGAAACTTCTGAGCTTTCCTTTGTTCACAAGTACTTATCTGTTACAGGTCCTAATTTGGGAGACATCAACGCCTCTCTGAAGTCCGTGGAAACCAAGCTGACGGATCTCACCACTACTCTTTCCAACAACTCTTCAGCTGTAACAAACGCTGGAGAGAATTTGACAAAGCTGACAACGGTGGTGGAAAAGAAAGCTTCCACAGACGACATCAAGATTGTTGATAAGACTCTCAGTGATTTCGCCAAAGTGCTCGCTGACATCTACACTGACTACACCTCACTCAAAAACTCCGTTTCCTCCATGTCTGGCGAAGTCACAACGCTGAAGACATCGGTTGGAGCCTTAGAGGGTGATATGTCAGCTGTAAAGACTGACTTAGGCTCTGTAAAGACCGACGTTGGTGAGATGAAAACGATGATCCAGCAGCTACTCAATAAGGCAAATACTCCAGCTCCTGAACCGACCCCTGCCCCTGCATTGGAAACTTTCACAGCGACGGATCGCAAAGAGCTGGAAAAGATCAATCCTGCTATAACTGGCCTAGAAGTTAGATTAGCAAAGATTGAAAGCTGTGTGGGTATCTCTGGCCAAGAAGACAGAGAGCCTCCCACAGCTGTAGAGTCTACCCATTCCTCCCCCAGTCATCATGAGAAAGAGGGGGAGAAGAGCGCTGAACATCCCGAGGAAAAGAGCGCTGAACATACCGATGAGAAGAGCGCTGAGGATCTTGAAAAGAGCGCTGAAGACCTTTCCCATGATGAATCTATCAGGGGAGAGAAGAATGAAGATCTTATCGCTGGACCTCAGGGAGATGATGTAACACCCCGCTTACCACGACACAATATTGTCCGCTTTGCCCCACTGGCTCACGGCTTTGTTCTTGGCGACCTGGCAAGGACTTCGCAAGGACTTCCCAGGAGGTCACCCATCCTGGTACTACTCCCACCCAAGCACGCTTAACCACAGAGTTCCCAAGGAACCCGCATGCTTATGGCCCCAAAACGCGTTGTGTCTGGTAAGGCCAAGGTTTACTAATATACCCAGCATCTCTCCTGTCCACGGCCGATGTGGGATATGCCTAAGGTGTTACACACACCCCCCCTTAGGGACTCATCGTCCTCGATGAGGTTTTCCCCACCATCCCGAACGGCACAGGAGTGGCTCTGATACCATTTGTAACATCCCAGGCCAACCGTACCAGATATTGTCCGCTTTGTCCACACACCCGGACTCACGGTTTTAAAACGCGTCTGATAGGGGAGGTATCAAGTTCCTCTTATAAGGCAACCTTTGTTCCCCTCCCCAACCAATGTGGGATCTTACAATCCACCCCCCTTGGGAGCCCAGCGTCCTCGCTGGCACACCAGTCCGGTTCCCGGCTCTGATACCATCTGTAACATCCCAGGCCAACCGTACCAGATATTGTCCGCTTTGTCCACACACCCGGACTCACGGTTTTAAAACGCGTCTGATAGGGGAGGTATCAAGTTCCTCTTATAAGGCAACCTTTGTTCCCCTCCCCAACCAATGTGGGATCTTACAATCCACCCCCCTTGGGAGCCCAGCGTCCTCGCTGGCACACCAGTCCGGTTCCCGGCTCTGATACCATCTGTAACATCCCAGGCCAACCGTACCAGATATTGTCCGCTTTGTCCACACACCCGGACTCACGGTTTTAAAACGCGTCTGATAGGGGAGGTATCAAGTTCCTCTTATAAGGCAACCTTTGTTCCCCTCCCCAACCAATGTGGGATCTTACAATCCACCCCCCTTGGGAGCCCAGCGTCCTCGCTGGCACACCAGTCCGGTTCCCGGCTCTGATACCATCTGTAACATCCCAGGCAACCGTACCATATATTGTCCGCTTTGTCCACACACCTGGACTCACGGTTTTAAAACGCGTCTGATAGGGGAGGTATCAAGTTCCTCTTATAAGGCAACCTTTGTTCCCCTCCCCAACCATTGTGGGATCTTACAATCCACCCCCCTTGGGAGCCCAGCGTCCTCGCTGGCACACCAGTCCGGTTCCCAGCTCTGATACCATCTGTAACATCCCAGACCAACCATACCAGATATTGTCCGCTTTGTCCGCACACCTGGACTCACGGTTTTAAAACGCGTCTGAGAGGGGAGGTATCAAGTCCCTCTTATAAGGCAACCTTAGTTCTCCTCCCCAACCAATGTGGGATCTTACAATCCACCCCCCTTGGGAGCCCAGCGTCCTCGCTGGCACACCAGTCCGGTTCCCGGCTCTGATACCATTTGTAACACCCCGCTTACCACGACACAATATTGTCCGCTTTGCCCCACTGGCTCACGGCTTTGTTCTTGGCGACCTGGCAAGGACTTCGCAAGGACTTCCCAGGAGGTCACCCATCCTGGTACTACTCCCACCCAAGCACGCTTAACCACAGAGTTCCCAAGGAACCCGCATGCTTGTGGCCCCAAAACGCGTTGTGTCTGGTAAGGCCAAGGTTTACTAATATACCCAGCATCTCTCCTGTCCACGGCCGATATGGGATATGCCTAAGGTGTTACACACACCCCCCCTTAAGGACTCATCGTCCTCGATGAGGTTTGCCCCACCATCCCGAACGGCACAGGAGTGGCTCTGATACCATCTGTAACATCCCAGGCCAACCGTACCAGATATTGTCCGCTTTGTCCACACACCCGGACTCACGGTTTTAAAACGCGTCTGATAGGGGTGGTATCAAGTTCCTCTTATAAGGCAACCTTTGTTCCCCTCCCCAACCAATGTGGGATCTTACAATATTGTAAGATCCCACAATGGTTGGGGAGGGGAACAAAGGTTGCCTTATAAGAGGAACTTGATACCTCCCCTATCAGACGCGTTTTAAAACCGTGAGTCCAGGTGTGTGGACAAAGCGGACAATATCTGATACGGTTGGCCTGGGATGTTACAGATGGTATCAGAGCCGGGAACCGGACTGGTGTGCCAGCGAGGACGCTGGGCTCCCAAGGGGGGTGGATTGTAAGATCCCACATTGGTTGGGGAGGGGAACAAAGGTTGCCTTATAAGAGGAACTTGATACCTCCCCTATCAGACGCGTTTTAAAACCGTGAGTCCGGGTGTGTGGACAAAGCGGACAATATCTGGTACGGTTGGCCTGGGATGTTACAGATGGTATCAGAGCCGGGAACCGGACTGGTGTGCCAGCGAGGACGCTGGGCTCCCAGGGGGGGTGGATTGTAAGATCCCACATTGGTTGGGGAGGGGAACAAATGTTGCCTTATAAGAGGAACTTGATACCTCCCCTATCAGACGCATTTTAAAACCGTGAGTCCAGGTGTGTGGACAAAGCGGACAATATCTGGTACGGTTGGTCTGGGATGTTACAGATGAAAACCCTGAGGGAACCGAGAAGCTCGCCTCTGTATCTGAAGGGGAGCAACTCGAAGAAGACGCTGAAGAATCCGAAGCAGAAGATGATGAAGACATCCACATCCCTGATAAAGAACCATCCTCCTCTCCAAGGAATGATGATGATGATGACGAAGATGACGATGATTTCTTTATCGTCAAACCTGCCCCAAGGATTAAAGCTCTTAAGGGGATTTCAATAAATGAACCAACAAGGGAGCGGACAAAGACAAAGCCCTCAGCCTCTGGCGCTGAGAAAGGCAAAGGCAAAAGCGTCGCTGAAGATGACAATCTGACGATCTTGCTTTAAAAGCCGATTCGTCAGGTACACTAAACATCTCTCACTCCATCCCTCCTCTATAAGTTCTACTACCCTAGCCTGCACCTGAACATATTTCTCTTTCTCTTTCTACCCAAGTTCTTCTACCCATGTTCTTATTTGTAAGATCGCTGTGTTTCAGCTAGTCCTCTCCCCTGTTTGAGGATGTCGCTGAAGGTTCTACTACTGCGACTTCACAAATAAAGCCAGCTGCTGCTGATGAAATAATCCCAGTCTTAGATTTGATCTCTGAGACTGATGAACCAGAAGAACAACCTCTCTTGCACAGAAACAGACCTTCCTCAGCTCCTCAAAAGCTGAGTGAAGAGGATCAAAAGAGAAGAGAGGAAATAATAAAGCGATTCGAGGATCAGCGAATTATTCTAAGGCGTGATCAACTTCCTTCAGTTCCTCCAAAGTTCAAAATCTCCAAAGCTGAATACCAGGAACACCTTAGAGCTGAACGCCTTATCGCTGAAAGGAAGGAAGCTGAAGAGAAAGACAGAGAATACGCCATCAAGCTTACTCAACGATCAATCAAAGACCCCAAGTTGAAAAGAGTTCCCATTGATGTTCAACGTCAGCTCTGGGATGATGCTCAAGAAATCGTTAGAGAAAAGACAAAGGTCTCTGATACAACTTTGGAATGGGCTAAACAAATGCTGACCTATCGATCAAGACCATCCAAAATAATCAAAGCCAACATCAGAGGAAAAATGTACGTTGATGTTCCTGTTGTTGAAGTGGATGTCTACAGAGATGACAAAACCAAGCAAACCTCTAATGCTGCTTCATTAGAAAATTTTGGTCTCTCTGAATGGTTAGAAACGAAATTAGCCATTTAGGGATCACGCTCAAAATTCAAAAGCCATGTTGAGATGATCTTAAACAAACAGATCGACTTGCTTTCATCTGCTGTGGATATTCCTCCTACTCTTCCTCAACCGAAGAATGCCTCTGCTAAGAAGAAGAAAGTTTCTGATTCAGGTCCAATCATTCGAAATGAAACAGGTATTGGTTTCTCTCGTGCTGAAGTTCTTGGCCCTGATGCTGATCTTTCAATGCTTGACACCTCCCTACCACCTGGAGAAACCTTCATCCCTGGCACAGTGGTAAGTGATCCATATGGTATACTCTTCTTAGACTATGATGGAAATCCTCACCTTCAACGTGTCTCTGAGCTCCACATCGCTCCCATCGAACAACTCAGAGATCTCGTACACTGGTGCAAAGTCAGACGCGACATCAAAGCTAGACACCTGAAGCCCTTGATTTTTGAAGCTGCTCTGAAGTTAAAGAATCAAGGAGTAAATGTTCCTGACTGGATGATCCCCACTGAAAAGACGACCCTTGATGAACTTCTCATTAAGGAAGAACCCTTTGAAAACTGATATAATCTCCTTTTTCTCTATTGTATCAGTTATCCTTCTGTACTTGTAAATTATTTCTCTTGTACTTGTAATATTTCTGTTCTTCATTGTAACCTGATTCAATATTTTAAAGAAAGATTTCAGCGAATGTACTTTACTCCATCAGTACTGAAAAGATCCCAGAAAACAGTAAAAGGGACAAATATTTTATGAGTTCTTTTTATCCTTATGTTTTCATTAAATAGCAATTTTCTTTGTTGCTATGTCATAATCAAATAGGGGGAGATTGTTGATCCAAACCCTCAGTGATTTGATAATGACCCTCTCTTATATACTTAGTGAAAATTGTAAGTAAACAATATGTATCAGAGTTTCACTATCGCTGATAAGTACTAAGATCTTACAGTACCGCTGATAGGAACTCTCGCTCTTTAAATTAAACATTCAGCGAACACTGTTCATCATTAATGCTCTGAGTCTGTTCAGTCATTATGATGATCGCTGATAAGTTAGTTGTTTACTTATGATCCCTGAAGACAAGTTTCACGTCAACAAAGGTTCTACGCTGAAGTCGAAGATCAAGCTCAAGAACCAGCGACAAGTCTCCTAATGAACTGATGCGGATCAGCGAAGACTCAGATTTGTCCACTCAACGTGAAGTATCAAGTACAAGACTTCAGCTATCGCTGAACTTTATCATTCGCTGAATAGAAAATGATAATCGCTGAATCAACGAAAGCTGATCATGAAGTCCTCCATACAAAGTACTTTTGTCTTAACCTCCCTTGCACGACTCCGTACGAAATGTCAGAAAAGAACCTCCGAAAATCTGAAATCGTACAACCACTCTGATACTACACTGTTCATCCTTACGGCTACTAAGGTTGTCATCAAAAGTCAATGACATGCAACCAACCAGCTGATGACACGTGTAAAGTATATACTGACTTGCATTAAATGCATGCAGTATATAAAGAGATGAACTCAGTTCTTTTGAAGTAACTTGCTAACTCTGGACAAGTTCAAATCTCTTATCTCAGATAGGTTATTATTAGTAATTTCCTTATCTCTCTTAGTGCAAGAAACCTTAGTGTTCCAACTTGTTTAGATTTAGGTTTATCCTTAATCTTGTTTCCGCAACAAGCTGTAAATTGTTAATGATTTATCAATAAACAATTTAGAAAAGTAAAATCTGTGTGTTTGTATTCAACCCCCCCCCCCCCCCTTCTACAAACTTGTATAGGCCTTCGGGACCAACATCTCCAAGCTAAGAAAAAGAATTTACTGTTGCATTTGTGCTCTCAAGTTTTTCAAGAACTTAAGAACTTCATCTTCTTCAACGAACCAGGTTAATAATTCTTTTATTTTACCTGTTTCTTCAAACTTGTTAATGATCTTCTCTTTGTTTTCACAAGATCAAACAAAAGAAGCTTTTTAAAATGAAATCATTTATTTCATGGTTTTATGAACACAACCTTTCATGGTTGTTCTTCAAGTTTAAAACGCAAAATCTTAAACTTGTTCTTTATTCGTTTTTCCAGAATCCTTTTTCTCAAAAGAAACTGGAAAACAAGATTTTCTTTGGGTTTGCATTTCGTTTTTAAAACAAGAAAAACCCTAATCTTCATTAAGACATTTTTGTCTGAATGAAATGGACAAAATTCGAACCATCTTATTGGAACATCTTTCCACATTAAGATTTTTCTTATTTGTTAATCTTTGGTTGACCTGATAATACAGAAAATGGCATCTTCTGACATTTCCAAGAACACCATCGCTGAGAACACTGCTGCTGATAATACTGCTGAGGAAGTGGAAATCCTCAAGGCTCCTCAGGTCAAGTTCTCTCTTGACAAACTGGATTGGACCAAGGCAAATAACCTATATGCGCTTCTCGAGTTTCCTCCTCGAAAGCAAGTCACACATCTAGATGATGCTGTGAACTTCCTAAAGAATTGTCCCATCTCCACAGCCCTGACCATAACACCTCATGCACATCAGCTACTGCTATCCCAATTCTAGTACTCTGCCAGAGACTCTCAGCTACCATTAGCCAAAGACCCCTAAAAAACACTTGACTGCATCCTCTGCGATACTGACTATGGCACTATGAAGATCACCCCTGCCATTATTCACAAAGCCCTGAACCTTCCCTTGGCCACCAAAGAAAAACCTTTTGTTCCTCTCCCTGACCACAAGAAAAACTCAGACAGGGAAGCCATCATTGCATTCCTTGATGCAATGGGCTATGTATGGGAAACTGGGAGGGACATGAAGCCTGAGAAGAAGCTAACCCTCATCAAGAAGTCTAAAATGCCCAGCGAGATGAATTTTATCTTTGCTCACTTAATCAGCTGCATGACTGCAAAGACCGGCTCCTCTGATCAAGCCGCTCAGCCTCAGCAAGCAATGTGATATGCCTTGCTAAAAGGTCTACATATAGACTGGGCATCGATAATCTACGATGATCTGGTACTCAGAGTAGACTACGTCGCTGACAGATCTCCATGGGTTCCTTATCCTCGATTCATCAGCGCCGTATTCCAAACAGGCCTGAAGGACAGCTACCCAAAAGAGGGTGACCTGAAACTCTCTCAGGTCGGCCCTAAGGTTCTCGACTTCAAGCCAGTGGCAAATGAGGTACGTCTTTCTACTCTTTTAACTCTTCTCAAACCTACCTCTTCTACTTCTGCCGCTCCTTCAGCGGACAAACCCACCGCTGATACCCCAGCTGCAACCTCCATTCCTTCTCT
This sequence comes from Saussurea involucrata, assembly GCA_033807775.1. Taxonomy (NCBI): domain Eukaryota; kingdom Viridiplantae; phylum Streptophyta; class Magnoliopsida; order Asterales; family Asteraceae; genus Saussurea; species Saussurea involucrata. The sequence goes on from CM066322.1 coordinate 142,261,355, forward strand.
TAAAAGGAAACACTCTGAAACCCAACTTAGTTCCAAAAGAACTAAGAAAACCAAGGAGCAACCCCAACAATCTCTTGCTGAAGACTCCTCAGCTCATCTCAAAGAGCTGAAGGAACGTTCAGTGGTACGCTCTGCCACAGCTGAACAAGCCACCCATTCTATCCCAACTTCAGCGTCTCTAAACGCTGAGGTTACAAACTTGGAATCTACCCTACCTCCTTCAGTCTCTCAAAAGACTGACGAAGCGATTCTCAGCGAATCCAACGCTGAACTCCGCACCCAACCTCCAGTCTTAACCTTCGCTTCTCCCTCTACTCAATTGGACTCTACTCCAGTTATCACTGAAGCACCTGTCATTCCTCCAGAAGCTAAAGCTGGCACTCAAGGAATGATGGGCGTAGGACCTGCAATGATGACCATGCGTACACGCACTTTAGCTGACGACATGGAACATTTCTCAGGACACCGAGATTTTGATGCTTTCATCAATCCTCCTGCAGGTATACAACACCCCCTATACACTGTAACTGAACCCCAAACTTATGAGCTTTCCTCTGTTCACAAGTTCTTATATGTTACAGGTCCTAATTTGGGAGACATCAACGCCTCTCTGAAGACTATAGAGACGAAGCTGACAGATCTCACAACTACTCTTTCCGACAACTCTTCAGCTGTAACAAACGCTAGAGAGAATCTCACAAAGCTTACAACCGTGGTCGAAAAGAATGCCTCCAAAGCTGACTTGGAGAAGGTTGATAAATCACTCACCGACTTTGCCAAAGTTCTCTCTAACATCTACACAGACTATCTCGACATCAAAAAATCAGTTGACACCAAGTCCAGCGAAGTCACAACGCTGAAGACATCGGTTGGCAAACTCGAAGGTGATATGTCTGCTGTAAAGACTGATGTCAGTTCTGTAAAGACTGACATGAGTTCTGTGAAGACCGATGTCAATACGATGAAGAATGACATCACTTCCATGAAGACATTGTTGCAGCAGATACTGACCAACACCACCGCCCCTGCTCCTGCACCTGAGCACTTTACTCCGGTGGATCGTGCTGAACTCGTGAAGATCAAGCGATTGAAATCTGTGTGGGTATCCCTGGCCAAGAAGACAGGGAACCAACACAAGCTGCTGAATCATCACATTCCTCCCCCACTCATCATGAAAAAGGGGGGGAGAAGAGCGCTGAAGACCTTTCCAAGATCGTTGAAGACCTTTCCCATGATGAATCTATCAGGGGAGAGAAGACTGAAGACCTCACCTTTACTGAAGAAGGTGAGAAGACAATTGAAGAAGCAGTAGCCGCTGGACCTCAGGGAGATGAAAACCCTGAGGAAACCGATAAGCTTACCTCTGTATCTGAGGGGGAGCAACTCGAAGAAGAAGCTGAAGAATCTGAGTCTGAAGTTGAAGATGAAGAAGCCATCGACTTGTCTGATGATGAACCATCCTCTTCTCCAAAGAATGATGATGATGAAGATGATGATGATGATGACTCTTTTATCGTCAAACCTGCTCAGAGAACTAAAGCTCTTAAAGGGATTCTGATAAATAAACCTACAGGGGAGCGGACAAAGACAAAGCCATCAGTGTCTGAAGCTGACAAGGGCAAAGGAAAAAGTGTCGCTGAAGACGATGAAAATCTGACGATCTTGCTTAAAAAGCCGGTTTGTCAGGTACACTAATCTTCCTTACACTACATCCCTCCTCTCTATACACATTATCAGTTCTACACTCACTAAAACCTCCATACACTTTATCCCATTCTTTCTCTATCTCTGTTCTACCCAAGTTCTTACTCGTAAGATCGCTGTGTTTCAGCTAGTCCTCTCCCCTGTTTGAGGATATCGCTGAAGTTCCTACAGCTGCGACTTCACCAACAATAATCCCAGCTCCCAACGCTGAAGAAATAATCCCAGTCTTGGATTTGATCTCTGAGACTGATGAACCTGAAGAACAGATGCTCTCTCACAAAAACAGACCTTCCTTGGCTCCTCAAAAGCTAAGTGAAGAGGATCAAGTAAAGAGAGATGAAATGATCAAGAGACTCGAAGATCAGCGAATCATTCTGAAGCGTGATCAACTTCCTTCCGTTCCTCCAAAGTTCAAAATTTCCCAAAAGGAATACAAGGAACACCTCAGAGATGAACGCCTAATCGCTGAAAGAAGGAAAGCTGAAGAAAAAGACAGAGAATACGCCATCCAGCTTACTCAACGATCAGTAAAAGACCCCAAGCTGAAAAGAGCTCCCATTGACGTTCAACGTCAGCTATGGGATGATGCTCAAAGGATCGTTAGAGAAAAGACCAAGGTCTCTGATACGACTTTGGAATGGTGTAAAGAAATGCTGAACTATCGATCTCGACCATCCAAAATCATCAAAGTAAACATCAGAGGAAGACTGTACTCAGACATTCCTGTTGTTGAAGTTGATGTCTACAGAGAAGACAAAACTAAGCAAACCTTCTATGCTGCTACCTTAGAAAAGTTTGGTCTCTCTGAATGTTTGGTAGTGAAATTAGCCATTCAGGGATCGCGCTCAAAGTTCAAGAGCCATGTCGAGAAGATCTTAAACAAACAGATCGACCTGGTTTCTTTTGCTGTGGATATTCCTCCTTCTACTCTTCTTCCTCCTCAACAAAGAAGAGTCTCTGCAAAGGAAAAGAAAGTCTCAGACTCAGGTCCTACTATACGAAATGAAACAGGTATTGGTTTCTCTCGTGCTGAAGTTCTTGGCCCTGATGCTGATCTCTCAGCGCTTGACACCTCCCTACCACCTGGAGAAACTTTCATTCCTGGCACAGTTGTAAGTGATCCTTATGGTATATTCTTTCTAGACAATGAAGGAAACCATCACTTTCAACGTATCTCTGAGCTCCACATCACTCCCATCGAACAACTCAGAGATCTCATATACTGGTGTGAAGTCAGACGCGACATTAAAGCTAGACACCTGAAGCCCTTGATTTTTGAAGAAGCTCTGAACAAAAAGAATCAAGGAGTAGATGTTCCTGACTGGATGATTCCCACATCAAAGACCCTCGATGAACTTCTCATCAAGGAAGAACCTTTTGACGGATAGGATCGCCTTGTAATTCTTTCTATCCTTATCTGTCTACATCTTTTGTACTTGTAATTTTATTCGCTGTACTTGTAATTTTTCTACTTCCCTCTGTAATCTTTACAAAGTTTAAAGAAATTTTTTAGCGAACGTACTTTACTCCATCAGTACAGAAAAGATCCCAGAAAACAGTAAAAGGGACAAATATTTTATGAGTTCTTTTTATCCTTATGTTTTTATTAAATAGCAATTTTCTCTGTTGCTATGTCATAATCAAATAGAGGGAGATTGTTGATCCAAACCCTCAGTGATTTGATAATGACCCTCTATTATATACTTAGTGAAAATTGTAAGTAAACAATATGTATCAGAGTTTCACTATCGCTGATAAGTACTAAGATCTTACAGTACCGCTGATAGGAACTCTCACTCTTTAGATTAAACATTCAGCGAAACTGTTCACCATAATACTCTGAGTCTGTTCAGTACTTATGGTGATCGCTGATAAGTTAGTTGTTTACTTATGATCCCTGAAGACAAGTTTCACGTCAACATAGGTTCTACGCTGAAGTCGAAGATCAAGCTCAAGAACCAGCGACAAGTCTCCTAATGAACTTATGCGAATCAGTGAAGACTCAGATTTGTCCAATCAACGTTAAGTATCAAGTACAAGACTTTAGCTATCGCTGAACTCTATCATTCGCTGATATAGAATGATAGATCGCTGAATTAACGAAAAGCTGATCATAAAGTCCTCCATACAAAGTACTTTTGTCTTAACCACCCTTGCACGTCTCCGTACGATATGTCAGAAAAAGAACCTCCTTATTGTATGAAATCGTACAACCACTCTGATACTACACTGTTCAAACATGCGGCTACTAAGGTTGTCAACAAAGGTCAATGACGTACAACCAATGAGCTGCTGCCACGTGTAAAGTGTAAACTGCTATGTATTAAATGCATGCAGTATTTAAGAAGAAGAACTCTGGACAAGTTCATCCTTCTTATCTTGAGATAGGTTATTGTTAGTCCCAGATGGCTATAACAAGTATTGTAGAAGGGGGGGGGGGGGGGGTTGAATACAATACTCAAAATTTTCACAATTTTAATTCTATTATTGAAAATCTTTCAACAAGAATTACACATAGAAAACTTAAGACTGTTGCGGAAAAGAACATATAAACTATTCTAACAATCTTACACAAAGTATACTAACAAAATAACTAAGAACACTTAGAACAAAGCTATAAAGTTTTTCAAGAAAACTGGAAATTCTTGCACTTAGAGAAATCTTCCAGTTTGCGTAGAATATCAAGAGCACACAGTAATCTTCAAGTCTCTCAAGATGTGTGTAGTTTCTGCATGGAGAGGTCTTCCTTTTATAGTGACAAGGAGTGTGTAAGCATTGAATGCTTGGGACACATGTCATCTTCACACTTGCTGAGGATGTTGACTTCTGGAGAGTTGTGAAGTCCTTGTCACCTTTCACAAGGTACAGTCAGAAGAGCCCATGCATGAGAAAAGAGCTTTGCATGGAAATGGATAATAAGACAAAATGTCACTTTATCCATGTAGAAAATCTCTTCTCAATTTGTCTTCTAAAGATTGCACCACCGAAGGAAGCTTGGGATATGTGACACATCTTTGGAGAAAGCATCTTTGAAACTTCTTTGAGATCCCACCGATGATAGCCTTGTGATATGTGACACATCTTTGAGATATGTGACATCATCTTTGGGATATGTGACATCATCTTTGGAGGAAAAACATCTTTGAGACTTCTTTGAGATCCCACCGAAATTGGACTTCCATCGGTGGGATTCTTTGGCCGAAACAGAGAGTAATTTCGGTGGAGATGTGTCCACCGATGTGTGAGAACACCATCGATGGACAATGACTTGTATGTGTTGAGAAAGGATCTTTCACTTCCACAATGAGAGAATCTTTAATCTTGACTTTGGTTGATCTTTGACTTCACCAAACATTTGCTATCTTGTACAAGCCATTACAAAGAATCATGCATCCAAAATTTCTCTAAGTATAAAATGTTTTTCAAAGTATAAAAGGAGATCATGAGGTCATCTTCAAATCTTGATGACCCAACAATCTCCCCCTATTTGATGATGACATCCATACTTAGAAAAACATGAGTAAGACAGTGAATAATGCATGTTGACCCTTCATTACTCTTTTGGGTTCTTTTTCATACAGTCCATTTTTTTGTGTGTGTATGTATATATGATATTTACATATAAGATAAAATAAAAAGGTATAGCTGTACAAATGAATGAAAAAAATGGAAAGAAGTATAAACAATATGAACAAAGCAGATGTTACTTGTATCATTGGAGAGGAGAGTTGAAACTTATGTCTGACTTGAGGATTCTTCATTTTGATCAGCAGCCTGTTGATTTGTTGGAGAACTTTATCTTTCAGGCACTTTTGCTTTTCTTCATATGTTTCAAATCTTCAAGCCATTCACTTGCTCCAAAAGATTTCAGCCAAATGAGTCTGTGGTTTCTGGAAAGAGACAAACCCATTGTGGTGAGAATCTTTGAGGGAGGTTTGAGATTAAGTGAATAAGCCTCAGGATGCTTCTGCCAATCTGTAGCATTTTCTATCTTTTTCTTGGCATCTTTGGCATCATTATCACGTGTCTTTGATTTGCTCCCCCTCAGTTGGATCAACCGGTCTTTGTGTTTCTCCCCCTCAGTTTGATCCGTCTGGACTGATATGCTCCCCCTTGACCGGTCCGCCCGATTTCCTCATTTTTTTTCAAGTTGGTCGCTGTATATGAGTACTGAGGGTTTATGTTGCTCCCCCTCAGATGAATTCTCCCCCCCAGCGGCCGACGTAGGAAAAACACCAAGAGAAAATGAAAAGATCGGCCAGAACCAAAACGATTTTTTTTTTTGCACAATACCACCGAATTTAGGGGTACACCACCGAAATTTCGGTGGTAATTTTTTTATTTTTACTTTCCCACCGAAAAAGAAGGAAATTCCACCGAAAATTGGTTATTTTCGGTAGAAAATCGGTGAGATTTTTTTTTTTTGCTTTCCCACCGAAAAAGAAGGAAATTCCACCGAAAATTGGTTATTTTCGGTAGAAAATCGGTGAGAATTTTTTTTTTTTTTGAAAAAAACATGCCCACCGAAAATTTGCAAGAATTAGACAAAAATTCGGTGGAAATTCTTGAAGAGGTTGAGGGAAATCTTCTAAGATATCTTCAGCAGAGAGTGGAGAAAGTCTTATAAGGCATTATGTAGAAAATCTTCAAAATGGAGGAGAGATTGGAATTTCATCTTCCAATTTTTGATGACCCAAAGAGATTGAGATTTAGGATTTGGTGTGACATCTGCAGAAGAGTTTGTAGTGGGTGGATTTTGTGAAAGGAGAGATGGGTTGCAAACCAAGAGTGAAAAAGATGGAAAAAGGGATGGGATGAGGAGATGACACATAGGAAGTTGGGCTAGGTGAGAGGAAGAGTATATGAGAAGCTAGATAAAATTGGTGGGGAAAGAATCGATAGAGGAAATGGTAGAGGTCTACAACTTTGGTGAGATGAGATCATGGTGATGACATCATTAAAAGAAAAAGGTGTCTACCATGCATGGGATGACATCATTTGGAGGGGTTCTTTCCTATGTTTCTAGATAGGAGAGGAGATTTGTGAGAGAAGAATAGTGTCCACCGATGAGAATTCGGTGGAAACTTAGGACACATAGTTATTGAAGATTACACATGCCAAGTTCATTTATGAGGAAATTAAACCTGGATTCATCTAGAGGTTTGGTGAACAAGTCGGCAAACCCAAGATCTGTAGGAATGAAGTGTAGCTCAATGTCACCTTTGGAGATGTGGTCCCTGATGAAATGATATCTGATAATGATATCTGATATCTATGTGCTTTGATCTGGAATGAAGAACTGGATTGTTTGCAATAGCTATTGTACTGGAATTATCACACAGAATTGGGATTTTAGAAAAGAATTGATTGTAGTCCCTGAGTTGGTTTCTCATCCATAGGATCTGAGCACAACAGCCGCCAGCAGCTACATATTCAGCCTCAACAGTAGAGGTTGACACAGAGTTTTGTTTCTTGCTGGACCAACTTACCAATTTGCCACCAAGAAGTTGGCAGCTTCCTGTAGTACTTTTTCTGTCACAAACTGGGAACCTGCATAAACTGAATCTGAATACCCAATTAGTTCAAAACCTGAGTCTTTGGTAAAAAATTTGAAAAGATGGAATCGGTGGGAAGGTTTGGTGCATGGCAAGATGGAAAGGTTTGGAATCGGTGGGAAGGTTTGGTGCATGGCAAGATCGAAAGGTTTGGAATCGGTGGAATCGGTGGTGTGTCTGTGAAGGGTTCCACCGAATTTGAAGGGTTCTACCGAATTAGAGGGGTTCCACCGAATTAGAGGGGTTCCACCGAATTTAAATTTCGGTGGAAGGTTAGAAGAATGGGATGGTGTCCTTGGGAATTAGTTGCTACAAGTTGCAATTTCGGTGGAAGAGCATGCAGGTTCGGTGGAATGGGGTTCTGAAGATGGAGATGAGTGGTTTCTTGAAAGTGAAAGAAAAGGAGGTGATAAAGATGATCAAGAAAAGAAGAGAAATGCATGCAATGTTTAAGGATGCATACGTGTCATCACAAAAAGATGGATTGTTATTGTCTTGGAGTTGATTGATGGAGGAGAGAGAAAAGGTGGTGAAAAAGAATATTTGGTGGAAGATGATGAATTTTTGGTTCGGTGGTTAAGGAAAATTTCGGTGGTGAGGTTTAGAAAAGAAATGGAATTTTAAGAGATTGGAGATGGTGATGTCATGAGAATGACATCATCATGCTTATGATGTCATGAGAGTAAAGAATTCTAAGGTTTTGTCAACTTTCTCACTTGTTCACATAGATCCATTTGCCCAGCTCAAAATCTGTAATCACAAAGAATTTATTTTCTAGGTACCCATTTGGAAGGTGGGTCCTTTTGGGTTAGACGGAAAAGAATTGGACAGTCTTTGGCAACAAGAGAAGTATCACCACAGAAATAACATTTTCTATAAAGAAGGATCTTTTTAGAATTGTGATATTTTTCTTTATTTTTGCTTTTAAAAAATGTCCTCAAGAATTTGATGAGGACACAAAGATTTGGGGTGCAACACCTAAAATACATTTTTCAAATTTTGGGAGGACCAAAAACTTTTCCTTTGAAAAGGACATTTTGAGATACACAGAACTGTGAATAGAATCGGTAGAAGAAGACACATAGGTATTTTTAGAAAAAGTGAAGGATTTCTTTTTAAAAAAAAATTGGCACCCAGATACTTTCCTTTTTCAGAGATAGAAAATATTTTGCATGAGTTGGAAGAGAAGGATGCATCATCTAAAGACAATAGATAAGGAATTAAATGCTTCAATCTTTTCAGCATCAGAGAGAGATAGAAATGGATGTACCTGTGATGAGGTGGGGAGACACTTAGCTGATACACGAGCAGTTGAGGAGGTGTGGCCTTCTGAATCATCCATGTTATTTTTCTTGGCCATGAAACAGACTTTTGAGGTGTCATTCGCTTTCAGATGTGGGTTCATCTGCCAAATCATGAGTTTTAGCAGGCAGACCCTTTGCATTTCCGACAAGTCTGTCATTTCATTCCTTTTCTCTCTTGTATTTTTCCTTGTACCTTTCAGCCCGGTCAGAATGAGCAGAAGAGGAGAGATTGGAGGAATCATGTTTGGATCTTTTCGATTTTGAGGAAAATCGGCCCGAGGAAGAAGTTTTGGGTCCTTCAAGAAGTTTACTTCTGCACTCAGAAGCAAAATGACCCTTTTTACCACAGTTAAAACATTCCTCATTAGATTTGTCCAAGGAAGAATGTTTGGAGAGAGAAGAGGAGGATTTTCTACCAAACTTAGATTTTACAGAACGGAGATGAGATTTGGATTTAGAGTATCCATCCAACATGGCCATTTCATCAGATAAATTATCAGCTGAAGTTTCCTCACATTCATCCTTAGCATCACTAAGATATGCTTCTGAATGATCATTGGGATCTTCTTGACTATTATGGTCAGAGTCAGATGGGTAGGTGATTTTTGGAAAACACTTAGTCTTTTTGGAAGAGTCACTTAGGAGAGCTAGAGAAGAGTTCTTTATAAACTTATGCAGTTTCGTCTGCTCATAGTTGAAAAGAGTTCCATAAAGAACAGTCAAGGGCATGAACTCAAGGTCCTTGGTAGTTTTGATGCAAGTACATATATTTTCCCAAAAATCTGGAAGACAATCCATGAACTTGCACAAGACTTCCTCAATATCATAGACTCTGCCCAACAACTTAAGATCATTTAAAAGAGAGTTGAAGCGATTATAGAAGCTAGGAAGAGATTCTCCTTTTTCAAAAGCAAATAGTTCATAATTTCTAACAAGAGCAATCTTTCTGCTCTTTTTAACTTCATTTGTACCTTCGTACAAAACACACAGAGTGGACCACATCTCTTTGGCAGTAGAGAGATTTACCAGAGAGTGGTACACTTCATCAGGAAGAGAGAGAGCAATGATAGTTCTAACTTTAGAATCAAGAGACACAAGCCGTTTTTCCTCATCAGTGTATTTCTTAGGATTTTTAAGAATGTAACGACCAGTAGCAGCAGATTTTTCTTCATCAGACGAATCATCAGAATTATCTTTTTCCATGGTTTCTTTACCAGGCCTCTGCGTTTCTTAGCGAGCCCAAACTCTGGGGATAAAGGGTCCCTCTTGTAGAATGGTTGGATATCTAGTATCCACTCCTTCCATGAACAACATCATGCGGCTTTTCCACAAAGAGAAGTTGTTAGCATTGAACTTAGGAGGTTTTGAAATGGAGCCATTTTCAGAAAAGTTATTTTGAAAAGAGTTTTCAACAGTAGAGGAAGAGGAGGCAGCCATCGCAGATCAAGTTTATGGAATTAAACTTTCTGCTCTGATACCACTTGTTAGTCCCAGATGTCTATAACAAGTATTGTAGAAGGGGGGGGGGGGGTTGAATACAATACTCAAAATTTTCACAATTTTAATTCTATTATTGAAAATCTTTCAACAAGAATTACACATAGAAAACTTAAGACTGTTGCGGAAAAGAACAGATAAACTATTCTAACAATCTTACACAAAGTATACTAACAAAATAACTAAGAACACTTAGAACAAAGCTATAAAGTTTTTCAAGCAAACTGGAAATTCTTGCACTTAGAGAAATCTTCCAGTTTGCGTAGAATATCAAGAGCACACAGTAATCTTCAAGTCTCTCAAGATGTGTGTAGTTTCTGCATGGAGAGGTCTTCCTTTTATAGTGACAAGGAGTGTGTAAGCATTGAATGCTTGGGACACATGTCATCTTCACACTTGCTGAGGATGTTGACTTCTGGAGAGTTGTGAAGTCCTTGTCACCTTTCACAAGGTACAGTCAGAAGAGCCCATGCATGAGAAAAGAGCTTTGCATGGAAATGGATAATAAGACAAAATGTCACTTTATCCATGTAGAAAATCTCTTCTCAATTTGTCTTCTAAAGATTGCACCACCGAAGGAAGCTTGGGATATGTGACACATCTTTGGAGAAAGCATCTTTGAAACTTCTTTGAGATCCCACCGATGATAGCCTTGTGATATGTGACACATCTTTGAGATATGTGACATCATCTTTGGGATATGTGACATCATCTTTGGAGGAAAAACATCTTTGAGACTTCTTTGAGATCCCACCGAAATTGGACTTCCATCGGTGGGATTCTTTGGCCGAAACAGAGAGTAATTTCGGTGGAGATGTGTCCACCGATGTGTGAGAACACCATCGGTGGACAATGACTTGTATGTGTTGAGAAAGGATCTTTCACTTCCACAATGAGAGAATCTTTAATCTTGACTTTGGTTGATCTTTGACTTCACCAAACATTTGCTATCTTGTACAAGCCATTACAAAGAACCATGCATCTAAAATTTCTCTAAGTATAAAATGTTTTTCAAGGTATAAAAGGAGATCATGAGGTCATCTTCAAATCTTGATGACCCAACATTTATTATTAGTAATTTCCTTCTCTTTCTTAGTGCAAGAAACTTAGTGTTCCAACTTGTTTAGATTTAGGTTTATCCTTAATCTTGTTTCCGCAACAAGCTGTAAATTGTTAATGATTTATCAATAAACAATTTAGAAAAGTAAAATCTTAGTGTTTGTATTCATCCCCCCCTTCTACAAACTTGTATAGCCCTTCGGGACCAACACAGAATATGTTGCCGCGGCTAGTTGTTGTTCACAGGTTCTGTGGATGAAGACTCAACTGATGGACTACGGCTTCAAGTACGAGAAGATTCCCATCTACTGTGACAGCAAGAGTGCAATTGCCATATCTGCTAACCCGGTCCAGCGTATAAAGACCAAACACATCGACATCAGGTATCATTTCATTAAAGATCAACGTCGAAAAAGGTACGATTGAATTATACTTTGTCACAACTGAGTTTCAACTTGCCAATCTCTTTACAAAATCCTTGGATGAAAAAAGATTTAATTTCTTAGTATCCAAGCTCGGCATATTGAACATGAAAGTTTAATATTCTAGATTGATCATTTAATGGATGGAAATATCTGTATGTTAATCTAGTTATTTCTATCTAGATTGATACATTCAATTTTCATCACATTCTATTCTCAATATAAGATATTTTATTTTCATGTCTTTGTTGTTTTTCATTGTTTATTCTATTTGTCACTTTACATTCTTGTTATGATACTTGTGTCTGCATAAGGTATGTTCATAGTCTCAGGGGGAGTACAATATAAGATGTATGCACAAGAATAGGGGGAGTGTGCATATCTGACAAAGCTTGTAAGTGTTGATTTCATGTGCTCACTACTTGAAGATCACAAGGTATGTTCTCTAATTTGTTTTAACCACAAACTCTTAAATGATGAAAATCAAATTTTCTAAACATACTTGCATCATTTAAGGGGGAGTGAAAATATTTCAAAAACCTTGAGTGCTTAATTAATTGGAAGTTGGACATCTTCCAATGTGATAAAATCTTTCAAAATTTTATCTGAAAGATGTCAAAGGGTCACTGTTATCGCAACCTTCTCTTGCGATAACATGGTGAACAGTGTTTTGTCGCAACCCTCAGTTGCGATGAAACCAAGTACCATTCTTATCGCAACCTTGCATTGTGATAAGAGGAAGGGAACAGTATCTTGTCGCAACCCGTATGTTGCGATAAGATTGAAGGTTTATCGCAACTTGTTCATTGCGATAAACTGACACGTGGCAGGTCAAACTTTGGACCAATCTCGTGTTGCCACGTGTCACGAAAATTCAAAATTCGTATAAATAGGAGAGTGTTTTCCAAGTCTTGTCTCATCTCAAACACTATTCTCTCTCTCTAAACTGCTACTATGCCTTTCGATTTTCAAGACGATTTAGCATTTTCTGTTCCGTGCATTCGATTCAGATCTACATCGAGGTAAACCCTTCAAAATTTCAGTCGATTTCATCCATTAAATCGCATGCTACAGTCGATTTTAGGGTTTAGGGTCGTGTTCTTCATTATCTGCTTGAATCCATGTGTTTGTGTTGTTAAATTGCATAGGGTTTACTCACGAGTGTTGTGCGAACCTAGTAGTGTAGGTCTTAACATCAAAATGTGCGAAAATCACAAATCTGGGCTTGAACACTTAGTATTATTTCAGTGTTCATCTTTATCGCAACCAACGTGTCTTCATAAACTCATAACTATCGCAACGGTCTGTTGTTCATACTTATCACAACCTTGAGTTGCGACAAGATCTTATCGCAACCAATGCATTGCGATAACCTCTTGTCACATTCTTCACGTTGCAATAACCCCTTACTTGCGATAACTTCTTGCTATGCACTGCGATAAGCCCAAACACTTAGGGATTTTTTCCAAATTTTTCAAGAAAAATCAATTTTGGCACTATTCTAAAACTGTCAAGTGGTTCAAATGGCTCAACATGATGGGAACTCTTCGGATGAAAACACCATCATCCGTTCACATCGTTCATCCCACCCGTCCGTCAATGCTCGTGACCGGGATGAAGAAATTTACCCGAGGGGTTCATTTCTAAGATTTGATGACAACAACTATCATCTGGATCTTGCGGTTCCCTTTGACTATCAAATCATCATAGAGATCATCTGCGGCCATCCTCTACGAACCGCGCTTACCAGAGTTGAACATGTACCGACCATTTACCTTCAACAGTTATGGGTACAATTCAATTCCATTCGACTCATCGTACACCACATTTCACGGCCAAAGTTGATCACTTTGACGCCAGAATCACTCTACGAGGACTCCGTCGTGCACTTAACCTACCTTACTCAGAGAATTTTGAGGATCCGGTTCCAGGAGAACAACTATTCACTGATATCTGCAGTCTTGGATATCAAGCCCCCAACAACCAAGTTCTCACCGGTTCATCATAGTTCAGACGCACGTATCTTCCACATATATGGTACACACAATGCTCTATTTTCAACCGTTGCATGACTTCCAAACACACAGGCCTAGACAAGACGAATCTGCCTATCCTACGGATGTTCCATGCCTTCGCGTTCAATCGAAACATCGATTATGCAATCCTGCTTTGGAATGAACTTATCGAGCTAGTCGAGGACAAGGCACGCCCGAAGAAGAACATAACTTTTGTACCTTATCAGCGATTCTTCCAGATTCTGATTCATCAGATTATGGAAGATAATCATGAGATTCCACGCCGAGAGAATGCTCCACGAGGCCCGATCCAGTACATGCATTACATAAAGATGCCCAGGCACGTGGATTTTGCTCATATTGTCGTCATCAGAGAAGACGTACTCGCATATGCTGACCAACAGTCCTGGGTAGTTAGGCAGTATAGGCTAGAAAATGCATTGGTGGTCCATCCAGAGCCGGAGGGACCTCCCCATGATGCAAACCTACTAGGAGGTAAGGGTCAGAATGTCAAGGGGGTTCAGGAACACGGGGTTCTTGAACAACGAGAGGTGAGGAGACCTAAAAGAAAGAGAGTCGGGAGAAGTAAATGGACTGTTGGCGATGCATCCTCTTCACGACCAGTTCAACCACCACCTCGACCTCCTCCGGTTCAGATATTTGATGACGATGTCTCATGGAACTCAGCCGATGTCGCTGATACATCATCTTCTGATGATGATTTAGCTTCATTCATACCTTTCGGAGATGATGATGATGACTCCGACCATGACCCCGATGCCGATCTAATTCCAAGACACATGGATCATAGACCACGTGTTGTGAGTTCTGATGCTGATTCCACACGGAACATCGAACTCTCCGACACTGCTACTGACGCCGCGGATCCTTCTAATCTAAACGAAGAAGTAGAAGTAGATGTGGAGGATGTAGCTAGTGGTGAGGAAAGAGGGAAAAAAGAATTGAGCGAAACTGTGACAGAGCCCGAAAAAGTTTTAACTATCGGCTCTCCCCTAATCGATCGAAGCCGGATAGCCACATCTTCTGCCAACGAGCGTTTGTCGTCGTTGCGCATTGAATCAACCATGGTGGACCCAGCCATGCATATCACAGACCCACCAAGCCACTCATCGGTCTCTCAACAGACCGATGTTTCATTTTCCACAGGGGAATTAGCACAAAGTCTATCGGCAACACAATCGGTGTTTGCTGGTATTGAAACACGTAGGCTCCCGCCCCGGCCACCGACCTTCCTTCAACGCACTTCGAGTCTAGGGCCATTTGGATGAACATCATTTCCTAGGACACGAATGTTGACACCCCACCAAGTTGAGAACTTTCGTGGTCCAACCGGAATACCCCGGGTTAGGCCGCCATTCGTTGGTGCCTCGCGAGGACCGGGTGGAAGTCCTGTCACTGCTAACAACATGCCAGCGGTGAACACGGGCCGTATAGTTGCTACAACTACTACGTTAACCGAGAACCTAAGTGGCTCGGGTGTTAGATCCATGTTTCCTTCTTTGACTGTTCAGCAGGTGGCTTAGAATCTTGGTCCTTATCCACACTACATCACTTTGGAGGTTCTGCGAGCTTCACTTGCATCCATTGACACCACTTACAAGAAACATACCGACGAGTTGAGAAAGGTTGTTGGTGACCTGTCTGCTGAAGTTAGAAGAGCAATCAAAGGAAAAGGCGTTGCTAAATCGTCATCAACTCCTCCGAATCAACCATCTCGCACTGAATGCGATCCACAAACACCACCACCAGTACCGTTACACCAAATCCCAGAAGACCAGCTCAAATCAGAGCTGTTAGCCCGACTCCTAGCCAAAAGCGACTCTGGTACAGCTGAAGAGGTTGACTTAATTGGATTACTCCGTCAACATACCCAACCTCAAACACAAACCCCAAACCAACCACCCTCTAGCAACGACTTCCAGCGTCTAACCGATTCCATGAAAGAAATGACGGAAGCCGTGATGGCAGGATTCACCTCCATCACTGACAGGCTTCGCGCTGTCGAAGAGAAGTGTGGGATTCAAGCTCAAGCTCCACAGAAACGAAGGCATGATGATCCGGATGATCCTGATCTTCATGAGGGGGAGAAGAGAGCAAGAGTCAAAGAAACAACGTACACATGTACGGGAAATGAAGGGGGTTCAGTCAGTGAACGGGTAACAACTGGGGTTGAAAAGGCTAGCTGATGTCATAACTGGGGTTGAAAAGCCTTCGGTTGTTGACAATAGAACGACGGATGAGCGGATGGCCGATAATATGATTATTGATATCATCTACATTGATTCAGAAGAAGAGCCAGAGCAGTTGAGCCACAAGATCAAAGAAGAAATGGTTGATGCTCTGGACGATGTTTTTGACACTACTGGGGATCAGGATATGGAAATTGAATCCGAAGATGATGCTCCTCCACCGCCAGAAACAGCAGATCCGGGTACAGGTACTTCAGCTCCACAAGCACAGATAATTCCCGATGGGAAGATCAGAGATCCGGTACTTGAGGCAGAACTACGAATCTATCAAGTAGTCATTGATGCTGAACCAAGGTATGTAACTACGGGAGAAACAGTGACAATCCTGACTCCGTATCTAGAGAGCCTAAGGAAAGAACTATATGTACGGGATGTTCAGATAATTAACTTGGAGAAAGTTTATGGGATTGAGGACTTGCCATCACTGAAGAAGATCGAGTTTTTGTACGTTATGAGAAATAAAGACAGAGAAACAGGTGCTATCAGATCAGACAACATGATAATGAAGGTGCTGAAGGTTGAATCTCAAAAGTTGTTCAATGTCTTTTATCCTGAATTCACTGTCTTCAGATCTGATGGTTCTGAATGTGTGTTCTCTGAGGCTGACTTCAAGAGTCTGAAACTGGATGATCTCCTAAGCCTTTACAACCTCTTAGCCACCCGCCCAGAGAAGAAGATTGAATATGACGCCGCTTACCAGAGTGTGAAGAAATTTATGAGAAATATCCTGAAGTTCTCATACATTACCGATTTCCAGATGGCCTTGGAATCTCATCAAGCTCATGTGAACATCAGAAGACCAAACAGACGCCTGCTTGATATTCAAGGTATCCCCGCCTACACCGTACTGAAAAAGCCTGAGCTCGGGGTTGTCTACCTTGATACTGACTCAAAGAAGAGATTCATGAGAGTAATTGAAATCAACAAGTTCTGTGAGGGTACTATGAAGATGATTTTGGTTCATCTGGAAAGCAAGCTTCGTCTGGATGCAAGTGGAGAGGTGAAGCACAAAGATAGAGAAAAGGACCTGATCAACCAAGTGATTGAATCCATTTCCTACCGGGAGGAGTACCGACATGCATTACGAAGATTCGAGATCATTTTCGGTATTCGGAAGAAATATGTGACCCCGGTAGACGTCTAAATCATTTGCCTCTACTTTGGTACAAAGGGAGAGATTGTTAGTGCTTAATTATGATTGTACCAAGTAGAGGGACCTAATATGTCAATGTTCCATACTTGTCATAGGTATATATTGTTTGCTTATTTCCTCTTTAGGAATTAGGTCATCTTCCATACATAGTAGCCACACACACAAGTTCTTGTATTGCATTCATCATTGTGACTTCCTTTATTGTTAACATTGATTGATTACTTGTTCTGAGATCACAGTTACATTCAATTTCGAACAACTATTTTATTTTAACAATTTCAACATTATTTATATTATTACAATATTTTATAAGTTTATTATCTCAAAACATTTAAAAATATATATAGATACCCAGCCTATATAGGGGTGGTATTTTTTACAAACCATTGTATTTGTACAAACTCGTACAAACCATACCTACCTTCATGATTTTGTAAATTTGGCTTCATGAATATATATATATATATATATATATATATATATATATATTTTGGCTTCATGAATATATCATTTGACATTTTTAACTAATTTTTTTACAAAAATAAGGGTATTTTAGCGCTCCACCGAAAAAAATTAGTTAAAAATGCCAAATGATATATTCATGAAGCCAAATTATATATTCATGAAGCCAAAATATATATAAATATATTCATGAAGCCAAATTTACAAAATCATGAAGGTATGTATGGTTTGTACGAGTTTGTACAAATAGACTGGTTTGCAAAAGATATCCAGCCTATATATATATATATATATATATATATATATATATATATATATATATATATATATATATATATAAATATAAAAAGATAAAATATGAAATATGAAATAAGAAACATTATTTATATTATTACAGTATTTCATAAGTTTATTATCTCAAAACATTTAAAAAATATATATACAAAAATAAAAAGATAAAATATAAAATACGAACTTTAGATTTGAATTTTGGAGTACAAATTGTATAGAAAACATACTAAAACAAACATATAATTAATCTAATTATCATAGTAAAAAAAAGCTAAATAAACTTATATTTAAGTCATTTAAAAAATATTAAAAAAATGTTAAAAGATTCATGTATTTAGTTCATTTTAAACAAAGCTACTTCTTTTAATAAAAACAAATTTAATTGGAAGAAATAAAACTACTTTTTTTAATAAAAACCAAATAAATTGGAAAAAAACAACTAACGGAACTCGAACCTTGGATGAGATGTAGAATGCATGGAATGGAAGACTCTAGCCACTGAGCTAGAGCTGCTTTTTGTAAAGTTTTGCGTCAAATAAACTATATAGTATTATTATTATAAATAAATATTAAAAACATTCGGAGGCCCCCGACGATCGGAGACCCTGTGCGGTAGGACCTCTTCGAACACCCTAAAGAACGACCTTGGCAAGGATTAAAAAGAAGGCGATCTCGAGAAGGCGAAGGTGTCTTCTCCAGACATGACACCCCCATCTCTACCTAACGGGTAATAAAAGTGATAACGATAACAACCTCTTCTACTAAAGGGAAGGGGAAGTCAGTCGAGAGTGGACCAAAGACGATGTCTTTGCACATCTAGGTTTTTGTTGACTTCACGAAGGTGAATCTCCTGGATAAGGACATGTTCCTTTATACATGAAATTTTTCCTCCTCCTCACAATTGGGAAGGTATGAGGATGCCCTAATCAAAGACGTGAATATGCACACGGTCAGACTTTCTTTCATGGTAAACTCTTTTATAACATTTGCTTTGCTTTACTTTATGACTAGTAATTCTGATGTTGTATTGTTTTGTTTGTCAGAGCTTCTAGGAGAATTTGGTTTTGCATGCTCAACTAGACCAGGTGCATCGGCTTTCAGCAATGTCCTCGAAGAAGCCTAGCCCACTAGGTAGGGTGCCGAAGCTAGACGACGCCCTCTCCGGGTTGGAGGAAGAGAAAAGAGCTAAAGAGGAATTACGAGATCGTCTAAAAGAAGCCTTGGCCAAATTATCCATGTCTGAGGTGGAAGAAAGAAAGACTAAGTTTGCCTTGATTATGTCGTCTTTGGTGTAATAGATAGAGAGTGCAATATTTGACTTTTTATTTTCTTTTTTAATTAAAAACTTTTACCCCCTTAAAATTTAAGATAAATTATCTTAAAAATTACTAATATTATAATCAAACAAATTATATAAAAAACAAGAATTTCGTGTTATTCGATATGACATCCATCTCGATATAGATTTTTTTTTGTTTTAACCATTTTTTACGTGAAATGCTATATATGTGTTATATTGCTTATGAATATTTATGTACGTTCAAATGTATACATCTCGACACCGTAAGTCCGTAACTCGGCATCACCTTTTTCAACACTTTCTTCAACGTCGTAAGATATCACATTATTCATCACCGTAACCCAACACCCATTGAGACGAATCGAGAACCCATCAAGTTTCGGTTGTGAACCGGGAAACAAAAAAGAGAGTGTCACGTCTCCACACATTCACGGGTCACTCATGTATCATTCATCATGAATAATGTATTATTCCGGATGAATAATACAACATTCAGGGTTAATAATACACGATTCATGAATTCGTGTATTATTCATCCTAAATGTTGTATAATTCACCCTGAATATTGTATTCATCATTAATAGTGAATGAACGTTCACTTTTGTTATTTAAATTGAATGTGGACACCTGAAGATGTGCAAACATATTCATAATGAATAAAACCAAGTTTCGGTTGTGAATCGGAGAACAAAAGAGAGTGCGTCATGTGTCCACACCTTCACGGGTCATTCATATATTATTCATCATGAATAATGTATCATTCAGGATACATAATACATCATTCAAGGTGAATAATACACGATTCATGATGAATAATACATGAATCATGAATTCGTGTATTATTCATCATGAATGTTATATTATTTATTTTGAATACTGTATTATTAGTCATGAATAGTGAATGAACGTTCCCCTTTGTTATTCATACTGAATATAGACACCAGGAAATGTGCATACATATTCATAATGAATATAACACATCTATGACATTTCACGTAAAAATGGTTAAAACAACAAAAAAACTATATTGAGATGTATGTTATATCGAAGAGCACGAAATTCTCGTTTTTTTGATATAATTTGTTTGATTAAAATATTAGTAATTTTTAAGATAATTTATTTTAAACTTTAAGGGGGTAAAAGTTGTTAATTAAAAAAGAAAATAAAAAGTCAAAGATGGTAGACGCTGATTGAAATTTCCAGATTTGTCCTTAATCACTTCTCAATTGATTTCATTAAGTTTTAACCATTGATTAGTTTTCTAAAATTTGATCAATGGCTAATATTGGTCCTGACGTGCATAATAAAAAATGAGTTTTCATTTGAACCCATCCATATATATATATAGGGTCCGTTTCCGTTACAAACCAAATAGATTGTACAAACCCTGCAAACCAATCTTAGTCGTTCATCAACTCTAATCAATATCTGGTTTTATTATGTTTCCTAATCTAAAGTCATGATCATAATTAATGAACGTTATCATCTTCCATATATATTACAATCATTATTAATGAATCATAATAATTACCATAAATACATCTGTTGTTTCCTAATATAGTGGTTTGTAAGGTTTGTACAAATTGCTTGGTTTGTAAATGAAACGCACCATATATATATATATATATACTAGCTGGGTACCCGCGCAATGCGGCGGGGTACGTAAATGTAAACAATATTGAAGTCTCAATGGTTTGTTAGAGGTAAGAGTGTGAAAAACTCGAATAGTCTAACATCTGAACCCGAACAATAAATTAGGGTTTCTACAAAACCCGAATACCCCAATATCCTAAAATCCAGGTCTTGATTTCCGTATCTGAAATCCAATTGGGTTTTTTGTTTGCCCACCTTGACCCGTCCAACCCGCCGATGCACACGTGTAGTTAGAGGGGATTTTAAGGATGATATATTTACATTTAGCGTTGGTTTACCCAAACGCTTACCCCGTAAGATTTAACACTATAATTTACTTTACATGGTAAGATTATAGTCCATCAAAGCAATATCATATGTAAGTTTAAACAATAAACACTTATCGGATAAGAGTCTCCATCATGTCAATAAACGTTGCAATTGACGTGAGACATCCTTAAATATGAAAAATATGTGGTCTAATATGTGTGACCAACTAAAAACCAATGGAAAACTCTATCTACGATGTATTTTTATAATATAAAATTGATGCAATGAATTAAGTTTAATATGAGAGCAAGAAAGTCTCGTGTCATAATTTAGATGTTTGGAAAATAATACATCGCTTAAATACTCAACATATTTTTGACATTATGGAAGTTTATTTCTACTTAACTAAATCACAAACTTCAACCTTATGACTATAAATAATAGAAGCATCACTGTGACTTCGATCCATTTAACTTAATTTTGACAACAAAACAAATTTAGAAACATATCTCAGCAAAACCACCATCCTTATTATGCATTTGAAAGACAAACTTAATTGGTTTAGCTTTGTAAACAATTTCAAATGTGATTAAGATTTATGAAACTGTTTTTGTGGTAATACTTTTATACATTATAAAAACTTGGAGGAATTTTGAAGGCAATAACAACTATGAAGATTCACATACATGTATCTAATTTTTCAGCATCACTTCTTACTTTCTGAATTGATATTGCTTTGTCAACAACCAAATATGCTTTATGACCCGTTTCTTGCTATCTTTTTTTAGAGCTATAATGCATGTATGCAATCCAAAAACAACTTCCAACTCACGTTAAGACTGAGCCCCCGGGACTTCCACTTGCAATTTTATCATTTCACAGTGTTTTCATGACATACTCTTATTTTATGAAAAGAAAAGTGATGAGACTCATAAAATGGTAAAATAAAACTAAAAAGAATGATGTAAATTAACCAAAATACGATAGCATACCATAAATAACCTTTAAAAAAAGAGCATACTGGATTGGAGGGCATAACGAGAATTGTGGTCGTTCCCAAAGAGTTGTACTTGTACGAATGCGAAACATCCTTAAGTTTTGCGACCATTATAGTCGGTTAATGTAAGCAACAATCTCATGCAGCAAGATTTTAATTCTTCTAAAACATGAAGTAATTCGACATTTCCTTAATTTGGAGCTTGAGTAGCCATTTGATGTGATAAAAGCATGCCATACCATGTTTGCTTCAAGCCCATCATGCTGTATTGTTGTAGCCTACAGGAACACTTTGCTGCTATTTTGACCTTAAAGAAATACCCCAATACTAATCATCACTAACTGCTCAAACTCAAAAAAATCTAAGATGAAACAAAAGGCCTGAAGATAAATTGAAGTATACTCTAAAAAACATGTTGCTAGAAACATAGACAAATCCCAAAGAAATAAAGCATATTACATGTAGACCATCACCATGAATTCCTTTTTTGCCACTTTTGTAAGCAAATCAAACCCAAAGAAAAAAGGGGATCAAAGCATCATCACATAAAAGTCTTCTTCAACAAACAAGCATACAACTAACAAGGAAATGATGGATGAAATTAAAGCTATAACCTTATCATACATACCATTAATTATTTATTTATTCAAACTCAACCCAACCCAAGTGCAGCATCAGCAAGGATGAGCTCTGGGTGGATGTTGCTTCCGGTCAGCGTCATTTTCAATAACAATTTCAATTTTCAAATAACAATTCTTTTAATTTTAAAGAAAAAGGGATAGAAATAAATAAAGAAAGAAAGTTGTTGTTGTTGTTGTTGTACCATTCTTGGAGATCCGTTAATCTCAGCAGTGTTCATGTCAAGAGCCTTCATCACAGAGTGAGGGATGCCGAAGGCAGATCCGTTGTCCGACCGGAGATCGTGGTTCCAACCGGAGAAGAATAAGCAGATCTGATTCTTTCACATCGTAGCGCTGCAAATCCGGTTCCTTAATGTCGTGGTTCTGCAAATCTGTGGTGATAGAGAGAGATCGAGGTTGAAGGGTAAGTTGGAGACAGAGTGGCGATGCATATCGGCTGGATGTCAATTATTGTACAATGTGCTTTGTCACTTGTAATTCATAGTTTTTTTTTAAGTTTCATGCATAAAAGAGTAGTACATTATGTATTAAAACTTGTCTTTAAGAGTTTTATGTTAAATGCATTATAAGGTAGTAATATATATATATTCACATCGTAGCGCGGGTGAATCATAATTCCGAAGTCGTTAACTAAATCGTGTATCATGTTTCTCTTTTTAATCCATTCTCCATCCCTCTCGAAAATAATGTTAACTTCCAATTATTTGATGAATGATAAACTATTACCCAAGCTTGTAGGAACTAATCCATGCATCATGTACTGATTCTCAACAATTTCATGTCTTTGATGAAAAATGGTCTCTCGTGGCCTTTTAAAACACCTACCAATCCTCGTTTTTCCGCCTTCAGAAGATGAAGCGACATCAGGTGAAAGGGACTGCACTTCAACAACAACAAACTGCAGCTTGGAATTCACTACAACGGCTGAGAAAGAAAAGGATGTACAGATAAATAACTGATCGTATACAAGAGATTGTACATTTACGTAAATAGACACTTTTTGTGGTCTATGTGTATTAGATTGTGACTAGTGGTTCTCAGCAGATCCAAAAAAATATTTACATAATGGGAATCCTATACGAAGAAATAAAACATCTCAACTAATTTCATTACCTTATCGGTAAACATATAAAGGGAAGAAATAATATATAGCATATGAATTGAGAAGGATAATAAAGACACATACCAGCGTTGGAAGGAATAGTCCAGGGAGTAGTGGTCCAAACTGCAAGGGACAATCTAGGATTGGAAGGAATAGTCCAGGGAGTAGTGGTCCAAACTGCAAGGGACAATCTAGGAAGAAATTCATCTAGTAATCCACCTTTAGTTGAGTACTTAGTAATCTGAAAATTTCATACATGCTCTTTGAAAGAGCAGTGCGAGATGAAGGATACTCTAACACAGCCTCTGCAAGAGCAGTGCGGGATGAAGGACTCCAGTGCACGGGCTTTCTCCCTTGATATATGTACCCTTTGAAAACCATCTGGCCAAACACTTCAATCTAGAAAGGCAATAGGATCAGATAATAATTATTATAGCAAAACATGAGCAGCTTGCAACTTTTATCATTATCACCCTTTCAGACCACACTGTAAAAAATAAAAAGGAGTTGTAGTTATACTAATCATAAAGAAATTCACTGACAAGTATTGTAAAGTTTGGTCTCGTTACCGATCAAGAGTGAGATAAGGATGATCCCAGTCTGCCCATACCCCAAATCTTTGTGCACAGACAGTATAGATACTTACATTCTATTATTCATTAACAATAATAACAAATAAGCAGCATCATTAGCTGACAATATGAAATATATACATAACCAAAACATAGATACTCCACAAGTAAATAAGTATTTGACTATATGGAGGGAATATGTGAAATAACAAATAACATAATTTAAATTTAGCTCTCTCAGTTTTGTGGATTAATTGTTTAAACTGGCCTTGAAAGATGCCATTTGCGCCTTCATAGTTGCTTTGGCAAATTTAGCTGCTTTTGCTCTCAACTTTATTGGTGTCAGCCCCTTCCGGGTATCTTGGTCCAATGACTGCAATACTTAAATTACCCATAATTAAAGCTAGAAAATTACCCATAAATAAAGCTAGAAGACAACATATATCCCATATCAATTCTTGGCAATCTAATGGCAATACATACAGCTCAAACCAATGAAATCATGAACCAGAAAATTTTCAACTCAAGAAACCAGCAACAAACTATCATTTGCCTTTCAACTCAATCGGTAGACCATTGCAATCCCAACCAGGAATGTAATGAACTTTAGAATTTTGAAGAAGCTGTCATGAAAGCAAAAACAAAAAATAAACGAGGTTCAGATACATATTCATCATATTTATTGTATCATTAGCATTTAGACAGTCCTTGGTACATTTAATAGAACAGGCAGTTCCATGTAGGTTGCGAATGATTTACTTGTTATCCAAAACACAGAATGAGAGCAATTTCATGACCATGTATAGGAACCATAAAACTAAATGCAATTCTAAAAATAAATGCACATGAAACTCTATTTACATGTGAGTACATAGTGAACCATGGAATGGAAATAGTAAACATAACAGACAACCTTAAATAATGTGACTAATGCTAAGATAATGGACACTAAAGGAACCCTTAGGCAACTCTATTTACAGGTTAAACTTTAAATGAGAAAAGATAATTGCATTGACGATTATGACCTGTGTGGAAAGCAACATTTAATATGAAGGCTTTGATTTGGTGCCAACTAAAACTTGCATTTGAAGTTATTAGTGAGTTTAAGCCACATTGTCAATAAGGACTTCCCTTGCTTATTGCTACCTTTAATTTTCCCAATCATAAGATAAGATGTATGATGCCTTCATGATACTATGATCATAACATTGCTGTTATGCTACAGCTTGTGCAGCAAACCTTTGTTAAAAAGTTGTTCCTTTTAAAAAATGTCAAGCATTTGAGCCTTAGGACGGGCCCCTAGATGTCCTAGACTGACCTCCTTGCAGGACCTACAAGTCTTTGATGTATTTCTTAATATCTACTTCTCGTAGTCCCTGGCCTAGATCAACACCAACTATTGTTGTTGCATCAAGTGACAGATCCTAGAAGATAACCAAGATGTTAGTCAATAAAGACAAAACGAAACACCAAAAAACTCAAGACATCTTGCATACCTTGAAATGGCACCAGAGATCCGATCCTCTGGCTTTGCAAGCTGATATGAAGATAATTCACTGAAAATTAATCAATTTAGGAATAAACTGATACCTAAACTGAAACTTATAAACAAATGAAACAAGTAATGGGATCCACATCGATGTTAAATTCGCCACAAAAATCCGTATGAAAAAAGTACTCAAGACATCGTGCATACCTTGAAATGGCACCTGAGATCCGATCCTCTGGCTTTGCAAGCTGACATATACAAATCAACATTAAAACCCTAAATTTCAACTGACATTCATAGAAACCCCCAAAATTAACCAAAAAAACATTCTAACAGTGCTCAATCTCTATAAGTGTAAAAATCAGCAAAAATAGACAACGACTCGTAATAATGAACAAAAGAAGGCGCAAGCATAAAAGAACAATGTATACAGATCTCAACACTTACGTGAAGGCGGATATCTTTCGACGGAATCAAACAAATAAACCAACTGAAACCTGCAACATTTACCAATTTGAAGGCCATAGTTTGAAAAGCTTCAGCTGAATGAAAAGAATCATAAACGAAAACATAAAAGGAACTCAAAAGAAAAAATGGAGAAGATACAAGTATAAATCAAACCATACCAGAAGCGGGGCAGTGACAACGAAGAAGAGGCGATTCCAGAGACTTCAGCAGTGAGATAGCTTTTGAGGAACTGACAACGAAGGAGGGGGGTTTACTCTTCATATTGGGACCCAAAAATAGCTTCAGGAAGAAATCACATTTTTGTTCTCCATTTCAGAGGAAAGCATGGGCTGAGACGTGAATAAGAGGAAAGCATGGGTTGTACCTTAGGTATGGGCCTATTTGAAAATCCTTGCAATAAGAAGTTATACCATATGCTTTCCAAGTAGTAATTAAGAGTTTTTACAATTTCATGCTTGAAATAGAAGTACATTGTGCTTAAGGACTTGTAATTAAGACAATTGTCTTGAATGCATATATATGTAGTATAGATACTAGCAGTTTACCCGTGCGATGCAGCGCGGGTGAATCACAACTCAAAAGCAATAACTTAGGGGCCGTTTACAAAACGCTTACTCGGGTAAGTGTTTACCAAGTCACATTAGCTTACCGAATGAATATGGCAAAGACCAAGCATCTTACCCGATAAGAGCGAAAGCAAGGACCGAGAGTCTTACCCGGTAAGTGAGTGCGACGACTCTTACCATGGTTAGCGCTTACGGCTAAATTGTTGCATAGGATGCCATTTTGGTGGACTAAATCTTATCCGAGAAGTAGGTGATAGTGTTGAATTTTACCAGTAAGCACTTACCCCGGTAAGTGATTAGGTAAATGGCACCTTAGCCTTTGATTATGTTTCTCCGTTCATTCTAAAAAAAACTTGAGTTTGTATGGTTTATTTGCAGGTCAACAAATAAATAAAAATTAAGGTTAATATCAGGATATTTTGGAAGAATAATTGCATGAGCATTGAGTTTCCAAACCCATACGTTAAGAATCATTACCAAATTTGAAATTCATGGCACAACAAAATATAAATACAATCGTCTGTGCATATTTCAAATCCGTATATTAAGTAGCCCAAATCTTTTTGAAGTATCAAAAAGACAACAATACATTAAGAAATAACGCCATGAATACCATTCCATCCAAAAGGCCATAAGCAAGGGAACACTTTAGAAATAGCAACCAATAACTTAGTCCTCAACCATGTTTCTCCATCACTTTCGATTTTATTGTGTGGTTTATTTGCAAATCAACCAACAAGTAAAATTGAAGGTTAATACAGTGTATTAGCAAGATATCTTAGCAAATGAGTATTGAGTTTCCAAATCCATATATTCAGAACTACTTACAAAATTTGAAATTCATGATGCGTTAGATTGAGTGTTGATAAATATAACTTTTTAAAAGATTAACTTTATAAAACATAACCACTTTTTAAAAGATTAACTTTATAAAACATAACCACTTTTTAAAAGATTTTTGTACGAACAACGTAAATCTACAGGGCGATGGAGGGAGAGGCGATTTGTTGATGGACATGTTCGTCCTTCCTGTGCTTCGTCGTTGAAATCAGAAGCGTCCCTGAAGTCAGAAGCAGTTCGTCATCCCTGAAATCAAAGGATTTTCAGTCCATGTGATTGCTAAAATTTAAGGATGTTCCGTCCATAAGATAATTATAATACAAATAATAAGTTAATTATAGAATATACAAAACATAACTAAAATTTTACCTTTTGAAGGATAAGCAAAGACAAGACATCATTCAATGGGGTTGCACGACCTACATCAACCAACTGCCAATTTCTACCTTTTATTCTCGTTCTCTTTCCAGTTTGTATTGCTCGATGAATGAGAGTTTTTCTTTAAGCTGCCATATAATCCAACAAAACATCAGTAAGAAGAAAGTGTAATTTCATCCGTAGCTGTAAGTTTTTGAGACGGTCAGTAAAAGAAAGAACATTAGTAGGTGATGCAGCAACAAATCAGTATTAACTGCCGTTCCTTCAACTCTTGTGGACATCTTGTCTTGAACTTGACAACCGCTGCAGGAAATGCTATTCGTGCAGTAGTAGATCAAGGTATGCAACGAGCAGAAGTCATGATTAAAGGTCCCGGTCTCGGAAGAGACGCAACATTACGAGTCCATTCCATTGTAATTGCAAGGGAAAATCTCCTTTAAGGACGATTCTTAGTTTTCGGATTGGTTGTAAAAAAGACTGGTGGTATCAATCGGAATGCCTTATTTGTCTTTCCAGGAAAATGGATATCTCCAGAAAAGATTATCAGTTTAATTTTTTTCTGCTTTTTTCTTCACTCGGACCAATCC
This sequence comes from Saussurea involucrata, assembly GCA_033807775.1. Classification (NCBI taxonomy): domain Eukaryota; kingdom Viridiplantae; phylum Streptophyta; class Magnoliopsida; order Asterales; family Asteraceae; genus Saussurea; species Saussurea involucrata. The sequence continues at coordinate 142,289,929 of CM066322.1, forward strand.
GCCTACCCGACTTCTTCTATTTAAAGTGATTTGTGTGATCATGTAACGTCAAAGAAAAAGACGGAAAAACGTATCAGGCCAGGGGTTGAAGTTCTTCTCAAAGCTGTAAATTTTTTGGAACGAATGTTTGAAAATTTACAGAAACCCCTTTTCTCTTGATAAGGGCCTTCATTTGAAATTTAAAAGAGAAAACTTACAGAGATGGGCCTTCAATCCAGGGTTCAAGGGGGGCTTGGAGAACGTGTCGTTTGAAGAAAATCAGAAGCAAATAAAGATGAAAAGGTCAGCAGAGAACTTTTCATTCTAAACCAACACAAACCTTAAAATTTTGATTATTTGATGATGCATGAGAACTTTTCTTGCACGTCTTTCTAACCAACACACATAATATCTACAGAGGCCATCCTAGCCTATTGCAAGTGATAAAAGGACATCAACTTTAATATAAACCTAGCTCATATAACAATGAAAGTACTTCTGCATTAGCTTAACCAAATCAATAGGTAATGCCTGTTGAATGATTCAGTCACTTTGAGGCAAGTAACCACTTGCCAATGAACCAAAAAAAAAATCATATCCAAGGAATGAAGTGAATCAAGTAGCTTCACGGTCAAATGATTGGATCAGTACGTACCAAATTTCAGCTTCAAAAATCGAATATCACTGGTAAAGTTGAGTTAAAACTACAACAAATTAAATGAATTCTTACCTAGGGAAAACTCAAATTACCAAAACAAATTCTACTGGTGTTTTTATTTTTAACCTTCAAATGACCGAAACAATCTATTAACCAGATAAGAAATGCATCCAATTGTTTAACATTCCAAGCATTCTATAACATTATCTATAACATTATGAAGGCAGATTTGTATAACGTGCTTTTAAGAGAAATTAAATTACTTGGCAATTCCCTCTCCTTGATTTCTACAAGGGCCAATCCCAATCCCAATCCAATCGTGTTTAAAACAGAAGATAAAGAAAGCATCGAGAAAATAGTACCTGCTTGAAAGAACGAGGATATAGATCTTCTTGTCAAGTCTTGCTATAATTTATGTTGGTCTTGTTTGGTTCTAGTCTCCATGATAATACCTCGGAGAGAGAAGCGAAGGTCCTTTGGCAACAGATAGCTGAACATAAATTAATAATAAACCAAAACCATTTAAAATCATACATGGAGAATACCAACCAATGCTAAGCATTAAACCAGAAGTCAAAAACCTTTGCAAATTTTGTTAACAATTGCAATAACAGAAAAAGATATATAACCAAATGTCAGTAGCCATATCCAACATGTTCATCAAACACAACACAACAGCTATTTGGTCCTTATCCTACCAAATTCAAACACATGAGATTAAGAGGCCGTTTACCAAATACTTACCCAGGTAAGCGCATATAGGTAAAATTCTAACACTCTCACTTAATTACCAAGTAAGATTTTTGACCACCAAAACGGTCTCATACAATTTTCAAGGCAAGAGCTAACCCTGGTAAGATTTTTCGCCCTCACTTACCGGGTAAGATTTTTGGTCCTTGTAAGGTAATGTGACTTGGTAAGTGCTCACCCACGTAAGCGTCCGGTAAACAGCCCCTTAGACCAATAAAAAATAGCAAAATAGCAGGAAATTGCAGTTTCATAATAAAATAGATCAACTGCATCAGTTCAAACACAATTATTGAAAAAAAGCAACGGGCTCCCAAAATGGACAGAAACCATATCAAGTCCACCAAAAATTCATAAATGTGATCATCCATAACACTTGCAATAGGGACTAAAAAAAGCAACGGGCTTACATTTCGCCTTGCAACTTAGAAACTGATTTATTCATACAACACCATTTTTTCACTAACTGTGAGCTCTGCACCTGTCAAAAAGAATGGTATAAGAGTTTTTTTACCAGAAGTAGTGCAAGGAGAAGTGTTATAGAATTTTTTTTACCACTCACGTTCTATCTTTGCACAAATGATGAGCTCTTTGCTGCAAATTGCAATGCTTGTTTCACCATGATCTAGCATTCTGCACAAACACCATAAAACTAAACACACCCTGCAATTTTGCAATCAATTAAACCAAAAAAGTTGCTCCGAAGTGAGAGAGATTTGAATCATTACGAAAGATTGAAGGACTTGGAAACATAAAATGGAAACCACATGGTAGAGCACACAACAAAAATAATACAAATTTCAAGAAGGGTTTGTCAACAACCATCTAAAGAACCAACTTAACACAAAAAAATGAGGATTTCACAAAAGATCGTAGCTTTACACAGAGAGAGGTTCAAAAGCATTAACCATTTAAAATAGTGTTGGGAACTGAAGATATTTGCTAAGTATGGATAATACTGCCAGAACAAAGTTAGTACTGCTGATACATTAATGCTGCTGAATCAAGATTAATACTGCTAGATCATTGTTAGTACTGCTAGTCAAGTTAATGCTGCTGGATCAAGATTAATGCTGCTGGAACAAGTTAATGCTGCTGGAGATTATTAGTACTGCTCATGCTGAATGAAGATTAATACTGCTGATGTGATAAGTTTGGAATGAGAAGATTTTGGAGATAAAAGTGGAACGAATGAAGATATGCTTAAAGAAGATTCAGAAGATCAATTTATTTTTGATAGTTATCTTGTAATTATTGTGTATAAATAGATTTCAATAGATAGATATTAAAGAAATATACGTATTCGTGAGATACTGAAATTGATTTCAGAGAGAATTAACCTCAAGGTTTAGAACCCTATTTCTAGAGAAGTAGAAGTCGTCTTGATTGAGCCTGTTCATCAAGATTGAGGTTTGGTTGTAAGCTTGTGAGTCGATTTAGTGAATACAAACAAACTGTGTGTTTTCTGATATATTGTTCTTTGATTGTGGGAATTAAAGTTCTATTCCGCAGATTCTTTAATTCTGAATTCTAAGTATTGTTAATCTTGTTAAGAATCGATCCTGACAAGTGGTATCAGAGCTTGTGTTTCTTAGAATTCTACAATCATTATGGACAACTCTTTTGAATCAAACAGTACTTTTGATTGGAGTGATCAAGCAGAAGAGGCAATTCAGAATCATGCTCTCATGGCAGAAGTCTCAGATATTCCTACTGAGGTAAAATCTAATCTCTGTTATCAAGCTTGTATAGACACTGTTAAAAGGTATAGAGATCACAATCAGGGAATGTGTGATGACCTTAAGAGATTAGAAAAGGACAGAAAAGACTATGTAATAATTGTTGAGAAGTTTGAAGAACAGATTAGGGCTTTTCAAGCCAATGAACTTCAACACTCCTATGATACAAACTACTGGAAATGGGAAAAGGGTGGTCTGGAGTTCCAACTGAAAGAGTCCAGGGAAGAGTGTGAGAAACTAAAAGGAGAGCTTGAGAAAGTTAAACTTGATGTAGAAAAGTTTACTTGTGCCTCTAAAGTCATGGACAACATAATCAACTCTCAAATCCATAGTAAGTTGAAACCAGGCATAGGGTACAATGCCACACCCCCACCCTACAACAACAACTACATCCCTCCTAGGTCAGACCTGTTAGAAACCAAGGATAAAAAGGACTTACCTGAAGGAGCTACTAAAATAGATCCATCAGATGAAGTTGTTGTGGAGGATAAAACTGAAAAAGAAGAGTCTAAGAAAAGGGACAAGAATGTCAGTGGTGAGATTCCCTTAGAGAATTACATAAAGACCAATGAGGATGGTGGAAGTCCATGGGATAAGAACAATGAAATGAAAAGGACTGGAAAGGGAAAAGGAGTTCATTATACACAAACCACTGTTTTTAACTCTAATACTTGTAAACATTGTTCTTGCAAGAAATCTCAAGAGAATAAGCCCCAAAAACATGATAAAAGGAGGGGAAATCAAAGAAATTGGAATAACCAGTGGGCACAAAAGCAAGGAGTTGATCTGCAAAGGATTAACAGACCAAAACCTTGCTTTATTTGTGGTAAATTGAATCATCTTGCCAAATACTGTTATTTCAATCCTATTAACCAAAAGAAAAGTTTTCAAAGAAGTTTTCAAAAATCTTCTGGTTATAGGAAGCCTGCAAGGAATAATGTGGCTAAGAAACAAGCTAAATCTAAAAGCCACATGAGAAAACAGACTGAAAAAGAATGTGTCACTATCTGGGTCCCCAAAAGCACCAATGTTAGTACTGCTACCTCAGATAGTACTGCTGACAAGAATAATGCTGCTAGAAGCAATACTACTGCCAATACTGCTGCTAGCAGTGTTAGTGCTGCTAACTCAGTTAGTGCTGCTAACTCTGTTAGTGCTGCTAACTCAGTTAGTGCTGCTAACTCTGTTAGTGCTGCTAACTCTGTTAGTGCTGCTAACTCTGTTAGTGCTGCTAACTCTGTTAGTACTTCTTCTAAGGTTAATACTGCTTCTAGTGTTTGTGCTGCTAGACCTATCATATTGACAAAATACTCCAATTCTGCAGTACCTAAGTTTGAAAATCTCATCAAAACCAAGTGCAAGTACTTTGATGAGCAAGGGAGACCCAAGACCACTTCGGCTTGGGTTCCCAATAAAAACTAACTGATTTATCAGATGTGCAGGGCAACCAACAGCTCAAGGGGAAGAGCATCTGGCATGTTGATAGTGGTTGCTCCAGGCACATGACAGGTAACATGGCCTGCCTCAAGAATTTCAAAAGAATTGATGGAGGACATGTTGCTTTTGGAAATAATCCTGCAGGAGGTAAGATAAGTGGTAAAGGTGATGTCAGAAGGTAAGATGACATTTGAGGATTTGACAAGTGCTGCAAAGTGCAAGTATAGTTACTACTGCTAGTGCAGAGTTACTACTGCTAGTGCAGAGTTACTACTGCCAGTGCAGAGTTACTACTGCTAGTACATCTTTTAATACTGCTTAGTTATTAATACTGCTTAGTAGTTAATACTGCTCTGATTGTTAATACTGCTTAGTAGTTAATACTGCTTAGTAGTTAATACTGCTTAGTAGTTAATACTGCTTAGTAGTTAATACTGCTTCGTAGTTAATACTGCTTAGTAGTTAATACTACTTCGTAGTTAATGCTGCTCAGTAGTTAATACTTCTTAGTAGTTAATACTGCGTAGTAGTTAATACTGCTTGTGTAGTTAATACTGCTGTGTAGTTAATACTGCTGTGTAGTTAATACTGCCTTGTAGTTAATACTGCTAAGGAGTTAATACTGCTTAGTCGTTAATACTACTTTTAAAGAAAATCAGGGCTAATACTGCTATATATACTCGTTCAGCCCGCCAAAGTTCATAACGTCTTCTTGCATTCAATTTTTCTCTCTCTATTTCTAACCCTTTCTTCCAAGAATCTCTGTTTTTCTATCCAAATCCTCAGGAATAATGACGACAATGGAGTTTGTCGATGAACACAATGAGATTGCGATGCTTCAGAAGCCAAAGCAGGCCGCAGGGTTTCATGATATTGTGGATTTTCTCAAGTCCACACACATCTCTCATGCCCTAACAGTGTGCCCAACAATATACATCGAACATCAAAAGCAATTTTGGGAGAATGCCACTGTTGTATTTGAAGATGGGCAGAAGATCATTCGCACAAGGGTTTGTGAGAAACCCTTGAAGGTCACAGAGGAGGTTCTTCGCATTACTCTTCATTTTGATGATGCCTCAAGTATAACCTCTCTATCTAATGATGAACTCTACTCGACCTTACAAAGAATGGGGTATGAAGGTCCCATTGGAGTTTTTAAATTCTACAAGTCAAAGTTTTTCAACCAATGGCGATTTCTTGTTCATACCCTTATGCACTGTATTTCAAAGAAAACAACTGGATGGAGTGAGTTTAGCAGTCCCATTGCGTATGCCTTGGTCTGCTTATCCACTGCCAGAAAGTACAATTTTTCAGCAATGATCTTTAATGATCTTGTGGCAAACCTAGAATCCAAAAAGAGATTTTACATGTATCCAAGGTTTGTCCAAGAAGTTATTAACCATGAATTGACGGATTTACCTCAATCTGCTGAGGTATATGTACCAAAACCCCCTAAAGGGAAGGTTTTCTCAAATATGAGAAGACTTCCTAGGGACTCGGAAGGAGTTGACACACCATTGTTCTCTACAATGATGGTTGTGTCCCACACCATTGAAGGTATGGCATCAGGGTCAAGGCCCACATTAGACACACCCACTGATGACCAATCCCAACCTTCCATCACAAAAGTAATCCCTCAGTCCATTCTTGTACGACCCACTCCCAAAATAACCAAAAAGTTTGAAAGAAGAAAGGTACACAAGGTTCCTTCCCTTGATGTATCTCCTAAGAGCCCGAAGCCTTTAAGCCCTCTAGTGGAGCATTCTCCATTAGAGAATATCGAAAGGGAAACCACAGGGGTGTCTCCCAACCCCAAGAAGGTGCTCACTAAGGAGAAGATTGAGCATGTGAGTCGCAAGGCTGCCACTACTTCTGCTAGCAAAGAGAAGGCCAGTGGTAAAATAACTAAGACCTTCCTCACGGCAACTCAGGGTGAGAAATCATCCAGAGGTCCCAGGTGCCAAGAAACCAAGGGGGTAGGTAGTGCTTTTGCTAGGCAAGAGACACCTACTAAAACTTCCAATGATCCTGAAAGGGAGGTAAACACTTCTAAATCAGGTGAGGATAGATATACTTATGAGGAATTGATGGAAACTATTGCAAATATCAACATTGAGGTCATGGATCAGCAGAAGGAGATTGATGAGCTTAAGAAGGTGGTTCTTCATCAAAACACCAAGATAGAAAAGAATAAGAAGCTGATCACCAAACTGCTACAAAGAAGGAAGAAAGCTCAGTATGTTTTGAGAAGGAGAGGAACAACCTCTGATGCTTCCAAAAAGGGGGAGTTAGACTCTGATCTAAACATGGAGGATGCAAACATTGAGGGGGAGTATGAGTATAAGGTTGAGGGGGAGGCTGAGCAGGTTGTAGAAGTTACAAAGGAAGCAGAAACAGAAAAAGCAGCAGAAACGGTTACTGCTGCTGATATTACAAAGGAAGCAGAAACAGAACCAACAGTAGAAACAGTTAATACTGCTGAGATTGAGAAAGAAGTAGAAACAGATAATGTTGCAGTGTCTGAGACTGAAGCAGCAGTAACTGAAATTTTGAAGAATCTTATTGATGCAGCAGTATCTGAAAGTGAGAAGGAAGCAGTACCTGCAACTAAATCCGAGATTGATGCAGAGATATTTTGGATTGTGAAGGATAGTGTTGAAGCAGCAGCATTAAAGGTTATAAAAGAAGCAGTAACAGCTATAGCAGTAGAAATGGTTACTGCTGCTGAAAAACAAAAAGCAGCAGAAACTGTTAGTGCTGCTAAGAGCCACAAAGAAGAAACAACTGAAACCACTCCTGAAGCTGTTAAATCTTTCAAAAGAACAAAGATGATGTCAACCAAAAGGCCAAGAACAAAGTCCATAGCTTCAAAGAAGAAAGATGTAAAGAAGCCAAGGGTGGAATCAACTGTAGAAGAAGCCCAGGAGGAAGCAGTGAAAGAGAAATCTGATCCAAAAGTTGCTGAAGAAGAAGTGGCAACTCCATCAGGGCAATCAAGCAATGTACAATCACAGTCAAATGCTCAATGTGATATGTATATTACTGTGGTTGATACTAATCCAATTCAAGCTAAACCATTAGCTTCTATGGCTCCTGAAATCATATTCTGGGATACTTTGAAAGATCAGAGAAAGGAGTACATTAGAGTAAAAAGAGCAGATGGGAAGTTTGAGGTCAGTTCTACATGGGGAAAACTTTTAAGGATGTGCTCTAGATCAGACTTGGAAGAGATGTTCAAGGTAGGAATGAAGCTTTATGGAAATATGCTGACTGAAAGTGGAATGTCCATCACCAAAATGGTACTTGAATACCTGTGCCAAATGTTCAAACCAGAAGCAGTTCAGAATAGGATAGAAAGAAATTTTCAAGTCATTACCAACTGGATGCTTATGGAAAACTGTGGAGTGTATGTCATCTCTCTTGACAATACATACCATGAGTATTATTTGGTGGATGTGGTGTACAAACATAGCAAGAAAAGATTGAATGGAATGCTACATACTAAGTTGACTTGCAGCAAGGATTCTGAAATGGGAAGATACTTGGTGAGAAGAATTCTCAATCAAAGTCTTGGAGTGAATCCTGATTTATGCGTTCATGATTAAGTTTTGGAAGCATCATCTGAAGAACTTGACTTCTCTTCCTGAAAAGTCAAGTTAGGGGGAGATTGTTGGGAACTGAAGATATTTGCTAAGTATGGATAATACTGCCAGAACAAAGTTAGTACTGCTGATACATTAATGCTGCTGAATCAAGATTAATACTGCTAGATCATTGTTAGTACTGCTAGTCAAGTTAATGCTGCTGGATCAAGATTAATGCTGCTGGAACAAGTTAATGCTGCTGGAGATTATTAGTACTGCTCATGCTGAATGAAGATTAATACTGCTGATGTGATAAGTTTGGAATGAGAAGATTTTGGAGATAAAAGTGGAACGAATGAAGATATGCTTAAAGAAGATTCAGAAGATCAATTTATTTTTGATAGTTATCTTGTAATTATTGTGTATAAATAGATTTCAATAGATAGCTATTAAAGAAATATACGTATTCGTGAGATACTGAAATTGATTTCAGAGAGAATTAACCTCATGGTTTAGAACCCTATTTCTAGAGAAGTAGAAGTCGTCTTGATTGAGCCTGTTCATCAAGATTGAGGTTTGGTTGTAAGCTTGTGAGTCGATTTAGTGAATACAAACAACTGTGTGTTTTCTGATATATTGTTCTTTGATTGTGGGAATTAAAGTTCTATTCCGCAGATTCTTTAATTCTGAATTCTAAGTATTGTTAATCTTGTTAAGAATCGATCCTGACAAATAGAATATATAATAGATGGAAACAAAAATCATATTAAGATATCTTTGTAATAAACAAAAAATGATGGCAGTTTCGTTCCCTCTTCCCCAGCCCACCCCTCCCAAATATTGTAGTACTTCAAATAATATTTCAATATAAAGAAAATGAATTGTTTAAACTACCTACCTAGCATTGTTGACCTGATGAAACTTGATCCAATAAACATCAGTAAATAGCTCTTCTTCATCATCCAGTGGTATAAATCTACAAAGAAGAAATAATAAATTTAATTAAATCCATAAAAAGAATAAACACAACATTGAAAATTAAAATCATGCCCAAAAAGACTTCCCAAATCCTAGATTAATATCGGCAATATATCGCCAATATCTCGGATATCGAACCTTGGCAAAGTATCGGTGGCAAAAAATCGCTAAAAATATCGGAACATATAATATCGGCAAATCAATATACATTTTGAATTTTAATTGCACAAGCTCAACCTGATAAACATAAAAAAAAGACACAAACAAAATTAAACATGAGGAGATGGAGTGAGTAAATTAGGTTATTTAATCAAAAAGATACGCAAAATAGATGTGACAAAAAAAGCAACAACGGAAACAAAAGCCATAAGCTAACGTCAATTGAACCCTTATTGTTGTAAATGAGGCAAAGACCCTTGAAGAAACAAGCAAGAGTTTAAACCCTAAAGAGGTTATGGACACCAATAGACCCCTGAAGAAACAAACAAGAGATTAAACTGACCTGTGATTTTGTGGTGGATGGGTCCCTGCTATTTCAACAAAACCCACACCGTATTTTCCAAAAAGCCGGTTTAAAATTCTGGTGGAAGGAACCTGCTATTTTATTCGATTCTCTTTCTGTAAACCATCCTTCCTTGCAGCAAACATAACTCTTTCAGACATCACTGTTAGTTCTTCTTCTTGGTTGATTAGACCTAATTTAGACAGGAATCAGGAAAAAATGGTAGAAATATAAAAATTGGACGTGTGGGATGATGATTAGACCTAATTTAGACAGGAATCAGGAAAAAAACCCGTGAAATCTAAGAATTCCTTCCATATGAAAAGTAATTGCGAGCTATGAAAAAGCCTGTATCACAGCACGAACAATATGAAACCCTAAAAAACCATGAAAGAGCTTAGAAACCGACCTTGGAGTTTTTATACTCATCCAAACATGGTCTTCGATCCATCTGCATCATTTTCTCTTCTTCTTCGTGTACAAGGAGCTTTGAAATCTCTTGTTGTTTAGCAAGATCAGAAATCGAATTCCATAGACGAAATCGAACCACAAATCGAACTCGAAATCTGTGGCAGTTCGTGCCTTCGTGGTTGCCGGTGGACGGTGGCTCATGGTCGAACTATGGCAGAAAGTCGAATGGGGACGATAGGGTTGGGGCTGGGATGGGGGCACAGGTTTGATTTCTGCAGAGAAAGAGACAGAAGGAGAGATAAGCGGGATTTTTAAAACAAATTCGGGGAAGAGAAGCGGGAGTTAGTTTGAAACAAATTTGAGGGAAGGGTGTAAGCATTGTTGACTTGTACATTATGCATTATAAATTGTCTTTAAGAGTTTTTTGAATTTTCTGCATAAAATGGACCACTCCATGCTTGATGACTTGTCTTTAAGACATTAGGTGTATATGCTTATATATGTAGTATAGATATATATATATATATATATATATATATATATTAAATCCTTAACAAAAAATACATAATATAATATAAAAATAAAATATTATTTTATGTTATTTTTTCAAAAGAATATTTTAATATTTTCATGAAAACACATAAAGGTCCTGGAAATAAACGGATTAGGCTTTTATTAAAATTCATGTTTCATTTGTAGGCTTTTACCAGTTTATCCGTGCAATGCAGCGTGATATGTCTTAATTTTAATGTTTTAATTTATTTTAACGTGTGTTTTTGAAAAAACGGTCATGTTTTTTATACATTTGTTTAAATAATGACGTTTTGTAAGGAGTTAATGATTTGAGGATTTGAAAGTGGTTAGAGATAAAGATTAATTAATAAGAGTACAGGATTGTTAGAGATAAGTATTAATAAAGTAATTAACATTAAAAGCGGTACACAAAGCTTCATTAGTTGTTTTAAGAGATTTTAAGTAATTAGCATTAAATAGTGGTACATGAAGCTTTAGGAGTTGTTTTTAAGAGTTTTTCATAAATACTTTATAATATAGTATATATAAAGATAAAACATAAAGTTTACTCAATTACTAATAAGCGAATAGAATTTATAAATAACTTCGAACTTTGTGTTTTGATGCAAGGCTTCGACTATGGTTTCACAGTAACAAACTAGCAATAACCATTATCCACGAACCATTCGACTCATGTTACACTATAAAATAAATGACTTTTACCCACAAAAATTTTACTCAGGAAATTTCCGTCGGCGATTACACAGGGATCACCCAGAAAAGCCCAATGGTTTTGTAGAATCCGATATTTTTCGAGAAAATACCCATGGATCACACAGAGAATCTCTTGGTAATCTGTCACTGATTTGCATTACCCACCAAAAATCTACCCACCAACTTTTCTGACAGTTTTGTGATGAATCACCCTTTAGCGACACTTACCGGGTAAATAACCCTTTAACCAACAACTAATTGTATATGTCAATAATTTATCAGTTAATTTGTCAATCATAAAAAACATTTTTTGTTCAAAATTAGATGTTTTACAAGAGTAGATTTTTTTATACATATTATCAAACTAGAAGATATAATGTCACAAAAAACATTGATATTTAAGATATAAATAAAATATAACTAAATATGTTTTATTTGAAATAAAACCTAGAGTGTTATACATCTTTCCTCCCACTCACACAACCAACCAATATATATTAGTATAAAAGAAACCATTCACTCGTTCATTCTCATTCATTGTATCTTTCTTCCCTCTTGCATTCCGTTTTTAAAAATTATTTTCCATTCACGTATTTATTCTCTCTCTCTCTCTCTCTCTCTCACACACACACACACACACACAACGGCTACAAAGTGATTTTTTTGGGTGCTATGCTTCAAAAAATGGCAATGAAGGATGATGAAACTCAGGAGACCTTAAAGAGCCAAGAAGACCATAAAGGAGTGAAACACTTGTGTGAAATGGGCATTACAAGAGTTCCAAACAAGTATGTTCTCCCTGCCCATGAACGTCCCCACAATTCAATAACCGTGAAACCCTACGATGCTGACAATCTCGACCTGCCCGTCATTGATTTCGCACAATTGCATGGCCCCAACCACGCTCAACTCATTGCTTCTGTGGCTTATTCATGCGAGAATTATGGGTTTTTCCAGGTTAGTCCGATTATGTCTTCATATACCACAAGTGCAAGACTACAACAAACTTGGTCTTTTAGAACGTCCAACCATCCGTGGGAGTTGTAATATACAACTTAATAGAACTTTGAGTTTATAGGACCAACAATTGGAATCCTATATAACGATATTACAAAAAGTTGTTAGAGCAACGTTAGTTTACTTATGATATTCTTTCAATAAAGAACAACTATCGTCACAAGAGTGTGGTGTTCACCCTTCCATTACCATAGGGGCGAACTGATGTACTCTTGAAAATGTATATTGTTCCTACTACAACAAAATTGGTCTTTTAATACCCATATATATATATATATATATATATGCATATTAATTAATTGAGTATGATGAAACATTGTGTGAAAATAGGAGTTAGGGTGAGAATTATAAGGATTTGGACATTTGATCATTTTTAATTATTCTTGATCTAATGCTTCAAATTAAGTCACAAAATAGCTCATGAAGTAACTTAGAAGGGTATTTTCAATTATAATTTTTCTTATCTTTTTCATCATAACTACTATTTTTATGGGAAAACAACTCACTTGAGATATAAAATTTATAGGATAAAAAGTTGCGTCCCAAGACCTCAAAATAAATTGTTTGGATGAGTTTAGACAAGATAACAATTTCTATCTACGAAGTTAATAGGACCCAAAAAATAATCATCCAATTAGCCTTTTGACATGACAATTTGAAAAATGTCATAAATATATATATAGAGAGAGGGTGCGTTTCATTTGCAAACCAAAACCATTTATACAAACTATAAACTTTTAAAAAAGGTCGTATAAAATATTAGTACAGTCTAATTTACTTTTTATGTCTTATTGCCCTAACAGTTTATTTTATTGTCTTTAGGTAAACAAACATTTCTTGTTCCGATAAACTTAAAGTCTAGTTAAATACCTTATTAAGACTTTCAAGGATAACTTGACATCTCAAAACACCAATTTCTTGTAGTGTTGGGATATTTTGTTGTAGTTTTTATGACCATATATGTGTGTGTAGGTGATAAACCATGGGATTTCAAGTGATGTAATAAGGAAGATGGAAGATGTGGGTAGGATGTTCTTTGAGCTACCTTTGGAGGAGAGAGAGAAGTACATGTCTACAGACATTCATTCTCTTGTTCGATATGGAACAAGTTTCAACCAGACAAATGATGGTGTCTTTTGTTGGAGAGACTTCTTGAAACTCGTTTGCAATCCAGATGCTTATTCTCAATGGCCACTTTCTCCTTCCAACTTTAGGTATGTTCCTCTCATCTTTTCTCGAGATATTTTATAACCAATTCTTCTTCTTATTATTATATATATCTATAGTCAGGATCATGTACAGGTTGTAACCTTCATATGACCCGAAACTATGTATTACAAGTCATATATATATATATATATATATATATATTCATAGGTCTCATGTCAAAGTAATCTTTATATGATATGAAAGTTCTTTCACCCTCTCTCACATTGTTACGAAAATGAGTTTTTTCTTACAAAAACCCAACGCTATATATATAATTAAATATAGGGAGGATTAAACAAAAACAATACCTAAATATTTAAAAGAACACCAGAAACAACAAAATTATATATGATTTTACATTAACGCGCGAAAAAGCCAAACATGGATTAACTATGCTTAATTTTGTATTTGGAGTTATAGGATTGCAAAATGAGTCGGATAAAATCTTGGAACGTATAACTCGAGTTTAGCATAACCCATTCTACGTTTTTATCTGGATAGAAAACATGAATATAACTTGTTTGTCGATGTGTCAAATTGTCTAATAAGACTAACACCCAAGACTTGTAAAAACCTTAAATTCTGAACATACATTTACGATATTTTTGGTTTCAAATCAACACTAAATATCTTCAAATGCCTTCAAAACCATAAAAATGGTTGAGTGTTGTTGTTATTAGCTGTGTTTTTGCGACATCAAATGTAGTCGTTTATCTTAATGACAAACTTAAGGTCAATATTTGTTTGTCACAAAAAGACACACATGTATTAGCTGTATGCACAATACCCACATCAGAAATGTGTCTTTTGTACGAGGAGACTAAATCATATCACCAAATAAAATAAAATTACATGCATATAAAGTCAAACTTATAATAAAACTTCAATAAGTTCGGAATTGTACTATTTAATCTTATCTACAACTAATTTGAAAACTGTTTAAACATTTCAAAATACACAAAATCACGGACTGAAATTGGTTTGTATGAGATAGGGTTGGGTTCCAGTGACAAGTTGACGTTAACATGAGAATCGTGAGAGTGATTATCAACCGTTGGATGAGAAATGAACGCACGTTAGGATAAGATGCACCGAGACACACTAGATCAATTCTCATCTAAGGCGCAATTAATAGGAGGACATTTGATTAAAACTGATCAACGGTTCAGATCCACTTCTCACGTTAACCTCAACTTCTCATGCGATCGTTCGCCCATATATATATATATATATATATAAATATTTATATATATATATAGGACGATAATCAAATGAGAACCTAAAATAGGTTGAGAACCGTGAAAACCAATCTAAGCCGTTAATTGATTTTAATCTATGGACATTATTATAGGCAAAAATAGGTTGAGAATCGTGAGAACCTATGAATGAATTTTTATGTTTTTAAAACCATATGATCAAAACCAAATTACGGCTTAGATCGGTTCTCACGGTTCTCAACCTATTTTTGGTTCTCACATGATTTAACCCATATATATATATATATATATATATATATATATATATATAGGGGAGGTATCCGTTGAAAACCAGTCAGTTTGTGCAAACCGTGCAAACTCATATCCACCAATCATGAATCTGCAATTTTTTTAATTTGGCTTCATGAATATATAATTTGGTTTCATGAATCTATATTTTCCGGTGGAGCCCTAAAATACCCTTATGGATATAAAAAAAGAATTTATGGATATAAAAAAATAAGTATTACAGTGTATCTTAATATAAATGGAATAACTATTTATTATGAGGACATAATAAGGATGTATTTAAACTTTCAATAGGGAAATGGGAGTAGGGTATGCAAGAAAGACAAAGTTGTTGTTCCAAGTGCTAATGGAAGCCATCCTAGAAAGCCTTGAATTGGGACCGGCAAACACAGAGAAAACACCAAAAACTGATCAAGAATCCGACCACGACAACGGGGGCAATAGGGCGGAGGAATACGATGATATTAGAAAGGATATGGAAGACGGAAGCCAGTTAATGGTGGTGAATTGCTACCCACCGTGCCCAGAGCCTGAACTAACGTTTGGAATGCCACCACACTCCGATTATGGATTCCTCACCCTCCTCCACCAAGATGAAGTCGAAGGCCTTCAAATTCTTTTCAAAGATCGATGGGTGACTATTCAACCTCATCCCCAATCGTTCGTAGTTAACGTTGGTGATCATCTTGAGGTTGGTACATATTTATTGGCCATTATACTCTTTTATTATCTTGTTAAAAATGTTATTGATTTTTCGAATCATTATAATCATCTTTTAATACCAAACATATATACATTTATCATGTAGAAATGGAAACACAGACACTAATGAGACATCTTGAAAAAAAAACTAACATTTTTGCTTTCACAACGATGTAACATCGTGAAATGAAACTAACATTTTTGCTTTTATAATGATGTAACACCCCGAAAAAAAACTAACATTTTGCTTACTTTATTATCATTATTTCAATATTATATGTAACACCTTAAAATATAATCTGGAAAGAGCGATTAATTTAAAAAAATTTAAATACATAAATAACTGAATAACCTAAAATGACAATTTAAGGTTTAACTTCAATAAATAAAAATCAACTTTACACAAGATCTAAATAGGGACGAGTGTAACTAAAGCCCAATAATAGTCGCTATCTCCGCATGCGGAAGACATCGTCGAATAACTAGATCTTTCATGTGCATTTAACTAACACTCAACTTTTCATGGTGTCACTAGTACCATTTTCTCAACAAGAACCTGGTGTACATGCCGAAAAATAAAAAGGTTAGGCTTAACGCCTAGTTAATTCGAGCAATTTTTTATCATGATTATAAAATGGTAAAATAATAAGACTGCTTATTTAAAACATAATTTCCCATATGAAGTGTATTTATCGTAAAAACAACATCTTTTCAAAGCTATTATTTTCGTGATGAAAACTCTAAATCAAAACACTCATATATATGCAACCAAAACTCAATACTCATATAACCAAACATAAAGTTTGATATACCAATACTGAAGACATGAATAAAATTCAAGTATCCCAAGCAACAACATATAAACATTAAATAACAATTGGAGCATCAAATCATGGATACGCTTCATACCTAAAATAACACGAAAATATGGTTAAAATATAACATCCAAAACTCACCTTTCGGTAACGGGGGAAGGGTTCCATTGAATGTGACAAAACAGAAAACTATGTCACATATCTTTGTTATATGAGTGTCACTTACGGATTATACATTCATTCACATCAACCTGTCTGTCTGTGTCTATAGTTAATAAGTTAACAAGCTCAAAAATTTCATGTCTATTGCTTGTGGAGTCCCAAGTTGAACCATACTAGGTATGTACTTTGGGTTATCCAAATCCAAGTCAAAACTTGTTCACTATGAAAGTATATATCATTTCTCATTGGCCGATGCCCGACTCTAGGAGCCCACACCTTACTTTCCAATAGAGCCCCAATGCTTATTCCAAGTAACAGTGGGGAAATCAGTATCCTAAGACATGTAATTCTCAAATAAACATGCAGTAAATGCTAATGTTGTCCAAAGCTCAACATTGAGCAATTTAAACTGGACAAATATCCTCAAGACTGAAATGAGCCAAAATCAAGCCAATAATTCAACGCTTATTTGAAAACTCAATTAAAAGTAAACGTAAGCAACAAAATGCATTTAACCAACGTGTATGCAATCACATGCTTCAAAAGTATGGTTAAATCAAAACCCATCATTGGTTTGGATAAATCAATTTCTAAATAAAATCATCCCATTATATTTACAGAATGCCTCATAGCACAATAATATGCATTTTCTAAACCTTTTATAACAGGAAATACACTAAAACTTTATTAATATCAAATAATCTTCATGTATACAATAAATCATCAAAACAACATAATCTTAGAATTTATATATCAAAATGTTCACCCCCCCCCTTCGAAACATAAGTATTTCACACGATTTACAAACGAAATGTACCAACGATGAAAATATCATCAAATATCAAATGATCAACAAATTTCATAAATATCAAGAAAACATCTTAACTAAGACTCCAAAATAGACACTTTTGGCATGTACATAGTTTTCACAAAACAACTTAAAATCACCGTGATAGGTTAGGCAAAAACTTATATTCCAAACCCAAACTATAGTTTGCATTGATGAACACCTTAGATCCCTAAGATAGACTTCTAGAGTTGTGGTGTAAAGCTCTCAAGAACACGTCATCTAGTCCAAATCTCTAACAAAACATCACAAAGAAGAAGGGGGTTTGAGGGTACAAAGTGACCAAACCCTAGGTCAAAAAATGGTGATTTAGAAAGGACCAAAATTTGGAACTTAAGCTTCACAATACTTCAAAATGAGAGGAAATGAAGAATAAGGGAGAATGGTGGGAAGAAATGATTCGAGTCGCGATGAGACTCAGTTTTGTGCCTTTTCTCGTTTTTCTCGCCCAATTCGATTTCCAGCTGTTAGATCATGAAAATTATATAAAACCCTCATAATTTATCATCTTAAATATTATTCGATAATCTGATTAATCATAAAATGAAGCCCCAAAATCGTGGTTGTTACACACTTCTATGTGTGTGTAAATATATGTATATATACGTATAACCTATATATATGGCTAATTTTAGGAATCTTATGTTTGCAGATATTTAGCAATGGGAGGTACAAGAGCGTGATGCATAGGGTACTTGTGAATTCCATAAAATTGCGGATATCAGTGGCATCTTTGCATAGTCTACCACTCGCAAGAGTTATTAGACCGTCACCAAGACTAATAAACGAGGAAAATCCCCAACTATACAAGGACACCAGTTTCACCGATTTCGTTCAGTATATTACAACATGTGATTCCAAACAGAAAAATTTTCTAGAGTCTAGAAAAACTTCTCACAATTATTTATGATGAAAGTTTGAACGTAAAATATTTGTAGTTGTGAGAGTAAGATTCCATTAGAAAATAACGAAAATATTATAGCCAACATTGGATATGGATAATAGCATTCGTTCCTAAGAAAATAAGGAACAAGAAAAAGATTGATTTGCATGCAACTTTAATTTGGGACGGGTTGTTAAAATTTTACTAATATTCTTTCAGTGCTAGATTTTATTTATGGACACCCATTTTGTTCCACATATTCAACATAAATATTTATCATGTATGACGGGATCTTGTCATGTATAAGGGCACAATCATGTCATGTGGATAAAGGTTTCGATTTACATTGGCTTTCTTCGGATTGCTAGGTAGTACTTTTAATTTTTCCTACGAAGTTCACAAAACATTAGAAGGATAACACTTCGTAAAGGCTATAATTAGCTTTGAGAGAATGCATCTGTAACACCCAAAAAACAGGGCTAATTTAAACCTTGAAATTTACACCAGTTATGACAATAAAACTTCAAACTTATATAACAAGAGGATCACTGTAAGGTTTTCTATATACAACAACTTCTAAATCAAATAACCTATTAATCAAATCATACATCATAATTAGATTAACTAGGTTATCTAATCATCTGTCCCAAAACATCAAAAGAATACTAGATCCTCTGTCATCTCCAAGTTTGAGTTCTTCCCAAAAACCCTCAACACACAATCCCGCTTATCTCCCGGAGCTTGTACCTGGTAAGAAAATTCAACTTGAAACATTAGGCTTTCGCCTAGTGAGAATATTCAAATCAAATTAAAATTCAACAATTAAAAATATCAACAGATAAGTCAAACCTGTTGCCACCCATCTTACCGTACAACAACTCCTTTCACTACTGGGAATCTACCCCATTACCAACTTATGACTATTCATCTAGTCATAATAACACTACCAAGAATTTACCATGAATCATCCCAGATTCAAAGTCAAACTCTTAACCAAGAAATTACAAGTCAAAACCTGCCTATTTCTTAACCCGGAAGTAGAGATTACAAATTACTTTATGCCTATATCAAATCTTCCTTTCACCATTGGGAAATCTTCGATCTTCCCTTTTACGATGGAAATCTCCGATCTTCCATTTGAAATGGGAATTACAAATCAAAATCTGCCTATTCCACATTTCACCTCAGAATCAATGGTCCCAATGGGATTATAATATCGCGATATACAACCGGGACCCCTGATGATTCAAGGTACACCCAATTACTAGAAATTACATCCCTATGGTCAATGGCTAGTATGCGGTTCCCATTATACCGTACTAACATGCCCCCGATGACCGGATGCCTGTTTCTAGCAAAAGCAATATAATACATAAGTATTATAACTGATACTATCATATACTTACAACATACAATATATCATTTCTACGAACATATTCTATATATACAAAATAAAGAATATAATTAGCTCCTTGTCTCAATCTCTTACTATCCCCTCTTTGCAACTTAGCATGGGGATTTACATCTCAAATGTTAATTACATTTCCGGACTCATAAATAAGTCCTTATAATTTATCTCAACACGGCTTCAATATCATATTTAGAGTTTATAATCATATAACAGATTGCATACAGCAGATAGTCATATTATACATTATAGTCTCAAACTACTACTGAAATTTCCCCAAAAGTCGCAAGCAACTACCTGCATTTTCTCCCAAAAGTCGCAAGCCAAAGCTGCGATTTTCATCAAAAGTCGCAAGCCACGCTTGCGATTTTCACAAAAGTCGCAACCCACGGTTGCGAGTTTCTCCAAAAATCGCAAGCCACTCTTGCGATTTTCTCACTTTTCTCAGTTACTGTTCATTCGTCTTCTTCCCTCAATCAGCCCATAAATTCATCTTATTAAGCCTACCATTTCTCAATTAAGTCTTACTAAAGCATATAAACATAGTTTAACACATATCCATATCAATATTAATGGCTAATTTTAACAAGAATGAATAAACTCACCTGGATGATTTCTGAACACTGTGTTCTTCACCAAAAACACTTTCTCAGCTTAATCCACAATCTGAACAAATGATTTATAGTACAAGTTCAAGCTAAATTCTTTTCTTTCTTCTTTTCTCCTTCTTCTCTCTCGATCTCTCTATTTCTCTGTTTCTTTCTCTCTGACTACCGAATACACTCACAAAAACACACAATTAGTCACTGATTGACTAATTGTATGACACCTCATGGTAATTAAACTGATGAGTCATAATCTAAATTCGCCAAACACCTCAAACTTTAAAGAAATAACATAATAAACCCTCATGTTAATATTTCCAAAAGCTACACTAAATTCCAACACTTTGCATTTTAACCCCAAATGAATTATATAACTTCTATATAATTCAAGGTTACACAAAATACAAAAATAGTACTAAATCCTAATTCTCAAATAAATAAAATTATTGAAAATTCAGGATGTTACAATACTCCCCAACTTGAAAATGATTTCGTCCCCGAAATCAAAATCAGGTAAACTAATAAGGATACCTATCTTTCATACTTTCTACTGACTCTAAAGTCACAATTACAACTCAAATATATAGTACCACATGAAATATTTTATACATATATATATATATATATATCTCTTCATTTCAAAGATCCATCTTCTCATATAATCTGAACTTTACCTCTTACATCATTACCCACTCCCCAACTTAGATTTGCCAACCTCCTTAGAGTATCTGTTATCATTTCTCTCTTGTTTACACGGAACATCCACCATACAGCTACAGTCCATAAGGACAGTTTTCTCTAAAAACGTCAGCTAAGACCTTTAGCCAAATCCTCGTAACACCGAGAACTGCATTCAATGTATTTCTTTTACATCTACTGACTACTCCAACACTACAGCTTAACAGTTACAGTATTCTCTTCACCTAAAAACAATGGGGTTGAGAAGAACAAGAGTTTTTCCTTTCACCCTACCATCACCACAGCTCATTCTCCAGGTTTCAAAATAACACTAACATGTGCTGCCTGAAATTCCACACATACTTTAAATTAACCATACTCGTCACTACAAAATACTTCAAATACTACGGCAGTCCATCACTACATCCAAGACTTACACGTTTCTTCGGCACAAAGTGTTACCATTCCCTTACACCACCATCGCACAAACGACCACATTACAACCAAGCACTAAAGTGTAGTATATCAAGGCGATAGTCTCATTGAACTTGTAATATGACTACATTCTTAGGTCTGATCTTTCTATCGCTGTTTCCCCACATTAACATGGAGTACTACTCTCCAGACATTACTTGTCTCTTTCTCCCAACTTTTCCACATACCAATAACATTTTCTCATTAATATTCATAACCAACAGTTGTACCAAAATTTTAACTTAAGGTATTCAACCAAGTCGTTTTGAAACGACACCACCATTTGAAATTACTACTCACTCTCTGGTTTTCAACTAACACTTCCTCGTACCAAACTTTCATACATAAGAAACAACTCACATTCCTTAAGGATTTTGCATCTACTACACTACATTTGGCCGACACACTCATCATTTTCATTAGACTTCCAATGATTCAGAAAACATAAACTTACTTAATGGCTCACACCACCAAAATTTCTTTGGATAAATATCCACTACCGCTCCGACATTCTATTTCGACATAAGCCATTTCATCACGCCATCTTACAAGACACATATTCCAACAATTTTAATGACAAAATAGTACTTTTCATCCGGAATCCCCGAAAAGACTTCCATTCAGATACTTTCTCTTTCTAACTTCACATGGCATACTAAATGACACAATTATCTTTGCAATTAATGCCACTACTCGTTCATACATTCTCCACCCATAACAATTTGACCACATACCAGGTCTCTCATGGTCATTCGTACACAAATAATTTTACATCCATTTTCTCGCATAAAAACCGAGTCTATTTCACTACTTAATTCCTCCCCAACTTAGTTGACTACAACTCACGAGTTTCTAACTAGCTTAAACTTACTTGTTTCTTACTAATTCTTTGTAATTCCGAATCATTACATAAGCAGGACACAATCCCTCACAGATCATCACAGTTCACATACTCACTTCGTTTGTGTCTAATACTTCCTCCTTAATAAACCATCCACATTGCCAGTGAAACATTTCTATAAAACAACAGTCTTTCACAATCTTAACACCCTTACAAGGTGATCCTTCAACTTTTATTCTTCTGATTTAAAACTTAACAATAAATGATTCCAAAAGAATATTCAATACATTCACAGCATGCAACTTTAATTATAATACAATTCATATAATTCCAATCCCAAGCCTACACCGAGCTTAATAAACCAGACGAACACCCTTAAGACTCAACTGAGTTCAAAACCGAGCCATTTACTCAAAGGATCTAATGATCATATATCAACATCAACTCATGCAATATAAATGCATCTACCCTCATTATGCAACACATGCCTTCGAGGCATGAGAATCTCACGACCCTTTCATTGCTACTTTCTCAATGAAGTCAATTCACCCATATATCTATATGTACATGCAAAATACAACTCCTCTATACTCAACAAGTATAAACTTTACCAAGATTCATTAGTTCCAAAGTTACTAAGAATGCAAGATCATCAAACGGTCCTCTCACATAAGACATATACTTAAACCTTCACTGATTAAATAAAATGCAATTTAGCACATAACACATCATAATTATATTCCAACCATAATAAACTCTGAAAGCGTAATTTGATCACATAGCTTTCGCTTATGCAATAAATTAACCAAAACCTCTTTCACTCGTGATTTACTCGCCAATCACTCAATTCCCAATTGTGGTACATGCATTCCGTAAGATACCATTCTGTAACATCCCCAGTCCACCATACAAGATATTGTCCGCTTTGCGGATACCCTCTGCATAACAGCATGCCGGCACCGCTCACGGTTTTGTTCCTGCCCGCACAGGCATACGCGGGACGCACCCAGACCGCACCCTGTGATAGGCAAAAGGCCTCATACATCTTACGCAACTGTCGACTTTAACGTCAATAGTCTTTCTTAACTTATTCTTTAACAAGGTCCTTACTGAACCTAATCCTTACCACAATTCACAATCCAATTCACATCCTATTGACTTTATCCTAAACTTACTCGTGCAACATTTATATCACAATATCATCTTAAAACTCTTTATTTGACGTCGGGAATGTTTCCTTTCTGTCTCACCACATTACTCATAGTGAGTAGCTAATTCCATTACCTTAATGACTCCTAGTCCTTCCTCCAGACACAACCGTCCCTTGGTCACTGAATTTCTAGATAACGAACAAGGGTCCATACTTTCATACAACCGACACTAGAGTCCACTTTCGACTCTCCCACTATTCACCTCTCCTTTTTGAACTTAAATATCAAATCTACAAACACTTTCCCAAGATTTATCCAACACCTCTCCTCCCTCGGAGCTCTCTCTTAACTTAGAGTGTAGTACTCTACGACCTAGCGAGATCATAGGCTTCATGCATGACAACTTGACACATAAATCATTTTGCATAATTTCTCATTTAAATAACACCACTTTGAACAACTTGGGCATACATGCCCCAACATTCTCATAACTCCAATGTACTGCACAACGATCTCGAGAATCGTTTGCATACTAAATTTCCATAAAACTTAGTCCTTTTTTTCAACCAAAACGATGTTGTTACAACAATAATATATTGGATGAAAATCTTTTCATACGCCAAAAGTTTAAAGAAATTATCAACACAGAGTAAACTAGTTGATTCTCACATGACATCATCCAGTCAATACTCTTGTTAGTTATAAAAGTTTTGCTAGCCAACGTTTTCTTAACCTTTTCTACAATTTAACTTTTCATGTAAAATATGAAATATTTTGCAGATTACTAAGCTCCAAAATTTCGTTGCAACGTAAATGACATTGTCCTCTTTCTTTGAAAACACAATTACACATGCTAAACCAGCCTTGACTAAAACTGTTGTTTATGCATTTGTGTTAAATCACGAAAACTCATGCAACACACACTAGGACACCATGCATAAAACTTTACTTGCAAATGAAGGCTACTCACTCAAACAAGGTCAATTGTTTTACTCAGTCAACTTATCATTGACACTCTACTTTCGACCGGTGGTCGCCCTCTCGGCCTTATAATACTTGCTATACATGCATTCCACGGTCTACTTACTCAACCAGGTCATACTATTTCCGTCAATCATCTCACATTCTATTTCTACACATTTCAATCCACCTATTAAAGGTTGCCTCAGCGAACTTTCATGAGTCTCGTCTGTTCCAAGTTGTCCTTTCAATCTTTACTCATTTACTAAACTGTCCTCCAAAGAATTGAAGGATCTTAGTGATGTATTTACCATCACTCTGCTATAACAAAAGGGATAACCATAAGGAATGGTTACACAATTCAAGACATACGAAACGTACTTTACCGATCATTAGTCACTGTAACAATTTAGAAATAAGCATGCTCGCGTAACAATATATTCATAATAACAGTAGCTAATTGGAATTGTGAACATATTATACATGAGAATCCTCATTACCATCGTTATAGTACCAATTTCACGTATTTACGTCGACTCTAAGACTATCCCGTCTTAGTACTTCTACCCGCATCTCACAAGTCATAACTTAATTCATCACAGCTTAAGTCTAAGTATCTCATCAGCATACTTAGTTCGCTTAAACTATTGCTCTGATACCATATTGTAACACCCCAAAAACAGGGCTAATTTAAACCTTGAAATTTACACCAGTTATGACAATAAAACTTCAAACTTATATAACAAGAGGATCACTGTAAGGTTTTCTAAATACAACAACTTCTAAATCAAATAACCTATTAATCAAATCATACATCATAATTAGATTAACTAGGTTATCTAATCATCTGTCCCAAAACATCAAAAGAATACTAGATCCTCTGTCATCTCCAAGTTTGAGTTCTTCCCAAAAACCCTCAACACACAATCCCGCTTATCTCCCGGAGCTTGTACCTGGTAAGAAAATTCAACTTGAAACATTAGGCTTTCGCCTAGTGAGAATATTCAAATCAAATTAAAATTCAACAATTAAAAATATCAACAGATAAGTCAAACCTGTTGCCACCCATCTTACCGTACAACAACTCCTTTCACTACTGGGAATCTACCCCATTACCAACTTATGACTATTCATCTAGTCATAATAACACTACCAAGAATTTACCATGAATCATCCCAGATTCAAAGTCAAACTCTTAACCAAGAAATTACAAGTCAAAACCTGCCTATTTCTTAACCCGGAAGTAGAGATTACAAATTACTTTATGCCTATATCAAATCTTCCTTTCACCATTGGGAAATCTCCGATCTTCCCTTTTATGATGGAAATCTCCGATCTTCCATTTGAAATGGGAATTACAAATCAAAATCTGCCTATTCCACATTTCACCTCAGAATCAATGGTCCCAATGGGATTATAATATCGCGATATACAACCGGGACCCCCGATGATTCAAGGTACACCCAATTACTAGAAATTACATCCCTATGGTCAATGGCTAGTATGCGGTTCCCATTATACCGTACTAAGATGCCCCCGATGACCGAATGCCTATTTCTAGCAAAAGCAATATAATACATAAGTATTATAACTGATACTATCATATGCTTACAACATACAATATATCATTTCTACGAACATATTCTATATATACAAAATAAAGAATATAATTAGCTCCTCGTCTCAATCTCTTACTATCGCCTCTTTGCAACTTAGCACGGGGATTTACATCTCAAATGTTAATTACATTTACGGACTCATAAATAAGTCCTTATAATTTATCCCAACACGGGGAGTTTATAATCATATAACAGATTGCATACAACAGATAGTCATATTATACATTATAGTCTCAAACTACTACTGAAATTTCTCCAAAAGTCGCAAGCAACTACCTGCATTTTCTCCCAAAAGTCGCAAGCCAAAGCAGCGATTTTCATCAAAAGTCGCAAGCCACGCTTGCGATTTTCACAAAAGTCGCAACCCACGGTTGCGAGTTTCTCCAAAAATCGCAAGCCACTCTTGCGATTTTCTCACTTTTCTCAGTTACTGTTCATTCGTCTTCTTCCCTCAGTCAGCCCATAAATTCATCTTATTAAGCCTACCATTTCTCAATTAAGTCTTACTAAATCATATAGACATAGTTTAACACATATCCATATCAATTTTAATGGCTAATTTTAACAAGAATGAATAAACTCACCTGGATGATTTCTGAACACTGTGTTCTTCACCAAAAACACTTTCTCAGCTTAATCCACAATCTGAACAAAAGATTTATAGCACAAGTTCAAGCTAAATTCTTTTCTTTCTTCTTTTCTCCTTCTTCTCTCTCGATCTCTCTATTTCTCTGTTTCTTTCTCTCTGACTACCGAATACACTCACAAAAACACACAATTAGTCACTGATTGACTAATTGTATGACACCTCATGGTAATTAAACTGATGAGTCATAATCTAAATTCACCAAACACCTCAAACTTTAAAGAAATAACATAATAAACCCTCAAGTTAATATTTCAACACTTTGCATTTTAACCCCAAATGAATTATATAACTTCTATATAATTCATGGTTACACAAAATACAAAAATAGTACTAAATCCTAATTCTCAAATAAATAAAATTATTGAAAATTCAGGATGTTACAGCATCACAATTCCTAAATCAGTTTGTAACCTTTATTCAAAATCAATCTCTTCGTTGAACAAAGATCACATCCGTTCTGTGTGGACGTACACTATCTTCCGTTGAAAGAACCAACTTATTTAGTGAGTTTTTCTTGTTTGCTTTCGTTATTATCTTATTATGTATTTTATTTGTTCATCTTCATTTTTGTATTTGTGTATTTAATTTGTTCCACATTTTATTGATAGGTATCAAGTATTGCATAGTTTTCACATAAAGTTATTAACTTCCTTTGTTTTAGGACCATGTTACCTTCTAAACCAACATTAAGAAGGTAGGGTGAAGGTTTTCACATATTCGTCGGAAAAAACTTTCACCATCCGATTATGAGCGGATATTACAACCGAATACGGAAAAGTTTAAAAAAGTCCTATAAACTATTTTATTTTGGATGATTAAGTTGGTAAATTAATTTTTTTTTAACGAAAAAATCATTAAATTTTATAATTCCAAGTGATTAAGGCTATGTTTGGCAAACTAGCTGATAAGCTAGCTGTTGACTCATAAGCTAGTTGGTAGCTGATAAGTTAGCTGATGAAAAAGTCACGTTTGGTAAAACTAGCTTATAAACATGTAAAATGACCAAAAAAGACATCTTCAAAAAATTATCAATTACAATATTTAATTATATAATTAAAACAAATTTATAGCAATATAATATGTTAATTAATACAACCAATGTAGTAAAGAAAAATTAAATAATATAACATGTTAATTAAAATAATTTAAAATTTATTATTTCATATATTCTATAAATTTTGAATTTGTTAAAACAAGTTTTAGAAAAAAAAATATATTAACTTATGATTTTAAATAACCGTTACATATAATATGAAAAAATAATCAAATAATAATTAAAAAAGATAATTGTAATTGTTAATTAAAATATATTGATTGATATTACAGAAAATATATAAAAATATTTTATATGATCAACAGTAACTGTAAATAATTAAAAGCTAATTTAATAATTTTCAGTTAATATTCATTAATATTCATTAATTATTAATAATTAAATTTAAAAAATTAATATTTATTTATAATAATAGTTAATTAAAAACAATAAGGGTAATATTGGAATATTCACAAAAAACTACTCAAAAGCTAGTCCAAGTAGTGTTTCAAAAAGTTAGCTTGTAACATAGCTTATGGTCATCCAAACATGTACCCACAAAAAAAACTAGCTTATAAGCTAGTTTTTTTTGCCAAACGATGCCTAAGTGCTTAACTTGTTTTTTAGATGAAAAAACCATTATCTCATTTTAAATAATCAAGTCCCTGAACAATTTTCTCAAAAATATAAATCAGCGAACTTTAAAATATTGCTTGTAACCGGCTAAATATGTTTAAATGTAAAAAAAATCTAAATCAATTTTACCGTTTCCAAACCCGACGTCATTCAAACCTCACGCAAACACTAGGGTAAACAGCTTGATAGGTGATATGGGGAATGGACAACGATCGGGCGATGTAGAGTGTCGAGAGGGAGCAATATCGTTATGTGCGAGGGGTTTGAATGGTGTAGAGTTTGGGAACGGTAAGACTGATTTGGACTTTTTTTTACTTTAAAATCTAAAACTCGCCTCACAGCTGTAACAACCTACCCAAACAAGCACGCCAAAGCTACTAAATTAAATATAAACGCCAAAACGACCCAATCATAAGTCACACATTCGAGATTACAAAACTAAAGTTCGTGGAAATAACTCAAATTACAGCTGAGAAATGTATCTAAAATATTAAAAGGGAGGTCTTCTAGTTCCACTAGACGCAAGCTCCATCACACATCTTGCCTTGCCCTTACTCGAGCCCTCGACTACCTGCTTGCCTAAAAAGGGGTTTTACATTGCGAGGGTTAGACCACGAGGTCTAGTGAGATCCCTCAAGATATCAGAGTCACACCACACATGTACAATAAAAGAGTTTATGAGAAATTATGAACAATTACGCCCTTATTAGTTTTAAACAAACACCCGCATGTTGATGATCCACATTTTGGTCACGTACACACTTGTGACAACGTGTTAGGGCACACACCCGCCCTTAGTAGATATATGAAACATGTTTATATATTTCGTATGGGACATACTTCCCATATGACATCATAATAAACCACCCCTAGTCTCGACCCATGCATACCACAGTATAAATAACATACCTTCAACTTGCATAATTTAAACCACATGGAAAACATGAAATACAATATAAAATGTACGAGCAATAAAAGCAAGTATCGTCAGAACTTCGGTTTAGAAAGACTCACCTGGCATCCACGCTATTTCCTCCTCACTTGAAAACCCTACCCTCGACTGTGCACCTACATATCGAATCAATGCACACGATAGTGAAAAGCCACTCGAACATCTCTCTCGAGTTCCCTAAGGCACTCTCCGCTCAACCCATGAAAGAATCCTCAATAGATTCAGTAATGGCACAAACATTGGGAGTTTTCCTGACTGTTACCCGGCTTCCGCAACTTTCCGGTAATTTAACCGGATACCCGGTTTCCGGAAAACCCCCTTTCGAAACTATCCGAATTCCCAAGATTCTCGGTAACTCCCGGTTTCTAGGACTCGATCGTCCGGACACCCACAATCCCCGGATGAGTTCCGGTATTCCCGGCCGAAGACACCCGGATTTCCCCCAAGTCCGGGCGAGAAGTCCGTATAGATCCCAGTTTAGGACAAGCAAACAATAGAAGATAAAAAGCTCTATATAAATGTAGAGATGATAAACATGAAGAACAATCATAAAAGAAATCATCTCATATTCATTAATTGATAATATGAAGGGGAAAATGGAAGAACACCACACTTGGAATTTAATTGACTCTCATGAGAGGCTCACTTAGTCTATGTGTGGAAAGTGTGTTATTTCAAAATGACCTAATGAAAAATGGAATCCTAAAATCCTTTATAAGGGTCCATTTACAAGATAAAAAGGGCTAAGCCCATATAACTAGCTAAAAGCCCATAAGCTAATTATAAAGCCCTATTACAATAATTCTTTATAAAACATTCAACTAAATTAGGGGCTAATTTAAGCTAACAATCTCCCCCTAATGTTTTATAAAGAAAGCATCATCTTATAGTCTCCCCCTTGCTTTCTTTAGAAACTTTGGCGTTCCGTTCTTCGAGTCTTCAAAGCATCACTAGCTCCCCCTCAAATGTAGGCTCATCTTCTTGATAGACCGAGACAAATAACCCCATTTTGTCCAGCTTTCATGACTCAACTTCACCGCTGTTTTGAACCATCAAGGAGCCTTTTTGAGAGAAAACATAAAGCATCCATATTGAACTCCAGCCTCTTAGATTTCCAACGAGCTATAATTCATCCACTTTGGACGAAAAACGAGTGAGTTGTGCAAGTTTTCCCTCAGCTGTGCAGAACGGTCGTCAAAACAGAGAATTTGACGCTTAAGATCCCGTTGAGTAAGCATTCAGCACCGAGCTTTAAACATGAATAATAGATGAGCGAGTGACAATCAATATGTCACAATAGCAGCATGAAATCGTGAAGAAACGTCGAGAGAACATTTTTCTTGAAAGCGGAAAGAGCACGAGTGAAATGCAGTGCTTTCGGTTCAACACTTTACAGCAGACTTTGAAGCTAATTTTGGCATATCAGCTCACATAGTTTGAGAAAACTCAGAACATAAAACTCGTGTGTTTGTGAATTATCTTTCCAACGCAACTAGACTCGTGTCAATTGGAGCACTGAGTAAAATGTTGTGCGCGTGTTTCTGAAACAGCGCAAAGCTATCAGAAAATTCAAAAAAAGTTCTCGGGCTAAGGACTTTTGGCTCTTCTCGATTTCTGGACAGCCGCAGAGGCTCTGTGCAACATCCACAGAGGCTATGGACAGCCTCACAGAGCTTCTGTGGTTAAGCTATGAAAGCTTGATAAAGCTCTCGTTGAATTCTTCTTCTGCACATGTGATCTGATCTATTACTCTTTGAACAAAGCATCATTTGTAGTCTTTTGTGGTTAAGCTCTTTGTACGCGTGCAGCCTCTGTGCTCAGCCTCAGAGGCTCTATGATCTCCCTCTGTATAGCTTATGTGTCTCTTTACAGAGGCTCTACACAAACCTATGCACGGTAACCTCTGCGCATAACAGCCTCTGCGCATAATGGAAAAGAGCCCCTAATTGTTGATCTCACAATAAGACTCAACAATGATATTAATCTCGATAGTTCAAACAGATTTATATACGGAAGCGTTTTAATAGAACCAAAGAGAAATACTTGGTAGAAAACACACACAGAATCAAGCAAGTAAAACAATAATAAGGCGAGAGTTTAACTTAATGATTCACTTTCAATTGATTCCTCAAGAACGCCAAGAACACCGTAAGTGTGTGAAATACAAGAGAATAGGCTCTAATCTGGTGTGTGTGTGTAGTGCGAAAGGTACTCTAAAAGGTCTGGAGAGACCCTCTATTTATACTACTTTACAGGGGACAAATAGTAGACAAGAAGTACTAAGGTACAAAAACACTATCGTGGGGAGATCCTGGTACAACGTTAATGTAGTGCGCCGCCTACTGTAAAGGTTGTAACCCATCCGAGATTGACACGTGGAAAGTGCAGGGCACGCCTTGTATGAATGATCTTCAGAATCTTCGTACAGCAGAGGCACGTGAGAGGCACGATTGTCTTTGTCTTTATCTACAAGTATCTTCAAGCTTCTAAGTCTTCATACCACAGAGGCTCTGTCAAGGGTGACAAAGGCTCTGTGGCCTTGTCCTCTGAAAAGTCTTCTGTCGAATTATCAAGTGAGTGCTCTTGGTGTCTCGACAGAGGCTCTGTCGATGATCTTCACTTAGCCTATTTTTCAATACTTCTTAGAACAGAAGTTGGAGCTAACAATCTCCCCCTAAGTATTGAAAAATAAAAATTTTGAAAGTTGCATGTTTTCTAAGCTAAGAACAAGAGGTGGATCATTTGACCTCTGTAATAAATTTACTTTTCATTCACTAAGATGCCAGAGGCATTTACATTGGATTACATTAAAGTGCAAAATATGAAAAGTAAAGCAAAAATAGGATAGTTGCAGAGGTCATACTCTGGCATTTGGGAAGTCGTTGATTGGCCTTGTGAGTCCTCCATCCCTGAGTTCACGAAACATGTTGATGCAGAGGTTTCTAAAGTTGATGACCGCATCAATGGCCTCAATTAATCTGTTGGCGAAGGTTAGATCCATGAATTTTGATCCTTTGTGTTCCAACAGATTAGCTCTGAACTCGAGCAGAGTCTTCGTTGCATACTTCTGGCAATCTACCTCCAAGAATAGCTTCAAATTACCTTGAGGATCGCAGAAGACATACCCAAACTTTGGGTTACTGATGATGGAGTTCAGTCTGATGTCAGCAGAGGAGGGGCAGTGGTCTTCTGGAGGTGGGAGACTTATCTTCTTTACTCCAAGATCTATTGCCACTTGGAAGTCTGTCATGCTATAGATAAGAAGAGTTTCTCGCATGGCCTTCTTGATTTCATCGTACGCCCTCTGGATCTCAAGCCTGCGAGCGTAGTTTTTCCTTGCCTAACTTAGAAGATCAGGTAGGTCATAAGGGCTTAGGTTTCTAAGATCTGCATCTGAGAATTTGTTCTCAGATCTGTCCGCCCTTTTGACATGGTAGAGGTTGTAGTGAAATTGACCGCCTTTGGTATGTGAGAGCTTGCAGTAGATGACTTTTGTAATCTTTGAGTTTGAGAAGACTTCTTTAATGGGTTTGGCTTTGTCTCTATAGAAATCTTCTCTTATCTGCTGAAGCATGTCACGTTTCAGAATAGGAGCTGGCAGAGGATCATTTACGGCTCTGCTATAGAGGTATTTGTACACCACCTCTTCCATTTGTCGTTGAGGTACAGAGGGTGGAGGTATGGGTTTGCGCAGAGCCTCCATGTTGCTGATCAGTTTGGCCACTCGGTCTTCTGTTGGCTTCGCCTTTGGATCTAGAGTAAGGTTGGCTGACAGTGGAGGAATTCCGAAGGCCCAATCTTCTTCTTCTGGCTTTGGAGTGACAAAGGCATCAAATGCACTTTTCAGTAGTTTTTCAGAAGGTTTATGCTTTGGTTTCTTGGGTTTCGGTTCCTCTGTAAGGATGGACTTTCTCTTGTCCTTTGCCTTAGGCTGAGATTTTTCTGTTGGTTTGGGTTGAGATGCCTCTGTTGGTTTTGTCTGTTGAGCTTCTGAGGTCTTTATAGGGGTGCTTCTTTTGTTGGTTTTGGGGGGGTTGCTTCTGTTGGTTTGACAGGGGATTTTGTTGGTGGTTCTTCTGTGGGTTTGGTTGGTGAGGGCTCCTCTGTTTTGCTCAGATATCTTCGTTGTTTTTGAGCTATGGTTTTTATAGTTTCCCAGATTCACGTTGTATCATATTAATGGTAGTGAAATAGACAGTGGAAGCATATTAAGTAAAGCCATTAAAATGAGTGATTGTGTAAATGATAAATGAACTATGAGAATCAAATATTGAACAGTAAAATGATAACATGATCAGATATAAAAGCTGCTCATTTAATGATAATGAATCACACCAAGAACATGTTCGAGTGTGTTCGGAAATCTCATAGGACAACAATATCGTACGGAGGTAGTGCTCGGGATTGCTGCAGTGTGTGCTTAAACAATTGTGGAAAAACTACTCTTCCCAAAGCTTACAATTGTTTGTTCCACTACCTCTCTATATATAGCCCTGATAAAGTGAAGGCAGTGTACTATCGTACCCTAGAATGACATGTGGAAAGTGTGTCTCCTATTTTTAGGGCATACGTGGAAAGTATGGACACTTGTCTAACACTTGAGATTTCCTACGAGACTTAGGCTGACAGAGGTCTTCACTTCACCAGAGCTCTGTTGAAAGAGCTCTGTTGGTCTTCTTTTAAATACTTGTTCTTCTGTTGGGAGTCTTCGACAGAGCTCTGTTGAGCTCTGTTGGATCCGACAGAGCTCTGTTGAACTCTGTTGGTCTTCTTGATGAACTCCTTCCAAGTCTTCTGTCTAATCTCTGTTGGTCTTCTGACTTGAACTATTTTCAATACTTTTACATAACAGATACTTGGGGCTAACAAACTCCCCCTAAGTATTGAAAATAAAAAATTTACAATAGACAAGAGATTAAACAAAAGAACAGAGAACTTTTACCTCTGTCGAAGCCTTGCACTAATCTTTTGGAATATTACAAAAAGATTAAAAGATCAGTACATTTAAGCATAATTATCTCCCCTAAGAATTCTGTCGAATCTTCTGATTAGAGTACGGAAGTCCAGCATCAGATCAATCTGGTCGATGAAGAGTTTCTGCTGTTCTTCTGGACACTTGTTTCTTGGGAGATCTTGGATTATGTTCTTGAGGTATACTAGTGACTCACTTGAGTACTTGTGGGCTTCAGCTGCTCTGATGGCCTTCTTTATGCCCTTCTGTCGGCAGACAAAGACTGGAGGATCTTCTACTACGGTTCCAGTTCTGTGATGGCCATAACCCTCAAGGTTTTCATTTGGTGGTGCAATCGCTAGTTTCTCTACTTCAAACTCTATGCCTAGCTGATAATCAATCTGTATTCTGAGATTGATGTGCTCTTGCATAGCGAATCTGACTTCTGGTAGTGCAGTTCTGGCCGGTGTGTATCTTTCTGAGAAGTTCAAGCAATATGCGTGGAGTAAGATCAGGTCATATGGGTTCAGAAGGACGAGATCATTGTCATTGAAGATTTCATTTCTGCCTTCTGTTGATTCCACAGTATACTTATGGTATGTGACCCTGTCGTGTTGAAACTTCTTGTGCTTGATGTCCAGAATTCTGCGGATACCGAAGTTTATATTGATGGCTCTGTTCTGATTTGACTTGGTTTGGATGAACTTTAGCCTTGCATCAGAAATGGTGTTTGTTCTGATTGGGTTGAGGTATGGGTTAATGGGTACGGCATTTACAGGGATGATGTCTCTGTCAGCATATAGAAATGCAAATACCGTTTCTAAGGCAGGTTTTTCGGTATGAAAGGTAGAGGTTTCTGGGTTATGTTCTGTTACCGTTGGGTTTGGGTCATCATGGGTTTCTGCCATAAGAATGTCGATGTGAGCAGATTTCTGAGTAGCTTGCGGTTGGGCTTGACTTATTTGTCCTTCAGCAAAGGATGGGTCTGTCCTCTCTGGTTCTTTTGTTGAAGTAGGAGGGGTATCTAGGCATATGATCTCTGGTGGTTCTTGTGTTGACTCTTCTGTTGGTTTGATGACTCTGTTTTTGAACATGTAGTCAAATGCCACTTCAGTCATATCTGTCATGATTTCCTCTGTTATCCCCTTTTCTCCTTCTATAGTCTCTTCCTCAGTTGCTTCTGTGATTTTCCCTTTACCCTTGGCTTCTCTTTCTTTTTCAACCTCTTTCTCCTTCTCTGCCTCTTTCTTCTTCTCTCTTTCTTTCTCCTTCTCCTTCTCCTTTTCCTTCTCCTTCTCCTTCTCCTTTTCCTTCTCCTTCTCCCCCTTTTGTTGTTCTGAGGACTCACCCAGTTGATCGTCTGATTGACCTTCTTGAGCATCCTCAAAATCATCATCATCGCCAGAGGATTCAATTCGAGCTTTAGGTGAGGACTGAACAACAAACTTCAGACCAACTTTGTGTCTCTTGCTTGATGGTTCGTCTGTGGGTGCTTCTTCTGCAGGTCTTTTTGATGTAGAGGTGGCCTGTAAAATGATATTAGTAAATGTTGAGGCTGCCTTTGTCATCACATCTTCTACCTCTGTTGCAGCACCTCTGATCTCTTCTACTTGAGCCTCGAAGTTGACCTTGTGAGTATCAAGAGACGCTTTCACATGTTGTTCTGTTGCCTTAGCTTTCATTACAAATTTTGATGAGATCGTCATCATTCGGCTAAGAATTGATTTTCTGAAGTCTCCCATTTGTCCAACTGTCATGGGTAGGTCATTTGGGTTAGGGCTGGAGATGTTCAGTGGAGTAGCAGATGAGGTGGTTGCTTCTATTATGGATTCCTTAACAGAGTTGGTAATTATCTCTGTCAAGGTTTTGATATTAGATTCTGAAAGAATAACCGTGGGGATGGGAAGAGTTCTGTTCATCTGCGCTGTGTGGTTCTCTGTTATGAGTCGCTTTAGGTCTGCAAGATTTGTTGAAGTCTTTTGAACTTCCTCTGATCTGACTGATCTTAGGTCGGATATCTCTGTTGTCAGCTTTCCAATCTCTTCTCCTCTGACCCGTTCAGACTCAGTTCTGAGTGCTTCAGCTTCGGCATATTTTCGAGTTAATTCAGCATGCTTGTTTGAGATGTTCAGCAGTTCTTCCCTAAGAGAAGCATTTTCCTTGCGGATCAGCTCCTCCTTTTGTTCATTGATAAGTTTATACTCGTTCAAAGAGTTGTTGATAATGTCACAGAAGCTTTCGAACTTTGCGCTTGTGACAGTGTCAACGGGGGTCTCCTTGGTTCCAACACATGGATCCAATTCTGCCTCGAGTTCAGAGGCGCCTCCGTCAAGAGTTGTGTTAATGTTGGCTCTTGGAGGACTTCCACCCGATCCTTGATGTTCCCTTTGAGGGGAAACAACTACAGGTGTTCTGACCAAAGTTTCCTCTTCCAGCTCAGGTTCTGAAGAAGGAAATCTGGTGTGATGGGAAGCATTTGGATCAACCAATGTCTTCCCTTGTTCTACTATGGTCTCCCATTGTCCCTGAGTCAGACAGATACTACGTTAGATTACAAAGATCTCTGGTCTATTTTGTGTGGACTCGAAATGAGCCACAGAGGCATCATCGTGTGGAGGTGACCTATTGATGTTCTGGGGCGAATGAACATCACTACCAAAGATAGTTTCCCCGGCTTCGTGCGTACCAGAGGCATGAAGAGGTGCCTCTGATGGTATAGGCTGGTTGGGGTTCGAGGTGTGCACCTCTGTTTCAATAATCCTTTGGTCTTGATCACCAGGATTAGATTGTGTGGAAGCACTGGGATTTTGGTTAAGGTTACCCTCAGATGTGCTCTGTTGAGCATCTTTTTCTACTCTCGCAATATCCTCGGCTCCTATGGCTGTAGAACTCTTTGGATTCTTTCTGATGTTTCTCTCTTGCTCACCACTATCAGAGGAGATAGTTTCTACCTCTGGTGTTTCTTGTACTTCCTCATGGACAACCTCTCTAGGAGATGCTATGTCCTCTAATTCCTCTCTTCTAGAGGAAGACCCCACTTCGGGTACTCTTGCCTCTGATCTGTTAATTTCCTCACCAATCTCCTCACTCAAGCTCTCCAAGGAAGGCTCAGATCCTAAGTATGCTGGGGTTCTCACCTCAGGTTCTTGAGGTTGAGCAGCACTCTGATAGTTTTGGATAGAGATGTGGTTAGGGGCGATAAGAGCAAGCATTGTACCTGGAATTCTTTTATGAAGGGGTATTCACCAGAAGTGGTTGGGAGGAATTTTGACATCGTCCAAACAGGTGTTGAGCGACCCTGATGAGTTAGTTCCAGTCTGTCGAAGGCTCTTCTGATCACCAGACTGATAAAGCGTGGAAACTTGATCATCTTCAGGAACTTGTGAGATCCAACGACTCCTCCTCTTGCGATGGATGAGGTTTTTGTGTTGACAGCTGAGAGAAGATCGTTGTAGAGAATGCTGGCGTAGTCAAAGTTTCGATTGAAGAACAATCCATACATGATTTGTAGGATTTCTGTTGTGGCTTGGTCTTGACTACCAGATTTGCTGGTAAGGGTTCTGTTTAAGGTGGAGAACATGAAATTCCACATAGTGGGTAGATTCTGTCGCTTGAACTCTCCAATCCTATTCAGATCCTTGTTGTAACCCAGAAACTTCATGAAGTCAAGAAGAACAGCTGTTTTTGGTGGTTTCTCATAGGCGTCTATTCCTAGCTGTCGTTTGGTTTTCATTCGGAAGATTCTTCTTAAGGTACTTGCTCTAATGCGGATTGTTCCTGCTCCTCCATTACTCTTGTTGACGCTCCCAACTATCCCGTCTTGTTCTTCGATGTATTGGCATGTGGTCCACCATTGTTGAACATAGATCGCTGGAAGGTGGTCATCGAACTTTGTTAGGGCTCTGAAGATGTCAGAGTTTCTAAAGAACTCAATGAAAACGTGATACAGGGGTAGATAGAGTCCTGAGTGGGATCAAATCTGTAGTTGTTGTCAGCAAACTCGTATGGAAGAACAATGATATCATCGGTGGGTTCTATTCGGCTTGAATCAGTAGAGTTTTGGGGTTCCGCCATTGTTGCAGGTTTGGGTTTTCTTGAAGAACACTGAGGATTTAAATAAAAGAGGAAAGGTGAAAGGTTTAGGAAGTTTTAGAAAAGAAATGGGTCAAGGTTTTGGATATTTATAGTCAGAGCTTGTGGCTGGGTAATCGCCGTAGATACTGTAGGCACTCGAGTGTCAGAAGGTGGAGTGGCCTGAATTGTGTATCGTGGGGACAGCTAGTGGTTTAGCTTTCAATTAGAGATTGCCACGTGGATTTGTTCTGACCACTTTTGTGCAAGTAAACCGTCGCGGTTAGAGATGTGTGGGTAACAAGTGGTTGACGCTTAGAAATAACCCGCACCCCTGATGACGTTACTTCTGATGACGTGTTCTGATGACGTGGCAGAACAAACTAACAGAGCTCTGATGGAGCTTTGTTAAGTTGCATCTGTTGAGTGAACTCTTCGTTTCTTATCAAGTAACCCAAGATGTTGTACCTTTACCTTAAAAACATTTAAAATTCTGTTCTGATGTGAAAAGAAAAGAACAGAGAACTTAGACAAACAACAGAGCTCTGGTGAGAAACAACAGAGGTTCTGGTGAGAAGTCAGAGTTCTGGCAGATTCTTGACATTATCATAAAGATTTTCATCAGAACAGGTTTTCCTCCTTTCTTCAAAATGATTTGTCAATTAAGATCAAAAAGCAGAGTCAATTTGGATTTGGACGTTTGAGTACTGACTTGCTCCCCCTAAAACCATGCATTATTTTTCTTTTAAGCTCCCCCTAGAAAATTGAGCCTTTTTTTAAACAAAAGAATGTTCACTAAGTGTTAAAAAAAATATGCTTAACAGAGTTCTGGTGTACAACAGAAGCTCTGTTGAACTATCCTACCCAACTATTTGACAGAGCTCTGGTAGGATCATTAGAGGCTCTGTTGAATTTTGAACAGAGTTAGGAGGACAGGTTCAGCATACCCAGTTTGCTGATTAAGAAGTTAAATCTCCTTTCATCAAGGGCTTTTGTAAACAAGTCAGCAAGCTGGAAGTCTGTTGAAACAAAGTACATTTCAATAGTCCCTTTTTCAACATGATCCTTTATGAAGTGATACCTTATGTCGATGTGCTTAGTCTTCGAGTGCTGAACTGGATTGGCTGTTATGGCAATGGCACTCTTGGAGTCACACAGAATTGGAATTTTACCATACTCCAAACCATAATCTTTGAGTTGTGTTTTCATCCATATCACTTGAGAGCAACAACTAGCAGCAGCAACATATTCTGCTTCTGCTGTAGAGGTTGAAACACAGTTCTGTTTCTTGGATGTCCAACTCACCAATTTTTCTCCAAGCAGTTGGCAGCTACTAGAAGTACTCTTTCTGTCATTCTTGCATCCTCCATAGTCTGAATCTGTATATGCTACAAGCTCGAAACCAGAGTTAAGAGGATACCAGAGACCCAAAAATTGAGTCCCTTTCAGATATTTAAAGATACGCTTGACAGCTGTTAAGTGAGTTTCTGTAGGATTTGCTTGAAATCTGGCACAGAGACAGGTTGCAAATAGTATATCAGGTCTGCTGGCAGTTAAGTACAGAAGTGACCCTATCATGCCTCTGTAGTGCTTGACATCTGTTGGTTCACCCTTAAGATCTAGGTCAAGTTTAACTCCAGTGGCAATAGGAGTTTTCATTGGTTTTGAATCATTGAGCTTATACTTTTTCAACATATCAGATATGTATTTAGATTGACTTATGAAAGTCCCTCTGTCTGATTGTTTAACTTGTAAACCAAGGAAGAAAGAAAGTTCTCCCATCATGCTCATTTTTTATTCGCTTTTCATTAAACTTTCAAACTTATCACAGTACTCTTGCCTTGTAGACCCAAAGATAATATCATCAACATATATTTGTACCAGAAGTATATCATTCTTATACTTCCTAAAGAATAGAGTTTTATCGACGGTACCTTTCTCGAAGTGATTGATCAACAGAAATTTGGACAGAGTTTCATACCAGGCTCTGGGAGCTTGCTTAAGGCCGTACAGAGCTTTGTCTAACTTGTAAACGTGGTCTGGAAACTCTGAGCATTCAAAACCAGGTGGTTGCTGGACATAAACTTCTTCTTGCAGCTTGCCATTTAGAAAGGCAGACTTGACATCCATTTGGTAGACCTTAAAACCCTTATGAGCAGCATAGGCTAGGAAGATTCTGATGGCTTCTAGCCTAGCCACAGGTGCAAATGTTTCGTCATAGTCAATTCCTTCTTCCTGTCTGTATCCCTTTGCAACCAGACGGGCTTTGTTTCTGATGATAATCCCATCTTCATCCTTTTTGTTTCTAAACACCCACTTGGTTCCAATGGCTGTTTTCCCTTTTGGGAGTGGAACCAAGGACCAGACTTTATTTCTTTCGAATTCCAGAAGCTCTTCTTGCATAGCTTCGATCCAATTTGGGTCCTCTAGGGCTTCAGAAATCTTCTTCGGCTCAATCATGCTTAAAAAATTTACAAAGAAGGCTTCATTGATTGTGGCCGATCTTGTCTTTACACCATCTTCAGCAGCACCAATAATCAGATGATGAGGGTGATCCTTTGTCCATCGTGTCATGGGAGCATGGACAACAGGCGGGGTTTGTGCTTCTGATGGGAAAAGACGAACTTCAGCGTCAGAGCTCTGTAGGTTGGGACCAGGGCTCTGTGGCACACAGCTCTGAAGAGTGGTCTCATTGCTCTGAGAGTCATTAACAGGGCTCTGTGAAGGTGAGCTTTCAAACAAGGAGTCTTTGCCAATATTAGTTAGCAAAGGTGATGAAGGCTCTTGTTCAGGTTCTCTCTCGCTCTGATGTGGTTCCTCATTTCTCTGAATTACTCCTGTAGACAGAGAAGTAGATGGTGAAATATTAGAGGGACCAGTGAGAGATGTACCTGTCAGATTCTGTTCTGTTGAGTTCTGAGCTTGATCTCCTCTGTTGATGTTATCAGAGGAGTCATCATCATTGAAGAAATCGTTGAACATGAGATTGATATCTTCTTCCCTTGTCTTTGAAGAACTTGTCTCCTTCTGCTCTGTATGTGTCCCCTCTGTTGATTTTCGATCAGAGAATCTTGAAGTACTTTCATCAAAGGACACATTTACACTTTCTTGAATGACCCGACATCTGGAGTTGTAGACTTTGTAGGCTTTAGAGGTTAAGGAATAACCAATAAAGATTCCTTCGTCTGCTTTCTTATCAAACTTTCCCAGTTGATCTCTGTCATTCAATATGTAGCAATTGCAACCGAAAACATGAAAGAATTTCACGTTTGGTCTTCTATTGTTGATGAGTTCATAAGGAGTCTTCTTAAATCTTTTCACTATTACAGCTCTATTTTGGGTAAAACATGCTGTTGAGACTGCTTCTGCCCAGAAGTTCATTGGAAGGACAGAGCCAGCCAACATGGTTCTGGCGGCTTCTATCAGAGTTCTGTTCTTTCTCTCCACAACTCCATTTTGGGAAATACCTTCCTCTGTTAGGTAGGCATCAATTTTGGCATTCTTGAATTCTGTCCCATTATCACTTCTCAACTTCTGTACCTTTAGATCTAACAGAACATGTATCCTTTTCAACAAACTTATCAGAATCTCTGGGACATCAGATTTTACTCTGATGAACTCAATCCAGGTATATCGAGAATATTCATCATATAAAACAAGAATATACCTCTTGCCCGACAGACTTTGCACAGAGATTGGACCACAGAGATCCACATGAAGCATATGCAAAGGTCTGGGACAACTATGATCACTCTTTGTTCTGTGTGAAGATCTTTTCATCTTACCTAGCTCACAAGCAGAACAGAGATGGTCTTTGTCAAACTTCAGAGAAGGAAGTCCTTTTACTAACTTTAGTTTCACGAGCTTGTCAAGGTTTTGAAAGTTCAAATGGGCAAATCTTTTATGCCAGAGCCAGGCATCTTCATTTTTCAAAGACACTCAACAGAGTTTCTCTGTTGTAGAGTTTTGGTTTGGTTTAAAATTCATCTTATAAAGATTGCCTTTTCTGTCGGCTCTTAAAAGTTCTTGACTAGACTCTGAAAGTAGCAAGGAACAATATTTCTTCCTGAAATTGACATCAAATCCGTGATCACAGAGTTGACTTATACTGAGAAGATTATGATTTAATCCTTCAACATAAGCAACTTCAGAAACTGAAACATCACCATTTACTAAAGTACCATAACCCTTAATCTGTCCGCCATTGTCTCCTCCGAAGGTTACTGCACTTCCCATCTTGTTTTTAAAAGAAGTTAACAGCTCCTTATTCCCCGTCATGTGCCTGGAGCATCCAGAATCCAAGTACCAGATCTGCACATGAGGTTTCTGCAAGACAGATTAATTCCCTTTAGGTACCCACTGCATAATGGGTCCTTTCTTGTTAGGCTTTGGTGGATTAACAGACTTTCCTTAGGATTTTTCATTCTGAGATGGTGTGCCAGAGGTTTTCCTCTGTGTATTCTGAACAGTCTTAAGATTTTTCTTTTGAACCGACTTATTCAGAACACAGTGGGGACCATTCAGATGATTTTGCAATTTTAGTAACAGTTGAATACAATTGCATTTTATGGAGCATGACTGTTGCACATTGTTTTTATTCAAAAACTGTTTGAATGGTGCTTGATTTTGAAAGATTTTAGGACCGGATGTCTTTGCATACAATCTGCCCTGATTTTGTTTCTTTGAAACAAACTCTGTTGACATTAAGTTCTTTGGATTTGACTCTTTTGACCAGACATAATTTCCTTTTTGATTTACACCAGAATTTGGAATAGATCTGTTGTTTGCTATCCATTTTCCCTTCTGTTATGGTGTGAACTTTACTGAAACACTTTTGTTTTTCTCTCTCTTCTCCACTTCTACTGCATTAGAAGCAAGAATCTTAAAACCTTTGTTGTTAAACTCAGTTACCGGTATAAACCTTGATTGTTTCTTGAACAAAGAAACATCATCTTTTATATCCGTAGATTCTATCGGTATCTGCTTTAACTTGTGTAAGATTTTCTTTTGACCACAAAAGATCTGTTCATCTACCTCGGAGTCAGAGTCACGGTCAGAGGCTAGAAAGTCTCTGGTGGCTCTGTTGGAGGTATTAGGCTTGATTGGTATAATAGAGATGTTTGGCTTAACAGTTCTGAACCTTCTCAACTTGGGTTTTAAGGAATCTAAAACAGCATTTTCTTCAATAACTTTCAACAAATCCTCCTCGAAAGATGTTCTTATAGATTCAGAGGTAGGAGAGAAGGCTGGGGCTTCTGGATTTAGCTTGCTCTGTAGTATTTCAACAGAGGGCTCTGTCACAGAAGTAACAGACTTCTGTCCTAAGAATGAGTTGAAGTTAAAAATCTCTTTTGTATCCAAGTTCTTGACAGAGTTAGGAAGTATGATTTTAGCTCTTCCTTGATCAAGAATAAACTCTGAGGATGGTTTTAAAACCTTCTTATGATCAGAGGAGTCATAGCTGACGTTCCTAAAGTCAAGATTTCTTTGTTTTGAGAAAGCATCTGAAGTTTTGGTTCTTTTGAAAACAACATTACCAGATATCACGTCCTTCTGGATTTTCCCAACACAAAAGGCAGAGGACAGAGATGTCTTCTTCCTTTCGTCATAGGGAGCAAGGTCAGAGAAACCAACACCTTGCGTATCCATCTGTGAATTTATCTTGATGTGCACATCTTGTGCATCCTGGTATTTTTTAATCTGAATTTCTTTTCTCTGTAGAGATTAATGCAGAATTTCCCTTTCTCTTTGAAAATAATCAGTTAGAGCAACAGAGTTAAGTATCTCTGTTTCAGACTTTTTCAATTTTTCAGACTTCTGTTTCAAAACATTTTCATATTCGTTAATTCTGTCAGAAAACAGGCTCTCTTTCTTCTTTTGCAAGATTTCTAGCTCAGATTTTTCTTTGAAGATTTCTTCCTTTTCTTGTTCTAAGAGAGTTTTCTCTCTCTTGTAAAAGGACAGATCCTTCTGAGCTAGCTTTCTAAGTTCCTTTTCTTCAGAACGTTTTTGTTTCAGAAGTTGAAATTCCTCATTCAGCATAGAAACATGCATTTCTAACTCTGAGTCAGACTTAGATTCAGATGAACATACCTTGGCACTGGGTCTGGTGGTCTCCAGCGCTCTGTCGTCAGACTCTGTCGTGGTAAGAGCAAATGCATGATTTAGATCTTCTTCTTCTGTTGTTCCCTTCGTTATTTCTGGTTCTCCAGTCATCCAGTCAACAACTTATGCTAAACTTTCATCATCCACAGCAACTCCACAGAAGTTGGCTTGTTCTGGTTCATCATCAGAGGATGAATCAGAAACCCAGTTCTCCATT
Source organism: Saussurea involucrata (assembly GCA_033807775.1). NCBI lineage: Eukaryota > Viridiplantae > Streptophyta > Magnoliopsida > Asterales > Asteraceae > Saussurea > Saussurea involucrata. The sequence continues at coordinate 142,334,681 of CM066322.1, forward strand.
TCAGCCACGTAGCTTCTTTCTCTGTAGTTGTACTTGTATTTGTTCTTGTAGTAGTCCTGGTCTTTTACCAGTTTGCCTCTACAATTAACAGAGAAGTGTCCAGGTTTGCCACATCTGAAGCAACGTCCATCATTCTGATTGATGGGTTGAGCAGCATCGGCCTTCTGTTGTGCTGGTGGATTTTATCTTCTGTTTTGTGGAGGTTGTCTTTGTTCTGTGGTAACTCTGTTGTTACTTTGTTCCGGTGCAGCGTATTCTCTTCTGTCTTCTTTTCTCTCATATCTACCTCTTCTGTCAAACTTATTGCCAAATCTCTTGTTAAATTGCTGAGTTATTAGAGCAAGAGATTGAGCAAAAGCTTGAATGTCATCATCCTCTGATGAGCTTTCCTCTGTATCACTCTCTGCAACTAAACTTTTCTTTCCTTTCTTTTTAACTGACTTATCTTTCTTTTTCTCTCTGTTTGAACTCTCTCTGTTTGACTTTTCTGATGTGGTTTTCTTAGAATCAGAAACTAAAGCGATTGGGCCTGCTATGGTGGATTTTCCTTTATGCTTGACAACATCCTTCTCTTGTGCGGCCAAAGTGCCATACACATCTGTTAGAGACCATGCATCTAAGTCCTGGTTAGCTTGTAAAGACATGGACAGATTTAACCACTCATCATTCAAACTTTTCAAAAACAGAACATTGTTATCTTCCTTCGACCTAACAACCCGACATTTTTTGCATTTGTTGATCAACACATTAAATCTGTTGTAGGTTTGTTGTAAGGTTTCCTCAGGAAGTGCCTTGAAATCGTTGTATTCATTTATACATTGGGTCCTTCTGTTCTTTTGGGTCTTGATACCACCCTCAAGTTGATTAAGAAGTTGATCCCAGATTTCCTTAGCAGTGACACATGAATCTAGTTCTTGAAATATTTCGTTAGGAATGGCCATTATCAGTAGTCTAACTGCTTTAAGATCATTTTCCAATTTTAGATTTTCCTCATCAGTAAAACCTGTGGTTTTAATCTCATAATGAGCTGGAATCTCAGCAGTAGTTCCTGTTGCGGGTACACGAGGAACAAAAACCATGGGTTGGAATGGTCCGTCCGTGACAGATCGCATTATGTCTTTATCCATGCCATCAAAAAAGTTAACCATCCTGATCTTCCACTGAGCATATTCATCTCTCAGAAGAGTAGGAGGTTTTGTTAAAGAACCAGCAGTATAGATAGCATTTATACCGTTGTTCGCCATTTTGAGAAAAAACAGAGTACAGTTGTTGCAAAAAGAGTTTCAACAAGAAGATGAGTTTAAACAGTAACCAATGGAACAATAACTTTTGAGAGAAACGTTTAAACTACACTAGAAAGCTTTAAACCCAGTTGCATGAGCTATGAAAGCTTGTTTAGACTAGGAAGCAGTAAAAACAGAGTATATAATGAAGCTTTTGCAAACACAATCAACAACAGTGAGTCAACCTTGGTAGATTGGATAGTTTGGTTTAAGAAAACCAAAGAAGCTCTGATACCAATTGTAGGTTCCCAGATTCACGTTGTATCATATTAATGGTAGTGAAATAGACAGCGGAAGCATATTAAGTAAAGCCATTAAAATGAGTGATTGTGTAAACGATAAATGAACTATGAGAATCAAATATTGAACAGTAAAATGATAACAGGATCAGATATAAAAGCTGCTCATTTATTGATAATGAATCACACCAAGAACATGTTCGAGTGTGTTCGGAAATCTCATAGGACAACAATATCGTACGGAGGTAGTGCTCGGGATTGCTGTAGTGTGTGCTTAAACAATTGTGGAAAAACTACTCTTCCCAAAGCTTACAATTGTTTGTTCCACTACCTCTCTATATATAGCCCTGATAAAGTGAAGGCAGTGTACTATCGTACCCTAGAATGACACGTGGAAAGTGTGTCTCCTATTTTTAGGGCATACGTGGAAAGTATGGACACTTGTCTAACACTTGAGATTTCCTACGAGACTTAGGCTGACAGAGGTCTTCACTTCACCAGAGCTCTGTTGAAAGAGCTCTGTTGGTCTTCTTTTAAATACTTGTTCTTCTGTTGGGAGTCTTCGACAGAGCTCTGTTGGATCCGACAGAGCTCTGTTGAACTCTGTTGGTCTTCTTGACGAACTCCTTCTAAGTCTTCTGTCTGATCTCTGTTGGTCTTCTGACTTGAACTATTTTCAATACTTTTACATAACAGATACTTGGGGCTAACAGTTTTAGTTCTGGGTGTTGGTTTTGGTGGGGTTGCCTCTTTGGTTTTTTTTCTGTTATCGGTGTAGGGGATGGAAGTTTGGTTTCCTCTGTTGGTTTTGGTGTTGGGGAGGGAAGGTCTTCTTCAGAAGAAGAGAGAATCTGGATCTGCTCTGAGGCTGTTTTTGGTTTAGGTGAGGGTAGGTTTTTGGCCTGTTGAGTTATTTCCACAGAGGTGGGTATTTCCTCTGTGGTCTTCTTCTGGTTTTGGGCTTCAGAGGATGGTACTTGGGTTATAGGTTTTACAATTAGTGGTGGTGGAGCTGGCAGACCTCTGAGGTTCCTCTCCGTCGTCTTCTCCCCTCAGGATGACCTGATGGCCCATCTAAATCACCATCAGAGTCATCCTGTCCTCTGCCCGAAGTACCTTCTGCTCGGCATGTGGAGGATGGTTTCTTTGGTTGGCTTGCCCCTGCAACGATCATTTTCGCGCATAGGTCATCACAGATGGCCAACAGATAAACGACTTCTGCCTATGAGTTGAATCTCAGCTTTCCCATGCTGGCCTGGAAGTCTTTGACGTAGTTGGCATTGGCAGTGGTGAAGGCCTTGATAAACTTTGTCATCTCGTTCAGTATGCCCTGGCCAAGATCTATTATCTGAGCTCTGGTCATGTAGTCAGAAGGCTTCATGGCTTGAGTTTCTTTGGTGGTCTGTTCTTGGACTTGTTCTAGGGCCTTTTTGAGATCTTCTGCTGTGAGGCCCGCAGATGCAGTGTTTGAGTAGAGAGATTTGTAGCCACTTTTCGTGCCTTCTTTAACTCCTTAGAGAGGTTGGTCACAGAGGCTTCAAGTTTAGAAATTGTGGCTGCTTCAGGTGCAGAGGGAGTTGTAGCTGCGGAGGCTGTTGTGGCTGCAGAGGTCGTTGCAGCATTTTCCATTAACGTACTGACATTCTTCACCTCAGTTGAAAGGTATTCAACTCTGGTGGTTAGATCGTTCACCGCCCTGTTGGTGGATTCTGCAAGAGAGTCGAAAGAGCTTTTCAACTCTTTCAACGAAGTAGTCATAGAGGTGACAAGGGTTTGGAACTCATCCCTTGCGACATATGATCCTGGTGTAACCTCTGGGGGAACACATTCTTCCCCAAAGTGAGTCCTTGTTCCTTGGACTCCTTCTTTCGTCCCTGTTTTTAGGTTGAGGACGGAAGGATTTCATTCTGATCCTCGAGCAGAGGATTTTGAGGCCTCAAGCTCTACAGAAGTTCTATCAGAGACCTTGTTCTGATCCACTCCATAGGTGGGGACATAAGTGTCCTTGAGTTGACTCGGGAACTTGTCTAGAGTCCCTTCGTCTGTGTGCACTCTAAGCTCCTCTGAAGAGCTTTTGGGTCCTATAGTTGTGTATGTGTCAGATGAAACGAATTCCTCTGTTTGGATTGCGGGTGTGATCTGGGGCGACTGATCACGAATAAGAGGGATGCCCTGTGGAGAGGGCATCCTCTGTTGGATTTCCCCAGATGTTAGTGGCACAGAGGAGGAAAAAGGTCCCTCTGTCCGGTTTGTTGGGGATAGGTTCGAGCTGTATGGCTCTTGTTCAATAGCTCTTTTTGCCACTAGACTGGCAGAGCTAGATGTGTGGGTTGCACTGGGAGGGGGTGATGGTTGTGTGCCTCTACCTTCTGCGGCATCTTTTTGGCTATCTTCCTCTGTCATGTAACCTAATACTGGGGATTCTAATCTAGACTCTATGTTTATCCAGGTGCCTTCGGCTTCTAGCATTTCCTCTATGCTCTCTAGTTGGGAGTCGTAGCTGGGAGGAGAGGCATATAGTTTTGGATTCATCGGTCCTTCTGGGGTGTTTGCTTGAATACCCTCAGGGGTTCTGCCATTGTCCTCCAGATCAGAGTCAACATCAGTGACTATGACGTTTGGGTTTGTAGTTGTCCAATCTGGGAGGTTTTTTGATGTCCACCCAGAAGTGTCTAAGGTTGTGGCCATCTCTGTCTCCTCCAGAAACGCAGCAAAGTCAGTTTGCTCTGCGTACCGAATAGGCGTGGGGGATCGCATAGGTTGTTCTTGGATTGTGGCTGCTATTTCTGCCACCTCTGCGATGCTCTGCAGAGGGGTTTTGGGCTTCTTGGCCTTCTTTCTTTTGGGTTTTGGGGTTCCCTCCTCAGAAGATTTGGCTTTTCTTTTCTTCTATTCTTTTAGAGGAGGGGGTGCAGAGGAAGCAACCATTGTTGTTTATTTTGGTGGTTGTTGGGTTTGTGCTGCACTGGCAGAGGTACCCTCTGTTTGTTTATTGGCTTTGGAAGCCTTCTGTGTTTTGGAGGGTGTCTCTGTGGTTTAACTCTTGGATACAGAGATTCCAATTTTGCTTCTCTGAAGTCGGATCTTTTCTTGTTTCTTCTCATGCTTTGCTATAGTTGCTGCCCACTCTTCGGCACTCATTCTCTCAACTACCAATGATCCTACAGGGCTCCTAGACGCGGGGGTGTCATAGGACTCGGTTTTGGAGTCCGGTGATCGCGTATGTATGCTATCCTAAGAACTTCATCTGTAACATATGTAAGCAGTTTTGATGGCAGAGGCCTGCAGAACTGGTATCCGTCTGCGTGCCTTGTAGGGGCCATTCTGGTCAGAGGATAGGTCTTTACAATCAGCACTTCCATTGGCCAGTCGTTGATGATTAGCAGAGGTTCTAGAATTACTCCTAGGGTCCTCTGGAATTGTAGAGCAGGTAGCTCTTTGCTTTTGGGGCCCTTGGCCTTCTGTGTAGAGATTATGTGGTCGATGGTGTTGACGAGTTCCTGCATCATAAGAGTGGCATAATCCAGAGGCAGATCAAAGTACACTCCGTACATGATTGCAAAAATTTGATGAAAGCTCTGGTCCGGGCTACCTACTTTGCCCGTTAGGCATCTGTTAAGCACTGAGAACAGCACCACAGAGGGGGAAATCGGTTTCTTCTGAAGTCGTTTCTCTTGTTGAGATGGGTGTTATAGCCCAACATCTCTGCAAAGTCGCAGAGCTCTCTGTCAGAGGGGCCTTCTGCGTAGTCCTTTATGCCCAATAAGCCTCTGGTAGGCAAATCGAATTCCATAGCGAGCATGGTTCTATTGAACCTTATCTCAAGGTTCCCTGATCTGTCTGGTTTGGACACATAACCGGTGATTTGTTTGTTCTCTTCATTGTAGTAGCAGCTCTGCCAGAACTGGTTCAAGTATCTGACAAGGATTCTTGTCACATTCTTGGTTAATAGGTTTCTTCATGGATGGTTTTCTAGAATCATCATCAATATAGCGTTTTCTTCCCCAAATGTAGTTCTTGAGGGAACAAGATAATGGTTATTGGGTTTAAGGGGAAGGGAGTTTTCGAATTGGTCATGGTCTATGTAATCCTGTAGGTGGTTGGTCGGAGCAAAGTCCACTGAGTCGTCACTGTGTTCTTGTTCGAGATTTATGGCCATAGATGGGTGCTGTGAGTGCTCAGCCTGAGCAGGGGAGTTCGCCGGAGAGTTTCTGGTGGAATCCATGGATGATTTCTTGAAGAAAGGAGTAGGAAATGAGAAGTTGCAGGTTCTTGCACAGTTCGCCGGAGAGTTTTAGAGAGAGAGAGATATTTGTAAAGGAAGAAGAAGGGGGGTAAACGGGGTTTTATAGCGTGGGGTAGAAACGGATAGAATTTGCACAGTAAAAGTGAATTCATTGTAATTTGGGGTCCGCACTCGAGTATACAGCTGTGAGCAACGCTTCAGTACCGACGTTTGACTGACACGTCCAATAGAAGCGTGCCACGTCAGAGGTGTTAGAGCACGATGAGACGTACTCTTTTCCGGTAATCGTCCGGATGACGCTACTGGGCGGTTTTAGAGAGATTCCAAAACTGAGATTTCTAACACTCCGGATAATTTCACGCCTTATGATCCATTGGTTGGATCCAATCATTAGCACACCCCAGATTAAACATTCATTTAACCCATTACCACTCAGATTTCTCTCAGATTAATACACTATCCTCTTTAATCCCACCCTCCAGACATTAACAGAGAAAACACCGATTCGGTCCAAGAAAACATACATTTCAAAGAGAAAAAAATTATCTTGAAGAAGAGAACACCACACACACTTGATGCTCTTGAATGCTTCAATTTCTTGATGAACCTGACAAGGAGTTTCCAAATCGTTCTCCTCTCCAGCCGCCTCCACAATACGCACAATAATGAGAGGTGAAGGTTTTAGCCACCAACTTAGCCACCAACTTTACTTTATTCCTCCCACCAACCACACCACCTCATTAATTAATTCAAAATCAACCCGGTTATTACAACATCCCCCCTCAAAAGAATTCCGTTCCCGGAATTTCATCTTCGAACAATTGAGGGTAACGGGACCTTATGTCCGACTCCACTTTCCAAGTCGCCTCCTGACCCTTACGGAAGCGCCACTGAACCTTCACCAGTGAGATCTCTTTAGTCCTCAACTTTCTGGTATTGCGATCCACGATCGCCAATGGCTCCTCAACATAAGCCAACTTTTCGTCCACGCGAATGTCTTCTAATGGTACTACCATGCTTTCCTCGGCCAAGCACTTCCTTAGATTCGACGCGTGAAAGGTCGAATGAACTTCCTGAAGTTCCTCAGGTAACTCCAACTTATACGCCACTTCACCCACGTGCTCGGTGATGGCGAACGACCCGACATACCTAGGCCTTAGCTTCCCTCTCTCTTTCCAAAACGCACGACGCCCTTCCACGGTGATACTTTTAAGCATAACTTATCACTCACTAGGAATTCAATCGGTTTTCTTCTTTTGTTCGCAAATCTGGTTGATTTTTTCGGCAGTCAACCGCGCAGCCTCCGGTCCCACCAACTACCTCTCTCCCACGATACATCTTTACTCTTGGAAGGTTCTCTGATAACTACACATGCTAACCTCTTTTATTCTCTAAGGATTATATTGCTCCCACTATGCACAACCCTTCAACAATAGGGCATATACCAACGAATTATCGCACTTTCGGCTAACTACAACTCTTACCCAGAAAATTCACGTAACATAAAAAATAACGCCTCAGGTCAACTGTACCAACTGTACACAACATCATCCACACACCTGTAACATTCCAGGCCAACCGTATCAGATGTTGTCCGCTTTTTCCACACACCTGGTCCGATCCATCTCCAATACGTTTACCAAAAGAACCCGCAAAACTCAGCCCCTTGTTACTCAATTCCTTTCCCACCCCTATAATATTTTTTCCAAGTAGTACCCCCCCCCCCCCGTTGTCCGAATCAGAATGGTGCAGCCCTCCTTCCTTCCCATACACACTTTTTACCACCCCCACCCAAAAAGCATCATTTTCCTAGAGGAAACGCCACCACCACTTTCCCAAGAGAGCCCAATTAATCGAAATGAGACTTCCCACATTAACACCCCCAAATTTAAAGCTACCCATCATCTTGTCCCATCTCACGCACGACACTCCTTTTTTTCATCCTCCCCCTTCCCCCTCCCCAAATGTTTTTTGCACGAATTCTCTCCAACTCACTAATCACTCCACGAGGGGCACGAAAAAGCGAAAAGAAGTACAAAGACAAACTTCCAAGTACCGATTTCACTAAAGTAAGCCTCCCTCCAAAGGAGATTATTTTTGCTTTCCACGACGCCAACTTGTTTCTTACTTTTTCGACGATCGGGTTCCAACTTGCCACTTTCTTCATTGACGCTCCGACCGGTAGACCGAGGTACATGAAAGGTAAGAGACCCCATCCACATCCTAAGCCCCTTGCCCATTCTTGTATCTCCTCTTCCCGAACTCCCGTACCAATTAACTTACATTTATTGAGGTTTATTTTAAGACCCGGAATCTCTTGGAAACATCTAAGAATCTTCATGAGGTTCTTTAGATTATCCAAATTCCACTTACCGAAAAAATCGCATCGTCCGCGTATTGGAGATGCGTGATCGTTACGTCATTCCTTCCCACTTTCACGCCTTCAAAAAGACCTTTCTCCGCCGCTTCCTCCATCAAAATATTCAAATTTTCCGCCACTATTAGGAATAAAAACGGAGCAAGCGGATCCCCTTGTCTCAATCCTTTCGCCATCTTGAATTCTCTCATTGGAGTTGTTAGCTCCAATATTCTAGAATATTATAAGTATTGAAAAATGGCCAAGTACCGAAAAACTTCCACAGAAGCTCTGCTGAGTGCAACAGAAGCTCTGCCGGGCATCTCAGAAGAATCAAAGGAAGTTTGATCAAGAGTGATCAGACCGAAGAAACTACAGAAGAACGCTACAGAAGATCAAGAACTCAGAACCTCTGTCACAAATAAACAGAGCCTCTGCAGACATCTTCAGAAGACAAGGAACCCAGTGAAGAATGCTCTACAAAGGACTAGGCCGCATAACCTCTGTAACCCATTACAGAGCCTCTGCGGTCCTCACTAAAGACTTGGATATTTATAATATCTTACCACTGTTAAAGAAATATCTTGCTACTGTTCTAGGATCTGTTCATCAACTTGCATGGTAGCATGCCCTGTCCAACTTCAACACGTGTCAAACTCTGAGTGGACTCAATAGGGCTTAGTACAACATAGACGTTTGTGGCATTTAATGCTTGCAGTTTTCCAACTATTCATACCATCTCTTGTTTCCTGTAGCAACAGTTTCTTGTCTAGAATAGATCTTTTGTAGTAGTATAAAAGGAAGACTCATGTTGAGTTCTTCCTAACAAATAACAACACACAACACAAAACACATGCACACAATTAGCGTCAAATCTGTTCTAAGTGTTCTTGATATATTAAATACAGTGGGTCTTTGTGCTATAAATCTATTCTGGTCACTGTTTATTTGACTTTGTGTGTTTTAAATCTATCAATCTTATCTGTTAGTTCTTCAAATACGCTTCCGCATCAAACATTAACTTGAACTAATAGATCTGATAATCTTGTTTAAAGTAAAACGGGAACAAACAATTGGTATCAGAGCAAAGCTTGATTTTCAATATCAAGTGATTCTCGTTTTTACAAGATTTGTGATAGAAACTGTCTGTTTTTAACCTGTTCTTCATTCTTACAAACAGATTCTGTTTTACTGCCATTTTCGATTTATTTGATCTGGTAACATCATAGAAACTGTTTCTTTCGTTAAAAACTTCATTTAAAATGTCAAGAATGAAATTTTGTGGTGATGCTGATTCAATTTTCTATTCAAAACTCAGCACAAATTTTCGCAAAATAATTCCTTCTCTTGAAAAAGAACTAGATGAAAAGAACAAAAGCATTCTTATTATTTCTGATAATTTTGCTAAACTTGAAGAATCTGTTAAACTCTTAAACAGTGTAAATCTTGAACTAAAAAAGAACTTGAAGAATCTGCTAAACTCTTAAACAGTGTAAAAGACTTGAACTAAAATGTTCAAACTTCTCTAAACTAATTTCCAATTTTGAAAAGATTGTGGTCAATGAAAGAGGAAATTATGAAGAAAAAAAAACTGTTCTTGAAACAAAGTCTATGGAGCTTACATGTAAAATCTCAGAATTGCAGAATACCCTTGAAAAAGAAAGGAAAGAATCTGATTCTGAAAGAAAAGAATCTGAACAGTTAAAGGTTCAAAAATTTCAAGATTTAAGTCAAAAAGATGACTTTGAAAGAAAGAGAAGGATTTTTAAAACAGAAATATCCAAACTAACAAAAGGACTCTCTAATTTATCAACTGAAATCATGTTGGAGAAAAGATGCAAATCTAATCTCCAAAAGATGCTTGAGGAAAATTTAAGGAAAAAGAATATTTTTGCTAAACGGATCAAGAAATTCAATTCAGAAAGATCTTTTAAGCCAAATATGTTTTCAAAACTTCAGACCTCAACATCGAAATTTTTGCATGAAAATAGGTTGGACAAATTAGTTAATCAAACTTTTAAAAAGGTGAAAAAGGTTTGGATAGTGAAAGGCTCTATACCTATTCAAAATACTCAAAAAGACAAAAAGCCTTTCATTTCTGGTATGTATGACAAATGCATAAAGGCATTTCATACAATAGGACCCATACGTATATGGGTAACCAAAACCTCTGTAAGTATAACATAGATATTGTATATTTTGTAAATATTTTTATTTATTATTTTCTGTATGTAAATTCTTAAATCTACAATAGTTCTTGATATCACAGAGCTTCTGTAAGGTCTACTCAGAATCTCTGACGACCTCTACAGAACCTCTGATGATCTTGACCTATGTCATGTGCACAACTTATCTTATTCTGAACCAAGCATAGGTCAAGGGGGAGCAGAAGAAGACACTTGATCTACAGAGGTTGTTAGATCAAGGGGGAGCGAAAAAGGAGAACTTGCTGAATATACAGAGATTTATAAGTCAAGGGGGAGCTAAGAATGCTACAGAAGAAATCACACTCGCCGAACTAGAAGAACAAAAGATTGGTATCTCGTACTTTTAGGTTTTTGAAAACAGTTTTCTAGGACACAAATTGTCAAATATGTCCTAAATATACTGTGGATAACATTTCAAAACTCAAAAGATCGAAAAGGTTCATAAAATTTGAGTTATGAGAAATTTGAGGTCATAGAGCCTCTACTGAGCTCAACAGAGGCTCTGCCAGGAATATGCTCTGTGATCGCAAATTTAACCTTTATCGATCTTTTGAAATGTCATCTCGGAAACCAATTACACGAACAAAGCTACAGAAGTCATAAGTTGCAGAGTTCTTTCATCCAAAGAACCTCTGTAGATCACTCAAATCTTTCAAATGACTTCTGCTGCTCAAAATTTTTGATTTACAATTTTCTAGGACATCAACTTTCAAATAGGTCCTAAATACGTTGTTAAATCAAATCAAAAACTTGGATGATCAAAAATGTTTATATATTATTAGTTATTAGAAATTTCCTGTCACAGAGCCTCTGCTGGCTCTGGCAGAGGTCCAAAAACCTCTGTAGGACTATTTCTCTACTAAAAATTTATCGATCCTCTCCTTGCGTTTTTCAAACGATTTTCAAAAGATACAATCTACAGAGATAAAAGTTTATCAAAATCACAGAGCTTCTGTACCTACAGAGCCTCTGTAAAGATTTTCACTTAGGAGCTTCTGTAACGGTAACTTTTTAACGGTAACTTCTGTGGTGAAAATTTACACCCACACGTTCTTCATTTAATGTGGCCGCCCACGACGTCTCGTCGTCACTAACACTAATGACGTGTCAAGTTTTTATTGACGTACATATAACGTCGCCCTGAAAACTTGTCCCACGCCGAATGAACTCGAGTGCGGACCTCAAATTTTATTAACTTTCTCACATTTTCACCGTTCCAAATTCTATCCGTTACCACAGTATAAAACCTAAGTTAAAATCACTTTCAAAACTTTACTATTCTCTCATCTTCCCCGGCGAACTTGCTTATTTCTTTCTGAAAACCTAGAAATTTCAAACCTAAAAATGGCTTCCAGTTCCAAAGCTACTCACGTTTCACCGATGAACTCTCCGCCACTCTCTCCAGTACATTCTGAGCACTCCCACAAGTCACATACCGCCGCCGATACCAACAGACATGACTCCGGCGACGAAGCATCCTTTGTACCCACTACCCACCTACAACAATTTATCTAAAATGACCATTTTGAGCAAACCCTTCCCATTAAATCGAACAATTGTTATCTTATTCCTTCTCCTACGGCATTTGGCAAAGAACATGCCATCCTGATAAACATCCTGGAGAACCACTTTCTTTACCCTCTTCTGAGCAAAACCGTTGAACAAATACCTGTTCGTTACCTACATCAGTTTTGGCAATCTTGCCGTTATGACACTGACACCGATTTGATAAGAGGCTATATTTCTAAACCTGACCAAAGTAAGAGCCTTGAACTGATGTTCAACCGCACCATGTTCTCATTAGAATTTGGCCTTCCAACAAGAGGACTCATGGGAATCAAAAAGTATGCCCCCCAACCAACAAATGAAGAACTTGTCGACTTTCTGCACATGTTAGGGTACAACCAACAGTTGAAAAAGAGGAATGATTTCCGCAGAGCAAGACTACCCCCTCTATGGAATACCTTATTCTCCATCCTAAATCGTTGTCTTACGGGAAAAATTGGAAGCATCGATCAAAGCTCACCTCAAATTCTCTCAATCATGTATGGTGTGTACTATGATCTACCCCTAGATTATGCCACCATAATGATGCAAGAGATCATTAACACCATCGATCGCAAAATCGCCTCCCAGAAAACCAAAATGTCTGATAACAACTGGTTGCCCCCTCTGCAGTTCCAGCGAATCCTAAGTGTACTTTTCGAACCCCTACTCCTTATCCAAAAATGGCCAATGGACGGTCCTAAACCTAAGCAATTTCCTATGTCCAAGAACACCCCTACAGAACATGAGGATGGCTACCCACACATCAGGCCAGTGTCAAAGGTAATGTTAGGTTATGCTAGTGATGAAGAACTAGCTAGTGAGTACACACGCGTTTACAGAACTCCTGAACCCAGTTCTGTAACACCCCCGCGTATAGGAATGCCCATAGGAGGTAATGTTGTAGAGAGACTTACAGAAGAAGAATGGAAGATAAAGTTGGCTAAACACAAGGCCAATCAGAAGAACTTCAGAGATATAAGGAAAGACCTCTATTCTTCAAAGAGGAAGTCTTCTGAGGGATCTAAAGAGAAGAAGAAGGAAAAGAGAAAGAAAACCAAGACCCCTACAGAGGAACAACTTGCCTCTGCTTCTGCTATCCAACAAACTCCTGCAGAACCATCTTCTCCACCCACTGAACATCCCACAGAACCCTCATCTCCACCACAAACCCAAGGTCCCTCTGCCCCTCCCTCTTCCAAAAGAAAAAGAAAGTCAAAATCTACAGAGGAAGGAGCACCAAAACCAAAGAAGAGGAAATCAAAGAAGAAGAAACCATCTTCTCCTCTGCAATCAATTTCAGAGGGAATCGAAGAAGAACAACCTAAATCACAACCTCAACCTTCACCTCTGCAAACCCAAATAATTACAGAGGGTCGTGATACACTTCTGCCAAGACAAGAGACTGCAGAAGAAGAGGTCCAAATAGGTAAAGTTACTGAAAATAGGTTAGAGGATAGGGTAGAAACGTCTGGAGGAAAAGAAAATGAGAAAGGAAAAGATGCTGAAGATGAAGAAGGCACACATCCCTCACCCCCTCCCAGTGCAACCCACACATCTAACTCCGCAGGTCTAGCTGCAGAAGGAGTTATTGAAAAAGAGCAGCACAGCTCGATCCTAACCCAACCCATCCAGCCATAAGTCACTCTTTCGACTTCTGCGCCCACAGAAACCGGGGAATCCATTCCTAGGGAGTCTCCTCAAAGAGACTCACCTATTGTTCGTGATCAATCGCCCCAGATCACACTAGAACACCCAACAGAGGAATTCGTTTCCTCTGCCACGCACGAATTAGGTCCAAAACTTCTTTCAGAGAGAAGTAGAGAGCACCAAGATGAAGAGACTCTAGACAAGTCTCCAAGTCAAAAGAAGGACATTCCGATACCCACCTCTGGAGTGGATTTGGACACTGTTCTTCGCAGAACTTCTGTAGAGACTGAAACTTTTGTTTCTTCTCAAAGATCAGAAGGAAATCCTTCCATTCTCAACGTTCAAACAGGAATGAAAGAAGGTGTCCCAGGAACAGGGACTCACTCTGGAGAAGGGGTTGTTCCTCCAGAGGTTACCCAAGAGGAACATGTTACAAAGAATGAGTTCCAAGTCTTTGTAACCTCTGTAACTCAAACATTGAATAAGTTGCAAAGCTCATTCACTACTTTTACAGATTCAACTTCAGGCGCGCTTACAGGGTTAAATACCAAAGTGGATACCTTATCCACAGAGGTTAAAGAAGCCCTTGCAGAAATAAAGTCAAATAAAGAAACTTCTGTTGCTGCTGTCATCGCCTCTGCCACTGACATTTCCAAAACAACCGCTGCAGAATTCGAGAAAAGTGCGACCAAAGCCTTCAAGACTTCGATCGAAATCTACTTTGAAACAATGAAGAAACATGCAGCAAGGCAAATAGCTAAAGACACCTGCAGAACAGAAGTTGCGGCTAAAAGAAGGCAGGATGATCCTGATGATGGTGCATCTGGTCATCCTGAGGGGGAGAGAACAAAGGAAACAACAGAGGCTGCTTCTGCAAAATCTACAGAGAAAACTGCAGAACCTTCTACAACAGAAACCCCGAAGGAAACACAAGGAAAACAACAGAGGCAAAACACCTATATCTCAGAAGAGGATGCACCAACCACAGAACCTAAGGTAATCACTCTTGCATCCTTATCCACAGAACAAACTCCACCCTCACCCAAAGAACCAACACCAACCTTAAAACCAATCCCGAGCAGAACTAGAGTCAAATCCATAGCTCGAAAACCCCAAAGACCAAAACGCTCTGCAAAGTTCATTCTTCGCAGAATGGAATTTGTAACTGCTTTTCAATCAGCAAAGCGTTTTGACATCCCACCTCAAAAACCCGAAGACTCCTCACCAACAGAGACCTCACAACCCGAAGTATCAAAACCTTCAGAGGCAACAACCAAATCAACAGAACCTCTCACTGATAAATCTACAGAGGTTCCACCCACACAAATCCAAAACCCAACCTCTGAAACCTCAAAACCAAAAGATAAAGGCAAGGGAATAATGACAGAAGAAGAGCCAAAGAAGAAGATGCCAGTTGCTACAGTGAAATTGATGAAAGGTGCCTTTAATGCCTTTGTCACTCCTAAACCCGAAGAAGAAGATTGGGCATTCAACTTAAAACCTCTGTCAGAAAACCCAACCCTAGATCCCACAGCTAAGGTAACAGAAGGTAAAGTAGCAGACATCACTCGACAAATGGAAAAGCTAAGGAGACCAATTCCAAGAACTACTCCAACCATTGAACAAATGGAAGAGCATGTTTACAATTATCTCTACAGACATCACTTCCAGAACGATTTGCCAGCTCATGTCCAAGATCAGAAGCTAAAAGATGAATTCGATGCCATCTTCACCTCTACAAAGTCAAAACCGGTCAATCAAGTTTACTCCATTCACAAGATAAAGAAGGTAATCTATTGTAAATACTCTAAAATGAGAACCTATCCTCATACGATGTATACAATCTGGAAAGTCAAAAGATCTGACAGATCAGAGAATCAATTCTCTGATGCTGATATCCGAAACCTCAATCCCTATGACTTACCTGACCTTCTGCAATGGACGAAAGACAACTTCAATGACGACTGCCACCAAAGGTCTTATCGAGTTCTCAGAAAGGCGATGCGTGAAAAACTCCTAATCTACAGCATGCTCGACTTTCAACTAGCCATCGATCTAGGCGTGACTACACTAAGTATCAGACCTCCAGAGGATTTCTGCCCACCCAATGCAATACCCAATTCGATCATCAAAACTCCAAGGTACGGGTTAGTATTCAAGAATCCTGCTGATCAACTTAAACTGTTTGTGACAATGGACTGTCAGAAGTACACAACTCGTACTCTGAACATGTTCAGAAAAATACTAGAGGAGAACAAAGCAACAGAGCTTATGGACGAAGAATCTGCTCAAATGATGATCAAAGAGATTGATGCTACTCTAGGCTTAAGAAATCTCTGCCTCAATTTCTATGAAGAACTCAAGGAAGTGGGAAAAGATAACAGAAAGTTCGACGACTTCCCAAATGCAAAAATCTGAGTCTCTTCAAAGAACCTCTGTCAAACATTTATTTCTGTTCATTTAATGTACTCAAATGTAAATGCCTCTGGCATAAATTCCAAATGAAAGAAATAATCTTCTGAGGTATTGTTTAACCTCTGTCTATCTTTACTTAGCCTAAAATTCAAAAAGTCAAATTTTTATTTTTCAATACTTAGGGGGAGATTGTTAGCTCCAATATTCTAGAATATTAGAAGTATTGAAAAATGGCCAAGTACCGAAAAACTTCCACAGAAGCTCTGCTGAGTGCAACAGAAGCTCTGCCGGGCATCTCAGAAGAATCAAAGGAAGTTTGATCAAGAGTGATCAGACCGAAGAAACTACAGAAGAACGCTACAGAAGATCAAGAACTCAGAACCTCTGTCACAAATAAACAGAGCCTCTGCAGACATCTTCAGAAGACAAGGAACCCAGTGAAGAATGCTCTACAAAGGACTAGGCTGCAGAACCTCTGTAACCCATTACAGAGCCTCTGCGGTCCTCACTAAAGACTTGGATATTTATAATATCTTACCACTGTTAAAGAAATATCTTGCTACTGTTCTAGGATATGTTCATCAACTTGCATGGTAGCATGCCCTGTCCAACTTCAACACGTGTCAAACTCTGAGTGGACTCAATAGGGCTTAGTACAACATAGACGTCTGTGGCATTTAATGCTTGCAGTTTTCCAACTATTCATACCATCTCTTGTTTCCTGTAGCAACAGTTTCTTGTCTAGAATAGATCTTTTGTAGTAGTATAAAAGGAAGACTCATGTTGAGTTCTTCCTAACAAATAACAACACACAACACAAAACACTTGCACACAATTAGCGTCAAATCTGTTCTAAGTGTTCTTGATATATTAAATACAGTGGGTCTTTGTGCTATAAATCTATTCTGGTCACTGTTTATTTGATTTTGTGTGTTCTAAATCTATCAATCTTATCTGTTAGTTCTTCAAATACGCTTCCGCATCAAACATTAACTTGAACTAATAGATCTGATAATCTTGTTTAAAACAAAACGGGAACCAACAGGAGTCCCGTTTACTAGCACCGACATTGAAGCGGATTGGATGCAAGCGTTTATCCATCTTTCCCACTTCGTCCCGAACCCCTTCCTTTCCATACTTTCTAGTAAAAACTTCCATTCCACACTATCGTATGCTTTTTCAAAGTCTACTTTGAAGATCATACCCTTTTCTTTCTTTCCCCGAAGATAGTCCACCACCTCATTCGCAATAAGCACCCCGTCCAATATTTGACAGCCTTTTATGAACGCGCTTTGGAATTTACTAATCACCCTTCCCATGACGGTTTTTAATCTTTCCGCTAAGGTTTTCGAAACTACTTTCTAATACACACCAATTAGGCTTATTGGTCTAAAATCGCCTAGATTCACCGGGTTTGAGACTTTTGGTATTAACGTTACAAAAGAGGAGTTGCATCCACCACTAATCGCCTCCTTCTCCCAAAACCAATTAATCGCCGCTTCTTCGGGCAAGATCTTCTTGACTTTCTCACTACTTAAACTCGGACCCCTTCTTGAATTGCGTCTGAATCTCTCTTTGAAAAATTGAAAAACTTGATTCTTGATTTTTTCCGGGTCTTCTTCCCAAACCGACCCGATCCATAATCCACGCACCACATTCTTTCTCTCCCTATACTTGATCGCAGCATGAAAAAGCTTTGAATTATCGTCCCCTTCCGCTAGCCACTTTACTTTAGCTCGTTGTCTTTCCATTTCCGTCTTTTTATTTTCCAAATCTAACCATTTATTTCGGGCACTTATCCACCTCCTCATCTCCTCCACTTGATATAACTTCCTTCTCTAACTTTCCAGCCTCTTCTTTTGCCCATTTCAAGCCTTTGTCCATCTCCCCAAGATTCCCCCTACACCATTCCTTTAGCACGACTTTCACGTTTTTAAGTTTGTCCCTAAAAATTCAATCGGGATTCAAAGACCCCACTTCTTTATTCCAAGCTTGCCACACTTTTTCCTCCATACCTTCTTCCTTTAGCCACATCGAAAAACTTGAATGGTTTAGGGCCGAAGTCGGCTTGGTCTTCACCCATGACTATGGGAAAATGATCTGACCATTTTCGTTCCAACAATTTCACTCCCAAATTTCTCCACCGAACACAAAAATCATTTGTTGTGAGAAATCGATCCAATTTACTAAATTTCGTACCGATTTGAGGCTTCCTTCTTTATTCTCTCGATATCTTCATCCAACTTCCCAATCTTGTTTCTACTCCGCATCTTTAGTGCATCTTTGACTCTGTAACATATTAATTAACATATTATGTTATTAGTAATTTGTTTTTAATTACATTATACGAAGAAAAAATTCATTAAATTTCTAACATGTCATTTTTGATCATGTTGTCATCTAGTTTTTGCCAAACGTGATTAATTGATCAACTAGTTTGTCAAACATAACTTCATAAGTAAAATTTGTTAGGTGGTTTAACTTTATTCTAACAATATATATATTGTAACGCTTGAATAAAATGTCAAATTTTGATCGTATACATTATAGTCTCATTAGTACTAGTTATATTAAAACACATACGCCTCATAAAAATCCCATTTTGTTATACTGAATTATAGTACACAATGAACATAGAAAATACATGCAAATAAGTTATATTCCCACTCAAATAGATCACAATTTCTACTAAAAGATTATCACGGGCAAAATGTAATGAGATAATTAGCCCCGCTATCACATGTAAAAGTACTTGTTTTATCATCATAAGCATAGCTATAAGCCTTGGGACAAAGATTCTTGAAAAACTGCGAATAGTTTGTCGGCGGACATGTTTCAGGTGAACTGTGATCGCCGCTACAACAATATTCCGGTTTGTTAAACGCTACACAAGCACTTTTACAACCAATTGTTCCACCAGATGCATCATTGACAACAAGCTCAGGCATGCACTGAGCGTTAATGTCAACCGGACAATCGGTGGTTGGACAACCAACACCGCCTTGTGGAACTACCGAAACTGGTAAATTGAACCCATCAACAAGACTAACGTCGTAGAAGTCCTGTTGACCTTCAGGTGATAAAGTAAACTCAATAAGGGTTGTAGGTGCGCCTGCACCAGCACCATTGCATTCTACTTGACCAGAACCACAATCTCCGCTGTTACACCGAAAATTCCCACCATCATTTGAACAACCGAACCGGGCCCAGACACGTCCAGACCATGGCACCGGCATGTTAATGGTGTTTGAGGCTTGGGGTGCCAATTCAAATCCTGTTAATACGGAGTCTCCTGTGCCAGTTAAAGTTGCTGGTGCAATGCCATAAGGACAATTATTTGTTATTGTGAAAACCGATGAGTGAACGCCTGCAAAATCCTTCATTAATAAACATATATAACGCACATGCATGAAATATACAATATATATATATATATATATTATAGAATTAAACTATTACCATGTATCAAGTTGCATACTAGGAAAAGAGCAAACATAAGTTGAATCTCCATATCGAGAAACCTAGGAGGGAGGAAAGGGCTGGGGTTTAGATTTTATACGTGGAGATAGTTGACATTAATTACAGGAGAATATTTAAGTTATAAATAATATAAAATATTGTTATAAATAATATGATCTTCAATGCACTCCTTCATTAATTTTTTAATTAATTAAGAATTAAAAAAAAGAAAAAAGAGTCACTCCAACGTGCTCCCTAATATGGACTCTTAAAAGAGTATATCTGATTGTACTTTCTATATTAAAATAAAGGAAATTTAATTAAAATACCCAAAATTTGACTTTAACTTGCCAAAATACCCATTTCTCTTTCGAATTTGCCAAAATACCCAAAAATCCCGCAATGGATCCCGCGATCACGGGATAGGGGACACGTGTCCCGCTATTTTGGCCAAAACGTCCCGCGACACCCCCAACTATGCCCGCGGTGACACTTTTGGTCCCTCCCCGCCACTGATCCCGCGACCAATCCCGCAATCAGTCAAAAAATTTACAATTTTGGTCCTTTTTGCATGATTTTTTGCATGCTTTTACTGTTTTTTCCACAATTATTGTACTTTGAAGACCAATTTATGGTTGAAATTCACTGGCATGTTTCATCAATGTTGAATCATTGTACTTGGAAGACCAATTTTTGGTTGCAATTCATCTTCCTCAATGAGATTTCATCCATAAATATCAGTAGAATGCAATGCATAACTCACACCAATTCCATCCTTCTTTCTTGCTTTCTTGCTTTCTTTCTTCAGTATTTTGTTTTTGAGATACCACTGAAAAAATGAGTTCATCTGTTGCAAAAGCTAGGCTATATTTCTGTTACGATGGTGAATGGGTGGAAGAAACCAATGAGTGGAATTTTGCTTATAAATCTAAGCATGGTGTAAAATTGCCAGTAAACTTTTCTTATCAGAAGTTTGTTGCATACGCCATTCAAAAATGTGAAATCGACCATTCGGCTGTTTGCAAGTTAGTGTTCAAGAATGATGATGGGTCATTTGTGGAGTTATCCAACAATGGGGATATCTCTGGTTTTATGCACTTTGCAGTCGAATCAGAAAGACCTCCATTACTTTATGTGTATGTTGAATCCTCGGTGTGCAACGATGACGATGACGAAGGTGACGACGATGGTGACGTCGAAGGTGATGACGACGCTGATGACGAAGACCTCCAAATGGAGCAGCTTGATTCTCAATTTCATCCGTCCTACGACCCAACAGTTCATTTGGATCATGCATGTGGTCTTAACGACTGTACTCCTGATTATGTTCCAGAGACGCAACAACAATAACCACAAGAAGGACGTTGTGCTGGAGTTGCTGA
Organism: Saussurea involucrata; assembly: GCA_033807775.1. Lineage (NCBI taxonomy): Eukaryota > Viridiplantae > Streptophyta > Magnoliopsida > Asterales > Asteraceae > Saussurea > Saussurea involucrata. Next base: position 142,355,463 of record CM066322.1, read on the forward strand.
TGACGAAACCTATGTTTTCAAAATGGGTAATGCTGATATAGACAAATGAGATACCGATAGTGAAGAAGACGAAGAATATACCCCTAGTAATAAATCATTTAGTCAGTTAAATGACTATTTTGATATGCCCCCTATTCTTCCAGACCAGAATACCCATACACAAACCTACGAACCTGCACCTTATAATCACAGTTTAAGGTTAGAAGTAGGTTAGATATTTGATTCGAAGGATCACTTGGCAAGTCAGGTCGGACTTAAGTTCATGGAAGAGAGTTTCGAAAGTCACACGCCGAGATCTGACAAAGGCAGATACGTAGTTGAATGTGCGAGAGAAAACTGTAATTGGAGGATGTACGCGAGGCCCGCGGGAGAGAAAGGAGGGGCATTACTTATTAGAAAGTTGCACGACGTACACACTTGTTCGAGGATCCAACTGAATCCTAACCACAAACAAGCCACCAAAAGGACTTTGGGTGCGATACTGAAAGGCAAATTTTTTGATGCTAGCAGGTGATTGCGTCCAAAGGACATCATGGACGATGTACACCAGCAGTTCGGCGTCACGATTGGTTACCACCAAGCTTGGCGTGCGCGATGCAGGGCACTGCTATTGGTGAGAGGCACATTCGAAGAGTCGTATGAACGACTCCCATCATATTTATATAGTTTGCAGCTGTAGAATCCAGGTACTGTCACCCAGATAAGGACCGATTCACATGGATGGTTTGAGATGTGCTTCGCTGCCCTTGGACCCGCGGTACGTATTTTAACACGTCATATGTTTACACATTATAAACTATAACATTTACAAAGGGAAACCACCTACGTTTTTGTAGATCCGCACATTTCTGGAAAATCTGCGTCGTGTCCTGGTAATAGACGCTGCCCATTTAAAGGGCCCTTACTTGGGTATGATGTTCCTGGCGGTTGCCATGGACGGGGATAACTCCATCGTTCCGGTAGCTTTCGGAGTAGGCAAGTCCGAAACCGGGGACGAGTGGACTTGGTTTCTGTCCATGTTGAGACAAGCTATCGGAGACCCGCAAGGGTTGGTGTTTATGTCCGACAGGGCTCCTTCCATAAGCGCCGCAATCTCTGCCATGTACCCAAACGCCCATCACGCCTTATGTTGTCGACATTTGGAGATGAACGCCAAAACCCAGGACAGACGTATTACCACCTACAAGGATATCTACTGGAAGGCATGCATAGCATATACGGCTCAGGAGTTTGACCGGTACATGAATCTTCTACGAGTTAGTGCCAACAAAGCAGCCAAAGCTATGGACGATGTTGGACCGGACAGGTGGTCTGCGGCCCATTTTCGTGCACAACGGTATGACATTCTGACCTCCAATAGTGCAGAGTCGGTGAATGCACTCGCTCGTTTTGCACGTAGATGTCTGATTGTTACTCTTATGGACTACTTTCGGAGCTTTCAACAAGAGTGGTACCAACTTCGACGCCGAAAAGGAGCTGAGCTGCAAAATAGACTCACACTAGGGGCGGAGGAGATAGTTCTCTTCAGGGCGTGTCACGCGTCGACATGGAGGGTACGTGAAATCGGGTATGGGAGGTACGAGGTTCGGGATAACCAGCTTCACGCAACTGTCAATATCACCGACCATGTTTGTTCAGGTTTCCAATGGAAAAAATCTGGGTTACCGTGCGGCCATGCCATCGCTGCGGCAAGATATATGGGTCGTAGAGATTGCAGCGACTTGGCTGTAAGTTTCTTCACGTCCGAAACTTACCGGAGAACATACGCAGAGGTAATAAATCCAGCTGGACCTCCTGAAGCATGGGTGTATCCACCCGACCCCCTTCCGCCATGCTATCCACCGTTAAACACAAAGAACAGAGTCGGGAGACCGAGAAAGAACGACCGACGTCCATCACGTGGTGAAGGTTCGATACAGCGAAAATGTACTCGGTGCCAATGCGTAGGACATACTCGTGGAGAGTGTCCAAATCCCGCCCCTTCAACCGTGCCAAGGAGTACACATTCAGTCAGCCAACTAACTAACACGCAGGGCCCATCGGAGTTTGAGCCACATGGAACTATATCATATGATACAGTTGATCTAAACATTGATTTCCCTTGATTGGGACGATAAATATTGTATGTTTAGTGCGCTTGTTTTGATATATACCATGATTTTATCTACTTTATCGGCCCGTTGTAATTTATCAAACATAACTTATGTACGTTGATCTGAACATTGATTTCCCTTGATTGGGACCAGTTATCTTTTGAAAGGTACTTGAAACAGAACATGGGTATGGCAGGAGAGAGAGAAAGAGAGCACAACTTCATGTCTACCATGGACATGGATAATCATGGTCACATGGCATGGGATGATGATCATAATGGTAGTAGTCTAAATGGAGAGAATAGTAATGGTTATATAGAACTATATCATATGATAGCGTTGACAGGGACCTAAGTTGTGTTAGAGCAAAGACAGGGACCTAAGTTGTAGTAGAGCAAAGAGGGGGACCAAAAATAGCCAACATGCAGTAAAAGCATCCACATTTGCCTATAAATAATCCACGCTAGATTAGTCGTAAAACACATATACGTTGAATCTTACATGGCATCCCCAAACCTTCATGTTTGGTGCTTTAGGCGTTTATCTGAATCGCTTTCAGACACTGGCAAAGAGTTATATGGTTAGTGTGCATGTTTCATTGAGTTTTGCTTGTTACTACCATTGTTCTACGAACTAACTATATTAATTAATGTTCATCAACAGATGCATACCCACAGTTGTTCACCATGAAAGTCCACCTTGGTGGGTGCTTCACGGAACCACCCAAAAGACATTATTTTCGTGGTTTAGAAATTTATGTTGACATGTTAGATATGGAGGATCTTTCTATGCAACTGCTTGAACAGATCATGAAAGACCTGGACTATGAAGAACCAAAATATAATAGGTTGTATTTTAAGAGGCCGAATGCAGACTTCTTGACTGGACTGGTAGAATTGAGTACCGACGAAGATGTAGCCAACATACGCCAGTATGTTGACGGCCATACTGTGATTGAAGTGTACATCGAGAAAGTGGAGCTTAACACTTTGAGACTCGTCTCGCCAGATCATGTAAGAAGTCGACCCGGATTGTCAAAAACCAAACCATCGTCTAGCCGTAGCCTCAAATTTGGATAATTTTGTACTGTATTGATTAGTGTGTGTTTGTTATGAAATAATCTTGTATACATCTATGAGTTGTATTTTTAATATGAACCACATTTCAGACAAATTTCAGACTACTTAAACACTACTTTTCAGACAAATTAAAGACCTTTATTCATGAGTACAAAACAATGTCGAACTGGAAAAGTATAACACAACAACACATAAACAACAAAGTACTAAAGCAACACCCGTACCACCACCTACTGAAAAAATGCTTTAGTTTGATCAATCCAACTTTGCTTGTCGCTTACCTTCGCTTGAAGAATTGCGAAGTCTTGCATAATGTGGTGAATGTCTTCTTTTTCTCGACGAATATGAGCCTCCCTATCTTTTATATCCCCTTTCATCTTTTTTATCTCTTTTTCTTCCACTTCGATCCTTTTCAAGTGGGTTTCCTTCCTGTCCATCATCTGTTTCCACTCTTGTGTCAGTTGGTTTATCTCCTTTTCTCTTTCTGCTATCGCGATCTGGAGTTTCACGGGCATTCTTTCAGGTGTAGGCGATGGGTTAGATGACGATGCCATTTGTTTACTGAAGAAAGAAAGCAAGAAAGAAAGCAAGAAAGAATGCAAGTCAAAGATAGCAAGAAAGAAGGATGAAATGGGTGTAATTATGGATTGCATTTTACTGATATTTATGGATGAAATCTCAAACATGCCAGTGAATTTCAACCACAAATTGGTCTTCAAAGTACAATAATTGTGGAAAAAAACAGTAAAAGCATGCTAAGATTCGTGCAAAAAGGACCAAAATTGCAATTTTTTTGTCTGGTCGCGGGACCCATCGTGGGATCAGTCGCGGGGAGGGACTAAAAGTGTCACCGCGGGCATAGTTGGGGGTGCCACGGGACGTTTTGGCCAAAAAAGCGGGACACGTGTGCCCTATCCCGCGATCGCAGGATCCATCGCAGGATTTTTGGGTATTTTGGCAAATTCGAAAGAGAAATAAGTATTTTGGCAAATCAAAGTCAAACTTTGAGTATTTTAATTAAATTCCCTAAAATAAATGCAAAAAGTTATTTATTTAAAATTTAATGTATAGAGTATTTTTTATAAATGTTATTTTAAGTCTTTAATCATATTCTCTACAATAAAAATTATGCCTTATTTTAATAGTATTATATGTACTTTAAAAGAAGTAAGTTACATTTTAATAAATGAATTATATCAAAAAATGTAGATATATTGTAAGTAGGGGTGTCAAAATTAACTGAAATCAAATAATTTATATGAACCAATTGTGTTATGGGATAAGCAGTTTTAGGTTAAACGGTTCAGTTAGCCGAATAAAATTCATATTTAGTTCGACTTTCAGTTAATTTTTTTTTTCTAATTCGATTAAAGGCGTACCCAGTAAATCTTACAAATAAACCAGATATAAAGATGGCGACTAGGGTTGCTGTTTCCATTATTATATAATTTCAAGATCACAATGGATCTATGATAAGATTGTTTATTTACAATGAGATGGTATACAAAGTCAAACTGAATAACACATTCTAATTTTATTTTATATATTACATCTTCACAAAAATAAACCAAATACATATTATACTATTATTGTTTAACAACTTCTATTTTGTATATTACATTTTTACAAAAGTAAACCAAATACATATTATACTATTATTGTTTAACATCTTTTATTTTATAATATTTTTTACTTGATGGCAGATATTTGTTTTAGTTATATTATGGTTTTTACTTGATGTTATTTGTCCCATGAAAAAATGATGTCTTTTGAAGATATTGGTTATGTTTTTCATTTACTACAAGTTAATTGTTGAGTGTGAATGTATGAAACAATTATATATTAGAAGCAACGAGCATTAAATTTGAGAAAATTATGTTAGTAAGCCTGCAACGAATAATATGAAGTCTTATTTGGTTTATCCGGTTACCAAACTGTAACACCCTCAATTTTGGGAAAAACAATTAACTTGAAATATTCAATAATACATCAAATAAATGAGAAAATCTCTTTTTACAAATCAATTCTTGAAATAACTCTAATTAAACTCTAGATCAACCTCAACATTTATCAACCCAAATCTTATACGGAGACTTAAATAAAGGTCGAGTGTCACTAAACTCATACCAATTGCTATTTCCAAAAGTGCGGAAGGCTTCAACCAAAAGTTACACTCTTCTCGTGCATCTAACTAGCACTCAACTCTTCACGGTATCGCTAGTACTGTTCGCGAACAAGGACCTGGTGCAAATGCCGACAAATAAAAAGGTTAGGCTAACATTTAGTGAGTTCAACTATTTTTCATCATAATTACAAAATAGTACAACTGATCGAAAGACTGCTTATTTAAAACACACCTTCTCATTAAGAAACGCATTTGTCGTAAAAGAAACATCTTTCCAAAACCAACTATTTTCATGATAAAAAACTCTAATACTCATTTAATATGAATTCAAAACCCGACACTCACTTTAAAGCACAATGAAGTTAAATATCCAAATCATGAAAATACAGATAAAACTCTGTTATCCAAAACATCCAAAAATATGTATAATTCAATAATACAAAACCACAAATAATTGATATCAATCCATACTTAAAGCGTCATCGATAACATGGATGATACTCAATACCCAAAACAATACCTTTCGGTGAAGGGGGAACCCTTTCCATAGAACACTGCGGCAACACATAAGTATGCCACGTATTTATGTAATCGAAATACACCTCAGAATGGTAACTTTAGGGCGCGCTCTAATAAGTCACCTCAAGCCATCATTGATTTTAGTATACACCACTCATTGGGTATCACCTTAAGGACCGAGTACCTTTAGTGTGCACGCCTCACAGTTCTTCGTCTTAAGGATACCCGATCTTAGTGCATGTTCGTTCTCTCTAGAGTTCCAACCTCAACGTTCTCACTCGACATTTAGTGTCTACACCCTAGCATTCAAGATAGGAGTCTCGACTCCCTACACTACAAAAAAATTCAAATTTCCGACGGCCAAATCCGTCGGTAATCTGTCGGTAAACGGCTAAATCCGTCGGTAATCGCCGTCGGAAATACTCTGGTAGGTAAATGATTTACCGACGGATTACCGACGGCCAGGATTACCGACGAATCACCAACAGATACCGACGCCGGCATATACCGACGGATTACCGACGGTTATCCTTTACCGACGGATTACCGATGGCGGTTTTTACCGACGGATTACCGACGGTCCACTTTACCGACGGATTACCGACGGATTTGCCGTCGGTAAAATTGTATAAATTAAATTAAATCTAAATCAATTTAAATATTAATTATATTATGTAAAAATTACCGACGGCAAATCCGTCGGTAATCCGTTGGTAATGTTTATTTTAATTAAAAAAAATACAGAATAAACTGTACAAAAAACCTGTGCAGAAAAGGTCGGTAATTCCTGGGCAAAAACCATTACAAAATACTATTGTATTTAATACAATATCATATCCAAAAACAAATTTCAATTTTATCCCAAATACAAAACAAACTAAACTGAGGCCGCAAAGTAGAATCCAGACAACTAGCTAGCACACAGTTACCATCATTTGATAGAGAAATACAATTGACAAGTTGCCCCAAGGGAGAGAAATCCTCACATCGTCCCTGTAATAATCTTGTTTTTTGTCTTGATCTGCATCTCTTCTGGTGGAAACTTCTAATGATGTGGTCCCAGAGGTGGATGAGCGCTTGGTACCAGTTTCTCCACTTCCCTTTTGGGTGGCTTGATTCAAAAGAATGTCTGTTTTCCTGTCTCTAATTTGAGGAGGTCTTACAGCACTTCTAACAGTCCCCGTACTCCCACTCCCACCTATGCTGAAATCCCATCCAGCATTCCTCAGAGTTTTACCCTGGCTGCTGCTGTTATTTATTAAGCACTGGTTAGCCAACACTTTACTAACACAAGAATCAATAACAAATTCACATTCTATTCACCACCTGATTCGAACAGTTTCGTCAACTCTTGATTCCCTGACCACCTTCACTGTATTAGACCCTTCTCCAAAAGCTTGTGTACCATTTGTAGGTGAATCCCCGTCTTCCTTAATTTGGAATCTTGGCCGTTCTCTATCAAGATGAAAGGATATTGTCAATGTGGAGGGTAAAGGAAAGGACTAAGGGGCCTTTTACCAAACACTTACCCGGTAAGCGTTTACCGATAAAATTCAACATTATTGCTTACTTATCAGGTAAGATTTTAGTCCACAAAAAAAGGCATCGTATGTAACAATTTACCCGGTAAGTGCTAACCGTGGTAAGAGCCGTCGTCCTCACTTACCGGGTAAGACTCTTGGTCCTTGCCTCGCTCTTACCGGGTAAGATTTTTGGTCCTTACCATATTCATCCGGTAAGGTAATGCAACTTGGTAAGCACTTACCCGGTAAGCATTTGGTAAACGGCCCCTAAGTATAGGCACTTCAAATATCACAGATCTATTTATGAATGGAAAAATAATAAACCGAAAGTGAAAGAATGAAAATGATGTAAGCAATACACCATATGTATTAAAGTAACCACCAGATATTGTACAGATAAACCGCGGGCTGATGGCGTTATTGAAAAGCACCTGATTCTCTCCAGAAGTCTTGGATTCTTCCTAGCATTCCTAATAAACCGGTGTTTCAGAAGTTCCTTTGCGATTGGTCTCTGAAGTATAAATTTGATAAACATCATATACAGTATATGAGTATTCATCTAACAACACACAAAGAGTGCACAAGCACACGAGAGGGAGTTAAAGAACATACTTCAGCAGGCACCTTCTTTAAGTACAATGAAACAAATTCTTTCATAGGACGAGAAAAATGTTCATCTAGCTGCAAGAGAAGAGAACCATTAAAAAATGTTAGAACCCTAACTATGCTAATTTCAACTCAATTGAACAAAATGAATGAATACCCAAATTTAACCAATAATATTTGTAGATGTAGAATTGAAAGGGACAGACTCGGGAAATTGCACCAAATCTTAACTATTTATGTGATTGAATAACAGTGATGAATTGCAATACTTACACTTTTCTATAAAGTAGCTGAGGAGCAAGTAGTTCAAGAAACCCTGGCCCATAAAGCTCTTGCAGCCAACCAGATAATAAGCAGATGTGGTTCTAATAGAATTGCATTATGAATCCTCATATCAGTATCAATTGTAAAAAGATAAAAGCAAAATAAAGGGATTCTGTTGTTGCATATATGATATATCAAATCATGGGCTTCATAGATTCACTTCAAAATGCATATCTTATCATTGGTTTTCACATATTTTCACATATTATGTGATCCTTTCGACGGTAACTGGAGTTGCAGTCGTCTATTGAACAAGTGAAAGGCCTCTGCAGCAACATAAACACCTTATTAACGAAATATTTTAATTATATTACTCGCGAATATTTCAGGAATACACGAATTAATGAATCTTTGAACCTCGTACTTCAGTGCGTGAGTGGGACTCGCTTAATAGAGCTTCATAGGAGATCCCCCCCTACCTGATAATAATCCAATCAAGGTCTCGCATTTTGGAAGTTTTGTGTGTGGGTTCTAATTCTTTTCATATAATTTCAAGTTACCAAAATAACTTTATACCCTACACAAGCGTGGATGCTTTGAAAGATTAATTATTTCAGAATCACATCAAAGAATATTAACAATAAATTCCAATATGGGTTGCAGTAGCCTATTTGTAGGTTCATTTTTTTGGTTCTTTTGCTTCTCGTTGGTGCTGTCATTCAAAGCCAATGTTTACATCAAAACTTGTGGCTTACTATGTCTGAATATTTAAATAACTCGTATATCTTTATAAGGTCCTATGTCAAAATTATGAAACCAAACACAAACAATTGAACCTGGCAATTCTTCTTCCATCGATCTCCTCTGCTAAAATTCCAATCAGTATATGTAAATAGAAAAATGATTGCAATAGAAAACTGAATCTACCACAAACAAACAACATGCAACAATGTTTAAGAATATATGGAGTAAAATACTAAAATACACAAATCACATAGGGGTTTTGGTTTTACCTCTTTCACTCGTGGGACAGCGACGGTGGATGGCTGGTGGTGCGACAACGACGACGAACTGTCTGGTGGTGGTAGCTCTCGACGGAAACGGTCTGGTGGTGGTGCGAAGACGGCAAACGGTTTGGTGTGGTGGTGGTGCGACGACGGTAAACGGTAAACGGCAAACGACGGCGAACGGTTTGGTGTTGGTGGCTCTCAACAACGACGGTGGTTGGTGGTTGAAACGAGTGGTTTCTGCGGCTGGTGGTGGTGCTAGCGATGACTCTCAATGGAGACGATATGGTGGTGGTGACACTCGACGGGAACTGGTAGTGGTAGTGGCTCTCGACTGAAACTGGTAGTGGTGGTGGCTCTCTTGCAATTAGGGAAACAATATTGGAAGCTTGACCTAGTAAAAAAATGTGGGAAATTGGGGTGGGAAAGAAATTTGGGGAGGCGGGAGAACCAAAAAAATTGGGTTTTAGATTAATTTTTTTTAATTTGTAATTTTGAAAATAATATATCAAATATAAAGTTTATATATGGAATTTTAACTAAATTATTAAAATTAACTTTCTTAATTTATAACTTTATAAACAATATGGATTTTAACTAAATTATATATGGAATCTTATTTTAAAAGAATTATTAAAATTTTAACTAAATAAATAAACATGAAAACGGTCATTGTAAAGTTGTACAACGTAAAGGTTACGAAATTTTTCTTAACAGAATTAATTCATTGCATCACACATACTAATATTTAATCAATAATTTGGTTCATGGTGATATTCGTTCATTTTATGAAACTCATTAACATCACTATCAGAATATGTAAGGCGAGACAAAATTGACTATCTTTTGTAGCAATCGGTCTTTGTATCAATCGAAATCAGACCATGATCTAACTTTGTATTTTCTTTGTCGTACCACCTACACTTAAACAACACGACCAACATTGTACGACATATATACAAACTTACATACACATATAGACATACACATGACATATATACAAACTTACATACACATATAGCTAGACACGTATGACATATACAAACATATGTATGTATAATATGCATTGTATACATTTAAGCAACCACTTAGGGGTATTTTAGTCATTTTAACTTTTTGTTGGGTTAATTATTGCCACCACATGGTTAAATATGAGTTTTTATTCATTGGACTTAGATTTACTATGAATAAAATGCCCGAGATATTAACTGACTTAACGAAAAAAGTTAACGGCTGTTATGAAAAGACACCAAAACCATTACAATGGGTAGTAACGGACTGTATTATGCCTTGATGGGTCATAATAGACTTATTGTTGTTAATGAACTGTATTAGGTCTTCATGGACTTTAGTGGGTTTTAATGAACTATATTGGGTCTTTTAAGGGATTAAGTGACTCTTAAATAACTTAATTAGGTTTGCAATAGGTTTTGATAGGCCGTAATGGACTAACTGTTGTAAACGAACTGTAGTGGGTCTTTATGAATTTTAATGGCTCTTAATGAACTGTATTGGGCCTTTTAAGGGCTTAAGTGACTCTTAAAAAACTTGATCAGATATGTAATAAGTCGTATTGGACTTAACATTTGTTAATTAACTGTATCGGGTCTTGAACCTTTATAGGTCGTATTGGACTTAACAGTTGTTAATTAACAGTATCGGGTCTACATGGCTTTCAGCGACTATTAATAATTTGTACTCGACCTCGATTCACTATTCTCAGTGACAACTAACTGTATTGGGCCTTGATGGCTCTTCATATTCGGTATTCATGGCTTTTGATGAAATTTAATGAACTATATTTGGTCTTCATGGGCTTTTGGTGAAACTTAATGAACTATATGAGGCCCAATATGAGATTCGGTGACTGTTAATCAACTGTGTTGGGCCTTGATGGGTACATTCACTTATATGCATATGAGTCAATAGTTGTTAATGAATCTTACTGAGCCTTTGGCTTGAGTGACTCTTAATGATTGTTCACGTCTTGATGGATTCCACTTATTCTTAATGAACTATAGTAGTCCATGAGGAATCATCAGAATGATTAAGAGGCTTTTATGATATAGTGCAAAATGAAACATGGTTGTTTGGTAATTGTTTAGAATGAAATTAGGGTGCTGAATGGTTAAGGGAGGCCCAATATGCTGAATGGTTGTTTACAAATGGTCATTGACGAATCATATTTGACTTAGTGGTTGTTAATGCACTGTATACACCTTTATGGACTTCAGTGACACTTAATGAACTTGATCGGGCCTTGATGGACTCCAAGTACTCTTAATGACATATATACAAACTTACATACACATATAGCTAGACATGTATGACATATACAAACATATGTATGTATATTATGTACTGTATACATATAAGCACTTACATATGTATACACACATACATACATGTATATACATACAAACATTCATACATATATACACATAAATGTTGGAACCACCTTAAAAGTGACCGTCACTGATCGTTTATCATTCCTGATATGATAATTGACAATAACTGAAATCCCTATGTCTGGTAAATATATGATGGGCGTATTTACTATTATTGACATACTATAGGGTTTCCCATTAGGTGATTGGAACTATGGGGAATTATACTGCACATAATAAACACCAGAGGGTTAAAAGTGTAAGATACTCTTATTATAAATAGAGTACCCTAATCCTTCTTTTAACCCTAATGAGATATCGGCTAATCACATCCAGTCGTGTGCCTCCCCACGATCGACTCTCTCAAAGGAATCGATCATCATCCCATCATAATACGATCACCTCGTTCTGGGAACCCGACAATCAATGGCAAATATGTTTAATGTTTTCACTGGATCCTCGGGATCATTGGGTATGTTTTCTTGTCATCTTATTATCTATCAAATACAAATCATGATTATTCCAACATGTGGTATCAGAGCCCCAGGTTCAAAATTGATTCATGATTTGTATTAGTTTTTTGATGGCTTTAATTCATTGGTTTCTTTCGTGTTTATGTATGCCGCCGCAAACATCAAAACTGCATTGAATTGCAATTTTATCATCTGCGATTATAATGCTATTTTTTCCATCGTATTAAACCCTAATTATGCCATGTTAATTGATCAATGTTATTTATCCCGAATTGATCAATGTATAGAATTTTTTTTCGGTTGAACCTTACTTTTCGCTACTGTACATAGCGAAAACCTTACTTTTCGCTACTGTACATTGCGAAAACCTTACTTTTCGCCACTGTACATTGCGAAAACCTTACTTTTCGCTACTGTACATAGCGAAAACCTTACTTTTCGCTACTGTACATTGCGAAAACCTTACTTTTCGCTTCTGTACATAGCGAAAACCTTACTTTTCGCTTCTGTACATAGCGAAAACCTTGCACTAATATTTATGGTCTCATCATTTGTGCCCAAAGGTCAAATATGATTCTCATAATGCATTTTTTTTCCTTTTGCATAATGAACACTGAGTATACTAATTCTGCCCAAAGGTGATTTAATATACCTGTGTGTCAAAAGGACTTTCTACATGCATAATTCACACGATGCTCTATTTTGTGCCCAAAGGTCAAAAGATAAGCATTGCGTTGCATAACCCTAACGCTCATGTTTACTTAGATATTAGTTATTTCTGCCCAAAGGTGATGTAACATCTAAGTAGAGCCTTACTTTGACTTATTGTTTTGGTGTTTACAATAGGTATACTCATCACTAGCTTCATCACTAAAATGGTCATAGTTTCATTACTCTAAGGAATATTACTGTTAGGCCTGCTTACTTTAACATTACTTTGATTCCATTACTTTAAGAAACATTACTTTGTCCGCCTTGTATAGCTAACTACGTCACTATAATAACCTTCTATAACTTATATCCTCCTCCTTTCCTAATCAGTACCTAACTTTGGCATTGAGCCACTTACTGGTGCGAACTTTGCGTCATGGAAGGATGAGTTACTTCTTACTCTGGGGATGCTAGACCTTGACCATGCTATTCGCCATGATGAACCCACTGCTATTACTGCTGCGTCCACTGCAGCTCAGAGAGCGGATTTTGAAAAGTGGGAAAGAGCAAATCGCTTGTCACTAATGATGGTCAAGAACTCCATTAACCTCAGTATCCGAGGAGCTATCCCTGACTCTGATAAAATCAAAACTTACCTCAAATCTGTTGAGGATCATTTCAAGGGATCGTCTAAGGCTCATGCAAGTAGCTTAATGCTACAGATGCTCACTCTAAAATATGAAGGAAATAGCAGTGTCCGTGAACACATTATGAAAATGGTTGACATGGCTCACAAGCTTAAGAGTCTTGAGATGGAAGTCTCTGATAATTTTCTTGTGCATTTCATAATGACCTCTTTGCCTGCTCGGTTCGACACCTTCAAAGTTAACTACAACACTATGAAGGATAAATGGTCGATAAGTGAACTGATTGCAATGTGTGTGCAAGAGGAGGATCGCCTAAAGCTGGTACAACCTGAAGCTGTTCACCTGACAACCACTGGTAATTCTAAGAAAAGGAAGGGTAACCACAGTAATCAGACTGGAAATAAAGTCCAAAAGGATAATAATCATGGTGCCGTTGCCTCTGGCTCTAAATCCTTGTCTAACAAACCTAGCTGCAAATTCTGTCGTGCCAAAGGGCACGGACAGAAAGATTGCCCTAAGTTCAAGGAATGGCTAGCTAAGAAAGGTAACATTCTTTATGTAATATTTGATTCCTTTACCACTGATGTCCCTATTAATACATGGTGGGGTGACTCTGGTTCTATGGTCCATGTGACAAACTCAATGCAGGGATTCCTTACAATACAGAAGCTACCAAAGGGCCAAAGAAAACTTAGAGTTGGAAGTGGTGATCTCTTAGATGTCGAAGCCATGGGAACTTTAAATTTACATATGAGTACCGGAAAGTGTATTAGACTAGTGGATACCTTATATGTACCGAGAATTACTCGGAACCTTGTATCCATATCTAGACTAGACCTTGAAGGTTATGTAATAATTCATGGTTGCGGCAAGATTGCTATTACTCATAATAATGAATTACTTGGTCGAGGTTTCTTGGATGGATTACTGTATAAATTGGAACTAGATCATAATTTCTCACAGTCTTTGTTGTCACTTAATATTGATGACGTAACTAAAACAACAAAACCACCTAAACAATTAGAGAATTCCTCCATGTTGTGGCATAAACGTCTCGGCCACATCTCACGAGATCGAATGACTCGACTCGTAAAGGATGGAATCTTACATTCTCTTGATTTTAGTGATTTTGAAACATGTATTAAGTGCCTCAAAGGCAAAATGGCGAAAGGGAATAAGAAAGGAGCTACTAGAAGTTCCAACTTGTTGGAAATAATTCACACTGATATTAGTGGTCCTTATCCCGCATCAATCACAGGACATACATCATTTATTACATTCATTGACGATTATTCGCGTTATATGCACCTATATCTGATTAAGGAAAAATCTGAATCCTTACAAACTTTTATTGATTTTAAAACTTTGGTTGAAAACCAACTTGATCATAAAATAAAAGTTGTGAGATCAGATAGAGGAGGTGAGTATTATGGTAGACATACTGATATTGGTCAAGCTCCTGGTCCTTTCTATAACTTTTGCAAGGAACAAGGCATAATTAACCAATACACCATGCCTGGTTCTCCTCAACAAAATGGTGTTGCTGAAAGGAGAAACAGAACCTTAATGGACATGGTGAGAAGTATGCTTGCTAACACTAACTTACCTACTTTCCTCTGGACTGTGGCATTAAAAACATCCGTTCATATACTCAATAGGGTTCCATCAAAATCTGTCCCTAAAACTCCTTATGAAATCTGGACAGGTAGGAAACCGAGTCTAAAATATATGAAAGTATGGGGCTGTCCTGCCGAAGCAAAAGTCTATAACCCTAACTTAAAAAACTGGATCCTAAAACCCTTACATGTTTCTTTATCGGTTATCCTGATAACTCAAAAGGTTATCGTTTTTACTGTCCTTCCCACACTACGAGCATCATTGACACGCAGCATGCCACATTTCTTGAGAACTCAAAGATCAGTGGGAGCACGACAAATCATGACTCAGATTTGCAAGAAGTACAAGAAGCGGGGGGAAACCATTCTTCCGGTATACTCATTCCTCCGATAATTCCTCTTGTACCCACCGCTGCTCCTAATATCACTGATCCTGCTCCTCCTAACCAAAATACCGAGGGAACATCATCATCGCTTCCGAACGCTGAACCTAATATCACTGATTCCACTCCTTCTGTTACTGAACCGGAAAATCAACTCAGGAGATCATCTAGGGCACGCAGGGCCACAAATTTTGATGATTTCATAACCTTTTTATCTGAAGTTGAGGACATTGGAAAGCTTACTGATCCTACCTCTTATCGAGAAGCCATTAATAGTGATCAGGCCACTCAGTGGAATGAAGCCATGATTGAAGAGCTTAATTCCATGCATCATAATGATGTTTGGGACTTGGTTGAACTTCCTGAAGGATCCAAAACTATCGGTTGTAAATGGGTCTTCAAAACCAAATTAGACCCGAAAGGAAACATCGAACGCTATAAGGTCAGACTGGTTGCAAAAGGCTTTACTCAAAAGGAAGGAATTGATTATCAAGAGACCTTCTCTCCTGTCTCTCGTAAAGATTCTTTAAGGATTGTTATGGCACTTGTAGCTCATTATGATTTAGAGTTACATCAGATGGATGTCAAGACCGCATTCTTAAATGGAGACTTGCAAGAAGACGTATACATGCGACAACCTGAAGGATTCATTCCAGAAGGTAAAGAGCATATGGTCTGCAAGTTGAAGAAATCCATTTATGGGTTGAAGCAGGCATCACGACAATGGTACCTCAAGTTCCATAAAATCGTAAAAGGGCAAGGTTTTCTAAAGAATCAAGTGGATCAATGCACCTATCTCAAGATCAGTGGGAGTAACTTTATAATCCTTGTCTTGTATGTAGATGACATCCTACTAGCAAGTAACAACTTGGATATGCTGCATGAGTCGAAGCGGATGCTTTCGCAAAATTTCGACATGAAAGATCTCGGTGATGCCTCTTATGTCATTGGCATCGAAATACATCGAGATAGGCATAATGGTTTTTTGGGACTTTCTCAAAACGCATATATTGAGCGTATCTTAAAACGCTATAACATGCAGCACTGTACACCCACTGTAGCTCCAGTAGTTAAAGGGGACATGTTTGGTTCTTTCCAAGCTCCGAGCACTGAGATTGAAAAGGAAGAAATGAGGATGATACCTTATTCGTCTGTAGTAGGGAGCATTATGTATGCTCAGGTCTGTACTCGTCCGGATATCGCTTATATCGCTGGTATGCTGGGACGTTACTTATCTAATCCCGGAATAGCACACTGGAAAGCGGCTAAAAAGGTTCTACGATATCTGCAAGGGACCAAAGACTACAAATTAACTTATAGAAGAAGTGACAACTTAGAAGTAGTAGGATATTCTGATTCCGATTTTGCTAAATGCAAGGAAGATAAGAAATCTACTTCTGGGTACATATTTATGTTAGCTGGTGGACCTATCTCCTGGCGGAGTCATAAACAGAAGCTGACTACAACGTCCACCATGATGGCTGAATACGTTGCCGTTTATAATGCCAGTTGTCATGGGATGTTGTTAAGGAACCTGGTCAGTGGACTCAAAATCGTCAACTCCATTTCTAGACCATTGAAGCTTTACTGTGATAACTCAGCTGCCGTAACTTTCTCGAACAGTAACAGTTCAACTGGCGCTGGGCTGTATCTTGATACAAAGTATCTGTTTGTGCGCGAACGGGTTGAGGAAAATGTCCTTTGTATCGAGTACATAAGTACAAAGAATATGCTAGCGGATCCGATGACCAAAGGTCTTCCTCCTAATGTCTTCGTAGGACACGTGTCGAAGATGGGGCTTACAAAAGACTTAATTTAATAGCATATTGTACTTATTGGTCATTACTATTATCTTAATAAAATTTTCCTCTATATTCAGATTTTGTTTGTCTATTAGTTACGCTTTGAGCTCATAATGGTGTATGGACATTATTATAACGAAATCTGTCTCAGTCAATTGATCATTGCTTATTCAGTTTTAAATTTGAGTCATAGTTTGACTAGTGGGGGTCCTGAGTTGATATTCTTCTCTACGACTGTACTTATTAGCTATGATTTCAGTTTAAAACAAAATGAGTATCATCCCGGCCGGACTTATTGGTACTCATAGATAAAAGATCGCTTGGTCAAGTGGGAGAATGTTGGAACCACCTTAAAAGTGACCGTCACTGATCGTTTATCATTCCTGATATGATAATTGACAATAACTGAAATCCCTATGTCTGGTAAATATATGATGGCCGTATTTACTATTATTGACATACTATAGGGTTTCCCATTAGGTGAGTGGAACTATGGGGAATTATACTGCACATAATAAACACCAGAGGGTTAAAAGTGTAAGATACTCTTATTATAAATAGAGTACCCTAATCCTTCTTTTAACCCTAATGAGATATCGGCTAATCACATCCAGCCGTGTGCCTCCCCACGATCGACTCTCTCAAAGGAATCGATCATCATCCCATCATAATACGATCACCTCGTTCTGGGAACCCGACAATCAATGGCAAATATGTTTAATGCTTTCACTGGATCCTCATGATCATCGGGTATGTTTTCTTGTCATCTTATTATCTATCAAATACAAATCATGATTATTCCAACAATAAACATATAGACGTGTACACATGACATACAAATATACATGTATTGTATATACATACGTGTATATACCATGATCCACATAAATACATACACACATATACTATCATCCACATATACATACACACATATAAAATACATGTGCATATTTTAACATATGTTTGTGTTTAAGTAGTGAAAAAAACATATATTTTAAGATATTTAAAAACATATAAAAAATATTTCTTGAATTTTTGAATTGTTTAAAAAATTAAATAAAAATTAAATAATCCGTCGGTAATTTTTGATTTTTAATTTTTAATTAACTAATCCGTCGGTAATTACCGACGGATTACCGACGGATTTTTTAATTTTTAATTTTTTAATTAACTAATCCGTCGGTAATTACCGACGGATTTTTTAATTTTTAATTTTTATTTTTTTAATTAACTAATCCGTCGGTAATTACCGACGGATTTTTTAATTTTTAATTTTAATTTTTTTAATTACCTAATCCGTCGGTAATTACCGACGGATTTAAATCCGTCGGTAATTAGCGACGGCTTACCGACGGATAATTATTTATTTATTTTTTTAATTTTTTAAAATGAAATCCGTCGGTAATCCGTCGCTAATTACCGACGGATTTAATCCATCGGTAATTTTCGTCGGAAATTTGAGTTTTTCTAGTAGTGCTAATTGATAAACTAAGATGTTTAACCCTCGTGCATACGAGTTAAAACATCAAAACCACGAAACCCACAGTCCCGGAGTCCAACCTATAAAGGTTCATCTTCGCATATCGGGATGACAACAATGCCTACTTGACATTTTTCCCCAATGTGAGAACATCAATACTCCTCACTATTCAAATATGACTGACTCATATTTCTATGGATTCAATGCATTATAGTCTAAGCAGTATATAACTCCAGATGAATGACTAACACACTCAAAACGTGTAATTCTCAAACACAATGCAATAAATGCACATCATACTCAAAGCTGGGACAAATATCCCAAGACTCGTTCAAGCCAAATTTAAATCAATAGACCCCACACTCATGTGACTACTCAATAATGTTTAACAAAAGTCAAAACATGCATTTACTCAAAGTTTTACTCATGCTCAAAATATGATTTAGTCAAAAACAACCCATTGTTGGGATACTCGTCTCCAAAACAGGACCGACCAATTTATATTACAAAACTACATCATAAATGTATTAACATCAAATAATACACACCAACACATCAAATCATCAAAATCATACCCTTTATATTTAATTTTTATAAAATGTCTCAATGTCTCAAATCAAACATTTCTCAATGTTATATAAAATCAAATGTGTAAAAATGCAATATCTTCATAAAGTAAACCACATTTGATAAATCTCAAGAAAACACCTTAAGACTCCAAAATAAAAAAAATTGGCATGTACAGAGTTTTTACAAAGCAACTTACTCACCTTTCTAGCTTTAGGATAAATCTAGAATTTACCCTAATCTTAAGCTTTTTCTTGAAGAAAGTTGAATCTACAAGCAATCCTTCCGAATCCTAGATCCACAAGCTCCCAAAAAAAAAACAAATCCATATGCTTAGAACCATTCTCCAAACATCTTGTATCAAAATCTCCATTTTAACCAAAACCCAGTAGTAGTAGCGTAAAGGCCATAAGCCGGGGGGCGGCCATAACATAAGGCTATTACTTTCACACCTCTCTCTCTTTATCTATAGATATCTAAAAAGAGAGAGATTTTTCACCCTTACTGCCGCTCTACAGAACCGTACATGAGATTTTTACCTCATACGGCTCCTCGTTCAATTCTTTTGACCTAACTTTTCGCAAAATCAACAGAACCGAAATTTGAGAAATCGAACCACTTGGGTTGCATTTGGTTCACAAAATGTTTTTGGATGGAATGAAGTCTGTCAAAGGAATTTGACTCTGAAGGAATTTGAATGGAATGCTGTCAGGTTTGACCACCTGTTTGGTTGACAGACATTGGAATGAAATTTATTAAGGAATTGCAATATATCTGTTTGGTTCACAGAATGTAGCTTTGGAATTGGAATGACAGATTTTAATTTTTGTAAAACTAAAAATACTTTGAAAAAAATAAAACAATTAAAATAAATAATACCTAAAATGAATAAACAAAATAAAATAAATAAATAAATGAACAAATAAAATATTAAAAATTTCAAAAGTATAAAAATTTCAAAAGTAAACCTTAAAAAATTAAAAATTAAAAATATTAAATTAATCTAAATAAAATAAAAAATAAAAACTAAAAGTATTAAATTTAATAAAATAAAATTATATTTAGGTTAAAGGGTACATTTGAGATTATGAAAATGCAAGATTTCATTCCATCAAAATCCCAAGTTATTGTGAGGGAATGTTAAATTCCTTTATCTATGGAATTTGTTGGAATTCAAAGATTCCATCCATCAAAAGATTAAACCAAACAAGGGAATGAAACTGGTCAATGAAATTCAACAATCCAATTCCATCAGATTCCATCACATTCTGCGAACTAAACGCCTCCTTGAAAGTCATAAATGGAGCATTTATAACTTTTATTAAGATTTAGAAAATGGATGGATGAAATCACCACTTAGGTATTGAGCAAAACCCCCAAAACCTAGAAATTAAAGAAATGGAGATGAACACTTGAATCTAGCACATGAGGTTGTAATCACAAGCTTTGATGATGAAGGGACATGTATAAAACCCAAGGAAATGGACTCAAAATGAGTTAGGGTTCGTAATAGTGTTGGGGAAACAACTTGAGAGAGAAAGGAATTCAGTGTATGAAGTAAAAATAAGAAAGATATGAAAAATCGGGATTTTAACATTATGGGGGACGTCTGCGATTATGCCCAGCGAGACTGATATGGTGTCACATTTGCCGGCATAATCGCTAGAGTTGTACCGTGGGCATCCTCCAGCCCACGACATTGACAGCGATTGTGACACCGTGTTACTGCCGCTTGGCAAGGACTCCCCACTCGTACTAACCCTAAAAACCCACTTTTCTCACCCGAAACGCCGTCGATTCTCTTAGGGACTAAAAGTAATAAGTTCCCAACTCAATACAACACCTTAGAAACCACAAAACGCATGGGGTGGCTTTTACGTACCGAAAATTATGGGTGTTACAATCCTCCCAACATTATAATGATTTTGTCCCCGCAATCTAGTTCTTACACAAATCATTTTAACACTACCCTCAACAGTTATTGGATTTCCATGGTCTCTAAAAGTAGTTTAATACCTTTCTTGCAATAGTTAAACCTTGACAAAAGAATCTCCCGACATCGATGTCATGAAATTCTATTTCTCACTCAACACTGAAAGTATGTGAGCAACATGAGATTACACAGACACACCACACAACATGGAGCACAAGTCCGATAACT
Organism: Saussurea involucrata; assembly: GCA_033807775.1. Classification (NCBI taxonomy): domain Eukaryota; kingdom Viridiplantae; phylum Streptophyta; class Magnoliopsida; order Asterales; family Asteraceae; genus Saussurea; species Saussurea involucrata. The sequence goes on from CM066322.1 coordinate 142,376,846, forward strand.
GTCTTGTTATCTCCCCAACCCCGAAAGGTAACATTCTAGAGATATAAGCATCAAATAACGCCATTTTTCACTAAACGACCATTTCTCTTTCTCCAAGGATGTGTCTCTAACCAATTTCAACCTTAATTGATATTTGATAACCACTTGACAAAACCATCAAGTAGATTTTCATGTTGACTCTCACATCCCATATCCACTTCGATACGTCACACGAGTAACAGAGTGAACATCTAATCTTTACTAGAATAGTTTCTAACCGCAAGACTTCGGTTGCCTCCCAACCTTAGGTGACCCATACTACCTCTACGGTAGCTCACGACTTTAAGTACTCCAATCCACCACTGTTGTTCAAAATAAATTCGCTCTTAAATATCCTTAACAACCTCTATCAGTTGCAATACGTTTCCCTATTGCATTCAACATTTTGATGTTTTTTTGCAAAAACATGCCCGACTACCACCAGCCTTATTTCCTTCTAAGGAAGTAGTCACTAACACGTCGATAATTTAACCTTGATAGATCGAAGTCTCCTCAATAACATATTTTCACTTCAAATCTACCTCGACATTCTCACTAAGTTCTCCAATGGTTAACATCATAAATGACTAATCGTCCTTTCGTCGAAAAAATTTCCCAATAATTAGCTCGGACCAGATCTATATGCTCTGAATTCGTACTCCATCTGTCACAAGATAATATAACCACCCAAAAATCTACAAAGTTCTCAATCCAACCATTCCTGCTATTGGACTTTTCATTAATCCTCAGAACGTACAAATAGACTCTATAAGGAGTTGATTATTCTCAAACCCATCGATTTCATAACTCCCGTAATACGTCCAAGTACCAATCATCAAATCGACAAGTTCCTTAGAAAACAAAGAATTTTCATTCAACTACACCCACAAACAAAGCTTCTTAAAGTCATTACTTATTCTGAGAATGTTCTTTAGGATCCAAGTATTGTACTCTAGGTACTTCAACGATTCTTGGACACATAATCCAAATGTTGGCATCTAGCATTTACACAATGACTCAAACCACAACAAAGTTTCATTAGTGAAACTCACTCATCGAGCCTACCAACAATAGGCTACAGTATTAACACGGTATCTTAAAAGTCCTACACACTCCTATGCGAATAATTGTCCATGCTCTAACTCAAGGGTTGCTGAGACGGACGCCTCACTACGAATGTTTATCCGAAAATCCCATGAGTCAAATACTCCAGTTACCTAAAAGTACTTCGGCTTTTCAAACTGAACCACTCAAAATACAATACTACCACAAGTCGGACTATCCAATGCTTCCACTCTCAAGGCTCTCTAAGCCCTCACCTTTTTAATCTTACGGTCCTAACGAGTTCAAGGTTTCAAGCGCAAGACTCAACGGGTATGCCAATTTACAATTTTTATAAGACTCATCGAGCACGAAAATCTTTTTGACAATCATACGCATGCGTAAAATTTACTACCACATTCTTAGGTAGTCATGCAAAATGGCCACACTTGCCATACATATAAAATTGTTTTTGAAAGTTACTTGATCATTATTCAAGATAATAATGACAACAACATAGAACCTCAACAAATTTTTTAAAGGAACCACTATGGTCCTGACATGCATCTATTTACGCCATGTACGAAGAATAGTTTTCCGTACTAAAATAGTATGCAACAAAACGTTTGTACAAAAATTCAAAAGAGAATCTTCACGTAATAAAGTTCCAAAAAAATCTCATCTAACTATATAATGTTCTGGAATAAAATTTCCCAACAAGACTCGCATGCATCAGCGTACTTCTCAAAACTTAGCAAAACGATAACTACATGCGACTTGGTCGAAACATAAAATAATTTAGATCGACTTCAAACTTTAAGTCGGACAACCAAAATGCTTTCTGTTCTAAAATAGTGGCTTTAACGTCATGCATACCAAGTAATCAATATAATGCATTTGTGTAAAGCAATAACAATGGAAACAACAAACGAAAGTGCACAAAACAAAACATTAATACGAACCATATTAGGCTCCTCATACACTTACTCACCATGAGCATAAATCAATTCGTGCACTAGATAATGTGTCACGAAATATACTAGCACAAAACTCAAAAGATAACTTACACAATATCAAGCTCCCAAAAACCTCTCTTTGGTTGCAAAAAGACATGAGATAAAATTTCTCAGCAAAACTCGCATGGAATAAAATTCTCCATAAAACCCATAAACCAACACACACAATAAATCAAGCCTACGCATTTCAAAGTTTCTTCCATGCGTCAGAAAACAACATAAAATAAAACTCCATAAGACCGAATAAAACTCCATAAAACTTAATGAAACTCAAGGGGCATCCGTAAAATCGAATGGTGCCAAAACAGTAACTTCCAATGATAACATCACATAAGGCAAAGTCATCAAGAAATTATCGTAAAATCTTTCAATGAATGCAAACTCACACAATAAATCAAGCTTATGCCCTTTGGAAATTTCACTATTTAGTCACCAAAACATCGTGAGATAAAATCCCAACAAAGCTTGTAACCACATGCAATAAAACAATGTTATGCATGTATAAATCATGGTTTATAATCTTGTGAGTGCTAAAGCGTCTTTCCAAAATTTCGTAACACAACCCGCACGATGATTTGGAAAAGTGTGAGATAATTTATGCAATTTATTTTAGAAATAAATCTCGTGCATGAATTTGGTTGAGACCCAAAATCTTAGAACCTAGCTCACCAAGTCTACTAGTCACATTAATAATTGTGGAAAAATTAAAATATCTTAAGGCGGTAACTCACATCAAGACCAGTCCACCTTATAATTTCTCCCAAAACAATGATGTCTTTGTAAGGTTTTGAGTAAACATACAACCACATGATATAGGCAACGAAAACATATTTTAATTTTATCATCAATGGTTATACAAACTATCAACCTATATGAATACATGCGTTCTAGATAATTAACTACAAAAGATTGAATCAAGAACACTTACTTGTTTATTGCGATTGTCGAAAACCACAATGATGAATCAAACCTTTGATCTCGCTTCTTGGATGTCAAGGACCAATAGTATGAATCCCTCTAGTGGCTCACACTTAAGAACACCAAAATACCAACAACAGGAAGATGCTTAATCACTAAACCCTAAATTAGGGTTTACGATTTTGGGAGAGGGAGAAGGGAGATCGACGGCTCCAAGAGAGATGGAAAAAAACTCATTTGGGTTTAACCCCTAGCAGTTTATTTATAACCCTCTATTTTACACTTAGCCCCCTTGAACCGATAAGCTTGTTAAAACTATTTTAACCAATCAGTCCCTGCACTTTATATAATTAATCTAATTAATTATATTGCAGCTTATCATCAATTGAACTAATTGCTTTAACTCCCTTTAATTCTTCTGATTGTTTATTTTGGGTCTTAAGAGCAACCCAAAAGGACCCTGCTATTATTAGAAATATTACCAATAGTTAATGACTCTGGACACTATATCCAACAGTCTCCCACTTGGACAAGTTATTAACTCTATTTGGTTTTAACACTTTCAATAATCAGCAGAGAGCAAGCCATCCAATGCAGCTGCCGAACTCTGATAAAGATTCGGTCTTGAGATAAGTGATTTAATGTTCCTTTGTTCTACAAGATATCATATGAACCTGAGACATGGATAAATGTCTATCTCATGGATCAAGATTATGTTTCCCGATTTTCGATATGTGTTGAATTCATCAGACTACTCAATTGAACACATCAATTCTATTCAGGGTTTGGCCAAACACTTAATGTCAACACCAAATCATCGAGGGGCCCATGGATATCGCTTCTTCTGTTTAAGCAGAAGGAACAAATAAACTTTGACTACACAATTCATTTCTACTCATCATATTATACATGGACATACCCTGTATAGCTGCCAGTTACGGTCAGCGTTGGAGCACACCAAAGCATAAAAGAATCATAGAGCAAAACTCTATGTATCTCCGTTTGAAGAACATAAAATATTATCATCTCAAAATTACTCTGACTTAATCCATGAAGTAAACTTTTGAGTGCGGGTTGTTTCAATACCCAAATTACTATTAGGTACTCATGAGTGTTAGTTGCATTCTCTATGCTTCTAACACTCCATGACAGTCTTGAATCACTACTTACTTCCAGGAGTATGACTGACTGTGGAGGTTTAAGTAAATTAATACTTAGGAAGTTGGTTCTAAACATGCAAAACGAAAACACGATAATAAATTAAATGTAAATGGACGCAATCCAGCATATATTATAATCTCCATATAATAATCTCCAAATCAAATACAATTTATTACGTTTTCAATACATCAAACTAACGACTAAAACATTCAAGGTATATTGAAAATTCTAACACCTATGGCTTCAGTATCATACTCATGTTTGGGTCGAGTTAACGCTTTCGTGAAAGGATCCGCCAGATTCTCTTCAGTCGGCACTCTACTCACCACGCTTAAAGCAAATGAGACATCAGGTCTAGTACATGTCATGGCATACATGATCGATCCTATAGCAGATGCATATGGAATTCGACTCATTCTGTCCAGTTCTTTACTAGTGCTGGGACATTGATCTTTACTCAATCTTATGCCATGTTGCATGGGCAAATACCCTTTCTTGGATTCACTCATATTGAATTTCTTCAATATCTTATCCAAGTATGTACTTTGACTAAGTCCAATTAAACGCTTGGTTCTATCGAGATAAATTCTTATTCCAAGTATGTATGCTGCATTTCCCAAATCTTTCATAGCGAAACATTTTCCGAGCCAGACCTTTACATCTTGCAACATCGGAATATCGTTTCCTATGAGTAGTATGTCATCAACATACAAGACTAGAAATACAACATTACTCCCACTAGCCTTAACATATACGCAGGACTCATCTTCGCTTCGAGAAAATCCAAACTCCTTGACCTCTTCATGAAAACAAAGATTCCAGCTACGAGACGCTTGTTTAAGTCCATAAATGGATCTTTCAAGCTTACACACCTTATCTAGATACTCGGTATGTACAAAACCTTCAGGTTGTGCCATATACACATCCTCATCAAGTTTCCCATTGAGGAAAGCGGTTTTTACATCCATTTGTCATATTTCATAGTCATGAAATGCAGCTATGGCAAGTAATATCCTGATAGACTTAATCTTTGCTACTGGTGAGAAGGTTTCATCATAATCAATCCCTTGAGTTTGAGTGTAAACTTTCGCAACCAGTCTAGCCTTGAATGTGTGCACATTCCCATCCATGTCGGTCTTCTTTTTGAAGATCCACTTACACCCAACTGTCTTGCGACCTGGTGCATTATCAACCAATTTCCAAACTTGGTTATCGTACATAGATTGAATCTCTCTCTCCATGGCCTCTTTCCACTTGGCAGCCTCAGGGCCTGCCATCGCTTCCTTGTAGTTGGATGGCTCATCCGCACTATCAAATGTTTTATCATTGACTAGTGTATCTCCTTCCTTTGTAATATGAAAACCATAATAAAAATCAGGAGATTGATTAGCTCTACTATCTCTACTAGTTCTGCGAAGAGGTGGTGGAGGTATGTCAGTTTCCTCAACAGGTGGTTCAACCTCATGTTGAGGGCTAGTGTCAACTATAGGTTCATCATTGGTTGTTTCTTGAATTTCTTCAAGATCAATACTGCTCCCACTATCCTCTTTGGAAATGAGCTCCCTTTCTTGGAAGACTCCCCTTCTAGCTACAAACACTTTGTTCTCAGAAGGTTTGTAAAATATATATCCAAAGGATTTGTAGGGATAACCAATGAACCGACACTTCTCTGCTCTAGGTTCTAGCTTGTCGTTAGTTTCGCGCCGAACGAAGACTTCACAACCCCAGACCTTTATATGTGCTAACGAGGGACGAGTCCCAGTCCACACTTCAGAGGTGTCTTTGCAACCTTCTTAGTTGGAGGTTTAAGATATGAGCTGCAGTTTCTAAGGCATAGCCCCAGAACGATATTGGAAGTGTAGCACGACTCATCATGGAGCGAACCATATCAAGTAGCGTTCGATTTCTTCTCTCAGCGACACCATTGAGTTGTGGTGTTCTGGGAGGAGATAATTGCGGAACTATTCAACAATCCCTTAGATAGTCGTAGACATCCTGACTCAAGTATTCTCCACCCCTGTCGGACCGGAGCATCTTGATCTTCTTGCCCAGTTGGTTTTCTACTTCGTTTTTGAATCCTTTGAACACTTCAAAGGTGTCCGACTTGTTTTTCGTCAAATAGATAAATCCATATCTACTGAAATCGTCAGTAAAGGTAACAAAGTATCTCTCACCATTTCTCGTGGCAGATCTAAATGGTCCACATACTTCTGTGTGGATTAAGTCCAACAGATCCTTACCCCTTTCCATTTTTCCTTTGAAAGGTGCTTTTGTCATCTTGCCAAGTAAGCAAGACTCGCATTCTCCATCCGACTTTAAGCCAAATGGTTCCAAGATCCCATCCGATTGGAGCTTGGCGATGCGTTTCTTGTTTATGTGGCCAAGACGATGATGCCATAACAACGATTTATCCAATTCACTATTAGAGGAACCAACATTTAGAGTTAAGTTATTATTATTTCTACCAACACAAATCACACTTTCATACACACCATTACAAGGAGTGGCTTTAAAATAAAACAACCATGTTTATAAACCAAAATGCAACCATTATTATTATCAAATTGAAATTCAAAACCATCCTTGTACAATGCATGAAAAGAAATAATGTTTCGAGCCATTTCTGGCGAGTAGCAACAATCTAATAACTTTATTGAAAAACCACTACTAAGCATGAGCTCAAAATCTCCAATCTTGGTAACAGCGGCAGTCATCCTGTTTCCCATGATCAGATTCAGCTCCCCATGCTTCAACGTTCTACTTCCCTTTAGTCCCTGGAAATTAGAGCAAATGTGAGTACCACATCCCGTATCAAGGACCCAAGAGTTAGAAATCGAAGTGCTATGGAGTTCAATTGTAAAAACACCTGAGGTGCCACACCCTTTGACCTTGTTCATTTTCAAGTCCTCCAGATATTTTGGGCAGCTTCTCTTCCAATGGCCCCTTTCTTGACAGTAAAAGCATATGGCCTCTTTAGGGTCACTTATGGGTGGTATGTCAAAAGAACCAGTTTATCTCTTAAGGCCTTTGTTGCGAGGAACAACTTTAGCCTTTCCCTTCCCTTTGGGATGAGAAACTTTCTTCTTCTTACAGCCACCTTCCCTAATGGCTAGGACGGGAGCAGTTGAGTGAGCAATTTGGGTCTTACCCATACTTGCTTCAGCAGATCTCAACATGCCATGAAGTTCTATCAAGGTCTTGTCTATATTGTTCATATTGAAGTTCACTATGAACTGTTTATATGCCCCACTAAGAGAGTTTAGCACCATATCAATGGCAAGCTCTCTTGGGAAATCGACACCTAGATTGCCTTACCTGTCAATGTACGCTTTCATCTTTTGCACATGCGCACATACAGGGGCACCGTCCTGTTGCTTACATTCCATAAGCGATTTTACGACTTGGAACCTTTCTTGCCTCGCTTGCTCCTGAAACATTTCATGAAGCTGCTCATTTAGTTCAAACGCCCCCATGTTCTCGAAACTCTTTTGAAGTTCCGGGGACATGGACACCAACATGAGACACGCGACTTTTGTGGATTCCGCGAATTGCTTATTGTATTCAGTTACTGCTTCAGGGCTTGCATCATCATTAAGTATAGGAAGATCCTCGTCGAGCAAATACTCTTTGTATTCGTACCTCAAGGCAATTCTGAAGGCACGAATCCAATCCAAGTAATTTGGCCCAGTCAGCTTATCTTTACTTAGGATAGAGAGTAACGTAAGGTTGGATGTTGAGTGAGTAGGAGGAGGAGGAGGAGGAATATTTTCAGCCATCTGTAGATATAGTTTTATTTTAGTAAATTTGAAATTTAACCTTTAAAAACAATTATCCAAAATTATTTAACAAGGCTAGGATCCATATTTTACTCTATGATGTGAAAAGGGATGCCGTAATCACATCACAAAGTTATTTAGGTAAACAAATGCTATTTGTTAATTTCATTCACTAAGAAACTCCTAGTTCTTTTGAGATTCACCGACTTATGTCAATGGCATGTTAATCTCGACTATGCTTATCTTCTATTTGTGACTGGGATGCCGAGGATCACAAACTAGATGGTGAATCGACCATGCAAGAACACATGGACCCCTCGGCTCAAGTACGCTTGAGAATCACGAGTGCCACATCATTTTCGACTATAGTTTCACATTAACGTGCCGGCAAACCGCACACGCTCCGTTAACAAACTATAAGAATATGTGTGTTCTTTTCATGGGTAGCATTAGGGCTGTAAACGAACCGAACGAATATGAACGGAGGCTTGTTCATGTTCGTTCGTTTAACTTAAACGAACAAACGAACGAACACGAACGGTAAACGAACGAGATTTTTTGTGTTCATGTTCGTTCGTTAAGAATTTTTGTTTGTTCGTGTTCGTTTATGTTCGTTCATTAAGAGTTAAACGAACGTAAATGAACGAATGTAAATGAACATAAACGAACGTAAACGAACGTAAACGAACGAACATAAATGAACATAAACGAACGTAAACGAACGAACTTAAATGAACATAAACGAACGAACCCAAATGAACAAAAAACAACCACCATACTCATCATTTCGTTCGTAAAAAATACCTTAACAAAATGAAAAACCAGGTTAACTTAGAAGGTATGAAAAATAAATTCTAAAAGATCAATTTACTTGATGATTTTACATATTAATTTCATATTATATAAACATGTTTATATATAAACAAGCATAAACGAACGTAAACGAACGTAAACGAACGAACATTAACGAACATAAATGAACGAACGTTCACGAACATAAGGGTGCGTTTGGTACGCAGACAGGACGGGAACAGTTTTCAGATCTATAATTAAACAATTAAAACGTTGGTGAAATTCAGAGAGAGATTCATTCTTACCAGAAATGAAGCTTTCGTATTGTCTTACCAGGTTGATCTTTCTTGAGTCCTGGACTTCAGACGTTCCTTCATACTGAACACATATTGTGTCCCACATGGCTCTTGATGTTTTCAGATTCATGACGGAATGGTAGACTTCGTCAGGAAGAGCCATGGATAGTATGGATCTGGATTTTGTATCTATAGCCACTTTCTTCTTATCTTCGTCGGTCCACTGAAAGATTTCCTTAGGAACCAGCCTTTCTGGAATAGCAGGTCTATTCTCAGCGGCTGGAACTGCAGCATCTATTCTTACAGGGATGAATGGACCATTCTCTAGATAGTAAGGCATAGTAGGGTCTACACCTTCTAAGAAGAGTGTCATCCTATTTTTCCATAAGTTGAAGTTATCTTTGGAAAATCTAGGGGGTTTAGCAAGAGAACCATTGTCTATATAATTTGTGTTTGTGTTGGTGGCCATTTTCAGATAATAGCAAGGAAGAGAAATATCTTAGATTAGATCTTGTTTATGAGATTAAACAAATCCGCTCTGATACCACTTGTTGGTCCCGAAGGCCTATACAAGTTTGTAGAAGGGGGGGGGGGGAGGGTTGAATACAAACACACAGATTTTACTTTTCTAAATTGTTTATTGAATAAATCATTAACAATTTACAGCTTGTTGCGGAAACAAGATTAAGGATAAACCTAAATCTAAACAAGTTGGAACACTAAGGTTTCTTGCACTAAGAGAGATAAGGAAATTACTAATAATAACCTATCTTGAGATAAGAGATTGAACTTGTCCAGAGTTAGCAAGTTACTTCAAAAGAAGTGGGTTCATCTCTTTATATACTGCATGCATTTAATGCAAGTCAGTATACACTTTACACGTGTCATCAGCTGGTTGGTTGCACGTCATTGACCTTGGTTGACAACCTTAGTAGCCGCATGGATGAATAGTGTAGTATCAGAGTGGTTGTACGATTTCAGACAGTCGGAGGTTCTTTTCTGACATTTCGTACGGAGTCGTGCAAGGGAGGTTAAGACAAATGTACTTTGTACGGAGGACTTCATGATCAGCTTTTCGTTGATTCAGCGATTATCATTTTCTATTCAGCGAATGATAAAGTTCAGCGATAGCTGAAGTCTTGTACTTGATACTTCACGTTGAGTGGACAAATCTGAGTCTTCGCTGATCCGCATCAGTTCATTAGGAGACTTGTCGCTGGTTCTTGAGCTTGATCTTCGACTTCAGCGTAGAACCTTTGTTGACGTGAAACTTGTCTTCAGGGATCATAAGTAAACAAATAACTTATCAGCGATCATCATAATGACTGAACAGACTCAGAGCATTAATGATGAACAATTTTCGCTGAATGTTTAACTTAAAAGAGCGAGAGTTCCTATCAGCGGTACTGTAAGATCTTAGTACTTATCAGCGATAGTGAAAGTCTGATACATATTGTTTACTTACAATTTTCACTAAGTATATAAGAGAGGGTCATTATCAAATCACTGAGGGTTTGGATCAACAGCTTATTCTAAGGGGGAGGGTGTTCCTACCTTTATGATCTCGACAAAAGGGGGAGAATTTTGGGTTATTATATTATAAATTGTCGGGTTTGTCTCATTGTTTCCCATCGTCAAAAAGGGGGATATTGTTGGCTCAAGTGTACGAAAATGGATTTTGTTATAAAGACTTGACGATCCCGTTGTTTTGATGATTGGAAAAATAAAAACCCGAATTCATCTATTTTCTAACAATTTGATTTCTTTGTGCAAAAAATAGTTATCGTCTTATATAAGCTTTTAATAAACTGGAACAGACTTAACTTTTGAAAATTTGTCATCTCAATCGTCACAATTTACTATCTCGAGAAATGAGCCACCAACATATTTACTGAATAATTTATTCCAAGAAACTTTCCCGAATGTATTTCATCTTCGAATTATTAAATGGTAAACACTCTAACAAAATCAATAAAATACCTGGATGATCTCTTATTTATTTTTCAGTTTTTTATATGATAAATCTTTAAAATAGAAAAAGTGAAAAATATTTTTTAATCATTATGTTTAAAATCAAATCTTAAAAAAGACATGTTGATGTTAGATGAAATGGAACATTTAATGCAACGTTGGCTCATTAAATGCCCATAGTTGTAAAAGACAATGCAGACGTCCGCTTGGTTCATCCGGACGTCCGCGTTGGTATTTTCCTAACACGCCAGTAACTTTTTCAAACGGTCCTTTTCAAAAAGATTAACGTAGGCGCCTGCTTTATGCACTATGCGGACCTCTGTAACACCCGTAATTTCGGTAAGTAAATATCACTCGAACGTCTTGCAGCTTGAAAATGGTGGGATTTATGTTGGGGAGACATTGTTTAAGTCCCTAGGAGTATCAGGAGTTTTGGCGTTGAAAAAGTCGAGTTTCGGGGCTTGGAAAAGGTCCCGCTACAATGACTGGCGACTATGACAGTGTCAAAGTCGCACTGGCAAAGTCGCGGGGGAGCAGGCAACCACTGGACACCACCAGCGACTATTCCATGCGACAATGCCATGGCAAAGTCGCGTGGCAATGTCACGCCAATGGGGGCAGTGTGCTTTCAAATACGAATTTTCAGCCTTCTTTCTCATTTCTCACTTCCAACCTCCTCCCTTTCTCTCCCAAATCGTTTTCCCTTCCTCCCTCACGAACCCTAACTAATTTTGGGGTCCTTTCTTGGAGTTTAGAGTGTTCTTTCACCATCTTATGCTAGTGGTTCCATCTCTTAATGCAAAGATCAAGTTTCATCTCCAACATTGAAGATTTTGGGGTTTTCTAGGTTTTCATCAAACCTTAGTGGTAAGCTAATCCTCCTAGTTTCTAAAGTTTCACATGAGTTATAAATGCTCCATTTATGACTTCCTTGTGTTTTATTTCTCAAGTTTTTGGTTTAGATGATTTTGGGAAAGTTAGGTCAAAATTAGGGTTTTGGTATAAATGGAGATGTTGTTGATGAAAATGTTGGAGAACGATTTTATATGGTGGAATATGATTTTGATGGTTGGAAACTTATGGATCTAGGTTTTTGGAAGCTTTGGCTTGAAGATTCAAGTGTCTTCAAAGGAGCTCAATTTGGGAAAATCTAGATTTAGCCTAAATCTAGCAAGGTGAGTTCAAGTTGATTTGTGAAAACGTTGTACATGCCAAAATGTTTATTTTAAAGTATTTGTGTGCTTTATATAAAATTATCACTTGTTGAGTAATTGATGGGTTTTGATTTATAAAGGTGATGAGCTTTACAAATCTTGTAAAACACCCACATTTGGGGATTTTGAGTGATTGATAAATAAATCAAACGAGACAGTGTTTTGTTAATTTATTTGCATAAGTGAAGTTTGTTTGGTCAAAATACACTTCTAGTGTTTGTTGAGATTATGCAATAGTTATGATATGTTACGTTTTGAAAATGTGAACGTGTGAGTTGGGGATTTTGGTCACTCTCGACCATATAAATATTTTGAGAGTTATAAACCTTTTATTTTGGGCCGAAGACCAATTAAGAATTAAAATGCAAAGATTTTGGGTAACGATGTATTTTGGTTTACGTAACCGTGTGGGCAACGCGTATCTAGCCAAACGTTTATTTTGCCTTTAAGGGTTTGATTTATACTCGAATGGGTCTTTTGAGTGTTTGCCGGTTTTAGTAGCTCGAGGTGGAGCCTTGGATGTGTTATGCGCTTATTTGCGTTTTATTTGAGAATGTGCCCCTTTGAGTGCTTTGTCTTATATGTGAAGACCATTTGACAACTATGTATTCTTGGTACTTCTGAGTCTAATAAACCATTACGAATTATATACATTATCATGTTATAAAAGATTTAGTTATATATATATATATATATATATATATATATATATACATGTATCGTTTGACTTCATTGGGAAAGTAGAAATGAAGGGGTTTTGAGATAATCATGCCTGAGAACATGTGTTTGCACGATGTGGGTTAGATACACTTCATTTGCATGAGTTGACTTTTGATAAACGATCATTGGATTTTTTGAGCTTATGGCTCGATTTTGGACTCTGTTGGGTCTTGAGGGCATTTGCCCGGTTTTGATAAGCTCGACGTGGGCTTGGGTTATGACTTGCATGAATTGCATCATATTTGAGAATTACATGATTTGAATGCAGTGGTTATTCTTTTGGGGTTATGTATAAATTTCTAGATTAAGTAAGCTTGTTTTGGATGGTGGGATTCCAAGGTAAAGATGCGGTCGGGTTGAACTTGGTGGTTTTAGGCTAGAGATCCAGTTTGGGTTTATGCCTCAATAGACTAGAGATCCGGTTTGGATTGATGTCTCCGTGGACTAAAGATCCGGTTTGGGTTGATGTCTCACTAGGCTAGAGATCCGGTTTTGGGTTGGTGCCTCACTGGACTAACGATCCGGTTTAGATTGATGTCACAATAGACTAGAGATCCGGTTTGGGTTGATGTCTGCTTAGACTAAAGACTCGGTTTGAGTTGATGTCTCCTTGGACTAAAGATCCAGTTTGGGTTGATGTCCGAAATTGACTGAAGACCTGGATAGGGTTGATGTCAGGTGTTTTTCCCATCCATGAAACGTGCTTATAATTTATAATTGTGGTTTACCTTGTGTGTTCGCCACATTCGATGAAATCGGGTCTCCCCCGTCACCGAAGGGTGTTGTTTTCGGGTATTTTGTCTATCCATAGTGTCGGCATCGTATTATATACGTATTGTTAGAGCAAAAATGTATTCAAGATTTATGTGTATTTGTTAATAGTCAAAGTCTTTGTAAAAGTCAAAGTAAAGATGTTGAGAGTCAAAGTCAACATACTTAATGTGTTAGTCAAGGAGTATAAATAGGTTTCTTGTAATAGGAATTTTAAGAGAACTCTAATACGTGTGGTTCATTGTGTAATGAGAGGAATGACATTCTAGAGAGAGAAAGTGGATCTTAATTCTCATTTGTATTCTTCCTCTCATCTAATTAAGATCTTTCATTGTTCTTACATTGTTACTTGATTAGATTTGACTCACAAATGGTATCAGAGCCTAATCAGTTCGAATTGTGCACCGATTTGATGAATTTTTGAAGAAATTGAAAAAGTTTTGAGATTTTGAGATTTTTCTTAAATTTCTCAAGAATTTGGAAGTTTTTGGTTGAATTTGATATCATTTTGGTGTTTTGATTAGTAGCAAATCAACTCAAATATGTTTTCAATCAGTCAAGGATTCAAATCTTGATTTTAAAATTTTTAGAAAGAAACAGTGGTGTTGTTCGAAAATTTTCAGATGGAATTTTCGTGACTTTCATTTTAGCTTGTAGTTTGATCTCTTTGCATTCACTAATTGATATTGTTGTTTCTTGTTAAATTGCAATCTTCCGGTTTCAAGATCATCATTCAATGTGTTTGAATTTTTACTAGTTGACATCTCAGAAAGTTCATCGGAATTCTACAAAAATAACTTGCTGTTCGATTTTCTTTTATTAAATGCATTAATCGATTTAAAGCATCACAAATCATTTTATTTTCTGATTTCGAACAGGTATCAAATTACAGATCTGAAAAATGCCAAGAAATCAGGGAGTTTAATGGACTTACAGATTGACGGTGTTAATGTTGAAGTTCATCGAAGTGGTGATTGATTCTGCTTGTTGGATGTTTTTTGATCGAGTTTGATATCACAGATTTGTTTTTCTGTGGATTTCAATCACTCTGAAACTTTTAGATTCGAAAAAGATGAAGAATTCAGCAAGATTGATGAGTTAAAGGTGTTCGCCGGAATCTGCATTTCTTCGCCAGAAAACCGACCTTCGCCGGATTCTGGAATTTGTCACCGGAAAACTCAAACTTATTGTACGTTTATCTTTATCGTGCGTTCATAGTTCTCGTGTGAAAATCGTCCGATCAGCTCATCGTACAGTAAAGTTGTCCGATCAGATTGCTTCTCAGACAAAACCAATCGCCGAAATAAAAAAATTAATCGGACAACCGTTGTCCGATCAAAGCTTTTATAGTACCCTTTTTGTCCAATCAAACTGATTCTTGTACACTTTTTGTCCGATCAAATCCACTCCTCTGTCAAGTGTTGTCCGACAGAACTTCTTGTCGCACAAAACTGAGATTTCGTCGTCTGGAAAAATTCCTCGCCGAAAAAACGTTCTCGCCGGAGAAACACTTGTAATCGACGGGAAACACATGTTAGCGATGCATGAGATTGCTTTATTTTATGGAATCTGTTGGTTGATGATCTGACAACACGAAGGAATTAAAAACAAACGATTTGGACGTGCAAAAACGAAGAAATCGGAATCTGAAATTTGAAAGTTGACGTTGAGGAGACGATGAACAGTAACTAACGACAGTTTCGTTAGTGCCGTTAGTTTTTTAACAATTTTGGTACAAATCCGTTAAGTTTCGTTAACTTCCGTCATAATTCGTTAGGTTTGTTAATTTTTGTTTCATTTTTAGTCCTAAGTCAGTTAGTTAGATTAAGTGTCAGTTAGTTAACGGTTCGTTAGTGTCCGATAGTTTTTCCGTTACTTTTCTTTACAATTTTGGTCCTCGATTAGTTTTAGATTTTTGTCATGTTTAGTCCTTGTTTTTTATAAGTCTTAGTATTTTACACTTTTAGTCCTTATTTTTAGTTTTAGTTTCGTATTTTGTCATTTTTAGTCCCTATTTTTCGTAATTTTTCATTTTTTGTCTATTTTATCGATTTTTACCTGCTTTTGCTCGCAACTGATATATTTTTCTTATATTTTGCAGGTTTGCCGATTTAAAGTCCAGTTTTCCGCATTAATTTTTCGGAATTAATTTTTGAACGACAAATTTATAATTTGTTATTCAAATATTGATTTTGAAAATTTTTCTGACTTTCATCGATTTTTCTCTGATAATCGTGTATGCATAATTCTACTTCTCACGAAGTATCTGATAACGATCATTTTTTAATCTTTTCAGGTAACAATGGATGATTATATCTTCGAATTTATAGGTTGGGATGATCCACCTAAGGAGAGACTAAGTGCTACATTGCAAAAGAAAAAAAAAAGAAAACAAAAATCTAAGTCAATCTATTCTTGATGAATCTCTCATAGATAAACAAGAAAAGCTTGATGAGGATAAGAAATCTTCTGATTCTCAAATATCTGAACTTACAAAGAAAATCAAAGATTTGGAAGAAAAGAATAGTGAGAGTGAACTTTCTTTGAAAAATATTACCACTCAAAATACAAAGTTTTTAGACAAAATCAAAGATTTGGAAAAGAAGCTTTATTTGACAGGTCAAACTATTCATATGAACAAACCAAGGTTAGTGAGTTCTATTAACAAGTATTGGGGACTTGGTTATGAAAACCCAAAATATTTGGCCAAGGTAAGCAGATCTTTACCAACATTGTATGATTTCAAATATCTAAGGTATGCCAGATATTATCCTGAATTTGGAATTCCTTGGACAAATGAAGAAGAAATCAAAGAAGAGGAAGTCACGAAAAGATTAACGACAACAAAAATACAACTTCCATTTTGTTATACTCTAGAGAATGAAAAATATGAAAAGAATCCACATGGAAAACTTTCGAATGACTATTTTGATATCTATGCTAGTAAACCAAATTGCGAAAAACCTCTTGAAGCAAAAAGATATGTTTCACCTTTGGTTCTAGAAGGGAGGATTTGTGAACTTGAAAAATCTATTCTGGAACAAAGAGTGAAATTTGATTTGGAAAAAGATTTTCTTTCAACTATTTACTCAAATAGTTTTAAGGACATATCTTCTAGCTTCAAGACTGAATTGGATAAAGAAAGAGATATTCTTGAAAAATCTTTGATTAAAACGTTTTCTGATTCATCTAAGAGGTTGTTTGATGAAAAACAAAAAGTTAACCAAAAGTGTTTCCAGCTTTCTAAGCAAGTGTCGGATCTTGAGAAACTTTTACTCTCTGACCGTAACCAATTTGAAAGTGAAAAAGCAAATTTTGCAACTGAATGCAAATCTTTTGAAGCAAAGATAAGTGAGATTTCCAAGAAAGTAATTGATTTGGAAAATGTTTTGGAAAAAGAAAGGAAAGAATTTGCAAAGAATAAGTGGATTATTTTTGAAAACTCTTCTTTTGAAAAAGATTTTGATGATGATTTTCAACGTAACCTTGTTTCAAAGGAGAATTCAAAGCCTGAAGTTTGTGACAAAGGAACAACTTGTGAATTTGATGTCTCTAAGAAGCTTCCTGACCATAGTGCTTTGATTGATGAAAAGTGATAGGCGGGTTACACCCCCCTAAATCTAACCGCAAGTGTACGGATCGAAATCAAGTAATAGTACAAAAGTACGAGTATCGAACACAGGGAACTAGGAACTAAGTATCACAATGACTATAAGGTCTATTAACTGAACGGTCGCAAATTTGAGTTGTTGGTATTAAACTATTTAATTGCAGGCAAAATAAATCACGAACAGGACAGTAAACAACTTAAGGAAACTTCAGATAGAGAAAACAGTTGAGGGTTGAAAATCCTAAGGTTTTCACGTACAAACACTTGACTTAAAACAATTACCAGTTATTACCTTTAATTAATACCCAATCTCTAAAATCACCGTTATTCTTTCTCAAGCAACGACGGGTTTTATTTTGAAAGTATAAGTTTTATCTCTCGATCTCAACCTATATGATTCAAAACACATTAAACTCCAGATTTTAATAGGACTAAGGCTTACTTGGTATATCTCTATCCAATTTCTCACCTTAGGCATGCAATTTCTAGTTCTAGTTAACAATTAATTCTCTCGAACTTAACTGAAAACAAACAGAACAATTGGAAGTTGGCCAAACTCACAAAAGCATTAAAAATCAAATCACATGCTTCATTAAAATAGGAAAAATTGATAAAAGGTTCAAATCAAATGTCTATAAGCTTAAACCAAATTAATTCCAACCCCCAACATCTAAAGATTAGTTCATGTTGGTGGTGGATAAAAACATATGAAAAGGAAGAGAAATCGGGTGTGCAAACATAGTGATCGTGAACATGATGAATGTAATGGTGAACTCCCTTCTCTCGGCTCTAATCCGCTTCGCGTGGTGAACTTCTCCTCAACCGGTCCTCTATCGTAGCTCAAAAGTCTCTGAAAAACCTCTGAAAATCGCCCCCAAGCAGCCTACCATCGCACGTCGAGATCGATAACTTAAAATCCGGAAAACACCAAAATATAAAACTGGAACAGGGGGTTGCGCAGTTTTGGCCGCGACTTGCAAACCGCGCCAGAAACCGCGCGGTTTCTGGTTGTGCTTCGGGTCAGGTTCGGGTCATGGTTTGGGCACGGGTCTTGGGCTTGGATCTTGGGCTTTCGTTGGGCTTCGTTTTGGCTCTCTTTTGGACTCTTTTCCGCTACTTTTCTCGACGATTGCCGTCATTTAGATTGCCGTCATTTAGATTACCTGCACATTTCACTCGATAAACCATAAAATTCCGCCTTTTTGCTAGAACACAAGCTAATCTCATTGGTTTGAGGACCGAAAATGACGCAAAAAGTGGCGTTATCAACAACCCCAAACCGAGCGTTGCGTGTCCTCAAGCAAATTAGCGATAAAAATAGAATAAAAGCATATATCAGTGAAATAATAACTGCACAACTCCCAATCGGTACCACGTAATGCACTGGTGATTTCCCATACCCGTGAATGCCTATCTCACTCTCGCCTCATCCTTATTTTGTTTGATCTATGGCCTTCCATTGTGAGTTGAACTCGTGACTGCTCCGATTACATTAAGGTTGTACTAGGTCCAACATACTAGGGAAAACATTTAGCCTCGACCCTACCTCACGGGATACTCTCATTTCACTCGAACCTAGGTTGTCGCACATGTTGTCATGTATAGGAAGTTATGTACAAGAATACTCGAAAATTACATGAGAACTCTAATGAAAGACGCACAAATGTCCAAAACATTGATCTCAGAAAGGAATCAAGTAGCAAGACAGGGAATATTGGTAAAGGTGGTCGTATACTCTAATCGCATTTTCCAAAAGATCATCCAGGTCTTTACAAGGGTTGTAATGGGGCTAGGGTTATGGCTGAGAAACGAAGGGTAAACGGATCAAAATCCTCGGTGTGTCAATCATTAGCAGTTATGGACTTCTTTACTTCACTTTCTATCACTTGGCCCTATTTGCCACTGCTGGAGTCGCTTTGACTCTCTTATTATCTGCTGTGAATACTATCTAACTAACTGTAAATTTTTATTTTTTATTTTTTTGTATTTCAAGTTGGGACTTCATTGGTCCTCTTTATTTGATTGGGGCTGCATTGGCCCTCTTTTCTATCTATTATTTATTTTCATGGCTGACATGTACTCTTTCTTTTCCGCTCTATCTCTCGCTGTTCATTACCGCCTCTAATTGACACACTTTCGGATAAGTGTTGGCTAAGGCTTCTGGTTAGGGTTTAATGGTGGGTCTGGAATGAACAAGTGGTGAGTGTTTGGCTATAAAGGTGGTTTTGGGTACACACATAATGGGTCAACAGGTACGTTAGACAAAAACGGGTTAAACATATACACAATGCCTGGAATCATCTCTTAAGGTCCACACGATATGGTCTACTACACCCTTACCCAATATCCCGATGGTCGTCTTTGCTACTCAATGCGATATTATAGCGAGATCACTCTATAATCACGACAAATAATTCGAAAAAGTGTATACGAATTAGGTGTTTGAATCCCTCGAAATGAAAGGCGTCATTTAGGCTCAATTCTCGCTGTCGGGTGGTCTCCACTAATGTCCCTAGTCATGTCTTTTCCCGGTCCTTCCCTAATGGTCACGTCACTATCACAAGATTCTTCCCACAACGGGCGGTCTAAGTCATTCAAAACAAAAATTCAGCTACTATGATCTACGCATTCAGAAGTGCAGGAAGTCTACGTGCATAAACGTGGGCCCGATTGGGCAACCCCAAACCTTACCCACGCATTGTCCCCAATGTGCAAGTGTCGGTGCAGGCGATACACAGGTGTGACACGTATCATTGTGCAGTTATTACAGTCATCAACCGGAAGGACAAAGCATCAATACAAAAACATCAAAGAGCACGCCAAGAATTATTCAAATATGGCCACCCCAAACCTAGGTCGTGGCCTAGGTTTGCCAACTAAAGCCAACCCCAAACCTCGGTAAAACCGAGGTTTGCACAGGATTAAAAGTGAGTGTGTAGATGTTGAAAAGTGAGGCACCCCAAACCTAAGTGAAACTTAGGTTTGTTGCATCTCGTTTACTAATAAGGACACAAACATCATACACCACTCGTTAACATACAAAGTTAGAACATACATGTTTAACCGGGCGGAGAAGATTCTGTTGAAAAGATTTGAGCGCCCAGATGAGAGACATCGGAGGGGACGGAGAGAGAGCATGCAAAAACACAAGAAAGCAAAAGGAAAAAGAACGCAAAGAAAATAAAAACGACACACGCAAGAACAGAACAAACACCACACGAGAAACCCAAAACGGCCATGGAGACCCGCGCGGTTTAGCGCGCGGTTTGTTGGCCGCAGGGAATCCCGCGTAAGTATCTGTTTCACAAACAAACCAGAGACGCGCGCGGTTTAGCGCGCGGTTTGAAGGCCGCGGCCAAAACCGCGTAAGTCTTTGTTGCGAATTTTTTTTAAATAAAGAACACTCTAACACATAAATAGTAACAGAAAACGCAAACCTCGGTGGGTTGCCTCCCACCCAGCGCCTTAGTTTCGGTCGTGGCTCGACCTTCCTTCTGATCACTCCTTAGGCTTTTCGTGATTACCCGGCTCCTCTCCAACTTGACCTCGTACATTATCGAACATCTTGAATGTTACCCTTTCGCCGCCAACCCTCAATGTCATCTCTCCTTCTTCCATGTCGATCAGTGCTTTGCTCGTGGCCAGAAAGGATCTTCCCAATATCAGCGGGACCTCTATATCCTCATCAATGTCCAGCACCACAAAGTCCACCGGGAAGTAGAACTTGTCAACCTTGATGAGAACATCCTCTATCACTCCATATGGATACACTATCGATCTATCTGCAAGCTGAAGTGTCATGTATGTTGGCTTCACTTCCCCCAAGCCAAGTTTCCTGAAAACAGATAAAGGCATTAGATTAATACTTGCTTCTAAATCGCATAATACCTTATCAAAACAAAGATTCCCAATTTGAATAGGGATCGAAAAACTCTCTGGATCCTTAAGCTTCGGGGGAAGCTTGTTCTGAATGATCGCGCTGCACTCCTCAGTAAGTGCAACTGTCGCGTGCTCCTTAATCTTCCTTTTGTTAGAAAGGATATCTTTCAAGAATCTCACATATGAGGGCATTTGTGCCAAAGCATCTGCAAAAGGAATGTTAATATGTAACTTTTTAAATATATCAAGAAATTTAGAGAAATTAACATCATCCTTATGCGCTTTAAGCCTGCTCGGATAGGGCACTTTTGGAGCTGTCGGCTTGACTGGTGGTTGCTTTGGCTTCTTCTCTTCACTCTTCTTGTTCTCTTTAATCACAATATCTTCATCGGCTTCCAACTCATCCATATCTATGATCTCCACCTCTTGCCTTTTGGGCTCGGTTTCCTTTGATGACAGTTCTCGTGTAGGCTCATTGATCAGCTCCTTGCCACTTCTCAGATAAACGGCTTTGCACTCTTCCCGGGTTTTCCTTTCGGTTTGACTCGGAAATGTCCCGGGAGCTCGGTTTTGTAGGACTTCAGAAATTTGTCCCACTTGCCTTTCAAGGAGCCTTATGGATGTCGTGTTCTGATCAGTAGCTGCCTTGACCGTGTTAACCGTGCTTGCTAACTCTTCAACCGTGCCATCCATCTTTGTCATAAACTTCATCATCATATCTTCCAGCCTCGGTTTCTTCTCTACGGATGGTCCTTCATCGAATTTCCTTTGGTTGAAACCTGGAGGACGGTAAACATTGTTAGCATTAGAAGAATTAGAAAAGTTGGGATGATTACCTTGTTGTTGTTGGCCTGGTTGACTCCATGAAAAGTTAGGGTGTTTCTTCCACCCTTCATTATAGGTGTTCGAAAAAGGGTCGTTCCTCGGCTGGTTATGCCGGTTCTGTAAGAACTGAACCTGTTCAGGTTCTTGAGCAGCGGAGAACACTTCCGGATTGCCTCCCTTCAAATGATTCGTGATAGCAGCTAATTGGGCTTTTATCACCTTCAATTCGTCTGACTCTTGAACACTAGCTACCCGTCTGATAGAAGATCGTGGAGTGGCATAGCTATGCTCGGCTAAGTTCTCGATCAAGTCAACTGCTTCTTCATACGTCTTATTCATAAGGGCTCCACCCGCTGCAGCAGTGATGTCATTCTTGAACTGCGGGTGAAGGCCTCCAAAGAACGTTTGGATAATTACCCAGCCGTGTAACCCATGATGTGGACACTTTTTCAACATGTCTTTATATCGCTCCCATGCCTCGTATAGAGTCTCTTGGTCCCATTTAGCGAAGTGGGTAACGTCGGCCATCAGTTGAGCGGTTCTTCCCGGTGGGAAGAATTTCTGGAGGAACGCAGCTTTCAGGCCTGCCCATGTAGTGATCTGATCCGATGGGAGGCCCTCTATCCATATTTCAGCTCTACCCTTGAGGGAAAAACTGAACAGTCTTAGCTTGATGGCATCCTCGTTCACCCCATTGATCTTGAACGTGTTGCAAATTCGTTCAAATGCACGAAGGTGTGCATGGGGATCTTCAGTTGGCGCTCCCCCAAACTGATTCTGATGTACCATCACGATGGTACTTGGTTTGATCTTAAAGTAGTTCGCCCCAGTTGTGGGCGCTTGGATGCCTATGCGTGCAGCTGCCACGTTCGGATCGGCAAACGACCGCATAGGGCGTCTCTCAGGAGGAGCTTCGTCACCCATCTTCAATTGCCTTTTAGCTTTTGATTCTCTTCTTAACTGACGGGTGGTTCTTTCGATTTCCGGATCGAGTGGTTCGATTCCTTCCCCTCGGGTTTTCCTTGGCATAAACCAATTAGTACCTGAAACGAAAAGTCAGCGAAATTAGCAATCCAAAAACTGAAAGTGATGAAAACAAAATAACAAAAATAAAAATAAATGTTCAATGTAATAGCGCTTATAGCTGGTAGTGCTATCAGTTGCAACTAGTTCCCCGACAACGGCGCCAAAAACTTGATAGGCGGGTTACACCCCCTAAATCTAACCGCTAGTGTACGGGTCGAAATCAAGTAATAGTACAAAAGTACGAGTATCGAACCCAGAGAACTAGGAACTAAGTATCACAATGACTATAAGGTCTATTAACTGAACGGTCGCAAATTTGAGTTGTTGGTATTAAACTAATTAATTGCAGGCAAAATAAATCACGAACAGGACAGTAAACAACTTAAGGAAACTTCAGATAGAGAAAACAGTTGAGGGTTGGAAATCCTAAGGTTTTCACGTACAAACACTTGACTTAAAACAATTACCAGTTATTCCCTTTAATGAATACCCAATCTCTAAAATCACCGTTATTCTTTCTCAAGCAACGACGGGTTTTATTTTGAAAGTATAAGTTTTATCTCTCGATCTCAACCTATATGATTCAAAACACATTAAACTCCAGATTTAAATAGGACTAAGGCTTACTTGGTATATCTCTATCCAATTTCTCACCTTAGTCATGCAATTTCTAGTTCTAGTTAACAATTAATTCTCTCGAACTTAACTGAAAACAAACAGAACAATTGGAAGTTGGCCAAACTCACAAAAGCATTAAAAATCAAATCACATGCTTCATTAAGATAGGAAAAACTGATAAAATGTTCAAATCAAATGTCTATAAGCTTAAACCAAATTCATTCCAACCCCCAACATCTAAAGATTAGTTAATGTTGGTGGTGGATAAAAACATAAGAAAAGGAAGAGAAATTGAGTGTGCAAACATAGTGATCGTGAACGTGATGAATGTAATGGTGAACTCCCTTCTCTCGGCTCTAATCCGCTTCGTGTGGTGAACTTCTCCTCAACCGGTCCTCTATCGTAGCTCAAAAGTCTCTGAAAAACCTCTGAAAATCGCCCCCAAGCAGCCTACCGTCGCACGTCGAGATCGATAACCTAAAATCCGGAAAACACCAAAATATAAAACTGGAACAGGGGGTTGCGCGGTTTTGGCCGCGACTTGCAAACCGCGCCAGAAACCGCGCGGTTTCTGGTTGTGCTTCGGGTCAGGTTCGGGTCATGGTTTGGGCATGGATCTTGGGCTTGGATCTTGGGCTTCCGTTGGGCTTCGTTTTGGCTCTCTTTTGGACTCTTTTCTGCTTCTTTTCTCGACGATTGCCGTCATTTAGATTACCTGCACATTTCACTCGATAAACCATAAAATTCCACCTTTTTGCTAGAACACAAGCCAATCTCATTGGTTTGAGGACCGAAAATGACGCCAAAAGGTGGCGTTATCAAAAAGAGAGTTAGTTTTGAGAAGGAAAAGAAAGCTCTTGAACTTAAATGCATAAAACTTTCACAACAAATTTCTGATTTTGAAAAAGTTTTATTTCTTGAAAATGAAAAATCTGAGAAGGAAAGAGTGGATTTTGATATTGAAAGAAAGGTTTTTGAATCAAAAAGTGCCGAGCTTACAAAGAAAATATCTGAATTGGAATTTTTGTTGGAAAAAGAGAGAAAAGAGTTTGGTGAAAAGAAGAATGTTTTTGAAAAGGAAAAGCAGAGTTTTCAAAAGAAAAACATGGAAATTTTCAAAGACATATCCGAGAAGAGTTTTGAAGAAGAGAGAAACATCTTTAAGGCTGAAATCTTAAACTTAACAAGGAAGTTATCTGCTTTAGCAACGGAGGTTATGACAGAGCAGAAGATCAAGTCTGATCTACAGAAGAAATTTGACCTGACTGTTTAAGAAAGAAATGTTCTGTCCGATAAAGTTCAGCAATTGGAAGAAATTAAGATCAAAGTTAAATCATCTGAACAATTTAGTGCTGATACTATTGTTCAATCACCGAATGATGGTTCAACTGATTCAGATTGTTCGTTAAAGACTGCTTCTGGTTCTGTTCATGAACATTCTTCTTCGACAAAGTCTGTCAAATCAAGAGATCAGATGCGTTCTTCTAATCTTTTCTACAACCGTGATGCTACAAGTTCAGATACACCTATCTTTAAGCCTGTAAAGATGGCATGGAAGGTGAAAGGTTCTTCACCTGAAAAAGTTGCTCCTAAATAATTTCTTCCTCCACCTGCGGTGAACAAGAAGAACAATGCTCACAAAGGTAAGTCTTTCGCTAAACCTAATCTTGTTTATTCTGCAAATCATTTGGTTATGTTGGCACAAAAAAAACTTTGTTGTTCTTATTGTGGAACTCATGACTTTCTTAAGCAAGAAAATGTACAATTTTGGTACGGTACTTACAATATTTCTTCAAAAAGAAATGCATTTAATAAGCCAGGATCCAAGTTCCGTTGGGTACCAAAATCTACTTAATATGTTTTGCAGGTTCATCATGTGTAGTGCATAATTCCTAATTACTACCAAACACATGACTGGAAAACAGAAGAGAAGTATGCAATTTGAAGAAGAGTACCTATACTGAAATATATGCATAATTTCAGGGGGAGAAATTCTAATCTTTGGGTTATGTTTTTGACATATTTGTGCTTATTGACATATTTTTTTATGCTTCTTTGTAGGGGGGCATACACAATAATGGTTTATAAACACTTCAGTTTAGAACCTGTACTTCAACGCAATATTGAATCGACCTTGAATCGAGGATAAATTGTAAGGTTAGTCGATGTGACCTTCAATTTTGTGTTAAGATGTTTGAACATCCGGATGACAATAGTGTGATCGGAGGAATTGGAGGAGTGTGACTTTGAGACGTTGAGTGCCGACAAAATTCATGCACGAAATTTATTTTAAAATAAATTGCATCAATTATTTCTTGTGTTTCAAATCGTCATGTGGACTGGATGACGAAATCTTGGAGAAAAACGTTTGACACACACAAGATTTTAAACCATGATTTTAAACATGCATGAAATTAATTTATTGCAGACAATTGCAAACCTTGTCGACACTTGCTTTATTCTTTGTTGTGTCTGATGCTAATTTCGGATACTGTGATATCCATCTTTTGATGTCGTTTATGGTTTTGGACAAGTAACCACGACTTACGACTTTAACATTGGATCTCCTCCACATATGTTAAGGTTTGGACGGAGAGTTACCTTCCCTTGTTTCGGTGTTGAACATTAATGAGAATTTTGATTTTTGCGAGTCTTGACGAAAGAGTGTTGTTTTATCTTGTGTTGCAACAAGAACGAGATTTTGGAATTATGATGATTTGGTAATAACTTTGTTTTATGCGATTTGATTATTGAAAACGAAAACTTTGGCACCATTTAATTGGGCGGATGCCGTTGAGTTTCATCGAGTTTTATGGAAGTTTTGTGGAGTATAATGGAGTTTCGTTTTACGACGTTTTACGGTGCATGGGTGACACTTTGTGTTAGTGCATAAAATGTATTCAAGATTTAATATGTAATTGTATTAATTGTAAAGAGTCAAATGTATTTGTCAAAGTCAAAGTAAGGGTGTTAAAGGGTCAAAGTCAAGGTATTAAGGGAGTTAGTCAAAGTGTATAAATAGGAAGTTTGTAATAGATGTAATTATGGAAGTCATTGTGGAGCAATACGTGTGATTCAATATAGAGAGAGGGATGACTTCCTAGAGAGAGAGTTTAGAGAGAGAAAGGGGATCTCATTCCAATCTTGTATTCCTTCTCATTTCTAATGAAGATTTCTTGAGTTCTTGATTGTTACCTGATTGAATCTGGGATAACAAGTGGTATCAGAGCTTAATCAGATCGATTTATGCACAAATCAGTCCAAATTGAAGAATTTTTTGTCAATTTTTGAAGAAAACTGATGTTCTTGAGTTTTTGAGATTTTTCTTAAAAATCTTCAAGAATTTGGAGTTTGTTTGTGTTTTGATTGATTTAATTTCTCAAATTGATTTGTTTTGCTGTTTGAAATGTTTTTAAATCATATGTGTTGATTTTAAACAACAAAATAAATTTCTTTGGAATTTTTTTTAATGAACAGTGAAGTTCATATCATATGTTCATCGAGACTTTTGTTTACCTGTGATGATCGATTACTAAATTAAAGAGTTGTTTTTCTTAAATCAATATCAAAGACTTGTTTGTTTTGAATTTCTGATCATTTTGCAAATTTCAGGATTAAATTTCATCAAGAAAACAGCAAATCGACATGTACTACTGTTCTTCGTGAAGTGTTCTTCGAAATGGTGATCGATCTACATTTTTGTTGAGATTTGCTTCCTGAAACTAGTCCAGATCTGTTCGATTTTGAAAATCGAGCAACATACAATTTACAGATTTGAAAAATGAGGAATTTTGAGTAAGTTTGAAGTGTGAAAAGTGTTCGCCAGAGAAAAGTTGTACATCGCCGGTTTCTGGAAATCTCGCCGGAGTTCATAACTCTCGGACGTTCATAACTGTCGCACACATATTGTCCGACTTGATCTCCATAACTGTCGTACAACTCTGCTAGTCGCACAGATCTTGTAGTCGCACAACTCTCGTACGATACTTACACTATTCTAGTCGGACACCGTTGAATTTTTCTTGTCGGACGATCGACCTAGTCGTACACAACTCTTAGTCGTACACAATTCTAGTCGGACGATCAACCTAGTCGTACACAACTCTTAGTCGTACACTATTCTAGTCGGACAACTCTCGTACAGGTCTGGTAGTCATACACATCTGGTAGTCGGACAAGATATCTTAGTCGTACAAAACTAAGTTTTCTTCACCTGAAACACTCTCTCGTCGGAAAAACGTAGTGCTCGTCGGTGTTTGTTCAAACTTTGCCCACGATTGTTCTTAGTTGCATGATCAAATAACTTTGATTCCATTCGATTTTTATTCGTTTAAGGATCGCATTGCAAGAAAAATCATTGAATTTGGTTGAGGTTTGACAAAGAAAACCGAGTTTGAAACCATCAGATTGTCATTTGGAGAGATGATGAACAGTACTAACTGTTCTGTTAGTTGTCCGTTAGTTTGTTAACAATGTTAGTCCTTTTTCCGTTAAGTCTCTGTTAGAGTCGTTAGTGAGGTTTAGGAATTGGCAGATTAAGTCCCTGTACTTAGTAGTTTGAGTTTATTACCCTTTTTACCCCTGTAGTTTAAGTTTAGATTTTTAACAGTTTTGGTCCTTGTACTTAGTATTTTTAGAAAATTTCATTTTTAGTCCTTTGAGTCTTAAGTTTTAGATTTTTGTCATTTTTAGTCCTTATCTTTTAGAAGTGCTAGTGTTTTACACTTTTAGTCCGTATTTCTCGTTTTAGTTTCGTATTTTACATTTTTAGTCCCTATTTTTAGTATTTTTTTCATTTCTTGTTCGTTTTATCCATTTTTACCTGCTTTTGCTCATAACTGATATATTTTCTTACTTTTTGCAGGTTTTCCGATTTAAAGTCCAGTATTCCGCATTAATTTTTCGGAATTAATTTTTGAACGACAAATTTATAATTTGTTTTTGAAAATTTTTCTGACTTTAATCGATTTTTCTCTGATTAATCGTGTGTGCATAATTCTAATTCTCACGAAGTATCTGATAACGATCATTTTTAATCTTTTCAGGTAACAATGCCTTATTTTGATTCAGAAGACGAGGTGTATTGCCTTATGCAATTACCTGTTCGTACACGAGACAAAATCAAAGCTTTGGAAAGAAAGGTTGAAGAACTTGAATTCAACTCAAAAGCTAGTGATGAACAAAAGGCAAAAGTTTTTCAATAAAAGTTTGAAAAGGATATGAAATCTTCGGATTCTCAAATATCTGAATTGAACAAACAAATCAAAGAGTTCGAAGCAAAGAATAAAGAAAGTGAATTCTCTTTGACAAATCTTTCAGAAAAGAATTCAGAATTTTTAAACAAAATTGAAAGTTTGGAAAAGAAGCTGTATTTGAGAGATCAAACTAATCAAACAATTTTCATGAACAAGCCAAGACATGTAAACAATGTCAATAAATATTGGGGGCTTGGTTACGAAAGTCCAAAATATGGAACCAAAGCTAAAATTAAAGTACCGACAATGTATAGATTCGAATGTTTAAGGTATGCTAGCTATTGGCCAGATTTTGAAATCCATTGGACTGGTGAAAAGGAAACACATCTTGAGGAACAAAGAAAAAGAGCTTTAACAACTCATATACAACTTCCATTTTGCTATACTCGTGAGACGGAGAAGATTTTCAAAAATCTGAATAAACCACTTCCAGATACCTATTTTGATATATGTGCTACAAAGCCAATTATCAACAATCAAGTCGTTGAAACAAAGAAATATGTTCCTACATTGGTTCTTGAAGGAAAAATTGTTGAATTGGAAATCTCTCTTGCTGAACAAAGGATCAAATATGATTATGAAAATGATCTCCTTTCAACTATTTTTTCAACTACTTTTAAGGAAATATCTTCTTGTTTCAATGACGAGGTGAAAAAGGAAACTGGTAAAATTGAACATTCCTTGATCAAAAAGTTTTCTGAATCAACAAAGATCATTTTTGATGGAAAACAAAAGTTAGATCAAAAATGTCTTAAACTATCAAAGAAAGTGGTGGATCTTGAGAATATTCTTCTCTCCGAGCATACTAATTTGGAAAATGAGAAAGTCAACTTTGTAAACCAAATTAGTTCATTTGAAACGAAGTTGACTGATTTGTTAAAGACAAAAGCCGAATTAGAGATTGTGTTAGAAAACGAAAGAAAAGAATTTGCTTTGAAAAACTGGTTCAATCTTGAAGAAAACAACTTTCTTAAAGAACAGAGCTGTGAGCTTTCTCAAAAAGTGATGACATTAGAAAAATCTTTGAATGAAGGAAAACCTAATATAATGTCTGATTTTGATGATGCTTTCAATCTTGAAAGAGCACAGTTTGAGTTTGAGAAAGTAAGTTTTGAAAATGAGAAAAATTCTTATGAAATGAGAACAATTGAGCTTTCTCAAGAGGTGGATGAGTTAGAAAAGGAATTAACAAAAGAAAGAAAAGAAAACTCTTTCAAAAGTTGGAATACACCTGAGTCCTCCAAGGATTTTGAAGTTCACAACGCCGATTCTGATTCGGATTGTGACTTTAATCCTAATGACCAAGGGTTTGAAACCAAGTCAAAACCAATAGAAAATGAAAAAGGAAAAGCTTGTGCATTTGATTTCTCAAAGAAGCTTCCGGACCATACTGATTTTTTCTTTACAAATGAAAAACCTTCAAGTACTTTTTGTAAAGGTGAGTGTTCAAACACGAAGACACCACCTTTAGAGAAAAGAAAGAAGGGTAACAAGTCAAAGACAACTCCTGTTCAAAGTTCTCAAGGTTCTAATTCTAAATCTTTTGTTGGTTCAAATACACCCATCTACAAGCCTGTGAAGATGGAATGGAGAGTTAAAGGTACAACACCTTCAAAGAATGATGTACCAAAATCATCTACCTCCACATCAAATGCCAAAAAGAACAATGCGCCGAAAGTTAAATCTTCTGCTAAACCTAATCATATTCATTCTGCAAATCATCTGATAGGTTGGCACGTAAGAAAATTTGTTGTTCTTACTGTGGATCAAATGATTTTGTGCATAAAGATTATACTTCTTATTGGTACGGTACTTACAGTATTCCTTCAAAGAAATCTGCACCTAACAAACCAGGACCCAAGTCCCGTTGGGTACCAAAATCTGCTTAATCTGTTTTGCAGGTTCATCATGTGTTGTGCTGAATGTTACATATATATCACACACATGACTGAAAACAGAAGAGAAGCGGTGCAATTTTTTGAAGAGTATATGTACCATTAAGGGGGAGCATATGAGAAATAATGGTTTCTAAACACATCAGTTTAGAACCCAGATTTCAAAGAAACTAATGGCTTCTAAACATACCAGTTTAGGACCCGTACTTCAACGAGTTTGACTTCTAAACACATCAGTTTAGAACTCGTATTTCATTGTTTTAAACTTTGAATGTTACATCTACTAATCTTGTTCGTTAAGATCTTTTGCAGATTTTGAGGGGGAGCTTATCTAATTGTAAATCAGTCTATCAGAATTTGAGGGGGAGCTTAAACATTTAACTGTAAGTATCTTCTGAACTCAATCTGAGATTGTTTGAAAGAAGAACGACTTTCAAGCATGAAAAACATTTTGCTAAATGTTCAAACCACTTCTCTAATTCAAACAGATTTTATAATTTTAGAAGTGTGATTTTAAATGTTTTTCCTATATATATACATATATAGATCTCGGATTGTTACATCATCATTTCTGACCGTGTGTTTCTAAAGATTAATACTTGCGTATTATCTTTTCTATACTTTTAAGTATTCACACACACCGGTTCAGGTTCACATTGACTTTGTTATTACCATGTATCAAAACGAAACACTTTTCGATGGTAATACTCCCGCTTGATTTCAAAGTTTGTTGAGCATCATATTCTTTCAGCGTAAGAGAATTAAGCGTTTCATTCAAAGATTGTTTATATTTGTTCATATAAACAAAATATCCAATTCTTTTATACCCTAAACCTTACATGATTATCATTCATGTTATTTGATCTGATTGATACATTGTCAGATTCTCAAACAAGTCTTTCGAATTCATTTCATTCTTTCAATATTCTTGTTTTGATAAATCTTCAAAGTTCAAATGCTCAAATATTTCATGATAATTCTTGTGGAGCATACATTCTGATGGCAATGTTAATCCAATGCCGATATTCATACGTGTTCAAGCTAAACTGTTGAACGACGCATCATTTTAGGACAATATTTCATGGGAATCAGTGTGAGATATTTTACAGAACTTCTATGGATCCACGTTAACCAGTGTTTCCTACCCAAGAAGTTATCCTTGAGTGATTGAGGGGTGAGGGGTCAAAATCAAAGAATGGGGGAGATTACTCATACGGTTGAGTATCACATTGTGCAGAGGTAAAATGTAAATGAGAGTTTGGTTAGAAGTGAGCGGATTAAAAACAGAAAGAGGGTGTGAGAACAGAGTTAAAAGAATAAGAGAACTCTGCACCAGCCATTTTCTGAGCCGGACAGCCACATTACTGATTGGTTCACATTCTTTGGTGACCATCATTGAAACAGGCAACTAGCCCATGCCAACTCTTGCATTTAACCCCACCAGCTACTCATTTCTTTCTTAACAAAGAAATGTTTCATATTTCTTGGGGACGCAGCATATCATCTATCTGATCTTCACTCGGAAGGTCTAGATATTGAAAAAGAAGGAAGTTTGCCCCACCTTCGCTCTTTATTCATGCACATTGAGTCCGTGGAAAACTTGTTGTTGTCTCAACAGTTTACACACTTTGAGCATAATTTTCAAGCATAAGTTGCTTCAATCATATCTACACAAGCACGTACACACAAGGAATATGTTTTCTTGTCATAACGTTCATAGAAATTTCCTTTGTGGTTTTTTCGATGATTGAATGGAAGCCCTGAAGGAGTGAACATCAAAAAGCTCCTTTCCAAAGTGCATTCGTTGTACTAAGTGGCTCCGTGCAACTTACAGGCATTTTAACTGATTCATCTGTTGTTTCAGGGTTACCACTTTCATTTTGTCTGAATTTGAAAAGATTCGGATAAATATTTTTGGAATTGACGGATATACAGATCAAAAGGAGAAGATTGTTATTGGTATATTCAAAGACTGCTGAAATTGAAAAGAGAATTTTGATGATCATGAAGCTCACAATCATCAAAAAGGGGGAGAAGATATGAAAGTTTCAATTTCAAGATAAAGTGAAGTTTTATTGAAGTCAAGAAGCTCGAGATAAAAAGTTCAAGATGTTTCAAGATGTTTCAAGATGTTTCGAGATGATTCGACAAAGGTTCAAAGTTCAAAGATTGTTCATTGTTCAAGAGATGAAGATACGCAGTTAAAGATATTCGAAAAGCTCAAAACCCCGTTAAAGCTCAAAAGCCATTTCATGTTCAAAGACCGAAGATATATTTCAAAGCTCAAAGATGCAAAGATCTGTGCTACAACGATTCAATGATTAGTGATGTGAAGATTCAAGAAGATGAAGTTTTTGTTTGAAGACTTTGGCCAACACCGCAAAGATATGAAGTTTGTGTTTCAAGACTTTGATGACTATTTGACAATGAAGATCCAGTTGAAGACTAAAGAAGTCAGATTGGATTTCTGAAGACAATGCTTATTCGAAGATTCTTCATAGTTATTTTTCAAAGATTGATCTTCCTTCAAAGCGAAGAGGGAGATTGTTCAAAGTACTTAAAGTGTTGAAGATCTGAAGATACAAAGAGCTGAAGACTATCGTCATCAATTTTTTAAATCTTGAATCCATAGGGGGAGATTGTTAGTGCATAAAATGTATTCAAGATTTAATATGTAATTGTATTAATTGTAAAGAGTCAAATGTATTTGTCAAAGTCAAAGTAAGGGTGTTAAAGGGTCAAAGTCAAGGTATTAAGGGAGTTAGTCAAAGTGTATAAATAGGAAGTTTGTAATAGATGTAATTGTGGAAGTCATTGTGGAGCAATACGTGTGATTCAATATAGAGAGATGGATGACTTCCTAGATAGAGAGTTTAGAGAGAGAAAGGGGATCTCATTACAATCTTGTATTCCTTCTCATTTCTAATGAAGATTTCTTGAGTTCTTGATTGTTACCTGATTGAATCTGGGATAACACTTTGTAATGTGCATACTTGGATGATTATGTGCGTTAATCCATGGGTTTTAGTGAGTATTGTGTCTCATGTGAGTTTTGTTGATAAATATTACTTTATCTCGTATTGCACCAAAAAGAGTAGTTTTTGGAGTTTAATGCCACATGGTTTCTCCTTTGAGAATGGTGGTAGCATATTTTGTTGCAACTTGTTAGGTGTGCGAATTGATTTATACGTGGCGTGAGTAATGCATATAAGAGCATCATGATAGTACATCTCTAATGTTTCGTTTTATGCACTCTCGGTTGTTGGGACTTTTGATGTCCTTTCTCGCAAATACACTATATTGATTTAGTGGTATGCATAGTATTGTAGCCACTATTTTGGGGCGTTAATGCGCATCGTTTGTGCGGTTTAAAGTTTGAAGTCGATTTAAATTATTTTACGTGTCAATCAAATTATGTGCACCTATCGTTTTCTGAGGTCCTGAGAAAAACAAATTAATGTGTGTGAGCCCGGTCCGAAGATTTTATCTCCTTGTCATCGGGTGGCTAAATGAGAAATTTCTGAATTTAATTTAATGAATTCTCTCTTTTGAAATTTCGTATGTACCTCCTTGATATATATTATGTTATTGCTAGAAAACTTTTATGCATAAGTGGCGTAAGTAAATACATGCCAGGACCCTAGCAGTCCATTTTAAAAGTTGCTGAGTACGTTTTTGCGTTTCGTTAGTAACTTGAATTGCGATGAAATAGCTTTCAAAATGATTTTTCATATGTGGGACGAGTGTGTTCATTTTTGCACAACTACCGGGTAGGTAGTAGTAGGTTTTTACGCGTACGAGATATTGTTATAAAAACCTTCGTATTGAAGAATCTAATGAAAATCTTATTGGCATAATTGTCGAGTTTGTCACTTGAAAACCTTGAACTCATTAGGCTTGAGATGGTTGAGCGACCCAGTAAGGTCGAGAGCGTGTAGAATCTTTCGGTGTAAGATTTGGGGTTTCAGACGCGTGATGGTACCGTAAATCGAATGATGTCGTTTGCGAGGTCGAAATATTTTCGGTTGGTAACCGAAGGTTGGGGCTCGCGGTATCTTATGTTAATGCTTATGGTAACCATTCTATTCGGTAACCGTGTTTTGGGTTTGTCTGTTTTTGCATAGAGAACGTGTAGGGCCCTCTAAACACCATGTGGTTAACCTTGGTTTTGTGGGAATGCTCGGCGAATGAAACTCGTAATTGGAGTTCTGTAGTGGTTCGAATCTTGGTGGAATGGTTAAGTGTCAACTTTTGGATTTCGAGACCAAGAACAATTAGAGTATGTGAAGTGTTATAGACCAACTTTAAGAGATAATGGCATCGCTGTAGTGGTTTTAAGAAGTTCGGATTGTGAAAAGTGGCATTAGTTGAACGACTTTCCTTGGATAGTAAAAGAATATGTCGATTGGATGATTGATAATTGGACGTATTCTTGGAGTTGTATAGTTGAAGGGTCAAGGACGACCATATGCTTTGGAGTTCGATTGGAGAGAGGGTTTATAAGCGTATAGGTTTGGACCGATTGGAAGTCGGGATCTGCCGTTGGGGAAGTATGAATCACTTAAGGTTGGGAGACAACCGAAGTTTTTTGGTTAGAAGTTACTCTAGTAAATTAAGCGTTCACTCGGATATAAGTGTAATGTGTCTGTGGGGTATTTGTGTGAGTATCAGCTTATCGTTGTCGTTGGAGTTCTGGCAAGGAGGAAATTCGACATTTCAATTGGAAGCCGAGGGAACACGGAAAGCGTTGGGTCAGTCACCACTAGAAGTATGGAAACCAGATTTCGAGGACGAAATCTCTTTTACGGTTGGGAGGATTGTAACACCCGTAATTTCGGTAAGTAAATATCACCCGAACGTCATGCAGCTTGAAAATGGTGGGATTTATGTTGGGGAGACATTGCTTAAGTCCCTAGGAGTATCACGAGTTTTGGCGTTGAAAAAGTCGAGTTTTGGGGCTTGGAAAAGGTCCTGCTACAATGATCGGCGACTATGACAGTGTCATAGTCGCACTGGCAAAGTCACGGGGGAGGAGGAAACCATTGGACACCACTAGCGACTATGCCATGGCAAAGTCGTGTGGCAATGTCGCGCCAATGGGGCAGTGTGTTGTCAAATACGATTTTTCGGCCTTCTTTCTCATTTCTCACTTCCAACCTACTCCCTTTCTCTCCCAAATCGTTTTCCCTTCCTCCCTCACGAACCCTAACTAATTTTGGGGTCCTTTCTTGGAGTTTAGAGTGTTCTTTCACCATCTTATGCTTGTGGTTCCATCTCTTAATGCAAAGATCAAGTTTCATCTCCAACACTAAAGATTTTGGGGTTTTCTAGGTTTTCATCAAACCTTAGTGGTAAGCTAATCCTCCTAGTTTCTAAAGTTTCACATGAGTTATAAATGCTCCATTTATGACTTCCTTGTGTTTTATTTCTCAATTTTTTGGTTTAGATGATTTTGGAAAAGTTAGGTCAAAATTAGGGTTTTGGTATAAATGGAGATGTTGTTGATGAAAATGTTGGGGAACGATTTTATATGGTGGAATATGATTTTGATGGTTGGAAACTTATGGATCTAGGTTTTTGGAAGCTTTGGCTTGAAGATTCAAGTTTCTTCAACGGAGCTCAATTTGGGAAAATCTAGATTTAGCCTAAATCTAGCAAGGTGAGTTCAAGTTGATTTGTGAAAACGTTGTACTTGCCAAAATGTTTATTTTAAGGTATTTGTGTGCTTTATATAAATTATCACTTGTTGAGTAATTGATGGGTTTTGATTTATCAAGGTGATGAGCTTTACAAATCTTGTAAAACACCCACATTTGGAGATTTTGAGTGATTGATAAATAAATCACGAGAGACAGTGTTTTGTTAGTTTATTTGCATAAGTGAAGGTTGTTTGGTCAAAATACACTTCTATTATTTGTTGAGATTATGCAATAGTTATGATATATTACGTTTTGAAGATGTGAACGTGTGAGTTGGGGATTTTGGTCAATCTCGACCTTATGAATATTTTGAGAGTTATAAACCTTTTATTTTGGGCCGAAGGCCAATTGAGAATTAGAAGAAAAAGATTTTGGGTAACGATGTATTTTGGTTTACGTAACCGTGTGGGCAACGCGTATCTAGCCAAACGTTTATTTTGCTTTTAAGGGCTTGATTTATACTCAGATGGGTCTTTTAAGGGTTTGCCGGTTTTAGTAGCTCGAGGTGGAGCCTTGGATGTGTTATGCGCTTATTTGCGTTTTATTTGAGAATGTGCCCCTTTGAGTGCTTTGTCTTATATGTGAAGACCATTTGACAACTATGTATTCTTGGTACTTCTGAGTCTAATAAACCATTACGAATTATATACATTATCATGTTATAAAAGATTTGGGTATACGTGCACACACACACACACACATATATATCAATATATATATATATATATATATATATATATATATATATATATATATATATATATATATATATATACATACATAGAGGAAGGTTCACGTGAGGATCGCATCAAAACGTGAGAAGCGTGAGGAGCAGCTCCATGTTGTTGATCACATGTGATCAACAACTGCGAAAATCTCGGATAGCGCGCAAGGTGGGGCGCGACCTGGTTCGCGAGCCAGCCAAGTCGCCCGGATCACATATGATTTTAGTTGTGAATCATATGTGATCCACTACATGGCCGAAAGCCCCCCAGATCAGTTGTTAATCACATGTGATTGGCAGTTGTGGATCACATGTGATCAACAACATGGATCTGCTCCTCACGCTTCTCACGTTTTGATGCGCTCCTCATTTGAACCCGCCCCTATATACATATATATATATATATATATATATATATATATATATATATATGCATGTATGGTTTCACTTCATTGGGAAAGTGGCAATGAAGGGGTTTTGAGATAATCATGCCTCGGAGCATGTGTTTGCACGATGTGGGTTAGATACGCTTCATTTGCATGAGTTGACTTTTGATAAACGATCATTGGATCTTTTGAGCTTATGGCTCGGTTTCGGACTCTGTTAGGTCTTCAGGGCATTTGCCCGGTTTTGATAAGCTCGACGTGGGCTTGGGTTATGACTTGCATGAATTGCATCGTATTTGAGAATTACATGATTTGAATGCAGTGGTTATTCTTTTGGGGTTATGTATAAATTTCTAGATTAAGTAAGCTTGTTTTGGATGGTGGGATTCCAAGGTAAAGATGCGGTCGGGTTGAACTTGGTGTTTTTAGGCTAGAGATCCAGTTTGGGTTGATTCCTCAATAGACTAGAGATCCGGTTTGGATTGATGTCTCTGTAGACTAAAGATCCGGTTTGGGTTGATGTCTGACTAGGCTAGACATCCGATTTTGGGTTGGTGCCTCACTTGATTAAAGATCCGGTTTGGATTGATGTCACAATAGACTAGAGATCCAGTTTGGGTTGATGTCTCCTTAGACTAAAGACTCGGTTTGAGATGATGTCTCCCTGGAGTAAAGATCCAGTTTGGGTTGATGTCCGAAATTGACTAAAGATCTGGATAGGGTTGATGTCAGGTGTCTTTCCCATCTATGGAACGTGCTTATAATTTAATTGTGGTTTAGGTTGTGTGTTCGCCACATTCGATGAAATCGGGTCTCCCCCGTCACCGAAGGGTGTTGTTTTCGGGTATTTTGTCTATCCATATTGTCGGCATCGTATTGTATACGTATGGATTGTTTTTCCATGAGTTATGGGCGGTATTTTATGTCTTATCCTTGTTTGGACGTTTCAATATTGGAGTTTTATTTGTATTGATTTTATTCGGGAAATTCGTTATTGATTTACATCGTGAGTGAGTTTTGGATTTGAGTTCATTGCTGGGAAATGGTCTTCATTGGAAACTTTAATCGCGGAATTTGTGTGCGTTTGGGAAACAGGTTGTCGGTATATTTAATACAAATCCCTTTTCGGAAATCGTGATTTAAGTTGAATCTTTTGGTCTAACAAATTATTTAATCATGATGTAAACTCTTGAACTCACTAGGCGTTAGCCTAACCTTTTTATTTGTCAGCATGTGCAACACGTTCAGGTTGAGAATAGCTTTAGCGACACTGTGAAGAGATGAGTGCTAGTAGTGTGCTCGAGAAGTGAATTGCTTAGTGAAGTCTTCCGCATCTATTTTGGGATTAGCAACTTGTACGTGTGTTAAGTAACACCCGACTTTATTTTGGTCACATAGTATGACTTGAGGTATTAATTGTGGGAGTTGTTATGTTTTAAATTTTGAAGTATTTCCAAGGATGGTTTGTAGAAAGGATTTTTATTCCTTAAGTGGTTATTTTATCGAAATTTTAGTTAGTTACTTTTTCCAATTTTAAGGGTGTTACAACCTCCACATGGGTCTGATTTTTCAAAGTTTCAGTATAAATCTAAGGTTTCATCCCAACCTTAAAAATTAAGTCTTGCAACATTTAAAGAGTTATCTCTCTGATTTATGAAGTACAAAGCAAGCATTCAAAGCTCTCAAACTCTCAAAAATCATCCAAGTATTGCATTGATTACACAAGAGTGATAAGCATTTAATATCCATCATCTTGTGAGTATTCTCTATTCTCTTCTGGTGTGAGTGATCCACTCTTTCCTCTAGGAAAATCAAGAGAGCATACAATCATTTGTACTAAGGTTTGTGTTCTATCACAAAGAACACCTTGTAGTGGATTGGTGTCTCGAGAAGTGTCTCGGAAAGTAGATTAGCCAAGTTGGTGAACCACTCTAAACAACGATGTTGGTATCTCATTCTCTACTCTATCTTATGCATTATTTTTATTGTGTCTTTCCATCTTGAAAATAGTAAAAATAGTTATTCACAACCTTTACCACCCCCCCCTAAAGTTGTTCTACAATTGGTATCAGAGCGGACTTTTCAAAGATTTATTCACATACTTTGTGATTTTAAAAAACATAAATAGATCTTGAAAAATGGCACACCACGAAGGTTCTTTATCCGTAAAACCTCCTCCTATTGATATTGAAAAATTTGGCATTTGGGACGAACTATTTGAATGTCACGTTCGTGGTAAAAGTAAAAAAAATGTGGGACATTATTGTTGGTGGAAACTATGTTCCAACAAAAATGCAAGATGGTAAAAGTGTTGAAAAACCGGTTGCGAAATGGTCAAATAATGATGATGCTTGGATTTTGTCAGGATCGATTCTTAACAAGAATTAAACTTCTTAGAAACAGAATTTAGAGAATCTTGCGGAATAGAACTCTAAATCAATTAAAGAACAATCAATAGAAATTCAA
This sequence comes from Saussurea involucrata, assembly GCA_033807775.1. Lineage (NCBI taxonomy): Eukaryota > Viridiplantae > Streptophyta > Magnoliopsida > Asterales > Asteraceae > Saussurea > Saussurea involucrata. The sequence goes on from CM066322.1 coordinate 142,416,923, forward strand.
TAAACTGTATATATATCAAACAGTTATTACTCACAAGTTTTACACCAAACCTCAATCTTGTTGAACAGGCTCAACAAGACGATTTCTACTTCTCTAGAAATAGGATCTATGATCTTGAGGTTAATTCACTCTTGAATGAATATCAAATTCTATTTCACTCGTATAAACTATTCATATGTTCTAATAGCTATCTATCAATACTATTTATACAAAAGTAATTACAAGATAACTATCAAAAGTAAATTGATCTTCTGAATCTTCGTTAAACATATCTTGATCAATTCCTTATTTGTCTCCAAAAGCATCGCATCCCAAACTTATCAACTCAGCAGTATTAATGATGATTTGGCTCAGCAGCATTAACAACCTTCAGCAGTATTAACCTTCACAGTCTTCAAGCAGTAGTAACTCAGCTCAGCAGTACTAACCATGTCTAGCAGTAGTAAATTGGTCTAGCAGCACTTACTTCGTCTAGCAGTACTAACTTCATCTAGCAGTAGTAACCTTGCCCAGCAGTAGTAACGATGAACTGGCAGTAGTAATGTAGACTTAGCAGTACTAACCATACTTAGCATATCTTCAGTTCCCAACAATCTCCCCCTAACTTGACTTTTAGGAAAAGAAGTCAAGTTCTTCAGATGATGCTTCCAAAACTTAGTCATCATGTACACACAGATTAGGACTTAGACCTAGACTTTGATTTAGAATCCTCTTTACCAAGAATCTACCCATTGCTGAATCCTTGTTGCAGGTCAGCTTAGTGTGTAACATTCCTTGCAGCCTCTTCATGCTGTGATTGTATATTTCATCTACCAGATAGTATTCTTGAGTTGCAGAGTCAAGGGAGATGACATATACTCCACAGTTTTCATAGAGCATCCAGTTGGTAATGGCTTGAAACTGTGTGTTTAACCTATGCTGAACTGCTTCAGGTTTGAACATTTGGCACAAGAATTCAAGTACCATTTTAGAAATTGACATCCCTTGCTCAGTCAGCATGTTTCCATATATCTTCATCCCAACTGATTTGTTTAAATTTTGAAGCAAAAAATATGATTTATGCCTCTTTAAACTCGGATGAGATTTAATGAGTTTTTACTTGTAAAACCACAAATGAAATTTGGCAAAGCCTAAATGATACCCATCGTGCCAACTCTCAAGTCAAATGTAGCAAGATCAATATTTTAGTTTACGATTATGAGTTATTTGAGATGGCTCAAGATGAGTCAACCGATTCTATGTTCAAACGTTTTAACCTTATCATGAGTTCATGACTACCTTGAAAGGACTAGGACGTGTTTATGAGAATGAATATTACATAATAAATATTCTTAGAGCTCTACCTTCGGAATGGATGCCCAAAATTACATCATTGGAAGATTCTCGTGATCTTTCAAAAATGAAGTTGGGCGATCTCATTGGCAAACTCAAAGTCCTTGAAATAGCCTTGAAGATAAACAAAGCGCGTGATCAAGGGAAGAGGAAAACATTGGCTCTCCAAGATAGTGTTACAAGTAAAAAAAACAAAAGAAGAAAAATATAGTCAACCGAAAGAAGAATCCGAGAAAAATCAATGACTCTACGGATGACAATACTCTTTCGGTAAAAAAATAATATTAATAAAGGTTTGGCTAACAAACGTTTTGAAAGAAGTGATAGGTCAAACTTCAACCAAAGAGATGTGAATGACCAGGATCAAAATGATGCTCCAAGATTTCCAAGAAGAAATGGAAGATCGTTTCAATGATTTAAGAAGTCTAATAATCGTGCAAACTACAATGAACACTCAAACAACAATGCTTATTTCTATGTATATAGGGACAAAAACCATTATGCAAATGTGTGTCCTAAACGTGCAAAGCAAAATGACACTCAAAAGACATTTATTGGAGGAACTTGGAATAATAGTGAAGAAGATGAAAGAAAAGAAGAAATATGTCTCATGGCCGACCATGGAAAAGAGGTAGTCACTTGTTATACAACTAATGATGATAGTGATTATAGTGATAATTGTTATGAAGATAAAGATATGCATGATGATGTAGATCTTGATGAACATAAAGAATCGTATAATCAAATGGCTAATCTTGCTAAGAAATATAGTGACACCAACACAGAAATAAGTAGATCACTTATATTGCAAGAAAGGGAAATTCATAATCTTAAAGAAAAATTGCATATGATATTGAGAAACATGAAGATATGAATAACGAGATTGCACACTTAAAAGAAAAGTTGCTTAAAAAGAAAACTGTGAATCTTGTGTTGAGCTAAAAGAAAAAGTTGCATGCTTATAAAAAAGAATAGCTGAAAATGATTTATGTGCTAACTGTAATACACTAAAGATTGAAATTGCAAGCTTAAACTCAAAATGTGCAAAATAATATGATGGCTTCAAATTTCAAAGACTGCAATGAGAAATTGACTAAGATGTTGAAAATACAAAGATCTTTTGATGATATAAGGGGTCTTGGATTTGATGATTCAAGAGGTGAGCCTAGCGCCACAATTCCTTCAAAAAATATATGTTTTGTAGAAACATCAAAGGTGGATGCTCCATCTAAAAGTGAAGAGGTTGCCAAGAAATATGTTTCAAATAGTAGCTTTGTTAAATCGCTTGTAAAAATTATATGAATCCAAAAGTAGTGTCAAGTAATGTTCCTTATAGATCACCTCACATGCAAAATAGAAACTTCATGCCAAATAGGAATTTCATGCAAAATGGAAATAATGTGTATAACATGTACAATCAAAATCACACTAGGGTTAGAAGAATAAGCAACGTGTTAACACCCTATTTTGTGTATGATGAAAACATCCGGAGAATAAAAACAAGTCATAGATAGTTAGCTAAGGGTGTATTTGATTCCAGTAACCCAGTCCATTGAGGTGTTGGGTTCCGGGTGTGTGATTTGTATTTGTTCATATGACATGTTTGACATGCTTAGAGTCTACTATATATTATGCATGCCATGTCTTAATTATGAAAAATTAAGCATCTGAGTTTTTTTTTCTTTTTAAGTTTTAGTGTTTGACCATTGTGGATGTCCATTTGTGTATCTAAGTGGACGTCTGCAATTGAACTTTTTTCATCCGGACTTTCGCTTGTTTCCGAGGAATAGTCAAGTGTTTATAATAAAATCTGTTTTCATACATTTGCAACAACATTCTCCCCCTTTTTTATGATGACAAATACTGAGACAAACCCTGACAATTTATAATATCATAACCCAAAAATTTACATAATGATCTAACTAGTTAAAGGTAAGTAACTGAATGTGCGTTCAGATATGCATATTCAAATTAACTTTTTCTTGTTTACCAGTTATTCACATATGCATCATTTATTCGTACGTTCTCAACATATATGTCACTCTTATTTCAACATCCCCCTATTAAAAAAAATAAAAATGCAAGGGATAAAAAAATAAATAGTGAAAAGTATAATAAGAAATGTATCAAATTTAAAACATGGCAAACAAGTTAACGACTCTTGTCAAAGGGTAAGTGTCCTATCGACATTTGTCTTAGGGGCTGTTTGGCAGTTAGGGGCTGTTTGGTAGTTGCTGAATGGTTTAATGCAGAATGATTAAGAGGTCAGAATGGTTAAGAGGTTTTTATGATATAGTGCAAAATGAAATATGACTGTTTGGTATTTGCTTAGCATGAAATCAGGGTGCTGAATGGTTAAGGGTGACCCAAGATGCTAAATCATTAAGAGGGTTTTGGAATCATTAAAATGCAGACTTTTTTTTTTGCCAAACAAGATTCACCTCTGAACGATTCAAAGGTTTCCTCTGTATGGAACTATTAAGAGGTAAACAAACAATCCCTTACTAACACGTCTCATATTTTGGTCATTCTAATCCTTTTAAAGGCTTAGTTGTACAAATACCAAGGCCATAAGTCAGCTAGACGAGTAATAAATTAAACAAAATATAAAAGATGATATTATATTAAGAGTATTACATTAAACATCAATATATATAGCGTATGCAATATACTTAAACAAAATCATTCTTTTAACATTCATCGAAAGGCGGACCCAGGAATCAGCAAATGGACTGTAAGAGTAAAAAAAATAAAACATGTATAATGGACACCCAAAATTTGGAGGCTCTATACAGTGTCTCTATTGGAACACCTCCAACATAACCCTGGTCCCAATCTTGTTAGATATCAAGCCTCACTGATGGTGAAATGTATATGTGAGTTTTGTCGTATATAACCATATTACAAGAAAAGTAAGTTTCAGTGACGCGCTTTTAGCGACGAAAAGTGTCATATACAAGCTATAGCGATGACATGTCGTTTTTGCAAATCAATTACAGGGATAAATCGACTTTTAGCGACAACAAAAGTCGTTGCTAAAATCCTTGTTTCTTGAGGATATATACTTAAGAAAGAAAATTAACAAAGCCTTTTAAGGTTTGTTTTAACATTGTTCTCTATATATGTGGTCCTTAATGAAAACGAACCAAACACACAAATCAATCTTGAAAATAGTTGAGATAACAAGGCGAAATCAATAAGATAAACCAAGGTTCACGAGTTCGGTTTAAAGCTTTGATCATGTATAAAGTCTTAGACATTTGTTGAATTTAATTGTTTACTTTTACGTTTTTTTATAGTCCTAAGATGGTAGTAGCAAACTAGCAATTCATCCAAATTATATTAGCGTGTTGATAGGCCGTTTTGAGTTTTAGTTGTTAACGACGCTAGAACCTGAAACATAAATTGTGATACCGCAAAATTGGAACTAAATGCATTGAGTTTTCTACTAGTTTTGGTGTCAGAACATCGAACAAACTTCTACTCAAGTCATCACATGAAAACCCCCTTAAAAGGAGCTTGAAAAATGACTGTGGTGGTTGATGCATATCGAGCCAAGTAGGTGGTTAAGTCGGTTTTATGTAATAAAATGAGTACGATATTAAGATATGTATGTTTTGTCCAATGAGTCAAAGTTAGGACGGTGTTAGCTTCAATCTTCCTAAATCATAGAAGTATTTAGAAGTAGTGAAAATAGACTAAGTGAAGAAAGCCTCTCACAGAGGCTCTGCCGAAATTACCGAGAGATCAAGGTCAAGAAGCTACAGAAGCTACAGAAGCAACAGAGGCTTCCTACAGAACCTCTGTTGCTCTCGCCAAGAAGACTCAAGACTCGGAATCAGGAGAAGACTGCTCTACGAAGGACCAAACCGCAGAACCTCTGTAACACTTCACAGAGCCTCTGCGGTCCTAAACAAAGACTTGAAGATATTTATAATATCTTGCTACTGTTAAAGGACTCGTACATCAACTAGCATGGTAGCATGCCCTGTCCAACGTCGACGTGTCAAACTCTGATTGGACTCAGTAGGGCTTAGTACATATTAGACGTCTGCTGCATAAAATGCAATATAGCACGTCTGACTGTTCATGCCATCCTTACAACTGTTCACGACATCCTCTCAACTATTCATACGTACCTTTTGAATAGTAGCATATGCTTTATGGTCCCCTTTAGAGTAGTATATAAGGAAGACTCATGTTGAGTTCTTCCTTACACAAAAACACACACAAAAATACAAAAACACAACAACATCAAGAACACAAAAGCTTATTCACCTTAAGAGTCATATCTGTTTTAAAGCTTTTTCTTACTCACGGTTCATAAACCTGTTCTTGATATATATTCAGTAAACTTTGAGATATAATATTATGTTCACTGTTTATTTATAGTTTGTTCTAAATCTATCAAACTTATCTGTTAGTTCTTTAAATACGCTTCCGCATCAAACCTTAAACCTGAACTAATAGATCTGATAATCTTGTTTAACCAAAACGGGAACCAACAATTGGTATCAGAGCCTAGCTTGATTTTCAATATCAAGTGATCCTCGTTTTACAACTTTTATTTGATAGATTGTTTTCTCTCTTCATCACAATATTTCTAAATATTAGTCGTACCCAGAAAACCTTTCAGATCTTCATATTGAGAAATCCTCTCCTCAAAATGACAAATACAAATAACTTTTTCACTGCTGGCTCACTAACCAAACCTCCTACTCTTCTTAGAGATGAGTATCCTCAATGGAAGATAAGAATGGTTCATTTCTTTGAGGGTACTGAAAAAACTCTCAAACAATATCTTTACAATCCTCCTCCAGTTCCGATGATAATTATGCCACGTGTACCAGCTACTGCTGAATCTGCTGAAATCCCTGAACATCAAAAACCTAAGCCAAGAGAAGAATGGTCAAATGAAGATAAGGCAGAAGATGAAGTTGCACAGAAAACAAAGAGAATATTGATAATGGCAATCCCCAACGAACTTTTTCAATCCTTAGATGCATGCGAAACAGCGCACGATCTCTGGAAAGAATTAGAAAGACAGTTGGAAGGGGGTGCTAAAACTCAGAAGAACCGAAGGGCACAATACATAAATGAATATCATGCTTTCAGAGCCTCTGCAACAGAATCTCTGCAAACAACATACGACCGGTTCAACTCTCTCATAAACAAATGCAAAAAGTCTGGTATTCACAGAACCACGGAAGAAAATAACGTCATGTTTCTAAAGATCCTGAACGATGAGTGGCTTCAGTTGTCTATGTCTTTACAAACAAATCAAGATCTAGACTCCTGGACACTCTCTGATCTCTATGGAACACTTGCTGCACAAGAGCCTCAAATAGCTCAAGCTAAAACACTAACCACTGTGCCATACGCATTGGTTAGTAAATCTACAGAGGCTGCAGACAGACCAAGAAATGAGAGATCTACAGAGGAGAAAAAAAAGGAGAAAAAGAAGATGGTAATGGTTGATAGCGAAGAAGACGAGCTGATAGAGGAAGAGATAACTCTTGCGTCATTAGCTAAATCAATGGCTCTATTGACAAGAGAGTTTAGAAATAACCAAAGGATTTCGGGTAGAAGAGATGATGGAAGAAGAGAAGAATCAAGTGACCGACAGAGGTCAGACTACAGAAATGATGACCTACAGAGGTCGAGCGACAGAAGCTACAGAGGAAATGATCGACAGAGATCAGATGACAAGATAGGCCACACACAAGAATGCTACAAATGTGGTAAACCCGGTCATTATGCAAACGAATGCCGAACAGAGAAAGGTGGAGACCTACAGAAGTCCGACGACCGAACTGGAAACATCTCCCAAGGTTGTTTCAACTGCAGCAAGCCAGGTCATTTCGCAAAAGAATGCAGAAGTAGACCAAATCGCCCACATAAGGACTCAGCTTTTTACAAAAAGAAGGCCGAGTATTACGCACAAAAATCCCTAATGGCGAACAAAGGGCATTCTGAGGCAAGCAAAGAAGACTTCGAGTCAGACTCTACCTCTGACGATGAATTTCTCACAAATGCCCTGTTCTGTGGCATGGCAGAAGTTGACTCCTGCACTGACAATGAGGTATCCATTTCAAACTCTATCTCAAGTACTAATTCTGTAGATGGTGATTTATTTAAACTTAACATTGAACTGAAAGATATAATTGAAAGCATTCAGAAAAAGCTGACCTTTAATGAGAGAGAAGTAAGGCTTCTCACTCAAGAAAAAGCCAAAATCTTTGAAGAAAAAGGAAAAGTCGAAAAATATTGGAGCAAAAATATAGATCCTTTAAAAAGGCAAATTTCTGATTTAACCTATGCTTTAAAAATCAAAACAAAAGAACTTTCAGTTTCAAGAAGTGAAACTACAGACATAAGAGCTCTCAAAGAATACTTTCAAAAGGAAAGAGAGGTACTTTGGCAAGATCTTTTAAGAAGAGAAGTTTTAATTAAAAACTATAAAGATGCACAGAAGGTGTATGAAAAGGTAAACACTCAAATAGCAAGACGAGGTATAGGGTACAGTGACATTACCTTAGGAGTTGAAAATAAACGACTAAAACCTCTGTCCTCTCTATTTGTTTTGGGAAAAACTAACAAACCAAACTTTCCAAACTTACTCTCTGTAAGCAAAAGGGTTAAAATCTCTGCAGAACCTCACTTGAGGAAACATACAAAGATGATCAATGTGTGGTTTGAAAACACAGATTCATCATCTTCAACCTCTGTCAAAAGAGAAATCAAACCAAAGAAATATCTAAAAACACAAGATCAGATTGGTATCTTTAAGTTTGGTAAACCAGAGACTCAAACACAGGTCGCTTTTGTCTGTATGATAAATGTTGAAAAGAAATTGTCAGCAGAAGCTCCTGAGTTTAAACCCATTTTTTCAGAAGAAAAACTTGAAGAATCTATTGAAAAAGAAATTTTGGAAGTTTTGAAATCAAATATTTTAGAAAATTTCTGTACATCTTCTATAAATCAAAAACTCGCTGAAAAGATCTCATTAGAAACCTCTGCCAACTACGACAGTTTTTCTACAGAGGAAGAAAGCTCATATGATACATGCTCAGAAAATCCAGCCTCTATCGAAAGAAATGACTCAACCTCTGCATATGAGGACGATTCATCCTCTGACGACTCAGAGACTGATTTCAAATCAGGGATAATTCACTGTGACACAGAGGATGTCAAAATCTCCTCTGAAGTTCTTAACAGAACAATTTCTCCAAAAGAGAAAATCACAGAGATACCTATCCGTCCAGATTTTCTCAAAATGTGTATACAAGTCAAAACCTCTACAGAGCTTGAAAATCTGAAAAAGGCCTCTGAAAATCCAAAAAGCTTAAAATTTTCAAAACCTTTAAGGAAAATCAAAGAGAATCCCACTTGGCAACAAAAGGGAAAATGGCCTGAAGCTAACAAATATTTTTCCTCTGTGACAGTGAAGAAAGATGTTCACCACAGAAGAGAGTCACAGAAGGCAGGAACTAAACAAGACTTTTGCAAACAACATTCTAGTATTCATAGATCTTCTTGTAATAGGAAATCTAATGTAAAGAAAGAGTGTAATGTCTCTGTGGCTCAGTTCAGAAAATTCAATGAAAAGTTCTAACAAATCACATCTCATATTCAATACTGTCATTGTTTTGATCTTATGTTTAAATTAAATAAACACTTCTCAAGTCCAGATTGCTTTCTCACCACTGAAATTCGAAAGTCAGAACCAAAAGAGAAACAATCTGATTCTTCTACAAAAGATAAAAATCATTTCAAGAATGCCAAGGCAAACTTGAAAAATTCTAACAATATTGGACCCATATGGATATGGGTACCTAAATCTCTATGATTGTCTTACAGAAGCAACATGTGCCAATTTGGTATCTTGACTCCGGATGCTCAAGGCACATGACTGGCAACAGAAGATTACTATTCACATACAAAGAAACACACGATGGTGGATCTGTAACCTTTGGAGACAACATGAAGGGACACATCAAAGGCTATGGATTGATACAGAAAGAAAATGTCTCTGTATACAAAGTTGCATATGTGAATGGCCTCAAACACAACCTACTAAGCGTAAGTCAACTCTGTGATACAGGATTCGATGTGTTATTCAAAAGAACTTTCTGCTCTCTACAGAGTGAAAACACAGGAATGGAACTTCTGCGAGCTAAAAGAAGAGGTGATCTATACCTAATGAATTTTACTTCAAAATCCAAGGACAAAGTTTGTCTAGTAGCCTGCAAAAGTGAAGAAGCGTGGTTATGGCACAACAGGTTCTGTCACTTAAACTTTCATACCTTGGATAAACTAGTAAAACTCAATCTAGTTAAAGGTTTGCCAAATGTTAAATTCAATAAGGATCATTTGTGGTCGGCATGTGAAATGGGAAAACACAGAAGGGCCTCCCACAAAGGCAAAACTGACGTATCTTGCACTAGACCTCTGTACATGCTTCATGTCGACCTCTGCGGTCCCATTGCCATACAGAGGCTAGGTGGCAAGAAATACATACTTGTCCTAATTGATGAGTATTCACGTTTCACATGGGTTGAATTCGTTAGAAAGAAATCAGATGTTCCAAATATATTGATAAATCTAATGAAAAGAATCCAAGTTCTTTATGATTGCAGAATACAGAAGTTAAGAAGTGACAATGGCACAGAATTTAAAAACTCTGTCATTGAAGCCTATCTTTCAACAGAAGGAATATCACAGAACTTCTCTGCAGCTCGCACTCCACAACAGAACGGTGTTGTCGAAAGAAAGAATCGAACACTTGTGGAAGCCGCAAGAACTATGATATCAGCATGCGGATTATCAATGAACTTTTGGGCAGAAGTAATTTCTACTGCGTGTTATACTCAAAATCGATCAACCATTGTGAAAAGACACCTCAAGACGCCTTACGAATTGCTTAACAAAAGGCGGCCAAACATCAAATTTTTCCATGTATTCGGATGCAAATGCTTTGTCTTAAACGACAGAGATTCAAGAGGAAAGTTTGATGTAAAAGCAGATGAAGGCAAATTCATTGGATACTCTGCCACTTCCAAAGCCTACAGAACATTCCTTACAAAGTCTCACAAGATTGTAGAAAGCATCAATGTTTCTTTTGATGATTCATTCCAAATGACTTCTGAGCAAATAAGTTCAGAACTCGGAATTAAAGGGAAATCCTCTGACATCTCAAGAACAAAAGAAGATTTGAATCTTCTATTTTTGGAGATGTTCCACAATGATATTGATCCTTCTGTCGGAACCATCAGAGTTTCTGAAGAACCATCCTCTGTCGGACAAAATCCTACAGGTATGACTCTAACTGGTCCAAATAATGCTTCATCTTCTTCTGTAAATACTACAGATGCAATTGCCGAAGCAGAAGAAAGTGCAGAAGATGAAACATCAAGAAAAACGATCACAGAAGCTGCACAAACCATAGAAGAACCAATTACAGAGGAGATCGAGGACCAAGACTATACATCCTCAGAGGAACAAACTCCACCACCACTCGTACCAATCATTCCACAAACGGTAGAATCGACTACCAAGGCACGAAGAACATCAGAGGCTACACAAGAAGAAACACAAGAAGCCTCTGAAGAAAGTTTTGATGACATTGATGATCATCTTCCACGCACAACTCAGTGGACAAAAATCCATCCTCCAAGCCAAATAATTGGAGAACCTTCTGACTCAGTAAAAACAAGGTCTGCCACTACTAATTTTTGTTTCTTTACAAATTTTATTAGTGTTATAGAACCAAAGAAGATTTCTGAAGCCCTAGATGACCCAAACTGGGTAGACGCCATGCAAGAAGAACTTCTGCAATTTGAGCATAACAGAGTATGGACTTTAGTACCTCTGCCAAGAGGAAAACAGGCAATTGGGACTAAATGGGTCTACAGAAACAAGAAGGATGAAGATGGAGTGGTCGTCAGAAACAAAGCAAGATTAGTAGCAAAAGGATATAGACAAGAAGAAGGCATAGACTACGATGAGACTTTTGCCCCTGTCGCATGTCTCGAAGCAATAAGAATATTCTTAGCCTTCGCAGCCCACAGAGGTTTTAAAGTCTATCAGATGGACGTAAAATCAGCTTTTCTAAACGGTGAAATCCAAGAAGAGGTTTACGTAAATCAGCCACCAGGTTTTGAAAGCTCAAAGTTTCCAAGGCATGTATACTACCTTGAAAAGGCTCTATACGGACTGAAACAGGCTCCAAGAGCATGGTACGAACGACTTTCTACCTTCCTTCTAGTCAATGGCTACAACAGATGTACAACAGATACTACCTTATTCTATAAACGCAAAAATAGTGAGATAATGCTTGTACAAATATACGTAAATGACATAATTTTTGGGTCTACAAATTCAGAAGAGTGCAAAATTTTTGAAAAACTCATGCAGAGTGAGTTTGAAATGAGTATGATGGGAGAATTAACATTCTTCCTCGGACTTCAAGTCAAACAATCTTCAGAGGGAATTTTTATAAATCAAGCCAAATATGTCTCTGACATACTTTTAAAATATAATCTCTCTGATACCTCTGCAATGAAGACTCCAATGGCCACTGGAAATAAGTTATTCTTAGATCCAAATGGTATTTCTGTAGAATGTACTCTCTACAGAGGCATGATTGGATCTCTGTTATACTTAACAGCAAGCAGACCTGACATTATGCATGCCACATGTCTTTGTGCACGTTATCAAGCTAATCCAAAGAAATCACATTATGATGCTGTAAAATAATCTTTAGATACCTGAAGGGGACCAACAATCTTGGTCTCTGGTATCCACAGAACTCTGGTTTTAGTCTTAAAGCTTATACAGATTCAGACTATGGAGGATGCATGCTCGACAGAAAGAGTACCTCTGGGAGTTGTCAATTCCTAGGTGGTAAACTAGTCAGTTGGACCTCCAAGAAGCAGAATTGTGTCTCCACATCCACTGCAGAAGCTGAATACGTTGCTGCCGCTAGCTGTTGTTCTCAGGTTCTATGGATGAAGACTCAACTAAAAGACTACGGCCACATTCTGTTCAAAATACCCATCTTCTGTGATTCCAAAAGTGCTATTGCTATCTCTGCCAACCCTGTGCAACACTCAAAAACCAAGCATATCGATATAAGATATCATTTCTTGAAACATCATGTTGAATACGGTACAATCGAAATGCATTTCGTGCCCACAGAATATCAACTCGCTGACTTATTCACCAAAGCATTAGACGAGAAAAGATTCAACTTCTTGGTGGGTAAGTTAGGAATGATTAACATGGTGTGAAAATCCTCTGTAAGTATAGCCTTATCTTCTGTAAATAAGTATAAATATCTATTATTACTAAGTTATTGCGTTGATAAATTTATTTCAGTTTATATTTTTTATATATAAAATAATTGTTTACAGAGCCTCTGTGGGTCCGCTCAGATCTTCTGATAACCCTTACAGAACCTCTGGTAAACATAATCTATGCTCAATACAAATCTTACCATTCTTTGAACCAAGCATAGATCAAGGGGGAGAAAAAGGAAAATTCTTGATCTACATAAGCGATTAGATCAAGGGGGAGCAAAAGGGACCCTGAAATGATCTACAGAGGTAAATCTTTCAAAGGAAAGCCAAAGAAGAATGTCGATAATTCTCCATCGACAGAAGTAAGACAAAACTGCCGAGCACAGAAGAACCAAAAGGTATGTCTCTCGCAAGAAAGGTTTTTAGAAAACAGTTTTCTAGGACAAGAATTGTCAAATATGTCCTAAATATACTATGAATAACATTTCTAAAATCAAAAGTTCAAAAGGTTTAACAAAATTCGAAATAGGAGAAGTTTAAGGTCATAGAGCTTCTGCTGAGCTCAACAGAGCTTCTGCAGGAAATATGCTCTGTGATCACAAATTAACCCTCTGTCGATTTTTTGGAATGTTATCTCGGAAACCGACAACACACACCATGACCTTCTCGAACAAAACGTTTATCAAAATAGTTTTCTCGGACACCAACCTTCAAAAATGTGCGAAAAACATCTCTTAACACAGATCAAAAATTGGATGATCAGAAAGTTAATAGAATTCAAGTTATAAGATTTTTTCTCTCATAGAGCTTCTGCTGGCTCTCGCAGAGCTTCTGCAAGTTCCATCAGAGCTACAAAACCTCTGTGAGTAAAATTTCTTGACAAAATCCTATTGATCCTCTCCAATGTCTTTACAAACGTTTTCGTTCAAAGAAGAACCTTCAGAGTCATGACAACAATGAGATATATGAGAAAAGGTTAAAACTCAAGATTTTCAAAATCACAGAGCTTCTGTAAAACACAAAAGTTCTGCCATTTTGTTATCTGTGGTAATAACGGTTACTGTTACTGCGAGTGAAACTCATATGGCTAAAATCAACCTCACGCGCCTAGCATTAATGGGCCGCGCACGACGTCCTGTCATATTCTGACAAGGCCTACGTGTCCCATTTTCATTGGGCGTACATGGAACGTTTTTATTTGGAAAGTTGAACCCGCCGCTCAAACTCGAGTGCGGATTCCAAACTTTAATCCATTGCCATATATTTTACTCTTTCGAATTCTACCGTTTTACCATCCTATAAAAACAAAGCTTACCCTCTCATAAAACATTTTACAAACTCTCATCTTCTTCTCCGGCGAAACCCTGCAAAAAGCTTGCAAAAATCTTATTCTTAAAATCAAATGGCTTCATCTTCTCGAGCTACATCCTTTGAACTCTCTCCGGAGAACTCACCGGAACACTCCCCTGCACATTCAGAACATTCTGAAAACCCCAGCCTTGCAAGAAATATTGAACAACAAGATTCCGGGGACTCAGCAGACTTTGCTCCGACGACACACTTGCAAAACTTTATAGCAAAGGATCATTTCGAAGCCATTCTTCCTATCAAATCCAACAACTGCTATTTGGTCCCCTCACCCACTACTTTCGGCGAAGCCCATGCCATACTTCTGAACATCATGGAGAATCATGTCCTCTTCCCTCTACTATCAAGAACCCCGAACAAAATTCCAGTCCGTTATTTGAACCAATTTTGGCAAAGCTGCCGATTTGATAAAGACGATTCTCTTATCAAAGGGTACATTTGAAGACCTGATAAATTTGAGCATCTTGAAATCAAGTTCAACAGAACAATGTTCTCACTTGAATTCAACCTACCAACAAGGGGTCTTCTGGGATTGAAGAGTTATGCAGAGCAACCAACAGACGAAGAGCTCTGTCGATTCGTGGAAATGCTTGGGTACAACACCCAACTACGGAAGAGAAATGACTTCCGCAGAGGCCGATTACCACCTCTGTGGAACACTTTGTTCTCTATTCTTAACAGATGCCTGACAGGAAAGATAGGCAGTATTGACCAGAGCTCACATCAAATCTTGAGCATCATGTATGGGGTTTACTATGATCTTCCACTAGATTATGCGACCATAATGATGCAAGAGATCATAAACACCATCGACAGAAAGAACAACTCGAAAAGGGTCAAAGAGAACGATCCCAACTTTCTACCACCTCTGCAATTCCAAAGAATATTAGGAGTACTGTTCGAACCTCTACTGCTAATCCAAAACTGGCCAATGGAAGGACCAACTCCCAAACAGTTTCCGATGAACAAGAATACCCCCACTGATCATGTTGATGGCTACTCACACTGCAGACCTCTGTCCAAGAAGCTTCTGAAATATGCATCGAATAAATCCCTTAAGAAAGAGTATATACGCGATCATAGAACTCCTAAACCGAGTCCTATGACACCCCCGCGTTTAGGTTTCCCCCTAGGAACAATGATAGCAAAACCTCTTTCCACTCAAGAAGAAAAGGATCAGAAGTTAGCAAAGCACATGGCTATTCAACTCAGCTTTATAGCCAAACGTGCAGAACTAATGGGAAAGAAGTCTTCATCAAGAACCTCTGCATCTACTCCAAAAGCTAAGAAGACGAAAACTGCAGAAGGCACCTCAACAAGCGCTGCAGAAGATCAACCCTCACCTCCTCATGCCACAGAAATTGGCTCCTCTGCTCCTCCCTCCTCCCCAAAAATGAAGAAGAAAAGATCTAAATCAACAGAAGAAGGGGCATCAAATCCTAAGAGGAGGAAAACCAAAAAGAGGCATGGTAAATCACTTGCAAAGTTGGTAACCATTGCAGAAGAGGAAACTGCTGAAGAAGAAGTTGCAGAAGAAGAAATGGCTACAGAAAGGTATCAATCACCCTATCAATCTCCAGAAAGATTTGCTCACCAAGGAGACCTGAACGACTTCTTACAGAACCCTGAAATTGCCAACACCCTAAATACAGCAGGGTGGACGGCACAACCTCTCGACCACCACTCTCCAGAAGAACAAGATTTCTTCATTTCTGGCATTGACACACATCTGCAAGAAGATGACACAACACCCAGAAATCAACCAGCCGAAACCCCTGTTATTTTACAAAACCCTTTCATTCAAGGATTGGATGTCCACAGAAGAAGTCCAAACCCAGCTTCAGAAGAAATAGAACAAACTGAAGCTGAATGGAACAGAGGTGAAATTACAGAGGCTTCTGAGAACATGATGGAAGAAGAGAAAGAAAAAGGGGCCGAAGTTGTACAAAAAGAGGGATTAGCAACAACAGAGACATAAATAGAGATCTTAGAGACAGATTCAGATGAAGAAGAAGCTGTCTGGATACGTAAGGGTCTTTATCATCCACATGTCATGAAGTAGTGCTTGGATGCTTAACAGAGGAAGAAGCAAGAAAAGATGCCTGGATAAATAGAGGCACACAACCAAAACCAACTCCCAGTGCAACCCACATTTCTAACTCCGCAGGTCTAGCTGCAGAAGGAGTTATTGAAAAAGAGCAGCACAGCTCGATCCTAACCAAACCCATCCAGCCAGAGGTTACTCTTTCAACCTCTGTGCCCACAGAAACCGGGGAATCCATTCCTAGGGAGTCTCCTCAAAGAGACTCACCTATTGTTCGTGATCAGTCGCCCCAGATCACCCTAGAACACCCTACAGAGGAATTCGTTTCCTCTGCCACGCACACATTAGGACCAAAACTTCTTTCAGAGAGAAGTAGTGAGCACAGAGACGAAGAGACTCTAGACAAGTCTCCCAGTCAACAGAAGGACATTCCAATAACCACCTCTGGAGTGGATTTGGACACTGTTCTTCACAGAACTTCTGTAGAGATCGAAACTCAGGTTTCTTCTCGAGGATCAGAAGGAAATCCTTCCACCCCCATCGTACAAACAAGGGTGAACGAAGGTGTCCCAGGAACAGGGACTCACTCTGGAGACGAATGTGTTCCTCCAGAGGTTTCACAAGGAACACAAGTATCAAGGGATGAGTTCCAAACCCTTGTCACCTTTGTGAACCAAACATTGAAAGAGTTGCAAAGCTCTTTCAAATCCTTTACAGAGACAACATCTACGGCTATCCTGAAACTGAACACCAAAATGGACAATCTATCCACAGAGGTAAAAACCGCCATCTCAGAGATGAAGTCTTCTGCCGAGACTACTGCCAAAGCAACAGCCACTTCTGCAGCTCAGGAATTCGGAACAACTGCAACTTCTGCTTTCAGGGACTCTGTCAAAGATTTCCTTGAACAAATGAATACGCAATCCCACAGAGCAGAGGGCATCACTCCTGCAGACTTACAGAATGCCTTATCACAAGTACAAGCAGAGGCAATACGCAACTCGACAATAATGCAACCAAAAGACTATATGACCAGAGCACAGCTTACAGAGCTCGGACAGAACGTCATTAACCAGGTCACAGAAGTCATTGTCTCCTTCACAACTGCAAATGCCAACTATGTCAAGGATTTCAGAAAGAGTGTCGGCAGAATGCGTTTCAAAACAGAAGCAGAGCTTGCGACATTGATTGGCCTCTGCGATGATGTCTGTGAAATGTTGATGGCAGCAGGAGCTGAATTACCGAAGAAGCCCAACACTTCTTGCAGAGCAGAGGGTACTTCTGATAAAAGTCAGGATGATTCTGATGATGACCAACCTGGTCCATCAGATAATCCTGAGGGGGAGAATCTAAGAGAGAAAGCTACGAGCAGAGGAATACAAAGTCCACCAATCGCAGCAGAACCAATCAACCAAGCCCCTCCAGAAGAAACCAAACAACAAACCCAAAAGACCACAGAAACAACACCCATCTCTGTGGAATAATCTCCTGACGAAACCAAAACTCCAGAAGCAGATCAGCAAGCCACAGAGGCAACAACCGCCCCTGAGATAATCATTTTGGAAGAAACAGATGAACAAACCACTGAGAAAACACCCACCTCTGTGGAAACACCCCAAACCATACCCAGAAGAAAGTCGATTGCCACCAAACCAAAAAGAGCAACGACCTCTGCTTCTGATGTTCTGAAAAGAATGCACACAACAATGAGTGATCGAATGGCACAGAGAGAAGAAGAAAGGAACAGGTTCACTTTAGCTTTCAAAATGGCAAGAAGATTTGAGGTCAATACTTCATCAACAGAAACTGAGCTCGCAGAAGAAGTCACCAAACAACCTCCAACAGAGGTTACAGAGCAAGTCAAGCCAACAGAACCATCGCCACAAAAGTCCTCTAAATCACAATCGTCAAAATCCACAGAGGCAACCTCCATCAAACCAACAGAAGTGCCAACCTCAAAACCCACAGAAGCAACAGGTTCTGCCACGACAATAGCAAAAGATAAGGGCAAAGGGATACTGACAAAAGAGCCAAAGAAGAAGAAAACATTGCCAAAGCCAACAGAAAAACTAATGAAGAGTGCGTTTGACGCCTTTCAAACCCCAAAACCCGAAGAAGTTGACTGGGCACATGGATTGAAGCCTCTGTCAGAAATTCCTCTAACTGGTAGAGCTGCAGAAGTTGTTCAACAGATGGAGAGTCTCAGAAGACAAATTCCACGACCTAGTCCAACACATGAAGAGATGGAAGAAGTGGTATACAAATACCTCTACAAACAATCCTATCAGACAAATCATCCAGTAGATCATGTGACAGATCCAAGGATCAGAGAAGAATTTGAGAACATCTTCACAAGAACAAAGCCAAGAACCAAAGCAGATGTCTTCTCAATTCACAAAATCAAAAAGGTGATCTTCTGCAGATTCTCCTTCACAAGAACCTATCCAAGGGTCAGGTACAATCTTTACAAAGTCAGAAGAGAGAACAATTCAGAATCTACCTTCGCTGATGCTGACTTAAGAAACATCAATCCTTACGATCTACCTGACCTTCTGCAATGGACAAAAGACAACTACAACACAGAGCCTAATACCAGAGCCTATCAAGTGTTGAGAAAAGCGATGAGGGAAAAGCTTCTGCTATACAACATGATAGATTTTCAGCTGGGAAAGGATCTTGGTCTCAAACATCTAGATCTACGACCACCAGAAGATCGCTGCCCACCAGACGCTGTGCCCAACTCAATCATCAGAGAACCAAGATTTGGGTTAGTATTTCAAAACCCACAACACCAGGTTAAACTTTTTATACTCATGGATTGTCAGAAGTACGCAACCACTACTCTGAGCAAATTCAGAGCAAGCCTTGTAAAATACAGAGGTACAGAGAAAATGGATAGAGATGATGCAGATACTTTCATCAGAGAAATAGACTCAACAATCCGCCTAAGAGAACTCTGCATCAGATTCTACAAAGAGATCAGAAGAGTCGGCAGAGACAACATAAGCTACAACGATTTCAAAGATGCCAAAATCTGATTCTCAGAACTCCTATCTCTGCAAACAAAGTCAATTTATCTTTCATTGTACTCAAATGTAAAATGCCTCTGGCATATTTCTAAATGAAAGAAATTTCTAGGTATTGTTTAACCTCTGTCTTATCTAACTTAGTCTAACTAAACTCAAAGTTAAATTTTTTATTTTTCACTACTTAGGGGGAGATTGTTAGCTTCAATCTTCCTAAATCATAGAAGTATTTAGAAGTAGTGAAAAATAGACTAAGTGAAGAAAGCCTCTCACAGAGGCTCTGCCGAAATTACCGAGAGATCAAGGTCAAGAAGCTACAGAAGCAACAGAGGCTTCCTACAGAACCTCTGTTGCTCTCGCCAAGAAGACTCAAGATTCGGAATTAGGAGAAGACTGCTCTACGAAGGACCAAACCGCAGAACCTCTGTAACACTTCACAGAGCTTCTGCGGTCCTAAACAAAGACTTTAAGATATTTATAATATCTTGCTACTGTTAAAGGACTCGTACATCAACTTGCATGGTAGCATGCCCTGTCCAACGTCGACGTGTCAAACTCTGATTGGACTCAGTAGGGCTTAGTACATATTAGACGTCTGCTGCATTAAATGCAATATAGCACGTCTGACTGTTCATGCCATCCTTGCAACTGTTCACGACATCCTCTCAACTATTCATACGTACCTTTTGAATAGTAGCATATGCTTTATGGTCCCCTTTAGAGTAGTATATAAGGAAGACTCATGTTGAGTTCTTCCTTACACAAAAACACACACAAAAATACAAAAACACAACAACATCAAGAACACAAAAGCTTATTCACCTTAAGAGTCATATCTGTTTTAAAGCTTTTTCTTACTCACGGTTCATAAACCTGTTCTTGATATATATTCAGTAAACTTTGAGATATAATATTCTGTTCACTGTTTATTTATAGTTTGTTCTAAATCTATCAAACTTATCTGTTAGTTCTTTAAATACGCTTCCGCATCAAACCTTAAACCTGAACTAATAGATCTGATAATCTTGTTTAACCAAAACGGGAACCAACAATTGGTATCAGAGCCTAGCTTGATTTTCAATATCAAGTGATCCTCGTTTTACAACTTTTATTGGATAGATTATTTTCTCTCTTCATCACAATATTTCTAAATATTAGTCGTACCCAGAAAACCTTTCAGATCTTCATATTGAGAAATCCTCTCCTCAAAATGACAAATACAAATAACTTTTTCACTGCTGGCTCACTAACCAAACCTCCTACTCTTCCTAGAGATGAGTATCCTCAATGGAAGATAAGAATGGTTCATTTCTTTGAGGGTACTGAAAAAACTCTCAAACAATATCTTTACAATCCTCCTCCAGTTCCGATGATAACTATGCCACGTGTACCAGCTACTGCTGAATCTGCTGAAATCCCTGAACATCAAAAACCTAAGCCAAGAAAAGAATGGTCAAATGAAGATAAGGCAGAAGATGAAGTTGCACAGAAAACAAAGAGAATATTGATAATGGCAATCCCCAACGAACTTTTTCAATCCTTAGATGCATGCGAAACAGCGCACGATCTCTGGAAAGAATTAGAAAGACAGTTGGAAGGGGGTGCTAAAACTCAGAAGAACCGAAGGGCACAATACATAAATGAATATCATGCTTTCAGAGCCTCTGCAACAGAATCTCTGCAAACAACATACGACCGGTTCAACTCTCTCATAAACAAATGCAAAAATTCTGGTATTCACAGAACCACGGAAGAAAATAACGTCATGTTTCTAAAGAGCCTGAACGATGAGTGGCTTCAGTTGTCTATGTCTTTACAAACAAATCAAGATCTAGACTCCTGGACACTCTCTGATCTCTATGGAACACTTGCTGCACAAGAGCCTCAAATAGCTCAAGCTAAAACACTAACCACTGTGCCATACGCATTGGTTAGTAAATCTACAGAGGCTGCAGACAGACCAAGAAATGAGAGATCTACAGAGGAGAAAAAGAAGGAGAAAAAGAAGATGGTAATGGTTGATAGCGAATAAGACGAGCTGATAGAGGAAGAGATAACTCTTGCGTCATTAGCTAAATCAATGGCTCTATTGACAAGAGAGTTTAGAAATAACCAAAGGATTTCGGGTAGAAGAGATGATGGAAGAAGAGAAGAATCAAGTGACCGACAGAGGTCAGACTACAGAAATGATGACCTACAGAGGTCGAGCGACAGAAGCTACAGAGGAAATGATCGACAGAGATCAGATGACAAGATAGGCCACACACAAGAATGCTACAAATGTGTTAAACCCGGTCATTACGCAAACGAATGCCGAACAGAGAAAGGTGGAGACCTACAGAAGTCCGACGACCGAACTGGAAACATCTCCCAAGGTTGTTTCAACTGCGGCAAGCCAGGTCATTTCGCAAAAGAATGCAGAGGTAGACCAAATCGCCCACAGAAGGACTCAGCTTTTTACAAAAAGAAGGCCGAGTATTACGCACAAAAATCCCTAATGGCGAACAAAGGGCATTCTGAGGCAAGCAAAGAAGACTTCGAGTCAGACTCTACCTCTGACGATGAATTTCTCACAAATGCCCTGTTCTGTGGCATGGCAGAAGTTGACTCCTGCACTGACAATGAGGTATCCATTTCAAACTCTATCTCAAGTACTAATTCTGTAGATGGTGATTTATTTAAACTTAACATTGAACTGAAAGATATAATTGAAAGCATTCAGAAAAAGTTGACCTTTAATGAGAGAGAAGTAAGGCTTCTCACTCAAGAAAAAGCCAAAATCTTTGAAGAAAAAGGAAAAGTCGAAAAATATTGGAGCAAAAATATAGATCCTTTAAAAAGGCAAATTTCTGATTTAACCTATGCTTTAAAAATCAAAACAAAAGAACTTTCAGTTTCAAGAAGTGAAACTACAGACATAAGAGCTCTCAAAGAATACTTTCAAAAGGAAAGAGAGGTACTTTGGCAAGATCTTTTAAGAAGAGAAGTTTTAATTAAAAACTATAAAGATGCACAGAAGGTGTATGAAAAGGTAAACACTCAAATAGCAAGACGAGGTATAGGGTACAGTGACATTACCTTAGGAGTTGAAAATAAACGACTAAAACCTCTGTCCTCTCTATTTGTTTTGGGAAAAACTAACAAACCAAACTTTCCAAACTTACTCTCTGTAAGCAAAAGGGTTAAAATCTCTGCAGAACCTCACTTGAGGAAACATACAAAGATGATCAATGTGTGGTTTGAAAACACAGATTCATCATCTTCAACCTCTGTCAAAAGAGA
Source organism: Saussurea involucrata (assembly GCA_033807775.1). Classification (NCBI taxonomy): domain Eukaryota; kingdom Viridiplantae; phylum Streptophyta; class Magnoliopsida; order Asterales; family Asteraceae; genus Saussurea; species Saussurea involucrata. Next base: position 142,439,275 of record CM066322.1, read on the forward strand.
AATCAAACCAAAGAAATATCTAAAAACACAAGATCAGATTGGTATCTTTAAGTTTGGTAAACCAGAGACTCAAACACAGGTCGCTTTTGTCTGTATGATAAATGTTGAAAAGAAATTGTCAGCAGAAGCTCCTGAGTTTAAACCCATTTTTTCAGAAGAAAAACTTGAAGAATCTATTGAAAAAGAAATTTTGGAAGTTTTGAAATCAAATATTTTAGAAAATTTCTGTACATCTTCTATAAATCAAAAACTCGCTGAAAAGATCTCATTAGAAACCTCTGCCAACTACGAAAGTTTTTCTACAGAGGAAGAAAGCTCGTATGATACATGCTCAGAAAATCCAGCCTCTATCGAAAGAAATGACTCAACCTCTGCATATGAGGACGATTTATCCTCTGACGACTCAGAGACTGATTTCAAATCAGGGATAATTCACTGTGACACAGAGGATGTCAAAATCTCCTCTGAAGTTCTTAACAGAACAATTTCTCCAAAAGAGAAAATCACAGAGATACCTATCCGTCCAGATTTTCTCAAAATGTGTATACAAGTCAAAACCTCTACAGAGCTTGAAAATCTGAAAAAGGCCTCTGAAAATCCAAAAAGCTTAAAATTTTCAAAACCTTTAAGGAAAATCAAAGAGAATCCCACTTGGCAACAAAAGGGAAAATGGCCTGAAGCTAACAAATATTTTTCCTCTGTGACAGTGAAGAAAGATGTTCACCACAGAAGAGAGTCACAGAAGGCAGGAACTAAACAAGACTTTTGCAAACAACATTCTAGTATTCATAGATCTTCTTGTAATAGGAAATCTAATGTAAAGAAAGAGTGTAATGTCTCTGTGGCTCAGTTCAGAAAATTCAATGAAAAGTTCTAACAAATCACATCTCATATTCAATACTGTCATTGTTTTGATCTTATGTTTAAATTAAATAAACACTTCTCAAGTCCAGATTGCTTTCTCACCACTGAAATTCGAAAGTCAGAACCAGAAGAGAAACAATCTGATTCTTCTACAAAAGATAAAAATTATTTCAAGAATGCCAAGGCAAACTTGAAAAATTCTAACAATATTGGACCCATATGGATATGGGTACCTAAATCTCTATGATTGTCTTACAGAAGCAACATGTGCCAATTTGGTGTCTTGACTCCGGATGCTCAAGGCACATGACTGGCAACAGAAGATTACTATCCACATACAAAGAAACACACGATGGTGGATCTGTAACCTTTGGAGACAACATGAAGGGACACATCAAAGGCTATGGAGTGATACAGAAAGAAAATGTCTCTATATACAAAGTTGCATATGTGAATGGCCTCAAACACAACCTACTAAGCGTAAGTCAACTCTGTGATACAGGATTCGATGTGTTATTCAAAAGAACTTTATGCTCTCTACAGAGTGAAAACACAGGAATGGAACTTCTGCGAGCTGAAAGAAGAGGTGATCTATACCTAATGAATTTTACTTCAAAATCCAAGGACAAAGTTTGTCTAGTAGCCTGCAAAAGTGAAGAAGCGTGGTTATGGCACAACAAGTTCTGTCACTTAAACTTTCATACCTTGGATAAACTAGTAAAACTTAATCTAGTTAAAGGTTTGCCAAATGTTAAATTCAATAAGGATCATTTGTGTTCGGCCTGTGAAATGGGAAAACACAGAAGGGCCTCCCACAAAGGCAAAACTGACGTATCTTGCACTAGACCTCTGTACATGCTTCATGTCGACCTCTGCGGTCCCATTGCCATACAGAGCCTAGGTGGCAAGAAATACATACTTGTCCTAATTGATGAGTATTCACGTTTCACATGGGTTGAATTCGTTAGAAAGAAATCAGATGTTCCAAATATATTGATAAATCTAATGAAAAGAATCCAAGTTCTTTATGATTGCAGAATACAGAAGTTAAGAAGTGACAATGGCACAGAATTTAAAAACTCTGTCATTGAAGCCTATCTTTCAACAGAAGGAATATCACATAACTTCTCTGCAGCTCGCACTCCACAACAGAACGGTGTTGTCGAAAGAAAGAATCGAACACTTGTGGAAGCCGCAAGAACTATGATATCAGCATGCGGATTATCAATGAACTTTTGGGCAGAAGCAATTTCTACTGCGTGTTATACTCAAAATCGATCAACCATTGTGAAAAGACACCTCAAGACGCCTTACGAATTGCTTAACAAAAGGCGGCCAAACATCAAATTTTTCCATGTATTCGGATGCAAATGCTTTGTCTTAAACGACAGAGATTCAAGAGGAAAGCTTGATGTAAAAGCCGATGAAGGCAAATTCATTGGATACTCTGCCACTTCCAAAGCCTACAGAACATTCCTTACAAAGTCTCACAAGATTGTAGAAAGCATCAATGTTTCTTTTGATGATTCATTCCAAATGACTTCTGAGCAAATAAGTTCAGAACTCGGAATTAAAGGGAAATCCTCTGACATCTCAAGAACAAAGGAAGATTTGAATCTTCTATTTTTGGAGATGTTCCACAATGACATTGATCCTTCTGTCGGAACCATCAGAGTTTCTGAAGAACCATCCTCTGTCGGACAAAATCCTACAGGTATGACTCTAACTGGTCCAAATAATGCTTCATCTTCTTCTGTAAATACTACAGATGCAATTGCCGAAGCAGAAGAAAGTGCAGAAGATGAAACATCAAGAAAAACGATCACAGAAGCTGCACAAACCAAAGAAGAACCAATTACAGAGGAGAGGACCAAGACTATACATCCTCAGAGGAACAAACTCCACCACAACTCGTACCAATCATTCCACAAACGGTAGAATCAACTACCAAGGCACGAAGAACATCAGAGGCTACACAAGAAGAAACACAAGAAGCCTCTGAAGAAAGTTTTGATGACATTGATGATCATCTTCCACGCACAACTCAGTGGACAAAAAGCCATCCTCCAAGCCAAATAATTGGAGAACCTTCTGACTCAGTAAAAACAAGGTCTGCCACTGCTAATTTTTGTTTCTTTACAAATTTTATTAGTGTTATAGAACCAAAGAAGATTTCTGAAGCCCTAGATGACCCAAACTGGGTAGACGCCATGCAAGAAGAACTTCTGCAATTTGAGCGTAACAGAGTATGGACTTTAGTACCTCTGCCAAGAGGGAAACAGGCCATTGGGACTAAATGGGTCTACAGAAACAAGAAGGATGAAGATGGAGTGGTCGTCAGAAACAAAGCAAGATTAGTAGCAAAAGGATATAGACAAGAAGAAGGCATAGACTACGATGAGACTTTTGCCCATGTCGCACGTCTCGAAGCAATAAGAATATTCTTAGCCTTCGCAGCCCACAGAGGTTTTAAAGTCTATCAGATGGACGTAAAATCAGCTTTTCTAAACGGTGAAATCCAAGAAGAGGTTTACGTAAATCAGCCACCAGGTTTTGAAAGCTCAAAGTTTCCAAGGCATGTATACTACCTTGAAAAGGCTCTATACGGACTGAAACAGGCTCCAAGAGCATGGTACGAACGACTTTCTACCTTCCTTCTAGTCAATGGCTACAACAGAGGTACAACAGATACTACCTTATTCTATAAACGCAAAAATAGTGAGATAATGCTTGTACAAATATACGTAGATGACATAATTTTTGGGTCTACAAATTCAGAAGAGTGCAAAATTTTTGAAAAACTCATGCAGAGTGAGTTTGAAATGAGTATGATGGGAGAATTAACATTCTTCCTCGGACTTCAAGTCAAACAATCTTCAGATGGAATTTTTATAAATCAAGCCAAATATGTCTCTGACATACTTTTAAAATATAATCTCTCTGATACCTCTGCAATGAAGACTCCAATGGCCACTGGAAATAAGTTATTCTTAGATCCAAATGGTATTTCTGTAGAATGTACTCTCTACAGAGGCATGATTGGATCTCTGTTATACTTAACAGCAAGCAGACCTGACATTATGCATGCTACATGTCTTTGTGCACGTTATCAAGCTAATCCAAAGAAATCACATTATGATGCTGTAAAAAGAATCTTTAGATACCTGAAGGGGACCAACAATCTTGGTCTCTGGTATCCACAGAACTCTGGTTTTAGTCTTAAAGCTTATACAGATTCAGACTATGGAGGATGCATGCTCGACAGAAAGAGTACCTCTGGGAGTTGTCAATTCCTAGGTGGTAAACTAGTCAGTTGGACCTCCAAGAAGCAGAATTGTGTCTCCACATCCACTGCAGAAGCTGAATACGTTGTTGCCGCTAGCTGTTGTTCTCAGGTTCTATAGATGAAGACTCAGCTAAAAGACTACGGCCACATTCTGTTCAAAATACCCATCTTCTGTGATTCCAAAAGTGCTATTGCTATCTCTGCCAACCCTGTGCAACACTCAAAAACCAAGCATATCGATATAAGGTATCATTTCTTGAAACATCATGTTGAATACGGTACAATCGAAATGCATTTCGTGCCCACAGAATATCAACTCGCTGACTTATTCACCAAAGCATTAGACGAGAAAAGATTCAACTTCTTGGTGGGTAAGTTAGGAATGATTAACATGGTGTGAAAATCCTCTGTAAGTATAGCCTTATCTTCTGTAAATAAGTATAAATATCTATTATTACTAAGTTATTGCGTTGATAAATTTATTTCAGTTTATATTTTTTATATATAAAATAATAGTTTACAAAGCCTCTGTGGGTCCGCTCAGATCTTCTGATAACCCTTACAGAACCTCTGGTAAACATAATCTATGCTCAATACAAATCTTACCATTCTTTGAACCAAGCATAGATCAAGGGGGAGAAAAAGGAAAATTCTTGATCTACAGAAGCGATTAGATCAAGGGGGAGCAAAAGGGACCCTGAAATGATCTACAGAGGTAAATCTTTCAAAGGAAAGCCAAAGAAGAATGTCGATAATTCTCCATCGACAGAAGTAAGACAAAACAGCCGAGCACAGAAGAACCAAAAGGTATGTCTCTCGCAAGAAAGGTTTTTAGAAAACAGTTTTCTAGGACAAGAATTGTCAAATATGTCCTAAATATACTATGAATAACATTTCAAAAATCAAAAGTTCAAAAGGTTTAACAAAATTCGAAATAGGAGAAATTTAAGGTCATAGAGCTTCTGCTGAGCTCAACAGAGCTTCTGCAGGAAATATGCTCTGTGATCACAAATTAACCCTCTGTCGATTTTTTGGAATGTTATCTCGGAAACCGACAACACACACCATGACCTTCTCGAACAAAACGTTTATCAAAATAGTTTTCTCGGACACCAACCTTCCAAAATGTGCGAAAAACATCTCTTAACACATATCAAAAATTGGATGATCAGAAAGTTAATAGAATTCAAGTTATAAGATTTTTTCTCTCATAGAGCTTCTGCTGGCTCTCGCAGAGCTTCTGCAAGTTCCATCAGAGCTACAAAACCTCTGTGAGTAAAATTTCTTGACAAAATCCTATTGATCCTCTCCAATGTCTTTACAAACGTTTTCGTTCAAAGAAGAACCTTCAGAGTCATGACAACAATGAGATATATGAGAAAAGGTTAAAACTCAAGATTTTCAAAATCACAGAGCTTCTGTAAAACACAAAAGTTCTGCCATTTTGTTATCTGTGGTAATAACGGTTACTGTTACTGCGAGTGAAACTCATATGGCTAAAATCAACCTCACGCGCCTAGCATTAATGGGCCGCGCACGACGTCCTGTCATATTCTGACAAGGCCTACGTGTCCCATTTTCATTAGGCGTACATGGAACGTTTTTATTTGGAAAGTTGAACCCGCCGCTCAAACTCGAGTGCGGATTCCAAACTTTAATCCATTGCCATATATTTTACTCTTTCGAATTCTACCGTTTTACCATCCTATAAAAACAAAGCTTACCCTCTCATAAAACATTTTACAAACTCTCATCTTCTTCTCCGGCGAAACCCTGCAAAAAGCTTGCAAAAATCTTATTCTTAAAATCAAATGGCTTCATCTTCTCGAGCTACATCCTCTGAACTCTCTCCGGCGAACTCACCGGAACACTCCCCTGCACATTCAGAACATTCTGAAAACCCCAGCCTTGCAAGAAATATTGAACAACAAGATTCCGGGGACTCAGCAGACTTTGCTCCGACGACACACTTGCAAAACTTTATAGCAAAGGATCATTTCGAAGCCATTCTTCCTATCAAATCCAACCACTGCTATTTGGTCCCCTCACCCACTACTTTCGGCGAAGCCCATGCCATACTTCTGAACATCATGGAGAATCATGTCCTCTTCCCTCTACTATCAAGAACCCCGAACAAAATTCCAGTCCGTTATTTGAACCAATTTTGGCAAAGCTGCCGATTTGATAAAGACGATTCTCTTATCAAAGGGTACATTTCAAGACCTGATAAATTTGAGCATCTTGAAATCAAGTTCAACGGAACAATGTTCTCACTTGAATTCAACCTACCAACAAGGGGTCTTCTGGGATTGAAGAGTTATGCAGAGCAACCAACAGACGAAGAGCTCTGTCGATTCGTGGAAATGCTTGGGTACAACACCCAACTACGGAAGAGAAATGACTTCCGCAGAGGCCGATTACCACCTCTGTGGAACACTTTGTTCTCTATTCTTAACAGATGCCTGACATGAAAGATAGGCAGTATTGACCAGAGCTCACATCAAATCTTGAGCATCATGTATGGGGTTTACTATGATCTTCCACTAGATTATGCGACCATAATGATGCAAGAGATCATAAACACCATCGACAGAAAGAACAACTCGAAAAGGGTCAAAGAGAACGATCCCAACTTTCTACCACCTCTGCAATTCCAAAGAATATTAGGAGTACTGTTCGAACCTCTACTGCTAATCCAAAACTGGCCAATGGAAGGACCAACTCCCAAACAGTTTCCGATGAACAAGAATACCCCCACTGATCATGCTGATGGCTACTCACACTGCAGACCTCTGTCCAAGAAGCTTCTGAAATATGCATCGAATAAATCCCTTAAGAAAGAGTATATACGCGATCATAGAACTCCTAAACCGAGTCCTATGACACCCCCGCGTTTAGGTTCCCCCCTAGGAACAATGATAGCAAAACCTCTTTCCACTCAAGAAGAAAAGGATCAGAAGTTAGCAAAGCACATGGCTATTCAACTCAGCTTTATAGCCAAACGTGCAGAACTAATGGGAAAGAAGTCTTCATCAAGAACCTCTGCATCTACTCCAAAAGCTAAGAAGACGAAAACTGCAGAAGGCACCTCAACAAGCGCTGCAGAAGATCAACCCTCACCTCCTCATGCCACAGAAATTGGCTCCTCTGCTCCTCCCTCCTCCCAAAAAATGAAGAAGAAAAGATCTAAATCAACAGAAGAAGGGGCACCAAATCCTAAGAGGAGGAAAACCAAAAAGAGGCATGGTAAATCACTTGCAAAGTTGGTAACCATTGCAGAAGAGGAAACTGCTGAAGAAGAAGTTGCAGAAGAAGAAATGGCTACAGAAAGGTATCAATCACCCTATCAATCTCCAGATAGATTTGCTCACCAAGGAGACCTGAACGACTTCTTACAGAACCCTGAAATTGCCAACACCCTAAATACAGCAGGGTGGACGGCACAACCTCTCGACCACCACTCTCCAGAAGAACAAGATTTCTTCATTTCTGGCATTGACACACATCTGCAAGAAGATGACACAACACCCAGAAATCAACCAGCCGAAACCCCTGTTATTTTACAAAACCCTTTCATTCAAGGATTGGATGTCCACAGAAGAAGTCCAAACCCAGCTTCAGAAGAAATAGAACAAACTGAAGCTGAATGGAACAAAGGTGAAATTACAGAGGCTTCTGAGAACATGATGGAAGAAGAGAAAGAAAAAGGGGCCGAAGTTGTACAAAAAGAGGGATTAGCAACAACAGAGACATAAATAGAGATCTTAGAGACAGATTCAGATGAAGAAGAAGCTGTCTGGATACGTAAGGGTCTTTATCATCCACATGTCATGAGATTATTTGGATCTCATCAAATGTATGACTTCTTACGACCAGAGCAAGGAACTTCCACAGAACTTAGGGAAGAAGCACCAAGCCATAGGATAGTTACAGAGGATGATATGATAGAAAATGAAGTAGTGCTTGGATGCTTAATAGAGGAAGAAGCAAGAAAAGATGCCTAGATAAATAGAGGCACACAACCAAAACCAACTCCCAGTGCAACCCACATTTCTAACTCCGCAGGTCTAGCTGCAGAAGGAGTTATTGAAAAAGAGCAGCACAGCTCGATCCTAACCAAACCCATCCAGCCAGAGGTTACTCTTTCAACCTCTGTGCCCACAGAAACCGGGGAATCCATTCCTAGGGAGTCTCCTCAAAGAGACTCACCTATTGTTCATGATCAGTCGCCCCAGATCACCCTAGAACACCCTACAGAGGAATTCGTTTCCTCTGCCACGCACACATTAGGACCAAAACTTCTTTCAGAGAGAAGTAGTGAGCACAGAGACGAAGAGACTCTAGACAAGTCTCCCAGTCAACAGAAGGACATTCCAATAACCACCTTTGGAGTGGATTTGGACACTGTTCTTCACAGAACTTCTGTAGAGATCGAAACTCAGGTTTCTTCTCGAGGATCAGAAGGAAATCCTTCCACCCCCATCGTACAAACAAGGGTGAACGAAGGTGTCCCAGGAACAGGGACTCACTCTGGAGACGAATGTGTTCCTCCAGAGGTTACACAAGGAACACAAGTATCAAGGGATGAGTTCCAAACCCTTGTCACCTCTGTGAACCAAACATGGAAAGAGTTGCAAAGCTCTTTCAAATCCTTTACAGAGACAACATCTACGGCTATCCTGAAACTGAACACCAAAATGGACAATCTATCCACAGAGGTAAAAACCGCCATCTCAGAGATGAAGTCTTCTGCCGAGACTACTGCCAAAGCAACAGCCACTTCTGCAGCTCAGGAATTCGGAACAACTGCAACTTCTGCTTTCAGGGACTCTGTCAAAGATTTCCTTGAACAAATGAATACGCAATCCCACAGAGCAGAGGGCATCACTCCTGCAGACTTACAGAATGCCCTATCACAAGTACAAGCAGAGGCAATACGCAACTCGACAATAATGCAACCAAAAGACTATATGACCAGAGCACAGCTTACAGAGCTCGGACAGAACATCATTAACCAGGTCACATAAGTCATTGTCTCCTTCACAACTGCAAATGCCAACTATGTCAAGGATTTCAGAAAGAGTGTCGGCAGAATGCGTTTCAAAACAGAAGCAGAGTCTTTGAAAAGTTGATGGCAGCAGGAGCTGAATTACCGAAGAAGCCCAACACTTCTTGCAGGGCAGAGGGTACTTCTGATAAAAGTCAGGATGATTCTGATGATGACCAACCTGGTCCATCAGATAATCCTGAGGGGGAGAATCTAAGAGAGAAAGCTACGAGCAGAGGAATACAAAGTCCACCAATCGCAGCAGAACCAATCAACCAAGCCCCTCCAGAAGAAACCAAACAACAAACCCAAAAGACCACAGAAACAACACCCATCTCTATGGAATCATCTCCTGACGAAACCAAAACTCCAGAAGCAGATCAGCAAGCCACAGAGGCAACAACCGCCCCTGAGGTAATCATTTTGGAAGAAACAGATGAACAAACCACAGATAAAACACCCACCTCTGTGGAAACACCCCAAACCATACCCAGAAGAAAGTCGATTGCCACCAAACCAAAAAGAGCAACGACCTCTGCTTCTGATGTTCTGAAAAGAATGCACACAACAATGAGTGATCGAATGGCACAGAGAGAAGAAGAAAGGAACAGGTTCACTTTAGTTTTCAAAATGGCAAGAAGATTTGATGTCAATACTTCATCAACAGAAACTGAGCTCGCAGAAGAAGTCACCAAACAACCTCCAACAGAGGTTACAGAGCAAGTCAAGCCAACAGAACCATCGCCACAAAAGTCCTCTAAATCACAATCGTCAAAATCCACAGAGGCAACCTCCATCAAACCAACAGAAGTGCCAACCTCAAAACCCACAGAAGCAACAGGTTCTGCCACGACAATAGCAAAAGATAAGGGCAAAAGGATACTGACAGAAGAGCCAAAGAAGAAGAAAACATTGCCAAAGCCAACAGAAAAACTAATGAAGAGTGCGTTTGACGCCTTTCAAACCCCAAAACCGGAAAAAGTTGACTGGGCACATGGATTGAAGCCTCTGTCAGAAATTCCTCTAACTGGTAGAGCTGCAGAAGTTGTTCAACAGATGGAGAGTCTCAGAAGACAAATTCCACGACCTGGTCCAACACATGAAGAGATGGAAGAAATGGTATACAAATACCTCTACAAACAATCCTATCAGACAAATCATCCACTAGATCATGTGACAGATCCAAGGATCAGAGAAGAATTTGAGAACATCTTCACAAGAACAAAGCCAAGAACCAAAGCAGATGTCTTCTCAATTCACAAAATCAAAAAGGTGATCTTCTGCAGATTCTCCTTCACAAGAACCTATCCAAGGGTCAGGTACAATCTTTACAAAGTCAGAAGAGAGAACAATTCAGAATCTACCTTCGCTGATGCTGACTTAAGAAACATCAATCCTTACGATCTACCTGACCTTCTGTAATGGACAAAAGACAACTACAACACAGAGCCTAATACCAGAGCCTATCAAGTGTTGAGAAAAGCGATGAGGGAAAAGCTTCTGCTATACAACATGATAGATTTTCAGCTGGGAAAGGATCTTGGTCTCAAACATCTAGATCTACGACCACCAGAAGATCGCTGCCCACCAGACGCTGTGCCCAACTCAATCATCAGAGAACCAAGATTTGGGTTAGTATTTCAAAACCCACAACACCAGGTTAAACTTTTTGTACTCATGGATTGTCAGAAGTACGCAACCACTACTCTGAGCAAATTCAGAGCAAGCCTTGTAAAATACAGAGGTACAGAGAAAATGGATAGAGATGATGCAGATACTTTCATCAGAGAAATAGACTCAACAATCCGCCTAAGAGAACTCTGCATCAGATTCTACAAAGAGATCAGAAGAGTCGACAGAGACAACAGAAGCTACAACGATTTCAAAGATGCCAAAATCTGATTCTCAGAACTCCTATCTCTGCAAACAAAGTCAATTTATCTTTCATTGTACTCAAATGTAAAATGCCTCTGGCATATTTCTAAATGAAAGAAATTTCGATGTATTGTTTAACCTCTGTCTTATCTAACTTAGTCTAACTAAACTCAAAGTTAAATTTTTTATTTTTCACTACTTAGGGGGAGATTGTTAGCTTCAATCTTCCTAAATCATAGAAGTATTTAGAAGTAGTGAAAAATAGACTAAGTGAAGAAAGCCTCTCACAGAGGCTCTGCCGAAATTACCGAGAGATCAAGGTCAAGAAGCTACAGAAGCAACAGAGGCTTCCTACAGAACCTCTGTTGCTCTCGCCAAGAAGACTCAAGACTCGGAATCAGGAGAAGACTGCTCTACGAAGGACCAAACCGCAGAACCTATGTAACACTTCACAGAGCCTCTGCGGTCCTAAACAAAGACTTGAAGATATTTATAATATCTTGCTACTGTTAAAGGACTCGTACATCAACTTGCATGGTAGCATGCCCTGTCCAACGTCGACGTGTCAAACTCTGATTGGACTCAGTAGGGCTTAGTACATATTAGACGTCTGCTGCATTAAATGCAATATAGCACGTCTGACTGTTCATGCCATCCTTGCAACTGTTCACGACATCCTCTCAACTATTCATACATACCTTTTGAATAGTAGCATATGCTTTATGGTCCCCTTTAGAGTAGTATATAAGGAAGACTCATGTTGAGTTCTTCCTTACACAAAAACACACACAAAAACACACACAAAAATACAAAAACACAACAACATCAAGAACACAAAAGCTTATTCACCTTAAGTGTCATATCTGTTTTAAAGCTTTTTCTTACTCACGGTTCATAAACCTGTTCTTGATATATATTCAGTAAACTTTGAGATATAATATTATGTTCACTGTTTATTTATAGTTTGTTCTAAATCTATCAAACTTATCTGTTAGTTCTTTAAATACGCTTCCGCATCAAACCTTAAACCTGAACTAATAGATCTGATAATCTTGTTTAACCAAAACGGGAACCAACAGACGGTAAAACTAGAGATGGCCAAAAACAAGTACAGAGTCGGGTTAGACTGGTCGGTCTCAATCCGAGGTTGGTTTTTAACCACGGGGGTTGGCTGATCTTGGTCCCGACCGAAAATACTAGGATCGATGTTAGGCCCAAAAACCGGACATGGTCCTTCTTAACCGGTCCCAAATTCAGTCCCAGTCCCATCCCGATTTAAAAAAAAATCATGTAATTTATTTTACACAAATATATTATCAAGTTTTTCTAATTATGATTTTTGAAATCTGTGTTACAAAAAAATGCTATAAATCTTTAAATCGACCATTAAAATTTAAAATACACTTTAAAAATATAATACTTGAAAAAGTTGTATTACGAATTATATAAAAAGTTAGAATATTAAATTTACTTTAAGAATTGATCCTAACGTATAATCGGTCCCGGGTCAAGCCTTGTTCTTTCCGAAAAACTAGTAACAGGTCCAATTGGGCTGGCTGGGCCGTTTTCGGGCGTATCTAAGATAAAACCGTATCAGGTTTTTTTTTAAGTTTGGGCTGAAAGAACCGAATATCTTTTCTCCAATTATAGTTTCTGAAATATACCATGAGAAATATTTATTAAATCGGTCAAAATCTAAGTAAGAAAGGCACCAAACTATGAAATAATTATTTATATATAGAGTAGCCAATTAATTTATCCAGGATAATTTTTAGAATATTCTAAGCATGACATATTTGTGTCACAAATGAACTAATTTACCTCTTAAAAATTTACTCTTTATTTAATGCAATATAAATAAATAAGATAATTTAGTATTGAGGGGCGGTTTGGTCGGAGGTATTAGAAGGTAATCAATTGAAATGATTATTATTGACAATGTTTGGTTCCAACCAGGAATGAAAATGGAATCATTATAATAGATTTATGTAAAAATCATTTATCTCCAAATTGGGAGGAATATAAACTTTTTTGTTCTAACAGATCAGCGGCTATTCTTCCCGTCTCCATGGCAGCCTTATCCCATTTCTTCTTGTAGCACACAACATTGGCAATCCTCTTCTGCAACGGTATCACTGTTCACCGACGACCTGTAAATCTGAGTACCCTCTCCATAGCTCTCGTGAACCCTAGCCCAACCCCATCGTATGACCTCCAACACATAAATCTAATTAGCAATGGAACATCCCTTCATTTTTCGAGATGAAATAGGAGATGGAGATGCTTTCAATTTTTGTGTTCAGCGATGAAATAGGATATGGAGATGATTTCGATTTCGATTTCGATTTCGGGTTTGGAGATGAAAAAAAGACAGATGTGTGAGGATATGTTTGCTGTTGGGTCCTGTGATGTAGAAGAAAATGAAGTTGTGTTAGAAATGAAGAAGGTGATGTGTTGGAGAAGCTTCCTCTGAGATGAAGATGAGACATGATGTGTTGTATAAAGATGATGTCCAACTATTTTGTCTTGTACATGAGGGTTTATTTTAAATGCTAATACGCAATAATATAATACAGCGAAATAAAAAACAATCATTCCTATTATAGTTTATTTCCATTATTATTCCCATTTTCATTTCTTAAAACGAACCAAACGCCCTCTGAATATCCATCCATCCGTCCGTCCGTCCATCCGTCCGTCCGTCCGTCCGTCCATCCATGTTTTCAAAGGGGTTTCGTCCCCCTTTACCAATTCCCTTTCTCCCACAAAATAAGTTTTGGATATTTGTGCTTTAACAAATAGAAACATATTGCTTTCTCTAATGTTTAATGTGATTAGAGTTTTCTTTTTCATAATCCGTACGCAAGATAATTTAGAATATAGAGGGTAGTTTTCTTAATCTCATGTGTTGCATTGTACCTTTTTCGTTATATTATTTTTCCATATCTATGAACATCCTATTATCGGAATAAATAGATGTATCAAAGAAATAGAATTGGGTCCTACGAGAACTTTTTTACAAGTTTACATAAGAGTGGAAATAAATAAATCACAACAAAAGTTTATTATGTTTTGAAAGTGTAAACTTAGGAAGGAAGCATTGAGAATATATAGATCATATTTAAGGAAACGATCAGGAAAGACTCAAGATATAATTACTTACCACAAAACTCTTAGCAACATCATTCATTCTCACATTTAACTCAAGATGACATTGCTTAACATTCTAATATTGTATCTGGTTATAACAATCAACTTAATAACTATTTTACATTCTCATTTACTATGTCTCCGGTTATGTCTTTTACAAACAATAAGAAGATATATCAGATTTCCTCTCTTAGTGTTAAGGAACATAACATCAATGAAAATAATTTACATCTAAGAGGGTGTTTGGGAGTGTGTTTTAAAAGTGCTTATTGACTTATTGGCTTCTTAAGAAGCCAATAAGTTAAAAATGGTGTTTGGCAAATTCAAAAGTGTTTTTGAAACTCCTTTTCAAAACCCTTGCAAACGTGATTTTCCAAAAGTCAGGAATTCTTGACTTTTTGATTTGAAAACAGCTTATTGAGTTCAAAATAACAAAAATAACCTTCTTTTTTATTATATTTTTTTATATAATAAATTTTATTATATTATATATTTGTAAAAAAAATATTTTTTGTCTAAAAATAACTTATTTGTTAAAAAAAATATTTTTTTGTCTAAAAATAGAGATGTCCTTTTTGGTCATTTTACATGTATAAGCTAAGCCAAACACTTTTTAAAAAATAACTTATTGATTTTTTCTACCACAAAAGCTAATCCAAACACTTTTTTAAAAACTCATTTTCCAAAAGCAATAAGTCAATAAGCACTTTTAGCCAAAAGCACTTTTGGACTAAAAAAGCACTCCCAAACACCCTCTAAAACACTTTGAACGCATTTATTATTTTACATTCCATTTTTTTGGGGAAGGGTGTCCTAGGCTATGCATAGACTAATCCCTTGGCAAATTATGACTGTAAGACATCAACCCTGATTAAACCTCAATGGCCACAATTGTTGTGCACGCCTGGATTAGAACCCTGGGCAGATGGGATATTCCACCACATCCCCCAGGACCTTAACCAGTACGCCACAACCATTATGGTTTACATTGCATTTTTTTAGTTTCCATTAACGAATTATGTTTCATCGTTAACTTGATTATGCACTTTATTAGCAGAAAAATTGCCAAACGCTTGATGCCACACACTAGTTTACATTAAAAGAATTACTCCTTATATATAATCGTTTCGGATGCATATAAGACCTTATTTTTTCCAAAAAAAAACTAAATTAATAAACGGTCCCAATCGGGCCGGATGGGCCGTGTTAGGCCGTCTTTAGATAAAATGCACCATTTGGTTCTTGGGTCTGGGTCGCATTATTTTTGTTATGGGCCTCACTGGTTTTAAGTTTGACCCAGAACTATATGGACTTTGTATTTCTGTTGGACCCCTGTACACAAACAAACAAGTGAACAACTGAATATATATTTTTGGCCCATCTAGTAAATTAGTTTTAATAGGTTTTTTTTATAAAATGATATCATTATTTTATACAACTATAATTAATGAAATTTATTATCAGACATATGTATTGAAACGCTCAAAATCCTCGTAAAAATAGGCATCAAATTGTGAAATAATATAATTATTTATGTATAGAGTTGCGAATTAATTTGTTTGGGTTAACTTGTAGAGTATCCTAAGAGCATCTCCAACAGCTTCTTCATTTTGGAGAAAATGAGATTATGGGGATTTTGGTCTTAAAATCAGCTCCAACAGCTTCCTAAAACCATCCCAATTTTGGAGAAAGTTGGAGAGAGAATGTCATTTTCTCCAAATATGGAGATTACCCCAAAAATCATTATAGTGAGAGAAATAATATTTTATTATTTTCTTTTTAAAAATTTGTTGGAGGTAATAATGTTTTGAATATTTTAATAATATATTTAATGTTGAATTCTCTAAAATGGAGAATCTGTTGGAGATGGATGTAATTTTTTTTGTGGATTTTGACTTTTGCTTCCTCATTTTGGAAAAATTTTGGGGAAGTTGTTGGAGATGCTCTAAGCTTGACATATTTATGTCATAGATTAACTAACTTACCTTATATAAAATTTTACATTTTAATTAAAATGATATAATTAATTACGATATCATTGATATATTACTTTTAATGTAATAATTGTTACACTAATAGATGTAATATGTGCAATAATTAAGTAATATTAACTATTGTAATTTGTTATATGAACATCAAACGTTCCAAATAAAAGATTATAGTAAGTAATTGTTGAATATAAGGAATGACGAATCGGAATTTTAATCTGGTGGTTCAAGTGTTGTTACTGATAGGCGTTAGGAGGGGGGAGGATTTGTTGTGTGCACTTAGATTGGATGGTATGTTGATGATGTTGAAGACCAAAGGTATGACATTTTCACTATTGACGGAAATGTTAATAGTCAAAATGTTAGTAGATGATGACTTGATGAAAATTGCGATACAAAACATGGGAATGCAAAATAGAAAGTTCTAGAGTTTCTGACACGGTCGCACCATATATTCACACACGGACGTGTGTAATGTAACTTTGCAAACGGAAAGTTTTGGGTGTTTTGACGCGACCGCAAAATATGTTCGACCATGGACGTGCGTAATGTTATTTTGCAAACATAAAGTAATGGGTGTTTTGACATGACCTCACTTTATGATCAAGCACGGGCAGACATAGTGTTATTTCGTAAAACGGGAACTTTTGGGTCTTCAGGGCATGATCACACCTTATAATTCATCCTGGTAGAGTGCAGCGATATGGATGATTTTCCTATATTTTGGATTGGGATCAAATTGGGATTCCACCTATGGATTAGTATAAATAAACCTCTTGAGTTCCATCATGATATAGAAAAAGAAATTGAGAGCCTAGAAGGCCTACTTTGAGTAGAGAAACATTGAGAGAGATTATACACAATTTAGTGTTCGGTTTGTAATTTTCTCTTTGGTATTTGGGCGTTCTTCCACTACAAAAAGAGGGGTTTTAGAGAAGGAAGTTTTAGAGAATGATTTAAAAATGTATATGAAGGTGACCTTTAGAGAAAGAACAATATGATAAAAATGAAATGTGTAACTAAAGATAGGCCGACTACCTGAGAAGGATTTAAACCAAATAATATGCTATGAAAATCGTTCCTAAACTTTTAGAGACGCTTCTTACATAAAAAGTCTCTAAAAATTGAATCAGATGCTTTAGACACGCTTTCTAAAAAATAACCTTTTTATTTTTATTTTAAAATTAAATAAAAAGTTTTAGTCATGCTTTTTAATCCTCAAAAGCGCATCTAAAGATTTATATTTTCAATAAATCATAATTTAAAAAAAATAAATCAAATAAAGTCTATAAGGAGAGTCTTGTTCTACTACACGAGAGGTTTACAATCTCTTGGATTATTCAACAATCTAACAATCTCTTTGAGTTCTACTGATTTCTATTTGATTTTCACGTTTGATTTCAATGTTCGATTTGGATGTTCATTCGAGTTCAATTTGTTTTCATCTCTTCTATTTAAGGCTTGAGAATTCATCGAGTTACGGTAGGCAACTTTGATACAAATCGAGTTACGGTAGGCAACTACTTCACAAATTCAAAGATCATATGTTCTGATACAAATTGATAGTTCCAATAACAAGTGAACTCAACAAGATAATAACAAATCTAGAACAAGATCAATGTAATAATCAGTCTTGTCATATATCTATTGAGAGGAGTTATTAACCTAAATAGCCACCTTACATCATCATCTTCAACTTTTAACCACCTAATTTAGTTTTTACCAAAATGACCAGCATCCCGCAAATCTGACACTGCAATGCAACTTTTACTTGCGGTGTCAGCATTTTCTGACGCACTCCAAAAAAGTATGATTTTACGTTTTCGCTTGTGGGCCGCAAACTTACGGTTTTATCTGATTTATTTAAGTGTTTTATTTTCGTCCTTGTGGTTTACGGTCTTCATCTGATTCGTCTTCATCAGGTTCTTCTTCAAAGTGGCTATTTAGGTTAATAACTCCTTAAATAAATCAGATAAAACCGCAAGTTTTTTACCCCGCAAGCCGCGCCCCGCAAGCGAAAACGTAAAATCATACTTTTTTGGAGTGCGTCAGAAAAAGCTGACACCGCAATAAAGGTTGCCTTGTGGTGTCAGATTTACGGGATGCTGGTCATTTTGGTAAAAAACTAAACTAGGTGGTTAAAAGTTGAAGATGATGGTGTGAAATGGCTATTTAGGTTAATAACTCCTATTGAGTGAGAATACAATGCTTCAAAGTAGACAGTGATTAAGAATGAAAAGCTTACTTGAAATAGAAAAGGACAAAAGTATTTACGACTCTTGGGTATTTTACAATTAAGCACCACAACTTTAATACAATTATAAAATAGACCCTAGCAGAATCAAAAACTAGTTTATAAGTTTGGACGAAGTTTTGAGTTTGTTAAAAGAGGAATCTATTAGTTAAATGGTAGTAGAAGAGAGAAAAATATGACGTGTAGGAATTTGATTAGAGAAATATATAGGAAATAAGGAAGGAAAAACAATGGATTTTGTTTTCTTCAAGAGGACAACAATGTCCAGAAATGTCATACATTGTTATTTTTGTACAAAAAGTTGATACCGGCAACCCCAACCGGCCCACAATCGGCTGCCTATCCATAATGTAGGGGGCATACATGACTCACTCAGCGGTTATGGCTATGGGGTGTCTTGGGTTCGAACCCGAGACCTTATGCTTTTTGTACAAAGATGCCCCCACCCACCCATTACCAACTGAGCTACACGTCATTGGCAAATAATAAGTCATACATTGTTATTGTAACACTTTTATATAGGACACACATTTGGTCATGCAAACACAAGTCATATAAAGTAACCTATTAGGAAAATTTGACATTTTTTTGTATTACTACAAATCCAATTTTGTTGTAAACAGCTATAAGCATACATATTTTCCATGATGATAGTTCTTTGGTCTTAATAGTTTTTCAAAACTAAAACATGGCTGATCGTTGTTGTGTATAACGCAGGATGAAGAGTGGATTCATTTAGAGAATAATTCAACTTGATGAATCAAAGGAATTCGGGTTTGCATCTAGAACCTATATATATTTGCTTGAAGAACTTAAACCCTAATTGTGAATTATTCTGATACCGTGTGATTTCTTCAAGAATTCTTGAATAAGATTATTGAAAAACTATTGAAGAATTCTTGAATAAGACGATTATTGAAAAAGTTTGACTCATTTTTAACTTCTGGTAGGATTCTTCTTATGAATTTTTTTATAAAAATAGTCTAGAATGAAGGTTATATTGTTTGTGTTCCCTTACCTAGATAACCGACTACCATATTAAGTCAATATCTTTTTGACATGAATCTTGTAAAATAAAATCAGTTTTAAGTATATTTTGTTAGAAATAATAATAATAATAATAATAATAATAATAATAATAATAATAATAATAATAATAATAATAATAATAATAATAATAATTGGTTGCCTTCCCCATTTTCCTCACCACCAAGACCAAAAGATAATCCCAATCTTAATCCATGAATTGCCGAACACTATGACTATCCTCGTCCAAATTACATTGAGATTGAGATGAATTCACTACTATCAGTGATGAAAAAGCTGTCGCTAAAGCTAGATTCGTCGTTGATCTGTCCCTGATAGTCGGTGGGTCAAAAAGGACATGGGTGATACTATCAGCGATGATCAACGACGGATTAGCGAGGGATTTTTAGTCACGAATTAGCGAGGGTCCATTTTAGCGACGGGTTAGAGAGGGCCCTTTTAGTGATGGCAATTTTGTGACGGGTTTGCGAGGTCTCTTTCAGCGACGGATTAGCAAGGGCCAAATTTAGCGACGAATTAGGGAGGGAACTAGCAACTTTTAGCCATGAAATCCGTCGCATATTTTATTAATTTAATTAAAAATCTCTATTTCTTGTATATTTTATAAAATAAAATAAAAACTATCCATAGATTGAAAATAACAAACCAAAATGTCCAACAAATTAAAAATAACCAATTCATTCAATTTAACATACCAAATTCATAAAATTAAAAATAATGTCTGGAGTTTAGGTAACATTCTAACTACCAATAGCAGTCACATTGGCACCCAACATATCTATTTAGCCTAACGACTGCCCAACAATTTCAGCCAACACTAAGAGCATCACTACGTTTATTAAAATATATTACTTAAAACCTACCATATGGTTTTATAAAACAAAGTTATGGTCTTAGAAAATTTACCGCTGGTCTAGCCGTTTTGGGGTAAACGAACCAAAGAGGATCAATAGGCGGCCCGGATGAACCCGGAACGAACTTCCGGTTCAAGCACTGGATTCTCTCAAACACCTCAAAACTACTTGGCTCACGACCCAATATATGTGCCTAAAGTAAACAATTAAGTTAAGTTTTTAGTAAACATACAAATCTAATTACATATTAAAAATTTGTATACTTACCATTTGCTGTCAATGTTGTGCCTCACTGATTGATCCCCCGGTTTGCCTGGACGACACCGCCTCAAACTTAGTCCTCCAGTTAGCCTTAACGGCCCTAGACTGGAGTGTCCAATGTTCGGTATCCCAAAGATGTTAAAAACATAACATATAAGTCGGTACAAAACACATGGCAATGCACAAAGCTCACAATATAGATAATAACCTCATCAATAATACAGAGCCAAAACCTATTTGAGATCCAGGAAGGGTGGTGTGCTCTAAGGCGTGTGAAGTCCTCACTGTCCCACCCTTACCACCAATTCTGATAGGCCCATGTCGTAACTGATTCACATGCACCCCTCATCTAATCTGAGTACTTATTTTGCATGGCACAGGTACATGTATCATGAGTCGCTACCTCCAACCCTAGGCCCAATAGAACTTGCCCTACATACATAAGATTGTATCAAGGTAAAAGCAATAATATGATATGTATAGTTACTTTAAAAGAGATTCACGTACACCAACCCGAAAGCACTAGAACATCAAATTTCAGTCAGCGTGAGGGATCTCCATCCAGTGATTCCACGGACCATGAAACGAAGACCTGAATATAGACATGATCTCCTCAACAACACAGGGATCTAAAAACATGCACAATTAAAAAACATATACAACACAAATTGCATTCATATCGTTATAATATGTAATATAAAGACTTATACTACACCTACGTACCCACGGTCCCCCAGATCCAGACGTGATCGCTGACTCAGATCACATGTTGTCGTTGTCGAATGGTTGGGGGCTCTCCTCACCCCCAAACCAATCTAAAGTGGGATCTCCGTATCATGCTCCTAATCCTATTACTGCTACTGCTACTACTACTACGCACACGACGTGATGACGTTGCCTGAAAAAACGAACATTAAACTCTATCCAAACATATACAATGACAAATCGCATATGATACATAACACAAACCTCATCCTTCGCTAATTAGCGACAGATGGGGTTTGTGATCAATCCCTCACTAATTAGCGAGGGATGAGGGTCATCGCTAATACCCAATTGTGTAGTAGTGATTGTCGATTGACTACAAATGATTCTCGAAGGTGAGGTCATGTGAATTCCAGGCGATGAAGAGAATGCTTCAAGGTTTTTACCTGATTAGGTAGTGATCCATTTTGGTGTATCCTGGTTTGTCTACTCCCACGGAACATGTGTTGTTTTTCTACGTCGACAAGAAGATGGGGAAGGGTCGACGGGGAAAGGCAAACATGAATTAAACTTATTTTATTATAATGAAAATTCTAATAAATCATAAAAGAAAAGATTGAATCTATTAAAAATTTACGTCATCGAATATGTCAACAATAAAATATTGAGTTGTATGTCACATTATTCACCACATCGACATAGTAACCGATTAATTATTAAACCGATTACTTATATACTTAAATGTTTAAGATTTTACAATTTTTAATACTAACACGATGGTTTTAAAAGTGTGTTAGCTAACATAGAAATCAAGACAAAGTGAACTCTAGTTTCATGCAATTTGCGGTTTATTAAAAGAAGCAGTTTGGACTTGTGTATTTGAAATTTGTTGTCTACCAAAAATCACAACCATATTTTCATTCAAAAATCACCCATTAAACATATTCTTATAAATATTTTGAGTTAAATACGAATTTGGTCCCTGTGGTTTACAAATATTAATGGCTAAGGTCCCTTAAAGATTTATTTAACGATGAACGTCCCTTAACTTTCCATTTCATAACAGGTAGAGTACCTGAGTTAACTTGTATTTAGTAACATATTTGGTCCGTCCAAAAATTAGGGATTAAAAAACTCTTCATTAACTTGCCGCCTAATCAATAAAAAATCCTTAGAAGATGCGATTGAACAAACTCCATGGCCATCATGTTCGATTCTTCATCTAATCGGTGCTATCACAATTGATTTCTTCATCTGATCAGTGGGTTTTAACCAGTGGTGCGATTTGATTTCTTCATCAATCTCTTGATCTTTCCACGTTTTGATTTATCTTCAATGGTGCGCCCACAGTGGGTTGTTCGAAAGGAAGCATAAAGGGGATACTGCATATCTTGAAGTATATAGTATGTGAAAATTTTACCTTTTAAGTTTTGAAGTTTTTCTTTTTAAGTTTTAATTTCACATTGAAATCTCTACTTGAATTATTCATACCATATATTTATCAGATGACTATCCAACATTGCTTAGCTTGAAGATACATCATGGGGGTGGGGGATGTTCACCAAGGCTCCTAGTAGAAAATATTTAAATGGTAAGATTGATACAATTGACCTAGTAGATACATATGAGTTTTCTATACATGAGTTGCAGACAATGTTGCAAGAGATTGAGTATAGGAAACAGTTACCAATATCTTATCATTTTAGAGTTCCTAATCTAGACTTGGATTTGGGTATGAAAGATTTACAAAATGATGCAGATGTGCTAAATCTTTTGAAATACTTTCTTGGATGTAAAATATTTGATATATATACCGAGCATGATGAAACAAAATTGAACGAAAACAATGTTCACGAATATGTTAATGAAGTGAGTGAGGGAGAGTGTGCTGAAATGTTTAATGATGCTTTTGATCCATTTTGGGAACCTGTCGACTATAAAAAACAGACACGCATGTTGAAGATGATAAATCAGAGAGTGAAAGCAGTAAGGACAACGACTTCATGGTTAAACCCCCATAATCTGGTTAATGATATTGAAGTAGACATGAAGACCTTTCGATTAAACACTGATCTTGATGTAGAATGGGTTGGGAAGAATGATTTGATGATTGTAAGCTCTAATGTTGATGAGGATGCAAATACAATTAACCTGGAAGATTTTGAGAGCAGTTCAGATGAAAATGCTTTAGAGAAAGATAGAAAAAAACAATTGAAGAATCTGAGAAGAAATAAGGTAGATAGTGGTGGAAGTGAGAGGTGTTCAACTCCTTTTTTTGTTGGTAAAATATTTGGGAGTAAAGATGAAGTAAACAAAATGATTGACCTCCATGCAATAGAGACTCAAAGACAAATTTATGTAATTAAGAATGACAAGGTGAGGATAAGGGCTGTATGTGGAGGAACCCTTCTTGACATGAATGAAGCAATTGATGTTGATGTGTCTAGTAAAGGGAAAAAGGTCAAGTCAAGTG
Source organism: Saussurea involucrata (assembly GCA_033807775.1). Classification (NCBI taxonomy): domain Eukaryota; kingdom Viridiplantae; phylum Streptophyta; class Magnoliopsida; order Asterales; family Asteraceae; genus Saussurea; species Saussurea involucrata. Next base: position 142,463,079 of record CM066322.1, read on the forward strand.
GGTCGTCTTGTCCTTGGGTCTTACTTGTATATAGGGGTAAATATGATGATACATGGATGGTCAAAACCTATGTGGAGACACATAAATGTCTTCAAACTAGGTATGTGAGAGCTTGTATTGCTAATTTCTTGGCCCAACATCTTTCGGAAACCTTAATTCATAACCCAACTATCCCTATTAGAGCCATTCAAACAGATATGCAGAGAAAATATTCACAACGAGTTTCACATCAAAAATTCTTTAGAGCAAAGATTATGGCACAAACTAAGCTTCAAGGAGACTATGCTGAGCTGTACAATGTTTTAAGGGATTACATACCTGAACTAAAGAGGAAAAACACAGACACCACAGTCAAGTTAGAAGTTGAAAGTGAGGCAAATCCAATTGCTGACACAAGGAGATTCAAAAGAGTCTATGTGTGTTTAGGTGCTTTAAAGAAGGGATTCAAAGCAAGGTTGAGAGAATTTTTGGGCCTTGATGGTTGCTTCATGAAAGGGCCATTTCCTGGTCAAATACTTACTGATGTTGTTGGGATTGATGCTAACAATGGTATATACGCAGTTGCATATGCCATTGTTGAGGCAGAAACCATAAATTCTTGGACATGGTTTCTAGAATGTCTTGGAGATGACTTGGATCTCAACACAAATTCCAACTTTACATTCATATCCGACAGACAAAAGGTTTGTCAAACATTTTATATTACTGCAAAAGGTTTACTTTTTATATTTCACTCATACAACATTTTATATTGCTGCTAAATCCTAAAGCCATATTTTATATTATGTTAAATCTGCTAAAGCCATACAGCCTTTTATATTTTGGAGATGACTGTTGTACTTTTGTTACTTTTACATGAAAAGTTCTACGATAAAAAGTACTAGTTCCTAGGAATAGTACTAGTTTTATCTTTATGTAAAGTTCCACCATACAAAAGTACTAGTTCCAAGGAATAGTACTACTTTTGTCTTCACGTTTTTTTGGTAGTTAAAGTAGGAATTTAGTTACTTTATTTTAAGTTATTTTAGTCTACACAAAAAGTACAGAGAGTTCTTGCTTTAGTTCATTTATTTTAAGTTCCTTTAGCATTTTAGCTATTTTAGTCTACACTTTCTTTACTTTTTAGTTCATTTACTATTGTAAGTATTTTGCTATTTGGTCTAACTTTTTAGTTTCTTTATTATGTTTGTGCACCGTAGGGGATAGCTCCTGCAAATTCAAAGGTATTCCCTTGTGCAGAACACCGATTTTGCCTACGACACGTCCATGAAAACATGAAACATACTTGGAAGGGGAAGTTGTACATATAAAGATCACTTATGTATGTGTGCAACTGCAACAACTGTCCCACAGTTTGACAAGGAGATGGATAAGGTTAAAAAACTGGATCTTGAATTATATAAGTGGTTGAAGAAGATTCCCCCACATCACTGGGCTAGATCTCATTTCACAGGCAAGAGTTAGCATTTTTATTAGATTTCTTTGTAAATTGATATTTATGCTCTTTATAATTTATGTTATATGTATGCTCTATAATTTCTGTTTGTTGTGCATTTATAGGAAGAAGTCACACGGATGTGGTGTTGAACAACATTTGTGAAGTATTCAACAGGCAACTAGTTTATGGAAGAGACAAACCAATAATTACATGTTTGGAATTTATAAGAGTGTACCTCATGAAGAGATTTGTCAATGTCTAAAGGGTGATTGACAAATCTATTGGCTTTCTTACTTCGACAGCAACCAAAGTGTTGGAAGAACTGAAGAAAGATGCTGTGAATTATACTTTAATTTGGAATGGGGGCTACAAGTATCAGGTGAATGGTCCTTGGTCGGATCAATGTGTAGTAGATGTTGGTGAGAAAACTTGTTCTTGCAGAAGATGGGAATTGACTGGAATTCCGTGCAAACACGTTGTGGCTACCATATAGGACATGAGAAATACTGATGCACAAGTAGACATTCCTGAAAATTGGGTTCACCCAATATACCGGTTGGGTACATGGAAGGCCATGTATGGCTTCAAAATTGTTCCAATTAATGGAAGAGATATGTGGGCTAAGTTTGAATCCATCCAAACTCACTCCACCAACACATCACACCCAAGTGGGTAGGCCTAAGAAGAAGAGGGTGAAGTCTGTTGGAGAGTTGACTGAATCGGGAAGGAAGCTTAGAAAGGTTGGTATAACCGTAAGGTGTACAAGGTGCAAGAAACAAGGCCACAACTCACGCACATGCAAAGGACAGGAACCTTAATTTGTGAAGTTTGATTTTGTTTTGTTCAAAACTTGGTGTAATTACCCTTTCTTAACTTATTTGTAGCTAATTGCTCACATTTTGGGATTATTTTTGTAGCACCTATCATCTTGGTTTTGTAGCTGCTAATTTGGGGTCATTTTGTAGCAACTTTTAATTTAGAAAAAACTTGAATCCACTTGGTTGTCAATATCCAACGTCTTCTTTTATATTTTATGGTGTGATATTTTTTATTTAGTTTGTCTTTATTAATCATCCTTCTCTCCCAAAAAATGCTAGTACTAGGTTTGGAGATTAATGAAATTTATTTTTTAAGGGATGCTACTTATTATTTTTTTGTAAACAATATGGATCAGTTTTGCATTTAAATTCAAGAGGGACCAAATATGTTATACACTATAGAGTTTTTTAATCCCTAATTTTAGGAGGGACCAAATATGTTACTAAACCTAGAATAGATGAATGGATAGATTTACCCCTTCCTAAATACAAGTTAACTAACGGTGTTACTAACATGGACTCTACCTGTTATGAAATGGAAAGTTAAGGGACGTTCATCGTTAAATAAATCTTTAAGGGACCTTAGCCGTTAATATTTGTAAACCACAGGGACCAAATTCGTATTTAACTCAAATATTTTTAAGATCAAATTATTTACATTATTTTTATTCACTTTTAAAAAAATTACTAACATATATGGTCAACTTAAGACTAGAAGATGATGGAAGAAAATTTGACCATGATTTATGTTTGGTAATTTATTAAATTTAACAGGATTTTTTTTCTTCCTAAAGGCCAATTATTTTTACGGAAGTAGTTGTTTATTATTCGAGACAAAGAAAAAGTCTGTATAATCTCACTCTCTTAGATTTTATTTTTAAGTAAAACATAATAAATTTGTTTAATTTGATTTAATGTACAAAAATTATATTTTATGAACAATTTTTGCATTTATGGACTTTTGGTAATATCTATTTTGATTATACATGAATTTTATATTTTATACATATATTGAGTTTCGGAATATTCGTTTACAACCTCATATCCTTTCTAATTTTAGTCATTTCAATAAGTAGGTCGTCGTAAAACTTCTCCTTAACAAATTAAAATGTTCGATCGGTCCTTAACAATATACCTACATAAATATTTCCGGGTCGTTTCTTTGGGTGAGGAAACTACTTCTCTTTTGGGATATCGCAAGGTCACGAAATCTTGAATTTATAAATGTGGAGACTTTCTAATACCTGAAAAGTCAAAGATTTGACCTTTGTAAGTGAATTTTTAAGCATTATATATGTGTATGATTGCATTGCACCAAAGGAAACCAAGCATGGTTGATTACCGTCAAAAAGAACATATACTTAATATTTGATCTAAACAAATATTTATTTGCTTATTAAATATTTATAAATAAAAATCAAAAATGGTATATTATGGATCTAAAAGTATTTAACCAAGTCTACTTGAAATATATTAATCTATACTATCTTATAAAGCATCTAGACCAAAAGTCTTAAAAGTCTTTAAGTCTTAAAGTTTTAACCTTTTCTTTTTTATTTAAACTTTTTTAAAAATTAATCCAAGTCTTAATCTTTTTTATTTAAAAAAATTAAATAATTCATTATTATCTCTAAAAAAAACCCTATCTCTCTAAGCTAAACTCACAAAATAATTTTAAATTTTAACATCAATATAATAATTTTAAATTCCCAAATTCTTCTAGAAATTCACGGTTCTCAATATACATTGTTGAATTTGTAATTGAGTTTTTTAGGATTAATCCACTGTTGATCAAAAAAAAATTAAATAATAGGAAAAGGAGTTTCTTTTTTTTTATTCCCACCTTCATTGACTATCAAAGAGTATTTAAATATAGAGTCTATTGAACTCGAAATATTTTATTTTTTTAAAATGAACAAAACGTTATTTATAATTTAATTGTATAAAAATCTTTAATCATGTAAATATCTAAGAGCCTAAATATGAGAAATCTTGTTAACGAAGTTAATATTTAATAATAACTATGAATTACGTCTAGATGATATGTATTATAAAAAAATTAAAATTAATTATGGTATAAATTTTCATAGTGATAATAAAAAGATTAATTGTTGTAGTTATCTTTTTCTATCTCTCTAACAACTTAAACTCACAAAATATCAAAAATTTCAAGTTTATCCCCAAATATAGCTCCTCCTAAATCGGTCTGGATCATCCATATCAATTACCCTATCAGTTATCGTTCATCTATACTCATATATATACATGCATCGAGTTCTTTCAAACCTTGTTTTGCATTCAGGTACGTTTCTTTTTGTTATCCATTTATGTTTTTGTCTATGCTTTCTGATTCATGTACATTTCTTTTTGTTTCATTATATTTCCAAACACTTTGTACTGTACTAGAGTAAATGTGTGAGAAGGATAGATACAAAACATACCTGCGTACAGGGTCTGAAAGTTCCATCAACATGTTCACTGTAAAGATCACCGTTTCAGCATATTTATCATATTTGCTTGGATCTGAAAGCTTTTAACTACCTTTAAACTTCCATCTTCTTTGAAAAAACAATCGCATATTTTTCCAACCTGCAACAGAAGGTGGACTTTAACCATAATAAAAAGACTTCTTTGCAATTTGCATAACCATGATTTCTGGTAAAAATTGTACCCGGAAGGAAGAGAGCTCTGGGGTCAGAGAAGAAGTCAACTCCAAAACACGGTATCTGGCTAGGGTTTTCATGATTAGGGGGTTATGGAAAATAAGACGAGAGAAGAGTAAAACATGTTTCATCGGATGAAGCTCATGGACGTGATCTTCATATGGTTGCTAGCGTTGTTGCTTTCACTGATCATGAGATGAAATAATATCTCCAGTTTAGATAAAATAAAATAAAATTCCCAGTTTAGATATAATTACGTTTTGGTCAGATTTTAATGTGCAAGTTAGCTTTCTTATGGACTACTTTCCTTCTGGATCAGTTTCTATTTGAAATCTAAAACCTTATATCCTGAAATTTACCTTCTTCATAAATCTCTGTTTTTGTGAATGGTGATTGTTTTTTCAAGGATTAACTACAACTATTTCATGGTGGTATTATTGAAGTATCACTAAGTAAAGGCTAATTAGTGTTTGGTACAATTTTCAAGGTGATGCAAGGAGTGAAGAGTTGAGTTTCTTTTTTACATGGATATGAGATGCATGTGTATGTATTGAGTAGATGGTAAGTTTATTACTTTAAGGCTAATTATACTTTGTCCTAAAAGGGTATAGATTTGTGTGGTTGTGTTTGGGTTTCTCCTAGACTTGGACTACTTGTGTGCAACCTTTGGGATCAGACTTTGATGATTTGATTTGTTCTCAACTTATCGTTTCTGTTTCGGTCCAATTTAGTTGAACTATAAATGGCTTTGGCTGTTGGGTTTGGTCCTGCTATCAACAGATACAACCTTTTGCTATCAACAAATACAACCTCCCCGCCCCGTCCCGTCCCCGTTATATATTTAAATTAATAAACTAAATATATATTATTTATTTAAGGTAAATCGGTATTTCATAATTTCTTATTTCCTAACTAGGTTTAGAATATAAAATTGTTATTTGTGATATTAGTACGTATTTTGGACGTCAAACCAATTTATAATTAAGTTTTGGATATTACTCGATATGTTTTGGTACGTGTGACTATAACTTTTTTTTCCATTAAGTTGAACTTATTTTGGTTTTAGGTTATTAATTACTATATGATGTTGTAACTTTGTATTAAAATAATTTTTTTGTATTAAAATAATATTTTTTCGATCGGGGAAAAAATCTTCGTTTCCGCGTTGGTTGGGGATCCCCGTTCCCCGGTGGGGATGGGGATGGGGATATGATCATATTCCCCGGCGGGGACGGGGATGTGGATGAATATAATAATCGGGGATGGGGATGGGGATTGAGGTCCCCGCCCCATTCACATGCCTATTTGTTAGCTTGGTTCATTATTTGGTGGTGTTCAAAATATGTGTGGTCTATTATTGCAATGATGGGTCATTGGGATTGAATTTTATTAGGCCTATAATATCTCCAAAACTGAAGTTCCACTAATAGATTTTCTCAAAACTTGCATGTGGGACTAGGAATGGCAACAGACCGGTTTCGGGACGGTTTTTAAGGTCCCTGTCCCCGAAACCGATAAGCATCCCCGTCCCCGTAACCGTACCGATCCCTGTCGGGGATCTTATCGGGGATCCCCATCGGGTCTCCGAGGTTTCTCCGATCCCGTTGGGGAATCCATTAAGAAAAAAATGCACCGTTACCCAATGGTTTTCCTCGAACCTGAACTGAACCCGACCCAAATCCGAACCAAAATAAAAACACATGTTCCTCCAAAAAAAACACAATTTTCTTTCTAAATAGTTGCTATCTCTTTAATCTCCCAAGAACTGAAAGCCGATCATCATCTTTCTTTGAAGATTTTGTTTTCTTTCTTTCAAACGAGATGCACCTTTGCTTTCTATTCGATTTCCTTTCATAACACCAGATTCCCCCATATATCAAATATGATTTGAATTAGGTTTGGACATTAAGTACATATATATTTATCTTGTAGCCTAACAAAAATTGTGTATATATAAAAAAGTATATATATATATATATATATATAGGGGTGGTATTTTTTGCAAACCAGTGTATTTGTACAAACTCGTACAAACCATACCTAGCTTCATGATTTTGTAAATTTGGCTTCATGAATATTTATATATATATTTTGGCTTCATGAATATATAATTTGGCTTCATGAATATATCATTTGGCATTTTTAACTAATTTTTTTACAAAACTAAGGGTATTTTAGGGCTCCACCGAAAAAAATTAGTTAAAAATGCCAAATGATATATTCATGAAGCCAAATTATATATTAATGAAGCCAAAATATATATATATATATATATATATATATATATATATATATATATATATATATATATATTCATGAAGCCAAATTTACAAAATCATAAAGCTATGTATGGTTTGTACGAGTTTGTACAAATACACTGGTTTGCAAAAGATACCCAGCCTATATATATATATAATATTATATCGGGCCGGGACGGGGCGGTGATGATGGTCCCTGTCCCCGTCCCCGTCCCCGCACCCGTTAAAATCTCCGATCTCCGCCCCGTCCCCGTTAATAGGTCCCCGAACCCGACCCGAAACGCTCGGTTTTCGGTTTTCACCGTCGGTTTTGGTTTTTTTTTTGCCATTCCTATTTGGGACATCTTTCCTGGAACATTTCCAGGTTTCAACCAATTCTATATTTTAAAGGGTTATCTACTTTCAATTATTTGGTTTTAGAGTTAGGTCTATGCTTAGTATCTTCCTAAACATTTTCCTATAATACATTTTGTTATTTTTTTTTGGAAAATGCCTCGCGTATTTTGTAAGTTTTTCAATAATTTGATGTTTAAAATTTATAATGTATCTTGATAAAATATTTGCATCCCGCCGCATTGCGCAGGTACTCGACTAGTATATGTAATTCAAAAATAGGGTTCAGACTTCCGATGAGGTATGTTTTCACTCGTGTGTAACAGTAACAGTTATACACAAGTTGTCACCATCGCTACTAAAAGAATGCATCACATCTTAACTCACTATTTTCTTATCTCTTGTTATCTATACTATATTGGAGCATCTCCAACAGCTATGCTAAAATGAAATAAATGAAATTTTAGCATTTTTGTTTCTCCAACAGCTATGCTTTTTTGGGGTAATGATTACCCCAAAAACTAATCATTACCCCCAAAACTAATCATTACCCACAAAAAGCAAACTTTCTTTCTACCAACTTTCCATATATTAAATATTTTAATAATATAATTAAATAAATTGAATATTTTAATAAGATAATTAATACTATAGTTGGTAAAATAGCATAGTTGTTGGAGTTGGATGCAATTTTTTTTAGAGATTTGAATTTGTTTTACTCTATTTTAGAAAAACTTTAGCATAGCTGTTGGAGATGCTCTTATAAAGCATTTGAGAAAAACTTTTAAAAACACATATTTATGCAATACGTACTGTTAATTGATACATATTACTTAAAATGCATGATTACAAATTATTCATGCATCATTACAACTTTCTAAAAATACTTGTTTAAATTCATAACTAATTGATAAACATCAAAAAGAAGATAAACATCTCATTTTAATATCAAAAATCTAAAATATAATTAAGATAATCATTGAACTTTAACATAATAACTAATTATTTTTTAACAAAAACGAAATGAAATATTATACTATTAAACGTAAAGAAAATTACATCATTATTAAACCAAAATTAAGTTAAAATATAAAATTAAATTAAACAAGTTTATAAAAAAAACATTATCGTTTTCTTAAAACCACAAAATCGTAGATGGAGACAAAAAATACAACGAAATATTAAAATCGAGATGTATCGCTGCATTGCACGAGTAGACTTCTAGTTATGTATAAAGTATAAACAAATAAATAAAATATTTATCATAATTCGTTAAAATACATCTTATTGTTTGTAACAACCCAGAACCAAAAATAGAGCATAACGTTAATTATAAATCAAACAGCCAGAATGGCCCCAAAATTTGATCGAATACAACTGTCTCAAAATCAGGTTTCCGAAACAACCAATACACAACCGAGAAGTTTAACTAAAAGTCTAAATAGCAAAGTGAAACGTCTATCGTCTAAAGCATCCTCTCTCTAAGCCTTCTCCTTACCCTTGCCAGAGCTTCCTACCAACTGCTTCCCTGAAAAGGTTTGGTTTGGAAAAATTCGAGGGTTAGAGTCTAACCGTTAGACCATGAGGTCTAGTGAGATCCCTCTAGTGGCAACAATTTCATCAACAAGTATATAAAACATTTCATAACCATTATAAACAACACCTTTAAACAATAAGCTTTCACATAAATTGCACATGTAAGTGGCACACTGAAGTCCCGCAATGGCGACAACGGGTCAGTCTCACACTGCCTTACTGGGTCACTCCTTCCATGGCATAAACGGGACACACCCCCTGGTATGAGCACTGGCGGGACACCCCCCGACTTAGACATTACACATCTATCAACAACGTATGCATACACTTTAAGTTAACTTTCCAAACACACGTTTTTCACGTCATATAATCATATCATTTCAACTCCATTTCTTACTTCTGAAATCACGTTTAAAAGCACGTATTTAGTTAGGAAAACTCACCTGGTGCCCTTATCAAATTTTCTTCTTTTACCTTTGACCTCCAAATAGAATACCTGAGTAAATGGATGGGAAAAGTAAGCTGACCGGATACCAAACTAACCGGACACCGCTTCCTGATATTAAACTATCCGGACACTACTCACCGGATACTACACTCTCCGGATACTACTTACCGAACTACATTATCAGGATACTACTTACCGGACTACACTATCCGGACTCTACTTTCCGGACAAACTACCCGGACTCTACTTTCCGGACATCTCTTTCGGATACCCAACTATCCGGATACTGATCGATCCGGAAACCTGAACAGGGTCACTTACCGGACGCGGGTTCTGTCGACTGATTGGAATATGAAATCCACTGCTAATCCCAAACAAGCTTGATTTCACAACAATAAAAAGCATTACAACAATACATAACCCGTTCTTAACAATCCCTTTGCTGCTTAAACACAAAGATGATACCTAATAACCACTTAGAGCATCATTTACAACCATTCAACCACAAAACCCAAATAGTCTGATTCCCTCAATAAAACCAAGAACAAGGATTAGAATATGAGATTATCTAGAAGAATCAATGCAAAAGCTAGTTTCCAATTCCCATTTCTTTGATTTCTTCAGATAGTGAATTTGATAGTTGATCTCTTCTCAGCTCTCATATAGCCGCTAAAATTGTGAAATTGTAGAACCTAGGGTTTTGTGCCCAAAACAAGGGTTTTATATCTTCTCCCATAATTACAAACCAGTCCCCAAAGTTATAGCCTCTTAACTTTTCTCACAAAATTCTCAAATATTTCATTTAGAACCCCGGGATATTACAATACTCCCCCTTAAAAGAATTCCGTCCCCGGAATTCGTCTGTGGAAGAGATGAGGGTATTTGAACCACATATCCGCCTCTACCTCCCACGTTGCCTCTTGGCCCTTATGATACTGCCACTGGACTTTTACCAACCTGATCTCCTTGTTCCTTAATTTTTGGATCTTACTGTCCACAATCCCTACTGGTTCTGTACGTACGATAACCTCTCATCAAAACTGATATCCTCCAATGGTACTGCCACATCGGTCTCGGCGAGACATTTTTTCAAGTTCGAAACGTGAAATGTCGGATGAACCCCCTTCGGTTCTTAAGGCAAGTCCGGCTACTTCCCCAATCCATTCTATAATGACGAAAGGCCCTACGTACCTTGGTCTCAGTTTTCCTTTCTTCCCGAAATGAACTACGCTCTTCCAAAGCGAGACTTTTAGCATCACTTTATCACCAACTTGAAACTCGATAGGTTTCCTTCTTTTGTTAGCATACTTCCTTTACCGATCTTGCGCGACCCTCATTTTCTCGCGGATCAGTTCTATTTTATCAGCTGTCATTTGCATAATTTCTGGATCTGCTAGTTGTCTTTCCCCCACTTCGTTCCAACGTAACGGCGTCCGACACTTTCATCCGTATAATGCTTCAAATGGTGCCGCTTGGATGCTCGCGTGGTAACTGTTGTTATACGAGAATTCTATTAATGGTAAATGTACTTCCTAAGAACCCTTGATATCAATCACGCATGCTCGGAGGATATCCTCTAACGTCTGTATAGTTCTTTCTCTCTGACCATCCGTTTGAGGATGGTATGTAGTACTTAGCTTGAGTTGCGATCCCAACTCTATTTGAAGACTTCTCCAAAATGACGACGTGAACCGACTGTCAAGATTTGACACTATAGATTGCGGTACACCGTGTCTCAATACAATCTCACTTATATACAACCTTGCCAACTTCTCCAACGGATCCGCTTCCCTAATAGGTAAGAAGTGTGCCGACTTGGTGAGACTATCTACAATCACCCATATTGCATCGTGACCCTTAGGAGTCCTTGGTAATTTCGTGACAAAATCCATGGTTATGTTATCCCATTCCACACTGGTATATCCAAAGATTGGAGTTCCCCATATGGTCGTTGATGTTCTGCTTTAACCTTCAAACACGTCACACATCGTTCCACAAAGTGGGCGATGTCCTTCTTCATTCATGGCCACCAGTAAAACTGCCTTAAGTCCTGGTACATCTTATTCGTCCCTGGGTGTATCGAATATCGCGACCTATGCGCTTCTTCCAGAATGCTTACCCTCAAGTTCCCCAACTTAGGAACCCACACCCGGTTCTTGAAGCACCTCAAACCACTACTGTTGACACTAAGCAAGGACGTAACTCCAACGATTCTTTCACTCTTTACATTTTCCTCCAGCAACGCCTCCTCTTGAGACTTCTTGACCTCATCCAGGAGACCTGAAGTCGCCTCGACCCTGAAGGCCACAACCTTGGTCGACTCCCCTCGCTCCTTCCGACTCAACGCGTCGGCCACCACATTCGCTTTACCCGGGTGGTAAAGGATTCCATAGTCATAATCATTCAACAGTTCCATCCATCTCCTCTGTCTCATGTTTAACTCCTTCTGATCGAAGAGGTGCTTAAGACTCCTGTGATCGATGTAGATTTGACACTTAACTCCATATAAGTAGTGTCGCCAAATCTTTAAAGCAAACACTACCGCCTCTAGTTCCATATCATGTGTAGGGTAATTCTTCTCGTGATCTTTCAACTGTCGAGACGCGTAGGCGATCACCTATCCATTTTGCATCAATACACACCCTAACCCAAGCTTGGATGCATCACTATAAATTATAAACCCCTCAGATCCGTCAGGTAACGACAAAATCGGAGCGCTACTCAGACTTTCCTTCAATTTATCAAAAGCGACCTCCCGAGCCTCGGTCCAAACGAACTTAACGTTTTTCCTCATCAACACGGTCAATGGTGTGGCTATACGAGAGAAGTCCTGAATGAACTTCCGATAGTAGCTCGCCAACCCAAGAAAACTTCTTACTTTCGATGGCGACTTTGGCGGTTCCCAATCTTTAATTGCTTCGATCTTAGTTGGGTCTACTTTGATACCGTCTTCCGACATCACATGACCTAGAAACTGAACTTCTCTCAACCAGAACTCGCACTTCGAGAACTTAGCATACAATTTGTCACGCTCCAACAGTTCTAACGCCGCCCGGAGGTGTTCCTCGTGATCTCTCCGAGATCGGGAGTAGATCAGGATATCATCAATGAATACGATTACACACTTGTCCAACAACGAACTACACACTCTGTTCATCAAGTCTATGAATACTGTTGGGGCATTAGTCAGGCCGAAGGGCATAACTAAAAACTCGTAGTGTCCATATCTCGTGCGAAAGGACGTCTTAGGCACGTCTTCCTTCCTCACATTCAGCTAATGGTAACCCGATCTTAAGTCTATCTTCGAGAAATAGCTCGCACTTTGCAACTGGTCGAAGAGGTCATCAATCCTCGGAAGCGGGTACTTGTTCTTAACTGTCACCTTGTTGAGCTCTAGATAGTCTATGCACATCCGCATAGACCCATCCTTTTTCTTAACAAAAAGTACCGACACTCCCCAAGGCGATGAGCTTGGACGAATGAAGCACTTGTCGAGTAACTCTTGCAGTTGCGTCATCGTCTCCTTCATTTCCGCTGGTGCCAAGCAATAGGGCGCACGCGCAATCGGTGCCGCTCCAGGCATCAAATCTATTCTAAACTCTACTTGACGATCTGGGGGCAGATTTGTCAAGTCATCCGGAAACACTTTCGGGTACTCACTTACTATAGACACATCCTCCACTCCCTTTTTCTCTTTCTTAGCATCTAGCAAATAGGCTAAGACATCCCTTCCCCAAACATCGTTTAGCTTTCGTCATGGATATCATACACGACTTCCTATCCCGATGATCCCCATAAATCACTACTTCCTTCTAATCAAGCAAGGCGATATGAATCAACTTCTTATTACATACAATGTTAGCGTCGTTTTCGGCTAACCAATCCATTCCTATTATTACATCAAACTCCCCCATACCCATCAGGTATAAACGTAACGGAAATAAATGGCCATCTATGTCGATACTACACCCTTCATAGACCTCCTTCACCCAGACTCCACTATCATCTGCTACCTCTACCTCAAACCCAAAGTTCAACCTTTTGGGTTTCACTTGCAAATTCCGAATAAAATTCGGCGACACAAAAGAACGATTAGCTCCTGAATCAAACAGTACTTTAGCAAAAGTCGAGTCAATAGGGAAATAATTGTCACCACATCTGGCGTATTCACCGCTTCCTCCGCCGACATGTGGAATTCCCTCGTCTTCGTGCGAGCAGGTTCCACCTTTCCATCTCCGCCCCTTTCACTGTTATTATCACCATAGCCAACGGCAAATCCCCTCCTTAGATGTGGACAGTTCATCTTGACGTGGTCTGGCGAACCACAATGATAACATGATATCGGACTACGGCAATCCCGTACCATGTGCCCCGTCTTCCAACACTTCTAGCATCCTTCATTATCTGCCAAACATTCTCCTTTATGCATCCGGTTACATTTCCCACACAGTTTCTCTCTTGCTCTAGGTCCCACCCGCAGCTCGGGTCTAGGAGCATTTGGCCTCTTGACATCACGATTTGGCCTTTCCCACTTCCGTTTATCGCCATCTCTCTCTGTCATCTGTCTGTTCTTTTCCTTCTCTATAAGCTCAGCTGTATCCACTGCCTCTTGGAAAGTAGCGGGATTCCTTACCTGGACCAGTTCCCTCACGCTGCTCTTCAACCCCCAACATACCTCTCGATGCGCCTCTCCTCGGTAGGTACATACAATTCAACAAATCGAGCTTTCTCAATAAACTTAGATGTATACTCTTGTACTGACATCGTTCCCTGTTCTAACCCCAAAAATTCTTCTTGCAGTTTCTTAACTGCCGCCACCGGACAAAACTATGCCTTGAACCTCCTAGTGAACAACTCCCAGGTAGTTGCCTTTCCTATCTCTGAACCCTTACCACCAGTCTCGACATCCCACCAAAAGATAGCATCTGCCTTCGGCATAGACACAACAAATAACACCTTATCTTCCTTAACACACTTACTCGTGTCAAAAGCTAGTTCCATCTCACGAATCCATCTCAGAGCCAAGACTGGATTGCGCTCCCCGCTGAAATATGGAGGTTTGCATGACACAAAAGTATTGAAAGTACACCCCTTCGCCACCTTTGATTCACTAGCCACAAACGGAGTCAATTGTCAGTGATCTCCCACTTCAGTCGGAGGTAAGCTAGACGCTTCAGTCCTCGTCTCATTCCCACTCTTAGTTCGCCCATCCGATGTAGACTTAACCCGATTATCCAATAATGCTTGCAACGTTTCTTGCGATTTACCCATCTCAGCCATAAACCTTTCTTCAATCACAAAGGCTTGGTTCCGATTTCGTCTCGGGCTCTTCGACTGACCTCTATCTCCCATCGAGGCGGCACTCTCCTGATGGAGTGGTTCACGTACTTCTGGCGCCCCTACACTCTTAGCCCTACGGATAATCGACGCTTTCTCCTCGTGTCACCACAACAGCTCCCTCCGCCTGGGTGGTAACTCGTCGTGGTGGTCTCCCCCGCTCTCTTCCACGGCCTCCACCTTTCCCACGCATGGCCGTCCGCCTCGGAGGATCCACTGGTTCATCCTGCAAGACTTCTTCCACACGGATCTCTCCCGCAGTCGGGATTGTACCCACTATCGGCATTGATCTACTTCTCAAGGTTCTTTCAGACATTCTTAATTACTGAAACATGCCAAAACAAACAACTTAAGACTACAGCTCCAGAATAATAAGGCAAATTAAGCACATACATGTACATGTAAGCTCGCAATTACACTAGCTAGGTGTAACCCCGAACCTACCTTACATGACTGTCATCGCTACCCTATTAGTCTCTTTCCTCATATAGTGCCCTCCTGGCACTTTCCTAATTCCCGGTTGTGATTCCTACGCCCACAGTTTAAGTCTAGGCCTGTCCGGTCACCTAAATCTCTTAAACTATGGCTCTGATGCCAATTGTAACAGCCCAAAACCAAAAATAGAGCATAACATTAAATATAAATCAAATAGCGAGAATGGCCCCAAAATTGATCGAATACAACTGTCTGGAAATCAGGTTTGCGGAACAACCTATACACAACCGAGAAGTTTAACTAAAAGTCTAAATAGCAAAGTGAAACGTCTATCGTCTAAAGCATCCTCGCTCTAAGCCTTCTCCTTACCCTTGCCAGAGCTTCCTACCAACTGCTTCCTTGAAAAGGTTTGGTTTGGAAAATGCGAGGGTTAGACCATGAGGTCTAGTGTGCTCCCTCTAGTGGCAACAGTTTCATCAACAAGTATATAAAACATTTCATAACCATTATAAACAACAACTTTAAACAATAAGCTTTCACATAAACTGCACATGTAAGTGGCACACTGAAGTCCCGCAATGGCGACAACGTGTGAGTCTCACACTGCCTTAATGGGTCACTCCTCCCATGGCATAAACGAGACCCCCCGGTATGAGCACTGGCGGGACACCCCCCTCGACTTAGCCATTACACATCTATCAACAACGTATGCATACACTTTAAGTTAACTTTCCAAACACACATTTTTCATGTCATATAATCATATCATTTCAACTCCATTTCTTACTTCTGAAATCATGTTTAAAAGCACGTATTTAGTTAGGAAAACTCACCTGGTGCCCTTATCAAATTTTCTTTTTTTACCTCTGACCTCCAAATGGAATACCTGAGTAAATGGATGGGAATAGTAAGCTGATCGGATACCAAACTAACCGGGCACCACTTCCGGATATTAAACTATCCAGACACTACTCACCGGATACTACTTACCGGACTTCACTATCCGGACGCTACTTTCTGGACAAACTACCCGGACTCTACTTTCCGGACATTTCTTCCGGATACCTAACAATCCGGATACCTCTTCCTGATACCGATCGATCCGGAAACCTGCACAGGGTCACTTACCGGACGCGGGTTCTGTCGACTGATTGGGATATGAAATCCACTGCTAATCCCAAACAAGCTTGATTTCACAACAATAAAAAGCATTACAACAATCCATGACCCTTTCTTAACAATCCCCTTGTTGCTTAAACACAAAGATGATACCTAATAACCACTTAGAGCATCATTTACAACCATTCAACCACAAAACCCAAATAATCTGATTCCCTCAATAAAACCAAGAACAAGGATTAGAATCTGATATTACTTGGAAGAATCAATGCAAAAGCTAGTTTCCAATTCCCACTTCTTTGATTTTTTTTAGATGGTGAACTTGATAGTTGATCTCTTCTCAGCTCCCCTATAGCAGCTAAAATTGTGAAATGGTAGAACCTAGGGTTTTGTGCCCAAAATAAGGGTTTTATACCTTCTCCCATAATTACAAATCAGTCCTCAAAGTTATAGCCTCTTTAACTTTTCTCACAAAATTCTCAAATCTTTCATTTAGAACCCCGGGATATTACATTGTTTCAACATTAGTTTATATTGAATATTGCAGTTTTGTGGGTCCAAAACTATCAATCAAACACATACGCTGGTATTACATGACGATCATTAAATCACCTATTATTTCATAAAACGAAAGTTTTCAAATTTAATCTAAATGTTTAATAAATCATATTATGAACCATCCAATTATTGATACAAGTTTTATAAGAGTTTTGTTGCGTTTCAGAAAACAATTATCCTAACAATAAACTTGGATTTAGTAAATAATATTATTTAATTCAAGATAATTAAATAGGATAGTAGAAAAACAGAACATGGTTGGAAGCAATACATCACAAATCATGCCTTTTTTTTATTTAACACCACTAAGTTGGCCCAACTCAAGTTGCATTTTATTATCTTTTTATTAGGCTTATAATTACAAATTTTAAATTAGTATTTGTTGTAGATTTAAGTTATATTATAATTATAAAATAAAATAAATTTTGACTTGTATCATTATGACACCTATGAACATTTTTTTTAAATATAATAAATGAAATACAACTTTTATTCCGGGTTTCTTGTTAAGTTTTGGTGAGAACAAAAGTTATGGTGAGAAAAATAAAAAAAGATTTGGATCATTTGATCAATCCTAATTAAAGATCAACACTAATAAGATATATTAAGATGCACCACATCAGTCCCTGTGAGAAGTACAATTCATGAGTGAGTGTGAGATTAAAAGTGATCAAGAGTCCATATCAGTAATTACGCTTCTCAATTTAACTCTTTTTCTCACATGATCCTTCGTCCTTACAATACCTTAGGAAATGTGTGGTTGGTTTTCCATTAACTCATGTATATGCAACTTAATCTTTTGGTATAAATTGGAAATATTTTGTTTGAGAGGATTTAATATTTATCCATAGATGCAAAGAACAAGTCTTTTAATTGTGAGGGACATCCGGACATGTTTCAAAATGCTTAGTTTTCAGCATAAAACTCAACTCTAGAATCTTAGTACATAAGACACTTTTTATATCATTATACCACTACCAGACAATCATGTATAGCTGACGAATAAATCGTGAGTTTCATTAAACTGCAAACAAATAGACCTTTAGTTTAGTTTAAAGGTTTTAAATAGATAAATTATATTAAAATGAGATATATTTTATTCATGTTCTGTTTTTTTTTGGAATCTAGTTTTAATATTTTTATTTTAGAATTGTATAATGTCTTTAATACAATTAACATAATATACTTTTGGGGGAAACTTGTTCTATTACTCTAATTAATCCAGTATAATGTGTGTCGTCAAAGTGTCTTTAATCCTAAATGGGATCAGTTACTTTATTCCCGTACATAAAGCCCCTAAATAGAGGTTGTGTAGAAGACCCAAGGCTGAATAAACTAGTCGTTAAAGTGCCCTATTAACCGAGTCCGGTGATAAAGGGGTGTTTAGCCACAAAGATATGGTGCGAAATCAAGTAATAGGTGGTACGTATTGATGTTGAACCAAATGAATCAAAGACAGAGTGTCACAATGACTATGACAACAATTAACTAAACTTTTGAACGAGTGATTGGTTTTGATTAATTATCTACTTAAACTATCAACAAGTTTCGAGCAATATCAGAAAACAATATAGGGGGAAACTTTATCACGGGAGAAACCAATTGGGAGTTGAAATCTAATCGGTACTTAACATCAAGTTCACAAGTCGTGACAAGTACTAGTTATATATATAATTAAACAAGTACGCAATTTATAACATGTTTATCTCTAGAAAAAGACAAGCTTCTCGATTTAAACACACAATTTAGGGGTTCATTAAGAGCATGATTGTTAAATTGTATGTAAGAACTACAAAATTGGAAAGAACAACTAAATAAAATTTTCAATAAAATATCCACTTTAGGATAAAAATTCCTTCTGCAAACCATTCTTGGAATTACCTCAATATAAACATTATATTTTCAACAATCAAAACCTAAGTCATTCGCCAAGACTACAAAAGGTCGGATGTTACTCAACCCCAAAATCAAGTTGCTATTCCCCAAATGCGGAAGACTTCACCAAGCTACTTACTTCTTGAGCACACAACTAGCTCTCCACTTTTCACGATGTCCCTAGAACTACCTCCCAACCAGTACCTGTTGCGCATGCCGACTAATAAAAAGGTTAGGCTAACGCCTAGTGAGTTCAGGAGTTTTTTTTATCATGGTTATATAATTCGTAAAACGATAGAGGTGCAATTTAAATCATGAGTTTAAATGGATTTACTTCAAATACAAACCATCCATTTTCCAACGCACACAAATCCCGTGATGAAAGCTCTTAATGTAAAACGATTATCAAAGCCGACTCAACCCAAAACCCACTTGAAAAGTAAAATAGTAATTGATTTCCAAAATTATAAATCGCTATTAATCACAACATCCCAAACGCGGGTGAGGCATACATCATAGCCTAGAAATATGGAAAGTAAACCATATAAATAAAATACGTCACCGAAAACATGGATATAAATAAATACCCAATCAACACCTTTCGGTGACGGACACTGTTCTAAAAGGCTCGCCACGATAGCCGCCATGGCGCGTCGTGGCTCAAGGCTTGTGTCTCACGCCACACTATGCTTGTGGTACGCCATGGCCTAATGCATGGTCTTTATAACGCGATATTTGATTTTTGTTTACATCTTTAATTCTTATTTACTAGTTTTTAATATATAACCTAATTTAACTTGTTTATTGTCATTGACTTATCGATTAATTGTACAAAACATATGTTTTTATATATAAAATTATATATGATATAAAGACTTGCCGCCACAAGTCACGCCTTGATGAACGCCATGGCCTCGCCGTGGCTCCTATGGCTTGAGGCTTGATGTTGATCCAAACCCTTCAGTGATTTGATAATGACTCTGAAAACTACTTAGTGAAAATTGTAAGTAAACAATATGTATCAGTGTTTCACCATCTAAGAAATTATACTAAGTCTGTTTAGTATCGCTGATGGAATACACATGCTTTAATTTATACTTTAGCGATACATGTACATCAGTGAGCCCTGAGCATGTTCAACCTCACTGATGATCGCTGAAAGTTCATCTTGTAATTGTTTGCTTATGATCCCTGAAGACAAGACTCGCGACAACTGAGTTCAAAGCTGAAATCGAAGACCAAGCTGAAGAACGAGTGACTAAGTCTACTAGTGACCCGATTCGGATATCAGCGAAGACAAGACTTGTCCATTTCACGCGAGGTTTCAAGTAGAAGACTTCAGCGAGAGCTGAACTTTATCATTCACTGATAAAGATACATTCAGCGTTCGCTGATCATGAAGCCTCTTCTACTAGCAAATTTTGTCTTATCTCCTTGCACGCCCCGTACGATTTGTCAGAAGGACATCCTTTGTCCAGGATCGTACAAACCACTCTGCAACTACACTGTTCATCATGCGGCCACTATGATATTTGCTAAAGTCAAAATCATGCAACCAACCAGACGCTACCACGTGTAAAGTTGTACTGACTTGCATTAAATGCATGCAGTATAAATAGGAGACCCTACTTTATTTTGAAGTGCTGCTTCCTTCGCTGAAATACTTTGTGCGGGAAAACTCTCTCTAGTTTTCTTATCTTTTCTCTTTTCTCAGTGCAAGAATTCTGTGTGATTCTAATAGTTTGTTTAGATTAGGTTTTTAACTTGATCTTATTCCGCAACAAACTGTAAATTGTTTGATATATATCAATAAACAATTTTAAAGATGAAAATTTGTGTTTGTATTCAACCCCCCTTTTACAAACTTGTATAACCCTTTGGGACCAACAAGTGGTATCAAAGCAGAATGTTTAATCTAATAAACAAGATCTTGCTTATACTCTCTTCCTTGCTATTTCTGCAATATGGCAAACTCCACAAACACGAATTACATAGATAATGGCTCTCTTGCCAAACCACCTCGATTTAGCAAAGACAACTTCAATCTTTGGAAAAATCGAATGATGCTCTTCTTGGAAGGTGTAGATCCAACTATACCTTACTATGTTGAAACTGGACCTTATGTTCCTTTCATCATAGATCTTGCTATTCCAGCCACTACTACCACACCTGCCGTTCCTGAAAGACTTATCGTTAAGGCAATTTCTCAGTGGACTGACGATGACAAGAAGAAAGTGGTCATTGACACAAAGGCCAGATCCATCACCTCCATGACACTTCCTGATGAAGTCTACCATTCCATAATGAACCTGAAAAGTTCCAAAGACATGTGGGACACTATCTGCGTTCAGTATGAAGGTACTGAAGACGTACAAGAATTCAGAAGAAATTAACCTCTTTCACTCACTGACAAGCCTATATCTACTGCTGTTGATAAGGCTACTGCTATCTGCTTTAACTGTGAAAAAGTAGGACACTTTGCAAGTGAATGCAGGTCAAAGAAAGTTTTCAAGCCTTCTTCATCCTTCAAGAAATCCTCTAACCCAAGGGCTAGAGATGACAAGTACCAAAAGCTTAAAGAAAAGTATGCTAAGCTGAAAGCATACAAAAAGAAGGGAAAAGGTCTGATCGCTGAAGATCATGACTGGGCTGAGTCTGATAAAGAATCAGATTCAGATGAAGAAGATGAGGCAAATCTCTGCCTCATGGCAAAAATAGAAGAGGAGGAAGAACGAACTGAAATTCCGTCTACTTCTAACTCTCAGGTATCAATCTCTTCTACCTCTACTTCAGCTATCACTGAAGCTGATAAACTTCAAGCTATCGATATGCTGACTATTGACTTATACGATGCCATGAATGGCAAGACCAATGCTGAAAAACAAAACTTAGATTTAATTGAACAACATAAAAACTGTCATTTAAAAATACAAGAGCTTTCAAAAATAGAAGAAAACTTGAAAGACCAGGTCTACGTAAATCAAGTCATCAGTATCGAGCGAGAACAAGGTATCGCTGAACTAAAAGTTGAAAAGACTACTGTTGAAGGATGGTATAAATCCTCAACAAATATCACTGAAATAATCGGTGCTCAGATCCCTCTTAGTGACAAAAGTGGCCTTGGTTACAAAGCTGACGCTGATGAACCAACCACTAACCGTTCCATGCTAAAGTTTGGAATGTTCGTGTCATCTATCCCTGACACCTCTTCATCTCAGTGCTCTTCTTCATCTAAAACTCCCATCCCTGAGGACAAACCTACCTTGATTTCTAAAGGTAAATAAAAAATTGTTGTTCAAAAACCTCAGAAGGGTACATATGTACCTAAGCTGAAAGTTTCAAAACCTTCAGCGAGCCATCCCTCTACTTCTAGGAATAAGATCCCTGAATTCGTTCAGCGATCTACTCTTAAAATAAGAATGGATGTTACTGGTAAGAAATCTGAAGAACTTGTAGTTCCTCCGATATCCAATGCCAAAGTTAATCTCGGTGCTGGCCGTGCTCATTTAAAAATATCTAATAAGCACTCCTCTGGTCCTAAAGCTACTTTTAGCTATAGGAAATGTTATCACTGTGGACTTACCGATCACATTGCTAGCAAATGCCCTACAACCACCAAAGCTGAGAAATTAGCTAAGGTAAAGATCAATGCCCCAAGGCAAAGAAGACCACCCCTGGTGCAAATCAGGCCAAGGTGAAAAATGTCACCAATGTTAAGAAATTAACCAAGGTGAAGATTACCATTGAAGCTGAATCATCAGATGCTGCGAAGATCGCTGAACCTTCCACTTCTTCAACCACCACTCACAAGTGTGGACCCATCGTAAAATGGGCGCCCATTCCAAACTAATATTCCTTTGTTTGCAGGTCTCGAAGGGTATCTGGTATCTTGATAGTGGATGCTCTCGACATATGACTGGAAAGAAGAACCTGCTCATTGAAGACAAGGAAGAGAAAGGTCCCACAGTGACATTTGGTGGAAATGGAAAAGGCTATACCCGAGGGTTTGGTGTACTCTCTAATGGTACAACAACCTTCAGAAGAGTCGCATACGTTGAAGGGCTGAAGCATAATCTTCTTAGCATTAGTCAGCTGTGTGACAAGGACTTCAAGGTTTTCTTCACTAAAGAAGCATGTTTCGTCACTGACAAGAAGGAGAAGGTTGCTCTCAGCGGATATCGTTTAGAAATTGTTTATGTAATAAACACGGACTCAACAACCACTGAGAACTCTTGTTTTCTCTCCAAAGCCTCTACTGATGTCAACTGGCTATGGCATAAAAGGCTTTCTCATCTTAATTTCAACACGCTGAATACTCTTTCTTCAAAAGAGTTCGTCACTGGTCTTCCTCAACACTCATACGCTAAGGAATCTCTTTGTTCAACGTGTAAAAAAGGAAAACAAACTAAAGCAAGCTTCAAGTCAAAGCAAGTTTCTTCAGTGACCTTTCCTCTTCAACTTCTCCATATGGATTTGTTTGGCCCGTCAACATTCAATCCATCGCTGGAAAGAAATACACACTAGTTATTGTGAACGAATTCTCTCGCTACACTTGGGTTATGTTTCTCCTTCCTAAGAGCGACACATCAGAAGAACTTATGTCTTTTGTCAGGAAAATGGAAGTCCTGAACAATCTTATTTTTCGCTCAATAAGGAGTGATCATGGAACTGAATTCAAAAACAGTTCCCTTGATAACTTCTTTGAAAGTAAGGGTATTTCTCACAACTTCTCCTTAGTGAGAACACCTCAACAAAATGGAGTCGTTGAAAGAAGAAACCGAACGATCATCGAAGCTGCACATTCAATGCTCAGTGATTCCTCATATTGGGTCTCAGCTGTTCCAATCAACACTATGCCTGTTTCTGAACCATCATCTGATATTCCATCAACCTCTCAACAATCAGTAAATGAAGTTTCATCTATTCTACCTATCGTGCCTCTATTACCTGACATCGCTGAAGCTCCCTCTTCAGTGATTCCAGAAGTTCACTCTGAGTCAGCGGCTCATGCTCCTGCTCAGCGATGGATTATAAATCACCCCATAGATCAAATTCTTGGTGATCCAAACGCAGGTGTTCAGATTCGACGCAGTGCAGGTAACAGTTGTTTATATGTTAATTTTATTTCACTAATTGAACCAAAGAAGGTTGATGATGCCCTCAAAGATCCAAACTGGGTCAGCACTATGCAAGAAGAGATGACAGAATTCGAAAGAAACAAGGTTTAGAATCTTGTTCCAAGACCATCTGACAAATTAGGGATATGCACTAAGTGGGTCTATCGAAATAAGTTGGATGAAAATAGAACTGTAACCGGCAACAAAGCTCATCTAGCTGCTCAGGGATACAGACAGGAGGAAGGTATAGATTATGACGAAACGTTTGCCCTAGTGGCAAGACTAGAAGCTATTCGTCTATTTCTAGCATAAGCTGTTCACAGAGACTTCAAAGTTTATCAAATGGATGGTAAGTCAGCATTCCTTAATGGAAGGCTGAATGAAGAAGTCTATGTCGAACAACCTCCAGGATTCTCGGATCTTAGGCATCCATGTTATGTCTATAAGCTAGATTAGGCACTCTATGGACTGAAACAAGCTCCACGTGCATGGTATGACACTCTATCCTATTTTCTCCTTATTAAAAAGTTTAAGCGTGGTAAAATCGATAACACTATATTTTTCAGGAAAGTAAATGGTCATATTATTCTTGTTCAAATATATGTTGATGACATTATATTTGGTTCTACTAACCCATCTCTATGTACTCGTTTAGCTGAGAGAATGAAATCTGAATATAAAATGAGTATGATGGGTGAGCTGACTTATTTCCTTGGACTCAAAATCAAGCAATCTGATAAGTGTACTTTTATCCACCAAGGTAAGTATGTCAAAGATATGCTGAATATTTTTGATTTAACTCAAAGCTCAGCTATGAAAACCCGTATGGCACCGCCGCTGACACTTAACAAAGATCCTTCAGGGAAGCCTGTTAATGTTACTGCGTACCGAGGGATGATCGACTCTCTTCTTTATCTTACAACTAGCCGACCTGATATCATGTATGCAACTTGTTTGTGTGCACGATATCAATCTAAACCCAAAGAATCTCATCTGATCGCTGTAAAGCGAATTTTCAGATATCTTAAGGGTACTCCTAACCTAGGTCTTTGGTATCCCAAATATCCAGGGTTTGATCTAGCTGCCTATTCAGATAGTGACTCTGCAGGTTGCAAACTGGATATAAAAGGCACCACAGGAGGCTGTCAGCTCCTGGGTGGAAAGCTGGTGAGTTGGACAAGTAAGAAACAAAGTTCAGTGTCCACCTCTACAGCTGAAGCTGAGTATGTAGCTGCTGGAAGCTGTTGTGCGCAGGTCTTATGGATGAAAAATCAACTATTAGACTATGACCTTCAGCTCTCCAAAATTTCAATCTATTGCGACAGCACAAGTGCCATCGCTATAGCAAATAATCCAGTACTACATTCAAAGACTAAGCACATCGAGATCAGGTATCATTTTATCAGAGATCTTGTGATGAATGGTGACATAGAACTTCACTTTATCCCTACTAACTTTCAGTTAGCTGATCTTTTCACCAAACCTATTGATGAAACAAGATTCAACTTTCTCATCAGCGAGCTTGGCATGCTGAACCTTGAAGAATAATTCTTGAGTGGTAACGCATTAGATCAGTGATAAAGGAAATTCTATCTCCTTATTCATCCTCTAATCTCTGAAAAAAATTGATTCGCTGATACTAAGGTATGTTTTTCTATTCCCTTTCGCTGAAGTTTACTTAAGTATGTTGTTTTTCAAATAAATTTGGTCGCTGATATATTTTTAATTCAGTGCTTTTTTGAAATACAAACCCATCACTGAAACTTTCTTTTTCAGTGTTTCTTTATTTAAAATTGTCCCTGAACCATTCAGGGAGGTGTTTTGAAAATGAAAAGTCGTTTCTGACCATGACGTCATCAAACGGACAACTCATGACACGACTTTTTGTCTGACACGTTCGGCCATTTCGAATTCTTGTCCAATAAGCTAAATGGGACGTGTCCGTGTCATAATGAGTAAATTTTCCCACTCATCGTTTTCTCTATCTATACTCACTATATAAACTCTTCATGTTTATATTTTTACCTTTTACGCGGACAAACTTTCTCAAGCAAGAAAATTTTCAAGCATTGTGTTCTTGAATCTGTGATAAATCTTCAACCTTCACTCATACAGGTTAATATCTTCTTATCTTAAAACTTTTATATATCTTGTTTTGATCTCATTTCTTGATACATTGGATCAAAACAAACGTTTTTCAAACATAAAATCATCTTCTTCATGATCTTATGGACAAAACTTGAAATACAGTTTTTCTTTTGTGTTTAAAATAAAAATCTTAAACTTAAACATTCATATGTTTTTCCAGAACCCCTTTCTTGAAAAGGAAACTAGAAAACATTGTTTCTTACTAGTTTTGACCTTTCCAAAGCTAGAAAACCCATTTTCTTTACTGTTTCTTTCCTTAAAAAGAAACTGTAAAACCCAAAAAACCTCAAAAACCTCAAAAACCCTTATTTTGGATATTTATTTCCATTTTAAGACTTTTTCTTCTATATCTTTGTGTTCTAACAGACATGGCATCTTCCAACATTCCTGCTACCATTGCTGTTTCTTCCACATGACCAAGGCTGACAACATGAAACATAAGCTGAATCAGATCACCTTTGCCTCCAACAACTCCTATGCCCTGTTGAAGTTTCCAAAAAAGAAGCAAGCCCCTCATCTTGCTGACGCTGTCAATTTTATCGAAACCTGCCCACTCTCAACAGCCATGACCATAACCCCCCTGCTCATCGTCATCTTCTACATCAGTTCTAGTATATTGCACACCACACACCGCTGTCTCCAAAAAGACTGGCAAAGAATACTTCACGACGGAGACACGTGAGGGGAGACTGAGCTAGTCCTACCCACTCCATGGAGAAACCCTCTGCAAATGGCTCACCGCCGGTGAAGAAAAGTCCCAAATCATCGGCCAAGAAATCAAGGGGCCCACCTCAGAGCTCTGTTGATACGTTTGCTGTGCAATGTAACGACTGTTTCAAGTGGAGGACATTGGAAACCGAAGAAGAATTCGAGGAGTATAAAAGTAAGCAAACCGAAGATCCATTCGTTTGCAGCAAACGTGAAGGAACTGTCTGCGATAATCCTACTGATATCGAGTATGATTCCTCTCGAACATGGGTCATGGACAAACCCAACATCCCGAAAACCCCAAAGGGTTTTCAGAGAGTAATTGTTCTTCGAAGAGACTACTCGAAAATGGATGTGCAATATGTGACTCCCGATGGGACCCGCATTAGAGCGGCTCCTGGAATCATTGCCTATCTTAAAGAACACCCTGAATACAGCTATGCATCGCCGTCTGATTTCTGCTTCACGTCTCCGAAGGTAATGAGCGATACGATTCCTGAACATATCGAGAGGAAAAATCCGGGTAGCAGCGTCAAGAAACCGAAAAAATCTAGTTAAAAATAAAATAAACCCGAGGGTTTCGTTCTATATGTCGGTGTGTGTGTGTGTGTGTGTGTCTTTTTAAGGTTTTTATTTGAATGTTATTATGAACTAAAACGAGGATGGAATCGTGTCTATCGTATTTGTATGGTAAGTGTCGTGTTCAACTTGTTATGACGACCGATCTTGGATCGAAATTCGTTGTAAAGTTGGTTGTTTTAGTCGTAGTGATGGGTTATTAGGAAGCAGGAAAACCGACATATGCATGAAGTCTGTTGATTATGATAATCTTGCGACTATATTATGAATAAAAAAAAGGAAATCTAATCTAGAGAGAACAAATGAGATTTTAGAGCTACATCTTGTATTATGAATTGTTAATAACAAACTTACAATACAAGCCCTATTTATAGCCCCCTTCCCTTGTTACATCATTTAAGCCCAAGCCCATTTACATGTCTAAGCCCATTAGGCCCAAACCAATTACTTTACAAAACTTTCTAATTAATTAGGACAACTTAAATGTCCTAACATTCTCCCCCTAAAGTTTTGGAAAGTAAATCATCTTCAAGTCTTTGACTCCTCTCCCCCTTGATTTTCTTGACAAACTTTAGCGGTGTATTCTTCAAAGTTAGGCTCGGCTCCCCCTTGAAAGTCGCTCTTATTCATCATATTTTCAACTTTAAAAAATAGGATCCAATGTACTCCATAACCCCGACTAAGTGCACGAAAAACATCTCCAAAATGTAGAAACTCGAACTCGTTCCGATAAGCCCACAAGAATGATAACGAGTGAGTTTTGAGTGATAAGCCAAATGCATTCTTAGTTTAAAACAAAGAATCCTTCGTTGGACCACGAGTTGAGTAAGAATTCGGCTTAAGAGCTTGGTCCGTATTTGCTCGAAGGAGGAACGGTAAAAACACGCGCTACTCGGTAGGGATTTCGAGGAATCGAACACAAATCGATGTCGTGGAGATGTAAGTGTGACAAACGAAATGTAGGAATGATGCCACACGAGTTCCGTTAGCAAAAACATCGGAATTTAATGAAACTAACTGAATTTGGACCAAAATTGTTAGAAAACTAACTGGTCACTAACTGAACAGTTAAATCACTATTCATTGTCACCACCAACACCCATTTCACGTGCTGCATGTTATACTACCATTTTTCTTTCTATTTTCACGATCAAAAGTGCTTCCAAATCATTTCTTAGTCTTCATTGAACATCCAGAAATGTATAGTATCAACAGAATTGATATCATGCAGCTTCAACAACAATCAGTTGAATTTCCGGCGAGTAATAAACAATTTCCGGCGATTTGTAACTCAGATCTGATTTTCTTCTAATTTTCACGTTCAAAAAAATTACAATCTGCTGAGATCTGTTACAGTCTTTTGCAGCATCAACAATAAGAACGCAAATTACAAACTGTTGTAATTCCGGCGAGAGTTTCCGGCGATCCCGGTTTTCCGATGACAGCAGATTTCCGGCGAGCAACGAGATCTTCCAACAATTCTTAAAAAATGAGATTTCTTGCTGGATTTCGATTATGAATTCTGCAAACTGATCGAATTTTCCAAATAACCACATCTGAGCACACGATTTTTCCGTCTAACTCCGGCCATGAACGTTTTTCCGGCGGCAAACATGCTGTCGACGATTTGAATCTAAAACTTACTGATTTCTTAATACTTTTCAAATCTATAAGTTGCATTCTGCTTGAAATCAAAAAATAAACACATCTGTGGAATAAACATCGATCAAATCATAACAAAATCTAAGATCGATCATCAACTATGAACTTCCTCGTGAAACAATCTGTAACCTCAGATCTGATCCAAAAATCTTAACTTCATCATCCTTTTTCGAATATGAGTGTCATTAACCACTCCACAGATAACAATGAACTCATCTGAGATGTTTTGTGCAATTAGAAACAGATTTCACGAAGAAAATAAGAAGATCACATGAAATAATGAAGAACATGCACTGTTGACTTTCAGATCTGAGATCTAACTCATTTCTTGTAGATTTTCGATTCTAAAAGATGTAGAGTGCTCGAAAATCAAAAACTAACAGATCTGAGTGGATAGAATCGAAACATGCACCGAAAACCTTCCGGATCTTGAGAATTCTCGCGAAGAACACCGAAAAACTCTCGAAATTTTGAAAATCGTCAAAACTTGTCGAAATTCGATTCTAAAAATTGGAGATGATCTGGAATCGAATAACGATCAAATCTTCAAGAGCATAAGAGATTTGAGCACACTTACATGTAGATCGGGCAAAATTAACTTGAAATGTCGAGATCCGATGATCGTATCGAGAAAAGTTCATCGATTTGGCTCTGATACCAATTGTTAGGTCCATGATCTTCAACATATCAAGTATTATGTAACAAGATTAGGTAGAGAAGGATTATTTATTTATTAGAAAAGGAAATCTAATCTAGAGAGAACAAATGAGATTTTAGAGCTACATCTTGTATTATGAATTGTTAATAACAAACTTACAATACAAGCCCTATTTATAGCCCCCTTCCCTTGTTACATCATTTAAGCCCAAGCCCATTTACATGTCTAAGCCCATTAGGCCCAAACCAATTACTTTACAAAACTTTCTAATTAATTAGGACAACTTAAATGTCCTAACAGCTATCGGTTTCCAAACCGAACTGGGTCATGGAACCATTTCCCCTGCTGCACTCAGATCAACACTGAACTTACCTGGAAGTTCCAAGGCCAACCCTTTCGTTCCTTTCACTGACCCTAACAACCCTGAGGGTAAGCAAATCTTAATCAACTTCCTTGATTAAATGAACTATCTCTGGAATACCAATCGCAACAAGGAACCTGAGAAGAAGATAACAATGGTTCTAAAGAACAAAATAACCTCTGAACTCAACTTCATCCTTGCACATGTCATAAGCTGTATGACAGCAAAGACTGGCTACACTGATCAAGCCAGCAAATCCCAACTCGCTATGGCCTACGCATTCCTCAAAGGCCTGCATGTTGACTATGCTCGCTTTATTTTTGAAGACCTGATGGATTGGGTAGAGCAACCTGAACGCTCATCAACAGTTCCCTACCCGAGGTTCATCTCAGCCATTCTGCAAATGGCTCTGGGAAGCCACTACCCCACTCAGAGAGACTACAGGCTCTCCCAGGTAGGCCCCAAGGTACTCGACTTCAAAGCCATCGAAGGCGAGGTAAGTCTTTCTACTCTTCTCTCTCTTCTCCGCCCTACTTCTTCTTCTGCAACTATTCCTGCCGCGGT
Source organism: Saussurea involucrata (assembly GCA_033807775.1). NCBI lineage: Eukaryota > Viridiplantae > Streptophyta > Magnoliopsida > Asterales > Asteraceae > Saussurea > Saussurea involucrata. The sequence continues at coordinate 142,493,694 of CM066322.1, forward strand.
GCAACCCCCCAATGCGACCCAGGCTGCAACAACCACCTCTCTGAAAAAGAGGAAACCCTGTCACTCTCTACTTGGCACCCATAAGTCAAAGAAGACCACAAAGGAGCAACCTCAGCCTTCCCAGACTAAAGACTCCACGTTGGCCTCTTTACAGGCAACGATGGATGATTTCGTGGTCCACTCCTCCATATCTGCTGAAGCCATCCCTTCCACAACCGTTCCAGAGACTACGTTGTCAGAATCTTTCATGGATGATAACCCAACATCCTCAGCGCCTCAAAGCGTTGCAGAGGTCGTTTCCAGCATAACCAGCGCTGAACCTGCAACCACACGCATCTCAGCCATTCCTTCTCTTCCTTTCGTCTTTCCCAACTTCAACATCCCCCAATCGGTTCATCCGTTTACACTGACGGACACAAACTCTACAATGCTGCGAGGACTGATGCAACAAAATACTTTACGACCAGCTGGGTCGAGTTTTCCTGTCACTATCATCTCTGAGATGGAAAATGACATGGAGTACTGGACTGGTACTAAAGACATCCACCATTTCTCGAACCCAACAGGTATCCCAAATACTTCTTCATCCCTCTCTGAACCACAAACTCTTGAGCTTTCCTTCGCTCATAAGTTTTTATCTTTTACAGGTCCTAATTTGGGAGACATCGAGAAGTCCCTCAAAGACGTCGCTGCAAGCGTGGATTCTCTCTCCACCAATCTCAAAGCAAACACCTCCGCCATCACTGATGTTGGCGATAAGCTGAAAGGCATCTCCAACTCCCTTGCAGACAAGGCCATAACCACTGATATTTCCTCTCTGCAAGGGGGAGTAAAAGAATTGACTACCTCAGTCACCAACAACACCACATCTCTCAACAATCTTCAGACCTCCATCCCTGAACTCTCCACCATCTACTCCAACCTCAGCAGCGAGGTTGGAACGCTTAAGACCAGCCTCAATGTGCTTCAAGGTGAGGTGAGATACCTCTCGACTCAAGTCACTACCAACAATTCTTTGCTCACCAAGATCCTAGAGAGGATGGATGCTCCAACAGTCCCTGTCTCTCACTTTTCTCAGCATGATCGAAAACTCCTAGGGATGACAACGGACTTTGTAATTCTAGCTACATCCCGCATTCAAAACCTGGAAACCAGGTTGGACACTATGGAGATGTTAATGTCCTCCACCTCCAGGCACCCTAGCCAAGAAGATAGGGGTCCTGAGGTTGATGCAACTGCTACTGTTGATGCCACTGTCACTACTGATGCTGCAGTCACTGCTACCTCCCCCCATTCGGTGGAAGAGGGGGAGAATATTACTGAAGACTTCCCCCGAACTGTTGAGGGGGAGGAAGAAAACAAGAGAAAGACCCTCAGGAAGGGGATAATCCTGACGGAACCGCTGAAAGTCCCTCTCCATCTGAGGGGGAGCGAGGCGAAGACACTCCTCATTCCCCAGTTGACAACATTGTGGAAATTCTCTCTAAGGATGAGGAGGAAGAAGAAGATGAAGAAGACGTCGACATCGATGATGAAGAACCATCATTCAAGCCTCAGAATGATGATGATGAAGATGATGATGAAGACGGATTTTTCTTTCACCATGAGGTGATCAAAGCCCATGCTCTAAAGGGGGTTTCTATTGATGAACCAGGGGAGGGGACCACTGCAAAATCTCCTAAGAAGACACAACATGGCAAACATAAAGGCCTTGCTGAAGACAACTTGGCAATACTCCTCAAAAAGCTAACTTGTCAGGTATGTTATCTTTTCTTTCCATACACTGCCTCTCCCTCTACCCATTCTCAATTTCTACCCTACTCCTTCTAAAACCTCTAAACACTTAGCCAATTCTTTCTCTATCTCCTTCTACCATCAAAAGATCTAACTCAATTGATCATTTTGTTTCATCTAGTCCTCTCCCCTACTTGAGGCTACCGCTGAAGCTCCTCCATCAACAACGCTACAAATAATCCCAGCGCTCAACGCTGAAGAACGAATAATCCCAGTCTCTGTTCTGGATGAGTGATAAGTGCATGGAATACACCTATATACGTGTGGTAATTAAACCTCAAAGAAAGTATACCATGAGATCTAATGTCGTCTTTTCAAGTAATAAAATGGTAAATATACCAAGTATCGTCCCACAGAGATTGGAGTTAAAATTGCTATTAAAGTATTATGAAAGAAGTGATTTCAGAAGATGATTTGGAAGAAAATATTTTGGTTGGTTGGTTGATGATTAACACAGATTCTAATTAAGAAGATTAAAAGAGAAGCAAGGGTGTAAGACTTGTGATGTTATGATAAACCGAATTCCAGCAGACCAATGCTACAACAATGCTACAACATGATGCTACAGTGATGCTGCAGCATAGCAGTGACAAAAACTAGTTTCATTATCTACTTTGAGACACGTTCCTCTCGGACTCTAACCATCCCATGATTCCAGTAGCTAAAGCAATCTCATCTCTGAGCAGAACCTAAGATAAAGGAACGATGAATATGGAGTTCTCAAAATATATGGCAAAACAAATTCTATTTGTTAAAAGTTACTCTCTCGATATAACCCCCATACCTCCCAAGTTTATGTAATCCTAAGTAGCTTATCCCTAAGTCTACTCCATTTTAACCCTTTGAGAAAAAGATGACTTATCAAGAATGAATCATTTTAGAAAACAAAAGTAACAACTCTCGTTGCAAGTAACTCTCTTGATATTACCCCTTATGTCATCCAAATTGACGTGCTATTCAATGGCCTATCTCTAGGTCCATAACACTTTAACACTATCAAAGTGATCAATTTGTCAAGGGATTGTATTATCTTGAAGAAACTTGGGTTGGAATAATAAAACATCATTTTTGCCACAAAAATGCCTACTTTCTTTTGGTCATCATAACACCGTTTGCGTTACACCCAAGCTAAAAAGATTAGCTACTCATTACAATGAATGAAACAAAGTAAATACAAAAAACTTGGAAAGTAAACATGATGCTTGAAATATAAATGACTTGAAAGTAAAAATGACTAAAAGTAAATGACTTTAATTAGAAAGACAAGAATGTAAGATGTAAGTAAATAAATGACAAGAGTAAAAAATGAAATGTAGATCTATAACTACCAAAAGAAAATACTGAAAAGTAAAGCCAAGAACATTAAAGACAAAGCTTGAGATGCAAGAATAATAAAAAAATTGAAAGGTGCAGTTTTTATGTTATTCCAATGCATAAGTGTAATTAAAGAAAAAGAAAAATTAAATGAAAAACACTTGAAGATTTGAAGAACATTCATAATATTCTGGAAATAAACTAGAGAGAAGCTTAGAACTGATTTAACATCAGCTCCAAGATTGGTGAGATTAAAGCTAGATGACCCCTCTATTAATAGCCAAGAGGAGGGGCATCATTGTAAATAAAGAGAACTAAACTAACTAGAAAGTACAACTAGTTAACTAAAAGTACAATAGCCAACTAAGCAACTAGTTAAACTAATAATACAAACTAAATAGTGTTTTATGGGTTACAAAAGATCAGTTTAATTCAAAATAACAAATTCCAGCTCAGTCATTCGGTTTCTTCTTCCCCATGATCACCAGATCTATGCTGTGCCATTGCTGCAGCAATGCCCTGTTTATAAAGATATTGCCAAAAACACACAATATAGCCCACCAAACTAGTAAAACAAGTAAACCATGATCCCTAGCTCCATGAATGCAAAACAAGATAAAAAAGACTCAAAGTTGGGATTCTAGAATGAAAAAGTCCTATCTAAACCAAAGATATAAGTGCTTAAGTACTCAAAATTGAGCACTTATCACCACCCCAAACTAAGAAATTTGCTTGTCCCCAAGCAATAAAAAAGATAAAAGAAAAAGACTCAAATTTTGAAAGATTTGCACAAGGATGGTATTAAGTGTACATCATGAGTATGGGCATGTCAAGAGTGAATAACATAGCCTTTCATAATTCTAAAGTGATCAACATCTCATTCTATTTGTGCATATGGACCATAAGCTAACCATACAGTCTTTTTTGTCATGGTCACACAATTCATCATCACAGATTACCAAGGCTTTTAAGAAAGAAAAGGGTTTCTCTCTTTTTGGCATATTTTTTCCTTACCTTGCCTTTTCTCACCCCATGTTCCACACTTGAAAACTTTCAAATTTTTGGCACTTTTTGTGCTCTTTTTGGTTGGAACATACACCTGCCCCTATGGAGCATTTTTGGTGTTTTTATACCTCTTTTTCATGATTTTTAGAGCTTTGCTCGTGTTTCCATTTTTAGGCACCCCTACCCTAAACTAAGAAATTGACAATGTCCTCATTGTTGTGGAGAAGTGTATGCATTTAAAGGCTTAAAGTGGCTAAAACGAGCAAAAGGATGGATCCTTTTTGTGATTGATGATGAATGTGGACCAAATTGTGTCCCAAGCACAAGTGTGGTTAGTTCTAGCATAAATCACTTCTAAGAATTACATGTGAACTTTTGAGAATTATTTAGGCTATGCAAACATGTAAACAGTGACCATTCATGTCCCTTAATGCAAGAAAATAAGCTATAAAGTGTAAAAACCAATCCCAGACTCAAATAACTTAAAATTAAACAGCAAATAGAGCTAAAAAGGCATGATTAAACCTGTCCTACTCTGTGGGAGTAGGTTGTGTCCATCTAGCAGTGGCAGTGATGCGTGATCCCTCAGCAGTGGATGCTGCAGCACCAGATTTGGCCGCAGCTACTGCTTTCAGCTTCTTGTTTTCCTTTCTCAGCCTTGCATTATCTTCTTCTTTGGTTCTCAACAGCCTTTTCATCATGGGCAGACTAATATTGCTCCTCTCTCCAGCTTTGATTATCTGATCTGCAACTATTGTCATCATTTGTAGCCTCAACTCCTCAATCTTGTCCATGAACTCATTTCTTTGTTGTAAAATAGTATCCAAGAGGGTACTATTTTGAATCAGCATGTCTTTCACCATAGTCACCATATCAGCAGCCCCTAATCCTTTCTCTTTCCTATCCCTCAGCCTCTGAACTGCCTTCATGTCAATCTGCCATTTCTCCCTCTGCTCTCTAACGATCAGATCATCTTTGTATTGGGGGACACGCAACTCCACCAACAGTTAAGTCAACATTCCAAGGAAATACAACTTCCCCTTCACCCTGGTAGCACATCCCCTAATGCTCTTAAGCATTAGCCTTCCCAGATTGATGGTCCCACCTGTCATTAAACAAAACAAGAGAAACATTCTCTTCACATACATGGTGCTGTCATGCGTGGTTGGTGAAATGGAATGTCTCACTAGGTTTTTTCTTTTCATAGGGGCTACTTTCTCAATTAATGGCTCATCATCATTAGTCCATATGCTCTCATATAGATTAGGTATCTCTCCATTCGGACTCTTTTCGATCACAGGAGGTGTTTGTATGCTTTCCATCACTATTTCATCACTGTCCTCCACCACATCATTTTTAGAGGCAGATTTTGAGATGCTTGTAGTGGAGTGCAGTGGTCCAAATGGCCAATTAAACTCACGGGGTTCAAAAATGCGACATTTATTTTTGTAGAGATGATGGGTCTTGTCTGATCATCTTCAGAACAGTAAGTGAAAAGACCATCCACAGAAGTCTTTGAAGGAGGAGGTGCTACCTTTTGCTTACAGCCGATGGAAGGGATTGTGGACCGGTGTAAGCGACGAGAGCAAGGGCATTTGATGGAGGTTCTGCATTTTTAGTCGAAACAGGGGGTGTGGTTGGTGCTTCTGGTGCCAGAATCTTCTCCCTTTTCTATCTTCTTTGGTGAAGCTTTGGAAAATGGTACACGACATAAAGGTGGGATGGAATCATCATCAATAACCATCATTTCAGGTTCTTGATGCGATACATGGGGCGTACCACAGCCCTGTTTCGGCCACTTCTTCGAATATTATGGTCATCTCCTTCTTCATTAGGGTTTCTAGGTAAAGTCCTTTTAACTGTAGCCAAGGAATTGCAGGGTAGGGCAGAGGAGAAATTTGAATTTTGGGTGTTCTTGGTGGTGTTCGTGAGGAACAGAGAAGAGAGAGGAGTGAAAGAGAGAGAGTGGGTCGGTAGGGAGAAAGTGGGGTTAGGAGACTTTTTTAGGAGAAGCTGAAAGGACAGTCACTCCTCCCAAAGTGTCCTTATCTGAATTAAGGAGGTGTATAACAGCTGGATTTGGGTAATACCCATGGGTCTTTTAAAGAAAGTACATTTAGGAAGCTACCTTTAGTACTTTTGGCCATCATGTGTTTGTTTTAGGTGCCAAAGACTTCTGGTTTGGTTAGAATTTTCCATAAGTATATTTCTGATATTGATCCCAGTACCATCCTTAAATTCCTTTGAAAGAATTCATATTTAATCCCCCTCTTATTCCCATCTGATTTTCATAAAAAAAAGCGGAAACCTCTGATGCTGCAGCATTGATCCAGCATCCTTTGTTTCTCCCTGTTTTCCTAATTAGCTGTACATCGGTAAACATATTACTTATAACTAGTAAGGAAATATAACAACACTTGAACACAGTATTGTCTTCCAGATTAACTAAGTCTATAGCCCTATATGGATACACCTTGTGAATGAGGAATGGTCCTGACCATCTAGACTTCAGTTTACCTGGAAACAATTTCAGCCTGGCATATCTGACATGCTTTCAACTCTCTGTGTCTAATCCTATTGTCATGCCACTTCTTTGTCTTTTATTTATAGATCTTGGCATTCTCATAGGACATGTTCCTACGTTCTTCCAGTTCACAGAGTTGTAACATTCTTTTGTTACCAGCGTCATCTAAATTCATGTTTAGTTCCTTTATAGCCCAGTATGCTTTGTGTTCTAACTCTAAAGGGAGGTGACAAGCCTTTCCAAAGACTAACTTATATGGGACATACCTAAAGGTGTTTTGAAAGTAGTCCTGTTGCCCATAAAGCATAATCTAATTTGAATGCCTAGTCTTTTCTATTTGGCTTGACAACCTTTTCTAAAATCCCTTTAATTTCTCTGTTTGAGAGCACAACTAAACCATTTGTTTATGGGTGGTAGGTAGTGGAAACTTTGTGTTTCACATTGTATTTTTCAAGAACTTTGTTGATCCCACTTTTGACTCAACAATGATATATCAACCGCAAACAGTTAAAAACAGAGTATAAATCAGTGTAAGTGCGAAAGCGTTTTTTGCAAACGGTTTGATTTGATTTATAAGATTGTAGCTCAATGATTCTGTAGGTTCCCAGATTCACATTGTATCACATAAATATCATAAATCACATAGCGAAAGCATTATATAAAGCCATTAAAATGTGTGTGATTGTGTAAACGATAATGTAACAGTGAGAGATCAATAACAAACAGTAATATGATAACAAGATCAAGTAAATAAGTTGCTCGTATATTGATAACAATGAATAACACCAAGAACACGTTCAAGTGTGTGTATTCAGAAATCTCTCAGGGAACAATATCGTACGGTGGTAGTGCTATGGAATGTTGCAGTGTGTGCTCTAACAATTATGAAAACTATTCTTCCAAAAGCTTACAATTGTGTGTTCCACAACCACTCTATTTATAGCCTGATAAAGCATTAGACAGTGTACTATCTAATCCTAGAATGACACGTGGAAAGTGTCTCTTCGTCCTTTTAGGGCATACGTGGAAAGTACAGACATATGTCTAACACTTAGAGATTTCTACGAGACTTAGGCTTCACGGAGGTCTTCACTTCACCAGAGCTCTTACACCAGAGTTCTGATGGTCTTCTGGTATGAATTGTTCTTCTGTTGAATAGAAGTCTTCTGTCAGAGATCTGTTGGTTCCGCCAGAGCTCTGTCGAGCTCTGTGGGTCTTCTGGTTGAACTTCTTCTAAGTTTTCTGCTGGATCTCTGGTGGTCTTCTAACTTGTAATATTTTCAGTACCTTTACATAAGAGATACTTGGGGCTAACAATCTCCCCCTAAGTATTGATTTTTTTTTGGAATTTACAGAGATATAAACAAAAGACAGAGAACTTTTACCTTTGTGAAACTTTGCACTATTCTTTTAAAGATGTTACAATACAGACCAAAGAATAAGTACACTTATGCATAATAATCTCCCCTTAGCATTCTGTCGAATCTTCTGATCAGCTCTCGGAAGTCCAGCATAAGATTTATCTGGTTGATGTAGAGCCTCAGTTGCTCTTCTGGACATTTTTCTCTTGGGAGATTCTGGATTACGTTCTTGAGATACTACAGCGACTCACTTGAGTACTTGTGGGTTTCAGTAGCTCTGATGGCCTTCTTGATCTTCTTCTGTCGATAGATGAAGACTAGAGGATCTCCAACTACGGTTCCAGTTCTATAATGGCCATAACCCTCAAGGTTTTCATTTGGAGGTGTAATCGCCAGTCTCTCAACTTCGAACTCTATGCCTAGCTGAAAGTCGATCTGTGTTCTGAGATTGACATGCTCTTGCATAGCGAATCTTACCTCTGGGAAAGCTGTTCTTGCTTCTTTGTATCTGTCGTTGAAGTTTAAGCAATAGGTGTGGAGTGTTATCAGATCATATTGGTTCAGAAGCACAAGATCGTTGTCGTTGAAGTGTTCGATCTTGCCTTCTGTTGATTCAACAGTGTACTCATGATACACAACTATGTCATATTGGAATTTTCGATGCTTGATGTTCATGATTCTGCGGATTCCAAAGTTCGAGTTTACGGCTTTGTTCAGATTTGACTTTGTTTCTATGAACCTTCGCCTAGCATCAGAGATTGTGTTTATTCTGATGGGGTTTAGGTAAGGGTTGATGGGTATAGCATTGATTGGTATGATATCTCTGTCAGCATAGAGATAAGCAAATAATTCTTCTAAGGACGGTTTCTCGGTGTGTTGGGTTGATGGTTCTGGGCTCTGTTCTAGTTGAATTGGGTTCTGATCTTCATGAGTTTCAACCATAAGAATGTCAACGTGGCGTCCGGGCTCTTGTAGAACTTGGGGTTGGATTTTGGGTTGAGCTTGGCTTATTTGTTCATCAGCAGAGATTGGGATTGATCTCTCTGGTTCAGTTCTTGGAGATGGAGGAGGGGTGTCAAGTATGACGATCTCTGGTGGTTGTTTAGTTGACTCTTCTGGTGTTCTGATGACTCTGTCTTTGAACGTGTAGTCAAACACTACCATAGTCATCTCTGGTGGAATGTCTTCTGTCATCCCCTTGTCTCCTTCTTCTTTTTCTTTTTCCGTCTCTGCCTCTGTTACTTTCTCTTTCCCCTTATCCGTTCCTGTCTCTTTCTCTTTTTCCTTTTTCTCCCCCTTTTGTTGTTCTGTAGACTCACTCATCTGACTATCTGAGTGCCTTCTTGAGCATCTTCGATATCATCTTCATCATCAGAATCTGCAATGCCTGTATTTGGTGAGGCCTGAACAACAAACTTTGGAACAACCTTAGTTCTTTTGCTCGAGGGTTCTCCTACTGGGGGTCCGTCTGCAGGTCTTTTGAGTGTAGCAGTCTTTTGGATGGCATCTGTGAAGGTTGTGATTGCTGTTTTTAACGCGTCTTCGACCTCTGTTGCAGTGGTTCTTATGTCATCTACTTGACTCTCAATGTTAAATTTGTGAAGGTCAAGAGATGTCTGCACATGTCGTTTTCTCACTTGTGCCTTCATGACAAACTTTGATGAGATAGACATCATCTTGCTGAGAACATTTTTGCTGAAATCTCCCATCTGGCCGACTGTTATTGGTAGATCATTGGGGCTTGGGCCAGATATGTTGAGTGGAGTAGCAGATGATGTCGTTGCTTCTTTAAGTGCATCCTTAACAGAGTTGTTGATTAGCTCTGTTAAGGTTCTGACGTTGGATTCAGAGAGAATAACTGTAGGTATGGGCAGGATTCTGTTCATGGTTGCCGTGTGATTCTCTGCCATAAGTCTTTTAAGGTCAGCCAGCTCTGTTGATATCTTTGTTGTTTCCTCTGCTCTGACCTTTTCAGCATTTGCATACCTCTGTGTTGTCTCTGCATATTTGGCTGTGATCTGTTGCAGCTCTTCTCTGAGAGAAGCATTCTCCCTGCGGATCAGCACCTCTTTGGTTTCATTGACAAGTTTATACTCATTCAAAGAGTTGCTAATATTGTTTCAAAAGCTTGTGAACTCTGCTCTGGTGACAATATCAGCATGGATAACCTTGTCTCCAACACATGGATTCAAGTTAACCTCGAGTTCAGAGGTGCCTCCATCAAGAGTTGTTTTTGTGTTGGCTCTTGGAGGACTTCCACCCGATCCTTGACGTTCCTTTTCAGGGGAAGCATCCACAGGTGTTCTGATCAGAGGTTCCTCTTCCAGCTCAGGTTCTGAAGAAGGAAATCTGATGTGATGGGAAGAACTTGGATCAAGCAAAGTTTTCCCTTGTGCCACTAGGTCATCCCATTGTCCCTGAGTCGGACAGAGCCTATGTGAGATAGAAAGATCTCGGGGCTATGTTGTGTCAAATCTATGTGAGCCACAGAGGCATCATCGTGTGGAGGTGACCTATGGATGGCCTGGGGCGAAGTGCCATCATTACCAAAAATAGATTCCCCGGTTTCGTGCATACCAGAGGCGTGAAGAGGTGCCTCTGGCGGTTCTGTCTGGTTAAGGTTCGAGGTGTGCTCCTCTGTTTCAATATTCCTCTAGTCTTGATCACCAGGAATAGGTTGTGTGGTTGGACTGGGAGTTGGGCTTTGGATGCGCACATGTGTGTTCTTTGGAACATCTTGTTCTAAGCTCGCATTTCCCTCGGCTCCTAGGGTTTTAGAAGACTCAGGATTCTCTCCCTCATTTTCTTCTTTCTCACTACTAGAGGAGGACAAAATTACTTCTACCTCTGTAGTTTCCCTTGCTCCCTCTTGGACAGCCTCCAAAGGGGATGCTCTGTCCCCTACTTCCTCTTCTACCACTCGGGCAGACGAAGACCCCACTTCGGGTACTCTTACCTCTGGTCTGTTAATTTCTACCTCTTCTCTTATCTCTTCTATAGACTCTAATGAGGGCTCAGAACCTAAGTATGTTGGGGATCTCACCTCAGGTTCTTGAGGTTGAGCAGCACGATTATAGTTTTGGATAGAGATATGGTTTGGTTCTATTAGTGATAGCATTGTTCTTGGTACCCTTCTTATGATTGGGTATTCACGAGTGGTTGTAGGTAAGAACCTGGACATTACCCAAACATGTGTAGGATTTCCCTGTTGAGTCAATTCCAGTAATGGGTAGGCTTCTCGGATTACCAGACTAATAAAACGAGGGTATCTGATGGCTTTCAAACTTCTGTGGACTCCTACTTCTCCACCTTTTTCTAGTGCTGAGGTCTTGGTGTTGACAGCAGAAATAAGGTCTTTGTATAGGATTTTTGCATAGTCAAAGTTCCTCTTGAAGTATAGGCGATACATGATTTGAAGAACCTCTGTGCTGACTTGGTCTTGACTACCAGATTTGCAGGTTAGGGTTCGGTTTAGTGTGGAAAACATGAAATTCCACACTGGGGTAAACGGCCTCTTCTGAAGTCGCCTATCTTGTTCAGGGTGTGGTTATAACCTAAGAACTTCATGAAGTCAAGAAGGATAGCAACTTTTGGGGGTTTCTCGTATGCTTGAATTCCTAGCTGTCTTTTTGTTTGCATCCAAAAAATTCTCCTAAAAGTTTTATCACGGATGCGTATTGATCCACCTCCTGCATTTCTTCCAGCATCAAAATTTCCTACGATCCCTTTTTGCTCTGGAATGTATTGGCAAGTGGTCCACCATTGTTGGACATAGAACTCAGGTAGATCATCGTCAAACATTGTGAGGGCACGAAAAACTTCTGAGTTTCTGAAAAACTCAACAAAGATATGGTAAGAGGGTAGATAAAGTCCTGGGTTTGCATCGAAACGGTAGTTGTTGTTAGCAAACTCGTAAGGTTGGATTACGATTTCGTCTACGGGTCCTATGCGGCTAGATTCAGCGGAGTGTTGTTGTTCCGCCATTGTTGCAGGTTTAGGGTTTCTTGATGAACTCAAGAGTTTTGAACAAAGGAGGGAAAGTTAAGGGTTTTGAATGATCAGTAAAACGTAAGAAATGAAATTGGTTGTGGGTATGGATATTTGTACTCGAATCATGTGGCTGGATGAACTTCGTAGGTGCTGTAGGCACTCGAGTGTCAGATAGTGGAGCGACCTTAACAGTGGAACGTGGAAACAGCTAACGGTTGGTTTCTCAATCAGAGTGTGCCACGTGGATTTGGTTCTGACAACTTTTGGGCAAGCAAACCGTCACGGTTAGAGATGTGTGGGTGACATGTGGTTGACGCTTAGATATAACCCGCATCTCTGATGACGTCACTTCTGATGACGTGGCTGAAAAACCTGATAGAGCTCTGGTGGATCTTAGTACAGTTTACCTCTGTTGAGTGACCGTTCTCATTCTTTTCAAGTAACCCAAGATGTTTCACCTTTACCCAAAATCATTTTAAAAAATTCTGTTTCTGATGTGAAAAATAGTCAAAGAACGAAAACAGAATTGACTCAGAAATTTCACAGAGTTCTGGTGAGAAATCATCAGAGGCTCTGGTGAAATATCAGAGTTCTGATAAGTTCTTGACATTATCAAAAATTGTTTTCATCAGAACAGGTTTTTCCTTCCTCAAAAGATTTACCTTTGAAGATCAAAAAGCAAAGGCAGTTAGATTTGAAACTGAGTTGACTTGCTCCCCCTAAAACCATGCTTCTTTTTGCTCTTAAGCTCCCCCTAAAATGGTGAGCTTAATAGACAAATATTTCTTTTTAACTTTTCCCTTTTCTTGCAATAATATTTACAAAGAAAACAAGAGTATATAAAAACAAGAAATTCACAAGAGGAAAATACTGAAAAAAGTATGCTGGCAGAGCTCTGGTGAGAACATCAGAGGCTCTGGTGAACTATCCTACCCGACTATTTGACAGAGCTCTGGTAGGAACATCAGAGGCTCTGTTGATTTTTAAACAGAGTTAGGAGGAAATGTTCAGCATACCCATATTGCTGATCCAAACCCTCAATGATTTGATAATGACCCTCTCTTTTATACATAGTGAAAATTGTAAGTAAACAATATGTATCAGAGTTTCACTATCACTGATAAGTACTAAGATCTTACAGTACCGCTGATAGGAACTCTCGCTCTTTAGATTAAACATTCAGCGAACACTGTTCACCATAATGCTCTGAGTCTGTTCAGTATTTATGGTGATCGCTGATAAGTTAGTTGTTTACTTATGATCTCTGAAGACAAGTTTCACGTCAACATAGGTTCTACGCTGATGTCGAAGATCAAGCTCAAGAACCAGCGACAAGTCTCCTAATGAACTGATGCAGATCAGCGAAGACTCAGATTTGTCCACTCAACGTGAAGTATCAAGTACAAGACTTCAGCTATCGCTGAACCTATCATTCGCTGATATAGAATGATAGATCACTGAATCAACGAAAAGCTGAGCATGAAGTCCTCCGTACAAAGTACTTTTGTCTTAACCACCCTTGCACGTCTTCGTACGATATGTCAGAAAAAGAACCTCCTTATTGTCTGAAATCGTACAACCACTCTGATACTACACTGTTTAAACATGCAGCTACTAAGGTTGTCAACAAAGGTCAATGACATACAACCAATGAGCTGCTGCCACGTGTATAGTGTATACTGCCATGCATTAAATGCATGCAGTATATAAGAAGATGAACTCACTTCTTTTTGAAGTAACTTGCTAACTCTGGACAAGTTCATCCTTCTTATCTTGAGATAGGTTATTATTAGTAATTTCCTTCTCTTTCTTAGTGCAAGAAACTTAGTGTTCCAACTTGTTTAGATTTAGGTTTATCCTTAATCTTGTTTCCGCAACAAGCTGTAAATTGTTAATGATTTATCAATAAACAATTTAGAAAAGTAAAATCTTAGTGTTTGTATTCATCCCCCCCCTTCTACAAACTTGTATAGCCCTTCGGGACCAACAAGTGGTATCAGAGCGGATTTGTTTAATCTCATAAACAAGATCTAATCTATACTAAGATTTCTCTTCCTTGCTATTTCTGAAAATGGCTACCAACACAAACACAAATTATATCGACAATGGTTCTCTTGCAAAACCCCCTAGATTCTCCAGAGATAACTTTAATCTATGGAAAATTTGGATGACTCTCTTCTTAGAAGGTGTAGACCCTACTATGCCTTATTATCTTGAAAACGGCCCATATATTCCTATAAGAATTGATGTTGCAGTTCCAGCCGCTGAGAATAGACCTGCTATTCCAGAAAGGCTGGTCCCTAAGGAAGTTCATATGTGGACTGACGAAGATAAGAAGAAAGTGGCTATCGACACTAAAGCCAGATCCATACTATCCATGGCTCTTCCTGACGAAGTCTACCATTCCGTCATGAACCTGAAATCCTCAAAAGCCATGTGGGACACAATCTGTGTTCAGTATGAAGGTACTGCTGAAGTCCAGGACTCTCGAAAGATCAACCTGGTAAGACAGTATGAAAGTTTCATTTGTGGTAAGAATGAGACTCTCTCTGAAGTTCACCAACGTTTTAATTGCTTAATAATAGATCTAAAAACTGTTGGTAAGGAATATTCTAACTTTGAAGTGCTGACAAAGTTTCTAGAATGTTTACCTGAAAGCTGGGACAATTATTCTATGTGTCTCAAGCTGTCAAAGGATCTAAGATCAATGACCCTTGCTACCTTATATGGCACGATGCTGAATCATGAGCAATCTAGCCATCTTAAGAAGAATATTGTAAAAGATTCCAAAAGCACCCCTGTTGCTTTAATCTCAGAGGAACCTTCTACTCAGCGACCCGTGGTCACTATCACTGAGTTAGAAAGTAACTCTGAAAGGTCATCAGAATCTGACTCTTCAGATGATGATGAATCTTTGGCTCTCCTAACTAAAAAGTTCAGGAGATTCGCCAAAAAGAAAATGTTCAGATAGAATAAACCCCTTTCTATTACTGATAAGCCAAGATCATCAGCTATTGTTGATAAGGCTACTGCTACTTGTTTCAACTGCGAAAAGATTGGACATTTCGCTAACGAGTGCAGGTCTAAGAAAGTTTCAAGAATTTCAGCGTTTCCCAAGAAATCCTTTATTCCCAGGAATAAAGATGACAAATACGCTAAGCTGAAAGAAAAATATGCGAAGCTGAAAAGCTTTAAGAAGAAAGGCAAAGGCCTGATGGCTTATGATTGGGCTGCCTCTGATGAAGAAGAATCATCATCTGACTCTGAAGATGATGAAGCCAATCTCTGTCTTATGGCCAAGATTGAAGATGAGGAAGAAAGCTCAGACATTCCCTCTACTTCAACCTCTGCTATTCAGGTATCACCTTCCTTCTTTACAAATATTGCAAATATTGATGAAGCTGATAGTTTTCGTAAAATCGATCTCTTGACTAGAAGTTTATATGAAGCCATGAATGGTAAAACTGTAGTTGAAAATCAAAACCTTGATCTCGCTGAACAGCTCAAAAACTGTCACCTTCAAATAGAAAAGCTTTCTAAAATTGAAGAAGATTTTAAAGATCAAGTACATTTAAATCAACTAGTCAAAATCGAGCGAGAAGAAGCTATCTCTGCTTTAAGAGCTGAAAAAGCTACTGTTGAAGGATGGTGTAATTCTTCAACAAAGATCACTGAGATAATTAAGTCTCAGATTCCCCTGAGTGATAAACGTGGTCTTTGTTACAAAGCTGATAATCAAAAACCAACCACTGATCGTTCCATGCTCCTATTTGGAACTTTCGTATCCTCAGTCGCTGACACTTCATCTTCTCAGTGTTCGTCCTCCAGACCGCCTATCCCTGAGGAAACTTCTACCTCTTTAAAAGGTAAACAGAAAATGGTTTATCCAAAACCTACCTCTGTCTTTAAAGATAAAGGTAAAGGAATTGCTATTTACCAAAATCCTCAGAAGGGTACCTTAGTACCTAAGCTGAATGCTTCTAAAGCTTTAGTGATTCATTCCTCTGGATCAAGGAATCAGATCTCTGGATCTACTCAGCGTGGTTATATTCAACGATCTACTCCTAGACTCAGAGTGGATGTCTCTGGTAAGAAATCTGAAGAACTGAATGTTCCAACTATTTCAAAAGCCAGCAGCTTACTTGGTGCTGGTACTTCTAATTCAAAATCTAAAGCTCAGCATTCAAATGGTCCTAGAACTACTTTTAGTTATAGGAAATGTTATCACTGTGGACTCACTGATCATATTGCTAGTAAGTGCCCCACAGCCACCAAAGCTGAAAAGATAGCTAAGGTGAAGATTGCCCCCAAGGCAAAGAAGACCACTGAGGTTAAGAAATTAACCAAAGTGAAGACTGACAAAGCTGAATCTTCAAATGCTGCGAAGATTGCTGAACCTTCCATTCCAACTACTTCCACTGACAAACGTGTACACATGGTTAAGTGGGTACCCAAGAAAAACTAATCTTCCTTTGTGATGCAGGTTAAGAAGGGTATCTGGTATCTCGATAGCGGATGCTCTAGACACATGACTGGAAAGAAACGCCTGCTCGCTGAATACAAGGAAGAGAAAGGTCCCTCTGTGACTTTCGGTGGAAATGGAAAAGAACATACCCGAGGGTTTGGTGTACTCTCTAATGGTACAACAACCTTCAGAAGAGTCGCATATGTTGAAGGGCTGAAGCATAATCTGTTAAGCATCAGTCAGCTTTGCGACAAGGATAACAAGGTAATCTTTACCAAGGAATCCTGATTTGTCACTGACAAAAAGGAGAAGATAGCTCTCAGCGGTTATCGTTTGGAAAATGTTTATGTAATAAACATGGACTCAACAACTATTGAGAACTCCTGTTTCTTCTCAAAAGCCTCATCTGATGTCAACTAGCTATGGCATAAGAGGCTCTCTCATCTGAATTTCAAGACACTGAACACTCTTTCTTCAAAAGAGTTAGTCACTGGTCTACCTCAACACTCATACGCCAAAGAGTCTTTATGTTCAGCGTGTGAGAAAGGGAAGCAGACCAAAGAAAGCTTTAAATCAAAGCAAGTCTCCTCAGTGTCATCTCCTCTACAACTACTCCATATGGATCTGTTTG
Source organism: Saussurea involucrata (assembly GCA_033807775.1). Classification (NCBI taxonomy): domain Eukaryota; kingdom Viridiplantae; phylum Streptophyta; class Magnoliopsida; order Asterales; family Asteraceae; genus Saussurea; species Saussurea involucrata. The sequence goes on from CM066322.1 coordinate 142,510,778, forward strand.
GCCCTGTTAACAAACAATCCATCGCTGGAAAGAAATATACACTGGTCATAGTTGATGAATTCTCTCGTTATACATGGGTTATGTTTCTCCGTTCCAAGAGTGACAACCCTGAAGAACTCATCACCTTTGTTCGGAAGATGGAAACCCTGAACAATTTGACCGTTCGCTCAATAAGGAGTGATCATGGGACTGAATTCAAAAACAGTTCTCTTGATTCCTTCTTTGAGAGTAGGGGTATTTCTCACAACTTCTCATCAGTAAGAACACCGCAACAAAATGGAGTCGCTGAAAGAAGAAATAGAACTATTATTGAAGCTGCACGTTCAATGCTCAACGATTCTCACCTGCCTACTCAGTTTTGGGCAGAAGCTGTCAACACTGCTTGTTTTACGCAAAACAGGTCGCTGATAGTCAAAAGATTCAATAAAATAGCCTATGAACTTTTTCATGAGAGAAAGCCTTCAATCAGCTTTCTTCACATCTTTGGATGTCAGTGTTTCATACTGAACAACAGAGATGCCCTTGGAAAGTTTGATCCTAAGGCTGATGATGGAATCTTTCTTGGATACTCCTTAGTCTCCAAAGCCTTCAGAGTCTTCAATCGAAGAAGACAAACTGTAGAAGAAACAATTCACGTCACGTTTGACGAATCCCGTTCAGCGAACTCTAAACCGTCCGCTGATACTGAAGAACTGAATCAATGGATGTTTTCTCATCTTGGTGATTCAGAAGATACTCCCACTCCTCATACTCATACAGTTGAAGATGATAGTCCTACTATCATTTCAAATATGCAGAATAGTGAAGCTGAAACATCATGGGTCTCAGCTGTTCCTTTAAACACTATACCTGCTTCTGAACCCAATGTCTCAGACATTCCATCTACTTCTCAGCAATCAGTGAATATAATGACAACTGCACCCATTCCTCTCTTGGCTGATACTCCAGACGTCGCTGAAGCTTCATCTTCAGCTACTCCAGTTCAGGTTGAGTCAACGTCTCACGCTCTGGCTCAACGGTGGACTGTAAATCACCCAATTGATCAAATTCTTGGTGATCCAAATGCTGGTATTCAGACTCGACGAAGTGTAGGTAATATTTGTTTATTTGTTAACTTTATTTCTCTGACTGGACCAAAGAAAGTAGATGATGCCCTCAAAGATCCAAACTGGGCCAGCGCCATGCAAGAAGAGCTGACTGAATTCGAAAGAAACAAAGTTTGGAAACTTGTTCGAAGACCAACTGACAAAACTATGATAGGAACTAAATGGGTCTATCGAAACAAGTTGGATGAACATGGAACTGTAACCTGCAACAAGGCTCGTCTTGTTGCTTAGGGATACAGACAAGAGGAAGGCATAGATTATGACGGAACATTTGCTCATGTAGCAAGACTAGAATCTATTCGTCTATTCTTAGCATATGCTGTACACAAAGACTTCAAAGTATATCAGATGGATGTTAAGTCAGCGTTTCTAAATGGAAAGCTGAATGAAGAAGTCTATGTGGAACAACCTCCAGGATTCTCAGATCCTAAGCGTCCAGGTTATGTTTATAAACTGGATAAGGCACTTTATGGCTTGAAGCAAGCTCCACGTGCATGGTATGACAATCTATCTACTTATCTCCATATTGAACAATTTGAGCGAGGTAAAATCGACAAAACTCTATTTTTCAGGAAAGTAAAAGGTCATATCATTCTTGTTCAGATATATGTTGATTACATTATATTTGGCTCTTCTAACCCTGATCTTTGTAGTCGTTTCGCTGATAGAATGAAGGATGAGTATAAAATGAGCATGATGGGTGAACTAACATATTTCCTTGGTCTTCAGATAAAGCAAAATGAAAAAGGAACTTTCATTAATCAGGGAAAGTATGTTAAAGATATGCGGAAGAAATTCGACTTAAGTCAAAGTTCAGCTATGAAAACCCCTATGGCACCACCGCTGAAACTAGACAAGGATACTAAGGGTATTCCTGTTAATGTCACGCTGTACCGTGGGATGATCGGCTCTCTCTTGTATCTTACAGCTAGTCGACCCGATATTATCAAGCTGAACCCAAGATATCTCATATGACTGCTGTAAAGCGAATTTTTCGATACCTTAAGGGTACTGTGAATCTAGGTCTTTGGTATCCCAAAGACTCAGGATTCGATCTAATCGCCTATTCAGATAGTGATTTTGCAGGTTGCAAAATGGATAGGAAAAGCACCACAGGAGGATGTCAGCTCCTGGGTGGAAAGCTGGTGAGTTGGACAAGCAAAAAACAAAACTCAGTGTCCACCTCCACAGCTGAAGCTGAGTATGTAGCCGCTGGAAGCTGTTGTTCTCTGGTCTTGTGGATGAGAAATCAACTACTGGACTATGACCTTCAGCTCTTAAATATTCCAATATATTGCGACAGCACAAGTGCCATCGCTATAGCAAATAATCCAGTACTACACATAAAGACAAAACACATCGAAATTTGGTATCACTTTATCAGAGATCATGTGATGAATGGTGATATAGAACTTCACTTTATCCCAACTGATTATCAGTTAGCTGATCTGTTTACCAAACCTCTTGATGAGACAAGATTCAACTTTCTCATCAGCGAGCTTGGAATGCTGAACTTTGAAGAGTAAAATCTTCAGCGGTTCACATTTGATCAGCGATAGGATAAAATTGACTTGTATAACCCATTCTATCATCTTCTCTCTGAATAAACTTGATTCGCTGATATCAAGGTATGTTTTTCTCTATCTGACAATCGCATGTAAATGCAAGATTTCAAAATAAATTGCATCGCTGAATATCTCTTCCTTAATCAGCGATACTTTGAAATTTCTAAAACCAACACTGATATTTCTATTCAGTGCTTCATGTTTTCAAAAGTGTCCCTGAGTTTTAAAAACCTCAGAGACATCCAAGAATATGAAAGGACAGTTGTGACGTCATTGCAACGGATAAGCCCTGACACGTTCTTCTTTCTGACACACGTTTGCACGTTTCGTTTACCTTCCAATCAAATCCAAGCGGATAAGCCCTGACACAGGTCAAGTTCTCCCTTGACAAACTGGATTGGACCAAGGCAAATAACCTCTATGCGCTTCTCGAGTTTCCTCCTCGAAAGCGAGTTACACATCTGGATGATGCTGTGAATTTCCTGAAGAATTGTTCCATCTCCACATCCCTGACCATAACACCTCCTGCACATCAGCTACTGTTATCCCAATTCTGGTACTCTGCCAGACACACTCAGCTACCATCAGCCAAAGACCCCTAAAAAACAATTGACTGCATCCTCTGCGATATTGAATATGGCACTATGAACATTACACCTGCCATTATTCGCAAAGCCCTGAACCTTCCCTTGGCCACCAAAGAAAAACCCTTTGTTCCTCTCCCTGACCACAAGAAAAACTCAGACAGGGAAACCATCATTGCATTCTTCGATGCAATGGGCTATGTATGGGAAACTGGGAGGGACATGAAGCCTGAGAAGAAGCTAACCCTTATCAAGAAGTCTAAAATGCCCAGCGAGATGAATTTCATCTTCGCTCATTTAATCAGCTGCATGACTGCAAAGACCGGCTCCTCTGATCAAGCCGCTCAGCCTCAACAAGCAATGGGATATGCCTTGCAGAAAGGTCTACATATAGACTGGGCATCGATAATCTACGATGATCTGGTACTTAGAGTAGACTCCGCCGCTGACAGATCTCCATGGGTTCCTTATCCTCGATTCATCAGCGCCGTATTCCAAACAGGCCTGAAGGACAACTACCCAAAAGCGGGTGACCTGAAACTCTCTCAAGTTGGCCCTAAGGTTCTCGACTTCAAGCCAGTGGCGAATGAGGTACGTCTTTCTACACTTTTAACTTTTCTCAAATCTACTTCTTCTACTTCTGCAGTTCCTTCAGCGGACAAACCCACCGCTGATACCCAGGCTGCAACCTCCATTCCTTCTCTTAAAAGGAAACACTCCTCCACCCAACTTAGTTCCAAAAGAACTAGGAAATCCAAGGAGCAACCCCAACAATCTCTTGCTGAAGACTCCTCAGCTCATCTCAAAGAGCTGAAGGAACGTTCAGTGGTACGCTCTGCCACCGCTGAACAAGCCACCCATTCTATCCCAACCTCAGCGTCTCTAAACGTTGAGGTTACAAACTTGGAAACTACCCAACCTCCTTCAGTCTCTCAAAAGACTGATGAAGCGATTCTCAGCGAATCCAACGCTGAACTCCGCACCCAACCTCCATTCTTTACCGTCGCTTCTCCCTCTATTCAATTGGACTCTACTTCAGTTATCACTGAAGCACCTGTCATTCCTCTAGAAACTAATGCTGACACTCAGGGAATGATGGGCGTAGGACCTGCAGAGATGACCATGCGTCCACGCACTTTAGCTGACGACATGGAACTTTTCTCAGGACACCGAGATTTTGATGAATTCACCAATCCTCCTGCAGGTATACACCAACCCCTATACACTGTAACTGAACCCCAAACTTCTGAGCTTTCCTCTGTTCACAAGTTCTTATATGTTACATGTCCTAATTTGAGAGACATCAACGCTTCTATGAAGACTATAGAGACGAAGATGACATGTCTCACAACCACTCTTTCCGACAACTCTTCAGCTGTAACAAACGCTGGAGAGAATCTTACAAAGCTGACAACCGTGGTCGAAAAGAATGCCTCCAAAGCTGACTTGGAGAAGGTTGATAAATCACTCACCGACTTTGCCAAAGTTTCTCTGACATCTACACAGACTACCTCGACATAAAAAAAATCAGTTGACACCATGTCCAGCGAGGTCACAACGCTGAAGACATCGGTTGGAAAACTCGAAGGTGATATGTCTGCTGTAAAGACTGATGTCCGTTCAATAAAGACTGACATGAGTTATGTGAAGACCGACGTCAATACGATGAAGAATGACGTCACTTCTATGAAGACATTGTTGCAGCAGATCCTAACCAACACGACCGCCCCTGCACCTGCCCCTGAACCTCCATCTTTTACTCCGGCGGATCGTGTTGAACTCGTGAAGATCAATCCTGGAATTTCTGGTCTAGAAAACAAATTATCAGCGATTGAAATCTGTGTGGGGATCCCTGGCCAAGAAGACAGGGAACCAACAAAAGCTGCTGAATCATCACATTCCTCCCCCACTCATCATGAAAAAGGGGGGGGGGGAGAAGAGCGCTGAAGACCTTTCCCATGATGAATCTATCAGGGGAGAGAAGACTGAAGACCTCACCTTTACTGAAGAGGGTGAGAAGACAATTGAAGAAGCAGCCGCTGGACCTCAGGGAGATGAAAACCCTGAGGGAACCGAGAAGCTTACCTCTGTATCTGAGGGGGAGCAACTCGAAGAAGAAACTGAAGAATCTGAGTCTGAAGCTGAAGATGAAGAAGCCATCGACTTGTCTGATGATGAACCATCCTCTTCTCCAAAGAATGATGATGATGATGATGACTCTTTTATCGTCAAACCTGCTCAGAGAACTAAAGCTCTTAAAGGGATTCTGATAAATGAACCTACAGGGGAGCGGACAAAGACAAAGCCATCGGCGTCTGAAGCTGACAAGAGCAAAGGAAAAAGTGTCGCTGAAGACGATGAAAATCTGACGATCTTACTTAAAAAGCCGGGTTGTCAGGTACACTAATCTTCCTTACACTACATCCCTCCTCTCCATAAACTATCAGTTCTACACTCCACAAACCTCCATACATTTTATCCCATTCTTTATCTATCTATGTTCTACCCAATGTTCTTACTTGTAAGATCGCTGTGTTTCAGCTAGTCCTCTCCCCTGTTTGAGGATATCGCTGAAGTTCCTACAGCTGCGATTTCACCAACAATAATCCCAGCTCCCAACGCTGAAGAAATAATCCCGGTCTTAGATTTGATCTCTAAGACTGATGAACCTGAAGAACAGATGCTATCTCACAAAAACAGACCTTCCTTGGCTCCTCAAAAGCTAAGTGAAGAGGATCAGAGAAGAAAAAATGAGATGATAAAGAAGTTAGAAGACCAGCGAATCTTTCTGAGGCGTGATCAACTTCCTTCCATTCCTACAAAGTTCAAACTTTCAAAAAGGGAATACAAGGATCACCTCAGAGCTGAACGCCTAATCGCTGAAAGAAGGGAAACTGAAGAAAAAGACAGAGAACTCGCCATCGAACTTGTCCAAAAATCAGTGAAAGACCCCAAGCTGAAAAGAGCTCCCATTGACGTCCAACGTCAGCTATGGGATGATGCTCAAAGGATCGTTGAAGAAAAGACTAAAGTCTCTGATACGACTTTGGAATGGTGTAAAGAAATGCTGAACTATCGATCTCGACCATCCAAAATCATCAAAGTAAACATCAGAGGAAGACTGTACGCAGACGTTCCTGTTGCTGAAGTTGATGTCTACAGAGAAGACAAAACCAAACATACTTTCTATGCTGCATCTTTAGAGAAGTTTGGTCTCTCTGAATGGTTGGAAGTGAAATTAGCCATTCAGGGATCGCACTCAAAGTTCAAGAGCCATGTCGAGAAGATCTAAAACCAACAGATCGACCTGGTTTCTTCTGCTGTGGATATTCCTCCTTCTACTCTTCTTCCTCCTCAACAAAGAAGAGTCTCTGCAAAGGAAAAGAAAGTCTCAGACTCAGGTCCTCCTATACGGAATGAAACAGGTATTGGTTTCTCTCGTGCTGAAGTTCTTGGCCCTGATGCTGATCTCTCAGCGCTTGACACCTCCCTACCACCTGGAGAAACTTTCATTTCTGGCACAGTTGTAAGTGATCCTTATGGTATATTCTTTCTAGACTACGAAGGAAACCATCACTTTCAACGCATCTCTGAGCTTCCAATCACTCCCATCGAACAACTCAGAGATCTCATATACTGGTGTGAAGTCAGACGCGACATTAAAGCTAGACACCTGAAGCCCTTGATTTTTGAAGAAGCTCTGAACAAAAAGAATCAAGGAGTAGATGTCCCTGACTGGATGATTCCCACATCAAAGACCCTTGATGAACTTCTCATTAAGGAAGAACCTTTTGACGGATAGGATCGCCTTGTAATTCTTTCTATCCTTATCTGTCTACATCTTTTGTACTTGTAATTGTATTAGCTGTACTTGTAATTTTTCACATCCATCTGTAATCTTTACAAAGTTTAAAGAAAAATTTCAGCAAACGTACTTTACTCCATCAGTACAGAAAAGATCCCAGAAAACAGTAAAATGGACAAATATTTTATGAGTTCATTAAATAGCAATTTTCTCTGTTGCTATGTCATAATCAAATAGGGGGAGATTGTTGATCCAAACCCTCAGTGATTTGATAATGACCCTCAATTTTATAGTTAGTGAAAATTGTAAGTAAACAATATGTATCAGAGTTTCACTATCGCTGATAAGTACTAAGATCTTACAGTACCGCTGATAGGAACTCTCGCTCTTTAGATTAAACATTCAGCGAACACTGTTCACCATAATGCTCCGAGTCTGTTCAGTATTTATGGTGATCGCTGATAAGTTAGTTGTTTACCTATGATCTCTGAAGACAAGTTTTACGTCAACATAGGTTCTACGCTGAAGTCGAAGATCATGCTCAAGAACCAGTGACAAGTCTCCTAATGAACTGACGCGGATCAGCGAAGACTCAGATTTGTCCACTCAACGTGAAGTATCAAGTACAAGACTTCAGCTATCGCTGAACTCTATCATTCACTGATATAGAATGATAGATCGCTGAATCAACGAAAAGCTGATCATGAAGTCCTCCGTACAAAGTACTTTTGTCTTAACCACCCTTGCACGTCTTCGTACGATATGTCAGAAAAATAACCTCCTTATTGTCTGAAATCGTACAACCACTCTGATACTACACTGTTCAAACATGCGGCTACTAAGGTTGTCAACAAAGGTCAATGACATACAACCAATGAGCTGCTGCCACGTGTAAAGTGTATACTGCCATGCATTAAATGCATGCAGTATATAAGAAGATGAACTCACTTCTTTTTGAAGTAACTTGCTAACTCTGGACAAATTCATCCTTCTTATCTTGAGATAGGTTATTATTAGTAATTTCCTTCTCTTTCTTAGTGCAAGAAACTTAGTGTTCCAACTTGTTTAGATTTAGGTTTATCCTTAATCTTGTTTCCGCAACAAGCTGTTTGTTAATGATTTATCAATAAAAAATTTAGAAAAGTAAAATCTTAGTGTTTGTATTCACCCCCCCTTCTACAAACTTGTATAGCCCTTCGGGACCAACAATATACAAACAAGAAATTCACAAGAGGAAAATACTGAAAAAAGTATGCTGGCAGAGCTCTGGTGAGAACATCAGAGGCTCTGGTAAACTATCCTACCCGACTATTTGACAGAGCTCTGGTAGGAACATCAGAGGCTCTGTTGATTTTTAAACAGAGTTAGGAGGACATGTTCAGCATACCCATCTTGCTGATTAAGAAATTAAATCTCCTTTCATCAAGGGCTTTTGTGAACAGATCAGCAAGTTGGAAGTCGGTTGAAACAAAATACATTTCAATCGTCCCTTTTTCAACATGATCCTTTATAAAATGGTACCTTATGTCGATATGCTTTGTCTTAGAGTGCTGGACTGGATTAACTGTAATTGCTATGGTACTCTTGGAGTCACACAGAATTGGGATCTTGCTGTACTCCATGCCATAATCTTTGAGTTGTGTTTTCATCCAGATCACTTGAGAGCAACAACTAGCAGCAGCCACATATTCTGCTTCTGCTGTAGAAGTTGATACACAGTTCTGTTTCTTGGATGTCCAACTCACCAATTTATCTCCAAGCAATTGGCAGCTACCAGAAGTACTCTTTCTTGGTCCCGAACGGCTATACAAGTTTGTAGAAGGGGAGGGGGGGTTGAATACAAACACACAAATTTTACTTTTCGAAATTGTTTATTGATAAATCATTAACAATTTACAACTTGTTGCGGAAACAAGATTAAGGATAAACCTAAATCTAAACAAGTGGGAACACTAAGTTTCTTGCACTAAGAAAGAGAAGGAAATTACTAATAATAACCTATCTCAAGATAAGAAGGATGAACTTGTCCAGAGTTAGCAAGTTACTTCAAAATGAAGTGAGTTCATCTTCTTATATAATGCATGCATTTAATGCATTGCAGTTTACACTTTACATGTGACAGCAGCTGATTGGTTGCATGTCATTGACCTTTGTTGACAACCTTAGTAGCCGCATGTTTGAACAGTGTAGTATCAGAGTGGTTGTACGAATTCAGACAATAAGGAGGTTCTTTTTCTGACATATCGTACGGAGACGTGCAATGGTGGTTTAGACAAAAGTACTTTGTACGGAGGACTTCATGATCAGCTTTTCGTTGATTCAGCGATCTATCATTCTATGTCAGCGAATGATAGAGTTCAATGATAGCTAAAGTCTTGTACTTGGTACTTCACGTTGAGTGGACAAATCTGAGTCTTCGCTGATCCGCATCAGTTCATTAGGAGACTTATCGCTGGTTCTTGAGCTTGATCTTCGACTTCAGCGTAGAACCTATGTTAACGTGGAACTTGTCTTCAGGGATCATAAGTAAACTAACTTATCAGTGATCACCATAAGTACTGAACAGACTCAGAGCATTATGGTCAACAGTGTTCGCTGAATCTTTAATCTAAAGAGTGAGAGTTCCTATCAGCGGTACTGTAAGATCTTAGTACTTATCAGCAATAGTGAAACTCTGATACATATTGTTTACTTACAATTTTCACTAAGTATTAAGAGAGGGTCATTATCAAATCACTGAGGGTTTGGATCAACAATCTCCCCCTATTTGATTATGATATAGCAACAGAGAAAATTGCTATTTAATGAAAATATAAGGATAAAAAGAACTCATAAAATATTTGTCCCTTTTACTGTTGCTGGGATCTTTTCTGTACTGATGGAGTAAAGTACGTTCGCTGAAAATTTTCTTTTAAACTTTGTAAAGATTACAGAGGGAAGTGGAAAAATTACAAGTACAACGAATAAAATTACAAGTACAAAAGATGTAGACATATAAGGATAGAAAGAATTACAAGGCGATCCTATACGTCAAAAGGTTCTTCCTTGATGAGAAGTTCATCGAGGGTCTTTGATGTGGGAATCATCCAGTCAGGGACATATACTCCTTGATTCTTTTTCTTCAGAGCTTCTTCAAAAATCAAGGGCTTCAGGTGTGTAGCTTTAATGTCGCGTCTGACTTCACACCAGTATATGAGATCTCTGAGTTGTTCGATGGGAGAGATGTGGAGCTCAGAGTTACGTTGAAAGTGATGGTTTCCTTCGTAGTCTAGAAAGAATATGCCATAAGGATCACTTACAACTGTGCCAGGAATGAAAGTTTCTCCAGGTGGTAGGGAGGTGTCAAGCGCTGAGAGATCAGCATCAGGGCCAAGAACTTCATCACGAGAGAAACCAATACCTGTTTCATTCCGTATAGGAGGACCTGAGTCTGAGACTTTCTTTTCCTTAGCAGAGACTTTTCTTTGTTGAGGAGGAAGAAGAGTAGAAGGAGGAATATCCACAGCAGAAGAAACCAGGTCGATCTGTTTGTTTAAGATCTTCTCGACATGGCTTTTGAACTTTGAGCGCGATCCCTGAATGGCTAATTTCGTTTCTAACCATTCAGAGAGACCAAACTTTTCTAAGGTAGCATCATAGAAGGTTTGCTTGGTTTTGTCTTATCTGTAGACATCCACTTCAACAACAGGAACGTCTGCGTACAGTCTTCCTCTGATGTTTACTTTGATGATTTTGGATGGTCTAGATCGATAGGTAAACATTTGTTTAGCCCATTCCAAAGTCGTATCAGAGACCTTAGTCTTTTCTCTAACGATCTTTTGAGCATCATCCCATAGCTGACGTTGAACATCAATGGGAGCTCTTTTCAGCTTGGGATGTTTTACTGATCGTTGAGTAAGCTGGATGGCGTATTCTCTGTCTTTTTCTTCAGCTTCCCTTCTTTCAGCGATCAGGCGTTCAGCTCTGAGGTGTTCCTTGTATTCGTTTGGGATATTCTGAACTTTGGAGGAACCGAAGGAAGTTGATCACGCTTCAGAATGATTCGCTGATCTTCGAGTCTCTTGATCATTTCATCTCTCTTTTCTTGTTCCTCTTCACTTAGCTTTTGAGGAGCCAAGGAAGGTCTGTTTTTGTGAGAGAGCATATGTTCTTCAGGTTCTTCAGTCTCAGAGATCAAATCTAAGACCGGGATTATTTCTTCAGCGTTGGGAGCTGGGATTATTGTTGGTGAAGTCGCAGCTGTAGGAACTTCAGCGATATCCTCAAACAGGGGAGAGGACTAGCTGAAACACAGCGATCTTACAAGTAAGAACATGGGTAGAACAGAGAGAGAAAGAGTGGGATAAAGTGTATGGAGGTTTGGAGAGTGTAGAACTGATAAAGTGTGTAGAGGAGGGATGTAGTGTAAGATTAATGTACCTGACAAACGGCTTTTTAAGCAAGATCATCAGATTTTCATCTTCAGCGACACTTTTTCCTTTGCCTTTGTCAGCTTCAGATGCTGATGGCTTTGTCTTTGTTCGCTCCCCTGTAGGTTCATTTATCCGAATCCCTTTAAGAGCTATAGTTCTCTGAGCAGGTTTGATGATAAAATAGTCATCTTCATCATCTTCATCATCATCATTCTTCGGAGAAGAGGATGGTTCATCATCAGACAAGTCGATGGCTTCTTCATCTTCAGCTTCAGACTCAGTTGCTTCAGCTTCTTCTTCGAGTTTCTCCCCCTCAGATACAGAGGTAAGCTTCTCGGTTCCCTCAGGGTGTTCATCTCCCTGAGGTCCAGCAGCTGCTGCTTCTTCAATTGTCTTCTCACCTTCTTTAGTAAAGGTGAGGTCTTCAGTCTTCTCTTCCCTGATAGATTCATCATGGGAAAGGTCTTCAGCGCTCCTGGAAAGGTCTTCAGCGCTCTTCTCCCCCTCTTTTTCATGATGAGTGGGGGAGGAATGCGATGATTCAGCAGCTTGTATTGTATCCCTGTCTTCTTGGCCAGGGATCCCCACACAGATTTCAATCGCTGATAATCTGTTTTCTATGCCAGAAATACCAGGATTGATCTTCACGAGTTCAGCACGATCCGCCGTAGTAAAAGATGGAGGTGCAGGGGCAGGTGCAGGGGCGGTCGTGTTGGTCAGTATCTGCTGCAACAAAGTGTTCATAGAAGTGATGTCATTCTTCATCGTATTGACATCAGTCTTCACAGAACTCATGTCAGTCTTGACGGAGCTGACATCAGTCTTTACAGCAGACATGTCACCTTCGAGTTTGCCAACCGATGTCTTCAGCGTTGTGACTTCGCTGGACTTGGTGTCAACTGATTTCTTGATGTCAAGGTAGTCTGTGTAGATATCAGAGAGAACTTTGGCGAAGTCGGTGATTGATTTATCAACCTTCTCCAAATCAGCTTTGGAGGCATTCTTTTCGACGATAGTTGTCAGCTTTGTAAGATTCTCTCCAGCGTTTGTTACAGCTGAAGAGTTGTCGGAAAGAGTTGTTGTGAGACCTGTCAGCTTCGTCTCTGTTGTCTTCAGAGAGGCGTTGATGTCTCTCAAATTAGGACCTGTAACATACAAGAACTTGTGAACGGAGGAAAGCTCAGAAGTTTGGGGTTTAGTAACAGTGTATAGGGGTTGGTGTATACCTGCCGGAGGATTGGTGAATTCATCAAAATCTCGGGTTCCTGAGAAAAGTTCCATGTCGTCAGCTAAGGTGCGTGGATGTATGGTCATCTCTGCAGGTCCTATGCCCATCACTCCTTGAAGAGTATTTTCTTTAGCTTCTGGAGGGATGACAGGTGCTTTAGTGATAACTGGAGTAGAGTCCAAATGAGTAGAGGGAGAAGCGAAGGATAAGAATGGAGGTTGGGTACTGAGTTCAGCGTTGGATTCGTTGAGAATCGCTTCATCAGTCTTTTGAGAGACTGAAGGAGGTTGGGTAGTTTCCAAGTTTGTAACCTCAGCGTTTAGAGACGCTGAAGTTGGGATTGAATGAGTGGCTTGTTCAGCTGTGGCAGAGCGTACCACTGAACTTTCCTTCAGCACATCAAGAGGAGCTGAGGAGTCTTTAGCAATAGATTGCCGAGGTTGCTCCTTGGTTTTCTTAGTTCTTTTGGAACCAAGTTGGGTGTCAGAGTGTTTCCTTTTAAGAGAAGGAATGGAGGTTGCAGCTGGGGTATCAGCGGTGGGTTTGTCCGCTGAAGGAGCTGCAGAAGTAGAAGAAGTAGGGTTTAGAAGAGTTAGGAGAGTAGAAAGACGTACCTCATTTTCCACCGGTTTGAAGTCGAGTACCTTAGGGCCAACCTGAGAGAGTTTTAGGTCACCCTCTGTTGGGTAGCTGTCCTTCAGGCCTTTTTGGAATACGGCGCTGATGAAACGAGGATAGGGAACCCATGGAGATCTGTCAGCGACGGAGTCCACTCTGAGTACCAGGTCATCATAGATAATCGATGCCCAGTCTATATGTAGACCTTTCTGCAATGCATATCCCATTGCTTGCTGAGGCGGAGCTGCTTGGTCAGAGGAGCCGGACTTGGCAGTCATGCAGCTGATTAAATGAGCGAAGATGAAATTCATCTCGCTGGGCATTTTGGATTTCTTGATGAGGGTCAGCTTCTTCTCGGGCTTCTTGTCTCTCCCAGTTTTCCATACATAGCCCATTGCATCGAAGAATGCAATGATGGCTTCCCTGTCTGAGTTTTTATTGTGGTCAGGTATGGGAACGAAGGGTTTTTCTTTGGTTGCGATGGGAAGGCTGAGGGCTTTGCGAATGATGGCAGGGGTGATCTTCATGGTGCCATAGTCAGTGTCGCAGAGGATGCAGTCGGTTGTTTTTCAGGGGTCTTTAGCTGATGTTAGCTGAGAATGTCTGGCAGAGTACCAGAATTGGGATAGTAGTAGCTGATGTGCAGGAGGTGTTATGGTCAGGGTTGTGGAGATGGAACAGTTCTTTAGGAAGTTCACAACATTATCTAGATGTGTGAATTGCTTTCGAGGAGGAAACTCGAGAAGCGCATAGAGGTTATTTACCTTGGTCCAATCCAGTTTATCAAGAGAGAACTTGACCTGAGGAGCCTTGAGGATTTCCACTTCCTCAACAGTATTATCAGCAGCAGTATTCTCAGTGATGGTGTTCTTGGAAATGTCAGAAGATGCCATTTTCTGTATTATCAGTTCAACCAAAGATTAACAAATAAGAATAATCTTAATGTGGAAATATTTTCCAATAAGATGGTTCGAATTTTGTCCATTTCATTCAGACAAAATGTCTTAATGAAGATTAGGGTTTTTCTTGTTTTTGAAAAACGAAATGCAAACCCAAAAAAAATCTTGTTTTCCAGTGTCCTTTGAAGATTGGGATTCTGGAAAAACGTATGAAGAACAAGTTTAAGATTTTTCGTTTTAAACTTGAAGAACAACCATGAAAGGTTGTGTTCATAAAACCATGAAAGAAATGATTTCATTTTTAAAAGGTTCTTTTGTTTGATCTTGTGAAAACAACGAGAAGATCATTAACAAGTTTGGAGAAACAGGTAAAATAAAAGAATTATTAACCTGGTTCGTTGAAGAAGATGAAGTTCTTAAGTTCTTGAAAAGCTTGAGAGCACAAATGCAACAGTAAATTCTTTATCTTAGCTTGGAGAAGAAGTTCGCGTAAAAGAAAAATATAAACCCATAATGAGTTTATATAGAGAGATTAGAGAGAGAAAATCTTGAGCGGGAAAAGATTTTCATCATGACACGGACACGTGTTTGCATTTGATTGGCGAGTAAACGAAACGTGCAAACGTGTGTCAGAAAGAAGAATGTGCCAGGGCTTATCCGTTGTAATGACGTCACAACTGTCCTTTCATATTCATGGATGTCTCTGAGGTTTTGAAAAGCTCAGGGACACTTTTGAAAACATGAAGCACTGAATAGAAATATCAGTGATGGTTTTAGAAGTTTCAAAGTATCGCTGATAAGGAAGAGATATTCAGCGATGTAATTTATTTTGAAATCTTGCATTTAAATGCGATTGTCAGAGAGAGAAACATACCTTGATATCAGCGAATCACGTTTATTCAAAGAGAAGATGATAGAATGGGTTATACAAGTTTGTTTTATCCTGTCGCTGATCAAATGTGAACCGCTGAAGATTTTATTCTTCAAAGTTCAGCATTCCAAGCTCGCTGATGAGAAAGTTGAACCTTGTCTCATCAAGAGGTTTGGTGAACAGATCAGCTAACTGATAATCAGTTGGGATAAAGTGAAGTTCTATATCATCATTCATCACATGATCTCTGATAAAGTGATACCTGATTTCGATGTGTTTTGTCTTAGAGTGTAGCACTGGATTATTTGCTATAGCGATGGCACTTGTGCTGTCGCAATAGATTGGAATATTTGAGTGCTGAAGGTCATAGTCCAGTAGTTGATTTCTCATCCACAAGACCTGAGAACAACAACTCCCAGCGGCTACATACTCAGCTTCAGCTGTGGAGGTGGTCACTGAGTTTTGCTTTTTACTTGTCCAACTTACCAGCTTTCCACCCAGGAGCTGACATCCTCTTGTGGTGCTTTTCCTATCCATTCTGCAACCTGCAAAATCACTATCTGAATAGGCGATTAGATCGAATCCTGAGTCTTTAGGATACCAAAGACCTAGATTCGCTGTACCCTTAAGATATCGAAAAATTCGCTTTACAGCTCTCATATGAGATATCTTAGGTTCAGCTTGGTATCGTGCACACAAACTTGTTGCATACATAATATCGGGTCGGCTAGCTGTAAGATACAAAAAGAGAGCCGATCATCCCACGGTACAGTGTGACATTAACAGGAATACCCTTAGTATCCTTATCAAGTGTCAGCGGTGGTGCCATGGGGGTTTTCATAGCTGAACTTTCAGTTAAGTCGAATTTCTTCAACATATCTTTAACATACTTTCCCTGATTAATAGAAGTTCCTTTTTCATTTTGCTTTATCTGAAGACCAAGGAAATATGTTAGTTCACCCATCATGCTCATTTTATACTCATCTTTCATTCTATCAGCGAAACGAGTACAAAGATCAGGATTAGTAGAGCCAAATATAATGTCATCAACATATATCTGAACAAGAATGATATGACCTTTTACTTTCCTGAAAAATAGAGTTTTGTCGATTTTACCCCGCTCAAATTGTTCAATATGGAGATAAGTAGAAAGAGTGTCATACCATGCACGTGGAGCTTGCTTTAAGCCATAAAGTGCCTTATCCAATTTTTAAACATAACCTGGACGCTTAGGATCCGAGAATCCTGGAGGTTGTTCCACATAGACTTCTTCATTGAGCTTTCCATTTAGAAACGCTGACTTAACATCCATCTGATATACTTTGAAGTCTTTGTGTATAGCGTATGCTAAGAATAGACGAATAGATTCTAGTCTTGCTACTGGAGCAAATGTTTCGTCATAATCTATGCCTTCCTCTTGTCTGTATCCCTGAGCAACAAGATGAGCCTTGTTGCGGGTTACAGTTCCATGTTCGTCCAACTTGTTTCGATAGACCCATTTAGTGCCTATCACTGTTTTGTCAGTTGGTCTTCGAAGAAGTTTCCAAACTTTGTTTCTTTCGAACTCAGTCAGCTCTTCTTGCATGGCGCTGACCCAATTTGGATCTTTGAGGGCATCATCTACTTTCTTTGGTTCAGTTAGAGAAATAAAATTAACAAATAAACAAATAATACATGCACTTCGTCGAGTCTGAACACCAGCGTTTGGATCACCAAGAATTTGATCAATTGGGTGATTTGCAGTCCATCGCTGAGCCGGAGCGTGAGACGCTGACTCAACCTGAACTGGAGGAGCTGAAGATGAAGCTTCAGCGACGTATGGAGTATCAGCCAAGAGAGGAATGGATGCAGTTGTCATTATATTCACTGATTGCTGAGAAGTAGATGGAATGTCTGAGACATTTGGTTCAGAAGCAGGTATAGTGTTTATAGGAACAGCTGAGACCCATGATGTTTCAACTTCACTATTCTGCATGTTTGGAATGATAGTAGGACCATCATCTTCAACTGTATGAGCACGAGGAGTGGGAATATCTTCTAAATCACCAAGATGAGAAAACATCCATTGATTCAGTTCTTCAGTATCATCGGACGGTTTAGAGTTCGCTGAATGGGATTCGTCAAACGTGAGGTGAATTGTTTCTTCAACAGTTTGTCTTCTTCGATTGAAGACTCTGAAGGCTTTGGAGACTGAGGAGTATCCAAGAAAGATTCCATCATCAGCCTTAGGATCAAACTTTCCAAGGGCATCTCTGTTGTTCAATATGAAACACTGACATCCAAAGATGTGAAGAAAGCTAATTGAAGGCTTTCTCCCATGAAAAAGTTCATAGGTTGTTTTATTGAATCTTTTGACTATCAGAGACCTGTTTTGCGTAAAACAAGCGGTGTTGACAGCTTCTGCCCAAAACTGAGTAGGAAGGTGAGAATCGTTGAGCATTGAACGTGCAACTTCAATAATTGTTCTATTTCTTCTTTCAGCGACTCCATTTTGTTGCGGTGTTCTCACTGATGAAAAGTTGTGAGAAATACCCTTACTCTCAAAGAAGGAATCAAGAGAACTGTTTTTGAATTCAGTCCCATGATCACTCCTTATTGAGCGAACGGTCAAATTGTTCAGGGTTTCCATCTTCCGAACAAAGGTGATGAGTTCTTCAGGGGTGTCACTCTTGGAACGGAGAAACATAACCCATGTATAGCGAGAGAATTCATCAACTATGACCAGTGTATATTTCTTTCCAGCGATGGATTGTTTGTTAACAGGGCCAAACAAATCTATATGGAGTAGTTATAGAGGAGATGACACTGAGGAGACTTGCTTTGACTTAAAGCTTGCTTTGGTCTGCTTCCCTTTTTCACACGCTGAACATAAAGGCTCTTTGGCGTATGAGTGTTGAGGTAGACCAGTGACTAACTCTTTTGAAGAAAGAGTGTTCAGTATCTTGAAATTCAGATGAGAGAGCCTCTTATGCCATAGCCAGTTGACATCAGATGAGGCTTTTGAGAAGAAACATGAGTTCTCAGTGGTGGTTAAGTCCATGTTTAATACATAAGCATTTTCCAAACGATAACCGCTGATAGCTATCTTCTCCTTTTTGTCAGTGACAAAGCAGGATTCCTTAGTAAAGATTAGTTTGTTATCCTTGTCGCAAAGCTGACTGATGTTTAAAAGATTATGCTTCAGTCCTTCAACATATGCGACTCTTCTGAAGGTGGTTGTACCATTTGAGAGTACACCAAACCCTCGGGTATGTCCTTTTCCATTTCCAACGAAAGTCACAGAGGGACCCTTCTCTTCCTTGTATTCAGCGAGCAGGCTTTTCTTTCCAGTCATGTGTCTAGAGCATCCGCTATCGAGATACCAGATACCCTTCTGAACCTGCATCACAAAGGAAGATTAGTTTTTCTTGGGTACCCACTTAACCATGTGTACACGTTTGTCAGTGGAAGTAGTTGGAATGGAAGGTTCAACAATCTTTGCAGCATTTGAAGATTCAGCTTTGTTAGTCTTCACTTTGGTTAATTTCTTAACCTCAGTGGTCTTCTTTGCCTTGGGGGCAATCTTCACCTTAGCTATCTTTTCAGCTTTGGTGGCTATGGGGCACTTACTAGCAATATGATCAGTGAGTCCACAGTGATAACATTTCCTATAACTAAAGGTAGTTCTAGGACCATTTGAATGCTGAGCTTTTGATTTAGAATTAGAAGGACCAGCACCAAATAAGCTTTTGGCTTTTGAAATGGGAGGAACATTTAGTTCTTCAGATTTCTTACCAAGGACATCCACTCTGAGTCTAGGAGTAGATCACTGAATAGATCCACGCTGAGTAGATCCATAGATCTGATTCCTTGATCCAGAGGAATAAATCACTAAAGCTTTAGAAGCATTCAGCTTTGGTACTAAAGTACCCTTCTGAGGATTTTGGTTATAAGAAATTCCTTTATCTTTATCTTTAAAGACAGAGGTAGGTTTTGGATAAACCATTTTCTCTTTACCTTTTGAAGAGGTAGAAATTTCCTCAGGGATAAACGGTCTAGAGGACGAACACTGAGAAGATGAAGTGTCAACGACTGAGGATACGAAAGTTCCAAATAAGAGCATGGAACGATCAGTGGTTGGTTCTTGAGTTTCATATTTGTAACCGAGACCACGTTTATCACTCAGGGGTATCTGAGACTTAATTATCTCAGTGATCTTTGTTGAGGAATTACACTATCCTTCAACAGTAGCTTTTTCAGCTTTCAATGCAGCTATAGCTTCTGCTCGTTCGATTTTGACTACCTGATTTAAATGCACTTGATCTTTAAAATTTTCTTCAATTTCAGAAAGCTTTTCTATTTGAAGGTGACAGTTTTTAAGTTGTTCAGCGAGATCAAGGTTTTGATTTTCAACTATTGTTTTGCCATTCATGGCTTCATATAAACTTCTAGTCAAGAGATCGATTTTTCGCAGACTATCTGCTTCATCAATATTTGCAATATTGGTAAAGAAGGAAGGTGATACCTGAATTGCAGAGGTTGAAGTAGAGGGAATGTCTGAACTTTCTTCCTCATCTTCAATCTTTGCCATAAGACAGAGATTGGCTTCATCATCCTCAGAGTCAGATGATGATTCTTCTTCTTCAGAAGCAGCCCAATCGTAAACCATCAGGCCTTTGCCTTTCTTCTTGAAGCTTTTCAGCTTCGCATATTTTTCTTTCAGCTTAGCATATTTGTCATCTTTATTCCTGGGAATAAAGGATTTCTTGGGAAACGCTGAGTTTCTCGATACTTTCTTAGACCTGCACTCGTTAGCGAAATGTCCAGTCTTTTCGCAGTTAAAACAAGTAGCAGTAGCCTTATCAACAGGAGTTGGTGATCTTGGCTTATCAGTTATAGAAAGAGGTTTTTTCTTTCTGACCATTTTCTTTTTGGCGAATCTCCTAAACTTTTTAGTTAGGAGAGCCAAAGATTCATCATCATCTGAAGAGTCAGAATCTGATGACCTTTCAGAGTTACTCTCTAACTCAGTGATAGTGACCGAGGGTCGCTGAGCAGAGGGTTCCTCTGAGATTAAAGCTACATGGGTGCTTTTGGAATCTTTTACAAGATTCTTCTTAAGATGGCTTGATTGCTCATGATTCAGCCTCGTGCCATATAAGGTAGCAAGGGTCATTGATCTTAGATCCTTTGACAACTTGAGACACATAGAATAAATGTCCCAGCTTTCAGGTAAACATTCTAGAAACTTTGTCAGCACTTCATAGTTAGAATATTCCTTACCAACAGTTTTCAGATCTATTATTAAGCAATTAAAACGTTGGTGAACTTCAGAGGGAGTCTCATTCTTACCACAAATGAAACTTTCATACTGTCTTACCAGGTTGATCTTTCGAGAGTCGTGGACTTCAGCAGTACCTTCATACTGAACACATATTGTGTCCCACATGGCTTTTGAGGATTTCAGGTTCATGACGGAATGGTAGACTTCGTCAGGAAGAGCCATGGATAGTTTGGATCTGGCTTTTGTGTCGATAGCCACTTTCTTCTTATCTTCGTTAGTCCACGTATGAACTTCTTTGGGTACCAGCCTTTCTGGAATAGCAGGTCTATTCTCAGCGGCTGGTACTGCGGCATCAATTCTTACAGGAATAAATGGGCCGTTTTCAAGATAATAAGGCATAGTAGGGTCTACACCTTCTAGGAAGAGAGTCATCCTATTTTTCCATATATTAAAATTATCTCTGGAGAATCTAGGGGGTTTTGCAAGAGAACCATTGTCGATATAATTTGTGTTTGTGTTGGTAGCCATTTTCAGAAATAGCAAGGAAAAGAAATCTTAGTATAGATTAGATCTTGTTTATGAGATTAAACAAATCCGCTCTGATACCACTTGTTGGTCCCGAAGAGCTATACAAGTTTGTAGAAGGGGGGGGGGGGGTTGAATACAAACACACAGATTTTACTTTTCTAAATTGTTTATTGATAAATCATTAACAATTTACAGCTTGTTGCGGAAACAAGATTAAGGATAAACCTAAATCTAAACAAGTTGGAACACTAAGTTTCTTGCACTAAGAAAGAGAAGGAAATTACTAATAATAACCTATCTCAAGATAAGAAGGATGAACTTGTCTAGAGTTAGCAAGTTACTTCAAAATGAAGTGAGTTCATCTTCTTATATACTGCATGAATTTAATGCATTGCAGTTTACACTTTACACGTGGCAGCAGCTGATTGGTTGCATGTCATTGACCTTTGTTGACAACCTTAGTAGCCGCATGTTTGAACAGTGTAGTATCAGAGTGGTTGTACGAATTCAGACAATAAGGAGGTTCTTTTTCTGACATATCGTACGGAGACGTGCAAGGGTGGTTTAGACAAAAGTACTTTGTACGGAGGACTTCAAGATCAGCTTTTCGTTGATTCAGCGATCTATCATTCTATGTCAGCGAATGATAGAGTTCAGCGATAGCTAAAGTCTTGTACTTGATACTTCACGTTGAGTGGACAAATCTGAGTCTTCGCTGATCCGCATCAGTTCATTAGGAGACTTGTCGCTGGTTCTTGAGCTTGATCTTTGACTTCAGCGTAGAACCTATGTTAACGTGAAACTTGTCTTCAGGGATCATAAGTAAACTAACTTATCAGCGATCACCATAAGTACTGAACAGACTCAGAGCATTATGGTGAACAGTGTTCGGTGAATCTTTAATCTAAAGAGTGAGAGTTCTATCAGCAGTACTGTAAGATCTTAGTACTTATCAGCGATAGTGAAACTCTGATACATATTGTTTACTTACAATTTTCACTAAGTATTAAGAGAGGGTCATTATCAAATCACTGAGGGTTTGGATCAACACTCTTTCTGTCATTCCTGCATCCTCCATAATCTGAATCTGTATATGCAATAAGCTCGAAACCAGAATTAAGAGGATACCAGAGACCCAAAAATTGAGTCCCTTTCAAATATTTAAATATGCATTTGACAGCAGACAGATGGGATTCTTTAGGATTTGCTTGAAATCTGGCACAAAGACAGGTTGCAAACATTATATCAGGTCTGCTTGCAGTCAAATACAGAAGTGACCCTATCATGCCTCTGTAGTTCTTGACATCCACAGATTCACCATTAAGGATAGAGTCAAGTTTAACTCCAGTGGCAATAGGAGTTTTCATTGGATTTGAATTATTGAGCTTATATTTTTTCAAAATATCAGAGATGTATTTAGACTGACTTATAAAAGTCCCTCTGATGGATTGTTTTACTTGTAAACCAAGGAAGAAGAAAAGTTCTCCCATCATGCTCATTTTAAATTCACTTTTCATCAAATCCTCAAACCTATCACAGTATTTCTGGCTTGTAGATCCAAAAATAATGTCATCAACATATATTTGGACTAGAAGAATATCATTCGTGTACCTTCTAAAGAATAGAGTTGTATCAACAGTACCTTTCTCGAAGTGATTGGTCAACAGAAAATTTGACAGAGTTTCATACCAGGCTCTGGGAGCTTGCTTAAGGCCATACAGAGCTTTGTCTAACTTTTAAACATGGTCTGGAAACTCTGGACTTTCAAAACCTGGAGGTTGCTGGACATAAACTTCTTCTTGGAGTTTGCCATTAAGAAAGGCAGATTTCACATCCATTTGGTAGACTTTGAAACCTTTATGGGCAGCATAAGCTAAGAAGATTTTGATGGTTTCTAGCCTAGCCACAGGTGCGAAAGTTTCAACATAATCTATGCCTTCTTCTTGGCAATATCCATTTGCAACCAGCCGAGCTTTGTTTCTGATGATAATCCCATCTTCATCCTTTTTATTTCTAAACACCTACTTGGTTCCAATGGCAGCTTTATCATTAGGAAGTGGAACCAAGGACCAAACTTTATTTCTTTCAAATTCCAGAAGCTCCTCTTGCATGGCTTCTATCCAGTTTGGATCTTCCAGGGCTTCAGAGATCTTCTTCGGCTCAATCATGCTTAGAAAATTGACAAAGAAAGCTTCATTGATTGTGGCCGATCTTGTCTTCACACCATCTTCAGCAGCACCAATAATTAGATGATGCGGTGATCCTTTGTCCATCTGGTCAAGGGAGCATGGACAACAGGTGGGATCTGTACTTCTGATGGGAAAAGACGAACTTCAGCATCAGAGCTATGTGGATTGGGACCAGGGCTATGTGGCACACAACTCTGGAGTGTGGCCTCATTACTCTGTGATGTCCCAACAGGGCTCTGAGAAGGTGAACATTCAAATAGGGAATCTCTCCTAATGTTAGTCAACAGGGGTGATGATGGCTCTTGTTCAGGTTCTCTTACATCTGGTTGTGGTTCCTCATTTCTCTGAATAATACCAGTAGACAGAGAAGTAGATGGTGAAGAATTGGAGGGACCTGTAAGAGTTGTACCTGTTAGGTTCTGTTCTGCAGAGTTCTGAGCTTGATTTCCTCTGGTGATGTTGACAGAGGAATCATCATCATCGAAGAAATCGTTGAACATAAGATTGATATCTTCTTCCCTTGACTTTGAAGAGCTTGGCTTCTTTTCTGTCTGTGTCCCCTCTGGTGATTTGCGATCAGAGGAACTTGATGTACTTTCATCAAAGGACACATTAATGCTTTCTTGAATGACTCTGGTTCTTGTATTGTAGACTCTGTAGGCTTTAGAGGTTAAGGAATAACCAATAAAGATTCCTTCGTCAGCCTTCTTGTCGAATTTTCCCAGTTGTTCTCTGCCATCCAAGACATAACACTTGCAGCCGAAAACATGAAAGTATTTCACATTTGGCCTTCGATTGTTGATGAGTTCATAGGGAGTCTTCTTAAATCTTTTCACTATTACAGCTCTGTTCTGGGTAAAACAGGCTGTTGAGACTACCTCTGCCCAGAAGTTGATTGGAAGGATAGAACCAGCCAACATGGTTCTGGCGGCTTCTACCAGAGTTTTGTTCTTTCTTTCCACCACACCGTTTTGTTGTGGAGTTCTGGCAGCTGAGAAGTTTTGGGAGATTCCTTCCTCTGATAGGTAGGCATCAATTCTGGCATTCTTAAATTCTGTCCCGTTATCACTTCTCAACTTCTGTATTTTCAGACCTAACAGAACCTGTATCATCTTCAACAAACTTATCAAAAATGTTGGGACATCAGATTTTACTCCGATGAACTCAATCCAAGTATATCTAGAAAATTCATCTATTAAGACAAGAATATACCTTTTGCCCGACAGACTTTGCACAGAGATTGGACCGCAAAGATCCACATGAAGCATATGCAAAGGTCTGGGACAACTGTTATCACTCTTTGTTATGTGTGAAGATCTTTTCATCTTACCCAACTCACAGGCAGAACATAGATGTTTTTTTGTCAAATTTAAGCGAAGGCAGACCTTTCACTAAGTTCAACTTCACGAGTTTGTCAAGATTTTGGAAATTCAAATAGGCAAATCTTTTATGCCAGAGCCAGGCATCTTCCTTTTTCAAAGACACTAAACAGAGTTTTTCTGTTGTAGAGTTTTGGTTTGGATTAAAATTCATTTTGTACAGATTGCCTTTTCTGTCGACTCTTAAAATCTCTTGACCACACTCGGAAAGCAACAAAGAATAGTACTTTTTCTTAAAATTGACATCGAACCCATGATCACAAAGTTGACTTATACTGAGTAGAATATGATTTAATCCTTTAACATAAGCAACTTCAGAAACTGAAACACCACCATTATTTAAAGTACCATAGCCTCTGATCTGTCCACCACTATCTCCTCCAAAGGTTACTGCACTTCCCATTTTGTTCTTGAATGAAGTCAGCAGCTCTTTGTTGCCTGTCATGTGCCTGGAACATCCTGAATCTAAATACCAGATCTGCACATGAGGCTTCTGCAAGACAAATTAGTTCTTTTTAGGTACCCATTGCATAATGGGTCCTTTCTTGTTAGGCTTGGGGGTGTTAACTGGCTTACCTGCTGGCTTTCCATTCTGTGATGGTGTGCTAGAGGATTTTATCTGTGTATTCTGAACAGTCTTGGGATTTTTCCTTTGTAGTGACTGATTCAGAACACAGCGAGGACCATTCAAGTGATTTTGCAAATTAAGCAGAAGTTGAATACAGTTGCAATTGATGGAGCATGAAGATTGATGCAAATTGTGGTTTTTATTCACCAACTGTTGGTTGAATGGTGCTTGATGTTGAAAAACTTTAGGAAATATCTGCTTCTTGAAATTGCTATTTTTCCTTGGAACAGACTCACTTGGCCAAAAAGCGTTTCTTCTTTGATTTACAACAGAGGCAGGAGTATGTTTGTCATATACTATCCACTTGCCCTTCTGCTCTGGTGTAAATCTGATTGGTTTGTAGACAAAGGGAACTGAAGTGTTATCTACAGAAACACTTTTAGCTTTCTCTCTTCTCTTGTCTTCTATCTCATTAGAAGAAAGAATTTTGATACCCTTGTTTTGAAAATTTGGAACTGGTATGAACCTGGATTGTTTTTTAAAGAATGACACATTTTTCAAAGTTCCAGATTCAACAGATGCTTGCTTTGGTAAAACAGGTTTGTGTAAAGCTGTCTCTTGAGCACAGAAAATTTGCTCATCCACCTCATAATCAGAGTCACTGTCAGAGCCTTGAAAGTCTCTGGTGGCTCTGGTGAAGGTGTAAGACTCATTGGGCATCACTGAGATATTTGCCTTGGTATACTTGAACTTTCTCAACTTAGGTTTTAAAGCATCAGAAGCAATATTCTCTTCAAGAACTCTTTTTAAATTCTCTTCAAATGATGTTCTGATTGATTCTGAGGAAGGGAGAAGACTGGTGCTTCAGGGTTGAGCTCGCTCTGTGGTTTAACATCAGAGGATTCAGCCATAGAAGTAACAGACTTCTGTCCCTTAAAAGAGTTAAAGTTAAAAAAAAATTAGGATCCATACTTTTAACAGAATCAGGAAGTATGATTCTAGCTCTTCTTTGATCAAGAATGAACTTTTCAGATGGTTTCATAACCTTTTCTTGATCCAAGGAGTCATAGATGACATTCCTCAAGTTAAGCCTTCTGTTCCTTGAAAATACATCTGAGGTTTTGATTCTCTTGAAAACTACAGTACCAGAGATCACGACTTCCGGATTTTCCCAACCCAGAAGGCAGAAGACAGAGATGTCTTCTTCCTTCCATTATAGGGAGCAAGGTCACTGAAACCAAGACCTTGTGTATCCTTTTGAGAGTTTATCTTGATGCGCACATCTTGTGCATCCTGGTACTTTTTGATTTGAATCTCTTATCTTTGCAGGGATTGATGTAAAACCTCCCTTTCTCTTTGAAAATAATCTTTTAAAGCAACAGAGTTAAGTCTTTCTGTTTCTGACTTCTTAACCTCTTCAGTCTTTTGTTTCAAAACTTCCTCAAACTCTTTAACTTTTTCAGAAAAGGTGTTTTCCTTCTGTTGTGTTAAGACTTCTAGCTCAGATTTTTCTTTAAAGATTTCTTCCTTTTCCTGTTCCAAGAGAGTTTTCTCTCTCTTATAGAAGGACAGATCCTTCTGAGCTAGCTTTCTTAATTCCTTTTCCTCTGAAAGCTTTTGTTTTAAAAGTTGAAATTCCCATGTTAATAACGAAACATGCATTTCCAACTCAGAGCCAGACTTTGATTCAGAGATAGAGCATACCTTGGCACTGGGTCTGGTAGTCTCCAACGCTATTTCATTTGGCTCTGTTACAGTAAGAGCAAATGCATTCTGAGACAAGTCATCCTCTGTTGTTCTCTCAGGTATCTCTCCAGTCATCCAATCTGCTACCTCTTCTAGACTTTCATCGTCCACAGCAACCCTGCAAAAATTGGCGTGCTCTGGTTCGTCATCAGAGGACGAGTCAGAGATCTAATTCCCTATTTCAGCAACGTAGCTCCTTTCTCTGTAGTTGTACTTGTATTTGTTCTTGTAGTAATCCTGGTTTTTTACCAGTTTACCTCTACAATTAGCAGAGAAATGGCCGGGTTTGCCACATCTAAAACAGCGTCCATCATTCTGGTTGATGGGTTGGGCAGCATCGGTTTTCTGAGGGGCTGGAGGATTATACTTCTGTTGGGGTCTCTGTTATGGTGGAGCTCTGTTCTGTTGGTGAGGTGCAGCGTAACCTCTTTTCTCATCTTTCTCCTCTCTTTCGTACCTTCCTCTTCTATCAAATACCTTGTTGCCAAATCTCTTGTTAAATTTTTGAGTTATTAACGCAAGAGATTGAGCAAAAGCATTAATATCGTCATCTTCTGATGAACTTTCTTCAGCATCACTTTCAACGATCAGACTCTTTTTACCCTTCTTTTTCATAACCTTCTCTTTCTTCTTATCTCTACTGGAGCTTTCTTTGTTGGACTTTCCTTCTGTGGGATTCTTTGAATCATAAACCAAAGCGATTGGACCTGCAATGGTGGATTTGCCTTTCTGTTTGACAACATTCTTCTCTTGTGCAGCAAGAGTGCCATACACATCAGTGAGAGTCCATGCATCCCAATCTTGGTTAGCTTGTAGTGACATGGATAGATTTAACCATTCATCATTTAAACATTTTAAGAACAAGACATTGTTATCTTCCTTCGGCCTAACACCCCCACACTTTTTACATTTGTTTATCAACACATTAAATCTGTTGTAGGTCTGTTGTAAGGTTTCCTCAGAAAGTGCCTTGAAATCATTGTATTCGTTAATCCATTGGGTCCTTCTGTTCTTTTGGGTTTTGATACCACCCTCAAGTTGATTAAAAAGTTGATCCCAGATTTCTTTAGCAGTAACACATGAATCAAGTTCTTGGAAAATATCGTTTGGAATGGCCATGATCAGAAGTCTAACTGCTTTAAGGTCATTTTCCATTTTAAGCTTCTCATCTTCAGTAAACCCGGTGGTTTTTGGTTTGAAGTAAGCAGGAATCTCAGAAGTAGTTTCTGTTGCGGGTACACGTGGAACAAAAACCATGGGTTGGAATGGTCCATCCGTGACAGATCACATGAAATATATATCCATTCCATCAAAGAAGTTAACCATCCTAATCTTCCACTGAGAATATTCATCTCTCAGAAGAGTAGGAGGCTTGGTTAGAGAACTAGCAGTATAGAAGGCATTAATGTTGTTATTAGCCATTTTTGAAGAAAAAAACAGAGTATGAACTTTTCAAAGGTTTTGAAAGAGTTTAAACTAAAAGTGAGTGAACAGTAACCAATGAAACAGTAACTTGAGTAGAGAAGATCTTTAGATTATCTTAAGAAAAACTTTAAACAAAGATTGAAGAACTTTGAAACACTGGTTTTGAACTGTAAAAACAGAGTATTCTATGAAGCTTTAAGACACACAGACACAATCAACAACTATGAATCAACCTGGATAGATTGGATCGTTTGATTTGAGCAAATCAATCCGCTCTGATACCAACTGTAGGTTCCCAGATTCACGTTGTATCACATAAATAGCATAAATCAGATAGCGGAAGCATTATATAAAGCCATTAAAATGTGAGTGATTGTGTAAACGATAATGTAACAGTGAGAGATCAATAACAAACAGTAATATGATAACAAGATCAAGTAAATAAGCTGCTTGTATATTGATAACAATGAATAACACCAAGAACACGTTCAAGTGTGTGTATTCAGAAATCTCTCAGGGAACAATATCGTACGGTGGTAGTGCTATGGAATGTTGCAGTGTGTGCTCTAACAATTGTGGAAAACTATTCTTCCAAAAGCTTACAATTGTGTGTTCCACTACCACTTTATTTATAGCCTGATAAAGCATTTGACAGGGTACTATCTAATCCTAGAATGACACGTGGAAAGTGTGTCTTCGTCCTTTTAGGGCTTACGTGGAAAGTACAGACACGTGTCTAGCACTTAGATATTTCTACGAGACTTAGGCTTCACGGAGGTCTTCACTTCACCAGAACTCTTACACAAGAGCTCTTATGGTCTTCTGGTATGAACTGTTCTTCTGTTGAATAGAAGTCTTCTGTCAGAACTCTGTTGGTTCCGCCAGAGCTATGTCGAGCTCTGTGGGTCTTCTGGTTGAACTTCTTCTAAGTCTTCTGCTGGATCTCTGGTGGTCTTCTGACTTGTAATATTTTCAATACATTTACATAAGAGATACTTGGGGCTAACAGATTCATCTCTATTTGATTCTTCAAGGTTACACCAAGAACACCGTGAAGTATGTGTTTATAAATATGCGTTCTAAACTGGTGTGTGTTGTGCAAGTGTTTTTAGAAAAGGTCTAGTAGAAGTGTTTATTTATACTAAACGACAAGAGACAAACAGTAGACAAATAGTATACGAGTACAAGAGATGAGGTTATGGGACTGATCCTAGTACACGCTAATTTAGTGCGCCGCATTCTTTAAAAGTTGCATCCTCTCTAGTGATGACACGTGGAAAGTAAAGGATCACGCCTTGTACTATTGATCTCTAGTATCTTCGTACAGTAGAGTCATGTGAGGGGCACACTTGTCCTTGTCAGTCTTCAAGTATCTTTAACTTCTAAGTCTTCATACCATAGAGGCTCTGTCAAGGGTGACAGAGGCTCTGTGCCCTTGTCTTCTGATGATCTTCTGATGAATGACAAGTGAAGGTTACTCGTAGCTCTGTGCTCTTGGTGTTCGACAGAGACTTATGTCAAAGTTCGTCCTTAGCCTATTTTTCAATACTTTCTTATACACAGAAGTTGGAGCTAACAATCTCCCCCTATGTATTGAAAAATAAAAAGTTTAAAAGTTGCATGGATTCTTAGGCTCAAGAGAACAAGATGTGAACATTTGACCTCTATAAGAATAAAAACTATTCATTTGAGTCTATGCCAGAGGCATTTACATTGATTTGACAGTAAGTTACATAATCCAAAAAAAATAAACAGAAGCATTAGATGGTTGCAGAGGCTAGATCCTTGCATCTGGGAAATCGTTGATGGACTTGGTGAGTCCTCCAGATTTAAGTTCTCGGTATATGGAGGCGTAGAGGTCTCTGAAGCGGATAGTTGCGTCGATTACTTCTATCAACCTGTTGGCATACTGGAGGTCTACGCACTCTGTTTGTCTTCTATTCAAAATGTCTACCCTTAATTGGAGAAGAGTTTTTGTGGCGTACTTCTGGAAATCATACTCCACAAACAATTTCTTCCTTCCCTGTGGGTCAAGGATGACATATCTAATTTTGGGACTCTGGATGATGGTGTGAGGTTCAGCAGAGGAGGGGCAGCTGTCACCTGGAATCGTGAGGCTAATTTTTCTGACTCCAAGGTCCAGTGCCACATGGAAATCAATCACGCTGTAGAATAAGAGCTTTTCCCTCATTGCCCTTTTGATTTCTTCGTATGCCCTCTGGTGTTCAAGTCTCTCATTGTAATTCTTTCTGGCGCAACTGAGGAGTTCAGGTAGATCATAGGGTCTGAGGTTCCTCAAATATGCGTCGGAGAACTTTGTTTCAGATCTATCTACCCTATTGACATGGTATATATTGTACCAGAAGTTTCGGCATTTGGTATGTGAGAGCTTGCAGCTTAAGACCTGTGTGATTTTGGACTCTGAGAAGACTTCTTTGATAGGTTTGGCTTTATTCCTAAAGTACCTATCTCTCTCCTGTTGGATAAGGTCACGACTCAGAGTTGAAGGAGGCAGAAGATCATTGATGGCTCTGCTGTATAAGTACTTGTGCACGACTTCTTTCATTTGTCGTTGAGGCATAGGGGGTCTAGGCTTTGGCTTCCCCAGAGTTTCCATATCTCTGATGACACTTGCAATACTGTCATTTGTTGGTTTGGACTTGGGGTCAATGACAGGTGCTTCTGACAGAGGGATTCCAAAGGCCCATTCTTCATCTTCTGGTTTGGGCGTGATAAAAGCGTCGAAAGAGCTCTTCATGAGTTTTTCTGTGACTTGAGGATTGGACTTCTTTGGTTTTGGATCTTCTGCAGGTATATCTTTTCCATTATCTTTGGCAGATACCTTAGGTAGTGTTGCCTCTGTAGACCTTGTTCGTGGTTGGGTTGAGGGTTCCTCTGTTGTTTTGGTTGGGGGTTTGGTTGTAGATGCTTCTGCAGGTTTGATTTGTTGTTGGGTTAGTGGCTCTTCTGTAGGTTTGATTGGTGATGAGGGTTGGGTTGGTGTAGGCTCTTCTGTTACGTTTTCCTCTGGAAGTTTGGTTTTCAGAATATTGAAGATTGCAACAGTTGTCGTGTGCTGTTTCTTAGAGGCTCTGAATTTGTCTCTCTGTAGGTGTTTCATCTGAAGTTGGTTTATAATCTCCTCTGTGGTTGGTTTGGGTTTGCTCAGATATTTTCTTGGTTTAAGAGCAATGGTTTTTGTTCTGGGTTTGGATTTGGGTTGTTCTTCTGCAGGTGTGGGGGATGGTAGTTTGGTTTCTTCGGGTATTGGTTTTGGTGTTGGGAAGGGTAAGTCTTCTTCAGATGTAGATGAGAGTATCCGGATTTCTTCTGCTGATGGCTTAGGTGTGGGTGAGGGCAAGTCTTCTGTTGGTTGATTTGTTTCCACAGAGGTGGGAGTTGCCTCTGTGGTCTTCTGCTCTTGTGATTGGTTGGATGATTGGGTTTGTATGGGTACCTGTGCTAGAGGTTTGATGGCTAGTGGCTTGGTAGTATGGCTTTGCTGTCTCTACTACTCTTCTTCCCCTCAGGATGATCTGATGGCCCATCAGAATCGCTATCAGAATCATCATGTCTCTTCTTATCTATTCTTCCCTCTGCTGAGCATGTTGTAGGTGGTTTCTTCGGTTGGCTGGCCCTGCTGTGAGCATCTTTGCGCATAGGTCATCACACACGCTCAGCAAATACGCAACCTCTGCTTCTGACTTGAACCGTAGCTTCCCAACACTGTTTTGGATTTCTTTGACGTACGATGCGTTGGCAGTAGTGAAGGCTTTAATGAACTCTGTCATTTCGTTCAGGACGCCTTGGCCGAGTTTTGTGAGCTGGCCCCTTGTCATGTAGTCTGAAGGTTTTATGGCTTGCGTTTACTCTGTGGTCTGCTCTTGAACCTTTTCTAAGGCCTTTCAAAGGTCTTCTGCGGTTATTCCATGAGATGCAGGGGATTGAGTAGACAGATTTTGTTCACTTTGCATGCCTTCTTCAGTTGTTTGGATAGATTGGTAATGGAGGTTTCAATTACAGAGGTGGAAGTGGTGCCAGGTGCAGAGGTGCTTGTAGTGTCTTCAGTAGGGCATTTGTGTTCTTCACCTTTGTTGTAAGAGAATCAAATTTGGTGGTCAGTTCATTGAAGGCCTTCTGCGAGGACTCTTCAAGAGATTTGATAGAGCTTTGCAACTATGTCAAAGAGATGGTCACAGAGGTCACAAAGGTTTGGAACTCATCCTTTGCAACATATGAACCAAGGGTGACCTCTGGGTGAACACATTCATCCCAAGAGTGTGTCTCTGTTCCTGAGACGCCTACGTTCATCCCTGTTTTGGCGTTGAGGATGGTAGGACTTCCTCCTGATCCTTGAGAAGAGGTTTTTAAGGCCCCATACTCTACAGAAGTTCTTTCAATGACATTACTCTGATCCACTTCAGAGGTGGGGATAGAGGTGTCTTTGAGTTTTCTTGGGGACTTGTCTAGAGTCCGTTCTCTAAAGTGCACTCTACGCTCCTCTAAAGAGCGTTGGGTTTCTATTTGTGCTTGTGTGCCAGAGGAAACGAATTCTTTTGTGGGGATTTCAGATCTGATTTGGGGCAAATGATCAGGAATAAGAAGAGTGTCCTTTAGAGAGGACACCTTCTGTGGGGATTCCCCAGTTTATACCGGCGCAGAGGAGGAAAGAGGTTCATCTGCCCGGTTTGATGGGGATGGGTTCGAGCTGTGCTGCTCTATTTCAATAACTCTATCGGCCACTAGACTGGCAGAGTTAGATGTGTGGGTTGCACTGGTAGGGGGAGATGGATGTGTGCCTCTTCTTTCTTCGGCATCTTTTCTACTCTATTCTTCTGTTAGGCATCCTAAAACTATGGGAGTTTCTATCTTAGATTCTACCTCCTCCCATTTATCCTCTATGTCCATGAATTCCTCTGTATGTTCTAGCTCTGGATCGTAGCTCGGAGGAGAGGCAAATAAGTCTGAGTTCATAGGGCCTTCAGGTGTTACTGCCTGGTTTCCTGGTTTCCAATAGGAGTTCTGTCATTCTCTTCCAGGTCAGAATAAATGTCTGCCGCTGTAAAATTCGGGGTTGTTGTGGTGTTGAAGTCTGGGATGGCTTCTTCGTTCCCTCCAGAAGTATCGAGGGTGTCAGCAATATCTGCACGCTCAAGGAACGTAGCAAAATCGTTTGGCTATGTGTATTGGATAGGAGTGGGGGATCACAGAGGTTGTTCTACGATTGCTTCTTCTGCTTCCTCTGTGATGCTCTATAGAGGGGATCTTGGCTTCTGGGTTTTCTTTTTCTTTTTTCGGTTTGGGGGCACCTTCCTCATAGGTTTTAGTTTTCCTCGTTTTCTTTTTCTCCTTCCGAGGAGAGGGTGCAGAGGAGGCTATCCTAGGTTCTTCTGTGGGTGGTTGTTCGGGTGGATCAACGCTGGCAGAGGCTATTTCCTTTCCAGCCTTGGCTGTTGGAGCCTTCGTTGGTTTTGCCACTTTCTTGAGGGATTGCTCTGTGATCAAAGGTGGAGGTCCAGAGGCCTCTGCTCTCGATCTTGTAAGTCTTACTCTTTCCATCTTGTGGATCCCAGATTAGCAATTCAATCACAATGATTCAACACAATATCGCATATACGTCATAAATCTCACTTGCATTCATCTGAACAAAAAGATGTTTTGGCAGAGCCGTACAATGTAATCTGATAAGAAATTATGATCATTAAACCCGAAAACTAGGATTAGCAAACTAATTATACCCACATGGTATTTACACAAAATGACAATAATAGTCCCTATACTTCTATTCCACTAACGTGACCTAACAATCTCCCCCCTTGGAATTGAAGTTCGATGTCACGCCAGTTAGGGACATATCGCTTCCGAATAGTGAATAACATTTCAAAGCGCCGAATGGAGTTTCTGAACTCTAGCCGTTCTTCAATAGCTTTGAGAAGCTCTTCAGCTAGATACTTTCTGACGTTGGCGTAGCTTTCCAACGACTTCTTCTCTTCTTCGATGATCTTCTTCAGCACAATTAGAATGTTCATCAAGGTACCCTCACTGAACTTGTGCAGCTCGCTGATTCGCATGTACCGTTTCTCCTCTCTGTTGTTCAGATACACAATACCTGTTTCTGGCTTGGATAGAATAGAATGTACCTGTGCGTCTTCGGGAAGATTCAGATTAGGCTTCAGAATGTTGATCTTTTTCTGGTTGCTTTCTAAGCCTAACTGAAAGTCGTTGATGTAGGCGAGCATAATCGTGAACTTCATGAACCTCTTGATCGTCTCGAGGGCCTTTGTGTAGGGTAACAAATGAATGGTGCAAGTCTTCAACTCCTTAAGCAGTACCGGGAAGTCGTTCAGGTATAGATGCCTGAAGTCGGATTTCGAGAACGTCCATTCCTTTCCGTCGTCCCTTTTGACAGTGAAAACCGGGAACCATACGCTAAAAACCTTATCAGACACGATGTCCACAATTTTAGTAATCCTGTGTCGCTTGCGGACTTGGTGAACCATTCTACTGCGCTTCATTACCTCCAAATATTGTTTGTGGACGGGATCTTTCAAGAATGAGACCCCGTGGCACAATACCGGGTCAAGTGGCCTGATCCAGTGGGCAAAGATTTTCTTCTGTGATTCCTCCAGATATGGAACCAGGATCCGGACTCTTTCCCAACGAGCTGGTTGAGCAGGTTGAGACTGAGCCGGTTTTGGGACTGGAGTTGGAAGCTTTGATGTACCTGTAGTGTCGTGAATGTCATACTGAATAGTCAATACCTGTTCGCTCTAAAGGAGGAACTGGTCATAGTCGTCATCTTTTATAAGCTCTTCTTCATCAGAAAAATTCCATAGCGCGTCTGTCTCTGATTAAATAGCTATTACGGCTTTCTCTCTCTATTCTCTTTCTTGTTCCGGATCGCCCGCTGAGTCCTTATCGATCAATTCTAGGACCAACCGCTCTGGAACCGTCAGCAATATGATGTCTTCTGATTGACCCTCGGGCTTTTCAACCATTGGGTCTGCTGACTTTGGCATTGTAACTCTGACCGGTGATGAAAGCTCCATGTCTCTGATTTATGAGTCTGTAGGCTGTTGCTGTGATTCTGGTTCAGCTGGAGTGACGGTTGTAGTTTCTATCGTTGCGGTTGACAACTCGGTCATTCTGAGTCTTTTCTCCCCCTCATGCTGATCAGGATCGTCCTGATCATCATGTCGCCTCTTCGAGCCCTGTACCTGACCCTTACAAGTGTCTGTTGGATTTGTTTAGGCTTGAGGATCTATTGGATTGACTGGGGGTGGTGGTTGGGTTTATGAGCGTAATAGGATCACCAAATCAGCTTCCGATGAGGCGTCGATGTTGGACTGTGAAAGTAGCTTATCCAGAAGGGCAGCTTTGAGAGCCTTGACGCTCATATTCTGTATGCTCGGGGTTGGAGTTGGCGGAGGCATGCGGATCTGTTGTTGTGTAGGGGGAATTTCAGTAGCCACGCCTTTACCCGCGACGACCCTTCTGACAAAGGCCATTTCATCGGACAGCTGGTTCAAGATCGCTGTTTGGACAGCCTTTAAGGCGTCGTCCATTTGTTCCTTGGAGGCGAACTCTGGGTGAGTAACTCCAGAGGCACTTAGCCTTTCCGTTGTAGTAGCTGTGGTGGATTGCACCGCAGTACCGCATGTGTTCACGGTTGGCATGATGGTAGCCGTGACAGGTCTTCCACCCTGTCCATGCAAGCAACTGAAAGGTAGACTTACTCTGGGCGTTCCAGTCGAGGCACGAAGACTCTCTACGTTAGCAGTAGATGACACAGGTGTCCTAGCCAAAGGAATATGTTCATCAAAGAGATCTAGACTCAATTGTGCATCGAAGGAAGTCGAGAACCGGGGCTGGTGTTCTATGATTTCAACACTGGAACTCTCCAAGTGAGAGACCGGTGGCAGTTGTGCTGAATCCCCATGTAAAGATGAAACCGTTTTTTAGAGGAAACAGAGTGGCTAGGTGGGGTGTGCAGTTGCGTCGCTAGGCTCCGATGTCTTCTTCAATACCCCGTCACAACGGATGCGACGGGATAGCAGATGTGGCTACCTGGCTCGATGGACGCTGGTTGGGAGAAACCTGTGAAGATTGCTCCATCGCTCTTTCACTCTCATTCTTTTGCTTACTCCTCCGTTCACGCACAACCTCACTTGATTTTTCCTTTTCAACTAATACACCCTCCGCACTCCTTGTCTCTCCAGATATGGCTTCGGGGTTGGGTGTGTCATCATCATCATCATCGTCATCATCATCATCATCATCATCATCCGACTCAGTTGCCTCACTACCGGATTCCTCTGACCCGGATTGGGAACCAGAAGCCGAGCCTGATTGAGACTCGGATTCGGACCCAGATTGGGAGCCAGAGGCGGAACCGGAAGCTGGTCCGGAGGCTGAGCCGGGATCGGAGCTGGAAGAGGAGGTTACCTCTTCAGCGACATGTTCTCGGGAGACACCTTCCACCTCCACGTCGTATAGAGCTAGATCGTCATCTCTAGGTGGTGTCGGTGTACGTGGTGGAGTGGATGGGGGTCGGGACGTACTAGCATCGCGAGTTGACCTAACGGCACCGCCCACGCCTGTTCCCCTCACAATATTTTCTCTCATCACGCCCCGTCCGCAAGCCCCTGCTCGCTGAACCCCTCTTCCTCGCATACGTGGACCCTCACGCCTCTCGGGTCGCGCTCCTTGGGCAGGTCCAGCCGGATATGGCTGGTCTATCGGAGCGTTTAAGATGTGCTCTCTCCTATAAGCTATCACACTCAGTGCCGTTTGGTCCGCGATAGCTAGTAAGTCAGCAGGAATAATCATGTGGACTAGGTCCAGGATTGCCTTGTTCTGGATCCTAGTCATACGTGTAGAGAGCATTACCTCATGGTTGGCACGTCGAGGTATGGTGAGATCGGTCGCCATGAAGTGCGCGACAATCAGCTGTAGAAATCAAGAATACGATAGGAATCTGAGGAGTCGGGTGCTTTTCTTCCTTTGTATTTGCCCGATCAGTTCCGTCCAAAGAATGGCTGCATAGTCGACATGCCGACTATAGACAACGGCATGGAATAGGCGGAGCAAGTTGACGGCCGTCTGATCGATTCCTTTGTTGATTGCTGATAGACACCTGTTCAATATAGTGGACAAGGTGTACCAGACCGGCTGAAGATAGATCATCGAGAAATGCGATGGCTGAGCGAGTGCGGCATCATATCCGAGAGCGCGGATGTATCGGCAGAGAACTGCATCTGAGACATAAGCGTCGTAGGCTATACGTCCTGGAATGGCTGTCGGTTCCGCCAACTCCAGGATCTGTCGGAAAATGTTGCGAGTAATTACGACTTGGGAGTCGCCGATACGGCCTCGGAGGATGAACTGTTGGCCGCGAGCGACTGCTGTGAGGGAACGCCATAATTGATGTACATAGATGGCGGGAACTGGAGCGGTGGCCGTCAGGGCTCGGTTGAGCGAGTGGCCCTTCAAGATTTCCACAATCACTGGACATTGGCATATCAGATTTTCCGTGTCCAGGTGGAAATTATTAGCAACTAAGGGTAGATTCGGGCCTTCGGGTAATAGAGGGGCAACGCCTTGAGGATTTGGATTTGGTTGAGCCATGTACCTGTTTAAAAGATAATAGCGTGTTGAGTGTTCATGGCGCGTGCAAGGCAAAAGCTTGTGTCTCGGGGCCCGTATTCTCGGAATTTGAGTACCGAGAGTCGATGACCTATCCGAAACAAATCACTACTCGAATCTTGACGAATCCGAGTAGAGTGTGTGCATGTATGTGCAATATATGTGCAATCAGAACACCCATATGTGTAAACATGTCACTAAACATCCAATTTAGGCTCAAAGTAACAGTAGTCCCAGAGTTGAGGGATTAAGAACCAGAATGCATACCGGAACCGCTAAGGATCCGGAACCAAGATGGACTGGATCCAGAACATAATAATACCGGAACTTGGTGAGATCCGGAGTTAAGAATGACCGGATCCGGAATTGGAGCATACCGAATCTCTTCAAGATCCGAAACATATGTATTTCGGAACAGCGCAATACCGGAACTCTTAATCCCTAATTCCAGAACTCATTCCGGATCAATAATAAACCGGAACTTAACAACACTAGAACCGATAAACTATTAAACAACACCGGGACTAAACATAATCCAGAACTAAGAAAATACCGGAACATCGTTTCGAAACCGGATGAGATCCGGAACCGGATGATTTCGGGACTAGTAACAATGAGATACCGGAACTCAAAGATTCCAGAACTAAATTCCGGATCTGAAGAACATATTCCGGAGTTTATGAGTACCGGAACACTAATCGATACGCAGTTCAATTCAAACTCAAAACTAACATCTCCGAACCCAAAATCAATGATCGATAACACATTAGATAACATATATAAGTCTAAATCGATGATTAGTAGGTAGATGTGAAATCTAAAACGAAGCCGAAGGGTCGATGAACCCTAACAGCGGCGGTTTAAAAGGAAATCGATCAAATCGATCGATTTTGTGGCTGTTTAGTTCGATCTCGAGTTGAGTAAAGCTATTAAGTGTCTAGTAGAACACATACCTGGAGTTTGGAAGAAGATCGGAGTCCGGATGGTGCAAAAATCCACAAGAGAAGATGATGTGAGAAGAAGTTGGGTTGAGAGAGTTTGGGCGCGAAGATTTGAAGTTATGAAGACTTTGAGTCAAAAATCCAGCATTTATACCGATCGATACCGGAAGTGAATCCGGTACCGGATGCCTTAACTCTCCCGGGTCCAGTTTGTCTCAACTTTTGGCATTTGGCGAAACTTACCCTTGAACTTTGGAAAATTTCCAAAACTTCCCCTGAACTTAAAATTTACACTTTTCGCCCCTCAGGTTTGTAAATTTTACTTCTCCCCCTAAACATTTTTAAAAACAACTCTCCCCCTCAAGTTTTCAATAATAGCACTGTTCCCCCTCAACTTTTCAAAATAAAGACCCCCTCTTTTTTCATAAAACTTAAACACAAAACTTAAACAAAAAACTTGAAAGATTTCCCCTTTTAAACTCGATTAAGTGACCAAGCTCCCCCTGGACTTGTCAAACTGACACTTCTCCCCACAATTTCTTAAAAATTGCAACTCTAGCCTCACAGAAACGAGATACGTACCATAGGGATTTGGCATTCGAGAAAACATCTTGTAAAACAAACGGTTAGAAGCACAGGAATAGATGGAAAAACAAAGACTAGACGGATAAAACTAAAGAAACATGAAAAAACGAAAAATGAAAGAAACACTAAATTTGGAAATACAGAGAACGTGTCACCGATGTGCTTGAAACACCTAAACCACGTTGCGAGACAAGTTGAGCTGCTAAAGATACAGTTGTCCCATAGTGTAGGAAACGTGTGACAAGTCCAACCGTGACTCAGACTTTCAGATTGAGCACACCCAGCTTGGACACGAGTTCATTGAACCGTTTTTCGTCCAACGCCTTGGTAAACAGATCTGCAAGCTGGTTTTCTGTACTTACGAAGTAGAGTTCAACTGTACCTTTTTCTACATGATCTTTAATGAACTGGTAGCACACGTCTATATGCTTCGTCTTTGTATGCTGAACCGGATTGCTTGTGATGGCTATAGCACTCTTGGAGTCGCAAAAGATCGGGATGTTTGAGTAGTTGTACCCATAGTCCTTCAGTTGCGTCCGCATCCAGATCACTTGGGAACAACAACTAGCCGCGGCCACGTACTCCGCTTCCGCCGTGAAGGTGGAGACACAAGTCTTCTTCTTGGAGGCCCAACTAACTAACTTGTCGCCCAGGAATTGGACGTGCCCCGTGGTGCTCTTCGGGTCGAGCATACTCCCCGCATGATCAGCATCAGAAAACGTTGTAAGCTCGAAACCTGTGTCCTTAGGGTACCAAAGACCAAGATTAGCAGTACCTTTTAAATATCGAATAATACGCTTAACTGCTATCATGTGTGACTCTTTAGGGTTAGACTGAAATCTAGCACACATAAAGGTTGAGAACATTATATTCGGCCTACTTGTCGTCAAATACATCAACGAACCAATCATTCCTCTATAGGTAGTCGTATTCACGGCCTTTCCGTCAGGATCGGCGTGTAACTTCGTACCCGGTGACATGGGAGTGCGCATGGGTGAACACTGTTCCATCTTGAATTTCCGAAGAATATCCGCGATGTACTTAGATTGATTGATGAAGATCCCGGTCGACAGTTTTTTAACTTGAAGACCGAGAAAGAAATTAATCTGACCCATCATACTCATTTTAAAATATTGTTTCATGAGGAGTGAAAAGTTGTGACAGTATTGAGGATTCCAAGAGCCAAAAATAATGTCATCGACATAGACCTGAATTAAAAGAATATGCTCACCTTCCCTTTTGATGAAAAGGGTTGTGTTGATCTTACCTTTCGAGAAGCCGAAATTGGTGAGAAAAGTAGATAATTTATCGTAATAGGCTCTCGGTGCTTGCTTGAGTCCATACAATGCATTGTCGAGACGATACACATAAGTGGGGTGATCCGGATCTACGAAACCTTCCAGCTGGGAGACATACACTTCCTCCTTGAGATCCCTATTGAGAAACACCGTCTTCACATCCATTTGATAGACAGTCAAGTTTTTGTGAGTGGCGTACGCGAGGAACATCTGAATAGATTCGATTCGGGCAACAGGTGCGAACGTCTCTTCGTAGTCGATCCCCTCTTGCTGTCGATACCCTTTAGCGACCAAGCAAGCCTTGTTGTGAATCACGAGCCCGTTCTCGTCCTTCTTATTCTTGTATATCCATTTAGTGCCGATGATGGTTCTGTTCTTTGGGCAAGGGACCAGACGCTACACTTTGAGGCTTTCAAGTTCATTCAGTTCCTCCTGCATGGCCATTATCCAGTCTGGGTCATGTAGACCATCTTTTACCATCGCTGGTTCGACATTGCTCAGAAAAATGGAGAAGAGGCACTCATTTGCTGTCGTCGCCCGTTTTTTAGTATTGCTCAGCAGTGCAGGGGCGGCTTCGTCTTCAGTTTCCGTCGTTGCTCTAGTTTGAACAGGAGCAGACGGATCTCCAATGATTTGCTCAGGGGGTGCGCTCGAGTCCACTTCCACGTGTGAGGTAGCGGGTCCGAAGTGGGTTCTGAATGGTCAGCATCGATGTAGGACCCTTGTGGTAAATTCTGAATCGCTTCAAGTGATGGAACCGGATGTAAGCGTGCGGCAGCCACAGGTTGAGAAACAACAGCGGTTGACGAAGATTCAGCAGTTGCGTCAGTACCGTTGCTGGTTTCGGGGGAAGATGGAGTGGGTTGAACCACTACTGATGGAGTTGCGGTCACCGGTGCTATACTTGATGATGGCGTCGCCGCTAACACGGGTGAAGTGGGCGAGTCCTCTGATGATGTAATGTTGGGGGTTGTTGGAGGACCGGGTATGTTGGTCGACACCACTACAGCTCCATCTACATTCAAAGAAGCATCAGTAGTAACAGGGGGTAGATAAAAATCATTATAAAAGTTCTCAAACAGTAGATCTAACTCAGATGGTTGTGATTTCGACGTATTGGACGATGAAGGATCTACTATTGTGTGCATGGGTTCCGATCTAGAGTGATCAGAAGCCAACACTCCAGTAAGCACGGGTTCTGAACTGTTCTATCCAGAAGCCAAATCGACCAATTCGTCGAATGTCACATTTATACTCTCGATGACACTCTTGGTCCTCTTGTTGTTGACTCGGTATGCTTTGGAAGATGTCGAATAGCCGATGAAAATCCCTTCGTCCGCCTTCGGCATGAGCTTGCCGAGATCATCCTTATCATTCAGTACGAAGCACTTGCACCCAAACGCATGAAAATAGCTGATGTTGGGGGTGCGTTTATTGATGACCTCGTATGGCGTCTTGTTGAAGCGCTTATGGACGATGAACCTATTCTGTGTGTAGCACTCCGTTGCGATAGCCTTGGCCCATAAGAACATTGGAAGCCCGTACTATATCAGCATAGTGCGTGCTGCTTCCACCAAAGTGCGGTTGTGTCGTTCCACCATGCCGTTTTGTTGTGGAGTTCTGGCTGCCGAGAAGTTGTGCGAAATTCCAATGGATGTGAGAAAATCGCCGACAGTGCGATTCTTGAACTCGGTTCCGTTATCCGTGCGAATCATGATGACGGTCAGCTGCAGATTGTTCTGAACTCCTTTCAGGTGGTTGAATATGACACCAGGAGTCTCGTTCTTTGATCGAACTCCTTTCAGGTGGTTGACTATGACACCAGGAGTCTCCTTTCTTATGGCTTATGCATTGTACGCGCATTGGGCCGCAGAGATCCATGTGGATTAGCTCTAAAGGGCGTGACGTGCTTGGAACCGGCTTCGGCTTGTGTGACACCTTCTTCATCTTTCCCATCTCGCAGGCGGAGCAGAGATGTTCCTTTACAAACTTCAGTTCTGGCATACCCTTGACGAGTCCACCCAGCACCAGCTTACTAATGTTCTTGAAGTTCAAATGAGGGTGTCGTCGATGCCACAGCCAGTTCTGTTGAGTAGTGGCTTTGGAAAGTAAGCACACGACTTTGTCGGTCTTCACGGCGGCAAGATTGATGGTGTAGAGGTTAGTGCGTCGAGTATCGGCGAGAATATTCGTTCCATCGTCATCACTTATACCGCACCGCTTCGCCTTGAATCTGACTTCAAGATTCTTGTCACAAAACTGGCCGATGTTGAAGAGGTTGTGACCAAGACCTTCAACGTAGGACACACGCTTGATCGTGAGGTTGTCCTGAACTAGGTCGCCGTAGCCCATGAGAGTCTCAGATCCGTGCAACGAACAATGAAATCAAAAGATTAAACAATCAAGTATACGATTTCAACTGGTCATCCATATATTAGCTATCAGAGAGAATTTACAATAAGGAATAGAAAGCAAATGAACAACTACCCTATTTTCAAAGGCTAAGGAGACTATTTATATGACGGGCCCGTGGTTAACAAGCCCACAGCCCGTTCACTAATAAGCTCAAATTAAAGAATTACAATTTAAACCCTTGAACTTTAAATCAACAATAAATGACCCTAACAATCTCCCCCTTTGATTAGAAGTTCGAGTTCACGCTCCAGCTCTCGCCAATTATAAGCATATCTTTTGCGAAGCGCAAAGAGTACCTGGAACATTCTGATAGCACGACGATAGTCGATGCGTTCTTCAACCACTTCTAAAGCGTTTCGTGCAGTTATCTCATTCGAGTTAGGAACATACGAAACCTTCTGATTTTCTGATTCATAGGAAATGATTTTGCTAAGAGCATTTTATACTTTGAAGAGCGTGTCGTCGCAGAATCTGTCTACCTGACTGAAGCGTAGAAATTTCTTTTCATTCTGATTGTTGATGAAGACAATCCCAATATCCGGTTTTAGAAGCAGAGCGTTTTCGGAATACATCTTCAACTCAGGAGCTTTCTGATTCGACTTGATCAGATTTACCTTCTTAGCCCTGTTCTCGATTACCATTTGAAAGTCCATTAGATAAGACATCATAATTGTACGGACCAAGAATCGACGAACAGCTTCGAGCGCCTTTGTAACAGGTAGCGGTCGAATGGTTCTTGAACGAAGGTCTTTCAGAATAGTAAGAAAGTCAAACGGTCGGAGGTGCTGGAAGTCGGCTTCAGAAAATATCCGTTCGTTACTGTCTTCGCGTCTGACAGTGAACACTGGATACATGATTTTCATCATATAACTTGACTGGATGTTGAGTACCTCGGTGATCCTATGCTTTGTTCTGACTTGACTGACTGGAAGACACCGCTTCATTGCGCAGATGTACCGGCGTTGGTATTCCGGGTTGTAGTTGTAAATACCAAGGCAAAAGGTCGGTTCGATCGGGCGTAGCTTGTGAACAAACAGCTTCTTCAGGGATTCCTCCAGATGAGGAATAAATATCGGGATCTTCTCCCAACGGATTTGTGGCTGTTGAGGAGGGGGAAGATCAGCGGATGTCGGTTGCTGAGGAGTTGTCGGAATATTGGCAGT
Source organism: Saussurea involucrata (assembly GCA_033807775.1). Taxonomy (NCBI): domain Eukaryota; kingdom Viridiplantae; phylum Streptophyta; class Magnoliopsida; order Asterales; family Asteraceae; genus Saussurea; species Saussurea involucrata. Next base: position 142,555,011 of record CM066322.1, read on the forward strand.
TGTGGTCTCGGGTCTTGTTGAAGTTTCAGCGGGTTGAGCAGAGTGGACGGGAGAAGTACCATATAAATTCTGGAGCAGGAACTGATCATAGTCAATGTTGTCATCGTCATCAGTAGGGAAAACCAAATTAACCTGGAGATTTGCGGCACTGGCGGCTTTTTCATACCATGCATCTTCGGTCTTCGGGTTGGCTTCACAGTCTGGATCAATCATATCCAATAACGGTCTGTCTGATGAGTCAAAATCAACCAGTTCCTGTGTTGAACCCTCGGGCTTTTCAACCGTCGGGTCTTCATCATCTGATATTCCATGTCGATTACCATCTCGGCTAATGGCAACTCGGCTTCAGGTTCGGCATCGGTTGTTGTTGCCGTAGTTGCTGGTTCCAGATGAACCATAGTTTTAGTTTCGGTGAGGATAGGGGCGGTCTCGGTAGGTTTTAGTCGTTTCTCTCCCTCACGGTGATCAAGATCATCCTGGTCATCGTGCTTGCACTTCAGACCGCCTGCTTGACTCTTGCAGGTATCTTCGAGTGAGCGGACTCTCTCGGACAGCGTTGTCATCGCTTGTTGGAAGTCCTTGAGAGTCGAGTCAATGTTATCCAAGCGAGTGGTAATGGATGATGAAGGAGCAGGGACCTGTGATTTCAGAACGGTTATCAGGTCTGCTTCGGTAGAGGCGTTTGTTTCAGATTCTTGGAGCAGTTGGGCTAGTAGCATCGTCTTTAGGGTGTCCACCGAATAGGTAGGATGAATTGGGATCGGTGGAGGTGTAGGTGCGGTTTACGTGTCGACGATATGTCCTTTGCCTTTGATTAATAGTTTGACGGTGTCGATCTCGGCAGCGACGTGCTGCTCCATCGCCTCGTGGACAGCCTTAAGGGTGCTGTCCAGGGACCCTGGTGACACAAAGTCGTGTAAGATAACTCCGGGATCACTTAGATTTCCCGTTGAGGCATCTACCTGAGAGGCAGAGCCACCTACGTTCACAGTTGGCATGTCGTTAGATGTGGTAGGATTTCTGTCCGATCCTCGTGTTCCGCCTGACGGAGACACTACAGACGTTCCGATCGAGTCACAAAGAATCTCGATTTGGTGTTCCGCATCATGTTTCCTAGCCGAAGAATGTTCAATTACAAATGGCTCTAGACTCGATTGTACACGAAATGAAGTCGCGATCGGGGGCTGCTGGTCGCTTATTTCAACACCAGCACTCTCCGAATGAGAGACCGGTGGAAGTTGTGCTATATCCCCGTGAGAAACTGAAACATCCGTCTTTTGAGAGACGGATGAGTGGATAAGAGGGTCGTGCAATTGCTCCGTTGGGTCCACGGAGGCTTCTTCAATACCCCGTCCCAACAAAGGAGACGGGATAGCAGATGTGGCTACCCGGATGTCACTCGGTTGGGTTCGCTCATGAGCCTCGTTATCTTTACGGCTCAATCTTTCCTGGTTCGACTTCGAACGCAGTTCTCTCCTTCTCACATGATCTAACTCATCACTTTCTACTCCCTCGTTACAAATATCTCCTATTTCAGGCTGTTCAGTAGGAGGAGGTGAGTCAAGTGGGATTCCTTCGGTGAAGTCCGGGTTTGGTCCGATACGGTGAGGGATGCGTTTCAGGCGAATGGTACGGTCCGTATCGGAATCCGTGGAGTCAGATTCCACGTTTTCAACGTGATGGGGTGGTGAAGGCGGTTCAGTTATGTATGGCGTAGTGTCACGATGGAGCATCCATCGAGAGGACGATGTTCTGGGTTGGGGTTGGCTGGAACTGGGACCCGATTCCACTGCACCACGCACGCTAGCTCCCCTTCCCCGAACAATCATCACACCCCGCCCGGCAGCACCTGCTTGCCGGGCCCTACCACCTCTTAAGCCAGAAGGGCTTCAGGCTTGCCGGGCCCTACCACCTCACGTGTCTCGGGTCTAGGTCCCTAGGCAGGTCCCTCTGGTTTTGGCTGGACCACGGGATTCCCTAACACTTCCCTATATGATATGACTCCTGGTGCAGTAGGATCCGCGTAAGCCATAAGGGCTTCAGGTATGGGCGTGGCTACGGCGTCGGATGGGTTGCGAATGACCATGTATTGTAAATGGTGAGGAGGACATACCGGATGAGTTAGGCGGCGCAGGATGGCAGGACTGGCGTCCATATGTTGACGAACAACGAGCAAAAGGAAACGCGGGTACGGAAGAAATTTCTTCTGTTTGGAGCCTCCGATTTGACGAATGGCGATCACTATTTCCCGCCAAATGATCATGGCGAAGTGTACATGACGGTTGTAGCATACGGCATGGAATAGTCTGAGGAAATTGCCGGTACACGGGTCTATGCCCTTCCATCTCGAAGAAAGGCATCTGTTTAGAATCCTGAACAGAGTGTACCATAAAGGAGCCAGGTATTTACGGTTGAACGCGGACGGTCGGTCGAGGGCGAAGTTGTAGCCAAGAGCGCGGACTTGAGCGCACAGTGTCATGTCATTGACCATGGGGTCATATCCTTGATGACCGCCGGCGTTGGCCTCAGGAAGTGAAAGTAGGCGGGGAAAGGAGTCCGGTGTAAGCGTAAACTGTTGGTTATCGATCTGAGCAGTGATAGTTTGCGAGTTACCGACCGTGCGAACTTGTGCGGAGAACCAGACTTGAAGCACATACAGTAGTGGGACATCGACAGTGGCGGTGAGGGCCTCAAGAAGAGGGTGACGCATTAGGATGTCCACAATCACTCGATGTTGTGGTTGTGGTCTGAATAGTGCCGGATCCAGGTGGTGATTGTTGGCCTCCAATTCGGTACCATGGTCAGGGTCGACCAAGGCGTTGTCAGCTTCTTCATTTATAAGTTCCTCTTGAGGAATTTGTTGCTCTTCCGGGTTCTGTAGTGGATTTTGTTCCTGATCCGCCATTGAGTATCTTTAAAAGCAACCCAGTTAGTAACTAATACGGAAGAACAATTGTCGGTGCGTGCCTTTGCATTAATAGGCTCAATTTGAGACAAATTGAGGACTGGCAGTGACAAAATGGGTACAGGAATGAAGATAGCAGGGGTGTCCGGACATAATACTTGTAAAAAACCATACTTTCCGGATAGCAAGAAGTATCCGGACAAAGGGTGTCCGGACAACAGAAGTTACCGGACGAAATGATTGTTTCCGGATAAACTATGCATGCCGGACAAAAAGGGTTTCCGAACACAATGACATCCCGGTAGTTGAACTTACCGGAAACCCGAAGGTTTCCGGACAACTAGGGTTTTCGGGTGTTTGATGAATCCGAATAAAATATCTTAGATATGCAAGTTTCCGGATAAAACATCAATAGGATGAATGTGTCCGGACATGATGAATGATTCCGGACGACGTTCAACATGATCAAACGTGCAATTCTCAGCCCCAAATCGGTGGTAACACATTTAATAAGAGTCGGGGTGAGCAGATAACCGCACCAGGTCAACAAAAACGACCTATAAGCTACCGATTTGACACGAAGTCAAAAGAACCCATATGGGGTTCGTGGATGTTGTGAATCGACCAAAATGGCGGTCGATTTGTGGTGTGAAGTGACAAATACTTAACTACTCAGTATCGAGATTAAGATTCGAATAGAATACCTGAAGATGGAGCAAAATACGAGTGCTAATCGAGATAAATGAGTGAGACCGAGTGCGAGAGAAAAACGATGGGTTTTAGGGTTTTGCAAAAATTATCCGGGTAAAGTGATGAAAGAGGTGTACAGATGTTTATATATGAGGTCCTGTATCCGGGTTCCCATCCAACCCGGATGGTGATCCGGTACGGAAACCTATCCGGAAAAATGAGTTTCCGGATACCCGTCCGGATACTGCTGACATTTTAAAGAAAATTACCCCGTTCCTTAAGATTTTGCAAAATTTGAAACTGTAAAAGGACCTTCTCTCGCTCCCCCTCAAACTTAGCATGGGGAAAACCTTGCTCCCCCTCGGATAGTGCAGAGGAGAGTTTAACACACAAAAAAAACTTTTAGACTCAGAAAGAAGAACACTGTGTCGCTCCCCCTCAAATGATGACTATTAGATGAAAACACACTGGAGTGCCCGCACACACAAAAAAAACTTTTCATATGTTAAGAAAAACTGTGTGTGACGCTCCCCCTGATACTTCTTTGTGCTCCCCCTGAACACATAACACGACGTGAAAGCACAAATATACACAGATAAATGTTGACGACAGTATGAAAGAAAAGAAACACACGACGAAAGTAATAAAACAAACGAAATCTATGAAATAAATACAGAGACTAAATCTAACGATGTGACGGAGACAAGTAGAATACAAGTGCGAGAAAGTGTATGCTCAACCATCAGGAGTGTAAACACCGGATGATGAGTATATAGTAACTCGTATATATATTGAACTTGTAACGGGCAAACAATCGGATTAAGTCGTCGGTTTTAGCATACCTAACTTGGACACAAGAGTGTTAAAACGTTTTTCGTCCAAGGCTTTTGTAAACAGGTCTGCTAACTGATGTTCAGTATTTACGAAGTAGAGTTCGACTGTACCTCTTTCGACGTGATCCTTAATGAAGTGATACCGAACGTCTATGTGCTTGGTCTTGGTGTGTTGGACCAGTTTGCTTGATATGGCAATGGCGCTCTTCGAGTCACAATAAATCGGGACCTTGACATACGTGAAACCGTAGTCTTTGAGTTGCGTCCGCATCCAGATGACTTGAGAACAGCAGCTCGCGGCGGCCACGTACTCCGCCTCGGCAGTCGACATAGACACGCACTGCTGCTTCTTGGATGCCCAACTTACCAGGATATCTCCCAAAAACTGGATATGACCCAAGGTGCTCTTCCTGTCCACCATACAGCCCGCGTGATCTGCATCGGAATAAGCGGATAGTGCAAAACCTGTCTCTCTCGGGTACCACAAGCCAAGATCAGCAGTACCACGTAAATAACGAAAAATTCGTTTGACAACAGTTAAATGAGACTCCTTAGGTTTTGATTGAAATCGGGCACACAGAAATGTGGAAAACATGATATCCGGTCTACTTGCAGTTAAATACATTAAAGAACCTATCATCCCACGAAACAATTTAGGGTTCACATCCATTCGTTAGAATCGGCGTGAAGCTTTGTACCGGGTGCCATGGGAGTTTTCATTGGCGAGGACTGTTCCATCTGGAATTTCCTAAGAATATCCCGAATGTACTTGGCCTAGTTTATGAATATCCCGGTCGACAGTTGTTTAACTTGAAGACCAAGGAAGAAATTCATCTCGCAAAGCATACTCATTTTAAAAAATTCTCCCATTAGATTGGCAAAGTTCTTAGCATATGTGGGATTAGTAGAGCCAAATATAATATCATCTACGTACACTTGAACAAGAACTATGTGAGCTTTCTCGTTTTTGATAAACAAAGTAGAATCGATTTTACCTCGTGTAAATTTAGCCTTTATCAAAAACTCAGACAGAGTGTTGTACCATGCTCGCGGAGCTTGCTTTAGTCCGTAAAGCGCCTTCTCTAAAATGTAGACGTGATCAGGCTTCGAATCGTCCACGAATCTGTCCAGTTGTGAGACGTACACTTCTTCCTTGATATCGCCGTAGAGGAATGCGGTCTTCACATCCATTTGGAAGACCGTGAAGTTCTTGTGCGCGGCGTATGACAGGAACATGCGTATGGCTTCGATTCTGGCCACCGAAGCATAGGTCTCATCATAATCGATCCCTTCTTGTTGTCGGTATCCCTTGGCCACGAGACGCGCCTTGTTGCGTACAACTATGTCGTCTTCGTCTTTCTTAATCTTGAAGATCCACTTGGTGCCGATCACCGTCTTGTGTTTTGGACGTCGAACCAGTCGCCATACCTTTAGAGCTTCGAATTGATTGAGCTCTTCTTGCATTGCTATGATCCAGTCCGGATCTTCAAGCGCTTCGTGTACGTTCGTCGGCTCGATCTCAGATCCGTGCAACGAACAGTGAAATCAAAAGATTAAACAATCAAGTATACGATTTCAACTGGTCATCCATATATTAGCTTTCAGAGAGAATTTACAATAAGGAATAGAAAGCAAATGAACAACTAGCCTATTTTCAAAGGCTAAGGAAACTATTTATATGACGGGGCCCGTGGTTAACAAGCCCGCGACCCGTTCACTAATAAGCTCAAATTAAACAATTACAATTTAAACCCTTGAACTTTAAATCAACAATAAATGACCCTAACAGCCCATGATCGTGGCCACGTTATCATTGTCGAATCGAACATCACCACAGTACTTATCCTTGCAGTTGGTTAGTATCTTCCGTTTACCAGTCATGTGTTTGGAGCATCCAGAGTCGAGAAATCACACATGACCGGGCTGCAAAACAAAATTACGGATGTTTAGGTACCCATCTGTAAATGGGTCTTTGGGTGTTAGGTGTAGCACCTTCGTTTGAGACCCGTTTAGATCTGGGTCTTTGCTTAGAGGACTTGCGAGAAGCATTTCAATTAAAAACATGGTATGTACCAAACCAATCAGATGCATGTTTAGATTCAATCAAGTCATTCAATCCACAAACAGAACAACAAACATAACCACGCGAAATATCAATCAATTGATGAACATTGTCAAGTTTAACAGGAAATTGAAAACCATGTTCAACAGAGTTATTCAAACCAAAACCATGTTTATTGTTATCTTTCATATTATGCAAAAAAGAATTAAATGACTTGTTCTTCTCAGGACGTGACTTAGTCTTCTTCTCTACCCACTCTCTCCGAACCGCTTTCCCCCGACCCGTTCTATCTGAAAATGGATTAGAGTTATAGTTAGAGGAGCTTGAGTAAACTGGTTGTTTGGAAGAGATCTTACCAGTTTTAGCACGTTTCTTTGATCGACGTTTAGATTTAGATTTTGAAATAGTCGAAGAAACGGTTTTAGAATTAGAACATTCACCCTTTTCAAAATTAACCGGTTCGGGCATTTTTTTCTAAGAATTAAGTGTGACTAGCAAGCTTTGGAGCAAAATCAATCTTAGAAAATTCATCATCACGAAAAGTCGTGGAATTCATAAACTCAGAAAATCTGCGAGCAGAATCAAGTGGGAGTTCACCATCTGAGTCGGACGAGGAGTTATCTACAAATGGATTATCAAAAAAAACCGGAAAAATATTCTTTTGAACAGAATCGGGTTGGATGGCCTTACCTTTATCTTTGAAGCTCAAATCTTTATCATTTGTGTCATCAGACACTCCTATGAATGCTTTACACGAGGAACTATCCGAATAAATCGGAGCGAAGTCAAATGAGATTGTTTCAGGAGTGACAAGCGTCGTTGGAGTATCCACAGAATTCTACTTAGCCATTCTCAGCATTAAAGCTTCTGTCGCCAAAGCAGACAGTTGAGAAGTCAACTTAGCAATCTCGGTTCGATAAGTCGCTCTTTCAGATTCGGGTAATGTCTCGGGTTTGTTCGTTTTGAGTTTCTCGATACAATCTAACAGTACAATCCTTTCGGTTTCATAAATGACCTTATCCCTTGCAATCGATTCTTCAAGTTTGAAAATGATGTTTTCCAAAATCAGAGGTGGAACATAACGTTTGAACTCTGATTTCTCGTTAGAATCTTCATCTGGTGTTGCCAGAACGGGAACCGGGGTTTCAACCGTTTTGGCAAGCGAGCAGATGTCGAAATAATCGTTTGAGAGATAAGGGGTTTTGCTTTTTAAATATGACGCATTGAGCGTTTCGTACATGAAAGGGATCTGTACATTTATGTTTTTCCTAGGTGACTCATCTTCCGATTTTGTTTTATTTTCAGAATTAGGATTATCTGTTTTAGGTTTAGCCTCTGTTGGTGGTAGATGTATCCCCGTTTTTCTTTTAATATCCTCTTTCTCCTCATCTTCCGGGGATTGCTTTGTCCACTTAATTTTGTACTCACGATATTTCTTATCTAGGCCCATGAAATTGAATTCATAAAGTGTGGGAACCTTAGACAAGATTTTCTTTAGGTAACACGGATTATCATATCCGAGTCCCCATTGTGGGTTGTAATATTTGAACTCCTTTGGCTTGTTCAAGTGGATGGTTTGTTTAGATTGACCAAGTTTATAAAGTTTGGATTCAAGGTCCTTAAGCTCAGTGGTCAACAACTCATTCTTTTTTCTAACGTTTTCTTGAATTACAACGCTCTTAGAGTACTCCTCCTGAGACTTTTCTAACTTTTGAGTATATTCATATATTTGAGTCTCGAGGATTTCAGCTCCTTTTGAAATGGTCGGGCACTTAGTTTGATAGTTTTCTATCACACATCTGTCCTCAGCCTTTTCAATAACTAGCTTGCCTATCGTATCATGTTTGATCTTAGCTTCGACTTCTAGCTTAGAGATGTGGGCGTCTTTGGTCTTAACCTTAAGTTTGAAGGAATCTAAGGTACGCACCATTTCTTTCATCTGATTGATTAAGTTAGCATTGGAAGAACTACATACCTGGCACTTGCTTTTGTCTGTCTTCTTGTCGGAAGAGTCATCCTCAGAGTCGGATTCTTCAGTATTGAGGCCAGTATAACACATATGAGCTTCCTCGTCTTCATTCTCTTCATCAGTCTTTAGGAGCCAATGATCATCTTCCACCAGTAGCGCTTTGCCCGCTTCTTTTTGCCTTGATAGAAGCATCTTGTTCTTGTAGTACTCAGCACAGCGTACTACAGGTTTCCGACAGCCTTTTGCAAAGTGGTCGTGCCTTCCGCAGTTGTAGCATTTCACAGGTTCATCATCAGCTCGATCACCAGACATTCCTTCAGATCGCTTCCCTTCATCATTCCTCTTTCTTCCATCATCAGTGTTTCGCTTGCCTTCATACTTGTCTTTATAATCCCGACGCTTGGTGTTTGTGGAGTATCGCTAGTTGTTGTTGGTAGGCTTCTTGAAGAATTTCTTCCTAGCGTACTCCCGGGACAGCAAGGCAACAACTTTCTTGATACTGTCGAGCTCGGGATCAGAATCACTCTGAGGTTCTTCATCTTCGTGTTCAGATTCACTTGGCGCTTCCTCTCTATACGAACTGAGTTGAGCTTTCTTTTCTTTCTTGTGAGACATAAGAGAAGAAGGATCTTCTTTCGTCTTCTTATTGGACTTTTGATCTCCCATCTGCTCACGTACGTCATCTCCATATACTAGATAAGTCTTAGCCAGCGTATCTCCATCGGCTTTACGCTTTTCTTCAATCGTCAACCTGTCGTAAGGTTTGGGCACCTTATGGGCTGGAGGTCCACCTTCTTGTGCAGGAACATCCATCAAAGGTGGAATAGTCGGACCTTCCTTCAGCGATCGAAGAATTTCTTCATATAGCGGCTTAGTTTGGATGAAGCACAGAAACCTATCCTTCCAGACATTATACTCCCTGCAGTACAAGATCGGAGGCTTGAATTCCGATCCGATGGCTAATGCGTCTTGAGCATTCATTGTAAGAACTTGTGTGATCGTAAGACGTGTACGATGATTCAAAGGTAACGAGTGATCTAACGTACAACTAACGCAAATTCCAAAGGGAGTGGAAACCTACCGCAAATTCTATAAGGGATCAGGAAAAACACAGAAAGGAAAACTGAAAAATAGAACCAAATAGATAGTGAAAGAAAAATAAGTGTGCAGAAGGCAAGTTCCGGAGTTGAGGATCCGGAATAGAGGATCCGGAATCTAAGATCCAGAATTCAATTGAATCCGGAAGATGGGATCTGGAAAATGAGTTTCCGGAACGAGAGATCTGGAAATTGGGAATCCGGAATTGAACTCACTCCCGAAAGTGTATGTTCCGGAATGTATATCGATAATAAAAACAAACAGGTACCGGATCCGAATAGTAATATCGGAAGTTTTAAAGTACCGGAACTAGAAGGATCCGTAAACAAACCAACAGAACCGGTATGAGACATCGGAACCGAAGAGATCCGGTATTTAGGAGGATCCGGAATATATAAAGAACTGGAACTTAAGAACTGAGTTCTGAATTCAAGCACTGGAAGTCGAAAACTTACCTGGAAATCGAATGTGTGCCACTTGTGATCCGGAAAAATTCTGTAATCACTTTAGAACACAAACAAGCAACGAGGGAATGCAAAAACAATTGACCAAATCAATTTAAAACCCCACTTTGAAGCAAAAAAAATGAGTTTTTCTCAGAAACACAATATAGATAATTCTTCAAGCCTCATTTTCAAGTTTTTACACCAAAATCAAAGCGAAGAAAAAAATCTTTTGAATGAAACAGTCGATAAGAACTTGAATGATTAGAATAAGAAAATTACCTTTGAATCATACGTCTTTCAGCTCTGATACCAATTGTGGATCCCAGATTAGCAATTCAATCACAATGAATCTACACAATATCGCATATATGTCATAAGTCTCACTTGCATTCATAGGAACAGAAAGATGTTTTGGCAGAGTCGTACAATGTAATCTGATAAGAAAGTATGATCATTAAACCCTAATACTAGGATTAGCAAACTATTTATACCCACGTGGTATTTACACAAAATGACAATAATAGTCCCTATACTTCTATTCCACTAACGTGACCTAACACATCTTCTGCCTGTGCTTCTCCAAAGACACAGCCCAATCCTCCTCACTCAATCTCTCAACTACTTCAGTACCTATGGGGGCTCCTAGACGTGGGGGGGGGGGGGGGGGGGGGGTCACATGGCTCGGTTGGGGAGTCCTGTGTGCACGTATGTACGCTCTCTTAAGTTCTAAATCTGAAGCATAAGTCAACATCTTCTTCGATAGAGGTCTGCAGAACATGTAGCCATCAGCGTGTTTGGTTGGGACGTTCTTTACCATGGGATAGGTCTTCACAACATCTCCTTCCATTGGCCATTTTTTTGCTGTAAGTAGAGGTTATAGCAGAACACCTATTGTTCTTTGAAACTGCAGAGCTGGGAGCTGAGCCTTATTGCCCTTTGCCCTCTGTGTAGACTGTCTATGTTCTATTGTAGCTACTAGTTCTTGCATCATCAGAGTAGCATAGTCAAGGGGTAAATCATAGTATATTCCATACATGATTGAGAGAATTTTGTGGGCGCTCTGGTCTGGGCTTCCCACTTTGCCAGTGAGGCATCTGTTGAGTATGGAGAAGAGGGTATTCCATAGAGGAGGAAGTCTGTTCCTCCTGAAGTCGTTTCTTTTGGCAAGGCGGGTGTTGTATCCCAACATCTCTGCGAAGGCACATAGGTCTGCATCAGAGGGTTCGTCAACATACCACTTGATTCCTAGTAGACCTCTGGTGGGGAGTTCGAATTCAATGGAGAGCATAGTTCTGTTGAAGCCTATGTTTAGGTTCCGTGAGTTATCAGATTTGGACAGATAGCCATTTATTTGTTTGGTTTCAGAATCATAATAACAGCTCTGCCAGAATTGGTTCAGATATCTGGCAGGGATCTTGGTGCCGTTTTTGGTTAGAAGGGTTCTCAGGGGATAGTTTTCCAGTATGTTCATTAATATGGCTTGTTCTTCCCCAAATGCAGTTCTCGAAATTACCAGGTAGTGGTTATTCGGTTTTAGAGGGAGGGAGTTTTTGAACATGTCATTTTCCAGGAAATTTTATAGGTGGGACGTCGGAGCAAAATCAACGGAGTTACCACTGTTGTCCTTTTCAGCGTCATTTCTAGCCGCTGAAGGGTGCTGAGAGTGCTCAGAATGAGTAGAGGAGTTCACCAGAGTATTTATGATTGCTATTGATGATGTTCTTCAAAGAAATGAGAAGAAGACAGAAAGTTGCAGGTTCTTGCAGGGATTCACCGGAGAAATTGGAGAGAAAGGTTTGTAAAAAAATGAGGAAGAAGGGTAAAGGTGGGTTTTATAAGGGGGTAAATTCGGATAGAATTTGGGAGGTAAAAGGTAAATTCAATAACATTTGGGGTCCGCACTCGAGTGCCCAGCTGTGATCAACGCTTCAGTACCATCGTGTGACATACACGTCCAATAGAATTGTGCCACGTCAGAGATGGCGGTGCACGATGAGACATCGTGCGGCGCCCGTTTAATGCTCAGCGCGTGGGAGATTCTCCACCCAAATGACTGTCACTTTGGAAAATACCCGCACCTCAGAACTCTTTAAAACACATAAGTGGAAGAGTCGCCAGAAGCTCTGTGGTGGAGTGAGCTCTGTGATCTGAGACCTTCTTCCAATATCTCTGTACTTGCACCTTTACCAAAAACGTTTGTAAAATACAATTGAAGTGATCGATAGAGTATCTGTAAGAGATTTTCAGTTACAGAGGCTCTGTCGAGCTCAGCAGAGGCTCTATGACTGGAAATTTTTAATTGTGAAAAGCTCATAAAACGTTTTGATCATTCAAAGGTTTGACTGTTTTAAACTGTGTTTCTAGGACATATTTTGAAAGAGGTGTCCTAGAAAAATGTTTTGGAAAGATGTAACACCCCGCTAAAGCGGAAACACGGAATGTACAGCTCAAGTTTCATAGCAAAAGTTACAAGATCACATCAACCATTGAAATAAATTCAGAAGGTTAAAACCTTGTCTTTTACAACCGTTTTTACAAAGGGAAATGAACATAAAATTAAAGATAGTAAAGAAAGATTCATCACGTGTAGCCTTCCTAAGTTCCAACCTTAAGGATGTTCCCCTGAAAAGCATGTAAATGAGAGTGTCAACTAATGCACTAGTTGGTGAGATCACAGGTTTAATGAGTATAACATTGTTTGCCATAGCAAAATAGTTTAAATCCACACAAGGGATAAATAAATCGGTTATAAAAAAAACCACTTGCTCAAGGTAATCGTATGTAAAATGTTTAAGTTATGAGCCCGTTACCCGACCTATACCGACAGAATCGCCCCTATGCATGTTCTATCGCCAACAATGCGCAAATACAAACAATAATTATGGACTCAAACAAGCGCTACTTGTGAGTGGGGTGTCAAACCAAATAGCGTTATCCATAATTACCAACGGGTCAATACATGAGTTAAACGGGTAACGTAAAAATAAACGAGGACTTTTGAACGATAGCAAAAGAAACTCAAACTTACAACATTTGCAAAACATTAATACCATAGAGCATAAACAAGTATAGCAAGTTTCGTATTTCCAAGAAAACGAGATAATCGGTGTGTAAAATAGTTGTAGTAACGACATGCTTTTCACCCCAAAATATGTAAAACATTGAAAAAGGGGGTGTGAACTCACATGATAAGCGATAGAATCCGGGAATCTCCCACAAGTACTCCGAGATGATCCTACTTCAAACCTATGAACGTAAGGTCACTAGTGAGTCTTCAATCTCGAAGGTTCGGTACTAACTATCCAAATCGTCATAAAATGCTTTGTTGTGTTTTAATATTATAACGTAATAAACGTATACGGTGTTCTTGTTAGATTAAAGTTTCCGCAATTTCGTCACATTAAGTAACGAAAAGGGTTTTAAAGAACATAAACATATATATAGTACATACATATGTATAAACCGAAATTTTATCGTAAGAACGTTAAAATTAAAGTTTCTAAATGTAAAGACAAATATTTAAAGTGCATAAATATAAATGTATAGTATACATGTATATTCCACAATTTCATCATAAATTGATGAAATGGGATCAATAATATATAAATTGCATAAATATATATAAATATATTATATATATGTATATTCCACAATTTCGTCATAAAATGATGAAAAGGGATGAAGAATAAATAAATTGCATAAATAAGTAAAATGCATAAATGTATATAAATATAAGATATACATATATATTCCACTATTTCATCATAAAATGATGAAATGGGATTAGAAGTTAGTCCTTAATAATAATAAGAAATTTGTCTTTGCTGTCCAGAATTTGGTGTCACTTTGTGTCCAACTTTGGATAACTTCCAGGTACAATTTGGTCATGAAATTTTATGTCTAATTAGTTCAATGAGTTAGGAATATTTTGGCATCAGTTTCATAATTGTTGGAGTAGTATAAGTACATGAAATAATACACGACGTAAAACCCGACAGAAGACTTTGCTGTTTGTGCACGGATTTTGTGAGCACTGTTTGATAAATGAAATCTCTGGGTTTTTGAGTGAAATCACTTGGGTTTGAATATTAACACATAAAAATGATTTCCATAAAAAGAATCACTCCATTTGGAGTTATATTGAGTGAGATATAATCCTTTGAAGTGGGGTGTGGAATTTGGCAGCAATCTGTCAAAATCACACTTTGTGCATGTGCTCACATGTTGACTTATTAACCAACATCTTATTCTTTTGCATGCACAATCCGATTTGACTCTCTTCCATACACTTATTTTCAGTTCCAAAACACATTTTTGATCCATTTAAAATGCATGCAAGTTACCTATCAACTCAACTTTTATAAACTCTTGTAAAAGACACCTTTTAGAAAAGGTTGATGTTCTTGCCAAGAACATCAACATGCAACTTAAAATTGTGCATCTTTAGCTCATGCATGTTTGTTTAAGTATGTTTTTAGTGGATTTCAAAGACTTACTCATAAAATTCTTGAATAAAAGATGATGGATTTCTCAAGAAAACTACATGCATGTGTTTAAAATGTTCATCTTTGGTCTTAACTTAGGTTTGATTTTGGATTCACCATCTTTTACTAACAAAAAGATGTTATGATGGTAAATCTACAAACATTAAGACATAGTAAAGATGGTTTTTAACAATATAAAGAAAGTGTAGAAAAGATGAAGAACATTCATAAAATGCAAGAAAGTTGGAAAAAGATTTAAAAGAGTGTGTGTGGATTTCACCCAACACACTTGTTTTTACCTTTGATTATCTTGAACTCTTGAAGAAATATGATTTAGAGGCTGGAGTTGTGATGAGGATTGAAGATGAATATGAAGATGAGGATGAAGGTTTGAAGATGGAGAGAGAAGGAGATGATAACTTTCTCTTAGTGAGAGAGTGAAATGAGACAATGAGGTGAAATGATGAGTGTTGTTGCATACATATGGAGAGAGGGGGAGGTGTGGCCGGCCTCTCTAGGGGGGTGGGGTGTGGTGTGACACAAATGTATTTAGTCACTTCTTGTCTTTAAAGATTAAAATTAAAATACAAGTATTTTCTTAAAACTTAAAATACAAAGTAGGTATATATAAATTAAGGTATTTATATATATAATATGATTGAAATATATATATATAAATTATCAACTACATAAATACTTGTAGTATAAATGTATATTAAGTTGGCATTTTATGAGATTTATGGATAATTTCCTAATTCAAGGATTTCTTAGGCAAAATTTCTCGAATTTTTCCTATCGTACCGTGTTTACTGCTAAAGTTGCACTGTGTAAACTATGGCATGAAAATAAGGTATCCAAAGTAGTTCTAACCTGAGGTGTAAATTTGACAGTTGTCACAGTCTCCCCCGGTTAGAAGAATTTCGTCCCGAAATTCAAGTGTTACTAGTGTTAACAGGTTTGCTTGCAAAGAGGTGAGGATACTTTTGTAACATGTAATCCTCCCGCTCCCAAGTGTATTTAGGCCCACGCCTCGTGTGCCAATGGACTTTTACTATCGTGATTTTGCTTCGCTTAAGACGCTTGACTTCCCTATCGAGTATTTCCATTGGTTCCTCTATTATGTGCAGTTTATCGTTGATTTGGACTTCTTCCAAAGGCACGGTTACTGCTTCGTCGGCTAAACACTTCTTTAAGTTTGACACATGAAATGTGTTGTGAACTGCACTTAACTCTATTGGCAAATCCAGCTTGTAAGCTACTGGTCCGATTCTTTCTGTGATCTTGAATGGTCCAACATATCGTGGACTCAACTTTCCTCTTTTCCCGAATCGGACTGTTCCCTTCCAAGGGGATACCTTCAAAAAGACTCTGTCACCAACTTGAAATTCTAAAGGCTTCCTTCGATTGTCCGCATAGTTCTTTTGACGATCTTGAGCTGCTTTAAGCCTATCCCCGATGATTGCGATCTTGTCGGTGGTTTCTTGAACAATGTCCGGACTAGATAGTTGTCTATCTCCAATTTCCAACCAACAAAGAGGTGATCGACACTTGCGGCCATACAGATCTTCATATGGCGCAAACTGAATACTAGTGTGATAGCTATTGTTGTAAGAGAATTCAACTAACGGTAAGTGGTTATCCCAACTTCCTCCAAAGTCTATCACACATGCCCGAAGCATGTCCTCCAAAGTCTGAATGGTTCGCTCACTCTGACCATCCGTTTGAGGATGATAGGCCGTGCTCAAGTTTAACTGCGTACCTAACGCTTTTTGGAGTGACTGCCAAAATCGAGAGGTAAAACGACTATCTCTATCTGAAATGATGGAAACTGGGACTCCATGTCGCGTAACGATTTCCCTGATGTAGATCTGAGCAAGCTTTTCCATCTTATAATCTTCCCGAATAGGTAAGAAATGTGCATACTTCGTAAATCGATCTACTATAACCCAAATCGAGTCATGTCCTTTGGCAGTTCTCGGGAGTTTGGTTATAAAATCTGTTGGTGCAAGTGTACCCAGCTTTAAATATTGTGATATATTTTTGGTACACATAAAATCACATCTCCATATTTATTTTGATGATTACAAAACACACCGCATTATTTGTTATCTAATATTTTATCTGAGTGTGCAGTTATTAAATGATCTCGATAAATTTTTTATCTGAAGAATCCAAGTCTGAAGATTTGCGTCATTTTATTTTAAAATGATAAATCACCCTAAAATAATATACCACTTGGATTTTTCTAATACTGTGTTTTTAAAATAAACCAAGTCAGACATCTTATCATCTTGCTGTCTTTGAGAAGGATTTGTTTCTAGAAGAAATCTGCGATGCGTACTTCTTCCTGCACCTTTTATCTGGGCGGTATACCGCGATGGAAAGCCGGTATACCGCGGCGGCATGCTGATTGATTGGACCACCCTTTTTGTACGACTGTCAGGCGGTATACCGCCGTGTGCAACGCGGTATACCGCGGGTACCATTACCGTTTGTTCTTTGCAGGGTTGACCTTCTCTCTGACAACTGACAAGTACTCTTTGTTCTGCACGGTATACCGCGGGGGATAGCCGGTATACCGCGAATGCTTCTGCACTATTGCTCATCCAGTATAAATACATGCAACCACCAGCTTTCAATGCTACCAATTCACATTAACTCCTCTGCATTTGATAAAGACTCTGCAGCATCTTCTCTTGATATTTAAACTGTTAAAATTATAAAACTCGTTTTTGAGTAAGAAATCTTGAGTTGATAGCAGATTAAAATCTCTCGATTAGTTGAATCAGCAACACAACTCAAGTGATCAAACTCTCTAAAAATATCCAAGTGATAAACCTTATTCAAGAGTGATTATTCATATTAAAATTATACCCTCTTGTAAGTGTTTGAATAAGAGTGAGTGATCCACATTAATCTCTCAAAGTAGAGTGATTCGCGTTTGTTGTATTAAGGTTTGTGTTTCTACCGTAAAGAACACGTTCGTATTGGATCTCCGAGAAGTGTTATTTTCTCGAGGTGGACTAGCCAACTTTGTGTTTGGTGAACCACTTTAAAAATATCGTTGTCAAGTATTCTCTTTCCCTTATCTATTTACATTTCCGCTGTGCATTTAAATTATATCTGTTTCTATAATTGTTGTTTATTTATTATTTCTATACTCTGATTTATTTATACTGTTTCTGTACTGTATTTATTTATAAAAGAATTTTTGAAAGTAAAAGATTTAAAATACAACCTTACCCCCCCTTAGGTTGTCTAACATTTGGTATCAGAGCAGGTCTTTCAAAAATTTCTGCATATATTTCTTCTATTCCTTTAAATGGCTCAACAAACTAATATTGTGTTTTCAAAACCTCCCTTGATAGATACTGAAAAGTTTGGCATTTGGGCCGAGCTATTTGAATGTCACGTGCGTGGCAAAAATCAAAAGATTTGGAATATTATAGAAAAAGGGAATTTTAAACCCACCATTGTGAAAGATGATGTTTATATTGATAAACCTATAGATGAATGGACTACTTCTGATGAAACTCATTTTTGTTTAAACTTTGAAGCTAAGAATATATTATATGCTGCTTTAACAACTGATGAAATCGAAAGAGTATATACATATAAAACTGCAAATCAAATATGGGAAAGTTTAAATAATACTCATCGTGGAAACACGGAAGTTAAATCTAGTAAAGTAAATATTTTAGTTCACGATTATGAACTGTTCGAAATGAAACAAGATGAGTCAATTGACTCAATGTTTAAAAGATTTAACCTTATTGTGACTACTTTGAAAGGTTTGGATCGCACTTATCCTAACGAGGACTATATAAGGAAAATCCTACGAGCCCTTCCTTCGGAGTGGATGCAAAAGATAACATCTTTAGAAGACTCCCGTGACCTTTCCATAATGAAGATAGATGACTTGATCGGTAATCTTAAAGTGCATGAAATTGCACTTAAAAGAAACAAAGATCGGGAGCAAGTCAAAAAGAAGTCAATCGCTCTCAATGCCTCAACACCAAAAGTCGAGAAGAAAAAGGAGAAAGCTAGCTCCTCGAAAGATCCATCCGAAACTCTCGATGAAGTCGCCATGTTGGTAAGAAACTTTTCCAAATTTCTTAATAATAATAATAAATTTTCTAACAATGGCAGATTTCAAAGAAACGGTAACTACCGTCGTGGTGGTGAAAATCGAAGTCGTAAGTTCCATAAACGAGACGAAAAAGTTAAGAAAAATGGCGACTCGAGTGAAGACGATAAAGCTAAGCCAAAGAGAGGCTTTTGCTACTCATGTGGTGACAAAGACCACTACGCCAATGAATGTCCGAAAAAGAATAAGTTCCAAAAGAAGAAGGAGAAAGCCTTCATTGGAGGCGCGTGGAGCGAGAGTGAAGAAGAAGATGACTATCAAGCCATTTGTCTTATGGCCGAAAGCGACGACGAGGTAAAATCTTCTTACTCGGATTACGATAGTGATTATGAAAGTGATAATGAAAATAATCTTGAAGAATTATATGAATCTTTTCATAAAATGGCCGCTCTTGCAAATCGTTACCAAGATGAGAATGCTATGTTAAAAGAAACTGTAAATGCATATAAAAAGGAAATAAATAATGTTAAACAAAAATCTGAAAATGATATGGATATAATTGCTAAATTAGAAACTAAATTAGGAGAAAAAGATTTTTGTAAATCTTGTGATGTTTTAAATAAAGAAATTGCATGCTTAAATAAAAAATCACATGAAAATATTATATGTACAAAATGCGATATACTTGAAAATGATAATGCATGTTTAAAAGCTAAATGCGATTTATATGAAAAAGATAATCTGTTAGCTAATGCATTTCAAAATAGCAATGATAAAGTGCTTAAAATGCTAAATATGCCTAACCGTATAAAATGTAGAAAAGGCATTGGTTCCAATACTTGTGTTGATAAATGTTCGTGTAAACCCATCAAAAGATTTTATGAATCACCTAAAGTAAATACAAGAAATCAATATGTGCAAAAACCTCCGTATGTGCGTAAAATGAATAATGCAAATTATATACCGAGAAAACCGTATGCTCGCATGTATCATGATAAATATTCTAAACCCAATAATAATGCGAATGTAAATGCTTGTTTTTATGTGTATGATAAATATAATCGCAAAATTAAAATGGTAAATAAATGGATTCCAAAAGGAATGTTTAGTAATGATAATCCCGGTGGTATGCGTTTATGGTTTTAAATGTGTTATATATTATATATATAGTTTTAAAATTTATATATGATTTCTTGTATATATTATATATAAGTAAAATATTGTTATTTGTACTTTTTATACTATTCATATATATATATACATACGTACTGCACATATATATATATATATATTTTATTTAATTTTTTTTAATTCTTATATATATATATATTTTGTTTGACTTGACATGTGTTATATATATATATTTGTGTTTGATATATTATATATTAAAGTTGTGTAATGTATTATATATGTATATATTCTGTTTGACTTGTTATGCATATTATTTGTCTTGGAACTAATTATCAAGGACCCACGAGAAATGGGGACCATAAAAGTTACAACTTCATTATTGTAGATTGACCTCGATATGGACTGGATACTCGATAGTGGGTGCACGCGTCACATGACCGGAAACAATAATCTCTTTTCATCATATAAGTCATGTGATGGTGGACAGGTAATTTTTGGAGGAAACTCCAAAGGAAATATAATTGGTAGAGGTACAGTCTCTTGCAATAATGTTCAATTTCTTAATGTGAATCATGTTGATAATTTACATTTTAATTTGTTAAGTGTTCGCCAATTGTGTAAAAATAATACAACTGTTGTCTTCGAAGAAGATTCTTGTAAAATCATAAAAAATGGCAAAGTTCTTTTAAATGGTTTTGTAAAAGGAAATTTATATATTTGTAAAACTGTTGTATCTGAAAATGTATGCTTATCTTCTATTAATGATGTTTCTACTTTATGGCATAGGCGTTTAGGTCACGCTAATCTAAGATTAATGCAAAACTTAAAAAATAAGGAGCTTGTGAGTGACCTGCCAAAATTAAAGTTTGATAATCATTTTTGTGATGCTTGTCGTGTCGGCAAACAACATCACGTTTCTCATAAATCAAAAAATGTTATTTCTACTCAAAGAGTTTTAGAACTTTTACATATGGATCTTTTTGGCCCGATGGCTATTCAAAGTTTTGGAGGAAATTTTTATACTTTGGTTATTGTGGATGATTATTCCCGTTATACTTGGACTTTATTTTTAAGACATAAAAATGAGGCTTTCGAAAAGTTTAAAATTTTAGGAAAAAGAATTCAAAACCAACAAGGTTGTACGATAGTTTCCATACGTACGGACCATGGACGAGAATTCGATAATGAAGTACAATTTGGTGCCTTTTGTGATAAACATGGTATAACTCATAACTTTTCGGCTCCTCGAACTCCTCAGTCAAACGGGGTTGTTGAAAGGAAAAATCGAACGTTGCAAGAAATGAGTAGAACTATGCTAAACGAACATCAAGTTCCCCAAAAGTTTTGGTGTGATGCCGTTGCTACCGCGACCTATGTGCTTAACCGTGTCCTAATTAGAGGTATCCTAAATAAGACACCCTATGAACTTTACCGTGGTAGAAAACCTTCCTTAGCTCACCTGAAAGTTTTTGGTTGTAAATGTTTCATTTTAAACACCAAATCCTACCTAACCAAATTTGACCCCAAAGCCTATGAGGGAGTTTTCCTAGGTTATTCTTGGAATAGCAAAGCCTATAGAATCCTAAATAAGGAGACCATGGTAGTAGAAGAATCCTTAAATGTTAGCTTTGACGAGAGTCCTCCCAAACCGAGTGCACCCTTAGCAAATGACAATGTTTGTGAAGGAAATGTCTTAGCCCAACAACTTAGTACCTTGGATTTAGGTACCCAACCTTCCACAAATAATATTGAATCTAGTGATGCCCCTCCGTGTTTTATTCCACAAGGTGTAGATGATCCTAACCTTAGAACCGCTCGAGGCCATCCCGTAGACCAAATTATAGGTGACCTAAACCAAAGGACAACTAGATCACAAATCCATACCCATTGTGCTTTCCATGCCTTTATCTCAACCATAGAACCTAAAACCATAGATGAAGCTTTAGGTGATGAGGATTGGATATTGGCCATGCAAGAAGAGTTAAACCAATTTACTAGGAATGATGTGTGGGACTTAGTGCCTAGCCCTAGTAGTCAAACCATTATTGGCACAAGATGGGTCTTCCGAAATAAGGTAGACGAGAACGGTGGAGTCACACGAAACAAGGCACGTTTAGTTGCCAAGGGGTACAGTCAACAAGAAGGTATAGATTATGACGAAACCTTTGCACCAGTTGCAAGGTTGGAGTCTATTCGAATGCTTCTCGCTTTTGCAAATGCTAAAGATTTTAAATTATTTCAAATGGATGTTAAAAGTGCTTTCTTAAATGGTATTATAAATGAGGAGGTATACGTTTCTCAACCTCCCGGTTTTGAAAATTTTGAAAATCCGACACATGTTTATAAATTAAAAAAGGCGCTTTATGGTTTAAAGCAGGCTCCGCGTGCGTGGTATGATAGATTAAAAACCTTTTTAATTTCTAGTGGTTATATTATGGGTAAAATAGATAATACTTTATTTGTGAAATATGTTCAAAATGATATTGTGGTTGTGCAAGTATATGTTGATGATATTATTTTTGGTTCCACTAATGAAAAACTGTGTAATGAATTCTCTGCGAAAATGACAAGCGAATTTGAAATGAGCATGATGGGAGAGTTAAAATACTTCTTAGGATTGCAAATAAAACAATGTGAAACTGGTATTTTTATTAGTCAATCTAAATATTGTAAAGATATGTTGAAAAAGTTTAACTTTGAAAATGTCAAACCCGTTGAAACTCCAATGACCACAAACTTACAATTATCTCGTGACGAGGAGGGAAACGATTTTAATGAAAAGATTTATCGTGGTATGATTGGTAGTTTATTATATTTAACTGCTAGTAGACCTGATATTATGTTTAGTGTATGTTTATGTGCTCGCTTTCAATCTTCACCTAAACAAACTCACTATGAAGCTGTCAAGCGTATTTTTCGATATTTACGAGGTACTACTAATCTTGGCTTATGGTACGCAAAGAAACCCGAGTTAGAAGTAACGTGTTTCGCCGATTCCGATCTTGGTGGATCTATTGTTGACCGAAAGAGTACTAGTGGGGTATGTGCCTTTATAGGTCTCTCACTTGTGTCTTGGTTCTCTAAGAAACAACAATCCGTAGCTTTGTCTACAACCGAAGCGGAATATGTAGCCGCCGCAAGAGCGTGTGCTCAAGTCCTTTGGATGAAACACACACTTACCGATTTTGAGGTACACCTAACCAAAATTCCAATTATGTGTGATAACTCAAGTGCTATAAACTTAAGCAAAAATCCCGTTTTACACTCTCGTACAAAACATATTGAATTGAGACATCACTTTTTACGAGATAATGTTCAAAAAGGCAAAATCGTGCTTGAAAAGGTTGATTCGGAAGATAATTTGGCCGATATTTTTACAAAAGCCCTTAACAAAAAAGCGTTCTTTAAATTAAGACTTGGTTTAGGCATGCTTGAGTATAACCCTTAAAATTACTAACTCTCAAATATTTCATATTTTGAGGGGGAGCATCTTTCGAGGGGGAGCATAAGCGACTTTCTTAAACCCTTTTTGCTTCGACAAAAGGGGGAGAGAAACCGAGTATGCTCTCGTGTTTAGCGTTGTGTTTGTCATCATCAAAAAGGGGGAGATTGTTGGTGCAAGTGTACCCAGCTTTAAATATTGTGATATATTTTTGGTACACATAAAATCACATCTCCATATTTATTTTGATGATTACAAAACACACCGCATTATTTGTTATCTAATATTTTATCTGAGTGTGCAGTTATTAAATGATCTCGATAAATTTTTTATCTGAAGAATCCAAGTCTGAAGATTTGCGTCATTTTATTTTAAAATGATAAATCACCCTAAAATAATATACCACTTGGATTTTTCTAATACTGTGTTTTTAAAATAAACCAAGTCAGACATCTTATCATCTTGCTGTCTTTGAGAAGGATTTGTTTCTAGAAGAAATCTGCGATGCGTACTTCTTCCTGCACCTTTTATCTGGGCGGTATACCGCGATGGAAAGCCGGTATACCGCGGCGGCATGCTGATTGATTGGACCACCCTTTTTGTACGACTGTCAGGCGGTATACCGCCGTGTGCAACGCGGTATACCGCGGGTACCATTACCGTTTGTTCTTTGCAGGGTTGACCTTCTCTCTGACAACTGACAAGTACTCTTTGTTCTGCACGGTATACCGCGGGGGATAGCCGGTATACCGCGAATGCTTCTGCACTATTGCTCATCCAGTATAAATACATGCAACCACCAGCTTTCAATGCTACCAATTCACATTAACTCCTCTGCATTTGATAAAGACTCTGCAGCATCTTCTCTTGATATTTAAACTGTTAAAATTATAAAACTCGTTTTTGAGTAAGAAATCTTGAGTTGATAGCAGATTAAAATCTCTCGATTAGTTGAATCAGCAACACAACTCAAGTGATCAAACTCTCTAAAAATATCCAAGTGATAAACCTTATTCAAGAGTGATTATTCATATTAAAATTATACCCTCTTGTAAGTGTTTGAATAAGAGTGAGTGATCCACATTAATCTCTCAAAGTAGAGTGATTCGCGTTTGTTGTATTAAGGTTTGTGTTTCTACCGTAAAGAACACGTTCGTATTGGATCTCCGAGAAGTGTTATTTTCTCGAGGTGGACTAGCCAACTTTGTGTTTGGTGAACCACTTTAAAAATATCGTTGTCAAGTATTCTCTTTCCCTTATCTATTTACATTTCCGCTGTGCATTTAAATTATATCTGTTTATATAATTGTTGTTTATTTATTATTTCTATACTCTGATTTATTTATACTGTTTCTGTACTGTATTTATTTATAAAAGAATTTTTGAAAGTAAAAGATTTAAAATACAACCTTACCCCCCCTAGGTTGTCTAACAAAATCCATAGTGATTTGCTCCCATTTCCACTAGGGAATATCTGGTTGTTGTAACAGTCCCGATGGCTTTTGATGAACAGCCTTGACTTATGCACACGTTATGCATTTTGCTACATATATGGCAATATCCTTCTTCATTCCTGGCCACCAATAGTATTCCCTTAAATCCTTGTACATCTTATCCGCTCCTGGATGGATTGAATACTTAGATTTATGAGCCTCCTCCAAAATCATTTCCCGTAGGTTGTCAGCCTTTCGGATCCATACTCAGCCCTTAAAGTAGCGTACTCCATCAATCTTAGTTTCAAAACTAGACTCTAAACCGTGAAGAGTCTCTTCCTTCAGGTTTTCAGATTTCAATGCTTCGATCTGAGCTTCAAAAATCCGGGTTTTCAAACTTGTTTGAACCAGTGCTCCTAACGCTCGGACTTGTGAAGGTTTTATCCTTTCTTTCCTACTCAGGGCATCGGCTACCACATTGGCCTTACCTGGGTAGTAACGTATCTCACAATCGTAGTTGCTGAGCAGTTCTACCCATCTCCTTTGCCTCATATTAAGCATCTTTTGATCAAAGATGTGTTGAAGACTTTTATGATCGGTGAAAATAGTGCACTTGGTACCATATAGATAATGTCTCCATATCTTCAGAGCGAATACCACAGCTCCGAGTTCCAAATCGTGTGTGGTATAGTTCTTCTCATGAACTTTTAATTGTCTCGAGGCATATGCTATCACCTTATCATTTTGCATCAATACGCAACCTAATCCTTGATGTGATGCGTCACAATACACTACAAATTTTCTGTTCCTTCCGGTAAAGCTAAAATCGGTACATTGCACAACTTTTTCTTCAGAAGTTGAAATGCTTCTTCTTGTGGAACTCCCCAAACGAATTCCTTCTCCTTTTGGGTTAATGTGGTAAGGGGTTTAGCGATCTTAGAAAAATTCTTGATAAAACGTCGATAATACCCTACCAAGCCTAGAAATTGGCAAATTTCCGTTGGAGTTCTTGGGGCTTCCCACTTCTTAATGGCGTCCACTTTAGCCGGGTCCACGTGAATCCCTTTCTCCCCGATTACGTGACCTAAGAAATGTACTTCCCGAATCCAAAATTCACACTTAGTAAATTTGGCATATAGCTTATGTTCCTTGAGAAGCTCTAAAATCACTTTTAGATGCTGCTCGTGATCCTTCTTACTCTGAGAATAGATTAGTATATCATCGATGAATACAATCACAAACTTATCAAGGTATGGCCTACATACTCTATTCATTAGATCCATAGCTGGCGCATTTGTCAAACCAAATGGCATAACTAAAAACTCGTAGTGTCCATAGCGAGTTCTAAAAGCTGTTTTAGGTATATCTTCCTCTCGGACTCTCAACTGATGATATCCCGATCGAAGATCAATCTTAGAGAAGTAAGTTGCACCCTGCAACTGGTCGAACAAATCGTCTATTCGAGGGAGAGGATATCGGTTCTTGATTGTCAACTTATTTAGCTCCCTATAATCGATACACATTCGAAACGATCCATCCTTCTTGTTAACGAAGAGAATCGGGGCTCCCCAGGGTGATGAACTTGGTCGAATGAATCCCTTATCCAAAAGTTCTTGAAGTTGATTCGACAAGTCTTGCATTTCTGCAGGTGCTAGGCGATACGGAGCCTTGGCTATGGGCGCCGCTCCGGGTATAAGGTCAATCTGAAATTCGACTTGTCTAAACGGTGGAAGTCCAGGCAAATCGTCTGGAAATACTTCTGGGTGATCCTTCACCACAGGAATATCCTGAACTCGCCTATCCTCAGACTTCTTCTCGACTACTTGCGCCAAGAACGCAACATACTTCTTCCTCAAATACTTATGGACCTTCATACATGATACTATCTTCAGATTCCTTCCAACTCTATCTCCTTGGACAACAAGGCTTTCTCCGCCTTGTAATGGTAACCTAACCGTCTTTTCAAAACAACTAACCTCAGCTCGGTTCTTAGATAACCAATCCATGCCTATTACTACATCGAAACTCCCGAATGCAATTGGAATAAGATCAACACTAAATAGTTTATCAGCTAAGTTCATGGTACAGCCTAAGAATACTTCCTTAGCTTCTAATTCAAATCCATTAGCAACCTCAACAATATAAGCGTTCGGCATTTTCTTAGATTCTAGATTGATCAAAGGCCTAAAATCTAACGAAACAAAGCTCTTATCGGCACCAGTGTCGAATAATACGGATGCATAATAATCGTTTAGAAGAAACGTACCCGTCACTACATTGGGGTCTCGACGTGCTTCTTCTGCTCCTAAGACAAATGCCCGTCCTCGAGCTTGTCCTCCTTGGTTTGCCTGATTGGCTTGTCTTGCTTGATACCCAGCGTTGTTATTGATTGGTCCCCTTTTCAGCCTTGGGCACACATTTCGGAAGTGATCCGGACTTCCGCACTCATAGCATATCCTTCCTTCCTCTTTCACATTCTTTCCCGTCTTGCAAAATCGGGCTAAATGACCCTTTTGCTTACAAATGCTTCAAATGAGACAGGCTCCCTCATGATGCGAATTACATTGGTTGCACTTTGGGTGGGGTCTATTGTAACGTCCTACTTCCTTGGCATTCATCCCAAAGTTTCCGACTACTTTCTTGTTCCCACTTGAACTACTTCCAATTGCCTTTGCTGACTGATTCTCCGGCCTTCGCTTGACACCGACACCTTTCTGAGTTAGAGTTCCTGCTCTGACCGCATCATGGGTCAAACTAGTTGCTAGTGCCACGGCGGCTTGGATCGTGGTCGGACTTGATGACTTAACCATCCCTCGAATCTCCGGGGTTAATCCATACAAATATCGGTCAATCCTCTTGCTCTCCGGGGTAACCATGTGAGGTACTAAGTTCGCAAGTTTTTGAAAACGAGCGGTGTAGCGATCTATCCCCGAATCAACCATGGTAAGATCCCAAAGTTCAGCCTCCAATTTCTGAACTTCGCTCTTGGGACAGTATTCCTCCATGAGCAATTCCTTGAACTCAGTCCAGGACAGTTTGTATGCATCTTCTCTTCCACGGGTTTGGACTTGAATGTTCTACCAAGTTAGAGCTCGTTTTTGCAACTGACAGACCACATACTCTACCATGCGATCCTCTGAGCACTTACAGATATGAAGTACCGACTCCATACTATCGAACCATGAGAGTAATCCTATAGCACCCTCCGTTCCATGAAACTCCTTGGGCTTGCAAGTCATGAATGTCTTGTAGCTACATCCTCTATTGTCTTGAGTGTCATTGGGAGTTCCTCCTCCCACATTGACATTCCTTTGATGCTTATTAATTCCTGCGGTAACTTGGGCTATGATGTTAGGTATCGCCTCTTGGATACGTTGAGCTATGAGTTGGGCGATATCGGGGTTTTGATCATCAGGATTTTCTCCCATGTGACGTGTGGATCTTCTTGGTGGCATTTTTCTAAAACACAATTGAAAATATCGAGTTGGTAAAATTTTGAGTAAATAAAGTCGGATGTTTTGTAAAGAATACATTTGAAATTTCGAATTGTTGGAAAGTAATTAAATAACTATTGCATGTTCCACACATATATAATTAAAACGCGAAATTGCTTTTTCATTGAATTCATTAATAATAGCCGTTTGATACAAAATTTCTGATGTGCATCGCACATCAGTATAGAATTACAAACTGAAATTTAAGATTGAAATAACTAGAAATAAAAGTTCCATTTTCTAAATTTTCCACCATCCACATCAATATCCGCCCCGATACACTTCAATCGAAACCCACAACACCAATAATGTCAGTAGCATCACTACTATTATGCTCATTATCTCGGCTCGTAACGCTATCCTTCGAGCTATTTTCGCTCCGTTTACGGCATCGGACGACATGTTGGTCAAAAGGTGACTTAATTCCACTAGCTCGGTCACGACTTGACTCTGGTGACTGACCCTCATTTGACATCCGTGCAAATCCACTGTCACGGCCCTATGGCGTTGCTCTTCGGCCCAGGTCATGCCAGGCGCTCGACTAATAGGCACTCCCTCGATCACCCGTGAGGGTTCCGGTGCGTCTCGCTGATCAGACCTAAAACACTCTCGTCTAGGTATGGGCACTCTATTCCTAGCGGTTTGCCTCGTACGTGGACCCCTATGATTAGGTTGTATCACTACCGGGATGGGTTGTGGGGGAACCACAGTCGGAGGTATCCTCGGCCCATCGTACGGGTCTCGTTCCACGTCAGACGTACGCTCACTTGATGGCGTGTAGGAAGGTTGTGAGCTTGATGATGATGACGACGACATAGTATTGCTGAAGTAAGAGTGTGATGAGGATGTTGACATAGTGATACTGAAGTAAGAGTGTATAATATTACTATCGCGCAATATAAAGGCTAAGCGTACTATACAATCGCATACTATAGGCAATAACTACGCTCATACTAGGCATACAACGTGAAGCATCGAGTGTGAAAACACACATATTCCTAGCATATCCATTTCCGGTCTCGCATTACTCTTTCTTTAATTAAACATAGGTGATCAGGCTTTGTTTAGTTAAAGACCGATGATGCAATACCCGAATTAGTTATACTAGCAACATGTTTAGTAATTTAAGTGTTCTTTCCCGAATTTTTTTTTTGGTTATAGTTGCAGTTTTCCAAAGAAAAACCGGTATTCTCTATAACCTTTAGCTCTGATACCAAATCTGTAACACCCCGCTAAAGCGGAAACACGGAATGTACAGTTCAAGTTTCATAGCAAAAGTTACAAGATCACATCAACCATTGAAATACATTCAAAAGGTTAAAACCTTGTCTTTTACAACCGTTTTTACAAAGGGAAATGAACATAAAATTAATGATAGTAAAGAAAGCTTCATCACGTGTAGCCTTCCTAAATTCCAACCTTAAGGATGTTCCCCCGAAAAGCATGTAAATGAGAGTGTCAACTAATGCACTAGTTGGTGAGATCACAGGTTTAATGAGTATAACATTGTTTGCCATAGCAAAATAGTTTAAATCCACACAAGGGATAAATAAATCGGTTATAAAAAAAACCACTTGCTCAAGGTAATCGTATGTAAAATGTTTATGAGCCCGTTACCCGACCTATACCGACAGAATCGCCCCTATGCATGTTCTATCGCCAACAATGCGCAAATACAAACAATAATTATGCACTCAAACAAGCGCTACTTGTGAGTGGGGTGTCAAACCAAATAACGTTATCCATAATTACCAACGGGTCAATACATGAGTTAAACGGGTAACGTAAAAATAAATGGGGACTTTTGAACGATATCAAAAGAAACTCAAACTTACAACATTTGCAAAACATAGATACCATAGAGTATAAACAAGTATAGCAAGTTTCGTATTTCCAAGAAAACGAGATAATCAGTGCGTAAAATAGTTGTAGTAACGACATGCTTTTCACCCCAAAATATGTAAAACATTGAAAAAGGGGCTGTGAACTCACATGATAAGCGATAGAATCCGGGAATCTCCCACAAGTACTCCGAGATGATCCTACTTCAAACCTATGAACGTAAGGTCACTAGTGAGTTTTCAATCTCGAAGGTTCGGTACTAACTATCCAAATCGTCATAAAATGCCTTGTTGTGTTTTAATATTATAACGTAATAAACGTATACGTTGTTCTTGTTAGATTAAAGTTTCCGCAATTTCGTCACATTAAGTAACGAAAAGGGTTTTAAAGAACATAAACATATATAGTACATACATATGTATAAACCGAAATTTTATCGTAAGAACGATAAAATTAAAGGTTCTAAATGTAAATACAAATATTTAAAGTGCATAAATATAAATGTATAGTATACATGTATATTCCACAATTTCATCATAAATTGATGAAATGGGATCAATAATATATAAATTGCATAAATATATATAAATATATTATATATATATGTATATTCCACAATTTCATCATAAAATGATGAAAAGGGAGGAAGAATAAATAAATTGCATAAATAAGTAAAATGCATAAATGTATATAAATATAAGATATACATATATATTCCACTATTTCATCATAAAATGATGAAATGGGATTAGAAGTTAGTCCTTAATAATAATAAGAAATTTGTCCTTGCTGTCCAGAAATTGGTGTCACTTTGTGTCCAACTTTGGATAACTTCCAGGTACAATTTGGTCATGAAATTTTATGTCCAATTAGTTCAATGAGTTAGGAATATTTTGGCATCCGTTTCATAATTTTTGGAAGAGTAGAAGTACATGAAATAATACACGACGTAAAACCCGACAGAAGACTTTGCTGTTTGTGCACGGATTTTGTGAGGACTGTTTGAAAAATGAAGTCTCTGGGTTTTTGAGTGAAATCACTTGGGTTTGAATCTTAACACATAAAAATGACTTCCAGAAAAAGAATCACTCCATTTGGAGTTATATTGAGTGAGATATAACCCTTTGAAGTGGGGTGTGGAATTTGGCAGCAATCTGTCAAAATCACACTTTGTGCATGTGCTCACATGTTGACTTATTAACCAATATTCTTATTCTTTTGCATGCACAATCCGATTTGACTCTCTTCCATACACTTATTTTCAGTTCCAAAACACATTTTTGATCCATTTAAAATGCATGCAAGTTACCTATCAACTCAACTTTTATAAACTCTTGTAAAAGACACCTTTTAGAAAAGGTTGATGTTCTTGCCAAGAACATCAACATGCAACTTAAAATTGTGCATCTTTAGCTCATGCATGTTTGTTTAAGTATGTTTTTAGTGGATTTCAAAGACTTACTCATAAAATTCTTGAATAAAAGATGATGGATTTCTCAAGAAAATTATATGCATGTGTTTAAAATGTTCATCTTTGGTCTTAACTTAGGTTTGATTTTGGATTCACCATCTTTTACTAACAAAAAGATGTTATGATGGTAAATATACAAACATTAAGACATAGTAAAGATGGTTTTTAACAATATAAAGAAAGTGTAGAAAAGATGAAGAACATTCATAAAATGCAAGAAAGTTGGAAAAAGATTTAAAAGAGTGTGTGTGGATTTCACCCAACACACTTGTTTTTACCTTTGATTATCTTGAACTCTTGAAGAAATATGATTTAGGGGCTGGAGTTGTGATGAAGATTGAAGATGAATATGAAGATGAGGATGAAGGTTTGAAGATGGAGAGAGAAGGAGATGATAACTTTCTCTTAGTGAGAGAGTGAAATGAGACAATGAGGTGAAATGATGACTGTTGTTGCATACATATAGAGAGAGGGGGAGGTGTGGCCGGCCTCTCTAGGTGGGTGGGGTGTGGTGTGACACAAATGTATTTAGTCACTTCTTGTCTTTAAAGATTAAAATTAAAATACAAGTATTTTCTTAAAACTTAAAATACAAAGTAGGTATATATAAATTAAGGTATTTATATATATAATATGATTGAAATATATATATAAATTATCAACTACATAAATACTTGTAGTATAAATGTATATTAAGTTGGCATTTTATGAGATTTATGGATAATTTCCTAATTCAAGGATTTCTTAGGCAAAATTTCTCGATTTTTTCCTATCGTACCGTGTTTACTGCTAAAGTTGCACTGTGTAAACTATGTCATGAAAATAAGGTATCCAAAGTAGTTCTAACCTGAGGTGTAAATTTGACAGTTGTCACAAAAGAGGACTTGCGCTAGGAACTTACTCTTAGATTCTCCTTTGTTCGGCATAGTCTCTGACTTTTGTTGGTTTGTTCGACCAAAGATCTTCTTTGGCTCCCCCTTGAATGATTAACCTCTGTAGATCATCACAAGGTCTCATTCTGCTCCCCATTGACCTACGCTTGGATCAAATATTGATAAGTGGACCACAAAACATAGGTCAAACTCATCAGAGGTTCTGTGAGAATAGACAGAAGCTCTGAGCTATTCCACATATGCTCTGTCGGGTATTGCACCTTTATGGGTAAATAATTTACATACTGAAGGATTGAAAAATATACATATGTACAGGAGGATTTAGTCTCACTTACAGAGGGATCAACTCATGTTCAGCATACCTAACTTACCCACCAAAAATAGGAATATTTTCTCATCGAGTGCTTTGGTGAATAAGTCCGCAAGTTGATATTCTGTAGACACAAAGTACATCTCTATGGTGCCCTGTTCAATGTGATGCTCTAATAAGTGGTACCAAATATCTATGTGCTTTGACTTAGAGTGTTGCACAGGATTGGCAGAGATCGCTATGGCGCTTTTGGAGTCATAGAGGATTGGTATCTTCTGGATGTCTAGACCATAGTCTTTTAGCTGAGTTCTCATCCACAGAACTTGTGAACAACAACTTGCAGCAACAACATATTCTGCCTCTGCTGTGGATGTTGACATGCAGTTCTGTTTCTTAGAAGTACAGCTTACCAATTTACCACCTAGGAATTGACAACTCCTAGAGGTACTTTTCCTGTCTAGCTTGCATCGTCCGTAATCTGAATCTGTATAGGCCATAAGATCAAAGCCAGAGTTCTTTGGATACCATAGACCAAGATTCTTGGTTCCTTTTAGGTATCCAAAGATTCACTTGACAGCAAATATATGGAATTCTTTGGGGTTTGCTTGATTTCTTGCACAGAGTGTTGATCCAAACCCTCAGTGATTTGAAAATGACCCTCTCTTATATACTTAGTGAAAATTGTAAGTAAACAATATGTATCAGAGTTTTACTATCACTGATAAGTACTAAGATCTTACAGTACCGCTGATAGGAACTCTCGCTCTTTAGATTAAACATTCAGCGAACACTGATCACTATAATACTCTGAGTCTGTTCAGTACTTATGGTGATCGCTGATAAGTTAGTTGTTTACTTATGATCCCTGAAGACAAGTTTCACGTTAACATAGGTTCTACGCTGAAGTCGAAGATCAAGCTCAAGAACCAGCGACAAGTCTCCTAATGAACTGATGCGGATCAGCGAAGACTCAGATTTGTCCACTCAACGTGAAGTATCAAGTACAAGTCTTCAGCTATCGCTGAACTCTATCATTCGCTGATATAGAATGATAGATCGCTGAATCAACGAAAAGCTGATCATGAAGTCCTCCTACAAAGTACTTTTGTCTTAACCACCGTTGCACGACTCCGTACGATATGTCAGAAAAAGAACCTCCTTATTGTCTGAAATCGTACAACCACTCTGATACTACACTGTTCAACATGCGGCTACTAAGGTTGTCAACAAAGGTCAATGACATGCAACCAATCAGCTGCTGCCACGTGTAAAGTGTAAACTGCATTGCATTAAATGCATGCAGTATATAAGAAGAAGAACTCACTTCATTTTGAAGTAACTTGCTAACTCTGGACAAGTTCATCCTTCTTATCTTGAGATAGGTTATTATTAGTAATTTCCTTCTCTTTCTTAGTGCAAGAAACTTAGTGTTCCAACTTGTTTAGATTTAGGTTTATCCTTAATCTTGTTTCCGCAACAAGCTGTAAATTGTTAATGATTTATCAATAAACAATTTAGAAAGGTAAAATTTGTGTGTTTGTATTCAACCCCCCTTCTACAAACTTGTATAACCCTTCGGGACCAACAAATGGTATCAGAGCGGATTTGTTTAATCTCATAAACAAGATCTAATCTATACTAAGATTTCTCTTCCTTGCTATTTCTGAAAATGGCTACCAACACAAACACAAATTATATCGACAATGGTTCTCTTGCAAAACCCCCTAGATTCTCCAGAGATAATTTTAATCTATGGAAAAATAGGATGACTCTCTTCCTAGAAGGTATAGACCCTACTATGCCTTATTATCTTGAAAATGGCCCATTCATTCCTGTAAGAATTGATGCCACAGTACCAGCCGCTGAGAATAGACCTGCTATTCCAGAAAGGCTGGTACCCAAAGAAGTTCATACGTGGACTGACGAAGATAAGAAGAAAGTGGCTATCGACACAAAAGCCAGATCCATACTATTCATGGCTCTTCCTGACGAAGTCTACCATTCCGTCATGAACCTGAAATCCTCAAAAGCCATGTGGGACACAATATGTGTTCAGTATGAAGGTACTGCTGAAGTCCCAGACTCTCGAAAGATCAACCTGGTAAGACAGTATGAAAGTTTCATTTGTGGTAAGAATGAGACTCTCTCTGAAGTTCACCAACGTTTTAATTGCTTAATAATAGATCTGAAAACTGTTGGTAAGGAATATTCTAACTTTGAAGTGCTGACAAAGTTTCTAGAATGTTTACCTGTAAGCTGGGACATTTATTCTATGTGTCTCAAGCTATCAAAGGATCTAAGATCAATGACCCTTGCTACCTTATATGGCACGATGCTGAATCATGAGCAATCAAGCCATCTTAAGAAGAATCTTGTAAAAGATTCCAAAAGCACCCCTGTTGCTTTAATCTCAGAGGAACCCTCTACTCAGCGACCCTCGGTCACTATCACTGAGTTAGAGAGTAACTCTGAAAGATCATCAGATGCTGACTCTTCAGATAATGATGAATCTTTGGCTCTCCTAACTAAAAAGTTCAAGAGATTCGCCAAAAAGAAAATCTTCAAAAAGAACAAACCTCTTTCTATAACTGATAAGCCAAGATCATCAACTCCTGTTGATAAGGCTATTGCTACTTGTTTTAACTGCGAAAAGACTGGACATTTCGCTAACGAGTGCAGGTCTAAGAAAGTATCGAGAAACTCAGCGTTTCCCAAGAAATCCTTTTTTCCCAGGAATAAAGATGACAAATATGCTAAGCTGAAAGAAAAATATGCGAAGCTGAAAAGCTTCAAGAAGAAAGGCAAAGGCCTGATGGTTTACGATTGGGATGCTTCTGAAGAAGAAGAATCATCATCTGACTCTGAAGATGATGAAGCCAATCTCTGTCTTATGGCAAAGATTGAAGGCGAGGAAGAAAGTTCAGGCATTCCCTCTACTTCAACCTCTGCAATTTAGGTATCACCTTCCTTCTTTACAAATATTGCAAATATTGATGAAGCTGATAGTCTCCGAAAAATCGATCTCTTGACTAGAAGTTTATATGAAGCCATTAATGGCAAAACTATAGTTGAAAACCAAAACCTTGATCTCGCTGAACAACTTAAAAACTGTCACCTTCAAATAGAAAAGCTTTCTATAATTGAAGAAGATTTTAAAGATCAAGTGCATTTAAATCACCTAGTCAAAATCGAAAGAGCAGAAGCTATCGCTGCATTGAAAGCTGAAAAAGCTACTGTTGAAGGATGGTGTAATTCTTCAACAAAGATCACTGAGATATTTAAGTATCAGATACCCCTGAGTGATAAACGTGGTCTTGGTTACAAATATGAAACTCAAGAACCAACCACTGATCAGTCCATGCTCTTATTTGGAACTTTCGTATCCTCAGTCGCTGACACTTCATCCTCTCAGTGTTCCTCGTCCAGACCAACTATCCCTGAGGAAATTTCTACCTCTTCAAAAGGTAAAGAGAAAATGGTTTATCCAAAACCTACCTCTGTCTTTAAAGATAAAGGTAAAGGAATTGCTTATAACCAAAATCCTCAGAAGGGTACTTTAGTACCAATGCTGAATGCTTCTAAAGCTTTAGTGATTTATTCCTCTGGATCAAGGAATCAGATCTCTGGATCTACTCAGTGTGGGTCTATTCAGCGATCTACTCCTAGACTCAGAGTGGATGTCCTTGGTAAGAAATCTGAAGAACTAAACATTCCTCCCATTTCAAGAGCCAAAAGCTTATTTGGTGCTGGTCCTTCTAATTCTAAATCAAAAGCTCAGCATTCAAAAAGTCCTAGAACTACTTTTAGTTATAGGAAATGTTATCACTGTGGACTCACTGATCATATTGCTAGTAAGTGCCCCACGGCCACCAAAGCTGAAAAGATATCTAAGGTGAAGATTGCCCCCAAGGCAAAGAAGACCACTGAGGTTAAGAAATTAACCAAAGTGAAGACTGACAAAGCTGAATCTTCAAATGCTGCGAAGATTGCTGAACCTTCCATTCCAACTACTTCCACTGACAAACGTGTACACATGGTTAAGTGGGTACCCAAGAAAAACTAATCTTCCTTTGTGATGCAGGTTCAGAAGGGTATCTGGTATCTCGATAGCGGATGCTCTAGACACATGACTGGAAAGAAAAGCCTGATCGCTGAATACAAGGAAGAGAAGGGTCCCTATGTGACTTTCGGTGGAAATGGAAAAGGACGTACCCGAGGGTTTGGTGTACTCTCTAATGGTACAACAACCTTCAGAAGAGTCGCATATGTTGAAGGGCTGAAGCATAATCTGTTAAGCATCAGTCAGCTTTGCGACAAGGATAACAAGGTAATCTTTACCAAGGAATCCTGCTTTGTCACTGACAAAAAGGAGAAGATAACTCTCAGCGGTTATCGTTTGGAAAATGTTTATGTAATAAACATGGACTCAACCACCACTGAGAACTCCTGTTTCTTCTCAAAAGCCTCATCTGATGTCAACTGGCTATGGCATAAGAGGCTCTCTCATCTGAATTTCAAGACACTAAACACTCTTTCTTCAAAAGAGTTAGTCACTGGTCTACCTCAACACTCATACGCCAAAGAGTCTTTATGTTTAGCGTGTGAGAAAGGGAAGCAGACCAAAGAAAGCTTTAAGTCAAAGCAAGTCTCCTCAGTGTCGTCTCCTCTACAACTACTCCATATGGATTTGTTTGGCCCTGTTAACAAACAATCCATCGCTGAAAGAAATATACACTGGTCATAGTTGATGAATTCTCTCGTTATACATGGGTTATGTTTCTCCATTCCAAGAGTGACACCCCTGAAGAACTCATCACCTTTGTTCGGAAGATGGAAACCCTGAACAATTTGACCGTTCGCTCAATAAGGAGTGATCATGGGACTGAATTTAAAAATAGTTCTCTTAATTCCTTCTTTGAGAGTAAGGGTATTTCTCACAACTTTTCTTCAGTGAGAACACCGCAACAAAATGGAGTCGCTGAAAGAAGAAATAGAACAATTATTGAAGCTGCACGTTCAATGTTCAGCAATTCTCACCTGCCTACTCAGTTTTGGGCAGAAGCTGTCAACACCGCTTGTTTTACGCAAAATAGGTCGCTGATAGTTAAAAGATTCAATAAATTAGCCTATGAACTATTTCATGGGAGAAAGCCTTCAATCAGCTTTCTTCACATCTTTGGATGTCAGTGTTTCATACTGAATAACAGAGATGCCCTTGGAAAGTTTGATCCTAAGGCTGATGATGGAATCTTTCTTGGATACTCCTCAGTCTCCAAAGCCTTCAGAGTCTTCAATCGAAGAAGACAAACTGTTGAAGAAACAATTCACGTCACGTTTGACGAATCCCGTTCAGCGAACTCTAAACCGTCTGCTGATACCGAAGAACTGAATCAATGGATGTTTTCTCATCTTGGTGATTCAGAAGATATTCCCACTCCTCGTGCTCATACAGTTGAAGATGATGGTCCTACTATCATTCCAAATATGCAGAATAGTGAAGCTGAAACATCATGGGTCTCAGCTGTTCCTATAAACACTATACCTGCTTCTGAACCCAATGTCTCAGACATTCCATCTACTTCTCAGCAATCAGTGAATATAATGACAACTGCATCCATTCCTCTCTTGGCTGATACTCCAGACGTCGCTGAATCTTCATCTTCAGCTCCTCCAGTTCAGGTTGAGTCAGCGTCTCACGCCCCGGCTCAGCGATGGACTGTAAATCACCCAATTGATCAAATTCTTGGTGATCCAAACGCTGGTGTTCAGACTCGATGAAGTGCAGGTAATATATGTATATTTGTTAACTTTATTTCTCTGACTGAACCAAAGAAAGTAGATGATGCCCTCAAAGATCCAAACTGGGTCAGCGCCATGCAAGAAGAGCTGACTGAATTCGAAAGAAACAAAGTTTGGAAACTTGTTCGAAGACCAACTGACAAAACAGTGATAGGCACTAAATGGGTCTATCGAAACAAGTTGGACGAACATGGAACCGTTACCCGCAACAAGGCTCGTCTTGTTGCAAAGGGATACAGACAAGAGGAAGGCATAGATTCTGACGAAACATTTGCTCCAGTATCAAGACTAGAATCTATTCGTCTATTCTTAGCATACGTTGTACACAAAGACTTCAAAGTATATCAGATGGATGTTAAGTCATCGTTTCTAAATGGAAAGCTGAATGAAGAAGTCTATGTGGAACAACCTCCAGGATTCTCAGATCCTAAGCGTCCAGGTTATGTTTATAAACTGGATAAGGCACTTTATGGATTAAAGCAAGCTCCACGTGCATGATATGACACTCTTTCTACTTATCTCCATATTGAACAATTTGAGCGAGGTAA
The DNA here is from genome assembly GCA_033807775.1 of Saussurea involucrata. Classification (NCBI taxonomy): domain Eukaryota; kingdom Viridiplantae; phylum Streptophyta; class Magnoliopsida; order Asterales; family Asteraceae; genus Saussurea; species Saussurea involucrata. The sequence continues at coordinate 142,593,948 of CM066322.1, forward strand.
AATCGACAAAACTCTGTTTCTCAGGAAAGTAAAAGGTCATATCATTCTAGTTCAGATATATGTCGATGACATTATATTTGGCTCTACTAACCCTGATCTTTGTACTCGTTTCGCTGATAGAATGAAAGATGAGTATAAGATGAGCATGATGGGTGAACTAACATATTTCCTAGGTCTTCAGATAAAGCAAAATAAGAAAGGAACTTTCATTAATCAGGGAAAGTATGTTAAAGATATGCTGAAGAAATTCGACTTAACTGAAAGTTCAACTATGAAAACCCCTATGACACCACCGCTGACACTTGATAAGGATACTAAGGGTATTCCTGTTAATGTCACGCTGTACCGTGGGATGATCGGCTCACTATTGTATCTTACAGCTAGCCGACCTGATATTATGTATGCAACATGTTTGTGTGCACGATATCAAGCTGAACCTAAGATATCTCATATGAAAGTTGTAAAGCGAATTTTTCGATATCTTAAGGGTACAGCGAATCTAGGTCTTTGGTATCCCAAAGACTCAGGATTTGATCTAATCGCCTATTCAAATAGTGATTTTGCAGGTTGCAGAATGGATAGGAAAAGCACCACAGGAGGATGTCAGCTCCTGGGTGGAAAGCTGGTAAGTTGGACAAGTAAAAAGCAAAACTCGGTGTCCACCTCCACAGCTGAAGCTGAGTATGTAGCCGCTGGAAGCTATTGTTCTCAGGTCTTGTGGATGAGAAATCAACTACTGGACTATGACCTTCAGCTCTCAAAAATTCCAATCTATTGCGACAGCACAAGTGCCATCGCTATAGCAAATAATCCAGTGCTACACTCAAAGACAAAACACATCGAAATCAGGTATCACTTTATCAGAGATCATGTGATGAATGGTGATATAGAACTTCACTTTATCCCAACTGATTATCAGTTAGCTGATCTGTTCACCAAACCTCTTGATGAGACAAGGTTCAACTTTCTCATCACCGAGCTTGGAATGCTGAACTTTAAAGAATAAAATCTTCAGCGGTTCGCATTTTATCAACAAAAGGATAAAACCAACTTATATAACCCATTCTATCTTCTCTCTGACTAAACGTGCTTCGCTGATATCAAGGTATATTTCTCTCTGACAATCGCATGTGAATGCAAGATTTCAAAATAAACTACATCGCTGAATATCTCTTCCTTATCAGCGATACTTTGAAATTTCTAAAACCATCACTGATATTTCTATTCAGTGCTTCATGTTTTCAAAAGTGTCCCTGAGTTTTTCAAAACCTCAGAGACATCCAAGAATATGAAAGGACAGTTGTGACGTCATTACAATAGATAAGCCTTGGCACGTTCTTCTTTCTGACACACGTTTGCACGTTTCGTTTACTCGCCAATCAAATGCAAAAACGTATCCGTGTCATGATGAAAATCTTTTCCCGCTCAAGATTTTCTCTTTCTAATCTCTCTATATAAACAATTTCTTGGTTTATATTTTCCTTTTACGCGAACTTCTCCTCCAAGCAAAGAAAGAATTCACTGTTGCATTTTGCTCTCGAATTTTTCAAGAACAACTGTTCATCTTCTTCAAACATCAAAGGTTAATATGTTCTTATTATTTACCTAATGCAAATAACGTGTTTCTGATCTTCTCATTGTTTTAACAAGATCAAACAAAAGAACTTCTTAAAAATGAAATCATTTTCTTTCATGGTTTTATGAACACAACCATTTCATGGTTGTTCTTCAAGTTTAAATGCAAAATTCTTAAACTTGTTCTTCATTCGTTTTTCCAGAATCCCAATCTTTAAAGGAAACTGGAAAACAATTTTTTTGGTCTGCATTTCGTTTTTCAAAAACAAGAAAAACCCTAATCTTCATTAAGACATTTTGTCTGAATGAAATGGACAAAATCCGAACCATCTTATTGGAAAATCTTTCCACATTAAGATTATTCTTATTTGTTAATCTTTGGTTTAACTGATGATACAGAAAATGGCATCTTCTGACATTCCCAAGAACACCAGCGCTGCGAACACTACTGCTGATGATACTGCTGAGGAAGTGGAAATCCTCAAGGCTCCTCAGGTCAAGTTCTCTCTTGACAAACTGGATTGGACAAAGATAAATAACCTCTATGCGCTTCTCGAGTTTCCTCCTCGAAAGCAAGTTACACATCTAGATGATGCTGTAAACTTCCTAAAGAACTGCTCCATCTTCACAGCCCTGACCATAACACCTCCAGCACATCAGCTTTTGCTATCCCAATTCTGGTACTCTGCCAGACACTCTCAGCTACCATCAGCTAAAGACCCCTCCAAAACAATTGACTGCCTCCTCTGTGATATCGAATATGGCACTATGAAGATTACATCTGCCATCATTCGCAAAGCCCTGAACCTTTCCATGGCCACCAAAGAAAAACCTTTTGTTCCTCTCCCTGACCCTAAGAAAAACTCAGACAGGGAAGCCATCATTGCATTCTTCGATGCAATGGGCTATGTGTAACACCCGTAAAATTCCCAACCTTAATTTATACAGCTTTGACTTGCATATAAAACGCGTACGTGCTTTCATTATGCTAGTTGAACATCTTTCATCTTAATGTTACGTGCATGCATGCTTTAGACCCAAGTTAAAGTTAGTTGGTGAGATTTTATGCTCGGTACAAATTAAGCTAGAGTGACACGGCGAGAGTGACATGGTCACTTTAGCATGTCACTTTAGCATGTATCAAATCAGATTGAAAACTTGGCATTTTGTGCGAAAGTGACACAGCGAGAGTGACATGGTCACTTTAGCATATCACTTTAGCATGAATCAAATCTGATGGTAACTTGGGAACTCTCGGTACATTTTGTGCGAAAGTGACACAGCGAGAGTGACATGGTCACTTTAGCATGTCACTTTAGCATGAATCAAATCTGATGGTAACTTGGGAACTCTCGGTACATTTTTTGCGAAAGTGACACGGCGAGAGTGACATGGTCACTTTAGCATGTGTCAATTCGGATGGAAAATTGGGACTTTCGGTACACTTTCAGCGAGAGTGACATGGTCACTTTAGCATGTCACTATCGCGCGCGGTGTGCAGACCCCATTAAAACCCGATTTTCAGCCTTTCATTTGGACATTTCTCACATACGTTTCCCAACCGATATTCTAGGATTTTAGAAGGCGATTTTGTTCATCAAAACACTTCTCTCACTTCATTAAATCCCCAAATAGATTAGGCTTCATTAATGGTGAGTCTTGGTACTTTTGGGAGCATTAATTGAGGATCTTTCCAAGGGTTTTGGCTTCTACAACTTCACATCACATCTAGGGTTCATCCATTTTCTAGGTTTTGATCTTAAAACCTAGATTGTGAGTGTTCTAACCTTCCTTATGCAATATTCATGAGTCCTTACATATTATTTTGTTGGTTCCCTCATTTCCTTGAAAACCCTAATTTTGGTGAATATGACTTATTAGTCAAATGAGAACATTCTTGAGTTATGGAAAATATTTATTGAGTTTAGTGTGTTAATAATACCACATGTGGCCTTGGTGGTTTGGGGTCTCACTTATAAATGTTATGAGTTATTTATTTGGTGTTAAGCATGTCTTAATGATTAAGCTAGGTGTACTAAGTGAGTTTTTTTGGGTACAAATGGCTCCACATGAGGTGTCGCATTTATGCTGAAGGCACTAAGATATTTAGAGGTGTCGCCTTTATGCTGAAGGCACTGAGGTATCCCGAGGTGTCGCATGTATGCTAAAGGCACTAAGATATCTCGACTCTTTGTGGTGGAACCTCTTGATGCTATGGGTCTCCCCCATTGACTTCAACCACAAATGTGAAAAAGGGAAACTCTATGATGAACCTTAACCATTTATCTTACCTTTATTATGTGTTTTAATTTGGAATTACTCACCAAGCCTTGTCTTGACACTTGTTTGAATGTTGTCTTTGGATCTCAGGTTCTAGTGATGTCGTTTCCAAGAAAGTGTAGACGGAGCGTGTGAGCCATGGGGGATACTTTTGAATCACAAGCCATAGAAGTATTATGTGGATAGATATGACAACCCCTTTTGTAATCTTATCTCCTTGTAGGAATTAGATTAGTTCGGTTGTTGAGATCTAATTATCATGCTCATTTGTAATTATACCAATGTACTTGATGTCCCCTTTTTGGGATGGCTCATTTATTCTGTACCGCTCTTTCGTATTAAGAAAGTTTTTGTTTACCATATTTTTAGGGTGTTACAAGTTGGTATCAGAGTATTGGTTTAAGTGAACTAGGTGACGACTTTGAGGAACCTAGACTTAAAGTGAATTGCCTTAGGAAATTCCGTGACTATGGGTAGAAACCATAGGTGGGGAGAGTATAGGATCAACGGAATTGCAGTTGTTGAAATTTGTAGTGATGATGAAAAAGATTCTTATGTGCGATATATTCAAAATTTCATAGGGCCCGTGTTATGGTGAATATATTCATACGTGAGTGTGCTTGAAATTGTTATTATGATGCTTAATGATTGTAGTAGTACGTTTCACACCGTTAATCTTTTAAAGAATTAATCGGTATGGTGTTTATCATGCGTGGCAGTTTATCATGGTAAATACGAGGAGCCATGTGGCATATCGCGAAGAAGGGCAAGAGAATAGCGTTACGGCACGGGAAAATCCAATGCAACCGAATGCAGGAGGCAATCCTCCTATTCCTCCGATCCCACGAATGTTAACAGGTGTTATCGACCATATTCCTCAAACCAATATCGCAACGGAGGAACCAGTTTTGCAACACGCCGACCCACAGTCCGTTATGATGGCAAGCATTTTACAAGCCATGAACTCTGCAATGGATAAGAGGGATGAAAGGTTCCTAGAGTTGTTAGAGGACCGAGATGTTAGTCACCGGAGGAACGAAGCGGTTGCGGAAAAGCCCTAAATGGTTCGGGTGGAGTGGTACATGTGACTGACACGGATGATCGTGTGATTACGGAAGGAGAAATGAGGGAGAAGGGTTGCTCCTACAAGGCTTTTCTCTGTTGTAAACCGCCTGAATTTGCGGGTTCTGATGATCCAGTGGCTTGTATGAACTGGATCCGAGAAATTGAGCAGACCTTCCGGGCTTGTGATTGTGGGGAGAGCCAAAAGGTGAAGTTTGGTTCCCAAATGTTGAGAGGTGCGGCCCTCACATGGTGGAATGTCTTTACATCTACCATGGAGGCCTCGGTTTTGGCCAAGATGAAATGGGTAACGTTCAAGAAGAAAGTTTTGGAGGAGTATTGCACCGAGCAGGAAATGGACCGAATCGAGGAGGAATTCCGATCACTCAAGAAAAGAGATGCGACCGTGAGAGAGTACACTCGGCTATTCATGGAAAAGCTCAACTTGGTGGGGCATGTGGCCCCGACTGAGAAGGAAAGGATTAAAGCATACCTCAAAGGGTTATCGGAGGATATGATGGCCATGGTTCGCAACTCTAAAGCTGTTACCCTAAGAGACACGATAGAAGAGGCAAAGTTGATGGAGACCTTCTACGCGAGAGGAAAGGAAGAGAAAGTGGTTGTTGGTGAAAAGAGGAAGTGGGAAGGGTCGACCGGACCCGCTCGAGAGTCTAGGTTGTTTAATGGGGGAAAGCATGGTGATTATCGGCGGGAGGCAAAATGGTGCCCGCAATGCAAGGGTAAACATAATAGCCCATGCAACTCTAGGCCTCGTCCCAACCCGACCAGTTGTACAAAGTGCGGAAAGAAGGATCATGCTGTTCGAGATTGCCCTATCCGGGGGCCGATTTGTTTCGGATGTCGAGAACCGGGACACTTTAAGAGAGAATGCCCGAAGTTGTCGGGAGGAAACCGGACTGCATCGAGTGGGGTGCCGATCCGAAAGGAAGAACCACCGAAGGCGCCGAGCCGAGCCTTTCAGATGACCGCCGCGGAGGCGAGGGAGATCGCCGATGTTGTGACGGGTACGTTTCTCGTAAACTCCTTGCATGCTCGTATACTGTTTGATTCGGGGCGGATCTTTCTTTTATCTCTACTTCTTTTTGCAAACAATTTACTATTCCAGTTAGTACCCTCTCGGACGCTCTAATAGTCGAGGTAGCTAATGGGGAGCAAGTCTTGGTCCGTGGTCGTTTTTGTAAGTGCCTCCTAGAAATAGACGGGGAAACATTTGAAGCAAACCTATTGCCTATGACGATTGGGGGTTTTGATGTAGTTTTGGGTATGAATTGGTTGACCGAAAATAGAGCCGAGATCTTGTGTGCGAAAAAGATGATCCGAATTCCCATGTCAAGTGGGAGAGTCGTGACCGTGTATGGGGAGAAAAGAGGAAAGACCACTTCTTTAATTTCCTCATTAAAGGCACGGAAATTCCTTGCGAAGGGGTACTCGTCATACTTAGCCTACATCATAGACGCAAAGTTAGAAAAGAATAAGTTGGAGGATGTGAGTGTAGTACGTTATTACCCGGATGTCTTTCCGGAGGATTTACCCGGTTTACCACCAGATCGACAAGTGGAGTTTCATATAGACCTTACACCGGGAGCGGCTCCGATTGCTCGTGCTCCATACCGATTGGCTCCAACCAAAATGCAAGAAATGTTGTCGCAACTGCATGAACTGTTAGAGAAGGGGTTTATTCGGCCGAGCTCGTCGCCTTGGGGAGCTCCGGTTTTGTTTGTGAAAAAGAAGGATGAATCGATGAGAATGTGCGTTGATTATCGAGAACTGAACAACGTGACGGTGAAGAATAAATACCCGCTTCCCCGCATTGATGACCTTTTCGACCAACTTCAAGGGGCGAGTTGTTTCTCCAAAATCGATTTGAGGTCCGGATACCACCAAGTGAGAGTGAAAGAGAGAGACATTCCAAAGACGGCTTTTCGGACGCGGTATGGACATTATGAGTTTTTGGTGATGCCATTCGGTTTGACGAACGCACCGGTCATGTTCATGGACCTAATGAACCGTGTGTGTCGTCCGTTCTTGGATAAATCGGTGATAGTCTTCATCGACGATATCTTGATCTACTCTAGAAGAGAGGTCGAGCATAGTGAACACCTAAGGGCGGTGTTGGAAGTTCTTCGAAAGGAGAAATTGTACGCCAAGTTCTCCAAATGCGAAATTTGGTTACGGGAGGTCCAATTCTTGGGACATGTGGTGTCTCAAGATGGGGTGAAGGTCGATCCAGCGAAGGTTGAAGCTATGATGGATTGGAAGCCGCCCACGAGTCCAACGGAAATCGGAAGCTTCTTGGGTCTGGCCAGTTATTACCGTCGGTTCATTCAAGATTTGTCAAAGATTGCTACGCCACTTACTTCTTTAACAAGGAAGAGCGTCAAATTTGTGTGGACGGACGTTCAAGAACAAGCCTTCGAAACGCTCAAAAAGAAATTTTACGAAGCGCCGATATTATCCCTACCCGAAGGATCAGAGGACTTTGTAGTTTATAGCAACGCTTCAAGGATGGGACTCGGTTGTGTGTTGATGCAAAGGGGTAGGGTGATAGCTTATGCGTCACGACAACTAAAAGACCACGAGAAGAATTACCCGACTCAGGATTTGGAGTTGGCGGTGGTGGTCTTTGCCTTGAAGTTGTGGCGACACTATCTGTATGGAACAAAGTGCACCCTTTACACCGATCACAAAAGCCTCAAATACATATTCGATCAAAATGAGCTAAATACGCGACAACGGAGGTGGCTCGAACTTTTGATGGATTATGATTGTGAACTACTCTATCACCCCGGGAAGGCTAATGTAGTGGCGGATGCTTTGAGCCGAAAGGATCACGGGGGTAGTATCGAGCTAAACTTCAAACGGATTGATGTGGTATCAAGTTTAATGGCGAGCATCAAGGCAAGTCAAGTGGAGGCACTCCGGGAAGAAAACCACAAGGCCGAAATTATGGTAAGACAACGAGAACTACTAATGGAGGATAGTCGCGGCCTTAAGCTCTTCCAAGGCCGGATTTGGGTGCCAAAGATCGGCGGAAATCGTGAACTACTTCTGGAGGAAGCTCACAAGTCTCGTTATTCTATCCATCCCGGGAGTACGAAAATGTATAGGGACTTGAAGTTAAATTATTGGTGGCCGGTAATGAAGCTTGATGTGGCTAAATACGTGGAATCTTGTGCGACTTGTCTCCGAGTTAAAGCACAACATCAAAAGCCATACGGAAGTCTACAATCCTTGAAGATTCCAGAATGGAAATGGGACAATGTCACCATGGATTTTGTCACAAAATTACCAAAAACCGTACGGGGCCATGACACTATTTGGGTGATAGTGGACCATTTGACTAAGAGCGCGCACTTTTTGGCAATGAGGGAGACGTTGCCGTTGGACAAGCTAGCAAGACTCTACATCAATGAGACCGTGTCGAGGCACGGGGTGCCATTATCCATTGTGTCCGACCGGGATAGCCGATTCACCTCAAATTTTTGGGCTAGCTTCCAAAGGGAATTGGGGACAAAGGTGAATCTAAGTACGGCCTACCATCCCCAAATGGATGGGCAAAGCGAGCGAACGATTCAAACCCTCGAAGACATGCTCCGATCGTGCACCCTAGATTTCGGAGGAAGTTGGGACACACACCTACCATTGGTGGAATTTGCATATAACAAAAGTTACCACTCGAGTCTTAAGGCTTCACCGTTTGAGGCCTTGTATGGTCGTAGGTGTAGAACTCCCGTTTGTTGGCTTGAGGCAGGGGAGAAACAATTTGCGGGACCGGAAATTGTGCAAGAAACCGCGAACAAAGTAAAAGAAATTCGGGAGTGTTTAAAGGCGGCGCAAGATCGCCAAAAGAGCTACGCGGACAAGAAAAGCCGACCAATTGAATTTCAAGTAGGGGATCGGGTGATGTTGAAAGCGTCTCCATGGAAGGGCATTATCCGGTTCGGAAAGCGAGGGAAACTTAGTCCACGTTTCCTTGGACCATTCTCAATCTTGGAGAAAGTCGGGTTGCAAGCTTACAAGCTAGATCTACCGCCGGAGATGGATGGGATTCATCCCATCTTCCACGTATGCTACTTACGAAAATGTTTGGCCGAGGAGGAGAACGTGATCCCATTGACGGAAATCCAGGTCAACAATGGAAACCGTTGTGTCGAGGAGCTGGAAGCCATACTTGAGTCGTGAACTAAAGGAACTCATCGCAAGAAAGTGAGGATGGTAAAGGTGCAATGGAAACATCATCGGGGTGCAAATATAACGTGGGAACCCGAAGAAACCATGAAAAAGCGTTACCCTAACTTCTTTAAGTAACACGTGATTTCAGGGACGAAATCCTTTCAAGGTGGGGAGGATTGTAACACCCGTAAAATTCCCAACCTTAATTTATACAGCTTTGACTTGCATATAAAACGCGTACGTGCTTTCATTATGCTAGTTGAACATCTTTCATCTTAATGTTACGTGCATGCATGCTTTAGACCCAAGTTAAAGTTAGTTGGTGAGATTTTGGGCTCGGTACAAATTGAGCTAGAGTGACACGGCGAGAGTGACATGGTCACTTTAGCATGTCACTTTAGCATGTCACTTTAGCATGTATCAAATCTGATGGAAAACTTGGCATTTTGTGCGAAAGTGACACAGCGAGAGTGACATGGTCACTTTAGCATGAATCAAATCTGATGGTAACTTGGGAACTCTCGGTACATTTTGTGCGAAAGTGACACAGCGAGAGTGACATGGTCACTTTAGCATGTCACTTTAGCATGAATCAAATCTGATGGTAACTTGGGAACTCTCGGTACATTTTGTGCGAAAGTGACACGGTGAGAGTGACATGGTCACTTTAGCATGTCACTTTAGCATGTGTCAAATCTGATGGAAAATTGGGAATTTCGGTACACTTTCAGAGAAAGTGACACAGCGAGAGTGACATGGTCACTTTAGCATGTCACTATCGCGCGCGGTGTGCAGACCCCTTTAAAACCCGATTTTTCAGCCTTTTATTTGGACACTTCTCACATACGTTTCCCAGCCGATATTCTAGGGTTTTAGAAGGCGATTTTGTTCATCAAAACACTTCTCTCACTTCATTAAATCCCCAAATAGATTAGGCTTCATTAATGGTGAGTCTTGGTACTTTTGGGAGCATTAATTGAGGATCTTTCCAAGGGTTTTGGCTTCTACAACTTCACATCACATCTAGGGTTCATCCATTTTCTAGGTTTTGATCTTAAAACCTAGATTGTGAGTGTTCTAACCTTCCTTATGCAATATTCATGAGTCCTTACATATTATTTTGTTGGTTCCCTCATTTCCTTGAAAACCCTCATTTTGGTGAATATGACTTATTAGTCAAATGAGAACATTCTTGAGTTATGGAAAATATTTATTGAGTTTAGTGTGTTAATAATACCACATGTGGCCTTGGTGGTTTGGGGTCTCACTTATAAATGTTATGAGTTATCTATTTGGTGTTAAGAATGTCTTAATGATTAAGCTAGGCGTACTAAGTGAGTTTTTTGGGTACGAATGGCTCCACATGAGGTGTCGCATTTATGCTGAATGCACTAAGATATTTCGAGGTGTCGCATTTATGCTGAAGGCACTGAGGTATCCCGAGGTGTCGCATGTATGCTAAAGGCACTGAGATATCTCGACTCTTTGTGGTGGAACCTCTTGATGCTATGGGTCTCCCCCATTGACTTCAACCACAAATGTGAAAAAGGGAAACTCTATGATGAACCTTAACCATTTATCTTACCTTTATTATGTGTTTTAATTTGGAATTACTCACCAAGCCTTGTCTTGACACTTGTTTGAATGTTGTCTTTGGATCTAAGGTTCTAGTGATGTCGTTTCCAAGAAAGTGTAGACGGAGCGTGTGAGCCATGGGGGATACTTTTGAATCACAAGCCATAGAAGTATTATGTGGATAGATATGACAACCCCATTTGTAATCTTATCTCCTTGTAGGAATTAGATTAGTTCGGTTGTTGAGATCTAATTATCATGCTCATTTGTAATTATACCAATGTACTTGATGTCCCCTTTTTGGGATGGCTCATTTATTCTGTACCGCTCTTTCGTATTATGAAAGTTTTTGTTTACCCTATTTTTAGGGTGTTACACTATGTATGGGAAACTGGAAGGGACATGAAGCCCGAGAAGAAGCTGACCATTATCAAGAAATCGAAAATGCCCAGCGAGATGAATTTCATCTTCGCCCATGTGATCAGCTGCATGACTGCCAAGACCGGCTCCTCTGGCCAAGCCGCTAAGCCTCAGCAAGCAATGGGATATGTGTTGCTGAAAGGTCTATATATAGACTGGGCATCAATTATCTATGATGACCTGGTACTCCGAGTGGACTCCGTCGCTGACAGATCTCCATGGGTTCCCTATCCTCGATTCATCAGCGCCGTATTCCAAAAAGGCCTAAAGGACAGCTACCCATCAGAGGGTGACCTGAAACTCTCTCAGGTCGGCCCTAAGATTCTCGACTTCAAGCCGATGGAAAATGATGTACGTCTTTCTACTCTTCTAACTCTTCTAAACCCTACTTCTTCTACTTCTGCAGCTCCTTCAGCGGACAAACCCACCGCTGATACCCCAGCTGCAACCACCATTCCTTCTCTTAAAAGGAAACATTCTGACACCCATCTTGGTTCCAAAAGAACTAAGAAAACCAAAGAGCAACCCCAGCAATCTATTGCTAAAGACTCCTCAGCTCCTCTTGATGGGCTGAAGGAAAGTTCAGTGGTACGCTCTGCCACAGCTGAACAAGCCACCCACTCTATCCCAACTTCAGCGTCTCCAAACGCTGAGGTTACAAACTTGGAACCTACCCAACCTCCTACAGTCTCTCAAAAGACTGATGAAGTGATTCTCAGCGAATTCAACGCTGAACTCAGTACCCAACCTCCCTTCTTACCCTTTGCTTCTCCCTCTACACATTTGGACTCCACTCCAGTTATCACTGAAGCACCTGTCATTCCTCCAGAAGCTAAAGAAAATACTCTTCAAGGAGTGATGGGCATAGGACCTGCAGAGCTGACCATACGTCCACGTACTCTCGCTGACGATATGAAACTTTACTCAGGAACCCGAGATTTTGATGAATTCACCAATCCTTCTACGGGTCCTAATTTGAGAGATATCAATGCCTCTCTGAAGACAATAGACACGACGCTGACAGGTCTGACTACGACTCTTTCCGACAACTCTTCAGCTGTAACAAACGCTAGAGAGAATCTTACAAAGCTGACAACTATCGTCGAAAAGAATGCCTCCAAAGCTGACTTGGAGAAGATTGATAAATCACTCACCGATTTTGCCAAAGTTCTCTCTAACATCTATACCGACTACCTTGACATCAAGAAGTCAGTTGACACCATGTCCAGCGAAGTCACAACGCTGAAGACATCGGTTGGCATACTCGAAGGTGACATGTCTGTTGTAAAGACTGATGTCAGCTCCGTCAAGACTGACATGAGTTCTGTGAAGGCTGATGTAAACACGATGAAGAACGACATCACTTCTATGAACACTTTGTTGCAGCAGATCCTGACCAATACGACCGCCCCTGCACCTGCCCCTGCACCTCCATTTCTGGCATTTCTGACATAGAAAACAGATTATCAGCGATTGAAATCTGTGTGGGGATCCCTGGCCAAGAAGACAGGGAAACCACACACGCTGCTGAATCTTCACATTCCTCCCCCAGTCATCATGAAAAAGAGGGGGAGAAGAGCGCTGAAGAATCGGAGAAGAGCGCTGAAGACCTTTCCCATGATGAATCTATCAGGGGAGAGAAGACTAAAGACCTCACCTTTACTGAAGAGGGTGAGAAGACAATTGAAGCAGCCGCTGGACCTCAGGAAGACGAACACCCTGAGGGAACCGAGAAGTTTACCTCTGTATCTGAGGGGGAGAAACTCGAAGAAGAAGCTGAAGAAACTGAGTCGGAAGCTGAAGATGAAGAAGCCATCGACTTATCTGATGATGAACCATCCTCTTCTCCAAAGAATGATGATGATGAAGATGATGATGATGATGACTCTTTTATCGTCAAGCCTGCTCAGAGATCTAAAGCTCTTAAAGGTATTCTGATAAATGAACCTACAGGGAGCGGACAAAGACAAAGCCATCAGCATCTGAAGCTGACAAGGGCAAAGGAAAAAGTGTCGCTGAAAATGAAAATCTGATGATCTTGCTTAAAAAGCCGGTTTGTCAGGTACATTAACCTCTTCCTTACTCCACATCCCTCCTCTATACACTTTATCAGTTCTACTCTCTCCAAACCTCCATACACTTTATCCCACTCTTTCTCTATCTCTATTCAACCCATGTTCTTACCTGTAAGATCGCTGTGTTTCAGCTAGTCCTCTCACCTGTTTGAGGATATCGCTGAAGTTCCTACAGCTGCGACTTCACCAACAATAATCCCAGCTCCCAACGCTGAAGAAATAATCCCGGTATTAGATTTAATCTCTGAGACTGTTGAACCTGAAGAACAAATGCTCTCTCACAAAAACAGACCTTCCTTGGCTCCTCAAAAGCTAAGTGAAGAGGATCAAGAAAAGAGAGATGAAATGATCAAGAGACTCGAAGATCAGCGAATCATTCTGAAGCATGATCAACTTCCTTCCGTTCCTCCAAAGTTCAGAGTTTCCCAAAAGGAATACAAGGAACACCTTAGAGTTGAACGCCTGATCGCTGAAAGAAGGGAAGCTGAAGAAAAAGACAGAGAATACGCCATCCAGCTTACTCAACGATCAATAAAAGACCCCAAGCTGAAAAGAGTTCCCATTGATGTTCAACGTCAACTATGGGATGATGCTCAACAGATCGTTAGAGAAAAGACTAAGGTCTCTGATACGACTTTGGAATGGGCTAAACAAATGCTGACCTATCGATGTAGACCATCCAAAATCATCAAAGTAAACATCAGAGGAAGACTGTACGCAGACGTTCCTATTGTTGAAGTGGATGTCTACAGAGAAGACAAGACCAAGCAAACCTTCTATGCTGCTACCTTAGAAAAGTTTGGTCTCTCTAAATGGTTAGAAACGAAATTAGCCATTCAGGGATCACGCTCAAAGTTCAAAAGCCATGTCGAGAAGATCTTAAACAAACAGATCGACCTGGTTTCCTCTGTTGTGGATATTCCTCCTTCTACTCTTCTTCCTCAAAGAAAAGTCTCTGCTAAGGAAAAGAAAGTCTCAGATTCAGGTCCTCTTATACGGAATGAAACATGTATTGGTTTCTCTCGTGCTAAAGTTCTTGGCCCTGATGCTGATCTCTCAGCGCTTGACACCTCCCTACCACCTGGAGAAACTTTCATTCCTGACACAGTTGTAAGTGATCCCTATGGTATATTCTTTCTAGACTACTATGGAAATCATCACTTTCAACGTGTCTCTGAGCTCCATATCGCTCCCATCGAACAACTCAGAGATCTCATACACTGGTGTGAAGTCAGACGCGACATCAAAGCTAGACACCTGAAGCCCTTGATTTTTTAAGAAGCTCTGAAGAAAAAGAATCAAGGAGTAAATGTCCCTGACTGGATGATTCCCACATCAAAGACCCTCGATGAACTTCTCATCAAGGAAGAACCTTTTGATGGATAGGATCGCCTTGTAATTCTTTCTATCCTTATCTATCTACATCTTTTGTACTTGTAATTTTATTCGTTGTACTTGTAATTTTTCCACTTCCCTCTGTAATCTTTACAAAGTTTAAAGAAAAAGTCCAGCGAACGTACTTTACTCCATCAGTACAGAAAAGATCCCAGAAAACAGTAAAAGGGACATATATTTTATGAGTTCTTTTTATCCTTATGTTTTCATTAAATAGCAATTTTCTTTGTTGCTATGTCATAATCAAATAGGGGGAGATTGTTGATCCAAACCCTCAGTGATTTGATAATGACCCTCTCTTATATACTTAGTGAAAATTGTAAGTAAACAATATGTATCAGAGTTTTACTATCGCTGATAAGTACTAAGATCTTACAGTACCGCTGATAGGAACTCTCTCTCTTTAGATTAAACATTCAGCGAACACTGTTCACCATAATACTCTGAGTCTGTTCAGTACTTATGGTTATCGCTGATAAGTTAGTTGTTTACTTATGATCCCAGAAGACAAGTTTCACGTTAACATAGGTTCTACGCTGAAGTCGAAGATCAAGCTCAAGAACCAGCGACAAGTCTCCTAATGAACTGATGCGGATCAGCGAAGACTCAGATTTGTCCACTCAACGTGAAGTATCAAGTACAAGACTTCAGCTATCGCTGAACTCTATCATTCAATGATATAGAATGATAGATCGCTGAATTAACGAAAAGTTGATCATGAAGTCCTCCGTACAAAGTACTTTTGTCTTAACCACCCTTGCACGACTCCGTACGATATGTCAGAAAAAGAACCTCCTTATTGTCTGAAATCGTACAACCACTCTGATACTACACTGTTCAACATGCGGCTACTAAGGTTGTCAACAAAGGTCAATGACATGCAACCAATCAGCTGCTGCCATGTGTAAAGTGTAAACTGCAATGCATTAAATGCATGCAGTATATAAGAAGAAGAACTCACTTCATTTTGAAGTAACTTGCTAACTCTGGACAAGTTCATCCTTCTTATCTTGAGATAGGTTATTATTAGTAATTTCCTTCACTTTCTTAGTGCAAGAAACTTAGTGTTCCAACTTGTTTAGATTTAGGTTTATCCTTAATCTTGTTTCCGCAACAAGCTGTAAATTGTTAATGATTTATCAATAAACAATTTAGAAAAGTAAAATCTGTGTGTTTGTATTCAACCCCCCCTTCTACAAACTTGTATAACCCTTCGGGACCAACAAAGAGACCCAATCATGCCTCTGTAGAGCTTGCACTCGACAGATTTTCCTTCTAGATCTGAGTGTAAGTTAGATCCAGTGGCCATGGGGGTCTTCATGACAGAGGCATCAGAGAGTTTGAATTTTGAAAGTATGTCAGAGACATATTTTGATTGATTTATAAATATTCCTTCTGATGACTGTTTGACTTGGAGTCCTAGGAAGAAGTTTAATTCTCCCATCATACTCATCTCAAACTCACTCTACATGAGTTTTTCAAAATCAGTGCAATAATTTGCATTGGTAGAGCCAAAAATAATGTCATCCACATATATTTGGACAAGTAGAATCTCATCACCTTCTCTTTTATAGAACAAAGTTGTATCAGTAGTACCTCTTTCGAATTCATTATCAAGGAGAAAGGTTGAAAGTCGCTCATACCATGCTCTTGGGGCCTGTTTGAGTCCATACAAAGCCTTGTCTAGATAGTAGACATGGTTTGGGTATTTAGCACTTTCGAACCCTGGTGGTTGTTGGACATATACTTCCTCTTGAATATGTTCGTTTAGAAAGGCAGATTTGACGTCCATCTGAAATACCTTAAAACCTCTGTGGGGTGCGAAGGCTAAGAAGATTCTTATGGCTTCGAGCCGTGCGACAGGGTGCTAAGGTCTCATCATAGTCAATCTCTTCTGCCTGACAGTACCCCTTAGCCACCAGTCTTGCCTTGTTTCTGATGACCACTCCATCCTCATCCTTATTGTTCCTGAAAACCTGCTTAGTCCTTATTGCAGTTTTCCCTCTTGGCAGAAGAACTAAGGTCCATACTCTGTTTCTATCAAATTAGAGAAGCTCTTCTTGCATTGCTTCCACCCAATTTGGATCTTCTAGGGCTTCAGACACTCTTTTAGTTTCGATCACACTGATAAAATTTGTGAAGAAACAAAAATTAGCAGTTACTGATCTTGTCTTTATATTGTCAGGAGGACTGCCAATGATCTGGCTCTGAGGATGATTCTTTGTCCATTTGGACATCATTGGGAGATGGTCATTTGTTGCATCTAGTTGAACTTTTGTTGTTGCACACGATGGTTCTGGTGCAACTTCTGTTGTTGATGGTACTTATGTGCTTGTACATGGAGTTTCAGCTTGAGGAGGTATTTCAATAAGAGTTCGTACTGAATCTTCTGAAGAGGTTGATACAAAATCCTCATTCTCCTCTGGTGTTAATTCCTCTGTTGTCACATGAGTTCGTATTTCCGATGCCTCTGTTGTGGAGTTCATTGTTCACATTATCCTCTGCTTGCTCCCCCTCAACACTTGTATCTACACAATTAATGGAAGAGGGTGAATAATTTGAGGGACCAGTAAGAGATATACCTGAGTTTGTCTGGTCTGCAAAGGATGTCTCTCCAGAGGCTCTAGGTGCTCCAGCAGAGGGATCAACTTCCTCATTCAACATTTCTTCAAACAGTAGATTAACCTCTGCTTCTCTTGATTTATAAACACCAGAGGTTTCTTTGTCCAGCCCGAGTTCTGAACTGATTTGCTCAGAAGTCTTTTGGAAGGAGTCGTCAAAAGAAACATTAATGCTTTCTACGATTGATCGGGTCTGCAGAACGTAGACTCTATTTGCCTTCATCTGCCTTAACATCAAACTTCCCTCGAGTTTCTCTGTTGTTGAGGACAAAGCATTTGCATCCAAATAGATGAAAGAACTTGATATTTGGCTTCCTCTGGTTGATCAAATGGTATGGTGTCTTGATGTGTCTTTTCACCACTATTGATCGATTTGGGGTAAAGCATGCAGTTGAAACAGCTTCTGCCCAGAAAGATATGGGTAATCCAGATACAGTGAGCATGGTTCTTGCAGCCTCCAAAAGCGTGCTATTTTTGCGTTCGACCACGCCATTTTGTTGTGGGGTGCGTGTGGCAGAGAAGTTTTGTGAGATGCCTTCTTCCGTAAGGTAAGTTTCAATGACAGAGTGTTTAAATTCTATTCCATTGTCACTTCTTAGCTTATGTACCATGCACTTATAAAGAACCTGGATTCTTTTCATTAGATTAATCAAGATGTTTGGAACATCTGACTTCTTTCGTACAAATTCTACCCATGTATATCTTGAGAATTCATCGACCAACACTAGCATGTATTTTCTTGCTACCTAGGCTCTGTGTAGCAATGGGACCGCAGAGGTCAACATGAATCATGTACAGAGGCCTAGTGCAAAACACATCAGACTTTCCTTTATGGGAAGCTCTTTTGAGTTTTCCCATTTCACAGGCAGAACACAAATGATCCTTATTAAATTTAACATTAGGCAAGCCTTTCACCAGATCAATCTTAACAAGTTTATCCAGAGTGTGGAAGTTTAGATGGCAGAACCTGTTGTGCCACAACCATGCTTCTTCATTCTTGCATGAGACAAGACAGAGCTTGTCATCTTTGTTCTTGGCCTTAAAGTTCATAAGGTACAAATTACCTCTTCTTTCGGCTCGCAGAAGTTCTACTTCTGTGTCTTTACACTTAGAAGATTGTGCTTGAGGCCATCCACATATGCAACTTTGCACACAGTTATGTTATCTTTCTTGATGACTCCATAGCCTCTGATGTACCCCTTTTTGTTATCTTCAAAGGTTACTGATCCTCCTCCAAGTTTGTCTTTGTATGAGGATAGCAAACCTCTGTCGCCAGTCATGTGCCTTGAGCACCCGGAGTCTAGGTACCAAATGGGCACATACTGCTTCTACAACCTAATTAGAGAGATTTAGGTACCCATTTCCAAATGGGTCCAGTTTTGTTATCGGGCTTTAAGGTTACCTTAGCATCCTTTGGCTTGGCTTTAACTTCTTTTGAAGAACCATTTTGTTTCTTCTTACCCTTGCATTTTGCATTCTTTGCTTTGGGTTTAGAGAGGAAACAGTGAGGACCGGAGAAGTGTTGATTCAGTTGATACATAAGTTCAAAGCAATGACAGTAATCAACATGTGAAGAAATTTGCTTAAACTTTTCATTAAAAACGTTGAACATGGGTACAGAGACTTTATGTTTACAATCTCTCCTAGCATCAGACTTTCTATTACAAAAAGACCTATCTAGGCTATATTGAGTTTTTGAAAAATCTCTCTTTGGAGTAGCCTTCTGCTGTACCCACCTTCTGTGGTGAACCTCTGCCGATTTCACTGTCATAGAAGAAAAGACTTGTTATTTTCAATCCATTTCACTTTTTGTTGCCAAGTTAGTTTTTCTTGAGTTGGCCTTAAAGGTTTTAAAACTTTTGAATTTTGAGAGGACTTTTCCTTTCTTTCTTTAATTTTCTCAAGCTCAAGAGAAGTTTTTGCTTGTATACACATATCTAGAAAGTCTGGGCAGATAGGAACACTTGTGAATTTCTCCTTTGGAGGAATGGTTCTGTTAAGAATGCCAAAGGGAAGTTTAAATCTCTTTCATTCACATGGAACTATCTCTGAGTCGTCAGAGTCAGTCTCAGATCCGACAGAGGATGGACCACAGGAGTCTCTGTCATTAGAGGATGGACTTTCTGTGCATGTGTCATAGTCACTTTCTTCCTTGCTTTTGGGAATATCTTCTAAGACTTTGGAAGTGTTCACCGAGATTTCATCACAGAGGTTTTGTTTGACATAGAGAGTATCAAGATTTTCATAGAAGTTGTTTTTCCCAATTTCCCTTAACTCTTTTTCAGAAATATGTTGCAATTTTTCTTCTGTAAAAGCGGGCACAAATTCAGGTGCCTCTGGAGATAGCTCCATTTCAGAATCTATAGTGCATACAAAAGCAACCTGAGTCTGAGTCTCTGGGTCACCAAACTTGAAGATTCCTATCTGATCCTGAGTTTTCAGATATTTCTTTGGTTTGGAGTCTCTTTTGACAAAGTCTGATGGTGACAAATCTGGGTTTTGATACCACACAATGATCATCTTTAGAGGTTTCCTCTTGTGAGGTTTCCCAGAGGTTCTTTGCCTTTTGCTTACAGAGATTAAGTTTGGAAAACCTGTTTTCGAGTATCTCCAACCCAGAATAGAGAAGACAGGGACTTGTCTCTTTTAGTTCCTGTATAAGGATCCAAATCATAGAAGCCAATTCCCCTTCTACCTATTTAGGTATTTAACTTCTCATATACCCTCTGTGCGTCTTGATATTTTTTAATTAAAAGATCTCTGTCGAGTAGATCTTGATGAAGAACTTCTCTTTCCTTTTGAAAAAAGTTTTTAAGGGCAAGTAAGTTAAGCCTGTCACTCTCATTGTTCATAAGCTCTTTTGTTTTGGCTTTCAAGGCAGAGTCAAGATCTGAAATGTTTTTCTTTTAAAGGTCTTAGCTCTTTATGCCAATTAGTTTCAAGATCTTCCTTTTCTAAATATATTTTTGCCTTCTCTTGAGTGAGAAGTCTGGCTTCTCTCTCATAGAAGGCAAGCTTTTTCTGAACATCAGCACAAGTCTTTTCAAGATCAAGATTATCTTCTGTTAGTTTAAGCAGATTAGCTTCAGAGTCATTAGAGGATGAGTTAGAAGTGGATACTAACTGTCAGAGTCAGAGCTGCTGACTTCTGCCATCTCATAGAACATGGCATTCTTTTTTTCTTCCTCGTTAGAGGACTCATCGGACACCCAGTTCTCTTGTTCAACCATGAGTGAATTTTGAGCGTAGTACTCTGCCTTCTTTTTGTAAAAGGCAGAGTCTCTCTGGGGTCTGTTGAGCTTGCTTCTGCAGTCCGCTGCGTAATGTCCTTACTTGCCACAGTTGAAGCATCCTGAGTTCTGTGGTGCATTGCCAGCTCTGTCGTTCTTCCTCTGTTGGTGATCTCCACCTCCCTTCTGTTCATAAGCTCTGTCATGCGAATCTTCTCTCCCTTGGTTCCTCTGCTCATACCCTTATGGTGGCCCGTGATTCTGATACTTGCCACCACGATCATCTCTTCCATCTCTCTTATACCCAGTCTTCTTCCTGTAACCTGTGTTCCCAAACTCTTTCGTCAGCAAAGCTAAAGATTTAGCTATCGAGGCTATCGTTGCCTCTTCCTCATCCACCAGATCCTCTTCCTCACTATCAACCACCAGAACCTTCTTCTTCTTCTCTTTCTTCTCTTCCAGAGCCTTCTCCTTCTAGGGCTTTTCTTTCACCTCTGTAGCCTTGCCTACAAGTGCCAGAGGTCCACCCATATGGGCTTTCGTCTGGGTTATCTGGGTTTCTTATGCAGCCAAGGTGCCATAGAGGTCAGAGAGTATCCAAGTATCCAGGTCTTGATTTGTTTGCAAAGACATGGATAGTTGAAGCCACTCACCATTCAGGATTTTGAGGAACATGACATTGTTTTCCTCAGAGGTTCTGTGGATCTCAAACTTCTTGCACTTTTTTATCAAGGAGTTAAACCTGTCATAAGTATTCTGCAGAGTTTCTGACGGCAGAGCTTTGAAGGCATAGCACTCGTTTATACACTGAGCCCTTCTATTCTTCTGAGTTTTGGCTCCACCTTCTAGCTGCTTCTCCAGCTCTCTCCACAGATCACATGTAGTTTCACAAGCATCTAAGGACTGGAAGAGGTCGTTGCGTATGGCCATTATCAGAAGTTGTTTTGCCTTCTTTGGCCATTCATACTTTTCCCAATCCTGTGGGGACCACTTGTCGATGTCTTTTGGTTTTTCGTACTCTCCAACTTCTGGTGTGGTTTCAGTAGCAGGTACTCTTGGGACTGTTACCATGGGAACATATGGTGGATTGTAGAGATAAGTGATTAGTTCTTTGTCTACACCTTCAAAGAAGTAGATCATACGGATTTTCCACTGGGATACTCATCTCTGAGAAGGGTTGGGGGTTTGGTTAAAGAACCTGCAGTAAAGAAGTTTGCTGCATTCGCCATTTTTGAGTGATTGTTTCGAGAAACAGAAAACAGAGTATGAAGAAAAAGTATTCAGATGATGGGATTGACTTCAGGTATGAGTTTAGATTTTTATAGATTTGAACAAAGCACTGAATGAAATGATTTTACCAAGGAAACAGTGCCTATTAATTTGTTAGAGTCGAACTTGTCGAAAATAACAGAAAAAATAGAGGTTGTTTTAAAACTGATGAATAGGGTCAAAATCAATCCATAAATCTACCAAAATGAGTCGAGATCATTGCAGAATGGATCCTTTGATATTGAAAATTAAAGTTTTCTCTGATACCAATTGTTGATCCCACTTTTGACTCAACAATGATATATCAACCGCAAACAGTTAAAAACAGAGTATAAATCAGTGTAAGTGCTGGAGCGTTTTTTGCAAACGGTTTGAGTTGATTTATGGTATATTACATACAGAAATTGTAACGTCCCAAAAATTACAAGGAGTTTAAAATTTTAAAAATAATGCATTTCATTATAATCAAACCATAAGTTAACAAATCCCATTACAATAAAAATAAACGTCGTTAATTTAAACCGTCAGACAAAGTTAAGCAGCGGAAAAGTTATATAATTAAATCCCCATTTAATAAAAATGTAACTTAAACAGTCTTCGCCTTGCGCCCGTGTGTACCGTCATGCCCGACTGCTACTCGCACCTGAAATCATAAGATATTGGGAAGGGTAAGCACGAAGCTTAGTGAATTCTACCACCTACGCAGGTAGCAATCACACATATATCGCCCCTACTCGCAAGTAGGCAAACAACACCACAATTACAAGTATAATAACAATTCAAGGTTTAAACATGTAATCACATACCTCGGTCCCACCGAGCCCTCGGTCCCACCGAGTACACATTATGTGATGTCCACACTAGCTCAGTCCCACCGAGCCCTCGGTCCCACCGAGTACACATTATATGATGTCCACACTAGCTCAGTCCCACCAAGCCCTCGGTCCCACCGAGTACACATTATATGATGTCCACACTAGCTCAGTCCCACCAAGCCCTCGGTCCCACCGAGTACACATTATATGATATTCACACTAGCTCAGTCCTACCGAGCCCTCGGTCCCACCGAGTACACATTATATGATATCCATACTAGCTCAGTCCCACCGAGCCCTCGGTCCCACCGAGCCCCTCAGTCCCACCGAGGTGTACACAAAACACACCATTCACATAATAAATAATTTACAACTAGCTATCACACCACCACTAGTTCACGTAAGCATACAATAACACGCTAGAGCAAACGCAACACATATGTAACTCCTAGTCTACGCAGTGAGAGAACTCACCTCAAACGCAAAGCTTATGACCTCAACTGCAACACGAACCGGCCAACACCAGTTCACCTTGTTCCACCTAAATAAGCGTTAACAATTGTCAAAGTGACGCCTCAAACCAAAGCTACGACTACTAACTTCAAAAACACATTTTTCCAGTTTTTACTCTCAACACGCAGGTCTGTTCGGGACCTGTTTAACCCCTTATAAACTGATTAAACCAGAAATATTTTTCCCATAAACACAAAGTCCCATGTCTTAGGGTTCTAGGGACATATCGTACGCGCTCTAACGAATTTTCTACAATTTACTATGGATTTTACAAAAACAGGACACGAATCTGTCACGTGCAGACCTGCTGTGAAAACAGCCAATTTACCCCTAGTTAGAGGCCGAACCAGACTTCCGCTAAAACACGAAAAGTGTGTCCGGCACAGAATGTGAACCGTGGGTACCGGATTCACCTCAATCCGAGCTACGACGGAAAAGTTACGGTCGTCGCAAAACAGTGACAGATTCATACTTCCACATAAAATGACGATTTTATAAAAACGGTTTAAACGATTCGGGTTTGCAACTAGGGTTCACCCGATCAGGATTTTAGGTTACAAGGGTCTGGGCTCACACGTGCACCACCCACTGCGACCTCCGGCAGTGGTGGTCGCCGGCGGCGGCGGCGATCGTGGTGGTTTTCCGGTTGATCGATGACGACGAGAAAGAAAAGAAAACATCGACAAGAAGAAGATGATTACCTCTCGACGACGACAACGACGCCGCAGCATCCGCCCCTCGGAGGTCCGATCACCGCTGCTCCTCCTCCTTCTCGCTACTCTCTCTCTCTTCGCTAATCTCTCTCTCTCCCGCCGCTGCTCTCTCTCTCTCTCCCTCGCCGCTGCTCTCTCTCTCTCTCCCACCGCTGCTCTCTCCCTCGCCGGCGGACAGCAGCGCCGGCTGTTTGATGTTGCTCCGGCGGCAGCAGTCACCGCGGCGGTGGCGGTGGTTCTCGGTGGTGACGAAGGAACGACAAAGAGGGGAGGGGAGATATCGGCCGTGAACAAAGGGGAACGAAATAGGGTTTTTTTTTGGTGGTTTGCTTGCATTCGACGAGATCAAAAACGAGAGAAGAGAGAAAAGAGATTGGTTTCTACAAGCCTAACCCATGCACATTACAGAAATGCCACATTCAGCCCCTCACTTCTATTACTTGCATAAAAATTGAAACTTAACCCAATTAGTCCCTTGACATAACATTTCGACCATTCCCGTTAACAAACAATTATTTAAAGAAACATTGAACTAAAAAGTACTTAAATAAAATGTATATCGGGACACGGGCTTTACAACTCTCCCCCACTTGAATTAGACTTCGTCCTCGAAGTCTGTGCCCGTGAATAGCTATAGATGGTTCTCCCTCATCTCAACCTCAGGTTCCCAAGTTCACACGGAACCCTTTCGGTGTTTCCACTGGACCTTCACTAACTGGAATCTAAAATTTCTCACACCGCCTAAAAATTTCCCGAATACTTATCTTACCACAAAATTCCTTCAAGTACCCCGTGGTTATAATCGAAATAACACTCCAACAACGGGAAACATTCCTAGTCAAACGACTTCGGTGGTCTCCCAACCTTAGATGTTCCATATATCCCGATTCAAATTCAAGATCTAACCATTCTAAAGGTGCTCACCAATATACCCTACAGGATACTCGAATCCGATCATTCCTACCATTATCGGTCGATTAACTTTAACGAGTTCAAAAAGACTCCCGAAATTTATTTCACGCGAATCGTCAAACCAGTAAATTTATAATCACCCACGAAGGTCATTCCACCATAACCATTCATCACAATTGAGCATCTCAGGGTTACTGCTACCATCACCATAATTATTTTAAAATCGACTACAAATCCCCGATTACACTAAAGGTGTTTGGCCTCAAGCCCAAAAGTCGACACCTAAATATACTACTTACCTCAAAAAGGTTACTGCGCATTTATGCTCTTAATTACAAAGGCATCAATCCCTTAACCGATACTATTCGGCCTACAGTACCAACACACGTGGAATACTCAACCTTCCACCGTCTACTTATCCTCCACACTCGCTCTACGAAGCCTAGTTACACCGCATCGAGATATACCTTAACGTCTACCTCCCAGGTACGTCTCAAGGCCCGGCACATCGGAACTACCTCTCAGGTAAGTGCCCAAGACTACATCCTCCCAGTGCCTACTGGAAGGTCAAGGTCTTAACACATGAATACCGGGGTCCCACCCAGAAATACTCAACCGACCATTACCAACGACTGACTGACATGACCAAGGATCCAATGCAAAACAGTCTACCAACAACATGCCTATCCCAGAATGACTCACTCACCCAACATGTAAATACGCAACGTGCAATAAGTGCAAAACTGTGCAACAAAACAACCCATCAACAAAACTTCACATCGAGCCATTAAAAACCGTGCAATTGACCCATGACTATCTCAAAGTCAAAACCGAGCAAAATGCTCCGCGCTTGCTAGACCCATAAGTCGGTAAAAAACGCGTTTAAATAAAGTTTACGCAAGCAATACACTTAAATAACATTAGTCCCAAACTCGACACGAGTTAAACAAAAGAGTTTTCCAAAAGGACTCACACCCTTAAAATTCTCAAAATGACACATTACACTTATAAGCGCACTTCCCAAATGGTTTACAAAATCATTTACAAAATATTCTCAACGTCAAGATTTTTCATTTCAAAAAGACCGTAAGCAATAAAACTACTATTACCAGGTCGGTAGTTACGCAAAAATGGACACGCTCGTCCCACGTATGAAAATCATATTGAAAATCATTTCATTGCAGCTTAGTTCACTCACAAAACGTAAGCGAAGTAAATAATTTCTTCGAAAATGAAACGTCACGGTTCTAGTATGAATTGACTCATGACAGGTATTTAAAGTAACAGCTCGACCTTACACCAGGTGCGACAAAAGTGTGCACATAATTTCAAAATCAGTTCCACGACATTTGACCCTAAAATTCCTCTTTTTCAACATAAAATGTCGTGGCACAGGGTTCACTAACAAATCTTACGCGCGTCGGCTAGTCATACAAAACGATAAAACGGTTTACAAATATATTTTTGTTAAAACACAACTGTCTCGTGTAAGTTTCAAACTTAACATAAAAACCAATCCGTTTCCATCATTTGAAAATATCGACTAAAACCTCATAAAATCTCAAAAGGTGGGGTTCTTTAAATTGATTTCCAAGATTTCCCCAAATGGTCACATAAACAAATAAGATATGCACCTCGTGAAATTAAACTCACACGACTCAACATGCCGTCAAACAAAACTTATTTTAACCAAATCACTCAAATAGCTTTATACAGACATCGTGGAATGTAACTTTCCGTCTCAACTCTAACATATGTGGAGGAGTTCCAATGTTAACGTCTCGAGCCGTAGTCACTTGCCCGACATTTTAAACACCACAAAACACGGATATCATCTTACCCGGAAGAACCGTTGGAAAAATAAAGAAATGAGACAAAGTCTACAAAGTTTGCACCCCCGCAATAAAACGATTTCATACATTTGCAAAACCATATTTCAAAATCTTGTGTGTGTGCTGAACACTTCCCAAAATTGCAAAACACCATCCATAAAAATGATTTGAAACACAAGAATTTGTTAATGCAATCTATTTCAAAATCAAACTTTGTGCATGACTTAATCGGCATTCTACGCCTCGACTCCTACTCCTCCAAATCTCTCTGGTCCACTAACGTCATCCGGACATTTAAACCTCTTAGGCAAGTTGGGAAATTACGTCAAATAATCCCTACGATTTTTCCTCAAATCAAAGTCGGCTCTATAAGCCTATAATTCTAGCACAATCGTCCATCTTGGCCCGAAACAAACATCATCCTTATCGTCACTACAAGTGATCAATACTAGAATCGTCCTTTTATTCCAACAACTACTAATTTTATAACCTTCGACACTACCCCAACGATCATCCCATCAAAGCAAAACAAGTACACACCTGTACTAGTAGGTTTACTATAGTCGTTCCTCCTTGTGATGGCTATTCCGGGTAGATATTACAACGAGTTATTAGCGCATAATAACTCACACTAACAACGCTCACGCTCAACTCCTTGGATTCCTCGTGACTTTCCCCGACTCGAGCATTGACCCTGTGTTTCCGATGGTAGGAGCTCTACTACTACCTTCCACACCTATCATCACTCGTTCCGAGTTCCATCCGATGGGTCCAAGTAGTTTCTCACCGATAACTACACACATATGCCCGCACCGGCATATGTACGCACTCTTCCTAGCTCCCTAGGAATTCCACCCAATTTCACTACCCTTGCTATAATGAAACCCCCACTAGCCCTGACGAGTCGCCTCGTAAACGCACAGTCGTATACAGTGGAAACCAGATAGACATTCGAATATAAGATTCTATCCTACAACGGTTGGACTCAAACAAGAGCTGCGCAATAGAACTAAATCCGAAATTCTAGGGCTATTCGGTTCCTACCGCATACAACCTATAGTGCATTCACTTAACAACCTACCAAGGCTAGCACGAACTCCTATTAGCAAGAAACAAACATGCAGTACAGTGTAATAAGCACCAAGCAATTTTAGCACACATACTCCTTTGTTCTAGAAAGCAATCTAGCATACATACTCATATGTAAACACTATTCCCAGCTCACTAGGAATTTCATCTCATCCCACTACCCTTGCTACAACGGAATCCCTGTTAGCTATAATGAGTTGCCTCGCGAATACCCAGTCGCATGCAGTGTGAATCAAATAGACATTCGAATACAAGATTCTATCCTAGAACGGTTGGACTCAAACAAGAGCTGTGCAATAGAACTAAATCAAATATTCTAAGGCTATATGATTCTTACTGCATACAACCTACAGGGCCTTCACTTAACAACCTACTATAACTAGCATTGATTCCTACTAGCAAGCAGTCATTATACAGTACAGTGTAAACAACATAGGCAATCTAGCATGCATACCCTATGCCTAGAAAGCAATAAATACACTAAGTACTGTACCTTCTCACATAGCGTCGGCTGACTATACACACTGCGCCATCGATCACCGTTTCCCAAACGGGTTTTCCTTTTTCCTTTATTCTCAAAGATTTTAGTAAAAGAGTTTAAAACTTCATAGCCGCAACTTGAGACCAAACACACCGAGATGTGTTTGATTCACTCAAGCTGTGCTCTGATACCAAGTTGTAACGTCCCAAAAATTACAAGGAATTTAAAATTTTAAAAATAATGCATTTCATTATAATCAAACCATAAGTTAACAAATCCCATTACAATAAAAATAAATGTCGTTAATTTAAACCGTCAAACAAAGTTAAGCAGCGGAAAAGTTATAAAATTAAATCCCCATTTAATAAAAATGTAACTTAAACAGTCTTCGCCTTGCGCCCGTGTGTACCGTCATGCCCGACTGCTACTCGCACCTGAAATCATAAGATATTGGGAAGGGGTAAGCACGAAGCTTAGTGAATTCTACCACCTACGCAGGTAGCAATCACACATATATCGCCCCTACTCGCAAGTAGGCAAACAACACCACAATTACAAGTATAATAACAATTCAAGGTTTAAACATGTAATCACATACCTCGGTCCCACCGAGCCCTCGGTCCCACCGAGTACACATTATGTGATGTCCACACTAGCTCAGTCCCACCGAGCCCTCGGTCCCACCGAGTACACATTATATGATGTCCACACTAGCTCAGTCCCACCGAGCCCTCGGTCCCACCGAGTACACATTATATAATATTCACACTAGCTCAGTCCCACCAAGCCCTCGGTCCCACCGAGTACACATTATATGATATCCATACTAGCTCAGTCCCACCGAGCCCTCGGTCCCACCGAGCCCCTCAGTCCCACCGAGGTGTACACAAAACACACCATTCACATAATAAATAATTTACAACTAGCTATCACACCACCACTAGTTCACGTAAGCATACAATAACACGCTAGAGCAAACGCAACACATATGTAACTCCTAGTCTACGCAGTGAGAGAACTCACCTCAAACGCAAAGCTTATGACCTCAACTGCAACACGAACCGGCCAACACCAGTTCACCTTGTTCCACCTAAATAAGCGTTAACAATTGTCAAAGTGACGCCCCAAACCAAAGCTACGACTACTAACTTCAAAAACACATTTTTCCAGTTTTTACTCTCAACACGCAGGTCTGTTCAGGACCTGTTTAACCCCTTATAAACTGATTAAACCAGAAATATTTTTCCCATAAACACAAAGTCCCATGTCTTAGGGTTCTAGGGACATATCGCACGCGCTCTAACGATTTTTCTACAATTTACTATGGATTTTACAAAAACAGGACACGAATCTGTCACGTGCAGACCTGCTGTGAAAACAGCCAATTTACGCCTAGTTAGAGGCCGAACCAGACTTCCGCTAAAACACGAAAAGTGTGGCCGGCACAGAATGTGAACTGTGGGCACCGGATTCACCTCAATCCGAGCTACGACGGAAAAGTTACGGTCGTCGCAAAACAGTGACAGATTCTTACTTCCACATAAAATGACGATTTTATAAAAACGGTTTAAACGATTCGGGTTTGCAACTAGGGTTCACCCGATCAGGATTTTAGGTTACAAGGGTCTGGGCTCACACGTGCACCGCCCACTGCCGCCTCCGGCAGTGGTGGTCGCCGGCGGCGGCGGCGATCGTGGTGGTTTTCCGGTTGATCGATGACGACGAGAAAGAAAAGAAAACATCGACAAGAAGAAGATGATTACCTCTCGACGACGACAACGACGCCGCAGCAGCCGCCCCTCGGAGGTCCGATCACCGCTGCTCCTCCTCCTTCTCGCTACTCTCTCTCTTCGCTAATCTCTCTCTCTCTCCCGCCGCTGCTCTCTCTCTCTCTCTCCCTCGCCGCTGCTCTCTCTCTCTCTCCCACCGCTGCTCTCTCCCTCGCCGGCGGACAGCAGCGCCGGCTGTTTGATGTTGCTCCGGCGGCAGCAGTCACCGCGGCGGTGGCGGTGGTTCTCGGTGGTGACGAAGGAACGACAAAGAGGGGAGGGGAGATATCGGCCGTGAACAAAGGGGAACGAAATAGGGTTTTTTTTTGGTGGTTTGCTTGCATTCGACGAGATCAAAAACGAGAGAAGAGAGAAAAGAGATTGGTTTCTACAAGCCTAACCCATGCACATTACAGAAATGCCACATTCAGCCCCTCACTTCTATTACTTGCATAAAAATTGAAACTTAACCCAATTAGTCCCTCGACATAACATTTCGACCATTCCCGTTAACAAACAATTATTTAAAGAAACATTGAACTAAAAAGTATTTAAATAAAATGTATATCGGGACACGGGCTTTACAGAAATAGGAGAATAAAGCTTTGAATTATAAGATTGTAGCTCAATGATTCATCTCTATCTGATTCTTCAAGGTTATACCAAGAACACCGGGAAGAATGTGTTTACAAATATGCGCTTTAAATTGGTGTGTGTGTGTGTGTGTGTTGTGGAATTGTTTTTAGAAAAGGTCTGGTAGAAGTATCTATTTATACTAAACGACAGGGGACAAACAATAGACAAATATTACACGGGTACAAGAGATGAGGTCGTGGGATTGATCCTAGTACACGTTAATTGAGTGCGTCGTATTCTGCAAAAGTTGCATCCTCTCTGGTGATGACACGTGGAAAGTAGAGGATCACACCTTGTACTATTGATCTTCAGGATCTTCGTACAACAGAGTCATGTGTGGGGCACACTTGTCCTTGTCAGTCTTCTAGTATCTTTAACTTCTGAGTCTTCATACCACAGAGGCTCTGTCAAGGGTGACAGAGGCTCTGTGACCTTGTCTTTTGATGATCTTCTGATGAATGACAAGTGAAGGTTACTCGTAGCTCTGTGCTCTTGGTGTTCGACAGAGGCTTCTGTCAAAGTTCCTCCTTAGCCTATCTTTGATACATTCTTATACACAGAAGTTGGAGCTAACAAACTTTACTCAACAAATTGTTTATAAAATGGGTACCCTCATCACTAATTAGTGCACATGGGGTACCAAACCTTGTAAAAATTTGTATTTGTAAAAACTTAAGAACAGTTTTTGCATCATTTGAAGCACATGCCATTGCTTCTACCCATTTGGATACATAATCAACAACAACAAGAATGTATTGACAATTGTTTGATGGGGGAATGGACCCATAAAATCAATTCCCTAAACATCAAACAACTCAACTTCCAAGATCCCATTCAAAGGCATTTCATTTCTTTGAGAAATGGAACCACTTCTTTGGCATTCATTACAACTTTGTGCAAAGTTATGAGCATCTTTGAAGAGAGTAGACCAATAGAAACCAGATTGAAGAACTTTAGTTGTTGTTCTTTGGCCTCCAAAATGTCCTCCATAAGTTGATTGGTGGCAATGCTGCAGGATTGCAACCACTCTGTTTCTAGTATGCATCTTTTCATCAATTGATCTGTACCAAGTTTAAACATAAAAGGATCATCCCATATGTAGAATTTACAATCATGGAGAAATTTCTTCAGCATATGGTGATTATAATCAGAAGGTTTGATGCCACAAGTTAAATAATTAGCTATGTCAGCGAACCATGAAAGTTGTGACTGTACCATAAGAATCTTTTCATCAGGGAAGGTTTCTATGATGTCTCTTCCTTCCCTACTTTCAACAAGCTTTTCTAACCTAGATAAATGATTAGCCACTTGGTTTTCCACACCCTTCCTATCAACAATTTCTAGGTCAAACTCTTACAATAACATAACCCATCTTATTAGCCTTGGTTTTGCATCTTTTTTTGAAATGAGATATTTGATGGCAGCATGGTCTGTTTGAACAATGACTTTGGCTCCCATCAAATATGATCTAAATTTCTCAAATGCAAAAACCACTGCTAATAATTCTTTTTCAGTTGTTGTGTACTTAATTTGAGCTTCATTCAGGGTTTTGCTTGCATATTAGATGGAATGAAAATTCTTTCCTTTTCTTTGACCTAAAACTGCACCAATAGCCCAATCACTTGCATCACACATGATAACAAAAGGTTTGTCCCATTCAGGAGCAACAATCACTGGACCAATTACCAAAGCTTTCTTTAAAGTAAGGAATGCATTTTAGCAATCCTCATTAAAATCAAATTTTTTGGTCTTGCTGTAATAATAGACATAAAGGTTTTGAAATCGTCGAAAAATCTTTTATGAAACGTCTATAAAATTCAGCATGACCACGAAAGCTTCTGATTCCTTTAACAGTGGTTGGTTCAGGTAGTTTTTCAATAACTTCAAGTTTAGCTTTGTCTACCTCAAGTCCCCTTTTTGAAATTAAATGACCGGGGACAATTCCTTCTGTAACCATGAAATGACAATTTTCCCAGTTAAGAACCAAGTCAGTTTCTTCACACCTTTTAAGACTTTGTTTTATGTTTTCCAAATAATGATCAAAAGATGAACCATAAACAGAAAAATCATCCACAAATATTTCAATGGATTTTTCAAGCATGTTAGAAAATATGGACATCATGCATCTTTGAAAAGTAGCAGGCGCATTGCAGAGTCCAAAAGGCATTCTCCTAAAAGCAAAAGTGCCAAAAGGACAAGTGAAAGTAGTCTTCTCTTGGTGTTCCGGTGCTATGGCTATCTGGTTGTATCCTGAGTATCCATCCAAGAAGCAGTAGAACTCCTTTCCAGCCAACCTGTCCAACATTTGATCAACAAAAGGTAAAGGAAAATGATCTTTTTGAGTAGCATTGTTTAGTCGACGGTAGTCCATGCAAATTCTCCATCTGGAGACTATTCTAGTTGGGATGAGTTCATTCTTGTCATTGGAAATGACAGTGATCCCTCCCTTCTTAGGCACACATTGGGCTGGACTAACTCAAGAACTACTGGCTATTGGGAAAATAATTCCTACATCTAACCATTTCAAAATTTCCTTTTTCACTACCTCTTTCATGACAGGGTTCAGCCTTCTTTGAGGTTCTATGGACTTGAAGTTCTTTTCTTCTAAGATGATCTTATGTTGACAAATATAAGGACTAATCCCTCTAAGGTTAGCAATGGTCCATCCTATGGCTTTGGTGTGTAACTTCAACATATCCACTAACTTCTTTTCTTGATGCATATCTAGGGTAGATGATATGATAACATGTAATTTGTCTTCTTCTCCTAGAAAAGCGTATTTCAGGTGAGTTGGGAGTTTCTTCAACTCCAGGTCAGGTGGTGAGATTATGGAAGGCACGGCTGATTTTTGCTCAATATTTTCCAACAGCTCAAATGATGCAGCAACCAAAGGGACAGTTTCTTCTTTTATGGAAATTTCATCATCATCATCATCATATTCCTCGGTTTCTTCCTCATCCTCTTCTTCTATCCTACAGGTCTGTTTGACTTTTTCCTCATGACACAATGACTCAATGGTACCTAAGCTTGAACAGTCTTCCATATCATTAGGGTACTTTAAAGAATTGAAAACATTAAATGTGACTTTTTGGTCCTGAAGTCTCATAGTCAATTCTCCTTTCTGATCTCATCTATCAAAGTTCTACCGGTGGCTAAGAAAGGTCTTCCTAAGAGAATAGGAATATCCTTGTCAGCTTCAAAGTCTAAAATGATAAAATCAGCCGGAAAGATGAATTTGTCAACCTGGACTAACACATCTTCAATCTTACCCTCTGGATAGGCAATGGTTTTATCTGCTAGGATGAGTGTGACTGTGGTAGGTCTGGCTTCTCCTATGCCTAAGCTTTTGAAAATTGACAAAGGCATGAGATTGACAATGGCACCTAAATCACACAAAGCTTGTCCAACTTCTTTCCCACCTATGGAACAAGGAATGGTAAAACTCCATGGGTCTTTTTGCTTAGGGGGTATTTTGTTGGAAAACAGAGCACTGCAACCTTTAGTGAGGGCAACAGTCTCATACTCAGTCAACTTCTTTTTCTTACTCAAAATGTCTTTGAGGAACTTAGCATAATTGGGCATCTACTCAATTGCTTCAACAAGAGGTATGTTGATGTGCAATTGATTGAAAAAATCCAAAATCTTTTTAAATTGCAATTCCTCTTTCTCATTCCTCATCCTTTAGGGATAAGGGATGTAAGGGGGACTGGTTTGATAACAGCTTTGTTTGAAGGTTTTGAGCAAGATGGTTCCAGTATGCTTTTGGTGTTGGTCACATTGGGTGGACTTTAACTTGTCGTCTTATGGTCTTGGTCTTCTTTTTGACTTGGTGGTTTTGGAATAACCTGAATATCTGTAGTAGGAATGGTTTTGGACAATTTATCAAAATTAGTTTTGGTTAAAGGGCCAAATTCCTTTTCCACAAATTCAGGTAATTCTTTCCTACTCCTAAGAGTTACAGCTTTCACATGTTCTTTTCCTGGGGCCTTTGGGATTTCAGTGTTACTAGGCAAAGTACATGTGGCCCTGTTGATCTGGTTAAGTGCATTGACTGATTTGAGTTTCTAAGTTCCTCAAAAGTGTGCTATGTTGATTAAAAAGGGACTGATTTTTTTGTTGTTGTTGATCCCAATATTGACTCAACAATGATATTAATCTCTATTAGTTCAAACAAATAAGAATGCGGAAGCGTTTTAGAGAACTAAAGAGATGCTTCGGTAGAAGATACACACAGAAACAAACAAGTGGATAGATAATAAACAAGAGTTTAGCCCAAAGATTCACTTTCTATTGATTATCATAAACCACCAAGAACACCGTAAGTATGTGAAAATATTATGCTCTAAACAGGTGTGTGCCTATTGTGCAAAGTTACAGGAAGTGCTCTACAAGAGCCTTCTATTTATACTATTCTACAGGGGACAAGTGAGAGACAATAAGTACTAAGGGTACAAAGACAACATCGTGGAACTGTAGCAGGTACAACGTTAATGTAGTGCGCCGTTTTTTGCTAAGGCTATAACCCAACAGAGGTTGACACGTGTAATGTGCACGGCACGCCTTGTATGAATGGTCTTCAGGATCTTCGTACAACAGAGGCACGTGAGAGGCACGATCTTCATTGTCTTGATCTTCAGGAATCTTTAGTCTTCTAATTCTTCATACCACAGAGGCTCTGTCAAGGGTGACAGAGGCTCTGTGGCCTTGTCCTCTGAGAAAGTCTTATCTAGAAACTTCACTTGGTGTCTTGGCAGAGGCTCTGTCGATGACTTTACACTTGGCCTATTTTTCAATACTTCTTGAAACATAGAAGTTGGAGCTAACAATCTCCCCCTAAGTATTGAAGAATAAAAAAATTGAAAAGTGCATGGTTTTCTAAGCTAAGAACACGACAAGAGGTATTTGACCTCTGTAGAAGCTTTACTTTTCGTATAAGGATATGCCAGAGGCACTTACATTTGATTACAAAGGAAGGTATGAAAAGTAAGTAGAGGATGGTTGAGGATGTTAGACTCTGGCGTTTAGGAAGTCATTGATTCTCCTTGTGAGTCCTCCATCTTTGAGTTCACGATACATTCTGATGCAAAGGTTTCTGAAGTTGATGATAGAGTCAATGACCTCTATTAATCTGTCAGCGAGAGCTCGATCCATGAACTCTGATCCTCTATGTTCCAGGAGATTGGCTCTGAACTCGAGCAGAGTCTTTGTTGCATATTTCTGGCAGTCAATCTCTAGGAATAACTTTAACTTTCCAGAGTGATCACGTAAGACGTACCCGATCTTTGGACTTGTGATGATGGAGTTTGGTCTGATGTCCGCGGAGGAGGGGCATTGGTCTTCTGGTGGTGGGAGATTTAATCTTTGTACTCCAAGGTCGAGTCCCACTTGAAAGTCTATCAGGCTGTATAGCAGAAGTCTTTCGCGCATTGCCTTCTTGATTTCATCATAAGCTCTTTGTACTTCCTATCTGCGATTGTAGTTCTGCCTTGCCCAGCTCAGAAGATCAGGTAGATCATAGACGTTTAGAGTTCTCAGATCTGCGTCTGAGAACTTGTTCCCGGATCTGTCCACATGTGTAACCTCTGGTAGAGGTTGTAGTAAACCTGTGTTCCTCTGGTGTGGGAAAGCTTGCAGTAGATGACTTTGTCGATCTTTGAGTTTGAGAAGACTTGGTTAACGGGTTTGGCTTTGCTTCTATAGAAGTCATCTCGTAGTTGCTTAAGAAAGTCAGGTTTCAGAATCGACGACGGCAGAGGATCGTTGACGGCTCTGCAGTATAAGTATTTGTGCAGCACCTCTTCCATTTTTTTTGTTGAACAGGAGGTGGTGGCATGGGTTTCCGCAGAGCATCAAGATTGCTAATTAGTTGGGCCACCCGATCTTCTGATGGCTTAGCCTTAGGATCTATACGGGCTTGGTTGACAGAGGGGGAAGTCCGAAAGCCCAGTCTTCTTCTTCTGGCTTAGGAGTGATGAAGGCGTCAAAAGCACTTTTCATCAATTTCTCAGTAGGTTTATTCTTTTGGTTTTTTTCTTTTTTGGTTCCTCTGTCGGTATCCCCTTTCCCTTGTCTTTTGCCTTCAGCTTTTGTTGTTCTGCTTGTTGGGATTGGGTTGCCTCTGTTGGTTTTATCTTTTGAGTTTCCGAGGGCTTGGATGGGGGTGCTCCTGCAGTTTTTGGAGGGGTTGCCTCTGTTGGTTTTACAGGGGACTTGGTGGGTGATGTTGTTTTGGTTTGGGGTTTGGTTGGGGATTGTTCTGTAGTTTTGCTCAGATATTTCCGTTTTTGAGCAAGTGTTTTGGTTTTGGGTTTAGATTTGGGCTCTTCTTTTGTTTTGGGTGTGGGGGATGGAGATTTTATCTTTTCAGCTTCTGGTGTAGAGGATGGTAGTTGGATTTCTTCAGTTGGTTTTGGTGTTGGTGATGGTTGATGGGTTTCTTCTATCGGTTTTGGTGTTGGGGAAGGAAGGTCATCTTCTGAGGAAGTAAGTATTTGAACATGTTCCGCTCCAGTCTTTGATTTGGGTGAGGGTAGATTCTCCTGTTGAGTAATTTCCACAGAGGTGGGTATTTCCTCTATGGTCTGTGTATGTTGTTGATCTTCAGTGGTTGATGGTATTTGGGTTAGAGGTTCTGCGTGGAGTGGTGGTGGAGCTGGTAAACCTCTGTTTGCAGCTCTCTCTGTCCTTTTCTCCCCCTCAGAATGATCTGATGGTCCTTCTGAATCATCATCAGAATCATCTTGTCTTCTATCTGAAGTCCCCTCTGCTCGACATGTGGAGGATGTCTTCTTCGGCTGAGTGGCCCCTACAACTATCATTTTAGCGCGGAGGTCGTCACATATTCCGAGCAGATAGGCAACCTCTGCTTCGGAGTTAAACATGAGTCTTCCCACGCTTGCCTGGAAATCTTTCACGTAGTTGGCATTGGCTGTGGTGGAGGCCTTGATGAATTCTGTCGTCTCATTAAGAATCCCCTAACCAAATTTTGTGATCTGAGCTCTGGTCATATAGTCAGAGGGTTTCATGGCCTGAGTCTCTCTGGTCGTATGCTCCTGGATGTGTTCTAGGGCCCGTTTAAGATCTTCTGGTGTAAGACCCATAGAGGCAGGGGTTTGTTCTTTCTTCAGCTGCTCAAGGAGTTCTTTGACAGATGCCTGAAATGCAGAGGTGGATGTTTTCTCGAATGCAGAGGCGGCATCAACAGCAGAGGTTGTTGCAGTTTGTTTCATCTGAGTGCTGGCATTTTGCACCTCTGTTGACAGGTTGTCAACTTTGGTGGTCAGATTTGTAAGTGCCCTTGAGGTAGCTTCTGCAAAAATGTCGAAGGAGCTTTTCAACTCCTTCAACGAATTGGTCATAGAGGAGACAAGGGTTTGGAACTCACCCCTTGCGACATACGAACCATGTGTAACCTCTGGGGGAACACATTCTTCCCCAGAGTTTGTTCTTGTTCCTTGGACACCTTCTTTCACTCATGTATTGATGTTGAGAGCGGAAGGATTTCCTTCTGATCCTTGAGTAGAGGTTTTTAAGGCCTCATGCTCTACAGAAGTTCTGTTACGAACATTGTCCTGATCCACTCCAGAGATGGGTACATGAGTATTCTTAAGTTGACTTGGGGACTTGTCTAGAGTCCCTTCGTCTATGTGCACTCTAGGCTCCTCTGAAGAGCCAATTGGACCTATTTGTGTGCATGTAGCAGAGGAAACAAATTCCTCTACGGGGATTTCTAATGTGATCTGGGGCGAATGATCATGAACAAGAGGTGAGTCCTTTGGAGAGGACTCCCTCAGAATGGTTTCCCCGGTTATTAGTGGCACAGAGGAGGAAAGAGGTTCCTCTGTCCGGTTTGCTTGGGTTGGGGTCAAGTTGTGCTGCTCTTTTTCAATGATTCCTTCTGCCACTAGACTGGCGGAATCAGAGGTGTGGGTTGCACTGGGAGGTGGTTGGGGTTGTGTGCCTCTACTTTCTCCGGCATCTTTTCTTGATTCGTCCTCTGTCATGCACCCTAACTCTATTTATGTCTGTGTGTCGTCGGCTTCTACCATTTCCTCTGGACTCTTTCGTAGTGAATCAAAGAAGGAATGAGAGGCATGTAAGGAATGTAGGTTTGGGTGCATAAGCCCTTCTGAAGTGTTTACCTGAATGCCCTCAGGGGTTCTGTCATCTTCCTCTAGGTCAGAATCAACCTCTAAGACGATGATAGTTGGGTTTGTGGTGTTCCAATTTGTGAGAGCTCCTGCGGTCCATCCAGAGGTATCCAGGGTTTCAGTAATGTTGGGGCGTTCGAGGAAGGCAGAGAAGTCAGTGGCCTCTGCATAATGGATTGGAGTGGGGGATTGCAGAGGTTCTTCAGGTGCGACTTCTTCTTCTGCTAGAACTTCCTCTACGATGCTCTGCTGAGGAGTTTTGGGTTTCTTTGTCTTCTTCCTCTTTGGTTTTGGGGCTCCCTCCTCGGAAGATTTGGTCTTTCTTTTCTTCTTCTTTTCCTTAGGAGGAGGGGGTGCAGAGGATCCAACCACTATTTCTTGTGGTGGTGATTGTTGGGATTGTTGGGATTGTTGGGGGGGCTCAACACTTGCAGAGGTTCCCTCTGTGGGTTTCTTGGCTCTGGTAGCCTTCTAAGCTTTAGAGGAGGTTTCTGAGGATTTTCCCTTCGATGCAGAGGTATCAATCGTGCTTCACAGAAGACGAAAATTTTCTTGTCTTAGCTCATGCTTTGCGAATGCTGCTGCATGTTCTTCAGTATCCATCCTTTCAACCACTTGGGATCCTACATGGGTTCCTAAACGCGGGGGTGTCACAGGACTCGGTTCTGGAGTTCTGTGCGCGTATGTATGCTAACCTAAGGTTCTCATATGTCACATATGTTAGCAGCTTGGATGGCAGAGGTCGGCAGAAGCGATATCCATCTATGTGTCTGGTGGGGGTCATTTTTGCCAGAGGGTAGGTTTTTACCACTGGTCCTTCCATTGGCCAGTCTTCCAGCAGAAGCAGAGGCTCTAGAATTACTCCTAGAGTCCTCTGGAATTGTAGAGCAGGGAGTTCGAGGCTTCTTTCACCCTTTGCCTTCTGCGTGGAGATTCTGTGGTCGATTGTGTTCACAATCTCCTGCATTATTAAAGTTGCGTAGTCCAGAGGCAAATCATAGTACACCCCGTACATGATTGCCAGAATCTGGTGAGAGGTTTGCTCTGGGCTTCCCACCTTCCCTGTGAGACATCTATTCAAGATGGAAAATAGAGTGTTCCACAGAGGTGGAAGGCGGTTTCTTCTGAAGGCGTTCCTCTTTTCCAGGCGAGTGTTGTAGCCTAGCATCTCTGTAAAGTCACAGAGCTCCCTGTCAGAAGGAGTCTATGCATAGTCTTTAATTCCTAGAAGACCTCTGGTGGGTATGCCAAACTCCAATGTGAGCATGGTTCTGTTGAATTTGAGTTCTATATTTTCGGATATGTCAGGTTTGGAGATGTAGCCGTTGATCTGTCGGTTTTCTTCATCATAATAACAGCTCTGCCAAAATTGGTTTAGGTATCTGGCAGGGATCCTTGTAACATTTTTGGTCAGACGGGAGTTTAAGGGGTGGTTTTCTAGAAGATTCAATAAAATGGCATGTTCATCCCCAAAAGTGGTTCCTGAGGGAACCAAGTAATGATTATTAGGTTTAAGGGGAAGAACGTTTTCATACTGGTCATGGTCTAGGAAGTTTTGCAGATGGGTCGTCGGAGCAAAGTCCACTGAGTCGCAAGAGTGGTCTTGCTCAAGGTTTCTGGCCATGGATGGGTTCTGTGAGTGCTCAGATTGAGCTGGGGAGTTCGCCGGAGAGTTGGAGGTGGAAGCCATGGAAGATTTCTTTAAAGAACGGAGTAGAAAATCGGAGTTGCAAATCGGAGTTGCAGGTTTTGCAATGTTCGTCGGAGTAGGGAGGAGAGTAAATTCGTAAAGGAAGAAGAGAGAGGGGTAAACGGGGTTATATAGTCGAGGGTAGAAACGGATAGAATTCCACACTAAAAAGTGAATTCAATGTATTTTGGGGTCCGCACTCGAGTTCTTACAGCTGTAGGCAATGCTCTGAAACGTTGTTTGACTGACACATCCAATAGAGGCGTGCCACGTCAGAAGTGTCAGAGCACGATTAGACGTCGTGCGCGGCCCATTAATGTTGAGCGCGTGGGAGTCTCTATTCACAAATGACTGTCTCTGCAGAAAATAACCCGCTCTTACGGAACCTGTTTCTATGCACAAGTTTCAAAACGACAGAAGCTCTATGATGGATTGCGCTCTGTGATCTGAACCCTTCTTACATTGCCTCTGAGCTTGCACCTTTCCCAAAAACACTTGAAAAGACAGTGGAAATGATCGATAGAGTGTCCGAGCAAAATTTGCGGTTACAGAGGCTCTGGCTTACAGAGGCTCTGCTGAGCTCAGCAGAGGCTCTATGACCGAAAATTTCTAGTAACAGACAACTTATAAAACTTTTTGATCATCCAAAGTTTTGACAGTTTTAAACAATGTTTTAGGACATATTTGGAAATTGGTGTCCTAGAAAACTGTTTTGGAAAGTTGATTTGTGCGAGATACTCACTCTTCGATTCTCCTTTGCTCGGCATAATCCCTGACTTCTGTGGATATGTTTGATCAAAACTCCTCTTTGGCTCCCACTTGAATAACCAATCTCTGGAGATCAATCCAGGGTCTCCTTCTGCTCCCCCTTGACCTATGCTTGGATCAGTTGTGATAAGTAAAGCATAAAACATAGGTCAAACTCACCAGAGGTTCTGTAGGAATCGTCAGAGGCTCTGAGCAATTCCACAGAAGCTCTGTTGGGTATAGAACTTTTGATGATAAAGAATTTACATGCAAAAGAGTTTAAATATATACATATTTACAAGAAGATCAAGTCCCACTTACAGAGGGATCAACTCATGTTTAGCATACCTAACTTACCCACCAAGAAAAGGAATATTTTCTCATCGAGTGCCTTGGTGAATAAGTCTGCAAGTTGAAATTTCGTGGACACAAAGTACATCTCGATTGTGCCTTGTTCAACATGATGCTTCAGAAAGTGGTACCGGATATCAATATGCTTTGTTTTGGAGTGTTGTACAGGATTGGCATAGATCGCAATGGCACTCTTTGAATCACAGAGGATGGGAATCTTCTGATTGTCGAAACCATAGTTCTTTAGATGAGTTCGCATCCACAGAACCTGGGAGCAACAGCTAGCAGCTGCAACATATTCGGCTTCTGCTGTAGATGTTGACACACAATTCTGGTTCTTTGAAGTCCAGCTGACTAGTTTACCACCCAAGAATTGGCAACTCCTAGAGGTACTTTTTCGGTCAAGCTTGCATCCTCCATAATCTGAATCTGAGTAGGCCATAAGATTAAAGCCAGAGTTCTTTGGATACCAGAGGCCAAGATTCTTGGTTCCCTTTAGGTATCTAAAGATCCTCTTTACAGCAAGAAGGTGGGATTCCTTTGGGTTAGCTTGATATCTTGCACAGAGGCATGTGGCATACATTATATCAGGTCTGTTGGTTGTTAAGTACAAAAGGGACCCAATCATGCCTCTGTAGAGCTTGCACTCTACAGACTTTCCACCTGGATCTGAGTGTAACTTATTTCCAGTTGACATGGGGGTATTCATGACAGAGGCATCCGAGAGTTTGAACTTAGAAAGAATGTCAGAGACATATTTTTCTTGATTGATAAAAATCCCCTCTGATGATTGTTTGACTTGGAGTCCTAGGAAGAAGTTTAGTTCTCCCATCATACTCATTTCAAACTCACTCTGCATGAGTTTTTCAGAATATGTGCAGTGTTGTGCATTTGTAGAACCAAAAATAATGTCGTCCACATAAATCTGCACAAGCAGAATCTCCTCACCTTTTCTTTTATAAAACAAAGTAGTATCGGTTGTACCTCTTTCGAAATCATTTCCAAGAAGAAAGGTTGAAAGGCGTTCGTACCATGCTCTTGGAGCCTGTTTCAGTCCATACATAGCTTTGTCAAGATAGTAAACGTGGTTTGGGTACTTGGCACTTTCAAACCCTGGTGGCTGCTGGACGTATACTTCTTCTTGGATTTGACCATTCAGAAAGGCAGATTTGACATCCATTTGGAAAACTTTGAAACCTCTGTGGGCTGCGAAGGCTAAGAAGATTCTTATTGCTTCGAGCCATGCGACAGGGGCAAAAGTCTCATCGTAGTAAATTCTTTCTGCTTGGCAATATCCCTTGGCCACCAATCTCGCCTTGTTTCTGATGACCACCCCATCCTCATCCTTCTTGTTTATAAAGACCCATTTTGTCCCTATAGCCTGTTTCCCTTTTGGTAGAGGGACTAAGGTCCATACTTTATTTTGTTCAAACTGTAGAAGCTCTTCTTGCATTGCAACTACCCAGTTTGGGTCATCTAAAGCTTCAGAACCACGTTTGGGTTCGATCACACTGATAAAGTTTGTAAAGAAACAAAAATTAGCAGTGGCTGATCTTGTCTTGACTTTTTTAGAAGGATCGCCAATTATTTGGCTCTGAGGATGGCTCTTCATCCACTTTGTCATCTTTGGGAGATAGTCATTAGCATCATCTAGTTGAACTTATGTGGTTGCACTTGTTGGTTCTGGTGCAACCTCTATAGTGGGAGGTATTTCTGTGCTTGAACACGGTTCTTCAGCTTGTCAAGGTATTTCAAGAGAGTTGGAATTGATTCCTCTGAGGATATTGAGACAGAATCCTCGTTTTCCTCTGGTATTGCATCCTCTGTTGTAGCTAGAGTAGGTATTTCCAGTGCCTCTGTGGTAGTATTCTTGCTTGCATCATCTTCTGCTAGCTCCCCCTAAACACTTACATCTGCACGATTTATGGAAGAGGGTGAAGTATTTAATGGACCAGTTAGAGATATACCTGAATCAGTTTGGTCGGCAGAAGACGTTTCTCCAGAGGCTCTGTTGACTCCCGCAGAGGGATCAATATCATCATGGAACATCTCTTCAAATAGCAGATTCAGTTCTGTTTCTCTTGTCTTTGAGATGCCAGAGGATTCCTTTTTCAGACCGAGTTCTGAACTGATTTGTTCAGAAGTCTTCTGAAAGGAGTCATCAAAAGAGACATTGATACTCTCCATAATTGTTCGAGACTGCAGAAGGTAAACTCTGTAGGCTTTTAAAGTGACAGAGTACCCAATGAACTTGCCTTTGTCTGCTTTCACATCAAACTTTCCTCTAGCTTCTCTATCATTCAGGACAAAACACTTGCATCCAAATACATGGAAGAACTTTGTTAGCTTCAATCTTCCTAATCATAGAAGTATTTAGAAGTAGTGAAAAATAGGCTAAGTGAAGAAAGCCTCTTACAGAGGCTCTGCCGGAATTACCGAGGGCTCAAGATCAAGAATCTACAGAAGCTAAAGAGGCGCGCTACAGAAGCTCTGTCATACGCGCAAAGAAGATCAATAACTCGG
The DNA here is from genome assembly GCA_033807775.1 of Saussurea involucrata. Taxonomy (NCBI): domain Eukaryota; kingdom Viridiplantae; phylum Streptophyta; class Magnoliopsida; order Asterales; family Asteraceae; genus Saussurea; species Saussurea involucrata. The sequence goes on from CM066322.1 coordinate 142,637,865, forward strand.
AATCCGGGGAAGACTGCTCCACAGAGGACCAGACCGCAGAACCTCTGTAACTCATTACAGAGCCTCTGTGGTCCTCACAATCATACTTGAAGATATTTACAATATCTTGCTACTGTTACAGGACCTGTTCATCAACTTGCATGGTAGCATGCCCTGTCCAACGTCGACGTGTCAAACTCTGATTGGACTCAATAGGGCTTAGTACATAATAGACGTCTGCTGCATTAAATGCAATACAACACGTCTTACTGTTCATGCCGTTCTTGCAACTGTTCACGACATCCGTTCAACTATTCATAAGTACCGTCTGAATAGTAGCATATGCTTTATGGTCCCCTTTAGAGTAGTATATAAGGAAGACTCATGTTGAGTTCTTCCTTATCAATCAATCACATATAAATCGACCATCATAAGAACACAAAAAGCTTATTCACCTTAAGAGTCATATCTATTTTGAAGCTTTTCTTACTCATTGTTCTTAAATATGTTCTTAATATATATTCAGTAAACTTTGAAATATTATTTCCTGTTCATTGTTTATTTTTATTTTGGTCTAAATCTATCAAACTTATCTGTTAGTTCTTCAAATACGCTTCCGCATCAAACATTAACTTGAACTAATAGATCTGATAATCTTGTTTAAAGCAAAACGGGAACCAACAATTGGTATCAGAGCAAAGCTTGATTTTCAATATCAAGTGATCCTCGTTTTACAACTTTTACCATACGCATTGGTTAGTAAATCTACAGAGGCTACGGACAGACCAAGAAATGAGAGATCTACAGAAGAGAAAAAGAAGGAGAAAAAGAAGATAGTAATGGTTGATAGCGAATAAGACGAGCTAATAGAGGAAGAAATAACTCTTGCGTCATTAGCTAAATCAATGGCTCTATTGACAAGAGAGTTTAGAAATAACCAAAGGAATTCTGGTAGAAGAGATGATGGAAGAAGAGAAGAATCAAGTGACCGACAGAGGTCAGACTACAGAAATGATGACCAACAGAGGTCGAGCGACAGAAGCTACAGAGGAAATGACCGACAGAGATCAAATGAGAAGGTAGGCCACACACAAGAATGCTACAAATGTGGTAAGCCTGGTCATTACGCAAACGAATGCCGAACAGAGAAAGGTGGAGACCAACAGAAGTCCGAAGATCGAACTGAAAACACCTCCCAAGGTTGTTTCAACTGCGGCAAGCCAGGTCATTTCGCTAAAGAATGCAGAAGTAGACAAAATCGCCCACAGAAGGACTCAACTTTTTACAAAAAGAAGGCTGAGTATTATGCGCAAAAATCCCTGATGGCGAACAAAGGGCATTCTGAGGCAAGCAAGGAGGACTTCGAGTCAGACTCTACCTCTGACGATGAATTTCCCACAAATGCCCTGTTCTGTGGCATGGCAGAAGTTGACTCCGGCACTGACAATGAGGTATCCATTTCAAACTCTACCTCAAGTACTAATTCTGTAGATGATGATTTATTTAAACTTAACATTGAACTGAAAGAAATAAATGAAAGCATTCAGAAAAAATTGACCTTTAATGAGAGAGAAGTAAGGCTTCTCACTCAAGAAAAAGCCAAAATCTTTGAAGAAAAAGAAAAAGTCGAAAAATATTGGAGCAAAAATATAGATCCTTTAAAAAGGCAAATTTCTGATTTAACCTATGCTTTAAAAATCAAAACAAAAGAACTTTCAGTTTCAAGAAGTGAAACTACAGACATAAGAGCTCTAAGAGAATACTTTCAAAAAGAAAGAGAAGTACTTTGGCAAGATCTTTTAAGAAGAGAAGTTTTACTTAAAAACTATAAAGATGCACAGAAGGTATATGAAAAGGTAAACTCTCAAATAGCAAGACGAGGTATAGGGTACAGTGATATTACCTTAGGAGTTGAAAATAAATGACTAAAACCTCTGTCTTCTCTATTTGTTTTGGGAAAAACTAACAAACCAAACTTTCCAAACTTACTCTCTGTAAGTAAAAGGGTTAAACTCTCTGCAGAACCTCACTTAAGGAAACATACAAAGATGATCAATGTGTGGTTTGAAAACACAGATTCATCATCTTCAACCTCTGTCAATAGAGGAATCAAACCAAAGAAATATCTGAAAACACAAGATCAGATTGGTATCTTTAAGTTTGGTAAACCAGAAACTCAAACACAGGTCGCTTTTGTCTGCATAATGAACGATGAAAAGAAATTATCAGCAGAAGCTCCTGAGTTTAAACCCATCTTTTTAGAAGAAAAACTTAAAAAATCTATTGAAGAAGAAATTTTGGAAGTTTTGAAATCAAATGTTTTAGAAAATCTCAGTACATCTTCTATAAATCAAATTCTCGCTGAAAAGATCTCATCAGATACCTCTGCCTTCTATGAAAGTCATTCTATAGAGGAAGAAAGCTCGTACGATACATGCTCAGAAAATCCAGCCTCTGTCGAAAGAGATGACTCAACCTCTGTATATGAGGACGATTCATCCTCTGAAGACTCGGAGACTGATTTTAAATCAGGGATAATTCACTGTGACACAGAGGATGTTAAATTCTCCTCTGAAGTTCTTAACAGAACAATTTCTCCAAAAGAGAAAATCACAGAGATACCTATCTGTCCAGATTTTCTCAAAATGTGTATACAAGTCAAAACCTATACAGAGCTTGAAAATCTGAAAAAGGCCTCTGAAAATCCTAAAAGCTTCAAATTTTCAAAACCTTTAAGGAAAATTAAAGAGAATCCCACTTGGCAACAAAAGGGAAAATGGCCTAAAGCTAACAAATCTTTTTCCTCTGTGACAGTGAAGAAAGATGTTCACCACAGAAGAAAGTCACAGAAGGCAGGAACTAGACAAGACTTTTGCAAACAACATTCTACTATTCATAGATCTTCTTGTAATAGGAAATCTAATGTTAAGAAAGAATGTAATGCCTCTGTGGCTCAGTTTAATGAATTCAATGAAAAGTTCAAACAAATCACATCTCATATTCAATACTGTCATTGTTTTGATCTTATGTTTAAATTGAATAAACACTTCTCAAGTCCAGATTGCTTTCTCACCACTGAAATTCCAAAGTCAGAACCTAGAAAGAAACAATCTGATTTTCCTACAAAAGAGAAAATGTATTTCAAGAATGCTAAGGCAAACTTGAAAATTTCTAACAATATTGGACCCATGTGGATATGGGTACCTAAGTCTCTGTGATTGTCTTACAGAAGCAACATGTGCCAATTTGGTATCTTGACTCCGGATGCTCAAGGCACATGACTGGCGACAGAAGATTACTATCCACATACAAAGAAACACACGATGGTGGATCTGTAACTTTTGGAGACAACATGAAGGGACACATCAAAGGCTATGGAGTCATACAGAAAGAAAATGTCTCTGTATACAAAGTTGCATATGTGAATGGCCTCAAACACAACCTACTAAGTGTAAGTCAACTCTGTGATACAGGATTCGATGTGTTATTCAAAAGAACTTTCTGCTCTCTACAAAGTGAAAACACAGGAATGGAACTTCTGCGAGCTGAAAGAAGAGGTGATCTATACCTAATGAATTTTACTTCAAAATCCAAGGACAAAGTTTGCCTAGTAGCCTGCAAAAGTGAAGAAGCTTGGTTATGGCACAACAGGTTCTGTCACTTAAACTTTCACACCCTGGATAAACTAGTAAAACTAGATCTAGTTAAAGGTTTGCCAAATGTTAAATTCAATAAGGATCACTTGTGTTCGGCCTGTGAAATGGGAAAACACAGAAGGGCTTCCCACAAAGGCAAAACAGACGTGTCTTGCACTAGGCCTCTGTACATGCTTCATGTCGACCTCTGCGGTCCCATTGCTATACAGAGCCTAGGTGGCAAGAAATACATACTTGTCCTAATTGATGAGTATTCACGTTTCACATGGGTTGAATTTATTAGAAAGAAATCAGATGTTCCAATTATACTGATAAATCTAATGAAAAGAATTCAAGTTCTTTATGACTGCAGAATACAGAAGTTAAGAAGTGACAATGGCACATAATTTAAAAACTGTGTCATTGAAGCCTATCTTTCTACAGAAGGAATATCACAGAACTTCTCTGCCGCTCGAACTCCACAACAGAACGGTGTAGTCGAAAGAAAGAATCGAACACTTGTGGAGGCCGCAAGAACGATGCTATCTGCATGCAGATTATCAATGAACTTTTGGGCAGAAGCAATTTCTACTGCGTGTTATACACAGAATCGTTCAACCATTGTGAAAAGACAACTCAAGACGCCTTACGAATTACTTCACAAAAGGCGGCCAAACATCAAGTTTTTCCATGTATTCGGATGCAAATGCTTTGTTTTAAACGACAGAGATTCAAGAGAAAGTTTGAAGTAAAAGCTGATGAAGGCAAATTCATTGGATACTCTGCCACTTCCAAAGCCTACAGAACATTCCTTACAAAGTCTCGCAAGATTGTAGAAAGCATCAATGTTTCTTTTGATGATTCATTCCAGATGACTTCTGAACAAATCAGTTCAGAACTCGGAATTAAAGGGAAATCCTCTGACATCTCAAAAACAAAAGAAGATTTGGATCTTCTATTTTTAGAGATGTTCAACAATGACATTGATCCTTCTGTTGGAACCATCCGAATTTCAGAAGAACCATCCTCTGTCGGACAAAATCCTACAGGTATGACTCTAACAGGTCCAAATAATGCTTCATCTTCTTCTATAAATACTACAGATGCAATTGCCGAAGAAGAACATGCAGAAGATGAAACATCAAGAAAAACGACCACAGAAGTTGCTGAAAAACAAACTCCACAATCCACAGAAGAACCAATTACAGAGGAAATCGAGGACCAAGACTATACGTCCTCAGAGGAACAAACCCCACAACCACTCATACCAATATTTCCACAAACGGTAGAATCAACTACCAAGGCACGAAGAACGACAGAGGCTACACAAGAAGAAACACAAGAAGCCGCTGACGAAAGGTTCGAGGACATTGATGATCATCTTCCACGCACAACTCAGTGGACAAAAAGCCATCCTCCAAGCCAAATAATCGGAGAACCTTCTGACTCAGTAAAAACCAGGTCTGCCACTGCTAATTTTTGTTTTTTTACAAACTTTATCAGTGTGATAGAACCAAAGAAGATTTCTGAAGCCCTAGATGACCCAAATTGGGTAGACGCCATGCAAGAAGAACTTCTGCAGTTTGAGCGTAACAAAGTATGGACTTTAGTACCTCTGCCACGAGGGAAACAGGCCATTGGGACTAAATGGGTCTACAGAAACAAGAAGGATGAAGATGGAGTGGTCATCAGAAACAAAGCAAGATTAGTAGCAAAGGGATATAGACAAGAAGAAGGCATAGACTACGATGAGACTTTTGCCCCTGTCGCACGACTCGAAGCAATAAGAATATTCTTAGCCTTCGCAGCCCACAGAGGTTTTAAAGTCTATCAGATGGACGTAAAATCAGCTTTTCTAAACGGTGAAATCCAAGAAGAGGTTTACGTAAATCAGCCACCAGGGTTTGAAAGCTCAAAGTTTCCAAGGCATGTATACTACCTTGAAAATGCTCTATACGGACTGAAACAGGCTCCAAGAGCATGGTACGAACGACTTTCTACCTTCCTTCTAGTCAATGGCTACAATAGAGGTACAACAGATACTACCTTATTCTATAAACATAAAAAGGGTGAGATAATGCTTGTACAAATCTATGTGGATGACATAATTTTCGGGTCTACTAATTCAGAAGAGTGTAAAAGTTTTGAAAAACTCATGCAGAGTGAGTTTGAAATGAGTATGATGGGAGAATTAACATTCTTCCTCGGACTTCAAGTCAAACAAACTTCAGAGGGAATTTTTATAAATCAAGCCAAATATGTCTCTGACATTCTCTCAAAATATAAACTCTCTGATACCTCAGCAATGAAAACTCCAATGGTCACTGGAAATAAGTTATTCTTAGATCCAAATGGTATCTCTGTAGAATGCACTCTCTACAGACGCATGATTGGATCTCTGTTATACTTAACAGCAAGCAGACCTGACATCATGCATGCCACATGTCTTTGTGCACGTTATCAAGCTAATCCTAAGAAGTCACATTATGATGCGGTGAAGAGAATCTTTAGATACCTAAAGGGGACCAAAAATCTTGGTCTCTGGTATCCACAGAACTCTGGTTTTAGTCTTAAAGCTTATACAAATTCAGACTATGGAGGATGCATGCTCGACAGAAAGAGTACCTCTGGGAGTTGCCAATTCATAGGTGGTAAACTAGTCAGTTGGACCTCCAAGAAGCAGAATTGTGTCTCAACATCCACTGCAGAAGCTGAATGCGTTGCTGATGCTAGCTGTTGTTCTCAGGTTCTATGGATGAAAACTCAACTAAAAGACTACGGCCACATCCTATTCAAAATACCCATCTTCTGTGATTCCAAAAGTTCCATTGCTATCTCTGCCAATCCTGTGCAACACTCGAAAACCAAGCATATCGATATAAGGTACCATTTCTTGAAACATCATGTTGAATACGGTACAATTGAAATGCATTTCGTGCCAACAGAATATCAACTCGCTGACTTATTCACCAAAGCACTAGACGAGAAAAGATTCAATTTCTTGGTGGGTAAGTTAGGAATGATAAACATGGTGTGACAATCCTCTGTAAGTATAGCGTTATCTTCTGTAAGTATGTACAAATTTCCTTTATTTTTGCTTTAAGTTAATTTATTTCTGTTTGTAAGTTCTCAATCTTAAATAGTTCTTAAGAACTCAGAGCTTCTGTGGGTCAACTCAGAACCTCTGACGACCCCTACAGAACCTCTGGAAAATATGACCTATGTTCTATGCAAAACTTATCATTCTTTGATCCAAGCATAGGTCAAGGGGGAGCAAAAGGAAATTACTTGATCTACAGAGGTGATTAGATCAAGGGGGAGCAGAAGGGAACCCTGAAATGATCTACAGAGGTAAATCTTTCAAAGGGAAGCCAAAGAAGAATGTCGATAATTCTCCATCGACAGAAGTCAGACAAACTGCCGAGAACAGAAGAACCAAAAGGTATGTCTCTCGCACAAAAGGTTTTTGGAAAACAGTTTTCTAGGACAAGAATTGTCAAATATGTCCTAAATATACTGTGAATAACATTTCAAAAGTCAAAAGCTCAAAAAGTTTCACAAAATTCGAATTAGGAGAAATTTAAGGTCATAGAGCTTCTGCTGAGCTCAACAGAGGTTCTGCAAGAAATATGCTCTGTGATCACAAATTAACTCTCTGTCGATCTTTTGGAATGTTATCTCGGAAACCGAAAACACAAACCATTACCTTCTCGAACAAACCGTTTTTTTTCCAGTTTTCTCGGACACAAACTTTCAAATATGTCCGAAAAACATCTCTTAAACCAAATCAAAAATTGGATGATCAAAAATTTTAATAAAATCTTTATTATGAGAATTTTTCCCTCATAGAGCTTCTGCTGGCCCTCACAGAACTTCTGCAAGTTCCAACAGAGCCACAAAACCTCTGCGAAGCAAATTTCTTGATAAAAATCCTATTTGATCCTCTCCAATATCTTTACAAACATTTTGGTTAAAGAAGAACCCCACAGAAGTCATGATAACAATGAGATATATGAGAAAGGGATACACATCAAAGATTTTCAAATTCACAGAACCTCTGTAAACTACAGAAGTTCTGTCAATCTGTTACTTGGGCATTTCTGTAGTAATAACGGTTACTTTTACTGAGAGTGAACTACATGTGGCTAAGAATAACCCCACGCGCCTAGCATTAATGGGCCGCGCACGACGTCCTGTCATCCTCTGACATGGCCTACGTGTCCCATTTTCATTGGGCGTACATGGAACGTTTTATGTGGAAAGTTGAACCCACCGTTCTAACTTGAGTTCGGATTCCAAATTTTAATCCATTGCCATATATTTTACTCTTTCGAATTCTACTGTTTTACCCTCCTATAAAAACCAAGCTTACTCTCTCATAAACCTTTTTACAAACTCTATCTTCTTCTCCGGCGAAACCCTGCAAAAGCTTGCAAAAATCCTATTCTTCAAATCAAATGGCTTCATCTTCTCAAGCTATCTCCCCTGCACACTCTCCAGCGACCTCACCAGAACATTCACCGGCTCATTCTGAACATTCAGAAAACCCCAACCCTGCCCAGAACATTGAACTAGAAGATTCCGGCGACTCAGCAGACTATGCTCCGACAACACATCTGCAAAACTTCATAGCTAAGGATCATTTCGAAAAGGTACTACCAATCAAATCCAACAACTGCTATTTGGTCCCCTCACCCACTGCTTTCGGCGAAGCCCACGCCATTCTTCTGAACATAATGGAAAATCACATCCTCTTCCCTCTACTCTCAAGAACCCCAAAGAAAATACCAGTCAGATATCTGAACCAGTTTTGGCAGAGCTGCCGATTTGATAAAGACGACTCTATTATCAAAGGGTACATTTCAAGACCTGACAAATCTGAACATCTTGAAATCAAGTTCAACAGAACAATGTTCTCACTTGAGTTCAACCTACCCACGAGGGGTCTTCTTGGTTTGAAGAAATATGCAGAGCAATCAACAGACGACGAGCTCTGTCGCTTCGTAGAAATGCTTGGGTACAACACACAACTACGGAAGAGAAATGACTTCCGCAGAGGCAGATTACCACCTCTGTGGAACACCTTGTTCTCAATTCTTAACAGGTGCCTGACAGGGAAGATAGGCAGCATTGACCAGACCTCGCATCAGATCTTAACCATCATGTATGGGGTGTACTATGATCTTCCACTCGATTACGCGACGATAATGATGCAAGAGATCATCAACACCATCGACAGAAAGAACAACACCAAACGGGTCAAAGAGAACGATCCCAACTTTCTACCACCTCTGCAATTCCAAAGAATATTGGGAGTATTGTTCGAACCTCTGTTGCTGATACAGAAATGGCCAATGGAAGGGCCAATTCCCAAACAGTTCCCAATGAACAAAAATGTCCCCACTGATCATATAGATGGTTACTCACACTGCAGACCTCTGTCAAAGAAGCTTCTGAAGTATGCCTCGAATAAAACCCTAAAGAAAGAGCATATACGCGAACATAGAACTCCTAAACCGAGTCCTATGACACCCCCGCGTTTAGGTGTCCCCCTAGGAACAATAGTTGCAGAACCTCTTTCCACTCAAGAAGAAAAAGAACAGAAATTGGAAAAACACATGGCTATACAACTATGCTTCATAGCCAAACGTGCAGAACTCATGGGAAAGAAGTCCTCTTCAAAAACCTCTGCATCTACTCCAACAGCAAAGAAAAGAAAAACTGCAGAAGGCACCTCTACAAGCGCTGCAAAAGATCAACCATCACCTCCTCATGCCACAGAAATTGGCTCCTCTGTTCCTCCCTCTTCCCCAAAATAGAGGAAGAAAAGAAAATCGAAAATCACAGAGGAAGCGGCACCAAAACCCAAGAGGAGGAGAACCAAAAAGAAGCATGGTAAATCACTTCAAAAATTGGTCACCATTGCAGAGGAAGAAGAAATCGCAGAAGAAAGACTTGCAGAAGAAGATACAGAAGAAGAAATGGCAACAGAGGAATATCAATCACCCTATCAATCTCCAGATAGATTTGCTCACCAAGGAGATCTGAACGACTTCCTACAGAACCCTGACATTGCCAACACCCTAAATACAGCAGGGTGGACGGCACAACCTCTCGACCACCACTCCCCAGAAGAACAATATTTCTCAATTTCTGACATTGACACACATCTGCAAGAAGATGACACAACACCCAGAAATCAACCAGGCGAGACACCTATTATCCTACAGAACCCCTTCATTCGACAAGGATTGGACGTCCACAGAAAGAGTCCAAGCCAAGATACAGAAGAAGAAATAGAGGAAATAGACATGTCAGAGGAAGCTATTAAAGAACGAAATCAAAAGAACGCACCAGGGTGGAATATAGAAAAGGTTAAGGAAATCGTAGAGAAAATGGGAGAAAAAGAAAAGGGAAAAGAAAAAGATGCCGAAGTTGAAGAAGGCACAAATCCCTTAGCCCCTCCCAGTGCAACCCACATATCTAACTCTGCAGGTCTAGCTGCAGAAGGAGTTATTGAAAAAGAGCAGCACAGCTCGATCCAAACCCAACCCATCCGGCCAGAAGTCACTCTTTCGACTTCTGCGCCCACAAAAACCGGGGAATCCATTCCAAGGGAATCTCCTCAAAGAGACTCACCTATTGTTCGTGATCAATCGCCCCAGATCACACTAGAACAACCTACAGAGGAATTCGTTTCCTCTGCCACGCACACATTAGGGCCAAATCTTCTTTCAGAGAGAAGTAGTGAGCACAGAGACGAAGAGACTCTAGACAAGTCTCCTAGTCAACAGAAGGACATTCCAATACCCACCTCTGGAGTGGATTTGGACACTGTTCTTCACAGAACTTCTGTAGAGATCGAAACTCAGGTTTCTTCTCAAGGATCAGAAGGAAATCCTTCCACCCCCATCGTACAAACAAGGGTGAACGAAGGTGTCCCAGGAATAGGGACTCACTCTGGAGACGAATGTATTCCTCCAGAGGTTACACAAGGAACACAAGTATCAAGGGATGAGTTCCAAACCCTTGTCACCTCTGTGAACCAAACAATGAAAGAGTTGCAAAGCTCTTTCAAATCTTTTACAGAGACAACATCGACGGCTATCCTGAAACTAAACACCAAAATGGAAAATCTGTCCACAGAGGTAAAATCTGCCTTCGCAGCGATGAAGTCTTCTGCCGAAACTACTGCCAAAGCTACAGCCACCTCTGCCGCTCAAGAAATCGGAACAAATGCAACTTCTGCGTTCACGGACTCTGTCAAAAACTTCCTTGAACAAATGAATACGCAATCCAACATAACAGAGGGCATTACTCTTGCAGATCTACAGAATGCCCTAAAACAAGTACAAGCAGAGGCAATGCGCAACACGACAATGATGCAGCCAAAAGACTACATGACCAGAGCACAGCTAACAGAGCTAGGACAGAACGTCATAAACCAGGTCACAGAATTCATTGTCTCCTTCACAACAGCAAATGCCAACTTTGTCAAGGATTTCAGAAAAAGTGTTGGCATAATGCGTTTTAAAACAGAGGCAGAGCTTGCGACTCTACTTGGCCTCTGTGATGACGTCTGTGCAAAGTTGATAGCAGCAGGAGCAGAATTACCGAAGAAAACCAAAGCTTCTTGTAGAGCAGAGGGTAGTTCTGATAAGAGTCAGGATGATTCTGATGATGACCATCCTGGTCCATCAGATAATCCTGAGGGGGAGAATACAAGGGAGAAAGCTACGAGCAGAGGAATACAAACTCCACCAATCGCAGCAGAACCAATCAGTCAAGCCCCTCCAGAACAAACCCAAGATCAACAACAAACTCAACAGACCACAGAGACAACACCCATCTCTGTGGAATCAAGTCCTGAAGAAACAAATATTCCAGAAGCTGATCAGCAACCCACAGAGGCAACAACCACCCCTGTGGTAATCATTTTGGAAGAAAGTCCTTCAACATAAAAACCCCCAACCATACCAAGAAGAAAGTCAATTGCCACCAAACCAAAAAGAGCAACGACCTCTGCTACTGATATTTTGAAAAAGATGCAAAATACAATGACTGATCGAATGTCGCAGAGAGAAGAAGAAAGGCACAAGTTCGTACTTGCGTTCAAAATGGCAAGAAGATTCAATGTCGAAACTTCAACAACAGAATCTGAGCTCACAGAAGAAGTAATCAAAGAACCTCCAACAGAGGTTACAGAGCAACTCAAGCCAACAGAACCATCGCCACAAAAGTCCTCTAAATCACAAATGTCAAAACCTACAGAGGCAACCCCCATCAAACCAACAGAAGTCCCAACCTCCAAATCTACAGAAGCAACAGCCTCTGCCCCACCAAAAGGAAAAGACAAGGGCAAAGGAATACTGACAGAAGAGCCTAAGAAGAAGAAATCATTACCAAAGCCTACAGAGAAACTAATGAAGAGTGCGTTTGATGCCTTTCAAACTCCAAAGCTTGAAGAAGTTGACTGGGCATATGGATTGAAGCCTCTGTCAGACATTCCTCTAACTGGTAGAGCAGCAAAAGTTGTTCAAGAAATGGAGAGTCTCAGAAGACAAGTACCACAACCTGGTCCAACACATGAAGAGATGGAAGAAGTGGTATACAAATACCTTTATAAACAATCCTTTCAGACCAATCATCCAACAGATCATGTGACAGATCCAAGGATCAGAGAAGATTTTGAGAACATCTTCACAAGGACAAAGCCAAGAACCAAAGCAGATGTCTTCTCAATCCACAAAATCAAAAAGGTAATCTTCTGCAGATTCTCCTTCACAAGAACCTATCCAAGGGTCAGATACAATCTTTACAGAGTCAGAAGAGAAAACAATTCAGAGACCACCTTCCCTGATGCTGACCTAAGAAATATCAATCCTTATGATCTACCTGACCTTCTGCAATGGACAAAGGACAACTACAACACAGAGCCAAACACCAGAGCCTATCAAGTGTTCAGAAAAGCGATGAGGGAAAAGCTTCTGCTCTACAGCATGATAGATTTCCAACTGGGAAAGGATTTTGGTCTCAAGCATCTGGATTTACGACCACCAGAGGATCGCTGCCCACCGGACGCCGTACCTAACTCAATCATCACAGAACCACGATTTGGGTTAGTATTTCAAAACCCACAAGGCGAAATTAAACTGTTTGTATGCATGGACTGTCAGAAGTACGCAACTAGTACTCTAAACAAATTCAGAGCAAGCCTTGTGAAATACAGAGGTATAGAGAAAATGGATAGAGATGCTGCAGATACTTTCATCAGAGAGATTGATGCCACAATCCGCCTAAGAGAACTCTGCATCAGTTTCTACAAAGAGATCAGAAGAGTCGGAAGAGACAACAGAAGCTACGACGACTTCAAAGATGCCAAAATCTGATTCTCAGACCTCCAATCCCTGCAAACCAAGTCAAAGTTTATCTTTCATTGTACTCAAATGTAAAATGCCTCTGGCATATTTCTAAATGAAAGAACTTTCGAGGTATTGTTTAACCTCTGTCTTATCTAACTTAGCCTAACTAAACTCGAAGTTAATTTTTTTATTTTTCACTACTTAGGGGGAGATTGTTAGCTTCAATCTTCCAAATCATAGAAGTATTTAGAAGTAGTGAAAAATAGGCTAAGTGAAGAAAGCCTCTTATAGAGGCTCTGCCGGAATTACCGAGGGCTCAAGATCAAGAATCTACAGAAGCTAAAGAGGCGCGCTACAGAAGCTCTGTCATACGCGCAAAGAAGATCAATAACTCGGAATCCGGGGAAGACTGCTCCACAGAGGACCAGACCGCAGAACCTCTGTAACTCATTACAGAGCCTCTGTGGTCCTCACAATCAGACTTGAAGATATTTACAATATCTTGCTACTGTTACAGGACCTGTTCATCAACTTGCATGGTAGCATGCCCTGTCCAACGTCGACGTGTCAAACTCTGATTGGACTCAATAGGGCTTAGTACATAATAGACGTCTGCTGCATTAAATGCAATACAACACGTCTTACTGTTCATGCCGTTCTTGCAACTGTTCACGACATCCGTTCAACTATTCATCAGTACCGTCTGAATAGTAGCATATGCTTTATGGTCCCCTTTAGAGTAGTATATAAGGAAGACTCATGTTGAGTTCTTCCTTATCAATCAATCACATATAAATCGACCATCATAAGAACACAAAAAGCTTATTCACCTTAAGAGTCATATCTATTTTGAAGCTTTTCTTACTCATTGTTCTTAAATCTGTTCTTAATATATATTCAGTAAACTTTGAAATATTATTTCCTGTTCATTGTTTATTTATATTTTGGTCTAAATCTATCAAACTTATCTGTTAGTTCTTCAAATACGCTTCCGCATCAAACATTAACTTGAACTAATAGATCTGATAATCTTGTTTAAAGCAAAACGGGAACCAACAAACTTGATATTTGGTCGCCTTTGGTTGATCAAGTGGTACGGTGTTTTGATGTGTCGTTTTACTATTGTTGATCGATTTTGGGTGTAGCAAGCGGTTGATACAGCTTCCGCCCAGAAAGATGTGGGCAAACCAGATGCTGTTAGCATTGTTCTTGCAGCCTCCACAAGCGTGCGGTTTTTGCGTTCGACCACGCCGTTATGTTGTGGGGTGCGTGCAGCAGAGAAGTTCTGAGATATGCCTTCTTCTGTAAGGTAAGCTTCAATGACAGAGTTTTTGAATTTTGTGCCATTGTCGCTTCTTAACTTTTGAATCTTGCACTCATATAGAACCTGGATTCTTTTCATTAGGTTAATCAGAATGTTTGGAACATCTGATTTCTTTCTGACAAATTCCACCCATGTATATCTCGAGTATTCATCAACCAACACTAGCAAATACTTTTTGCCTCCTAGGCTTGGTGTAGCAATTGGACCGCAGAGGTCAACGTGTAGCATATACAGAGGCCTAGGGCAAGACACATCAGTCTTGCCTTTCTGGGAAGCTCTTTTGAGTTTACCCATTTCGCAGGCAGAACACAAATGATCTTTACTGAATTTAACATTTGGCAGACCTTTAACAAGATCGAGTTTAACAAGTTTATCTAGAGTATGAAAGTTCAGATGGCAGAACCTATTATGCCATAACCAAGCTTCTTCGTTCTTACAGGCAACAAAGTAGAGCTTGTCATTCTTGTTCTTGACACTGAAGTTCAAGAGGTACAGATCGCCCTTTCGTTCGGCTCGCAGAAATTCAACTTTTGTATCTTCCCCTTGCAGTGAACAGAAGGTTCTTTTGAACATGACATCGAAACCCGTATCGCAAAGTTGGCTAACACTGAGAAGATTGTGATTAAGGCCATCCACATATGCAACTATGCATACGGTTATATTTTCCTTCTTTATGACTCCATAGCCTTTTATATAACCCTTTTTGTTGTTGCCAAAGGTTACAGATCCTCCATCGAGTTTATCCTGCCGCGAGCACCCGGAGTCTAGATACCAGATCGGCACATACTGCTTCTGTAACACAATTAGAGAGTTTTAGGTACCAATTTCCAAATGGGTCCGGCTCTGTTAGGGGGCTTCAAGGCTGCCTTAGCATCCTTGGGTTTGGTTTTAAATTTAGATGAAGAACCAGGTTGTTTCTTCTTACCCTTGAATTTTGCATTCTTTTTTGGTTTAGAGAGGAAACATTGTGGGCTTGAGAAGTGTTGGTTCAATTGATGCATAAGTTCAAAACGATGACAATAATGGATATGCGAAGACATTTGCTTAAACTTTTCATTGAAAACACTGAATAAGGGTACAGATGCTTTATTGTTACAGTTTACCCTAGCATTTGACTTCCTATTACAAGAAGACCTATGTAGGCTAGATTGAATTTTTGAAAATTCTCTGTTGAGAGTAGTCTTCTGTTGACCCCTTCCTCTGTGGTGAACTTCTGCTGGTTTCACTGTCACAGAAGTAAAAGATTTGTTATTTTCAACCCACTTACCCCTTTTGTTGCCAAGTTAATTTTTCTTGAAAAGGCCTTAAGGGTTTTGAATCTTTTGAACTTGTTGGATTTTGAGAAGACATTTCCTTTTGTTGTTTAATTTTCTCAAGCTCAATAGATGTTTTGGCTTGTATACACATGTCCAAAAAGTCTGGACAGATAGGAACACTTGAGATTTTCTCCTTGGGAGGAATGGTTCTGTTAAGAATTCCAGAGGGAAGTTTACATCCTTCTGAATCACAAGGAACTATCTATGACTCAGTTGAGTCAGTCTCAGATTCGTAAGAGGATGAATCATCCTCGTATATAGAGGTTGAGTCACTGAGATCTCTGTCGACAGAGGCTGGACTTTCCGAGCATGTGCCATATTCGCTTTCTTCCTTTCCTTTGGGAATATCTTCTAAGTCAACAGAAGTGTTTGTCAAAATTTCCTCAGAGAGATTTTGTTCATCAGAGGGTGTACAGAGGTTTTCATAAAAATTGTTTTTGCCAATTTCCATTAACTCATTTTCAGAAATGTTTTTCAGTTTTTCTTCTGAAGAAACGGGCATGAACTCAGGTGCCTCTGCAGATAGTTTTGTTTCAGAATCTATGGTGCAGACAAAAGAAACCTGTGTTTGAGTCTCGGGGTCACCAAACTTGAGGATTCCTACCTGATCTTGTGTTTTCAGATATCTCTAAGGTTTGGAGTCTCTTTTGACAGAGGCTGAAGGTAACAGATCTGTATTTTCAAACCACACATTTATCATCTTCAGAGGTTTTCTCTTGTGAGGTTCCCCGTATACTTTTTGCCTTTTGCTAACAAATAGTAAATTTGGAAAACCTGGTTTTCTTATACTTCCAATACAAAACAGAGAGGATAGGGACTTGTCTCTTTTGGTTCCAGTATAAGGATCTATATCACAGAAGCTAATTCCCCGTCTCCCTATTTGTGTATTCACTTTTTCGTACACCTTCTGTTCATCTTGATATTTCTTAATTAAAAGGTCTCTGTTGAGTTAGTATTGATGTAGAACTTCTCTTTCCTTTCGAAAGAAGTTCTTAAGAGTCAGAATGTTCATTCTGTCACTTTCATTGCCCAAAAGTTCCTTTGTTTTAGCTTTAAGGGCAGAATTGAGTTCTAAAATCTTTTCTTTTAAAGGATTTAGATTTTTGTGCCAATTATTCTCAATCTCTTCCTTTTCTAAAGATATTTTAGCCTTTTCTTGAGTGAGAAGTCTGGCTTCTCTCTCAAAGAATGCAAGCTTTTTCTGAATATTGTCACAAGTCTTTTTCAGTTCAGTGTAATCTTCTGTCAGTTTAAGAAAATTTACTTCAGTTTCATTAGAAGTAGAGTCAGAAGTGGATACCTCCCTGTCAGAATCGGAGGAGCTGACTTCTGCCATCCCGCAGAACAGGGTGTTCTTCTTCTCACCTTCGTCAGAGGATTCATCTGACTGCCAGTTTTCTTGCTCCATCATTAGCGACTTTTGAGCGTAGTACTCTGCCTTCTTTTTATAGAAAGCAGAGTCCCTCTGAGAGCGATTTGGTTTGCTCCTGCAGTCTGCAGCATAGTGGCCTATCTTGCCATAGTTGAAGCATCCGTGATTCTGGGGTGCATTCCCAGCTCTATCACCAGACTTCTGTTGGTCACCACCTCTGTCACCTCTATCATTTGACCTCTGTTGGTCATTCGCATCTTCTCTTCCCTGATTCCTTGGCTCATACGTCCCACCTCGATCATCTCTCCCATTGCGTTCATATCCTTACTTCTTCTGGTATCCTATGCTACCGAACTCTCTAGTCAATAGAGCTAAAGACTTAGCTATTGAGGCCATTATTGCCTCCTCTTCTTCCACCAATTCCTCTTCCTCACTGTCAATGACCAACACCTTCTTCTTCTTCTCTTTCTTCTCCTCCACAGACTTCTCCTTCTTTGGTTTCTCCTTTGCTTCTGTAGCCTTACCAACAAGTGCAAGAGGCCCACCGGTTTGAGCTTTCGCTTGTGCAATCTGAGGTTCTTGGCCAGCCAGTGTTCCGTAAAGATCTGACAGAGTCCAGGTGTCTAGGTCCTGATTAGTTTGCAGAGGCATAGACAACTGGAGCCATTCTTCGTTTAGGCTCTTTAGGAACATGACGTTGTTCTCTTCAGAAGTTCTGTGAATCCCGAACTTCTTATACTTGTTAATCAGAGAGTTGAACCTGTCGTATGTTGACTGCAGAGATTTTGTCGACAGAGCTTTGAAAGCATAGTACTCATTGATGTATTAGGCTCAGTGGTTCTTCTGAGTCTAGGCTCCTCCTTCCAGTTGTTTCTCTAGTTCCTTCCACATGTTGTAGGCTGATTCACAAGCGTCAAGAGACTGAAAGAGGTCATTTGGAATGGCCATTATCAGAAGTCGCTTGGTCTTCTGAGCAATCTCGTATTTCTCCCAGTCAGCTTGAGTCCATTTCTCCTTCGTCTTTGGTTTTTCGTACTCAGCAACCTCTGGAGTATCATCTGTGGCAGGTACCCGTGGTACTGTGACCATAGGAACATAAGGTGGATTTCGGATATAAGTGAGAAGATCTTTATCAGTACCCTCAAAGAAATGAATCATTCGTATCTTCCATTGGGGGTACTCATCTCTTAGCAGAGCAGGTGTCTTGGTTAAAGAACCGGCAGTAAAGAAGTTGTTTGTGTTTGCCATTTTGAGCAGATTTGTGAATACCAGAAAAACAGAGTATAAACAAGAAGTTTTCAAATGATGGTGCAGATTCTTCGAAAAGAGATTGAAGTTTTAAAAACCTTGAACAATGCACTTAACTGGAAAGATTTAACCACATAAACAGATCATGTCAGTTTACTAGAGTCGAACAAGTCGAAAATAGCAGAAAAACAGGGGTTGTTTAGAAATAAATGTAGAACAGGTCAAAATCAGTCCAAGTTTCTACCAAAATGAGTATAGATCATTGTTAGAGTGGATCTCTTGATATAGAAAATCAAGGATGGCTCTGATACCAATTGTTGATCCTAATATTGACTCAACAATGATATTAATCTCTATTAGTTCGAACAAATAAGTATGCGGAAGCGTTTTAAAGAACTAAAGAGATGCTTCGGTAGAAGATACACACAGAAACAAACAAGTGAATAGATAATAAACAAGAGTTTAGCCCAAAGATTCACTTTCTATTGATTCTCATAAAACACCAAGAACACCGTAAGTATGTGAAAATATTATGCTCTAAACAGGTGTGTGCGTATTGTGCAAATTAACAGGAAGTGCTCTACAAGAGCCTTCTATTTATACTATTCTACAGGGGACAAGTGAGAGACAATAAGTACTAAGGGTACAAAGATAACATCGTGGAACTGTAGCAGGTACAACGTTAATGTAGTACGCCGTTTTCTGCTAAGGCTGTAACCCATCAGAGGTTGGCACGTGGAATGTGCATGGCACGCCTTGTACGAATGATCTTTAGGATCTTCGTACAGCAGAGGCACGTGAGAGGCACGATCTTTATTGTCTTGATCTTCAGGAATCTTTAGCCTTCTAAGTCTTCATACCCCAAATTCCATGATATTTTTATTAAAATAAATGGGGTTGAATTGCAATTTAGTCTGAGTTGTGGACTAAACTGTAATTATAAACTCTAAGGTTGAAATTATATTTTGACCAAAGTTTGTAGTTAATATTGAAGATTAACTTGAGGGACTGTTTAGTCATTTTTGAATAGTTGAGATTACCTTTTTATGAAGTAAGTAATTGATATATCTTTATCTCAAAACACTTTTGGTGAGTCGGTTGGAAAAGAACTCAGAGAGAGAAAGAGAAGAAAGAAAGAAGGGAGAAAGAAGAAGAAGAAGAAGAAGAAGAAGAAGAAGAAGAAATTGATTTCAGCTGGGTTTAGTGTGGTAAGGTTGAATCAATCTTCTATGTTTCTTAAATCAATTTAGTAAAACCTATTGAATCTCTATCTGTAGAATATTGAATTGATTGGAAGAAATTGGAAGCAGTTCAAGGCAGAGATTTTATCCAGGTGAGTTCATTTTCTTCATTTAAAAAGTTGACAGTCAAAGTTGAATCAGTTATTATGTTAAGATAGCTAAATATATGGGTATGTTGGTACTGGGACAAAGTTGAGTAATAGATTGGATTTTGGATGAATGTTTGAAATTGATTTGACGAGAATCGAATGTTTTAAGTCGAAGTTCCGGTATTAAGAAATTTCCGGAACTGGGTGGGTTGTTAATCCCATTCCGGAAGTTGGGCCGGAATAAATTGGTTCCGGAATGGACCGGAACCGGAATTGTTTTAGTTGAGTTTCGGTAATTAAAATTCCGGAAGTTGGGCCGAAATAGATTGGGTTACGGAATAGGAGAAGTCCCAGAATTGGACTTCCATTTTGAGTACCGGAATTATCTAAACATCCGGAATGGGCTTGGATTTATTGAACTCCGGAAGACACATGGATTCGGTAGTTTAAACCCCGGAACACATTAAAAATCCGGAAGTTGGGCTCCATTTTGGGATCCGGATTGGACTACCGGAATTGGGCCGTGAATCACATGAGTTCCGGTACTTGGACATTTGAGAGATCCGGTATTAACCAAGTATAAGATGGTGGGTTGTAAGTCTCTTGAAATCTGATATTTAATTTAAATAAAGGGTGGGCCGGATCCGATAGGTTTGAATTTGGGGGATAAGCTTTTGGGGTCCTTTATTAATGTAATTTGAGAAGATTAAATTTAATTCATAAATTTAATTTTAGAAATTGGTTTAGTATTCTACATAAATTTTATTTATGAATTAAATAATAGTTAAAGAATCTAATCTCAATTTAGAATCCGGTTTTGTAATTGGTACCGTAAATAGATTTCGGTATACTTTCTATTATAATTTTTGGAAGGGAATCAGTTAAGAATAAAGAAACGATAAAGTGTTAATATTCTTGAGTTAAGAATATGTACGAGATATAACGTGATATGTTTTATACATATACATCAGTAAGTGTAATGGATCCATAGGCACTGTTAGATAAATGTGGAATATACCAGGCTCGTAATGGTAATTCATGTTCGCCTATAATGTGGATTTAATCCCATTTCGGGAGGCGATAGCCTATAATGTGGATTTAATCCCATTTCGGGAGGCGATAGCCTATAATGTGGAATAGGCATAATTAATTTGTAATTCCCATTTCGAGAGGTGATTATTAATGTGGATTATTCCCGTTGGCCTATAATGTGGATTCTAATCCCATTTCGGGAGGCGATAACCTATAATGTGGAATAGGCATAATTAATTTGTAATTCCCATTTCGACGGGTGATTATTAACGTGGATTATTCCCGTTGGCCTATAATGTGGATTCTAATCCCATTTCGGGAGGCGATAGTCTATAATGTGGATTGTTAATCCCATTTCGGGAGACTATAAGGAATGATTGAATAGGCAAGGTAAAATTGCTATTCATATTGATTGCAGTGAATAAGCAAAATATAGTTGCTATTCGTAATTGAGATGTGGAAAATTGAATTAGATGAAGTGTAAGTGTTGTTTTCACTTGATTTCGGTGAATTAGAGATAGGCAATATATAAATGCTATTTCTGCTTCCATTCCAAGAAAAGGAATGGTGATCGAGTGTAAGTCCTTAGGCTTGAGAGATGATCTAGAATCGGTAATGATTCATAATAGGCCTTTGAACAGGATGTTATGACCTTCTGACTATTAGTCATATTCATGGGATCAGATATGTTCCCGTCATTATGAGACGAGTACAAGTACGGTAAGAATGGTGGTGAATAGGTTTATATATAAGCTTGAACATCTGAACTTTCAAGTTGTTAATGATTTAATTTGAATTGGATGTTCTCACTAGGCGTAAGCCTAATTGTTCAAATTCAATGTTCTTACCATGTACGAGTTCAGAGGAGTAATGGGATGTGGGACAAATGCTGTTGGTATTCAACTTTTGATGATAAGCGGAGAACTTAGATGATGCGAAGAGGCTTTGAATGAATTGCTTAGATGACCTATTTAATCTAATTATAGTTGACATGATTAGATTAATAAGTTATTTAGAGAATTCAATTTGTGTATAAAGGAACCTTCATAATTGATTCTCTGCTTATATATATAGAAAAGTTTGGATGATATTTTATATACCTTGTTAAATTTAAAGGTTTAAATTGGCCATGATTTCTAGGGTGTTACAGTCTTGATCTTCAGGAATCTTTAGTCTTCTCTTCATACCACAGAGGCTCTGTCAAGGGTGACAGGGCTCTGTGGCCTTGTCCTCTGAGAAAGTCTTCTGTAGAAACTTCACTTGGTGTCTTGGCAGAGGCTCTGTCGATGACTTTACACTTAGCCTATTTTTCAATACTTCTTGAAACATAAAAGTTGGAGCTAACAGTTGTTGAATGTGTGATTGTGCCATGTAATTCTTGAACAGTGTCTCAATAGGTACATTTGAATCATCTTGTGGAGGTGAATGATTGTGGTTTTGAAAAGGTGGTTGAGTGTTTTGAAAACCTTGATTACTGTTATTCTGATGATGATTGTTTTGAAACTTTCCCTTGAAATTGTTTTGGGAACTGCTTGCTTGATTTTGAAAATTGGAGTTCCCTTGTGGTTTTTGTGCAGGTGGATTTAAACATGGACTAGTCCAAGAGAAGTTTAGGTGCTACTATCAAACTGGCATTATATGTGTTGGAGTGAGGGTTTGGTCTACTTTGAACATAATTTACTGATTCAGAATTATGAGGGCAATGTTCATAGGAATGTTCCTCACCACACCATACACATTGCACAGAAAGGACATGTGCAGGAGGTTTAGTGACAGATGGATGTGCTCCCTGACCTGAAGTGATGTTTTTAAGCATAGTAGTCATAGAAGCAAGTTGAGCTGTCCATGTTGTGTATGCATCTACCTCATGCAACCCATCAGTCTTTTTGTGAGTTTGACTTGAAGTTTGGGCCCTTGGATTAGCCCATTGTCCATTGTTTGTAGAAATCTTTTCAAGAATATCGTACCCGGTATTGTAGGTGTTAAAGGTAAAGGCCCCTCCTGAAGTCGCATCGAGCATTTGTTTTGCATTGGAATCAAGCCCATTGTAAAATGTCTCGAGTTGAATACAGTAGGGAATGCCATGGTGAGGTCATTTCCTTAACAATTCTTTAAACCTTTCCCAAGCATCGGGAATTGCTTCATCGTCCATTTGTTTAAACATGCAAATTTCATTTATGGACTTAGCATTCCGGGTAGGTGGAAAATATTTTCGCAAAAATTTCTCAGCCATATCACTCCAAGATGGTACTAAACCTGGTGCTAAAGAATTGAACCATACTCTTGCCTTATCCCTTAGACAAAATGGAAATAAAGTGAGCCTTAAGGCTTCAGAAGATACTCTCGGGATTAGAAAAACATCGGTGATCTCCATAAAAGGTTTTAAATGTAATTGAGGATCCTCCGATGGTAATCCGACAAATTGACCATTGGCTTGCAACATATGAAACATGATGGGTTTTGGTTCAAAATGCAATTTTTCTAATTGTGGCCTAACAATCCCCGAGTTCAATTGTGTTAGGACACTGAAGTTGTCCTTTATAATAGAAAGTTTTGTAAAGCAATAGCTTTGTTAAAGGGCTTATTCTTAATTGTTGTAGCAAGTGATGAAGACTATAAATAGGTCTTTACTTGTAGTTTGTAATAAGTGAATTCATTAATACAAGATGTAGATCTCTAATCACTTTGTGTTCTCTCTAGGTTAGATTTCCTTTTCAATAATGTTCTTCATCATCTTGTTACACAATACTTGGATTGTATGAAGATCATGGACCTAACAAGTGGTATCAGAGCCAAATCGGAGAATTTTTCATCGATACGATCATCGGATCTTCATAATTCAAGCGTTTTTAGCCCTATTTTGCTCAGATTTCGGAGATTTATGGTGTTTGTTCAAGAAAAAAGTCGAACTCACTTTTTGGATCAAAACTTCATCAAATCGATCGAATTACATGTTTTGATCAACTAGAAATCTGTTCATCTTCATTTTTCGAATAAGTCTGCGAAAGAATCACTGAAATAGGTCAAGAATTGAAGAAGTTATGATGATTTTAGTGATTTTCGAATGCTGTTACTTGAATTTGGATTATTCTTGATGAATTCGGATTATTCTTGATGAATTCGGATCCTTCATCGTTTACTGTTCATTGATGAATTCGGATCCTTCATCATTTACTGTTCATTGATGGTTTCGAATCCTTCATGCTTTACTGTTCATGGTTTCGGATGCTACTACTGTTTGGATGACTTAGATGGTTTCGAATCATTCTGAGTTGATGATTTCGAATCTTGTGAAGTCCGAAATATTGCTGAATTTGGTCATCTTAGTTCTGAATTTCGGAATGTGCTTACACCTAAAGGTTCAAAGGTATAGATGGCTTCGCATCTTTCTAATCCTCATTCTAATGGTTTCGAATTCCATTTATTCAAGATAGGCATGGTTTCGCATCCAACATGATACGAAATGGCTTGATTTCGAACCCTACATGATCCGGATTCATTGATTTCGGACCCTTCATGATTCGAATTGCCCTGATTTCGGACCCTTCATGATTCGAATTGTCCTGATTTCGAACCCTTCATGATTCGAATTGAGTGATTTCGAACCCTTCATGATTCGAATTCCATGATTTCGAACCCTTCACGATCCGAATTCATTGATTTTGCACCCTACATGATTCGAATTCCCTGATTTCGCACCTAACATGATCCGAATTGAGTTGATTTCGCACCCTACTTAATCCGAATCCATGGTTTCGAATCTGCCTACATCCGAATTCTGATGGTTTCGGATCCAAGAAATTTATTGAAAAATATTTCTCATTAAAAAAAAATTCCGCTAACCGGGAACAAATGACTTATCTTACAAAGTGAAGTCATTTAACAAATCCAAATGCTATTCAGAATGTCTGATTCGTCCTTCTAATCTATTCTATGATCACTCGGTGGATAATTCTTCCAAGTATCAATATGCTGATCTTCCTTCATATAAGAAAGTCAACATGCAATGGAGAGTAAAAGGTACGTCTACTGAAAAAGGTGAGCCAAAATCCTCTGTTCCCAACAAGAACACTAATCTGAAAGCTAAATCTTTTGCTAATCCTGATTCATTCTATTCCGCAAATCATTTAATCAGGTTAGCATAAAAGAATTTTTGTTGTTCTTATTGTGGTACTAATGATTTTATTAAAAATGAGAGTGTTCAATATTGGTATGGTACTTATCATTTTCCTTCCTATAGAGCTCCGCTTAACAAGCCAGGACCCAAGACACGTTGGGTACCAAAATCTACTTAATCTGTTTTTGCAGATTTAGAAGCAAAGCATTGAACTCTCGGAAGAAGATTACTTGTACCATTAAGGGGGAGTAAAGAGGTATTGGCTTTTGAACATATCAGTTCAAAACCCGTGTTTCAACGACTATGGCTTCTGAACAATTCAGTTCAGGACCCGTACTTCAAAGACTAAGACTTCTAAACAAATCAGTTTAGAACTCACACTTCTCAGGTGATATCTTTAACTGTTACATCTTTCTGTTTCAAGGAACGTGGTAAAAGGTAACATTGGATTATATTTTGTTTCTACCACTTTGAAAACTTGAATCTTTACAAATTTAATTCAATGAGATAAAATTTTCAATTTTCATTCAACGAATAAAATGTGTGTCAAGGGTGATTTTACAAGCAATTTTTGTATTATCTGAGTTACATTTGTTTCGACTTTCACCTCTGAAATAAATCGAAAGGTCAACGAAACATGAATGAAATTATGCTAAATGCTCAAAGTTATGTGAATCTGGACTTATATAGAATATAATGCTCAAAAAGCCTATTTGTCAGAATGATGGATGGAAATGAAAATATGGGAGAAACACTATGTTTTAGAACCAAGTGATTGAGATAAATTGTTGCACTATCATTTAGTTTGAAAGTTTGTGCCTGTGGCCTTTCTGGTTTGGGAGAGTAAGTCGTAAGGGGTGCTCGACACCTAGTCCCTAAGATCAACTGGTTTGGGATCGGCTGACCCAAATCCTGCAATAGAACCAGATAGAAAGCCATGTTCTACTGGTACAAATGGGTTTATGATATATCGATGTGACCTTTCTGGTTTGGGAAATTAAGTTTTAAGGGGTGCTCGTCACCTAGCACCTAAGGCCAACTGGTCTGGGATCTGCTAACCCAAATCATGCTATAGAACCAGATAGAAAGTCATGTTTAACGGTGTATCTTATTCTTACTAAACTTTTTGATCAAAATCAAAAGATGCCAATGTGCACAAAATCAAAAGATGCCAATGTGCACAAAATCAAAAGATGCCAAAGAGCACACATCTCTTGAAACTTGGGGAAAATACAAAGTCGCGATAAACCCGTAAATTTGTGAAATTCTGATTTTGGACAAATAGTGTGAGTAGAGCAAAGTGTTCTTATATGTTTTAGAATTGCATATGCTTGTTGCTAATCATATTTCGCATGCTAGCACACCAAATAGATTTAATAAAGGGGTTGAAACTGAACATTTTTTTAACTTGATATACAATGATGACTTGTATTTGAATCTAAACACATGCATTTGATTTCATTTGATTGCAAAATCTGTTAAATTTCATTAAGTTGTATTTCTTTTGTATAGTTTTCAAATGATCAAATGTTAGTAGTTATAAAATGTGGTTCAATGAATTTTATTTTCCTTGTAAATGTTTTCTCTAAAGCACTGTATTGGAAATGAATACTTTAATGAAATATATGCATCCTTTCAGGGGGAGAAAAGAAATTGCTCCAGAATTCTTATTTTGAGGGGGAGCAAGGTTATCCACTAAGGAGGAGATTGTTAGTAATACTAAGAGACGCGACTGAAATTGAAGAAGGTTTTCGATGATAATGATGCTCACTTTCATCGAAAAAGGGGGAGAAATGTTTAATTCAATTTCATGTCAAAGAGCTTTCAAGTCAAATATACTTCAAGTCAAAGATTCGTGAACAAAGACTGAAGATCAGGGGAAGAAGGATCATGTGAAGTCCAAATGTTGCTGAATTTGGTTATCTTAGTTCTGAGTGGTTCTCGGAATGCGCTTACACCTAAAAGTTCAAAAATGTGGATGGTTTCACATCTTTCTGATCCAAACTCTAATTGTTTCTGATTCATCTTGTTCCGAATTGATGGTTTTATATAAAGATCTAAAATTCATGTTCAAGACTTGAAGACAATCTGTTGAAGATTTTATTGAAGAATATTGATTTTTCAAAGAGAAAGACAAAGACTTTTCATGTTTGACTGAAGATTCTTCAAAGCTGAGTTCTTAAAGGATGTCAAAGCATATAGTTCGCCGTGAACTAATGAAGATAAAGATGTTTGAAGATTATCTTAGCTTCAAAGTTTAAAGTGATCAAAGTTAAAGTTCTGAAGATCAAGAGCTGAAGACTACTGTCATATTTTTTAAATCTTGAATCCAAAGGGGGAGATTGTTAGAGCATTATTGTATTCAAGATTTATTGTTAAAGTCTTGTAATGGTCAAACAATGTAGAAGTCAAAGATAATCAAAGTCAAAGTAGCTTTAATTGAAAAGTCAAAGTAGATTAGATTTAATGCTTTGTAATCCTAGGTATAAATAGGATTAGTTAGCTTAGATGTGAAGTAAGTCAAAAGAAAGCAATTCATTAGTGATCTTAATTGTAATATTCTAGAGAGAGAAGTGAGAGCATTCTAGAGAGAGAAAGTGCATAATTCCTATGTAAATCTCTATTATGTTCAAGATCAATGGATGATTTGATGATTACCTAATAGAAACTGGTTTCACAAATTGCTCAAAATTAGGGATTGCATAGTCCATAATTCTTTCATCTTTTGAGTTTGCAAGATCAATGATGTTAAGTGGTTCAACATTACCAACAGATCCATTATCATCTCCTTCCTCATTGTTATTATTATGAAGTGGTGGATTAGGTTGAAAAGGTGGATTATGTTGAAATGGGTGAAATGGTGGACTAACAAAGAGTGGTGGATTAAAAACTGGCGGCCTGATTGGATTTTCTAAAGGTGGTCTCACTGGATTTTCCAAAAGTGGTGGATTTGGTGGTCTATTTTCAAAACCTGGTGGGGGACCATCCATATTGAGAGAGTTTGATGTTCTTTGAATTCTTCTTATTTGATGAAAAGTTCTCTCAATATCTGGATCTAATTCGAAACGTTCCCCACGTTGTATTCTTGGCATATACCACTTTCGAAAAAAATCTTAGAGTTCTCAACGGTGTTAGAAAAATCAAATCTTTAAAAATACTTTTATAGACTTTTAGCATACCAATCCCCAACAACGGCGCCAAAAACTTGATGAGTGCGTGGAATACACCTATAGACGTGTGCTAATTAAACCTCAAAGCAAGTATACCATGAGATCTAATGTCGTCTTTTCAAGTAATAAAATGGTAAAGATACCAAGTATCGTCCCACAGAGATTGGAGTTAAAATTGCTATTAAAGTATTATGAAAGAAGTGATTTCAGAAGATGATTTGGAAGCAAATATTTTGGTTGGTTGGTTGATGATTAATACAGATTCTAATTAACAAGATTAAAAGAGAAGCAAGGGTGTAAGACTTGTGATGTTATGATAAACTGAATTCTAGCAGACCAATGCTACAACAATGCTACAGCATGAGGCTGCAGTGATGCTGCAGCATAGCAGTGACAAAAACTAGTTTCATTATCTACTTTGAGACACGTTCCTCTCGGACTCTCACCATCCCATGATTCCAGTAGCTAAAGCAATCTCATCTCTTAGCAGAACCTAAGATAAAGGAACGATGAATATGGAGTTCTCAAAATATATGGCAAAACAAATTCTCTTTAGCCCCCATACCTCCCAAGTTTATGCAATCCTAAGTAGCTTATCTCTAAGTCTACTCCATTTTAACCCATTGAGAAAAAGATGACTTATCTAGAATGAATCGTTTTAGAAAACAAAAGTAACAACTCTCGTTGCAAGTAACTCTCTCGATATTACCCCTTATGTCATCTATGTTGACGTGCTATTCAATGGCCTATCTCTAGGTCCATGACACTTTAACACTATCAAAGTGATCAATTTGTCAAAGGATTGTATTTTCTTGAAGAAACTTGGGTTGGAATAATAAAACATCATTTTTGCCATAAAAATGCCTACTTTCTTTTGGTCATCATAACACCCTTTGACTTACACCCAAGCTAAAAAGATTAGCTACTCATTATAATGAATGAAACAAAGTAAATACAAGAAACTTGGAAAGTAAACATGATGCTTGAAATAGAAATGACTTGAAAGTAAAAATGACTAAAAGTAAATGACTTTAAATAGAAAGACAAGAATGTAAGATGTAAGCAAATAAATGACAAGAGTACAAAATGGAATGTAGATCTATTACTACCAAAAGTAAATACTGAAAAGTAAAGACAAGAACATTAAAGACAAAGCTTGAGATGCAAGAATAATAAAAAAATTGAAAGGTGCAGTTTTGATGTTATTCCAATGCATAAGAGTAATTAAAGAAAAAGAAAAATTAAATGAAGAACACTTGAAGATTTGAAGAACATTCATAACATTCTGGAAATAAACTAGAGAGAAGCTTAGAACTGATTTAACATCAGCTCCAAGATTGGTGAGATTAAAGCTAGATGACCCCTCTATTAATAGCCAAGAGGAGGGGCATCATTGTAAATAAAGAGAACTAAACTAACTAGAAAGTACAACTAGTTAACTAAAAGTACAATAGCCAACTAAGCAACTAGTTCCATGAATGCAAATTCCAGCTCAACCATTCGGCTACTTCTTCCCCTAGCTCCATGAATGCAAAACAAGATAAAAAAGACTCAAAGTTGGGATTCTAGAATGAAAAAGTCCTATCTAAACCAAAGAAATAAGTACTTAAGTACTCAAAATTGAGCACTTATCAATGAGACTGAAGTACAAGCTGAAGAAGAACTGCTTTCCCACCCAGAAGACTTTCTCTGACTCCTCAAAAGTCAGATGAAGATGAACGAAGAAGGAAAGCAGCGATGATTCAGAAGCTAGAAAGTCAGCGACTCATTCCTGCGCATCTCCGCTGTCTGACTTTAAGGGAAATCACTGAAGCTCTCAAGGCTGAGAAGATCCTTGCTGAATAACATAAGAGTGAGCTCGCTGATAAAAACTTCGCTCTTGAAATTGCTCAACGGTCAATAAAGGATCCTCAGCTGAAGAAATTTTCTCTCAAAGTCCAGCAACAACTGCTTAAGGATGCTGGTAAGAAGAAAGAAGAGAAAAGGAATGTCAGCGATAACACCCTTGCTTGGTGCAAGAAGAAACTCCACTTCAGAGTGTTACCAGCAAGAATAAAACAGGTAAACCTGAGGGGGGAAACTGTCAGAGGTGCTACTATCATTGATGTCCAGATGATCAGGGAGAACGGAGTGTCCAGAACCTGCTATATCTCATTGTTGGAAAAACTTGGACTGAACGAATGCTTGGAAATTCGGGTCGCAATTCAGTGATCTTGTGTTAAAAACGCCATTAACAGGCTAATCGACCAAGTCTCCTCAGCTGTTGATCTGCCCATTCCTGCCATCAAACCAAAACGAACCGCTCCAAAGAAAAAGCCTCCACCATCTTCAGGCCCTGCTATACGGAACGAGACTGGTATTGACTTTTCTCGTGAAGTTGTACTTGGTCCAGATGTTGATCTTTCAGGACTTGACATCTCTCTGCCTCCCGCTGAAGATTTTGAAGCCGGAAAGGTAGTCAGTAAACCTTATGGCATATTCTTTCTTGACTACTATGGTCGCCAATGCTTTCAAATAATATATGAGTTACCCATTGCTCCTATCGAACAACTCAGATACCTCTTGTATTGGTGTGATCGCCCATTCCCTGGAAGATTCATCAAGCCCTAGATCTACCGTGAAGCCAAACGAATACGGGATCAGGGAGTAACGGTCCCTGATTGGATAATTCCACAGACTGACACCCTTGATGAACTTCTCTTCAAAGGAGAACCTTAATAGCTGATAGAATCACCTTTTGTATTCTTCGATTTTATCGGCTTGTAACTTTTTGTACTTGTAATTATTTTCATTGTACTTATAATTTTTCCACTTCCCTTGTAATCTTGTTTACGAAGTTAATGAAAAAAATTAATGAAGTACTTTACTCCATCAGTACTAGAAACGAACCCTGAAAACAGTAAATGGGACACGTATTTATGAGTCCTTTTTATCCTTATGTTTTTAACTTAGCAATTTTCTTTTATTGCTATGTCATCATCAAATAAGGGGAGATTATTGATCCAAAACCTTCAGTGATTTGATAACGACTCTGAAAACTACTTAGTGAAAATTGTAAGTAAACAATATGTATCAGTGTTTCACCATCTAAGAAAATATACTAAGTTTGTTTAGTATCGCTGATGGAATACACATGCTTTAATTTATACTTTAGCAATACCTGTACATCAGTGAGCCCTGAGCATGTTCATCCTCACTGATGATCGCTGAAAGTTCATCTTGTAATTGTTTGCTTATGATCCCTGAAGACATAACTCGCGACAACTGAGTTCAAAGATGAAATCGAAGACCAAGCTGAAGAACGAGTGACTAAGTCTACTAGTGACCTGATGCGGATATCAGCGAAGACCAACTGAGTTCAAGTAGAAGACTTCAGCGAGAGCTGAACTTTATCATTCGCTGATAAAGATACATTCAGCGTTTGCTAATCATGAAGCCTGTTCTACAAGCAACTTTTGTCTTCTCTTCTTGCACGCCCTGTACGATTTGTCAGAAGGACATCCTTTGTCCAGGATCGTATAAACCACTCTACAACTACACTGTTCATCATGCGGCCACTAGGATATTTGCTAAAGTCAAAATCATGCAACCAACCAGACGCTGCAACGTGTAAAGTTGTAATGACTTTCATTAAATGCATGCAGTATAAATAGGAAACCCTGCTTCATTTTAAAGTGATGCTTCCTTCGCTAAAATACTTTGTGCAAGAAAACTCTCTCTACTTTTCTTATCTTCTCTCTTTTCTTAGTGCAAGAATTTTGTGTGATTCTAATAGTTTGTTTAGATTAGGTTTTTAACTTGATCTTATTCCGCAACAAACTGTAAATTGTTTGATATATATCAATAAACAATTTTAAAGATAAAAATATGTGTTTGTATTCAACCCCTCTTCTACAAACTTGTATAACCCTTCGGGACCAACACTTGGTCTCGCCGCGATGCCACACCTCACACCATTTAGAACATTGGTGACGGGGGAGACCCGATTCCATGGTATATGGCGGAACACAAAGTTAAGCCACATAACCACGTTATTGAACTACACCTCAGGTTGTGACTTTATTGTCTGCTTTAATAAGCTCCAACTCAAGTCGGACTTTATTGCCTACTATAACAAGCTACACCTCAAGTCCCACACCCAGTAACGGGTGGCACCACCATATCCTTTATTTCCTGTTATGCCCAACTACACCTCAAGGATACACGATCTTATTTGTTAGGTCTCATGTTAGTTGAATTAAAGTGTAGGGACTAGTTTTGCCATTTCTTGTAAATATCCTTTTTAGGATATAAATAGTTTGCTTAGCCTTTCAGATTAGGGTTAATGACCTAATCATAGTTTCTAGTTACCTATTGTACGGCTACTGCCTAATATCGATTTCTGTTCATCAATCAAAGTGAGATTTATGGCATTCTACTGATTTGTGTTGATTCGTTACATTGCACTTGTTTATCTGGGATCCACAATTGGTATCAGAGAAAAAAACGACTGATTCAAAGGTAAATTCATTTAATTCTGGTCATTCAAACTTTGTCGACTGTTTCTTGTTTAAAGGTTTTTCTTTTGCTTTAATTCTTGTGTTAAAACTTGAAATTAATGCTTAAGAAAGTTTCATTATTGCGTTTCTAGAGTCACATCAAAGTTTCGTTGTGTTTTATCAAGTTTGTGTTAATCAATTTTTGAGATTTCTAGTTTCTGGGTTGCTACACTCTGTTTTATAGAAAATTCTCAATTTTTCCTTAAAAGTGCTTCTTTAATAGATTTGGTCAGTTGTTTGTGTTATCCCCATTTGTTGGTTTTGGTACTAAAAGTGTTTGCAGAAGCTATCCAGTCGAAAAAGGTGTGATTTTGATCTCCTGGTACGTTTTTCTATCGACCAGATTTTGAATACGGGACTCAATTTGCTTGAGTTCCGGTTCCTGTACTCGTACCGAATCCATACACATACCGGACTTAAATCCGGTTCCGGCTTT
This sequence comes from Saussurea involucrata, assembly GCA_033807775.1. Taxonomy (NCBI): domain Eukaryota; kingdom Viridiplantae; phylum Streptophyta; class Magnoliopsida; order Asterales; family Asteraceae; genus Saussurea; species Saussurea involucrata. The sequence goes on from CM066322.1 coordinate 142,670,724, forward strand.
ACCGGATCGTGTAAATACCGGAATTCCAATCCGGTTCTGGTTAACACCGGAATCACATCCGGTTTTGGAATCATTATCGGTTTTAATACTGGTTCTGGAAAGCTTATCGGGATTTTAGCCAGACTCCGCTTCCCCGATCCCGCATCCTTTCAGTTCCGGAATCCAACCCGGATCCGGCCCCGGGTCGCTTGATTCCAGATCCTTTACTCCGGTTCCGGATTTTCTCATCCCGGATCAATAATTCCGGATTTTCCACTACGGATCCCTAGTCCGGATCTTAGCTCTGCACACTCAAGTAAGCTTCTCTTTACATCTGTTTGAATTTGTTTTCCTTCTTTTCGTACTTATATCCTTACTTATTCTTAGGATTGCGTTAGTTCCTCACTCCCTTAGGATTTTACGTTAGATCACTCCGTTTACCTTTGAATCACCTTATTCGTCTTACGATCACACACAAGTGTCCGAAAATGAATGCTCAAGACGCTTTAGCCATAAGATCTGAACTCAAACCCCCGATCCTGTACCGAGAGGAGTACAATGCCTGCAAATACCGCTTCATGTGTTTCATCGAGACCAAGCCTCTCTTTGAAGAGATTCTCCGATCACTGACCCACAGACCGATTGCTCCACGCATGATGGGCGTTCCAGCGCAAGACACAGGAGCTCCAACTCGTCGGGTGGTCAAACCTTATGACAAGCTGACTGTCGAAGAAAAGAGGAAAGTAGATGGAGATAAACTGGCGAAGACTTATCTCGTCTACAGACTTTCAAATAACATCTACTGTAGCATCGACAGCCACAAAGACACGGAAAAAGTAATGTGGGACCAACTCACAAAGATCAGGCAAGGAAGTCGCGAGGAGAATCAGCTAAAGATCACTAATTGTCTCACTCGATATGAAGCGTTCAAAGCCAAACGAGGGGAATCACTAACCGAGACTTACGAACGATTCTGCACGCTCCTCAACGACCTTCACAAGAACAACATCTTCAAGATGAACCTCGAGTGTAACATCAAGTTCTTAAACAACCTTCAATCTGAATGGAAGGGATTTGTCCTCCATGTTCGTCACAATCGTTCCTTAGAAAGTGTTCCGCTGCACGAGCTCTACGAGATGTTGCTACTAGACGAAGATGATATTTTTAGGTTTTCATATAACTTTTGGAATTTGGGATTTCAAACAGATTTGGATTTAGATTTAAGATTTGTCTGTTAATGATGCTTCATAAATGGCACTGTGATTTTTTTTGTGATTTTTGATGTTCTTGTTCATACTATGTTGATTCATGGTGCTGTGATTTTTTTGTGATTTTTGATGTTGTTCATAGTATGTTGATTCATGGTATGTTGATTTATTGTAAACAATTTTACAAACTGTTTATTCATGGTACTATTAATTTTTTATACCAAACATGCTACTGTTGATTCATGCTACGGATTAAATCATGGAGAGGGTTAAAATGGTAATTTGTTGTCATACAGATTGACCATTCAGAACAATTACCAAACAACCAAATTTCATTATGCACTATACCATACAGAGTCTCTCAACCATTCTGACCTCTCAACCATTCTGCACTATACCATTCAGCAACTGCCAAACTGCCCCTAAGTCCGTGCATTTTTTAACAAATAAATCTTTACACTTTTGTCTAAAAAATATAACAAATAAATCTTTACACTTTTTTCTAAAAAAATTAACAGATAAATCTTTAAAATTTTTCCTAAGTTTTTTTTACCAAATAATTCTTGAACTTTTTTGAACAAATAAATCCCACTTTTTTTGAAGAAACAAAATCACTGTTCTAAAAGGCTCCCCGCAACAGCCGCCATGACACGCCATGGCTTAAGGCTTGGGCATCACGCCACGTTGTGCCTATGGCACGCCATGGCCCAATGTGCGGTCTTTTGTGACGCGATATTTGATTTTCCTTTACGTTTTAATGTATTATGTCCTATTTTTTAATATATAACCTAATTTAACTTGTTTATTATCATTGAATCATCAAGTAATACTACTAAACATATGTTTTTATATATAATATTATATATGATATAGAGATTTGCCGCCATAAGTCACGCCTTGATAAACGTCGCGGCCTCGCCGTGGCTCTTAAGGCTTAAGGCTTGGCCTCGCCGCCACGCCACGTCTCACGCTATTTAGAACCTTGAACAAAATAATGAACTTCATTTGAAAAAATAAATCTGATACTTTTTGTACAAAAAATGTACAATTCATCTCACCAACAACAAAGTAAAATAAAACAATTAAACACAGAAAATATATACCATTTCTTTTACTGATTCTGAAACATTCAAAAGGTATTCATGTTAGTGAGATGAACATATCTTTTGGGCATTTTTATTGGTATATTTATGAAGGATAGGCGATTTTTGGTATGTCTTGTGAATGGATGATCGGATGGGTATAGTTTTTGTATGTATTTGTTAATGTTTTAGGCATAATTTCTAAATGCTTCAGAATTAGTAATAGAAATGGTGTGATTTTTCTCTGTTTAAGTAATTTGATTTATTTTGTTGTGAGTGATAAGATTAGTATAATTTTTAGTGCATGATTTTGCTCAAAGAAAATATCGGATTTATTTGTTCAAAGTTAAATTCTTTTTTTTTTTGGAAAGCAAAAACTTTTCATACCACCACAAAGTAAATACAGTGCCAGTCACATACAGCACATACCAAACCACCAAAATAGTAGCATACGCCAAGTTGGTTTGCAAGTGGCAAACCACAGCTAAAAATCGTGAGCACTCACTAATCACGATCACAATGCCACACTAGCCATAAGGAACTGAACAGGAAAAAGAAAGCCCAACAGATCAAAGCACTGCTGAATCATTGCCGAAGGCCCGAGCAGAAACAGAGTCAGCAACAAATTGATCAAACAGTCCAGAACACGACTCGAACACGACTACATCGAACTCAACACGCACCTCGGGTCTGCTAGCCACGGAACTCGAAAAAGAGGTCACCCAATTTTCTATTTTCTTGATTAAAAAACATTCTATTACGATGAAACCAAACAAGATAAATAAAAGCCCAAGTGACTTCCGTCCACAGTTTTGGTCGTGCCTCATTTTCTCCCGAATCGATGTTCCACTCGAGAATGTCATGAAATGAGCTGATGTTGCCTATGTCAATCTTCCACCATCGGGCTACGTCTTTCCGCATTTTGTTGACTTCTTCACATTGGACCAATGTGTGCTTCACCGATTCCACCTCCTTCTCGCATCTCGGACATAACGTTGAGTTAATATCCAAACCCATTTTATCGAGAACCGCTTTACAAGGGATTCTTCCCATCCTCACTCTACAAATTCGAATGCCGATCTTTTTTTGAAGTAATTTAGACCACCTTGTCTCCCACTATATCCGCCACTTTGTCGTCGATTAAGGTTTTTAACGCAAAGAGCGAGAATGTTTCGTCCGATCCGAGCAACCATTTAGTTTTATCACGGGAGTTCGCGTTCGGTTTCCAATCCTGCAGCAAAGACAAAAGATTTTCCAATTCACCCCCTCTCTCCCCCTCAGATCCCTCCTCCACTCCCATCTCCACAACCACTCCTCACAGACCCATACCCCTCTCTCGGAGATTTTAGCATCCTTCTTTGATTCAAGTTGCCATACCATCTTAAATCTAGCCTCCAATTTCTCATTACCAACCCATCTATCTGACCAAAAACTAGTCTCACTCCCGCTCCCTACTTCTTTCCCGAGGGAGGAAGAGAAGTCTTCCCCCAATTTCCCCAAGTCTATACCAACTTTCACAATTCCAAGCCAAATCGATCTACCTTCCATGGTCCGATTAACCCTTCCTTCTAAACCCCCTCACTCCCATACATGCTTTTAACGATCCACAACCAAAAACCCTCTTTCTCACATATGAATCTCCACCACCACTTTCCCAACAAACCCTAATTGGTCGATTGTAAGCTCCCCACGTTAAGGCCACCTCTCTTGAAATCCCTCAACACTCTTTCCCATTTCACCCAAGCCACCCCCTATTGTCATTGGACCCTTTACCCCCACCTCAAAAAAATGATTTCTAATATTTTCCAACTCACTAATCACTCCTCTCGGGGTGCGAAAAAGCGAGAAGTAGTACAATGTTATGCTTCCTAGAACCGATTTGGCCAACGTCAATCTTCCTCCAAACGACATCCCTTTCGCTTTCCAATATGCCAATTTATTTTTAATTTTTTCCACCACCACCTTCCAATTATCAATGTTGTTCATCGCCGCTCCCACCGGAAGACCAAGATAAATAAACGGTAAAGTGCCGCAATCGCATCTCAAACCCCTTGCCCACTCTTGAAATTCTTCATCTCCGACTCCCACCCCGAACAACTTACTCTTGCTATAATTGATCGTTAAACCCGATACCAAATGAAAACATTTTAAAATTTTGATTAGGTTTTTAGCATTTAGAAGGCTCCACTTACCGAAACAAATTACATCATCGGCGTATTGGATATGGGACAACACCACTTTATCTCTTCTAACCATAATTCCTTTAAACATACTTTTTTCTTTTGATTCCAACATGAGCACATTTAGCCTTTCTGCGACCACTAAGAAAAGGAACGGTGCTAAGGGGTCACTTTGTCTAAGGCCTTTCTCCATCTTGAACTCCTTAGTAGGCGACCCGTTGACCAAGATCGAGATCGTTGAGGATTCTAGACAAGACTTAATCCACTTACATCATTTTTTGCCGAACCCCATGATTTTTAGAACATCAATTAAGAACCCCCACTCTACACTATTGTAGGCATTTTCGAAGTCAACTTTGAAAACCATACCTTTTCTTTTTTATCTCCGGAGATCTTCCACCGCTTCGTTTGCAACTAGCACCCCGTCAAGGATGTATTACCCTTTTAAAAATGCCGATTGAGTGTCCCCTGTGAGCTTCCCCAAGATTTTTTTCATTCTCTCCGCCAAGAGCTTCGAGATAATTTTATAAAGCACTCCAATTAGGCTAATTGGCCTAAACTCGTTAAGACTAATCGGGTTAGGATTTTTTGGAATAAGGGTAATGAACGAGGCGTTGCGACCCTCGCTAATCTCAATCACTTCCCAAAACCTCGAAATCCTATTTAAGAGATCACTTTTAACTATAGGCCAAAACTTTTTTATAATCGTTACCACAACCCTTGATTGTTTCCCATACTTCGTCTTCCGTGAATGGCCTTTCTAAGTTATATGCTTCATCCGTCGATAGCTTCCTAAACATGTCACTCGTCACCCAAGGGCCGGTTTGATTTTGTGTCGGGAACTTTTTCTTGAAGAATTCATACACAACCCCTTTAATCGACTCCAGATCTTCCGTCCACATTGCATTCACATTTAAACTGTGGATACCATTTTCTCTTACCCTCTTCCTTATCGCCGCATGGAATAATTTGGAATTTTCGTCACTTTCCTCCACCCATCTTAATTTTTCTTATTTGTCTAGCCATTTCCGATTTCCCTTTTTCCACTTGCATCCATTTTTTACGACCTTCTAACCAACTTACCCTTTCCCTTTCGTTTAGGCTTCTAAGATCGGCTATCGCCTCCAATGATGTAGCTTTTGTCTTATTCCGTTCCAACTCCCCATCCAACAATCTAAACTTGTCGTTTCAAAAAGCCTTCAAGGCTATCTTCACATTCTTTAACTTTTCTTTGAACACACAATCCGGATTCCTTGCTACCACCTCTCTTACCACACCGTCAATGTTGTCGCCTTTAAAGGGTTTAGGCCCAAAATTTAGATCAACGTCACATAACACTATCGGATAATGATCCGACCACTTCCTCTCCAGCGCCTTGACCCCCAAGTTTTTCCAAATCAAACCAAAGCCACTTGAAACAAGAAACCTGACCAATTTGCTATATTTTCTTCCGTCGTCACTCACTTTGGTAAACTTTTGCCCACCCATCAGAATGTCCACCAATTGGCAATTTTGTATGAACTCGTTGAAGTCCTCCACCCCTTTAGCATTCGTTGTCGAATTAAGTCTTTCATACTCGCCTCTAACCTCATTAAAATCTTCGAACACACACCAATTGACCTCATCTTTTTTGCACAAAAGTTCTACCATTTTCCATACTTCCGCTCTCTCTTTAGGTTCTCTCGGCCCATACACATTCACAAAGCCAACGAGGTCCTTCACCCCTACCCATTTTTCCACCGTTGCAACAAATATTTCTCCGCGATAAAAAATTCACAATTAAAAAGCTTTTTATCCCAAATCAACTTTAAGCCCCCCGAACTCCCCAAAGCTTGTGATTGCACAAGATCACCATCATCAAATCCCCATAAATTAGCGATCTGCGTTTCGTTCCACAGTTTTTGTTTCGACTCTTGTATGCCTATCATACTCATTTTTTCTTTTTTACACATCTCCCAGATCCACCCTCTTTTTTCTAGTCCTCCCAACCCCCTAATATTAATTGAGACGATTTTCATGAGAAAAAATTGTAATCAAAATCGAATACCTACCTCTTCCTTCATTACACACTTTGTTCCTTTTTGGCTTAGCCCCCTTTATTGACATCTTCCCACGAGAGCCCCAATTTAAACCAAATTCTTCTAGACTTTCTGAAAATTCTGAATTTTGTCCCTCCGACAGCTTCAATACTTGATTGTTCCCTTCGCCACACGATCAAATTGTTCTACTACATTTCTCCGCTTTGTCGTAGGCTGCTGACTTATTTGATTTTTAAACTCCATTTTTCTGTGCACTCTATTTCGCCATCTGTTTGAGAATTTAAAAGCACATCTTCCCTCTCCCAAATCCCCCTCCATCTCCTAGTCTTCAATTTATCGCACCCAGTTCCTCTTTTTTCCTTCCCTTTCTCAACGCATGGAGACATCGACTTTTTCCTATTTTCAGTTGCCAAATTGTCCCCTGTTCCTTCAATTCCACACGCATCAAAATCCTGTTGTGGAATTTCCTTGGCCGAACACTGCATCTTTTTTGGACTAAATTCCTTAGAAGGCCTAGGAATCCGTGTTGGGCTTTGGAGCATGATAGGCTCATCTGCATTAGCTTTCCTCCCCTTTACATCCAGCCCACTTTGCGAATTTTCCCCACACCCCAACTTCTTCCCGAAATTCTCTGCATCTGCGGTTTTACCACGAGGGGACAGCGCCTCCTAGTAATTCCCTTCCGCCTCCATGCCGTTGAATTGAGATGGTTGTCCTACGCCTTCCCTAAATGGAATCATCTTCGACACCGACGAAGCCGCCTCTCCCAGTTTCCAATCATCACCCGTCCTCCCGCCTTCCTCTGTTTCCCGTTTTCCTTCTCCTACAACGCAGCCTTCGAAAATGCTTTCGTCAATACACCAACTTTCTTCTCTTGCTTTGTCCTCCGACCACTCCGAATGGATAGTTGAATCCTCTTCCCCCACGTCGAAATCTTTCTCTCTTTCCTCCCACGGTCTTGGGATGGTCTCACCTTCTTCCCATATTCTAATTCTATAGAATAGGTCGTCCACTTTGATGCTCTGAATATCCTCGATGTTCGATCTAATTGATGCTGCGATAAGAATCCTTCCACGCTCCAATGATTTACAATCCTCCCATATACAGTTCGATACTTCTAAAACGTTGCCCCAGTTGCCTACTATTTTTTCGAAAACGTCTTGTCTCCACGCGTGTAATGGTACGCTAGAAATATCCAGCCATACAATCCTTTCGGATGAGTAGAACCCTCTCGTCTATCTGCGTAAGTTCTTAATCCAATCGTGGATTCCATGATTTTTAGTATTCAGAATGTTTAACATAGCACCCTTCTGTTCAAACGATAACAGTACGTTTCTTCCTCCTATAACCTTTATCGAGCAATCTTGTAAATTTTCCGATCGACACAATGCAATCACCGCTTCCATATTATCCAATGATGTAAGATTCCCTACTAAGCAACTACTTAACCTCTTTTTTGAGTTTTCATCCGTCAACCATTTTCTTATCACCTCCTCTCCCTTCGAATTTCTGATACCACTTCGTCTTTTCTTATCGCGCCCTCCTCTTTCACAACATCGCATAATGATCTCTGGACGACCCTGGTCTCAATCTGATAGGGACGAGTAATTTTCATGTTGGAAGAATCTGGTCTCATCCTCATGGTGGTTCCCTTTCTAACTACAATCGTGTCTCTCCTACCTCAAACTGAAATATGTTTGTTATTCTTATTGGTTGTGAACACCCTTAACTTGTAAGTTCCTATCCCTAAACCGTTAAGTGTCCTCTCTAGTTCATCGACATTGCTTACTGTTAAACCAAGATCTATCAAGATTAGAGAGAAATTCTAGAGAGAGAGTAGAGAGAGAAAGTAGATCTTATTATGTCGGCTCTCGGTGTTTACAAGATATGAGTTATGACCAAAAGCTTACAAAGAAAGTCTAAACAAAGCCTTATATACCCTAAGGGTGCGTTTGGTACAGAGAATGGAATTGCAGAGAAATGATTCCAGAGAAATGATTGCAGAGAAAGAGAATTGGTCAGGAGAATAGGAATTGACTATCATGTTTGGTAGCACAGAGAATTCAGCAGAGAAATGCAACAGAGAATCATTTCTCTTGTTTGGTTGCACAGAGATTTCAATAGAGAATTGTACCAACCTTGTCATTTACACCCATATTTTTATATTTACAAATCAATTAGTTAAACCTGTCAGGATCGAATCTTAACAAGATAATTAATACTTAGAATTCAGAATTAAAGAATCTGCGGAATAGAACTTTAATTCTCACAATCAATGAACAGAATATCAGAAAACACACAATTTTTGTATTCACTGTTTCGACTCACAATATTAACAACCAAACCTCAATCTTGTTGAACAGGCTCAACAAGACGACTTCTACTTCTCTAGAAATAGGGTTCTTAAACCTTGAGGTTAATTCTCTCTAAAACACAATCGAATTCTTTTTCACACGTATATTCTAATAGCTATCTATTGAAGTCTATTTATACAAAAATAATTACAAGATAACTATCAAAAGTAACTTGATCTTCTAAATCTTCGTTAAACATATCTTGATCAATTCCTTCTTTGTCTCCAAAAGTATCGCATACCAAACTTAACGAACTCAGCAGTATTAACCTTCATTCTTCATGAGCAGTACTAACAATCTCCAGCAGCATTAAGTCACGAGCAGTACTAACAGATATTCGATATGCACCAGCAGTACTAACCTTGACTTGCAGTAGTAATTCTGACAAGCAGTACTAACCTCACATAAGCAGTATTAATAATATTCCAGCAGTAGTAATATACCAGCAGTATTAACTTTGTTCAGCAGTATTAACTTTGTTCAGCAGTATTAACCATGTACCAGCAGTAGTAACTTGTCTAGCAGTACTAATCATGTTCTTGCAGCATTAATGACTCAGCAGTACTAACCTTGAACTAGCAGTAGTATCTTTGTTCTGGCAGCACTAACATTGAACTAGCAGTACTAACTTGATCTGGCAGTAGTAATGTTGTTCTGGCAGTACTAACCATACTTAGCATATCTTCAGTTCCCAACAAAACCCAAACAAAAAAAAGATGCATAAATTAGTAATTAAAATGCATTAATCATACCAAAAAGACTACCAAATATAGTTTTTAATAAAACCAAAAAGAGTACAAACATTGTTTTTAATCAAACCAACTAGAAACATAGTTTTTAAACAAACCAAAAGGACTACAAACATAGTTTTAATCAAACCAAAAACAACAGTTCAACCGTAGTCATACAAAAAAATAACCATAAACTTTTAATCCAAATCTAACCATTGGTAGACGATTCTACCATGTCAATCTTCTCTTCTTCTGTCAACCCAAGAAATAATCGTCCTAGAAGAACATCCTTACCAATCAACTGAGTTGCTTTAAAACGTTGGATACCAGTAATACCCGGCAAAACTTTCAACTCGTCACTAACCTTCTCAAAGATTTCACGAGCCTCCAAACTTTTTTCACGAGCCTCCAAACTTTCTTTATTCAAGCTTTCCCCCACGATCTCTCCAAATCTAACCAATACCTCCTTCATCTCTTTGCATGACTCCCGATAAATGTCATCTCCATCTATACTTTTGCGTTTGGTACGTTTGCTTGTTACACTACTTGTTGGTCCTTCAGATCGACTAGCACCTTGAACATCATCTTCTTCTCCAAGATCAATCGGGGAACTTTTTTGAGTCTCTGGAACGACATCATCTTCTTCTCCAAGATCAATCGCTTTACTACCCGTTGCTCTATCCTTACCATAGATGATACACAGCTTGTCATAGAAAGGAAATGGCTTGCCTCGAAAATTTGCGGCACCTTTGTGAGACTACAAGGCAATTAGAAACAAATTTAGTACAAACTTTTGTAAAAAAAAATACCAATTTAGAATAAATTTAGAATGTACCTTGACGTATTCATCCCAAACACTGTCCTCAGCTACCACACATTTTTTTTCTTCATCCCAACCGAACCCACTTGTATGCACCATATCATAAACAATGCTAAAGTGTGTCTTCCATGTCTTCATCCGAGACTTTATATGTGGTTCTGCTTTGAGGCCGGAGTTAGGAAGACTTACATCTAGCAATTGTTGAACGCCATTTAAATAGCCCGGTTTGAAACCATTGTCAGCACCAGCATACTTTCCAGATGCATGTAACTCCATTAATGCATCAATTAGCTTTGCGTCTTGATCTTCTTTCCAAGTATGTTTGGTCCGTACAGTACCTTTCACTTCATTTGACTCTGCCATGTCTACAAATAATACATACAAATAGTAGATACAAAATAAAGAGTACAAATAAAGAGTACAAATATAAATGAAAAATTAAAATTAACTCGATCATAATTCATGGTTCTACAAATAAAGAGTACAAATACAGAGTACAAATAACATTAACGATCATAATTAATTAATTGTAGATACACCTAGCATTCCAATTGTTAAACATTTCGTTAGCAAGAGCGTCTCTACGATCGGTCCATTCTTGTGAGGGCTCAACCGTAGAAATAACATTATCATGATCGTAGCCTGGTTGTGTGTGATTTGTTGGGACTTCGTTATCAATAGGGTCTTCACTCATTGTTTGTCGTATGAAATTGTGTAACAAACAACAAGCAATGATGATACGTGGCATGGACTCTATGGGATGATATGAGTTATCACGCAAAATAGCCCATCTAGCTTTAATTAATCCGAAGCATCTTTCTATAACATTCCTTGCCGACGAATGTCTCATATTAAATAACTCCTTGGCATTGGTAGGCGGCCGAGACCAATCATTAAGATGGTAACGTTGACCTCGATAAGGAGTTAGAAATCCTTCACCATTCGTATAACCGGCATCACAAAGGTAGTATGTTCCTACATTAACCATAAACTCTACGTTAATTAACATATGTAATTATATGTTTACTATTTGAAGACTATATATCACATACCCTGAGTTACTTTAAGACCGTTAGGTCTACTAATTGCATCTCGTAGAACTCTACTATCAGCTGCAGAACCCTCCCATCCCGCTAATACATATGTAAATAAAAGGTCTCTCGTACATACTCCGAGTACATTCGTACAAATCTCCCCCTTTCGTGTCCGATAAGGTTTTCGATCAACAGCGGGGACTTTAACTTTAACATATGTTCCATCTAATGCTCCTAGGCAACCCTTCATAAAAAGAAAACATCATTAAAGTGTTCTATTAACAAAGAATATATTTAATAAAAACTTATGTGTTTGACTAACCTTAAACCATTTCCATCTCTCGTCGGTTTCATTATCTGGCACTGGTACGGGTGACTTGTAGAATTCTTTGTGTAATCGACATACAGCATTTAAGACTAACTTGAAATACCGACTTATAGTTTCCCCAGATCGATGAAATCTATTGACTAGTATCCTATTCTTAGCATTATGAGCAAGGGTATGTAAAAACATAGCAACTTGCTCATCTACTAGCATGTTTTTACTAGCCTTTAACCCCCCTCTACTTTCTAGCATATCACAAAGTGTTGAAAACGCATGTATATTCATTCTTATGTTGACAACACTAGTAACATCACTTTCATAAACCATCCTCATCATGTTTTCACGCCTATTATGGTAACTCATTAAATATCTTGTACGTAATGTTATAGATTCAATCGAACGATGTCTACGATAACTACACATCATCCACCAACGAATCATAACATACATGGCATAAAATGCACCTATGGCAACTATTCTTTGTCTCAACGGTGATCTTGCCATCTACACATACAATTATATAGTTAATACTAGATATATATATATATATATATATATATATATATATATATATATATAAAGGAAACATAACTATTTCCTATAATACACCACCCTAAATGCTAAATGGTTGCCAAACACATAAATCATTAAAAAGTTGTTAAAGAGAAGAGATATATAGTCATTTAACCATATATATATATATATATATATATATATATATCATATGAAGCATGTATGATGAATTAAAGAGACCATATTGAACCCAATAATATCCAATTTCTACATTCATTCCAGTAAGATGTTTAGAATTTTGATGAAAATTCCAGGCCAGGCTTTTGAAACAATTTTCTGTTCCTTGTTATTATAATCATCTAATGTTATGAAAATTGTGTGTGTTGTTCACTAGTATCAACGCAAACAAAGTGTTTAATCATGCAAACCTCCATAACCTAATCCTAATTTATCCAAACAGAAAACGGAATCCAAATTTTACCTGATAGTTACTTGTGAAAAATGGAATCCAAACAGCAGATCGTCGACTGGATTGAAAAGATGTTCCAAATCGAAGTTTATAAGTCACATAATTAGACAGAAAAAGAAGGCTGTAATTAGAAGATGATTAACCTGATGGGCGAAACACAAAGACAGAACCCTAGACAGGGCGAACGAGAGAGAGAGAGAGAAGACGAGACAGAGAGAGAGGAGACAGGGAAAGACGAGATAGAGTGAGAGAGGAGACGGGGATACCTAGACAGGGCGAACGGCGGTGGTGGGCGGCGGTGGTGGGCGGAACCCTAGACAGGGCGAACGAGAGAGAGAGAAGCGAACGCGAGAACAATTCTCCGTGTTTTCCTATTCTCTCCATTTCTCTTCCTAAATCAGAGAAATCAAATACAAAGGGAGTCAATTCTCGGGAAATACCAACTCTCCGTGTTTTTATTTCCCTTACCTACCAAACAAGAGAATTCAAATCCATTTCCATTTCTCTCCTCTCATTTCTCTCTACCAAACAGCCCCTAAGACTTATTAAGGAAATAAGCTAGCTTTGACTTTCTACACATGACTAAATACATTGACTTTGACTCTATAAATCAAGATTAAATCTTGAAGACATATTTGTCCTAACAATCTCCCCCTTGGATTCAAGATTTAAACATTTGAGAACAGCAGTCTTCGGCTTCTTGAATCTTCAAAATCTTCGGTCTTTATCAAGGTTTGTCAAAGTCAAATCGTCACAAAATCTTCAGACGGGGAACAGACGGAGATTTTCTTTCTTTAAAAGATATGGAGAATTTGCTTCTTCACACAAGGCATTTTGATACAATGTAGCGCAAATCTAAGAAAAATAGATCTTCTTCAGAAACCAAGATGATCAATCGATTTTTCCTAAACTCTTGAAGAATTCTCCCCCTTTTTCTTTCTTTGACTTAAGAACTTCAATCTTCAGTAAGGATATTCACCATATAGCACAAGTTTAAGAAAAAGAGATCACAATATGATCAATCAATTTCTCTTAAACTCTTGAAGAAGAAATCTCCCCCTTTCCTTTCTTGAGACGAAGTCTTCTTTAAACATTTCTCCCCCTATCATGAAATCGAATCTTTGACTTGAAAGCTTTGACATGAAATTGAACTAAACATTTCTCCCCCTTTTTCGATGAAAGTGTGCATCATGATCATCGAAAACCTTCTTCAATTTCAGTCGCGTCTCTGATTCTCACTAACAATCTCCTCCTTAATGAATAACCTTGCTCCCCCTCAAAATAAGAATTCTGGAGCAATTTTTTTTCTCCCCCTGAAAATATGCATATATTTCATTTAGGCACAGTAGTTGAAATTTTATACAAGGAAAATAAAATTCATTGAACTACCTTTTATAACTACTAACATTTAATCATTTGAAAACTTTACAAAAGAAATTCAACTTAATGAATTTTAACAGATTTATCAATCAAATGAAAGCAAATGCATGTGTTTGGATTCAAATACAAGACATCATTGCATATCAAGTTAAAAATGTTCAGTTTCAACCCCTTTATTAAATCTATTTGGTGTGCTAGCATGCAAAATATGATTTGCAACAATCAAATGTACTTCTGAAACCTATAAGAATACTTTGCTCTTACTCACACTATATGACTGAAATCAGAATTTCCACAAATTTATAAGTTTATCGCGACATTGTTATTTCCCTAAGATATAAGAGATGTGTGCTCATTGGCATCTTTTGATTTTGTGCTCATTGGCATCTTTTGATTTTGTGCTCATTTGCATCTTTTGATCACAAAGTTTATTAAGAATAAGATACACCGTTAAACATGACTTTCTATCTGGTTCTATAGCAGGATTTGGGTCAGCGGATCCCAGACCAGTTGGCCTTAGGTGCTAGGTGACGAGCACCCCTTAGAACTTACTTTCCCAAACCAGAAAGGCCACATCGATATATCTTAAACCCATCTGTACCAGTAGAACATGGCTTTCTATCTGGTACTATAGCAGGATTTGGGTCAGCCGATCCCAGACCAGTTGGTCTTAGGGACTAGGTGTCGAGCACCCCGTAGGACTTAATCTCCCAAACCAGAAAGGCCACAGGCACAAACTTTCAAACTAAATGATTAGATTTAAAACTTAGAGCATCTCAATCACTTGGTTCTAAAACATAGTGCTTTCCCCATATTTTCGTTTCCATCCATCATTCTAACAAAAAGGCTTTTTGAGCATTATATTCTATATAAATCTAGAATCACATAATTTTGAGCATTCAGCATAATTTCATTCATGTTTTGCTGACCTTTCGATTTATTTCAGAAGTGAAAGATGAAGCGGATGTAACTCAGATAATACAAAAACGCTTGTAAAATCACCCTTGACACACATTTCATTCATTGAATGAAAGTTGAAAAAATTTCACTTCATTGAATTAAATTTGTAAAAATTCAAACATTCAAAGCAGTAGAAATAAAACATAATGCAATGTGACCTTTTACCACTTGTTCTTTGAAATAGAAAGATGTGACAGTTAAGAATATCACCTGAGTAGTATGATCATGCGATAAAAGATTTAACCTGATAAGTACGAGTTCTAAACTGATTTGTTTAAAAGTCTTAGCCAATGAAGTACGGGTCCTGAACTAAATTGTTCAGAAGCCATTAACTCTTTACTCCCCCTTAATGGCACAAGTAATCTTCTTCCAAGAGTTCAACGCTTTGCTTCTAAATCTGCAAAAACAGATTAAGTAGATTTTGGTACCCAACGTGTCTTGGGTCCTGGATTGTTAAGCGGAGCTCTATAAGAAGGAAAATGATAAGTACCGTACCAATATTGAGCATTATCATTTTTAACAAAATCATTAGTTCCACAACAAGAACAACAAATTTTCTTTTGTGCAAACATGATTAAATTGTTTGCGGAATATATTGAATCAGGTTTAACAAAAGATTTACCTTTTAGGTTAGTGTTCTTTTTGGGAACAGACGATTTTGGTACATCTTTTTCAGGAGTCGTACCTTTTACTCTCCATTGCATGTTGACTTTCTTATAAGTAGGAAGATCAGCAGATTGAAATTTGGAAGAATTATCCACTGAATTATCATAGAAAATATTAGACGGTCGAATCGGACTTTCTGAATAGCTTTTGGATTTGTTGAGTGACTTCACTTTGTTTGATAAGTCATTCCGTTCCCTGGTCACAAAATCAAGCTTCTTCTGAATGTCACAATTAACTCTCTTCTCTTTCATGATATCAGTAGATAACACGGCCAAATTCTTTGTGAGCTTTCGTATTTCTTGCTGAAAAATCTTCCTTTCAACAGAGAATTCGTCTTTAATGCTTTTAGCTTGAAAATCAGATTTATTCCTCTTTTCTAGCTCTTCACTTCCTTTATCTAAGTCCTTTTGAAGCTCATAAATTTTTTTGACAATGTCGCATTCTTAGCTTCAAAGACTTTCCTTGTATTTTCATTCTCAATCCTTTCCTTCTCCAATTTCTCTTTTTCAAGAAATAAAACCTTCTCAAAGTCTGAAATTTGCTTAGAAAGTTTTACGCATCGGAGTTCAAGAGCTTTCTTTACTTCATCTTCTTTCTTCTCATTCCTCTCATTCTTTTCAAGCTTAGAAACTTTCTGAGAAAGAGACAAAATTTGCTTTTCATAGCTCTTTTTATCATTTGTACGATTCACTCTTTCCTCTTTTAGCAACTTTTCCGTGTCAGAAAGTCTCTTTGTAAGATCTATAACCTTTTCCTTGAGTTCTTCATTTTCAGCATCTGATGATTTCTGTTCCACATCCTCTTTTTCAGCTTTCTTTTCTTCTTCCTTTCTCTTAAAAGCAACTTTAGATCCAAGCATTTGCTTTGTTAATTCGTTCCACATCTGCATTGGGTTGTTTTTGAAACATTCAACGCGTTTGAAGATGTGTTGCGGAAGTTTGTAAAGTATGAAGATCAAGTTGGATGAAGCTTCTTTGTCAGCTTTCTTTCTTTTAATCTCTTCTTCTGTAAAATCATTATCCATTTTATATCTGATCATTGGACCTTCGGAGAAAGATTTTATCATATTCTCTCCATTTTCGCTACTCGCAATAAAGTCGATGAACGAAACACTCCATCGTTCAAAATCAGATTCTTTGAACAGCACTGGAAGCCGCTTCATGTTTGAAAAATTAATCTGAAAATTTCAAACAATTAACAACTAGTAAAAACTCGAGAAAAAAAAATCGAAGTCAGAAATTCGCAACAGGAAGAAGCGAGAAGTAAGAAACTCGCAAGCAAAGGTAGCAAAAAGTAGACTTGGGCTTAGAATGGGAATCTGAAGGATTACTTTTCGCAAAAGAAGGTTGCGAAAAGTACAAAACTCGCAACAGAAGGTTGCGAAATACTTCACAACTCGCAACAGTTAGTTGCGAAAAATTTCAAATCTCGCGACAGTTGGTTGCGAAAAGCTTGGCGCAAAGTTCACATGAAAAAAAAAATGAAACTCTGAAACTTTTCTGAAAGTAGTGCAATTCGGTAGGAAGCAAGCAAGCAAGCAGCTTAAACTAATTAAGCAAGCAAGCAAGTAGCTAAAACTAATTAAGCAAACAAACAAGTTGGTGAAATTAATTCAAGCAAGCAAGCATGTAGGTGAAATTTAAGCAAGCAAGCAAGACGCTGAAGCAAGCAAGCATGTTGGTGAAACAAATATGTTGGTTGCGCAATTCTGATCAAGTAGGTGGCGCAATGTATGCTCAGTTGGTTGCGCAAAATTTATTAAGCTGCTGCACGTAAACACACTCACCAAACAATATTAGATTTTTCAATTTATTATCAAAACATATCACAAACAACTTTTTATAAAATCTCAAATAAAAATATGGATCAAAAATTCAGATTTAAAAATTTTATCCAAGAACACCTCAAGAACACCTTCAACCCAAAAATTTCAAAAATGAATTTTATGCATTAAAACTTGAAATCTTTGATTGAAACATGTCTAAAACTTGTTTTTGGAAACAATTTTTCACAAAAATGAATCAAATCGATACAAAATAGCAAAATCAAGTTTCAAAAAATTTGACAGACAACTTTTTCTCAAGAACACCAAATTTCACAAAACTTCAAATTCCTCAAATCTTGATGTGTTTTTGAAAATCTTTTGATGCAAAACTTGATTAATATGAAGGAGAAACACTTTGCAATCAAAATCAAATCAAAAAAACAAACAAGAATTGTATAACCCATTTGTGTTCTTCAAATCTTCAAAAATGGTGGATTTCTCCAAAAATCTTCAAATCTTCATCAAATCTTCGAATTAATCAACCAAACTTTGCATAAATGTTAGAAAGTCAGTTTCTAACACGATAATGTGAACCAATTTCGCTGAAAATCACTTAATCAAAATCTGAAAAACTGATCAGACTGTTGCGAACGAACCGAACAAAATCTGAAAATTCTTCAAATTGAACTCCAAATCTTTGAAATTAGCTCTCGATCCTTAAACAAGAAATGTTCCTCTATCAAAAACGAATCCAACGAGCTAAGATTTGAACAAATTCGATCAAAAATCACCAAAATTTGATAAAATCTCAAGAAAACGAGATTTTCTTGAAAAATCAAGAAAATCAATCAAATTTGCTTCTGAAATCACCAAATTCGTATGTTTGATCAGTAGAATTCCATCTCTCAATCTTGTTCCAGCTCTGATACCAATTGTTAAACCAAGATCTATCAAGATTAGGGAGAAATTCTAGAGAGAGAGTAGAGAGAGAAAGTAGATCTTATTATGTCGGCTCTCTGTGTTTACAAGATATGAGTTATGACCAAAAGCTTACAAAGAAAGTCTAAACAAAGCCTTATATACCCTAAGACTTATTAAGGAAATAAGCTAGCTTTGACTTTCTACACATGACTAAATACATTGACTTTGACTCTATAAATCAAGATTAAATCTTGAAGACATGTTTGTCCTAACACTTACATTTTTTAATCTAACAAACCCGAACCTCTTACCATTAGCCATTCTTCTTTGCGCCATATAGATGTCACTAACATTCTCGAACCTTTTGAACACGCTCCACAGGCCAGGGACATCCAACTCTTCCAGGAAGTTGAAGAATAAAAACGACGACAAGTTCCGATCGAAAGAATTTTGTTGTTGACTTTGGTTCCAGTACGACTCACTAGAAATCGTCTCGCCAAATCTTGCCCCTGTTCTCACACTCTCGCCTACCCTCACTCTTTGTCCTCTCTCTCACTACTAAACGAAAAACTTTAACCTACGAACTTTTCCCTAAGAAATTTATCGCTAAAGGGTAACTCGTCAAAAAACGATCACAAAAGTTGTGGGTAAATTTTTGGTGGGTAATGCAAATCAGTGACAGATTACCAGGGATTCGTTGGGTAATCCATGGGTATTTTCTCGAAAAAACATTAAATCTACCGAACCATTAATTATTTATGGGTGATCTGTGGGTAGTCACCGATGGAAATTTTCCTGGGTGAATTTTGTTGGTAAAAGTCATTTGTTTTGTAGTGTCTCTCTCTCTCTTCTCTCTTCTTGTGATGCATACAAAATTGTTTTTAAGAGTTTTTCTTTGTTCAAAGTTAAATTCATGATCTTGTTTTCTTCAAAAAAAAATTGGGATTCATTTGTAAAAGGAGTTGAAGAATATATTTGGTAAAAAAATTGGAAAAAAGTTTAGAATAATATTTGTTAAAAAAATTCAGCGACTTAATAATTTAAAATCATATAGTTTGTTGGTTTTTTTAAACTTTTTCTAAATTTGTATCACGTTAACCTGTTTTTGTAGGTTACAATGATGTATTTAACCGATTTTTAAAATATTAAAGGTTTTATGATTTAAAAAATAGTTTAGAGATTTTAATCATTCAAAATCAGATTGTTTATTGGATTTTTTAATTTTTTTTCCAAACAAAAAAGATAACATAAAGATCAAAATTAATATAATTATACTATATTATAAATCATTTAAAAAAAACTCTTAAAAACAACCCTTAAAGCTTTATGTACCGCTATTTAATGCTAATTACGTAAAATCACTTAAAAACAACTAATGAAGCTTTATGTCCGCTTTTAATGCTAATTACTTGATTAATACTTATCTCTAACAACCTGCAAATCCTTAAATCGTGGACTCTTATTAATTAATTCTTATCTCTAACCACTTTCAAATCCTCAAATCATGAACTCCTTAAAAAACGTCATTCTTTAAACAAATTTATAAAAAAACATGATCGTTTTCTCAAAACCACGCATTAAAATCGAGATATATCGCGCTGCATTGCGCGAGTAGACTTCTAGTGTGTATATGTATATATATATATATATAGAGGAAGGTTCACGTGAGAAGCGCGTCAAAACGTGAGAACGTGAGGAGCACTCCCGTGCTTCGGATCACATATGATTTACACTGCTAAAAAATCGGAACTTCTCGAAAATTCGCGCAAAAGTGGCGCGAGGCGTGGCGCGATGCTGCAGGTCGCGGATCACATGTGATTCAACACTGTAAATCATTAATGATTCATACTGTCAATTCGAGTCCAGATCAGTTGTGAATCACATGTGATCCACAACTGCCAATCACATGTGATTCATAACTGTCAATTGCTCATCACGTTCTCTTAAATTGGTACGCTCCTCATTTGAACCCGCCTCTATATATATATATATATATATACTAGGAGTGTACACGTGCGTTGCATCGCGGGTGATTCACGACTTTGAGGCCAATAGTTTCTCCCTCAATCATGTTTTTTGTTTTGTTCTATTCTTCGCTCCTCTCGAAATTTATTTAATGGGTTTGCATGGCTTATTTACATGCCAACCAATAAATATTTGTCATGACATGTACATCTAAATTATAATTATACAACACCAACATTTGTTCTCAATTGCATAATCTCCACAATTAAACAAAAAAGACTAAGTGAATTGGAGAATTTGAGAAAACCTTACTAAAAGAAACATCTAGGTAGATCACTTTATCACAAGAAGCATATGATACATTTTTTAATTAATAAAGAATAATATGAAAAAGAAAATTATACTTTCATCCATAAGCACTAACAAGATAATGAAGATCACATGGTAATTGATCACATTCAACATCAACTTACCATTGTTGAAAATGCCTTTACATCTTTTTTTATGGATGTATCTTACATCGTATTCATACAACAGATTCAAGCTTATGTACTCCTATGCATCCTTATTTCCATGACATACACGTGATAGTACAATGAACAATCCTTAGCATAATCTTGAACATGGCAACTGATGCAAAGAACAACAAATAACAAACAATGTTTAGCAGCAAACACATATCCACAGAGGCATTTGTGACAGAATAACGAATAAAGGCACAACAACATTACAAAAAATAAAGGCACCAACATCATAATCAATAGCAGCAGCAACAACTGCCAAAACAGAATACAGACAGGCTGCATATTCAGTTTCATGTAATTGTTGTCATATTTCATGGAAATTAGATTGGCACGATGAACAATAATACAAAGTCTATTCTCAAATTTCATGTAATTGTTGTCATATTTCATGGAAATTAGATTGGCACGATGAACAATAATACAAAGACTATTCTCAAATTTCCTGATAGAATCTTACTATTCTTTAAACTATCCCAACATAGAGACCATTCTCATATTACTATCATAGGACTTCTGTTAAAATCTAAATGATCTTAGCAAAAAGCCATATAGTTTCTAATTGCCATAGTAATCAGCAGGTTTATAAAGTTACATAAAAAAATGTGTGGTTGTACTTAGTAATCTGGACAATCAAAGATAATGCAATTTTTTTCCTAGGCCATATTCCTGTGCAACAATAGGGCACAAGCACTGAGACTCATAGTCTTCTATCTGGACTCATTGGATTTTTTTTCTCGTTTATGTGAGATATGTAAACACCAAGAAACTCGATGATTAGGACTCATAGTCTGCTATCCGTACTCTTTAACCAAAGACCAATTTAAAGGCTTTATCCAGGCTCTGTTTAACCGGTTAAAGAACGATCCAGGTTCAAAATTTAGGACCAAAACGAGCTTTCACCAGTAACCGGTCTTAGGGTTGGGTCTCTTTTCGGAAAAGGGGACGCAACCCCTTGGAAAACTATAAAGAACAAAAGGAATTACACAATTGCGGAAGACATACGCTCCGGGTTACATATTGACTATCTAAGAAATGTTTCGCAAAAACTGCTAAGAAAGGCCTAACACTAAAACCAATGATCGATTTAAAAGGCCAATCACCCAGTGAACTCCATAAATCATTCTCATCTGAGCAGAAATAAAACAAAGAGATTATAGCCATTGGGATAGCATCTGATACCTTTTTTCTAATTATCCATAACAACAATTGCATCCAAAGAGACTTTACAAACAAAGCTCCAATACAGCAATTGAATAAGGACAGGAACTTGACTGTTGGTATCTGATCTGAGACTTATGACTATGCAAACCAGCAATCCAGTAGATTGCAAAAAACCAACAGCCATCCTAGGGGAGAACAACAACCATATAAACAAGACTAATCCGAAAAATCCAATTCTACAGCTAATAGAGACCTGGCCAAAATAAAAATAAAAAGAAATGCAAAAAGAATACAAAGACCTGCAACCTGCACTTCATTAATGCATTATGTTGCATGACCGTACCTCATGCATTATACTACAATAAACCAAACTACTTCACCTAAGCTCCCAAACTATACCATTTTTATCGATCATACCTTAAAATAAACCGAAACAACCTCTAATACATCTCATTCGATGCCTACTTTCACCATATTGTACCCCAAAATCGATAACAATGACATTGGTTTTATGCTTAACCAAATGAGATTGACTACAAACAACAGTCAAGTTCTTAAATAAACTTCAAACCAATACCCTCGCTTTTCAGAAAAAACAGCTACATTTTCTCCCGATCGAAAAGAAATATTAAACAAAACCTGATCCGAATCAAAATAAAAAAAATGTTGAACAACTAAACTCAAAAACGTAATTTGCGTATTCAAATTACAATAGATACCTTAAGTTGATCCATCTCATTTTCAACTTTGGTTCTCATCACAACCTCTTGCAATGTGTCAGAGATAACTCTATTGGAGATGCTCATAAGTTTTTATTTTCAGGACGAAAAGTGGAATTTTCAACAAACGCCAGGAACAAATATGTAATTTACTCTAATAATAGTGACAAAATCAACAGCTAACAACAAAGAAACTGCCAATCTGTGTGATTTTCTAAAGGTTGTTGATTTCTGTAGAAAATTACGGGGAACAAAGAAAAATGTTTGATCAACTAAAGTAAAAATCAGACTTTGATGTGAGCAGGGGGGCAACAACCCTTAGAAACAAGTGCAATGTAAAGGAACTAACATACTAACTTAAAAAACAACCATTAAAATTGTTTAATTGTAACCACACATTTTTTTTTATTTTCTTTCTTATGTAAAAATATCTTCGGCAACCAGCTTAAGATTCAACGTGCAGAATCGATTAAACATTTCCATGAGATGATAAGCAGGGGTAGTTGAATCTAAGTAGCAGTCAAGAACATTAGTTGTTATTGGATTCGGTTATTTGTTAAACGATCACAATAATAAAGAAAGATTTATTATTTCCTTCCGTCTTTCATGTACAATAAAGATTACATTTATGAAGGTTTTTGCGGAGTAATGAATTTTCCCATCTCATAACTAAGGTTAGAATGAGAAAGTAGACACTTTAGGTCCGTTTAATAAACGCTTATCAGGTAAGCACTTGAGGGTCAATTACCTTACCAGAAAACGATATCAACTCCAAACAGCAGAAACATCTTATATTAGAACCAAAACTAACAATCTGAAACAAATAGGACAACATCAGATGATTTTTTAGGGAATCGAAAGGTATAATTGTAACCAAAAAGAGGGAATCAGAAGATATAACTATGTTAAAATAACTTCTTGTTAGTTTTTTAGTGTGACTTGCACCCATCAAGTGAAATATGAAATTTCCATACCTTTTGGACTAAATCTTCTCTCTTGGATAATTTAACAAACAGTTTGTCTACAAAACTGATTAAACCATAAAACAGCCCGAAAAACCTTGGAAACATCAAAATAAACACAAGAACAGCAAATTATGAAAACCTCTTCAAGATTATATCACAATTACCAAAAATCAATAATCACATGAAAAACCTGAGAATAACTTAAAAGGTTTTACCTCTGTTCATAAAATCAAAGAAAATGTGTTTTCTTTGACCTCGTTGATGAAGACATATTCAACAACCTCTTCAACTCCTCTATAACCATTCACCTGAAGCGGGAAAAACTCATCCGTTCAAACCAAATGCAGGAAAAACCTTAAACTGAACTCAAATTCAAAATAATTCATCATATTCATCAAACCGAAAACCTAAATTCAAACAAAACCAAAGATTCAAATAAAAAATATAAGTTCAAACAAAACCAAAAGAAAATCACAGAAAACATACCTGAAATTTTTCAATTGATAGAAAATCAGAGATGTATAGGAGGATTGAGTGGAGCGATGACCAAGCAAGTCTGTGAATCTCGGTCTTTGGGAATCGTCACGTCGAGAGGAGCAATCATTTATCTTTGAACCCATATTCTTGATTTATACGCAATATGGAGAAGGCGTGCAAGTAGAAGAAGATGAAGTACTGAAGGACGTCATTGACGTGAAATAGGTAGAAGAAGTATGGCGCAGGCGTGAAACATGAAAGAGTTGTTGGTATGGCTGTACTGTGAGTATGGGTTTAAAACTCTTGCTTAAAAGAGTTGTAAGTTATGCATATAGAGGTGCACTTAAGAGTTTTTTGAATTTTCTGCATAAATGGGTAGTACATTGTGCTTAAAGACTTGTCTTTAAGACTTTTGTCTTAAATGCTTATATATGTAGTATAGATATATATATATATATATATATACATATATATATATATATATTGTAATAACCAGGGTTCTAAATGAAAAGATTTGAGATTTTTGTGGGAAACGTTAAGAGGCTAAGACTTTGGGGGTTGGTTGGTAACTTTGGGAGAAGATATAAAACTCTCATTTTGTTTAGATAATGGTCATTTCTTCCTTGGCGGTTGTGTGTGAGAGCTGAGAAGAGAAGAAACAAGTTTCAACCTGCGATTTGGGAAGAAGGAAAAGAAGAGGATTCTCCATCAACAACTCAAGGTAATCCCTACCATCTCATATTAATTATTG
Organism: Saussurea involucrata; assembly: GCA_033807775.1. Taxonomy (NCBI): domain Eukaryota; kingdom Viridiplantae; phylum Streptophyta; class Magnoliopsida; order Asterales; family Asteraceae; genus Saussurea; species Saussurea involucrata. The sequence goes on from CM066322.1 coordinate 142,695,712, forward strand.
GTTTTAGTAGCTGGAATGTGAGCAAAGATAATATTGTTTGATAAATCGATTTACTCTTAAGGGTGGCGGTTGATTGTAGTATTATACCCATATGAGAGGGTTAAGTGAGTTGGATTAACCATCATGTGGAGTGGGAGACTTAGAAATTGGTTAAGGAAGGGTTAATTCCTGACCCTTGTTGTCGAACAGTGTCGACTATCGTCCCCATCGAATCCGAAAGTCGCCAAACCCTGAAAACCGTGAGTCCGGAAGAGAATCCGGAGTAGTGTAGTCCGGATAGAGTCCGGAAGTGAAGTTCGCAAGCAAGCCTAGATTAGAGTCCGGAATCGATACCGGAATCCGGGGGCGGTACAAGAATCCGGATTGGATAGATCCGAAACTTGTGATCTGGAACAGTGTAGTCTGGAACCGAGCCCGGACAACTGGAATCTGGAACCCCGATTTTTAGAAAGAGAAGCCTGATTTAACTTGGATAATTTTGGGATTTGTCCGAAAGAAATTTTGAGTGTCAAATGTAAGACTTATCACTCTCGTTTTCTTTAAAATCATAGGTGTCCACCTAGAGATCTGAAGCCTAAGTGAGAAGTTTTGAGCAAGGACATGAGGTGAGTCTTTCTAACTGAAAATGTGTTGATTTATGTATTACTTAAAATGCATGAGTTATGATGAAACCGCATGTTGTATTCTTTATATATAACTGCAAGTTTTGCTTTGTTTGAGAAAGTTAAGATGTTATGTATGCATACATTTGGAAGTGAGCATGTTTTGGCTAAGTCGGGGGGTGTGGCCCGCCAGTGCTCATACCGGGGGGTGTGTCCCGTTTATGCCATGGGAGGTGTGTGTTGATCCAAACCCTCAGTAATTTGATAATGACCCTTTAAGAAATACTTAGTGAAAATTGTAAGTAGACAATATGTATTAGAGTTTCACTGTCGCTGATAAGTACTATGTCTCTGCAGTACCGTTGATAGGAAACTCATGCCCTTTAATTTTAACATTCAGTGAACACGGTTCATCAATAGAGCTCTGAGCCTGTACAGTCCTATTGGTTATCGTTGATAGTTTAGTTGTTTACTTATGATCCCTGAAGACAAGTTTCACGTCAACAAAGGTTCTACGCTGAAGTCGAAGATCAAGCCCAAGAACCAGCGACAAGTCTACTAATGAACTGATGCGGGTATCAGCGAAGTCACAGAATTGTCCACTCAACGCGAAGTATCAAGTAGAAGACTTCAGCGATCGCTGAGCTTTATCACTCACTGATAAAGTACTGTTCTACGAACGCTGATCATGAGGTTCACTCTACAAGTTACTTTTGTCTTTCCCCCCTTGCACGTCTCCGTACGATAATGTCAGAAAGGACATCCCTTTTTGTCCAGGATCGTACAACCAACTCTGATTCTACACTGTACATCATGCGGCTACTAGGTTGGCTACAAAGGTCAAACCATGCAACCAATCAGCTGCTGCCACTTGTAAAGTAATACTGAAATGCATTAAATGCATGCAGTATATAAGGAGAAACCCTACTTCAACATGAAGTGCTCGGCCATCTTCTTCTTTCTCTCTTAGTGTTAGAATATTACTCGTAGTATTCTTATCTCCTTCTGTCTTATTTCTAGTGCAAGAAACTTAGTGTTCTTAACTTGTTTAGATTAGGTTAATCCTTAATCTTGTTCCGCAACAAGTTGTAAATTGTTTGATTGTATCAATAAACAATTTAGAAAGTAAAAATCTGTATGTTTGTATTCAACCCCCCTTCTACAAACTTGTATAACCCTCTCGGGACCAACAATGTGACCCAATACGACAGTGTGAGACTGACACGTTGTCACGGATGTGCGTGACTTCAGTGTGCCATATACATGGGTAGTTCTTGCGTGTGAAAGTTTAGATGTTTTTTTTAAACGAGAAGAGTTTATAAATGCTTATAAACTATTTAAAATGCTTTATGTGGTGCAAATGTTTGTTCTTAGAGGGAACTCACTAGACCTCATGGTCTAACCCTTGCATTTCCAAAAACTAAACCATTTTCAGGTAAGCACTTAAGTAGAAGGCTCTAGTAAGGGCACAGAGGAAGCGCGAGCGTGAAGCTTTGGTCTAGAAGGAAGCTGTTATATGTAGTATGTCAGACATAGTCTTTAGAAATCCCAGCTGTGTAATAGGTCGTTTCCGCAAACCTTGTGATGTACTCGTTCTATTAAGATGGCATTTTGAGGCCGTACCGGCGAGTTATTTAATTATTGTTGTTTATGCCTTAACTGTTGAGTTGGGTTGTTACATATATATATATATAGAGAGAGAGAGAGGGAGGTTCAAGGGAAAACATCAAATAATTGAAAAACTAAGGAACACCTTTATAGACATACGATAAGATAAATCAAGGGTTAATATTCTCAATGGCAATTTTGTAAATAAATCAAAGTTAAGCGTATATGAATATATTACATAAGCTGCAATGGGGGTAAAATTGGCAAAAAAAGTTAAGGGGTAAGATTCAAATAATTAGAAAACACTTCATATCATTCTCACAACCTCAAACCCTACCCTCTCTTCTCTGCTGCCGCCACCACCGCCGACCGCCACCACCTCCGACTGCCACCACCTCCGACTCCACCACCTCCGATCTGCATTGGGTCCTACATCAAGTGCCTTCTCAACATCCATCACATCATCAAACGCGATCCTTTTATCCTCAAAGACCAACTCTCCGTCCATCCCGCCGCCGCCGCCGGCCGTAACAACCTCAAACTCTCCGATTTTCGTAACGGCTTGTCAGCCACCACGAGGGTGCTCTCGGCTTGGGTCCGGTGGTACGCTAGATACCTCGAAAAGATAATTTCCACCTCCAAAATTCTAGGGTTTTTGACCTCTGATTCGATCTCGTCGTTTTTTAACGTTGATTTGGTCAGAGATTTTGGTTCAGTGGTTGGTGTGGTTGAAGAGATCTGTAAAGTTCCCGATAATCTCTTGGTGGGACATGATCGGATGTTGGCCGGCGTGATGGAGTTGTTGGCGAACGATCGCATTTCAGAAGAAAAACGCCAGATCTGTGCATATATATATATATATATATATATATATATATATATATATATATATATATATATATATATATATATATATATATATATATATATATATATATATGCACAAGTGCATAATATTCATTTGTGCATATCTACAATTCGATTTTGATGAACTGATTGTTTAGATATGAAATTGTGTAGTTGATTTTATGTTCGTCAACGTGCTTGGAAACTTTGTGATTCTGTCTTCTCCACCTTCTTATTCCTCCTTGGAAACAACCATACACAAATGTTATGCACAAGTGCATATATATGCATTTGTACACATATATATATATATATATATATATATATATATATATATATATATATATATATATATATATATATATATATATATATATATATATATATATATATATATATATATATGTATGCATTTGTGCATATCGACTTGTTTTTTATCGTTTTTCTTTCACAAACTTGTTTGTTTTTCAGTTTGGATTAGATTGCAAGTTTTAGAATTGAAAACCACTAAGTAATGAGTATTAGATTTTTTGAAGTTTGGCAGTCGACAGCAAGCATCGCCGGAAAACCGTGAACTCGCCGGAATCTGCTAGTTTTCGCCGGAAAACCGCGAACCCGCCGGAATCTGCAAGTTTTAGCCGGAAAACCGTGCTCTCCATAATTGGAAACGATTTGTGCCTTTGTTATATTTTACATATCTGATATAGTGCTCAAATTACCTTAATACCCTTTTCATTAATTATAATTAGTTTAATTGCTGATTTTTAATATCCTTTGGATTATGTTGAATCAATGTTTATAAGAGTGTTCTTTAGTTTTCTAATTATTTGAGGTTTTCCCCTCAGTCAGATCCTATATATATATATATATATATAGGGGATGGATCATTTGAAAACCTCCACTAAATTGCAAACATTGCAAACCATCCTCAACCAATCATAGATTTTCTTGACTTTTTTTTAATTAATTAGAAGGGTATTGTGGTCTTTTGTTGATGAAGCCGATTAAATATAGGAACTCAATATGATGATAATTAATTATTATAATAAATACTGATTTGTTGAAGATTCCTATATTTTTGGAAAGCATGATAACCATTATCTTTTCAGTCATAGTGATCTTATTTTTGGAGGATATTTCGATCAAATATAATTTTTTTGAAATGCATTAAATGCATGCAGTATATAAGGAGAAACCCTACTTCAACATGAAGTGCTCAGCCATCTTCTTCTTTCTCTCTTAGTGTTAGAATATTACTCGTAGTATTCTTATCTCCTTCTGTCTTATTTCTAGTGCAAGAAACTTAGTGTTCTTAACTTGTTTAGATTAGGTTAATTCTTAATCTTGTTCCGCAACAGGTTGTAAATTGTTTGATTATATCAATAAACAATTTAGAAAGTAAAAATTTGTATGTTTGTATTGAACCCCCCTTCTACAAACTTGTATAACCCTCTCGGGACCAACAAGTGGTATCAGAGCAGATTTGTTTAATCTCATAAACAAGATCTTGCTTATACTAATCTTTTCTCTTCTGTAACACCTCTCTTACCACGACACAATATTGTCCGCTTTGCCCCACTGGCTCACGGCTTTGTTCTTGGCGACCTGGCGAGGACTTCCCAGGGGGTCACCCATCCTGGTACTACTCCCACCCAAGCACGCTTAACCACAGAGTTCCCAAGGAACCCGCATGCTTGTGGCCCCAAAACGCGTTGTGTCTGGTAAGGTCAAGGTTTACTAATATACCCAGCATCTCTCCTGTCCACGGCCGATGTGGGATTTTCCTAAGGTGTTACACACCCCCCCCCCCCCCTAGGGACTCATCGTCCTCGATGAGGTTTGCCCCACCATCCCGAACGGCACAGGAGTGGCTCTGATACCATTTGTAACACCTCGCTTACCACGACACAATATTGTCCGCTTTGCCCCACTGGCTCACGGCTTTGTTCTTGGCGACCTGGCGAGGACTTCCCAGGGGGTCACCCATCCTGGTACTACTCCCACCCAAGCACGCTTAACCACAGAGTTCCCAAGGAACCCGCATGCTTGTGGCCCCAAAACGCGTTGTGTCTGGTAAGGCCAAGGTTTACTAATATACCCAGCATCTCTCCTGTCCACGGCCGATGTGGGATTTGCCTAAGGTGTTACATCTTCCTTGCTATTTCTCACAATGGCTACCAACACAAACACAAACTATATTGATAATGGTTCTCTTGCAAAACCTCCCAGATTTTCCAGAGATAACTCAATCTATGGAAAAATAGGATGATACTCTTCTTAGAAGGTGTAGACCCTACTATGCCTTACTACATCGAAAATGGCCCATATATTCCTGTGAGAATTGATCCTGAAGTTCCAGGCACTGCTGATAGAGCTGCCATTCCTGAAAGATTGATTCCCAAGAAAATTCATATGTGGACTGATGAAGATAAGAAGAAAGTGGCTATCGACACCAAAGCCAGATCCATTCTTTCCATGGCTCTTCCTGACGAAGTCTACCATTCCGTCATGAACATGAAAACCTCCAAAGCCATGTGGGACACAATCTGTGTTCAGTATGAAGGTACATCTGAAGTCCATGACTCACGAAAGATCAACCTGGTAAGACAGTACGAAAGCTTCATTTGTGGTAAGAATGAATCTCTCTCTGAAGTACATCAGCGGTTTAACTGCTTAATAATAGATCTGAAAACCGTTGGTAAGGAATATTCTAACTTTGAAGTTCTGACAAAGTTCTTAGAATGTTTACCTGAAAGCTGGGACGGTTATTCAATGTGTCTCAAGCTGTCAAAGGATCTTAAATCTATGACTCTTTCTACCTTATATGGCACGATGCTCAATCATGAGTAGTCGAGTCATCTTAAGAAGAATCTTGTAAAAGATTCCAAAAGCACCCCTGTTGTTTTAATCTCAGAGTCACGTTCCACTCAGCGATCCACTGTTACTATCACTGAGTTGGAGACTAACTCTGAATGCTCATCTGATCCTGACTCTTCAGATCTTGATGAATCTATGGCTCTCCTTTCTAATAAGTTCAGGAGATTCGCCAAAAAGAAAAATTTCAGAAACAACAAACCACTTGCTATTACTGACAAGCCAAGATCACCAACTCCTGTTGATAAGGCTACTGCTACTTGCTATAACTGTGAAAAGATAGGACATTTTGCTAGCGAGTGCAGGTCAAAGAATGTTTCTAGAACCTCAGCTTTCTCCAAGAAATCCTCTAACCCCAGGGCTAGAGATGACAAGTATCAAAAGCTGAAAGAAAGGTACGCAAAGCTGAAAAGCTTTAAAAAGAAAGGCAAAGGTCTGATGGCTGACTATGATTGGGCTGCTTCTGATGAAGAAGAATCATCTGACTCTGAATATGATGATGAGGCTAATCTCTGTCTCATGGCCAAAATCGAAGATGCGGAAGAAAAGTCTGACATTCCCTCTACTTCAGCCTCTGCTACCAAGGTATCACCTTCTTTCTTTACCAATAATTCAGATATTGATGAAGCTGATAGTCTTCGAAAGATCGATCTTCTGACTATGAGTTTATATGATGCCATGAATGGCAAAGCTGTTGTTGAAAATCAAAACCTTGATCTCGCTGAACAACTTAAAAACTGTCATCTTCAAATAGAAAAGCTTTCTAAAATTTAAGAAGATTTAAGAGATCAGGTTCATATTAATCAGCTAGTCAAAATCGAACGCGAAGAAGCTATCACTGCATTGAAAGCTGAAAAAGCTAATGTTGAAGGATGGTGTAAATCCTCAACAACGATCACTGAGATAATTAAGTCTCAGATTCCTCTGACTGACAAACGTGGTCTTGGTTATAAAGCTGACGCTGAAAACCAACCACTGATCATTTCATGCTTATATTTGGAATGTTTGTCTCCTCTATCCCTGACACTTCATCTTCTCAGTGTTCCTCTTCAAAAACTCCTATCCCTGAGGAAACCTCTACCTTAGTTTCTAAAGGTAAAGAGAAAATTGTTTATCCAAAACCTCAGAAGGATACCTTTGTACCTAAGCTGAACGCTTCTAAAGCTTCAGTGACTTATCCCTCTACTTCTAAGAACAAGATCCCTGGATTTATTCAGCGATCTACTCCTAGAATCAGAGTGGATATTATTGGTAAGAAATCTGAAGAACTGATTGTTCCTCCCATTTCCAATGCCAAAGGTATACTTGGTGTTGGCCCTGCTCATTTAAAATTAACGAGTAAGCATGCAAATGGTCCTAAAGCTACTTTTAGCTATAGGAAATGTTATCACCGTGGACTTACAAATCATGTTGCTAGTAAGTGTCCCACAGCCACCAAAGATGAAAAGATAGCTAAGGTGAAGATCAATGCTCCCAAAGCAAAGAAGACCACTGAGGTTAAGAAATTAACCAAAATGAAAACTGACAAAGCTGAATCTTCAAATGCTGCGAAGATTGCTGAACCTTCCACTTCCTCTACCACCACTGACAAATCTAAGCCCAAAATGAAATGGGTGCCTAAGTCGAACTAATCTTCCTTTGTTTGTAGGTTAAGAAGGGTATCTGGTATCTCGATAGCGGATGCTCTAGACACATGACTGGAAAGAAGAACCTGCTCATTGAGTATAAGGAAGAGAAGGGTCCCTCAGTGACCTTCGGTGGAAACGGAAAAGGATATACCCGAGGGTTTGGTGTACTCTCTAATGGTACAACCACCTTCAGAAGGGTCGCATGTGTTGAAGAACTGAAGCATAATCTTCTAAGCATCAGTCAGCTTTGCGACATGGATAACAAAGTGATTTTCACTAAGGAGTCCTGCTTTGTCACTGACAAAAAGGAGAGGATAGCTCCCAGCGGTTATCGTATGGAAAATGTTTACGTTATAAACATGGACTCTACAACCACTGAGAACTCCTATTTCTTCTCAAAAGCCTCATCCGATGTCAACTGGTTATGGCATAAGAGGCTCTCTCATCTCAACTTCAAGACACTAAATACTCTTTCCTCTAAAGAGTTAGTCATTGGTCTACCTCAGCACTCATACGCCAAAGAGTCCTTATGTTCAGCGTGTCAGAAAGGGAAACAGACCAAAGCAAGCTTCAAGTCAAGGCAAGTCTTCTCAGTGTCATCTCCTCTACAACTTCTCCATATGGATTTGTTTGGCCCTGTTAACAAACAATCCATCGCTGGAAAGAAATATACATTGGTCATAGTTGATGAATTCTCTCGCTATACCTGGGTAATGTTTCTCCGCTCTAAGAGTGACACCCCGGAAGAACTCATCACCTTTATTAGGAAAATGGAAGTCCTGAACAACATGACCATTCGCTCAATAAGGAGTGATCATGGAACTGAATTCAAAAACAGTTCTCTTGATTCCTTCTTTGAAAGTAAGGGTATTTCTCACAACTTCTCTTCAGTGAGAACACCACAACAAAATGGAGTCGCTGAAAGAAGAAATAGAACTATCATTGAAGTTGCACGTTCAATGCTCAGCGATTCTCACCTGCCTACTCAGTTTTGGGCAGAAGCTGTCAACACTGCTTGTTTTACTCAAAACAGGTCGCTGATCGTCAAAAGATTCAAGAAGACAGCCTATGAACTTTTTCTTTGGAGAAAGCCTTCAATTAGCTTTCTTCACATTTTTGGATGTCAGTGTTTCATACTGAACAACAGAGATGCCCTTGGAAAGTTTGATCCTAAGGCTGATGATGGAATCTTTCTTGGATATTCTTCAATCTCCAAAGCCTTCAGAGTCTTCAATCGAAGAAGACAGACTGTTGAAGAAACTATTCACGTCACTTTTGACGAATCCCGTTCAGCGAATTCTAGACCTTCTACTGATACTGAAGAACTTAATCAATGGATGTTTTCTCATCTTGGTGATTCAGAAGACATTCCCACTCCTCCATCTCATACTCATCCCACTGAAGATGATGGTCCTACTATCATCCCAAGCATGCAGACTAGTGAAGCTGAAACATCATGGATCTCAGTTGTTCCTTTAAACACTATGCCTGCTTCTGAACCTTCTGTCTCAGATCTACCATCTACTTCTCAGCAATCAGTGAATGAAATGACATCTGCACATATTACTCTCTTGGCTGATATACCAGAAGTTGATGAAGCCTCATCTTCAGCTCCTCCAGAAGTTCAGATTGAGCCATCTACTTTCGCTCCTGCTCAGTGATGGACTATAAATCACCCTATTGAAAAAATTCTTGGTGATCCAAACGCTGGTGTTCAGACTCGACGAAGTGCAGGTAATATTTGTTTATTTGTTAACTTTATTTCTCTGATTGAACCAAAGAAAACAGATGATGCCCTCCAATATCCAAACTGGGTCAGCGCTATGCAATAAGAGCTGACTGAATTTGAAAGAAACAAAGTTTGGAAGCTTGTTCCTCGTCCATCTGACAAGTCAGTGATAGGCACTAAATGGGTCTATCGAAACAAGTTGAATGAACATGGAACTGTAACCCGCAACAAGGCTCGACTTGTTGCTCAGGGATACAGACAAGAGGAAGGTATAGATTACGACGAAACATTTGCTCCAGTGGCAAGACTAGAAGCCATTCGTCTTTTCTTAGCTTACGATGTACACAAAGACTTCAAAGTCTATCAGATGGATGTTAAGTCAGCGTTCCTATATGGAAAGCTGAATGAAGAAGTCTACGTGGAACAACCTCTAGGATTCTCAGATCCTAAGCATCCAAGTTATGTGTATAAACTGGATAAGGCACTTTATGGCTTAAAGCAAGCTCCTCGTGCATGGTATGACACTCTATCCACTTATCTCCTTATCGAAAAATTTGAGAGTGGTAAAATCGACAAGACTCTATTTTTCAGGAAAGTAAAAGGTCATATCATTCTTGTTCAAATATATGTCGATGATATTATATTTGGTTCTACTAACCCTGACCTTTGTACTCGTTTCTCTGAAAGGATGAAAGTAGAGTATAAAATGAGTATGATGGGTGATCTAACATATTTCCTTGGTCTTCAGATAAAACAAAATGAAAAGGGAACTTTCATTAATCAGGGAAAGTATGTTAAGGATATAAAAGATAATGGTTTTTGAACAAATCAGTTCAAAACCCGCACTTCAACGGTAATGGCTTTTGAACACATCAGTTCAAAACCCACACTTCAACGGTAATGGCTTCTGAACAAATCAGTTCAGAACCCATACTTCAAAGGCTATGACTTCTAAACATATCAGTTTAGAACTCGTACTTATCAGGTGATATCCTTTCACTGTCATATCTTTCTATTTTTAGGACATGTGCTTAAAGGTAACATTATGTTATATTTTATGTCTACTAACGTTGAAAGTTTGAACCTTCACAAATTTAATTCAATGAAGTGAAATTCTTCAATTTTTCATTCAATGAATAAAATGTGTGTTAAGGATGATTTTACGAGCATTTTTGTATCGTCAGAGTTATATTTGTTTCTACTTTCGCTTCTGAAATAAGTCGAAAGGTCAGCGAAACATGTTTGAGATTTTGATATAAGCGCAAAATTGTGTAAATCTAGACTTATACAGAATACAATGCTCACAAAGCCTATTCGTCTTAATCATGAATGGAAACGAAAATATGGGGGAAGCACTACGTTTTTGAACCAAGTGATTGAGATGCCAAAAAAAAAAATTATATATATATAATAAAATCATTCAGTTTGATAGTCTGTGCCTGTGGCCTATCTGGTTTGGGAGATTAAGTCCCAAGGGGTACTCGTTACCTAGCCCCTAAGATCAACTGATCTGGGATTGGCTGACCCAAATCCTGCTATAGAACCAGGTAGAAAGCCATGTTCTACTGGTACAGATGGGATTAAGGTATATCGATGTAGCCTTTCTGGTTCGGGAGAGTAAGTTCCAAGGGGTGCTTGTCACCTAGCCCCTAAGGCCAACTGGTCTGGGATCGGCTGACCCAAATCCTGCTATAGGACCAGTTAGAAAGTTACGTTTACGGTGTATCTTAGTCTTAATAAACTGTTTGATTATAAAAGATGCCAATGAGCACATAATAAAAGTTGCCAATGTGCACAATATGAAAAGATGCCTAAGAGCACACATCTCTTGAAACTTGGGGAAAATACAAAGTCGCGATAAACCTGTAAATTTGTGAAAATTCTGTTTTTGGACAAATAGTGTGAGTAAAAGCAAAGTATTCTTATAGGTTTCAGAAGTACATTTGATTGTTACTAATCATATTTCGCATGCTAGTTCACCAAATAGATTTTATAAAGGGGTTGAAATTGAACTTTTGTAACTCGATATGCGATGATGTCTTGTTTTTGAATCCAAACGCATGCATTTGATTTCACTTGATGGAAATATCTGTTACATTTCATTAAGTTGAATTTCTTTTGTTTGGTGTTCAAATGATTAAATGTTAGTAGTTATAAAATGTTGTTCAATGAATTCTATTTTCTTTATATAAGTTTGTTAAAAGGTGCGCTTATATGATTTTTATGCAAATTTTCAGGGGGAGAAAATCAACTTGCTCTACAATTCTTATTTTTAGGGGGAGCAAGATCTTTCGCTTATGGGGAGATTGTTCGTGTTTTTCAAGGGGAAGAAATGTTTTTGAAGAGGGAGATTGTCCGTGACTGAAATTGAAAAGTTTTTCGATGCTCGTGTTGCTCACTTTCATCGAAAAAGGGGGAGAATGTCTACATCAATTTCATGTCAAAGAAAGTTTAAAATCAAAGATTCGTTTTATTGTCAACGGGGAGATTTGTAGAAAGAAGACTTCGTTTCAAGAAATGATAGGGGGAGTTTTATTCTTCAAGAGTTTTTAAGAAATCGATTGATCATTTCAGTTATCTCTTTCTTTTGAACTCGCGCGTTTATGAAGATCGACACTGAAGAATGAAATTCTCAAGTCAATGGTAATGGGGAGAATTCTTCAAGAGTTTGAGGAAAATCGATTGATCTTTCTGTGATCTCTTTTTCTTGAACTTGTGCTTAATTGTTTTAAAAAGCTTTGTGTGAAGATTCATATTCTCCTGCTCAAAGAAAGAAGTTCGTTATTTGCCGTTTGAAGATTGGATGACGTTTTTTACTTTGACAAGCTTTGATGAACTCCGAAGATTCAAGAAAGCTAAAGCTTGCTGATCGCATTTGTTTAAACCTTGAATCCAAGGGGGAGATTGTTAGTGCAATATGTCTTCAAGGATTAAATATAGAAAGGTCAAAGTCAAAGTCAATGTATTGAGTTGTATTGTGTTGTTTACACCTTGTAAAGTGTTTAGTATAAATAGGTTTAGTTGTGTGTTAGAGAAGACTCTTGGAAAGTCTCTCATAACTCATAACTCATATCCTTAGAGAGCTTGTAATAGTGTTCTTGATAATTGAATATTTAGGATTTAACAATTGGTATCAGAGCACGTAATTGAAGATCTTGGATTAACAATTGGTATCAGAGCAGATTCAAGATTTAGAGGAGAATTTCTACTGATCTAACAAATCAAATTTGCGGAATTCTCAAGGAAATTTGATTGATTTTCTTGTTTTTTCAAAAAAATCTCGTTTTCTTGAGATTTTATCAAATTTTGGTGATTTTTTATCGAATTTGTTCAAATCTTAGCTCATTGGATTCGTTTTTTATAGAGGAACATTTATTGTTCAAGGTTCGAGGGCTAATTTCAAAGATTTGGAGATCAATTTTGTGTTTTTCAAGAATTTTGGTTTGTGCGATTGTGTTCTCTGATCGATCAGTTCAGACTCAAATTCAGTGTTTTTCAGAGGTTGTTGTTCAAAGATAAAGTGTTCAGACATCGATTTCGAGCTTATCTATGAAGTTTCTTGCAGAGATTTTTCAGATTTCAGACGTTTTTGAGATTTTTGTGAACTTTTCGCAAGATCTAGACTTTTCGCAAGATTCATCTACTTTTCGCAAGACTCATCGTACTTTTCGCAAGATTCATCATCTTTTGAAGATCATCAGAATCTAAGTGTAGCTTTTCGCAACTCAAAGTCAAGATAACAGTAACTTTTCGCAACTCAAAGTCACGAAAACAGTAACTATTCGCAAGCCAAAGAAACGCAAACAGTAACTTTGCGTATCCCTCTGTCACACATACCTCAGATCTCTTCAAGATTTTCTAAGTCTAACTTTTCGCAACTGTTGCTTGCGAAAACTTTGGTTGTTCGTTTCTTCAGCTTACGCATTGATAATCTCGATTTTCGACATTAATTTTAATCCTAAACTGGGTGGTTTACGCGCGTCTTCAAGTGAAATACGGGTATTTGACGGGTTTTTGGTGAGAAAGTACAGGTTTAAGCATTTTGTCCAGAAGAGCAACAGATTCGAGTCCCGGAGCTGAAAACGAGAAAAATTGAAGCGATGAGAAACAGAAGCTGGCGCCGGTCATGGCGCCAGTCAATCCGCGCCGCCATCCGCGCCAGAATTATAAACAGAAGTCGGCGCCGGTCATGGCGCCAGCCCATCCGCGCCGGCGCTGGCCCCGACGCCCAGTTGTTTAAAACTCTTCTCTTTAGTAGGGTTTGGTACTTTTCGACAGAGAGACGACGACGGCTGACCACAAGGCGATTTTTGGAGGAGGAAAAGAGATTTTCGAGAAGGGGAATACGAGAGAAACGGATTGTGAAGGGAAATCAAAGACGATTGAGCACGTGAGATCAACGGGGATTCTTCTCAGGGAGTTATTTATCATTATCTCTATACCTTTCGAACCATGGATTCTTTGAAGCTTTTCTTTATCTTTCAGTATCTTTTACACACCCCCAACATGAACTAAACTACATGTTGGGGGGTTGGATGATGTTTGGGTTTTCGATGTAGATTTTGAATGATTTATGTTTGATTTTGATTGATGGATGACGTTTGTGAACTTGTGCTTAATGCCTTTAATAAATTGATCACTTGTTAAATGACTTCATTGTTCTTGAGTATGTTTGAGAGAAATCTTGAGATTTAGATCGGGTTCATTAGCCACCGGGAGAATTTAGATAGAAATATAAAAATTCCATCGGTGTTGTGTTCTAAATCTGCCCATTTAGTCAAGAGATTTGTCAGATCGAAAGATGAGCAAGTGTTCTTGAATAAATTCTCGCTGTAGCTTGAAAGAGTATAACGAGATTGGATTTTGCAAGTCATGAATCATGAGAATTAATCATAAATCACTTTGAATGTTAGTTGAATATCCCATTCGGATTCCAACCCTTCAACTCTCCTCTTAAATTTTACTAAACCAATCAGTCGTCCCAGCACTCTTGTGTGCGATAGTTAAATTAATATTTCAGAAACTAAACCAAATCAAATTTCCAATCGTTCAGTTAACATTCTTTACAGTCATTGCGGTACTTAACACCAAGTTCCTGTGGATTCGATACTCGTACTTACGTATATATTACTTGAGACGACACCGTACACTTGCGGTTAGTCAAGGAGGGTGTAAACCCGCCTATCAAGTTTTTGGCGCCGCTGCCGGGGAACTTGTTTTGTGTTGATATCACTACCAGCTGTAGGGATTATTACATTGAGCACTTTTAATTTTTGTTTTATTTTATTTTTGCAATTTTCTTTCTATGTTATTTCATTTTTCGTATGCAAGATTTTGACCCAAGTTCTTGTTACTTCATAGCTGCAAGATCTGATTGGTGACTTACTTTCTGCTGCAGATTGCTTCTAGTTTATGCTAAGAAGGAGTTCCTCTGGTGAACTCGAACCGTTTGATCCTGAAATCGAAAGGACTGCAAGGAGATTAAGGAGGCAAGCCAGACTCAGAAGTCAGCAAGAAATGGAGGGTCTAGACAACAACAACATTAATGATGGGGAAGATTGGGAAGAAGGGTTCGCCATGGGTAACGGGGAAGAAATTCCAAACGTGAATGCAAATAACCCCAACAACCAGAACAATAATGGCAATCCCGGTCTCAACAACGTTCACAACAACAATGTTAACAATAACAACATTAACAACAATGGCGTTAACAACAATGTGAATCTTCCGCCACCGCCACGACAGAGAGTGCCTATGCGGAATTTTGCTAATCCAAACATGGGGGCCGTCCAGAGAGGACCGTATGTTCCTCCAATTGCAGCAAACAATTTTGAAATCAAGACTGGCACCATCCAATTGGTGCAAGCAAATATGTTTGGAGGAGCAGCATCTGAAGACCCGCACAGCCATCTGAGAACTTTTGAAAAGATTTGCAACACTTTCAAGGTGAATGGGGTTGACCCAGGTTCGATCAAACTCCGACTCTTTCCGTTTTCATTGAGGGGTCGAGCAGCTGAATGGGAAGAGAGTCTACCAAATGGGCAGATTCGTACATGGAACGATATGGTGACAGCTTTCTTGAACAAATTCTTCCCACCGGGGCGAACAGCCCAATTGCTGTCAGATATCACCCATTTTGGTCAATGGTATAGCGAGTCCTTCTATGAGGCTTGGGAACGGTACAAGGGTATGCTAAAGAAGTGTCCTCATCATGGTCTGCAGGAATGGATGGTTATCCAAACGTTCTATCAGGGGTTGCATCCACATCATAAGAATGACCTCACTTCTGCTGCTGGTGGTGCACTAATGAATATGTCATATGAAGCTGCATACGAGTTGATTGAGAATCTTGCGGAACATAGTTATGCCACTCCTCGGTCAGCCACTAGGAAGGTGGCAAGTGTGCAAGAAAGTGATGAAATGAAGGTTATCAAGGCACAATTGGCAGCTATCACGAATCAGCTGAAAGGGACAACGATTCAGCCAACTCTCCAAGGGGATATGGGCTGTCAGGAGTCATTTGGTTCACCTCAAGAGTTTCCTCCGCCGGAGCAAGTGCAATTTCTTCAAAACCGCAATAACCGGCCGAGGAACGACCCGTTCTCAAATACTTATAATGAAGGGTGGAAACGACATCCCAATTTCTCATGGAGCCAGCCTCAAAATGTTCAAAAAGAGCCCATGTTTCAGCAGCAACAAAATCAGTACGGTAACACTTCTAACTCTTCTACTCAATCTTCTAATGTTTATCGTCCTCCAGGTTACAACCAAAGGAGGCAAGAAGAATCACAAGGAGGGGAGAAAAAGTCCGGATTGGAAGAGATGTTAATGAAGTTTGTGTCAAAGATGGACAATGCGGTTGGAGAGTTGACATCAACTGTTGGTACACTGTCAAGCTCAGTCGGAACGATAAGAGCTGCAACGGAACAGAACACCGCATCTATCCGAATTCTTGAGGGACAAATGGGACAAATGGCAGAGGCATTAGCTGTTCGGAGTCAAGGCACGTTCCCGAGCCAGCCCGAGAAAAAGAATAGAGAAGATTGCAAGGCGATCCAGCTGAGGAGTGGGAAAGAGTTAGCCAAGGACCCACGTCTGGAAGTGAGAGAGGCGGAAAAAGAAACCAATGGTCATGCGACGGGAGAAGAAGACGAAGAGAAAGTGGATGAGGAGCTGGAAATGGAAGGTAAGAATGCTTCCAACGCTGAGACACCAAAACCTGCACCGAAGGCAACCATACCACCGGAGGGACCGAAAGTCCCATATCCGAACCGGTTGAAAGCGCAAAGGGATGAGGTTCAGTTTTCTAAATTTTTAGAAGTGTTTAAGAAATTGCACATTAATATTCCTTTTGCAGAAGCATTAGCGCAGATGCCGTCTTACGTGAAGTTCTTAAAGGACATCCTCTCTAACAAGAGGAAAATTGAGGAACACGCAACCGTGGCACTCACTGAAGAGTGCAGTGCAATAATCCAGCACAAACTTCCACAGAAATTGACAGATCCGGGGAGTTTTATGATTCCTGTTCATATAGGAGGTGCCGATTTTGGTAAGGCACTTTGTGATTTAGGTGCAAGTATTAACTTGATGCCTTTGTCCATTTTCAGGAGGCTTGGATTGGGAGAGGTGCAGCCTACAAACGTGACACTCCAACTGGCGGATAGATCCATCAAATATCCGTACGGAGTCATTGAAGACGTTTTGGTGAAGGTGGACAAATTCTACTTTCCAGTAGATTTTGTGATTCTAGACATGGATGAAGACAAGGAGATCCCTCTCATTTTGGGCCGACCATTTCTGGCCACCGGAGGGGCATTAATTGATGTGCAAGGCGGTAAGTTGTCTCTCAATGTTGGCAAGGAAAGAGTGGTGTTCAATGTCTTTCCAACAGCACGAGTCGGGGTAGAGAGAGGTGCTTGTTATCGGGTTGAAGTGATAAAGGAAGCTGTTGAGGAGACTTCCCGAATTAATTATAGCGATGATCCACTTGGGAATGCCTTAACCGGAATATGCACCGATAGCGAGAACGAGAGTGTGAAGCAGCTGAATGCTTTATCCGAGTATCGAGGCCCGAAAAGATCAACGAAAGAAGATTTGGGTGAGCCGATTGCTAAATCACAGCCATCATCGAAAGTGCCACCCAAGTTAGAGCTTAAACAGTTACCAGCACATTTAGAGTATGCCTTTTTAGGCGAAAATTCAACACTACCGGTAATCATCGCTGCACACCTCACTCCGGTAGAGAAAGAGAAGTTGATCCGAGTTTTGAGGGCTCACCAATCTGCCATCGGGTGGACCATAGCAGATTTGAAGGGGTTAAGCCCATCTTTTTGTATGCACAGAATTAATCTGGAAGAAGAGCACAAGCCTACTGTTCAGCACCAACGTCGGCTGAATCCAAACATGAAGGAAGTAGTCCGAAAGGAAGTGTTGAAACTCTTAGATGCTGGAATCATTTATGCAGTGGCCGACAGTCCGTGGGTAAGTCCGGTGCAAGTTGTACCCAAGAAAGGAGGAATTACAGTCGTGAAAAACAACAACAACGAACTGATTCCATCGCGAACAGTGACCGGGTGGCGTGTGTGTATCGATTATAGGAAGTTGAATGACGCCACCAAGAAAGACCATTTCCCACTTCCATTTATTGATCAAATGTTGGAGCGACTTTCAGGCCATGCCTATTATTGTTTTCTTGACGGGTATTCGGGATACAATCAAATCCCAATTGCACCAGAAGATCAGGACAAGACGACTTTTACTTGTCCATATGGCACGTTCGCATATCGGAGAATGCCCTTCGGCTTATGTAACGCACCGGGTACGTTTCAGCGGTGCATGATGGCGATTTTCTCCGACATGGTGGAGAAAACTATTGAGATATTTATGGATGACTTCTCAGTATTTGGGGATTCATTCGATGCGTGTCTAGATCACTTAGAAGCAGTTTTGAAGCGGTGTCAAGAAACGAGCCTAGTACTCAACTGGGAGAAGTGCCATTTCATGGTAACGGAAGGCATCGCACTTGGACACAAGATTTCAAGGGAAGGCATAGAGGTGGATAAAGCGAAAGTAGCCGTGATAGAGAATCTGCCATATCCAACAACAGTGAAGGGAGTGAGAAGCTTCTTGGGACACGCGGGGTTTTACCGGCGTTTCATCAAGGACTTCTCTAAAATTGCTAAACCTTTAAGCTCTTTACTTTTGAAGGATGTTAATTTTGATTTTACTAATGAATGTATTGCTGCGTTTGACAGGTTGAAACAGGAACTCATTTCAGCCCCTATCTTGACTGCACCCGATTGGAGTCGTCCGTTCGAGTTGATGTGTGACGCGAGCGACATTGCTGTTGGAGCTGTCTTGGGTCAACGAAAGGAGAAGAAATTGCATGTGATCTATTATGCCAGCAAAACGCTAGATGAGGCACAGATCAACTATGCAACAACCGAAAAAGAGTTATTGGCGGTAGTGTACGCTTGTGAGAAGTTCCGATCATACTTGGTTGGATCCAAGATTATCATCTATACTGATCACTCAGCATTGAAATACCTAATGGCAAAGAAAGACGCGAAGCCGAGGTTAATCCGATGGGTACTGCTGTTGCAAGAGTTCGATATTGAGATCCGGGACAAGAAAGGGTCCGAGAATTTAGTGGCCGATCATTTATCTAGAATTGGAGAGGAGTCGTCAGAAACAACCGAAACTATCCCTATAAATGATTCTTTTCCAGATGAGCAGTTATTTTCCATTAAGTCTTCTGTTGACCCTTGGTATGCTGACTTAGTTAATTTTCTTGCAGGTGGTGTGAAACCTTTTGGACTGAACCCACATCAACGAAAGAGGTTCTACGCTGAAGCCAAACGATACTATTGGGATGAACCGTTCTTGTACAAAAGATGTGGAGACGGGATGATCAGACGCTGTGTACCCGATGAAGACAAAGAGAGTATCCTCACATTCTGCCATACTTTGGAATGTGGAGGTCATTTCAGTGCTGATCGAACAGTTGCAAAAATGCTACAGTCGGGATTTTTCTGGCCGACAATGTTCAAGGATACTCGCCAGTTCATCTCCCGATGTGATAGATGCCAGCGAGTGGGAAATATTTCAAAGAAGGATGAGATGTCGATGCAGGTATTCATGGAGGTAGAACTATTCGACGTATGGGGCATTGACTTCATGGGGCCTTTTCCCCCCTCATTCCGAAATGAATACATACTAGTCGCGGTTGACTATGTATCAAAGTGGGTAGAGGCAATTGCAACACCGACCAATGATTCAAAGGTGGTTATTTAATTTCTCAAGAAATACATCTTCTCAAGGTTCGGGGTCCCAAGGGCATTAGTTAGCGACGGGGGAAGTCATTTCTGTAATAAGTATCTCGACATGCTACTCAGGAAGTATGGAGTAAAACACCGAGTTACTACCCCCTATCATCCGCAAGCAAATGGATTAGCGGAAGTATCGAACCGTGAGTTGAAAAACATCTTGGAAAAGATGGTGAATTCATCACGAAAAGACTGGTCAACAAAGCTAGACGACGCATTATGGGCATATCGTACGGCTTTCAAGACACCAATTGGGACTACACCATATCGATTGGTGTTTGGGAAGTCGTGCCACTTACCAGTCGAGCTGGAACATAGAGCATATTGGGCAGTGAAGCAGTTGAACATGGAGCTAGACGCGGCAGGTAAGAAAAGGTTTTTGGAGCTGAATCAGTTAGAAGAAATCCGTTTAGACGCATATGAGAGCGCCTCCATCTACAAGGAACGGACGAAGAAGTTCCACGACCGCCGGATTCGAGAGAAGGTATGAGTTCCTGGTATGCAAGTCTTATTATTTAATTCTCGTTTGCGTCTATTTCCAGGTAAGCTGAAGACCAAGTGGTCGGGACCGTTCAAAGTGACTGAAGTATTTCCATATGGATCGGTGGAACTAGAGGGAACGGATGGTCAAAAATTCAAGGTGAATGGTCAACGGGTAAAACCGTATCTGGGTGGCGAAGTTCCAAAAATCTCGAGCAGTTATATAAATGAAATCAGGGAGTGATTGCATGAGACGTCGTGCCACGACATTAAATACGGCGCTGGGTGGGAGGCAACCCACCATAGGTTAGTTTCATTCTATGTTTGTGTGTTTTGTTTCGCTTAATTTTTATGTTTTCGTGTGTTAATCCCTGAGAAGTAAGCCTTGAAGATCGAACATCGTCGGAAGAATTGAGCAAAGACTTTAAGAAGTGAAAAGCATGAAACAGTGGCTGGCGCCAGTGTTGGCGCCGATCCACTGGCGCCAGCATCGGCGCGGAATAAAAAAGGGCCGAATCCAACAGAGACTGGCGCGGGCCTTCGGGCCGATCCATCAGCGCCAGAATCCGCGCGGAATGAAGAACAGGCCCCAAACAGAGGCTGGTGGGAATGACCGCGCGGCCCAATCGGCCGCGGCATCCGCGCGGATATGCTGACAGGTATAAAATGCTCACTTTCATTTCTTTGTCAGCCATTTCTCCAAACTCTAAGATTTCAGGCACCGCTTTTCCTCTCTAAAACCCCTGCTATACTCGATTTCGGCCTCCAAGTTCAAGGATTCTCCCATCTTTTCTACTTTCCTCTTCCTCAAGACATCAAGGTACACTCTCTAACCCCTAATTTCACTTTGTTGGGAATGTTTGGTTCAAAATCGAAGGTATGATATTTCTCCATTGTTGTTCTTCATCTTTAAATGGGTATACATGAGCAAGTAATAATTGATGCCATGAGAACATGTTGCTATGATTAGTCCATAATTTGTGTATCACTTAGGGCTCAATGTGTTTTAGGGATTCATGCTAGTTCAGTTGGGTTCACCACTTGTGGATGATTTTGTACTTGTAAGAGCTTGTTATTTCTGTCTGTTGAGGATGAAAGGTTGTGATGGGAGAGATGAACATCCATGAATACTACTGTTTGATGTTTATACTTTATGAATCATGAGAATTAATCATAAATCACTTTGAATGTTAGTTGAATATCCCATTCGGATTCCAACCCTTCAACTCTCCTCTTAAATTTTACTAAACCAATCAGTCGTCCCAGCACTCTTGTGTGCGATAGTTAAATTAATATTTCAGAAACTAAACCAAATCAAATTTCCAATCGTTCAGTTAACATTCTTTACAGTCATTGCGGTACTTAACACCAAGTTCCTGTGGATTCGATACTCGTACTTACGTATATATTACTTGAGACGACATCGTACACTTGCGGTTAGTCAAGGAGGGTGTAAACCCGCCTATCAAGTTTTTGGCGCCGTTGCCGGGGATTAAGCTGCTGAAATTTTATGAGTCTCCATGTGCTAGGGCAGAATTTTGGGTGGCATTTTGTAAATGTGTGTGGGTATGTGCTTAACTAGATATAGGAGACTACACAAACCTAAGTTTCACTTAGGTTTGGGGTGTCCACTTTTAATTTCTTTCCCACATAGCACCCCATTGCAAACCTTGATCCTACCAAGGTTTGGGGTATGGTTCTTGTACTTAATTTGAAAATATGAGTTATGTAACAAACCTAGTCTTGGACTAGGTTTGGGGTGGACCTACCAAGTTTGTAATACTAATTAACTCAACTTCTTTTTGCAGAACCATGGTGCGCACAAGACCCGATACTCCCGGCAGGTACTTCAACTACTATCAGATGTCTGCGGCGGAACGAGCGGCCTTAGCACGGGCACCTAACCGGAACTTCAACGAGCGTCTCGCAAATTTTGCAGAAAGGACGATTCATCCTGAGAGAGGGATGAATATAGATGACATGCCGAACCCAAGGGTACGAGAGATAGCAATACAGAGAGGGTGGACCAATTACGTGAGGGCACCCGAGCCATTCGACCCTCAACTCGTGATAGAGTTTTATGCAGCTATGGTGCCACCTGCCTTTGGGGAGCACCACACGGTCGTTGTTCGGGGGGTAATGGTGCGAATCACGTTCGATGACATTTGTCGTCATTATCAGGTTCCTCGGTACCAAGACCTAGACGCAACCTTCGGCATACCACCCATCCCGGGTGTGGGGCAAGGAGAGACCCATAGTCCGGTCATCGCAGCAGCACTGCGACGAAGTGGCCGTGAGGAATGGGTAGTCAAAAGAGATGAGATTAAGAAAAGTGATCTCCTTCCCGAGATCGGAGTGTGGATGCGCTTCATAAAGGGGAGCTTGGCCCCTTCCACCCACTACACAAACGCCGATCCTTATGTGGCCCGCATCTTATTTTGCATTCAACACAGCATGCCACTTGATGTCGGGCATATCATTGTTTTGCATATGATAGACGTCGCGGCTGCACGGAACACAGGTATCCTTCCATTCCCCTGCCTTATCACTAAACTATGCAGGGACGCTGGTATAGCAATCGGAGCCACACTACCTCCTCAAGAGCCATTTGATAGAAAGACATACCGCGCCCAACTGGCGGCTGCCGAAAAGCTAGACCTGCAACTTGCGGCAGCAGACGAGGAAATGGAGATACCTAGCGATGTAGATGATGTGGACGCCGACGACGTCAATTATGATCCAGCTGCGGATGAAGGGGATCAGCCGGAGTTCCACCAACCCGCTGGTGGCTACCAACGGATTCACGAGCGTCTGGATGGGTGGAAAGGGACCTACGAACAGCTATTCGCATGATGCAAAGGGGGTTCCGGTATTTGGGTGTGCCGGATGAAGAGGAAGAGGCTCATGATGGCGCAGGACCATCAAACCAACCACCGGCACAAAGAGTGAGGAGACAGCGACCGGGTGGAGCTAGGCGCCGGATTCGTGAGGAATGAAGCCGGTTTGTTTTCCTGTCCTCTTTTTGACTTATTTTGCTCTGATTTTTTTTGTTTATTGGGGATGACTGTACATAATTTGCATAATTTCTTTTCGGATGACTGTAATTAATTTGCACACAACATTTTTGTATGCACATTGGGGACAATGTGTATGTTGGTTTGGGGTAGCGGTGAAGTCATGGTATCATTATGAGGATCTTTATTATGTCTTAGGCAAGAAACGGTATTATGATCATTATGACTGAATTGTTTTTTCTGATTCACCGTTAGTAGTAAGTAGAACTCTGTTTTTGAGGAATGAACTGTAAGGGGACAATATAACATCAAATGAGACCTGAAAAGTGCGTGCATTAGGGACATTAGTGGAGACCACCCAATAGTGAGGTATTGAACCATTCAAGCGTCAATTCTGAGAGGAAATACATAAACTCGATACACATCTCACTAAATTCTTGTCGTGACTATAGTTGATCTCACTATAGATTTGCACCAATCAGCAAAGACGTCCATAAGGATATCTAGTGTCATTAGAATCTTATCTGAGTATTGACCTTGAGAAATGATTTCAAGCAATGTGAGAATAGAGAGTTTTATCTTACGCACCCTTCTTCTTGAGCGATCCCTAGCCAATTTTTGCAGCCAAACACTGATTTTGTCAATTCGGAACCCCATATTAAACCCTGAGCCTTATTAATAGCCTACCTTGGTCCAAACAAGTACCGGTTACGAGAGGTGGGAGGGGACATTGCACGAAAAAGAAAAAGGGGGGAAATAAAGAGATGGAATTCAGAAAGAAGTACGAAAAGAGCAATATGACCAAAAAGGGTCATGCAAAAAAAAAAGGGGGGGGGGGAGAAAACAGTGAAAAAGAAATAAGGCCAATGTGCCAAGCTCACTGACGAAAAATAGAATAACTTGGGAGCTCAATAGTGTAGAAAGAAATCAGGGTGACATACTAAATCAAGGAAACGGAAACCAATTTTCGTACACCGGTGCTGTGAGGACTTTTGATCTTAATTTCCTTTCATTTCTTAGCCATAGCCTAGCCCCATTGCAACCCTTGAAAAGACCTGATTGATCTGTTGGAAAGTATGAGGATAGATGAAAATGACACTGATAGCCTTAGTCTTGTTAGTTGGTCCCATCCGAGATCGTTTATTTGGACATTGGTGCGTTTTCCTTGTTACGTTGTTCATGCTATTAATTGAATATTCTTGCACATAACTTCCACTTGCATGACAACACGTGAGACAACCTAGGGTTCGAGTGAACTGAGAGTCCGGCGAGGTAGGGTCGAGGCGAAATCCTCCCTAATCATGCATAACGTTAGGTGGAATGTGATGTAGTGTGGTCCCGACCAGTTCTATTCTCAAAGAGTAAGAGTTTCGATCTTTGCAAACTAGGGTGTATCAGTAGAGGATTCTGATTAATATGTTAATCCCTTTTGTTGAATAAGATGTGTAAAGATCCTTAATGACATCACTGACTTCACATGTGTGCAAATTTTGCTATAACCCTGGTTTTTAAATTGTCTATCGCTATTTTGCTTGAGGACAAGCAACGCTCGGTTTGGGGTTGTTGATAATGTCGATTTTCGACATTAATTTTAATCCTAAACTGGGTGGTTTACGCGCGTCTTCAAGTGAAATACGGGTATTTGACGGGTTTTGGTGAGAAAGTACAGGTTTAAGCATTTTGTCCAGAAGAGCAACAGATTCGAGTCCCGGAGCTGAAAACGAGAAAAATTGAAGTGATGAGAAACAGAAGCTGGCGCCGGTCATGGCGCCAGTCAATCCGCGCCGCCATCCGCGCCAGAATTATAAACAGAAGTCGGCGCCGGTCATGGCGCCAGCCCATCCGCGCCGGCGCTGGCCCCGACGCCCAGTTGTTTAAAACTCTTCTCTTTAGTAGGGTTTGGTACTTTTCGACAGAGAGACGACGACGGCTGACCACAAGGCGATTTTTGGAGGAGGAAAAGAGATTTTCGAGAAGGGGAATACGAGAGAAACGGATTGTGAAGGGAAATCAAAGACGATTGAGCACGTGAGATCAACGGGGATTCTTCTCAGGGAGTTATTTATCATTATCTCTATACCTTTCGAACCATGGATTCTTTGAAGCTTTTCTTTATCTTTCAGTATCTTTTACACACCCCCAACATGAACTAAACTACATGTTGGGGGGTTGGATGATGTTTGGGTTTTCGATGTAGATTTTGAATGATTTATGTTTGATTTTGATTGATGGATGACGTTTGTGAACTTGTGCTTAATGCCTTTAATAAATTGATCACTTGTTAAATGACTTCATTGTTCTTGAGTATGTTTGAGAGAAATCTTGAGATTTAGATCGGGTTCATTAGCCACCGGGAGAATTTAGATAGAAATATAAAAATTCCCTCGGTGTTGTGTTCTAAATCTGCCCATTTAGTCAAGAGATTTGTCAGATCGAAAGATGAGCAAGTGTTCTTGAATAAATTCTCGCTGTAGCTTGAAAGAGTATAACGAGATTGGATTTTGCAAGTCATGAATCATGAGAATTAATCATAAATCACTTTGAATGTTAGTTGAATATCCCATTCGGATTCCAACCCTTCAACTCTCCTCTTAAATTTTACTAAACCAATCAGTCGTCCCAGCACTCTTGTGTGCGATAGTTAAATTAATATTTCAGAAACTAAACCAAATCAAATTTCCAATCGTTCAGTTAACATTCTTTACAGTCATTGCGGTACTTAACACCAAGTTCCTGTGGATTCGATACTCGTACTTACGTATATATTACTTGAGACGACACCGTACACTTGCGGTTAGTCAAGGAGGGTGTAAACCCGCCTATCACGCATACTGGTGGTTTTCGCAACTGTTGCTTGCGAAAACTGACACTTGGTCAAATTTTCTGACAAATTAAAAAAAAAAGTTTTATATAAATTTTGAGAAAAAATTTTATAATGAAATTTTTTCTATAGTGTATTTCATACATTTTAAGAGTTTTTCAAGAAAAAATTTTATATAAAAATTTTTTTGTACTGTTCTGTCAAACTTTACTGTTCATTTCTGTCCTTACTATCGGTTCAAATTAAGCTCTTTCTTACTGTTTATCATGGCTTATCAAGTTTCAGTTAATCTTCCTCCGATGCTTAACAAGGATTCGGATTTTGTGAAATGGACGGTCGACTTCATGGATATCATTTCGAGAAGAGAAAATGGAGATTTAATGATAAAATCTTTCACCGAAGGCCCGTTGATCCTTTATAAACGGGAAGAAGATTTTACTAAAGAAGAGATATATCGGAAGAGAGCTGATAAAGATGCAACATCATATTTTATCCTTGTTATTTCCCAACTTCCACAATATACTTGTGCTCGATTAAATGCTTTCAAAAATAATCCTATGTTGTGTTGGAAGGAATTAACGAAGCTAATGCATGGATCGTATGTTGATTTCAGGGTAAAGAAAGTTAAGAATGCTGATAAGGAGGATATAAATCAGACAACATCAGAAATTCACAAAGAGGAATCGTTAAAAGCGGAAGAAAAGAAAGTTGATTTAGAGAAAAAGGAAGACATGAAGGATGTGATAGAAGATTCTGAGAAGATTACTGAGCTTACAAAGAGACTATCAGATTTAGAAAAATTAATAAAAGATGAAAGAGAAGAACATAAGAAAGAAAGAGAGGGTCTATCTCTAAGAATTTCGGATCTTGTAAAGGAATTGAAGATGAAGACTAAAGCTTGTGAAGATAACAAAGCTTTTGAACTCCAATTCCAAAGACTTTCCGAGCAGAACTCAGATTTTCAGAAAGTATTATTTTTAGAGAAGCAAAAGGTGGAGAAGGAAAGAGCCGAGTTTGAGGTTAAAAGGAAAGAGTTTGAAGTGAAGAATGGGAAGCTTACAGAGAAAATTTCTGAACTGCAAGAGGAGTTGGATTTGGAAAGAAGTGAGTTAGAAAAGAGAAAGAAAGCTGAGTTTCAAGCAAGGAGCGTAAAGGATGATTTTTTTGTAGAACGGAAGATATTTCAGCAAGAAATTCAGAAACTCACGAAGAACTTGGCGGGTTTATCTACAGATATCATGAAGGAAAAGAGGGTGAATTGTGATATTCGGAAGAAGCTCGAGTTGATGACAAAGGAACGAAATGCCTTAAAAGACAAAGTGAGGTCGTTCAACAACTCCGAGTATTTTTCAGAATGTCCGATGCGTCCTTCTAACATTTTTTACGAGCATTCTGTGGATATGTCTTCCAAATACTATGCTGATCTTCCTTCCTACAAAAGAGTCAACATGCAATGGAAGGTAAAAAGTAAATTTCCATGAAAAGATATACCAAAATCATCATTTCCAAATAAGAATTTTACAACGAAAGTTAATTCTTTTGTTAATTCTTATTGCGGAAATAATGATTTTGTTAATAATAATTATGTTCAATATTGGTATGGTACTTACCATTTTCCTTCTTATAGAGCTCCGCTTAACGTGTCAGGACCCAAGACTCGTTGGGTACCAAAATCTACTTAATCTGTTTTGCAGATTTAGAGACAAGTGTTGAACTCTCGGAAGATGAAGTACTTGTGCATTCAAGAAGATATTGAACATCACATATTTTCAGGGAGTTTATTATCTTTTTTATATACATGTGATTAATGACAAATCTTTTGGTATTTTGTAGGGGGAGAAAGATAAAAGACAATGGTTTCTAAACACGTCAGTTTAGAGCCCGGATTTCAAAGTTTATGGATTTTGAACTCATCAGTTCAAAACCCGCACTTCAACGGTAATGGCTTTTGAACAAATCAGTTCAAAACCCGCACTTCAACGGTAATGGATTTTGAACAAATCAGTTCAAAACCCGCACTTAAACGGAAAAGGCTTCTAAACAAATCAGTTTAGAACCCGTACTTCAAAGGCTATGACTTCTAAACCTATCAGTTTAGAACTCGTACTTATCAGGTGATATCCTTTCACTGTCATATCTTTCTATTTTTTAGGACATGTGCTTAAAGGTAACATTGTGTTATATTTTATGTCTACTAACGTTGAAAGTTTGAACCTTCACAAATTTAATTCAATGAAGTGAAAAATTCTTCAATTTTTCATTCAATGAATAAAATGTGTGTTAAGGATGATTTTACGAGCATTTTTGTATCGTCAGAGTTATATTTGTTTCTACTTTCACTTCTGAAATAAGTCGAAAGGTCAGCGAAACATGTTTGAGATTTTGATACAAGTGCAAAATTGTGTAAATCTAGACTTATTTAGAATACAATGCTCACAAAGCCTATTCGTTTTAATCATGAATGGAAACGAAAATATGGGAGAAGCACTACGTTTTTGAACCAAGTGATTGAGATGCTATAATAATAACATAAAAAAAATTATATATATATATATATATAATATTATCATTCAGTTTGATAGTCTGTGCCTGTGGCCTATCTGGTTTGGGAGATTAAGTCCCAATGGGTACTCGTTACCTAGCCCCTAAGATCAACTGATCTGGGATTGGCTGACCCAAATCCTGCTATAGAACCAGGTAGAAAGCCATGTTCTACTGGTACAAATGGGATTAAGGTATATCGATGTAGCCTTTCTGGTTCGGGAGAGTAAGTTCCAAGGGGTGCTTGTCACCTAGCCCCTAAGGCCAACTGGTCTGGGATCGGCTGACCCAAATCCTGCTATAGGACCAGTTAGAAAGTTACGTTTACGGTGTATCTTAGTCTTAATAAACTGTTTGATTATAAAAGATGCCAATGAGCACATAATAAAAGTTTCCAATGTGCACAATATGAAAAGATGCCTAAGAGCACACATCTCTTGAAACTTGGGGAAAATACAAAGTCGCGATAAACCTGTAAATTTGTGAAAATTCTGTTTTTGGACAAATAGTGTGAGTAAGAGCAAAGTATTCTTATAGGTTTTAGAGGTACATTTGTTTGCTGCTAATCATATTTCGCATGCTAGCACACCAAATAGATTTAATAAAGGAGTTGAAACTGAACATTTTTAACTTGATATGCAATGATGTCTTGTTTTTGAATCCAAACGCATGCATTTGATTTCACTTGATGGAAATATCTGTTACATTTCATTAAGTTGAATTTCTTTTGTTTGGTGTTCAAATGATTAAATGTTAGTAGTTATAAAATGTTGTTCAATGAATTCTATTTTCTTTATATAAGTTTGTTAAATTGTGCGCTGATGAATTTTTATGCAAATTTTCAGGGGGAGAAAATCAACTTGCTCTACAATTCTTATTTTTAGGGGGAGCAAGATCTTTCGTTTATGGGGAGATTGTTCGTGTTTTTCAAGGGGAAGAAATATTTTTGAAGAGGGAGATTGTCCGTGACTGAAATTGAAAAGATTTTCGATGCTCGTGATGCTCACTTTCATCGAAAAAGGGGGAGAATATCTACATCAATTTCATGTCAAAGAAAGTTTAAAATCAAAGATTCGTTTTAATGTTAACGGGGAGTTTTGTAGAAAGAAGACG
Source organism: Saussurea involucrata (assembly GCA_033807775.1). Classification (NCBI taxonomy): domain Eukaryota; kingdom Viridiplantae; phylum Streptophyta; class Magnoliopsida; order Asterales; family Asteraceae; genus Saussurea; species Saussurea involucrata. Next base: position 142,725,293 of record CM066322.1, read on the forward strand.
TCGTTTCAAGAAATGATAGGGGGAGTTTTATTCTTCAAGAGTTTTTAAGAAATCGATTGATCATTTCATTGATCTCTTTCTTTTGAACTCGCGCGTTTATGAAGATCGACACTGAAGAATGAAATTCTCAAGTCAACGGAACTGGGGAGAATTCTTCAAGAGTTTGAGGAAAATCGATTGATCATTCTGTGATCTCTTTTTCTTGAACTTGTGCTTAATTGTATTAAAAAGCTTTATGTGAAGATTCATATTCTCCTGTTCGAAGAAAGAAGTTCGTTATTTGCCATTTGAAGATTGGATGACGTTTTGACTTTGACAAGCTTTGATGAAGTCCGAAGATTCAAGAAAGCTAAAGCTTGCTGATCGCATTTGTTTAAACCTTGAATCCAAGGGGGAGATTGTTAGTGCAATATGTCTTCAAGGTTTAAATATAGAAAGGTCAAAGTCAATGTATTGAGTTGTATTGTGTTGTTTACACCTTGTATTGTGTTTTGTATAAATAGGTTTTGTTGTGTGTTTGTGAGGCACACGAAGAAGACTCTTAGAAAAGTCTCTCATAACTCATAACTCATATCCTTAGAGAGCTTGTAACAGTGTTCTTGATAATTGGATGACGAATTCATATCTTCTCTATCTTGATTGATCTTTAGGGTTTAACAGATATGCTGAAAATTTTGATTTAACTCAGAGTTCAGCTATGAAAACCCCTATGGCACCGCCACTGACACTAAACAAAGATGCTTCTGGAATACCTGTTAATGTCACGACATACCGTGGGATGATCGGCTCTCTCCTGTATCTTACACCTAGCCGACCTGATATTATGTACGCATCCTGTTTGTGTGCACTATATCAAGCTGAACCTAAGGAATCTCATATGATCGCTGTAAAGCGAATCTTTCGTTACCTTAAGGGTACTCCTAACCTAGGTCTTTGGTATCCCAAACACTCAGGATTTGATCTAATCGCCTATTCAGATAGTGATTTTGCAGGTTGCAAATTGGATAGGAAAAGCACCATAGGAGGCTGTCAGCTCCTGGGTGGAAAGCTGGTGAGTTGGACAAGTAAAAAGAAAAACTCAGTGTCCACCTCAACCGCTGAAGCTGAGTACGTAGCCGCTGGAAGCTATTGTTCTCAGGTCTTGTGGATGAGAAATCAACTACTGGACTATGACCTTCAGCTCTCAAAGATTCCAATCTATTGCGACAGCACAAGTGCCATCGCTATAGCCAATAATCCAGTGCTACACTCAAAGACCAAACATATCGAAATCATGTATCATTTTATCAGAGATCATGTGATGAATGGTGATATAGAACTTCATTTTATCCCAACTAATTTTCAGTTAGCTGATCTGGTCACCAAGCCTCTTGATGAGACAAGATTCAACATTCTCATCAGCGAGCTTGGAATGCTAAACCTTGAAGAATAAAATCTTCAGCGGTTCGCATTTGATCAGTGATAGGATAAAACCAACTTGTATAACCCATTTTATCATCTACTCTCTGAACAAAATTGATTCGCTGATATCAATGTACGTTCTCTCTTGCTCGCTGATGTTCGCTTAGAACTGAAAGATTTCAAAACAAATTACATCGCCGAATATCTCTTCCTTATCAGCGATACTTTGAAATTTCTTAAACCAACACTGATACTTCTATTCAGTGCTTCATATTTTCAAAATGTCTGAGTCTTTCAAAAACCTCAGAGACATCCTAAAATATGAAAAGACGTTTGGGACGTAATCAAACGGATAAACCCTGGCACGTTCTTTTTCTGACACACGTTTGCACGTTTCGTTTTCTAATCCAATCAAATGCAAACATGTGTCCGTGTCATCATGAAAAACTTTTCCCGCTCTTAGTTTTTCTCTCTCTACTCTCACTATATAAACCCATTTGAGTTTATATTTTTCCTTTACGCGAACAACTTCTTCTTCAAGAAAAGAATTACTGTTGCATTTTGAACTATCGTTTCCAGAAACTGTTCATCTTCTTCTTCGACAACAAAGGTTAATATTCTCACTATTTTCCTACATTAACTTGTTTCTGATCTTATCTTTGTTTTCAACAGATCAAACAAAAGAAACCTTTTTAAAATGAAATCATTTTCTTCTCATGATTTTATGAACACAACCTTCATGGTTGTTCTTCAAGTTTAAATCAAAAATCTTATACTTGTTCTTCATATGTTTTTCCAGAATCTCTTCTTCAAACAGAAACTGGAAAACACATACTCTCCATGTTTTGTATTTCTTTTTCAAAACAAGAAAAACCCTAATCTTCATTAAGGCATCTTTTGTCTGAATGAAATGGACAAAATTCAAAAACATCTGTTTGGAAAATCTTTCCACATTAAGACATTTTTGTTCATTTTCTTCGTGGTTACATGTGTTATACAGAAATGGCATCCTCTGAAGCTCCTTCTGATAAAACCCCCCACTACAGCTGAGAAAGTGGTTCTCACCAAGGATCCTCAGGTCAAGTTCAAACTTGAGAAAGTCACCTTCCAACACAACAACCACTATGCGCTTTTCGATTTTCCACAGAAAAATCAAGTCACACATCTGGATGATGCTGTAAATTTTCTCAAAACCTGCTGCTTATCTACAGCCCTAACTACTATACCCCCTGCCCATAAATTCCTTTTAGCTCAGTTCTGGTATACTGCCAGACGAGCTCAGGTTCCTTCACCCAAAGACCCAACGAAACTACTTGATGTCATCCTCTGTGACACCAAATTTGGCACCACCAAAATCAACCCTGCTATTATCAGGCGTGCACTCAACCTACCCGCAGCTACCAAAGAAAAACGCTTTATCTCTCTACCAAACCACAAAAACCTAGCTGATATGGAAGCAATCACTGCATTCTTTGATTCAATGGGTTACACATGGGACACAGGGAGAGATAAACTCCCTGAGAAGAAGCTGACCTTGATCAAGAAATCAAAGATGCCCAACGAGATGAACTTCATCTTCGCTCACCTGATAAGCTGCATGACAGCGAAAACTGGCTCCTCTGATCAAGCTTCTCAACCTCAACAGGCCATGGGCTATGCACTGCTGAAAGGCCTCCACGTCGACTGGGCGTCAATCATCTACGACGATTTGGCGTTCAAGGTAGATATGGCAGACAGACCAACATGCGTTCCATACCCCCGGTTCATCAGCACCGTCTTTCTAAAAGGACTCGGGGACAAATACCCAAAAGAGGGTGATCTGAGACTCTCTCAGGTTGGCCCTAAGGTGCTCGACTTCAGCCCCATGCCAAACGAGGTACGTCTCTCTACTCTCTTAACTATTCTTAATCCTCCTTCTTCTACTTCTGCGGCCACCTCAGCGGAAATCCCCACCGCTGATACCCAGGTTGCACCCTCCACTCCTTCTCGTATAAGGAAACACTCTACTTCCCAACTTGACTCCGAAAGGATCAAGAAAACCAATGAGCAACCCTCCAAGCCATCAACGGCTGAAGACCTAGCGTCTGACTCTCAACAGACTACACTAGATGATTTCGTGGTACGCTCTGCCACAGCTGATAAAGCCATCCCTTCCATCCAAACTTCAGCGTCTCTAAACGCTGAGGTTATAAACCTGGAACTGAACCCACCTCCTTCAGCCTCTCTACAAACTGAAGTGATTCTCAGCGGATCCAACGCTGAACCTCGCTCCCAACCAACTTTCTCAACCTTCATTCCTCCCACTCAATCTTTAGACACTCCGCCAATTTTCCCACCGTTCTCTGGAACGCCCGTCATCATACATGATTCAGCTGCTGATACTCTACACATGATGATGGATGCAAACTTAGGATCTGCAGGCACCTCCATGCGCCAAGGCACTCTCGAAGGCGACATGGAACACTACTCAGGTGTACGAGGTTTCGACAACTTCATCAACCCGCCTGCAGGTATACACAAAACCATACACATTCCTCTCTCTCAACCCCAAACTTCTGAGCTTTCCTCTGTTCACAAGTTATTTATTGTTACAAGTCCTAATTTGGGAGATATTCAACACTCCCTGAAAGATCTGGTGAAAAAGGTGGATTCTTACAACACCACTGTCTCCACCAACTCTTCAGCGCTTACAGACGCTGGAGAGAATCTCAAAAAGCTGATCGATGTGGTTGATAAGAAAGCCTCCAGTGCTGATCTGGAGAAGGTAGAAGGCAGCATTGGTCAATTTGCTTCTACTCTCGCTGCCAACTCCACAATCGTCAACGATCTCAACCTCACCAACACCACCCTCGCAACCAACTTCACCACTCTGTCCAATGAAGTCACATCATTGAAGACAGAGGTTGGTTCTCTTAAGGGTGATGTGTCCATGATCAAGACTTAGGTCTCCATGGTCAAAGATCTTCTTCAGCAAGTACTCGATCGCCTGAATGCTCCAACTTTCGCCCCTTCTCACTTCACTCAGGCTGATCGAGAGGATCTTCAAAGCCTCAATCCTGCTGTTTCTGGCCTAGAAGACAGAATCCTAGTGATTGAAACCTTCATGGGTATCACTGGCCAAGAAGACAGTGACTCTCATGCTGATGCTGCTGATTTTCCGATTACCTCCCCCACTCATCATGTGGAAGAGGGGGAGAAGAACGATGAAGGTCTTCCCCATAATGCTGAGGGGGAGACAAATGAAACTGCTGCTGCTGCTACTTCTGCTGTACAACCTCAGGGAGTTGAAAACCCTGAGGGAACCGAGAAATCTCCCTCTGTATCTGAGCGGGGGGCAACTCGAAGAGCAACATGATGAAGTTGTTGCTGATGTTACTACTCCTTATGCTGATGAGGTCGAATATGAAGAAGAAGCTGAAGACGACGAACCCATCGACATCGCTGATGATGAACCATCATCATCCCCTAAAAATGATGATGATTATGACGATGATGACGATTTCTTCTTCGTCCAGCCTATCAAGAACGCTCCAGCTCAAAAAGGGGTTATCATAACTGAACAATCAGGGGAGGGGACCACCAAAAAGCCTGAAGCATCTGAAGCTGACAAAGGCAAGAACAAAGGTGTTGCCTCTGAAGACAACTTGGCTATTCTCTTCAGCAAGCCAGTTTGTCAGGTACAATATCTTTTATTCCCTTATACTGCATCCCTCCTTTATCCCTTCTCAACCTCAGTTCTCCTCTCCATAAAACCTCTATACACTTAACCCTCATTCTTTTCTCTATCTCTTTCTACCAAATGATCTTACTTAAACGATCGTTGTGTTTCAGCTAGTCCTCTCCCCTGTTTGAGGATCCAGTTGAAAGTTCTCCTGCTGCAACTCCAATAATCCCAGCCACAAGAGCTGAAGAAATAATCCCAGTCTTAGACTTCACTGAGACTGATGACATTTTTGAAGAAGAAGAGTTGCTCTCTCACAACAACAGACCTTCCTTAGTGCCTCACAATCTAAGTGAAGATGACCTGAAAAAGAGAGCTGCCATGATCAAACAGTTCGAGGATCAGCGACGTCTACCCACCCATCTTAACATTCTCTCAAAAGATGAAGTCGTTGAATCTCTCAGAGCTGAGAAACTTTTTGCCGAAAGAAAGAAAGGTGAAGAAAAAGACAGAGAGTATGCCTTAGAGCTCGCTCAGCGTTCTTTCGAAGATCAAGACCTGAATAAATTTCATGTTGATGTTCAAGAAAAACTACTGTTGGACGTACAGAAGACTCGCCAAAAGAAGACCAAAGTCAGCGACACCACTCTTGAATGGTGCAAGGAGAGTTGCCACAACAGACAACATTCCTCAAGAATAAAAACTGTTAACGTTCGAGGGAGATACGCTTTGAAAAACAGCATAAAGGTACCGATTGTTCATATCCAAGTTGTCAGAGAGAACGGCCACTTCAGAACCTACTACATGTCTAATATAAACCAATTTGGCTTCTCTGAATGGCTAGAAATGAGGATAGCAATTCAGCGATCTCGCTCCACTTTCAAACCCTATGTCATTCAAGCCATAAACAGGCAGATTGACTTAGTGTCTTCAGCGATTGATATTCCTCCTCCACCGTCGACAAAGGGACAAGCTGCTCCAAAGAATAAAAGAACTTCCTCCTCAGGACACGCTCAAAGAAACGAGACTGGTATCAGTTTTTCTCGTGAAGCAGTTCTTGGCCCTAATCCTGACCTCTCCGGACTAGATACATCTCTACCTCCTGCCGAAGATTTCGTTCCCGGTAAAGTTATCAGTGAACCCAAATGCATATTCTTTTATGACTATCTTGGTCACCCACGATTTCAACGCATCTCTGAGTTATACAAAACTCCGATTAAACAACTCAGAGATTTACTTACTTGGTGCGATTACCGACACAGTGTACTTGGATCACTCCTGAAGCCCCACATATATCGCGAAGCGAAGAAATGAAGGGAATAGGGAATCACTGTCCCTAATTGGATGATTCCAAAGTCTGATTCTCTTGACGAATTAGTCAAGAAAGAACCTTATAGCTGATAGGATTGCCTTGTAATTCTTCTATCCTTTATCAGCTAATATCTTTTGTACTTGTAATTTTATTTGTTGTACTTGTAATTTTTCCACTTCCCTTTGTAACCTTATACGAAGTTAAAGAAAAATTTCAGCGAATGTACTTTACTCCATCAGTACTCAAAAGATCCCAGAAAACAGTAAAATGGACAAATATTTTATGAGTTCTCTTTATCCTTATGTTTTCATATTTAGCAATTTTCTCAGTTGCTAAGTCAATATCAAATAGGGGAGATTGTTGATCCAAACCCTCAGTGATTTGATAATGACCCTTTAAGAAACACTTAGTGAAAATTGTAAGTAGACAATATGTATTAGAGTTTCACTATCGCTGATAAGTACTATGTCTCTGCAGTACCGCTGATAGGAAACTCATGCTCTTTAATTTTAACATTCAGCGAACAATGTTCATCAATAGAGCTCTGAGCCTGTTCAGTCCTATTGGTGATCGCTGATAGTTTAGTTGTTTACTTATGATCCCTGAAGACAAGTTTCACGTCAACAAAGGTTCTACGCTGAAGTCGAAGATCAAGCCCAAGAACCAGCGACAAGTCTACTAATGAACAGATGCGGATATCAGTGAAGTCACAGAATTGTCCACTCAACGTGAAGTATCAAGTAGAAGACTTCAGCGATCGCTGAGCTTTATCACTCACTGATAAAGTACTGTTCAATGAACGCTGATCATGAGGTTCACTCTACAAGTTACTTTTGTCTTTCCCCCTTGCACGTCTCCGTACGATGATGTCAGAAAGGACATCCCTTTTTTCCAGGATCGTACAACCAACTCTGATTCTACACTGTACATCATGCGGCTACTAGGTTGTCTACAAAGGTCAAACCATGCAACCAATCAGCTGCTGCCACGTGTAAAGTAATACTGAAATGCATTAAATGCATGCAGTATATAAGGAGAAACCCTACTTCAACATGAAGTGCTCGGCCATCTTCTTCTTTCTCTCTTAGTGTTAGAATATTACTCGTAGTATTCTTATCTCCTTCTATCTTATTTCTAGTGCAAGAAACTTAGTGTTCTTAACTTGTTTAGATTAGGTTAATCCTTAATCTTGTTCCGTAACAAGTTGTAAATTGTTTGATTGTATCAATAAACAATTTAGAAAGTAAAAATCTGTATGTTTGTATTCAACCCCCCTTCTACAAACTTGTATAACCCTCTCGGGACCAACAGTGTGACCCAATACGACAGTGTGAGACTGACACGTTGTCACGGATGTGCGTAACTTCAGTGTGCCATATACATGGGTAGTTCTTGCGTGTGAAAGTTTAGATGTTTTTTTTAAATGATAAGAGTTTATAAATGCTTATAAACTGTTTAAAATGCTTTATGTGGTGCAAATGTTTGTTCTTAGAGGGAACTCACTAGACCTCATGGTCTAACCCTTGCATTTCCAAAAACTAAACCATTTTCAGGTAAGCACTTAAGTAGAAGGCTCTAGTAAGGGCACAGAGGAAGCGTGAGCGTGAAGCTTTGGTCTAGAAGGAAGCTGTTATATGTAGTATGTCAGACATAGTCTTTAGAAATCTCAGCTGTGTAATAGGTCGTTTCCGCAAACCTTGTGATGTACTCGTTCTATTAAGATGGCATTTTGATGTCGTACCGGCGAGTTATTTAATTATTGTTGTTTCTGCCTTAAGTGTTGAGTTGGGTTGTTACATATATATATATAGAGAGAGAGAGAGGGAATTTCAAGGGAAAACATCAAATAATTGAAAAACTAAGGAACACCTTTATAGACATAGGATAAGATAAATCAAGGGTTAATATTCTCAATGGCAATTTTGTAAATAAATCAAAGTTAAGGGTATATCAATATATTACATAAGCTGCAATGGGGGTAAAATTGGCAAAAAAAAGTTAAGGGGTAAGATTCAAATAATTAGAAAACCCTTCATATCATTCTCACAACCTCAAACCCTACCCTCTCTTCTCTGCTGCCGCCACCACCGCCGACCGCCACCACCTCCGACTGCCACCACCTCCGATCTGCATTGGGCCCTACGTCACCCTCAAGTGCCTTCTCACCATCCATCACATCATCAAATGCGGCCCTTTTATCCTCAAAGACCAACTCTCCGTCCATCCCGCCGCCGTCGCCGGCCGTAACAACCTCAAACTCTCCGATTTTCGTAACGACGCGTCAGCCACCACGTGGGTGCTCTCGGCTTGGGTCCGGTGGTACGCTAGATACCTCGAAAAGATCATTTCCACCTCCAAAATTCTAGGGTTTTTGACCTCTGATTCGATCTCGTCGTTTTTTAACGTTGATTTGGTCAAAGATTTTGGTTCAGTGATTGGTGTGGTTGAAGAGATCTGTAAAGTTTCCGATAATCTCTTGGTGGGACATGATCGGATGCTGGCCGGCGTGATGGAGTTGTTGGCGAACGATCGCGTTTCAGAAGAAAAACGCCAGATCTGTGCATATATATATATATATATATATATATATATATATATATATATATATATATATATATATATATATATATATATATATATATAGGCTGGGTATCAAATACAAACCAACTAGTTTGTACAAACCCGTACAAACTCAATCTACCTTCATGAATTTGCAATTTTTTTTAATTTGACTTCATGAATCTATATTTTGGCTTCATGAATATAAAATTTGGCTTCATGAATATATAATTTGGCTTCATGAATCTATATTTTCCGGTGGAGCCCTAAAATACCTTTATAAATAAATAAATAAAAAAGTTATGGAGCCAAATTTTATATTCATGAAGCCAAAATATAGATTCATGAAGCCAAATTAAAAAAATTGCAAATTCATGAAGGTAGATTGAGTTTGTACGGGTTTGTACAAACTAGTTGGTTTGTACCCGATACCACCCCTATATATATATATAATATATATATATATATATATATATATATATATATATATATATATATATATATATATATATATATGCACAAGTGCATAATATTCATTTGTGCATATCTACAATTCGATTTTGATGAACTGATTGTTTAGATATGAAATTGTGTAGTTCATTTTATGTTCGTCAACGTGCTTGGAAACTTTGTGATTCTGTCTTCTCTTCCTTCTTATTCCTCCTTGGAAACAACCATACACAAATGTTATGCACAAGTGCATATATATGCATTTGTACATATATATATATATATATATATATATATATATATATATATATATATATATATATATATATAGATGCATTTGTGCATATCGACTTATTTTTTATCGTTTTTCTTTCACAAACTTGTTTGTTTTTCAGTTTGGATTAGATTGCAAGTTTTAGAATTGAAAACCACTAAGTAATACTCCCTCCGTCCCAAATTAAGTGTCCACATTACTATTTTAGTTTGTCTCAAAATAAGTGTCTACTTTCAAAAGTAAATGTCTAATTTCCAATTCTACCCTTAATTGTGTGATGGGGAAAAATTATCTCTCTATAATTAAGGGTAAAATTGTAAATTGGTTAATTAAAAAGTGTAATGATTACAAACTCCTAAAACTGTGTGTAAATTTCATTGTGGACATTTATTTTGGGACGGAGGGAGTATGAGATTTTTTGAAGTTTGGCAGTCGACAGCAAGCATCGCCGGAAAACCGTGAACTCGGCGGAATCTGCAAGTTTTCGCCGGAAAACCGCGAACCCGCCGGAATCTGCAAGTTTTAGCCGGAAAACCGTGCTCTCCATAATTGGAAACGATTTGTGCCTTTGTTATATTTTCCATATCTGATATAGTGCTCAAATTACCTTAATACCCTTTTCATTAATTATAATTAGTTTAATTGCTGATTTTTAATATCCTTTGGATTATGTTGAATCAATGTTTATAAGAGTGTTCTTTAGTTTTCTAATTATTTGAGGTTTTCCCCTCAATCAGATTATATATATATTTATATATATATAGGGGAGGGATCATTTGAAAACCTCCACTAAATTGCAAACATTGCAAACCATCCTCAACCGATCATAGATTTTGTTGACTTTTTTTTAATTAATTAGAAGGGTATTGTGGTCTTTTGTTGATGAAGCCGATTAAATATAGGAACTCAATATGATGATAATTAATTATTATAATAAATACTGATTTGTTGAAGATTCATATATTTTTGGAAAGCATGATAACCATTATCTTTTCAGTCATAGTGATCTTATTTTTGGAGGATATTTCGATCAAATATAATTTTTTTGAATAGCATCAGACATCGTCGGTAATTAATCATACGGGTTATGATACATCGATAATTTTTTTGCTTTCTTCATCGAACTGTTAATGGAGTCTAACCAAATAGAAATTGTTTCTCACGCTGAAATACATGTAAACGACATGTACAACAACGATGACGATTTTATGGATGCGTTCGTGAAACCGTTAGATGTTGAATTCCCATCTGGAAAACCTTTAGACGAACACCATTCTAGAGATTTTGTTCATGATGATGACGTTGATTTGCAGAAAAAGCATTCGTGCAAGTGTATTTCGTTTCGATGTTACATATACTTTTTTCGTAATTTTATGTTTTTGTTATTGCGTGCGTTGAAATTTCGATATGAAAATATAATTCTTTTGTTTTGTCGTAATTTTATGCTTCTTTAATTTTATGCTTCTGTAATTATTCAATTTTGTTATTGCGTGCAGAACCGAAAGTGATTTTCATGATTGGTGATAGGTTCCATTCATGAATTATTTGTATTCATTAATATGAATGGCTGAATTCATGAAATACATTAACTGAATTAATGTTTTGAGTTTTAAAAAATCAGACCACGATGCTTCTAATCAAGAACTGTGAATTGTTTAGTTATTTAGTATGATTAATTCATTCATGTGATTGCCGATATTACTTGTTTAGTTATTTAGGTTGCATAACAGTTTCATCATTGCATTTAGTTTCATATCAATTTCATAACAGTTTAGGTTTCATCACATTTTCATATCAATTTAGGTTTCATCATTGCATTTAGGTTTCATAACATTTTCAGTTTCATAACAGTTTCATATCAGTTTCAGTTTCATCATTGCAGTTAGGTTTCATAACAGCTTCATATCGGTTTACGTTTCATAACAATTTAGGTTTCATAACAGTTTATGTTTCATCATTGCATTTAGTTTTCATAACAGTTATAAATTTCATCACATAATTTCATTTGTTGGTCAAGGTTTCATTAATTTCACTACCGTCATAACAAAAAATTCACCATACTCGTATGCTTTCATCACATAATTTCATATGTGCATCTTAGTTTCATCACAACAATTTCACCACCTTCGTAAGGTTTCACTACATGCAGATAGATACAAAAAAACAAGAAACCACTATTTTCCTGAATTGTCGCACACCACCGTATCTTCCTTATTTTTAATTACTTTCCATTATTAATCTAGTTGGGTAAATTACCCATTTACCCTTTTTTAGTTTTACGGTTAATTAAATTTATTTTTGAGTAAACCTCAATTTTGGTCCCTGTGGTTTGCCAAAAATAACGAAAATCGTCTCTGCAGTTCATTTATTACAAATTAGCCACTGTGGTTTGCGTTTTTGTCTTTGTCTGTTTTTGGTCCCTCTCACTAACGGAGGCTAACATCCATCCATTTAATGAAGGGTATTTTGGTCTTTTTCTATATATCTCTAATATAATATTAAATATTTTGAGTTTTTTGAGTTTTGTCTGTTTTTTAATTTTTGGTTTTCACTTTTTTACTTTTATATTTTTTTTCCACCAACCCTTACCCCACTCACCCCTGCTTTCTCATCTCTTCTTCTTACCCATCACCTGCATTTTTTTTGAAATAACCCATCACCTGCACTTAAAAATCACATTTAAATTACACACACAAACATATATATATATACACACACATTAAATATAAAAACACACACACATCCAAGAAGAATTCTAGAGTTTTAATAAGCAAAACTCAAAACACACTTCTATGTTTAAAAGCCCTCATGGATTTTTGATAACATCTATATGGGTTTCGTACTTCGACCGGAATAAAACACACACAAACATGTATGTATATATATATATATATATATATAGAGGGCCCTTCTTTTGTGAACCAGCCATTTAGTGTTAACTGTATTAACTAATCTGGACCATTAATCATCAAAATCAATGGCTAAGATTAAAAGCATATTTTTAATTCATAATTAAAATAAACACATGGCTGATTTCATTTGCAGCATATATGCATAGGGTTATTATTGTCATTTAACAAATCTGGATAACTATGGTAACTATCAGATAAGGAAACAATTAACCCAATCCCTACATTTAAGGACCTGATAACTATGCATAGGTTGTTGCAGGCGCCTCTTTTGTTTGCATCTTTCAAATTACTCCATTGAAATCAATGGAGAGATATGATGATGAAGAAGAACAGTAGCCATCCAATTACTTCCCACATTTCTTCTCTCTCTCTCTCTCTCTCTCTCTCTCTCTCTCTCTAAAACGAGATGGATTTTTGCGACAACACTGATTCTTGCGAGTTGCGACAAGGATGAACTCCGGCGAAGGATTTCCAGAATCCGGCGAGATTCCGGCAAAGTCGTTTTTTCGGCGAGTTTGAGTTGCGACAAGAAGATAACAGTTGCGATATGAGCCAAGTTGCGATATGAGCCAAGTTGCGATAACCTTTCACTTGCGACAAACAAGACTTGCGACGACTATGAACACCGGCGAAATATCGTTTTTCCGGCGACGAAAGTGCAGAATCCGGCGACGACAAAAACTCACTGATCTCGTTGATTTCTCAAGGTTTTTCGATTCTGTAAATTGTAGTCTGCTCGAAATCAACACAGAAATCGATCTGTGGTATCAAATACACCGTGCATATGATTATTTGTCATGTTGGTTTGATTATTGTTATGGATACACGCTATTTATTTATGTGCATATATGCAGAGTTACACAAATGTATGGTTGTGCATATATGCAAGTTTACATAGATTTATGGTTTACACAGATTCATGGTTGTGCATGTATGCAATTTTACATATATTTATGGTTTACACAGATTTATGGTTGTTGTTGATCCAAACCCTCAGTGATTTGATAATGACCCTCTCTTATACTTAGTGAAAATTGTAAGTAAACAATATGTATCAGAGTTTCACTATCGCTGATAAGTACTAAGATCTTCCAGTACCGCTGATAGGAACTCTCGCTTTTTTAGATTAAACATTCAGCGAACACTGTTCACCATAAATGCTCTGAGTCTGTTCAGTCATTATGATGATCGCTGATAAGTTAGTTGTTTACTTATGATCCCTGAAGACAAGTTTCACGTCAACAAAGGTTCTACGCTGAAGTCGAAGATCAAGCTCAAGAACCAGCGACAAGTCTCCTAATGAACTGATGCGGATCAGCGAAAACTCAGATTTGTCCACTCAACGTGAAGTATCAAGTACAAGACTTTAGCTATCGCTGAACTTTATCATCTGCTGAATAGTAAATGATAATCGTTGAATCAACGAAAGCTGATCATGAAGTCCTCCGTACAAAGTACTTTTTTCTTAACCACCCTTGCACGCCTTCGTACGAAATGTCAGAAAATAACCTCCGAATATCTGAAATCGTACAACCACTCTGATACTACACTGTTCATCCTTACGGCTACTAAGGTTGTCAACCAAGGTCAATGACATGCAACCAACCAGCTGATGACACGTGTAAAGTGTATACTGACTTGCATTAAATGCATGCAGTATATAAAGAGATGAACTCACTTCTTTTGAAGTAACTTGCTAACTCTGGACAAGTTCAAATCTCTCTCAAGATAGGATTTTATTAGTAATCTCCTTATCTTTCTTAGTGCAAGAAACCTTAGTGTTCCAACTTGTTTAGATTTAGGTTTATCCTTAATCTTGTTTCCGCAACAAGCTGTAAATTGTTAATGATTTATCAATAAACAATTTAGAAAAGTAAAATCTGTGTGTTTGTATTCAACCCCCCCTTCTACAAACTTGTACAGGCCTTCGGGACCAACAAGTGGTATCAGAGCAGATTTGTTTAATCTCATAAACAAGATCTAATCTAAGATATTTCTCTTCCTTGCTATTATCTGAAAATGGCCTCCCACACAAACACAAATTATATAGACAATGGTTCTCTTGCAAAACCCCCTAGATTTTCCAGAGACAACTTCAACTTGTGGAAAAATAGGATGACACTCTTCTTAGAAGGTGTAGACCCTACTATACCTTACTATCTTGAGAACGGCCCACACATCCCTGTAACAATTGATCCTTTAGTTCCATCCACTGCAACTAGAGCTGCTATTCCAGAAAGGCTGATTCCTAAAGAAATCCATCAGTGGACCGACGAAGATAAGAAGAAAGTAGCTATAGATACAAAAGCCAGATCCATACTATCCATGGCCCTTCCTGACGAAGTCTACCATTCCGTCATGAACCTGAAGTCATCAAAAGCCATGTGGGACAAAATATGTGTTCAGTATGAAGGAACGTCTGAAGTCCAGGACTCAAGAAAGATCAACCTGGTAAGACAATACGAAAGCTTCATTTCTGGTAAAAATGAAACTCTCTCTGAAGTTCACCAACGTTTTAATTGTCTAATTATAGATCTGAAAATTGTTGGTAAGTAATATTCTAACTTTGAAGTACTGACAAAGTTTCTAGAATGTTTGCCTGAAAGCTGGGACAATTATTCCATGTGTCTCAAGCTGTCAAAGGATCTAAGATCAATGACCCTTGCTACCTTATATGGCACATTGCTGAATCATGAGCAATCTAGCCATCTTAAGAAGAATCTTGTAAAAGATTCTAAAAGCACCCCTGTTGCTTTAATCTCAGAGGAACCTTCTACTCAGCGACCCTCGGTCACTATCACTGAGTTAGAGAGTAACTCTGTAAGGTCATCAGACTCTGATTCTTCAGATGATGATGAATCCTTGGCTCTCCTAACTAAAAAGTTCAGGAGATTCGCCAAGAAGAAAATGTTTAGAAAGAACAAAACTCTTTCCATAGCTGACAAGCCTAAGTCATCAGCTTTTGTTGATAAGACTACTGCTACTTGTTTCAACTGCGAAAAGACAGGTCATTTCGCTAACGAGTGCAGGTCAAAGAAAATCATGAGACCTTCAGCTTTTACAAAGAAATCCTTTGTTCCAAGGAATAAAGATGACAAATACTCAAAGCTGAAGGAGAAGTATGCAAAGCTGAAAAGCTTTAAAAAGAAAGGAAAAGGCCTGATGGCTGACTATGATTGGGCTGCCTCTGATGAAGAAGCCTCATCATCTGATTCTGAAGATGATGAAGCAAATCAATGTCTCATGGCCAAGATTGAAGAAGAGGAAGAAAGTTCAGACATTCCCTCCACTTCAACATCTGCCATTCAGGTATCACCTTCTTTCTTTACCAATATTGCAAATATTGATGAAGCTGATAGTCTCCGTAAAATCGATCTATTGACTAGAAGTTTATACGAAGCCATGAACGGCAAAGCTGTGGTTGAAAACCAAAATCTTGATCTCACTGAAAAGCTTAAAAACTGCCACCTTCAAATAGAAAAGCTTTCTAAAATTGAAGATGATTTTAAAGATCAAGTCTATTTAAATCAGCTAGTCAAAATCGAACGAGCAGAAGCTATCGCTGCATTAAAAGCTGAACAAGCTACTGTTGAAGGATGGTGTAATTCTTCAACAAATATCACTGAGATAATTAAGGCCTAGATTCCTCTGAGTGATAAACGTGGTCTGGGTTATAAATATGATACTCCAAAACCAACCACTGAACGTTCAATGCTTAAATTTGGAACGTTCGTATCCTCAGTCGCTGACACTTCATCATCTCAGTGCTCCTCATCTATTACACCAATCCCTGAGGAAACTCCTACCTCCTCAAAAGGTAAGGAGAAAATGGTTCATTCAAAACCTACCTCTGTCTCTAAAGACAAAGGTAAAGGAATTGTTATTTACCAAAATCCTCAGAAGGGTACCATAGTACCAAAGCTGAATGCTTCTAAAGCCTCAGTGACCTACCCCTCTGGATCTAGAAAGCTGATCTCTGGATCTATTCAGCGATCTACTCCTAGACTCAGAGTGGATATCCTTGGTAAGAAATCTGAAGAACTGAATGTTCGTCCCATTTCTATAGCCAATAGTTTACTTGGTGCTGGCACTTCTAATTCAAAATTAAAAGCTCAGCATACAAGTGGTCCTAGAACTACTTTTAGTTATAGGAAATGTTATCACTGTGGACTTACCGATCATATTGCTAGTAAGTGCCCCACAGCCACCAAAGCTGAAAAGATAGCTAAGGTGAAGATTGCCCCCAAGGTAAAGAAGACCAACCCTGGTGAAAATCAGGTCAAGGTGACTCCTACCACTGAGGTTAAGAAATTAACCAAAGTGAAGAAAGACAAAGTTGAATCTTCAAATGCTGCGAAGACCGCTGAACCTTCCATTCCAACTACTTCCACTGACAAACGTGTATACATGGTTAAGTGGGTACCTAAGAAAAACTAATCTTCTTTTGTATTGCAGGTTAAGAAGGGTATCTGGTATCTCGATAGCGGATGCTCTAGACACATGACTGGAAAGAAAAGCCTGCTCGCTGAATACAAGGAAGAGAAGGGTCCCTCTGTGACTTTCGGTGGAAATGGAAAAGGACACACCCGAGGGTATGGTGTACTTTCAAATGGTACAACCTCCTTCAGAAGAGTCGCATATGTTGAAGGGATGAAGCATAATCTTCTGAGCATCAGTCAGCTTTGCGACATGGATAACAAAGTGATTTTCACTAAGGAATCCTGCTTTGTCTCTGACAAAAAGGAGAAGATAGCTCTCAGCGGTTATCGTTTGGAAAATGTTTATGTAATAAACATGGACTCAACAACCACTGAGAACTCCTGTTTCTTCTCAAAGGCATCTTCTGATGTCAACTGGCTATGGCACAAGAGGCTCTCACATCTAAATTTCAAGACACTGAATACTCTTTCCTCCAAAGAGTTAGTCACTGGTCTACCTCAACATTCATACGCCAAAGAGTCTTTATGTTCAGCGTGTGAAAAAGGGAAGCAGACCAAGGCAAGCTTCAAGTCAAAGCAAGTCTCCTCAGTGTCATCTCCTCTACAACTACTCCATATGGATTTGTTTGGCCCCGTTAACAAACAATCCATCGCTGGAAAGAAATATACGCTGGTCATAGTTGATGAATTCTCTCGTTACACATGGGTAATGTTTCTCCGTTCTAAGAGTGACACCCCTGAAGAACTCATCACCTTTGTTCGGAAGATGGAAACTCTGAACAATATGACTGTTTGCTCAATAAGGAGTGATCATGGAACTGAATTCAAAAACAGTTCTCTTGATTCCTTCCTTGAGAGTAAGGGTATTTCTCACAACTTTTCGTCAGTCAGAACACCGCAACAAAATGGAGTCGCTGAAAGAAGAAATAGAACAATTATTGAAGCTGCACGTTCAATGCTCAGCGATTCTCACCTGCCTACTCAGTTTTGGGCAGAAGCTGTCAACACTGCTTGTTTTACGCAAAACGGGTCGCTGATAGTTAAAAGATTCAAAAAGACAGCCTATGAACTTTTTCATGGGAGAAAGCCTTCAATCAGCTTTCTTCACATCTTTGGATGTCAGTGTTTCATACTGAACAACAGAGATGCCCTTGGAAAGTTTGATCCTAAGGCTGATGATGGAATCTTTCTTGGATACTCCTCAGTCTCCAAAGCCTTCAGAGTCTTCAACCGTAGAAGATAAACTGTAGAAGAAACTATTCACGTCACGTTTGACGAATCCCGTTCAGCGAACTCTAAACCGAACGCTGATACTGAAGAACTAAATCAATGGATGTTTTTTCATCTTGGTGATTCAGAAGAAGTTCCCACTCCTCATGCTCATCCAGTAGAAGATGATAGTCCCACTATCATTCCAAAGATGCAGAACAGTGAAGCTGAAACATCATGGGTCTTAGCTGTTCCTATAAACACTATACCTGCAGTTGATCCAAATGTCTCAGAAATTACGTCTATTTCTCAGCAATCAGTGAATAAAGTGACAAATGCAAACATTCCTCTCTTAGCTGATAATCCAGAAGTAGCTGAAGCCTCATCTTCAGTTTCTCCAGTTCAGACTGAGTCAGCGACGAATGCTCCGGCTCAGCGATGGACTGTAAATCACCCAATCGATCAAATTCTTGGTGATCCCAACGCTGGTATTCAGACTCGTAGAAGTGCAGGTAATATTTGTTTATTTGTTAACTTTATTTCTCTAACTGAACCAAAGAAAATAGATGATGCCCTCAGAGATCCAAACTGGGTCAGCGCTATGCAAGAAGAGCTGACTGAATTCGAAAGAAACAAAGTTTGGAAACTTGTTCGGAGACCAACTGACAAAACGGTGATAGGCACTAAATGGGTCTATCGAAACAAGTTGGACGAACATGGTACTGTAACTCGCAACAAAGCTCGTCTTGTTGCTCAGGGATACAAACAAGAGGAAGGCATAGATTATGACGAAACTTTTGCTCCAGTAGCAAGATTTGAATCTATTCGTCTTTTCTTAGCATATGCTGTACACAAAAACTTCACTGTACATCAGATGGATGTTAAGTCAGCGTTTCTAAATGGAAAGATGAATGAAGAAGTGTATGTGGAACAACCTCCAGGATTCTCAGATCCTAAGCGTCCAGGTTACGTTTATAAACTGGACAAGGCACTTTATGGCTTAAAGCAAGCTTCTCGTGCATGGTATGATACTCTCTCTACTTATCTCCATATTGAAAAATTTGAGAGAGGAAAGATTGACAAAACTTTATTTTTTAGAAAAGTGAAAGGTCATATCATTTTAGTTCAAATATATGTTGATGACATTATATTTGGTTCTACTAACCCTGAGCTTTGTACTCGTTTCGCTGATAGAATGAAAGATGAGTATAAAATGAGCATGATGGGTGAACTAACATATTTCCTTGGTCTTCAGATTAAGCAAACTGAAAAGGGAACTTTTATAAATCAGGGAAAATATGTTAAAGATATGCTGAAGAAATTCGACTTAACTGAAAGTTCAGCTATGAAAACCCCTATGGCACCACCGCTGACACTTGACAAGGACACAAAGGGTGTTCCTGTCAATGTCACGCTGTACCGTGGGATGATCGGCTCACTATTGTATCTTACAGCTAGCCGACCCGATATTATGTTTGCAACATGTCTGTGCGCACGATATCAAGCTGAACCTAAGATATCCCATATGAAAGCTGTAAAGCGAATCTTTCGATATCTTAAGGGTACAGCGAATCTAGGTCTTTGGTATCCCAAAGACTCAGGATTCGATCTAACCGCCTATTCATACAGTGATTTTGCAGGTTGCAAAATGGATAGGAAAAGCACCACAGGAGGATGTCAGCTCCTGGGTGGAAAGCTGGTAAGTTGGACAAGTAAAAGCAAAACTCAGTGTCCACTTCCACAACTGAAGCTGAATATGTAGCCGCTGGAAGCTGTTGTTCTCAGGTCTTGTGGATGAGAAATCAGCTACTAGACTATGATCTTCAGCTCTCCAAAATTCCAATCTATTGCGACAGCACAAGTGCCATCGCTATAGCAAACAATCCAGTGCTACACTCAAAGACAAAACACATAGAAATCAGATATCATTTTATCAGAGATCATGTGATGAATGGTGATATAGAACTTCATTTTATCCCAACTGATTATCAGTTAGCTGATTTGTTTACCAAACCTCTTGATGAGACAAGATTCAACTTTCTCATCAGCGAGCTTGGAATGCTGAACTTTGAAGGGTAAAATCTTCAGCGGTACAATCTTGTATAACCTTCGGGATAAAATCAACTTGTATAATCCATTTCATCATCTTCTCTCTGAATAAACTTGGTTAAACTGATATCCAGGTATGTTTTCTCTCTCTGACAATCGCATGTAAATGCAAGATTTCAAAATAAATTGCATCGTTGAATATCTCTTCCTTAACAGCGATATTTTGAAAGTTCTTTAAACCTTCACTGATATTTTCTATTCAGTGCTTCATGTTTTTCAAAAGAGTCCCTGAGCTTTCAAAACCTCAGAGACATCCTAAAAGAATGTGAAAGGACAGTTGTGACGTCATTGCAACGGATAACACCAGGCACGATTTCTTTCTGACACACGTTTGCACGTTTCGTTCAAACTTCCAATCAAATGCAAACACGTGTCCGTGTCATGATGAAAACCTTTTCCCGCTCAAGGTTTTCTCTCTCTAAAAATCCCTATATAAACAACTCTTGGTTTATATTTGTCTTTTACGCGAACAATCTTTCTCCGCAAGAAAAGAATCCTCTGTTGCATTTGTGCTCTCAAAAACCTCAAGAACTGTTCATCATCTTCTTCATCAAAACTTCAAGGTTAATATGTTCTTATCTTTTATCAAATGCGTATAACTTGTTTTCGATCTTCTCATTGTTGTAACAAGATCAAACAAAAGAACTTTGTAAAATAAAATCATTTCTTTCATGGTTTTATGAACACAACCATTTCATGGTTGTACTTCAAGTTTTAAATCTAAAATCTTAAACTTGTTCTTCATTCGTATCCAATTTTCTTTCAGAAACTGGAATACAAGACTTTATGGGTTTTACATTTCTTTTTTAAAATCAAGAAAAACCCTAATCTTCATTAAGACATTTATGTCTAAATGAAATAGACAAAATTCAAAAAATCTTAATGGAAATTCTTTCCATACTAAGACAATTCTTATTTGTTAACATCTTTGGTTGAACTGATAATACAGAGAAATGGCATCTTCAAAAATCAATGTCACCGCTGAGTCCATCTCCACTGACTCTGAGGAAGTGGACATCGTCAAAGCTCCTCAGGTTAAGTTCGAGCTGGATCAACTAGATTGGACCAAGGCCAACAATCTCTCAGCTCTTCTCGAGTTTCCTCCTCGGAAGCAAGTATCACATCTGGACGATGCTGTAAGTTTTCTGAAGAACAGCCCCATCTACACAGCCCTGACCATAACACCTCCTGCCAGTCAGCGGCTCTTATCCCAGTTCTGGTACTCTGCCAGACACACTGAGCTACCATCTGCCAAAGATGCATCCAAAACCATCGACTGCATACTCAGCGATACTGAGTATGGCACCATCAAGATAACCCCTGCCATAATCCGAAAAGCCCTGAACTTCCCAAATGCTACCAAAGAAAAACCCTTCGTTCCATTCCTTGACCACAAGAGGCACGCTGACAAAGAAGAAATCATTGCCTTCCTGGACGCAATGGGTTATATCTGGGATATTGGAAGGGACAAGAAGCCTGAGAAGAAACTGACGCTGATAAAGAAATCCATGATGCCCAGCGAGATGAACTTCATCTTCGCACACCTGATCAGCTGCATGACAGCGAAGTCCGGCTCTTCTGATCAAGCCGCCCAACCTCAGCAGTCCATGGGATACGCACTGCTGAAAGGTCTAAACATTGACTGGGCCTCCATTATTTATGATGACCTGATTCAACGTGTCGATTCTGCCGCTGACAGACCAGCATGGGTTCCTTACCCACGATTCATCAGCGCCATCTTTCAATATGGCCTAAAGGACAGCTATCCTGAAGAGGGTGATCTGAAACTTTCTCAGATTGGCCCTAAAGTTCTCGACTTCAAGCCTGTCGCCAATGAGGTACGTCTCTCTACTCTTCTCACTCTTCTAAATTCTCCGCTTTCTGTGGCTCCTTCAGCGACAATACCCATCGCTGATACCCCGGCCACAAAATCCTCTCCTTCTAAGAAAAGGAAACCCTCTCACACCCAACTTGATTCCAAAAGGATCAAGAAAACCAAGGAGCAACCCCAGCAATTCCATGCTGAAGACTCCTCAGCTCATTCTGAAGAGCTGAAGGAAAGTTCTGTGGTACGCTCTGCCACACCCGTGCAAGCCATCCCTCCAATCCAGACTTCAGCGTCTCTAAAAGCTGAGGTTAGAAACTTGGAAACTACCCAACCTCCATCAGTCTCTCAAAAGACTGATGAAGTGATTGTCAGCGATTCCAACGCTGAACTCAGAACCCGAACCCCAATCTTATCCTTCGCTCCTCCCTCCACTTCTTTGGACACTCCTCCAGCTAACACTGGAGATGCCATCATTCCAGAGGCCACCGCTGATGCTTCTCAACAAATGATGAAGAAAGGACCTGCAGAGATCACCATACCTCACCGTACTTTCGAAGAGGATATGGAACATTATTCAGGAACTTGCAACTTTGACGAGTTCATCAATCCTCCTGCAGGTACAAACCCCACCTTAAACACTGTAACTATACCTGAAACTTCTGAGCTTTCCTTTGTTCACAAGTACTTATATATTACAGGTCCTAATTTAGGAGACATCAACGCTTCTCTAAAGTCCGTGGAAACAAAGCTGACCAGTCTCACCACCACACTCTCCAACAATTCTACAGCTGTAACAAACGCTGGAGAAAATTTGACAAAGCTGACGACGGTGGTGGAGAAGAAAGCTTCCACTGAAGACATCAAGGGACTTGATAAGACTCTCGCCGATTTTGCCAAGGTGCTCTCTGACATCTACACTGACTACACCAGCCTCAAAACCTCAGTTTCGACCGTGTCCAGCGAAGTAACAACGCTGAAGACATCGGTTGGAAAACTCGAGGGTGATATGTCAGCGGTCAAGACTGACTTAGGCTCTGTAAAGACCGATGTTAGTTCTATGAAGACGATGATCGAGACGCTGGTCATCAAGGCAAATAATCCAGCTCCTGCTCCTGCCCCTGCCCCTATTTTGGAATCTTTCACAGCGGCAGATCGCACAGAACTGAAGAAAATCACGCCTGCTATTTCTGGCCTAGAAGACAGAATAGCAAAGCTTGAAGGTTGTGTGAAAATCTCTGGCCCAGAAGACAGAGATAACACCAATGCTGAGTCTACTCATTCCTCCCCCAATCATGAGAAAGAGGGGGAGAAGAGCGCTGAAGATCTAAACAAAAGCGCTGAAGACCTTTCCCATGATGAATCTATCAGGGGAGAGAGAAATGAAGATCTAACCGCTGGACCTCAGGGAGATGAAAACCCTGAGGGAACCGAGAAGCTCACCTCTGTATCTGAGGGGGAGCAACTCGAAGAAGATGCTGAGGAATCCGAAGCAGAAGAAGATGAAGACATCGACATCCCTGAAGATGAACCATCCTTCTCTCCAAGAAAGGATGATGATGATGATGAAGATGACGATGATTTCTTTATCGTCAAACTTGCCCCAAGGATCAAAGCTCTTAAGGGAATCTCAATAAAAGAACCTTCAGGGGAGAAGACAAAGACAAAGCCCTCAGCCTCTGGCGCTGAGAAAAGCAAAGGCAAAGGCCTCGCTGAATTTGAAAATTTGGCGATCTTGCTTGAAAAGCCGGTTTGTCAGGTACACTAAACTTTACTTATATTCCTTCCCTGAACATCTCAATACACAATCAGTTCTCTACTCAACAACCTCTCTACGCATCCAAAATCTTTTTCTATCTTTTCTACCCATGTTCTTCTACCCAGTTCTTATTTGTAAGATCGCTGCGTTTCAGCTAGTCCTCTCCCCTGTTTGAGGATGTCGCTGAATGCTCCACAATTGCGACTTCACCAATAATTCCAGCTGCCGCTGAAGAAATAATCCCAGTCTTGGATTTAATCTCTGAGACTGATGAACCAGAAGAACAACCTCTCTCGCACAGAAACAGACCTTCCTCAGCTCCTCAAAAGCTGAGTGAAGAGGATCAAAAGAGAAGAGAAGAAATGATAAAGCGATTCGAGGATCAGCGAATCATTCTAAGGCGTGATCAACTGCCTTCAGTTCCTCCTAAGTTCAGAATTTCAAAAGCTGAATACCAGGAACACCTCAGAGCTGAACGCCTCATTGCTGAAAGGAAGGAAGCTGAAGAGAAAGACAGAGAATACGCCATCAAGCTCACTCAAGAATCTGTCAAAGACCCCAAGCTGAAGCGTGTTCCCATTCAAATCCAACGAAAGTTGTGGGAAGAAGCCCAGAAGATCGTGGAAAAGAAAACTGAAGTTTCTCAGACCACCCTGATCTGGTGTAAAGAGAAAATTCACTTCAGATATCGTCCAGTGAAGATCAACAAGGTATTCATCTCTGGAAGAACCTCTATCGGAGTACCTATTGTTGACATCAAACTGTTCAGAGAAGATGGCAAATCTGAAACCTTTCGCGCTGACACTGTAAAAAGGTATGGTCTCTCTGAATGGCTGGAGATGAGGTTAGCTATCCAATCGTCACAATCTAAGTACAAGGATCATTTCGAAAAGCTGATAAACAGACAGATCGACTTGATATCTTCTTGTGTGGATATTCCTCCTGTTCCTGATCTAAAGCTGAAAAGAAAAAGGGGCTCTCCAAAGAAGAAACGTCAAGATTCAAACTCAGGACCTGTCATACGAAATGAAACTGGAATTGGTTTCTCTCGCGCTGAAGTACTTGGTCCTGATCCTGATCTATCTGCCCTTGACATCTCTTTGCCACCATGTGAACTTTTCATCCCTGGTAAAGTCATCAGTAATCCTTATGGAATATTCTTTCTTGACTACGACGAACGTAAATGCTTTCAACGGATCGCTGAGCTTCCAATCACTCCAATCGAACAGCTCAGAGATCTCATCTACTGGTGTGACTTCAGAAAGGACATTCAGGCACGACACCTAAAACCCTTGATCTTTCAAGAAGCGCTGAACAAAAGAAAACGAGGTGTAACGGTTCCTGACTGGATGATCCCCACTGAAAAGACGACCCTTGATGAACTTCTCATTAAGGAAGAACCTTTTGAAAACTGATATAATCTCCTTTTTTCTCTATTGTGTCAGTTATCCTTCTGTACTTGTAAATTATTTCGCTTGTACTTGTAATCTTTCTGTTCTTCATTGTAACCTATTTATTTGTCAAATACACCGTGCATATGATTATTTGTCATGTTGGTTTGATTATTGTTATGGATACACGCTATTTATTTATGTGCATATATGCAGAGTTACACAAATGTATGGTTGTGCATATATGCAAGTTTACATAGATTTATGGTTTACACAGATTCATGGTTGTGCATGTTTGCAATTTTACATATATTTATGGTTTACACAGATTTATGGTTGTTGTTGATCCAAACCCTCAGTGATTTGATAATGACCCTCTCTTATACTTAGTGAAAATTGTAAGTAAACAATATGTATCAGAGTTTCACTATCGCTGATAAGTACTAAGATCTTCCAGTACCGCTGATAGGAACTCTCGCTTTTTTAGATTAAACATTCAGCGAACACTGTTCACCATAAATGCTCTGAGTCTGTTCAGTCATTATGATGATCGCTGATAAGTTAGTTGTTTACTTATGATCCCTGAAGACAAGTTTCACGTCAACAAAGGTTCTACGCTGAAGTCGAAGATCAAGCTCAAGAACCAGCGACAAGTCTCCTAATGAACTGATGCGGATCAGCGAAGACTCAGATTTGTCCACTCAACGTGAAGTATCAAGTACAAGACTTTAGCTATCGCTGAACTTTATCATCTGCTGAATAGTAAATGATAATCGCTGAATCAACGAAAGCTGATCATGAAGTCCTCCGTACAAAGTACTTTTGTCTTAACCACCCTTGCACGCCTCCGTACGAAATGTCAGAAAAGAACCTCCGAATATCTGAAATCGTACAACCACTCTGATACTACACTGTTCATCCTTACGGCTACTAAGGTTGTCAACCAAGGTCAATGACATGCAACCAACCAGCTGATGACACGTGTAAAGTGTATACTGACTTGCATTAGTGTAAGAAACCTTAGTGTTCCAACTTGTTTAGATTTAGGTTTATCCTTAATCTTGTTTCCGCAACAAGCTGTAAATTGTTAATGATTTATCAATAAACAATTTAGAAAAGTAAAATCTGTGTGTTTGTATTCAACCCCCCTTCTACAAACTTGTATAGGCCTTCGGGACCAACAGTTGTGCATGTATGCAATTTTACATAGATTATGGTTTACACATAGTTATGGTTGTGCATATATGCAATTTTACTTAGATTTATGTTTGTGCATATATGCACTTTTTATCTTCATATATTCAACTGATGTGCATATATGCAATTCTATGATGTGTATATATGCAGTTCTAAGGTATGCATATATGCAGTATTAATATGTGCATATATGCAATTCTATGATGTGCATATATGCATTTCTATGATGTGCATATATGTAGTTTGAAATCGTGCATCTATGCAAAAAAACATGAAAACAAAATCTCTGGAACGTGAAGATGAAGATTATGTTTGAAAATGGGTTTTAGATGATTAAAATTATCATTAATAATTACCAAAAATGTAAATTGGTTTTAAAATATTAAGATTATCATTAATAACTACCAAAAATATCTTGTGCATGAAATTAGGAAAGTAAATAACCCATAAATAATTAAAATTCTGAAATTCCTAAACTACCCCTATCAAACCGGTAACCTATCTTGATTCCTATTGGTCCAAAAAAGTTAACATGGTTAACACTAATTAGACGATTAACAAAAGAACGGGACCATATATATATATATATATGTGTGTGTGTGTGTGTGTGTGTGTGTGTGTGTGTGTGTTTGTGTGTGGTTTCTTCTTCCCCATCCATTCCCTGCAAAAAACACACACACATAGGCATATATATATATATATATAAACTTCGATGTGCCATGACAAATGAGCAAAAAAAAGTGAAACTTCGATCGTGATACGATTGGTTTACGATCTGGACTTTGCATTTAACGACACCCACATAAGAACCCCAACCTGTGCTAGACATCATGAATCCCAACAAGACCCACCCATAAAGGTTCTACTTTTAATTCATACATTAATCATCTTCCATTGACTTCGAGATTGGGTTTGCGGTTAATAGAGATAAGGGACTTCGAGTTCAAGAAAGCTAGGTTGCGATTACTTGGTTTCAACCTTTGGAAGCTGAACCAACTTTCTTGATTTTGTCGATCGAACTTTAGTAAGTCGTTCTTGGGTCCATCTCAAGATCCTAAAAAAACCAAATCCCTAGATTTTTTTTCTTTTTCCATTGGGAAATGGGTGAAGAGTTTACCGGTGAGGAAAGGAAGAAGGAGAATGCGAGAGAAAAGGCGCCAAAACACGGTAAAGATAGAGGAGGTAGGCTCACCGGTGAGAAGGGTGTGGTGGTTCTGTGTGTATATACATATGTGTATATATATGTATGTATATGTGTGTGGGTGTGGGTGTTACGAGAAGAGAAAAAACAAAAAAGTCAGAAAACAAGAAAGTCAAAAAGTCAAAATAAGAAAAAGACATAATTACCCCTGTACTAACGATGTTATTTAACCTCCGTTAGTGAGAGGGACCAAAAACGAACAAAAACGCAAACCACAGTGGCTAATTTGTAATAAATGAACTGTAGGGACGATTTTCGTTATTTTTGGCAAACCACAGGGACCAAAATTGAGATTTACTCTTTATTTTTTTAATTTCATTATTACCATATTTAGACTAATCTAATCTAAGCCATTGATTATCCTAATCTATGGTGATAAGATGGGTTTCATAGTTTTCAACATAACAGTGGTTTGTAAATGAAACCACCTCTCTCTCTCTATATATATATATATATATACTCTATATAGGGTCCCCTTCTTTTGCTAACTAGCCTATTGGTATTAATCGTGCTAACCAATCACAACCATAGATTATTAAGATCAACGATTATAATTAAATAAAGGATTATAATATTATTCAAAATTAAGAAAGAGAAGGTTGACAATTGTGCATAAGTGCAGAGGGACATTTTTGTCCAAAACAACAAAGATTAAAAATGGAATCACCTAATTATCAGGAATAGAAATCGGAAATATCTTCTCTTCAAAAAAAATCGCAAGTATCTTCAAGAACATCACGCGCAACCAAAAACCAGGTACTTATGTGCACACGCTATTTGTTTATGTGCATATGTGCACATAAACTGGCGTACTTAATTATTCAACAATTTTTTATGTGCATATGATTATTCTGGTTGTAGGTTTGATTATTCTTATCGTATACACGCTATTTGTTTATGTGCATATGTGCACATAAACTGTCGTACTTAATTATTAAACATTTTGCTTATGTGCATATGTGCACGTAAACTGTGCATATGATTATTCTGGCATGTAGGTTTGATTACGCTTATGGTATAAACGATATTTGTTTATGTGCATATGTGCACATAAACTGTCATACTTGATTATTAAACATATTGCTTATGTGCATATGTGCACATAAACTGTGCATATGATTGTTTTGGCCTATTGGTTTGATTGTTTTTATGGTATAAACGATATTTTTTATGTACATATGTGCAATTTGATGGGTTTTTAATCGGTTAAAAAATATTAACTGTAAAAAAATCTCAAAACGTTGTAATATTGAAAAATGGATATCTAATTTTAAAATAAAAAATCAATTAAAATGAAGTATATCTCGTAATCTTGGAATGGTATATGTTTGTTTTTTAAATGTGAAGAAAAATAGGAATGTGAATTGATAACGATTGCCTTTGATTTGTGAGAAAAATAAGGAACGAATCGTGGGAGAGAGGGTGGATTTAATTGTGAGAGAAATAAGGAACTAACTTAGTAGTAGGGGTGAGCAAAACCCGACCGACCCGAAACCCGACTAGGCCGATTTTGGCTCACCCGAAAACCCGAAACCCGAAGTACCCCGAACCCGACTTGCAACCTCGGATAAAACGGTTCGGTTTGGGTTGGGTTTTTCCTAACCCGAACCCGTCCGAAACCCGATGTTTTTTAAAAAAATATTTTTTTTAATTTAATAAATTGTAAATATAAATATATATATTTATATATATATATATATATATATATATATATATATATATATATATATATATATCGATACTACTGATTTGTTTCTTCATTTGCTTCCTTTTTTTCATTTGCTTCCTGTTTTCAATTTCTTCACTTTTGCTTCCTTTCTTCCTGTTGGTATGGTTGCACACTTGCACGGTTGTTGGTATGGCTGCAGGTTAGGGTTTGAAGAGAAGGTGAGGAGAGAGGCGTGAAGGTGAGGAAGGAGGCTGCATGCTAGGGTTTTAAGAGAAGGTGAGGAGAGAGGCGTGAAGGTGAGGAAGGACTAAGGAGGCTGCAGGTTAGGGTTTTAAGAGCTGTAAGATTTTTAAAAAGGGTAATTTTGTCAAAAGTTTTCCTTAAGTCCCAACCCAACCCCACCCGAACTCACCCGAAACCCGAGACCCGAACTCACCCGAAACCCGAGGCCCGAACTCTACTTTGGACGGGTTTCGGGTTCCACAATTTCCACCCGATACCCGATCAGGTTTGGGGTTTTGGGGCCCGACCCGACCCGACCGTTGCACACCCCTACTTAGTGGATATAAGGAAATATATATTAATAATGTGAAAACCCAATTTTACCCCTCATTTGTAAATGTGGCGTGAACTTAAACAAAAAATAATAGAAAATTGTAATTGATCAATTGATGGTTAGCACGGTTAGTATCAATACGTTGCTTAGCAAAAGAAAGAACATATATATATATATATATATATATTATTTTACATTATCCAAGTGGTAAAGAATGTGAATTTAACATTTTGTCAATTTTGGGTTATCGAACAAAGAACATGAAAACCATCAAACTCCACCAAAGCCGAGGAGTTGGTGAGCTCTTAGATTTTCACTAAATATCGCATTTATTTCAGATGAATAAGTAACTGATTATTTTCAGTAGCTTGTATTTTGAGAATATTTTTTAAACATTTTCTTTATTGATTTAACATTCTCTATACGTTATGGCTATGTTTACTTATTTTTTAAGTTTTAATTAAAAAAAACTTCGTTTGAGAAATACTAAGTTTAAATTTTCGAATAGATATTTCAAGTAGCTTTTAACAAATTTTAAGGTTTTCTTTATCATTTTTTAATTGTATCGATTATATTAAATTTTTTCAGTAGCACAGCCGTCATGGCACGCCATGGAACCAAGACTTCTGTCTCACGCCACGTTAAGCTTGTAGCACGTCATAGCCTAATGCGTAATTTTTGTAATGCGATATTTGATTTTTATTTTCGTTTTTAATGACTTATTCTCAAGTTTTTTAATATATAACCTAATTTAACTTGCTTATTACTATTAACTCAATGAGTAACACTACAAAACATAAGTTTTTATATTAATATTATATATGAATTAAAAATTTGAAGTCATAAGTTATGCATTGAAAACGTCATGGCTTCATCGTGACTTCTAAGGCTTGAGGCTTGACCTCACCGTCACGCCACGCCTCACGCCATTTAGAACATTGGTATTTATACTATATTATAAAGCATTTGAAAAAAAAAAACTCTTAAAAACAAGTTTTTATGCATCAAGTACGATTTATTGATGCATATTACTTAAAATTCAAGATCACAAGTAATGACGCATAAGTACAATTGTTTAAAACTGCATGTTTGAATTCATAACTAACTGATAAATATAATCAAATAGAAGATAAACATTCCATTTTAAATATAAAGAATTTAAAATACAATCATAATAAATATTGAATTCTAACAGGTAATTAGTTTTTATAAAAAAATACTATTATAACTTAAAATAATCCACATCATTATTAAACCTAAATTACTTTTAAATAAAAAATTAAACTAAATAAGTTTTTAAAAAACATTAAACTACAAGAAACAGTATTATAAAATCAGCAATGATAGAAAAATAAAATGAAACATTAAAAACAAAATGTATCGCGCTGCTTACACGGATACACTTCTAGTTTTTTTATAATATATATAGTCCTTTAACTTATTAATTAGTTTTTATAGTTTATCAGTTAATTTATCAAAGCATCTCTAATATATTATTTAAAATAAAGATTTTGGAGTACTAAACATTTTTTTTGCTTAATCAGATCTTCCAAAATTTCTCAACTAAATTTAACCCGATATCTAATATAGCTTGTTTAATAAAAACTTAATTATATTTAATATAATTTAGATTTGTTTAAATTCAGATTAATTTACGAGTTTCTAAAAGTTAATTCATTCATATGGAAAAGAGTAATATGAATTTCTGAAACCCCTCAAGTTTTCATTGTTATTTTTTACATAAAAACTAAAATATGAATATTATAACAGTTGAAATATTTTATATCAACTATTATTTTTTTAACGCCGGTATTCGTAAAATATATATATATATATATATATAAGAATCTAAATGTTTGATACATAACAAATTATATATATCTATAATGGATGGAGCTTTAAATCAAAAAAATGAAATAAAAACGTAAGAATAAAGGATTTATATATGAATTAGTAGCTAATAAGGGGCTAATTATTCGAGAACTCATATTTGTGAGAACTTTGAAAAGTAGTGTATCATCGTGTTATTTTATAAGAATTTTTCTTTCATCGAGAACTATGA
The DNA here is from genome assembly GCA_033807775.1 of Saussurea involucrata. Taxonomy (NCBI): domain Eukaryota; kingdom Viridiplantae; phylum Streptophyta; class Magnoliopsida; order Asterales; family Asteraceae; genus Saussurea; species Saussurea involucrata. The sequence continues at coordinate 142,757,279 of CM066322.1, forward strand.
TTTAGTGTAATAACCGGGATTCTAATTATAAAGAAGTGGGATGTTTAGTGAAAATGGAAGAAAAGTTTAAAGTAAAGGGGATGAAGTGTTAGTTGTCAAAAAGGGGTAAAAACCCTACACCTCTCCATCCTAATTCATTTTTCTTTCCCAACTGAGGCGGCTAGAGAAATGCAGAGAAGTGGGGGGTTTCAATTTGAGAAGAAGATTGTGAGAGATTGCAAAATTGGAAAGGACTCTACATTTATTATATTCAAGGTAATCTCCTATGCTATCGCTTAACCTATGATTTCATTGTAAGATCAAGATTTTTGGGTTTGGTAGCAACTTGTGGCTAAATCAGGTTATTCATTGAGGTTGGGTGAAATCTTTGGATTAATGGGTGATTGGTAATTGAAATGCATTGATATAATGTTAGTACACCATTTATGTACATGTGGGGGATTCAAATCGTGTAATCGGTGTTTTCTGGGATTTTAGGGTTTTTGTTGTCGCACAGGTCGTCTAAACCTGGAAACCTAACCACAAGGGTGGTGGCGTGTTGGCAAGGGCTGGGGGGATGTGGTGGAATATCCCATCCACCCCGGGTTCGAGTCCAGGCGTCAACATTCTGTGGCCAGGCTTAGTCTCAGACGGCCGCTTTGTTTGTTTGTTTCCAAATTGCCAAGGATGTAGTCTAGGCAAAGCCTAGATGAACCTTATCCAAAAAAAACCTGGAAACCCAGGAGGGAGACCCGAGAGTCGGGGAGGCCAGACCCAGGAGTCGGGGAGGCAGACTCGGGAGTCGGGGAGGAGACCCGGGAGGCGGGAAAACCCGGATGGGGATCTGGTAAACCCAAATCCGGGCAGTTTAATTCGGGAACAGTTTTACTTCATTGGTTTCTTTCGTAAGAGTTTACTGTTCCTTCCAGCTTAGTCTGGGGTGTTGTTTAGGCCTTAGGGTGTCGTTTAGAGATAACCTTGAGGGATGATTGAGTGACTTGTCACTCTCGTTTTCCATTTAAAACGTAGGTGTTCGATTTAAGGATCAGAAGCGTAATTGAGAAGATTTAAGCGAGGACAACAAGTTAGTTTTTCTAACTGAAAATGTGTTGACTCGTGTATGATTTTGAATGCATGAAATGTTATGAAACTGCATGTTTTATCTTTTATATGAAACTGCATGTTTTGCTATATTTGAGAAAGTCGAAATATTATGTATGCATACATTTGGAAGTGGACATGTTATGGCTAAGTCGGGGGGTGTCCCGCCAGTGCTCATGTCGGGGGGGGGGGGGGGGGGTGACCCGTTTATGCCATGGGGGGTGTCCCAGTTAAGGCAGTGTGAGACTGACACATTGTCACATGTGGCGTGACTTTAGTTTGCCATTTACATGTGTAGTTCTTGCATTAGAAAGTTTAAATGTTTTTCATGTTGAGAATAGTTTATAAATGTTTATAAACTGTTTAAAATGTTTTACATGGCACGGAGGTTTGTTTATTGAGGGAACTCACTAGACCTGATGGTCTAACCCTCGCTTTTCAAAAACTAAACCATTTTCAGGTAAGCGTATAGTAGAACGCTCTAGTAAGGGCAAGGAGAAGGCGTGAGCGTGAAGTTTTGAACTAGCAGAAAGTCATTTTATTTAGCATGTCAAGCATAGTTCTTTAGTGATCTCAGCTGTGTAATAGGTTGTTTCCGCAAACGTTAGCTTGTACTGGTTGTTATAACTGGTGTCTGGGGGCCATTTTGGCAAGATATTCTTATATGATTGTTTATGTTATATTTCTGGATCTGGGTTGTTACAGTTGGTATCAGAGCCATAATTTAATGGATTTAGGTGACCGGATGGGCCTAAACTTAAACTGTGGAATATAAGGGAACACAACAGAGATATAGGATGCTTTTAGGAAAGATCACTATAAGTGCGCTAATGATAGGGTAGTGAGGACCGTCATGTAAGGTAAATTTGAAATTACATCTGGCCAATGTAATCGCGAATTTACAGGTACATGAGTGTGCTCAATTGCTCTTGTTGAGAAGATCGATGGGCGTGGAAGTATGTAGTGAGTTCTGACCTTGCAATGATAAAAAAGGGTTGAGGTATCGTGAGAGATCACATATGATATAATGTTTATATCTTGTAGAAGAAGTGTTGTTCGGAATGTTATGAGCCGTCTAGAGGTAGAACTTCTTGGGTTCGAAGGAGATGAATGACTGATTAAGGGTAAACTCATAGTTTCTAGTGAGTCCCCATTCTTGGAGTTGAGGTGACGATCATTTTGGACAGGAGAAGAGGATTGGATTAGGATTTTGAAAGCTTTAACTCAAGATCGGGTGAATGAATAGAGCCTACGACTCTCCAATCAGACGGTAGAGTGGCAAGGATGTCTAAGAGAAGATATCGGTGTTGGATTGAAGTATTTGAAGAGCAGAATGTGAAGGAATTGGTTGTTTATCGACCTGTAGGGGTCAAAGATTTAAACCGTATGAATTGTAAATCATTGATCAAGACGAGAAGTGTGTAGGGTGGTCAAAGAGGTAGGTATCCAAACATGTACTCAAAAGATAAACTAGCTTATTTTGCGAAACGGTGCCTTAATCATACATGGTTAAACTCAACCAAATAAATGTAATGATATACGATACTGATACTTCTCGATTTCTCGTAAAATGTTTGACTTTTTGCATGAAAATGATCCTAATTGCATGAACACGGTCCTTACTGAAACTCCATATATAGCCAATTGTAACCTTTGTTTGAAACCATTTTTATGACCCGTCACAAATTTTAAATAATCGTTCCTAAACTAGTCTCGAACTTCAAAACCAGATACACATATTTATAATGTATACGATATAAACATGTTCTCGAACTCACATACCCATTTCTGTATAACACTAGGCTAGAGGTGTGCATCGAGCAGGTACAAAGGATCAAACCAAAAACCCGGTCGGTTTTTAAATATGGAATTTTGGGTTTTGGATTTCTGATTGTTATATGCAAATATTATATATATATATATATAGAGAGAGAGAGAGGTCGTTTCATGTGAAACCTATGCTATTTTGCAAACCGTGAAACCCACCTATTCACCCTTGATGTAATTGCTAACGGTCTAGATCATTTCACTCTATTTATGGTAATATTGTAATTTATTAATATTAAAAAAAATTAAAATAATGAAATAGGAGGGTATTGTTGTCCTTTTGTCATCCAATTTGAAAAAAGGAAAGGGAATGAAATCCCTTTTTCCGTGAATTTGAAGAACATATCAATTTGATTGATTTTTATATTTTTATAGAACTGGTAACTTGGAGGGTTTGGTGAAAACTTCAATGGTGGTCTGCAAAATTGTCAAGGTTTTTCCATGATTGAGACATGTGATAATGTTTTGTATATGATTCTGGTAGTTTCCACCATTGATGAAACTGGAAGTATCTTGATTTGGTGGTTTCCATCATCGATGAAACTGAAAGTATCTTGATTTTGGTGGTTTCCACCATTGATGAACGGAGATGCAACCGGAGATGAACTAATTTGCAAGGAGATGAAACGGAGATGCAACCGGAGATGAACTAAGTTAAAAGGAGATGAAAGGATGTTGGTCCCAAAGGGGTTATACAAGTTTGTAAAAGGGGGGGGGGGGGGTTGAATACAAACACACGATTTTTATCTTTCTAAATTGTTTATTGATATATATATATATCAAACAATTTATAGCTTGTTGCGGAACAAGATTAAGGAATAAACCTAATCTAAACAAACTATGAGAACACTAAGATTTCTTGCACTAGAAATAAGAGAGAAAGAAAATCAAGAACACTAAGGATAGTATTCTTTCACACAGTAAGTTCAGCGAGAGGAATGGCCGAGCACTTCACAAATGAAGTAGGGTTTTTTTATATACTGCATGCATTTAATGCACAACAGTACACCTTTACACGTGGCAGCCTCTGGTTGGTTGCATGGTTTGACTTCAGTAGACAACCTAGTGGCCACATGATGAACAGTGTAGAATCAGAGTTGGTTGTACGATTCTGGACAAAAGGGATGTCCATTCTGACAAAATCGTACGGGGGCGTGCAAGGGGATAAGACAAAAGTTGCTTGTAGAGGAGGCTTCATGATCAGCGTTCGCTGAATGATTCTTTATCAGCGAATGATAAAGTTCAGCGTTCGCTGAAGTCTTCTACTTGAAACTTCACGTTGAGTGGATAGGTCTTGGCTTCGCTGATATCCGCATCAGGTCATTAGTAGACTTAGTCGCTGGTTCTTTGGCTTGATCTTCGACTTCAGCGTAGAACATGGTTTACGTGAATCTTTTCTTCAGGGATCATAAGTAAATAACATAACTATCAGCGATCATCAGTGAGACTGAACAGACTCAGGGCTCACTGATGAACAGTGTTCGCTGAATACATAATTTAAAGCATAAGTTTTCATCAGCGATACTAAACAGACTTAGTATATTTTCTTTGATGACAAAACATTAATACATATTGTCTACTTACAATTTTCACTAAGTGTTTCTCATAGTCATTATCAAATCACTGAGGGTTTGGATCAACAATCTCCCCCTATTTGATGATGACATAGCAATAAAGGAAAATTGCTAATTAAGAAAACATAAGGATAAAAAGGACTCATAAAATAATTGTCCCATTTACTGTTTTCATGGATCTTTTTAAGTACTGATGGAGTAAAGTACATTCACTGAAAATTTTCATTTAACTTCGTATAGATTATAGAGGGAAGTGAAAAAATTACAAGTACAACGAATAATAATTACAAGTACAAAAAGTTATAAGTTGATAAAAGATAGAAGAATTACAAAAGGGATCCTATCAGCTATTCAGGTTCTTTCTTAACGAGAAGTTTGTCAAGAGTATCAGTTTGAGGAATCATCCAATCTGGGACTTTTACTCCCTGATCTCTTCTTTTCTTTGCTTCTTTGAAGATCAGGGGCTTCAGAAAGATTGCTTGGAGATCCTTTATGTAGTCACGCCAATAAAGTAAATCTCTGAGCTGTTCGATGGGAGCTTTGTGTAGCTCAGAGACTCATTGAAAACATGGGCGACCAGTGTATTCGTAGAAGAAAATGCCGTAAGGGTTACTGATAACCTTACCAGGGATGAATGTTTCAGCGGGAGGTAGGGAGACATCGAGTCCAGAGAAATCAGCATCCTGACCAAGAACTGTTTCACGAGAAAAGTCGATCCCCGTTTCATTCCTTATCGGAGGACTTGAAGTTGAGAGTTTCTTCTTCTTAGCAGTAGATCGCTTGGGCAAGATTGGAGGAGGTTTTGAGATGTCAACAACTGAAGCTACCATGTCGATCAACCTGTTAAGAGTTTTCTCGACATGGGTCTTGTATGTTAAGCGCGATCGTTGAATAGCTACCCTCATCTCCAACAATTCAGGGAAGCCAAGCTTATCAATATTTGACAGGTAGCGAATTGACTTGAATCCGTTTTCTCTGATGATTTCGACGTCGACTATTGGAACATTTCTTGCCATTCTCTCTTTCGGGAACACAGATTTAATCCTTGAAGCGTGACTTCTGTAATGACATTTCTCTTTGCACCAGGCCAGAGTGGAATCACTGACCTTTGTTTTCTCTTGACTTCTCTTCTGTGCGTCCTTGATCAGCTTTCGTTGGACAGCTACAGGGAACCTTTTCAGTTCAGGATCTTTTACCGAACGTTGAACGAGTTCGAAGACATATTCTTTGTCTTTTTCTTCAGCCCTTTTTCGTTCGGCAAGGAGTTTCTCAGCCTTGAAACCTTCAGCGATTTCCTTTTTTGATAGGATGTTGAGATGAGGAGTAACGATGTGCTGAGCCTCAAGCTTTTCAATCATGGCTGCTCTCTTTTTCAGTTCTTCTTCACTTGGCTTTTGAGGAACCAAGGAAGGTCTTTTATTGTGCGAGAGCAGTTCTTCTTCTTCTTCTTCAATAGCTTCATCAGTCTCATCAAAGGAGACTGGGATTATTTGAAAATCATCAGCACTCGGCACTGGGATTATTTCTGGATTGCTGTGGGGAGCTTCAGCTTGACCCTCAAGCAGGGGAGAGGACTAGCTGAAACAAAACGATCACAGAGGTAAGATCATTTGGGAGAAGAGATAGAGAAAGGATGGGTTAAGTGTTTAGAGGTTTGAGTGAGAGTATGATGGATATTGAGAAGGGGTAGAGGAGGGATGCAGAGTAAGGGAATAGAATATAACATACCTGACAAACTGGCTTCTTGAGTAGAATAGCCAGGTTATCCTCAGCGAGACCTTTGTTCTTTCCTTGATCCGTCGGATTCGCTGGAGGTTTGCTTTTTGGTCCCCTCCCCTTGTTCAGTGATAACGACACCTTTTAGAGCTGGGGTCCTCTTGGGTTTTGGCTGAAAAACGAATCCTTCAACATCATCATCATCATCGTCATCGTCATCATTTTTGGGTGATGATGAAGGTTCGTCATCCTGGAGATCCAGGTCTTCCTCGTCTTCTTCTTCCTCAGACTCAACATTTTCGTCAGAGTCAACAAGCACTGGAGATTTTGCCTGTTCTTCGACATTCTCCCCCTCAGAATTTGCATGTTCGGAGAATTCGGTTCCCTCAGGGTTTTCAACTCCCTGAGGTTTATCAACAATATCCTCCCCCTCAGAAACATAGGGAAGGCCTTCATCTGTATGCTTCTCCCCCTCTTCCACATGTTGGATGGGGGAGGCAACAGTAGCAGCATCAGCGGTAGCAGCAGTATTCCTATCTTCTGGGACAAGAATGACTGAACGGTTTTCAACTGCTGCTAATCTGTCTTCTAGCCCAGATAAAGCAAGGTTGGTCTTCTCAATGAATTCCACCGCCTTTTCCAGGTTTTCCCGATCCACCTGAGTAAAGTGGGACAGAGGGAAGGTGGGAGCGTTGAGACGATCAAGGATTTGTTGTAGTAGATCAGTGGAAGAGCCAACCTTGTGACCGAGATCGTCCATTGCAGTCTTCAAAAAACTCACCTCTCCCTTAAGATTTGAAACCTCTGTCTTCAGCGTTGTGACCTCGCTGGACAGGGCTTTGAAGTTGGAGGAGAGGTCAGTGTTGGTGTTGTTGAGGGCGCTGAGTGTGGAGGAGTTATTTGAGAGAGTCTCAGCAACAGAAGATAGACTGCCTTCAACTTTTGACATAGCAGCATTGGAGGCTTTGTCAGCGACAGCCTCAACCAACTTCTTTAAAGTCACCCCAGCGTTTGTAACCGCTGTGGAGTTCGAGGAGATGGTGGTGGTGAGAGTTTCCACCTTAGTAGCAATCTTCGTGAGGGAGTGACTAATTGTGTCCAAATTAGGACCTGTAACAGAAAATAACTTATGAACAAAGGAAAGCTCAGAAGTTGGGGGTTTAGAGAGAGAAGTGTTTAGGTTACCTGGAGGCGGGTTGGAAAAGGTGTTGAAGTCACGATATTCTGATACGTGTTTCATGTCATCTTCCAGCATGCGGTGGGAGGAAGCGCCTTCAGGTCCTTTATTTTGATTCATTAATTTCTGTAGCTCAGCGACAGAGCTGTCATCCAGATGGATGACATGTGAAGGTGATGCAGAGGGAAAAACAAATGTAGAAGAGACCAAAGAATGAGTGGGAGAATCGAAGGTTGAGAAGAGGGTGTGGGTAGCGGATTCAGCGTTGGATCCGCTGAAGAATATTTCACCAGTACATTGAGGTACTGAGAAAGGGGGGTCCTGTTCCATGATAACATCAGTGTCTTGAGGCACTGAAGAGGGTATTGAAGAGGTTGGTTCAGCGGATGTGGCGGAGCGTGCCACGAAACTATCCAGCGTCTTCTGTAGAGAAACAGACGCGGAGTCTTCAGCCTGGGAAGGCTTGGGTTGCTCCTTGGAGATCTTCTTGGACTTATGGATGCCAAGTGGGGATTCAGAATGTTTTCTCTTTCGAGATGGAGTTGTGGTTGCGGCTTGGGTACCAGCGGTTGGGACGACCGCTGCCGAGGAGGTAGCCGCAGAAGTAGAAGAAGTAGAGGAGCGTAGAAGAGGTGAGAGAGTAGAGAGACGTACCTCATTAGCGATCGGTTTGTAGTCGAGCACCTTCGGGCCAACCTGAGAAAGTCTCAGGTCTCCCCCGGTGGGATACCTTTCTTTCAGCCCATGCATCAATAGGGCACTGAGGAATCGTGGGTATGGAACGTTCACTGGCCTATTAGGGACTTCAACCTTTTCCATCAGATCTTCAAAGATGAGGCATGCCCAGTCCACGTGCAGGGCTTTCATCAATGCGCAACCCATGGCAGATTGGGTCTTCGAGGCCTGATCAGTAGACCCAACTTTTGCGGACATACAGCTGATGAGATGAGCAAAGATGAAGTTCATCTCGCTGGCCATTTTGCTTTTCATCACGGTAATTATCTTCTTCTCAGGTTGGTTGTCGCGTCCTGTGTTCCAGTTATACTTCATTGCGTCCAAGAAGGAGATAATTTCAGCCTTTCCTTCGTTGGAGGTTGGATCAGGGAAAGGGACGAACATGTTGTCCTGTGAGCTGGAAGGGAGGTTTAGGGCATGTCTGATAACTCCAGGGGTGATTTTTGCTTCGCCTAGGTCAGTCTCGAAGGCGATGGCATCAAACTTCTTGTTTGGATTTTTGGTGGAGGAGATATGGGTACGATGAGCTGTGTACCAGAACTGAGCCAAAAGGTTTTTGTGAGCAGGAGGCCTGATAGTTAGAGCTGTCGCCAGAGGACAGGTTTTTATGAAGTTCACGGCATCGTTTAGATGAGTGACCATTTTCTTCGGAGGGAATTCCAGCAAAGCATAGGGATTGTTCGAGTGGAACGTGGTGGAACGTGATCTGGTCCAGTGAGAGTTTCATCATTGGAGCCTTGGTAAGTGCAACCTTGTCAGAAGTTGCAGGAGACGCAGCATTGGTATTGTCAGTGGTTGCCATTGCTGTTTAGAACACACAAAGATGAAGAAGATGAAGAAAATTTCTTAAAATTGAAAGAGATTCCACAATGAGATTTTTAGGGTTTTGCAGTTTTGAAAAGAGGTACAAAATTAGTGAAAGTTCTTGTTTTCCAGTTTCCTTTTATGGAAAGGATTCTGGAAAAACGTATAAAAAGTGTAAGTTTAAGATTCTTTGATTAAACTCACAAGAACAACTTGAAAGCAAGCTGTGTTTATTAAAACCATGCAGAAGATGATTTCAAACTTTAGAAACGTACATTGTTTGATCTTGTAAAAGCAAGAATAAGATCACAAATGTTGTTTAAGATGGATTAAAGAAGAGAAATGTAACCTGTTTCGTGAATGGAGAGGATGATTAACACAAGTTCTTGAAAAATCTGAATGCAAAGGAAATATGTGAATTCTTTTTGCTTTAAGAGAGTTCATATGCGTAAAAGGTAAAAATATAAACTCGAATGGTTTATATAGTGAGTGTAGAGAGAGAAAAACTAAGAGCGAGAAAAGTTTTTCATGATGACACGTGACACGTCCCTTGAATCTTATTGGACACGGAAACGAAACGGGCGAACGTGTCAGACGAAAAGGCGTGCCATGGTTCATCCAAAGGATGACGTCACAAACGTCATTTCATATTTTAAGGTGTCTCTGAGGGTTTTAGAAAAACTCAGGACATTTTGAAATTAGAGAAACACTAATTTGAAGTATCAGTGAGATATTTAGAGTTTCATAAGAATCACTGAAAGGAAGAGATATTCAGCGATGTAATTTATTTTGAAATCTTGCATGTTGAGGCGAGTGTCACCGATTAAGAGAGAACATACCTTGATATCAGCGAATCAATTTTGTTCAGAGATTAGATGATTAAAGGGGTTATACAGGTTCATTTTATCACTGATCTAATGCTAACCACTGAAGATTTTATTCTTCCAGATTCAGCATTCCAAGCTCGCTGATGAGAAAGTTGAATCTTGTCTCATCACGAGGTTTGGTGAACAGATCAGCTAACTGAAAGTCAGTTGGAATAAAATGAAGTTCTATATCACCATTCATCACATGGTCTATAATAAAATGATACCTGATCTCGATGTGTTTGGTCTTTGAGTGTAACATTGGATTGTTTGTTATGGCGATGGCACTAGTGCTGTCGCAATAGATTGGAATTTTGGAGAGCTGAAGGTCATAGTCCAATAGTTGATTTCTCATCCATAAGACTTGAGAACAACAGCTTCCAGCGGCTACGTACTCAGCTTCAGCGGTTGAGGTGGACACTGAATTTTGCTTTTTACTTGTCCAACTTACCAGCTTTCCTCCCAGGAGCTGACAACCTCCTGTGGTGCTTTTCCTATCCAATTTGCATCCTGCAAAATCACTATCTGCGTCTTTGGGATACCAAAGACCTAGGTTTGGAGTACCCTTAAGCTATCGAAAAATACGCTTTACAACGATCAAATGAGATTCCTTAGGTTCAGATTGATATCGTGCACATAAACAAGTTGCATACATAATATCAGGATGGCTAGCTGTAAGATACATAAGAGAGCCGATCATCCCACGGTACGCTGTGACATTAACATGTTTCCCTGAAGGATCTTTGTTAAGTGTCAGCGTCGGTGCTTGTACGATTCTGGACAAAAGGGATGTCCGTTCTGACAAAATCATACGGGGGCGTGCAAGGGGATAAGACAAAAGTTGCTTGTAGAGGAGGCTTCATGATCAGCGTTCGCTGAATGATTCTTTATCAGCGAATGATAATGTTCAGCGTTCGCTGAAGTCTTCTACTTGAAACTTCACGTTGAGTGGACAGGTCTTGGCTTCGCTGATATCCGCATCAGGTCATTAGTAAACTTAGTCGCTGGTTCTTTGGCTTGATCTTCGACTTCAGCGTAGAACATGGTTTACGTGAATCTTGTCTTCAGGGATCATAAGTAAATAACATAACTATCAGCGATCATCAGTGAGACTGAACAGACTCAGGGCTCACTGATGAACAGTGTTCGCTGAATACATAATTTAAAGCGTAAGTTTTCATCAGCGATACTAAACAGACTTAGTATATTTTCTTTGATGACAAAACATTAATACATATTGTCTACTTACAATTTTCACTATGTGTTTCTTAGGGTCATTATCAAATCACTGAGGGTTTGGATCAACAAAGGAGATGAAACGGAGATGAAACGAAAACACGCTTGTTTGTTTCTATGAAAACGGAGATTACCGGAGATGAAACGAAAATGAACCGGAGATGAATCTGTTTCATGAAACTGGAGATTAAACGAAAACACACGTCCATCACCTTCTTGTTGAGTTTGTTTCATTATTCCACTTCCGTAAAACACCAAACCACGAAAAAAATGCAAGATCGTGCTGGAACAGTGGGGCGATCTGGTGGAGGTTGGTGAAGGTGGTAGGTTTTTCCGGCAGCTGCATTTCATAGGATCTCACAACGGAGGGGATAAGAAAATTGGGTCAGAGATACATGGTGATGGTGGACGTGTGGAACATGGGGTTTAGGATTCAAATTTGAGATAACCATATATGGAAGATAACCATAAATAAATATAATCAATAAATACCTAAAATAAAACCACGAAATACAAATTGACAAATATGCCCATAAAATTAAAAAATAATAACAGCCGTCGAAATACAAATATAATCACAGCCGTCGAAATACAAATATAATCACGAAATAATAACAGCCGTCGAAATACAAATTGACAAATATGCCCACGAAATACAAATTGACAAATATGCCCATTAAATAAATATAATCAGAGATACATGTTTTTATAAGGCAACACTAATTGATACTTTGTGATACACTTTGTAAAACAAGAAAAATACATTGTGATACCAAATGTGATACCCTACTGTCATACCAAATGCGATACCCACTAAACTTGTTGTGATCACTGTTCTAAAAAGCTCGTCGCAACAGCCGCCAAGGCGCGTCGTGGCTCAAGGCTTGAGTGTCACGCCACGTTATGCCCGTGGCACGCCATGGCCTAATGTGCGCTCTTATGTTAAGAGATATTCGATGTTTTTTTCTATATGTTTTAATGTCTTATTTGCTAGTTTTTAATGTATAACCTAATTTAACTTGTTTATTATCATTGACTCATTGATTAATAGTACAAAACATGTGTTTTTATATATAATATTATATATGATATATAGATTTGCCGCTATAAGTCACGCCTTGATAAACGTCATTGCCTCGCCGTGACTCCTAAGGCTTGAGGCTTGGCCTCGTCGTCACGCTACACCTCATGCCATTTAGAACCTTGGTTGTGATATGCGTTGGATACCGATTGTGATACCACTGTACATTCAATATCGAACACTAAAAGCAAACCTAAAACATATTAATACTTATTAATCACAAGAAGAACTGAAACCCCCCAAAAATTATCACATCCAGAAAGTATATAAAGAACAAAATTGACCCCTAAAAACTCGAATTCTAGCAACAATATATATAAAAAGGATTACATAATTAGCGAGCAGTTCTTCCAAAGAGGGACTGTTCAACGGGAGCCCATTCGACTGAGAGACCAACATTATGCCTCAAATCATACAGAGTAGGACCCACCACCATCGATATACTGCACGACGGCACCACCACCACTGCTGTTTTTTGCGGTGGTGGCGCCATTTTCACTGCTTGTTGACTCGTTATTTGCAGATGGGTTTGCATCGCCGCCATTGAGATCCGGCGGTGGTTCAACATCGTCACCGCTTTGAGGGGTGGGAGGGAGCGGAGTTCACCATCACATGGAAGGGGTTTGAGGCGGTTGATTATTGGTGTTGGATGGAGGAGACAAAAACAACCATCATATCTCTTGAGGGGTGCTGGATTGGAGCACTTTAGGGACGCCGGTGAGATTGAGGGAGAGGCAAAGAGATAAACTCTTTTTTAGGGTTGATGGTTGGTGAGATAAGATAGAGAGAATACTTGATGCCATGAGACATGGAAAGATATAGAGAGAGATTTATGAGTTGTCAAAACATGTAAAATCACTAGTTTTTAATTAATAATAAAAGTAAATTTCTTAAATGAGTGGTCTATATTAGATCTCACGGTTATCACAAACTACATAGTTCTCATTTGATTAGGCCCCTATATATATATATATATATAGAGAGAGAGAGAGAGAGAGAGAGAGAGAGAGAGAGAGAGAGAGGAAGGTTCAAACGAGAACGATAACTATTTACGAGAAATACGAGAACAGCCGACCATGTACAAAATCACTGGTGATTCACGTACAAAATCACTGGTGATTCACGTACAAAATCACTGGTGATTAAAATTCTGGACACGCGTGGTTTGGGCCGCGACTTGCAAGTCGCGTGGCAAGTAACGCGAATCACCAGTGATTTTGTACATGGGCGGCCGTTCTCGTATTTCTCGTAAATAGTTAGCGTTCTCGTTTGAACCCACATATATATATATATATATATATTTATTTATTTATTTATATATTCTACCAGTGTGAAGATGAATTCAAGCGATTGAAAAATTCATGAAATTATAGTAGATTTAGAAATTTGAAAAAATTACAGTCAACTAAGATTTAGGTTGTTCGAAAAAAATTAGATAGATAAATATATTTATATAATATTTAAAATTATACATGGGTTAAATCAATTGAGAACCACAAAGATTTACAAATCTGTGAGAACCGATATAAAAAAGTTATATGATATATTTCATCAAATGCTAGGATTTAACATATTGCTTCACATATATTTGTTTCACAATATAATTGTTTCACATGTATTTGTTTCACATGTATTTGTTTCACCACGTGAATATTTTATACGTGTATTTTTCATTTCATTAGGTGAACCAACATTTTTTTTTCACGTATAATCTTTTCACATGGTCAAAACAAACATATGTGAAAAAAATCTTAAATCATAGGTTTTGATGAAAAAATCATATAAAAATATTTTTATATCGGTTCTCATGGGTTTGTAAAATATTTGTAGTTCTCATTTGATTATCGTCATATATATATATATATATATATATATATATATATATATATGTATGTATGGAGAGACCTTCTTTTGAGAACCTATAACTAGTATTTAATATATTAATCAACCTATATTTGTTTCAAAATGTGTTTCTTTACATGTACTCGGTTCAAAATATGCACATTTTTTTACGTTTTTGTAAAACAAAAAGTATACATAAAAAAATTTCACATTGTGAAACAAATATATATAAAACAATCACGTTGTGAAACAAATATATGTTAATCAATACACTAAATAATACTCTTACATGAGAAAAAATAATGTGAAAAAAACGTAAGGTAGAAGTTCTTATGGATCTCACAATTTTTGGAGTTATCAAATGATTAAGACCCTATATATTCTTGTGTGTGTATATATATTTCGGGTTTTTGTGACAAAAAATCAAACTTAACACGAACCCAGATATCCTCCAAATGTTGAGTTCCAGATTTTTAAATTTAGGAGTATATGAGTTTTAGACAAACACCTCATTTTACCTTGAGTTCGAATTTAGATTTTTGAATAGTAAATATTTTACACACCCCAACAGTAGACCCTCACGAGGAAAGTGAATCCGGGATGGGGCTGTTGCACGTTTTTATCGTAAACCACAAGCTATGGGGACGTCGCATATTGTTTTCTTTAATTACTACCCCTTGTTTCACCTTTTTTGTTTTTATTTTTTAAACTTCAAAATTAATCCTTGTATTTTATAAGGGAAATTAATTAAAATACCTTAAGTCCAATATCGTGTTACCAAAATACCCAAAATCTCTCCCAGTTTACAAAAATACCCAAAAAATCCGCGATGGGCCCAGGGCAAACTGTTTGGGTCAAAAGCCCCGCGAAGCCCCCCAACTTTGCCCGCGTTGGCAAGTTTAGCCCCTGCCCGCGATAGGGCAAATTTTTTTTTACATTTTTGGTCCCTGTTTTTTGTGTCTTTGTTCAAAACCGAGCTGCGTGAGCACGAGATTTTGGAGCTGCATTCGTGTCCGCAGGTCGCGCTCGCACACAAGTTCGACGATTTAAGCTTACGAAATCGTCAATCGGCACCCCCCCCTGCGCGCGGGTAGGTGTTGGAGTAAAACCATGCAAGGAGCTTGTCAACTCCTCACACTTCTTTCCTTATAAACCAAATAAAGTTCCTTCCTCCTTCCTATGTGGGACACCTTCCCACACCCAAATTGGTTTTTGCTAATTTCATGGTTTTTACTCAACTTTGAGTATCGATATCTCATTCACACGTACTCCGTTTTCGACGCATTATATATCGTTTTGAAGCTCTCATATAGGAGAACATAAACCCACTAAGAGTTAATTATATATACCACATATATATATATATTTAAATGTGTCTAAAATTCCCTAAAAACCATTAAATATAAGAACTTTAGACACATTTAAATATATGTGTATTTAATTAGCTTTCTTTATTCTAGGGATACAATTTAAAGTTCTTATATATATATATATATATATATATATATATATATATGTGTGTGTGTGTAATCATCGACTAATTATCTTAACATAAACTCGCATGTTCTCAAATTCAATGGCTATCCCATGGTTATTGGTAAAGTTTGCCACAATGAACAAAGGGTACATAGTGCATCTGTTTGACTGCTTTGATGATAAGATGCAAATTAATTTTATATAAAAGTTAACAAAAATCCTAAACGCAGCATGAATTTATTGAAGAAAATAAATGAAACCAAAAAATGATTTTCCCCCTATTTCTCTCAGTTGCATGTATAACAGTGTGATTCACTATTATGTAAGCAGTAGTAAAGCATAATGTGCAATTGTATTTTGACCCAGTTAAGTTTTTAATAAGCATCACATTTCAAGATCACTATGCATCACCTCTTACTTGGTTTAAGCACCATCCTCATCATACTGAGATATTTTAGGCTCGATGATTACACGAAAGATAATTAGTCGATGATTACACACACACACACACACACACATATATATATATATATATAGCCTTAGGTTCAAAGTTGGGGGCAGGGGCTAAACTTGCCAACGCGGGCAAAGTTGGGGGGCTTCACGGGGCTTTTGACCCAAACAGTTTGCCACATGGCCCTGGGCCCGCGATCGCGGGGCCCATCGCGGATTTTTTGGGTATTTTTGTAAACTGGGAGAGATTTTGGATATTTTGGTAAGAGATGATCAAACTTGGGGTATTTTAATTAATTTCCCATTTTATAATTGAAAATAATATTTTTTAAGGGTTCTTAAATCAGAAAAACAAATTTATAAAAATAGCATATTTTTAACGCATTTTCAGAAATAATCACATAAATCATTAATAGTTTTGGTTGAGGAAAGATGATTCAAGAACTTTTACAAAAAGACAAAAAATATAAGTGAGTAATAGATGGTATTATGGTAAAATAAGAAAGATAGATAAAAAAATATGAAATATAGGTAAAAATAAGAAATACAGTGGTAAGAAAATAAGAAAGGTAGGTAAAAATAAGAATATAATAGTAAAAAATAAGAATATAATGATTTATACACGGTACACAAAACTCATTATTCTTATATTTGGTGAGATTTAAACAGCTATCTATACTACTTTATTAAAAGAATAAGGGGCAGATTTTGTCAAGATTCAGTTTTTATCAGCCACGTTCCTTCTTAGCCACGTCCCTTCTCACACGTCAGTTATCTCCTCTCCCCTGATTTCTCTCACTCTTCCACGAACTCTGCCTTTAACCTCCATTCCTCCATATTCCTCCATAAATAGATGGAGTTTTGCACTACTGTAATTCATGTTTATTGTTGGATTTGCTGTTTTTACTGCTTTTGTAGTGTTTTGGGCAGGCTTCGTTTTGAGAAAAAAGTGTCGATTCTCTGCCTCACATCATCGATCGCTTCATGTCGTTTGCGACTTCGATTTTTCATCAAGGTAATGCCTTTTTCCCATCCTGTTAATTCTTAGTTTTAGTTTTTTTTTGGGGCAATGGATGTTATGACTTGGAATATCATCCTATGAAACATATGTATGGGTTATTTATGTGAATTCACTGGTGCACACAAGCGCTTGCAATTTTGGAGCAAAGTAAAAGATTTCGTGTTTGTAATTCAGGGGCTAAAGCAGTTGTGGAAGGTATTTTGGCACATAACAGGAGGAATTATAAATTTTGTTGCTGGCATGGGGGAAATGCATATGCTCTTGACTCAGATAATCACCATCATCATCTTCCGGTGGATAGAACGAGAATGGATTTGAGAAGCCGGATAACTCCTAGAACCAGGTAATAAAACCCTAACCCTAATTTTTCCTTCGTTGCAATCGAGTTTGGTATATCGTCATTATTGTGAATTATGGGTATATCGTCATTCTTTGCAAGATATATTCCTCCGAAATCCAAGTAAATCTTCCTCTTGTGAATTATGGGTATATCGTCATTCTTTGTGTATTTATGTGTGTGAATTTTTATTTTTAGGAAAAGAGTGTTTCCGGGGAGTAGTTCAGCGTGTATGGAACCCGAAGTGATAGAGATTCCTCCTCCAATGCATAATCGGAGATCGAAATCGAAGGCTATGGCGATTGTACCAAAAGAGGTATACATAAGAGGTGGCTTGTTTCTTTCTCTTCTTTTCTATATGTAATAACTATAGCTAATTACATTCTTAAATTGATTAAAGTCAGTTGATCGATTATTGTGGCAGGGTACTATGGCTTTTATACTTCTCTTTATGAATTTGATATGATGTGTTATTCTACTTGCAGGTCATCTGCCTTTCAAACACCATGTTTTTTTTTTCTCCAAAACAGATGGCTCAAAAGGATAAACTTGGTGAAAGCTTTAGACTTCAAGCAAATAAAAAATAAGAAGTGTTTCCACTCTTGATATGGCTAGGGTTTCATCAATTATTATTATGTTTTCTTTTATGTTTTTATTTGAAAGATAAAAAGGGGTATCCATTTGTGTTGTATTGTGCAGGGAGGTAACACCAGTTTTGATGGATGCATAACTCATGGACCATGGGGTGGTTCACAGGGGGAAAACTGGATTTATACGCCCAAAGGCTTCATTAACAGAATATACATTGTACATGGAAGGGTTATTGATGCCATCACCTTCCAGAGTGACTGTACCATGGGTAAAACTGAAACCTCATATTTTGGTGGTGGCGATGGCGATCAATTAGACATGGTACCTTAAATTATCCGAATTTAGTTTGATCGTTGAATACATGTTTTAGCATCTTTGTTTTTTGTAAATGTGCATGCAGGGAATAGTTTTCGAAATGATCGACATGTTTCTAATTATGCAGATTTGGTTCAGCAGCAGGTGCTGTAATGGTTCAGCAGCAGGTGCTGTAATGGTTCAGCAGCAGGTGCTGTAATAGATCAGCAGCAGGTGCTGATTGGATCCAGCTACATCGCACAGAGCTGTACTGAATCAGCAGCAGGGCGGAACAGCGGCGAAACAGCAACAACTTAACCCATTAAGCTTATGTCCGAAGGTTTAGCTTCAAATTCAATCCTGGTGGGAAGTCGAGTGTATTCGGCTGATCGGAGTAGGTTTACTTCTGGCAAACCGACCCTGTTTTGGCTTTAGTTCACATCGGGTGGTTCTATTTGTTTTCGGTCGCTCTTGGTTACTGTCTGTTTGGATGGTTGTCATTCCTAGAATTTCAAGTTTTATATATTTTCTTTAAAATATATCCTCAACTTGTCTGATTAAATAAGCTTTCGTGTATCAGGCGAAGGACCGTGTGAAAATTCAGATTGTACATTGTATTGTTATTATTAGGAACATGGATTATAGAGTTTAGATGTTGATTAATTGGGTCTTTGTAAAAGAAGTAGCTAATGCAGATGATGTTTACTAAAGAAAAAAGATTCTTGTTGTATTTTTATGAATACCCATGGCAAAAGTTTGAATCTTGAAATTGAGAAAGTCATAATAATAGGTTTGACCTGAAAAATTCAGTTTGTAGATTGTATTTTTAAATATTAGGGACATGGATTATAGAGCTTAGATGTTGATTAATTGGGTCTTTGGAAAGGAAGTAGCTTAATTCAGATGATTAGCCATGGGTTAAGGTTTGTTGATCTGGGTATTTGTTGAATTGGGAGAAATAGTTAGCTTGATTAGTTTAGGTGCAATTTTGTCGAACAATGTTTAAGAATCTATTATGCAAGTGATCTTGCTAAGCCAAGAAAGTCGATTCTTGCTTTTATTTCATATGTTGGTGGATTTTATTGTTTAGAATATTTGGTGAATTATGTTAGTTCTTGTGTACTTTAGAGAATTTGTTAGTGTGCAACTTAGAAGTTTTACTCCTGGCTTATAAATTGTGCTTAATTGGGTGGAACTATTGCAAAATCGAGTTTGAAAATGGTGGTGTTTAATGATTTTGGGTGGAGGGGACTTAAAAGATTTGGTAATTGTTTTTAAACCAAGGACACTACCATCTCCGAAGCAGAGGAGCTTAATGAAGGCATCTACTGCCAAAAAATGTTTATTGGATAACTGTTTTAAGTATTTATAGGGTTATTTAGCTAAATGACTTTATGACAACTGCTTTTTAAATCCATGATCTTCTGACAAGTTTTTAGGCATTGTTTGGAAGTGACATTCTTATGTGAATTTTATTGTTTTTTTTATCTTGATAACTGATGCTGCACGAACTCTTACTAACTAATATTTATGAATTCTGATCATTTTTGCAGGAATCAGAGGACATTTCGTCCCAAAAAAAGTGCACCATCGGGAGTAAGGTTGAGCTCTCCCCATCCATCCTTCCACACTTTTTTTGGCATTTTTTTATTGAAACGATCAACAAAAATGACAGCATTTCAATAATTGTCTTTTGTTTTATATTTCAATAAGTAGATCAATGAAACTTACTTTGATTGTGTGTGTAGGGTGCATAACTAAGGTAACACATCGATGCTACTTTGGGTAGTGGAAACTTGAGAGAAGCTGTAAGACTTCCACCGGGGGAAGATATAAAAGAATGGCTTGCTGTCAACAGTTACTCTCTTTTCCTTTATCTAATTGTGTTTGTGTGTGAGTATTTACCGTATATAAATCTTATATATTAAAAAAAAAAACGTGAGATTCTGTTTGCGTTCAACATAAAATTTCACTTGAAAATGGCTCTGAATACATGTCCTAAATTTGTCATTTTTAAATGAATATGACGCACTCTGTAGGACTATCGTGTTTGTTTTCATATGATGGTCAACTAGATTATGGCAGTACACTTACTTTTTTCGATTCTGAATGAGGGTGGTTTGAATTTTTTGATTTTTTGCTGTGGATTTCTTCAACCCGGTGAATCTTCTATATGGCATTCTATATGGCACCTTAACTGAGTTCTGTACACCAGAGAGTTGTCCCACTACTATTTTGTTCTTTTTTTATTTAATTGCTAAAATAGCCTCTCGAATTAAGGGATAGGATCGGCACCCGAGGCAGTGATTATGTTATGTTCGAGGGTATTCAATTCAACAAGGTTTACCGAAATATTGACAGAGGTGAGTGTGGTTTTATACATAGATAAAAGTTTGTACAAACTTTTAATTCCAGAGCTCATGAAATATTAGGAATTCGGCCAAACTGTCTAGGCCAAACTGAAGACAAAAAAGACAGCAAAATTAAAGAAACAAATGGTATTTAGTACAAATGATCGTTAACGATTGCCAAAGTGACAAATAAAAGGGAGAGGATTTGTTGAGTTTATGTTATAGTAATTTATAATCCTCCGGATTTACCCAAATAATAGTTGGTTTTATTTTTATATTTTGAATATCATGAAAGAAATTAATAACTGAACTATTCTTAGTTAATTAAATATAAGATGCATTAGTTGTAATTTTGTTTTGTTCAGATATAGAATTTAGATTCTTAATCGGTAGTGACATTAATCGTTTATATCTGATTTATAAGAAAATTTTACATACAGCTGCATTGCAGCGGGCACATATTTGGCTAATGCCTATTTGATAAGAAATAATACAAAGCATGTAGCACGATTGAAGATTTGAGTATTTGATTTCAGAATCGAATTGCGTCCCGCAGCATCGCGCGGGTACGATGACTAGTTGTTATCTCAAATGGGTTGGTTTCATTGAAAAGTTGAGTTAATGTGAGAATTGGTTATCAACTGTTGGATGAGAAATGCATGCACATTAGAATGAAATGCGCCGAGATAAGATGCACCAGATAAATTCTTTTTTAAGGTGCAATTGATGGGAGGACATTTGCTTAAAAGTGATCAACAGTTCAAATCCACTTTCACGATTCTCACGTTGACCTCAACTTCTCACACGATCATTTGTCTATCTTGAATATCGTAATTGTTAAAAACATAAATTAAAGAAAATATATATTGTATAACAAATCACTAATTTTTAATTATTAATATTATAGGGGTTAAATTAGGGAAATTAATTAAAATACCTAAAGATTGACTTTGACTTACCAAAATACTCACTTTCTCGCCAATTTTACCAAAATGCCCATTTTTTCCGCGATAGGGTTCGCGATCGCAGACCAGGGACCAATTTGGAAAATAAGTCTCCCGCGATCACGAAGAGGAGTCCGCCCGCGGTGCACACTTTTTGATTTCATATTTACACTTTCAACCCCTATAATTATTTACTTACTTTACTTTATACCTTTTACTTTCCTAATTTTAATTTTACACCTTCATCTTATTAATACATATAATCGTTTATTAACTAAAATACGTTAAAAATAAGTTTTAATTTTAACAATTTACATCATTGTAATCGTCTCTTCGATACCTTCGAAATGAGTCTAATATTGAATATTTTTTGATTTTTTGATTTAATTATTTTATTATATATTATATATTTTACATAAAAATATTTTTAATATTTACAATTCATAACATTATAGTTAATTATTAAATTTATGGTACATCTCTTACTTTTTCAATTTTCGTTTTACACTCTTATCACAGTAAGATAATAATTTTATATTAACTATATGAAAAATAAAAAACAAAAGGTATAAAGTAAATTATCTAAACAAGTATAATATAATTAAATCAAAAAATATTCAATATTGAGCTCATTTCGAAAGTATCGACGAGACGATTATAATGGTGTAACTTGTTAAAATTAAAAAGTATTTTTTACGTATTTTAGTTAATATACGATTATATGTGTTAATATAATAAAAGTGTAAAATAAAAAATAAAAAACAAAAAACTAAAAGATATAAAGTAAATTAACTAAAATAGATATAAGGGTTTTAAATGTAACTTTCAAATCAAAAAATTATAAATTGAAAGTTCTATTTAACACCCTTATACTTATTTAGTTAATTTACTTTATACCTTTTAGTTTTATATTTTTTATTTTACACTTTTATTATATTAACACATATAATTGTATATTAACTAAAATACGTTAAAAAAATACACTTTAATTTTAACAAGTTGCCTTATTGTAATCGTCTCTTCGATACCTTCGAAATAAGCCCAATATTGAATAATTTTGGATTTAATTATTTTATTGTATATCATATATACTACATAAAAATATTTATAATATTTACAATTCATATCTTTATAGTTAATTATTTAATTTATGGTACATCTCTTATTTTTTCAATTTTCGTTTTACACTCTTATCACAGTAAGATAATAATCTTATATTAACTAAATGAAAAATAAAAAACCAAAAGGCATAAAGTAAGTTAACTAAATAAGTATAATATAATTAAATCAAAAAATATTCAATATTGGGCTTATTTCGAAGGTATCGAAGAGACGATTACAATGATGTAACTTGTTAAAATTAAAGTGTATTTTAACGTATTTTAGTTAATATACGATTATATGTGTTAATATAATAAAAATGTAAAATGAAAAATAGAAAACTAAAATATGTTAAAAAAGTTCGATAAATAAATATATATATATATATATATATATATATATATATATATTAGTTATTTACCCGCTGCAATGCAGCGAGACGTATAATCCAAATAATTTGATGATTTAATCAATTATTAACTAAAATACGTTAAAAAATTATTTTTATATTTAACAAGTTACACCATTAATATCGTCTCGTCGATACCTTCGAAATGAGCCCAATATTGAATACTTTTTGATTTAATTATATTATACTTATTTAGTTAGTTTACTTTATACCTATTAGTTTTTTATTTTTCATTTAGTTAATATAAGATTATTATGTTAATGTGATAAGAGTGTAAAACAAAATTGAAAAAAAATAAGAGATGTACCATAAATTAAATAATTAACTATAAGGGTATGAATTGTAAATATTAAAAATATTTTTATGTAGTATATATGATATATAATAAAATAATTAAATAAAAAAATATTCAATATTAGGCTCATTTCGAAGGTATCGAAGAGACGATTACAATGGTGTAACTTGTTAAAATTAAAACGTATTTTTATAACGTATTTTAGTTAATAAACGATTATGTGTTAATATGATGAAGGTGTAAAATTAAAAATAATAAAGTAACAGGTGTAAAGTAAAGTAAGTAAAGAATTATAGGGGTTGAAAGTATAAATATAAAATCAAAAAGTGTGCACCGCGGACTCCTCTTCGTGATCGCGGGAGACTTATTTTCCAAATTGGTCCCTGGTCCGCGATCGCGAACCCATCGCGGAAAAAATGGGCATTTTGGTAAAATTGGCGAGAAAGTGGGTATTTTGGTAAGTCAAAGTCAAACTTTGGGTATTGTTGGTCCCGAAGGCCTATACAAGTTTGTAGAAGGGGGGGTTGAATACAAACACACACATTTTACTTTTCTAAATTGTTTATTGATAAATCATTAACAATTTACAGCTTGTTGCGGAAACAAGATTAAGGATAAACCTAAATCTAAACAAGTTGGAACACTAAGGTTTCTTGCACTAAGAGAGATAAGGAAATTACTAATAATAACCTATCTGAGATAAGAGATTTGAACTTGTCCAGAGTTAGCAAGTTACTTCAAAAGAAGTGAGTTCATCTCTTTATATACTGCATGCATTTAAAGCAAATCAGTATATACTTTACACGTGTCATCAGCTGGTTGGTTGCATGTCATTGACTTTTGATGACAACCTTAGTAGCCGTAAGGATGAACAGTGTAGTATCAGAGTGGTTGTACGATTTCAGATTTTCGGAGGTTCTTTTCTGAAATTTCGTACGGAGGCGTGCAAAGGTGGTTAAGACAAAAGTACTTTGTACGGAGGACTTCATGATCAGCTTTCGTTGATTCAGCGATTATCATTTTCTATTCAGCGTTGGATTCGCTGAAAATCGAAGTTTGGATCAACAATCTCCCCCTATTTGATTATGAAATAGCAACAAAGAAAATTGCTATTTAATGAAAACATAAGGATAAAAAGAACTCATAAAATATTTGTCCCTTTTACTGTTTTCTGGGATCTTTTCAGTACTGATGGAGTAAAGTACATTCGCTGAAATCTTTCTTTAAAACTTTGAATAAGGTTACAAAGAGAAATGGAAAGATTACAAGTACGAGCGAAATAAATTACAAGTACAAAAGGATAACTGATAAAATAGATGAAAGAGGCGATTTTATCAGCTTACAGAGGTTCTTCCTTAATGAGAAGTTTATCAAGGGTCTTTTCAGTGGGGATCATCCAGTCAGGAACCGTTACGCCTCGTTTTCTTTTGTTCAGCGCTTCTTCAAAGATCAAGGGTTTTAGGTGTCGTGCATGAATGTCTTTTCTGAAGTCACACCAGTAGATGAGATCTCTGAGCTGTTCGATTGGAGTGATTGGAAGCTCAGCGATCCGTTGAAAACATTTACGTCCGTCGTAGTCGAGAAAGAATATTCCATAAGGATTACTGATGACTTTACCAGGGACGAAAAGTTCACATGGTGGCAAAGAAATGTCAAGGGCAGATAGATCAGGGTCAGGACCAAGCACTTCAGCGCGAGAGAAACCAATTCCAGTTTCATTTCGTATGACAGGACCTGAGTTTGAATCTTGACGTTTCTTCTTTGGAGAGGCCCTTTTTCTTTTCAGCTTAAGATCAGGAAGAGGAGGAATGTCCACACAAGAAGATATCAAGTCGATCTGTCTGTTTATCAGCTTTTCGAAATGATCCTTGTACTTAGATTGTGACGAATGGATAGCTAACCTCATCTCCAGCCATTCAGAGAGACCATACCTTTTTACACTGTCAGCGCGAAAGGCTTCAGATTGGCCATCTTCTCTGAAAAGTTTGATGTCAACAATAGGTACTCCGATAGAGGTTCTTCCAGAGATGAATACCTTGTTGATCTTCGCTGGACGATATCTGAAGTGAATTTTCTCTTTACACCAGATCAGGGTGGTCTGAGAAACTTCAGTTTTCTTTTCCACGATCTTCTGGGCTTCTTCCCAAAGCTTTCGTTGGATTTGAATGGGAACACGTTTCA
This sequence comes from Saussurea involucrata, assembly GCA_033807775.1. Taxonomy (NCBI): domain Eukaryota; kingdom Viridiplantae; phylum Streptophyta; class Magnoliopsida; order Asterales; family Asteraceae; genus Saussurea; species Saussurea involucrata. The sequence continues at coordinate 142,782,667 of CM066322.1, forward strand.
GCTTGGGGTCTTTGACAGATTCTTGAGTAAGCTTGATGGAGTATTCTCTGTCTTTTTCTTCAGCTTCCTTTCTTTCAGCGATTAGGCGTTCAGCTCTGAGGTGTTCCTTGTATTCAGCTTTTGAGATTCTGAACTTTGGAGGAACTGAAGGAAGTTGATCACGCCTCAGAATGATTCGCTGATCCTCGAATCGCTTTATTATTTCCTCTCTTTTCTTTTGTTCCTCTTCACTTAGCTTTTGAGGAGCTAAGGAAGGTCTGCGTTTGTGAGAGAGAGTCTGTTCCTCAGGTTCATCAGTCTCAGAGATCAAATCCAAGACTGGGATTATTTCTTCAGCGGCAGCTGGTATTTTTGGTGAAGTCGCAGTTGTGGAGCCTTCAGCGATATCCTCAAACAGGGGAGAGGACTAGCTGAAACACAGCGATCTTACAAGTAAGAACTTAGGTAGAAACAGATAGAAAGAATTGGTTTAAGTGTATAGGCTTAGGTAGAGGAACTGATGGTGTATGATAGAGGAGGGATGGAGTAAGAGATGTTTAGTGTACATGACAAACCGGCTTTTCAAGCAAGATCGTCAGATTGTCATCTTCAGCGACGCTTTTGCCTTTGCCTTTCTCAGCTCCAGAGGCTGAGGGCTTTGTCTTTGTCCGCTCCCCTGAAGGTTCATTTATCGAGATCCCCTTAAGAGCTTTGATCCTTGGGGCAGGTTTGACGATAAAGAAATCATCGTCATCTTCGTCATCATCATCATCATTCTTCTTTGGAGAAGAAGATGGTTCATCATCAGGGATGTCGACGGCTTCATCATCTTCTGCTTCGGATTCTTCAGCGTCTTCTTCGAGTTGCTCCCCCTCAGATACAGAGGCGAGCTTCTCGGTTCCCTCAGGGTTTTCATCTCCCTGAGGTCCAGCAGCAGCTTCAGTTTCAATAGTCTTCTCACCCTCTTCAGCGAAGGTGAGGTCTTCGTTCTTCTCTCCCCTGATAGATTCATCATGGGAAAGGTCTTCAGCGCTCTTCTCCCTGGGATGTTCAGCGCTCTTCTCCCCCTCTTTTTCATGTTGACTGGGGGAGGAATGGGTAGACTCTTCAGCTGTGGGAGGCTCTCTGTCTTCTTGGCCAGAGATACCCACACAGCTTTCAATCTTTGCTAATCTGACTTCTAGGCCAGTTATAGCAGGATTCGTCTCTGGAAGAACCTCTATCGGAGTACCTATTGTTGACATCAAACTGTTCAGAGAAGATGGCAAATCTGAAACCTTTCGCGCTGACACTGTAAAAAGGTATGGTCTCTCTGAATGGCTGGAGATGAGGTTAGCTATCCAATCGTCACAATCTAAGTACAAGGATCATTTCGAAAAGCTGATAAACAGACAGATCGACTTGATATCTTCTTGTGTGGATATTCCTCCTGTTCCTGATCTAAAGCGGAAAAGAAAAAGGGGCTCTCCAAAGAAGAAACGTCAAGATTCAAACTCAGGACCTGTCATACGAAATGAAACTGGAATTGGTTTCTCTCGCGCTGAAGTACTTGGTCCTGATCCTGATCTATCTGCCCTTGACATCTCTTTGCCACCATGTGAACTTTTCGTCCCTGGTAAAGTCATCAGTAATCCTTATGGAATATTCTTTCTTGACTACGACGGACGTAAATGCTTTCAACGGATCGCTGAGCTTCCAATCACTCCAATCGAACAGCTCAGAGATCTCATCTACTGGTGTGACTTCAGAAAGGACATTCAGGCACGACACCTAAAACCCTTGATCTTTCAAGAAGCGTTGAACAAAAGAAAACGAGGTGTAAATTATTTCGCTTGTACTTGAAATCTTTATGTTCTTCATTGTAACCTGATTCAATTTTTTAAAGAAAGATTTCAGCGAATGTACTTTACTCCATCCGTACTGAAAAGATCCCAGAAAACAGTAAAAGGGACAAATATTTTATGACTTCTTTTTATCCTTATGTTTTCATTAAAATAGCAATTTTCTTTGTTGCTATGTCATAATCAAATAGGGGGAGATTGTTGATCCAAACCCTCAGTGATTTGATAATGACCCTCTCTTATACTTAGTGAAAATTGTAAGTAAACAATATGTATCAGAGTTTCACTATCGCTGATAAGTACTAAGATCTTCCAGTACCGCTGATAGGAACTCTCGCTTTTTTAGATTAAACATTCAGCGAACACTGTTCACCATAAATGCTCTGAGCCTGTTCAGTCATTATGATGATCGCTGATAAGTTAGTTGTTTACTTATGATCCCTGAAGACAAGTTTAACGTCAACAAAGGTTCTACGCTGAAGTCGAAGATCAAGCTCAAGAACCAGCGACAAGTCTCCTAATGAACTGATGCGGATCAGCGAAGACTCAGATTTGTCCACTCAACGTGAAGTATCAAGTACAAGACTTTAGCTATCGCTGAACTTTATCATCTGCTGAATAGTAAATGATAATCGCTGAATCAACGAAAGCTGATCATGAAGTCCTCCGTACAAAGTACTTTTGTCATAACCACCCTTGCACGCCTCCGTACGAAATGTCAGAAAAGAACCTCCGAATATCTGAAATCGTACAACCACTCTGATACTACACTGTTCATCCTTACGGCTACTAAGGTTGTCAACCAAGGTCAATGACATGCAACCAACCAGCTGATGACACGTGTAAAGTGTATACTGACTTGCATTAGTGTAAGAAACCTTAGTGTTCCAACTTGTTTAGATTTAGGTTTATCCTTAATCTTGTTTCCGCAACAAGCTGTAAATTGTTAATGATTTATCAATAAACAATTTAGAAAAGTAAAATCTGTGTGTTTGTATTCAACCCCCCCTTCTACAAACTTGTATAGGCCTTCGGGACCAACAGTTGTGCATGTATGCAATTTTACATAGATTATGGTTTACACATAGTTATGGTTGTGCATATATGCAATTTTACTTAGATTTATGTTTGTGCATATATGCACTTTTTATCTTCATATATTCAACTGATGTGCATATATGCAATTCTATGATGTGTATATATGCAGTTCTAAGGTATGCATATATGCAGTATTAATATGTGCATATATGCAATTCTATGATGTGCATATATGCATTTCTATGATGTGCATATATGTAGTTTGAAATCGTGCATCTATGCAAAAAAAACGTGAAAACAAAATCTCTGGAACGTGAAGATGAAGATTATGTTTGAAAATGGGTTTTAGATGATTAAAATTATCATTAATAATTACCAAAAATGTAAATTGGTTTTAAAATATTAAGATTATCATTAATAACTACCAAAAATATCTTGTGCATGAAATTAGGAAAGTAAATAACCCATAAATAATTAAAATTCTGAAATTCCTAAACTACCCCTATCAAACCAGTAACCTATCTTGATTCCTATTGGTCCAAAAAAGTTAACATGGTTAACACTAATTAGACGATTAACAAAAGAACGGGACCCTATATATATATATGTGTGTGTGTGTGTGTGTGGTTTCTTCTTCCCCATCCATTCCCTGCAAAAAAAACACACACATAGGCATATATATATATATATATATATATATATATATATATATATATATATATATAAAGACATAAACTTCGATGTGCCATGACAAATGAGCAAAAAAAAGTGAAACTTCGATCGTGATACGATTGGTTTACGATCTGGACTTTGCATTTAACGACACCCACATAAGAACCCCAACCTGTGCTAGACACCATGAATCCCAACAAGACCCACCCATAAAGGTTCTACTTTTAATTCATACATTAATCATCTTCCATTGACTTCGAGATTGGGTTTGCGGTTAATAGAGATAAGGGACTTCGAGTTCAAGAAAGCTAGGTTGCGATTACTTGGTTTCAACCTTTGGAAGCTGAACCAACTTTCTTGATTTTGTCGATCGAACTTTAGTAAGTCGTTCTTGGGTCCATCTCAAGATCCTAAAAAAACCAAATCCCTAGATTTTTTTTCTTTTTCCATTGGGAAATGGGTGAAGAGTTTACTGGTGAGGAAAGGAAGAAGGAGAATGCGAGAGAAAAGGCGCCAAAACACGGTAAAGATAGAGGAGGTAGGCTCACCGGTGAGAAGGGTGTGGTGGTTCTGTGTGTATATACATATGTGTATATATATGTATGTATATGTGTGTGGGTGTGGGTGTTACGAGAAGAGAAAAAACAAAAAAGTCAGAAAACAAGAAAGTCAAAAAGTCAAAATAAGAAAAAGACATAATTACCCCTGTACTAACGATGTTATTTAACCTCCGTTAGTGAGAGGGAACAAAAACGAACAAAAACGCAAACCACAGTGGCTAATTTGTAATAAATGAACTGTAGGGACGATTTTCGTTATTTTTGGCAAACCACAGGGACCAAAATTGAGATTTACTCTTTATTTTTTTAATTTCATTATTACCATATTTAGACTAATCTAATCTAAGCCATTGATTATCCTAATCTATGGTGATAAGATGGGTTTCATAGTTTTCAACATAACAGTGGTTTGTAAATGAAACCACCTCTCTCTCTCTCTCTCTATATATATATATATATATATACTCTATATAGGGTCCCCTTCTTTTGCTAACTAGCCTATTGGTATTAATCGTGCTAACCAATCACAACCATAGATTATTAAGATCAACGATTATAATTAAATAAAGGATTATAATATTATTCAAAATTAAGAAAGAGAAGGTTGACAATTGTGCATAAGTGCAGAGGGACATTTTTGTCCAAAACAACAAAGATTAAAAATGGAATCACCTAATTATCAGGAATAGAAATCGGAAATATCTTCTCTTCAAAAAAAATCGCAAGTATCTTCAAGAACATCACGCGCAACCAAAAACCAGGTACTTATGTGCACACGCTATTTGTTTATGTGCATATGTGCACATAAACTGGCGTACTTAATTATTCAACAATTTTTTATGTGCATATGATTATTCTGGTTGTAGGTTTGATTATTCTTATCGTATACACGCTATTTGTTTATGTGCATATGTGCACATAAACTGTCGTACTTAATTATTAAACATTTTGCTTATGTGCATATGTGCACGTAAACTGTGCATATGATTATTCTGGCATGTAGGTTTGATTACGCTTATGGTATAAACGATATTTGTTTATGTGCATATGTGCACATAAACTGTCATACTTGATTATTAAACATATTGCTTATGTGCATATGTGCACATAAATTGTGCATATGATTGTTTTGGCCTATTGGTTTGATTGTTTTTATGGTATAAACGATATTTTTTATGTACATATGTGCAATTTGATGGGTTTTTAATTGGTTAAAAAATATTAACTGTAAAAAAATCTCAAAACGTTGTAATATTGAAAAATGGATATCTAATTTTAAAATAAAAAATCAATTAAAATGAAGTATATCTCGTAATCTTGGAATGGTATATGTTTGTTTTTTAAATGTGAAGAAAAATAGGAATGTGAATTGATAACGATTGCCTTTGATTTGTGAGAAAAATAAGGAACGAATCGTGGGAGAGAGGGTGGATTTAATTGTGAGAGAAATAAGGAACTAACTTAGTAGTAGGGGTGAGCAAAACCCGACCGACCCGAAAAACCCGACCGACCCGAAACCCGACTAGGCCGATTTTGGCTCACCCGAAAACCCGAAACCCGAAGTACCCCGAACCCGACTTGCAACCTCGGATAAAACGGTTCGGTTTGGGTTGGGTTTTTCCTAACCCGAACCCGTCCGAAACCCGATGTTTTTAAAAAAATATTTTTTTAATTTAATAAATTGTAAATATAAATATATATATATATATATATATATATATATATATATCGATACTACTGATTTGTTTCTTCATTTGCTTCCTTTTTTTCATTTGCTTCCTGTTTTCAATTTCTTCACTTTTGCTTCCTTTCTTCCTGTTGGTATGGTTGCACACTTGCACGGTTGTTGGTATAGCTGCAGGTTAGGGTTTGAAGAGAAGGTGAGGAGAGAGGCGTGAAGGTGAGGAAGGAGGCTGCATGCTAGGGTTTTAAGAGAAGGTGAGGAGAGAGGCGTGAAGGTGAGGAAGGACTAAGGAGGCTGCAGGTTAGGGTTTTAAGAGCTGTAGGATTTTTAAAAAGGGTAATTTTGTCAAAAGTTTTCCTTAAGTCCCAACCCAACCCCACCCGACCCGAAAACCCGAGACTCGAACTCACCCGAAACCCGAGGCCCGAACTCTACTTTGGACGGGTTTCGGGTTCCACAATTTCCACCTGATACCCGATCAGGTTTGGGGTTTTGGGGCCCGACCCGACCCGACCGTTGCACACCCCTACTTAGTGGATATAAGGAAATATATATTAATAATGTGAAAACCCAATTTTACCCCTCATTTGTAAAAGTGGCGTGAACTTAAACAAAAAATAATAGAAAATTGTAATTGATCAATTGATGGTTAGCACGGTTAGTACCAATAGGATTTTTGTAGACTTCTGTCTCACGCCACGTTAAGCTTGTAGCACGTCATAGCCTAATGCGTAATTTTTGTAATGCGATATTTGATTTTTATTTTCGTTTTTAATGACTTATTCTCAAGTTTTTTAATATATAACCTAATTTAACTTGCTTATTACTATTGACTCAATGAGTAACACTACAAAACATAAGTTTTTATATTAATATTATATATGAATTAAAAATTTGAAGTCATAAGTTATGCATTGAAAACGTCATGGCTTCATCGTGACTTCTAAGGCTTGAGGCTTGATGTAAAGCCCGTGTCCCGGTACGTTTTTGTTTATTTATTTTTATTAATTAAAGTGTTTACCTTTATTTGTTTGTGGTTAGTGTTTTGGTGTCAAAAAGGACCAAAAATGTTAGAATTCGTGTCTTTCTAGTGTAGGTTGTGAGATAGGTAAAGTTGAGGGGCTAGAAGGGCAATTTTTGGAAAAGTTTGCATGGGTCGTGGCCCATGGCCGGATTCCCATTCCCATTCCCGTTTCTCTTTTCGTGAAAGCCAAGCAAAACCCAAACCCTTGGATAACCCTATTGACCCTTCCTTGTTGTTGTGTGGTGCGGCAGCGTGAAAGGACGAGAGAGAGAGAGTTATAGAGGAGAGCCGTGAAGAGGTTAGAGAGAGGGAGAGAGGGAATCTGCGGCAAGAGAGAGAAGGGCGCCGGAGCCACCTGCTGCTTGCTGGAGCCGGCTGTTCGCCGGAGTTCGCGAGGGTGAGAAGCGGGCACAGCAACGTGGCATCATCGTAGGTATGTTCCGTTCTTTCGCTTTTGTTTTTCCTTGTCCCTCTCGTCGGTCTCCTCCCGTGACAGCCGCGACGCGGCGGCCTTGGCCGCTGTAGGCGGCGGCTACTGTACGCCGCCGGAGATGGTGGTGTGGTGGTGGGCCTGGTAGGGTCGTAGCAAGGCGATCGGGTAAGTGAGAGGTCGGAGGTGCGAGAGGGTGCGGAGTGTGTTGTGTAATCATCGCCGGAGAGCCGCCGCCGGTCGCCACCGGCGACCGCCACTGCCGGAGGTGGCAGTGGGTGGCGCGTAGTGTGACCAGACCATTGTCGCTATAGAGCCCTTAACCCGTGACTTAATCGTTAAGCCGAATAGTTTAAACCGTCGGTTCTAAAATCACTTTTTATGCGAAAATATGGTTCAGCCCCTGTTTTGTGACGGCAATAACTTTTCCGTCGTAACTCCGATTGAGCCGAAACTGGCGCCCACGCTTCGAGCTCGGGACCGGGCACGTTTTCTGTGTTTTAGCGGAAAACTGGTTCGGCCTCGAGTTGGGAGAAAAAGTGGTCGCAAGTTCTGCGGTTCGTCATTTCATGTGAAAATTCTGGAATCTGTCTCGGTTTTGCGAAAGCCGTAACGTTCTGCTCGTAACTCGTTTTGGGGTGAAATTGGTGCCCATAGTTCCTTAATTGAGTTGGGAAGGTTTTTCGTGTTTTGCCGAAAGTCTGATTAAACCCGTAGCTAGGCTGTCCTGGACTGTTTATGCAGGCTGGAGCGAAAACTGGCAGTTTTGGTAACCGTTCGTATTTAATTCATAATAAATTGTAGAAAAATCGTTAGGAGGCGTATAATATGTCCTTGGAACCCTAACTCAGAGGAATTTCTGGTCATGAAATAATATTGGGATTTTTCTGGGTTTAAAGGGGTCGAAACGGGTCCCGAACAGACCTGTTTTGTGAGAACGGAAATTAGTTTTAGTGACGGTTTAAGCGTGTGTCGTGTCATAGGGTCCGGGTCTCGTATTGACACGTTTTAACATGCGTTTAGGTGCTGGAAAGTGACCGTAATTGTGAAGCTTGATTCGTGTTATTAAGTTGGGCGCGCATTCGAGGTGAGTTCTCTCACTGTGTAGTTAGGGGTTGTATGCATGTCATAATAGTTTGTATGTACTATTGTCTTTGTCGTGTGAACTAGTTGTTTGTGGTGTGTAATATTTGATTGGTTTGAATGCTTGGTATAAATGTGTTACATTACAATTCGGTGAGACCGAGGCCTCGATGGTACTGAGGTGTTGGTTACATGACAATTCGGTGGGACCGAGGCCTCGATGGTACTGAGGTGTTGGTTACATTACAATTCGGTGAGACCGAGGCCTCGATGGTACTGAGGTGTTGGTTACATGACAATTCGGTGGGACCGAGGCCTCGATGGTACTGAGGTGTTGGTTACATTACAATTCGGTGAGACCGAGGCCTCGATGGTACTGAGGTGTTGGTTACATGACAATTCGGTGGGACCGAGGCCTCGATGGTACTGAGGTGTTGGATACATTACAATTCGGTGGGACCGAGGCCTCGATGGTACTGAGGTGTTGGATACATTACAATTCGGTGGGACCGAGGGTCCGATGGGACCGAGGGGTTGGATACATAATTACTTGTAGATGTTTACTCGTTTTATGTATCTGTGGAGTTGTTGCTTATGTGCGGATAGGGGTGATGTGTATATAATTCCTATCTGCGCATGTGTTGGAATTCACTAAGCTTCGTGCTTACCCTTTTCCAATAAACTGTGGTTGCAGGTCCGAGCGGCTCCAAGGCGTGATGAGTACACACTGGCGCGCGAGGAAAGTTGGTTGACTTATGGTTTTTAAAATTAATCATCGTTTCCGCTGGTAGTAATTTATAAAGATATTAAATATTGTGTTTGCAAACGAAACGTTGGGATCATTTATGATTTTGCAATTAATATGTTGGGGTTATTTAATGAGTTTTTATATATGAAGTGTTGAATTAAAAATTTTAATTTTCTTGAAATTTTGGGATGTTACAACTTGGTATCAGAGCACAGCTTGAGTGAATCAAACGCACCTCGGTGTGTTTGGTCTCAAGTTGCGGCTGGGAAATTTTCAAACTCTTTATTAAATCTTTTTGGAAATAAAAGTAAAGGGTAAAAACCCGTTCGAGGAACGGTGATCGAGGGCGCAGTGTGTACAGTCAGTCGGAGCCGAAGGGAAAGGTACAATGGCTTAGTGTTTTATTGCTTTCAAGATCATAGAGTATGCATGCTAGATTGCCTGTTGTTGACACTATGCTGTATGTTGAACTACTTGCTATTAAGAAATTATGCTAACTATGATAGGTTACTAAGTGGATGCCCTCTAGGTTGTATGCAGTAAGAGATTTATAGCCTTAGAATATTCGATTTAGTTCTATTGCGCAGCTCTTGTTTGAGTCCAACCGTTCTAGGATAGAGTCTTGTATTCGACTGTCTATTTATTTCGCACTGCATAAAATCGGGTATTCGCGAGGTCACTCGTCATAATTAGTAGGGATTCGGTAGTAGCAAGGGTAGTGGGATAAGAGGAAATTCCTAGGGAGCTAGGAAGGGTGGATGTATATATATAGCTGGTGCAGGCATATGGTTAATTTGCATATGGTTAATTATATATTTAATTGTTGTTGTATGATCGGGGTGACCGATGGTTTATTAAGTATACAATCGTGGCTGTCTAATCGGGGAGACCGATGGTTTTATATATACAGTAGTTGTATGAGTTGCCTGTTTAGGATATGTTCTTGAACTGGCATGTGTGGATTAATTATATTATGTGTATAGTTTCGGAGAGAAACTACTTGGACCCTCGGGATGGGACTCGGAACGGGCAATGATAGGCGTGGATGGTAGTAGTAGAGCTCCTACTACCGGAAGCACAGGATCAATGCTCGAGTCGGGGAAGTCACGAGGAATCCAAGGAGTTGGGCGCGAGTGTTGTTAGTGTGCGTTGTTATGTGCTAATAACGCGTTGTATTATCTACCCTGAATAGCCGTCACGAGGAGAGACAAATATAGTAGATCCACTGGTACATGTGTGTACTTGACTTGCTTTGATGGGATGATCGTTGGGGTAGTGTCGAAGGCTCTAAACTGGCAGTCGTTGGAATAGAAAGACGATTATAGTATTAGTCACATGGAATGACGATAAGGACGATATTTGTTGTAAGCAGATCTTTTCGAACCAAGATGGAAGATTGTGCTAGAGTCATAGGCTATAGAGCCGACTTTGATTTGAGGAAAAATCGTAGGGATTATTTGACGTAATTTTCCATCTTGCCCTAAGAGGCTTAAATGTCCGGAGGACGATAGTGGATTGGAAAGGTAGAGAGGAGCATGAGTCGAGACGTTGAATGTCGACTGGGTCGTGCACAGAGTTTATTTTGAAAATAGGATTGCATTAACTAATCCTTGTGTTTCCAATCCTTATATGGATTGTGTTTTGAAACTTTGGGAAATGTTTAGCACACACACAAGATTTCGAATTATAGTTTTGAAAATGCTTGAAACCGTTTTATCACGGGAGTTGAAAACTTTGTAAAAGATTGTTTCATTTGATTATTTTCCAACGGTTCTTTCGGGTACGATAGTATCCGTGTTTTGTGGTGGTTAAGATGTTGGGTAAGTGACTACGGCTTGAGACTCTAACATTGGAACTCCTCCACATGTGTTAGAGTTGAGACGGAAAGTTACATTCCACGATGTCTGTTTAAAGGCTATTTTAGTGATTTGTTTAAAATGAGTTTGGAATTCTAGTGTCGCTTAACTTTTCGTTCGAGAGTTTGTATTACTAAGTGTTTTATTGCAAATAGTTCAGTGTATGGATTGATTCATGCGTGACATAAGTGATGCATGGAGGAATTTTGGTAACATTTCATAAGGAGTTGTTTAGTGCGCTTTTTAGTCAGCTAAAGGTTTCATTGACATTTCCATGAAAATGCGATTTATCGACTTAGGGGTATGCATACTGGGGTAACCTTTGTTCTCGGCATCTTGATGAACAAGTCGTGTATGAAAATGCTTTAGTTCCTTTTTGTCGAAGTGAAAGACCATTTGATCCAAGGAGTGTTTTAATGTTGTAAACATCATGCATACGATTTCAATGTGTTATATTTTGGAAATATAAATGCGTAGATTTTTGACATTCGGTTAATTTAGAATTACCGTTCATTTTTTTTTTGGGAAATTGAAAACTTTTGCTTTGGAGGAAACGAGTATTTTGAGCATTTTCGATAAATACATTTTTAAACTATAATGTTTTGACATTATATGTCCCAAGTACGAAACTTGAGGAAGTGTTACAAGCTTGCATGCCTGCCCCCAGTTTGAAATTTTACGAGGTTTTTAGTCGATATTTCCAATTATTAGAAGCGGACTGGTTTCTGTCTTCAAGTTTGCAACTTACACGAGACAATTGTGTTTTAACAAAAATATATTTGTAAACCGTGTCATCGTTTTGTGTGATTAGCTGACGCGCGAAAAATTTGTGGCGAACCCTGTGCCACGTCATTTATGATTAAAAAAAAGAGGAATTTTTGAATCAAATGTCGTGAAACTTATTTTGAATTATGTGCACACCTTTGTCGGACCCTGTCTAAGGTCAAGCGGTTACCTTAAGTGCATGTCATGAGTCAATCCATACTGGAATCGAGGCGGTTCATTTTTATTTCTTACGTTTTGCTTTTGTGTGAGTAAACTGAACTGCAATGGGACGATTTTCAACATGATTTTCCTATATGGGACGAGCGTGTCCAGTTTTGCGTAACTATCGATCTGGTAATAGTAGTTTTATTATATACGATCTTTTTGAGATGAAGATCCTGATGTTAAAAATATTTGGTAAATGATTTTGTGAACCATTTGGGGGAAATGTGCTTGTAAGTGTCGTTTCGAGAATTTTAAGGGTGTGAGTCCTTTTGGAAAACTCTTTTGTTTAACCCGTGTTGAGTCTGGGACTAAGGTTGATTTCAGAGTATTGCTTGCTTAAACTTTGTTTAAACGCATTTTCCGACCTATGGGTCTAGCAAGCGTGGAGCATTTTGCTCGGTTTTGACTTGGAGTTAGTCATGGGCCAATTGCCCGGTTTTATTGGCTCGATGTGGAGTCTAGTTGATGAGTTGTTTTTGTCGCACCGTTTGGCATTCTTTGCACGTTGAGTGTTTACATGTTTGGATGAGTGAGTCAATCCGGAATAGGCATGTTGTTGGTAGGTTGTTTGCTTTGGATCCTTAGACACGTTAGTCAGTCGTTGGTAATGGTCAGTTGGGTATCTCGGGGTGGGACCCCGGTATTCATGTGTTTTAATCTAGTCTTTCCAGTAGGTACTAGGAGGATATAGTTGTGGGCACTTACCTGGGAGGTAGTTCCGGTGTACTGGGTCTTGAGGCGTTACCTGGGAGGTAGACGTCAAGGTGTATCCTCGATACGGTGTGACTTGACTTCGTAGAGCAAGTGTGGATGGTACGTCGACGGTGGAAGGTAGATATTCCACGCGTGTTGGTAATGTAGGCCGGGTAGTATCGGTTAAGGGAATGACCTACGTGTGAGTTAACTGACTTGATTGTAGGGGATATCTACTTGTGTCAGTGTCTAGGATAATGCCACGCTTATGTTTGTTATTGTGATCGGTTGGACCGATGTTCGGCGGGTGGCCAATGTTTGTTATCGTAATCGGTTGGACCGATGTTCGGCGGGTGGCCGATGTTTGTTGTTGTAATCGGTTGGACCGATGTTCGGCAGGGGGTCGATGTTTTGTTAATATAAGTTATTGAAAATCTTTGGGGTCTATTAGAATTCATAGAAGTTAGGCGTCAATTAATGATAGGAATGATCGTAGTCGAGTATCCTGTTGGGTATACTGGTGGGCAACTTTAGAATGGTTAGAGCTGGAGATTTGACTCGGGATGTATGGAACATCTAAGGTTGGGGACGACCGAAGTCTCTTGGCTAGGAATGATTTCAATTGTTGGGGTGTTCTGCCGATCATAATCCCAGTGTCTTAGAAAGAGTACGTTAGTAAGAAAAGTATTCGAGAAGTTTTAGAAGGGGTTTCAAGTGGATTTGGGAACCTGAGGTTGAGATGAGGGAGAACTATCCGGAGCTATTCGTAGGCAGAGACTTCGAGGGCGAAGTATAATCCAAGCGGGGGAGAGTTGTAAAGCCCGTGTCCCGGTACGTTTTTGTTTATTTATTTTTATTAATTAAAGTGTTTACCTTTATTTGTTTGTGGTTAGTGTTTTGGTGTCAAAAAGGACCAAAAATGTTAGAATTCGTGTCTTTCTAGTGTAGGTTGTGAGATAGGTAAAGTTGAGGGGCTAGAAGGGCAATTTTTGGAAACGTTTGCATGGGTCGTGGCCCATGGCCGGATTCCCATTCCCATTCCCGTTTCTCTTTTCGTGAAAGCCAAGCAAAACCCAAACCCTTGGATAACCCTATTGACCCTTCCTTGTTGTTGTGTGGTGCGGCAACGTGAAAGGACGAGAGAGAGAGAGAGTTATAGAGGAGAGCCGTGAAGAGGTTAGAGAGAGAGAGAGAGGGAATCTGCGGCAAGAGAGAGAAGGGCGCCGGAGCCACCTGCTGCTTGCTGGAGCCGGCTGTTCGCCGGAGTTCGCGAGGGTGAGAAGCGAGCACAGCAACGTGGCATCATCGTAGGTATGTTCCGTTCTTTCGCTTTTGTTTTTCCTTGTCCCTCTCGTCGGTCTCCTCCCGTGGCAGCCGCGACGCGGCGGCCTTGGCCGCTGTAGGCGGCGGCTACTGTACGCCGCCGGAGATGGTGGTGTGGTGGTGGGCCTGGTAGGGTCGTAGCAAGGCGATCGGGTAAGTGAGAGGTCGGAGGTGCGAGAGGGTGCGGAGTGTGTTGTGTAATCATCGCCGTAGAGCCGCCACCGGCGACCGCCACTGCCGGAGATGGCAGTGGGTGGCGCGTAGTGTGACCAGACCATTGTCGCTATAGAGCCCTTAACCCGTGACTTAATCGTTAAGCCGAATAGTTTAAACCGTCGGTTCTAAAATCACTTTTTATGCGAAAATATGGTTCAGCCCCTGTTTTGTGACGGCAATAACTTTTCCGTCGTAACTCCGATTGAGCCGAAACTGGCGCCCACGCTTCGAGCTCGGGACCGGGCACGTTTTATGTGTTTTAGCGGAAAACTGGTTCGGCCTCGAGTTGGGAGAAAAAGTGGTCGCAAGTTCTGCAGTTCGTCATTTCATGTGAAAATTCTGGAATCTGTCTCGGTTTTGCGAAAGCCGTAACGTTCTGCTCGTAACTCGTTTTGGGGTGAAATTGGTGCCCATAGTTCCTTAATTGAGTTGGGAAGGTTTTTCGTGTTTTGCCTAAAGTCTGATTAAACCCGTAGCTAGGCTGTCCTGGACTGTTTATGCAGGCTGGACAGAAAACTGGCAGTTTTGGTAACCGTTCGTATTTAATTCATAATAAATTGTAGAAAAATCGTTAGGAGGCGTATAATATGTCCTTGGAACCCTAACTCAGAGGAATTTCTGTTCATGAAATAATATTGGGATTTTTCTGGGTTTAAAGGGGTCGAAACGGGTCCCGAACAGACCTGTTTTGTGAGAACGGAAATTAGTTTTAGTGACGGTTTAAGCGTGTGTCGTGTCATAGGGTCCGGGTCTCGTATTGACACGTTTTAACATGCGTTTAGGTGCTGGAAAGTGACCGTAATTGTGAAGCTTGATTCGTGTTATTAAGTTGGGCGCGCATTCGAGGTGAGTTCTCTCACTGTGTAGTTAGGGGTTGTATGCATGTCATAATAGTTTGTATGTACTATTGTCTTTGTCGTGTGAACTAGTTGTTTGTGGTGTGTAATATTTGATTGGTTTGAATGCTTGGTATAAATGTGTTACATTACAATTCGGTGAGACCGAGGCCTCGATGGTACTGAGGTGTTGGTTACATGACAATTCGGTGGGACCGAGGCCTCGATGGTACTGAGGTGTTGGTTACATTACAATTCGGTGAGACCGAGGCCTCAATGGTACTGAGGTGTTGGTTACATGACAATTCGGTGGGACCGAGGCCTCGATGGTACTGAGGTGTTGGTTACATTACAATTCGGTGTGACCGAGGCCTCGATGGTACTGAGGTGTTGGTTACATGACAATTCGGTGGGACCGAGGCCTCGATGGTACTGAGGTGTTGGATACATTACAATTCGGTGGTACCGAGGCCTCGATGGTACTGAGGTGTTGGATACATTACAATTCGGTGGGACCGAGGGTCCGATGGGACCGAAGGGTTGGATACATAATTACTTGTAGATGTTTACTCGTTTTATGTATCTGTGGAGTTGTTGCTTATGTGCGGATAGGGGTGATGTGTATATAATTCCTATCTGCGCATGTGTTGGAATTCACTAAGCTTCGTGCTTACCCTTTTCCAATAAACTGTGGTTGCAGGTCCGAGCGGCTCCAAGGCGTGATGAGTACACACTGGCGCGCGAGGAAAGTTGGTTGACTTATGGTTTTTAAACTTAATCATCGTTTCCGCTGGTAGTAATTTATAAAGATATTAAATATTGTGTTTGCAAACGAAACGTTGGGATCATTTATGATTTTGCAATTAATATGTTGGGGTTATTTAATGAGTTTTTATATATGAAGTGTTGAATTAAAAATTTTAATTTTCTTGAAATTTTGGGATGTTACACTTGCCTCACCGTCACGCCACGCCTTACGCCATTTAGAACATTGGTATTTATACTATATTATAAAGCATTTGAAAAAAAACTCTTAAAAACAAGTTTTTATGCATCAAGTACGATTTATTGATGCATATTACTTAAAATTCATAATCACAAGAAATGACGCATAAGTACAATTGTTTAAAACTGCATGTTTGAATTCATAACTAACTGATAAATATAATCAAATAGAAGATAAACATTCCATTTTAAATATAAAGAATTTAAAATACAATCATAATAAATATTGAATTCTAACAGGTAATTAGTTTTTATAAAAAAATACTATTATAACTTAAAATAATCCACATCATTATTAAACCTAAATTACTTTTAAATAAAAAATTAAACTAAATAAGTTTTTAAAAAACATTAAACTACAAGAAACAGTATTATAAAATCAGCAATGATAGAAAAATAAAATGAAACATTAAAAACAAAATGTATCGCGCTGCTTACACGGATACACTTCTAGTTTTTTTATAATATATATAGTCCTTTAACTTATTAATTAGTTTTTATAGTTTATCAGTTAATTTATCAAAGCATCTCTAATATATTATTTAAAATAAAGATTTTGGAGTACTAAACATTTTTTTTGCTTAATCAGATCTTCCAAAATTTCTCAACTAAATTTAACCCGATATCTAATATAGCTTGTTTAATAAAAACTTAATTATATTTAATATAATTTAGATTTGTTTAAATTCAGATTAATTTACGAGTTTCTAAAAGTTAATTCATTCATATGGAAAAGAGTAATATGAATTTCTGAAACCCCTCAAGTTTTCATTGTTATTTTTTACATAAAAACTAAAATATGAATATTATAACAGTTGAAATATTTTATATCAACTATTATTTTTTTAACGCCGGTATTCGTAAAATATATATATATATATATATATAAGAATCTAAATGTTTGATACATAACAAATTATATATATCTATAATGGATGGAGCTTTAAATCAAAAAAATGAAATAAAAACGTAAGAATAAAGGATTTATATATGAATTAGTAGCTAATAAGGGGCTAATTATTCGAGAACTCATATTTGTGAGAACTTTGAAAAGTAGTGTATCATCGTGTTATTTTATAAGAATTTTTCTTTCATCGAGAACTATGATTTAGTGTAATAACCGGGATTCTAATTATAAAGAAGTGGGATGTTTAGTGAAAATGGAAGAAAAGTTTAAAGTAAAGGGGATGAAGTGTTAGTTGTCAAAAAGGGGTAAAAACCCTACACCTCTCCATCCTAATTCATTTTTCTTTCCCAACTGAGGCGGCTAGAGAAATGCAGAGAAGTGGGGGGTTTCAATTTGAGAAGAAGATTGTGAGAGATTGCAAAATTGGAAAGGACTCTACATTTATTATATTCAAGGTAATCTCCTATGCTATCGCTTAACCTATGATTTCATTGTAAGATCAAGATTTTTGGGTTTGGTAGCAACTTGTGGCTAAATCAGGTTATTCATTGAGGTTGGGTGAAATCTTTGGATTAATGGGTGATTGGTAATTGAAATGCATTGATATAATGTTAGTACACCATTTATGTACATGTGGGGGATTCAAATCGTGTAATCGGTGTTTTCTGGGATTTTAGGGTTTTTGTTGTCGCACAGGTCGTCTAAACCTGGAAACCTAACCACAAGGGTGGTGGCGTGTTGGCAAGGGCTGGGGGGATGTGGTGGAATATCCCATCCACCCCGGGTTCGAGTCCAGGCGTCAGCATTCTGTGGCCAGGCTTAGTCTCAGACGGCCGCTTTGTTTGTTTGTTTCCAAATTGCCAAGGATGTAGTCTAGGCAAAGCCTAGATGAACCTTATCCAAAAAAAACCTGGAAACCCAGGAGGGAGACCCGAGAGTCGGGGAGGCCAGACCCAGGAGTCGGGGAGGCAGACTCGGGAGTCGGGGAGGAGACCCGGGAGGCGGGAAAACCCGGATGGGGATCTGGTAAACCCAAATCCGGGCAGTTTAATTCGGGAACAGTTTTACTTCATTGGTTTCTTTCGTAAGAGTTTACTGTTCCTTCCAGCTTAGTCTGGGGTGTTGTTTAGGCCTTAGGGTGTCGTTTAGAGATAACCTTGAGGGATGATTGAGTGACTTGTCACTCTCGTTTTCCATTTAAAACGTAGGTGTTCGATTTAAGGATCAGAAGCGTAATTGAGAAGATTTAAGCGAGGACAACAAGTTAGTTTTTCTAACTGAAAATGTGTTGACTCGTGTATGATTTTGAATGCATGAAATGTTATGAAACTGCATGTTTTATCTTTTATATGAAACTGCATGTTTTGCTATATTTGAGAAAGTCGAAATATTATGTATGCATACATTTGGAAGTGGACATGTTATGGCTAAGTCGGGGGGTGTCCCGCCAGTGCTCATGTCGGGGGGGGGGGGGGGGGGTGACCCGTTTATGCCATGGGGGGTGTCCCAGTTAAGGCAGTGTGAGACTGACACATTGTCACATGTGGCGTGACTTTAGTTTGCCATTTACATGTGTAGTTCTTGCATTAGAAAGTTTAAATGTTTTTCATGTTGAGAATAGTTTATAAATGTTTATAAACTGTTTAAAATGTTTTACATGGCACGGAGGTTTGTTTATTGAGGGAACTCACTAGACCTGATGGTCTAACCCTCGCTTTTCAAAAACTAAACCATTTTCAGGTAAGCGTATAGTAGAACGCTCTAGTAAGGGCAAGGAGAAGGCGTGAGCGTGAAGTTTTGAACTAGCAGAAAGTCATTTTATTTAGCATGTCAAGCATAGTTCTTTAGTGATCTCAGCTGTGTAATAGGTTGTTTCCGCAAACGTTAGCTTGTACTGGTTGTTATAACTGGTGTCTGGGGGCCATTTTGGCAAGATATTCTTATATGATTGTTTATGTTATATTTCTGGATCTGGGTTGTTACAGTTGGTATCAGAGCCATAATTTAATGGATTTAGGTGACCGGATGGGCCTAAACTTAAACTGTGGAATATAAGGGAACACAACAGAGATATAGGATGCTTTTAGGAAAGATCACTATAAGTGCGCTAATGATAGGGTAGTGAGGACCGTCATGTAAGGTAAATTTGAAATTACATCTGGCCAATGTAATCGCGAATTTACAGGTACATGAGTGTGCTCAATTGCTCTTGTTGAGAAGATCGATGGGCGTGGAAGTATGTAGTGAGTTCTGACCTTGCAATGATAAAAAAGGGTTGAGGTATCGTGAGAGATCACATATGATATAATGTTTATATCTTGTAGAAGAAGTGTTGTTCGGAATGTTATGAGCCGTCTAGAGGTAGAACTTCTTGGGTTCGAAGGAGATGAATGACTGATTAAGGGTAAACTCATAGTTTCTAGTGAGTCCCCATTCTTGGAGTTGAGGTGACGATCATTTTGGACAGGAGAAGAGGATTGGATTAGGATTTTGAAAGCTTTAACTCAAGATCGGGTGAATGAATAGAGCCTACGACTCTCCAATCAGACGGTAGAGTGGCAAGGATGTCTAAGAGAAGATATCGGTGTTGGATTGAAGTATTTGAAGAGCAGAATGTGAAGGAATTGGTTGTTTATCGACCTGTAGGGGTCAAAGATTTAAACCGTATGAATTGTAAATCATTGATCAAGACGAGAAGTGTGTAGGGTGGTCAAAGAGGTAGGTATCCAAACATGTACTCAAAAGATAAACTAGCTTATTTTGCGAAACGGTGCCTTAATCATACATGGTTAAACTCAACCAAATAAATGTAATGATATACGATACTGATACTTCTCGATTTCTCGTAAAATGTTTGACTTTTTGCATGAAAATGATCCTAATTGCATGAACACGGTCCTTACTGAAACTCCATATATAGCCAATTGTAACCTTTGTTTGAAACCATTTTTATGACCCGTCACAAATTTTAAATAATCGTTCCTAAACTAGTCTCGAACTTCAAAACCAGATACACATATTTATAATGTATACGATATAAACATGTTCTCGAACTCACATACCCATTTCTGTATAACACTAGGCTAGAGGTGTGCATCGAGCAGGTACAAAGGATCAAACCAAAAACCCGGTCGGTTTTTAAATATGGAATTTTGGGTTTTGGATTTCTGATTGTTATATGCAAATATTATATATATATATATATATAGAGAGAGAGAGAGGTCGTTTCATGTGAAACCTATGCTATTTTGCAAACCGTGAAACCCACCTATTCACCCTTGATGTAATTGCTAACGGTCTAGATCATTTCACTCTATTTATGGTAATATTGTAATTTATTAATATTAAAAAAAATTAAAATAATGAAATAGGAGGGTATTGTTGTCCTTTTGTCATCCAATTTGAAAAAAGGAAAGGGAATGAAATCCCTTTTTCCGTGAATTTGAAGAACATATCAATTTGATTGATTTTTATATTTTTATAGAACTGGTAACTTGGAGGGTTTGGTGAAAACTTCAATGGTGGTCTGCAAAATTGTCAAGGTTTTTCCATGATTGAGACATGTGATAATGTTTTGTATATGATTCTGGTAGTTTCCACCATTGATGAAACTGGAAGTATCTTGATTTGGTGGTTTCCATCATCGATGAAACTGAAAGTATCTTGATTTTGGTGGTTTCCACCATTGATGAACGGAGATGCAACCGGAGATGAACTAATTTGCAAGGAGATGAAACGGAGATGCAACCGGAGATGAACTAAGTTAAAAGGAGATGAAAGGATGTTGGTCCCAAAGGGGTTATACAAGTTTGTAAAAGGGGGGGGGGGGGGTTGAATACAAACACACGATTTTTATCTTTCTAAATTGTTTATTGATATATATATATATCAAACAATTTATAGCTTGTTGCGGAACAAGATTAAGGAATAAACCTAATCTAAACAAACTATGAGAACACTAAGATTTCTTGCACTAGAAATAAGAGAGAAAGAAAATCAAGAACACTAAGGATAGTATTCTTTCACACAGTAAGTTCAGCGAGAGGAATGGCCGAGCACTTCACAAATGAAGTAGGGTTTTTTTATATACTGCATGCATTTAATGCACAACAGTACACCTTTACACGTGGCAGCCTCTGGTTGGTTGCATGGTTTGACTTCAGTAGACAACCTAGTGGCCACATGATGAACAGTGTAGAATCAGAGTTGGTTGTACGATTCTGGACAAAAGGGATGTCCATTCTGACAAAATCGTACGGGGGCGTGCAAGGGGATAAGACAAAAGTTGCTTGTAGAGGAGGCTTCATGATCAGCGTTCGCTGAATGATTCTTTATCAGCGAATGATAAAGTTCAGCGTTCGCTGAAGTCTTCTACTTGAAACTTCACGTTGAGTGGATAGGTCTTGGCTTCGCTGATATCCGCATCAGGTCATTAGTAGACTTAGTCGCTGGTTCTTTGGCTTGATCTTCGACTTCAGCGTAGAACATGGTTTACGTGAATCTTTTCTTCAGGGATCATAAGTAAATAACATAACTATCAGCGATCATCAGTGAGACTGAACAGACTCAGGGCTCACTGATGAACAGTGTTCGCTGAATACATAATTTAAAGCATAAGTTTTCATCAGCGATACTAAACAGACTTAGTATATTTTCTTTGATGACAAAACATTAATACATATTGTCTACTTACAATTTTCACTAAGTGTTTCTCATAGTCATTATCAAATCACTGAGGGTTTGGATCAACAATCTCCCCCTATTTGATGATGACATAGCAATAAAGGAAAATTGCTAATTAAGAAAACATAAGGATAAAAAGGACTCATAAAATAATTGTCCCATTTACTGTTTTCATGGATCTTTTTAAGTACTGATGGAGTAAAGTACATTCACTGAAAATTTTCATTTAACTTCGTATAGATTATAGAGGGAAGTGAAAAAATTACAAGTACAACGAATAATAATTACAAGTACAAAAAGTTATAAGTTGATAAAAGATAGAAGAATTACAAAAGGGATCCTATCAGCTATTCAGGTTCTTTCTTAACGAGAAGTTTGTCAAGAGTATCAGTTTGAGGAATCATCCAATCTGGGACTTTTACTCCCTGATCTCTTCTTTTCTTTGCTTCTTTGAAGATCAGGGGCTTCAGAAAGATTGCTTGGAGATCCTTTATGTAGTCACGCCAATAAAGTAAATCTCTGAGCTGTTCGATGGGAGCTTTGTGTAGCTCAGAGACTCATTGAAAACATGGGCGACCAGTGTATTCGTAGAAGAAAATGCCGTAAGGGTTACTGATAACCTTACCAGGGATGAATGTTTCAGCGGGAGGTAGGGAGACATCGAGTCCAGAGAAATCAGCATCCTGACCAAGAACTGTTTCACGAGAAAAGTCGATCCCCGTTTCATTCCTTATCGGAGGACTTGAAGTTGAGAGTTTCTTCTTCTTAGCAGTAGATCGCTTGGGCAAGATTGGAGGAGGTTTTGAGATGTCAACAACTGAAGCTACCATGTCGATCAACCTGTTAAGAGTTTTCTCGACATGGGTCTTGTATGTTAAGCGCGATCGTTGAATAGCTACCCTCATCTCCAACAATTCAGGGAAGCCAAGCTTATCAATATTTGACAGGTAGCGAATTGACTTGAATCCGTTTTCTCTGATGATTTCGACGTCGACTATTGGAACATTTCTTGCCATTCTCTCTTTCGGGAACACAGATTTAATCCTTGAAGCGTGACTTCTGTAATGACATTTCTCTTTGCACCAGGCCAGAGTGGAATCACTGACCTTTGTTTTCTCTTGACTTCTCTTCTGTGCGTCCTTGATCAGCTTTCGTTGGACAGCTACAGGGAACCTTTTCAGTTCAGGATCTTTTACCGAACGTTGAACGAGTTCGAAGACATATTCTTTGTCTTTTTCTTCAGCCCTTTTTCGTTCGGCAAGGAGTTTCTCAGCCTTGAAACCTTCAGCGATTTCCTTTTTTGATAGGATGTTGAGATGAGGAGTAACGATGTGCTGAGCCTCAAGCTTTTCAATCATGGCTGCTCTCTTTTTCAGTTCTTCTTCACTTGGCTTTTGAGGAACCAAGGAAGGTCTTTTATTGTGCGAGAGCAGTTCTTCTTCTTCTTCTTCAATAGCTTCATCAGTCTCATCAAAGGAGACTGGGATTATTTGAAAATCATCAGCACTCGGCACTGGGATTATTTCTGGATTGCTGTGGGGAGCTTCAGCTTGACCCTCAAGCAGGGGAGAGGACTAGCTGAAACAAAACGATCACAGAGGTAAGATCATTTGGGAGAAGAGATAGAGAAAGGATGGGTTAAGTGTTTAGAGGTTTGAGTGAGAGTATGATGGATATTGAGAAGGGGTAGAGGAGGGATGCAGAGTAAGGGAATAGAATATAACATACCTGACAAACTGGCTTCTTGAGTAGAATAGCCAGGTTATCCTCAGCGAGACCTTTGTTCTTTCCTTGATCCGTCGGATTCGCTGGAGGTTTGCTTTTTGGTCCCCTCCCCTTGTTCAGTGATAACGACACCTTTTAGAGCTGGGGTCCTCTTGGGTTTTGGCTGAAAAACGAATCCTTCAACATCATCATCATCATCGTCATCGTCATCATTTTTGGGTGATGATGAAGGTTCGTCATCCTGGAGATCCAGGTCTTCCTCGTCTTCTTCTTCCTCAGACTCAACATTTTCGTCAGAGTCAACAAGCACTGGAGATTTTGCCTGTTCTTCGACATTCTCCCCCTCAGAATTTGCATGTTCGGAGAATTCGGTTCCCTCAGGGTTTTCAACTCCCTGAGGTTTATCAACAATATCCTCCCCCTCAGAAACATAGGGAAGGCCTTCATCTGTATGCTTCTCCCCCTCTTCCACATGTTGGATGGGGGAGGCAACAGTAGCAGCATCAGCGGTAGCAGCAGTATTCCTATCTTCTGGGACAAGAATGACTGAACGGTTTTCAACTGCTGCTAATCTGTCTTCTAGCCCAGATAAAGCAAGGTTGGTCTTCTCAATGAATTCCACCGCCTTTTCCAGGTTTTCCCGATCCACCTGAGTAAAGTGGGACAGAGGGAAGGTGGGAGCGTTGAGACGATCAAGGATTTGTTGTAGTAGATCAGTGGAAGAGCCAACCTTGTGACCGAGATCGTCCATTGCAGTCTTCAAAAAACTCACCTCTCCCTTAAGATTTGAAACCTCTGTCTTCAGCGTTGTGACCTCGCTGGACAGGGCTTTGAAGTTGGAGGAGAGGTCAGTGTTGGTGTTGTTGAGGGCGCTGAGTGTGGAGGAGTTATTTGAGAGAGTCTCAGCAACAGAAGATAGACTGCCTTCAACTTTTGACATAGCAGCATTGGAGGCTTTGTCAGCGACAGCCTCAACCAACTTCTTTAAAGTCACCCCAGCGTTTGTAACCGCTGTGGAGTTCGAGGAGATGGTGGTGGTGAGAGTTTCCACCTTAGTAGCAATCTTCGTGAGGGAGTGACTAATTGTGTCCAAATTAGGACCTGTAACAGAAAATAACTTATGAACAAAGGAAAGCTCAGAAGTTGGGGGTTTAGAGAGAGAAGTGTTTAGGTTACCTGGAGGCGGGTTGGAAAAGGTGTTGAAGTCACGATATTCTGATACGTGTTTCATGTCATCTTCCAGCATGCGGTGGGAGGAAGCGCCTTCAGGTCCTTTATTTTGATTCATTAATTTCTGTAGCTCAGCGACAGAGCTGTCATCCAGATGGATGACATGTGAAGGTGATGCAGAGGGAAAAACAAATGTAGAAGAGACCAAAGAATGAGTGGGAGAATCGAAGGTTGAGAAGAGGGTGTGGGTAGCGGATTCAGCGTTGGATCCGCTGAAGAATATTTCACCAGTACATTGAGGTACTGAGAAAGGGGGGTCCTGTTCCATGATAACATCAGTGTCTTGAGGCACTGAAGAGGGTATTGAAGAGGTTGGTTCAGCGGATGTGGCGGAGCGTGCCACGAAACTATCCAGCGTCTTCTGTAGAGAAACAGACGCGGAGTCTTCAGCCTGGGAAGGCTTGGGTTGCTCCTTGGAGATCTTCTTGGACTTATGGATGCCAAGTGGGGATTCAGAATGTTTTCTCTTTCGAGATGGAGTTGTGGTTGCGGCTTGGGTACCAGCGGTTGGGACGACCGCTGCCGAGGAGGTAGCCGCAGAAGTAGAAGAAGTAGAGGAGCGTAGAAGAGGTGAGAGAGTAGAGAGACGTACCTCATTAGCGATCGGTTTGTAGTCGAGCACCTTCGGGCCAACCTGAGAAAGTCTCAGGTCTCCCCCGGTGGGATACCTTTCTTTCAGCCCATGCATCAATAGGGCACTGAGGAATCGTGGGTATGGAACGTTCACTGGCCTATTAGGGACTTCAACCTTTTCCATCAGATCTTCAAAGATGAGGCATGCCCAGTCCACGTGCAGGGCTTTCATCAATGCGCAACCCATGGCAGATTGGGTCTTCGAGGCCTGATCAGTAGACCCAACTTTTGCGGACATACAGCTGATGAGATGAGCAAAGATGAAGTTCATCTCGCTGGCCATTTTGCTTTTCATCACGGTAATTATCTTCTTCTCAGGTTGGTTGTCGCGTCCTGTGTTCCAGTTATACTTCATTGCGTCCAAGAAGGAGATAATTTCAGCCTTTCCTTCGTTGGAGGTTGGATCAGGGAAAGGGACGAACATGTTGTCCTGTGAGCTGGAAGGGAGGTTTAGGGCATGTCTGATAACTCCAGGGGTGATTTTTGCTTCGCCTAGGTCAGTCTCGAAGGCGATGGCATCAAACTTCTTGTTTGGATTTTTGGTGGAGGAGATATGGGTACGATGAGCTGTGTACCAGAACTGAGCCAAAAGGTTTTTGTGAGCAGGAGGCCTGATAGTTAGAGCTGTCGCCAGAGGACAGGTTTTTATGAAGTTCACGGCATCGTTTAGATGAGTGACCATTTTCTTCGGAGGGAATTCCAGCAAAGCATAGGGATTGTTCGAGTGGAACGTGGTGGAACGTGATCTGGTCCAGTGAGAGTTTCATCATTGGAGCCTTGGTAAGTGCAACCTTGTCAGAAGTTGCAGGAGACGCAGCATTGGTATTGTCAGTGGTTGCCATTGCTGTTTAGAACACACAAAGATGAAGAAGATGAAGAAAATTTCTTAAAATTGAAAGAGATTCCACAATGAGATTTTTAGGGTTTTGCAGTTTTGAAAAGAGGTACAAAATTAGTGAAAGTTCTTGTTTTCCAGTTTCCTTTTATGGAAAGGATTCTGGAAAAACGTATAAAAAGTGTAAGTTTAAGATTCTTTGATTAAACTCACAAGAACAACTTGAAAGCAAGCTGTGTTTATTAAAACCATGCAGAAGATGATTTCAAACTTTAGAAACGTACATTGTTTGATCTTGTAAAAGCAAGAATAAGATCACAAATGTTGTTTAAGATGGATTAAAGAAGAGAAATGTAACCTGTTTCGTGAATGGAGAGGATGATTAACACAAGTTGTTGAAAAATCTGAATGCAAAGGAAATATGTGAATTCTTTTTGCTTTAAGAGAGTTCATATGCGTAAAAGGTAAAAATATAAACTCGAATGGTTTATATAGTGAGTGTAGAGAGAGAAAAACTAAGAGCGAGAAAAGTTTTTCATGATGACACGTGACACGTCCCTTGAATCTTATTGGACACGGAAACGAAACGGGCGAACGTGTCAGACGAAAAGGCGTGCCATGGTTCATCCAAAGGATGACGTCACAAACGTCATTTCATATTTTAAGGTGTCTCTGAGGGTTTTAGAAAAACTCAGGACATTTTGAAATTAGAGAAACACTAATTTGAAGTATCAGTGAGATATTTAGAGTTTCATAAGAATCACTGAAAGGAAGAGATATTCAGCGATGTAATTTATTTTGAAATCTTGCATGTTGAGGCGAGTGTCACCGATTAAGAGAGAACATACCTTGATATCAGCGAATCAATTTTGTTCAGAGATTAGATGATTAAAGGGGTTATACAGGTTCATTTTATCACTGATCTAATGCTAACCACTGAAGATTTTATTCTTCCAGATTCAGCATTCCAAGCTCGCTGATGAGAAAGTTGAATCTTGTCTCATCACGAGGTTTGGTGAACAGATCAGCTAACTGAAAGTCAGTTGGAATAAAATGAAGTTCTATATCACCATTCATCACATGGTCTATAATAAAATGATACCTGATCTCGATGTGTTTGGTCTTTGAGTGTAACATTGGATTGTTTGTTATGGCGATGGCACTAGTGCTGTCGCAATAGATTGGAATTTTGGAGAGCTGAAGGTCATAGTCCAATAGTTGATTTCTCATCCATAAGACTTGAGAACAACAGCTTCCAGCGGCTACGTACTCAGCTTCAGCGGTTGAGGTGGACACTGAATTTTGCTTTTTACTTGTCCAACTTACCAGCTTTCCTCCCAGGAGCTGACAACCTCCTGTGGTGCTTTTCCTATCCAATTTGCATCCTGCAAAATCACTATCTGCGTCTTTGGGATACCAAAGACCTAGGTTTGGAGTACCCTTAAGCTATCGAAAAATACGCTTTACAACGATCAAATGAGATTCCTTAGGTTCAGATTGATATCGTGCACATAAACAAGTTGCATACATAATATCAGGATGGCTAGCTGTAAGATACATAAGAGAGCCGATCATCCCACGGTACGCTGTGACATTAACATGTTTCCCTGAAGGATCTTTGTTAAGTGTCAGCGTCGGTGCTTGTACGATTCTGGACAAAAGGGATGTCCGTTCTGACAAAATCATACGGGGGCGTGCAAGGGGATAAGACAAAAGTTGCTTGTAGAGGAGGCTTCATGATCAGCGTTCGCTGAATGATTCTTTATCAGCGAATGATAATGTTCAGCGTTCGCTGAAGTCTTCTACTTGAAACTTCACGTTGAGTGGACAGGTCTTGGCTTCGCTGATATCCGCATCAGGTCATTAGTAAACTTAGTCGCTGGTTCTTTGGCTTGATCTTCGACTTCAGCGTAGAACATGGTTTACGTGAATCTTGTCTTCAGGGATCATAAGTAAATAACATAACTATCAGCGATCATCAGTGAGACTGAACAGACTCAGGGCTCACTGATGAACAGTGTTCGCTGAATACATAATTTAAAGCGTAAGTTTTCATCAGCGATACTAAACAGACTTAGTATATTTTCTTTGATGACAAAACATTAATACATATTGTCTACTTACAATTTTCACTATGTGTTTCTTAGGGTCATTATCAAATCACTGAGGGTTTGGATCAACAAAGGAGATGAAACGGAGATGAAACGAAAACACGCTTGTTTGTTTCTATGAAAACGGAGATTACCGGAGATGAAACGAAAATGAACCGGAGATGAATCTGTTTCATGAAACTGGAGATTAAACGAAAACACACGTCCATCACCTTCTTGTTGAGTTTGTTTCATTATTCCACTTCCGTAAAACACCAAACCACGAAAAAAATGCAAGATCGTGCTGGAACAGTGGGGCGATCTGGTGGAGGTTGGTGAAGGTGGTAGGTTTTTCCGGCAGCTGCATTTCATAGGATCTCACAACGGAGGGGATAAGAAAATTGGGTCAGAGATACATGGTGATGGTGGACGTGTGGAACATGGGGTTTAGGATTCAAATTTGAGATAACCATATATGGAAGATAACCATAAATAAATATAATCAATAAATACCTAAAATAAAACCACGAAATACAAATTGACAAATATGCCCATAAAATTAAAAAATAATAACAGCCGTCGAAATACAAATATAATCACAGCCGTCGAAATACAAATATAATCACGAAATAATAACAGCCGTCGAAATACAAATTGACAAATATGCCCACGAAATACAAATTGACAAATATGCCCATTAAATAAATATAATCAGAGATACATGTTTTTATAAGGCAACACTAATTGATACTTTGTGATACACTTTGTAAAACAAGAAAAATACATTGTGATACCAAATGTGATACCCTACTGTCATACCAAATGCGATACCCACTAAACTTGTTGTGATCACTGTTCTAAAAAGCTCGTCGCAACAGCCGCCAAGGCGCGTCGTGGCTCAAGGCTTGAGTGTCACGCCACGTTATGCCCGTGGCACGCCATGGCCTAATGTGCGCTCTTATGTTAAGAGATATTCGATGTTTTTTTCTATATGTTTTAATGTCTTATTTGCTAGTTTTTAATGTATAACCTAATTTAACTTGTTTATTATCATTGACTCATTGATTAATAGTACAAAACATGTGTTTTTATATATAATATTATATATGATATATAGATTTGCCGCTATAAGTCACGCCTTGATAAACGTCATTGCCTCGCCGTGACTCCTAAGGCTTGAGGCTTGGCCTCGTCGTCACGCTACACCTCATGCCATTTAGAACCTTGGTTGTGATATGCGTTGGATACCGATTGTGATACCACTGTACATTCAATATCGAACACTAAAAGCAAACCTAAAACATATTAATACTTATTAATCACAAGAAGAACTGAAACCCCCCAAAAATTATCACATCCAGAAAGTATATAAAGAACAAAATTGACCCCTAAAAACTCGAATTCTAGCAACAATATATATAAAAAGGATTACATAATTAGCGAGCAGTTCTTCCAAAGAGGGACTGTTCAACGGGAGCCCATTCGACTGAGAGACCAACATTATGCCTCAAATCATACAGAGTAGGACCCACCACCATCGATATACTGCACGACGGCACCACCACCACTGCTGTTTTTTGCGGTGGTGGCGCCATTTTCACTGCTTGTTGACTCGTTATTTGCAGATGGGTTTGCATCGCCGCCATTGAGATCCGGCGGTGGTTCAACATCGTCACCGCTTTGAGGGGTGGGAGGGAGCGGAGTTCACCATCACATGGAAGGGGTTTGAGGCGGTTGATTATTGGTGTTGGATGGAGGAGACAAAAACAACCATCATATCTCTTGAGGGGTGCTGGATTGGAGCACTTTAGGGACGCCGGTGAGATTGAGGGAGAGGCAAAGAGATAAACTCTTTTTTAGGGTTGATGGTTGGTGAGATAAGATAGAGAGAATACTTGATGCCATGAGACATGGAAAGATATAGAGAGAGATTTATGAGTTGTCAAAACATGTAAAATCACTAGTTTTTAATTAATAATAAAAGTAAATTTCTTAAATGAGTGGTCTATATTAGATCTCACGGTTATCACAAACTACATAGTTCTCATTTGATTAGGCCCCTATATATATATATATATATATATAGAGAGAGAGAGAGAGAGAGAGAGAGAGAGAGAGAGAGGAAGGTTCAAACGAGAACGATAACTATTTACGAGAAATACGAGAACAGCCGACCATGTACAAAATCACTGGTGATTCACGTACAAAATCACTGGTGATTCACGTACAAAATCACTGGTGATTAAAATTCTGGACACGCGTGGTTTGGGCCGCGACTTGCAAGTCGCGTGGCAAGTAACGCGAATCACCAGTGATTTTGTACATGGGCGGCCGTTCTCGTATTTCTCGTAAATAGTTAGCGTTCTCGTTTGAACCCACATATATATATATATATATATATATATATTTATTTATTTATTTATATATTCTACCAGTGTGAAGATGAATTCAAGCGATTGAAAAATTCATGAAATTATAGTAGATTTAGAAATTTGAAAAAATTACAGTCAACTAAGATTTAGGTTGTTCGAAAAAAATTAGATAGATAAATATATTTATATAATATTTAAAATTATACATGGGTTAAATCAATTGAGAACCACAAAGATTTACAAATCTGTGAGAACCGATATAAAAAAGTTATATGATATATTTCATCAAATGCTAGGATTTAACATATTGCTTCACATATATTTGTTTCACAATATAATTGTTTCACATGTATTTGTTTCACATGTATTTGTTTCACCACGTGAATATTTTATACGTGTATTTTTCATTTCATTAGGTGAACCAACATTTTTTTTTCACGTATAATCTTTTCACATGGTCAAAACAAACATATGTGAAAAAAATCTTAAATCATAGGTTTTGATGAAAAAATCATATAAAAATATTTTTATATCGGTTCTCATGGGTTTGTAAAATATTTGTAGTTCTCATTTGATTATCGTCATATATATATATATATATATATATATATATATGTATGTATGGAGAGACCTTCTTTTGAGAACCTATAACTAGTATTTAATATATTAATCAACCTATATTTGTTTCAAAATGTGTTTCTTTACATGTACTCGGTTCAAAATATGCACATTTTTTTACGTTTTTGTAAAACAAAAAGTATACATAAAAAAATTTCACATTGTGAAACAAATATATATAAAACAATCACGTTGTGAAACAAATATATGTTAATCAATACACTAAATAATACTCTTACATGAGAAAAAATAATGTGAAAAAAACGTAAGGTAGAAGTTCTTATGGATCTCACAATTTTTGGAGTTATCAAATGATTAAGACCCTATATATTCTTGTGTGTGTATATATATTTCGGGTTTTTGTGACAAAAAATCAAACTTAACACGAACCCAGATATCCTCCAAATGTTGAGTTCCAGATTTTTAAATTTAGGAGTATATGAGTTTTAGACAAACACCTCATTTTACCTTGAGTTCGAATTTAGATTTTTGAATAGTAAATATTTTACACACCCCAACAGTAGACCCTCACGAGGAAAGTGAATCCGGGATGGGGCTGTTGCACGTTTTTATCGTAAACCACAAGCTATGGGGACGTCGCATATTGTTTTCTTTAATTACTACCCCTTGTTTCACCTTTTTTGTTTTTATTTTTTAAACTTCAAAATTAATCCTTGTATTTTATAAGGGAAATTAATTAAAATACCTTAAGTCCAATATCGTGTTACCAAAATACCCAAAATCTCTCCCAGTTTACAAAAATACCCAAAAAATCCGCGATGGGCCCAGGGCAAACTGTTTGGGTCAAAAGCCCCGCGAAGCCCCCCAACTTTGCCCGCGTTGGCAAGTTTAGCCCCTGCCCGCGATAGGGCAAATTTTTTTTTACATTTTTGGTCCCTGTTTTTTGTGTCTTTGTTCAAAACCGAGCTGCGTGAGCACGAGATTTTGGAGCTGCATTCGTGTCCGCAGGTCGCGCTCGCACACAAGTTCGACGATTTAAGCTTACGAAATCGTCAATCGGCACCCCCCCCTGCGCGCGGGTAGGTGTTGGAGTAAAACCATGCAAGGAGCTTGTCAACTCCTCACACTTCTTTCCTTATAAACCAAATAAAGTTCCTTCCTCCTTCCTATGTGGGACACCTTCCCACACCCAAATTGGTTTTTGCTAATTTCATGGTTTTTACTCAACTTTGAGTATCGATATCTCATTCACACGTACTCCGTTTTCGACGCATTATATATCGTTTTGAAGCTCTCATATAGGAGAACATAAACCCACTAAGAGTTAATTATATATACCACATATATATATATATATTTAAATGTGTCTAAAATTCCCTAAAAACCATTAAATATAAGAACTTTAGACACATTTAAATATATGTGTATTTAATTAGCTTTCTTTATTCTAGGGATACAATTTAAAGTTCTTATATATATATATATATATATATATATATATATATATATATATATATGTGTGTGTGTGTAATCATCGACTAATTATCTTAACATAAACTCGCATGTTCTCAAATTCAATGGCTATCCCATGGTTATTGGTAAAGTTTGCCACAATGAACAAAGGGTACATAGTGCATCTGTTTGACTGCTTTGATGATAAGATGCAAATTAATTTTATATAAAAGTTAACAAAAATCCTAAACGCAGCATGAATTTATTGAAGAAAATAAATGAAACCAAAAAATGATTTTCCCCCTATTTCTCTCAGTTGCATGTATAACAGTGTGATTCACTATTATGTAAGCAGTAGTAAAGCATAATGTGCAATTGTATTTTGACCCAGTTAAGTTTTTAATAAGCATCACATTTCAAGATCACTATGCATCACCTCTTACTTGGTTTAAGCACCATCCTCATCATACTGAGATATTTTAGGCTCGATGATTACACGAAAGATAATTAGTCGATGATTACACACACACACACACACACACATATATATATATATATATAGCCTTAGGTTCAAAGTTGGGGGCAGGGGCTAAACTTGCCAACGCGGGCAAAGTTGGGGGGCTTCACGGGGCTTTTGACCCAAACAGTTTGCCACATGGCCCTGGGCCCGCGATCGCGGGGCCCATCGCGGATTTTTTGGGTATTTTTGTAAACTGGGAGAGATTTTGGATATTTTGGT
Source organism: Saussurea involucrata (assembly GCA_033807775.1). Classification (NCBI taxonomy): domain Eukaryota; kingdom Viridiplantae; phylum Streptophyta; class Magnoliopsida; order Asterales; family Asteraceae; genus Saussurea; species Saussurea involucrata. Next base: position 142,815,890 of record CM066322.1, read on the forward strand.
AAGAGATGATCAAACTTGGGGTATTTTAATTAATTTCCCATTTTATAATTGAAAATAATATTTTTTAAGGGTTCTTAAATCAGAAAAACAAATTTATAAAAATAGCATATTTTTAACGCATTTTCAGAAATAATCACATAAATCATTAATAGTTTTGGTTGAGGAAAGATGATTCAAGAACTTTTACAAAAAGACAAAAAATATAAGTGAGTAATAGATGGTATTATGGTAAAATAAGAAAGATAGATAAAAAAATATGAAATATAGGTAAAAATAAGAAATACAGTGGTAAGAAAATAAGAAAGGTAGGTAAAAATAAGAATATAATAGTAAAAAATAAGAATATAATGATTTATACACGGTACACAAAACTCATTATTCTTATATTTGGTGAGATTTAAACAGCTATCTATACTACTTTATTAAAAGAATAAGGGGCAGATTTTGTCAAGATTCAGTTTTTATCAGCCACGTTCCTTCTTAGCCACGTCCCTTCTCACACGTCAGTTATCTCCTCTCCCCTGATTTCTCTCACTCTTCCACGAACTCTGCCTTTAACCTCCATTCCTCCATATTCCTCCATAAATAGATGGAGTTTTGCACTACTGTAATTCATGTTTATTGTTGGATTTGCTGTTTTTACTGCTTTTGTAGTGTTTTGGGCAGGCTTCGTTTTGAGAAAAAAGTGTCGATTCTCTGCCTCACATCATCGATCGCTTCATGTCGTTTGCGACTTCGATTTTTCATCAAGGTAATGCCTTTTTCCCATCCTGTTAATTCTTAGTTTTAGTTTTTTTTTGGGGCAATGGATGTTATGACTTGGAATATCATCCTATGAAACATATGTATGGGTTATTTATGTGAATTCACTGGTGCACACAAGCGCTTGCAATTTTGGAGCAAAGTAAAAGATTTCGTGTTTGTAATTCAGGGGCTAAAGCAGTTGTGGAAGGTATTTTGGCACATAACAGGAGGAATTATAAATTTTGTTGCTGGCATGGGGGAAATGCATATGCTCTTGACTCAGATAATCACCATCATCATCTTCCGGTGGATAGAACGAGAATGGATTTGAGAAGCCGGATAACTCCTAGAACCAGGTAATAAAACCCTAACCCTAATTTTTCCTTCGTTGCAATCGAGTTTGGTATATCGTCATTATTGTGAATTATGGGTATATCGTCATTCTTTGCAAGATATATTCCTCCGAAATCCAAGTAAATCTTCCTCTTGTGAATTATGGGTATATCGTCATTCTTTGTGTATTTATGTGTGTGAATTTTTATTTTTAGGAAAAGAGTGTTTCCGGGGAGTAGTTCAGCGTGTATGGAACCCGAAGTGATAGAGATTCCTCCTCCAATGCATAATCGGAGATCGAAATCGAAGGCTATGGCGATTGTACCAAAAGAGGTATACATAAGAGGTGGCTTGTTTCTTTCTCTTCTTTTCTATATGTAATAACTATAGCTAATTACATTCTTAAATTGATTAAAGTCAGTTGATCGATTATTGTGGCAGGGTACTATGGCTTTTATACTTCTCTTTATGAATTTGATATGATGTGTTATTCTACTTGCAGGTCATCTGCCTTTCAAACACCATGTTTTTTTTTTCTCCAAAACAGATGGCTCAAAAGGATAAACTTGGTGAAAGCTTTAGACTTCAAGCAAATAAAAAATAAGAAGTGTTTCCACTCTTGATATGGCTAGGGTTTCATCAATTATTATTATGTTTTCTTTTATGTTTTTATTTGAAAGATAAAAAGGGGTATCCATTTGTGTTGTATTGTGCAGGGAGGTAACACCAGTTTTGATGGATGCATAACTCATGGACCATGGGGTGGTTCACAGGGGGAAAACTGGATTTATACGCCCAAAGGCTTCATTAACAGAATATACATTGTACATGGAAGGGTTATTGATGCCATCACCTTCCAGAGTGACTGTACCATGGGTAAAACTGAAACCTCATATTTTGGTGGTGGCGATGGCGATCAATTAGACATGGTACCTTAAATTATCCGAATTTAGTTTGATCGTTGAATACATGTTTTAGCATCTTTGTTTTTTGTAAATGTGCATGCAGGGAATAGTTTTCGAAATGATCGACATGTTTCTAATTATGCAGATTTGGTTCAGCAGCAGGTGCTGTAATGGTTCAGCAGCAGGTGCTGTAATGGTTCAGCAGCAGGTGCTGTAATAGATCAGCAGCAGGTGCTGATTGGATCCAGCTACATCGCACAGAGCTGTACTGAATCAGCAGCAGGGCGGAACAGCGGCGAAACAGCAACAACTTAACCCATTAAGCTTATGTCCGAAGGTTTAGCTTCAAATTCAATCCTGGTGGGAAGTCGAGTGTATTCGGCTGATCGGAGTAGGTTTACTTCTGGCAAACCGACCCTGTTTTGGCTTTAGTTCACATCGGGTGGTTCTATTTGTTTTCGGTCGCTCTTGGTTACTGTCTGTTTGGATGGTTGTCATTCCTAGAATTTCAAGTTTTATATATTTTCTTTAAAATATATCCTCAACTTGTCTGATTAAATAAGCTTTCGTGTATCAGGCGAAGGACCGTGTGAAAATTCAGATTGTACATTGTATTGTTATTATTAGGAACATGGATTATAGAGTTTAGATGTTGATTAATTGGGTCTTTGTAAAAGAAGTAGCTAATGCAGATGATGTTTACTAAAGAAAAAAGATTCTTGTTGTATTTTTATGAATACCCATGGCAAAAGTTTGAATCTTGAAATTGAGAAAGTCATAATAATAGGTTTGACCTGAAAAATTCAGTTTGTAGATTGTATTTTTAAATATTAGGGACATGGATTATAGAGCTTAGATGTTGATTAATTGGGTCTTTGGAAAGGAAGTAGCTTAATTCAGATGATTAGCCATGGGTTAAGGTTTGTTGATCTGGGTATTTGTTGAATTGGGAGAAATAGTTAGCTTGATTAGTTTAGGTGCAATTTTGTCGAACAATGTTTAAGAATCTATTATGCAAGTGATCTTGCTAAGCCAAGAAAGTCGATTCTTGCTTTTATTTCATATGTTGGTGGATTTTATTGTTTAGAATATTTGGTGAATTATGTTAGTTCTTGTGTACTTTAGAGAATTTGTTAGTGTGCAACTTAGAAGTTTTACTCCTGGCTTATAAATTGTGCTTAATTGGGTGGAACTATTGCAAAATCGAGTTTGAAAATGGTGGTGTTTAATGATTTTGGGTGGAGGGGACTTAAAAGATTTGGTAATTGTTTTTAAACCAAGGACACTACCATCTCCGAAGCAGAGGAGCTTAATGAAGGCATCTACTGCCAAAAAATGTTTATTGGATAACTGTTTTAAGTATTTATAGGGTTATTTAGCTAAATGACTTTATGACAACTGCTTTTTAAATCCATGATCTTCTGACAAGTTTTTAGGCATTGTTTGGAAGTGACATTCTTATGTGAATTTTATTGTTTTTTTTATCTTGATAACTGATGCTGCACGAACTCTTACTAACTAATATTTATGAATTCTGATCATTTTTGCAGGAATCAGAGGACATTTCGTCCCAAAAAAAGTGCACCATCGGGAGTAAGGTTGAGCTCTCCCCATCCATCCTTCCACACTTTTTTTGGCATTTTTTTATTGAAACGATCAACAAAAATGACAGCATTTCAATAATTGTCTTTTGTTTTATATTTCAATAAGTAGATCAATGAAACTTACTTTGATTGTGTGTGTAGGGTGCATAACTAAGGTAACACATCGATGCTACTTTGGGTAGTGGAAACTTGAGAGAAGCTGTAAGACTTCCACCGGGGGAAGATATAAAAGAATGGCTTGCTGTCAACAGTTACTCTCTTTTCCTTTATCTAATTGTGTTTGTGTGTGAGTATTTACCGTATATAAATCTTATATATTAAAAAAAAAAACGTGAGATTCTGTTTGCGTTCAACATAAAATTTCACTTGAAAATGGCTCTGAATACATGTCCTAAATTTGTCATTTTTAAATGAATATGACGCACTCTGTAGGACTATCGTGTTTGTTTTCATATGATGGTCAACTAGATTATGGCAGTACACTTACTTTTTTCGATTCTGAATGAGGGTGGTTTGAATTTTTTGATTTTTTGCTGTGGATTTCTTCAACCCGGTGAATCTTCTATATGGCATTCTATATGGCACCTTAACTGAGTTCTGTACACCAGAGAGTTGTCCCACTACTATTTTGTTCTTTTTTTATTTAATTGCTAAAATAGCCTCTCGAATTAAGGGATAGGATCGGCACCCGAGGCAGTGATTATGTTATGTTCGAGGGTATTCAATTCAACAAGGTTTACCGAAATATTGACAGAGGTGAGTGTGGTTTTATACATAGATAAAAGTTTGTACAAACTTTTAATTCCAGAGCTCATGAAATATTAGGAATTCGGCCAAACTGTCTAGGCCAAACTGAAGACAAAAAAGACAGCAAAATTAAAGAAACAAATGGTATTTAGTACAAATGATCGTTAACGATTGCCAAAGTGACAAATAAAAGGGAGAGGATTTGTTGAGTTTATGTTATAGTAATTTATAATCCTCCGGATTTACCCAAATAATAGTTGGTTTTATTTTTATATTTTGAATATCATGAAAGAAATTAATAACTGAACTATTCTTAGTTAATTAAATATAAGATGCATTAGTTGTAATTTTGTTTTGTTCAGATATAGAATTTAGATTCTTAATCGGTAGTGACATTAATCGTTTATATCTGATTTATAAGAAAATTTTACATACAGCTGCATTGCAGCGGGCACATATTTGGCTAATGCCTATTTGATAAGAAATAATACAAAGCATGTAGCACGATTGAAGATTTGAGTATTTGATTTCAGAATCGAATTGCGTCCCGCAGCATCGCGCGGGTACGATGACTAGTTGTTATCTCAAATGGGTTGGTTTCATTGAAAAGTTGAGTTAATGTGAGAATTGGTTATCAACTGTTGGATGAGAAATGCATGCACATTAGAATGAAATGCGCCGAGATAAGATGCACCAGATAAATTCTTTTTTAAGGTGCAATTGATGGGAGGACATTTGCTTAAAAGTGATCAACAGTTCAAATCCACTTTCACGATTCTCACGTTGACCTCAACTTCTCACACGATCATTTGTCTATCTTGAATATCGTAATTGTTAAAAACATAAATTAAAGAAAATATATATTGTATAACAAATCACTAATTTTTAATTATTAATATTATAGGGGTTAAATTAGGGAAATTAATTAAAATACCTAAAGATTGACTTTGACTTACCAAAATACTCACTTTCTCGCCAATTTTACCAAAATGCCCATTTTTTCCGCGATAGGGTTCGCGATCGCAGACCAGGGACCAATTTGGAAAATAAGTCTCCCGCGATCACGAAGAGGAGTCCGCCCGCGGTGCACACTTTTTGATTTCATATTTACACTTTCAACCCCTATAATTATTTACTTACTTTACTTTATACCTTTTACTTTCCTAATTTTAATTTTACACCTTCATCTTATTAATACATATAATCGTTTATTAACTAAAATACGTTAAAAATAAGTTTTAATTTTAACAATTTACATCATTGTAATCGTCTCTTCGATACCTTCGAAATGAGTCTAATATTGAATATTTTTTGATTTTTTGATTTAATTATTTTATTATATATTATATATTTTACATAAAAATATTTTTAATATTTACAATTCATAACATTATAGTTAATTATTAAATTTATGGTACATCTCTTACTTTTTCAATTTTCGTTTTACACTCTTATCACAGTAAGATAATAATTTTATATTAACTATATGAAAAATAAAAAACAAAAGGTATAAAGTAAATTATCTAAACAAGTATAATATAATTAAATCAAAAAATATTCAATATTGAGCTCATTTCGAAAGTATCGACGAGACGATTATAATGGTGTAACTTGTTAAAATTAAAAAGTATTTTTTACGTATTTTAGTTAATATACGATTATATGTGTTAATATAATAAAAGTGTAAAATAAAAAATAAAAAACAAAAAACTAAAAGATATAAAGTAAATTAACTAAAATAGATATAAGGGTTTTAAATGTAACTTTCAAATCAAAAAATTATAAATTGAAAGTTCTATTTAACACCCTTATACTTATTTAGTTAATTTACTTTATACCTTTTAGTTTTATATTTTTTATTTTACATTTTTATTATATTAACACATATAATTGTATATTAACTAAAATACGTTAAAAAAATACACTTTAATTTTAACAAGTTGCCTTATTGTAATCGTCTCTTCGATACCTTCGAAATAAGCCCAATATTGAATAATTTTGGATTTAATTATTTTATTGTATATCATATATACTACATAAAAATATTTATAATATTTACAATTCATATCTTTATAGTTAATTATTTAATTTATGGTACATCTCTTATTTTTTCAATTTTCGTTTTACACTCTTATCACAGTAAGATAATAATCTTATATTAACTAAATGAAAAATAAAAAACCAAAAGGCATAAAGTAAGTTAACTAAATAAGTATAATATAATTAAATCAAAAAATATTCAATATTGGGCTTATTTCGAAGGTATCGAAGAGACGATTACAATGATGTAACTTGTTAAAATTAAAGTGTATTTTAACGTATTTTAGTTAATATACGATTATATGTGTTAATATAATAAAAATGTAAAATGAAAAATAGAAAACTAAAATATGTTAAAAAAGTTCGATAAATAAATATATATATATATATATATATATATATATATATATATATATATATATATTAGTTATTTACCCGCTGCAATGCAGCGAGACGTATAATCCAAATAATTTGATGATTTAATCAATTATTAACTAAAATACGTTAAAAAATTATTTTTATATTTAACAAGTTACACCATTAATATCGTCTCGTCGATACCTTCGAAATGAGCCCAATATTGAATACTTTTTGATTTAATTATATTATACTTATTTAGTTAGTTTACTTTATACCTATTAGTTTTTTATTTTTCATTTAGTTAATATAAGATTATTATGTTAATGTGATAAGAGTGTAAAACAAAATTGAAAAAAAATAAGAGATGTACCATAAATTAAATAATTAACTATAAGGGTATGAATTGTAAATATTAAAAATATTTTTATGTAGTATATATGATATATAATAAAATAATTAAATAAAAAAATATTCAATATTAGGCTCATTTCGAAGGTATCGAAGAGACGATTACAATGGTGTAACTTGTTAAAATTAAAACGTATTTTTATAACGTATTTTAGTTAATAAACGATTATGTGTTAATATGATGAAGGTGTAAAATTAAAAATAATAAAGTAACAGGTGTAAAGTAAAGTAAGTAAAGAATTATAGGGGTTGAAAGTATAAATATAAAATCAAAAAGTGTGCACCGCGGACTCCTCTTCGTGATCGCGGGAGACTTATTTTCCAAATTGGTCCCTGGTCCGCGATCGCGAACCCATCGCGGAAAAAATGGGCATTTTGGTAAAATTGGCGAGAAAGTGGGTATTTTGGTAAGTCAAAGTCAAACTTTGGGTATTGTTGGTCCCGAAGGCCTATACAAGTTTGTAGAAGGGGGGGTTGAATACAAACACACACATTTTACTTTTCTAAATTGTTTATTGATAAATCATTAACAATTTACAGCTTGTTGCGGAAACAAGATTAAGGATAAACCTAAATCTAAACAAGTTGGAACACTAAGGTTTCTTGCACTAAGAGAGATAAGGAAATTACTAATAATAACCTATCTGAGATAAGAGATTTGAACTTGTCCAGAGTTAGCAAGTTACTTCAAAAGAAGTGAGTTCATCTCTTTATATACTGCATGCATTTAAAGCAAATCAGTATATACTTTACACGTGTCATCAGCTGGTTGGTTGCATGTCATTGACTTTTGATGACAACCTTAGTAGCCGTAAGGATGAACAGTGTAGTATCAGAGTGGTTGTACGATTTCAGATTTTCGGAGGTTCTTTTCTGAAATTTCGTACGGAGGCGTGCAAAGGTGGTTAAGACAAAAGTACTTTGTACGGAGGACTTCATGATCAGCTTTCGTTGATTCAGCGATTATCATTTTCTATTCAGCGTTGGATTCGCTGAAAATCGAAGTTTGGATCAACAATCTCCCCCTATTTGATTATGAAATAGCAACAAAGAAAATTGCTATTTAATGAAAACATAAGGATAAAAAGAACTCATAAAATATTTGTCCCTTTTACTGTTTTCTGGGATCTTTTCAGTACTGATGGAGTAAAGTACATTCGCTGAAATCTTTCTTTAAAACTTTGAATAAGGTTACAAAGAGAAATGGAAAGATTACAAGTACGAGCGAAATAAATTACAAGTACAAAAGGATAACTGATAAAATAGATGAAAGAGGCGATTTTATCAGCTTACAGAGGTTCTTCCTTAATGAGAAGTTTATCAAGGGTCTTTTCAGTGGGGATCATCCAGTCAGGAACCGTTACGCCTCGTTTTCTTTTGTTCAGCGCTTCTTCAAAGATCAAGGGTTTTAGGTGTCGTGCATGAATGTCTTTTCTGAAGTCACACCAGTAGATGAGATCTCTGAGCTGTTCGATTGGAGTGATTGGAAGCTCAGCGATCCGTTGAAAACATTTACGTCCGTCGTAGTCGAGAAAGAATATTCCATAAGGATTACTGATGACTTTACCAGGGACGAAAAGTTCACATGGTGGCAAAGAAATGTCAAGGGCAGATAGATCAGGGTCAGGACCAAGCACTTCAGCGCGAGAGAAACCAATTCCAGTTTCATTTCGTATGACAGGACCTGAGTTTGAATCTTGACGTTTCTTCTTTGGAGAGGCCCTTTTTCTTTTCAGCTTAAGATCAGGAAGAGGAGGAATGTCCACACAAGAAGATATCAAGTCGATCTGTCTGTTTATCAGCTTTTCGAAATGATCCTTGTACTTAGATTGTGACGAATGGATAGCTAACCTCATCTCCAGCCATTCAGAGAGACCATACCTTTTTACACTGTCAGCGCGAAAGGCTTCAGATTGGCCATCTTCTCTGAAAAGTTTGATGTCAACAATAGGTACTCCGATAGAGGTTCTTCCAGAGATGAATACCTTGTTGATCTTCGCTGGACGATATCTGAAGTGAATTTTCTCTTTACACCAGATCAGGGTGGTCTGAGAAACTTCAGTTTTCTTTTCCACGATCTTCTGGGCTTCTTCCCAAAGCTTTCGTTGGATTTGAATGGGAACACGTTTCAGCTTGGGGTCTTTGACAGATTCTTGAGTAAGCTTGATGGAGTATTCTCTGTCTTTTTCTTCAGCTTCCTTTCTTTCAGCGATTAGGCGTTCAGCTCTGAGGTGTTCCTTGTATTCAGCTTTTGAGATTCTGAACTTTGGAGGAACTGAAGGAAGTTGATCACGCCTCAGAATGATTCGCTGATCCTCGAATCGCTTTATTATTTCCTCTCTTTTCTTTTGTTCCTCTTCACTTAGCTTTTGAGGAGCTAAGGAAGGTCTGCGTTTGTGAGAGAGAGTCTGTTCCTCAGGTTCATCAGTCTCAGAGATCAAATCCAAGACTGGGATTATTTCTTCAGCGGCAGCTGGTATTTTTGGTGAAGTCGCAGTTGTGGAGCCTTCAGCGATATCCTCAAACAGGGGAGAGGACTAGCTGAAACACAGCGATCTTACAAGTAAGAACTTAGGTAGAAACAGATAGAAAGAATTGGTTTAAGTGTATAGGCTTAGGTAGAGGAACTGATGGTGTATGATAGAGGAGGGATGGAGTAAGAGATGTTTAGTGTACATGACAAACCGGCTTTTCAAGCAAGATCGTCAGATTGTCATCTTCAGCGACGCTTTTGCCTTTGCCTTTCTCAGCTCCAGAGGCTGAGGGCTTTGTCTTTGTCCGCTCCCCTGAAGGTTCATTTATCGAGATCCCCTTAAGAGCTTTGATCCTTGGGGCAGGTTTGACGATAAAGAAATCATCGTCATCTTCGTCATCATCATCATCATTCTTCTTTGGAGAAGAAGATGGTTCATCATCAGGGATGTCGACGGCTTCATCATCTTCTGCTTCGGATTCTTCAGCGTCTTCTTCGAGTTGCTCCCCCTCAGATACAGAGGCGAGCTTCTCGGTTCCCTCAGGGTTTTCATCTCCCTGAGGTCCAGCAGCAGCTTCAGTTTCAATAGTCTTCTCACCCTCTTCAGCGAAGGTGAGGTCTTCGTTCTTCTCTCCCCTGATAGATTCATCATGGGAAAGGTCTTCAGCGCTCTTCTCCCTGGGATGTTCAGCGCTCTTCTCCCCCTCTTTTTCATGTTGACTGGGGGAGGAATGGGTAGACTCTTCAGCTGTGGGAGGCTCTCTGTCTTCTTGGCCAGAGATACCCACACAGCTTTCAATCTTTGCTAATCTGACTTCTAGGCCAGTTATAGCAGGATTCGTCTCTGGAAGAACCTCTATCGGAGTACCTATTGTTGACATCAAACTGTTCAGAGAAGATGGCAAATCTGAAACCTTTCGCGCTGACACTGTAAAAAGGTATGGTCTCTCTGAATGGCTGGAGATGAGGTTAGCTATCCAATCGTCACAATCTAAGTACAAGGATCATTTCGAAAAGCTGATAAACAGACAGATCGACTTGATATCTTCTTGTGTGGATATTCCTCCTGTTCCTGATCTAAAGCGGAAAAGAAAAAGGGGCTCTCCAAAGAAGAAACGTCAAGATTCAAACTCAGGACCTGTCATACGAAATGAAACTGGAATTGGTTTCTCTCGCGCTGAAGTACTTGGTCCTGATCCTGATCTATCTGCCCTTGACATCTCTTTGCCACCATGTGAACTTTTCGTCCCTGGTAAAGTCATCAGTAATCCTTATGGAATATTCTTTCTTGACTACGACGGACGTAAATGCTTTCAACGGATCGCTGAGCTTCCAATCACTCCAATCGAACAGCTCAGAGATCTCATCTACTGGTGTGACTTCAGAAAGGACATTCAGGCACGACACCTAAAACCCTTGATCTTTCAAGAAGCGTTGAACAAAAGAAAACGAGGTGTAAATTATTTCGCTTGTACTTGAAATCTTTATGTTCTTCATTGTAACCTGATTCAATTTTTTAAAGAAAGATTTCAGCGAATGTACTTTACTCCATCCGTACTGAAAAGATCCCAGAAAACAGTAAAAGGGACAAATATTTTATGACTTCTTTTTATCCTTATGTTTTCATTAAAATAGCAATTTTCTTTGTTGCTATGTCATAATCAAATAGGGGGAGATTGTTGATCCAAACCCTCAGTGATTTGATAATGACCCTCTCTTATACTTAGTGAAAATTGTAAGTAAACAATATGTATCAGAGTTTCACTATCGCTGATAAGTACTAAGATCTTCCAGTACCGCTGATAGGAACTCTCGCTTTTTTAGATTAAACATTCAGCGAACACTGTTCACCATAAATGCTCTGAGCCTGTTCAGTCATTATGATGATCGCTGATAAGTTAGTTGTTTACTTATGATCCCTGAAGACAAGTTTAACGTCAACAAAGGTTCTACGCTGAAGTCGAAGATCAAGCTCAAGAACCAGCGACAAGTCTCCTAATGAACTGATGCGGATCAGCGAAGACTCAGATTTGTCCACTCAACGTGAAGTATCAAGTACAAGACTTTAGCTATCGCTGAACTTTATCATCTGCTGAATAGTAAATGATAATCGCTGAATCAACGAAAGCTGATCATGAAGTCCTCCGTACAAAGTACTTTTGTCATAACCACCCTTGCACGCCTCCGTACGAAATGTCAGAAAAGAACCTCCGAATATCTGAAATCGTACAACCACTCTGATACTACACTGTTCATCCTTACGGCTACTAAGGTTGTCAACCAAGGTCAATGACATGCAACCAACCAGCTGATGACACGTGTAAAGTGTATACTGACTTGCATTAGTGTAAGAAACCTTAGTGTTCCAACTTGTTTAGATTTAGGTTTATCCTTAATCTTGTTTCCGCAACAAGCTGTAAATTGTTAATGATTTATCAATAAACAATTTAGAAAAGTAAAATCTGTGTGTTTGTATTCAACCCCCCCTTCTACAAACTTGTATAGGCCTTCGGGACCAACAGTTGTGCATGTATGCAATTTTACATAGATTATGGTTTACACATAGTTATGGTTGTGCATATATGCAATTTTACTTAGATTTATGTTTGTGCATATATGCACTTTTTATCTTCATATATTCAACTGATGTGCATATATGCAATTCTATGATGTGTATATATGCAGTTCTAAGGTATGCATATATGCAGTATTAATATGTGCATATATGCAATTCTATGATGTGCATATATGCATTTCTATGATGTGCATATATGTAGTTTGAAATCGTGCATCTATGCAAAAAAAACGTGAAAACAAAATCTCTGGAACGTGAAGATGAAGATTATGTTTGAAAATGGGTTTTAGATGATTAAAATTATCATTAATAATTACCAAAAATGTAAATTGGTTTTAAAATATTAAGATTATCATTAATAACTACCAAAAATATCTTGTGCATGAAATTAGGAAAGTAAATAACCCATAAATAATTAAAATTCTGAAATTCCTAAACTACCCCTATCAAACCAGTAACCTATCTTGATTCCTATTGGTCCAAAAAAGTTAACATGGTTAACACTAATTAGACGATTAACAAAAGAACGGGACCCTATATATATATATGTGTGTGTGTGTGTGTGTGGTTTCTTCTTCCCCATCCATTCCCTGCAAAAAAAACACACACATAGGCATATATATATATATATATATATATATATATATATATATATATATATATATATAAAGACATAAACTTCGATGTGCCATGACAAATGAGCAAAAAAAAGTGAAACTTCGATCGTGATACGATTGGTTTACGATCTGGACTTTGCATTTAACGACACCCACATAAGAACCCCAACCTGTGCTAGACACCATGAATCCCAACAAGACCCACCCATAAAGGTTCTACTTTTAATTCATACATTAATCATCTTCCATTGACTTCGAGATTGGGTTTGCGGTTAATAGAGATAAGGGACTTCGAGTTCAAGAAAGCTAGGTTGCGATTACTTGGTTTCAACCTTTGGAAGCTGAACCAACTTTCTTGATTTTGTCGATCGAACTTTAGTAAGTCGTTCTTGGGTCCATCTCAAGATCCTAAAAAAACCAAATCCCTAGATTTTTTTTCTTTTTCCATTGGGAAATGGGTGAAGAGTTTACTGGTGAGGAAAGGAAGAAGGAGAATGCGAGAGAAAAGGCGCCAAAACACGGTAAAGATAGAGGAGGTAGGCTCACCGGTGAGAAGGGTGTGGTGGTTCTGTGTGTATATACATATGTGTATATATATGTATGTATATGTGTGTGGGTGTGGGTGTTACGAGAAGAGAAAAAACAAAAAAGTCAGAAAACAAGAAAGTCAAAAAGTCAAAATAAGAAAAAGACATAATTACCCCTGTACTAACGATGTTATTTAACCTCCGTTAGTGAGAGGGAACAAAAACGAACAAAAACGCAAACCACAGTGGCTAATTTGTAATAAATGAACTGTAGGGACGATTTTCGTTATTTTTGGCAAACCACAGGGACCAAAATTGAGATTTACTCTTTATTTTTTTAATTTCATTATTACCATATTTAGACTAATCTAATCTAAGCCATTGATTATCCTAATCTATGGTGATAAGATGGGTTTCATAGTTTTCAACATAACAGTGGTTTGTAAATGAAACCACCTCTCTCTCTCTCTCTCTATATATATATATATATATATACTCTATATAGGGTCCCCTTCTTTTGCTAACTAGCCTATTGGTATTAATCGTGCTAACCAATCACAACCATAGATTATTAAGATCAACGATTATAATTAAATAAAGGATTATAATATTATTCAAAATTAAGAAAGAGAAGGTTGACAATTGTGCATAAGTGCAGAGGGACATTTTTGTCCAAAACAACAAAGATTAAAAATGGAATCACCTAATTATCAGGAATAGAAATCGGAAATATCTTCTCTTCAAAAAAAATCGCAAGTATCTTCAAGAACATCACGCGCAACCAAAAACCAGGTACTTATGTGCACACGCTATTTGTTTATGTGCATATGTGCACATAAACTGGCGTACTTAATTATTCAACAATTTTTTATGTGCATATGATTATTCTGGTTGTAGGTTTGATTATTCTTATCGTATACACGCTATTTGTTTATGTGCATATGTGCACATAAACTGTCGTACTTAATTATTAAACATTTTGCTTATGTGCATATGTGCACGTAAACTGTGCATATGATTATTCTGGCATGTAGGTTTGATTACGCTTATGGTATAAACGATATTTGTTTATGTGCATATGTGCACATAAACTGTCATACTTGATTATTAAACATATTGCTTATGTGCATATGTGCACATAAATTGTGCATATGATTGTTTTGGCCTATTGGTTTGATTGTTTTTATGGTATAAACGATATTTTTTATGTACATATGTGCAATTTGATGGGTTTTTAATTGGTTAAAAAATATTAACTGTAAAAAAATCTCAAAACGTTGTAATATTGAAAAATGGATATCTAATTTTAAAATAAAAAATCAATTAAAATGAAGTATATCTCGTAATCTTGGAATGGTATATGTTTGTTTTTTAAATGTGAAGAAAAATAGGAATGTGAATTGATAACGATTGCCTTTGATTTGTGAGAAAAATAAGGAACGAATCGTGGGAGAGAGGGTGGATTTAATTGTGAGAGAAATAAGGAACTAACTTAGTAGTAGGGGTGAGCAAAACCCGACCGACCCGAAAAACCCGACCGACCCGAAACCCGACTAGGCCGATTTTGGCTCACCCGAAAACCCGAAACCCGAAGTACCCCGAACCCGACTTGCAACCTCGGATAAAACGGTTCGGTTTGGGTTGGGTTTTTCCTAACCCGAACCCGTCCGAAACCCGATGTTTTTAAAAAAATATTTTTTTAATTTAATAAATTGTAAATATAAATATATATATATATATATATATATATATATATATATCGATACTACTGATTTGTTTCTTCATTTGCTTCCTTTTTTTCATTTGCTTCCTGTTTTCAATTTCTTCACTTTTGCTTCCTTTCTTCCTGTTGGTATGGTTGCACACTTGCACGGTTGTTGGTATAGCTGCAGGTTAGGGTTTGAAGAGAAGGTGAGGAGAGAGGCGTGAAGGTGAGGAAGGAGGCTGCATGCTAGGGTTTTAAGAGAAGGTGAGGAGAGAGGCGTGAAGGTGAGGAAGGACTAAGGAGGCTGCAGGTTAGGGTTTTAAGAGCTGTAGGATTTTTAAAAAGGGTAATTTTGTCAAAAGTTTTCCTTAAGTCCCAACCCAACCCCACCCGACCCGAAAACCCGAGACTCGAACTCACCCGAAACCCGAGGCCCGAACTCTACTTTGGACGGGTTTCGGGTTCCACAATTTCCACCTGATACCCGATCAGGTTTGGGGTTTTGGGGCCCGACCCGACCCGACCGTTGCACACCCCTACTTAGTGGATATAAGGAAATATATATTAATAATGTGAAAACCCAATTTTACCCCTCATTTGTAAAAGTGGCGTGAACTTAAACAAAAAATAATAGAAAATTGTAATTGATCAATTGATGGTTAGCACGGTTAGTACCAATAGGATTTTTGTAGACTTCTGTCTCACGCCACGTTAAGCTTGTAGCACGTCATAGCCTAATGCGTAATTTTTGTAATGCGATATTTGATTTTTATTTTCGTTTTTAATGACTTATTCTCAAGTTTTTTAATATATAACCTAATTTAACTTGCTTATTACTATTGACTCAATGAGTAACACTACAAAACATAAGTTTTTATATTAATATTATATATGAATTAAAAATTTGAAGTCATAAGTTATGCATTGAAAACGTCATGGCTTCATCGTGACTTCTAAGGCTTGAGGCTTGATGTAAAGCCCGTGTCCCGGTACGTTTTTGTTTATTTATTTTTATTAATTAAAGTGTTTACCTTTATTTGTTTGTGGTTAGTGTTTTGGTGTCAAAAAGGACCAAAAATGTTAGAATTCGTGTCTTTCTAGTGTAGGTTGTGAGATAGGTAAAGTTGAGGGGCTAGAAGGGCAATTTTTGGAAAAGTTTGCATGGGTCGTGGCCCATGGCCGGATTCCCATTCCCATTCCCGTTTCTCTTTTCGTGAAAGCCAAGCAAAACCCAAACCCTTGGATAACCCTATTGACCCTTCCTTGTTGTTGTGTGGTGCGGCAGCGTGAAAGGACGAGAGAGAGAGAGTTATAGAGGAGAGCCGTGAAGAGGTTAGAGAGAGGGAGAGAGGGAATCTGCGGCAAGAGAGAGAAGGGCGCCGGAGCCACCTGCTGCTTGCTGGAGCCGGCTGTTCGCCGGAGTTCGCGAGGGTGAGAAGCGGGCACAGCAACGTGGCATCATCGTAGGTATGTTCCGTTCTTTCGCTTTTGTTTTTCCTTGTCCCTCTCGTCGGTCTCCTCCCGTGACAGCCGCGACGCGGCGGCCTTGGCCGCTGTAGGCGGCGGCTACTGTACGCCGCCGGAGATGGTGGTGTGGTGGTGGGCCTGGTAGGGTCGTAGCAAGGCGATCGGGTAAGTGAGAGGTCGGAGGTGCGAGAGGGTGCGGAGTGTGTTGTGTAATCATCGCCGGAGAGCCGCCGCCGGTCGCCACCGGCGACCGCCACTGCCGGAGGTGGCAGTGGGTGGCGCGTAGTGTGACCAGACCATTGTCGCTATAGAGCCCTTAACCCGTGACTTAATCGTTAAGCCGAATAGTTTAAACCGTCGGTTCTAAAATCACTTTTTATGCGAAAATATGGTTCAGCCCCTGTTTTGTGACGGCAATAACTTTTCCGTCGTAACTCCGATTGAGCCGAAACTGGCGCCCACGCTTCGAGCTCGGGACCGGGCACGTTTTCTGTGTTTTAGCGGAAAACTGGTTCGGCCTCGAGTTGGGAGAAAAAGTGGTCGCAAGTTCTGCGGTTCGTCATTTCATGTGAAAATTCTGGAATCTGTCTCGGTTTTGCGAAAGCCGTAACGTTCTGCTCGTAACTCGTTTTGGGGTGAAATTGGTGCCCATAGTTCCTTAATTGAGTTGGGAAGGTTTTTCGTGTTTTGCCGAAAGTCTGATTAAACCCGTAGCTAGGCTGTCCTGGACTGTTTATGCAGGCTGGAGCGAAAACTGGCAGTTTTGGTAACCGTTCGTATTTAATTCATAATAAATTGTAGAAAAATCGTTAGGAGGCGTATAATATGTCCTTGGAACCCTAACTCAGAGGAATTTCTGGTCATGAAATAATATTGGGATTTTTCTGGGTTTAAAGGGGTCGAAACGGGTCCCGAACAGACCTGTTTTGTGAGAACGGAAATTAGTTTTAGTGACGGTTTAAGCGTGTGTCGTGTCATAGGGTCCGGGTCTCGTATTGACACGTTTTAACATGCGTTTAGGTGCTGGAAAGTGACCGTAATTGTGAAGCTTGATTCGTGTTATTAAGTTGGGCGCGCATTCGAGGTGAGTTCTCTCACTGTGTAGTTAGGGGTTGTATGCATGTCATAATAGTTTGTATGTACTATTGTCTTTGTCGTGTGAACTAGTTGTTTGTGGTGTGTAATATTTGATTGGTTTGAATGCTTGGTATAAATGTGTTACATTACAATTCGGTGAGACCGAGGCCTCGATGGTACTGAGGTGTTGGTTACATGACAATTCGGTGGGACCGAGGCCTCGATGGTACTGAGGTGTTGGTTACATTACAATTCGGTGAGACCGAGGCCTCGATGGTACTGAGGTGTTGGTTACATGACAATTCGGTGGGACCGAGGCCTCGATGGTACTGAGGTGTTGGTTACATTACAATTCGGTGAGACCGAGGCCTCGATGGTACTGAGGTGTTGGTTACATGACAATTCGGTGGGACCGAGGCCTCGATGGTACTGAGGTGTTGGATACATTACAATTCGGTGGGACCGAGGCCTCGATGGTACTGAGGTGTTGGATACATTACAATTCGGTGGGACCGAGGGTCCGATGGGACCGAGGGGTTGGATACATAATTACTTGTAGATGTTTACTCGTTTTATGTATCTGTGGAGTTGTTGCTTATGTGCGGATAGGGGTGATGTGTATATAATTCCTATCTGCGCATGTGTTGGAATTCACTAAGCTTCGTGCTTACCCTTTTCCAATAAACTGTGGTTGCAGGTCCGAGCGGCTCCAAGGCGTGATGAGTACACACTGGCGCGCGAGGAAAGTTGGTTGACTTATGGTTTTTAAAATTAATCATCGTTTCCGCTGGTAGTAATTTATAAAGATATTAAATATTGTGTTTGCAAACGAAACGTTGGGATCATTTATGATTTTGCAATTAATATGTTGGGGTTATTTAATGAGTTTTTATATATGAAGTGTTGAATTAAAAATTTTAATTTTCTTGAAATTTTGGGATGTTACAACTTGGTATCAGAGCACAGCTTGAGTGAATCAAACGCACCTCGGTGTGTTTGGTCTCAAGTTGCGGCTGGGAAATTTTCAAACTCTTTATTAAATCTTTTTGGAAATAAAAGTAAAGGGTAAAAACCCGTTCGAGGAACGGTGATCGAGGGCGCAGTGTGTACAGTCAGTCGGAGCCGAAGGGAAAGGTACAATGCTTAGTGTTTTATTGCTTTCAAGATCATAGAGTATGCATGCTAGATTGCCTGTTGTTGACACTATGCTGTATGTTGAACTACTTGCTATTAAGAAATTATGCTAACTATGATAGGTTACTAAGTGGATGCCCTCTAGGTTGTATGCAGTAAGAGATTTATAGCCTTAGAATATTCGATTTAGTTCTATTGCGCAGCTCTTGTTTGAGTCCAACCGTTCTAGGATAGAGTCTTGTATTCGACTGTCTATTTATTTCGCACTGCATAAAATCGGGTATTCGCGAGGTCACTCGTCATAATTAGTAGGGATTCGGTAGTAGCAAGGGTAGTGGGATAAGAGGAAATTCCTAGGGAGCTAGGAAGGGTGGATGTATATATATATGCTGGTGCAGGCATATGGTTAATTTGCATATGGTTAATTATATATTTAATTGTTGTTGTATGATCGGGGTGACCGATGGTTTATTAAGTATACAATCGTGGCTGTCTAATCGGGGAGACCGATGGTTTTATATATACAGTAGTTGTATGAGTTGCCTGTTTAGGATATGTTCTTGAACTGGCATGTGTGGATTAATTATATTATGTGTATAGTTTCGGAGAGAAACTACTTGGACCCTCGGGATGGGACTCGGAACGGGCAATGATAGGCGTGGATGGTAGTAGTAGAGCTCCTACTACCGGAAGCACAGGATCAATGCTCGAGTCGGGGAAGTCACGAGGAATCCAAGGAGTTGGGCGCGAGTGTTGTTAGTGTGCGTTGTTATGTGCTAATAACGCGTTGTATTATCTACCCTGAATAGCCGTCACGAGGAGAGACAAATATAGTAGATCCACTGGTACATGTGTGTACTTGACTTGCTTTGATGGGATGATCGTTGGGGTAGTGTCGAAGGCTCTAAACTGGCAGTCGTTGGAATAGAAAGACGATTATAGTATTAGTCACATGGAATGACGATAAGGACGATATTTGTTGTAAGCAGATCTTTTCGAACCAAGATGGAAGATTGTGCTAGAGTCATAGGCTATAGAGCCGACTTTGATTTGAGGAAAAATCGTAGGGATTATTTGACGTAATTTTCCATCTTGCCCTAAGAGGCTTAAATGTCCGGAGGACGATAGTGGATTGGAAAGGTAGAGAGGAGCATGAGTCGAGACGTTGAATGTCGACTGGGTCGTGCACAGAGTTTATTTTGAAAATAGGATTGCATTAACTAATCCTTGTGTTTCCAATCCTTATATGGATTGTGTTTTGAAACTTTGGGAAATGTTTAGCACACACACAAGATTTCGAATTATAGTTTTGAAAATGCTTGAAACCGTTTTATCACGGGAGTTGAAAACTTTGTAAAAGATTGTTTCATTTGATTATTTTCCAACGGTTCTTTCGGGTACGATAGTATCCGTGTTTTGTGGTGGTTAAGATGTTGGGTAAGTGACTACGGCTTGAGACTCTAACATTGGAACTCCTCCACATGTGTTAGAGTTGAGACGGAAAGTTACATTCCACGATGTCTGTTTAAAGGCTATTTTAGTGATTTGTTTAAAATGAGTTTGGAATTCTAGTGTCGCTTAACTTTTCGTTCGAGAGTTTGTATTACTAAGTGTTTTATTGCAAATAGTTCAGTGTATGGATTGATTCATGCGTGACATAAGTGATGCATGGAGGAATTTTGGTAACATTTCATAAGGAGTTGTTTAGTGCGCTTTTTAGTCAGCTAAAGGTTTCATTGACATTTCCATGAAAATGCGATTTATCGACTTAGGGGTATGCATACTGGGGTAACCTTTGTTCTCGGCATCTTGATGAACAAGTCGTGTATGAAAATGCTTTAGTTCCTTTTTGTCGAAGTGAAAGACCATTTGATCCAAGGAGTGTTTTAATGTTGTAAACATCATGCATACGATTTCAATGTGTTATATTTTGGAAATATAAATGCGTAGATTTTTGACATTCGGTTAATTTAGAATTACCGTTCATTTTTTTTTTGGGAAATTGAAAACTTTTGCTTTGGAGGAAACGAGTATTTTGAGCATTTTCGATAAATACATTTTTAAACTATAATGTTTTGACATTATATGTCCCAAGTACGAAACTTGAGGAAGTGTTACAAGCTTGCATGCCTGCCCCCAGTTTGAAATTTTACGAGGTTTTTAGTCGATATTTCCAATTATTAGAAGCGGACTGGTTTCTGTCTTCAAGTTTGCAACTTACACGAGACAATTGTGTTTTAACAAAAATATATTTGTAAACCGTGTCATCGTTTTGTGTGATTAGCTGACGCGCGAAAAATTTGTGGCGAACCCTGTGCCACGTCATTTATGATTAAAAAAAAGAGGAATTTTTGAATCAAATGTCGTGAAACTTATTTTGAATTATGTGCACACCTTTGTCGGACCCTGTCTAAGGTCAAGCGGTTACCTTAAGTGCATGTCATGAGTCAATCCATACTGGAATCGAGGCGGTTCATTTTTATTTCTTACGTTTTGCTTTTGTGTGAGTAAACTGAACTGCAATGGGACGATTTTCAACATGATTTTCCTATATGGGACGAGCGTGTCCAGTTTTGCGTAACTATCGATCTGGTAATAGTAGTTTTATTATATACGATCTTTTTGAGATGAAGATCCTGATGTTAAAAATATTTGGTAAATGATTTTGTGAACCATTTGGGGGAAATGTGCTTGTAAGTGTCGTTTCGAGAATTTTAAGGGTGTGAGTCCTTTTGGAAAACTCTTTTGTTTAACCCGTGTTGAGTCTGGGACTAAGGTTGATTTCAGAGTATTGCTTGCTTAAACTTTGTTTAAACGCATTTTCCGACCTATGGGTCTAGCAAGCGTGGAGCATTTTGCTCGGTTTTGACTTGGAGTTAGTCATGGGCCAATTGCCCGGTTTTATTGGCTCGATGTGGAGTCTAGTTGATGAGTTGTTTTTGTCGCACCGTTTGGCATTCTTTGCACGTTGAGTGTTTACATGTTTGGATGAGTGAGTCAATCCGGAATAGGCATGTTGTTGGTAGGTTGTTTGCTTTGGATCCTTAGACACGTTAGTCAGTCGTTGGTAATGGTCAGTTGGGTATCTCGGGGTGGGACCCCGGTATTCATGTGTTTTAATCTAGTCTTTCCAGTAGGTACTAGGAGGATATAGTTGTGGGCACTTACCTGGGAGGTAGTTCCGGTGTACTGGGTCTTGAGGCGTTACCTGGGAGGTAGACGTCAAGGTGTATCCTCGATACGGTGTGACTTGACTTCGTAGAGCAAGTGTGGATGGTACGTCGACGGTGGAAGGTAGATATTCCACGCGTGTTGGTAATGTAGGCCGGGTAGTATCGGTTAAGGGAATGACCTACGTGTGAGTTAACTGACTTGATTGTAGGGGATATCTACTTGTGTCAGTGTCTAGGATAATGCCACGCTTATGTTTGTTATTGTGATCGGTTGGACCGATGTTCGGCGGGTGGCCAATGTTTGTTATCGTAATCGGTTGGACCGATGTTCGGCGGGTGGCCGATGTTTGTTGTTGTAATCGGTTGGACCGATGTTCGGCAGGGGGTCGATGTTTTGTTAATATAAGTTATTGAAAATCTTTGGGGTCTATTAGAATTCATAGAAGTTAGGCGTCAATTAATGATAGGAATGATCGTAGTCGAGTATCCTGTTGGGTATACTGGTGGGCAACTTTAGAATGGTTAGAGCTGGAGATTTGACTCGGGATGTATGGAACATCTAAGGTTGGGGACGACCGAAGTCTCTTGGCTAGGAATGATTTCAATTGTTGGGGTGTTCTGCCGATCATAATCCCAGTGTCTTAGAAAGAGTACGTTAGTAAGAAAAGTATTCGAGAAGTTTTAGAAGGGGTTTCAAGTGGATTTGGGAACCTGAGGTTGAGATGAGGGAGAACTATCCGGAGCTATTCGTAGGCAGAGACTTCGAGGGCGAAGTATAATCCAAGCGGGGGAGAGTTGTAAAGCCCGTGTCCCGGTACGTTTTTGTTTATTTATTTTTATTAATTAAAGTGTTTACCTTTATTTGTTTGTGGTTAGTGTTTTGGTGTCAAAAAGGACCAAAAATGTTAGAATTCGTGTCTTTCTAGTGTAGGTTGTGAGATAGGTAAAGTTGAGGGGCTAGAAGGGCAATTTTTGGAAACGTTTGCATGGGTCGTGGCCCATGGCCGGATTCCCATTCCCATTCCCGTTTCTCTTTTCGTGAAAGCCAAGCAAAACCCAAACCCTTGGATAACCCTATTGACCCTTCCTTGTTGTTGTGTGGTGCGGCAACGTGAAAGGACGAGAGAGAGAGAGAGTTATAGAGGAGAGCCGTGAAGAGGTTAGAGAGAGAGAGAGAGGGAATCTGCGGCAAGAGAGAGAAGGGCGCCGGAGCCACCTGCTGCTTGCTGGAGCCGGCTGTTCGCCGGAGTTCGCGAGGGTGAGAAGCGAGCACAGCAACGTGGCATCATCGTAGGTATGTTCCGTTCTTTCGCTTTTGTTTTTCCTTGTCCCTCTCGTCGGTCTCCTCCCGTGGCAGCCGCGACGCGGCGGCCTTGGCCGCTGTAGGCGGCGGCTACTGTACGCCGCCGGAGATGGTGGTGTGGTGGTGGGCCTGGTAGGGTCGTAGCAAGGCGATCGGGTAAGTGAGAGGTCGGAGGTGCGAGAGGGTGCGGAGTGTGTTGTGTAATCATCGCCGTAGAGCCGCCACCGGCGACCGCCACTGCCGGAGATGGCAGTGGGTGGCGCGTAGTGTGACCAGACCATTGTCGCTATAGAGCCCTTAACCCGTGACTTAATCGTTAAGCCGAATAGTTTAAACCGTCGGTTCTAAAATCACTTTTTATGCGAAAATATGGTTCAGCCCCTGTTTTGTGACGGCAATAACTTTTCCGTCGTAACTCCGATTGAGCCGAAACTGGCGCCCACGCTTCGAGCTCGGGACCGGGCACGTTTTATGTGTTTTAGCGGAAAACTGGTTCGGCCTCGAGTTGGGAGAAAAAGTGGTCGCAAGTTCTGCAGTTCGTCATTTCATGTGAAAATTCTGGAATCTGTCTCGGTTTTGCGAAAGCCGTAACGTTCTGCTCGTAACTCGTTTTGGGGTGAAATTGGTGCCCATAGTTCCTTAATTGAGTTGGGAAGGTTTTTCGTGTTTTGCCTAAAGTCTGATTAAACCCGTAGCTAGGCTGTCCTGGACTGTTTATGCAGGCTGGACAGAAAACTGGCAGTTTTGGTAACCGTTCGTATTTAATTCATAATAAATTGTAGAAAAATCGTTAGGAGGCGTATAATATGTCCTTGGAACCCTAACTCAGAGGAATTTCTGTTCATGAAATAATATTGGGATTTTTCTGGGTTTAAAGGGGTCGAAACGGGTCCCGAACAGACCTGTTTTGTGAGAACGGAAATTAGTTTTAGTGACGGTTTAAGCGTGTGTCGTGTCATAGGGTCCGGGTCTCGTATTGACACGTTTTAACATGCGTTTAGGTGCTGGAAAGTGACCGTAATTGTGAAGCTTGATTCGTGTTATTAAGTTGGGCGCGCATTCGAGGTGAGTTCTCTCACTGTGTAGTTAGGGGTTGTATGCATGTCATAATAGTTTGTATGTACTATTGTCTTTGTCGTGTGAACTAGTTGTTTGTGGTGTGTAATATTTGATTGGTTTGAATGCTTGGTATAAATGTGTTACATTACAATTCGGTGAGACCGAGGCCTCGATGGTACTGAGGTGTTGGTTACATGACAATTCGGTGGGACCGAGGCCTCGATGGTACTGAGGTGTTGGTTACATTACAATTCGGTGAGACCGAGGCCTCAATGGTACTGAGGTGTTGGTTACATGACAATTCGGTGGGACCGAGGCCTCGATGGTACTGAGGTGTTGGTTACATTACAATTCGGTGTGACCGAGGCCTCGATGGTACTGAGGTGTTGGTTACATGACAATTCGGTGGGACCGAGGCCTCGATGGTACTGAGGTGTTGGATACATTACAATTCGGTGGTACCGAGGCCTCGATGGTACTGAGGTGTTGGATACATTACAATTCGGTGGGACCGAGGGTCCGATGGGACCGAAGGGTTGGATACATAATTACTTGTAGATGTTTACTCGTTTTATGTATCTGTGGAGTTGTTGCTTATGTGCGGATAGGGGTGATGTGTATATAATTCCTATCTGCGCATGTGTTGGAATTCACTAAGCTTCGTGCTTACCCTTTTCCAATAAACTGTGGTTGCAGGTCCGAGCGGCTCCAAGGCGTGATGAGTACACACTGGCGCGCGAGGAAAGTTGGTTGACTTATGGTTTTTAAACTTAATCATCGTTTCCGCTGGTAGTAATTTATAAAGATATTAAATATTGTGTTTGCAAACGAAACGTTGGGATCATTTATGATTTTGCAATTAATATGTTGGGGTTATTTAATGAGTTTTTATATATGAAGTGTTGAATTAAAAATTTTAATTTTCTTGAAATTTTGGGATGTTACACTTGCCTCACCGTCACGCCACGCCTTACGCCATTTAGAACATTGGTATTTATACTATATTATAAAGCATTTGAAAAAAAACTCTTAAAAACAAGTTTTTATGCATCAAGTACGATTTATTGATGCATATTACTTAAAATTCATAATCACAAGAAATGACGCATAAGTACAATTGTTTAAAACTGCATGTTTGAATTCATAACTAACTGATAAATATAATCAAATAGAAGATAAACATTCCATTTTAAATATAAAGAATTTAAAATACAATCATAATAAATATTGAATTCTAACAGGTAATTAGTTTTTATAAAAAAATACTATTATAACTTAAAATAATCCACATCATTATTAAACCTAAATTACTTTTAAATAAAAAATTAAACTAAATAAGTTTTTAAAAAACATTAAACTACAAGAAACAGTATTATAAAATCAGCAATGATAGAAAAATAAAATGAAACATTAAAAACAAAATGTATCGCGCTGCTTACACGGATACACTTCTAGTTTTTTTATAATATATATAGTCCTTTAACTTATTAATTAGTTTTTATAGTTTATCAGTTAATTTATCAAAGCATCTCTAATATATTATTTAAAATAAAGATTTTGGAGTACTAAACATTTTTTTTGCTTAATCAGATCTTCCAAAATTTCTCAACTAAATTTAACCCGATATCTAATATAGCTTGTTTAATAAAAACTTAATTATATTTAATATAATTTAGATTTGTTTAAATTCAGATTAATTTACGAGTTTCTAAAAGTTAATTCATTCATATGGAAAAGAGTAATATGAATTTCTGAAACCCCTCAAGTTTTCATTGTTATTTTTTACATAAAAACTAAAATATGAATATTATAACAGTTGAAATATTTTATATCAACTATTATTTTTTTAACGCCGGTATTCGTAAAATATATATATATATATATATATAAGAATCTAAATGTTTGATACATAACAAATTATATATATCTATAATGGATGGAGCTTTAAATTAAAAAAATGAAATAAAAACGTAAGAATAAAGGATTTATATATGAATTAGTAGCTAATAAGGGGCTAATTATTCGAGAACTCATATTTGTGAGAACTTTGAAAAGTAGTGTATCATCGTGTTATTTTATAAGAATTTTTCTTTCATTGAGAACTATGATTTAGTGTAATAACCGGGATTCTAATTATAAAGAAGTGGGATGTTTAGTGAAAATGGAAGAAAAGTTTAAAGTAAAGGGGATGAAGTGTTAGTTGTCAAAAAGGGGTAAAAACCCTACACCTCTCCATCCTAATTCATTTTTCTTTCCCAATTGAGGCGGCTAGAGAAATGCAGAGAAGTGGGGGGTTTCAATTTGAGAAGAAGATTGAGAGAGATTGCAAAATTGGAAAGGACTCTACATTTATTATATTCAAGGTAATCTCCTATGCTATCGCTTAACCTATGATTTCATTGTAAGATCAAGATTTTTGGGTTTGGTAGCAACTTGTGGCTAAATCAGGTTATTCATTGAGGTTGGGTGAAATCTTTGGATTAATGGGTGATTGGTAATTGAAATGCATTGATATAATGTTAGTACACCATTTATGTACATGTGGGGGATTCAAATCGTGTAATCGGTGTTTTCTGGGATTTTAGGGTTTTTGTTGTCGCACAGGTCGTCTAAACCTGGAAACCTAACCACAAGGGTGGTGGCGTGTTGGCAAGGGCTGAGGGGATGTGGTGGAATATCCCATCCACCCCGGGTTCGAGTCCAGGCGTCAGCATTCTGTGGCCAGGCTTAGTCTCAGACGGCCGCTTTGTTTGTTTGTTTCCAAATTGCCAAGGATGTAGTCTAGGCAAAGCCTAGATGAACCTTATCCAAAAAAAACCTGGAAACCCAGGAGGGAGACCCGAGAGTCGGGGAGGCCAGACCCAGGAGTCGGGGAGGCAGACTCGGGAGTCGGGGAGGAGACCCGGGAGGCGGGAAAACCCGGATGGGGATCTGGTAAACCCAAATCCGGGCAGTTTAATTCGGGAACAGTTTTACTTCATTGGTTTCTTTCGTGAGAGTTTACCGTTCCTTCCAGCTTAGTCTGGGGTGTTGTTTAGGCCTTAGGGTGTCGTTTAGAGATAACCTTGAGGGATGATTGAGTGACTTGTCACTCTCGTTTTCCATTTAAAACGTAGGTGTTCGATTTAAGGATCAGAAGCGTAATTGAGAAGATTTAAGCGAGGACAACAAGTTAGTTTTTCTAACTGAAAATGTGTTGACTCGTGTATGATTTTGAATGCATGAAATGTTATGAAACTGCATGTTTTATCTTTTATATGAAACTGCATGTTTTCCTATATTTGAGAAAGTCGAAATATTATGTATGCATACATTTGGAAGTGGACATGTTATGGCTAAGTCGGGGGGTGTCCCGCCAGTGCTCATGTCGAGGGGGGGGGGGGTGACCCGTTTATGCCATGGGGGGGTGTCCCAGTTAAGGCAGTGTGAGACTGACACATTGTCACATGTGGCGTGACTTTAGTGTGCCATTTACATGTGTAGTTCTTGCATTAGAAAGTATAAATGTTTTTCATGTTGAGAATAGTTTATAAATGTTTATAAATTGTTTAAAATGTTTTACATGGCACAGAGGTTTGTTTATTGAGGGAACTCACTAGACCTGATGGTCTAACCCTCGCTTTTCAAAAACTAAACCATTTTCAGGTAAGCGTATAGTAGAACGCTCTAGTAAGGGCAAGGAGAAGGCGTGAGCGTGAAGTTTTGAACTAGCAGAAAGTCATTTTATTTAGCATGTCAAGCATAGTTCTTTAGTGATCTCAGTTGTGTAATAGGTTGTTTCCGCAAACGTTAGCTTGTACTGGTTGTTATAACTGGTGTCTGGGGGCCATTTTGGCAAGATATTCTTATATGATTGTTTATGTTATATTTCTGGATCTGGGTTGTTACAGTTGGTATCAGAGCCATAATTTAATGGATTTAGGTGACCGGATGTGCCTAAACTTAAACTGTGGAGTATAAGGGAACACAACAGAGATATAGGATGCTTTTAGGAAAGATCACTATAAGTGCGCTAATGATAGGGTAGTGAGGACCGTCATGTAAGGTAAATTTGAAATTACATCTGGCCAATGTAATCGCGAATGTACAGGTACATGAGTGTGCTCAATTGCTCTTGTTGAGAAGATCGATGGGCATGGAAGTATGTAGTGAGTTCTGACCTTGCAATGATAAAAAAGGGTTGAGGTATCGTGAGAGATCACATATGATATAATGTTTATATCTTGTAGAAGAAGTGTTGTTCGGAATGTTATGAGCCGTCTAGAGGTAGAACTTCTTGGGTTCGAAGGAGATGAATGACTGATTAAGGGTAAACTCATAGTTTCTAGTGAGTCCCCATTCTTGGAGTTGAGGTGACGATCATTTTAGACAGGAGAAGAGGACTGGATTAGGATTTTGAAAGCTTTAACTCAAGATCGGGTGAATGAATAGAGCCTACGACTCTCCAATCAGACGGTAGAGTGGCAAGGATGTCTAAGAGAAGATATCGGTGTTGGATTGAAGTATTTGAAGAGCAGAATGTGAAGGAATTGGTTGTTTATCGACCTGTAGGGGTCAAAGATTGAAACCGTATGAATTGTAAATCATTGATCAAGACGAGAAGTGTGTAGGGTGGTCAAAGAGGTAGGTATCCAAACATGTACTCAAAAGATAAACTAGGTTATTTTGCGAAACGGTGCCTTAATCATACATGGTTAAACTCAACCAAATAAATGTAATCATATACGATAATGATACTTCTCGATTTCTCGTAAAATGTTTGACTTTTTGCATGAAAACGATCCTAATTGCATGAACACGGTCCTTACTGAAACTCCATATATAGCCAATCGTAACCTTTGTTTGAAACCATTTTTATGACCCGTCACAAATTTTAAATAATCGTTCCTAAACTAGTCTCGAACTTCAAAACCAGATACACATATTTATAATGTATACGATATAAACATGTTCTCGAACTCACATACCCATTTCTGTATAACACTAGGCTAGAGGTGTGCATCGAGCAGGTACAAAGGATCAAACCAAAAACCCGGTCGGTTTTTAAATATGGAATTTTGGGTTTTGGATTTCTGATTGTTATATGCAAATATTATATATATATATATATATATATATATATATATATATATATATATATAGAGAGAGAGAGAGAGAGAGAGAGAGAGAGAGGTCGTTTCATGTGAAACCTATGCTATTTTGCAAACCGTGAAACCCACCTATTCACCCTTGATGTAATTACTAACGGTCTAGATCATTTCACTCTATTTATGGTAATATTGTAATTTATTAATATTAAAAAAAATTAAAATAATGAAATAGGAGGGTATTGTTGTCCTTTTGTCATCCAATTTGAAAAAAGGAAAGGGAATGAAATCCCTTTTTCCGTGAATTTGAAGAACATATCAATTTGATTGATTTTTATATTTTTATAGAACTGGTAACTTGGAGGGTTTGGTGAAAACTTCAATGGTGGTCTGCAAAATTGTCAAGGTTTTTCCATGATTGAGACATGTGATAATGTTTTGTATATGATTCTGGTAGTTTCCACCATTGATGAAACTGAAAGTATCTTGATTTGGTGGTTTCCATCATCGATGAAACTGAAAGTATCTTGATTTTGGTGGTTTCCACCATTGATGAACAGAGATGCAACCGGAGATGAACTAATTTGCAAGGAGATGAAACGGAGATGCAACCGGAGATGAACTAAGTTAAAAGGAGATGAAAGGATGTTGGTCCCAAAGGGGTTATACAAGTTTGTAGAAGGGGGGGGGGGGGGGGTTGAATACAAACACACGATTTTTATCTTTCTAAATTGTTTATTGATATATATATCAAACAATTTATAGCTTGTTGCGGAACAAGATTAAGGAATAAACCTAATCTAAACAAACTATGAGAACACTAAGATTTCTTGCACTATAAATAAGAGAGAAAGAAAATCAAGAACACTAAGGATAGTATTCTTTCACACAGTAAGTTCAGCGAGAGGAATGGCCGAGCACTTCACAAATGAAGTAGGGTTTTTTTATATACTGCATGCATTTAATGCACAACAGTACACCTTTACACGTGGCAGCCTCTGGTTGGTTGCATGGTTTGACTTCAGTAGACAACCTAGTGGCCACATGATGAACAGTGTAGAATCAGAGTTGGTTGTACGATTCTGGACAAAAGGGATGTCCATTCTGACAAAATCGTACGGGGGCGTGCAAGTGGATAAGACAAAAGTTGCTTGTAGAGGAGGCTTCATGATCAGCGTTCGCTGAATGATTCTTTATCAGCGAATGATAAAGTTCAGCGTTCGCTGAAGTCTTCTACTTGAAACTTCACGTTGAGTGGATAGGTCTTGGCTTCGCTGATATCCGCATCAGGTCATTAGTAGACTTAGTCGCTGGTTCTTTGGCTTGATCTTCGACTTCAGCGTAGAACATGGTTTACGTGAATCTTGTCTTCAGGGATCATAAGTAAACAACATAACTATCAGCGATCATCAGTGAGACTGAACAGACTCAGGGCTCACTGATGAACAGTGTTCGCTGAATACATAATTTAAAGCATAAGTTTTCATCAGCGATACTAAACAGACTTAGTATATTTTCTTTGATGACAAAACATTAATACATATTGTCTACTTACAATTTTCACTAAGTGTTTCTCATAGTCATTATCAAATCACTGAGGGTTTGGATCAACAATCTCCCCCTATTTGATGATGACATAGCAATAAAGGAAAATTGCTAATTAAGAAAACATAAGGATAAAAAGGACTCATAAAATAATTGTCCCATTTACTGTTTTCATGGATCTTTTTAAGTACTGATGGAGTAAAGTACATTCACTGAAAATTTTCATTTAATTTCGTATAGATTATAGAGGGAAGTGAAAAAATTACAAGTACAACGAATAATAATTACAAGTACAAAAAGTTATAAGTTGATAAAAGATAGAAGAATTACAAAAGGGATCCTATCAGCTATTCAGGTTCTTTCTTAACGAGAAGTTTGTCAAGAGTATCAGTTTGAGGAATCATCCAATCTGGGACTTTTACTCCCTGATCTCTTCTTTTCTTTGCTTCTTTGAAGATCAGGGGCTTCAGAAAGATTGGTTGGAGATCCTTTATGTAGTCACGCCAATAAAGTAAATCTCTGAGCTGTTCGATGGGAGCTTTGTGTAGCTCAGAGACTCATTGAAAACATGGGCGACCAGTGTATTCGTAGAAGAAAATGCCGTAAGGGTTACTGATAACCTTACCAGGGATGAATGTTTCAGCGGGAGGTAGGGAGACATCGAGTCCAGAGAAATCAGCATCCGGACCAAGAACTGTTTCACGAGAAAAGTCGATCCCCGTTTCATTCCTTATCGGAGGACTTGAAGTTGAGAGTTTCTTCTTCTTAGCAGTAGATCGCTTGGGCAAGATTGGAGGAGGTTTTGAGATGTCAACAACTGAAGCTACCATGTCGATCAACCTGTTAAGAGTTTTCTCGACATGGGTCTTGTATGTTAAGCGCGATCGCTGAATAGCTACCCTCATCTCCAACCATTCAGGGAAGCCAAGCTTATCAATATTTGACAGGTAGCGAATTGACTTGAATCCGTTTTCTCTGATGACTTCGACGTCGACTATTGGAACATTTCTTGCCATTCTCTCTTTCGGGAACACAAATTTAATCCTTGAAGCGTGACTTCTGTAATGACATTTCTCTTTGCACCAGGCCAGAGTGGAATCACTGACCTTTGTTTTCTCTTGACTTCTCTTCTGTGCGTCCTTGATCAGCTTTCGTTGGACACCTACAGGGAACCTTTTCAGTTCAGGATCTTTTACCGAACGTTGAACGAGTTCGAAGACATATTCTTTGTCTTTTTCTTCAGCCCTTTTTCGTTCGGCAAGAAGTTTCTCAGCCTTGAAACCTTCAGCGATTTCCTTTTTTGATAGGATGTTGAGATGAGGAGTAACGATGTGCTGAGCCTCAAGCTTTTGAATCATGGCTGCTCTCTTTTTCAGTTCTTCTTCACTTGGCTTTTGAGGAACCAAGGAAGGTCTTTTATTGTGAGAGAGCAGTTCTTCTTCTTCTTCAATAGCTTCATCAGTCTCATCAAAGGAGACTGGGATTATTTGAAAATCATCAGCACTCGGCACTGGGATTATTTCTGGATTGCTGTGGGGAGCTTCAGTTTGACCCTCAAGCAGGGGAGAGGACTAGCTGAAACAAAACGATCACAGAGGTAAGATCATTTGGGAGAAGAGATAGAGAAAGGATGGGTTAACTGTTTAGAGGTTTGAGTGAGAGTATGATGGATATTGAGAAGGGGTAGAGGAGGGATGCAGAGTAAGGGAATAGAATATAACATACTTGACAAACTGGCTTCTTGAGGAGAATAGCCAGGTTATCCTCAGCGAGACCTTTGTTCTTTCCTTGATCCGTCGGATTCGCTGGAGGTTTGCTTTTTGGTCCCCTCCCCTTGTTCAGTGATAACGACCCCTTTTAGAGCTGGGGTCCTCTTGGGTTTTGGCTGAAAAACGAAGCCTTCAACATCATCATCATCGTCATCGTCATCATTTTTGGGTGATGATGAAGGTTCGTCATCCTAGAGATCCAGGTCTTCCTCGTCTTCTTCTTCCTCAGACTCAACATTTTCGTCAGAGTCAACAAGCACTGGAGATTTTGCCTGTTCTTCGACATTCTCCCCCTCAGAATTTGCATGTTCGGAGAATTCGGTTCCATCAGGGTTTTCAACTCCCTGAGGTTTATCAACAATATCCTCCTCCTCAGAAACATAGGGAAGGCCTTCATCTGTATGCTTCTCCCCCTCTTCCACATGTTGAATGGGGGAGGCAATAGTAGCAGCATCAGCGGTAGCAGCAGTATTCCTATCTTCTGGGACAAGAATGACTGAACGGTTTTCAACTGCTGCTAATCTGTCTTCTAGCCCAGATAAAGCAAGGTTGGTCTTCTCAATGAATTCCACCGCCTTTTCCAGGTTTTCCCGATCCACCTGAGTAAAGTGGGACAGAGGGAAGGTGGGAGCGTTGAGACGATCAAGGATTTGTTGTAGTAGATCAGTGGAAGAGCCAACCTTGTGACCGAGATCGTCCATTGCAGTCTTCAAAGAACTCACCTCTCCCTTAAGATTTGAAACCTCTGTCTTCAGCGTTGTGACCTCGCTGGACAGGGCTTTGAAGTTGGAGGAGAGGTCAGTGTTGGTGTTGTTGAGGGCGCTGAGTGTGGAGGAGTTATTGGAGAGAGCCTCAGCAACAGAAGACAGACTGCCTTCAACTTTTGACATAGCAGCATTGGAGGCTTTGTCAGCGACAGCCTCAACCAACTTCTTTAAAGTCTCCCCAGCGTTTGTAACCGCTGTGGAGTTCGAGGAGATGGTGGTGGTGAGAGTTTCCACCTTAGTAGCAATCTTCGTGAGGGAGTGACTAATTGTGTCCAAATTAGGACCTGTAACAGAAAATAACTTATGAACAAAGGAAAGCTCAGAAGTTGGGGGTTTAGAGAGAGAAGTGTTTAGGTTACCTGGAGGCGGGTTGGAAAAGGTGTTGAAGTCACGATATTCTGATACGTGTTTCATGTCATCTTCCAGCATGCGGTGGGAGGAAGCGCCTTCAGGTCCTTTATTTTGATTCATTAATTTCTGTAGCTCAGCGACAGAGCTGTCATCCAGATGGATGACATGTGAAGGTGATGCAGAGGGAAAAACAAATGTAGAAGAGACCAAAGAATGAGTGGGAGAATCGAAGGTTGAGAAGAGGGTGTGGGTAGCGGATTCTGCGTTGGATCCGCTGAAGAATATTTCACCAGTACATTGAGGTACTGAGAAAGGGGGGTCCTGTTCCATGATAACATCAGTGTCTTGAGGCATTGAAGAGGGTATTGAAGAGGTTGGTTCAGCGGATGTGGCGGAGCGTGCCACGAAACTATCCAGCGTCTTCTGTAGAGAAACAGACGCGGAGTCTTCAGCCTGGGAAGGCTTGGGTTGCTCCTTGGAGATCTTCTTGGTCTTATGGATGCCAAGTGGGGATTCAGAATGTTTTCTCTTTCGAGATGGAGTTGTGGTTGCGGCTTGGGTACCAGCGGTTGGGACGACCGCTGCCGAGGAGGTAGCCGCAGAAGTAGAAAAAGTAGAGGAGCGTAGAAGAGGTGAGAGAGTAGAGAGACGTACCTCATTAGCGATCGGTTTGTAGTCGAGCACCTTCGGGCCAACCTGAGAAAGTCTCAGGTCTCCCCCGGTGGGATACCTTTCTTTCAGCCCATGCATCAATAGGGCACTGAGGAATCGTGGGTATGGAACGTTCACTGGCCTATTAGGGACTTCAACCTTTTCCATCAGATCTTCAAAGATGAGGCATGCCCAATCCACGTGCAGGGCTTTCATCAATGCGCAACCCATGGCAGATTGGGTCTTCGAGGCCTGATCAGTAGACCCAACTTTTGCGGACATACAGCTGATGAGATGAGCAAAGATGAAGTTCATCTCGCTGGCCATTTTGCTTTTCATCACGGTAATTATCTTCTTCTCAGGTTGGTTGTCGCGTCCTGTGTTCCAGTTATACTTCATTGCGTCCAAGAAGGAGATAATTTCAGCCTTTCCTTCGTTGGAGGTTGGATCAGGGAAAGGGACGAACATGTTGTCCTGTGAGCTGGAAGGGAGGTTTAGGGCATGTCTGATAACTCCAGGGGTGATTTTTGCTTCGCCTAGGTCAGTCTCGAAGGCGATGGCATCAAACTTCTTGTTTGGATTTTTGGTGGAGGAGATATGGGTACGATGAGCTGTGTACCAGAACTGAGCCAAGAGGTTTTTGTGAGCAGGAGGCCTGATAGTTAGAGCTGTCGCCAGAGGACAGGTTTTTATGAAGTTCACGGCATCGTTTAGATGAGTGACCATTTTCTTCGGAGGGAATTCCAGCAAAGCATAGGGATTGTTCGAGTGGAACGTGGTGGAACGTGATCTGGTCCAGTGAGAGTTTCATCATTGGAGCCTTGGTAAGTGCAACCTTGTCAGAAGTTGCAGGAGATGCAGCATTGGTATTGTCAGTGGTTGCCATTGCTGTTTAGAACACACAAAGATGAAGAAGATGAAGAAAATTTCTTAAAATTGAAAGAGATTCCACAATGAGATTTTTAGGGTTTTGCAGTTTTGAAAAGAGGTACAAAATTAGTGAAAGTTCTTGTTTTCCAGTTTCCTTTTATGGAAAGGATTCTGGAAAAACGTATGAAAAGTGTAAGTTTAAGATTCTTTGATTAAACTCACAAGAACAACTTGAAAGCAAGCTGTGTTTATTAAAACCATGCAGAAGATGATTTCAAACTTTAGAAACGTACATTGTTTGATCTTGTAAAAGCAAGAATAAGATCACAAATGTTGTTTAAGATGGATTAAAGAAGAGAAATGTAACCTGTTTCGTGAATGGAGAGGATGATTAACACAAGTTCTTGAAAAATCCGAATGCAAAGGAAATATGTGAATTCTTTTTGCTTTAAGAGAGTTCATATGCGTAAAAGGTAAAAATATAAACTCGAATGGTTTATATAGTGAGAGTAGAGAGAGAAAAACTAAGAGCGGGAAAAGTTTTTCATGATGACACGTGACACGTCCCTTGAATCTTATTGGACACGGAAACGAAACGGGCGAACGTGTCAGACGAAAAGGCGTGCCATGGCTCATCCAAAGGATGACGTCACAAACGTCATTTCATATTTTAAGGTGTCTCTGAGGGTTTTAGAAAAACTCAGGACATTTTGAAATTAGAGAAGCACTGATTTGAAGTATCAGTGAGATATTTAGAGTTTCATAAGAATCACTGAAAGGAAGAGATATTCAGCGATGTAATTTATTTTGAAATCTTGCATGCTGAGGCGAGTGTCACCGATTAAGAGAGAACATACCTTGATATCAGCGAATCAATTTTGGTCAGAGATTAGATGATTAAAGGGGTTATACAGGTTCATTTTATCACTGATCTAATGCTAACCACTGAAGATTTTATTCTTCCAGATTCAGCATTCCAAGCTCGCTGATGAGAAAGTTGAATCTTGTCTCATCACGAGGTTTGGTGAACAGATCAGCTAACTGAAAGTTAGTTGGAATAAAATGAAGTTCTATATCACCATTCATCACATGGTCTCTAATAAAATGATACCTGATCTCGATGTGTTTGGTCTTTGAGTGTAGCATTGGATTGTTTGTTAAGGCGATGGCACTAGTGCTGTCGCAATAGATTGGAATTTTGGAGAGCTGAAGGTCATAGTCCAATAGTTGATTTCTCATCCATAAGACTTGAGAACAACAGCTTCCAGCGGCTACGTACTCAGCTTCAGCGGTTGAGGTGGACACTGAATTTTGCTTTTTACTTGTCCAACTCACCAGCTTTCCACCCAGGAGCTGACATCCTCCTGTGGTGCTTTTCCTATCCAATTTGCATCCTGCAAAATCACTATCTGCGTCTTTGGGATACCAAAGACCTAGGTTAGGAGTACCCTTAAGCTATCGAAAAATACGCTTTACAACGATCAAATGAGATTCCTTAGGTTCAGATTGATATCGTGCACATAAACAAGTTGCATACATAATATCAGGATGGCTAGCTGTAAGATACATAAGAGAGCCGATCATCCCACGGTACGATGTGACATTAACATGTTTCCCTGAAGGATCTTTGTTAAGTGTCAGCGTCGGTGCTTGTACGATTCTGGACAAAAGGGATGTCCGTTCTGACAAAATCATACGGGGGCATGCAAGGGGATAAGACAAAAGTTGCTTGTAGAGGAGGCTTCATGATCAGCGTTCGCTGAATGATTCTTTATCAGCGAATGATAATGTTCAGCGTTCGCTGAAGTCTTCTACTTGAAACTTCACGTTGAGTGGACAGGTCTTGGCTTCGCTGATATCCGCATCAGGTCATTAGTAGACTTAGTCGCTGGTTCTTTGGCTTGATCTTCGACTTCAGCGTAGAACATGGTTTACGTGAATCTTGTCTTCAGGGATCATAAGTAAATAACATAACTATCAGCGATCATCAGTGAGACTGAACAGACTCAGGGCTCACTGATGAACAGTGTTCGCTGAATACATAATTTAAAGCGTAAGTTTTCATCAGCGATACTAAACAGACTTAGTATATTTTCTTTGATGACAAAACATTAATACATATTGTCTACTTACAATTTTCACTATGTGTTTCTTAGGGTCATTATCAAATCACTGAGGGTTTGGATCAACAAAGGAGATGAAACGGAGATGAAACGAAAACACGCTTGTTTGTTTCTATGAAAACGGAGATTACCGGAGATGAAACGAAAATGAACCGGAGATGAATCTGTTTCATGAAACTGGAGATTAAACGAAAACACACGTCCATCACCTTCTTGTTGAGTTTGTTTCATTATTCCACTTCCGTAAAACACCAAACCACGAAAAAAATGCAAGATCGTGGTGGAACAGTGGGGCGATCTGGTGGAGGTTGGTGAAGGTGGTAGGTTTTTCCGGCAGCTGCATTTCATAGGATCTCACAACGGAGGGGATAAGAAAATTGGGTCAGAGATACATGGTGATGGTGGACGTGTGGAACATGGGGTTTAGGATTCAAATTTGAGATAACCATATATGGAAGATAACCATAAATAAATATAATCAATAAATACCTAAAATAAAACCACGAAATACAAATTGACAAATATGCCCATAAAATTAAAAAATAATAACAAATTACTAGAAATTTTGTGATTGGTCCAATCGAGTTTGCAAAGTTTTCAAAATTAGGGTGGTTTTCATAATATCCCCCCCTATATATATAGAGAGGGATCTTCAAATGTAAACCATCATTTTCGTGTAAAACCGTGTAAACTCTCGATTTCATTGGTTTTTTTGATAATTTTTTTTATGGAATTGTTTATTTTGATGAAATGGTTTCATATCATTCATTTCTTGATGAATTTTTTTTACGAAATTTGTAGTTTCATAGGTGAAAACGAAAATGTATGAAACAGTTTCATAAGAATGAAAAAAACCTATGAAACTACAAATTTCATAAAAACAATTCATCACAAAATGAATGATATGAAACAATTTCATCAGTATAAACAATTCCATAAAAACATTTCATCAAAAAAAACCCTATGAAATCGACGGTTTACATGGTTTACACGAAAATGATGGTTTACATTTGAAGATTACTCTCTCTCTCTCTCTCTCTCTCTCTCTATATATATATATATATATATATATATATATATATATATATATATAGGGCCATTCAAGGGAGAACTAAATTATTTGTGATAACTGTGAGATCCAATCTCAACCACAAATCAGAGGATAAAATAGGAAACTATTAATTTTGGTAATTCAGACTTAAAATTTTATCAAATGGCAATTTAGGTATTTTAAAAATATTCTCTCTGCTCCCTCCTCTCTCCTCTCTCCGGTGAACGTTTTTCCGACAAACACGTGATACACATTGTGATACCCTTAATAACATAATGAAAATAACAAGAAAAAAACATAGTGTGGTACACTTTATAAGGCAACACTAATTGATACTTTGTGATACACTTTGTAAAACAAGAAAAATACATTGTGATACCAAATGTGATACCCTACTGTCATACCAAATGCGATACCCACTAAACTTGTTGTGATCACTGTTCTAAAAAGCTCGTCGCAACAGCCGCCAAGGCGCGTCGTGGCTCAAGGCTTGAGTGTCACGCCACGTTATGCCCGTGGCACGCCATGGCCTAATGTGCGCTCTTATGTTAAGAGATATTCAATGTTTTTTTCTATATGTTTTAATGTCTTATTTGCTAGTTTTTAATGTATAACCTAATTTAACTTGTTTATTATCATTGACTCATTGATTAATAGTACAAAACATGTGTTTTTATATATAATATTATATATGATATATAGATTTGCCGCTATAAGTCACGCCTTGATAAACGTCATTGCCTCGCCGTGACTCCTAAGGCTTGAGGCTTGGCCTCGTCGTCACGCTACGCCTCATGCCATTTAGAACCTTGGTTGTGATATGCGTTGGATACCGGTTGTGATACCACTGTACATTCAATATCGAACACTAAAAGCAAACCTAAAACATATTAATACTTAATAATCACAAGAAGAACTGAAACCCCCCAAAAATTATCACATCCAGAAAGTATATAAAGAACAAAATTGACCCCTAAAAACTCGAATTCTAGCAACAATATATATAAAAAGGATTACATAATTAGCGAGCAGTTCTTCCAAAGAGGGACTGTACATCGGGAGCCCATTCGACTGAGAGACCAACATTATGCCTCAAATCATACATAGTAGGACCCACCACCATCGATATACTGCACGACGGCACCACCACCACTGCTGTTTTTGGCGGTGGTGGCGCCATTTTCACTGCTTGTTGACTCGTTATTTGCAGATGGGTTTGCATCGCCGCCATTGAGATCCGGCGGTGGTTCAACATCGTCACCGCTTTGAGGGGTGGGAGGGAGCGGAGTTCACCATCACATGGAAGGGGTTTGAGGCGGTTGATTATTGGTGTTGGATGAAGGAGACAAAAACAACCATCATATCTCTTGATGGGTGCTGGATTGGAGCACTTTAGGGACGCCGGTGAGATTGAGGGAGAGGCAAAGAGATAAACTCTTTTTTAGGGTTGATGGTTGGTGAGATAAGATAGAGAGAATACTTGATGCCATGAGACATGGAAAGATATAGAGAGAGATTTTTGAGTTGTCAAAACATGTAAAATCACTAGTTTTTAATTAATAATAAAAGTAAATTTCTTAAATGAGTGGTCTATATTAGATCTCACGGTTATCACAAACTACATAGTTCTCATTTGATTAGGCCCCTATATATATATATATATATATATATATATAGAGAGAGAGAGAGAGAGAGAGAGGGGAAGGTTCAAACGAGAACGATAACTATTTACGAGAAATACGAGAACGGCCGACCATGTACAAAATCACTGGTGATTCACGTACAAAATCACTTGTGATTCACGTACAAAATCATTGGTGATTCACGTACAAAATCACTGGTGATTCACGTACAAAATCACTGGTGATTCACGTACAAAATCACTGGTGATTCACGTACAAAATCACTGGTGATTCACGTACAAAATCACTGGTGATTCACGTACAAAATCACTGGTGATTCACGTACAAAATCACTGGTGATTCACGTACAAAATCACTGGTGATTAAAATTCTGGACACGCGTGGTTTGGGCCGCGACTTGCAAGTCGCGTGGCAAGTCGCGCGAATCACCAGTGATTTTGTACATGGGCGGCCGTTCTCGTATTTCTCGTAAATAGTTAGCGTTCTCGTTTGAACCCACCTATATATATATATATATATATATTTATATATTCTACCAGTGTGAAGATGAATTCAAGCGATTGAAAGATTCATGAAATTATAGTAGATTTAGAAATTTGAAAAAATTACAGTCAACTAAGATTTAGGTTGTTCGAAAAAAATTAGATAGATAAATATATTTATATAATATTTAAAATTATACATGGGTTAAATCAATTGAGAACCACAAAGATTTACAAATCTGTGAGAACCGATATAAAAAAGTTATATGATATATTTCATCAAATGCTAGGATTTAACATATTGCTTCACATATATTTGTTTCACAATATAATTGTTTCACATGTATTTGTTTCACATGTATTTGTTTCACCACGTGAATATTTTATACGTGTATTTTTCATTTCATTAGGTGAACCAACATTTTTTTTCACGTATAATCTTTTCACATGGTCAAAACAAACATATGTGAAAAAAATCTTAAATCATAGGTTTTGATGAAAAAATCATATAAAAATATTTTTATATCGGTTCTCATGGGTTTGTAAAATATTTGTAGTTCTCATTTGATTATCGTCATATATATATATATATATATATATATATATATATATATATATATATATATATATATATGTATGTATGTATGGAGAGACCTTCTTTTGAGAACCTATAACTAGTATTTAATATATTAATCAACCTATATTTGTTTCAAAATGTGTTTCTTTACATGTACTCGGTTCAAAATATGCACATTTTTTTACGTTTTTGTAAAACAAAAAGTATACATAAAAAAATTTCACATTGTGAAACAAATATATATAAAACAATCACGTTGTGAAACAAATATATGTTAATCAATACACTAAATAATACTCTTACATGAGAAAAAATAATGTGAAAAAAACGTAAGGTAGAAGTTCTTATGGATCTCACAATTTTTGGAGTTATCAAATGATTAAGACCCTATATATTCTTGTGTGTGTATATATATTTCGGGTTTTTGTGACAAAAAATCAAACTTAACACGAACCCAGATATCCTCCAAATGTTGAGTTCCAGATTTTTAAATTTAGGAGTATATGAGTTTTAGACAAACACCTCATTTTACCTTGAGTTCGAATTTAGATTTTTGAATAGTAAATATTTTACACACCCCAACAGTAGACCCTCACGAGGAAAGTGAATCCGGGATGGGGCTGTTGCACGTTTTTATCGTAAACCACAAGCTATGGGGACGTCGCATATTGTTTTCTTTAATTACTACCCCTTGTTTCACCTTTTTTGTTTTTATTTTTTAAACTTCAAAATTAATTCTTGTATTTTATAAGGGAAATTAATTAAAATACCTTAAGTCCAACTTCGTGTTACCAAAATACCCAAAATCTCTCCCAGTTTACAAAAATACCCAAAAAAATCTGCGATGGGCCCCGCGAGCGCGGGCCCAGGGCCACGTGGCAAACTGTTTGGGTCAAAAGCCCCGCAACTTTGCCCGCGTTGGCAAGTTTAGCCC
This sequence comes from Saussurea involucrata, assembly GCA_033807775.1. NCBI lineage: Eukaryota > Viridiplantae > Streptophyta > Magnoliopsida > Asterales > Asteraceae > Saussurea > Saussurea involucrata. Next base: position 142,857,991 of record CM066322.1, read on the forward strand.
CTGCCCACGATAGGGCAAAAAAAAATTTACATTTTTGGTCCCTGTTTTTTGTGTCTTTGTTCAAAACCGAGCTGCGTGAGCACGAGATTTTGGAGCTGCATTCGTGTCCGCAGGTCGCGCTCGCACACAAGTTCGACGATTTTAGCTTACGAAATCGTCAATCGGCACCCCCCCCCTGCGCGCGGGTAGGTGTTGGAGTAAAACCATGCAAGGAGCTTGTCAACTCCTCACACTTCTTTCCTTATAAACCAAATAAAGTTCCTTCCTCCTTCCTATGTGGGACACCTTCCCACACCCAAATTGGTTTTTGCTAATTTCATGGTGTTTACTCAACTTTGAGTATCGATATCTCATTCACACATACTCCGTTTTCGACGCATTATATATCGTTTTGAAGCTCTCATATAGGAGAACATAAACCCACTAAGAGTTAATTATATATACCACATATATATATATATATATTTAAATGTGTCTAAAATTCCCTAAAAACCATTAAATATAAGAACTTTAGACACATTTAAATATATGTGTATTTAATTAGCTTTCTTTATTCTAGGGATACAATTTAAAGTTCTTATATATATATATATGTGTGTGTGTGTGTGTGTAATCATCGACTAATTATCTTAACATAAACTCGCAAGTTCTCAAATTCAATGGCTATCCCATGGTTATTGGTAAAGTTTGCCACAATGAACAAAGGGTACATAGTGCATCTGTTTGACTGCTTTGATGATAAGATGCAAATTAATTTTATATAAAAGTTAACAAAAATCCTAAACGCAGCATGAATTTATTGAAGAAAATAAATGAAACCAAAAAATGATTTTCCCCCTATTTCTCTTAGTTGCATGTATAACAGTGTGATTCACTATTATGTAAGCAGTAGTAAAGCATGATGTGCAATTGTATTTTGACCCAGTTAAGTTTTTAATAAGCATCACATTTCAAGATCACTATGCATCACCTCTTACTTGGTTTAAGCACCATCCTCATCATACTGAGATATTTTAGGCTCGATGATTACACGAAAGATAATTAGTCGATGATTACACACACACACACACACACACATATATATATATATATAGCCTTAGGTTCAAAGTTGGGGGCAGGGGCTAAACTTGCCAACGCGGGCAAAGTTGGGGGGCTTCGCGGGGCTTTTGACCCAAACAGTTTGCCACGTGGCCCTGGGCCCGCGATCGCGGGGCCCATCGCGGATTTTTTGGGTATTTTTGTAAACTGGGAGAGATTTTTGATATTTTGGTAAGAGATGGTCAAACTTGGGGTATTTTAATTAATTTCCCATTTTATAATTGAAAATAATATTTTTGAAGGGTTCTTAAATCAGAAAAACAAATTTATAAAAATAGCATATTTTTAACGCATTTTCAGAAATAATCACATAAATCATTAATAGTTTTGGTTGAGGAAAGATGATTCAAGAACTTTTACAAAAAGACAAAAAATATAAGTGAGTAATAGATGGTATTATGGTAAAATAAGAAAGATAGATAAAAAAAATATGAAATATAGGTAAAAATAAGAAATACAGTGGTAAGAAAATAAGAAAGGTAGGTAAAAATAAGAATATAATAGTAAAAAATAAGAATATAATGATTTATACACGGTACACAAAACTCATTATTCTTATATTTGGTGAGATTTAAACAGCTATCTATACTACTTTATGAAAAGAATAAGGGGCAGATTTTGTCAAGATTCAGTTTTTATCAGCCACGTTCCTTCTTAGCCACGTCCCTTCTCACACGTCAGTTATCTCCTCTCCCCTGATTTCTCTCACTCTTCCACGAACTCTGCCTTTAACCTCCATTCCTCCATATTCCTCCATAAATAGATGGAGTTTTGCACTACTGTAATTCATGTTTATTGTTGGATTTGCTGTTTTTACTGCTTTTGTAGTGTTTTGGGCAGGCTTCGTTTTGAGAAAAAAGTGTCGATTCTCTGCCTCACATCATCGATCGCTTCATGTCGTTTGCGACTTCGATTTTTCATCAAGGTAATGCCTTTTTCCCATCCTGTTAATTCTTAGTTTTAGTTTTTTTTCTGGGGCAATGGATGTTATGACTTGGAATATCATCCTATGAAACATATGTATGGGTTATTTATGTGAATTCACTGGTGCACACAAGCGCTTGCAATTTTGGAGCAAAGTAAAAGATTTCGTGTTTGTAATTCAGGGGCTAAAGCAGTTGTGGAAGGTGTTTTGGCACATAACAGCAGGAATTATAAATTTTGTTGCTGGCATGGGGGAAATGCATATGCTCTTGACTCAGATAATCACCATCATCATCTTCCGGTGGATAGAACGAGAATGGATTTGAGAAGCCGGATAACTCCTAGAACCAGGTAATAAAACCCTAACCCTAATTTTTCCTTCGTTGCAGTCGAGTTTGGTATATCGTCATTATTGTGAATTATGGGTATATCGTCATTCTTTGCAAGATATATTCCTCCAAAATCCAAGTAAAACTTCCTCTTGTGAATTATGGGTATATCGTCATTCTTTGTGTATTTATGTGTGTGAATTTTGATTTTTAGGAAAAGAGTGTTTCTGGGGAGTAGTTCAGCGTGTATGGAACCCGAAGTGATAGAGATTCCTCCTCCAATGCATAATCGGAGATCAAAATCGAAGGCTATGGCGATTGTACCAAAAGAGGTATACATAAGAGGTGGCTTGTTTCTTTCTCTTCTTTTCTATATGTAATAACTATAGCTAATTACATTCTTAAATTGATTAAAGTCAGTTGATCGATTATTGTGGCAGGGTACTATGGCTTTTATACTTCTCTTTATGAATTTGATATGATGTGTTATTCTACTTGCAGGTCATCTGCCTTTCAAACACCATGTTTTTTTTCCAAAACAGATGGCTCAAAAGGATAAACTTGGTGAAAGCTTTAGACTTCAAGCAAATAAAAAATAAGAAGTGTTTCCACTCTTGATATGGCTAGGGTTTCATCAATTATTATTATGTTTTCTTTTGTGTTTTTATTTGAAAGATAAAAAGGGGTATCCATTTGTGTTGTATTGTGCAGGGAGGTAACACCAGTTTTGATGGATGCATAACTCATGGACCATGGGGTGGTTCACAGGGGGAAAACTGGATTTATACGCCCAAAGGCTTCATTAACAGAATATACATTGTACATGGAAGGGTTATTGATGCCATCACCTTCCAGAGTGACTGTACCATGGGTAAAACTGAAACCTCATATTTTGGTGGTGGCGATGGCGATCAATTAGACATGGTACCTTAAATTATCCGAATTTAGTTTGATCGTTGAATACATGTTTTAGCATCTTTGTTTTTTGTAAATGTGCATGCAGGGAATAGTTTTCCAAATGATCGACATGTTTCTAATTATGCAGATTTGGTTCAGCAGCAGGTGCTGTAATGGTTCAGCAGCAGGTGCTGTAATAGATCAGCAGCAGGTGCTGATTGGATCCAGCTACATCGCACAGAGCTGTACTGAATCAGCAGCAGGGCGGAACAGCAGCGAAACAGCAACAACTTAACCCATTAAGCTTATGTCCGAAGGTTTAGCTTCAAATTCAATCCTGGTGGGAAGTCGAGTGTATTCGGCTGATCCGAGTAGGTTTACTTCTGGCAAACCGACCCTGTTTTGGCTTTAGTTCACATCGGGTGGTTCTATTTGTTTTCGGTCGCTCTTGGTTACTGTCTGTTTGGATGGTTGTCATTCCTAGAATTTCAAGTTTTATATATTTTCTTTAAAATATATCCTCAACTTGTCTGATTAAATAAGCTTTCGTGTATCAGGCGAAGGACCGTGTGAAAATTCAGATTGTACATTGTATTGTTATTATTAGGAACATGGATTATAGAGTTTAGATGTTGATTAATTGGGTCTTTGTAAAAGAAGTAGCTAATGCAGATGATGTTTACTAAAGAAAAAAGATTCTTGTTGTATTTTTATGAATACCCATGGCAAAAGTTTGAATCTTGAAATTGAGAAAGTCATAATAATAGGTTTGACCTGAAAAATTCAGTTTGTAGATTGTATTTTTAAATATTAGGGACATGGATTATAGAGCTTAGATGTTGATTAATTGGGTCTTTGGAAAGGAAGTAGCTTAATTCAGATGATTAGCCATGGGTTAAGGTTTGTTGATCTGGGTATTTGTTGAATTGGGAGAAATAGTTAGCTTGATTAGTTTAGGTGCAATTTTGTGGAACAATGTTTAAGAATCTATTATGCAAGTGATCTTGCTAAGCCAAGAAAGTCGATTCTTGCTTTTATTTCATATGTTGGTGGATTTTATTGTTTAGAATATTTGGTGAATTATGTTAGTTCTTGTGTACTTTAGAGAATTTGTTAGTGTGCAACTTAGAAGTTTTACTCCTGGCTTAAAAATTGTGCTTAATTGGGTGGAACTATTGCAAAATCGAGTTTGAAAATGGTGGTGTTTAATGATTTTGGGTGGAGGGGACTTAAAAGATTTGGTAATTGTTTTTAAACCAAGGACACTACCATCTCCGAAGCAGAGGAGCTTAATGAAGGCATCTACTGCCAAAAAATGTTTATTGGATAACTGTTTTAAGTATTTATAGGGTTATTTAGCTAAATGACTTTATGACAACTGCTTTTTAAATTCACGATCTTCTGACAAGTTTTTAGGCATTCTTTTGTTTGGAAGTGACATTCTTATGTGAATTTTATTGTTTTTTTTATCTTGATAACTGATGCTGCACGAACTCTTACTAACTAATATTTATGAATTCTGGTCATTTTTGCAGGAATCAGAGGACATTTCGTCCCAAAAAAAGTGCACCATCGGGAGTAAGGTTGAGCTCTCCCCATCCATCCTTCCACACTTTTTTTGGCAATTTTTTATTGAAACGATCAACAAAAATGACAGCATTTCAATAATTGTCTTTTGTTTTATATTTCAATAAGTAGATCAATGAAACTTACTTTGATTGTGTGTGTAGGGTGCATAACTAAGGTAACACATCGATGCTACTTTGGGTAGTGGAAACTTGAGAGAAGCTGTAAGACTTCCACCGGGGGAAGATATAAAAGAATGGCTTGCTGTCAACAGTTACTCTCTTTTCCTTTATCTAATTGTGTTTGTGTGTGAGTATTTACCGTATATAAATCTTATATATTAAAAAAAAGAACGTGAGATTCTGTTTGCGTTCAACATAAAATTTCACTTGAAAATGGCTCTGAATACATGTCCCAAATTTGTCATTTTTAAATGAATATGACGCACTCTGTAGGACTATCGTGTTTGTTTTCATATGATGGTCAACTAGATTATGGCAGTACACTTACTTTTTTCGATTCTGAATGAGGGTGGTTTGAATTTTTTGATTTTTTGCTGTGGATTTCTTCAACCAGGTGAATCTTCTATATGGCATTCTATATGGCACCTTAACTGAGTTCTGTACACCAGAGAGTTGTCCCACTACTATTTTGTTCTTTTTTTATTTAATTGCTAAAATAGCCTCTCGAATTAAGGGATAGGATCGGCACCCGAGGCAGTGATTATGTTATGTTCGAGGGTATTCAATTCAACAAGGTTTACCGAAATATTGACAGAGGTGAGTGTGGTTTTATACATAGATAAAAGTTTGTACAAACTTTTAATTCCAGAGCTCATGAAATATTAGGAATTCGGCCAAACTGTCTAGGCCAAACTGAAGACAAAAAAGACAGCAAAATTAAAGAAACAAATGGTATTTAGTACAAATGATCGTTAACGATTGCCAAAGTGACAAATAAAAGGGAGAGGATTTGTTGAGTATATGTTATAGTAATTTATAATCCTCCGGATTTACCCAAATAATAGTTGGTTTTATTTTTATATTTTGAATATCATGAAAGAAATTAATAACTGAACTATTCTTAGTTAATTAAATATAAGATGCATTAGTTGTAATTTTGTTTTGTTCAGATATAGAATTTAGATTCTTAATCGGTAGTGACATTAATCGTTTATATCTGATTTATAAGAAAATTTTACATACAGCTGCATTGCAGCGGGCACATATTTGGCTAATGCCTATTTGATAAGAAATAATACAAAGCATGTAGCACGATTGAAGATTTGAGTATTTGATTTTAGAATCGAATTGCGTCCCGCAGCATCGCGCGGGTACGATGACTAGTTGTTATCTCAAATGGGTTGGTTTCATTGAAAAGTTGAGTTAATGTGAGAATTGGTTATCAACTGTTGGATGAGAAATGCATGCACATTAGAATGAAATACGCCGAGATAAGATGCACCAGATAAATTCTTTTTTAAGGTGCAATTGATGGGAGGACATTTGCTTAAAAGTGATCAACAGTTCAAATCCACTTTCACGATTCTCACGTTGACCTCAACTTCTCACACGATCATTTGTCTATCTTGAATATCGTAATTGTTAAAAACATAAATTAAAGAAAATATATATTGTATAACAAATTACTAATTTTTAATTATTAATATTATAGGGGTTAAATTAGGGAAATTAATTAAAATACCTAAAGATTGACTTTGACTTACCAAAATACTCACTTTCTCGCCAATTTTACCAAAATGCCCATTTTTTCCGCGATAGGCTTCGCGATCGCAGACCAGGGACCAATTTGGAAAATAAGTCTCCCGCGATCACGAAGAGGAGTCCGCCCGCGGTGCACACTTTTTGATTTCATATTTACACTTTCAACCCCTATAATTATTTACTTACTTTACTTTATAACTTTTACTTTCCTAATTTTAATTTTACACCTTCATCATATTAATACATATAATCGTTTATTAACTAAAATACGTTAAAAATAAGTTTTAATTTTAACAATTTACACCATTGTAATCGTCTCTTCGATACCTTCGAAATGAGTCTAATATTGAATATTTTTTGATTTAATTATTTTATTATATATTATATATTTTACATAAAAATATTTTTAATATTTACAATTCATAACATTATAGTTAATTATTAAATTTATGGTACATCTCTTACTTTTTCAATTTTCGTTTTACACTCTTATCACAGTAAGATAATAATTTTATATTAACTATATGAAAAATAAAAAACAAAAGGTATAAAGTAAATTATCTAAACAAGTATAATATAATTAAATCAAAAAATATTCAATATTGAGCTCATTTCGAAAGTATCGACGAGACGATTATAATGGTGTAACTTGTTAAAATTAAAAAGTATTTTTTACGTATTTTAGTTAATATACGATTATATGTGTTAATATAATAAAAGTGTAAAATAAAAAATAAAAAACAAAAAACTAAAAGATATAAAGTAAATTAACTAAAATAGATATAAGGGTTTTAAATGTAACTTTCAAATCAAAAAATTATAAATTGAAAGTTCTATTTAACACCCTTATACTTATTTAGTTAATTTACTTTATACCTTTTAGTTTTATATTTTTCATTTTACACTTTTATTATATTAACACATATAATTGTATATTAACTAAAATACGTTAAAAAATACACTTTAATTTTAACAAGTTGCCTTATTGTAATCGTCTCTTCGATACCTTCGAAATGAGCCCAATATTGAATAATTTTGGATTTAATTATTTTATTGTATATCATATATACTACATAAAAATATTTATAATATTTACAATTCATATCTTTATAGTTAATTATTTAATTTATGGTACATCTCTTATTTTTTCAATTTTCGTTTTACACTCTTATCACAGTAAGATAATAATCTTATATTAACTAAATGAAAAATAAAAAACCAAAAGGCATAAAGTAAGTTAACTAAATAAGTATAATATAATTAAATCAAAAAATATTCAATATTGGGCTTATTTCGAAGGTATCGAAGAGACGATTACAATGATGTAACTTGTTAAAATTAAAGCGTATTTTTAACGTATTTTAGTTAATATACGATTATATGTGTTAATATAATAAAAATGTAAAATGAAAAATAGAAAACTAAAATATGTTAAAAAGGTTCGATAAATAAATAAATACATATATATATATATATATATATATATATATATATATATATATATATATATATATATATATATATATATATATTAGTTATTTACCCGCTGCAATGCAGCGAGACGTATAATCCAAATAATTTGACGATTTAATCAATTATTAACTAAAATACGTTAAAAAATTCTTTTTATATTTAACAAGTTACACCATTAATATCGTCTCGTCGATACCTTCGAAATGAGCCCAATATTGAATACTTTTTGATTTAATTATATTATACTTATATAGTTAGTTTACTTTATACCTATTAGTTTTTTTATTTTTCATTTAGTTAATATAAGATTATTATGTTAATGTGATAAGAGTGTAAAACAAAATTGAAAAAAAATAAGAGATGTACCATAAATTAAATAATTAACTATAAGAGTATGAATTGTAAATATTAAAAATATTTTTATGTAGTATATATGATATATAATAAAATAATTAAATCAAAAAATATTCAATATTAGGCTCATTTCGAAGGTATCGAAGAGACGATTACAATGGTATAACTTGTTAAAATTAAAACGTATTTTTATAACGTATTTTAATTAATAAACGATTATGTGTTAATATGATGAAGGTGTAAAATTAAAAATAATAAAGTAACAGGTGTAAAGTAAAGTAAGTAAAGAATTATAGGGGTTGAAAGTATAAATATAAAATCAAAAAGTGTGCACTGCGGACTCCTCTTCGTGATCGCGGGAGACTTATTTTCCAAATTGGTCCCTGGTCCGCGATCGCGAACCCATCGCGGAAAAAATGGGCATTTTGGTAAAATTGGCGAGAAAGTGGGTATTTTGGTAAGTCAAAGTCAAACTTTGGGTATTGTTGGTCCCGAAGGCCTATACAAGTTTGTAGAAGGGGGGGTTGAATACAAACACACATATTTTACTTTTCTAAATTGTTTATTGATAAATCATTAACAATTTACAGCTTGTTGCGGAAACAAGATTAAGGATAAACCTAAATCTAAACAAGTTGGAACACTAAGGTTTCTTGCACTAAGAGAGATAAGGAAATTACTAATAATAACCTATCTGAGATAAGAGATTTGAACTTGTCCAGAGTTAGCAAGTTACTTCAAAAGAAGTGAGTTCATCTCTTTATATACTGCATGCATTTAATGCAAATCAGTATATACTTTACACGTGTCGTCAGCTGGTTGGTTGCATGTCATTGACTTTTGATGACAACCTTAGTAGCCGTAAGGATGAATAGTTTAGTATCAGAGTGGTTGTACGATTTCAGATTTTCGGAGGTTCTTTTCTGAAATTTCGTACGGAGGCGTGCAAGGGTGGTTAAGACAAAAGTACTTTGTACGGAGGACTTCATGATCAGCTTTCGTTGATTCAGCGATTATCATTTTCTATTCAGCGTTGGATTCGCTGAAAATCGAAGTTTGGATCAACAATCTCCCCCTATTTGATTATGACATAGCAACAAAGAAAATTGCTATTTAATGAAAACATAAGGATAAAAAGAACTCATAAAATATTTGTCCCTTTTACTGTTTTCTGGGATCTTTTCAGTACTGATGGAGTAAAGTACATTCGCTGAAATCTTTCTTTAAAACTTTGAATAAGGTTACAAAGAGAAATGGAAAGATTACAAGTACGAGCGAAATAAATTATAAGTACAAAAGGATAACTGATAAAATAGATGAAAGAGGCGATTTTATCAGCTTACAGAGGTTCTTCCTTAATGAGAAGTTCATCAAGGGTCTTTTCAGTGGGGATCATCCAGTCAGGAACCGTTACGCCTCGTTTTCTTTTGTTCAGCGCTTCTTCAAAGATCAAGGGTTTTAGGTGTGGTGCCTGAATGTCTTTTCTGAAGTCACACCAGTAGATGAGATCTCTGAGCTGTTCGATTGGAGTGATTGGAAGCTCAGCGATCCGTTGAAAACATTTACGTCCGTCGTAGTCGAGAAAGAATATTCCATAAGGATTACTGATGACTTTACCAGGGACGAAAAGTTCGCATGGTGGCAAAGAAATGTCAAGGGCAGATAGATCAGGGTCAGGACCAAGCACTTCAGCGCGAGAGAAACCAATTCCAGTTTCATTTCGTATGACAGGACCTGAGTTTGAATCTTGACGTTTCTTCTTTGGAGAGGCCCTTTTTCTTTTCAGCTTAAGATCAGGAAGAGGAGGAATGTCCACACAAGAAGATATCAAGTCGATCTGTCTGTTTATCAGCTTTTCGAAATGATCCTTGTACTTAGATTGTGACGAATGGATAGCTAACCTCATCTCCAGCCATTCAGAGAGACCATACCTTTTTACACTGTCAGCGCGAAAGGCTTCAGATTGGCCATCTTCTCTGAAAAGTTTGATGTCAACAATAGGTAGTCCGATAGAGGTTCTTCCAGAGATGAATACCTTGTTGATCTTCGCTGGACGATATCTGAAGTGAATTTTCTCTTTACACCAGATCAAGGTGGTCTGAGAAACTTCAGTTTTCTTTTCCACGATCTTCTGGGCTTCTTCCCAAAGCTTTCGTTGGATTTGAATGGGAACACGTTTCAGCTTGGGGTCTTTGACAGATTCTTGAGTAAGCTTGATGGCGTATTCTCTGTCTTTTTCTTCAGCTTCCTTTCTTTCAGCGATTAGGCGTTCAGCTCTGAGGTGTTCCTTGTATTCAGCTTTTGAGATTCTGAACTTTGGAGGAACTGAAGGAAGTTGATCACGCCTCAGAATGATTCGCTGATCCTCGAATCGCTTTATTATTTCCTCTCTTTTCTTTTGTTCCTCTTCACTTAGCTTTTGAGGAGCTAAGGAAGGTCTGCGTTTGTGAGAGAGAGTCTGTTCCTCAGGTTCATCAGTCTCAGAGATCAAATCCAAGACTGGGATTATTTCTTCAGCGGCAGCTGGTATTTTTGGTGAAGTCGCAGTTGTGGAGCCTTCAGCGATATCCTCAAACAGGGGAGAGGACTAGCTGAAACACAGCGATCTTACAAGTAAGAACTTAGGTAGAAACAGATAGAGAGAATTGGTTTAAGTGTATAGGCTTAGGTAGAGGAACTGATAGTGTATGATAGAGGAGGGATGGAGTAAGAGATGTTTAGTGTACATGACAAACCGGCTTTTCAAGCAAGATCGGCAGATTGTCATCTTCAGCGACGCTTTTGCCTTTGCCTTTCTCAGCTCCAGAGGCTGAGGGCTTTGTCTTTGTCCGCTCCCCTGAAGGTTCATTTATCGAGATCCCCTTAAGAGCTTTGATCCTTGGGGCAGGTTTGACGATAAAGAAATCATCGTCATCTTCGTCATCATCATCATCATTCTTCTTTGGAGAAGAAGATGGTTCATCATCAGGGATGTCGACGGATTCATCATCTTCTTCGAGTTGCTCCCCCTCAGATACAGAGGCGAGCTTCTCGGTTCCCTCAGGGTTTTCATCTCCCTGAGGTCCAGCAGCAGCTTCAGTTTCAATAGTCTTCTCACCCTCTTCAGCGAAGGTGAGGTCTTCGTTCTTCTCTCCCCTGATAGATTCATCATGGGAAAGGTCTTCAGCGCTCTTCTCCCTGGGATGTTCAGCGCTCTTCTCCCCCTCTTTTTCATGATGACTGGGGGAGGAATGGGTAGACTCTTCAGCTGTGGGAGGCTCTCTGTCTTCTTGGTCAGAGATACCCACACAGCTTTCAATCTTTGCTAATCTGACTTCTAGGCCAGTTATAGCAGGATTGATCTTTTCCAGCTCTTTGCGATCCGTCGCTGTGAAAGTTTCCAATGCAGGGACAGGGGCAGGTTCAGGAGCAGGAGTTCTCGCCTTGTTGAGCAGCTCTTCAATCATTGTTTTCATCGAACCAACGTCGGTCTTTACAGAGCCTAAGTCAGTCGTCAGAGTTTGAACATTTGTCTTCACAGCATACATATCACCCTCTAGTGCTCCAACCGATGTCTTCAGCGTTGTTACTTCACCGGACATGGAGGAAACTGATTGTTTGAGTGAGGTGTAGTCTGTGTAGATATCAGCGAGCACCTTAGCGAAATCGCTGAGAGTCTTATCAACTTGCTTCAAGTCATCTGCGGAAGCCGTCTTCTCCACCACCGTTGTCAGCTTTGTCAAATTTTCTCCAGCGGTGGTTACAGCTGCAGAGTTGTCGGAGAGTGTGGTGGTGAGATCTGTCAGCTTTGTTTCCACGGACTTCAGAGAAGCGTTGATGTCTCCCAAATTAGGAACTGTAACACATAAGTACTTGTGAACAAAGGAAAGCTCAGAAGTTTCAGGTTTAGTTACAGTGTATATGGGTTGATTTGTACTTGCAGGAGGATTGATGAACTCGTCAAAGTTGCGGATCCCTGAAAAATGTTCCATATCTTCCTCAAAAGTTCCGTGAGGAATGGTGATCTCTGCAGGTCCTGTGTTCATCATTCTTTGAGAAGCGTCAGCGGAGGCTTCTGGAATGATGGCATCTCCAGTATTCTTTGGAGGAGAGTCCAAGTGAGTAGAGGGAGAAGCGAAGGATAAGAATTGGGTTCGGGTACTGAGTTCAGCGTTGGATTCGCTGAAAATCGCTTCATCGGTCTTTGGAGAGACTGAAGGAGGTTGGGTAGGTTCCAAGTTTCTAACCTCAGCGTTTAGAGACGCTGAAGCCGGGATTGAAGGGATGGTTTGAATGGGTGTGGCAGAGCGTACCACATAACTTTCCTTCAGCTCTGCAGAATGAGCTGAGGAGTCTTCAGCAGGAGATTGCTGGGGCTGCTCCTTGGTTTTCTTGATCCTTTTGGAACCAAGTGGGATTGAAGAGTGTTTCCTTTTCTTAGAAGGAGAGGAATGTGTGGCCGGGGTATCAGCGATGTGTATTGTCGCTGAAGGAGCCACAAAAGTTGAAGAAGTTGGGTTGAGAAGAGTGAGAAGGGTAGAAAGACGTACCTCATTTTCGACAGGTTTGAAGTCGAGCACCTTAGGGCCAACCTGAGAGAGTTTCAGGTCACCCTCTTTCGGGTAGCTGTCCTTCAGGCCATATTGAAAGATGGCGCTGATGAATCGGGGGTAGGGAACCCATGCAGGTCTGTCAGCGGCAGAATCCACGCGTTGCACTAAGTCATCATAGATAATAGATGCCCAGTCGATGTGTAGACCTTTCAGCAGAGCGTATCCCATTTCTTGCTGAGGTTGAGCGGCTTGATCAGAGGAGCCGGTTTTCGCAGTCATGCAGCTGATCAGATGGGCGAAGATGAAATTCATCTCGCTTGGCATTTTTGACTTCTTTATCAGCGTCAGCTTCTTCTCAGGCTTCTTGTCTCTGCCAATTTCCCATACATAGCCCATTGCATCAAAAAATGCAATAAGAGCTTCTTTGTCAGCGTGCTTTTTATGGTCAGGGAATGGAACAAAAGGTTTTTCTTTGGTAGCGTTGGGAAAGTTTAGAGCTTTGCGAATGATTGCGGGGGTTATCTTTATTGTGCCATACTCATTATCGCTGAGTATACAGTCAATAGTTTTGGAGGGATCTTTGGCGGATGGTAGTTGAGAGTGTCTGGCAGAGTACCAGAACTGGGATAGCAATAGCTGACTTGCAGGAGGTGTGATTGTCAGGGCTGTTGAAATGCAGCTATTCTTAAGGAAATTTACAGCATCATCCAGACGTGTAACTTGCTTTCGAGGAGGAAACTCGAAAAGCGCAGAGAGGTTATTTATCTTGGTCCAGTCAAGTTGATCCATAGAAAACTTAACCTGTGGAGCCATTATGATATCCACTTCTTCAGAGTCAGTGGAGAAGTTCTCAGCGGTGGCATGAATCTTGGAAGTTGCCATTTCTCTGTATTATCAGTTCAACCAAAGATGTTAACAAATAAGAATTATCTTAATGTGGAAAGAAATTTCCATTAAGATGTTTTGAATTTTATCCATTTCATTCAGACAAAAATGTCTTAATGAAGATTAGGGTTTTTCTTGATTTTTTGACAGAAAAGCCATTGAATCTTGTTATCCAGTTTTCTATGAAGAAATTAGATTCTGGAAACGAATGAAGAACAAGTTTAAGATTTTTGCATTTAAACTTGAAGAACAACCATGAAATGGTTGTGTTCATAAAACCATGAAAGAAATGATTTCATTTTACAAAGTTCTTTTGTTTGATCTTGTTAAAACAAAGAGAAGATCGGAAACAAGTTATACGCATTTGGTAATAAATAAGAACATATTAACCTTGATGTTTGATAACGAAGATGATGAACAGTTTTTGAGAGCACAAATGCAACAGAGGATTCTTTCTTGCGGAGGAAGATTTGATCGCGTAAAAGATAAAATATAAACCAAGAGTTGTTTATATAGAGATTTTAGAGAGAGAAAACCTTGAGCGGGAAAAGATTTTCATCATGACACGGACACGTGTTTGCATTTGATTGGCGAAAGAACGAAACGTGCAAACGTGTGTCAGAAAGAAGAACGTGCCGGGGTTTATCCGTTGCAATGACGTCACAACTGTCCTTTCATATTCTTGGTTGTCTCTTAGGTTTTGAAAAACTCAGGGACTCTTTGAAAACATGAAGCACTGAATAGAAATATCAGTGAAGGTTTTAAGAAATTTCAAAAAGTCGCTGTTAAGGAAGAGATATTCAGCGATGCAATTTATTTTGAAATCTTGCATTTACATGCGATATGTCAGAGAGAGTAAACATACCTTGATATCAGCGAATCAAGTTTATTCAGAGAGAGAATGATAGAATGGGTTATACAAGTTGATTTTATCCTATCGCTGATCAATGTGAACCGCTGAAGGTTTTATCCTTCAAAGTTCAGCATTCCAAGCTCGCTGATGAGAAAGTTGAATCTTGTCTCATCAAGAGGTTTGGTAAATAGATCAGCTAACAGATAATCAGTTGGAATAAAATGAAGTTCTATATCACCATTCATCACATGATCTCTGATAAAATGATATCTGATTTCGATGTGTTTTGTCTTTGAGTGTAGCACTGGGTTGTTGGCTATAGCGATGGCACTTGTGCTGTCGCAATAGATTGGAATTTTTGAGAGCTGAAGATCATAGTCTAGTAGCTGATTTCTCATCCACAAGACCTGAGAACAGCAGCTTCCAGCGGCTACATACTCAGCTTCAGCTGTGGAAGTGGATACTGAGTTTTGCTTCTTACTTGTCCAACTTACCAGCTTTCCACCCAGGAGCTGACATCATCCTGTGGTGCTTTTTCTATCCATTTTACAACCTGCAAAATCACTATCTGAATATGCAGTTAGATCGAATCCTGAGTCTTTGGGATACCAAAGACCTAGATTCACTGTACCCTTAAGATATCGAAAGATTCGCTTTACAGCTTTCATATGAGATATCTTGGTTCAGCTTGATATCGTGCACACAAGCATGTTGCAAACATAATATCGGGTCGGCTAGCTGTAAGATACAATAGTGAGCCGATCATCCCACGGTACAACGTAACATTGACAGGAACACCCTTTGTGTCCTTATCAAGTGTCAGCGGTGGTGCCATAGGGGTTTTCATAGCTGAACTTTCAGTTAAGTCGAATTTCTTCAGCATATCTTTAACATATTTTCCCTGATTTATAAAGGTTCCTTTTTCAGTTTGCTTAATCTGAAGACCAAGGAAATATGTTAGTTCACCCATCATGCTCATTTTATACTCATCTTTCATTCTATCAGCGAAACGAGTACAAAGCTCAGGGTTAGTAGAACCAAATATAATGTCATCAACATATATTTGAACTAGAATGATATGACCTTTCACTTTTCTAAAAAAAGAGTTTTGTCAATCTTACCTCGCTCAAATTTTTCAATATGGAGATAAGTGGAAAGAGTGTCATACCATGCACGTGGAGCTTGCTTTAAGCCATAAAGTGCCTTGTCCAGTTTATAAACATAACTTGGACGCTTAGGATCTGAGAATCCTGGAGGTTGTTCCACATAGACTTCTTCATTCAGCTTTCCATTTAGAAACGCTGACTTAACATCCATCTGATGTACTTTAAAGTTTTTGTGTACAGCATATGCTAAGAATAGACGAATAGATTCAAGTCTTGCTACAGGAGCAAATGTTTCGTCATAATCTATGCCTTCCTCTTGTCTGTATCCCTGAGCAACAAGACGAGCTTTGTTGCGGGTTACAGTACCATGTTCGTCCAATTTGTTTCGATAGACCCATTTAGTGCCTATCACAGTTTTGTCAGTTGGTCTTCGAACAAGTTTCCAAACTTTGTTTCTTTCAAATTCAGTCAGCTCTTCTTGCATGGCGCTGACCCAGTTTGGATCTTTGAGGGCATCATCTACCTTCTTTGGTTCAGTTAGTGAAATAAAATTTACAAATAAACAAATATTACCTGCACTTCGTCGAGTCTGAATCCCAGCGTTTGGATCACCAAGAATTTGATCAATTGGGTGATTTATGGTCCATCGCTGAGCCGGAGCGTGAGATGTTGACTCAACTTGATCTTGTGAAGATGAAGCTTCAGCGACGTCGGGAGTATCAGCCAAGAGAGGAATGGATGCAGTTGTCATTATATTCACTGATTGCTGAGAGGTAGATGGAATGTCTGAGATATTTGGATCAACTGCAGGTATAGTGTTTATAGGAACAGCTGAGACCCATGATGTTTCAGCTTCACTATTCTGCATGTTTGGAATGATAGTGGGACTATCATCTTCTACTGGATGAGCATGAGGAGTGGGAATATCTTCTGAATCACCAAGATGAGAAAACATCCATTGATTCAGTTCATCTGTATCAGCGTTTGGTTTAGAGTTCGCTGAACGGGATTCGTCAAACGTGACGTGAATAGTTTCTTCTACAGTTTGTCTTCTTCGATTGAAGACTCTGAAGGCTTTGGAAACTGAGGAGTATCCAAGAAAGATTCCATCATCAACCTTAGGATCAAACTTTCCAAGAGCATCTCTATTGTTCAGTATAAAACACTGACAACCAAAGATGTGAAGAAAGCTGATCGAGGGCTTTCTCCAATGAAAAAGTTCATAGGCTGTTTTATTGAATCTTTTGACTATCAGCGACCTGTTTTGCGTAAAACAAGCAGTGTTGACATCTTCTGCCCAAAACTGAGTAGGCAGGTGAGAATCGCTGAGCATTGAACGTGCAACTTCAATAATTGTTCTATTTCTTCTTTCAGCGACTCCATTTTGTTGCGGTCTTCTCACTGGTGAAGAGTTGTGAGAAATACCCTTACTCTCAAAGAAGGAATCAAGAGAACTGTTTTTGAATTCAGTCCCATGATCACTCCTTATTGAGCGAACGGTCAGATTGTTCAGGGTTTCCATCTTCCGAACAAAGGTGATGAGTTCTTCAGGGGTGTCACTCTTAGAACGGAGAAACATTACCCAAGTGAAGCGTGAGAATTCATCAACTATGACCAGCGTATATTTCTTTCCAGCGATGGATTGTTTGTTAACAGGGCCAAACAAATCCATATGGAGTAGTTGTAGAGGAGATGACACTGAGGAAACTTGCTTTGATTTAAAGCTTGCTTTGGTCTGCTTCCCTTTTTCACACGCTGCACATAATGACTCTTTGGCGTATGAATGCTGAGGTAGACCAGTGACTAACTCTTTTGACGAAAGAGTGTTCAGTGTCTTGAAATTTAGATGAGAGAGCCTCTTATGCCATAGCCAGTTGACATCAGATGAGGCCTTTGAGAAGAAACAGGAGTTCTCAGTGGTTGTTGAGTCCATGTTTATTACATAAACATTTTCCAAACGATAACCGCTGAGAGCTATCTTCTCCTTTTGGTCAGAGACAAAGCAGGATTCCTTGGTAAAAATTACTTTGTTATCCATGTCGCAAAGCTGACTGATGCTTAGAAGATTATGCTTCAGCCCTTCAACATATGCGACTCTTCTGAAGGAGGTTGTACCATTTGAAAGTACACCATACCCTCGGGTATGTCCTTTTCCATTTCCACTGAAAGTCACAGAGGGACCTTTCTCTTCTTTGTATTCAGCGAGCAGGCTTTTCTTACCAGTCATGTGTCTAGAGCATCCGCTATCGAGATACCAGATACCCTTCTTAACCTGCAATACAAAGGAAGATTAGTTTTTCTTAGGTACCCACTTAACCATGTATACACGTTTGTCAGTGGAAGTAATTGGAATAGAAGGTTCAGCAGTCTTCGCAGCATTTGAAGATTCAGCTTTGTCTTTCTTCACTTTGGTTAATTTCTTAACCTCAGTGGTAGAATTCTCCTTGACCTGATTTGTACCAGGGTTGGTCTTCTTTGCCTTGGGGGCAATCTTCACCTTAGCTATCTTTTCAGCTTTGGTGGTTGTGGGGCACTTACTAGCAATATGATCAGTGAGTCCACAGTGATAACATTTCCTATAGCTAAAAGTAGTTCTAGGACCATTTGAATGCTGAGCTTTTAATTTTGAGTTAGAAGTGCCAGCACCAAGTAAACTATTGGCTTTAGAAATGGAACGAACATTCAGTTCTTCAGATTTCTTACCAAGGATATCCACTCTGAGTCTAGGAGTAGATCTCTGAATAGATCCAGAGATCAGCTTCTTTGATCCAGAGGGATGGGTCACTGGAGCTTTAGAAGCATTCAGCTTTGGTACTAAAGTACCCTTCTGAGGATTTTGATAAATAACAATTCCTTTACCTTTGTCTTTAGAGACAGAGGTAGATTTTGAATAAACCATTTTCTCCTTGCCTTTTGAGGAGGTAGGAGTTTCCTCAGGGATTGGTGTAATGGACGATGAGCACTGAGAAGATGAAGTATCAGCGACTGAGGATACGAACGTTCCAAATTTAAGCATTGAACGCTCAGTGGTTGGTTTTGAAGTTTCATATTTGTAACCCAAACCACGTTTATCACTCAGTGGAATTTGAGACTTTATTATCTCAGTGATCTTTGTTGAGGAATTACACCATCCTTCAACAGTAGCTTTTTCAGCTTTTAATGCAGCGATAGCTTCTGCTCGTTCGATTTTGACTAGCTGATTTAAATATACTTGATCTTTAAAATCTTCTTCAATTTTAGAAAGCTTTTCTATTTGAAGATGACAGTTTTTAAGCTTTTCAGCGAGATCAAGGTTTTGGTTTTCAACCACAGTTTTGCCGTTCATTGCTTCGTATAAACTTCTAGTCAAGAGATCGATCTTACGGAGACTATCAGCTTCATCAATATTTGCAATATTGGTAAAGAAAGAAGGTGATACCTGAATAGCAGAGGTTGAAGTGGAGGGAATGTCTGAACTTTCTTCCTCTTCTTCAATATTGGCCATGAGACATTGATTTGCTTCATCATCTTCAGAATCATATGATGATGCTTCTTCATCAGAAGCAGCCCAATCATAGTCAGCCATCAGGACTTTTCCTTTCTTCTTAAAGCTTTTCAGCTTCGCATATTTTTCTTTCAGCTTTGAGTATTTGTCATCTTTATTCCTTGGAACAAAGGATTTCTTTGTAAAAGCTGAGGGTCTAGAAACTTTCTTAGACCTGCACTCGTTAGCAAAATGTCCTATCTTTTCGCAGTTAAAACAAGTAGCAGTAGCCTTATCAACAAAACTGATGATTTAGGCTTCTCAGCTATGGAAAGAGGTTTGTTCTTTCTAATCATTTTCTTCTTGGCAAATCTCCTGAACTTTTTGGTTAGGAGAGCCAAGGATTCATCATCTGAAAAATCAGAATCTGATGAACTTTCAGAGTTACTCTCTAACTCAGTGATAGTGACCGAGGGTCGCTGAGTAGAAGGTTCCTCTGAGATTAAAGCAACAGGGGTGCTTTTGGAATCTTTAACAAGATTCTTCTTAAGATGGCTCGATTGCTCATGATTCAGCAACGTGCCATATAAGGTAGCAATGGTCATTGATCTTAGATCCTTTGACAGCTTGAGACACATGGAATAATTGTCCCAGCTTTCAGGTAAACATTCTAGAAACTTTGTCAGCACTTCAAAGTTAGAATATTCCTTACCAACAGTTTTCAGATCTATAATTAAACAATTAAAACGTTGGTGAACTTCAGAGAGAGTTTCATTCTTACAAGAAATGAAGCTTTCGTATTGTCTTACCAGGTTGATCTTTCTTGAGTCCTGGACTTCAGACGTTCCTTCATACTGAACACATATTGTGTCCCACATGGCTTTTGATGTTTTCAGATTCATGACGGAATGGTAGACTTCGTCAGGAAGAGCCATGGATAGTATGGATCTGGCTTTTGTATCTATAGCCACTTTCTTCTTATCTTCGTCAGCCCATTGATGGATTTCTTTAGGTACCAGACTTTCTGGAATAGCAGGTCTATTCTCAGTGCCTGGAACTGCAGCATCAAATCTTACAGGGATGAATGGACCATTCTCAAGATAGTAAGGCATAGTAGGGTCTACACCTTCTAAGAAGAGTGTCATCCTATTTTTCCATAAGTTGAAGTTATCTCTGGAAAATCTAGGGGTTTTGCAAGAGAACCATTGTCTATATAATTTGTGTTTGTATTGGTGGCCATTTTCAGATAATAGCAAGGAAGAGAAATATCTTACATTAGATCTTGTTTATGAGATTAAACAAATCCGCTCTGATACCACGTGTTGGTCCCGAAGGCCTATACAAGTTTGTAGAAGGGGGGGGGGGGGTGAATACAAACACACAGATTTTACTTTTCTAAATTGTTTATTGATAAATCATTAACAATTTACAGCTTGTTGCGGAAACAAGATTAAGGATAAACCTAAATCTAAACAAGTTGGAACACTAAGGTTTCTTGCACTAAGAGAGATAAGGAAATTACTAATAATAACCTATCTGAGATAAGAGATTTGAACTTGTCCAGAGTTAGCAAGTTACTTCAAAAGAAGTGAGTTCATCTCTTTATATACTGCATGCATTTAATGCAAATCAGTATATACTTTACACGTGTCATCAGCTGGTTGGTTGCATGTCATTGACTTCTGATGACAACCTTAGTAGCCGTAAGGATGAACAGTGTAGTATCAGAGTGGTTGTACGATTTCAGATTTTCGGAGGTTCTTTTCTGACATTTCGTACGGAGGCGTGCAAGGGTGGTTAAGACAAAAGTACTTTGTACGGAGGACTTCATGATTAGCTTTCGTTGATTCAGCGATTATCATTTTCTATTCAGCGAATGATAAAGTTCAGCGATAGCTGATGTCTTGTACTTGATACTTCACGTTGAGTGGACAAATCTGAGTCTTCGCTGATCCGCATCAGTTCATTAGGAGACTTGTCGCTGGTTCTTGAGCTTGATCTTCGACTTCAGCGTAGAACCTTTGTTGACGTGAAACTTGTCTTCAGAGTTCATAAGTAAACAACTAACTTATCAGCGATCATCATAATGACTGAACAGACTCAGAGCATTAATGATGAACAGTTTCGCTGAATGTTTAACTTAAAGAGCGAGAGTTCCTATCAGCGGTACTGGAAGATCTTAGTACTTATCAGCGATAGTGAAACTCTGATACATATTGTTTACTTACAATTTTCACTAAGTATAAGAGAGGGTCATTATCAAATCACTGAGGGTTTGGATCAACAGGTATTTTAATTAATTTCCCGTTAAATTAAATGAGAAGCACAAGTATGTTACAAACTATGAGAACCAATATAAAAATATTTTTTACATGATAAATTTTTATTAAATGCAAGAATTTAAGATATTTTGTTTCACATATATTTGTTTCATAATATGATAGTTTCACATAGATTTGTTTCTTCATGTGAATATTTTTTACTTGTATTTTTCATTTCACTAGGTGAATCAATTAAAAAACATGTAATCTTTTCATAAGGTGAACACGAATATATGTGAAACAATATTTTAAATCATAGGTTTTAATGAATAAAAGTCACGTAAAAGATTATTTTTGTATTAATTCTCACGGATTTGTAACATATTTATTGTTCTCATTTGATTGTCGTCCTAATATTATATATATATATATATATATATATATATATATATATATTCAGCATATATTGTATTTAAGAGTTTATGCTTTGTATCCTTAGAAAAGAAAGAGTTTATGCTTTGTATTTGAAAACTTTCAAACTATTTTTACTACTATAAAAATATGTATCTATTGTACTTTTGCCATTCTAAAATAAGTGTCTTCATTATTATTTTTATTTGTCTCAAAATAAGTGTCTATTTTTAAAAGTAAATTTTCACTTTTTCATTATAACCTTAATTATGTGATGGATAAATTTCTCTTTCTACAATTAAGGGTAAGAGTGAATTGTGGATTTGGTCCCTGTGGTTTATTGATTTTTTTGGCTATGGTCCCCATGTTATGTTTATTATGGATATGGTCCTTGTGGTATTCAATTTGTTTTGGCTATGGTCCTTCTGACTAACGCCTCCGTTAACTCCGTTAAATCAAGGGTCATTTTAGCCATTTTACATATTCTTTTGCTTTTTTCTTATAAAAATAAAACAATATTTTTATACACAGGTATATATATATAACAATATCAAAATAATTAAAATAAAATATTAGTGTATGATTTGATTAATTTTAAAAAAATAGATTATATTAAATATGATTTAATTCTACTGTTTTATTCCAATGATGCAAAATATATGCTTTTACTGTTTTTTAATGTAAATAAATTTTAATTTAAACAAATCAAATCAACAAACCATATCTTATTTTGTTTAAAGTGAGTAAAATAAGATATGATTTTATGATTTAATTACTTCAATTAAAATTTTAAATACGTCAAAGACGATTTAATTTAAATAATTTTTTTCTATCATTGTAATAAGCAAGCTTATTATCGATTTTTTAATACCAAAATCATTAAAACCACTAAGATATGAACTCCAGTTTTATCATCTAACCAAATGAAAGATTCACATAGTATCATCTTTGTAACTTATAATTGAACAAATCCCTATATAGACTTCAACCATTTTTCATACCGAAATAGACAAAAATACTAAAATAATAATTATATAATTAATTTTTTTAATTTAAACAATAAATCATAAAATAATATCTTATTGTATCTATTTTGATATCATTATATACATAATTGTGCATTAAAATATTGTTTTTATTTTTTATAGGACAAAGAATATGCAAAATGGCTAAAATGACCCTTGATTTAACAGAGTTAATGGAGACATTAGTCAGAGGAACCATAACCAAAATAAATTGAATATCACAAGGACCAAATCCACAATAAACATACCATAGGGACCCTAGTTAAAGAAATCATCAAAACACAGGACCAAATCCACAATTCACTATAAGGGTAAAATTGTACTTTGATTAATTAAAAAGTGTAATGCACACTCCTAAAACTTTGTATCTTTTTCATTACGGACATTTATTTTGGGACTGAGGGAATATTAACTTATTAAAACTTTATTTGAATTCTATAAACACACTGTCAAATACAAAATAAAGATCAAGCAAAATATAATTCATAAAACTCATAAGGCCATCCTCAGCGCTCCGTAGAAGCCCTCAAGCGCCCCATCAGCGCCACATCAGCTAAGCCCTAAAGACCCCCAGCGCTACCCTCAAGCCCTCTTGCCACCTCATTTTTTTAATTCTTTTATTTATACATTTAATTATTTAACAAAATAAAAATATTTATATATTTTTTAATAAATAAAAATAAGATAAATAATAAAAATAAAAATTCATATCATTCATTAATGAGTTGTAAAAATATTGTGGCGGATTTTGTTGCGACCATTGTGGCGGATATTGTTGCGAAATTTGTGGCGGAATTTGTTGCGAAAATTGCGGACGATAACCTGGTTGTGTAAACGCTTGGAAACCAAGCTCCGGGTCTTCTTGCGATTGCGGTGTATTTGGTCGGTTACGACGGGATCTAGGTGTTTTGTTTGGATTCATGATAAAATTTGAGAGAGTTTGAGAGAATTTGAGAGAGTTTGAGAGAGTTTGAGAGATTGTTGGTGTGAAAAAATAAGAGGTTGAGGGTTAATATATATAGTGTGATTAAATTGGAAAAAAAAATAATTTTTTTTTATAAAAGTAGCCGTTGGGAGTTATTTATTTTCAAGATTTAAAAAAAAAAAAGCCGTTGGAGAGCTCTCGGGTTCCTCGGGTTTGAAAGCCCGCACACCGAGCCCGTGGCCTAAGCCCGCGTCCCCCCCCCCCCCCCCCCCCCCCGCTGCCCGCCCGAGCCCGCACGAGCCCGCACGAGCCCGCACGAGCCCGAGCTCGAGCCCGCTGGGCGCTGCGGATGGCCTAACCATTTATCTTTAACATTAACTAGTGTTAGGCCCGCGCGTTGCGCGGTAATGATAATCTATTGTAAAGATAATCAATTGAGTTAAAATGAAACGTAAGTCATCAATATATATATATATATATATATATATATGTGTGTGTGTGTGTGTGTGCATTAGATCATGTGAGAAGTGTCATTTTTGGTGAGAAGTGTGAGAAGTACTTTTAAACCGTTGATCATTTTTAATCAAATACTCTCCCATGAATTGTGGCTTAAAAGAGAATTTATCCGGTGCGTCTTATCTTGCTGCATCTCATCCTAATGTTCGTCTATTTCTCATCCAACGGTTGATAACCACTTCTCACGTTTCTCACCAAATTTGGCACTTAGTATTCACCATTTACACTATAATATTTACCATTTGGTAGGCTTTGATTCCAACCATGGTTATAGATTTCAAACTTTCTATCTCTTTTTTTAATGCTTATCATCTTCTTTCAAACTATCATATTCTCACCAATGTAGGATGATAAAACTCAACCTTACTTTAAGATTTAAGAAACAACAAAATCTCATAGTTCCAAGTCATCATCCTTGGTTCACTTTAAATTTTGCACTATTTTTCTTTACATTTGTTTGGTTATGATTCCAATCATGGTTATGATTCCAATCATGGTTATGATTACAATCATTGTTATGAATTTCAAAATCTTCCGGAATCCGGAATCCGATACCCAAATCCGGAATCCGATACCTAAATCCGGAATTCGATACCCAAATCCGAAAGTACCGGAAAAGTCATCTTTCGGACTTCGTGTGATTTCCAGTCTGATTACTTACACTTCCTACTATGTTCTTTAAATCACATGTACCAATCCTTTTAACATGTACATAGGTTCAATAAAACAAATTCCAATTTAGCAAATCACTTTTGATATGTAAAAACATATTTTTTAATAAGAATGAACTCACCTGATTGAGAGTTCGTACTCAGAGTCTACCAAGCTCAATCGATTCATAAATCCAATCTTTCACACCATCGAACAGTACCTAATAAAATCCAGACTTCTCTTTCTCTTTCTCTCTCGATTTTCTCTGGAAACCGACTTAAAAAATCAGCAATTGAGATAAAAATCTCAATTCAACCGCCTCTCCCTTTAAATATCCAAAACTATCAACAAATAACAAAACCAACCCCCAAAGTTTCAATATTCACAAATAGCTTAAACTTTGGTCAATTACACTTTGAATCATTCCATATCAAATTATAACATAACTTTGATCATGAAAATTCGGGGTGTTGCTTAATTGATTGGGATAATGTAAAATGAGTGAACTTTATTAGTTATCACAAAAATATTATTTTAATTATTTGTTATATATATATACATTTTTTTGCAAAAATAAGGTAGACTAAATTGAACCAACCACATGAGTATTGAGTAGACACAAAAACAATCACCCCTTATTTCTTATACACACTTCATGCTTCAAAACTTGCATCTTGTAACCAATTAGGATGATGCAAAAGTAGGGTAAGCCAAATTGAGCCAACCACGTTAATTGACACAAAAAACATTCACCCTTCATTTCTTATAGCCACTTGCTACTTCAAAACTTTCATTTCTTCACCAATGTGGGATGATGAAACTCAACCATATTTCTAGATTTGAGGATTACTCAAATCCCATGGTTCCAAGTCACACTTTGTGGTTGTTCTTTTAAGGTTATGATTCCAATCATGGTTATAGATTTCAAAATCTTATGTCATTCTTTTATATTGGCTTTGACTCCAACAATGGTAATAGATTTCAAAACCTTACATCTCTATTTTTATACCATAATTTTCTTTCAAACTATCATATTACCAACAAAGGAAAATGATAAACCTTAACCTTATTAAAAGATTTGAGAAATACTCAAACCTCATGGTCCCAATTCACCAACATTGGTTTATATTTTAATTTTGCACTATATTTTTACCATTTGGTATATTATGATTCTAACCATGGTTATCGGTTTCAAAACCTTTCATCATCCTTTTATATATCCTCACTACTTTCTTCCAAATAATAATCTTCCTACCAATGTGGGATGATGAAACTCAACCATATTTCAAGATTTGAGAAATACTCAAACTTCATGGTGCCAAGTCACTCTTTATGGTTGTTCCTTAAATATATATATTGAGATATATATATATATACATATTAATTTATTGGGGTAGTGTAAAATGAAACTTTATTAGTTATCACAAAAATATTATTTTAATTATTTGTTATATACATAAAGTTAGTTTTGCAAAAATAAGGTAGACTAAATTGAGCCAACCACATGAGTTGACACAAAAACATTCACCCCTTCTTTCTTATACACACTTCATACTTTAGAACTTGCATCTTCTCATCAATGTGGGATGATGCAAATGTAGGGTAAGCTAAATGAGCCAACCACATGAGTTGACACAAAAGTATCCACTCCTCCTTTCTTATAGCCACTTCCAAGTTCAAAACTTCCATCTTTCCACCAATGTGGGATGATGAAACTCAACCACAATTCAAAAATGAGGAATTCTCAATTCTTAGGATGCCACATCATCTTTTGTGGTTTTCTCTTTTAATATATATATTGATTGATTTTACCATTTGGTATATTATGATTCTAACCATGGTTATCGATTTCAAAACCTTTCATCATCCTTTTATATATCCTCACTACTTTCTTCCAAATAATAATCTTCCTACCAATGTGGGATGATGAAACTCAACCATATTTCAAGATTTGAGGAATACTCAAACTTCATGGTGCCAAGTCACTCTTTGTGGTTGTTCCTTAAATATATATATTGAGATATATATATATATATACATATTAATTTATTGGGGTAGTGTAAAATGAAACTTTATTAGTTATCACAAAAATATTATTTTAATTATTTGTTATATACATAAAGTTTGTTTTGCAAAAATAAGGTAGACTAAATTGAGCCAACCACATGAGTTGACACAAAAACATTCACCCCTTCTTTCTTATACACACTTCATACTTTAGAACTTGCATCTTCTCATCAATGTGGGATGATGCAAATGTAGGGTAAGCTAAATGAGCCAACCACATGAGTTGACACAAAAGTATCCACTCCTCCTTTCTTATAGCCACTTCCAAGTTCAAAACTTCCATCTTTCCACCAATGTGGGATGATGAAACTCAACCACAATTCAAGAAATGAGGAATTCTCAATTCTTAGGATGCCACATCATCTTTTGTGGTTTTCTCTTTTAATATATATATTGATGGGGTAGTGTAAAATGAAACTTTATTAGTTATCACAAAAATATTATTTTAATTATTTGTTATATACATAAAGTTTGTTTTGCAAAAATAAGGTAGACTAAATTGAGCCAACCACATGAGTTGCCACAAAAACATTCACCCCTTCTTTCTTATACACACTTCATACTTTAGAACTTGCATCTTCTCATCAATGTGTGATGATGCAAATGTAGGGTAAGCTAAATGAGCCAACCACATGAGTTGACACAAAAGTATCCACTCCTCCTTTCTTATAGCCACTTCCAAGTTCAAAACTTCCATCTTTCCACCAATGTGGGATGATGAAACTCAACCACAATTCAAGAAATGAGGAATTCTCAATTCTTAGGATGCCACATCATCTTTTGTGGTTTTCTCTTTTAATATATATATTGATATATTGATTTCAGATTTTTTAGTGAATAGTTGTATCAAATTTATCACATCAGTTTAAATTAAAATCTATGACTATATTATTAATTAAATTATCAACCAATGATTAAGTTATCAATCAACTGTATGTTAATTAAGGGGCCGTTTACCAAACACGGTAAGCGCTTACCAAGTCACATTACTTATCAGATTGATATGGCAAGGACCAAAAATCTTACCTGGTAATAGTGAATGAAAGGACCATGAGTCTTACTCCGGTAAGTGATGACGACGACTCTTACCATGGTTAGCGCTTATTGTGTGAATTGTTGCATACGAAACTGATTTGGCGAACTAAAATCTTACGGTGTAAGTAAGTGATAGTGTTAAATTTGACTAGTAAGCGCTTACCCGGGTAAGCATTTGGTAAACGTCCCCTAAGATTTAGGATGGTTCGTTTCAAGAAATGAGAATGAAAATAGGAATCAATATGTTAAGGAATATGAATCAATATATCCATTATATTATACGGAGTATTATATAACTTTATATTACTTTCCATTGTTGATGTTTGGTTTTAAAAAAATGCATCTTATAATGATATCCCAAACCTGATAGGTTGCCATATGTATTACCATCTTCCAGTCTTACCTCCAAGCCCATGAGATGGGATTTCTAGGGTTAGTACTTGTGAGGAATAAGACACAGGAACAAAATCGATCTCACAAGATAGGGAACATAATCGAAGATGAGGGCAAAAACAATCTGAAAATCAATTACTTTGAAAGCAACAATGAATTGAACAAATCGAACAAACCCAAATCCTGATTCCTTCAACCTTCTATCCATCCCTAATTTCATTTTGAAATCATTCGTGGATACAGACAACATATAGAAACATAAACAAATTAAATTCAAACTTGTTTCAAAGAATCGTCATCTTCTTTCACCCCAAAAGAAGGAAGAAAAATCACGAGACCTTTCACCTTTCAACATTCGCCATTTTTTCATGTATTGTTCTCTGAAATATGTAGAAAGAAGCCCTTCTTCGAAAGGTTTTTAGAGTGCGTCTATCTGTTCTCACAAGATAGGGGAACGAAATGAAGATGAGGGACAAAACCAATCTAAAAATTGATTACTATTAAAGCAACATTGGAATTGAACAAACCCAAATCCCGATTGAACTGAAGAAGATCGAAAATGAGAAACAAAGAAACCGATTGATTTGTATAACGTCTATATAGGGTTTCACAGAGAAGATATCGAACAACATTGAAGATGAGAAACAAACCCACATGATAAGAAACACAATCGATTTCTTCAACGTATTGAAATGAACATGCAAAGAGGATTGATTTCTTAAACTGTTGACAGATGCAATATGCTATGGAGGTTAGAGGCCACAGACCAGTTCATTTGGTTCATTCCACCCAATTTGAACGAGAATGGTTTGTGGGCCTTTCTATTATAATCAATGATTACATTACTTACAACCAAACATCATCAATCATTGAACTGGTTAAGGCTTGTGGGGGATGTGGCTAGTAACCCATCTACCCCAAGTTCGAATCCAGACGCTTCCAACTTGTGGCCACTGGGGATAAACTCAGGGTTGCACGCTTTAACAGCTGGGGCAATTGCCTCACCTTGCCGGGATTAGTCGGGGCAATGTCCTCGGATACCCTTCCAAAAAAACATCATCAATCATCTCATTTCCATTCCCTTTTTGAACCAAACTAATACAATTAATATTATTCCCATTAACAACTGTGTAATACCCATAAACAACTTATTTACTAAATAATGTTAATTTGATTTGGGAGCTACTTTTATCCCAAAAAAGTGACCACTATAAAAAGTTACACATTTTTAGAAAAGTCTAATTATTATTAATTTATGAACTTAATGATAATTTTATCCTTAATAATAGAAAAAAGTTATTAACTTTTTAATCTCTCAAAGGTTTAAAAAAAATATCCGTGTATTTTTTAAAGGTATAAACTTATTAGCAAAAAGAATAAAGGGAAATTAATTGTTTTAGTCATTTTTGGTTGATGGTTTAACCTTCTAGCCACCTTCTTCTTATTCTTACTAAAATAGTCCACACCTCCGTAAAAACCTTCGCATTTACGAACTCATGCAAAAGATAAGAACTATTTTACACTTTTAGTTCATCTTCGTAATTATTTTATTCAAACCCACCAATAAGATTAAACTTTTATTATTTTAAATTGTATTGGGAAGATAAATTAGATAATATGATATTAACAAAACTTGTGTTAAAATCTCTAAAACATAAAATCTGTTGGAGATGAATGTAACTCTTTTTAGAGATTTTAAATTTTAATTCTCTATTTTAGAAAAAATATAGAAAACATGTTGAAGATGCTCTAACCAAAATTACGAACATAGGTTTTTTTAACATGAGCCCAAACTCCAAGGTTCTTTATTTTACACTAAGGCTATGTTTGACAAACTAGTTGATAAGGTATCTGGTGACTTATAATCTAGCTGTTTACCGATAAGGTAGCTGGTAGCTGATGAAGAAGTCACGTTCGACAAAAACTAGCTTATAAGCATTTAAAATGACCAAAAATGACATCTTCAAAAAATTATCAATTACAATATTTAATTATATAATTAAAAAAAATTATAGCAACATAATATGTTAACTAATACAACCAATATAGTAAAGAAAAATTAAATAATATAACATGTTAATTAAAAGAATTAAATTTATTATGACATATATACTATAAATTTTGATTTTGTTAAAACAAGTTTTAGAAAAATATATATTAACTTATGATTTTTAATAGGGAATTTAATTAAAATACCCCAAGATTGACTTTGACTTGCAATTATACCCCTTCTCTATCCCATTTTGCCAAAATACCCTGCGATCCCGCGATCGGGGCCGCGATCGCGGACCCGACCCATGTGGCCCGCGATTCCTGTCTGCGATGGGCCGCGATCAGAGCCAAATTTTCAGTTTTGGTCCCTGGCCGCAATTTTGGGCCAAATTTGGTCATTTTTGGAGTTTTTCACGTGTTTTTGCATGTTTTTACTGTTTTTTCCACACTTATTATCTGAGTTGTTTCAATTATTGTACTTGAAAGACCAATTTGTGGTTTCAATTCACTGAGTTGCTTCAGCAATGTTGAATTATTGTACTTGGAAGATGAATTTGTGGTTGCAATTCATCTTCCTCAATGAAATTTCATCCATAAATATCAATAAAATGCAATCCATAATCATTCATCCATTCCATTGTGGTTGCAATTCACATCCATTACATCCTTCTTTCTTGCTTTCTTTCTTCATCATTTTAGTATTTTCTTTCTGAGATACTACTGAAAATATGAGTTCAGCTGTTGCAAAAGCTAAGCTATATTTATGTTACGATGGTAAATGGGTGCAAGACAACAATGAGTAGAATTTTGCTTATAAATCTAAGCATGATTTAAAATTTCCAGTAAACTTTACCCATAAGAAGTTTGTTGCATACGCCATGCAAAAATATGGAATCGACCCTTCTGCTGTTTGCAAGTTAGTGTACAAGAATGATGATGGGTCAATGGTGGAGTTATCCAACGATGGAGATATCTCTGGTTTTCTGCAATTTGCAGCCCAGTCAGAAAGACCTCCATCACTTTTTGTGTATGTCGATTCATCGGTGTGCGACGAAGACGATGACGAAGGTGATGACGAAGGTTATGACGACGGTGATGACGAAACCCAACTGGAGCCCGATTCTCAATTTCAGGCGACCTACGACCCAACAGTTTATTCGGATCATACATATGGTCTTAACGACTGTTATCCTGATTTTGTTCAGGAGACGCAAGAAGAAGAAGAAGAAGAAGAAGAAAGACGATTTGCTAGAGTTGCTGATGACGAAACCCATGTTTTCACAATGGGTAGATCTGATATAGACAGATCAGGTACCGATAGTGATGAGGACAAAGAAGGAGAAAAATATACCCCTAGTAATAAATCATTTAGTGAGTTAAATGACTATTTTGATATGCCTCCTCTTCTTCCAACCCTGGAGACCCACATGTTTTCACAATGGGTAGATCTGATATAGACAGATCAGGTACCGATAGTGATAAGGACGAAGAAGAAGAAAAATATACCTCTAGTAATAAATCATTTAGTGAGTTAAATGATGATTTTGATATGCATCCTCTTCTTCCAACCCCAGAGACCCATATACAAACATACGAACCTGCACCTTATAATCGCAGTTCAAGGATACGTATACGTGAAATATTTGATACGGATGATGAATTGGCCACACAACTCGAATTTAAGTTCATAGAAGAGGGCTTCGAAAGTAACACAAAGAAATCCGACAAACTCAGATACGAGGTTGTATGTGGGAGAGAAAATTGTAATTGGTGGATGTTCGCGAGGTCCGTGGGCCCTAAAGGAGGGATGTTTGTCGTTAGAAAGTTGCACGACGAACACACTTGTTCGAGGACGCAACTGAATCCCAACCACCGACAAGCCAACAAAAGGACTTTGGGTTACATACTGAAGGGCAAATTTTTTGATGCTAGCATGGCATTTCGTCCAAAGGACATCGTCAACGATATAAACCAGCAGTATGGGATCACAATTGGTTACCACCAAGGTTGGCGTGCGCGATGCACAACACTACTAATGGTGAGAGGCACTCCCGAGGAGTTGTATGAACGACTCCCTACGTATTTATATAATTTGGAGCTGCAGAATCCAAGTACAATCACCAAGATAAGGACCAATTCAAAGGGACGTTTTGAGTTGTGCTTCGTTGCCTAAATTAAAGAAAATTTAGGTTTTGGAAGTTTTGGCTTGAGGATGCAAACTTCATCAAAGGAGCTTACGTTGGAGAAATACTAGATTTAGCTTAATCTAGCATAGGTGAGTTCAAGTTACTTTGCAAAAACTTTGTACATGCCAAAATGTTATTTTCCAAGAAATGATGTGTTTTACTTGAAAATTATCAATGTGAAGTTATTTGGTGGATTTTACCCTTTGACGTATTAATTGTGGTAAATGTAGTAAAACACTACTTTTGGAATTTTGGAAAATATGATAGATAAATCATACATGAAAATGGATTATTGACTTATGTGATAAATGGAGTCGTTTGTTATGAAAATGCATTTTGAATAGTATAGAAATATACATATAATACATCATGAGACGTTTGAAAATGTAAAGGTGTGAGTCCTTTGGAAAGGAGGGATTTCCTGATCCAAGGTTTTATTTCGAGTCTTCATGGAATTGAAATATTTTTCCGGCAACCGGTGTTTGTTGTTATATTTAATGTCATTTTATGACTTTTATGATCTATCTTTTGAGTTAGTTGAGCTTGTGGCTCGGTATTGGATTTTATTAAGTCTTGGGGACACTTGTCCAGTTTTGATAGCTCAAGTTGAGTTTTGATCATGATTTATGTTAATGGAGAATTGCATGTTTTGAATGCACTTGTTTATTCATTTGGGGTCGTGTAATGTTTTAGACCTTGTTAGCTATGGATCCATAGGCATTTGAGTTTCCCTTAGTCTCGCGGGCAAGAGGTCGGAGTTGATTGAGCTCAGTTTTATGAGACGTTAGTTTATTTTGTAGCACGGAATAGGCATCGGGTTCCATGATAAGTAAGGCGTGGACCTAGATGGTCGGGCGTCGTCTCATGGGCAGTAAGGTGTAATCCCTAATGTGCTGTTGTGGATTTGGAGTGACCCAATGTATAGACCTGGAGTGGTTGAAGTTGGGAACTCCCTAGTCTCGCGGGCAATAGATTTGGAGTGATTGAGCTCAGTTTACGAGAGTAATCCACGTGTGTGTTTTATTGCATAGTAGGTGACCCACTTTTGTGTTCCGTCACATGCAATGTATACGGGCCTCC
This sequence comes from Saussurea involucrata, assembly GCA_033807775.1. NCBI lineage: Eukaryota > Viridiplantae > Streptophyta > Magnoliopsida > Asterales > Asteraceae > Saussurea > Saussurea involucrata. Next base: position 142,891,737 of record CM066322.1, read on the forward strand.
CCCGTCACCGGAAGGTGTTGTTTTGGGTATTTGTTGCTACTCATGTTTTCGGTGACGTGTTATATTTATATGGATTGTTTTCCATGGTACGTAAGTTATGGTGTATGTCTCATCCGTGAGAGATGTTTCGGGTATTTGTATTTATCCATGTTTTCGGTAATGCATCATATTTATGAGAATTGCATTTCCACGTTATATAAGCCGTGGATTATGTTTCATCCACGTTTTGGCATGTTTTGGGACAAAGGCAAATAATTATGAGTTTAATCGTTTTGAGTATCAAATGCTATTTCACATTTTTCGTGGACTTTGTGAATAAGTCTATTTTTGGGAAATCATGTTATAATAAAGATTTTAGCATGGGAAATGTGTGTGTTGGAAAATGGGTGATTTGCAATTAAAGTAAACCCTTTAGAAATCATGACTAAAACTATTACTCTTTCGATTTATGTTTTTATATAGTCATGATAAAATGCTTGAACTCACTAGGCGTAAGCCTAACCCTTTTTATTTGTCGGCATGTGCAACAGGCTCAGGTTGGGGTAGCTCTAGCTACATTGTGAAGTGGCGTGTACTAGTAGTGTGCACGTGAGGTGACTTGAGTAGTGAAGACTTCCGCACTTATTTGGAATTAGCAAATCGTGTTATGTTAAGTAGCACCCGTTTAAGTTATTTTATTGTGGGAATTATAATGTTTTAAATTCCGAGTTATTTTGAGGAATGAATTGTAGAAATGAATCCATCTATTTTGGTTAATTTATTGAAAATTAAAGTTAGTTGCTCGTTCCAAATTTGAGGGTGTTACAAGTTGGTATCAGAGCATAAGTTTGAGAGATTTAGTTGTTGATTTTGGATACCTAGACTCAAACTAGCGTTTGTTTAAGTAAATGAGAGTGAAATTCACCTTTAGGCACTTTAAGATAGGATGTTTTGAAGTTGATGGATGTTGTTAGAAACGAGAGTCACGTCGAGAGTAACAAGGATAATCATGTATGGTGCGTTCATAGTGACACCTGGCCAGTGTCATGGTGAACCTACTAGTACATGTGCGTACTTGAATTACTTTAATGTGATGATCGTTGGGGTAGTGAAGAAGGTTCTAAACTAGTAGTCGTTGGAATAGATGGACGATTCTAGTATTAGTCACTTGGAGTGACGATAAGCATGATATTTGCTTTAAGCAGACCGTTTCGGATCAAGATTGATGGTTGGACTAGAACCATAGGCTTATTGAGCCGACTTTGAACTGAGGAAAAAACCGTAAGATTAATCGAGGTAATTTCCGACTTAGCCTTAAGAGGTTAAAGTATCCGGGTGAAAATAGTGGATCGGAGGATTTTGGAGGAGTATGAGTTGAGACGTTGAGTGCCGACTAAATTATGCACGAAATTTATTTTTGAAAATAAATTGCATTAATTATTTCTTGTGTTTCGAATCCATACATGGATTGTGTTACAATTTTGGGAAATGTTTAGCACACACACAAGATTTAAATCATGGGTTTTGAACCTGCACGAAAGTATTTTATTACGGGAGTTGTGAGCCCGTCGGAACTTGTTCCATTTTATTATTGTTCAACATTACTTTAGGATACAGTGATATCCATATTTTATGACGTTTAAGATGTTGGGCAAGTGACTACGGCTTATAACTTTAACATTGGATCTCCTCCACATATGTTAGAGTTTGGACGGAAAATTATCTTCCATTACGTCTATGTAAAGTTATTTTGGAGAATTTGTTTAATGTGAATTGTTAAACAATGTTGTTTATGTGGTATTACCATAGAAGGGATTTTGGATTTTGGCATTTTAGCCATGATTTTGCTTAATGCAATTTAACTTTGGAAGCACAATGTTTGGTGCTATTTTGTTGACTTGGAGTCATCGAGTTCGTGGAATTTCATGGAGTTTTATTGTACGAAGTTTTGTGTCGTGTGGGTACAATTTTACAATGTGCATACTCTATTTGCTTATGTGAAAAGTTTACGAGTTAAGTTAGGTATTTGGTCTCACTCGAGTTTTGTTGAGTATAGTTAATTTTATGCCACAAGGAGACTAAGAAAAGACGAGTTTGGAACTCTAGTGTCGCGTAACTTTTCTTTCAAGAGTTTGTGTTATCAAGTATTACGTTGCAAATAGTTCAGGGTATGGATTGACTTATACATGGCTTAAGTGATGCATGAAAGGATATTTTGGTAATATTTCATAACAAATTGTTTGGTGCGCTTTCAGTCAGTTAAATGTTTTATTATCACTTCCGTGTAAATGTATTATATCGACTTAGGGGTATGTGTAGCTTGGTAACCATTGTTTTTCGACACTTTGTTAAACGAATCGTGAGTGAAGTTATTTTATTAACTCCCCGTTTAAATGAATGGCCAATTGGTCAAAGCATGCTTTATTGGTGTGGGGGATCACGAATGGTTTATGATATGGGATATTTGAAAAACACGAATGTATGCGTCGTCGACATTAGTCAATTTAGATTTGCCGAATATTTTGGAAATTTGAAAACCTTTTGAGTTTGGAGGAAATGTGCATTTTGAGTATTTTTAACAAATACATTTTAAGCATTGACGTTTGACGTTTTATGTTCCAAGTACGAAACCTTGAGGAAAATACTTCGTGATGAATATTTTAGAAAATTGTTTGTATAAGACTTTGATGCGTGTAATCTCTTATGTTTTGAACGTTGACGCACACCGTTGGTGCAACTCGAGATTTGAAGTCGGTTTGACCCTTTTTGGTGTCAACCATTTACTAGCACTTGTTCCTCCTAGTTTTTGGAAAATACATTGTTATGTGCAGTTTTGTCGGAAACGTTTTGTTTGTGTATCGTTATGTGACCATTTGAGGAAATTTTGGAAATCAACTTAAGGAATCCCATCTTTGAAATTTTGGGGTGAGTTAAGTGATGCATGTTATTTCGTTTCAAGAAAAATTCTAATGGAAGTGTTACAAGCTTGCATGCCTACCCCAATGTGAAATTTCATGATGCTTTAGTCGATATTTTCAAGTGATGGAAGCGGATGGGTTTTGTTTTAAATATGGAATGTGCACAAGTCATTTTGTGTTTTGACTAAGGTGAATTTGTAAACCATTTCATCATTTTGTATAATAAACTGACGCGCACAAAGATTGTTGGTAAACCTTGTTCCATGTCATTTTATGGCTAGAAAGAATTTTAGAGTCAAAGGTCGTTTGGACTTCTTTTGAAGTAAGTGCAAAACTTTTTGTTACACCCTGGTTAAAGTCGGGCAGTTACTTTACGTGCCTGTCATGAGTCAATCCATACTAGAACCGTGGCGGTTAGTTTTAAAGAAGTTGTTTACTACGCTTTAGCGTTTTGTTGAAAATCTGAACTGCAATTAAATAATTTTCAAACATGATTTTCATATGTGGGACGAGCGTGTCCATTTTTGTGTAACTACCGAATTGATGATAGTAGTTTTTTTCTATGCGTACAATTTATTTGATATGAAAATCTTTGTGTTGAAAATTTTTGTGAAAGATTTCGTCGATTGGCATATTTATGGAATAACGCACTTGAAAACCTTGAACTCGTTAGAACCTTGGATAGGGTGAATAACCCAGTCAAGAGTGAGTGCGTGTAGCACTTCGACAGTGGAAGGTTGGGTATTCCACGCGTGATAGTACTGTAGGCCGAATGGTATCGGTTAAGGGGATGACGCCTTTTGTACTTAAGGGAATAAATTCGTAGTATCTTATATTGAGGTTGGTGGTTACCATTAGTGCCGGAAACCTTATTTTGAGGTCTTGGTCAATTTTCGTATGTGGGACCCTTTAGACATCGTATCAATAACTTTGGTTTTGTAAGGATGCTCGATGAGTGAAACTCGGGTGTTGAGTCTGTTGTGACTCAAGGTTTGATGGTATATCTAGGTGTCAACTTTTGGGCTTGAGGCCAAGCATCGTTAGTGTAATCGGGGGATTGCAATTCGATTTTAAAGGAATAATGGTAATGGTTGTAGTAATCCTAAGATGCTTACTTGTGATAAGAGGATTTAGGGAAATAACTTGCCTTGTGTGGTAAGAAAATCTATCGATGGGATGATTAATAATTGGGCACATCATTGGAATTGTGCAATTAATGAGTCAGTAATGACCGTCTGGGTTGGAGTTAATGAAACCCGTTGAGAGTGAATACTAGCTAGGTAGCGGGACTATTTGAGGAGTTTGAACCTATCATTGGGAAAATATGGATCACTTAAGGTTGGGAGACAACTTAAGTCTGGTGGTCGAAAGCCACTCTAGCAGCTTAGGCCGTCAATGGGGTGTGGGTGTTTTATGCCTAAACGGGGAATTGTTGTGAGTAACACCAAGAAGTCGTTGTGGACGATTCCGTAGGAAATAAATCTGAACCTAATTGTAACTAAGGGAAATTGGAGAGTGTTGGGCACGGTGGCCATTAAGTTGAGAGAACTAGATTTCGAGGACGAAATCTCTTAAAGGTTGGGAGGATTGTAACACCCCAAAAATTCGAGAACCAAAGCATGGGCCACGGACGTACGCGAGGGACATGCCGGATGTAACACCCGGAATTTTATTAAGGTGAAGGTTTAACGTTGGGAAGAAGTGTGCGAAAGAAGCTCAGCAAATCGGGCTCATTCGGGACAAAATCGAGCTTCGGTACCTCAGGGGCGATAGTGACAGGGTCACTATCGCCATGTCACAATCGCGAGGGGGAGAGATGACCCTGATAAATCCCAGATCTCTAGCAATAAGATATGAATGTAGTGAGAGAGAATCTAGAGAGCAAATATATCATCCATGTATTGAGCTCAAAGGATTACAAAAGGTTTCTAAAAGATTACAAAAGCTTACTAAAGTATTTCTAACAAATGAACTAGACAAGCCTATTTATACCCATGACATACAAGGTATAAAGGCATTCACAATACTGTATAGACTCATACAGTACATTGACTTTTACAGTAAATCTTGAATACAACAATGCTCTAACAATCTCCCCCTTTGGATTCAAGATTTAAAAAATTTGACAGCAGTCTTCAGCTCTTTGTAAAGTCAATCTTCTTCAACAGACACTTTATCAAACTATCTTCAAGCCTTGTACATGAAAACAGATCTTTACAGCTTTATCAGTCTTTAACAAACAGTAACTTCTCGTATCCTTCTTGATGCAAGAACCTTAGTTCTCATATTAACTTTAAGAATTCGAAATTATCAATTCGGATGTAGGCAGATCCGAAACCATCAATTCGGATGCTAGAGGATGCGAAATCAGCTCAATTCGGATCAAGTAGGATTCGAATTCAAGTAAGTTGGAACAAGAAGGGTCCGAAATCAGGGCAATTCGAATCATGAAGGATGCGAAACCATCTATATTTTTGAACTTTTAGGTGTAAGCGCATTCCGAGAACCACTCAGAACTAAGATAACCAAATTCAGCAATATTTAGACTTCACATGATCCTTCTCCCCTGATTTTCAGTCTTTGTTAACGAATCTTTGACTTGAAAGCTCTTTGACTTGAAAGCTCTTTGACATGAAATATATTTGACTTGAAATATATTTGACTTGAAAGCTCTTTGACATGAAATTGAATTAAACATTTCTCCCCCTTTTTCGATGAAAGTGAGCATCATTATCATCGAAAACCTTCTTCAATTTCAGTCGTGTCTCTGAGTATTGCTAACAATCTCCTCCTTACAGAATAACCTTGCTCCCCCTCAAAATAAGAATTCTGGAGCAATTTGTTTTCTCCCCCTGAAAGTATGCATATATTTCAATAACGCACAATATACAAATTTTAAAAAATTTACACAAGGAAAATAAAATTCATTGAACTTCATTTTATAACTACTAACATTTGATCATTTGAATGATTTACAAAAGAAATTCAACTTAATGAAATTTAACAGATATTTCAATCAAATGAAATCAAATGCATGTGTTTGGATTCAAAAAACAAGACATCATTGCATATCAAGTTACAAACGTTCAGTTTCAACCCCTTTATTAAATCTATTTGGTGTGCTAGCATGCGAAATATGATTAGCATCAAGCGTATGCAATTCTTAAACATATAAGAATACTTTGCTCTACTCACACTATGTGTCCAAAATCAGAATTTCATAAATTTACGGGTTTATCGCGACTTTGTATTTTCCCAAGTTTCAAGAGATGTGTGCTCATTGGCATCTTTTGATTTTGTGCACATTGACATCTTTTGATTTTGTGCGCATTGGCATCTTTTGATTTTGTGCTCATTGGCATCTTTTGATCAAAAAGTTTAGTAAGAATAAGATACACCGTTAAACATGACTTTCTATCTGGTTCTATAGCAGGATTTGGGTTAGCAGATCCCAGACCAGTTGGCCTTAGGTGCTAGGTGACGAGCACCCCTTAGAACTTAATTTCCCAAACCAGAAAGGCCACATCGATATATCTTAAACCCATTTGTACCAGTAGAACATGGCTTTCTATCTGGTTCTATTGCAGGATTTGGGTCAGCCGATCCCAGACCAGTTGATCTTAGGGACTAGGTGTCGAGCACCCCTTAGGACTTACTCTCCCAAACCAGAAAGGCCACAGGCACAAACTTTCAAACTAAATGATAGTGCAACTATTTTATCTCAATCACTTGGTTCTAAAACATAGTGCTTTGCCCATATTTTCATTTCCATCCATCATTCTGACATATAGGCTTTTTGAGCATTATATTCTATATATATCCAGATTCACATAACTTTGAGCATTCAGCATAATTTCATTCATGTTTTGCTGACCTTTCGATTTATTTTAGAAGTGAAAATTGAAGCAAATTTAACTCAGATAGTACAAAGTTTCTTGTAAAATCATCTTTTAGCACACATTTAATTCATTGAATGAAAATTGAAAATTTCATCTTATTGAATTAAATTTGTAAAGTTTCAAGTTTTCAAATCAGTAGAAACAAATATAATCCAATGTTACCTTTTGCCACGTCCCATGAAACAGAAAGATGTAACAGTTAAGGATATCACCTGAGAAGTGTGAGTTCTAAACTGATTTGTTTAGAAGTCTTAGTCTTTAAAGTACGGGTCCTGAACTGAGTTGTTCAGAAGCCATTGACGTTGAAATCCGGGTTCTAAACTGATGTGTTTAGAAACCATAGTCTTTGAAGAACGGGTTTTGAACTGATTTGTCCAAAAGCCATAGACTTTGAAGAACGGGTTTTGAACTGATTTGTCCAAAAGCCATATTTCTTTGTCTCCCCCTTAATGGTACAAATATTCTTTAAAAAAACAAATCCACCGCTTCTCTTCTGTTTTCAGACATGTGTGTGGTATGTATTTACAAATCAGTACAACACATGATGAACCTGCAAAACAGATTAAGCAGATTTTGGTACCCAATGGCACTTGGGTCCTAGTGGGTTAGGTGTAGATTTCTTACAAGGAATACTGTAAGAACCATACCAATAAGAAGTATAATCTTTATGCACAAAATCATTTGATCCACAGTAAGAACAACAGATTTTCTTATGTGCCAACCTAATCAGATGATTTACAGAATGAATAGGATTAAGTTTAGCAGAAGATTTACCTTTTGGCGCATTGTTCTTCTTGGCATTTGATGTGAATACAGATGATTTTGGCACATCTTTCTTTGGAATTGTTGTGCCTTTGATTCTCCATTCCATCTTCACCCTCTTGAAGACTGGAACTTCTTCAGATTTGGAAGTATTAATTTTAGGCACCTTAAGAATATCATCCGATTTATCAAACAGAGGATTATAGAAAAGATTAGAAGAACGAATCTGACCTTTTGAGAAATCTGTTGATCTTTTAAATTGTTTAGAAGGAATGTTTTTAAAACTTGAACTTGAAGCAGTTTTAAAAGAACATTCAGAATCATTTGAATCAACAAATGGAGTCTGAAAGATAGAATTATGACTAGCCTGCTTTGAGACATCAAATTTAAAAATGACGTCTTCAAGTTCTTTGACTTTGTTTATTAAAACATTTTTCTCTTTAGAAATTAGATCAAATTTCTTTTGGAGATCAGATTTGATCAACTGATCCTTCATAATATCAGCTGATAAACCAGATAATCTTTTGGTAAGATTAAGAATCACATCTTCAAAATATACACGTTCCGATTCAAAATCTTTTTCCAAAAACCTTCTTTTATCAGTAATCTCTTTGAAAATTTCCATATTTTTCTTTTTAAGGGTTTTACTTTCCTTTTCAAAGAGATTTTGCTTTTCCGTGAAATCTTTTCTTTCCTTTTCCAAAAGATTTTCTAATTCAGAGATTTTCACGGAAAGTTCAGAACTTTTGATATCAAAAAAATTTCGTTCAGTTTCAAATTTAGCTCTTTCTTTTTCGAGCTTGTCTTTTTCTAAAAATATAACTTTCTCAAAGTCTGAAACTTGTTTTGAAAGTTTTATACATTTCAGCTCAGTCTCTTTCTTTTCTTCAAAAACTTTCTTTTCTTCAAAAGAAAAATTAGACAGTTTTCTCTTTAGATCGGCATTTTCACTGTCCAAAATTTTCCCTATATCTTTAACTTCTTTTAATTGAGCATGTAACTTTAAGTTCCACTTCACTCTCTTTTCTTCTCTACTCTTCAAATCGGCATTTTCTTTTTGAAGAGTTGTTACTTTCTCTTGAAGATTCTCGATTTGATCGTGCAGACTTGAGTTGTCTTTCTTTGCTTCAAGATCTGCAATATAAACTTCAAGATCAGTTATTCTTTTAGTAAGTTTAGCATTTGAAGAAGAAATGTCTAAAATTTGTCTTTTCAGATCAACATTTTCTTCTTCCAATGCTTTATTTAAAATAGGAGTTGAAGAATTTGAAGCATTATCTTTAACAGGAGTTTCTGATATAGGAGATGTTTCTGATAAAATAACTTGTTGCAAAATTCCATTATTTGCCTTAGCTTTTTCAAGTGGCTTTGGAGGTGTTTTTGTTATTATGACTTGTTGCAACACTTCATTATTTGGTTTAACAGATACATGTGAATTAACAGATGTTTCTGTTATAATGACTTGTTGCAACTTTACCTTTGGTTTAACAAAAACTTTTGCAATTGGAGGAATCTCCTTTTTCAGAGTTTGCTTCAAATCTTCACCACTGCTTTTAACAATAACTTGTTGTAAAACCATTTTGAATATTGCTAGAAATTGATCGTTCAGAAGATCAAGCAGACAGTGTATGAAAATACACAAAAAATATATAAATTTTTTTCTTGAAAAGCTCTTACAGTGTATGAAATACACTATAGAAAAAATTTCGGGATATAAAATTTTCTCAAAAAACTCTTTTTTTTTTTTTTTTTTTTAAATTCACAAGAATTCGGATGAGTAAGGGTTCGAATTCAACGAATTCGGATGAATAAGGGTTCGAATTCAACGAATTCGGATGAATAAGGGTTCGAATTCAACGAATTCGGATGAAGAAGGGTTCGAATTCAACGAATTCGGATGCTGAAGGGTTCGAATTCACTCAATTCGGACTTAACTTGGTTCGAATTCAATAAATTCGGATGCTAAAGGGTTCGAATTCAATGAATTCGGATGCTTAAGGGTTCGAATTCAATGAATTCGGATGCTTAAGGGTTCGAATTCTATGAATTCGGATGCTTAAGGGTTCGAATTCTATGAATTCGGATGCTTAAGGGTTCGAATTCAACACTTGGAAAATTTAATCAACTCAATTCGAATCTAACACAGTTCGAATTCTCCTCAATTCGAATCTAACACGGTTCGAATTCTCCTCAATTCGAATCTAGCTGGGTTCGAATTCAATCAATTCGAATCCTTCTTGAGTCGAATTCTACACTTGTATTTCCAAGAACACTCCGAATTCTTCTTTGAATGATCCGAATTCACCAAGAATGATCCGAATTCACCAAGAATGATCCGAATTCTGCACTTCGAACACGAAAATCACTAAATCAGCCATAACTTTTTCAATTCTTGATCAATTGTTATGAAATTTGCACAGATTTGTTCGAAATTTGATTCCACACACTTTCTTAGTTAATCACAAATCCTAATTCGATCAATTTAATCGAATTTTGATCCAAAAATAGTAGAAAACGTTTTCGAACAAAAATGATATAAAATGATCAGATCTGCAAATTCTGTGCAGATTTTGGTGTTGATCCAAGAATTAAAGATGTTCAGGAATCAAATCCGAGTGCAATGATGTCAAGAATCAATCCAAAAGATCAAAAATTAAAGAAAAGATGAAATCTGGATGAATAGTAAATGAAGAAGGGTTAGAATTCTTGATGAACAGTGATGAATAGTGATGAACACCCAATCCGAATTCTTCAGCTTTAGTGTAAAAAATCTTCAATTTGGTCTTCGATCTGCTTGAATCTTCTGTTTTGCTCTGATACCAATTGATAAATCCCAGATCTCTAGCAATAAGATATGAATGTAGTGAGAGAGAATCTAGAGAGCAAATATATCATCCATGTATTGAGCTCAAAGGATTACAAAAGGTTTCTAAAAGATTACAAAAGCTTTCTAAAGTATTTCTAACAAATGAACTAGACAAGCCTATTTATACCCATGACATACAAGGTATAAAGGCATTCACAATACTGTATAGACTCATACAGTACATTGACTTTTACAGTAAATCTTGAATACAACAATGCTCTAACAGACCCTCGGTACATTATGGGCGATAGTGCCCGCGATAGTGACAAGGCCACTATCGCCGTGTCACAATCGCGAGCGGGGTGAAGTGGCATTAAAACTCGATTTTTAAACCCTATTCTCTTTTCTCTTTTCATTATTCATCTTCAACCTCAAACTCTCTCATCTCTCTCTCTAGAAATCGGTTTCTCTCACTAAAAATCCTACAACCCCTCTCCTCTCCTCTTCATCTTCTCCACCTAAATCAACCCATCTCCTCCATTGTTGGCCACTTGAGGAGTTTGAAGCTTTTGGGAGTCTAGGAGCTATCTCTTGGAGATTTCAAGTGGATAAAGGTAATTTATTCCTACCCAAAGGTGTTATTGTTGTTGATTTCATCTTCTTTCCACCTTGTGTTGTTGTGGGTCGATTTTGGTGATGTTTGGGGTAAGGAAATCTTGTCTTCTTCATCTTTAAAAACTAGGGTTTGGTATAAGTTGGGTATTTTGGTATATTATGGAGGGATGATGATTCCTTGTGGTTAGACTTTGATATTGATGCTTGGAAACTCAGAAATTTAGGTTTTGGAAGTTTTGGCTTGAGGATGCAAACTTCATCAAAGGAGCTTATGTTGGAGAAATACTAGATTTAGCTTAATCTAGCATAGGTGAGTTCAAGTTACTTTGCGAAAACTTTGTACATGCCAAAATGTTATTTTCCAAGAAATGATGTGTTTTACTTGAAAATTATCAATGTGGAGTTATTTGGTGGATTTTACCCTTTGAGGTATTAATTGTGGTAAATGTAGTAAAACACTACTTTTGGAATTTGGGAAAATATGATAGATAAATCATACACGAAAATGGATTATTGACTTATGTGATAAATGAAGCCGTTTGTTATGAAAATGCATTTTGAATAGTATCGAAATATGCATATAATACATCATGAGACGTTTGAAAATGTAACGGTGTGAGTCCTTTGGAAAGGAGGGATTTCCCGATCCAAGGTTTTATTTCGAGTCTTCATGGAATTGAAATATTTACTGGCAACCGGTGTTTGTTGTTATATTTAATGTCATTTTATGACTTTTATGATCTATCTTTTGAGTTAGTTGAGCTTGTGGCTCGGTATTGGATTTTATTAAGTCTTGGGGACACTTGTCCATTTTTTATAACTCAAGTTGAGTTTTGATCATGATTTACGTTAATGGAGAATTGCATGTTTTGAATGCACTTGCTTATTCATTTGGGGTCGTGTAATGTTTTAGACCTTGTTAGCTATGGATCCATAGGCATTTGAGTTTCCCTTAGTCTCGCGGGCAAGAGGTCGGAGTTGATTGAGCTCAGTTTTACGAGACGTTAGTTTATTTTGTAGCACGGAATAGGCATCGAGTTCCATGATAAGTAAGGCGTGGACCTAGATGGTCGGGCGTCGTCTCATGGGCAGTAAGGTGTAATCCCTAATGTGCTGTTGTGGATTTGGAGTGACCCAATGTATAGACCTGGAGTGGTTGAAGTTGGGAACTCCCTAGTCTCGCGGGCAATAGATTTGGAGTGATTGAGCTCAGTTTACGAGAGTAATCCACGTATGTGTTTTATTGCATAGTAGGTGACCCACTTTTGTGTTCTGTCACATGCAATGTATACGGGCCTCCCCCGTCACCGGAAGGTGTTGTTTTGGGTATTTGTTGCTACCATGTTTTCGGTGACGTGTTATATTTATATGGATTGTTTTCCATGGTACGTAAGTTATGGTTTATGTCTCATCCGTGAGAGAAGTTTCGGGTATTTGTATTTATCCATGTTTTTGGTAATGCATCATATTTATGAGAATTGCATTTCCACGTTATATAAGTTGTGGATTATGTTTCATCCATGTTTTGGGATGTTTTGGGACAAAGGCAAATAATTATGAGTTTAATCGTTTTGAGTATCAAATGCTATTTCACATTTTTCGTGGACTTTGTGAATAAGTCTATTTTTGGGAAATCATGTTATAATAAAGATTTTAGCATGGGAAATGTGTGAGTTGGAAAATGGGTGATTTGCAATTAAAGTAAACCCTTTAGAAATCATGACTAAAACTATTACTCTTTCGATTTATGTTTTTATATAGTCATGATAAAATGCTTGAACTCACTAGGCGTAAGCCTAACCCTTTTTATTTGTCGGCATGTGCAACAGGCTCAGGTTGGGGTAGCTCTAGCTACATTGTGAAGTAGCGTGTACTAGTAGTGTGCACGTGAGGTGACTTGAGTAGTGAAGACTTCTGCACTTATTTGGAATTAGCAAATTGTGTTATGTTAAGTAGCACCCGTTTAAGTTATTTTATTGTGGGAATTATAATGTTTTAAATTCCGAGTTATTTTGAGGAATGAATTGTAGAAATGAATCCATCTATTTTGGTTAATTTATTGAAAATTAAAGTTAGCTGCTCGTTCCAAATTTGAGGGGTGTTACATTACCGATTGTACAACTTATGGAGTACTTCCGAACCTTTAAACAAGATTCGTACTAACTTCGACGCCGAAAAGGAGGTGAAATGCGTAATAGACTCACACCAAAAGCGAAGGAGATAATTCTCCAAAGGGCGGGAAGGGTTGCTACATGGAGGGTAAGCGAAATTTGGTATGGGAAGTACCAGGTTTGGGATAACCGTTGTGACACGATTGTCGATATGACCGACCATGTTTGTTCATGTCTTCAATGGCAATACTCTGGATTACCGTGCAGTCATGCCATCGCTGCTGCAAGGCATATGGGTCGTAGAGATTGCAGCGATTTGGCTGTAAATTTCTACATGTCCGAAACTTACCGGAAAACATATCGGGAGGTAATCAATCCAGCTAGACCCCCTGAATCATGGGTGTCTCCACACGACCCCCTTCCGCCATGCTATCCACCGTTAATAACTAAGAACAGAGTCGGGAGACCAAGAAAGAACGATCGACGTCCATCTCGTGGTGAAGATCCGATACAGAGAAAATGTAGTCGGTGCCAAGCAGTAGGACATACTCGTGGAGAGTGTCCAACTCCCGCCTCTTCAAGCGTGCCAAGGAATAGATGTTCAGTTAGCAAAAGAAGTAGCACGCAGGGCCCGTCGGAGCTAGAACCACATGTAAGTATAAGATATGATAGTGTTGGCTTGAACACTGATTTCCCCTGATTTTTACGACTAAATCTTGTATGCTAAGTGCTCTTGTTTTTATATATAACATGATTTTATCTACTTTATCGTCCCGTGTAATTTAACAAACATAAGGGATCTAATGTGTAATTTAGCAAAGTTTGGGGACCTAAGTTGTAATTTACCAAACATAAGGGATCTAAGTTATAATTTAGCAAACATAAGGAACCTAAGTTATAATTTAGCAAACATAAAAGACCTAACTTGTATTATAGCAAAGACAGGACCAACACTGAAAAATTGGCCAAATTCGCGGCCCCATCGCGGCTAGGGAAACTGCAAATTTGGCCCTGATCGCGGCCCATTGCGAACAGGAATCGTGGGCCACATGGGCCGGGTCCGTGATCGCGGCCCAGATCGCGGGATCGAGGGGTATTTTGGCAAGATTAGAGAGAAAATGGTTAGAATTGAAAGTCAAAGTCAATCTCGAGGTATTTTTATTAAATTCCCTTTTAAATAACCGTTACATATAATATGAAAAAATAATCAAAAAATAATTAAAAAGATAATAGTAATTGATAATAAAATATATTGATTAATATTAAAAAATAAATAAAAGTAATTTATATGATTAACAATAACTATAAATAACTAAAATTATATCAATGTATAATTAAAATTAAATTTCATAATTTTAATAAATATTAATAAATATTTATTAATTAATAATAATTAAATTTAAACTATTAATATTTATTTATAATAATAGTTAGTAAATAATAATTAATATTAATGAGGGTAATATTGGAATATTTACAAAAAGGTACTCAAAATCTACTCCAAACAACGTTTCAAAAAGTTAACTTAAAAGCTAGCTTATGGTCATCCAAACATGTACGCAAAAAATAAGCTAGTTTTTTTTTGCCAAACGATGCCTAAAGTACGAACATAGGTTTTAAAGGATTTTTTTATTTTATACTTTCAGTCCCTAAAGTTTTAAATATTACCCTTTTTATCTAGATTCGTAATTACGAAGCTATGTTACTTACGAAAAGGGCTGAAAATGTAAACTATTCTTATCTTTTACATGAGTACGTAAATTCGAAAGTTTTTTTTTACGAAAATATGAACTATTTCAATAAAAATAGGGAAAAGTTCAAAAAAAACCCAACGAACTATTCCAATTTGAATAGTCAAGTCCTTAAGCTATTTTTTTGAACGAAAAAACCATTAAAACTTTCTTATTTTGAATGATTAAGTCCCTGAACTATTTTTTTGAATAAAAAACCACTAAAAGTTCTCACTTTGAATGAAAAAATCATTAAACTTTCTCATTTGAATGATTAAATCTTTGAATAAATTTTTTGAATAAATAAATCATCGAAATTTCAAAATTGGTTACGTACATCATTTTAACAAAAAAAACTGCATGTAACCGACTAGAAAGATTTTAAAGTAAAAAAAAATCTAAATCGGTTTTACCGTTCCCAAACCCTACGTTATTCAAACCCTTTGCAAACAACGATATCGCTCCCCCTCGCCAGTCGCCACTCCGCGTCGCCCCATCGTTATCCGTTCTCCATATCATCAATCAAGCTATTGACCCCAGTGTTTGTTTGAGTTTGAATGACGTATGTCTTGGAAACGGTAAAATTGATTAAAGCTTTTTTTTACTATAAAACATTTTTAGTCAGTTACAGTCAATCTTTAAATGTTCGGTGATCTATACTTTTAAGAAAAAGGTTAAGGGACTTTATCATTCAAAATAAGAAAGTTTAATGGTTTTTCATCTAAAAAATAGTTTAGGGACTTAATCATTCAAAATGAGAATTTTTATTCAAAAAAATAATTTAGGGAGTTAATCATGCAAAATAAGATAGTTCGTTGGGATTTTATGAACTTTTCCCGTAAAAATAGGGAGAAGATGGCTAATAAAGTAAACCATCAACCATGGCTAAAATAATTAATTTCCGAAGAATAAAATAAAGGAAATTTAATTAAAATATACCCAAAGTTTGACTTTGACTTACCAAAATATCAATTTCTCTCCTGACTTTGCCAAAATACCAATTTTTTCCGCGACCCTAGTCCGCGATCGCGGACAAGGACCAATTTTGAAAAATTGAATCCCGCGATCGCGAAGAATAGTCCCGCGATTTGATTGTTTTGATTTGCAAATTTACACTTTCAACCCCTATGCTTATTTACTTACTTTACTTTATACCTTTTACTTTCATAATTTTAATTTTACATTTAACACATATAATCGTTTATTAACTAAAATACGTTAAAAAAATACATTTTAATTTTAACAAGTTATACCATTATAATCGTCTCTTCGATACGTTCGAAATGAGCCCAATATTGAATATTTTTGGATTTATTTATTTTAATATATATCATATATACTACATAAAAATATTTTTTATATTTAAAATTCATATTATTATAATTAATTATTTAACTTATGGTACTTTTATAGTTAAAATACGTTTTATTTATTTTATTATCGATGGTCCAAGTGTAAGTATTAAAAATTGGCGGAGGCTTTGTGATGGACAAACATCGATCCTTTTGTGCATACTCTGTAACTGCAAATACTTCAGCTCCAAACACACATGAATCATCATTCGCCAAATACCCATTTTTACAATTCTTAAATGAGTTCAGTGATACCAACTTGTCAAAACCCTATTTCATATTCTTCTCATGAAACCTTGTCCTATTGCCATTTACGATATCTATAAACACATACAAATAATAATAATTTAAAACGATTTAATGAATTAGTTAATATATGATTATTATGTTAATGCAATAGAAGTGTAAAACAAAATTGAAAAAAATAAGAGATATACCATAAATTAAATAATTAACTATAAGGGTATGAATTGTAAGTATTAAAAATATTTTTATGTAGTATATATGATATATATTAAAATATATAAATCAAAAAATATTCAATATTGGACTCATTTCGAACGTATCGAAGAGACGATTATAATGGTGTAACTTGTTAAAGTTAAAACGTATTTTTTAACGTATTTTAGTTAATAAACGATTGAGTAAATTACATGATTGGTCCCTGTGGTTTACATAAAATGGCACTGTTGGTCCCTAAAATGAAATAATTACGTGTTTGGTCCCTGTAGTTTACATTTTCTCACGCCTTTGGTCCCTATGCCCTAACACCGTTAAAATATTCTGTTAACTAAGTTAACTAAAGGGACATTTTAGTCATTTTATCTTTTCCTTTGTCTTTTCCTTTGTCTTTCACACAAACCCAAAAGTCTTGAATTTTTGGCAGCAGCTTGGTGTTTCAGCCCTCAAACTCAAGAAATAAGAATTGGGTATTTGATAAAACTAAGCAAGAACGGTGGTGTTTCAGGATCTTGACTTGATAATTTTTTTTGAGACTGAATAAGCGGATGTTTGAGCCTGAGAACTGGCGACAGTTGGTGAATTTCGTGAGAAGTATGTCGGAAGGTGGTAGGGCGAGGCTGCCGGAAAGTGACTCGAGCACGACGGATCTGGGGAAAGTAGTTGCAGATACGGATCTGGGGAAAATAGTTGCCAGAAACACCTCACGACTGGTGGAGATAAACTCAAATTAGTTCAAAGTTGTTGCGTTGGATCTTAAAAATTGCCCAAAATCGAAAAGGATGAAAAACCGCTGTGTTGTGCGTTGTTCACATTGCTTAAAGGTTGCTGGAGAGAGGAGAACCACGGTGGTCGAATGGTGAGAAGGCCGAGTCTGGAGATGGTCGCCGGTGGAACGAGTGCCCGTTGGTGGTGGTTGCTGGCGGTGACGAGAGAGAGGGAGACGGATGGAGGCGTCGGTTGTGATGGGTGGCGTAGGGTTTCAGGAGAGAGAGAGAGGGAGTTCATTTG
The DNA here is from genome assembly GCA_033807775.1 of Saussurea involucrata. Taxonomy (NCBI): domain Eukaryota; kingdom Viridiplantae; phylum Streptophyta; class Magnoliopsida; order Asterales; family Asteraceae; genus Saussurea; species Saussurea involucrata. Next base: position 142,909,379 of record CM066322.1, read on the forward strand.
GTCATGGCGTTGGAGTTGGAGGTGGTTGCTGGCGGTGGAGAGAGAGAGGGAGGCGGATGGAGGCGCCGGTGGTGATGGGTGGCGTAGGGTTTTGGTGATGGGTGGCGCCGGTGGTGATGGGTGGTGATGGGTTTCAGGAGAGAGAGAGGGAATTCATTTCAAAAAAAATTACAATACTTGAAATTGGCTTATCCATTTTTGAAAGGTTTTTATGTTTCTTCTGTCTCATCTTGTTTACCCTTTTTATGTATTGTTGTTTATGATGATGGTGAATGGTGGGTGTTAGTGGTGGATGGTGGTGGACTGGTGGTTATAATTGTTGGGTGATGGTGGTATATGGTATTGAATGGTGGTTTTATATATATATATATAGGGAAGAGTTCAATTGAGAAGTCTAAATATTTTGAGAAATAGAGAAGTAAAAAAACACGGGAGTGTTCATATATGAACGTTCATATATAAACAGTCATATATGAACGTTCATATATGACTGTTCATATATGACTGTTCATATATGAACGTTCATATAATAGTCATATATGAACGTTCATATATGAACACTCCAACATTCATATATGAACGTTCATATAACAGTCATATATGAACATTCATATATGAACACTCCCGTGTTTTTTTACTTCTCCATTTCTCAAAATATTTAGACTTCTCAAATGAACCTGGCGCTATATATATATATATATATCTATATATATATATATATTTGTGTGTATATTATCAAAAAAAAGGGAGATAGGAAGAGGTGTATCTTTTTCTTTTTAATTAAAAAATAAGAAATTGAGTAAAATGACTAAATTGCCCTCCTCATTTAACCTGTTTAACATGCTCAAGTAATGGTGTTAGAGGAAAGGGACCAAGGACGTGAGAAAATGTAAACCACAGGGACCAAACACGTAATTATTTCATTTTAGGGACCAACAGTGCAATTTTATGTACACCACCGGGACCAACCGTGTAATTTACTCTAAACGATTATATATGTTAAATGTAAAATTAAAATTATGAAAGTAAAAGGTATAAAGTAAAGTAAGTAAATAAGTATAGGGGTTGAAAGTGTAAATATCAAATCAAAACTCACCAAATTGATTCAATCGCGGGACTATTCTTCGCGATAGCGGGATTCAATTTTTCAAAATTGGTCCTTTTCCGCGATCGCGGACCAGGGACGCGAAAAAAATGGATATTTTGACAAATTAAAGAGAAAAATGAGTATTTTGGTAAGTTAAAGTCAAACTTTGGGTATTTTAATTAAATTCCCTAAAATAAATTAGGAAACAAAATAGTAGAAAAAGAGGCGATCAAGTATTTTTTGATGGGCAAGAAAATAGAGGGCCAAAATGGTCAAAGGGATTGAAAACCGCCGTAGAAACCGGTTCTATAAAAACAGCCAACAAAAAAGGAAAAAAACAAAAAAGAAAATACCGAAAATTGCGATATCGACCTCTTTATATATAACCCCTTAAACCTACGCTTTTCTCGTATCATTTCATTTCCCCTCTTCCACATTTCTCCAAAAACTTCCATTTTTCAATTCTCACAACCATGTCTTGCTACAAGGGAAAGTACGCTGGTATCATCTCCATTTCTCAACCTATATCCTTCCATTTCGTTATTAGATCGTGTTTAATTGTTGAATTCTTGTTATATTGTGATTCGATCTGCCATTTCTTCTTTTTTCTGAATGTTTTGTTTGTGATCATCAGCATGATCTGTTTTTCGTCCCTTTTTATGCTGTAATTCGTGAAAATTGCTTTGTGTATTGGTTGATTTTTAAGATTCTGGTCATCGGCTGATTGATATTTTTAGCGATTGATTCAATAAACATGGCTGCCGTAGATCCGATTGGGGCCAACTGTTATATGCTGTTTAATTAATCCCTTTATCATGATTATTTTGCCATAAATGTATGGAATCGGAAGTATTTTTTTGGACATATGATTGATTTATGCCATAATAACTCGTTATATTGTGTATATGTGATGCATCGTATCGTCTTTTGATCGACGTTGAAACATTGAGTATCGTCACATGATTATTCTTATTATGGACGATTCATTTTGATCCTGGTAATCTCGATTTGGTGTTTGTTTGTTATCCTTTTTTGTTCTAATCTGGTGTACTTTTTCTCGTGGATCAAGAGATTTTACTTCTATTTTTTAACCACCGGAAATTGAAGTCTGATTGGTAGACATCCTTCATAGATTTTCGAATTAATATGTAATAAATGTTCTTGTTTATATCAGATGAACTTATTGCCAATGCTACCTACATTGGCACACCTGGAAAGGGTATTCTTGCTGCTGATGAGTCAACTGGCACAATCGGAAAGCGTCTGTCGAGCATCAATGTTGAAAACGTGGAGTCAAACAGGAGGGCTCTTCGTGAGCTTCTGTTCTGCACTCCCGGTGCCCTCCAATACCTCAGTGGAGTTATTCTTTTCGAGGAAACACTCTACCAGAAGACTGCTGCAGGTAATATAATATAACATGCCCTTATGTTAAAAGTCTTAGATACTTAAATTTACCATTTTAAATCTTTAGTCTATGTAAATGATGAATGAAATTTAATTGTTTGATAGATATTTTTAGAATGACTAAATAAAATAAAATTGTACGACTCATTTAGAATACCATAAATGATATAATTTTAAGGAGTTCTTTATATAGTACTTAATTATAGCTGTAAACATATTTAGAACAATTATGCATCATTGATTGATTACAAGACTATATAGATTTTAGTGAGATGTGTCATCAAAACTTGTCCACAAGGGTAAAGGTGGAAAAAAATCCTAGGTTAATGCATTAAAGGGTAATGGCTTAATGCATTAAGTCGGTCTCTTTGTATTACGAGCATCTCCAATAGCTTCTCCAAAATGGAGAAAATGAAGAAAATGAGGATTTTAAGCTAATATTTTACTCGAGCAGCTTCTCCAAAATTATCTTCAAAATGGAGAAACTAGGAGAGAGAAGGGTTTTCTCCAAATACTCTGAGAGAAATAATAATAGATGAATGAAATATATTATTATTTTAATTAATGTTGGATTCTCTAAAATGGGGAATCTGTTGGAGATGAACATATTTTTGTTTGGAGATTTTAACTTTTAGTTCTCCATTTTGGATAAATTTTGGGGACTCTGTTGGAGATGCTCTAACTAAAAATCAAACATTTTAATATAGCTTAATCAATTAAGCTATTTATTCATTAAGCTTATTATGTTGAAATCATTCTAACCATCATAATATTATTGCAGGTAAGCTTTTTGTTGATGTCATGAAGGAGGCTAATGTCCTCCCTGGAATCAAGGTTGACAAGGGCACAGTCGAGCTAGCCGGAACCAATGGCGAGACCACCACCACAGGTCTTGACGGGCTTGGTGCCCGATGCGCTCAATACTATTCCGCTGGGGCCCGGTTCGCCAAGTGGCGTGCCGTTTTAAAAATCGGCCCAAACGAGCCATCCCAGCTCGCCATCAACGAAAACGCCAACGGGCTAGCCCGTTACGCCATTATCTGCCAAGAAAACGGCCTAGTCCCCATCGTTGAGCCCGAAATCCTCGTGGACGGGCCCCACGACATCAACAAATGCGCCGATGTAACGGAACGTGTGTTAGCCGCATGCTACAAGGCACTCAACGACCACCACGTGCTTCTAGAAGGCACCCTTTTGAAACCCAACATGGTTACACCTGGATCCGACTCAAAAAAGGTTGCACCCGAAGTGGTGGCTGAGTACACGGTTCGAGCCCTGCAGCGAACCATGCCGGCTGCGGTCCCGGCCGTGGTGTTCTTGTCTGGTGGTCAAAGTGAAGAGGAGGCCACGGTCAACCTGAACGCGATGAACCAGTACAAGGGAAAGAAGCCATGGAGCCTATCGTTTTCGTTTGGTCGAGCCCTGCAGCAGAGCACGCTGAAGGCGTGGGCTGGAAAGGAAGAGAACGTGAAGAAGGCTCAGGAGGTGTTTTTGGCTCGGTGCAAGGGTAACTCGGAGGCAACACTTGGGAAATACGCGGGGGGCGGTGCGTTGAGCGAGGGGGCGTCCGAGAGCCTTCACGTTAAGGATTACAAATACTGAGCTGAACGATTAAGTGGTTCATGACTGTGAATGCTGGTGGGGTTTCTTTTTGGTTTGTAAGAGAGGTGTGTTTTATGCCACCTTGGGAATATTTGTAGGTTTTAATATTAGTAGCCATTGCTAAAATAAGGTTGAAGAACAATGTGGTTCAGATTGATGACAATTTGAACCGGTTTTAAAGTTTTCCAATGTTTTTTTTTCTTTTTCTTTCTATCTTGTGTATTTACCTTTTGGTCATTTCAAATACAAAGAATGTTGAATGCCCAATGGATGTTTGTTTTTTCCTTTCTCTATTGACGTTGGTTTTGAATAATATAATGTGGATATTAGAAGGTTATTTATTTTGTATTTTGATCAAAACAAAATGGTTTGTTTTGGTGGTTATCATCTTAAGTAGCCATCTCATGAAAATGGTTTTATATTATACCCACTAATTTATTTTTTCTAAGAGTAAACTCCAATTTTGTTCCTTGAGGTTTAGTCAAAATTTTGAAAGTGGACCTGAACTTTAATAAGTCTAGATTTCATCCCTGTGGTTTGCATTTTGCTTTAAAAACGGTCCCTAGATACTAGCTCCGTTATAAACTTCCGTTAAATGACGGGCATTTGTGTCATTTTACCTTTTTACTTATTTAAAAAAAGTTAAATAAAATAATGGATTATATCAGTTATATATTATATGTATATATATATATATATATATATATATATGAAGGGGTAGTTTCATTTGCCAACCACCCTAATTTTGCAAACCGTGCAAACCATCGATTTCATTGGCTAAATTGTTTCATGATATATATATATATATATATATATATATATATAAATAGCCATAGGTTCATTTGAGAAATGCTAAATGTGTGAGAAATTGAGAAGTAATCTTAGACAATTATTCGGTCAAGACCGGCTTTAATTGGTTAAAAGTTGCAGCTTTGACTAGTCAAAAGTTGCGGCTTTGACTGGTCAAAAGTTGCGGTTGTTCCAAAAATAGAAGAGCAGTTTCGTAACTTTTACAACTACACGGGACGAGTTCATATATGAACCTGTGTGATTCAATAGGAACTATTTGTTCACATGTGAACCCATGTAATTCACACATGAACTCTTTTTAACTAATTCATATATGAACCTTTGTGATTCATATATGAACCTTTGTGTTTCATATATGAACTAATTAACTATAGGTTCATATATGAATCACAAAGGTTCATATATGAATTAGTTAAAAAGAGTTCATATGTGAATTACAAAAGTTCATATATGAACGTATAGTTCATATGTGAATCACACAGATTCATATATGAATTCGTCCCGCTTATTTTACGAAACTACCCCTCTATCTTGTGCAGACCACGCGCAGACCATGCGAGGAATTATTCGCTGCTTCTCAGTCAAAGCCGCAAATGTTGACCGAATGAATGACTAAGATTACTTCTCTATTTCTCATACATTTATCATTTCCAAAATGAACCTCTCCATATATATATATAGACTTGAGATCATGTGAGACCAGACTATTTTCGTGAGACCAAAAAAATAACACTAAACCTTCACAGCAAAAGACTGTGAAGGTACTATGATGGTAAACTGTAACACCTCGAAATTTCCTTAATTTTGTATAAGGAACGTTTAAAATATTAGATAAGGTTAATATAATCGTTATGTTAAAAATTGAGATTAAAGGATGGATTTTGTAAATTGGCTTATGTTTTGGGGTCAAGTTGATTTTGTGAAACTCTGAAGTATATTAAGATGGAGTCGGCTACAATTTGAGATTATCTCAAATTGCTTCCTGGAAGTCGGTTCGAAGGAAGAAACAAGAAATCGAATTCCTTCCTTTCGTTAGGTAAGGTTATGCAGCCATCCTCTTCGTTTCTCAATTCTGATTGTTTGTAATCAAGTTTACATCGGTTGTAAATACATATTTCGAATCAATTTAGTGATTCACGTCTGAGTTCGAGTTACTGGGTCAAGTGGAATTGCAGAAATTGGATTGATCTCATTTTAAGGTGAGTTCATCTAGTCCTTGTATTTTCCAGTTTAAAAACTGATATGTTGAGTAGAATAAACTCATGGATATACCTTTGAAAGTATTACAAAAGAGTTAGTGGGAATTTGGAACAAAAATCGTATGTAATAAACTGGGTATAATAGAAATCTGGAAGATGAGTTTTCCGGAAAGTTCCCGAGTCCGGATGATTTTCCGGATTGATTCCGGATAGCAGTTAAATCCGGATTCCGGATAGTTGTCCGGATGGATTTACCGGATACCGGATATTTCCGGATACGTAATGGTTTTTCGGATGGGTTACCGGATGTGATTCCCGGATGCCGAATACTTTTTTCGGATGTTACTGGATTCTTGGATTTTTCGGATGTTTCCGGATAGATGTTCCAGATTTGATTTCCGGATATCATTCTGGACTGTTTTCCGGACTTGGTTCCGGATTAGTTTACTGGACAAGTTTTCCTGTATACTTATGTGTAATGTTGTACTGTTCAAATGTTTTATGAATATGAAGCATATTGTGACTTTAACAGTACGAGCATAATTATAACTCGACTGAGGGTATGATACGAGTTATTATGTGTATTGAGTGGATACACACTAGTATTATGTGAACACGTGGAATAGGCGTGGACTAATCGTAATTCACATTGATTTGATAACGTGGAATAGGCGTGGCTTAATCGTAATTCCCGTTTGTTTAAAATGAGGAATAGGCCGGGCTTAATGGTAATTCCTATTTCGTATTGTGATATGAAATCATGGAATAGGCGTGGCTTAATCGTAAATCCTGATTTCTATTGGAAGATAAGGGATAGACATGGCTTAATTGTAATCTCTACTTCCACACCAAGAAATAGGCATGGCTTAATTGTAATTTCTTGGACATGAGTTGAAATCTAGAATCCATGGTGATTCGTAGTGGCGCTCTGGAACATGAGATTATGACTTACTTAGTGTTTGTTATACTCATCGAATCGGGTATAATTCCCGTCATCGAAAGATGTTATGTGTACGGTAAGAAAGATGGCGATCAGGTTAATTTATATGCTTTGTTTACAATTAGTTTTCAAAGCTAATAAAGTTTTTAATTTGAAAACTGGATGTTCTCACTAGGCGTAAGCCTAATCTTTTCAAATTAAATTTTCTTACCAGGTACTAGCTCGGGAAGGGATTCAAAGGGATGAGTGTCGAGGAGTAGCAGAGTTATGCTTTTGTTATTGTGATGGAGAATTTAGTATTACCGGAGATATTTTGGAGATGTTCTGAACAACTATTATAATCTGATCGCGTACATTATGGATTAGATTAGTAGGCTGTTTATGACAGTTCGCTTGTAATTACGAACTTTGTTATAACTTCTCCATCTATGAATGAAAGTTTTTGGAAGACAATGTTATGGACCTTATAATTTGAAGGTTTAAATTTATTGTGGTTTTAGGGTGTTTCAGTTTGGTATCAGAGCTGTAGTTTAAGTGAACTAGGTATGATCGTGAGATATCTAGACTTAAGCTGAAATGATTAAGATATGATTTGTGAGATTGGGTAGAAATACTAAGATGGGATAGTCTTAGAGTCGACGGAAATACGTGAATTAAGAACTGTGATGATGGTAACGAGGATTCTTATGTATAGTATGTTCATAATTTCAATTAGCTACTATTATTATGAATATATTGTTACGTAAGCATACTTGTTTCTAATTGTTATGGCGATTAATGAATGTTAAAGTACGTTTCTTGTGTTTAAGATCGTGTATAGCCATTTCTTATGGTTATCTTTATGTGCTTCGACAGAATACGATGGTGAATACACCAACCGGATCTCCTACTTCTTCAGAAGAGAGGGCGGCAAATGAATGGGTGGAGAAGCAACCCGAAAGGGGTGGAACTAGGGTAAGTCCACCAAGGCCATCCATTCCGGGAGAAGGAGGAAGTCAAACACATAGAACGAATATCGGTACTTCCAAACCGATGACGATAGAATCCACTATGGAATCCCGTATGATTGAGAACATGATGTGAGTCATGAATAATGCACTGACTCAACAACAGGAGATGTTTATGAAAATGTTTAATGACAGAAATGCCGAGTCACAAAGACCGGGGTTGGGTACTGGTACTGAAAATCCGTCTGTTAATCCGGTATAGAATGTAAATAGGAGAATGGAGAAAGTTTGTTCCTATAAGACATTTTTGAGCTGCAAGCCACCATAATTTGCTGGTTCTGATAATCCAATTGCATGTATGAATTGGATTAGAGAGATGGAACATACATTCAGAGCTTGTGAGTGTGACGAAGAATCAAAGGTCAGATTCGGGTCCCAGATGTTACGCGGAAATGCCTTGACCTGGTGGAATATAGTGACATCAACGGTGACGGCTCCAGTTTTGGCAGCAATGACCTGGGAGTCGTTCAAAAGAAAGATATTAGAAGAATACTGCAATGAGAATGAAATGGACCGAATTGAAGAAGAGTTCAGAACACCTAAAAAGGGTACTTCATTGGTACGGGAGTACACTCGCATATTTTTGGAAAAGTTGAATTTAGTGGGGCATGTGGCCCTAATTGAAAAGGAGAAGATTAAAGCCTACCTGAAGGGCTTACCGGCTGATATGATGTCAAGAGTTCGTAATTCCAAAGCCTTGAAACTGAGGGAAACGATAGAGGAAGCCAAAATAATAGAGGAAGTTTATGCAAAAGATAAAGAAGAGAAGACACAAGTGGGGGAGAAAAGAAAATGGGAAGGTCGATCAGAATCTTCTCAAAGATCCAAGCCGTTTGTCAAGAATAATCGTTTTGAGCCTCGACGAGAACCGAACTGGTGCCAGAAATGCAGAAGCAAACATTTTGGTCCGTGTCGAGTGACTCCACCAGAATGTTACAAGTGTGGTAAAAGTGGTCATACTATGAGTAACTGTCCCATCCAAGGGCCAACCTGTTTTGAATGTAAGCAGTCTGGTCACTACCGAAGAGACTGCCCTAAGTTAAGGAAGAGTGGAAATCAAGAAAAGAAGCCGAATACTCCAAAGCCAACGGGCAGGGCATTTCATATGACGACGGATAAAGCAAAAGAATCAAAGGATGTGGTTTTTGGTACTTTTCTTATTAACTCTATTCTTGCACGAGTATTATTTGGCTGTGGTGCCAACCTGTCTTTTATATCGAAATAATTTTATCAAAAGTTAGCTATGCCTTTCACTACCTTGGAAGATGCCTTAGTAGTTGAAATAGCTAACGAGGGTCAAGTCTTAGTTAGTGAGAAACTTGAAGGCTGTACCTTTATGATAGAAGGGAAGGAATTCCCGATTGATTTGATTTTGATGGAAATTGGGGGGTTTGATATAGTCGTTGGTATGGATTGGTTGACGAACAATCAAGCAGAAATTCTTTGTGCCAAGAAATTAATTTGGATCCCTATGCCCGAAAATGATGTTGTATTCCACTATGGGGAAAAGAGAAAAGGGTAGGTTTCGTTGATTTCTATTGCCAAAGCGCGCAAGTGTCTAGTAAAAGGATGTTCATCCTATCTAGCATATGTTTTGGATGCTAAAGTTGAAAAGAAGCGAGCGGAAGATATAATGGTTGTACGTGAATTTCTAGATGTGTTCCCAGATGATCTTCCAGGCTTACCGCCAGAACGACAGGTAGAGTTCAGAATTGATCTTGTTCCCGGAGCGGCACCGATAGCACGTGCACCGTACCTTTTAGCACCGGCCAAAATGAAAGAGATGATGTCTCAACTGCAAGAACTGCTCGAAAAGGGATTTGTTAGGCCAAGTTCTTCACCTTGGGGAGCTCCAGTGTTATTTGTCAAGAAAAAAGATGGCACTATGAGAATGTGCATCGACTACAGGGAGTTGAATAAGGTGACCATTAAGAATAAGTATCCGCTCCCAAGGACTGATGACTTATTCGATCAACTCCAAGGCACGGGATGCTTTTCAAAGATTGATTTGAGGTCGGGCTATCACCATGTAAGAGTAAGGGATGAAGATGTTCCTAAGACGGCGTTCAAAACAAGGTATGTGCATTATGAATTTCTTGTGATGCCTTTTGTGTTGACAAGCGCTCCAGCTGTGTTCATGGATTTAATGAATAGGGTGTGTCGACCATTCTTAGATAAGTCAGTCATCGTATTCATTGATGACATACTTGTTTATTCAAAGAATGAATCCGATCACGAATGTCACCTTCGTAAAGTCTTAGATGTTTTGAGAAAGGAGAAATTGTACGCAAAATTTTCGAAGTGTGAATTTTGGTTAAAAGAGGTACAATTTCTTGGTCATATGATTACTTCTGAAGGAGTAAAAGTAGATCCGGATAAAATAGAAGCAATAACGAATTGGGAGACACCGAAGAACGCATCAGAGGTACGGAGTTTCTTGGGTTTGGCAGGCTACTACCGGAGATTTATAAAGGATTTCTCTAAGATCGCCTCTGCCTTGACTATTCTGACACGGAAGAATGTAAATTTTATATGGACTGAAAAGCAAGAATCAACCTTTAGAACTTTACAAAAGAAATTATGTGAAGCACCTGTTCTTGCATTACCGGAAGGGACAGAAGACTTGGTAGTATACAGTGATGCATCAAAGATGGGTCTAGGGTGTGTATTGATGCAACGTGGCAAAGTGATTGCTTACGCATCAAGACAACTCAAGGATCATGAAAAGAATTATCCTACCCATGATTTAGAACTGGCAGCCGTAGTTTTTGCATTGAAGTTATGGCGGCATTATTTATATGGAATGAAGTGCACTCTTTTCACTGATCATAAGAGCTTGAAGCATGTCTTTGATTAGAAAGAGCTGAACATGAGGCAACAACGTTGGTTAGAATTACTTAAGGATTATGATTGTGAATTGCATTACCCTCTTGGTAAGGCAAATGTTGTGGCTGATGCCTTAAGTACAAAAGAATACAGTGGATGTTTGAAAACGACTAACGCCAGGATTGATGAGACGTCGAGTCTAATTGAAAGAATCAAAGTGGCACAAGCGGAAGCGTTATTAGAAGAAAATCTGAAAAAGGAAGTCATGGTTAAGCAACGTTTTCAACTCACTGAAGATGGTCGCGGAGTCAAACTGTTTCAAGGCCGCATTTGGGTGCCAAAGATTGGGGGAAACCGAGAGTTACTTCTTGAAGACGCTCACAAGTCCAAATATTCTATACATATTGGAAGTACTAAGATGTATAGAGATCTGAAACTACACTATTGGTGGCCAGCTATGAAGTTAGATGTGGCACAATGTGGAAAGAAATGTGTGACGTGTTCGTTGGTAAAGGCTGAACATCAACGACCTTATGGGAGTCTACAATCTTCGAAGATTAATGAATGGAAATGGGATAAGGTTACCATGGACTTTGTGACTAAGTTACCAAAGACGTTGAAAGGTAACGATACTATCTGGGTAATCGTGGATCTCTTAACTAAAAGTGCTCATTTATTAGCAATGAAAGAAGCTTCACCGATTGATAAGCTAGCCAAGTTATATATTGATGAAGTGGTGTCAAGAAATGGTATACCCGTGTCTACAGTTTCTGACCGTGACAACCGATTTACTTCAAGATTTTGGCAGTCACTACAAGAAGAATTGGGTACAAGAGTGAATTTGAGCACTGCCTATCATCCACAAACGGACGAGCAAAGTGAAAGAACCATTCAGACTTTGAAAGACATGCTCAGGTCTTGTGTAATTGGTTTTGGAGGTAACTGGGATACGCATTTACCCTTAGTGGAATTTGCATACAATAATAGTTATCATTCCAGTATCGAAAGAGCACCTTTTGAAGCCTTATATGGACGGAAATGTAGAACTCCAGTATGTTGGTTGGAAGTTGGAGAAAAGTAATTCGATGGTCCCAAAATTGTACAACAAACGGCCGATAAGGTGGAAGAGATTCGGAAACATATAAAGGCGGCTCAAGATCGACAAAGAGTTACGCCGATTCAAAAAGAAGACCGAAAGAATTCCAAGTTGGGGAGCGGGTAATGTTAAAAGTATCTTCGTGGAAAGGTATTATAAGATTTGGGAAGCGTGGAAAGCTAAGTCCTCGTTTTCTTGGGCCTTTCACTATAACCAAGAGAGTAGGACTTCAACCTTATCAGTTAGATCTTCCACCTGAGTTGGAAGGAATTCATAATACTTTCCATGTTTGTTATCTTTAGAAATGTCTAGCCGAAGAAGAAAATGTAAAGCCGCTTTCGGAAATAAAAGTGGATGAGAAGAGTCGTTGCGTGGAGGAACCTGAAGCAATTTTAGAAAGGACGGCTAAGAGGTTAAGACATAAGGACGTGATAATGGTCAAAATACAGTGGAAACATCATAGAGGTGCTAACGTGACATGGGAAGCTGAAGAGGATATGAAGAAGAGATATCCTCATTTATTTACCTAACTTTGATTTCAAGGACGAAATCACTTTTAAGTTGGGGAGATTTGTAACACCTCGAAATTTTCTTAATTTTGTATAAGGAACGTTTAAAATATTAGATAAGGTTAATATATTCGTTATGTTAAAATTTGAGATTAAACGACGGATTTTGTTAATTGGCTTAAGTTTTGGGGTCAAGTTGATTTTGTGAAACTCTGAAGTATATTAAGATGGATTCGGCTACAATTTTAGATTATCTCAAATTGCTTCCAGGAAGTCGGTTCGAAGGAAGAAAAAAGAAATCGAGTTCCTTCCTTTCGTTAGGTAAGGTTATGCAACCATCCTCTTCATTTCTCAATTCTGATTGTTTGTAATCAAGTTTACATCGGTTGTAAATACATATTTCGAATCAATTTAGTGAATCAAGTCTGAGTTCGAGTTACTGGGTCAAGTGGAATTGCAGAAATTGGATTGATCTCATTTTAAGGTGAGTTCATCTACTCCTTGTATTTTCCAATTTAAAAACTGATATGTTGAGTAGAATAAACTCATGGATATACCTTTGAAAGTATTACAAAAGAGTTAATGGGAATTTGGAATAAAAATCGTATGTAATAAACTGGGTATAATAGAAATCAGGAAGATGAGTTTTCCGGAAAGTTACGGAGTCCGGATGATTTTCCGGATTGATTCTGGATACCGGATAATTCCGGATTCCGGATAGTTGTCCGGACGAATTTACCGGATACCGGATATTTCCGGATACCGAATGGTTTTTCGGATGGGTTACCGGATGTGATTCCCGGATGGTTCCGGACATGGAGTCCGGATACTTTTTCCGGATGTTACCGGATTTTTGGATTTTCCAGATGTTTCCGAATAGATGTTCCGGATTTGATTTCCGGATATGATTCCATACTGTTTTTCGGACTTGGTTCCGGATTAGTTTACTAGACAAGTTTTCCTGTATATATTTTTGTGTAATGTTGTACTGTTCAAATGTTTTATGAATACAAAGCATATTGTGATTTTAACAGTACGAACATAATTATAATTCGACTAAGAGTATGATACGAGCTATTATGTGTATTGAGTGGATACGCACATACGTTAGGCAGTGTAATGGATCCATAGGCACTAGTATTATGTGAACACATGGAATAGGCGTGGACTAATCGTAATTCCCGTGGATTTGATAAACGTGGAATAGGCGTGGCTTAATCGTAATTCCCGTTTGTTTGAAATGAGGAATAGGTCGGGCTTAATGGTAATTCCCATTTCGTATTGTGATATGAAATCATGGAATAGGCGTGGCTTAATCGTAATTCCTGATTTCTATTGGAAGATAAGGGATAGGCATGGCCTAATTGTAATCTCTACTTCCACAACAAGAAATAGGCATGGCTTAATTGTAATTTCTTGGACATGAGCTGAAATCTAGAATCCGTGGTGATTCGTAGTGGCTCTCTGGAAGATGAGATTATGACTTACTTAGTGTTTGTTATACTCATGGAATCGGGTATAATTCCCGTCATCGAAAGATGTTATGTGTACGGTAAGAAAGATGGCGATCAGGTTAATTTATATGCTTTGTTTACAATTAGTTTTCAAAGCTTATAAAGTTTTTAATTTGAAAAATGGATATTCTCACTAGGCGTAAGCCTAATCTTTTCAAAATCAAATTTTCTTACCAGGTACTAGCTCGGGAAGGGATTCAAAGGGATGAGTGTCGAGGAGTAGCAGAGTTATGCTTTTGTTATTGTGATTGAGAATTTAGTATTACCGGAGATATTTTGGAGATGTTCTGAACAACTATTATAATCTGATCGCGTACATTATGGATTATATTAGTAGGTTGTTTATGATAGTTCGCTTGTAATTACGAACTTTGTTATAACTTCTCCATCTATGAATGAAAGGTTTTGGAAGAGATTGTTATGGACCTTGTAATATGAAGGTTTAAATTTATTGTGGTTTTAGGGTGTTTCATAAACCTTCACAGTGTTTTTGCTGTGAAGGTTTGCTGTTTTTCTTTCCTTCACATTGAATCACTGTGAAGGTTTAGTGTTAATTTTTTGGTCTCACGGTCTCACGAAAACAGGTTGGTCTCACGTGAACCCAACCCTATATATATATATATGTATATATAGGACGATAATCAAATGAGAACCACAAATATCTTACAAACCCATGAGAACCATTATAAAAATATTTGTTTACATGATTTTTTTTCATCAAAACTTATGATTTAAGATATTGTTAGACATATGTTCGTGTCCACCTTGTGAAAAAATTACATGTGAAAAACGAATTTTGTTTCACCTAGTGAAATGAAAAATACTCGTAAAAAACTATTCACGTGGTGAAACAAATACATGTGAAACTATCATATTATGAAACAAATATATGTGAAGCAAAATATAACAAATCCTAGCATTTGATGAAAACATATCATGTAAAAAAATATTTTTTATATCGGTTCTCACAGTTTATATCATATAATGCATTTACACCAAAACTCTTCAAGCATCAAATTTGAAAATCTATGAATTACAAAAGTTTATGCATCATGTACAAGCTCTTAAAGCATTCATCTATACTCAACACTTTTAACCCACAACATCACCAAAAAGGATGGTTTTGAGTTTTTTTTATTGGTTGAAACTTTTCTTCCATCCCTTTTTAGCTTCATCCTACATCAAAAGTTGATTATTTTATATGAGGATACTTCTCAGCATCGTTTTGAGGCTTTCAAAAATGCTTTCATGCTTTCAGGAAAAACGCTTTAAAAAATCCCGCCACATTCAAGATTCAAGTATATATATATATATATATACACACACACACACACACTCAAAAATGTTACAGTCCCCAAGCTATGTTCTTATCATATTCATGGATGACCCAAATTGAAAACCAAAAGGACAAGATTCTTGCATGCTTGAGATTTTGAGTTTTTTTGTTGTTTTAAAATTGCAATCATTTTATCCCCAGCTCCGTGCATCTTCTTGGGCGCCCTACACATCATCACCATCATCATCATCATAATCGGTGCCCTCCCTCCTTTCACACCTCCGACTACCACACCCTGCACAATTGCCACCACTACCACCATAGACAGAAGGTACACCAGGGTGGGGTTCAACAACAACCAAAACTTCCATTTTTTTCTTCCTCCCACCAACCCACAACCTCGACACAAGAAGGGTGGAGCTCATTGATCCAGATCTAAAGTTGATTAGGATTTTACGAGTTCATCGTGGTAAAGAGATCTAGGGTTCCGCCTTGGTTTGGATTTTTCATCGAAACATTCAACAAATCTATATGATTTTTCATCAAGAAATTCAACGGATCTGAATGATTTTGGATGATTTTTCATCGAAACATTCAACGAATATGGATGATTTTTCATCGGAACATTCCACCTCTGCTCTATACACGACCACTCACTTCGATTCTATTTTTTTGCACATAAAAACTTGTTGCTCGTATTAATCAAATCTATTTGTAAACGAATTTGGATGATTTTGGGTAGCTTTGTTTCTTATTTGAATCTGGATGATTTTTGGCAGCTTTGTTTCTTATTTGATTCCGCATCCATCTATACTTTTTAGTTATATGGGTTAGAGTTTGTTTCTTATTGATGTATTTTAATGGTAAATATAAAGTTGGTACCTGTTTTTGACGTGAAACTGAATAACGTTCAAGTGTTCTTGTACAGTCCATTGTGCTTTTAGTAAATTTAAAATTTCCACCAAATTAATAGAAATTAATTATTTTATTATTTAATTCCAGCATCTTCGTGGATATATTCTGATAGGGAATTAATTCGAGATAGTCAATCTCTAGAAAGTAAAGGAAGAAGAAAGACGTTGGGGCAATTTTCTGTGTTTCATTCATAAAAAGAATTACCACTTAAATAATGAAATGACTACCTAAACTCAACAAGAACATGGGATTGTGGAACCACTAGTGCTCCTCTTATTTCTCCTAAAATCATGCATGCACTACTACCTCTAACGTTTAAATGGAAATCTTTCAAAATGCATGTGACAATAAAGAAAGCGGTGGACTTGGTCTTCAATTCTTCAGTATTCAAACCGTTTCGGTCGCTGGATCACCCGAGTGGGTCGGTTCGGTTTACCACCCACGAGACCCGTATTCATATCAATACCCCCTCATTAACAACGACCTTGTCCTCAAGGTCCTAAACAGTTTCTGGAAGGCTAATTTCCTATTTGTTTTCCCACGTGGACTCGGAGATATCTCGACCCAACTACTTGACAAGTACCTGTTGTGCTGCGATTCCATTTTTCTGAATAATACGCTGATCCAGGATGATTTTCGGTTCGAGCACTGGGATCTCGTCAATGTAATTTGATGGAAGAAGAAGTTGTGATAGGTTAGTGTTGCCGTGACAGGGACGAAGTAAGGATACATGAAAAACTGGATGGATACGAGAGCCCGATGCTAGTTCCAAACGACAGGCAACCTTGCCAACCTTTTCAATGATCTTGAATGGACCAAAATACGGTTTGCTGAGTTTTTGAAAATCCCGTTTAGCAACTGATGATTGATGGTAGATGTGTAGACGAAGATAAACCAAGTCACCTTTATTAAACTCCTTCTCCATACGATACTTATTAGCTTGTTCGTTTCAACGTCTCCTTGAGCATGGAGATTAAGCGTTGATGTTCCTTCAATGTGGTATCAATAGATTCTACTTCAGAGCTACCGAGTATGTACTAGGGAATGGATGGTGGTGTACGCCCGTATAAAGATTGGATGGGGGCCATTTCAATAACACTATGATAACTAGTGTTGTACCATAATTCCGCCAGGTAAAGATACTCCAGGTTGTCGGTTCATCACTCGCGAAACAACGGAGGTAAGACTCTAAACACCGGTTTACCACTTCTGTTTGCCCATCTGTTTGCGGATTATAGGCACTCGAGTGTTAGAGCTTAGTGCCTATTTTTCCAAACAATTCTTTCCATTAGAGGCTTAAAAAAATGGGATCACGATATGAAAATATCGACTTTGGCAGACCATGTAGTCTGTAGATGTTATGTAAGAAAAGGGTGGCAAGCGAGGTCGCCGTCGAATGATGTGGAAGCGCGATAAAATGAGTAAACTTTGAGACGCGGTCGACAACAACCCAAATGGATTTTTTCCCATTAGATGGTGAAAAATTGGTGATGAAAACCATTGATCTTTCTTCCCATACCTGGTTTGGAATGGGTAATGCCTGCAACAACCCATACGGTTTATGAGTGGGGTTTTTTTGTTTATTGACAGGTGCTGCACTCCATTATGAATTGGCAACATCTTTTCTGATATGTGGCCAAAAAAGAAGCATTTAGCCTGCAGATTGTGGCATTGACCCCCCGAGTGGCCTCCAATTGGCCTTGAATGAAATTCAGTCAATAGTTGATTTCGAAGGGATGAGTAGTGAGGTATGAATATGTACATACAAAAGCCCATCATGAACTACGCAACCTGGGGATATTTCTGGTTTTTGTGAAACTCGATCCATCCAATTGTGACCGTCGTTTTTCTTTGAGTAGTAGTCGCGTAATTGTTTCACCCACTGAAAGGTTCATATCAAAAGAGCCAGAATTTGTGGATGATCAACATGACTTAAAGCGTCAGCAACCCGATTCTCCTTTCCCGGCTTATAGTGAACTTCAAAATCGTATCCTAATAACTTGGTAGCGCATTTATGTTGCTCGAGTGTTTGCATGACCTGTGAAAACAAATGTTTAAGACTTCGTTGGTCGGTGAAGACCCAAAACTTGCGTCCTAGAGGTATTGTCTCCACTTTTTGATAGCTTCTGTTATTCGCATACGTGGGCATAACGTTTTACTAAAAAAGCTATTGGTTTATCTTTTTGGGAGAGCACAACCCCAATGCCGAGACCCGACGCATCCGTGGTGATGTCAAATTTTGCAGTGAAGTCGGGAAGGGCTAGAACAGGGAGGGAAGTCATGGCAGTCTTAAGGGTTTGGAACGCTGTTTCTGCTTGCACCGTCCAGGCTAGTTGCTGGTGCTGAAGAAGATCCGTTAAAGTGGTTGCGATACGAGAGTATCCCTTGAAAAAGTGTCGATAATAGCCCGTTAAACCTAGAAATCCTCGCAAGCCCGTGATGGAGGTGGGCTTAGGCCATTCTTGAATGGCTGTTATTTTTTGTGGATCTCTAGAAATGAATTCTTTGGAGGTAATGTGACCTAGGTATTGTACCTCTTGAACCGCGAATATACATTTGCTCATTTTAGCAAAATACAACTGTTTGGTCAAGATGGAGAATACATGGCGAAGGTGAGCATAGTGTTGTCCATGATCGATACTGTAGACCAGTATGTCATCGAAAAACGAGAACAAATCGGCGCAACACATCGCAAAATATGTCATTCATGGCGGCTTGGAATGTTGACGACGCGTTGGAAAGTCCGAATGACATTACAAGGAATTCGTAGTGGCCATCCACTATCCGAAACGCGGTTTTGTGGGTGTCGGCATCATGTACTCGTATTTGGTGGTAACCTACATGGAGATCGATTTTAGAGAAGACGTGTGCACCATGAAGCTCGTCGAATAACTCATCCACCATGGGAATTGGAAAACGATCGCGAATGGGAATGGCGTTTAAAGCACGATAGTTAACACAAAATCTCCACGTGCCATCTTTTTTTGCGTACTAAAAGTATCGGAGAAGAATAAGGGTTATTGCTTGGTTTTATGAGTCCATCCTTTAACATATCGGTGATCAATTCAGTCATGATCTGTTTTTGGTAATGGGGATAACGATAAGGACGGACGTTGATGGGGTTTTTTTTCAGGTTGAAAGGGAATACGATGGTCATGTTTTCTTGGTGGGGGTAGAGATTTTGGGGACTCAAAAAGGTGGGAATAGTCCTGCAGTAATTGTTGGATGTGGGAGTCTGGGTGTGGAGGAGGGGTAGAAGTGGCTACTGGTGGTTGGTATTGGAAGACTAATATGTGTATGGATGCAAAGGCATCCTTCTTCATGAGATGGTAGAGGGTGCTAGGGGTGACAGGAATGGCTTTACGTTCACCCGAAAGCGTGATGGTGTTGCCTTCATGGGATAATGTTAATTGAGGTACCGTGAAGTCGGCTACAATGGCCCCTAATGACCAAGCCAATGCATACCCAAGACCACATCAGCTCCTTCAATGGGAAGAACGAAGAAGGGAACGGTGAATTGAGCACCCTTGAGGTGGAGTGGAACGGTGGAACAAAACCCGTGACAATGAAGGTGAGACCATTGCCAACCACCACGAAGGACGGAATTTGTGTGATTGCAAGTTTAAGGAAGGAAGTCGTTCGAGGCTGGATGATGTTATCTGTGCTACCTAAATATATCAGAATAGAGACGGGGTGTCCTTCGATGCAGTCCGTGATTCGAAGTGTTCGTTGGGAGGCTAACCCGAGGAGGGCAGCTGGTGATAGGGACAAAAAATGGGGCGGTATAGTGGAGGTGAGAGCCTGGTTGGTGTCATCGTTGAGCATAAGGTATTCGTTGGGGTTTTGTGAGTCGGTTTGAAAGGAAACGAATCAGTAGGTTGTTGGGCAACGGGGGCATCATCGTTGTTCACAACTAAAAGGAATTGCAGGGGATTGCATTTATGTCCCGGGTGGTATTTTTCTAGGCAGTGGAAAGCCTGAAACACAAGCCTGCTCGTCGTTTTTGCATTGCCTCAGGTGACAAACGAGTAAAGGGTATCATGAGGGTCGATGGTGTTTTTGGTGGGGTGGGCAACAAGGGCGTTGAGGGTGTGTTTGTGTAGGTTTTTGGGGCTTGCAAGGGGGGGGGGAGCGATGGGTTGAATGAGGATGGTGAGTGTTAATGCCAAAAATCGCACCAAAGGGACAACTTAAGGTCGATGTGGACTTAATCAACTAAAGAAAGGATCTTTCGACGAGACGTGCGATGAGGGAAAAAATAAACGAGACAAGGGATTTGATGACGCAGGAAAAACCTCAAACGAGGAAAAAACCTGCGGACGACAAGGGATGTCGTCGCTGCACTATGGTCGCCAATCAGGGGCGACGTCCTTGGTACTGGCGTCGGTCGTACGATGATTACAATACAAATGAAGGAAATACTTCGAAATGAAAAGTACAAGTGTTTAAATGTAAAAACAGGTGTTTGTCGTGTGTGAATACAAAGTGTGAACTTCTGGTTGAGGACTGTTGTCGTGCGTCGAGAGCGATACTTGAGCTTTCCTTCGAGCGTTCTTGAGTTCGCTGTAAGATTCTGGCTTTCAGTACTTAATCTCCAGAGTTTGAATGTTCTTTGCTATGAGTTGTGATGATTTTCTCTGCTGTTTGATGATGTTCGCTGGAGTGTATTAGATTCTAACCGATGTCCCTTAAAATGAAGCTTTAGCTTGTCTTTTATAGTCTTCGCGTCATTAATTAGTTCCATTAATGATTTGATCAACGGCTACAACGGCTGGAAACGGTCGTCGAGATGAATGTTCATAATACTCTTCGTCCGTTACAGCTATCGATCGTTAATGGTTGCGTCGGTTATGTCCGTTGCTCTTTAATGACTTTGACTCCTGCATTAAACACTTAACAAACGTAACAGTCAAGGTTAACGTTAGCTTTGGTCGAAGGTACAATGATCTTACGCGATGGTCGTACGGGACGGGCGATGCTAAGGTCGTGCGTCATGGGAGACGTACCACTTACCTTTTACGGGCGACGACAGATATTTTCCGGGTTCTCGTCGAGACCTTATCTTAACACAAGATTTAGCTCACAATCGTGCGTCTTACCTGTCCTGGTCGTGGTCGTACGACGTGATTTTTTGCCCAAACAGTTTGCCCCCAAAATTTGAAAATTGAATGTCAAATTTAAGTTTTAAATTTTGTCCACCAGACGCATAGGAAATAAGACAAGAGTTAGAAATTACCTCAATCGCCTTGGAGCTAGACTGGTTCGTTTATAACTGAACGAGAAGTTGAAAAGGAAACGGGGTCGTGACGTCATGCTGACACACGATGATTGTTACCAGCTGTCGAGGACAGGTGTCGAATATCCTTGTGGTCATACGAAAGGACGAGGATGCGCGGTGGTTATCCAGGGATTCGATCCAACCCTGTTTTTCGGTCTAAATAGGGATGTTGACGGATCATTTCCTTATTTTGCCCTTGAAGAGTTTGTGCTGTGATTTCCTTGCCATTCTTTGTCTGATATCTTCCGAACTTGTGAAAATCTCTGACATGGTTAGGTTTCTTCGGGGATTAATGCGCCTATAAGTAAGGTACGATTTCTCTGACTTCTGCAAATTTTGTTTAGAAATGTCGAGGGATCCTGAAAGTGTCATTCAAGAGTCATCGGACCTTCGGGACTTTAGAAAGTTAGCGAAAATTCCTGCGTGGGTCGAATTGATCCGTCCAGGCCAGATCCGATCAAATTAGGGTCCCGAGGGGTACATCGTAATCTATGAATACCCTTTTAAGATAGGTTTCGAATGGCCTTTTTCTCCTCTGGCCAAGGCGTT
Organism: Saussurea involucrata; assembly: GCA_033807775.1. Classification (NCBI taxonomy): domain Eukaryota; kingdom Viridiplantae; phylum Streptophyta; class Magnoliopsida; order Asterales; family Asteraceae; genus Saussurea; species Saussurea involucrata. Next base: position 142,931,391 of record CM066322.1, read on the forward strand.
TATGTTAGAGTTTGACTTGGCACCGAGTCAGTTGATGCCCCAGTTCTGGCGAGTCGTACGAGTGATCGAGCATGCTACTAAGAAATGGGATTCTCCCATGAATGTACAGGACCTCCTCTCGGCTTATCAAGCCAAGATGGACGGATGTCATCGATGTAGTTTACATTCTAGATTCAAGGGCGATCGCGTTTTGGTTTTAGGAACGGGTGTGAATGACCGTGGGTGAAAGTCTCGATATGTTTTCGTGCGTAAGTTATCCCTTGACTCTGAGAGTGAGTGGATTAGGATGAGCCGGAATACGTCGGGTGAGCCTCGTTATTTCATCTGTCGTGCGCTGTAGATGATTTAGATATGATTTTTAACTTGTTTTTTGTATGTTGACAGCCATAAAGTTCGAGGTCGTGAAGCCAGACGCTAACTCTCAAGCGAAGATTGCTAACTCTCAAGCGAAGATTAATTCGTTTTTAGAATTTAGCGTCGCCGAGAGGTCTTTCATCGTGCGACATATGGAGGATGACGACGATTTAGAATCTTCAGGAGAGAATCAGGGGGAGAAGTGTGAAGAGAAAGGAAGATAAGAGGAAAAAGATAAGTCGAGAGGAAGGAGAGGGATGACGGGTAAGTTTTACTTACTTTTTCTTCCTATGTTACCTCGAGTCTTTTTTCCTTTGTGTGCGTTATGACATTCCTTTTTTCCAGGAGAATCTCAACCTAAAGTATTGAAGGTTTCTGCTAAGAGAGCAGCTGAGCTGGAGTATGCTCTTCAGGGTAATGAGAGGAGGTTAAAAGCCATGTCCACTGGCCCTGAAATTCCAAAGAAGACGAGGACGACGACTCCGAGGGAGTCGTCGGCTGGGGTTAATGACTCGTCGAGAGTCGCTTCACCTGAGAAGGTAGGGGTCGGATCGCCTAAGAAGGTGATTGCAGCGAAACCCATCAATTCTGCGCCTCCAGCGGAAACGGTGAAGTCCCCGTCTGCCGCATCGAATCCTTTGTCAGCCGACAAGGGCGAGGATCATTCAACGGGAGGGGAGAAGGTCACGACGGTCAACTTTTCACTGCCATCGGACTTTATGACAGGTGATGTCCTAGACGGGACGAACCTGTTCCCTCACCTGGATAATTTCCTGCTTCCATCTTTCAGGGAGCGTTTTGAGGGGTTTCCTATCGAGGAGACGGGTGCCCATATAGCCGGCTTGTCGTTCATGGTAAGTCTTTCTTTCAAGACTTAGTTTATCTAGGCCCAGGTTTCGTTGTCGTTGTCGTTGTCCACTGATGATGTTTTCGCAGGCACTTTAGGCTGCTTTGGCCTCGCGAAGTGGAGCGGCGAAGGTAAAAGATCTCTTGTCTGCTGCTCGTGAAAGAGAGAAAGCGGCGCTGGACAGAGCGAGTGCCTCTACAAGTCGTGCTGAGGAGTTTTCGAAGCGGCTTGACGATGCTTTAGAACATTTGAAGATCGTTCATCTTGCCAAGGAAGATCTTAGTCATCGTCTGACGCAATCTTTGTCCATGACTGCTGAACAAAGGGAGGAGATGGAAAAAATTAAGGAATCCTTGGTTGCTGTTTCGAAAGAGGCTGAGGATTATAAATCCAAGGTGGAGATTTTGGAGAAGGAGGTGCAAGCCGTAAAGGACGAGGGTAAGTCGGTTTTTGCCATAGCTCGTCTGACTGCTCGGGCGGCGATCATGCGACGACATTTGCTGGGAAAAGACCCTGTTGCTTCGGCGAAGGAGGAGCTGGACATCTATCTGAATGGTGTTGGGACCGAGAGGGATCTTGACTCTGACGATGAGAAGGATACTGAGGAGGAGGTGGCAGGTGAAAGCCTTCAGGACGGGACTTCGGGCATGAACGCGACATATGCTCCTCTTTAATCTAAGAAGTTTATTTTCTTTGCTGCTCGATCGTTGGTGGTTGAGTGTGTACCTGACGATCTTTTTAAATGCACTTTTTTGTTTGAACTTGTGTTTTCATATATTTGGTAAGCAAATATCACATTGGTTATGAATTCGATCACATAATACATATGAAATCACGCGACCAAGGTATTCATTGTAATACGATGATAAGAACGTAAAACAAATATAAAAACACGCGATTAAAGCATCCATTCAGTGTATGAAAGTTAAGAAACTTGGGGGTAAAGTCGTAAAGACTCTGCGATCGCACGACCGGATCGTACAACAAGTTTGTGTCGTATGCCCCTATGGAGAAATGATCAAGTTAGAGACATGATTGTTTATGTCGTTCGACCTTGCGATATTAAAGTCATATAGTAGACTTAATGATTATTGTCGTGCGACTATGCGATAATCTGTCGTGCGATTCTGCGATAAAACGATGTCGGGGGTTGGTCGTTGGCTAGCCAACGACCCTCCGATGCTTAAGTCAGTAAATGTTTTGCGAGAAAAATCGAGAAAAAATCGTATGAGAAAGAGTTAGAGAACGTACCAGTTCAGACTCTCTCTATTTCCCCCCTGTCATTTATTACCGTACTCTTTTTGGGAGGAAAAGACAGGTTTTAAATGACAGAATGACACAGAAAAATATTGTCCTGCGGTCGACTATGTTGTCGTGCGATGAGGCACCATAGTAGATTTATCCCTGTGGAAAAGATATTGTTAATTTAGGGATAGAAAAACGAACCTGTCGAGAGCTTGACCTTACGACTTCAGTTTATTTTCTCTTTTGATCTCCTGGATTCCCCATGGCGTAGGGAATTTTAATTAATAACTTTTGCATGCTTGGGAGTCGACGGTCGATGGCCGTTAGCTGAAATAGCGACATCGTCGATGATATCTTTGAGATTTCCTTTCGGAAAATGATATGCTAGTTCCTTCTTCAATGCGACACAGTCGTCTGTCGCATGACCATGATCGGCATGGAAGTCGCACCACTTTGATTTATCCTTCTTAGCATCGTCCAGGTCGGACTTCTTTGGCCATCGAATGGTAGCTTGGGAACTTCTCAGAGCTTCGACTAGGTCCTTTGCAGATCCTTTGAATCCGTAAGAGGATATCTTGGGATACTGAGTGAACTTAGCCGCGGTCTTAGCCTCTGCTTTCGTCTTGAAACGAACATTTGAAATTTGGCGCGCTGGCTCTACTCTAGAAACAGCCTTTGTCTTGAACTCTGGCTTTCTGACGCCTAACGACTTCTTGTCGTCAGTATGCTTGCGACGAAAGGATGCATCGTCTTCGACCCTCATATATGCTATGGTTCGAGCTCGGACGTCTTCGAAATTCTCCGGGGGATATTTGGTCAGGTCGGTGTATAAACCCGAATTATCGTCCAGACCACGCTTATAGGCTTCGATTGCGGTTTTTACGTCGCAATTGCGGATGCTGATCATTTCGGCATTGAATCTATTAAAATAACTTCGAATAGACTCATTAGCTTTCTGCACGATGTAATATAGGTCGCTGGTCTGCTTCTCCATCTTACGACTGCTGGCGAATTGCTGGGAGAATTGATTAACCAACTCAGCAAACGACCCGATGGATTTGGGTTTGAGATTGATTAACCATTGGAGAGCAGGACCAGTGAGGGTTGCTCCAAAACTCTTACACATGCATACTTCCTGGTACATAAATGGGATTGAGATCGTCCACATGAGCTGCTTATATTGCGCGGCGTGCTCAGTCGGATCGGTCACACCCGAATACTTGGGAGTGAAGGCAGGAATGTTTTACTTCTTTGGGATTTCGAAGATGGCGATCTCGTCGATGAAGGGCGACGCCTGATACCCCGAGCGAGGCTCGACGTCGACAGGCACGGCTACCCCAGGCAACTTGGGGAGCAAGGACAGGACGCGCTCATTTTGGTATTCTAACATCTTCAAACGCTGAGCGACGGGATCGTTAAGATCGGGATTTGCCCCTGTCGAGGGATTGGCCCCTGGGCTAGTGCCATTACCATTCGACGAGCCATTGGTGTCCCCGTTGAACGGGACGAAATATGGCTGCGGCCCATAGTGGAATTGCCGCGGTCCATTTTGAAACGGCTGCGATCCTTACTGGAAAGGCTGCGATCCACCTTGAGGTCCATTCTGAAATGGATGCTGAAATGGTTGCGACCCTTGCTGGAAAGGTTGCGACCCTTGTGATGGCTGAGACCCATTATTCACGGGTGGTGGCCTTATGTGCTGAGGAGGAACTGTCCCAAACTGAGGATTTGAGTTGGCGACCCTGGCTGTTGATTCTGCATGAACGGGCCTGGATGCTGATTCTGCGCGGATGAACCTGGATTCGGGACAAATGGTCTAGGGCCATTCTGGTCGAACGGTCTTGGAATTGGGTTCTGCACGAACGGCCTAGGACCATTTTGAGGCCCAAGAGGATTTCTTAACCGCGCGATCTCCTCAGCTGCTCTGCGATTCTGCTCAGCCATTGCATTGAGCTGATTCCTGGCGACTTCGAGCTCCTGATACATTTGAGCAACAGCTTGCTGCGGATATCCAGAGGCTGCCATTTTCCTGCAACAGAAAATAGAAGAAACTCCAAGAAACTATTAGTAAGGTGCACGTTCGTCGAGGATGGCGCCAAACTGTTAATACTCTTCCACGGATGGCGCCAAACTGTTAATGCCAAAAATCGCACCAAAGGGACAACTTAAGGTCGATGTGGACTTAATCAACTAAAGAAAGGATCTTTCGACGAGACGTGCGATGAGGGAAAAAAATAAACGAGACAAGGGATTTGATGACGCAGGAAAAATCTCAAACGAGGAAAAAACCTGCGGACGACAAGGGATGTCGTCGCTGCACTATGGTCGCCAATCAGGGGCGATGTCCTTGGTACTGGCGTCGGTCGTACGATGATTACAATACAAATGAAGGAAATACTTCGAAATGTAAAGTACAAGTGTTTAAATGTGAAAACAGGTGTTTGTCGTGTGTGAATACAAAGTGTGAACTTCTGGTTGAGGACTGTTGTCGTGCGTCGAGAGCGATACTTGATCTTTCCTTCGAGCGTTCTTGAGTTTGCTGTAAGATTCTGGCTTTCAGTACTTAATCTCCAGAGTTTGAATGTTCTTTGCTATGAGTTGGGATGATTTTCTCTGCTGTTTGATGATGTTCGCTGGAGTGTATTGGATTCTAACCGATGTCCCTTAAAATGAAGCTTTAGCTTGTCTTTTATAGTCTTCGCGTCATTAATTAGTTCCATTAATGATTTGATCAACGGCTGGAAACGGTCGCCGAGATGAATGTTCATAATACTCTTCGTCCGTTACGGCTATTGATCGTTAATGGTTGTGTCGGTTATGTCCGTTGCTCTTTAATGACTTTGACTCCTGCATTAAACACTTAACAAACATAACAGTCAAGGTTAACGTTAGCTTTGGTCGAAGGTACAATGATCTTACGCGATGGTCGTACGGGACGGGCGATGCTAAGGTCGTGCGTCATGGGAGACGTACGACTTACCTTTTACGGGCAACGACGGATATTTTCCGGGTTCTCGTCGAGACCTTATCTTAACACAAGATTTAGCTCACAATCGTGCGTCTTACCTGTCCTGGTCGTGGTCGTACGACGTAATTTTTTGCCCAAACAGTGAGTATGGGAGATTGCGAGCAGGGGGACCGTATTTAGTGTGGGTTCGATAATCGTTGGTTTTGTCTTCAATTAGTTTGGCAAGGGTTGTTGCTTCAGTGATGGTTGGTGGTCGAAGGACGGTAAGATCCTGTTGGTTATCTTGGCGTAGGCCTAAGAGAAAACAATTGAGCAACGCTTCTGGTGGGAGACCTACGACGCAATTACTCAAGCGTTTGAATTCAGTTTGATTTGCGGTGAGGGTGGAAGTTTGTCGTAGTTTGAAAAGGGCCGCTTGATGATTGTCGTAGGAGGATGGACAAAAACGCGTTTCGAGTGCTCGTGTGAAGGCGTCCCATGTTGAGAGGAGGTGATTGTTGAAAAGGTATTTATGTAACAACCAAAAATCCAACATTTCAAATAACATAAACGAAAAAGCCCAAACGGGTCCCAATACATCACGATTTACAGAGTTACAAAATTTGGTAGCGGAAAATCGACTACCACAACCGAGTATCTACTACATAGCACTAAATAAGTAACGGTCTACGGTGCTCTAATCCTGGTGTCTCCGTCTCTAACTTCAAGCCTTCTCCTTCCCTTTAGAAGAAGCTCCACTAACACGGTTCCTTGAAAATGGTTTTAGTTTTGAAAGCGAGGATTAGACCATATGTTCTAGTGAATTCCCTCCCAGAAATATTTCAAACAATAACCTCGAAATAACTGTTTAAAACTTCTAAACAACAGTAACAAATATAAGCAGCTTCACACAGGGCATTTGCACAGTGGTCATCCAAATCCGCCACCTTCAGGCGACAAACACGATCGGGGCCCCGAGTAGATCCCCATGGCCCCCAGTAGATGTCAGCCCCGTGTGCACGTGAAACGGATTCAAGGAACACTGCTCATTACGACTCCCATGAGTCGAAAAGACCCAAGGGTATAACTCAACCACCACTGTGCAACCCGACTCCCACATAGGCATATAGAACTAAGATATAATTAGCTCAGCAGTGCATGCATTTTAGGCAACAGTTCATAACGAGCAATTATAAGATTTCCAAAACAGGTTTTTCATGCGATTTATAAAGATTTGAAAGAAAAGCATGAATGTACTCGTACCAAATTCAGTATTGATCAAAACGTTTAACACATACTCCATGTAAAAGGGCATAAGGGAACTCACCTGATTATCAAGATTGGAAGCACCCGCGCCTCACTCCCGGATGGATCGAATATTTCGATCTATGTGCTTCTTCCAAGATAACCTTTCTAACCTCACCGAGCTTTGGTACCCAGATTCTCCCGTTGAAACACTTCAGCCCCCGACTATCTTCCGTTAAGAAGGTCGCATTACCCACCATTCGTTCCCCTTTAACGTTTTCCAAAGTCAACGCTTCTAATTGCCACTTCTTTATGTCGTCTAACAGGTTAAACGTCACTTCGGCCCTTAATGCCACTATCTTCGAGGTTTCTCCTCTTTCCTTCCATCTCAGCGCGTCGGCCACCACATTGGCCTTTCCTGGATGATACTAAATCTGGCAATCGTAATCCGTCAGTAGCTCCATCATCTCCTCTATCGCATATTTAACTCCTTCTGATCAAAGAGGTGACAAAGGCTCTTATGATTCGTGAAGATCTGGCATTTCGTCCCGTAGAGATAGTGTCGCCAAATCTTCAAAGCAAAAACCACGACCGCCAATTCTAAATCGTGAGTGGGGTATCGGGTCTCGTGCTCCTTCAGTTGGCGAGATGCGTACGCGATCACCTTTCCTCGTTGCATTAGCACACACCCCAATCCGAGGACAGAAGCGTCACTATATACTATAAAGTCGTCCGTACCGTCCGGTAATGGCAAGATCGGAGCGCTACTTAGCATGCCTTTAACTTCTGGAAGGCCTCACTTTGTACTTCCGTCCACGCAAACTTCACACTCTTCTTAGTCAACGAGGTCAAAGGCGTTGCAATGCACGATAAATCCTTGATGAACTTCCGATAATACCCCGCTAGACCCAGGAAACTTCGAACCTCTAACGGATTCTTAGGCTACTCCCAATCTTGGATGGCCGGGATTTTGGATGGGTCCACCTTAATCCCGTCTTGGGACACTACGTGATCAAGGAATTGCACCTCTCGAAGCCAAAACTCGCACTTCGAAAACTTTGTGTAAAGCTTCTCTCGTTTCGGCAATTCCAATACAGCCCGAAGATGATGTTCATTCTCCTTCTCTGTCTTCGAGTACACCAAGATGTCTTCTATGAATACAATCACAAAGTTGTCTAAATAAGGCTGACACACCCTATTCATCAGATCCATAAAAGATGCTCGCGTGTTGGTCAAACCAAATGTTATCCCAGAAATCAACAACAATTCAAGATATTAGAGAGATTGAGATACAAACGTCATCCTCATATTAGATTTAATATCATTTTAGTACAATAGGATGACTCTCTCTTTCTCTCTACAATTAGGCTCTCACATTGTGCCACACTTGTTACAAATGAGCTCCTAACACATTATATAGTCAAGCCCAAGGCCCACTTAGTGCTAAGCCCAAGCCCATATACAATAACAAGCCCTTTACAAAACTTTCATATAATTAGGACATTTTCGGTCCTAACATTCTCCCCCTAAAGTTTTGTAAAGCAAAATCATATCAAATTTCAAAAGCTTTTAGCTCCTCTCACCCTTGATTTTCTTGGAAAAACTTTAGCGATGCTTTTTCTTCGAATGAAGTCTAGGCTCCCCCTTGAAAGAAGCTCTTACTCTTCTTATTTTCAACCATGAAAAACCGGATTCGATGTTCTCCATAACCTCGACTGGATGCACGAGCACATCTTCAAAAAGTAGAAACTCAAGCTCGTTCCGATAAGCTCACAAGAAAGATAACGAGCGAGTTTTGAGTGACAAACCGAGTGCAATCACAGTGTATAACAAAGAATCCGTCATTGAACCGCGGGTCGAGTAGGAATTCGGCTTAAGAGCTTGGTTCGGATTTGCTCGAAAGAGGAAGCCTCATGTAGCACCCATGCTTTATGATCAATTCCAAGAAAAAATGTCCCACTCTTTAAATGGGCTAAAATCAACTCAGAAACTGTGCGACTAGAAGTTGTAATCTGGCATCTTTTGTGCGAAAACTTCCAGTGAACAGTAGTAGTCGTATAACACTTGTACGACTTGATCAGGTAAACAGTAACTGTCGGATGGGTCTTGTACGACTAACGCCAATGAACAGTTGAACTCGTATGCCTCTTGTACGACTAGCGCTAATGAACAGTATAAGTTGTATGCTTCTTGTACGACTAGACCCAATGAATAGTAACTGTCGGACACGCCTTGTGCGACAAGGCTCAATGAACAGTAACTCTCGTACAAGTCTTGTGCGAATAAAATGTGAAGTCGGTCAAGAAGCGTGCGACAGTTATGAAGATTAGTATCGTACGACAGTTATGAGTTTATGAACACTATATCGTACGACAGTTATGAATATCATCGTGCGACAGTTATGAACGTTTTCGACAAACACTTTTAACAGACCAAACACCTCGATTTCTTGCTGAATTTCACCCCAAATGACTGCAAACAGATCGTTACTTCATACCGAACAGATCTGTGAGCATCTAACATCAAAACTCCGGTGAAAAATCCAAATTCCGGCCAAAATCGTGTTTTTCCGGCGAGGTGGTACCGTTCACATCTAAAAATCGTAACTCACTGAATTCTTCATCAATTTTGGATCAGATTGTTGCATTCTCTTCGTAATCAATGCAGAAAACGATCTGAATGGCTAAAATCGATCCATGCATAACAAAATCTTCTAGATCTTAAGATTTTCGTGAAAAACTTCAAAAATTTCTAAATCACCGAATTGTTCACGTTGATCTATTCTGAATATAGGAATTGATCTGGAATCGAACAACGAACAGATCTGTATGAGATCAGGTGATTAGAACATACTTACTTGAAGATCGAACTCCAAAATCTTCAAAATCTTCAAAATTCGCCACTTTTTCACTTGAATTGTCGAGATTCGAATGATCGTATCGAAGAAATATCTTCAATTCTGCTCTGATATCACTTGTTATCCCAGAAATCAACAACAATTCAAGATATTAGAGAGATTGAGATACAAACGTCATCCTCATATTAGATTTAATATCATTTTAGTACAATAGGATGACTCTCTCTTTCTCTCTACAATTAGGCTCTCACATTGTGCCACACTTGTTACAAATGAGCTCCTAACACATTATATAGTCAAGCCCAAGGCCCACTTAGTGCTAAGCCCATGCCCATATACAATAACAAGCCCTTTACAAAACTTTCATATAATTAGGACATTTTCGGTCCTAACACCAAACGGCATTACCAAAAATTCATAATGTCCATACCTGGTCCAAAAAGCCATTTTCGGCATGTCCTCTTCTCTTACCTTAAGCTGATGGTACCCTGACCTCAAGTCAATCTTAGAGAAATAACTAGCTCCTTGCAATTGATCGAATAGGTCGTCTATCCTTGGTATCGGATACTTATTCTTGACGGTAACTTTGTTGAGCTCCAGGTAATCTATGCACATCCGCATAGTCCCGTCTTTCTTCTTTACAAAGAGTACTGGTGCGCCCCACTGCGAGGTACTCGACCTAATGAATCCTTTGTCTAACAACTCTTGTAGTTGCGACATCATCTCATTTATTTCCGAAGGTGCCAACCTAAATGGTGCTCGAGCTATTGGTTGAGCTCCACGCACCAAATCGATTCGGAACTCAATTTGACGAGCCGGGGGTAGGTTTGTCAAATCATCCGGAAACACCTCCGGGTACTCACTTACTACTAACACATCCTCTACCCCACGCTTCTCTTTCTTGGCATCTACAACGTAGGCTAAGTATCTCGAACACCCATTCCTCAAGCACTTAGTAGCCTTCATCATAGATATGAGACTATTCCTCAAGCACTTAGTAGCCTTCATCATAGAGATGAGACTCGCACTTCTATCGCGTCGATTACCATAAATCACTATTGTCCCTTTATCCGGTATCTGCACCTGAATCAACTTCTTATTACACACGATATCCGCACTATTTGAGGCTAACCAATCCATACCTAGCACTACGTCGAACTCTCCCATCGCCATCGGATATAACCGCATGGGTATCAAACCCCCTTATATGTTTATGATACAATCCTCCACCATACTCCTAATGAGAACCCGATTTTCATCGGCAGTCTCCACTTCTAACGCCCACTCTAAACGCTTAGGCCTTACCCCCAAGCACTTCACAAAATCATGAGATATAAAGGAACGGTTTGCTCCAGAATCAAACAACACCTTCGCACACAAGGAGTTTACCAGAAACGTACCTGTCACCACATCTGGAGTCCCTTCTGCCTCCATTGCTGTCATGCTGAATGCACACCCCTTCGGACGTGCCGGCTCCTAGCTCTTTGCCTTCCCTCTGTTCATAGTTCAACCTCTAGTCTGTGCTGACCCTCCTCTCTTAAGTTGCGGACAGTCAAACCGCATGTGGTCAGGTGACCCACACTGATAGCATGATCTCTTGCTTGGGCAATACCTCGACATATGACCTGGTAGCCCACACTGGAAACATGACCTTGACTCCACCGCACAATCTTTTCGATGCACCCTTCAGCATTTCCCACATGGCTGAACTCCAATTCACTGATTTCCACGTTGTTCTGGCCTGATGTTACAATGTTTGACTAGACCCTGTAAAAAGTGTTTTATAAATAAACCTTGACGCAAGTATACATCTTGGCCTATTATCGTCTTAAAACAAGTAATAATGGTACTAAGTACCGAATATCGATCCCATAGGGAAGCGTGGAAAAGTTTCTCTTTAAAAGTCCAGTTTGTAAAAACGAGTTTCAGATGGCGAATTCGAAAACAATATTTGTTTGGAGGTTTTGTTAACAATTAAACAAAAATCGATTATAAAAAGAAGCACATGGTATAAAGATCCTTTGGGATGAAATAAACAATTAAATAAGAAGATGAAACAGCATTCCTCAGTTATCTCAAGGATCCGATATTTTATGATACAACGTACCGGGTGTCAATTGGTCAATTATGATCCACCACAAACTATAACCTTGTTTTAAATAACTTTGGACAATCATGTCATACAATACACCTCTTTATTTTATTATCGGTCTCGGTCCCAACTTCACTTTATACCCCGAACTAGGACAATTAGCCCATCATTTTTCGGCTTCTAATTACAAAGGATGTATAAAACTAGAAAGCAAATAATGGAGATAGACAATGCATAAAACAACTTACCATAATTCTTAATGAAAATACGTAACTTGTTATGCAAGTAACCAACTCTTGAAAGTAAAGCGAATATTAAAATTGCAGAAAACGTAAATGACAATAATTAAAGTGCAAGAATGTAAATGACAGGAAATAAAGTGCGTAAATTAAAGAGCAGTAAAAGTAAATTGCGATAATTAAAGTATAGAAATTAAAATGCAATAAGTAAATTAACAGAATTATAAAAACATGAATTATCGAGCGAGAAGTTAACGACAGAATTGAAATCCTGCAATGGAAATCTTGTTTCAAATGTGGACTTAAGATGATACTTGCTAAAATTATGGGAGAGGAACCCTTAAGTGAACCACCACCGGTTACGGTTGAAATATAATTTCAACCGTTAAGCTATGGATTTGGTTACTTAAAAAGCTCGTGAGACAACTAACAAGGAATTAATATTGTGAAAACGATCGTTGGTGAATTATAAAGGAAACTTAACGTGCAAGAAAAGAGATTTCTTTATACTAAAACTTCAACAATTGTGTAAACTATATTCAACCGTGAACCAAATGAGATTGGGGAACCGAAATAATTAGTCGGACTTCCGGTGAGTAATAGTAACGCAATTGGATTAGAATTAAATATGTAGAAATCGTGGATTGTAGGTGACTTTTTTATAACCATAGGTGACTTGAAAATGAGAGAAATCGATGGTATTTAGCAAAACCAAAGGTAACGAACCGTAAGTAATACAAGGAGAAGTAAATTGATGGTAATGAAAATAACAAAGCCGTGAGTAATTAAGAAAGAAAGAGAATCGATGGTAAGTAACAAGTTAAAACCGTAAGTAGTAAATGAGGAAGGAAATTGATGGTAACAAAAAGTAACAAGTTAGGATACAGGCAAGTTTATGAGTCCGACAAGTTTATCTTGTCAAAAGGTGGCTCTTTTGTAGGATTCGGTTATATGTTGAATAATATGTTTATGTTAAATTTGAATAAAAAGAATTTTGTTTCAAATTTTGTTTTTGTTGCAAATGGCAATTGTGTTGATTCTATTTTATGGCATGCAAGACTTGGTCATGTTAATTTTAAACGAATGGTTGAAATGTCAAAAGACGGTCTTATTCCGGCTTTTGATATTAATACCGGAAAATGTAAAACTTGCATGTTAACAAAGATCACTAGGCAACCTTTTGCCTGACGTGAAAAGGGATTCGTCGGTGCTTGCGTTGATTCATAGTGTCTTTGTGATTTGCATTCAACTCCGTCTTTTGGTAATAAAAAGTATGTGGTCACTTTTATTGACGACGCTTCACGGTTTTGCTATGTATTTTTGTTACACTCAAAAGATGAAGCATTGGTCAAATTTAAAATTTATAAAACGGAGGTTGAATTGCAAATGAACTGCTTTATAAAGTGTTTACGCACCGATCGTGGTGGGGAGTATTACGACCCCATGTTTTTCCAATCCGTAGGAATCATTCATGAGACTACGGCCCCTTATACACCACAGTAAAATGGTGTGGCGGAACGAAAAATAGATTCTCAAAGAAATGGTGAACTCTATGTTATCCTACTCGGGATTGAGTAATGGATTTTGGGGTGAATCCATGCTAACGGCTTGTTACTTGTTGAATCGAGTTCCCAATAAAAGGAACAAGATTACCCCGTATGAACTTTGGTTCAAGAAAAGGCCTAACTTGAGTTATATTTGAGTTTGGGGTTGTCGGGCGGTTGTTCGACTACCCGAACCCAAAAGGAAGACTTTGGGTGAGAAAGGTATTGACTGCATCTTTGTTGGATATGCCGAGCATTCCAAAGCCTATAGGTTCTATGTTATTGAACCTAATGATTCTACAGCGATTCACACCGTTATAGAATCGAGAGATGCATTATTTGATGAGACTAGATTCTCTTCGATACCTAGGCCGAAGGACATAGTTCCAAGTACTAGTGGAACTAGTGAGGTTGAAGAACAAGCAATTGTTCCAACCGAATCTCCGATGCTTCGAAGGAGCAAAAGAGGAAGGATTGAAAAATCCTTTGGTCCCGATTTCCAGGTATACTTGGTAGAGGGATCAAGAGATGAGATTGGATCTCAATTCGTTTACTGTTATTGTATTGAGGAGGATCCAAAATCATTTGATGAGGCTATGAAGTCTCAAGATGTTGCTTTCTGGAAAGAAGCAATAAATGATGAGATGGACTCCATCATGGGGAATAATACTTGGGTATTATTGGACTTGCCACCGGGTTGTAAACCTTTGGGATGCAAGTGGATCTTCAAAAGGAAGATGAAAGCGGATGGATCAATCGACAAGTTCAAAGCTCGATTAGTAATCCAAGGCTTTAGGCAACGGGAAGGCATCAATTATTTTGATACCTATGCCTCGGTAGCAAGGATCTCCAAGATTAGATTGTTGATAGCCTTAGGAGCTATCCACAATTTAGTGATTCACCAAATGGATGTAAAAATGGCATTCTTGAATGGTGACTTGGAGGAGCAAGTTTACATGAAACAACCGGAAGGTTTTGTTATGCCCGAGATGGAGCATAAGGTGTGTAAACTTGTAAAATCATTGTATGGACTGAAACAAACACCCAAACAATGGCATCAAAATTTTGATGAGGTTATCTTGTCCAACGGTTTTATGATAAACCAAGCGGACAAGTGTGTATATAGCAAATTTGACACATCCGGTAACGGTGTAATCATTTGCTTATACGTTGACGACATGTTGATCTTTGGCACCGACCAAAATCAAGTTGGAATAACCAAAGAGTTTTTGTCGTCGAGTTTCTCCATGAAAGATATGGGAGAGGCGGAGGTGATCCTTGGAATAACGATCAAGCGTGAGAACAAAGGGATTGCAATTACGCAATCTCATTACATTGAGAAAGTATTAAAGAAATTTAATTGCTTTGATTATTCTCTGGTGAGTACTCCATGGGATCCGAGTGTGAAGCTTATGCCCAACTCGGGTGAAGCGGTGTCACAACTCGAGTACTCAAAGGCTATTGGATGCTTGATGTATGCCATGACAAGCACTAGGCCGAATATTGCTTTTGCCATAGGAAAGTTGAGTAGGTTTACTAGTAATCATAGTATTCATCATTGGCAAGCGATAAGACGAGTATTCAAATACTTGAAGAAAACCATTGATTATGGTTTGTCATATGTCGGGTTTCCTTCGATATTGGAGGGATATTCGGATGCAAGTTGGATTACCAATTTGGAAGATCACTCTTCTACGAGTGGTTGGGTATACTTGCTTGGGGGAGGTGCCATCTCGTGGGCTTCCAAGAAGCAAACTTGCATCACGAGTTCGACTATGGAGTCGGAATTTGTGGAATTAGCTGATGCCGGTAAAGAGGCGGAATGGCTAAGAAATTTGGTCCATGAAATTCCGTTATGTCCGAAACCAATATCACCCATTTCTATCCGATGTGATAGTGAGGCTACTTTGGCTAAAGCGTATTGTTGGTCCCGAAGGCCTATACAAGTTTGTAGAAGGGGGGGTTGAATACAAACACACAGATTTTACTTTTCTAAATTGTTTATTGATAAATCATTAACAATTTACAGCTTGTTGCGGAAACAAGATTAAGGATAAACCTAAATCTAAACAAGTTGGAACACTAAGATTTCTTGCACTAAGAGAGATAAGGAGATTACTAATAAAATCCTATCTTGAGAGAGATTTGAACTTGTCCAGAGTTAGCAAGTTATTTCAAATGAAGTGAGTTCATCTCTTTATATACTGCATGCATTTAATGCAAGTCAGTATACACTTTACACGTGTCATCAGCTGGTTGGTTGCATGTCATTGACCTTTGGTGACAACCTAAGTAGCCGCATGTATGAACAGTGTAGTGTCAGAGTTGTTGTACGAATTCAGATAATCGGAGGTTCTTTTCTGACATTTCGTACAGAGACGTGCAAGGGTGGTTAAGACAAAAGTACTTTGTACGGAGGACTTCATGATCAGCTTTCGTTGATTCAGCGATTATCATTTTCTATTCAGCGAATGATAAAGTTCAGCGATAGCTGAAGTCTTGTACTTGATACTTCACGTTGAGTGGACAAATCTGAGTCTTCGCTGATCCGCATCAGTTCATTAGGAGACTTGTCGCTGGTTCTTGAGCTTGATCTTCGACTTCAGCGTAGAACCTTTGTTGACGTGAAACTTGTCTTCAGGGATCATAAGTAAACAACTAACTTATCAGCGATCATCATAATGACTGAACAGACTCAGAGCATTAATGATGAACAGTTTCGCTGAATGTTTAACTTAAAGAGCGAGAGTTCCTATCAGCGGTACTGGAAGATCTTAGTACTTATCAGCGATAGTGAAACTCTGATACATATTGTTTACTTACAATTTTCACTAAGTATAAGAGAGGGTCATTATCAAATCACTGAGGGTTTGGATCAACAATCTCCCCCTATTTGATTATGACATAGCAACAAAGAAAATTGCTATTTAATGAAAACATAAGGATAAAAAGAACTCATAAAATATTTGTCCCTTTTACTATTTTCTGGGATCTTTTCAGTACTGATGGAGTAAAGTACATTCGCTGAAATCTTTCTTTAAAACATTGAATCAGGTTACAATGAAGAACAGAAAGATTATAAGTACAAGCGAAATAATTTACAAGTACAGAAGGATAACTGATACAATAGAAAAAAAGATTATATCAGCTTTCAAAAGGTTCTTCCTTAATGAGAAGTTCATCAAGGGTCGTCTTTTTAGTGGGGATCATCTAGTCAGGAACCGTTACGCCTTGTTTTCTTTTGTTCAGCGCTTCTTTAAAGATCAAGGGTTTTAGGTGTCGTGCCTGAATGTCTTTTCTGAAGTCACACCAGTAGATAAGATCTCTGAGCTGTTCGATTGGAGTGATTGGAAGCTCAGCGATCCGTTGAAAGCATTTACGTCCGTCGTAGTCAAAAAAGAATATTCCATAAGGATTACTGATGACTTTACCAGGGACGAAAAGTTCACATGGTGGCAAAGAAATGTCAAGGGCAGATAGATCAGGGCCAGGACCAAGCACTTCAGCGCGAGAGAAACCAATTCCAGTTTCATTTCGTATGACAGGACCTGAGTTTGAATCTTGACGTTTCTTCTTTGGAGAGCCCCTTTTTCTTTTCAGCTTTAGATCAGGAAGAGGAGGAATATCCACACAAGAAGATATCAAATCGATCTGTCTGTTTATCAGCTTTTCGAAATGATTCTTGTACTTAGATTGTGACGATTGGATAGCTAACCTCATCTCCAGCCATTCAGAGAGACCATACCTTTTTACAGTGTCAGCGCGAAAGGATTCAGTTTGGCCATCTTCTCTGAAAAGTTTTATGTCAACAATAGGTACTCCGATAGATGTTCTTCCAGAGATGAATACCTTGTTGATCTTCGCTGGACGATATCTGAAGTGAATTTTCTCTTTACACCAGATCAGGGTGGTCTGAGAAACTTCAGTTTTCTTTTCCACGATCTTCTGGGCTTCTTCCCAAAGTTTTTGTTGGACTTGAATGGGAACACGCTTCAGCTTTGGGTCTTTGACAGATTCTTGAGTAAGCTTGATGGCGTATTCTCTGTCTTTCTCTTCAGCTTCCTTTCTATCAGTGATGAGGCGTTTAGCTCTGAGGTGTTCCTTGTATTCAGCCTTTGAAATTCTGAACTTAGGAGGAACTGAAGGCAGTTGATCACGCCTTAGAATGATTCGCTGATCCTCGAATCGCTTTATCATTTCTTCTCTTTTCTTCTGTTCTTCTTCTCTTAGCTTTTGAGGAGCCAAGGAAGGTATGTTTCTGTGAGAGAGAGATTGTTCTTCAGGTTCATCAGTCTCAGAGATCAAATCCAAGACTGGGATTATTTCTTCAGCGGCAGCTGGAATTATTGGTGAAGTCGCAATTGTGGAGCCTTCAGCGATATCCTCAAACAAGGGAGAGGACTAGCTGAAACGCAGCGATCTTACAAATAAGAACTGGGTAGAAGAACATGGGTAGAAAAGATAGAAAAAGATTGTGGATGCGTAGAGAGGTTGTTGAGTAGAGAACTGATTGTGTATTGAGATGTTCAGGGAAGGAATATAAGTAAAGTTTAGTGTACCTGACAAACCGGCTTTTCAAGCAAGATCGCCAGATTTTCAAATTCAGCGAGGCCTTTGCCTTTGCTTTTCTCAGCGCCAGAGGCTGAGGGCTTTGTCTTTGTCTTCTCCCCTGAAGGTTATTTTATTGAGATTCCCTTAAGAGCTTTGATCCTTGGGGCAGGTTTGACGATAAAGAAATCATCGTCATCTTCATCATCATCATCATCCTTTCTTGGAGAGAAGGATGGTTCATCTTCAGGGATGTCGATGTCTTCATCTTCTTCTGCTTCAGATTCCTCAGCATCTTCTTCGAGTTGCTCCCCCTCAGATACAGAGGCGAGCTTCTCGGTTCCCTCAGGGTTTTCATCTCCCTGAGGTCCAGCGGTTAGATCTTCATTCCTCTCTCCCCTGATATATTCATCATGGGAAAGGTCTTCAACGCTTTTGTTTAGATCTTCAGCGCTCTTCTCCCCCTCTTTCTCATGATTGGGGGAGGAATGAGTAGACTCAGCATTGGTGTTATCTCTGTCTTCTGGGCCAGAGATTTTCACACAACCTTCAAGCTTTGCTATTCTGTCTTCTAGGCCAGAAATAGCAGGCGTGATTTTCTTCAGCTCTGTGCGATCCGCCGCTGTGAAAGATTCCAAAATAGGGGCAGGGGCAGGAGCAGGAGCTGGATTATTTGCCTTGATGACCAGCGTCTCGATCATCGTCTTCATAGAACTAACGTCGGTCTTTACAGAGCCTAAGTCAGTCTTGACTGCTGACATATCACCCTCGAGTTTTCCAACCGATGTCTTCAGCGTTGTTACTTCGCTGGACACGGTCGAAACTGAGCTTTTGAGGCTGGTGTAGTCAGTGTAGATGTCAGAGAGCACCTTGGCAAAATCGGCGAGAGTCTTATCAAGTCCGTTGATGTCTTCAGTGGAAGCTTTCTTCTCCACCACCGTCGTCAGATTTGTCAAATTTTCTCCAGCCTTTGTTACAGCTGTAGAATTGTTGGAGAGTGTGGTGGTGAGACTGGTCAGCTTTGTTTCCACGGATTTTAGAGAAGCGTTGATGTCTCCCAAATTAGGACCTGTAATATATAAGTACTTGTGAACAAAGGAAAGCTCAGAAGTTTCAGGTATAGTTACAGTGTTTAAGGTGGGATTTGTACCTGCAGGAGGATTGATGAACTCGTCAAAGTTGCAAGTTCCTGAATAATGTTCCATATCCTCTTCGAAAGTACGGTGAGGTATGGTGATCTCTGCAGGTCCTTTCTTCATCATTTGTTGAGAAGCATCAACGGTGGCCTCTGGAATGATGGCATCTCCAGTGTTAGCTGGAGGAGTGTCCAAAGAAGTGGAGGGAGGAGCGAAGGATAAGATTGGGATTCGGGTTCTGAGTTCAGCGTTGGAATCGCTGACAATCACTTCATCAGTCTTTTGAGAGACTGAGGGAGGTTGGGTAGTTTCCAAGTTTCTAACCTCAGCGTTTAGAGACGCTGAAGTCTGGATTGGAGGGATGGCTTGCACGGGTGTGGCAGAGCGTACCACGGAACTTTCCTTCAGCTCGTCAAAATGAGCTGAGGAGTCTTTAGCATGGAATTGCTGGGGTTGCTCCTTGGTTTTCTTGATCCTTTTGGAATCAAGTTGGGTGTGTGAGGGTTTCCTTTTCTTAGAAGGAGAGGATTTTGTGGCCGGGGTATCAGCGATGGGTATTGTCGCTGAAGGAGCCACAGAAAGCGGAGAATTTAGAAGAGTGAGAAGAGTAGAGAGACGTACCTCATTTGCGACAGGCTTGAAGTCGAGAACTTTAGGGCCAATCTGAGAAAGTTTCAGATCACCCTCTTCAGGATAGCTGTCCTTTAGGCCATATTGAAAGATGGCGTTGATGAATCGTGGGTAAGGAACCCATGCTGGTCTGTCAGCGGCAGAATCGACACGTTGAATCAGGTCATCATAAATAATGGAGGCCCAGTCAATGTTTAGACCTTTCAGCAGTGCGTATCCCATGGACTGCTGAGGTTGGGCAGCTTGATCAGAAGAGCCGGACTTCGCTGTCATGCAGCTGATCAGGTGTGCGAAGATGAAGTTCATCTCGCTGGGCATCATGGATTTCTTTATCAGCGTCAGTTTCTTCTCAGGCTTCTTGTCCCTTCCAATATCCCAGATATAACCCATTGCGTCAAGGAAAGCAATGATTTCTTCTTTGTCAGCGTGCCTCTTGTGGTCAGGGAATGGAACGAAGGGTTTTTTTCGGATTATGGCAGGGGTTATCTTGATGGTGCCATACTCAGTATCGCTGAGTATGCAGTCGATGGTTTTGGATGCATCTTTGGCAGAGGGTAGCTCAGTGTGTCTGGCAGAGTACCAGAACTGGGATAAGAGCCGCTGACTGGCAGGAGGTGTTATGGTCAGGGCTGTGTAGATGGGGCTGTTCTTCAGAAAACTCACAGCATCGTCCAGATGTGATACTTGCTTCCGAGGAGGAAACTCGAGAAGAGCTGAGAGATTGTTGGCCTTGGTCCAATCTAGTTGATCCAGCTCGAACTTAACCTGAGGAGCTTTGACGATGTCCACTTCCTCAGAGTCAGTGGAGATGGACTCAGCGGTGACATTGATTTTTGAAGATGCCATTTCTCTGTATTATCAGTTCAACCAAAGATGTTAACAAATAAGAATTGTCTTAGTATGGAAAGAATTTCCATTAAGATTTTTCGAATTTTGTCCATTTCATTCAGACATAAATGTCTTAATGAAGATTAGGGTTTTTCTTGATTTTTAAAATGAAATGTAAAACCCATAAAGTCTTGTATTCCAGTTTCTGAAAGAAAATTGGATACGAATGAAGAACAAGTTTAAGATCTTAGATTTAAAATTTGAAGAACAACCATGAAATGGTTGTGTTCATAAAACCATGAAAGAAATGATTTTATTTTACAAAGTTCTTTTGTGTGATCTTGTTAAAACAATGAGAAGATCGAAAACAAGTTATACGCATTTGATAAAAGATAAGAACATATTAACCTTGAAGTTTTGATGAAGAAGATGATGAACAGTTCTTGAGGTTTTTGAGAGCACAAATGCAACAAATGATTCTTTCTTGCGGAGGAAGATTGTTCGCGTAAAAGACAAATATAAACCAAGAGTTGTTTATATAGGGAGTTTTAGAGAGAGAAAACCTTGAGCGAGAAAAGGTTTTCATCATGACACGGACACGTGTTTGCATTTGATTGGAAGTTTGAACGAAACATGCAAACGTGTGTCAGAAAGAAATCGTGCCTGGTGTTATCCGTTGCAATGACGTCACAACTGTCCTTTCACATTCTTTTAGGATGTCTCTGAGGTTTTGAAAGCTCAGGGACTCTTTGAAAAACATGAAGCACTGAATAGAAAATATCAGTGAAGGTTTAAAGAACTTTCAAAATATCGCTGTTAAGGAAGAGATATTCAGCGATGCAATTTATTTTGAAATCTTGCATTTACATGCGATTGTCAGAGAGAGAAAACATACCTGGATATCAGTTTAACCAAGTTTATTTAGAGAGAAGATGATGAAATGGATTATACAAGTTGATTTTATCCCGTAGGTTATACAAGATTGTATAAACGTATCGCTGATCAAATGTGAACCGCTGAAGATTTTACCCTTCAAAGTTCAGCATTCCAAGCTCGCTGATGAGAAAGTTGAATCTTGTCTCATCAAGAGGTTTGGTAAACAAATCAGCTAACTGATAAACAGTTGGGATAAAATGAAGTTCTATATCACCATTCATCACATGATCTCTGATAAAATGATATCTGATTTCTATGTGTTTTGTCTTTGAGTGTAGCACTGGATTGTTTGCTATAGCGATGGCACTTGTGCTGTCGCAATAGATTGGAATTTTGGAGAGCTGAAGATCATAGTCTAGTAGCTGATTTCTCATCCACAAGACCTGAGAACAACAGCTTCCAGCGGCTACATATTCAGCTTCAGCTGTGGAAGTGGACACTGAGTTTTGCTTCTTACTTGTCCAACTTACCAGCTTTCCACCAGGAGCTGACATCCTCCCGTGGTGCTTTTCCTATCCATTTTGCAACCTGCAAAATCACTGTCTGAATAGGCGGTTAGATCGAATCCTGAGTCTTTAGGATACCAAAGGCCTAGATTCGCCGTACCCTTAAGATATTGAAAGATTCGCTTTACAGCTTTCATATGGGATATCTTAGGTTCAGCTTGATATCGTGCGCACAAACATGTTGCGAACATAATATCGGGTCGGCTAGCTGTAAGATACAATAGTGAGCCGATCATCCCACGGTACAGCGTGACATTGACAGGAACACCCTTTGTGTCCTTGTCAAGTGTCAGCGGTGGTGCCATAGGGGTTTTCATAGCTGAACTTTCAGTTAAGTCGAATTTCTTCAGCATATCTTTAACATATTTTCCCTGATTTATAAAAGTTCCTTTTTCAGTTTGCTTAATCTGAAGACCAAGGAAATATGTTAGTTCACCCATCATGCTCATTTTATACTCATCTTTCATTCGATCAGCGAAACGAGTACAAATCTCAGGGTTAGTAGAACCAAATATAATGTCATCAACATATATTTGAACTAAAATGATATGACCTTTCACTTTTCTAAAAAATAAAGTTTTGTCAATCTTTCCTCTCTCAAATTTTTCAATATGGAGATAAGTAGAGAGAGTATCATACCATGCACGAGGAGCTTGCTTTAAGCCATAAAGTGCCTTGTCCAGTTTATAAACGTAACCTGGACGCTTAGGATCTGAGAATCCTGGAGGTTGTTCCACATACACTTCTTCATTCAGCTTTCCATTTAGAAACGCTGACTTAACATCCATCTGATGTACAGTGAAGTTTTTATGTACAGCATATGCTAAGAAAAGACGAATAGATTCAAGTCTTTCTACTGGAGCAAAAGTTTCGTCATAATCTATGCCTTCCTCTTGTCTGTATCCCTGAGCAACAAGATGAGCTTTGTTGCGAGTTACAGTACCATGTTCGTCTAACTTGTTTCGATAGACCCATTTAGTGCCTATCACCGTTTTGTCAGTTGGTCTCCGAACAAGTTTCCAAACTTTGTTTCTTTCGAATTCAGTCAGCTCTTCTTGCATAGCGCTGACCCAGTTTGGATCTCTGAGGGCATCATCTATTTTCTTTGGTTTAGTTAGAGAAATAAAGTTAACAAATAAACAAATATTACCTGCACTTCTACGAGTCTGAATACCAGCGTTGGGATCACCATGAATTTGATCGATTGGGTGATTTACAGTCCATCGCTGAGCCGGAGCATTCGTCGCTGACTCAGTCTGAACTGGAGAAACTGAAGATGAGGCTTCAGCTACTTCTGGATTATCAGCTAAGCGAGGAATGTTTGCATTTGTGTAAAGCCCGTGTCCCGGTATGTTTATTAATTAATTTTGATAATTTAAAATGTTTATCTTTAATTGTTTTGGTTAGTGGTTTGGTGTCAAAAAGGACCAAAATGTTAGCATTCTGGTCTTTTGGTGTAGATTGTGAGATAAGGTGTAGTTGAGGGGCTAAGGGTGCAATTTATGGAACTTGTTGCTGAAATTTCCTTCTCGTTTTCTTCTTTCCTTATGAATGAAGCAACCCTAAAGTTGTTTCTTGTTTTTTTTCTCTCATGCTGCGCCGTGAAGCTTCCCCCCCCTCCCTCTCGTTTTCTTTTCACGCAGCAATCAAACCCCACGAACCATTTCATTCTTTCTCCTTCCTTTTGTGTGATGCGGCAACGAGAGAGAGAGAGGTAGCGAGAAGAGAGAGAGGAAGAGAACAAGAGAAACGAAGAGAGAGAGAGAGAGACGCCGGAGGATCGTCGCTGCTGCCGCCGGAGGTCGCCGCCAACACCACCTTTCGTCGGAGAAGTCGAGGGGAAGAGGGTAGACGTCGCAAGGTAAGTCGTTTCTTCGTTTCGTTTCGCTTTCCTTTCCTTTTCGTTTTTCCGGTGGAACAACCACCGCCGCACGCCGCCGCTGTGGTGGCCGTGGGTGGGCGGCGGGTTGTGTGGGTGTATGTGTCTTTCTTGCGTGGAATGATCGGGAGTGAGGAGAGCGGTGGTGTGAGGATGGAGTGGTGTGCGTGAGGGTGTGCGTGTGTGTGCGTGTATATAAGAGTCGCCGGAAATACCGCCGCCGGTGACCACCACGGCCGGAGGTGGCAGTGGGTGGTGCCGGGTGTTGTCCAGCTTTCGTAAACCATTGTTAGCTAGACCCTAACCCGTAACCATAATCGCGTAACCGTAATTGCAATCGCCATTTTGATGTGAAAATTAGTTTTCTGTCCAGTTTTCATGTAGCCATAACTTTTCTGTCGTAAGTCCGATTGAACTGAAACTGGCGCCCACGGTTCTAGTTCGGGGTCGGGCACGTTTTCCGTGTTTTAGCGGAAAACTGGTTCGGTCTCTAACTGGGCGAAAAAGTGGTCGCAAGTTCGGTGTTTCGTCATTTCATGTGAAAATTTCTGGAATCTGCCTTGATCTTGCGAAAATCATAACTTTCTGCTCCTAACTCAGTTTGGGGTGAAACTGGTGTCAAAAGTTCCCTTTTTGAGTCTATAAACTTTTCTGTGTTTTGTGCAAAACCCAGTTCGGGGCGTAGCATGGGTCGATTTGTCGTTTTATACTGAAAGGTGCTGAATTTCGCTGTTCCGGAATCTGTTTTTGTAAAATCCGTAGTAAATTGTAGAAACATCGTTAGGAGGCGTATAATATGTCCTTGGAACCCTAACTCAGAGTACTTTCTGGTCATGAAATAATATTGGGAATTTTCTGGGTTTAAAGGGGTCGAAACAGGTCCCGAACAGACCTGTTTAGTGAGAACGGAAAATAGTTTTAGTGACGGTTTAAGCGTGTGTCGTGTCATAGGGTCCGGGTCTTGTATTGACACGTTTTAACATGCATTTAGGTGCTGGGAAGTGACCGTAATTGTGAAGCTTGAATTGTGTTATTAAGCTGGGCGCGCATTCGAGGTGAGTTCTCTCACTGTGTAGTTAGGGGTTGTATGCATGTCATAATAGTTTGTATGTACTATTGTCTTTGTGGTGTGAACTAGTTGTTTGTGGTGTGTAATATTTGATTGGTTTGAATGCTTGGTATAAATGTGTTACATTACAATTCGGTGGGACCGAGGCCTCGATGGTACTGAGGTGTTGGATACATTACAATTCGGTGGGACCGAGGCCTCGATGGTACTGAGGTGTTGGATACATTACAATTCGGTGGGACCGAGGCCTCGATGGTACTGAGGTGTTGGATACATTACAATTCGGTGGGACCGAGACCTCGATGGTACTGAGGTGTTGGATACATAATTACTTGTAGATGTTTACTCGTTTATGTAACTGTGATGTTGTTGCTTATGTGCGGATAGGGGTGATGTGTATATAATTCCTATATGCACATGTGTTGGAATTCACTAAGCTTCGTGCTTACCCTTTCCCAATAAACTGTGGTTTCAGGTCCGAGCGGCTCCAAGGCGTGACAAGTACACACTGGCGCGCGAGAAGAGTTGGTTGCTTTATGATTTTAATAATTAAACGTTTATTCCGCTGGTTTTATTTTATAAAGACATTAATTACGTGTTTGCAAACGAAACGTTGGGATCATTTATTGAGTTGTTATCAATGAATTGTTTATTTAAAAATTTAAATTTGCTTGTAATTTTTGGGACGTTACAACTTGGTATCAGAGCACAGCTTGAGTGAATCAAACGCACCTCGGTGTGTTTGGTCTCAAGTTGCGGCTGGGAAATTTTCAAATTCTTTGTTAAATCTTTTTGGAAAATAAAAGAAAGGAAAACCCGTTTGAGAAACGGTGATCGATGGCGCAGTGTGTACAGTCAGCCGGAGCCAAGGGAAAAGGTACAGTACTTAGTGTTTTATTGCTTTCTAGATCATAGAGTATGCATGCTAGATTGCCTGTTGTGGACACTATGTTGTATGTTGAACTACTTGCTATTAGGAATTTATGCTAATTATTATAGGTTACTGAGTGGATGCCCTCTAGGTTGTATGCAGTAAGAGATTTATAGCCTTAGAATATTCGATTTAGTTCTATTGCGCAGCTCTTGTTTGAGTCCAACCGTTCTAGGATAGAGTCTTGTATTCGACTGTCTATTTGTTTCGCACTGCATATAATCGGGTATTCGCGAGGTCACCCGTTATAATTAGTAGGGATTCGGTAGTAGCAAGGGTAGTGGGATAAGAGGAAATTCCTAGGGAGCTAGGAAGGGTGGATGTATATATATGCTGGTGCAGGCATATGGTTATTTATATATTTAATTGTTGTTGTATGATCGGGGTGACCGATGGTTTATTATGTATACAATTGTGGTTGTCTGATCGGGGAGACCGATGGTTTTATATATACAGTAGTTGTATGAGTTGCCTGTTTAGGATATGTTCTTGAACTGGCATGTGTGGATAAATTATTTTATGTGTATAGTTTCGGCGAGAAACTACTTGGACCCTCGGGATGAGACTCGGAACGAGCGATGATAGGTGTGGAAGGTAGTAGTAGAGCTCCTACTACCGGAAGCACAAGATCAATGCTCGAGTCGGGGAAGTCACGAGGAATCCGAGGAGTTGGGCGTGAGTGTTGTTAGTGTGCGTTGTTATGTGCTAATAACGCGTTGTATTATCTACCCAGAATAGCCATCACAAGTAGGAACAACTATAGTAAACCTACTAGTACAGGTGTGTACTCGAAGTGTTTTGAGGTGATGATCGTTGGGGGTAGTGATGAAGGTCCTAAACTAGTAGTCGTTGGAATAGAAAGACGATTATAGTATTAGTCACTTGGAGTGACGATAAGGATGATATTTGTTGTAAGCAGATCAGTTCGGGCCAAGATGGAAGATTGTGCTAGAGTCATAGGCTTTTAGAGCCGACTTGGATTTAAGGAAAAATCGTAGGGATTATTTGACGTAATTTTTCAGCTTGCCCTAAGAGGTTTAAATGTCCGGAGGACGATAGTGGATTGGAAAGGTGGAGAGGAGCATGAGTCGAGACGTTGAATGTCGACTGAGTCATGCACAGAGTTTATTTTGAAAATAGGATTGCATTAACTAATCCTTGTGTTTCCAATCCTTATATGGATTGTGTTTTGAAACTTTGGAAAATGTTTAGCACACACAAGATTTCGAACTATAGTTTTGAAAATGCTTGAAACCGTTTTATCACGGGAGTTGAAAACTTTGTAAAAGATTGTTTCATTTGTTTATTTTCCAACGGTTCCTTCGGGTACGACGTTATCCATGTTTTGAGGTGGTTAAGATGTTGGGTAAGTGATTACGGCTTGAGACTCTAACATCGGAACTCCTCCACATGTGTTAGAGTTGAGACGAAAAGTTACATTCCACGATGTCTGTATAAAGGCTATTTTGGTGATTTGTTTAAAATGAGTTTGGAATACCGGTGTCGCTTAACTTTTCGTTCGAGAGTTTGTATTACTAAGTGTTTTATTGCAAATAGTTCAGTGTGTGGATTGATTCATGCGTGACATAAGTGATGCATGGAGGAATTTTGGTAACATTGCATAAGGAGTTGTTTAGTGCGCTTTTTAGTCAGCTAAAGGTTTTATTGACATTTCCTTGAAAATGCGATTTATCGACTTAGGGGTATGCATACTGGGGTAACCTTTGTTCTCGACATTTTGATGAACGAGTCGTGCATGAAAATGTTTTAGTTCCTTTTTGTCGAAATGAAAGACCATTTGATCCAAGGAGTGTTTTAATGTTGTGACCATCATGCATACGATTACAATGTGTTATATTTTGGAAATATAAATGCGTAGATTTTTGACATTCGATTAATTTAGAATTACCGATCATTTTTTTTTGGGAAATTAAAAACTTTTGCTTTGGAGGAAACGAGTATTTTGAGCATTTTCGATAAATACATTTTTTTTAAACTATGATGTTTTGATGTTATATGTCCCAAGTACGAAACTTGAGGAAGTGTTACAAGCTTGCATGCCTGCCCCCAGTTTGAGATTTTATGAGGTTTCAGTCGTTATTCCCAATTATTAGAAGCGGATTGGTTTCTGTCTTCAAGTTTGAAACTAACACGAGACAGTTGTGTTTTAACAAAAATACATTTGTAAACCGTGTCATCGTTTTGTGTGATTAGCTGACGCGTGAAAATTTGTGGCGAACCCTGTGCCACGTCAGTTTATGATTAAAAGAGGAATTTTTGAATCGAATGTCGTGAAACTTATTTTGAATTATGTGCACACCTTTGTTGCACCCTGTTTAAGGTCAAGCGGTTACTTTAAGAGCACGTCATGAGTCAATCCATACTAGAATCGAGGCGGTTCATTTTAAAGAAATTATTTATTACACTTTGCTTTTGTGTGAGTAAACTGAACTGCAAAGGAACGATTTTCAACATGATTTTCCTATGTGGGACGAGCGTGTCCAGTTTTGTGTAACTATCGATCAGGTAATAGTAGTTTTATTACATACGATCTTTTGAGATGAAAATCCTGATGTTGAAAATATTTTGTAAATGATTTTGTAAACCATTTGGGGAAATGTGCTTTTAAGTGTCATGTGTCATTTCGAGAATTTTTAGGGTGTGAGTCCTTTTGGAAAACTCTTTTGTTTAACCCGTGTTGAGTCTGAGACTAAGGTTGATTTCAGAGTATTGCTTGCTTAAACTTTGTTTAAACGCATTTTCCGACCTATGGGTCTAGCAAGCGTGGGGCATTTTGCTCGGTTTTGACTTGGAGTTAGTCATGGGCCAATTGCCCGGTTTTAATGGCTCGATGTGGAGTCTAGTTGATGAGTTGTTTTTGTCGCACCGTTTGGCATTCTTTGCACGTTGAGTGTTTACATGTTTGGGTGAGTGAGTCAATCCGGAATAGGCATGTTGTTGGTAGGTTGTTTTGCTCTGGATCCTTAGGCACGTCAGTCAGACGTTGGTAATGGTAGGTTGGGTATCTCGGAGTGGCACCCCGGTATTCATGTGTTTTAACCTTGACTTTCCAGTAGGTGCTAGGAGGATATAGTTGTGGGCACTTACCTGGGAGGTAGTTCTGGTGTGCTGGGTCTTGAGGCGTTACCTGGGAGGTAGACGTCAAGGTGTATCCTCGATACAGGGTGACTTGGCTTCGTAGAGCAAGTGTGGATGATACGTCAACGGTGGAAGGTAGGTATTCCACGCGCGTTAGTACTGTAGGCCGAATAGTATCGGTTAAGGGATTGATGCCCTTTATTATTATGAGAATAAATGCGCATCAACCACTTTGAGGTAGGTGGTATATTTAGGTGTCGACTATTGGGCTTAAGGCCAAACACCTTTAGTATAATCGGAGAGTTGTAGCCGGTTTTAAGATAATCATGGTGATGGTAGTAGTAACCCTGAAATGATCACTTGTGATGAATGGTTATGGTGGAATGACCTACGTGTGTGTTAGTTGATTTGGTTGTGGGGGATATCTATTTGTGTTAGTGTCTAGGATAATACCACGCTTATGTGATTCATTGTAATCGGTTGGACCGATGTTCGGCGGGTGGCCGATGTTTGTTATTGTAATCGGTTGGACCGATGTTCGGCGGGTGGCCGATGATTGTTACGGTAATCGGTTGGACCGATGTTCGACGGGTGGCCGATGTTTGTTATTGTAATCGGTGGGACCGATGTTCGGCAAGGGGTCGATGTTTTGTTAAATATAAGTTATTGAAAATCTTTGGAGCCTATTAGAATTCGTAGAAGTTAATCGTCAATTAATGATAGGAGGGATCGTAATCGAGTATCTTGTAGGGTATACTGGTGAGTAGCTTTAGAGTGGTTAGAGCTTGAGATTTGACTCGGGATGTATGGAATATCTAAGGTTGGGGGACAACCGTAGTCGCTTGGCTAGGAATGATTTCAATTGTCGGGGTGTTCTGCCGATCATAATCCCAGTGTCTTAGAAAGAGTACGTTAGTAAGAATAGTATTCGAGAAGTTTAGAAGAGGTTTCAAGTGGACTTAGGAACCTGAGGTTGAGGTGAGGAAGACCTACCCAAAGCTATTCACGGGCATAGACTTCGAGGACGAAGCCTAATTCAAGCGGGGGAGAGTTGTAAAGCCCGTGTCCCGGTATGTTTATTAATTAATTTTGATAATTTAAAATGTTTATCTTTAATTGTTTTGGTTAGTGGTTTGGTGTCAAAAAGGACCAAAATGTTAGCATTCGTGTCTTTTGGTGTAGATTGTGAGATAAGGTGTAGTTGAGGGGCTAAGGGTGCAATTTATGGAACTTGTTGCTGAAATTTCCTTCTCGTTTTCTTCTTTCCTTATGAATCAAGCAACCCTAAAGTTGTTTCTTGTTTTTTTTCTCTAATGCTGCGCCGTGAAGCTTCCCCCCCTCCCTCTCGTTTTCTTTTCACGCAGCAATCAAACCCCACGAACCATTTCATTCTTTCTCCTTCCTTTTGTGTGATGCGGCAACGAGAGAGAGAGATAGCGAGAAGAGAGAGAGGAAGAGAACAAGAGAAACGAAGAGAGAGAGAGAGAGAGACGCCGGAGGATCGTCGCTGCTGCCGCCGGAGGTCGCCGCCAACACCACCTTTCGTCGGATAAGTCGAGGGGAAGAGGGTAGACGTCGCAAGGTAAGTCGTTTCTTCGTTTCGTTTCGCTTTCCTTTCCTTTTCGTTTTTCCGGTGGAACAACCACCGCCGCACGCCGCCGCTGTGGTGGCCGTGGGTGGGCGGCGGGTTGTGTGGGTGTATGTGTCTTTCTTGCGTGGGATGATCGGGAGTGAGGAGAGCGGTGGTGTGAGGATGGAGTGGTGTGCGTGAGGGTGTGCGTGTGTGTGCGTGTATATAAGAGTCGCCGGAAATACCGCCGCCGGTGACCACCACGGCCGGAGGTGGCAGTGGGTGGTGCCGGGTGTTGTCCAGCTTTCGTAAACCATTGTTAGCTAGACCCTAACCCGTAACCATAATCGCGTAACCGTAATTGCAATCGCCATTTTGATGTGAAAATTAGTTTTCTGTCCAGTTTTCATGTAGCCATAACTTTTTTGTCGTAAGTCCGATTGAACTGAAACTGGCGCCCACGGTTCTAGTTCGGGGTCGGGCACGTTTTCCGTGTTTTAGCGGAAAACTGGTTCGGTCTCTAACTGGGCGAAAAAGTGGTCGCAAGTTCGGTGTTTCGTCATTTCATGTGAAAATTTCTGGAATCTGCCTTGATCTTGCGAAAATCATAACTTTCTGCTCGTAACTCGGTTTGGGGTGAAACTGGTGTCAAAAGTTCCCTTTTTGAGTCTATAAACTTTTCTGTGTTTTGTGCAAAACCCAGTTCGGGGCGTAGCATGGGTCGATTTGTCGTTTTATACTGAAAGGTGCTGAATTTCGCTGTTCCGGAATCTGTTTTTGTAAAATCCGTAGTAAATTGTAGAAAAATCGTTAGGAGGCGTATAATATGTCCTTGGAACCCTAACTCAGAGTACTTTCTGGTCATGAAATAATATTGGGAATTTTCTGGGTTTAAAGGGGTCGAAACAGGTCCCGAACAGACCTGTTTAGTGAGAACGGAAAATAGTTTTAGTGACGGTTTAAGCGTGTGTCGTGTCATAGGGTCCGGGTCTTGTATTGACACGTTTTAACATGCATTTAGGTGCTGGGAAGTGACCGTAATTGTGAAGCTTGAATTGTGTTATTAAGCTGGGCGCGCATTCGAGGTGAGTTCTCTCACTGTGTAGTTAGGGGTTGTATGCATGTCATAATAGTTTGTATGTACTATTGTCTTTGTGGTGTTACTAGTTGTTTGTGGTGTGTAATATTTGATTGGTTTGAATGCTTGGTATAAATGTGTTACATTACAATTCGGTGGAACCGAGGCCTCGATGGTACTGAGGTGTTGGATACATTACAATTCGGTGGGACCGAGGCCTCGATGGTACTGAGGTGTTGGATACATTACAATTCGGTGGGACCGAGGCCTCGATGGTACTGAGGTGTTGGATACATTACAATTCGGTGGGACCGAGGCCTCGATGGTACTGAGGTGTTGGATACATAATTACTTGTAGATGTTTACTCGTTTTATGTAACTGTGATGTTGTTGCTTATGTGCGGATAGGGGTGATGTGTATATAATTCCTATATGCGCATGTGTTGGAATTCACTAAGCTTCGTGCTTACCCTTTCCCAATAAACTGTGGTTTCAGGTCCGAGCGGCTCCAAGGCGTGACAAGTACACACTGGCGCGCGAGAAGAGCTGGTTGCTTTATGATTTTAATAATTAAACGTTTATTCCGCTGGTTTTATTTTATAAAGACATTAATTACGTGTTTGCAAACGAAACGTTGGGATCATTTATTGAGTTGTTATCAATGAATTGTTTATTTAAAAATTTAAATTTGCTTGTAATTTTTGGGACGTTACAATTTGTCACTTCATTCACTGATTGCTGAGAAATAGACGGAATTTCTGAGGCATTTGGATCAACTGCAGGTATATTGTTTATAGGAACAGCTGAGACCCATGATGTTTCAGCTTTACTGTTCTGCATGTTTGGAATGATAGTGGGACTATCATCTTCTACTGGATGAGCACGAGTGGGAACTTCTTCTGAATCACCAAGATGAGAAAACATCCATTGATTTAGTTCTTCAGTATCAGCGTTCGGTTTAGAGTTCGCTGAACGGGATTCGTCAAACGTGACGTGAATAGTTTCTTCTACAGTTTGTCTTCTACGGTTGAAGACTCTGAAGGCTTTGGAGACTGAGGAGTATCCAAGAAAGATTCCATCATCAGCCTTAGGATCAAACTTTCCAAGGGCATCTCTGTTGTTCAGTATGAAACACTGACATCCAAAGATGTGAAGAAAGCTGATTGAAGGCTTTCTCCCATGAAAAAGATCATATGCTGTCTTTTTGAATCTTTTAACTATCAGCGACCTGTTTTGCGTAAAAAAAGCAGTGTTGACAGCTTCTGCCCAAAACTGAGTAGGCAGGTGAGAATCGCTGAGCATTGAACGTGCAGCTTCAATAATTGTTCTATTTCTTCTTTCAGCGACTCCATTTTGTTGCGGTGTTCTCACTGATGAAAAGTTGTGAGAAATACCCTTACTCTCAAGGAAGGAATCAAGAGATCTGTTTTTGAATTCAGTTCCATGATCACTCCTTATTGAGCGAACAGTCATATTGTTCAGAGTTTCCATCTTCCAAACAAAGGTGATGAGTTCTTCAGGGGTGTCACTCTTAGAACGGAGAAACATTACCCATGTGTAACGAGAGAATTCATCAACTATGACCAGCGTATATTTCTTTCCAGCGATGGATTGTTTGTTAACGGGGCCAAACAAATCCATATGGAGTAGTTGTAGAGGAGATGACACTGAGGAGGCTTGCTTTGACTTGAAGCTTGCCTTGGTCTGCTTCCCTTTTTCACACGCTGAACATAAAGACTCTTTGGCGTATGAATGCTGAGGTAGACCAGTGACTAACTCTTTGGAAGAAAGAGTATTCAGTGTCTTGAAGTTTAGATGTGAGAGCCTCTTGTGCCATAGCCAGTTGACATCAGAAGATGCCTTTGAGAAGAAACAGGAGTTCTCAGTGGTTGTTGAGTCCATGTTTATTACATAAACATTTTCCAAACGATAACCGCTGAGAGCTATCTTCTCCTTTTTGTCAGAGACAAAGCAGGATTCCTTAGTGAAAATCACTTTGTTATCCATGTCGCAAAGCTGACTGATGCTCAGAAGATTATGCTTCAGCCCTTCAACATATGCGACTCTTCTGAAGGAGGTTGTACCATTTGAAAGTACACCATACCCTCGGGTGTGTCCTTTTCCATTTCCACCGAAAGTCACAGAGGGACCTTTCTCTTCCTTGTATTCAGCGAGCATGCTTTTCTTTCCAGTCACGTGTCTAGAGCATCCGCTATCGAGATACCAGATACCCTTCTTAACCTGCAATACAAAGGAAGATTAGTTTTTCTTAGGTACCCACTTAACCATGTATACACGTTTGTCAGTGGAAGTAGTTGGAATGGAAGGTTCAGCGGTCTTCGCAGCATTTGAAGATTCAGCTTTGTCTTTCTTCACTTTGGTTAATTTCTTAACCTCAGTGGTAGGAGTCACCTTGACCTGATTTTTACCAGGGTTGGTCTTCTTTGCCTTGGGGGCAATCTTCACCTTAGCTATCTTTTCAGCTTTGGTGGCTGTGGGGCACTTACTAGCAATATGATCGGTAAGTCCACAGTGATAACATTTTCTATAACTAAAAGTAGTTCTAGGACCACTTGTATGTTGAGCTTTTAATTTTGAATTAGAAGTGCCAGCACCAAGTAAACTATTGGCTATAGAAATGGGACGAACATTCAGTTCTTCAGATTTCTTACCAAGGATATCCACTCTGAGTCTAGGAGTAGATCGCTGAATAGATCCAGAGATCAACTTTCTAGATCCAGAGGGGTAGGTCACTGAGGCTTTAGAAGCATTCAGCTTTGGTACTAAGGTACCCTTCTGAGGATTTTGGTAAATAACAATTCCTTTACCTTTGTCTTTAGAGACAGAGGTAGGTTTTGAATGAACCATTTTCTCCTTACCTTTTGAGGAGGTAGGAGTTTCCTCAGGGATTGGTGTAATGGACGAGGAGCACTGAGATGATGAAGTGTCAGCGACTGAGGATACGAACGTTCCAAATTTAAGCATTAAACGTTCAGTGGTTGGTTTTGGAGTATCATATTTATAACCCAGACCACATTTATCACTCAGAGGAATCTGAGCCTTAATTATCTCAGTGATCTTTGTTGAAGAATTACACCATCCTTCAACAGTAGCTTGTTCAGCTTTTAATGCAGCGATAGCTTCTGCTCGTTCGATTTTGACTAGCTGATTTAAATAGACTTGATCTTTAAAATCATCTTCAATTTTAGAAAGCTTTTCTATTTGAAGGTGGCTGTTTTTAAGCTTTTCAGCGAGATCAAGATTTTGGTTTTCAACCACAGCTTTGCCGTTCATGGCTTCGTATAAACTTCTAGTCAATAGATCGATTTTACGGAGACTATCAGCTTCATCAATATTTGCAATATTGGTAAAGAAAGAAGGTGATACCTGAATGGCAGATGTTGAAGTGGAGGGAATGTCTGAACTTTCTTCCTCTTCTTCAATCTTGGCCATGAGACATTGATTTGCTTCATCATCTTCAGAATCAGATGATGAGGATTCTTCATCAGAAGCAGCCCAATCATAGTCAGCCATCAGACCTTTTCCTTTCTTTTTAAAGCTTTTCAGCTTTGCATACTTTTCCTTCAGCTTTGAGTATTTGTCATCTTTATTCCTTGGAACAAAGGATTTCTTTGTAAAAGCTGAAGGTCTCATGATTTTCTTTGACTTGCACTCGTTAGCGAAATGACCTGTCTTTTCGCAGTTGAAACAAGTAGCAGTAGCCTTATCAACAAAAGCTGATGATTTAGGCTTGTCAGCTATGGAAAGAGTTTTGTTCTTTCTAAACATTTTCTTCTTGGCGAATCTCCTGAACTTTTTTGTTAGGAGAGCCAAGGATTCATCATCATCTGAAGAATCAGAATCTGATGACCTTTCAGAGTTACTCTCTAACTCAGTGATAGTAACCGAGGGTCGCTGAGTAGAAGGTTCCTCTGAGATTAAAGCAACATGGGTGCTTTTGGAATCTTTTACAAGATTCTTCTTAAGATGGCTAGATTGCTCATAATTCAGTAATGTGCCATATAAGGTAGCAAGGGTCATTGATCTTAGATCCTTTGACAGCTTGAGACACATGGAATAATTGTCCCAGCTTTCAGGTAAACATTCTAGAAACTTTGTCAGTACTTCAAAGTTAGAATATTCCTTACCAACAGTTTTCAGATCTATAATTAGACAATTAAAACGTTGGTGAACTTCAGAGAGAGTTTCATTTTTACCAGAAATGAAGCTTTCGTATTGTCTTACCAGGTTGATCTTTCTTGAGTCCTGGACTTCAGACGTTCCTTCATACTGAACACATATTGTGTCCCACATGGCTTTTGATGATTTCAGGTTCATGACGGAATGGTAGACTTCGTCAGGAAGGGCCATGGATAGTATGGATCTGGCTTTTGTATCTATAGCCACTTTCTTCTTATCTTCGTCGGTCCACTGATGGATTTCTTTAGGAATCAGCCTTTCTGGAATAGCAGCTCTAGTTGCAGTGGCTGGAACTAAAGGATCAATTGTTACAGGGATGTGTGGGCCGTTCTCAAGATAGTAAGGTATAATAGGGTCTACACCTTCTAAGAAGAGTGTCATCCTATTTTTCCACAAGTTGAAGTTGTCTCTGGAAAATCTAGGGGGTTTTGCAAGAGAACCATTGTCTATATAATTTGGGTTTGTGTGGGAGGCCATTTTCAGATAATAGCAAGGAAGAGAAATATGTTAGATTAGATCTTGTTTATGAGATTAAACAAATCTGCTCTGATACCACTTGTTGGTCCCGAAGGCCTATACAAGTTTGTAGAAGGGGGGGTTGAATACAAACACACAGATTTTACTTTTCTAAATTGTTTATTGATAAATCATTAACAATTTACAGCTTGTTTCGGAAACAAGATTAAGAATAAACCTAAATCTAAACAAGTTGGAACACTAAGATTTCTTGCACTAAGAGAGATAAGGAGATTACTAATAAAATCCTATCTTGAGAGAGATTTGAACTTGTCCAGAGTTAGCAAGTTATTTCAAATGAAGTGAGTTCATCTCTTTATATACTGCATGCATTTAATGCAAGTCAGTATACAATTTACACGTGTCATCAGCTGGTTGGTTGCATGTCATTGACCTTTGGTGACAACCTAAGTAGCCGCATGTACGAACATTGTAGTGTCAGAGTTGTTGTACGAATTCAGATAATCGGAGGTTCTTTTCTGACATTTCGTACGGAGACGTGCAAGGGTGGTTAAGACAAAAGTACTTTGTACGGAGGACTTCATGATCAGCTTTCGTTGATTCAGCGATTATCATTTTCTATTCAGCGAATGATAAAGTTCAGCGATAGCTGAAGTCTTGTACTTGATACTTCACGTTGAGTGGACAAATCTGAGTCTTCGCTGATCCGCATCAGTTCATTAGGAGACTTGTCGCTGGTTCTTGAGCTTGATCTTCGACTTCAGCGTAGAACCTTTGTTGACGTGAAACTTGTCTTCAGGGATCATAAGTAAACAACTAACTTATCAGCGATCATCATAATGACTGAATAGACTCAGAGCATTAATGATGAACAGTTTCGCTGAATGTTTAACTTAAAGAGCGAGAGTTCCTATCAGCGGTACTGGAAGATCTTAGTACTTATCAGCGATAGTGAAACTCTGATACATATTGTTTACTTACAATTTTCACTAAGTATAAGAGAGGGTCATTATCAAATCACTGAGGGTTTGGATCAACACGTATAGTCAAGTATATAATGGGAAGTCTAGACACTTAGGTGTTAGACATGACATGATTCGTGAGTTAATCATGAATGGGGTGATTTCGGTTGAATTTGTTCCGTCGCAACAAAATTTAGCGGACCACTTGACGAAGGGGTTAGCTAGGGACTTGGTTCACAAGTCAGAGATAGGGATGGGATTAAAGTCCATCTAAATCTCTAACGGTGAGATACCCAATTCCCTTCTAATACAACGTTAGAAGTTGAATTCAATAGGAAAGCTCACTCTAAGGGATTGGAGCACAAGATGATCATCCCACGGTATGTGCTCGGTACTACATGTGAAGGAGGTAATTGTTCTTTTGTAAAAATGCATGTGCATGTGCATGATGAAAGGAACTACCTATATGAGTGTGAAGTGTGGCCGCTTCAAGAAGCTTGGACTTGACTTTGATGCACTCACCAATGGATAAGGACACATGGCCTATATAGTGTCGAGTTTAAACTTTAGAGAATTATTTAAATTCATGTGTATGTTATCTTCTGGTACTCAAATGGGTTGAAGGGTTCAATCCATAGGACACCCGGATTCTCGATTATTTGAAATGTGTAATGTACTAAGATG
This sequence comes from Saussurea involucrata, assembly GCA_033807775.1. NCBI lineage: Eukaryota > Viridiplantae > Streptophyta > Magnoliopsida > Asterales > Asteraceae > Saussurea > Saussurea involucrata. Next base: position 142,969,294 of record CM066322.1, read on the forward strand.
GAAATTCAATCTTCTAGATATTTTCATTTATGCATGAGTTTGTTTTCCTATATTGTATATTTCTTTTTGTGAATCAAGGATTGCACTAAAATGGGGGAGGAATGTTGGTGATTTTAGTGAAATCATCGGTTCATTTTATGTAATTGGGGTTGGTAGCTAAGCTATAACATGAGTTAGGAGGTATGGAGAGCACACTCGTGTAAGCTAACTAGAACCCGGGATTATTGGACGGTTAAGAGTGGCAAGTTACAAAGAGGTTTTTTGAACTGGGCATCGGGGCCAGTGCTGGCACCAGTTGACTGGCACCGTGACCGGCGCCAGGCTCTGGAATGTTTGCCGGTGCTGATGCTGGCACGGAGACTGGCGCCAGCCTCTGGAATGTTTGCCGGCGCTGATGCTGGCGCCAGTTGACTGGCGCGGAGACTGGCGCCAGCGTCTGGAATGTTTCGTTCTCATTTGTAACTGCCAGCATTAAATCCACAATCAATCTCTTTTAATGAGATATTATTATCAGTATCAATATGGGTCGGTTATGATTCTCAAAGGTGTTTAAATAGGAATCGATTTCTGCCTAAATCGATAACCGAGAATTGAGATTATCCTCGAGTGAATTTTGCGATACCCGGGCAGAATAGGGTCGAAATATCACTTAAGGAAAGCGAGCTCTCACGCGATCTCACGTTCTTTATCCAAGTTCTAATCACTCTTTCTCCCTCGATTTTCTGAAATTCCTCAACAAGAGGAACCCTTAAGTGAACCACCACCGGTTACGGTTGAAATATAATTTCAACCTTTAAGCTATGGATTCGGTTACTTAAATATCTCGTGAGACAACTAACAAGGAATTAATATTGTGAAAACGATCGTTGGTGAATTATAAAGGAAACTTAACGTGCAAGAAAAGAGATTTCTTTATACTAAAACTTCAACAATTGTGTAAACTATATTCAACCGTGCACCAAATGAGATTGGGGACCCAAAATGATTAGTTGGACTTCCGGTGAGTAATAGTAACGCAATTGGATTAGAATTAAATATGTAGAAATCGGTGATTGTAGGTGACTTTTTTAAAACCGTAGGTGACTTGAAAATGAGAGAAATCGATGGCATTTAGCAAAACCAAAGGTAACGAACCGTAAGTAATACAAGGAGAAGTAAATCGATGGTAATGAAAAGAACAAAGCCGTGAGAAATTAAGAAAGAAGGAGAATCGATGGTAAGTAACAAGTTAAACCCGTAAGTAGTAAATGAGGAAGGAAATTGATGGTAACAAGTAAAAGAGGCAAATATGTAACCAACGAGAAATTAAGATAAACGAAACGCAACGATATTATAACAGAACTAACTATGGCCGAACCCGAATGGTTCAAGCCATGAGCAAGAGCTACGGTTGTGAGAACCGTAAGCTCAAAGCTCACTATTAAACTACAACTAAACTATAAGTAACTTACTACTAAGATGGATGATTTTAGTAGAGAACAAGATATAGGAGCAAAATACTTGGAAAACAAGAAATACCCATGGGTTAAGATCCATGGGCCAAAAGATCCATGATCCAAGATCCATCAAACCAAAGGACCATCAGAACTGCCAAATGTTTTAGCCTAAAAGTCAAACTAGCCCAAATAATGATGAGTCCAAGATGGCATAATTCGGCCCAATTGCTTGCTGCCGGCCCAATGATGTCATCCACAAAAATGCAAGTCCGGTCTTCAAAAATTGGAGTCTTCATTTCCGTTCGAAAGTTTGCAATCCGCATTCTTCTTAATTATATATTACTCCAAACAACCGTCTTCTTGCAACCTAAAATACACGAACTAAAAAATAAATTTTATGGTGTGATTTTCATGTGATTTTAACCAAATTAATACCTGGAAGTATTAATCTTTTATTTACTTAAATAACCACTAAAAATGATAAAAACGACTCAATGGAATACTAAAAATAGCTCAAAAATTGGAATTAAACGTCTAAAATAGGGTTAAATAAATAACCCTATCACCTGAAGGTCCTTCCTTTCCTGGCATCACTTCCCGGTCCATCCCACTTCCTCTTGTCCCCAACAATTTCAGTCACTTGGCAGTTCTTTTCCTTTTCCGTCAGCTCGGCCGCATTAATGGCCGCTTGGAAGGTGGTAGGATTCCTTGTCGAAGCCAACTCTCGGACACTGCTCTTCAGCCCGTACAGATAGCGCTCCACGCGTCGTTCCTCAGTTGGCACGTACATATCGCCAAAATGTGAATTCTCGATGAACTTGGATGTATACTCCCTAACTGTCATCTCTCCCTGCTCCAACCCCAAGAATTCCTCTTCAAGTTACTTTATTGCTGCCAGTGGGCAAAATTGTGCTTTGAATTTCTCCACAAATGTCTCCCACGATATTGCTTTCTCCGCCGACGACCCTTTTCCCCCCGGTCTCAGCATCCCACCAAAATACTGCATCGGATTTCAACATGGACAACGCAAACATTACCCGGTCCCCATTTCATCGCAAGTATCAAATGCTAATTCCATCTCCCTTACCCATTTCATCGCTAACACTGGATCACACTCTCCCTTGAACGTAGGAGGTTTACACGAAGCGAACGCCTTGTAGATGCATCCTTTAGCTGCAGACTCATTTACCACTAGCTGAGTCGACTGGGAGTGACCCCCCAGTACCAGTTACCAGCGGGCTTGACAATTCCGCGCTCTCTTTGTTCTCTCTTGCCTCTTTACTCCGTGACGCCGACTGATCCTGCTTGGCAAGGAGGGTCTGCAATGTTTCTTGGATCTTCCCTAGCTCAGCAGCAAGGTTCTCTCGCGTCACAAAAGCTGATGCACGACCCCGACCACGCCCCCTTGGCTGGTTATGAACCCTCACAGTGGCCGAACTCTCCTGCTGAGACATTTCCCGATCAACCGGGATCTCCGCACTCCTTGCCATGCGGCTCACCAAAGTTGTCCTTCGGGTTGGATTTTCCCCGACGGCTCCTTCCACTTGAGTGGCGGCTGGGCGGGGCGTTCTCCCTCGTCCCCAACTGCGACCTCTACCTCTTCCCCGGGTGGCAGCTTGCCTTGGGGAATCCAACGGTCCATTAGCGAGGAACTCCTCATCCTGAACTGCCCCTTCAGTAGGTATAGATCTGCTTCTTAGAGTTTATCCAGCCATGACAACAAACTGAAAGAATTTCACAAGTAACAAACACTCAACAACAGGCTCGCGAAATAAGGTAATTTAAGCACTTACATATACCTGTAAGTTCGCAATTACACTAGCCAGGTGTAACTCCTTATTTACGTTACATGACCGTTCTTGCTACCTTGTCCTTAAATGCACCTAGAGTGATTTTTTCTAAAGGTATCCTATAACTCGGCTGTGTCCCCTATCCTACTGTTTAAGTTTAGGCCCGACTGGTCACCTAATCCCTTTAACGATGGCTCTGATACTATTTGTAACAACCAAAAATCCAACATTTCGCATAACATAAACGAAAAAGCTCAAACGGGTCCCAATACATCACGGTTTACAGAGTTACAAAATTTAGCAGTGGAAAATCGACTACCACAACCGAGTACCTCCTACATAGCACTAAATAAGTAACGGTCTATGGTGCTCTAATCCTGGTGTCTCCATCTCTACCTTCAAGCCTTCTTGTTCCCTTTGGAAGAAGCTCCACTAACACGGTTCCCTGAAAATGGTTTTAGTTTTGAAAGCGAGGATAAGACCATAAGTTCTAGTGAATTCCCTCCCAGACATATTTCAAACAATAACATCGAAATAACTGTTTAAAACTTCTAAACAACAGTAACAAATATAATCAGCTTAACACAGGGCATTTGCACAGTGGTCTTCCAAATCCGGCACCTTCAGGCGACAAACACGATCGGGGCCCTGAGTTGATCCCTATGGCCCCCAGTAGATGCCATCCCTGTGTGCACGTGAAACGGATTCAAGGCACACGGCTCATTACGACACCTATGAGTCCAAAAGACCCAAGGGTATAACTCAAACACCACTGTGCAACCCGACTCCCACATAGGCATATAAAACTAAGATATAATTAGCTCAGCAGTGCATGCATTTTAGGCAACAGTTCATAACGAGCAATTATAAGATTTCCAAAACAGGTTTTTCATGCGATTTATAAAGATTTGAAAGAAAAGCATGAATGTACTCATACCAAATTCAGTATTGATCAAAACATTTAACACATACTCCATGTAAAAGGGCGTAAGGGAACTCACCTGATTATCAAGATTGAAAGCACCCGCGCCTCACTCCCGGATGGATCGAATATTTCGATCTATGTGCTTCTTTCAAGATAACCTTTCTAACCTCACCGAGCTTTGGTACCCAGATTCTCCCGTTGAAACACTTCAGTCTCCGACTATCTTCCGTTAAGAAGGTCGCATTACCCACCATTCGTTCCCCTTTAACGTTTTCCAAAGTCAACGCTTCTAATTGCCACTTCTTTATGTCGTCTAACAGGTTAAACGTCACTTCGGCCCTTAATGCCACTATCTTCGAGGTTTCTCCTCTTTCCTTCCATCTCAGCGCGTCGGCCACCACATTGGCCTTTCCTGGATGATACTAAATCTGGCAATCGTAATCCGTCAGTAGCTCCATCATCTCCTCTGTCGCATATTTAACTTCTTCTGATCAAAGAGGTGACAAAGGCTCTTATGATCCGTGAAGATCTGGCATTTCGTCTCGTAGAGATAGTGTCGCCAAATCTTCAAGGCAAAAACCACGGCCGCCAATTCCAAATCGTGAGTGGGGTATCGGGTCTCGTGCTCCTTCAGTTGGCGAGATGCATACACGATCACCTTTCCTCGTTGCATTAGCACACACCCCAATCCGAGGACATAAGCGTCACTGTATACTACAAATTCGTTCGTACCGTCCGGTAATGACAAGACCGGAGCGCTACTTAGCATGCCTTCTACTTCTGGAAGGCCTCACTTTGTACTTTCGTCCACGCAAATTTCACACTCTGGTCCTTTTATATCTTTCAAAACATACCCCTCTGGTCCCTCCCTTTGCTAGATTCACGATTTAGCCACCATTCACATTCATTTAATGAAAAAATCGGAATCCGGTTATTACAATTTATACCAACTCAACGCATCACCGTTTAGGTAAAAAGAGACCATGGAGAGGCGTTGTGGTGGGCCGATGTTGTGGAAGGTGAAGTATTTATTGGCTTGGAATAGCCAATCAAGAGGGGTGGAACCGTCAAAGGTTGGATGGTTGAGTTTTGGGGAGCGGATTTGGGTTTTTGGGGATGGCAGGGGTAGCGGTGGCGGGGTGTTGTTTTGAGGTTTGGTGATTGTTTGCCAGGAGTACATTTGTCTGCTCATATTGGGCAGCAAGTTGCTTGGAAATGATGTCGAGTTGGGAGTGTGATGAAGCTTGTCCGGCTAAGAGTTGTTCAGAGCTGGTGGAAGTTGTGGTGATGAGTTTGGATAGATTGTCAACCAAGGCATCCAAAGTCTCTTCCATCGGGGGAGGGTCTCGTTTAGGAGGCATGGTTCGAGGGAATGTGTTAGTGCCAAAATGTATTCAAGATTGATATATACTTGTAATATGGTCAAGGTCAATGTAATATTTAGTGAAGGTCAAATTCAAGGGTAAAGTCATGTAATAGTCAAAGGTATATTGATTTGATCTAGATTTCTTGCTCTAATACCAATTGGTATCAGAGCCTAGCAGATTGAATTTTTGCATCGAATCGAAAAATTTCGTCAAATTTCGTCAAATTTTGTGAATATTTGGAGAATTTTTGTGTTTTTGAGGTTTTCTTGAAAAATTTCAAAAATTTGGAATTTTAGTGTGTTTTTGAATCGATTTCTTCTCACAAAGTTGTTTTAATTTTTGTTTGGAACATTACATCAGTTAGAATTGATTTTAAGCAACAAATCTCGTTTTTGAAAAATCAAGTGATGAATAGTGTTCATCGTTGTGTTCATCGAAGGAAATCTAGATTTTGATGTGTTCATTTGTGATTTGAGTAATATGATAATCAAAGACATGTTTCATTTCTAACTTTGATCAGATTGTAAGCAACAAAAATAAAAAAAACACTAATAAATCAGTGTTTTTGAATTTTTCAAGATCGACAAGTTGTTCATCGAAGCCTTTCTTGTCTATGATGACCGATCTTGATTTCTGCAGTGTTTTAATCTGATTTGATTACTCAGATCAATTCAATTTGATGTTTTAATCATACAATAACTTTCAGGATTGAAAACCATCAAAAATTCAGTGATTTTGAGATTCTTGTAGGTCGATGTGTTCTTCGAAGCTTTTCACGGAGTGATGATCGATCTTGCATATTCATTGTGTTTTGATCGATAACTTTTCCACAGATCAGTTTGTTTTCTATTTTGGATCAGTTTGCAACTTCCACATTCGAAAAACACACAAAATTTGTGTTTTTGAGTTGCTAAACTTCGTTGCCGAAAAAACGCAAAAATCGCTGGAAAGTTCATTGTTATCGCATGTTCCAAGTTTCCGCGTTAATTTTTCAGAATTATTTTTGAGAGACAAGTTTATAATTTGTTTTTCAATTTTAATTTTTGAAAATTTTCCGAATTTAATCGTGCTTCTCTGATCGAAAAGTTCGCACAAATTCTACTTCTCACGAAGTATCTGTTAGCGATCTTGTATTTTTAATTTTTCAGGTAGCAATGTCGTCGCTATATCCAGATTGGTGGAGTGATTCTAGTAAGATAGAATTTTTAGTAAAAGAAGTTGGAAAACGTCGGCATACAATTAATGAACAGGAGAAGATTATCAAGGAGTTGACACTGAGAAATATAAATTTTGTGACTATGCTGTAGTTTATAGGAAGAATTTACAATCTTTGAAAGATAAAGTTTGTGATCTAGAGAAAAATAATCAAGATCTCCAATAACAACTTTATGACGTGAAGCCACAAGATGATTTGAAGAAGTGTGATCGTGAATCTAAAGCCAGTCTGATGATTTCTTTAGAGGAAAAGAATGTCGAGCTGACAAAGGGATATCTGGATTTGAACAAGTGATGAAAAAGGAAAGAGAAGACTTTCAGAAAGGAAGAGACGAGATTAAAATAGAAACACAAATTTATGCAAAAGATAAAATATTTTGAAAATGAACGAAATACTTTAGCAAAAGAGAGAAAATGTTTTGAAAATGAACGAAATACTTTTGCAAATGAACGAAAGATGTTTAGACAAAAGTTTTCTGATTTTTCGAAGAAATCAATTGAGGAAGAGAAAGAGTTTGAGCTAAAATGCATATAACTTTCAAAACAAAATTCTGATTTTGAAAAAGTTTTATTTCTTGAAAAAGAAAAGCTTGAGAAAGAAAGAGCGGATTTTGATGCTGAAAGAAAATCTTTTGAAGCAAAAAGTGTCGAGCTTTCACTGAAAATATCTGATTTAGAGAAATACATCGATATAGAAATAAAAGGGATTGAAAATATGAAAGTTGAAGATTTTAAAGCTAAAAGTGTGAAAGATGTTTATGCAAGTGAAAGAAAGATTTTTCAAAATGAAATAAAGAAGCTGGCAAAGAATTTATCTGGTTTATCTACTGAAATTATGAAAGAGAAGAAGGTTAATCTGGCATTCAAAGGAAATTTGATTTGTTATCCAAAGAGAGAAATGTCTTGGTCAACAAAGTTCAAGAACTTGAAGACATCATTTTTAAGGTTGAGATTTCCAAACAAGCAAGTCCTGATACGATTGTTCAGACTCCACTTGTGGACTCAACTGATTCTGAATGTTCATTTGAAACGGCTTCAAGTTCAATCCATAAATATGTTTTTCAAAGGGATTTGACAAATGAAAGAGTTTTTCAAAGGATCAGATTCGTCCTTCTAATCTCTTTTATAATCATTCTGTTGATAATTCAGATGCTTCTATTTCAAAGCCTTCAGATAATCTTGTTTTCAAAAGAGTGGAGATTGTTTGGTAGGTAAAAGGATCTACTCCTGAAAAGGATGCACCGAAATCATCTGTTCCCAAACCAACTGTCAAGAAGAACAATGTTTCTAAAGGTAAGTGTTTTGTTAAACCTACTCTTGTTTATTCTGCAAATCATTTGATTAGGTTAGCACAAAAGAAAATTTGTTGTTCTTACTGTTAGGGTCAAATCTGGTTGAATAGAAGTTCAAGGGCTAATATGTTAATTATCTATTCTTGAGCCTTATTTGTGTAAACGGGCCATGGGCTTACATGCCATGGGCCCAACATATTGAAAGTGAATTGGATGACCAGTTGAAATCATATCGTTATTATTATTATCTATTGATTTCTAATGATTGTTGAACTGGTATGGAACTCACAATTGGTATCAGAGTAGACGGACGAAGCAATTCAAAGTGATTCTTGATTTCTGGTAAGAATTCTCTTCAAGACTTTCGACTGTGTTCTTGGCTAGGAAATTCATATTTTGATTTGATTAAAATTGATTGTTTTCATTTATCACATTCTGTTCGTATCATATTAGTAAACGAATCTGCAAATTTTCATAGCCTAATTCGATCATCTTAGTTTTTTTATGCAAAATCAAAGTTTTAAGTTTTTGGTTTGTCTTCTTGCAAAAATCCAATCTTTTCTATCAAAAATGTGTTATTTTGCTTCAAAATCGATTTGGGTATTGTTATTATTGTGTTTGGTCGAGTTCCTAACCTTTCAGGAACGATTTTCAGCAACCCTAATCGATTTCCAATCGACTTGGAAACCACAGCCGCAGTTACCGGATACCACAGTCGTGGTTACCGGGTTCATCAACCAGTTACCGGGTAAGTCATCATATTTCCCTTGTTACCGGGTAACTCAAAGTTACCGGGTAACTTCCTCTTACCGGATTGCAATCACTTACCGACTAGTTACACTTTCCGGATAAGTTCCCGGTAATCGTTGTTCAACCGGTAAGTTCCTCACCCGGTAAGCTTGGTTTTATTTTTGTTATTGGTAAGCTTGTGTTTTTTATTTGTCATCTGGTAACTTCCAGACATCCGGTAAACTCTTTATTCGGTAAGTCACTCTACTCGGTAAGTTCTTAATTTTGTTATCATCATCCGGTAACCTCAAGTCTTCCGGTAAGCTGTTCCACCAGGTAAGTTTCATTTTTACTTAGTTTTTCATCCGGTAACTTGTATCACCCGGCAACCCTCTGTTACCCGGTAAATCAAGATCATCCGGTAACTCCTGCAAATTTACCTGTTTCTCACAATCTGATCCGGACACTTCCAGATCAGATATTGTTCATCCGGATTCCTATCCGGTAAGTACAGTCTAGTCGATTTCTTACCTGCTTTAGCTTAATCCACTCTTAGAACCTGCGTTAGGATATCACTCTTAGTGCCTTGCGTTAGGTTATCACTTTGAATCGAATCAATCGTCTGACGATCACGTTAGTGTAACACAAAATGTCTTCCCGCGACGCTCTTGCTATCGGCACCGACTCCAAGACGCATTGCCTCTACTAAGGTGAATACAGCCAATGGCGGGACCGATTTCTGATCTTCATTGAGTCAAAGGAGAACTTCGAGAACATTTGGTGAGCTCTAGAAGACGGGCCAATTCCTGAACCCATGAAGACTATTCCACCAAGTGAAGTAGGTGGTCAACCTCGTGTCGAGAAAAAGACACTCTCCGATATGACTGCCGACGAAAGAGGCATGATTGAGGGAGAAAAGCATGCTAAGAGGTACCTTGTTCAAGCTCTACCCAACACGATCTACACTGCCATCGACAACTATAAAAGGACAGCAAAGGGCATGTGGGATTAGGTGGAGAAACTGATCCGCGGGACCGAAGTCGGGAATCAACTGAAAATCAACAGCTCCATAACCAAGTTCGATGGGTTTAAGCAGCGCACCGACGAATCCCTCTCCCAGACCTATGAAAGCTTCTATCTCCTTCTCAACGAGCTTCATAAGAACCAAATCACTCGTTCTAACACGAAGAACGCACTTAAGTTCCTCAACAACCTCTTGCCTGAATGGAAAGTGTTCGCATCTCACGTCAAGCACAACCACTTAATGGAGAAAGTTGGCATCCACGAGCTCTATGAGATGCTTCTGTAGGACGAATATGAAGTGATGGAGATTCTAAACGAGAAGAAGTCTGCATCGAAGCCACCTACTGATCTATTAGCTCTTATGTCTTCAAAACGAGGCAAATCGTCTGGCCGTCGTTCCAAACGTGCCCAAGAGCCAAGCGAATCAGAACCTGAGGAAGAAGATGTTAGATCTGGAGTTTTGTCAAATTACTAAGTGTTGGGATCTGAACAGAAGACTCAGAGTTCTGAGTTAGAAGACTCAGAAGTTCTAATCAGGAAAGTCGAAAAGATTACAAGTGTGAGTCTGAATTGAAGAGTCAGAGTTCTGAGTAGGAGACTCAGAACTTCTGAGAATGATGAAGAAAATAGCACAAGTACTTGAAGGAAGTTCTGAGGAGCTTTATCAGAAGAATGTTCAGAAGTTCTGAACAACATGTTCAGAACTTATGACAGGATATTTTCCTTTATATTCTGTTATGTAATTAGGACACGTGTAATGTGAAGATTTCTGAATTAAAAACTCAATTTTCAGAAATAAAAGATGAAAAAGTTGATTTACAAATTAAATATGATATGTTACTTGAGGAAAGAAAGAAGTTGTACACAAAAATCAAAGAGTTGGAAGACCTTAATTTGAAAAGAGGTCAAACTCAACAAACCTTGAATCTTCTCACTAGCAATATTAAGGATACAAGATTTTATAATCCTAAAATGGGATTAGGTTTGGAAGAAAATGTGGTTTTGAAAAGAGCTCCAATAAATCTGTATGATTTTGATAAACTACAGGTTCCTAAACCAAAAATCCCAGAGATTGTTGAAATTTTTGTAAGACCTGCTAGTTCTATAACAAGTTCAGATAATTTACAAAAATCAAGTCCTGCAAAAAGCAAAGGAAACAATTCCTGAACCAAAAACTGAGAAGTCAGAAGCTTCAGAAGACAAGGTTAAGAAAGAAATTTCTAAACCAACAGAAGAGAAACCAAAATATAATGAGACTAAATTCAAATATGATTCTTTGAATGTCAGTTACAAAAATAAACAACCAAGTTTTTCATATTCTGACATTGAAAGTATATTTGATGCAAGTAAAGTTTATGAAACAGTCAGTCAGAAGTCTGAGTCTTCTAGTCATAATTCTGACTCCACAAGTCAGAATTCTGAGTCTGAAGGTCGGAATTCTGAAACTGTCAGTCAAAGTTCTGATTCAACTGATAATTTTCAATTCACTTCAGAAAGCTTTTCAGAACTTGAAAAGAGATTTAAACTTGTTAGTCAAGAACTTGAGGACTTAAGAAAATCTTTTAATGATCTTGAAAATGATTATTGTGAAGTAGATTTTAAACTGGACCAAGTTTTAAAAGAAAATAAAACTTACGTCTAGAAAATAACAGAGCTTGAGAAGTTAAAGGTTGAATATGATCTTTTCAAAATTAATGCCTTAAAAGAAAATAAGAAATTCTTTGATGAATCAAGTACATTTGAAAAGGGTGAATCAACTGAATCATCTGCTAATTCTGAAAAATTGAATGTTTCAGAAAAAGAAGAGAGCAAAAGGAAAGATGGTCTGAAAAAGAATTATGTGAAGATTGGGTTGAATACTACTTCTGAATCCAAAGCTAGAAATTCTTGTAATAAGTGCAATTGTACTCTGAACAATATCAATAAAAATGAAAAGACTTATGTTTCAGATTTATTGTCACTTGCAAGCAAGAATCTTGAATGTATTAAGTGTGGTAGTCATTCATTCCAATCACCTAAGAAAAATCTGATTTTAATAACTTCTGTTTCTTATATAAACAAAGCAAATCAGAACTCAGAAAAGAAGACTAAGTTGTTTCCTCAAACTCAGATAAAAGGAAAGAAGATTGAAAACTTTTCTCAAACTAATACAAAAGAAAAGAAGAAAGAAAATATGTTTCAAACTAAAGAAAAGAAGACTGAAAATGTTTCTCAGTCTCAACCAAAAGTTTTCAAAAAGAAAAGAAACAATTTTGTGAACAGAAAATGTTCTGACTTCATAAAAGTAAAAGGAAAGTGGTGCTTAAAAGAAGATTTTGAATGGAAAGTCAAAGGAACTTTTGTTAAATCAGATACCAAACCTAACAAAGACGGACCCATTCCAGAATGGGTACCTAAAACTAACTGATTGTTTTTTCAGGGCTGTCATGTGTGGTTTTTAGATTCTGGAGCTTCAAGACACATGACAGGTCATAAGACTTCTCTGACAAACTTCACAGAAAAGGCTGTAGGAGCAGTAAATTTTGGAAATAACAGCAAAGGACAAGTCAAAGGTTTTGGAGATTTAACAAAAGGGGATCTGACTATTCAGAAGGTTTTCTATGTTGAAGGCTTACAACATAATTTGTTCAGCATAAGTCAGTTTTTGGATAGTTTCTGTCAGATTAAGTTCAGCATAACAAGTTGCATGATTTTAACTGAGAATGACATAAAAGTCTTCTGGGCCAAAAGACATATGGACTTATTTGTGGTTAATTTTTCAAAAATTAAAGCTTTAACCCCTGTTTGTCTATTATCAAATGCAGTTGCTAATGAATGTTGGCTTTGGCACATAAGATGTTCTCACTTAAATTTCAGAGATCTGAACAATCTGGTTAGCAAGCATCTAGTCAAAGGATTACCAAAGATCAAGTTTGAAAAGGAATCATTATGTTCAGCATGTGAAATGGGCAAGATGAAGAAGAGTTCTCATAAGATAAAGAAGTATATGTTAGTTATTGTGGATGAATATTCAAGATACACATGGGTTGAATTCTTAAGAGCTAAGTCATAGGCTGCTGAAACACTGATTAATTTCATCAAAAGAATTCAAGTCTTTTTGCAACTTCCAGTCCAGAAAATCAGAAGTGACAATGGGACAAAGTTCAGAAATGAGACTCTTTAGAACTTTTTGCAAAGCCTGGGGATTTCTCATAACTTTTCAGCTGTTAAAACTCCTCAACAAAATGGTGTTGTTGAAAGGAAGAACAGAACTTTAGTTGAAGCTGCAAGAACCATGTTGGCATATTCAAATCTTCCAACCTTCCTATGGGCTGAAGCAATAGCCACTGCTTGTTTTACACAGAACAGAGCTTTAATCAATAAAAGATTGGATAAAACTGCTTATGAACTGATTAACAAGAGAAAACCACTGATTAAATTTTTTCATGTTTTTGGATGCAGATGCTATGTTCTCAAAGATAGAGAAAATCTTGGTAAATTTGATAAAAAGGCAGATGAATGATACTTTGTTGGGTATTCACTTACTTCCAAAGCATTCAGAATCTACAATAGAAGAACCAAGAGAATTATGGAAAGCATCAATGTCACTTTTGATGAGTCAAGAATGAAGACTTCTGAACAAAACAGTTCAGAACTCGGACAAAATAAGACAAAAATGACTTCTGAAACAGCTTCTAATCCTAACTGTTCAGAACTCAATATATTGTTTAAGGATGCATTTCTGGAACTAACATCTGATTCTTATGCAGATTTTGAAAATCCAAAAATGATTCAAGAAATGAAAAAGGGAACCTCATAAGTAATTCAAACAACTGTAATTTCTGATACAGGTCCATCTGACGAATGTCCAACTTTGATCAATACAAGTAATGAAACTTCTGATCCTAGTACTCAGAATTCTGGACAAGCCAATCAGAATTCTGACCAAGTTACTCAGATTTCTGAACAAGTGCTTCAGAACTCTGAACAAGTCATTTAGAATTCTGACTCTACTACTCAGAATCCAAACTTGGATGTTTCACCTCAACAAGTATCAGAACAAGGGGACAGTTCAGAATTACAAGCAATCATTGATGAGAATGATACAAACAACAATTTTTCAGAAATTGATGTGCTTCCTAGTTCAAACAAATGGACTAAAGACCATCCTATTCATCAAGTGATAGGAGATCCATCAGTAGGAGTTAAGACCAGATCAGCAACAGCAAATGAAGCAATGTTTGCAGGATTTTTGAGTGTGATTGAACCTAAGAAAGCAAATGAAGCCCTAGAGGATCCAGATTGGATTTTAGCAATGCAAGATGAATTGCTACAGTTTGAAAGAAATAAAGTCTGGAGACTAGTTCCAAAACCTAAAGGAAAATATGTTTTTGGAACTAAATGGGTATTCAGAAACAAGAAAGATGAGTCAGGTGTTATAGTCAGAAACAAGGCCAGATTGGTTGCAAAGGGATATTCTCAACAAGAAGGAATAGACTATGATGAGACATTTGCACCTGTGACAAGAATAGAAGCAATCAGAATATTCTTAGCATATGCTGCACACAAGAATATCAAAGTGTACCAAATGGATGTCAAATCAACTTTTCTGAATATAAAGACCCTTCCAAAATTAACATGCAAAACATCAATTTCATAACAATCCCAAAATCACGGTCTCAAAATTTCATTACAAATACTCAATAGGTTTGCGGAAACAACCTACACAACTGAGAAAAACTAAGTGCTAGAGTGTCACTACACTTCTTGACTCTTCACGCTAAGCTCAGCCTATTTGCCCGAGCTCCTGGAAACCTGCTTACCTGAAAAGGTTTTAATTTTGAAAAAAAAAGCGAGGGTTAGACCATGAGGTCTAGTGAGTCCCTCCTAACAGTTATCAAAGCATTTAAAATCAGTTTATCTTTTCAGCATAAAACGTTCATACTCCACACGTCAAAATCATATACGGACTAAAGTCCGCCTCCTCGTAATCTGACACCCTGAAGCCACCCGAAGGTGACAACGAGTCAGCCTCATGCTGCCTTGCGGAGCCTCGCTCCTGGCATATAGGGACCTCCCTTCCCGCACAAGAGCTGGCGGAACTACTTTCCCGTCTTTGCCAGTTTATGTCTCCTCGATGTATGCATACATTCAATCATAAAACTTTCAACAACATTTATACAATCAAGCATAAATATAGCATGGCAATTCTCATTATAAAACTTCTTTATTAAACACAGTAAAAGCCACGTATTTTGATTTAGAAAACTCACCTGATTGCAAACTCTCGCTTACTTCAAGACTTTCTCCAAACGCACACCTAAACAATAATTTATTGATTAATTAAATGCATCTAACTTGGATCCTAAACTCTCTCAGCTCAAAATCGCAAGGCACGAAAATCGCAGAACTCTAAAACTCGCAAGACTCTAAACTCGCAAGGCACTGAAACTCGCAAGGCACTGAAACTCGCAACCTTGGGTTGCGATTTTCTCCAAGACTCGCAGGCTTAGCTTGCGATTTTCTCCCCAAACTCGCAGGCTTAGCTTGCGATTTTCTCCCAAACTCGCAGGCCTAGCTTGCGACTTTCAGACTCAACCACGTCATCTTCTTTCCCCAGACACGCAGACAGGTCTGATTCCTACCAAGCTATTGATATATCGATTTCAAGCCCAAAAAAAATGAGGAAATCTCATAAATAACAAACCTACTTTTCTCGGCCAGCCTAGGAATCGATCCAAAGAACGTTCATAAGCCTCCCACTACCGATTAAACTCAAGAATCGATCTCCCAACATCCTTAATATTGAAACAGTGCTAGACACAGAATGTGTGTGTGGATACACACACCCAGACCCTCCCAAACAGCTTCTAATCGGGAGAAAAGGAACTAAGGAGAAGGAGAATTAGAATACTTACTTGAACAGATGCCAAGAATTCTTCTCTTGCTTTCCCAATGATCACCAACAGCGCCCTTTTCTTCTTTTCTTCTTTTCCTCTCAGCCGCCGCACACACACAGAGCACAAAAATAGAATACTGATTGAAGAATGATTCCTCCTAGGGTTTTGGACCCCTTTTTAACATTTTTCCCAATCTTTACACTTTGACCCCTCAAACTTCCTTCTTGTTTAACATTTTACACAAGCCCTTATTTATTTAATTACATAAAAATCTCGGTTGTTACAACACTCCCCCCTCAAAAGAATTCCGTCCCCGGAATTCCATTCTTAAAGAGGTGAGGGTACTTGTTTCTCATCTCCGCTTCCACCTCCCACGTTGCTTCTCGTCCCTGGTGATATTTCCACTGAACCTTCACCAAACGTGTCTCCTTATTTCTCGTCTTTCGTACTTTAGTGTCTAAAATTTCGACTGGCTCTTCCTCGTACGTCAACTTCTCGTCAATGCGTACATCTTATATCGGAATGGCCACATCGGCTTCGGCTAGACACTTCTTCAAATTTGAAACATGGAAGGTCGGGTGGATTCGCTCTAGTTCTTCTGGTAACTCTAACTTGTAGGCCACGGGGCCTACTCTTTCAACTATCGCGAACGGTCCGACATACCTCGGTCTCAACTTCCCTTTCTTTCCAAAACGAACCACGCCCTTCCAAGGTGACACCTTGAGCATTACTCTGTCACCTACTTGGAACTCAATCGGCTTCCTTCGTCTATCGGCATACTTTTTCTGTCGGTCTTGGGCAACTTTCATTCTTTCTCGAATCACTTCTATCTTTTCTGACGTCAGCTGCACAATTTCTGGACCCGTCAACTGTCTTTCTCCCACTTCATTCCAGCATAACGGCGTACGGCATTTTCGCCCGTACAACGCCTCAAATGGTGCCGCTTGAATACTTGTGTGATAGCTGTTGTTGTAAGAGAACTCTATCAACGGCAAGTGCGTCTCCCACGATCCTTTGAAATCAATTACACAAGCTCTCAACATATCTTCCAGCGTTTGGATGGTCCTTTCGCTCTGACCATCCGTCTGCGGATGATACGCCGTGCTCAGCTTCACTTGAGACCCCAATTCACGCTGAAGGCTCCTCCAAAACTTTGATGTGAACCGACTATCCCGGTCGGATACAATGGATTTCGGTATGCCATGCCGAGACACAACCTCTTCAATGTACAACCGTGCCAACTTCTCCATCGGGTCGGATTCTCTCATAGGCAAGAAGTGAGCCGACTTGGTGAGGATATCCACTATCACCCAAATCGTATCATTGCCTTTAGGGGTTCTTGGAAACTTAGTGACAAAATCCATCGTGATGTTGTCCCACTTCCACACTGGTATCACCGTGGACTGCAACTCACCACAAGGTCGCTGATGTTCGGCTTTAACCTTCAGACAAGTCACACATCGCTCTACTAAGTGAGCGATATCTTTCTTCATCCCCGGCCACCAGTAGAACTGCCTCAAGTCCCTGTACATCTTGTTCGTGCCCGGATGCATGGACAATCGTGACTTATGCATCTCTTCTAGGATATTTACTCTTAAGTCACCGATCTTTGGCACCCACACCCGTCCTTTTATGCATTTCAACCCGCTACTATTGACTTCAAACGATGCCGCAATCCCGACAACTCATTCACTCTTCACATTTCCTTCTAACAGCGCTTCTTCTTGAAACTTCTTAATCTCCTCAAGCAGATTTGAGGTTGCTTCCATTCGGAAAGCCACGATTTTGGTCTGCTCTCCACGTTCTTTCCGGCTTAACGCGTCTGCCAACACATTGGCTTTACCCGGGTGGTAAAGGACCTCGCAATCATAATCGTTCAATAGTTCCATCTACCTCCTCTGTTTCATGTTCAGCTCTTTTTGATCAAACAGATGCTTCAGGCTCTTGTGGTCGGTGTAAATCTGACACTTCACCCCATAGAGGTAATGTCGCCAGATTTTCAACGCAAAGACAACGACCGCTAACTCCATGTCATGGGTGGGATAATTCTTTTCGTGATCTTTCAACTGACGTGAAGCGTATGCAATCACCTTCCCATTCTGCATCAACACGCATCCCAACCCGAGCTTGGAAGCGTCGCTGTACACTACAAACCCTTCCGATCCATTCGGTAACGATAGGATTGGAGCACTGCACAAACTTTCCTTCAATTTCTCAAACACGGACTTCTGAGCTTCCTCCCATACGAATTTGACGTTCTTCCTTGTCAACAAGGTCAATGGTGAAGCTATTCGATAAAAGTCTTGAATAAACTTACGGTAGTATCCGGCTAGACCAAGGAAACTTCTCACCTCTGAAGGATTTCTAGGCGCCTCCCAGTCTTTGATGGCTTCGATTTTAGCAGGATCCACTTTGATTCCATCCGCAGATACTACGTGCCCCAAAAAATGAACTTCTCTGAGCCAGAACTCACATTTCGAAAACTTTGCATACAACTTTTCGCGCTTTAGCAACTCCAACGTTGTCCGAAGGTGACGCTCGTGATCCTTCCGCGTACGAGAATAGATTAAGATATCGTCAATAAAGACGATCATGCACTTATCCAACAACGAGTTACACACCCGGTTCATCAGATCCATGAACACTGCGGGCGCGTTAGTCAACCCGAAGGGCATGACTAGGAACTCGTAATGCCCATATCTCGTACGGAACGCCGTCTTCGGTACGTCTTCTTCTCTCACCTTCAACTGATGATAACCCGACCTCAAGTCTATCTTTGAGAAGTAACTCGCGCCTTGCAGTTGGTCGAAGAGATCATCGATTCTCGGGAGCGGGTACTTGTTCTTCACGGTTACTTTATTAAGCTCGCGATAATCTATGCACATTCGCATCGATCCATGCTTCTTCTTAACGAAAAGTACAGGTGCTCCCCAAGGTGATGAACTCGGACGTATGAAACCTTTGTCGAGTAACTCCTGCAATTGGGTCATCATCTCTTTCATCTCCGCTGGAGCTAACCGATAGGGCGCACGAGCAATCGGTGCCGCCCCCGGCACGAGGTCAATTCTGAACTCCACTTGACGATCCGGAGGTAGGTTCGTCAAGTCATCGGGAAACACCTCAGGGTACTCATTCACTATGGGCACATCTCCCACACTTTTCTTTTCTTTCTTGGCATCTAGTACATACGCTAGATACCCCGCACAACCCTTCCCCAAACATCGCCTAGCTTTCATCAACGAAATTAGACACGACTTCCTACTTCGTTGATCCCCGTATATTACCACCTCTCCCTTATCGGCTAGAGGTATATGGATCAGCTTCTTATTACACACAATGCTCGCATCATTCCCCGCTAGCCAATCCATTCCTAGGACTACATCACATTCCCCCATTCCCAAGGATAAAGTTCCAATGGAAAAGAGTGACCATCTATGTCTATATTGCAACCCTCATAGACATCCATTACCCAGACTCGACAATCACCCACTATATCTACTTCAAGCCCAAAGTTTAACCTCTTGGGTTTCACTCGCAACCTTTGAGCAAAAACGGGCGACACAAATGAACGATTTGCCCCCGTATCAAACATCACTTTAGCAAATATCGAGTCTATAGGAAAGGTACCTGTCACTACATCCGGCGCGTTCTCCGCATCCTCAGCTGTCATGTGGAATGCCCTCGCTCTAGCACGAGTCGGCTCCACCTTCCTCTCATTACCTTTACCTCCATTGCTGCCACCTTCACCCCCTGCCTGACCCTTCTTTAGTTGCGGACAATCCCATTTAACGTGACCCGACAACCCGCAATGAAAACAAGACCTCTGCCCACGACAATCTCGGGCCAAATGCCCCGTCTTCCCACAGTTATAGCATCCCCCTTTATCAGCCAAACATTCACCCCGGTGCACTCGGTTACATTTACTACAAGGCTTTTCTGCTGACCGGAAACCTGCCCGCGGTTCAACTCTGTTCGTGCTCGGCCTCTTACTGTCTCGGGTCGGTCCTTCCCATTTGCGCTTATCCCCAGCTCTCTCATTCATCTGCCTGTTCTTATCTTTCTCTGTTAATTCTGCTTTGTCAACTGCTGCCTGAAACGTAGTTGGTTCCTTTTCCTGCACCAACTCTCTAATATTGCTTTTCAACCCATAGACGTACCGCTCAATCCGTCTCTCTTCAGTTGGTACGTATAACTCAGCAAATCTGGACTTCTCGATAAATTTCAGCGTATACTCCTGAACTGTCATTAACCCCTGTTCCAAACTCAAAAACTCTTCCTCTAACTTCTTAACTGCCGCCAGAGGGCAGTATTGAGCCTTGAACCTTTTCACAAATGTCTCCCACGACATGCTCCTTGCCACCTCTGGCCCCTTTCCCCCAGTTTCAACATCCCACCAGAAGATCGCTTATGCCTTCAACACTGACCTTGCAAACAGAACTTTATCTTCCTCCGCGCATTTACTTGTATCAAAGACCAGCTCCATCTCACGAACCCACTAAATAGCCTTAACGGGATCACGCTCCCCATTGTAGGTCGGTGGTTTGCATGAGTTGAAAGACTTGAATGTACACCCCTTCGCTGTCTTTGGTTCATCGGCAATCGAAGTTATCATTGAGTTGGTGCCCATCTCAGTTCGCGGTTCGCTACCTTCCACTGTCTTCATCCCTGTACTACTTTTGCTCGGTTCTCCAGATGCCGTCTTGTTCTAATTTTCTAAAACTGCTTTCAGAGTCTCCTGTATTTTCCCCATCTCGGATGTGAACTTCTCCTCGGTTATAAAAGCCTCCGTGACCTCGGGTTTACGCCCTTTCTTAGCTTTGATCTTTTTCACAGGCGCGGAACTTTCCTGTTCCGAGATAGCCTGCACTTCAGGTTCTGCAATACTCTTAGTCGTACGCTTGACAGTTGCCTTCTTCTTCTTACCCTTTTCCTTGGCGGTTGCTGCCCCCGCCTCAATCACAGTTCTCCTCGACAAGGCTCCCCTCCGGCCACCCCGGCCTCTACCCCTTCCTCGCGAAGCAGTAGCTCTTGGGGAGTTCACTGGCCCATCTTCAGCCAGATCCTCCACCCTTACAGTCTCCGCCTGGGGTGTAGTACTCTTTGTACGCGTGTCTTCCTCCCTCGGTATGGACCTACTTCTCAAATATCTCGCAGACATTCTGATACAGCAGCAAAACAACAGAAAGTTTACTCACTAACAAAGACCAAGGAAAATCTAAAAGACTCCCTAGCGCCACGACACAGGATAACAAGGTAGTTTAAGCACATACATGTACCTGTAAATTCACAGTTACACTGGCCAGATGTAACTTCAAACTTACCTTACATGACCGTCCTCAATACCCTATCAGTCATACCCTAAAATAGTGCTCTCCTAACGCATTCATGTTTCTCAGTTGTGACTCTACTTCTCACAATTTAAGTCTAGGCTCCTTTCGGTCACCTAAATCCCTTAAACTATGGCTCTGATACCAACTATAAAGACCCTTCCAAAATTAACATGCAAAACATCAATTTCATAACATCCCAAAATCACGGTCTCAATATTTCATTACAAATACTCAATAGGTTTGCGGAAACAACCTACACAACTGAGAAAAACTAAATGCTAGAGTGTCACTACGCTTCTTGACTCTTCACGCTAAGGCTCAGCCTATTTGCCCGACCTCCTGGAAACCTGCTTACCTGAAAAGGTTTTAATTTTGAAAAAAAAGCGAGGGTTAGACCATGAGGTCTAGTGAGTCCCTCCTAACAGTTATCAAAGCATTTAAAAACAGTTTATCTTTTCAGCATAAAACGTTCATACTCTACACGTCAAAATCATATACGGACTAAAGTCCGCGTCCTCGTAATCTGACACCCTGAAGCCACCCGAAGGTGACAACGAGTCAGCCTCATGCGGCCTTGCGGAGCCTCGCTCCTGGCATATAGGGACCTCCCTTCCCGCACGAGAGCTGGCGGAACTACTTTCCCGTCTTTGCCAGTTTACGTCTCCTCGATGTATGCATACATTCAATCATAAAACTTTCAACAACATTTATACAATCAAGCATAAATATAGCATGGCAATTCTCATTATAAAACTTTTTATTAAACACAGTAAAAGCCACATATTTTGATTTAGAAAACTCACCTGATTGCAAACTCTCGCTTACTTCAAGACTCGCTCCAAACGCACACCTAAACAATAATTTATTGATTTATTAAATGCAGCTAACTTGGATCCTAAACTCTCTCAGCTCAAAATCGCAAGGCACGAAAATCTCAGAACTCTAAAACTCGCAAGACTCTAAACTCGCAAGGCACTGAAAATCGCAACCTTGGGTTGCGATTTTCTCCAAAACTCGCAGGCTTAGCTTACGATTTTCTCCCCAAACTCGCAGGCTTAGCTTGCGATTCTCTCCCAAACTCGCAGGCTTAGCTTGCGGCTTTCAGACTCAACCACTTCATCTTCTTTCCCCAGACACGCAGACATGTCTGATTCCTACCAAGCTATTGATACATCAATTTCAAGCCCAAAAAAATGAGGAAAGCTCATAAATAACAAACCTACTTTTCTCGGCCAGCCTAGGAATCGATCCAAAGAACGTTCATAAGCCTCCCACTACCGATTAAACTCAATAATCGATCTCCCAACATCCTTAATATTGAAACAGTGCTAGACACAGAATGTGTGTGTGGATACACACACCCAGACCCTCCCAAACAGCTTCTAATCGGGAGAAAAGGAACTAAGGAGAAGGAGAATTAGAATACTTACTTGAACAGATGGCAAGAATTCTTCTCTTGCTTTCCCAATGATCACCGACATCGCCCTTTTCTTCTTTTCTTCTTTTCCTCTCAGCCGCCGCAAACATACAGAGCACAAAAATAGAATACTGATTGAAGAATGATTCCTCCTAGGGCTTTTGATCCCTTTTTAACATTTTTCCCAATCTTTACACTTTGACCCCTCAAACTTCCTTCTTGTTTCACATTTTACACAAGCCCTTATTTATTTAATTACATAAAAATCTCGGTTGTTACACTGAATGATATACTTAATGAAGAAGTTTATGTCTATCAACCAGAAGGTTTTGTTGACCCTGAATTTCCAGATCATGTTTATGTTTTAGATAAAGCCTTATATGGTCTGAAACAAGCACCAAGAGCCTGGTATGACACTCTAACTCAACACTTATTAAAATCTGGTTTCAAGAAAGGTAAGATTGACACTACTTTGTTCTTAAAGAAAAAGGGTGATGATTTAATTCTGATTCAAATATATGTAGATGACATAATATTTGGTTCTACAAGTGCAGAGTTATGTACTGAATTCTCGAAAGTCATGGAATCAGAATTTGAAATGAGCATGATGGGAGAATTAAACTTTTTTCCTTGGTCTTCAAGTAAAACAATTACCAACTGGTATTTTTATAAATCAAGGAAAATATATTAAAGATATTTTAAAGAAGTTTAAGATGTCTGATTGTGCTTCTATGAGAACACCAATGGCAACAAATGTCAAGTTAGATGTTGATCTCAAAGGAGTTCCAGCAGATAACAAGATTTATAGAGGTATGATAGGATCTCTTCTTTACTTAACTGCTAGTAGACCAGATATTATGTTTGCTACTTGTTTTTGTGCTAGATTTCAATCTAATCCAAAAGAATCTCATTTGCTAGCTGTTAAGAGGATCTTAAGATATCTGAAAGGTTCACCAAATTTGGGCCTTTGGTATCCAAAAGAGACTGATTTCAAATTAACTGGTTTTACTGATGCTGATCATGCAGGAAGCAGGTTGGACAGGAAAAGTACATCTGGTGCTTTTCATTTTTTGGGAGATAAGATTGTGAGTTGGGCTTCAAAGAAACAAAACTGTGTATCCACATCCACTGCTGAAGCAGAGTATGTTGCTGTTGCTGCCTGTTGCTCTCAAACTTTGTGGATGAGAACACAACTCATGGACTTTGGATATCAACTCAACAAAATTCCCATATATTGTGATTCAAAAAGTGCCATTGCAATAACTCAGAATCCTGTTCAGCACTCAAAGACCAAGCACATTGATGTAAGGTATCATTTTATTAAAGACTATGTTGAAAAGGGAACTATAGAGATGCACTTTGTGCATACAAAGTATCAATTGGCTGATTTGTTCACAAAGCCACTTGATCACAAAAGGTTTACCTTTCTCATATGTAAAATAGGAATGCTTAATTTGACTAATTGAACATATTTGTTAGTTTTCATAAATGAAAATTTTTCTATGTGAGATTTTCTGAGTAATGTTCTCAGAACTCTGACCCTCTTAATCAGAATTCTGACTCTTGAGTTCAGAACTTATGAGTCTTGAGTCAATACTTCAGAAATCCAACTTAAAATTCTTTACTTCTGAATAGGTTAATCAGAACTTCTGACTACCTCTCAGAACACATTTCTGAAAATTACAAATATTTCAATATGTTATTAAGATTTCTTTTAAATTCCTTATAATATGTGTTTGAGTATATGCTAAAATCAAGGGGGAGCATTAACTTTCTCCAGAAATCATTCCAAGATGATTAAAAGGTTTGTATTCTTCTCTTATCACTAATCATTCTAAGGAGAACAAGCTTTCAATGATAAAATCTTTTTCACTTGTTCAAAACTACTTCTGAATGTTTCAAAAGTTTTCAAATTCAGATGTCAGATTTTAAATGATTTTTCAGAAATTTCAAATCATCTAAGTAAGGACAGAAACTTGATGATAAAATAATTTTCTATCTGTTCAAACTACTTCTTGATTATTAAATTATTAAATGATTTATCTTGATTATTAAATGATAAAATAATGATTTTTGGAATACAAGGAAATTTCTTCTGAACTGTGTACTCAGAACTTCTGAGTATACTTTACCAGACTTCTGAGCGTGTTACTCAGAACTTTTAACTTGTATTAATTTCTATCAAGTAACACGTGTCAGCTTCTTATTCAATTGAAATTACCACGTGTCATTTAATATCTTTTGTGGTATTTCAAAGTGTTTGACTCCGTTATAACTTTGACAAAAAGCGCCTTTTTCACCGTTAAACCCTTCGGCTTCGCGGATTTTAAATAGTTCTTAAAATCCCTCTTTCAAATTTTATTTGAAATCCAAGAGTGAAAAGTGAGAAACGCATAAATCTAGAGTTCATTGCTTCTGTTTTCTTTCAATATTCCAAATTTCGATCATGTCGGGTTCAAGAAGAAGTAAGGCCATATCATTACACTCATCAAAAACCTTATTGGAATCCTCTTCAGAATCAGAAAACGATGAAGTTCAAATGCTTGTAAATCAAGCCGTAGAAGAAGGGCTTTAGGTGAAAACATTGTTTTAGAGGAAAATACAGGGGATGAGAAAATGGCAGAATCCGAGGGAAATAATGAGGGAAACGTAGATGATATAAATAAGAATATACCACATGAGCAAAGTGCGGCTAGGTCTATTGCTTCTGGAAGATCTAATTCTTTGGAACGAGTTGTACCTGAAAGTGAATATTTACAATTAATCGAGAATAATTGTGTGTTAGTACTGGATGAAACTAGGTTCAAGGAGGAACATCGAATAATCATTGAATTACTGAAGTATCACCCATTCAAAAAGTGGTTTACAATGAAGAAATATGGTCCAGTTCAATATATTCAACAATGGTGGAAACATTTGGAGCTACAAGGTAACAATTTTGTGTCTGAAATAGGGGGAGTTACTGTAACTCTAATTGTGCAATTCATGAGAACAATGTTATGGTTGCCAGAGAAAGGTGATTTAGAGAGGAGGTTAGATTTTGAAGATTCTCCATTAACAGAGGAATTATTGGCTGAAATTAGAAGATTGGGGTATAATGAAGAGTTGAAAATCTAAGCTTGTTCAGAAGGAACAAATTGCCACCAATCTGGGCATGTTTTTTCAATATTGTCAACAAATGTCTTTCTGGGAAGAATAGCTCTCTTGATCAAGGTTCAAAGCAGATTTTGCAGATATTTCATGGATTAGTGAAGAATAGACATTATGACAACGCTTCTATTCTATGGGAAGATATGAAAAACACTTTTGAGAGGAATCAGAAAGCAAAAGAAAAGAGAACCAGGGATAAGGTACTAACATACATACCATATCAGAGGTATTGGCAGTTGGTAATTTGGCATGCAATGGATCAAGACAAAAACATTCCAAGAAGATCAAATGAGGAACATGGGCCAATCTTCTATATGGGTAAAATGATTTCTTCTCTCAAACTTGAAAATTTTCCAAATCACAGACCTCTTCCAAGATCACTTAGGCAATACATTCCAAGGGAGAGTGAGATTTTAAAGGTTATTGCACCTCAATGGGACTTGAACAACCTCAAGCCCCTACCCATGAGGAACAACCTGAGATGAGAGGTGAGGGGTCAAATCAAAACAGAGAGGGGGAGAATGTTCAAGGGGGAGAACATTCTGAGAGAATAGAGAGGGAAAATTCAGAGAGATTGGTTAGTATGGGAGTTGAAAAACAGATAGAGTGTGGTGAGGATGAGAGAGTGTTAACATAATCTCAAACAGAAAGAGATGGTTCTGATCCAGCTGAATTAATCCGGGTAGCCATATCTACTGTTGGTTCACAACTCTTGGTGACTAACATTGAAGAAAACACCATGGACCCAGTGGTGGAACTTGAACAACCCATCCCTAGCCACTCAGAAGCATTCCAACATGCTACTGTTTCAGTTCAAACAGGGGAACCATCCCAAACTCATTTGGAGGGAGGTATAAATCCCAACCTATTTTTGAACACTTTGAGTCTGGATTACACAGTAATATCCAATTTGGGCCTGAATTTTTTTTCAACACTAGCACATCACAAGAATTTCGTATTCCTGTAACAACATCCATAGACACTCCTAATATTGGTTGTCAAGGATTGGATGGAAGTCCTAGTGAAGTGAACATCTTAAAAGCTTCATTACACAGTGCCTCTGTGGTACATGGTGTCTTTGTGGCACCTACAGGCCAAGAGTTCTCTGAACACTTGAAAACTGGACCATCTGTTGGTTCAGGTTCGCTGTTAGAACCTCCTGAATTTGAAAAGATTCAGAAACAAAATCAGGTGTTGGGGGAAAAAGTTGAAAATTGGAAGGTACGGTGGATTCTTTGAAAAATGAGGTGAAGGAGCTTAAGATTTTGTTGGAAGGGAAAGGAACATCTGTTGAACAAAAGGTGGATGAAATGAAAGTGTCCCTGGAATCTCACAAAAAGGAGATAAAGGATAGTATGTCAGAATTTCAGAAGGAGTTGGTAAGGAATATGAATGATATGAAATCTTCATTATTACAAACTTTTAGTTCAACATTGGCTACTGTTTCAAAGCCATTAGCCATCATGCCTATGTTTGTAGCTGAACCTGAAGAAGAATCAACTCAGAATTTAAAGAGGGAGTTTGATGATAATGATCCTCATGATCATCAAAAGGGGGAGAAAAGGCAAAAGCATAATTCTGAGGTTGATGAACAAAGAACTGATGAGTTAGAAAAGGTTGAAAAGTCAGCTGATATTGACTTAGCAGATTTTGAGATTTCTGTTATGTAGTTAGCAGATGCAGAGGTCTAAAATTCAGAAAATATTCAAGTAGTTGATGAATCAGCAGAAGTGGAAAAATCAACAGAAGTTGAGAAGTTGGTTGAGGTTCAGACTATTAGTTCAGATACTGAGGAAGAAATGGAAAAGGAAAAGATGGGAAGTGAAAACTCAAGTAAAACAGAGGAATTGGTGTTGGATACAGAGATGGAGGTAAATTCTGATGAAACTGAAGTTCTTATGGCAGATGTTGATGTTGTCATGAAAGTTCAGAATGTGAAGTCAACAAGTATTTTTGGATCAGATGAGGTAGTAATGACAGATCAGAAGGCTATGACTGAAGAAGTAATGTCAGATTCTTATGAAGAAGGTTGTGAAATAACAATGGCATATATTTTTGCAGAAAGATTGGTTGAAAGTTCTGAGGTTAACACTAGTTTAGAGATAGTTCCTCATACCAGAAGGGAACTTCTTAATTCTGAACCTGAAGAAAGAAGACTGAATGATATTTTGATAAGGAGAATGCACAGTGAGTTGGTCAGAGTTCTTAACACTCAGAATATTCAAAGAGTTATCAGATTGGTGAGGCCAATTGACTTATTGGGAAAAGAAGTCACTCTGTAGGATACACAAAGCGTTTTGTAAAAGACATTGGAGAATATTTCTTTGAAGATGTATCAGAAGAAGATCTTGTGAAAGTTGAAGACTTCTTTAAGTCTGTCTACATTTACAGAAGACCAATTGTGATTCCCAGAATTGATTTATCCATTCTTGAAGAACCTTTGTGTGATTTTATTGTTGAAAGAGAAGATACGTCATTGGCAAGAAATTTTTATGTCAATATTTTCCCTGAAGACAATTATGAATCTGTCTACTGCAAAGAAGATGACTTTGTTGACCTTGAAAATTTCATTGATGGTTTCTTGGATGAGAGGATTCAGATGACATATGTGGAGGCTTCAAACAGGTTCAGAAAAACTGATGAAAAGCTACATGTTCAGAAAAGGATTGCGAAGGTGTTAAATTTTCTGAGTGAAGAATTTGATGGTCTGAGATATGTTATTCTGAATGTACTGAAAGAAGGAAACTTGAAGGTAAGCATGACAATTTTTGATTTCCACAGATTGTTCTTCGAAGATCAAATTTTCTTGGTGAAATTCTTTACTGGTACTGAAGATGCTTGGATAGAACTTGAATGCAGAAGAGTTCTGGGAATATATGTCAGAAATCTGTACTTGTATGATTTTCAGTTATCAATTGAGTCAAGGAAAGAGAAATGCAACTTGACAAGTCCAATTAGAAAACTTGAAGTAATAAGCAATTTTGATGGTTTTGTGAGTGAAGAAGTTGGAAATGAAAGGTTCATTTATTCAGAATTCAATCAAATCTTTCTATTTAGATTGAATGATTTAGTAAAGTATAGTGATGCTACTCTGAAGAAGACAGTAATAAAGACGCAGGCTTATGTTGAGAATGTCAAAGTTTATGTGAAAGAAAAATGTATCAGATGTGTCACTAAAAGACTTGAACTCAGAAACAAAATCAGAAATTGCAATGAATGGTTACTTTCAGAAGTAAATTCAAAGAAGTTATTACACGGAGATTTTGTTTTTCCAGCTGAATATGAAGTATATGGTGTATGCTCAGATGAAATTGAGGAAGTTATTCCAGATATTATATCTCAAGAAGATGTCCAGATGGAAGATGATGAACACACAGAACAATCTGAAGCTGAGTTATCTGTTGATTTGAATGCTATATTCTTGGAGTTACATTGCCAAACTTCTTTAAACCAAAAGAAGTAGTCTTTCTGAGTGTTTATCATGATAGGTCAGAATTTTATCGATGGATGCGTGCTGAGTTAAAAAGACTTCTAGGAAAGAAAAAGAGATCTGTATATTCTGACTATATGATCACTGGAATCAGCGAGTTGGTGGTTAAAAAGTTCAAGAAACATGATTACCATGGGTTTGAAGTGCTCAGAGAAGATGGAAAAGTTTACTATTTCACTGAAGCAGATTTTAATGAAATCTCAATCTTTGATTTCTACAAGTTATACTCTCTTCTATCAAATAAATATTGTAGCAAGCTCAAGAAGGAAAGAGGAGCATTGGCCACAATGAGAGATGCTATGTTTAACATTCTGAGATGGCATGCATATACGGATTTTCAAATTGATTTATATGTGCAGAGACCATGTGTATATCTTTCCAGGCCAAACAATGAACATGTTCAGTTAGAAGTTTTGAAATCTGGATACGTGAATACATTTCCTGAGTTGGGAATTGTGATGAAGAATAATCAAAAGCAAAAGATCTATTTCAGAGCTAGTGAAGCTGCTAAATACTGTTCTGGTACTCTCAGATTCATCAAATACAACTTGACCAAAAAAATTCAAAAAGGAGTTAACGATGATAAAGTTGAAAAGACAGAGGAACTTATCAAAATAATTGATAAAAGACTGACTTGGAGAAATGTTCTATTACTGAAGATTGTTCCTGCTCTCAAGGAATTTGATGATGAAAAATACATAAGTATTTGACAAAAGGGGGAGATTGTTAGATCTGGAGTTTTGTCAAATTACTAAGTGTTGGGATCTGAACAGAAGACTCAGAGTTCTGAGTTAGAAGACTCAGAAGTTCTGATCAGGAAAGTCGAAAAGATTACAATTGTGAGTCTGAATTGAAGAGTCAGAGTTCTGAGTAGGAGACTCAGAACTTCTGAGAATGATGAAGAAAATAGCACAAGTACTTGAAGGAAGTTCTGAGGAGCTTTATCAGAAGAATGTTCAGAAGTTCTGAACAACATGTTCAGAACTTATGACAGGATATTTTCCTTTATATTCTGTTATGTAATTAGGACACGTGTAATGTTCTTATTAGTCTTTGATGTATATGTACTGTAGCTTGAGAATTTCCTTTACAATATATATATATAGGAGTTAGCAACTGTAAGCTAACTAATCTTCGCATATCTTTTACGCATATCTTTGTATTCAACTTTTGTAATCTTTGAGAGATTCTCTCTCTAGATCTGTAATCTGTTCTTAATTGAATACAAGTGCGTTGATCCAAATCTCTATCATTTACTGTTTGATTAATCTTAATTGATTGTAAGATTGAATCCTGGTTTCTACAGAAGAGGATAGTGATTCTGATCCTGAAATATCTGCCATTAAGAAAGCAATGGCCCTGCTCTCCAAATCCTTCCAACAACAGAAGTTCTACAAGAAGTCGACGTCCAATAATCAGCGCTACTCCACCTCCTCCAACAAGCGCCATGATTATCAGGATAAATATGAAGGAAAGAAGAAAGCTGACGAGTCCAACCAGTCTGACAAGAAGGAGAAGACAGAGAAAGATGACCGCGAGTCTAAGTCAAAGAAGAAAGACGAAGCCGTGACATGTTATAACTGCGGGAAGCTCGGTCATTTTGCTAAAGACTATAGGAAGCCTGTTGTGAAGAATGCTCATTATTACAATGCGAAGCTCGCATTGTCAAAACAAAAGGAAGCTGGAGAAGCTTTATTTGTTGAAGACGACTATTGGTTGGGTCGTTCTGATGATGAAAGCGAATCTGATAGTGCTGATGCTTTCATGGGCTACCACTCTCCCGCTGATGAAGAAAAGGCAAAGTCAAGTCAGGTATGTGAACCTATCCATCAAGATTTCTTTGATCAAATGCAATCTCTTGCTGAACGAATAGATTCCTACAAGGCCACCGCTAACGAACAACTACTTGAGATTAGATCACTATCTGAAAAGCTAGATGTTCAAAAGCGAATAACTGAGAAATACAAGTCCGAAAATGCTAATTTAAAAGAAAAATGAAAAAATCTTTCAATAGCACCTAAGGACTTAAGGGCCAAAATATCTGAACTACTGTCACAGCTTGATCAATGTGAGAATGAGAAAGCAAAAATTGTTTATCAATGCTCTGCTCTTCAAATTCAGCACAAGGAGTTTGTCAATAAAATAGTTGATCTTGAAACCAAAATCCACAAAAGAGGTCAAACTGATCAAACCATCCACATGAATAAACCCAAGGAGTTCACTTACTTTAACAAGGAATGGGGAATCGGATACGATAACCCACATTATTTGAAAAAGGGTATATACAAAACACCTACTCTGTAGGCTGTTTTGGAATAGACAAAAAGTATCCAGAATATGCGATAAAATGGACTGGTCCTCTTGAACCTGAAAAGGAAGAGGAAACTGAGGAATACAAGCGCGCAAACACGTCTAAAATGCAAATTCCTTTCTGTTATGAGCCTTTGAACTATTACTATGAGAAAAATCAAAAGAAGTACCTCTCGAATGATTACTTTGACTGCTATAAGGTTGTAACGCCCAAGGATTCCTCCAAAAAGAATGAGGCCCAAACAACCGAACCCAAGACTGAGACGGATAGTCGAGTTCAAACTCTATGTTCCCCCTTTCATCTTGGAAGCAAAGATAGTCGAGTTAGAGGAGTCAATCGAGAAGGAAATGTCAAGTTTTCAAAAGGAAAAGCAAGCGCTAATCACGGAACTTGAGAATCTAAAAACCGTCAAAACCGAAGCTGTGTCGGATGAAGGACAGGAAATCCTTCGGTGTGAAATCAATACGCTAACATCAAAACTGGCTGCCTTGGCAACAGATGCGATGAAGGAGCATACTAGAAATGGTCAACTCCATAAGCAGATTGACCAACTCCAAAATGAAAAACAGATTTCACCCGAACCTTCCTCCAACTCATCTGATACGTCTTCGTGTAAAGCTCTCATTGGCAAAATCTTTTATACACAATACGGTCAAGAATCTCAAGATAAGAGTGTTTTAAGGAATTTAAACTCTGATTTTTTTCCTAGCTTCCGCACCAAATTCCCCGAAACACACAAGCACAAAGTGTTCCTCGCCTTCCTCGGCCAATCCAGGTCCCACTATCCCGGATATTGATTTTTCAGAATTTATGAACTCCGAAGGCAATCTGATGAAGAGTTTGAATCGTTCCCCTTCGACAAACCTCTTCCAAGTCATACTGACTTCCTTTCACCAGTGGTTAATCGACCGGTCAATTTTCTAAAGGGAGATTGTTCCACATCAAAGACCCCGGCTGTGATTAAGGTTTACCAAACTAAGTCAAATTCTCAAAAACAATCACAGCCGAGGCAAAAGACCGATCGATCGACTGCCAAAAATCTTGTTTCCTCAAAAGCCACTGACCATGCTGTCAATGTTGTTTCAGATAAAACCGGTCGCGCTAAACAAGATAAACAAAAGTGGCTAGCCAAGGAATCTATCGAGGATGCTGCATCAAATTCATTTAATACTGTTTTCTATCCTAGAATGAACAAAAACGATTGTGCTTGGAATCATTGGAATGATTTTGTTAAACAAGATGTTAATTTTCCGATTAAACTTTATTCCATTCTGTTGGTCCCGAAGGGCTATACAAGTTTGTAGAAGGGGGGGGGGGGGGGGTTGAATACAAACACTAAGATTTTACTTTTCTAATTTGTTTATTGATAGATCATTAACAATTTACAGCTTGTTGCGGAAACAACATTAAGGATAAACCTAAATCTAAACAAGTTGGAACACTAAGTTTCTTGCACTAAGAAAGAGAAGGAAATTACTAATAATAAGCTATCTCAAGATAAGAAGGATGAACTTGTCTAGAGTTAGCAAGTTACTTCAAAATGAAGTGAGTTCTTCTTCTTATATACTGCATGCATTTAACGCATGGCAGTTTACACTTTACACGTGGCAGCAACTCATTGGTTGTACGTCATTGACCTTTGTTGACAACCTTAGTAGCCGCATGTTTGAACAGTGTAGTATCAGAGTGGTTGTACGATTTCAGACAATAAGGAGGTTCTTTCTCCGACGTATCGTACGGAGTCGTGCAAGGGTGGTTAAGACAAAAGTACTTTGTACGGAGGACTTCATGATCAGCTTTTCGTTGATTCAACGATCTATCATTCTATATCAGCGAATGATAGAGTTCAGCGATATCTAAAGTCTTGTACTTGATACTTCACATTGAGTGGACAAATCTGAGCCTTCGCTGATCCGCATCAGTTCATTAGGAGACTTGTCGCTGGTTCTTGAGCTTGATCTTCGACTTCAGCGTAGAACCTATGTTGACGTGAAACTTGTCTTCAGGGATCATAAGCAAACAACTATGTTAAATCCCAGATCTCTAGCAATAAGATATGAATGTAGTGAGAGAGTATCTAGAGAGCAAATATGTCATTCATGTATTGATCTCAAAGGATTACAAAAGGTTTCTAAAAGATTACAAAAGCTTACTAACAAATGAACTAGACAAGCCTATTTATACCCATGACATACAAGGTATAAAGGCATTCACAATACTGTATAGACTTATACAGTACATTGACTTTACAGTAAATCTTGAATACAATAATGCTCTAACAATCTCCCCCTTTGGATTCAAGATTTAAAAAACTTTGACAGCAGTCTTCAGCTCTTTGTAAAGTCAATCTTCTCAAACAGACACTCTATCAAACCATCTTCAAATTGCTTTATCTCCACTAGTTCACGGTGAACTATATGCTTTGACACTCTTTAAGAACTCAGCTTTGAAGAATCTTCAGACAAACATGAAAAGTCATTGTCTTTTTCTTTGAAAAGTCAATCTTCTTCAATAAAATCTTCAACAGATTGTCTTCAAGTCTTGAACATGAAATTCCGATCTTTGTATAAAACCATCAATTCGGAACAAGATGAATCAGAAACGATTAGAGTTTGGATCAGAAAGATGTGAAACCATCCACGTTGTTAAACTTTCAGGTGTAAGCGCATTCCGAGAACCACTCAGAACTAAGATAACCAAATTCAGCAACATTTGGACTTCACATGATCCTTCTCCCCAATCTTCAGTCTTTGTTCACGAATCTTTGACTTGAAATATCTTTGATTTGAAAGCTCTTTGACATGAAATTGAAATTAAACTTTTCTCCCCCTTTTTCGATGAAAGTGAGCATCATTATCATCGAAAACCTTCTTCAATTTCAGTCGAGTCTTTGAGTATTGCTAACAATCTCCTCCTTAGAGAATAACCTTGCTCCCCCTCAAAATAAGAATTCTGGAGCAATTTATTTTCTCCCCCTGAAAGTATGCATATATTTCAATAAAGCACAATATACAAATTTTAAAAAATTTACACAAGGAAAATAAAATTCATTGAACTTCATTTTATAACTACTAACATTTGATCATTTGAAAACTTTACAAAAGAAATTCAACTTAATAAAATTTAACAGATTTTTCAATCAAATGAAATCAAATGCATGTGTTTGGATTCAAACACAAGACATCATTGCTTATCAAGTTATAATTGTTCAGTTTCAACCCCTTTATTAAATCTATTTAGTGTGCTAGCATGGGAAATATGATTAGCTTCAAGCATATGCAATTCTAAAACATATAAGAATACTTTGCTCTACTCACACTATTTGTCCAAAATCAGAATTTCATAAATTTACGGGTTTATCGCGACTTTGTATTTTCCCCAAGTTTCAAGAGATGTGTGCTCTTTGGCATCTTTTGATTTTATGCACATTTGAATCTTTTGATTTTGTACTCATTGGCATCTTTTGATTTGTGGAGCCTTGGCTGCATGTTTGCGGGAATGATATTTCGCAAGGAACCTTTCTTTTACGGACATGACAATTATGATCAGCTGGTGAAAATTGCCAAGGTTTTGGGGACAGATGAGCTAAATACTTATCTACAGAGGTACCATTTAGAGCTAGACCCACATCTGTCTGCCCTTGTTGGAAGGCATAGCAGGAAAGCATTTTTTTTTTTTTTAAGGGTTTTACTTTCCTTTTCAAAGAGATTTTTCTTTTCCGTGAAATCTTTTCTTTCCTTTTCCAAAAGATTTTCTAATTCAGAGATTTTTATGGAAATTTCAGAACTTTTAATCTCAAAAAATTTTCGTTCAGTTTCAAATTTAGCTCTTTCTTTTTCGAGCTTGTCTTTTTCTAAAAATAAAACTTTCTCAAAGTCAGAAACTTGTTTTGAAAGTTTTATACATTTCAGCTCAGTCTCTTTCTTTTCTTCAAAAACTTTCTTTTCTTCAAAAGAAAAATTAGACAGTTTTCTCTTTAGATCGGCATTTTCACTGTCCAAAATTTTCCCTATATCTTTAACTTCTTTTAATTGAGCATGTAACTTTAAGTTCCACTTCACTCTCTTTTCTTCTCTACTCTTCAAATCGGCATTTTCTTTTTGAAGAGTTGTTACTTCCTCTTGAAGATTCTCGATTTGATCGTGCAGACTTGAGTTGTCTTTCTTTGCTTCAAGATCTGCAATATAAACTTCAAGATCAGTTATTCTTTTAGTAAGTTTAGCATTTGAAGAAGAAATGTCTAAAATTTGTCTTTTCAGATCAACATTTTCTTCTTCCAATGCTTTATTTAAAATAGGAGTTGAAGAATTTGAAGCATTATCTTTAACAGGAGTTTCTGATATAGGAGATGTTTCTGATAAAATAACTTGTTGCAAAATTCCATTATTTGCCTTAGCTTTTTCAAGTGGCTTTGGAGGTGTTTTTGTTATTATGACTTGTTGCAACACTTCATTATTTGGTTTAACAGATACATGTGAATTAACAGATGTTTCTGTTATAATGACTTGTTGCAACTTTACATTTGGTTTAACAAAAACTTTTGCAATTGGAGGAATCTCCTTTTTCAGAGTTTGCTTCAAATCTTCACCACTGCTTTTAACAATAACTTGTTGTAAAACCATTTTGAATATTGCTAGAAATTGATCGTTCAGAAGATCAAGCAGACAGTGTATGAAAATACACAAAAAAAATTATATAAAAATTTTTCTTGAAAAACTCTTACAGTGTATGAAATACACTATAGGAAAAATTTCGGGAACAGTGTTCGCTGAATGTTTAATCTAAAGAGTGAGAGTTCCTATCAGTGGTACTGTAAGATGTTAGTACTTATCAGCGATAGTGAAACTCTGATACATATTGTTTACTTACAATTTTCGCTAAGTATTTAAGAGAGGGTCATTATCAAATCACTGAGGGGTTTGGATCAACAATCTCCCCCTATTTGATTATGACATAGCAACAGAGAAAATTGCTATTTAATGAAAACATAGGGATAAAAAGAACTCATAAAATATTTGTCCCTTTTACTGTTTTCTGGGATATTTTCTGTACTGATGGAGTAAAGTAGGTTCGCTGAAATTTTTCTTTAAACTTCGTAAAGATTACAGATGGAAGTGGAAAAATTACAAGTACATCGAATAAAATTACAAGTACAAAAGAATAACTGATATAATAGAAGAATGAGGCGATCCTATCAGCTTATAGAGGTTCTTCCTTAATAAGTTGTTCATCAAGGGTCATTGATGTGGGAATCATCCAGTCAAGGACATTTACCCCTTGATTTCTTTTGTTCAGCGCTTCTTAAAATATCAAGGGTTTGAGATGCCATGCCTGAATGTCGTTCTTGAAGTCACACCAGTAGATGAGATCTTTCAGCTGTTCGATGGGAGTGATGGGAAGTTCAGAGTTACGTTGAAAACGCTTTCGTCCATCCCAGTCAATGAAGAATATCCCATAGGGTTTTCTTAAGACTTTCCCAGGGATGAAAGTCTCATCAGGAGGCAGAGATGTGTCAAGTGCAGAAAGGTCAGGTTCAGGACCGAGGACTTCAGCTAGAGAAAAACCAATACCTGTTTCGTTTCGTATCTGAGGACCATCTTCTGAAGATTTAGACTTTTTCTTTGTAGAGGCCTTTCTTTTCTGACTTTCGAGAGGAGGAGGAGGAGGAATATCCACACAAGAATAGACTAAGTCGATCTGTTTGTTTATCAGCTTTTCTAAATGATCCTTGTACTTAGACTGAGACTTCTGGATGGCTAATCTGATCTCCAACCATTCAGAGAGACCGTACTGCGTGATAGCTTCAGCATAGAATTTTTCGTACTGATCATTCTCTCTGAATATCTCGATTTCAGCGATAGAAAGTTTGAGGGTTGATTTTACAGTGATGAGTACCTTGATTATTCTGGAAGGTCGATGTCTGAAGTGTACCTTTTCTTTGCACCAGGCTAGGGTAGATTGAGACACACTTCTCTTTTCTTCAACGATTTTCTTGGCTTCTTCCCATAGCTGACGTTTGTAACACCCCGCTTACCACGACACAATATTGTCCGCTTTGCCCCACTGGCTCACGGCTTTGTTCTTGGCGACCTGGCGAGGACTTCCCAGGGGGTCACCCATCCTGGTACCACTCCCACCCAAGCACGCTTAACCACAGAGTTCCCAAGGAACCCGCATGCTTGTGGCCCCAAAACGCGTTGTGTCTGGTAAGGCCAAGGTTTACTAATATACCTAGCATCTCTCCTGCCCTCTAAAGGATGTGGGATTTGCCTAAGGTGTTACACACACCCCCCCTAGGGACTCATCGTCCTCGATGAGGTTTGCCCCACCATCCCGAACGGCACAGGAGTGGTTCTGATACCATTTGTAACACCCCGCTTACCACGACACAATATTGTCCGCTTTGCCCCACTGGCTCACGGCTTTGTTCTTGGCGACCTGGCGAGGACTTCCCAGGGGGTCACCCATCCTGGTACTACTCCAAAATCTGTCACACCCCGCTAAAGCGGAAACACGAGGTATAACAGCGTAGGGTTTCATTCAAAAGGTAACAGTCAACACCAACCACAACATTCGATACAGTAGTTCAAAATATTACATTACATCATTTTAAGCAAATTGTTCCAAAAAGAAGACGTCGGATACAAAAATTAACAGTAGAAGTTTTAATGTTCTTGATGCTGATGTCATCATGCAAAATACACCCTACATGCCTTCACTTACTTATTAGCACCTGAAAAGCATGATGAAAAGAAAAGGGTCAACTACAAAGAGTTGGTGAGTTCACAGGTTTTCCATATATCCAACAGTTTTCATCCGAATATTTCTTTCGTGAATCGTTTGTTCACGACGAGCTTTAAGTTTGAAATTCATGAGTACAAATTTACAATGAATAACTTTTGCAAGATATATAAGTGTTGAGCCACTACTAAGCCTTCTGACAACCTACGCCCCGCGAACTACCTCAGAGGTGGTATGTTGGCCACATGAGTAGAACATTATTGACTGATAAAGTGCACCCCTACTCGTCAGTCCAAGGTGGGTTTGTCAAACCAAATAGCGCTATCCACAAGTATCAACGGCTTATAAGTTAATAAGTAGTGTACCAATTGGGGACTTAACATTTCCATTACAACTCAACATATCTTTGTCACTTATGTAATTTTGTTCATTCATTAGTACTCATTTCCCAAATCAAGTATATTGATAATTTAATATCATGAATCATTTGAAGTTTAAAAATATAGCATGCTTTTCACCCCAAACATTTAAACAAGTAAAAAGGGGCCGTGAATGCTCACCTTATAGCGTAGTCGCGAAGTAGTGGTAGCTTGCTCGCTTAACCGCTTTACGGGCTCCCTATACGACAAACAATTTCTATAAGTCCTTCATAACTAACTCAAGGTTATACATAACTAACTTAATCCATATCTTGTGTAATGCCTTTGCTTTAGTATTCAAGTTGAAATGAAGAATTTAGCATTGTTCAATATGTTTTAATCATATGTATAAAGAGTTATAATAAAAATCCAACACTTTACAAAATGCTTAAGCTGACAGAAACTTTATACTCCAAAAATGACTATTCTACCACACTTTCAGGATGACAAATTTACCTAATTTTTTTATATGTGGTAATATACTGAGTTAAGGTTATTTTGACAAAATTTCATAAATTTTGGGGGTGTTTAAGGGGTCCAAATAATTGTTATTAATTTGTGTAACACAGAGCCTAAAACAGATTGCACCCTTCTGGGAAAACAGACTTTTGGAGGGTCAAAACTCAGTATTTTCAGAGTTTTTACATGCTTTGGAAACCTAACACATAAAGGTATCTTATGGAAAAAGATTCTCAAACGTTTGATAAGTTTTGAGTGAGTCATGGACGATTGAAGCTGCATGTACCAATCTGCCAATCTTGGACAGCTTGGCACACTTGACTTGTATAAAATATTTAAGTGACCAAAACTCTATATTTTTGAATGAGACCAAGTGCATGTGAACCCTAACTCATATGGGGAACTTCCAGAAGAAAAATGAGAAATGTTCATGGATTCTACAAAGAGTTATAAGTAAAATATTGTGACCTAAAAATCTGGCCGACTATCTGCTGCACACCAAATTAGTCCTAAGGAGTTGAAAGCTTAAATCTCAATATTTTCTTATGAGACCAGTTGGGTTTGAACCCTAACTCATTAAACCTTACTCCAGAAGAAAAATGAGGAATTTTAGACTTGATTTGACCAAGATATGGTCGTCCTAAGCACATGCAACAAATCTGCCAGATTCTTAAAACTCTCAACATTCTTAAGAAAATCACATTTTTAAGCCTTCTAACATTCATAGATGTGGGTTCCTTTGTTAAGGATTTAATCCCAACATCATATGACCTGATTTTGCAAGAAAATACCCAAGACTTAAAATAAAATGTGCATGCAAAGGTCTACAAACTCAGATTATAGTACAAGAAGAAAAACCACGTTTTATGATGATTTTGCTCATTTTTCTTAAGTTCATGATGGAAGTTCATAGATTTTCACCACTTTATGGACATTTCTCATGTCCTTGGTGTTTTATCTCACTTCTAGAACAAGAAAAAGAGTTCATCCATTTGAACAAGATAAAGGTGTAGAACAATGTAAGAAATAGCATAAAAGGTGCCAATAAAATATGAACAACACTAGTTTGAAGTTCTTACCTTGGGAAGATGTTGCAAGTACTTCAAACTTTGAATCTTTTGCTTTGAATACTAGATTTAGGGCTGGAGTTTTTGCTGGAATTTGAAGATGCTATGATGGAAGTGATGAAGAGAAGAAAGGTGTGAAACACTAGAGTGAGAGAGAGAGAGGAAGATGAATGGTTGCAAAGTTTGAAAATGAATCAAATTGAAACAAAGAGAGGGGTTTTGGGGAGGGGGTGGTCGGCCCCTACATGGGCCCCCAACCCATTGCATATATATTTTTTTTATAAAAATTTGCAATGCAAACTCCAAAAATACCTTCTTATTTTTATTAAATCTCACAAAAAATGAAAAGTTTATATGGAAGTAAAATCCTATATTTTTATATAGGTTACATGTTAATTGAAGCATTTTGGCATTACATAAGGTGTTTCAGTTAGTTGCGGGTCGAAACCGGGTCTTTTCAGCAACTACCGGAAATTCTAACGAATCTTCGCTTTAATTTATCCTGAATGGGTCCTATCAGGGTATTTTCCCTCTATTAACATTAGTAAAGGTATAATGACGCTAACCTGGAAGTTCGACCTTTTTGCCGGATGTTACAGTTTTCCCCCGTTAAAGGAATTTCGTCCCGAAATTTAATGGCTGACATTCTCAAATGGTTCCTTGACGAACAACTGAGGATATTTACTCCTCATAAAATCCTCCCGTTCCCAAGTGTATCCAGGTCCATGCCTTGCATTCCATCGAACTTTTACGATCGGGATCTTGCTACGTCTTAACCGCTTAACATCTCGGTCAAGTATTTCAACGGGTTCCTCTATAAAGCGTAACTGCTCATTCACTTGTATTTCGTCCACCGGTAGAACCAACGATTCATCCGATAGGCATTTCTTAAGATTTGACACATGGAATGTGTCGTGAATGGCTCTTAACTCTTGTGGTAACTTGAGTTTATATGCTACTGGTCCAATCCTTTCCAGTATCTCAAATGGGCCGATATATCTTGGACTTAACTTGCCTCTCTTCCCAAATCGTACCAAACCTTTCCATGGTGATACCTTGAGTAGTACTTTATCGCCCACCTGAAATTCCAATTGCTTCCTGCGATTATCTGCATAACTCTTCTGACGAGTTCTGGCTACTTTCAGTCTTTCCTGAATGGTTACGATCTTGTCCGTGGTCTCCTGAATTATGTCGGGTCTTATCAGCTGTCTGTCACCGGCCTCCAATCAGCTGAGTGGGGATCTACACTTGCGTCCATATAAGGCTTCGTACGGCGCACACTTTAGGCTGGTATGGTAGCTATTGTTGTAAGAGAATTCGACTAGCGGTAAATGAGTATCCCAACTTCCCCCAAAATCTATTACACAGGTTCGCAACATGTCTTCCAGTGTTTGTATAGTTCTTTCTGTCTGACCGTCCGTCTGCGGGTGGTAGGCAGTGCTCAAGTCCAAACGCGTGCCCAACGCTTTCTGGACTGATCGCCAAAAGTGTGACGTAAAACGACTATCCCTGTCCGATATTATGGCAGTAGGTACTCCATGACGCATAACGATCTCGTTGATATAAATCTGAGCAAGCTTTTCCCCCTTGAAGTCTTCCCGAATAGGCAGAAAATGTGCAGATTTCGTAAGCCGATCCACTATAACCCAGTTTGAATCATGTCCTTTCCTTGTTCTGGGTAACTTAGTTATGAAATCCATGCTTATTTGTTCCCATTTCCATTCGGGAATCTCAGGTTGCTGAAGAAGACTTGATGGTTTCTGATGTTCAGCCTTAACCAGTGCACAAGTTTGGCATTTGCTTACATACAAAGCAACATCTTTCTTCATCCCTGGCCACCAATAGTATTCCTTCAGATCCTTGTACATCTTATCGGCTCCGGGGTGAATTGAATATCTTGATTTATGGGCTTCATCCAAGATTACTGCTCGCAGATTGACGACCTTAGGTACCCAAACTTTATTTCGGAAGTAACGCACCCCGTCTGATTGTGTTTCAAATTCCTTTTCCAAATGATGCAGGGTTTCGTTTTTCAAATTCTCCTCTTTTAATGCTTCTTCTTGAGCTTCGAGGATTTGGTCCTTAAGACTCATTCGAACCATCATTCCCATGGCTCTTGCCCTCGATGGCTTCACCCTCTCTTTCCGGCTTAAAGCATCAGCTACAACATTAGCTTTGCATGGGTGGTACTTTATCTCGCAATTATAGTCGCTAAGCAGTTCAACCCATCTCCGTTGTCTCATATTCAGCATTTTCTGATCAAAGATTTGTTGCAGGCTCTTGTGATCGGTAAAGACGGTACATTTAGTGCCGTAGAGGTAATGTCTCCAAATTTTGAGTGCGAACACTACGGCTCCTAGTTCCAAATCATGGGTGGTATAATTCTTTTCATGAACTTTAAGTTGCCTTTATGCGTAGGCAATAACCTTGTCTTTTTGCATTAGCACACACCCCAACCCTTGGTGTGAGGCATCGCAGTACACGACAAAATTGTCTGCACCTTCTGGTAAGGCTAAGATTGGTGCATTGCATAACTTATGCTTAAGCGTCTGAAAAGCTTCCTCTTGTTTTTCTCCCCAATCGAACTTCTTATCCTTTTGGGTTAATGCCGTCAATGGTTGCGCAATTTTGGAGAAATTTGAAATCAAACGCCGATAGTAACCAGCTAAGCCGAGAAACGAACGAATTTCTGTCGGAGTCTTTGGGACTTCCCACTTCTTGATGACTTCTATTTTGGCCGGATCAACATGAATTCCCTCTTCATTAACCACATGCCCAAGAAATTGCACCTCTCGAATCCAAAATTCGCATTTGGAGAACTTTGCATACAATTTCGGGTCTCTGAGCAATTCTAGTATCAACTTTAGATGTCGCTCATGATCCTCCTTGCATTGCGAATAAATTAGTATATCATCTATGAACACGATCACGAACTCGTCCAGGTACGGTCTACAAACCCTGTTCATTAAGTCCATGAAGACAGCTGGTGCGTTGGTTAGCCCGAAAGGCATAACCAGGAATTCGTAATGGCCGTATCGAGTCCTAAACGCTGTCTTGGGAACATCCTCTTCACAGACTCTCATTTGATGATATCCAGATCGAAGATCAATTTTTGAAAAGTAGGTAGCACCTTGGAGTTGGTCGAACAGGTCGTCGATTCGGGGAAGAGGGTATCGGTTCTTGATAGTTAGCTTATTGAGTTCTCTATAATCGATGCACATCCGCAAGGATCCATCTTTCTTTTTAACGAAAAGAACTGGTGCACCCCATGGCGAAGAGCTAGGTCTTATAAGTCCTTTGTCGAGCAGCTCCTGGAGTTGTCTTGACGATTCCTGCATTTCTGATGGGGCCAATCGGTACGGTGACTTAGCCACAGGTGCAGCTCCAGGAATTAAGTCGATGTGAAACTCGACTTGTCTTGACGGGGGTAGTCCTGGTAGCTCCTCCGGGAACACCTCGGGAAAATCCTGAACCACAGGAAAATCCTGAATGCGTTTTTCTTCGATTTCCTTGACTATGACATGAGCCAAAAATGCGATGCATTCCTTTTTCAAGTACTTCCGCATCTTCATACACGTCACTAACTTACAGTTCTTTCCGTACTTGTCTCCATGTACGACGAGTGTTTTCCCCTCTGGTAGCGGAATTCGGATGATCTTTTCAGAACAACATATGTCTACCCGGTTTTTGGATAGCCAATCCATGCCCACGACTATGTCAAAGCTTCCTAGCTCAATCGGAATAAGGTCTATACTAAAGCTCTTATTA
Organism: Saussurea involucrata; assembly: GCA_033807775.1. Classification (NCBI taxonomy): domain Eukaryota; kingdom Viridiplantae; phylum Streptophyta; class Magnoliopsida; order Asterales; family Asteraceae; genus Saussurea; species Saussurea involucrata. The sequence goes on from CM066322.1 coordinate 143,013,102, forward strand.
GCTAAGTTTAAAGTACAATCCGTAATTACATCCCTGACCTTAACTTCCTGCCCATTAGCAAATTCGATAACGTAGACCTCTTTCAACTTTTGGGGTTTCAAGTTAATTTTTGGCCTAAACTCTAGTGATACAAAGCTCCTATCCGCTCCAGAATCAAATAGGAATTTGGTCATACTTTTGATACAAGTTCTACTTAACTAGGTTATGAATATCATATGGTATGTCTACAACTAATCATTTGAGCACATAAATATAGCAACATACAGTAACTTCATAATCATGGATTTCAAAACACTTGGTTCAAATAAACACGGTTCAACCATCACATAGGTTCAATAAACAACAAAATGTTTTCTCTAAAAGATACCTAGTACTTAGAGTTCTAATAGTCAGCTACATGCCACCAAAATAAGTTTCCAACTTTAATCATCGAAAGTAGTCAAAAAGTTATTTCACTAACGCCACTTTCTTGGAACCATTTCTTCACAACTATCCCTAATGCATAGTTACTAAGCGTGCTATTGTAAGTGCCTAGGATATGCAATGTTTATGCATGCACACACAAAAATCATGCTTCCGTGTTTAAGTGGGAAATTCATTTTAAGCATACCTTTAATATAACCAATCCAAGTCCCCCATTATATATTCCTAAATTAAACATAGGTGATCAGGCTTTGTTTAATTGAGGTATAATAATGTGACACTCATCTTAGTTATATTAGTAATACGCTTTCAATTTTTGAAAGTCATTTCGAAAACCGTTTTGAAAATAATTTGCGTTATAGTTGGGTTATAGTTTGTGGTTTCCATAAGAAAACCGACATTCTCTATAACCTGGCTCTGATACCAAATCTGTCACACCCCGCTAAAGCGGAAACACGAGGTATAACAGCGTAGGGTTTCATTCAAAAGGTAACAGGCAACACCAACCACAACATTCGATACAGTAGTTCAAAATATTACATTACAACGTTTTAAGCAAATTGTTCCAAAAAGAAGACGTCGGATACAAAAATTAACAGTAGAAGTTTTAATGTTCTTGATGCTGATGTCATCATGGAAAATACACCCTACATGCCTTCACTTACTTATTAGCACCTGAAAAGCATGATGAAAAGAAAAGGGTCAACTACAAAGAGTTGGTGAGTTCACAGGTTTTCCATATATCCAACAGTTTTCATCCGAAGATTTCTTTCGTGAATCGTTTGTTCACGACGAGCTTTAAGTTTGAAATTCATGAGTACAAATTTAAAATGAATAACTTTTGCAAGATATATAAGTGTTGAGCCACTACTAAGCCTTCCGACAACCTACGCCCCGCGAACTACCTCAGAGGTGGTATGTTGGCCACATGAGTAGAACATTATTGACTGATAAAGTGCACCCCTACTCGTCAGTCCAAGGTGGGTTTGTCAAACCAAATAGCGCTATCCACAAGTATCAACGGCTTATAAGTTAATAAGTAGTGTACCAATTGGGGACTTAACATTTCCATTACAACTCAACATATCTTTGTCACTTATGTAATTTTGTTCATTCATTAGTACTCATTTCCCAAATCAAGTATATTCATAATTTAATATCATGAATCATTTGAAGTTTAAAAATATAGCATGCTTTTCACCCCAAACATTTAAACAGGTAAAAAGGGGCCGTGAATGCTCACTTTATAGCGTAGTCGCGAAGTAGTGGTAGCTTGCTCGCTTAACCGCTTTACGGGCTCCCTATACGACAAACAATTTCTATAAGTCCTTCATAGCTAACTCAAGGTTATACCTAACTAACTTAATCCATATCTTGTGTAATGCCTTTGCTTTAGTATTCAAGTTGAAATGAAGAATTTAGCATTGTTCAATATGTTTTAATCATATGTATAAAGAGTTATAATAAAAATCCAACACTTTACAAAATGCTTAAGCTGACAGAAACTTTATACTACAAAAATGACTATTCTACCACACTTTCAGAATGACAAATTTACCTAATTTTTTTATATGTGGTAATATACTGAGTTAAGGTTATTTTGACAAAATTTCATAAATTTTGGGGGTGTTTAAGGGGTCCAAATAATTGTTATTAATTTGTGTAACACAGAGCCTAAAACAGATTGCACCCTTCTGGGAAAACAGACTTTTGGAGGGTCAAAACTCAATATTTTTCAGAGTTTTTACATGCTTTGAAAACCTAACACATAAAGGTATCTCATGGAAAACGATTCTCAAACTTTTGATAAGGTTTGAGTGAGTCATGGACGATTGAAGCTGCATGTACCAATCTGCCAATCTTGGACAGCTTGGCACACTTGACTTGTATAAAATATTTAAGTGACCAAAACTCCATATTTTTGAATGAGACCAAGTGAATGTGAACCCTAACTCATATGGGGAACTTCCAGAAGAAAAATGAGAAATTTTCATGGATTCTACAAAGAGTTATAAGTAAAATATTGTGACCTAAAAATCTGGCCGACCATCTGCTGCACACCAAATTAGTCCTAAGGAGTTGAAAGCTTAAATCTCAATATTTTCTTATGAGACCAGTTGGGTTTGAACCCTAACTCATTAAACCTTACTCCAGAAGAAAAATGAGGAATTGTGGACATGATTTGACCAAGATATGGTCGTCCTAAGCAAATGCAACAAATCTGCCAGATTCTTAAAACTCTAATATTCTTAAGAAAATCACATTTTTAAGCCTTCTAACATTCATAGATGTGGGTTCCTTTGTTAAGGATTTAATCCCAACATCATATGACATGATTTTGCAAGAAAATACCCAAGACTTAAAATAAAATGTGCATGCAAAGGTCTACAAACTCAGATTCTAGTACAAGAAGAAAAACCGCGTTTTTTGATGATTTTGCTCATTTTTCTTAAGTTCATGATGGAAGTTCATAGATTTTCACCACTTTATGGACATTTCTCATGTCCTTGGTGTTTTATCTCACTTCTAGAACAAGAAAAAGAGTTCATCCATTTGAACAAGATAAAGGTGTAGAACAATGTAAGAAATAGCATAAAAGGTGCCAAAAAATATGAACAACACTAGTTTGAAGTTCTTACCTTGGGAAGATGTGGCAAGTACTTCAAACTTTGAATCTTTTGCTTTGAATACTAGATTTAGGGCTGGAGTTTTTGCTGGAATTTGAAGATGCTATGATGGAAGTGATGAAGAGAAGAAAGGTGTGAAACACTAGAGTGAGAGAGAGAGAGGAAGATGAATGGTTGCAAAGTTTGAAAATGAATCAAATTGAAACAAAGAGAGGGGTTTTGGGGAGGGGGTGGCTGCATATATTTTTTTTTATAAAAATTTGCAATGCAAACTCCAAAAATACCTTCTTATTTTTATTAAATCTCACAAAAAAAATGAAAAGTTTATATGGAAGTAAAATCCTATATTTTTATATAGGTTACATGTTAATTGAAGCATTTTGGCATTACATAAGGTGTTTCAGTTAGTCGCGGGTCGAAACCGGGTCTTTTCAGTAACTACCGGAAATTCTAACGAATCTTCGCTTTAATTTATCCTGAATGGGTCCTATCAGGGTATTTTCCCTCTATTAACATTAGTAAATGTATAATGACGCTAACCTGGAAGTTCGACCTTTTTGCCGGATGTTACAACGTTGAACTTCGATTGGAGCTCTTTTCAGCTTGGGGTCTTTTACTGATCGTTGAGTAAGCTGGATAGCGTATTGTAAAGCCCGTATCGTGGTATGTTTTTTTTTAAATTAAAAAGGTGCTTTCTTTTAACGTTGTTGGCTAACGGGACTAACGGGACTGACCGGAATCGTTAAAAGTTAGTTTTCGGGGCTTAGTGTGAAAACTCTAACTACAGGGGCCTTTATTGTACTTGTTAAGAGAGTTGCATGGATCGGCCCATAGGAAAGGACCGACCCCTGTCGTTTCCTTTCTTTTTGCTTGCTTGCGGCTCACACAAAGAAAACAAAACCATCCCAAAAACCCTACCCCTCCTCCTTCTTGTGATCACGACCGTACCCCCCCCCCCCCCCTGTCTTCTCTTCGCCATCGCCGGGAACCGCCGCCACCACCGCAGCTTGCCGGAGAAGGAGAGAGTGCGAGAAGGTGCAGCAGCGAGAAAACGTGAGAGGGAGAAGGAGCCTACGAGGATCGTGTGTTGCTGCGTTTCTGAGCGAGAGGTACCGTCTCTTCCATTCTCTTCTCGTTTCTTTTGTTTCTCGTCGTTAACTTTCCGTCGCCGTGAAACCACCACAGCCGCCGGCAGCCTAGGCTGCCGGTGTGTGGCCGCCGTGCACCACCAGGGCGGTGGTTGCACCGTGCGGGATGTGGAGTGGTTGCGTGTGAGTGTGTGCGGCCTAGATGGGTGGTCGGGTTTTTCGTGTGGTCTCGCCGGGGTTTTTGTAAACCACCATCGTCGCCGCCACCGCCGGTGACCACCACTGCTGGAGGTGGCAGTGGGTGGTGCGCGGTTGAGTCCAGCCCCTAGCAACCTAAACCCCAGCCTAAGTGCCTGTTTAGCTAAACCGTAAACCCGAATCGCATAAACATTTAAATCGTTGCAAAATCGTCATTTTATGTGATAAACGCCTTTCTGCCCCTGTTTTATTTCGTCCATAACGTTTCTGTCGTAGCTCGGATTGAGGCGAAACCGGTGCCCACAGTTCACATTCTGTGTCGGGCACACTTTTCGTGTTTTAGCGGAAGTCTGGTTCGGCCTCTAGTTAGGTGTAAATTAGTTGTTTTGACAGCAGGTCCGAATTCGGCAGACTCGCGTCCCGTTTTTAGAAAAATCATATAAAATCGTAGGAAAATCGTTAGAACGCGTATAATATGTCCCTGGAAAGCTAAGACCAAGACCTGTCTGTTTATTGAAAATAATCTCTGGTTTAAAGGGTCGAGGAAGGGCTAAGCAGGTCCCGAACAGACCTGCAGTTTAGGCCGAAAAGTTGATATATCGATCGTTTAATCGTACGTTTATAATTAAGGGTTGGGGCCTCGTGTTAACGCTTTATAGCATTCAATTAGGTGTCGAGAAGTGACTTTGGAGTTGGATAGCCCGTGTGATCGTTCGCGAATTCTACGTTGCTTTCAAGGTGAGTTATCTCACTACGTATAATAACGGTTATATTTACATTACTGTAGCACGTGTGTGATAGTGTTATTACTTGTTGTGCGGTATTAGATAGGGGGGTGTCTAGTATGGATCTTGGACTTGGTGTTACCTCGGTGGGACCGAGGACTCGGTGGGACAGAGGATTGTGTAGGACCTTGGGTGTCGTGTAAACTCGGTGGGACCGAGGATTGTGTACATGAGTGGCATAGGAACTCGGTGGGACCGAGGACTCGGTGGGACCGAGGATTGTGTAGGACCTTGGGTGTCGTGTAAACTCGGTGGGACCGAGGACTTGGTGGGACCGAGGATTGTGTACAGGAGTGGCATAGGAACTCGGTGGGACCGAGGACTCGGTGGGACCGAGGACTCGGTGGGACCGAGGATTGGGTGCAGGAGTGGCGTAGGAACTCGGTGGGACCGAGGGATACGTGCACGGTTATCGTGTGTCATCAGTGGGACCGATGGATGCCTGTTTAGGTGGGTTGGTGTGGGTATGCTTGTTTAGGATGCGTTCTTAGACTTGCATGCTTGGTTAAGTGTATCTACCTGTTTTAGGGGTAGTGTGATATAATTGGATTATATGTGGTATTGAATTCACTAAGCTTCGGGCTTACCCTTTCCTTATAAACTGTGGTTTCAGGTACTAGTGGCTCCAAGGCGTGACGGGTACACACTGGCACGCGCGAATGGTTTATTATATTTATGAGATTTAGAATTTTCATTTAAATAACTGAATTCCGCTGTTTATCTTTAATGAGAATATTTATTGTTAAGTTTGCAAACGAAACGGTTTTGGATATTTATTGAGGTTTCATTTAATAAAATGTTTATTTTTGAAGGTTAAAATTTATCGAAATTTTTGGGACGTTACAACTTGGTATCAGAGCACAGCTTGAGCGAATCAAATACATTTCGGTGTGTTTGATCTCAAGTTTGCGGCTATAAAATTTTCTTTAAAGTTTTTGGAAAATAAAAGAAAGAAAAATGCGTTTGAGAAACGGTGATCGAGGGCGCAGTGTGTACAGTCAGCCAGAGCCAAGGGAAAAGGTACACTACTTAGTGTATTTATTGCTTTCTAGATCATAGGAGTATGCATGCTAGATTGCTTGTGCTATTTACACTGTACTGCATGTTCATTGCTTGATAGTAGGAATTTATGCTAGTCATGGTAGGTTGTTAAGTAAATGCCCTATAGGTTGTATGCAGTAAGAATCACATAGCCTTAGAATATTTGATTTAGTTCTATTGCGTAGCTCTTGTTTGAGTCCAACCGTTCTAGGATAGAATCGTGTATTCGACTGTCTATTTGTTTCACGCTGCATGTGACGGGGTATTCGCGAGGCAACTCGTGATGGCTAGTAGGGATTTCGTTGTAGCAAGGGTAGTGTTTCGAGGTGGAATTCCTAGGTAGCTAGGAAGAGTGCGTACATATGCTGGTACGGGCATATGGGTGTAGTTATCGGCGAGAAACTACTTGGACAATTCTGATAGAACTCGGAACGAGTGATGATAGGTGTGGAAGGTAGTAGTAGAGCTCCTACTATCGGAAACACAGGATCAATGCTCGAGTCGGGGAAAGTCACGAGGAATCCGAGGAGTTGAGCGTGAGCGTTGTTAGTATGAGTTATTGTGTGCTAATAGCTCGTTGTATGATTACCTAGAATGGCCATCACAAGGAGGAACAACGATGTTTAACCGAATGTTAGTATTGAACTCACTACTGAGCAGGTACGTGAGTTGATCGCGGCTGAAGTAAAACATGCTATTAGGGAGGCAATCCCCGAGATTATTACCGCCGTTCGTGATGAAGTAATAGTGATGATGGAGGCTGCTCGGAGGCAGGAACCTGAGTTAGAGGAACGGACTAAGAAGAGGAAAACGGCGCAGGCCGTTGCACCAGAATCAGCGATTCCAAAGAAAACGAGGTTTTCGGACTCGCTCTTGAATCAAAGGAGCGGTGGGTTTAAAACCAAGGATAGTAGCGGAAGGAGAAACGACAATTGTTTCAAGTGTGGCCAGGTAGGACACTACGGTCGGGATTGCAGGGTACCACTGATGGTCTGTTTTAACTGCAAACAGACGGGCCACGTGAAGGCCAACTGCCCGAATCCGAGGGTTACTGTTGGGGGTGGGGCACAAGGAGCTCCTGCGGCTGCTCCCTTGCGTATTACTGATGGTCGTGTGGGTCAGACTGGACCCGAGGCGGCCCGAGGTAGAGTTCATCAACTGACGGTGGAGGAGGCACAGGCTACGCCTAAAGTGGTGACAGGTATATTTGTAACGTCCCAAAAATTTCAAGAAAATTTAAAATTTTAAAATAAACATTTCATTTATAACAACTCATTAAATGATCCCAACGCTTCGTTTGCAAACACATAATTAATATCTTTATAAAATAGAACCAGCGGAATAAACGTTTAATTATTAAAATCATAAAGCAACCAGCTCTCCTCGCGCGCCAGTGTGTACTCGTCACGCCTTGGAGCCGCCCGTACCTGAAACCACAAACTATTGGGAAAGGGTAAGCACGAAGCTTAATGAATTCAAACACCATAAATAACACAGTTATTCCACACTACCCCTAAAACAGATAGTGACACATAAACGATCATACAGGTCTACGAACAAATCATAAACATGTATATCCACACCCACCCACCTGAAAGGCACAAGTCAGTCCCACCGACCACATGATAACATCTCCGGCCCCGCCGAATCCCCGGTCCCACCGAGTCTCTACGCCACCCGCGTATAAAATCTCCGGCCCCGCCGAATCCCCGGTCCCACCGAGTCTCTACGCCACCCGCGTATAAAATCTCCATCCCCGGTCCCACCGAGTCTCTACGCCACCCGCGTATAAAATCTCCGGCCCCGCCGGATCCTCGGTCCCACCGAGTTAACATGACAACATAGTATCAACTAGACACCCCACTATCTAGTTCCACAACACAATCAAATAAAGCTACCACACACGTACTACAACAATGATAAAACAACCGTTATTAGATATAGTGAGAGAACTCACCTCGAACGCGCGCCTAGCTTAACAATACAATTCAAGCTTCACAATTACGGTCACTTCCCAGCACCTATACGCATGTTAAAACGTGTCAATACGAGACCCGGACCCTATGACACGACACACGCTTAAACCGTCACTAAAACTATTTTCCGTTCTCGCCAAACAGGTCTGTTCGGGACCTGTTTCGACCCCTTTAAACCCAGAAATTTCCCAATATTATTTCATGACCAGAAAGTACTCTGAGTTAGGGTTCCAAGGACATATTATACGCCTCCTAACGATTTTTCTACAATTTACTACGAATTTTACAAAAACAGTTTCCAGCACAGCAAAATTCAGCACCTTTCAGTATAAAACGAAAATTCGACCCATGCTACGTCCCGAACTGGGTTTTGCACAAAACACAGAAAAGTTTCTAGACTCAAAAAGGGAACTTTTGACACCGGTTTCACCCCAAACCGAGTTACGAGCAGAAAGTTATGGTTTACACAAAACAGTGGCAGATTCCAGAATTTTACACATAAAATGACGAATCACCGAACTTGCGACCACTTTTTCGCCCAGCTAGAGACCGAACCAGTTTTTCGCTAAAACACGGAAAACGTGTCCGACACCGAACTTGAACCGTGGGCGCCAGTTTCTGCTCAAACGGAGTTACGACGGAAAAGTTATGATCGCGCGAAAACTGGACAGCACACTTAGAATTTTCATAAAAAGATAACTTTATAAACGGTTCGCGGCTTAATCGATTCGGGATTTACGCTAAGAGTGTTACCCACTGCCACCGCCCTCCACCCACAGCCACCGTAGCGACGGCGTGCGGCGGTGGTGGTCTCGCCGGAAAACGAAAAGGAAAAAGAAAAGAACGGGACGAACGAGAGAGTTACATACCTCACGACGACGTCTCACCACCACAACCAAACTCCTCCCTCTCGATCACCGACGACCCAGCAGTGGCGACCTCCGGCGATGGCAGCAGCGGCGGCGAGGGGTGGCTGCCGCTGGTCCTTTCTTCTCGTCCCTCTCCTTCTCGCGATCACTCTCTCTCTCTCGGTTCTTCTCTATCTCTCTCTTCTCGTGATCTCTCTCGCCCTCTACGGCTGAACCACACAAGAGAAATAGGGTTTTGGGGTGATGGCTTGGTTTTGCTTGAAACACAAGGAAGAAACAAAAAGAAAAAGAAACGAGAAGGAGTTCATCCTTGGGCCGAGACCCATTGCTACAAGTTCCAACATTTGCACACTAGCCCCTCAACTACACCTTATCTCACAATCTACACTAAAAGTTCCGATACTTAACGATTTGACCCAACTCGACTAACCCCGTTTACGGAAACCACACTAATCGAACTTAATAGAAAATAATTAATACTAATAAATTACATACCGGGATACGGGCTTTACAACTCTCCCCCACTTGGATTAGCCTTCGTCCTCGAAGTCTCTGCCTACGAATAGCTCCGGACAGTTCTCCCGCATATCATTCTCGGGTTCCCAAGTCCACTCAGAACCCTTTCTGAGTTGCCACTGGACTTTCACTAACTGGAACCTAATTTCTCACACCGTCTAAGAATCTCCCGAATACTTCCTTACTAACGACACTCCTTCAAGAACACTGAAAACGCGATTGGAAGAACACTCCAACAATTGGAATCATTCCTAGTTAAACGACTTCGGTTGTCTCCCAACCTTAGATGATTCATACCTCCCGATTAAATTTTTCAAGCTCTAACCATTCTAAAGATGCTCACCAATATACCCTACAAGATACTCGAATCCAATCATTCCTACCATTAACTGCCGATTACCTTCTACGAGTTCTACTAGACTCCCAAAATTCACAATGAATCACATTAACAAACATCGGCCCCCCGCCGAATATCGGTCCAACCGAATAAATACAACCATCGGCCACCCGCCGAACATCGGTCCAACCGATTACAATAACAAACATCAGCCACCCGCCGAACATCGGTCCACCCGATTACAAAGAATCACATAAGCGTGGTATTATCCTAGACACTAACACATATAGATATTCCCCACAATCAAGTCAACTAACACACACGTAGGTCATTCCACCATAACCATTCATCACAAGTGATCATTTCAGGGTTACTACTACCGTCACCATGATTATCTTAAAATCGGCTACGACTCTCCGATTATTCTAAAGGTGTTTGGCCTCAAGCCCAAAAGTCGACACCTAAATATACCACCTACCTCAAAATGGTTGATGCGCATTTATTCTCTTAATAACAAAGGGCATCAATCCCTTAACCGATACTATTCGGCCTACAGTACTAACGCGCGTGGACTATCTACCTTCCACCGTCGACGTATCATCCACACTTGCTCTACGAAGCCAAGTCACACCGTATCGAGGATACACCTTGACGTCTACCTCCCAGGTAACGCCTCAAGACCCAGTACACCGGAACTACCTCCCAGGTAAGTGCCCACAACTATATCCTCCTAGTACCTACTGGAAAGTCTAGGTTAAAACACATGAATACCGGGGTTCCACCCCGAGATACCCAACCGACCATTACCAACGACTGACTAACGTGTCTAAGGATCCAAAGCAAACAACCTACCAACAACATGCCTATTCCGGATTGACTCACTCACCCAAACATGTAAACACTCAACGTGCAAAGAATGCCAAACGGTGCGACAAAAACAACTCGTCAACTAGACTCCACATCGAGCCATTAAAACCGGGCATTGGCCCATGACTAACTCCAAGTCAAAACCGAGCAAAATGCTCCACGCTTGCTAGACCCGTAGTTCGGAAAATGCGTTTAAACAAAGTTTAAGCAAGCAATACTCTGAAATCAACCTTAGTCTCAGACTCAACACGGGTTAAACAAAAGAGTTTTCCAAAAGGACTCACACCCTAAAAATTCTCGAAATGACACATGACACTTAAAAGCACATTTCCCCAAATGGTTTACAAAATCATTTACAAAATATTTTCAACATCAGGATTTTCATCTCAAAAAGATCGTATGTAATAAAACTGCTATTACCTGATCGATAGTTACGCAAAACTGGACACGCTCGTTCCACATAGGAAAATCATGTTGAAAATCGTTCCATTGCAGTTCAGTTTACTCACACAAAAGCAAAGCGTAATAAATAATTTCTTTAAAATGAACCGCCTCGATTCCAGTATGGATTGACTCATGACGTGCACTTAAAGTACCCGCTTGACCTTAAACAGGGTGCGACAAAGGTGTGCACATAATTCAAAATAAGTTTCACGACATTTGATTCAAAAATTCTTCTTTTTAAGCATAAAAATGACGTGGCACAGGGTTCGCCACAAATTTTTCGCGCGTCAGCTAATCACACAAAACGATGACACGGTTTACAAATATATTTTTGTTAAAACACAACTGTCTCGTGTAAGTTTCAAACTTGAAGACAAAAACCAGTCCGCTTCTATTAATTGGAAAAATCGACTAAAACCTCGTAAAATCTCAAACTGGGGGCAGGCATGCAAGCTTGTAACACTTCCTCAAGTTTCGTACTTGGGACATATAACGTCAAAACATTATAGTTTAAAAATGTATTTATCGAAAATGCTCAAAATACTCGTTTCCTCCAAAGCAAAAGTTTTTAATTTCCCAAAAAAAAAATGATCGGTAATTCTAAATTAACCGAATGTCAAAAATCTACGCATTTATATTTCCAAAATATAACACATTGTAATCGTATGCATGATGTTCACAACGTTAAAACACTCCTTGGATCAAATGGTCTTTCATTTCGACAAAAAGGAACTAAAACATTTTCATGCACGACTCGTTCATCAAAATGTCGAGAACAAAGGTTACCCCAGTATGCATACCCCTAAGTCGATAAATCGCATTTTCATGGAAATGTCAATAAAACCTTTAGCTGACTTTTAAGCGCACTAAACAACTCCTTACGAAATGTTACCAAAATTCCTCCATGCATCACTTATGTCACACATGAATCAATCCCCACACTGAACTATTTGCAATAAAACACTTAGTAATACAAACTCTCGAACGAAAAGTTAAGCGACACTGGAATTCCAAACTCATTTTAAACAAATCACCAAAATAGCCTTCAGACAGACATCGTGGAATGTAACTTTTCGTCTCAACTCTAACACATGTGGAGGAGTTCCAATGTTAGAGTCTCAATCCGTAGTCACTTACCCAACATCTTAACCACCACCAAAACACGGATAACATCGTACCCGAAAGAACCGTTGGAAAAATAACGAAAATCAGACAAATTCAAACAAAGTTTGCACTCCCGTGATAAAACGACTTCATACACTTTTAAAACCATATTTCAAAATCTTGTGCGTGTGCTGAGCAGTTCCCAAAATTCCAAAACACCGTCCATACAAAGATTTGAAACACAAGAATTTGGTAATGCAATCTTATTTTCAAAATAACTTCGTGCATGACTCATTCGGCATTCAACGTCTCGACTCGTACTACTCCAAATCTCTCTGGTCCACTATCGTCATCCGGACATTTAAACCTCTTAAGGCAAGTTGGGAAGTCACATCAAATCATCTTACGGGTTTTCCTCAAATCAAAGTCGGCTATATGAGCCTATGACCCTAGCACAATCTTCCATCTTGGCCCGAAATGATCTGCTTACAACAATTATCATCCTTATCGTCACTCCAAGTGACTAATATTAGAATCGTCTTTCTATTCCAACGACTACTAGTTTAGGACCTTCATCACTACCCCCAACGATCATCACCTCAAAACACTTCGAGTACACACCTGTACTAGTAGGTTTACTATAGTTGTTCCTCCTTGTGATGGCTATTCTGGGTAGACAATACAACGCGTTATTAGCACATAATAACTCATACTAACAACACTCGCGCTCAACTCCTTGGATCCCTCGTGACTTCCCCGACTCGAGCATTGATCATGTGCTTCCGGTAGTAGGAGCTCTACTACTACCATCCACACCTATCATCGCCCGTTCCGAGTTCCATCCCAAGGGGTCCAAGTAGTTTCTCGCCGAAACTATACACATATGCCCGCACCGGCATATGTACACACTCTTCCTAGCTCCCTAGGAATTCCATCCAAACCACTACCCTTGCTACTGCCAAATCCCTAATAGCAAGCAACAGACATGCAATACAGTGTAATAAGCACCAAGCAATTTAGCATACATACTCCTATGTTCTAGAAAGCAATCTATCACACGTATTCATACATAAACACCCTTCCCAGCTCTCTAGGAACTTCCTCTTATCCCACTACCCTTGCTACTACCGAATCCCTACTAATTATAACGGGTGACCTCGCGAATACCCGATTATATGCAGTGCGAAACAAATAGACAGTCGAATACAAGACTCTATCCTAGAACGGTTGGACTCAAACAAGAGCTGCGCAATAGAACTAAATCGAATATTCTAAGACTATAAATCTCTTACTGCATACAACCTAGAGGGCATCCACTTAGTAACCTATCATAATTAGTATAAATTCCTAATAGCAAGTAGTTCAACCTACAACATAGTGTCCACAACAGGCAATCTAGCATGCATAATCTATGATCTAGAAAGCAATAAAACACTAAGTACTGTACCTTTTCCCCTGGCTCCGGCTGACTGTACACACTGCGCCATCGATCACCGTTTCTCAAACGGGTTTTCCTTTCTTTTATTTTCCAAAAATTTTAAAGATAATTTTATAGCCGCAAACTTGAGATCAAACACACCGAAATGCGTTTGATTCACTCAAGCCGTGCTCTGATACCAAGTTGTAACGTCCCAAAAATTTCAAGCAAATTTAAAATTTTAAAATAAACATTTCATTTATAACAACTCATTAAATGATCCCAACGCTTCGTTTGCAAACACATAATTAATATCTTTATAAAATAGAACCAGCGGAATAAACGTTTAATTATTAAAATCATAAAGCAACCATCTCTCCTCGCGCGCCAGTGTGTACTCGTCACGCCTTGGAGCCGCCCGTACCTGAAACCACAAACTATTGGGAAAGGGTAAGCACGAAACTTAGTGAATTCAAACACCATAAATAACACAGTTATTCCACACTACCCCTAAAACAGATAGTGACACATAAACGATCATACAGGTCTACGAACAAATCATAAACATGTATATCCACACCCACCCACCTGAAAGGCACAAGTCGGTCCCACCGACCACATGATAACATCTCCGGCCCCGCCGAATCCCCGGTCCCACCGAGTCTCTACGCCACCCGCGTATAAAATCTCCGGCCCCGCCGGATCCCCGGTCCCACCGAGTCTCTACGCCACCCGCGTATAAAATCTCCGGCCCCGCCGGATCCTCGGTCCCACCGAGTTAACATGACAACATAGTATCAACTAGACACCCCACTATCTAGTTCCACAACACAATCACATAAAGCTACCACACACGTACTACAACAATGATAAAACAACCGTTATTAGATATAGTGAGAGAACTCACCTCGAACGCGCGCCTAGCTTAACAATACAATTCAAGCTTCACAATTACGGTCACTTCCCAGCACCTATACGCATGTTAAAACGTGTCAATACGAGACCCGGACCCTATGACACGACACACGCTTAAACCGTCACTAAAACTATTTTCCGTTCTCGCCAAACAGGTCTGTTCGGGACCTGTTTCGACCCCTTTAAACCCAGAAATTTCCCAATATTATTTCATGAACAGAAAGTACTCTGAGTTAGGGTTCCAAGGACATATTATACGCCTCCTAACGATTTTTCTACAATTTACTACGGATTTTACAAAAACAGTTTCCAGCACAGCAAAATTCAGCACCTTTCAGTATAAAACGACAATTCGACCCATGCTACGTCCCGAACTGGGTTTTGCATAAAACACAGAAAAGTTTCTAGACTCAAAAAGGGAACTTTTGACACCGGTTTCACCCCAAACCGAGTTACGAGCAGAAGGTTATGGTTTACACAAAACAGTGGCAGATTCCAGAATTTTACACATAAAATGACGAATCACCGAACTTGCGACCACTTTTCGCCCAGCTAAAGACCGAACCAGTTTTTCGCTAAAACACGGAAAACGTGTCCGACACCGAACTTGAACCGTGGGCGCCAGTTTCTGCTCAAACGGAGTTACGACGGAAAAGTTATGATCGCGCGAAAACTGGACAGCACACTTAGAATTTTCATAAAAAGATAACTTTATAAACGGTTCGCGGCTTAATCGATTCGGGATTTACGCTAAGAGTGTTACCCACTGCCACCGCCCTCCACCCACAGCCACCGTAGCGACGGCGTGCGGCGGTGGTGGTCTCACCGGAAAACGAAAAGGAAAAAGAAAAGAACGGGACGAACGAGAGAGTTACATACCTCACGACGACGTCTCACCACCACAACCAAACTCCTCCCTCTCGATCACCGACGACCCAGCAGTGGCGACCTCCGGCGATGGCAGCAGCGGCGGCGAGGGGTGGCTGCCGCTGGTCCTTTCTTCTCGTCCCTCTCCTTCTCGCGATCACTCTCTCTCTCTCGGTTCTTCTCTATCTCTCTCTTCTCGTGATCTCTCTCGCCCTCTACGGCTGAACCACACAAGAGAAATAGGGTTTTGGGGTGATGGCTTGGTTTTGCTTGAAACACAAGGAAGAAACAAAAAGAAAAAGAAACGAGAAGGAGTTCATCCTTGGGCCGAGACCCATTGCTACAAGTTCCAACATTTGCACACTAGCCCCTCAACTACACCTTATCTCACAATCTACACTAAAAGTTCCGATACTTAACGATTTGACCCAACTCGACTAACCCCGTTTACGGAAACCACACTAATCGAACTTAATAGAAAATAATTAATACTAATAAATTACATACCGGGATACGGGCTTTACAACTCTCCCCCACTTGGATTAGCCTTCGTCCTCGAAGTCTCTGCCTACGAATAGCTCCGGACAGTTCTCCCGCATATCATTCTCGGGTTCCCAAGTCCACTCAGAACCCTTTCTGAGTTGCCACTGGACTTTCACTAACTGGAACCTAATTTCTCACACCGTCTAAGAATCTCCCGAATACTTCCTTACTAACGACACTCCTTCAAGAACACTGAAAACGCGATTGGAAGAACACTCCAACAATTGGAATCATTCCTAGTTAAACGACTTCGGTTGTCTCCCAACCTTAGATGATTCATACCTCCCGATTAAATTTTTCAAGCTCTAACCATTCTAAAGATGCTCACCAATATACCCTACAAGATACTCGAATCCAATCATTCCTACCATTAACTGCCGATTACCTTCTACGAGTTCTACTAGACTCCCAAAATTCACAATGAATCACATTAACAAACATCGCCCCCCCGCCGAATATCGGTCCAACCGAATAAATACAACCATCGGCCACCCGCCGAACATCGGTCCAACCGATTACAATAACAAACATCAGCCACCCGCCGAACATCGGTCCACCCGATTACAAAGAATCACATAAGCGTGGTATTATCCTAGACACTAACACATATAGATATTCCCCACAATCAAGTCAACTAACACACACGTAGGTCATTCCACCATAACCATTCATCACAAGTGATCATTTCAGGGTTACTACTACCGTCACCATGATTATCTTAAAATCGGCTACGACTCTCCGATTATGCTAAAGGTGTTTGGCCTCAAGCCCAAAAGTCGACACCTAAATATACCACCTACCTCAAAATGGTTGATGCGCATTTATTCTCTTAATAACAAAGGGCATCAATCCCTTAACCGATACTATTCGGCCTACAGTACTAACGCGCGTGGACTATCTACCTTCCACCGTCGACGTATCATCCACACTTGCTCTACGAAGCCAAGTCACACCGTATCGAGGATACACCTTGACGTCTACCTCCCAGGTAACGCCTCAAGACCCAGTACACCGGAACTACCTCCCAGGTAAGTGCCCACAACTATATCCTCCTAGTACCTACTGGAAAGTCTAGGTTAAAACACATGAATACCGGGGTTCCACCCCGAGATACCCAACCGACCATTACCAACGACTGACTAACGTGTCTAAGGATCCAAAGCAAACAACCTACCAACAACATGCCTATTCCGGATTGACTCACTCACCCAAACATGTAAACACTCAACGTGCAAAGAATGCCAAACGGTGCGACAAAAACAACTCGTCAACTAGACTCCACATCGAGCCATTAAAACCGGGCATTGGCCCATGACTAACTCCAAGTCAAAACCGAGCAAAATGCTCCACGCTTGCTAGACCCGTAGTTCGGAAAATGCGTTTAAACAAAGTTTAAGCAAGCAATACTCTGAAATCAACCTTAGTCTCAGACTCAACACGGGTTAAACAAAAGAGTTTTCCAAAAGGACTCACACCCTAAAAATTCTCGAAATGACACATGACACTTAAAAGCACATTTCCCCAAATGGTTTACAAAATCATTTACAAAATATTTTCAACATCAGGATTTTCATCTCAAAAAGATCGTATGTAATAAAACTGCTATTACCTGATCGATAGTTACGCAAAACTGGACACGCTCGTTCCACATAGGAAAATCATGTTGAAAATCGTTCCATTGCAGTTCAGTTTACTCACACAAAAGCAAAGCGTAATAAATAATTTCTTTAAAATGAACCGCCTCGATTCCAGTATGGATTGACTCATGACGTGCACTTAAAGTACCCGCTTGACCTTAAACAGGGTGCGACAAAGGTGTGCACATAATTCAAAATAAGTTTCACGACATTTGATTCAAAAATTCTTCTTTTTAAGCATAAAAATGACGTGGCACAGGGTTCGCCACAAATTTTTCGCGCGTCAGCTAATCACACAAAACGATGACACGATTTACAAATATATTTTTGTTAAAACACAACTGTCTCGTGTAAGTTTCAAACTTGAAGACAAAAACCAGTCCGCTTCTATTAATTGGAAAAATCGACTAAAACCTCGTAAAATCTCAAACTGGGGGCAGGCATGCAAGCTTGTAACACTTCCTCAAGTTTCGTACTTGGGACATATAACGTCAAAACATTATAGTTTAAAAATGTATTTATCGAAAATGCTCAAAATACTCGTTTCCTCCAAAGCAAAAGTTTTTAATTTCCCAAAAAAAAATGATCGGTAATTCTAAATTAACCGAATGTCAAAAATCTACGCATTTATATTTCCAAAATATAACACATTGTAATCGTATGCATGATGTTCACAACATTAAAACACTCCTTGGATCAAATGGTCTTTCATTTCGACAAAAAGGAACTAAAACATTTTCATGCACGACTCGTTCATCAAAATGTCGAGAACAAAGGTTACCCCAGTATGCATACCCCTAAGTCGATAAATCGCATTTTCATGGAAATGTCAATAAAACCTTTAGCTGACTTTTAAGCGCACTAAACAACTCCTTACGAAATGTTACCAAAATTCCTCCATGCATCACTTATGTCACGCATGAATCAATCCCCACACTGAACTATTTGCAATAAAACACTTAGTAATACAAACTCTCGAACGAAAAGTTAAGCGACACTGGAATTCCAAACTCATTTTAAACAAATAACCAAAATAGCCTTCAGACAGACATCGTGGAATGTAACTTTTCGTCTCAACTCTAACACATGTGGAGGAGTTCCAATGTTAGAGTCTCAATCCGTAGTCACTTACCCAACATCTTAACCACCACCAAAACACGGATAACATCGTACCCGAAAGAACCGTTGGAAAAATAACGAAAATCAGACAAATTCAAACAAAGTTTGCACTCCCGTGATAAAACGACTTCATACACTTTTAAAACCATATTTCAAAATCTTGTGCGTGTGCTGAGCAGTTCCCAAAATTCCAAAACACCGTCCATACAAAGATTTGAAACACAAGAATTTGGTAATGCAATCTTATTTTCAAAATAACTTCGTGCATGACTCATTCGGCATTCAACGTCTCGACTCGTACTACTCCAAATCTCTCTGGTCCACTATCGTCATCCGGACATTTAAACCTCTTAAGGCAAGTTGGGAAGTCACATCAAATCATCTTACGG
Source organism: Saussurea involucrata (assembly GCA_033807775.1). NCBI lineage: Eukaryota > Viridiplantae > Streptophyta > Magnoliopsida > Asterales > Asteraceae > Saussurea > Saussurea involucrata. The sequence goes on from CM066322.1 coordinate 143,032,264, forward strand.
GTTTTCCTCAAATCAAAGTCGGCTCTATGAGCCTATGACCCTAGCACAATCTTCCATCTTGGCCCGAAATGATCTGCTTACAACAATTATCATCCTTATCGTCACTCCAAGTGACTAATATTAGAATCGTCTTTCTATTCCAACGACTACTAGTTTAGGACCTTCATCACTACCCCCAACGATCATCACCTCAAAACACTTCGAGTACACACCTGTACTAGTAGGTTTACTATAGTTGTTCCTCCTTGTGATGGCTATTCTGGGTAGACAATACAACGTGTTATTAGCACATAATAACACATACTAACAACACTCGCGCTCAACTCCTTGGATTCCTCGTGACTTCCCCGACTCGAGCATTGATCATGTGCTTCCGGTAGTAGGAGCTCTACTACTACCATCCACACCTATCATCGCCCGTTCCGAGTTCCATCCCAAGGGGTCCAAGTAGTTTCTCGCCGAAACTATACACATATGCCCGCACCAGCATATGTACACACTCTTCCTAGCTCCCTAGGAATTCCATCCAAACCACTACCCTTGCTACTGCCAAATCCCTAATAGCAAGCAACAGACATGCAATACAGTGTAATAAGCACCAAGCAATTTAGCATACATACTCCTATGTTCTAGAAAGCAATCTATCACACGTATTCATACATAAACACCCTTCCCAGCTCTCTAGGAACTTCCTCTTATCCCACTACCCTTGCTACTACCGAATCCCTACTAATTATAACGGGTGACCTCGCGAATACCCGATTATATGCAGTGCGAAACAAATAGACAGTCGAATACAAGACTCTATCCTAGAACGGTTGGACTCAAACAAGAGCTGCGCAATAGAACTAAATCGAATATTCTAAGACTATAAATCTCTTACTGCATACAACCTAGAGGGCATCCACTTAGTAGCCTATCATAATTAGTATAAATTCCTAATAGCAAGTAGTTCAACCTACAGCATAGTGTCCACAACAGGCAATCTAGCATGCATAATCTATGATCTAGAAAGCAATAAAACACTAAGTACTGTACCTTTTCCCCTGGCTCCGGCTGACTGTACACACTGCGCCATCGATCACCGTTTCTCAAACGGGTTTTCCTTTCTTTTATTTTCCAAAAAATTTAAAGAAAATTTTATAGCCGCAAACTTGAGATCAAACACACCGAAATGCGTTTGATTCACTCAAGCCGTGCTCTGATACCAAGTTGTAACGTCCCAAAAATTTCAAGCAAATTTAAAATTTTAAAATAAACATTTCATTTATAACAACTCATTAAATGATCCCAACGCTTCGTTTGCAAACACATAATTAATATCTTTATAAAATAGAACCAGCGGAATAAACGTTTAATTATTAAAATCATAAAGCAACCAGCTCTCCTCGCGCGCCAGTGTGTACTCGTCACGCCTTGGAGCCGCCCGTACCTGAAACCACAAACTATTGGGAAAGGGTAAGCACGAAACTTAGTGAATTCAAACACCATAAATAACACAGTTATTCCACACTACCCCTAAAACAGATAGTGACACATAAACGATCATACAGGTCTACGAACAAATCATAAACATGTATATCCACACCCACCCACCTGAAAGGCACAAGTCGGTCCCACCGACCACATGATAACATCTCCGGCCCCGCCGAATCCCCGGTCCCACCGAGTCTCTACGCCACCCGCGTATAAAATCTCCGGCCCCGCCGAATCCCCGGTCCCACCGAGTCTCTACGCCACCCGCGTATAAAATCTCCGGCCCCGCCGGATCCCCGGTCCCACCGAGTCTCTACGCCACCCGCGTATAAAATCTCCGGCCCCGCCGGATCCTCGGTCCCACCGAGTTAACATGACAACATAGTATCGACTAGACACCCCACTATCTAGTTCCACAACACAATCACATAAAGCTACCACACACATACTACAGCAATGATAAAACAACCGTTATTAGATATAGTGAGAGAACTCACCTCGAACGCGCGCCTAGCTTAACAATACAATTCAAGCTTCACAATTACGGTCACTTCCCAGCACCTATACGCATGTTAAAACGTGTCAATACGAGACCCGGACCATATGACACGACACACGCTTAAACCGTCACTAAAACTATTTTCCGTTCTCGCCAAACAGGTCTGTTCGGGACCTGTTTCGACCCCTTTAAACCCAGAAAATTCCCAATATTATTTCATGACCAGAAAGTACTCTGAGTTAGGGTTCCAAGGACATATTATACGCCTCCTAACGATTTTTCTACAATTTACTACGGATTTTACAAAAACAGTTTCCAGCACAGCAAAATTCAGCACCTTTCAGTAAAAAACGACAATTCGACCCCTGCTACGTCCCGAACTGGGTTTTGCACAAAACACAGAAAAGTTTCTAGACTCAAAAAGGGAACTTTTGACACCGGTTTCACCCCAAACCGAGTTACGAGCAGAAAGTTATGGTTTACACAATACAGTGGCAGATTCCAGAATTTTACACATAAAATGACGAATCACCGAACTTGCGACCACTTTTTCGCCCAGCTAGAGACCGAACCAGTTTTTCGCTAAAACACGGAAAACGTGTCCGACACCGAACTTGAACCGTGGGCGCCAGTTTCTGCTCAACCGGAGTTACGACGGAAAAGTTATGATCGCGCGAAAACTGGACAGCACACTTAGAATTTTCATAAAAAGATAACTTTATAAACGGTTCGCGGCTTAATCGATTCGGGATTTACGCTAAGAGTGTTACCCACTGCCACCGCCCTCCACCCACAGCCACCGTAGCGACGGCGTGCGGCGGTGGTGGTCTCGCCGGAAAACGAAAAGGAAAAAGAAAAGAACGGGACGAACGAGAGAGTTACATACCTCACGACGACGTCTCACCACCACAACCAAACTCCTCCCTCTCGATCACCGACGACCCAGCAGTGGCGACCTCCGGCGATGGCAGCAGCGGCGGCGAGGGGTGGCTGCCGCTGGTCCTTTCTTCTCGTCCCTCTCCTTCTCGCGATCACTCTCTCTCTCTCGGTTCTTCTCTATCTCTCTCTTCTCGTGATCTCTCTCTCCCTCTACGGCTGAACCACACAAGAGAAATAGGGTTTTGGGGTGATGGCTTGGTTTTGCTTGAAATACAAGGAAGAAAAAAAAAGAAAAAAAAAACGAGAAGGAGTTCAGCCTTGGGCCGAGACCCATTGCTACAAGTTCCAACATTTGCACACTAGCCCCTCAACTACACCTTATCTCACAATCTACACTAAAAGTTCTGATACTTAACGATTTGACCCAACTCGACTAACCCCGTTTACGGAAACCACACTAATCGAACTTAAAAGAAAATAATTAATACTAATAAATTACATACCGGGATACGGGCTTTACAATATTTCATCACTTGATTTCTTTTATTGATTATTGTATGTAGTTGCATTTTGCTTAAGCTGTGTGATTAAGTACGTTCTTAGTTAACTCGGTGTCTGCTGTAGTGATGTTTGATAGCGGGGCTACCCATTAATTCGTGCCTCACACTTGTAGCGAGCGTTTGGGCAGTAGTATAGGACGGTTAGGCTGTCCACTTGTGGTTGAGGTTGCTGATGTAATATTTGTTTTAAGTAGACCATTTCGGGTCAAGATTGATGATTGTGCTAGAATCATAGGATTTTGATCCGACTTTGTTTTGAGGAAAAGCCGTAAGATGATTTGACGTGAATTCCAACTTGCCCTAAGAGGTTTAAATGTCCGGATGACGATAGTGGACCGGAGGGATTTGGAGTAGTACGAGTCGAGACGTAGAATGCCGACTAAGTCATGCACAAAGTTTGATTTTGAAAATAAAATTGCATTATCTAATTCTTGTGTTTCCAATCCTTATATGGATTGTGTTTTAGAATTTTGGGAAATGTTTAGCACACACACAAGATTTTGAATTATGGTTTTGAAAGTGCATGAAACCTTTTCATCACGAGAGTTACAAACTTTGTTGGTGATTTGTTTAATATGAGTTTGTGTTACTAAGTATATTATTTTAAATAGTTCAGGGTATGGATCGATTTATATGTGACCTAAATGATGCATGGGAGAATATTTTTGGTAACATTTTATCATGAGTTGTTTGGTGCGCTTTTTAGTCAGCTAAATGTTTTATTGTCAATGAATCGTTTCCTTGTTTTGTATAAATAACTGACGCGCACAAATTTTGATTGGTAAACTTTGTTCCATATCATTTGGATGGTCAGAAAATAATTTTGAGTAAATTGCCGTTTGGGCTTCTTTTGATGTACGTGTGAAAAATTGTTGCACACCGTTTGAATTGAGCAGTTACCTTGCATGCATGTCATGAGTCAATCCATACCAGAACCGTGGTGATTCGTTTTAAAAGAAATTATTCATTACGCTTTGTGTTTTGTAAGTAAACTGAACGGCAATGGAATGATTTTCAACATGATTTTACTATGTGAGCCGAGCGTGTCCATTTTTGCGTAACTACCGACCTGGTAATAGTAGTTTTATTGCATATGATCTTTTTGAAATGAAAAATCTTGGTGTTGAAAATATTTTGTAAATGATTTTGTAAACCATTTGGGAAATGCGCTTTTAAGCGTTATGTGTCATTTTGAGAATTTTAAGGGCGTGAGTCCTTCTGGAAAACTCTTTTGTTAAACCCGTATTGAGTTTTAGGACTAATGTTGATTTTAGAGTATTGTTTGCTTAAACTTTATTTAAACGCGTTTTTGACCGACTTATGGGTCTAGTAAGCGTGAAGCATTTTGCTCGGTTTTGACTTTGAGATAGTCATGGGTCAATTGCACGGTTTTAATGGCTCGATGTGGAGTCTTGTTGATGGGTTGTTTTTGTTGCACAGTTTTGCATTTATTGCACGTTGAGTATTTCCATGTTTGGGTGAGTGAGTCATTCCAGGATAGGCATGTTGTTGGTAGACTGTTTTGCATTGGATCCATAGGCATGTTAGTCAGTCGTTGGTAATGGTCGGTTGGGTATCTCGGGGTGGGACCCCGGTATTCATGTTTTATGACCTTGACTTCCCGGTAGGCACTAGGAGGATATAGTCTTGGGCACTTACCTGGGAGGTAGTTCCGATGTGCCAGGCCTTGAGGCGTTACGTGGGAGGTAGACGTCAAGGTGTATCCTCGATACGGTGTAACTTGGCTTTGTTGAGCAAGTGTGGAAGATACGTCGACGGTGGAAGGTTGGGTATTCCACGCGTGTTGATACTGTAGGCCGAATAGTATCGGTTAAGGGAATGATGCACTTTGTAATTAGGAGAATAAATGCGCAGTAACCTTTTTGAGGTAAGTGGTATATTTAGGTATCGACTTTTGGGCTTGAGGCCAAACACCTTTAGTGTAATCGGAGAATTGTAGCCGATTTTAAAATAATTATGGTGATGGTAGTAGTAACCCTGTAATGCTAACTTGTGATGAATGGTCATGGTGGAATGACCTTCGTAGGTGATTATAAATTTACTGGTTTGATGATTCGTGTGAAATAAACTTACTCGTGGAAGTTAATCGACAGTTAATGGTAGGAATGATCGGATTCGAGTATCCAGTAGGGTATATTGGTAAGCAACTTTAGAATGGTTAGAGCTTGAGATTTGAATCGGGATGTATGGAATATCTAAGGTTGGGAGACAACCGAAGTCGTTTGACTAGGAATGAATCCAGCTGTTGGAGTGTTCTTCCGATCATAATTTCAGTGTTATTGAAGGAGTTTTGTTGGTAAGAAAAGTATTCGAGCAATTTTTTTAGACGGTGTGAGAAATTTAAATTCCAGTTAGTGAAAGTCCAGTGGCAACACCGAAAGGGTTCCGAGTGGACTTGGGAACCCGAGAATGATATGCGAGAGAGCTATCCAGAGCCATTCGCGGGCTTAGACTTCGAGGACGAAGTCTAATTCAAGCGGGGGAGAGTTGTAAAGCCCGTATCCTGTTATGTTTTTTAAATTAAAAAGGTGCTTTCTTTTAACGTTGTTGGCTAACGGGACTGACCGGAATCTTTAAAAGTTAGTTTTCGGGGCTTAGTGTGAAAACTCTAACTGCAGGGGCCTTTATTGTACTTGTTAAGAGAGTTGTATGGATCGGCCCATAGGAAAGGACCGACCCCTGTCGTTTCCTTTCTTTTTGCTTGCTTGCGGCTCACACAAAGAAAACAAAACCATCCCAAAAACCCTACCCCTCCTCCTTCTTGTGATCACGGCCGTAACCCCCCCCCCCCCTTGTCTTCTCTTCGCCATCGCCGGGAACCGCCGCCACCACCGCAACTTGCCGGAGAAGGAGAGAGTGCGAGAAGGTGCAGCAACGAGAAAACGTGAGAGGGAGAAGGAGCCGACGAGGATCGTGTGTTGCTGCGTTTCTGAGCGAGAGGTACCGTCTCTTCCATTCTCTTCTCGTTTCTTTTGTTTCACGTCGTTAACTTTCCGTCGCCGTGAAACCACCACAGCCGCCGGCAGCCTAGGCTGCCAGTGTGTGGCCGCCGTGCACCACCAGGGCGGTGGTTGCACCGTGCGGGATGTGGAGTGGTTGCGTGTGAGTGTGTGCGGCCTAGATGGGTGGTCGGGTTTTTCGTGTGGTCTCGCCGGGGTTTTTGTAAACCACCATCGTCTCCGCCGCCGCCGGTGACCACCACTGCTGGAGGTGGCAGTGGGTGGTGCGCGGTTGAGTCCAGCCCCTAGCAACCTAAACCCCAGCCTAAGTGCCTGTTTAGCTAAACCGTAAACCCGAATCGCATACACATTTAAATCGTTGCAAAATCGTCATTTTATGTGATAAACGCCTTTCTGCCCCTTTTTTATTTCGTCCATAACTTTTCCGTCGTAGCTCGGATTTAGGCGAAACCGGTGCCCACGGTTCACATTCTGTGTCGGGCACACTTTTCGTGTTTTAGAGGAAGTCTGGTTCGGCCTCTAGTTAGGTGTAAATTAGCTGTTTTGACAGCAGGTCCGAATTCGGCCGACTCGCGTCCCGTTTTTAGAAAACTCATATAAAATCGTAGGAAAATCGTTAGAACGCGTATAATATGTCCCTGGAAAGCTAAGACCTAGACCTGTCTGTTTATTGAAAATAATCTCTGGTTTAAAGGGTCGAGGAAGGGCTAAGCAGGTCCCGAACAGACCTGCAGTTTAGGCCGAAAAGTTGATATATCGATCGTTTAATCGTACGTTTATAATTAAGGGTTGGGGCCTCGTGTTAACGCTTTATAGCATTCAATTAGGTGTCAAGAAGTGACTTTGGAGTTGGATAGCCCGTGTGATCGTTTGCGAATTCTACGTTGCTTTCAAGGTGAGTTCTCTCACTACGTATTATAACGGTTATATTTACATTGCTGTAGCACGTGTGTGATAGTGTTATTACTTGTTGTGCGGTATTAGATAGGGGGTGTCTAGTATGGATCTTGGACTTGGTGTTACCTCGGTGGGACCGAGGATTGTGTAGGACCTTGGGTGTCGTGTAAACTCGGTGGGACCGAGGACTCGGTGGGACCGAGGATTGTGTACAGGAGTGGCATAGGAACTCGGTGGGACCGAGGATTGTGTAGGACCTTGGGTGTTGTGTAAACTCGGTGGGACCGAGGACTTGGTGGGACTGAGGATTGTGTACAGGAGTGGCATAGGAACTCGGTGGGACCGAGGACTCGGTGGGACCGAGGACTCGGTGGGACCGAGGATTGGGTACAGGAGTGGCGTAGGAACTCGGTGGGACCGGGGGATACGTGCACGGTTATCGTGTGTCATCGGTGGGACCGATGGATGCCTGTTTAGGTGGGTTGGTGTGGGTATGCTTGTTTAGGATGTGTTCTTAGACTTGCATGCTTGGTTAAGTGTATCTACCTGTTTTAGGGGTAGTGTGATATAATTGGATTATATGTGGTATTGAATTCACTAAGCTTCGTGCTTACCCTTTCCTTATAAACTGTGGTTTCAGGTACTAGTGGCTCCAAGGCGTGACGGGTACACACTGGCACGCGCGAAGGGTTTATTATATTTATGAGATTTTAAATTTTCATTTAAACAATTTAATTCCGTTGTTTATCTTTAATGAGAATATTTATTGTTAAGTTTGCAAACGAAACAGTTTTGGATATTTATTGAGGTTTCATTTAATAAAATGTTTATTTTTGAAGGTTAAAATTTATCGAAATTTTTGGGACGTTACACGTATTCTCTGTCTTTTTCTTCAGCTTCCCTTCTTTCAGCGATTAGACGTTCAACTCTGAGGTGATCCTTGTATTCCCTTTTTGGAAGTTTGAACTTTGTAGGAATAGAAGGAAGTTGATCACGCTTCAGAATGATTCGCTGATCCTCCAACTTCTTTATCATCTCATCTCTTCTTCTCTGATCTTCTTCACTTAGCTTTTGAGGAGCCAAGGAAGGTCTATTTTTGTGAGAGAGCATATGTTCTTCGGGTTCATCAGTCTCAGAGATCAAATCTAAGACCGGGATTATTTCTTCAGCTTTGGGAGCTGGGATTATTGTTGGTGAAGTCGCAGCTGTAGGAACTTCAGGGATATCCTCAAACAGGGGAGAAGACTAGCTGAAACACAGCGATCGCTCGAGTAAGAACTTGGGTAGAATAGAGATAGATAAAGAATGTGGTTGTGTATAGAGGTTTTGGTGGTGAGTATAACTGATAATGTGTATAGAGATAGGGATGCAGTGAAAGTATAGGTTAGTGTACCTGACAAACCGGCTTTTTAAGCAAGATCGTCAGATTTTGCTCGTCTTCAGCGACACTTTTTCCTTTGCCCTTGTCAGCTTCAGATGCTGATGGCTTTGTCTTTGTCCGCTCCCCTGTAGGTTCATTTATCAGAATCCCTCTAAGAGTTGTGGTCCTCTGAGCAGGCTTGACGATAAAAGAGTAATCATCATCATCATCTTCATCATCATCATTCTTTGGAGAAGAGGATGGTTCATCATCAGATAAGTCGATGGCTTCTTCATCTTCAGCTTCAGACTCAGATTCTTCAGCTTCTTCTTCGAGTTGCTCCCCCTCAGATACAGAGGTAAGCTTCTCGGTTCCCTCAAGGTTTTCATCTCCCTGAGGTCCAGCGGCTGCTTCAATTGTCTTCTCACCCTCTTCAGTAAAGGGGAGGTCTTCAGTTTTCTCTCCCCTGATAGATTCATCATGGGAAAGGTCTTCAATGCTCTTCTCCCCCCCTTTTTCATGATGAGTGGGGGAGGAATGCGATGACTCAGCAGCTGGTGTCGGTTCCCTGTCTTCTTGGCCAGGGATCCCCACACAATCTTCAATCGCTGATAATCTGGTTTCTAGACCAGAAATACCAGGATTGATCTTTACGAGTTCAGCACGATCCACCGGATTAAAAGATGAAGGTGCAGGGGCAGGGGCGGTCGTGTTGGTCAGGATCTGCTGCATCATTTTCTTCATCGAATCCACGTCAGTCTTTACAGAACTCACGTCGGTCTTTACAGCAGACATATCTCCTTCGATTCTGCCAACCGATGTCTTCAGCGTTGTGACCTCGCTGGACATGATGTTAACTGAAGTTTTGATGGCGAGGTAGTCTGTGTAGATATAAGCGAAAACTTTGGCAAAGTTGCTGAGCGTTTTATCAACCTTCTCCAAGTCATCTTTGGAGGCATTCTTTTCGACCACGGTTGTCAGCTTTGTGAGATTCTCTCCAGCGTTTGTTACAGCTGAAGAGTTGTCGGAAAGAGTAGTTGTGAGACCTGTCAGCGTCGTCTCTATTGTCTTTAGAGAGGCGTTGATGTCTCCCAAATTAGGACCTGTAACATATAAGAACTTGTGAACAGAGGAAAGCTCAGAAGTTTGGGGTTCAGTTACAGTGTATAGGGGTTGGTGTATACCTGCAGGAGGATTTGTGAATGCATCAAAATCTCTGTGTCCTGAGAAAAGTTCCATATCGTCAACTAAAGTGCGTGGACGCATGGTCATCGCTGTAGGTCCTACGCCCATCATTCCTTGAGTGTCAGCTTTAGCTTCTAGAGGAATTATAGGTGCTTCAGTGACAACTGGAGTGAGTCCAATTGAGTAGAGGGAGAAGCGAAGGTTAAGAATGGAGGTTGGGTGCGGAGTTCAGCGTTGGATTCACTGAGAATCGCTTCGCCAGTTTTTTGAGAGACTGAAGGAGGTTGGGTAGATTCCAAGTTTGTAACCTCAGCGTTTAGAGACGCTGAAGCTGGGATAGAATGGGTGGCTTGTTCAGCTGTGGCAGAGCGTACCACTGAACGTTCCTTCAGCTCTTTGAGATGAGCTGAGGAGTCTTCAGCAAGAGATTGTTGGGGTTACTCCTTGGTTTTCTTAGTTCTTTTGGAACTAAGTTGGGTGGATGAGTGTTTCCTTTTAAGAGAAGGAATGGAGGTTGCAGCCTGTGTATCAGCGGTGGGTTTGTCCGCTGAAGGAGCTGCAGAAGTCGAAGAAGTACGGTTGAGAAGAATTAAAAGTGTAGAAAGACGTACCTCATTTGCCACTGGCTTGAAGTCGAGAACCTTAGGGCCAACCTGAGAGAGTTTCAGGTCACCCTCTTTTGGGTAGCTGTCCTTCAGGCCTGTTTGGAATACGACGCTGATGAATCGAGGATAAGGAACCCATGGAGATCTGTCAGCGGCGGAGTCTACTCTGAGTACCAGATCATCGTAGATTATCGATGCCCAGTTTATATGTAGACCTTTCAGCAAGGCATATCCCATTGCTTGCTGAGGCTGAGCGGCTTGATCAGAGGAGCCGGTCTTTGCAGTCATGCAGCTGATTAAGTGAGCGAAGATGAAGTTCATCTCGCTGGGCATTTTAGACTTTTTGATGAGGGTCAGCTTCTTCTCGGGCTTCTTGTCCCTCCCAGTTTCCCATACATAGCCCATTGCATCGAAGAATGCAGTGATGGCTTCCCTATCTGAGTGTTTCTTATGACCAGGGAGAGGAACAAAAGGTCTTTCTTTTGAGGCGGTGGGAAGGCTCATGGCTTTGCGAATAATGGCAGGTGTAATCTTCATAGTGTCATAGTCAGTATCGCAGAGGATACAGTCGATTGTTTTTTAGGAGTCTTTGGTTGATGGTAGCTGAGAGTGTCTGGCAGAGTACCAGAACTGGGATAGCAGTAGCTGATGTGCAGGAGGTGTTATGGTCAGGGCTGTGGATAGACAACAATTCTTCAGGAAATTCACAGCATCATCCATATGTGTGACTTGCTTTCGAGGAGGAAACTCGAGAAGCGCATAGAGGTTATTTGACTTAGTCCAATGGAATTCTTCAAGAGAGAACTTGACTTGAGGAGCCTTGATTATATCCAATTCCTCAGTAGCATCAGCAGCAGTGTTCTCAACGATGGTGTTCTTGGCAGAGGAAATGTCAGTAGATGCCATTTTCTGCATTATCAGTTCAACCAAAGATTAACAAATAAGAATAATCTTAATGTGGAAAGATTTTCCAATAAGATGGATCGAATTTTGTCCATTTCATTCAGACAAAAATGTCTTAATGAAGATTAGGGTTTTTCTTGTTTTTGAAAAACGAAATGCAAACCCAATAAAAATCTTGTTTTCCAGTTTCCTTTGAGGATTAGGATTCTGGAAAAACGTATGAAGAACAAGTTTAAGATTTTGCGTTTAAACTTGAAGAACAACCATGAAAGGTTGTGTTCATAAAACCATGAAAGAAATGATTTCATTTAAAAAAGTTATTTTGTTTGATCTTGTGAAAACAAAGAGAAGATCATTAACAAGTTTGAAGAAACAGGTAAAATAAAAGAATTATTAACCTGGTTCGTTGCAGAAGATGAAGTTCTTAAGTTCTTGAAAAAAACTTGAGAGCACAAATGCAACAGTAAATTTTCTTTGCTTGGAGGAGAAGTTTTTCGCGTAAAAGAGAAATATAAACCCATAATGAGTTTATATAGTGAGATTAGAGAGAGAGAGAAAATCTTGAGCGGGAAAAGATTTTCATCATGACACGACACGTGTTTGCATTTGATTGGAAGGTAAACGAAACGTGCAAACGTGTGTCAGAAAAAAAAACGTGCCGGGACTTATCCGTTGCAATGACGTCACAACTGTCCTTTCATATTCTTGAATGTCTCTGAGGTTTTGAAAACTCAGGGACACTTTTGAAAACATGAAACACTGAATAGAAATATCAGTGTTGGTTTTAGAAATTTCAAAGTATCGCTGATTAAGGAAGAGATATTCAGCGATGCAGTTTGTTTTGAAATCATGCATTTACATGCGATTGTTAGAGAGAGAAAAACATACCTTGATATCAGCGAATCAAGTTTATTCAGAGAGAAGATGATAGAATGGGTTATACAAGTCGATTTTATCCTATCGCTGATCAAATATGAACCGCTGAAGATTTTACTCTTCAAAGTTCAGCATTCCAAGCTTGCTGATGAGAAAGTTGAATCTTGTCTCATCAAGAGGCTTAGTGAACAGATCAGCTAACTAATAATCAGTTGGGATAAAGTGAAGTTCTATATCACCATTCATCACATGATCTCTGATAAAATGATACCTGATTTCGATGTGTTTTGTCTTTGAGTGTAGTACTGGATTATTGGCTATAGCGATGGCACTTGTGCTGTCGCAATAGATTGGAATATTTGAGAGCTGAAGGTCATAGTCTAGTAGTTGATTTCTCATCCACAAGATCTGAGAACAACAGCTTCCAGCGGCTACATACTCAGCTTCAGCTGTGGAGGTGGACACTGAGTTTTGCTTTTTGCTTGTCCAACTCACCAACTTTCCACCCAGGAGTTGATAGCCTCCTATGGTGCTTTTCCTATCCAATTTGCAACCTGCAAAATCACTATCTGAATAGGCGATTAGATCGAACCCTGAGTCTTTGGCATACGAAAGACCTAGATTCGCTGTACCCTCAAGGTATCGAAAAATTCGCTTTACAGCGGTCATATGAGATATCTTGGGTTCAACTTGATATCGTGCACACAAACATGTTGCGTACATAATATCGGGTCAGCTAGCTGTAAGATACAAGAGAGAGCCGATCATCCCACGGTACAGCGTGACATTAACAGGAATACCCTTATTATCCTTATCAAGTGTCAGCGGTGGTGCCATAGGGGTTTTCATAGCTGAACTTTGAGTTAAGTCGAATTTCTTCAGCATATCTTTAACATACTTTCCCTGATTAATGAAAGTTCCTTTTTCATTTTGCTTTATCTGAAGACCAAGGAAATATGTTAGTTCACCCATCATGCTCATTTTATACTCATCTTTCATTCTATCAGCGAAACGAGTACAAAGATCAGGGTTAGTAGAGCCAAATATAATGTCATCAACATATATCTGAACAAAAATGATATGACCTTTTACTTTCCTGAAAAATTGAGTTTTGTCGATTTTACCTCGCTCAAATTGTTCAATATGGAGATAAGTAGATACAGTGTCATACCATGCACGTGGAGCTTGCTTCAAGCCATAAAGTGCCTTATCCAGTTTATAAACATTACATGGACGCTTAGGATTTGAGAATCCTGGAGGTTGTTCCACATAGACTTATTCATTCAGCTTTCCATTTAGAAACGCTGACTTAACATCCATCTGATATACTTTGAAGTCTTTGTGTACAGCGTATGCTAAGAATAGACGAATAGATTCTAGTCTTGCTACTGGAGTAAATGTTTCGTCGTAATCTATGCCTTCCTCTTGTCTATATCCCTGAGCAACAAGACGAGCCTTGTTGCGGGTTACAGTTCCATGTTCGTCCAACTTGTTTCGATAGACCCATTTAGTTCCTATCACTGTTTTGTCAATTGGTCTTCGAACAAGTTTCCAAACTTTGTTTCTTTCGAATTCAGTCAGCTCTTCTTGCATTGCGCTGACCCAGTTTGGATCTTTGAGGGCATCATCTACTTTCTCTGGTTCAGTCAGAGAAATAAAGTTAACAAATAAACAAATATTACCTGCACTTCGTCGAGTCTGAATACCAGCGTTTGGATCACCTAAAATTTGATCAATTGGGTGAGTTACAGTCCATCGCTGAGCTGGAGTGTGAGACGTTGACTCAACCTGAACTGGAGTAGCTGAAGATGAAGCTTCAGCAACTTCTGGAGTATCAGCTAAGAGTGGAATGGGTGCAGTTGTCATTATATTCACTGATTGCTGAGAAGTAGATGGAATGTCTGAGACATTGGGTTCAGAAGCAGGTATAGTGTTTAAAGGAACAGCTGAGACCCATGATGTTTCAGCTTCACTATTTTGCATATTTGGGATGATAGTAGGACTATCATCTTCAAATGTATGAGTATGAGGAGTGGGAATATCTTCTGAATCACCAAGATGAGAAAACATCCATTGATTCAGTTCTTCAGTATCAGCGGACGGTTTAGAGTTCGCTGAACGGGATTCGTCAAACGTGACGTGAATTGTTTCTTCTACAGTTTGTCTTCTTCGATTGAAGACTCTGAAGGCTTTGGAGATTGAAGAATATCCAAGAAAGATTCCATCATCAGCCTTAGGATCAAACTTTCCAAGGGCATCTCTATTGTTCAGTATGAAACACTGACATCCAAAGATGTGAAGAAAGCTGATTGAAGGCTTTCTCCCATGAAAAGGTTCATAGGCTGTTTTATTGAATCTTTTGACTATCAGCGACCTGTTTTGCGTAAAACAAGCAGTGTTGGCAGCTTCTGCCCAAAACTGCGTAGGCAGGTGAGAATCGCTGAGCATTGAACGTGCAGCTTCAATAATTGTTCTATTTCTTCTTTCAGCGACTCCATTTTGTTGCGGTGTTCTCACTGATGAAAAGATGTGAGAAATACCCTTACTCTCAAAGAAGGAATCAAGAGAACTGTTTTTGAATTCAGTCCCATGATCACTCCTTATTGAGCGAACAGTCAAATTGTTCAGGGTTTCCATCTTCCGAACAAAGGTGATGAGTTCTTCAGGGGTGTCACTCTTGGAACGGAGAAACATAACCCATGTATAACGAGAGAATTCATCAACTATGACCAGTGTATATTTCTTTCCAGCGATGTATTGTTTGTTAACAGGGCCAAACAAATCCATATGGAGAAGTTGCAGAGGAGATGACACTGAGGAGACTTGCTTTGACTTAAAGCTTGCTTTGGTATGCTTCCCTTTCTCACACGCTGAACATAAAGACTCTTTGGCGTATGAGTGCTGAGGTAGACCAGTGACTAACTCTTTTGAAGAAAGAGTGTTCAGTGTCTTGAAATTCAGATGAGAGAGCCTCTTATGCCATAGCCAGTTGACATCAGATGGGGTTTTTGAGAAGAAACAAGAGTTCTCAGTGGTTGTTGAGTCCATGTTTATTACATAAACATTTTCCAAACGATAACCGCTGAGAGCTATCTTCTCCTTTTTGTCAGTGACAAAGCAGGATTCCTTGGTAAAGATTACCTTGTTATCCTTGTCGCAAAGCTGACTGATGCTTAAAAGATTATGCTTCAGCCCTTCAACATATGCGACTCTTCTGAAGGTTATTGTACCATTAGAGAGTACACCAAACCCTCGGGTATGTCCTTTTCCATTTCCTCCAAAAGTCACAGACGGACCCTTCTCTTCCTTGTATTCAGCGAACAGGCTTTTCTTTCCAGTCATGTGTCTAGAGCATCCGCTATCGAGATACCAGATACCCTTTTTAAACTGCATCACAAAGGAAGATTAGTTTTTCTTGGGTACCCACTTAACCATGTGTACACGTTTGTCAGTGGAAGTAGTTGGAATGGAAGGTTCAGCAATCTTCGCAGCATTTGAAGATTCAGCTTTGTCAGTCTTCACTTTGGTTAATTTCTTAACCTCAGTGGTCTTCTTTGCCTTGGGAGCAATCTTCACCTTAGCTATCTTTTCAGCTTTGGTGGCTGTGGGGCAATTACTAGCAATATGATCAGTGAGTCCACATTGATAACATTTCGTATAACTAAAAGTAGTTCTAGGACCATTTGAATGCCGAGCTTTAGATTTTGAATTAGAAGTACCAGCACCAAGTAAGCTGATGGCTTTTGAAATGGGAGGAACATTCAGTTCTTCAGATTTCTTACCAGAGAGATCCACTCTGATTCTAGGAGTAGACCGCTGAATAGATCCACGCTGAGTAGATCCAGAGATCTGATTCATTGATCCAGAGGAATGAATCACTAAAGCTTTAGAAGCATTCAGCTTAGGTACTAAGGTACCCTTCTGAGGATTTTGGTTAAAAGCAATTCCTTTACCTTTATCTTTAAAGACAGAGGTAGGTTTTGGATAAACCATTTTCTCTTTACCTTTTGAAGAGGTAGAAATTTTCTCAGGGATAGGCGGTCTGGACGAGGAACACTGAGAGGATGAAGTATCAGCGACTGAGGATACGAAAGTTCCAAACAAGAGCATGGAACGATCAGTGGTTGGTTCTAGATTATCAGCTTTGTAACCAAGACCACGTTTATCACTCAGGGGAATCTGAGACTTAATTATCTCAGTGATCTTTGTTGAAGAATTACACCATCCTTCAACAGTAGCTTTTTCAGCTCTTAAAGCAGAGAGAGCTTCTTCTCGCTCGATTTTGACTAGCTGATTTAAATGCACTTGATCTTTAAAATCTTCTTCAATTTTAGAAAGCTTTTCTATTTGAAGGTGACAGTTTTTGAACTGTTTAGCGAGATCAAGGTTTTGATTTTCAACTACAGTTTTGCCATTCATGGCTTCATATAAACTTCTAGTCAAGAGATCGATTTTACGAAGACTATCAGCTTTATCAATATTTGCAATATTTGTAAAGAAGGGAGGTGATACCTGAATATCAGAGGTTGAAGTAGAGGGAATGTCAGAGCTTTCTTCCTCATCTTCAATCTTGGCCATAAGACATAGATTGGCTTCATCATCTTCAGAGTCAGATGATGATTCTCCTTCATCAGAGGCAGCCCAATCATAAGCCATCAGGCCTTTGTCTTTCTTCTTAAAGCTTTTTAGCTTCGCATACTTTTATTTCAACTTTTGATACATGTCATCTCTACACCTGGGGTTAGAGGATTCTTTAGGAAAAGTTGAGTTTATCATCTTATCGTTCCATAGATTAAAATTATCTCTGGAGAATCTAGGGGGTTTAGCAAGAGAACCATTGTCAATATAATTTGTGTTTGTGTTGGCAGCCATTTTCAGAAATAGCAAGGAAGATAAATCTTAGTATAGATCAGATCTTGTTTATGAGAATAAACAAATCTGCTCTGATACCACTTGTTGGTCCTGAAGGGCTATACAAGTTTGTAGAAGGGGGGGGGGGGGGTTGAATACAAACACTAAGATTTTACTTTTCTAAATTGTTTATTGATAAATAATTAACAATTTACAGCTTGTTGCGGAAACAAGATTAAGGATAAACCTAAATCTAAACAAGTCGGAACACTAAGTTTCTTGCACTAAGAAAGAGAAGGAAATTACTAATAATAACCTATCTCAAGATAAGAAGGATGAACTTGTCCAGAGTTAGCAAGTTATATCAAAATGAAGTGAGTTCTTCTTCTTATATACTGCATGCATTTAATGCATGGCAGTTTACACTTTACACGTGGCAACAACTCATTGGTTGTACGTCATTGACCTTTGTTGACAATCTTAGTAGCCGCATGTTTGAACAGTGTAGTATCAGAGTGGTTGTACGATTTCAGACAATAAGGAGGTTCTTTTTCTGACGTATCGTACGGAGTCGTGCAAGGGTGGTTAAGACAAAAGTACTTTATACGGGGGACTTCATGATCAGCTTTTCGTTGATTCAGCGATCTATCATTCTATATCAGCGAATGATAGAGTTCAGCGATAGCTAAAGTCTTGTACTTGATACTTCACGTTGAGTGGACAAATCTGAGTCTTCGCTGATCCGCATCAGTTCATTAGGAGACTTGTCGCTGGTTCTTGAGCTTGATCTTCGACTTCAGTGTAGAACCTATGTTGACGTGAAACTTGTCTTCAGGGATCATAAGTAAACAACTAACTTATCAGCGATCACCATAAGTACTGAACAGACTCAGAGCATTATGGTGAACAGTGTTCACTGAATGTTTAATCTAAAGAGTGAGAGTTCCTATCAGCGGTACTGTAAGATCTTAGTACTTATCAGCGATAGTGAAACTCTGATACATATTGTTTACTTACAATTTTCACTAAGTATATAAGAGAGGGTCATTATCAAATCACTGAGGGTTTGGATCAACACATTCAGCAATTGATTCAATTATCGCATGATTGTTTGTGTTGTTCTAGTTGTGGTTGGAATGACTTTGATGATATTAATAATAATGATTGGTTTGGGTCATATCATATATATAATCATACACCCAAATGCAAACCCCGTAAAAACAAAAAGAAACACCATACACCACGGGGTTCCCAATCAGAGGTTAAACCAAAGCAAGAAAGGAAACCCATTTCAAAACAGGTTCCTCCTACTGAGGTTAAACCTACACCCAATAGGCAACCTGCTTCAAAACAGGTTCATCCGAAAGGTGTAAAACCTAACCCTCCAGGACCCATGCAAATATGGGTACCTAAAGTCCGCTAATCTCGTTTTGCCGGACGGTCATGTGTGGTACTTAGATTCTGGATGCTCCAAGAACATGACCGGAAGGAGGGATTTTCTCACGAACTACAAGGAACTATATGGCGGAGACGTGAGATTCGAGAACGATGACAAGGTGCAAATTTTGGGCTACGGCGACATTGTCCAAGACAAGATCACCATCAAGAAAGTTTCATACGTCGCGGGATTGGGACACAACCTGTTCAGTATCGGCCAATTCTACGACAAAGATCTCGAGGTCAGATTCAAAGCCAAAAGGTGTAGCATTCTCAGTGACGGCGGAACGAAGCTACTGGTTGGAAAGCGAAAGACCAATCTCTACACCATCGACCTCGCAGCCCTGAAGACCGATAACTCTGTCTGCCTGATGTCAAAGGCCAACTCTCAACAAGCATGGATTTGGCATCGACGTCTCTCGCACCTGAACTTCAAGAGTATCAACAAACTGGTGTTGGGCGGACACGTGAAAGGCATGCCCGATCTACAATTCGTGAAAGATCGACTCTGCGAGGCATGTAAAATGGGAAAGATGAAGCGAGCGACGCATAAGCCGAAGGCAGCTCCAAGCACGGCACGGTCCCTCGAACTTATCCATATGGATTTGTGTGGACCGATACATGTTCAGAGCATCAACAAGCGCAAATATGTCCTGGTGATGGTGGATGATTTCTCACGCTACACATGGGTTAAGTTCCTACGCACGAAGGAAGAAACTCCGGAGCTGATCATCAACCATTTGAAGACCATCCAAATGAAGCTTCAAAGACAAGTTCAGACCATCAGGACCGACAACGGGACGGAATTCAAGAATCAAACGGTGAACGAATACCTGACCTCAGTCGGTATCTCGCAAACCTTCTCGGCCGCACGCACTCCTCAATAAAACGGAGTGGTGGAAAGACGCAATCGTACCCTCGTCGAAGCTGCTCGCACGATGCTTTCTCAGTCCAAACTGCCTTTATTTCTGTGGGCCGAAGCGGTGTCTACTGCATGTTACACGCAAAACCTCTCAATTATCAACAAGCAGTTCAACAAGACGCCGTACGAGATCATGAACAACCGCGTTCCGAACATCAAGTACTTCCATGCGTTCGGATGCACGTGCTACGTTCTCAATGACAAAGATGATCTCGGCAAATTCAGCCCAAAGGCGGAAGAAGGAGTTTTCATTGGATACTCCATGCAGGCTAAGGCGTATCGCGTTTACAACAAACAGTCTAAAACCGTTACCGAGAGTGTAAACGTGACATTCGACGAAGCCGCAGATTTGGCTTCTGAACATATCAGTTCAGAACCCGATTTAACTGGCGTGCTAGCTTCCGAACTTCCACGTTCGGGATCTGCACAAACGACAGTAAATCCGAATCATGCATCTACGTTGAATGCTGATCTTTCCGATTTAGATTTACTGTTCCAATATTTTTTTGATGATATGCTTAACATCTTTACTCCTCGTGTCTCAGCGCAACCAGGACTTGAAGCTGCTCAAATCGAGGATTCGGAGAATCTCTCCGGTCCGCCGCCCTCGACTAGCACTCCATCCATTACTGTACGCATAATAGTACGCAACAAGGCGTGTCTCGTGGCTAAGGGATACCGACAATAAGAAGGGATTGACTACGAAGAGACATACGCTCCGGTGGCGAGGATTGAAGCTATACGTATGTTCCTTGCATACGCCGCGCACAAGAACTTCACGGTCTTCCAAATGGATGTGAAGACCTCATTCCTTAACGGCGAACTCAAGGAAGAAGTGTACGTTTCACAACTGGACGGGTTCGTGGACGAGAAGAAACCTGATCATGTCTACATCCTAGACAAGGCCCTCTACGGATTGAAGCAAGCTCCACGGGCCTGGTATGATACGTTAACAACGTTTTTGAAAAAATCGGAATTCACACGAGGTAAAATTGACTCAACTCTCTTTATCAAAAACGATAAAAGTCATATTGTTTTAGTTCAAGTGTATGTCGATGACATAATTTTCGGTTCTACTAATCCTCAGTTTGCTAAGAACTTTGCCAAGTTAATGGGGAATTCTTTTAAAATGAGTATGCATTGTGAGATGAATTTCTTTCTCGGTCTTCAAGTTAAACAACTGTCGACCGGGATATTCATAAATCAGGCCAAGTACATCCGGGATATTCTTAAGAAATTCTAGATGGAACAGTCCTCACCGATGAAAACCCCCATGGCACCTGGTACAAAGTTACACACCGATCCTAACGGAAAGGATGTGGACACTAAAACGTACCGGGGAATGATTGGTTCTTTGATGTACCTAACTGCTAGTAGATCGGACATCATGTTTTCGACGTTTCTTTGCGCCCAATTTCAGTCAAAACCGAAAGAGTCTCATTTAATAATTGTCAAATGAATTTTTCGTTATTTACGTGGTACTGCTGATCTTGGCTTGTGGTACCCGAAAGAGGCAGGTTTTGAGTTGTCTGCATACTCTGATGCGGATCACGCGGGAAGCATGATGGACCGGAAGAGCACATCGGGTCATGTGTAGTTCTTGGGCGATAGCTTGGTGAGTTGGGCATCCAAGAAGCAGTAGTGCGTCTCTACGTCGACTGCCGAGGCGGAATATGTGGCCGCCACGAGCTGGTGTTCTCAAGTGATATGGATGCGCACGCAACTCAAGGACTACGGTTTTTCATACATCAAGGTGCCCATCTATTGCGACTCGAAGAGCGTTATTGCAATATCCAGCAATCCGGTCCAACACACGAAGACGAAGCACATAGACGTTCGGTATCACTTTATCAAGGATCACGTTGAAAGAGGTACAGTCGAACTATACTTTGTAAATACAGAACATCCGTTAGCAGACCTGTTTACAAAACCCCTGGACGAAAAACGCTTTACCTATCTTGTGTCCAGGTTAGGTATGCTAAATCTAAAGACTTGATCTGATTGTGTGCCCGGTACAAGTTCCATACATCTACGAGACACTGTCTACTCAGCATCTGTTGTTCACACTCCAGATGATTGAGCATACACTTTCTCGCATCTGTATTCTACTTGTATCAGTTACATAGTTAGGTTGAGTCTCTGTATTTATTAGGTAGATTTCGATTGTTTGCTTTCTTTCCACGTGTGTTTCTTTTGTTTATTACTGTCGTCTAGTTTATTTGGCTTTATATCTGTGCTTTCACAAGTGTTCATGTGTTCAGGGGGAGAACGACCAGCTATCAGGTATGATACATCTATTGTTGAGGGGGAGTGTCACACACATTTTTTTTAACTGTCAGAAAAGTTTTTTTTATGTGTGTAAGGACATTCCCGAGTGCACTTCACATCTCACTCCGTGCACATTATGAGGGGGAGCACAACTATATGTGTTCATCATTTGAGGGGGAGCGTCACATATTGTTTTCTTAAACGTGTAATTTTTTTTGTGTGACAACGTCTCCCAACTCGCTCACATTCCTGTTCTGAGGGGGAGCAAGGAAATACCCATGCAAAGGACGAGGGGGAGCAGAGAATATATGTTTTTTCAAAGAAAGGGTAGTAATTGGAATCTTTTGCAACTTTCCGGACACTTACCCGGTATGTGCCCCGGTAACCGCAAGTTACCGGGTACACTTTCAGGACCCGGTAAGTTACCGGGTAAATCAACCGGTAAGTGTGACCCTATATATATGATCGCATCCGGAAACCCATTTGTTTATTTACCCGGAAAGATACTCTCCAAATCTCCTAAAACCCCTCTCGCACCTTCCCGACTTGGTAACGCTCGGATCTCACTCAAACGTGCTCCAATCTTCTCCAAACAACATGTATGTGTTCCTCATCTCCTGTCGATCGATTTGTGATTATTGATTCGAATTTTTCACCGGATTTCCATCGATCTTAAGATCGACCGAGGGTTTCTCAAACCCGACTTGGGACGATTGGATTGTTAGTCGAACTATAGGTTATCTACATCGCTAAATCCTAGTTTAGGACATTCCCCCATGTTTAGAATCGCATAGCTTATTTAGATCTGATTTGATTGCTGTTTGGATCTATTCGCACACCACAGTCCCTCGTCCGGAAACCCTAGACCACCCGGTAACATGCATATTTCCCGGTAACCACCATATAATCCGGTAACATTCAAGTTACCCGGACACCATCATCATACCCGGTAAGTGCTACTTTTCGATCATTCCGGACACTTTGATACCCGGTAACCCATGTTGTCCGGATACCTTTGTATCCGGTAAGTTCGACATCCGGTAAGATCAGTGTCCGGTAACCTACTCGTATCCGGTAAGTCGTGTCAATCCGGAAACCTATTTTACTCGGTAAGCTTACCTCACCTGGTCACTTCCTATATCCGGTAACCTTGATTCATCCGGTAACCTACACTTTATCCAGTATCCTTTCTCCCCGGTAAGTCCATACACCCGGTAACCTTTGTGTACCAGGTGACCCCTATCTATCCAGTAAGTGTTACTTGTCCGGATACCCTGTTTATCCGGACACTGCTCGAGTCCAATACCTTTACATTTTTCAGACATTGGCAGTCCCAATGTCATGCTTTAACAGCCAGTCCTCAATCAACCACTGATTGAGCCATTCAAGTGCTAAGGTACGCATTGAAGTTTGTGTTATCCCGTCCATGATCTAACACTGTGTTTTGCAGGTATTCTAAATGGCGGATGAACAAGATGACCCTCAGCAGAACATCCCACCTCCGCAGGAGGATATCATAGACGATGAGGCGGACAATGCCTTGGTTCCCGATGACCATGGCATTGAAATTAATCCGAACAACCATCATCTTGACGCCGCCGAATTCCGACCCGTACACCGAGTGGTCGTCGACATCATGCTCGGCCATCCACTTCGCCGAGCACTCACCGCTACAACTGACGTGCCAGTAATCTACGTCTACCAAGTATGGCGCACGGAGCGAGTTGTCACCATCAACAACATCCAGACAATCACCGCCAACATCGACAACTACCCATTCATACTCACACCGGACTCCTTCCGACGACTCTTATCACTTCCAGAACCGACTGCCGGAGGCCATGCCGCGTACGCACCCACCATCGATGACGCCACACTCTGTGCTGACATCCGTGCGCTTGGATATTGCCACGATCTCGACCGTCCGTCCGGATTCAACCGGAAATACATCGCGCCCGTTTGGTACACACTATTCACCATCTTGAATAGATGCCTGTCTTCTCGATGGAAAGGGATAGACTAGTGGACCATAGACATTCTACGCTTGTTCCACGCTGTGTGCTACAACTGGCACATAGACTACTCAGCAATCATTTGGCGTGAACTAGTGCAAGCAATCCGACAGACTGGCGGTTCTAAGAAGAAGTTCCTACCATTTCCGAGATTCTTTTCTTTGGCCGTTCGCCAGCACATGGATGCGAATCCCCTTATCCCGAGACGTATCAATCATCCGGTATGTCCTCACAATAACCTTCAATACTTAGTGATTCGTAATCGACCTGATACCGCAACCATGCTTATACTTGAACACTTACTGGCACACACGGACCCCAATGCACCGGGTGTGATAGAATATAGGCGAATCCCATGGTCCAGCCAGAGCCGGAGGGACCTCCCCCGGGACATAGAAGTGAGAGACGTGAGGGTCCGAGAAGGAGAGGTGGTAGAGTTCGGGCAGCTGGAGCTCCCGTACGGGGTGTGTTGAGATTACATGGGAGGGGAACAGGCGTGGGCAGTGCATTGGATACGCGAGCCAGTACTACCCAATCCCACCAAGCCGGTACAAGCCATAAACCTTCCATTCCTGTCACCCAGACGTCGACCGAAGCTGGAACGTCGTCTAGACCGATGCTTCACCGGGACCCGGAGCCTTACATATCTGATCCTCCCTCACCGACCAGACAGGTTGAGGATGTGGAATCTGACTCCACCGAATCCGATACGGACCGTGCTATACGCGCATCCCTAATACCTACCCGTATCGGCACAAATCCACACTTGACCGAAGGAATCCCATCTGGCTCACCCACAACCCCTCTAATCCCTACTACCCAGCCTGATACGGGAGACATAAGGAGAGAGGAGGGAGTATTGGTTTAAGAATTGGAACATGTGAGACGGAGGGAATTGAGATAGAAAGCGAATCATGAGAGATTAAGCCATAAAAATAAAGAGGCTTCTGAGCGACCCCAAACCAGTGTCATCCAGGTAGCCACATCTGCTATCCCGTCACATCCGTTGGGACGGGATATTGAAGAAGCCGCCGTGGACCTAGCGGCGCAAGTGCACAACCTCTCAAGCCACTTATCCGTCTCTCAAAAGACGGATGTTTCAATTTTGCACGGGGATATGGCACAAATTCTACCGATTTCTCACTTGGAGAGTATGGGTATTGAAACAAGAGACCAGCCGCCCCCGGTCTCACCTTCTTTCAAAGCACCATCGAGTCTAGAGCCACTTGAAATAGTACATTCTTCGGCTAGGATACAAGATGAGATTCAACAAATCGATGCTCTTCGTGACTCGATCGGAACTTCCATAGTGTCTTCGCCTTTAAGCGGAACGCGAGGATAGGAAGGAAATCCTACCACGGCCACACCATCGCCAACCGTGAATGTAGGTGTCTCTGCCTCTAAGATAGATGCCTCAACGGGTAATCTAAGTGATCCCGGAGTTAGTTTACCCAACTTTTTGTCACAGGGATATCTGGACAGCGCCCTAAAGACTGTCCGTGAGGCCATGGAGCAGCGGTTCACCAACGAGCTTGATAAACTGAAAAGCTTGATCAAAGGAAAGGAGAAAGTAATCGAAGTTGAAACTGCACCAACACCTCCACCGGCTCCCGTTCAGCCAAATTACTCGATGGAAACCTTAAAGACTATGCTCCTCTCTCAGTTGCTCCAACACACCGACACCGATGCCGCTACCGAAGCAGACCTGATCTCTGTTCTACGATCCCAGGTATCTGCTCTTTCGTCATCCATCACTACAAGAATGGATCAACTTGACACGGCTCTCAAGGATGTTCAGCAAGCCCTAACCACCTTGACCGAGAGAGTCGCCTCTATGGAAGAAACCTGCAAGAGTCAAGCCGGCGGTCTAAACCGAAGACACGATGATCAGGATGATCCTGATCACCGTGAGGGGGAGAATAAAAGACTACGATTAGCCTAGACCACCCCGATCCTCACTGAAACTACTGTGGTTCAACTGGAACCGTCAATTGCGGCAACTACAACTGAAGAACAACCTGAAGCCAGTTGAGCTTAGTTGAGATGGTCATAGGCATGGACATCTCTGACGACGAAGACCCGATGGTTGAAAAGCCCGAGGGAGCAACACAGGAATTGGTCACATAAGATGCATCAGATAGGCCTGCACTCAATCTGATTGATCCAGACACTGAGATCGTCCCGGAGACCGAAAATGCATGGTACGAAAAAGCCGCCAGTGCGATAAATCTCCAGGTAAACCTGATCTTTCCTACTGATGAAGACGACAACGTTGACTACGACCAGTTTCTGCTGCAAAATCTATATGGTTCACCCGTTCACTCTGCTCAGGCCAACGAGACTTCTACGATACCTGAAACGTCAAGTGCTGAAAATCCGATATCTCCTCAACAACCGACAGCTTCTGATCATTCTCCTCCTCAACAGCAGCAAATCCGGTGGGAGAAAATCATGATCTTTATTCCTCACCTGGAGGAATCTCTGAAGAAGCTGTATGTTCACAGGTTACGCCCTATCAAGCCGACATTTTTCCTTGGTATTTCTCACTTCGACAAAGAATACCAAGGTCAGTACATAAATGCCATGAAGCGGTGTCTTCCAGTTAGCCAGTTAGCCAAGATCACTGAAGTGCTAAACATCTAAACCAGCCGAATCCTTAGAGTCATGTTTCCGGTTTTAACTGTCCGACGCGAAGACGGTAATGAATGGAAAATTTCTGAAGCTGACTTTAAGAATCTTAGACCGTTTGACTTACATGCTATGCTAAAAGACCTCCGAACCAGAACCATCTGACCGCTTCAAGTGACAAAGGCACTCGAAGCTGTTCGTCGATTCATGGTTCACTCAATCATGATGTCCTATCTCACAGACTTTCAAATGGGAATCGAGAACAGAGCAAAGAAGGTAAACCCGCTGAAACCGAATCTGAAAGCGCCCAAACTGAAGATGTATCCCAAGAACGCACTGCTTCTAGAACCAGAATTTGGGATAGTATACCTCAACGATCAGAAAGAAAAGAGGTTTCTTCGCTTCAGCCAGGTCGACAGATTCTGCGATGGCACGCTCTTCAAACTCCAAGATGCTCTTCAAAACATCATCACTTTCGAATCCGAAAATCGAAAGCACTCGTATGTTCCCAACCCCAATGAGATAACTGCTCAAAAAGCCTTATAAGTGATTGAAGAACGCATCGACTACCGCTGAGCCATCAGAACGTTTGAGATACACTTTGCGCTTCGAAAGAGATATGTGGAGAACTGGCGCGAACTCGAACTTCAATTCAAAGGGGGAGATTGTTAGGGTCAAATCTGGTTGAATAGAAGTTCAAGGGCTAATATGTTAATTAACTATTCTTGAGCCTTATTTGTGTAAACGGGCCATGGGCTTACATGCCATGGGCCCAGCATATATAATGTGTTTATTAGCTTAGAATTAAGCTAGTTGTCTTTTACACTTTCAGAAGCATATTGTAAACTCTCTCACATTGAAAGTAAATTGGATGACCAGTTGAAATCATACCGTTCTTGTTATTATCTATTGATTTCTAATGATTGTTGCACTGATCTGGAACTCACATTTACTGTGGAACTCATGATTTTGTTAAGCAAGAAAATGTTCCATTTTGGTATGGTACTTACAATATTTCTTCAAAAATAACTGCACTTAACAATCCAGGACCCAAGCTCCATTGGGTACCAAAATCAACTTAATTTGTTTTGCAGGTTTATCATATGTAGTGCATAATTCTTAAAGCATACCAAACACATGACTGGAAAACTGAAGAGAAGTGTGCAACTTTGGAGAAAAGTACCTATGCTAAAATATATGCATAATTTCAGGGGGAGAAATTCTAACTCTTGCTTAAATATGTTCTTATTGATATATTTTAATTCGTTTTTTGACTTCTGATTATTTCAGATCAGAACTCGTTCTTTAATGTCATTGCCTTCTGAATACAACAATTTAGAACTCGGTCTTCAATGAATATTGGCTTCTGAATAATTCAATTCAGAACCCGTTTTAAATGGAGATTTGACTTCTGAGTAACTCAGCTCAGGACTCGTACTTCATTGTTTTAGACTTTGATTTCTACATATATTGATTTTGTTCACTTAGGATTCTTTGCAGGTTTTGAGGGGGAGCTAATCGGATTTTTCAATCAGTCTATCATCATTTGAGAGGGAGCTTACACATCTGACTGTAAGTATCTTCTGAACTTAATCTGAGATTGCTTGAAAGAAGGACGACTTTCAGACATGAAAAATACGTTATTAAATATTCAAACCACTTCTCTAATTTCAAACATATTTTATAAATTTAGAAGTGTGATTTTAAATGTTTTTCATGAATATCTCGGATTACATCATTATTCCTGACCGTGTGTGTCCAAAGATTAATACTTGTGCATTATCTTTTATATACTTTCAAGTATTCATACACACCGGTTCAGCTTTTTATTGACTTTGTTATTACCATGTCTCAAAATGAAACATTTTTCAATGGTAATGTTTGGGCAAAAAATCACGTCGCTCGACCGCGACCAAAACAAGTAAGACGTATGATTAAGGACTATATCTTGTATTAAGATAAGGTCTCGACAAAGACCCAGAATACCATCGTCGTCCCTCGAAAAAGGTAAGTCGAGAGTTCCTTACGACGCTCGACCATAGCGTCGCCCGATCCGCACGACTATTACATAAGGACGTGCGACCTCGACCAAAGCTAACGTTCACCATGACCGTTTGTTAAGTGTTTAATGCAGGAGTAAAAGTCATTAAGGAGCAACGACTATAACCGACGCGATCATTAAACAGCCGGCGACCGTAACGGACGAAGATCATTACTCCGACGACCGTTTCCAACCGTTAAGGCCATTAAAGGAGCATTTATGGATGAAGCTAAGGACGCGAAGACTATAAATATCAAGCTCAATCAACATTCAAGACATCGAATGTCCGGCGATTAACAACCGAAGCAATATTCAAGAACACCTGAAGTGAAGAACCATTATTCTAAGTATCGTTCTCGACGCACGACAACAGCCCTCGACCAGCAGTTCACACTTTGTTTCGTACACGACAAACACCTGTTTTTACATTCAAACACTTGTAATTTACATTTTGAAGCATTTCCTTCATCTGTATTGTAATCACTGTACGATCGACACCAGTATCCAAGGACATTGCCCCTGATTGGCGACCATAGTGCAGCGACGACACCCCCTGTCGTCCGCAGGTTTTTTCCTCGTTTGAGGTTTTTCCTGCGTCATCAAATCCCTTGTTTCTTTATTTTTATCCTCGTCGCACGTCTCGTCGAAAGATTCTTTCTTTAGTTGTTTAAGTCCACATCGACCTTAAGTTGTCCCTTTGGTGCGATTTTTGGCATTAACAGTTTGGCGCCATCCGTGGGACTACATCTAGAGAAAATCCTCGACGAACGTGCATTCTACTAATAGTTTCTTGGAGTTTCATCTATTTTCTGTTGCAGGAAAATGGTAGCCCCTGGAAAACTGCAGTAAGCCGTCGCTCAGATGTATCAGGAGCTCGAGGTTGCCAGGAATCAACTCAATGCAATGGCAGAAAAGAATCGCAGAGCAGCTGGAGAGATCGTGCGGCTAAGGAATCCTTTTGGACCCCAGAATGGTCCTAGACCATTCATCCAGAATCCAGGTCCGGGACCAGGCCTGTCCGCGCAGAATCAGCATCCAGGTCTATTCATACAGAATCAGCAGCCAGGTCCGTTCATTCCGAATCCCCAGTCTGGGCAGATTCCCCCTCAGCACATCCGACCACCACCCTTGAACAATGGATCCCAACCATTGCAAGGTGGCGCCCAGCCGTTTCAGAATGGATTCCAGTCGTTTACCCAGCCGTTCCAAAGTGGTCCGCAACCTTTCCAGCAAGGATCGCAATCTTTCCAGCAGAGATCGCAGCCATTTCAGCAGGGACCACAATCGTTTCAGAATGGACCGCAACAATTCCACTATGGGTCGCAGCCATATTTTGTCCCGTTCAACGGGGACACCAATGGTTCGTCGCATGGTAATGGCACTAGTCCAGGGACCAATCCCTCGACAGGGGCAAATCCGGATCTTAACGATCCCGTCGCCCAGCGTTTGAAAATGTTAGAAGACCAAAATAAGCGCGTCCTGTCCTTGCTCGCCAAGTTTCCTGGGGCAGCCGTGCCTGTCGACGTCGAGCCTCGCTCGGGGTATCAGGCATCGCCCTTCATCGACGAGATCTCCACCGTCGAGGTCCCAAAGAAGTATAACATTGCTGCCTTCACTCCCAAGTATTCGGGTGTGACCGATCCAATCGAGCATGTCGCGCAGTATAAGCAGCTCATGTGGACGATCTCGATTCCACACATGTACCAGGAAGTATGCATGTGCAAGAGTTTCGGGGCGACTCTCACTGGTCCAGCTCTCCAGTGGTTGATCAATCTCAAACCCAAATCTATCGGGTCGTTCGCCGAATTGGTCAACCAATTCTCCCGGCAATTCGCCAGCAGTCGTAAGATGGAAAAGCACACTAGTGATATGTACTATGTCGTGCAGAAGACCAATGAGTCTATTCAAAGTTATCTCAATAGATTCAATGCCGAAATGATTAGTATCCGCAATTGTGACACCAAAACTGTGATCGAAGCTTATAAGCGTGGTCTAGACGATAGTTCAGGTCTATATATCGATCTGACCAAGTATCCCAAGAGACTTTCGAAGACGTCCGAGCTTGAACCTTAGCATATATGAGGGTCGAGGATGATGCCGCCTTTCGTCGCAAGCACACTGACGACAAGAAGTCGTTAGGCGTAAGAAAGCCAGAGTTCAAGACAAAGGCTGTTTCCAGAATAGAGCCCACGCGCCAAATTTCAAATGTTCGTTTCAAGATGAAAGCAGAAGCCAAGACTGCGACTAAGTTCACTCAGTACCCCAAGATATCCTCTTACGAATTCAAAGGGACCGCTAAGGACCTAGTCGAAGCTCTGAAAAGTTCCCAAGCGACCATTCGATGGCCAAAGAAGTCCGACCTGGACGATGCTAAAAAAGACAAATCAAAGTGGTGCGACTTCCACGTCGATCATGGTCATGCGACAGACGATTGTATCGCATTGAAGAAGGAATTACCGTATCATTTCCCGAAAGGAAATCTCAAGGATATCATCGACGATGTCGCTATTCCAGCTAATAGTCATCGACCGTCGACTCCCGAGCATACAAAAGTTGTCAATTAAAATCCCCTACGCCATTGGGAATCCTGAAGATCGAGAATGAGTCGAAAACGTCGCTATGGTGCCCTGTCGTACGACGACATGATCAATCATAGACAGTATCTCATCGGATCGCCGTGTCGTCCCATCATTTAAAACCTATCTTTCTTTCAGAAAAGAATAGGATAATAAATGACAGGGGGGCAATACCCCATGAAGGAGAAAGGTATGATTTCTAACTATTTTCCATACAAATATTTCTCACAAACAGCTACTGACTTAAGCATCGGAGGGTCATTGGTGAGCCAATGACCAACCCTCGATATCGTTTTATCGCAGGTTCGTACGACATAGACAATCAGGTCCATGACTTGATCACACCTTACAGCTAGTCGAACGACTTGATCGCACGATCGCATAGATGGCTTCGCAGCCTGAGCTTCTTAACTTAGAAAAACTTCGCGTTTTAAATAAATACCTTAGTCGCATATATTGGTGTTTGATTGGCATACATTCTAAACGAATGCCTTATTTTTTCTTTCTTATACCCTGTATGGATGCTTTGATCGTATGTTCTCATATTTTATAAGTACCTTGGTCGCATGATTTCCTATGTATCTTACATTCCATCGATGCGATATTTGTTTACCAAGTATATGAAAACACAAGTTCAAACAAAAAGTGCATTTACTGAAAAGATCGTCAGGTACAGGCTCGACCATCAACAGTCGAGCAGCAAAACAAACAAAATAAAATTCCTAAATTAAAGGAGGAGCATATGTCGCATTCATGCCCGAAGTCCCGTCCTGAAGGCTTTTGCCTGCCACCTCCTCCTCAGCGTCCTTCTCATCGTCCGAGTCAAGATCCCTCTCGGTCCCGATGCCATTCAGATAGATGTCCAGCTCCTCCTTCGCCGAATCAAGAGGGTCTTTCCCCAGCAAATGTCGTCGCATGATCGCCGCCCGAGCAGTCAGACGAGTTATGGCAAAAACCGACTTACTCTCGTCCTTTGCAGCTTGCACTTCTTTCCCCAAACTCTCTACCTTGGATTTATAATCCTCGGCCTCTTTCGAAACAGCAGCCAAGGATTCCTTAATCTTTTCCATCTCCTTCCTTTGCTCGGCAGTCATGGACAAGGACTGCGTCAAGCAAAGGCTAAGATCATCCTTCGCATGATTAACGATCTCCATGTGTTTTAAAGCGTCAGCAAGACGCTTCGATAGATCCTCCGTGCGACCAGTAGCATCGTTTGCTTCGATAGATCCTCCGTGCGACTTTCAGACATGAAAAATACGATATTAAATATTCAAACCACTTCTCTAATTTCAAACATATTTTATAAATTTAGAAGTGTGATTTTAAATGTTTTTCATGAATATCTCGGATTACATCATTATTCCTGACCGTGTGTGTCCAAAGATTAATACTTGTGCATTATCTTTTATATACTTTCAAGTATTCATACACACCGGTTCAGCTTTTTATTGACTTTGTTATTACCATGTCTCAAAATGAAACATTTTTCAATGGTAATGTTTGGGCAAAAAATCACGTCGCTCGACCGCGACCAGAACAAGTAAGACGTATGATTAAGGACTATATCTTGTATTAAGATAAGGTCTCGACAAAGACCCAGAATACCATCGTCGTCCCTCATAAAAGGTAAGTCGAGAGTTCCTTACGACGCTCGACCATAGCGTCGCCCGATTATTACATAAGGACGTGCGACCTCGACCAAAGCTAACGTTCACCATGACCGTTTGTTAAGTGTTTAATGCAGGAGTAAAAGTCATTAAGGAGCAACGACTATAACCGACGCAATCATTAAACAGCCGGCGACCATAACGGACGAAGATCATTACTCCGGCAACCGTTTCCAACCGTTAAGGCCATTAAAGGAGCATTTATGGATGAAGCTAAGGACGCGAACACTATAAATATCAAGCTCAATCAACATTTCAAGACATCGAATATCCGGCGATTAACAACCGAAGCAATATTCAAGAACACTTGAAGTGAAGAACCATTATTCTAAGTATCGTTCTCGACGCACGACAACAGCCCTCGACCAGCAGTTCACACTTTGTTTCGTACACGACACACACTTGTTTTTACATTCAAACACTTGTACTTTACATTTCGAAGCATTTCCTTCATCTGTATTGTAATCATTGTACGATCGACACCAGTATCCAAGGACATCACCCCTGATTAGCGACCATAGTGCAGCGACGACACCCTCTGTCGCCCGCAGGTTTTTTCCTCGTTTGAGGTTTTTCCTGCGTCATCAAATCCCTTGTTTCTTTATTTTTATCCTCGTCGCACGTCTCGTCGAAAGATTCTTTCTTTAGTTGTTTAAGTCCACATCGACCTTAAGTTGTCCCTTTGGTGCGATTTTTGGCAGTAACAGGTAACACACCCGTTTGTATTTCAATTTTGTTGAGCATCATACATTCTTTCTACGTAAGAGATTAAACGTTTCATTCAATGATTGTTTATATTTGGTCATATGAACAAAATATCGATTTTTTTTGATATCATAATCCTTACATGATTATCTTTCATATTTGATCTGATTGATACATTGTCAGATTCTCAAACAAGTCTTTCGAATCCGTTTCATTATTTCAATATTCTTGTTTTGAGAAATCTTCATTGTTCAAATGCTCATATATTTCATGATATTATTGAGGAGCATACATTCTGATGACAATGTCATTCAATTACTAATTCATATTTGTTCAAGCTAAACTGTTGAACAACACAATCCTTTTAGGACAAAATTTCATGGGAATCAGTGTGAGAACTTAAATAACTTCTATGGATTCACGTTAACCAGTGTTTCCTACCCAAGAAGTTATCCTTGAGTGATTGAGGGGTGAGGGGTCTACATCAAAGAGTGGGGGATATAACTTATCCAATTTGGAGTAATCTCGTTGTGCTGAGGTAAAATGTAAATGAGAGTTTGGGTAGAAGTGAGCGGGTTATAAACAAAAAGAGGGTGTGAGAACAAAGTTAAAAGAATAAGAGAACTATGCACCAACCATTTTCTGAGTCGGGCATCCACATTACTGATTGGTTCACATTCTTTGGTGACTATCATTGAAATAGGCAGTGAGCCCATGCCAACTCTTGCTTTCACCCCACCAGCTACTCATTTATTTCTCAACAAATAAATGTTTCAATTTTTCTTGGTGACATAACATATATTCTATCTAATCTTCATTCGGAAGGTTTGGATATTGAAAAAGAATGAAGTTTGCCCCACCTTCGCACTTCAATCATGCACATTGAGTCTGTGGTAAACTTGTTGTCTCAACAGTTTACACAATATGAGCCTATCTAATAAAGCATAAGTTCTTCAATTATTTCTACACTTGCACGTACACACAAAGAATATGTTTTCTTGTCATAACGTTCATAGAAATTCAATTGTGTTTTTCGAGGATGGAATGGAAGCCCTGGAGGAGTGAACATCAAAAAGCCTTTTTCCAAAGTACATTCGTTGTACTAAGTGGCTCTGTTCAACTTACATGCATTTTAACTGTTTCATTCGTTGATTCAGGGTTACAACTTTCATTTTATCTGAATTTGAAAAGATTCAAATACATATCTTTTGGAATTGACGGTTAAACAGCTCGAACGAAGGAGATTGTTTCTGGTACTCAAAGAGAATGCTGAAATTGAAGAGATTTTGATGATCATGATGCTCACAATCATCAAAAAGGGGGAGAAATATCAAACATAAGAAAAGGGGGAGATAGTTTGAAGATTTCAATTTTCGTGAGTCAAGGAGATATTTGCCAAAGTCAAAGAAATTCAAGATAAAGTGTTTCCGAGACATAATTCAAAGAGATGAAGATACATAGTTCAAGAATGTTTTATAGCTCAAAGCCAGTTAAAGCTCAAAGCCCGTTCATGATCCAAGACTGGAGAAATTTGTCAAAGCTCAAAGCTGCAAAGATCAACGATACAATGATTCAAAGAAATGAAGATTTTGATTCCAAGACTTTGATCAACGCTATGAAAATTTGAAGTTTATAATTCGAGATTTTGTGACTATTTGTTTCTAAAGAGACAAATGAAGATTAAAGCTGTCAAAGCGGATTTTTGAAGATAAAGCTTATTTGAATATTCGTCAAAGAGCTTAAAGTGTTGAAGATGTGAAGATCATAAAGAGCTGAAGACTATCGTCATAAATTTTTAATCTTGAATCAATAAGGGGAGATTGTTAGTGCCAAAATGTATTCAAGATTTATATATACTTTTAATATGGTCAAAGTCAATGTAATAGTTAGTGAAGGTCAAAGTCAAGGGTAAAGTCATGTAATAGTCAAAGGTATAAATACCTTTGACTAAGGGAGTTGTGTAGAGAGAGCCTTGCATACATGATAGAGAGAGTCTAGAGAGAGAAAGTGAATGTCATTCATACTTTGTATCTTTCTCTCAATCTATACAAGTTCTACATTGCAAATCCATTGTTACTAGAATATTCACAGAATGAAAGCACCAAATGATATGGACTTAATTCGAGATAGTCAATCTCCAAAAAGTAAAGGAAGAAGAAAGACATTGGGACAATTTTGTGTATTTCATTCATAAAACAAATTACTACTTAAATATTGCAATGACTACCTAGACTCAACAAGAACATGGGATTATGGAACCACTAGTGCTCCTCTTATTTCTCCTAAAATCATGCATGCACTACTACCTCTAACGTTTAAATGGGAATCTTTCAAAATGCATGTGACAATAAAGAAAGCAGTGGACTTGGTATTCAATTCTCCAGTCTTCAAACCTTTTCGGTCGTTGGATCACCGTAGTGGGTCAGATCAGTTTACTACCCATGAGACCCGTATTCATGACATATTCATTGCCATTTTAGTTTAATTCGTGCAATTCAATCATCTTCATCAGAAGAACACAGACGCCATCTTCATTGCATTTGGATGAACAATTTTCAGGCCATTTTAATTAATTTCAATTCCATTATTCCTTAATTTCAAGGGCTTAGAGTTTATTCTTTACGACAATCCCTGTTCTAATTCAACCGATTCTTAATTTGTGTAAAAGAAAGCTTAAACGTGGGTGCTGGTTGTTTTTTATATAGTAATTACTGGTGAGTTTTGTAATTCTTCGTTGGCAGAATGCACAAATTAGTGATTTAAAGATACATATTTTAGATTGTTAGAGAAAACTGTTATTCCAATGTTCTATATGGTTACCATACCATGAGATCAAAATTTTTTAATTTAGTTTTGGTTTTTGTTTTTATTTGAATTTAGGCGTGTGATGAATCAATGGAGTCCAACATCGGTTCAAATACTCCGACGCCCACCACATGCTCGATACAACTTCCCCACTACTTCACCTTATCCTTTCACAAGTTTCTTTCTTTGAGCCTTTCATAGAAAGAATATGTTTCATTGATCTATATTCCTCGGCTTCAATATGATATTTGTCATTTATTTATTCATTTCCGTTAAGGTTTGTCAATGCCCACACTCTGCCCGTCGTGTACGAGAAGTATGATGTGGTCATGTACAAGAATTCCTATTGAAAATCCGTGGAACATGAGATTTGGTTGTGAATATGAAGTGTTGATTGAATAAGAAAAACGATACTCCGCTAGATATTGTTGATTAATTGTTTTTTATTTTTGCATATTAGTAAATATTATACCTCAAGGATTTCAATGTTGAAATTGAGGAATCATAATCTTCAATGGTGAAATTGAGGAATCTCACTTAAGTACAAAATCAAATCACACCCTAAAAAATCCCCAAGAAACTCATCACTGTAAATTCACACACATATATATATATATATATATAGGGTCCCTTTATTTTGAAACCCATGAAAAGGTAACAACCCCTAAAACCCAATCTCTAGCCATTGATAAATTGATCTACGGTTTTCATCCATCTAAGATATTAAATTCTATTTATAATATATTAATAATTCAATATTAGTAAAAACGTGTGAATCTAGGGGTATTATGGGGAATTCATGATCAAAACCCATTCCATTATTCTTGGTAACTTCCATTCGTGATTCACTGAATCCCTAAACCCCATAATCAATTATAATAAGATTAGGTTTGGAATGGATTTACAAATTAAATTTAAATATGATTAATGCATGTAGTATATTCAAATTCATATCATTCCATGGTCGTCATTACCTATAGATGAATTCTGATTCATATTGTAATCCTAGATTCTGAACCTAAACCCATATTCATCGTCTTCTTCATCATATTCGCCGTCTTCTCCGGCCGTATTCACCGTCTTCTCCGGCTATATTCATCGTCTTCTTCATCGTATTCATCTTTTTCTCCGGCCGTACTCCAGTCGTATTCATTGTCTTCTCCGGCGATATAATTTCATCGTCTTCTTCGTCATATTCGTTGTCTTCTTCGGTCGTATTCATCGTCTTCTCCGGTCGTATTCATCGTCTTCTCCTGCTATATTCATCGTCTTCTTCATAGTATTCATCGTCTTCTCCAGCAGTATTCATCGTCTTCTCGAGCCGTATTCATCGTCTTCTTCATCATATTCATCGTCTTCTCCAGCCGTACTCCAGTCGTATTCATCGTCTTCTTCATCATATTCATCGTCTTCTCCGACCGTATTCATCATCTTCTCCGAGTTAGATGAAGCCATTAAGAAGAATAATTTAAAATTTTAAAATTTTTGGAACACATATTCACTACACAACCTTCTTCGACGGATTCATTACCTTCTTCGTCGGAATAATTATCTTTCTCTAGAAGTTCTTTCTTCATGTCGTCTGAAAGATCTTCTACAAATTCATCATCACC
Source organism: Saussurea involucrata (assembly GCA_033807775.1). Taxonomy (NCBI): domain Eukaryota; kingdom Viridiplantae; phylum Streptophyta; class Magnoliopsida; order Asterales; family Asteraceae; genus Saussurea; species Saussurea involucrata. The sequence goes on from CM066322.1 coordinate 143,070,010, forward strand.
AACCATTTTATCACCGGGCAAACCAGATGACGAACAAAACTCGAAAACCATTTCAGACGAATTCAAATCGGAAGAACAAGCATCACGAACACTTGGTGAAACCATGTTGAACCGTGAAATTAAATCTGCAAAAAAAAAAGAATTCGATAGAAGCAATATGTTGCAGAAAAATAAAAAATAAAAAACCCAATAAGATAATGATATGTAGAAGATAACGGCCTAATTTTTTCAATTAAAAAAAATGAAAAAACTGATTTTGTGCAACAAATACGGACGCCATTGATTTACTTTCAATCTATCAATGTTGCCTTAATTAACGTGATTGATCAAATACCAAAATTACGCTTAATATTAAATAACTAATTTATAATCACATGATCAAGATCAACGACTATAGATGGGGTTGTAGGGGTTGTCACCTTTGTATGAGTTGCAAAAGATCACTCCCCTATATATATATATATATATATATATATATAGATAGATAGAGAGAGAGAGAGAGAGAGAGAGAGAGAGAGAAAGGTAAGAGATCGTATGAGAAGTGGACTTAAGGTGAGAAGGGTAAGAAGGGATCTTGTAATAACCCGGGTAAGTTCGTTAGTTAAAATCTCCTTCAGTTAAATTTAGTTAACTTTAAAATTGAAAGTTTAGGGTAAGTTTGGGTTAATTTACAACACAATCCGAAGAAGTCCCGATTTCAGAGGTATGATAGCCGTCCGCCGTTTCGACCGGCGGAAAGACCATGTCAGAAATGCAACCGTGTTCACCAAGGAAATTGCCAAGGTGATTTACGAGTGTGTTATAGGTGTGGGAAGACCGGGCACGTCATCAAGGATTGTAAGGTAACGCGGTTATGTTTCTTATGCAATTCTCCGGATCACCTTCAATCGGACTGTCCGCAGGGGAGGATGCAGCAAGGTGGGTCTTCGGGCAGGCCAGCGATTGTTAAACCAGTAATACCAAGACTGGAACCGCCAGTAACCAGGGGTCGTGCATTTCAAATGACCGAGTAAGAAGCGGAGGAAACTCCGGATGTGGTCACAGGTACATTTTTAATAAACTCTACACGTACTAAGGTGTTATTTGATTCCGGTGCAAACCGATCGTTTGTGTCTCCTGCATTTGCTGCTTGTCTGTGTTTGAAACCTAAAATGCTAGAACATACTCTATCAGTAGATACGGCAAATGATAATCAAGTGTCGGTTAGAGAAGTATTTGATGGCTGTGTGATAAATATAGAGGGGTGTAGAGTGCCGATACAATTGTTTCCTATAACTTTGATAGAGTTTGACGTCGTAGTGAGAATGGACTGGTTAGCCAAGAATCAGGCTAACATAGTGTGTGATAAGAAGTTAATAAATGTGATATTACCTGAGAAGGGACCAGTAGTGATTTATGGTGATCGTAGGAATCATCAGTCTAGCCTTATATCTATGATAAAAGCCCGTAAGTGTGTGAATAAGGGTTGTCATAGTTACTTGGCTTACGTGATAGATATTAAGCCAGAAAAGAATAGGATGGAAGATATTCCTATTGTTAGTGAATTCCCTGAAGTATTCCCCGAAGACTTGAATAGTCTTCCGCCTGTTAGACAAGTAGAGTTCGGTATAGACCTGATTCCTGGAGCCACTCCTGTAGCCCGTGCACCTTATCGTCTGGCACCTCCAGAGATGAAAGAGATGATGGCACAACTACAAGATCTATCCGATAAAGGCTTCATCAGACCTAGTTCTTCACCGTGGGGAGCACCAGTGTTATTTGTGAAAAAGAAGGATGGTTCGATGAGAATGTGTATCGACTACCGAGAACTGAATAAGCGCACGATAAAGAACAAGTATCCATTACCCCGAATTGATGACCTCTTCAATCAGTTAGTTAGAGCTTGCTATTTCTCCAAGATTGATCTAAGATCCGGTTATCACCAGTTGAAAGTTAAAGAAGAAGACGTTATAAAGACTGCTTTTCGAACAAGGTATGGACATCACGAATTCTTAGTGATGCCGTTCGGACTGACGTTCTAAAATTCTTTGTTATTGTATTTATCGATGATATTCTTACCTATTCCCGATCCAAGGAAGAGCATGCGCAACATCTTCATTTGATTCTGGAGCTACTGAAGAAGGAAAAGTTGTATGCAAAATTTTCTAAATGTGAATTCTGGCTACGGAAAGTTCAATCTGGGGCACGTGGTTTCTGAGAAAGGTATACAAGTTGATCCAATGAAAGTGGAAGCAGTTGAAAAGTGGGAACCGCCAAAGACAGCAACCGAAGTACGTAGTTTTCTGGGTTTAGCCGGCTACTATCGGAAATTTATAAAAGACTTCTCTCGTATCGCACCGCCTTTGACTAAGCTGACTCGAAAGAACCTGAAGTTTGAATGGAAAGCAGAACAGGACGAGTCATTCCGGATATTGAAAGAGAAACTGTGTAGCGCGCCGATTCTATCACTACCTGATGGTTCAAAAGACTTTGTTGTTTATAGTGATGCATCAAAACTGGGATTGGGATGTGTACTTATGCAACGTGGAAAGGTTATTGCTTATGCTTCTCGTCAATTGAAGGATCATGAAAGACAGTATCCTACGTACGACATGGAGCCTGCAGCAGTCGTCTTCGCGTTAAAAATTTGGAGACATTATCTGTATGGTTCCAAATGTCAGATTTATACTGATCATAAGAGTCTCCAACACCTCTTTGATCAGAAAGAACTAAATATGAGACAAAGAAGATGGCTAGAATTGCTGAATGATTACGACTGTGAAATCCTTTATCATCTGGGAAAGGCAAATGTGGTAGCTGATGCATTGAGTCGTCAAGAAAGGGGTGGAACAATAAAAGTTATATCGCTACGAACTGAACTCCTACCCAGCATATTTGACGAATTGCAGAAGTGTCAAGTGGAGGCTTATTAAGATGAACATCTGAAATCAGAACGGTTAGCGGGGATGTCAGCATTGCTAGTAAAAGATGATCGGGGGTTGTTGTGTCTGGGAAACAGAGTGTGGGTACCTCGGTTGGATGGGTTACGTAATCGTGTTTTACAAGAAGCTCATCAATCCCGTTTCTCTATTCACCCAGATTCAAACAAGATGTATAAAGTCCTAAAGCAATTCTATTGGTGGCCGGGGATAAAAAGAGGGATTGCTCAGTACGTGGAAAGATGTGATACTTGTAAGAAAGTAAAGATCGAACACCAAAAGCCGTTTGGTCAACTACAACGGCTAGAAATACCTATGTGGAAATGGGAGCAGATTACCACAGATTTCATCACGAAGTTACCAAGGACTTCGAAGGGATTTGATTCTATTTGGGTGATCATCGACAGATTGACAAAGTCTGCACACTTTCTACCGATAAAGGAAACCGATTCGATGGAGCGATTAGCTAAGTTGTACATTGACGAAATAGTAACTCGACATGGAGTTCCAATCTCGATCATTTCTGATCGTGATAGTCGTTTTTCTTCGAGATTTTGGAGAAGTTTTCAAAGGGAAACGGGGACACAGATAAAGTTAAGTACGACGTATCATCCTCAAACAGACGGGCAGAGTGAACGAACGATTCAGACCTTAGAAGATATGCTCCGGGCTTGCATTGTTGATTTTGGTGGATCATGGGATAAGCACTTACCGTTGATCGAGTTTGCATATAACAACAATTATCATTCCAGCATACAAGCGGCACCGTTCGAAGTGCTGTATGGTAGGAAATGCCGAACGCCTCTGTGTTGGAACGACGTGGGAGAAAAACAGCTAGCGGGACCGGAAATAGTTCAGTTAACTGCCAATAAGGTTACTCAGATTCGAGAAAGATTGAAAGTGGCTCAAGATAGACAGAAGAGCTACGCTGACCGACGTCGAAAGCCTTTGGAATTTCAAGTCGGGGATTTCGTAATGTTAAAGGTTTCACCGTGGAAAGGAGTCATCCGATTTGGACGACAAGGTAAACTTAGCCCAAGGTATATCAGACCATTTGCAATTACAGAAAGGATCGGTGAGGTAGCTTACCAATTACATCTTCCGCCGGAGTTGAGGAGGATTCATAACGCATTTCACATATCGAACTTCCGAAAGTGTTTGGTTACTCCAGATCAGACAGTCTCCCTACCAGAAATACAAGTCGATGAAAGACTGAATTATGTGGAAGAACCGGAAGCTATAGTTGATCATAAAGTCAAAGTGTTGCGGAATAAAGAGATCAAGCAAGTGAAGGTTCAATGGAGGCATCATAGAGGTCAAGATGCTACATGGGAATCAGAGTCGGAAATGAGGGTCAAATACCCTCACCTTTTCACTTAACTGAATTCCCGGACGGAATTCTTTTTAAGGGGGAGATGATGTAATAACTAGGTAAATCCATTAGTTAAACTCTATCCCGTTAAGTTTATTTAATTTTAAGATTGGGATGTTTGGGGTATGTTTGAAATAAGTCATAAGTTTAAGGGTGTTTTGGTACTTATCATATAGTTTCAACCAAAAGTGAAAATTAATACTTAAATATCTTAAGTATCAGATTACCACTTTCCTTATTCAGAAAGTGTGTATGTATGTGTGTTTTGAGTGAAAAGGAAGCAGAGGAAGAAAACGTACGATTAGGGCTTCAATTGATTGGGATGAAATCAATTTGGAGGTAAGTTCCTTTACAATTTGTGTTTATAATCAGTAGTATTAGACTTCTATCGGTTTAGAATTTCTAATTTCGCGACTTGAATAGATTTCAATCGATTTCTGGGCAAGTGGAAACCGACTGTGTTCTTGAAAACTTCTGGTAGAGTCCCGGTAGTGTCTACTCCCGGTATAGTGAACTCCCGATATTGCTAACTTCCGGTATTGCCAACTCCCGGTACCAAAGAGTCCTGGTACTGTGAAGTCCCGGTACTGAGAAGTCCCGGTACTCTGTGTAGTCCCAGTAGTTGTTAATTTTAGTGATACAGTTGAGAACAGGAACTGGTAGGCTTTATATGTTTGGCTAGTAAAGAGGTGTATGTACCTTAAATTGTTTCAGATTATGTGGAGTCGTGGTAAGAGATAAGACCATTGTGAAAGGAGCTTGCGAGCGTGTGTAATAATCAAAACAGGTGAGTTTTACTTTAAAAGTATTTTTAACTAGAATACATATACGTATGGTTTGGGAATGTGATAATTGGTGATTACGTGTTTATATGTATGGTATATGTGAATTATAATATATTGAGGTATTATATTTACATGAGTATTATAAGGTGTTATAATACGTTGGCCGGGCTTAGGACCGGTGTGTTTGGCTATAGAATCCGTATAACGTTGTTTGGCTGTAGATGTTGTACACCGTTGTAAATTTATTAGTTGGCTTGCAACCAACTAATATGGCCAGGAGGAATGAGAAGGGAAGGTATATGATGTGTGAGTTCAAATTGATATATTTGATCGTGCTGTGTGATTTATATAAACAAGGTTTATATATATGATTTCGAACTAACAGGGATTTTTTTCACTTAGACCCTTAGGTCTAACCCTCATTTTTGTTTAAAAAAATATGTATTCCAGGGGGTGGATCGAGTAAGAGCAAGTAATTAGAGTAACCGATGGATGGCTTTTGTGAAGGATTATATGATGAAGATTTTGGCATGTTTAGCAGTTGTATTACAATATTAAATGTTATTTATGTATTTAGTACATAGTTTATAGTAGAATGGCTTCTGCTAAATGTAAAAGACAACGGGACCGTACTTGTAATATGATGTCTCTTTTATTATATCGATGTTGGGTTACATTATGTGATTTGTTGTGTATATGGGAATTGGGTTGTTACAGTTGGGTTTAAAGTTGTTCTGTTAGGACCTTTCCATTGCTGCATCTGAAAAAGAAAAAAATGAATACGAGGAATGGTTGACGAGGGTTATGGTTTTGAGAGATGGGGAAGAGAGAAGGGGGTTGTCGATGGCAACAACGAGATGGAGAAATAAGAAGAAGGGAGGAGGCAACAAATACATATATCAGAGAAATAAGAAGAGAGGAGGGTATGCAAGGGCATTTGGGGAGAGTCATGGCTGAGTGTATAAAAGGGCGTCACAAGAGCTGTGCAAATAAGTCATGTGATTTACCATTAAGCTCCAAACAAACAACCATATATGACTGACCGAATAAGTCATACATGTCATTAAGCTCATTAAGTCAAAAACAAACATGCCCTAAATTTACATCTACTCACCAAGGCTAACTTAAATAAAAATCAAAACTCTAAGAAAAAAGATAAATAGCAATGGAGGCCTCTCATTGATTTGATGAGTCTTCCTTTATAAATATATATTGATTTAGAATTTCAAAATTGTCTTCTTCTTTTTCCATACATTATTGACTCCTTATTACCTAATACTAAATGCATGAATCTTAATGTAACACCCCGAATTTCTTGTAAGTTTAATTGTCGCATAAGTCATTAGTTGACGCTTTAAGTTCATTTTACTCATGACTACTATAGGGATATAGTGGTATATATATATATATATATATATATATATATATATATATATATGGATGTTTGCATGCGCCATTCCCATGCACAAGCACCTTTCCACATGCGAGAACCCCCGATCTTTACTTAAGGCTGTTGGTCCCGAAGGGCTATACAAGTTTGTAGAAGGGGGGGGGGGGGGGGGGTTGAATACAAACACACATATTTTACTTTTCTAAATTGTTTATTGATAAATCATTAACAATTTACAGCTTGTTGCGGAACAAGATTAAGGATAAACCTAAATCTAAACAAGTTGGAACACTACGTTTCTTGCACTAAGAAAGAGAATGCAATTACTAATAATAACCTATCTCAAGATAAGAAGGATGAACTTGTCCAGAGTTAGCAAGTTACTTCAAAATGAAGTGAGTTCTTCTTCTTATATACTGCATGCATTTAATGCATGGCAGTTTACACTTTACACGTGGCAGCAGCTCATTGGTTGTATGTCATTGACCTTTGTTGACAACCTTAGTAGCCGCATGTTTGAACAGCGTATCAGAGTGGTTGTACGATTTCAGACAACAAGGAGTTTCGTTTCTGACACATCGTACGGAGTCGTGCAAGGGTGGTTAAGACAAAAGTACTTTGTACGGAGGACTTCATGATCAGCTTTTCGTTGATTCAGCGGTTTATCATTCTATATCAGCGAATGATAAAGTTCAACGATAGCTGAAGTCTTTTACTTGATACTTCACGTTGAGTGGACAAATCTGAGTTTTCGCTGATCCGCATCAATTCATTAGGAGACTAATCGCTGGTTCTTGAGCTTGATCTTCGAATTCAGCGTAGATAACCTATGTTGACGTGAAACTTGTCTTCAGATATCATAAGTAAACAACTAACTTATCAGCGATCACCATAAGGACTGAACAGACTCAGAGTATTATGGTGAACAATGTTCGCTGAATGTTTAATCTAAAGAGCGAGAGTTCCTATCAGCGGTACTGTAAGATCTTAGTACTTATCAGCGATAGTGAAACTCTGATACATATTGTTTACTTACAATTTTCACTAAGTATATAAGAGAGGGTCATTATCAAATCACTGAGGGTTTGGATCAACAATCTCCCCCCTATTTGATTATGACATAGCAACAGAGAAAATTGCTATTTAATGAAAATATAAGGATAAAAAGAACTCATAAAATATTTGTCCCTTTTACTGTTTTCTGGGATCTTTTCTGTACTGATGGAGTAAAGTACTTTCGCTGAAATCTTTCTTTAAACTTCGTAAAGATTACAGAGGGAAGTGGAAAAATTACAAGTACAGCGAATACAATTACAAGTACAAAAGAATAACTGATACAATAGAAGAATAAGGCGATCCTATCAGTTTATAAAGGTTCCTCCTTAAAGAGAAGTTCATCAAGGGTCTTTGATGTGGGAATCATCCAGTCAGGAACATTTACTCCTTGATTTCTTTTGTTCAGCGCTTCTTCAAAAATCAAGAGTTTAAGATGCCGTGCCTGAATGTCGTTTTTGAAGTCACACCAGTAGATGAGATCTTTCAGCTGTTCGATGGGAAGTTCAGAGATACGTTGAAAACGCTTTCGTCCATCCCAGTCAATAAAGAATATCCCATAGGGTTCGCTTATGACTTTCCCAGGGATGAAAGTCTCATCAGGAGGAAGAGACGTGTCAAGTGCAGAAAGGTCAGGTTCTGGACCAAGGACTTCAGCTAGAGAAAAACCAATACCTGTTTCGTTTCGTATCTGAGGACCTGAGTCTGAAGATTTAGACTTTTTCTTTGCAGAGGCCCTTCTTTTTTGACTTTCGAGAGGAGGAGGAGGAGGAATATCCACACAAGAATAGACTAAGTCGATATGTTTTTTTATCAGCTTTTCAACATGATCCTTGTACTTAGACTGAGACTTCAGGATGGCTAATCTGATCTCCAACCATTCAGAGAGACCGTACTTCGTGATGGCTTCAGCATAGAATTTTTCGTACTGTCCATTCTCTCTGAATATCTCGATTTCAGCGATTGAAACTTTGAGGGTTGATCTTCCAGCAATGAGTACCTTGATGATTCTGGAAGGTCGATATCTGAAGTGTACCTTTTCTTTGCACCATATTAAGGTAGATTTAGACACAATTCTTTTTTCTTCAACGATTTTCTTGGCGACTTCCCATATCTGACGTTGAACTTCGATTGGATTTCTTTTCAGCTTGGGGTCTTTCACCAATTGTTGAGTAAGCTGGATGGCGAGTTTTTTGTCTTTTTCTTCAACTTCCCTTCTTTCAGCGATCAGACGTTCAGCTCTGAGGTGATCCTTGTATTCCTTTTGAGAAAGTTTGAACTTTGGAGGAATAGAAGGAAGTTGATCACGCTTCAGAATGATTCGCTGAGCCTCGAACATTTTTATTATCTCTTTTCTTCTTTTCTGAACCTCTTCACTTGGTTTTTAAAGAACCAAGGAAGGTGTGTTTGTATGAGAGAGCATCTGTTCTTCAGGTTCATCAGTCTTAGAGATCAAATCCAAGACTGGGGTTATTTCTTCAGCGTTGGGAGCTGGGATTATTGTTGGTGAAGTCGCAACTGTAGGAACTTCAGCGATATCCTCAAACAGGGGAGAGGACTAGCTGAAACACAACGATCGTACGAGTAAGAACTTGGGTAGAACAGAGATAGAGAAAATGTGGTTGTGTATAGAAGTTGTGGAGAGGAGAGCTGAATGTGTATAGATAGAGGAGGGATGAGTGTAAGGAAGATTTAGTGTACCTGACAAACTGGCTTTGGAAGCGAGATCGTCAGATTGTCAATGTCTTCAGCGACACCTTTTCCTTTGCCCTTGTCAGCTTCAGACTCTGAAGGCTTTGATTTGGTCCGCTCCCCTGAAGGTTCGTTTATCACGATCCCTTTAAGAACTGTAGTCCTCTGAGCAGGCTTGACGATAAAGGAGTCATCATCATCAGCATCGTCATCATCATCATTCTTTGGAGAAGAGGATGGTTCATCATCAGATAAGTCGATGGCTTCTTCATCTTCAGCTTCAGATTCAGATTCTTCAGCTTCTCCTTCGAGTTGTTCCCCCTCAAATACAGAGGTAAGCTTCTCGGTTCCCTCAGGGTTTTCATCTCCCTGAGGTCCAGCGGTTGTTTCTTCATTTGTCTTCTCACCCTCTTCAGTAAGGGTGAGGTCTTCAGTCTTCTCCCCCTTGATAGATTCATCATGGGGAAGGTCTTCAGATATCTTCTCCCCCCCTTCCACATGATGAGTGGGGGAGGAATGCGATGACTCAGCAGTAGGTTTGGGTTCCCTGTCTTCTTGGCCAGGGACCCCCATATAATCTTCAATCGCTGCTACTCTGTCTTCTAGGCCAGTAATAGCAGGACTGATCTTTTGTAGATTATCTCGATCGGCCTGAGTGAATTGAGAAGTCGAGGTGGTCAGGTGATCGAGCACTTTCTGACCAATCTGTTTGACCGCAGAGACTTCAGACTTCACTGAGTTTACTGAGGTGTTAACTTCAGTCTTTACAGCAAACATCTCTCCTTCTAGTTTTCCAACCGATGTCTTCAGCGTTGTGACTTCGCTGGACATGGAGTGAACTGTTGTTTTGATGGCAAGGTAGTCTATGTAGATGTCAGCGAGAACTTTGGTAAAGTTACTGAGAGTATGATCAACCTTCTCCAAGTCATCTTTGGAGGCATTCTTCTCGACCACTGTTGTCAGCTTTGTGAGATTCTCTCCAGCGTTTGTTACAGCTGAAGAGTTGTCGGAGAGAGTAGTGGTGAGACCTGTCAGCTTCATCTCTAGGGTCTTCAGAGAGGCATTGATGTCTCCTAAATTAGGACCTGTAACATATAAGTACTTGTGAACAGAGGAAAGCTCAGAAGTTTGGGGTTCAGTTACAGAGTATACGGGTTGGTGTATACCTGCAGGAGGGTCGACGAAGTCATCAAAACTTCTGTGACCTGAAAAATATTCCATGTCGTCAGCGAGAGTGCATATACGCATGGACGTTCCTACAGGTCCTGTATCAGCTTTAGCTTCTGGAGGAATGACAGGTGCTCCAGTGACAGCTGAATTAGAGTCCAATTGAGTAGAGGGAGGAGCGAAGGTTGAGAATGTTGGTTGGGTGCGGAGTTCAGCGTTGGATCCGCTGAGAATCACTTCTTCAGTCTGTGGAGAGACTGAATGAGGTTGGGTAGATTCCAAGTTTATAACCTCAGCGTTTAGAGACGCTGAAGCTGGGATTGAATAGGTGGCTTGTTCAGAAGTGGCAGAGCGTACCACTGAACATTCCTTCAGCTCTTCGAGATGAGCTGAGGAGTCTTCAGCAAGAGATTGATGGGGTTTCTCCTTGGTTTTCTTAGTTCTTTTGGAACTAAGTTGGGTAGAGGAGTGTTTCCTTTTATGAGAAGAAATGGAGGTTGCAGCTTGGGTATCAGCGATGGGTTTGTCTGCTGAAGGAGCTGCAGAAGTCGAAGAAGTAGGGTTGAGAAGAGTTAAGAGCGTAGAAAGACGTACCTCGTTTTCCACTGGATTGAAGTCGAGTACCCTAGGGCCAACCTGAGAGAGTTTCAGGTCACCCTCTTTTGGGTAGTTGTCCTTCAGGCCTGTTTGGAAGACGACGCTGATGAATCTTGGATAAGGAACCCATGGAGATCGGTCAGCGACGGAGTCCACTCTGTGTACAAGGTCATCGTAGATTATCGATGCCCAGTATATATGTAGACCTTTCAGCAAGGCATATCCCATTGCTTGCTGAGGTTGAGCGGCTTGATCAGAGGAGTCGGTCTTTGCAGTCATGCAGCTTATCAAATGAGCGAAGATGAAGTTCATCTCGCTGGGCATTTTAGATTTCTTGATGAGGGTCAGTTTCTTCTCAGGCTTCTTGTCCCTCCCAGTTTCCCATACATAGCCCATTGCATCGAAGAATGCAGTGATGGCTTCCCTATCTGAGTGTTTCTTGTGGTCTGGGAGGGGAACAAAAGGTTTTTATTTAGTGGAGATGGGAAGGCTCACGGCTTTGCGGATAATGGCAGGGGTGAATATTATAGTGCCATAATCAGTATCACAGAGGATGCAGTCAATTGTCTTTAAGGAGTCTTTGGTTGATGGTAGCTGAGAGTATCTGGCAGAATACCAGAACTGAGATAGCAGTAGCTAATGTGCAGGAGGTGTTATGGTCAGGGCTATAGAGAGGCAACAGTTTTTCAGGAAATTTACAGCATCATTCATATGTGTGACTTTATTTCGAGGAGGAAACTCGAGAAGCGCATAGAGGTTATTTGACTTTGTCCAATCAAGTTCTTCAAGAGTGAACTTGACCTGAGGAGCCTTGATGATTTCCAATTCCTCAGTAGCATCAGCAGCAGTGTTCTCAGCGGCGGTGTTCTTGGCAGTGGAAATGTCAGTAGATGCCATTTCTGTATCAGTTCAACCAAAGATTAACGAATAAGAATAATCTTAATGTGGAAAGATTTTCCAATAAGATGGTTCGAATTTTGTCCATTTCATTAAGACAAAAATGTCTTAATGAAGATTAGGGTTTTTCTTGTTTTTGAAAAACGAAATGCAAACCCAAGTTTAAGTTTTTCTTGTTTTCCAGTTTCCTTTGAGAATTAGGATTCTGGAAAAACGTATGAAGAACAAGTTTAAGATTTTGCGTTTAAACTTGAAGAACAACCATGAAAGGTTGTGTTCATAAAACCATGAAAGAAATGATTTCATTTGAAAAAGTTCTTTTGTTTGATCTTGTAAAAACAAATAATAAGATCATAAACAAATTTAAGAAGTAGGTAAATAACAGAATTATTAAACTGGTTCGTTGAAGAAGAAGTTCTTTAAAACTTGAGAGCACAAATGCACCAGTAATTCTTTCTTGCTTGGAGGAGAAGTTTTTCGCGTAATGGAAAAATATAAACCCAAAAAGTGTTTATATAGTGAGATTAGAGAGAGAGAAAAACTCGAGCGGGAAAGTTTTTCATCATGACACGGACACGTGTTTGCATTTGATCGGATGGTAAACGAAACGTGCAAACGTGTGTCAGAAAAAGAACGTGTCGGGGCTTATCCGTTGCAATGACGTCACAGTTGTCCTTTCATTTTCTAGGATGTCTTTGAGGTTTTGAAAACTCAGGGACACTTTTGAAAACATGAAGCACTGAATAGAAATATCAGTGTTGGTTTTATAAATTTCAAAGTATCGCTGATTAAGGAAGAGATATTCAGCGATGCAATTTGTTTTGAAATCTTGCATTTACATTCGATTGTCAGTGAGAGAAAAACATACCTTGATACCAGTGAATCAAGTTTATTCAGAGAGTGATAGAATGGGTTATACAAGTTGATTTTATCCTGTCGCTGATCAAATGTGAAAGTTGAATCTTGTCTCATCAAGAGGTTTGGTGAACAGATCAGCAAACCGATAATCAGTTGGGATAAAGTGAAGTTCTATATCACCATTCATCACATGATCTCTGATAAAATGATACCTGATTTCGATGTGTTTTGTCTTTGAGTGTAGCACTGGATTGTTGGCTATAGCGATGGCACTTGTGCTATCGCAATAGATTGGAATATTTGAGAGCTGTAGGTCATAGTCCAGTAGTTGATTTCTCATCCACAAGACCTGAGAACAACAGATTCCAGCGGCTACATACTCAGCTTCAGCTGTGGAGGTGGACACTGAGTTTTGCTTTTTACTTGTCCAACTCACCAGCTTTCCACCCAGGAGCTGACAGCCTCCTGTGGTGCTTTTCCTATCCAATTTGCAACCTGCAAAATCACTATCGGAATAGGCGATTAGATCGAACCCTGAGTCTTTGGGGTACCAAAGACCCAGATTCGCAGTACCCTTAAGGTATCGAAAAGTTCGCTTTACAGCGGTGATATGAGATATCTTAGGTTCAGCTTGATATCGTGCACACAAACAGGTTGCGTACATAATATCAGGTCGACTAGCTGTAAGATACAAAAGAGAGCTGATCATCCCACGGTACAGCGTGACATTAACATGAGTACCATTAGTATCCTTATCTAGTGTCAGCGGTGGTGCCATAGGGGTTTTCATAGTTGAACTCTGAGTTAAATCGAATTTCTTCAGCATATCTTTAACATACTTTCCTTGATTAATGAAAGTTCCTTTTTCATTTTGCTTTATCTGAAGACCAAGGAAATATGTTAGTTCACCCATCATGCTCATTTTATACTCATCTTTCATTCTATCAGCGAAACGAGTACAAAGATCAGGGTTAGTAGAACCAAATATAATGTCATCAACATATATCTGAACAAGAATGATATGACCTTTTACTTTCCTGAAGAATAGAGTCTTATCAATTTTACCACGCTCAAATTGTTCAATATGGAGATAAGTAGAGAGTGTGTCATACCAAGCACGTGGAGCTTGCTTTAAGCCATAAAGTGCCTTATCCAGTTTATAAACATAACCTGGACGCTTAGGATCTGAGAATCCTGGAGGTTGTTCCACATACACTTCTTCATTCAGCTTTCCATTTAGAAACGCTGACTTAACATTCATCTGATATACTTTGAAGTCTTTGTGTACAGCGTATGCTAAGAATAGACGAATAGATTATAGTCTTGCTACTGGAGCAAATGTTTCGTCGTAATCTATGCCTTCCTCTTGTCTGTATCCCTGAGCAACAAGACGAGCCTTGTTGCGGGATACAGTTCCATGTTCGTCCAACTTGTTTCGATAGACCCATTTAGTGCCTATCACTGTCTTGTCAGTTGCTCTTCGAACAAGTTTCCAAACTTTGTTTCTTTCGAATTCAGTCAGCTCTTCTTTCATGGCGCTGACCCAGTTTGGATCTTTGAGGGCATCATCTACTTTCTTTGGTTCAGTCAGAGAAATAAAGTTAACAAATAAACATATATTACCTGCACTTCGTCGAGTCTGAACACCAGCGTTTGGATCACCAAGAATTTGATCAATTGGGTGATTTACAGTCCATCGCTGATCCGGAGTGTGAGTCGCTGACTCAAACTGAACTGGAGGAGCTGAAGATGAGGCTTCAGCAGCTTCTGGAGTATCAGCCAAGAGAGGAATGGGTGCAGATGTCATTTCATTGTATTGATCCAAACCCTCAGTGATTTGATAATGACCCTCTCTTATATACTTAGTGAAAATTGTAAGTAAACAATATGTATCAGAGTTTCACTATCGCTGATAAGTACTAAGATCTTACAGTACCGCTGATAGGAACTCTCGCTCTTTAAATTAAACATTCAGCGAACACTGTTCACCATTAATGCTCTGAGTCTGTTCAGTCATTATGATGATCGCTGATAAGTTAGTTGTTTACTTATGATCCCTGAAGACAAGTTTCACGTTAACAAAGGTTCTACGCTGAAGTCGAAGATCAAGCTCAAGAACCAGCGACAAGTCTCCTAATGAACTGATGCGGATCAGCGAAGACTCAGATTTGTCCACTCAACGTGAAGTATCAAGTACAAGACTTCAGCTATCGCTGAACCTTATCATTCGCTGAATAGAAAATGATAATCGCTGAATCAAAGAAAAGCTGATCATGAAGTCCTCCGTACAAAGTACTTTTTGTCTTAACCCTCCTTGCACGACTCCGTACGAAATGTCAGAAAAGAACCTCCGACTGTCTGAAATCGTACAACCACTCTGATACTATACTGTTCATCCATGCGGCTACTAAGGTTGTCAACAAAGGTCAATGACATGCAACCAACCAGCTGATGACACGTGTAAAGTGTATACTGACTTGCATTAAATGCATGCAGTATATAAAGAGATGAACCCACTTCTTTTGAAGTAACTTGCTAACTCTGGACAAGTTCAATCTCTTATCTCAAGATAGGTTATTATTAGTAATTTCCTTATCTCTGTTAGTGCAAGAAACCTTAGTGTTCCAACTTGTTTAGATTTAGGTTTATCCTTAATCTTGTTTCCGTAACAAGCTGTAAATTGTTAATGATTTATCAATAAACAATTTAGAAAAGTAAAATCTGTGTGTTTGTATTCAACCCCCCCTTCTACAAACTTGTATAGGCCTTCGGGACCAACACATTCACTGATTGCTGAGAAGTAGATGGAATGTCTGAGACATTTGGTTCAGAGGCAGGTATAGTGTTTAAAAGAACAGCTGAGACCCATGATGTTTCAACTTCACTATTCTGCATGTTTGGAATGATAGTAGGGCTATCATCTTCAACTGTACGAGTATGAGTGGGAATATCTTCTGAATCACCAAGATGAGAAAACATCCATTGATTCAGTTCTTCAGTATCAGCGGACGGTTTAGAGTTCACTGAACGAGATTCGTCAAACGTGACGTGAATTGTTTCTTCTACAGTTTGTCTTCTTCGATTGAAGACTCTGAAGGCTTTGGAGATTGAAGAATATCCAAGAAAGATTCCATCATCAGCCTTAGGATCAAACTTTCCAAGGGCATCTCTGTTATTCAGTATGAAACACTGACATCCAGAGATGTGAAGAAAGCTGATTGAAGGCTTTCTCCTATGAAAAAGTTCATAGACTGTTTTATTGAATCTTTTGACTATCAGCGACCTGTTTTGCGTAAAACAAGCAGTGTTGATAGCTTCTGCCCAAAACTGAGTAGGCAGGTGAGAATCGCTGAGCATTGAACGTACAGCTTCAATAATTGTTCTATTTCTTCTTTCAGCGACTCCATTTTGTTGCGGTGTTCTCACTGATGAAAAGATGTGAGAAATACCCTTACTCTCAAAGAAGGAATCAAGTGAACTGTGTTGGTCCCGAAGGGCTATACAAGTTTGTAGAGGGGGGGGGGGGTGAATACAAACACTAAGATTTTACTTTTCTAAATTGTTTATTGATAAATCATTAACAATTTACAGCTTGTTGTGGAAACAAGATTAAGGATAAACCTAAATCTAAACAAGTTGGAACACTAAGTTTCTTGCACTAAGAAGGAGAAGGAAATTACTAATAATAACCTATCTCAAGATAAGAAGGATGAACTTGTACAGAGTTAGCAAGTTACTTCAAAATGAAGTGAGTTCTTCTTCTTATATAATGCATGCATTTAATGCATGGCAGTTTACACTTTACACGTGGCAACAACTCATTGGTTGTACGTCATTGACCTTTGTTGACAACCTTAGTAGCCGCATGTTTGAACAGTGTAGTATCAGAGTGGTAAGATTTCATCAACTTAGAACGGAGAAACATTACCCATGTATAGCGAGAGAATTCATTAACTATGACCAGTGTATATTTCTTTCCAGCGATGGATTGTTTGTTAACAGGGCCAAACATATCCATATGGAGAAGTTGTAGAGGAGATGACACTGAGGAGACTTGCTTTGACTTAAAGCTTGCTTTGGTCTGCTTCCCTTTCTCACACGCTGAACATAAAGACTCTTTGGCGTATGAGTGCTGAGGTAGACCAGTGACTAACTCTTTTGAATAAAAAGTGTTCAGTGTCTTGAAATTCAGATGAGAGAGCCTCTTATGCCATAACCAGTTGACATCAGATGAGGCTTTTGAGAAGAAACAGGAGTTCTCAGTGGTTGTTGAGTCCATGTTTATTACATAAACATTTTCCAAATGATAACCGTTGAGAGCTATCTTCTCCTTTTTGTCAGTGACAAAGCAGGATTCCTTAGTAAAGATTACTTTGTTATCGAGATACCAGATATCCTTTTTAACCTGCATTACAAAGGAAGATTAGTTTTTTCTTGGGTACCCACTTAACCATGTGTACACGTTTGTCAGTGGAAGTAGATGGAATGGAAGGTTCAGCAATCTTCGCAACATTTGAAGATTCAGCTTTGTCAGTCTTCACTTGGGTTAATTTCTTAACCTCAGTGGTCTTCTTTGCCTTGGGGGAAATGATCTTCACCTTAGCTATCTTTTCAGCTTTGTTGGCTATGGGGCACTTACTAGCAATATGATCAGTAAGTCCACAGTGAACATTTCCTATAACTAAAAGTAGTTCTAGGACCATTTGAATGTTGAGCTTTAGATTTTTAATTAGAAGTACCAGCACCAAGTAAGCTATTGGCTTTTGAAATGGGAGGAACATTTAGTTCTTCAGATTTTTTACCAAAGACATCCACTCTGAGTCTAGGAGTAGATCTCTGAATAGATCCACGCTGAGTAGATCCAGAGATCTGATTCCTTGATCCAGAGGAATTAATCACTAAAGCTTTAGAAGCATTCAGCTTAGGTACTAAGGTACCCTTCTGAGGATTTTGGTTAAAAGCAATTCTTTTACCTTTATCTTTAAAGACAGAGGTAGGTTTTGGATAAACCATTTTCTCTTTACCTTTTGAAGAGGTAGAAATTTCCTGAGGGATAGGCGGTCTAGAAGAGGAACACTGAGAGGATAAAGTATCAGCGACTGAGGATATGAAAGTTCCAAATAAGAGCATGGAACGATCAGTGGTTGGTTCTGGAGTATCAGCTTTGTAACCAAGACCACGTTTATCACTCAGGGGAATCTGAGACTTAATTATCTCAGTGATCTTTGTTGAAGAATTACACCAACCTTCAACAGTAGCCTTTTCAGCTCTTAATTCAGCGATAGCTTCTTCGCGCTCGATTTTGACTAGCTGATTTAAGTGCACTTGATCTTTAAAATCTTCTTCAATTTTAGAAAGCTTTTCTATTTGAAGGTGACAGTTTTTAAGCTGTTCAGCGAGATCAAGGTTTTGATTTTCAACTACTGTTTTGCCATTCATGGCTTCATATAAACTTCTAGTCAAGAGATCGATTTTACGAAGACTATCAGCTTCATCAATATTTGCAATATTTGTAAAGAAAGAAGGTGATACCTGAATAGCAGAGGTTGAAGTGGAGGGAATGTCTGAACTTTCTTCCTCATCTTCAATCTTGGCCATAAGACAGAGATTGGCTTCATCATCTTCAGAGTCAGATGATGATTCTTCTTAATCAGAGGCAGCCCAATCATAGTTGGCCATCAGGCCTTTGCCTTTCTTCTTAAAGATTTTTAGCTTCGCATACTTTTCTTTCAGCTTAGCGTATTTGTCATCTTTATTCTTGGGAATAAAGGATTTCTTAGGAAACGCTGAGTTTCTCGAAACTTTCTTAGACCTGCACTCGTTAGCGAAATGTCCTATCTTTTCGCAGTTAAAACAAGTAGCAGTAGCCTTATCAACAAGAGCTGATGATCTTGGCTTGTCAGTAATGGAAAGAGGTTTATTCTTTCTGAACATTTTCTTTTTGGCGAATCTCCAGAAATTTTTAGTGAGGAGAGCCAAAGATTCATCATCATCTGAAGAGTCATAATCTGATGAACTTTCAGAGTTACTTTCCAACTCAGTGATAGTGACCGAGGGTCGCTGAGTGGAAGGTTCCTCTGAGATTAAAGCTACAGGGGTGCTTTTGGAATCTTTTACAAGATTCTTCTTAAGATGACTCGATTGCTCATGATTCAGCATCGTGCCATATAAGGTAGAAAGGGTCATTGATCTTATATCCTTTGACAGCTTGAGACACATAGAATAACTGTCCCAGCTTTCAGGTAAACATTCTAAAAACTTTGTCAGCACTTCAAAGTTAGAATATTCCTTACCAACAGTTTTTAGATCTATTAATAAACAGTTAAAACGTTGGTGAACTTCAGAGAGAGTTTCATTCTTACCACAAATGAAACTTTCGTACTGTCTTACCAGGTTGATCTTTCGAGAGTCCTGGACTTTAGAAGTACCTTTATACTGAACACAGATTGTGTCCCACATAGCTTTTGAGGTTTTCAGGTTCATGACGGAATGGTAGACTTCGTCAGGAAGAGCCATGGATAGTATGGATCTGGCTTTTGTGTAGATAGCCACTTTCTTCTTAACTTCGTCAGTCCACATATGAACTTCCTTGGGTATCAGCCTTTCTGGAATAGCAGGTCTATTCACAGAGGCTGGTACTGCAGCCTTTCTGGAATAGCAGGTCTTTTCAAGATAGTAAGGCATAGTAGGGTCTACACCTTCTAAGAAGAGAATCATCCTATTTTTCCATAGATTAAAATTATCTCTGGAGAATCTAGGGGTTTTTGCAAGAGAACCATTGTCGATATAATTTGTGTTTGTGTTGGTAGCCATTTTCAGAAATAGAAAGGAAGAGAAATCTTAGAATAGATTAGATCTTGTTTATGAGATTAAACAAATCTGCTCTGATACCACTTGTTGGTCCCGAAGGGCTATACAAGTTTGTAGAAGGGGGGGGGGGGGTTGAATACAAACACATAGATTTTACTTTTCTAAATTGTTTATTGATAAATCATTAACAATTTACAGCTTGTTGCGGAACAAGATTAAGGATAAACCTAAATCTAAACAAGTTGGAACACTAAGTTTCTTGCACTAAGAAAGAGAATGAAATTACTAATAATAACCTATCTCAAGATAAGAAGGATGAACTTGTCCAGAGTTAGCAAGTTACTTCAAAATGAAGTGAGTTCTTCTTCTTATATACTGCATGCATTTAATGCATGGCAGTTTACACTTTACACGTGGCAGCAGCTCATTGGTTGTATGTCATTGACCTTTGTTGACAACCTTAGTAGCCGCATGTTTGAACAATGTAGTATCAGAGTGGTTGTACGATTTCAGACAATAAGGAGTTCCTTTTCTGACACATTGTACGGAGTCGTGCAAGGGTGGTTAAGACAAAAGTACTTTGTACGGAGGACTTCATGATCAGCTTTTTGTTGATTCAGCGATTTATCATTCTATATCAGCGAATGATAAAGTTCAGCGATAGCTGAAGTCTTGTACTTGATACTTCACGTTGAGTGGACAAATCTGAGTCTTCGCTGATCCGCATCAATTCATTAGGAGACTTATCGCTGGTTCTTGAGCTTGATCTTCGAGTTCAGCGTAGAACCTATGTTGACGTGAAACTTGTCTTCAGAGATCATAAGTAAACAACTAACTTATCAGCGATCACCATAAAGAATGAACAGACTCAGAGTATTATGGTGAACAGTGTTCGCTGAATGTTTAATCTAAAGAGCGAGAGTTCCTATCAGCGATAGTGAAACTCTGATACATATTGTTTACTTACAATTTTCACTAAGTATATAAGAGAGGGTCATTATCAAATCACTGATGGTTTGGATCAACAAAGGCGAAAGAATACGTTAGACGACAAAACAAGACTTTTGGACAGCAACCAACAGGTGGGTCGCGACTATGCCCGACGACAATGCCCGGGGCATAGTCGCATGGTCATTATGGCGAGGAAGGAAGAATCGGCCAAATCTAACAGAAAGTGGGTAGTTGGGCGCGACATTGCCTCGCGACAATGCCTAGGGCAAAGTCACAAGGGCATAGTCGCTGGAAGGGTGACGGGTTCTGATTGAAATACTAATTTTTGGAGAGTTCAGATACACTTTTCTTTTCTGCAGCAAAATCTTCTCACCTTCTCCTCCCATTAAATTCTAGGGTTTCAAAACCCATGATAGAAGAAATTATTTGGTGAGACTACATTGAATGCTTGGTGTCTATCTCCTTCCAAAATCTTAGGAGACAAAGCTACTTGAGATTTCTAGGGTTTCCACATATAGAGACTTTAACTCCCAACATTCCAAGTAAGTTTACTTTTGGGTTGATTCTCTACTTTTTCGTCAGGTTACCATATTAAGGGGTTGTATTTGTTGAATCTAGGGTTCTTCCTCAAGATTCAAGCAAACTCTATTTCTAGGGTTTTCCAAGAAGTTAGGTTTCTCATTACAAACCTTTAAGGTGAGTTTCTTGACTCACTAAGCTTATAAATGTTTGTGTGTATACATTTCTTGAATAACTTGCTTATTTACTTGTTATTTTATTACTCTTATGATATGTGACCTAATCTCCCCTTTTGAGAAGATTAGAGTTTAACTATGGGGATGGTTTTAATTAGAGGAGGAATGAAATCGATGGGTGGTGTAGAAGGATGTTTTAAATATATACACCCTTTATTTTCTTGTAATCCCAAGTATGAAAAGGGTAAAAGCTAGTGTTGTAGCATTGGTAACAATATGATGATTACATGTGTAAAATGATGCTTTTATGATCATAGTCGTTTCTGACGTTGTTATTTAAAGTGAATGAGCACTTGCTATTGTGTTGATATTGGAATGGTATTGTAATGGACTAAAGACCTAGTATGGTTGTTGTCTTAATGGACTAAAGACCTAGTATGGTTGATGTCTTAATGGACTAAACACCTAATATGGTTGATGTCTTAATGGACTAAAGACCTAGTATGGTTGACGTCTTAATGGACTATAGACCTAGTATGGTTGATGTCTTAGTGGACTAAAGAACTAGTATGGTTGACGTCTTAATGGACTATAGACCTAGAATGGTTGATGTCTTATTGGGCTAAAGACCTAGTTCGGGTTGAAATGATGTAACGTGCGGCTAAACGGTAATGTATGAGATAACACCTTATGTATGGTACGAATGATCTTTATTATGATATTACAATATGGCTAGGCTCTTGGCTAACACTTCTTTTGTATGTTTGTGTTTAAGTAGGCCTTCCTAGCGGTGGTTCCCCCCAGGGTTGAGGGAAGAGTGGAGAAGAGAGATAGCATTTTTGGATGGACATAGAGGCGAACTTTTGGTGTATAGGTTGACATACTTTTGAGAGCGAAATAGCAACACCCGCATATAATCTGAACTTTTCTATGTCTAGATTAGTAGGTTGTTGAACTTATTCCGTTCGATTAATTGTAATGTAAACGCCGCAATATTACTTCCCCTTTTTGGATGATTTGTCTATGTCATTTAGCTCATTTCCGCAAATTATTCAGGTTTAAATTTACCCCGAATTTTAGGGTGTTACAAGTTGGTATCAGAGCAGTAGTTTAAGTGAACTAGGTATGTTGCTAATTGCCTAGACTTAAACTGAAAAGGATTAAGTATGAATCGGCGAGCTTGGTAGAACTTCTAAGATAGGATGGTCTTAGAGTCGACGGAAGTACATAAATTGAAAGTTGTGACCTTGGTAACGAGAATCCTTATGTGAAGTATGTTCATAATTTCAATTAGCTACTGCTATTATGAATGTATCATTGCATGAGTATGCTTAGATTGCTATTGTTATGATGATTGATGCATGTGTTGGTACATCTCTTATGTGTAAATTCATATAGCCTATCTCTCACCTCATCCTCGGTTGTGTGGCAGACTTCGATGGTTAATACCCGTAGTAGGGTGGACGGTCATGATGCTACGGCATCTACAGCTGATCAACCAAGGATAACGACGACAATGGTACCCCCGCTGATTAATACAGTTTTGGGAGGGGGAACTAAGCATATTCCCCGACATAATTTGGAGACATCTGATCCAATTATAGAGGAGGCTACAGCTGAGACACGAATAATGGACAGGATGATGGCGGCTATGAATAAGGCCATGAGTCAACAACAAGAGCAGTTTCTGAAATTCATAGAGGATCGGGATGCGAGCAACCGTAAGCACGAGACGGTTGCCGAAAATATTTTGGTGGACGAATCTGGAGGAAATGAAATTCCCACCGACGGATTGGGAATCTTGGGAACCAGGCCAACGAGGAGGACTTGTTCTTTCAAAACCTTTCTTAGTTGCCGACCGCCCGAGTTTAAGGGCACAGATGATCCAGTTGTGTGCATGAACTGGATAAGGGAAATGGAACAGGCCTTCCGCACGAGCGAATGCGGAGAGAATCAAAAGGACAAGTTTGGCTCACAAATGCTAAGAGGGGTGACCCTCACTTGGTGGAACGTCTACTCCACCTCACTCGAGCCTACCGTTTTGGCCAAACTGAGTTGGCCAACGTTCAAGAAGAAAGTGTTGGAGGAGTACTGTAATGAGAGGGCCATGGACCGGATTGAAGAAAGTTTTCGGAATTTAAAGAAAGGAAATATGCCGGTGAAAGAGTACACCCGATTATTTATGGATAAGCCGGGGTTGGTGGGGCATCTGGTCCCAAATGAGAAAGAGAAAATCAAGGCTTACATCAAAGGCCTACCTTCGGACATGATGACAATGGTCCGAGTATCTAAGCCCTCCACTCTTCATGAGGCAATCGAGGAAGCTCAGTTGGTTGAAGATGCGTACAGTCGGGACCGAGAGGTGACGAACCGGATCCCGGAAAAGAGGAAGTGGGAGGGTAGTTCGGCACCCTCCAAGAAGCCGAGATCCTTTAGTGACAACTTCCGAATGGGCGACCCTAGGCACGAAGCTAGGTGGTGCCCCAAATGCCGGAGCAAGCATCATGGTCAGTGTAAATCAAGCGGGATGCCTTTCTATAAGTGTGGAAATCCAGGGCATGTCTGCAACGATTGCCCGACCAAAGAAATCACCTGCTTCGAATGCAAAGAGCCAGGCCACATTAGAAGTGAGTGCCCGAAAATGAAGACTGGGGGAAACAGAGGGAAGAAGGTGGACTCTCCGAGGGTGACAGGACGAGCATTCCAGATGACGGGTGATGAGGCGAAGGCCTCAACAGATGTGGTGTCGGGTACGTTTCTCCTAAACGCCGTGCCTACGCGTGTGTTATTTTATTCGGGTGCGAGATTTTATTTTGTGTCGAACTCTTTTGTTTCAAGATTGTCTATGTCCACTAGTAGTTTAGAAGATGCTATAGTGGTAGAAATAGCGGACGACGGACAAGTGATAGTTATTGAGGTCTTGAAGGGCTGCAAGTTAGAAATTGACGGAAGGGAATTTCCAATTGATTTGATGCCTATGGTAAATGGAGGATTTGATGTAGTAGTCGGGATGGATTGGTTAGCCACGAACCAAGCTGAAATTGTTTGCGTAAAGAATTTAATACGTATCCCTATGATGGACGGGGGTGTGGTGACTGTTTTTGGTGAGCGTAGGAAAGGGGATGTAGCGATCATCTCCATGTTAAAAGCACGCAAATGTTTGCTGAAGGGATGTTCGTCATTCGTAGGTTATGTCATCTATGCCAAATTAGAGAAGAAGAAACTTGAAGACGTGAGGGTCGTGCGCGAGTTTCCCGCCGTATTTTTGGAGGACTTGCCAGGTTTGCCACCGGACCGACAAGTGGAGTTCAAAATAGACTTGATCTCGGGAGCGGCACCGATTGCAAGAGCTCCTTATCGATTGGCCCCATCCGAGATGCAAGAAATGATGGCACAACTTCAGGAACTGTTGGAGAAGGGGTTAGTGAGGTCGGGTTCTTCTCCTTGGGTAGCACCGGTCTTATTTGTGAAGAAGAAAGATGGCACGATGAGGATGTGTATCGATTATAGGGAGTTAAATAAGGTGACCGTGAAGAATAAATATCCACTTCCTAAAATCAACTATTTGTTTGACCAACTCCAAGGAGCGGGGCGCTTTTCAAAGAACGACTTACGGTCGGGTTACCACCAAGTGAAGGTAAAAGAAGGCGACGTCCCAAAGACGGCCTTTAGGACGCGGTACGGTCATTATGAGTTCTTGGTGATGCCTTTCGGGTTGACAAATGCGCCGGCGGTGTTCATGGACTTGATAAACCGAGTGTGTCGACTATTCCTCGACAAGTCGGTCATCGTGTTCATTGACGACATCTTGATATATTCTAGAGACGAGTCGGATCATGAGCAACATCTTCGAGAAGTGTTGGAAGTCCTAAGAAAGGAGAAGTTGTACGCAAAATTCTCCAAGTGTGATTTTTGGTTGGAAGAAGTCTAATTTTTGGGTCATGTAGTCACAAGGGACGGCGTGAAAGTGGATCCTTCCAAAATAGAAGCAATGATGAATTGGGAACCACCTAAGAGGCCATCGTAAATACGAAGCTTCTTGGGCCTCGCGGGATATTACCGAAGGTTTATTCAAGATTTCTCCAAGATTGCTTCATCCTTGACACGCTTGACGCGAAAGAATGTAAAGTTGGTTTGGACAGAAGATCAAGAAAAGGCGTTTCGGACTCTACAAAAGAAGTTGTGTGAGGCCCCGATTCTATCCCTACCCGAGGGATCGGAGGAATTTGTGGTATATAGTGACGCGTCAAAGATGGGTTTGGGTTATGTGTTGATGCAAAGAGGAAAGGTAATCGCCTACGCGTCAAGACAACTTAAGGAACACGAGAAGAATTACCCCACTCACGATTTGCAACTTGCGGCGGTAGTGTTCGCGTTAAAGTTGTGGCGACATTATCTCCATGGCACGAAGTGTACATTATACACGGATCATAAGAGTTTGAAGTATGTCTTCGACCAAAAAGAATTGAACATGAGGCAACGAAGGTGGTTGGAACTACTGAAGGACTACGACTGTGAACTACTTTATCACCCGGGTAAGGCCAATGTGGTTGCCGACGCCTTGAGCCGTAAGAAGTATAGTGGAAGTCTCCGGGCGAGCCTCTCAAGGACTGAGCTAGTGTCAAGTCTTATGGAGCAAATTCAGACGGCACAGGCCGAGGCGTTGTTAGAGGAAAACCTCAAAGAAGAATGGATGGTTAAGCAAAGGCTATTATTGACGGAAGACTGCCGCGGTATCAAACTGTTCAATGGGCTAGTGTGGGTGCCTAAAATTGGAGGGAGTCGAGGACTAGTCATGGATGAGGCTCATAAATCCAAATACTCCATACATCCGGGAAGCACGAAAATGTATAGAGAGCTTAAGTTACATTATTGGTGGCCGGTGATGAAGTTAGACGTGGCTCGCTATGTGGAAACATGTGTGACTTGTTCGTTTGTAAAGGCGGAGCATCAACGACCGTATGGGAGCTTAAAATCGTTGGAGATCCCCGAGTGGAAGTGGGAAAAGAACACCATGGATTTCGTGACCAAATTACCAAAGACGACTAGAGGAAACGACACCATTTGGGTAATAGTGGATTGTCTAACGAAGAGTGCTCATTTCTTAGCCATGCGGAAAGATTCACCAATAGACAAACTTGCGAAATTGTATATCGACGAGATTGTGTCGAGACATGGCGTACCCGTGTCAATAGTCTCCGACCGTGATAGCCGGTTCACCTCTAGATTGTTGCAGTCCTTGCAAGAAGAATTAGGTACGAGAGTAAATTTGAGCACGACATACCATCCACAAACGGATGGGCAAAGCGAAAGAACAATACAAACCCTGGAGGACATGCTAAGGTCGTGCGTGATCGATTTCGGTGGAAATTAGGATACACACTTACCTCTAGTGTAGTTTGCTTACAACAAAAACTACCACTCGAGCATCGGTAGGGCACCATTTGAGGCATTGTATGGTCGAAAGTTTCGGACTCCGGTGTGTTGGTTGGAAGCTGGAGAAAAACAATATGCGGGTCCGGAAATTGTTCAACAAACGGAGGACAAGGTTAAGGAAATTCGAGAGCGCTTGAAGGCGGCTCAGGACCGTCAAAAGAGTTACGCCGACAAAAAGCGGAGACCGATAGAATTCCAAGTTGGGGAGCGGGTAATGCTAAAGGTATCCCGTTGGAAAGGCTTGATACGTTTTGGAAAGCGTGGGAAGTTGAGTCCCCGTTTCCTAGGATCGTTCACCATTTTAGAGCGAATTGGTTCACAAGCGTATAAATTAGACTTGCCGTCGGAAATGGATGGAATCCATCCTACCTTTCACGTGTGTTATCTACGCAAGTGTTTGGCGGAAGAAAAAGGAAATGTAATACCGTTGTCGGAGAATCGGGTTGATGACAATCGATGCGTAGAAGAACCAGAGGCTATCCTAGAGAGATAGACTAAGAGACTTCGACACAAGACCATTGACATGGTTAAAGTACAATGGAAGCACCACCGTGGAGCCAACGTGACTAGGGAACCGGAAGAGGTCATGAAGCGCCGATACCCTCATTTGTTTGCGTGACTTGAGATTTCGAGGACGAAATCTTTTCCAAGTTGCGGAGGATTGTAACACTCCGAATTTATTGTAAGTTTAATTGTCGCATAAGTAATTAGTTGACGCTTTAAGTTCATTTTACTCACGACTACTATAGGTATATAGTTATATATATATATATATATATATATATATATATATACATATATATATATATATATATATATATATATATATATATATATGGATGTTTGCATGCGCCGTTCCCATGCACAAGCACCTTTCCGCATGTGAGAACCCTCGATCTTTACTCAAGGCGAAAGAATACGTTAGACGACAAAACGAGACTTTTGGACAGCAACCAACAGGTGGGTCGCGACTATGCCCGACGACAATGCCCGGGGCATAATCGAATGGTCATTATCGCGAGGAAGGAAGAATCGGCCAAATCGAACAGAAAGTGGGTAGTGGGGCGCGACATTGCCTCGCGACAATGCCCAAGGCAAAGTCGCGAGGGCATAGTCGCTGGAAGGGTGACAGGTTCTGATTGAAATACAGATTTTTGGAGAGTTCAGATACACTTTTCTTTTCTGCACCAAAATCGAATTCTCTCTCTAGCTTGGCGATTTTTCTCCATCTTCTCACCTTCTACTCCCATTAAATGCTAGGGTTTCAAAACCCATGATAGAATAAATTAGTTGGTGAGACTACATTGAATGCTTGGTGTCTATCTCCTTCCAAAATCTTAGGAGACAAAGCTACTTGAGATTTCTAGGGTTTCCACATATAGAGACTTTAACTCCCAACATTCCAAGTAAGTTTACTTTTGGGTACGATTCTCTACTTTTTCGTGAGGTTACCATATTAAGGGGTTGTATTTGTTGAATCTAGGGTTCTTCCTCAAGATTCAAGCAAACTCTATTTCTAGGGTTTTCCAAGAAGTTAGGTTTTCTCATTACAAACCTTTAAGGTGAGTTTTTTGACTCACTAAGCTTATAAATGTTTGTGTGTATACATTTCTTAAATAACCTGCTTATTTACTTGTTATTTTATTACTCTTATGATATGTAAACTAATCTCCCCTTTTGAGAAGATTAGAGTTTAACTATGAGGATGGTTTTAATTAGAGGAGGAATGAAATGGATGGGTGGTGTAGAAGGATGTTTTAAATATATACACCCTTTATTTTCTTGTGATCCCATGTATGAAAAGGGTAAAAGCTAGTGTTGTAGCATTGGTAACAATATGATGATTACATGTGTAAAATGATGCTTTTATGATCATAGTCGTTTCTAACATTGTTATTTAAAGTGAATGAGGACTTGATATTGTGTTGATATTGGAATGGTATTGTAATGGACTAAAGACCTAATATGGTTGATGTCTTAATGGACTAAAGACCTAGTATGGTTGATGTCTTAATGGACTAAAGACCTAGTATGGTTGATGTCTTAATGGACTAAAGACCTAGTATGGTTGACGTCTTAATTCGACTATAGACCTAGTATGGTTGATGTCTTATTGGGATAAAGACCTAGTTCGGGTTGATGCCTTATGATGAAATGATGTAACGTGCGGCTAAACGGTAATGTATGAGATAACACCTTATGTATTGTACGAATGATCTTTATTATGAAATTACAATATGGCTAGGCTCTTAGCTAACACTTCTTTTGTATGTTTGTGTTTAAGCAGGCCTTCCTAGCGGTGGTTCCCCCCGGGGTTGAGGGAAGAGTGGAGAAGAGAGATATCATTTTTGGATGGACATAGAGGCGAACTTTTGGTGTATAGGTTGACATACTTTTGAGAGCGAAATAGAAACACCCGCATATAATCTGAACTTTTCTAAGTCTAGATTAGTAGGTTGTTGAACTTATTCCGTTCGATTAATTGTAATGTAAACGCCACAATATTACTTCCCCTTTTTGGGTGATTTGTCTATGTCATTTAGCTCATTTCCGCAAATTATTCAGGTTTAAATTTACCCCGAATTTTAGGGTGTTACCCTTAAGTACTCTCTTATCTCTAAAACAAGAATAACATCTCAAACTATAACAAACATGAATTTTTCATTCTAAGATTGATGGTTCTTAAAAAGTTGGTTTCAAATCTTAAAGTTTAAAATGCTGATGAAAACCATTAGCATCAGGTAACATGTGGACACTCAACTGATTATGTTGATTTACTTGAAGTGTTACTCCAAATGATCAACATAGTGACCTCAAATGATTTCAATCTATATATTAAATTAGTATATAAATTAGTATTTCTTAAATTCAATGTTATTGTTGATGATATAAACAATATATTGAAAAAAATGTATTTCTCGATGACCTATTTTTACATCTTGCCCAGGCCCTATAAAATGTCATAAACGGGCATGGCGAGGCCAAACCACAAGCTTTAGGAGTCACGGCGAGGCCACAACGTTTTTCAATGTGTGGGTTAGGACAGACAAAATCTTTAAATCATATATAATTTTATATTTAAAACATATATGTTGTACTCTTACTCAATTAGTCGATAATATTAAAAACTAACAAATAAAACATTAAAGCTGTAAATAAAAATCAAATATCGCGTTACAAAAACTGCATTAGCCCATGACGTACCACATGCTTAACGTGGCGTGAGACACAAACCTTGAGTCATGACGCGCCACAACGACTTTGGGACGAGCCTTTTAGGATACTGATTATATGTTAGAGAACATTTTCCGGGACATTCACCCAAAACTATGCGCTTTTTAACGAAAATTTCGGGTTATCGACCTTAGTACTTCATGTTTTCATTAATATCATTCTTTTAAAAATAAAAATAAAAACATTATATATATACAGAGGCAATACCTTTTAACCATCATACTCATTGAGTCATTGCTTGTCCCAAACTAATCATTAGTTATACTTATTAAAATGTAAAAACTAAAAACCTCATTAACGTATACTGAAACGAGATATTTAACCATCATACTTGTAATTTCTTTTCAAAATGATTATTGAAGTTGTCTAAAGTTGGTGACTGTTCCATGGCATTGGAAATCTTGATCAATATTTTACAAATATTAAATATATGTACTATTTTCTGCATAAATATATAAAAAATGGCGTCGCAGTTAGTTAACTACCTCTCTTTCTAAACAGATCATGGAAGCTTAAGAAATAATAGTTTTAATATCTGATTACATACTACATATGTACTAAATATTAAGTTGTACATCTAAGCCCTTCAAGTACCACAACTTTCTGGAAGTCCGCTGGGTTCTTCACTGTAGTTTTATTGATCGATCATACAACCAATTATGTAATTTTTCATGTGATCACAGTAACATTTGCTATCATCCTTTCATTGCTCCTTAGGGGCTTGGTATCTTGTCTCATCAGATGTGCTTGTTTACCCTCTGTAGTAAAAGAGTGAAAAACCGACAAGTTAGTTCATGTGATCGTGTCTTTATCTGTAGTTATCGCGTATTTCTCAATTCAGTCGTACTATGAAAGCATCTTCAATGTGATAGAATATGGAAGTTATTTATTGTAATTGGTGTATTTTTGTAGATAATTATTATATTTTAGGAGATAGTTTTGTAGAGTTTGGTAACGATAGGTTTCCTCTTTTCTAGGATATTTTCCTAGTTGTATTGTATTTATAGGCCCTTTCGGTTTAATGTGAGATCAGGGAATCATCTTCTCACATGGTATCAGAGCCCTCTTCTCCTAGGGCAACCGATTCCTCCTCTCGTACTCCATCTACGCCACCGGCAACCATGTCTTCCACGTTTCACCCTGCTCTCACAGTCTCAAACATCAAGAACCACATCTCCACTACTCTTGAAATGGAGAATGTTCAATACGCTACGTGGGCAGAGTTGTTCAAGATCCATGCTCGTTCCCACAAGTTCTATCACCACATAATCAAACCGGAATCTAGAAAAGAAAAGGTATCAGCGACTGATGAAGAAAAAGAACTATGGTCCACACTTGATGCGACAGTTCTTCAATGGATCTATGCGACAATCTCAAACGATTTGTTGCATACAATTCTTGAACCAGATTCCACGACAATGAAGGCATGGAATCGCTTGAGAGATGTTTTTCAAGATAACAAACACTCGCGTGTTGTTACTCTTGAACAAGAGTGTTAGCTTCAATCTTCCTAATCATAGAAGTATTTGGAAGTAGTGAAAATAGGCTAAGTGAAGAAAGCCTCTTACAAAGGCTCTGCCACTTCCGAAAGATCAAGGTCAAGAAGCAACAGAAGCTACAGAGGTGTCCTACAGAACCTCTGTCTTACTTCCAAAGAAGACCAAGACTCGGAACACGGTGAAGACTGCTCTACAGAAGACCAGACCTCAGAACCTCTGTAACCCTTTACAGAGCCTCTGCGGTTTACGATAAAGACTTGGAAGATATTTTATATCTTGCTACTGTTACTGGATCCGTTCATCAACTTGCATGGTATTGTGCCCTGTCAAACCTCAACACGCGTCAAGCTCTGAATGGACTCAATAGGGCTTAGTAC
The DNA here is from genome assembly GCA_033807775.1 of Saussurea involucrata. Classification (NCBI taxonomy): domain Eukaryota; kingdom Viridiplantae; phylum Streptophyta; class Magnoliopsida; order Asterales; family Asteraceae; genus Saussurea; species Saussurea involucrata. The sequence continues at coordinate 143,101,741 of CM066322.1, forward strand.
AATATAGACGTCTGCGGCATTAAATGCAATACAGCACGTACAACTATTCATGCCGTCCGATCAACAGTAGCTCATGCTTTATGGTCCCCTAGACTAGTATAAAAGGAAGTCTCTTGTTGAGATCTTCCTTAACAATCTTAAGAACTTAACGAAGAATATGAGTTTCATGCTTATGCTTTATATCGTCAAACCTGTTTAGCAGTACACTCTCTCACACACACCAAACAGTTCTTAATCTGTTCTTGGTGTTCTTATTATATATCGAACGACAGTAATCTTCAAGATATCATTTTGTTTTTAAAATACTGTTTCTTTATATTGTGTGTTCTAAATCTATCAAACATATCTGTTAGTTCTTTAAATACGCTTCCGCATCAAACATAAACTCGAACTAATAGATCTGCTAATCTTGTCTAAGTAAAACGGGAACCAACAATTGGTATCAGAGCTTTCCTTGATTTTAATATCAAGTGATCCTCTTTGTTACAAGATTTGTGATAGACATCATTCTATTTTAACCTATTCTTCATTTCGTTGAAAAGTTTCTATTTTCCTATCATTTTTCGATTTATTCGAAAGTGGTATTCTTAAAAGAATACATTTTTTCCAGGTTAAAACTCCATTAAAGTACACTCTGGGAACTGTTAAAACCCAGAAAACCTTCCAGATCATCAGACTCATACTCTTTCGTCATATTATCTTTTCAGAACCTTCGAAACTCTTACAATGACAAATACAAATAACTTTTTCACTGCTGGTTCGCTAACCAAGCCTCCTACTCTCCTTCGAGATGAGTATCCTCAATGGAAGATAAGAATAGTCCATTTCTTTGAGGGTACTGAAAAAACCCTCGTACAATATCTTTACAACCCTCCTCAAGTTCCCATGATAATAGTACCACGAGTACCAGCTACTGCTGAATCTCTTGAAATCCCTGAACATCAATAACCTAAGCCAAAAGGAGAATGGTCAGATGAAGATAGGGCAGAAGATGAAGTTGCACAGAAAACTAAAAGAATATTGATCATGGCAATCCCCAACGAACTTTTTCAATCCTTAGATGCATGCGAAACAGCGCACGATCTTTGGAAAGAATTAGAAAGACAGTTGGAAGGAGGTGCTAAAACGCAGAAGAACCGAAGGGCACAATACATAAATGAATATCATGCCTTCAGAGCCTCTGCAACAGAATCTCTGCAAACGGCGTACAACAGGTTCAACTCTCTCATAAACAAATGTAGAAAGTCTGGCATTCACAGAACCTCGGAAGAAAATAACGTCATGTTTCTAAAAAGCTTGAATGATGAGTGGCTCCAGTTGTCTATGTCTTTACAAACAAACCAAGATCTAGACTCCTGGACACTCTTTGATCTCTATGGAACACTAGCCGCACAGGAGCCTCAAATAGCACAAGCTAAAACACTAACCATTGCACCATACGCATTGGTTAGTAAATCTACAGGGGCTGCAGAGAGACCGAGAAATGAGAGAGCAACAGAGGAGAAGAAGAAGGAGAAAAAGAAGATAGTGATAGTTGATAGCGAAGAAGACGAGCTGATAGAAGAAGAGATAACTCTTGCGTCATTAGCTAAATCCTTAGCTCTGTTGACAAGAGAGTTCAGAGGAAACCAGAGGGGTTCAGGAATTGATCGATATGGCAGAGACAACCGAGGTGATAGAAGAGATGATGGAAGAAGAGAAGAATCAAGTGACCAACAGAGATCAGATGATAGAAATGACCGACAGAGGTCAAGCAACAGAAACTACAGAGGTAATGACCGACAGAGGTCAGATGACAAAGTGAGCCACACACAACAAGAATGCTACAAGTGTGGCAAGCATGGTCATTACGCAAACGAATGCCGAACGGAGAAAGGTGGAGACCGACAGAAGTCCGACGATCGTGCTGGAAACACTTCCCAAGGTTGTTTCAACTCCGGGAAGCCAGGCCATTTCGCAAATGAATGCAGAAGTAGACCAAATCGCCCACAGAAGGACTCAGCTTTTACAAAAAGAAGGCTGAATATTATGCGCAAAAATCCCTAATGGCAAACAAAGGGCATTCTGAGGCGAACAAGGAGGACTTCGAATCAGACTCTACCTCTGACGATGAATACACCACCAATGCCCTATTCTGTGGCATGGAAGAAGTCGACTCCAGCACTGACACTGAGGTATCCACTTCAAACTCTACCTCTTGTACTGATTCTATAGATGATAATTTACTTAAACTTAACATTGAACTGATTGAACTAAAAGAGATAAATGAAAGCATTCAGAAAAGACTCACCTTTAATGAGAGAGAAGTAAGGCTTCTCACTCGAGAAAAAGCCAAAATTTTTGAAGAAAAGGAAAGAGTAGAAAAGAATTGGAACAAATATCTAGATCCTTTAAAAAAGAAAATTTCTGAATTAACCTCTACTCTAAAAGTCAAAACAAAAGAACTTTCAGTTTCTAGGAGTGAAACAACTGACATAAGAGCTCTCAAAGAATACTTTCAAAGAGAGAGAGAAATACTTTGGCAAGATCTACTCAGAAGAGAAGTTTTACTTAAAAACTATAAAGATGCACAAAAGGTGTATGAGAAAGTAAACTCACAAATAGGAAGACGGGGGTATAGGGTACGATGATATTACCCTAGGTGTTGAAGGCAAAAGAATTAAACCTCTGTCTTCTCTGTTTGTGTTAGGAAAAACGAACAAACCAGTTTTTCCAAACTTACTCTCTGTAAGTAAAAGGGCTAAATTCTCTGTGGAACCTCACTTGAGGAAACATAAGAAGATGATCAATGTGTGGTTTGAAAACACAGATTCATCATCTTCAACCTCTGTAAATAGAGGAATCAAACCAAAGAAATATCTGAAAACACAAGATCAGATTGGTATCTTTAAGTTTGGTAAACCAGAGAATCAAACGCAGGTTGCTTTTGTCTGTATGATAAATGTCGAAAAAAAATTATCGGCAGAAGCTCCTGAGTTTAAACCCACCTTTTCAGAAGAAAAACTTAAAGAAACAATTGAAAAGGAAATTTTGGAAGTATGGAAAACAAACGTTTTAGAAAACTTCTGTACATCTTCTGTAGATAAAATTCTCGCTGAAGAGAACTTATCAGAAACCTCTGCCGTCTATGAAAGATATTTTACAGAGGAAGAAAGCTCGTACGATACATGTTCGGAAAATCCAGCCTCTGTCGAAAGGGATGACTCAACCTCTGTATATGAGGACGATTCATCTTCCGACGACTCAGAGACAGATGTTACATCAGGGATAGTCCACTATGACACAGAGGATGTTAAATTCTCCTCTGAAGTTCTTAACATAACTATTTCTCCAAAAGAGAAAATCACAGAGATACCTATCTGCCCAGATTTTCTAAACTGGTATTTACAAGTCAAAACCTCTGCTGAGCTTGATATGTTAAATCTTAAAAAGAAGACCTCTGTAGATCCTAAAAGTTCAAAATTTTCAAAACGTTTAAGGCAAATTAACGAAAATCCCACTTGGCAACAAAAGGGAAAATGGCCTAAAGTTAACAAATCTTTTTCCTCTGTGACAGTGAAGAAAGATGTTCACCACAGAAGAGACTCACAGAAGACAGGAACTAAACAAAGCTTTTGCAAACAACATTCTATTATTCATAGATCTTCTTGTAATAGGAAATCTAGTGTTAAGAAAGAATGTAATGCCTCTGTGGCTCAGTTCAATGAATTCAATGAAAAGTTCAAGCAAATCACGTCTCATATTCAATATTGTCATTGCTTTGATCTTATGTTCAAACTAAAGAATCACTTCTCCCGTCAAGATTGTTTACTCTCTACTAAAATTCAAAAGTCAAAACCTATAAAGAAACAATATGATTCTTCTACAAAAGATAAAATGTATTTCAAGAATGCTAAGGCAAACTTGAAAAACTCTAACAATATTGGACCCATGTGGATATGGGTACCTAAGTCTCTGTGATTGTCTTGCAGAAGCGGTATGTGCCAATCTGGTATATAGACTTCGGATGCTCAAGGCACATGACTGGCGACAGAAGTTTACTATCCACGTACAAAGAAACACACGATGGTGGATCTGTAACTTTTGGAGACGACAAAAAGGGACACTTCAAAGGCTATGGAGTCATAAAGAAGGAAACCGTTTATGTATACAAAGTTGCATATGTGGATGGCCTTAAGCACAACCTACTCAGTGTAAGCCAACTTTGTGATACAGGATTCGATGTGTTGTTCAAAAGAACTTTCTGCTCTCTGAAAAGTGAAGACACAAGAATGGAACTTATGCGAGCCGAAAGAAGAGGTGATCTATATCTAATGAATTTCAGTTCCAGGGACAAGGACAAAGTTTGCCTTGTAGCCTGCAAAAGTGAGGAAGCCTGGTTATGGCATAACAGGTTCTGTTACTTGAACTTTCACACCTTGGATAAGCTGGTCAAACTTGATCTAGTTAAAGGTTTGCCTAATGTTAAATTTAATAAGGATCATTTGTGTTCTGCCTGTGAAATGGGAAAACTCAGAAGAGCTTCCCACAGAGGCAAAACAGATGTGTCTTGCACTAGGCCTCTGTACATGCTTCATGTCGACCTCTGCGGTCCCATTGCCATACAGAGCCTAGGTGGCAAGAAATACATACTTGTCTTAATTGATGAGTATTCGCGATTCACATGGGTTGAATTTGTCCGAAAGAAATCAGATGTTCCAATCATCTTGATTAATCTAATGAAAAGAATCCAAGTTCTTTATGAATGCAGAATACAGAAGTTAAGAAGTGACAATGGCACAGAATTTAAAAACTCTGTCATTGAAGCCTATCTTTCTACAGAAGGAATATCACAGAACTTCTCTGCCGCACGCACTCCACAACAGAACGGCGTAGTCGAGAGAAAGAATCGAACGCTCGTGGAGGCTGCAAGAACTATGCTATCAGCATGCGGATTACCGATGAACTTTTGGGCATAAGCGATTTCTACCGCTTGTTATACACAGAACCGTTCAACCATTGTGAAAAGACACCTCAAGACTCCTTACGAACTGATCAACAAAAGGCGGCCAAACATCAAGTTTTTCCATGTGTTTGGATGTAAATGCTTTGTTTTAAATGACAGAGATTCCAGAGGAAAGTTTGAGGTAAAAGCTGACGAAGGAAATTTCATTGGATACTCTGCCACTTCTAAAGCCTACAGAGTATACCTTACAAAGTCTCGCAAGATCGTAGAAAGCATCAATGTTTCTTTTGATGATTCATTCCAAAAGACTTTTGAACAAATCAGTTCAGAACTCGGACTTAAAGGGGAATCCTCTGGCATCTCACAAACAAAAGAAGACCTAAATCTTCTATTTCTAGAGATGTCCCTCTGTTGGAACAATCAGAGCTTCTGCAAAACAATCTTCTGTCGGTCAAAATCCTACAGGTATGACTCTAACTGGTCCAAATAATGCTTCATCTTCTTCTGTAAATGCTACAGATGCAAATGCTGAGGAAGAGTCTACAGAAGATGAAACACAAAGGAAAACGACCACAAAAGCTGCTGAAGAACAAACTCCACAATCCACAGAGGAGCCAATAACAGAGGATATAGAGGACCAAGTCTATACGCCTTCAGAGGAACAAACTCCACCACCACTCGTACCAATCATTCCACAAACTGTAGGATCAACTACAAAGGCACGCACTACGAAAGAGGCTACACCAGAAGAAGTAGAAGAACAACAAGAAGCCTCTGAAGAACAATTCGATGACATTGGTGACCATCATCAACGCACAACTCAGTGGACAAAAAGCCATCCTCCAAGCCAAATAATTGGTGAACCCTCTGACAAGGTAAAAACAAGGTATGCCACTGCTAATTTTTGTTTCTTTACGAACTTTATTAGTGTGATAGAGCCAACGAAGATTTCTGAAGCCCTTGACAACCCAAACTGGGTAGACGCCATGCAAGATGAGCTTCTGCAGTTTGAGCGCAACAAAGTCTGGACTCCAGTACCTCTGCCACGGGGGAAACAGGCCATTGGGACTAAATGGGTCTACAGAAATAAGAAGGATGAAGATGGAGTGGTCATTAGAAACAAAGCACGATTAGTGGCCAAGGGATATAGACAAGAAGAAGGCATAGACTACGATGAGACTTTTGCCCCTGTCGCACGGCTCGAAGCAATAAGAATATTCTTAGCCTTCGCAGCCCACAGAGGTTTCAAAGTCTATCAGATGGACGTGAAATCAGCTTTTCTCAACGGTGAAATCCAATAAGAGGTTTACGTAAATCAGCCACCAGGGTTTGAAAGCTCAAAGTTCCCAATGTATGTGTACTACCTTGAAAAGGCTCTGTACGGACTGAAACAGGCTCCAAGAGCATGGTACGAACGACTTTCTACCTTTCTTCTAGTCAATGGCTACAACAGAGGTACAACATATACTACCTTATTCTATAAACGTAAAAACAGTGAAATAATGCTTGTACAAATCTATGTGGACGACATAATTTTTGGGTCTACTAATACAGAAGAGTGCAAAAGTTTTGAAAAACTCATGCAAAGTGAGTTTGAAATGAGTATGATGGAAGAATTAACATTTTTCCTCGGACTCCAAGTCAAACAATCATCAGAGGGAATCTTTATAAATCAGGCCAAATATGTCTCTGACATTCTTTCCAAGTATAGCCTCTCTGATACCTCTGCCATGAAAACTCCAATGGCCACTGGAAATAAGTTATTCTTAGATCCAGATGGCATCTCTGTTATACTTAACTGCTAGCAGACCTGACATTATACAGAGGCATGATTGGATCCTTGTTATACTTAACTGCTAGCAGACCTGACATTATGCATGCCACATGTCTTTGTACACGTTATCAAGCTAATCCTAAGAAATCACATTATGATGCTGTTAAGAGAATCTTTAGATACCTAAAGGGGACCAAAAATCTTGGTCTCTGGTATCCACAGAACTCTGGCTTTTGTCTTAAAGCTTATACAGATTCAGACTATGGAGGATGCATGCTCGACAGAAAGAGTACCTCTGGGAGTTGTCAATTCCTAGGTGGTAAGCTAGTCAGTTGGACCTCCAAGAAGTAGAATTGTGTGTCAACATCTACGGCAGAAGTTGAATACGTTGCTGCTGCTAGCTGTTGTTCTCAGGTTCTGTGGATGAAGACTCAGCTAAAAGACTACGGCCACATCCTATTCAAGATACCCATCTTCTGTGATTCCAAAAACCAAGCATATCGATATAAGGTACCACTTCTTGAAACATCATGTTGAATATGGTAGAATCGAGATGCATTTCGTGCCCATAGAATACCAACTCGCGGACTTATTCACCAAAGCTTTAGACGAGAAAAGATTCAATTTCTTGGTGGGTAAGTTAGGCATGATCAATATGACGTGAAAATCCTCTGTAAGTATAGCTTATCTTCTGTAAATATGTGTATAAATATATTGCTTTATTTATTGCTTTGATTGATTTCTTTCTGTATGTAAATTCTCAATCTTATATAGTTCTTGAAATCACAGAGCTTCTGTGGGTCTGCTCAGAACCTCTGACGACCCCTACAGAACCTCTGGTAAACATGACCTATGTACTATGCAAAACTTATCCTATTTTGATCCAAGCATAGGTCAAGGGGGAGCAGAAGGAAATTACTTGATCTACAGAGATGGTTAGATCAAGGGGGAGCAAAAGAAAGTAACTTGATCGACAGAAATGGTTAGATCAAGGGGGAGCAAAAGAAACCTTGAAATGATCTACAGAGGTTAATCTTTCAAGGGGGGGCCAAAGAAGAGTGTCGATGAATCTATATCGTCAGAAGTCAGACATCACTGCCGAGAAAAGAAGAACCAAGAGGTATGTCTCGTACAAAAGGTTTTTTGAAAACAGATTTCTGGGACAAAAATTGTCAAATACGTCCTAAAAATACTGAGAATAACTCTTCAAAAATAAAATTATTAAAACTTTTAATAATTTTTGAATTATGAGATATTTGAGGTCATAGAACTTCTGCTGAGCTCAACAGAAGTTCTACCAGAACACTGCTCTGTAATCGCAAATTTAAACTCGGAAACCGATACGCACAAATACACACACCATGACCTTCTCGCACAAAACTTTTTCCAAAACAGTTTTCTCGGACACCAACTTTCAAATATATCCGAAAAACATTTCTTAATGCAAATCAAAACTTGGATGATCAAAATTGTTAATAGAATTTTAGTTATGAGAAATTTTCACTCATAGAGCTTCTGTTGGCCCTGACAGAGCTTCTGCGAGTTCCTACAGAGTCTCAAAACCTCTGTAAACGAAATTTCTTCACTAAAATCCTATTAATCCTCTCCAATGCTTTTACAAATGTTTTGGTCAATATAGAACCGACAGAGTCATGATAACAATGAGATATATGAGAAAAGGGTAAAAATCGAAGATTTTCAAAAGCACAGATCTTCTATAAACCACAAAGCTTCTGTGAATTTGGAATTTGGGCATTTCTGTAAATAGTAACGGTTACTTTTACTGAGAGTGAAAATCATGTGGCTAACAACAACCCCACGCGCCTAGCATTAATGGGCCGCGCACGACGTCCTGTCATCCTCTGACATGGCCTACGTGTCTCATTTTCATTGGGCGTACATGGCACGTTTTTTTTTTGTGGAAAGTTGAACCCGCCGTTCTAACTCAAGTACGGATTCCAAATATTTATCCATTGCCAAATATTTCTACCCTTTCGAATTCTACCGTTTTACCCACTTATAAAACCCAAGCTTACCCTCTCATAAAATCTTTACGAACCCTCATTCTTCTCCGGCGAAACCCTGCAAAAACCTGCAAGTATCTTATTCTCATTACTAATGGCTTCATCTTCTCAAGCTATCTCCCCTGAACACTCTCCGGCGAACTCACCGGAACACTCCCCTGCTCATTCTGAACATTTAGAAAACCCCCACCTCGCCAAAAATGCCGAACAAGAAGATTCCGGCGACTCAGCAGACTTTGCTCCGACCACCCATCTCCAAAACTTTATCGCAAAGGAGCACTTTGAAAAGATACTACCCATCAAATCCAATAACTGCTATTTGGTCCCCTCATTCACTGCTTTCGGCGAAGCCCATTCCCTTCTTCTAAACATCATGGAAAACCATATTCTCTTTCCTTTACTCTCAAGAACCCCAAAGAAAATACTTGTTAGGTATTTGAACCAATTCTGGAAAAGTTGCCGATATGATAAAGATGATTCTCTTATCAAAGGGTACATCTCAAAGCCAGACAAATCTGAACATTTGGAACTCAAGTTCAATAGAACAATGTTTTCTCTTGAGTTCAATCTACCAACAAGGGGTCTTCTTGGACTGAAAACATATGCAGAACAACCAACAGACGACGAGCTCTGTCGTTTTGTAGAAATGCTTGGGTACAACACCCACCTAAGGAACAGAAATGACTTCCGCAGAGGCAAACTACCACCTCTGTGGAACACCTTGTTTTTGATCCTCAACAAATGCCTTACAGGGAAGATAGGCAGCATTGACCAGAGCTCGCACCAGATATTAACCATCATGTACGGGGTCTACTACGATCTCCCACTCAATTACGCGACCATCATGTTGCAGGAGATCATCAATACGATCGACAGAAAGAACAACACCAAAAAGGCAAGAGAGAACGATCCTAAGTATCTACCGCCTCTGCAATTCCAAAGGATATTGGGAGTCCTGTTCGAACCTCTGCTAATGATGCAGAACTGGCCAATGGAAGGGCCAACTCCCAAACAGTTCCCAATGAACAAAAACATCCCAACCGATCATATAGACGGCTACACCCACTGCAGACATTTGTCAAGGAAGCTTCTGAGCTATGCCAAGAACAAAACCCTTAAGTTAGAGTATATACGCGATCATAGGACTCCAAAACCGAGCTCTGTGACACCCCCGCGTTTAGGTGTCCCCCTAGGAACAATAGTTGCAGAACCCCTCTCTACAGAAGCGAAGGAGCAGAAACTGGCAAAACACATGGCAATACAACTTAGTTTTATAGCCAAACGAGCCGAGCTTATGGGAAAGAAGTCTTCTTCTAAAGCCTCTGCCTCTACCCCAAAAACAAAGAAGAGGAAAACTGCAGAAGGTACCTCTACAAGCATTACAGAAGCTCAACCTTCACCTCCTCATGCCACAGAAGTTGGCTCCTCTGCTCCTCCCTCTTCTCCAAAACAAAAGAAGAAAAGGAAATCAAAACCCACAGAAGGAGGGGCACCAAAACCCAAGAGGAGGAAGACCAAAAAGAAGCCTGGGAAACCACTTGATCAAATGGTTACCATCGCAGAAGAGGCAGCTGAAGAAGTTGTTGAAGAAGAGGTCGAAGAAACTGCAGAGGAAGGGATTGCAGAAGAAGAAATTGTAGAAGAGGGATATCAATCACCTTATCAATCCCAGATCGATTCCCTCATCAAGGTAGCTTAAACGATTTCCTTCAACACCCTGACTTTGCTGACACCCTAAATACAGCTGGGTGGAATGCACCACCACTTGACCACCACACCACAGAAGAACAAGACTTCTCTATCTCTGGCGTTGACACAAATCTGCAAGATGATGACCAAACCCCCAGAGATCAACCGGCTGAAACTCCAAACATTCTACAGAACCCCTTCATCCAACAGGGATTGAACGTCCACAGAAGGAGTCCAACCCCAGCTCTAGAAGAAGGTATAGAAGAAATAGATATGTCAAATGATGCCACTAGGGAAAGGATTAGGCTACAAGCAGAAGCTGAGTGGAATAGAGATGAGGTTACAGAAGCTTTAGATAGAATGGGAGAAAAAGAAAAAGGGATAGAAAAAGATGCCGTAGAAGTAGAAGGCACACGTCCTCAAACCCCTCCCAGTGCAACCCACACTTCTAACACCGCAGGTCTAGCTGCAGAAGGTGTTATTGAACAAGAGCAGCACAACTCGATCCAAACCCAACCATCCAGCCAGAGGTTACTCTTTCAACCTCTGCGCCCACAAAAACCGGGGAATCCATTCCTAGGGAGTCTCCTCAGAGAGACTCACCTAGAGTTCGTGATCCATCGCCCCAGATCACACCAGGACACCCTACAGAGGAATTCGTTTCCTCTGCCACGCACAATTTAGGGCCAAAATTTCTTTCAGAGAGAAGTAGTGAGCACAAAGACGAAGAGACTCTAGACAAGTCTCCGAGTCAACAGAAGAACATTCTGATACCCACCTCTGGAGTGGATTTGGACACTGTTCTTCGCAGAACTTCTGTAGAGATTAAAACTCTTGTTTCTTCTCGAAGATCAGATGGAAATCCTTCCACCCCCAACGTACAAACAAGGGTGAACGAAGGTGTCCCAGGAGCAGGGACTAACTCTGGAGACGAATGTGTTCCTCTAGAGGTTACCACAGGAACACAAGTATCAAGGGATGAGTTCCAAACCCTTGTCACCTCTGTGAACCAAACCATGAAAGAGTTGCAAAGCTCTTTCAAATCTGTTGCAGAGACAACATCGACGGCCTTACTAAATCTGAACACCAAAATGGACAATCTGTCCACAGAGGTGAAATACGCCATTACCCATATGAAGTCTTCTGCTGAAACAACTACCTCTTATGCCGCCAAAGAATTCTGGATAGCTGCAACTTCTGCGTTCAAGGAATCAGTCAAACATTTCCTTGAACAACTGAACAAACAATCCAACAAACCAAAGGGCATTACACCTGCAGATCTACAGAACGCCCTGAAACACGTACAAGAAGAAGCAATGCTCAACACTGTGCTGATGCAGCCTAAAGACTACATGACCAGAGCACAGCTAACAGAGCTCGGGCAGAATGTGATAAACCAGGTCACAGAAGTCATCCTCTCCTTCACTACTGCAAATGCCAACTACGTTAAAGAGTTCAGAGAAAGTGTCGGAAAAATGCGCTTCAACACAGAAGCAGATCTTGCAACTCTATTCGGCCTCTGTGATGATGTATGCGCAAAGTTGATGGCCGCAGAAGCAGAACTACCAAAGAAACCCAAAGCTTCTTGCAGAGCAGAGGGTACTTCTGATAAGGGTCAGGATGACTCTGATGATGACCACCCTGGTCCATCAGACCATCCTGAGGGGGAGAATACAAGGGAGAAAGCTACGAGCAGAGGACATCCAGCTCCACCAATAGCCCCAGAACCCATCAACCAAGCCCCTCCAAAACAAACCCAACAACAACAAACTCAACAGACCACAGAGACAACACCCATCTCTGTGGAATCAACTGCTAAAGAAACCCATGTACCAGAAACTGCATAAAAGACCACAGAGGCAACAACCACCCCTGTGGTAATCATCTTGGAAGAAAGTGCTTCAACAAACCAACAACCCGGAGGAACAGAAGCTCAAAAGACCACAGAGGAAATACCCACCTCTGTGGAATTCCCTACAATGTCTGGAGTAGATGTTCAACATCTGTCATCCTCTTCAGAAGAAGATCTTCCCTCCCCAACTACAAAACCAACAGAAAAACCCCAATCCATCCCAAGAAGAAAGTCTATTGCCCACAAACCAAAAAGAGCAAAGACCTCTGCTTCTTCTGTTCTAAGAAATATGCACAACACAATGACTGAATGAATGGCGCAAAGAGCAGAAGAAAGACAGAGGTTTACATCATCTTTCCGAATGGAAAGAAGATTCGACATTCCTCAATCCACAAAAACCGAGCTCACAGAAGAAGTCACAAAAGAACCTCCAACAGAGGTTACAGAGCCAATCAAGCAAACAGAACCAACGCCACAAAAGTCCTCTCAAACACAAGTGTCAAAACCTACAGAGGCAACACCCATCATTCCAACAGAAGCGCCAACACCCAATCCTACAGAGGTAACGGGTTCTGAACCTCCAAAGGCCAAATACAAGGGAAAGGCAAAACTGACAGAATAGCCCAAGAAAAAGAAATCATTGCCCAGGCCTACAGAGAAATTGATGAAGAGCGCCTTTGATGCCTTCCAAACTCCAAAGCCTGAAGAAGAGGACTTGGCATATGGATTGAAGTCTCTGTCAGACATTCCACTAACAGGTAGAGCTGTAGAAGTTGTTCGACAGATGGAGAGTCTCAGAAGACAAGTACCACCACCTGGTCCAACATACAAAGAAATGGAAGAAGTGGTATACAAATACCTCTACAAACAACCCTTTCAGACCAATCTTCCAACAGATCACGTCACAAATCCAGAGATCAGAGAAGAATTTAAGAACATCTTCACCAGAACAAAGCCAAGAACCAGAACAGAAGTCTTCTCAATCCACAAAATCAAAAAGGTAATCTTCTGTAGGTACTCCTTTACAAGAACCTATACAAGGGTCAGGTACAATCTTTACAGAGTCAGAAGGGTAAACAATTCAGAAACCACCTTCGCTGATGCTGACCTAAGGAATCTGAATCCCTATGATCTACCTGATCTTCTGCAATGGACGAAGGACAACTACAACACAGAGCCAAATACCAGAGCCTATCAAGTGTTGAGAAAAGCAATGAGGGAAAGGCTTCTGATCTACAGTTTGACAGACTTTCAGCTAGGAAAGGATCTTGGTCTCAAACATCTGAACCTTCGACCACCAGAGGATCGCTGGCCACCTGACGCTGTGCCCAACTCAATCATTACAAAACCAAGGTTCGGGTTAGTATTTCAAAACCCACAAGGCGAAGTCAAACTTTTTGTGACCATGGACTGTCAGAAGTACGCAACCAGTACTCTGAACATGTTCAGAGCAAACCTTGTAAAATACAGAGACACCGAGCAAATGGATAGAGAAGCTGCAGATGCTTTCATCAGAGAGATTGATGCTACAATCCGCTTAAGAGAACTCTGCGTCAGTTTCTACAATGAGATCAGAAAAGTCGGAAGAGACAACAGAAGCTACAACGATTTCAAAGACGCCAACATCTAATTCTCAAACAAAATCTCTGCAAACCATTTTCAGTTTATCTTTCATAATACTCAAATGTAAAATGCCTCTGGCATATTTCTGAATGAAAGAACTTTCGAGGTATTGTTTAACCTCTGTCTTATCTAACTTAGCCTAAAAGTAATTCAATGTCAAATTTTTATTTTTCACTACTTAGGGGGAGATTGTTAGCTTCAATCTTCCTAATCATAGAAGTATTTAGAAGTAGTGAAAAATAGGCTATGTGAAGAAAGCCTCTTACAAAGGCTCTGCCACTTCCGAAAGATCAAGGTCAAGAAGCTACAGAAGCTACAGAGGTGTCCTACAGAACCCCTGTCTTACTTTCAAAGAAGACCAAGACTCGGAACACGGTGAAGACTGCTCTACAGAAGACCAGACCTCAGAACCTCTGTAACCCTTTACAGAGCCTCTGCGGTTTACGATAAAGACATGGAAGATATTTTATATCTTGCTACTGTTACTGGATCCGTTCATCAACTTGCATGGTAGCGTGCCCTGTCAAACCTCAACACGCGTCAAGCTCTGAATGGACTCAATAGGGCTTAATACAATATAGACGTATGCGGCATTAAATGCAATACAGCACGTACAGCTATTCATGCCATCCGATCAACAGTAGCTCATGCTTTATGGTCCCCTAGAGTAGTATAAAAGGAAGTCTCTTGTTGAGATCTTCCTTAACAATCTTAAGAACTTAACGAAGAATCTGAGTTTCATGCTTATGCTTTATATCGTCAAACCCGTTTAGCATTACACTCTCTCACACACACCAAACAGTTCTTAATCTGTTCTTGGTGTTCTTATTATATATCGAACGACAGTAATCTTCAATATATCATTTTGTTCTTAAAATACTGTTTCTTTATATTGTGTGTTCTAAATCTATCAAACATATCTGTTAGCTCTTTAAATACGCTTCCGCATCAAACATAAACTCGAACTAATAGATCTGCTAATCTTGTCTAAGTAAAACGGGAACCAACAAAGAGTTTTCTCATACCCAAATGGAGGACTTACCTAATGCCTTTGCTTACTGCCAGCGACTTAAAGTCCTTGCAGATCAACTAAAAAATGTTGGGGCCCCGGTTACAAATGATCGCTTGGCCCTTCAAATGGTGGTCGGGCTAACCGAATCTTTCAGCAGTGTTAGCACACTTCTCCGCCAAACTGATCCCCTTCCAATGTTTTATAAGGCCCGATCAATGCTCACCCTCGAAGAAGCGGGTTTGGCTAAGAAGGCATCTCAAGCATCACCCACGGCCATGCCGGTGATGTATCGCGATACCGATGACTCCCATGCAACACGTCATCAACCTCCTCCTCGACATGACGGCGGCAGGCAATAGGGAAATCATCGAGGGCCACCACGGGGAAATAGCGGTGGCGGAAATCGAAACCGTAATGGAAGTCGTAGGGGTGGTCGCGGACGTGGTGGAAACGGTAGTAGCCATGGAGGAGGATCACAGCAAAATGGCAAACAGCAGTGGGCTTGGCCATGGGCCCCATGGGCTATGCCCCCTTGTCCATACCCAACAGCCCCTTGGGTTAGACCCACGAACGATGCTTCACAACAGCAAGGGCTTCTCGGATCCATGCCACAACAAGCCTATACTGCGACCGGGCCTCCATCGGGTCAACAACAACAACAATCTCCGTCATTGACGGACATCAAGTCGGCCATGTATACCTTAGGTATGAATCCGCCAGACATAAACTGGTATATGGATACGGGAGCCACTTCTCACATGACATCGACTCCAGGTAACCTCTCATCTTACTTTCATTTGAGCAACAAACATGGTAACGTTGTCGGTAATGGTCACTCTATTCCAATTCACGGATACGGTCACACTTATCTCTCCCCTAAACTTCCATTCACTTTAAAACATGTTTTGCATGTTCCTCAAATAGTAAAAAAATTGATTTCGGTTAGGAAATTTGTTACTGACAATTCTGTCTCCATGGAATTTGACCCGTTTAGATTTTCCGTGAAGGATTTTCGGACGGGGACATGCATAATAAGATGTGAGAGCCATGCATATCTCTATCCTATCAGTATCGCCATTACCTCCAATCAAGCCAAGTCGCATTCCGCGTTTCCTGTTCTCGCCCCTAAGCTATGGCATGCCCGTTTGGGTCATCTGGGGGCTCCTATCCTTCAATTTCTTAGGACAAATAAAGACATTAAATGTAATGCAATTAGCAATACGTATTTGTGTTCATCATGTCAATTTGGGAAAAGTAAGTTACCTTTTGTTTCTTCATCATCTAACGCTGTTATGCCTTTTGATATTCTTCAATGTGACATTTGGACGTCTCCGATTGTGAGCTCAATGGGCCACCAATATTATCTTGTTATATTGGATGATTTTACCAACTTTGTGTGGACTTTTCCCATAGCCAAAAAGTCACAAGTCTTCTCCATATTTCGGTCATTCTATGTGTTTGTAAAAACTGAATTCGAATGTCAAATTAAAACCTTTCAATGAGATAACGGGGGTGAGTTTGATAGCATCCCATTTCAGGAATTTTGCAACTTTCATGGAATAGTTTTTCGATTTTCATGTCCACATACATCTCCACAAAATGGTAAATCTGAACGCAAAATTCGATCCACTAATAACGTGGTTCGAACTTTATTGGCTCATGCGTCCATTCCACCATCGTTTTGGCCTCATGCCTTACAACATGCGACTTATCTTTGGAATATATTTCCTCATAAACAATTAAAATATTGTTCACCTCTTAATAGGCTTTATCAAAAAACACCGACTTTTTCGGATCTAAAAGTGTTTGGATGCTTATGTTATCCGCTTTTTCCTTCCTCTACCATACACAAACTCCAAGCTAGATCCACCTCGTGTGTCTTCTTAGGGCATCCATCGTCACACCAGGGTTATAAGTGTTTTGACTTATCCGCCTGAAAAGTCATCATTAGTCGTCATGTAATGTTTGATGAGTCACAATTTCCGTGTAACACCCTCAAATTTGGAATGAGCAACTAATTTAAAATTCAATAAAATACCCAAAATAAATATAATTACTTCTACAATTAATTCCTTAAAATACCTCTGAATTTAAAACATTATAATTCTCACCATAAATTACGTAAACGGGTGTTACTTAACACAACCCAAGTTGCATGCCCCAAATAAATGCGGAAGACTTCACTAATCTAAATCACCTCTCGAGCACAATACTAGCACACGACCTTTCCCACGTGTCACTAGAACTACTCCCAACCTGAGACATGTTGCACATGCCGACAAATAAAAAGGGTTAGGCTAACGCCTAGTCAGTTCAAGAGTTTATAGCCTGATTTATATGATTTGTAGAAAGAAGGTTTGCGACATAAGTCATGATTTTCAAAAGAGTTTTATGAAAGGATGTAAACGACTCGTTTTCCAACGCACACAAAATCCATGAGAAATATTTGCCAAAAGGTATAAATCGTTTTCTAAAATGAATTCCAACTCCAACTCACTCAAAACGTGTTTGAACGTAAATATCCAAAGAAAAATAAACGTGGACAAAACTCCAATATTTAAAACATCCAAATAGGATGAAGTGTAGAACTCTGCCAATGAACCATGAAGACAGTTCGTATAAATAACACACGTCACCGAAAATATGGATAAAAACATATACCCAAAACCACACCTTTCGGTGACGGGGGAGACCCGATTCCATCGAAAGTGACGGGCACACAAAGTTAAGTCACTCATGATGTTACTGGATTACACCTCAAGTCCCGACCTTAGTTCCCATGCCATAAAGACATCACAACTAGAGGTGGCCAAAAAACGGGTTCGGGCCAGGTCGGGTCGGGTTGGGGGACAACCCGGTTCCACACAGTAACAGCGAGAACCGGGTCGGGTCGGGTCGGGTTTAAACCGAGATCCCCTGACCCGTTTAAGCGTAAGTGAACCCGGTTTTAGGAAAACCGGGCCGGGTCGGGCCGAGAACCGGTTTTATGATCGGGTTCGCGATTTTTATGTTTTTTAACTACTTTCTTTGTATAATAATTAATTACTAAACTTTAACAAAAAAAAATTGGATTGGAATCATTGGATAAGTAAAATACACTTTAAAAATACGTTTTATTTATAATATATATCACTAAAATACACTTTTACGTTTTATAATTTATATATAAAGTTACAAGTTACAATACATAAATTCTAAACATTCGAAGGTCCCGCTCCCGAACTTCCACCCCCATCACCCGGATAGTAATTGAATGGATTATAGTTGAATGAATTGTATGGAGCGTAGTATGGATTCTGATCTGTATTGTAGACTTCAAGAGTATTGTACTGCATCAGTCGTGTAATAGCCGTTTGATCGTCAAGGGGGTCGATGTCTACTTCTTCGTCCTCTACGACACTACTAACTTCAGAAGTATCGGATACGGACGGCGTACTTAGTAGTTCATCCGTCTCGTTTTCGAATAAGTTTTCTTCCACGCCTTCTAGATCATCCTCCAGGTTCGTTCGATTTTGAATGCGGTCTTCTCCATCCAAGTAATCCTTCAGACATACGCAGCACTCCACCGATTTTGGGGTTAATTTTGTCCGACGCTCCGATATGATCCTGCCACTAAGAGAAAAGGCCGACTCCGAAGCTACAGTACTAGCTTGGATTGTTAGTATATCAAGTGCAATAGTGGCCATAATTGGGAAACTTGATTGTTTACTTTTCCACCATTCTAATAAATCTAGGGATTCAACATCTACGACGTTTGTGAAGGATGCCGTTATAAAATTAGTACGTATGTATTGATTGAATTCACCCAAATTATCCCCATCATATCTAGCTTTTTTAGAAGATTCCATGACAACCGATTGCATTAAAGTTTGCATTAAGTCTTCTCGGTTTCGGCCACGACTGCTACTAGAACCCGGTGAAAACATTTGAGGTGTAGGGGTTTGTTGGCTTCCTCCCCCATAATTAACTCTATAAATCTCATATAATTGATGAAAATCAGTATTAAATTGTTGTATGCGTTTCCTTGAAAAGCTAGAATTTGTAAGAGAATCCAAACCAAACGATACACATATTGCGTGTATTAAAACTTCGACACCCGTAACATTTAAAAACGGGTTTAATGTCGCGGCACAAAGAAAAGTGAAGGGGATCTTTTTAAAATATTTTACCAATTTTTCTTTCATTGGTTTCACGACGTCGTGAAAGTGCAAATCCTGTTCGTATTGAGCAATTTTACTTGCCAAAATATAAAGTTGATTTAAAAGTAAAGGGCTCGTTGGATAATAAACACCGGATAACAAAGTTGTTGCAGTTTTGAAATCGCCCAAAATATCGTGAAAGCCATGAATCCTTGTCCAATCATCATGAGTTATCGTGTTATCCAGGTAATAAATGTTATAAAATGCTTGAATATATTGTTGTTGTCTTAATAAATTATCCATCATTTTCCAAGTCGAATTCCATCGAACCGGCATATCGTGCGCCGGTCCCAAAGCTTTAAAACCGACTTGTTTGCAACAATCTTTATATAAGTTTTGCGTTTTTTTATTTCTTGTGAAAATTCGACGTAACATAAGCCTAAACTTAGTTAAAGGCTCATTAAGTTTACTTAAGCCGTCTTGAACGGCTAAGTTTATTATGTGTGCGCAACAACGTGTATGAAATAATTTTCCCTCTAAAATAGGGGATAAAGCCAAACGTAATCGGTCTACGCATGCCGTATTATTACTAGCATTATCAAACGAAATACTAATAACTTTATTTTTTAAATTATAATATTGAAGACATCTCATAATTATAGAAAACTGACGCTCACCCGAATGTGGCGAACCAAAGAGCTCAAACGTGATTACACGTTTGCATAATTGCCACGATGCTGGCACAATCCAATGTGCCGTTATGCATATATAAGAATCTGGCAATCCGAATGGTGCGCTCCATACATCACAAGTTAAAGAAACTTTGTTGGGTAAGTTTAAAAACATTTCTCGCATATTTTTTTGAACCTTATTCCAATATTTTAAAGCATCACGCTTAAGAGTTTGACGACTTACCGGAGTGTAGCGTGGTTGGAACCCATTTTTGATCATGTTTGTCATGTGAGGATTGTCGAAATGTCCGAACGGCAACGCCATTTGAATGGCACATTTCATTTGCATTTCTCGGGCGAGATCATTATCATACGACCATACTTGACCGGAATTGTCAAGTATGGGTTGAGTTGGATCGTCACCCGATTTCAACCTCTTGCATCTATCCTCGAAGTGGCGCTTTAACGTGCTATTTGATTCGGGTTTTAGGAAATCTCCACACCGTTTGCATTGAGCTTTTTTTGTACCGTCGGGAAATTTGACCAAGTTGAAATTCTCCCAAACCGCTGCTTTTCGTGAATGATCGGCAACAACGACGTAATTTTGTTCGGCCATTTTTTTGATACTAGAGAGTAGAGATTAGAGAGTATAGACTAGAGACTAGAGAATTGTATGCGTTTTTTGCGAGAAACGAATATAAGAGCCGAGAAATGAGAATTGTATGCGTTTTTTTTGCGTTTTGTAAGCAATGTAAGGTGGTGATGACCTCCATAACACCCCTAGTATTTATATGGGGTTTGGAGGGTGTTTTTTGATGAAAAAAACGGTCACAAGGGATATAAAACGGCTAGCCAACGGATCTATTTTTTTGAAAAAAATCGGGTCGGGCCGGGTCGGGCCACGAACCGTGTCACGAACCGGTCCCGGGTCGGGCCGGGTCGGGCCGAGGAAATCTATATATAGCCGAACCGGTCCCGGCTCTCGGGCTCAAAACCGGTTCTTGACCGGGCCGGGTCAGAACCGGTTCTTGGCCGGTTTCGGGTCGGGCCAGCCCGCCGGGTCGGGTCGGGTCGGGTCAGTTTGGCCATCTCTAATCACAACCACAAGCCATAAATAGATTGCCTTTATTGCATACCCCGTAGAGTTACACCTCAAGGACTTATAGAGGACCATAGTGCATATCCAGTCTAGACGAGTTTCACCTCAGGGACTCCCGCGTCCCCTATTGCCTACTCGCTAGTGGCCCAACGGCCTGACGCATATACTGATGCGTTCCCATAGTCCACTCCTCGTGCACAAAGAGATGGACCATCAAATAAAGACTGACTCACGTGCATATGGATCCAATGCAACACAGTCTACCAAAACATGCTCAACCCGAAATGACAGAAGCACCCAAACATGTAAATATCAATAATGAGCAATAAAATGCATCAAGTTGCAATAAATGCAAACTATAGATAAGACTCCACATTGAGCCATATAAAATCGGACAAATGTCCCCAAACTTTCTGAAAGACAAACTCGAGCAAAATGCTCCAAACTCGCTAGACCCATCAATAACGGTCATCATTGCATAAAATGTGTTTAAACATTATTTAGGAAAACAAGTACCCCCAAATCATCCTTAACTCCAAAACTCGACACAGTTTAAACAAAAAGGGTTTCCCAAAGAACTCATACCCTTATAATTCTCAAAATAATCTTGACACTAAATCGTGTATTTCCCAACTGGTTTATAAAATCAATTACACTAAAATGATTAAATCATCAAATAGACATCATTTTGAGCAATTAATCTTTTAAAGACATATATGATTTTAACCATCCAAATATCCAAAAGCCCCCAATATGTGTGTTTTACACATTTATGAAGATAAATATTTCCAAAGAGTTAAACTAACCAAATATTTCATCCATTGATATTTTCAAGTAAAACACACAAATATTTGGAAAATACTCATTTTGGCATGTACAAAGTTTTCGCAAAGTAACTTGAACTCACCTTGCTAGATTTAGGCTAAATCTAGAATTTCTCCAAACGTAAGCTCCATTGACGAAGTTTGCATCCTCAAGCCAAAACCTCCAAGAACCTAAATTCATAACTTCCAACCATGAATATTCATATTCAACACTTTAAACCATTCCCCAACAATCTTATATCAAAATCTCCATTTTGACCAAAAACCCCAATATTAACCTAACTTCTCCAAAATCATCCAAACCGAAATTGGAGAAAGAAAACACTAGGAGATCATCATCGGAACATTTATAACTCATATAAAAGTATAGAAGCTAGGAGGATGGACTCACCACTTAGGTTTTGATGAAAACCTAGAAAACCCCAAAAATCTCTAGTGTTGTGGATGAAACTTGCTCTTGCATCAATAAATGAAATCACTAGCATAAAGTGGATAAGGAACACATTAATCTCCAAGAAAAAGTCACAAAATCAGTTAGGGTTCGTGAGGGAGGATGGGAAAACGATTTGGGAGAGAAAGGGAAGAGATTTGAGAGACTTACCACCACCAAACATTCTTGAATCTTCCTATGAACTTCAAAACTCTTTCTAGATCCTTGAAGAGCTCTAAAAACCGAAACCATGGCACTTTGAATCGCCAAAAACGGAGGTTAAACGAGAGAGATATGAAGAAATGAAGTTTGGGGTGTGAATTTCGTATTTGACAGCAACCAGGTACCCGACAGCGACAATGACACGCGACAATGACACGGTCATAGTCGCTGGTCATAGTCGCACAAGGTGTACCATAGGCTGTACCCTTGGCGCGACATTGACACGCGACATTGACACGGTCATAGCCGCTGGTCATAGTTGCACAAGGTGTACCGTAACTGTTTTGGCCATAACTTCTTCGTTATAGCTCCGTTTTCGCTCTGGAAAGAACCGTTGGACTCGTATACGAATTCCTCATCCAACAAGACCATAATATCTAAGATTTAACACAAAATCTTACCTTTCATATTTTTCTTAAAAGGCCGGTTTCTCACTGATTCGAAATTATGCTTATCCGAAAATTACGGGTGTTACATTCCGTTTGCTAAAATTCATGACATCCAACCGTCGTCATATTATTTCTTGGATGAAGCAATGTCACCATATGTGTTTCACTATATGGCCCCAACCGGTTCTGATTCACAGCAACCCCACTATTTCTCAACATACCGAACCCTCTCTCACCCACGACCCATACACCTACAGCGTATTCACATGTGGATACTCCTCCACCTTCGGCCCATACACCCGTGGATATCCATTCACCTACGGTTCCTTCATACACGGTCGAACCACCTCTCCCCAATCCAATATCCACTCGTCCAGTCACACGTAGCCAACAAAGAATCTTTAAACATAAAGTTCCTTTCACTCTTCATACTTCGGGTACTCGGTCACCGATCCCCAGTAACCCCGTGTTTGCCTTACGTGATGTGAATTGGAAAATGGCCATGGATGATGAGTTTGATGCTCTTATTAAAAATGAGACTTGGGAATTAGTACTGAGACCTCCTAATGTAAATGTCATCATGTCAATGTGAATTTTTACTCATAAGGAGCGTTCTGAAGGTTCATTGAAAGACATAAAGCCCGTCTTGTATGTGATGGAAAGACTCAACATGTTGGCATTGATTGTGGTGAGACTTTCAGCCCAGTTGTCAAACCCGTAACTATCCGCACATTTCTTAGTCTAGCACTCTCTAAATCTTGGTCTATCCACCAGTTAGATGTCAAGAATGCTTTCTTACATGGGGAGTTGAACGAAACCGTTTACATGCACCAACCCATGGGATTTCGCGATCCTACACGTCCCGATCATGTGTGTTTACTGAATAAGTCTTTGTATGGACTCAAACAAGCCCCCCGGACTTGGTATAAACGTTTTGCAGATTTCGTTGCTAGTATTGGTTTTATACACAGTGTTTCCGATCATTCTCTCTTCATATATCGAAATGGTGAGGATGGCATATTTGTTACTTTATGTTGATGATATTATCCTTACCACATGTAACACCCTCGAATTGGGAAAGAGCAACTAATTAAAATTTTCGATAATACATCCGAAATAACATGATTTCTTCCTATAATTCAATAGGTGAAATACATCAAATTACAAACTATGGTTAACCCCAAACAATATATAACTCACATGTTAATACAAAGACTAAACTCACTTCGGGTATTACTTAACCCGAACACAAGGTGCTATCCCCGAGGGTACATGCGGAAGACATCACATAATCAATTCACCTCTCGAGCACATTTCTAGCACACAACCTTTCACACGTGTCACTAGAACTACTCCCAACCTGAGACCTGTTGCACATGCCGACAAATAAAAAGGGTTAGGCTAACGCCTAGTGAGTTCAAGAGTTTATAGCATGATTTAAATAATTCTTTGAATGAAAGTTTGCAGCTTAGATTATCATTTGCAAAAGAGTTTACAAAAAGGATATAAACGACTCATTTTCCAACGCACCCAAAATCATTGAGAAAAGTCCCCAAAGGGTATAAAGCGTTTTCCCAAATGAATTCCAATCCCAACTCACTCAATTACGTGAATAAACCTATATTATGCAAAACCTTCAAATATGGTTGATGATAAAATACTCAACCCATACATCATGGAATACCATCCATTTAAATATACTATTTTATTGAAAACATAATACGAACCAATACTCACGCAAACGTAAATTGTAATGAAATTCCGAATACCATAAATATGGAAGTGACCTGCTTCATTTAAACCTTAATATACATGGAGTGGAATCCAATATTAAAGTCATCAAATCGTAGTCAAAAGTATAAGACCAACATTAACAAAGCATGGACATTATAAAATCCCATAAGGTTGGCCATCGACGGGGGAGACCCGTATCCATTGAGAGTGGATGAACACAAAAGTACGCCACTCAAACAATGTTAATCGTATGACACTTCACTGCATAAAAGCCCAAGTGTCCCATACGTCGCCTTTCAAGTTACGCCAAAAGAGACAGCTGACCTTAGCAAAATATTACTAAGAATACCGCCAAAGGCCCGGCACAAGCGGGGATACAACTACGGCATTGCCCCAACATGGCGGAGGTCATAAACGCCCAAATATGCTCAACCATGACTCAGCCGTCGTATCGTATCCTCGAAAAGTAAAGGTCATATAACATGGGGCCCGATCAAATCCCGCGACACCCAATAGACCATCAAGTAGAGACTGACTTACGTGCCTATGGATCCAATGCAACACAGTCTATAATAACATGCCTATCCCGGAACGACTAACGCACCCAAGCATGAAAATATCAATAACGTGCAATAAAATGCAATATGGTGCAATAAAAGAAAACCATAAATAAGACTCCACATCGAGCCATAAAAATCGGACAAATGTCCCCAAGACTTCCTCAAAGTCAAAACCTAGCAAATGCTCAAAACCCATTAGACCCATAAATAACGGTCCTCAAAATATAAACGTATTAAACGTCGTTTTGGTAAATGTATACCATAAAAATCCTCAGCGACTTAAAACTCATTACGGATTAATAATAATGAATTTTCCCAAAATGGATTCCTACTCTTTTAATTCTCAAAATGACCCATGTCAACTTGAACTCACTTTGCTCGATTTGGGCTAAATCTAGATTTTCCCCAAACGTAAGCTCCTTTGAAGAAAATTGAATCTTCAAGCCAAAACCTAGATCCATAAGTTTTCAACCAACAATAATTAGATCTAACCATGTAGAATCATCCTCCAACCATTTTACACCAAAATACCCACTTATATCAAAACCCTAACTTCATAAATGAAGAGAAGAGAAGATTACCTTAACCATACTTGAATCCACCAACCAAAATATCTCTAGAACCACCAAGATGAACCACAAACTCCTAATCTTCCAAGTGGAGTGAAAAGGGTTGGATGAAACACTAGAAATTGATGAAGAAGATGAAGGGAAACGTTTATTGAAAGGTTAAGGTCCACAGCAATGGTGAGGTTTTTGTTGGGGAAGAAGGATGAAGAGGAGAGGGTAGATTTAGGTTTTCTTGAGGGAAATCGATTTTAGAGAGAGAGAGAATCGGATTTGAGGTTGAAGATGAGAATGAGAGGAGTGAGAGAGGAAGAGAGCTTAAAACACAAAATAATTCCATCAGATGCATCGTGGACGTCCGCAAGGTCCTACGCGGACGTCCGGCTTGCATTTGACCAAAATCCCATTTTTTCTCTATTGGTCCCTAACCGACTCAACACCGACCATAATCCATCATCTTCCAATGGGAATCTAATTTTTTCCCACACTGACTGCTAAGACAATCCTCACGTAAATTCTTACCAACGATGCCCTCTCAGATACACTGTACTTATGCCCGGGAGAACAATCCATCCACTGGAGCAACTCCAGATCAGACATCTTCTGTTGTCTCCCAGCCTTAGATGTTCAATACTTCCCCGATTGCGGTTCCAGACTCTAAATCAATCCAAGGTTTGTTCCCTAACGAACCCAACAGAATCTCCAATTCCGATTGTTTCCTACTGCTAACTATCGTTTAATTCCAATGAGCCCAAGAGACTCCAAGACCTGCGGTCGTCACTGACCCATCAACTATACAACTCCAAGAATCCGTCCAATCATTAATCATCAAACCGACAGGTTCTCTTACCACACAAAAAAGTCATTCCACCAAAACTACTCATCACAATTGAGCATCCTAAGATTACTACAACCGTTATCATTATTTCTTTAAAATCAGACTACACCCTCCGAATACGCTAACAGGTCTCGACCTCGAACCCAAATAGGTTGACACCTAGTCATACCACCAAACTTTGAACTCTAACAGAACTCCACACACGAGTTCCGTTCGCCGAGCATTCCCACAAAACTAAGGTTATCAATACGAAGCCTAAAGGGTCCTTCATGCAAAAATTGTCCAAGTCCCAAAATCGGGTTGCCGACAAAACGGTTATACTAACCTCAAAATACGATACCACGAATCTAACCCTTCGGTTACAGCAAATACATCGACTCAGCCATCGATATCCTCCGGCCTATAGCCACATCACGTGTCTAGATGCCCAACTTTTCATAGTCGAGGTTCTATACACACTTACTCTTAATCGGGGTTACTTAACCTTTCCAAGGTCCTAATGAGTTTAAGGTTTTCAAGTGAATTATTTAACACATATGCCAATCAAAAACTTTTCATAGAAGTTTTCAACACAAAGATTTTCATATCAAATTAACCGTACGCATAAAAACTACTACTACTATCAGTTCGGTAGTTGCGCAAAAATGGACATGCTCGTCCCACATACGAAAATCATATTGAAAGCTATCTCATAGTAGTTTAGATTATTAGCAAAAACGTAAAAGCGCAATAAACAACTTCTTTGGAATAAACCGCTACGGTCTTAGTATGGATTGATTCATGACATGCACGTAAAATAACTGCCCACTTTAAATAGTGTGCAACAAAAAGTTCGCACGTACTTCAAAAGAAGTTCAAACGGCGTTTGACTCCAAAATCCCTTTTTAACCATAAGATGGCATGGAACAAGGTTCACTGGCAAAATTTGCACGCGTCAGTTTATTTTACAAAAACGATGAAACGATTCTTAAATATGCTTTGGTCAAAACATAAAATGACTTGTGTCTCTTCCAAATTTAAAGACAAAATCAATACGTTTTCTTCATTTGAAGATATCGACTAAAACATCATGAGGAAATCTCAAATCGGAGTATGCGCAAACTTGTAACACTCTCTTAGTAGTTTTTCTTGGAATGAAATAACAAGGATCAGATGGTTCATAACAAAATTTCAAAAGATGAAATTCTTTAAATTGAATATCAATATTTTCTCACTTAGTCATATGACGACATAAGAGTAAAACATTTCTGACAAGACTCGCACATCAATGTGTGTTCCCAAAACTTAGGAGAAAATACGTGCTTGTAAATGATTGACACCAAAAGGTTTTAGATAGACTTCCAATTTCGAATAATACAAACAGTGCGCATTAATGTTCAAAACATAAATAATTCAACGCACTCTTAGTTTTAGGAAAATAACTTTTCAAAAATCCCCATCACAGAGCATTTTCATCAGAGTTTCGTACTCGTAACATAAAGCGTTAAACCGTCAATGCTTAAAAGTTTATTCGTTAAAATACCCAAAATACACATTTTCTCCAAAACCAAAAAGGTTTACAATTTTTACAAACTGTTCATTGAATCAAAATTGACCAAATGTCAACGACTCACACATACGTGTTTTCAAAATATAACGTATCGTAAACCATGTATGATCCCCACAACACTAAAACAAACTTTGACCAAATGGCCTTCATTTATGCAATGAGTTAATAAAACATTTCCATTCACGATCCATTTATCAAAATGTCGAGAGATAATGGTTACCAAGCTATGCATACCCCTAGTTCAATATATTGTATTGAAAGCAAAGACAGTTGGAAGTGGTTATTAGAGTTTTTAATGCAGGACATTGGATTGACTGATGGGTTAGGGGTAACACTGATGTCAGATCAACATAAGGTAATAATATACTAATAGTTAATTGCACACACTTACATTATGTTTATACATTGTGAATGCCATATTTTAATTAGTTAATTGCATTATGTTAATACAGGGACTTGTGGAAGCTGTTAAAGAGGTATTCCCACTTGCTGAGCATCGACAATGTGCTAGACACATATACGCAAATTTCAGGAAGAAGTACACAGGTATCCAGTTCAGATCTTTGTTTTGGGCGGCATCCAAGTCGGGGACACCACAAGAATTTGAAGGAATCATGCAAGAAATAAAAAGTTTGTCTACCCATGCTTACGATCATTTGATGGAAAGACAACCGTCGACATGGTCGAGGGCTTTCTTCAAGATCGACACATCATGTGATGCTGTGGAAAACGGAGCAAGTGAGTGTTTTAACTCTTTGATTGTCTCATCTAGGAGAAAACCTCTAATAACCATCCTCGAGGAGATTAGTGCTCTTGTGTTGGAAAGAATGGTCAGGATGAGCAACAAAGCATGCAATTGGGATGATGAAATTTGTCCAAATATAAGAAAGAAAGTTGAGAAAAATAAAGAGTTAATGCGGTATGTTTATAATTATAATGTTTTATAAATATAACGTAATTTGTTTCTTAAATATTACATTATGGTTTGATAATTTTTATAGGTATTGGCGTGTTGCTCCCAATGGAGGGAACCTTTTTGAAGTAAGACAAGGACTAGAAGGCTTTGTTGTAGACACTCAATGCAGAACATGTACTTGCAGAAGTTGGCAAGTTTCTGGAATTCCTTGTCAACACGCTGTTGCAGCCATATACTTCATTCATGAAGATCCAGCCAAGTTTGTGTCTCCCTTATTCTCAACAATGAAGTTCACTAACACATACAATAACAAGATCAATCCTTTGAATGGGATCAAACTTTGGCCAAGGACAGATTTTGCCAAACTTTTGCCTCCAAAGTCTAGACGCATGCCTGGTAGGCCAACAATAGCTAGGAGGAAAGATGCAAGTGAAGGAGGTAATCATAGTAGACGAAATGCATACGGCCATGAAGTTGTACTGAAATCAGGGAGAAAGATGACTTGCAGAAATTGTTTGGAGGTAGGACACAATTCTAGAAGTTGTAAAAACAAAAAGAAAGATGCACCGGTTCGGTCAAAAAATCCAGTTGGTAGACCGAGAAAAAAACAATGTAGAGGAGGATGTAAGAGGTACGGTTTTAAGAGGTAGGGGTTCAAGAGGTACGAGTTCACGGGATGAAATTATAGGAGTAAGTATAATATTTGGGACTCACATTATGTTTGAATATGTATATATATATATATATATATATATATATATTGTAGCTAAAAATATGTTTATTTTGCAGAGTTCACAGGCTAGTTTCGAGGCGGGTATAGCAACTCCCGGTGAAGTTCCACAAGGATGATTCAAGGAAGATTTTCAACCATTTTTTGTAATCGAATTTATTATAATATCAACGATTCAAACGTTGTGTACTTTTATTTTGTTTTGATTTGTCAAGGTTGCATTAAACTTTAAAATTGATATGAATTGATTGTGAACTTTAAGGAATATATTCTAAATTTGATATGAATTGGTTTTGTTTTGGTTTGTATTGCATTGATAAAAAAATATGCATTTTAGTTTGATTTTATGATTCTTTTTCTTGAAAAAACGAGAAGAATGCATTTAATCATTTTTTGTAATTAATTTTAACTATTTTCTATGCATATTATAATTAATAAAAATGCATTTTATAATTAAATTTTAATTTTTTTGAATCTAACGTTTTTTTAAAAGCGCCAAGTCAGCATTTTAGATTTATTTTAATAATTAAAATAATGATGTGGAATCTTAGATGG
The DNA here is from genome assembly GCA_033807775.1 of Saussurea involucrata. Classification (NCBI taxonomy): domain Eukaryota; kingdom Viridiplantae; phylum Streptophyta; class Magnoliopsida; order Asterales; family Asteraceae; genus Saussurea; species Saussurea involucrata. The sequence continues at coordinate 143,131,882 of CM066322.1, forward strand.
CAAAAGTTTGGGGTGATGTCATCATTAGCAGGTCAACAAGTTAACGAGGCCCTTAAATAAACATAAAGTTTGATACAGGCCCCTAAATAACGATTTTGAAAGTTGGTTTCCCGAAATAGGAATCAGGTGAAAGTTTGTTCCATTTTCGTGCAATTTTCCCTATTGTATTTGAATGAAATGATAATAAACCGATCAATTAACTAAAAGCGAAATAAGCAAATCATTATGAAATACTATCAAAGTGTTCTTTCATGCATTACTTACGTCACGTATAAATCAATCCATACACTGAACAAGTTGCAACAAAATATGTGTTGACACAAATCTTTTAAAGAGAAATTACGCGACACTAAAGTTCCAAAACTCATCCCGTTTTTGTCGCCTTATGGCATAAAATTAATATTTCTCAACAAAGCTCGAGGGGGAAAAATGCCCAACATAACTCATAAATTTTCACATACTTAAATGGAGTATGCACATTGTGAAATCGCACTCACACGACACAAAACGTTATAAAACAAAACTCCATGAAATTCAATGACCTCAAGTCAATAAAATGGCACCAAACATTTAGCTTCCAAAAGTCGAATTTCAATAAGCAAAATCGTGACTAAAATGCCAAAATTCCAAAAATCCCCTTCTTATTGTAATACCATATAAACAACATTGTTTAACAAACTCACATTGTTAGGGCAATACTTGGTTGTATAGAAGTTCAAGGGGCTATTTGTAATTGTTTGAATTGAGCCTTGTTAGTAAACGGGTCGTGGGCTTGTTAACCACGGGCCCGCCATATATAATGTTTGTTTTAGCCATTGTTTAGGCTAGTTGTCTTTTTGCTTTCATAATTCGTATTGTAAAACTCTCTCAAGTTGAAAGCTAAATTGGATGACCAGTTGAAATCATAACCATTGTCTTTCATCTATTGATTTCATTATTGTTCGTTGCACGGATCTGGAACTCACACACATTAAACAAATCCCCCCAAAATAGCTTTACCCAGACATAATGGAAGATAACTTTCCGTCCAAACTTTAACACGTGTGGAGGAGATCCAATGTTAATGTCATAAGCCGTAGTTACTTGCCCAACATCTTAAACATCATAAAAATACGGATATCACTGTATCTGATAGTAACGTTGGACAATAACAAAATAAAACAAGTCTCGACGGAGTTTGCAACTCCCGCAATAAAATAGTCTCATGCAGGTTCAAAAACCATGATTTAGAATCTTGTGTGTGCCAAACATTTTCCAAGATTTTGTAACACAATCCATATAAGGATTTGAAACACAAGAAATAATTGATGCAATTTATTTTAAAATAAATTTTGTGCATAACTTAGTCGGCACTCAGCGTCTCAACCCATACTCCTCCAAATCCCTCCGGTCCACTATTGTCATCCGGATGTTCAAACCTCTTAAGGAAAAGTTGGGAATTACATCAATTAACCTTACGGTTTTTCCTCGAACCAAAGTTGGTTCGATAAGTCTATGGTTCTAATCCAACCGTCAATCTCGACCCGAAACGGTCCACTTAAAGCAAATATCATGCTTATTGTCACCCTAAGTGACTAATGCTAGAATCGTTCATCTATTCCAACGACTACTCACTTAGAAACTTCTTCAGTACCCCAACGATCATCACAATAAAATAGTTTAAGTATGCACATGTACTAGGAGGCTCACCATGACACTGGCCATGTGTCATTATGAACGCACCGTACATGCTTATCCTTGCTACTCTCGACGTGATTCTCGTTCCTAGCAACTCCATCGACGTCCAAATATTCTATCACAACCTTTCTCACGTGTCACTAGAACTACTCCCAACCTGAGACCTGTTGCACATGCCAACAAATAAAAAGGGTTAGGCTAACGCCTAGTGAGTTCAAGAGTTTATATCATGATTTAAATAATTCTTTAAATGAAAGTTTGCAGCTTAGATTATCATTTCCAAACGAGTTAACAAAAAAGATATAAACAACTCATTTTCCAACGCACCCAAAATCATCGAGAAAAGTCCCCAAATGGTATAAAACGTTTTCCAAAATGAATTCCAATCCCAACTCACTCAATTACGTGAATAAACCTATATTATGCAAAACCTTCAAATATGGTTGACGACAAAATACTCAACCCATACATCATGGAAAACCATCCATTTAAATATACTATTTTATTGAAAACATAATACGAACCAATACTCACGCGAACGTAAAATGTAATGAAATTCCGAATACCATAAATATAGAAGTGACCTGCTTCATTTAAACCTTAATATACATGGAGGGGAATCCAATATTAAAGTCATCCAATCGCAGTCAAAAGTATAAGACAAACAATAACAAAGCATGGACATTATAAAATCCCAAGTAAGGTTGGCCATCGACGGGGGAGACCCGTATCCATTGAGAGTGGATGAACACAAAAGTACGCCACTCAAACAATGTTAATCGTACGACACTTCACTGCATAAAAGCCCAAGTGTCCCATACGACGCCTTTCAAGTTACGCCCACAGAGACAGCTGTTGGTCCCGAAGGGCTATACAAGTTTGTAGAAGGGGGGGGGGGGGTTGAATACAAACACACAGATTTACTTTTCTAAATTGTTTATTGATAAATCATTAACAATTTACCGCTTGTTGCTGAACAAGATTAAGGATAAACCTAAATCTAAACAAGTTGGAACACTAAGTTTCTTGCACTAAGAAAGAGAAGGAAATTACTGATTGTTTGGGCAAAAAACCACGTCGTACGACCACGACCGGAGCAGATAAGACGCACGTCATAATCCAAACCTTGTATCAAGATAAGGTCTCGACGAGAACCCAGAAAATATCAGTCGTCGCCCGTAAAAGGTAAGTCGTACGTCTCCCATGACGCACGACCTTAGCATCACCCGTCCCGTACGACCATCGCGTATGATCATTGTACCTTCGACCGAACTAACGTTAACCTTGACTGTTACGTTTGTTAAGTGTTTAATGCAGGAGTCAAAGTCAATAAAGAGCAACGGACATAACCGACCCAACGATTAACGATCGATAGCCGTAACGGACGAAGAGTATTATGAACATTCATCTCGGCGACCGTTTCCAGCCGTTGTAGTCATTGATTGAATCATTAATGGAGTTAATTAATGACGCGAAGACTATAAAAGACAAGCTAAAGCTTCATTTCAAGGGACATCGGTTAAAATCCAATACACTCCAGCGAACATCATCAAACAGCAGAGAAAATCATTCCAACTCATAGCAAAGAACATTCAAACTCTGGAGATTAAGTACTGAAAGCCAGAATCCTACTGCGAACTCAAGAACACTCGAGGGAAAGCTCAAGTATCTCTCTCGATGCACGACAACAGTCCTCGACCAGAAGTTCACACTTTGTATTCACACACGATAAACACCCGTTTTCACATTTAAACACTTGTACTTTACATTTCGAAGTATTTCCTTCATTTGTATTGTAATCATCGTACGACCGACGCCAGTACCAAGGACGTCGCCCCTGATTGGCGACCATAGTGCAGCGACGACATCCCTTGTCGTCCACAGGTTTTTTCCTCGATTGAGGTTTTACCTGCGTTATCAAATCCCTTGTCTCATTTATTTTTTACCTCGTCGCACGTCTCGTCGAAAGATCCTTTCTTTAGTTGATTAAGTCCACATCGACCTTAAGTTGTCCTTTTGGTGCGATTTTTGGCATTAACAGTTGGCGCCATCCGTGGGACTACATCTAGAGAAAATCCTCGACGAATGTGCACCCTACAAATAGTTTCTTGGAGATTCATCTGTTCTCTATCACAGGAAAATGGCAGATAGCGAAAACTCAGAGCAAACCACTGACCCAGCGCATGGAAAGCTTGAAAAGGTGCAAGATGCTCCTAAAGCCATCAGTGATTATTGCCTAGAAGAAGTTGTCTTAGACCCAAGCAAGCCCGAGCAAAAAGTCTTGATAGGATCATCTATCGATCCCCATCTTAGGCAAAGGATAATATCTTTCTTGCAGGAATATGCTGACTGCTTCGCCTGGTCGCATGAAGATATGGTTGGCATTGACCGTAACATCATTTCTCATAAGCTCAATATCGATCCATCGTTTAAACCCGTCAAGCAAAAGCGTCGTAAATTCGCTCCTGAAAGAAACAAGGTAATAAACGATGAGGTCGATAACCTCCTTAAGATAGGAAAGATCCTGGAAGTAAAGTATCCCGACTGGCTTGCTAATGTCGTGGTCGTGGCTAAGAAGAATGGAAAGTGGAGGGTCTGTATCGACTTCACCGGTCTCAATAAGGCTTTCCCGAAAGATCCTTTCCCATTACCGCATATCGACGCCATGGTCGACGCAACCGCAGGACATGAACTATTGACCTTCATGGATGCCTATTCAGGGTATAACCAAATCTTAATGCACGTCGAGGACAAGGAGAAAACCGCTTTTATGACGGACCGAGGTAATTACTGTTATAAAGTTATGCCTTTCGGACAAAAAAATGCAGGATCCACCTATCAACGTCTGGTGAATAAAATGTTCAAAGACCATCTCGGCGACACAATGGAGGTATATATTGATGACATGCTCGTCAAGTCAAAGCAAGCGGTCGATCATGTCGAGCATCTAAGACAATCATTCAACATCCTTCGGGAGTATAGCATGAAGCTCAACCCTACCAAATGTTCCTTCGGAGTCTGTGCTGGAAAGTTCTTAGGCCACATGGTCACTCGCCAAGGAATCGAGGCTAACCCCGATCAAATTAAAGCCATCATCGACATCAAATCTCCTCGAAATTTCAAGGAGGTCCAAAGGCTTACTGGTCGAGTAGCGGCCCTAAACAGGTTTATCTCCCGATCTTCAGATAGATGTCATCTGTTTTATAACGTCCTCAGGAAAAACAAAGGTTTCAACTGGACCAACGATCATGAGCAAGCATTGCAAAAACTCAAAGAGTATATGGCATCGCCTTCTCTGTTGTCGAAACCTCACGATCATGAGGTCTTACAATTGTATTTAGCTGTCAGTCCAAATGCGGTAAGCGCCGTACTCACACGAGAGGACGAGAAACAACAATTACCAATCTACTACGTAAGTAAATCTCTCTTGGACGCTGAAACCAGGTATTCTTCCATGGAAAAACTGCTTTTGTTGCTAGTCACAGCTGCTAAAAAATTACGACACTACTTCGAATCGCATCCTATTACTGTCGTAACTAACTTTCCTCTTAAGTCTGTTCTAAGGAAACCTGAGTTGGCAGGTCGCTTAGCAAAGTGGAGAATATATCTCAGCAGTTACGACATTGATTTCAAACCCAGGACCGCGATCAAATAACAAGCCTTGGCAGACTTTATCGCCGATTTCAGCCCTGAGTTGGAAAAAGAAGCAGAACTCGAAGTGTCCACTGTGGCGACTCACGACGACGTGCCTTGGATCCTACATGTCGACGGATCGTCCAACATTAGAGGCTCTGGACTGGGTGTCGTCTTAAAGTCGCCACAGGAGGGTAAGATGGTATACTCGGTCCGATGAGACTTCAAGGCCACCAACAATGAAGCCGAATATGAAGCCTTGATCGTGGGAATGAATATGGCTCACGACTCGGGGGCAACCACACTGCATGTCAAGAGCGATACCCTGCTGGTAGTAAATCAAATCAATGGAGAATTCGCAGCCAATGATTAAAAAATGACAGCATATCTAAGCGTGGCAAAGGAAATTACCAAAAAATTTAAATATTTTTCTATTGAACAGATTCCGCGAGACCAGAACACTCAAGCCGATGCATTGGCGAACCTTGGGTCAGCTTTTGTTGAACCAATGTTTGATGTTATTCCTATGATTCACCGGGCAACGCCGTCCATTGGAAACACAGATGTCATCCATATCGAAGACGAAGAAGATGATTGGTCACGCGACATTCGAAATTTCCTCGTGCACGACCAACTCCCCGAAGGCAAAATGGAGGCTCGAAAAATTAGATTCAAATCATCTAAGTACGTCATGATCGAAAATAAGCTTTATCGGCGATCATCGACGGGCTTAAATTTAAGGTGCGTCATCAGCAAGAATCAAGCCCAGAAAATCCTCCAAGAGATGCATGACGACGAATGTGGTAATCACTCAGGAGGTCGTAGCTTGGCTAATCGTGTCTCCCGACAAGGGTATTTTTGGCTGACACTGCGACAAGACGCTGTCAAGTACGTCCAAAATTGTGACCCCTGTCAACGACACTCAGGTATGTCTCATAAACCCTCGGAGCCTTTGCACTCAACGCTTGTCCCATGGCCTTTCATGAGGTGGGGAATGGATATTGTCGGCAAACTACCACCTTCTCCAGGGCAAAATGTGTTCCTCCTCGTACTCACAGATTACTTTTCTAAATGGGTCGAAGCAGCTGCCTTCTCCCAAATTAGGGATAAAGAAGTTATCTCCTTTATCCAGACTAACATCATATGCAGGTTTGGAATTCCATCCGAAATTGTCTGCGACAATGGATCCCAATTCATAAGCGACAGGACCCAACAATTCTGCGATGACAGGAATATCAAACTAACAACCTCGACTCCCAGATATCCCCAAGCTAATGGACTTGCCGAGTCAAGCAATAAGACTATTATAACTTCGATCAAGAAACGATTAAAAGCCGCAAAAGGAAGGTGGGTTGAAGAACTCCCTTCGGTCCTATGGGCAAATCGCACGACGCCACGCACATCCACTGGGCAAACCCCCTTCTCTCTCGTCTATGGTTGCGAAGCCGTCCTACCGATCGAGGTTCATCTCCCAACTTCGAGGGACACATCCGTCGACCACAACGTGGTTGAAGAGCTCAGTGAATCGGCCTTGATCAGAATGGCGTCACAGAAGCAGGCAGTCAAGCGACATTTCAATAAGCACGTCAAAGTTAAAATCTTTCGAGAAGGCGATTACGTCCTCCGTCGAGTATTCTCGAATACCCAGGAGCTCAACGCAGGTAAACTTTCTACCAAGTGGGAAGGTCCCTATCGTATCTCCGATGTCGTTGGTAAAGGATCCTATCGACTTCAAACCCTCGACAATCAGGAAATCCCACGAAGTTGGAATGCGACGTACTTGAAAAAATATTTCTTTTAAAATCGCCTTCTTATCATACAAAGTTTTCAGCACGACGGTAGGCATCGCAAAATCGTTGGAAAAACCACGACCTCTAACGAACTTTATCGCAGGAACGCACGCCATGGGTATCCAAGTGCATGAATCGATTGTTTGATCACAGGGGCATATACTCTAAAGTTTCATGATACGATACAGTCATACGTAAGGTCTAAACGGTCCCTTGATCTAAGTTTCTGGAACTTAGAAATACTTTGTATGTTCTAACACATCGATGATATATATTTCAACCGCTATATTGCAATAAAAGCCTAAGTTGCACGATCCTCCGTTTATTTCATACTGTTATGATCAGTATTACATTTATCCACGACATATGTAATTAAAAACACAAGTTCAGCAAAAGAAGGAACTTCATTGAACGATTACATATGAACGACCGATAGTCGGACAAGTAAATACAAAGTCAAAAGCTGTTGCATACCAACGACCCAACCACCAACGGTCAAGCATGAAAAGCCTAATTCATAAACCCAGAAACTACCGTAAGATCTAAGGAAAAATGGCAATCGTAAATTCTGCCCAAAGAAAACTCAGCCTTCGAAATCCTGACAATCCTAAAGAACTGATGCAAGGATCAAACGAGTATAGCCGGAGTCGTCTCCCAACCTTTTGTGCCATGGCATTCCGAGAATGTGGCTCTTAAGATTAATGTTAAGGTTGGAGGCAGGAACATCTCCTCTTCGACAATCGACCTCCACTCCAATACCCCCAGTTTTCTCACATGTTTAGTGAAGGAAAACAGAAACATCTGCATAATTACAAAAGGGACGTATTAGCAAAACGCTAATCGAAAGAATAAACGTCGGTAAACACAAGTTTCGAAAGAAAAACTTACGAAAGACGCCAGTACGGCCAAACATAGTCTAATCTCTTCGATTGAGATCCCTGGAAAATGCTCCTTGAAATATAAGAGCTGATATTTCCCTAGAAGCGGGAGCGACTTCGTCCTGACGAGGACATAGTCAGTCAAGAGGGATGAAGACAACGCAAAGTTGATCTCCATAAAATCCCCATTATTCTATCCCGTCTTTACACCCTAGCCCCTGCCGGCTAACGAAAGGGTCGACGTGGTAGCAGAAAACATCGTCGCTAGATGCGCAGAATCCACGGACATCGCGTCTATCGCAACCAACATCCTCATCGATTTGGGTATCATAGCCCATGGTAGATCATCAGTCACTAAAGATTTGGAAAAAGTCGAGATTCCGGAAAAGATGACTTTTCAAACAATTGAAGAAAACAATCGATTTTGTTCTCTATTTATACAGGAAATCGTGACAGGTCGAGCCCTTCAAAAGATCGACACTCATCCTCGACTTTCATATGCCCCAGTAAATCACCGACACCTGGCATCGACAACTGGTAAGCATCATCGTACGTCAGCATGATGTCACGACCTCGTTTCCTTTTCAAACTTCTCGTTCAGTTAAGAGCAGACCAGCCTAATTCCAAGGTAACAAAGGTAATTTCTAACTCTTGTCATATTTTTTCGACTGACAAAATTTAAAACTCGGATTTGCTATCCTTCTTTCAAATTTTGGGGGCAAACTGTTTGGGCAAAAAACCACGTCGTACGACCACGACCGAAGCAGATAAGACGCACGTCATAATCCAAACCTTGTATCAAGATAAGGTCTCGACGAGAACCCATAAAATATCCGTCGTCGCCCGTAAAAGGTAAGTCGTACGTCTCCCATGACGCACGACCTTAGCATCGTTCGTCCCGTAACGGACGAAGAGTATTAAAGAGCAACGGACATAACCGACGCAACCATTAACGATCGATAGCCGTAACGGACGAAGAGTATTATGAACATTCATCTCGGCGACCGTTTCCAGCCGTTGATTGAATCATTAATGGAGTTAATTAATGACGCGAAGACTATAAAAGATAAGCTAAAGCTTTATTTCAAGGGACATCGGTTAAAATCCAATACACTCCAGCGAACATCATCAAACAGCAGAGAAAATCATTCCAACTCATAGCAAAGAACATTCAAACTCTGGAGATTAAGTACTGAAAGCCAGAATCCTACTGCGAACTCAAGAACACTCGAGGGAAAGCTCAAGTATCGCTCTCGACGCACGACAACAGTCCTCGACCAGAAGTTCACACTTTGTATTCACACACGACAAACACCTGTTTTCACATTTAAACACTTGTACTTTACATTTCGAAGTATTTCCTTCATTTGTATTATAATCATCGTACGACCGACACCAGTACCAAGTTGTCCCTTGTCTCATTTATTTTTCCTGCGTCATCAAATCCCTTGTCTCATTTATTTTTTCCCTCGTCGTACGTCTCGTCGAAAGATCCTTTCTTTAGTTGATTAAGTCCACGTCGACCTTAAGTTGTCCCTTTGGTGCGATTTTTGGCATTAAGACTAATAATAACCTATCTCAAAATAAGAAAGACGACTTGTCTAGAGTTAGCAAGTGCTTCAAAAATGAAGCTGGGGTCCTTCTTATATACTGCATGCATTTAATGCATTGTAGTTTACACTTTAAACGTGGCAGCTGCTGGTTGGTTGCATGTCATTGACCTTTGTAGACAACCTTAGTAGCTGCATGTTTGAACAGTGTAGTATCAGAGTGGTTGTACAATTTCAGACAATAAGGAGGTTCTTTTCTGACATATCGTATGGAGTAGTGCAAGGGTGGTTAAGACAAAAGTACTTTGTACGGAGGACTTCATGATCAGCTTTCGTTGATGCAGCGCTTTACCATTGTTTATCAGCGAATGATAAAGTTCAGCGATAGCTGAAGTCTTGTACTTGATACTTCACGTTGAGTGTATAAATCTGAGTCTTCGTTGATCCGCATCAGTTCATTAGGAGACATGTCGTTGGTTCTTGAGCTTGATCTTCGACTTCAGCGTAGAACCTATGTTGACGTGAAACTTGTCTTCAGGGATCATAAGTAAACAACTAACTTATCACGATCACCATAAGGACTGAACAGGCTCAGAGCATTATGGTGAACAGTGTTCGCTGAATGTTTAATCTAAAGAGCGAGAGTTCCTATCAGCGGTACTGTAAGGTCTTAGTACTTATCAGCGATAGTGAAACTCTGATACATATTGTTTACTTGCAATTTTCACTAAGTATTTAAGAGAGGGTCAATATCAAATCACTGAGGGTTTGGATCAACAATCTCCCCCTATTTGATTATGACATAGCAACAGAGAAAATTGCTATTTAATGAAAACATATGGATAAAAAGAACTCATAAAATATCTGACCCTTTTACTGTTTTCTGCGATCTTTTCTGTACTGATGGAGTAAAGTACTTTCGCTGAAATCTTTCTTTAAAACTTCGTATCAGATTACAAAGGGAAGTGGAAAGATTACAAGTACAAGCGAAATAAATTACAAGTACAAAAGAATAACTGATAAAATAGAAGAATGGGCGATCCTATCAATTTATAGAGGTTCTTCCTTAATGAGAAGTTCATCAAGGGTCTTTGATGTAGGAATCATCCAGTCAGGGACATTTACTCCTTGATTCCTTTTGTTCAGAGCTTCTTCAAAAATCAAGGGTTTAAGATGCCGTGCCTGAATGTCGCGTTTGAAATCACACCAGTAGATGAGATCTTTCAGCTATTCGATGGGAGTGATGGGAAGCTCAGAGATACGTTGAAAGCGTTTTCGTCCATCATAGTCCATAAAGAATATCCCATAGGGTTTGCTTATGACTTTTCCAGGGATGAAAGTCTCACCAGGAGGAAGAGATGTGTCAAGTGCAGAAAGGTCAGGTTCTGGACCAAGGACTTCAGCAAGAGAAAAACCAATACCTGTTTCGTTCCGTATACGAGGACCTGAGTCTGAAGGTTTAGACTTTTTCTTTGCAGAGGCCCTTCTTTTCTGATTTGCGAGAGGAGGGGGAGGAGGAATATCCACACAAGAAGAGACTAAGTCGATCTGTTTATTTATCAGCTTTTCGACATGATCCTTGTACTTAGATTGAGACTTCTGGATGGCTAATCTGATCTCCAACCATTCAGAGAGACCGTACTTCGTGATGGCTTCAGCATAGAATTTTTCGTACTGTCCGTTCTCTCTTAATATCTCGATTTCAGCGATTGAAACTTTGAGGGTTGATCTTCCAGCGATGAGTACCTTGTTGATTTTGGCAGGTCGATATCTGAAGTGTACCTTTTCTTTGCACCAGATTAAAGTAGATTGAGACACAGTTCTCTTTTCTTCAACGACCTTCTTGGCGTCTTCCCATAGCTGACGTTGAACTTCGATTGGAGTTCTTTTCAGCTTGGGGTCTTTCACTGATTGTTGAGTAAGCTGGATGGCGAGTTCTCTGTCTTTTTCTTCAGCTTCCCTTCTTTCAACGATTAACCTTTCAGCTCTGAGGTGATCCTGGTATTCCTTTTGTGAAAGTCTGAACTTTGGAGGAATAGAAGGAAGTTGATCACGCTTCATGATGATTCGCTGATCTTCGAATCTCTTTATCATTGCATCTATCGTTTTTTATCCTCTCCACTTAGCTTTTGAGGAGCCAAGAAAGGTCTGTTTTTGTGAGAGAGCATCTGTTCTTCAGGTTCATCAGTCTTAGAGATCAAATCCAAGACCGGGATTATTTCTTCAGCGTTGGGAGCTGGGATTATTTCTTCAGCAGCAGCTGGTTGTACATCAGAATCCTCAAGCATGGGAGAGGACTAGCTGAAACACAGTGATCTTACGAATAAGAACTTGGGTAGAAAAGAGAGAGAGAATGTGGTTAAGTGTATAGAGGCTTTATGGAGAGTAGAGCTGATAATGTGTATAGATAGAGGAGGGATGCAGTGTAAGGAAGTAAGATGTAGTGTACCTGACGAACTGGCTTTCGAAGCAAGATCATCACATTTTCATCGTCTTCAGCGACACTTTTTCCTTTTCCTTTGTCAGCTTCAGACGCTGAAGGCTTTGTCTTGGTCCGCTCCCCTGAAGGTTCTTTTATCAAGATCCCTTTAAGAGCTATAGTCTTTTGAGCAGGCTTGACGATAAAAGAGTTGACATCATCATCATCATCGTCATCATCATCATTCTTTGGAGAAGAGGATGGTTCATCATCAGATAAGTCGATGGCTTCTTCATCTTCAGCTTCAGATTCAGATTCTTCAGCATCTTCTTCGAGTTGCTCCCCCTCAGATACAGAGGTAAGCTTCTCAGTTCCCTCAGGGTTTTCATCTCCCTGAGGTCCAGTAGTAACCTCTTCATTTGTCTTCTCACCCTCTTCAGTAAGGGTAAGGTTTTCAGTCTTCTCCCCCTCGATAGATTCATCATGGGGAAGGTCTTCAGAGTTCTTCTCCCCCCCTTCCTCATGATGAGTGGGGGAGCAATGCGATGACTCAGCAGTTGGTTTTGGTTCCCTGTCTTCTTGGCCAGGGATCCCCATATAATTTTCAATCGGTGCTACTCTGTCTTCTAGGCCAGTAATAGTAGGAGTGATCTTCAAAAGTTAAGCACGATCCGCCGTAGTAAAATGCGAAGGCACAAGAGCAGGGGCCGTCATGTTATTCAGGATCTGCTGCATCATTGTCTTCATTGAATTTACGTCAGTCTTTACTGAATTCATGTCGGTCTTTACTGATCTCATGTCAGTCTTTACAGCAGTCATCTCTCCCTGAAGATTTCCAACCGATGTCTTCAGCGTTGTGAACTCGCTGGACATGGATTGAACTGATGTTTTGAGAGAGGTGTAGTCTGTGTAGAGGTCAACAAGAACTTTGGCAAAGTCACCAAGAGTTCCATCAACCTTCTCCAAATCAGCTTTGGAGGCTTTCTGTTCAACCACTGTTGTCAGCTTGTTGAGATTCTCTCCAGCGTTTGTTACAGCTGAAGAGTTGTCTAAGAGAGTAGTGGTGAGACCTGTCAGCTTCGTATCTAGGTTCTTCAGAGAGGCGTTGATGTCTCCCAAATTAGGACCTGTAACATATAAGTACTTATGAACAGAGGAAAGCTCAAAAGTTTGGGGTTCAGTTACAGTGTATATGGGTTGGTGTAAACCTGCAGGAGGATTGGTGAATTCGTCAAAACCTCTGTGTCCTGAAAAGAGTTCCATGTCGTCAGCTAGAGTGCGTGTACGTATGGTCATTTCTGCAGGTCCTGCATCCATCATTCCTTGAAGAGTATCAGCTTTAGCTTCTGGAAGAAAGACGGTTGCTCCAGTGATCGTGGTGAAAACTGGATTTGAGTCCAATGGAGTAGAGAGAGAAGCAAAGGTTGAGAAAGTTGGTTGGGTGTGGGGTTCAGCGTTGGATCCGCTGACTGAAATAGGTTGGGTCGATTCCAAGTTTATAACTTCAGCGTTTAGAGACGCTGAAGCTGGGATGGAATGGGTGGCTTGTTCAGCTGTGGCAGAGCTTACCACTGAACTTTCCTTCAGCTCTTCAAGATGAGCTGAGGAGTCTTCAGCATGAGATTGCTGGGGTTGCTCCTTGGTTTTCTTAGTTCTTTTGGAACCAAGTTGGGTAGATGAGTGTTTCCTTTTACGAGGAATGGAGGTTGCAGCTGGGGTATCAGCGGTGGGTTTTTCCACTGAAGGAGCTGCAGAAGTAGAAGAAGGAGGATTTAGAAGAGTTAAGAGAGTAGAGAGACGTACCTCGTTTTCCACTGGTTTGAAGTCGAGTACCTTAGGGCCAAACTGAGAGAGTTTTAGGTCACCCTCTTGTGGGTAGTTGTCCTTCAGGCCTGTTTGGAAGATAGCGCAGAGAAATCTTGGGTATGGAACCCATGGTGGTCGGTTAGCGGCAGAGTCTACTCTGAGTATAAGATCATCGTAGATTATCGATGCCCAGTCTATATGAAGACCTTTCAGCAAAGCATATCCCATTGCTTGCTGAGGTTGAGCGGCTTGATTAGAGGAGCCGGTCTTTGCAGTTATGCAGCTTATCAAGTGAGCGAAGATGAAGTTCATCTCGCTGGGCATTTTCAATTTCTTGACGAGGGTCAGTTTCTTCTCAGGCTTCTTGTCCCTTCCAGTTTCACATACATAACCCATTGCATCAAAGAATGCAGTGATGGCTTCCCTATCAGCATGTTTCTTGTGGTTAGGGAGAGGAACAAAAGGTTTTTCTTTTGTGGCGATGGGAAGGCTCAGGGCTTTTCGGATAATGGCAGGGGTGATTTTTATAGTTCCAAAATCAGTGTTGCAGAGGATGCAATCGATTTTCTTTGTGGAGTATTTGACTGATGGTAGCTGAGTGTGTCTGGCAGAATACCAGAACTGAGATAGTAGTAGCTGATGTGTAGGAGGTGTTATGGTCAGGGCTGTAGAGAGGAAACAGTTTTTCAGGAAATTCACAGCATCATTCAGATGTGTGGCTTGCTTTCGAGGAGGAAACTCGAAAAGCGCATAGAGGTTGTTTGTTTTTGTCTAATCAAGTTCTTCAAGAGTGAACTTGAAATGAGGAGCCTTTAATGATTTCCAATTCCTCATCAGCAGCAGTGTTCTTAGCGGTAGGAATGTCAGTAGATGCCATTTCTGTATTATCAGTTCAACCAATGTTATAACAAATAAGAATTATCTTAATGTGGAAAGATTTTCCAATAGGATGGTTCGAATTTTGTCCATTTCATTCAGACAAAAATGTCTTAATGAAGATTAGGGTTTTTCTTGGTTTTGAAAAAGAAATGTAAACCCAATAAAAAGTCTTGTTTTCCAGTTTCCTTTGAGGATTAGGATTCTGGAAAAACGTATGAAGAAAAAGATTAAGATTTTGCGTTTAAACTTGAAGAACAACCATGAAAGGTTGTGTTCATAAAACCATGAAAGAAATGATTTCATTTTCGAAAAAGTTCTTTTGTTTGATCTTGTAAAAACAAAGAGAAGATCATTAACAAGTTTTAAGAAACAGGTAAATAAAAGAAATATTAACCTGGTTCGTTGAAGAAGAAGAAGATGATGAACAGTTATTGAAAACTTGAGAGCACAAATGCAACAGTAAATCTTTTTCTTGCTAGGAGGAGAAGTTTTTCGCTAAAGGAAAAATATAAACCCAAAATGTGTTTATAAAGTGAGATTGGAGAGAGAGAAAAACTCGAGCTGGAAAGTTTTTCATCATGACACGGACACGTGTTTGCATTTGATTGGAAGGTAAACGAAACGTGCAAACGTGTGTCAGAAAAAGAACGTGTCGGGGCTTATCCGTTGCGATGACGTCACAATTGTCCTTTCATATTTTAGGATGTCTCTGAGGTTTTGAAAGCTCAGGGATACTTTTGAAAACATGAAGCACTGAATAGAAATATATCAGTGTTGGTTTTAGAAATCTCAAAGTATCGCTGATTAAGGAAGAGATATTCAGCGATGCAGTTTGTCTTGAAATCTTGCATTTTCATGCGATCGTCAGCGAAAGAAAAACATACCTTGATATCAGCGAATCAAGTTTATTTAGAGAGAAAATGATAGAATGGGTTATACAAGTTGATTTTATCCTATCGCTGATCAAATGTGAACCGCTGAAGATTTTACTCTTCAAAGTTCAGCATTCCAAGCTCGCTGATGAGAAAGTTGAATCTTGTCTCATCAAGAGGTTTGGTGAACAGATCAGCTAACTGATAATTAGTTAGGATAAAGTGAAGTTCTATATCACCATTCATCACATGATCTCTGATAAAACGATACCTGATTTCGATGTGTTTTGTCTTTGAGTGTAGCACTGGATTGTTGGCTATAGCGATGGCACTTGTTCTGTCGCAATAGATTGGAATTTTCGAGAGCTGAAGGTCATAGTCTAGTAGTTGATTTCTCATCCACAAGACCTGAGAACAACAGCTTCCAGCGGCTACATACTCAGCTTCAGCTGTGGAGGTGGACACTGAGTTTTGCTTTTTACTTGTCCAACTCACCAGCTTTCCACCCAGGAGCTGACAGCCTCCTGTGGTGCTTTTCCTATCCAATTTGAAACCTGCAAAATCACTATCTGGATAGGCGATTAGATCGAATCCTGAGTTTCTGGGATACCAAAGACCAAGGTTCACAATACCCTTGAGGTATCGAAAAATTCTCTTTACAGCGGTCATATGAGATTCCTTAGGTTCAGCTTGATATCGTGCACACAAACAGGTTGCGTACATAATATCGGGTCGGCTAGCTGTAAGATACAAAAGAGAGCCGATCATCCTACGGTACAGTGTGACATTAACAGGTATTCCATTTGAATCCTTGTTTAGTGTCAGCGGTGGTGCCATAGGGGTTTTCATAGCTGAACTCTGAGTTAAATCGAATTTCTTCAGCATATCTTTAACATACTTTCCCTGATTGATAAAAGTTCCTTTTTCATTTTGCTTTATCTGAAGACCAATGAAATATGTCAGGTCACCCATCATGCTCATTTTATACTCATCTTCATTCTATCAGCGAAACGAGTACAAAGATCAGGGTTAGTAGAACCAAATATAATGTCATCAACATATATCTGAACAAGAATGATATGACCTTTCACTATTCTAAAAAATAGAGTTTTGTTGATTTTACCTCGCTCAAATTTTTCAATATGGAGATAAGTAGAGAGAGTGTCATACCATGCACGCGAAGCTTGCTTTAAGCCATAAAGTGCCTTATCCAGTTTATAAACATAACCTGGACGCTTAGGATCTGAGAATCCAGGAGGTTGTTCCACATAGACTTCTTCATTCAGCTTTCCATTTAGAAACGCTGATTTAACATCCATCTGATATACTTTGAAGTCTTTGTGTACAGCGTATGCTAAGAAAAGACGAATAGATTCTAGTCTTGCTACTGGAGCAAATGTTTCGTCGTAATCTATGCCTTCCTCTTGTCTGTATCCCGGAGCAACAAGTCGAGCCTTATTGTGGGTTACAGTTCCATGTTCATCCAACTTGTTTCGATAGACCCATTTAGTGCCTATCACTGTTTTGTCAGTTGGTCTTCGAACAAGTTTCCAAACTTTATTTCTTTCGAATTCAGTCAGCTCTTCTTGCATTGTGCTGACCCAGTTTGGATCTTTGAGGGCATCATCTACTTTCTTTGGTTCAATCAGAGAAATAAAGTTAACAAATAAACAAATATTACCTGCACTTCGGCGAGTCTGAACACCTGCGTTTGGATCACCAAGAATTTGATCAATTGGGTGATTTACAGTCCATCGCTGAGCCGGAGCGTGAGACGCTGACTCAACCTGAACTGGAGGAGCTGAAGATGAAGCTTCAACGACTTCTGCAATATCAGCCAAGAGAGGAGTAGGTGCAGATGTCATTTCATTCACTGATTGCTGAGAAGTAGATGGAATGTCTGCGACATTTGGTTCAGAAGCAAGTATAGTGTTTAAAGGAACAGCTGAGACCCATGATGTTTCAGCTTCACTATTCTGCATGTTTGGGATGATTGTAGGACTATCATCTTCAACTGTATGAGTATGAGGAGTGGGAATATCTTCTGAATCACCAAGATGAGAAAACATCCATTGATTCAGTTCTTCAGTATCAGCGGACGGTTTAGAGTTTGCTGAACGGGATTCGTCAAACGTGACGTGAATAGTTCCTTCTACAGTTTGTCTTCTTCGATTGAAGACTATAAAGGCTTTGGAGATTGAAGAATATCCAAGAAAGATTCCATCATCAGCCTTAGGATCAAACTTTCCAAGGGCATCTGTGTTGTTCAGTATGAAACACTGACATCCAAAGATGTGAAGAAAGCTGATTGAAGGCTTTCTCCCATGAAAAAGTTCATAGGATGTCTTATTTAATCTTTTGACTATCAGCGACCTGTTTTGCGTAAAACAAGCATTGTTGACAGCTTCTGCCCAAAACTGAGTAGGCAGGTGAGAATCGCTGAGCATTGAACGTGCAGCTTCAATAATTTTTCTATTTCTTCTTTCAGCGACTCCATTTTGTTGCGGTGTTCTCACTGACGAAAAGTTGTGAGAAATACCCTTACTCTCAAAGAAGGAATCAAGAGAACTATTTTTGAATTCAGTCCCATGATCACTCCTTATTGAGCGAACGGTCAAGTTGTTCAGGGTTTCCATCTTACCAACAAAGGTGATGAGTTCTTCAGGGGTGTCACTCTTAGAACGGAGAAACATAACCCATGTATAGCTAGAGAATTCATCAACTATGACCAGTGTATATTTCTTTCCAGCGATGGATTGTTTGTTAACAGGGCCAAACAAATCCATATGGAGAAGTTGTAGAGGAGATGACACTAAGGAGACTTGCTTTGACTTAAAGCTTGCTTTGGTCTGCTTGCCTTTCTCACACGATGAACATAAGGACTCTTTGGCGTATGAGTGTTGAGGTAGACCAGTGACTAACTCTTTTGAAGAAAGAGTGTTCAGTGTCTTGAAATTTAGATGAGAGAGCCTCTTATGTCATAGCTAGTTGATATCAGATGAGGCTTTTGAGAAGAAACAAGAGTTCTCAGTGGTTGTTGAGTCCATGTTTATTACATAAACATTTTCCAAACGATAACCGCTGCGAGCTATCTTCTCCTTTTTGTCAGCGACAAAGCAGGATTCCTTAGTAAAGATTACTTTGTTATCCATGTCGCAAAGCTGACTGATGCTTAGAAGATTATGCTTCAGCCCTTCAACATATGAGACTCTTCTGAAGGTTGTTGTACCATTAGAGAGTACACCAAACCCTCGGGTATGTCCTTTGTAATGCACGTTCTTCTCTTCCTTGTATTCAGCGAGCAGGTTTTTCTTTCCAGTCATGTGTCTAGAGCATCCGCTATCGAGATACCAGATACCCTTCTTAACCTTCATTACAAAGGAAGATTAGTTTTTCTTGGGTACCCACTTAACCATGTGTACACGTTTGTCAGTGGAAGTAGTTGGAATGGAAGGTTCAGCAATCTTCGCAGCATTTGAAGATTTAGCTTTGTCAGTCTTCACTTTGGTTAATTTCTTAACCTTAGTGGTCTTCTTTGCCTTGGGGGCAATGATCTTCACCTTAGCTATCTTTTCAGCTTTGGTGGCTGTGGGGCACTTACTAGCAATATGATCAGTAAGTCCACAGTGATAACATTTCCTATAACTAAAAGTAGTTCTAGGACCATTTGAATGCTGAGCTTTAGATTTTGAATTAGAAGTACCAGCACCAAGTAAGCTATTGGCTTTTGAAATGGGAGGAACATTCAGTTCTTCGGATTTCTTACCAGAGACATCCACTCTGATTCTAGGAGTAGATCGCTGAATAGATCCACGCTGAGTAGATCCAGAGATCTGATTCCTTAATCCAGAGGGATGAATCACTAAAGCTTTAGAAGCATTCAGCTTAGGTACTAAGGTACCCTTCTGAGGATTTTGGTTAAAAGCAATCCCTTTACCTTTATCTTTAAAGACAGAGGTAGGTTTTGGATAAACCATTTTCTCTGTACCTTTTGAAGAGGTAGAAATTTCCTCAGGGATAGGCGGTCTAGAAGAGGAACACTGAGAGGATGAAGTATCAGCGACTGAGGATACGAAAGTTCCAAATAAGAGCATGGAACGATCAGTGGTTGGTTCTTGAGTATCAGCTCTGTAACCAAGACCACGTTTATCACTCAGGGGAATCTGAGACTTAATTATCTCAGTGATCTTTGTTGAGGAATTATACCATCCATCAACAGTAGCTTCTTCGCGCTCGATTTTGACTAGCTGATTTAGGTGAATTTGATCTTTAAAATCTTTTTCAATTTTAGAAAGATTTTCTATTTGAAGGTGACAGTTTTTAAGCTGTTCAGCGAGATCAAGGTTTTGATTTTCAACTACAGTTTTGCCATTCATGGCTTCATATAAACTTCTAGTCAAGAGATCGATCTTTCGAAGACTATCAGCTTCATCAATATTTGCAATATTGGTAAAGAAGGAAGGTGATACCTGACTTGCAGAGGTTGAAGTAGAAGGAATGTCAGAGTTGTCTTCCTCATCTTCAAGTTTGGCCATAAGACAGAGATTGGCTTCATCATCTTCAGATTCAGATGATTCTTCCTCATCAGAGTCAACCCAATCATAGTCAGCCATCTGGCCTTTGCCTTTCTTCTTAAAGCTTTTCAGCTTCGCATACCTTTCTTTCAGCTTGGCGTATTTGTCATCTCTATTCTTCGGAATAAAGGATTTCTTGGGAAACGCTGAGTTTCTCGAAACTTTCTTTGACCTGCACTCGTTAGCAAAATGTCCTATCTTTTCACAGTTAAAACAAGTAGTAGTAGCCTTATGAACAGGAGCTGATGATTTTGGCTTGTCAGTAATGGAAAGAGGTTTATTCTTTCTGAACATTTTCTTTTTTGGCGAATCTCCTGAACTTTTTAGTGAGGAGAGCCAAAGATTCATCATCTGAAGAGTCAGAATCTGATGACCTTTCAGAGTTACTCTCCAACTCAGTGATGGTGACCGAGGGTCGCTGAGTGGAAGGTTCCTCTGAGATTAAAGCAACAGGGGTGCTTTTGGAATCTTTTACAAGATTCTTCTTAAGATGGCTCGATTGCTCATGATTCAGCATCGTGCCATATAAGGTAGAAAGGGTTATTGATTTTAGATCCTTTGACAGCTTGAGACACATAGAATAACTGTCCCAGCTTTCAGGGAAACATTCTAAAAACTTTGTTAGCACTTCAAAGTTAGAATATTCCTTACCAACAGTTTTCAGATCTATTATTAAACAGTTAAAACGTTGGTGTACTTCAGAGAGAGTTTCATTCTTACCACAAATGAAGCTTTCATACTGTCTTACCAGGTTGATCTTTCGAGAGTCCTGGACTTCAGAAGTACCTTCATACTGAACACAGATTGTGTCCCACATAGCTTTTGAGGTTTTCAGGTTCATGACGGAATGGTAGACTTCGTCAGGAAGAGCCATGGAGAGTATGGATCTGGCTTTGGTGTCGATAACCACTTTCTTCTTATCTTCATCAGTCCACATATGAACTTCCTTAGGAATCAGCCTTTCTGGAATAGCAGGTCTATTCTCAGCGGCTGGAACTGCAGCATCAATTCTTACAAGAATATATGGGCCGTTTTGAAGATAATAAGGCATAGTAGGGTCTACACCTTCTAAGAAGAGAATCATCCTATTTTTCCACAAATTAAAATTATCTCTGGAGAATCTAGGGGGTTTTCCAAGAGAACCGTTGTCAATATAGTTTGTGTTTGTGTTGGTAGCCATTTTCAGAAATAGCAAGGAAACGAAATCTTAGTATAGATTATATCTTGTTTATGAGATTAAACAAATCTGCTCTGATACCACTTGTTGGTCCCAAAGGGTTGTACAAGTTTGTAGAAGGGGGGGGGGGTTGAATACAGACACACGGATTTTACTTTTCTAAATTGTTTATTGATAAATCATTAACAATTTACAGCTTGTTGCGGATCGAGATTAAGGATAAACCTAAATCTAAACAAGTTGGAACACTAAGTTTCTTGCACTAAGAAAGAGAAGGAAATTACTAATAATAACCTATCTCAAGATAAGAAAGATGACTTGTCCGGAGTTAGAAAGTGCTTCAAAAATGAAGTCGGAGTCCTTCTTATATACTGCATGCATTTAGTGCATTGCAGTTTACACTTTACACGTGGCAGCAGCTGGTTGGTTGCATGTCATTGACCTTTGTAGACAACCTTAGTAGCCGCATGTTTGAACAGTGTAGTATCAGAGTGGTTGTACGATATCAGACAATAAGGAGGTTCTTTTCTGACATATCGTACAGAGTCGTGCAAGGGTGGTTAAGACAAAAGTACTTTGTACGGAGGACTTCATGATCAGCTTTCGTTGATTCAGCGCTTTACCATTGTTTATCAGCGAATGATAAAGTTCAGCGATAGCTGAAGTCTTGTACTTGATACTTCACGTTGAGTGGAGAAATCTGAGTCTTCGCTGATCCGCATCAGTTCATTAGGAGACTTGTCGCTGGTTCTGGAGCTTGATCTTCGACTTCATCGTAGAACCTATGTTGACGTGAAACTTGTCTTCAGGGATCATAAGTAAACAACTAACTTATCAGCGATCACCATAAGGACTGAACAGGCTCAGAGCATTATGGTGAACAGTGTTCGCTGAATGTTTAATCTAAAGAGCGAGAGTTCCTATCAGCGGTATTGTAAGGTCTTAGTACTTATCAGCGATCGTGAAACTCTGATACATATTGTTTACTTACAATTTTCACTAAGTATTTAAGAGAGGGTCATTATCAAATCACCGAGGGTTTGGATCAACAACAGCTGACCTTAGCGAAATATTACTAAGAATACCGCCAAAGGGCCGACACAAGCGGGAATACAACTACGGCATTACCCCAACATGGCGGAGGTCATAAACGCCCAAATATGCTCAACCATGACTCAACCCTCCTATCGTATCCTCGAAAAGTAAAGGTCATATAACATGGGGCCCGGTCAAATCCCGCGACACCCAATAGACCATCAAGTAGAGACTGACTTACGTGCCTATGGATCCAATGCAACACAATCTATAATAACATGCCTATCCCGGAATGACTAACGCACCTAAGCATGTAAATATCTATAATGTGCAATAAAATGCAATATGGTGCAATAAAAGTAAACCATAAATAAGACTCCACATCGAGCCATTAAAACTGGACAAATGTCCCCAAAACTTCCTCAAAGTCAAAACCGAGCAAATGCTCAAAACCCATTAGACCCATAATTAATGGTCCTCAAAATATAAACGTATTAAACGTCGTTTTGGTAAACGTATACCATAAAAATCCTCAGCGACTCAAAACTCATCACGGATTAATAATAATGAATTTTCCCCAAATGGATTCATACTCTTTTAATTCTCAAAATGACCCATGACACTAAAATGTGCATTTTCCCAAATGGTTTATAAAATCATGTACACCAATATGAGTAAACCATTAAATAAACTTTATTTTGAGCAATAAATCTTTTAAGAGCATATTTATGATTTCTACACATCAAAATATCCAAAAACCCCAAATATGGATGTTTTACAACATTTATGATGATAAACACTTCAAAAGAGTTAAACTCATCAAATAACTCAACAATTGATAATTTCAAGTAAAACACACAAATATTTGGAAAATAACATTTTTGGCATTTAGAAAGTTTTCACAAAATCAACTTGAACTCACCTTGCTAGATTTAGGCTAAATCTAGATTTTCCCCAAACGTAAGCTCCTTTGAAGAAACTTGAATCTTCAAGCCAAAACCTAGATCCATAAGTTTTCAACCAACAATAATTAGATCTAACAATGTAGAATCATCCTCCAACTATTTTACACCAAAATACCCACTTATATCAAAACCCTAACTTCATAAATGAAGATAAGAGAATATTACCTTAACCATACTTGAATCCACCAACCAAAATATCTCTAGAACCACCAAGATGAACCACAAACTCCTAATCTTCCAAGTGGAGTGAAAAGGGTTGGATGAAACCCTAGAAATTGATGAAGAAGATGAAGGGAAACGTTTCTTGAAAGGTTAAGGTCCACAACAATGGTAAGGTTTTTGTTGGGGAAGAAGGATGAAGAGGAGAGGTTAGATTTAGGGTTTCTTGAGGGAAATCGATTTTAGAGAGAGAGAGAAAATCTGATTTGAGGTTAAAGATGAGAATGAGAGGAGTGAGAGAGGAAGAGGGCTTAAAACACAAAATAATTCCATCAGATGCATCGTGGACGTCCGCAAGGTCCTATGCGGACGTCCGATTTTCATTTGGCCGATATCCCATTTTTTCTCTATTGCTTCCACGGATGACCCGCGACTTCCGCACATCGCGGACGTCCGGCCGTGTGCCCTGCAGACGTCCGTGAGGCCCAAATTCTGTTTTCCAAATTTTTCAGGTGTTACAATCCTCCCAACCTTAGAATGATTTCGTCCTCGAAAACTTGGTCCCTAACCGACTCAACACCGACCATAATCCATCATCTTCCAATGGGAATCTAATTTTTTCCCACACGGACTGCTAAGACAATCCTCACGTAAATTCTTACCAACGATGCCCTCTCAGATACACTGTACTTATGCCCGGGAGAACACTCCATATACTGGAGCAACTCCAGATCAGACATCTTCTGTTGTCTCCCAACCTTAGATGTTCCATACTTCCCCGATTGCGGTTCCAGACTCTAAATCAATCCAAGGTTTGTTCCCTAACGAACCCAACAGAATCTCCAATTCCGATTGTTTCCTACTGCTAACTGTCGTTTAATTCCAATGAGCCCAAGAGACTCCAAGACCTGCGGTCGTCACTGGCCCATCAACTATACAACCCCAAGAATCCGTTCAATCATTAATCATCAAACCGACAGGTTCTCTTACCACACAAAAAGGTCATTCCACCAAAACTACTCATCACAATTGAGCATCCTAAGATTACTACAACCATTATCATTATTTCTTTAACATTAGACTAAATCCTCCGAATACGCTAACAGGTCTCGACCTCGAACCCAAATAGGTTGACACCTAGTCATACCACCAAACTTTGAACTCTAACAGAACTCCACACACGAGTTCTGTTCGCCGAGCATCCCCACAAAACTAAGGTTATCAATACGGAGCCTAAAGGGTCCTTCATGCGAAAATTGTCCAAGACCCAAAACCGGGTTGCCGACAAAACGGTTATACTAACCTCAAAATACGATACCGCGAATCTAAGCCTTCGGTTACAACAAATACATCGACTCAACCATCGATATCCTCCGGCCTATAGCCACATCACGTGTCTAAATGCCCAACTTTTCCTAGTCGAGGTTCTATACACACTTACTCTTAATCGGGGTTACTTAACCTTTTCAAGGTCCTAATGAGTTTAAGGTTTTCAAGTGAATTATTTAACACATATGCCAATCAAAAACTTTTCATAGAAGTTTTCAACACAAAGATTTTCATATCAAATTAACCGTACGCATAAAAACTACTACTATCAGTTCGTTAGTTGCGCAAAAATGGACATGCTCGTCCCACGTACGAAAATCATATTGAAAGCTATCTCATCGTAGTTTAGATTATTAGCAAAAACGTAAAAGCGCAATAAACAACTTCTTTGGAGTAAACCGCTACGGTCTTAGTATGGATTGATTCATGACATGCACGTAAAATAACTGCCCACTTTAAATAGTGTGCAACAAAAGGTTCGCACGTACTTCCAAAGAAGTTCAAACGGTGTTTGACTCCAAAATCCCTTTTTAACCATAAGATGGCATGGAACAAGGTTCACTAGCAAAATTTGCGCGCGTCAGTTTATTTTACAAAAACGATGAAACGATTCATAAATATGCTTTGGTCAAAACATAAAATGACTTGTGTCTGTTCCAAATTTAAAGACAAAATCAGTACATTTTCTTCATTTGAAGATATCGACTAAAACATCATGAGGAAATCTCAAATCGGAGTATGCATGCAAACTTGTAACACTCTCTTAGTAGTTTTTCTTGGAATGAAATAACAAGGATTAGATGGTTCATAACAACATTTCAAAAGATGAAATTCTTTAAATCGAATATCAAAATTTTCTCACTTAGTCATATGACGACATAAGAGTAAAACATTTCTGACAAGACTCGCACATCAATGTGTTTTCCCAAAACTTAGGAGAAAATAAGTGCTTGTAAATGATTGACACCAAAATGTTTTAGATCGACTTCCAATTTCGAATCATACAAACAGTGCGCATTAATGTTTAAAACATAAATAATTCCACACACTCTAGTTTTAGGAAAATAACTTTTAAAAAATCCCCATCACAGAGCATTTTTATCAGAGTTTCGTACTCGTAACATAAAGCGTTAAAACGTCAATGCTTAAAAGTTTATTCGTTAAAATACCCAAAATACACATTTTCTCCAAAACCAAAAAGGTTTACAATTTTCCAAAATGTTCATTGAATCAAAATTGACCAAATGTCAACGACTCACACATTCGTGTTTTCAAATATAACGTATCGTAAACCATGTATGATCCCCACAACACTAAAACAGACTTTGACCAAATGACCTTCATTTATGCAATGAGTTAATAAAACATTTCCATTCACGATCCATTTATCAAAATGTCGAGAGATAATGGTTACCAAGCTATGCATACCCCAAGTTCAATATATTGTATTGAAAGCAAAGACAGTTGGAAGTGGTTTTTAGAGTTTTTAATGCAGGACATTGGATTGACTGATGGGTTAGGGGTAACACTGATGTCAGATCAACATAAGGTAATAATATACTAATAATTAATTGCACACACTTACATTATGTTTATACATTGTGAATGCTATATTTTAATTAGTTAATTGCATTATGTTAATACAGGGACTTGTGGAAGCTGTTAAAGAGGTATTCCCACTTGCTGAGCATCGACAATGTGCTAGACACATATACGCAAATTTCAGGAAGAAGTACACAGGTATCCAGTTCTGATCTTTGTTTTGGGCGGCATCCAAGTCGGGGACACCACAAGAATTTGAAGGAATCATGCAAGAAATAAAAAGTTTGTCTTCCCATGCTTACGATCATTTGATGGAAAGACAACCGTCGACATGGTCGAGGGCTTTCTTCAAGATCGACACATCATGTGATGCTGTGGAAAACGGAGCAAGTGAGTGTTTTAACTCTTTGATTGTCTCATATAGGAGAAACCCTATAATAACCATGCTCGAGGAGATTAGAGCTCTTGTGATGGAAAGAATGGTCAGGATGAGCAACAAAGCATGCAATTGGGATGATGAAATTTGTCCAAATATAAGAAAGAAAGTTGAGAAAAATAAAGAGTTAATGCAGTATGTTTATAAATATAATGTTTTATAAATATAACATAATTTGTTTCTTAAATATTACATTATGATTTGATAATTTTTATAGGTATTGGCGTGTTGCTCCCAATGGAGGGAACCTTTTTGAAGTAAGACAAGGACTAGAAGGCTTTGTTGTAGACACTCAATGCAGAACATGTACTTGCAGAAGTTGGCAAGTTTCTGGAATTCCTTGTCAACACGTTGTTGCAGCCATATACTTCATTCATGAATGTCCAGCTAAGTTTGTGTCTCCCTTATTCTCAACAATGAAGTTCACTAACACATACAATAACAAGATCAATCCTTTGAATGGGATCAAACTTTGGCCAAGGACAGATTTTGCCAAACTTTTGCCTCCAAAGTCTAGACGCATGCCTGGTAGGCCAACAATAGCTAGGAGGAAAGATGCAAGTGAAGGAGGTAATCATAGTAGAAGAAATGCATACGGCCATGAAGTTGTACTGAAATCAGGGAGAAAGATGACTTGCAGAAATTGTTTGGAGGTAGGACACAATTCTAGAAGTTGTAAAAACAAAAAGAAAGATGCACCGGTTCGGTCAAAAAATCCAGTTGGTAGACCGAGAAAAAACAATGTAGAGGAGGATGTAAGAGGTACGGTTTCAAGAGGTAGGGGTTCAAGAGGTACGAGTTCACGGGATGAAATTATAGGAGTAAGTATAATATTTGGGACTCACATTATGTTTGAATATATATATATATATATTGTAGCTAAAAATATGTTTATTTTGCAGCGTTCACAGGTTAGTTTTGAGGCGGGTATACCAACTCCCGGTGAAGTTCCACAAGGATGATTCAAGGAAGATTTTCAACCATTTTTTGTAATCGAATTTATTATAATATCAACGATTCAAACGTTGTGAACTTTTATTTTGTTTTGATTTGTCAAGGTTGCATTAAACTTTAAAATTGATATGAATTGATTGTGAACTTTAAGGAATTTATTCTAAATTTGATATGAATTGGTTTTGTTTTGGTTTGTATTGCATTGATAAAAAAAATATGCATTTTAGTTTGATTTTATAATTCTTTTTCTTGAAAAAACGAGAAGAATGCATTTAATCATTTTTTTGTAATTATTTTTAACTATTTTCTATGCATATTATAATTAATAAAAATGCATTTTATAATTAGATTATATTTTTTTTGAAAATAACGCTTTTTTAAAAGCGCCACGTCAGCATTTTAGATTTATTTTAATAATTAAAATAAGGATGTGGAATCTTAGTTGGCAAAAGTTTGAGGTGATTTCATCATTAGCAGGTCAACAAGTTAACCAGGCCCTTAAATAAACATAAAGTTTGATACAGGCCCCTAAATAACGATTTTGAAAGTTGGTTCCCCAAAATAGGAATCAGGTGAAAGTTTGTTCCATTTTCGTGCAATTTTCCCTATTGTATTTGCATGAAATGATTATAAAATGATCAATTAACTGAAAGCGAAATAAGCAAATCATTATGAAATACTATTGTTAGGGCAGGTGTAATAGTTGATTTAAAGTTCAAGGGTTAAATTGTATTTGTTGAAAATAGAGCTTATTAGTGAACGGGCCGTGGGCTTGTTAACCACGGGCCCGATGTATTTAATGTGTGATTAGCTTAGAAAAACAAGCTAATCATCTCTTTAGCTTTCCAACTCTTATTGTAAAATTCTCTCTGAAAGTTAATGAAAGGGATGACCAGTTGAAATCATATTTCTTATTGCTTATCATATTCGATTTCTATATTGTTGCAAGAATCTGGATTTAACAATTGGTATCAGAGCAGGCGGACGGATTCGATTCACAGATTCATTCACTGATTTCTGGTTAGTTTGACTTTTTCACGTCTAACCATTCTTGAATTTTCAAATCTTTGATTCTGGCTAAATTGTTCAATTCTGTTTATTGGGTTGTGTTAGGATTATACTTGTTAGTATTCCTGCAAATTTTCGCATTCCAATTCGATCGTTTGAGTGGTTAATTTAGCAATTTAAGATCAAAAGTTTTGGTAGTGTTCTTGACAAAAATCCGATTTTTAACCATCAAAACTTGTTGCTTTTGCATTGAAATCGATTGGATTAGTGTTACTTTTGTGTTTGGCATTGTTACTAATCTTCCAGGATCGATTTTGGGCAACCCTACTCGAAAATTCGATCGAGTTGAGCAAACAACCGTGTTTTCCAGAAAACCCAGCCGTGGTTTCCGGACAAGTTGATAGTTCCCGGATAATTGTGTTATTCCATCCGGACTCCTCATCTTTCCGGGTAAGTTCTGCAATCCGGGTAAGTCACTTTTCCTTATACAATCCGGGTAACATTTGTATCCGGAAACCCAGTGTTTCCGGACATATCTTATCCGGACAATCCATTGTACCCGGAAACTTCAGTCTTCTATTCGGTAACTTAAGCCATCCGGTAACCTTGGTTATTCGGACAACTCAAGTTATCCAGACTCTTCCTTTTATCCGGAAACTTCTTCCACCCAGTAAGCTCAGTTTTTCCGGAAACCCCCGTGCTAAGTCGCAGGAGGGGGACAGTTAAGTATCCTTGATATTGTTCCACTTTGAATCGAACCATCGTCTGACGATCACTCCAGTGCAACTGAAGATGTCTCCTGCTGAAGAAGACAAGACAAAGCTATGTCATGTATGTAAACCTATCTATTTAGAGCTTTCTGACCGAATGACACCTCTTGCTGAACGGATAGATTCCTTTAAGGCCACCTCTAATGAACAACTGCTTGAGATTAGATCACTATCTGAAAAGCTAGATGTTCAAAAGAGATTAACAGAAAAATATAAGTCTGAAAATGCTATTCTAAAAGACAAATGCAAAAATCTTTCATTAGCACCTAAGGACTTAAGGGCCAAATTATCTGATCTTCAGTCTCAGTTTGATAAGTGCTTAAATGAGAAAAAAGAAATTATTTATCAATGTTCTTCTCTTCAAATTCAACACAAGGAGTTTGTGACTAAAATCCTTGATCTTGAAAACAAACTCCACAAAAGAGGTCAAACTGATCAAACCATTTTTT
Organism: Saussurea involucrata; assembly: GCA_033807775.1. Taxonomy (NCBI): domain Eukaryota; kingdom Viridiplantae; phylum Streptophyta; class Magnoliopsida; order Asterales; family Asteraceae; genus Saussurea; species Saussurea involucrata. The sequence goes on from CM066322.1 coordinate 143,161,784, forward strand.
TGAATAAACCCAAAGAGTTCACGTACTTTAACAAAGAATGGGGAATCGGATATGATAACCCACACTATCTGAAAAAGGGAAGATATCAAGTTCCCACTCTGTATGATTTTGCGTGTTATGTGTTAGATAAAAAGTATCCTGAGTACGCAATTCAATGGACTGGTCCTCTTGAACCTGAAAAATAGGAGGAAACCGAGGAATATAAGCGCACACACAAACGAGGAATTCAACTTCCATTTTGTTATGAACCTTTAAACTACTCGTATAAAAAGGACAAAAAGTACCTCTCCAATGACTACTTCGACCCCTACAAGGTGGCTACACCCAAGGATTCCTCCAAAAAGGATGAGGACCTAGCACCTGCAACCAAGACTGTGACGGATGAGTTTAAACTCTATGTTCCCCCTCTCATCTTGGAAGCAAAGATAGTCGAGTTGGAGGAGTCAATTGAGAAAGAAAGGTCAATGTTTCAAATGGAAAAGCAAGTCTTAATTACAAAGCTTGAGAATCTACAACCGGTCAAAACCGAAGTTGTGTCTGGTGAAGGACAGGAAATCCTTCGGTGTGATATCAATCGACTCACATCACAAATGTCTGCCTTGGCAACAGAAAAGATGGAAGAGTACACGAGAAATGGTCAGCTTCAAGAGCAAATTGACCAACTGCAATCTGAAAAGCAGATTTCACTCGAACTTTCCTCAAATTCATCCGACACTCTACTGTTTACAAGACGGTCAAGATTCTCAAGACGAGAGTGTTTTAAGGAATTTGAACTCTGAATTTTTCTTAGCTTCCGCTCCAAATTCCCCAAAGCACACAAGCACAGAGAGTTCCTCGCCTTCCCCACCTGATCCAAGTCCAGTACTTCCCGAGATAAATTTTTCTGAGTACATGAACTCCGAAGGTAACTGTGAAGAAGAGTTCGAGTCGTTCCCCTTCGACAAACCTCTTCCAAGTCACACTGATTTTCTATCCCCCGTAGTCAATTGTCCGGTTATATTTCTAAAGGATAGCAGTTCTCAAACAAAGGCCCCAACTATGATCAAGATTTCTCAATCAAAACCAACTTCTAAACCTGTTTCTAAAACGCAATCACAGCCGAGGCAGGAGACCGGACTATTTCCTACCAATAATCCTGTTCCTTCAAAAGTCACTGACCATTATGTCCCTGTTGTTTCGGATAAAAATGGTCTCGCTAAACAAGCAAAACCAAAGTGGCCAGCTAAGGAACCTGTCAAGAATGTTGCATCAAAGTCCTTCCCTCCTGTCTTTAATTCTAGGATAAACAAAGACAATTATGCTTGGAATCATTGGAATCATTTTGAAGTTTCTTATCCAATTAAAGTTAATTCTCTTAACCAATTGATTCAGTTATCGCGTGATTGTTTATGTTGTTCTAATTGTGGTTGGAATGATTTTGATGATATTCAGTATAATGATTGGTTTGGGTCGTATCACATGTGTAATTTATTTCCCAAACGCAAACCCCGTAATAACCAGCAAAAACAGTATCAAAAACGGGGTTACCAATCAACGGTTAAACCACAACGGGAGACCAAACCTGCTCCTAGACGGGTTGCTCCTACTGAGGTTAAGCCGGCACCAAAGAGTAAACCTTCTGCCAAACCTGTTCCTCCAAAGATTGTAAAATCTACACCTAGGAGGCAACCTGTGCCTAAACCAGTTCCCATAAACGGTGTAAAACCTACACCTAAGGGGAAAGCTGTGTCAAAGCAAGTTCTTCAAAAAGGTGCCAAACCTAACCTTCCCGGACCCAGGCAAATCTGGGTACCGAAGGTCCGCTAAACTTGTTTTACAGGACGGTCATGTGTGATACTCAGACTGTGGATGCTCCACACACATGACCGGAAGGAGGGAGCTGCTCACGATTTACAAGGAACAATATTGCGAAGACGTGAGGTTTGTCTATACCTGTGGTTTCACGACTGCTCATGTGTTTAGGGGGAGCATGATCAGCAATCAGGTAAGTACACTATACTGTTAAGGGGGAGCGTCACACACAATTTTTTTAAAATGCTAAAAAGTTTTGTTATGTGTGTGGATACTCCCGTGTGCAATTCACTCCACGCGCACATTCTGAGGGGGAGCATGTCATCTAATGCTCATCATTTGAGGGGGAGCGACACAGTGTTTTTTCTTTCAATGCCTAAAAGTTTCTATATTTTTTTTCTTGTGTTGAAATCACTCTCACGCCGAGGGGGAGCAAGTCAGTCCCCATGTATATTTTGAGGGGGAGCAGGATAATATCCGTGCTATGCACATGCCTGAAACCCTACCTGAGATAGCATATAGACGAGAGTTAGGGTATCCCATGGTCCAGCCAGAGCCGAAGGGACCCTCCACGGGACATAGAACATGTGAAAAGGTGGGTGTTAAGGTCGAACGCGAACCAAGAAAATTTGAGCCGTAAAGATAACGAGGCTCCTGAGCGAAACCAGCCACATCATATCTGGGTTGCCACATCTACTACCTCGTCTCATTTGTTGGGACAGGGTATTGAAGAAGCCTCCGTGGACCCAGCAGAGCAATTGCACGACCTCCATAGCCACCCATCCGTCTCTCAAAAGACGGATGTTTCAGTCTCACATGGGGATATAGCACAACTTCCACCGGTCTCTCACTCGGAGAGTACTGGTGTTGAAACAAGAGACCAGCAACCGCCGATCTCGACTTCTTTCAGTGCACCATCGAGTCTAGTTCCACTTGTTATTGAAGATTCTTTGACTAGGACACTTGATGTGGAACAACACCAAGTCGCGACTCTTAGTGACCCGACCGGAACGTCTGTAGTGTCTTCGTCTATCGGAACACGAGGATCGGACGGAAATCATACCACAGCTAATATCACCCCAACTGTGAACGTAGGTGGCTCTACCCCCGCGATAGATGCCTCAACGGGTAACCTAAGTGGTCCCGGAGTTAGTAACCCAGACTTCGTGTCACCAGGGTCCCTGGACAGCACCCTTAAGGTTGTCCGCCAGGATATGGAGCAACAGATGCAGCAACACGTAGCCGCTGAACTTGCCAAAGTTATGTGCGCTATCAAAGGTAAAGGCCACCTCGTCGAAACTGAAACCGCCTCTGTACCTCCACCGATTCAACCGCGACCTATCTATTCGGTGGACACCCTGAAGACGATGCTCTTAGCCCAATTGCTCCAGGAATCCGACACAACCGCATCTGCCGAAGTAGACCTGATCTCAGTTCTCCGATCACAGGTCACTGCTCCATCTTCATCTATTGCCTCTCGCCTTGACTCTATTGACTCGACCCTCAAGGACTACAACAAAGCGCTCACCACACTGTCTGTGAGGGTCCGCTCACTCGAAGACACATGTAAGAGTCAAGCCGACGGTCTGAAACGTAAGCACGATGACCAGGATGATCCTGATCACCGTGAGAGGGAGAAGCGAAAATGCCAAACCGAGACCGCCCAGATCCTGACTGCTGAAACTACAACTGTGGTTCATCAGGATCCCCCAACTGCGACAGCTACAACAGAAGCACCTGAAGCCGAGATCCCTTTAGCAGACATGGTTATAGACATGGAGATCTCAGATGAAGAAGACCCAACGGTTGAAAAGCCCGAGGGTTCAACACAAGAACTGATTGATTTTGACTCATCAGACATACCGATTCTGGACATGATAGATCCAGATTGTGAAGACAACCCGGAGACCGAAGATGCATGGTACGAAAAAGCCGCCAGTGCCGTAAATCTCCAGGTAAATTTGGTCTTCCCCACTGATGAGGACGAAAACATTGATTATGATCAGTTCCTGCTCCAAAATTTGTATGGAACATCCCCCGTTCACTATGCTCAACCCGCCGGAACATCATCAACAAGACCCGAGTCTACTACTTCCGATCTTCCGACAACTACTCCTCCCACGACAACTTCTGATCTTCCTCCCCCTCCTCAACAGCAACAAATCCGTTGGGAGAAGATCATGGTACTTATCCCTCACTTGGAGGAATCTTTGAAGAAGCTGTTCGTCCACAAGCTTCGACCGATCGAGCCGACCTTCTGTCTGGGTATCTACAACCTGGACCCAGAATTTCAACGCCGATATATCAGCACAATGCAGCGGTGTCTTCCAGTCAACCAGGTCAGAACCAAACTTCGAATCACAGAGGTAATCAGTATCTATTCAAGACGTATTATGAGGATCGTCTACCCAATTTTCATTGTTCGACGTGAAGATGGGAACGAATGGAAATTTTCAGAAGCTGACTTCAAGAACCTCCGACCACTCGACTTTCTGGTTATTCTGAAAGACTTACGTACAAGAACCATCAGACCGCTAGAGATTACAAAGGCACTCGAAGCTGTTCGTCGATACCTGGTATGCACCATCATGATGTCTTATCTAACGGACTTCCAAATGGCTATCGAGAACAAGGCGAAAAAGGTAAATCTGATCAAGCCGAATCTGAAAGCACCTGAGTTAAACATGTATCCCGAGAACGCTATGCTTCTGGAGCCAGAATTCGGGATTGTTTACCTCAATGAGCAAAAGAAGAAGAAATTCATGCGTTTCAGTCAGGTAGACAGATTTTGTGACGGCACGCTTCTAAAGGTCAGAGATGCTCTTCAAAAGATTATTCAGCACGAGTCTGAAAATCCAAGGTATTCTTATGTTCTGAATCCGAATGAAGTAACTACTCTGAATATCTTGGAAATGATTGAAGATCGCATCGACTATCGTCGCGCCATCAGATTGTTCGAGGTACACTTCGCGCTTCGCAAAAGATATGTCTTCAACTGGAGAGATCTAGAGCGCCAACTCGAACTTCAAATCAAAGGGGGAGATTGTTAGGGCAGGTTTTATAGTTGATTTAAAGTTCAAGGGTTAAATTGTATTTGTTGAAAATAGAGCTTATTAGTGAACGGGCCGTGGGCTTGTTAACCACGGGCCCGATGTTTTTAATGTGTGATTAGCTTGGAAAAACAAGTTAATCATCTCTTTAGCTTTCCAACTCTTATTGTAAAATTCTCTCTAAAAGTTAATGAAAGGGATGACCAGTTGAAATCATATTTCTTATTGCTTATCATATTCGATTTCTATATTGTTGCACGGATCTGGATTTAACAACTATCAAAGTGTTCTTTCATGCATTAATTACGTCACGTACAAATCAATCCATACACTGAACAAGTTGCAACCAAATATATGTTAACACAAATCTTTTAAAGAGAAATTACGCGACACTAAAGTTCCAAAACTCATCCCTTTTTGGTCGCCTTATGGCATAAAATTAATATTTCTCAACAAAGCTCGAGGGGGACAAAATGCCCAACATAACTCACAAATTTTCACATACTTAAATGGAGTATGCACATTGTGAAATCGCACTCACACGACACAAAACGTCATAAAACAAAACTCCATGAAATTCAATGACCTCAAGTCAAATAAAATGGCACCAAACATTTAGCTTTCAAAAGTCGAATTGCAATAAGCAAAATTGTGACTAAAATGCCAAAATTCCAAAAATCCCCTTCTTATTGTAATACCATATAAACAACATTGTTTAACAAACTCACATTGTTAGGGCAATACTTGGTTGTATAGAAGTTCAAGGGGCTATTTGTAATTGTTTAAATTAAGCCTTGTTAGTGAACGGGCTGTGGGCTTGTTAACCACGGGCCCGCCATATATAATATTTGTTTTAGCCATTGTTTAGGCTAGTTGTCTTTTTGCTTTCATAATTCGTATTGTAAAACTCTCTCAAGTTGAAAGCTATATTGGATGACCAGTTGAAATCATAACTATTGTCTTTCATCTATTGATTTCAATATTGTTCGTTGCACGGATCTGGATCTCACAATTGATATCAGGGTAGACGGACAATCGATTCAAAGTGTTCTATTCGAATTTTGGTAAGTTTCTTCTTTCATACGGTTGTGTTCTTAGGTGACAATCTACTTTTTGATTCTGTTGAAATTGATCGATTTCGTTTATTGGATATTGTTAGTATCATCCTTATTAGTGATTCTGCAAGTTTTCGTATTCTAATTCGATCGTTTGAGTGAGTTTTAAGAAAATTAAAATTCAAAGGTTTTGGTTGTGTGCTTGAGAAAAATCAAATTTTTAACCATCAAAACTTGTTGTTTTTGCTTCAAAATCGATTTGGGTAGTGTTATTTTTGTGTTTGTTCGAGTTCCTAATCTTTCAGGAACGATTTTGAGCAACCCTAGTCGATTCCCAATCGAATTGGAATTTACAGCCGCTGTTTTCGGATACTCCAGCAGCACTTTCCGGACAATCGCTTATTCTTTCCAGATACCACTCACTTTCCGGGTAAGTTCACTGATTCTTAATCTTTCCGGGTACAATTGTTCCGGAAACCCATAGTTTACGGTAAAATATTTTATCCGGACAACTCAAAGTTTCCGGTAAAACATTTTATCTGGACAACTCAAAGTTTCCGGTAAAACATTTTATCCGGACAACTCAAGGTATCCGGTAAAATTGATTTCATCTGGAAACCCATTCCATTCGGAAAGCGTATCATCCGGAAACCTATCGTCCGAAAAGCAGTCCATCCAGAAACTCTTCACATCCGATAAGTTTTATTTTTAGTGATTTCATTCGGAAACTTTTGCATCCGGTAACCTAGTGTTATCCGGAAACTTAGTTTATCCGGACTCTTTCAATCTTATCCGGATACTTCTATGTTTTGAACTGTTTTTCATTTAATCTGATCCGGATACTTCCAGATCAGACATCACATCCGGATTCCTATCCGGTAAGTTCAGTTCTGTTGAATTTTTACCTGTTTTAGTTTAAATCATTCGTAGAACCTGCGTTAGGATACCACTCGTAGTGCCTTGCGTTAGGTTATCACTTTGAATCGAGCACATTGTATGACGATCGTTCTAGTGCAACTGAAGATGACTTCACGTGACGCTCTTGCCATCGGTACCGACTCCACCGAATCCGATACGGATCGTACCATACGGGCAACTCTTATCCCTCCCTGTATCGGAACAAACCCAGACTTTACCGAAGGCATCCCATCCGACTCACCGACACCACCTCTAATCCCTATTACCCAACCTGATATGGGAGATACAAGGAGACCTGAGGGAGAATTAGTTGAACAATTAGAACATGTGAGACGGAGGGAATTAAGGTCGAAAGCGAACCAAGAAAGATTAAGACGTAAAGATAACGAGGCTTCTGAGCGACCCCAAACCAGTGTCATCCGGGTTGCCACATCTACTATCCCGTCTCATCCGTTGGGACGGGGTATTGAAGAAGCTTCCATGGACCCAGCAACGCAATTGCACAACCTCCTCAGCCACTCATCCATCTCTCAAAAGACGGGTGTTTCAACTTCTCACAGGGATAAAGCACAACTTCTACTGGTCTCTCAATCGGAGAGTACTGGTATTGAAACAAGAGACCAGCAGCCCCAGGTCTCGACTTCTTTCAGTGCACCATTGAGTCTAGAGCCACTTGAATTATTACATTCTTCGGCTAGGACACAGGATGAGACTCACCAAATTGATGCTCTTCGTGACTCGATCAGAACTTCCGTAGTGCCTCCACCTTTAAGTAGAACGCGAGGATCGGAAGGAAATCCTACCACGGCTACACCTTCGCCAACCGTGAACGTAGGTGGCTCTGCCTCTAAGGTAGATGCCTCAACGGGTAATCTAAGTGATCCCGACGTTATTTCCACCGACTCTGTGTCAAAGGGATATCTGGACGGCGCCCTAAAGGCCGTCCGCGAGGCTATGGAACATCGCTTTATCAACGAACTCGACAAACTGAAGACTCTGATCAAAGGTAAAGAGAAGGTCGTCGAAGCTAAAACCGCACCTACACCTCCACCGGCTCCCGTTCAGCCTATCTATTTGGTGGACACCTTTATGGCGATGCTTCTAGCTCAACTGCTCCAACAATCCGAAACCGAGGCCTCTACCGAAGCAGACCTGCTCTCCGTTCTGAAACCACAGGTCACTGCTCCTTCGTCATCAATTACTACTAGATTGGACCAGCTTGACACGACTCTCAAGGACGTTCAACAAGCGCTCAAAACGCTTTCTGAGAGAGTCGCCTCCGTCGAAGATACTTGCAAGAGTCAAGCTGGCGGACTCAAGAGAAGGCACGATGACCAGGGTGATCCTGATCACCGTGAGGGGGAGAACAAGAGAAAAATATTAACTGAGTCCGCCCCAATCATACCTGAAGCTACTATGGTTCATCAGGAACCCTTGACTGCGGCAACTACAACCGAAGCTGGACCCGAAGCTGCACCAGAAGACGAGTTGCCTTTAGCCGAGATGGTAATTGATATGGACATCTTCGATGACGAAGACCCGACGGTTGAAAAGCCTGAGGGAACAACTCAGAAATTAGTCACAGACGACTCATCAGATAGCCCGATACTGGATTTGATTGATCCAGACTGCGAGATCAACCCGGAGACCGAAGATGCATGGTATGAAAAAGCCGCCAGTGCCGCAAATCTCCAGGTAAACCTGATCTTCCCTTCTGATGAAGATGACTACGTAGACTACGACCAGTTTCTGCACCAAAATTTATATGGTACTCCCATTCACTCAGCTCAAGCCACCGAAACTTTTGCAAGACCCGAATCTACAACTGCCGATATTCCGACATCTCCTCAACAACAACCGACAGCTTCTGATCTTCCTCCTCCTCAACAGCAACAAATCCGTTGGGAGAAGATCACAATATTTATTCCTCACCTGGAGGAAACTCTGAAAAGGTTGTTTGTCCACAGGTTACGCCCAATCGAGCCAACTTTCTGCATTGGTATTTACAGCTCAAACCCAGAATACCAAAGCCAGTACATAAACGCAATGAAGCGGTGTCTGCCAGTTAGCCAAGTCCGAACCAAGCATAAGATCACCGAAGTGCTCAAAATCCAATCAGGCCGAATTTTGAAAATCAATTATCCAGTATTTACCGTCCGACACGAAGACGAAAATGAATGGATATTCTCTAAAGCCGACTTCAAGCACCTCCAACCGTTCGACTTCGTGGTAATACTGAAAGACCTCCATACAAGAACTATCCGACCGCTTCAAGTAACAAAAGCGCTTGAAGCTGTTCGTCGATTCCTAGTCCGTACCATCATGATGTCTTATCTCATGGATTTCCAAATGGCAATCGAGAACAGAGCGAAGAAGGTAAACCTAATAAAGCCCGATCTGAAAGCACCTGAGTTGAAGATGTATCCCGAGAACGCACTACTTCTAGAACTAGAATTTAGGATTGTCTACATCAACGAACAGAAAGAAAAGAGATTTCTACGTTTCAGTCAGGTAGACAGATTTTGTGACGGCACGCTCTTCAAAGTTCAAGATGCTCTTCGAAAAATCATCTCCTTCGAATCTGAAAACCAAAGGATCTCGTATGTTCCCAATCCGAATGAAACTACTGCTCGAAAAGCCTTAGAAATGGTAGAAGAACGCATCGACTATCGCCGTGTTATCAGATGGTTCAAGGTACACTTTGCGCTCCGAAAAAGTTATGTTCATAATTGGCGCGAACTCGAACTTCAATACAAAGGGGGAGATTGTTAGGGCAATACTTGGTTGTATAGAAGTTCAAGGGTCTATTTGTAATTGTTTAAATTAAGCCTTGTTAGTGAATGGGTCGTGGGCTTGTTAACCACGGGCCCTCCATATATAATGTTTGTTTTAGCCATTGTTTAGGCTAGTTGTCTTTTTGCTTTCATAATTCGTATTGTAAAACTCTCTCAAGTTGAAAGCTAAATTGGATGACCAGTTGAAATCATAACCATTGTCTTTCATCTATTGATTTCATTATTGTTCGTTGCATGGATCTGGAACTCACACACATTAAACAAATCCCCCCAAAATAGCTTTACACAGACATAATGGAAGATAACTTTACATCCAAACTTTAACACATGTGGAGGAGATCCAATGTTAAAGTCATAAGCCGTAGTTACTTGCCCAGCATCTTAAACATCATAAAAATACGGATATCATAAAACAAGTCTCGACGGAGTTTGCAACTCCTGCAATAAAATAGTCTCATGCAGGTTCAAAAACCATGATTTAGAATCTTGTGTGTGCCAAACATTTACCAAGATTTTGTAACACAATCCATATAAGGATTTGAAACACAAGAAATAATTGATGCAATTTATTTTAAAATAAATTTTGTGCATAACTTAGTCGGCACTTAGTGTCTCAACTCATACTCCTCCAAATCCCTCCGGTCCACTATTGTCATCCAGATGTTCAAACCACTTAAGGCAAAGTTGGGAATTACATCAATTAACCTTACGGTTTTTCCTCGAACCAAAGTTGGTTCGATAAGTCTATGGTTCTAATCCAACCGTCAATCTCGACCCGAAACGGTCCACTTAAAGCAAATATCATGCTTATTGTCACCCTAAGTGACTAATGCTAGAATCGTCCATCTATTCCAACGACTACTCACTTAGAAACTTCTTCAGTACCCCAACGATCATCACAATAAAATAGTTCAAGTATGCACATGTACTAGGAGGATCACCATGACACTGGCCAGGTGTCATTATGAACGCACCGCACCGTACATGCTTATCCTTCCTACTCTCGACGTGATTCTCGTTCCTAGCAACTCCATCGACGTCCAAATATTCTATCACAACCTTTATCACGTGTCACTATAACTACTCCCAACCTGAGACCTGTTGCACATGCCGACAAATAAAAAGGGTTAGGCTAACGCCTAGTGAGTTCAAGAGTTTATAGCATGATTTAAATATATCTTTAAATGAAAGTTTGCAGCTTAGATTATCATTTCCAAAAGAGTTTACAAAAAAGATATAAACAACTCATTTTCCAACGCACCCAAAATCATTGAGAAAAGTCGCCAAAGGGTATAAAGCGTTTTCCAAAATGAATTCCAATCCCAACTCACTCAATTACGTGAATAAACCTATATTATGCAAAACCTTCAAATATGGTTGACGACAAAATACTCAACACATACATCATGGAAAACCATGCATTTAAATATACTATTTTATTGAAAACATAATACGAACCAATACTCACGCGAACGTAAAATGTAATGAAATTCCGAATACCATAAATATGGAAGTGACCTGGTTCATTTAAACCTTAATATACATGGAGGGGAATCCAATATTAAAGTCATCCAATCGCAGTCAAAAGTATAAGACCAACAATAACAAAGCATGGACATTATAAAATCCCATGTAAGGTTGCCATCAATGGGGGAGACCCGTATCTATTGAGAGTGGATGAACACAAAAGTACGCCACTCAAACAATGTTAATCGTACGACACTTCACTGCATAAAAGCCCAAGTGTCCCATACGACGCCTTTCAATTTACGCCCACAGAGACAGCTGACCTTAGCGAAATATTACTAAGAATACCGCCAAAGGCCCGGCACAAGCGGGGATACAACTACAGCATTGCCCCAACATGGCGGAGGTCATAAACGCCCAAATATGCTCAACCATGACTCATCCCTCCTATCGTATCCTCGAAAAGTAAAGGAATTATAACATGGGGCCCAGTCAAATCCCGCGACACCCAATAGACCATCAAGTAGAGACTGACTTACGTGCCTATGGATCCAATGCAACACAGTCTATAATAACATGCCTATCCCGGAATGACTAACGCACGCAAGCATGTAAATATCAATAACGTGCAATAAAATCCAATATGGTGCAATAAAAGTAAACCATAAATAAGACTCCACATCGAGCCATTAAAACTGGACAAATGTCCCCAAGACTTCCTCAAAGTCAAAACCGAGCAAATGCTCAAAACCCATTAGACCCATAAATAACGGTCCTCAAAATATAAACGTATTAAACGTCGTTTTGGTAAACGTATACCATAAAAATCCTCAGCGACTCAAAACTCATCACGGATTAATAATAATGAATTTTCCCAAAATGGATTCATACTCTTTTAATTCTCAAAATGACCCATGACACTAAAATGTGCATTTTCCCAAATGGTTTATAAAATCATGTACACCAATATGAGTAAACCATTAAATAAACTTCATTTTGAGCAATAAATCTTTTAACAACATATTTATGATTTCTACACATCAAAATATCCAAAAACCCCAAATATGGGTGTTTTACAACATTTATGATGATAAACACTTCAAAAGAGTTAAACACATCAAATAACTCAACAATTGATAATTTCAAGTAAAACACACAAATATTTGGAAAATAACATTTTTGGCATGTACAAAGTTTTCACAAAATCAACTTGAACTCACCTTGCTAGATTTAGGCTAAATCTAGATTGTCCCCAAACATAAGCTCCTTTGAAGAAACATGAATCTTCAAGCCAAAACCTAGATCCATAAGTTTTCAACCAACAATAATTAGATCTAACCATGTATAATCATCCTCCAACCATTTTACACCAAAATACCCACTTATATCAAAACCCTAACTTCATAAATGAAGAGAAGAGAAGATTACCTTAACCATACTTGAATCCACCAACCAAAATATCTCTAGAACCACCAAGATGAACCACAAACTCCTAATCTTCCAAGTGGAGTGAAAAGGGTTGGATGAAACCCTAGAAATTGATGAAGAAGATGAAGGGAAAGGTTTTTTCAAAGGTTAAGGTCCACAACAATGGTGAGGGGTTTGTGGTGGGGAAGAAGGATGAAGAGGAGAGGGGAGATTTAGGGTTTCTTGAGGGAAATCGATTTGAGAGAGAGAGAGAATCTGATTTGAGGTTGAAGATGAGAATGAGAGGAGTGAGAGAGGAAGAGGGCTTAAAACAAAAAATAATTCCATCAGATGCATTGCGGACGTTCGCAAGGTCCTACGCAGACGTCCGACTTACATTTGGCCAAAATCCCATTTTTTTCTCTGTTGCTTCCACGGATGACCCGCGGACTTCCGCACATCGCGGACGTCCGGCCTTAGGCCTTGTAGACGTCCGTGAGTTCTAAATTCTGTTTTCCAAATTTTTTGGGTGTTACACCACATCATCGGATTCATTACGAGACTCCATCATTTCAAAGATAATGTTCGAATTCTCAACGAAGGACTTAGGCCCGTTGTCGTAATTTCTGGGGATTGCGGTCAACCGACATTCAAATGGGTTGTTTTTATCCCAACGTAAATATGCGGCTGAAATTATTGACAGGGCCGGTATGTCAACATGCAAGCCGTCTATTACTCCGGTTGACACCATGCCCAAGCTCGATGCTAATGTCAGCAAACCATACGATGATCCGACCTAGTATCGACGCCTTGCGGGGGATCTACTATATTTGACTTTTACGAGACCTGGCATCACCTATGCGGTTCAGCAAGTATGTTTGTTCATGCATGATCCAAGGGAGGCACACATGCATGCTTTGAAGCGTATCCGCAATCTCCAAGGCACTCTTGATCTTGGTTTACACTTACACCCCTCTACTTCATCCATACTCGTGTCCTACACAGACGCCGATTGGGGACGGTGTCCAGACATGATACGTTCAACGCTCGGTTGTTGTGTTTACTTGGGTGACAACCTGATTTCATGGTCTGCAAAGAGACAACCCATATTATCTCGCTCGAGCGCAGAAGTAGAGTACCGAGGGGTTGCAAATGTTGTTTCCGAATCATATTGGCTACAAAATCTCCTTCTCAAGTTACATTATCCTATTCGGAAAGCAACAATTGTGTATTGTGATGATGTTAGTGCTATATATTTATCAGGCAATCCGGTTCAACATCAGAGAACCAAACACATTGAAATGGATATCCATTTCGTACGGGAGAAAGTGGCGCGGGGTCAAATTCGGGTATTACATATGCCATCCCGTCATCAAATTGCTGATATTTTTACTAAAGACTTACCTTTGATTCTATTTGAGGTTTTCCGAGACAGTCTTAATGTCTGAGACCCTCCCATTTCGACTGCGGGGGTGTGATAGAATATGGAAGTTATTCATTGTAATTGGTGTAGTTTTGTAGATAATTATTATATTTTGGGGGGTAATTTTGTAGAGTTTGGTAACGATATGTTTCCTCTTTTCAAGGATCTTTTCCTAGTTGTATTGTATTTATAGGCCCTTTCGGTTTAATGGGAGATCAAGGAATCATCTTCTCACACAATGTCGTAAACGCTTTCTCTTATTCGTCCATGAAAACATATGTCGAAGTTTACTTCTCTTAATGTTTTTTATTTGTTTTAATATGGTTTTTACAACATAAAAAATTCTACAAAACTAGAAAGATTTCTAGAAATCTTGAAGTTCAATAATTCCAGTGTATAGTAGAAACCCATATAAGGTTCTCGATCTACAAGGATAGACACGGACCCAATGTAGGGCATACGGTGGTATGTGTCACCGTTTGGTTCATTCGTCGTAGTGTAAAAATTATAGGGTACTGAAAGGTGTCACTCTATCATTTGTTGTTTGTCACTATATATATTTTGAAACTAGAATAAGAATACGAGAGTTTCTTCCACCCCAGACCCGAGTTCATGTCCCGTTAATGTCATTTTCTTAGTTTGTAGATTTTAATTTCAGATTTATTATGTTTGTAAAAAAACTTGCAATAAATAACTTGAACACAAGACCTCACATACAAAAAACAATGAATTAACCACCAAACCAATGTTGATTTTATAAAAAAGTGCTTATAGTCAAATGGTGTTACTACTTAAAAATATTTCTAGGTCCATATGTGGTCCTCTAGGATGTATACCCCAATGTGTATTATATGTCTAGGTTTAGAACACTTAATTGTGAATGACACAAAAAATCATGTTACAATAATCTTTCTCACTATTGTTAGGGATTTATTATAAAAAATCGAATATTTAATAGCATTAATAGACTTTTTACCCTTAACACACATTGAAAACGGGTTTTCAAATTTAGACCTTAACCGTTCAAATTTGGTTTTAACTAGGGAGATTAATTAACGAGTGATCATTTCGCTTATTGAAACAAATTATGCATGCATACACTTTTTAAAGCATTAAAAATAGGATGTGATTCACTAGGTATGCTATAGATGTGATCTACAATTGTCTTGTATATGTATCTCATGGTCCCACAAGATCTCCTGTTAAAATGCAACAACTTGCACAAACTTAGTTAATAGCATCGTGAAAATCCTAAAAGTAATAAACTGGGATTTTTCTTTAAAGTTCCCCCCTCCTGACTTAAAGATTTGCATAGTCTCGGTGTTGGAAGTGGGATACACCCCACTTAGACTCAGACAAAAAAAAGAAAAAAAGTAACACGGAAGAAAAAACTAACTAATCCATATTTTTACATAAAAACACGATTGCACTTAGCAGTTGCAACTAGCCTTTAAAACCCTTTGGCTCCCAAGTGGACGAGTGAAGACTGTGAAGTCTTGTAAGGGTTTGTAGTGAACACACCCACAAAGTTCATTTAACTATGACTCGACTAACTAATGTGATAAAAATAAAAAAAACAAATATAAAAATAAAGGCTTACATGAATCTTATTACCAATCTGTGAGTTATATGTATTGCACTGCTTTCTTAGATATATCACACATACGTTGGATTGCATTCAACTTTCTGTAGTTGATACAAACTCTGTTAGAACTTAGATATCCGTAATAGAAATTTGTGACATCAAAATTAGAATCAAATGAAAATTGAACTTTTAATTTATATATATATATATATATAAACAAAATTTGTATGTACATGGAATTACATAATCGAAAAGTAGGAGAGAAGATGACTAACTCGACTTTCTTGATACGAATTCGATGAAGAACGTTATGTGGATTGAAGTCTGCGTTTGTAGTTTTAGACAGAAATTCATCCCTCCTACGGTAGAGATTGGACGTTTATCTAGAGGATACAACAACCCATTCAAGATGCGAACTCTCGAACATAACGAATCAAACTTATGCTTCCATATTGAATATCGATGAAGAACTAGAGAGAAATACCCAAAGAATTATCAATATGTCTGCCAAAAACGAGAGGAAATGAGATATTCATAGATATCTCATCTTAACCGACTATAACCGCCAGAAAATTGTCAACATAAAGTTGCGCGGTTTGGTGCGCGGGCTAAAGCCGCGTGAAATCCCGCGTATGTCTTTGTTTCGTGTAAAACTCCAGAGAGTTGTGCGGTTTTGGACGCGGGATGAAACCACGTGGATAACCGCGTAAGTCTCTATTTGCGGCCAACATTGCAGTGGGTTGCACAGCCTCCCACGCAACTTCAAGTCACGTAAGAAGTCGCGTATCTCACTGAGTCATCCTCCTCTCATTCAAGTCAAGAAACCCCTACAGCCCCAAGGCCCAAGGCCCATCTTTGACTTTAAATATGTCTATGGCCCAACTTGATAGTTAGCCATTTTGATAAGAGGTAGGGTACTCTTAATATAAGCAAACTATTTTTCTCATTTGGTCTATGTGGGGCAAGCAAATCCCAACAATACCCCACAAAACTCTAACAATACCCCACATTTGAATAGAAAATAAGATAATCTCAGAGTATTTATTGTTCTTATTCAGGAAACTAAACATGAAATGCATCAGAAAGGGTGTCTGAGTGACTTGAACCGTTCATAGTGAGTATTCATCGGACCTATTTTGTGGGTATTGACGATTAGTCTTGAACTAACCACATTTTGTATTAAGTCAAGACAATGAATATCACACAGATCATGTTTATGCATAATTTGACTCTTATCGTTGTGTTCATTTCGGTCGTGAACAATCGTTCTTCATGAGAACTTTAGAAGACGTAGCCATATCCGTCTTCAAAGATGCGACCCCACATCAGTCTCATATAGGTAATACTGATCAAGAACATTCCATTGTGTTCCACCAAGAAGCTATCAGTATTATTAAGAATAAGAATTCAACCCTTAATCATCAATGGAAAATAGGAATAGATGTACCTATGTATTTGGGCTTGACTTTTCCTCAACTAGTTGTCCTATTTAACCTAGACCATGGGATCTCCAATCTTTCTAGGTTAGGTTTCCGCCGAGTAGAATTCATTGAGTTGGCTTTAAGCCCATTCCCCTCGATATATAACAGACTTGTTCTCTACTAAGGCCTTTTGTCAAAGGATATGTGATATTTTCCTTTGACTTTATATAATCGATGGAGATTATTCCATTCTTGAGCAAGTCTCGTATAGTTTTGTGGCAACGCCTGATATGTCTCGATTTGCCATTATAGATTTGATTCTTTGCTCTTGTTAGAGCAGCCATACTATCACAATGTATGCAAACGGCGGTAATAGGCTTAGGCCACAAGGGAATAACCTCTAGGAAGCTTTTAAGCCATTCTGCGTCTTCGACAACTTTATCTAAAGTTACAAATTCAGCTTCCATTGTGGACCGTGTATTCATGGTTTGCTTTGAAGATTTCCATGATATGGATGCACCACCAAGTGTAAACACATAGCCACTTGTGGACTTACTTTCAGAATGATTGGAAATCCAGTTTGCATCATAATATCCTTCTAGTACGGGAGGATACTTAGTATAATGTAACCCATAGTTCATTGTGTATTTGAGATAATGAAGAACTCTTATTAGAGCATATCAATGATCTTTACCTGGGTTATGTGAGTATCGACTAAGTCTACTCACGGTATATGCTAGATCCGGTCTTGTACAATTCATGATGTACATCAAACTCCCCAGCACTTGAGTGTATTTAAATTGAGATACACTATCTCATTGATTCTTCTTAAGTTGGCTAGAAGGGTCAAAAGGAGTGACTACCGGTCTATCATCATAGTTACCAAGCTTTCTTAAAACTTTCTCAACATAGTGAGATTGAGTAAGTATGTAACCATTAGGATCTCTTTGGATCTTTATTCCAAGAATCACATCTGCTACTCCCATATCCTTCATGTCAAACGAGGAGTGCAACATTTTCTTGGTTTGATTGATTACATCTAGGTTAGTCCCCATGATTAGCATATC
This sequence comes from Saussurea involucrata, assembly GCA_033807775.1. Lineage (NCBI taxonomy): Eukaryota > Viridiplantae > Streptophyta > Magnoliopsida > Asterales > Asteraceae > Saussurea > Saussurea involucrata. Next base: position 143,179,763 of record CM066322.1, read on the forward strand.
ATCCACATATAGGCAAATAATGACACATGCGTTCTTACATTGTTTCACATATACGCATTTGCCACCCTCATTTATTTGGAAACCATTTGATAGAAGAGTATTATCAAACTTCTCATGCCATTGCTTTGGGGCTTGTTTATGTCCCCATAAAGACTTGACTAGTTTGCATACTTTGTTCTCTTGGACCTTTACAACAAAACCTTCCGGGTTGCATGTAGATTTCTACATCTAATTCACCATTTAAGAAAGCAGTTTTCACATCCATTTGGTGTATGTGTAGGTTATGAATTGCTGCTATAGCCATCAACGTCCTAATGAACATGATCCTTGTTACCGGTGAATAGGTGTCAAAAAAATCTTGACCTTCCTTTTGACGGTAACCATTGGCTACTAATCGAGCTTTATATTTCTCTATAGTTCCATCAGGTCTTAGTTTCTGCTTGAAGATCCATTTATGGCCAATTACCTTGTGACCTGGTGGTAAGTCTACCAATCTCCATGTATTATTCTAAAATATGGAGTCTATCTCACTTTGAATAGCCTCTTCCCAATAAGGTGCCTCCGATGAGTCCATGGCAGCTTTATAGGATTGAGGTTATTCATCGACAACTAATCTGATGAAGTCGGGTCCAAAGTCTTTAGCAATCTTTCCCATTTTGATTCTTCTAGGCTCTAAGTTTTCTTCTTGAGCCTTAGATGTACCCTCTTTATGTAATGTCTTGGGTAAGTTTGTTTATAAATTTAGGGTGAGTTGGATCGATTTATAAGTTTAAGGGTGTATCCGTCAATTTAGTAAAGTTCAAACCCTCAATCGCAATTTAGGACTCATATAAATAGAGCCGCCACCTTCTTGAAATTCATTTGGAGTCGGTTTCAATTTCTATCTGCGTGAGTGTTTGGAGTCGAGAGAAGCAGGGGAGAAGAGGGCGATCATTTAGGGCTCAAAGGAGTTTCAATTGGAGTCGTTTATGAGATATATCTCTTTTCAATTTGTGTTTGTATTAGGTTGTAGTATATTTCTATCGGTTTAGAAATCCTTATTATTTTGATTCAAGAGTGTTCACTGTCAATTATGGGGTTTCGATGGGTTATCCGGATTCTTTGCAGTTCGGATGTAATTTCCCGCATTGGGTTTCCCAGAAGGTTTTTCCGAGAGGGTTTCTCGGATGGTTTCCCGGATAGTTTTCCGGATAAGTTCCCGGATCATTTGTTAGTGTTTTCTAGGTAAGGGTGTGATAGGCTTATTTAGGATTCTTAGCCTGTCATTGAGTTTTATGTGTAAATAGTTGTATGTATTTTGTGTAATTCAGATTTTTGAGAAGTTGGTGGAAAAGTAAGGTCCTTGCAAGTTTTAAAGAGAAGGTGGTAGTTGCGTTATTTCTTTCAGATGAGTTTTACTTTAACCATTTTCAAACTGGAATACATATATACTGGATAAATATGTGGTAGGTAGTGTGATGATGTGTTTATGACTGAAATATGATATATTGAGATGTATGTTGTATTTTTATAAGCATTACACTACACGATTGTACATTGGCTGGACTTAAAGCCGGTGGAGTATTGGTTGTACGGAGGGACAACGGAGTTGGCTGTATTTTTATTGCAACGGAGTAAATTGATTAGTTGGTTTAGCGCAACCAACTAATATGGCCATGTGAAAGAGTTGTACACAGTGCATACGAGTCATGCTTGGTGTTTAAATACTTATTATATATGTATGTTTTACAAAATGATTATTAAGCTGACAGGGATTTTCTCACTTAGACCAATTGGTCTAACCCTCATTTTGTTTTAAAAAATATGTATTCCAGGTCAAGGTGCGAGTAAGGGCAAAGGAAAAGATAAATTGTGATTTGGTTTTGAAAGTTGGATGTAATGTAAATTATTAGCGAAAAATTTGTACTGATATATGTATTGTATAGTTGGGACCAAGGGACCTATGTGATATAATATGTATCTTTTGTTGTATATGTTTGGCATGTAATTTGTATTATATGGTACATGTTTGGGATGGTTCGTTACAGATGGTATTATATGGTACATGTTTGGGATGGGTCGTTACAAATGGTATCAGAGCACTAGTTTAAAGGATTTCGGTATTAGGATCCATACCTAGACTTAAACTGCATGTGAAGTAGGATGTCCCTGATATTTTAGAACATTTGTGATATTACATATAAAAGGTCGAAGGAACATCATGTAAGGTAATTTCAAATTACATCTGGCAAGTGTAATTGTGAACTTACAGGTACATGTTTGAACTGGAATACCTTATTATATGGGGTATGTGCTTATGTGTATATTAACCCTGTGAAAATTAACAAAATGGCAAGTGGTTCTCGACGTATGGATAGAGACGAAGACATGTACAATTTTAATAAACTATACACGTGCTAAAGTGCTATTTGACTTCGTTGCAAACCGATCATTTGTGTCTCTTTCTTTGTTGCTTATCTGCATTAGAAAGGTATTTGATAGTTGTGTTATAGATACAGATGGGTGTGGGGTTCCTATTCAGTTATTTCTTATAGCCTTGATTGAGAACGATGTAGTAGTGAGAACTAAGTAACAGTACCTTTTTACTTGATCGAATTCCAGGACAGAATTCTTCTAAGGGGATATATTGTAATATCTCGGGTAAGTTCGTTTATTAATTTAGGGTGAGTTGGATCGTTTTATAAGTTTAAGGGTGTATCCGTCAATTTAGTAAAGTTTAAACCCTCAATCGCAATTTGGGACTAATATAAATAGAGCCACCTCCTTCTTGAAATTCATTTGGAGTCGGTTTCAATTTCTATCTGCGTGTGTGTTTGGAGTCAATATATGCAAGTGAGAAGAGGGCGATCGTTTAGGTCTCAAAGGAGTTTCAATTGGAGTCGTTTATGAGGTATATTTCTTTTCAATTTGTGTTTGTATTAGGTAGTAGTATATTTCTATCGGTTTAGAAATCCTTATTATTTTGATTCAAGAGTGTTCGCGGTCGATTATGGAGTTTCGATGGGTTATCCAGATTCTTTGCAGTTCAGATGTAATTTCCCGGACTGGGTTTCCGGATTGGATTTTCCGGATTGCGTTTCCCGGATGAGGTTTCCCGGATTGGGTTTCCTAGAAGGTTTTCTCGGATGGTTTCCCGGATACTTTTCCGGATAAGTTCCTGGATCATTTGTTAGTGTTTTCTGGGTAAGGGTACGATAGGCTTATTTAGGATTCTTAGCCTGTCATTGAGTTTATTGTGGTAAATAGTTGTATGTATTTTGTGTAATTCTTATTTTTGAGAAGTTGGTGGAAAAGTAAAGTCCTTGCAAGTTTTAAAGAGATGGTGGTAGTTGCGTTATTTCTTTCAGGTGAGTTTTACTTTAACCATTTTCAAACTGGAATACATATATATACTGGATAAATATGTGGTAGGTAGTGTGATGATGTGCTTATGACTGAAATATGATATATTGAGATGTATGTTGTATTTTTATAAGCATTACACTACACGATTGCACATTGGCCGGACTTAAAGTCGGTGGAGTATTGGCTGTACGGAGGGACAACGGAGTTGGCTGTATTTTTATTGCAGTGGAGTAAATTGTTTAGTTGGTTTAGCGCAACCAACTAATATGGCCATGTGAAAGAGTTGTACACAGTGCATACAAGTCATGCTTGGTGTTCAAATACTTGTTATATATGTATGTTTTACAAAATGATTATTAAGCTGACAGGGATTTTCTCACTTAGACCAATTGGTCTAACCCTCATTTTGTTTTCAAAAATATGTATTCCAGGTCAAGGTGCGAGTAAGGGCAAAGGAAAAGATAAATTGTGATTTGGTTTTGAAAGTTGTGTGTTTAAGAAATATTCATGAAGCGTTTTTTGTATTAGTAGTTTGTTGGATGTAATGTAAATTATTAGCGAAAAATTTGTACTGATATATGTATTGTATAGTTGGGACCAAGGGACCTATGTGATATAATATGTATCTTTTGTTGTATATGTTTGGCATGTAATTTGTATTATATGGTACATATTTGGGATGGTTCGTTACAGATGGTATTATATGGTACATGTTTGGGATGGGTCGTTACAAATGGTATCAGAGCACTAGTTTAAAGGATTTTGGTATTAGGATCCATACCTAGACTTAAACTGCATGTGAAGTAGGATGTCCCTGATATTTTAGAACATTTGGGATATTACATATAAAAGGTCGAAGGAACATCATGTAAGGTAATTTCAAATTACATCTGGCAAGTGTAATTGTGAACTTACAGGTACATGTTTGAACTGGAATACCTTATTATATGGGGTATGTGCTTATGTGTATATTAAGCCTGTGAAAATTAACAAAATGGCAAGTGGTTCTCGGCGTATGGATAGAGACGAAGACATGTACAATTCTAATAAACTCTACACGTGCTAAAGTGCTATTTGACTTCGTGGCAAACCGATCATTTGTGCCTCTTTCTTTGTTGCTTATCTGCATTAGAAAGGTATTTGATAGTTGTGTTATAGATACAGATGTGTGTGGCGTGCCTATTCAGTTATTTCTTATAGCCTTGAATGAGAACGATGTAGTAGTGAGAACTAAGTAACAGTACCTTTTTACTTGATCGAATTCCAGGACAGAATTCTTCTAAGGGGATATATTGTAATATCTCGGGTAAGTTCGTTTATTAATTTAGGGTGAGTTGGATCGTTTTATAAATTTAAGGGTGTATCCGTCAATTTAGTAAAGTTCAAACCCTCAATCGCAATTTGGGACTAATATAAATAGAGCCACCTCCTTCTTGAAATTCACTTGGAGTCGGTTTCAATTTCTATCTGCGTGTGTGTTTGGAGTCGAGATATGCAAGGGAGAAGAGGGCGATCGTTTAGGGCTCAAAGGAGTTTCAATTGGAGTCGTTTATGAGGTATATTTCTTTTCAATTTGTGTTTGTATTAGGTAGTAGTATATTTCTATCGGTTTAGAAATCCTTATTATTTTGATTCAAGAGTGTTCGCGGTCGATTATGGAGTTTCGATGGGTTATCCAGATTCTTTGCAGTTCAGATGTAATTTCCCGGACTGGGTTTCCGGATTGGGTTTTCCGGATTGCGTTTCCCGGATGAGGTTTCCCGGATTGGGTTTCCTAGAAGGTTTTCTCGGATGGTTTCCCGGATACTTTTCCGGATAAGTTCCTGGATCATTTGTTAGTGTTTTCTGGGTAAGGGTACGATAGGCTTATTTAGGATTCTTAGCCTATCATTGAGTTTATTGTGGTAAATAGTTGTATGTATTTTGTGTAATTCTTATTTTTGAGAAGTTGGTGGAAAAGTAAAGTCCTTGCAAGTTTTAAATAGATGGTGGTAGTTGCGTTATTTCTTTCAGGTGAGTTTTACTTTAACCATTTTCAAACTGGAATACATATATACTGGATAAATATGTGGTAGGTAGTGTGATGATGTGCTTATGATTGAAATATGATATATTGAGATCTATGTTGTATTTATATAAGCATTACACTACACGATTGTACGTTGGCCGGACTTAGGGTCGGTGGAGTATTGGCTATACGGAGGGACTGCAGAGTTGACTGTATTTTAGTGCAGCGGACTAAATTGATTAGTTGGTTTAGCACAACCAACTAATATGGCCAAATATGGCCATGTGAAATAGTTGTACATAGTGCATACGAGTCATGCTTGGTATTCAAATACTTGTTATATACGTGTGTTTACAAAATGATTATTAAACTGACAGGGATTTTGTCACTTAGACCAATTGGTCTAACCCTCATTTTGTTTTAAAAAATATGTATTCCAGGTCAACGAGCGAATAAGGGCAAAGGAAAAGATAAATTGTGATTTCGTTTTGAAGGTTGTGTGTTTAAGAAGTTTTCATGAAGCAATTTGGTATCAGTAGTTTGTTGGATGTAATGTAATTTATTAGCGAAAAATTTGTACTGATATATGTATTGTATAGTTGGGACCAAGAGACCTATGTGATATAATATGTATCTTTTGTTGTATATGTTTGGCATGTAATTTGTATTATATGGTACATGTTTGGGATGGGTCGTTACAGATGGTATCAGAGCACTAGTTTAAGGGATTTAGGTATTTAGATCCATACCTAGACTTAAACTGCCTGTGAAATAGGATGTCCCTGATATTTTAGAACTTTTGGGATATTACATATAAAAGGTCGAAGGAACATCATGTAAGGTAATTTCAAATTACATCTGGCAAGTGTAATTATGAACTTACAGGTACATGTTTGAACTGGAATACCTTATTATATGGGGTATGTGCTTATGTGTATATTAACCCTGTGAAAATTAACAGAATGGCAAGTGGTTCTCGACGTATGGATAGAGATGAAGACATGTACAATTCTAATAAACTCTACACGTGCTAAAGTGCTATTTGAGTTCGGTGCAAACCGATCATTTGTGTCTCTTTCATTGTTGCTTATCTGCATTAGAAAGGTATTTGATAGTTATGTTATAGATATAGATGGGTGTGTGGTGCCTATTCAGTTATTTCTTATGGCCTTGATTGAGTTCGATGTAATAGTGAGAACAAAGTAACAGTACCTTTTTGCTTGATCGAATTCCGGGACTAAATTCTTCTAAGGGGGAGATATTGTAATGTCTTGGGTAAGTTCGTTTCTCAAGACTATCGGTGTTATCTACTTCACAAACTCTCTTTCTTGGATTAGAGATTCCTTTCTCTTCGTCCTTAAAAGGAAACGTGTGTTCAAAGAATTCAGCCTCAATTGATTCCAAAATTGTGTTGTTGTGGATATCTTCATTGTTTGACTTATAGAGCAAAAATCTATAAGCATCGCTATTACTTGCAGGACCAAGATATATACAATCAATGGTCTTTGGTCCAAGTTTTGTCCTTTTGGGTAAAGGTACTTGAACCTTTGCAAGGCAACCCCACACTTTCATCCTTTTGTTGGAAGAAATTTTTCCTTTTCATAATTCATAAGGAGATCTATCACTCTTTTTATGAGGAAATCTATTAAGTATCATGTTTGCAGTTAAGCATGCTTCACCCCATAAGCTATGTGGTTCTCCCGAGGTAATCAACATGAATTGATCATGTTTTTCAATGTTCTATTCTTCCTTTCGGCAACTCCATTTTGTTGTGGAGTATAGGGAGTCGTGGTTTGGTGAACTATGCCATGATGAGAACAAACTTTTGCAATGTCCTTAGACTCATACTCTCCTCCTCTATCGGATCTCGGAATTTTTATTCTTTTTATCAAGTTGGTTTTCAACTTCAACTTTGTATGTATTAACCATAATGAAAGCTTCATCTTCGGTATGTATTAAGTATACATTACAATATTTACTGCAATCATCAATGAATGATACATAATAATTCTTTCCTCCACGTGTGGGAGTGGCTTTATGATCACATAAATCGTTGTGGATTAGTCCAAGTACTTCATTAGACTTCTCAACAGATTTGTGAGGATGCCTTGTGTATTTAGATTCAACACATACTTCACATTTTGTCTTGTGTTCCATAGAACACTTGGGTAATAGTCCAAGTTTTGTCATCCTTTGTAAGGATCAAAAGTTAACATGTCCTAGACAGGAATGCCATAAGGAAGAATTGTGATCCTAGAAACATGTAAACAACAACAGAATCAAGCTGCAATCATGTCATCTCTCATTAATCTTAATGATATGAATTACACAAGTAGAGAGAATAAGATGTATACCTTGAAGTAATAAATGCAAAGTTATGTCTAAAAGAACTATTCTAAGCTATTTATACTTAGACTAGATATTTACAATATTAGTCCCTTTACTTGGATACAACATGTAATTTCAGCACTAACATTCTCCCCCTTTGTATCAAAATAAGAAAATGCAGAGTTTATCTTATGAGTAGCTCTGGTGAGATGTACTTCTTTCTGATCCCAAATATGATCTCAAACCTTCTCAGTGAGTTCCTATAATATAGTCTGTCTTGTATGGCTTTCAACGGTTTGTTGATCAACACTTTCTCCTTATCTTTCAGAGGCACCTTTTTCTGCTCATCCAGTCTTGTCTTTTTAGTCAGCCGAATCTTTATCATATTAAGGGTACCATCACAATACTTGTTTACTTCAATGAGCCTCAAGAACTTCTTCTTTTTCTGCCCATTATGATAAACAATTCCAAACTCAAGTTTTTCTAACACAGTGTAAAGAGGAATACCCTGAATATCTGACAGACGTTTGTTTGGCCTTCTGGTATTGACTCTGATCTGGTTTCCTTCCAACGCCATTTGAAAGTCAGTCAAATAAGCAAGTTTGATCAAGTTCTTCATAAACTTTTTGACTGATTGATAAGCTTCAGACCAAGTAACATCTTTGTTAGGACGTCTTGCAAGAATATCATATAAAGCAAATAAATCCTCACAAGTTAAGGATTTGAAGTCGGCCTCGCTGAATGACCATTCCTTTCCGTATGTTCTGTACACCGTGAATCTTGGATAAAAGACGTTCAAAATTTTCTCCGATTCTATCTTCGATATCCTCATTATCTCTTTATCAGTTCTGACAAATTTGAGCTCTTTATCTTTGTCGTTCATCATATACAAGTATTCAATCTGATACAAGCGTGAGAACTTCTCAATCGAGTACAACTTTATCTTGTCGATCGGCTGAATCTGTTTCACAAACAAGTCACTCCGGATGTCTTCTTGAAACGGAGTAATGATTCTTATTCGGTGCTCTCCTCTTTCAATCATAGCTTCTCTATCTATTAACATCTGAAGGTTTCGCATTTCAGCTTCGGAGACTGGATCTTTAATTTTACCTTTGGGAAGATCAGGTATCACAGAAACTTCTATAACTGGATCAGGTTGAGCATCAGCATTTTCCTTTTCTGAATCAGAATCAGGTTGAGCATGAACACCATCAAAAATATCATCCAATTCCTCCTTAATTTTAACTACAGTTGCCTTAGGTTCATCCTCGGAATCAACATAGATGATATCCTGAAACATATCATCAACCATTCTCTCATCAGCCGTTCTGTTATCACTTCCACCGGGCTTTTCAACCGTAGGAATGATATCATCTAGAACTCCCATTACATTACTTTCCTGAACTGTTTCACCAGCGCCTGTACCAGTACCAACAGTTTCCACGATTTCCACATTTTCCATTTGAGCGCCCGAACCACTCGCTTCTCCCACTTTCTGCCCTATACTTCTCTCCCCCTCATGGTGATCATGATCAGTATCTTGATCATCATGTCTATGTTTGGTGGTTTGGGCTTGAATACCAGATTTCTCTTCCACAACTTTGATTCAGTTTGAAAGGGTTGTGAAGCCGAAAGATATAGCTTCGGTTAAGTTGGATATGGATTGTTGTAGTGCTTTGAATTCATTCTGAGATGGTACGGTGGCTTGTTGTTCGGTTTGGCGTCTAGGACCAAGTATGTCTATTTCTTCTTGAGTATTGGTATCTCCTTGTTCTAACAAACGTGTAATCAGTTGAGATTTCAGTTCATGTAAAGGCAACTTAGGATATACCTTCGCGTTAGGCTGAGATTCAGGTGGAGTTGATGATGATCCTGCTACTGATTTGCCTTTCACGGCTTTGCTCACATCTTGAGACAGCTTACTAACCATTTCTTTCATTTCAACAGCATGGGCTTTATAAGAGTTGCTCAATGAAGTAATTACCAATTCCAAGAGCTTTACCGACACAAAGTTATGCGGAGGAGGACCAACCAACGACCTGATATTTTGAGCTTGTAACGGGCTAACACCCAGACCACTTAGGTTTCTGGTTGGCATAGCAGTCGAAGAGACTGTATGGCCTGTGTTCAACGCTAGCATGGTGTTAACGTTGACACGACTTCCACCCGGTCCTCGTGAAGCACCAACGAATGGCGGCAACACTCGGGGTGTTCCGGTTGGGTCACGAAGAACTCCAACGGTTTGTGTCACCATTGATAAAGTGACAAACGGCTTTAGTGTCCTAGGAAAAGAAGGAGAAAATCCGAAGGGCTCTAGACTCGATGTGTGAACAAATGAAGACGGTGGTCGGGGCAGTTGCCATCCTGTTTCAATACCAGCAGACACCGAGTGTGTCGCCGATAGATGTTGCGCTATTCCCCTGTGAGAAAATGAAACATCGACTTGTGAATAAGTTGGTGAGTGGCTGAGTGGGGTTGTGGAACGCATAGCTGGGTCCACTATGTTTGTTTCAATTTCTCGTGGCGATGGACGCGCACGGACAGTAGATGTGGCTACCCGGGTTGACACGGTTTGGGTACGATCAGTAGTTAAAACTTTCTTTGATCCTGTCACACTCTCACCATCCTTTTTTCTTTCCTTCTCACTTAACCTCACATTTAATTCTATTTCAACTAAAGCTCCCTCATTACTCATTATTTCCCCTCGAGCATCAGAATGTAGCTCGGAATTAGTAGCAGTACGAACAACTTTCTCAATAGTAAAGTCAATTTGATCATTTTAAGGATCATCATCATTGTCATTATCAGAATCGTTACCATTATTACCATCATCATATCTTTCATCATCAACATCGTCATCAGAAGGTGTGGGCAAATTCGCTGGATCATCAATATCAGCATAGATATCATCCGTGTCGATATCATCATTATTTGCACGAGATAACTGACCAGGAGCACCCCCAACACCAGTTCCCCTTACATCATTTTTACCTCTCAACTAAACCTATTCAGGTACCCCAGTATCCTAAATTCGCTCACTAATAGCTATACCCTAACGACGCTCACCTAATAGGTTTGCACTTTGAGTAGGCCCCTCCGGTTCTGGTCTGGCCATCAGTGCATGCTCATCTCTATACTCACTCAAGAATGGTAACTCCTGGTCAGCGTATGCGAGTACAGCTTCGGGTAAAATCATGAGATTTGGAAATTGTAAGTCTTTAGGAATACGAATGTACCTCATCCATTGTTGTGGACGAAGTACAGCTCCATCACGTCTTGGTATTTGCTTATTAGCTTCCATAATGTAATGAATGATGATCTGAAGAAATCTCTGAAACGGCACAAACGTTCTGGCTTTCGATGGTTTTGACTTGTCAGTGACGACCTCAATTAGCTCATTCCATATAAGTGTTAGCTTCAATCTTCCTAATCGTAGAAGTATTTAGAAGTTGTGAAAAATAGGCTAAGTGAAGAAAGCCTCTTACAGAGGCTCTGCCACTTCCGAAAGATCAAGGTCAAGAAGCTACAGAAGCTACAGAGATGTCCTACAGAACCTCTGTCTTACGCACAAAGAAGACCAAAGACTCGGAACCCGGTGAAGACTGCTCTACATAAGACCAGACCTCAGAACCTCTGTAACCCTTTACAGAGCCTCTGCGGTTCAGACTGAAGACTTGGAAGATATTTATAATATCTTGCCACTGTTGAAGAAATATCTTGCTACTATTCCTAGGACCTGTCCATCAACTTGCACGATAGCATGCCCTGTCCAACTTCAACACGTGTCAAACTCTGAGTGGACGCAATAGGGCTTAGTACAACATAGATGTCTGCGGCATTAAATGCAATACAGCACGTACAACTGTTCATGCCATCTGTTCTACTATTCATGTCATCCGTTCTAACAGTAGCTCATGCTTTATGGTCCCCTAGAGTAGTATAAAAGGAAGTCTCTTGTTGAGATCTTCCTTAACAATCTAAAGGACTTAACAAAGAATCTGAGTTTCATGTTTATACTTTATATCGTCAAACCTGTTAAGCATTACACTCTCTCACACACACCAAACAGTTCTTAATCTGTTCTTGGTGTTCTTATTATATATCGAACGACAGTAATCTTCAAGATATCATTTTGTTCTTAAAATACTGTTTCTTTATATTGTGTGTTCTAAATCTATCAAACATATCTGTTAGTTCTTTAAATACGCTTCCGCATCAAACATAAACTCGAACTAATAGATCTGTTAATCTTGTTTAAGCAAAACGGGAACCAACAATTGGTATCAGAGCCTTCCTTGATTTTTAATATCAAGTGATCCTCTTTGTTACAAGATTTGTGATAGACATCATTCTGTTTTAACTTGTTCTTCATTTCGTTGAAATGTTTATGTTTTCCTATCATTTTTCGATTTATTCGAAAGTGGTATTCTTAAAAGAAACTATTTTTTCCAGGTTAAAACTCCATTAAAGTGCACTCTGGGAACTGTTAAAACCCAGAAAACCTTCCAGATCATCAGACTCATACTCTTTCGTCATATTATCTTTTCAGAACCTTCGAAACTGTTACAATGACAGATACAAATAACTTTTTCACTGCTGGTTCACTAACCAAGCCTCCTACTCTCCTTCGAGATGAGTATCCTCAATGGAAGATAAGAATGATCCATTTCTTTTAGGGTACTGAAAAAACTCTCGTACAATATCTTTACAACCCTCCTCAAGTTCCCATGATAATAGTACCACGAGTACCAGCTACTGATGAATCTCTTGAAATCCCTGAACGTCAAAGACCTAGGCCAAAAGGAGAATGGTCAGATGAAGATAGGGCAGAAGATGAAGTTGCACAGAAAACAAAAAGAATATTGATCATGGCTATCCCCAACGAACTTTTTCAATCCTTAGATGCATGCGAAACAGCGCACGATCTTTGGAAAGAATTAGAAAGACAGTTGGAAGGGCGGGTGCTAAAACGCAGAAGAACCGAAGGGCACAATACATAAATGAATATCATGCCTTCAGAGCCTCTGCAACAGAATCTCTGCAAACGACGTACGACAGGTTCAACTCTCTCATAAACAAATGTAGAAAGTCTGGCATTCACAGAACCTCGGAAGAAAATAACGTCATGTTTCTAAAGATCCTGAATGATGAGTGGCTCCAGTTGTCTATGTCTTTACAAACAAACCAAGATCTAGACTCCTGGACACTCTCTGATCTCTATGGAACACTAGCCGCACAGGAGCCTCAAATAGCACATGCTAAAACACTAACCATTGCACCATACGCATTGGTTAGTAAATCTACAGAGGCTGCAGAGAGACCGAGAAATAAGATAGCAACAAAGGAGAAGAAGAAGGAGAAGAAGAAGATAGTGATAGTTGATAGCGAAGAAGACGAGCTGGTAGAAGAAGAGATAACTCTTGCGTCATTAGCTAAATCCTTAGCTCTGTTGACAAGAGAGTTCAAAGGAAACCAGAGGGGTTCATGAATTGATCGATATGGCAGAGCCAACCGAGGTGATAGAAGAGCTGATGGAAGAAGAGAAGAATCGAGTGACCGACAGAGGTCAGATGATAGAAATGACCGACAGAGGTCAAGCGACAGAAACTACAGAGGTAATGACCGACAGAGGTCAGATGACAAGGTGAGCCACACACAACAAGAATGATACAAATATGGCAAGCCTGGTCATTACGCAAACGAATGCCGAACGGAGAAAGGTGGAGACCGACAGAAGTCCGACGATCGTGCTGGAAACACTTCCCAAGGTTGTTTCAACTGCGGGAAGCCAGGACATTTCGCAAATGAATGCAAAAGTAGACCAAATCGCCCACAGAAGGACTCAGCTTTTTACAAAAAGAAGGCTGAGTATTATGCGCAAATATCCCTAATGGCGAACAAAGGGCATTCTGAGGCGAACAAGGACGACTTCGAGTCAGACTCTACCTCTGACGATGAATACACCACCAATGCCCTATTATGTGGCATGCCAGAAGTCGACTCCGGCACTGACACTGAGGTATCCACTTCAAACTCTACCTCTTGTACCAATTCTGTAGATGATAATTTACTTAAACTTAACATTGAACTGATTGAACTAAAAGAGATAAATGAAAGCATTCAGAAAAGACTCACCTTTAATGAGAGAGAAGTATGGCTTCTCACTCAAGAAAAAGCCAAAATTTTTGAAGAAAAGGAAAGAGTAGAAAAGAATTGGAACAAATATCTAGATCCTTTAAAAAGTCAAATTTCTGAATTAACCTCTGCTCTAAAAGTCAAAACAAAAGAACTTTCAGTTTCTAGGAGTGAAACAACAGACATAAGAGCTCTCAAAGAATACTTTCAAAGAGAGAGAGAGAGAGAGAGAGAGATACTTTGGCAAGATCTACTCAGAAGAGATGTTTTACTTAAAACCTATAAAGATGCACAGAAGGTGTATGAGAAAGTAAACTCACAAATAGGAAGACAGGGTATAGGGTACGATGATATTACCCTAGGTGTTGAAGACAAAAGAATTAAACCTTTGTCTTCTCTGTTTGTGTTAGGAAAAACGAACAAACCAGATTTTCCAAACTTACTCTCTGTAAGTAAAAGGGGTAAAATCTATGTGGAACCTCACTTGAGGAAACATACGAAGATGATCAATGTGTGGTTTGAAAACACAAATTCATCATCTTCAAACTCTGTCAATAGAGGAATCAAGCCAAAGAAATATCTGAAAACACAAGATCAGATTGGTATCTTTAAGTTTGGTAAACCAGAGACTCAAATGCATGTTGCTTTTGTCTGTATGATAAATGTCGAAAAGAAATTATCGACAGAAGCTCCTGAGTTTAAACCCACTTTTTCAGAAGAAAAACTTAAAGAAACAATTGAAAAGGAAATTTTGGAAGTATGGAAAACAAACGTTTTAGAAAACTTCTGTACATCTTCTGAAGATAAAATTCTCGCTGAAGAGATCTTATCAGAAACCTCTGCCGTCTATGAAAGTTATTCTACAGAGGAAGAAAGCTCGTATGATACATGTTCGGAAAATACAGCCTCTGTCGAAAGAGATGACTCAACCTCTGTATATGAGGAAGATTCATCTTCTGACGACTCAGAGACAAATGTTACATCAGGGATAGTTCATTATGACACAGAGGATGTTAAATTCTCCTCTTAAGTTCTTAACAGAACTATTTCTCCAAAAGAAAAAATCACAGAGATACCTATCTGCCCAGATTTTCTAAACTTGTATTTACAAGTCAAAACCTCTGTTGAGCTTGATATGTTAAATCTTAAAAAGAAGACCTCTGTAGATCCTAAAAGTTCAAAATTTTCAAAACCTTGAAGGCAAATTAACGAAAATCCCACTTGGCAACAAAACGGAAAATGGCCTAAAGTTAACAAATCTTTTTCCTCTGTGACAGTGAAGAAAGATGTTCACCACAGAAGAGACTCACAGAAGGCAGGAACTAAGCAATACTTTTACAAACAACATTCTAGTATTCATAGATTTTCTTGTAATAGGAAATCTAGTATTAAGAAAGAATGTAATGTCTCTGTGGCTCAGTTCAATGAATTCAATGAAAAGTTCAAGCAAATCACGTCTCATATTCAATATTGTCATTGCTTTGATCTTATGTTCAAACTAAATAATCACTTCTACATTCAAGATTGTTTACTCTCTACTCAAATTCAAAAGTCAAAACCTACAAAGAAACAATTTGATTCTTCTACAAAAGATAAAATGTATTTCAAGAATGCTAAGGCAAACTTGAAAAATTCTAACAATATTGGACCCATGTGGATATGGGTACCTAAGTCTCTGTGATTGTCTTGCAGAAGCGGTATGTGCCAATCTGGTATCTAGACTCTGGATGCTCAAGGCACATGACTGGCGACAGAAGTTTACTATCCACGTACAAAGAAACACTCGATGGTGGATCTGTAACTTTTGGAGACGACAAAAAGGGACACATCAAAGGCTATGGAGTCATAAAAAAGGAAAACGTTTATGTATACAAAGTTGCATATGTGGATGGCCTTAAACACAACCTACTCAGTGTAAGCCAACTTTGTGATACAGGATTCGATGTGTTATTTAAAAGAACTTTCTGCTCTCTGAAAAGTGAAGACACAGGAATGGAACTTCTGCGAGCCGAAAGAAGAGGTGATCTATATCTGATGAATTTCAGTTCCAAGAACAAGGACAAAGTTTGCCTTTTAGCCTGCAAAAGTGAGGAAGCCTGGTTATGGCATAACAGGTTCTGTCACTTGAACTTTCACACCTTGGATAAACTGGTCAAACTTGATCAAGTTAAAGGTTTGCCTAATGTTAAATTTAATAAGGATCATTTGTGTTCTGCCTGTGAAATGGGAAAACTCAGAAGAGCTTCCCACAGAGGCAAAACAGATGTGTCTTGCACTAGGCCTCTGTACATGCTTCATGTCGACCTCTGCGGTCCCATTGTCATACAGAGCCTAGGTGGCAAGAAATACATACTTGTCTTAATTGATGAGTATTCGCGATTCACATGGGTTGAATTTGTCCGAAAGAAATCAGATGTTCCAATCATCTTGATTAATCTAATGAAAAGAATCCAAGTTCTTTATGAATGCAGAATACAGAAGTTAAGAAGTGACAATGGCACAGAATTTAAAAACTCTGTCATTGAAGCCTATCTTTCTACAGAAGGAATATCACAGAACTTCTCTGCCGCACGCACTCCACAGCAGAACGGCGTAGTCGAAAGAAAGAATCGAACGCTCGTGGAGGCCGCAAGAACTATGCTATCAGCATGCGGATTACCGATGAACTTTTGGGCAGAAGCGATTTCTACCGCTTGTTATACACAGAATCGTTCAACCATTGTGAAAAGACACATCAAGACTCCTTACGAACTGATCAACAAAAGGCGGCCAAACATCAAGTTTTTCCATGTGTTTGGATGTAAATGCTTTGTTTTAAACGACAGAGATTCTGTAATAACCCAATTTAAGTGTTTTATTTTAAAAATAAAAGACAGGGGTTGATTGGTTAATTGTGAGAAAGTTGAGGGTAATAATTGGAAAGTTGGAAATTAATTCCTTTTCTTGTAAGTCACCTTTTATGCTGAAAAGTTAAAAAAAAAAAGATAATTTTGTCCTAGGGTTTGGAGGGTGGCGGCTGTGCAAGTCGAGAGAGAGATGGAGGGGAGTAGGAAGAAAGAAACTCCCATGTGAGTTGTGTATCTTCGTGAGGGAGAAAGAAGGGAGAAAGAGAATGGGTTTTCTGGTGGCTGTGTTTGGTGTGTGTGCAGCGGCAGAGAGGGGCGACGAGAGAGACGCCGGCGAGGGAGAGAGAGAAGCAGACGAGAAGAGAGAGACGCCGGCGAGGAGAGAGAGAGATGCCGGCGAGGAGAGAGAGAGACGCCGGCGAGGAGAGAGAGAGAGACGACGAGAAGAGGGAGACAGACGGCGAGAGAGAAGGAGTCGAGAGTGAGAGAGAGACAGCCAGAGAGAGAGAGAAGCAGCCGGAAAGAGAGAGAGATACAACCGGAGAGAGAGAGAGAGAGAGAGGGTCATGTGAGAGAGAGAGAGAGAGCATCGAGAAGGAGATGGAGGCTGTGTGAGAGAGAGATAGGCGATGAGAGAGAGAAGGTGGCGGAATTTCGCGGTGGCCGGCAGTGGTGGTCGCCGGAATTCTAGGCAGCAGTGTCCATTTCGCGAGGTTTTATTCCGGTAAGAAACCATTCCATTTCATTGCTCTCTTTTGCAAGTTATATTAGATTTGTTAGGTCCCAAGTTACACTCGACTATGTGAATGAGAAAATCGATTAAGAGTATTATTATAGAGTTTTGATTATAAATTCTTGTTGTCAAGATAAGCAATGTCACGTGAAATCTTGGTTAGGGAGTCGTGTATCGGTTAATTAATAAAAGAAGAGGTTGTCACCATATTTTGTGGAGAATTAGAATAATGGCGAAGAATGTGGGGTTTTGTTTTGAACCATGTGAATCGGAAGTCGGTATGTTCCGGGAGTTGGCCCGTAACTCAAGTTTGGGCCGAATGGGTTTATTGGGCCGATTTGGTTGTTGGGCCGAGAGTTTTATTAAGTCCTTTTGGGCTTAGTTTTTGTATTGGGCTTAATTAATTAGTAAAGTCTATAATTATATAATAGGGGTGTGATAGGCTAATTATTAATTTGGGCCATATTATTAACGTGATCCGGTTTGGTTATTTAGAATCAAGTGTTATAATTTTATGATGAGAACCTAGAGTCGGGTAAATTAATGGATCCGGTATAGTATGTCAATTGGATGTGTAAGCAAAGACCATTAATTATGATTTTTGGGACTAGAAGGTAATCTACCAATTTAGATAAGTTAGGGTTGAGTTCGGGATTTAACTCAAGTAATAATTGAACGGATTATGACGTACGTTATTAATATAATAGGTGTTCCACCTAGAGATCGGAAGTGTAAGTGAGGAGCTTTGGAGCAAGCAAGCCAGGTGAGTTTTCTAAACTAAAATGTGTGGCTTTTAAAGTGTTTTCAAAATGTGTTATGAATGTTGAGAATTGCCATGCTTTATTATTATGCTTTAATTGCATGAAAGTTGTTTAAAGTTTTATGTAGAATGTATGCATACATCGAGGAGACGTAAACTGGCAAAGACGGGAAAGTAGTTCTGCCAGCTCTCGTGCGGGAAGGGAAGTCCCTATATGCCAGGAGCGAGGCTCCGCAAGGCAGCATGAGGCCGACTCGTTGTCATCTTCGGGCGGCTTCAGGGTGTCAGATTACGAGGAGGCGGACTTTAGTCCGTATACGATTTATTTACTGTGTTGAGTATAAATGTTTTATGCTGAAAAGATGAACTGTATTTTAATGCTTTGATAACTGTTAGGAGGGACTCACTAGACCTCATGGTCTAACCCTCGCATTTTCAAATAAAACCCTTTTCAGGTAAGCAGGTACAGAAAGGTTCTAGCAAGTAAGCAGGGCGTTAGCAAGAGAAGGATGGATAGTGTAGCGACACTATAGTTTTTCTTAGTTTACTTCTCAGTTGTGTAGGTTGTTTCCGCCAACCATTTTTGGATATTATGTAAGAAATTTTGGAGATGCGATTTTGGGATATTTATTTTATATGAAATGTATTGTTTAGAATTGTTGGGTTGCTACAGTTGGTATCAGAGCCATAGTTTAAGAGACTTAGGTGACCGGACGGGCCTAAACTTAAACTTGGGAGTAGAAATCACAACTGAGAATCAGGAAATGCGTTAGGAGGGCACTATTGTAAATACAGAAGATGCGCTAGGATGACACTATTGTAGAAATAGGATTAATAGGGTACTGAGGACTGTCATGTAAGGTAAGTTTGAAATTCCACCTGGCCAGTGTAATTGCGAACTTACAGGTACATGTATGTGCTTAACCTACCTTATTAACCTACCCAGCGTTTATGTCGTGTTTCAGTACGTTAGAATATCAACGAGATCTCTAAGGTGTAGACGGAGACCCCTTGTTGGGGAAGTTTCATGGGAAATTATTACGAAGTAAATAATGTATACATTGTAGAGGCGAAATGTGTTTAGAATCTTATGAATCGTATAGAGATGGATCTTCGTGGGTTCGAAGAGATAAAATAATTGATTTTGAGTAAGACTCTTGTTCTAGAAAGTCCCAGTTCTAGAAATAGTGGGATGAGATCAGATAGAATGATAAGGAATATCGGTGTTGAAATTTTGAGCGTATCAATAGAACCCTGACTTCTTAGTCAAGTTTTTTTTTAAAGGCAGTGTAAATGAAATAAGATACTTACTGTGAGATGAAAGCATGTAGGAGTAGAAAATGAGATAGTGATTAAAACGAAATAGTATGAAGGGGTTGAGTAAGTGGGATGTGGAAAGTGTGATCAGCGAGTTGTTGCGTGACCGAGAGGGCGACTGTTGGTCGTAGGTAGAATGTCAAGGATAAGATAAGCTAGTAAAGCAGTTGACCTTGTTAGCGTGAGTAGCCTTCAAATGCAAGTAGAGTCTCATGCATGGTGTTCTTTTTTGTAACATGAAAATTTCACGATTTAAATCAAATATGTAAAGATAAATTTTGATCGAAAACGAGTCAGCATGTGCACACGTATGTTTAAAGAAAAGGTGATTTCATTCACATGGCACCTTGAAGTTTCGAGTTTTATGAATTATAAAGTATTTTGCTCTTTTCATGATGAGTTAAATTATTACAAAAGTCAAGAAAACGATTAAATGAAAACTTTTATAACCAAAGTGAGCAATGACATATTGGAATTATTTATGAGTACGAAAACCGACTGGTTCACTTTACATCGGAAATTTCTTTCAGGAAGTGGGCGTACGAAAAGATTTTCACTTAATATATTTCCGTCGTAACAACATAATTTGGTGGAGTGAGATTAAGTTTATGGAAAGTTGCATGCGAACGATCCTTGAGATCGTGGTGTCGGGCACTGAAGTTTAAAGAGTGGTGGGGGCATGTGTACCCAATATGTTCTAAGGTGTTGTTTAATTAAAAATGATAAAGGCGCGAAATGATTTATTTATTTTGTATGTCATGCATGAAGGCTATGAACTCACTAGGTCGTAGGATGTTGGTTTTTCTAAAACTAAGAAAGAACTCCGAGAGTGAAGAGATATTGGTCAAATCAGGAGAGAACGTTGTAGTATCGGGATAGGTGTTCCGTCGGTAGTGGATTATAGGCTTGGACGTAGGAGGGTTTGCACCTTTGTTCAGTAACTAGAAGTACGGTCGTCAAGGGACGGTTGTGCTCGGAGAGAGGGCTTGAAGCCTTCAAAGTAATGGTTTTAGCGACTCGTTAAAGAATAGTGTGGTAAGGAAGAATGAAATGTATGTGGTGTAGGAATGCGAGACCCGAGGTGAGCTTTTAATGGTAATGTTACCTGAGTAGGTTACGAAAGGAGGGAGGCGGATCATGAAGATGATTCAATATGTTGGTAGGAGTAAGTTCCGTAAGGGAACCAAGTTTAAGAATGAGTTAAGAAAGTAGTTACAGGACTGTCAGTCGATGTAGAAGTCGACGGATGTGTACGTTGGCCGAGACCGAAGACTGGAATTAGGAAGTTGGGAGTGATCGAACACCTTGTAGGGGTTCTAAAGGGAAGAGAAGTTATTGTTGGATTAAGCATTCTATTTACGAAGAGTGGAAGGTTCGTGGGATGATGAGGTATGTAACTTGAGCGAAGCGAGTGTGTAGATTTTAGCAGTCAGTAAGAAAAGTGGTGTGTCTTGGTAAGGGCTCAGATCGTGAAGAGCTAGTTAGAACGTTTGTGTTTGAATTAATTGAGAACTCGTGAGTTATAGTTCAACAAGTTGGGAAAGGACTACTTAGTAAGATAGACTCGATTGTAGTATACGTGAGAGTATGAAGGAAAGCGTGGTTGTGTGAGTGACCATGAGAGATTTGGTTTGCAGTGCGATGTTATGAGTGGGGGATGTACAGATATGTATTGGAATTAGTTGCCAAGTTAAATGTACTAGCTAGTATCGTAGTGAGGAGATGTTAGAGGAGAGAAAGCATCAATTAGAAGCTTTCGGAATTTTCGGATGAGATGTACGACCTATTAATCAGAATGTTGGAACACGTAGAGAGTAAGTTGACTTTTGGTGCGGTTATGATCGGGATGGAAGGACGGAGTAGTGGTGGTAGATTACCCCAAAGGAGAAACCAAGTGTTTTTGGTTGTAATAGTCGCTAAGTAGGCATATGTGGAGGTCATTAGAAGTTTAAAGAGGATGAAGAGTGTGTTAGCCATGTTGTGTTATAGTAAGTGCTAAATCTTTAAGGAGCACGAATTGTTTCTTATGTGTGAAGGAATGATCCTAGAAGGAATCAGTTGGAAAGTCGGCTAAAGTTTATCGTATGGCATGATGATGTTTGTGGATCAAAATGGTAACGTAAGCATTAATAGATTGGAAATGCCATGATAGATGTATAAGCCTTTGTTTGGTTGATTAAAATGTTATGGATTTGTTAAGTAATGGCATTTAGTTGTTACTGCAGGATGTGTTGCATCCGACCGAGATTCTTACTAAGTACGGATAAGGGAGAATTAACATGTTAAAGTGAGGAGTGATGATAGTATGTTGGGATAGGTAAGTTTCAAATTATTTGGGAAATTGTGAATTGTTGAGTTACTCAGTGGAGTTGTTGGTAAGAAATCAGTTTGTCTGGTGGATTTTGCGAATACTAGTATTTTGGGATGGGATGCTGAGTTATGATAATTTTTTTTGGTTAGTAGAAAGAAATGAGCTGAGTCTCGATTTGGGGATTTAGATTTTGAAATAAGTTGTTAATTATAATTGAAATGAGTTGGTCAAGTTAAAATTGTCGGTGATAAAGAGAAGAATTGAATCGTGTTGTGCGATAAGGATCAGTGGTTATATTGTGTTAGCCGGAAAAGGTTGTTGAGTTCGGAAACTGTAATGTGGTCGTGAACCAGATAAGGATAATTAGGGAGTAGTAAGCCTTGAGATGCCTACAATTCCTGACCGCATGTTATAATTTATAAGTTGGACTACGAGAGTTCGTGAGGAAGTGCTAGCGAGATTTAAGTCTAGATAATCAAGTTTGTCGGTTGTTTTGGAGTGAATTCCGGGACGGAATTCTGTTAAGGAGGGGAGATTGTAATAACCCAATTTAAGTGTTTTAAAAATTGAGGGTAATAATTAGAAAGTTGGAAATTAATTCCTTTTCTTGTAAGTCACCTTTTATGCTGAAAAGTTAAAAAAAAAAAGAGATAATTTTGTCCTAGGGTTTGGAGGGTGGCGGCTGTGCAAGTCGAGAGAGATGGAGGGGAGTAGGAAGAAAGAAACTCCCATGTGAGTTGTGTATCTTTGTGAGGGAGAAAAAAGGGAGAAAGAGAATGGGTTTTCTGGTGGCTGTGTTTGGTGTGTGTGCAGCGGCAGAGAGGGGCGACGAGAGAGACGCTGGCGAGGGAGAGAGAGAAGCAGACGAGAAGAGAGAGACGCCGGCGAGGAGAGAGAGAGACGCCGGCGAGGAGAGAGAGAGAGACGACGAGAAGAGGGAGACAGACGGCGAGAGAGAAGGAGTCGAGAGTGAGAGAGAGACAGCCAGAGAGAGAGAGAGAAGCAGCCGGAAAGAGAGAGAGATACAACCGGAGAGAGAGAGAGAGGGTCATGTGTGAGAGAGAGAGAGAGAGAGAGAGAGAGAGAGAGAGAGAGAGAGAGAGGGAGAGAGAGGGTCATGTGAGAGAGAGAGAGAGAGAGCATCGAGAAGGAGATGGAGGCTGTGAGAGTGAGAGATAGGCGATGAGAGAGAGAAGGTGGCAGAATTTCGCGGTGGCCGGCGGTGGCTGGCGGCGGCAGGCGGTGGCTGGCGGCGGCCGGCGGTGGCCGGCAGTGGTGGTCGCCGGAATTCTAGGCAGCAGTGTCCATTTCGCGAGGTTTTATTCCGGTAAGAAACCCTTCCATTTCATTGCTCTCTTTTGCATGTTATATTAGATTTGTTAGGTCCCAAGTTACACTCGACTATGTGAATGAGAAAATCGATTAAGAGTATTATTATAGAGTTTTGATTATAAATTCTTGTTGTCAAGATAAGCAATGTCACGTGAAATCTTGGTTAGGGAGTCGTGTATCGGTTAATTAATAAAAGAAGAGGTTGTCGCCATATTTTGTGGAGAATTAGAATAATGGCGAAGAATGTGGGGTTTTGTTTTGAACCGTGTGAATCGGAAGTTGGTATGTTCCGGGAGTTGGCCCGTAACTCAAGTTTGGGCCGAATGGGTTTATTGGGCCGATTTGGTTGTTGGGCCGAGAGTTTTATTAAGTCCTTTTGGGCTTAGTTTTTGTATTGGGCTTAATTAATTAGTAAAGTCTATAATTATATAATAGGGGTGTGATAGGCTAATTATTAATTTGGGCCATATTATTAACGTGATCCGGTTTGGTTATTTAGAATCAAGTGTTATAATTTTATGATGAGAACCTAGAGTCGGGTAAATTAATGGATCCGGTATAGTATGTCAATTGGATGTGTAAGCAAAGACCATTAATTATGATTTTTGGGACTAGAAGGTAATCTACCAATTTAGATAAGTTAGGGTTGAGTTCGGGATTTAACTCAAGTAATAATTGAACGGATTATGACGTACGTTATTAATATAATAGGTGTTCCACCTAGAGATCGGAAGTGTAAGTGAGGAGCTTTGGAGCAAGCAAGCCAGGTGAGTTTTCTAAACTAAAATGTGTGGCTTTTAAAGTGTTTTCAAAATGTGTTATGAATGTTGAGAATTGCCATGCTTTATTATTATGCTTTAATTGCATGAAAGTTGTTTAAAGTTTTATGTAGAATGTATGCATACATCGAGGAGACGTAAACTGGCAAAGACGGGAAAGTAGTTCCGCCAGCTCTCGTGCGGGAAGGGAGGTCCCTATATGCCAGGAGCGAGGCTCCGCAAGGCAGCATGAGGCTGACTCGTTGTCACCTTCGGGCGGCTTCGGGGTGTCAGATTACGAGGAGGCGGACTTTAGTCCGTATACGATTTATTTACTGTGTTGAGTATAAATGTTTTATGCTGAAAAGATGAACTGTATTTAAATGCTTTGATAACTGTTAGGAGGGACTCACTAGACCTCATGGTCTAACCCTCGCATTTTCAAATAAAACCCTTTTCAGGTAAGCAGGTACAGAAAGGCTCTAGCAAGTAAGCAAGGCGTTAGCAAGAGAAGGATGGATAGTGTAGCTACACTATAGTTTTTCTTAGTTTACTTCTCAGTTGTGTAGGTTGTTTCCGCCAACCATTTTTGGATATTATGTAAGAAATTTTGGAGATGCGATTTTGGGATATTTATTTTATATGAAATGTATTGTTTAGAATTGTTGGGTTGCTACAGATTCCAGAGGAAAGTTTGAGGTAAAAGTTGACGAAGGAAAATTCATTGGATACTCTGCCACTTCCAAAGCCTACAGAGTATACCTTACAAAGTCTCGCAAGATCGTAGAAAGCATCAATGTTTCTTTTGATGATTCATTCCAAAAGACTTCTGAGCAAATCAGTTCAGAACTCGGACTTAAAGGGGAATCCTCTGGCATCTCACAAACAAAAGAAGACTTAAATCTTCTATTTCTAGAGATGTTCCACGACAACATTGATCCCTCTGTTGGAACAATCAGAGATTCTGCAGAACAATCTTCTGTCGGTCAAAATCCTACAGGTATGACTCTAACTGGTCCAAATAATGCTTCATCTTCTTCTGTAAATGCTACAGATGCAAATGCTGAGGAAGAGTCTACAGAAGATGAAACACAAAGGAAAACGAACACAGAAGCTGCTGAAGAACAAACTCCACAATCCACAGAGGAACCAATAACAGAGTATATAGAGGACCAAGTCTATACGCCTTCAGAGGAACAAACTCCACCACCACTCATACCAATCATTCCACAAACTGTAGGATCAGCTACAAAGGCACGCACTACGATAGAGGCTACACCAGAAGAAGAAGAAGAAGAAGAAGAAGAACAATAAGAAGCCTCTGAAGAACAATTCGATGACATTGGTGACCATCATCCACGCACAACTTAGTGGACAAAAAACCATCCTCCAAGCCAAATAATTGGTGAACCCTCTGACACGGTAAAAACAAGGTCTGCCACTGCTAATTTTTGTTTCTTTACGAACTTTATTAGTGTGATAGAGCCAAAAAAGATTTCTGAAGCCCTTGACGACCCAAACTGGGTAGACGCCATGCAAGATGAGCTTCTGCAGTTTGAGCGCAATAAAGTCTGGACTCTAGTACCTCTGCCACGGGGGAAACAGGCCATTGGGACTAAGTGGGTCTACAGAAATAAGAAGGATGAAGATGGAGTGGTCATCAGAAACAAAGCACGATTAGTGGCCAAGGGATATAGACAAGAAGAAGGCATAGACTACGATGAGACTTTTGCCCCTGTCGCACGGCTCGAAGCAATAAGAATATTCTTAGCCTTCGCAGCCCACAGAGGTTTCAAAGTCTATCAGATGGACGTGAAATCAGCTTTTCTCAACGGTGAAATCCAAGAAGAGGTTTACGTAAATCAGCCACCAGGGTTTGAAAGCTCAAAGTTCCCAAGGCATGTGTACTACCTTGAAAAGGCTCTGTACGGACTGAAACAGGCTCCAAGAGCATGGTACGGACGACTTTCTACCTTTCTTCTAGTCAATGGCTACGACAGAGGTACAACAGATACTACCTTATTCTATAAACGTAAAAAACAGTGAAATAATGCTTGTACAAATCTATGTGGACGACATAATTTTTGGGTCTACTAATACAGAAGAGTGAAAAGTTTTGAAAAACTCATGCAAAGTGAGTTTGAATTGAGTATGATGGGAGAATTAACATTCTTCCTCGGACTCCAAGTCAAACAATCATCAGAGGGAATTTTTATAAATCCGGCCAAATATGTCTCTGACATTCGTTCCAAGTATAGCCTCTCTGATACATCTGCCATGAAAACTCCAATGGCCACTGGAAATAAGTTATTCTTAGATCCAGATGGCATCTCTGTAGAATGCACTCTCTACATAGGCATGATTGGATCTCTGTTATACTTAACTGCTAGCAGACCTGACATTATGCATGCCACATGTCTTTGTGCACGTTATCAAGCTAATCCTAAGAAATCACATTATGATGCTGTTAAGAGAATCTTTAGATACCTAAAGGGGACCAAAAATCTTGGTCTCTGGTATCCACAGAACTCTGGATTTTGTCTTAAAGCTTATACAGATTCAGACTATGGAGGATGCATGCTCGACAGAAAGAGTACCTCTGGGAGTTGTCAATTCCTAGGTGGTAAGCTAGTCAGTTGGACCTCCAAGAAGCAGAATTGTGTGTCAACATCTACGGCAGAAGCTGAATACGTTGCTGCTGCTAGCTGTTGTTCTCAGGTTCTGTGGATGAAGACTCAGCTAAAAGACTACGGCCACATCCTACTCAAGATACCCATCTTCTGTGATTCCAAAAGTGCCATTGCCATCTCTGCCAATCCTGTGCAACATTCAAAAACCAAGCATATCGATATAAGGTACCATTTCTTGAAACATCATGTTGAATACGGTACAATCGAGATGCATTTCGTGCCCACAGCATACCAACTCGCGGACTTATTCACCAAAGCTTTAGACGAGAAAAGATTCAATTTCTTGGTGGGTAAGTTAGTAATGATCAATATGACGTGAAAATCCTCTGTATGTATAGCTTATCTTCTGTAAATATGTGTATAAATATATTGCTTTATTTATTGCTTTGATTGATTTCTTTCTGTATGTAAATTCTCAATCTTAAATAGTTCTTGAAATCACAGAGCTTCTGTGGGTCTGCTCAGAACCTCTGACGACCCCTACAGAACCTCTGGTAAACATGACCTATGTACTATGCAAAACTTATCCTATTTTGATCCAAGCATAGGTCAAGGGGGAGCAGAAGGAAATTACTTGATCTACAGAGGTTAATCTTTCAAGGGGGAGACAAAGAAGAGTGTCGATGAATCTAGATCGTCAGAAGTCAGACATCACTGCCGAGAAAAGAAGAACCAAAAGGTATGTCTCGTACAAACGGTTTTTGAAAACAGTTTTCTGGGACAAAAATTGTCAAATACGTCCTAAAAATACTGGGAATAACATTTCAAAAATAAAATTATTAAAACTTTTAATAATTTTTGAGTTATGAGAAATTTGAGGTCATAGAGCTTCTGCTGAGCTCAACAGAAGTTTTGCCAGAACACTGCTCTGTAATCGCAAATTTAACTCGGAAACCGAATACGCACAAATACACACACCATGACCTTCTCGCACAAAACTTTTTCCAAAACTGTTTTCTCGGACACCAACTTTCAAATATGTCCGAAAAACAATTCTTAATGCAAATCAAAACTTGGATGATCAAAATTGTTAATAGATTTTTAGTTATGAGAAATTTTCACTCATAGAGCTTCTGCAAGTTCCTACAGAACCTCAAAACCTCTGTGAACGAAATTTCTTCACTAAAATCCTATTAATCCTCTCCAATGCTTTTACAAGTTCCTACAAAGCCTCAAAACCTCCAGAGCTTCTGTGAATTTGGTATTTGGGCATTTCTGTAAACAGTAACGGTTACTTTTACTGAGAGTGAAAATCATGTGGCTAAGAACAACCCCACGCGCCTAGCATTAATGGGCCGCGCACGATGTCCTGTCATCCTCTGACATGGCCTACGTGTCTCATTTTCATTGGACGTACATGACACGTTTTTTATGGAAAGTTGAACCCGCCGTTCTAACTCAAGTACGGATTCCAAATATTTATCCATTGCCAAATATTTTTACCCTTTCGAATTCTACTGTTTTACCCACCTATAAAACCCAAGCTTACCCTCTCATAAAATCTTTACGAACCCTCATTCTTCTCCGGCGAAACCCTGCAAAAACCTGCAAGTATCTTATTCTCATTACCAATGGCTTCATCTTCTCAAGCTATCTCCCCTGCACACTCTCCGGCGAACTCACCGGAACACTCCCCTGCTCATTCTGAACATTCAGAAAACCCCCACCTCGCCAAAAATGCCGAACAAGAAGATTCCGGCGACTCAGCAGACTTTGCTCCGACCACCCATCTCCAAAACATTATCGCAAAGGAGCACTTTGAAAAGGTACTACCCATCAAATCCAATAACTGCTATTTGGTCCCCTCACTCACTGCTTTTGGCGAAGTCCATGCCCTTCTTCTAAACATCATGGAAAACCATATTCTCTTTCCTTTACTCTCAAGAACCCCAAAGAAAATACCTGTTAGGTATTTGAACCAATATTGGCAAAGTTGCCGATATGATAAAGATGATTCTCTTATCAAAGGGTACATCTCAAAGCCAGACAAATCTGACCATTTGGAACTCAAGTTCAATAGAACAATGTTTTCTCTTGGACTGAAAACATATGCAGAACAACCAACAGACGACGAGCTCTGTCGTTTTGTAAAAATGCTTGGGTACAACACCCACCTAAGGAAGAGAAATGACTTCCGCAGAGGCAGACTACCACCTCTGTGGAACACCTTGTTTTCGATCCTCAACAGATGCCTTACAGGGAAGATAGGCAGCATTGACCAGAGCTCGCACCAGATCTTAACCATCATGTACGGGGTCTACTACGATCTCCCACTCGATTACGCGACCATTATGTTGCAGGAGATCATCAATACGATCGATAGAAAGAACAACACCAAAAAGGCAAGAGAGAACGATCCTAAGTATCTACCGCCTCTGCAATTCCAAAGGATATTGGGAGTCCTGTTCGAACCTCTGCTGATGATGCAGAACTGGCCAATGGAAGGGACAACTCCCAAACAGTTCCCAATTAACAAAAACATCCCCACCGATCATGTAGATGGCTACACCCGCTGCAGACCTCTGTCAAAGAAGCTTCTGAGCCATGCCAAGAACAAAACCCTTAACTTAGAGTATATACGCGATCATAGGACTCCAAAACCGAGCCCTGTGACACCCCCGCTTTTAGGTGTCCCCCTAGGAACAATAGTTGCAGAACCCCTCTCTACAGAAGCGAAGGAGCATAAATTGGCAAAACACATGGCAATCCAACTTAGTTTTATAGCCAAACGAGTCGAGCTCATGGGAAAGAAGACTTCTTCTAAAGCCTCTGCCTCTACCCCAAAAACAAAGAAGAGGAAAAATGCAGAAGGCACCTCTACAAGCATTACAGAAACTCAACCTTCACCTCCTCATGCCACAGAAGTTGGCTCCTCTGCTCCTCCCTCTTCTCCAAAACAAAAGAAGAAAAGGAAATCAAAACCCACAGAAGGAGGGGCACCAAAACCCAAGAGGAGGAAGACCAAAAAGAAGCATGGGAAACCACTTGATCAAATAGTTACCATCGCAGAAGAGGCAGCTGCAGAAGTTGTTGAAGAAGAGGTCGCAGAGACCCGGATCGAAGAAACTGCAAAGGAAGAGACTGCAGAAAAAGAAGTTGCAGAAGAGGGATATCAATCACCTTATCAATCCCCAGATCGATTCGCTCATCAAGGTAGCTTAAACGATTTCCTTCAACACCCTGACATTGCTAACACCCTAAATACAGCTGGGGCATGCACCACCACTTGACCACCACACCACAGAAGAACAAGACTTCTCTATCTCTGGCGTTGGCACAAATCTGCAAGATGATGACCAAACCCCCAGAGATCAACCGGCTGAAACTCCAAACATTCTACATAACCCCTTCATCCAACAGGGATTGAACGTCCACAAAAGGAGTCCAAGCCCAGCTTCAGAAGAAGGTATAGAAGAAATCGATATGTCAGATGATGCCACTAGGGAAATGATTAGGCTACAAGCAGAAGCTGTGTGGAATAGAGATGAGGTTAAAGAGGCTTTAGATAGAATGGGAGGAAAAAAAAGGGATAGAAAAAGATGCCGTAGAAGTAGAAGGCACATATCCTCAAACCCCTCCCAGTGCAACCCACACTTCTAACACCGCAAGTCTAGCTGCAGAAGGTGTTATTGAACAAGAGCAGCACAGCTCGATCCAAACCCAACCCATCCAGCCAGAGGTTATTCTTTCAACCTCTGCGCCCACAGAAACTGGGGAATCCATTCCTAGGGAGTCTCCTCAGAGAGACTCACCTATAGTTAGTGATCCATCGCCCCAGATCACACTAGAACACCCTACAGAGGAATTCATTTCCTCTACCACGCATAATTTAGGGCCAAAACTTCTTTCAGAGAGAAGTAGTGAGCACAAAGACGAAGAGACTCTAGACAAGTCTCCAAGTCAAAAGAAGAACATTCCGATACCCACCTCTAGAGTGGATTTGGACACTGTTCTTCGCATAACTTCTGTAGAGATTGAAACTCAAATTTCTTCTCGAAGATCAGATGGAAATCCTTCCACCCCAACGTACAAACAAGGGTGAACGAAGGTGTCCCAGGAGCAGGGACTCACTCTGGAGACGAATGTGTTCCTCTAGAGGTTACCACATGAACACAAGTATCAAGGGATGAGTTCCAAACCCTTGTCACCTATGTGAACCAAACCATGAAAGAGTTGCAAAGCTCTTTCAAATCTTTTGCAGAGACAACATCGACGGCCTTACTAAATCTGAACACAGATGTGAAATCCGCCATTACCTAGATGAAGTCGTCTGCTGAAACAACTGCCACTTCTGCCGCCAAAGAATTCGGGATAGCCGCAACTTCTGCGTTCAAGGAATCAATCAAACATTTCCTTGAACAACTGAACAAGCAATCCGACAAAGCAAAGGGCATTACACCTGCAGATCTACAGAAGGCCCTGAAACACATACAAGAAGAAGCAATGCGCAACACTGTGCTGATGCAGCCTAAAGACTACATGACCAGAGCACAGCTAACAGAGCTCGGGCAGAATGTGATAAACCAGGTCACAGAAGTCATCGTCTCCTTCACTACTGCAAAAGCAAACTAAGTTAAAGAGTTCAGAGCAAGTGTCGGCAGAATGCGCTTCAACACAGAAGCAGAGCTTGCAACTCTATTCGGCCTCTGTGATGATGTATGCGCAAAGTTGATGGCCGCAGGAGCAGAACTACCAAAGAAACACAAAGCTTCTTGCAGAGTAGAGGGTACTTCTGATAAGGGTCAGGATGACTCTGATGATGACCACCCTGGTCCATCAGATCATCCTGAGGGGGAGAATACAAGGGAGAAAGCTACGAGCAGAGGACTTCCAGCTCCACCAATAGCTGTAGAACCCATCAACCAAGCCCCGCCAAAACAAACCCAACCACAACAAACTCAACAGACCACAGAGACAACACCCATCTCTATGGAATCAACTGCTGAAGAAACCCATGTACCAGAAACTGCTCAACAGACCACAGAGGCAACAACCACCCCTGTGGTAATCATCTTGGAAGAAATTCCTTCAACAAACCAACAACCCGGAGGAATAGAAGCTCAAAAGACCACAGAGGAAACACCCACACTCTGTGGAATTCCCTACAATGTTTGGAGTAGATGCTCAACATCTGTCATACTCTTCAGAAGAAGATCTTCCCTCTCCAACTACAAAACCAACAGAAAAACCCCAAACCATCCCAAGAAGAAAGTCTATTGCCCACAAACCAAAAAGAGCAAAGACCTCTGCTTCCTCTGTTCTAAGAAATGTGCACAACACAATGACTGAACGAATGGCGCAAAGAGCAGAAGAAAGACAAAGGTTTACATCATCTTTCCGAATGGCAAGAAGATTCGACATTCCTCAACCCACAGAAACCGAGCTCACAGAAGAAGTCACCAAAGAACCTCCAACAGAGGTTACAGAGCCAATCAAGCCAACAGAACCAACGCCATAAAAGTCATCTCAAACACAAGTGTCAAAACCTACAGAGGCAACACCCATCATTCCAACAGAAGCGCCAACACCCAAACCTACAGAGGCAACAGGTTCTGAACCTCCAAAAACCAAAGACAAGGGAAAGGCGAAACTGACAGAAGAGCCCAAGAAAAAGAAATCATTGCCCAAGCCTACAGAGAAATTGATGAAGAGCCTTTGATGCCTTCCAAACTCCAAAGCCTGAAGAAGAGGACTGGGCATATGGATTGAAGCCTCTGTCAGACATTCCACTAACAGGTAGAGCTGCAGAAGTTGTTCGACAGATGGAGAGTCTCAGAAGACAAGTACCACCACCTGGTCCAACATACGAAGAAATGGAAGAAGTGGTATACAAATACCTCTACAAACAACCCTTTCAGACCAATCATCCAACAGATCACGTCACATATCCAAAGATCAGAGAATAATTTGAGAACATCTTCACCAGAACAAAGCCAAGAACCAGAGCAGACGTCTTCTCAATCCACAAAATCAAAAGGGTAATCTTCTGTAGGTACTCCTTTACAAGAACCTATCCAAGGGTCAGGTACAATCTTTACAGAGTCAGAAGGGTAAACGATTTAGAAACCACCTTCGCTGATGCTGACCTAAGGAATCTGAATCCCTATGATCTACCTGACCTTCTGCAATGGACGAAGGACAACTACAACACAGAGCCAATCAAGTGTTGAGAAAAGCAATGAGGGAAAGGCTTCTGATATACAGTTTGACAGACTTTCAACTAGGAAAGGATCTTGGTCTCAAACATCTGAACCTTCGACCAACAGAGGATCGTTGCCCACCTGACGCTGTGCCCAACTCAATCATTACAGAACCAAGGTTCGGGTTAGTATTTCAAAACCCACAAGGCGAAGTCAAACTTTTTGTGACCATGGACTGTCAGAAGTACACAACCAGTACTCTGAACATGTTTAGAGCAAACCTTGTAAAATACAGAGATACCGAGCAATCCGCTCAGATGCTTTCATCAGAGAGATTGATGCTACAATCCGCTTAAGAGAACTCTGCGTCAGTTTCTACAACGAGATCAGAGAAGTCGGAAGAGACAACAGAAGCTACAACGATTTCAAAGACGCCAACATCTGATTCTCAAACAAAATCTCTGCAAACCATTTTCAGTTTATCTTTCATAATACTCAAATGAAAAATGCCTCTGGCATATTTCTGAATGAAAGAACTTTCGAGGTATTGTTTAACCTCTGTCTTATCTAACTTGGCCTAAAGTACTTCAATGTCAAATTTTTATTTTTCCCTACTTAGGGGGAGATTCTTAGCTTCAATCTTCCTAATCGTGGAAGTATTTAGATGTAGTGAAAAATAGGCTAAGTGAAGAAAGCCTCTTACAGAGGCTCTGCCACTTCCGAAAGATCAGGGTCAAGAAGCTACAGAAGCTACAGAGGTGTCCTACAGAACCTCTGTCTTATGCACAAAGAATACCTAAGACTCGGAACCTGGTGAAGACTGCTCTACAGAAGACCAGACCTCAGAACCTCTGTAACCCTTTACAGAGCCTCTGCGGTTCAGACTGAAGACTTGGAAGATATTTATAATATCTTGCCACTGTTGAAGAAATATCTTGCTACTGTTCCTAGGACCTGTCCATCAACTTGCATGATAGCATGCCCTGTCCAACTTCAACACGTGTCAAACTCTGAGTGGACTCAATAGGGCTTAGTACAACATAGACGTCTACGGCATTAAATGCAATACAGCACGTACAACTGTTCATGCCATCCATTCTACTATTCATGCCATCCGTTCTAATAGTAGCTCATGCTTTATGGTCTCCTAGAGTAGTATAAAAGGAAGTCTCTTGTTGAGATCTTCCTTAACAATCTAAAGGACTTAACGAAGAATCTGAGTTTCATGCTTATGCTTTATATCGTCAAACCTGTTAAGCATTACACTCTCTCACACACACCAAACAGTTCTTAATCTGTTCTTGGTGTTCTTATTATATATCGAACGACAGTAATCTTCAAGAAATCATTTTGTTCTTAAAATACTGTTTATTTATATTGTGTGTTCTAAATCTATCAAACATATCTGTTAGTTCTTTAAATACGCTTCCGCATCAAACATAAACTCGAACTAATAGATCTGTTAATCTTGTCTAAGCAAAACGGGAACCAACAATAAGGATTGCAAAGTCTATCTTCCGATCAAAGACGACTGCATGGAACATCCGTAGAACATAAATACTTGCCGAATCAGTACCCGTATGCTTTGATGTCATACACCTGTTGATGATGCTGAACAGAGTATAATACAAAGGTGGTAGATAATTCCTTCTGAACAGTGAAGCACGTGTAAGAACCCCTTTCTTTGGATCATTGTATCCCATGAGTATAATATCCCATGAGTATAATATCCCGACACAAGTCATCTTCAGAGATCATTTCTTCAAAATTTACAAAATAAGGCAGATCAAGAACACTTCTCAGTCGCTTTATAGTTATCTTGGCATCAAAATGGTCGACTTTCAGTGTAAAGTAGTTGGTTCCATCAGTTCGAGGTACAAACTGAATTGTATACCAAGCTTGTTGCAAATAGATCTCCGGAACTAATTGTATCTTCTCAAGAGCGGTGTGAAGCGGATGACATTTGAGTATCTCCACCACAAGATGATAATCCATGCGAACATTGGTGTCAAAAGTATAGTTGTTGGGCTTAATCTCCAATTTGTTTTTCGGAAGAATAAGCTCATCATACAGGTTCCGCGCGTTCACCGATGGGTGTGATGAACGGTGTGATGGAATTATAGTGTTCTCGTCAGAAGAATTCCCATCACCGTGCTCTTGATCATGTGCCATGATCTGTTTTTGAACTGGTTAGATCACAGGGATATGAAGTGCAAGTCACCAAAGTTTGAGAAAAAAATTCTCAAAATTTCCTAAGTCTGGGTGGTAGTCGGACAAAACATCAAGCCTATTCGTACGACAAGCTAGTCGGACAAGTGTTGTACGCCAGTTATGAATGAAAGCTTTGTACGACAGTTATGAGTTCAAGAACACAAGTATTCTACGACTACTATGAACACTTTGAACTATTTGAAAGTGTCAAACCCAGATCTATGATTGTTGAAGTGAAAGCTTGTAAAATCAAAAACCCTATGTGCGATTCACTCTAAAGAACCTATCTTATCATGTTTTCACAAGCAAATCTAACACAAAGATTGATTTCTAATCAAGAATACCAACAGTTTCAAAAAAACCTCAAATGATCAGATTTTAAAATGCCACATACGATCAATGTAATGGATAAAGTAGATTAACAAGATCAGAAATACTAACCAAAGATGATTTCGAATCTGATGAACTAATCACAGCAACAAATAATCCACAATCCACGAAAATCAACAGAGAGGGTTTTAGGGGTTTCGAAAGTCGGAAAAAGAAAACAACTTTCAAAAACGTTCTATTTATAGAACTTATGGCCAAATGACACGTGGCATGCAACGATTGGTCCAAAGGTTTGACCAGCCACAATCAACTAGTCGTAGGAACGATGTACGATTAGTTCATCTTAGTCGGATGAAGCGTATCCGATAAGGCATTCAAAACTATCGGACAATGAAGCTTTATGAACAGTGTTTGTCGTATGAAGCGTGTACGACTAGCCAAGGTAGTCGGTCAAAGCTTGTATGACTAACCTAGGTAGTCGGACAAAGCTTGTACGACTAGTCAAAGTAGTCGAACAACACTTATACGACTAGGATGTGTAGTCGGACAAAGCTTGTACGACAAGGGTAAGTTGTCGGACAATGCTTGTACGACTTCATCCTATACTTGGACATTTTTCAAAAATTTGACCTTTTCAGCTTTTTCAAAATTTAACTTTTCCAGTTTAAAAGATGTCCAACTTTTAACTGGTTCTTTCAAGCTGTGTTTTCAAGATATTTTTCTCCCCCTACAATGATGCATACTATTTTGAAAAACAGTTTTCATCACGTAGGGTTTGCACAAGAAGCATAAAGTAAAGAAGACTTGTCTTATCTTCATGTATATCCACAAATCTTTATCAAACACAAACTTATATTTGTGTGTACGCTCCCCCTCGACAAATGATTAACTTCTTTTCTTGTCTCCTCCTAGACATATGCAAACACACAACAAACTACACAAAGCATGTGAAATGATAGAGATAAAATCTATACGGTAAAGAAAGAATAAAGTTGAAATAAACTTCGCAAAATACTGAAAGACATAAAAATTTGAAAGAATCATAATGAAAATTCAATAAGATGAAAATTATTATTATTCAATCAAGTTATACAACTTGAATGACTAATAAGAATTTTCAAACTATTGAATGAAAATTATGAAAAATCAAACTTTCATGTTCAACATGCCTAACTTTGAAATAAGAAACTTGAATCGTTTCTCATCCAAAGCCTTTGTAAAAAGATCGGCAAGTTGAAATTCAGTAGGCACAAAATACAGTTCAACTGTACCTTTTTCAACATGATCCTTAATAAAATGATACCGTATTTCGATGTGCTTTGTTTTTGTGTGTTGGATCGGATTCATGGATATGGCAATCGCGGACTTGCTATCCCAATAGATTGGGATCTTCTCGTATTTGCATCTGAAGTCCATAAGCTGAGTCTTCATCCAGATTACTTGCGAACAACAACTCGCGGCGGCGACATACTCAGCTTCCGCCGTAGAAGTCGAAACGCATATTTGTTTCTTCGACGCCCAGCTTACTAATTT
Organism: Saussurea involucrata; assembly: GCA_033807775.1. Taxonomy (NCBI): domain Eukaryota; kingdom Viridiplantae; phylum Streptophyta; class Magnoliopsida; order Asterales; family Asteraceae; genus Saussurea; species Saussurea involucrata. The sequence goes on from CM066322.1 coordinate 143,216,540, forward strand.
ATCTCCCAAAAATTGGACGTGTCCCGTTGTGCTCTTCCGATCCAATAAACTCCCACCATGATCCGCGTCGTAGTAAGCCGTTAACTCGTATGCCGTGCCCTTTGGATACCATAAGCCAATATATGTAGTGCCTTTTAGATAACAGAATATGCGCTTGACAGCTCCTAGATGTGATTCCTTCGGATTTGCCTGAAATCTTGCGCACAAACAAGTAGCAAACATAATATCCGGTCGACTAGCAGTTAAGTACATAAGAGATCCTATCATACCTCGATAAGCCCTAATATCTGTTTTCTTACCATTCTCATCGGGACCTATCTTTGATCCGGGTGCCATTGGTGTTCCGATTGACGTACAATTTTCCATTTTGAATTTCTTCAAAATGTCAAATATATACTTGGACTGATTTATGAAGATTCCACTTGAGAACTGCTTCACTTGCAATCCGAGAAAGAAATTAATCTCTCCCATCATGCTCATTTGGAACCTGGTCACCATTATCTCAGAAAACCATGTACATAAATCGGGGTTAGTCGAACCAAATATAATGTCATCTACATATATTTGTACAACAATAATTTCACCTGCTTCATGCTTTATGAATAGCGTGGTATCAATTTTACCTTTTGAGAAGCCGTTTTCAAGTAGGAAAGTGGAAAGAACCTCATACCAAGCGCGAGGGGCTTGTTTCAGACCATACAAGTCTTTATCCAATATGTATACGTGGTTTGGATTTTCCTTGTCGACGAACCCTTTAGGTTGTGATACATATACCTCCTCTTTAAGAACACCATTCAGAAAGGCTGTTTTCACATCCATTTGGTAGATGGTAAAGTTTTTGTACGCCGCGAATACTAGAAAAATTCTGATTGCTTCAACTCATTTGGTACCGATGACACTTTTATCCGCCGGACGGAGAACAAGTCTCCAGACTTTCAACGCCTCAAACTGATTGAGTTCTTCTTGCATGGCAATCACCTAGTCTGGATCATTTAGAGCCTCCGAAACCATTAGTGGTTCGATGTTGCTCAAAAAGATCACAAACAGGCACTCATTAGCCGTAGCCATTAAAGCTGACGAACGCGTTTGAACCGGTGAATTAGGATCACCTATTATTTGACTAATAGGATGAGCCTTCGTCCATTTAGTTAAGTGCAAGTGTGGAATGTATGATGTTTGAACATCGTCGAGAGAAGCATTCGTCTCTTGTTCAGCTACTGGTACTTCTACTTCAGCATTTGGAATGTCTGGAGGAATATCGGTAGTTGGAATTTGTACTCCATAAGATTTAGATCATTTCTTAGGAGTAGTTGTAACATTTACTGAAGAACTTGTGTTTTGTGTTGAACTTCCCACATTTGTAGGAATAGATTGTGGTGTAGAATTCACATTTGGTACGGGAGTGTCTTGAACAGGAGATGAAACATCAAACATTGTTAATTAATTTGCATCTGTATCAGAAGTAAGAACAGCAGCGGAAATTGTTATAGATGTGGGTTCATTCATGTTAAGAACATTAGAAGATTTGTTAGTACCAAAGTATTCATCATAAAAATCATCAAGCAAATAATCAAGATCATCAGTTAATTGAGATTTAGAAGTTGAAGGTTGATCCTGGTTCGGTTTTGGAACATGTTCTGAATTGTATTGTTCAGAAGCTAAGATTCCGGTTAACACGGGTTCTGAATTGTTACGATCAGAAGCCAAATTGTTATGCTCATCAAATTTGACATTAACACTCTCAATGACTGTTCCGGACTGCTTTAAATAGATTCGATATGAAGCTGCGGAGAAAGAATATCCACCGAAGATTCCATCAACTGCTTTCGTACTGAACTTGTTCTGATTCTCCTTGTCGTTCAATACATAGCATTTGCAACCAAAGACACGAAGATGCTTTAGGTTGGCTTTCGATTGTTCATTATCTCATACAGAGTCTTACTAAACCGGCGATGAATGACTGAACGATTCTCAGTATAACATGCAGTTGCGATAGCTTCAGCCCAAAGGAATAATGGTAGACTAGAATAAGCCAGCATCGTTCTTGCAGACTCGACTAACGTTCGGTTACGTCGTTCCACAACACCATTCTGTTCAGGAGTCCTAGCCGCAGAAAATTGTTGAAGAATCCTGTTTGATTCATAGAAATCTCCCAAGACTCTGTTTTTGAATTCTGTGCCATTATCCGAACGAACGATTTTAACAAATAGTTGCATGTTATTTTAAGCTGACTTGATGACGTTGATCAGATTTTCTGGAGTTTCATCCTTCGATCGAAGAAACTTCACCCACGTATAACGTGAATAATCATCAACAATCACCAGTACATATTTTCTACCACTAATACTTTCCGTCCTCATTGGTCCGCACAAATCTACATGAATGAGTTCAAGTACACTCTTTGTTGTAGGTTCAGGTTTTGGCTTATGAGGAACCTTCTTCATCTTACCTTTCTCGCAAGCATCACATAGATTCTCAACATTGAACTTCATAACTGGAAGACCCTGAACTAGATCACCTAACACGAGTTTCTGAATATACCGAAAATTCAGATGTGATAAACGTCGGGGCCATAACCAGCTTTGTCGTTCTGAAGCCTTTGACAGGAGACACACATCATTTTCTGTCTTAAGTGAGGACAGATTGATTGTGTAAAGATTGGACTTTCTATGCCGACAAGAAGTTCTTTCCCTTCATCAGTCTTGACACAACATCTTGTTGCTTTGAAACTCACTTCCAAATCTTTGTCACAAAACTGTCCTATGCTGAATAAGTTGTGTCCCAGTCCTTCAACGTAACTAACCTTCGTGATTGTAAGGTTATCTTGGACTATATCTCCAAATCCTTTTATCGGTGCAAACTGGTTATTTCCGAATCTCACACGGCCAAGATCTTTTTCAACAAAGTTAGATAACATATCTTTTTGACCCGTCATATGTTTCGAACATCCAGAATCTAAGTACCATAACTTACTTTTCTGCAAACAACCAGATTAAACAGTTTTAGGTACCCATTTAAAGATGGGTCCTTTTTGGTTAGTTGCTTGAGATCCCTTTTTGGAATTTGGTGATCTCTTTTTCTTTGTGAAAGCAGATTTATGAGTAAAAGCATATGGAACAGAATATGAGTTATACCAACAACAAAAACCAGGTATAGCAAACATACTATGTCGACCACAAACAGAACAAAAATATTCGTCATTTACAAAATCCAACAATTGGTCATTAGAATAACTCTTGTAAGGTGTTACAAGAGCTCGTTTATTACTAGTACCAAATTGTTTATTTTTGTTTTTATCATTCTGTTTGGTTGTTGAAGTTGGTGTTTGCTTTACCCGCCCTTCTTTCGTTTCGTTCTTCTCATTCACAGAACTATCTGAAAAACCAGAAAACTTAGAGTTAGAACCTTTAGAACAGTGAGAAGTGTCTTTCTTTGACTTTTTGTTCTTCTTCTTTTTAACAAGGGGTTTTTCAGAATTATGTTCTTTCTTTGACTTTGAAGATTCTCCCTTGCAAAAAGTACTTGGTAGTTTTTCATTTTTAAAGATAAAATCAGTATGGTCTGGAAGCTTCTTTGAGAAATCAAACACACAAGCTTTTCCTTTATCAGTTACCACAGACTTTGAGTTTTCTTTAGAGACTTGATCAGAATGAAAATCATCACAATCAGAATCTGAATCAATATTGTGAACTTCAAAATCCTTTTTAGAAAATGATGAAAATTCAGGAGTACACAACGTTCGAAAAGCAAACTCTTGTCTCTCTTTATCCAAAGCATTTTCCAGTTCATTTATTTCTTGAGAAAGCTCATTTAATTTATCCTCAAAAGATTGTCTTTCACTTTCAAAACTGACTTTTTCGTTCTCGAATTGTTTGATCAGAACTCACAAGTCTTGGTTTATTCAAATGAATTGTTTGATCAGTTTGACCTCTCAAATACAACTTCTTTTCCAAAACTTCAACTTTATTCAAAAACTCTGTATTTTGAGTGGAGACATTTTGCAATGAAAGTCACACTCACTATACTTTTAATTCAAGTTTTTGATCTTGTTTAAAAACTCAGTATTTTGTTTTGAAAAAACATTCAAAGAAGCATCACTTTCATTATTCTTTGCTTTTAACTCGTTGATTTTCTTTGTTAATTCAGAAGTCTGAGAATCAAAAAGTATCTTTTCTTTTTCAAACTTTTCAAGTTGATCTTTGAAAGTTTTAATCTCCTCATTTTTCTTCTTTTTTTCAAGATTATCAACAAGAATATTTTGATTCAAAGCTTCGTTTAGTTTCTTCTCTTTTTCGAGATTGGCTCTTAAGCTTTGAACACCCAGTATCATCTTATTCATTTGACGTAATAAACTAGCCTTTTCATTTTCTGAATCAGCTAAGTTATTACGTGTCTCATTTAATTCATTAATCAAAGCATTTATGTCATGATTATCCGAAGAAGGTAAGGGAAAAGAATTTACCTGAGCTAAGTATCCTCATCATCATCTGAATTAAATTCAGCTTGGCACATATTCGCATGTTCCTCGTTTTCCGCCTCGTCATCAGTTTGGTCTAGCCAGTATTCTTCTTCAACAAGCAATGCAATTCCTTCTTCTTTTTGCTTGTCTAGCAACATTTTGTTCTTATAATAGTCGGAATTTCGCACCACTTTCTTTCTACAATCTTTGGCGTACTAACCAGGAGTGCCGCAATTATTACACTTCAGAGCCTCAACAGGCTTCTTATCAGCAAATGGCTTTTTACCTTCAGCCATCTCAAACCTCTTTTCCACATTTTCAAATCGTTTCTCTTCAAATGGTTTTCACTCGAAGTTGTTGTTCTCAAACTTTCGTGAACCAGAAGTATACCTCAGATTGTTGTTTGATGACGGTGGTTCGTAAAACCTATTCTGAAAGTGCCTTGTGAGTAGAATCATCGCTTGCTCTAACTCAGCTCCATCATCATCAACATTTCCATTATATCCCGTTTCAAATACATTAGAATTCTCAGTAGGGTAACTATCGGTGTGCATATCTGCTATGAGAGCTATTGGTTCAGGAACAACTTCTTTCACCTTCTTCTTATTTCTCTTCTCTTTCTTTTATATTATTTCCTCTTCATTTTGATGAATAGTCTCGAACAGTTCATGTAACGGCATCTCAGAAAGTCTAGGATTTTGTTTCATGCATCTTGAAACGTTTTTTCCATTCCGGTTGTAACACACATAGAAACTTCACATTAACATCTATTATCGACTTGTTTATTTTGTTCTTACTGAGTTCATTCAGTAATGTGATGAATCTGTCATACGTTTCGCTTAAACTCTCATCCTCTTTGGCTCTAAACTCTTCATACCGGTTAATACACAAGGTTGTCTTCATTTGGTTTCCAATCTGCGAGCCTTGTAACATTCTTTCCATTTGCAGCCACATCTTTTGTGCGGTGTCTTTGAAACTATCGATCTTGTTGAACACCTCATTCGGAATTCCCATTATCACAAATGACCTTGCTTTCTTATCAGCATCGTACCTTGCTCTTTCTTCAATAGTGTATTCAGACAAAGGCTTATTTACTACAGTTCTTACATCAGAATCCGGAGCAGTAACACTATGAGTTATAGGTGTCATTGGACCATTCCTTAACGAATCTAGTAAATTAGCTCTGTTTTGTTGTCATTCCAAAAAATCCTCAAACCTTTCTTTCCATTGCTCATATTCACTTTCGACCAAAATGGGAGGGCGTGACTCGGTTCCCAAAGACAACATAATATCACTTTTTGGCATTTTGTCAAGTTTACATGTATTGATCTTTAAACAGATAAGCAAATTTGAACAGTATCAAATTGTCGGACAGGCTAGGTAATCGGACAATCAGATGAGTTGTCGGACAAGGGTTATACGACAAGCTCCAGTGAACAGTAGTAGTCGGATGACTCTTATACGACTTGATTGAATGAATAGTGGTAGTCGGATGGTTCTTGTACGACTTGTTCCGGTGAATAGTAGAAGTCGGACAAACTATGTACGACTAAGGAGAATGAACAGTAACCGTCGGATGAGTCTTGTACGACTATATTCAGTGAATAGTCGTAATCGGACAAGATTTATGCGACTCAACCTGATGAACAGTAGTAATCGTACAAGTCATATACGACAAGAATATGTAAACAGTAACTATCGATCAACTTTCGTACGACAACTTTGAAAGCCTGTTGTGTAAGACAGTTATGAATGTATGAATGTATGTATCGTCCAACTGTTATGAATGTATGAAAATGAGTATCGTACGACAGTTATGAATGTCGAACCCCAAAATCTTTCTAAGTCCTCTAAATCACTCAAACCTTAACCAATTGATCTGAAACTTTGCAAATACCTTCACGAACACATTCTGAACACTTTTCGTTCAGATCAAACTACCAAGAACACACTGGAAATGGTATTTACGATCCAAAACAGTAACTTTTGTCGAAAACCCTAAAAATCACTAAAAACTAATCAAATCATGATATTTCGATCTGATTTCATGCATGAATTTGTCTAGAAACTCAATTCGAACAGATCTGTACTAAAATCCTCGATCAAAACATCCTAAAATCACCAAATCAATCCTAGTCCAAAATACCTAAAAATGCCCATTTGCTTCAAAAATTTCTTCAAAGTTGCTGAATCTGCTTTCTCTTATACCACTTGTGATCCCAGAAACAAGTAAACAACAACATAATCAAGCTGCAATCATGTCATCTCTCATTAATCTTGAAGATATGAATTACACAAGTAGAGAGAATAAGATGAATGCCTTGAAGTAATAAGTGCAAGGTTATGTCTAAAAGAACTATTCTAAGCTATTTATACTTAGACTAGATATTTACAATATTGGTCCCTTTACTTGGATACAACATGTAATTTCAGCACTAACAAGAAGAGTCAAGCATGTACATAGAAGCAGAGCTAGAGCCTGCGGGTTTATTGTTGTTTACAATATTTACATCATTGTTGTTCATTACACTGAGTTTAGAGAGCCCCTCATTTAGGTAGCCCTTACCAACATACACCCCACCCTTAGTAATTAGAAATTTATCAAATTCAAACACCATCTTGAATCCTTTGTTACTAAGTGCGGGTCCAAAAATCAAATTCTTTGTGATCGCGGGTACATGGAAGACATTGGTGAGCACAAGTTCCTTTCCCGATGTGAGCTTGAGATTCACCTTGCCCTTTCCTTCAACCATTGCTGTCGTGGCATTTCCCATATACATGGGTTCTTCATCATCAACTTTTTGATAACTAGCAACATGTTTTTGGAGTTGCAAATGTGCTTGGTGGCACCGGTATAAACCCACCAATCGGTCACGTTAGTAACCATTAAAGCCTTAATTACTCCAACAAATTGACTTGGAGAATTGACCACATTGGCTTGATGTGGGTTTCCACTGGCACCTCCTCCTCCGGGACCACCATGGTCTCTCCTATGAAGGCAATCCTTCGCTCGATGCCCCGGTTTTCCACATACCCAGCAACTCAACACACGCCTCTTGAATGGCTTTCTTTGTATGGATAGTAGGTTTGAAGCATTGAGGTTATGCTTGATACCCGTGGCCTTTCCCTTTCCTTTTTGAAACTTCGTCTTTGATGAGTTACCGGTAACCATGCTTGCATTTGGTTCCAACGAGGTAGCATCCGCCTTCTCGTTCATCCGGTTGTCCTCCTCTAACCGTAGTTTGAGTATCAATTGCTCAAAACTCATATCCTCGAACAAATGTTTAAGATAGAGTTTAAAATTTTCCAAGATGGAGGTAACTTATCAATAATGGAACCAATAACAAAATTAGAGTTGACAACCATACCTTCGACTTCCAAATCATGGACAAAGACTTGAATTTCTTCTACTTGCTTCACGACCGGTTTGGAATATGTCATCTTAAAGTTCAGGAATTTGCGCCACAACAAATCGCTTGGAATATGCGACTTCCGTCTTGTATTTTGATTCCAACGATTCCCAGATTTGTCTTGCCGATGTAAAGGATGAATAAATATCATAAAGACCATCAACCAAACCATTTTGACTATAATTCCGACAATTATATTCATTCGCGTTCCAACTATCAGTGGATCGTTGGAACGCAACCACTTCAATCTGGGAAGGGGCGTTTTCTCCCTCTCCAACCGGTGGTGTCGGTGCTTGATCGGTAAGAACGTTAGACACTTTCAACGTCGTCAAGTAGAAAAGCATCTTTTGTTACCATCTTCTGAAATTGGAACCATTAAACTTTTCAGGTTTCTCCACATGCGATTCAACAAGAGTTATCCATCGTCAACGAAATTTCTGTCTAAGATTGTTAGAACTTAGATATCTGTAACGGAAATTTGTGACATGATAACTATAATCAAACGAAAACTGAGCTTTTAATTTTTATATATATAAATGAAATTTTTGTGTACATGGAATTACATAATCGAAAAGTACGAGAGAAGATGACTAACTCGACTTTCTTCATACAAATTCGATGAAGAACGTTATGTGGATTGAGGCCTGCGTTTGCAGTGTCCTTAGACAAAAATTTGTCCCTCGTACGGTAGAGATTGGACGTCTATCTAGAGGTTACAACATCCCCTTCAAGATGCGAACACTCGAATCCTACGAATCAAACTTATGCTTCCATATTGAATATCGATGAAGAACTAGAGAGAAATACCCAGAAAATTATTAATATATCTGCCAAAATATGAGAAGAAATGAGATATTTATAGATATCTCATGTTAACCGACTTTAACCGCCAGAAAACTGTCAACAAGAAAGTTGTGCGGTTTGGTACGCGGGCTAATGCCATGTGAAATCCCGCGTATGTCTCTTTTTCGTGTAAAACTCCAGAGAGTTGCGCGGTTTGGGATGCGGGATGAAACCGCGTGGATAACCGCGTAAGTCTCTGTTTGCGGCCAACATTCCAGTGGGTAGCGCGGCCTACCACGCGACTTCAAGTCACACAAAAAGTCGTGTATCTCACTGAGTCATCTTCCTCTAATTCAAGTCAAGAGACCCCAAGAGCTCCTGAGTGTATTCCAATTGAGATACACTATCTCCTTGATTCTTCTTAAGTTGGCTAGAAGGGTCAAAAGGAGTGACTACCGGTCTATCATCATAGTGACCAAACTTTCTTAAAACTCTCTCAAGATAGTGAGATTGAGTAATTATGTAACCATTAGGATCTCTTTGGATCTTTATTCCAAGAATCACATATGCTACTCCCATATCGTTCATGTCAACGAGGAGTGCAACATTTTCTTGGTTTGATTGATTACATATAGGTTGGTCCCCATGATTAGCATATCATCCACATATAGGCAAATAATGACACATGCGTTCTCACATTGTTTAACATATACGCATTTGTCACACTCATTTATTTGGAAACCATTTGATAGAAGAGTATTATCAAACTTCTCATGCCATTGCTTTGGGGCTTGTTTAAATCCATATAAAGACTTAACTCGTTTGTATACTTTGTTCTCTTAGCCCTTTACAACAAAACCTTCCGGTTGTTGCATGTAGATTTCTTCATCTAATTCACCATTTAAGAAAACAGTGTTCACATCCAATTGGTGTATGTGTAGGTAGTGAATTGTTGCTTTAGCCATCAACGTCCTAATGGACGTGATCCTTGCTACCGGTGAATAGGTGTCAAATAAATCTTGACCTTCCTTTTGGTGATAACCTTTGTCTACTAATCGAGCTTTATATTTCTCTATAGTTCCATTAGGTCTTAGTTTCCGCTTGAAGATCCATTTATGGCCAATTACCTTGTGACCTGGTGGTAAGTCTACCTATCTCCATGTATTATTCTGAACTATGGAGTCTATCTGACTTTGAATAGCCTCTTTCCAATAAGGTGCCTCCGATGAGTCTATGGCGGCTTTATAGGATTCAGGTTCTTCATCGACAACGAATGTCATGAAGTCAGGTCCAAAGTCTTTAGAAATCTTTCCCCTTTTGCTTCTTCTAGGCTCTAAGTTTTCTTCTTGAGCCTTAGATGTACCCTCTTAATCAGGTTTCTCAAGACTATCGGTGTTATCTATTTCACATACTCTCTTTCTTGGATTAGAGATTCCCTTCTCTTTGTCCTTGAAAGGAAATATGTGTTCAAAGAATTCAGCCTCAATTGATTCCAAAATTGTGTTGTTGCGGATATCTTCATTGTTTGATTTATAGACCAAAAATCTATAAGCAACGCTATTACTTGCAGGAACAAGATGTATACAATCAATGGTCTTTGGTCCAAGTTTTGTCCTTTTGGGTAAAGGTACTTGAACCTTTGCAAGGCTACCCCACACTTTCATCATTTTGTAGGAAGGAAGTTTTCCTTTCCATAATTCATAAGGAGATTTATCACTCTTTTTATGAGGAATTCTATTAAGTATCATGTTTGCAGTTAAGCATGCTTCACCCCATAAGCTATGTGGTGCTCTCGAGGTAATCAACATTGAATTGATCATGTTTTTCAATGTTCTATTCTTCCTTTCGGCTACTCCATTTTGTTGTGGAGTATAGGGAGCCGTGGTTTGGTGAAATATGCCATGATGAGAAAAAAATTCTGCAAAGTCCTTAGACTCATACTCTCCTCCTCTATCGGATCTCAGAATTTTTATTCTTTTATCAAGTTGGTTTTCAACTTCAGCTTTGTATGAATTAAACATATTTAAAGCTTCATCTTTGGTATGTATTAAGTATACATAACAATATTTACTACAGTCATCAATGAATGATACATAATTTTTTCCTCCACGTGTGGGAATGGCTTTATAATCACATAAATGGTTGCGGATTAGTCCAAGTACTTCATTAGACTTCTCAACAAATTTGTGAGGATGGCTTGTGTATTTAGATTCAACACATACTTCACATTTTGTCTTGTTTTCCATAGAACACTTGGGTAATAATCCAAGTTTTGTCATCCTTTGTAAGGATCGAAAGTCAACATATCCTAAACGGGAATGCCATAAGGAAGAAGAGTCAAGCATGTACATATAAGCAGAGTTAGAGCCTGCGGTTTTATTGTTGTTTACAATATTTACATCATCGTTTTTCATTACACTGAGTTTAAAGACGTCCTCATTTAGGTAGCCCTTACCAACATACACCCCACCCTTAGTAATTACAAGTTTGTCAGATTCAAACACCATCTTGAATCTTTTGTTACTAAGTGTGGGTCCACAAATCAATTTCTTTGTGATCGCGGGTACATGCAAGACATTGGTGAGCACAAGTTCCTTTCCCGATGTGAGCTTGAGACTCACCTTGCCCTTTCCTTCAACTGTTGCTGTCGTGGCATTTCCCATATACATGGGTTCTTCATCATCAAATTTTTGATAGCTAGCAAACATGTTTTTAGAGTTGCAAATGTGCTTGGTGGCACCGGTATCAACCCACCAATCGATCACGTTAATAACCATTAAAGCCTCAATTACTCCAACAAAATGACTTGGAGAATTGACCACATTGTCTTGATGTGTGTTTCCACTGGCACCTCCTCCTCCGACGCCTTCTCCTCTGGGACCATGGTCTCTCCTATGGCGGAAATCCTTCGCTCGGTGCCCCGGTTTTCCGCATACCCAGCAACTTAACACACGCTTCTTGAAAGGCTTTCTTTGTACGGATGGTGGGTTTGAAGCATTGAGGTTATGCTTGAAACCCATGGCCTTTCCCTTTCCTTTTTGGAACTTCGTCTTTGATGAGTACCGGTAACCATGTTTGCATTTAGTTCCAACGAGGTAGCATCCGCCTTCTCGTTCATTCGGTTGTCCTCCTTCACCTGTAGTTTGAGTATCAATTGCTCAAAACTCATATCCTCGGACAAATGTTTAAGATAGAGTTTAAAAATTTTCCAAGACAGAGGTAACTTATCAATAATGGAACCAATAACAAAATTAGAGTTGACACCCATACCTTTGACTTCCAAGTCATGGTCCAAGACTTGAATTTCTTCTACTTGTTTCACGACCGGTTTGGACTCCGTCATCTTAAAGTTCAGGAATTTGCCCACAACAAATCGCTTGGAACATGCGACTTCCATCTTGTATTTTGATTCCAACGATTCCCAGGTTTCTCTTGCTGATGTAAAGGATGAATAAATATCATAAAGACCATCATCCAAACCATTTAGAATATAATTACGACAATTATATTCATTCGGGTTCCAATTACCAATGGATCGTTGGAACGCAACCACTTCAATCTGGGATGAGGCGTTTTCTCCCTCTCCAACCGGCGGTGTCGGTGCTTGATCGGTAAGCACGTTAGACACTTTCAATGCCGTCAAGTAGAAAATCATCTTTTATTGACATCTTCTGAAATCGGAACCCTTAAACTTTTCTGATTTCTCCACATGCGATTTCAACAAGTAAGAGTTATCCATCGTCAACGAAATTTCTGTCTGAGATTGTTAGAACTTAGATATCCGTAACAGAAATTTGTGACATCAAAATTAGAATCAAACGAAAACTGAACTTTTAATTTATATATATATATATATAAATATAAAAACGAAATTTGTATGTACATGGAATTACATAATCGAAAAGTAGGATAGAAGATGACTAACTCGACTTTCTTGATACGAATTAGATGAAGAACGTTATGTGGATTGAGGCCTGCGTTTACAGTGTCCTTAGACAGAAATTCGTCCCTCGTACGATAGAGATTGGATGTCTATCTAGAGGATACAACAACCCGTTCAAGATGCAAACTCTCGAACCTGACGAATCAAACTTATGCTTCCATATTGAATATTGATGAAGAACTAGAGAGAAATACCCAGAGAATTATCAATATGTCTGCCAAAAACCAAGAGGAAATGATATATTTATAGATATCTCATGTTAACCAACTTTAACCGCTAGAAAGCTGTCAACAGAACGTTGCGCGGTTTGGTGCGCGGGCTAAAGCCGGGTGAAATTCCACGTATGTCTCTGGTTCATCCCGCGCCCAAAACCGCGCAACTCTCTGTTTGCGGCCAACATTCCAGTGGTTTGCGCGGCCTCCCACGCGACTTCAAATCGCGCAAAAAGTCGCATATCTTACTGAGTCATCCTCCTCTCATTCAAGTCAAAAGACCCCAAGAGACCCTGAGTGTATTTCAATTGAGATACATTATCTTCTTAATTCTTCTTAAGTTGGCTAGAAGGGTCAAAAGGAGTGACTACCGGTCTATCATCATAGTGACCAAACTTTCTTAAAACTTTCTCAACGTAGTGAGATTGAGTAAGTATGTAACCATTAAGATCTCATTGGATCTTTATTCCATGAATCACATCTGCTACTCCCACATCCTTCATGTCAAACGATGAGTGCAACATTTTCTTGGTTTGATTGATTACATCTAGGTTGGTCCTAATGATTAGCGTATCATCCACATATAGGCTAATAATGACACATGTGTTCTTACATTGTTTCACATAAACGCATTTGCCACACTCATTTATTTGGAAACCATTTGATAGAAGAGTATTATCAAACTTCTCATGCCATTGCTTTGGGGCTTGTTTAAGTACATATAAAGACTTAACTAGTTTGCATACATTGTTCTCTTGGCCCTTTACAACAAAACCTTCCGGTTGGTGCCATTAGGTCTTAGTTTCCGCTTGAAGATCCATTTATGGCTAATTACCTTGTGACCCGGTGGTAAGTCTACCAATCTCCATGTATTATTCTAAACTATGGAGTCTATCTCACTTTGAATAGCCTCTTTCCAATAAGGTGCCTTCGATGAGTCTATGGCGGCTTTATAGGATTGAGGTACTTCATCGACAACGAATGTCATGAAGTCGGGTCCAAAGTCTTTAACAATCCTTCCCCTTTTGCTTCTTCTAGTCTCTAAGTTTTCTTTTTGAGCCTTATATGTACCCTCTATATCAGGTTTCTCAAGAACCAAGATATATACAATCAATGGTATTTGGTCCAAGTTTTGTTCTTTTGGGTAAAGGTACTTGAACCTTTGCAAGGCAACCCCACACTTTCATCCTTTTGTAGGAAGGAAGTTTTCCTTTCCATAATTCATAAGGAGATTTATCATTCTTTTTATGAGGAATTCTATTAAGTATCATGTTTGCAGTTAAGCATGCTTCACCCCATAATGAGAACAAAATTCTGCAAAGTCCTTAGACTGATACTCTCCTCCAAGTCCCAAGGCCCATCTTTGACTTTAAAATGTCTTTGGCCCAACTTGATAGTTAGCCAATTTGATAAGAGGTAGGGTACTCTTAATATAAGGCAAACTATTTTTCTCATTTGGTCTATGTGGGACAAGAAAATCCCAACAAACTCACCATCCAATGTTAGGGCGAATAAGAATGTATTCCCACAAGAAGACCTTACTAGATATAGTGATATGGTAGCTAGCGTATTTAGCTCAAGAACCCAAAGTTGCTTGAGTGATCTTAGGGACGATTCTGTGGTAAAATTGGCATTGCTTCATATTCAAGAGTCTATGGCAGGTAGTTAGGTCCTCAAGCATGTCTACCAAATCATCCTCTAATAACACCGACATGTATAGCTCAAAAAGAAGATCTTGTAAAGCACCCAATCAAACCAGTAGACTACGATGAGATAAAATAATAAATCCAAATAACAAAACACACGAATTAGAACTTACAAAAATACCGAAAACAAGAAAAACAAAATAAAACTTACCTGATGAAATGAAAAGCGTGGGTGTAAAAATCAATTTTATATGATTTTTCTAAAAACAGTATGCAAATCCGGTTTTTTCACATGACCAGTTTTGGAAAATCAAGATTTAGATATCTTTAGAGCTGCAATCTGGTCTTGGTGTAAACTACAAACATGTAATAGACATTATTCTTTCCAACGGTGTATCCCAAATCTCATTTGGACCAACTGATTTAATACGAATTTTAAACACCTGCACATTTTATGCTTCCCGTGCACAACTCAATATGATAGGGAAAAGTTGGATGTTTGAACATCTATAAAAATGCACAGGTTGTTATCACAGATTTTAATGGTTTCTAATGGCTTCCAAATCCAAATATGTTAACATTTTGTCTGCAAGTGGAAGGAAGCTTTTGAATGGGGGTAACTATTGAATTCATTTTCTTTCTTTTGCAACTGTGATTGAGTTTTAAACAAAAAATAGTTTTCAAATGAATGATTGTTTGCATTTGGTTGTAGAATTTTATGGTCAAATGGCATACCGAATCTATCCTTTTGGTTGTTGTTTATTCTCTTTAGTTAATTGATGAGTATGAAAAAGTAAGAAAGCAACTCAAATTGTGTAAAAATCACATGCAGGTTTTAAACAATCGTTTTTGTTCAATTAAACCACCTCAGATCTGTTCGTTATGAAGTTTTAAACAATCGTGTATCTCGCCGGAAAAACGTTTTTGGCTGGAAAAATCGTTTTTGTTCGATTAAACCAGATCTGTTCGTTATGAAGTTTGGATCAGTTTGCAATTAATTTACGTGAAATTCCAACAAGAAGTCTTAACTTTTGTGTTGTTGGAAGAAGTCGCCGGAAAAAGTAGTTGTCGCCGGAAAATTTTGTTACATCGCCGAAGACGTATTGTTGATCTTCTTGAAAATCATTTTTTATAATTATTGAATGAAAAGGAACAAAGTGGAGGTTTTTTTTGAAAGTGGAGATTGGAAGAAATTTGATGGAAAAAGCATCAATACGTGGATAGTAAATTTTGAAGATGATGAATAGTACTACAAAGCTCCGTTACGGCCCGTTAGTTTTCTAATAATATTGGCCCAACTTCCGTTTGTTTAGTTAAAATTGAAGTTTTTGCCTATGAAACTCGTGTGACATCACTCCTACATTACATTTGTCACGCATCTCTCTCTACGGCATTGATTTTTTATCGAATCCTCAATTTCTTACTGTGTAGTGTGTACTTCATAACGTTTCCTCCTTCGAGCCCAACCGAACAAGCTCTTAAGCCGAATTCCTACTCAACTCGTGGTTTATCGACGGATTCTTTATTATAAACTGAAGATGCATTTTGGTTTGTCATGCAACAACTCGCTCGTTATTTTTCTTGTGGACTTATCGGAACGAGCTCGAGTTTCTACATTTAAAGATGCTTTTCGTGCACTCAGTCGGGGTTATGGTGCACATCGAATCCAGATTTTCAAGGTTGAAAATATGAAGAGTAAAAGCTTCTTTAAAGGGTGACCCTAGACTACATTTGAAGAATATCCCCACTAAAGTTTTTTCAAGAAATCAAGGGGGAGAGGAGTTACACCTTTGAAGATGATTTGCTTTACAAAACTTTAGGGGGAGAATGTTAAGACCAAAATGTCCTAAATATTGTGAAAGTTTTGTAAAGACTTTTTAATAGTTTTGTAAAGGCTTTTTAATTGTAATAGGTTTGGGCTTAAACCTAAATTGGATTGGGTCTTGTAATATTTGGACTATATAATGTGTTAGGAGTCCATTTGTAAAGTGTGCACTAGAATGAGAGCTACATTGTAGAGAGGGGGGAGGGGGGGTTGAGCTTAGAGAGAGAAACTTCCCCATTGTAATCAATGTCTTAAGATCTAATATGAGGATGGCTTCCATGATCTAATCTCTCTCTAATATTCTTAAATTCTTGATGATTACGTGACTGACACTATTGCTCTACATGAGGATTGCCTTAGTTTTGAGCTCCTTCATGGAAAACCCAACTGGATCAATTTCAATGGATACATTGTTATCTTTAGTAAATTGTCGCACGGATATAAGGTTTTCGATAATATGAGTAGTGTAAAGAATATGTTGTAGGTGAATTAGGCAGAAAGGTGAGTGAAGGGTGGAGGAACCCAATCCACGAATTGGAATTGAGTCATCATTGCCAACACATATAGAACGAATAGTACAGTAGAAGGACAAGTAATATTACCTGGATTGGAGGTTACTGAGAAGAAGCTCCGATGTCCATGTACCATTGATAATCTGCGGGTGGTGGTGTCAAGGTCATTGCTTGGAATGCATTGTCCAGATCTGTTGGCTTCATTGCATTGAAAGAGGTGATGTGAGATTGTCCACGATTATGTCCAGACTGTGGAGGGGGAGCACCGAGGATTGAGGGTTGCCCATTTGGTCCACAAGGACCTGTTGGCCACGGGGTTGCCCAACCGGATTGCAATCATTGCGACCAAGGATGGAATGGAGGTTGATGTTGAGGGTCGTTATAGGGCGCTCAACCCGAGTTGTTGTATTGGCGACCACCTCTACCACGACCACGAGAGTTTCGACCTCCACGTCGGTTATCGTTCTGTCCCCTATACCCGATGTTGCGTGGTTGGTTAGGGGTAGGGAAAGGTTGGGTGTCTGGGGAAGCAGAATATGGTACGAGGAAAAGGATTGGGGGGCATCACGAGCGGAGTGACAATGTTGTTGCAACCGCAACATGCTTCAGGCGGTATCAAAAGACGGTAGGCTTTGATTTATGAAAGCCATGCACTAGTTGTAGAACAAGGCTTTGGTCATTAACGGTACTACCGACGTCATTGAGTTGATCGACAAGCTCTTTGAGGAATTGACAATAGGCATCGAGGGAGGGCATCGATTTGAGGGTCATGGTGTTGAACTCATGTTCAAGGGCTGCTGCACGGGAGCCTTTGTTGTTGTGAAAGAGGTTTTTAAGACGTGTCCAACCTCGTAGGCAGTGGACTCGAGTTCCAACACACGAACTAACAAATCGTCGGATAGGGTGACATAGATCCACTAAAGAACGTGGGCATCGATTTCATTCCAGTAGTCAACCGCCGGATCTGTCGCCGATGGTAGGGAGTGACGTCAATGTGATGGAGGACTTTGTACCCATAAGCAGGGAGAGTAAAAAGTTTCACCCATGAGGAGTAGGTGACTTTCGTTCCATCAAGAACACGGATCTTGTGTTGAATGTTAGAAACGGTATAGACGGGATGAAGAGGGGTTTTTGGTATCTACTTTTGTTAATTTAATCACTACAAAACAAAAGATTTCAACTCACAGGAATCATTTAGAAAATTCCAGTAAGTGATTAGCAACAAATCAAGTACAAAATACCAATAGTTTCGATATAATCCAATATTTTTCAAAGAAATAAATATATCATGCCCTAGGTAATCTATCATTAATTTGAGTTTTCTACCAACAATTTCTCCATCAATTTTTGTGACGGTTTTATGACGAATCATACTTTTATAACAACAAATTTCCTAAGAAATTTTCCATAAGTAAAAGTTATACATTTGATTATGGAAAAAGAGCTATTTTATTGTTTTCCAGACATAAAACGATAAAAATATTTTTCATCGTGAACTTCTTAGCACAAAAATCACATATCCCAAATTTTATTGTTTTCTCCTTGTCGATCCACCTCACATCATCCATTTTTTGAGTAACGAAAAGAAACATAAATTAAAAAATTATATTAAATAAAATAATGATGTAGTTTACGTGATAGGTGGAAATCAAGATATAATTTCACTACTAAACAAATGACCAAATCCGGTGAAAATTTCCGGCGGATATGCCGCCGCCTTTCGGCAGAAATTAAGAAAGTCAAAACTCGTTGACTTCCGCCGGAAATCCGTCGGAAATCAGCCGATAAAATATATATTTATTTCATCCGGCGAAAATTTCTGGTCCACCAAATATTCCGCCGGAAAATGACTATTGCGGCGGGTTTAGCTTTGGCTGCCAAATCTGCCGGAAACAGGAAATTCCGGTGGATTTTTCCTCCGAAATAGGACCTATGTTTTGTAGTGATTTAACAAGTAAATTTGGGATAGGTGATGTTCGTCAAGTTTCATAGTTAAATTCCCTCGGCTTTATATAAATCTTAAGATTACATATAAGTTAACAAACATATATAGTTATATCCCGAGCTTCCAAAATTACAGTATTCCTGTGGTGCATGTTGCATTAGCTAAAGCTTAAATGCGCATGAATATCCATTTCAACCTGAATTAACACTTTGATTAATTACCCTTTAATTCTTCTTGAATTAATTGCTTAATGACTAATTAATTTCCTATTATGATGACACTTCAACCATACTTAGTTAAGGACAGTTGTTTATGCATCTTATTCATGTTGCCATTGTTAAGATTTTTATTTTGACAACCATAGGTGTATGGATCAATTTATATGCACTACTACTAATCATGCATGTGGGGCACCAATAATTTTAAAATAAAACATATATTGGTTTCAAGGAGTTGGAACGGGTACTGTTAATTAACGCCAAAAATCGTCCAGAAGGATAACTTAAGGTTGATTGTGGAGCTTAACAACTAAAGAATGAGAATCGTTCGCCAAACCGTGCGACAAAGACAGAAAACGTAAATAAGACAAAGATTTTGGTGACGCGGGAAAAACGTCAACGAGGAAAAAAACCGCGGACGACTATGAAGGTCGTCGCTGCACTATGATCGCCAAACAGGGGCGATATCCTTATGTTTCGGGTGTCGAGAGTACAGAGTTTACAATACAAATGAAAGAAAGACTTTAAATGTAAAGTAAAACAAGTGTATCGAATGTAAAAACTGGTGCGTCGTGTGTAGGAACTAAGCGCCGTGCGTGTAAGTCGTGCGTCGTGAGCGATCTTTCGAGAGAGAATTCTTTGCTTCTAGTGTTCTTGAGAGTTCAATTATGCTAAGATATCAGATATGCGGAATGATGATTGAGCCTTTGTATTTATAGCATTCGAACGCCTTGAATGATTCCTTAAAAGCTTCAAGTAACGGTTATAGCCGTTGTTCATCAATGACATTGACCCTGCATTAAACAGTGAAAACGTAACAGTAATATCGCATATTAGTCGGTCGAGGTCGTAAGGCTCCTTACGACGGTCGAGTGTCGCGAGTAACTTTCAATTTTATCTTTTGGTCAGATGATAAAGTATTATGATTTTATCTTATTAGGGAAAAGTGTAATAAATGTTTTCCTTGCTTTGTTCGTGGTCGAGACTGGTGAAATTTTACCCATAAGCCTGCCCCCAAAATTTAAAAATGGAGTGGCAAATTCTAATTTCAAATTTTAAAATTTTGTTGTCAGTCGGACGTCTAGGGTCATGACACGTGTCGAAAATTTAGTTGCCTGAGAACTGGATCACTCCAATTCCAACTGAATGGGAAGTCGAAAAGGGGATAAGATCGTGACGTCATGCTGACGCATGATCATGCTAAACAGCTGTAAGTGCCAGGTGTCGTCGATCCGTGTGGTCATACGAGAAGACATGGGCACGTGTCGATCGTTTTACTAACATGCTCCCTTATGCGTTCCAGTCTTCCCTTGCCTTGCACGCTGAAACGGTGAATGCGGCGTTGGACAGAGAGAAGGTCGCTTTAGAGCGTGAAGAGGCTACGTCTAAACGTCTCGATGAGGCCCTGAATGAGTTAGAGGTCGTCGGACGTGCAAAGGATGAAGCAAATCACCTGTTGGTCCCGGAGGGGTTATACAAGTTTGTAGAAGAGGGGGGGGGGTGAATACAAACACACAAATTTTACTTTTCTAAATTGTGTATTGATATTTATCAAACAATTTACAACTTGTTGCGGAACAAGATTAAGGATTAAACCTAAATTAAACATGTTATGAGAAACACTAAGTTTCTTGCACTAGAATTAAGAAAGAAAGGAGATAAGAATGTTACTAATAATAGTCTAACACTAAGTAGTAGAGAGAAGAAGATGGCCGAGCACTTCATTTCTGAAGTAGGGTTTTTCTCATATACTGCATGCATTTAATGCACAACAGTACAACTTTACACGTGGCATCATCTGATTGGTTGCATGGTTTGACCTTTGTAGACAACCTAGTAGCCGCATAATGAACAGTGTAGAATCAGAGTTGGTTGTACGATCATGGACAAAAGGGATGTCCTTTCTGACATTATCGTACGGAGGCGTGCAAGGGGGAAAGACAAAAGTAACTTGTAGAGGAAGACTTCATGATCAGCATTCGTTGAACAATACTTTATCAGCAAGTGACAAAGCTCAGCGATCGCTGAAGTCTTCTACTTGAAACTTCACGTTGAGTGGACAAATCTTGGCTTCGCTGATATCTGCATCAGTTCATTAGTAGACTTGTCGTTGGTTCTTTGGCTTGATCTTCAACTTCAGCGTAGAACATTTGTTGACGTGAAACTTGTCTTCAGGGATCATAAGTAAACAACTAAACTATCAGCGATCATCAACAAGACTGAACAGGCTCAGGGCTATATTGATGAACAGTATCCCTGAACATAATTTAATGAACATGAGTTTCCTATCAGCGGTACTGTAGAGACATAGTACTTATCAGCGATAGTGAAACTCTAATACATATTGTCTACTTACAATTTTCACTAAGTGTTTCTTAAAGAGTCATTATTAAATCACTGAGGGTTTGGATCAACAATCTCCCCCTATTTGATTATGACATAGCAACAAAAGAAAATTGCTAATTATGAAAACATAAGGATAAAAAGAACTCATAAAATATTTGTCCCTTTTACTGTTTTCTGGGATCTTTTGAGTACTGATGGAGTAAAGTACATTCGCTGAAAATTTCTTTTTACTTCGTATAAGGTTACAAAGGGAAGTGTAAAAATTATCAGTACAAAAAATAAATTTACAAGTACAAAAGATATAAGGTGATAAAGATAGAGGAATTACAAGGAAATCCTATCAGCTAGAAAGGTTCTTCCTTAATGAGAAGTTCATCAAGGGTTTTTGTAGAAGGGATCATCCAGTCAGGGACTTTTTCTCTGAGATTTCGTCTATTCTGTGCTTCAGTAAAGATCAGGGGCTTCATATATTGTCCGAGAAGATCTTTTCTGAATTCACACCAGTAGACAAAATCCCTGAGCTGTTCGATAGGAGTGATGGGGAGCTCAGAGATGCGTTGAAAGCGTTCTCGTCCATCATAGTCGTGAAAGAAAATACCATAAGGTTCACTTAGGACTTTTCCAGGGATGAAGCGTTCACCAGGGGGCAGGGAGGTGTCGAGCGCTGAGAGGTCAGGTTCAGGACCAAGTACTTCAGTACGTGAGAAGCCGATACATGTTTCGTTCCGGATAGGAGGACCTGAGTCTGAAGTTATTATCTTCTTCTTTGCAGAGGCCCTTCTTTGTTGAGTTGGATTTGGAGGAGGAGGAGGAATATCCACAGCAGATGAAACCAAGCCGATCTGAGAATTTATAATTTTCTCGACATGGCTTTTATATTGTGAGCGAGATCGCTGAATGGCTATTGGCATATCCAACCATTCAGAGAGACCGTACTTCTTGATCGTAGCAGCATAGATGGTCTCCTTGGTACCATTTTCTCTGAATATGTCAACTTCAACAATAGGAACGCTTATGGTCGTTCTTCCCATGATGTTCACCTTGTTGATCCTGGCTGCCCGAGATCGATAGTGCAGTCTTTCTTTGCACCATTCCAAGGTAGAATCAGATACCTTGGTCTTTTCTTCGATAATCTTCTGGGCGTCTTCCCATAATTGACGTTGAACATCAATGGGAGTCTTCTTCAGATCAGGATCCTTCACTGATTGTTGGACAAGCTGGATGGCGTAGACTTTATCTTGTTCTTCAGTTTTCCTTCGATTGGCGAGTTGTTTTTCAGCCTTGAGATGTTCAACGAATTCCTTTCTTAATAGTCTGAACTTAGGAACATCGACTTTGTGTCGAGGAAGAATGATTCGCTGATCTTCAAGTTGTTTGATAATGGCTTCTCTCTTTTTCTGATCCTCTTCACTTAGCTTTTGAGGAGCCAAGGAAGGTCTGTTTTTGTGAGAGAGCAACTGTTCTTCAGGTTCATCAGTCTCAACGAGGTCTAAGACTAGGATTATTTCTTCAGCGATAGGAGCTGGATTTATTGTTGATGCAGTAAGAGGAACTTCAGCTGTATCCTCAAGCAGGGGAGAGGACTAGCTGAAACACAGCGATCGTTTAAGTAAGATCATTTCGGAGAAAAAAGATAGAAAAAGAATGAGGTTAAGTGTTTAGAGGTTTTATGGAGAGGAGAACTGAGGTTGAGAAGGGATAGAGGAGGGATGCAGTGTAAGTAAATAGAGTGTATGATACCTGACAAATTGGCTTCCTGAAGAGAATAGCCAAGTTGTCTTCAGAAGAAACACCTTTGTTCTTGCCTTTGTCAACTTCAGACACTGCAGGCCTTTTGGTGGTCCCCTCCCCTGATTGTTCAGTGATGATAACCCCTTTTTGAGCTGGGGCTTTCTTGATTGGCTGGACGAAGAAGAAGTCGTCATCATCATCGTCGTCATCATCATCATTTTTAGGAGATGATGACGGTTCATCATCAGCGATATCGATGTCTTCATCGTCTTCAGCTTCTTCTTCAGATTCTACCTCATCAGCGTAAGGTTCTGTTACATCGACAACAGCTTCGGGTTGCTCATCGAGTTGCTCCCCCTCAGATACGGAGGGAGGTATCTCGGTTCCCTCAGGGTTTTCAACTCCCTGAGGTTTCTCGGTTGTGGCAGCATCAGAAACAATATCCTCCCCCTCAGAGTTTTGGGGAAGGTCTTCAAGAGTTTTCTTCTACCCCTCAACATTATGGGGAAGGTCTTCAGTCTTCTCCCCCTCTTCCACATGATGAGTGGGGGAGGAATGCGGAATATCAGCATCAGCAGCAGCAGCAGGTCCTTTATTTAAAGCAGGATCGTCTTCCAGAGAGCCTTTACACTGAGAAGTTTCCGCAAGTCCTTTATTTAAATCCTGCATCCGTCGTAGTTCTTCAGCAGATGAGTCACCCAGATGAATGACCTTCGTTGTAGAGAAGGGAGGAATAGATGGAGTGACCAAAGAAATGGTGGGAGGAGTGAAGGTTGAGAAGTGGGCTGGGGTGCCTGATTCAGCGTTGGGTCCGCTGAGAAATACTTCTTCAGTCCTTAGAGGGTCTGAAGGAGGGGGGGTTCAGTTCCAAGTTTATAACCTCAGCGTTTAGAGACGCTGAAGTTAGGATGGAAAGGGTGGCTTGAGCAGCTGTGGCAGAGCGTACCACGGAACTATCCAACGACTCTTCTACAGAAAGAGTCGTGGAGTCTTCAGCCTGTGAAGGCTTGGGGGTTTCTCCTTGGTTTTCTTGATCCTTTAAGAATCAAGTGAGGTAGTAGAGTGTTTCCTTTTCTTAGAAGGAGTGGAGGGTGCAGCCTGGGTATCAGCGATGGGGATTACCGCTGAGGTAGCCGCAGAAGTTGAAGAAGTTGGGGGATTGAGAATAGATAAGAGAGTAGTAAGACGTACCTCGTTTGGCAGGGGCTTGAAGTCGAGCACTTTAGGGCCAACCTGAGAGAGTTTCATGTCACCCACTTTTGGGTATTTGTCCCCAAGACCGTGTAGAAAGATAGCACTGCCAAACCGGGGATATGGAACACATGTTGGTCTATCAGCCATGTCCACCCTGAGCACCATATCGTTGTAGATGATTGATGCCCAATCATCTTGTAGACCTTTCAGCAATGCATATCCCATGGCCTGCTGAGGTTGTGATGCTTGGTCAGTTGACCCAGTTTTCGCTGTCAGGCAGCTGATCAAATGAGCGAAGATGAAGTTCATCTCGCTGGGCATTTTTGATTTCTTGATGGCAGTCAGCTTCTTCTCAGGGAGTTCATCTATCCCTGTCTCCCACACATACTTCATTGCGTCAAAGAATGCAATGAGTGCGTCCCTGTCAGCTAGGTTTTTGGGGTTTGGCAGAGGGACAAAGCGTTTTTCTTTGGAACTACCAGGAAGGTTCAGGGCATGCCTGATAGTAGTGGGGGTGATCTTGGAGGTTCCATGTTTGGTGTCACAGAGAATGACTTCAATCATCTTCTTTGGGTCATTGGGTGAGGGTACCTGATCTCTTCTGGCAGTATACCAGAACTGAGCTAGAAGATATTTATGAGCTGGGGGTGCAATGGTTAGAGTTGTCGATAGAGGACAGGTCTTAAGAAAGTTCATAGCGTCATCAAGGTGTGTCACCTGCTTCTTTTCAGGGAAGTCGAAGAGAGCATAGGGATTATTTCTTTGAAAGGTAACTTTCTCGAGTTTGAACTTAACCTGAGGAGGTTTTGTGAGTACAACAGTAGCCTCAGCAGCAGTGGTAGACTTCGCAGCAGGAGTTTCAGTAGAAGATGCCATTTCTGTTTATCATACATAAACATGAAAAAGATGAACAAAATGTCTTAATGTGGAAATATTTTCCAAAATATGAAGTTTTTGGGTTTTGAACATTTCATTCAGACAAAGGATGTCTTAATGAAGATTAGGGTTTTTCTAGTTTTGAAAAAGAAATACAAAACATAGTGAATGTCTTATTTTCCAGTTTCCTTTTAGAGAAGGGATTCTGGAAAAACATAAAAAAGATACAAGTTTAAGATTTTTGTTTTAAACTTGAAGAACAACCATGAAGATTGTGTTCATAAAATCATGAAGAGGAATGATTTTATTTGAAGAAAGTTTCTTTTGTTTGATCTTTTATAAACAACAATAAGATCAAAAACAAGTTTATTTGTTGCAAAGTAAAAGATATAATAACATGTGATGTTTAAGAAGATGAAGATGAATAGGTTCTTGAGATTATATCTTGAATGCAACAGAGAGTTCTTTCTTTGAAGGAGATGATGTTCGCGTAAAAGGTAAAAATATAAACGTAAAGGGTTTATATAGTGAGAGTAGAGAGAGAAAAACTGTGAGCGGGAAAGTTTTTCATGATGACACGGACACGTCCCTTGATTTTGATTGGACAAGGAAGACGAAACGGGCGAACGTGTAAGAGAAAACGTGCCATGGTCTATCCGTTGTGATGACGTCACAAATGTCCTTTCATATTTTTAGGATGCCTCTGAGGTTTTTGAAAGTTCAGGGACATTTTTGAAAACATGAAGCACTGAATTGAAATATCAGTGTTAGATTTAGAAATTTTAAAGTATCACTGTAAGGAAGAGATATTCAGTGATGTAATTTGTTTTGAAATCTTGCATTTATATGCGAACTGATAGGGCGGGTTTACACCCCCCTAAATCTAACCGCAAGTGTACGGTGTCGAAATCAAGTAATAACGTACGGTAAGTACGAGTATCGAATCCACGGGAACTAGGAACTAAGTATCACAATTACTACATGCTCTATTAACTGAACTGTCGAATTTGGGAGATTGGTTTGATTTAAAACTACTTAATTGCAACGAATACGAAATCACAACGAAACAGTAAACGACTTAGAAACTTCGATAGAGAGAGAAGTTGAGGGTTGGAAATCCTCAGGTTCTACACATGCAAACAACTGACTCAAAATAGTTACCAGTTAATCCCCTTAATGATTCCCAAATCTTTTAAGATCACCGTCGTTCTCTTTTGAACAACAATGGATTTTATTTTGAAAAGGATAAGTTTAATCTCTCGATCTCACCTATGGATTCCAAAACACAATAAGTACACGATTTATGTTTAAATTGGCTAGATTTTATCTCTCGATATCAACCTAACGGTTTAATTGGGACTAAAGCATA
This sequence comes from Saussurea involucrata, assembly GCA_033807775.1. Lineage (NCBI taxonomy): Eukaryota > Viridiplantae > Streptophyta > Magnoliopsida > Asterales > Asteraceae > Saussurea > Saussurea involucrata. The sequence continues at coordinate 143,243,009 of CM066322.1, forward strand.
CTCGCTATATCTCTATCACCTTTCGGACTTTAGACATGCAATTCCTAATTCTGAATAGCAATCAATTCTCTCGAACTTAATTACTAACAACAAATCAATTGTAAATTGGACAAATTCACAAAAGCATTAAGAACGAAATCACATGCTTCATTAATTAAGGAAAACTGATAAAAGTTCAAATCGTTTGTTTACATGCTTAATAAACCGAATTCATTCCAACCCCCAACACGAACCGGTTAGTTCATGTCGGTGGTGGATTCGAACACAAGAGAAATAGATGCGAAAGTGTATGTAAACATGATTAAGCGTAAAAGATGAAATCGTGAAAGGTAAGATGATGAACTCCCTTCTCTCGTGCTCGTCTCTACTTCGCGCGTTGAACGTCTCCTTGATCGGCTCTCGATCGTGACCTTGAAAGCTCCGAAAAGTCTCCAGAAATCGCCCCAAAATCGCCCCTGGCCGTCGTGTGAAAGTTGCGTATCGAATGAATGACCTAAATCCCGAAATTAACAGCTTAAAATCGACAAACAGTGGGTTACGCGACCTACCACGCGTATGCTTTTTGCTGCGTGGGTCGATTTCTGGTTCGCGGATCGGGTCCTGGTTCGGTTGCGGGTCTTGGGCTTGACTTTTGGGCTTCCGTTAGGCTTCGTTTGGACTCGTTTTGGGCTCTTTTTAGCTTCTTTTCTCGATGATTGCCGCCTTTTAGATAACCTGTATAAATCACTAGATAAACCGTAAAATACACCCCTTTTTACTTGAATACAAGCCAATCTCATTGGTTTGAGAACTGAAAATAACGCCAAAAAGTGGCGTTATCAACAACCCCAAACCGAGCGTTGCTTGTCCCCAATCAAATTAGCGATAAAATAGAAATAAAGCACACATAAGTGAAATAATAATAATAATAATAACTGCACAATTCCCAATCGGTACCAAGTGGTGCATCGGTGATTTCCCATACCCGTGAATATCTATCTCACTCTCGCCTCATTCTTATTTCGTTTGATCTATGACCTTCCATTGGGAGTTGAACTCGTGACTGTTCCGATTACGTTCGGGCTAGACTAGGTCCAAACATACTAGGGAAAACATTTCGCCTCGACCCTACCTCATGGGATACTCTCTTTGCACTAGAACCTAGGTTATCGCTCGTGTTGTCATGTTTAAGGAGGTTATGTACAAGAATACTCAAATTATTACATGACAACTCTAAGGAAAGACACACAATTGTCCAAAAATTTGATCTAAGAAGCAGTCAAGTAGCAAGATAGGGAATATCGATGAGGGTGGTCGTATACCGTAATCACATCTTCCAAAAGATCATCCAGGTCTTTACAAGGGTTGTAATGGGGCTAGGGCTATGGCTGAGAAACGAAAGGGTAAAATGGTTCAAGGATCCTTGGCGTGACAATCATTGGCAGTTCCGAACTTCTCTACTTCAGCCTCTATCATTTGGCCCTCTTTGTCACTATTGGAGTCGCTTTGACTCTCTTATTCAGCTACTATAAATACTATCTAACTAACTGTATTTTTTTTTCCAGTGGGGCATCATTGGCCCTCTTTTCTATCTTTTCTATTTCTCGGGTTACATTGACCCGTTTTATTCTCATGACTGGCCTGTTCTATTCTTTTCTGCTCTATCTTTCGTAGTTCATCACTGCCTTCGATTTACACACTTTCGGATAAGGGTTGGCTAAGGCTTTTGGCTAAAGGTTTAATGGTGGGTTTAGAAAGAATTAAGGTGCGTGTTTGGCTGCAAAGGGGGTTATGGATTCACACAGAAGGGTAAAAGGTAACGATAGCTAAAACGGGTTAAAACAAAACACACAATGCCTGGAATCATATCTTAAGGTCCACACGATATGGTCTACTATACCCTTACCCAATATCCCGATGTTCGTCTTTGCTACTCAATGCAATAATGTAGCGAGATCATTCTACATTCACGACAAGGAATTCGAAAAAGTGTATAAGAATTAGGTGTATGAATCCCTCAAAATGAAAAACGTCTTATAGGCTCAAAACTCACTATCGGGTGGTCTCCACTAATGTCCCTAGTCATGTCCTTTCCTGGTCCTTCCCTAACGGTCACGTCACTATCACAAGATTCTTCCCACAATGGTTGGTCTCAATCATTCAAAACAAAAAAATTAGCTATTATGATCTAGACACTCAGAAGTGCAGGAAATCTACGTGCATAACTTGGGCCCGATTGGGCAACCCCAAACCTTACCCACACATTGTCCCCAATGTGCAAGTAAAGTCGTAGGTGATGCGACTCGAATCATTGTGCAGTTATTATAGGTATAAAAAGAATGGGCAAGGCATTACATAACATCAAATGAAAACCCAAAATTTCTAATATGGGCACCCCAAACCTAGGCCGTGGCCTAGGTTTGCAAAATGAAAGCCAACCCCAAACCTCGGTAAAACCAAGGTTTGCACAGGGTTTAAATTTGAGTGTGTAGATGTGAAAGATGAGGCACCCCAAACCTAAGTGAAACTTAGGTTTGTTGCATCTCGTTTAACTAACACGAACAAACATCTTACACCACTCGTTATTATGCAAAGTTTAGAGCGTACCTGTTTTGCCCGGATGAAGGAGGATTCTTGAAAGGTTGAGCATCAATCGGAGGAGATAGGGAGAACATGCAAAACAACGGAAATCAAAGCACAAGACAAAATGTAGGAAGATGAAACACGCAAAGCAAGAAAGGAATAAAAACTGCACGAAAAACAAAACAAGGCACAAGGGACTCCTGCGGTTTAGCCCGCGACTTGCAAGTCGCGTGGCAAACCGCGTAACCTACTATTTCACAAACAGTCAGAAGAGTCCCGCGGCTTGACACGCGGAATGTAAACCGCGACATAAGCCGCGTATGTCCCTGTTCCAGCTATTTTTAATTTTTTGATTTTTCGATTTTTATGGTTTTTTTTTTCGGAAATAAAAACACACTCAAAATAAAAATTACTAAAGACAACAAACCTTGGTGGGTTGCCTCCCACCCAGCGCCTTATTTAAAGTCGTGGCACGACTGTGCGGTTTTCAACTTGGCTCCGTATCCGCTGACTCGAACAGCCCACACTTGCGGTTCTTCACGGATTCTCTCGCAATTGGCCTTCCATGACCAGATCCGGATGCCTCTTCACTCCGACCTCTCGTCTTCTCGAATATCTTGAAAGTCACCCTCTCGCCACCGACTCTAAAGGTCACCTCTCCTTCCTCCACATCAATCAAGGCTCTACTCGTGGCTAGGAAGGACCTTCCCAATATCAATGGGACTTCTTCGTCTTCGTCTATGTCTATCACTACAAAGTTCACCGGGAAGTAGAATTTACCGACCTTGATGAGCACGTCTTCTACGACTCCGAACGGGTATCTGATTGATCGATCGGCGAGCTTTAGCGTCATGTACGTTGGCTGCACTTCACCCAGTCCGAGTTTCCTAAAAACAGAAAGAGGCGTCAGATTAATACTTGCCCCTAAATCACATAAAACTTTATTAAAACTATACTCCCCAATCTGAATAAGGATAGAGAAACTCCCTGGATCTTTAAGCTTCGGGGGAAGCTAATTCTGAAAAATCACGCTGCACTCTTCAGTGAGTGCAACGGTGGCCTAGTGATCGATCGCCCTCTTTTTGGATAAGATCTCTTTCATGAATTTCATGTAAGAGGGCATTTGCGCCAACACATCTGCAAAAGGGATGTTAATTGTTAACTTTTTAATCACATCAATAAACTTGGAAAAATTAACATCATCCTTATTCTTTTTGAGTCTATTCGGGTATGGCACTCTCGGAATTTCCGGCTTGACCGGTGGTTGCTTTAGCTTGTTCTCTTCATACTGCTTGCTCTCTTCACCCTCCGAGTTCTCTTTGATTGCACACTCTTTATCAGCTTCTAGTTCAGTCACTTTAATGCTCTCGATCTCTTTCTCTTTCGGACCGGTCTCCCTTGATGATGACTCTCGTAACGGCTCTCCATTCAGCTCCTTTCCATTTCTCAGATAAATGGCATTGCTTGTTTCCCAGTTAGTCCTTTCGGTTTGACTGGGAAAGGTTCCGGAAGGTCGGTTTTGTAGAGCTTCACTAATATTCCCCACTTGCCTCTCGAGAATCTTAATTGAAGCCGTATTCTGATCGGTTGCAGCTTTGACTGTACTCACCGTGCTCGCTAATCCCTCAACCGTGCTTTCCATCTTCGTCATGAACTTCATCATAATCTCTTCCAGCCCCGGTTTCTTCTCTCCGGATGGTCCTTCGTACCTTTGCTGGAAACCTGGAGGACGGTACACATTATTAGTATTAGAGGAATTTGAAGAGTTAGGAGGATTACCTTGTGTTGGTTGACCGGGCTAATTCCATGAAAGATTGGGATGCTTCCTCCACCCCTCATTGTAGGTGTTCGAGAAAGGATCGTTTCTCGGTTGATAGTTCCGGTTTTGCATATACTGAACTTGCTCGGGTGGTTCCGGAATACCTCTATTCAGCTGATTTGTGATAAAGGCCAGTTGAGCTTTCAGTTCCTTCAGCTCATCCGATTCTTGAACGCTCTCGACTCTTCTTACGGCTGATCGTGGAGTAGAGAAACTATGTTTGGCCAAGTTCTCGATCAGCTCGCATGCTTCTTCATAAGTTTTATCCATCAATGCTCCACCCGATGCGGCAGTGATATCGTTTTTGAACTGCGGGTGGAGTCCACTATAGAATGTCTGGATTATGACCCATCCGTGCAACCCGTGGTGAGGTCATTTCTTCAACATATCCTTGTATCGCTCTCATGCCTCGTATAAGGTCTCTTGTTCCTACTGAGCGAAATGGGTGATATCAGCCATCAATTGAGCAGTTCTTCCCGGTGGGAAAAATTTCTGTAGAAATGCAGCTTTCAGGTCTGCCCATGTAGTGATCTGATCGGCTGGCAAACCCTCTATCCAAATTTAAGCTCTACCCTTGAGTGAGAAGCTTAATAGCCTTAGCTTGATGGCATCCTCGTTCATGCCATTAATCTTGAAGGTGCTGCAAATCCTCTCGAATGCACGGAGGTGTGCATGAGGATCTTCAGTCGGTGCTCCTCTATATTGGTTTTGTTGCACCATCACGATGGTTCTTGGCTTGACCTCGAAGTAATTCGCCGCAATATTGGGCGGTTGGATACCGATCCGTGCGGTTGCCACATTTGGATTGGCAAACGACCGCATCGGAACTCTCGCCGGCGGAGGCGGAGGATTGTTGCCAGGTGGTCTATTGACGGGCAATTCGTCACCCATCTTTAACTGTCTTTGGGCTTTGGACGCTTTTCGCATCTGGCGGGCGGTTCTTTCGATCTCCGGATCAAGTGGCTCGAATTCCTTTCCCCGGGTCTTCCTTGGCATAAACCAATTAGTACCTGAAAAGAAAGTAACAAAATCAGTAGTCCAGAAATCGAAGGGAATAAAATAAAATAATGAAAATAAACAAATGTCCAATCTAATAAAGCTTATAGATGGTAGTGCTATTAGCTACAACTAGTTCCCCGGCAACGGCGCCAAAAACTTGATAGGGCGGGTTTACACCCCCCTAAATCTAACCGCAAGTGTACGGTGTCGAAATCAAGTAATAACGTACGGTAAGTACGAGTATCGAATCCATGGGAACTAGGAACTAAGTATCACAATTACTACAATCTCTATTAACTGAACTGTCGAATTTGGGAGATTGGTTTGATTTAAAACTACTTAATTGCAACGAATACGAAATCACAACGAAACAGTAAACGACTTAGAAACTTCGATAGAGAGAGAAGTTGAGGGTTGGAAATCCTCAGGTTCTACACATGCAAACAACTGACTCAAAACAGTTACCAGTTAATCCCCTTAATGATTCCTAAATCTTTTAAGATCACCGTCGTTCTCTTTCGAACAACAACGGATTTTATTTTGAAAAGGATAAGTTTAATCTCTCGATCTCACCTATGGATTCCAAAACACATTAAGTACACGATTTATGTTTAAATTGGCTAGATTTAATCTCTCGATATCAACCTAACGGTTTAATTGGGACTAAAGCTTACTCGGTATATCTCTATCACCTTTCGGACTTTAGACATGCAATTCCTAATTCTGAATAGCAATCAATTCTCTCGAACTTAATTACTAACAACAAATCAATTGTAAATTGGCCAAATTCACAAAAGCATTAAGAACGAAATCACATGCTTCATTAATTAAGGAAAACTGATAAAAGTTCAAATCGTTTGTTTACATGCTTAATAAACCGAATTCATTCCAACCCCCAACACGAACCGGTTAGTTCATGTCGGTGGTGGATTTAAACACAAGAGAAATAGATGCGAAAGTGTATGTAAACATGATTAAGCGTAAAATATGAAATCGTGAAAGGTAAGATGATGAACTCCCGTCTCTCGTGCTCGTCTCTACTTCGCGTGTTGAACGTCTCCTTGATCGGCTCTCGATCGTGACCTTGAAAGCTCCGAAAAGTCTCTAGAAATCGCCCCAAAATCGCCCCTGGCCGTCGTGTGAAAGTTGCGTATCGAATGAATGACCTAAATCCCGAAATTAACAGCTTAAAATCGACAAACAGTGGGTTACGCGACCTACCACGCGTATGCTTTTTGCTGCGTGGGTCGATTTCTGGTTCGCGGATCGGGTCCTGGTTCGGTTGCGGGTCTTGGGCTTGACTTTTGGGCTTCCGTTAGGCTTCGTTTGGACTCATTTTGGGCTCTTTTTAGCTTCTTTTCTCAATGATTGCCGCCTTTTAGATAACCTGTATAAATCACTAGATAAACCGTAAAATACACGCCTTTTTACTTGAATACAAGCCAATCTCATTGGTTTGAGAACTGAAAATAACGCCAAAAAGTTGTGTTATCACGAACGTCAGTGAGTAAGAGAGAACATACCTTGATATCAGTGGATCAATTTTGTTCAGAGGGTAGATGATTAATGGGTTACACAAGTTCATTGTTATCACTGATCAAATTTGAACCGCTGAAGATTTTACTCTTCTAAGTTTAGCATTCCAAGCTCGCTGATGAGAAAGTTAAATCTTGTCTCATCAAGAGGTTTGGTACAGATCAGCTAACTGAAAGTCAGTTGGGATAAAATAAAGTTCTATATCACCATTCATCACATGATCTCTGATAAAATGATACCTGATTTCGATGTGTTTCGTCTTTGAGTGTAGCACTGGATTATTGGCTATAGCGATGACACTTGTGCTGTCGTAATAGATTGGAATCTTCGAGAGCTGAAGGTCATAGTCCAGTAGTTGATTTCTCATCCACAAGACATGAGAACAACAGCTTCCAGCGGCTACATACTCAGCTTCAGCAGTTGAGGTGGACACTGAGTTTTGCTTTTTACTTGTCCAACTCACCAGCTATCCACCCAGGAGCTGACAACCTCCTGTAGTGCTTTTCCAATCCAATTTGCAACCTGCAAAATCACTATCTGAATAGGCGATTAGATCAAACCCTGAGTCTTTGGGATACCAAAGACCGAGGTTAGGAGTACCCTTAAGGTAACGAAAGAGTCGCTTTACAGCGATCAAATGAGATTCCTTAGGTTCAGCTTGATATCGTGCACACAAACATGTTGCATACATAATATCAGGTCGGCTAGCTGTAAGATACAGGAGAGAGCCGATCATCCCACGGTACATCGTGACATTGACAGGTTTTCCAGAAGGATCCTTATTTAGTGTAAGCGGTGGTGCCATAGGGGTTTTAATAGCTGAACTCTGAGTTAAATCAAATTTCTTCAGCATATCCTTAACATACTTTCCCTGATTAATGAAAGTTCCTTTTTCATTTTGTTTGATTTGAAGACCCAGGAAATATGGTAGCTCACCCATCATACTTATTTTATACTCGGCTTTCATCCTTTCAGAGAAACGAGTACAAAGGTCAGGGTTAGTAGAACCAAATATAATATCATCAACATATATTTGAACAAGAATAATATGACCTTTTACTTTCCTGAAAAATAGAGTTTTATCGATTTTACCTCGCTCAAATTTTTCAATATGGAGATAAGTAGAGAGAGTGTCATACCATGCACGAGGAGCTTGCTTTAAGCCATATAGTGCCTTATCTAGTTTATAAACATAACCTGGATGCTTAGGATGTGAGAATCCTGGAGGTTGTTCCACGTAGACTTCTTCATTCAGCTTTCCATTAAGGAACGCTGACTTAACATCCACCTGATAAACTTTGAAGTCTTTGTGTACACCGTAAGCTAAGAATAGACGAATAACTTCGAGTCTTGCTACTAGAGCAAAGGTTTCGTCGTAATCTATACCTTCCTCTTGTCTGTATCCCTGAGCAACAAGTCGAGCCTTGTTGCGAGTTACAGTTCCATGTTCATTCAACTTGTTTTGATAGACCCATTTAGTGCCTATCACTGACTTGTCGGATGGTCTAGGAACAAGCTTCCAAACTTTGTTTCTTTCGAATTCAGTCAGCTCTTCTTGCATTGCGCTGACCCAGTTTGGATCTTGGAGGGCATCATCTGTTTTCTTTGGTTCAATCGGAGAAATAAAGTTAACAAATAAACAAATATTACCTGCACTTCGTCGAGTCTGAACACCAGCGTTTGGATCACCAAGAATTTGTTCAATAGGGTGATTTATAGTCCATCGCTGAGCCGGAGCATGATTTGCTGACCCAACCTGAACTTCTGAAGGAGCTAAAGATGATGCTTCAGCAACTTCTGGTATACCAGCCAAGAAAGGAAGATGTGCAGATGTCATTTCATTCACTGATTGCTAAGAAGTAGATGGAATATCTGAGATAGAAGGTTCAGAAGTAGGCATAGTGTTTATAGGAACAGCTGAGACCCACGAGGATTCAGCTTCACTAGTCTGCATGTTTGGGATGATGGTAGGATCATCATCTTCAGCGGGATGAGTATGATATGGAGGAGTGGGAATGCCTTCTGAATCACCAAGATGAGAAAACATCCATTGATTCAGTTCTTCAGTATCAGTAGAAGGTCTAGAGTTCACTGAACGGGATTCGTCAAAGGTGACGTGGATCGTTTCTTCAACAGTTTGTATTCTTCGATTGAAGACTCTGAAGGCTTTGGAGATTGAAGAATATCCAATAAAGATTCCATCATCAGCCTTAGGATCAAACTTTCCAAGGGCATCTCTGTTGTTCAGTATGAAACACTGACTTCCAAAGATGTGAAGAAAGCTAATTGAAGGCTTTCTCCCATGGAAGAGTTCATAGGCTGTCTTTTTGAATCTTTTGAGTATCAGCGACCTATTTTGAGTAAAACAAGCAGTGTTGATAGCTTCTGCCCAAAACTGAGTAGGCAGGTGAGAATCGCTGAGCATTGAACGTGCAACTTCAGTGATAGTTCGATTTCTTCTTTCAGCGACTCCGTTTTGTTGCGGTGTTCTCACTGTGAAAAAATTGTGAGAAATACCCTTACTTTCAAAGAAGGAATCAAGGGAACTATTTTTAAATTCAGTACCGTGATCACTCTTTATTGAGCGAACGGTCATGTTGTTCAGGACTTCCATTTTCCTGACAAATGTGATGAGTTCTTCAGGGGTGTCACTCTTAGAACGGAGAAACATTACCCAGGTATTGCGAGAGAATTCATCAACTATGACCAGTGTATATTTCTTTCCAGCGATGGATTGTTTGTTAACAGGACCAAACAAATCCATATGGAGAAGTTGTAGTGGAGATGACACTGAGGAAACTTGCTTAGACTTGAAGCTTGCTTTAGTTTGTTTCCCTTTCTCACACGCTGAACATAAGGACTCCTTTGCGTGTGAGTGTTGAGGTAGACCAGTAACCAACTCTTTAGAAGAAAGAGTATTCAGTGTCTTGAAGTTGAGATGGGCAAGCCTCTTATGCCATAACCAGTTGACATCAAATGAGGCTTTTGAGAAGAAACAGGAGTTCTCAATGGTTGTAGAGTCCATGTTAATAACATAAACATTTTCCATACGGTAACCGCTGAGAGATATCTTCTCCTTTTTGTCAGTGACAAAGCAGGATTCCTTAGTGAAGATCACTTTGTTATCCTTGTCACATAGCTGACTTATGCTTAGAAGATTATGCTTCCGTCCTTCAACATATGCAACTCTTCAAAAGGTTGTTGTACCATTTGAAAGTACACCAAACCCTCGGGTATAGCCTTTTCCGTTTCCAACGAAAGTCACAGAGGGACCCTTCTCTTCCTTATATTCAGTGAGCAGGTTTTCTTTCCAGTCATGTGTCTATAGCATCCGATATCGAGATACCAGATACCCTTCCGAACCTGCAAACAAAGGAAGATTAGTTGGACTTGGGCTCCCATTTAACCATGGGTCCACACTTGTCAGTGGTGGTAGAGGAAGTGGAAGGTTCAGCAGTCTTCGCAACATTTGAAGATTCAGCTTCTGAACTTTTCTTCACTTTGGTTAACTTCTTAACCTCAGTGGTCTTCTTTGCCTTAGGGGCATTAATCTTTACCATAGCTAACTTTTCAGCTTTGGTGGCTGTAGGGCACTTACTAGCAATGTGATCGGTAAGTCCACAGTGATAACATTTTCTATAGCTGAAAGTAGCTTTAGGACCATTTGCATGCTTAGCCGTTAATTTTAAAAGAGCAGGTCCATCATCAAGAATACCTTTAGCATCAGATCTTGGGGGAACCTGAGGTTCGTCAAGATTCTTAGGTAGAATGTTCAGCTTGATCCTTGGAGTGGATTGCTGAACATTTTCATAAACCTTATCCTTAGAGGATGAGGAATGATTAACTGAAGGTTTAACATTCTTCAGATTTGGTATTTTGGTACCCTTCTGAGGTTTTGGATAAACAATTTTCTCTTAACCTTTAGAAGTTAAGGTAGAGATTTCCTCAGGGATGAGAGTTTTAGAAGAGGAACACTGAGATGAGGAAGTGTCAGGAATAGAGGACACGAACATTCCAAACTTAAGCATGGAATGATCAGTGGTTGGTTCTTCAGCGTTAGCTTTGTAACCAAGACCACGTTTGTCACTCAGGGGAATCTGAGACTTGATTATCTCAGTGATCGTTGTTGAGGATTTACTCCATCCTTCAACAGTAGCTTTTTCAACTTTCAATGCAACGATAGCTTCTTCTCGTTCGATTTTGACTAGTTGATTTATATGAACCTGATCTTTTAAATCTTCTTCAATTTTAGAAACCCTTTCTATTTGAAGGTGACAGTTTTTAAGCTGTTCAGCGAGATCAAGGTTTTGATTTTCAACAACAGTTTTGCCATTCATGGCATCATATAAACTCATAGTCAGGAGATCGATTTTACGAAGACTATCAGCTTCATCAATATCTGAAATATTGGTAAAGAAAGAAGGTGATACCTTAGCAGCAGAGACTGAAGTAGAGGGAATGTCAGAATTTTCTTCCTCATCTTCGATTTTGGCCATGAGACAGAGATTGGCCTCATCATCATCTTCAGAGTCAGATGATTCTTCTTCATCAGAGGCAGCCCAATCAAAGTCAGCCATCAGGCCTTTGCCTTTCTTCTTAAAGCCTTTCAGCTTTGCATACTTTTCTTTCAGCTTTTGATACTTGTCATCTCTAGCCCTGGGGTTAGAGGATTTCTTGGAGAGAGCTGAGGGTTTATAGACTTTCTTTGACCTGCACTCGCTAGCAAAATGTCCTATCTTTTCACAGTTGTAGCAGTAGCCTTATCAACAGGGGTTGATGATCTTGGCTTGTCAGTAAGTGCGAGGGGTTTGTTCTTTCTGAAATTTTTCTTTTTGGCGAATCTCTTAAACTTATTAGATTGGAGAGCCATAGATTCATCAAGATCTTAAGAGTCAACATCTGATGAGCATTCAGAGTTAGTTTCCAACTCAGTGATAGTGATAGTAGATTGCTGAGTGAAAGGTGACTCTGAGAATAAAGCAACATGTGTGCTTTTGGAATCTTTTACAAGATTCTTCTTAAGATGACACGACTGCTTATGATTAAGCATAGTGCCATATAAGGTAGAAAGAGTGTTGGTCCCGAAGGCCTATACAAGTTTGTAGAAGGGGGGGGGGGTTGAATACAAACACACAAATTTTACTTTTCTAAATTGTTTATTGATAAAACATTAACAATTTACAGCTTGTTGCGGAAACAAGATTAAGGATAAACCTAAATCTAAACAAGTTGGAATACTAAGGTTTCTTGCACTAAGAGAGATAAGGAAATTACTAATAATAACCTATCTTGAGATAAGAGATTGAACTTGTCCAGAGTTAGCAAGTTACTTCAAATGAAGTGGGTTCATCTCTTTATATACTGCATGCATTTAATGCAAGTCAGTATACACTTTACACGTGTCATCAGCTGGTTGGTTGCATGTCATTGACCTTGGTTGACAACCTTAGTAGCCGCATGGATGAACAGTGTAGTATCAGAGTGGTTGTACGATTTCAGACAGTCGGAGGTTCTTTTCTGACATTTCGTACGGAGTCGTGCAAAGGGGGTTAAGACAAAAGTACTTTGTACGGAGGACTTCATGATCAGCTTTCGTTGATTCAGAGCATTATCATTTTCTATTCAACGAATGATAAAGTTCAGCGATAGCTGAAGTCTTGTACTTGATACTTCACGTTGAGTGGACAAATCTGAGTCTTCGCTGATCCGCATCAGTTCATTAGGAGACTTGTCGCTGGTTCTTGAGCTTGATCTTCGACTTCAGCGTAGAACCTTTGTTGACGTGAAACTTATCTTCAGGGATCATAAGTAAACAACTAACTTATCAGCGATCATCATAATGACTGAACAGACTCAGAGCATTAATGGTGAACAGTGTTCGCTGAATGTTTAATTTAAAGAGCGTTAGTTCCTATCAGCGGTACTGTAAGATCTTAGTACTTATCAGCGATAGTGAAACTCTGATACATATTGTTTACTTACAATTTTCACTAAGTATAAGAGAGGGTCATTATCAAATCACTGAGGGTTTGGATCAACAATCTCCCCCTATTTGTTTATGACATAGAAACAAAGAAAATTGCTATTTAATGAAAACATAAGGATAAAAGGAACTCATAAAATATTTGTCCCTTTTACTGTTTTCTGGGATCTTTTCAGTACTGATGGAGTAAAGTACATTTGCTGAAATCTTTCTTTAAAACTTTGAATCAGGTTACAAAGAGAAATGGAAAGATTACAAGTACAAGCGAAATAAATTACAAGTACAAAAGAATAACTGATACAATAGAGAAAAGGGCGATCATATCAGCTTGTAAAGGGTTCTTCCTTGATGAGAAGTTCATCAAGGGTCTTTGATGTGGGAATCATCCAGTCAGGGACGGTTACACCTTGTTTTCTTTTGATCAGAGCTGCTTCAAAAATCAAGGGCTTCAGGTGTCTAACTTTGATGTCGCGTCTGACTTCACACCAGTATACGAGATCTCTGAGTTGTTCGATGGGAGCGATGTGGAGCTCAGAGATACATTGAAAGTGATGATTTCCATAGTAGTCTAAAATGAATATACCATAGGGATCACTTACAACTGTGCCAGGAATGAATGTTTCTCCAGGTGGTAGGGAGGTGTCAAGCATTGAGAGATCGGCATCAGGTCCAAGAACTACAGCACGAGAGAAACCAATGCCCGTTTCATTCCGAATAGGAGGACCTGAACCAGAGACTTTCTTTTTCTTATCAGAGACTTTTCTTGGTTGAGGAAGAGTAGGAGGAATATCCACAGCAGATGAAAGCAGGTCGATCTGTTTGTTTAAGATCTTCTCGACATGGCTTTTGAACTTTGAGCGCGATCCCTGAATGGCTAATTTTGTTTCTAACCATTCAGAAAGACCAAACGTTTCTAAGGTAGCAGCATAGAAGGTTTGCTTGGTTTTGTCATCTCTGTAGACATCCACTTCAACAACAGGAACTTCAGCGTACAGTCTTCCTCTGATGTTTGCCTTGATGATTTTGGATGGTCTAGATCGATAGGTCAGCATTTGTTTAGCCCATTCCAAAGTCATATCAGAGACCTTAGTCTTTTCTCTAACGATCTCTTGAGCATCATCCCATAGCTGACGTTGAACATCAATGGGAACTCTTTTCAGCTTGGGGTCTTTTATTGATCGTTTAGAAAGCTTGATGGCGTATTCTCTGTCTCTTTCTTCAGCTTCCTTTCTTTCAGCGATTAGGCATTCAGCTCTGAGGTATTCCTTGTATTCCTTTTGGGAAATTCTGAACTTTGGAGGAACTGAAGGAAGTTGATCACGCCTCAAAATGATTCGCTGATCCTCGAATCGCTTTATTATCTCCTCTCTTCTTTTCTGATCCTCTTCACTTAGCTTTTAAGGAGCTAAGGAAGGTCTGTGTCTGTGCGAGAGTAGCTGTTCTTCTGGTTCATCAGTCTCAGAGTTCAAATCTAAGACTGGGATTATTTCTTCAGCAGCAGCTGGTATTATTGGTGAAGTCGCAGTTGTGGAGCCTTCAGCGATATCCTCAAACAGGGGAGAGGACTAGCTGAAACACAGTGATCTTACGAGTAAGAAATTGTGTAGAATCAGAGGGACAAAATTGGTTCAAGTGTATAGGCTTGGGTAGTAGAACTGATAGTGTATGATAGAGGAGGGATGGAGTGAGAGATGTTTAGTGTACCTGACAAACCGGCTTTTCAAGCAAGATCGTCAGATTGTCATCTGCAGCGATGCTTTTGCCTTTGCCTTTCTCAGCTCCAGAGGCTGAGGGCTTTGTCTTTGTCCGCTCCCCTGAAGGTTCATTTATCGAGATTCCCTTAAGAGCTTTGATCGTCGGAGCAGGTTTGACGATAAAGAAGTCATCGTTATCTTCATCATCATCATCATCATTCTTTGGAGAAGAGGATGGTTCATTATCAGGGATGTCGACGGCTTCATCATCTTCTGCTTCGGATTCGGTTTTATCAGCTTCTTCTTCGAGTTGCCCCCCCCTCAGATACAGAGGCGAGCTTCTCGGTTTCCTCAGGGTTTTCATCTCCCTGAGGTCCAGAGGTGGTTTCTTCAGCATCCTTCTCTCCCCTGATAGATTCATCATGGGAAAGGTCTTCAGCGCTTTTGGAGAGATCTTCAGCGCTCTTCTCCCCCTCTTTTTCATGATGACTGGGGGAGGAATGGGTTGACTCAGCAGCGTTGGTAGGTTCTCTGTCTTCTTGGCCAGAGATACATATCAAATCTTCAATCTTTGCTATTCTGTCTTGAAGGCCAGAGATAGCAGGATTGATCTTTTCCAGCTCAGTGCGATCCGCCGCTGTGAAATTGTCAGATGCAGGGACAGGGGCAGGAGCAGGAGTATTCGCTTTGTGTAGGAGCTGCTCGATCATCGATTTCATCAAACTAACATCGTTCTTTATAGAGCCTAAGTCAGTCTTTACAGTAGACATATCTCCCTCTAGTTGTCCAACCGATGTCTTCAGCGTTGTGACCTCGCTGGACATGGATGAAACTGAACTTTTGAAAGAGGTGTAGTCTGTGTAGATGTCAGCGAGCACCTTGGCGAAGTTGCTGAGAGTGTTATCAACTTACTTCAAGTCATCTGTGGAAGCCTTCTTCTCCACCACCGTTGTCAGCTTGTGCAGATTCTCTCCAGCGTTTGTTACAGCTGTAGAGTTATTAGAAAGAGTAGTGGTGAGATCTGTCAGCGTTGTCTCCACAGCTTTCAGAGAGGCGTTGATGTCTCCTAAATTAGGACCTGTAACATATAAGAACTTGTGAACATAGGAAAGCTCAGAAGTTTGGGGTTTAGTGACAGTGTTTATGGGTTGGTGTGTACCTGCAGGAGGATTGATGAACTCGTCAAAATTACGGGTTCCTAAAAAGTGTTCCATGTCATCTTCAAAAGTACCCATGGATTGTCCTGCAGGTCCTGTCTTCATCATTCCTGGAGAATCAGCTTTAGGTTCCGTAGAAATGATGGCAGCTCCAGCGAGATCTGGAGGAGAGACCAAATGAGTAGAGGGAGGAGCGAAGGATAAGAATGGGGGTTGGGTTCTGAGTTCAGCGTTGGATTCGCTGATAATCACTTCATCAGTCTTTTGAGAGACTAAAGGAGGTTGGGTAGGTTCCAAGTTAGTAACCTCAGCGTTTAGAGACGCTGAAGTTGGGATGGAATGGATGGGTTGTTCAGGTGTGGCAGAGCGTACCACTGAACGTTCCTTCAGCTCTGCAGAAAGAGCTGAGGAGTCTTCAGCATGAAATTGCTGGGGTTGCTCCTTTGTTTTCTTGATCCTTTTAGAACCAAGTGGGGTAGATGAATGTTTCCTTTTCTTAGAAGGAGAGGATTTTGTGGCCAGGGTATCAGCGATGGGTATTGTCGCTGAAGGAGCCACATAATTAGAAGAAGAAGGGTTGAGAAGAGTCAAGAGTGTAGAAAGACGTACCTCATTCACCATTGGTTTGAAGTCGAGTATCTTTGGGCCGACCTGAGAGAGTTTTAGGTCACCATTAGTTGGGTAGCTCTCCTTCAGGCCATATTGGAAGATGGCGCTGATGAATCGGGGGTAAGGAACCCATGGAGGTCTATCAGCGACGGTGTCCACTCTTAGAACTAGGTCATCATAGATAATCGATGCCCAGTCTATGTTGAGACCTTTCAGCAGTGCATATCCCATTGCTTGCTGAGGTTTAGCGGCTTGGTCAGAGGAGCCGCTCTTTGCAGTCATGCAGCTGATTAGATGAGCGAAGATGAAATTCATCTCGCTGGGCATTTTCGATTTCTTGATAATCGTCAGCTTCTTCTCGGCCTTCATGTCTCTGCCGATTTCCCATACATAGCCCATTGCATCGAAAAATGCAATGATGGCTTTCCTGTCTGAGTTTTTCTTAGGGTCGGGGAGGGGAACGAATGGTTTTTCCTTGGTAGCGATGGGAAGGCTGAGAGCTTTGCGAATAATGGCAGAGGTGATCTTCATGGTGCCATATTCGATATCGCAGAGGATGCAATCGATTGTTTTGGAGGGGTCTTTGGCTGATGGTAGTTGAGAGTGTCTGGCTGAGTACCAGAATTGTGAGAGCAAAAACTGATGTGCAGGAGGTGTTATGGTCAGGGCTGTGGAGATGCAGCAATTCTTTAGGAATTTCACAGCATCATCTAGATGTGTGACTTGCTTTCGAGGAGGAAACTCGAGAAGCGCATAGAGGTTGTTCACCTTAGTCCAATCCAGTTTGTCAAGGGCAAACTTGACTTGAAGAGCCTTGAGGATGTCCACTTCCTCAGAATCAACGGAGACGTTCTCAGCGGTAGCAGGAATGTCAGACGATGCCATTTCTCTGTATTATCAGTTTAACCAAAGATGTTAACAAATAAGAATTATCTTAATGTTGAAAGATTTTCCATTAAGATGGTTCAAATTTTACCCATTTCATTCAGACACAAATGTCTTAATGAAGATTAGGGTTTTTCTTGATTTTAAGAAACGAAATGTAAAACCCATTTATTCTTATTATCCAGTTTTCTATGAATAATTGGATTCTGGAAACGAATGAAGAATAAGTTTAAGAGTTTCGCATTTAAACTTGAAGAACAACCATGAAATGGTTGTGTTCATAAAACCATGAAAGAAAATGATTTCATTTTAAGAAATTATTTTGTTTGATCTTGTTAAAACAAGGAAAAGATCAGAAACAAGTTATACGCATTTGGTAATAAATAAGAACATATTAACCTTGATGTTTGATGAAGAAGATGATGAACAGTTCTTGAAGTTTTTGAAAGCACAAATGCAACAGTGAATTCTTTCTTGCGGAGGAAGATTGATCGCGTAAAAGAAAAATATAAACAAAGAATTTGTTTGTATAGAGATTTTAGAAAGAGAAAATCTTGAGCGGGAAAAGATTTTCATCATGACACGGACACGTGTTTGCATTTGATTGGAAGTTTGAACGAGACGTGCAAACGTGTGTCAGAGAGAGAAAACGTGTCGGGGTTTATCCGTTGCAGTGATGTCACAACTGTCCTTTCATATTCTTGTAGGATGTCTCTGAGGTTTTGAAAAACTCAGGGACTCTTTTATAAACATGAAGCACTGAATGAAAATATCAGTGATGGTTTTAAGAATTTTCAAAATATCGCTGTTAAGGAAGAGATATTCAGCGATGCATTTTGTTTTGAAATCTTGCATTTTCATGCGATTGTCAGAGAGAGAAAACATACCTTGATATCAGCTTAACCAAGTTTTATTCGGAGAGAAGATGATTAAATAGGTTATATGAGTTGATTTTATCCTATCGCTGATAAATGTGAACCGTTGAGGATTTTACCCTTCAAAGTTCAGCATTCCAAGCTCGCTGATGAGAAAGTTGAATCTTGTCTCATCAAGAGGTTTGGTAAATAAATCAGCTAACTGATAATCAGTTGGGATAAAATGAAGTTCTATATCACCATTCATCACATGATCTCTGATAAAATGATATATGATTTCTATATGTTTGGTCTTTGAATGTAGTACTAGATTGTTTGCTATAGCGATGGCACTTGTGCTGTCGCAATAGATTGGAGTTTTGGAGAGCTGAAGATCATAGTCTAGTAGCTGATTTCTCATCCACAAGACTTGAGAACAACAGCTTCCAGCAGCTACATATTCAGCTTCAGCTGTGGAAGTGGACACTGAATTTTGCTTTTTACTTGTCCAACTTACCAGCTTTCCACCCAGGAGCAGACATCCTCCTGTGGTGCTTTTCCTATCCATTTTGCAACCTGCAAAATCACTATCTGAATAGGCGGTTAGATCGAATCCTGAATCTTTGGGATACCAAAGACCTAGGTTCGCTGTACCCTTAAGATATCGAAAGATTCGCTTTACAGCTTTTATATGAGATAGCATAGGTTCAGCTTGATATCGTGCACACAAACATGTTGCATACATAATATCGGGTCGGCTAGTTGTAAGATACAAGAGAGAGCCGATCATCCCACGGTACGGCGTGACATTAACAGGTATTCCCTTTGAATCCTTGTCAAGTGTCAGCGGTGGTGCCATAAGGGTTTTCATAGCTGAACTATGCGTTAAATCAAATTTCTTCAGCATATCTTTAACATACTTTCCCTAATTGATAAAAGTTCCTTTTTCAGTTTGCTTAATCTGAAGACCAAGGAAATATGTTAGTTCACCCATCATGCTCATTTTATACTCATCTTTCATTCTATCAGCGAAACGAGTACAAAGCTCAGGGTTAGTAGAACCAAATATAATGTCATCAACATATATTTGAACTAGAATGATATGACCTTTCACTTTTCTAAAAAATAGAGTTTTGTCAATCTTACCTCGCTCAAAATTTTCAATATGGAGATAAGTAGAAAGAGTGTCATACCATGCACGAGGAGCTTGCTTCAAGCCATAAAGTGCCTTATCCAGTTTATAAACATAACCTGGACGCTTAGAATCTGAGAATCATGGAGGTTGTTCCACATACACTTCTTCATTCAGCTTTCCATTCAGAAACGCCGACTTAACATCCATCTGATGTACTTTGAAGTTTTTGTGTACAGCATATGCTAAGAATAGACGAATAGATTCAAGTCTTGCTACTGGAGCAAATGTTTCGTCATAATCTATACCTTCCTCTTGTTTGTATCCCTGAGCAACAAGACGAGCTTTGTTGCAGGTTACAGTACCATGTTCGTCCAACTTGTTTCGATAGACCCATTTAGTGCCTATTACTGTTTTATCAGTTGGTCTCCGAACAAGTTTCCAAACTTTGTTTCTTTCGAATTCAGTCAGCTCTTCTTGCATTGCGCTGACCCAGTTTGGATCTTTGAGGGCATCATCTATTTTCTTTGGTTCAGTTAGAGAAATAAAGTTAACAAATAAACAAATATTACCTGCACTTCGTCGAGTCTGAACACCAGCGTTTGGATCACCAAGAAGATGAGGCTTTAGCTACTTCTGGAGTTTCAGTTAAGAGAGGAATACTTGCATTTGTCATTTCATTTACTGATTGCTGAGAGATAGATGGTATGTCTGAGGCATTTGGTTCAGCGGTAGGTATAGTGTTTATAGGAACAGCTGAGACCCATGATGTTTCAGCTTCACTATTCTGCATGTTTGGAATGATAGGAGGACTATCATCTTCTACTGGATGAGCATGAGGAGTGGGAATATCTTCTGAATCACCAAGACGAGAAAACATCCATTGATTCAGTTCTTCAGTATCAGCAGACGGTTTAGAGTTCGCTGAACGGGATTCGTCAAACGTGACGTGAATAGTTTCTTCTACAGTTTGTCTTCTTCGATTGAAGACTCTGAAGGCTTTGGAAACTGAGGAGTATCCAAGAAAGATTCCATCATCAGCCTTAGGATCAAACTTTCCAAGAGCATCTCTGTTGTTCAGTATGAAACACTGACATCCAAAGATGTGAAGAAAGCTGATTGAAGGCTTTCTTCCATGAAAGAGTTCATAGGCTGTCTTTTTGAATCTTTTAACTATCAGCGACCTGTTTTGCGTAAAACAAGCAGTGTTGACAGCTTCTGCCCAAAACTGAGTAGGCAGGTGAGAATCGCTGAGCATTGAACGTGCAGCTTCAATAATTGTTCTATTTATTCTTTCAGCGACTCCATTTTGTTGCGGTGCTCTCACTTAAGAGAAGTTGTGAGAAATACCCTTACTCTCAAGGAAGGAATCAAGAGAACTGTTTTTGAATTCAGTCCCATGATCACTCCTTATTGAGCGAACGGTCAGATTGTTTAGTGTTTCCGTCTTCCGAACAAAGGTGATGAGTTCTTCAGGGGTGTCACTCTTAGAACGGAGAAACATTACCCAATTGAAGCGAGAGAATTCATCAACTATGACCAGCGTATATTTCTTTCCAGCGATGGATTGTTTGTTAACAGGGCCAAACAAATCCATATGGAGTAGTTGTAGAGGAGATGACACTGAAGAAACTTGCTTTGATTTAAAGCTTGCTTTGGTCTGCTTCCCTTTTTCACACGCTGAACATAAAGACTCTTTGGCGTATGAATGCTGAGGTAGACCAGTGACTAACTCTTTTGAAGAAAGAGTGTTCAGTGTCTTGAAATTTAGATGAGATAGCCTCTTATGCCATAGCCAGCTGACATCAGATGAGGCCTTTGAGAAGAAACAAGAGTTCTCAGTGGTTGTTGAGTCCATGTTTATTACATAAACATTTTCCAAACGATAACCGCTGAGAGCTATCTTCTCCTTTTTGTCAACGACAAAGCAGGATTCCTTAGTAAAGATTACTTTGTTATCCATGTCGCAAAGTTGACTGATGCTTAGAAGATTATGCTTCAGCCCTTCAACATATGCGACTCTTCTGAAGGAGGTTGTACCATTTGAATGTACACCATACCCTCGGGTATGTCCTTTTCCATTTCCACCGAAAGTCACAGAGGGACCCTTCTCTTCCTTGTATTCAGTGAGCAGACTTTTCTTTCCAGTCATGTGTCTAGAGCATCCGCTATCGAGATACCAGATACCCTTCTTAACCTGCAATACAAAGGAAGATTAGTTTTTCTTGGGAAACCACTTGACCATGTATACACATTTGTCAGTGGAAGTAGTTGGAATGGAAGATTCAGCAGTCTTCGCAGCATTTGAAGATTCAGCTTTGTTTTTCTTCACTTTGGTTAATTTCTTAACTTCAGTGGTAGGATTCACCTTGACCTGATTTG
This sequence comes from Saussurea involucrata, assembly GCA_033807775.1. Classification (NCBI taxonomy): domain Eukaryota; kingdom Viridiplantae; phylum Streptophyta; class Magnoliopsida; order Asterales; family Asteraceae; genus Saussurea; species Saussurea involucrata. Next base: position 143,264,621 of record CM066322.1, read on the forward strand.
CACCAGGGTTGGTCTTCTTTACCTTGGGGGTAATCTTCACCTTAGCTATCTTTTCATCTTTGGTGGCTGTGGGACACTTACTGGCAATATGATCGGTAAGTCCACAGTGATAACATTTCCTATAACTAAAAATAGTTCTAGGACCATTTGAATGCTGAGCTTTTGATTTCGAAATAGAAGTGCCAACACCAAGTAAACTATTGGTTTTGGAAATGGGACGAACATTCAGTTCTTCAGATTTCTTACCAAGGATATCCACTCTGAGTCTAGGAGTAGATCGCTGAATAGATCCAGAGATCTGCTTCCTTGATCCAGAGGGATGAGTCACTGAAGCTTTAGAAGCATTCAGGTTTGGTACTAAGGTACCCTTCTGAGGATTCTGGTAAATAACAATTCCTTTACCTTTGTCTTTAGAGACAGAGGTAGGTTTTGAATAAACCATTTTCTCCTTGCCTTTTGAGGTGGTAGGAGTTTCCTCAGGAATTGGTGTAATGGATGAGGAGCACTGAGAAGATGAAGTATCAGCGACTGAGGATACGAACGTTCCAAATTTAAGCATTGAACGCTCAGTGGTTGGTTTTGGAGTATCATATTTGTAACCCAAACCACGTTTATCACTCAGGGGAATCTGAGACTTTATTATCTCAGTGATCTTTGTTGAAGAATTACACCATCCTTCAACAGTAGCTTTTTCAGCTTTTAATGCAGCGATAGCTTCTGCTCGTTCGATTTTGACTAGCTGATTTAAATATACTTGATCTTTAAAATCTTCTTCAATTTTAGAAAGCTTTTCTATTTGAAGGTGGCAGTTTTTAAGCTTTGCAGCGAGATCTAGGTTTTGGTTTTCAACCACAGTTTTTCCGTTCATGGCTTCGTATAAACTTCTAGTCAAGAGATCGATCTTACGGAGACTATCAGCTTCATCAATATTTGCAATATTGGTAAAGAAGGAAGGTGATACCTGAATAGCAGAGGTTGAAGTGGAGGGAATGTCTGAACTTTCTTCCTCTTCTTCAATCTTGGCCATAAGACATAGATTTGCTTCATCATCTTCAGAGTCAGATGATGATGCTTCTTCTTCAGCTTAGCATATTTTTCTTTCAGCTTTGAATATTTGTCATCTTTATTCCTTGGAACAAAGGGTTTCTTTGTAAAAGCTGAGGGTCTAGAAACTTTCTTAGACCTGCACTCGTTAGCGAAATGTCCTGTCTTTTCGCAGTTAAAACAAGTAGCAGTAGCCTTATCAACAAAAGCTGATGATCTAGGCTTGTCAGTTATGGAAAGAGGTTTGTTCTTTCTAAACATTTTCTTTTTGGCAAATCTCCTGAACTTCTTAGTTAGGAGAGCCAAAGATTCATCATTATCTGAATAATCAGAATCTGATGACCTTTCAAAGATACTTTCTAACTCAGTGATAGTGACCGAGGGTCGCTGAGTAGAAGGTTCCTCTGAGATTGAAGCAACAGGGGTGCTTTTGGAATCTTTTACTAGATTCTTCTTAAGATGGCTCGATTGCTCATGATTCAGCAACGTGCCATATAAGGTTGAAAGGGTCATTGATTTTAGATCCTTTGACAGCTTGAGACACATAGCATAATTGTCCCAGCTTTCAGGTAAACATTCTAGAAACTTTGTCAGTACTTCAAAGTTAGAATATTCCTTACCAACAGTTTTCAGATCTATAATTAAACAATTAAAACGTTGGTGAACTTCAGAGAGAGATTCATTCTTACCAGAAATGAAGCTTTCGTATTGTCTTACCAGGTTGATCTTTCTTGAGTCCTGGACTTCAGACGTTCCTTCATACTGAACACATATTGTGTCCCACATGGCTTTTGATGTTTTCAGATTCATGACGGAATGGTAGACTTCGTCAGGAAGAGCCATGGATAGTATGGCTCTGGCTTTTGTATCTATAGCCACTTTCTTCTTATATTCGTCAGTCCATTGAAAGATTTCCTTAGGTACCAACCTCTCTGGAATAGCAGGTCTATTCTCAGCGGCTGGAACAGCAGCATCAATTCTTACAGGGATGAATGGACCATTCTCGAGATAGTAAGGCATAGTAGGGTCTACACCTTCTAAGAAGAGTGTCATCCTATTTTTCCATAAGTTGAAGTTATCTATGGAAAATCTAGGGGGTTTAGCAAGAGAACCATTGTCTATATAATTTTTGTTTGTGTTGGTGGGCATTTTCAGATAATAGCAAGGAAGAGAAATATCTTAGATTAGATCTTGTTTATGAGATTAAACAAATCCGCTCTGATACCACTTGTTGGTCCCGAAGGCCTATACAAGTTTGTAGAAGGGGGGGGGGGGGGGTTGAATACAAACACACAGATTTTACTTTTCTAAGTTGTTTATTGATAAATCATTAACAATTTACAGCTTGTTGCGGAAACAAGATTAAGGATAAACCTAAATCTAAACAAGTTGGAACACTAAGGTTTCTTGTACTAAGAGAGATAAGGAAATTACTAATAATAACCTATCTTGAGATAAGAGATTGAACTTGTCTAGAGTTAGCAAGTTACTTCAAATGAAGTGGGTTCATCTCTTTATATACTGCATGCATTTAATGCAAGTCAGTATACACTTTACACGTGTCATCAGCTGGTTGGTTGCATGTCATTGACCTTGGTTGACAACCTTAGTAGCCGCATGGATGAACAGTGTAGTATCAGAGTGGTTGTACGATTTCAGACAGTCGGAGGTTCTTTTCTGACATTTCGTACGGAGTCGTGCAAGGGGGGTTAAGACAAAAGTACTTTGTACGGAGGAGTTCATGATCAACTTTCGTTGATTCAGAGCATTATCATTTTCTATTCAGCGAATGATAAAGTTCAGCGATAGCTGAAGTCTTGTACTTGATACTTCACGTTGAGTGGACAAATCTGAGTCTTCGCTGATCCGCATCAGTTCATTAGGAGACTTGTCGCTGGTTCTTGAGCTTGATCTTCGACTTCAGCGTAGAACCTTTGTTGACGTGAAACTTGTCTTTAGGGATCATAAGTAAACAACTAACTTATCAGCGATCATCATAATGACTGAACAGACTCACAACATTAATGGTGAACAGTGTTCGCTGAATGTTTAATTTAAAGAGCGAGAGTTCCTATCAGCGGTACTGTAAGATCTTAGTACTTATCAGCGATAGTGAAACTCTGATACATATTGTTTACTTACAATTTTCACTAAGTATAAGAGAGGGTCATTATCAAATCACTTAGGGTTTGGATCAACAAAGAGTCATAGATTTTAGATCCTTAGATAGGTTGAGACACATTGAATAACTGTCCCAGCTTTCAGGTAAACATTCTATGAACTTTGTCAGAACTTCGAAGTTAGAATATTCCTTACCAACGGTTTTCAGATCTATTATTAAACAGTTAAACCGCTGATGTACTTCAGAGAGAGATTCATTCTTACCACAGATGAATCTTTCGTACTGTCTTACCAGGTTGATCTTTCTTGAGTCCTGGACTTCAGACGTACCTTCATATTGAACACAGATTGTGTCCCACATGGCTTTGGAGGTTTTCAGATTCATGACGGAATGGTAGATTTCATCAGGAAGAGACATAGAAATAATGGATATGGCTTTGGTGTCGATAGCCACTTTCTTCTTATCTTCATCAGTCCACATATGAATTTCCTTGGGAACCAAACTTTCAGGAATGGCAGCTCTAGTAGCATTGCCTGGAACTTCAGGATCAATTCTAACAGGGATATATGGGCCATTTTCGATGTAATAAGGCATAGTAGGGTCTATACCTTCTAAGAAGAGTATCATCCTATTTTTCCATAGATTAAAGTTATCTCTGGAAAATCTAGGGGGTTTAGCAAAAGAACCATTGTCAATATAGTTTGTTTTTGTCTTGGTAGCCATAATAAGAAATAGTAAGGAAGAAAAAAGATTAGTATAAGAAGATCTTGTTTATGAGATTAAACAATCTGCTCTGATACCACTTGTTGGTCCCAGAGGGGTTATACAAGTTTGTAGAAGGGGGGGGGGGGGGGGGGGGGGTTGAATGCAAACACACAAATTTTACTTTTCTAAATTGTTTATTGATATTTATCAAAAAATTTACAACTTGTTGTGGAACAAGATTAAGGATTAAACCCAATCTAAGCAAGTTATGAGAAACGCTAAGTTTCTTGCACTAGATTTAAGAAAGAAAGGAGATAAGAATATTACTAATAATATTCTAACACTAAGTAGTAGAGAGAAGAAGATGGCCGAGCAGTTCATTTCTGAAGTAGGGTTTTTCTCATATACCGCATGCATTTAATGCACAGCAGTACAACTTTACACGTGGCAGCATCTGATTGATTTCATGGTTTGACCTTTGTAGACAACCTAGTAGCCGCATGATGAACATTGTAGAATCAGAGTTGGTTGTACGATCCTGGACAAAAGGGATGTCCTTTCTGACATTATCGTACGAAGGCGTGCAAGGGGAAAGACAAAAGTAACTTGTAGAGGAAGACTTCATGATTAGCGTTCGTTGAACAGTACTTTATCAGCGAGTGACAAAGCTCAGCGATCGCTGAAGTCTTCTACTTGAAACTTCACGTTGACTGGACAAATCTTGGCTTAGCTGATATCCGCATCAGTTCATTAGTAGACTTGTCGCTGGTTCTTTGGCTTGATTTTCGACTTCAGCGTAGAACAGTTGTTGACGTGAAACTTGTCTTCAGGGATCATAAGTAAACAACTAAACTATCAGCGATCATCAACAAGACTGAACAGGCTCAGGGCTATATTGATGGACAGTATCGCTGAACATAATTTAATGAACATGAGTTTCCTATCAGCGGTACTGTAGAGACATAGTACTTATCAGTGATAGTGAAACTCTAATACATATTGTCTACTTACAATTTTCACTAAGTGTTTCTTAAAGAGTCATTATTAAATCACTAAGGGTTTGGATCAACATCACCGTCTGAAGCAGTCTTTGTCCATGATCGCCGATCAAAGGGATGAGCTGGATAAGATCAAGGAGTCTTTGGCTGCGAGTGAAAAAGAGGTTGAAGTCTCCAAATATAGGGCGATGAAGTTAGAAGATGAGGTAAAAGAGTTGAAGGACGAGGCGAAGTCTGTCTTCGCTTTTGCTCGATTCACTGCGCGGGCGGCGATTATGCGGCGACACGTGTTGGGCAAGAATCCTCTGGCTTTGGTGTCGGACGAGCTTGCCTTCTTCTTGAGGGACGTCGGGACCGAAAGAGACCTCGACTCGGATGATGAGAAGGAGGTCGGGGAGGAGGAGGTGGACGAAGGATCCAAAGGCGAGGCCTTTGGCAAGGACGCGACTAATGACCCTCCTCAGTCTTAGAAAAAATCTTTATTATTTTTGTTTTTTACTGCTCGACCGTTGGTGGTTGAGATATTTTGCAATGTAAATGATCGATCATTCAATGGATGAAATTCATTAAGTATGTCTTATACATTTTGTGAATGGATACCATATCAATTGAGAAATTCATTAAGTACAGAAGTGAACAATAGGACGTGCGACATAGGCATCCACTGTATTATAACGATTTTAGAACATAAGTCGTAAGGCTTTTACATTTTTTTAAATCACGTAAGCAAACGTAAGTACATGCGATCAATACATTCATTCAGAATATGAAATTCTTCTAAGTTAGAAAACTTAGATCGGGGGATCGCTAGACCTTATGATCGTACAACTAGATCGTACGATGAACTTGAATCATCTGTCCCTGCGGAAGGATAATCAAGTCATTGACCTGATCGCTTATGTCGTGCGATCTTACGAAACTAAAGTCGTATAGTAGACTTAGCATCTAATGTCGTATGATCCTGCGATAAAACGATGTCAGCAGTTGGTCGTTGACTAACCAACGAACCTCTTATGCTTAAGTCAGTAATCGTTATGATGGATAAAAATCGTATGAGAAAAGGAAAAAGACTTAGAAGAAATATATTTTCAAATGTGTCGCATTCCAGCTACGTGGGATATCTAGATTGTCGAGGTTTTGGAGCCGATAGGCACCTTTACCCACGACTTCTGAGATACGATAAGGACCTTCCCACTTGGTGGAAAGCTTACCTGCATTGAGCTCTTGAGTGCTTTGGAACACTCGTCGGAGGACATAGTCGCGTACTTGAAAGACTTTAACTTTGACCTTCTTGTTGAAATGTCGCTCAACCGATTTCCGCTGTGACGCCATTCTGATCAATGCTGATTCTCTGAGCTCTTCAAGGGCGTCAAGGTCATAACTTAAATCAAATAGGTCATGGTCGACGGAAGTATGCCTCGAGGCTGGGAGCTGGACCTCGACCGCAAAACTGCTTCACAACCATAAACTAAAGAGAAAGGGGTTTGTCCTGTGGACGTGCGGAGTGTCGTGCGATTCGCCCACAGGACCGAAGGGAGTTCTTCGACCCATTTCCCTTTGCAGCTTTTAATCTTTTCTTGATCGAAGCAATAATGGTCTTATTGCTTGACTCAGCAAGTCCAATTGCCTGGGGATACCTGGGTGTCGAAGTCGTCAGCTTGATGCTGCGGTCTTCACAGAACTGTCGAGTCCTACTTCTTATGAATTGGGATCCATTGTCGCAAACAATTTCGGATGGAATCCCAAACCTGCATATAATGTTAGTATGGATAAAAGAGACGACTTCCTTATCCCAAATTTGGGAAAAGGCAGCTGCTTCTACCCACTTAGAAAAGTAGTCTGTAAGTACGAGGAGAAATACCTTTTACCCTGGGGCAGGTGGCAGTTTGCCGACAATGTCCATCCTCCATCTCATGAAGGGCCATTGATCAATGTCGAGTGCAAAGGTTCAGAAGGTTTGTAGGACGTACCTGAATGTCGCTGACAAGGATCGCAGTTCTGGACATACCTGACGGCGTCTTGTCGCAGTGTTGGCCAAAAATAGCCATGTCGAGAGATACGATTAGCCAAACTGTGGCCTCCTGAGTGGTTGCCACACTCCCCATCATGCATTTCTTGAAGGATCTTCTGAACTTGGCTTTTGCTGGTGACGCATCTTAGGTTCAAGCCTGTCGATGATCGTCGATAGAGCCTATCTCCGATCATGACATACCTGGATGCCTTGAACCTGATTTTTCGGGCATCCATCTTGTCTTCTGGAAGTTGGTCGTGCATAAGGAAATTTCTGATGTCGCATGACCAATCATCTTCTTGGCCTTCGATTTGGACGACATCGTCATTTTCAATGGACGACGTCGCTAGGTGGATCATAGGAATACTGTCGAATATTGTTTCGACTAGAGCAGACCCAAGGTTTGCTAGAGCGTCGGCTTGAGTATTCTGATCCCTCGGGATCTGTTCAACAGAAAATGATTTGAATTTTTCTGATTTTTTTTGCTACCATTAGGTACGCTGCCATCTTTGAATCTTTGGCCGTGAATTCTCCGTTCATCTGGTTCACGACCAGAAGAGAATCGCTTTTGACATATAGCGCGGTTGCCCCCGAGTCATGGGCCATATTCATTCCCACGATCAGGGATTCGTACTCAGCTTCGTTGTGGCGAATTTAAGACGACGCCTAGTCCAGAACCTCTAGTATTGGATGAACCGTCGACATACATAGTCCAAGGCACGTCGTCGTGAGTCGCCACAGTTGACACTTCGAGCTCTGCTTCTTTCTCCAATTCAGGGCTGAAATCAGCAATGAAATCCGCCAAGGCTTGCGATTTGATCGCGGTCCTGGGCTTAAAATCGATGTCGTAACCACTGAAATATATGCTCCATTTCGCCAATCGACCTGTCAACTCAGGTTTCCTCAAGACAGACTTAAGAGGAAAATTAGTCACGACAGTAATAGGATGTGATTCAAAATAATGTCGCAACTTCTTCGCGGCTGTAACTAGCGACAAAAGCAATTTTTCCATTGAGGAATACCTGGTTTCGGCGTCCAGGAGAGATTTACTTACATAGTAGATCGGCAGTTGCTACTTTTTATCTTGTCGTGTCAGGACGACACTTACTGCATTAGGACTAACAGCCAGATACAGCTGCAAGACCTCATGATCTTGAGGCTTCGACAGCAAAGGCGGTGACGTCATGTATTCTTTCAGTTTTTGCAGTGCTTGCTCATGATCGTCGGTCCAGTCGAAGTCCTTATTTTTCCTGAGGACATTTTAAAATAAATGACATCTATCTGAGGATCGAGAGATAAACCTGTTCAGAGCTGCCACTCGACCAGTGAGCTTTTGGACCTCTTTGAAGTTTCTAGGAGTTTTGATCTCGATAATAGCTTTGATCTGGTCGAGATTAGCCTCGATCCCTCGAAGAGTGACCATGTATCCCAGGAATTTCCCAGCACTGACGCCAAAGGAACACTTCGTCGGGTTGAGCTTCATGCTATACTTCCGAAGGATGTCGAACGACTGCCTCAAATGCTCGACGTGGTCTACTCCTTGCTTTGACTTGACGAGCATGTCATCGATATAAACTTCCATCGTGTCGCCAAGATGGTCTTTGAACATCTTATTCACCAGGCGCTGGTAGGTAGATCCTGCATTTTTTAGTCCAAAAGGCATAACCTTATAACAATAAATACCTCAATCTGTCATGAATGCAGTTTTCTCCTGGCCGTCGACGTGCATCAGGATCTGCTTATATCCAGAATAAGCATCCATGAACGTCAATAGTTCATGTCCCGCCGTTGCGTCGACCATGGCATCGATATGTGGCAATGGAAAAGGGTCTTTTGGACAAGCTTTGTTGAGATTTGTAAAATCGATATAGACCCTCCATTTGCCATTTTTCTTTGCCACGACCACGACATTAGCAAGCCAGTCGGGGTAGTTTACTTCTCGAATTTTCCATGTCTTGAGGAGGTTGTCGACCTCGTCATTTATCACCTTACTCTTTTCAGGAGCAAATTTCCGACGCTTTTGTTTGATAGGTTTAAATGACGGGTCGACATTGATCTTATGGAAAATGACGCCAGGGTCTATGCTGACCATATCCTCGTGCGACCACGCAAAACAATCGGCATGTTCCTGCAAGAAAGATATTAGCTTGTCTTTAAGGCAGGGATCGAGGGATGATCCTATAAAGGCTTTCTGGTCAGGCTTGCTCTGGTCCAGGACGATTTCCTCCAGGCGATAGTCGTCGACTGTCCTAGGAGCATCTTGTGAATTCTCAAGCTCCCCATGCATCTGGGCAATGATCTGCTTTTGGTTTCCATTACTTGCCATTTTCCTGTAAAAGAAAAGAAAGGAAACTCCAAGAAAACGTTAGTAAGACGCACGCTTGTCGAAGATCTTCTCTAGATGGGGCCCCACGGTGGGCGCCAAACTGTTAATGTCAAAAATCGTCCAGAAGGATAACTTAAGGTTGATTGTGGAGCTTAACAACTAAAGAATGGGAATCGTTCGACAAACCGTACGACAAAGACAGAAAACGTAAATAAGACAAAGATTTTGGTGACGCGGGAAAAACCTCAACGAGGAAAAAACCCGCGGACGACTGTGAAGGTCGTCGCTGCACTATGATCGCCAAACAGGGGCGATATCCTTATGTTTCGGGTGTCGAGAGTACAGAGTTTACAATACAAATGAAAGAAAGACTTTAAATGTAAAGTAAAACAAGTGTATCGAATGTAAAAACTGGTGCGTCGTGTGTAGGAACTAAGCGTCGTGCGTGTAAGTCGTGCGTCGTGAGCGATCTTTCGAGAGAGAATTCTTTGCTTCGAGTGTTCTTGATAGTTCAGTTATGCTAAGATATCAGATATGCGGAATGATGATTGAGCCTTTGTATTTATAGCATTCGAACGCCTTGAATGATTCCTTAAAAGCTTCAAGTAACGGTTGTAACTGATGCTGAGTTTAATGCTCGTAAAGGCCATCGTTGGTTATAGCCGTTGTTCATCAATGACATTGACCCTGCATTAAACAGTGAAAACGTAACAGTAATATCGCATGTTAGTCGGTCGAGGTTGTAAGGCTCCTTACGACGGTCGATTGTCGCGAGTAACTTTAGATTTTATTTTTTGGTCAGATGATAAAGTATTATGATTTTATATTATTATGGAATAGTGTAATAAATGTTTTCCTTGCTTTGGTCGTGGTCGAGACTGGTGAAATTTTACCCAAACAGGTACCAAGAAGCAAATATAGAAATACTACATCAAAATTAGTTTTATAGGAAGTTAAATATGTCCAAATATAATAATATAGACAATTTTAAACGAACGTAAGTTTAAAGTACCAAACAAATTTGTGTCTTATGTAAACATGTTTCTATAAGTTGTGAAAGACTAAGAGGAGAAAAACAGAGAGAGAAACTTAGAGAGAGAAAGGTTAGAGAGAGAAAGGTAGAAGATGGTATTGTTATTATGTTCAGTACATTGAGGTTACAACTCTTTATATACTTGCCAACAATACAACATACTAACAGTTATGAGGCACCCTCTTTAACTACACTAACAAGTTGATATACAAGCCATTTTTTATTACCCTAACAAGTTTGCTAAGAAAATTTTAAAATAAAACATTCTATTTGATTTTTTATTACATTATTTGATAATATATTTATAAACTAATTGTCCAAATAAAAAGAGGACACTGTTAAAAAGCATATATATATATATATTTAGAAAGATAATAGAAACAAAGATTTCAAAAGTCTAAAACAACTACTTAGGATGAAATACGTCAAATATATTATATATGAACCGATACATGTAAACCACTATATATGAATACCTATACTATATATAAGCATGAAATCGGCAGTTGTAATAACCCGGGTAAGTTCGTTAGTTAAAATCTCCTTCCGTTAAATTTAGTTAATTTTAAAATTGAATGTTTAGGGTAAGTTTGGGTTAATTTATAAGTTAAGGGTGTTTTGGTCATTAGTGAATAGTTCAAGTCCAAAATGGGAAAATTGGTCTAATATTACCCCTTAAGCCTCCAGATATTTTCAGAAAATAAAAATCAATGTGTGTGTGTGTGTTTTGAGACATAAAGAAGAAAAAGAAGAAGAATAAGGTTAGGGCTTCAATTGGTTTACTTGGAAGTGATTTTGAGGTATGTTTCCTTTATGTTTTATGTTTGTAATAGTTAGTAGTAGATTCCTATCAGTTTAGATTTCTCAATTTTTCGATTTATAGCAGTTAATTGATTCTGGGTAGAAGTTTTGGTAAATAGACAGAGGTTTCCGGACGATTTTGAATGTGTTCGGTAATTCCTTCTTGCTAGTGTCCGGAAGATGAAGTATCCGGAAACCCTGTGCTAAAGGTATACGGACAGACAATTACCCGGTAAGTTTATTTTAATAGTGTCCGGATGAAATTAGATACCGGATGGTATCCGGATTACCTTGGTTTCCGGATGTCATCCGGATTATGTATGTTGTCCGGAAAGAGTCATACATCCGGTAAGATGTGTGTATCCGGAAAGTATGTTGTCCGGATAGTTCATGGTGTCCGGAAACTTCAATTGTCCGGTCACTTTTGAGATTTCAGATACTTTTAAGTATCCGATAACTATGTGTTTTGTCGACTCTTAGATAGGGTATGAATGAGAACTGGAAATACTGTGGACTCGACTTAAGTTCGGGTTTGGGGGAAACATTTGAGGATAAGAGTTAGATAGATTTATCTAGAGTTCTTAGCCCTAGTAAGTCTTATGTGTTCCATTTGGTAAAGAGATAATTGTATCTAATTGTTTCAGATTCTGTGAAATTGGGGTGAAAGCTTAATCGTTTTGAGAAAAGCTTGGAAGCGTTTTTTATAAGCAAACAGATGAGTTTTACTTTAAAATATTTTCAAACTGGAATACATATATGTGGATTGTGTGAATCCCAGATTGATCAGGTAACAACGATTCAATGAGAAATAACAAGAACGATTGATGATTTCAACTTGTCATCCCTCTCGTATTCATGATTCAAGATAGTTACAAAGGTTTGAATGAAAACCACAACTATCTCTCTCTAAAAAATTAAGCTCTCAACTTGTCTAATGAATCGCTTGGATGGCTAATCAATTGCCTAACCTAATTCTAAGGTTAAGACTAACCTTATATACTAAGGCTTTTAGGCAAACATGGCCTAAGCCCATTTAGACTAAACTAAGCCCATTTAATGAATAAAAGACTTTAACAATAAATAATTAATCTAATTAAGCTCTATAATTAAACTATATAATTATTTATATATCTTTCTAATATGTAGGACATTTATGGTCCTAACAGATTGGGAATGTGATAATTAGTGTAATTATGTGCATATGTATGAAGTATGATATATTGAGGTGTATATTATATTTATACGAGCATTACACTACACGAGTGCACGTTGGCCGGGCTTAGGAGCAGTGGAATTTGGTTATACGGAGGGACAGCGGAGTTGGCTGTATATTAGTGCAGCGGAGTAAAATGATTAGTTGGCTCGCAACCAACTAATATGGCCATGGGAATGAGACAAGAAAGTACACAATGCATGAGTCATAATTGGTATTCATATTTGTGTTATGTATATGGTGTTTGTGCAAATGATTTTAAACTGACATGGATTTTCTCACTTAGACCACTAGGTCTAACCCTCATTTTGTTTTAAAAATATGTATTCCAGGTCGTGGATCAAATAAGAGCAAGTGAAAAGGGTAATATGTGACTAGCTTTTGGAAGACTTATGTTGATCATGACATGTTTTTGTTAGGACACTGAAGTTGTCCTTTATAATAGAAAGTTTTGTAAAGCAATAGCTGTGTTAAAGGGCTTATGCTTAACTGTTGTAACAAGTGAGGAAGACTATAAATAGGACTTTACTTGTAATATTGTAAAGTGTGAATTCATAATACAAGATGTAGACATTAAATCTCTTTGTGTTCTCTCTAGGTTAGTTTTACTTTTCTAATAATGTTCTTCCTCATCTTGTTCTTATATCTTGTATTGTATGAAGATCATAGACCTAACAAGTGGTATCAGAGCCAAATCGACGAATTTTTCATCGATACGATCATCGAATCTCATCAATTCAAGTGTTTTTAGCCCTATTTTGCTCAGATTTCGGATCCTTATGTTGTTTGTTCGAGAAAAAAATGTCGAACTCACTTTTTGGATCAAAACTCCATCAAATTGATCGAATTACATGTTTTGATCAACTAGAAATCAGTTCATCTTCATTTTTCGAATAAGTCTGCGAAAGAATCACTGAAATTGGTCCAGAATTGAAGAAGTTATGATGATTTTAGTGATTTTCGGATGCTGTTACTTGGTTTCGGACCATTCATCATGGTTTCGGATCATTCATAGTTGGTTTCGGATGCTTCATCGTTTACTGTTCATTGATGGTTTCGAATCCTTCAGGTTTTACTGTTCATCATGGTTTCGGATGCTGCTATTGTTTTGATGGCTTAGATGGTTTCGAATCATTATGAGTTGATGATTTCGAATCTTGTGAAGTTCGAAATATTTCTGAATTTGGTCATCTTAGTTCTGAGTGTTTCGGAATATGCTTTCACCTAAAAGTTCAAAGGTATGGATGGCTTCGCATCTTTCTAATCCTGTCTCTAATGATTTCGAATTTCATTTATGCACTATAGGCATGGTTTCGCATCCAACATGATACGAATCCCATGGTTTCGCACCCAACATGATACGAATCCCTTTGATTTCGTACCCTTCATGATACAAATCCCATGGTTTCGCATCTAACTACATTCGAATCCCATGGTTTCACACCTAACTACATCCGAATCCTATGGTTTCGCACCTAACTACATCCGAATCCCCATGGTTTCGTACTCTACTTGGTCCGGATTCCTTGGTTTCGCATGCCTCTTGATCCGAATCCACTTGGTTTCGCATCCTTATAGATTCGAATTGATGGTTTCGCATACAGCCCGATCCGAATTCTGATGGTTTCGGATCCAAAAAATTTATGTGAAAAATATTTCTAATTAAAAAAAAAATCCGCTAACCGGGTAGCGGAACCCCTGTGCTAAGTCTCAGGATGGGGACACTGTTCATGGATTTTAGCATAACGCGTATGTGACATCCATCTGATTTTCAGCCTGCCACATACTTTTAGCAACTGTCAAAGTTTAAAAGGGCTCTAGTCTTTCAAGATTTTCAGAAGTTAATTGTTGGAGTTCAGTCTTTGGTTGGATTGGAAGAGACGCTTGAGTATTTGCAATCATTATTCTGAAGTTTTGTTGACGATGCTAGACCTTTGAATGCTCTTAATCACTTTTCTGACTTGATCAACCAGAATTGTGAGTGCTTGCAATCATTGTTCTGGTGCTTTGGTTGTGATTCAGACTTTTGAATGCTCATAATCATCCGGCTATTTCTTGAGGATTGAAGTTAGGGATTCTCTTCATTCAGTGGTTTGATGTATTTTGAAGACGAGCTTTTCGCTACAGTTGCTGAACAATGTTATTTGCTTGGGTCGTCTCATCCCTACCTAGTAGTGTGTGCTTTTATCGTTCCTCCTTCAAGCAAATTTGAACCAAGTTCTTAAGCCGAATTCCTACGCAACTCGTGATAAAACGACGGATTCCTTGTTTTACACAAAGAATGCATTTGGCTTTTCATTCAAAACTCACTCGTTATCATTCTTGTGGGCTTATCGGAACGAGCTCGAGTTTCTACATTTTGGAGATGTTGTTCGTGCACTTAGTGGAGTACATTGGATCTAAGTTTTCTCAAAATTGAAAATATGATGAATAAGAGCAACATTCAAGGGGGAGCCGAGCCTATTTTTGAAGAATTCACCGCTAAAGTTTTTTTTCAAGTAAATCAAGGGGGAGAGGATCTAATGATTTGAAGATGATTTGCTTTCCAAAACTTTAGGGGGAGAATGTTAGGACACTGAAGTTGTCCTTTATAATAGAAAGTTTTGTAAAGCAATAGCTGTGTTAAAGGGCTTATGCTTAACTGATGTAACAAGTGAGGAAGACTATAAATAGGACTTTACTTGTAATACTGTAAAGTGTGAATTCATAATACAAGATGTAGACATTAAATCTCTTTGTGTTCTCTCTAGGTTAGTTTTACTTTTCTAATAATGTTCTTCCTCATGTTGTTCTTATATCTTGGATGGTATGAAGATCATAGACCTAACAGTTTTGCAGTTATAACTTTGTTATTAGTTATAATGTAAATTAATTAGCAAAAAGTTTGTAATGAAATACTTATTATGGTTGTAAAGACTAAGGGACCGTACATGTTATATGATGTACCTTTTGTTATAAAACAATATTATGTAAAATATGTTATTTGTTTTATGTTTGGGAACCGGGTTGTTACAAATGATATCAGATCCTTAGTTTAAGGGATTTAGGTATTTGGATCCATACCTAGACATAAATTGCATGTGGAGTAGGATGTTCCTATTATTTTAGAACCTTGGGATGCTAAATATAAAAGGTAGAAGGAACATCATGTAAGGTAATTTCAAATTACATTTGGCCAGTGTAATCATGAACTTACAGGTATATGTTTAAACTGAAAAACCTTATTATATGGGGTATGTGCTTACGTGTATATTAACCTTGTTGAAATCTACAGAATGGCAAGTGGTACTCGACGTACGAATAGAGACGGAGAAGGAAATCCTAATAGAACGAATCCAACAATCGGGACAAGGGGAAGGGGTGGGGAACGAGGTAGGGGCAGAACTGGAGGTAGAGTTCAATCTCAAGGCACGGAATTTGTTACAAGGGACGATCTAACCGCTGAAATGGGAAGACTGCAAGTAAATATACAAGCTATGTTTAACCGAACTCGTCACACTGAAACTGAAGTACCAGATCCTAGTCTGGAAGACGAGATGCCCATTACACCTACTGTCATACTGGTGCTAAAGAAGTGTGATTATAAGATGTTTTTGAGCTGCAAACCTCCGACTTACTCAGGAGAAAGAGGCCCAGGCTATGAGGTGGCTAAAAGAGATAGAATCCATCTTCAAAACCATCAAATGTGCCGTGGAAGATAGAGTGTTATATGGAACCGCGATGCTGAAGGCCGATGCTCTATATTGGTGGGAAGCTCTTATTAGCTCTAGAGGATCTGATGTGTATTCTACTTTCTCTTGGGAAGAATTCACTATAGCTTTCAAGAGACAGTTTTATCCTCAAGCAGCAGTTAGACAACTAGAAGAAGAGTTCATGAACCTGCAACACGGAAGTTTATCGATTCGGGATTATACCGCTTGTTTTCTAGAGAAGTCTCGTTTCGCTGAGTACTATGTTGCCACAGAGGCACTTAAGATGGAGAGGTTTATCTTTGGGTTAAATTCAGAAATCAGAAGTCTAGTGATTGCAAAGGGACCATATACCTTCTCAGCCGCAGTAGATTCCACAAAAAATGTGGAACGGGATAAAGGGAGAGATGCTAGTCATAAAAGTACTGGAAAAAGAAAATGGGAAGGACCACATTATGATCTAAAGAAGTTTAGATCTCAGAGATTTGATAGTCGTCCACCTTTCAGACCAGCTGAAAGACATTGTCCAAAATGCAACCGTATTCATCAAGGAAATTGTCAAGTTGATCCGCGAGTTTGTTACAAGTGTGGAAAGACCGGCCATATTGCTAAAGTCTGTCGGGTAACTCGATTTTGTTTCTCATGCAATTCTCCTGATCACATTCAGTCTGATTGTCCACGGTGGAGAGTACAGCAGGGTGGTACATCAGTGAGACCAACGGGTGTTAGGCCGGTAGTACAAAGGCCAGAGCTACCAAGAGCAAGGGGTCGTGCCTTCCAAATGACAGCATAAGAAGCGGAGGAAACTCCTGATGTGGTTACAGGTACATTTTTAATAAACTCTACACGTGCTAAAGTGTTATTTGACTCCGGTGCAAACCGATCATTTGTGTCTCCTTCTTTTCCTGCTGTTATGCATTTAAAGCCTAAAGTGTTAGATCATGCTTTAATGGTAGATACTGCAAATGATAATCAAGTACCGGTTAAAGAGGTATTTGATAGTTGTGTTATAAATATAGATGGGTGTGGAGTACTTATTCAGCTATTTCCTATAGCTTTGATCGAGTTTGATGTGGCAGTGGGAATGGATTGGTTAGCCGAGAATCAGGCTAGTATAGTTTGTGATAAGAAGTTGATTAATGTTATCTTACCTGAGAAGGGACCGGTAGTGATTTATGGTGATCGTAGAAATCATCAGTCTTGCCTTATCTCTATGATGAAAGCTCGTAAGTGTGTTAGTAAAGGTTGCCCGAGTTATTTAGCTTATGTGATAGATACTAAGCTAGAAAAGAATAAGCTGGAAGATATTCCTGTTGTTTGTGAATTTTCGGAAGTTTTCCCAGAAGATTTGACTAGTCTTCCGCCCGTTAGACAAGTAGAGTTTGGTATAGATTTAATTCCTGGAGCCGCTCATGTAGCCCGTGCACCGTATCGTCTGGCACCTCCAGAGATGAAAGAAATGATGACGCAACTACAAGATATTTCTGATAAAGGCTTCATCAGACCTAGTACTTCACCGTGGGGAGCACCAGTTCTGTTTTTGAAAAAGAAAGACGGATCTATGAGAATGTGTATTGATTATCGAGAACTGAATAAGCGTACGATCAAGAACAAGTATCCGCTTCCCATAATTGATGACCTCTTTGATCAACTAGTTGGAGCTTGTTATTTTTTCCAAGATTGATCTAAGATCCGGTTATCATCAGTTAAAGGTTAAAGAAGAAGATGTTCTGAAAACTGCTTTTCGCACGAGGTATGGTCACTATGAATTCTTAGTGATGCCTTTCGGGCGGACGAACCCCCCAACCGCCTTTATGGATTTAATGAATCGGGTATGTAAGTCGTATCTCGATAAATTTGTTATTGTGTTTATCGATGATATCCTTATCTATTCCCGATCCGAATAAGAGCACGCCCAACACCTTCGTTTGATTCTTGAATTGTTGAAAAAGGAACAGTTATATGCTAAATTCTCCAAATGTGAATTATGGCTTCGGGAAGTTCAATTTCCCGGGCATGTAGTTTCGGAGAAAGGCATTCAAGTTGATCCGATGAAAATAGAAGCAATTGAAAAGTGGGAACCGCCGAGAACGCCAACTGAAGTACGAAGTTTTCTGGGTTTAGCTGGCTACTATCGAAAGTTTATACAAGATTTTTCTCGTATCGCTACGCCTCTAACCAAGCTGACCCGAAAGAATATAAAGTTCGAATGGAGGGCAGAACAGGATGAAGCATTCCGAATATTAAAAGAGAAACTCTGTAGCGCGCCGATACTGTCCCTACCTGAAGGTTCAAATGACTTTGTTATATACAGTGATGCCTCCAAAGTAGGATTGGGATGTGTATTAATGCAGCGTGGGAAAGTTATTGCTTATGCCTCTCGACAACTGAAGGATCATGAACGACAGTATCCTACACACGACATGGAACTTTCCGCATTTGTTTTTGCTCTAAAGATTTGGAGACATTATTTATACGGCTCTAAATGTCAAATTTATACCGATCATAAGAGTCTCCAACATCTCTTCGATCAACGAGAATTGAATATGAGGCAAAGAAGATGGTTAGAATTGGTGAATGATTACGACTGCGAAATTCTCTATCATCCGGGGAAGGCGAATGTGGTGGCTGATGCACCGAGTCGCCAAGAGAGAAGCGGAACAATAAAGGCAATTGCACTACGAGCTGAACTTATACCTAACATCTTTGATGAATTGAAGAAGTGTCAAGTAGAAGCTTTTCAAGAGGAACATTTGAAACCAGAACGACTAGTGGGGATATCAGCATCACTTGTAAAAGATGATCGTGGGTTACTGTGTCTGGAAAGCAGAATATGGGTGCCTCGTCTGGGTAATTTACGTGATCGAGTACTTCAGGAAGCTCATCAATCTCGTTTCTCTATTCATCCGGGCACAAATAAGATGTATAAAGATCTACGGCAATTTTACTGGTGGCCGGGAATGAAAAGAAGTGTTGCTCACTATGTGGAAGGTTGTTCCACCTGTAAGAAAGTAAAGATTGAACATCAAAAGCCTTTTGGGCAGTTGCAGCGTCTCGAAATACCTATGTGGAAATGGGATCAGATTACTACAGACTTCATCATGAAGCTACCAAGGACTCCGAAAGGGTTTGATGCTATTTGGGTAATCGTTGACCGATTATCAAAGTCTTGTCACTTCTTACCGATAAAAGAAACTTATTTGTTAGAAAGACTAGCCAAATTGTATATCGATGAAATGGTAACTCGACATGGAGTTCCAATCTCGATTATTTCTGATCGTGATAGTCATTTCACTTCAAGGTTCTGGAGGAGTTTTCAAAAAGAAATGGGGACGCAAATAAAGTTAAGTACATCGTATCATCCTCAAGAGTGAACGAACTATTCAGACTTTGGAAGATATGCTACGGGCCTGCATTATTGATTTTGGGGGATCATGGGATAAGCATTTGCCATTGATTGAATTTGCCTACAATAACAGTTATCATTCCAGCATACAAGCGGCACCGTTCGAAGTTCTATATGGTAGAAAATGTCGAACTCCTCTGTGTTGGAACGAAGTGGGAGAGAAACAATTAGCAGGACCAGATATAGTTCAGTTAACCGCGGATAAGATTTCTCAGATTCGAGAACGATTGAAAGTGGCTCAAGACAGACAGAAAAGCTACGCTGACCGACGCTGAACACCATTAGAATTCCATGTTGGATATTTTGTAATGTTAAAAGTCTCACCTTGGAAAGGAGTCATTCGATTTGGGAAACAAGGTAAACTGAGCGCAAGGTATATTGGACCGTTTGCAATTACAGAAAGAATCGGTGAAGTAGTCTACAGGTTAGATCTTCCGCCAGAGTTAAGCAGTATCCACAACGCTTTTCACGTATCAAAATTTTGAAAGTGTTTGGTTACGCCAGATAAGGCAGTTTCTCTACCAGATATACAGGTTGAATTATGTGGAGGAACCTGAAGCCATTGTTGACAGTAATGTCAAAGTTTTGCGGAATGGTAAGGAGATCAAACAAGTAAAATTTCAGTGGCGACATCATAAGGGCCAGGATGCTACTTGGGAATCAGAATCAGAAATAAGAACTAAACACCCAAACCTTTTCACCTAACCGAATTCCGGGACGGAATTCTTTTAAGGGGGAGATGATGTAATAACCCGGGTACGTTCGTTAGTTAAAATCTCCTTCCGTTAAATTTAGTTAACTTTAAAATTGAATGCTTAGGGTAAGTTTGGGTTAATTTATAAGTTAAGGGTGTTTTGGTCATTAGTGAATAGTTCAAGTCCAAAATGGTAAAATTGGTCTAATATTATCTCTTAAGCCTCCGGATATTTTCTGAAAATAAAAATCAGTGTGCGTTTGTGTGTTTTGAGACATAAAGAAGAAAAAGAAGAAGAATAAGGTTAGGGCTTCAATTGGTTTACATGGAAGTGATTTTGAGGTATGTTTCCTTTATGTTTTATGTTTGTAATAGTTAGTAGTAGATTCCTATCGGTTTAGATTTCTCAATTTTTCGATTTGTAGCAGTTAATTGATTCTGGGTAGAAGTTTTGGTAAACAGACAGAGGTTTCCGGACGATTTTGAATGTGTCCGGTAATTCCTCCTTGCTAGTGTCCAGAAGATGAAGTATCCGGAAACCCTGTGCTAAAGGTATACGGACAGACAATTACCCGGTAAGTTTATTTTAATAGTGTCCGGAAGAAATTAGATACCGGATGGTATCCGGATTACCTTGGTTTCCGGATGTCATCCGGATTATGTATGTTGTCCCGAAAGAGTCATACATCTGGTAAGATATGCGTATCCGGAAAGTATGTTGTCCGGATAGTTCATGGTGTCCGGAAACTTGAGTTGTCCGGTCACTTTTGAGATTTCAGATACTTTTAAGTATCCGATAACTGTGTGTTTTGTCGACTCTTGGATAGGGTATGAATGAGGACTGGAAATACTGTGGACTAGACTTAAGTTCGGGTTTGGGGGAAACATTTGAGGATAAGAGTTAGATAGATTTATCTAGAGTTCTTTGCCCTAGTAAGTCTTATGTGTTCCATTTGGTAAAGAAATAATTGTATCTAATTGTTTCAGATTCTGTGAAATTGGGGTGAAAGCTGAATCGTTTTGAGAAAAGCTTGGAAGCGTTTTTGATAAGCAAACACGTGAGTTTTACTTTAAAATGTTTTCAAACTGGAATACATATATGTGGATTGGGAATGTGATAATTAGTGTAATTATGTGCATATGTATGAAGTATGATATATTGAGGTGTATATTATATTTATACGAGCATTACACTACACGAGTTCACGTTGGCCGGGCTTAGGACCGGTGGAGTTTGGCTGTACGGAGGGACAGCGGAGTTGGCTGTATATTAGTGCAGCAGAGTAAAATGATTAGTTGGCTCGCAACCAACTAATATGGCCATGGGAATGAGACAGGAAAGTACACAATGCATGAGTCATAATTGGTATTCATATTTGTGTTATGTATATGGTGTTTGTGCAAATCATTTTAAACTGACAGAGATTTTCTCACTTAGACCACTAGGTCTAACCCTCATTTTGTTTTAAAAATATGTATTCCAAGTCGTGGATCAAGTAAGAGCAAGTGAAAAGGGTAATCTGTGACTAGCTTTTGGAAGACTTATGTTTTTGAAGATCATGACCTGTTTTGCAGTTATAACTTTGTTATTAGTTATAATGTAAATTAATTAGCAAAAAGTTTGTAATGAAATACTTATTATGGTTGTAAAGACTATGGGGCGTTACATGTTATATGATGTACCTTTTGTTATGAAACAATATTATGTAAAATATGTTATTTGTTGTATGTTTGGGAACCGGGTTGTTACAGCAGTTAATGTTGAAATTTAAGTCGTATGACTTTTGATGCTATATGTACAAGCTAGTCTCACAACTCATGTACCTTTAAGAAATACAATATACAATTTCTAAGTTAAACTTTATACCCTTAGAGTTAGTTATCCAATTACTTTTAATCTCTTATTTTTTCATTTTTTATTTTACACCCTTATCATATTAACATAAATAATCGTATATGAACAAGAATGCATTAAAAATACATTTCTTTTTTTACAAATTACACCATTGTAATCGTCTCGTCAATACCTTCGAAATGAACTCAATATTGAATAATTTTGGATTTAATCATATTATTAAATATCATGAACAGGTACAAATTAATTTTTTTTATATCCCTTACAATATTCATTTTCATTTTACACCCTTATCTATACTATATATATAAGCACAAAGAAGCAGTTTTAATGAAAATTAAGATGTATTATTTATTATGCTTACTGTACAATGTGTAAAGCATCATTCCACTTCCCCCTCCACCCACGTTCCCCTAAAACTGCATTCCACCCATGTTCCTTCAAAGCATGGATATCAGTTATTTGTTTGAAAATTAAGAGGTATGCTTTGTTTTGCACAATGTACAACCTTGAAAGCACATTTTTTGATTCGTGTCACCACACCCCCGCCTTATTTCCCACGTTCCAGCCCCTCTCCTCTTCTCAGTCGGTTTTCTTAAAATATAAGCTCACCAAATTCATGCTATGTTTGATTCCACTCTGCAACCTTCTTCCCTGTTGTGATTCTTTTGTATTCTCGGTTCTCTGCTCTTCTCAAAACACAAAAGCATATTTTAATTTTGGTATAAGAAGACCATGGATTTCTTATTATCAGGTATGTTTTGTTCTCTTTTTATTTGATTTCTTCTTTGTCCTTTCATCTGCTTCTTCCTCTAAATTCAGGGTTTCCGGAAATTTAGATGTTCCAAAATTAAATTTGAAATTCCGTTTGTCAATTATGGTGTTTTTGCATTTGTTATTTGCAAAGTTGGGTGGTTGAAGTGAATCGATCTCAAGGGATTATTTATGATGATGATGAAAAATACCAACTCCAAGTCGACTTTACAAAGGTGGGCGCTTTTGCATTTCGCTGTTTTGGGTGTTCTGGACTTGGTGACCCCAAATACTTAATCCATTGATTCTTTAATTCATGGGAGAAACGGCAGTGAACAATACCGAGGTGTAGGTGAATATGGTTTAGGTGGCATTGAGAAAGACGTGACTGAAGATGACTAATCGACTCGTGCTGCACAGGTAAAGCTCCCCTTAGTCTCTTAGGTTCATTAAGGCTGTATAAAAGTTTTATATGTCCCATTAGTGGGCATGATGTATTTGTTTATTTATTTCTCATCCTCAATTTATGGACGATGTAGGAGGAAATAGAAGTTTCTAGAACCATTTATTCCGAAAAGGAAAATGATGACTTGCATGAGAGACCGTAATTGAAGTTTAGCAGAGAACAAATGTGATCCTTATTGTACAGGTAAAGAGAGCGTGCTTTCTTTTTCTTTTTTTCCAAAAATGCATCTACCTGTAAAATCCATGGTTATGTCCATTAGTGCATGAGGTTTGTTTATTTTGTTACATTTTTTAAACTAAAACAGGAAGTAACAGGAGGCAATATAGATACTGTTGTGTTGGTGTAGACTAAATATTAAATTGTTTCCATTCTCATTTCGTTTTCCAGAGGTTGCAGGGTCAAGCTGAAACGATTAACGAAACATCTATGGTTGGCAATTCAATTATTCTTTAATTCATTGCAGGTACTAGAGCTCAAAGTTGGTAGCAAAACACCTATGGTTGTAAGTTCATTTGTCAATTTCATTTAAACTCTTAACTGTTTATAACATGAAGTTCCCTATATTGACGTGTTCTTAAAAATGATTTCATACATGACTACATGAGAGTACAATTTAGCAAAACAACTCAAATTCTTGTGCAGTTGCCAAGAAGTTGTATCAAAGATTGAGGTATGAGCTTTATCACCCGAACATGGTGCAACAAATTTGTTTCATTTCACTATTCAGTTTCATTTGAATCCTCATGCAATTTCCACCTTCCAACAAATCATATGGTCAACAAACTTGAAAGAAAGAATGGGGTATGAACTTGATCCGTCCATTTTTTAGTATGTGTTGGAGATTCTCTTACTGAATAAATACAACACCTTATATTGCTCATCCTGAGCTGATACTTTTTCATTACAATCTCGGATCATATGAATGCCTTTCGTTGTAGCATCCGATACAAATGTCTCTCTCCTTATAACTTTTTGTGGAACACCAATGAGAGTATATAATATTGCAATCGTAATGCCATTAGAGAGAAACACTAGGTTCTCGATACCTTGTAATGATAAGGCTTAAAGAGGAGCTTAACAATATGAGCTTTGAAACTTGCGCCGAACCTCAGTCACATATCTCAAAAATTAAATATTGTTACACTAGGTGTCCCATTAATGTTTTTGGATATAACTAAAATAAACTTATTCTATAATTTCCTCTAATGGACGCCTACAGACCTAGAAATCCGTCTTATAATTGATTAACCCCCCAAAAAATTCAATCAATTATGATTGGACCACCACTACCACCAAGTTTTTAAGTGAAACTTCAATAGAAATTATAATTGATTATCACCCCAAAAAAATTACGATATGAGAGCATATTATCATGCGTTTGTATCTAAGACCAACTCTAATGATTGTTTTCTACTACACCTAATGACCAATCAGTAGTAAAACTCTTTTTTCTAACCTATGTATCCAATAATTGATCTACTTCAGATATAACAAACCACCCCAAGTAGTGTTGTATTGGCTTGTTATCAACTACTGCTACCCATCATTTATGATTTAAGTTTTACATGGCTGCAAATGTCAACTGATTTCAAGTTAAGTAAATTAGCTGCATAAATTGCATCAGCCCCTTGCCAACTAATGCCACCCATTCCTTCTCCTGTCGGTTATCGTTCTGTTGCACAAGGACATATTGGTTTACACTTTCTAGATAACACACAAACTGGGTGCATTTACCCACACATTGAACCTAAATTTGGTACTTCCTTTATGTTAAAAATGTAACCTTTTTGCATTTTTACAACCCAACACAGTAAAGGTAACCGTTCACATTCACCCAAATTATCCGTAAATTCTTATTCATTTGTTTTAAATTGATCTCTAACATGTAAATTTTTGCTAATGGAATTAGAAAACAAAATGTATCTAAGAAGATGAATTAAAATGGCAATTTGTAATCGTCAGGAAATAATAGTTGGTTTTACTTTTACATTTTGAATATCATGAAAGAAACTAAATAATTGAGTTGTTCTTAGTTAATTAAATATAAGATGCATTAATTGTAATTTTGTTTTGTTCAGGCATAAAATTTAGATTTTTAATCGGTAGTGACATTAATCTTTTATATATGGTTTATAAGAAACTTTTACATACCACTGCATTGCAGCGGGCACAAAAAAAAAACATGGCTAGGGATGTTTTTAAGTTGCTTTCATTAAGGTTTTCTATTTTCATTTTTCTTGTAAGTTATGATGGTAGAATTGGATTGGTGGTTTTCTTGATGACTCAATCACTATTGCTGAGATTTTATAAATTAGATTTTGGGCAAATGAAATTTTATATGTTTTGTTTTAACTACGTCTCGTATAAGCTTGTGGTTCCTGATGGAGTCACTGTAAGTCTCTCATACCAACAAGATTAGTTCAGTAGTTGTCTATAGTTTGAATATCATGTAAAAATCTTATTCATAAAACAAGGCTCATGTTACTCATATGTGGGTAAGTTCTACATTGCTGAATGTTGCTTACTAGTTTAGTGGGTAAAGTAGGCAGTTAATATATGATTGATTGAATTGGTGAGATAAACTAGGTTATGCATTTTTGTTCATAGTCAAAATCCGAAAAGGCAGGACATGGCAATACCAATTAAAACTACTGATGTTGATAAGATTTTGAACTAAAAGACTCCAATGTGATATGGTCTTAGTGGCCTGGACACACAATCACATTTATGGTTATTGCTTAGAACATAAAAGAAGTTTCAACCCCTAAAATGTAATAAGGTATGGAAAATCCTATTCAATTTTGTGCAACTGCTCACAAGATTTTGACATTTTGTCTTCTTTTGTATATTCACATGAAAGTTTAGACCCACCCTAAATGTAATAAAGTATGGAAAAGCCTATTCAATCCTGTGCAAGGCACTACTCACAGTATTTTGTCTTCATTTGTATAGTCACATGAAAGTTTAGACCCAAAAACACGTTTTTACTACTTGTGTATGTTTTATGCATCTGATAGGTTTGATATTATTTTCAAAAAAATTTAATGAAGAGTACCGGATTCTGTTTTGAGTCATGGGTCTCACAAAGATGATTTTGGTTCCTTAATGGTGAAATAGTTGATGTATTGGATGTTGATCTTTTGTGGTATTCAATCCTTTCTCAAATAGTTGTCGGATTTGAGTTTAATGGTGAGGCTGTAAGGGAGTGGTATACTTAAAATTTGATCTTCATTATGAAAATGAAAAATGTTGTTGTTGTTACTTAGATAGATGTTTTGTACCAGCACCAATTTTTAGTTTATTTTGTTGTTTAGGGTGTATTAGCTTTCTGTTTTGGTGTTCTTTTTCAGTTTGGTATCTTACTTGTGGCAACTAAAGATAACCGATATTATTGTGGTTATTAATAGGGTCGTAATCGTATAACACTTCGGCTTGGTAAAAACGAATTTACATTGCATTTTTACTTATATTTGTTCGGATGTTATATTTCGTTGCATTGCAGCGGGCACATAACTAGTATACGAATATCTATGTATTTTAACTGATACATATATTGTAACCACCCGGTTTCCCAAACATGCGTCAAATAACATATATTGCATAACGTCGTTACATTCATGAAAGAAAATACATAATAAGTCACGTACGGTCCCATGGTCTCAAAACTATACAATACAAAACATAGGCATTTCCTAATCTCCGTCAGCTATCAACCGTATCCTACACTTTATCCTTCCCTTTATACCTTCCTGAACCTGGAATACATATTTTTGAAAATAAAATGAGGGTTAGACCAAACGGTCTAGTGAGATAATCCCTGTCATTTCAAAATCGTTATAAAAGCAATTTATATAAAATCCTTTATATAAACACACGTATATCCTACGTATTTAAATACCAATCAAGACTCGTGCATCGTGTACCACTCATCCTTCACATGGCCAAATCAGTTGTTAGCAAGCCAACTAATTAATTTACTCCACTGCACTTACATACAGCCAACACCACAGTACGACAACTACAGCCAAAACTCCACCGACTATTAGTTCGGCTAACGTATACTCGTGTAGTGCAATATATATATAAATACAATATATATCTCAATATATCATATTGTCATTTATAAGCACGTCATCACATTCCTACCACATATTCATCTTATATATATATGTATATCATATATATATATATATATATATATATATATATATATATATATATATATATATATGTGTGTGTGTGTATCCCAGTTTGAAAACGTTTTTAAAGTAAAACTCACCTTGATTGGTTATCAAATTTCCTTCTAAGCTTTTCCCGAGAAATCCAATCTTTCATTCAAAGGTTACCGAATCTGGAACAATTAAAATACATATATTCCTTTACTAATCAAACACATAAGACTCTCCAATAATTCTTAAATATCCAAAATCCTCGACTGTTATCGCAACCCACTAAAATGATAATCCTTGTCGCAACCAACGACTGCGACAACCCCTCATATCGCAACCAACTGTTACGACACAATAGCATATCGCAACCAACTGTTGCGATATACACCACATGTCGCAACTAACAATAGCGATATCATTGAGCATGTCGCAACCCAAGGTTGCAATATTCATGAATGTCGCAACTCAAGGCTGCGATATCTATGATGTTCATCAATATCTCAGTTAACTAAAATCATCTTTTACCCAGAAAATTATAGATTTTGACCATGAATGTTTCTGATATTTTGCAGATATGTTTAAGACCATAATTAACAACTATCCATAAACTTAGTTTTCCAAAAACATCCATATTTCATCAAAACCCACTTCTAAACCTTTTAGTAAACTTTTGAAAACTAATACACATAAAAGGAAGAATTTGTAGGATTGTTACCTTTGTTTTCCTTCAATTGATTCAACAAATTCCAGCTAACATCAACAACCATCTTCTTCCTCTTCTTAGCTTCTCTCTCTCAATTCTCTCTTTTCTCTCTTGCCGTAAGCAAAAACCCCCCCACACACATATTCTAGATATTAAGTGTTCTATATGTGAGACACCTCACACTCTTAGTGCAAAGATGGTGGTGGTGGATGTGAAGAATATCTTCACATTTACCAAACAAACCCCATACTCCTATTAATTGGCAAAACAAACCCTCCAACTTCTATATAAAAATTAAAACTTACCCCTTAACTTCTAACTCCATAAAACTAACTCCAAACCCACCTCAAATTAAATTAATAAAAATAAATAAACCAATAATGTACCCGGTTATTACATATATATAGAGGTGGTTTATTTTGCTACGCAGTAAAAGATTACAACCTCGTGTAACCTTCATTTAAAGCATTCATTTAGCCCATTCATTATGTAGATATTTGATTGATTACTAGATTGCATTAATGATTATTGGTTTCATGCATAGTATTTCATTAAATGCATACAGTAACATACAATGTATTATGTTTCATGAAACTACCATCTTCATTCGATACATCGCATGAACCGTTATGTGCAATGAAATCTGCCGCAGAAATTCGACAAAATCTGTTAAATTCATTTAGGGTGCAATTAGTACGTAGATTGGATGGGACGGGACGGGACAGAAGAAAATAGTCCCATGTTTGGCATGCCATGGGACAACAATGAGGTTGGACAACATGAGACAAAATCTATTTTTTATGGGACAAAACATAAGTTTTTTGTTCCACCAAAATAGGTGGAACAACATGGCACTAAATAAAATATTACAATTTTACCCTCATATAAAGAACAGATACCTAACCCTAATCTAAACCATCGCCTCCATTCTCATCCGTTGCACGAGATCGGTTCTTCATCGCCTCCATTCTCATCCGTTACATGAGATCCGTTCTTCATCGCCTCTATTTTCGATTCGTTCTCCACGTACTAGTTCTTTAGAAGGGTTCTTTATCGCCTCCATTCTCGATCACTTCTCTAGGTACGATTTCCATTCTCCATCACTACTCCAGTTTTTCAAGAGGGTTCTTCGATTTCTTTCTTTGATTTCGATTCCAATATCTTCGATTTATTTCTTTCATCTACTCCATAGTTTCGATTTCAACTACTGATTTGGCATATGGTCACTGTTTTGCATCGAGTGTCCATGTTTGAGCATCGAGTGTCCATGTTTGATGTCTATATGGCTAATGATTTTGTCATATACCTACTGATTTCTCTCTTTCATCTACTCCATGACCACTAATTTTGGCATATACCTACTAATTTTGACGTATACCTATTGTTTTCTTTAATCTACTCCATGGCCACTGTTTTTTTAGTTCCATTTTAATTTAATTATTGATTATATGATGCTAGTATGCATTTTGACTATTGATTGTTATGTCAATTTTGTAGTGATGGATCAAAGTCAATTGGTTGTACTCGTTAATGTATGGAATGTTTACATTCAAATGCTCATGTATGTGCTTTCACATATAATTTGGTTGATTGAATTGGAGAATAGAAATGATGAAAGAGAAACTTTAGACCAAAGAACATTTAATAGATTTCAAATTAGATCAACCGAAATACAACATATTACGCGTGAAAGTGATGTAAATTGTATAAATGAGTTGCGAATGGATAGAAATGTTTTTGAAATTTTGTGTGATTTGCTTAAAATTCACGGTAGATTAGTATATTATGGTAAAATGACAATCGAGGAGCAAGTTATGATATTTATAAATGTATTAGCACACCACACTAAGAATAGAACTATCCAAGTTAGGTATAGGTCGAGGGAAACAATAGGCCGATATGTTCATCTAGTGTGTTGTGTGCTTTATTGTATTTGGAAGATTGTCAAATCAACTCTTACAGAAGATGATTGTACGAATTCAAGATGGAAATGGATTAAGATAATTATTATAACACTTTTAAAACAATTCATAGTATAACGTCCATTTTTTAGCTAAAACCTTTTTGTTTATATAGGGTTTTCTAGGAGCAATAGATTGAACTTTGAGGTAATTGTACCAGAGTCTGATAAACCAAGGTATCGAACAAGAAAGGGATATATTATGACCAATGTATTTGGTGTGTGCACTCGTGATCTGGAAATTTGTCTAGGTTTTAGCTGGGTAGGAAGGTTCGGCTACCGACTCTAAAGTTCTACGAGATGTAGTTACTAGACAAAATAGATGGAAAGTAACGTCCGATAATTACTATTTGGTCGATGCAGGATATATCACTGGTGAAGCTTTTTTGGCACCATATAGGGGCATCAAATATCATTTACGAGAATGGGAAGAAGTTAGTCGTGCACCTACTAATAAAAAGGAACACTTTAATATGAAGCACTTGAATGCTAGAAATACTATCGAGAGGTGTTTTTGGCATCATGAAGAAACGTTGGGCTATATTACACGTGATACACATGTTTAATCATATATGACTAAACACAGTTTTAGAAGGATTGAGGGAGCAGTAAAATATTAAATAATTTTTTACCCTTTTTATAGGAATATCGTAATCATGTAGTAGAAAAAATGGGAAACAACTGCAAATCACATAATGAATACACAAAGTCGATGATTGTAGACGTGATCATATTTCAATTTATCACAACGTTATCACCGCATATCATAACAAACCCACATCATTATCACAGTATTATCACAACCAAATTACATTGTAATTTTTGATTTAGCAAAACATTATCACAGTATTATCACACATAACATCATATTATTATCACAACATTATCACATTATTATCGACAATGGAGGTATCGCGATAAGAAGTATTCAAAGATACTAGCAAAAGGGATAAAGACAAATCTAACATAACAGAAATTTGTTATAAATACAAACTTATTTTAATTTATTCTAGTTTTTATTATGGGTTAATTAATTTTGGAGGTCCAAAAGTGTTTTTTCATTTTCGTATAACAGCTATGTTCTCGATCGAACCCTCACCATCCACACACAACACACACACACACACACACACACATAGACACACACACACACACACACACACACACACATATATATATATATATAGAGAGAGAGAGAGGAATGTTCAAACGAGAACGCTAACTATTTAAGAAAACACAAAAAAGGCCGCTCATGTGCCAAATCACATGTGATTTTACAATAACTACAAAAAAATGACGCGTGCGACTTTGGCCGCGACTTAAAGTCGCGGGGCAATTTGCGTGAATCATATATGATTTTTTACGTGAATCATGTATGATTTTGTACATTAGCGATCGTTCTAGTGTTTTCTTAAATAGTTACCGTTCTCGTTTGAATCCACCTCTGTATCTGACTCTCTCTCTCTCTCTCTCTCTCTCTCTCTCTATATATATATATATATATATATATATATATATATATATATATATATAAAAGTTCAAGTTAGGTCTAAAAGTGTTTTTTTCATTTATTTGGCGGTTTTCTCCTGAACCTCCCTCCATCCCTTGCTCTATATCTATCTCTCATTATATCTCTTTATCTATCTATCTATATATCTATCTATGTGTCTATTTATCTATATATCTATCTATGTGTCTATTTATCTATATATCTATCTATGTGTCTATTTATCTATATATCTATCTATATATATATCTATCTATCTATCTATCTATCCATCTTTCTATCTATCTATCTCTCTCTCTATCTATTTCTCTATCAATCTCTCTATCTATCTATCTATCTATCTATCTATCTATCTATCTATCTCTCTATCTTTCTATATCTCTCTCTATCAGTCTCTCTATCTATTTATGTCACTCTCTCCATCTCTCTCTATCAATCTCTCTATCTCTCTATCTGTCTATCTATCTCTCTCTCTCTCTATCTATCTCTATCTGCCTATATGTCTATCTCTCTATCTATCTATAGGGGTGAGCATAACCGGGTACCCGACTAAATTTCATGGAACCAAAACCGGAACCGGCGGTTCCTAGAATGAAGGAACTGGAACCGGAACCGGAACCGCTTACATCGGTTCTCTATATATTGGAACCGGTCCCGAAACCGGCGGTTCCGGTTCCGGGTACCCGCTATCAATTTTTTTTTTAACATTTCATACAATAAAAATCTAATTTTAAGTCTATTGCAACTACAAAGTATCAACTTAAAGAAACAAACACAACAAATGATGAAAAATAATCAGATAAAAACTAATTATTACATAAATAAATTGAAAACTCCGCCGTATTGAATCTTGACATCAACAAAACGACTTACAAAACACATAACGTCCTTATGTCAAAACTTAACAAATAAAACATTTTGATCAAAACGAATAAAACACCTAACAAAACCAATAACACATCATTAAATATTTAAATATAATAATTATATAAATAATTTTATCAAAAAATAGCGGGTACCTGTCGGTTCCGGTTCTGGGTACCCAGCGGGTCTGGTACCCGGTCCCGGCGGGTACCCAGCGGGTAACGGTTCCAAAGAAATGAGAACAGAACCGGAACAGTGCTAATCGATTCCGTATTTTAGGAACCGGAACCGGAACCAATCACATCGGTTCCAGTTCCGGAACCGGCAGTTCTGGAGCGGTTCCGGTTCCAAAGGCGGGTACCCAGTTCCGATGCTCACCCCTATCTATCTATCTCTCTATCTTTCTTTCTATCTATCTCTCTATCTCTCTATCTCTCTATCTCTCTGTCTCTCTATCTGTCTGTTTGTCTCTCTGTCTCTCTGTCCCTCTCACTGTCTAACTGTCTGTCTCTCTGTCTCTTTGTCTCTCTCTCTGTCTGTCTGTTTGTCTCTCTGTCTATCTGTCTCTTTGTCTCTTTGTCTCTCTGTCTATCTATCTATCTATGGTTGGTTCCATTGATAAGTTGAGGTTAACGTTAGAAATGGTTATCAACCGTTGGGATGAGAAATTGATGCATGTTAGGATAAGATGGAGCGAGATAAGATGCACTTAGATACACTTGATCGATCAATTAGTCTCTAAGACGCAATTCATGGGAGGACATTTGATTAAAATGATGAACGGTTCAGATCTACTTCTCACGTTTCTGATGTTAATCTCAACTTCTTATATATATATAGTCATAGGTTCAATTGAGAAATGGTATGTGTGTGAGAAATAGAGAAGTAATCTTAGCAATTCATTTGATCAAGGTCAAGAGTTACGATTGTTCCAAAAATAGATTGGGTAGTTTCGTAACTTTTACAAATACATGGGACGAGTTCATATATCAACCTGTGTGATTCACATATGAACTATGTGTTCATATGTGAACCCATGTAATTCACGTATGAACTGTTTTTAACTAATTCATATATGAACCATTGTGACTCACATATGAACTGTTTTTAACTAATTTGTTAGAATTTTTGTAATTGTATGATGGTGTCGAGACCGGATAATCTTAAGAATCGTGTCGGAAAGGCACTTTCCGAATACAACAATTCGACCCTATAAGCCTTGGGTTCACGAACTTTGTAATGGGATAATTCTTAAGATTTTCTCACACCAAAGGCTATGATATGAGAACTATATCGTTATCCAAATTCTCGATCACATATTTATAGAAAGAAATCGACGGTTACAAGCGGTTACAAAACGGTTACAACCGCTTATGGATAAGATCAAAATTGACAGCACTTATTAGCGACAGCCGATAGCTTTCAGCGACAACTTTCAGCTTTTCAGCGACAGCTTTCAGCTTTTCAGCGACAACCCTCAAAGAAAATTCTAGTCTTTTCGAACTTCGACACCGCTTTAAGGCGATCTAAGATGATAATGGAAACTTGTAAGTGTGCACTCCGCACCTCCTAACTTACGTATGTTTGCCTTATCGTCTTAATCGATCTCAATTAAATCACAATTACACCAAAATGATTGATGACACTAAAATCACCAACATTCCTCCCCCATTTTAGTGTAATCCTTTGATTTACAACGTACTATAAATATGCAAAATTCAAACACACGCATAAATGAAAATGCCACGAAGATTTAATTTTCATTTTAGTATATTACACATTCCAAATATTCGAAAATCGGGGTGTTCTAAGAATTGAACCCTTCAACCCATTTGAATACATGAAGATAATATACACATATGTTCGTACAAATCTAGATAACATAACTTGACACTTTTGTAGAGGCCTTGTGTCCTTATCCATTCATGAACGTATAGAAAGCCAAGTCGAAAACTTTCTTGAAGCGGCCACACTTCACGTCCACTTAGGTGATTCTTTTATATCTTGCACCTGCATATGCAATTTTTCAAAAGAAACATTAAGAAATAAAATTTCCAGCCTTACAACACTTGCAGGTCTAAGCACATACCTTGGGATGATAATATTATGTGCTTCAATTTTATTAATAAGTCTTCCACATTGAATTCAACCTTTAACGTTGTATTAAAGGGGAATTGGGTATCTTATTAATAAAAATCTATATGGACTTTAGACCCATCCCGATCACGGACTTGTGCACTAAGTCCCTAGCCAATGCCTTTGTTAAGTGGTCGGCTAAATTGTTATGAGTTCTAACTAACTCTACGGATATCACCCCATGCCTGATTAATTCTCTAACCATGCTATGTCTCACTCCCAAGTGCCTCGACTTTTCATTGTATACTTGGCTATATGCTTTAGCCAAAGTCGCAGCACTATCACAATGAATACTTATAGGTGATATCGGCTTCGGCCACAAAGGAATCTAATAAATTAAATTCTTTAGCCACTCTGCCTCTTTACCGGCGGCTGCCAAAGCTACAAATTCAGATTCCATGGTGGAATTTGTGATGCAAGTTTGTTTCTTTGAGGCCCAAGAGATGGCGCCTCCACCGAGCAAGAATGCCCATCCACTAGTAGAAGAATGATCCTCTACATTGGATATCCAACTCGCATCCGTGTAGCCTTCGATCACCGAAGGAAACCCAATATATGTTATACCATAACTCATGGTTCCCTTTAAATATTTGAATACCCTTCTTACCGCTTGCCAATGATGAGTACTCGGTCTACTAGTAAACCGACTCAACCTACCAACGACATAGGCAATGTCCGGACGTGTACTTGTCATGGCATACATCAAGCACCCGATTGCCTTAGAGTATTCTAATTGTGAAACGGCTTCACCCTCGTTAGGCATAAGCTTTTCACTTGGATCCATCGGAGTACTCACGGGCGAATAATTTAACATATTAAACTTCTTTAACACTTTCTCGACATAGTGAGATTGCGTTATGGCCAAACCTTTGTTCTCCCGTTTAATCCTTATCCCGAGGATCACTTCGGCCTCCCCCAAATCCTTCATCGAGAATTGGGATGACAAAAATTCTTTTGTCAAGTCGACTTGTCTTTGGTCCGTGCCAAAGATTAACATGTCGTCAACATATAAACAAATTATGACGCCTCTACCGGAATCGTCAAATTTGCTATTCACACATTTGTCCGATTGGTTTAAATGAAAACCATTAGACAAAACCACTTCATCAAACTTTTGATGCCACTGTTTTGGGGCTTGCTTCAAACCATAAAGTGATTTAATTAATTTACATACTTTATGTTCATTCCCCGACATCACAAAGCCTTCTGGTTGCTTCATGTAAACCTCCTCCTTTAAATCACCATTAAGAAATGCCGTCTTGACATCCATTTGGTGAATTACCAAATTATTAATAGCTGCCAACGCTATCAATAATCGAATGGTGGAAATTCGAGCGACCGGTGCATAGGTATCGAAATAATCAATACCTTCTTTTTGCCGAAATCCTTGAATTACCAACCGGGCTTTAAACTTATCGATGGTACCATCGACTTTCATTTTCTTCTTGAAAATCCACTTGCAACCCAAAGGTTTGCAACCCGGTGGTAAGTCGGCCAACACCCATGTGTTATTCCCCATGATAGACTCTATCTCATCATTTATTGCCTCTTTCCAAAAGGCGACGTCTTGAGACTTTATAGCCTCATCATAGGTTCTTGGATCTTCCTCTATGCTATAACAATAAGCATATTAAGATTCAATTTCATCTCGTGAACCTTCAACTAAGTATAGTTGAAAGTCGGAACCAAAAGATTTCTCAATCCTTCCTCGTTTACTTCTTCAAGGTTCGGGAATTTCCAAAGAAATTTCCTTTTCTTTTCCACTATCTTTGATTCCACTCGTACTTGGAATCACATCTTTCGGTCTTGGAATCGAGGTGAATCGATTCTCATCGAATATTGCATCCCTTGATTCTATAACGGTGTTAACCGAAATAGAGTCGTTGGGTTCAATAACATAGAACCGATATGCCTTTGAATGCTCGGCGTATCCGATGAATATACAATCGATTCCTCTTTCTCCCAAAGTTTTTCTTTTGGGATCCGTTAACCTTACCACAGCTCGGCAACCCCAAACTCGTAAATAATTTAAGTTTGGTTTCTTCTTGAACCAAAGTTCATAAGGAGTATCCTTACTCCTTTTGTTTGGTACCCGGTTCAAAACATAGCAAGCCGTCAACATAGCTTCACCCCAAAATCCGTCACTAAGACCGGAGTAGGATAACATCGAGTTAACCATTTCTTTTAAAACTCGATTCTTTCGTTCCGCAACACCATTTTGTTGAGGTGTATACGGTGCCGTGGTCTCGTGTATAATTCCAACATATTGGAAATATAGAGGATCAAAGTATTCACCGCCTCTATCGGTTCTCAACTTTTTAATTAAAATATTTTGCTGCAATTCCACTTCGGTTTTATAAATCTTAAATTTTTCTAAAACTTCGTCTTTCGAATGGAGTAGAAAAATATAACAAAATCTCGAAGCGTCGTCTATATATGTAGAAAAATACTTTTTATTTCCAAGTGAAGGAGTCGCATGCAAGTCACACAGATCACTATGGATTAAATCCAAAACCATAGATGATCTTTTAATTTTAGGGAAAGGTTTACGTGTGATTTTTGTAAGCATGCAAGTCTTACACTTTTCCAAATATAAATTAAAGGAAGGTATCATGCCATCCTTGGACATTTCATGCATTCTTTTGTAATGCACGTGTCTAAGTCTAGCATGCCAAAGAAAGGACAAATTGCTATTATCTACCATGTAAACAGAATTTTCACAACAAAATTCATTTATTATATTTAACATAAACATCCCAGAATTGTAGTAACCAAATCCAATAAACATACCACACCGCGATAGTATATACGTATCGCTTTCATATACTTGTTTAAAACCTAATTTCTTCAACACACTTCCGGAGACTAGATTCTTCCGGATATTAGGTACAAATAAAACATTGTTTAATTTCAACAAATTCCCAGAGCTAAACTTCAAATCCACACAACCACGACCCAAGATTGGAGCACTAGATTCGTTGACCATATGCAAGACCGATCCATCTTCCACCGGTTCGAACTTCTTGAACCATATTCGATCCTTGCACACGTGACTCGTGGCACCCGAGTCTACCCACCACGCAATATTACCATCATGTACATAAAATGCATAGGAAATTAGTGGTACATAATTCTTACTTGAATTATTAGAAATGATCGAGTTTTGACCTTGATTTGGGGGTTGGTCGTTCGACCCTTGTCCCGCACCACTCGTACTCGCTCCATTCTTGTTACCTTTACCAACTCGGCAATCTCGTTTGAAATGTCCTGTTCGACCACATATCCAACAAGTCATTTTTGACTTTTTGTTAGGTCCATGTT
Organism: Saussurea involucrata; assembly: GCA_033807775.1. NCBI lineage: Eukaryota > Viridiplantae > Streptophyta > Magnoliopsida > Asterales > Asteraceae > Saussurea > Saussurea involucrata. The sequence continues at coordinate 143,302,397 of CM066322.1, forward strand.
TGGGATTGTCGAACATCCGTTTTTTACCTTTGTCGAATTTCTTCTTGGTCGTGTTCTTACGCTCCTCAACCATGTTGACATTGGATGAACTTGGGATATCCTTATCCTTGGTCTTACCACTTTCTTGCACACGTAGTGATTCCTTTTTGTGTTTAAGTGTGTGTTTGAAGTCTTTCCATGATGGTGGCAACTTGTAAATTATGCTCGATACCGATATGGATTCATCCATATGCATATGGTGTTGAGTATATTGACCAAGGATCCGGAGCAATTCGTTGTATTGCTCCATTACGGGCCTGGAATCGATCATCTTGTAATTATTAAAATTACTTACAAGGAACTTCTTACTCGAAGCATCCTCGGCCATATATTTCGATTCCAAGACATCCCACAATTCTTTTGATGATTCTACATTTTGGTAAACATCAAATAAAGCATCAGACATACCGTTAAGAATATGCCCACAGCATATGTAGTCGTCGTTCTCCCATTTGTTTTTACGTCGGATTGCCTCCAAAGGTGAATCTTCATCGATCTCCGGCATGGGGGTGCTAAGAACATACGCAACCTTCAAAGTGGTGAGAAGAAAGTGCATCTTCTTTTGCCATCGACGAAAATCGTTTCCTAGAAACTTCTCTAGTTTGCCGAATTTCGAAGTCATATCACGAACGGATTCCTCTGGATTTGCCATCGTTAATCAAACAGAAATTGTTGTATTCGAATGTTAGAATTTTTGTAATTGTATGATGGTGTCGAGACCGGATAATCTTAAGAATCGTGTCGGAAAGGCACTTTCCGAATACAACAATTCGACCCTATAAGCCTTGGGTTCACGAACTTTGTATTGGGATAATTCTAAAGATTTTCTCACACCAAAGGCTATGATATGAGAACTATATCGTTATCCAAATTCTCGATCACATATTTATAGAAAGAAATCGACGGTTACAAGCGGTTACAAAACGGTTACAACCGCTTATGGATAAGATCAAAATTGACAGCACTTATTAGCGACAGCCGATAGCTTTCAGCGACAACTTTCAGCTTTTCAGCGACAGCTTTCAGCTTTTCAGCGACAACCCTCAAAGAACTTCGACACCGCTATAAGGCGATCTAAGATGATAATGGAAACTTGTAAGTGTGCACTCCGCACCTCCTAACTTACGTATGTTTGCCTTATCGTCTTAATCGATCTCAATTAAATCACAATTACACCAAAATGATTGATGACACTAAAATCACCAACATAATTCATATATGAACCTTTGTGTTTCATATATGAACTAATTAACATATTCATATATGAACTAATTAATTGTAGGTTCATATATGAAATAGTTGAACTAATTAACTAATTCACATATGAACCTTTGTGATTCATATATGAATTAATTAACTGATTCTCATATGAACTAATTAACTAATTGTTGATCCAAACCCTCAGTGATTTGATAATGACCCTCTCTTAAACACTTAGTGAAAATTGTAAGTAAACAATATGTATCAGAGTTTCACTATCGCTGATAAGTACTAAGACTTTACAGTACCGCTGATAGGAACTCTCACTCTTTAGATTAGATATTCAGCGAACACTGTTCATCATCATATAGCTCTGAGCCTGTTCAGTCTATGAGATGATCGCTGATAAGTTAGTTGTTTATTTATGATCCCTGAAGACAAGTTTCACGTCAACCAAAGTTCTACGCTGAAGTCGAAGATCAAGCTCAAGAACCAGCGATAAGTCTACTCATGAACTGATGCGGACATCAGCGAAACAAGACCTGTCCATTCAACGTGAAGTATCAAGTAGAAGACTTCAGCAATCGCTGAACTTTATCATTCGCTGATAAAGATCTGACTCAACGAAAGATGATCATGAAGTCTCCCTGTATCTTACTATTGACTTACCTCCCTTGCACGTCTCCGTACGAACTGTCAGAACGGACATCCCTTTTGTCTGTAATCGTACAAGAACTCTGATTCTACACTGTGCACCATGCGGCTACTAAGGTTGTCTACAAAGGTCAATGACATGAAACCACTCAGCTGCTGCCACATGTAAAGCCATACTGCCTTGCATTAAATGCATGCAGTATATAAGAAGAACCTTACTTCAGTTTTGAAGTATGCTCGAACCACCTTCTTATTTCTCTCTTATTGTTAAGTTATTATTCGTAATTTCTTTAACTCTTTCTAGTGCAAGAAACTTAGTGTTCTTAACTTGTTAAGATTAGGTTTATCCTTAATCTTGTTCCGCAACAAGTTGTAAATTGTCTTGATTTATCAATAAACAATTTAGAAAAGTAAAAACGTGTGTTTGTATTCAACTCCCCCCCCCCCCTTCTACAAACTTGTATAGCCCTTCGGGACCAACAAGTGGTATCAGAGCGGATTTGTTTAATCTCATAAACAAGATCTGATCTATACTAAGATTTCTCTTCCTAGCTATTTCTTAAAATGGCTACCAACACAAACACAAACTATATTGACAACGGTTCTCTTGCAAAACCCCCTAGATTCTCAGAGATAATTTTAATCTATGGAAAAATAGGATTATTCTCTTCTTAGAAGGTGTAGACCCTACTATGCCTTGTTATCTTGAAAACGGCCCATATATTCCTGTAAGAATTGATGCTGCAGTTCCAGCCCCTGAGAATAGACCTGCTATTCCAGAAAGACTGATTCCTAAGGAAATTCATATGTGGACTGATGAAGATAAGAAGAAAGTGTCTATCGACACCAAAACCAGATCCACACTCTCCATGGCTCTTGCTGACGAAGTCTACCATTCCGTCATGAACCTGAAAACTTCAAAAGCTATGTGGGACACAATCTGTGTTCAGTATGAAGGTACATCTGAAGTCCAGGACTCACGAAAGATCAACCTGGTAAGACAGTACGAAAGCTTCATTTGTGGTAAGAATGGATCTCTCTCTGAAGTAAACCAACGTTTTAACTGTTTAATAATAGATCTGAAAACTGTTGGTAAGGAATATTCTAACTTTGAAATGCTGACAAAGTTTTTAGAATGTTTACCTGAAAGTTGGGACAATTATTCAATGTGTCTCAAGCAGTCAAAGGATCTAAATTCTATGACCCTTTCTACCTTATATGGCACGATGCTGAATCATCCGCAATCGAGTCATCTTAAGAAGAATCTTATAAAAGATTCCAAAAGCACCCCTATTGCTTTAATCTCAGAGTCACCTTCCACTCAGCGATCAACTGTTACTATCACTGAGTTGCAGACTAACTCTGAAAGATCATCAGAATCTGAAGTTTCAGATGATGATGAAGCTCTGGCATTCCTGGCTAATAAGTTCAGGAGATTTGCTAGAAAGAGTAATTTCAAGAAGAATAAACCTCATGCTATTATTGACAAGCCAAGATCATCAACCCCTGTTGATAAGGCTACTGCTACTTGCTATAACTGTGAAAAGATAGGACATTTTGCTAGCGAGTGCAGGTCAAGGAAAGTCTCTAGACCCTCATCTTTTTCCAAGAAAAACTTTATTCCCAGGAATAGAGATGAAAAATATAAAAAGCTGAAAGAAAGGCATGCAAAGATGAAAACCTTTAAGAAGAAAGGCAAATGCCTCATGGCTGACTATGATTGGGCTGCCTCTGACGAAGAAGAATCATCTGACTCTGAAGATGATGAAGAAGCCAATCTATGTCTCATGGCTAAACTTGAAGACGAGGAAGACAATTCTGACATTCCCCCTACTTCAACATCTACAACTCAGGTATCACCTTCCTTCCTTACCAATATTGCAAATATTGATGAACTTGATAGTCTTCGAAAGATCGATCTCTTGACTAGAAGTATATATGAAGCCATGAATGGCAAAACTGTAGTTGAAACTCAAAACCTTGATCTCGCTGAACAGCTTAAAAATTGTCAGCTTCAAATAGAAAATCTTTCTAAAATTGAAGAAGATTTTAAAGATCAAGCTCACCTAAATCAGCTAGTCAAAATCGAGCGCGAAGAAGCTATCGCTGCATTAAAAGCTGAAAAAACTACTGTTGATGGATGGTATAATTCCTCAACAAAGATCACTGAGATAATTAAGTCTCAGATTCCCCTGAGTGATAAACGTGGTCTTGGTTACAAAGCTGATACTCTAGAACCAACCACTGATCGTTTCATGCTCTTATTTGGAACTTTCGTATCCTCAGTCGCTGATACTTCATCCTCTCAGTGTTCCTCTTCTAAACCGCTCATCCCTGAGGAAATCTCTACCTTAACTTCTAAAGGTAAAGAAAAGGTAATTTATCCAAAACTTACCTCAGTCTTTAAAAACAAAGGTAAATGAATTGCTTTTAACCAAAATCCTCAGAAGGGTACCTTTGTACCAAAGCTGAACGCTTCTAAAGCTTCAGTGACTTATCCCTCTGATTCAAAGAATAAGATCTCTGGATTTATTCAACGTGGATCTATTCAGCGATCTACTCCTAGAATCAAAGTGGAAATCATTGGTAAGAAATCCGAAGAACTAAATGTTCCTCCCATTTCAAAAACCAATAGCTTACTTGGTGCTGGTACTTCTAATTCAAAATCTAAAGCTCAGCATTCAAATGGTCCTAGAACTACTTTTAGTTATAGGAAATGTTATCACTGTGGACTTACAGATCATATTGCTAGTAAGTGCCCCACAGCCACCCAAGATGAAAAGATAGCTAAGGTGAAGATCATTGCCCACTAAGGTTAAGAAATTAACCAAAGTGAAGACTGACAAAGCTGAATCTTCAAATGCTGCGAAGACTGCTGAACCTTCCATTCCAACTACTTCCACTGACAAACGTGTACACATGGTTAAGTGGGTACCCAAGAAAAACTAATCTTCCTTTGTAATGCAGGTTAAGAAGGGTATCTGGTATCTCGATAGCGGATGCTCTAGACACATGACTGGAAAGAAAAGCCTGCTCGCTGAATACAAGGAAGAGAAGGGTCCCTCTGTGACTTTCGGTGGAAATGAAAAAGGACATACCCGAGGGTTTGGTGTACTCTCAAATGGTACAACAACCTCTAGAAGAGTCGCATATGTTGAAGGGCTGAAGTATAATCTTCTAAGCATCAGTCAACTTTGCGACAAGGATAACAAAGTAATCTTTACTAAGGAATCCTGCTTTGTCGCTGACAAAAAGGAGAAGATAGCTCTTAGCGGTTATCGTTTGGAAAATGTTTATGTAATAAACATGGACTCAACAACCACTGAGAACTCATGTTTCTTCTCAAAAGCCTCATCTGATGTCAACTGGCTATGGCATAAGAGGCTCTCTCATCTAAACTTCAAGACACTGAACACTCTTTCTTCAAAAGTGTTAGTCACTGGTCTACCTCAGCACTCATACGCCAAAGAGTCCTTATGTTCAGCGTGTGAGAAAGGCAAGCAAACCAAAGCAAGCTTTAAGTCAAAGCAAGTTTCCTCAGTGTCATCTCCTCTACAACTTCTCCATATGGATTTGTTTGGCCCTGTTAACAAACAATCCATCGCTGGAAAGAAATATACGCTGGTCATAGTTGATGAATTCTCTCGCTATACATGGGTTATGTTTCTCCGTTCTAAGAGTGACACCCCTGAAGAACTCATCACCTTTATTCGGAAGATAGAAACCCTGAACAACTTGACCGTTCGCTCAATATGGAGTGATCATGGGACTGAATTCAAAAACAGTTCTCTTGATTCCTTCCTTGAGAGTAAGGGTATTTCTCACAACTTTTCTTCAGTGAGAACACCGCAACAAAACGGAGTCGCTGAAAGAAGAAATAGAACTATTATTGAAGCTGCACGTTCAATGCTCAGAGATTCTCACCTGCCTACTCAGTTTTGGGCAGAAGCTGTCAACACTGCTTGTTTTACGCAAAATAGGTCGCTGATAGTCAAAAGATTTAATAAAACAGCCTATGAACTTTTTCTTGGGAGAAAGCCTTCAATTAGCTTTTTTCACATATTTGGATGTCAGTGTTTCATACTGAACAACAGAGATGCCCTTGGAAAGTTTGATCCTAAGGCTGATGATGGAATCTTTCTTGGATATTCTTCAATGTCCAAAGCCTTCAGAGTCTTCAATCGAAGAAGACAAACTGTTGAAGAAACTATTCACATCACTTTTGACGAATCCCGCTCAGCGAATTCTCGACCTTCTGCTGATACTGAAGAACTGAATCAATGGATGTTTTCTCATCTTGGTGATTCAGAAGATATTCCCACTCCTCATACTCATACAGTTGAAGATGATAGTCATACTATCATCCCAAACATGCAGAATAGTGAAGCTGAAACATCATGGGTCTCACCAGTTCCTTTAAACACTATACCTGCTTCTGAACCAAATGTCTCAAACATTCCATCTACTTCTCAGCAATCAGTAAATGAGATGACATCTGCACCTACTCTTCTCTTGGCTGATTTTCCAGAAGTAGCTGAAACTTCATCTTCAGCTCCTTCAGTTCAATTTGTGTCAGCGACTTATGCTCCTGCTCAGCGATGGACTGTAAATCAGCCAATTGATCAAATTCTTGGTGATCCAAACGCTGGTGTTCAGACTCGACGAAGTGCGGGTAATATTTGTTTATTTGTTAACTTTATTTCTCTGATTGAACCAAAGAAAATAGATGATGCCCTCAAAGATCCAAACTGGGTCCGCGCCATGCAAGAAGAGCTGACTGAATTCGAAAGGAACAAAGTTTGGAAACTTGTTCGAAGACCAACTGACAAAACAGTGATAGGCACTAAATGGGTCTATCGAAACAAGTTGGACGAACATGGAACTATAACCCGCAACAAGGCTCGTCTTGTTGCTCAGGGATACAGACAAGAGGAAGGCATAGATTACGACGAAACATTTGCTCCAGTAGCAAGACTATAATTTATTCGTCTATTCTTAGCATACGTTGTACACAAAGACTTCAAAGTATATCAGATGAATGTTAAGTCAGCATTTCTAAATGGAAAGCTGAATGAAGAAGTCTATGTGGAACAACCTCCAGGATTCTCAGATCCTAAGCGTCCAGGTTATGTTTATAAACTGGATAAGGCACTTTATGGCTTAAATCAAGCTCCTCGTGCATGGTATGACACTCTCTCTACTTATCTCCATATTGAACAATTTGAGCGTGGTAAAATCGATAAGACTCTATTCTTCAGGAAAGTAAAAGGTCATATTATTCTTGTTCAGATATATGTTGATGACATTATATTTGGTTCTACTAACCCTGACCTTTGTACTCGTTTCGCTGATAGAATGAAAGAAGAGTATAAAATGAGCATGATGGGTGAGCTAACATATTTCCTTGGTCTTCAGATAAAGCAAAATGAAAAAGGAACATTCATTAATCAGGGAAAGTATGTTAAAGATATGCTGAAGAAATTCGATTTAACTCAGAGTTCACCTATGAAAACCCCCATGGCACCACCGCTGACACTAGACAAGAATTCAAATGGAATACCTGTTAATGTCACGCTGTACCGTAAGATGATCGGCTCTCTCTTGTATCTTACAGCTAGCCGACCCGATATTATGTACGCAACATGTTTGTGTGCACGATATCAAGCTGAACCTAAGGAATCTCATATGATCGCTGTAAAGCGAATCTTTTGTTACGTTAATGGTACTATGAACCTAGGTCTTTGGTATCCCAAAGACTCAGGGTTTGATCTAATCTCCTATTCAGATAGTGATTTTGCAGGTTGCAAATTGGATAGGAAAAGCACCACAGGAGGCTGTCAGCTCCTGGGTGGAAAGCTGGTGAGTTGGACAAGTAAAAAGCAAAACTCAGTGTCCACCTCAACTGCTGAAGCTGAGTATGTAGCCGCTGGAAGCTGTTGTTCTCAGGTCTTGTGGATGAGAAATCAACTACTAGACTATGACATTCATCTCTCGAAAATTCCAATCTATTGCGACAGCACAAGTGCCATAGCTATAGCCAACAATCCAGTGCTACACTCAAAGACAAAACACATCGAAATCAGGTATCATTTTATCAGAGATCATGTGATGAATGGTGATATAGAACTTCATTTTATCCCAATTGACTATCAGTTAGCTGATCTGTTCACCAAACCTCTTGATGAGACAAGATTCAACTTTCTCATCAGCGAGCTTGGAATGTTGAACTTTGAAGAGTAAAATCTTCAGCGGTTCACATTTGATCAGCGATAGGATAAAATCAACTTGTATAACCCATTCTATCATTCTCTCTCTCAACATAATTGATTCGCTGATGTCAATGTATGTTTTATCTCTTACTCGTTGACGTTCGCAGGTGAATGTAAGATTTCAAAACAAATTGCATCGCTGAATATCTGTTCCTTAACAGCGATACTTTGAAATTTCTTAAATCAACACTGATATTTCTATTCAGTGCTTCATATTTTCAAAAGTGTCCCTGAGCTTTCAAAACCTCAGAGACATCCTAAAATATGAAAGGACAGTTGTGACGTCATCGCAACGGATAAGCCCTGGCACGTTCTTTTTCTGACACACGATTGCACGTTTCGTTTACCTTCCAATCAAATGCAAACACGTGTCCGTGTCATCATGAAAATCTTTTCCCGCTCAAGATTTTCTCTCTCTCTACTCTCTCTATATAAACCATTTTGGGTTTATATTTTTTTCTTTACGCGAAAAACTTCTCCTCCAAGCAAGAAAAAGATTTACTGTTGCATTTTGAGCTCTCAAAATTTTCAGAAACTATTCATCTTCTTCCTTGACGAACCAGGTTAATAATCTTATTATTTACCTACATTACTTGTTTATGATCTTATTCTTTGCTTTTAACAGATCAAACAAAAGAACTTTTTTAAAATGAAATCATTTTCTGTTCATGATTTTATGAATACAACCTTCATGGTTGTTCTTCAAGTTTATATCAAAACTCGTAAACTTGTTCTTCATATGTTTTTCCAGAATTTTTTCTTCAAATAAAAACTGGAAAACACATAATCTCTACGTTTTGTAACTCTTTCTCAAAACAAGAAAAACCCTAATCTTTCTCAAACGGATTTTTGGCTGAATGAAATGGACAAAATTCAAAAACATCTTATTGGAAAATATTTCCACATTAAGACTATTTGTTTTGTTGATCTTTGGTTGAGCTGATTACAGAAATGGCTGCTCCTTCTACTGGTATTCCAACTGCTGAGAACACTACTGCTGCTGAGGAACTTGAAATTAACAAGGCTCCTCAGGTCAAGTTCAAACTTGAGGATGTCTCTTTTACAAAATCAAACAACCTCCATGCGCTGTTCGATTTTCCTCCGAAGAAACAAGTCAAGCATCTAGAAGACGTTGTGAATTTTCTGAAAACCTGTTGCCTCTCTACAGCCTTGACCGTAACACCCCCTGCTCATCAGTTACTATTATCTCAGTTTTGGTATACCGCCAGACACACTCAGCTACCATCATCCAAAGACCCTACCAAACTACTTGATGTCATCCTCTGTGACACTGATTTTGGCACCATCAAAATCAACCTTGCTATCATTCGGAAAGCACTGAATATCCCTGTTGCCACCAAACACAAACCATTTGTTCCTTTCCCTGACTCCAGGAGACATGATGATAGAGAAACACTCATCGCATTCTTTGATGCAATGAAGTACGTATGGGATCAAGGGATAGATGAAAAAGCCGAGAAGAAACTGACTGCAATCAAGAAGTCAAAGATGCCCAGCGAGATGAACTTCATCTTCGCACAACTGATAAGCTGCATGACAGCGAAGAGTGGCTCCTCTGATCAAGCTGCTCAACCTCAGCAAGCCATGGGTTATGCATTGCTGAAGGGTCTCCGTGTTGATTGGGCCTCGATAATCTACGACGATCTTGCGCTTAGAGTAGATTTTGCTGATAGACCATCATGGGTTCCATACCCAAGATTCCTCAGCGCCATCTTCCAAACCGGCCTTAAGGATAACTACCCAAAAGTAGGAGACCTGAAACTCTCTCAGGTTGGCCCTAAGGTGCTCGACTTCAAGCCCCTGCCAAACGAGGTACGTCTCTCTACTCTCTTATCTATTCTCAATCCTCCTTCTTCTACTTCTGCGGCTCATTCAGTGGAAATCCCCACCGCTGATACCCCAGCTGCAACCTCCACTCCTTATAGAAAAAGGAAACAATCTACTACCCAACTTGGTTCCAAAAGAATCAAGAAAACCAAGGAGCAACACCACCAGCATTTACATGCTGAGGACTCCTCAGCTCATCTTAAAGAGCTGATGGAAAGTTCCATGGTACGCTCTGCCACAGCTGAACAAGCCACCCCTTCCATACCAGCTTCAGCGTCTCTAAACGCTGGAGTTATAAACTTTAAATTGAACCAAACTCCTTCAGCTCATCTAGGGACTGAAGTGATTTTCAGCGAATCCATCGTTGAACCCCGTACCCAACCAATGTTCTCATCCTCCATTCCTCCCACCTCTCCTTTGGTCACTCAATCCTTTCCCCTATTCTCTTCAACAACCGTCATCCTCAATGACACTACTGCTAAACATTTTCAGAGGATGATAGGACACACCACAGGACATGCAGGTACTTCCAGTCATCTAGGAAATATTGAAGACGAGTATGAAACTTTTTCAGGACATCGAGGTTTCGACAACTTCGCCAACCCGCCTGCAGGTATACACAAAATCACACACACTTCTCTCTCTCAACCCCAAACTTCTGAGCTTTCCTCTGTTCATAAGTTTATAACTTTTTCAGGTCCTAATTTGGGGGATATCTACACCTCCCTGACGACCCTGGAAACAAAGATGGAGTCTTTCAACGAAACTCCAACTGAGGTCGAAAAGAAAGCCTCTAAAGCTGATCTGGAGAAGGTAGATGGTAGCATTGCTAAATTTGCTACCACCCTCACTGAAAAATCAACCGCCACAACCACTCTCTCAACAAACTTCACCTCTCTATCTAATGAAGTCACATCATTGAAGACAGAGGTTGGTTCTCTTAAGAGTGAAGTTTCCACGATCAAGACTGAAGTCTCTGCGGTCAAAGAGATTGTTCAGAAAGTGCTCGATCGCCTGAACACCCCAACTTCTCATTTCACTCAGGCCGATCGAGACGATCTCAAAAAGATCAGTCCTGCTATTACTGGCCTAGAAGACAGAGTAGTAGCGATTAAAAACTGCATAAGAATTACTGGCCAAGAAGACAGTAATCCTATTGCTGCTGCTGCTGCTGCTGAAAAGTCCGTTACCTCCCCCAACCATGATGTGGAAGAGGGGGAGAAGCCTAAAGAAGACCTTCCCCATAATGATGAGGGGGAGAAGAAAAATAAAGAAGACCTTCCCCATGCTGAGTGGGAGGGTATTGAGACTGAAGCTGATGCTACTTCTTCAAAACCTCAGGGAGTTGAAAACCCTGAGGGAACCGAGAAACTTTCCTCTGTATCTGAGGGGGAGCAACTCGAAGAGCAGAACATTGAGGCTGCTGTTGATGTAACCTCACCCTACGCTGAAGAAGTTGAATCTGATGAAGACGAAGCTGAAGACGATGAAGCTGTAGACATCTCTGATGATGAACCATCTTCTTCTCCAAAGAATGATGATGATGACGATGATGATGATGATGACTCCTTTGTCGTCAAGCCTGTTCAGAAGACTACAACTCTCAAAGGGATTTTGATAAACGAACCTTCAGGGGAGCGGACCAAGACAAAACCTGCAACGTCTGAAGCTGACAAAGGCAAAAAGAAAGGCCTTGCTGCAGAAGACAATCTGATGATCTTGCTTCAAAAGCCAATTTGTCAGGTACACTACCTCCTATTCCTTTACACTGCATCCTTCCTCTATCCCTTCTCAATCTCAATCCTTCTATCCATAAAACCTCAATACACTTAAGCACATTCTTTTCTCTATCTCTTTCTTCCCCAACTCTGCTTACTTAAACGATCGTTGTGTTTCAGCTAGTCCTCTCCCCTGTTTGAGGATCCCGCTGAAGCTCCTTCGACTACACCAGGGATAATCCCAGCCACAAGAGCTGAAGAAATAATCCCAGTCTTGGATTTAACCACTGAGACCGATGAACCTGAAGAACAGCTGCTCTCTCGCCAAAACAGACCTTCGTTGGCTCCAGAGAGATTCGAAGATCAAGAAAAGAGATGTAATGATCAAGAAAAGAGAGATGCAATGATCAAGAGATTCGAGAAAAGAGAGATGCAATGATCAAGAAAAGAGAGATGCAATGATCAAGAGATTCGAAGATCAGCGAATCATCCTGAAGCGTGGTCAACTTCCTTCTATTCCTCCAAAGTTCAGACTTTCATAAAAGGAATACCAGGAACACCTCAGAGCTGAAAGGTTAATCGCTGAAAGAAGGGAAGTTGAAGAAAAAGACAGGGAACTCGCCATTCAGCTTGCCCAACAATCGGTGAAAGACCCCGCGCTGAAAAGAACTCCCATTGATGTCCAACGTCAGCTATGGGATGATGCCCAAAGGATCGTTGAAGAAAAGACGAAAGTATCTGATACGACTTTGAAATGGTGTAAAGAAATGCTGAATTATCAATCTCGACCATCCAAAATCATCAAAGTAAACATCAGAGGAAGACTGTTCGTTGACGTTCCTGTTGTTGAAATTGATGTATTCAGAGAAGACAAAACCAAGCAAACCTTCTATGCTACTACTTTAGAGAAGTTTGGTTTCTCTGAATGGTTGGAAGTGAAATTAGCCATTCAGGGATCGCGCTCAAAGTTCAAGAGCCATGTCGAGAAAATTTTAAATACTCAGATCGACTTGGTTTCTTTTGCTGTGGATATTCCTCCTTCCACTCTTCTTCCTCCTCAACAAAGAAGAGTCTCTGCAAAGGAAAAGAAAGTCTCAGACTCAGGTCCTCCTATACGGAATGAAACATGTATTGGTTTCTCTCGTGCTGAAGTTCTTGGCCCTGATGCTGATCTCTCAACGCTTGACACCTCCCTACCACCTGGAGAAACTTTTATTCCTGGCAAAGATGTAAGTGATCCTTATGGTACATTCTTTCTAGACTACCAAGGAAATCATCACTTTCAACGCATCTCTGAGCTTCCATTCACTCCCATCGAACAACTCAGAGATCTCATATACTGGTGTAAAGTCAGACGCGACATTAAAGCTAGACACCTGAAGCCCTTGATTTTTGAAGAAGCTCTGAACAAAAAGAACCAAGGAGTAAATGTCCCTGACTGGATGATTCCCACATCAAAGACCCTCGATGAACTTCTCATCAAGGAAGAACCTTTTGACGGATAGGATCGCCTTGTAATTCTTTATATCCTTATCTGTCTACATCTTCTGTACTTGTAATTTTATTTGTTGTACTTGTAATTTTTCTACTTCCCTCTGTAATATTTATGAAGTTTAAAGAACAATTTCAGCGAATGTACTTTACTCCAAAAGTACTGAAAAGATCCCAGAAAACAGTAAAAGGGACAAATATTTTATGAGTTCTTTTTATCCTTAATGTTTCATAGAATAGCAATTTTCTCTGTTGCTATGTCATAATCAAATAGGGGGAGATTGTTGTCCAAACCCTCAGTGATTTGATAATGACCCTCTCTTAAACACTTAGTGAAAATTGTAGGTAAACAACATGTATCAGAGTTTCACTATCGCTGATAAGTACTAAGACTTTACAGTACCGCTGATAGGAACTCTCACTCTTTAGATTAGAAATTCAGTGAACACTGTTCATCATCATATAGCTCTGAGCCTGTTCAGTCTATGAGATGATCGCTGATAAGTTAGTTGTTTACTTATGATCCCTGAAGACAAGTTTCACGTCAACCAAAGTTCTACGCTGAAGTCGAAGATCAAGCTCAAGAACCAGCGAAAAGTCTACTCATGAGCTGATGCAGACATCAGCGAAGCAAGACCTGTCCATTCAACGTGAAGTATCAAGTAGAAGACTTCAGCAATCGCTGAACTTTATCATTCGCTGATAAAGATCTGACTCAACGAAAGCTGATCATGAAGTCTCCTTGTATGTTACTATTGTCTTACCTCCCATGCACGTCTCCGTATGAACTGTCAGAATGGATATCCCTTTTGTCTGTAATCGTACAACAACTCTGATTCTACACTGTGCACCATGCGGCTACTAAGGTTGTCTACAAAGGTCATTGACATGCAACCACTCAGCTGCTGCCACGTGTAAAGCCATACTGCCTTGCATTAAATGCATGCAGTCTATAAGAAGAACCTTACTTCTGTTTTGAAGTGTGCTCGGACCACCTTCTTATTTGTCTCTTATTGTTAAGTTATTATTCGTAATTTCTTTAACTCTTTCTAGTGCAAGAAACTTAGTGTTCTTAACTTGTTAAGATTAGGTTTATCCTTAATCTTGTTCCGCAACAAGTTGTAAATTGTCTTGATTTATCAATAAACAATTTAGAAAAGTAAAAACGTGTGTTTGTATTCAACCCCCCCCCCCCCTCCCCTTCTACAAACTTGTATAGCCCTTCGGGACCAACACTAATTCATATATGAATCACAAAGGTTCATATATGAATCACAAAGGTTCATATATGAATTAGTTAAAAATAGTTCTTATGTGAATTACATGGGTTCACATATGAACGTATAGTTCATATGTGAATCACACAGATTCACACATGAACTCGTCCTGCGTATTTTACGAAACTACCCTTCTATCTTGTGCAGACCACGCGAGGAATTATCTGCTGCTTCCCGGTCAAAGCCACAAATGTTGACTGAATGAATGGCTAAGATTACTTCTCTATTTCTCACACACTCAACATTTCTCAATTAAACGTCTCCATGTATATATATACATACATATATATATATATATATATATATATATATATATATATAGGGGTCTATTCATGGGAGATCCTAGTAAAAGGCGATAACTATGAGATCTAATCTCATCCATTCATCAATCTAATCAATGGTTATAATTTGTTTAAAAAGAATCATTTAATTATATAATATATGGATGATAAATTTAATCAAAAAGGGTAAAAGTGTCAAACTCAACGTAATCTATTTTGGGTGGGTTGCTATAATCATGGATGAAATCAAACTAGATAAAATCAAAAGATTTGCATAATCGTTTAAAATAAAACCGATATCCTCATCCTTTACACAACTAATCACATATCATCAAACTCTTTTCTTCAAAGCAACCCTCTAAAATCGATTAGGGCAAACTAATTGCTCTCTTACCACAGCTAGAAACTCTCTTTTCTGGTGTGAGAAATCGATTACGGGAACGAAAGGTAACGACGGGAAAATCGCTTTGTGGGGTTTTGGGTATCACAACATCTTCAAGTTTTTTGAATTCGATTTGCAGGGTTCAGTATCAATCGTCGCCACCAACGTTCAAGATTTTGTGGACTAAGGTTTGAAATCACGACATTGTCGTTTAGTTTTTAGGGTTTGGTATAATCGACTTTTAATACAATGGTACCGCAACATTATCGTTTAATTTTTAAGGTTTGGATCATCGACTTTGAATATCATGGATCAAAACGCCGACGGAGGTAAACTGATATTTAAGTTACACATTGTATCACAATGAGTTATTATATATGTTTGATTAAGATTTTGATAATGTTGAATTCTAAAACAGGAAGAAAAAGTGAAAGGATCAAGAGAAAGAGATCTTTCACATATGTGAAGAAGAAGGATGAAGCCATCGACGTTTAAACTGTTGTTAAAGATAAATGCACATCTGAACCGAACACAAGTAAACATTTCGTGATATATTGTGTATAAATTGTGCTATTGGGGGTTGGATTCATAAAATTACACTATTTGTGATACACTGTGGAACAAATTTGGTATTGGGGAATTGGATTCAAAAAATGACAATGTTTGTCATGCACTGTGAAGAAATTATGCTATTGGGGGGTTGGACTGAAATTTGACACTATTTGTGATACACTGTGAAAAAAATTAAGCTATTGGGGGATTGGATTAAAAAATGACAATGTTTGTGATACACTGTGAACATACTATGCTATTGGGGGTTTGGGTTCAAAAAATAACACTATTTGTGATACTCTTTGGTCAAATTATGGTATTGGGGGATTGGATTCAAAAAATGACAATATTTGTGATACACTGTGAACTTCGTATGGAGTGTCTTTCTTTTGTGGTATGCACGTTATTTCGTTATGGATTTTATATGAATAAAATGTAATAATATGCTACGATGTGATACATCAGGTGGAAACAAGAGTCCAGTCAGCAATGAAGCTGTAAAAAAGCTTAAAACTACTAAACCAAATGCAGTGTCGGATGTCAAATCAAATAAACAACCAGAAAATGAAGGTTCAGGCCCGATTGTGCAATGTAAGTAACGTCTTAAATCATTACTATGTGTTATCATGGTTAAATGTAACAAACTTTTGTTACACTATGCAGGTAAACCAACAGTAGTTACCACTTCTTCTGGGGTAAAAGTGATGCTACCGTCTATTACGGTTGATAAAAACGCGAGCATGCCCGTGAAAGCAGCAAAGTATAAGTCACCGTGTAAAGACAAAAGTTTGACCTCTACAAGGAAAACAAGTAGCGGATCAAGATATGGACCAATAGAAAAAGGGGTTCTATAGATCAAACGCGCTCAAAAAAGAGGATTCGGGGTAAATGTGTTGAAAAGGAATCTGTTGATGAAAATTCGATTAAGAAGAAGCTCGAAACGAAGGTTGTTGACAAGATCATTAAGAATAGACAAACAACTAAGCTTCCAATTTTGAGGGTTCGCACTACACAAAAACCACTACACGTTGCAATTAGGAGTCTAAACGGTGATCAGAAAAAGATGGTGGAGGCTATGGGGTTTGGGGGCTTGTTAGAAATGAAAACGGATCATATACCTGGAAAGTTAGGCTTCTACCTTGTGGACAAGCTTGACACATACACAAAAGAGCTTCGATTGGAGCAAGGTACAATACAGTTGACTACCAATATGGTACATGAGATGCTAGGCACACCGATTGGAGGAACGGATTTACTTTCCATTAATCATGTTCCACGAGCAAAAAGTGTCAGGGACACTTGGAGGCGTCAGTTTCCGGGACAGAGGGTTCGTATATAAGATGTAAAGTGTCAGGGACACTTGGAGAAAGTTCACAAAATGCAGATTTGGAGTTCAAGATTAATTTCCTGATGTTGTTTCTTTCCACAATGGCCAAGTGCAACTCATGTGGGTATTGTAATCTGGGGGTTCTTGATCATATCACGGAGAACACAGACATATCTAAAATAGATTGGAGCAAGTGTGTCTTCAATTGCTTGATGACAAGTAAAGACGGATGGAAAAGAGATCTCAGTAGTGAGACTTTCTACTCAGGGCCAAATTTTTAGTGTAACTATTAAATTTTTAATGAAACAAGTTGCTAACATTTGTTTTTATTGTTGTAAAAGCTATTGTATGCGGATATTACCGAATGCAAAAGGTTTGAGGTGTAACGGACATGACCGATAATAGGATTTTGGTCTAAGGAGTTACTTCGGAGAAGAGAGAATTTGGAGCTAGCTGACGGTGGATTTGGAGCTTGGCCACTTATAGTGCATGGTGAAATACCAATAGACAGACCGGTTGATGTGTTTGCTGAACGTAGTGCAACAGTAAAAGTTTCTTCAAAACCAAAGTTGCAGGTACATGTTTGTCATACAAAATATAATACAATATTTATTAAATTATATGTAAGACACATCATTGTCTGTATAACAATGTTTGTATCACATTGTATCACAATATTGTATCACATTGTATCACAACGTTAATTGAAAGTAAAAAAGATTTGTTGCATAATGAATGACTATCTACGATGTTGAATTCACAGGACTATATCAATAACATCCGAACATAGTTGAATTCGATACTATCAGAAAAACAAAGTGCAGAACTAACTCTTGAGAAGGCTATATCGGATTTCCCATCAGAATCGTCGTTACGTACCCTAGATGTAGAGTTTCGCGGAATATTCAACCAAATAGAGGGTGATGCAGGGGCTTCAATTGAAGTGCAAAAAACAGACCCAGTTTTTACAACGCCTACTCGAAAGAAAGGATCAAAGCAAGATGAAATAAAGAGTGTTGAGGGTAACGAACAGGTAACAAACGAATCTATTGGATGGGAAATTGTACCTGGTGTACCGCTTGAAACAGAACCATGCTGTAATAGCCCTACAACACACGTGGAGATTGATAATACCACCCACGAATATTGCAAGAGGAAACAATTCAATTTGGATGACGCACCAAAATTTGATTTTGAAACGCCACCTAGAGGTAAATGTGTGAGCCCACGTCCTATTTCAACCATTATCCCCATCCCAAAAGGATTGTTTTCCTTGAACTCGCGATTCAAAGCAATATGTGATGTTCGAAGAGCGAGTAAGAGAGAACCTAAGTTAGGCGACGCACTAAGATCACCTTATGTGAAAAGAACGGTAGACATTGATGTGTTGGAGACAAGCACGGAGAAAAAAATATGTGCTTGGATAAATGCTGCTGTAGAACCAATTTGGTATGTATCATTCTTGATAACATTTTAACATATATAATGCGTATGGAATAAAAAATATTTGTTATTTACTGAGAAAAGTCACCATTGTAGTGAACCGGTATTTGAGACCACTACGGGTGATGTGGCTTTGAGAGGGACAATCGAATCACTGTGTGCACGAAAGTAAATATATAGTAATGTGATCGACAGTTGGGCAGCATTATTAAATCACGAGGAGCGATTCAGAAGCAAAGAATCACCGCGGCGGCTGTTTTTTCACTCGGCAATTCTGGTTAGTAAACATCATTATATTTTATTAGAGTGATATAGACATCATATAAATTTCATGAGTAGAGGTATGTGTATCACAAATATTGAAAAAATATTAGGTTGTGATATAATGTTATAATAAATAGATGAAATTGATTCATAACATGTTTATTGAATGTTTCATGATGTTGGACTACCTATTTACAAATGTATCACCATGATGCATAAATTGTATACCGAATTATACATTTATAATAAATAGATGAGATTGATTCATCAAATGTTTATTCTTTTGCTTCACATTGATGCACAACTTATTGAGAAATGTATCACCATGTTGCACAAATTGACTCATCACATGTTTAATCTAATGTATCACAATTATGCACCATTCATTGTGTAACAACCCAAATCCCATAACATACATCATAATACATAACATTCATACATATCATTGATTTACAACAAAAGTTACATAACCAACCAAGTACGGTCTCATTAGTCTTGACATTACAAAATATATCTAAGCTTCCTAATCAACATCCATCAAAAGCTTCCTACACTTCATCCTCTCCTGCCGATCCTTAACCTGGAAAACATGTTTTTGAAAACAAAATGAGGGTTAGACCAAACGGGTCTAGTGAGTTAATCCCGGTCCTTTCCAAAATCATTATCAACCCTTTTATGTAAATCCTTTGTATCAAAATAGTTTAGATAAACCTTTCGTAAAATATAAACATACCACACGTATTTAAATACCAATCCAGACTCGTGCATCGTGTACATCTCATTCACCTTATTCCTCCACAAATGGCCATATTAGTTGGTAGCAAGCCAACTAATAAATCAACAACCGGTCCGCTCACCGGAACCCGGCTACCTGTCGGTCCGCACACCGGAACCCGACTACTCACCGGTCCGCACACCGGAACCCGGCTACACACCGGTCCGCACACCGGAACCCGGTAACAAGTGCACTCGTGTAGTGCAAAGCTTATATAAATACAATATATATCTCATTACATCATATTGTCATTTATATACACATAATCATATTCCTACCACATAATCATCTCATATATATATACACATATATATGTATTCCAGTTCAAAAACGTTTTAAAGCAAAACTCACCTTGAATGCTTAAAATATGCTTCCAAGCCTTTCTCCGAGCTATCCGTTCCTTTATCCAAATACCTCAGAATCTGAAACCATTTACATACAAATATCTCCTTACCAACTCATGTATAAGACTTACTAGCAGGTTATGGACTCTAGATACATCTACATAACTTTTATCCTCAAAATTACCCAAACAGCCAAGTTATCCGGACAACCCAAACAACCCGGACAACATGACTTTTCCGGACAACCTCAGTAATCCGGACAGCAAGACTAATCCGGACAACACGACTTATCCGGACAACACAAGGAATCCGGACGCTATCTGAACTCTAAATCACCCGGAAACTCTCAAACAAATCATCCGGACACTATCAATAAAATACCCGGACACCACCCAAGAAACTACCCAGATACCTTCATATTATCCGGACACCTCTGACTGTTTATCCCATTTTCACCCAGAAATCGACTGAATCATTAACAGAAGTAATTCTAACTATTCTACTCCGATATAAACATTCAGCTATCAATTATACACATAATATGTAAAGAAAACATACCTCAAACACTTCCAAATGAATCAATTTGATGCCTTTACCCTTCTTTTCTTCTTCTCCCTTTTTCTCTCAAAACACACACATACACCTACTGATTTTCTGCTGATGTGAGGATAACTTGACACCTAATCAGATATTATTAACTTAATTTACCCATCTAGCCCCTAAACTCTTCATTAAAGACTAAAACACCTTTATCTTATAAACTTATCCAAACTTACCCTAAATAGTAACTTTAAGGTTAAATAAACTTAACGGAATTGAATTTTTAACTAACGGATTTACCCGGGGTATTACATTATCTCCCCCTTAAAAGAATTCCGTCCCAGAATTCGGTTAAGCAATAAACGAGGGTAACTACTATCATGTCCTATCCAATGGTCCTTCACTCTGATCATTACATTCGACTACTTCCTCCCATTCTCTTCTCAACATAAAACACGTTTTCTCCAAGGATAGCACACTAGAAAGTACTCACTCTTAACAGATCCTATAAGCTATCTTTCTTTCGCCTCCAAACCAATTGCACGCACCTAATTTCAACAACTACTATACTTTACTAACACCTTCACCATACCTCATATCAGAAGCTTAATCGAGTCAATCCGAAATCATACTCAATGCCTAAAATAACTTCACATTTTCCATTTCTCAAACGGTAATACCCTATTCTTTAGCTAACTATCTACTGCCACTCCATTCTCTTATTCTTGAATAACACTACTACACACCGCCTAGACATCCATACCTCTCCCCACATACTTTTGACACCTTCACACAACTTACAAACAAAATTCCGAGCAGAGGTTTCCACTTATACTCACTCCATATCCTCACAAATCCACCACTTAATCTCACGAAATTCATCACTACTACACCTCGCACATTCACTAATTATAAACTGCCACCATCTTATCCACATTACCCCACACATTTAAACAATACCTTTCTTGATAGCGTCAACGATCACATTAAGTATAATCTACACAACATACTAAACTGTCGCCTTCATGACTAGGTCAAGACTTTACGCACTATCGTTACCTTCCACACACAATTCATCACGTTCTACATACCGCTATTATTCTTTACACTCAAGCCATCACACTCCACACTAACAGATTAGAACAACAATAATTAAACACACCCTTCTATATCTCTAACACAATTATCAAATATTTTTCTAACACAAATTATAAAATTGAAAACACAAAAGAATCGGTTTGCACCGAAGTCAGATAACACTTTAGCACGTATAAAGTTTATAGAAATATACCTGTAACCTCATCAGGACTTTCTTCCACCTCTTGTTCCGTCATCTGAAAAACTCGACCCTTTGCTTTCGGTACCTCAGGCCCTTGTTCCTCTCCCGGTCTAACACTCGTTGGTCTTACCGTCATACTACCCTGCTGTGCTTTCCATTGCGGACAATCTGCCTGAATATGATCCGGGGAATTGCAAACGAAACATAATCGAGTTACCCGACAGTCTCTAACTATGTGACCAGTCTTTCCACATTTGTAACAACTTCGGGAATCCACATAACAGTTTCCTTGATGCACACGGTTGCATTTTGGACATGGTCTTTCAACTGGTCTGAAAGGTGAATAACTATCAAACCTCGGGGATTCATATTCTTCCGAATCGTACATCGTTTCTTCCAGTTTTCTTTTCCCAGCACTCTTATCACCAACGTCTCTCCGGTTATCCTGTTCCACATTTTCCACGGCATCCACTGCGGCTGAGAAGGTATCGGGTCCTCTTGCAGTCACTAGCTTTCTAATTTCTGCATTTAACCCAAAAATAAACCTTTCCATCTTTAGAGCCTCCGTGGCAACATAGTAATCCGCAAAGCGAGACTTCTCCAGAAAGAGAGCGGTGTAATCCCTAACCGATAAACTTCGCTGGTGTAGGTTCATGAACTCCTCTTCCAATTGTCTAACTGCTGCTTGAGAACAAAACTGTCCTTTGAATGCTGTTGTGAATTCGTCCCAAGTAAAAGTAGAGTATACATCCGACCTTGTGGAATCAATGTGAGCTTCCCACCAGTACAGAGCTTCTGCCTTCAACATCGCCGTTCCGTATAATAGTCTGTCCTCATCCGCACACTTACTGGTCTTGAAGATGGCTTCTATTTCTTTTAACCATCTCATCGCCTCCGCTGGGTCTCTATCTCCTTAGTAAGTTGGAGGTCTACAGTTTAAGAACATCTTGTAATCACACCTTCTTGACACTGGTATGACCGTAGGTGTAATGGGCATTTCGTCTTCCAAACCAGGATCTGGTGTTTCAGTATGACGAGCTTGGTCGAACATAGCCTGGATATTTGCTTGAAGTCTTCCCATCTCCGCCATCAAATCGTCTCTGGTAATAAACTCCGTACATCGCCCCTGAACTCTACCTCCGGTTCTTCCCCTAGTTCTACTCCCCGTTCTACCTCCGGATCTACCTCCCCCTCGCTCTCCTCTTCTTCCCCCCGTTCCTATTGGTGGATTCGTACTATTCGGATTTCCTCCTCCTCTTCTATTCGTATTTTGAGTACCGCTTGCCATTCAGTAGATTCAGACAAGATTAATATACACATAAGCACATACCCCATATAATAAGGTATCCCAGTCCAAACATGCACCTGTAAGATCACAATTACACTGGCCAGGTGTAATCTGAAATTACCTTACATAATGTTCCTTCTACCTTTTTATACTTAACATCCCCAGGTTCTAAAATAATAAGGACATCCTACTTCACATGCAGTTTAAGTCTAGGTACGGGTACAACTACCTAAATCCCTTAAACTAGGGCTCTGATACCATTTGTAACAACCCAAATCCCATAACATACATCATAATACATAACATTCATACATATCATTGATTTACAACAAAAGTTACATAACCAACCAAGTACGGTCTCATTAGTCTTGACATTACAAAATATATCTAAGCTTCCTAATCAACATCCATCAAAAGATTCCTACACTTCATCCTCTCCTGCCGATCCTTAACCTGGAAAACATATTTTTGAAAACAAAATGAGGGTTAGACCAAACGGGTCTATTGAGTTAATCCCGGTCCTTTCCAAAATCATTATCAACCCTTTTATGTAAATCCTTTGTATCAAAATAGTTTAGATAAACCTTTCGTAAAATATAAACATACCACACGTATTTAAATACCAATCCAGACTCGTGCATCGTGTACATCTCATTCACCTTATTCCTCCACAAATGGCCATATTAGTTGGTAGCAAGCCAACTAATAAATCAACAACCGGTCCGCTCACCGGAACCCGGCTACCTGTCGGTCCGCACACCGGAACCCGACTACTCACCGGTCCGCACACCGGAACCCGGCTACACACCGGTCCGCACACCGGAACCCGGTAACAAGTGCACTCGTGTAGTGCAAAGCTTATATAAATACAATATATATCTCATTACATCATATTGTCATTTATATACACATAATCATATTCCTACCACATAATCATCTCACATATATATACACATATATATGTATTCCAGTTCAAAAACGTTTTAAAGCAAAACTCACCTTGAATGCTTAAAATATGCTTCCAAGCCTTTCTCCGAGCTATCCGTTCCTTTATCCAAATACCTCAGAATCTGAAACCATTTACATACAAATATCTCCTTACCAACTCATGTATAAGACTTACTAGCAGGTTATGGACTCTAGATACATCTACATAACTTTTATCCTCAAAATTACCCAAACAGCCAAGTTATCCGGACAACCCAAACAACCCGGACAACATGACTTTTCCGGACAACCTCAGTAATCCGGACAGCAAGACTAATCTGGACAACACGACTTATCCGGACAACACAAGGAATCCGGACGCTATCCGAACTCTAAATCACCCGGAAACTCTCAAACAAATCATCCGGACACTATCAATAAACTACCCGGACACCACCCAAGAAACTACCCGGATACCTTCATATTATCCGGACACCTCTGACTGTTTATCCCATTTTCACCCAGAAATCGACTGAATCATTAACAGAAGTAATTCTAACTATTCTACTCCGATAGAAACATTCAGCTATCAATTATACACATAATATGTAAAGAAAACATACCTCAAACACTTCCAAATGAATCAATTTGATGCCTTTACCCTTCTTTTCTTCTTCTCCCTTTTTCTCTCAAAACACACACATACACCTACTGATTTTCTGCTGATGTGAGGATAACTTGACACCTAATCAGATATTATTAACTTAATTTACCCATCTAGCCCCTAAACTCTTCATTAAAGACTAAAACACCTTTATCTTATAAACTTATCCAAACTTACCCTAAATAGTAACTTTAAGGTTAAATAAACTTAACGGAATTGAATTTTTAACTAACGGATTTACCCAGGGTATTACACATTGACATATATATAACCATGTTGCATAACAAGTATATTGTTCTATACACTTATGAAAAATATACTTTACTGACATGTTTTTTGAATGTATCACAGTCGCCTACAATACTTGACATTAACACAAAGTCACATGTGCGATATCAAAAGTTTGTTGAGAATATATTAGCAGCAGTTGGAGGTGATGGGGACATGATCACATTAAAAAATGTGGATCTAGTAAGTTACTGTTTAATCACTAAGAGTTTTATTTCTTCATTGCATATTGAAGATTTGTGCAAACACGCTTTCACAGGTATTCTTTCCAATTGTTCGAGCTAGGCACTTTTATGTGGTGGTGTACAACTTCAAACGACCATCAACACAGATAATAGACAACATTCAAAAAGATCTTGAGTCTCCAGCTAATTTCGAAGAAATACGTGATGTATTGGTGAGTGGAAAAAACATAAAATATTCATACATTAACTAGTTTACATCGGTAACTACATTAATAATGTAACACATATTGGTATCTGGTTTGTGCAGCACACCTTGATGCTAGAACATTTGCATTTGCAAAGACATCCATTATACGATCAAATGGCATTGTTAGAGCCTGTCAGGATTGCAGTACGTTGGGGCACAAAGGAGAATTTATATGACGGTGGCGTCTTCTTGATGCGACACATGGAGTGCTATATGGGACAACTGCCTTACAAATGGAAGTGTGGACTTGACGAAGAAGGACTATACCAGGAAAAACAGTTGCAGTTGCTGAGGAACAAATACACAGCGACACTTTTGCTTGCGGATATCAACTTGAGACGATCGTTTGTCATATCAGACTGTGAAAAGTTTAGTGCTTTGGATGAGAAAGAGAGAACACGCCTTTTGCAATGTGCAGAAACAAACAGGGAAACACGTCTGCCAACCATTTAGGATTAAACATAGCAGGGTCATGGAATATGAATTACTACTTTTGTTTGATGTTGTTAGAATTTCTGGATGGTTAATGTTTTGAAATTTTTGCATGGTTGATGTTACGGCCCTTGAAGAATATTAATGTTTTGTCATATGAAATTAAATAAAAATTCTACTTTTTTGTTGGTACATATTGTTGTTCACTTTATAATATATATTCATTAGTTTTTACATGTTTCAATTGGGAATGCAATTCAAACATGATCAATTCGTTATTTGTAATAAAAAAATGATTGCATTTTTTCCGATCACATGTTCATTATGTGTTTCAATAATAGGTTTAAACTATAACATTTTATATATTGTCACATCATTCTTTGTGAAAAGAGAACAGGTTATCACAACGTAGCATATCTTAAAGAAGTAAGGCTTCAAATTATTATAACTTCACACAGACAACAAAAACATTATCAAATGTATCCCATGTGGTTTAACATTAACACACTGTATCACACCTACATTGAATCACATTCGTGATACAGTATGATAAATCCTTTCTGTTTGTATCAACACACTACATCAATTCTTCAAAACCTGATTTGTTGCATACTTAATTGACAAATGAGGTAACACATCATCAATACATATAATATATTTATCACAAGTAGATATATAGAGGATATAACTCAACATCTTAAGACAATTAAACCAAATATATTAAAATCTGAAATAATGGCTTAAACATCCGGAAAACGAATGTAAATCATTACCAACTACTAATGGATAAAGTCAATAGTACGACCAAAAAAAGGATAATCAATGCAAAGGAATAAATAAAATGCCATTAAACATCTTGATTTTTCTTCACCGGACAATTACGGATATCATGATTTTCAAGCGAGTTACAACCGCGACATAACCTCTTTGGCCTGATAGATTTCACCCTGGCTTTCTCGGCTACACCAACCATCCTTTTAGACGATCCACACCCTTTGTTTCTTATGCCGGTTGGGGGTGTATATCAACGTTTTCAGGTCGTGGAAACCCAAATATTTTCTCAATTCCGCGTTCTTTACGGTTCATCGCTGGTTCATACGTCATTTCTTTGGCAAATCCGTCCCTCAATTCTTTAATAGTAGACAAAAATGATGCCATTTGTTCCTTGTCATCTCTTAAGATATCCAACACATCATCAACAATATCATATGTATCATTAAGCAATTTACGGCGCTCCTCATCTACGACACAAATTCTCTGACGACTGTTCTGTAGTTCGATCGGCATAAGATCTCGTCTCCAACGTCTCAGAATATATTTTTCAGGAACAGATTCAATACCCGCATTTAAAAGAACTTTAAAAACGTGTCTACATAAGAAACCATGTCGACCAAAATGATTGCAACTGCAAACAGTCGTTGACTCATTTGTGTTATGCACAACCTACACAATTAAATCGTTGAGACAAATATACTTAGCAACAATAGATAAATATCAGGAAAAATACATCACTTAACTTGAAAAAAAACATGATATTAGATCGTACCGTATAATCAGCAATCCTCTCTTTTAGTTTATCTAAATGTTCAATTGAATATGTCTTAACTTCTCCAACCGTGTCAACACGATTAATTGAACACGACAACGCAGCTCGGTCTAACTCACGCTGGACATCAAAAAATACGGAATGAGTATACACCTCACAAGCGTGCTTTTCCAACATACTACGAGTAACCCAATGCGGTAAGGTTGTCCTTGTTTGATAATCAAGACGAC
Source organism: Saussurea involucrata (assembly GCA_033807775.1). NCBI lineage: Eukaryota > Viridiplantae > Streptophyta > Magnoliopsida > Asterales > Asteraceae > Saussurea > Saussurea involucrata. The sequence continues at coordinate 143,329,887 of CM066322.1, forward strand.
ATTGTTCCTTACGTTGTTTCTCCGACGCAAATTCAAAACCCAACATAAATTGGAAAAGATTATTACCAATCTTGGAAAATGAATTAAAAAATGAGTTTGCACTTTCTGACCTAGACGTCGTCTTCATAAGACAACACATTGGAAGCTCCTTGAAATATGTCGGGATCCACTGTGATCTTATAGCAAACATATCGTTTAACCAATAATGTTTTTGAAGGTAGAACTCATCAATAAGACGCATCCATCTACTCTCGAACTCATCCGGGGATATGTGAATGTTCCACACCAACTTGAAAAATTGTTTCTTGAACGTTGTGGTATTAAGAAGATCGTAACTAAACTGAAACAAAAATAGAATATATAAAAACGTAACTCCAATAAAAAAACATTAACAAAATTTCATACTAACCTTATTTGGCACTTTAGTCATAATGTGCCACATACACAGCCTATGTCTCGCATTGGGAAACACAGCTGCAATAGCGTGCTTCATCACAAGACATTGGTCAGTGAGTACCATCATTGGGGGTTTCGTATGAGCCTTGAGAAACGCCTGCAACAACCACTTGTAATTCGGAGCATCTTCCGCCCCAACCAATGCTGCTCCAACAAGGACGTTGCAGTTATGGTTGTCAACAGCAGTAAATGGGACGAAAACCATGTAGTGTCTGAAAAACATGTGTATGAATTAGTAAAAACATGGTAAATAAACAATGCATAATAAAATGAAAAAACCTACAAGCACCTGTTTGTACGAAATGTAGAATCAAAAGATATCACATCTCCAAATTCAGCATAATTAAAACGTGCTACCTCATCAGCCCAGAATGTAGTATGCAACTCACTACCGATACAATTGTATGCGAAAAAGAAGTTTGGATCCGACTCCCACTTCTTGCTCATCAAATCAACCAACACCTTGGCATCCCCACGACCCACAAAGTTGTCACAATCCCGCTTATAGTTCTGATAATCAACCTAGGTTGGACCACCATAATCATACCCCCCCCCCCCTCAGTGATGTATGAAACTTATATGCCCGTGTGGCACCCATATTAGAAGTACCGACATCTTGAACAAACCGTTGATCCGAAAATTTCAGTTGGCGTGATTTTCTGGAGAAGACCATATCGTGGCTCATTAAAAGAGAATGATTATGTTGCTATTTCAATCCATAACACTCATATGTTGTGGTTCCTTTCACCAACCGAAATTTAATACAGGCTGTTGTAACAACCCGATTCCCAAACATACAACAAATAACATATATTTCATAACATCGTTACATAACCAAAAGATTCATAGTATAACAAGTAAGGTCCTTTAGTCTTTACATCCAGAATAAGGTATTCCATTACAAACTTTTTGCTAATTACATACATGATATCTAGTTATGAAATTAGAACAGCAAAACACGTCTTAGTCTTCATAACATCCTTCTTCCAAAAGCTAAACACATAGTACTCTTCTCATTTGCTCTTACCAGATCCACGACCTGGAATACATATTTTTAAAACAAAATGTGGGTTAGACCTATTGGTCTAAGTGAGAAAATCCCCGTCATTTTTAAAACCATTTGCACAAATACCATATATATATCACAAAAGATAAATACCAATCATAACTCACGCATCGTGTACTTTTCCTGTCTCATTCCCATGGCCATATTAGTTGGTTGCAAACCAACGAATAAATTAACTCCGTTGTACGACAATTACAGCCAACACCGCTGTACGAATATTACAGCCAACACCACCGGTCCTAAGCCCGGCCAACACACTCTCGTATAGTATAATACTCTTGTAAATATAATATACATCTCCACATATTATATTTCAAACATAAGCACATAATCACATATTCAATACACACATATATGTATTCCAGTTTGAAAACATTTTGAAGTAAAACTCACCTGTTAGTCTATCAAAACGTTCTCCAAGCTTTTCTCAAAACGACTCTGCTTTCACTTCAAATCCACAGAATCTGAAACAAATAGGTACAAGTATCTTTTTACCAAATAGAACACATAAGACTTACTAAAGTTAAAGGCTCTAGATAACTCTATCCTCAAATGTTACCCCCAAACCCGAACTTAAGTCGAGTCCACAGTATATGCAATTCTCATTCATTCCCTATCTAAGAGTTAACAAAACACAGGTTACTAGATACTCAAAAGTACCAAAACTCTCAAAATGACCAAATCAGCTAAAGTATCCGGACAACACAAAACAATCCGAACAGCAGATCTTTCCGAACAGCATGACCAATCCGGACAACATAACCTTTCCGGACTACCTAAACAATCCGGACAACATCCGGACACCAAAGCAATCCGGACACTATCCGGTATCTCAATTTTAACCAGAAACTTAAAGAAAAGGGTACTTACCGGATACAAGATCGTCTGGACACCTATAAGAATAAACTACCGGACACCACCAACAAAACTACCCGGACACATTCATCCTATCCGGAAACCTCTGTCGGTTTGCCTATTTTCAACCCAGAATTCGACTGAAATCATCCCCAGTCCAGATGTGATAATTCTAATCCGATAGATACTTCCTAATAGCAATTACAAACATAAAATGTAAAGAAGACATACCTCAAATCACTTCTAAGTACACCAAAATGAATCCCTTGGTCACAAAACCTTCTTTCTTCTTCTTCTTCTCTTCTCCAAACACACGCACACTCACTACACTGAAATTTCTGCTTTTGACAAAATATCTGAAGTCTTAGGATAATATCAAACCATATTTACCCTTTTAGACCCTGCACTATTCACTAACTACTAATACACCCCTAAACTCATAAACTCTCCTTAACTTACCCTAACATCAATTATAAAGTTAAATATATTTAACGGAACGAGACTTTAACTAACGAACTTACCCGGGGTATTACATCATCTCCCCCTTAAAAGAATTCCATCCCGGAATTCAGTTAGGCAAAAAGGTACAGGTACTTAGTTCTCACTTCGGATTCTGATTCCCAAGTAGCATCCTGACCCCTATGGTGTCTCCAGTGTACTTTTACTTGCTTGATTACATTGTTCCGCAAAACTTTAACTTTGTGGTCAACTATGGCTTCAGGTTCCTCCACATAATTCAGCTTTTCATCAACTTGTATATCCGGTAGAGATACGACTTGATCCGGTGTAACCAAACACTTTCGAAAATTCGATACATGAAAGGCGTTGTGTATGCGGCTTAATTCTTGCGGGAGATCTAACCGGTAAGCTACTTCCCCGATTCTTTCTATAATTGCAAACGGTCCAATGTACCTCGGACTAAGTTTACCCTGCTTCCCAAACCGAATGACTCCTTTCCAAGGTGAGACTTTTAACATTACAAAATCTCCAACTTGAAACTCTAACGGTTTACGGCGTCGGTCTGCGTAACTTTTCTACCTGTCTTGAGCCACTTTCAAACATTCCCGAATCTGAGTAATCTTATCCGCGGTTAATTGAACTATATCTGGCCCCGCTAACTGTTTTTCTTCCACTTCATTCCAACATAGAGGCGTTCGGCATTTTCTACCATACAGAACTTCAAACGGTGCCGCTTGTATGCTAGAATGATAACTGTTGTTGTAGGCGAATTCGATCAACGGCAAGTGCTTATCCCACGATCCCCCAAAATCAACAATGCAAGCCCGTAGCATATCTTCAAATGTCTGAATTGTCCGTTCACTTTGACCATCGGTTTGAGGATGATACGTTGTACTTAACTTTATCTGTGTACCCATTTCTTTTTGAAAACTCCTCCAGAACCTTAAAGTAAAATGACTATCACGATCAGAAATAATCGAAATTGGAACTCCATGTCGAGTTACTATTTCGTCGATGTACAACTTGGCTAGTCGTTCCAACGAATCCGTTTCTTTTATCGGTAAGAAGTGAGCAGACTTCGTCAATCTATCAACGATCACCCAAATGGCATCAAATCCCTTCAGAGTCCTTGTTAGCTTTGTGATGAAATCTTTAGTAATCTGATCCCATTTCCACCTAGGTATTTCTAACCGTTGTAACTGACCAAGCGGCTTTTGATGTTCAATCTTTACCTTCTTACAAGTAGTACAACCTTCCACATGCTGAGCAATACTCCTTTTTATTCCCGGCCACCAATAAAATTGTTTTAAATCTTTATACATCTTATCCGTACCTGGATGAATAGAGAAACGAGATTGATGAGCTTCTTGCAATACCCGATCACGTAAACCAGCCAAACGAGGCACCCGGATTCTGTTTCCCAAACACAACAACCCACAATCATCTTTTACAAGCAATGCTGATACACCCACTAACCGTTCTGGTTTCAAATGTTCTTCTTGAAAAGCTTCTATTTGACACTTCTGCAATTCGTCAAAGATGTTAGGTAGGAGTTCAACTCGTAGTGAAATAGCTTTTATTGTTCCACTCCTTTCTTGACGACTTAGTGCATGAGCTACCACATTCGCCTTTCCCGGATGATAAAGAATTTCACAGTCGTAATCATTCACCAATTTTAGCCATGTTCTTTGCCTCATATTTAGTTCCTTCTGATCGAAAAGATGTTGGAGACTCTTATGATCAATATAAATTTGACATTTAGAGCCGTAAAGATAATGTCTCTAAATCTTCAACGCGAAAACAACTGCTGCAAGTTCCAAGTCGTGTGTAGGATACAGTCTTTCGTGATCTTTTAACTGACAAGAAACGTAAGCAATAACCTTTCCACGCTACATTAGTACACAACCCAATCCCAGTTTGGAAGCATCACTTAAACAACAAAATCATCGGAACCTTCAGATAATGCTAGTATCGGTGCGCTACAGAGTTTCTCTTTCAATATTCGGAATGCTTCATCCTGTTCTGCTTTCCATTCGAACTTTAGATTCTTCTGGGTCAGCTTAGTGAGAGGCGTAGTGTCACACCCCGCTAAAGCTGAAACACGGGATGTGCAGCTCAAGTTTCATGGCAAAAGTTACAAGATCACATCAACCATCAAAATACATTCAAAAGGTTAAAACCTTGTCTTTTACAATCATTTTTACGAAATGGAAATGAACATAAATAAAAGATAGAAAAGAAAGCTTCAATACGTGTAGCCTTCCTAAGTCCCAACCTTATGGACGCTCACCTGAAAAGCATGTAAATGAGAGGTCAACTAATGCACTAGTTGGTGAGATCACAGGTTTAACGAGTTCAAAAATGTTGTCATAGAAAATAGTTCCAATCCGCACAAGGGATAAATCAACCGGATATAAAAACACTTGCTCAAGGTAATCGTATGTAAAATGTTTAAGTTATGAGCCCGTTACCCGACCTATACCGACAGAATCGTCCCACCGCATGTTCTATCGCCAACAATGCGTAAATACAAACAATAATTATGCATTCAAACAAGCGCTACATGTGAGTGGGGTGTCAACCAAATAACGTTATCCATAATTACCAACGGCTCATTACATGAGTTAAACGGGTAACGTAAAAATAAACGGGGACTTTTGAACGATAGCAAAAGAAAACTCAAACTTACAACATTTGCGAAAACATAGATACCATAGAGCATAAACAAGTATAGCAAGTTTCGTATTTCCAAGAAAACGAGATAACCGGTGCGTAAAAAAGTTGTAGTAACGACATGCTTTTCACCCTAAAATATGTAAAATATTGAAAAAGGGGCTGTGATAACTCACTTGATAAGCGATAGAATCCGGGAATCTCTCACAAGTACTTCTAGACGATCCTACTTCAAACCTATGAACGTAAGGTCACTAGTGAGTTTTCGATCTCGAAGATTCGGTACTAACTATCCAAATCGTCATAAAATGCCTTTATTGTGATTTAATTATTATAACTCGTATGGAGTTATCAAAATTTGTAATTGTAACATATGTATACTTCGTTCTTGTTAGATTAAGGTTACCGCAATTTCGTCGTAATAAGTAACGAAAAGGGTTTAAAGAATGTATATATATAGTACATATATATATATAACCCGAAATTTTATCGTAAGAACGATAAATAGGGGGTTTGAATGAAAAGACGAAGTATTTAAAATGCATAAATATAAATGTATAGTATATATATATTCCACAATTTCATCATAAAATGATGAAATGGGATCAAGAGTAAATAAAATGCATAAATATATAAATATAAGATATACATATATATTCCACAATTTCATCATAAAATGATGAAATGCGATTAGAAGTTAGTCTTCAATTATAGTAAGATATTTGTCCTTTGCTGTCCAGATTTTGGTGTCACTTTGTGTCCACTTTTGGGTAACCTCCAGGTATATTTAGGTCAAGATATTTTATGTCCAAGTGGTTTAATGAGTTAGGAAACTTTTGACATAAGTTTCATAATTTTTAGAGGTGGTTAAGTACATGAAATAATACTTGACGTAATATATGACAGAAAACTTTGCTGGTTGCGCACTGTTTTTGTGAAAACTGTTTGGTGCATGAAATCTTTTATTTTTTGAGTGATACCACTTGGGTTTGAATCCTAACACATGAAAATAATTTCCAGAAAAAGAATTACTCAATTTGGAGTTTTATTGAGTGAGATATGACCCTTTGAAGAGGGGTGTGGAATCTGACAGCAATCTGTCAAATATGCATGTGCATTATCTTGACTTTTTACCCAAAACTCTTATTCCTTTTTGCATGCAATCCGATTTGACTGATCCCCATACAATTATTTTCAGTTCTAAAACTTGATTTTTAGCCATTTAAACTACATGCAAGTTACCCATCATCTCATCTTTTATAAAATCTTGAAAATGGTTCTTTTTGAAGAATGTTGGTGTTTATGCCAAAAACTTCATCATGCATCTTAAAATTGTGTGTTTTTAGCTTATGCATGTTGGTTTAAACATGTTTTTAGTGGATTCAAAGACCTACTCATGAAACCTTTGAACCAAAAGATATGGATTTTCCAAGAAAACTACATGCATGTGTTTAAAAGTTCATATTTGATCTTAACATGGGTTTGATTTTGGATTCACTACCTTTTTTAATAACAATCAAGTGTTATGGAGGTGAATCTACAAACATTAAGATATGTAAAGATGATTTTTGAGAAGATTAAAGAAAGTATAGAAGAAGATGAAGAACATTCATAAGGAAAAATGCAAGAAAATGAAAACTTGACAAAAGAGAGTGTGTGGATTTCATCCAACACACTTGTAATTACCTTAAACACTTTTATCCCTTGGAAGAGATGTGTTTAGGGGCTGGAGTTGTTGGATGAAGATGGTTGAAGATGGTTGAAGATGGAAAGAGAAAGAGATGAGAGAATTCTAGTGAGAATTTAGAGAGAGAGTGAGATGTGTTGTAAGTGAATTGTAATAGCATAAAAGAAATACAAAAGGAGTGTAGAGAGGGGGGGGGGGGGGGGGGGCTCTCCATGGGGGGGGGGGGTGTGATGCAAAAAATAAAAATGTCATTTCTTGTCTTTTTGATTTATTTTAAAACAAGATGTATTTTTCTTTTAAATTATAAATAACATAACAATTATATAAAGTAAGGTATTTATATAAAATTTAGTTGTAGAAAATTAGTTGCTAATTATATATATACTTGTGATATAATTGTAGCTTAAGTTGGTATTTTATGAGATTTATGGATAATTTCCTAAGTTAGGGGTTTCTAGGCAAAATTTCTCAAATTTTCTTATTGTACCGAGTTTACTACTAAAATTGCACTGTTCGAACTATGATATGAATAAATGAAATATCCAGTGCGGTTCTAACCTGAGGTGTAAATTTGACAGTTGTCACAGTCTCCCCCGGTTAAAAGAATTTCGTCCCGAAATTCAAGTGTTACTAGCTTTAACAGGTTTGCTAGCAAAGAGATGAGGATACTTATGCATCATGTAATCCTCTCATTCCCAAGTGTACTCAGGTCCACGTCTTGTGTTCCAATGGACTTTTACTATTGGGATTTTTCTTTGCTTAAGACGCTTGACTTCCCTATCCAGTATCTCCTTTGGTTCCTCTACGATGTGTAGCTTATCGTTGATCTGGACCTCTTCTAAAGGCACGGTTACTGCTTCGTCGGCTAAACACTTCTTCAGGTTCTACACGTGAAACGTGTTGTGGATAGAACTTAACTCTATTGGCAACTCCAGCTTATAAGCTATTGGTCCAATTCTTTCCGTAACTTTGAATGGTCCAACATACCGTGGACTCAACTTTCCTCTTTTCCCAAATCGGACTGTTCCCTTCCAAGGGGATACTTTTAAAAAGACTCTGTCTCCAACCTGGAATTCTAAAGGCTTCCTTCGATTGTCCGCATAGCTCTTCTGACGATCTTGAGCTGCTTTAAGCCTATCTCTGATAACTGTAATCTTGTCGGTGGTTTCTTGGACAATATCCGGACTAGATAGCTGTCTATCTCCGATTTCCAACCAACAAAGAGGTGATCGACACTTGCGTCCATATAGAGCTTCATATGGCGCATACTTGATACTAGTGTGATAGCTATTGTTGTATGAAAATTCAACTAACGGCAAGTGGTTATCCCAACTTCCTCCAAAATCTATCACGCATGCCCGAAGCATGTCCTCTAACGTTTGAATGGTTCGCTCCCTCTGGCCATCCGTTTGAGGATGATAGGCCATGCTCAAATTCAATTGCGTACCCAACACTCTTTGAAGTGACTGCCAAAACCGAGATGTGAAGCGACTATCTCTATCTGAAATAATGGAAACTGGGACTCCATGACGCGTGACGATTTCCTTGATGTAGATCTGAGCAAGCTTCTCCATCTTATAATCTTCCCGAATAGGCAAGAAATGTGTCGACTTCGTAAATCGATCTACTATAACCCAAATTAAGTTGTGCCCTTTGGCAGTTCTCGGGAGTTTGGTTATAAAATCCATAGTGATTTGCTCCCACTTCCACTGGGGAATCTCCGGTTGTTGCAACAATCCTGATGGCTTTTGATAAACAGCTTTGACTTTTGAGCAAGTTATGCATTTCCCTACATATATGGCAACATCCTTTTTCATTCCTGGCCACCAGTAGTACTCCCTTAAATCCTTGTACATCTTATATACTCCTGGGTGAATTGAGTACTTAGACTTATGAGCCTCCTCCAAAATCATTTCCCGAAGGTTGTCAGCCTTTGGGATCCATACTTTGCTTTTAAAGTAACGTACTCCATCAGTCTTAGTTTCCAAACTCGATTCTAAACCATGAAGGGTCTCGTCCTTCAGGTTTTCAGACTTTATCGCTTCGTTTTGAGCTTCGAAAATCCGAATTTTCAAACTTGTTTGAACCAGCTCTCCCAACGCTCGAACTCGTGAAGGTTTTACCCTTTCTTTCCTACTTAGGGCATCGACTACCACATTGGCCTTACCTGGGTGGTAACGTATCTCAAAATCGTAGTCGCTGAGCAGTTCTACCCATCTTCTTTGCCTCATATTAAGCATCTTTTGATCAAAGATATGTTGAAGACTCTTATGATCTGTGAAAATAGTGCACTTGGTACCATATAGATAATGTCTCCATATCTTTAGAGCGAATACCACAGCTCCGAGTTCCAAATCGTGCGTGGTATAGTTCATTTCATGAACTTTTAATTGTCTCGAGGCGTATGCTATCACCTTATCATTCTGCATCAATACGCAACCTAATCCCTGATGTGATGCGTCACAATACACCACAAAATTTTCCGTTCCTTCTGGTAAAGCTAAGATCGGTGCATTGCACAACTTCTTCTTCAAAAGTTGAAACGCTTCTTCTTGTGAAATTCCCCAAACGAATTCCCTATCCTTTTGGGTTAACATGGTGAGAGGTTTAGCAATCCTAGAGAAATTCTCGATGAAACGCCGATAATAACCTACCAAACCTAGAAATTGGCAAATTTCCGTCGGAGTCCTTGGGGCTTCCCATTTCCGAATGGCTTCCACTTTAGCCGGGTCCACGTGAATCCCTTTTTCTCCAATTACGTGACCTAAGAAATGTACTTCCCGAATCCAAAATTCACACTTAGAGAATTTGGCATATAGTTTCTGCTCCTGGAGAAGTTCTAGAATTACTTTTAGATGCTGCTCGTGATCCTTCTTACTCCGAGAATAGATCAATATATCATCAATGAATACAATCACGAACTTATCAAGGTATGGTCTACATACTCTATTCATTAGATCCATAAACACAGCTGGCGCATTCGTCAACCCGAATGGCATGACTAAAAACTCGTAGTGTCCATTGCGAGTTCTAAAAGCTGTTTTAGGAACGTCTTCCTCTCGGACTCTTAACTGATGATATCCCGATCGAAGGTCAATCTTCGAGAAGTAAGTTGCACCCTGCAACTGGTCGAACAAATCGTCTATTCGAGGGAGAGGATATCGGTTCTTGATTGTTATCTTATTTAGTTCCCTATAATCGATGCACATTCGAAATGATCCATCCTTCTTCTTGATGAAGAGAATCGGGGCTCCCCAGGGTGATGAACTTGGTCGAATGAATCCCTTATCCAGAAGTTTTTGAAGTTGATTCGACAACTCTTGCATTTCGGCAGGTGCTAAGCGATATGGGGCCTTGGCTATAGGTGCTGCTCCGGGTATGAGATCAATCTGAAATTCGACTTGTCTCGGTGGGGGAAGTCCAGGAAAATCGTCTGGAAACACCTCTGGGTGATCTTTCACCACAGGAATATCTTGGATTCGCCTCTCTTCGGACTTCTTCTCTACTACATGTGCCAAGAACGCAACGTACTTCTTCCTCAAATACTTATGGACCTTCATACAAGACACTATCCTCAAGTTTCTCCTAGTTCTATCTCCTTGGACAACAAGGGTCTCTCCGCCTTGTAAGGGTAACCTGATAATCTTTTCAAAACAACTAACCTCTGCTCGGTTCTTAGATAACCAATCCATGCCTATTACTACGTCAAAACCCCCCAACTCAATTGGAATAAGATCAACGCTAAAAAGCTTATCAGCTAAGTTCAAGGTACAGCCTAATATAACATCCTTAGCCTCTAATTCAAATTCGTTAGCAACCTCAACAATATAAGCATTCGGCATTTTCTTAGATTCTAGATTGATCAAAGGCCTAAATTCTAACGAAACAAAGCTCTTATCGGCACCAGTGTCGAATAATACGGATGCATAATAATCGTTTAGGAGGAACGTACCTGTCACTACATTGGGGTCTCAGCATGCTTCTTCTGCTCCTAAAACAAATGCCCGTCCTCGAGCTTGTCCTCCTTGGTTTCCCTGATTGGCTTGCCTTGCCTGGTTCCCAGCGTTGTTATTGATTGGTCCCCTTTTTAGTCTTGGGCACACATTCCGGAAGTGATCCGGACTTCCGCACTCATAGCATGCCCTTCCTTCCACCTTTACATTCTTCCCCACCTTGCAGTACCGGGCTAAATGACCCTTTTGCTTACATATGCCACAAATGAGACAGGCTCCCTCATGATGCGAATTGCATTGGTTGCACCTTGGGTGGGGTCCATTGTAACATCATACTTCCTTTGCATTCATCCCAAAATTTCCTACTACTTTCTTATTCCTACTTGAACAACTTCCAATCGCCTTTCCTGACTGACTCTATGGCCTTCTCTTACTACCGACACCTTTCTGAGTCAAAGTTCCTGCCCTGACCGCATCGTGGGTCAAACTAGTTGCTAATGCCACTGCGGCTTGGATCGTGGTCGGACTTGCTGAATTAACCATCCCTCGGATCTCCGGGGCCAATCCATACAAATAACGGTCGATCCGTTTTCTCTCCGGGGTATCCATGTGGGGTACTAACTTCGCAAGTTCGTGAAAACGAGCGGTGTATCGATCTATCCCCGAACCAACCATGGTAAGATCCCAAAGTTCAGCCTCCAATTTCTGAACTTCGCTCTTGGGACAGTATTCCTCAATGAGTAATTCCTTGAACTCAGTCCAGGACAGCTTGTATGCATCCTCCCTTCCACGGGTTTGGACTTGAATGTTCCACCAGGTTAGAGCTCGCTTTTGCAACTGACAGGCCGCATACTCTACCATGCGATCCTCTGAGCACTTACTGATATGGAGTACCGACTACATGCTATCAAACCATGAAAGTAATCCTATAGCACCCTCAGTTCCGTGAAATTCCTTTGGTTTGCAAGTCATGAATGTTTTGTAGCTGCATCCTCCATTGTCTTGAATGTCATTGGGAGTTCCTCCTCCCGCATTGACATTCCTATGACTCTGATTGATGCCCGCAGTGACTTGAGTTACTATGTCGAGTATTGCCTCTTGGATACGTTGAGCTATGATTTGGGCAATATCGGGGATTTGCTCATCAAGATTTCCTCCCATGCGACGTGTGGATCTTCTCGGTGGCATTTTTCTAAAACATATTTGCAAATGTCGATTTGATTAAAATTTTGAGTAAATACAATCGGATATTTTGTAAAGAATACGTTTGTAATTCGAAATATTGGAAATTAATAAAAACAACCGTCGCATGTTCAACACATGTATAAAAACGTGAAATTACCCTTTTCATTAAAAACCATTAATAATAGCCGTTTTAATACAAAATTTCTGATGTGTGTCACACATCAGTACTAGGGTGTTTTAGAAGACAAAATTACAAATCTAAATACAACGTTTAAATAACTAGAAATAAAGTTCAACTTTAGGAAGCTTCCACCATCCCGGTCAGTATCCTCCCCGATACATCTCAAACATGATCCACGACACCATCAAAGTCAGTAGCATCACTACTACTATGCACACTATCTCGGCCCTTAAGGCTATCCTTTGAGCTATCCTTGCTCCACTTAGGGCGTCAGACAACATGTTGGTTAGGAGGTGACTTAACTCTACTAGTTCTGTCGTGACTTGACTCTGACGACTGACCCTCATTTGACATCCGTGCAAATCTGCTGTTACAGCCGTAAGATGCTGCTCTTCTGCCCAGTTCATGCCAGACGCACGACCAATAGGCAATCCTTCGATCACTCGCGAGGTTTCCGGTGCCTCTTGCCGATCGGACCTCAAACTCACTTGTCTAGGTATAGGGACACTTTTCCTAGCCGTTAGCCTCGTATGCGGCCCTCTAGAGTTAGGTTGTATTGCTATAGGAGTGGGTTGTGGTGGAACCGCGGTCGGTGGTATCCTCGGTCCATCATACGGGTCTCGTTCGCCTTCCGATGATCGCTCGCTCGACGGCGTGTAGCAGGGTTGAGAGCTTGATGATGACGATGATGACATAGTGGTACTGAAGTAAGAGTGTGATGATGATGATGACATAGTGGTACTGAAGTAAGAGTGTATAACATTACTATCACGCAAATATAAAGGCTAAGCATACCATACTATTGCATACTATAGGCAATAACTACGCTCATACTAGGCATACAACGTGAAGCATCAAGTGCGAAAAACACACATATTCCTAGTATATCCATTTCTGGTCTCGCATTACTCTTTCTTTAATTAAACATAGGTGATCAGGCTTTGTTTAATTAAAGACCGATGATGTAATACCCGAATTAGTTATACTAGCAACATGTTTAGTAATTTAAGTGTTATTTCCCGAATTAGTTGCAGTTTTCCAAAGGAAAACCGGTATTCTCTATAACCTTTGGCTCTGATACCAAATCTGTCACACCCCGCTAAAGCGGAAACACGGGATGTGCAGCTCAAGTTTCATAGCAAAAGTTACAAGATCACATCAACCATCAAAATACATTCAAAAGGTTAAAACCTTGTCTTTTACAATCGTTTTTACGAAACGGAAATGAACATAAATAAAAGATAGAAAAGAAAGCTTCATCACGTGTAGCCTTCCTAAGTCCCAACCTTAAGGACGCTCACCTGAAAAGCATGTAAATGAGAGGTCAACTAATGCACTAGTAGGTGAGATCACAGGTTAACGAGTTCAAAAATGTTGTCATAGAAAATAGTTCCAATCCGCACAAGGGATAAATCAACCGGATATAAAAACACTTGCTCAAGGTAATCGTATGTAAAACGTTTAAGTTATGAGCCCATTACCCGACCTATACCGACAGAATCGCCCCACCGCATGTTCTATCGCCAACAATTCATAAATACAAACAATAATTATGCACTCAAACAAGCGCTACTTGTGAGTGGGGTGTCAACCAAATAACGCTATCCATAATTACCAACGGCTCAATACATGAGTTAAACGGGTAACGTAAAAATAAACGGGGACTTTTGAACGATAGCAAAAGAAAACTCAAACTTACAACATTTGCGAAAACATAGATACCATAGAGCATAAACAAGTATAGCAAGTTTCGTATTTCCAAGAAAACGAGATAACCGGTGCATAAAATAGTTGTAGTAATGACATGCTTTTCACCCCAAAATATGTAAAATATTGAAAAAGGGGCTGTGATAACTCACTTGATAAGCGATAGAATCCGGGAATCTCTTACAAGTACTTCGAGACGATCCTACTTCAAACCTATGAACGTAAGGTCACTAGTGAGTTTTCGATCTCGAAGATTCGGTACTAACTATCCAAATCGTCATAAAATGCCTTTATTGTGATTTAATTATTATAACTCGTATGGAGTTATCAAAATTTGTAATTGTAACATATGTATACTCCGTTCTTGTTAGATTAATGTTACCGCAATTTCGTCGTAATAAGTAACGAAAAGGGTTTAAAGAATGTATATATATAGTACATATATATATAACCCGAAATTTTATCGTAAGAACGATAAATAGGGGTTTTGAATGAAAAGACGAAGTATTTAAAGTGCATAAATATAAATGTATAGTATATATATATATATATATATATATATTCCACAATTTCATCATAAAATGATGAAATAGGATCAAGATGAAATAAAATGCATAAATATATAAATATAAGATATATATATATATATATATTCCACAATTTCATCATAAAATGATGAAATGAGATTAGAAGTTAGTCTTCAATTATAGTAAGATATTTGTCCTTTGCTGTCCAGATTTTGGTGTCACTTTGTGTCCACTTTTGGGTAACCTCCAGGTATATTTAAGTCAAGATATTTTATGTCCAAGTGGTTTAATGAGTTAGGAAACTTTTGAAATACGTTTCATAATTTTTAGAGGTGGTTAAGTACATGAAATAATACTTGCTGTAATATATGACAGAAAACTTTGTTGGTTGCGCACTGTTTTTGTGAAAACTGTTTGGTGCAGGAAATCTTTGTGTTTTTGAGTGAAACACTTGAGTTTGAATCCTAACACATGAAAATAATTTCCAGAAAAAGAATTACTCAATTTGGAGTTTTATTGAGTGAGATATGACCCTTTGAAGAGGGGTGTGGAATCTGACAGCAAGCTGTCAAATATGCACGTGCATTCTCTTGACTTTTTACCCAAAACTCTTATTCCTTTTTGCATGCAATCCGATTTGACTCATCCCCATACAATTATTTTCAGTTCTAAAACTTGATTTTTAGCCAGTTAAACTACATGCAAGTTACCCATCATCTCATCTTTTATAAAATCTTGAAAATGGTTCTTTTTGAAGAATGTTGGTGTTTATGCCAAGAACTTCATCATGCATCTTAAAATTGTGTGTTTTTAGCTTATGCATGTTGGTTTAAACATGTTTTTAGTGGATTCAAAGACCTACTCATGAAACCTTTGAACCAAAAGATATGGATTTTCCAAGAAAACTACATGCATGTGTTTAAAAGTTCATCTTTGATCTTAACATGTGTTTGATTTTGGATTCACCACCATTTTTAATAACAATCAAGTGTTATGGAGGTGAATCTACAAACATTAAGATATGTAAAGATGATTTTTGAGAAGATTAAAGAAAGTATAGAAGAAGATGAAGAACATTCATAAAAAAAATGCAAGAAAATGAAAACTTGACAAAAGAGAGTGTGTGGATTTCATCCAACACACTTGTAATTACCTTGAACACTTTTATCTCTTGGAAGAGATGTGTTTAGGGGATGGAGTTGTTGGATGAAGATGGTTGAAGATGGAGAGAGAAAGAGATGAGAGAATTCTAGTGAGAATTTAGAGAGAGAGTGAGATGTGTTGTAAGTGAATTGTAATAGCATAAATAAAATACATAAGGAGTGTAGAGAGGGGGGGGGGGGGGGGCGGCCTCTCCATGGGGGGGGGGTGATGCAAAAAATAAAAATGTCATTTCTTGTCTTTTATATAAAATTTAGTTGTAGAAAATTAGTTGCTAATTATATATATACTTGTGATATAATTGTAGCTTAAGTTGGCATTTTATGAGATTTATGGATAATTTCGTAATTTAGGGGTTTCTAGGCAAAATTTCTCAAATTTTCCTATTGTACTGAGTTTACTGCTAAAATTGCAGTGCGGTTCTAACTTGAGGTGTAAATTTGACAGGTGTCACACGTAGTGATACGAGAAAAATATCCAGTGTGGTTCTAACTTGAGGTGTAAATTTGACAGTTGTAACCGGCTAAACCCAGAAAACTTCGTACTTCGGTTGGCGTTCTCGGCGGTTCCCACTTTTCAATCGCTTCCACTTTCATCGGATCAACTTGAATGCCTTTCTCAGAAACTACATGCCCCAGAAATTGAACTTCTTGTAGCCAGAATTCACATTTAGAAAATTTAGCATACAAATGTTCCTTCTTCAACAATTCCAGAATCAAACGAAGATGTTGTGCGTGCTCTTCTTTGGATCGGGAATAGATAAGTATATCATCGATAAATACAATAACAAATCTATCGAGATACGGCTTACATACCCGATTCATTAAATCCATAAAAGAAGCTAGAGCGTTCGTCAGTCCAAACGGCATCACTAAGAATTCATAGTGACCGTACCTTGTGTGAAATGCAGTTTTCAGAACGTCTTCTTCTTTAACCTTCAGCTGATGATAACCAGATCTTAGATAAATTTTGGAGAAATAACAAGCTCCCAACCAATTGATCGAAGAGGTCATCAATTCTGGGAAGCGGATACTTGTTCTTGATCGTGCACTTATTCAGTTCCCGGTAGTCGACACACATTCGCATCGAACCATCCTTCTTTTTCACAAACAAAACTGGTGCACCCCACGGCGAATAACTGGGTCTGATGAAGCCTTTATCGGATAGGTCTTGCAGTTGTGTCATCATTTCTTTCATCTCTGGAGGTGCCAGACGATACGGTGCACGGGCTACAGGAGCGGCTCCAGGAATCAGATCTATACCAAACTCTACTTTTCTAACGGGCGGAAGACTATTCAAGTCTTCGGGGAAAACTTCTGGGAATTCACTAACAATAGGAATATCTTACAACTTATTCTTTTCTGGCTTAATATCTATCACATAAGCTAAGTAACTCAGGCAACCTTTATTAACACACTTACGGGCTTTTATCATAGATATAAGGCAAGACTGATGATTTCTACGATCACCATAAATCACTATCGGTCCCCTCTCAGGCAAAACAACATTTATTAACTTCTTATCACAAACTATGTTAGCTTGATTCTCGGCTAACCAATCCATCCCCACTACCACATCGAACTCGATCAAAGCTATAGGAAATAGTTGAATAGGTACTCCACACCCCTCTATATTTATCACACAACTATCAAATACCTCATTAACCGATACTTGATTATCATTTGCAGTATCTACTATTAAAGCATGATCTAACAATTTAGGCTTTAAATGCATATAAGCAGCAAATGAAGGAGATACGAACGATCGGTTTGCACCGGAGTCAAATAACACTTTAGCACATGTAGTGTTTATTAAAAATGTACCTGTAACCACATCTGTAGTTTCCTCCGCTTCTTTTGCTGCCATTTGAAATGTACGACCCCTTGTTCTGGGTGGTTCTAGTCTTGGAACTATCGGTCTAACACTCGCTGGTTTTCCTGACGTACCCCCTTGTTGTACTCTTCCCCTCGGACAATCAGACTGGATGTGATCCGGAGAATTACATATGAAACAAAACTGCGTTACCCGACAGTCTTTAGCAACATGTCCGGTCTTCCCACACCTATAACAAACCCGAGTATCAACTTGACAGTTTCCTTGGTGGATACAATTGCATTTCTGACAAGGTCTTTCCGCTGGTCGGAATGGTGGACGGTTATCGTATCTCTGAAACCTGGACTTCTTTGGATCGTACGGTGGTCCTTCCCACTTTCGTTTTCCCATACCTTTATCACTAACGTTCCTCCCTTTATCCTATTCTACGGTTTCCGCGGCATCTACTGCGGCTGAGAAGGTTTCTGGTCCTTTAGCAATCACAAAACTTCTGACTTCTGCATTCAACCCAAAGATAAACCTTTCAATCTTCATTGCCTCCGTGGCAACGTAGTATTCCGCGAAATGAGACTTTTCCAGAAAACGAGCGGTGTAGTCCCGAACTGACAAATTCCCTTGCTGCAAGTTCATAAACTCCCCTTCCAATTGTTTAATTGCGGCTTGAGGACAAAACTGTTTCCTGAAAGCTATAACAAATTCTTCCCAAGAGAAGGTAGAATATATGTCAGACCCTCCCGAAGAAATATGAGCTTCCCACCAGTATAAAGCATCGCCTTTTAACATTGCGGTTCCATAAAGTACTATATCATCTTCAGCGCATTTACTAGTCTTGAAGATAGCTTCTATTTCCTTCAGCCACTTCATAGCTTTCACTGGATCCCGATCTCCTGAGTACGTAGGAGGCTTGCAACTGAGAAACATTTTATAATCACACTTTTTCATTACTTGTACGACAGTAGGTGTGATAGGCATCTCATCTTCCAGGTTAGGATCTGGTCTTTCCGTTTCAGTATTACGAGTCTGGTTAAACATGGCTTGAATATTTGCTTGTTACCTTCCCATTTCAGCTGTTAGTTCGTCCCTTGTTACAAATTCAGTACCTCGCGGATAAACTTTGCCGCCTGTTCTGCCTCCACCTCTTTCTCCCCCTCTTCCTCTTACCTCAACTGTTGGATTTGTTCTATCCTGATCTCCTCTTCCCCCTCGATTCGTTTGTCAAGTACCACTTGCCATTCTGTTGATTCAAACAAGGTTAATATACACATAAGCACATACCCCATATAACAAGGTATTCCAGTTCAAACATGTACCTGTAAGATCACAATTACACTGGCCAGGTGTAATATGAAATTACCTTACATGATGTTCCTTCTACCTTTTATACTTAATCATCGCAAGGTTCTAAAATAATAGGGACATCCTACTTCACATGCAGTTTAAGTCTAGGTACAGATACGAATACCTAAATCCCTTAAACTAGGGCTCTGATATCATCTGTAACAACCCGATTCCCAAACATACAACAAATAACATATATTTCATAACATCGTTACATAACCAAAAGATTCATAGTATAACAAGCAAGGTCCTTTAGTCTTTACATCCAGAATAAGGTATTCCATTTCAAACTTCTTGCTAATTACATACATGATATCTAGTTATGAAATTAGAACAACAAAACACGTCTTAATCTTTGTAACATCCTTCTTCCAAAAGATAAACACATAGTACTCTTCTCATTTGCTCTTACCGGATCCACGACCTGGAATACATATTTTTAAAACAAAATGAGGGTTTGACCTATTGGTCTAAGTGAGAAAATCCCTGTCATTTTTAAAACCATTTGCACAAATACCATATATATATCACAAAAGATAAATACCAATCATAACTCACGCATCGTGTACTTTTCATGTCTCATTCCCATGGCCATATTAGTTGGTTGCAAGCCAACTAATAAATTAACTCCGATGTATGACAATTACAGCCAACACCGCTGTACGAATATTACAGCCAACACCACCGGTCCTAAGCTCGGCCAACACACTCTCGTATAGTGTAATACTCATGTAAATATAATATACATCTCCACATATTATATTTCAAACATAATCACATAATCACATATTCAATACACACATATATGTATTCCAGTTTGAAAACATTTTGAAGTAAAACTCACCTGTTAGTCTATCAAAACGTTCTTCAAGCTTTTCTCAAAACGACTCTGCTTTCACTTCAAATCCACAGAATCTGAAACAAATAGGTACAAGTATCTTTTTACCAAATAGAACACATAAGACATACTAAAGCTAAAGGATCTAGATAACTCTATCCTCAAATGTTACCCCCAAACCCGAACTTAAGTCGAGTCCACAGTATATTCAATTCTCATTCATTCCCTATCTAAGAGTTAACAAAACACAGGTTACTGGATACTCAAAAGTACCAAAACTCTAAAAAATGACCAAATCAGCTAAAGTATCCGGACAACACAAAACAATCCGAACAGCAGATCTTTCCGGACAGCATGACCAATCCGGACAGCATAACCTTTCCGGACTACCTAAACAATCAGGACAACATCCGGACACCAAAGCAATCCGGACACTATCCGGTATCTCAATTTTAACCGGACACCTACGATTCAATGAATCGAACGTCTTCTTCATTGGTAAGAATAAAACTACCGGACACCACCAACAAAACTACCGGACACATTCATCCTATCCGGAAACCTCTGTCGGTTTGCCTATTTTCAACCCAGAATTCGACTGAAATCATCCCAGTCCAGATGTGATAATTCTAATCCGATAGATACTTCCTAATAGCAATTACAAACATAAAATATAAAGAAGACATACCTCAAATCACATCTAAGTACACCAAAATGAATCCCTTGGTCACAAAACCTTCTTTCTTCTTCTTCTCTTCTCCAAACACACACACACACTCACTACACTGAAATTTCTGCTTTTAACAAAATATCTGAAGTCTTAGGATAATATCAAACCATATTTACCCTTTTAGACCCTGCACTATTCACTAATTACTAATACACCCCTAAACTCATAAACTCTCCTAAACTTACCCTAACATCAATTATAAAGTTAAATATATTTAACGGAACGAGACTTTAACTAACGAACTTACCCGGGGTATTACAACTGTACACCCTGTCCTCTTCACATTAGAGTTGCGTACCTCTCTTTGACGTTTACTACGATTCAATGAATCGAACGTCTTCTTCATTGGTAACCCGAACTTGCTACATACAAAATACTTATTCTGAATTAACCCATCGTTGTTAATCTTTTGTGATGATCGTCTTATCTCAAATACCTCCATCTCAACATACTTTTGGTATACCGATTCTGCTTCATCCAACGAAGAACATACAACACCGATAGCGGGTTTGACCGATTCATTCACATTGGGTGTCCACCACCTACTTCCACCAGGGGAAAAGGTGAATGAATGACTTCCTGATTGACAAATACCTGCAACTATTTGTTAAACAACCGGGTGAGACTCGACTAAACTAATGTATCACATAATATCACACTGTATTACAGTGTTGCACAAATCTTCAAAAATAATAATTGGTAGAAAAATATACCAATCTGTCGACAACAAAATACCAACAAAGTTTGATGTTAAATTGTAAATCAACATGCATTTGTATTGTTTTCTCGTGGAACATAAGCAAAATCAAAATTGCGATATTGTATGGTATCACAGTGTTGCACAAATCTTCAAGATATTAATTGTGAGAAAAAAATATACCAATAAGTCTACACCAAGCTACCAACATAATTTGGTATTGAATTGAAAATCAACATGCATTTGTATTGTTTTCTCGTGGAACATAAAGGTATGAAAAATTAGGATACTCATGTATCACACTAATACAGAAAAACTTATATTACAAAGATAATGAAAAAGAAAGATTCCTGGTCCAAAATTGTTGATTAAGAAGATTACCTGGTACAGTATCCACCCCATGTGATACACCATGATCGATCAAGTCAATTCGTTAATCTGATTCTTGATTACATGTAACTTCGTTCGGCTTGTAGGGTGACATACCAATATCAAATTCATCTGGATCCTTCCATAAACTAACATCCATATCAGATGCTATAACTTCATCAGATTCAACCGACAATGAATCATCAACAACAACACTTTTTCCTGGTTCCATCTAATCGCAAAAATGGATAAAAAAAGAATAAGCTCTTTGAAGAATGGGTGCTAAACCAGGGTCGTAGACGATAAAAAGAAGGAGATTGGAAAGTAGTAATCGGTTGTGTCAATGAAGAAGATGATTAAGGATATAAAAACGTATATGATACAAATCAGTTTGTTAGAGATAATTTAGGAAAGATAATCAATCAGAATACAAATTCAATGTTAATCGATATAATAAAAAAAGGTATATTATAATTGATTTATAAGATTACTAAAATACCCTCACCTATTAGTTAATAAAAGAAAATTAATTAATTAAAATGAGTGGACGAGATTGGATCTCACAGTTATCACATTTTATAAAGTTCTCATTTGATTAGGCCCCTATATATATATATATATATATATATGTATATATATATATATATAGTGGGTCATTCAAGGAAGAATCCGGTTGTTTGTGATAACCATGAGATCCAATCTCACCCACACATTATCAATAATCAATGACTATTATTAAATATTTTAATTTTGGTAATTATCCATTAATTTTCAATACAATTTAATTTCTAGATAATATTTAGGGGTAAATAAGTTTTTTTTTGTAAATCTCTCTCCTCTCTCCTTTCCATCTCTTTCTCTCTCTTTCTCTTCTCTCTCCTCTGCATGTCTCTCTTCTCTCTCATCCCTCTCTCTGGCCAAACTTTTTCGAATGTACATCACTATGATACCCAAGATCTTCTAACAGTAAGACATGCATAAACCGACTATGATACACCGTGATACCCAAAAAATTCTAACGGTAAGACATGGACAAACCGACTATCATACACTGTGATATCCAAAAATTTCTAATGGTAAGACATGGACAAATCGACTATGATACACAGTGACATCTGAGAACTGCTAACAGTAAGATACAATCCTACTATGATACACCGTGATACCCGAGGACTTCTAACGGTAAGACACAAACTGGTACACCGTGATACCCGAAAACTTCTAACTGTAAGACACAAACCGACTATGATACACACTGTGATACCCTAGAACTTCTAACAGTAAGACACGAACCAACTATGATACACACTGTGATACCCGAGAACTTCTAACCGCAAGTCATGAACCGACTATGATACACACTGTGACACCCGAGAACTTCTAACGGTAAGACACCAACCGACTATGATCCACACTGTGATACCCGAGAACTTCTAACGGTAAGACACATACCGACTATGATATACACTGTGATATCCGATAACTTCTAACTGTAAGACACAAGCGACTATGATACACACTGTGATACCCGATAACTTCTAACAATAAGACATAAACCGACTATGATACACATCGTGACACCTAAGAATTTCTAATAATAAGATATAAACCGACTATGATACACACCGTGATACCTAAGAATCGTGTACGCAACTCCATGGCAGTGGTTTCCATCATGAAGTTCCACTCGAATGGAACCGGTGTTGAACTGTAACTGGCAGTTTACGATGTGCCCTCTACGCTTCACCTTCGGAGTTGAAGATGCCATGACCGAGAAAGTCATCAAGGAAGGAAATGAACTTGGTTACTTTTAGTAGTTATCAAAGTTGATTTTGAGCATGTGCTTGACGTTTGTAGGTTTGGCGGTGATGAAACCTCTGATTTCAGAGACGAATTATAATGGTGGTGGTTGAACATCAAGAGAGGACTTCGATGCTCCAATCAAGAAAACAATGCCGATTTTGCAGAAATTCCGGCATGGTTCCTACTATGGGATAATTTTTTTAGTGGTGGATTTGGATTTTGTCAAGTAGAGGAAGAAGAAACGATGAATGAAGAGAGAGGGCTTCCATGAATCATAAGCTCATAAAGTTTCAAAATTTAAACATAATTGTAGGTAACCGATTGAATTAGAACTCTCACGGATTCAAATCAAGTTCCATGATTTTAGGTGATTGAGATTATAATCAATCAATTAATAGTTTAATTAGATGTAAAAATTTCAAATTACCAAATTACCAAAACACCGTTTTTTACATATTTAATAAACAAAACAAAATTAATAGTAATAAATGATTGGTTCACAATGGATCTCACGGTTATCACGAAATAATTAGTTCTCATTTGATTAGGCCCATATATATATATATATATATATATATATATATAGAGAGAGAGAGAGAGAGAGAGAGAGAGAGAGCATAATTTGTAAACCATCCTTATCTTGTAAACCATGTAAACCACCAATTCCATAGGTTAAATTAATGAAATTGTTTATTTTCATGAAATTGTTTCATATCATTCATTTCTTGATGAAATTGTTTCATATATTTGTGTTTTTTATGTACAAACGAAAAAGTTTTATCAAACTGAGAAAATATATGAAACAGTTTCATAGGAATGAAAAAAAAATACATGAAACTACATAAAAACACAAATATATGAAACAATTTCATCAATAAATTAATTATATGAAACAATCATCAAAATAAACAATTTAATGAAACAATTTCATCAAGAAAACCTATAAAATCCACAGTTTACAAAGTTTACACGATAAGGATGGTTTATAAAATAATGATATATATATATATATGTGTGTGTATATATATATATATAGGACGATAATCAAATGAGAACCAAAAAAAGATTGTGAACCGTGAAAATCGATCTATACCGTTTATTGCTTTTAATCTATGGATATTAAACACAATGGCAATTTTGAAATAATTTACAACTTCATGATTTATTATGTATTAAAATTAAAATTGGAAGGGCATTGATGGGCTTTTAAATCCAATAAACAGAGCTTTAGTTCTTCGTTTGCCCCTTCTTCATCATCCCCACTTCAATTCATCATCGGAGTTTGATTATCCCTTCGTCTTTAACCTCAAGCTTTCCTTCTCATCCTCACAAGAACTACATGTTGTACTCCAACACACACACAAAACCATCAAATCTAGTGTCTTTTTGAAGAACTCCCATCTTCGATTAGGGATTTTTTCTAACACCTTTTCCCCAATTTCACTGTTTTTGTGGCAATTCGATCGACCCACTTGATGTCGATGGCTATACCGTCTGCATCGAAAGAAGATACCACCAACACCAACATCGATGTGACCCCCTGGATGTCGACCATGAGCCATCAAATCCTCCATCGTTGTTGTGCCCCTCACTGTTTGAATCGGCTTACCAAAATAACCATCAGATAGATGTATGTTTAGCCACCACCGATCGCTAAAAACACGATTATAAATGGCTTCATTCTCGTCGGATTGATGTCAGATTCACGTTACGCATCTCCACAAAAGTGTTGTCACCGTATGATTTGATTTCTGATTGATTTATGCTTCCTAGGGTTTTGGATCGTTCAATGCGTCAAACACAAGCTATATGTTCATCGAAATCATCTATTCGGATTTTACCCTGTTTGAATTTTGAGAAACCATATTTGGGGTTTTTTATTTCTTAAAAATGTATTTGATTCTTGGGGTGAAATAACATATAGTTTTTGGTTTCATATGGTGAAATAACATATAGCGTTTGGTTTCATATGGTGAAATATCATATAATGTTTGGTTTCATGTGGTGAAATAACATATAATGTTTGGTTTCATGTGGTGAAATAACGTATAGTGTTTCGTTTCATGTGGTGAAATAACGTATAACATTTCGTTTCATGTGGTGAAATAACATATAATGTTTGGTTTCATGTGGTGAAATAACGTATAGTGTTTCGTTTCATGTGGTGAAATAACGTGTAATGTTTCGTTTCATGTGGTGAAATAACGTGTAATGTTTCGTTTCATGTGGTGAAATAACGTATAATGTTTCGTTTCATGTGGTGAAATAACATATATATGAAATATGATATTTATGAAACATTTCCTTTTATTTCATGAGTTGAAATAGTATATGTTGTTGAAATAGTATATGTTTCATATGGTGAATCTCAGTTACCAAAATGACGATCATGCCCTTTTCATGTGGTGAAACTATTTTTAATTAAACCCACAGGATCAAAACCTAATTACGGCTTAGATTGGTTCTCACGGTTTTCAATCTTTTTTTGGTTCTCACATGATTTAACCCTTATATATATATAGTGAGAGAGAGAGAGGAAGGTTCAAATGAGGAGCGTACCTATTTACGAGAAACGCGAGGAGCACCTTCCATGTACTGGATCACATGTGATCCACTACTCCCGAAAAAATCGGGTAGCGGGCGACCTGGTTCGCGAGTCGCGTGGAAGTCGCCCAGATCACATGTGATTTTAGGCGTGAATCACATGTGATCCACTACATGGGCGGAAGCCCCCCGATCAGGTGTGAATCATATGTGATTTTGTACGTGAATCACATGTGATTCAATACATGGGCGGTGCTCCTCGCGTTTTCTTAAATTGTTACACTCCTCGTTTGAACCCGCCTCTCTCTCTCTATATATATATATATATGTTGGGTATCAAATACAAACCAACTAGTTTGTACAAACCCGTACAAACTCAATCTACCTTCATGAATTTGCAATTTTTTTAATTTGGCTTCATGAATCTATATTTTGGCTTCATGAATATAAAATTTGGCTTCATGAATCTATATAATTTTGCTTCATGAAGCCAAAATATAGATTCATGAAGCCAAATTAAAAAACACAAATATATATATATATATTCTCATGAAGCGAAAATATAGTTTGTACGGGTTTGTACAAACTAGTTGGTTTGTACCCGATACCACCCCTATATATATATATATACATAGCCTTAGGTTCAATAGAGAAGTACAAATATATATACATAGCCTTAGGTTCAATATATGACTGTTATATGAACGTTCATATATGAACGTTCATATATGACTGTTTATATATGAACGTTCATATATGAACGGTCCCGTGTTTTTTACTTCTCTATTTCCCTAAATATTTGCACTTCTCTATTGAACATTTCCCTATATACATACATATATATATATATATATATATATATATATATATATATATATATGTGTTGTTGTTGAACCATGAACATGAACCGAATTATGAGTGTTTTCCATAACTGTTTTTTGTATGTTTACTGTTAATGTGTATTGCATGCAACCCATTACCATCTTTTTAATGGGTGCGCATATATGTTTGGTTTTTTAAATTTTTTCTGTTTGTAGAGAAGTTGTTTAAAAGCAAAGATAGCATTTAAAAAAATTCATTGTTTGAATATAGGCAATGCGTGAGTTTGTATTTGTACACACATCTCTGTTTGTGCATATAAACATTCAAATTGTGAATATGCACCTGCACTAATTTATGTCTGTTCTCTTTGTTTGATGTGTAGACAATGTTTCTCAAAAGATGGAAGAGTCACCCGGAGGTAAAAAGTACTACACACCTTCTGTTGACGAATCATTACGTGTTAGTGCTATATTTTGTATTGTACCAAGTAGAGGGACCTATTATGTAATAGTGTCAAACTTGTTCTAAGTATATAATGTTTGCTACTTTTCCTTTTGGGAATTAGGTCATTTATCACACACATAGTAGCCACACATAGTAATTCTCTCTAATCATCTTTGTGAGTTATTATTGATCTTCATTGAATATAGAGATGGCTTCATTTGTTGTTCATATGGATTGATTACTTGTTCTGGGATCATAATTGGTATCAGAGCTTGTATATCATATTGATCAGATTAGGATTGTTAGAGTTTTTGGAAAAGTTGAGTGTTCTTCAAGATTTTCTTCTTTTTGGTTGATTTTAGCCATTTAAGTTCTTCAAATGGATTAGAATCGATCAAGTGTTGTTAGTAGACAATTCATGAGTGCTTTTATTCCACCAAATCACTAGGATTGTAGCTCAGTTTGTGCTTTTACTCATTTTCGGACTTTTGTATTTCTGCACTATGTTTTGCATCGTAAAACCACTTTCTGTTCGTTTTTGGGCAAAACACGAAGCATTAAAGTTGCCCAGAATAGTGTCACGAACCTGCGTACCGATTTTCAGCCAAATCCGATTAGTTTTGAATATTGGACTCAAGAACCCCTAGAATCTTCATAACTATCGCAACCCTCTAAGATTCATACATATCGCAAGTGAACAGTATCATATCACAATAGTCACTTGCGACAAGAGTGTATATCGCAACTAGCACCTTGCGATAAGACGGTTTTATCGCAATCTTCTCCGTGTGAACAGTAACTTATCGCAACCCCCTGTTGCGATAAGGTCAATTTTACCTTTGCGACAAGATTTTACCTTTGCGACAAGAATTACCTTTGCAATATACTTTCTTATTGCGACAAAATTTTGGTTGCGATATCAGTGTGTTGCGATATCCGTTTGTTGCGACAAGTTGTAAGTTGCGACAAGTTGTTAGTTGCGACAAGCCGTGGGTTGAGTCATCAGTGTGTTGAGATAAAAAGTTTTTGCACCAGTTTATTCCTAATCAGATCAGAAAGATATTAAAAGATCAACGACAAGTAATCTAAACATGACTGCAAGAGATATTTTGACCATAGGTTCAAAAGATAAACCACCAGTTCTATTCCCTAAAGACTTTAAAATATGGAAAGACAAATTTCTTGACTATATGGAACGACAAGAAAATGGGCTCTAATTCATGATTCCTTAATGAACGGGATACAACTTGATGTTTTTCGAATAGAACCAGATGGAAATGTTATAAAACTTGATCCCAAAGATTACACAGGTAATGAACTCATAAGACACAAAGCAGATTAAGTGGCTAGGTCACTGGTTATGCAAGCCTTAACCAATAACATATATCAGAAGGTTGACAGTTTGAGTGAAACCGGGAAAGGAATGTTTGATGAGCTGATCAAGTTGTATCAAGGTTCAGAAGTGGAAACTCAAATGAGAGTTTCAAACGTCATCAACAAATATGAGAATTTCAGGCAAAAGGATGGTGAGAATCTAGACGATGCATATGGTCGTTTCACAACCATCCTAAATGAACACAGCAGATACAAGATAAAGAAAACCATCATCGAGACTAATGTGAAATTCTTGAGCGTGCTTCAGCCCGAATGGAAGAAGTATGCTCATAGAATGAAACAAAATTCTAAGCTGGATTCTCTTCCGCTACAGTAGATGTTTGAAACATTAAAGCAAGATGAGGATGATGTTGATCTGAAAAAGAAGAAGTTGATGAAAAGGGAGAAGAAGGGTATGAAGGAGAAGAAGACAGAGGTGTCTGAGAAGAAAGAAGAGGAGGACGAGTTTGAGAGTGAACCGATAGCTTTGATGTCAAGAAAGTATGCTGAAAAAGGTAAGAGTATTCAGAAAGAGGATTATGGGACAGATCAGGATGATTTGGATGAGGCGGAAAGCTTAAGGCAGGCAATGAAACTTCTAACCAAGGCCTTTCAGCACAAATTCATAAAAACTCATGGATCAAACAACCAACGTTACTCATCTGGTTCTAAAAACTTTGAGCACAAGAATCGGATTGAGTCAAAGAAACAGTTTGATGATCACAAGGAAGATGGTAAAAGGTTGGAGGTCAAGAAGTTTGGTGAAAGAAAGGACGAAGAGAAAAAATTCTATAATTGTGGTAAGTCCGGCCATTTCTCCAAAGAGTGCGGGAAACCGAAAGTAAGGGATTCCGACTACTATAAGAAGAAGGCATTGTTGGCAGAGCAAAAGGAGTCTAGAATAGCACTGCTGGTGGAAGAAGAGTACTGGTTGGACCAAACTGATGATGAAGGAGAAGAGGAGACGGTTGCCTTCTCAAAGATGTGCTTGATGAGCAAGGAAGGTGAGGATTCAGAGGCTGATGCGGCACCTGAGACAAATGAGGTAAATTCCTGCACCATTAATCAGTTTAAAGTCTTCCAATTAAAACAAGATGACTTAAATGAGAAACTCAAAATTGCGCATAAGACAATAGAATCTCAAAGAAAGGTAATTACTGAACATAACATGTTAAGTGATACGCTGAAAAAGGAACAAGTTGAGATCGAGAAATCTCGAACTTATTTCCGGAACAGAATGGATGAAATGGAAGAAAAAGTAAGAGTTTCTGAAAATAGGAAGAATGAGCTTGAACAATTGTTGCAATCTTATAAAGATATTAACAACGAATTGACTGAAAAGGCAAGTGATCTAGAAGCAAAACTATACAAACTTGGTCAATCTGAACAAACCATTTTCCTAAACACACCAAAGAATTTCAGATATTACAATTCGAAATGGAGATTGGGATACGACAATCCTCATTACATGGAAAATGTTTTGAAAAAGGCACCATGTCTTTACAAGTTTGAATGGCATCACCTTCCATCGTTGAAACCTAAATAAAAAATCAACTGGCTGAATGAGGAAGAACAAGGGGCGGAGGAAGAGATTTAAAGAAAGACAACTGTGACAATGCAACTTCCTTTTATCTACGAAAATGAAAATAGGAAGGCACTGGTTTGGAATTGGAAACAAACCTTATCTAATGACTATTTTCAAAGCTATGTTGTTGAGAAACCAAAGGAAACTGTATCGAAACCCGTTTTTGAAGGAAAACATATTATCCTCCTTTGGTACTCGAACATAAGCTTGTCGATCTTGAGTTGAATATTAAAAGCAAAATTGAGGAAATCAGAAATGATGATCAACTTGCTTTTGATTTTGAAAAGGAAGTCATGTTAACTGTTTTGATAAATAGCAAAAGAGATAAGTCTGAAAGGGTTGTTTCTGAATTGTCAACAAAAAGCTTTGAAGAAAAGAAATCTCTTGAACTTAGATGCTTGAATCTTTCAAAACAAGTCTCTGATTTTCAGAAAATGCTATTTCTTGAAAAAGAACAAATAGAGAAAGAAAGAGAGAAATTTAAGTTCGAAAGAAAATCTCTTGAATCTGAAAGTGTTATATTTTCAAAGAAAATATCTGATTTAGAAAACATTTTGATCAAAGAGAGAAACGATTTTGAGACTAATAGAGAGTACTTTCAGAATTAAATCTCAAGACTTATGGGAAAATTTTCAAATCTATCCACTGAATCTATGACAGAGTTTGTGAACAAACCTTCCTCTGATTCAGATGCTTTGTCATGCAAAGCCTTCATGGGCAATGCTCTTTTCAAAAGCATGATTGTGGATGACTCTGATGATTTTGGACCTATTGATCTAGAGAAACAACCTGTTAATGATAACTCTTATGATATCTTCCACACCTCTTCATCCTATGACAATAAGGTAGATTGTGTTATTGACATTCATTGTGATGGGAAGGGTAAGAATGCAAAAGATAATGTTGTTCAAATCAACTTTAATGCTAAACTTCTGGATCACTCTGATTTTTTGATCAAGGAAGAGGAACCTAAGAAGAATTTCTTCAAAGGGGAATCTTTTAAAACCGTTGAGAAAAAGAAAAAGAAAAAGAAGAAAAATAAGCGAAAATCTTCTCGAGCTCAAAATTCCTACGCTTACGATTCTTATTTTGCTGGCATTTCAGATCGTTATTTAAGAAACAACTCGCGGTTAGAGTGGAGAATAAAGTAGTCCACACAGGATGTGGCCCAGAGAAAATCATCTAATGTCGCTTTTCATTCCAAGAAAAACACTTTTGTTTCTACTGTTAGTAATAGTGTTGCTTACAACAAACAAAAACTTGTTATTCCTTACAGGATTTCTTCAATGCAACAACTGATTAATTTAGCACATGATCAAATTTGTTGTTCTTCATGTTGTGTAGATGATTTTACCTGCAAGTCTGATTATTCTTCATGGTTTGGTTATAATTTCTATGGTTCAAATCGTTTTTACACAAATAGATATTATAACCACAACACATCAAAGAAACATGCTAACCCAAAACCTGTTAATTCTCCTAACACGAAAGGACCCATTTGGCAATGGGAACCTAAAACTGTTTAAATTCCATTTTGCAGCTCCGT
Organism: Saussurea involucrata; assembly: GCA_033807775.1. NCBI lineage: Eukaryota > Viridiplantae > Streptophyta > Magnoliopsida > Asterales > Asteraceae > Saussurea > Saussurea involucrata. The sequence continues at coordinate 143,361,720 of CM066322.1, forward strand.
CATCTGTGGTATTTGGATTCCGGTTGCTCAAAGTACATGACGGGTAGAAAGGAGTTGTTGAGCAACTTTGTGGAAAAAGATGGAGGGAGAGTTAAATTTGGGAATGATCAGTACTCTCCAATCTTGGGTTATGGAGATATAGTAACAGACAACGTCAGGATCACCAAAGTTAATTATGTTGAAGGCTTAGGACATAACCTATTTAGCATAGGTCAATTTTGTGACAAAGATCTAGAAGTCCATTTCAAGAAGACCCGATGTGCAGTTCTAACCGACGAAGGAAATGAACTTCTAGTTGGTTCAAGGAAGTCAAATATTTACACAATTGACCTATCAAAGCTTAAGCCAAAGAATGACGTGTGTCTGATGTCTAAGGCATCATTTGAGAAAAGTTGGTTATGGCATAGACGACTATCTCACCTCAACTTTCGTTACATTCAAAAGCTAACGTTGGGTGATTTAGTTATAAGTCTATCGGTTCTGCAGTTTGATAAAGACAACTTCTGTACCGCTTGTGAGAAGGGGAAGATGAAGCGAGCTCCTCACCATCCAAAACCTGAGCCTAGCACAAAGAAAGCATTGGAAATCCTTCATATGGATCTCTGTGGTCCGATGAAGACTCAGAGCATAAGTGCCAAACGATACGTGTTAGTCATTGTCGATGATTATTCAAGATATACATGGGTCAAGTTTCTATGATCAAAAGATGAAACACCTGACTTGATCATCTCGTTAATCAAACAGCTTCAAGTGAATCGTCAACAAACATTTCAGACTGTCAGATCAGATAATGGGACATAGTTCAAAAACAAGACTCTTGATGATTTCTTTAAGTCATTATGAATATCTCATCAATATTCTGCGGCTAGAACACCTCACCAGAACGGAGCCGTTGAAAGACGAAACCGCACACTAGTTGAAGCCGCCAGAACGATGCTGTCTTATGCTGATCTACCTCTGTTTTCTGTGGGCTGAAGCTGTATCGACGACATGCTATACACAAAATCGTTCAATTATCCATCGACGGTTTGGTAAAACTCCATATGAACTGATTAACAATACAAAACTTGTAATACACTACTTTTGTGTTTTTGGATGCAGGTGTGTTGTGCTGAACGATAAGGACAACTTGAACAAATTCAGTGCTAAGGGAATTGAGGGCGTTTTTATCGGATACTCGCTCACATCAAAAGCGTACAGAGTCTATCTTAAGTCTTCCAGAATTGTGATGGAAAGCATAAACGCCAGATTCGACGAAACTGAAGATATGGCTTCTGTGCAAAACATACAGAACCCGCAATATCTGGAATACTAGCATCCGGACAAATCCGTCCAATGGTGACTAGGACGTCAAACAAGAATCAAGCTTCCACTTCTAACTCTAATTCTAACGATCTTGATTTATTGTTTGAACATTTTTATGATGATTATTTTGGAAGTAATAAATCTTTTTCATCTGTGAATGTCAGGAGTCAAGTTGCTACACCACCATCTCATGCTACAATGTCAGGGCCTTCACCGGTACTGACTACACCCACAACTGGTGCAACAACTCCTGCATTGTCTTCAAGTAACACACATATGGCATCTCCACAAGCAACACAACATGAACCTATGAACGGTGCTTCTTCGTCCGGTACAACTTCTAACGTCAATGATGATGATTCTGCTAACATACCTGAGTCATCTTCCGAAGCAGCTTCGGAGGCAGTTCCTGTTGACTCTTCTGTCAATGAACCTGCCCCACAACCGGAACCTACCTTGACAATAGAGTTGAATTTTGATAAAGATCCCACCTTAGTGGATCCCAATGAAGATGTTGTTTCTCTCCTCCCACATTCTACAAAGTGGACCAAGAGTCACCCCATTGAACAAGTCATTGGTGACGTCTCCGAACCTGTAAAGACAAGATTCGCAATGGCTAACGAAGTCCTTTACGCGCTCTTTCTAAGTCAAGTTGAGCCCACCTCGGTACGACAAGCCTTAGAAGATCCGGATTGGATCATTGCGATGCAAGACGAATTAAACTCCTTTGAAGCATTGAACGTATGGAGACTAGTTCCTGGACCCAAGGGTAAAATAGTAATTGGTATAAAGTGGGTCCTGAAGAATAAGAAAGATAAAGATGGGATTGTTGTGAGAAACAAAGCACGCCTTGTAGCAAAAGGTTACAGGCAACAAGAGGGAATTGACTACGATGAGACGTATGCACTGGTAGTTCGCTTAGAGGCAATCCGGATGTTTATTTCATTTGCCGCTTTCAGAAACTTCACTGTTTATCAAATGGACGTGAAGACTGCCTTCTTGAACGGCGTCTTGAACGAAGAGGTATATGTTTCTCAACCGAAAGGCTTTGTGGACAAAGATAAACCAGATTACGTCTATATCCTTGACAAAGCTCTCTACGGTCTCAAACAAGCCCCTCGAGCCTGGTATGAAATTTTATCTACCTACCTACTTGGTGCTGGCTTTCGGAAAGGTAAAATCGACACAACTCTCTTCACTCTACACAAAAATGGTGAGATCCTTCTGGTACAAATTTACGTTGATGATATTATTTTTGGTTCAACTGACTCTGGATTATGTACTTTGTTTTCGGGCATTATGATGACTAGATTCCAGATGAGTATGATGGGAGAGATTAATTTCTTTCTCGGAGTACAAGTCAAGCAAATCTCAACAGGTATCTTCATCAACCAATCAAAGTATGTGTTTGACATCTTGAAGAAATTCAAGATGGAAAACTATACCTCAATTGGTACACCTATGGCTCCTGGATCTAAAATTGGTCCGGATCTAGATGGTGTAGATGTAGATATTAAGAATTACAGAGGGATGATAGGCTCATTAATGTACCTTACTGCGAGTCGTCCAGATATAATGTTTTCAACTTGTTTATGTGCAAGATTTCAGGCACAACCAAAAGAATCACATCTTGGTGTTGTTAAAAGGATCTTTCGATATCTGAAGAGGACACCGTACCTTAGCCTGTGGTACCCAAAGGGAACGGGATTCGAACTCACCACATATTCTAATGCGGGTCATGGAGGTAGTATGCTAGACCGGAAGAGCCTCTCTGGTCATGTGCAGTTTTTAGGGGACAAACTGGTAAGTTGGTCTTCGAGAAAACAGAACTGTGTTTCAACATCAACTGCGGAGGCAGAATATGTTGTCGCGGCCAGTTGTTGTTCATAGGTTTTGTGGATGAAGACTCGACTGATGGACTACGACTTCAAGTACGAGAAGATCCCCATCTACTGTGACAGTAAGAGTGCAATGGCCATATCAGCTAACCCGATCCAGCATACAAAGACCAAACACATCGACATCATGTATAATTTCATTAAAGATCATGTCGAAAAAGGTACGATTGAATTATACTTTGTCACAACTGAACATCAACTTGCCGATCTCTTTACAAAAGCCTTGGATGAAAAACGATTTAATTTCTTAGTATCCAAGCTCGGCATGTTGAACATGAAAGTTTAATATTCTATATTGATCATATAATGGATGGAAATATGTGTATTTCAATATAGTTATTTCTATCTAGATTGATACATTCAAATTTTCATCAAATTCTGTTCTCAATATAAGATATTTTATTTTCATGTGTTTGTTGTTTTTCATTGTTTATTCTTTTTGTCACTTTACATTCTTGTTATGATACTTGTGTCTGCATAAGGTGTGTGCATAGTCTCAGGGGGAGTACAGCATACGAAGTATGCACAAGAATAGGGGGAGTGTGCATATCTGACAAAGCTTGTAAGTGTTGATATCATGTGCTCACTAATTGAAGACCACAAGGTATGTTCTCTAATTTGTTTTAACCATAAACTCTTAAATGATGAAAATCAAATTTTCCAAACATACTTGCATCATTTAAGGGGCAGTGAAAATATTTCAAAAACTATTGGTCCCGGAGGGGTTACACAAGTTTGTAGAAGGGGGGGGGGGGGGGAGGGTTGAATACAAACACAGATTTTACTTTTCTAAATTGTTTATTGATATTTATCAAACAATTTACAACTTGTTGCGGAACAAGATTAAGAATTAAACCTAATCTAAACAAGTTATGAGAAAAACTAAGTTTCTTGCACTAGAATTAAGACAGAAAGGAGATAAGAATATTAAAGACTAATATTCTAACACAAAGTAGTTGAGAGAAGAAGATGGCCGAGCCCTTCAATTCTGAAGTAGGATTCTTCTTATATATTGCATGCATTTAATGCACAGCAGTATAACTTTACACGTGGCAGTAGCTGATTGGTTGCATGGTTTGACCTTTGTAGACAACCTAGTATCCGCATGATGTATAGTGTAGAATCAGAGTTGGTTGTACGATCATAGACAAAAGGGATGTCCTTTCTGACATTTCCGTACGGAGGCGTGCAAGGGGAAAGACAAAAGTAACTTGTAGAGGAAGACTTCATGATCAGCGTTCGCTGAATAGATCTTTATTAGCGAGTGATAAAGTTCAGCGTTCGCTTAAGTCTTCTACTTGAAACTTCACGTTGAGTGGACAAATCTTGGCTTTGCTGATATCCGTATCAGTTCATTAGTAGACTTGTCGCTGGTTCTTGGGCTTGATTTTCGACTTCAGCGTAGAAAATGATTGACGTGAAACTTGTCTCCAGGGATCATAAGTAAACAACTAAAACTATCAACGATCATCAACAGATCTGAACAGGCTTAGGGCTTATTGATGAACAGTGTTCGCTGAATGTAAATTAAAGCATATGTTTTATCAGTGATACTAAACAAACTTAGTATTTGCTTGGATGACAAAACAATAATACATATTGTCTACTTACAATTTTCACTAAGTGATTCTTGGAGAGTCATTATCAAATCACTGAGGGTTTGGATTAACAATCTTCCCTATTTCATTATGACTTAGCAACAAAAGAAAATTGCTAACTATGAAAACATAAGGATAAAAAGAACTCATAAAATATTTGTCTATTTTACTGTTTTCTGGGATCTTTTGAGTACTGATGGAGTAAAGTACATTCGCTGAAAGTTTTCTTTAAACTTCGTATAAGGTTACAAAGGGAAGTGGAAAAATTACAAGTACAAAATATATAAGCTGATAAAGATAGAAGAATTACAAGGAAATCCTATCAGCTATTCAGGTTCTTTCTTGACAAGTAATTCATCAAGAGATTTTGTTGTGGGGATCATCCACTCAAGGACTGTTTCTCCAAGTTCCCATCTATGCTTTGCTTCTTGAAAGATCAGGGGCTTCATGAAGTGTCCGAGAAGGTCTTCTCTGAATTCGCACTAATAGACAAGATCCCTAAGTGGTTTGATAGGAGTGATTGGTAGCTCAGAGATGCGTTGAAAGCATTCTCGTCCATCGTAGTCATTGAAGAATATACCATAAGGTTCGCTTCAGACTTTACCAGGGACAAAACGTTCACCAGGGGGCAGGGAGATGTCAAGAGCTGAAATATCAGGTTCAGGACCTAGGACATCAGCACGTGAAAAGCCAATTCCGTTTTTCGTTTCTTATAGGAGGACCTGAGTCTGAAGGAATGATCTTTTTCTTTACATAGGCCCTTCTTCGTTGAACTGGATTAGGAGGAGGAGGATGAATATCCACAGCAGATGTAACCAAGTCGATCTGAGAATTTATAATTTTCTCGACGTGGCTTTTAAAAGCTGAGCGAGATTGCTGTATGGCTATTCGCATCTCCAACCACTCAGAGAAACCGTACATCTTGATCGTAGAAACATAGATGGTTTCCTTAGTACCATTTTCTCTGAATATGTGAGCTTCAACAACAGGAACGTTTATGGACATTCTTCCCCTGATGTTCATCTTGTTGATTCTGGAGACATGGAATCGAAAGTTAAGTCGTTCTTTGCACCATTCCAAGGTAGAGTCAGATACCTTGGTCTTCTTTTCGACTATCTTTTTGGCGTCCTTCCACAATTGACGTTGGACATCAATGGGAGTTTTCTTCAGATCAGGATCCTTCACCGATTGTTGGACAAGCTGGATGGTGTAGGCTGTATCTTGTTCTTCAGCTTTCCTTCGATCGGTGAGTTGTTTTTCAGCCTTGAGATGTTCAGCGAATTCCTTTCTTGATAGTCTGAACTTAGGAGCATTGATTTGGTATCGAGGAATGATGATTCGCTGATCTTCAAGTTGTTTCATCATTGCTTCTCTCCTTTCTGATCTTCTTCACTTAGCTTTTGAGGTGCCAAGGAAAGTCTGTTTTTGTGAGAGAGCAATTGTTCTTCAGGTTCATCAGTCTCAGTGAAATCTAAGACTGGGATTATTTCTTCAGCGCTTGGAGCTGGGATTATTGTGGATGCAGTAGGAGGAACTTCAGCTGGATCATCAAGCAGGGGAGAGGACTAGCTGAAACACAGCGATCGTTTAAGTAAGATCATTTGAGAAAGAAAGAGATATAGAAAAGAATGAGGTTAAGTGTATAGAGGTTTTATGGAGAGGAGAACTGAGGTTGAGAAGGGATATAGGAGGGATGCAGTGTAAGGGAAGAAAATATATTGTACCTGACAAACTGGCTTTCTTTGTAGGATAGTCAGATTGCCTTCTGCAGCGAGGCCTTTGTTTTTGCCTTTGTCAGCTTCAGTTGCTGCAGACTTTTTCGTTGTCCCCTACCCTGATGGTTCATTTATCATAACCCCTTTTTAAGCAGGGACCTTCTTGGGCTGGACGAAGAAGAAGTCGACGTCATCATCATCGTCATCATCATCATCATTTTTAGGGGATGATGATGGTTCGTCGTCCTGAAGATCGAGGTCTTCTTCATCTTCTGCTTCTTCAGATTCTTCCTCATCAGCGTAGGGTTCTATTATATCAGCAACATCTTCCTTTTCGAGTTGCTCCCCCTCAAATTAAGAGGGAGGTTTCTCGGTTCCCCCAGGGTTTTCAACTCCCTGAGGTTGTTCAATGGCAGCAGCAGTTGTCTCCCCCTCAACATTATGGGGAAGACTTTATTCATTCTTCTCCCCCTCTTCCACATGATGGATGGGGTAGGTAACAGGAATTTCAGCAGTAGCAACATCAGTATGCTTTGGGTCACTGTCTTCCAGGCTAGTGATCCCAACGCATAATTCAATCTTTGCTAATCTGTCTTCAAGGCCAGATATAGCAGGACTGATCTTTTGGAGATCCTCTCGATCCGTCTGAGTAAAGTGTGAGGGAGTGCAAGTTGGAGCGTTCAGACGGTCAAGGATTTGCTGCAGCAGACCGGTGGCAGTGCTGACATCCGTCTTTAGGGAAGACACTTCTCCTCGAAGGTTACCAACCGCTGTCTTCAGCGATGTGACTTTGCTGGACAGGGTGCTGTTGGTGAGGTTGAGATTGTTAATCGAGGTGGAGTTTTCAGCGAGAGTAGTAGCAAAATTTCCAATGCTACCTTCCACCTTCTCCAGATCAGCACTGGAGGCTTTGCCTTTGACCTCTGTGGTCAGCTTTTTGAGATCCTCTCCAACGTTTGAAACCGCTGTAGTGTTTGTTGATAGTATGGTGGTGAGAGATTCCACCTTTGTTGATAGATCCGTGAGCCATGTGTTGATGTCGCCCAAATTAGGACCTGTAACAGTTAATAACTTGTGAACAAAGGAAAGCTCAGAAGTTTGGGGTTTTGAGAGAGGAGTGTTTAGGATGTTGTGTATACCTGCGGGATGGTTGACACATTCCTCGTAGGTTCGATAACCTGAAAAAGTTTCCATGTCACCTTCCAGAGAGCCTGGATGCTTGGAGGTGTCCGCATGTCCTTTATTTAAATCCTGTAGCCGCTGTAGTTCTTCAGCAGATGAGTCACTCAGATGAATGACCTTTGTTGTGGAGAAAGAGGGAATAGATGGAGTGACCAAAGAAGTAGTGGGAGGAGTGAGAGTTGAGAAGAGGGCTGGGGTGCCCGATTCAGCGTTGGATCCACTGGGAATGACTTCCGCAGTACTTAGAGGTACTGAGGAGGGGGGTTCAGTTCCAAGTTTATAACCTCAGCATTTAGAGACGCTGAAGTTGGTATGGAAGGGGTGGCTTCATCAGCTGTGGCAGAGCATACCACTGAACTATCCAACGACTCTTGAGAGGAGTGAGCCGCGGAGTCTACAACCTGTGAAGGTTTAGAGGGTTGCTCCTTGGTTTTCTTGATCCTTTGAGCATCAAGAGAGGTGGAAGAGTGTTTCTTTTTCTTAGGAGTGGTTTTTGCATCCTGGGTAACAGCGGTTGGGATTGCCGCTGAAGTAGCTGCAGAAGTTGAAGAACTGGGGTTGTGAAGAGATAAGAGTTCAGAAAGACGTACCTCGTTTGGCAGGGGCTTGAAGTCAAGAACCTTAATGCCAACCTGAGAGAGTTTCACGTCACCCACTTTTAGGTATTTGTCCCCAAGTCCGTTTAGAAAAAGAGCACTGACAAACCGGGGATATGGAACACATGTTGGTCTGTCAGCCACGTCCACACTGAGCACCATATCGTTGTAGATGATTGTTGCCCAATCAATGTGAAGGCCCTTCAGCAGTGCATACCCCATAGCCTGTTGAGGTTGTGAAGCTTGGTCAGTTGACCCAGTTTTCGCTGTCGGGCAGCTGATCAAATGAGCGAAGATGAAGTTCATCTCGCTGGGCATTTTCGATTTCTTGATGGCAGTCAGCTTCTTCTCAGGGAGTTCATCTCTCCCAGTTTCCTATACATACTTCATTGCATCAAAGAATCCAATCAGTGTTTCCCTATCAACTAGGTTTTTTGGGTTTAGTAGAGGGACAAAGCGTTTTTCTTTGGAACTACCAGGTAGGTTCAGGGCATGCCTGATACAACCAGGGGTGGTTTTGGAAGTTCCATGTTTGGTGTCACAGAGAATGACATCGATCATCTTCTTTGGGTCTTTGGGTGAGGGTACCTGAGCTCTTCTGGCAGTATACCAGAACTGAGAAAGAAGATATCGATGAGCAGGGGGTGCAATGGTCAGAGCTGTCGATAGAGGACAGGTCTTGAGAAAGTTTACAGCGTCATCAAGGTGTGTGACCTGCTTCTTTTGAGGGAAGTGGAAGAGAGCATAAGGGTTGTTGCTTTGAAAGGTAACTTGCTCGAGTTTAAACTTAACCTGAGGAGCTTTTGTGAGTTCAACACTTTCAGCAGCAGTGGGAGACTTAGCGGTAGGAGCTTCAGTAGTAGATGCCATTTTTGTTTATAATTACAAACATGAACAAAGATAAAGAATAAAGTCTTAATGTGGAAAGATTTTCCAAAATAAGATGTGTTTAGGGTTTTGCACATTCCATTCAGACAAAAGATATCTTAATGGAGATTAGGGTTTTTCTTGTTTTGTAAAAGAGTACAAAACATAGTGAACATTTGTTTTCCAGTTTCTTTTAAAGAAGAGATTCTGAAAAACATATGAAGATGCAAGTTTAAGATTTTAGTTTCAAACTTGAAGATTGTGTTCATAAAATCATGAAGAGAAATGATTTCATTTTAAAAAGTTCTTTTGTTTGATCTGTTAAAAACAAGAATAAGATCAAAAACAAGTTGATAAAAGGTAAATAATAAGAATATTAACCTTGATTGTTGAAGACGAAGATGAACAATTTCTGGAAATGAAGAGTTCAAAATGCAACAGTGTTCTTGCTTTGAAGGAGATGTTAGCGTAAAAGGTAAAAATATAAACGCGAAGTGTTTATATAGTGAGAGTAGAGAGAGAAAAACTGTGAGCGGGAAAGTTTTTCATAATGATACGGACACATTCCTTGAATTTGATTGGACAAGGAAGACGAAACGGGCGAACGTGTCAGAGAAAACGTGCCATGACTTATCCGTTGTGATGACGTCACAAACGTCCTTTCATATTTTAGGATGTCTCTGAGGATTTTGAAAACTCAGGGACATTTTGAAAACATGAAACACTGAAATAGAAATATAAGTGTTAGATTTAGAAATTTCAAAAGTATCGCTGAAAGGAAGAGGTATTCAGCGATGCAATTTGTTTTGAAATCTTGAATTCATAGGCGAACATCAGTGAGTAAGAAAGAACATACCTTGATATCATCGAATAAATTTTGTTCAGAGAGAGGGTTATAGAAGTTTATTTTATTACTGATCAAATGTGAAACGCTGAAGATTTTACTCTTCTAAGTTCAGCATTCCAAGCTCGCTGATGAGAAAGTTGAATCTTGTCTCATCAAGAGGTTTGGTGAACAGATCAGCTAACTGAAAGTCAATTGGGATAAAATGAAGTTCTATATCACCATTCATCACATGATCTCTGATAAAATGATACATGATTTTGATGTGTTTGGTCTTTGAGTGTAGCACTGGATTATTGGCTATACCGATGGCACTTGTGCTGTCGCAATAGATTGGAATTTTCGAGAGCTGAAGGTCATAGTCCAGTAGTTGATTTCTCATCCACAAGACCTGAGAACAACAACTTTCAGCAGCTACGTATTCAGCTTCAACGGTTGAGGTAGACACTGAGTTTTGCTTTTTACTTGTCCAACTCACCAGCTTTCCACCCAGGAGCTGACAGCCTCTTGTGGTTCTTTTCCTATCCAATTTGCAACCTGCAAAATCACTATCTGAATAGGCGATTAGATCAAACCCTGAGTCTTTGGGATACCAAAGACCTAGGTTAGGAGTACCCTTAAGGTAACGAAAGATTTGCTTTACAACGATCAATTGAGATTCCTTAGGTTCAACTTGATATCGTGCACACAAACAAGTTGCATACATAATATCAGGTCGGCTAGCTGTAAGAGACAGGAGAGATCCGATCATCCCACGGTACATCGTGACATTAACAGGTTTTCCAGAAGGATCCTTATTTAGTGTCAACGGTGGTGCCATAGGGGTTTTCATAGTTGAACTCTGAGTTAAATCAAATTTCTTCAGCATATCTTTAACATACTTACCTTGGTGAATGAAAGTTCCTTTTTCATTCTGTTTAATTTGAAGACCAAGGAAATAAGTTAGTTCACCCATCATACAAATTTTATATTCAGCTTTCATTCTCTCAGCGAAACGAGTACATAGATCAGGGTTAGTGGAACCTAATATAATATCATCGACATATATTTGAACAAGAATAATATGACCTTTTACTTTCCTGAAAAATAGAGTTTTATCGATTTTACCTCGCACAAATTTTTCGATTTGGAGATAAGAGGAGAGAGTGTCATACCATGCACGAGGAGCTTGCGTTAAGCCATAAAATGCCTTATCCAGTTTATAAACATAACCTGGATGCTTAGGATCTGAGAATCCTGGAGGTTGTTCCACGTAGACTTCTTCGTTCAGTTTTCCATTGAGGAACGGTGACTTAACATCCATTTGATAAACTTTGAAGTCTCGGTGTACTGCGTAAGCTAAGAATAGACGAATGGCTTATAGTCTTGCCACTGGGGCGAATGTTTCGTCGTAATCTATACTTTCCTCTTGTCTGTACCCCTGAGCAACAAGACGAGCCTTGTTGCGGGTTACAGTTCCATGTTCATCCAGCTTGTTTCGATAGACTCATTTATTGCCTATCACTGACTTGTTGGATGGACGAGGAACGAGCTTCCAAACCTTGTTTCTTTCGAATTCTGTTAGCTCTTCTTGCATAGCGCTGACCCAGTTTGGATCTCTGAGGGCATCATCTGTTTTCTTTGGTTCAATCAGAGAAATAAAGTTAACTAATAAACAAATATTACCTGCACTTCATCGAGTCTGAACACCAGCGTTTGGATCACCAAGAATTTGATCAATGGGGTGATTGATAGTCCATCGCTAAGCCGGAGCATAAGTCGCTGACTCAGCTTGAACTTCTGGAGGAACTGAAGATGAGGCTTCAACAACTTCTGGTATATCAGTCAAGAGAGGAAGAGTATCAAATGTCATTTCATTAACTGATTGCTGAGAAGTAGATGGTATATCAGAGATTGAAGGGTCAGAGACAGGCATTGTGTTAATAGGAACATCTGAGACCCATGATGTTTCAGCTTCACTAGTATGGATGCTTGGGATGATGGTAGGATCATCATCTTCAGCAGGATGAGTATGAGATGGAGGAGTGGGAACATCTTTTGAATCACCAAAATTAGAAAACATCAATTGATTCAGTTCTTCGCTGAACGGGATTCGTCAAAAGTGACGTGGATAGTTTCTTCAATAGTTTGTCTTCTTCGATTGAAGACTCTGAAGGCTTTGGAGACTGAAGAATATCCAAGAAAGATTCCATCATAAGCCTTAGGATCAAACTTTCCAAGGGCATCTCTGTTGTTCAATATGAAACACTGACATCCAAAGATGTGAAGAAAGCTAATTGAAGGCTTTCTCCCATGGAAGAGTTCATAGGCTGTCTTCTTGAATCTTTTGACAATCAGCGGCCTCTTTTGAGTAAAACAAGCAGTGTTGACAACTTCTGCCCAAAACTGAGCAGGTAGATGAGAATCGCTGAGCATTGAACGTGCAGCTTCGATGATAGTTCGATTTCTTCTTTCAGTGACTCCATTTTGTTGCGGTGTTCTCACTGAGGAGAGGTTGTGAGAAATACCCGTACTTTCAAAAAAAAGAATTAAGGGAACTGTTTTTGAATTCAGTCCCATGATCACTCCTTATTGAGCAAACGACCATGTTGTTCAGTGCTGGTTCCTGTATTTGATTAACAAATATTATCTTATCTATTACTTCAAATGAGATGTGTTGCGGAAGCGTATTTGAAGAACTAACAGATATGTTTGTATAGAAACAATACAGAATATCAAATAAACAGTATATGAAGAACAGATGAATATCTCAAAGTTTTCCTGTATTTGATGAAGAACACTAATAATAGATTTGACGTTAATTATGTGTGTGTTTTTCTTGTATATCAACTGGTTTTCAGATTGTTAGGAATAACTCAACATGAGTCTTCCTTTTATAGTAATACAAAAGAACTATTCTAGACAAAAGGACTAATGCTACAGGAAAGAAGGGATGGCATGAACAGTTGGAAACCTGCAGGCATTAAATGAGCTAATATCAACTTGCAAGGATGCCTATTAGAGTTTGACACGTGTTTGTTGTCGGATCATGCCTTGTACAAGTTGATGAACGGACCTTGGAACAGTAGCAAGATAATTCTGTAACAGTGGTAAGATATTTCTGCAACAGTGGCAAGATATTATAAATATCTTCCAAGTCTTCAGTCTGAACCGCAGAGGCTCTGTCAAGGGTGACAGAGGTTCTGCGGCTCCGTCCTTGGTGAGCATTCTTCTGTAGATCCTTCTTTGGTCCTTTGTGAGTAGTCTTCTGTAGATTGGGACTTGGTGTTCCTTGAATGATCGTTTGCTTTGGCAGGGCTTCTGTGGAACACCGCAGAGCTTCTATGGAACTCTTTCATACTTAGCCTATTTTTCAATACTTCTAATATTATGAATATTTGGAGCTAACAATCTCCCCCTAAGTATTGAAAAATGAAATTTTACTTTATGCATAATTAGGCTAAGTAAAGTAGACAGAGGTTAAACAATACCTCAAAAGTTTCATTTCATTTCTTTTTTACTATTACAGAGATATGTAAAATAGATTTAGACATTTGCATCTTTGAAGTCATTGAAACTTCTGTTGTCGAATCCTACTTCTCTGAGTTCGTGATAGAAATTGATGCAGAGTTCTCTTAATTCGATTGTAGCATCTATTTCTCTGATCATTCTTTCTGCTGATTCTTGATCCATAAGCTCAGTACCTCTGTTCTCTTCTAAGATTGATCTGAACTTGTTCAGAGTACTGGTTGCATACTTCTGACAGTCCATTTCCACAAACAGTCGTACTTGACCAGCAGGATCCTTATACACTAACCCGTACCTTGGTGTTGTTATGATTGAGTTGGGTATTGCAGAAGGTGGGCAGTGATCTTCTGGTGGTCTCAGACTCAGGTTTCTGACTCCAAGATCTCTTCCCAGTTGAAAGTCTATCATGCTATACAGCAGAAGCTTTTCTCTCATTGCTTTCCTGAACACTTGATAGGCCCTTCTGTTAGCATCGTTGTCGAAGTTTTCTTTCGTCCAAAGTAGAAGATCTGGCAGATCGTAGGGGTTCAAGTTCCTTATATCGGCATCTGAAAATTGATTTTCGGACTTGTTCTCCCTTTTGACTTTGTAAATGTTGTACCTGATCTTTGGAAAGGTTCTCGTTTGAGAGAATTTGTAGTATATTACCTTTTCTATTTTGGACTCTGAGAAGACTTCTGCCCTTGATTTTGGCTTTGTTCTGCTGAAGGTGTTGTCAAGGTCAGCTCTGAGTTGAGGATCTTCGATGTGTGGTATAGGGTTGTTCTGATATTGCTGTTTGTAAAGGTACCTATACACCACCTCTTCCATTTCTGCATGTCGTGTATCTGGTGGTGGTATTGGTCTTCGCAGATCATCCATTTGTCGTTTTATCTCTGCAACCCTACCCTCTGTTGCCCAGTCGTCTTCAGGTTTAGGAGTGACAAAGGCATCGAATGAGCTCTTCATCAACTTCTCTGTCGTCTGTGGCATTTCCTTTTTCTTCTGAGGTTCTTCTGTCATGATTCCCTTTCCTTTGTTTGCTTTGGTTTGGGAAGGCTCAGAACCTGTTGTCTGCTTTGGATTATGTAGGATTGCTTTTGTTGGTATGGGTATAGAGGTTTCTGCTGGTATGATGGGTATTGCCTCTGTAGTTTTTGACACTTCTGTTTCTGAGGACTTTGGTGGGGATGGTTCTGTTGGTTTGATTGGGGATTTGGATTCTGTTGATGTTTCTTCTGTGAGCTCGGTTGTTTGTGGAGGGATATCGAAACGTTTTGCAGCTCTGAAAGCGGATACGAGTTCCATTCTTTTTATGACATAAGTAGCAGAACGTTTAGATGTTTTTGGTTTGCGGGCAATGGATTTTCTTCTTTGGTGAGTTTTGGGTTGGGATTTTGGTGGAGAATGGGGAAGTTCTTCTGAGGATGAAGAAGTAAGGATTTGAACTTCAGGGACATCTTTTTCAAAGACAGAGGTGGTTTCCACCGAGGCTGGTGTTTCCTCTGTGGGTCTTTGTTGTTTTTCCTGAGTTTAGGTGGGTGGTGCAGATGAGATTGGTACTGCTGATATCGGAGAACTGGTTGCAGTTGTATCTTTTTGTTTTTCCCTTTCTTTCTCCCCCTCAGGATGTTCTGATGAATCATCATCATCAGAGTCATCCTGACCCTTATCTTCTTTTCCCTCTGCTCTGCAAGTAGTGTCTGGTTTCTTCGCCCCGGCTGCCATCATTTTGGCACAGAGATCATCACAAAGACCAAGAAGAGTTTGAACTTCGGCCTCTGTGTTGAACCGCATCTTTCCCACACTAGCCTTGAAGTCTTTTACGTAAGAAGCGTTGGCTATGGTGAAGGCTCTGATGAATTCTGTCATTTGATTCAAGATGCTTTGCCCAAGTTCTGTTAACTGTGCTCTGGTCATGTAGTCGGTAGGCTTCATGGCTAGAGTAGCTTCTGTTGTTTGTTCCTGAACTTGTCGTAGAGCCTTCTGCAGTTCTTCTAGAGTAATAACTTTTGATGACACTTGTTCTTTCATCTTTTCCAGATATATGTTGATTGAATTGTTGAAGGCAGAAGTTGCAGCTTTTTCAAAATCAGCAGCATCAGAGGTAGGTGTGGTGGCAGAAGTTGTTGCAGCAGCCTTTTTAGATTGCACCTCTATGGACAAGTTGTCCATTTTGGTGTTTAGTTCTGAGAGGGCCTTCGATGTAACTTCTGCAAAAGATTTGAAAGAGCTTTTCAACTCTTCCAATGTTTGGTTTACAGAGGTGACAAAGGTTTCGAACTCACTCCTTGATACTTGTGAACTCGTGGTAACCTCTGGAGGAACACGTTCGTCTCCAGAGTTTGTCCTTGTTCCTTGGACACCTCCTTTCACCATTGTTTGTACGTTGAGGGTGGAAGGATTTCCTTCTGATCCTCGAGGAGAAATATGAGTTTCAACCCCTACAGAAGTTCTGTGAATAACATTGTCCAAATCCACTCCAGAGGTGGGTATTGGAATATCCTTCTGTTGACTCGGAGACTTGTCTAGAGCCTCTTCGTCTCTGTGCTCTCTAATCCCCTCTGAAGGGATGTTGGGACCTATTGTGGTGTGCGTGGCAGAGGAAACGAATTCCTCTGCAAGGATGTTCGGTGTGATTTGGGGCAATAAATCACGAACTATGGGTGAGTCCTTTCGAGAGGACTCCCCAGGTATGGTTTCCCTGGTTTTATAAGGCACAGAGGTCGAAAGAGTTACCTCTGGCTGGCTGGGAGGGGTTGGGATCGAGCTGTGCTGCTCTATTTCAATGATACCTTATGCCGATAGACCGGCGGTATCAGAAATGTGGGTTGCACTAGGAGGGTGTTGGGGATGTGTGTCATTTTCTTCTTCGGCATCTTTTTCTGCAGAACCCTCTGCTGTTTCTATCCTAACCTCTTCCTCTAATTCTATGTTTATTTCTTCTTCTGAGGTTTCCTCTGTAGGCGCTACTGTTTCTGCTTCTTCTCTTAAGGAATCATAAATGAAATGAGATCCTATGAGTTGTCGTACGTGAGGGTGCATGGTTTGTGTACCTTGAGCTGCAGAAATGACTTATGTTGTGTGCATAGCCTCTGTAGACTGATCCAATGGTTCTGCGACCCATCCTGATGGATCTAAGGTTTGGGCATTGTCGGGATTGTTGAGGAAGGCATTGAAATCTCCCTGTTGATCTTCATAAATTATTTGGGAGGGAGGTTACAGAGGTATGGCCTGATCTTCCTCTTCTTGTTCGACATCCTATGTTATTACCTGTAGAGGTGATCTGGGTTTCTTCTTTGATTTTCTCTTCTTTGGCTTAGGAGCTCCCTCTTCCGTTGATTTGGATTTTCGTTTCTTTTGTTTAGGAGGTGAGGGAGGTGCAGAAGATCTTGTTTCTGCAACTTGTGGTGGAGAAGAGTGTTGAGCTGCAGAGGTTGTAGTTTCCTCTATTGGTTTTCTTTTCTTTCTCTTCTTCTTGGGTGTTGCTGCAGAGGTTTTTCTTTTCGGAGAAGAGGGGTAAATGCTTTCTCTTTGGGTTTTGAATCGTTCTTGTACTGAATAGTGTTTCTCCAAAGTTTTATCCCATTCCTCTTCTGTCATCCTCTCAACTACATCTACAACTACATCTGCAGTGGGGGTAACTGTCTTCATGCTCTGTAGGAGTATTTTTATTCATTGGGTAAAGCTTTACAAATGGCCCTTCCATTGGCCATTTCTGCATTTGAAGTAGTGGCTCAAAGATTACTCCTAGAATTCTTTGGTATTGCAGAGGAGGCAGATACCCTGGTGTATTCTTTTTGGCTCTTTGAGTGGCGAGCTTTCTGTCGATTGTATTTACGATCTCCTGCATCATGATGGTGGCATAAACAAGTGGAATATCATAATAGATTCCATACATGATGGTCATGATTTGGAATGAGCTTTGGTCAGGGCTACCGGTTTTTCCTGTGAGGCAACGATTCAAGATGGAGAACAGGGTATTCCACAGAGGTGGTAGTCTGCCTCTGCGGAAATCATTGCGTTTCCTCAGGGTTGTGTTATACCCTAACAATTCGACGAATCGGCAGAGCTCCTCGTCCGTAGGAACCTCAGCATATTTCTTGATTCCAAGTAGACCTCTGGTTGGTAGGTTGAACTCCAGTGAGAACATGGTTCTGTTAAACATGAGTTCTAGGTAGTCAGACTTGTCTGGTTTTGAAATGTAGCCTTTAATCAAAGAATCATCTGAATCAAAACGGCAACTTTGCCAAAATTGATTCAGATATCGGCCAGGGATTTTGGTTGGGGTTTTGGAAAGGAGAGGGTATAGGAAATGATTTTCCATGATATTTAGGAGAAAAGCATGTGCTTCGCCGAAGGCTGTTGGTGAGGGTACCAGTTAGCAGTTGTTGGATTTTAAAGGTAGAACATCTTCAAAATGTTCTTTGTTCAGAAAGTGTTGAAGGTTGGTGGTTGGTGCAAAGTTTGCAGAGTCGCCAGAGTTTTCTTTTTCAGCATTTGCGGCGATGTTAGGGTTTTGGGAGTGCTCTGAATGCACTGGAGAGTGTTGAGGAGAGTTTGCCGGAGAGTTTTGAGCAGCGTGGGAACTGGAAGCCATTTTGCAACGTAAAATGACGATTTGAATATAGTTGCAGGTTCGTCGGAGAAGGGAGTGAGTAAAGTTTTTGTGAGGGAAGGTAACTTGGGTTTTATACTGAGTTTGTGGCCGTAGAATCTGAAAGGGTTAATATTTTGAGGTAAATAATATTTGGGGTCCGCACTTGAGTTGTTACGGCGGGTTCAACTTTCCATAGGAACGTGTTGCATGTAGGTCCAATGAAAAGATGACACGTCCTCTGTGTCAGTTATGACGAGACATCGTGGGCGGCCTTAATAAATGCTAGGCGCGTGGGCCTCTTTACCTCCATATGATTCTCACTCGCAGAAAAGTTACCGTTACTGTTACAGAAATGCCCAAAGAAAAAACTGACAGAGGCTCTGTGATTTGAAAACTTTGTTTTTCTTGCCTCTGTTGTTTGTATCTTTACAAAGAAAAGTTAAAAAAAAAACCATGGAGAGGATTCAATAAGTTATTAGCATAGAATTTCCTTTACAGAGGTTTTTGGACCTCTGTTAGAGCCAACAGAGGTTCTGAGACAAGAAATTTCTCATATCTAATAATTTATTAATATTTTTGATCATCCAAGTTTTTGATTGTTTTTAACAATGTTTTTAGGACCTTTTTGAAAGCTGGTGTCCTAGAAAATTGTTTTTGAAAAAGGTTTTGTGCAGCAAAAAGTCCTTTTAAAACAAGTGTTGGTCTACAGAAGTTCTTTCTTGTGCAGAGAACTCTGTAACAGATGACTTCTTCTGCAGTGTTTGTATGCGATGATTCTTTTTTATTTTGACACCTAAAAAGATTTACAGAGTTTCCAAGAATTATTGATTTAAGATCAGAGCTTTTGCCTGCAGAACCTCTGTTGGACTCAGCAGAGGCTCTGTGACCTCAAATTTCTAATAATGGAAAACTCAACATTCTTTTTGATCAAATTTTATTTGGAATGTGTTTAATAATGTTTCTAAAACATATTTAGAAATTTGTGTCCTAGAAAACTATATTTAAAAAGAATTTGTTCGAGATACTAACCTTTTTGTTCTTCTTTGTCCGGCAATGTTCTTTTCTTCTGTTGTTGTCATCTCTTCCTCTGCTCCCATTGACTTATAAATCTCTGTAGATTTAGCAGGGTTTCCTTTTGCTCCCCCTTGATCTAATCATCCTCTGTAGATCAAGTTCGTTTTCCTCTGCTCCCCCTTGACCTATGCTTGGTTCAAATAATTAGAAGTAAATGAATATAACATAGGTCGTGTATCAGAGGTTCTGTACGGATCGTCAGATGTTCTGAGGAGACTTACAGAATCTCTGTTACTTTTCAGAAAGGAGTTTAGTAGTATTTACATACAAAGTAATAAACAAAACAGAAAATATACATACTGTATAATATAAAGATAAAGATACTTACAGAGGTTAATCCATATTTATCATTCCTAATTTACCCACCAAGTAAAGGAATCTTTTCTCATCAAGTGCCTTGGTGAATAAATCAGCAAGCTGAAATTCTGTTGGTACAAAATGCATCTCGATGGTTTGATTTTCCACATGATACTTCAGAAAGTGATACCTGATATCTATGTGCTTTGTCTTTGAATGCTGTACTGGATTTGCAGAGATGGCAATCGCACTTTTGGAATCACATAAGATGGGGATTTTGCAGATGATGTGACCAAAGTCTTTCAGCTGAGTTTTCATCCACAGAACATGAGAGCAACAGCTAGCAGCAGCAACAGCTAGCAGCAACAACGTATTCAGCTTCTGCCGTAGATGTTGAGACACAATTCTGTTTCTTAGAAGTCCAGCTCACTAATTTCCCACCTAGGAATTGACAACTCCCAGAGGTACTCTTATTGTCGAGTTTGCATCCTCCATAATCTGAATCTATGTAGGCCGTTAGTCCAAAACCAGAGTTCTGCGGATACCAGAGGCCAAGATTTTTGGTCCCTCTGAGATATCTGAAGATTCTCTTTACAGCAATATAGTGTGTCTTTTTAGGATTAGCTTGATATCGAGCACAAAGACATGTGGCATGCATTATGTCAGGTCTACTGGCTGTTATGTATAATAAAGACCCAATCATTCCTCTGTAAAGGGCGCATTCGACAGAGATGCCATTTGGGTCTGAAAAAAGTTTATTTCCAGTGGCCATTGGGATTTTCATGACAGAGGCATCAGAGAGGCTGTATTTTTCAAGTACGTCAGAGACATATTTTGATTGATTTATGAAAATTCCTTCTGATGTTTGTTTGACTTGAAGTCCGGGGAAAAAGGTTAATTCTCTCATCATACTCATTTCAAACTCACTTTGCATGAGTTTTTCAAAATCTTTACATTTTTGTGTATTTGTAGACCTAAAAATAATATCATCTACATATATTTGTACAAGAATAAGCTCATTTCCTTCACCTTTAAAGAATAGAGTTGTATCAGTGGTACCTCTTTTGTAGCCGTTATTGAGAAGAAAAGTGGAAAGTCTTTCGTACCATGCTCTTGGAGCCTGTTTCAGTCCATATAGAGCTTTGTCGAGGTTATAGACATACCTTGGGTATTTTGAGCTTTCAAATCCTGGTGGTTGTTGGACGTATACTTCTTCTTGAATTTCACCATTGAGAAAGGCAGATTTTACATCCATTTGATATACTTTAAAACCTCTGTGGGCTGCGAAGGCTAAGAAAATTCTTATTGCTTCGAGCCGTGCAACAGGGGCAAAAGTTTCATCGTAATCGATGCCCTCTTCTTGGCGATATCCCTTGGCCCCCAGTCTTGCTTTATTTCGAATGATCACTCCATCTTCATCCTTTTTGTTTCTGAAGACCCATTTAGTCCCTATGGCCTGTTTCCCTCGTGGCAGAGGTATTAGTGTCCAGACTTTGTTTCGTTCAAACTGCAGAAGCTCTTCTTGCATAGCATACACCCAATTTGGGTCGTCCAGGGCCTCATAAATCTTTTTCGGTTCGATCACACTAATAAAGTTGGTAAAGAAACAATAATTTGCAGAAGCTGGTCTTGTTTTTACCTTATCAGAGGGATTACCGATGATTTGTGTTTGAGGATGGCTTTTTGTCCATTGAGTTGTTCGTGGAAGATGATCATTTGAGTCATCAAGTTGAACTTCTGTAGTTGAAGTGGTTGATGGTTCAGCTTCTTTAGGAATGGGTATTAAAGTTGGGATTTCCTTCTCTGTAGGTATTGTGGTTTCATCTTCACTTCCCTCTGGTGTTCCTTCTGTTGTTGCTTCCTCTGTGGTATTTGTTAGAATTCGGATTACCTCTGTTGTAGAATCTTTTGTCGTCGTATCTTCTGTTAGATTTTCAGTACCTGTAGAAGAGGATGATGGATTAAATGGATCTGCTAGAGAGATACTTACTTCGTTTATAGGTGATTCTGCAGAGGTGCTTTTTGTTCCAGCTGAGGGATCAACGTCGTTGTTGAACATCTCTTAAAATAGAAGACTTAATCTTCATTTGTTTTTTAGATGCCAAAGGTTTCAATGTTTAGCCCGAGTTCTGAACTGAGTTGTTCAGAAGTATTTTGGAAAGAGTCATCAAATGACACATTGATGCTTTCTACTATAGTGCGTGACTTCAGAAGGTAAACTCTGTAGGCTTTGGAAGCGGCAGAGTACCCGATGAACTTGCCTTTGTCAGCCTTTTCTTCAAAATTTCCTCTTGAGTCTCTGTCGTTTAAGACAAAGCATTTGCATCCAAACACATGGAGAAACTTGATGTTTGGTCGTCGTTTGTTGATCAGTTCATAAGGAGTTTTGATGTGTCTTTTCACGATTGTTGAACGATTTTGGGTATAGCAGGCTGTTGAAATTGCTTCTGCCCAAAAGGTCATTGGTAATCCACATGCAGAAAGCATGGTTCTTGCAGCCTCCACTAGCGTGCGGTTCATTCGTTCGACCACGCCATTCTGTTGTGGGGTGCGAGCGGCAGAGAACTTTTGGGATATTCCTTCTTCTGTGAGATAGGGTTCAATGATTGAGTTTTTGAATTCTGTGTCATTGTCACTTTGTAACTTCAGAATTCTGCACTCATAAAGAACTTGGATTCTTTTCATTAGATTAATCAAGATGCATGGAACATCTGATTTCTTTTTGACAAATTCAACCCATGTAAATCGTTAAAACTCATCAATTAAGACAAGTATATATTTCTTGCCACCTAGGCTCTGTATAGCGATTGGACCGCAGAGGTCAACGTGAGGCATGTACAGAGGTCTAGGACAAGACACATCAGTTTTGCCTTTGTGGGAAGCTCTTTTGAGTTTTCCCATTTCACAGGCAGAGCATAAATGATCCTTATTGAACATAACATTTGGTAAACCTTTGACCAGATCAAGTTTTACCAGTTTATCTAGAGTATGAAAGTTTAAGTGACATAACCTGTTGTGCCATAGCCAGGCTTCTTCACTTTTGCTTGTAACAAGACAAATGTTGTCCTTGTTTTTGGCATTGAAGTTCATTAGATACAGATCACCTTTTCTTTTGGCTCGCAGAAGTTCAATTCCTGTGTCTTCACTTAGTAGAGAGAAAAATGTTCTTTTGAATAGTAAATCGAATCCTGTGTCACAGAGTTGACTTACACTGAGTAGGATGTGTTTTAGGCCATTCACATATGCAACTTTGTGTACTGTGATATTCTCTTTCTTTATGACTCCATAGCCTTTGATATGCCCCTTTTTGTTATCTCCAAAAGTCACTGATCCACCATCTTGTTTTTCTTGGAATGTGGATAGAAGACTTCTGTTGCCAGTCATGTGCCTTGAGCATCCGAAGTCTAGATACCATATTGGCACAAACTGCTTCTGCAAAATAATCACAGAGATTTAGGTACCCATCTCCACATGGGTCCAGTTTCGTCAGAATTTTTCAAGTTTGCCTTGGCATTCTTGAAATACATTTTATTTTTTGTTGAAAAATCGGTTTGTTTATCTTTCATATTTGATTTAGCTGCATAGAGAAAACAATTTGAACTACAGAAATGATTATTTAACCTGAACATTAGATCAAAGCAATGACAATATTGAACATTAGAGGTGATTTGCTTGAAATTTTTATTGAAAGCTTTAAACTGGGCCACAGAGGCATTACATTCTATTCTAGCATATGGCTTCCTATTACAAGAAGATTTATGTAGATTAGATTGTTGGCAAAAATCTTTGTTTGTAGCAGCCTGCTGTGAGTCCCTTCTGTGGTGAACTTCTGTTGATTTCACTGTCACAGATGAAAAAGATTTGTTAGGTTTTGTCCATTTACCCTTTTGTTGCCATGTTGGTTTTTCTTTAATTTTTAAGGGTTTTAAAAATGTTGAATCTTTTAAATTTTGAGAGGACATTAATTTCTTTTGTTTCAACTTTTCAAGCTCAATAGAGGTTTTGGCTTGTATGCACATATTCATAAAGTCAGGACAGATAGGAATTCCAGTGATTTTCTCTTTTGGAGAAATAGTTCTGTTAAGAACTTCAGGGGTTTGTTTAACAACCTCTGTGTCACAAGGAAACTTTTCTATTCTGTAAGCCTCTGATTCGTCAGATGATGAATCGTCCTCATATACAGAGGTTGAGTCATCAATATTTCTTTCGACAGAGACTGGACTTTCCGAGCATGTGTCATACTTGCTTTCTTCATCTGAAAGATTACTTTCTAAGTCAACAGAGGTGTCTGACAAGATCTCTTTAGATAGTTTTTGATCTACAGAAGGTGTATATGAATTTTTCAATATATCTATTTTCCCAATTTCCATAATTTCCTTTTCAATTATATTTCTTAGTTTTTCTTCTAAAAGGTTTGGTTTAAACTCAAGTGCTTCTGCAGATAAATTCTTTTCAGAATCTATTGTGCAGACAAAGGCAACTTGAGTTTGAGTTTCTGGTTTACCAAACTTAAAGATTCCTATCTGATCTTGAGTTTTCAGATATCTCTTTGGTTTGTATCCTCTTTTGACAAAGGTTGAAGGTGATAAGTCTGTGTTTTCATACCACACATTTATCATCTTCATGGGTTTCCTTAAGTGAGGTTCCCCAGAGATTTTTACTCTCTTACTTACAGAGATTAAGTTTGGAAAATTTGGTTTGTTGTCTTTTCCTACTGTAAATAGACATGACAGAGGTTTATTTTTCTTGTTTTCTGTACCTTGATTAATATCACTGTACCCAATACCTCGCCTTCCTATTTGAGTATTTATTTTCTCATACACCTTTTGAGCATCACGATAATTTTTAAATAAAACATCTCTTCTAAGTAGATCTTGCCAAAGGACTTCTCTTTCCTTTTGAAAATATTCTTTAAGAGCTAAAATGTTAAGTCTGTCGCTCTCAGAATCTGAAAGTTCTTTTGTTTTGGATTTTAACGATGTATTTAATTCAGAAATTTTCTCTTTTAAAGGAAAAAGATTCTTGTTCCAGTGTGCTTCTAAGTCTTCCTTTTCTTTGAAAATCTTTGCTTTTTCTTCAGTGAGAAGTCTAACTTCTCTTTCATAAAAAGTGAGCTTTTTCTGAATATCATCACAAGTCTTTTTCAGTTTAACATTTTCTGTTTTAAATATAAGCAAATCAACTTCTGTAGTACTAGAGATGGAGTTTGAAGTAGATACCTCAGTATCAGAGTCGGAGCTGATGTCTGCCATGCCACAGAACAAGGCATTTTTGGTGAATTCTTCATCAGAGGTTGTATCTGACTCCCAATCTTCTTTGTTCACCACTTTGTTCGCCATGAGTGATTTTTGAGCATAATACTCGGCTTTCTTTTTGTAAAAAGGTGAGTCCTTCTGTGGGCGATTTGATCTGCTTCTACATTCATTGGCACAATGGCCTGGCTTCCCACAGTTGTAGCAACCTTGGTTCTGGGAGTTATTACCCGCACGATCGTCAGTCTTCTGTCGGTCACCACCTTTTTCCGATCAGCATTCATTTGCATAATGACCATGCTTGCCACACTTGTAGCATTCTTGTGGTGTGTAGCTTATATTGTCATCTGACCTCTGTCGGTCATTTCCTCTGTTGTATCTTTCACTCGACCTCTGTTGGTCGTTACTTCTGTCGTCTGACCTCTGTCGGTCAGCTGATTCTTCTCTTCTTCCTTGATCCCTTCTATTCCAATCTTCTCTTCTCTCTCTGCCATATTTATCATTACCAGAATTCTTTTGGTTTCCTCTGAATTCTTTTGTCAACAAGGTTAAGGATGTAGCTATTGATGCCAGAGTAATTTCCCCTTCTTCCACAATCTCTTCATCTTCGCTGTCAACCACTACCATCTTTTTCTTTTTCTCCTTCTTCCTTTCCTCTGTAGTTCTTTCTTTCCTCGGCCTCTCTATATCTTCTGTAGTTTTGCCAACCAAAGCAAGAGGTACAGTGGTCAGTGTCTTTGTTTGTGCGATTTGAGGCTCTTGACCAACTAATGTTCCGTAGAGGTCTGAAATAGTCCAGGAATCTAAATCTTGATTGGTTTGTAAAGACATAGATAGCTGGAGCCATTCTTCGTTAAGACTTTTGAGAAACATGACATTATTCTCTTCAGAAGTTCTGTGGATGCCGAACTGTTGGTCCCGAACGCCTATACAAGTTTGTAGAAGGGGGGGGGGGGGGTTGAATACAAACACACAGATTTTACTTTTCTAAATTGTTTATTGATAAATCATTAACAATTTATAGCTTGTTGCGGAAACAAGATTAAGGATAAACCTAAATCTAAACAAGTTGGAACACCAAGATTTCTTGCACTAAGAGAGATAAGGAAATTACTAATAATAACCTATCTTGAGATAAGAGATTGAACTTGTCCAGAGTTAGCAAGTTACTTCAAATGAAGTGGGTTCATCTCTTTATATACTGCATGCATTTAATGCAAGTCAGTATACACTTTACACGTGTCATCAGCTGGTTGGTTGCATGTCATTGACCTTGGTTGACAACCTTAGTAGCCGCATGGATGAACAGTGTAGTATCAGAGTGGTTGTACGATTTCAGACAGTCGGAGGTTCTTTTCTAACATTTCGTACGGAGTCGTGCAAGGGAGGTTAAGACAAAAGTACTTTGTACGGAGGACTTCATGATCAGCTTTCATTGATTCGGCGATTATCATTTTCTATTCAGCGAATGATAAAGTTTAGCGATAGCTGAAGTCTTGTACTTGATACTTCACGTTGAGTGGACAAATCTGAGTCTTCGCTGATCCGCATCAGTTCATTAGGAGACTTGTCGCTGGTTCTTGAGCTTGATCTTCGACTTTAGCGTAGAACCTTTGTTGACGTGAAACTTGTCTTCAGGGATCATAAGTAAACAACTAACTTATCAGCGATCATCATAATGACTGAACAGACTCAGTATTAATGGTGAACAGTTTCGCTGAATGTTTAATTTAAAGAGCGAGAGTTCCTATCAGCGGTACTGTAAGATCTTAGTACTTATCAGCGATAGTGAAACTCTGATACATATTGTTTACTTACAATTTTCACTAAGTATATAAGAGAGGGTCATTATCAAATCACTGAGGGTTTGGATCAACAATCTCCCCCTATTTGATTATGACATAGGAACAAAGAAAATTGCTATTAAATGAAAACATAAGGATAAAAAGAACTCATAAAATATTTGTCCCTTTTACTGTTTTCTGGGATCTTTTCAGTACTGATGGAGTAAAGTACATTCGCTGAAATCTTTCTTTAAAACTTTGAATCAGGATACAAAGAGAAATGAAAAGATTACAAGTACAAGCGAAATAAATTACAAGTACAAAAGGATAACTGATAAAATAGATGAAAGAGGCGATCCTATCAGCTTACAAAGGTTCTTCCTTAATGAGAAGTTCATCAAGGGTCATTGATGTGGTGGGAATCATCCAGTCAGGAACGGTTACACCTTGTTTTATTTTGATCAGCGCTTCTTCAAAAATCAAGGGTCTCAGATGTCGTGCCTGAGGGTCATTTCTGAAGTCACACCAGTAGATGAGATCTCTGAGCTGTTCGATTGGAGTGATTGGAAGCTCAGCGATCCGTTGAAAACGCTTTCCACCATCGTAGTCATGAAAAAATATCCCGTAGGGTTCGCTTATGACTTTGCCAGGGATGAAAGTCTCACCAGGAGGAAGAGATGTGTCAAGCATGGAAAGATCAGGATCAGGACCAAGGACTTCAGCACGTGAAAAACCAATACCTGCTTCATTTCGAATGACAGGGCCATCAATTGAAGATATAGATTTCTTCTTCTTCTTCTTCGCTGAGGCCTTTCTTTTCTGACTTTCGAGAGGAGGAGGAGGAGGAATATCCACACAGGAGTAGACTAAGTCGATTTGTTTGTTGATCAGCTTTTCAACATGTTCCTTGTATTTCGACTTGGACTTCTGGATGGCTAACCTGATCTCCAACCATTCAGAGAGACCGTACTTCGTTATGGCTTCAGCATAGAATTTTTCGGACTTCTTATCTTCTCTGAATATCTCGATTTCAGCGATTGAAACAAGGGTTGTTCTTCCAGAGATGAATACCTTGTTGATTTTGGCAGGAGAGTCTCTGTAGTTGACCTTTTCTCTGCACCAGGCTAAAGTTGACTGAGACACAGTTCTCTTTTCTTCAGTTATCTTCTTGGCGTTTTCCCAGAGCTGACGTTGAACATCAATGGGAACTCTTTTCAGCTTGGGGTCTTTTATTGAACTTTTAGAAAGCTGGATGGCGTATTCTCTGTCTTTTTCTTCAGCTTCTTTTCTTTCAGCTATTAGACGTTCAGCTCTGAGATGTTCCTTGTATTCCTTTTTGGAAATTCTGAACTTTGGAGGAACTGAAGGAAGTTGATCATGCCTCAGAATGATTCGCTGATCCTCGAATCGCTTTATTATCTCCTCTCTTCTTTTCTGATCCTCTTCACTTAGCTTTTGAGGAACTAAGGAAGGTCTGCCTCTGTGCGAGAGTAGCTGTTCTTCTGGGTCATCAGTCTCAGAGATTAAATCTAAGACTGGGATTATTTCTTCAGCAGCAGCTGGTATTTTTGGTGAAGTCGCAGTTGTGGAGCCTTCAGCGATATCCTCAAACAGGGGAGAGGACTAGCTGAAACACAGCGATCTTACGAGTAAGAACTTGGGTAGAATCAGATAGAGAGAATTGGTTCAAGTGTATAGGCTTGGGTAGTAGAACTGATAGGTATGATAGAGGAGGGATGGAGTGAGAGATGTTTAGTAGAACTGATCATCAGATTGTCATCTTCAGCGACGCTTTTGCCTTTGCCTTTCTCAGCTCCAGAGGCTGAGGGCTTTGTCTTTGTCCGCTCCCCTGAAGGTTCATTTATCGAGATTCCCTTAAGAGCTTTGATCTTTTGAGTAGGTTTGACGATAAAGAAGTCATCGTCATCTTCGTAATCATCATCATCATTCTTTGGAGAAGAAGATGGTTCATCATCAGGGATGTCGACGACTTCATCATCTTCTGCTTCGGATTCAGTTTTCTCAGCTTCTTCTTCGAGTTGCTCCCCCTCAGATACAGAGGCGAGCTTCTCGGTTTCCTCAGGGTTTTCATCTCCCTGAGGTCCAGCGGTGGTTTCTTCAGCATCCTTCTTTTCTCCCCTGATAGATTCATCATGGGAAAGGTCGTCAGCGCTCTTGGAGAGATCTTTAGCGCTCTTCTCCCCCTCTTTTTCATGATGACTGGGGGAGGAATGGCTAGATTCAGCAGCGTTGGTAGGTTCTCTGTCTTCTTGGCCAGAGAGACCTACACAAATTCAATCTTTGCTAATTTGTCTTCAAGGCCAGAAATAGCAGGATTGATCTTCCCGAGCTCAATGCGATCTGCCGCTGTAAAATGTTCAGATTCAGGGACAGGGGCAGGAGCAGGAGTATTCGCCTTGTGTAACAGCTGTTCGATCATAGTCTTCATCGAACCAACGTCAGTCTTTACAGAGCTTAAGTCAGTCGTCAGAGTGTTGACATTTGTCTTCACAGCAGACATATCTCCCTCTAGTGTTCCAACCGATGTCTTCAGCGTTGTAAATTCGCTGGACATGGACGAAACTGAGTTTTTGAGAGAGGTGTAGTCTGTGTAGATATCAGCGAGCACCTTGGCGAAGTCGCTGAGAGTTTTATCAACTTGCTTCATGTCATCTGTGGAAGCCTTCTTCTCCACCACTGTTGTCAGCTTGTTCATATTCTCTCCAGCGTTTGTTACAGCTGTAGAGTTATTGGAGAGAGTAGTGGTGAGACCTGTCAGCTTTGTCTCCACGGACTTCAGAGAGGCGTTGATATCTCCCAAATTAGGACTTGTAACATATAAAAACTTGTGAACAGAGGAAAGCTCAGAAGTTTGGGGTTTAGTCACAGTGTTTATGGGTTGTTGTTTACCTGCAAGAGGATTGGTGAATTCATCGAAATCACGGGTTCCTGAGTAAAGTTCCATGTCATCTTCAAAAGTGCCCATGTATTTTTCTGCAGGTCATGTCTTCATCATTCCTGGAGAATCAGCTTTATGTTCCGAGGAAATGATGTCAGCTCCAGTTAGATCTGGAGTAGAGACCAAATGAGTGGAGGGAGGAGCGAAGGATAAGAATGGGGATTGGGTTATGAGTTCAGCGTTGGATTCGCTGACAATCACTTCATCAGTCTTTTGAGAGACTGAAGGAGGTTGGGTCGGTTCCAAGTTTGTAACCTCAGCGTTTAGAGACGCTGAAGTTTGGATAAAAGGGATGGCTTGTTCAGGTGTGGCAGGGCGTACCACTGAACGTTCCTTCAGCTCTGCAGAAAGAGCTGAGGAGTCATCAGCATGAGATTGCTGGGGTTGCTCCTTTGTTTTCTTGATCCTTTTAGAATCAAGTGGGGTAGATGAATGTTTCCTTTTCTTAGGAGAGGATTTTGTGGCCAGGGTATCAGTGATGGGTATTGTCGCTGAAGGAGCCACATAAGTAGAAGAAGGGTTGAGAAGAGTTAAGAGGGTAGAAAGACGTACCTCATTTTCAACAGGTTTGAAGTCGAGTACCTTAGGGCCAATCTGAGAGAGTTTTAGATCGCCCTCTTGCGGGTAGCTGTCCTTCAGGCCATATTGAAAGATAGCGCTGATGAATCGGGGGTAGGGAACCCAAGCAGGCCTGTCAGCGGCAGAGTCTACTCTTTGCAGCAAGTCATCATAGATGAGAGATGCCCAGTCAATGTGTAGACCTTTCAGCAGAGCGTATCCCATAGCTTGCTGAGGTTGAGCGGCTTGATCAGAAGAGCCGGTCTTGGCAGTCATGCAGCTGATAAGGTGAGCGAAGATGAAGTTCATCTCGCTGGGCATTTTCGATTTCTTCAGCAGTGTTAGCTTCTTCTTAGGCTTCTTGTCTCTGCCCATTTCCCATACATAGCCCATTGCATCAAAAAATGCAATAAGAGCTTCTTTGTCAGCGATCTTCTTATGGTCAGGGAAAGGAACAAAAGGTTTTTCCTTTGTAGCGATTGGAAAGTTCAGAGCTTTGCGAATGATGGCAGGTGTGATCTTTATCGTGCCATATTCAGTATCGCAGAGGATACAATCAACTGTTTTGGAGGGATCTTTGGCGGATGGTAGCTGAGAGTGTCTGGCAGAGTACCAGAACTGAGATAGTAGCAGGGGGTGAAATGGTCAGGGCTGTTGAAATGCGGCAATTCTTCAGGAAATTCACAACATCTGTCAGATGTGTGACTTGCTTTCGAGGAGGAAACTCGAGAAGCGCAGAAAGGTTGTTTATCTTAGTCCAGTCTAGTTGATCAAGATTGAACTTAACCTGAGGAGCCTTGATGATTTCCACTTCCTCAGAGTCAGTAGAGAAGTTCTCAGCGGTAGTAGGAATGTTAGATGTTGCCATTTCCTGTATTATCAGTTCAACCAAAGATTAACAAATAATAATAATCTTAATGTGGAAAGATTTTCCATTAAGATGGTTCGAATTTTGTCCATTTCATTCAGACAAAATGTCTTAATGAAGATTAGGGTTTTTCTTGATTTTTGAAACGAAATGTAAAACCCATTTTCTTGTTTTCCAGTTTTCTATGAAGAAATAGATTCTGGAAACGAATGAAGAACAAGTTTAAGATTTTGCATTTAAACTTGAAGAACAACCATGAAATGGTTGTGTTCATAAAACCACGAAAGAAAATGATTTCATTTTACGAAGTTCTTTTTGTTTGATCTTGTTAAAACAATGAGAAGATCGGAAACAAGTTATACGCATTCGGTAATAAATAAGAACATATTAACCTTGATGTTTGATGAAGAAGATGATGAACAGTTCTTGAAGTTTTTTTTGAAATCACAAATGCAACAGTGAATTCTTTCTTGCGAAGGAAGATTGATCGCGTAAAAGAAAAATATAAACAAAGAATTTGTTTATATAGAGATTTTAGAAAGAGAAAATCTTGAGTGGGAAAAGATTTTCATCATGACACGGACACGTGTTTGCATTTGATTGGAAGTTTGAACGAGACGTGCAAACGTGTGTCAGGAAGAGAAAACGTGACGGGGTTTTATCCGTTGCAATGACGTCACAACTGTCCTTTCATATTCTTGGTTGTCTCTGAGGTTTTGAAAAACTCAGAGATACTTTTGAAAACATGAAGCACTGAATGAAAATATTCAGTGAAGGTTTTAAGAAATTTCCAAATATCACTGTTAAGGAAAAGATATTCAGCGATGCATTTTGTTTTGAAATCTTGCATTTTCATAAGATTGTCAGAGAGAGAGAGAACATACCTTGATATCAGTGAATCAAGTTTATGCAGAGAGAAGATGATAGAATGGGTTATACAAGTTGATTTTATCCTTTCGCTGATCAATGTGAACCACTGAAGATTTTATCCTTCAAAGTTCAGCATTCCAAGCTCGCTGATGAGAAAGTTGAATCTTGTCTCATCAAGAGGTTTGGTAAATAAGTCAGCTAACTGATAATCAGTTGGGATAAAATGAAGTTCTATATCACCATTCATCACATGATCTCTGATAAAATGATATCTGATTTCTATATGTTTGGTCTTTGAATGTAGTACTGGATTGTTTGCTATAGCGATGGCACTAGTGTTGTCGCAATAGATTGGAATTTTGGAGAGCTGAAGATCATAGTCTAGTAGCTGATTTTTCATCCACAAGACTTGAGAAGAACAGTTTCCAACAGCTATATATTCAGCTTCAGCTGTGGAAGTGGACACTGAATTTTGCTTTTTACTTGTCCAACTTACCAGCTTTCCACCCAGGAGCTGACATCCTCCTGTGGTGCTTTTCCTATCCATTTTGCAACCTGCAAAATCACTATCTGAATAGGCGGTTAGATCGAATCCTGAATCTTTGGGATACCAAAGACCTAGATTCGTTGTACCCTTAAGATATCGAAAGATTCGCTTTACAGCTTTCATATGAGATATCTTAGGTTCAGCTTGATATCGTGCACACAAGCATGTTGCAAACATAATATCGGGTCGGCTAGCTGTTAGATACAATAGAGAGCCGATCATCCCACGGTACAGCGTGACATTGACAGGAACACCCTTAGTGTCCTTATCAAGTGTCAGCGGTGGTGCCATAGGGGTTTTCATAGCTGAACTTTCAGTTAAATCAAATTTCTTCAGCATATCTTTAACATATTTTCCCTGATTTATGAAAGTTCCTTTCTCAGTTTGCTTAATCTGAAGACCAAGGAAATATGTTAGTTCACCCATCATGCTCATTTTATACTCATCTTTCATTCTATCAGCGAAACGAGTACAAAGCTCAGGGTTAGTAGAACCAAATATAATGTCATCAACATATATTTGAACTAAAATGATATGACCTTTCACTTTTCTAAAAAATAGAGTTTTGTCAATCTTACCTCGCTCAAATTTTTCAATATGGAGATAAGTAGAAAGAGTGTCATACCATGCACGAGGAGCTTGCTTCAAACCATAAAGTGGCTTATCCAGTTTATAAACATAACCTGGACGCTTAGAATCTGAGAATCCTGGAGGTTGTTCCACATACACTTCTTCATTCAGCTTTCCATTTAGAAACGCTGACTTAACATCCATCTGATGTACTTTGAAGTTTTTGTGTACAGCATATGCTAAGAATAGACGAATAGATTCAAGTCTTGCTACTGGAGCAAATGTTTCGTCATAATCTATACCTTCCTCTTGTCTGTATCCCTGAGCAACAAGTCGAGCTTTGTTGCGGGATACAGTACCATGTTCGTCCAACTTATTTCGATAGACCCATTTAGTGCCTATTACTGTTTTATCTGTTGGTCTCTGAACAAGTTTCCAAACTTTGTTTCTTTCGAATTCAGTCAGCTCTTCTTGCATGGCGCTGACCCAGTTTGGATCTTTGAGGGCATCATCTACTTTCTTTGGTTCAGTTAGTGAAATAAAATTTACAAATAAACAAATATAACATGCACTTCGTCGAGTCTGAATCCCAGCGTTTGGATCACCAAGAATTTGATCAATTGGATGATTTATAGTCCATCGCTGAGCCGGAGCATGAGATGCTGACTCAACTTGAACTGGAGGAGCTGAAGATGAAGCTTTAGCGACGTCAGGAGTATCAGCCAAGAGAGGAATGGATGCAGTTGTCATTATATTCACTGATTGCTGAGAAGTAGATGGAATGTCTGAGACATTTGGTTCAGCGTTAGGTATAGTGTTTATAGGAACAGCTGAGACCCAAGAAGTTTCAGCTTCACTGTTCTGCATATTTGGAATGATAGGACTATCATCTTCTACTGGATGAGCATTAGTGGGAATATCTTCTGAATCACCAAGATGAGAGAACATCCATTGATTCAGTTCTTCAGTATCAGCGGAAGGTTTAGAGTTCGCTGAACGGGATTCGTCAAACGTGACGTGAATAGTTTCTTCTACAATTTGTCTTCTACGATTGAAGACTCTGAAGGCTTTGGAAACTGAGGAGTATCCAAGAAAGATTCCATCATCAGCCTTAGGATCAAACTTTCCAAGAGCATCTCTGTTGTTCAGTATAAAACACTGACATCCAAAGATGTGAAGAAAGATGATTGAAGGCTTTCTCCCATGAAAGAGTTCATAGGCTGTCTTTTGGAATCTTTTAACTATCAGCGACCTGTTTTGCGTAAAACAAGCAGTGTTGATAGCTTCTGCCCAAAACTGAGTAGGCAGGTGAGAATCGCTGAGCATTGAACGTGCAGCTTCAATAATTGTTCTATTTCTTCTTTCAGCGACTCCATTTTGTTGCGGTGTTCTCACTGAAGAAAAGTTCTGAGAAATACCCTTACTCTCAAGGAAGGAATCAAGAGAACTGTTTTTGAATTCAGTCCCATGATCACTCCTTATTGAGCGAACGGTCAGATTGTTCAGGGTTTCCATCTTCCGAACAAAATTGATGAGTTCTTCAGGGGTGTCACTCTTAGAACGGAGAAACATTACCCAAGTGAAGCGAGAGAATTCATCAACTATGACCAGCGTATATTTCTTTCCAGCGATGGATTGTTTGTTAACAGGGCCAAACAAATCCATATGGAGTAGTTGTAGAGGAGATGACACTGAAGAAACTTGCTTTGACTTAAAGCTTGCTTTGGTCTGCTTCCCTTTTTCACACGCTGAACATAACGACTCTTTGGCGTATGAATATTGAGGTAGACCAGTGACTAACTCTTTTGAAGAAAGAGTGTTCAGTGTCTTGAAATTTAGATGAGATAGCCTCTTATGCCATAGCCAGTTGACATCAGATGAGGCTTTTGAGAAGAAACATGAGTTCTCAGTGGTTGTTGAGTCCATGTTTATTACATAAACATTTTCCAAACGATAACCGCTGAGAGCTATCTTCTCCTTTTTGTCAGTGACAAAGCAGGATTCATTAGTAAAGATTACTTTGTTATCCATGTCACACAGCTGACTGATGCTTAGAAGATTATGCTTCAGCCCTTCAACATATGCGACTCTTCTGAAGGAGGTTGTACCATTTGGAAGTACACCATACCCTCGGGTATGTCCTTTTCCATTTCCACCGAAAGTCACAGAGGGACCCTTCTCTTCCTTGTATTCAGCGAGCAGGCTTTTCTTTCCAGTCATGTTTCTAGAGCATCCGCTATCGAGATAACAGATACCCTTCTTAACCTGCAATACAATGGAAGATTAGATTTTCTTGGGTACCCACTTAACCATGTATACACATTTGTCAGTGGAAGTAGTTGGAATGGAAGATTCAGCAGTCTTCGCAGCATTTGAAGACTCAGCTTTGTCTTTCTTCACTTTGGTTAATTTCTTAACTTCAGTGGTAGGATTCACTTTAACCTGATTTGCACCAGGGTTGGTCTTCTTTGCCTTGGGAACAATCTTCACCTTAGCTATCTTTTCAGCTTTGGTGGCTGTGGGGCACTTACTAGCAATATGATCGGTAAGTCCACAGTGATAACATTTCCTATAACTAAAAGTAGTTCTAGGACCATTTGAATGCTGAGCTTTTAATTTCAAATTAGTAGTGCCAGCACCAAGTAAACTATTGGCTTTAGAAATGGGACGAACATTCAGTTTTTCTGATTTCTTACCAAGGACATCCAATCTGAGTCTAGGAGTAGATCGCTGAATAAATCCAGATATCTGCTTCCTTGATCCAGAGGGATGAGCCACTGAAGCTTTAGAAGCATTCAGCTTTGGTACTAAGGTACCCTTCTGAGGATTCTGGTAAATAACAATTCCTTTACCTTTGTCTTTAGAGACAGAGGTAGGAGTTTCCTCAGGGTTTGGTGTAACGGACGAGGAGCATTGAGAAGATGAAGTATCAGCGACTGAGGATACGAACGTTCCAAATTTAAGCATTGAACGCTCAGTGGTTGGTTTTGGAGTTTCATATTTGTAACCCAAACCACGTTTATCACTTAGGGGAATCTGAGACTTTATTATATCAGTGATCTTTGTTGAAGAATTACACTATCCTTCAACAGTAGCTTTTTCAGCCTTTAATGCAGCGATAGCTTCTGCTCGTTCGATTTTGACTAGCTGATTTAAATATACTTGATCTTTAAAATCTTCTTCAATTTTAGAAAGCTTTTCTATTTGAAGGTGGCAGTTTTTAAGCTTTTCAGCGAGATCAAGATTTTGGTTTTCAACCACAGTTTTGCCGTTCATGGCTTCGTATAAACTTCTAGTCAAGAGATCGATCTTACGGAGACTATCAGCTTCATCAATATTTGCAATATTGGTAAAGAAAGAAGGTGATACCTGAATAGCAGATGTTGAAGTGGAGGGAATGTCTGAACTTTCTTCCTCTTCTTCAATCTTGGCCATAAGACATTGATTTGCTTCATCACCTTCAGAGTCAGATGATGATGCTTCTTCATCAGAAGCAGCCCAATCATAGTCAGCCATCAGGCCTTTATTCTTCTTCTTAAAGCTTTTCAGCTTTGCATATTTTTCTTTCAGCTTTGAATATTTGTCATCTTTATTTCTTGGAGCAAAGGGTTTCTTTGTAAAAGCTGAGGGTCTAGAAACTTTCTTTGACCTGCACTCGTTAGCGAAATGTCCTGTCTTTTCGCAGTTAAAACAAGTAGCAGTAACCTTATCAACAAACGCTGATGATCTAGGATTGTCAGTTATGGAAAGAGGTTTGTTCTTTCTAAACATTTTCTTTTTGGCAAATCTCCTGAACTTCTTAGTTAGGAGAGCCAAAGATTCATCATTATCTGAATAATCAGAATCTGATGACCTTTCAGAGTTACTTTCTAACTCAATGATAGTGACCGAGGGTCGCTGAGTAGAAGGTTCCTCTGAGATTAAAGCAACAGGGGTGCTTTTGGAATCTTTTACAAGATTCTTCTTAAGATGGCTCGATTGCTCATGATTCAGCAACGTGCCATATAAGGTTGAAAGGGTCATTGATTTTAGATCCTTTGATAGCTTGAGACACATAGCATAATTGTCCCAGCTTTCAGGTAAACATTCTAGAAACTTTGTCAGTTCTTCAAAGTTGGAATATTCCTTACCAATGGTTTTCAGATCTATAATTAAACAATTAAAACGTTGGTGAACTTCAGAGAGAGATTCATTCTTACCAGAAATGAAGCTTTCGTATTGTCTTACCAGGTTGATCTTTCTTGAATCCTGGACTTCAGACGTTCCTTCATACTGAACACATATTGTGTCCCACATGGCCTTTGATGTTTTCAGGTTCATGACGGAATGGTAGACTTCGTCAGGAAGAGCCATGGATAGTATGGATCTGGCTTTTGTATCTATAGCCACTTTCTTCTTATCTTCGTCAGTCCATTGAAATATTTCTTCAGGTACCAGCCTTTCTGGAATAGCAGGTCTATTCTCAGCGGCTGGAACAGCAGCATCAATTCTTACAGGGATGAATGGACCATTTTCTAGATAGTAAGGCATAGTAGGGTCTACACCTTCTAAGAAGAGTGTCATCCTATTTTTCCATAAGTTGAAGTTATCTTTGGAAAATCTAGGGGGTTTAGCAAGAGAACCATTGTCTATATAATTTGTATTTGTGTTGGTGGCCAT
Organism: Saussurea involucrata; assembly: GCA_033807775.1. NCBI lineage: Eukaryota > Viridiplantae > Streptophyta > Magnoliopsida > Asterales > Asteraceae > Saussurea > Saussurea involucrata. The sequence goes on from CM066322.1 coordinate 143,399,249, forward strand.
TTTCAGATAATAGCAAGGAAGAGAAATATCTTAGATTAGATCTTGTTTATGAGGTTAAACAAATCCGCTCTGATACCACTTGTTTGTCCCGAAGGCCTATACAAGTTTGTAGAAGGGGGGGGGGGGGGGGTTGAATACAAACACACATATTTTACTTTTCTAAATTGTTTATTGATAAATCATTAACAATTTACAGCTTGTTGCGGAAACAAGATTAAGGATAAACCTAAATCTAAACAAGTTGGAACACCAAAATTTCTTGCACTAAGAGAGATAAGGAAATTACTAATAATAACCTATCTTGAGATAAGAGATTGAACTTCTCCAGAGTTAGCAAGTTACTTCAAATGAAGTGGGTTCATCTCTTTATATACTGCATGCATTTAATGCAAGTCAGTATACACTTTACACGTGTCATCAGCTGGTTGGTTGCATGTCATTGACCTTGGTTGACAACCTTAGTAGCCGCATGGATGAACAGTGTAGTATCAGAGTGGTTGTACTATTTCAGACAGTCGGAGGTTCTTTTCTGACATTTCGTACGGAGTCGTGCAAGGGAGGTTAAGACAAAAGTACTTTGTACGGAGGACTTCATGATCAGCTTTCGTTGATTCAACGATTATCATTTTCTATTCAGCGAATGATAAAGTTTAGCGATAGCTGAAGTCTTGTACTTGATACTTCACGTTGAGTGGACAAATCTGAGTCTTCGCTGATCCGCATCAGTTCATTAGGAGACTTGTCGCTGGTTCTTGAGCTTGATCTTCGACTTTAGCGTAGAACCTTTGTTGACGTGAAACTTGTCTTCAGGGATCATAAGTAAACAACTAACTTATCAGCGATCATCATAATGACTGAACAGACTCAGTATTAATGGTGAACAGTTTCGCTGAATGTTTAATTTAAAGAGCGAGAGTTCCTATCAGCGGTACTGTAAGATCTTAGTACTTATCAGCGATAGTGAAACTCTGATACATATTGTTTACTTATAATTTTCACTAAGTATATAAGAGAGGGTCATTATCAAATCACTGAGGGTTTGGATCAACACGAACTTTTTGCAGTTATTGATCAAAGAGTTGAACCTGTCGTATGTTGTCTGCAGAGATTCATTTGTCAGGGCTTTAAAAGCGTAATACTCGTTTATGTATTGAGCCCTTTGGTTTTTCTGAGTTTTAGCTCCCCCTTAAAGTTGTTTTTCCAGTTCTTTCCAAAGATCATACGAGGATTCGCATGCATCTAAAGACTAGAAGATTTCGTTGGGGATTGCCATAATCAGAATTCTTTTTGTTTTCTGCGCGAGTTCATCTTTTATCTTGTCTTGATCTGACCAACCATCCCTGGTTTTAGGTTTTTGATGCTTAGGGATTTCAGGAGTGTCAGCTGTCGCTGGTACACGAGGTACTATTAACATAGGAACATGAGGAGGATTATAAAGGTATTGTACGAGCTCTTTTAACAGTACCCTCAAAGAAGTGGATCATTCTTATTTTCCACTGAGGATACTCATTTCCTAGAAGAGAAGGTGGTTTGGTTAATGAACCAGTTGTGAAGAAGTTTTGTGTGCTTGTCATTTTAAGAGTGAAAAGATTCAGAATGAAGATATGACACGAAAAGTACGAGAGAATAAACTGGAAGTATTTTCTGGGTTTGGAAGTTCTTAACAATGCACTTTTATGGACTTTTACCAAAAGAAACAGTTTCTCTTGATTTACCAGATATCGAATAAATCGATAATGGCTGAAAAGTAGAATCTGTTTGACGGAATAAATAACTGGTTAAAATCAAACCATGTTTCTAGAAATAATCCTTTTAAACGAGGATCGCTTGATATTGAAAAACCAAGCTTTGCTCTGATACCAATTGTTGGTTCCCGTATTTGATTAACAAAGATTATCTTATCTATTAGTTCAAATGAGATGTGTTGCGGAAGCGTATTTGAAGAACTAACAGATATGTTTGTATAGAAACAATATAGAATATCAAATAAACAGTATATGAAGAACAGATGAATATCTCAAAGTTTTCTTGTATTTGATGAAGAACACTAATAATAGATTTGACGTTAATTGTGTGTGTGTTTTTCTTGTATATCAACTGGTTTTCAGATTGTTAGGAATAACTCAACATGAGTCTTCCTTTTATACTAATACAATAGAACTATTCTAGACAAAAGGACTAATGCTACAGGAAAGAAGGGATGGCATGAACAGTTGGAAACCTGCATGCATTAAATGAGCTAATATCAACTTGCAAGGATGCATATTAGAGTTTGACACGTGTTTGTTGTCGGATCATGCCTTGTACAAGTTGATGAACGGACCCTGGAACAGTAGCAAGATATTTCTGTAACAGTGGTAAGATATTTCTGCAACAGTGGCAAGATATTATAAATATCTTCCAAGTCTTCAGTCTGAACCGCAGAGGCTCTGTCAAGGGTGACAGAGGTTCTGCGGCTCGGTCCTTGGTGAGCATTCTTCTGTAGATCCTTCTTTGGTCCTTTGTGAGTAGTCTTCTGTAGATTCTTCTTGGGACTTGGTGTTCCTTGAATGATCGTTTGCTTTGGCAGAGCTTCTGTGGAACACCGCAGAGCTTCTGTGGAACTCTTTCATACTTAGCCTATTTTTCAATACTTCTAATATTATGAATATTTATATCTAACATTCAGGACTTCCATTTTCCTGACAAATGTGATGAGTTCTTCAGGGGTGTCACTCTTAGAACGGAGAAACATTACCCAGGTATAGTGAGAGAATTCATCAACTATGACCAGTGTATATTTCTTTCCAGCGATGGATTGTTTGTTAACAGGGCCAAACAGATCCATGTGGAGAAGTTGTAGAGGAGATGACATTGAGGAAACTTGCTTATATTTGAAACTAGCTTTCGTTTGTTTCCCTTTCTCACACGCTGAACATAGAGACTCCTTAGCGTATGGGTGTTGAGGTAGACCAGTGACCAACTCTTTAGAAGAAAGAGTATTCAGTGTCTTGAAGTTGAGATGGGAGAGCCTCTTATGCCATAGCCAATTGGCATCAGATGAGGCTTTTGAGAAGAAACAGGACTTCTCAGTGGTTGTAGAGTCCATGTTTATAACATAAACATTTTCCATACGGTATCCGCTGAGAGCTATCTTCTCCTTTTTATCAGTGACAAAGCAGGATTCCTTAGTGAAAATCACTTTGTTATCCTTGTCACACAGCTGACTGATGCTAAGAAGATTATGCTTCAGTCCTTCAACATATGTGACTCTTCTGAAGATTGTTGTACCATTAGAGAGTACACCAAACCATCGGGTATGGCCTTTTTCCTTTCCGCCGAAGGTCACAGAGGGACCCTTCTCTTCCTTGTATTCAGTGAGCAGGCTTTTCTTTCCAGTCATGTGTCTAGAGCATCCGCTATCGAGATACCAGATACCCTTCTTAACCTGCATAACAAAGGAAGATTAGTTTGACTTGGGCACCCATTTCACCATGGGTCCATATTTGTCAGTGGTGGTAGAGGAAGTGGAAGGTTCAGCATTCTTCGCAGCATTTGAAGATTCAGCTTCTGAACTATTCTTCACTTTGGTTAATTTCTTAACCTCAGTGGCAGGTTACACCTTAACCTGATTTGCACCAGGATTGGTCTTCTTTTCCTTGGAGGCCGTAATCTTCACCATAGCTAACTTTTCAGCTTTGGTGGTTGTGGGGCACTTACTCACAATATGATTGGTAAGTCCACAGTGATAACATTTACTATAACTAAAAGTAGCTTTAGGACCATTTGCATGCTGAGCCATTAATTTCAAATGAGCAGGGCCAACACCAAGTATACCTTTGACATTGGAAATAGGAGAAACAATCAGTTCATCAATTTTCTTACCAATAATATCCACTCTGATTCTAGGAGTAGATCGCTGAATGAATCCAGGGATCTTGTTCTTAGAAGTAGAGGGATAAGTCACTGAAGCTTTAGAAGCATTCAGCTTAGGTACAAAGGTACCCTTCTGATCTTTTGGATAAAAAAATTTCTCTTTACCTTTAGAAGTTAAGGTAGAGATTTCCTCAGGGATGGGAGATTTTGAAGAGGGACACTGAGATAAGGAAGTGTCAGGGATAGAGGACACAAACATTCCAAACTTAAGCATGGAATGATCAGTGGTTGGTTCTTCAGCGTCATCTTTGTAACCAAGACCACGTTTGTCACTCAGGGGAATCTGAGACTTTATTATCTCAGTGATCGTTGTTGAGGATTTACACCATCCTTCAACAGTATCTTTTTCAGCTTTCAATGCAGCGATAGCTTCTTCACGTTCGATTTTGACTAGTTGATTTATATGAACCTGATCTTTTAAATCTTCTTCAATTTTAGAAAGCTTTTCATTTTGAAGGTGATAGTTTTTAAGCTGTTCAGCGAGATCAATGTTTTGATTTTCAACAACAGTTTTGCTGTTCATGGCATCATATAAACTCATAGTCAGGAGATTGATCTTTCGAAGACTATCAGCTTCATCAATATCTGAAATATGTGTAAAGAAAGAAGGTGATACCTTAGAGGTAGAGGATGAAGCAGAGGGAATTTCAGTTTGTTCCTCCTCTTCTTCGATTTTGGCCATGAGGCAGAGATTGGCCTCATCATCATCTTCAGAGTCAGATGATTCTTCAGTGTCAGAGGCAGCCCAGTAGAAGTCAGCGACCAAGCCTTTGCCTTTCTTCTAAAGCTTTTCAGCTTTGAATACTTTTCTTTCAGCTTTTTGTATTTGCCATCTCTAGCCCTGGGGTTAGAGGATTTCTTGGGGAAAGCTAAGGTTTTAGATACTTTCTTTGACCTGCATTCACTAGCAAAGTGTCCTACTTTTTCACAGTTAAAGCAGGTAGTAGTAGCCTTATCAACAAGGGTTGATGATCTAGGCTTGTTAGTGAGTGCAAGAGGTTTATTCCTTCTGAAGTTACTCTTTCTAGCGAATCTTCTGAAGTTATTAGCCAGGAGTGCCAGAGATTCATCAAGATCTGAAGAATCAGCATCTGATGAGCATTCATAGTTAGTTTCCAACTCAGTGACAGTGATAGTAGATCGTTGAGTAGAAGGTGACTCTGAGAGTAAAGCAACAGGTGTGCTCTTGGAATCTTTTACAAGATTCTTCTTAAGATGACACGACTGCTTATGATTGAGCATAGTGCCATATAAGGTAGAGAGGGTCATAGATTTTAGATCCTTTGATAGGTTGAGACACATTGAATAACTGTCCCAACTTTCAGGTAAACATTCTAAGAACTTTGTCAGTATTTCAAAGTTAGAATATTCCTTACCAAAGGTTTTCAGATCTATAATTAAACAGTTAAACCGCTGATGTACTTCAGAGATAGTTTCATTCTTACCACAAATGAAGCTTTCGTACTGTCTTACCAGGTTGATCTTTCTTGAGTCCTGGACTTCAGACGTACCTTCATATTGAACATAGATTGTGTCCCACATGGCTTTGGAGGTTTTCAGATTCATGACGGAATGGTAGACTTCGCCAGGAAGAGCCATAGAAAGGATAGATCTGGCTTTAGTATCGATAGCCACTTTCTTCTTATCTTCATCAAACCAATTGTGAGGTTCCTTAGGCACGACTCTTTCAGGAATCGCAGCTCTAGTAGTAGTGCCTGGAACTTCAGGATCAATCCTAACAGGAATATATGGGCCATTTTCGATGTAATAAGGCATAGTAGGGTCTACACCTTCTAAGAAGAGTATCATCCTATTTTTCCATAGGTTAAAGTTATCTCTGGAAAATCTAGGGGGTTTTGCAAGAGAACCATTGTCGATATAGTTTGTGTTTGTGTTGATAGCCATTATGAGAAATAGCAAGGAAGAGAAATGATTAGTATAAGCAAGATCTTGTTTATGAGTTTAAACAATCTGCTCTGATACCACTTGTTGGTCCCATAGGGGTTATACAAGTTTGTAGAAGGGGGTGGGGTTGAATACAAATACACAGATTTTACTTTTCTAAATTGTTTATTGATATTTATCAAACAATTTACAACTTGTTGAGGAACAAGATTAAGGATTAAACCTAATCTAAACAAGTTATGAGAAACACTAAGTTTCTTGCACTAGAATTAAGACAGAAAGGAGATAAGAATATTAAAGACTAATATTCTAACCCAAAGTAGTAGACAGAAGAAGATGGCCGAGCCCTTCATTTCTGAAGTAGGATTTTCTTATATACTGCATGCATTTAATGCACAGCAGTATAACTTTACACGTGGCAGTAGCTGATTGGTTGCATGGTTTCACCTTTGTAGACAACCTTGTAGCCGCATGATGTACAGTGTAGAATCAGAGTTGGTTGTACGATCCTGGACAAAAGGGATGTCCTTTCTGACATTTCCGTATGGAGGCGTGCAAGGGGAAAGACAAAAGTAACTTGTAGAGGAAGACTTCATGATCAGCATTCGCTGAATAGATCTTTATCAGCGAGTGATAAAGTTCAGCGTTCGCTGAAGTCTTCTACTTGAAACTTCACGTTGAGTGGACAAATCTTGGCTTTGCTGATATCCGCATCAGTTCATTAGTAGACTTGTCGCTGGTTCTTGGGCTTGATTTTCGACTTCAACGTAGAACATGATTGACGTGAAACTTGTGTTCAGGGATCATAAGTAAACAACTAAAACTATCAACGATCATCAACAGATCTGAACACGCTCAGGGCTTGTTGATGAACAATGTTCGTTGAATGTAAATTAAAGCATATGTTTTATCAGCGATACTAAACAGACTTAGTATTTTCTTGGATGACAAAACATTAATATATATTTTCTACATACAATTTTCACTAAGTGATTATTGGAGAGTCATTATCAAATCACTGAGGGTTTGGATCAACAAAAATCTTGAGTGCTTAATCAATTGGAAGTTGGACATCTTTCAATGTGATAAAATCCTTCAAAATTTTATCTGAAAAATGTCCAAGTGTCACTGTTATCGCAACCTACTACTTGCGATAACATGGTGAACAGTGGTTTATCGCAACCCTCTGTTGCGATAAAACCAGGTTGCAGTCTTATCGTAACCTTGCATTGCGATAGACCAGGTGAACAGTACCTTATCGCAACCCGTATGTTGCGATAAGAATGAAAAGTTGATCGCAACTCGTTCATTGCGATAAACTGACACGTGGCAGGTCAAACGTCGGACCAATCTTTTGATGCCACGTGTCACTAAATTCAAAAATCGTATAAATAGCAGAGTGTTTTCCAACTCTTGTCTCATCTCAAACACTCTACTCTCTCTCTCTCTTTATACTGCTTCTGGGTTTTTGATTTTCAAAGGCGATTTTGCGTTTTTCGTTCTGTGCATTCCATTCAGATCATCATCGAGGTAAGGATTCCTTAGTTTTATTCGTTTTTATCCATTAAATCTCGATTTACAGTTGTTTTTAGGGTTTTAGGGTCGAGTCCTTTGGGTTTTATTGTGTGTGTTTATACTTAGAAATCATAGGGTTTTGCTCACGATGTCACTGCGAACCTAGTAGTGTAGGTTTTAACATCATTCATGCGAAAAATATTTTTCTGGGCTTGAACACTTAGAAAATTCTTCTGTGTTCAAGCTTGTCGCAACATGCTTGTCTTCAAACATTCATACTTATCGCAAGCAACATGCATTCAAACTTATCGCAACCCATTAGTTGCGATAAGATCTTATCGCAACCTATGTGTTGCGATAACATTTTGTTGCAACTAATGCATTGCGATAAGATGTTCCTCGCAACCTTTGAGTTGCGATTTCCTCATGCCTTGCGATAACTTCTTGATGTGTGTTGCGATAAACCCAGCACTTAGGAAATAAAAATCTATTTTGGCACTATTCTAAAACTGTCAAGTGGTTCAGATGGCACAACATGATGGCAACTCTTCGGATGAAAACACCATCATCCGTTCGCATCGCTCATCCCATCCATCCGTCAATGCTCGTGACCGTGATGAGGAAATTTTCCCTAGGGGCAATTTTATGAGATTTGACGACAATAACCATCACTTGGACCTCGCAACTCCCTTTGACTACCAGATCATAATAGAGATTATCCGCGGCCATCCTCTACGAACCGCGCTTACCAAAGTCCAGCTTGTACCGGCCATATACCTTCAACAATTCTGGGGTACACTCCAATTCCATCCCACTCACCGTCAACCACATTTCACGGCCAAAGTTGACCATTTTGACGCCAGAATCACTCTAAGAGGACTTCGCCGTGCACTTAACCTACCATACTCCGAGAATTTTGAAGATCCGGTTCCAGAAGAACAATTATTCGCTGATATCCGCAGTCTTGGATATCAAAACCCTGACAACCAAGTTCTCACCGGCTCATCACAATTCAGACGCACGTATCTTCCAAGAATATGGCACACACTATGTTCAATCTTCAACCGTTGCATGACTTCCAAACACACAGGCCTAGACAAGACAAATCTGCCGATCCTACGAATGTTTCATGCCTTCGCGTTCAATCGAAATATCGACTACGCCATCCTGCTCTGGAATGAGCTCATCGAGCTGGTCGAGGATAAGGCTCATCCGAAGAAGAACCGCACTTTTGTGCCATATCATAAATTCTTCCAGATTCTGATTCATCAGATTATGGAAGATAATCGTGAGATTCCACGCCGTGAGAATGCTCCACGAGGCCCGAGCCAGAGGATGCATTACCTAAAGATTCCCAAGCACGTGGATTTTGCTCATATCTCCGTCATCAGGGAAGACGTCCTCGCCTATGCTGACCAACAGTCCTGGGTAGTTAGGCAGTATAGGATAGAAAATGCATTAGTGGTCCAGCCAGAGCCGAAGGGACCTCCCCAAAATGCAAACCTACTAGGAGGTGAGGGTCCTAATGTCGAGGGAGTTCAGGAACACGGGGTTCTTGAACAACGAGAGGTGAGGAGACCGAAAAGAAAGAGAGTCGGGAGAAGTAAAAGGACTGTCATATCTTCTTCACGACCAGTTCAACCACCACCTCCACCTCCTCCAGTTAAAATCTTTGATGATGATGTATCAGGGAATTCAGCTAATGTCGCTGCTGCATCATCTTCTGATGATGATGTAGCTTCATTCCTACCTTTTGATGCTGATGATGATGATGATGATGACTCCGACCATGACCCTGAAGCCGATTTAATTCCAAGACACATGGGTCGGAGACCATGGGTTGAGAGTTCTGATGCTGATTCCACACGGAACATCGGACTCTCCGACACTGCTACTAACGCCGCGGGTCCTTCAAATCTAAACGAAGAAGTAGAATTAGAAGTGGAGAATATAGCTAGTGGTGAGGAAAGAGGGAGAAAAGAAATGAGTAAAAATGTGATAGAGTCGGACAAAGTTTTAAATATCGACTCTCCCCAAACCGATCGAAGTCGGGTAGCCATATCCACTGCCAACGAGCGTTTGTCGCCGTTGCGCATTGAATCAGCCATGGTGGACCCAGTTATGCATAGCACAGCCCCACCAAGCCACTCATCGGTCTCTCAACAGGCCGATGTTTCATTTTCCACAGGAGATTTAGCACAAACTCTAGCGGTTGCACACTCGGTGTTTGCCGGAATTGAAACAGGTAGGCTCCCGCCCCGGCCACCGACCTTCTTTCATAGCACTTCGAGTCTAGATCCATTCGGAAGAACTTCCTTTCCTAGGACACGAATGAAGGAACCCAACCAAGTTGAGATCTTCCGTGCTCCAACCGGAACACCCCGAGTTAGGCCGCCATTCGGTTGTTCCTCGCGAGGGCGGGGTGGAAGACTTGTCACTGCTAACACCATGCCAGCGGTGAACACATGCCGTATAGTTTCTACAACTACTACGTTAACCGAGAACCTAAGTGGCTCGGGTGTTAGATCAATTTTCCCTTCTTTGACTGTCAATCAGGTGGCTCAGAATCTTGGTCCTTATCCGCACAACATCACTTTGGAGGTTTTGCGAGCTTCACTTGCATCAATTGACACCACCTACAAGAAACACACCGACGAGTTGAGGAAGACTGTTGGTGACCTATCTGCTGAAGTTAAAAGAGCAATAAAAGGAAAAGGCGTTGCTGAATCGTCATCAACACCCCCGAATCAACCATCCCGCGCTGAATCCGATCCACAAACACCACCACCAGTTCCATTACATCAAATCCCAACAGACCAGCTCAAATCAGAGCTGTTAGCCCGACTCTTAGCCCAAGGCGATTCTAACACGGCTGAAGAGGTAGACCTTGTTGGATTACTACGCCAACAAACCCAACCTCAACCATCAACATCCACAAGCGCTGAGTATCAAGCTTTGAACGACTCAATGAAAGAGATGACTAAAGCTATCGTTGCCGGCTACCAATCTTTATCCTCGCGGATCACCGTCGTCGAACAGGTGTGTGGTGTCCAAGCTCAAGCCTTAGACAAAAGAAGACATGATGATCAGGATGATCCTGATCAGCATGAGGGGGAGAAGAGAGCACGGGTTAGAGAAACAAGTGGCACAGGTACGGGAAATGAGGGGGGTTCAGTCTGTGAACGGGTAACAAGTGAAGGTGGAACGGCGACTGATGTGGTACAGGTACAAGATACTAAAATGGAAGTTCTAGCTGATGTCATAACCGGGGTTGAAAAGCCTTCGGTTGTTGACAATAGAATGGAGGATGAACGGATGGCAGATAATATGTTCATCGACATTATTTACATTGATTCTGAGGAGGAGCCGGAAACTACAAGGCTCAAGATCAAAGAAGAAATGGTTGAAGCTCTGGACGATGAGTTTGGCAATGCTGGGGATCAGGATATGGGATTTGAATTCGAAGATGATGCTCCTCTACCGCCAGAAACCGCAAATCAGGGTACAGGTACTTCAGCTCCACCGGCACAGGTAATTCCCAATGGTAAGATCAGAGATCCTGTACATGAGGCCGAACTTAGGTTGTATCAAGAAGTCATTGATGCTGAACCAAGGTATATAGCTACGGGTGAAAGAGTGGCTATTTTATTTCCTTTTCAAGAAAGCCTAAGGAAAGACTTGTTCGTCAAGAATGTTCAAAGGATTAACTTAGAGAAAGTCTACGAGATAGAGGACTGGCCATCACTTTAGAAGATAGAGTTTATGTATGTTATGGGCAATAAAGACCGAGAAACGAGTGCTGTCAGGTCATTCAATATGATAGTGAAAGTGCTGAAGGTTGATTCTCAAAAGCTGCTCAATGTCTTTTATCCTGAATTCACTGCCTTAAGATCTGATGGCTCTGAATGTGTGTTCTCTGAGGCTGACTTCAATAGTCTAAAACTAGATGATTTCCTAAGCCTTTACAATGCCCTAGCCACCCTCCCGGAGAAGAATGTAGAACTGTCTGCCGCATATCAAATAGTCAAAAGATTCATGCGGAACATTCTAAAGTTCTCCTATCTTACTGACTTTCAGATGGCTCTTGAGTCTCACCAATCCAATGTAAATCTGAGAGGACCAAACCGAAGTCTGACTGATATCCAAGGTATCCCTGCCTACACCGTTCTGAAGAAACCAGATCTTGGAGTTGTCTACCTCAATCAAGACTCAAATAAGAGATTTTTGAGAGTCATTGAAGTAAACAAGTTCAGCGATGGTACATTCAAAATGATTATGATACACCTGGAAAGTAAGCTACGTCTGGATGCAAGTGGAGAGGTGAAGCTCAAAGATAAAGAAAGAGACCTGACCAACCAAGTGATTGAAGCTATTACCTACCGGAAGGAGTACCGACATGCATTACGAAGGTTCGAGATCATCTTCGGTATTCGGAAGAAATATGTGACCACGGTAGACGTCTAAATCTTTTGCCCCTACTTTGGTACAAAGGGGGAGATTGTTAGTGCTATATTTTGTATTGTACCAAATAGAGGGACCTATTATGTAATACTGTCAAACTTGTTCTAAGTATATAATGTTTGCTACTTTCCCTTTTGGGAATTAGGTCATTTATCACACACATAGTAGCCACACATAGTAATTCTCTCTAATCATCTTTGTGAGCTATTATTGATCTTCATTGAATATAGAGATGGCTTCATTTGTTGTTCATATGGATTGATTACTTGTTCTAGGATCACATTACGTATTCAAGTTGGTGCTGTTTTTCCGGTGCTTGATATGGCTGAAAAAATGTACCGAAAGTATGTGGTTGCTGCGGGGTTTGATGTAAGGTTGTCCAACAAAAAAACAAACAAGGACGGTGTGATTATGACTCGTTTTTAAAGTTTTTATTAAGAATATGTTATAAACCCGAGAGAACCAATATAAAATATTTTTTACATGATTTTCCATCAAAATCTATGATTTAATATATTGTTTCACATATGTTCGTGTTCACCTTGTGACAAGATTACATTTGAAAAACAAATTTTTATTCACCTAGTGAAATGAAAAATACACGTAAAAAATATTCACATGGTGAAACAAATCCATGTGAAACTATCATATTATGAAACAAATATATGTGAAACAAAATCTCCAAGATCGAAGAATTTGATGAAAAATTATCATGTAAAAAAGTATTTTTATATCGATTGTCACGTGTTTATAACATATTTGTGGTTCTCATTTGATTTAACACTATATATATATATATATATATATATATATATTCTTCTAAAATCATCCATAACGATTAAGATGTGTTAATTACCGAAGTACGGTGAATGAAAAATCTCAACCATAACAAATATTAGTACAAGCTTAAGGTGTGAAGCTATAGAGTTACTAAAAGCTTGATGTGCTATAGCGATAAATTTATCATTGACAACTCATTATCACGATGATTACGAAAGAATACCCAAAGGAAGCAAACCATCGTTAAAAGCCTATTGAATTTTGTGATAATGTGTGGAACCTCGTATCACCTCCTAAAAGAGATCTTTGAGGAGATCGAGAAGATATATTCCAACATATGTAGTATATGATATATGGTCCAATTCTAGTGGACGTAAGCTAGACTTTACACACACACATATACATTATGTCTTGGTTTTGACAATAGGTACATTCAATATAAGGTTTGTTACCTTTGTAGGTACCTCGTTGTCCTTGAGAATCATGAGATAATCCCTTCTTCTCATCATTTTTCACCTCTTCAGATTTTGGATGATTATGAGAAAGAGTTCCAACCTCTCCTTTCATCGCGTCCTTGATTACCGGCATGACCTCTCGTGAAAGTAAATTTAGATTTCAAAGCTTGATCATGAAAAGTATGAGGATTTCATTGAAAAATTCTTGATAACTTTCCAACGCCATTGATGAAAGATCTTGTGATTCCTCAATAGCTACTACCACATGATCAAATTTAGCGTGTAGGCTATGAAGAACCTTTTCAGTGACTCTTTGTGTCTCAATAACTTCTCCATTTGATGACATTTGATTTACATGAGAGGTGACTCTTGTAAAATATTTTGAAATTTTTTCATCTTCTCTCATTACCAACTTATCAAATTTCGCTCACAATGATTGGAAATGAACTTTTTAACATAATCTTGACCGGAATAAATCATTTCTTGAAATTTCCATGCTTCTTGTGCACTACTTGCCTTGGAAATCCTTTCATAAACCGAGATTTCAACTATTTAATTGGTAGATTTGGAAAAGAGTTTTCGTATCTTTTTGCATTCTACTTATTAAAAGAACTTTTTGAGCCTCGGTCAATTGAGATTCATCTTCGAGAGGATTTACGTCTTCGTCAATGACCCTTCATATGTTGTGGCCATTTTCAACCTTTTTTTAACAAACTTGGCTCTAATACCAATTGGTAGAATCTAATATTTAAGGAGACAAGAAATTTTTATTTTGTTTAGAATTTGGTAATTTACCTTTTGCTTTTTGGCTTTGGCAAATCATCTCCACTTACATTTATTCGACTAGACTCCTACTTATACATTAAAAGAGACATATAAAAGATCCCCTATTAATACCAATTAAGAGACATATTGGTCTTAATGGGGAATCCTAAAAACGTCTTAGGGTGTGTTTACTTGTGACTTATTGGTCTTAATGGGGAAATTAGCTTATTCGCGCAGACAAAATTGGGTGTTTACTTGTGACTTAATGATACAGCAGCCGGCTCATTCGCACAATAGATTTATGGATGTTGTCCCCATTCAGATGAAAAGTGGACCATTATACCCTTAGAAGAAAAGAAGGTAAACCCTTAGAAGAAAAGAACGTCAACCCTACTCTTCTCCTCTCTTCTCTCTATCGCCTCTCTCTATCGACGGCAGCCTCTTCTCCACCGGAGACGGTAGCCCTCTCTCAATCCCAGTTCAAATCCTAAGCATCAATCGCTTCCAGAACGTAGCTGCACCTCTTCCCATCGACATCCTCTCTTCTCTATTCCTTGTTGGTGATTTTAGTGAAATCATCATGTTCATTTTGTGTAGTTGGATTCACAAAGGTAATAGTGGGTTGTTAGCTAAGCTATAACATGAGTTAGGAGGTGTGGAGTGCACACTCGTGTAAGCTAACTAGAACCCGGGATTGTTGGACGGTTAAAATCGACAAGTTACAAAGTGGTTTCATGAGCTGGGCGTCAGGGCCAGTGTTGGCGCCAAGCACTGGAATGTTGCCCGCGCCGATTGTGGCGCCAGTTGGCTGGCGCCAAGACTGGCGCCAAGCTCTAGAATGTTTGCCCGCGCCGATTGTGGCGCCAGTTGACTGGCGCGGAGACTGGCGCCAGCGTCTGGACTGGTTTTTCACGTTTGTATCTGCCGTCTATAATTCCGCAATCAATCTCATTAAATTAGATATTAATTCCTGAATCAATATGGTGAAGGTTACGATTCCTAAAGTGTATAAGTATGAATCGATTTATGCCTTAATCGATACACCAAAACATAGAGATTATCCTCGAGAGAATTTCGTGATACCCGGGCAGAATAGGGTCGAAATATCTCTTACGGAAAGTGAGCTCTCACGCGATCTCTGTCGTTTATCCAAGTTATTATAATCATCACACTGTTTCTCTCTCTCGATATTATTGTACCGAAATCCCCCAACAATCGTAAGAGATATTTGTCTTCGTGAAGAGAGACGGCGAGTGATCAGTTCGTGAGAGACATGACGACCAAGTTCACAAAGCTGGAGAAGTTTGAAGGCGTTGATTTCCGTAGATGGCAGAAGAAGATGCACTTCTTGCTGACGACGTTGAAGGTCGTGTACGTGCTAAGCACTCTGATACCGGAGCTGATGGAAAACGAGACATTGGAGGTGACCCGACGTCGCGGCAAATGGGAGAACGATGACTACATCTGTTGTGGCCACGTCTTAAACGGTATGTGTGACTCCCTCTTCGATATCTACCAAAACGTTGAATCCTCCAAAGAGCTATGGGACTCTCTCGAGTCCAAATACATGGCGGAGGATGCTTCCATTAAGAAGTTCCTGGTTAGTAATTTTAATAATTACAAGATGGTGGACTCAAGGCCGGTGATGGAGCAATATAACGAGCTCCTTCGCATTCTCGGCCAATATGCTCAACATGATATGAAGATGGACGAATCCATCTCCGTATCGAGTATCATTGATAAACCGCCCCCCTCTTGGAAAGACTTCAAACATATGTTGAAACACAAGAAGGAAGAGTTGTCCCTTGTACAACTCGGTAGTCACTTGCGCATAGAGGAATCTCTTCGGGCGCAAGAGGCTGAGAAACCTAAAGTAAAAGAGGTTTCTGCACCTTCGGTGAACATGGTGGAAGAGGGAAAGTCCAACAACTTCAAGGGAAAACATAAGTTCAACGAAGCCAAGAAAGGGCCCAATAAAAAGGTTAAATTAACCTGTTGGACCTGTGGGATGACCGACCATCTCAAGCAGGATTGTCGTGTTGTCAAGAGTAAGAATGGAACAAGCACAAATGGTGGTGGGCAAGGATCCAAGGATCAAAACCCACGGCAATTTCAGATTTTTGACTTTGGTTTTAATTCAAACTTGAATTATGTACCACTAATATCCGAATCTTTTTACGTGCAGGATGATGATGTCGCTTGGTGGATCGACTCGGGTGCAACAAGTCATGTGTGCAAAGATCGCCGTTGGTTCACCTCCTTGGAACCAGTTGAAGACGGATCAATGCTACGCATGGGGAACGAGTCGGTTGCTCCCATTCTTGGTCGTGTCTTAGTTAGGCTAGAATTTAGTTCTGGCAAAGTAGTTGAACTTTTCGATGTTTTGTTTGTACCACGAATTCGAAAGAATTTGGTTTCCGGTAGTATCTTGAATAAGTTAGGATATAGGCAAGTTTATGAGTCGGACAAGTTTATCTTGTCAAAGGGTGGCTCTTTTGTTGGATTTGGTTATTTGCTTAATAATATGTTTATGTTGAATTTGAATAAAATGAATGTTGTTTCAAATTCTGTTTTTGTTGCAAATAGCGTTTGTGTTGATTCTAATTTATGGCAAGCAATTCTAAAGATGAAGCGTTAGTTAAATTTAAAGTTTATAAAACGGAGGTTGAATTGCAAATGAATTGCTTAATAAAGTGTTTACGCACCGATCGTGGTGGGGAGTATTACGACCCCATGTTTTTCAATCCGTAGGAATCATTCATGAAACTACGGCGCCTTATACACCACAACAAAATGGTGTGGCGGAACGGAAAAATAGAGTTCTCAAAGAAATGGTGAACTCTATGTTATCCTACTCGGGATTGAGTGATGGATTTTGGGGTGAAGCCATGCTAACGGCTTGTTATTTGCTGAATCGAGTTCCCAATAAAAGGAACAAGATTACCCCATATGAACTTTGGTTCAAGAAAAGGCCGAACTTCAGTTATATTCGAGTTTGGGGCTGTCGAGCGGTTGTTCGACTACCCGAACCCAAAAGGAAGACTTTGGGTGAGAAAGGCATTGACTGCATCTTTGTTGGATATGCCGAGCATTCCAAAGCATATAGGTTCTATGTTATTGAACCTAATGATTCTATAGCGATTCACACCGTTATAGAATCGAGAGATGTAATTTTTGATGAGACTAGATTCTCTTCAATGCCGAGGCCAAAGGACATAGTTCCAAGTACTAGTGAGACTAGTGAGGTTGAAAAACAAGCAATTGTTCCATCCGAATCTCCGATGCTTCGAAGGAGCAAAAGAGGAAGGATTGAAAAATCCTTTGGTCCCAATTTCCAAGTATACTTGGTAGAGGGATCAAGAGATGAGATTGGATCCCAATTCCTTTACTGTTATAGTGTTGAGGAGGATCCAAAATCATTTGATGAGGCTATGAAGTCTCAAGATGTTGCTTTCTGGAAAGAAGCAATACATGATGAGATGGACTCCATCATGGGGAATAATACTTGGATATTATCGGACTTGCCACCGGGTTGCAAACCTTTGGGTTGCAAGTGGATCTTCAAAAGGAAGATGAAAGCGGATGGGTCAATCGACAAGTTCAAAGCTCGATTAGTGATCCAAGGCTTTAGGCATCGATTATTTCGATACTTATGCCCAGGTTGCAAGGATCTCCACGATTAGATTGTTGATAGCCTTATGAGCTATCCACAATTTAGTGATTCACCAAATGGATGTCAAAACGGCATTCTTGAATGGTGACTTGGAGGAGGAAGTTTACATGAAACAACCGAAAGGTTTTGTTATGCCCGGAATGGAGCATAAGGTGTGTAAACTTGTAAAATCATTGTATGGGCTGAAACAAGCACCCAAACAATGGCATCAGAAATTTGATGAGGTTATCTTGTCCAACGGTTTTATGATAAACAAAGCGGACAAGTGTGTATATAGCAAATTTGACTCATCCGGTAACGTTGTAATCATTTGCTTATATGTTGACGACATGTTGTTCTTTGGCACCGACCAAAATCAAGTTGGAAAAACCAAAGAGTTTTTGTCATTGAGTTTCTCCATGAAAGATATGGGAGAGGCGGCGGTGATCCTTGGTATAAGGATCAAGCGTGAGAACAAAGGGATTGCAATTACGCAATCTCATTACATTGAGACAGTATTAAAGAAATTTAATTTCTTTGATTGTTCTTCGGTGAGTACTCCATGGGATCCGAGTGTGAAGCTTATGCCCAACTCGGGTGAAGCGGTGTCACAACTCGAGTACTCAAAGGCTATTGGATGCTTGATGTATGCCATGACAAGCACTAGACCGGATATCGCTTTTGCCATAGGAAAGTTGAGTAGGTATACTAGTAATCATAGTATTCATCATTGGCAAGCAATAAGACGAGTATTCAAATACTTGAAGAAAACCATTGATTATGGTTTGTCATATGTCGGGTTTCCTTCGATTTTGGAGGGATATTCGGATGCAAGTTGGATTACCAATTTGGAAGATCACTCTTCTACGAGTGGTTGGGTATACTTGCTTGGGGGAGGTGCCATCTCATGGGCTTCCAAGAAGAAAACTTGCATCACGAGTTCGACTATGGAGTCGGAATTTGTGGCATTAGCCGCTGCCGGTAAAGAGGCGGAATGGCTAAGGAATTTGGTCCATGAAATTCCATTATGGCCGAAACCAATATCACCCATTTCTATCTGTTGTGATAGTGAGGCTACTTTGACTAAAGCTTATAGTTAAGTGTATAATGGCAAGTCTAGACACTTAGGTGTTAGACATAGCATGATTCGTGAGCTAATCACGAATGGGGTGATTTCGGTTGAATTTGTTCGGTCGCAACAAAATCTAGCGGACCACTTGACGAAGGGGTTGGCTAGGGACTTGGTCACAAGTCGGTGATAGGGATGGGATTAAAGTCCATCTAAATCTCTAACGGTGAGATACCCAATTCCCTTCTAATACAACGTTAGAAGTTGAATTCAATGGGAAAGCTCACTCTAAGAGATTGGAGCACAAGATGATCATCCCAAGGTGTGTGCTCGGTACTGCAAGTGAAGGAGGTAATTGTTCTTTTGTAAAAATGCATGTGCAGGTGCATGAAGAAAAGAACTACCTATATAAGTGTGAAGTGTGGCCGCTTCAAGAAGCTTGGACTTGGCTTTGATGCACTCACGAATGGATAAGGACACATGGCCTGTATAGTGTCAAGTTTATGCTTTAGAAAATCATTTAAATTCATGTGTATGTTATTTTCTGGTACTCAAATGGGTTGACGGGTTCATTCCATAGGACACCCGGATTCTCGAGTATTTGAAATGTGTAATGTACTAAGATGGAAATTCAATCTTTTAGATATTTTCATTTATGCATGAGTTTGTTTACCTGTATTGAATTTTATTTTGTGAATCAAGGATTGCACTAAAATGGGGGAGGAATGTTGGTGATTTTAGTGAAATCATCATGTTCATTTTGTGTAGTTGGATTCACAAAAGGTAATAATGGGGTTGTTAGCTAAGCTATAACATGAGTTAGGAGGTGTGGAGTGCACACACGTGTAAGCTAACTAGAACCTGGGATTGTTGGACGGTTAAAATCGACAAGTTACAAAGGGCGTCGGGGCCAGTGCCGGCGCCAAGACTGGCGCCAAGACTGGCGCCAAGCACTGGAATGTTGCCCGCGCCGATTGTGGCGCCAATACTGGCGCCAAGCTCTGGAATGTTTGCCCGCGCCGATTGTGGCGCCAGTTGACTGGCGCGGAGACTGGTGCCAGCGTCTGGACTAGTTTTTCACGTTTGTAACTGTCGTCTTTAATTCTGCAATCAATCTCATTAAATGAGATATTATTTCCTGAATCAATATGGTGAAGGTTACGATTCCTAAAGTGTATAAGTATGAATCGATTTCTGCCTTAATCGATACACCGAAACATAGAGATTATCCTCGAGAGAATTTCGTGATACCCGGGCAGAATAGGGTCGAAATATCTCTTACTGAAAGCGAGCTCTCACGCGATCTCTGTCGTTTATCCAAGTTATTATAATCATAACTCTGTTTCTCTTTCTCGATATTATTGTACCGAAATCCCCCAACATTCCTCCGACGAGAAAGCTCCTCCGGTCGTCCTATCTTCTCTTTTCCTCCGACGAGAAAGCTTCCAGAACGTGTCGCTGGTTTGTTCATCCGACGAGAAACCCAAACCCAAGTCATTGGTTTGTTCATCCGATAAGAAACCCAAACCCAAATCGTTGGTTTGTTCATCCGACGAGAAACCCAACCCCAATTAATCGTCGGTTTGTTCATCTCTCTCCCAACCCTAATCGAACCTCATCATCTGTTGGGTTTGAACTTTTGGTTTTTTGGATATTGAAGAACAACGATTTAAGTATTGGTGTAAATATTGGGTTTTGTTTATATTGAAGCTAATAAACATACTCATGAAACCTTGGGTTTTTAGATATTGATGCATCTTTTGTGTAAATTGATAATAAAATTGGTGTAAATATTCCAAGTCTGATGAATTGAGTTGGAGGGTGATGATAGATGGTTGAAGGGTGATGAGAGATGGAAACTACGAATCTGATGATCTGAAGGGTAAAAACGTCATTTCGATTGTTCAGACTTCGGATCGTTGATTCAGGAGAAAAAGTAAACAGCAACATAAATTTATACAGACAGACAAATTTATCCAAACAGACAAATTTATCCATACAGAACTTAATGAAAATTTTGGTAAACAACCCCTTAGTGTCCCAATAAACACCTTCATTGGACTTGATGTGTATATAATGAAATAATAACACCCATCTCTAAAAATGTGACAATAAGTTTATGGAACATATTTTATAAAAAGTTTCTTAGAGACATTTTGAAATTAAGACGTCGTATTAGTTATTTATAGAACATTTTTGACAAATGTCTTATAATGAGCACCTCATTTACTAGTACAACTGTGTTTATTTGGCATTTTTCAAACAATTTCAGGTAAAGTTGTAATTTGATATGTTAAGCAAAAAAATGCCTTAAAAGTTGTTGAAATACACATAAATGGCGTATTTTCAACACTTTTAGACAATACAATTGTTCGGTGTCATAAACTTAATTAAGTCTTATATATAAATTACTCAATTTTTGTTGTAGCTATATACCTAACTTATTGGTAAAACATTGAATTGAAGATGAACCATCCATGTCAATCTTCAAAGTGTTGATGCTAGATCTCTTTTCATATGATATGGAAATGGGAATCTCAGATAAATAACTTGCAACAAATATATTATACATGTACATGGGGATTCTCTGGTACGCCATATTATTCTCTTACCCTTACTAGTTTGTAGGGTTTTCAATGGCGATAGCATTCTAGATATACAAATCGATACACATTTAAAGTTCAACAGAAAGCCATTTCCATCAAGTGTAATTCCACAGGTTGTGAACAACTGCATTTCCTATTGCAGTCTCTTAGGTTACGAAATCAAGACGAGGAGGGCTAAGAAGCATCCCTTCAGCCATGTGGTTTATCAGATTAGGCATATTAAATATCAAATCCTCATCCATAAACTCATCGGCAATCCAAATAGCTGGTGGCTCAGCTGAGCCACCACCACCACCATGACAACATACCAAAGCATCCATAGCCGCCCCTGCCGCCGCTGCTGCAGCGGTAGCGGCGGCCTGGATATTGCGAGAGGCGGCAGAGGCAGGAACTGGCAAAGAAGAAATGGAGTTTGGGAAATTAAGCTGAGCAGCTCCACCTTTAAGTGCCAGTGCCGCCACATCGTAAGCCACTGCCGCCATTTCAGGGGTCGCGAATGTACCAAGCCATATTCGGTTTGGCGATTTTGGCTCACGGATTTCAGAAACCCATTTCCCACTGCTTCCCCTTCTCCTTACTCCATGATAAATAGGGTGTTTCTTGGAAGAACCAGTGAGAGGAGAATTGCTGTTTTTCGACATTAATATAACTCTTCTTAATTAGATTGCTCAAAACATCACAAACCCATATGAAGATGAAGATCATCTTGGAATCCATGCACTTATATATGCGGTTTATGATGAGCTTTTTTAGGGTTTATGAGTATTTGCAAACCAGTTGGCGATGAACTGTTTTTTTTAGGGTTTGAGGTATACTGCAAAATCTTTGCTGTGAATCATTTTAGAAGACAAACCACTTGAGTTACAGCAGTGGTTGATATCTATGTTTGTGTCCTTTTGAAGCTCCAAAATCTGTATATGCCAATTGATCTGATGGAGGATTTAGAGTTGAACCTGTTATCATATATGCAACTGACTCTTTCTAGTTTGTGTTACACACTGAGGGAACATGTAGGTCATCACGGGTCCCACCAAATGCTAAATATAGTAGGGAGTTAGGGGATAGAGTGTAACCGATATTACCAGAACATACCGGAAGGATCAATTCGCTATATATAGTTAAAAAAACAACTAAATAATTGTTTTGAATTAGTAAAAACTTTTTCTTCTTAAAAGAGCTGAAATCTACTAAATTTGGTGATGTACACGGCGACTTGGCTCGCATGTTGGTGGTCACAAGGAGTTGATGGCGGAGTTATCGTAAAATTATTTTTGCTTCCATTTGGATTTTTTGCTTTCTATGAAATCTCCAAGTTTGTCATTTGGATTATTTTTGCTTTCATTTGGATCCTCGATCCCTCCAAATTCGAAGTAGTAAATTATTTTTGCTTTCATTTGGATTTTTAATCATTTTGTAAGCATCCTTGTCCTCCGCTTCTTGATTAAAGAAAACATTCCTGGTTTGTTGAGATTTTATATATATATATATATATATATATGATTGTAACATCGTGAAACTTCCATATATTATGTCTAGCATTTATGTTAAAACCATTCGTCTATTTCCTTCTTATAACATTATAAACTTAATTATAAAAAGTCAATCCAACTTGCTTAATAAGAAAATCTAAAACTAATTTTCATTCTATGTTCAATCGTCAACAATTTTTATGTTCAACACCGACATGGTGTTGTACAAAAAGGATCAAAGAACATCTTCATCGCTACAATAATCGCACCTTTATAAGTATTTAGATTTAAATACCAACATCTTCTCGTGTGTGCTCAGGTATTAATATCTGATAAATGCCTCGAGATGAACCACTTCCTGGATTTCTCAAATACTTTTTCACCAATACTTGCGGTAAAGGAATAAAACAATTAATGGAGTTTAGTTGGTTATCATCGGTGTAGAACACAAAAAGTTGGGACTTATTTTACACTTTAAGAATAGAAAGGAAAGAAATGAATAATAATGCCTCATGGACCCAAATAGTTTGTGGTATCAAGTGATTAATCTCCCTTTGCATCCTAAAACCGATATGATGGAAAGAAAATGTATTGCCTCATGTTTGGTGAAATGTGGCTTCCGGTCATTGAGAAGTTCCAAAAAAGATTAAATAGATGGAAGGTCAAAATTCTATCGTTTGGAGGATGAAGGGTGTTGACTCAAGTGGTTCTCGGTAGTATCACTACATATTACCTTTCAATTTTTAAAGCTCCGAAAACGGTGATCGATTGCTTAGAGAAGCTAAGATGATAGTTTTTTTGGGGAGCGGATGCTGATAACTAGAGATCGGTGCTTCGAGACAAGGAAAACGGAGGCCTAGGCATCAGAAGCATCTTCGTTTCTAACCTATCTCTCCTCGCAAAATGGGTCTCGAAGTTCAAAAACAATCCTAATTCTTCATGGGTAAAGTAATCAAATCTATCTATGGTGCCAACGACGGTTTCTCTTCGGAAATAGGCTCTTCGGGTAGATGTAGTCCATGGGGCAGCGTGATCTCAGCAATGAGATCGTTGGAAAAGCTTCACATAAATGTTGATGAGCTGTGTTCGAAACAAATCGGGGATGGCCTTAACACGACCTTCTGGACTGATAAGTGAAGGGGTTCGTGTCCGCTTTCCTATCATTTTCCTAGACTACTCGCATTAGAAAATGAAAGTCATGCGACTGTTGCCGAAAGAATTAAGTCAGAGAATTCTTGGTCGTGGTGAAGACCCATTCGGGAGGGTAGAGAATCGGAGGAGATCGACCAGTTAAGGGGGATTATTGGGGACTGCTCTCTGTCCGAGAAACCAGACAGATGGGCCTCGTCTCTAAATATCAACGGAATTTTTTTGGTGAGTTCTTTGAGAGCAAGCATTGAGAAATCAACCTTAGCGGCGGGCGAAAAGGAGACGGTAAGGAACTCACCGACTCCTTCTAAAGTCAATATCTTTATGTGGTGGGTAATGCTCAATAAAATCCCAACACGTGATAATCTTCGAAAGAGGGAGATCGAGATCGATTCAGCACTATGTCCGGTTTGCGGGTTAGATATCGAATCTTCTAAACATTTATTGTTTGATTGCTAGATGGCTTCGAAGGTCTGGCTTTTTCTCGAGTGTTGGTGGTCCTTTCCCTTTTCTATTCACAAGACGATGGAGGACATGGTCGACGGAACTAAAGCTGAAAACTTGCATGGCGTACTTAAGACAGTCCTGGAAGCGGTGTTTTTTATTGGGTGTTATATTTTATGGTGCTTTAGAAATAGATGCATTTTTAACCGTATTCCCCTCGGAAGGATACTATAAAGGACCAAATCGTGGACAAGTCTTTTAGTTGGGTTTTGGCTGGATGTAAGGGGAGCTTTAGAGACCAGTTGTTATGGAGATTTTCTCCTAACGACTGTCTCACATTGATGCAATTCCCTGTTTTTTGCTAGCTGCTTGCTAGCCTTAATAAAGGTTTCTATTGTTCCAAAAAAAACAATTCCCCTGAATTGTAAGAAAAAACCCTTGGAGAAAACCAAGCAAACAACTGCAATTAAGAATTTCATCTTAGTGAAAAAGAGCCATGGTGTGTCCTCACAGATTCATTGGTGTACTGATTCATGCAAATAGCTTGGACTACCTTCTGTTAGTCCCATTATAACAAGCAACAATTCACGTAATTGATAGAGATTGTAACAAGATGAGATATATGATCAAAGTGGTGTATTATTGATATTAAGAGACTACTCTAGCGAGAGAATGGATCTCTCTCTAGATTACACACACTACACCTTGGAGGTCTACATTGTAATGATTACTCTTAACCCTAATTACACACACATATCCTATATATACTCACCTATTACACCTTTAAGCCCAAACCCATATTACAATAATCCAAACCCATATTACAATTAATAACCCTTTACAAAACTATCTTATAATTAGGACATTTTGTGTCCTAACACCTTCTCAAGCTCCTTGTACTGTGAAAGTTTAACGATGAAGACATATTAGTAGAGAACATGTCTGACAAAAAAAATTGAATGCATATGTGGAACCAATTTCTATACAAAAAAGTTTATTGCAATCCAAAACAAAAATAAGCAATGGAGTGAAGCTAGAAATCTATTTAACCAAATTGCAACTGAAACTAATAGCAAATAGATGAAACTATCGTACTCGATTGCAATAATAAAACCTGAAACAAATAGCAAAGAGATGAATTGTGATAACGATTGCAATACAAAATATTGATTGCGATAAAAAAAACAAACCTATGGTACCATGTAGGTGAAACTCTGGTCCTCGATTGAAACATAGAAACCAAAAAATCGATTAGAAACCAAAAAATTGAATGGAAACCACATAGATGAAACTGTGAAGATGGAAACCAAAAAATTGATTGGAAAACAACTTGAATGGGAACGTGAATGCCTAGATAAAGGATTGCAACTGATTAGAGTTAAGCGAAAGGGAGAAAGCATCAATAGAAGATTTATGTATGCCGCCATCTTGAAGAAATCAATAGCCAGTTTGGGAAAAGGAAGAATCAGGAGGACACCAATAGCCATCTTGAAGGGGTTAGAGATTCAACTTCACGAATCGATTTAGGCTCATTTACAGAGATTAGGCTGAGTAGTTGAAGGGGATAGAGATTAGGCTTTTCATGAAGTTGTATCAAAGACATGAGAATTTGTAAAGTCTAAAATTAAGGAAGTTAGCATTAACTACTAGTACGTAAAACTTAAAAAATTTGTTTTTAAGAGTTTCAACAAAATGCTTTATTGTATAGTCAAGATATGAATTATTTAATTATATTTTTTTAAATGCAAAATGAATAAAGAAGCGGGGAATAATCCCCCCCCCCCCCCCGAAGTCAGAGAATCACTAGTTCTCCCGCTCTAATTTCCACCTTCTTCTTTCTGCTTTTCTCCCATCTAATTTACCTCTCTTCCACCACCATCCGACACCATCTTTGCTACTGCCAGAATCGAAAACCACCATTCCTCGACACCCTCTCTCTCGATGACTACCAGGGTAAGAATTTATATCAGATTTTTTTTTGTTGGGTAGTATTTTGCAAAGAACTTGATCTTAGTTTCTTTTTCTTTTCTCTGGTGCCTTATAAATCGGGTTAAACCATTGAAGCTTGAATCAAGTTATCATCTTGAATTTCTGAGTAAAAATGGGCTTTAGAAGGTATCATATCATTTGGATACAATTACAATTTCTCCTTCTTTCTTATAAAGAATCAAGTTAATCATTGAAGTTTGAATGAAGTTATCATCTATATCTCTCCACTTGACAACTTTGTACTAACTTATTTTTTCACCTTTTTCTCATACTTAGATTTCAATTCAAGAGCTCATTACTAAACAAACTGATAACGCCACTTTTTGGCGTTATTTTCGGTTCTCAAACCAATGAGATTGGCTTGTGTTCAAGTAAAAAGGAGTATATTTTACGGTTTATCTAGTGAATTATACAGGTTATCTAAGAGGCGGCAATCATCGAGAAAAGAAGCTAAAATGAGCCCAAAAAGAGTCCAAAACGAAGCCTAACGGAAGCCCAAAAGTCAAGCCCAAGACCCGCGACCGAACCAGGACCCGAACCGCGAACCAGACGACGACCCACGCTGCAAAAACCATACGCGCGACTTAGCCCGCGACTTGCAAGTCGCGTGGCAAGTCGCGTAACCCACTGTTTCGCGAAAATCAGTATTTTATTTCGGGTTTTAGGTCACTTTTCGATATCATTCAGATGGCAGACGATCGGGAGCAGCGGAGGGGCGATTCTGGGCGATTTTTCGGAGTCCTCGAAGCCATGTTAGAGAGCCGATCAAGGAGACATTCATCACGGAACGTAGAGACGAGCACGACAGGAGGGAGTTATCATCACTTTTAACACGATTTCATCTTTCACGATTAATCATGTTTACATACACTTTTAAATCTTTTTCTCTTGTGTTTGAATCCACCACCGACATGAACTAACCGGTTCATATTGGGGGTTGGAATGAATTCGGTTTGTAAGCATGTGACGAATTGAATTGAACTTTTATCAGTTTTCCCTAATTAATGAAGTATGTGATTTTGTTCTTAATGCTTTTGTGAATTTGGCCAATTTACAATTGACTTGTTGTTAGTAACTGAGTTCGGGAGAATTAATTGCTATTTAGAACTAGGAATTGCATACCTAAAGTCTGAAAGGTGATAGAGATATACCGAGTAAGCTTTAGTCCCAATTAAACCGTTAGGTTGATGTCGAGAGATAAAATCTAGCCAATTTAAATTTAAATCGTGTACTTAATGTGTTTTGGAATCTGTTGGTCCCGAAAGGCCTAAACAAGTTTGTAGAAGGGGGGGGGGGGGGGGGTTGAATACAAACACACTATTTTACTTTTCTAAATTGTTTATTGATAAATCATTAACAATTTACAGCTTGTTGCGGAAACAAGATTAAGGATAAACCTAAATCTAAACAAGTTGGAACACTAAGGTTTCTTGCACTAAGAAAGATAAGGAGATTACTAATAAAATCTTATCTTAAGAGAGATTTGAACTTGTCCAGAGTTAGCAAGTTACTTCAAATGAAGTGAGTTCATCTCTTTATATACTACATGCATTTAATGCAATTCAGTATACACTTTACACGTGTCATCAGCGGATTGGTTGCATGTCATTGACCTTTGTTGACAACCTTAGTAGCCGCATGAATGAACAGTGTAGTATCAGAGTGGTTGTACGATTTCAGATTTTCGGAGGTTCTTTTCTGACATTTCGTACGGTGGCGTGCAAGGGAGGTTAAGACAAAAGTACTTTGTACGGAGGACTTCATGACCAGCTTTCGTTGATTCAGCGATTATCATTTTCTATTCAGCGAATGATAAAGTTCAGCGATAGCTAAAGTCTTGTACTTGATACTTCACGTTGAGTGGACAAATCTGAGTCTTCGCTGATCCGCATCAGTTCATTAGGAGACTTGTCGCTGGTTCTTGAGCTTGATCTTCGACTTCAGCGTAGAACCTTTGTTGACGTGAATCTTGTCTTCAGGGATCATAAGTAAACAACTAACTTATCAGCGATCACCATAAGGACTGAACAGACTCAGCGATATGGTGAACAGTGTTCGCTGAATGTTTAATCTAAAAGTGCGAGAGTTCCTATCAGCAGTACTGTAAGATCTTAGTACTTATCAGCGATAGTGAAACTCTGATACATATTGTTTACTTACAATTTTCACTAAGTATTTAAGATAGGGTCATTATCAAATCACTGAGGGTTTGGATCAACAATCTCCCCCTATTTGATTATGACATAGCAACAAAGAAAATTGCTATTTAATGAAAACATAAGGATAAAAAGAACTCATAAAATATTTGTCCCTTTTACTGTTTTCTGGGATCTTTTCAGTACTGATGGAGTAAAGTACATTCGCTGAAATCTTTCTTTAAATCTTTGAATCAGGTTACAATATGAATAAGAAAGATTACAAGTACAAGCGAAATAAATTACAAGTACTGAAGGATGACTGATACAATAGAGAAAGTGGTGATTGTTGTCAACCTTCAAAGGGTTCTTCCTTAAAGAGAAGTTCATCAAGGGTTGTCTTTTCAGTTGGAATCATCCAGTCAGGAACCTTTTCTCCTTTATTCTTTAGCTTCAGAGCAGCTTTAAAAATCAAGGGTTTTAGGTGTCGTGCCTGAATGTCTTTTCTGAAGTCGCACCAGTAGATGAGATCTCTGAGCTGTTCGATTGGAGTGATTGGAAGCTCAGCGATCCGTTGAAAGCATTTACGTCCGTCGTAGTCAAGAAAGAATATTCCATAAGGATTACTGATGACTTTACCAGGGACGAAAAGTTCACATGGTGGCAAAGAGATGTCAAGGGCAGATAGATCAGGATCAGGACCAAGTACTTCAGCGCGAGAGAAACCAATTCCAGTTTCATTTCGTATGACAGGACCTGAGTTTGAATCTTGACGTTTCTTCTTTGGTGACCCCCTTTTTCTTTTCGGCTTTAGATCAGGAACAGGAGGAATATCCACACAAGAAGATATCAAATCGATCTGTCTGTTTATCAGCTTTTCGAAATGATCCTTGTACTTAGATTGTGATGGTTGGATAGCTAACCTCATCTCCAGCCATTCAGAGAGACCATACCTTTTTACAGTGTCAGCACGAAAGGTTTCAGATGAGCCATCTTCTCTGAACAGTTTGATGTCAACAATAGGTACTCCGATGGAGGTTCTTCCAGAGATGAATACCTTGTTGATCTTCGCTGGACGATATCTGAAGTGGATTTTCTCTTTACACCAGATCAGGGTGGTCTGAGAAACTTCATCTTTCTTTTCCACGATCTTCTGGGCTTGTTCCCAAAGCTTTCGTTGGATTTGAATGGGAATACGCTTCAGCTTGGGGTCTTTGACAGATTCTTGAGTGAGCTTGATGGCGTATTCTCTGTCTTTATCTTCAGCTTCCTTCCTTTCAGCGATGAGGCGTTCAGCTCTGAGATGATCCTGGTATTCAGCTTTTGAAATTCTGAACTTAGGAGGAACTGAAGGTAGTTGATCGCGCCTTAGAATGATTCGCTGATCCTCGAATCGCTTTATCATTTCTTCTCTCCTCTTTTGATCTTCTTCACTCAGCCTTTGAGGATCTGAGGAAGGTCTGTTTCTGTGCGAGAGAGGTTGTTCTTCTGGTTCATCAGTCTCAGAGATTAAATCTAAGACTGGGATTATGTCTTCAGCGGTAGCTGGAATTATTGGTGAAGTCGCAATAGTAGATCCTTCAGCGATATCCTCAAACAGGGGAGAGGACTAGCTGAAACGCATCGATCTTACAAATAAGAACTGGGTAGAAGAACTTGGGTAGAAAAGATAGAAAAAATAATGTGGATGTGTATGGTGTTTGTGGAATGGATAACTGATTGTTCAGAGATGATCAGGGAAGGAAAAATAAGTTTAGTGTACCTGACAAATCGGCTTTGCAAGCAGGATCGCCAGATTATCATCTTCAGCGATGCCTTTGTCTTTGCTTTTCTCAGCGCCAGAGGCTGAGTGCTTTGTCTTTGTTTTTGTCTTCTCCCCTGTGGATTCGGTTATCACGATCCCTTTAAGAGCTTTTCGAGGAGCATGTTTGACGACAAAGAATTCGTCATCTTCATCATCATCATCATCATCGTTCCTTGGAGAGGAGGATGGTTCAGCTTCAGGGATGTCGATGTCTTCGTCTTCTTCTGCTTCGGATTCCTCAGCATCTTCTTCGAGTTGCTCCCCCTCAGATACAGAGGCGAGGTTCTCGGTTCCCTCAGGGTTTTCATCTCCCTGAGGTCCAATAACTAGATCTTCATTACCCTCTCCCCTGATAGATTCATCATGGGAAAGGTCTTCAGCGCTCTTATTTTGATCTTCAGCGCTCTTCTCCTGTTCAGCGCTCTTCTCCCCCTCTTTCTCATGATGGGCGGGGGAGGAATGGGTAGACTCAGCATTGGTGTTGTCTCTGTCTTCTGGGCCAGAGACTTTCACACAACCTTTCAAATAGCAGGGGTGATTTTCTTCAGCTCTTGGCGATCCTCTGCGGTGAATGAGTCCAAAATAGGTGCAGGGGCCGGAGCAGGAGCTGGATTGTTTGCCTTGTTCACCAGCGTCTCGATCATTGTCTTGACAGAACTAAGGTCGGTCTTCACTGAGCCCAAGTCGGTCTTGACCACTGACATATCACCTTCGAGTGTACCGACCGATTTCTTCAGCGTTGTAACCTCGCTGGAAACGGTGGAAACTGACGATTTGAGGTTGGTGTAGTCAGTGTAGATGTCGGAGAGCACTTTGGCAAAGTCGGCGAGAGTTTTATCAAGGTCTTTGATGTCATCAGAGGAGGCCTTCTTTTCCACCACAGCAGTCAGCTTCGTCAGATTCTCTCCAGCGTTTGTTACAGCTGTAGAGTTATTTGATAGACCGGTGGTGAGATCTGTAAGTTTCATCTCCATGGACTTCAGAGACTGGTTGATGTCTCCCAAATAAGGACCTGTAACATATAAGTACTTGTGAACAAAGGAAAGCTCAGAAGTTTCAGGTTTAGTTACAGTGTTTAAGGTGGGATCTGTACCTGCAGGAGCGTTGACGAACTCATCAAAGTTTCGAGTCCCTCCATAGTGTTCCATATCTCCCTCAAAAGTTCCGTGAGGGATGGAGATCTCTGCAGGTCCTTTCTTCGTCATTCGCTGAGAAGCTTCAACGGCTTCTTGAATGATGGCATCTCCAGCTTTAACTGGAGGAGTGTCCAAAGAAATAGAGGGAGGATCGAAGGATAAGAATTGGGGTTGGGTTGCAAGTTCAGCGTTGGATTCGCTGAGAAGTACTTCATCAGTCTTTTGAGAGACTGAAGAAGGTAGGGTAGATTCCAAAGTTCTAACCTCAGCATGTAAGGACACTGAAGTAGGTTTAGAAGGGATGGCTTGAATTGGTGTGGCAGAGCGTACCACGAAACTTTCCTTCAGCTCTTCAGAATGAGCTGAGGAGTCTTCAGCATGGAGTTGCTGGGGTTGCTCCTTGGTTTTCTTAATCCTTTTGGATTCAAGATGGGTAAGAGATTGTTTCCTTTTCTTAGAAGGAATGGATTTTGTGGCCTGGGAATCAGCGAGGGGTATTGTCGCTGAAGGAGCCACAGAAAGCGGAGAATTAAGTAGAGTGAGAAGGGTAGAGAGACGTACCTCGTTGGCGACAGGCTTGAAGTCGAGAACTTTAGGGCCAATCTGAGAGAGTTTCAGATCACCCTCTTCAGGATAGCTGTCCTTCAGGCCATATTGAAAGATGGCGCTGATGAATCGTGGGTAAGGGACCCATGCTGGTCGGTCAGCGGCAGAATCAACACGTTGAATGAGGTCTTCATAGATGATGGAGGCCCAGTCAATGTTGAGACCTTTCAGCAGTGCGTAACCCATGGCCTGCTGAGGTTGAGCGGCTTGATCAGAAGATCCGGATTTCGCTGTCATGCAGCTGATCAGGTGAGCGAAGATGAAGTTCATCTCGCTGGGCATCTTGGATTTCTTTATCAGCGTCAGCTTCTTCTCAGGTAGCTTGTCTCTTCCA
Source organism: Saussurea involucrata (assembly GCA_033807775.1). Taxonomy (NCBI): domain Eukaryota; kingdom Viridiplantae; phylum Streptophyta; class Magnoliopsida; order Asterales; family Asteraceae; genus Saussurea; species Saussurea involucrata. The sequence continues at coordinate 143,431,438 of CM066322.1, forward strand.
GTGTCCCAGATGTAACCCATCGCATCAAGGAAAGCAATGATTTCTTCCCTGTCAGCGTGCTTCTTGTGGTCAGGTAATGGAATGAAAGGATTTTCTGAGGTAGCGTTAGGGAATTTCAGAGCTTTGCGGATTATTGCGGGGGTTATCTTGATGGTGCCATACTCAGTATCGCTGAGTATGCAGTCGATGGTTTTAGATGGATCTTTGGCGGAGGGTAGGTCGGTGTGTCTGGCAGAGTACCAGAATTGGGATAATAGACGCTGTCTGGCAGGAGGTGAGATTGTCAGTGCTGTGTAGATGGGGCTATTCTTCAAAAGATTTACAGCGTCGTCTAGATGGGATACCTGCTTCCGAGGAGGAAACTCGAGAAGCGCTGAGAGGTTGTTTGCCTTTGTCCAGTCTAGTTGATCCAGCTCAAACTTAACCTGAGGAGCTTTGGTGATTTCCAGTTCCTCAGAATCAGCGGAGATGGACTCAGCGGTAACATTCAGCTTTGAAGTTGCCATTTCACTGTATTATCAGTTCAACCAAAGATGTTAACAAATAAGAAATATCTTAATGTGGAAAGAAAATTTCCATTAAGATTTTTCGAATTTTGTCCATTTCATTCAGACAAAAAAAGTCTTAATGAAGATTAGGGTTTTTCTTGTTTTAAAAAAAAATGAATATAACACCCATAAGCCTTGTATTCCAGTTTCTTAAAAGAATGGATACGAAAGAAGAACAAGTTTAAGATTTTAGATTTAAAACTTGAAGAACAACCATGAAATGGTTGTGTTTATAAAACCATGAAAGAAAATGATTTTATTTTAGAGTTCTTTTGTTTGATCTTGTGTAAAACAATGATAAGATCGAAAACAAGTTATTCGCATTTGATAATAGATAAGAACATATTAACCTTGAGTTTGATGAAGAAGATGATGAACAGTTCTTGAAGATTGAGAGCACAAAATGCAACAGTGTTCTTTTCTGGCGGAGAAAGATTGATTCGCGTAAAAGACAAATATAAACTTTGAGAGTGTTTATATAGGAAGAGAGTAGAGAGAGAAAAACTTGAGCGGGAAAGTTTTTCATCATGACACGGACACGTGTTTGCATTTGATTGGATAGACAACGAAACGTGCAAACGTGTGTCAGAAAAAAGAGCGTGCCTGGTGTTATCCGTTGCAATGACGTCACAACTGTCCTTTCACATTCTTTCGTTGTCTCTGAGGTTTTGAAAGAAAAACTCAGGGACTCTTTGGAAAATATGAAGCACTGAATAGAAATATCAGTGAGGGTTTTAAGAAATTTCAAAATATCGCTGTTAAGGAAGAGATATTCAGCGAAGAAAGAATTTGAAATCTTGCATTTTCATGCGTTTTGTCAGAGAGAGAAAACATACCTTGATATCAGTTTAACCAAATTTATTCAGAGAGAAGATGATGAAATGGATTGTACAAGTTTATTTTATCCGAGAGCCTATACAAGAGTGTATAAACGTATCGCTGATTTAATGTGAACCGCTGAAGATTTATCCTTCAAAGTTCAGCATTCCAAGCTCGCTGATGAGAAAGTTGAATCTTGTCTCATCAAGAGGTTTGGTAAACAAATCAGCTAACTGATAATCAGTTGGGATAAAATGAAGTTCTATATCACCACTCATCACATGATCTCTGATAAAATGATATCTGATTTCTATGTGTTTTGTCTTTGAGTGTAGCACTGGATTGTTTGCTATAGCGATGGCACTTGTGCTGTCGCAATAGATTGGAATTTTGGAGAGCTGAAGATCATAGTCTAGTAGTTGATTTCTCATCCACAAGACTTGAGAACAACAACTTCCAGCGGCTACATACTCAGCTTCAGCTGTGGAAGTGGACACTGAGTTTTGCTTCTTACTTGTCCAACTTACCAGCTTTCCACCCAGGAGCTGACATCCTCCTGTGGTGCTTTTCCTATCCATTTTGCAACCTGCAAAATCACTGTCTGAATAGGCGGTTAAATCGAATCCTGAATCTTTGGGATACCAAAGACCTAGATTCGCTGTACCCTTAAGATATCGAAAGATTCGCTTTACAGCTTTCATATGGGATATCTTAGGTTCAGCTTGATATCGTGCGCACAGACATGTTGCAAACATAATATCGGGTCGGCTAGCTGTAAGATACAGTAGTGAGCCGATCATTCCACGGTACAGCGTGACATTGACAGGAACACCCTTTGTGTCCTTATCAAGTATCAGCGGTGGTGCCATAGGGGTTTTCATAGCTGAACTTTCAGTTAAGTCGAATTTCTTCAGCATATCTTTAACATACTTTCCCTGATTTATAAAAGTTCCTTTTTCAGTTTGCTTAATCTGAAGACCAAGGAAATATGTTAGTTCACCCATCATACTCATTTTATACTCATCTTTCATTCTATCAGCGAAACGAGTACAAAGCTCAGGGTTAGTAGAACCAAATATAATGTCATCAACATATATTTGAACTAAAATGATATGACCTTTTATTTTTCTAAAAAACAAAGTTTTGTCAATCTTACCTCTCTCAAATTTTTCAAGGTGGAGATAAGTAGAAAGAGTGTCATACCATGCACGAGGAGCTTGCTTCAAGCCATAAAGTGCCTTATCCAGCTTATAAACATAACCTGGACGCTTAGGATCTGAGAATCCTGGAGGTTGTTCCACATAAACTTCTTCATTCAGCTTTCCATTTAGAAACGCTGACTTAACATCCATTTGATGTACAGTGAAGTTTTTGTGTACAGCATATGCTAAGAAAAGACGAATAGATTCAAGTCTTGCTACTGGAGCAAAGGTTTCGTCATAATCTATGCCTTCCTCTTGTCTGTATCCCTGAGCAACAAGACGAGCTTTGTTGCGAGTTACAGTACCATGTTCGTCCAACTTGTTTCGATAGACCCACTTAGTGCCTATCACTGTTTTGTCAGTTGGTCTCCGAACAAGTTTCCAAACTTTGTTTCTTTCGAATTCAGTCAGCTCTTCTTGCATAGCGCTGACCCAGTTTGGATCTCTGAGGGCATCATCTATTTTCTTTGGTTCAGTTAGAGAAATAAAGTTAACAAATAAACAAATATTACCTGCACTTCTACGAGTCTGAATACCAGCGTTGGGATCACCAAGAATTTGATCGATTGGGTGATTTACAGTCCATCGCTGAGCCGGAGCATGCGTCGCTGACTCAGTCTGAACTGGAGAAACTGAAGATGAGGCTTCAGCTACTTCTGGATTATCAGCTAAGAGAGGAATGCTTGCATTTGTCACTTCATTCACTGATTGATGAGAAATAGATGGAATTTCTGAGACATTTGGATCAACTGCGGGTATAGTGTTTATAGGAACAGCTGAGACCCAAGATGTTTCAGCTTCACTATTCTGCATATTGGGAATGATAGTAGGACCATCATTTTCAGTTGTATGAGCATGAGTAGTGGGAACATCTTCTGAATCACCAAGATGAGAAAACATCCATTGATTCAGTTCTTCTGTATCAGCGTTCGGTTTAGAGTTCGCTGAACGGGATTCGTCAAACGTGACGTGAATAGTTTCTTCTACAGTTTGTCTTCTTCGGTTGAAGACTCTGAAGGCTTTGGAAACTGAGGAGTATCCAAGAAAGATTCCATCATCAGCCTTAGGATCAAACTTTCCAAGGGCATCTCTGTTGTTCAGTATGAAACACTGACAGCCAAAGATGTGAAGAAAGTTGATTGAAGGCTTTCTCCCATGAAAAAGTTCATAGGCTGTCTTTTTAAATCTTTTGACTATCAGCGACCTGTTTTGCGTAAAACAAGCCGTGTTGACAGCTTCTGCCCAAAACTGAGTAGGCATGTGAGAATCGCTGAGCATTGAACGTGCAGCTTCAATAATTGTTCTATTTCTTCTTTCAGCGACTCCGTTTTGTTGTGGTGTTCTCACTGACGAAAAGTTGTGAGAAATACCCTTGCTCTCAAGGAAGGAATCAAGAGAACTGTTTTTGAATTCAGTTCCATGATCACTCCTTATTGAGCGAACAGTCACATTGTTCAGAGTTTCCATCTTCCGAACAAAGGTGATGAGTTCTTCAGGGGTGTCACTCTTAGAACGGAGAAACATTACCCATGTGTAACGAGAGAATTCATCAACTATGACCAGCGTATATTTCTTTCCAGCGATGGATTGTTTGTTAACGGGGCCAAACAAATCCATATGGAGTAGTTGAAGAGGAGATGACACTGAGGAAACTTGCTTGGACTTAAAGCTTGCCTTGGTCTGCTTCCCTTTTTCACATGCTGAACATAAGGATTCTTTGGCGTATGAATGTTGAGGTAGACCAGTGACTAACTCTTTGGATGAAAGAGTATTCAGTGTCTTGAAGTTGAGATGTGAGAGCCTCTTGTGCCATAGCCAGTTGACATCAGAAGATGCCTTTGAGAAGAAACAGGAGTTCTCAGTGGTTGTTGAGTCCATGTTTATAACGTAAACATTTTCCAAACGATAACCGCTGAGAGCTATCTTCTCCTTTTTGTCAGAGACAAAGCAGGAATCCTTAGTGAAAATCACTTTGTTATCCATGTCGCAAAGCTGACTGATGCTCAGAAGATTATGCTTCAGCCCTTCAACATATGCGACTCTTCTGAAGGATGTTGTACCATTTGAAAGTACACCATACCCTCGGGTGTGTCCTTTTCCATTTCCACCGAAAGTCACAGAGGGACCCTTCTCTTCCTTGTATTCAGCGAGCATGCTTTTCTTTCCAGTCATGTGTCTAGAGCATCCGCTATCGAGATACCATATACCCTTCTTAATCTGCAATACAAAGGAAGATTAGTTTTGCTTGGGTACCCACTTCGCCATGTATACGTGTTTGTCAGTGGAAGAGGTTGGAATGGGTTCAGCAGTCTTCGCAGCATTTGAAGATTCAGCTTTGTCTTTCTTCACTTTGGTCAATTTCTTGACCTCAGAGGTAGGAGTCACCTTGACCTGACTTGCAACTGGTTTGGTCTTCTTGGGTGCTATCTTCACCTTAGCTATCTTATCAGCTTTGGTGGCTGTGGGACACTTACTTGCAATATGATCGGTAAGTCCACAGTGATAACATTTCCTATAACTAAAATTAGTTCTAGGACCACTTGAGTGCTGAGCTTTTAATTTGGAATTAGAAGTGCCAGCACCAAGTACACTATTGGTTTTTGAAATAGGACGAACATTCAGTTCTTCAGATTTCTTACCAAGGACATCTACTCTGAGTCTAGGAGTAGGTCGCTGAACTGATCCAGAGGTCTGATTTCTAGAACCAGATGAATGAATCACCAAGGCTTTAGAAGCATTCAGCTTAGGTACTAAAGTACCCTTCTGAGGATTTTGATAAATAACAATTCCTTTACCTTTGTCTTTAGAGACAGAGGTATGTTTTGAATAAACCATTTTCTCCTTACCTTTTGAGGTAGGAGTTTCCTCAGGGATTGGTGTAACCGACGAGGAGTACTGAGATGAAGAAGTGTCAGCTATTGAGGATACGAACGTTCCAAATTTAAGCATTGAACGTTCAGTGGTTGGTATTGGAGTATCATATTTATAACCCAGACCACGTTTATCACTCAGAGGAATCTGAGCCTTAATTATCTCAGTGATCTTTGTTGAAGAATTACACCATCCTTCAACAGTAGCTTGTTCAGCTTTTAATGCAGCGATAGCTTCCGCTCGTTCGATTTTGACTAGCTGATTTAAATGGACTTGATCTTTAAAATCTTCTTCAAATTTAGAAAGATTTTCTATTTGAAGGTGGCAATTTTTAAGCTTTTCAGCGAGATCAAGATTTTGGTTTTCAACCACAGCTTTGCCGTTCATGGCTTCGTATAAACTTCTAGTCAGTAGTTCGATTTTACGGAGACTATCAGCTTCATCAATATTTACAATATTGGTAAAGAAGGAAGGTGATACCTGAATGGCAGATGTTGAAGTGGAGGGAATGTCTGAACTTTCTTCCTCTTCTTCAATCTTGGCCATGAGACATTGATTTGCTTCATCATCTTCAGAATCAGATGATGAGGCTTCTTCATCAGAAGCAGCCCAATCATAGTCAGCCATCAGGCCTTTTCCTTTCTTCTTAAAGCTTTTCAGCTTTGCATACTTCTCCTTCAGCTTTAAGTATTTGTCGTCTTTATTCCTTGGAACAAAGGATTTCTTTGTAAAAGCTGAAGGTCTCATGATTTTCTTTGACCTGCACTCGTTAGCGAAATGACCTATCTTTTCGCAGTTGAAACAAGTAGCAGTAGCCTTATCAACAAAAGCTGATGACTTAGGCTTGTCAGCTATAGAAAGAGTTTTGTTCTTTCTAAACATTTTCTTCTTGGCGAATCTCCTGAACTTTTTAGTTAGGAGAGCCAAGGATTCATCATCTAAAGAATCAGAATCTGATGACCTTTCAGAGTTACTTTCTAACTCAGTGATAGTGACCACGGTTCGCTGAGTAGAAGGTTCCTCTGAGATTAAAGCAACAGGGGTGCTTTTGGAATCTTTTACAAGATTCTTCTTAAGATGGCTAGATTGCTCATGATTCAGCAATGTGCCATATAAGGTAGCAAGTGTCATTGATCTTAGATCTTTCGACAGCTTGAGACACATGGAATAATTGTCCCAGCTTTCAGGTAAACATTCTAAAAACTTTGTCAGCACTTCAAAGTTAGAATATTCCTTACCAACCGTTTTTAGATCTATAATTAAGCAATTAAAACGTTGATGTACTTCAGAGAGAGTTTCATTCTTACCAGAGATGAAGCTTTCGTATTGTCTTACCAGGTTGATCTTTCTTGAATCCTGGACTTCAGACGTTCCTTCATACTGAACACATATTGTGTCCCACATGGCTTTTGAGGATTTCAGGTTCATGACGGAATGGTAGACTTCGTCAGGAAGGGCCATGGATAGTATGGATCTGGCTTTTGTATCTATAGCCACTTTCTTCTTGTCTTCATCGGTCCAATGATGGATTTCCTTTGGAATCAGCCTTTCTGGAATAGCAGCTCTAGTTGCAGTGGCTGGAACTGCAGGATCAATTGTTACAGGGATGTGTGGGCCGTTTTCAAGATAGTAAGGTATAGTAGGGTCTACACCTTCTAAGAAGAGTGTCATCCAATTTTTCCATAAGTTGAAGTTATCTCTGGAAAATCTAGGGGGTTTTGCAAGAGAACCATTGTCTATATAGTGAGTGTTTGTGATTGTGTTGGCCATTTTCAGATAATAGCTAGGAAGAGAAATATCTTAGATTAGATCTTGTTTATGAGATTAAACAAATCTGCTCTGATACCACTTGTTGGTCCCGAAAGGCCTAAACAAGTTTGTAGAAGGGGGGGGGGGGGGGGGGGTTGAATACAAACACACTATTTTACTTTTCTAAATTGTTTATTGATAAATCATTAACAATTTACAGCTTGTTGCGGAAACAAGATTAAGGATAAACCTAAATCTAAACAAGTTGGAACACTAAGGTTTCTTGCACTAAGAAAGATAAGGAGATTACTAATAAAATCTTATCTTAAGAGAGATTTGAACTTGTCCAGAGTTAGCAAGTTACTTCAAATGAAGTGAGTTCATCTCTTTATATACTGCATGCATTTAATGCAATTCAGTATACACTTTACACGTGTCATCAGCGGATTGGTTGCATGTCATTGACCTTTGTTGACAACCTTAGTAGCCGCATGAATGAACAGTGTAGTATCAGAGTGGTTGTACGATTTCAGATTTTCGGAGGTTCTTTTCTGACATTTCGTACGGTGGCGTGCAAGGGAGGTTAAGACAAAAGTACTTTGTACGGAGGACTTCATGATCAGCTTTCGTTGATTCAGCGATTATCATTTACTATTCAGCGAATGATAAAGTTCAGCGATAGCTAAAGTCTTGTACTTGATACTTCACGTTGAGTGGACAAATCTGAGTCTTCGCTGATCCGCATCAGTTCATTAGGAGACTTGTCGCTGGTTCTTGAGCTTGATCTTCGACTTCAGCGTAGAACCTTTGTTGACGTGAATCTTGTCTTCAGGGATCATAAGTAAACAACTAACTTATCAGCGATCACCATAAGGACTGAACAGACTCAGCGATATGGTGAACAGTGTTCGCTGAATGTTTAATCTAAAAGTGCGAGAGTTCCTATCAGCAGTACTGTAAGATCTTAGTACTTATCAGCGATAGTGAAACTCTGATACATATTGTTTACTTACAATTTTCACTAAGTATTTAAGATAGGGTCATTATCAAATCACTGAGGGTTTGGATCAACAGAATCCATAGGTGAGATCGAGAGATTGAACTTATCCTTTTCAAAATAAAACCCGTTGTTGTTCGAAAGAGAACGACGGTGATCTTAAAAGATTTGGGAATCATTAAGGGGATTAACTGGTAACTGTTTTGAGTCAATTGTTTGCATGTGTAAAACCTGAGGATTTCCAACCCTCAACTTTTCTCTCTATCAAAGTTTCCAAAGTTGTTTTTGTTTTGTCTTGTGTTTGATTTGTTTACTTATTGGAATTAAGTAGTTTTAAAACCAATCTTCCAAATTCGATAGTTCAGTTAATAGCAATTATAGTAATTGTGATATTTAGTTCCTAGTTCCCCGTGATTCGATACTCGTACTTCTATAAGTACTATTACTTGACTTCGACCCTTACACTTGCGGTGAGATTCTCGGGGTGTGAAAACCTCGTGTCACAAACGTTGTAGATTTGTCCCTTATTCAAGTAGCATTGGATTCACCCCATCTGAAGCAATAACCAATTTTACAGTTTTGGAAAATCAAGATTTTGACTTTAGAGATCATTAGAGCTGCAATCTGGTGTCGGTGTAAACTACAAAGATGCAATAGACACATTATTCTTTCCAAGGGTGTATCACACATCTCATTGGACCTACGGTTGATTTAATACGAATTTTTAAACACATGCACATTTTATTCCTTCCCTACATAGCTCAATTTGATAGAGAAATATTGGATGTTTAGGTTTTGAACATCTATAAAAATGCACAGGTTGTTATCAGAGATTTTAATGTGTTTCTTGGGGTTTCTAATCGCTTCCAAAATCCAAGTATGTTAACATTTTGAAGTGGAAGGAAGCTTTTGAATGGGGTAACAGGTAACTATTGGAATTCATTTTCTTTCTTTTGCAACTCTGATTGAGTTTTAAACAGAAAATAGTTTTCAATTGAATGAGTGGTTTGCAGTTAGTTGAAGAGTTTTACGGTCAAATGGCATAGTGAATCTATCCTTTTGGTTGCTGGTTAATCTCTTTAGATAATTAATAAGCATGAAAACGTTAGAAAGCAACTCAAATTGTGTAAAAATCACATGATATGCAGGTTTGAAACAATTACTGTTACTCCACTATTATCTAATTGATTAATGACCATGTTTTAAGTTATCTTTCTCCACACAATTGTTGCTTTTGATTGTATTCTTGATATTTTCTCAATTCACTTAGACAAGCCATCATTTAAAAAAAAATGATCGAATGGTGGATTTTAATTTAGTTGTTTATCTAGATTAAACTTTACTTTTAAATGTCGTTTTGTAATGTCTCACGTAAGTTCGTTAGTTAATTTTCGGTTCCGTTTTATTTATTTAATTTCCATTTATAAGTTTAGGGGTGTATCTGTCGTTTTAGTAAAGTTCAAACCCTCAATCGTAATTTTAGACCCATTTAAATTGAACCACCCTCCTTCTTGAAATTCATTTTAGTCGGTTTAAGACTGTGTGTGTGTGCGCTGAGTTCAGAGAGAAGGAGAAAGAGGTCATCGATCGATTAAGGCTGTGGAAGAGTCATGTGATCGATTAGAGGTATAATTCTTTTGCAATTCTTCTTTGTATCATGTTGTATTAGAGTTTTATCGGAGCAAAGTTGTCAAATTCTCGATTTGTAGTTGGGTTAATCGAATCTGGGTTCAAACAGTTGTCCAGATTCTTTGTAGTCCGAATGTAGTTTATCCGGATTCTATATTTTTCCGAATGGAGTTTTTCGGATGAAGTTTCCGGATAGGAATTGTCCGGATGCGATTTAAGGATAGTGTCCGGACTTGGTTTCCGGATTATTGTTGTCCGGACCGAGAGTATCCGGATTTTAGAGCTTTCTGTAACAGGCTAACAACGCATCCCAAACATACATCATATAACACAATTTACATCTTGTCATAAGATAACAAAGATGTATATATTATATCACATAAGGTCCAAAAGTCCCAAAATTGTACATTACATATATCAGTACAAACTTTTCGCTAATATATTACAACACTATCCATACAAAACGATCTAGGAAAACTTCGTAATTACAAACAACCTTTGAAAGCATATAATATTTTATCCTTTCCTTTGTCTTTGAAGGTTCCTTGATCTGGAATACATATTTTGGAAAATAAAATGAGGGTTAGACCAATTGGTCTAAGTAAGAAAATCCATGTTAGTTTAGTAATCATTTTGTAAAACACAGATATACTACAAGTAGTTGAATACCAAGCATGACTCGTATGCACTGTGTAGAATTATTTCACATGGCCATTTTAGTTGGTTGCGCTAAACCAACTAATCAATTTACTCCGCTGCAGTAAAATATAGCCAACTCCGCTGTCCCTCCGTACAGCCAAACTCCACTGGCCCTAAGTCCGGCCAATGTGCACTCGTGTAGTGTAATGCTTATATAAATACAACATACATCTCAGTATATTATATTGCAGTCATAAGCACATCATCGCACTACCTACCACATATTTATTCAATATATATGTATTCCAGTTTGAAAATGATTAAAGTAAAACTCACCTGAAAGAAATAACGCAACTAACACCTTTTCTTGAAAACTTGTAAGAACCTTACTTTTCCACCAACTTCCCAAAATCTGAATTACACAAAATACATATAACTATTTATCCCATAAAACTAATCGACGGGCTAAAACTTATAAATAAGCCTATCATACCCTTACCCAGAAATACACACAAATGCCCTCATTCGGCGACTTAACACGGGGGTCTGGGGGCAGCGCCCCGAGAAATTTTTTAGAACTAAATGAAGTCAGAAAGCCTCTGGATATGTAATCCGGGAACTTTTCTGGAAAACACACGCGAACAACTCATCCGAAAAACCCAAATCCGGAACTCAAATCCTGAACCCAAACCCGGGAACTTTCCCGGAAACAAACACCCGAAATCCGGAATTACCCTATCCGGAAACATGGTCCGGACAACCTATCCGGGAAACCTATCCGAAAAACCATCCGGAAAACCATCTGGGAAACGTATCCGGGAAACCCATCCGGAAAACCATCCGGGAAACGTATCCGGGAAACATCCTACCCGGAAAACACTGAAATCCGGGAATCTTAGAAGAATCCAGATAAATTAAATCCGGACGATGTCCGAACCCAGACTCGATCGATACTGCTTAAAACTTGATATTTAACGAAACTAAACGGATAGAAATCAATTACTACAAAATATAAACATAATTCTAAAAGACAATTACCTCAAAATTTTGATTAGACGATTCTCTCTTGAACCCTAGTCGATCGATTTCTTTCTCTGCTTTCTCTCTCTCTCGGCTCAAAATTTACACACACCACCATTAGGAAACCGACTTACTGAAATGAAATTGAGATGCCATCCTTTTATAAAAACATGAATTTGCAAATAAGGGTCTCAACTCTCATAACTCTAATCTAATACCCTTGACTTATAAAAACTAACATAAAACTTACCCTAAACTAATAAACATAAAATTAAATAAATATAACGGAACCGAAAAGTAACAAACGAACTTACCCGGGTCATTACAATATATCCCCCTTAAAAGAATTATGTCTCGGAATTCGGTCAAGCGAAAAGGTAAGGGTACTTAGTTCTCATATTTGATCTGACTCCCAAGTAGCATCATGCCCTTTATGGTATCGCCACTAGACTTTTACCAAATTGATCTCCTTGTTCCGCAAGACTTTAACTTCACGGTCAACAATGGCCTCAGGTTCTTCAACGAAAGTCAGCTTATCATCAATTTGGATTTATGGTAGGGAAACTGCCTGTTCTAGAGTAACCAAACACTTTCTTAGATTTGAAACATGAAAAGCGTTGTGGATACCACTTAACTCTGGCGGAAGTTCTAATCTGTAAGATATTTCATCGATTATTTCTGTAATTGCAAACGGCCCGATGTATCTTGGGCTTAGTTTACCTTGTTTCCCAAATCGAATAACCCCTTTCCAAGGCGAGACATTTAACATTACACGATCTGCAACTTGGAATTCTAATGGCTTGCGGCGTCGGTCAACATAGCGTTTCTTCGATCCTGTGCCACTTTCAATCGTTCACGAATTTAAGTAATCTTGTCAGCAGTTAACTGAACTATTTTTGGCCCAACTAGTTGTTTTTCTCCCACTTCATTCCAACACAAAGGAGTTCAACATTTTCTACCATATAGAACTTCGAACGGTGCCGCTTGTATGCTGGAGTGATAATTGTTATTGTAGGCAAATTCGATCAAAGGGAAGTGCTTATCCCATGATCCCCAAAATCAACAATATAGGCCCGCAACATATCTTCTAAATTCTGAATAGTTCGTTCACTCTGACCGTCTGTTTGAAAACTTTAAATTTTCCAAAACCTCGAAGTGAAACGACTATCTCGATCAGAAATAATTGATAACTGGACTCCAAATCGAGTTACTATTTCATCGATGTATAATTTAGCTAGTTTTTCTAATGAATAGGTTTTTTTAATCGGTAGAAAGTGAGCAGACTTTGATAATCTGTCGACGATCACCCAAATAGCATCAAATCCTTTTGGAGTGTTTGGTAGCTTCATGATGAAATATGTAGTAATCTGATCCCATTTCCATATAGGTATTTCTAAAGATTGCAACTGCCCAAAAGGCTTTTGATGTTCAATCTTTACTTTCATACACGTGGAGCAACATTCTACATGATGAGCAATATCTTTCTTTATTCTCGGCCACCAGTAAACTGTCGTAAATCTTTATACATCTTATTCGTTCCCGAATGAATAGAAAAAACAAGATTGGTGAGCTTTTAGTAGTACTAGATCACGTAAGTTACCCAAACAAGGCACCCAAATTCGGTTATCCAAATACAATAACCCACGATCATCTTTTACGAGTGAAGTTGATATACCCACCAATCGCTCCGGTTTCCAGTGCTCTTCTTTAAAAGCTTCAACTTGACATTTCATTAATTCGTCAAATTAGGTAGAAGTTTAGCTCGTAGTGCAATTGCTTTTATTGTTTCGTTCTTCTCTTGTCGACTTACTGCATCAGCCACTATATTTGCCTTTCCAGGGTGATAGAGACTTTCACAATCGTAGTCATTTACCAATTCTAACCATCATCTTTGCCTCATATTCAGTTCTCGCTGATCGAAGAGATGTTGGAGACTCTTGTGATCGGTATAATTTGACACTTAGAATCGTATAGATAATGTCTCCAAATCTTTAGAGCAAAGACAACTGCAGCAAGTTCCATATCGTGGGTAGGATACTGTCTTTCGTGATCTTTCAATTGTCAAGAAGCATAAGCAATAACCTTTCCACACTGCATTAATACACATCCCAATCCTAGTTTGGAGGCGTCACTGTAAACGACAAAGTCATTTGAACCTTCAGGTAGTGACAGAATCGACCCGCTACAGAGTTTCTCTTTCAATATTAGAAATGCTTCATCTTGCTCTTCTTTCCATTTAAAATTTATATTCTTTCTGGTCAGTTTGGTCAGGGGCGTAGCGATGCGAGAGAAATCTTGTATAAACTTCCGATAGTAGCTAGCTAAACCTAGAAAACGTCGTACTTCGGTTGGCGTTCTCGGCGGTTCCCACTTTTCAATTGCTTCTACCTTCATTGGATCAACTTGAATGCCTTTCTCCGAAACTACATGCCCAAGAAATTGAACTTCCCGTACCCATAACTCACATTTGGAAAATTTGGCATATAATTGTTCCTTTTTCAACAATTCAAGAATCAAACGAAGATGTTGAGCGTGCTCTTCTTCAGATCGGGAATAGATAAGAATATCATCGATAAATACAATAACGAATTTATCGAGATATGGTTTGCATACCCGATTCATTAAATCAATAAAGGCAGTCGGGGTGTTCGTCAGTCTGAAAGACATCACTAAGAATTCTTAGTGATCATATCTTGTGCGGAAAGCGGTTTTCAGAACGTCCTCTTCTTTAACCTTCAGCTGGTGATAACCAGATCTTAGATCAATCTTTGGAGAAATAACAAGCTCCAACTAATTGATCAAAAAGGTCATCAATTCTGGGAAGCGGATACTTGTTCTTGATCGTACGCTTATTCAGTACCCGATAATCAATGCACATCCTCATCGACCCGTCTTTCTTTTTCACAAATAGGACCGGTGCATCCCACGGTGAAGTACTGGGTCTGATGAAGCCCTTCTCAGAAAGATCTTGCAGTTGCGTCATCATTTCTTTCATCTCTGAAGGTGCTAGAAGATATGGTGTACGAGCAACATGAGCAACTCCAGGAATCAGATTTATACCAAACTATACTTGTCTAATGGGTGGAAGACTAGTCAAATCTTCAGGAAAAACTTCTGGGAATTCACGAACTACAGGAATATGTTCCAGCTTACTATTTTCTACCTTAGTATCTATCACGTAAGCTAAGTAACTCGGGCAACCCTTGCTAATACACTTACGGGCTTTCAACATAGAAATGATGCAAGATTGACGATTTCTAAGATCACCATAAATTACTACCGGTCCCCTCTCAGGTAATACAACATTGATCAGCCTCTTATTACAAATAATACTAGCCTGATTCTCAGCTAACCAATCCATTCCCACTACTACATCGAACTCAATCAAGGCCATAGAAAATACTGGATAGGCACTCTACACCCATCTATATCTATAACACAACTATCAAATACCTTTCTAACCGGTACTTGATTATCATTCGCAGTTTCTAACATTAAAGCATGATCTAACACTTTAGGCTCTAAATGCAAATATGTAGCAAAATAAAGAGATACAAATGATCGGTTTGCACCGGAGTCAAATAACACTTTAGCACGTGTAGAGTTTAATAGAAATGTACCTGTAACAACATCAGGAGTTTCCTCTGCTTCTTGCGTTGTCATTTGAAAGGCACGACCCCTAGCTCTCGATATCTCATGCCTTTGCATCCCTCTCGGCCTAATACCCTGCGGTCTCGTGACATATTACCCTGTTAGGCTCTCCACTGTGGACAATCAGAATTAACATGTGCTGGCGAATTACAAAAGAAACAAAATCGAGTCACCCGACAATCTTTAGCAATATGACCCGACTTTCCACATTTGTAACAAATTCGAGGATCAACATAACAATCTCCCTGATGAATGCGATTGCATTTTGGACATGGTCTTTCCGCTGGTCT
Organism: Saussurea involucrata; assembly: GCA_033807775.1. Lineage (NCBI taxonomy): Eukaryota > Viridiplantae > Streptophyta > Magnoliopsida > Asterales > Asteraceae > Saussurea > Saussurea involucrata. Next base: position 143,446,853 of record CM066322.1, read on the forward strand.
GAAAGGTGGACGACTATAAAACCTCGGGGATCTGGACTTCTTCGGATCGTAATGCGGTCCTTCCCATTTTCTTTTCCCAAAACTTTTCTCACTAACATCTGTCCCTTTATCTCTTTCAATATTTTCTGCAGCATCCACTGCAGCTTAGAATGTATTTGGTCTCTTTGCAATCACCAAACCTCTGATCTCAGAATTTAATCCAAAAATGAATATTTTCATCTTGAGTGCCTCCGTAGCGACATAGTATTCAGCAAAACGGGATTTCTTTAGAAAGCGAGCAGTGTAATCCCGGACTGACAAACTTCCTTGTTATAGATTCATAAACTCTTCTTCAAGTTATCTAACACCAGCTTGGGGGAAAAACTGTCTTTTAAACGCTATGGCAACATCTTCCCATGAAAAAAGTGGTATACACATCTAGTCCTTTAGAGGTAATAAAATCTTCCCACCAATATAAAGCATCGGCTTTCAGCATTGCAGTTCCATATAACACTCGATCTTCATCAGCACGTTTACTGGTTTTGAAAATAACTTCTATCTCTTTAAACCACTGCATGGCCTTTACTGGATCTCTGGATCTCTTTCACCTGAGTAGGTCGGAGGTTTGCAACTCAAAAACATCTTATAATCACATTTCTTTGGCACAGGTGTTAGTCCCTAAGGCCTATACAAGTTTGTAGAAGGGGGGGGGGGGTTGAATACAAACACACAGATTTTACTATTTTAAATTGTTTATTAATAAATCATTAACAATTTACAGCTTGTTGCGGAAACAAGATTAAGGATAAACCTAAATCTAAACAAGTTGGAACACTAAGGTTTCTTGCACTAAGAGAGATAAGGAAATTACTAATAATAACCTATCTAAGATAAGAGATTTGAACTTGTCCAGAGTTAGCAAGTTACTTCAAAAGAAGTGAGTTCATCTCTTTATATACTGCATGCATTTAATGCAAGTCAGTATATACTTTACACGTGTCATCAGTTGGTTGGTTGCATGTCATTGACTTTTGTTGACAACCTTAGTAGCCGTAAGGATGAATAGTGTAGTATCAGAGTGGTTGTACGATTTCAGATTTTCGAAGGTTCTTTTCTGACATTTCGTACGGAGACGTGCAAGGGTGGTTAAGACAAAAGTACTTTGTACGGAGGACTTCATGATCAGCTTTCGTTGATTCAGCGATTATCATTTTCTATTCAGCGAATGATAAAGTTCAGCGATAACTGAAGTCTTGTACTTGATACTTCACGTTGAGTGGACAAATCTGAGTCTTCGCTGATCCGCATCAGTTCATTAGGAGACTTGTCGCTGGTTCTTGAGCTTGATCTTCGACTTCAGTGTTGAACCTTTGTTGACGTGAAACTTGTCTTCAGGGATCATAAGTAAACAACTAATTTATCAGCGATCATCATAATGACTGAACAGACTCAGAGCATTAATGGTGAATAGTTTCGCTGAATGTTTAACTTAAAGAGCGAGAGTTCCTATCAGCGGTACTGGAAGATCTTAGTACTTATCAGCGATAGTGAAACTCTGATACATATTGTTTACTTACAATTTTCACTAAGTATAAGAGAGGGTCATTATCAAATCACTGAGGGTTTGGATCAACAATCTCCCCCTATTTGATTATGACATAGCAACAAAGAAGATTGCTATTTAATGAAAACATAAGGATAAAAAGAACTCATAAAATATTTGTCCCTTTAACTGTTTTCTGGGATCTTTTCAGTACTGATGGAGTAAAGTACATTCGCTGAAATCTTTCTTTAAAACTTTGAATCAGGTTACAAAGAGAAATGGAAAGATTACAAGTACGAGCGAAATAAATTACAAGTACAAAAGGATAACTGATAAAATAGATGAAAGAGGCGATTTTATCAGCTTACAGAGGTTCTTCCTTAATGAGAAGTTCATCAAGGGTCTTTTCAGTGGGGATCATCCAGTCAGGAACCGTTACGCCTCGTTTTCTTTTGTTCAGCGCTTCTTCAAAGATCAAGGGTTTTAGGTGTCGTGCCTGAATGTCTTTTCTGAAGTCACACCAGTAGATGAGATCTCTGAGCTGTTTGATTGGAGTGATTGGAAGCTCAGCGATCCGTTGAAAACATTTACGTCCGTCGTAGTCGAGAAAGAATATTCCATAAGGATTACTGATGACTTTACCAGGGACGAAAAGTTCACATGGTGGCAAAGAAATGTCAAGGGCAGATAGATCAGGGTCAGGACCAAGCACTTCAGCGCAAGAGAAACCAATTCCAGTTTCATTTCGTATGACAGGACCTGAGTTTGAATCTTGACGTTTCTTCTTTGGAGAGGCCCTTTTTCTTTTCAGCTTAAGATCAGGAAGAGGAGGAATGTCCACACAAGAAGATATCAAGTCGATCTGTCTGTTTATCAGCTTTTCGAAATGATCCTTGTACTTAGATTGTGACGAATGGATAGCTAACCTCATCTCCAGCCATTCAGAGAGACCATACCTTTTTACACTGTCAGCGCGAAAGGCTTCAGATTGGCCATCTTCTCTGAAAAGTTTGATGTCAACAATAGGTACTTCCAGAGATGAATACCTTGTTGATCTTCGCTGGACGATATCTGAAGTGAATTTTCTCTTTACACCAGATCAGGGTGGTCTGAGAAACTTCAGTTTTCTTTTCCACGATCTTCTGGGCTTCTTCCCAAAGCTTTCGTTGGATTTGAATGGGGACACGTTTCAGCTTGGGGTCTTTGACAGATTCTTTAGTAAGCTTGATGGCGTATTCTCTGTCTTTTTCTTCAGCTTCCTTTCTTTCAGCGATTAGGCGTTCAGCTCTGAGGTGTTCCTTGTATTCAGCTTTTGAGATTCTGAACTTTGGAGGAACTGAAGGAAGTTGATCACGCCTCAGAATGATTCGCTGATCCTCGAATTGCTTTATTATTTCCTCTCTTTTCTTTTGTTCCTCTTCACTTAGCTTTTGAGGAGCTAAGGAAGGTCTGCGTTTGTGAGAGAGAGTATGTTCCTCAGGTTCATCAGTCTCAGAGATCAAATCCAAGACTGGGATTATTTCTTCAGCGACAGCTGGTATTTTTGGTGAAGTCGCAGTTGTGGAGCCTTCAGCGATATCCTCAAACAGGGGAGAGGACTAGCTGAAACAGAGCGATCTTACCAGTAAGAACTTGGGTAGAAACAGATAGAGAAATTGTTCAAGTGTATAGGCTTGGGTAGAGGAACTAATAGTGTATGATGGAGGAGGGATGGAGTAAGAGATGTTTAGTGTACCTGACAAACCGGCTTTTCAAGCAAGATCGTCAGATTGTCATCTTCAGCGACGCTTTTGCCTTTGCCTTTCTCAGCTCCAGAGGCTGAGGGCTTTGTCTTTGTCCGCTCCCCTGAAGGTTCATTTATCGAGATTCCCTTAAGAGCTTTAATCCTTGGGGCAGGTTTGACGATGAAGAAATCATCGTCATCTTCGTCATCATCATCATTCTTTGGAGAAGGAGATGGTTCATCATCAGGGATGTCGACGTCTTCATCATCTTCTGCTTCGGATTCTTCAGCGTCTTCTTCGAGTTGCTCCCCCTCAGATACAGAGGCGAGCTTCTCGGTTCCCTCAGGGTTTTCATCTCCCTGAGGTCCAGCGGCTGCTTCCGCTTCAATAGTCTTCTCACCCTCTTCAGCGAAGGTGAGGTCTTCGTTCTTCTCTCCCCTGATAGATTCATCATGGGAAAGGTCTTCAGCGCTCTTGGAAGGGTTTTCAGCGCTCTTCTCCCCCTCTTTTTCATGATGACTGGGGAAGGAATGGGTAGATTCAGCAGCATGGGTAGGTTCTCTGTCTTCTTGGCCAGAGAGACCTACGCGAACTTCAATCTTAGCTAATCTGTCTTCAAGGCCAGAAATAGCAGGATTGATCTTCTTCAGCTCTGTGCGATCCACCGCTGTGAAGTTTTCAGTTTCAGGGACGGGTGCAGGAGCAGGATCAGGAGTATTGGCTTTGTTCAGCATCTGCTCGACCATTGTCTTCATCGAACTAACATCGGTCTTTACAGAGCCTAAGTCAGTTGTCAGAGTTTGGACATTTGTCTTTACATCAGACATATTTCCCTCGAGTGTTCCAACAGATGTCTTCAGCGTTGTTAGTTCGCCGGACATGGAGGAAACTGAGTTTTTGAGTGAGGTGTAGTCTGTGTAGATATCAGCGAGCACCTTAGCGAAATCGCTGAGAGTCTTATCAACTTGCTTCAAGTCATCTGTGGAAGCCTTCTTCTCCACCACCGTTGTCAGCTTTGTCAAATTTTCTCCAGCGGTGGTTACAGCTGTAGAGTTGTTGGAGAGTGTGGTGGTGAGATCTGTCAGCTTTGTTTCCACGGACTTCAGAGAAGCGTTGATGTCTCCGAAATTAGGACCTGCAACACATAAGTACTTGTGAACAAAGGAAATCTCAGAAGTTTCAGGTTTAGTTACAGTGTATATGGGTTGATTTGTACCTTCAGGAGGATTGATGAACTCGTCAAAGTTGCGGATTCCTGAAAAATGTTCCATATCTTCCTCAAAAGTTCCGTGAGGAATGGTGATCTCTGCAGGTCCTGTCTTCATCATTCTTTGAGAAGCGTCAGCGGAGGCTTCTGGAATGATGGCATCTCCAGTATTCTTTGGAGGAGAGTCCAAGTGAGTAGAGGGAGAAGAGAAGGATAAGAATTGGGTTCGGGTACTGAGTCCAGCGTTGGATTCGCTGATAATCACTTCATCAGTCTTTGGAGAGACTGAAGAAAGTTGGGTAGGTTCCAAGTTTCTAACCTCAGCGTTTAGAGACGCTGAAGCCGGGATTGAAGGGATGGTTTGAATGGGTGTGGCAGAGCGTACCACAGAATTTTCCTTCAGCTCTGCAGAATGAGCTGAGGAGTCTTCAGCAAGAGATTGCTGGGGCTGCTCCTTGGTTTTCTTGATCCTTTTGGAACCAAGTTGGATTGAAGAGTGTTTCCTTTTCTTAGAAGGAGAGGATTGTGTGGCCGGGGTATCAGCGATGGGTATAGTCGCTGAAGGAGCCACAGAAGTCGAAGAAGTAGGGTTGAGAAGAGTGAGAAGGATAGAAAGACGTACCTCATTTTCGACAGGTTTGAAGTCGAACACCTTAGGGCCAACCTGAGAGAGTTTCAGGTCTCCCTCTTTCGGGTAGCTGTCCTTCAGGCCATATTGAAAGATGGCGCTGATGAATCTTGGGTATGGAACCCATGTAGGTCTGTCAGCGGCAGAGTCTACTCTTTGCAGCAAGTCATCATAAATGAGAGATGCCCAATCAATGTGTAGACCTTTCAGTAGAGCGTATCCCATTGCTTGCTGAGGTTGAGCGGCTTGATCAGAGGAGCCGGTCTTGGCAGTCATGCAGCTGATAAGGTGAGCGAAGATGAAGTTCATTTCGTTGGGCATTTTTGATTTCTTCAGTAGGGTCAGCTTCTTCTCATGCTTCTTGTCTCTGCCAATTTCCCATACATAGCCCGTTGCATCAAAAAATGCAATAAGAGCTTCTTTGTCAGCGTGCTTTTTGTGGTCAGGGAATGGAACAAAAGGCTTTTCTTTTGTAGCGATGGGAAAGTTTAGAGCTTTGCGAATGATGGTTGGTGTGATCTTTATTGTGCCATATTCAGTATCGCAGAGGATACAATCAATTGTTTTGGAGGGATCTTTGGCGGATGGTAGCTGAGAGTGTCTGGCAGAGTACCAGAACTGGGATAGCAATAGCTGACTTGCAGGAGGTGTAATTGTCAGGGCTGTTGAAATGCAGCTATTCTTAAGGAAATTTACAGCATCATCCAGATGTGTAACTTGCTTTCGAGGAGGAAACTCGAAAAGCGCAAAGAGGTTGTTTATCTTGGTCCAGTCAAGTTGATCCATAGAAAACTTAACCTGTGGAGCCATGATGATATCCACTTCTTCAGAGTCAGTGGAGAAGTTCTCAGCGGTGGCATGAGTCTTGGAAGTTGCCATTTCTCTGTATTATCAGTTCAACCAAAGATGTTAACAAATAAGAATTATCTTAATGTGGAAAGAAATTTCCATTAAGATGTTTCGAATTTTATCCATTTCATTCAGACAAAAATGTCTTAATGAAGATTAGGGTTTTTCTTGATTTTTGACAGAAATGTAAAACCCATTGAATCTTGTTATCCAGTTTTCTATGAAGAAATTAGATTCTGGAAACGAATGAAGAACAAGTTTAAGATTTTTGCATTTAAACTTGAAGAACAACCATGAAATGGTTGTGTTCATAAAACCATGAAAGAAATGATTTCATTTTACAAAGTTCTTTTGTTTGATCTTGTTAAAACAAATGAGAAGATCGGAAACAAGTTATACGCATTTGGTAATAAATAAGAACATATTAACCTTGATGTTTGATAAAGAAGATGATGAACAGTTCTTGAGGTTTTTGAGAGCACAAATGCAACAGAGGATTCTTTCTTGCGGAGGAAGATTTGATCGTGTAAAAAACATATATAAACCAAGAGTTTGTTTATATAGAGATTTTAGAAAGAGAAAATCTTTGAGCGGGAAAAGATTTTCATCATGACACGGACACGTGTTTGCATTTGATTGGCGAACGAACGAAACGTGCAAACGTGTGTCAGAAAGAAGAACGTGCCGGGGTTTATCCGTTGCAATGACGTCACAACTGTCCTTTCATATTCTTGGTTGTCTCTGAGGTTTTGAAAAACTCAGGGACTCTTTGAAAACATGAAGCACTGAATAGAAATATCAGTGAAGGTTTTAAGAAATTTCAAAAAGTCGCTGTTAAGGAAGAGATATTCAGCGATGGAAATTTATTTTGAAATCTTGCATTTACATGCGATATGTCAGAGAGAGAAAACATACCTTGATATCAGCGAATCAAGTTTATTCAGAGAGAAGATGATGAAATGGATTATATAAGTTGATTTTATCCTATCGCTGATCAATGTGAATCACTGAGGATTTTATCCTTCAAAGTTCAGCATTCCAAGCTCGCTGATGAGAAAGTTGAATCTTGTCTCATCAAGAGGTATGGTAAACAGATCAGCTAACTGATAATCAGTTGGAATAAAATGAAGTTCTATATCACCATTCATCACATGATCTCTGATAAAATGATATCTGATTTCGATGTGTTTTGTCTTTGAGTGTAGCACTGGGTTGTTGGCTATAGCGATGGCACTTGTGCTGTCGCAATAGATTGGAATTTTGGAGAGCTGAAGATCATAGTCTAGTAGCTGATTTCTCATCCACAAGACCTGAGAGCAGCAGCTTCCAGCGGCTACATATTCAGCTTCAGCTGTGGAAGTGGACACTGAGTTTTGCTTCTTACTTGTCCAACTTACCAGCTTTCCACCCAGGAGCTGACATCCTCCTGTGGTGCTTTTCCTATCCATTTTGCAACCTGCAAAATCACTATCTGAATATGCAGTTAGATCGAATCCTGAGTCTTTGGGATACCAAAGACCTAGATTCGTTGTACCCTTAAGATATCGAAAGATTCGCTTTACAGCTTTCATATGGGATATCTTATGTTCAGCTTGATATCGTGCGCACAAGCATGTTGCAAACATAATATCGGGTCGGCTAGCTGTAAGGTACAATAGTGAGCCGATCATCCCACGGTACAACGTAACATTGACATGAACACCCTTTGTGTCCTTATCAAGTGTCAGCGGTGGTGCCATAGGGGTTTTCATAGCTGAACTTTCAGTTAAGTCGAATTTCTTCAGCATATCTTTAACATATTTTGCCTGATTTATAAAAGTTCCTTTTTCAGTTTGCTTAATCTGAAGACCAAGGAAATATGTTAGTTCACCCATCATGCTCATTTTATACTCATCTTTCATTCTATCAGTGAATCGAGTACAAAGCTCAGGGTTAGTAGAACCAAATATAATGTCATCAACATATATTTGAACTAGAATGATATGACCTTTCACTTTTCTAAAAAATAGAGTTTTGTCAATCTTACCTCACTCAAATTTTTCAATATGGAGATAAGTGGAAAGAGTGTCATACCATGCACGTGGAGCTTGCTTCAAGCCATAAAGTGCCTTATCCAGTTTATAAACATAATCTGGATGCGTAGGATCTGAGAATCCTGGAGGTTGTTCCCCATAGACTTCTTCATTCATCTTTCCATTTAGAAACGCTGACTTAACATCCATCTGATGTACTTTGAAGTTTTCGTGTACAACATATGCTAAGAATAGACGAATAGATTCAAGTCTTGCTACAGGAGCAAATGTTTCGTCATAATCTATGCCTTCCTCTTGTCTGTATCCCTGAGCAACAAGACGAGCTTTGTTGCGGGTTACAGTACCATGTTCGTCCAACTTGTTTCGATAGACCCATTTAGTGCCTATCACAGTTTTGTCAGTTGGTATTCGAACAAGTTTCCAAACTTTGTTTCTTTCAAATTCAGTCAGCTCTTCTTGCATTGCGCTGACCCAGTTTGGATCTTTGAGGGCATCATCTACCTTCTTTGGTTCAGTTAGTAAAATAAAGTTTACAAATAGACAAATATTACCTGCACTTCGTCGAGTCTGAATCCCAGCGTTTGGACCACCAAGAATTTGATCAATTGGGTGATTTATGGTCCATCGCTGAGCCGGATTGTGAGATGCTGACTCAACTTGATCTTGTGAAGATGAAGCTTCAGCGACGTCGGGAGTATCAGCCAAGAGAGGAATGGATGCAGTTGTCATTATATTCACTGATTGCTGAGAGGTAGATGGAATGTCTGAGATATTTGGATCAACTGCAGGTATAGTGTTTATAGGAACAGCTGAGACCCATGATGTTTCAGCTTCACTATTCTGCATGTTTGGAATGATAGTGGGAATATCTTCTGATTCACCAAGATGAGAAAACATCCATTGATTCAGTTCTTCTGTATCAGCGTTCGCTTTAGAGTTCGCTGAACGGGATTCGTCAAACGTGACGTGAATAGTTTCTTCTACAGTTTGTCTTCTTCGATTGAAGACTCTGAAGGCTTTGGAAACTGAGGAGTATCCAAGAAAGATTCCATCATCAGCCTTAGGATCAAACTTTCCAAGAGCATCTCTATTATTCAGTATAAAACACTGACAACCAAAGATGTGAAGAAAGCTGATTGAGGGCTTTCTCCCATGAAAAAGTTCATAGGATGTTTTATTGAATCTTTTGACTATCAGCGACCTGTTTTGCGTAAAACAAGCAGTGTTGACAGCTTCTGCCCAAAACTGAGTAGGCAGGTGAGAATCATTGAGCATTGAACGTGCAGCTTCAATAATTGTTCTATTTCTTCTTTCAGCGACTCCATTTTGTTGCGGTGTTCTCACTGACGAAAAGTTGTGAGAAATACCCTTACTCTCAAAGAAGGAATCAAGAGAACTGTTTTTGAATTCAGTCCCATGATCACTCCTTATTGAGCGAACGGTCAGATTGTTCAGGGTTTCCATCTTCCGAACAAAGGTGATGAGTTCTTCAGGGGTGTCACTCTTAGAACGGAGAAACATTACCCAAGTGAAGCGTGAGAATTCATCAACTATGACCAGCGTATATTTCTTTCCAGCGATGGATTGTTTGTTAACAGGGCCAAACAAATCCATATGGAGTAGTTGTAGAGGAGATGACACTGAAGAAACTTGCTTTGATTTAAAGCTTGCTTTGGTCTGCTTCCCTTTTTCACACGCTGAACATAATGACTCTTTGGCGTATGAATGCTGAGGTAGACCAGGCACTAACTCTTTTGACGAAAGAGTGTTCAGTGTCTTGAAATTTAGATGAGAGAGCCTCTTATGCCATAGCCAGTTGACATCAGATGAGGCCTTTGAGAAGAAACAGGAGTTCTCAGTGGTTGTTGAGTCCATGTTTATTACATAAACATTTTCCAAACGATAACCGCTGAGAGCTATCTTCTCCTTTTTGTCAGAGACAAAGCAGGATTCCTTAGTAAAAATTACTTTGTTATCCATGTCGCAAAGCTGACTGATGCTTAGAAGATTATGCTTCAGCCCTTCAACATATGCGACTCTTCTGAAGGAGGTTGTACCATTTGAAAGTACACCATACCCTCGGGTATGTCCTTTTCCATTTCCACCGAAAGTCACAGAGGGACCTTTCTCTTCCTTGTATTCAGTGAGCAGGCTTTTCTTACCAGTCATGTGTCTAGAGCATCCGCTATCGAGATACCAGATACCCTTCTTAACCTGAATAGCAGAGGTTGAAGTGGAGGGAATGTCTGAACTTTCTTCCTCTTCTTCAATCTTGGCCATGAGACATTGATTTGCTTCATCATCTTCAGAATCAGATGATGATGCTTCTTCATCAGAAGCAGCCCAATCATAGTCAGCCATCAGGCCTTTTCCTTTCTTCTTAAAGCTTTTCAGCTTCGCATATTTTTCTTTCAGCTTTGAGTATTTGTCATCTTTATTCCTTGGAACAAAGGATTTCTTTGTAAAAGCTGAGGGTCTAGAAACTTTCTTAGACCTGCACTCGTTAGCAAAATGTCCTATCTTTTCGCAGTTAAAACAAGTAGCAGTAGCCTTATCAACAAAAACTGATGATTTAGGCTTGTCAGTTATGGAAAGAGGTTTGTTCTTTCTAAACATTTTCTTCTTGGCAAATCTCCTGAACTTTTTAGTTAGGAGAGCCAAGGATTCATCATCATCTGAAGAAACAGAATCTGATGACCTTTCAGAGTTACTCTCTAACTCAGTGATAGTGACTGAGGGTCGCTGAGTAGAAAGTTCCTCTGAGATTAAAGCAACAGGGGTGCTTTTGGAATCTTTTACAAGATTCTTCTTAAGATGGCTTGATTGCTCATGATTCAGCAACGTGCCATATAAGGTAGCAAGGGTCATTGATCTTAGATCCTTTGACAGCTTGAGACACATGGAATAATTGTCCCAGCTTTCAGGTAAACATTCTAGAAACTTTGTCAGCACTTCAAAGTTAGAATATTCCTTACCAACAGTTTTCAGATCTATAATTAAACAATTAAAACGTTGGTGAACTTCAGAGAGAGTTTCATTCTTACCAGAAATGAAGCTTTCGTATTGTCTTACTAGGTTGATCTTTCTTGAGTCCTGGACTTCATACGTTCCTTCATACTGAACACATATTGTGTCCCACATGGCTTTTGATGTTTTCAGATTCATGACGGAATGATAGACTTCGTCAGGAAGAGCCATGGATAGTATGGATCTGGATTTTGTATCTATAGCCACTTTCTTCTTATCTTCGTCAGTCCATTGATGGATTTCTTTAGGTAACAGCCTTTCTGGAATAGCAGGTCTATTCTCAGCGCCTGGAACTGCAGCATCAATTCTTACAGGGATGAATGGACCATTCTCAAAATAGTAAGGCATAGTAGGGTCTACACCTTCTAAGAAGAGTGTCATCCTATTTTTCCATAAGTTGAAGTTATCTCTGGTAAATCTAGGGGGTTTTGCAAGAGAACCATTGTCTATATAATTTGTGTTTGTATTGGTGGCCATTTTCAGATAATAGCAAGGAAGAGAAATATCTTATATTAGATCTTGTTTATGAGATTAAACAAATCCGCTCTGATACCACTTGTTGGTCCCGAAGGCCTATACAAGTTTGTAGAAGGGGGGGGGGGGTTGAATACAAACACACAGATTTTACTTTTCTAAATTGTTTATTGATAAATCATTAACAATTTACAGCTTGTTGCAGAAACAAGATTAAGGATAAACCTAAATCTAAACAAGTTGGAACACTAAGGTTTCTTGCACTAAGAGAGATAAGGAAATTACTAATAATAACCTATCTGAGATAAGAGATTTGAACTTGTCCAGAGTTAGCAAGTTACTTCAAAAGAAGTGAGTTCATCTCTTTATATACTGCATGCATTTAATGCAAGTCAGTATATACTTTACACGTGTCATCAGCTGGTTGGTTGCATGTCATTGACTTTTGTTGACAACCTTAGTAGCCGTAAGGATGAATAGTGTAGTATCAGAGTGGTTGTACGATTTCAGATTTTCGGAGGTTCTTTTCTGGCATTTCGTACGGAGACGTGCAAGGGTGGTTAAGAAAAAAGTACTTTGTACGGAGGACTTCATGATCAGCTTTTGTTGATTCAGCGATTATCATTTTCTATTCAGCGAATGATAAAGTTCAGCGATAACTGAAGTCTTGTACTTGATACTTCACGTTGAGTGGACAAATCTGAGTCTTCGCTGATCCGCATCAGTTCATTAGGAGACTTGTCGCTGGTTCTTGAGCTTGATCTTCGACTTCAGCGTAGAACCTTTGTTGATGTGAAACTTGTTTTCAGGGATCATAAGTAAACAACTAATTTATCAGCGATCATCATAATGACTGAACAGACTCAAAGCATTAATGGTGAACTGTTCGCTGAATGTTTAACTTAAAGAGCGAGAGTTCCTATCAGCGGTACTGGAAGATCTTAGTACTTATCAGCGATAGTGAAACTCTGATACATATTGTTTACTTACAATTTTCACTAAGTATAAGAGAGGGTCATTATCAAATCACTGAGGGTTTGGATCAACAACATGTATAATAACATGTGTAACAATCTTCCCGTCTTCTAAGTTGGGATTCGGTACTTCAGTTTCAGTGTGACGGGGACGGTCAAACATAACTTGTATGTTTGCTTGTAGTCTTTCCATTTCAACTACCAAATCATATCTTGTAACATATTCAGTGCCTTGGGGTTAACCCCTACCTCCAGTTCTGCCCCTACCTCGTTCTCCACCTCTACCTCTTGTCCCAGTCGTCATTTCCTGTATATTTCTGGTTCTTGGATTCGTTCTATCGGGATTTCCTTCTTCATCTCTATTCATACGTCGAGAACCACTTACCATTCTGTTGATTTTGACAAGGATAATATACACGTAAGCACATACCCTATATAATAAGGTATTCCAGTTCAATCATGTACCAGTAAGTTCATAACTACAGTGGCCAGGTGTAATTTGAAATTACCTTACATTATTTTCCTTCTACCTTTTATATTTAATATCCCAAAGGTTCTAAAATAATAGGGACATCCTACTTCACATGCAGTTTAAGTCTAGGTATGGATCAGAATACCTAAATTCCTTAAACTAGTGCTCTGATACCAACTGTAACAACCCCTCCCAAACATACATCATATAACAAAATTTACATCTTGTCATAAGATAACAGAGATTTTATTCTTTCCTTTGTCCTTACATATACCAGTACAAACGTTTCGCTAATATATTACAATACTATCCATACAAAACAATTCAGGAAAACTTCGTAATCACAAACAGCCTTCGAAAGCATATCACATTTTATCCTTTCCTTTGTCTTTAAACGTCCTTGACCTGGAATACATATTTTGAAAAATAAAATGAGGGTTAGACCAATTGGTCTGAGTGAGAAAATCACTGTTAGTTTAGTAATCATTTTGTAAAACACAGATATTAACACATAATTGAATACCAAGCATGACCCGTGTGCACTGTGTAAAATTCTTTAACATGGCCATATTAGTTGGTTGCGCTAAACCAACTAATCAATTTACTCCGCTGCACTAAAATACAGCCCACTTCGCTGTCCCTCCGTACAACCAAACTCTACCGACCCTAAGTCCGGCCAATGTGCACTCGTGTAGTGTAATGCTTATATAAATACAACATACATCTCAATACATTATATTTCAATCATAAGCACATCATCAAACTACCTACCACATATTAGTTATTCAATATATATGTATTCCAGTTTGAAAATGATTAAATAAAACTCACTTGAAAGAAATAACACAACTAACACATTTTCTTGAAAACTTGCAAGAACCTTACTTTTCCACCAACTTCCCAAAATCTGAATTACACAAAATACATATAACTATTTACCCCATAAAAGTAATCGACGGGCTAAGACTTCCAAATAAGCCTATCATACCCTTACCCAGAAAACACTCATAAATGCCCCTCTTCGGCGACTTAGCATGGGGGTCTAAGGGCAGCGCCCCGATAAATTTTTTAGAACTGAAAGAAGTCATAAAGCTTCTATATATGTAATCCGGGAACTTATCGGATAACTCACCTAGACAACTCATCCGGAAAAACCCAAATCAGTAACCCAAACCCGGGAACTTTCCCGGAAACAAACACCCGGAATTCGGAATCCGGAATCCGGAATTACTCTATCCGAAAACATGGTCCGGACAACCTATCCGGGAAACCCATTCGAAAAACCATCCGGAAAACCATTCGGGAAACGTATCCGGGAACCATCCTACCCGGAAAACACTGAAATCCGGGAATCTTAGAATGTTAGGACATTTAAGTTGTCCTAAATAATTAGAAAGTTTTGTTAAGTAATGGATTTGGGCCTAATGGCCTTAGATATGTAAATGGGCTTGGGCTTAAATGATGTAACAAGGGAAGGGGACTATAAATAGGTTATTTCATGTATTGTTGTAATCATTAGTTCATAATACAAAGATGTAGCTCTTAAACACTTTTGTGTTCTCTCTCTAGATTAGTTTACTTTTCTAATAATAAATAGTTCTCTCCTTCCTTATCTTGTTACAATTACTTGAAGTGTTGAAGATCATGGACTCACAATTGTTATCAGAGCCAAATCGATGAATTTTTTCTCGATACGATCATCGGATCTCGACATTTCAAGTAAATTAGTCCGATCTACATGTAAGTTTGCTCAAATCTCTTATGCTCTTGAAGATTTGCTTGTTATTCGATTCCAGATCATCTCCAATTTTTAGAATCGAAGTTCGACAAGTTTTGGCGATTTTCGAAAATTTTGAGAGTTTTTCGGTGTTCTTGGCGAGAATTCTTAAGATTCGGACATTTTTGGTGCATGATTCGATTTGTATCTCTCAGATCTGTTTCGATGTTGATTATAAAGATTTTAAAACGTTCAGATCTGAAAAACACATCAAAATTTGAAACGTTGAAATCTGAAAAAGATCACAGTGAGTTCTTCGATGTTCATTGTTGATGATGACCGATCATGAGCTTGTGGACGTGTTTTAATCGTTAGTCTCTCCATATAATTATTTGATTAGTGATTTTAAGCATAATGAAATTTTCAGAGATGAAAATTATTGAGATTTATGTGAATTTAGCGATCTGCACTTCAACAACACCATATCACCGGAGTCTCGCCGGAAAAACGGATCTGCCGGATCTGTGGATTTCGTTGGATAATTTTTTCGTTTTTCACTACAGATCGATTTATTTTAATATAGTGATCATTTGGCAACTACAAGGTGTGAAATCCAGCAAGAATTCAGATTTTTAGAGTTGTTGGATGTTGATAGATCGGAAAATTATATCTTGCCGGAGTTCCTCGCCGGAAAAACGGAAATGTTATCGGAGTTGTGCTGTTGATGTCTTACACGTTGTATAATCATTTTGTTTCATTGAAAATTATTCCTTGATGATCATTAAGCATTTTCGTTCCAACAGAAATCATTTTGGTCGTCGATTAATTGAGATTGCCGGAAAAAGTTGTTATTTCATCGGAAAAGTTGGTTATAGCCGGAAAACCGTGTTTCACGCTGCATGTTCTTTTTCTGTGTGATGAAAGTGATATTTGGATGTTTGGTAAACTCAATGGAACCATTATTGGAGTAACTTTGGCCGTGGGAAATTGAAAGAAAAATGAGAAGAAAATCAACAGGTCACATGCTTTGTATATATTTATCGTGAATTGTGAAAAGTGATGATGAATGCTTAGGCTATGATCACGAAGCATGTGTTACAAATTCTTTTAATGGTTTTTGAACCAAAAGGAAATCAAAAGAAAGACTTTTGGATGAAAAGTTTAAAAGAAGAATGGAAGAGAATTTACCAGTTCGTGAATTTTTTTTGCAAAGAAGATGAATAGTGATTTAACGGAGTCGTTAGTGGACAGTTAGAATTCTAACATTTTTGGTCCAAATTCCGTTAGATTCGTCAAATTTCGTGGATTTTGCTAATGGAACCCGTGTGGCATCACTCCTAAACTTCGTTTGTCACACATCCATCTCTACGACGTCGATTTGCGTACGATTCCTCGAAATCCCTACCGAGTAGCGCGTGTTTTTATCGTTCCTCCTTCGAGCAAATTCGGACCAAGCTCTTAAGCCGAATTCTTACTCAACTCGTGGTCCAACGACGAATTCTCTGTTTTACACTGAATGCATACACTTTGAAGATGATTTTAGTGCATTTAGTCAGGGTTATAGAGTACATTGGATCCGATTTTTCAAAGTTGAAAATATAATGAATAAGAGCAACTTTTAAGGGGGAGCCGAGCCTACTTTTGAAGAATGCACCGCTAAAGTTTTTCAAGAAAATCAAGGGGGAGAGGAGTTAAAGACTTTTAAGTGATTTTACTTTCCAAAACTTTAGGGGGAGAATGTTAGGAGATTTAAGTTGTCCTAAATAATTAGAAAGTTTTGTAAAGTAATGGATTTGGGCCTAATGGGCTTAGATATGTAAATGGGCTTGGGCTTAAATGATGTAACAAGGGAAGGGGACTATAAATAGGTTATTTCATGTATTGTTGTAATCATTAGTTCATAATACAAAGATGTAGCTCTTAAACACTTTTGTGTTCTCTCTCTAGATTAGTTTACTTTTCTAATAATAAATAGTTCTCTCCTTCCTTATCTTGTTACAATTACTTGAAGTGTTGAAGATCATGGACTCACATAGAAGAATCCGGATAAATTAAATCCGGACGATGTCCGAACCCAGACTCGATCGATACTGCTCAAAACTTGAAATTTAACGAAACTAAACCGATAGAAATCAATTACTACTAGATCCAAACATAATTCTAAAAGACAACTACCTCAAAATTTTGATCAGACGATTCTCTCTTGAACCCTAGTTGATCGATTTCTTTCTCTGCTTTCTCTCTCTCTCTCTCTCTCTCTAGGCTCAAATTTCACACACACCTCCTTTAGGAAACCGACTTACTGAAATGAAATTGAGATGCCATCCTTTTATAAAAACATGAATTTGCAAATAAGGGTCTTAACTATCATAACTCTATTCTTTTACCCTTGACTTATAAAAACTAACATAAAACTTACCCTAAACTAATAAACATAATATTAAATAAATATAACGGAACCAAAAAGTAACTAACGAACTTTCCCGGGTCATTACATTTTCCGGGTAGATTATTTCCCGGATGGTATCCGGATTGTGTACCGAATTCTCTAGGTTTTCCGAATGGGTTTCCGGGTGAGTTACCCGGATAAGTTCCCAGATTCTTTGTATTTTTCGGATGGTTATTTAATCACATCTGGATTCTCTATCTGGAAAACCATACCCAAACCTAATATCCGGAAGCTTTCTGGGAAAGGGTATGATATGCTTATTTAGGATTCTCAACCTTTCGAGTAGTTTTATGTGGTAAATAGTTATATGTATTTTATGTAATTAAGATTCGGTGGAGTTTGTTGAAAAGTAAAATCCCCGTGATTTTCAAGAGAAACTGTTAGTTGCGTTATTTCTTTCAGGTGACTTTTACTTTAATCATTTTCAAACTGGAATACATATATACTGGATAATTATGTGGTAGGTAGTGCGAGGATGTGCTTATGATTGAAATATGATATATTGAGATGTATGTTGTATTTATATAAGCATTACACTACACGATTGCACGTTGGCCAGACTTAAGGCCGGTAGAGTTTGGCTGTACAGAAGGACAACAGAGTTGGCAGTATTTTAGTACAACGGAGTAAATTGATTAGTTGGTTTAGCGCAACCAACTAATATGGCTATGTGAAAGAGTTGTACATAGTGCATACGAGTCATGCTTGGTATTCAAATACTTTTTGTATATATGTGTTTTACAAAAATGATTACTAAACTGACAAAGATTTTCTCACTTAGACCAATTGGTCTAACCCTCATTTTGTTTTTCAAAAATATGTATTCCAGGTCAACGAGCGAGTAAGAGCAAAGGAAAGGATAAAATGTGATATGCTTTCGAAGACTGTTTGTGATTAAGTAGTTTCCTGAAATGATTTGTATGAATAGTTTTTGGTGGTTTGTAATGTAATATATTAGTGAAAAATTTTGTACTGATATACGTATTGTATAGTTTTGGGACCAATCGACCTTATATGATATAATATGTATATTTGTTATCTTATATTGAGATGTAAATGGTGTTATATGATGTATATTTGGGATTGGTTGTTATACGTTTAATTATAAAGTTATTGTTTTACTGGTGGATCATTCCTTTAATGTTGTGTTGGCTACCATATTTTGTTTGCTTATAGGGTTACTTGTTGCCTGCATTGTCTGTCCACCACACCCGTCCACCACACCTATACTTCATATTCACCATTCTTCACGTTGGTATCGTAAGAATCTCTATTTCTCTTTAGTTTATTTCAAATTTACCATTGTCCGTCCACCATATCCATACTTCAAAATTTTGGTTCCAAGTTGCATGTCGAAGGTTGCCAAGGTGTTTATGTTTAAAGTGTAAAAAGTGTAATTGTCTTAAAGTTTGGGCTAATATTGTAAAATACCTAAAAGGTATAAATACTTTTATTTTCTTATGGAATTAGGTTAATCCATCATTAGCTTTTCAAAGTCGTATTCTTAATTGTAAAACCTTTATGATTATAAATGAGATGGATGACAACTTGAAATCATTGCGTTCTTGATTATTTGATTGATTAATTGTTATTGATTGCAGTTTCTAGGATCCACACGTGGTATCAGAGCAAAGGATTTAAGATTGATTCAAGATATTCGACATTCTCAAATACGCACTGTGAGTTCATAGGTTTGCTTTTTCTGATTTGCATTGTTTCTGCAAATTATTGTGTTTTGATGGTGCCATTATTTTTCGTTCATTGTTAAATCAAGTCTCCATAAGTTTCGTAGCAAGAATATGAGTTTTAAACCTTTAATTCGTCAAAACCAAATTTCTGGGCTTTTGCTCTATTCTTAAAAAGTTTGTTGGGAACTGAAGATTTGCTAAGTATGGTTAGTACTGCCAGAACAACAATACTACTGCCAGAACAACAATACTACTGCCAGAGCAAGGTTAGTACTGCAAGAAAAAGTTAATGCTGCTGGAAAAATGTTAGTACTGCTTATGCATAGTTACTACTGCAAGTAAAAGTTAATGCTACTGGAACAAGGTTAGTACTGCTAGTGAAATTTAATGCTGCTGGAACAAGGTTAATACTGCTCGTGCATAAAGATGTTAATGCTGCTTGTGATCATGTTTATGGAATGCGAGAATGTTGGAGATAAAGATGGAATGATTGAAGATAAGCATGAAAGAATATTCTGAAGATCAATTTTGTTTTGATAGTTATCTTGTAATTATTTTGTATAAATAGATGTTGATAGATAGCTATTCGGTAAGAGAGATATCAGAATTCGTTTTGTTTTAGAGAGAATTAACCTCAAGGTTTAGAACCCTATTTCTAGAGAAGTAGAAGTCGTCTTGTTGAGCCTGTTCAACAAGATTGAGGTTTGGTTGTAAACTTGTGAGTTGAAGCATTGAATACAAACAGATTGTGTTTTCTAATTAGTTGTTCATTGAGTGTGTTGAATTAAACTTCTATTCCGCAAGATTCTTTAATTCTGATTTCTAAGTATAGTTATTCTTGTTTGGAATCGATCCTGACAAGTGGTATCAGAGCTTGGTTTCTTAGAAATCTACAATCATTATGGACAACTCAGTTGAATCAAACAGTACTCTTGTTTCAAAGGTTCCCATGCTCAGGCCTAATGAGTTTGACATGTGGAAAATTAGAATCAAGCAGTATATTTTGCTTACTGATTATTCCATCTGGGATATTATAGAGAATGGTCAATGTGCTGAAGGAAAAGTTGGACCAGATGGCAAACGACCCCCTCCAAAGACTGATGCAGAAAGAAAGGTTAGACAAACAGAGATGAAAGCCTTAAGCACTCTGCTTTTGGCTATTCCCAATGAGTATCAGCACCAATTTCATCACTGCACTGATGCTCAGATTTTATGGAATGCATTGGAAAAGAGATTCACTGGTACCAAGAGCACCAAGAGGAACCAGAAGGCAATTCTTAAGCAACAATATGAAAATTTTACTTCTACAAAGAATGAGTCTACGACTCAAACTTTTGATAGATTTAATAAGTTGATTGGAGAATTGGCTACAGTTGGAGTTCATATGGAGGCTGATGATGTAAACATGAAGTTTCTAAGATCATTAGGTGAGGAATGGACAATGTATACTGTGTCTTTCAGACAGAATGACCAGTTAGAAGATAAAGAGCTTGATGATCTTTATAATGATCTTAGGGTATTTGAAGCAGAGGTTGAAGCCAAGAAGAAGCCCTCAGGATATGTGTATAATGCTGCACTCCTATCAGCATCAACTGATTCTACTGCTAAACCTGAATCAGTTAGTACTGCTGGTGGAGTCAATCAGGAGAAGACCAGTGATTCTGTACTAGAAGCTTTCTTTTCTAGTCATGTTAACTCCTCATTGATTAATGATGACTTAGAACAGATTAATGCTGATGATCTTGAGGAGATGGACATCAAGTGGCAGATGGCTATGCTTTCTATGAGGGTGAAGAAGTTTATAAAGAGGACTAGGAGAAACAACTTTTCCCAAAGAAGAGAAGATGGTGCTGGGTTTGACAAGTCTAAGGTGGAATGCTACAAGTGTCATAAGATGGGACACTTTGCCAGAGAATGCAGAGGAGGAGTATCTCAAAACAACCATCAACAAGCTCAGACTGGAAGCTTCAACCAGAACAGAAACTCTGTTCAAGCCCTTGTTTCTCAACAAGGAATGGGATTTGATTGGAGTGATCAAGCAGAAGAGGCAATTCAGAATCATGCACTCATGGCAAAAGTCTCAGATCTTCCTACTGAGGTAAAATCTAATCTTTGTTCTCAAGCTTGTATAGACACTGTGAAAAGGTATAGAGATCACAACCAGGGAATGTGTGATGACCTTAAGAGATTAGAAAAGGATAGAAGAGATTATGTAGTGATTGTCGAGAGGTTTGAAGAACAAATTAAGGCTTTTCAAGCCAATGAACTTCAACACTCATATGATACAAACTACTGGAAGTGGGAAAAGAATGGTCTGGAGTTCCAACTGAAAGAGTCTAGGGAGGAATGTGAGAAATTAAAAGGAGAACTTGAGAAAGTAAAACTTGATGTCGAAAAGTTTTCATGTGCTTCTAAAGTCATGGACACCATAATAAATGCTCAAATCCACAGTAAGATGAAACCCGGCATAGGGTACAATGCCACACCCCCACCCTATAACAACACATACATCCCTCCTAGGTCAGACTTGTTAGAAACCATGGATAGGAAGGACTTACCTGAAGGAGCTACTAAAGTAGATCCATTAGATGAAGTTGTTGTTGAGGACAAAACTGAAAAAGAAGAATCTAAGAAAAAGAACAAGAATGTCAGTGGTGAGATCCCCTTAGAGAATTCCATCAAGTCTAATGAGAAAGGTGGAAGTCCCTGGGATAAGAACAATGAGTTGAAAAGATCTGAAAAAGGAAAGGGAGTTCATTATACACAGACCACTGTTGTGAACTCCAATACTTGTGAACATTGTTCTTGCAAGAATTCTCAAAAGAATGAGCCCCAAAAACATGATAAAAAGAGGGGAAATCAAAGAAACTGGAATAATCAGTGTGCTCAAAAACAAGGAGTTGATCTGCAAAGGATTAACAGACCAAAACCTTGTTTTATCTGTGGCAAACTGAATCACCTTGTCAAACACTGTTATTTCAATCCTATTAACCAAAGGATAAATTTTCAAAGAACTTTTCAAAAATCAAATGGTTATAGGAAGCCTGTAAGGAACCATGTGGCTAAGAAACAAGCTAAATCCAAAAGCCACATGAGGAAAAGGACTGAAAAAGAATGTGTCACAATGTGGGTTCCTAAAAGCACTAGTGTTAGTACTACTGCCTCTGATAGTACTGTTGCTAGCAGTATTAACACTGTTAGTACTTCTGCTAGCAGTATTAACACTGTTAGTACTTCTGCTAGCAGTATTAACACTGTTAGTACTTCTGCTAGCAGTATTAACACTGTTAGTACTTCTGCTAGCAGTATTAACACTGTTAGTACTTCTGCTAGCAGTATTAACACCGATAGTACTTCTTCTAGAAACAATACTGCTGCTAGCAGTGTTAGTACTGCTAACACTGTTAGTACTTCTTCTAAAGATAATACTGCTTCTAGTGTTTGTACTGCTAGACCAATCATTTTGACAAAGTACTCCAGTACTGAAGTTCCTCAGGTAGAAAAACTTATCCAAACTGAATGTAAGTACTTTGATGAGAAAGGGAGACCCAAGACCACTTTGGCTTGGGTTCCCAATAAAAACTAATTGATTTATCTTATGTGCAGGGCAATCAACAGCTCAAGGGGAAGAGCATCTGGCATGTTGATAGTGGTTGCTCCAGGCACATGACAGGTAACATGGCCTGCCTCAAGAATTTCAAAAGAATTGATGGAGGACATGTTGCTTTTGGGAATAATCCCGCAGGAGGTAAGATAAGTGGTAAAGGTGATGTATCAAAAGGTAAGATGACATTTGAGGATGTTTACTATGTTGAGCAATTGAGATACAACCTGTTAAGTGTATCACAGGTCTGTGACAAGAAACATAGTATATTATT
Organism: Saussurea involucrata; assembly: GCA_033807775.1. Lineage (NCBI taxonomy): Eukaryota > Viridiplantae > Streptophyta > Magnoliopsida > Asterales > Asteraceae > Saussurea > Saussurea involucrata. The sequence goes on from CM066322.1 coordinate 143,469,495, forward strand.
TACTGATTCTGAATGCATTATTCTTGCTCCTGGATTCAAAGTAGTTGATGAAAACATGATACTATTGAGAACTCCTAGAAAGGATAATGTATATTGTTTAGATTTAGAAAGTGTTTCATCTGATTCATCCCTAAACTGTTTGGTATCAAAAGCTTCAATGGATGAATCATCACTTTGGCACAGAAGGATGTGTCACATGAATTTTAAAACAATGAATAAACTTGTTAAACATAATCTTGTTAGGGGTTTACCATCAAAAGTTTATTCATGTGATGATCATTGTGTTGCTTGTCTCAAAGGCAAACAACACAAAACTTCTCATAAGTCCAAAGAGATAAACACTATCTCAAATCCTCTTCAGTTGTTGCATATGGATCTGTTTGGCCCTACAAATGTCATGAGCATTGGCAAGAAGTCATACTGTTTGGTTATTGTTGATGATTACTCTAGATTTACTTGGGTATATTTTCTGAGAACTAAAGATGAGACAAGTGGACTGATCAAATCTTTTATTCTTAGAATTGAAAACCAATCAAATCAAAAAGTGAAAGTCATTAGATCAGATAATGGGACTGCATTTAAAAACTTTGATCTAAACACCTTCTGTGAGGAAAAAGGAATTGAGAGACAATACAGTGCTCCTAGGACTCCACAACAGAATGGTGTTGCTGAGAGAAGGAATAGGACACTGATTGAGGCTGCTAGATCTCTGTTAGCTGATTCAAAATTACCCACTACTTTTTGGGCAGAAGCAGTTAACACTGTTTGCTATGTCCAAAACAGAGTTTTAGTAATAAAGCCTAAAAACAAGACACCTTATGAGCTTTTTCAGAAAAAGAAACCATTTATTGGATTTTTCAAACCATTTGGGTGTCCTTGTACAATTCTCAATACCAAATCTCACTTAGGTAAGTTTGATAGCAAAGCAGATGATGGTTTTCTTGTTGGTTACTCATCTCAGAGTAAGGCTTACAGAGTGTTTAATACCTCTTCTAGAATAATTGAAGAAAGTGACAATGTCAAATGCAATGAGAACACACCAAATCCTATTGGTTCAGGTCCTGATTGGCTATTTGACATTGATTCACTCACTAATTCTTTGGGTTTCAGTAGTGATGCAAATGCAGGACAAAGGGATGCACCACCATCAGTTCACAGAATTCAGTCTGTGATATTTCCACTCCCTACCATTGATCCTGTTGACTTCTGTGAACAAGAAAAGGAAGCTGAACCCATTCAGAATGAAGAAGAGAGAAGAATAGAGGAAAATCAGCCTTCAAGTCCAAATTCCAGAGAGTCTGAAGTGACTGAAGAAGCTGAAGAAAATCCAGACTTAAATGAGTCAAATCTGGATGTAATCCTACAAGAGGAATCTGGTCATCCATCAAGAACTCAGAAAAATCATCCTCCTGAGTTGGTAATTGGAGACATTGCTTCTCCCATGATGACTAGGAATCAAAGCAGACTTCAAGAGCTACAAGATCAGCAAAATACAGTTAATACTATACTCACCTGCTTTCTATCCCAAATTGAGCCCAAAAAGGCTTATGGTGCTATGAAAGATCCAAGTTGGATAAAAGCAATGCAAGAGGAGCTGCTACAGTTCAAGTTACAGAATGTTTGGAACTCGGTGGACCTTCCAAAAGGTCATAGGGCAATTGGCACCAAGTGGATTTTCAGGAATAAGAAGGATGAGAGAGGAATTATGATCAAGAACAAAGCCAGACTGGTTGCACAAGGGTATACTCAGGAAGAAGGTATAGACTATGAGGAAGTCTTTGCTCCAGTTGCAAGGATTGAGGCAATTAGGTTGTTTATAGCCTATGCCTCATATATGATGTTCAAGGTCTACCAGATGGATGTAAAAAGTGCTTTTCTATATGGGACTATAGATGAAGAAGTGTATGTCTGTCAACCCCCTGTATTTGAGAATCCATTATATCCTGACAGAGTGTACAAGTTAAAGAAGGCACTTTATGGTCTACATCAAGTCCCAAGAGCATGGTATGACACCCTGTCTACCTATCTCTTGGAAAATGAATTTGAAAGAGGCATCATTGATAAGACCTTATTCATTAAAAGGAAAAAGAAGGACACCCTACTTGTTCAGATCTATGTGGATGACATCATCTTTGGATCCACAAATGATCACATGTGTAAAGACTTTGAGGAGTTAATGCACAAGAGATTCAAGATGAGTTCAATGGGTGAACTTACTTTCTTCCTTGGGCTTCAGGTGAAACAGAAGAAGGATGGGATTTTCATATGCCAATCCAAATATGTGAAAGACATCTTGGATAAGTTTGGATTATCAGACTCAAAGCCAGCAAGCACACCAATGGAGACACACAAACAGATCAATGCTGATCTTGAGGGGGAGGATGTGGATGTCCATCATTACAGATCAATGATTGGATCACTCATGTATCTCACAGCCTCTAGACCAGATATTATGTTTCCAGTATGTGTATGTGCCAGATTTCAAGTTACTCCAAAGCAATCACACCTTCATGCAGTCAAGAGGATATTTAGATACCTAAGAGGGCAACCTAGATTAGGTCTCTGGTATCCTTATGAATCATCTTTTGATCTACTTGCATACTCAGATAGTGACTTGGGTGGAGCTAACATGGATAGGAAGTCTACTTCGGTGGATGTCAGTTTTTGGGTGCAAGACTAGTATCTTGGCAGTGTAAGAAACAAACCACAGTGTCCTTATCTACAACAGAAGCTGAGTATATAGCTGCTGCAAGCTGCTGCTCTCAGGTTCTATGGATACAGAATCAGATGCTGGACTATGGGGTAACATTTCTGCACACTCCAATCTTCATTGACAACAACAGTGCTATTAGCATTGTTAACAATTCAGTCAAACACTAAAAAACAAAGCACATAGAGACCAGGTATCACTTTATTCGAGATTGTAATGAAAAGAAACTAATTCAAGTTGCTAAAGTTCATACCAATGACCAGTTTGCTGATCTGTTCACAAAAGCTTTTGATGTGGGTAGATTCACTTTCTTGGTTACAAGTGTGGGCATGATCAACCTTGAATAAAGTCATGATTTTCAGTTTTTATACCTGTATTTCCTTCTATATTTGGTACTACTAACTCTTTTTCTCAGGATCTTCTGTATGACTAAGATTGACAAGTGCTGAAAAGTGCAAGCATAGTTACTACTGCCAGTGGATAGTTACTACTGCCAGTGCATAGTTACTACTGCCAGTGGATAGTTACTACTGCCAGTGCATAGTTACTACTGCAAGTGCATAGTTACTACTGCCAGTGCATAGTTACTACTGCCAGTGCATAGTTACTACTGCCAGTGCATAGTTACTACTGCCAGTGCATAGTTACTACTGCCAGTGGATAGTTACTACTGCTAGTGCATAGTTACTACTGCCAGTGCCAGTTAATAATGCTTCATACTTAATACTGCATGTGTCGTTAATACTGCTTTAAAAGAAAAATTAGGGCTACTACTGCTATAAATACCTCTTTCAGCCCGCCAAAGTTCATATCGTCTCTTTGAATTCTATTCATCTCTCTCTCTTTCTAACTATTCCCTTCCAAGAATCTCTGTTTTCTGTCAAGAATCCTCAGGTACAATGGAGTTTATCGACGAACACAATGAGATTGCCATGCTCCAGAAGCCAAAACAGTCCGCAGGTTTTCACGACATTGTGGATTTCCTCAAGTCCACGCATATATCCTATGCCCTAACGGTGACCCCGACAATCTACATTGAGCATCAGAAGCAGTTCTGGGAAAATGCCACCGTGATGTCTGAAGATGGGCAGAAAATCATCAAAACAAGGGTGTGTGACAAACCCTTGAATGTTTCAGAGGAGCTTATTCGCATCACTCTTCGATTGAATGATGCCTCAGGTATGACGTCTATTCCCAATGACGAACTATACTCAACTTTAACAAGAATGGGGTATGAAGGTCCCATTGGAATCTTTAAGTTTTTCAAGTCTAAATTTTCTACACAATGGCGATTCTTTGTTCATAACTTAATGCATTGCATGTCAAAGAAAACTACTGGATGGAGTGAGTTTAGCAGTACCATTGCTTATGCCCTGGTCTGCTTGGCCACTGCCAGGAAGTTCAATTTTTCACAAATGATTTTCAATGATCTTGTGTCAAACCTGGAATCCAAAAAGAGTTTTTATATGTACCCAAGGTTTGTCCAAGCAGTAATTACTCAGGAATTGACGGATTTGCCTCAATTTAATGAGGTATATGTACCTAAACCCCCTAAAGGAAAGATCTTCTCAAATATGAGAAGAACTTCCAGGGACTCGGAAGGAGTTGACACTCCATTGTTCCCTACAATGATGGGTGTGTCCCACACACAAGAAGGTATGGCATCAGGGTCAAGGCCATCATTAGACCAACCCACTGATAGCCAAACCCCACCTTCAATCACCAAAGAAATCCCTCAGTCCATTCTTCAAAGACCCACTCCAAAAGTAACCAAAAAGTTTACGAGAAGAAAGGTACACAAGGCTCCTTCCCTTGATGTACCTCCTACAAGCCCAAAGCCTTTAAGCCCTCTATTGGAGCATTCTCCAAAAGAGAATATCGAAAGGGAAACCACAGGGGTGTCTCCCAACCCCAAGAAGGTGCTCACTAAGGAGAAGGTTGAGCATGTGAGTAGCAAGGCTGCCACTACTTCTGCTAGCACAGAGAAGGACAGTGGTAACATACCTAAGACCTTCCTCACGGCAACTCAGAATGAGAAATCATTCAGAGGTCCTAGGTGCCAAGAAACCAAGGGGGTAGGCAGTGCTTTTGCTAGGCAAAAGACTCCTACTAAAATTTCCAGTGATCCTTTAAAGGAGGTAAAAACTCCTAAACAAGGTGAGGATAGATATACATATGAGGAATTGATGGAAACCATTGCCAATATTAACACAGATGTTGTAAGTCAGCAAAAGGAGATAGATGGACTCAAGAAAGTGGTCCTATATCAGCAAACACAGCTTGAGAAGCAAAAGAAGCTGATTACCAAGTTGATGCACAGGAAGAAGAAAGCTCGGTATGTTCTTAAACGAAGAAGCCCCAACAATGATGCTCCCAAAAAGGGGGAGTCAGAAGCTGAATTCAACATGGAGAGTGCACAGGACAAGGGGGAGAATGAGTCTGTTGAAATTCAAAAGGAAGCAGAAACTGATCATGTAGCAGAAACGGTTAATACTGCTGAAATTCAAAAGGAAGCAGAAACTGATCATGCAGCAGAAACGGTTAATGCTGCTGAAATTCAAAAGGAAGCAGAAACTGATCATGCAGCAGAAACGGTTAATGCTGCTGAAATTCCAGAAACAGCAGAAACAAAAGAAGCAGCAGAAACCATTCCAGAAACAGCAGAAACAAAAGAAGCAGCAGAAACCATTCCAGAAACAGCAGAAACAAAAGAAGCAGCAGAAACCATCCAAGAAGCAGTATCTACAAAGGAAGAAGCAGCAGAAACAAAGGAAGCAACAGAACCTAAAAAGCCTACTTTGGAAGAAGTTGAAGTGGCAGAGGCTTTGATTAAAGCCAAACATGACACTCCTAAAAAGCAAGAAGAAACCCTGGGTGAAAAGCTGTAGTCACTGAAAAGAACAAGAACCAAGTCTATAGCTACCAAGAGGAGAGTTGTCAAGAAACCTAGGGTAGAAACAGTGGTAGAAGAAGAAAAAGAAGAGGATGTTTCAGAAAAGAAAGATGATACAAAAGTTGCTGAAGAAGAAGTAGCAACTCCATCAGGTCAACCAAATGCTCAATGTGATATGTATATCACTGTGGTTAATACTGATCCAATCAAAGCTGACCCATTATCTTCCATGCCTCCTGAGATCATCTTCTGGGATACCTTGGTAGATCAGAGAAAGGAGTACATTAGAGTCAAAAGAGCAGATGGGAAGTTTGAGGTCTGTTCTACATGGGGAAAACTTATCAGAATGTGCTCTAGATCTGACATAGAGGAGATGTACAAGGTTGGAATGAAGCTGTATGGAAATATGCTGAATGAGAAAGGGATGTCTATCACCAAAATGGTTCTTGAATACCTGTGCTTAATGTTCAAACCAGAAGCAGTTCAGTATATGATAGAAAGAAATTTTCAAGCCATTACCAACTGGATGCTCATTGAAAAATGTGGAGTGTATGTCATCACACTTGACCATACATATCATGAGTATTATTTGGTGGATGTTGCATACAAGCACAGCATGAAAAGATTGAATGGAATGCTACATGCTAAGTTGGCTTGCAACAAGGATTCTGAAATGGGAAGATACTTGGTGAGAAGGATTATCAATCAAAGTCTGGGTTTGAATCCTGATTTATGCGTTCATGATTAGGTTTTGGAAGCATCATCTGAAGAACTTGACTTCTCAACCTAAAAAGTCAAGTTAGGGGGAGATTGTTGGGAACTGAAGATTTGCTAAGTATGGTTAGTACTGCCAGAACAACAATACTACTGCCAGAGCAAGGTTAGTACTGCAAGAAAAAGTTAATGCTGCTGGAATAATGTTAGTACTGCTTATGCATAGTTACTACTGCAAGTAAAAGTTAATGCTGCTGGAACAAGGTTAGTACTGCTAGTGAAATTTAATGCTGCTGGAACAAGGTTAATACTGCTCGTGCATAAAGATGTTAATGCTGCTTGTGATCATGTTTATGGAATGCGAGAATGTTGGAGATAAAGATGGAATGATTGAAGATAAGCATGAAAGAATATTCTGAAGATCAATTTTGTTTTGATAGTTATCTTGTAATTATTTTGTATAAATAGATATTGATAGATAGCTATTCGGTAAGAGAGATATCAGAATTCGTTTTGTTTTAGAGAGAATTAACCTCAAGGTTTACAACCCTATTTCTAGAGAAGTAGAAGTCGTCTTGTTGAGCCTGTTCAACAAGATTGAGGTTTGGTTGTAAACTTGTGAGTTGAAGCATTGAATACAAACAGATTGTGTTTTCTAATTAGTTGTTCATTGAGTGTGTTGAATTAAAGTTCTATTCCGCAAGATTCTTTAATTCTGATTTCTAAGTATAGTTATTCTTGTTTGGAATCGATCCTGACAAAGTTCATCAAATTTTCCTCAAAAACTTGTTGTTTTGGTTAAAATTCGAATTAGGTACTTGTGTTTTTGGATATCTCATTGGTCTAATTTGTGTCAGGAAGAAAATTCTCAAGATTGACCATTTTTTGAGTCAAATCCTTCGATAATATCAGTTTTTCGGAACATCTATTCCGTCTAAGTCTTCTTCTGGACAAGTCTTGTTTTCCCGAATTTTTCAAGTTTTTCCGATACTTTGTTCGGACTCAATCCGGAACACATCTCCGGAACTTCTCTTCTGGACTCGCACATCCAGATACCGATATATATCGGATTCCGGATCAGATATCGGATGCCGGATCTTTTACCGGATCTCATTTTTCTGGACTCCTTATACCGGATTCCGGACCTTCTTTTGTTCCAGATTGTCACTCAATTCCGGATTCCGGATCATTCATTTATCCAGACATCATCCCGGATTCCAGATTCCTTAGTTTTCCGATAGATCTTTTCCGGATTCAATAATCCGGACTCCTGTTCCGGAAAATTCAATCCGAATTCCTATCCGGACTCTTTCTGGCTAGTGCGTATTTATATGTGTTTATTTTTACTGTTTAGAGTTGCGTTAGGACACTACTAAGTTTCCTCGCGGGAGATCACTATTCTCTTGAATCATTCTTTCAATCTCACGATCACCAAGTGCAAATCCACCATGTCTCGCGACGCTCTTGCAATCGGTACAGACTCCAAGCCTCCGATCCTCTATCGAGGTGAATACGCACAATGGCGAAACATATTTTTGATCTTCATCGAGTCAAAGGACAATTACGAGTACATATGGCAAGCTCATACTGAAGTTCCTCAGGAGACTCTAATGCAATTTATCCCATCCCAAGCTGATGGTACCCCTGAAGAAAGAACACCAAAGACATATTCCCAAATGACCGACGATGAGAAGAACAGGTTCACGGGAGAGAAGCACGCCAGGCGTTACCTTGTTTAGAGTCTACCCAACGAAATCTACACTGCCATTGACTGCCACAAAGAAACGTCAAAAGGAATGTGGGATCAAGTCGCCAAGATGAAGAGTGGAAGTCAAGTCGAAAATCAGTTGAAGATCACCAACTGCATTACTCGGTATGATGGTCTTAAGCAGAGGAAAGGTGAATCGATGACCGCTACATACGAACGATTGTGTCTGTTACTCAACGATCTTCAAAAGAACAAGATCATGCGGTCCAATACTGAAAACAGCCTCAAGTTTCTGAACTACCTTCAGCACGGGTGGGGAACCTTCGCATCTCACATCAGACATAACCACCTGATAGAGAACGTTCCTATCAATGAGCTGTATGAAATGCTCATACAATACGAGGACAAAGTTCAGGAGATGATGGGCACTCAAAAATCAACCTCGAATCACCAAGCTGATCCACTCGCCCTCGTATCTGACAAGCGAGGAAAGTCTTCTACTCGCAGCTCCAGACGAACCCAAATATCTAGTGAATCTGAACCCAAAGAAGAGGAACATGAAGAAAGCGATTCAGACCCAGAACTGACAAAAATCAAGAAAGCTATGGCCTTCATCTCTAAGTCCTTTCAGAAGAAAACCTTCTTCAAGAAACCATCTTCCAACAACCAACACTACTCAACCACTCCCAACAAGCGCCATGATTACAAGAAAAGGTACGAAGGGAAGAGAAGATCTGATGAGGCCAAGCAGTCAGATCACAAGGAAAAGCATGAGCGTAAGTCAGAGGTAAAGAACAAAGACGAGCCGGTCAAGTGCTACAACTGTGGCAAGCTTGGCCATTTTGCTAAAGACTGCCGAAAGCCTGTTGTTCGGAATGCAGAATACTACAAGAACAAACTTCTCTTGGCTCAACAGAAAGAAGTCGGGCAAACATTGTTGGTTGAAGACGATCACTGGTTGAACTTGTCCGACGATAGTGACGTTGAAGATGTTGATGCTCATCTGTGCTTCATGGGCAACCATACCCTGCTCCAGATCTCAGAGACTCATGCCAGGTATGTATTCCTATCCATCAAGCCTTAATGGATCAGATGCATTTGCTTGTTTAAAAAGTAGATTCATGCAAAATAACCACTAACGAACAATTGCTTGAAATAACTTCTCTAAAAGAAACGTTAGATGTTCAAAGAAAGGTAACAGATAAACTTAAGTTTGATAATACTAATTTAAAGGAAAAGTGTACTAACCTATCCATAGCAACCAATAACTTTATGGCTAAGATATCTGAATTAACCGCAAAGCTTGATTAGTGTGAGAATGAGAAAGATGAGATTGTCTATCAATGCTCCTCTCTTCTAGTAGATAATAACGAACTTCTTGCAAAAATAAAAGATCTTGAGATTAAGTTTTATAAACGAGGACAGACTGACAAAACGATTCATCTGAACAAACCAAAGGATTTCAAATATTTCAACGCTGAGTGGGGAATTGGGTACAACAACCCTCATTATTTGAAAAATATCTTAACAATGGTGCCTACCTTATACGAGTTTAACTTTCTAGGCATTGATAAGAAATTTCCCCAATATAAGATCAAATGGACGAAACCGCTAAATGAGAAGGAAAAGGAAAGTGAGGAACATAAAAGAAAGAACACAAGTAGAATGCAATTGCCTTTTGCTTATGAAGTTCTTAACTCTTAGTATGAAACAAAGAAATCCAGATACCTTTCAAATGACTACTTTGACGGCTACAAAGTTCCTAAGCCCAAAGAATCCTCTAAAAAGGATACGGTCCCAACTCCCAACTACTGAAACTAAAATAGAGAAGGACGAGTTTAAACGCTATGTTCCACCTATTGTTTTAGAAATGAAAATAGTTCAGTTAGAGGAGTCATTTGAACGAAACGAATTAGATTTCAAAATGAAAAACAATAGCTGTTATCCAAACTTGAGAATTTAAATTCCACAAAAACCGAATCTGTATCAGTTGAGGAAAAGGAAGCTCTTCAGACAGAAATTAAATGGCTCACATCTAAATTGTCTGCTTTGGCAACATAAGTGATGGAAGAGCAAGTGAGCAAAGGTAAACTTCAAGAGAAGATTGACGAGCTTCAAAATGAGAAAATCATTATGTCTGAACCTTCCTCGGACTCATTAGATACATCTTCGTGTAAGGCTTTCATAGGAAAAATCTCTTCCAGTAAAGGAAAAGAATCTCAAGCAACGTGTTTTCCAAAGAATCTCAACTCTGACTTTCAAAAAGCTTCCGCACCTGATTCTTCCCAAAACACTGTTCCAGACTGTTCCTCCCATCCTTTGACCAATAGTGTTCCGTCTAAGAGCGAAATTGACTTTTCAACGTTCATGAATTCTAACATATGTTCAGATGATGAATTTCTGAAGTTTGAATTCGATAAACCTCTCCCAAGTCACACCACCTTTCTTTCAAAAACGGTTGATCGACCAGTAAAATTTCTTTACGGTGAATGCTCTAATTCAAACCCTAAACCCGATCTGTAAACGATGTTTCTAAAAACAATTCTAAATCCAAAAGACGTTCACAGAAACGGAAACAAACCGGTCGACCCCAAGATAGACATTCCTACTACTCAAGCTCTACTGACCATGAATTTAATGATTTTTCAGATAAAAATGGTCGGGCCAAAAACATCAAACCAAAGTGGGTAGCTAAAGGATCTCAAGAGAGCAAGTTTTAACAAAGTCATTTAATTCCGTTTTCCATTTTAGGATAGACAATAATGATTATGATGTATTTGATACAAGTGATTTTGTTGAACAGTGTGTTGATTTTCCATTAAGGATTTATTCGATTCAACAATTACTTTAGTTATCTCATGATTGTTTGTGTTGTTCACACCGTGGATTGAATGATTTTGTTGACAAACAATATGCATCTGATTGGTTTGGCTCTTATCATGTGTTTATTTCTGGTACTAAGCGTAAATCATGCAAACCCAAATCGAAGCCCAATTCAAAATGGGTTCCCAAAACAAGTACTACACCTAACCCCCCAGGACCCATTTTCAAATGGGTACCTAAGGCTGTTTAATTTCCCTTTTGCAGAACGGTCATGTGTGGTACTTAGATTCAGGTTGATCCAAGTACATGACCGGAAGGAGGGAGCTTCTCACGAACTTCACCGAGAAATACTGTGGCAACGTGAGGTTTGGGAACGACGATAAAGCACCAATCATGGGTTACGGTGACATCGTCCAAGAGAACATCACCATCAAGAAGGTTTCATATGTCGTCGGGTTAGGACACAATCTCTTTAGCATAGGCCAATTCTGCGACAGGGATCTAGAGGTCAACTTCAATGCCAAGAAGTGTAGTGTCCGCACTGAAGACGGAAAGGAGTTACTAGTTGGGACACGCAAAACAAACCTCTACACTATCGACCTCTCCTCGCTGAAGACTGACGAGTCCGTATGCTTGATGTCAAAGGCTAACTCTCAACAAACCTGGATTTCGCATCGACGGCTATTGCACCTAAATTTTAAGAACATCAACAAAGTGGTGCTAGGCGAACACGTGAAAGGCATGCCCGAGCTCAAATTCGAGAAATATCGTTTATGTGGAGCATGCGAGCTGGGAAAGAGGAATCGAGCATCTCACAAGCCGAAGGCCGCTCTGAGCACGTCGAGGTCTCTCGAACTCATTCACATGGATTTATGTAGACCGATGCGTGTTCGGAGCATCAACCACAAGAAGTACGTTCTGGTGATGGTCGACGACTACTCAAGGTACACATGGGTGAAATTTCTGCACTCCAAGGACGAGACTCTGAAGCTGACCATCACCCACCTGTAGACGATCCAGTTGAATCTTCAACAACTGGTTCAGACCATTAGGATGGACAACGACACGGAATTCAAGAATCATACATTAGATGACTACCTCACCTCGGTAGGGATCACCCACACGTTCTCCGTCGCACGTACCCATCAACAGAACAGAGTTGTGGAAAGGCGCAACCGTACCTCATGGAACCGGTCAATCCTCAACAAGTGGTTCAACAAGACGCCCTACGAGATCATCAACAATCGCATCCCCAACATCAAGTATTTCCACGCCTTTGGATGCACGTGCTACGTCATGAACGACAAGGACGATTTCGGAAAGTTCAGCTCGAAAGCAGATGAAGGAGTATTCATCGGATACTTGAGTCAGGCTCAAGCGTTCCGCGTTTAAAACAAGCGAACAAAAACCGTCATCGAGAGTGTAAACGTGACGTTTGACGAAGCGGCTTATTTGGCTTCTAGACAACTCAGTTCAGAACTCGCTTTAACTGGCGTGTTAGCTTCCGCACAACATCATTCGGGATCTACACAAACACCAGTCGATCCAACTCATGCCTCTTCCTCAACATCACGTCTTTCTGATTTGGATTTACTGTTTGAACATTTTTATGATGAATTCTTTCCTCAGTCTAACCCATATGTCAATGTAAATAACAGGATTGGAGTTGTTCACCTAGAAGATTCAGCGAACCTGACCGGTCCGCCGCCATCTACAAGCACTCCAACAAATACTATTGAGGTTCCCCAAAGCTCAAGTGACACTACATCAGAAGCTGGAATCACATCGGAGAATGCTTTGCCTCTCCAAGAAGTTGTTGCTGAAGATTCGTCATCTACGACTCGCTCAGGGCAACCATCTTCTTCCTTAGAGGTTATCCAACCACCAACGAATCTGGCACCAGCAGCTTCAGTTATAAAACCATCATCACTTGAAGTTGTCCAAGACCTTCCCCTCGGTACATATGTGGATCCGGACACGTCTCACGCACCTGCTCAACCGCTTCCACACACCACCAAATGGACACGTGCACATCCTCTTCATCAGATTATCGGCGATCCTTCCACTCCAGTTCAGACACGAGGTGCCTCCATAAATTTCTGCCTCATCTCCGGTTACCTCAGTCGAATTGAGCCCACAACCGTCTCCGAAGCACTCAGTGATCCAGACTGGGTGATCGCCATGCAAGAGGAGCTCAACCAGTTCGAGAGCCTCCGGGTTTGGAGACTTGTTCCACGCCCAACGAACAAGACGATAATAGGCACTAAGTGGGTGTTCAAAAACAAGAAGGATGACTCCAAGCCAAGTCACGTCTACATCCTTGATAAGGCCTTCTATGGCCTCAAGCAAGCTCCACGGGCCTGATATGACGCTATGTCTACATTCTTAATCAAAGATGGTTTTTCAAAAGGTAAAATTGACACCACTTTGTTTATTAAGAAAGAAAACAATGACATAATTCTTGTACAAGTATATGTTGATGACATCATTTTTGGCTCAACAAACCCTCAGTACTCCAATAACTTTTTAGTCCTCGTGAGGAGACATTTTCAAATGAGTATGATGGGTCAAATGAATTTTTTCCTCGGTCTACAAGTTAAGCAACTATAGACCGGGATATTCATTAACCAGGCTAAGTACATTCGACATATTCTTCGGAAATACTAGATGGAACAGTCTGCGCCCATGAAAACTCCCATGTCTCCGGGTTCAAGGTTACACGCCGATCCCAACAAAAAGGATGTAGACACCAAAACCTACAGAGGAATGATTGGTTCATTAATGTACTTAACGGGAAGTAGGCCAGATATAATGTTTTCGACATTTCTGTGTGCCCGTTTTCAATCAAAACCTAAGGAATCCCATTTGATAGCTGTTAAACGCATATTTAGATACTTGAAAGGTACTACTGATCTTGGCTTTTTGTACCCGAAAGAGACATGTTTTGAACTGACAGCGTACTCGGGTGCTGATCACGCTGGAAGCATGTTGGACCGGAAGAGCACGACGGGCCATGTGCAATTCCTGGAAAATTGCCTCGTCAGCTGGGCCTCAAAGAAGCAGCTTTGCGTATCCACATCCACAGCTAAAGTAGAACACGTTGCTGCTGCAAACTGCTGCTCTCGAGTTATTGGATGCGCGCCCTGCTCAAGGACTACGGCTTCACGTACTCCAATATTCCATCTACCGTAACTCGAAAAGTGCGATCGCAATATCTAGCAATCCAGTGCAACATACAAAAACAAAGCACATCGATGTTCGGTATCACTTCATCAAAGACCACGTCGAACAAGGTACGATTGAACTATACTTTGTTAATACTGAGCATCAGATAGCAGACCTATTTACAAAAGCCTTGGACGAAAAACGATTTAATTACTTAGTGTCCAAGTTCGGTATGCTAAATCTGAAGGTTTAATTACATCTGAATTACATACAGCTTCTGTTCAATAAGGAGGAACTGCTACATCACCATCTGTTGATAACACATTAGATGGTGAAGCTCACACTTTCCTTGTTCTTGAACTTTATCTGTATTTGTCTCAGCTGTTAGTAACCCTGTATTAGTAAGTTAGATTTCTTTGTTCGCGTTAGTTTGTTCGCGTCGTTTTTGTGTGAATTTTCCTTCTTCGTTTACTACAGTCTTCGATACCCGTACGTTTGATAATTTGCTCATGTGTTCAGGGGGAGCCTATACTTCAAAAGTTTCATCACGCTCATTGTTCGAGGGGGAGCAACACTCGTTTTTCATTTTTCTCATTATGAGTTTTACATTTGTTGATTTTTGTGCACAAGTTGAGGGGGGAGCATACACACTTATTTATTTTAAAATCTTTTTATAATCTGTGCATAAGTCAAGGGGGAGTGTTTGCTCAAAAAGTCTAAGTTTTTCAAAAAATGCAATTTTTCCGGAATGTTTGAGTTTTCCAGATGTGTTGTGTTTTTCGAAATGTCTGTGTTTTCCGGACCCTATACTGGACTACGTGAGTTTTCTGGATACAGCGCCCGAAAAACCTCGCCCCACTATATAAAGGTCTTAAACCCTTTTCTCATTACCGTTTTCCGGAATCGCAAGCCAAAACCCTCTCAACCCACTATCGATCACTCGCACCCCCCCCCCAAGCAGACTTCGCTCGTTTTCACTCTAAACATGTAAGTTTTCATCATCATTGCACTTTACTTATCATTTCGAGCGTCGATTTGCTAGATCCCTTATCTATTTCATTTGACTTACATCTGTTCGATCGAACCTGTGACGGTTCGTCTTTCTCGATGTTTGCTTTCCGGTTTTTTGTTCGATTAGCACTTATTGGTTGCTCCTACATGCGTATCGATTGCCATATAGCTGTCATAAGTCATTTAATCGATTTAATTTCAAGTTTCGATCGATATTAACGTTGTCCGGAATTTGAATTTTCCGGAAGTTGAGTTTTCCAGAACTCATGTTTTCCGGAATATACGTTTTCCGGAACTTGGGTTTTCCGGTATACGTTTTCCGGATTCCTTTGTTTTCCGGTATAGTTGCGGTATTTAGATGTTTTCCGGTATATTTGTGATTTCTGGTATTTAATTGTTTTCCGGTACATTTATTCCGGACTCGCTGGTTTCCGGACGAAGGGATGTCCGGACAATGTCTTCTCCGGAAAACCCACATACTCCGGAAAATGCTCTTGTTTGGTCACTATTCTCACCGGATCTCATCTTTCGGCCAAACGACGATAGGTAAGTGTTCCATGCTACATTACTCGAGCGGTACTAACACTTCGTATACGTAGGTTCCATGGCAAATCAAGGATCTCCCATCGATGCTGCTACAGACAACGCCCTTGTCCCCGTTGACGCCCGCGTGGACATCCAGGGAAACAATTACCACCTGGATGTCATGAACTTTCGAACTACCCACCACGTCATCATCGACATTTTGATGGGCCATCCGGTATGTCATGCACTCCCCGTGACCGCCGAAGTCCCAACCATCTAAGTTCAGCAAGTGTGGCACACAATTCACCGTGTCACGACCGACCAAGGCACCTTCCTGGAAGCATGACTTGACAACAGTTGGTTCGTGCTCACTTTTGACGCATTCTGCCAGCTTCTTCGCCTCCCGGAGGCCACTGCTAATGGCAACGCCGCATTTGCTCTGACAATATCGGACGACCAACTCATTGCTGACATCCACCCTTTGGGATATGACAGAGACCTCACCTGTCCATCGGCATTCACTCGCACTCACCTGACGCCACTCTGGGCTTCACTCTTCAGCATCCTGAGCCGCTGCTTGTCCTCCAAGTGGCGCGGAATAGATGCATGCACTACCAACTTCTTGTGTCTATTCCATGCCATCGCATTCCCGCGCCACTTCGACTTCGCAACCATACTTTGGAACGAACTCCTCGCCAACGTTTCTAATAGGGAACTGAACCGCCAACGATCTTTCATACGTTACATCCGGTTCCTCTCTCTTGCCATCCGACAGCACATGGATGCCGACCCGACCATCAGACACCGTTCATCTCACCCAACGTGCCCTCCGCTCCGAATGCAACATCTTCAGAACCGACCCGAGTTTCACAACATTGTTGCCTGAATCATTCCAGAAGCCCTGCTTGATTTCGCTCGTCCCGGGGCACTGAGTGTAGGTTCATATAGTAGAGAGCATGACTTAGAAGCCCCTATGGTCCGTCCAACACTGGAAGGACCTCCCCAGGGGGCACATCCCTAGAGGCGTGAGGGTCCTAGGACTAGAGGAAGAAGGGTCCAGCGAGTTGGGGCTCCTGGACGGGATGTGCTGAGAGTATCTATTGGGAGGGGAACTGCAGCAGGCGGTGCCTCGGACGCGCAGGCAAGCACTAGCTGACAACCTAATCCCGTTATCACCTCAACACCTGAAACAACAACGCGACCTTCCACGTCAACACGCCGACGACCTCCCGTGGTCGAATCAGAGTCCAGCTTCGACGAAGAACTTGTGGATGCCGAGGTCACTTTCAATGAAGGCCTAGTTCGTGATCCTTCACCTGATGGCTCACCTAGCTCGAGTGAATCGGGATCGGCCTCAGGATCTGAAGAGGAATCATTAGACACCGAGTCTGCCACTGACCGAGCCATCCGAAGACAACAAATTACTCAACGCATCGGTCTAAATGAAACGAAAGTCAACACCGATTCCACTTCCACCATATCATCTGCCCCATCAACCGCACCTTTAGCCGATTTGGGAGACATAAGGAGAGCGGAGGGAGTAGAAGTTGAAAATGCTGAAACAGTGAGAGTGAGAGAATGTAGTTCGAAAAAGAACAATGAGGAAACTAGCATGTCAGAGAAGCTAGCACGTGAGCGTCTCCAGCCAAATCTAAGTCGGGTAGCCACATCTTTTATCCAGTCTCATTCGTTGGGACTGAGTATTGCAGAAGCCATCGTGGACCCAACGACGCACTTGCATGCCCCCCATAGCCACTCGGGTGTCTCTCAACAAACACCCGTTTCACTTGAACACGAGGATTTAGCACATACGCTATCAGGCCTTCACTCGGAAGGTGCTGATATTGAAACAAGAGATCTGCTGCCCCTGGTCTCAACTTCTTTCACTGCACCATCGAATCTAGCGCCTCTTGATGAGATTATACCTTCTTTGGCTAGCACACAGGTCATATCTACTGCTACCATCGATGATGTAAGTGACCTGATTGGAACGTATGTAGCAAGTCTGCCTTTGAGCGGATTACAAGGATCGGACAGAAATCCTACCACAGCTATCCAAATGCTAGTTGTGAACGTAGGTGGTACTACCTCAACGGTTGTTACCCCAACGGGGAATCTAAGTGATCCCGGAGTTAGCTTACCAATTTTCATTACCAAGGAACAATACGAGCAGAATCTAAAGGCCATGGAATAAAGAATGCAACTTCAGTTCGACAAGGTAAAACGACTGCTAAAAAGAAAAAGCCCGGTCGTTGACATTGAACCCGAACCCCGGCCTACTCCTTAAAAAGCCCCACCTGCTCCTATACAACCAACTATCGACTTTCCTGTCCATGAGTTAAAGACCCTATTGTTAGCCAAACTACTATCACTCCACCCCGACACCCCGCAAGATCAGGATCTGTTAAGCCTTCTACGCCAACAACATGCCACTCACCCAGATTTAACCCAAACACCGACCACTACTCATCCCACATCCTCCGAGTTCAATGTTGTCCGAGACAGCGTCGAACAAAGCCTAGCATCTATCCGTACATCTCTTGATGCGTTAACCAACCGCATTACCATCTTAGAGACCACCTGCAAGTCACAAGCTCACGGCAACAAATGCCAGCATGATCACGAGGAAGACCCCGATGACCATGAGGGGGAGAATGCTAAGAAGCGCAAGCTTGGTAACACCTCAGCCCTAGACCGATCAAAAAATCAAATCGTGGCAGAAGGTGAAGCATGTACAGATGATCAACCTGATGATGATACATCAGAGAGAGTCTCTCGGATGTTTGAATCAGGGTTATATGGTGATGAAAGCAACAAACAGATTGTATTGTACGTTGATCCGGAAGTTGAACCAACAGTTGAAAAGCCTGTGGTCAATGAGGAGGAGATCCGGATGATCATGGAAACGACAGATAAAACTGTGAACATCCCTTCGGACGACGACGACCTGGATTTCGATAACTTCTTCCTGATCAAAGGTCAACCAGTTCAGTTAATAGTCATATCAGATTCAGAAGTTGACTTCCCTGAACCCGAAGATGACAAAGACGTCGTTGCCAGAGCTGCGTGGTATAAGGAGCAGCAAGACACTTTTCTCGACGAGGTATTGGGCAGTGAAACCCCAAAAGATATCCAGTTCAGCCCGATCACATCCCCAGTAGTCTCTCATGCACATCAATCGTCCTCAGTTCCAGTTCCATTTGCTTTTACCCAGGCGCAACCATCTGCTCCGCAATCAGCTCAACCAGATCCGAACCAAGCCGGCCCTTCAAATCCTTATCAAGTTGGTCCTTCCAATGCCAATCAACCAGAGATCAG
The DNA here is from genome assembly GCA_033807775.1 of Saussurea involucrata. Classification (NCBI taxonomy): domain Eukaryota; kingdom Viridiplantae; phylum Streptophyta; class Magnoliopsida; order Asterales; family Asteraceae; genus Saussurea; species Saussurea involucrata. The sequence goes on from CM066322.1 coordinate 143,488,362, forward strand.
TTAAGCTGAAAGAAAACATCGAATAGTCCGACTTCGAGCAGCTTTCCTTGAAGAGACCGAAAGATGGTTGTTTGCTCACCGCATCTGTAGACTGGACCCGTATACAGTTTGGGTGTTGGTCAAGAATCAGAGGAGTTCGAGATTGACTATATGTTTCTTGTAAGGGGTAAATCACAGAGGAAAGAGTATGTTCACTCGAAGAGTCAGATTTGTCAAGTTAGAGAAGTGGTGGCCAAGCAATTCTACAAGATCTGGTATCCAGAATTCAAGTTTTGGAAGAAGAATGGGCAGATTTACACGTTTTCTGAAGCCGACTTTCAGCATTTAAGGATCGAGGACTTCGAATTCATGTATCAATACTTCTGAAACTTAAAGATTCACAAGTTCAACATCCAAATCGCCCTAAGAGCCATCACACGTTTCATGTACCATCAGTATCTTTACTACAACGTCCTCGACTTCCAACTCGCACTTGAAAGTCATCAACCCATCGTTAACATCCGAAGACCGAACAACTAACTCTCGAACATCGACGATTATCCCCTTTACACCATTCTGAATGAACCGGAACTCGGAGTGATCTACCGAAACCAACTAGGAGAAAGACGCTTTCTGAGATTTTCTGAAATCTACAAATACTCCAACGGTACCTTGAAGGCGATTCAACTGGAATAGATTCGTCAGCGCAACAAAAGCCAAGTTGTTGGATTTCAAATGCCAACTACCCGAAGGAACCTTATGATTCGAGCTCTCGATGAACTGAAAACCGAATCGAATTCAAAAAAGCCATGAAAAGAATTGAGACATATCTGGGATGCGGACCGAGAAACCGACGATTCCAGCCTTAATCGTTAAAGCTGCTGGTTCCGAACTTTGAGCTAAAGGGGAGATTGTTAGGGTAAAAAGTGTAATTGTCTTAAAGTTTGGGCTAATATTGTAAAATACCTAAAAGGTATAAATAGTTTTATTTTCTTATGGAATTAGGTTAATCCATTATTAGCTTTTCAGAGCCGTATTCTTAATTGTAAAACCTTTATGATTATCAATGAGATGGATGACAACTTGAAATCATTGTGTTCTTGATTATTTGATTGATTAATTGTTATTGATTGCACTTTCTGGGATCCACAGGAAATGCAAAGGTTTGAGCAAGATTGATACATCTACATTTTTAAGTTCAACTTGCATATATGTTTATGTTATTTTGAACATAATTTAGTTATTTATTAATATTATTTCTTATTTTCAAATTTTATTTTTTGTAATGTATATATTGAAAATTGCTTTATACACGAAGACAAAACAAAATTATATTTTTAAATAAAAATTCATATTTATGACAGATCGTTTAATCAATTCTTACGTTGATCTGTAGCTGATATGTAGTTGATATATCTCTAGCAAATTCGCAACTAATAAAATTCCTAACTATTATGTAGCTAATATGCTCCATTGTTAATCCGTAGCTAATACAGTCCCTAGCTAACTTGTACCTAATATGTTCCTTAACCAATTCGTAGTTAATACAATCCCTAACTAATCCGTAGCTATTTGATTATGTAGCTAATTCCTATTTGATTTTCCGTTGGTAATTCGTCGTTAAACCATCGTTTTTCAGTGGTTTTAATTTGATAATTGAAAACTAATCAATCTAACAAACACCATTTTTGACGCAAAAAAGAAACGCTTCTAGTGGCGGCAGAAGACTACCCACGGAAGGAGGTAATGAAGAAGAGGCTTAGTAATATTTGGATAAGGACATTTAAACTCATATTGTTTGTGGCTAATAAGAATGGTATAGACGCTTCTAGTGGCGGCAAAAGACTACCCAAGAAAGGGGGTAAAGGAGTCGATTCAACAACGTTCAAAGCGAAAGAGAAATGAAGAAGAGGCTTAGTAATATTTGGATAGGGACATTTAAACTCACAGAGTTTGTGGCTAATATGAATGTTAGAGACGCTTCTAGTGGCAGCAGAAGACTACCCAAGGAAGAAGGTAAAGGAGTCGACCTTTCACGACGGGTGGAAGCTACAAACCATACGAGGACATTTTGTGATGTGGTTGAGGCGACGGTCACGAACAAAACAAAAGCAAAAACGACAGAAGAGACTAGAGAGCAGGAGGTGATCGGGGTGTGAAAAACTGACCAAGGTGCTAAAACAAACCTGCGCACAAGCTTAGTGGGGAACTTCCTAGCATTGGAAAACTTGGAAGCGGTACATGTGTTTTGCAGATCGAAAAATTTGTCGGAGTGCTCAATAAGAATGTTGGGGGGAAGGAACATCTTGGCGACCTTCGAGAAGGAACAAACTATGTTGAATATTATGAGCAACAAAACTCATGGCATTCACCACTGGATAAAGAAGCTCTGGAGATGGTCAGTAGGCCATTGCACTTCCGAAAGGCTAGATTGGCTTATCGTGTCGGGGGTGCCTCTACATGGCTGGAATCAAGAAATATTTGGGAGGATAGCAAGCAATTGGGGTAGGGTCTTAGAGTTTTCAAGTTGTACGTGGGAGGAATGCAACAATCTTGAATGTGGAAGGATTATGGTAGCAACTTCAATCCATACCCGTATCGACGAGTTGAAAAGCATAAGGATAGATGAGTTGTTCTACATAATATGAATAGTAGAGGAAGAAGTGGTGTTGCCAAGTTCGTAGATGGGAGAAGGAAGAAGCAGCGATGAGAGTGATGAATGCGACTCACTTGTTCCGTCGGAGTGGTCGGAGGGAGGTCTCGAGGAGGACGACTGAGGCATCGAGGAATGTATGTTCGAGGGAGGAAACGAAGGAATGGATAGGCATGATGAAGAGGACGATAATCATCACCCCCAATGAAGCAGGTTCACGGGTGGTTGGTGTCGGAGTAAAATCGTCGGGCAAAAAATTGGCGAAGGATAGGTCGGCCGAAAATGCCGTAGCTGCTGGATTCATGGTTACAAGGGGACAAGTCGACGCAGAATTACGGGAGGATAGCGTCGGTGATAAGTCGTCGGCCAACAGGTACAATCCGGCAAAGAGTAGGTTAGACGATGATGCAACTGATGTGGGGGTGGCGGTGCACGTGCATAAGAAAAAAAAATGGAAACCTTAATGTGTTGGATGGTGAGGTTGACCTAGAGGTTGTCTCAACTAAGGAAATAGGAAAGTTAAAAGTGGACTTTTTGTCCAATGTGGGCCCAAGTCTTATTAATGGTCCACCAAATAATGTTTTGCATGGAAATACATCATGCAGCCCAAAAACAAAATAAAAAGACTATACCATATTCTTTCCATGTGCGTGAGAGGCAAGATGGCGGCCTGTTTGGAGCTAGGGTTGCAAATATCCAACAGAAGGAATCTGGATGCTCACCTGAATCTGAGGATACAGACTCCACTCAAGAAAGTTTTGCGACGAAACGCCAAAATAGAAATTTAAAATTTTCTTCAACCATGGATCAAAGGAAAGGAAAAGAAAAAATGGCCGGAGAAAAGGCAAAGGAAAAACGGGGTTTTGGAAGAGGTAAAATGAGCTCCCATACGATTAAACAAATGACAGGGCTAAAGTGCAAAAGAACGGACAGAAGAAAAAGAGGTTCTGGTTGGGGAGTGACGGGAGTGTTCAAACTTCATATTCCTCGAGAGCAAGAAATTCAGAATTCTTTGAAATTTTGGAAGAGTTTGGAACTAAGTTAGGTCTATCGTGGGAGCGGTAACTAACAGAGGAGAGCAAGCTAAATGGGGAAACAAGCACTGATGAAGTAAAGTTTTGTTTCGGTTAATTTTAACGCTCATGAAAATTATATCGGTAAATATTAGAGGCTTGGGTGGACTTGAAAAGAGGGGATGGATTCGTGAGATGTGCACAAGAGAGAAGGCAAATATGTTGGGCATCCAAGAAACAAAACAGGGAGTGTGGAACGAATCGCAGATCGCAAGATTGTGGGGCTTAGATGATTGCGATTTTATAAAATCGCAAGCCGTGGGGAACTCCGGGGGAATCATGTTGATTTGGGATAAAAAAATTGTTTAAATGTGAATTCTTTATTGTGGAAAAGGATTTCGTAGCGGCCGTGGGTAAATGGGATGGAATTAAGGAACTTGTTGGCTTTGTTAATGTATACGGGCCGAGAGAACAAAAAGAGATAAAAGAAGTGTGGAAAATGGTTGAGGCCTTGTGTGAAAAAGACTAGGTTAGTTGGTGTGTTTTTTGGGATTTCAACGATGTTACAGGCGAACACGAAAGACTTAACTCGGTTACTAACGCGAGAGGGGTAGAGGACTTCAATGTATTCATCCGAAATTTATTGTTGACGGACGTGCCGATGGGAAAACAAAAGCTCACGAGAGTGTGCGATGACGGAAGAAAATATAGTAGGTTGGATTTTTTTTTCGTGCCAAGTGACTTCAGGCTCAAATGGAGGAACTTGGGGGTCAAAGCTTTGGAAAGAAGATGGACGAATCATTATCAGATATTGTTAAGTGACATCAATAGCGATTTTAGACCTAAACCGTTTAAACTCTTTGATGGTTGAACGGAAATGTTGAAGACGTCATAAAGGAAGCTTGGAGTAAGGAAGTGATATCAATTATATCGGATCGTGTGTGGATGCAAAAGATTAAAAATGTGAAGACGGCTCTAAAGTCTTGGTGTAATGAAAAATATAGGGCCTTGGATGGGGAGCTAGAAAGGAACCAAACGGAGGCCAAAACTTTGGAAGCGATTGTTGATCATAGAATTCTCATCGAAGAGGAAAGGGGAAGATGATTACAAGCACGAAAAAATTGGCTAGAAGCGAAGAAAAAGAAGTCGGATATGCCTAGACAAAAGGCGAAATTAAAGTGGCTTGAGGAAGGGGATGAGAATTCGAAATTGTTTCATGCGGCTATTAGAAACAAAAATAGATCCAACGGAACTCAAGGGCATAATGTAAATGCAGAGTGGACCGAAAACCCGATTAAAATTAAAGAGTCAATGTTAAATTTTTTTTCAAAGATAGATTCAAGTCACAAACGCATTTGGGCCCGAAAGTGAAAAGTGAAAAGTGACAACTTTAGGAAGATCTCCAAGGTGGAAGCGGATAACTTGGAACGGCCTTTCTCGGAAGAGGAAATATGGGAAGCGTAAAAGGGTGTGGGAAAAATAAGTCGTCGGGGCTGGATGGAATTACGATCACTTTTGTAAAAAGATTTTGGTCTATTATAAAAGGTGATTTAATGAAGGCGGTAGGTAGTTTTTGGGAGAAGATGGAGATTAGTGAGGGGTATAATGCCTCATTCATAACTCTGATTCCAAAGAACCCAAACCCGATTGGGCTTAATGAGTTTCGCCGAATTGGCTACATTGGGATTTTTTACAAGATTATTTCCAAGGCAATGGCGGAGAGAATGAAGAAGGTCATGGGAAAGCTCATAGGGGAGACACAATCGGCCTTTCTAAAAGGGAGATATATTCTTGATGGGATTCTTATTGCTAACGAAGTGGTAGAGAATCTAAGGAAAACGAAAAGAAAAGGCATGGTATTAAAGGTCGACTTCGAGAAGGCTTATGATAGTGTAGAATGGGTCTTTTTACTTGATACCTTGGAACTGAAGGGCTTTGGAAGCAAATAGCAGAAATGGATAAAAACATGTTTAGAATCCACTTCGGTCTCGGTTTTGGTCAATGGCTCACCAACAAGAGAGTTCAAAATGAAGCGAGGACTAAGGCAAGGGGACCCGTTAGCACCCTTCCTCTTCTTGGTGGTGGAGAAAACTCTTAATGTTCTAATCTTGGAAGCGAGAGAAAACGACCTTTTCGAAGGAGTGGCGGTTGGAAAGGATGAAGTGGAGGTGTCCCACCTTCAATATGCGGACGACACAATATTCTTCGGTAAATGGACTTCTACAAACACCAAAAATCTCGTGAAAATCCTAAAATGCTTTCACTTGGTATCGGGATTACGGATCAACATTAGCAAAAGCAAGTTGTATGGGGTAGGTGTTGGAGAGGAAGAAATCCAAGATTGGGCGAACCACTTGGGTTGTGGAAGCAGTACATTTTCGTTCATGTATCTTGGCCTCCCAGTGGGAGCGACAATGAATAGAGTAGAGAATTGGAAAACCGTGGTGGAAAAAATGAAAAACAAGATGGCCTCGTGGAAAGCTAAAGTCATGTCGTTCGACGCAAGGTTAACATTGGCAAAATCGGTTCTTGGTAGTTTAACCATGTATTACTTCTCACTTTTTTGTGCCCCAAAAGGCGGGCTTAGTAAGCTTGAGAGAATAAGAAGTCGATTCTTTTGGGGGGCGGGGAAGGGGAAAATAAAAAGAGAGGGGTGGCTTGGGTTAAATGGGGGAGAGTCGTGAGGGATTTCAAAAGAGAGGGTCTAAACGTGGGGAGTTTTCAAGTATCTTGGGGCTTGGTGGGGAAGTGGTGGTGGAGATTCCCTCGGGAAAAGGAGGCTCTTTGGGGTAAAACTATTACAAGCATTTACGGTGATAAAGGGGTCTAGAGAGGGGGTTGGATCAGACGTTCGGGGGAAAGTCAGTGTGGGCCGGGATGGAAGCGGATAACTTGGAACGGCCTTTCTTGGAAGAGGAAATATGGGAAGCAATAAAAGGGTGCGGGAAAAATAAGTCGTCGGGGCCGGATGGAATTACGATCACTTTTGTAAAAATATTTTGGTCTATTATAAAAGGTGATTTAATGAAGGCGGTAGGTAGTTTTTGGGAGAAGATGGAGATTAGTGAGGGGTGTAACGCCTCATTCATAACTTTGATTCCAAAGAACCCGAACCCGATTGGGCTTAATGAGTTTCGCCGAATTGGCTAAATTGGGATTTTTTACAAGATTATTTCCAAGGCAATGGCGGAGAGAATGAAGAAGGTCATGGGAAAGCTCATATGGGAGACACAATCGGCCTTTCTAAAAGGGAGATATATTCTTGATGGGGTTCTTATTGCTAACGAAGTGGTAGAGAATCTAAGGAAAACAAAAAGAAAAGGTATGGTGTTAGTGCATAAAATGTACTCAAGATTTAATGTGTAATTGTATTATTGTAAGAAGTCAAATGTAATAGTCAAAAGTCAAAGTAGAGGTGTTGAGGGTCAAAGTCAATGTGTTAAATGAGAGAGTCAAACGTATAAATAGATACCTTGTAATAGAAGTCTAATAAGAAGTTGTCATTGAAGTATCATACGTATAGTGAGAGGGATGACAACATAGAGAGAGGTTTAGAGAGAGAAAGGGGATCTCATTCTCATCTTTGTATCTTCTCTATTCTAATGGAGATTTATTGGATTATTGCATTGTTACTTGATTAGATCTTGGATCACAAATGGTATCAGAGCAAAATCGATGAATTCTTTTTCGATAAGATCATCGGATCTCGACATTTCAAGTGAATTTTTGCCCGATCTATATGTAAGTGTGTTCAAATATCTTATGCTCTCGAAGATTTGCTAGTTATTCGATTCCAGATCATCTCCAATTTTTAGAATCGAATTTCGACAAGTTTTGATGATTTTCGAAAATTTCGAGAGTTTTTCGGTGTTCTTCGCGAGAATTCTTAAGATCCGGAAAGTTTTAGTGCATGAATCGATTCTATCTTCTCAGATTTGTTTCTATGTTGATTACGAAGAGTTTGAAACGTTCAGATCTGAGAAACACATCAAAATTAGAAAGGTTGCAATCTGAAAATTTCACAGTGTGTTCTTCGAAGATCTCAACGAAGCGATGATCGATCTTGAGGTTTGGTGTATTTCAATAGATATTTTTCTTCACAGATTGATTCTATTATGTTTTTAGAACACATTGCAACAATTAGATCTAATTTTGGTCAAAAAATCAGCGAGATATGAAATCTGCAAGTTGACAACTTCACCTCGCAGGAAAAACGAATCTAGCTGGAAAACTTCGCCGGAAAAACGATTTGTTGATTGAACTCTTCAGATCTACCCGGTTTGTTATTTCAATCAGTTTGCAATTACTTTTCGTGAAATTCCAGCAAGAATTCTTAACTTTCGGATTGTTGGAAGAAGATTTCATCGGAAAATTATAGAACTCGTCGGAAAAAGTTGTTATGGTTGCCGGAAAAGTTAGATACCCCGTCCGAGCGTTGCTGCTGTGTTTTTTACGATGCATGAAATCAGGTTTTCATGGAGAATCATTTTTTATTGATTGATATGCATCATGGAACCAAAATGAAAGCAATTTTGAACGTGGAGTTTTCAAAGAAAAGGGGATGAGAAAATAACAGTTCGTTGATGGTGAAAGTGATGGAAGATGTTGGTTATTTTCAATGCATGGCCATAGTTTTTTGATTGAAATTCTTTTTGATGGTTCTTGAATCATATTGGAACAAATAGAAAGTGGTTTGGTCATCAAATTTGGAAGATTAGTAATGGAAGATTTCATAAGTGAAATATTTTCATAAGTGGTTTGGTCTATTAGTCTCGCAATTTCGATCAGGAATCATCTTTCAGACTTAAAAAACGTTGAGGAATCAATGTTTTTCGAGTTTGAAAGTGTATTCGCCGGAAAAACGAGTTTCACCGGGAAACTCATTTTTGGCCGGAAAATCCATTAGTTTTGATCGATTAAACGTCTCAGATTTGTTCGTCTTCAAGTTTCGAGCAAGCTGCAACTTTCAGGTTTGAAATAGAGAAACGAGTTTGAAATCTGCAATCGTTCGTTCACGTCCCTCAGTTCTCTGTCCCTGGACCCTCACGTCCCTCAGTTCTCTGTCCCTGGGGAGGTCCCTCCGGCTCTGGCTGGACCATGGGATTCCCTAACTCTTTCCTATATTCTATCACACTCGGTGCATTGGGGTCCGCGTGTGCAAGTAGATGTTATGGTATACGCATGGCCGGGGTATCAGGTGGATTACGAATTACTGAATACTGCATATTATTATGGGGACATACCGGATGATTGATACGTCGCGGGATCAGTGGATTCACATCCATGTGTTGTCGGATGACCAAAGAAAAGTATCGCGGAAACGGTAGGAACTTCTTCTTGGAACCGCCAGTCTGTCGGATGGCTTGCACAAGTTCTCGCCAGATGATCGCCGAGTAGTCTATGTGCCGGTTGTAGCACACAACGTGAAATAGGCGTAGGAAGTCTATGGTGCACTGGTCGATCCCCTTCCACCTGGAGGACAAGCATCTATTCAAGATGGTGAATAGTGTGTACCAGACGGGCGCGATGTATTTACGGTTAAATGTGGACGGGCGGTCGAGATCGTGGTGATATCCAAGCGCGCGGATGTCAGCACAAAGTGTGGCGTCATCGATGGTGGGTGCGTACGCGGCATGGCCTTCGGCAGTTGGTTCTGGAAGTGATAAGAGTCGTCAGAAGGAGTATGGTGTGAGTGTGAATGGGTAGTTGTAGATGCTTGCGGTGATGGCCTGAGTGTTGTTAGCAGTGACAACTCTAGCCGTGCGCCATACCTGGTAAACATATAGTACGGGCACATCAGTTGTGGCAGTGAGTGCTCTACGAAGTGGGTGGCCGAGCATGATATCAACCACCACTCGATGTTTGGGTCGGAATTCGGCGGCTTCAAGATGGTGGTTGTCAGGTGTGATCTCAATGCCATGGTCCTCGGGAACTAATGCATTGTCGGCCTCGTCGTCTATAATATCCTCCTGAGGTGGGATGTTCTGCTGTTGTTCCTCTTGTTGTTCCGCCATTTAGAATACCTGTAAAGCCCAGTGTTAGATCATGGACGGGATAAAATCAACTTCAATGCGTACCTTAACATTTTAATGGCTCAATCATCGGATGATTGAGGATTGGCAGTAGGTACAGAACATTGGGATTTCCAATGTGTGTATAAATGGTGAAGGCACAGGACTCAAGCAGTGTCCGGATAAACAGGGTATCCGGACAGATAGAATTTACCGGATAAACAGGGGTTATCGGATGACACAGGGGTTACCGGGTGATGGAGAGTTACTGGACAAGAATGGTCTTACCGGGTGAGGTAAGCCTACCGGGTAAAAAGGTTACCGGATTGACACGACTTACCGGACATCGAGCTTGCCGGATTGTCGAACTTACCAGATACAAAGCATCCGGATGACAAGGGATACCGGGAGTCAATGTGTTCGGGTGAAAGAGCTTACCGAGTGATGTAAATGGTTATTGGTTAACATGCTAGTTACCGGGTAACAAGAATGTTACTGGGTAATATGGTGGTTACCGGGTGACTTAGGGTTCCCGGACGAAGACTGTGGTACTCAAATTAAGCCAAAATACCAACCAAAGTTGAATCTGCTTGGTTTAGATTGTTCTAAATCTTAATATATACCACAAACCATCATTAATCTGGTATGAGAAAGAAAAAAAATGTCCCAAATGCGAGTCGACCCAGATTGGGTTTTTAGTAACTCGCGGTCGATCCTAAAATTGACTCAACTCGCCGGTGAACAAACGCACAAAATTACAGAGTAATCGATGGGTGATGAGTAACACATACCTGTGATTTGGATGAAAATGGAGCACGATTGAGTAAGATCCGAGTGTTACCGAGTGCGTGTGAGAGTCGAGAGGTTTTGTGGGTTTTTCAAGTAAGTTTCTGGGTAAAGTGAATAAGGAGTTTCCGGATGCTTATATAGGGGGACACTTACCGGATTGGGTACCCGGTAACTTACCGGGTTCGGTAAGGGTACCTGGTAACTTGTGGTTACCGGGTAAGTGTCCGGAAAGTTTCAAAAAACTTCCAATTACGACCCTTTCTTTGAAAAAATTATTTTCTCTGCTCCCCCTCGACCTCTGCATGGGTATATCCCTGCTCCCCCTCGGAACAGGAATTTGAGTGAGTTAGGAGACGTCAACACAAAAAAAAACTTTTACACTTTTAAGAAAAAAATGTGTGACACTCCCCCTCAAATGATGAACACAAATGGTTTTGCTCCCCCTCGAAATGTGCACGGAGTGTGATGTGAAGCGCACTCGGGAATGTCGACACACACAAAACATAAAAAAAACTTTTCTGACGGTAAAAAAAATTGTGTGTAACACTCCCCCTCAACAGAAGACGTAACTTACCTGATACTTGATCGTGCTCCCCCTGAACACATGAACATTTGTGAAAGCACAGATATAGAAGCAAACAAGGAATAAGATGACAGTATTGAACAAAAGGAAACACACGTAGAAAGAAAACAAACAAACGAAATCTACCTAATAAATACAGAGACTGAATCGAACTATGTAACGGATACAAGTAGAATACAGATGCGAGAAAGTGTATGCTCAATCATCTGGAGTGTGAACAACTGATGATGAGTAGACAGTTTCTCGTAGATGTATGGAACTTGTATCGGGCACACAATCAGATTAAGTCTTTAGATTTAGCATACCTAACCTGGACACTAGATAATTAAGGCGTTTTTCGTCTAGGGGTTTTGTAAACAGGTCTGCTAACTGATGTTCTGTATTTACAAAGTAGAGTTCGACTGTACCTCTTTCAACGTTATCCTTGATAAAATGGTACCGAACGTCTATGTGCTTCGTCTTCGTATGCTGGACCGGATTGCTGGATATTGCAATAGCGCTCTTCGAGTCGCAGTAGATGGGCACCTTGATGTATGTGAAGCCGTAGTCCTTGAGTTGCGTGCGCATCATAGTCACTTGAGAACAACAGCTTGCGGCAGCCACGTATTCTGCCTCGGCAGTCGACGTAGAGACGCACTGCTGCTTCTTGGATGTCCAACTCACGAAGCTATCACCCAAGAACTGCACATGACCCGATGTGCTCTTCCGATCCATCATGCTTCCCGCGTGGTCCGCATCAGAGTATGCAGACATCTCAAAACATGTCTCTTTCGGGTACCACAAGCCAAGATCAGCAGTACCGCGTAAATAACGAAAAATTCGTTTTACAACTATTTAGTGAGACTCCTTCGGTTTTGACTGAAACCGGGCGCAAAGAAATGTTAAGAACATCATGTGCGGCCTACTAGCAGTTAGGTACATTAAAGAACAAATCATTCCCCGGTATGTTTTAGTGTCCACATCCTTTCCGTTAGGATCGACGTGTAACTTTGTACCGGGTGCCATGGGGGTTTTCATCAGTGAGGACTGTTCCATCTGGAATTTCTTAAGAATGTCCCGGATGTACTTGGCCTGATTTATGAATATCCCGGTCGACAGTTGTTTAACTTGAAGACCGAGAAAGAAATTCATCTCACATAGCATACTCATTTTAAAAAAATTCCCCATTAACTTGGCAAAGTTCTTAGCAAACTGAGGATTAGTATAACCGAAAATTATGTCATCGACATACACTTGAACTAATACTATATGACCTTTTTACTTTTTAATAAAGAGAGTTGTATCGATTTTACCTCGTGAACACTCTGACTTTATTAAAAACTTTGATAGCGTATCATACCAGGCCCGTGGAGCTTGCTTCAATCCGTAGAGCGCCTTGTCTAGGATGTAGACATGGTCAGGCTTCTTTTCGTCCATGAACCCGTCCGGTTGCGACACGTACACTTCTTCCTTGAGTTCGCCGTTAAGGAATGCGGTCTTCACATCCATTTGGAAGACCGTGAAGTTCTTGTGCGCGGCGTATGCAAGGAACATACGTATTGCTTCTATCCTCGACCTCGGAGCCTATGTCTCGTCATAGTCAATCCCTTCTTGTTGACGGTACCCCTTGGCCACTAGACACGCCTTGTTGTGTACTATGATGTCGTCCTCGTCTTTCTTGTTCTTGAAGATCCATTTTGTGCCAATCACCGATTGTGAGATGGACGTGGGACAAGTCGCCATACTTTGAGGGCCTCGAATTGGTTGAGCTCCTCTTGCATGGCCATGACCCAGTCCATATCTTCGAGTGCTTCGCGGACGGTGGTAGGCTCGATCTTACTCAGAAATCCAGAGAAGAGGAAAAAATTGGCCGATGCGCCTCGCGTTTGGACTGGAGTGGAGGGATCACCGACAATCTGGTGCAGGGGATGAGCTCTTGTCCATTTGGTGGTGTGTGGAAGCGGCTGCTGAGTGGAGTGTAAGGTGTCCGGATCCACGTAATCACCAGTTGGAAGGTCTTGAATAGCTTCAAGTGTAGCAGGTTGGTTTCTCGGAGGAGACGGGGGAGGATTCGTCGAAGGCTGAGCAACTTCTGGTTCCGAGGAATTCAGAGGTTGATCTATTATAGTAGTAGAGGACGAATCTTGATGAGCGATCTCCGTGTTGTGTACTGGTTTCTCCGGGGGGATGGTTGTATCAGATGATGTGGATGATGAAGGTTGAGGTGTCTCCACAGTGAGTGTTGGACTGCTGGTCGAAGGCGGCGGACCGGAGAGATTCGCCGAATCCTCGATTTGAGCAGCTTCAATACGTGGTTGCGCTGAGACACAAGGGGTAGCAGTGTTAAACATGTCATCATAAAAGTACTGAAACAATAAATCTAAATCAGAAAGACTAGTATTCGACGTAGATGCGTGATTCGGATTTACTGTTGTTTGTGCAGATCCCGAACGATAAAGTTCGGAAGCTAACACACCAGTTAAACCTGGTTCTGAACTGATTTATTCAGAAACCAATTCCACGGCTTCATCGAATGACACGTTTACACTCTGAGTAACGGTTTTAGTCCGTTTGTTGTAAACGCGATACGCCTTAGCCTGCATGGAGTATCCTATGAAGACTCTTTCGTCCGCCTTCGGGCTGAATTTTCCGAGATCATCTTTGTCATTCAGGACGTAGCACGTGCATCCGAACGCGTGGAAGTATTTGATATTCGGAACGCAGTTGTTGATGGTCTCGTACGGCGTCTTGTTGAACCGCTTGTTGATGATTGAGCGGTTTTGCGTGTAGCAGGCAGTTGACACCGCTTCGGCCGAGAGAAATAAAGGCAGTTTGGACTGAGATAGCATTATGTGAGCAGCTTCGACTAGGGTACGGTTGCGACTTTCCACCACTCCGTTTTGTTGAGGAGTGCGTGCAGCCGAGAAGGTTTGCGAGATACCGACTGAAGTCAGGTATTCGTTCACCGTTTGATTTTTGAACTCTGTCCCGTTGTCGGTCCTGATGGTCTGAACTTGCCGTTGAAGGTTCAGCTGGATAGTCTTCAGATGGTTGATAATCAACTCCGGGGTTTCGTCCTTCGAGCGTAAAAACTTGACCCAAGTATAGCGTGAGAAATCATCCACCATCACCAGGACGTACTTACGCTTGTTGATGCTCTGAACACGCATCGGTCCACACAGATCCATATGGATAAGTTCGAGGGCCCGGGACGTGCTCGGAGTGGCCTTCGGCTTGTGCTTTGCTCGCTTCATCTTTCCTATTTCGCATGCCCCGTAGAGTCGGTCCTTCACGAATTGAAGGTCGGGCATGCCTTTCACGTGTCCGCCTGTTTTGGCAAAAAATCACGTCGTACGACCACGACGAGAGCAGGTAAATCGCACGTCATAAGTAACATATTGTATTAAGATAAGGTCTCGACGAGAACCCAGAAAACATCCGTCGTCGCCCGTAAAAGGTAAGTCGTACGTCCCCCATGACGCTCGACCATAGTATCGCCCGTCCCGTACGACCATCGCGTAAGATCATTGTGCCTTCGACCAAAGATAACGTTAACCTTGACTGTTACGTTTGTTAAGTGTTTAATGCAGGAGTCAAAGTCATTAAAGAGCAACGGACATAACCGACGCAACCATTAACGATCGATAGCCTTAACGGACGAAGAGTATTATGAACATTCATCTCGGCGACCGTTTCCAGCCGTTGTAGCCGTTGATCAAATCATTAATGGAACTAATTAATGACACGAAGACTATAAAAGACAAGCTAAAGCTTCATTTCAAGGAACATCAGTTAGAATCCAATACACTCCAGCGAACATCATCTAACAGCAGAGAAAATCATCCCAGCTCATAGTAAAGAACATTCAAACTCTGGAGATTAAGTACTGAAAGCCAGAATCTTACAGCGAACTCAAGAACACTCGAAGGAAAGCTCAAGTATCGCTCTCGACGCACGACAACAGTCCTCGACCAGAAGTTCACACTTTGTATTCACACACGACAAACACCTGTTTTTACATTTAAACACTTGTACTTTA
Source organism: Saussurea involucrata (assembly GCA_033807775.1). Classification (NCBI taxonomy): domain Eukaryota; kingdom Viridiplantae; phylum Streptophyta; class Magnoliopsida; order Asterales; family Asteraceae; genus Saussurea; species Saussurea involucrata. The sequence goes on from CM066322.1 coordinate 143,503,408, forward strand.
CATTTCGAAGTATTTCCACTTGTAATCATCGTACAACAGACGCCAGTACCAAGGACGTCGCCCCTGATTGGCGACCATAGTGCAGTGACGACATCCCTTGTCGTCCGCAGGTTTTTTCCTCGTTTGAGGTTTTTCCTGCGTCATCAAATCCCTTGTCTCGTTTATTTTTTCCCTCGTTGCATGTCTCGTCGAAAGATCCTTCCTTTAGTTGATTAATTCGACATCGACCTTAAGTTGTCCCTTTGGTGCGATTTTTGGCATTAACAGTTTGGCGCCATCCGTGGGACCTCATCTAGAGAAAATCCTCGACGAACGTGCACCCTACTAATAGTTTCTTGGAGATTCTTCTGTTCTCTATCACAGGAAAATGGCAGATAGCGAAAACTCAGAGCAAACCACTGACCCAGCGCATGGAAAGCTTGAAAAGGTGCAAGATGCTCCTAAAGCCATCGGTGATTATTGCCTAGAAGAAGTTGTCTTAGACCCAAGCAAGCCCGAGCAAAAAGTCTGATAGGATCATCCCTCGATCCCCATCTTAGGCAAAGGATAATATCTTTCTTGCAGGAATATGCTGACTGCTTCGCCTGGTCACATGAAGATATGGTTGGCATTGACCCTAACATCATTTCTCATAAGCTCAATATCGATCCATCGTTTAAACCCGTCAAGCAAAAGCGCCGTAAATTCGCTCCTGAAAGAAATAAGGTAATAAACGATGAGGGCGATAACCTCCCCAAGACAGGAAAGACCCGAGAAGTAAAGTATCCCGACTAGCTTGCTAATGTCGTGGTCGTGGCTAAGAAGAATGGAAAGTGGAGGGTCTGTATCGACTTCACCGATCTCAATAAGGCTTGCCCGAAAGATCCTTTCCCATTACCGCATATCGACGCCATGGTCGACGCAACCGCAGGACATGAACTATTGACCTTCATGGATGCCTATTCAGGGTATAACCAAATCCTAATGCACGTCGAGGACCAGGAGAACACCGCTTTTATGACGGACCGAGGTATTTACTGTTATAAAGTTATGCCTTTCGGACTAAAAAATGCAGGATCCACCTATCAACGTCTGGTGAATAAAATGTTCAAATACCATCTCGGTGACACAATGGAGGTATATACTGACGAAATGCTCGTCAAGTCAAAGCAAGCGGTCGATCATGTCGAGCATCTAAGACAATCGCTCAACATCCTTCGGGAGTATAGCATGAAGCTCAACCCTACCAAATGTTCCTTCGGAGTCAGTGCTGGAAAGTTCTTAGGCCACATGGTCACTCGCCAAGGAATCGAGGTTAACCCCGATCAAATCAAAGCCATCATCGACATCAAATCTCCTCGAAATTTCAAGGAGGTCAAAAGGCTAACTGGTCGAGTAGCGGCCCTAAACAGGTTTATCTCCCGATCTTCAGATAGATGTCATCTCTTTTATAACGTCCTTAGGAAAAACAAAGGTTTCAACTGGACCAACGATCATGAGCAAGCATTGCAAAAACTCAAGGAGTATATGGCATCGCCTCCTCTGTTGTCGAAACCTCACGATCATGAGGTCTTAGAATTGTATTTAGCTGTCAGTCCAATTGCGGTAAGCGCCGTACTCACACGAGAGGACGAAAAACAACAATTACCAATCTACTACGTAAGTAAATCTCTCTTGGACGCAGAAACCATGTATTCTTCCATGGAAAAGCTGCTTTTGTCGCTAGTCACAGTTGCTAAAAAATTACGACACTACTTCGAATCGCATCCTATTACTGTCGTAACTAACTTTCCTCTTAAGTCTGTTCTAAGGAAACCTGAGTTGACAGGTCGCTTAGCAAAGTGGAGCATATATCTCAGCAGTTACGACATTGATTTCAAACCCAGGACCGCGATCAAATCACAAGCCTTGGCAGACTTTATCGCCGATTTCAGCCCTGAGTTGGAAAAAGAAGCAGAACTCGAAGTGTCCACTGTGGCGACTCACGACGACATGCCTTGGATCCTACATGTTGACGGATCATCCAACATTAGAGGCTCTGGACTGGGTGTCGTCTTAAAGTCGCCACAGGGGGGTAAGATGGTATACTCGGTCCGATGCAACTTCAAGGCCACCAACAAAGAAGCCGAATATGAAGCCTTGATCGTGGGAATGAATATGGCCCATGACTCGAGGGCAACCGCACTGCATGTCAAGAGCGATTCCCTGCTGGTAGTAAACCAAATCAATGGAGAATTCGCAACCAAGGATTTAAAAATGACAGCATATCTAAGCGTGGCAAAGGAAATTACCAAAAAATTTAAATCTTTTTCTATTGAACAGATTCCGCGAGACCAGAACACTCAAGCCGACGCATTGGCGAACCTTGGGTCAGCTTTAGTTGAACCAATATTTGATGTTATTCCTATGATTCACCTGGCAACGCCGTCCATTGGAAACACAGATGTCATCCATATCGAAGACGAAGAAGATGATTGGTCACGCGACATTCGAAATTTCCTCGTGCACGATCAACTCCCCGAAGGCAAAATGGAGGCTCGAAAAATTAGATTCAAAGAATCTAGTACGTCATGATCGAAAATAAGCTTTATCGGCGATCATCGACGGGCTTAAATTTAAGGTGCGTCATCAGCAAGAATCAAGCCCAGAAAATCCTCCAAGAGATGCACGACGGCGAATGTGGTAATCACTCAGGAGGTCGTAGCTTGGCTAATCGTGTCTCCCAACAAGGGTATTTTTTGCCGACACTGCGACAAGACGCTGTCAAGTACGTCCAAAATTGTGACCCCTGTCAACGACACTCAGGTATGTCTCATAAACCCTCGGAGCCTTTGCACTCATCGCTTGTCCCATGGCCTTTCATGAGGTGGGGAATGGATATTGTCGGCAAACTACCACCTGCTCCGGGGCAAAAAGTGTTCCTCCTCGTACTCACGGATTACTTTTCTAAATGGGTCGAAGCAGCTGCCTTCTCACAAATTAGGGATAAAGAAGTTATCTCCTTTATCCAGAATAACATCATATGCAGGTTTGGAATTCCATCCGAAATTGTCTGCGACAATGGATCCCAATTCATAAGCGACATGACCCAACAGTTCTGCGATGACAGGAATATCAAACTAACAACCTCGACTCCCAGATATCCCCAAGCTAATGGACTTGCCGAGTCAAGCAATAAGACTATTCTAGCTTCGATCAAGAAACGATTAAAAGCCGCAAAAGGAAGGTGGGTTGAAGAACTCCCTTCGGTCCTATTCGCACGACGCCACGCACGTCCACTGGGCAACCCCCTTTCTCTCTCGTCCACGGTTGCAAAGCCGTCCTACCGATCGAGGTTCATCTCCCAACTTCGAGGCACACATCCGTCGACCACAACGTGGTTGATTTAAGTTATGACCTCGACGCCCTTAAAGAGCTCAGAGAATCGGCCTTGATCAGAATGGCGTCACAGAAGCAGGCAGTCTAGCGACATTTCAATAAGCACGTCAAAGTTAAAATCTTTCGAGAAGGCGATTACGTCCTCCGTCGAGTATTCTCTAATACCCAGGAACTCAACGCAGGTAAACTTTCTACCAAGTGGGAAGGTCCCTATCGTATCTCTGAAGTCGTTGGTAAAGGAGCCTATCGACTTCGTACCCTCGACAATCAGGAAATCCCACGAAGTTGGAATGCGACGCACTTGAAAAAATATATTTCTTTTAAAATCGCTTCCTATCATACAAAGTTTTCAGCACGACGGTAGGCATCGCAAAATCATTGGAAAAACCACGACCTCTAACGAACTTTATCGCAGGAACGCACGACATGGGTATCCAAGTGCATGACTCGATCACAGGGGCATATATTCTAAAGTTTCATGATACGATACAGTCATACGTAAGGTCTAAACGGTCCCTCGATCTAAGTTTCTGGAACTTAGAAATACTTTGTATGTTCTAACACATCGATGATATATATTTAAACCGCTATATTGCAATAAAAGCCTAAGTCGCACGATCCTCCGTTTATTTCATACTGTTATGATCAGTATTACATTTATCCACGACATATGTAATTAAAAACACAGGTTCAGCAAAAGAAGGAACTTCATTGAACGATTACATATGAACGACCAATAGTCGGACAAGTAAATACAAAGTCAAAAGCTGTTGCATACCAACGAACCGACCACCAACGGTCAAGCATGAAAAGCCTAATTCATAAACCCAGAAAAAAGAAACTACCCTAAGATCTAAGGAAACATGGCAATCGTAAATTCTGCCCAAAGAAAACTCAGCCTTCGGAATCCTGACAATCCTAAAGAACTGATGCATGGATCAAACGAGTATAGCCGGAGTCGTCTCCCAACCTTTCGCGCCATGGCATTCCGAGAATGTGGCTCTTAAGATTAATGTTAAGGTTGGAGGAAGGAATATCTCCTCTTCGACAATCGACCTCCACTCCAATACCCCCAGTTGCCTCACGTGATTAGTGAAGGAAAACATAAACCTCTGCATAATTACAAAAGGGACGTATTAGCAAAACGCTCATCGAAAGAATAAACGTCGGTAAACACAAGTTTCGAAAGAAAAACTTATGAAAATCGCCAGTACGGCCAAACACAGTCTAATCTCCTTGAAATATAAGAGCTGATATTTCCCCAGAAGCGGGAGCGACTTCGTCCTGACGAGGACATAGTCAGTCGAGAGGGATGAAGACAACGCAAAGTTGATCTCCATAAAATCCCCATCATTCTCTCCCGTCTTTACACCCTCGCCCCAGCCGGCTAACGAAAGGGTCGACGTGGTAGCAGAAAACATCATCGCCAGATGCGCAGAATCCACGGACATCGCGTCTATCGCAACCAACATCGTCATCGATTTGGGTATCACAGCCCACGGTAGATCATCAGTCACTAAAGATTTGGAAAAAGTCGAGATTCTAGAAAAGATGACTTTTCGAAAGATTGAAGAAAACAATCCATTTTGGTCTCTATTTATGCAGGAAATCGTGACAGGTCGAGCCCTTCAAAAGATCGACACGCATCCCCGACTTGCATATGCCCCAGTAAATCACCGACACCTGGCATCGACAGCTGGTAAGCATCATCGTACGTCAGCATGATGTCACGACCTCGTTCTCCTTTCGACTTCTCGTTCAGTTAAGAGCAGACCAGCCTAGTTCCAAGGTAACCAAGGTAAATCGCGTCGTACGACCACGACGACAGCAGGTAAATCGCACGTCATAAGTAACATCTTGTATTAAGATAAGGTCTCGACGAGAACCCAGAAAACATCCGTCGTTGCCCGTAAAAGGTAAGTCGTACGTCCCCCATGACGCTCGACCATAATATCGCCCGTCCCGTACGACCATCGCGTAAGATCATTGTGCCTTCGACCAAAGCTAACGTTAACCTTGACTGTTACGTTTGTTAAGTGTTTAATGCAGGAGTCAAAGTCATTAAAGAGCAACGGACATAACCGACGCAACCATTAACGATCGATAGCCGTAACGGACGAAGAGTATTATGAACATTCATCTCGGCGACCGTTTCCAGCCGTTGATCAAATCATTAATGGAACTAATTAATGACGCGAAGACTATAAAAGACAAGCTAAAGCTTCATTTCAAGGAACATCGGTTAGAATCCAATACACTCCAACGAACATCATCTAACAGCAGAGAAATTCATCCTAACTCATATCAAAGAACATTCAAACTCTGGAGATTAAGTACTGAAAGCCAGAATCTTACAGCGAACTCAAGAACACTCGAAGGAAAGCTCAAGTATCGCTCTCGACGCACGACAACACTTCTCGACCAGAAGTTCACACTTTGTATTCACACACGACAAACACCTGTTTTTACATTTAAACACTTGTACTTTACATTTTGAAGTATTTCCTTCATTTGTATTGTAATCATCGTACAACTAACGCCAGTACCAAGGACGTCGCCCCTGATTGGCGACCATAGTGCAGCGACGACATCCCTTGTCGTTCGTAGGTTTTTTCCTCGTATGAGGTTTTTCCTGCGTCATCAAATCCCTTGTCTCGTTTATTTTTTCTCTCGTTGCATGTCTCGTCGAAAGATCCTTTCTTTAGTTTATTAAGTCCACATCGACCTTAAGTTGTCCCTTTGGTGCGATTTTTGGCATTAACACCGCCCACCACCAGTTTGTTGATACTTTTGAAGTTCAGGTGCGAGAGACGTCGATGCCAAATCCATGCTTGCTGGGAATTGGCCTTTGACATCAGACAGACAGAATTATCAGTCTTCAGGGCTGCGAGGTCGATGGTGTAGAGGTTGGTCTTTCGCGTTCCATCCAGTAGCTCCTTTCCGACGTCAGTGAGAATGCTACATATTTTGGCTTTGAATCTGACCTCGAGATCTTTGTCACAGAATTGGCCGATACTGAACTGGTTATGTCCCAATCCCGCGACATATGAAACTTTCTTGATGGTGATCTTGTCTTGGACAATGTCGCCGTAGCCCAAAATCGGCGCCTTGTCATCGTTCCCGAATCTCACGTCTCCGCAATATTGTTCCTTGTAGTTCATGAGAAGCTCCCTCTTTCCGGTCATGTGCTTGGAGCATCCAGAATCTAAGTACCACACATGACCATCCTGCAAAACGAGATTAGCGGACTTTAGGTACCCATATTAACATGGGTCCTGGAGGGTTAGGTTTTACACCTTTCGGAGGAACCTGTTTTGAAGCAGGTTAACTCTTGGGTGTAGGTTTAACCTCAGTAGGAGAAACCCGTTTTGAAATGGGTTTCCTTTCTTGCTTAGGTTTAACCTCTGATTAGGGACCCCGTGTAGATTTAGATTTCTTTTTGTTTTTACGGGGTCTGCGTTTTGGTTGTGAATTATACATATGATATGAACCAAACCAATCATTATTATTTATGTCATCAAAGTCATTCCAACTACAACTAGAACAACACAAACAATCATGCGATAATTGAATCAATTGCTGAATGGAATAAAGTTTAATTGGAAATTTAACATCTTGTTTAACAAAATCATTCCTATGATTCCAAGCACAATCATTTTTGTTCATTATAGGATAGAAAACGGTATTAAATGACTTCGACGCCTCTTTCTCAATAGATTCCTTAGCTAGCCACTTTTGTTTGTCATGTTTAGCTCGACCGGTTTTATCTGAAACAACATTGACAACATGGTCAGTGGCTTTTGAGGAAACATGATTTTTGGCTGTCGATCGATCGGTCTTTTGCCTCGGTTGTGATTGTTTTTTAGAATCTGACTTAGTTTTAGAAACCTTAATCACAGTCGGGGTCTTTGTTTTGGAACAATCTCCCTTTAGAAAATTGACCGGTCGATTAACCACTGGTGAAAGGAAGTCAGTATGACTTGGAAGAGGTTTGTCGAAGGGAAACGACTCAAACTCTTCATCAGAATTGCCCTCGAAATTCATGAATTCTGAAAAATCGATATGCAGGATAGTGGGACTTGGATTTGCCGAGGAAGGCGAGGAACACTTTGTGTCAGTGTGCTTTGGGGAATTCGGTGCGGAAGCTAGGAAAAAATCAGAGTTTAAGTTCCTTAACACACTTTTTATCTTGAGACTCTTTGCCGTCTTGTGAAAAGATTTTTCCAATGAAAGCTTTACACGAGGATGTGTCTGATGAATTGGAGGAAAGTTCGGGTGAAATCTGCTTTTCAGTTTGACGTAGGTCAATCTGCTCTTGGAGTTGACAATTTCTCTTATGCTCCTGCATCGCTTCTGTTGCCAAGGCAGACAGTTGTGATGTGAGCTTATTGATTTCACACCGAAGGATTTGCTGTCCTTTATCCGACACAACTTCGGTTTTAACGGATTTGAGATTCTCAAGTTCTATGACAAGCGCTTGCCTTTCCTTTTGAAAACAAGACCTTTCCTTCTCAAGTTACTCTTCTAACTCAACTATTTTAGCTTCCAAGACGAGAGGGGGAACATAGAGTTTGAACTCATCCGTCTCAGTCTTGGGTTCGGTTGTTCGGACCTCATCCTTTTTGGCAGAATCCTTGGGCGTCACAACCTTATAGTAGTCAAAATAGTCATTCGAGAGGTATTTCTTTTGATTTTTCTCATAATAATAGTTTAAAGGCTCATAACAAAAAGGAAGTTGCATTTTTGTCGTATGTTTGCGCTTGTATTCCTCATTTTCCTCTTCCATTTTAGGTTCAAGAGGACCAGTCCATTTTATCCCATATTCTGGATACTTTTTGTCTATTCCAAGACATCCAAAATCATACAGTGTAGGTCTTTTGAATATACCCTTTTTCAAGTAGTATGGGTTATCGTATCCGATTCCCCATTCTTTGTTAAAGTAAGTGAACTCCTTGGGTTTATTCATGTGAATGGTTTGATCAGATTGACCTCTTTTGTGGAGTTTGGTTTCAAGTTCAATTATTTTATTGACAAACTCCTTGTGTTGAATTTGAAGAGCAGAGCATTGATAAACAATTTCTACTTTCTCATTCTCACAATGATCAAGCTGTGACTGTAGTTCAGATATTTTGGCCCTTAAGTCCTTAGGTGCTAGTGAAAGATTTTTGCATTTTTCTTTTAAATTAGCATTTTCGGACTTGTGTTTCTCAGTTATCCGCTTTTGAACATGTAGCTTTTCAGATAGTGATTTAATCTCAAGCAGTTGTTCATCAGCGGTGGCCTTGTAGGAATCTATCCGTTAAGCAAGAGATTGCATTTGATCAAAAAAATCTTGATGGATAGGTTCACATACCTGGCATGGCTTGGCCTTTTCTTCATCAGCAGGAGAGTGATAGCCCATGAAAGCATCAGCACCTTCAGAGTCGCTTTCACTATCAGATCAACCCAGCCAGTGGTCATCTTCAACAAATAGAGCTTCGCCCGCTTCCTTTTGTTCTGCCAGTGCGAGCTTTGCCTTGTAGTAGTGAGCATTCTTTACAACAGGCTTCCTACAATCCATCGCAAAATGACCCAATTTCCCGCCGTTGTAGCATGTTACGGGTTCGTCTTTCTTCTTTTCTGGCTTACGGTCATCTTTCTCAGTCTTCTCCTTCTTATCAGAATGGTTGTGCTCATCGGACTTCTTCTTTCCTTCGTATTTATCCTGATAATCATGACGCTTGTTGGAGGAGGTGGAATAGTGCTGATTATTGGATGTGGGCTTCTTGTAGAACTTCTGTTGTTGGAAAGATTTGGAGAGCAGAGCAATTGATTTCTTAATGGTTGTTACTTCAGAATCGGAATCACTGTCCTCCTTTTCCTCAGACTCAGGCTCAGATTCACTCGGCTCTTGGGCACGTTTGGAACGACGGCCGGAAGATTTGCCTCATTTTGAAGACATAAGAGCTAATGGATCAGCAGCTGGTTTGGACGCAGATCTCTTTTGGCTCAGAATTTCATTCACTTCATCTTCGTCTTGGAGAAGCGTCTCGTAGAGCTCATGGATGCCAACGTTCTCCATCAGGTGGTTGTGCTTGACATGAGATGCGAATACTTTCCATTCAGGCAAGAGGTTGTTGAGAAACTTGAGCGCGTTCTCCGTGTTAGAACGAGTGATTTGGTTCTTGTGAAGCTCGTTGAGAAGGAGACAAAAGCGTTCATAGATTTGGGTAAGGGATTCGTCGGTGCGCTGCTTATACCCGTCGAACTTGGTTATGGAGCTGTTGATTTTCAGTTGATTCCCGACTTAGATCCCGCGCATCATTTTCTCCACCTGATCCCACATGCCCTTTGCTGTCTTTTTATAGCTGTCGAAGGCTGTGTAGATCGTGTTGGGTAGAGCCTGAACAAGATACCTCTTAGCATGCTTTTCTCCCTCGAGCATGCCTCTTTCGTCAGCAGTCATATCGGAGAGTATCTTAACCTCGTAACGAACTTGACCACCTGCTTCAGTTGTTGGTATAGTCTTCATGGGTTGAGGAATTGGCCCGTCATCTAGAGCTCGCCAGATAAACTTGAAGTTATCCTTTGACTCAATGAAGATTAGAAATCTGTCCCGCCACTGGCTGTACTCACCTTAGTAGAGGCAAGGTGGTTTGGAATCGGTGTCGATAGCGAAAGCGTCGCGCGAAGACATCGTATGTTGCACTAATGTGATCGTCAGACGATTTGTTGGATTCAAAGTGAGATCCTAACGCAAGGCACTAAGAGTGAAGTCCTAACACAGGTTCTAAGAGTGATTTATGCAAAAACAGGTAAGAAATCGACTAGACTGTACTTACCGGATAGGAATCCGGATGAAAGATATCTAATCTGGAAGTGTCCGGATCAGATTGTGAAAAATAGGTAAATTTGCAGAGGTTACCGGGTAGACTTGAGTTACCGAATAACAGAGAGTTACCGGATGAAACAAGTTTACCGGATGAAGTAATAATGAGCAAAGATGAAACTTACCTGGTGGAAGTGCTTACCGGATGAAAGGCTTACCGGGTGTAGGTGCAGTTACCGGATGTAGTTACTTACCGGATGAGGCAACTAAATCCAAAGGTTACCGATAACAAAATGAAACAGATGAAAAACTTACCGGATGAGATAACTTACTGGATGAGAAAGTAAGTTATCGGATGAGCTTACCGGGAACTTGTCCGGTAAGTGTGAAATTTATCCGGTAAGAGATATATTACCCGGTAACTTGGAGTTACCCGGTAACAATTGAAGAATAAGGAAACTTACCCGATATCTCTGTGATGTACCCGGTAACTGCGGCTGTTACCCGGAAACCACGACTTAGGTTGAAATTTCGACTGGAATGCGATTAGGGTTGCCCAAAAACTTTCCTGAAAGATTAGTAACTTTCCAAACTAGCAAAATAACAATTCCCAATTCGATTTTTCAAGCAAAAAACACGATTTTGAATGGTAAAATTATGAATTTTTCAAGAACAGAGGCTAAAACCCAGGAAACTTGATTTTGCATAAACACTAGTCGGATGATCGAATTGGAATGAGAAAAATTGCAGAATCACTAATAGAGATGATGCTAGCAGAATGCAATAAACAAAAACGAGCAATTTTAACCGAAACAAAATATGGAATTTTAAGCCAATAACATAATTCTTACCCGAAATCTAAGAATCACTTTGAATCGTTTCGTCCGTCTGCTCTGATACCAATTGTGAGTTCCAGATCAGTGCAACGAATCAATAGAAATCAATAGATATGTATGCGAACAATATGATTTCCAATGGTCATCCAATTTACTTTCAATATAGAGAGAATTACAATACGTTTCTGAAAGTGAAAATAGACAACTAACTTGTTTTTCTAAGCTAATACACTTTAAATACTCTAGGCCCATGGCATGTACGCCCATGGCCCGTTTCACAATTAAGGATTAAATTACATAAATAACAGTTTATCCCTTGAACTTCTATTCAACCAAATTTGACCCTAACATATTACTTCTCACTTTTCTGTGCCCCAAAAGGCGTGTTTAGTGAGCTTCAGAGAATAAGAAGTCGATTCTTTTTTTTGGGGGGGGGGGGGGGGGGGAGGGGCGGGGAAGGGGAAAATAAAAAGAGAGGGATGGCTTGGGTTAATGGTAGAGAGTCGTGAGGGATTTCAAAATCGAGGGTCTAAACGTGGGGAGTTTGCAAGTATCTTGGGGCTTGGTGGGGAAGTGGTGGTGGAGATTTGCTAGGGAAAAGAAGGCTCTTTGGGGTAGAACTATTACAAGCATTTACGGTCATAAAGGGGTCTAGAGAGGGTTGGATCAGAAGTTCGGGGGAAAGTCGGTGTGGGCCGGGATCGTGAAAATTGGTGAGGATTTGAAAAAAATGGGGGATCGATTTATATTCCTCATTTGGGATAGAAGTGGGGAATGGGAGCAAAACGAAGTTTTGGACGGATAGATGGGTATCTAGGGAGTTGTTGAGTCACAAGTATAAGCGCCTTTGGCGTCTTGAAACCAATAAAGAAGAAAAGATAGCCGAGAGACGAGTTTGGGTCGGTGAGGAGTGGTCTTGGAAATGGGGATGGAGGAGGGGAGGGGGGAAGAGCTCGATGATCTCAATTCCTTATTGCAGGTGTGGAGGCCGAAAGCAAACGCCCTTGATAAACCGAAATGGTGGCTAGGGGCAGACGGGGAATTCTCATTGTGTGGCTTGAAGGCATTGATAGTGGAGAAGGTAGCGGTTGCGGTTGGAGTCGGATCGGAAACTAAATGGTCAAAGATAATCCCAAAAAAGGTTGGCATCCTTATATGGAGGGTTAACCTTGGAAGAATACCGTGCAGGGCGTTCTTAGATAAGTTGGGGATCGACTTAAACTCGACGTTATGTCCAAGATGCACGAAAGAGCGTGGCAAGTCGTGGCACGGTGGTGGAGCATGGATTTCGGCAATATTGGTTCAGTTGAGGATTTGTTAGAATCTTGTAGCGGATCGAAAGATAACGTAGATCATCCTAAACTGTGGAAGGAAGCGGTATGGGCATTTATCTATCTACTTTGGTTGCATCGGAACCGCATGGTGTTGGATAAGGAATCAAGGAAAGTGGAGGACCCCTTTTTCGACTTCCAACGAAGGAGTTTGGAGTGGATCGTGGGAAGAACTCGCAGAAATAGGATTGATTGGACTTCATGGCTGTCGAACCCACGAAGTTCGTTGTTAGGTCGGGATAACGTGACGTGATAGGTACGCCGTAAATTCGTCCGAAACAGTCTAATCTGGCCGAGGAAATGGTTCGGGTTGTTTGTCGTCTATCTAGAGTTTATGGTCTCAAATTTGGCTCTAGAATATACTGTTGCATGGACTTATAGTTAGTTTGGTAGTTTGCCACTGGCAATCAAAGTTTGCTACTGTTTCCATGTTTGCTATTGTTTCCTGCATGTTGGCTTGGGTTTGTAATTTTGTTGTAGGCCTTTTGGCCTTTTGTTGGTAATAAAGGTTTTTGCTCTTCAAAAAAAATACAAACAAACACCATTTTGCTACGGATGTGCTACAGGCTTGTTCGTCGTTAATATTAAAGTTTCATCGCTAAATCTGTAGCAAAATATTTTTACAACAAATTGATTAGCGTAACTTGTTTGTTACGAATTTGCTAGAGATTTACTTTCAGCTACAAATATGTCCATTGCTATTGTCTCTGTTTTTTTGTAGTGCTAGAATATGGAAGTGAAAAATAGAAGAATTGTATTGTAGACATAAGAATCTAGCATGCATCGTATTTATAAAAGAAAATTAATTTATGCCATTTGTTATCGACCAAATTTACTTAGCTAATTTTAGGAATGGTAACGGTTGGGTTCAGGCCGATTATTGTTATTCCCGTCACCGAAACCAATAACCAAAGTTGTCCTGATCTCCGTCGAGGATCTTATCGGAGATCCCCTTCGGGTCCCCGCGGTTTCCCTGGTCCCGTTGGGGAACCCGTTGTAAAGACCCCTCCCAAACATATATCATATGATACAATTTACATGCCAAATATATCCAACAAAAGATACATATTATATCACATAAGGTCCGAAAGTCTTAAAATTGTACAGTACATATTAAGTACAAACTTTTCGCTAATAATTTACATTAAAATTCATAAAAACTAATCATACAAAACCCTTATCAGGATAACTACTTATTCATAACCAACCTTCACAAGCACCCTACACCTTATCCTTTCCTTTGTCTTTATAATTTCCTCGACCAGGAATACATATTTTTGAAAACAAAATGAGGGTTAGACCAATTGGTCTAAGTGAGAAAATCTGTGTCAGTTTAGTAATCCTTTGATAAAACACAGATATACAACAAGTATATGAATACCAAGCATGACTCGTGTGCACTGTGTACAACTCCTTCACATGGCCATATTAGTTGGTTGCGTTAAACCAACTAATCAATTTACTCCTCTGCACTAACATACAGCCAACTCCGCTGCCCCTCCGTACAACCAATACTCCGCCGTCCCTAAGTCCGTCCAAGGTGCACTCGTGTAGTGTAATGCTCATATAAATATAACATATATCTCAATATATCATATTTCAATCATAAGCACGTCATCACACTACCTACCACATATTTATCCCATATATATATATATATATATATATATATATATATATATATATTCTAGTTTGAAAATGTTTAAAGTAAAACTCACCTGATTGCTATCAAAATACTTCCAAGTTTTCCTCAAATAAACCGATGATTCGATCTCTCACTAAAAGTCACAGAATCTGAAATAAATTGAATACCAATATCTATTTACCAATCAAACACATAAGACTCTCTAGCAGTCTAAGAATTCTATATAAACCTATCATACCCTTATCCACAAATGTCCCTCTTATTCGGGTAGCTCACCCGGAAACCAATCCGGAAACTATATCCGGAAACCAACACCCGGAAACTTTATCCGGAAACATGGTCCGGACAATCTATCCGGGAAAACCCATCCGAACAATCTATCCGGAAAACTTCATTCGGATAACACAAGAGTCTAGTACTTTTAGTCCGGACAACAACATTCCGGTAATCAAATCCAGACATTATCTGGAAAACCTTATCCGGAAACCTATCCGGACAACATGAACCGGATATCATCCGAAAGAGTACAGAATCCGGAAAAATAATACATTCGGAAACTTAAAGAATCCGGACGCATCGACATCAAATCCAGAATCGATCGAATACAATTAAGAATCAAAATTGAAGATTCTAAACCGATAGAAATTCACTACTACATGATACAAACATGATTTGAAAAGACACATACCTCAAAAAACGACTTAAGTGGAAATTCTTCTCGGCCCTAATCGAACGGACACTTCTTTCTCTCTGCTTCTCTTGACTCCAAACCCACACACAGACCCAAATTGAAACCGACTTAATGAAATAAAGAGGAGGTGTCGATTTCTTATATAAGAATGAGAAATTGCAAGCAAGGGTCTCAACTCTCATAACTCTATTCTAATACCCTTGACTTATAAAAACTAACATAAACTTACCTTAAATAAATAATTACATAAATAATTAAACAACTAACTTACCCTGGTTATTACACCCGTTAAGGGTAAAAATCCTCTTTGCCCGTTGGTTTCTCATTTACGATTGGTTATACCCGAACCCGAAACTGAAACCGGACATATTTTTTATAAAATATTAATCTTTACAACTAAAACTAAATTACAGCTTTTTTAAATATACAAGTCTAAATGTCTCAAAAACAATGTCTTAAATTACTATATAAATGTAAATTGAAGTTCAAATATTAACATCCGGATTTCATCATTAAGCAAATAAACTGGACTATTTCACGAGGCTTATTTGGGTTGTTGAGGTAAAGTGGATAAAAGCTTTTTAAATTTTAATGTTAGCAGTTTTTTTAATGATATTATATCTAAATTAATAGATAGACACACACACGCGCACACGCACACACATAGGGTCGGGTCGGTGATCATTACTTGTCCCCGTCCCCGCCCCTGTTCTGTCCCTGATAAAATCCCTGAATATGTTCCCAACCCCCGCCATGTCCCCGATGAGGAGTCCTCGAACCCCACCCACAAATTTTGCTTTTCGGTTTTCACAACCCCCCCATTGTCATGTCGTAATGTAATTTTTTTGCCTATTGTATCTGTGCACCCACTTAATTTGAAGTGTGCTCTCATATATTTTTCAAACAAAAGTGTGAAGTTAGGGTGCTACTTTTTTTCTATGCGTCATGGGTCCAACCTTGTTGGCAACAAATTCAAGCCTTTTGTATTTTAAGTTTAAGTTACTAAAAAAGACAAACAATTACAGGTAATTCTTACCAATCTACGACAACTATTTTTTATTTACAATTTCCGCAATCTTGCTTTTGTCTCTTTTTCTTTTATAATAATTTTTCTTCCAAATTACTCATTAATCTTAAATTTGTTTTTTGTCTCATTCTAATGAGAACACATTTTTATCCGAAATAACTTAACAAGAAAATAAATTTAGTCAAATTTAAGTATTTAACAATTAAAACTTTGCATGATTTTTTTTTTAAAATCGGTTAGTTAATTTTAATTTGTAGAACATTCTATGTATTAATTTAGTACTAAGAAAACCGAAATATTAACTCAAAATCAACCAAAAAACAAAAAAAATTCCTCGAAGTCAACAAAAGAACTTAAAAGATGTCTTAAAATCAACCAACAAACCGAAATTTCTGTCGAAATCAACAAAAAGAAAACAAAAAGAGTCCCTAAAAAATCAACCAAAAAACTTAAAAAAAACCTCTGAAAGTGAAATTCAGCTAAAAATACATCGAGTGAATTTGCGGGCATTTGATCTAATTTAAAGGTGCACTTGCTCGGAAAAAATCCTTGTTCCTCCACTACCATCGATTTCGGTCTTGTTGCCATCCCTAGCTAATTTGTTATGTATAACTCTTTCTAACCACCAACACTTTTACAAATGACTAAGGTGTTGTCCAGTTCGTTTTCTGTTATGACCTGAATGGATATAGTTGGATGCGTTGGTAATATTATATGTATGTTAACAAATAAGTTGGTGTTCGGTTGTTGTGTTGAATATATAGTTTCAATGTCAGAGTTGACTATTTTACCATCAGTCTTTAATTTTTACAAATAAAATAATTGTTTAATAAAAATATTAAATACATGACTTATAATTATGATAAAATATCAATTTAAACGTTTTCCTAAATAAAAATAACATAATAATATAAATTCAATAATCACAATAAAAATAAATTAGAAAATCAGCTGCATATTTTTTCAAATTTAACAAATAATTTAATAACAAACAACTTTTAGGGTTAACTTATTTATTTGTTTATACTAAATGGGTGTTTGGGATTGCTTATTTAAAACAACTTATGCTTATTTTTAAAAGTGTTTATCAACTTATGTGGTGACAAAAAGGAGTTGGGGTAAAAGTGTAATTTGGACAAATAAGTTGATAAGGAGTTTCAAATAAGTTAGGATGACGTAACTTATCAAAAACAACTTATTTGAGGTGTGGAAAAGTCATAAGCACTTTTCTTTTTTTGAATCCAAACACTAAAAATAGTTTATTTGCGATGTCGAAAACTATAAGCAAATAAGTTAAAAAAATAAGCAATCCCAAACCCCCCGTAAGTATTTTTTTTCTAAAGACTCTTTCCCCTTCCCCATTCATATACTTGCCTCCCCACCTCTACCTCTCTCTCTCTCTCTCTCTCTCTCTCTCTCTCTCTCTCTCTCTCTCTCTCTCTATATATATATATATATATAGAGAGAGAGGAAAGTTCAAATAAAAATTCATTTTCAATTGTGAACATCAGGACGGATCTTGGCCCTTTCATCTATATTGATCCAATGACTCATATTAAATAGAGTTTTTAATTGAAATTATTAATTAAGGTGATTAGGGTAAAAAGGGAAGATAATTAAAACCCACGCCTACCATGTTTGACTTTTTATTTTCCATTTTAATTAAAAAAATTTACCCCCCTTAAAGTTTAAAATAAATTAACTTAAAAATTACTAACATTTTAATCAAACAAATTACATCAAAAAAACGAGAATTTCGTGCTCTTCGATATGGCATCCATCTCGATATAGTTTTGTTGTTGTTTTAACCGTTTTTACATGGAATGTCATATACGTGTTATATTCGGTATGAATATTTATGTATGTTCAAGTGCGTACAACATCTCGACACCATAAGTCCGTAACTCGACATCACCTTCTACAACACTTTCTTCAGCGTCCTAAGGTATCGTGTTCTTCATTACCATAACCCAACACCTATCGAGATGAATCGGGAACCTATCGAGTTTCGATTGTGAACTGATGAACAAAAGAGAGTGTGTCACGTCTCCACACCTTCACGAGTCACTCATGTATTGTTCTTCATGAATAATGTATCATTCAGTATGAATAATAAATCATTCAGGGTGAATAATACACGATTCATGAATTCATGTATTATTCATCCTGAATATTGTATTATTCATCATGAATAGTGAATGAACGTTCACCTTTATTATTCATATTGAATGTGGACACCTGAAGGTGTGCATACATATTCATAAAGAATAAAACCAAGTTTCGGTTGTGAATCGGAAAACAAAGAGAGTGTGTCATGTGTTCAACCTTCACGGGTCATTCATATATTATTCAAGATGAATAATGTGTTATTCAGGGTGAATAATGTGTTATTCAGGATGAATAATGTGTTATTCAAGATGAATAATACACGATTCATGTTTAATAATACATGAATCAGGAATTCGTGTATTATTCATCCTGAATTTGTATTATTCATTTTGAATACTGTGTTGTTCGTCATGAATAGTGAATGAACGTTCCTCTTTGTTATTCATAATGAATATGCACACCAGGAAACGTGCATACATATTCATACCAAATATAACACATACATAGCATTTCCCGTAAAAACGGTTAAAATGAAGAAAAAACTATATCGAGATGGATGTCATATCGAAGAGCACGAAATTCTCGTTTTTTTGATGTAATTTGATTGATTAAAATATTTGTAATTTTTAAGATAAATTATTTTAAACTTTAAGGGGGTGAAAGTTTTTTAATTAAAAATAAAATAAAAAGTCAAACATGGTAGGCGTTGATTCAAATTTCCAGATTTGCCCCTAATCACTTCTCAATTGGTTTAATTATGTTTTAACCATTGATTAGTTTTTCAAATCTTGATCAATGGTTGTGACTTGTCCTCATGTTCACAATTGAAAATGAGTTTTCATTTGAACCCACCCCTATATATATATATATACAGATTATTGTTGCTTATTGAGGAAGCCATTACCGGCGATGGGGGAGGAGATGTTTTCCCACACCAGATTATATGAAATATGTCTTTGAGAAAAGATCGAGAAGAAAAACAGATCAGTAAGATACGACCGGGGGAAGCCATGGCCGACGACGTAGAGGAGGAATGGCCGGCGACGTGGGAGAAGCAAACGACCGGAAGTAGAGGAGGAATGACTACCGGAAGGAGGTCTGATGCTTGGTGGCAGATCTGATTCCTGAAATCACTGATCTGATGCTGATGCTGGTGGAGGAGGCATGGGTTAAATGGGGATGAAGATAATAAAGGGTGAACGGTAAAAAAGGAATAAAAAAAGTGAATAAAAGGCTGAACGCAAAGGACTCTATTTCTCTAGCTGACCGATTCAGCCATGGGTTGACCGAATAAGCCAGTTCCGAACCCTAGATATGGTGTGCGAATAAGCCATATCTACAATACATCCCATTAAGCAACAAACAAACAAGCCCTAAAACCACTCCAACTTGCATTACTTTACCATCCCTAAGATCTTACCTTAAACTTTGATTCCACTTTTGTTAATTTAGTCACACTACAAAACAATAGATTTCTATTCACAAAAACCATTCACGAAATTCCAGTTGGTGATTACAGACAAATCACCTAGAATATACAATACTTCCGGTACAAATTGATATTTTTCAACGAAATAAATATATTAGGCTCTTAGGTTAATTTATCACTAATTTGAGTTTCCTACCAACAATTTATCCATTAATTTTTGTGGGGGTTTTGTGACAAATTACACTTTTTAACGAAAGATCTTCCATTTATTAGTGGTATTGGTCGTTACAATAAGTTTATTGATCATGGAAAAAAAGGCAATTTTATTGTTTCCCGGTCATAAATTAACACAAATAAGGATGAAAATATTTTCCATCCTGAGCTTCTTAGAACAAAAAATCACATATCCTAAATTTTATTGTTTTCTTCTTATTGAGTAAGTGAGTAACGAAAATAAAATCATAAATTTAGAAAATTATATCAAACAAAATAATGATGTAGCTTACGTGATTGGTGGAAATCAACATATATCTAACATCAAATATTGGGATAGGTGATGTTTGTCGAGCTTCATAGTTAAATTCACTCGGCTTTATATAAATCTTAAGATTCCATATAATTAAGTTGACAAACATATACACTTATATCCCAAACTTCCCAAATTACAGTATACATGTGGTGCATGTTGCATTAGGTAATTAAAGGTTAATGCGCATGAATATCCCTTTCAACCTTAATTAACACATAGTCAATGGTGGAGATTATTACCCTTTGATTCTTCCTGAATTATTTGCTTAATGACTAATTAATTCTCTATTATGTTGACACTTTAACCATTCTTAATTAAGGATAGTTGTTTATGCATCGTATTCATGTTGCCAATGTTAATTTTTTTATTTTGAGATAAATCGGGAACCTATCGAGTTTCGATTGTGAATCGAGGAACGAAAGAGAGTGTGTCACGTCTCCACACCTTCACGGGTCACTCATGTATTATTCTTCATGAATAATGTATCATTCAGTATGAATAATACATCATTCAGGGTGAATAATACACGATTCATGAATTGTGTATTATTCACGCTGAATGATATATTATTCATACTGAATACTGTATTATTCATCCTGAATATTGTATTATTCATCATGAATAGTGAATGAACGTTCACCTTTGTTATTCATACTGAACGTGGACACCTGGAGATGTGCATACATATTCATAAAGAATAAAACCAAGTCTCGGTTGTGAATCGGAAAACAAAAGAGAGTGCGTCATGTGTTCACACCTTCACAGGTCATTCATATATTATTCATCATGAATAATGTATCATTCAGGATGAATAATACAACATTCAAGGTGAATAATACATGATTCATGTTTAATAATACATGAATCAGGAATTCGTGTATTATTCATCCTGAATGTTGTATTATTCATTTTGAATACTGTGTTATTCGTCATGAATAGTGAATGAACGTTCCCCTTTGTTATTCATACTGAATATGGACAACTGAATATAAACACATACGTAACATTTCACGTAAAACGGTTAAAATGAAGAAAAACTATATCGAGATGGATGTCATATTGAAGAGCACGAAATTCTCGTTTTTTTGATGTAATTTGTTTGATTAAAATATTAGTAATTTTTAAGATAATTTATTTTAAACTTTAAGGGGGTGAAAGTTTTTTAATTAAAAATAAAATAAAAAGTCAAACATGGTAGGCGTTGATTCAAATTTCCAGATTTGCCCCTAATCACTTCTCAATTGGTTTCATTAAGTTTTAACCATCGATTAGTTTTCCAAATCTTGATCAATGGTTGTGACTTGTCCTCATGTTCACAATTGAAAATAAGTTTTCATTTGAACCCACCCCTATATATATATATATATACATATATATAGACTTAAGATCATGTGAGACCAAGCCATTTCCGTGAGACCCGTGAGACAAAAAAAATAACACTAAACCTTCACAGTAAAAGACCGTGAAGGTATTGTGAAGGTAAACCTTGATAGTGTTTTTGTTGTGAAGGTTCGTTGTTTTGCTTACCTTCACAATGAATCGTTGTAAAGTTTTAGTGTTATTTTGTAGTCTCACGGTCTCACGAAAACAGATTGGTCTCACGTGAACCCAACCCTATATATATATTTTTTTTTAAAAGCTAATAGAAAAAAAAATATTTCAAAAGTCTCAAATAACTAGTTAGGATCCCAAATACGTCAAACATATTATGAAATTATATATAGTTAACGTGTTTGCTAAAAGAGTGTCGGTCTAAATGAACGACCCGTAAGTTTTGAAGATCGGCCAAGAGGAGCCAACAACGGGAGTTTAGAGGATTGACTAATAAGAGCCAACCCTATGAGTTACCACAAAAGTATCACAAACTCCCTTCATATACCACCATTTATTGTCAATATTTCATCACTCCATCATGTTGGGATACACAAAAATCAAACACAATTCAAGAAATGATGAAATATTCATTCCTTATGGTGTTATCTGATTATTTGTGGGTTTTATTTTGATATATATAATTTTTTTTGTATAGTTAACTTGTTTGCTAAAAATAAGTCGGCTAAAATGAACCAACCCGTGAGTTTAGGCGATCGGCCAAGAGGATCCAAAAAATGAGTTTAGGGGATCAGCCAAGAAGAGCCAACACTATGAGTTACCACAATGACATGTCAACTTCCATTCATATACTAATCCTTCATAGTTAATCTTTCATCACTCTATCAACGTGGGATACACATGCAAAATTCAACCACAATTTAAGAAATGATGAATACACATTCCTTAGGATCTCACCTCATTCTTTGTGGGTTTCTTATAAATACATAAGGATTTCTTATAAATACCTTTGTTTTGCAAAAAAAAAGGTAGTTATTAACCTTATCATTTTCAAAAAGAAAAAAAATCATCTTTTCATATACCCACAATCTCTTAATCAAACTAAAGATGTCTCGTGGGTATGGGATAACCAAAATCATACTATATATAAAGGTAGTTATTAACCTTATCATTTTCAAAAGAAAAATATTATTCTTTCATATATTCCCACATCTATTCTCCAAACTAAAGATGTCTCATTAATATGGGATAATCAAATCACACTACACATCAAGATTTTAAAATACTTCACTCTCAAAATCACATCTTCTATCTTTCTTTAATATATTTAAAGATTTCATATAAATAGGTTTGTTTAGCAAAATGAATGTAGTAATTTAGCAAACTAACATTTTCATTTTCAAAGAAATGTTTTATCCTTTTATTCATTCTTCAAATTAAAGATTTCTCATCAATGTGGGATAACCAAAATCACACATACTTCAAAATTTTAAAATACTTAAATCTTATAACATTTATTTTTAATTTTTTTTTGTATTGTTAAGGTGTTTGCTAAAAGAGCGTTGGCCAAAATGAATCAACCCGTAAAGTTTTGACGATCGACCAATAAGAGCCAACTCCACGAGTTACAACAAATGCATCTCAACCTCACTTCATACACCAACCTATCGTTGTCAATATTCCATTACTCCATCAATGTGAGATATACAAAACTCTATCACAATTCTAGAAATGATGAATATTCATTCCTTATGATGTCATCTCATTCGTTATGGGTTTTACTTTAATATATACATAAAAACTTTTTGCTAATAAAAGGTTGGCTAAAATGTACCAAGCCGTGAGTTTAGAACTTTAAAGGATTAGCCAAGAGGAGCCAACAACATGAGTTTAGAGAAGCCAACCCCATGAATTACAATAAAGGCATCTCAACCTCCCTTCATATACCAACCATTCATAGTCACCATGTGATCTAAGAACAAGCAATCAACACAATGAAAATCTTGAAGATGTCATCCCTCTCATTAGCTCAATAATCTCAAAGTACAATATGATGAATCTAGAGTGAAATGCAGTAGTACTTGGAATGACCTAATTGGAAAATACAAGATAAATCCTATTTATACTAGGCAAATAACAAAGTTACTAAATAGACCCTCAACATGATACAATTAGGTAAATATGGCAATAACATTCTCCCCTTTTGTGTCAAAGTTGAGGCAACAAAATTTTAAGCTTGTTCCGGAGCAATGTATTTCTTCCTGATCCCGAAGATGATTTCAAAACGCCCCAGTACATTCCGGTTCTCTTTTCTGTTGTTGATGGCTTCTAGGGTTTGTTGATCAATCTCTTTTCCTTAGGCTTCAGCTTGACCTCCTCATTCTCATCAAGTCTGAGTTTACTCTCCAACTGGATCTGAATCAACTTGAACGTTCTGTCGCAGTATTTGTTTACTTCAGTGAACCTCAGGAATCTCTTTATCTTCTGCTGATTATAGTACACAACTCCAAGTTCAGGTTTATCTAGTACAGTGTAAACAGGGATACCTTGAATGTCGAAAAGTCGTTTGTTGGGTCTTCGAAGGTTAACTCTGGTTTGATTGGCTTCAAGTGCCATCTGAAAGTCGGGCAGGTGGGAAAACTTCACCATATTTCTCATAAAACACTTGATTGCCTGGAAAGCTGCATACCACTCTATCTTCTTGTCGGGGGAACGAGAAAGAATATCGTATAAGCTCAACAGGTCATCAAGATTCAGACTTTTGAAGTCAGCTTCGGCGAAAAACCATTCTTTGTCATCGGATCTCTTGACAGTGAATTGTGGATACGAGATGTTTAGCAGCTTCTTCGACTCTATCTTCAGAACCTTCATAATCTTCTTATCAGATCTGACTGAGTCTATCTCCAAGTTTTGTTCTTCATAACGTGAAGGAATTATGTCTGATGAAGAGCCGGCCACTTTTCTATCCCATATAGTTTCACTAAATCAATCCTCTGAACAATCTTCACAAATAGGTCTTTCCTCGCACTTTCTTGAAAATGAGTCAAGATATTTACCCTTTGCCCCATTCTAACAAAATTAGGTTCATCGTCAATCAGATTCTGATAGTATCTCATTTCAGCATCTGAGACGGGATCTCTAATCTTACCATCAGTAACCACAAGAACATTTTGCACTGAAACTGGGATCATTCTGTTGTTGCACATTGTCATCATCTATATCAGACTCTTCATCATGTACTGCTCCGGTAGTATCAAAAATATCATCCAGTTCCTCTTTAATCTGGACATCTGTTTACTCTGGTTCCTCCTCCGAGTCAATATAAATGTAGTCCATTATCAGATCAACTGCCATCCGCTCTTCCTCAGTTCTATTGTCACAACCTTGAGGCTTTTCAACCGTAGGTGTGACATCAGCTAGAACTTCATCCTCCTGAACAGTATCATCATCCTGTCCTTTTTGTACCACAGCTACTATCTGATCTGAACACCTAGCAGTTTCAGTTTTAGCTTGATTAGACGCTTCGACCCTTGCTCTTTTCTCCCCCTCATGTTGATCAGGGTCATCCCGATCATCATGTCTTCGTTTCTTTGAACCTTGGGCTTGAGAACCACACGTCTGTTCTAGTACAGTTATCCAGTCAGATAGAGATTTGAAGCCTGATTGCACGGCTTGGGTCATGTCCTGAAAATAATTTTGTAGGTTTTGGAAGTCAGAACTAGTGGGTAATCAGGTTTGTAACTCGGTTTGTCTTCTATGTAGCCCCAAAAGTTCTAGTTCTCCGGGGTCGTTCTGATCTCCTTGATTGAGCAACCGGGCTAGGAGTCGGGATTTAAGTTCATGTATCGGTAGGATACGTTCAGGGTGGGTTGGAGGATTTCTGGATTTGGGTTGGGCTTCTGGTGGGGAATTGGCTTGTACGGAAGGAGTTTCCACTATACCTTTACCTTTGATTACCCTACTGACTTATGCAAATAGTTGACTTACAATCTTCTTCATCTCTGTCGTCTGATTCTTATAGGAAGTGTTGAGAGAATCCAGAGAGGCACGCAAGAAGTCAAGTGTAATATAGTGCGGAGGCGGTCCAAGCATTGCATAAAGTTCATCAACACGAGAAACAGTAACACCCGTACCACGTAAGTTACCGGTTGACATGACGGTCGAAGCAATCGCATGGCCTGTGCTCAAAGTTGGCATACTGTTAGTAATGACAGGTCTTCCACCCCTTCGTCGCGAGACACCAAAGAATGGCGGCCTAACTCGGGGTGTTCCGGTTAGAGCACGTAAGCAACCAACATATTGTGTCACTACTTGCGTAGCAGCTGGAGATCGTGTCCTAGGAAAGGGGATTCTTCCGAAAGGTTCTAGACTCGATGTGCGCGGAATAAAGGTCGATGGCCGGGGCGGGACCCTATCTATTTCAATACCAGCAGACACCGAATGTGTCGCCAATAACATTTGTGCTTTATCCCCTAATGAAAATGAAACACCAGTTTGTTGAGAAACTGGTGAGTGGCTTGGTGGGGTTGTGCGTTGCGTAGCTAGGTCTACTACGGCTTGTTCAATGCACAACGACGACGAATGTGCGTTGGTAGTAGATGTGGCTACCTGGCTTGACGCGGTGTGGGGAGAGCCTGTAGTTAAAACTTTTGTAGACTCTTTCTCATTCCCCTCCATTTCTTTTCTCTCCATCTCTCGGATCACTTTATTCATATTTTCGACTTTATCTCCCTCATTCGTCCTTATGTCACCATGATCGCCCGAGTCTCCGATGTTGCAAGTGGAATCATCATCGGAACTCTCGATATGTGGTCTCGAACCAACATGTCGTGGAATCATATGAGCATCTGGGCCATGATCAGAATCTGAATCATCATTAAGATTAGCACCATCTCTTGGATGTGTAGAAGCCTAATCTTACGAAGTCGAGGCAGAGATCACATTATCAGCATCGTCTTGAGAATCCCAAGACACATCTTCATAAAAAATTTGGGTACGTTTTGCTCGAGACGTGGATGTGTGACCAGCAGCACCCCCAGCACTTGTTCCCCTCACAATAATGTTTTCACTCATCTCTTCCCGTTCAAGAACCCCCTGTTCTTGAACCTGCTGAGCGTGTAAACCCTCACTACCTAATTGGATAGCACCATGGAGAGGTCCCTCTGGATCTGGCTGGACCATTAGTGTGTTTTCTATCCTATACTCTATCACAAAGGGTGACTGCTGGTGCGAGTACAACTTCAAGGATTACAGGTGTGTGGATGAAATTGATTTCAGCGGGCATCTTGAGAAAGTGCATCCACTGTCTTGGACCTTGTACTGCGTTGGGTCGTTGGGGAATCTCTGGATTTGAATCCATAATGCTCTGAATAAGAATTTACAGATATCTCTGATATGGTACAAAGGTTCTGGCTTTGTTCGGTTTTGCTTTATCATCCACGAGCTCGATCAGCTCATTCCATATGATGACGGCATAATCGATCTTTCTATTGAATTCCATGACATAGAAAAGGCGAAGAGTGCCAATGTTGCACTTATCCAAGCCCGTTTGTTTCGGAGTCATACACCTGTTGATAATTGAGAATACGGTATACCACACCCTCGGTAGATACTTGCGCTTGAACTTGGATGATCTGGTGAGCACAATACCATATTCAGGTTGATACCCCAAACTCTGGATATCGGCACATAAATCAGCTTCGGAGATATGGTCTTCAAAATCAGGTTGATATGGAAAATCTAGGGCAGTTCGAAGTCTCTTTCGTGTGATCTTGACAGTGAAGTGATCAACTTTTGCAGTGCAGTGTTGACCTCTTGGATGGACATGATGGAATTGCTGAGTGTTCCAGAATTGTTGAAGGTAAATCACAGGTACGATTACTGTCTTGGATAAGGCAGTTCTGAGTGGGTGGCCTTTGAGGACTTCAAGCACAATTCGGTAGTAAAAGTTGACACTCAGATCCAATGTGTAGTTGTTGTCCGAAAAGTCAAGGTGATCCCTCCGGGGTAAAAGTTCTGCGTCCAAATCCCGGGCGTTCACCGAGGGGTGTGAGGATCGGTGAGATGGGATTGGAGTGTTCTCGTCTGATGAGTTACCATCACTGTGTCTCATGGATGCCATCTTTACAGGGTAACATCAGTGTATTGCCAAAAGTGACCTTTCTGAATTTTTTTCCAAAAAACGCCTAAGTTTGGGTTTTATCGCACAAGGCATCAATGGGTTATCGCACGCAAAGGGTTATCGCATGGAACTGTCATGTGCAATAACTTTGAAGGTTAGAGGCATGCGATAATTAGGAAGGTTTGAATACAAGACCTGTGCGATAAACTTGAACACGATGATCATTCTAAGTGTTAAAGCCCAGATTTTTAAAAAATCGTACAACTGAGTTATGAAACTTCTAATCTAGTGTCGTTTCACTCACAGAAGATCATTACTAGCATTTTTAGCACCTAAAACAAACACATGAGTTGATTTACAGACCGAAGATGAAATGACGCACATGGTTATAGACCCTTAAACCCTAGAACTCGACTGTAGATCTATCAAACATGAATAAAAGGATAAAATAAACGTAGAAATCTAACCTCTATAGGATTCTGAATGAAATGGAATCGATTTGAAAGCAGATTACTTAAAAAATCTTAGGAATGCAGTAGTAGGCTCAAGAGGGTTTTGGGAGCAAGAAAAAGACAAATGTTTTGAAAAACCGCTCTATTTATAAGATCCTAAGGATAATGACACGTGGCACTCTAAGATTGGTCCAACGGTTGACCTGCCATCGTGTCAGGTTATCGTACGAACAAGTGTACGAGGACCTTCAAAGTTATCGTACACAACAGTGTGCGATAACAAGGTGAGATATTTAATTGCACAAGAAGGGTGCGATAAACACTGTTCATGTGGTTTTATCGCATACCACATGCACGATAAAAGATGTTATGGGGGGTTTATCGCACACCACAAGGTGCGATAAAATAAGTGCATTTGTTATCGCAGAAGGCACGTGCGATGAAAAGGTTTTATCGTGCACTACTACGTGCGATAACATCAACACTTAGACATTTTTCAAAGATTTTCAAGAAATTTCAAAATTTTATCACATTAAAAGATGTCCAACTTTTAATTGATTAGGCACTCTGGGTTTCCAAAATCAAGTTTTCACTCCCCCTTAAATGATGCATAGATTTTCAAAGAAGTGTTTCCATCATTTTAAGAGTTTGTTCAAAAACAAGTTAGAACACTTACCTTAATGTCTTCAAGTATACATCCTATGGCATCTATACTCACAAACTAGGTCAGTTATGCATAATCCCCCTAGACTTATGCATATAAAGTGTAAGACACTCCCCCTGAGACCATGAACACACACCTCATGCAGAAACAAGTATCATATTTAATCACAAGTAAAACATTGAAAGAAGAGAAATAACAAGTTGAAAAACGTTTGAAAAACAATAGAATCATAAAAATTTAAATAGCATATATTGAAAATAGAATATGATGAAAATTTAAGTGTATCAATCTAGATAACATATCTAGATTGAGATACAAATATTTCCATCTATTATATGATGAATATAGGAAAGTTAAACTTTCATGTTCAACATGCCAAGCTTGGATACTAAGAAGTTAAAGCGTTTTTCATCCAAAGCTTTTGTGAATAAATCGGCAAGTTGATATTCAGTTGTAACAAAATATAGTTCAATTGTACCTTTCTCAACGTGACCTTTAATAAAATGATACCTGATATCGATGTGTTTTGTCTTGGTATGTTGGACAGGATTAGAAGATACAGCAATGGCGCTTTTGCTGTCACATCAATTGAGATCTTCTCATATTTGAATCCGTAGTCCATCAGTTGGGTTTTCAGCCACGAGACTTGTGAGCAACAGCTGGCCGCGGCTACATATTCAGCCTCCGCCGTTGATGTCGACACACAATTCTGCTTCTTAGACGCCCAACTCACGAGCTTGTCTCCCAAAAACTGTACATGACTGGAAGTGCCTTCCTGTCCAGCATGCTTCCTCCATGATAAGCATCTGAATATGCAGTGAGTTCATATCCTGTCCCCTTAGGATACCACAGATCAAGATACGGTGTGCCTTTTAAATATCGAAAAATGCGCTTGACGGCTCCAAGGTGTGATTCCTTTGGTTTAGCCTGAAATCTTGCACAAAGACACGTTGCAAACATAATATCTGGACGACTCGCGGTTAAGTACATTAATGACACGATCATACCTCTATACGTCTTAAGATCAACATCCTTACCATCAGGATTCGGATCGATCGTAGATCCTGGTGCCATTGGAGTACCAATCGTCGTATAGTTTTCCATCTTGAATATCTTCAACATATCAAACACATCCTAAGATTGATTTATGAAGATTCCGGTTGAAAACTGCTTGACTTGTAGAACAAGAAAGAAGTTAATCTCTCCCATCATACTCATTTGGAATCCAGTCACCAAAATGTTAGAGAACCAGGTACATAATGAAGGATTAGTCGAACCAAAAATTATATCGTCAACATAAATTTGAATGAGAAGAATATCACCTTTCTCATGTTTGGTAAAGAGAGTCGTATCTATTTTACCTTTTTCAAAGCCGGATTTTAGTAGAAAGGTGGATAGAACCTCATACCAGGCACGCGAGGCTTGCTTTAGTCCATAAAGATCTTTGTCAAGAATATAAACATGATCTGGTCTGTCTTTGTCAACAAAGCCTTCTGGTTGAGACACGTACACTTCTTCTTTCAGTACGACATTCAAGAATGCATTCTTCACATCCATTTGGTAGACGGTGAAGTTCTTGTAGGCCGCGATTGCTAAGAACATCCGAATTGCCTCTAAACGAACAACCGGAGCATACGTCTCATCGTAGTCTATACCCACTTGTTGCCGGTAACCTTTTGCTACTAACCATGCTTTGTTCCTCACGACTATTCCGTCTTCATCTTTCTTATTCTTAAGGACCCACTTGGTACCGATGATTGTTTTCCCTTTGGGTCGAGGTACTAGTCTCCACACTTTCAAAGCTTCAAATTGACTCAGCTCGTCCAGCGTTGCAATTATCCAGTCCGGATCCTCCAAGGCTTGTTGAACAGTGGTTGACTCAACTTGACTTAGGAAAAACGCGAACAAAACTTCATTAGCAGTCGCTGATCTTGTCTTCACAGGGTCAGATACTTCTCCAATTACCTGATGTAATGGGTGACTCTGTGTCCACTTCTTCGAATGTGGGTGTGGGGAGATTGTGTCTTGATTGGGGTCAACTAAGGTAGGATCTTTATCAAAGTTCAATTCTGTAACACCCCGAGTTTTTCCAAGTAAGTAACCGATCCTATGCATATATTCATGATTTCAGTAATTACCGGTTTCGTACGTATAGTACAACGTCTTGCATGCATGTTATCATGATTTGAGACCAACCTCGAGAAAAAGGGAGAATCGGGGCCGAATTGGATTTTGGGCAACAGCGGGACAGAGGTCCGCGACTATGCCCCGTTACATTGCCCAGGGCATAGTCGCTGGGGCATTGTCGCATAGGAGGGGAACTCTGGCCGAAAATCAAACCGAAAGGTGGTGTTGGAGGGAGACTATCCCGTGACATTGCCCAAGGCATAGTTGCGGTGTCATAGTCGCTATCGGCCTGAAATGTGCAGCTACATAATTCGTTTTTGGGGGCTATTATCTTCATTCCTCTCCTCACTTCTTTCCAGCATCAACCCACGATTCTTTCTTCTTCCTTGGGGCGATTTTGCTCTCTTTCTCTCATTCCCTCACCTCATTTAATGTTAGGGCTCCAAGTTAATGGTTAGTAGGAGTTAGTTGGCATTTTGACATTTATTTCTTGTTAGCTACCTTCTCCTTCCATGATCTCTCGAAGAAAAGTTACTGGGAATTCTAGGGTTTCCCTATTTAGAGGTTTCATACTTTCAACTCTCCAAGTAAGTTCCATTTTAGCAATCTTACTACACTTTGCTTAAGAAATACCATATTGAGGAGTTGTATCCATTTTCTAGGGTTTTACCCAACCCTCACTTAAACCTTTCGATGAAATGAAGATTGAGGCTCACTTTGGAAACACTAGAAGTATTTGGTTGGTGGATTCACATGTTGGGTGAGGTTTTTGAAAGATTTGGACGTTGAAGATTCGTGTTTCTTCAAAGTAGCTTACGTTTGGGGAAAATATAGATTTAGCCTAAATCTAGCAAGGTGAGTTCAAGTTGCTTTGTGAAAACTTTGTACATGTCAAAAATGTTATTTTCCAATTATTTATGTGTTTACATATCTAATGTTGGGTTATTTGGTGGGTTTTAACTTTTGAAATGTTTAACTTGGTAAATGTGGTAAGATGCACATATTTGATATTCTTGGGAAACTTGATAGATAAACCATAAATGCAAATGCTTTGATGATTTATTTTATTAATAGAGTCTACTTGATATGAAAATGCATTTTATGTATATTTTGTAAATATGCACTTAGTACGTTATGGGAAGATTTGAAAATGTAACGGGTGAGTCCCTTTGAAAAGAGGGTTGTCCGAACCCAAGGTTTTTTTTCCGGGTTTTTCATGGATTCGAAATATTTATTGGTAAAGGTGTGTGTTGCTACGTTTAATTTCATTTTATGACTTTTCACGATTAATCTTTTGAGTTAGTCGAGCTTATGGCTCGATAATGGATTTTGTTAAGTCTTGGGGACAATGGTCCAGTTTTGATGGCTTCAAATCGAGTTTTGGTCGTGATTTATGTTTATTGGGGAATTACATGTTTTGAATGCATTGGTTCATTCGTTTGAGGTCATGTAATGTTTTAGACCTTATTACCTATGGATCCATAGGCACTTGAGTTTTACGTTCAATGATGAGACGCTAGTTTCTCTTTTGTAGAACGGAATAGGCATCGAGTTCCATGATAAGTAAGATGTGGGCCTATGCGGTCGGGCATCGTCTCATGGGCCGTAAGGTGTAATTCCAAATGTGCTTGGCACGGGATAGGCATCGGGTTCCATGGTAAGTAAGGTGTGGGCCTATATGGTCGGACAACGTCCCATGGGCAGTAAGGTGTAATCCCAGTTGTGCTTGTTTTGTGGATTTGGAATGACCCAATGTATAGACCTGGAGTGGTTGAAATTAAGGGCTCCCAAGTCTCGCGGGCAATAGATCTGGAGTGATTGAGCTCAGTATTTTACGAGAATAGTCCACATGGTTGTTTTATTGCATAATATGCGACCCACTTTGGTGTTCCGTCACATGCAATGTAAACGGGCCTCCCCCGTCACTGAAAGATGTTGTGTTGTGTATTTGTTTTTATCCATGTTATCGGTGATGTATCATATTTATATGAATTGTTTTCCACGTTATGTGAATTATGGGTTATGCTTCTGTAAAGCCCGTGTCCCGGTACATATTTTATTTATTAATTATTCTAATTATTGTTAATATTTTAGTTAACGAGGTTTAGTCGAATCGGACCAAAAGGTTAATTGTGACAACTCTTGGGTTCTTGCAAGGAAAGGGATAAGTTAAGGGGCTAGTAGGGACTTCCACCCAAAGTTTGGAAAGGGGTCAGCCCAAGGGTCGCCCTATCCCCCTTCCCCTTCGGTTTCACAGTAGCACCACCCCAATCGCAAGTCATTCTCCCCATCCCCTTCCCATTGTTGTCACCGGCGAAGTGAGTGCAAGAGAAAGAGAGAGAGATCGACGAGGAAGAAGAAAATCGAAAGGGAAAGAGAGGGTGGTCGCCGACCGGAGAAGAGAAAGGGAGGAGACTGCCGCCGCGTGGTTGCCGGAAAAAGAGAGGAAGAAGACGTCGGGTTTGGTCGGAAAAGAAGAGAAAGGAGACGCGGTGAGGTAGTTCCGTTTAATCTTTTTCGGTTGTTCTTTTGTTGACTAAGCACCGCCGTAAACCGCCACCACCGCCACCGGAGGCGGCAGTGGGTGGTGCTCGGATGCTGCCTAGCGTGGCATGGCCCTTGTCTCAGTAAGCTTGTAGGTTTCCGGGTCTGTTTGATTAAGACATGGCTTAATGGTGTAAAAAATTCAATAGTTATCTTTTTATGTAATTTTTAGTGTTCTGTCCAGTTCTTCAATCGTGCGTAACTTTTCCGTCATAACTCCGATTGAGCCGAAATTGGTACCCACGGTTCCAGTACGGGGTCGGTCACGTTTTCCGTGTTTTAGCGGAAAACTGGTTCAGCCTCTAGCTAGGTGAAAAAGTGGTCGCAAGATTGGTATTTTGTCATTTTATGTGAATGTCGATTTTCTGCCACTGTTTTGTCGTGGTCGTAACTTTTTACTCGTAACTCGGATTGATATGAAATCGGTGGCCGAAGTTCACTAATTGAGTCAGGAAAGTTTTTCGTGTTTTGCCGAAAGTCTGTTTAGGCCTGTAGCTGGGCCGTATGGGGCTGTTTATACAGTCTGGTCCGAAAAACTTCCAGCTTTCGGTCCCTGTTTTGTTTTACGCATAACTCTTGCTTGGAATGTCGGTTTGGGATGGGACTGGTGCCAAAAGTTTCGTTTCGGAGTCTATTAAGTTCCTCTGTTTTGTGGAAAGACCAATTCGGACCATAGCTAGGGCGAAGTTGCCATGTTGTACTGAAAGGTCCGGGTGTTCGCTGTTCTGCGACGCGTTTTTGTAAAATCTATAGTAAATCGTAGAAAAATAGTTAGGACGCGTGCGATACGTCCCTGAAACCGTAAGACTTAGAACTTCGTAATTATGAATTTTAATTTCTGTATTTATCAGTTTTAAGGGGGTAAAACAGGTCCCGAACAGACCCGTAATTTCTAATAAAAAGCTGGAATTTTAGTCGTTTGAAAACTAGTAAACGTGTTATGGGTCGGGACTCTCCTTTGACTTTTATTACGTATTTAGGTGGGAGAAAGTGAAGAAGATTGCCGTGTTGGTGTTGCGTTTGTGAGCACGTTGCTTAGCCTTGAGGTGAGTTCTCTCACCGCGTAGTTAGGAATTTCATGTATGTCGTTATTTTGTGTTACGTGTGATTACGTGTATTTATGTGCTTACGTGAACTAGATGGGATGTGATAACTGGTTGCGATTTATTAGATTCGTATGTGGAATATATATATGCATGTGTACACCTCGGTGGGACTGAGGGGCTCGGTGGGACCGAGGGCTTGGTGGGACTAAGCTAGTACAACAATTCTTACTCGGTGGGACCGAGGGCTCGGTGGGACTGAGCTTGTATTAATTACTCGGTGGGACCGAGGGCTCGGTGGGACTGAGCTTGTATTAATGTATTTTGTGTACTCGGTGGGACCGAGGTTCGTGCTTATATAATAATCCTTATGTGGTTTGATATTCGTGATGATGGTGATGTTGCCTACTTGCGAGTAGGGGCGATATGCGTGGGGTTGCTACCTACGTGCGTGATTGGATTCACTAAGCGTTTAGTTTACCCTTTCCCAATGTGTTGTTATTTCAGGTGCGGGCGGCAGTCGGGCGTGACAGTACACACATGGAGCGCGGAGTGTCAAATATTATCAATCTTTCACTTTTGAACCCTTGAATTTAGTTATGAAATTTTCCGCTGCATGAACTTTGTTGATGGTTTGAAGTAACGACGTTAATTTTATTTAAGGCGTGAATTATTAAATCATGGTTGTTTTAATGAAATGTATGTTTTAAAAATTTTAAATTTCCTTGTAATTTTTGGGACGTTACAACTTGGTATCAGAGCACGGCTTGAGTGAATCAAACACATCTCGGTGTGTTTGGTCTCAAGTTGCGGCTAAGAGATCTTTAAATTCTTTTATCAAAATCTTTGTTTTAAATGAAAAGAGAAAACCCGTTTGGGAACGGTGATCGTGGGCGCAGTGTGTACAGTCAGCCGACGCCAGCTGGGAAGGTAAGGAACTTAGTGTACCTATTGCTTTCAGGTGTAGTGTACGCATGCTAGATTGCTTATGTGAACTGTATGGTACCGTATGCTGGTTTATCGCTTATAGGAACTCATGCTAGCTTTGATAGGTTGTTAAGCGAATGCACTCTAGGTTGTATGCAGTAGGAACTGAATAGCCTTAGAATATTAGATTTAGTTCTATTGCGCAGCTCTTGTTTGAGTCCAACCGTTCTAGGATAGAGTCTCTTATTCGAACGTCTATTTGGTTTTACACTGTATACGACCGTGCATTCACGAGGCGACTCGTCAGGGTTAGTGGGGTTTCCGTGTTAGCAAAGGATAGTGGGTGATATGACCTTTCTAGGGAGTTAGGAAAGGTGTTTGTACGGGCTAGATTGACTATATGTGTTTATTTGTGGTAATCGACTACTTGAATGTCTCGGGACAGGACTCGAAACGAGTAAGGATAGGTGTGAAGGGTAGTAGTAGAGCTCCTACTATCTGAAGCACAGGATCCATGCTTGAGTCGGGGAGAGTCACGAGGGAGCCAAGGAGTGGAGTATGAGCGTGGTAGGGTGAGTTATATGTGCTTTTAGATCTCTGAATTTTCTCTTTCTAGAATGGTCAATACAAGAAGGAACAACGCGGCAGCGTCGCGAGCCGGGTCGGGGATTACTGAGGAGCGTATTAGGGAACTGATTGCTACTGAGGTTTCCCGCGCGATCGGGGAGGCGATCCCCGAGATCATCACGGCTATTCGAGAGGAAGTGGTGATCCTACTTGAGGAGCGTATTGCAGCTATTCCACTGCCTGCGGAGGGTCATCCCCGTAACCGAGAATTCCAATACCGGGATCTCTCCGCCTGTTCCCCGCCAGAATTTAAGGGAGACCTGGATCCGATTAACAGTATGCGATGGGTATCTGACATGGAGTTCGCATTTTTGACCAGTGGTTGCCCGGACAACCTAAAGGTCCGTTTTGCAGTAAATCTACTTCGTGACGGCGCGAAGGATTGGTGTGCCTCGGCATTGACGGCTGCCGAACGCACTACCTTGACCTGGAACGAGTTTGTCACTCGTTTCCGTGCAGAGTATGTACCGCCGGTAGAGATGGAGAGAATCGCTAAAGAATTCCTAGAGCTCACCCAGACAACAGAGACGGTAAAAGAGATGAACAGGAAATTTACCGAGATGGCATTATTCTGTCCTCAGTATGCCGCCTCGGAAGAGATGAAGATGTCAAGGTATAAAGATATGCTACGCACGGAGATCCGAGAATTTGTTAGCACGGCACAGTACACTTCGTTATCCGCCATGATGGACGTCGCTCGAAGGAGGGAGCTCGAGCTGGAGACCCAAGCTAAGAAGCGGAAGGCGGCACAGCCAGTGACGCCCATCTCGGCAGCACCGAAGCGTTCGAGGTTTACAGATTCGCGCGCGGGTTCTGGGAGTGGCGGGTTTAAGCCCCGAGATACCGGAGTTAGGAGAGTTGAGGGGTGTTTTAAGTGTGGCCAACCCGGTCACCTCAGCCGGGATTGTAAGGTTCCGTTAGTGGTTTGCTTCAACTGTAATCAGACGGGCCATGTAAGGGCCAACTGTCCTAGAGCAGGGGTAGCTATTGGGGGTGGAGCACAGAGGGCGCCTGGGAATGCCCCATTACGCATCACTGATGGTCGAGCTGGTCAGCCGGGGGCGGGAGCGGCTCATGGTAGAGTTCATCAGTTGACGGTGGATGAGGCGCAAGCGACGCCTAAAGTGGTTACAGGTATATCCCTTTTGCTTCTTTCTTCTTGTCTTTCCGTTCCATGTCATGTATTTATTTGTGGTTCAGCTATACGTTAGGAACGTTCCTAGTTAACTTGGTGCCTGCGGTTGTGACGTTTAATAGCGGGGCTACTCCCTCTTTTGTGTCTCGCACTTTTAGCGAGGGTTTGGGTCGAGTTGTAGGACGATTGAGTCATCCTCTTGTTGTCGAGGTGGCTGATGTTAGGACCTTGACGGTCACGGACGTGTTTCGCGTTGTACCCTAGAGATCTCAGGAGTGCGGTTTCCCATTGACCTGATCCCGATTGCTATGCGGGAACTTTGTGTGATTGTGGGCATGGACTGGATGGATAAGTTTGACGCGGAGATTGTTTGTCGTCACAAACAAGTGCGAGTTCGAATCCCAAGCGAGGGAGAACTGTTAGTTCAGGGAGATTCGTCTAGGCAGACTACGGCCATATGTTCGGCTGCGAGAGCTCGAAGGTGCCTCCAGCATAGTGGGCAGGGATACTTGGTTTATGTGATGGACACGCGAGTTGGGGAAGCGAAGGAGGCTGAATAAGCTTACGGTAAAGGATCGTTATCCTTTGCCAAGGATTGACGATCTTTTCGACCAGTTGCAGGAACTTCTCGAAGAGGAGTTCATAAGTCCAAGTTCTCGATTCACCCGGGAGCTACAAAGGTGTACAGAGAATTGTGTGGAGGTTACTGGTGGCCCGGCATGAAGCGGGATGTTGCTAGATGTGTGGAGGTATGTATGACCTGTCGGAAGGTCAAAGCGGAATCGTTGACCGTCTGACCAAGAGTGCACACTTCTTGGCCATCAGGGAGAGCTCCTCGGCGGAGAAGCTTGCGGAGGTGTTTGTGCGTGACATCGTGGCCAGGCACGGGGTGCCAGTTTCGATTGTCTCCGATAGGGATACTCGTTTACCTCTCGGTTTTGGGAGAAGTTCCAGTCGGAGATGGGTACACGATTACACTTTAGCACGGCCTTTCATCCACAGACGGACGGGCAGAGCGAGCGAACCATTCAGACCCTCGAGGATATGCTTCGAGCTTGTGTCATCGATTTTGGAGCTAGTTGGGATCAGTACTTACCCTTGGCGGAATTTTCTACAACAACAGCTACCACTCTAGTATTGGCATGCCGCCATACGAGTTGTTGTACGGTAGGAAATGCAGGACGCCCGTTTGTTGAGGCGAGGTGGGGCATCGGGTATGAGGGAGTACTGACATCGTGTTGAAGACGACGGAGACAATTCAGATGGTGTGGGATCGTTTGGTTACTGTACAGAGTCGGCAGAAGAGCTACGCCGACAAAAGGCGATCCGACTTGGAGTTTCAGGTGGGTGATTATGTATTGTTGAAGGTTTCACCCTGGAGAGGGGTGATCCGGTTTCGTAAGCGGGGGGAGCTAGGGCCTCGCTATATTGGGCTTTACCGGATCATCGCCCACGTGGGGAAAGTGGCTTACCGGTTGGAGTTACCGGAGGAACTGAACTTGATTCACAACACCTTCCACGTTTCGCAATTGCGGAAGTGTGTGATGAATGAGTCTATAGTAGTACCGCTCGAAGATATTCAGATCGACGAGCGGCTTAATTACGTGGAAAATCCAGTTGCTATTCTTGACAGGAGGACGAGAACCTCGCGGAACAAGGTTGTTGGTTTGGTGGAGGTTCAATGGAGACACCGAAAGGGTTCCGAGTGGACTTGGGAACCTGAAGCGGAGATGCGAGAGAATTATCCGGAGCTGTTTGCGGGTGTAGACTTCGGGGACGAAGTCTAATTCAAGCGGGGGAGAGTTGTAAAGCCCGTGTCCCGGTACATATTTTATTTATTAATTATTCTAATTATTGTTAATATTTTAGTTAACGAGGTTTAGTCGAATCGGACCAAAAGGTTAATTGTGACAACTCTTGGGTTCTTGCAAGGAAAGGGATAAGTTAAGGGGCTAGTAGGGACTTCCACCCAAAGTTTGGAAAGGGGTCAGCCCAAGGGTCGCCCTATCCCCCTTCCCCTTCGGTTTCACAGTAGCACCACCCCAATCGCAAGTCATTCTCCCCATCCCCTTCCCATTGTTGTCACCGGCGAAGTGAGTGCAAGAGAAAGAGAGAGAGATCGACGAGGAAGAAGAAAATCGAAAGGGAAAGAGAGGGTGGTCGCCGACCGGAGAAGAGAAAGGGAGGAGGCTGCCGCCGCGTGGTTGCCGGAAAAAGAGAGGAAGAAGACGTCGGGTTTGGTCGGAAAAGAAGAGAAAGGAGACGCGGTGAGGTAGTTCCGTTTAATCTTTTTCGGTTGTTCTTTTGTTGACTAAGCACCGCCGTAAACCGCCACCACCGCCACCGGAGGCGGCAGTGGGTGGTGCTCGGATGCTGCCCAGCGTGGCATGGCCCTTGTCTCAGTAAGCTTGTAGGTTTCCGGGTCTGTTTGATTAAGACATGGCTTAATGGTGTAAAAAATTCAATAGTTATCTTTTTATGTAATTTTTAGTGTTCTGTCCAGTTCTTCAATCGTGCGTAACTTTTCCGTCATAACTCCGATTGAGCCGAAATTGGTACCCACGGTTCCAGTGCGGGGTCGGTCACGTTTTCCGTGTTTTAGCGGAAAACTGGTTCAGCCTCTAGCTAGGTGAAAAAGTGGTCGCAAGATTGGTATTTTGTCATTTTATGTGAATGTCGATTTTCTGCCACTGTTTTGTCGTGGCCGTAACTTTTTACTCGTAACTCGGATTGATATGAAATCGGTGGCCGAAGTTCACTAATTGAGTCAGGAAAGTTTTTCGTGTTTT
Source organism: Saussurea involucrata (assembly GCA_033807775.1). NCBI lineage: Eukaryota > Viridiplantae > Streptophyta > Magnoliopsida > Asterales > Asteraceae > Saussurea > Saussurea involucrata. Next base: position 143,542,931 of record CM066322.1, read on the forward strand.
GCCGAAAGTCTGTTTAGGCCTGTAGCTGGGCCGTATGGGGCTGTTTATACAGTCTGGTCCGAAAAACTTCCAGCTTTCGGTCCCTGTTTTGTTTTACGCATAACTCTTGCTTGGAATGTCGGTTTGGGATGGGACTGGTGCCAAAAGTTTCGTTTCGGAGTCTATTAAGTTCCTCTGTTTTGTGGAAAGACCAATTCGGACCATAGCTAGGGCGAAGTTGCCATGTTGTACTGAAAGGTCCGGGTGTTCGCTGTTCTGCGACGCGTTTTTGTAAAATCTATAGTAAATCGTAGAAAAATAGTTAGGACGCGTGCGATACGTCCCTGAAACCGTAAGACTTAGAACTTCGTAATTATGAATTTTAATTTCTGTATTTATCAGTTTTAAGGGGGTAAAACAGGTCCCGAACAGACCCGTAATTTCTAATAAAAAGCTGGAATTTTAGTCGTTTGAAAACTAGTAAACGTGTTATGGGTCGGGACTCTCCTTTGACTTTTATTACGTATTTAGGTGGGAGAAAGTGAAGAAGATTGCCGTGTTGGTGTTGCGTTTGTGAGCACGTTGCTTAGCCTTGAGGTGAGTTCTCTCACCGCGTAGTTAGGAATTTCATGTATGTCGTTATTTTGTGTTACGTGTGATTACGTGTATTTATGTGCTTACGTGAACTAGATGGGATGTGATAACTGGTTGCGATTTATTAGATTCGTATGTGTAATATATATATATGCATGTGTACACCTCGGTGGGACTGAGGGGCTCGGTGGGACCGAGGGCTTGGTGGGACTAAGCTAGTACAACAATTCTTACTCGGTGGGACTGAGCTTGTATTAATTACTCGGTGGGACCGAGGGCTCGGTGGGACTGAGCTTGTATTAATGTATTTTGTGTACTCGGTGGGACCGAGGTTCGTGCTTATATAATAATCCTTATGTGGTTTGATATTCGTGATGATGGTGATGTTGCCTACTTGCGAGTAGGGGCGATATGCGTGGGGTTGCTACCTACGTGCGTGATTGGATTCACTAAGCGTTTAGCTTACCCTTTCCCAATGTGTTGTTATTTCAGGTGCGGGCGGCAGTCGGGCGTGACAGTACACACATGGAGCGCGGAGTGTCAAATATTATCAATCTTTCACTTTTGAACCCTTGAATTTAGTTATGAAATTTTCCGCTGCATGAACTTTGTTGATGGTTTGAAGTAACGACGTTAATTTTATTTAAGACGTGAATTATTAAATCATGGTTGTTTTAATGAAATGTATGTTTTAAAAATTTTAAATTTCCTTGTAATTTTTGGGACGTTACAGCTTCATCCATGTTTGGGATGTTTGGGATAATAACGACTTAATTATGAATTCAATCGTTTTGGAAATCAAATTCTATTTCACTTTTCAAGTGGGTTTTGGGATGCGTCCATTTTGGGAATCATTTTACATTAAAGCTTTCAGCACGGAATTTGTGTGCGTTGGAAAAATGAGTGAATTGCATCTAAAGTAAATTCTTTTGAACTCATGACTTAAATTGCATCTCTCTCGTTTTATGAATTATATGGTCATGATAAAACTCTTGAACTCACTAGGCGTTAGCCTAACCCTTTTTATTTGTCGGCATGTGCAACAGGTTCAGGTTGGGAATAGCTTTAGCTACACTGTAAGATGACGAGTGTAGCAGAGCGCACGAGAAGTGAATTGCTTAGTGAAGTCTTCCGCACTTATTTTGGGATTAGCAACTTGTACTTGTGTTAAGCAACACCCGACTTTATGTAGTCACATAGTATGATTTGAGTTATTAACTGTGAGAGTTGTTACGTTTTATCTCGAGGTTATTCCAAGAATGGTTTTGATAACTCTATTTTTAGAGTTATTATTTCCATTTATTTTCCACTTTATTTTGTCAATTTTAGCCATTTCACTTCTAAAAACCCCCATTCTTGGTATGATTTACGAAAACGAGCAAAAGGAGTGAACCATGGTCTTTAATAAATTATTTGGGGAAGTTTTGGGTGTTTTCACGATTTTTCATCCGCAGTGACGTATACAGTGCCCACTCCGGTTCCCCACTCTTCGAGCTGATCAAAAAGAAATCAAAAAGAAACTTTTAGTTGGGATCTAATTTTCTGGAGGAGGAAGGTTCATATGGCAGAGAAATGGCTGGAGAAGTACAAGGTAGTTCTCATTGAAGATAGCATCAAGTACACCTCTTTGTACATGGAGATTGACTTGGAGAAGGGACCATTGGATAAAAGAATTGCACAAGGAGCTGAATTCTGCCACAACTCAGCAGTCTTTACCCATTGGAAGACCCACCTCTTTTGTGTAATACCCAACTCCTTCTCCTAGTATATAAAGGAGCACTTGGGTGCCATTAAATGCATGCTTGGTTATCATCCTTGAATACTTTTAGTCTCAAATTCTCTCAACTACCACATTAGCTTTAGTCTTTTATTTACTGCAGTAACTAGCTTTAATTTTCAGTAATTTACTTTCTTAGTTTAAATTGTAGTTCGTATTACACAGTGCAGGGACGACTTCTCGTTCCCCACTGTGAGCAGTTAATTCAAGTCACTTTCAGTTTTATTATGTGCAAATCTTCATCTTTTGTTTTCTTTACTTCGGAAATGTTAGGCTAAACATCCTTTGGGATGTAGGAAGGAGAAGTACCTGGATTTTATCAAAAATGCTTGAGTAATCTTTATACTTAGAATATTTGTTGTTTTGGTCTTTCATTCTCGATATTTACCCAAGGATGCGAACAAGCTGATCACTTGCAAGGATCTAAAGTCTAGTTCTTAACTTAGAAATAAGTAGAGCGCAGTGACACGAGCTTGAATGATGCTAGGGGATTCGAAAGAATTCTTTTGACACTTACGAAAGTGAGGTCGGCACAGTGAGCTAATCTCTGCCCACTGGAGTAGTAGGCAAGCTAATTTGTGTATTAAAAACACTTAGAGTATTTGTCTCTACACATTCCATCGAGGCCTGAAAAGGTCCATTTAGAGATTACCATTGACAAAACAACAAGTACTAAGAGTATGGGATTTTTATCTAACGGTGTGAGTATTTTGTAACCGGGCTTTTCTAGCGAAAATGTCCACCACGAATACGAGGATCACTCTAAGGACCGAGTATTTGAGATAAAATTTAGGGAAAATCCAACCTACATTCCTCCTTTTTAGCATTTAGTAAATCGTTTCAAGTAGCTATTTTACCAAACCAAACCAAAGTATTATTTTCCTCTCTAGTTGAAACTTGTAAAAGGAGCTCATGAGAACCGTATTGTCTTGATTGTCCAGTCTCTGTGGATTCGATTCTGGTATTTTACCAACTATTACTTGCTGTGACGATCATAGTGGACAGTGTACACTTGCACTTCCCACTGTGGACAGTTTGCAACCCACTGCGATTAAAACACACATTTCGCACGTATCAAGTTTTTGGCGCCGTTGCCGGGGACTGGCGTGATTTTAAATCTCAAGACATTAGTTTTTGTTCGAGCCCGAGTAACTAGTTTTTCTAAGCTGTTCGTATTGTATGCCACGGCGACAACTCGAACATTTGGTTCCAATAGATCTCGAAATAGAAAAAACGTTGCGAAAAACACGAAGAAGCAAGAAAACAAATCGACAACCTCCTGTGATCCCCACTGTGAACATGGCTGCAGTACCGCCACCTATAGTGGAGACCACAATCACGATTGCCGATAACAAAGATCGAAAAATACGGGACTATGCTACTTCCGGAGTTGGTGATTTAAGCTCCGGAATTTTGAGACCCAATATTGTTGCAACGCATTTTGAACTCAAACCGGTGATGTTTCAAATGATCCAAGCCATGGGTCAATTTGGAGGATCACCATCTGAGGATCCACACTCGCACTTAAAATCTTTTTTAGAAATGACCGATTCCTTTCAATTGCAAGGTGTTAGTGATGAGGCATTAAGATTAAGGCTTTTCCCTTTTTCATTAAGGGACAAAGCAAAATCTTGGCTGAACGCACATGCACCTCACTCGATAACTACTTGGCAAGAACTTGCCGATAGATTTTTGCAAAAATACTTTCCTCCAACAAGGAATGTTAGATTTCGAAATGATATAATTTTATTTAGGCAAGAGGAAGATGAGGCTGTTTCGGATGCATGGGAACGATTTAAAGATTTACTTCGAAAGTGCCCACATCATGGCATCCCACATTGCATCCAATTGGAGACCTTTTACAATGGTCTTTCCAATGCAGCCAAAATCATCTTAGATGCAACAGCCGGTGGAACATTTACGAGTATGACTTACAACGAAGGATATCAAATCTTAGAAAAAGTGTCCAACAACAATACCGAATGGTCAAATCCGAGAGCACCCATGTCTAAGACCAACACCATAGATTCCGAAGCACTCAAAACCATGAATGCACAATTAGTGGCCTTGACAAAAATTGTTTTAAATCAAAATCGAGGCCAAGTCAATTCCGCAACCCATCTCGCTGATAACTGCTCCCTTTGTGGAGAGGAGCATGTTTTCGACTATTGTCCAGCAAACCCCGAATCTGTTAATGTCATAGGGACCAACCAAAGGAACAACCCTTATTCGCAGACTTATAATCCAGGTTGGAGAAATCATCCGAATTTCTCTTGGTCCGGTAATCAAGGACTCCAACCCCAAGGACCGAGTCACATCCAGCAAAGACCATACAATCCCCCGGGATTTCAGCAACATCACAGTGGGCAATCCCCACATCACAGTGGGCAGTCCCCACAACCATACCAACCACGATCCAACCAACCAGCTGAGGCTCAACAATCGATCGAGTCGATTCTCAAAGGTTTTATGAATCAAACCCAAGCAGCCATTAGGAATATAGAGACCCAAGTAGGACAGCTAGCCGTTGAAGTTAAGAATAGACCACCAGGAACGTTACCGAGTGATACCGAGCAAGCTAGAGTGATAGGAAAAGGACCAGAACATGTCAAGTCCATAACTTTAAGGAGTGGAAAGGATCTGAAAAATATCATTTTTGAATCTGATGATTCGCCTCAAAAACCCACTGTGAGCACCACAGTGGGCACTCCTCAAGTCACTGTGATCCCCACAGTGGGGACCGACATCCCTGACCTTCCCACTTTTGGACCTGTCCCAAAGACTACTGTTCCAAAGCCAATACCACAGCAAACTCAGATTGACCCACGAAACATTCCATTTCCTCAAAGAATGAAGCCTAAAAATGTCGATGTTCAGTTTAAAAAATTCTTAGACATTTTTAAGCAACTTCACATTAACATACCCTTGGTAGAAGCTCTCGAGCAGATGCCAAGCTATGTTAAATTCTTAAAAGATATTTTGAACAAAAAGAGGAAGTTGGGTGAATTTGAAACTGTGGCTTTGACCGAAGAATGTAGTGCCCTCCTAACAAGCAAGATTCCACCTAAGTTGAAAGACCCGGGTAGTTTCACCATTCCATGCATTATAGGAGGACAAGAAGTAGGCCAAGCACTCTGTGATTTAGGAGCTAGTGTCAACTTGATGCCTTTGTCCATTTTTAACAAGTTAGGGATTGGAGAGGCTAGACCCACAACCGTGACATTACAACTAGCCGACCGATCCATTGCCTACCCCAAGGGAAAAATAGAAGACGTTTTGGTCCAAGTGGATAAATTTATCTTCCCCGCCGATTTTCTTGTTTTAGATTATGAGGCCGATAAAGAAATCCCAATCATCTTAGGACGTCCGTTTCTTGCAACCGGACGTACTTTGATCGATGTGCACAAAGGAGAACTCACGATGCGAGTTAATGACCAAGAGGTAACTTTTAATGTTTTCAAATCTCTCAAATATATAGACACCGAAGATTGTTTTGCCTTAAGTTCGATTTATGAAACCCACAATTTTGGCAATTTGCCCACAGTGGGGAGTACAGTTCCCACAGTGGGGATTGACAGTGAGCACTCTGAATCAGAGAGTAATGACACTTTTAAGGATGAGTGTAATGAAATGGTTGCAGCTTTTGAACCTCTGGACTTCAAAGATAGAGATGTTCAATCCCCTTCAATAGAACAACCTCCCGAGTTAGAGCTTAAACCATTGCCTTCCCATTTAAAGTATGCTTATCTCGCTAAGGATAATAAACTTCCCGTCATTATCTCTTCCAAACTTAGTGAGAAACAAGAACAACTTCTGATTGATTTGTTGATAAAGCATAAGGGAGCAATTGGTTGGACCATAGCGGACATTCGAGGGATTAGCCCCTCTTTATGTCAACATAAGATTAACTTGGAGAGTGACCACCCGGGGAAAGTCCAACCCCAAAGAAGGTTGAACCCCATCATGAAGGAGGTAGTTAAGAAAGAAGTCTTGAAATGGTTAGATGCCGGTATTATCTATCCCATTGCCAGTAGTAGTTGGGTGAGCCCCGTTCAATGTGTCCCTAAAAAGGGAGGAACAACAGTGGTCAGAAATGAAAAGAACGAACTCATTCCAACTAGGACTGTTACGGGATGGAGAATATGCATGGACTATAGGCAACTGAATCTAGCAACAAAGAAAGACCATTTCCCGTTACCTTTTATTGATCAAATGCTTGATAGATTAGCGGGAAAGGAATTTTATTGTTTTCTAGATGGATACTCCGGATATAACCAAATCCACATCGCACCCGAAGACCAAGAAAAGACCACCTTTACTTGTCCATATGGTACTTTTGCATTCCGGAGAATGCCTTTTGGTTTATGTAATGCTCCCGCTACTTTTCAACGCTGTATGATGGCCATTTTTACTGATATGATAGAAGATACCATAGAAGTTTTTATGGACGATTTTTCTGTGATCGGCACATCATTTGATAACTGTTTGAGGAATCTAGAAAAAAGTTTGGTGAGATGTGAGACCCACGACCTTATTCTAAATTGGGAAAAATGTCATTTCATGGTCGAAGAGGGCATTGTTTTGGGTCATCTTGTGTCGAAAAAGGGTTTGGAAGTTGATGAAGCAAAACTAGAAGTAATCTCCCAACTTCCCGAGCCCACAACGGTAAAAGGCATTCGCAGTTTTTTAGGTCACGCAGGTTTCTATAGGAGGTTCATAAAAGATTTTTCCAAAATAACTAAACCCCTATGTAACCTGCTGCAACATGAAAGAGAGTTTGTTTTTACCAAAGAATGTAGAAACGCATTTGAAATAATCAAAAATGCCTTAGTTACTGCACCCATAGTGACCACTCCTGACTGGTCACTCCCATTTGAAGTCATGTGTGACGCCAGCGATTGGGCTATAGGTGCAGTATTAGGCCAACGAAAAGATAAGATTTTTCATCCAATATACTATGCAAGCAAGACTTTGATCGAGGCTCAAATCAACTACACTGTAACCGAAAAAGAACTACTTGCAGTAGTTTTTGCTTTTGATCGTTTCATGTCTTACTTAATTGGAGCAAAGGTCATAGTACACACCGATCACGCAGCCATCAAATATTTGATCAACAAGGCTGACTCTAAACCGAGGTTGATCAGATGGGTGCTGTTGCTGCAGGAATTTGACCTCCAGATCGTCGACAGAAAAGGAACAAGCAATCAGGTTGCTGATCATCTGTCCAGGCTCGAGAAGACAGTGGGCACTGTTGACCCCACTGTTGACCCCACTGTTGACCCCACTCCTGACCCCACTCCGGTAAAAGAAACTTTTCCCGATGAACAATTATTATCTGCGCAACATCATAATGAAACTCCTTGGTATGCTGATATTGCAAACTTTTTAGCAAGTGGACTTAAGCCCCACGGGATGAGTGGACAACCATTCAAGAAATTTTTACACGACACACGACAATACGTTTGGGACGATCCCTTCTTTTACAAGATAGGGGCGGACCAAATATTGAGGCGTTGTGTCCATGGGAGTGAACAACATCAAATACTCCATGGTTGTCACACATCCCACTACGGTGGCCACTTCGGTGGAAACCGTACCGCAGCAAAAATTTTGCAAAGTGGATTCTTTTGGCCCACTGTTTTTAAAGACTCGTTTGAATTCGTGAAAAATTGTGAGCAATGTCAACGTACGGGGAATATATCGCAAAGAAATGAAATGCCTCTTAACAACATTCTAGAGGTCGAACTTTTTGATGTATGGGGGATAGATTTTATGGGACCTTTTCCAAATTCCAACAATAACTTTTACATCTTGGTTGCGGTAGATTATGTTTCAAAATGGGTAGAAGCCATTGCTTGTCACTCCAATGATGCTCACACTGTGGTGAAGTTCTTACACAAAAATATATTCACTCGCTTCGGAACACCACGAGCATTAATTAGTGACGAAGGCACCCATTTTGTAAACAAAGTCATGGCCTCGGTTCTTGCTAAATATGATATTCATCATAGAGTGGCCACCGCATACCACCCACAAACCAATGGGTTGGCCGAGCTTTCAAATCGTGAGATCAAGGGAATTTTGGAAAAAGTTGTTAAGCCACACCGTAAAGATTGGTCAATCAAACTCGATGATGCTCTTTGGGCCTATCGAACAGCCTATAAAACTCCTCTGGGAATGTCTCCATTCAAATTAGTTTTTGGCAAAGCTTGCCATTTACCGATTGAATTAGAGCACAAGGCGTTCTGGGCCCTTAAAGAGCTTAACATGAGTGAGGATGCCGCGGGAATCAAAAGGAGTCTGCAAATACATGAGCTAGAAGAGTTGCGATATCACTCCTATGAGAATGCAAAGTTGTACAAGGAAAAGACCAAGATGTGGCACGGTCGTCGAATCAACCATAGGGAGTTCATGGAAGGACAACAGGTACTATTGTTCAATTCCCGTCTCAAACTCTTTCCAGGTAAACTTAAATCAAGATGGACGGGACCATACACCATTGTCAAGGTGAGTCCTTTCGGAACAGTGGAGTTGAAATCCCCACAATCGGGTCAAACCTTTAAAGTCAATGGGCAAAGGGTAAAGCATTTTTTGCATGAAAGTGCCCACATCCCTGCCCACTCTCCGCCTCGCTATGGTTAGAGAAATTCACCACCGTTTGTAAATATTTTATTTCACTTATTTGTTGTCTTTTTATTATTTTTGGTCTTTTTAATTCTGCATGGTAGTTTGTTTTAATGTGTGTAGAAGAACGTGCCACTTTTTGAAGAAAAATCAAGGAAAGTACTTTGCAGTGGGGAAGGATCAGGTCACTGCGCTCCCCACTCCCCACCTGACGAATGAAAGGACTATTTTTGGGGCCCAATGCTGACAAGCTTTCACCTTTTGCTGCCATCAAGTCTACTTTTAGGCCATGGTGTCATAGTTCATCATTTCCCAAGCAAAGCTATCATTGTCAATCCTCTCCCTCTCTCCTAAAACCGGCGGTTTCCCCCCATTTTTGACAAGAAAACATTTCCAAAAACCACCTTAACCTCTTTTGCTACCAAAATTTACCCAGCAAACTTTTTCTTCTTCATTTCTCTCTCTACGAAAAACCCACCAGCAAAACCCTTCCAAAACCCTAAAAATGGCAAGAACCAAGAGAATGAACACCAACCCCGATGCACTCACACGTGCGGCCGTCCGCCGCAGGACCGCCGAGGAACAACCACCGGAAGCCGTCACCCGTGACCTGAACGAACCACCACCGGACTCCGGCGAAAACCCGATCATCTCCGGTGCGGCCGACGAGGGTTCTTCAAAGCACGAAAGCCCAAAGGCTACTTCAAGATCGCAAGTCTCAGACAACAGTATCACCCATTTCGAGACCGAGACACTTCTAGCCGAAGAAGAAGAGAGACGGTTAGCAGAGGAGTTCAAACAGAAAATGGAAGCCATTAGAAAAAGAAAGGAAGAGGTCGAGAGGAGGCGTCGAGAGGAAGAAGAAAGAATCAGAAAGGAAGAAGAGGAAAGAATCAAACGAGAGGAAGAAGAAAGAATCAGAAAGGAAGAAGAGGAAAGAATCAAACGAGAGGAGGAAGAAAGATTAAAAAGAGAGGAGGAAGAGAGATTGAGGAGGGAAGAAGCCGCAAGATTGGCTAGAGAGGAGGAGGAGCGATTGAAAGAGGAAGAACGAAAGAAGGATGAAGAAGCAAGGATATTCGAGCAGAAAAAGAAACAAGCAGAGGAGGAGTGTTTGGCTCGTGAGGAAGAAGAAAGACAGAAGAAGATTAAGGAGCAGACTCAGACATTAGACATTCCCCAGAACAAAAATGCTGATAGTGTGGAGGATGTCCACACCACTGCCCACAGTGAAGAAACCCCAACCAGAGCACTCCAGAGGAACAGGGGAATGGTTACACGATCTGGTGCATCCAAGAAGGCATCGTCTGCAAAACCGAAAAGAAAAGCGTCGAGGAAAGGTAAGGGTATCGAACCCTCTTTAAGTTCTTCTTCTAGTGATACTAATATGGGAAGTGAACAAAACCTTTCTGAAAATCCACATCTGTCCACTGTGGGGACTGCTCATGCCCCCAGTGGGATACCGAGGCAATTCACGTCCCCAGCTGCTAGAACCCACTTTGAGTGTATTTGCACTCGGAAGTTGAATTTAGAGAGGGGTTTCGACCCCGACTTTGTAGAAGCAAATCCCTTTGTCAAAGATAAACTTGTAGCGCAAGATTGGGCAACCATTGCCACTGCCAATCGCCGCGCTAATGCATCATTAGTCCGAGAATTTTATGCTGAGGCCTCCCAAGCCAAAGAATCATTTGTTAAGATCAGAGGAAAGGTTGTGGACTTTACTCCAGGCAATATAAACCGAGTGTTAGGTAGAGGAGCTCCGGAACCTTGTGCTTTCGGACAGTTCCTGGCAAAGATGACTCCGGCTGATGAGGAATTGATTTTAAAAGAAATAGCAGTTGAGGGAAGGCCATGGAATCAGGATGGCCAAAGAAGGTGTCTATATGCTGGCAGCCTCACCACTGAGGCTGCTGTGTGGTTCCAATTCCTAAGGGCCTCGGTGGCCCCAACATCGCACGACACGACTCTCTCCATGCATAAGTGTGCCATGCTTTACTGCGTTCTCACTAAAAAGAAGATCAATCTGGGAATCATAATGAATGGTGCCATCCATCAGGCCAGAACACGAACCAAGGTAATCCTACCCCTTCCTTGCCTTATTACACTATTGCTAATAGATGCCGGAGTGCCCACAGCTGAAGAAGACCAGTGGATCATTTCCACGAAAAACATCAGTATTCAGACAATTAAGAAGATGAGAAGAGAGATAGGAGGCCCGTCTGTTGAGCCTGCCCAGGTACAGCCCAATGTGCGAATAGCCGACGAGCACATAGTGGGCACTGAAGTGCCCACTGTGGAGAAGAAGGGTACCCCACTCCATTCAACCGAGGCCGGATCATCAAGCAACCAAATGGGAGAGATTTTGGCAGCTTTAAAGAAGCTCACATACAGGATCGAGTTGCTGGAAAGTGAGCAGCGATATCAGAACCGGGCCACGCAGAAATTTTGGATGTATACAAGAGAACGAGATGAGGTGACGGGCCTGATGATGAAAGAGGCCAACCCAATGCTAGCTGCTCAGCTACCAGAATTCCCGAAAGATATCTGCCCGGTTAATGACAGTGAGGATGAGTTCGATGATGATGATGCGGATCTGTCACCGCAAGCCACCCAAACCCCGTGAATGGTTTGTTTTAAAACAATGGTTTCGCTCTTTTGCTCACCAAAAACAATTTTATTTTGTTTGGTTGATCTTTTTGTGCCTATGGCTAGGCATTGACACTATTTGCTGTTTTAACTTTTTAAATATCGATGCATGAAAATCCTACCGGTAGGTAGGTACTTTTGGGTACTAACGTATTGATTGTTTGAATGCTTGTTTGACCTCGTTTCCATTTCAAGGTACAACTTTCGGCTTCCGACTTAAAAGGTCACTTTTGTAAGTACAAATCTCAACTTGTCCCGTGAAATGATTTAGGCCATTTTTCGCATCTAAACACGACCCTTTTGTACCCCAAACCACCACCTTTGTTCGTTATTTCTATGTCACAGTGGGGACACTGTGAGATTTTAAGTTTGAGGTGGGAACTTCCAGAGTGACCTCCAGTTTGCTCACAGTGAGGACACTGTGAAGTCCAAGTTTGAGGTGGGTAAGCCGTACCCCCCTCCCAAAAAAAAAAAAAAAAAAAAAGAGAAAACACAAAAATACAAAAACAGAAGAAAATCGGAGTAGCACTAACAAAATTGATGGTGTGCCTTTTCTGGACCATCAAAGTGCTCACTCCCAGAAAAAGATGGTGTGCCTATTCTGGACCATCAGAATACCCACCCTCACAAAAAAAATAGCCATACTCCTTATTCCCAAATAAAGCCTGAAAGTGTACGTACTTATCATAGCAAAATACTAAACACCCACTTCTTGAAATAAAAATCTCAAAGCGAGATCTTCGGTCCATGTTTGGAAATTTTTGCCAAAACCCTTGGGAAAAGATTCAAAGCCATAAACCCTTCAAACCCAAGAAAGCCCTATTGATCAAAAGGTAAACAAGGGAAAGGTTTCGTCAAACACAAAAGTGAAATTTTCAAGTTTGGAACCGAAGGAAGTATCGAAGGAAGGAGATCAACGCCCATTCAAGTCAAGAAATATGTAAGTCCCTCAAAGACCTTTTATGCATTGTGTTTCATTTTATTTCTTTCTTTTTATTACTTGGGGACAAGTAATGATTTAAGTTTGAGGTTGTGATAACTCTATTTTTAGAGTTATTATTTCCATTTATTTTCCACTTTATTTTGTCAATTTTAGCCATTTCACTTCTAAAAACCCCCATTCTTGGTATGATTTACGAAAACGAGCAAAAGGAGTGAACCATGGTCTTTAATAAATTATTTGGGGAAGTTTTGGGTGTTTTCACGATTTTTCATCCGCAGTGACGTATACAGTGCCCACTCCGGTTCCCCACTCTTCGAGCTGATCAAAAAGAAATCAAAAAGAAACTTTTAGTTGGGATCTAATTTTCTGGAGGAGGAAGGTTCATATGGCAGAGAAATGGCTGGAGAAGTACAAGGTAGTTCTCATTGAAGATAGCATCAAGTACACCTCTTTGTACTTGGAGATTGACTTGGAGAAGGGACCATTGGATAAAAGAATTGCACAAGGAGCTGAATTCTGCCACAACTCAGCAGTCTTTACCCATTGGAAGACCCACCTCTTTTGTGTAATACCCAACTCCTTCTCCTAGTATATAAAGGAGCACTTGGGTGCCATTAAATGCATGCTTGGTTATCATCCTTGAATACTTTTAGTCTCAAATTCTCTCAACTACCACATTAGCTTTAGTCTTTTATTTACTGCAGTAACTAGCTTTAATTTTCAGTAATTTACTTTCTTAGTTTAAATTGTAGTTCGTATTACACAGTGCAGGGACGACTTCTCGTTCCCCACTGTGAGCAGTTAATTCAAGTCACTTTCAGTTTTATTATGTGCAAATCTTCATCTTTTGTTTTCTTTACTTCGGAAATGTTAGGCTAAACATCCTTTGGGATGTAGGAAGGAGAAGTACCTGGATTTTATCAAAAATGCTTGAGTAATCTTTATACTTAGAATATTTGTTGTTTTGGTCTTTCATTCTCGATATTTACCCAAGGATGCGAACAAGCTGATCACTTGCAAGGATCTAAAGTCTAGTTCTTAACTTAGAAATAAGTAGAGCGCAGTGACACGAGCTTGAATGATGCTAGGGGATTCGAAAGAATTCTTTTGACACTTACGAAAGTGAGGTCGGCACAGTGAGCTAATCTCTGCCCACTGGAGTAGTAGGCAAGCTAATTTGTGTATTAAAAACACTTAGAGTATTTGTCTCTACACATTCCATCGAGGCCTGAAAAGGTCCATTTAGAGATTACCATTGACAAAACAACAAGTACTAAGAGTATGGGATTTTTATCTAACGGTGTGAGTATTTTGTAACCGGGCTTTTCTAGCGAAAATGTCCACCACGAATACGAGGATCACTCTAAGGACCGAGTATTTGAGATAAAATTTAGGGAAAATCCAACCTGCATTCCTCCTTTTTAGCATTTAGTAAATCGTTTCAAGTAGCTATTTTACCAAACCAAACCAAAGTATTATTTTCCTCTCTAGTTGAAACTTGTAAAAGGAGCTCATGAGAACCGTATTGTCTTGATTGTCCAGTCTCTGTGGATTCGATTCTGGTATTTTACCAACTATTACTTGCTGTGACGATCATAGTGGACAGTGTACACTTGCACTTCCCACTGTGGACAGTTTGCAACCCACTGCGATTAAAACACACATTTCGCACGTATCAGGTTTGTAGAAGGAATTTTATTCCTTAAGTGGTTATTTTATCGAAATTTGTATTTAGTTGCTCTTTCCAATTTTGAGAGTGTTACAAATTCAATTGTCAAGGTCGGTTCCGGTTGTGAGGCTAGTTGGTTGACAGAAGTGACAATTGGCACTGCCTCGGGAACTGCTTCAGTAGGTACCTCAGGTATGTTAGCAGTACTCTTGTCATTGACTTTTGAAGTAGTACTTGATGACGAAACACCATTAGTTGATTCTGGTTGTGTTGCTTATGTAGATGTCATGATCGGATTGCTTGGGGAAGACACAAGAGTCGCTGCATTAGTATTAGTTGATGTATGTTCTGTTGAAGGACCTGACATTGTAGCTTGTATTAGATTCTGAGCAACTTGATTCATGACAAAAATATTTGAAGATGAGTTATAACTACCAAAGAACTCATCATAAAAATTCTCAAATAATTGATCAAGTTCATTAATATTAGAAGTGGAAGTGGAAGCTTGATTTTTGTTTGACTTTGTGGACGTTGGACAAATTGTCCAGACGCTAGAACTCCAGTTATTTCGGGTTCTGTACTGCTTTGCACAGAAGCCAAGTCTTCCGTCTCATCAAATTTGACATTGATGCTCTCAATCACAGTTCTTGAAAACTTGAAGTAGACTTTGTATGCATTTGAGGTGGGTGAGTATCCGATAAACACGCCCTCGTTCGCCTTAGGACTGAATGTGTTCAAGTTGTCCTTGTCGTTTAACACGATACACCTGCAACCGAAAACACAAAAGTAGTTTATGTTTGGTAGTCTATTGTTTATAATCTCATATGGTGTTTTTCCAAACCGTCGGTGTATAATTGAACGATTTTGTGTGTAGCATGCCGTTGACACTGCTTCAGTCCAAAGAAACAATGGAAGATCAGCATACGAAAGCATAGTTCTTGCAGCTTCAACATGAGTACGGTTTTATCTTTCAACAACCCCGTTCTGTTGTGGTGTTCTTGCCGCAGAGTATTGATGTGACACTTCCAATGACTTGAGAAAATGATCTAGAGTCTTGTTCTTGAACTCTGTTCCGTTGTCTGACCTGATTGTCTGAACTGATTGTTGAAGATTGACTTGAAGCATCTTGATTAAAGAAATGATCAACTCGGGTGTTTCGTCTTTGGAGCATAGAAACTTTACCCATATATACCTCGAGTAATCATCAACGACCACTAACACGTACCGTTTGGCGCTTATACTTTGAGTCTCCATCGGCCCACAGAGATCCATATAAGGAATTTCTAATACTTTATGTGCGCTTGGTTCAGGTTTCGGCGGGTAAGCAACTCTCTTCATCTTACCCTTCTCACAAGCCGGGCAGAAGTTGTCTCTTTCAAACTTCAGAACTGGTAGACCTTTGACTAAATCACCTATCATCAGCTTTTGAATATATCGGAAGTTGAGGTGAGATAACCGTTTGTGCCATAACCAACTCTGTTCCATAGACGCTTTAGATAACAGACACATGTCATTCTTGGGTTTGATTTTTGACAGATCAATTGTATACAGATTTGACTTTCTTGTACCCACTAGAAGTTCATCTCCTCCTTCAGTCCGAACCCAACATCGTGTCTTCTTGAACGTAGGTTTATGGTTTTCATTGCAGTTGAAGCAACTGAATGGCATGTGCTCATAGTTGGCATGGTGTTGGCTATGACAGGACTTCCACCCTGTCCTCGTGAGGCACCAACAAATGGCGGCCTGACTCGGGGTGTTCCGGTTGGGGCACGGAAGCCTCCAACTTGGTGTAATACCGGCGCTCGTGTCCTAGGAAAGGTAGTTCGTCCAAATGTTACTAGACTCGAGGTTCACGGAATAAAGTTCGGTGGCCGGGGCAGAAGCCTACCTTGTTCAATATCAGCAAACACCGAGTATGTTCCTGATAGAAGTTGTGCTTGATCCTATGTGCTGAATGAAACATCGGCTTGTCGGGAAGACGATGAGTGGCTTTGTGGGGTTGTGCACTGCATGGCTGGGTCCACCATGTCTGTTTCAATGCGCAACGGCGACGTACGCTCGTTGGCAGTGGATGCGGCTACCCGACTTAGATCAGTTTAGGGAGGGTCGCGAGTTAAAACTTTGTTTGACCCTGTCTCACGCTATCCCATTTCTTTTCTAGCACTCTCTCGGCTCACTATCTCAATATTTTCAACTTCAACACCCTCATCCCGCCTTATGATACCAGTTTCGCCTGAGGGTCTGATGTTCCAGGTGGAATCAGCATCAGAGTTCTCTATTCGATGTCTCAGACCAACATGTCTCGGTATCAAATGGGCATCGGGGTCGTGATCTGAATCGGAATTTGAATCTGAAGCACCATCAGCATCATGTCTAGGTTGGGTAGTGGCTTCATCCTCGGAAGGAGAAGCAGATATAACATCATCAGCACCATCAGCAGAATCCCATGATACATCATCATCAAAGATATTTGGTAGCGCCAGTATCTTTGGAGGTAGATGCCTAACCAGCAGTCCTCACCACATCACCCCCTCTCTTTCTTTCTCTTCTCCTCACCTCTCCCCGTTCAGAAACCCCATGTTCCTGAACCTGCTCGACTCGATTACCTTCACCTCCTAGTTGGTTGGCACTGTGGGTAGGTCCCTCCGGATCTGGCTGGACTATCAGTGCGTTATCTAACCTATATTGTCTAACAATCAGCGACTGCTGGTCAGCATAGGCTAGGATGTCTTCCGGTATAACGGCGATGTGAGCAAATTCGATCGGATCGGGCATCTTGAGGAAGTGCATCCGTTAAGTTGGGCCTTGGACTGAATTTGGTCGTCTCGGAATCTCTTGGTTATCATCCATGATCTGACGAATGATGATCTGCAGATATCGTTGAAATGGCACGAAATTGCGTCTCTTGATTTCCTTTGTTTTGTCCCCGACAATCTCGATGAGTTCATTCCAAAGAATGATGGCGAAATCAATGCGGCGGTTGAAAGCGACGGCATGAAATAGTCTGAGAATAGATATACTGCAGCGATCGAGACCTGTGCGCTTTGAAGTCATACAACGGTTAATAATGGAGAAAATAGTGTACCAAATCCTCGGTAAGAATTTCCGCTTTAACTGTGTTGAGCGAGTAAGGATGGTGTTGCCAGTAGGTTGATATCCTAAGCTGCGGATATCGGCACAAATTTGTTCCTCATAAGCTTGGACTTCAAAGTCATTGTGGTATGGAAGATCAAAGTCATTGTGGTATGGACTTCAAAGCTTGGACTTCAAAGTCATTGTTCCTCAGAAGCTTCGACCTTTGCAGTGAAGTGTTGGCCGCGTCTATGAACTAGGTGGAACTGCAGGGTGTGCCAGAATTGCTGAAGGTAAATGACTGTTACAGTGACGACCTTGGTAAGTGCAGTGCGGAGTGGATGATTGCGGATGATTTCCAGAATGATGTGGTACTCAAAATCCACACTGAGATCCAGATGGTGGTTATTGTCTAATAGAGCAAGATGATATCTCCTGGGTAATAGTTCTTCATCTAGATCACGGGCGTTCACCGATGGATGCGAGGATCGATGAGACGGGATCACAGTATTTTCATCCGAGAAGTGACCATCATTCTGTCTTACATTTGCCATCTGATATCGAATAGGATCAGTACAGTACCCAAAAATTTATTTTATGAAAAATTTATCAAAACTTTTCCTAAGTCCTGGTTTTATCGCAAGGCACATCAAGTAGGTATCGCAAGGTGAAAGTTATCGCAAGGCATAGGTTGCGATGAAATGTTATCGCAAGACATATGTTGCGATAAAAGGTTATCGCAAGGCATATCTTGCGATAAAGATGAATGTATATAGGATGCGATAAAGATGAACTTGAAGAACATAGTGGCTTGCGATAAACTTGAACACGATGCAAATCCTAAGTGTTCAAGCCCAGAAATCAAATTTTCGCACAAAATCAGATTTTAAACTATCCTACTAGGAAAGTGCCTAGAAGATAAACCCTATCCTTTTTACCATCTAACCAACACAAACACAAGGATTTTTAGCAAGAATATGAAAGGACCCTTGTTGGTGTCGACTGATAAACCCTAAAGTCGATTCTTGAAACAAATTTAATGGATAAAAAAAGTTAAGGATTATAGAATACTGACCTTGAAGGGAATCTGAAGACAATGCAATCGATTTGAACACGAAAATCTTTGAAAATCACAGAATCTTTATTGAGAGCTTGGGAGGGTTTTGAGAGTTGGAAAAAGACAAATGGTTTGAAAAACTGTCTTATTTAAAGGATTTTGAGGTAAGTGACACGTGGCATCAGATGATTGGTCCAAAGGTTGACCATCCACAGTGTCAGTTTATCGCCAGAACGAGAATGCGATAAACTTCAATGTTGTCGGAAGAAACAGGTTGCGATAACATCAAGGATTTAATCGCAACTGAGGGTTGCGATAACTTACTATTCACATGAAGCATGGTGCGATAAAAATAGCGGGTGTTTTATCGCAAGCAGCTTGATGCGATGACACATTTTGTCGCAAGCCAAGTGTTGCGATAACTACTACACTTAGATATTTTTCAAAATATTTTTCAAGAAATTGCAAAAAGATTTTATCACATTGAATGATGTCCAACTTCGAATTGATTAAGCACTAAAGTTTAAAACAAGGTTTGTACTCCCTCTTAAATGATGCATAGATTTGGAAAATTTCTTTTTCATCATTTAGGAGTTAGTGTTAAAGCAGTTTAGAATACTTACCTTGTTGTCTTCCCGTATTCCCATGTCATCTATACTTACAAATGATGTCAGTTATGCACACTCCCCCTATTATTGTGCATATAATCATGTACTATACTCCCCCCTGAGACCATGAATACACCTCATGCAGATACAAGTATCATATATAATCTCAAATACAACATTAAAGGAAAAGAAAATAACAAGTTGAATAAACATTTGAAAAACAACAAAGTCATGAAAATTTAAATAACATATATTGAGAATAGAATATGATGAAAATTTGAGTGTATCAATCTAGATACAATATCTAGATTGAGATACAAATATTTCCATCTATTATATGATCAATATAGGAAAATTAAACTTTCATGTTCAACATGCCAAGCTTGGATACTAAGAAATTAAAGCGTTTTTCATCCAAGGCTTTTGTGAAAAGATCGGCAAGTTGATACTCAGTTGTAACAAAGTATAATTCAATTGTTCATTTCTCAACATGATCTTTAATATATAATGATACATGATGTCGATATGTTTAGTCTTGGTGTGTTGGACAGGATTAGCAGATATGGCAATCGCGCTTTTGCTGTCACAGTATATGGGGATCTTCTCATATTTGAAATCGTAGTCCATGAGTTGGGTCTTCAGCCACAGCACTTGTGAACAACAGCTGGCCTTCATACTCAGCCTCCGCAGTTGATGTTGACACACAGCTCTGCTTCTTAGATGACCAGCTTACGAGCTTGTCTCCCAAAAATTGTACACGTCCCGATGTGCTCTTCCTGTCTAGCATGCTTCCTCCATGATCCGCGTCTGAGTATGCGTTGAGTTCGTATCCCGTCCCTTTTAGATACCACAGTCCGAGATACGGTGTGCCTTTCAAATATCGAAAGATTCTTTTGACAACGCCAAGGTGTGATGCCTTAGGTTTAGCCTGAAATCTCGCACACAAACAAGTTGCAAACAAAATATCTGGACTACTCGCAGTTACGTACATTAATGACCCTATCATTCCTCTATAATTCTTAAGATCAACATCCTCTCCATCAGGATCTGGACCGATCTTAGATCCTGGTGCCATCGGAGTACTAATCGACGTACAGTTTTCCATCTTCAATTTCTTCAGAATGTGAAATACGTACTTGGACTGATTAATGAAGATTCATGTCGAAAACTGCTTGACTTGTAGTCCGAGAAAGAAGTTAATCTCTCCCATCATACTCATCTGGAATCTGGTCACCATAATGTTAGAGACCAGGTACATAATGCAGGGTTAGTCGAACCAAAAATTATATCATCAACATAAATCTGTACGAGAAGAATTTCACCTTCCTCATGCTTGGTAAAGAGAGTTGTGTCGATTTTACCTTTTTCAAAGCGATACCTAGTAGAAAGGTAGATAGAACTTCATACCAGGCATGTGGGGCTTGCTTGAGACCGTAAAGAGCATTGTCAAGAATATACACATGATCGGGGTTATCTTTGTCCACAAATCCTTCAGGTTGAGACACGTACACTTCCTCCTTCAGAACACCATTCAAAAATGCAGTCTTTACGTCCATTTGATAAACAGTGAAGTTCTTGTAGGCGGCAAAAGATAGGAACATCCGAATTGCCTCTAAGCGAGCAACTGGTGCGTACGTCTCATCGTAGTCTATACCCTGTTGTTGTCTGTACCCTTTAGCTACTATCCGTGCTTTGTTCCTCACAACTATGTCGTCTTCATCTTTTTTATTTTTCAAGACCCACTTTGTACCAATGACTGTCTTTCATTTGGGTCTAGGAACTAATCTCCACACTTTCAGAGCTTCAAATTGATTCAGCTTTTTTTGCATCGCAATAATCCAGTCCGGATCTTCCAAGGCTTGTTGAACTGTGGTTGGCTCAACTTGACTTAGAAAGAGCGCGAATAGAACTTCATTTGCAGTTGCAGATCTGGTCTTCACAGGTTCAGAAACCTCACCAATTACTTGATGTAGTGGATGACTATGCGTCCACTTCTTTGAATGTGGATGTTGGGAAACTGCATCTTGATTGGGGTTAACTAAGGTAGGATCTTTATCGAAGTTCAACTCAATCGTCAATGTCGGTTCCAGACGCAAGGTTGGTTTGTTGTCAGAGGAGACAACTGGAACTGCCTAGGGAACTGCTTCAGTAGATTCCTCCGGTATGTTTTCAGTACTCTGATAATTAACATTTGAAGTCGTACCCGATGAAGAAAGACCTTTAGTTGATACTTGTTGTATTGCTTGTGCATATGTCATGTTTGGATTACTTGGGGAAGACACAGGAGTTGTTGCACCAGTATTAGATGATGTCGGTACCGGTGAAGGACCTGACAATGTAGCTTGTACTGGATTTCGAGCAACTTGATTCCTATCATTGACACTAGAAGATGAGTTATTGTTTCCAAAGAAATCATCATAAAAATTCTCAAACAAAATATCAAGTTCATTAGGATTAGAATTAGAATTAGAAGTGGAAGCTTGATCTTTGTTTGACTTAGTAGTCATCGGACGGATTTGTTCGGACGCTAGAATCCCCGATACTGCGGGTTCTGTACTGTTTTGCACAGAAGCCATTTCTTCAGTCTCATCGAATTTGACGTTAATGCTTTCCATCACGGTTCTAGAAGATTTGAAATAGACTATGTACGCCTTTGAGGTTGACGAGTATCCGATGAAGACGCCCTCTTTTGCCTTAGACTGAATTTGTTCAGATTGTCCTTGTCATTTAGCACGATACACCTGCACCCAAAAACACGAAAGTAGTGTATTATAGGTTTTCTATTGTTGATAATTTCATATGGTGTTTTGCCAAACCGTCGGTGTATGATTGATCGATTTTGTGTGTAGCATGTCGTTGACACATCTTCTTCCCAAAGAAATAATGGTAGATCAGCATTGGACGACATCGTTCTGGCAGCTTCAACTAGAGTATGATTTCGTCTTTCAACGACCTCGTTCTGTTGTGGTGTTCTTGCCGCAAAACAATTGATGTGACACTCCTAATGACTTAAGAAAATCATCTAGAGTCTTGTTTTTAAATTCTATCCCGTTGTCGGATCGGATTGTTTGGACTGATTGTTGAAGATTCACTTGAAGCTGTTTAATTAGCGAGATAATCAACTCAGGTGTTTCATCTTTGGAACGTAGAAATTTAACCCATGTGTATCTTGTAACACCCTCGAATTGGGAAGAGCAACTAAATAAAAATTTCGATGAAATAACCACTTAAGGAATAAAATTCCTTCTACTAACCATTCATGGAATAACCTCAAGATAAAATGTAACGACTCTCATAATTAACAACTCAAAATCATGCTATGTGACCACATACAGTCGGGTGTTACTTAACACAATTACAATTTGCTAATCCCAAATCAGTGCGGAAGACTTCACTTAAACAAATCATTTCTCGTGCACCCTACTTGCAGTCATCACTCTACGGTGTAGCTAAAGCTATTCCCAACCTGAACCTGTTGCGCATGCCGACAAATAAAAAGGGTTAGGCTAACGCCTAGTGAGTTCAAGAGTTTTATCATGACCATATAATTCATAAAACGAGAGAGAGATGCAATTTAAGTCATGAGTTCAAAATAATTTACTTTAGATGCAAATCACCCATTTGTCGAACACACACAAATCCCGTGATGGAAGCTTTAGTATAAAATGATTCTCAAAACAGACTCATTCCAAAACCCACTTGAAAGGTGAAATAGTATTTGATTTCTAAAATAATTGAAATCATAAAATAATCGCTATTATTCAAAACATCCCAAACACGGATGAGATATAACCCACAACTTACATACCATGGAAAAACAATCCATCTAATATAACATGTCACCGAAAACATGGATAGAAATAAATACCCAAAGCAACACCTTTCGATGATGGGGGAGGCCCGTTTATATCGCACGTGATGGAACACAAAAGTGGGTCACAAAACCATGAAATAAAACAAACACGTGGACTATTCTCACAAAATAACGAGCTCAATCACTCCAAATCTATTGCTCGTGGAGACTTGGGAGGCCCCAACTTCAACCACTCCAGGTCTATACATTGGGTCACTCAAATTCCACGAAATAAGCACATTTAGGATTACACCTTACTGCCCACGGGACGCTGCCCGACCATATAGGCCCACACCTTACTTACCATGGAACCCGATGCCTATCCCGTGCCAAGCACATCTGGAATTACACCTTACTGCCCATGGGACGACGCCCGACCATATAGGTCCACGTCTTACTTACCATGGAACCCGATGCCTATTCCGTGCTACAATAAGAGAAACTAGCGTCTCATCATTGAACGTAAAAACTCAAATGCCTATGGATCCATAGCTAATAAGGTCTAATAGTACACAACTCTATTTAAATGGCACACACACCCAAAACATGTACTCTACAAATATAATGCAATAATGCAACTGAAGACCAAAGCTCCATATCCAAATGTTAAAATCCGGACAAATGTCCTCAAGACTCATTAAAGTCGTAAACCGAGCAAAATGCTCAAAACCCATTAGACCCATAAATAACGGTCCTCAAAATATAAAAATGCATTTAAACATTGCTTAGGTAAACTTATACCATAAAATCATCATTAACCCAAAATTTGTCACGGTTAGAACAAATGTTTTCCTCAAATGGACTCATACCCTTGTAATTCTCTAAATAACTCATGACACTAAAATGTGCATTTTCGCAAATGGTTTATAAAATCAATTACCCCAATATGATTAAACCATTGAATAAATTCCATTTGAGAAATAATTCATTTAAGGACATGTCTATAATTTCTACACATCAAAATATCCCAAAAATCCCAAATATGGGTGTTTTACAACTTTATAAAGGTAACATTTCAAAGAAAGTTAAACTCATCAACTAACCCAACAATTGAAAATTTTCATGTAAAACACATAAGTACTTGGAAAAATAACACTTTTGGCATGTACAAAGTTTTCACAAAGCAACTTGAACTGACCTTGCTAGATTTAGGCTAACTCTAGATTTTTCCCCCATTTAAGCTTCCATGATGAAACTTGAATCTTCAAGCCAAACCTTCCAAAAACCTAGATTCACAAATTTCCAATCATAAATATCCATATGCAACCATTTAGAATCGTTCCCCAAACATCTTACATCAAAATCTCTATTTTTACCAAAACCCTAATTTTGACCTAACTTTCCCAAAATCATCCAAACCGAAGATTGAAGAAATGAAACACTAGGAAGTCATAAATAGAGTATTTAGAACTCAAATAAGGATTTAGAAAAGAAGAGGATGAACTTACCCCATGGATCTTGAGTAAAACCTCAAAACTCTAGAATCCCAAGAAAATGGAGATGAAGCTTAAAGATGGAGATGGAGAAGATGAACTCTTGATCTTAGCATCCACTTCTTAGTTTGATGAGGAAAGAACACTTTGATACCCCAAGAAAATGCCCTAAAATCACTTAGGGTTCATATGAGATGGTGGGAAATAGTTTAGGAGAGAAACGTGTTGATTGGGAGGTGAGAAATGAGAGAAAAGCTTGAAAAATCGCATTTGACAGCAACCAGGGACCCGTCCGCGACTATGACAGCGACTTTGACACTGGTCATAGTCGTTGGTTAGCTCAGGGGTACCGAAACTATTTTGGCCATAACTTCTTCGTTTTAGCTCCGTTTTCGCTCCGGAAAGGACCGTTGGATTCGTATTTGAATTCTCCATCCTACAACACTACAAAATCTAGGATTTGTTGCAAAATTTTATTTTTCATGTTTATCACCAAAGATCGATACCTACCAGAAATCGGGGTGTTATATATCTCGAATAATCGTTAATGACAACCAACACATACTTCTTGGCACTTATACTCTGAATCTTCATTGGCCCACAGAGATCCATATGAAGAATTTCCAAAACTTTATGTGTACTCGGCTTAGGTTTTGGCAGATGAGGAACTCGTTTCATCTTCCCCTTCTCACAGGCGGTACATAAGTTGTCTTTCTCAAACTTCAGAACTGGTAGACCATGGACTAAATCACCTACCATCAGTTTTTGAATATAGCGGAAATTGAGATGAGATAGTCGTATGTGCCATAACCAGCTTTCTCCATGGATGCTTTAGACAATGGACACACGTCATTCTTTGGTTTGATCTTTGACAAGTCAATGGTGTAAAGATTTGACTTTCTCGTACCCACTAGAAGTTCATCTCCTTCTTCGGTTCTAACAGAACACTGAGTCTTTTTTACGTTGACTTCTAGGTCTTTGTCACAGAATTTACCTATGCTAAACAGATTATGTCCCAAACCTTCAACATAGTTGACCTCTGTATTTTTGACGTTGTCTTTAACAATGTCTCCGTAACCCAGAATCAGAGAATATTGATCATTCCCAAATTTGACTCTACCACCATACTTTTCCACATAATTATTGAGCAGCTCCTTTCTTTCAGTAATGTGTTTTCAGCAGCCTGAATCCAAATACCACACATGACAGTGCTGCAAAAAGGAAATCAAGTGGTTTTAGGTACCCATTTGAAAATAGGTCCTTTTGGGTTAGGAGTTTCAACATGTTTGGATTTAGCATTTTTACTTTTAAAACCTCTATTATAATTTTCATTTGTATAAAATCTTTTAGGACCATGGAAATTATAACCAAACCAATGAGAATAATTAGACTTGCAGATAAAATCATCCACGCCACAAGATGAACAACAAATTTGATCATGAGCTAAATTAATCAACTGTTGCATTGAATAAAGCTTGTACGGAATAACAAGTTTTTGTTTATTTCAAACATCTTGATTTCTAACAGCAGAAGCAAAATTGTTTTTCATGGAATTAAAAGCAACATGAGATGATTTTGTCTGGGCCACATCCTGTGTGGACTCCTTTATTCTCCATTCGAGTCTCGAGTGGTTTCTTATATAACGATCTGAAATGCCAGCAAAATAAGAATCATAAGCTTTAGAATTTTGAGCTTGAAAGGACTTAGATCTGTGATTATTTTTCTTCTTTTTCTTTTTCTGAAATGATTGTTTAGATTTGGATTTGGAATAATAAACATTATCAGGAATTTTCTCAACCGATTTTGAAGATTCCACTTTGAAGAAAGTCTTCTTTTTTTGGGAAGGGTGTCCTAGGCTATGCCTAGGCTAATCCCTTGAGAAATTATGACTGTAAGACATCAGCCCTGATTAAACCTCAGTGGCCACAATTGTTGTGTACGCCTGGATTAGAACCCTGGGCAGATGTGATATCCCACCACATCCCCCAGGGCCTTAACCAGTACGCCACAACCCTTGTGGTTGAAGAAAGTCTTCTTAGGTTCCTCTTCTTTGATTAAGAAGTCAGAGTGATCTGGAGGTTTAACGTTAAAATCAAAACCAAATTGAACAACTGTTTCTTTTACATGTTTTCTTTTCTCCTCACAAGGAACCTCAATATCACAATCAGACCGACTATCCAATGAAGTGTGAAAGATACCATAAGACTTTGGATATAGAAATTCATTTTGTTTCTTTCTAAAAGCTTTATCTTCTTTAGTAAAAAAATAGTTCTCAGGAGGAGCATCAACTGATTGATTTTCCAAGTCCCAAGATTCAGAATCTTCTTGGTCATCAACAGTCATGCCTCTGAAAAAAGTATTTCCTATAAATGCCTTACACGAAGAAACATCTGAATCTGAATAATGTTTGTCTTTTAAAGATTTCTCTTTAGATATTTCTTTATGTTTTGCTATCATTTCTTTTAAGCCATTTGAAATAACTGTAAACATAACTTCTTTTTCAATATCGAAAGCAAGTTGGTCATCATTTCTGACATCCTCAATTTTGCTTTTGATCTTGCTTTCGAGGTCTACGAGCTTTTGTTCGAGTACCAAAGGAGGACAATAAAATTTTCCTTCAAAAGCGGGTTTCTCACTCACCTTTGGTTGCTCAACCGCATAGCTCTGGAAATTGTCATTAGACAAGGTTTGCTTCCAATTCTGAACCAAAGCCTTCCTATTTTCCCATTCGTAGACAAAAGGAAGTTTCATTTTAACAGTCGTTTTCCTCTTAACCTCTTCCTCAGCCTCATGTTCTTTTTGATTAAGCCAATCGATTTGATACTTATCAGGATACCTTGATCGAAGATCAAGCCATTAAAATTTATACAAACTTAGAGACTTGGTTAAATCATTTTTTAAATAATGAGGATTATCAAATCCCAAGCCCCATTTTGAATGAAAGTATCTGAAATTCTTAGGTGTGTTTAGAAGAATAGTCTGTTCAGTTTGACCTAATTTGTACAGTTTTTCTTCCAAACTACTAGCCTTCTCAGTCAATTCGGTGTTTATATCTTTATAAGAGTGTAATAATTTTTCAAGCTCAATTACCTTTGCTTCTGAAGTCTTTAATTTTGAATTCAAATCATCTATTTTAATTTTAGAATCAATTACGTTCGAAAGCAATCTTGATACTCTTCAAATTCAGCCTTACTCTTTTTCAACCCATCACTCAACTTGTTATGTTCAGTGATCAGTTGTTTTTTAGAATCAATTACGTTATGCGCTTTATGAAGTTTACCAATTATATCATCTAGTCTTCATAGTAAAATTTCTAGATTTTTCGCGAAATGATTAATAGTAAAGGATTCTACCTCACCTGTCTCAGGAACCGCATCAGCTTCGGAATCCTCGCCTTTTCTACTCATCAGACACATTTTGGCTAAGGCGACAGTTTCATCCTCATCCTCATCATCCGTTTCATCCAACCAATACTCTTCTTCCACCAGCAGTGCTTTCCCAGACTCCTTCTGTTTGGCCAGTAACATCTTGTTCTTATAGTAGTCAGAGTCTCGTACTTTCGGTTTCCAGCACTCCTTGGCGAAATGACCATTTTTACCACAATCATAGCATTTCTGTTCCTCCCCTTTCTTATCAACAAACTTCTTGTCCTCAATTCTCTTAACCTCATCTTTCCGATCATCAAACCGCTTCTTGGATTCTATGTGATCTTTATGCTCAAAGTTTCTGGGTCCCGATGAGTATCGTTGGTTATTTGATCTGGTCTTTTTCACAAATCTCTTTTGAAAAGCCTTTGTCAGAAGAATCATGGTTTGTTTCAAGGTTTCGGCTTCATCTAGATCCACACTGCAGACAACATCATCCTCTTATTCAACACCCTTGCCCTTTTCAGTATACTTCCTAGACTTGTGTGATATTAAGGTAATTGGTTCACTTTCAGATTCATCCTCTTTCTTCTCTAATACTTCCACTTTCTTCTCTTTCTTATCTCTCTTATCCTTCTTCTTCTTCTTCTTCTTCTTCTTCTTTTCTCGTTTCTCATCTGCTTCATCCTCATCCTGTTTAAGCGTCTCAAACATCTCTTGTAGCTGTAGATAAGCCAATCTGGAATGTTGTTTCATGCGGTGAGCATACTTCTTCCATTCGGGCTGAAGTACACTTAAGAACTTCACATTGTTCTCAATTATGGATTTCTTTATGCTATATCTATTCAACTCATTCAAGATGGTTGTGAAGCGATCATAGGTGCTATCCAATGACTCTCCTTCTTTCTGTCTAAAATTTTCGTATTTGTTAATCACATTAGAAGTCCTCATCTAATTTTCCACCTCTGAACCCTGATAAAGTTTAATCAGCTCATCAAACATGCCCTTCCCGGTGGCATTGAAACTGTCAACCTCTTGATAAATATCGTTGGTTAATGCTTTCATTACAAGTGACCTTGTTGCTTTATCAGCGTTATACCTCTTCAGTTCATCCCCAACGTAATTCGCAGGTTCAAGAAGTCTTCTTCCAGTTGGTTCAGTCAACCATACTTCACCTTGTAATCCTTTTTTTAAAGAATTCATAATGAAGTCACCGTTTTCCTATCGTTCAACATAATCTTCAAACCTATCTTTCCAGATTTTAAAGTCTTTCGGGAACAATACAGGTGGTTTGTCTTTCGAACCTATAACTAACATATCCCTGGCTGTCATGATGAATACTTGTTTACGATCGTTTAGCAACCTTCTGATCAGATTAAAAATTAACACACACTACTGTTTTTATCGCAACTCAAACTTATCACAGGTAACACTTTGTCGCAAGAAAGACTTTTGTCGCAAGAAGAGTTTTGTCGCAAACACTCGATAAAATTTTATCGCAGATAAGGGAATGCGATAAAGACCAAACTAGGTTTTGTCGCAGATAAGCTTGCGATAAAATACTGTTCACTGAAAGATATGTGCGATAAAACACTATTATCGCAAACAACAGATGCGATAAAAACTTGCGAGGAAAATACTTGCGATAACAAATAACTATACTGGTGCGATAATTATGAACAACCACAGATGCCATAACTATGAAGATCGGTTCAATCTCGAGTGAAATCCTCAAATCAAGTCCGTTTAAGCTGAAATTTGGTACGAAGGTACTTGAGGTGATTCTGGACTCTTTTAATACTTGCACTTTTGTCCAAAAACCAACAGAAAAAAGAACTTCGATCACAAAACAGTGTGTATATCCTATTTCACGAAAATTATAAATTCTATCAAATCTGAATCAAATCCCAGTGAATTTGCGGAAGTAATTCACGTAGGAATAACCAGTAAACACTCCTTGATCAATTCTAATCCATTTGAAGAACTCAAATGGCCAAAATCAATCAAAAATAGATGAAAAGTGAAGAACACTCAAAATAGCTCAAAAACTCATAAAATAATCTCTGGATTAGAATGAATTGCTATGCTCTGATACCAATTGTGATCCCAGAACAAGCATTCATAAACAATAGATTGATCTTGATGTCATCTCTCAATCAATAAGCAAACTCCTCAAGTACAAAGGTGATGAACAATAGAGAGAAAAGTGCAATGTACTTGGAAATATAGAAATGACACCCTAAACAAATACTAGGCAAAATCTTTATATAGTGTGCAAAATATAGAAGTTTCAATATGGCCCCTCTACTTGATACAAGGTGTCAGTTAGGGCACTAACAAATACCCACGTGAAAATGTTGACGAGATCCAACCAAACTCCGTACATACGTTCAATGCATTTTTCTTACAAGCAAATACCTTGATGTTTTTTAACGACAGATTAATCCAAGCCTACGGAAAAAAATACCTTAAACTAGAAACCCCAAAGTACTATCGGAACCCTTGAAATGAAGAATTATACAATGGAAGGAAACTCACTTACTTGATAGCATAAAGTTAAATAACTTGAACAAAAAAATATAGTATCGCAAAAAGCGGCTAACCCTTTGTGGCACGGAACTCATAGAAAACGTCATGATTCAAAAAAGTCATTTCCAACTTTCTTATATCCATGATTATATTAATATAAGTTGGAATATAATCTTTAACAAACTCATCAACCTACTATAAGTTGTTGGTAGACGTAACAAGTTATTTTAATAATAACTTTAGACATACTCGGACAAAGAAAATTTCTGATGTCAATAATGCAAGCGTTAGGGTGGAAATAAAACCAAATGACAGTGAGGTTGAACACACTGATTTGTACATATGTGACAACTATGCATCACGCGCACTGTACATATTTGTACTAGAAAATTCACTTTCAACAACGAAAATTACCGTGGATTATGGCCATCGGTAATTTTCGATGATTCAGCGATAACTCGCCGACGACCTGGAGCTTTTCCAGACAAATAGAATACCCGTCAGTACCCCGTCGGTAAAATTTCACATTCACGACGGATTACCAATGGAATGAAAATTATTTTATTTTTTAAATAAAATTCCCCAAATCTATCGGTAATCTTACAGCGGATCACCGTCAGCCACGTGAATTTCTTTTCTTAAATAAAATAATTGTCAACCCGTCGTTGGAATTACATATTTCCGACGAATTACCCACAGATTAAATTTTTTATTTAAACATAAATTAATAGGTTGCTGGTGATTTGTTGCAAATCATCGATGTACCAACGGATTTGGTCTATCCATCGGCAATCAGCCAATGATTTGTGATGGATCACCGATGGTTGTTTGATTTTTTTTGCTTTTCCAAGATTTTTGTACTTGTATAAGGTTTTACATTGACTATTTTGTATAACTTGGTATATATATGTGTATCTGTACATCTATATATGTGGATATCTCTATATGTACCTATAGATTTGGATAAAAAAAATCATGTAAAAAATATTTTTCACACGGGTTTGCAATGTATTTTCGGTTCGAATTTGATTTAACCCCTATATATATGTATATATCACTACAAAACAAAGGAATATCACTGATGGAAAAATACGCCGGTAACCTCTGTCGGATTAAAAGTCATGGGCAATGGTGTCCCCGACGGATCTGTCGGTAATATTTGGATCTGTCAGTAATATGTCGGTGATCCATTGAAAATTACCGACAGATTTCGGTCGTCGGTTATATTTCATTGGTGATTGTCATTTGTTTGTGTTGTATATATTTGTGCATGTGTGTGTATGTAGAGGGAGGATCAAACAAGAATGTTAAATATTTAATAGAATATGAAAACGGCCAAATCACATGCAAAACCACATGTGATTTTACATTAATGGTCAAAAAAAGGTGTGTGCGACTTTGTCTACGTCTTCAGATCGCAGGGAAAGTAGCATGAATAGCATGTGATTTTGTACGTGGTGTTAGTGTAAAATCACATGTGATTCGACCATTTTCTTATTCTCTTAAATAGGCATCGTTTTCGTTTGAAACCGACTTATGTGTGTATGTGTATTATGTCTAGATATGTATGCATATGTGTATAGAGGGAGGATCAAACGAGAACAGTAATTATTTAAAAGCATATGAGAACGAACAAAATCATAAGTGAGTTTACATTAACGCGCAAAAAAGCCACGCAGAGCTGAAGCCGCGGCCAAAGTCCTATTTCAGTGTGTTAATGTAAAATCACTAATGATTTTGTTCATTCTCGTGTTCTTTTAAAGAGGCATTGTTCTCATTTGAACTCAACTCTATATATGTGTATATATGTATATATACTATGCATATATGTGTATGTATGTGTATGTCTATATAATTAGGTATGTATGTGTATATGTGTACATGTGTACTAATATATGTGTATGTATGTATGTATATATATACATGTGTACATATATATGCAAGTACGTGTACATGGGTGGTTTTGAGATTAACACTGATCAAGGGTGCAAATCCCTTCTTACCTTCTTACCTTCTTACCTTAACTCTTCTTCTCACACGATCATTTGTTTGTACATTATGTATCATGTATATATGTATATATATAACGTGCATATGATCCATATGTGTGTGTGTATACGCATGTATATATATATATATATATATATATATATAACCAGGGTTTTAATGGAAGAAGATTAAGTTTTGTGGAAAATTGTTGTAAAGTTGAAAGTCTAGGGGGTTGATTTGTAAATTGTTGGGAAGTATAAAAACTCCCAAAAAGGGCAAAACCCTAAAAGCTAATTGATGGTGTGTGTGGCGGCTGGAGTGGGAGCAGAGAAGGAGGAATTAATCTCTATTGCAAATTGGGGTAGGAAACGCCATCAATCTTCAAATTGAAAGAAGAAGTGGGGTTTGAGTCTGATCCTACAGCAGTATTGGCAGGTAATTCCTATTTTCCAATCTGTATTTTTATGTTCTGCTGATCATGGTGGTGTTCTTGAGGTTTTGGTTTAAAGTTGGAAATGATACCCTAAGAGGAGGATTAAGCATACTTTAACGATTAAGTAGCAAAGGTTTTTAAAGAAATAATTTAAGAGATGTTTGTGGTGTTGTATTATCTCGAATCGTATTGTTTAAAAGCTTAACCAAAGATATTGGATCCGGAATTTTAATGAGTCCGAAACTAGGCTTTAATAACAATGTTCCGGAGTAGAGTTAATGAGATCCGGAATTTAGAATAAAATTTGTAGATCCGGAATTTAATTTAAGTTTCGGAATGGACCAAAGTTAAGTTCCGGAATGGACCAAAGTTAAGTTCCGGAATTTTGCATTTGATAAGATCCGGAATTTTGCATTTAATAAAGATCGGGAACTTTGCATTTAATAAAGATCTGAAACTTTGCATTTGATAAGATCCGGATTTTTGCATTTGATAAAGATCCGGATTTTTGCATTTGATTGGAAACCGGAATTCTATTTAAAGAGGTCAGGAGTTTGGGCCTAATAACAAGATTCGGTGTTGGGCCGCAGAAAATTGGAATTTGACCCATTCAGGTACTGTGCATCTTGATATGGATCTGGTACCTCTAATTTAATTCTGGTACTGTGCATCTTGATTTGGATCCAGAATTTATTAAAGCAAGATCTGAAGTCTTGTTGTCCTAACGTCACGTGGGCCGGGGAAGTTGTTTAGTTATTGGACCTAGTCACGTGGAACCGGAAATTTTATCAAATTCATGGACTAGTCACGTGGGCCAATTTTGTCTAATACATGGACTATTCACGTGGCCTGGAATTACAAAGGGGCCCAGTTGGGCCGGCGATTGTTGAAATCAGTTTGGGCCGACAATGGTTGAAATCAGATTGGGCCGGAAGGCAAAACCCAATAATTATAATTTTTAGGACTATGAGGCTAACCTATCGACTTAGATAACTTTGGGGATAAGTTCGGAAATAATCCGAGTAATAATTTAAAGACTTTTGACGTGCGTTTATTAAAATTATAGGTGTTCCACCTAGAGATCAGAAGCGTGAGTAAAAAGTCTTGAAGCGAGAAATTGTTAACGCGCCAGGTGAGTTTTTCTAACTAAAAATACGTGTTTTGAACATGTTTTCAGAAGAAAGTTAATGAGTAGAATTGCCATGTTTAATTGCATGATTTTACTTTTTTTTAAGTTTATATGAGATGTATGCATACATTGTGGTAGACGTAAATTGGCTAAGTCGGGGGGAGGTTCCGCCAGTGCTCATGTCGGGGGGAGGTTCCGTTTATGCCATGGGGAGAGTGACCCAGTAAGGCTGTAAAGCCCGTATCCCGGTAGGTAATTTCCTTGTATTAATTCTTATTAAAAGTTTTATTTAACGTGGTTATTGACGGGGTTAACGGAAGTGGCTAAATGTTAAAATCCTAAGTTATGTAGAAAATGGAAATACCTTAAAAACCTAGGGACTAAAAGTGGTTTCTCGTTTTCTCTCTCTCGCAAACACACTAACCAAAACCCTATTTTCTTTCTCCCTAGTTACGGCCCTTTCCCTTCCCCTTATTCGTTCGGCCGTGAGTGAAAAAGAACGAGAGAGAGAGAGAGAGAGAGTCGGCAAAAGAAAGAGAGAGGGAGAGTTCGCCGGAAAGAGAGCTCGCCGGAGAAAGAGAGAGACGCCGGAAAGAGGAGGGTGACGCCGTCGTTTTGCTGCCGGAAAAGAGGAGGAAGAAGGGTTCGTCGAGGTAAGTTTGTTTCCTTCCCGTTGTCGTCGTTTGCCTAAGGTCCGCCGTAAATAACCACCACCACCGCCGCAGCCACGGCTGCCGGCGGTGGGGCCGCCGCTGCACACCGCCGTGGTGGTGGCAGAGGGGTGGGTGCAGGGTGCGGGTGCGTTGTGCGAGTGTGTCGGGAGTGGGTGACGTTGGGAGGTCTCGCCGGAAGAGTTACCGTAACCCTCGTCGCCGCCGCCAACCATCACCGCTGCCGGAGGCGGAAGTGGGTGGTGCTCGGTGGTTGTCCAGCGTAGTACAGCCCTTTCCAGTAAGCTTGTAGGCTGTTCGGGTCTGTTTGGGTTAAGCTATGTCTTAATGGGTTTATAAACAACTTTTGTCATTTTATGTGGAAACGTTTGTCTGCCACTGTTTCGCGACGGCCATAACTTTTCTGTTGTAGCTCGGATTGAGGCGAATCCGGTGCCCACGGTTCACATTCTGTGCCGGGCACACTTTTCGTGTTTTAGCGGAAGTCTGGTTCGGCCTCTAACTAGGCGTAAAATGGCTGTTTTCACAGCAGGTCTGCACATGACAGCTTCGTGTCTTGTTTTTAGAAAATTCATAGTAAATTGTAGGAAAATCGTTAGAATGCGTACGATATGTCCCTGGAACCCTAAGACATAGAACTAACTGATTATGGAATAATAATTCTGGGTTGATGAGTTTAAGAGGGGCTAAACAGGTCC
The DNA here is from genome assembly GCA_033807775.1 of Saussurea involucrata. Classification (NCBI taxonomy): domain Eukaryota; kingdom Viridiplantae; phylum Streptophyta; class Magnoliopsida; order Asterales; family Asteraceae; genus Saussurea; species Saussurea involucrata. The sequence continues at coordinate 143,578,000 of CM066322.1, forward strand.
CGAACAGACCTGTAAATCTTAGGGTAAAAGCTGGAAATTTGCATGTGAGGGCTCATAGTTGTGACTTTGGGTTAGGACTTCGCTTTGACGTTTGATATCACTTATTTAGGTGGAAAGAGGTGAGTTGGAGTTGGCCGGCTCGTCTTGCTGCTGAGGACATCTACTTTGCTTTTGAGGTGAGTTCTCTCACTGTGTAGTTAGGGGTTGTATGCAGGTCATGGTAGTTTGTATGTGCTACTGTCTTGTGGTGTGAACTAGTTGTTTGTGGTGTGTAATATTTGATTTTTTTAAATGCTAGTATAAATGTGTAATACGTACAACTCGGTGGGACCGAGGAAGTGAATAGAAAAGTTGTGCGAACTCGGTGGGACCGAGGAAGTGATTAGAGAAGTTGTGTGAACTCGGTGGGACCGAGGGCTCGGTGGGACCGAGGAAGTGGATAGAAAAGTTGTGCAAACTCGGTGGGACCGAGGGCTCGGTGGGACCGAGGGCTCGGTGGGACCGAGGTGTTGGATACATAATTACTTGTAGATGTTTACTCGTTTTATGTAACTGTGGTGTTGTTGCTTATGTGCGGATAGGGGTGATGTGTATATAATTCCTATCTGCGCATGTGTTGGAATTCACTAAGCCTTGTGCTTACCCTTTCCTATTTACTGTGGTTTCAGGTACTAGCGGCTCCAAGGCGTGACGGGTACACACTGACGCGCGTGAAGAGTTTTTATAACCATGGAATTAGAGTTATTATTAACGATTTAATTTCCGTTGTTTATTATTACTGAGAATATTTATTATTGAATTTGCAAACGAAACGGTGTTGGATATTTAATAAGGTTTTATTTATTAAAATGCCTATTTTTAAACGTTAAAATTTATTGTAATTTTTGGGACGTTACAAAGGCATCGTGAGACTGACTCGGTGTCACTCTTGAGTGACTTCAGGGTGCCATTTACGGGAGTGGATTTATCCGTGAAAGTTGGTGTGAAGTTATGTGATAGTTTTATGAAAAGTTATGTGAAAGTTTATGCAAGGATATTTGAAAGTTATAAACTATTTTTAAATGATTTTGAGAACTGTCAGGAGGGAGCTCACTAGACCTCATGGTCTAACCCTCGCATTTTCCAAACTAAACCTTTTCAGGTAAGCTGATAGTAGGAGGCTAAGGTAAGTGAGCAAGAGTAGGATAGAGTACAGATGCAGATAGAGACAGTGCCTGTGACACTTATAGAAACTAGTATGTTTTCAGTTGTGTATAGGTTGTTTCCGCCAACCTAAGTTTTGAGACAGATGAAATGAAAAATTTAGGACCCAGTGTTGTAATCCTTTTGATTAAATGCTATGTATGCTTTATTTAGATTGGGTTGTTACAATTGGTATCAGAGCCATAGTTTAAGGGATTTAGGTGACCGAACGGGCCTAAACTTAAACTTTGGGAGTAGAAATCACAATTGAGAATCAGAACATGCGTTAGGAGGGCACTATTGTAGAGATAGGACTAATAGGGTACCGAGGACAGTCATGTAAGGTAAGTTTGGATTTACACCTGGCCAGTGTAATTGCGAACTTACAGGTACATGTATGTGCTTAAATTGCCTTATTATTCTGAAGATGTAGTCTTAAGCTAGTTTATATGCCATGTTCCAGTAATCTAGAATGTTAGAAAGATCCCTGAGAGGGTAGATTGAGACCCATTGTCGGGGAAGTATCGTAAAAGATCATTTTGATGTGATGTATGTATACATCGTAGAGAAGAAATGTTGTTTGGAATGTTATGAGTCGTCTAGAGGTAGATCTTCGTGGGTTCGAAGAGGAGGAGTGATTGCCTTTGAGTAAGACTCCTGGTTCTGGAGAGTCCCGGTTCTAGAAACCGTGGGGTAGATCAGTTGGGATGGTAAGGAATGACAGTATCGAGATCTTGAAAGTGTCAATTCAAGAGCGAGTGGAGGATTAGAGCCCTGACTCTTTAGTCGAGCTTTTCAGTGGCGGATTGAAAACGTGTAGAGGTAGAATGTGAGATAATGGATCAAGACGAAAATAATAGGTAATGGTGGAGTAAGGGGACCGTGGGATGCATCTATAGCAAGTTGTTGCAAGGCCGAGAGGGCGACCACTGGTCGAAAGTAGAGTGTTAATGATAAGTTGCATGAGTAAAACGGTTGACCTTGTGATAACGCCACTTTTTGGCATTATTTTCAATTCTTAAACCAATGAGATTGGCTTGTGTTCTAGCAAAAAGGCGTAATTTTATGTTTTATCGAGTGAAATGTGCAGGTAATCCGAAGGAAGACAAACATCGAGAAAAGAAGCGGAAAAGAGCCTAAAAAGAGTCCAAAACGAAGCCAACGGAAGTCCAACATCCAAGCCCAAGACCCGTGTCCGAACCAGGACCCAGATCCGCGAACCAGGCCTGACCCACGTACCTCAGAAAACCGCGCGGTTTCCTGCGCGGTTTACAAACCGCGGCCAAAACCGCAGGACCCTCTGTTTCGTTTTATGAACTTGGCGTTTTCCGGCTTTTAGGTTATCATTCACGACACGACGACGGCCAGCAGCTCAGGGGCGATTTTCAGAGGCTTTTCGGAGACTTTGGAGCAACGATAGAGGACCGGTTGAGGAGACATTCATCATGCAAAGCGGATTAGAGCCGAGAGAAAGGAGTTTACCATTACATTCATCACATTCATGATCACTATGTTTGCACACACTTTTTCATCCCCTTTTCTTATGTTTGAGTCCACCACCAACATGAACTAATCTTTAGATGTTGGGGGTTGGAATGAATTTGGTTTAAGCTTATGAACATGTGACTCGATACGTTTATCAGTTTACCCTATTTTAACGAAGCATGTGATTTAGTTTTTAATGCTTTTGTGAATTTGGCCAATTTACATCTGATTTGTTGTGAACAATTAAGTTCGAGAGAATTAATTGTTAGCTAGAACTAGAATTTGCATGCCTAAGGTGAGAAATTGGATAGAGATATACCAAGTAAGCCTTAGTCCTGTTGAAATCTTTCTTTTAATGGGTTTTGAGTTTCATAGGTTGAGATCGAGAGATAAAACTTGTGCGTCCAAAATAAAACCCGTTGTTGCTTGAGAAAGAACAACGGTGATTTTCGAGATTGGGTATTCATTAATGGGATTAGCTGGTAATTGTCTTGAGTCAAGCGTTTGTATGTGAAAACCTTAGGATTTCCAACCCTCAACTGTTTTCTCTATCCGAAGTCGTTAAGTTGTCTACTGTCTTGTGTTTGATTTATTTACTTGCAATTGATTAGCTTAATACCACCAACTCAAAATTGCGACCGTTCAGTTAATAGCAATTGTAGTCATTGTGATACTTAGTTCCTAGTTCCCTGTGTTCGATACTCGTACTTTCAGTATTATTACTTGATTCGACCCGTACACTTGCGGTAAGATTTAGGGGGGGTGTAAACCCGCATATCAAGTTTTTGGCGTCGTTTCCGGGGAACTAGTTGCAACTGATAGCACTACCAGTTATAAGCGCTATTACATTGAACATTTTTTTACTTTTGTTATTTTATTTCATCACTTTCAGTTTTTGGATTACTAATTCTGGTGACTTTCTGTTTCAGGTACTAACTGGTTTATGCCAAGGAAAACCCGAGGGGAAGGAATCGAACCACTCGATCCGGAAATCGAAAGAACCGCCTGTCGATTACTCAAGGAATCAAATGTTAAAAGGCAATTGAAGATGGGTGACGAAGCTCCTCCCGAGAGACGTCTTATGCGGTCGTTTGCCGATCCGAACGTGGTAGCCGCACGCATAGGAGTCCAAGCACCCACCACTGCGGCAAATTATTTCGAGATCAAGCCGAGTACCATTGTGATAGTACAGCAGAATCAGTTTGGGGGAGCGCCAACTGAAGATCCCCATGCACACCTTCGTGCATTTGAACGGATCTGCAATACGTTCAAGATCAATGGGATGGAGGAGAACGCGATCAAGCTGAGGCTATTCAGTTTTTCCTTCAAGGGTAGAGCTGAAATTTGGATAAAGGGCCTACCATCGGATCAGATCACTACATGGGCAGGCCTGAAAGCTGCGTTCCTCCAGAAATTCTTCCCACCGGAAAGAACCGCTCAACTGATGGCCGACATTACCTACTTCACTCAATGGGACCAAGAGACCCTATACGAGACATGGGAGCGATATAAAGATATGTTGAAAAAGTGTCCGCATCATGGGTTACACGGCTGGGTAATTATCCAAACGTTCTTTGGAGGACTTCACCCGCAGTTCAAGAAAGACATCACTGCTGCAGCGGGTGGAGCTCTCATGAATAAGACATATGAAGAAGCAGTCGAGTTGATCGAGAACTTAGTTGAGCATAGCTATGCCACTCCACGATCTTCTATCAAACGGGTAGCTAGTGTTCAAGAATCGGATGAGCTGAAGGCAATAAAAGCTCAATTAGTTGCTATCACAAACCACTTGAAGGGAAGTAGTCCGGAAGTGTTCCCCGCTCCTCAAGAACCTGAACAGGTTCAATTTTTCTAAAACCGGAACAACGAGCCGAGGAACGACCTTTTCTCGAATACCTACAATGAGGGGTGGAATAAACACCCTAATTTTTCATGGAGTCAACCTCAAGGGCAACAACAATACGGTAATCCTCCTAACGTTTCTAATTCTTCTAATGCTAACAATGCTTACCGTCCTCCAGGTTTCAACCAAAGGAAATTCGATGAAGGACCATCCGTAGAGAAGAAACTGGGGCTGGAAGATATGATGATGAAGTTTATGACCAAGATGGATAACACGGTTGAAGAGTTAGCAAGCACGGTTAACACGGTCAAGGCAGCTACTGATCAGAACACGGCATCCATAAGGCTCCTTGAAAGGCAAGTGGGACAAATTTCTGAAGTCCTACAAAACCGAGCTCCCGGGACATTTCCGAGTCAAACCGAAAGAAAAACCCGGGAAGAGTGCAAAACCATTTATCTGGTAAGTGGCAAGGAGATGAGCAAGCAGGCAAACGATGAGCGGAAAGATGGTAGTTCGAGTGATATGGTCGATCAAGAAGAGCCGAAGGAGAAAGAAGTGACACCGCCATCAAAGCCGGTAGTCACCCCGTATGTACCACCGCGACCGTTTCCAAATCGAGTGAAGGCACGTAACGATGAGAAACAATTTAAGAAATTTCTCGACATCTTCAAGAAGCTGCACATCAACATACCATTTGCAGAAGCACTTGCTCAAATGCCAACATACCTCAAGTTTATGAAGGACATCGTATCCAAGAAGAGGGCAATTGAACATCAGGCTACCATTGCACTTACTGAAGAGTGCAGTGCAATAATTCAGAACAAGCTTCCCCCGAAGCTTCAAGATCCAGTGAGTTTTTCTATTCCTATACAAATTGGAGATCTTTGTTTTGATAAGGTATTATGCGATTTAGGAGCAAGTATTAATCTAATGCCTTTATCTGTTTTCAGGAAACTTGGCTTGGGTGAAGTGAAGACAACATACATGACACTTCAGCTCGCGGATAGATCGATAGTGTATCCATATGGGGTGATAGAGGATGTTCTCATCAAAGTTGACAAGTTCTACTTTCCGGTGGATTTCGTGGTGCTGGACATCGATGAAGATATAGAGGTCCCGCTGATATTGGGAAGATCCTTTCTGGCCACAAGCAGAGCACTGATTGACATGGAAGAAGGTGAGATGAAATTGAGGGTTGGCAGCGAAAGGGTAACATTCAAGATGTTCAATAATGTACGAGGTCAAGTTGAAGAGGAGCCGGGTAATCACGAAAAGCCTAAGGAGTGATCAGAAGGAAGGTCGAGCCATGACCGAAACCAAGGCGCTCGGTGGGAGGCAACCCACCGAGGTTTGCGTTTTCTTTTACTATTTATGTTTTAGAGTGTTTTTATTAAAAAAAATATTTAGGGAACAGAGACTTACGCGGGTTCTGTGCGGTTTACAAACTGCGGCCAAAACCGCGGGAGCCTCTGTTTGTTTTTCGAAACAGAATGTTGTGCGGTTTATCCCGCGACTTCCAAACCGCGGCCAAAACCGCGGGGGTCCCCCTGATGTTTCTATGTGTTTTTCGTGCAGTTTTCGTTCCTTTCTTGCTTGTGTTTTCATTTTCTTTGCATTTTTTGTCTTTTGCTTTGATCTCTTTTGTTTTTGCTTTCTCTCTCCATCTTTTCTGAATTCTCCCAACTGGTCGCTCAAATCCTTCAAGAGAATCTTCTCCGTCCGGTCAAACATGTATGTTCTAACTTTGTATATTAACGAGTGGGGTGCGATTTTGTTTCCTTATTAGTTAAACGAGATGCAACAAACCTAAGTTTCACTTAGGTTTGGGGTGCCTTATCTTTCAAACATCTACACAATCACTTTTAATCCTGTGCAAACCTCGGTTTTATCGAGGTTTGGGGTTGGCTTAGTTGGGAAACCTAGGCCACGGCTTAGGTTTGGGTGGCCATTTATGAATAACTCTGGGTTCGCTTTTAGATATGTTGTGTTAATGCTTGTCCTTCCTGTTTGATGACTGTAATAACTGCACAATGATACGTGTCACATCTGTGTATCGCCTGCACCGACACTTGCACATTGGGGACAATGTGTGGGTAAGGTTTGGGGTTGCCCAATCGGGCCCACGTTATGCACGTAGATTTCCTGCACTTCTGAATGTTTAGATCATAGTAGCTAAATTTTTGTTTTGAATGATTGAGACCGACCATTGTGGGGAGAATCTTGTGATAGTGACGTGACCATTAGGGAAGGACCGAGGAAAGACATGACTAGGGACATTAGTGGAGACCACCCAATAGCGAGATTTGAGCCTAAAAGACGTACTTCATTTCGAGGGATTTAAACACGAAATTCTTATACACTTTTTCGAATTCCTTGTCGTGATTATAGAGTGATCTCGCTATAATATTGCATTGAGTAGCAAAGACATCCATCGGGATATTGGGTAAGGGTATAGTAGACCATATCGTGTGGACCTTAAGAGATGATTCCAGGCATTGTGTGAAATTTTAACCCGTTTTTAGCTATCGTTCCTTGTTACCTATTGTGTGTACCCATAACCTTTTTGCAGCCAAACACTCACCCTATTCATCTCATGACCCACCATTAAATCCTAACCAAAAGCCTTAGCCAACCCTTATCCGAAAGTGTGTCAATCAGAAGCAGTAGATACCAGTCAAGAAAATAGATAGAAAAGAGGGCCAATGCAGCCCCAATCAAATAAAGATGACCAATGAAGTCCCAAATAAAAAAAAATATTACAAAAAAAAATACAAAAAGAAAATAAATACAGTTGTTTAGATGGCTTTACAGCAGCTAAATAAGAGAGTCAAAGCGACTCCAGTAGTGACAAATAGGGCCAAGTGATAGAAATTGAAGTCAAAGAGTTCAGAACTGCTAAAAATTGACACACCGAGGATTTTTTATCCGCTTACCCTTCGTTTCTCAGCCATTACCCTAGCCCCGTACAACCCTTGTAAAGACCTGGATGATCTTCTGGAAAACGTGATTAGAGTATACGACTACCTTTACCAATATTCCCTGTCTTGCTACTTGATTCCCTTATGAGATCAACTTTTTGGACATTTGTGCGTCTTTCATTAGAGTTTTCATGTAAATTTCGAGTATTCTTGTATATAAATTCCTTATACATGACAACATGTGCAACAACCTAGGTTCGAGTGAAATGAGAGTATCCCGTGAGGTAGGGTCGAGGCGAAATGTTTTCCCTAGTATGTCTGGACCTAGTACAACCTTAATGTAATCGAAGCAGTCACGAGTTCAACTCACAATGGAAGGCCATAGATCAAACAAAATAAGGATGAGGCGAGAGTGAGATAGGCATTCACGGGTATGGGAAATCGCCAGTGCATTAAGTGGTACCAATTGGGAGTTGTGCAGTTATTATTTCACTGATGTGTGCTTTTATTCTATTTTATCGCTAATTTGCTCGGGGACAAGCAACGCTCGGTTTAGGGTTGTTGATAACGCCACTTTTTGGCGTTATTTTCAGTTCTTAATCCAATGAGATTGGCTTGTGTTCTAGCAAAAAGGCGGAATTTTATGTTTTATCGAGTGAAATGTGCAGGTAATCCGAAGGAAGACAAACATCGAGAAAAGAAGCGGAAAAGAGCCTAAAAAGAGTCCAAAACGAAGCCAACGGAAGTCCAACATCCAAGCCCAAGACCCGTGCCCGAACCAGGACCCAGATCCGCGAACCAGTCCTGACCCACGCACCTTAGGAAACTGCACGGTTTTTTGCGCGGTTTACAAACCGCGGCCAAAACCACGGGACCCTCTGTTTCGTTTTATAAACTTGGCGTTTTCCGGCCTTTAGGTTATCATTCACGACACGACGACGGCCAGCAGCTCAGGGGCGATTTTCAGAGGCTTTTCGGAGACTTTGGAGCAACGATAGAGGACCAGTTGAGGAGACATTCATCACGCGAAGCGGATTAGAGCCGAGAGAAGGGAGTCCACCATTACATTCATCACATTCACGATCACTATGTTTGCACACACTTTTTCATCCCATTTTCTTATGTTTGAGTCCACCACCAACATGAACTAATCTTTAGATGTTGGGGGTTGGAATGAATTTGGTTTAAGCTTATGAACATGTGACTCAGTACTTTTATCAGTTTTCCCTATTTTAATGAAGCATGTGATTTAGTTTTTAATTCTTTTGTGAATTTGGCCAATTTACATCTGATTTGTTGTGAACAATTAAGTTCGAGAGAATTAATTGTTAGCTAGAACTAGAATTTGCATGCCTAAGGTGAGAAATTGGATAGAGATATACCAAGTAAGCCTTAGTCCTGTTGAAATCTTGCTTTTAATGGGTTTTGAGTTTCATAGGTTGAGATCGAGAGATAAAACTTGTGCGTCCAAAATAAAACCCGTTGTTGCTTGAGAAAGAACAACGGTGATTTTCGAGATTGGGTATTCATTAATGGTATTAGCTGGTAATTGTCTTGAGTCAAGCGTTTGTATGTGAAAACCTTAGGATTTCCAACCCTCAACTGTTTTCTCTATCCGAAGTCGTTAAGTTGTCTACTGTCTTGTGTTTGATTTAATTACTTGCAATTGATTAGCTTAATACCACCAACTCAAAATTACGACCGTTCAGTTAATAGCAATTGTAGTCATTGTGATACTTAGTTCCTAGTTCCCTGTGTTCGATACTCGTACTTTCAGTACTATTACTTGATTCGACCCGTACACTTGCGGTAAGATTTAGGGGGGTGTAAACCCGCCTATAAAGTTTTTGGCGCCGTTGTCGGGGAACTAGTTGCAACTGATAGCACTACCAGCTATAAGCGCTATTACATTGAACATTCAGAAGTGTGCGAGTAGAATTTCATGCATTGCGTTCTTGTGTGTGTTACATGAGTTTTTGTGATTAAAAGCAAATGTGTAAATAGCAATTTTTGGTCGGGAATGAGTCAGTGTGTGCAAGCGTATGTTTACAGAAAATACGATTTCATTTACGTCGCGTAATGAAATTTTAAGCTTAGCGATTTGCAAAATATTCCATTTCTTCATGATAAGTTAAATTGTTGCAAAAAGTCAAGAAAACGTTTGCCAGCAAAACTTTTATAACCAAAATGAGTATTGACATGTTGAAGTCATATAGATGGGTGTGAGAACCGACTGGTTTACTTTGCGTCGGTAATTTCTTTCAGAATTTTGGCGTATGAAAAGATTTTCATTCAATACATTACTGTCGCAACAACATCGTTTGGCTGAGTAAGATTAAGTTTTACGGAAAGATGCATGTAAACGATTCTCGAGATCGTTGTACAGGTCATTGGAGTTATGAGAATGTTGGGGTCATGTGTACCCAAGTTGTTTCCAAGTATTGTTCTTTAAAATGATAAAATGTGCGAAATGATTTATTTATTGCGTTGTCATGCACGAAGGCTATGAACTGACTAGGTCGTAGAATATTACATTTTAAGCTAAGGAAGAACTCCGAGAGTGGAGAGGTGTTGGACAAATCAGGAGAGAATGTTTGTAGTTTTGGTATTTGTGTTCAAGAGGAGAGGTGGACAGTGAAAGAGTCGGAAGTGGATTTTAGTGTCGGTTGTATGAGGGTCTGTACCCTTGTTCGGTGACTGGAAATACAGTTGCCGAGGGACGGTTGTATTCTAGGGAAGGACTAGAAGTCATCAAGGTGTTGGTATTAGCAACTTGTTATGAGTAGCGTGGTGAGGCAGAAATGAAATATTCACGACGTCGAATAAGAGTTTTAAAGTGATCTTGCACTGTTGACGTTGCACGAGTAAGTTTTGAAATGAGAACGACTGGATGTGTAGATGATCCTGATATGATGGAAGAACTAGGTCCTGTTAGGAACCTTTGATAACGGAAAAGTTAGGAAAGCATCCACAGGTCGACTGTTATTATTAAAGTCGACAGCTATTTATATGTCTGGAGTTGAAGGTGTTGTCAAGAGGTTGGAAACAGAGAGAATTACCACGGCGTGGGTAAATGTAGGAGGTCGTTATGGAAAGATGTATCCATAACGACGGAACACCTCGTGTGGGCGTATAGATTATATCGATCTGTGAGGGAATGTGCCATGTCTATGTAATGGTTTGGGAAAGACAAAGTAGTGAGATAGACCTAGTTATATATGCGAATGAATGAAGGCAAGTTTGATGTTGTGTATAAATGACCATGAGAGACCTGGTCTGCAGTGTGATGTTATGGGTGAAGAATGTACGGATGAGTAGTGGCATCAATTACCAAGATAAATGTGCCAACCAGTGTTGTAGTAATGTGATGTTAGGATGAGGAAGCATCGGATGGAAGCATTTTCGGGGGATTTTGGATGAGGTGTACAATCTGTTAATCAGGTTGTTGAGACACGTGGGTTGTAAGTTGGCTTTGTGATATGGCTATTATCGGAATGGAATGTCGGAGAAGTAGTGGGTGGTTACCCAAAGGAGAAGCCAAGTGTTTTTGGTGGTATGAGTCACTAAGTAAGTGTATTTTTGGAATCATTGGAAGATTAAAGGAGATGATGGATGGGTTAGTCAAAATGTGGTGTAGTAGATGCAACACCTTTAAAGAATGCGAATTGTTTTTTTTTATGTGTGAAAGATTTATCCGAGAAGGTAATAGTCGGAGATCAAAGAATGTGCAGTAACTTCGAACACTGGTGTCATTTCGAGATGACTTGGTTGAATGCCTTAAGTTAGAATTTTGGTGCAACTGTTTGGTTATGTATAGTGACGAGAAAGTGTTATCAGCATGGGGAAAGGTCAGAAGAGAGGGGCAAGTAATGTTTGGTTGACGGTGCTCCACGCTAACGTAGGGAGGTGAAGATCGTATGTCAGAATAAGTGAGTAGGTTGGAAGTAGTAAGCTTGACAGTAACACCGAAAAGTGGAGTAGTGTGTGTAGATTGCCATCGATAAGAGTGCGAACTCCTGGAAAGAGTATTGAGGAAAGGGATTTGTGCATGTTTTTATGCGAGAAAGAAGTGGAAAAGGCAGTTGAATGAGTTGAGTTAGTGACGTTGTGAGAAATGTTCAAACGAATTGGTCTTTCGGTGATAAGCTATTGGGAATGGTTTTGTGTGAGCATCGTTACTCCTCCTTGTTGAGTGAGGGTAACCGATGTTTTGTCATATATGATTGGACGCTTGTAGGATGCAGTGAGAAATTGATGTGATTGCTGAAAAAGTTCAATGCGGATAGGTGAACACTTCAATGAGAGATTACATAAGTTTCCCTACTTTTAGTTACGTATAAGTGGGAGTGATGAAATGGTGAGAACGTGTGAAATAGTTGATGATCTGTAGCCGATGTGCTTCGAGAAAAAGGAAGTGTTATCTTCATACACAAATGTCTGTTGGGAGAAGTAATCTAGAATTGCATGTAATCCGATGAACGGACTCTTGGGTGTGAGGTTGTCGGGATGTACAAGGTTGGTCTTGTGCCAAGTTGTCAAGTGAGTGATTTTTCCTAGTAAAAGATTCTCGTTGCTGTGGCTGGGAATTTCACCAAGTTCTTTCTTTTGAGGAAGTAAAGATGTACGAGAGACATTATTTAGGCGTGTTTTAAGACCGTGAGTCCCGGTGTGTGGACGGAAGCGAGCAAATTGAGGTGCGATTTTACCCTTGGATTTTCAGGTGGTTACGAGTATATGGTGCGAGATGGCACGGCATAGCAAAGTGGTGACCCACCGAGGGCGGTTCCGAAGTTTGGAGTACAGTTAGGTTCTCTATCAGAACGGTTTGAAACTTTCGAGTGGAACTAAACTTAATGTGACTTGGTAAACACTTACCAGGGTAAGCGTTTTGTAAACGGCCCCTAAGTTGGTTGGATTGAAAATCATAAGACGGTTGAACCTTGGAGTTTGAGAGAAAGGTAAAGTGGACTACGTCTGTGGGTCCGTCGAAGTTATGAAAGTTGAATAGATAGTGCGCGATCTTGTGGTACTCGATGATATTCTTAGAGGAATTCATAGTGTGATGCACGCCTCTATTGTGAAGAGCAACTGTTGGAAGTTGAGATGATGGCGACCTTGCAAGAAGTACTGACGATAAGGAGTTGACTTTAACCATTATTGAACGAGTTGGAGCCGTGGCATACAAGTTAGACTTATCGGGAGAATTAAAGGGAGCTCATCCAACGTTTCGTGTCTCGAACATAAAGAAGTGTTTGGCAGAAGCAGTTGTGGCTATTCCTTTAGAGGATATCAGCATTGAGGAGAAGTTGACTTGGGAAGTAGAAGCCGACATGAGATTCAAGTACCTTAATCTTTCTGGCAATGGAATTCCAGCGACAGAATTCTTTTGAGGGGGGAATGTTGTAATAACCAGGGTTTTAATGGAAGAAGATTAAGTTTTGTGGAAAATTTGTTGTAAAATTGAAAGTCTAGGGGGTTGATTTGTAAATTGTTGGGAAGTATAAAAACTCCCAAAAAGGGCAAAACCCTAAAAGCTAATTGATGGTGTGTCTGGCGGCTGGAGTGGGAGCAGAGAAGGAGGATTTAATCTCTATTGCAAATTGGAGTAGAAAACGCCATCAATCTTCAAATTGAAAGAAGAAGTGGGGTTTGAGTCTGATCCTACAGCAGTATTGGCAGGTAATTCCTATTTTCCAATCTGTATTTTTATGTTCTGCTGATCATGGTGGTGTTCTTGAGGTTTTGGTTTAAAGTTGAAAATGATACCCTAAGAGGATGATTAAGCATACTTTTACGATTAAGTAGCAAAGGTGTTTACAGAAATAATTTAAGAGATGTTTGTGGTGTTGTATTATCTCGAATCGTATTGTTTAAAAGCTTAACCAGAGATATCGGATCCGGAATTTTAATGAGTCCGAAACTGGGCTTTAATAATAATGTTCCGGAGTAGAGTTAATGAGATCCGGAATTTAGAATAAAATTTGTAGACCCGGAATTTAATTTAAGTTTCGGAATGGACCAAAGTTAAGTTCCGGAATGGACTAAAATTAGTAGAACCGGAATTTAATAAGTAAGAGAACCGGAATTAGGCCTTTCATGGTAAAGGAACCGGAAATGGGATTATTTAATAAAGATCCGGAACTTTGCATTTGATAAGATCCGGAATTTAGCATTTAATAAAGATCCGGAACTTTGCATTTGATAAGATCCGGAATTTTGCATTTGATAAAGATCCGGAATCACATTTAATTGGGAACCGGAATTCTATTTAAAGAGGTCAGGAGTTTGGGCCTAATAACAAGATTCGGTGTTGGGCCGCTGAAAATTGGAATTTGACCCATTCCGGTACTGTGCATCTTGATATGGATCCGGTACCTCTAATTTAATTCCGGTACCGTGCATCTTGATTTGGATCCGGAATTTATTAAAGCAAGATCCAAAGTCTTGTTGTCCTAACGTCACGTGGGCCGAGAAGTTGTTTAGTTATTGGACCTAGTCACGTGGAACCGGAAATTTTATCTAATTCATGGACTAGTCACGTGGGCCAATTTTGTCTAATACATGGACTATTCACTTGGCCCGGAATTACAAAGGGGCCCAGTTGGGCCGGCGATTGTTGAAATCAGTTTAGGCCGGCGATGGTTAAAATCAGATTGGGCCGGAAGGCAAAACCCAATAATTATGATTTTTAGGACTATAAGGGTAACCTATCGACTTAGATAACTTTGGGGTAAGTTCGAAAATAATCCGAGTGATAATTTAAAGACTTTTGACGTGCGTTTATTAAAATTATAGGTGTTCCACCTAGAGATCGGAAGCGTGAGTAAAAAGTCTTGAAGCGAGAAAATGTTAACGCGCCAGGTGAGGTTTTCTATCTAAAAATACGTGTTTTGAACATGTTTTCAGAAGAAAGTTAATGAGTAGAATTGCCATGTTTAATTGCATGATTTTACTTGTTTGAAAGTTTATATGAGATATATGCATACATTGTGGTAGACGAAATTGGCTAAGTCGGGGGAAGGTTCCGCCAGTGCTCATGCCGGGGGAGGTTCCGTTTATGCCATCGGGAGAGTGACTCAGCAAGGCAGTGTGAGACTGACTCGTTGTCACTCTTGAGTGACTTCAGGGTGCCATTTACGGGAGCAGATTTATCCGTGAAAGTTTATGTAAAGTTATGTGATAGTTTTATGAAAAGTTATGTGAAAGTTTATGCAAAGATATTTGAAAGTTATAAACTGTTTTTAAATGATTTTGAGAACTGTCAGGAGGGAGCTCACTAGACCTCATGGTCTAACCCTCGCATTTTCCAAACTAAACATTTTCAGGTAAGCAGATAGTAGGAGGCTCAAGTAAGTGAGCAAGAGTAGGATAGAGTACAGTTGCAGATAGAGACAGTGCATGTGACACTTATAGAAACTAGTATGTTCTCAGTTGTGTATAGGTTGTTTCCGCCAACCAAAGTTTTAAGACAGATGAAATGAACATTTTTGGGACCCAGTGTTGTAATCCTTTTGATTAAATGCTATGTATGCTTTATTTAGACTGGGTTGTTACAGATACCCCAATGCCAACTCTGAACATAGGCCACACAATTATTTTAGTTATTGTGATAGCAGTTACTATTGTGTTTCTGTGTTAGATATTTACCTCACATTGGTTACTTAACGGTCTTATCTGCTATTTTGCTACTCATCAGTTTTGTCTTTGAAATTACATGATGATCCAGATGCTTCTACTTATCATGAGGGCGAGAAATGACACAGATTCAAAGACACCGAATATCAATTTGAGGGGGAGTTAGCAAAAGCTGAGGGGGAGTAACTGTTACTTTACAAGTGATCAATGCTTCTCATTGTTTATCAAGTGGTGTTCGCTACAAACTATTTCCTCCTTCGAGCATTTTGGTTCTACAAGTTCTAAAAGCTGAAGCTGAAAGCAAAGTCAACTCGTGGTTCAAAGACAGATTCTTTATTTTAAACTGAAGATGCACTGCGGAATGTCATATAACTCGCACATTATCTTTCTTGTGTGATTATCCGATGTGTTGAGTTTCTTAAGTTGAAAGATGTTTTTCGTGCACTCAGTCGAGGTTTGTTGGGAACTGAAGATTTGCCAAGTATGGTTAGTACTGCCAGAACAACAATACTACTGTCAGAACAACAATACTACTGCCAGAACAACAATACTACTGCCAGAGCAAAGTTAGTACTGCAAGTAAAAGTTAATGCTGCTAGAAAAATGTTAGTACTGCTTGTGCATAACGATGTTAATACTGCTTGTGATCATAATTATGGAATGCGAGAATGTTGGAGATAAAGATGGAATGATTGAAGATAAGCATGAAAGAATATTCTGAAGATCAATTTTGTTTTGATAGTTATCTTGTAATTATTTAGTATAAATAGATGTTGATAGATAGCTATTCCAAGAGATTGTTTAAGAATTCGTTTTTGTTTTAGAGAGAATTAACCTCAAGGTTTAGAACCCTATTTCTAGAGAAGTAGAAGTCGTCTTGTTGAGCCTGTTCAACAAGATTGAGGTTTGGTTGTAAACTTGTGAGTTGAAGTATTGAATACAAACAGATTGTGTTTTCTGATTAGTTGTTCATTGAGTGTGTTTGAATTAAAGTTCTATTCCGCAGGATTCTTTAATTCTGATTTCTAAGTATAATTATTCTTGTTTGGAATCGATCCTGACAAGTGGTATCAGAGCTTGGTTTCTTAGAAATCTACAATCATTATGGACAACACAGTTGAATCAAACAGTACTCTTGTTTCAAAGGTTCCCATGCTCAGGCCTAATGAGTTTGACATGTGGAAGATTAGAATCAAGCAGTATATTTTGCTTACTGATTATTCCATCTGGGATATTATAGAGAATGGTCCATGTGCTGAAGGAAAGGTTGGACCAGATGGCAAAAGACCCCCTCCAAAGACTGATGCAGAAAGAAAGGTTAGACAAACAGAGATGAAAGCCTTAAGCACTCTGCTTTTGGTTATTCCCAATGAGTATCAGCACCAATTTCATCACTGCACTGATGCTCAGATTTTATGGAATGCATTGGAAAAGAGATTCACTGGTACCAAGAGCACCAAGAGGAACCAGAAGGCAATTCTTTAGCAACAATATGAAAATTTTACTTCTACAAAGAATGAGTCTATGACTCAAACTTTTGATAGATTTAATAAGTTGATTGGAGAATTGGCTACAGTTGGAGTTCGTATGGAGGCTGATGATGTAAATAGGAAGTTTCTAAGATCATTAGGTGAGGAATGGACAATGTATACTGTGTCTTTCAGACAGAATGACCAGTTAGAAGATAAAGAGCTTGATGATCTTTACAATGATCTTAGGGTATTTGAAGCAGAGGTTGAAGCCAAGAAGAAGCCCTCGGGATATGTGTATAATGTTGCACTCCTATCAGCATCAACTGATTCTACTGCTAACCTTGAATCAGTTAGTACTGCTGGTGGAGTCAATCAGGAGAAGGCCAATGATTCTGTACTAGAAGCTTTCTTTTCTAGTCATGTTAACTCCTCATTAATTAATGATGACTTAGAACAGATTAATGCTGATGATCTTGAGGAGATGGATATCAAGTGGCAGATGGCTATGCTTATTATGAGGGTGAAGAAGTTTATAAAGAGGACTGGGAGAAACAACTTTTCCCAAAGAAGAGAAGATGGTGCTGGGTTTGACAAGTCTAAGGTGGAATGCTACAAGTGTCATAAGATGGGACACTTTGCCAGAGAATGCAGAGGTGGAGTATCTCAAAACAACCATCAACAAGCTCAGACTGGAAGCTTCAACCAGAACAGAAACTCTGTTCAAGCCCTTGTTTCTCAACAAGGAATGGGATTTGATTGGAGTGATCAAGCAGAAGAGGCAATTCAGAATCATGCACTCATGGCAGAAGTCTCAGATCTTCCTACTGAGGTAAAATCTAATCTCTGTTCTCAAGCTTGTATAGACACTGTGAAAAAGTATAGAGATCACACCCAGGGAATGTGTGATGACCTTAAGAGATTAGAAAAGGATAGAAGAGATTATGTAGTGATTGTTGAGAGGTTTGAAGAACAAATTAAGGCTTTTCAAGCCAATGAACTTCAACACTCATATGATACAAACTACTGGAAGTGGGAAAAGAATGGTCTGGAGTTCCAACTGAAAGAGTCTAGGGAGGAATGTGAGAAATTAAAAGGAGAACTTGAGAAAGTAAAACTTGATGTTGAAAAGTTTTCATGTGCTTCTAAAGTCATGGACACCATAATAAATGCTCAAATCCACAGTAAGATGAAACCAGGCCTAGGGTACAATGCCACACCCCCACCCTACAACAACACATACATCCCTCCTAGGTCAGACCTGTTAGAAACCAAGGATAGGAAGGACTTACCTGAAGGAGCTACTAAAGTAGATCCACTAGATGAAGTTGTTGTTGAGGATAAAACTGAAAAGGAAGAGTCTAAGAAAAGGAACAAGAATGTCAGTGGTGAGATCCCCTTAGAGAATTACATCAAGACTAATGAGGAAGGTGGAAGTCCCTGGGATAAGAACAATGAGATGAAAATATCTGAAAAAGGAAAGGGAGTTCATTATACACAGACCACTGTTGTGAATTCCAATACTTGTGAACATTGTTCTTGCAAGAATTCTCAAAAGAATGAACCCCAAAAACATGATAAAAAGAGGGGAAATCAAAGAAACTGGAATAATCAATGGGCTCAAAAACAAGGAGTTGATCTGCAAAGGATTAACAGACCAAAACCTTGTTTTATCTGTGGCAAATTGAATCACCTTGCCAAACACTGTTATTTCAATCCTATTAACCAAAGGATAAATTTTCAAAGAACTTTTCAAAAATCAAATGGTTATAGGAAGCCTGTAAGAAACCATGTGGCTAAGAAACAAGCTAAATCCAAAAGCCACATGAGGAAAAAGACTGAAAAAGAATGTGTCACAATGTGGGTTCCTAAAAGCACTAGTGTTAGTACTGCTGCCTCAGATAGTACTGCTGCTAGCAGTGTTAGTGCTTCGAACACTGTTAGTACTCTTCTAAAGATAATACTGCTTCTAGTGTTTGTGCTGCTAGACCAATCATCTTGACTAAGTACTCCAGTACTGAAGTTCCTCAGGTTGAAAAACTTATCCAAACTGAATGTAAGTACTTTGATGAGCAAGGGAGACCCAAGACCACTTTGGCTTGGGTTCCCAATAAAAACTAATTGATTTATCTTATGTGCAGGGCAACCAACAGCTCAAAAGGAAGAGCATCTGGCATGTTGATAGTGGTTGCTCCAGGCACATGACAGGTAACATGGCCTGCCTCAAGAATTTCAAAAGAATTGATGGAGGACATGTTGCTTTTGGGAATAATCCTGCAGGAGGTAAGATAAGTGGTAAAGGTGATGTATCAAAAGGTAAGATGACATTTGAGGATGTTTACTATGTTGAGCAATTGAGATACAACCTATTAAGTGTATCACAAGTCTGTGACAAGTGCATAGTTACTACTGCTAGTGCATAGTTACTACTGCCAGTGCATAGTTACTACTGCCAGTGCATAGTTACTACTGCCAGTGCATAGTTACTACTGCCAGTGCATAGTTACTACTGCCAGTACATAGTTAATACTGCTTCGTACTTAATACTGCATGTGTCGTTAATACTGCTTTAAAAGAAATATTAGGGCTAATACTGCTATAAATACCTCTTTCAGCCCGCCAAAGTTCATAACGTCTCTTTGAATTCTATTCATCTCTCTCTTTCTAACTATTCTCTCCCAAGAATCTCTGTTTTCTGTCAAGAATCCTCAGGTACAATGGAGTTTATCGACGAACACAACGAGATTCCCATGCTCCAGAAGCCAAAACAGTCCGCAGGTTTTCACGACATTGTGGATTTCCTCAAGTCCACGCATATATCCTATGCCCTAACGGTGACCCCGACAATCTACACCGAGCATCAGAAGCAGTTCTGGGAAAATGCCACCGTGGTGTCTGAAGATGGGCAGAAAATCATCAAAACAAGGGTGTGTGACAAACCCTTGAATGTTACAGAGGAGCTTATTCGCATCACTCTTCGATTGGATGATGTCTCAGGTATGACGTCTATTCCTAATGACGATCTATACTCAAATTTAACGAGAATGGGGTATGAAGGTCCCATTGGAATCTTTAAGTTTTTCAAGTCTAAATTTTCTACACAATGGCGATTCTTTGTTCATACCTTAATGCATTGCATTTCAAAGAAAACTACTGGATGGAGTGAGTTTAGCAGTACCATTGCTTATGCCCTGGTCTGCTTGGCCACTGCCAGGAAGTTTAATTTTTCACAAATGATTTTCAATGATCTTGTGTCAAACCTGGAATCCAAAAAGAGTTTTTATATGTACCCAAGGTTTGTCCAAGCAGTGATTACTCAGGAATTGACGGATTTGCCTCAATTTACTGAGGTATATGTACCTAAACCCCCTAAAGGAAAGGTCTTCTCAAATATGAGAAGAACTTCCAGGGACTCGGAAGGAGTTGACACTCCATTGTTCTCTACAATGATGGGTGTGTCCCACACACAAGAAGGTATGGCATCAGGGTCAAGGCCCTCATTAGACCAACCCACTGATTGCCAAACCCCACCTTCAATCACCAAAGAAATTCCTCAGTCCATTCTTAAAAGACCCACTCCTCTCATAACCAAAAAGTTTACAAGAAGAATGGTACACAAGGCTCCTTCCCTTGATGTACCTCCTACAAGCCCAAAGCCTTTAAGCCCTCTATTGGAGCATTCTCCAATAGAGAATATCGAAAGGGAAACCACAGGGGTGTCTCCCAACCCCAAGAAGGTGCTCACTAAGGAGAAGGTTGAGCATGTGAGTAGCAAGGTTGCCACTACTTCTGCTAGCACAGAGAAGGACAGTGGTAACATAACTAAGACCTTCCTCACGGCAACTCAGAATGAGAAATCATTCAGAGGTCCCAGGTGCCAAGAAACCATGGGGGTAGGCAGTGCTTTTGCTAGGCAAAAGACACCTACTAAAATTTCCAGTGATCCTTTAAAGGAAGTAAAAACTCCTAAACAAGGTGAGGATAGATATACATATGAGGAATTGATGGAAACCATTGCCAATATCAACACAGATGTTGTAAGTCAGCAAAAGGAGATAGATGGAATCAAGAAAGTGGTCCTATATCAACAAACACAGCTTGAGAAGCATAAGAAGCTGATTACAAAGTTGATGCACAGGAAGAAGAAAGCTCAGTATGTTCTTAAAAGAAGAAGCCCCAACAATGATGCTCCCAAAAAGGGGGAGTCAGAAGCTGAATTCAACATGGAGAGTGCACAGGAAAAGGGAGAGAATGAGTGTGTTGAAGAAATTGCAAAAGAAGCAGAAACTGATCATGCAGCAGAAAAGGTTAATGCTGCTGAAATTCAGAAAGAAGCAGAAACTGAACCAACAGCAGAAACGGTTAATGCTGCTGAAATTCAGAAAGAAGCAGAAACTGAACCAACAGCAGAAACAAAAGAAGCAGCAGAAACCATGCAAGAAGCAGTATCTACAAAGGAAGAAGCAGCAGAAACAAAGGAAGCAACAGAAACTAAAAAGCCTACTTTGGAAGAAGTTGAAGTTGCAGAGGCTTTGATTAAAGCCAAACATGACACTCCTAAAAAGCAAGAAGAAACCCTGGGTGAAAAGCTGGAGTCACTGAAAAGAACAAGAACCAAGTCTATAGCTACCAAGAGGAAAGTTGTCAAGAAACCTAGGGTAGAACCAGTGGTAGAAGAAGAAAAAGAAGAGGATGTTCCAGAAAAGAAAGATGATACAAAGGTTGCTGAAGAAGAAGTAGCAACTCCATCAGGTCAACCAAGTAATGCTCAATGTGATATGTAGATCACTATGGTTGATACTGATCCAATCAAAGCTGACCCATTATCTTCCATGCCTCCTGAGATCATCTTCTGGGATACCTTGGTAGATCAGAGAAAAGAGTACATTAGAGTCAAAAGAGCAGATGGGAAGTTTGAGGTCTGTTCTACATGGGGAAGACTTATCAGAATGTGCTCTAGATCTGGCGTAGAGGAGATGTACAAGGTTGGAATGAAGCTGTATGGAAATATGCTGAATGAGAAAGGGATGTCTATCACCAAAATGGTTCTTGAATACCTGTGCCTAATGTTCAAACCAGAAGCAGTTCAGTATATGATAGAAAGAAATTTTCAAGCCATTACCAACTGGATGCTCATTAAAAAATGTGGAGTGTATGTCATCACACTTGACTATACATATCATGAGTATTATTTGGTGGATGTTGCATACAAGCATAGCAAGAAAAGGTTGAATGGAATGCTACATGCTAAGTTGGCTTGCAACAAGGATTCTGAAATGGGAAGATACTTGGTGAGAAGGATTATCAATCAAAGCCTGGGTTTGAATCCTGATTTATGTGTTCATGATTAGGTTTTGGAAGCATCATCTGAAGAACTTGACTTCTCAACCTAAAAAGTCAAGTTAGGGGGAGATTGTTGGGAACTGAAGATTTGCCAAGTATGGTTAGTACTGCCAGAACAACAATACTACTGCCAGAACAACAATACTACTGCCAGAACAACAATACTACTGCCAGAGCAAAGTTAGTACTGCAAGTAAAAGTTAATGCTGCTGGAACAATGTTAGTACTGCTTGTGCATAACGATGTTAATACTGCTTGTGATCATAATTATGGAATGCGAGAATGTTGGAGATAAAGATGGAATGATTGAAGATAAGCATGAAAGAATATTCTGAAGATCAATTTTGTTTTGATAGTTATCTTGTAATTATTTAGTATAAATAGATGTTGATAGATAGCTATTCCAAGATATTGTTTAAGAATTCGTTTTTGTTTTAGAGAGAATTAACCTCAAGGTTTAGAACCCTATTTCTAGAGAAGTAGAAGTCGTCTTGTTGAGCCTGTTCAACAAGATTGAGGTTTGATTGTAAACTTGTGAGTTGAAGTATTGAATACAAACAGATTGTGTTTTCTGATTAGTTGTTCATTGAGTGTGTTTGAATTAAAGTTCTATTCCGCAAGATTCTTTAATTCTGATTTCTAAGTATAATTATTCTTGTTTGGAATCGATCCTGACAAGGTTATTGTTCATTGAATCTGGTGATAAAGTTGAAACTGAATATAAGAGCTTTATTCAAGGGGGAGCTTGGAAAGACTTGAAGTCAAGCATCACCAAAGTGTTTCAAAGATTCAAGAGGAAGAGAAGATCAAGATCTGAAGTCTTCAAGACCAATTTTTTCTTTATATAACTTTAGGGGGAGATTGTTAGGACCATAAATGTCCTATATATTAGAAAGTTATATAAAGAATTATAGAGTTATTTATTTATTTGTAAAAGCCTTAATAATGTTTAATGGGCTTAGTTTAGCTTATTTGGCCATGGGCTTGAAGCTTAAGCCCTAAGTATTTAAGGCTTGTTTCTTTGATTATTAGGTTAGATTAATCAATTCTAGTTTCATACGCTTAAGAGAGATAGAGAGAGTTTTTCAATCCAATACTTGTAACCTCTCTATAATCATTTAATAAATATTAATCGTTTCGTGTTTTAAATTGTGACTTGATAAATCAGGGATCCACACTTTCCCATCCCCCTTAACCTAAAATTCCCAAATCATCAATCGTCTCCTACATGCCTTGCACAACCTTCGTGTAGTGCATCATTTAGATGCATTTAATGGCCCTTGTCCCCTACATGCCTTGGTGTAGGACACAAATTTTACTATTTTGAGGTTTTGGTGTTGATTATCACCCTTATTTTTCTTTGGTCATCTTTATTATTATAATGGCTAGTTTCATTTGTTTTCAACAACTATTTTTTTCTCTCGTTTTTATGCTAGTTTTGGATTGAAATCATGTATGAAACAGGGTCGGGGACGAGGAATGGGGGAATAAACCGGGGATTGATTGGGTTTGACCAGTAATAGACTTGCTTGTTGACCGGGGACGGGATAAGGATCCCCGTACTCACCGGGGAATGGGGCCAAGGCCCTTTACCATAAATCGGGGTCGAGCCCGGGTATTGTGAAACCCGCCCCAAACTCCCCCCGTTACCATCCCTATCTCCAACTACCTCTCAATGGTTGAAATAATTGCATAAGACTAAGCATAAATTAGGGGAGATAATGAGTGAAATACAGGTTTCCAAGAGAAGATAAAAAAGTAATGAGGGTGAAAGAGGGGTAGCAGGTCGAGTAAGGGCTGATTCATGAAATTTGTTGCGTGCGACTTTCACGCGGCTAAACCTACCAAGAAGTCGCATTGGTCACTATGGTCTCACAATTCCCGCATGACACTCCTGTGTCATAGGCGGGTGCCATATGACTAAACTCGCGTATCACTTATCCGGACCACCAATACCAGTAGCTTGCATGGGTGCCATGCGGCTACACCCGCATCACGTTCACACGGAATTAAAGTAACACTATGTCTAGGCCTAAGAGTTGAGTATGACCAATCCTTTTCTTGAATAAATCCTTTCCTATAACATATACTTCACAAAATGAAATATGTGAACATTATAAATGCAAGGTTACAATTAAAACTAGGGACATATTTTACCTAGAGTTTTCGGGTGTTACAGAAGAAGCTGAAGTTTCCGGACAGGTACGCTTCAAAAATAGGGGTTGTGTAAACAATGTACACTACAACTTTTAGAGCTTCAAGTGTCATGAATGTCATGTGTTTATGCAACAATTGCTTCTTATTGACTTACGAGGGATGATACCGACTCTAATATGGGATACAAAAATGGAGTTGGACACATTCTTTCTTGCAATATATTCAAGGGTGTTATGTAGAAGACTTGTATCCATTGCTAATAGATATCGTTCAAATAGTTTTGAAAATTGGAAAAGGTATTCCCGCCCGAAATTCTTTGACTTTATGGATCACTTAATGATACATTTGACACTAGAAGTCATAAACGGTAGCCCGATCCAATGAGGTTGTAAGAGGGGTAGCAGGTCGGGTAACGGATTATTCAAGAAGTTCATGGTGTGCGACTTTTACGAAGCTAAACCTACCAAGAAGTCGCATTGGTCACTGTGTTCTCACAATTCCCGTATGACACTCCAGTGTCTTATGTGGGTCTCACGCGGCTAAACTCGCATAGGACTCACCTGGACCAATAATACCAGTGGCTTTCACGGATTCCATTCGGATAATCGCGCATTAAATCCACTCGGAATTAGAGTAACACTACGTCTAGACCTAAGAGTTGAGTATGACCAATCCTTTTCTTGAATAAATCCTTTCCTATAACATATACTTCACAAAATGATATATTCGAACATTATAAACGCAAGGTTACAATTAAAACTAGGGATATATTTTACCTAGAATTTTTGGGTGTTACAGAAGAAGCTGAAGTTTCCGGACAGGTACACTTCAAAAATAGGGGTTGTGTAAACAATGTACACTACAACTTTTATAGCTTCAAGAGTCATGAATGTCATGTGTTTATGCTACAGTTGCTTCCTATTGCCTTACGAGGGATGATACCGACTCCGATATGGGATGCAAAAATGGAGTTGGACACATTCTTTCTTGCAATATACTAAAGGGTGTTATGTAGAAGACTTGTATCCATTGCTAATAGGTATCGTTCAAAGACTTTTGAAAATTGGAAAAGGTATTCCCGTCCGAAATTCTTTGACTTTATGTATCACTTAATGGTACATTTGACAATAGAAGTCATAAACGGTAGCCCGATCCAATGAGGTTGTAAGAGGGGTAGCAGGTCGGGTAAGGGATTATTCATGAAGTTCATGGCATGCGACTTTTACGAAGCTAAACCTACCAAGAAGTTGCATTGGTCACTGTGTTCTCACAATTCCCGCATGACACTCCAGTGTCTTATGTGGGTCTCACGCGGCTAAACTCGCGTAGGACTCATCTGGACCACCAATACCAGTGGCTTTCACGGGTTCCATTCGGATAATCCCGCATTAAATCCACTCGGAATTAGAGTAACACTGCGTCTAGGCCTAAGATTTTAGTATGACCAATCCTTTTCTTGAATAAATCCTTTCCTATAACATATACTTCACAAAATGAAATATTCGAACATTATAAACGCAAGGTTACAATTAAAACTAGGGATATATTTTACCTAGAGTTTTCGGGTGTTACAGAAGAAGCTGAAGTTTCCGGACAGGTATGCTTCAAAAATAGGGGTTGTGTAAACAATGTACACTACAACTTTTAGAGCTTCAAGAGTCATGAATGTCATGTGTTTATGCAACAATTGCTTCTTATTCACTTACGAGGGATGATATCGACTCTGATATGGGATACAAAAATGGAGTTGGACACATTCTTTCTTGCAATATATTCAAGGGTGATATGTAGAGGACTTGTATCCATTGCTAATAAGTATCGTTCAAATCATTTTAAAAATTGGAAAAGGTATTCCCGCCCGAATATCTTTGACTTTATGGATCACTTAGTGATACATTTGATACTTGAAGTCATAAACGGTGGCCCAATCCAATGAGGTTGAAAGAGGGGTAGCAGGTCGGGTAATGGATTATTCATGAAGTTCTTGGCGTGAGACTTTTACGAAGCTAAACCTACCAAGAAGTCGCATTAGTCACTATAGTCTCACAATTCCCGCATGAAACTCCAGTGTCTTATGTAGGTCCCACAGGGATAAACTCGCGTAGGACTCATCGGGACCACCAATACCAGTGGCTTACACGGGTTCCATGCTGCTAAACCCGCATCAAATCCACTCAGAATTAAAGTAACACTACGTCTAGGCCTACGAGTTCAGTATGAGCAATCCTTTTCTTGAATAAATCCTTTCCTATAACATATACTTCACAAAATGAAATATTCGAACATTATAAACGCAAGGTTACAACTAAAACTAGGGATATATTTAACCTAGAATTTTTGGGTGTTATAGAAGAAGTTGATGTTTCCGTACGGGTACGCTTCAAAAATAGGGGTTGTGTAAACAATGTAGACTACAAATTTTATAGCTTTAAGACTCATTAATGTCATGTGTTTATGAAAAGATTGCTTCCTACTGCCTTACGAGGGATGATACCGATTCCGATATGGGATGCGAAAACAAAGTTGTACACATTCTTTCTTGCAATATATTTAAGGGTGTTACGTAGAAAACTTGTATCCAATGCTAACAAGTATCATTCAAATAGTTTTGCAAGTTGGAAAAGGTATTCCTGCCCGGATTCTTTTGACTTTACGGATCACTTAGTGATACATTTGACACTAGAAGCCATAAACGGTGGCTCGATCTAATATAGGTAGATGTATTTGTTAACGCTAAAAATCGTCCATAGCAAGATTTAAAGTCAGTGTGGAGCTTTAACAATTAATAAAGGTATATCGCGACAAATCGTACGACGGATAATAAAACGAAAAGAGACAACATAATTTGGTGATGTGGAAAACCTCGTCGAGGGTAAAAACCACGGTCGATAATAGATGTCGATGGTGCACTATGGTCGTCAAACACAGATGACGTGCTTTAGTAACAAGTGTCGTGAGTACAACAGATTACAATAATAGAAAGGATAAACTTAATCGTAAAAATCTACCGTGCGTCGTGTGTGAAAACACTTCCTCGTGAGTTTCTTCGAAGGAAAGTATGAATGATTGCTTGAGTGCTTCCAGAATGCTTCTGGAATTCTTGTGTGTCCGCGAGTGAAGCTTCGAACTTGAAATATTTAGGCTTCGATGTCATCAATGTCTTTCATAAATGTAAATAATGGTTCTGGACAATTAATGCGCTTGATTGCGGTCTTCCATTATAACTGTTATCCTTTAATGCGCTTGACCTGCATTAATTAGACACAAAGAAAACGTTTGTCAAGAGCTAACTACTTACGACGGTCGTAAAGTTCTTGGTCATAAGTCGTGAGTACCTTACGACCAATATACTAAATGACGACTATGGTCATGGTCGTATGTTATTTATAGAACCTTATCTTAATACAAGAGTTGTCGTGCAATATAGGTCGTTTGGTTTCTTGCGTTGGTCGTGAGGTGTGTTTTTATACTCAAACAGTTTGCCCCCAAAATTTGAATTTAGTACGTAAATTTAAAATTTTAAACTCTAGGAAACTGAATTGACACGTGTTAACCTATGAGATGACTTCGGCTCTAATGTAACCGAATCGGTTCGAATGTAACTGACGAGTCGATAAGGTTTGGTGATGTCATGCTGACGCACGGCGCGTGGATGACATCTGTGGGACAGGTGTCGATCATCCGGCGGTGGCATGCGAAGAGTTGGTGACACGTGTCGACCGTCCAATGGTTCGATCTGACACGATGGCACGTATAAGTAGAAGCTTTAGGCCGATCCTTTCCTCTTTTACGCTTCATATCTTTTTAGAGAGAGAATGCAGACGATCTTTGCCAAAAATTTCAAAAATCGAATCATTTCCTAGTTTCGATCGAGGTTTCTTAGACCTATATAACGTACGATTTCACCCTTCACTTCTTTATGCACATTAAGACCTTAGCTAAGAAATCCGCAAAACACTGAGATATTAGGGAGTTATACCTTCTCCAAGTAACGTCTCCTGATTTTACCATGTCTAGCGAACCCCCTAGTGTTATCGATAATTGCGAGGAGCTTGATGCCTTTATAGCTTTGGCCCAAATCCCAGCGGCGATAAAGTTGAATCTTCCTGACCAACTTCGCCCTAAGGAGTGTTCGATGGGGTATTTCTTCATGTACAAAAATCCTTTCAAAATAGGGTTTAGGTGGCCATACTCGCCACTGTCTAGGGCGTTTTTGAATCAATTTAATATGTCGCCAGGTCAGGCAATGCCGCAATTTTGGCGCATTGTTTATCTGATCGAGAAGGTCACGACCGACTGGGAGACACCATTCATGGTAAATGATCTCTTGGTGGCTTATATGGTGAAGGTGGATGGAAACCACTGGTATAGCCTCTATTCGAGGATTAGAGGGGATCGCATCCTAGTCCAAAACACTGCGGTAAACGAACCCAAGTGGAAGACCAGGTACATCTTTGGTCGAGTGAAATCTCTCGACTTTGTCGATGAAGATACTTCTTGGGTCGTGGCTTCCTGGAACGACAAGGGTATTTGTTTTGTTTGTCGCGTGTTTTCTGCGTTACTATTTTAACCATCGTACTAACGTATTATTTT
Source organism: Saussurea involucrata (assembly GCA_033807775.1). Classification (NCBI taxonomy): domain Eukaryota; kingdom Viridiplantae; phylum Streptophyta; class Magnoliopsida; order Asterales; family Asteraceae; genus Saussurea; species Saussurea involucrata. Next base: position 143,606,625 of record CM066322.1, read on the forward strand.
TCGTGTTTCAGCCATAAATTTTGATGAAGTGCAACCTCTTCCTGAGACTCAAGGGAAAATCGACAGGTTCTGCGGTACAGCGTCGAGGAACGCTCTTTCTTCATCAATCGTGCTCTAAGCAACGAAGGGTCTAAGGACGACGTCATTAAGGTCGAAGTCCCTGTAATATCGACAGCGAGGAGAGAAGAGGAGAAAGTGGTAGAAGAAAAAGAGGAAGAAAGAGAAGAGGAGATGACAGGTAAGTCACGTACCTCCGATATATATATATATATATATATATATATATTCTTTGGTCGTACGACACTTGGTCGTACGACTTAAACTTTTTCTTCTTTTCTGACTCCTTTCTTGTTTTGTTACAGGTGGGTCGGGATCACAACCGACGCAAGGCCCTTCCAAGAAGGAGGCGCAACTACTCCTTGCCAAGAAGGCTAAGGATATGAAGAGAAAGGCTCCCCCATCCCCGGTGACGGGGATGAAAAAGACGAAGACGACTTTCTGGAGGGAACCGTCGTCAAAGGGTGGCGACCCGTCAAAGGTTGCCATATCTGAGACAAAGAATACGTCTGCGGACGTGGTCGTTGTCGTACCCATCAACACGACACCTCCAGCGTCGAAGTGTGATGCCTTCGGCTGAGGTAACAGTGCCTTAGTCGTCTACCCCCTTGGAAAAGGGGAAGGGTCATCAACTTGGGGATGACCCTGAAGTTACGACGGTCAACTTCAAGTGGCCGTCTAACTTCATGGCTGACGGCGCCCTAGACAGGGCAAAGATCTTCCCCGACCTGGGGAAGTTCCTTCGACGAGATGGGATCTCACGTTGCAGGGCTCTCATTTATGGTAGATATCGTGTGATCCTTGATTCTTGTTTCTGTTTTTTCTTTGTGGCGTACGTTCTAACTCGTATTTGTATGTTTTCAGGTGTTCCAAGTGTCACTCTGTCTGTACAACCAGATGGAGAAAATTAGACAAGTCTCCCTTATGGTGGTCGAGAAGATTCAGGCGACGCAAGAAGGGGAGCGCAATGCTCGTGAAGGAGAGCACGCGGCGATAGCCAGGGCGGAATCCCTCTCGATTAGGCTTGACGATGTGCAAGACCATCTAGAGGCCTCAAATCGAGAAAAGGAGGAGCTCCGAGAGCGCCTGAAGGAAGCCCTGGATAGAACCTCTATGTCTGAGGCAGAGGCCAGAGTGACCAAGGTGGCCTTGACTGAAATAGAAGTCAAGGTCGAGGACCTTAGGTCGCTCGTACAGGCTGAGGAGAAGGACAACTCCTCTCTCGAGAAAAACTCCTTTCCTTTGACGCGCTGACGCGCCTGAGGATCATGGCGGCGATTATGCGATGCCATCTGAGGGGGAAGAACCCCATGGCCATGGGCGAAGCTGAGGTCGCCACCTTCTTGGAGAAAATCGGCGACGAGAAGGAGCTCGATCAAGAGGACGAGTCGAGGAGGGTGAGGTCGCAGGCGTCGAGACCGAAGGTGGCGGTGAGGTCACTCAGGACCAGGAGACTCCTCAGCCTTAGATTTTTTAGCTTTTTAATTAATTTTTTGTAATTTTTCAAGGGCGACCGTTGGTGGTCGTGCCTTTTACTTGTATTATTTTGAACTTAATAAATACAAGTGTTTTCTTTTGCTTTATGAACTCTTTGTCGTGTGATTTACTTATCGTAAAAAATAAAATCATGCCAGTTGTGCGATAACTTGCGATAAGACATAGAATAAGTGTCGAATAAAATAAATATACGACTAAGGCTTTAACACTTATGTAATATAAATATACAACATGCGACTAAGGCATTTTACAAAGATCGTGCGACTTTGGGTTATAATTTTTCTATGTCTTAGACTTGGAATCGTAAGACCTGAGGTTTTTTTATCGTCGAGTGGTTTTATTCAAAAGAACTCATCGTAGTTACCGTTTGCGTTGATACGATCGTGCGATCCTGCTATTTTTTCAAATGTACCGCATTCCAGCTTCGTGGGATATCCTGGTTGTCGAGAGTTTGGAGCCTATAGGCAACTTTTTCTACGACTTCAGATATACAATATCGCCCTCCCCACTTAGTGGATAACTTACCTAGCGTTCAATTTCTTGGTGTATTGAAACGTTCATTCAAGGACGAAGTCGCCTTCTTGGAAGACCTTGATCTTGACATTTTTGTTAAAATATCGTTCCACCACTTGTCTTTGAGATGCCATCTTGATCAGAGCGACCTCTTTCAGTTCTTCTAGTGTAACTTAGGTCTACCAGGTTATGATCGACCGAAGTGTGTCTTGACGTCGGTAGTTGGGCCTCTACAGGCAATATTGCTTCACATCCGTAGACTACGGAGAATGGGATTTGACATGTGGACGTACGTGGTGTCGTGCGATTGGCCCACAAGATTGCTGGAAGTTCTTCGACCCATCTCCCTTTTGCGGCTTTAAGGCTTTTTCTTATCGAGTTGATTATGAATTTGTTGCTCGATTCTGCGAGTCCATTCGACTAAGGATACCGTGGCGTCGAGGTCGTAAGTTTGATATTACGATCCTCAAAAAATGGTTGCGTTCGATCACTTATGAACTGTGAGCCATTGTCGCACATGATTTCGGATGGGATTCCAAACCTGGAAATAATGTTAGTTTGGATAAAAGAGATGACTTTCTTGTCCCGATCCTGGGAAAAAGTTGCTGCTTCTATCTATTTGGAGAAATAATCCGTAAGGACTAACAAAAATACCTTTTACTCAAGGGCAGGTGGCAACTTGCCGACAATGTCCATTCCCCATCTCATGAAGGGCCATGGGATTAGATTCGTGTGCAAAGGTTCATAGGGTTGGTGAGACATACATGAGTGTCGCTGACAAGCGTCGCAGCTTTAGCATCTTGTCGTAAGGTCGGCCAGTGGTAACCTTGTCGTGAGACTCGATTCGCTAGACTTTGACTTCCTGAATGATTTCCACATTCTTCGTCGTGCATTTCTTTTAGAATCGTCTGTATTTGGTTGTCGCTGACGACACATCGTAAGTTCAGACCCGTCGACGACGTTCGATAGAGTCTGCCTCCAATTATAAGGTATTTGGAAGCTTTGAATCTAATCTTGTACGCTTCCATTCTGTCTTCCGGTAGATGGTCGTGCATAAGATAATTCTTGATATCACGCGACCAGACATTTTCTTCATCGAGGTCATGGATGTCCTTAGTATTCTCGATAGACGGAGCTGCTAGGTGGATCATGGGAATATTGTCGACTGATGGTTTGCCAAGTGCTGACCCAAGATTGGCTAAAACATCGGCTTGTACGTTCTGGTCTCTTGGGATCTGGACGATCGAGAAGGGTTTAAACTCTTCAGATTTCGCTTTGGCTGTTCTAAGGTATGCCATCATTTTGGAATTTTTTGTTGCGAATTCCCTGTTCATTTGATTCACGACGAGAAGGGAATCGCTTTTGACGTGTAGTCCAGTTGCCCCCAAGCCTCGTGCCATGCTCATGCCCACCATCAATGTTTCGTACTCAGCTTCATTCTTTGTGGCTTTGAAGTCGCATCGTATGGAGTAAACCATCTTGCTCTCATGTGGCGACTTTAGGACAACGCCAAGTCCTGCCCCCTGGCGTTAGATGATTCGTCGACGTTAAGTGTCCAAGACATGTCGTCGAGAGTCGCCATAATATCCGTTCGTATGTCTTTATATAGCTCTGGACTGAAGTCAGCGACGAGGTCTGCCTAGACTTGTGATTTGATCAATTTCCTTGGTTTGAAGTCTATGTCGTAGCTACTAAGGTAGATGCTCAACTTTGCTAGTCGACTTGTTAACTTTGGTTTTCTCAAGACAGACTTAAGAGGATAATTAGTAACGACAGTTATGGGATGTGATTCAAAGTAATGTCGAATTTTTTAGCTGCACGATTAGTGCTAACAACAATTTTTCCATGGACGATTACTGTTTGGGTAAAAATCCACACGTCACGACCGACGAAAAAAAACAAACATGACATTTCTGTAAGACCATTCTTGTATTAAGATAAGGTCCTGCAGGTTACTTACGACTGCCTCCCCTGTCGTATGTTTCTACGATGGTCGTAAGACTCTTACGATCGACAACCGTGACTTAAAGACGGTCGTACGACCATACTAACCGTTAAACAATCAACAACCGTTTTCTTTGTTTCATTAATGCAGGTCCAAGAGCAATTATTACCCAATGGTCATAACGGACGAGCCATAAATGACAATTAAAGACCAAGCAGTGGTTACGACAATCATCAAGACACATTAATTGCTGCCAAAAGCTATATAAAGGCTTACGCCACATCTGGAAGAGAAGATCTTCGTATTCAACACTTTTTACACAATTCAGACCATACAACAGAGAACATTTGAGCAAACATTACTCATGCAAGCTACGCACGACAACAGTTCATTCTGCACGAGCCAACGCAATTACACACGACGCACGATATTAGCTTACGATTAAGTTTACTTTTATTCTTATTGTAACCTATTGTACTCACGACACTTGTTACTGTTGGTCCCGAAGGGTTATACAAGTTTGTAGAAGGGGGGTTGAATACAAACACACTTTCTAAATTGTTTATTGATATAATCAAACAATTTACAACTTGTTGCAGAACAAGATTAAGGACTAAGCCTAATCAAAACAAGTTAAGAACACTAAGTTTCTTGCACTAGAATTAAGACAGAAAGGAGATAAGAATAGTACGAATAATATTCTAACACTAAGAGAGAAAGAAGAAGATGGTTGAGCACTTCAATCCTGAAGTAGGGTTCTTCTTATATACTACATGCATTTAATGCATGGCAGTATTACTTTACACGTGGCAGCAGCTGAGTGGTTGCATGTTTTGACCTTTGTAGACAACCTTAGTAGCCGCGTGGTGTACAATGTAGAATCAGAGTTGGTTGTACGATTCTAGACAGAAGGGATGTCCGTTCTGACATTTCGTACGGAGACGTGCAAGGGGGAAAGACAAAAGTAACTTGTAGAGTAAACCTCATGATCGGTGTTCGTTGAACAGTACTTTATCAGCGAGTGATAAAGCTCAGCGATTGCTGAAGTCTTCTACTTGATACTTCACGTTGAGTGGACAAGGCTTGGCTTCGCTGATATCCGCATCAGTTCATTAGTAGACTTGTCGCTGTTCTTGAGCTTGATCTTCGACTTCAGCGTAGAACATATTTGACATGAAACTTGTCTTCAGAGATCATAAGTAAACAATTAAACTATCAACGATCACCAAAAATACTGAACAGGCTCAGAGCTTTATGGGTGAACAGATTAGCTGAATGTTAAACTAAAGAACATGAGTTTCCTATCAGCGGTACTGTAGAGACATAGTACTTATCAACGATAGTGAAACTCTAATACATATTGTTTACTTACAATTTTCACTAAGTGTTTCTTAAAGGGTCATTATCAAATCAATGAGGGTTTGGATCAACAATCTCCCCCTATTTGATTATGACATAGCAACAAAGAAAATTGCTAAGTATGAAAACATAAGGATAAAAAGAACTCATAAAATATTTGTCCCTTTTACTGTTTTCTGGGATCTTTTCAGTACTGATGGAGTAAAGTACATTCGCTGAAATTTTTCTTTAAACTTCGTAAAGGTTAGAGAGGGAAGTGGAAAAATTACATGTACAACAAATAATATTACAAGTACAAAAGATATTAGCTGATAAAGAAAGAGGAATTATAGGGCAATCCTATCAGCTATGAGGTTCTTCTTTAATGAGAAGTTCATCAAGGGTCTTTGTTGTAGGGATCATCCAGTCAGGGACTTCTTCTCTCTGATTTTTTCTTTCTTGGGCTTCCTTGAAGATCAAGGGTTTCATGAAGTGTCCGAGAAGATCATCTCTGAAACCACACCAATAGATGAGATCCCTGAGCTGTTCGATTGGAGTGATGGGTAGCTTAGAGATACGTTGAAAATGTTCTCGTCCATCATAATCTTGAAAGAATATGCGATAATGATTGCTTATGACTTTACCAGGGATGAAGCGTTCACCGGGTGGCAGAGAGGTATCGAGCGCTGAGAGATGAGGATCAGGACCAAGTACTTCATCACGTGAGAAACCAATACCTGTTTCGTTCCAGATAGGAGGACCTGAATCTGAAGGTTTTAACCTTTTCTTTGCGGAGGCCCTTTTTCTTTTTGGAGTAGGAGCAGCAGGAAGAGGAATATCCACAGCAGAAGAAACCAAGTCGATCTGTCGATTTAGAAGTTTTTTGACATGATCTTTGAATTTAGAACGTGAATGCTGACTGGCTATTCTGATCTCCAACCATTCAGAGAGACCGTACTTCGTGATAACATCAGCATAGAAGGTTTCCTTGGTACCGTTTTCTCTGAATATCTCGACCTCAACAATTGGTACTTTGATGGTCGATCTTCCAGTGATGTGTACTTTGTTAATTCTAGCAGCTCGATATCAAAAGTGTACTTTCTCTTTGCACCATTTCAAGGTAGATTGAGATACCTTGGTCTTTTCTTCGACAATCTTCTGGGCATCTTCCCATAACTGATGTTGGACTTCGATGGGAGTTCTTTTCAGTGCGGGGTCTTTCACCGATTGTTGGGCAAGCTGAATGGCGAGAGCCTTATCTTTTTCTTCAGCTTCTTTTCTTTCGGCGAGTAACCTTTCAGCTCTGAGGTGATCAGCGAATTCTTTCTTTGATAACCTGTACTTTGTAGGAACAGGGACTTTGTCACGAGGAAGGATGATTCGCTGATCCTCAAGCTTCTTGATCATTTCTTCTCTCTTTTTCTGATCCTCTTCACTTAGCTTTTGAGGAGCCAAGGAAGGTCTGTTTTTGTGAGAGAGCAACTGTTCTTCAGGTTCATCGGTCTCAGTGATTAAATCTAAGACCGGGATTATTTCTTCAGCTCTTGTGGTTAGGATTATTGTTGGTGAAGTTGCAGCCGTAGGAACTTCAGCTGGATCCTCAAAGAGGGGAGAGGACTAGCTGAAAAACAAGGATTGTTTAAGTAAGAAGAGTTGGGGAAGAAAGAGATAGAGAAAAGAATATGGTTAAGTGTATAGAGGTTTTATGGAGAGGAGAACTGAGATTGAGAAGGGGTAGAGGAGAGATGCGGAGTAAGGGAAAAGGAGATATTGTACCTGACAAACGGGCTTTATTTGTAGGATTGACATATTGCCTTCTGCAGCGAGGCCTTTGTTTTTGCCTTTATCGGCTTCAGATGCTGCAGGTTTTGTCTTAGTCGTCTCCCCTGATGGTTCATTAGATTTAGCTCACTTTCAATGGAATATCATTGGAACGGTATCAAGAATATCTTTAAATACCTAAATAAACCACTAACTTGCGTTTATTCTTTTCTTATAAAGAAAAAAGGAAACTGATGATGGAACTTTAGTACCTACAGAAGTTGACAGTGCCAAAAGTATCAGCATTTCATTCTGATTAGTTGATATTTTTACTATTAGTTTGTAATTTATAAGAAGTTTTATTAACGCTAGATAATTGTTTTGCTGATATTGTTTATCTCTCTCACTTATACAAATGTTGTTCCTAAATTGGATAAGGATTTATCACGGGGAACATGGAGATTGCTTCGAATTCAATCAAGCAAATGCACGTAGCTACGTCCTCGAACAATTCTGAGACTTATTGCTCTACATAATACAATTCAAGTGTGTATATGCTCAAGGACTATCATTACACATGTTAGAGGAACAAGTGGTTAATTTGAGTTCAATCATTTAAAATCCCAATACATATATGAAAATAATGCATCTTATATCGAAGAAATAAAAGTGGGATACATCAAGGTTGATAATATATTTCACCAAAGTTTTAACACAATCAAGAATAAAAAACTCTTCTCAAGATTCAAGTCAATCAAGTAAGGTGTAAGGATAATGCGACATACTTGTTTATCAAATCATTACTAAGCTACATTTGATGGATGTGTATCCAAATTCTGTTGATTAATGTTTGAATCATGTTGATGAAAAAACAAAATCGGGTGTCTACTAAGCATATAATATTGATGAATTGTACTCTTTCAATCATCCAAGGTTTTGTTTTGTTCCTTGGTGTAATGTTTTAGTAAGGCAACAATTTACACGTCATCTTGTTTTTCAGAACTCTAAGGGTGCGTTTGGTACGCAGACTGGATGGGACGGGACAAAAAAAATAGTCCCATGTTTGGTATGCCATGGGACAAAAATCAGATGGGACAACATGGGACAAAAACAAGTTTTCATGGGACAAAACTTAAGATTTTTTGTTCCACCAAAATAGGTGGAACAACATGGGACTAAAACATAAGATTACTAAAATACCCTTTTTTTCCAACGTAACCTAGATTAAAATTATCTCCTCCAGTCCAGTCCCGTCCCGTCCCATCCAATCCAGTCCCGTCCAGTTCCGTCTCATCCCGTCCCATCCTGTCTGCGTATCAAACGCTACCTAATAATTGATGTACGAATAAGGGGGAGTAACAGAAAAATGAAAAGTCTATTATACATGTAATATTGATATGTGGTGTTCTTTTCTTCGCCCAACGTTTTTTTTTTCATTTATTTTGTTCCTTGTATAAGGTTTTAGTGGGGAAACAACGTATATACCGTTTCATTTCTGAAACCTCCATGATTAATGTAGGAATCAAAGAGAATATTATACAAAAACAAACGTGTATATTACAAAAAAAGAATATTAACTCTTTCCTTCGTCGAATGTTTATTTTTATCCCATTGGTTTTTTTTGTTTTGGCGTAAGGTTGTAACGACAACAATTGTACATCATCACCCCTTTGACCACTACTAAATGAAAGTAAGAGGTAGATATAAATATTTAGATTTATTCACGAAGTAAATCTTCCTTCCATACTTATATTATCTCTACATAATCCTACTTGGCTATAGGGCTTATGATTAAAGAGAATATAAAGTTTGCTCTCTTATATTATCTCTTTAATTAGTTTACATAAATATTTTCTTTCAAAATGTCCTAAAAATATTAAGATGCTCAAAAACATCATATAAACTTATTATACTATGTTTTGCATAGAACGCACAAGTGTTTGATCGATCCTATAAACTTAAGTCATGCATAGCAGTCTATTAAAACGTTTAGATATATATGCCGAAATATTGCCGCTCGATAAACCCGATTTTGTTGTAATGTTACCACAAAATAACAAGTCAAATGATTAAAAAATAGACCAAAATTGACTAGAGATTTAAAACCCATTAATCTCCAGAAACTCTCACAAGTTCTTGAGCTAATTCCTCCATAAAACCCCCAAAAATGGCGACTTCTATCTCCATTCCAATCCCTTTGATCATCACTTCATCATACCTCCTCCACCCCTCACCTTTCTCTTTTCTAAAATCTAATTCCACCATCATATCAATAGTGTTCGATTCTACCATTTTCCACGATTCCAATCTTCTAAGAACCTGTCTCACCACCACTCCACGTTCTTCTTCGTTTTTGCTTTCTTCTGCAACGAGATCTGAAATGAGCCTTTTCAAGTGTGTCGGGACTTTCCCTACATCTATAATGTTGAAGATATCACGTAAAACCATCTCGTTACTCAAGTCTTCTTGACAATATTGTTCCAACATGTGTTTTTCGAGTTCGATGGGATCCAACTTCGCGAGCTTCTCGAACCTGTGCAGCTTTTGTAAGAGCTGATGTTTTGCTCCTGTAAATTTGTGACAAGAAAGGTTTTGGTAATAAGAAACATGTTTGAAATTTTCGATGAGTATGCAAATTTTGCAATCTTATTACAACGAAATTGGTTTGCACGACATCTTAACTTAAGCGTCTGAATAGGACTTAACTTTGTAGGACCAAACAATTACTCATCTCATGTAACAATGTTACAATAAGTTTATAGGACATATTTAAAGTCTTTAACAATTTGTTTAGAAGATTTTTAAATAAAATGTCCTAGTAGGAATTTATAGAACATTTTTCTAGAAATGTTTATGAATACATCTTTTTCCATTGATGTTTTCTTTAAATGACACTTTTTCAAATTATGTCGTAAAAAAATTATCATGACGTTTATTTCAAAAGCATCTTAAACACTTGTTAAGACATCAAAAAACATCATATGAACATATTGTGACATTTTTACATAGAATATATAATTGTTTGGTCCTATATAAAGCAGTCTATTAAGAAATTTTTGAAATTCCATAAACCTAATTTTGTTGTAGTAACTTCATGCATTTAAATTTATAGAACCAAGAATTGTGTGTGCTATCCAAGTGCGCTATTATATATTCTTAGAGCAAATTAGGCGATGAACCCAACAAGTTATACCGATGATGTTAGACAACCTAATAAAACCCCAAAAGATAAATCATACATGAAATACTAATAAAACGAATTACTTTGTATCTTATTAAGTTATCCAACTTCGACAATAAAACTTGGTATGTCTACTAAATTTGTTTTAAACAACTTATTATAACGGCTTTATTAGGATATGTTTTTTTATTCTATAAACTTTTAAGTATGTGGGTCCTAAAAATAGTTATATTGTCAAGTTGTGAATTCAAATTTATTTCAGACAGGATAGATATTGGAGATCATGATTCCATTGGGTTCCACTGTATTTAAGAAAAAAGATATACCCATCCAAAGGGTAAGATTGAGCTATATAGAAATGTACCACCTCCAATGCACGATGTACAAGTCAAAAGGCCACACATTTATCTGGCTTTGTATAGTTATGAGGACAAACTGACATACTATATATATCTATACATATAATACACTAGTTATGAAAAAAAAAAAAACATGTGCAAATCAAAAGGAGCAGTATCTATGAGATTATTGCATGGATCCCACAAATAATTTTGCATGGCCATCACTTAGATTAGGTGTAAGTGACAATATATATATATATAGAGAGGAAGGTTCAAACGAGGAGCGCATCAATTTAAGAGAACGTGAGGAGCACTCCCATGCTTCTGATCACATATGATTTACAACCCTAAAAAATCGGATTTAACTCGAAAATTCGCGCAAAAGTGGTGCGAGGTGGTTCGCGAGGCGTGCAAGTCGCGGATCATTAATGATTCATACCTGCCAATCACATGTGATTCATAACTGTCAATTGCTCCTCCAGATCAGTTGTGAATCACATGTGATCCACAACTGCCAATCACATGTGATTCATAACTGTCAATTGCTCCTCACGTCCTCTTAAATTGGTACGCTCCTCGTTTGAACCCACCTCTATATATATATATATATGTATATATATAGGCTCACTATTTTATAAACCATCCTTATCATGTAAACTTTGTAAACCATGGATTTCATTGGTTTTCTTGATAAAATTGTTTCATGAAATTGTTTATATTGATGAAATTGTTCATATCATTCATTTCTTGATGAAATTGTTTCAAAGTTTATACAAAGTTTACACGATAAGGGTGGTTTACCTAATAAACTATAATCTAGATAACGATAAAATAATGATGGAAGCTGACATGTTGAAAAGTACATCATTTCTAAAATATGAAGGGTTTATATAAAAAAGAATCTAACCTATGACTTACCAAATAAAACATTATTATATAAATTATATAAATAAGTTAACTCATGAAAATTACGTATATTTTTTAGGGCACAATCAACTCGATTTCCGACTATGACATTTGATGTTTTAACCTTTTTATATTTATCACTTCATTGTGAAAATCACATATATTTTCTAGGACTAGAAGTAAGAAGTGTACATGTGTGATGTGGAGGTAAGTAAACTAAAAATTGAATTGTTTTAAATTTAGGCATCTCCAATGTAATTTTCTATTTTACTCTCTATAAAAAATAGAGAGTGTGTTATATATTCTCTAATGTATTACTTTATTTTCTACTCTAAAATAAAATATTTCAAGTATATTCTCTTTTCTACTCTAGAAAAAAAAAATAGAGAATGGTTTATAGAGGGTTCATTGGAGAGTTACTATTCATTTTTCTATTGGAGAGTAAAATAGAGGGTTCATTGGAGATGTTTTAGAGAATAAAATAGAGATAGAAAGTAAAATAAAGGTTTCATTGGAGATGGTCTTAGTTTTTTTTTTATGAAAATAAATCAATTATGAGATGAGATTTCCAAATATTCTGTTTTTTATTTAGTTTACAAAAAATCTGCTTTCAACATTTAAGGAAGAGTAAAATTAAAAAAAAATTGAAACTTATTTTGTATTTGTCGATAATTTATGTTTAATGTTTTATCAGTTGTACCGTTAAAAAATTAAGAGATTTCTAGAAAATAAAAAAAATAAATGCATTATAATTAAATATAAATGCCAATAAATTGAAATTTTCACCTACTTTGTACATTCGCGAAGATACAATCCTGATCATATCCGTCCTCCTCGACAGCCTCACCATCATGTTCTTCCTCATCGTCCTCAAAAAGAGGATCCAACACCGATACCGGGCTGCATTGTTCCTTATCCTCCTCTTCTAAATGAATTTCTTGAGATTTCTCCTACAAAAGTAACCAAATTGTAAGACATTTCATATTTCAAGGGTATTTTCGGAATTCTTGAACTTAAGAGCATCAACAACAACTACTTTGTTAAAATAGAAAAAAATGGGTTTTTTTTCTTCTCAATACATCTCCAATAGCTTTGCTATCTTGTTATCTATGAGAGGGAAAACTTGAAAATTTTCCAAGTTTAGTGAATTCTCTAAAACTTGACGTTAAAAAACAAAAATTATTATTTTTTCAATCCCACCAATGAAATTGAACTTTTATCATTTTATATTAAGTTTTTTTAAAATGTATTGAAAAAATAAATTAGAGAATATTATATTAATATAATTTATATTAAAATCTTTAAAATAAAAAACTTGTTGGATACGATGTAATTTTTTTTTCGACATTTTAACTTTTGAATATGTTTCAAAAAAAATTATAGAAAACTATCAAAGATTCTCTAGATTTGGTGAATCTTTAAAGTTGATTGTTGACTTTTCTTGACCATGTGATTAAAGGAGGTATGGATTTATCAATATGGATGGTCATGGTCATAGACCTAAATGTAAAGCCAAATTTTTGTTTTGTCCTTTTTGAGAATTTTAGTAAAATCTTTAGACAGGATTTGTATTTAGGTGAAGATTTTGTCGTGGTGTACATATTTTAAATGACATAAACGCCCCCATAAAAATTCATCATCCCCATAGATCAATCATGGGTATTTCCGTCTTTTCGACCATGGAAACAAGGAAACACCAAGATCCTCAATTGAGTTAACGAGTTAACTCAGCACTAGTTGGTCTAAACTCGGTCACTTAGCAACTGTAGTGAAGCAGCTAAACATAGATAAAAATGTTATAAAGACAAACCTCTTGCAGGTGGTGAGTCGGAGATGTTTCCGGCGACAGGAAATCCGGCGTCCGGTGGCCGGAGGAAGGACTTTTCTCGAGAGAAAAACGAAAAGGGCTTGAGCAAAAACACTTTTCACCCATAAAGTCAATCTCTTCTGAATCATGCACTGACCATGAGCTACAAGAAGTCTCCAAATTCGACAACTTTTCCGACCAATCGGAGTCCCTTTTCCGATGTCTGCTTGTCGGCGGTGAAGATAAGCTGACTTCACGGCGTTTTATTCGGGTTCTCCGGTCCTTCAACCTCTTGAAAAGAGATCCAAAAAACCCGAACCCGGATCCTAATGACTCGGGTTTTGGTTTATGATTAGGTTGCTTCTGCTTCTGGATCCTAACGGCGGCATCGAGTAGCATGGCGGCGGTTCTTGACGGAATATGGAGGAACACGGTGGCGTTGTTGGTGGTTTTATTATTAATCGCCGGCGACGGGAAATCAAGAAACGGTGATCTTCTAACGTCCGGTGAATCATGGAAGGAGAATAAACAAACATGATTTATGCAGAAATTACGAGCAGTGGTGGAAGCTGAGTTTGATTGGATTAAGGGTTTTCGTTTTCTTGGATTAAGTGCGGTGTTTCCGGCGGAATATGGGGTGGTGGATTTGAGTTGACAACGGCGGTCGGCGATGTAACTCTTGAGGAGAAATGGTTCTTGATCTTCTGTTAATAACTCATGTAAATGTTTATGATGAGGCATGATTGGAAAGAGTTTATTATGAAGCAATTATTATTGATGAAGGAAATGGGAGTTTTGAAATGGGTGTTGTTGAAGAGATTTCGATTACAAGAAAAAGGGAAAGGTTGGGAATTGGGAAAGATGAGCGAGTGGTTGATTTAGGGGAATATGGTGAACAGAGAAGAGAGGTTTTTACTGGATTCAAATCTTGTATTTATGATATCAAGGTTATGGGGGTGGCGAAATGATTAAAGAAATGGTAAATATTTTTCTTTCCTATCAAAATAAACATAAACATTGGTCTACATATATAATTTATTGGGAAATTTATTAAAATGCCCCAAGTTCACCCTTGAGGTGTTGAAATGCTCCAAAGTTACACTTTTGGTCCCTGTTGCTATGGGGGCCGTGATTTTTGGCCATATTTTTACTTTGTGTCCCTGTTTTTCTCGTATAATAAAAGTTATGTCTCTTTTGTTTGCTAAATTACAACTTAGGTCTCTTATGTTTGCTAAATTACAACGTAGATCACTTATGTTTGATACAGTAAAATGTAAAATTCTATTTTAAAACGAAAATTAAAAATTATTGTAATTAAAGATTCGATCGAGAGATCACAAATTTTTTCGTTGGTTAGTAAATTTAATATTTATCTAGTATTTAAACTTGTTTATCGGTTGATTATGAGATCTTCTTTAATAATTATTGATTAAACATACTAAACGTATTTAAATGTGTTACAAAGTTGTATATTTATTGATTTAAATTATAAACTTGTATCTAAGACTTTTTTTAATAATACAAATGCTTACCTTTTCTATTGTTTGACAAATAAGAAACTTTAAACGTGTTTATTATTTTTAACAAATTATACGGGACAATAAAGTAGATAAAATAATGTTATATAAAAAAAACACTAAGCATACAACATTTATCGTCCCAATCAAGGGAAATCAATGTTCAAATCAACGATATCATATCTTATACTTCCATGTGGTTCTAGCTCCGACGGGCTCTGCGTGCTACTTCGTTGGTTGATTGAACATCTACTCCTTGGCACGCTTAAAGGGGCGGGAGTTGGACACTCTCCACGAGTATGTCTTATAGCTTACTACTTGGCACCAAGTACATTTTCTTTGTATCGGATCTTCACCACGAGATGGACGTCGATCGTTCTTTCTTGGTGTTGGTCCCGAAGGGCTATACAAGTTTGTAGAAGGGGGGGTGTATACAAACACACAGATTTTACTTTTCTAAATTGTTTATTGATAAATCATTAACAATTTACAGCTTGTTGCGGAACAAGATTAAGGATAAACCTAAATCTAAACAAGTTGGAACACTAAGTTTCTTGCACTAAGAAAGAGAAGGAAATTACTAATAATAACCTACCTCAAGATAAGAAAGATGACTCGACCAGAGTTTACGAGTGCTTCAAAAATGAAGTTGGAGTCCTTATATACTGCATGCATTTAATGCATGTCAGTTTATACTTTATACGTGGCAGCAGCTCATTGGTTGTAGGATCTGACTTGAGTAGGCAACCTTAG
The DNA here is from genome assembly GCA_033807775.1 of Saussurea involucrata. NCBI lineage: Eukaryota > Viridiplantae > Streptophyta > Magnoliopsida > Asterales > Asteraceae > Saussurea > Saussurea involucrata. The sequence goes on from CM066322.1 coordinate 143,622,241, forward strand.
TAGCCGCATGGTGAACAGTGTAGCATCAGAGTAGTTGTACGATTTCAGACAATAAGGAGGTTCTTTTCCGACATATCGTACGGAGTCGTGCAAGGGTGGTTAAGACAAAAGTACTTTGTACGGAGGACTTCATGATCAGCTTTCGTTGATTCAGCGCTTTATCATTCTATATCAGTAAATGACAAAGTTCAGCGATAGCTGAAGTCTTGTAATTGATACTTCACGTTGAGTGGACAAATCTGAGTCTTTGCTGATCCGCATCAGTTCATTAGGAGACTTGTCGCTGGTTCTTGAGCTTGATCTTCGACTTCAGCGTAGAACCTATGTTGACGTGAAACTTGTCTTCAGGGATCATAAGTAAACAACTAATTTATCAGCGATCACCATAAGGACTGAACAGGCTCAGTGCATTATGGTGAACAGTGTTCAATGAAGAATGTATGAGATCATCAGCGATCATCAACAAGACTGAACAGGCTCAGAGCTTGCTGAATGAACAGGGTTCGCTGAATGTCTAATCTAAAAAGCGAGAGTTCCTATCAGCGGAAGTGGAAAGATTATAAGTACAAGCGAAATAAATTACAAGTACAAAATAATAACTGATAAAATAAAAGAATGGGGCGATCCTATCAGCTTATAGAGGTTATTCCTTAATGAGAAGTTCATCAAGGGTCTTTGATGTGGGAATCATCCAGTCAGGAACCGTTACTCCTTGATTCTTTTTGTTCAGAGCTTCTTCAAAAATCAAGGGTTTAAGATGCCGTGCCTGAATGTCGCGTTTGAATTCACACCAGTAGATGAGATCTTTCAGTTGTTCGATGGGAGTGATGGGAAGCTCAGAGATACGTTGAAAACGTTGTCGTCCACCATAGTCAATAAAGAATATCCCATAGGGTTTGCTTATGACTTTCCCAGGGATGAAAGTCTCATCAGGAGGAAGAGATGTGTCAAGTGCGGAAAGGTCAGGTACTGGACCAAGAACTTCAGCACGAGAAAAACCAATACCTGTTTCGTTCCGTATAAGAGGACATGAGTCTGAAGGTTTTGACTTTTTCTTTGCAGAGGCCCTTCTTTTCTGATTTGCGAGAGGAGGGGGAGGAGGAATATCCACACAAGAAGAGACTAAGTCGATCTGTTGATTTATCAGCTTTTCGAAATGATCCTTGTACTTAGATTGAGACTTCTGGATGGCTAATTTGATCTCCAACCATTCAGAGAGACCGTACTTCGTGATGGCTTCAGCATAGAATTTTTCGTACTGTTCGTTTTCTCTGAATATCTCGATTTCAGCGATTGAAACTTTGAGGGTTGATTTTCCAGTGATATGTACCTTGTTGATTCTGGCAGGTCGATATATGAAGTATACCTTTTCTTTGCACCAGTTTAAAGTAGATTGAGACACAGTTCTCTTTTCTTCAACGATCTTCTTGGCGTCTTCCCATAGCTGACGTTGAACTTCAATTGGAGTTCTTTTCAGCGAGGGGTCTTTCACCGATTGTTGAGTAAGCTGGATGGCGAGTTCTCTGTCTTTTTCTTCAGCTTCCCTTCTTTCAGCGATTAACCTTTCAGCTCTGAGGTGATCCTTGTATTCCTTTTGTGAAAGTCTGAACTTTGGAGGAATATAAGGAAGTTGATTACGCTTCAGGATGATTCGCTGATCTTCGAATCTTTTGATCATTGCATCTCCCTTTTCTTGATCCTCTTCACTCAGCTTTTGAGGAGCCAAGGAAGGTCTGTTTTTGTGAGAGAGCAGTTGTTCTTCAGGTTCATCAGTCTCAGTGGTTAAATCCAAGACTGTGATTATTTCTTCAGCGTTGGGTGCTGGGATTATTGTTGGTGAAGTCGCAGCTGTAGAAACTTCAGCGATATCCTCAAACAGGGGAAAGGAGTAGCTGAAACACAGCGATCGTTTAAGTAAGAAGATTTGGGGAAGAAAAAGATAGAAAAAGAATGTGGTTGTGTATAGAGGTTTTATGGAGAGGAGAGTTGGGATTGAGAAATGATAGAGGAGGGATGCAGTGTAAGGAAATAGAAGGTAGTGTACCTGAAAACAGGCTTTTTAAGCAAGATCGTCAGATTGTCATCTTCAGCGAAGCCTTTGTTTTTGCCTTTGTCAGCTTCAGACGCTGCAGGCTTTGTCTTGGTCCACTCCCCTGAAGGATCGTTTATCGAAATCCCTTTAAGAGTTATAGTCTTCTGAGCAGGCTTGACGATAAAGGAGTCATCATCATCATCGTCATCATCATCATTCTTTGGAGAAGAAGATGGTTCATCATCAGAGATGTCGACGGCTTCTTCATCTTCAGCTTCAGATTCAGATTCTTCAGCAGCTTCTTCGAGTTGCTCCCCCTCAGATACAGAGGTAAGCTTCTCGGTTCCCTCAGGGTTTTCATCTCCCTGAGGTCCAACAGTTGTTTATTCATTTGTCTTCTCCCCTTCTTCAGTAAGGAGAAGGTCTTCAGTCTTCTCCCCCCCGATAGATTCATCATGGGGAAGGTCTTCAGAGTTCTTCTCCCCCCCTTCCTCATGATGAGTGGGGGAGGAATGCGATGACTCTGCAGATGGTGTTTGTTCCCTGTCTTCTTGGCCAGGGATTCCAATATAGTTTTCAATCGTTGCTACTCTGTCTTCTAGGCCAGTAATAGCAGGACTGATCTTTAAAAGTTCAGCACGATCCACCGTAGTAAAATGTGAAGGTGCAGGGGCAGGGGCGGTCATGTGATTCAGGATCTGCTGTACCATCGTCTTCACTGAACTTACGTCAGTCTTTACTGTACTCATGTCAGTCTTTACAGCGGACACCTCTCCCTGAAGATTTCCAAACGATGTCTTCAGCGTTATGACCTCGCTGGACATGGTTTGAACTGTTGTTTTAAGAGAGGTGTAGTCGGTGTATATGTCAACAAGAACTATGGCAAAATCACCAAGAGTACCATCAACCTTCTCCAAATCAGCTTTGGAGGTTTTCTGTTCAACCACTGTTGTCAGCTTGTTGAGATTCTCTCCAGCGTTTCTTACAGCTGAAGAGTTGTCTGAGAGAGTAGTGGTGAGACCTGTCAGCTTTGTATCCAGGTTCTTCAGAGAGGCGTTGATGTCTCCCAAATTAGGACTTGTAACAGATAAGTACTTATGAACAAAGGAAAGCTCAGAAGCTTGGGGTTTAGTTACAGTGTATATGGGTTGGTGTATACCTGCAGGAGGGTTGGTGAAGTCATCAAAACTTCTGTGTCCTGAAAAAAGTTCCATGTCGTCAGCTAGAGTGCGTGTACGCATGGACATTCCTGCAGGTCCTGCATCCATCATTCTTTGAAGAGTATCAGCTTTAGCTTCTGGAAAAATGACGGGTGCTCCAGTGATCGTGGTGAAAACTGGATTAGAGTCCAATGGAGTAGAGAGAGAAGCGAAGGTCGAGAAGGTTTGATGTGGAGCTGATTCAGTGTTGGATCCACTGAGAATCACTTCTTCAGTCCTTTGAGGGGCTGAAGGAGGTTGGGTCGAATCCAAGTTTATAACTTCAGCGTTTAGAGACGTTGAAGCTGGTATGGAAGGGGTGGCTTGTTCAGCTGTGGCAGAGCGTACCACTGAACTTTCCATCAGCTCTTCAAGATGAGCTGAGGAGTCTTCAGCATGAGATTGCTGGGGTTGCTCCTTGGTTTTCTTAGTCCTTTTGGAACCAAGTTGGGAAGATGAGTGTTTCCTTTTTCTAGAAGGAATGGAGGTTGCAGCTGGGGTATCAGCGGTGGGTTTGTCCACTGAATGAGCTACAGAAGTTGAAGAAGGAGGATTGAGAAGAGTTAAGAGAATAGAGAGACGTACCTCGTTTGCCATTGGCTTGAAGTCGAGTACCTTAGGGCCAACCTGAGAGAGTTTCAGGTCTCCTACTTTTGGGTAGTTGTCTTTCAGGCCGGTTTGGAAGACGGCGTTGAGGAATCTTGGGTATGGAACCCATGATGGTCGGTAAGCAGCAGAGTCTACTCTGAGCACTAGATCATCGTAGATTATCGATGCCCAGTCAACATGAAGACCTTTCAGCAATGCATAGCCCATTGCTTGCTGAGGTTGAGCGGCTTGATCAGAGGAGCCGGTCTTTGCAGTCATGCAGCTTATCAAGTGTGCGAAGATGAAGTTCATCTCGTTGGGCATTTTTGACTTCTTGATGAGGGTCAGCTTCTTCTCAGGCTTCTTGTCCCTCCCAGTTTCCCATACATAATCCATTGCGTCAAAGAATGCAGTGATGGCTTCCCTATCAGCATGTTTCTTGTGGTCAGGGAGAGAAACAAAGGGTTTTTCTTTTGTGGCGATGGGAAGGTTCAGTGCTTTTCGGATAATGGCAGAGGTGATTTTTATGGTGCCAAAATCAGTGTCACTGAGGATGCAATCGATTTGCTTCGTGGGGTCTTTGGTCTATGGTAGCTGAGTGTGTCTGGCAGAATACCAGAACTGAGATAACAGTAACTGATGAGCAGGGGGTGTTATGGTCAGGGCTGTAGAGAGGCAACAGGTTTTGAGGAATTTCACAGCATCATTCAGATGTGTGACTTGCTTTTGAGGAGGAAACTCGAAAAGCGCATAGAGATTGTTTTTTTTTGTCCAATCGAGTTCCTCAAGTGTGAACTTGACCTGAGGAGCCTTGGTGATTTCCAGTTCCACAGCAGCAGCAATGTTCTCAGCAGTAGGAATATCAGTAGATGCCATTTCTGTATTATCAGTTCAACCAAAGATATAACAAATAAGAATAATCTTAAAGTGGAAAGATTTTCCAATAAGATGGTTCGAATTTTGTCCATTTCATTCAGACAAAAATGTCTTAATGAAGATTAGGGTTTTTTTGTTTTTGAAAAAGAAATGCAAACCCAATAAAAAGTCTTGTTTTCCAGTTTCCTTTGAGGATTAGGATTCTGGAAAAACGTATGAAGAACAAGTTTAAGATATTTGCGTTTAAACTTGAAGAACAACCATGAAAGGTTGTGTTCATAAAACCATGAAAGAAATGATTTCATTTTGGAAAAAATGTCTGTTGTTTGATCTTGTAAAAACAATGAGAAGATCATTAACAAGTTTTAAGAAACAGGTAAATAAAAGAAATATTAACCTGTTTCGTTGAAGAAGAAGAAGATGAACAGTTCTTGAAAACTTGAGAGCAAAAATGCAACAGTAGTTTTCTTGAGGAAGAAGTTGTTCGCGTAAAGGAAAAATATAAACCCAAAATGTGTTTATATAGTGAGATTAGAGAGAGAAAAAAACTAGAGCGGGAAAGTTTTTCATCATGACACGGACACGTGTTTGCATTTGAATGGAAGGTAAATGAAACATGCAATCGTGCTTTTTACTTGTCCAACTCACCAGCTTTCCACCCAGGAGCTGACAGCCTCCTGTGGTGCTTTTCCTATCCAATTTGCAACCTGCAAAATCACTATCTGAATAGGCGATTAGATCAAACCCTGAGCCTTTGGGATACCTAAGACCTAGGTTCGCAGTACCCTTAAGGTATCGAAAAATTCTCTTTACAGCGATCATATGAGATTCCTTGGGTTCAGCTTGATATCGTGCACACAAACAGGTTGCGTACATAATATCGGGTCGGCTAACTGTAAGATACAAGAGAGAGCCGATCATCCCACGGTACATCGTGACATTAACAGGTATTCCATAGGGATCCTTGTTTAGTGTCAGCGGTGGTGCCATAGGGGTTTTCATAGCTGAACTCTGAGTTAAATCGAATTTCTTCAGCATATCTTTAACATACTTTCCCTGATTAATGAAAGTTCCTTTTTCATTTTGCTTTATCTGAAGACCAAGGAAATATGTTAGCTCACCCATCATGCTCATTTTATACTCTTCTTTCATTCTATCAGCGAAACGAGTACAAAGGTCAGGGTTAGTAGAACCAAATATAATGTCATCAACATATATCTGAACAAGAATAATATGACCTTTTACTTTCCTGAAGAATAGAGTCTTATCGATTTTACCACGCTCAAATTTTTCAATATGGAGATAAGTAGAGAGAGTGTCATACCATGCACGGGGAGCTTGCTTTAAGCCATAAAGTGCCTTATCCAGTTTATAAACATAACCTGGACGCTTAGGATCTGAGAATCCTGGAGGTTGTTCCACATAGACTTCTTCATTCAGCTTTCCATTTAGAAACGTTGACTTAACATCCATCTGATATACTTTGAAGTCTTTGTGTACAGCGTATGCTAAGAATAGACGAATAGATTCTAGTCTTGCTACTGGAGCAAATGTTTCGTCGTAATCTATGCCTTCCTCTTGTCTGTATCCCTGAGCAACAAGTCCAGCCTTGTTGCGGGTTACAGTTCCATGTTCGTCCAACTTGTTTCGATAGACCCATTTAGTGCCTATCACTGTCTTGTCAGTTGGTCTTCGAACAAGTTTCCAAACTTTGTTTCTTTCGAATTGAGTCAGCTCTTCTTGCATGGCGCTGACCCAGTTTGGATCTTTGAGGGCATCATCTACTTTCTTTGGTTCAATCAGAGAAATAAAGTTAACAAATAAACAAATATTACATGCACTTTATCGAGTCTGAACACCAGCGTTTGGATCACCAAGAATTTGATCAATTGGGTGATTTACAGTCCATCGCTGAGCAGGAGCATAAGTCGCCGACTCAAACTGAACTAGAGGAGCTGAAGATGAAGCTTCAGCAACTTCTGGAATATCAGCCAAGAGAGGAGTAGGTGCAGATGTCATTTCATTCACTGATTGCTGAGAAGTAGATGGAATGTCTGAGACATTTGGTTCAGAAGCAGGTATAGTGTTTAAAGGAACAGCTGAGACCCATGATGTTTCAGCTTCACTATTCTGCATATTTACGATGATAGTAGGACTATCATCTTCAACTGTATGAGTATGAGGAGTGGGAATATCTTCTGAATCACCAAGATGAGAAAACATCCATTGATTCAGTTCTTCAGTATCAGCAGACGGTTTAGAGTTCGCTGAACGGGATTCGTCAAACGTGACGTGAATAGTTTCTTCTACAGTTTGTCTTCTTCGATTGAAGACTCTGAAGGCTTTGGAGATTGAAGAATATCCAAGAAAGATTCCATCATCAGCCTTAGGATCAAACTTTCCAAGGGCATCTCTGTTGTTCAGTATGAAACACTGACATCCAAGGATGTGAAGAAAGCTAATTGAAGGCTTTCTCCCAGAAAAGGTTCATAGGTTGTCTTATCGAATCTTTTGACTATCAGCGACTTGTTTTGCGTAAAGCAAGCAGTGTTGACAGCTTCTGCCCAAAACTGAGTGGGCAGGTGAAAATCGTTGAGCATTGAACGTCCAACTTCAATAATTGTTCTATTTCTTCTTTCAGCGACTCCGTTTTGTTGCGGTGTTCTCACTGATGAAAAGTTGTGAGATATACCCTTACTCTCAAAGAAGGAATCAAGAGAACTGTTTTTGAATTCAGTTCCATGATCACTCCTTATTGAGCGAACGGTCAAGTTGTTCAGGGTTTCCATCTTCCGAACAAAGGTGATGAGTTCTTCAGGGGTCTCACTCTTAGAACGGAGAAACATAACCCATGTATAGCGAGAGAATTCATCAACTATGACCAGTGTATATTTCTTTCCAGCGATGGATTGTTTGTTAACAGGGCCAAACAAATCCATATGGAGAAGTTGTAGAGGAGATGACACTGAGGAGACTTGCTTTGACTTAAATATTGCTTTGGTCTGCTTGCCTTTCTCACACGCTGAACATAAGGACTCTTTGGCATATGAGTGCTGAGGTAGACCAGTGACTAACTCTTTTGAAGAAAGAGTGTTTAGTGTCTTGAAGTTTAGATGAGAGAGCCTCTTTTGCCATAGCCAGTTGACATCAGATGAGGCTTTTGATAAGAAACAGGAGTTCTGAGTGGTTATTGAGTCCATGTTTATTATATAAACATTTTCCAAACGATAACCGCTGAGAGCTATCTTCTCCTTTTTGTCAGCGACAAAGTAGGATTCCTTGGTAAAGATTACCTTGTTATCCATGTCGCAAAGCTGACTGATGCTTAGAAGATTATGCTTCAGCCCTTCAACATATGCGACTCTTCTGAAGGTTGTTGTACCATTAGATAGTACACCAAACCCTCGGGTATGTCCTTTTCCATTTCCACCGAAAGTCACAGAGGGACCCTTCTCTTCCTTGTATTCAGCGAGCAGGCTTTTCTTTCCAGTCATGTGTCTAGAGCATCCGCTATCGAGATACCAGATACCCTTTTTAACCTGCATTACAAATGAAGATTAGTTTTTCTTGGGTACCCACTTAACCATGTGTATACATTTGTCAGTGGAAGTAGTTGGAATGGAAGGTTCAGCAGTCTTCGCAGCATTTGAAGATTCAGCTTTGTCAGTCTTCACTTTGGTTAATTTCTTAACCTCAGTGGTCTTCTTTGCCTTGGGGGCAATGATCTTCACCTTAGCTATCTTTTCAGCTTGGGTGGCTGTGGGGCACTTACTAGCAATATGATTTGTAAGTCCACAATGATAACATTTCCTATAACCAAAAGTAGTTCTAGGACCATTTGCATGCTGAGCTTTAGATTTTGAATTAGAAGGACCAGCATCAAGTACACCTTTGGTATTGGAAATAGGAGGAACTATCAGTTCTTCAGATTTCTTACTAGTAACATCCACTTTGATTCTGGGAGTAGATCGCTGAATATATCCACGCTGAACATATCCAGTGTTCTTGTTCCCTGAACCAGATAGATGAATCGCTGAAGCTGTAGAAGCATTCAGCTTAGGTATAAAGATACCTTTCTGAGGATTTTGGTTAAAAGAAATTCATTTACCTTTATCTCTAAAGACAGATGTAGGTTTTGGATAAACCATTTTCTCTTTACCTTTTGAAGAGGTAGAAATTTCCTCAGGGATGTACGGTTTAGAAGAGGAACACTGAGAGGATGAAGTATCAGCGACTGAGGATACGAAAGTTCCAAATAAGAGTATGGAACGATCAGTGGTTGATTCTAGAGTATCAGCTTTGTAACCAAGACCACGTTTATCACTCAGGGGAATCTGAGACTTAATTATCTCAGTGATCTTTGTTGAGGAATTATACCATCCATCAACAATAGCTTTTTCAGCTTTTAATGCAGCGAAAGCTTCTTCTCGTTCGATTTTGACTAGCTGATTTAAGTGCAATTGATCTTTAAAATCTTCTTCAATTTTAGAAAGATTTTATATTTGAAGTTGACAGTTTTTAAGCTGTTCAGCGAGATCAAGGTTTTGATTTTCAACTACAGTTTTGCCATTCATGGCTTCATATAAACTTCTAGTCAAGAGATCGATTTTACGAAGACTATCAGCTTCATCAATATTTGCAATATTGGTAAAGAAAGAAGGTGATACCTGAGTAGCAGAGGTTAAAGTAGAGGGAATGTCAGAGTTGTCTTCCTCATCTTCAAGTTTGGCCATGAGACAGAGATTGGCTTCATCATCTTCAGAGTCAGATGATGATTCTTCTTCATCAGAGGCAGCCCAATCATAGTCAGCCATCAGACCTTTGCCTTTCTTCTTAAAGCTTTTCAGCTTCACATACCTTTCTTTCAGCTTGGCGTATTTGTCATCTCTAGACCTGAGGTTAGAGGATTTCTTGGGAAACGCTGAGTTTCTCGAAACTTTCTTTGACCTGCACTCGTTAGCGAAATGTCCTATCTTTTCACAGTTAAAACAAGTAGCAGTAGCCTTATCAACATGAGCTGATGATCTTGGCTTGTCAGTAATGGAAAGAGGTTTATTCTTTCTGAACATTTTCTTTTTGGCGAATCTCCTGAACTTTGTAGTTAGGAGAGCCAAAGATTCATCAAGATCTGAAGAGTCAGATTCTGATGACCTTTCAGAGTTACTCTCCAACTCAGTGATAGTGATCGAGGCTCGCTGAGTGGAAGGTTCCTCTAAGATTAAAGCAACAGGGGTGCTTTTGGAATCTTTTACAAGATTCTTCTTAAGATGACTCGATTGCTCATGATTCAGCATCGTGCCATATAAGGTAGTGTAACATCCCAGACCAACCGTACCAGATATTGTCCGCTTTGTCTACACACCTGGACTCACAGTTTTAAAACGCGTCTGATAGGGGAGGTATCAAGTCCCTCTTATAAGGCAACCTTAGTTCTCCTCCCCAACCAATGTGGGATCTTACAATCCCCCCCCTCGGGAGCCCAGCATCCTCGCTGGCACACCAGTCCGGTTCCCGGCTCTGATACCATCTGTAACATCCCAGACCAACCGTACCAGATATTGTCCGCTTTGTCCACACACCTGGACTCACGGTTTTAAAACGCGTCTGATAGGGGAGGTATCAAGTCCCTCTTATAAGGCAACATTTGTTCCCCTCCCCAACCAATGTGGGATCTTACAATCCACCCCCCTTGGTAGCCCAGCGTCCTCGCTGGCACACCAGTTCGGTTCCCGGCTCTGATACCATCTGTAACATCCCAGACCAACCGTACCAGATATTGTCCGCTTTGTCCACACACCTGGACTCACGGTTTTAAAACGCGTCTGATAGGGGAGGTATCAAGTCCCTCTTATAAGGCAACCTTAGTTCTCCTCCCCAACCAATGTGGGATCTTACAATCCCCCCCCCCCCCCCCCTCGGGAGCCCAGCGTCCTCGCTGGCACACCAGTCCGGTTCCCGGCTCTGATACCATCTGTAACATCCCAGACCAACCGTACCAGATATTGTCCGCTTTGTCCACACACCCGGACTCACGGTTTTAAAACGCGTCTGATAGGGGAGGTATCAAGTCCCTCTTATAAGGCAACCTTAGTTCTCCTCCCCAACCAATGTGGGATCTTACAATCTATTGTAAGATCCCACATTGGTTGGGGAGGGGAACAAATGTTGCCTTATAAGAGGGACTTGATACCTCCCCTATCAGACGCGTTTTAAAACCGTGAGTCCAGGTGTGTGGACAAAGCGGACAATATCTGGTACGGTTGGTCTGGGATGTTACAGATGGTATCAGAGCCGGGAACCGGACTGGTGTGCTAGCGAGGACGCTTGGCTCCCGAGGGGGGGGATTGTAAGATCCCACATTGGTTGGGGAGGAGAACTAAGGTTGCCTTATAAGAGGGACTTGATACCTCCCCTCTCAGACGCGTTTTAAAACCGTGAGTTCGGGTGTGTGGACAAAGCGGACAATATCTGGTACGGTTGGTCTGGGATGTTACAGATGGTATCAGAGCCGGGAACCGGACTGGTGTGCCAGCGAGGACGCTGGGCTCCCGAGGGGGGTGGATTGTAAGATCCCACATTGGTTGGGGAGGAGAACTAAGGTTGCCTTATAAGAGGGACTTGATACCTCCCCTATCAGACGCGTTTTAAAACCGTGAGTCCAGGTGTGTGGACAAAGCGGACAATATCTGGTACGGTTGGTCTGGGATGTTACAGACGCGTTTTGGGGCCACAAGCATGCGGGTTCCTTGGGAACTCTGTGGTTAAGCGTGCTTGGGTGGGAGTAGTACCAGGATAGGTGACCCCCTGGGAAGTCCTCGCCAGGTCGCCAAGAACAAAGCCGTGAGCCAGTGGGGCAAAGCGGACAATATTGTGTCGTGGTAAGCGGGGTGTTACAGATGGTATCAGAGCCGGGAACCGAACTGGTGTGCCAGCGAGGACGCTGGGCTCCCAAGGGGGGTGGATCGTAAGATCCCACATTGGTTGGGGAGGAGAACTAAGGTTGCCTTATAAGAGGGACTTGATACCTCCCCTATCAGACGCGTTTTAAAACCGTGAGTCCAGGTGTGTGGACAAAGCGGACAATATCTGGTACGGTTGGTCTGGGATGTTACAGATGGTATCATAGCCGGGAACCGGACTGGTGTGCCAGCGAGGACGCTGGGCTCCCGAGGGGGGGGGGGGGATTGTAAGATCCCACATTGGTTGGGGAGGAGAACTAAGGTTGCCTTATAAGAGGGACTTGATACCTCCCCTATCAGACGCGTTTTAAAACCGTGAGTCCAGGTGTGCGGACAAAGAGGACAATATCTGTTACGGTTGGCCTGGGATGTTACAGGTAGAAAGGGTCATTGATTTTAGATCCTTTGATAGCTTGAGACACATAGAATAACTGTCCCAGCTTTCAGGTAAACATTCTAAGAACTTTGTCAGCACTTCAAAGTTAGAATATCCCTTACCAACAGTTTTCAGATCTATTATTAAACAGTTAAAACGTTGGTGTACTTCAGAGAGAGTTTCATTCTTACCACAAATGAAGCTTTCATACTGTCTTAACAGGTTGATCTTTCGAGAGTCCTGGACTTCAAAAGTGCCTTCATACTGAACACAGATTGTGTCCCACATAGCTTTTGAGGTTTTCATGTTCATGACAGAATGGTAGACTTCGTCACGAATAGCCATGGAGAGTATGGATCTGGCTTTTGTGTCGATAGCCACTTTATTCTTATCTTCATCAGTCCACATATGAATTTCCTTAGGAATCAGCCTTTCTGGAATAGCAGGTCTATTCTCAGCGGCTGGAACTGCAGCATCAATTCTTACAGGAATATAAGGGTCATTTTCAAGATAATAAGGCATAGTAGGGTCTACACCTTCTAAGAAGAGAATCATCCTATTTTTCCATAGATTAAAATTATCTCTGGAGAATCTAGGGGGTTTTGCAAGAGAACCGTTGTCAATATAGTTTGTGTTTGTGTTGGTAGCCATTTTCAGAAATAGCAAGGAAGAGAAATCTTAATATAGATCAGATCTTGTTTATGAGATTAAACAAATCTGCTCTGATACCACTTGTTGGTCCCGAAGGGCTATACAAGTTTGTAGAGGGGGGGGGGGGTTGAATACAAACACACAGATTTTACTTTTCTAAATTGTTTATTGATAAATCATTAACAATTTACAGCTTGTTGCGGAACAAGATTAAAGATAAACCTAAATCTAAACAAGTTGGAACACTAAGTTTCTTGCACTAAGAAAGAGAAGGAAATTACTAATAATAACCTATCTCAAGATAAGAAAGATGACTCGACCAGAGTTTACGAGTGGTTCAAAAATGAAGCTTGAGTCCTTCTTATATACTGCATGCATTTAATGCATGTCAGTTTATACTTTACACGTGGCAGCAGCTCATTGGTTGTAGGATCTGACTTGAGTAGACAACCTTAGTAGTCGCATGGTGAACAGTGTAGCATCAGAGTAGTTGTACGATTTCAGACAATAAGGAGGTTCTTTTCTGACATATCGTACGGAGTCGTGCAAGGGTGGTTAAGACAAAAGTACTTTGTACGGAGGACTTCGTGATCAGCTTTCGTTGATTCAGCGCTTTATCATTCTATATCAGTGAATGACAAAGTTCAGCGATAGCTGAAGTCTTGTACTTAATACTTCACGTTGATTGGACAAATCTGAGTCTTCGCTGATCCGCATCAGTTCATTAGGAGACTTGTCGCTGGTTCTTGAGGTTGATCTTCGACTTCAGCGTAGAACCTATGTTGACGTGAAACTTGTCTTCAGGGATCATAAGTAAACACTAACTTATCAGCGATCACCATAAGGACTGAACAGGCTCAGAGCATTATGGTGAACAGTGTTTGCTGAACAATGTATGAGATCATCAGCGATCATCAACAAGACTGAACAGGCTCAGAGCTTGCTGAATGAACAGGGTTCGCTGAATGTCTAATCTAAAGAGCGAGAGTTCCTATCAGCGGTACTGAAAACAGTCTTAGTACTTATCAGCGATAGTGAAACTCTTATACATTGTTTACTTACAATTTCCACTAAGTAGAATGTGTAGGGTCATTATCAAATCACTGAGGTTTGGATCAACACTTGGTCTCCCGACTCTGTTCTTAGTTATTAACGGTAGATAGCATGGCGAAAGGGGGTCGTGTAGAGACACCCATGATTCAGGGGGTCCAGCTGGATTTATTACCTCCCGGTATGTTTCCCGATAAGTTTCGGCCGTAAAGAAATTTACAGCCAAATCGCTGCAATCTCTACGACCCATATGTCTTGCAGCAGCGATGGCATGACCGCACGGTAAACCGGATTTTTGCCATTGAAGATATGAACAAATATGGTCGGTCATATCGACAATCGCGTCGACATGGTTATCCCAAACCTGGTACTTCCCATACCCAATTTCGTTTACCCTGCATGCCGCAGCCCTCCCCGCCCTGATGCGAATTATCTCCTCCGCCTTTGGTGTTAGTCTATTACGCATTTCACCTCCTTTTCGGCGTCGAAGTTGGAATCACTCTTGTTGAAAGGTCTGGAAGTACTCTATAAGTTGTACAATCGGTAATCTACGAGCAAAACGGAAGAGTGCATTCACCGACTCTGCACTATTGGAGGTTAGAATGTCATAACGTTGTGCAGGAAATTGAGTCGTCGACCACCTCTCCGGTCCAACATCGTCCATAACTTGTAATGCACGATCGGCACTAAATCGTAGTGCATTCATGTACCAATCAAACTCCCGAACCGTATACGCTTTGCATGCCTTCCAGTAGATGGTGTGGTAAGTTGTAATACGTTTGTCCTTGGCTTTGGCGTTCATCTCCAAATGTCGACAACATACGGCGTGAGGGGAGTTTTGGTACGTGGCAGAGATTGCGGCGCTTATAGAAGGAGCCCTGTCAGACATAAACACCAACCCTTCTGGGTCTCCGATACATTGTCTCAACATGGACAGAAACCAGTCCACTCCTTCCCAGTTTCGGACTTGCATACTCCGAAAGTTGCGGGCACGATGTTGTTATTCCCGTCCATGGCAACCGCCAGGAACATCATGCCCAAGTAACGCCCCTTTAAATGGGCAGCATCTATTACCAAGACACGACGCATATTTGCCATAAATGTGCGGATCTGCAAAAACGTAGGTGGTTTCCCTTTGTAAATGTTATAATTTATAATGTGTAAACATATGAAGTGTTAATATACGTACCGCGGGTCCAAGGGCAACGAAGCACAACTCAAAATGTCCCTTTGAATCGGTCCTTATCTTGGTGACTGTACCTGGATTCTGCAGCTCCAAATTATATAAATACGTAAGGAGTCGTTCATACGACTCCTCGGGAGTGCCTCTCACCATTAGTAGTGCCCTGCATCGCGCACGCCAACCTTGGTAGTAACCAATTGTGATCCAGTACTGTTGCTTTATATCGTTGATGATGTCCTTTGGACGAAATGCCCTGCTAGCATCAAGAAATTTGCCTTTCAGTATTGCACCCAAAGTCTTTTTGTTGGCTTGTCGGTGGTTGGGATTCAGTTGCGTCCTCGAACAAGTGTGTTCGTCGTGCAACTTTCTAATGACAAACATCCCTCCTTTAGTGCCCACGGACCTCGCAGACATCTTCGAATTACTATTTTCTCTCCCACATACAACGTATCTGCTTTTGTCAGATTTCTTCGTGTGACTTTCGAAACCCTCTTTTATGAACTTAATTCCAAGCTGTGTGGCCAATTCATCCTTCAAACAAATACTTCACCTACATGTATCCTTGAAGTACGATTATAAGGTGCATGTTCGTAGGTTTGTGTATGGGTCTCTTGGGTTAGAAGAATAGGAGGCATATCAAAAAAGTCATTTAAGTCACTAAATGATTTATTAGTAGGGGTATATTTTTCTCCTTCTTCGTTCTCATCACTATCGGTACCTGATCTGTCTATATCAGATCTACCCATTGTGAAAACATGGGTTTCATCGTCAGCAACTCCAGCAAAACGTCCTTCTTCGTCTTCTTCTTCTTGTTCTTCTTCTTATTCTTCTTCGTGTTGTTGCGTCTCCGGAATAAAATCAGGATAACAGTCGTTAAGACTATATATATGATCCGAATAAACTGTTGGGTCGTAGGACGCCTGAAATTGAGAATCAGGCTCCTCCAGTTGGAGGTCTTCGTAGGACGCCTGGAATTGAGAATCAGGCTCCTACAGTTGGAGGTCTTCGTCATCACCTTTGTCATCGTCTTCGTCGCACACCGATGAATCGACATACACAAAACGTGATGGAGGTCTTTCTGACTGGGCTGCAAATTGCAGAAAACCAGAGATATATCCATCGTTGGATAACTCCACACTTGACCCATCACCATTTTTAAACACTAACTTGCAAATAGCAGAAGGGTCGATTCCACATTTTTGCATGGCATATGCAATAAACTTCTCATGCGTAAAGTTTAATGGAAATTTTACACCATGCTTAGATTTATAAGCAAAATTCCACTCATTGTTGTCTTGCACCCATTCACCATCGAAACAGAATTATAGCTTAGCTTCTGCAACAGCTGAACTCATTTTTTCAGTAGTATCTGAGAAAGAAAATACTAAAATGATGAAGAAAGAAAGCAAGAAAGAAGGATGGAATGGATGTGAATTGCAACCACAATGGAATGGATGAATGATTATGGATTGCATTTTACTAATATTTATGGATGAAATTTCATTGTGGAAGATGAATTGCAACCACAATTTGGTCTTCCAAGTACAATAATCCAACATTAATGAAAACAAGTCAGTGAATTGCAACCACAATTTGGTCTTCCAAGTACAATAATTCAACATTGATGAAACAAGCCTGTGAATTGTAACCACAATTTAGTCTTCTATGTACAATAATTGTGGAAAAATCAGTAAAAACATGCAAAAACACGAGACAGGGACCAAAAATGACCAAAAATCGCGGCCCCCATCACGACAGGGACCAAAAGTGTAACTTTTGGCCCCATCGCGGGTCCATCGCGGGTTGAAACCGCGGGCCACGTGGGTTGATCCGCAATTGTGGGGCCCATCGTGGGATTGCGGGGCATTTTTGCAAACCGGGAGAGATTTGGGGCATTTCAGCAACTCAAGGGTGAACTTGGGGCATTTTAATAAATTTCCCTAATTTATTTAAGGGAAAAGAAAAAACCATCTCTCTTCTCGAAAACCAGAAATCAGAATATCTAAAAAAATTTATTTATTAATTTTAATAAACTCGCTATGATTTTAATTATATTATTAAACTATTTAATTATCGTATAAAATGATAACGAGTTAAATACAAATTTAGTCTTTAGAGTTTATATAAATTAACAAGGTTACCAAGAGCATTCACACACGTCTTGCACAAGGCCTTGCAAGATGACATGGCATGCCATGTGGCTTGCAAGGTCTTGCAAGTGTAGCAATTTCTTTCGCAATTAAAAAGATCTTTCGCAAACACATATATATTAAACAAATCCATTTTTGTTTATTTTAATTAATTTATTTGTTTGTTTAAACATTAATTAATAATATGTTTATTAAATTTAATTAATTTATTTGTTTGTTTAAACATTAATTAATAATATGTTTATTAAATTTAATTCATTTATTAGTTTATTTGAACACTATTTTTTTATTAAGATTTCTTACCCACGTTTTATTTTTAAAAAATGATATTTTTATGCAATGTTTTTTATTTAAACTACTAAAATAAAAGCACATTGATATAAAAATTACGAAAATACAAACACTAATAAATAAACGTACACAAACATAAAAAAATTATATTAATTTATTAGTTATATTATAATTATCTATATTATTTATATTATATTTATCTATATTATTTATATTATAATTTATTACTTTAGAAAGGAGTTTGGTCTTGCAGGGGTGTGGAAGGTGTTATTGCAAAGTTGATTTGGCACTTTAGAAAGAAGTATTGTCTTGCAGGGATGTGTATGGTCTAAATAGAACTAGAGTATATTATAATTTTGGTCCTTGTAGTTTGTTGTTTGTAACACTTTTGGCCAAAACACTTTTGGCCATTGGTTTAAAATTACAGTTTCACCATTGTGATATGCAAGAACGATCAAATTTGGTCCCTCCCTCTAACTACCGTTAAGTGAAGAATAGTTTGGTCTTTTTCTAATTTTCTCATATTTTTGCTTTAACTCAGGGATCAAGTTTGTAGTTTTTTCAAAAATCTAACTTACTTTTATATGTAAACTAGAAGGACCAAAAAAGTAACTTATATATATACATATATATATACATATATATATATATAGTCCATAGGTTCAAATGAGAAATGTTAAGTGTGTGAGAAATAGAGAAGTAATCCTAGCATTCATCCGGTCAAGATCGGCTTTGACTGGTCAAAATTTGCAGCTATTCTAAAAATAGAAGGACAATTTTGTAACTTTTACAAATACGCGGGACGAGTTCATATATGAACTTGTGTGATTCACAGATGAATTATATGTTCATATGTGAACTTGTGTAATTCACATATGAACTCGTTTTAACTAATTCATATATGAACCTTTGTAATTCATATATGAACTAATTAACAGATTCTCATATTAATCTTTGTTATTCACATATGAACTAATTAACTGATTCTCATATGAACTAGTTAACTGATTCACATATGAATGTATAGTTCATATGTGAATCACACAGGTTCATATATGAACTCGTCCCGCGTATTTTATGAAACTACCTCTCCATCTTTTGCAGACCACGCGAGGAATTATCCGGTGCTTCACAGTCAAAGCCGCAAATATTGACCAGATGAAACGCTAGGATCATTTCTCTATTTCTCACACACTTAACATGTAACACCCTCGAATTGGGAAACAACAACTAATTAAAATTTTCGATAATACATTCGAAATAATAGGATTTCTTCCTATAATCCAATTGGTAAAATACCTCAAATTACAATCTATGGTTAACCTCAAACAATATATAATTCAAGTCTTGTTACAAAGACTAAAACCACATCGGGTGTTACTTAACCCAAGTACAAGTCGCTAATCCAAAAGATGAATGCGGAAAACTTCACTTAAGTTATTCACCTCTCGAGCACTTTACTAGCACACGACCTTTCACAGTGTCACTAGAACTACTTCCAACCTGAACCTGTTGCCCATGCCGACAAATAAAAAGGGTTAGGCTAACGCCTAGTGAGTTCAAAAGTTTATAGCATGATTTAAATAATTCTTTAAATGAAAGTTTGCAACATAGATTATGATTTCCAAAAGAGTTTACAAAATGGATATAAACGACTCATTTTCCAACGCACCCAAAATCTATGGGAAAAGTTCCCAAAAGGTATAAAGCGTTTTCCAAAATGAATTTCAATCCAAACTCACTCAACACGTGAATAATTCTATATTATGCAAAACCTTCAAATACGATTGATGACAAAATACTCAACCCATAAATCATGGAAGAACAATCCAATTAAATATAATACTTGATCGAAAACATGATACGAACCAATACTCACGCGAACGTAAAATGTAATGAAGTCCAAATACCATAAATATGGAAATGACCTGCTTCATTTAAACTTTAATATACATGCAGAGGAATCCAATATTAAAGTCATCAAGTTGCAGTCAATCGTATAAGACCAACAATAACAAAACATGGACATTATAAAATCCCAAGTAAGGTTGGCCAACGACATGGGAGACCTGTATCCATTGAGAGTTGATGAACACAAAAATATGCCACTCAAACAATGTTAATCGTACGACACTTCACTGCATAAAAGCCCAAGTGTCCCATACGACGCCTTTCAAGACACACCCAAAGAGACAACTGACCTTAGCGGAATATTACCAAGAATACCACCAAAGTCTCGACACAAGCGGGGATACAACCATGGCATTACCCTGACATGGGGAAGGTCATAAACGCCCGTCAACCAACTGGACTCAGCCCTCCTAGTGTACCCTTGAAAAGTAAAGGTCATAAAACATGGGGCCCGGTCAAATCCTGCGACACCCAGTAGACCATCAAATAAAGACTGACTTACGTGCCTATGGATCCAATGCAACACAATCTATAATAATATGCCCATCATGGAATGACTAACGCACCCGAGTATGTAAATACCATTAATGCGCAATAACATGCGATATGATGCAATAAATGCAAACCATAAATAAGACTGCACATTGAGTCATCAAAACCACACAAAATGTCCCCAAGACTTCTTTAAAGTCAAAACCGAGCAAATACTCAAAACCCATTAGACCCATAAATAACGGTCCTCAAAATATAAACGCATTAAATGTTGTTTAGGTAAACGTATACCTTAAAATCCTCATTGACCCAAAACTCGTCACGGATTAATAATAATGGGTTTCTCAAAATGGACTCATACTCTTATAATTCTCAAAATGACTCATGACACTAAAATGTGCATTTTCCCAAATGGTTTATAAAATCAATTACACCAATATGATTAAACCATCAAATAAACTTCATTTTGAGCAATAAATCTTTTAAGAACATATTATGATTTCTATACATCAAAATATCCAAAAACTCCAAATATGGGTGTTTTACAACTTTATAAAGGTAAGTACTTCAAAAAGGGTTAAACTCTTCAAATAACCCAACAATTGATAATTTCAAGTAAAACACACAAATACTTGGAAAATAACATTTTTGGCATGTACAAAGTTTTCACAAATCAACTTGAACTCACCTTGCTAGATTTAGGCTAAATCTATATTTTCCCCAAACGTCAGCTCCCTTGAAGAAACTTGGACCTTCAAGCAAAATCTTCCAAAAACTAGATCCATAAGTTTACAACCATCAATAATTAGATCTAACCATGTAGAATCATTCTCCAACCATTTTACACCAAAATACCCACTTATACCTAAACCCTAATTTTCATGGGTAAGGAAGAAGAAGAATACATCAACTAAACATAACCAAAATCACCCAATAATACCCCAAAATGAAAGGGGAAGTGAAAACAACAACAATCTAGCTTTTGGGTAGGAAGAGATTACCTTCAACACTTGACTCCTCCAAAAGAAAGCTCATAGTCTCCCCAAAAGCTTCAAGCTTCCATATCTTCAACAATGGTGGAAGTGGGTTTAGTTTGAGTGGAGAAGATGAAGAAGAAGAGAAAAGATTTAGGGTTTTCTAGAGAGAGAGAGAGATCGGTTTTAGATAGAGAGAGACCTGAGTTGTTGTGAAGGAAAATGAAATGAGGGAAGAGAGAGGGAAAGGGCTTATGAGGAAACAAAAATATCTCATCAGCCCTTTCGCGGACGTCCGGCCTTGTGCCATGCGGACGTCTGGCCTTAGCTGATCCGAACCCCTCTAATTTTCTGTTGCTTGGACGACTCGTGGACTTCTGCGCTACGCGGACGTCCAGCCTTGCGCCCATGCGGACGTCCGCAACCCCAAAACTCAGATTCCAATTTTTCGGGGTGTTACATAACATTTATCATCTGAAACTCTCCCTATATATATATATACACACACACACACACACACAAACCTCATGTATGTCAAACCTACCCCACCCCAACATCATTGTCAAACGTTGGTATATATCTCGGCGTCAACCGTTCTCCGTCGGCCAACACGCACCACCAACACCTCCAACAACCTGGATTTGTCTCGCCGTTCTCGTCAAACCTTCTCTCTGTATTCCCTCTCTACATCCTATGCCCTTCCCCCTCACCACCACCACCACAACTCACCACCAGAAAAACACCAGAATTGAAGGGTCCCTCCTCTTTTGATTTTGATTCTATTGTTGATACAACACTTTGCAAGGGTAGGTTGGTCTTGAAATTTCCACAAAGATTCTTTTATTTTGATTTTACGTTTTGGGTTTGAATGTGGATTTTGATTTTGATTTTAGGGTTTAGGTTTGAGTTTGGGTTTCATTCTGATGTTGTTGTTTTTGGCCGGAGTAGACTGTTTGGAATGATCAATATCAAGGTATGTTAGGTTAGAAGTGACAAGGAATGTAAGGAGGGAGAAGAAGCTAGTGATGAAGGAGATAAGCAGTTAGGTTAAGGGAGGGTGTTGGTTCACTATAAATGGTGATCGGCATTGGTTCGTCGGAGATGAAGAAGGGAGGCGTGGGGGTTCGTCGTGAGGAGCTAGGATTTGGGGCTTCGACATTTGTTTGTGTATATGTATATATTAGTTTTTTAATTATGTTATGTTATGTTATGTTATATTATATTATATTATAAAATAAAACATATTAATTTATATATAATATATCATAAATATATATTTTATTAATTATAGTTTTTAACGAAAAACAACAGAAAGATAAGAGAAGACTGCCTTTCACTTAATAGGTTCTTCTAACGACCACTAGAGAGAGGTGATAACGCCATTTTGGCGTTATTTTAGCACCATTTTCCGTGTTAAATTGCTTGAATTCCAAACAGACAAAACGTATTTCACGTTATTCTTGAGTTTTTCAGGAATCCATGTTTCGAGAATAAACAAAAGAAGCTAATTATAGACGAGAATGAAGAGCTCGACGAATTGCTGGCAAAAGCAAAGTCGTACAAGTCAAATATTGGGTCAAGGATCGTAGAAATGCATCAAATATATTCAAAAAGGTGTCACCGAGACTTCTCTGAAATCTTTCTTTAAAACTTTGAATCAGGTTACAAAGAGAAATGGAAAGATTACAAGTACGAGAGAAATAAATTACAAGTACAGAAGAATAACTGATACAATAGAGAAAAAGGGGATCATATCAGCTTGTAAAGGGTTCTTCCTTAATGAGAAGTTCATCAAGGGTCTTTGATGTGGGGATCATCCAGTCAGGGACATCTTCTCCTTGATTCTTTTTCTTCAGAGCTGCTTCAAAAATCAAGGGCTTCAGGTGTCTAGCTTTGATGCTGCGTCTGACTTTACACCAGTATACGAGATCTCTGAGTTGTTCGATGGGAGCGATGTCTAGCTCAGAGATACGTTGAAAGTGATGATTTACATAGTAGTCTAAAAAGAATATACCATAGGGATCACTTACAACTGTGCCAGGAATGAATGTTTCTCCAGGAGGTAGGGAGGTGTCAAGCATTGAGAGATTGGCATCAGGGCCAACAATTTCAGCACGAGAGAAACCAATGCCCGTTTCATTCCGAATATGAGGGCCTGAATTAGAGGCTTTCTTTTTCTTATCAGAGACTTTTCTTGGTTGAGGAAGAGTAGGAGGAATATCCACAGCAGATGAAAGCAAGTCGATCTGTCTGTTCAAGATCTTCTCGACATGGCTTTTGAACTTTGAGCGCGATCCCTGAATGGCTAATTTTGTTTCTAACCATTCAGAGAGACCAAACTTTTCTAAGGTAGCAGCATAGAAAGTTTGCTTGGTTTCGTCATCTCTGTAGACGTCCACTTCAACAACAGGAACTTCAGCGCACAGTCTTCCTCTGATGTTTGCCTTGACGATTTTGGATGGTCTAGATCGATAGGTCAGCATTTGTTTAGCCCATTCCAAAGTCGTATCAGAGACCTTAGTCTTTTCTCTAACGATCTCTTGAGCATCATCCCATAGCTGACGTTGAACATCAATTGGAACTCTTTTCAGCTTGGGGTCTTTTATTGATCGTTTAGAAAGCTGGATGGCGTATTCTCTGTCTTTTTCTTCAGCTTCCTTTCTTTCAGCGATTAGGCGTTCAGCTCTGAGGTGTTCCTTGTATTCCTTTTTGGAAATTCTGAATTTTGGAGGAACTGAAGGAAGTTGAGCACGCCTCAGAATGATTCGCTGATCCTCGAATCGCTTTATTATCTCCTCTCTTCTTTTCTGATCCTCTTCACTTACCTTTTGAGGAGCTAAGGAAGGTCTGCCTCTGTGCGAGAGTAGCTGTTCTTCTGGTTCATCAGTCTCAGAGATTAAATCTAAGACTGGGATTATTTCTTCAGCAGCAGCTGGTATTATTGTTGAAGTCGCAGTTGTGGAGCCTTCAGCGATATCCTCAAACAGGGGAGAGGACTAGCTGACAAACCGGCTTTTCAAGCAAGATCATCAGATTGTCATCTTCAGCGACGCTTTTGCCTTTGCCTTTCTCAGCTCCAGAGGCTGAGGGCTTTGTCTTTGTCCGCTCCCCTAAAGGTTCATTTATCGAGATTCCCTTAAGAGCTTTGATCTTCGGAGCAGGTTTGACGATAAAGAAGTCATCGTCATCTTCTTCATCATCATCATCATTCTTTGGAGAAGAAGATGGTTCATCATCAGGGATGTCGACGACTTCATCATCTTCTGCTTCAGATTCAGTTTTCTCAGCTTCTTCTTCGAGTTGCTCCCCCTCAGATACAGAGGCGAGCTTCTCGGTTTCCTCAGGGTTTTCATCTCCCTGAGGTCCAGCGGTGGTTTCTTCAGTATTCGTCTTCTCTCCCCTGATAGATTCATCATGGGAAAGGTCTTCAGCGCTCTTGGCGAGGTCTTCAGCGCTCTTCTCCCCCTCTTTTTCATGATGACTGGGGGAGGAATGGGTAGATTCAGCAGCGTTGGTAGGTTCTCTGTCTTCTTGGCCAGAGAGACCTACACAAACTTCAATCTTTGCTAATCTGTCTTCAAGGCCAGAAATAGCAGGATTGATTTTCTTCAGCTTAGTGCGATCTTCCGCTGTGAAGTTGTCAGATGCAGGGACGGGGGCAGGAGCAGGATCAGGAGTATTCGCTTTGTGTAGCAACTGCTCGAGCATCGTTTTCATCGAACCAACATCGGTGTTAACAGAGCCTAAGTCAGTCTTCATAGTAGACATATCCCTCTCTAGATGTCCAACCGATGTCTTCAGCGATGTAAATTCGTTGGACATGGACGAAACTGAGTTTTTTAGAGAGGTGTAGTCTGTGTAGATGTCAGCGAGCACCTTGGCGAAGTCGCTGAGAGTTTTATCAACCTGCTTCATGTCATCTGTGGAAGCCTTCTTCTCCACCACCGTTGTCAGCTTGTTCAGATTCTCTCCAGCGTTTGTTACAGCTGTAGAGTTATTGGAGAGAGTAGTGGTGAGACCTGTCAGCTTTGTCTCCACGGACTTCAGAGAGGCGTTGATATCTCCCAAATTAGGACCTGTAACATATAAAAACTTGTGAACAGAGGAAAGCTCAGAAGTTTGGGGTTTAGTCACAGTGTTTATGGGTTGTTGTTTACCTGCAGGAGGATTGGTGAATTCATCGAAATCACGGGTTCCTGAGTAAAGTTCCATGTCATCTTCAAAAGTGCCCATGGATTGTTCTGCAGGTCCTGTCTTCATCATTCCTGGAGAATCAGCTTTAGGTTCCGAGGAAATGATGGCAGCTCCAGTTAGATCTGGAGTAGAGACCAAATGAGTGGAGGGAGGAGCGAAGGATAAGAATAGGGGTTGGGTTCTGAGTTCAGCGTTGGATTCGCTGACAATCACTTCATCAGTCTTTTGAGAGACTGAAGGAGGTTGGGTAGGTTCCAAGTTTGTAACCTCGGCGTTTAGAGACGCTGAAGTTGGGATAAAAGGGATGGCTTGTTCAGGTGTGGCAGAGCGTACCACTGAACGTTCCTTCAGCTCTGCAGAAAGAGCTGAGGAGTCTTCAGCAAGAGATTGCTGGGGTTTCTCCTTTGTTTTCTTGATCCTTTTAGAACCAAGTGGGGTAGATGAATGTTTCCTTTTCTTATAAGGAGAGGGTTTTGTGGCCAGGGTATCAGCGATGGGTATTGTCGCTGAAGGAGCCATAGAATGAGAAGAAGAAGGGTTGAGAAGAGACAAGAGTGTAGAGAGACGTACCTCATTTACCATCGGTTTGAAGTCGAGTATCTTTGGGCCGACCTGAGAGAGTTTCAGGTCACCTTCAGTTGGGTAGCTCTCCTTCAGGCCATATTGGAAGATGGCGCTGATGAATCAGGGGTAGGGAACCCATGGAGGTCTGTCAGCGACGGTGTCCACCCTTAGAACTAGGTCATCATAGATAATCGATGCCCAGTCTATGTTGAGACCTTTCAGCAGTGCATAACCCATTGCTTGCTGAGGTTTAGCGGCTTGGTCAGAGGAGCCGCTCTTTGAAGTCATACAACTGATAAGATGAGCGAAGATGAAATTCATCTCGCTGGGCATTTTCGATTTCTTGATAATCGTCAGCTTCTTCTCGGGCTTCATGTCTCTGCCGATTTCCCATACATAGCCCATTGCATCGAAAAATGCAATGATGGCTTCCCTGTCTGAGTTTTTCTTGGGGTCAGGGAGGGGAACAAAAGGTTTTTCCTTGGTAGCTATTGGAAGGCTGAGAGCTTTGCGAATAATGGCAGGGGTGATCTCATCGTGCCATATTCGATGTCGCAGAGGATGCAATCGATTGTTTTGGAGGGGTCTTTGGCTGAAGGTAGTTGAGAGTGTCTGGCTGAGTACCAGAATTGTGAGAGCAAAAGCTGATGTGCAGGAGGTGTTATGGTCAGGGCTGTGGAGATGCAGCAATTCTTTAGAAAATTCACAGCATCATCTAGATGTGTGACTTGCTTTCGAGGAGGAAACTCGAAAAGCGCATAGAGGTTGTTCACCTTAGTCCAATCCAGTTTATCAAGGGCAAACTTGACTTGAGGAGCCTTGAGGATGTCCACTTCCTCAGAATCAGCGGAGATGTTCTCAGCGGTAGCAGGAATGTCAGATGAAGCCATTTCTCTGTATTATCAGTTCAACCAAAGATGTTAACAAATAAGAATTATCTTAATGTGGAAAGAAATTCCATTAAGATGGTTCAAATTTTATCCATTTCATTCAGACACAAATGTCTTAATGAAGATTAGGGTTTTTCTTGATTTTAAGAAATGAAATATAAAACCCATTTATTCTTGTTATCCAGTTTTCTATGAAGAAAGAGATTCTGGAAAAACGAATGTGTGAAGAACAAGTTTAAGATTTTTTTTTTGCATTTAAACTTGAAGAACAACCATGAAATGGTTGTGTTCATAAAATCATGAAAGAAAATGATTTCATTTTAAGAAGTTCTTTTGTTTGATCTTGTTAAAACAAAGAGTAGATCAGAAACAAGTTATTTGCATTCGGTAAATAATAAGAACATATTAACCTTGATGTTTGATGAAGAAGATGATGAACAGTTCTTGAAGTTTTTGAAATCACAAATGCAACAGTGAATTCTTTCTTGCGGAGGAAGATTGATCGCGTAAAAGAGAAATATAAGCAAAGAATTTGTTTATACAGAGATTTTAGAAAGAGAAAATCTTGAGCGGGAAAAGATTTTCATCATGACACGGACACGTGTTTGCATTTGATTGGAAGTTTGAACGAGACGTGCAAACGTGTGTCAGGAAGAGAAAACGTGCCGGGGTTTTATCCGTTGTAATGACGTCACAACTGTCCTTTCATATTCTTGGTTGTCTCTGAGGTTTTGAAAAACTCAGTGATACTTTTGAAAACATGAAGCATTGAATGAAAATATTCAGTGAAGGTTTTAAGAAATTTCAAAATATCGCTGTTAAGGAAGAGATATTCAGCGATGCATTTTGTTTTGAAATCTTGCATTTTCATGCGATTGTCAGAGAGAGAAAACATACCTTGATATCATTTTAACCAAGCTTTATTCAGAGAGAAGACGATTGAATAGGTTATACGAGTTGATTTTATCCTATCGCTGATTTAATGTGAACCGCTGAAGATTTTATCCTTCAAGGTTCAGCATTCCAAGCTCGCTGATGAGAAAGTTGAATCTTGTCTCATCAAGAGGTTTGGTAAATAAGTCAGCTAACTGATAATCAGTTGGGATAAAATGAAGATCTATATCACCATTCATCACATGATCTCTGATAAAATGATATATGATTTCTATATGTTTGGTCTTTGAATGTAGTACTGGATTGTTTGCTATAGCGATGGCACTTGTGCTGTCGCAATAGATTGGAATTTTGGAGAGCTGAAGATCATAGTCTAGTAGCTGATTTCTAATCCACAAGACTTGAGAACAACAGCTTCCAGCAGCTACATATTCAGCTTCAGCTGTGGAAGTGGACACTGAATTTTGCTTTTTACTTGTCCAACTTACCAGCTTTCCACCCAGGAGCTGACATCCTCCTATGGTGCTTTTCCTATCCATTTTGCAACCTGCAAAATCACTATCTGAATAGGCGGTTAGATCGAATCCTGAATCTTTGGGATACCAAAGACCTAGATTCGCTGTACCCTTAAGATATCGAAAAATTCGCTTTACAGCTTTCATATGAGATATCTTAGGTTCAGCTTGATATCGTGCACACAAGCATGTTGCAAACATAATATCGGGTCGACTAGCTGTAAGATACAATAGAGAGCCGATCATCCCACGGTACAACGTGACATTGACAGGAACACACTTAGTGTCCTTATCAAGTGTCAGCGGTGGTGCCATAGGGGTTTTCATAGCTGAACTTTCAGTTAAGTCGAATTTCTTCAGCATATCTTTAACATACTTTCCCTGATTAATAAAAGTTCCTTTTCAGTTTGCTTAATCTGAAGACCAAGGAAATATGTTAGTTCACCCATCATGCTCATTTTATACTCATCTTTCATTCTATCAGCGAAACGAGTACAAAGCTCAGGGTTAGTAGAACCAAATATAATGTCATCAACATATATTTGAACTAGAATGATATGACCTTTCACTTTTCTAAAAAAAGAGTTTTGTCAATCTTACCTCGCTCAAATTTTTCAATATCGAGATAAGTAGAAAGAGTGTCATACCATGCACGAGGAGCTTGCTTCAAGCCATAAAGTGCCTTATCCAGTTTATAAACATAACCTGGACGCTTAGAATCTGAGAATCCTGGAGGTTGTTCCACATACACTTCTTCATTCAGCTTTCCATTTAGAAACGCTGACTTAACATCCATCTGATGTACTTTGAAGTTTTTGTGTACATCATATGCTAAGAATAGACGAATAGATTCAAGTCTTGCTATTGGAGCAAATGTTTCGTCATAATCTATACCTTCCTCTTGTCTGTATCCCTGAGCAACAAGTCGAGCTTTGTTGCGGGTTATAGTACCATGTTCGTCCAACTTATTTCGATAGACCCATTTAGTGCCTATCACAGTTTTATCAGTTGGTCTCTGAACAAGTTTCCAAACTTTGTTTCTTTCGAATTCAGTCAGCTCTTCTTGCATGGCGCTGACCCAGTTTGGATCTTTGAGGGCATCATCTACTTTCTTTGGTTCAGTTAGTGAAATAAAATTTACAAATAAACAAATATTACCTGCACTTCGTCGAGTCTGAATCCCAGCGTTTGGATCACCAAGAATTTGATCAATTGGGTGATTTATAGTCCATCGCTGAGCCGGAGCGTGAGACGCTGACTCAACTTGAACTGGAGGAGCTGAAGATGAAGCTTCAGCGACGTCGGGAGTATCATCCAAGAGAGGAATGGATGCAGTTGTCATTATATTCACTGATTGCTGAGAAGTAGATGGAATGTCTGAGACATTTGGTTCAGCGTTAGGTATAGTGTTTATAGGAACAACTGAGACCCAAGAAGTTTCAGCTTCACTGTTCTGCATATTTGGAATGATAGGAGGACTATCATCTTCTACTGGGTGAGCATGAGTAGTGGGAATAACTTCTGAATCCCCAAGATGAGAAAACATCCATTGATTCAGTTCTTCAGTATCAGCGGACGGTTTAGAGTTCGCTGAACGGAATTCGTCAAACGTGACGTGAATAGTTTCTTCTACAGTTTGTCTTCTACGATTGAAGACTCTGAAGGCTTTGGAAACTGAGGAGTATCCAAGAAAGATTCCATCATCAGCCTTAGGATCAAACTTTCCAAGTGCATCTCTGTTGTTCAGTATAAAACACTGACATCCAAAGATGTGAAGAAAGTTGATTGAAGGCTTTCTCCCATGAAAAAGTTCATAGGCTGTCTTTTTGAATCTTTTGACTATCAGCGACCTGTTTTGCGTAAAACAAGCAGTGTTGACAGCTTCTGCCCAAAACTGAGTAGGCAGGTGAGAATCGCTGAGCATTGAACGTGCAGCTTGAATAATTGTTCTATTTCTTCTTTCAGCGACTCCATTTTGTTGCGGTGTTCTCACTGAAGAAAAGTTGTGAGAAATACCCTTACTCTCAAGGAAGGAATCAAGAGAACTGTTTTTGAATTCAGTCCCATGATCACTCCTTATTGAGCGAACGGTCAGATTGTTCAGGGTTTCCATCTTCCGAACAAAGGTGATGAGTTCTTTAGGGATGTCACTCTTAGAACGGAGAAACATTACCCAAGTGAAGCGAGAGAATTCATCAACTATGACCAGCGTATATTTCTTTCCAGCGATGGATTGTTTGTTAACAGGGCCAAACAAATCCATATGGAGTAGTTGTAGAGGAGATGACACTGAAGAAACTTGCTTTGACTTAAAGCTTGCTTTGGTCTGCTTCCCTTTTTCATACGCTGAACATAACGACTCTTTGGCGTATGAATACTGAGGTAGACCAGAGACTAACTCTTTAGATGAAATAGTGTTCAGTGTCTTGAAATTTAGATGAGATAGCCTCTTATGCCATAGCCAATTGACATCAGATGAGGCCTTTGAGAAGAAACAGGAGTTCTCAGTGGTTGTTGAGTCCATGTTTATTACATAAACATTTTCCAAACGATAACCGCTGAGAGCTATCTTCTCCTTTTTGTCAGTGACAAAGCAGGATTCCTTAGTAAAGATTACTTTGTTATCCATGTCGCAAAGCTGACCGATGCTTAGAAGATTATGCTTCAGCCCTTCAACATATGTGACTCTTCTGAAGGAGGTTGTACCATTTGAAAGTACACCATACCCTCGGGTATGTCCTTTTCCATTTCCACCGAAAGTCACAGAGGGACCCTTCTCTTCCTTGTATTCAGCTAGCAGGTTTTTTTTCCAGTCATGTGTCTAGAGCATCCGCTATCGAGATACCAGATACCCTTCTTAACCTGCAATACAAAGGAAGATTAGTTTTTCTTGGGTACCCACTTTACCATGTATACACATTTGTCAGTGGAAGTAGTTGGAATGGAAGATTCAGCAGTCTTCGCAGCATTTGAAGATTCAGCTTTGTCTTTCTTCACTTTGGTTAATTTCTTAACTTCAGTGGTAGGATTCACCTTGACCTGATTTGCACCAGGGTTGGTCTTCTTTGCCTTGGGGGCAATCTTCACCTTAGCTATCTTTTCAGCTTTGGTGGCTGTGGGGCACTTACTAGCAATATGATCGGTAAGTCCACAGTGATAACATTTTCTATAACTAAAAGTAGTTCTAGGACCATTTGAATGCTGAGCTTTTAATTTCAAATTAGAAGTGCCAGCACCAAGTAAACTATTGGCTTTAGAAATGGGACGAACATTCAGTTCTTCAGATTTCTTACCAAGGACATCCAATCTGAGTCTAGGAGTAGATCCCTGAATAGATCCAGATATCTGCTTCCTTAATCCAGAGGGATGCGCCAATGAAGCTTTAGAAGCATTCAGCTTTGGTACTAAGGTACCCTTCTGAGGATTCTGGTAAATAACAATTCCTTTACCTTTGTCTTCAGAGACATAGGTAGGTTTTCAATAAACCATTTTCTCCTTGCCTTTTGAGGAGGTAGGAGTTTCCTCAGGGATTGGTGTAACGGACGAGGAGCACTGAGAAGATGAAGTATCAGCGACTGAGGATACGAACGTTCCAAATTTAAGCATTGAACGCTCAGTGGTTGGTTTTGGAGTTTCATATTTGTAACCCAAACCACGTTTATCACTCAGGGGAATCTGAGACTTTATTATCTCAGTGATCTTTGTTGAAGAATTACACCATCCTTCAACAGTAGCTTTTTCAGCCTTTAATGCAGCGATAGCTTCTGCTCGCTCGATTTTGACTAGCTGATTTAAATATACTTGATCTTTAAAATCTTCTTCAATTTTAGAAAGCTTTTCTATTTGAAGGTGGCAGTTTTTAAGCTTTTCAGCGAGATCAAGATTTTGGTTTTCAACCACAGTTTTGCTGTTCATGGCTTCGTATAAACTTCTAGTCAAGAGATCGATCTTACGGAGACTATCAGCTTCATCAATATTTGCAATATTGGTAAAGAAAGAAGGTGATACCTGAATAGCAGATGTTGAAGTGGAGGGAATGTCTGAACTTTCTTCCTCTTCTTCAATCTTGGCCATAAGACATAGATTTGCTTCATCATCTTCAGAGTCAGATGATGATGCTTCTTCATCAGAAGCAGCCCAATCATAGTCAGCCATCAGGCCTTTATTCTTCTTCTTAAAGCTTTTCAGCTTTGCATATTTTTCTTTCAGCTTTGAATATTTGTCATCTTTATTCCTTGGAACAAAGGGTTTCTTTGTAAAAGCTGAGGGTCTAGAAACTTTCTTAGACCTGCACTCGTTAGCGAAATGTCCTGTCTTTTCGCAGTTAAAACAAGTAGCAGTAGCCTTATCAACAAAAGCTGATGATATAGGCTTGTCAGTTATGGAAAGAGGTTTGTTCTTTCTAAACATTTTCTTTTTGGCAAATCTCCTGAACTTCTTAGTTAGGAGAGCCAAAGATTCATCATTATCTGAATAATCAGAATCTGATGACCTTTCAGAGTTACTCTCTAACTCAGTGATAGTGACCGAGGGTCGCTGAGTAGAAGGTTCCTCTGAGATTAAAGCAACAGGGGTGCTTTTGGAATCTTTTACAAGATTCTTCTTAAGATGGCTCGATTGCTCATGATTCAGCAACGTGCCATATAAGGTTGAAAGGGTCATTGATTTTAGATCCTTTGATAGCTTGAGACACATAGCATAATTGTCCCATCTTTCAGGTAAACATTCTAGAAACTTTGTCAGTACTTCAAAGTTAGAATATTCCTTACCAACAGTTTTCAGATCTATAATTAAACAATTAAAACGTTGGTGAA
Organism: Saussurea involucrata; assembly: GCA_033807775.1. Taxonomy (NCBI): domain Eukaryota; kingdom Viridiplantae; phylum Streptophyta; class Magnoliopsida; order Asterales; family Asteraceae; genus Saussurea; species Saussurea involucrata. Next base: position 143,654,844 of record CM066322.1, read on the forward strand.
CTTCAGAGAGAGATTCATTCTTACCAGAAATGAAGCTTTCGTATTGTCTTACCAGGTTGATTTTTCTTGAGTCTTGGACTTCAGACGTTCCTTCATACTGAACACATATTGTGTCCCACATGGCTTTTGATGTTTTCAGATTCATGACGGAATGGTAGACTTCGTCAGGAAGAGCCATGGATAGTATGGATCTGGCTTTTGTATCTATAGCCACTTTCTTCTTATCTTCGTCAGTCCATTGAAATATTTCCTTAGGTACCAGCCTTTCTGGAATAGCAGGTCTATTCTCAGCAGCTGGAACAGCAGCATCAATTCTTACAGGGATGAATGGACCATTCTCTAGATAGTAAGGCATAATAGGGTCTACACCTTCTAAGAAGAGTGTCATCCTATTTTTCCATAAGTTGAAGTTATATTTGGAAAATCTAGGGGGTTTAGCAAGAGAACCATTGTCTATATAATTTGTGTTTGTGTTGGTGTCCATTTTCAGATAATAGCAAGGAAGAGAAATATCTTAGATTAGATCTTGTTTATGAGATTAAACAAATCTGCTCTGATACCACGTGTTGGTCCCGAAGGCCTATACCAGTTTGTAGAGGGGGGGGGGGGGGGTTGAATACAAACACACAGATTTTACTTTTCTAAATTGTTTATTGATAAATCATTAACAATTTACAGCTTGTTGCGGAAAACAAGATTAAGGATAAACCTAAATCTAAACAAGTTGGAACACTAAGGTTTCTTGCACTAAGAGAGATAAGGAAATTACTAATAATAACCTATCTTGAGATAAGAGATTGAACTTGTCCAGAGTTAGCAAGTTACTTCAAAAGAAGTGGGTTCATCTCTTTATATACTGCATGCATTTAATGCAAGTCAGTATACACTTTACACGTGTCATCAGCTGGTTGGTTGTATGTCATTGACCTTGGTTGACAACCTTAGTAGCCGCATGGATGAACAGTGTAGTATCAGAGTGGTTGTACGATTTCAGACAGTCGGAGGTTCTTTTCTGACATTTCGTACGGAGTCGTGCAAGGGGGGTTAAGAAAAAAGTACTTTGTACGGAGGACTTCATGATCAGCTTTCGTTGATTCAGCGATTATCATTTTCTATTCAGCGAATGATAAAGTTCAGCGATAGCTGAAGTCTTGTACTTGATACTTTACGCTGAGTGGATAAATCTGAGTCTTCGCTGATCCGCATCAGTTCATTAGGAGACTTGTCGCTAGTTCTTGAGCTTGATCTTCGACTTCAGCGTAGAACCTTTGTTGACGTGAAACTTGTCTTCAGGGATCATAAGTAAACAACTAACTTATCAGCGATCATCATAATGACTGAACAGACTCAGAGCATTATTAATGAACAGTGTTTGCTGAATGTTTAATTTAAAAGAGCGAGAGTTCCTATCAGCGGTACTGTAAGATCTTAGTACTTATCAGCGATAGTGAAACTCTGATACATATTGTTTACTTACAATTTTCACTAAGTAGAATGGAGAGGGTCATTATCAAATCACTGAGGGTTTGGATCAACAATAACCTTGCACCCTAGATCAAGGATCTCGATGATATTGCATGATCTGAAGAAGGGTCGGTCGGTCCACCGATCGATTCAGATGGTCCTGGTAACTTTATGTACTTTCGAATTTAGGATACCATTTCCCACGTGTCCCCGAAGTCTCCTCATTGATCCGACCTTCTTAATTACGGATCATTAATTACTACAGAAGAACAATATCCCTCCTCGACTAAAAGCAAAGAGTTCACCCCCAATCTTATCCATAAGTGATTGTCATCTCATCTTTTTCTCTGAACAAGACCCCGCCTTCGTCTTACAAGAAGGCCCCAACTCACTCACCGAAGAAGGCCCCTTTCCCATCCCCAAAGAAGACACCCTCGCTTTCTCCCAAACCCAACCCCGAAGAATACCCCTTCACCCTTTTCCTACACCCACCCCCAATGAAGAACCCCTCTCCTTTCCCAAAAAATGAAGCCTCTCCCTATGCCTTAAATAGAAACAATCCATCCACCTCACCAAAAGATCCACCCGCTGGCTCCACCTCTCAAACTGGATCCAAACGCCCATGGTCGGACAATCTTACTAGGGTCATTATTTCTCTACCATCCGAGATCGTGGAAAGCGTAATAGACATTGAGAAGCAATGTCGGCTTCTGGATGTTTTGAAATCTTCTCTTCATCCACTCATCGACCTATTTTCTGGTGGACTAGAAGTCTGGTGGACAGAATGGCTTCTCTAGATGTTATGACAGGTAGCCTTCTTAACTTGTTGAAGTATGGACATGATAAGCAAGTCAGCCTTCATAAGGACATCTTTAAATGTCTGAATGCGCTTTTCGATGCAATTGAGAATGTTAGTGGTCCTACCTGCATTTCTTTACTCTCTATGGCCTCTCAGCTCTCCGATCAGAAGGCCTCCGACACCGACATTCTGCTTTCCTGAGTGCATCTTCCCACACTGACATTCTGGTACGATTGACATACTTATGTGTTCCCATCACTCTCAATGGATACGGGTCTCCCCCGTCGTCAATAAATACTATTTTTGGATAGTGTAATATCCGTGTATTTAACGTTATTTGGGTTGGGCAAGTAACTACAATCTATGACTTAGATATTGGATCCCCTCCACATATATCAAGGTTTCAATTGAGGGGTTATTTCCATGCTTTGGTATTCGTATTTTCATCCTATTTGTGCTTCGTGTGAGTATTGGGCTTAGTTCCAAGCTTTCGGAGTATTTTGATTTAAATGTTTTAACATTAAAATGGGATTTTGGAAGTATATCACTTTTCATTCTAAATAATTTGCATGATGAAAATTGTCATTTAAATAATGTTATTTCCGCTTTATTATTTATATGGTGACGAAACTCTTGAACTCATTAGCCGTTAAGCCTAACCTTTTTATTGTCGACATGTGCATCAGGTCATCGTTGGGGAATTGTACTAGCGACACCGAGAAGAGTGGAGTACTAATTAGATGCACGAGAAGAATATAGTATTAGGTGAAATCTTCCGCATTTTGGTGATGCAATTATTCACAGGATTAGTAACACTCGGCCTTTAACTAGTTTGTTTATTATTTGTTGAGGTTAAATCTAGAATTCCATTGAGGTATTCCAAGTATTGACTGCGGGAAGGGGTTTTATCCTTTATTTGATGTAATATCGAAAATTTTAAATTAGTTGCTCTTTCCAAATTTGAGGGTGTTACAGGGTGGTGCGTCTACATCTTCCCAGCAGGTGGTACCACTTTTCATTAAATGACGTTTTTCAATTTCATTTATAAATCATATTAAATATTCTAACGCTTTCTTTATTTTTAGGAAAAATAAAGAACTTAGGTTCCAAGTTCAAGAGTTATTGGATCGAGATGAGAGACGCCGAGAGGAAGAACAGAAACAGCGGGAGGAAGATGATAGACAAGACAGACATTATTAGGAGACGACTGCTTTGGTCAAGAAGCTCAATCAGTCTCAGCAGTTTCCGCTGCAACCGCCACATGCCGCCAGACATTTTTTGAGTATCTGTTTGTTGTGAAACAATTTTAATTCTGTTTGGAACAATTTAACTTGTGTCGGAACAATATTTTTGTTTGAAAGAATTATTTGCTACTCCCGTCTGGACAATTGTATTGGACATTATATTAATATATGATATTTACTAGTATTTTATGTTTTTAGCAGTTTTTTTTTCTTCATATTTACAGGGTTTACAGGTTTTTAAATAATTTTCTTTTCTGCACTAGGTATATTTTCGGCGGAATATTCTGTCATAAAATATTAATATATTTTTAAAACTAATATAAACAAATAAATAATATTTTTTAAAAATTAATATAAAAAATGATAATGACAAAACACATTTTTGACAGAGATCAAGGAAATTTTCATGATGAGGAACCACTATTGTCTTTTAATTGTACATTACATATGTACAATGTAGAAGTTATCATATGTAGAAAGTCGGTAGGGATATTAATTGCAATGAATAAATGAAACACGATATCAGCATATATACTAGAATATATATCATTCGTTACAACAATTTATGTGGTCAATATTTCAAAGAAGATACAAAATATTAGGGGTGTGCAAACGGTCGGGTCGGGCGGGTCGGGGCCGAAAACACCGAACCCGATCGGATATCGGGGTGGGGGGAGACCACCCGAAAACCGACCGAAGTGGAAGTCGGATAATCGGGTTCGGGGCAAACGGGGTTCGGGTCGGGTAGGTCGGGTATTCGGGTTGGGCCTGGAAATTCCAGCCCAAAATTAGAACTGGTTTTTGACTTTTTAGGCTTTTTTGGAACATTTTTTTGGGTCTTTTTGTGATTTTTTGGGCTGTATAATACTAGTATAACTTTCCCCTCTTCTCATTTATATATATATATATATACATGTCTAAACTGTTTTTGACCAAATACATGCCTAAAGTTAGGACTTAGGATTAGGTATTTAGGATTTTAGGTTAGAATTTAGAAATGAAACAAAGATAGAAGTAAGTTATAGTTATTTACTTATTTTAAATTTAGTAAAAAAAACAATTTTTTTAAAAGTTCGGATATTTCGGGTCGGATCGGGTGGGAAAACCCAGACCCAACCCGATCCTACTAACCCGGGGAAGAAAATCGGATTCGGGTATTTCGGATTCGGATATTTCGGGTTTGCCATTTTTTGGTCTTGTTCGGGTTCGGACCGGATCGGGTTTTCGGACCGGATCGGGTTTGCACACCCCTACAAAATATAGTCCTAAACAATTTCTTTAGAAGACATTTCTTTATTCAAGGTGTCATAATATTGTTTATAAGGTCTATCATATATGTAAATTAAACCAAGAAACCATCAAATAGATAATATGTGAAAAGGGTTGTAAATCTCAAAAAAAAACATTTATTCATCTCCAATAGATTAATATTGACTATATTATTAAAATATTCAACACGACTTATAGACAATTAACTACAAGGATTCTTAACTGGTAGGAAGAATGAAAAAATCATTTTGGAGGGTTCTCCCAGTTTAAAGAATTTCATCTTCTCCCTACTACTTTCTCTATTTTGGAGAAAGCTTTGAAAATTTTGTTGAAAAAAAAAACTCCGAAATCTCCATTTTGGAACAATTTGTTGGAGATGCTCTAAGTGGATACTGCTTCTGTAGTAACCTTAATTTTGATTAATTTTTAATTATCGATATAAATTGCAACAGACTGACATTTTACACGAGTATAAAGTACTTCTTCTATGTTGTGAGTTTAAACCTTCACGAGTTACCTTGACTGCAATCACAAGGTCGTGTATCTTCTCATGCGATGAGGAGTCTCTACTTCGATTTTCATAAAAAGTAATTTTATTCTCTTTAAAAACACGTGACAATAAACTTTATTTTATAAAAATAAAAATCAGACACATAACACAAAAAAGCAAAACAGATCGAAGACTATATATGTTACTAGGGTGGTACCATTACTATTTACTACTAGTTACAATAGTACAACATATTGCAGGCAAAGGCTGTTTATTACCGATCACTCTCATTCAAAATGATGTCTACCATATGTTTTTTTGATCATCGTCAAATTCCTTTCCCATGATTTATTTGGAATTAAACACTCAATTTTAAAGATAATCATTCAAAACATACCTTGATTTTTATCATATGAATTTTGTATTTATTAATCCTCATATTTGGTTTAGTTCATTTATGGATCGGTGATACAAAACCATGCATTTAGGGTTGTTTGGTTCACGGGATTGGATTGCATTTGCAGAGAATTTCATTTTAATCTCATGTTTGATTTGAAACTTAAAAAAAATTGAATTTCATTTTAATCTCATGTTTGGTTTGAAACTTGAAAGAATGCATAAATTTGAAATCCGGAGATTTTATTGGAATCATAGAAACAAGGGCTTCTGAAATCCCATAGGGGTGTTTAGTATTTCATCGGATTTCAAAGATTTGTGTGTAATAATATTTTAAAAATTATTAAAAACATTGTTTTGTAATAATCAATTAATAAAAAAAAATTACTGTTAAAAAGAGAAGGCAATTTGCAATTAGAGGGATATTGGTGGATGGAGAATGAGTTACGAATTCGCCTAGAATTAAAAATGATTTATTTGCTCATTTTTCGTGCAGGTTCAAGTTTGTGAAGGGGGGTCAACCTTCTTTTTATTTCGAGTTTCTGAAAAGAATTTCGAGGAAACAATCTTCTTTCCTCGAAGTTGAGTTTTCTGGAGAGGAAATTAAGAAGGTGATGGCCATACAAGAGGAACTCAATCAATTTGAGGCCCTCAAAGTATGGCGACTTCTCCCACGTCCTACTCACAAGACGGTGATCGGCACCAAATGGATCTTCAAGAACAAGAAGGACAAAGATGACATCATCGTACGGAACAAGGCACATCTCATGGCCAAGGGATACCGTCAACAAGAAGGGATCGACTATGACGAGACATACGCTCCGGTGGCGAGAATCGAAGCAATATGTATGTTCCTTGCATACGCCGCACATAAAAACTTCACGGTCTTCCAAATGGATGTGAAGACCGCTTTCCTCAACGGCGAGATCAAGGAAGAGGTGTGCCTATCGCAACCGGACGGGTTCGTGGATGAGAAGAAGCCCAATCATGTCTACATTCTAGACAAGGCGCTTTACGGTTTGAAGCAAGCTCCACGGGCCTGGTATGATACGTTATCAAAGTTTTTAATAAAATAAGGATTTTCAGGAGGTAAAATCGATACAACCCTATTTATTAAAAACGAAAAAGGTCACATAGTGTTAGTTCAAGTGTATGTTGATGACATAATCTTTGGTTCTACTAACCCGCTGTACTGTAAGAACTTTGCCACTCTAATGGGACATTATTTTAAAATGAGTATGTTGTATGAGATGAACTTTTTCCTCGGTCTTCAAGTTAAACAACTGTCGACCGGGATATTCATAAATCAGGCTAAGTACATCCGGGATATTCTTCGGAAATTCCAGATGGAACAGTCCTCACCAATGAAAACTCCCATGGCACCCGGTACAAAGTTACACACCGATCCTAACGGAAAGGATGTGGACACAAAAACGTACCGGGGAATGATCGGTTCCTTAATGTATCTAACAGCTAGTAGACCGTATATCATGTTTTCGACCTTTCTTTGCGCCCAGTTTCAGTCAAAACCTAAGGAGTCTCACTTAATAGTTGTTAAACGAATATTTCGTTATTTGAGAGGTACTGCTGATCTTGGCTTGTGGTACCCGAAAGAGACAGGTTTTGAGCTTTCGGCATAGTCTGATGCGGACCACGCGGGCAGCATGATGGATCGGAAGAGCACATCGGGACATGTGCAGTTCTTGGGCGACAGTCTGGTGAGTTGGGCATCCAAGAAGCCGCAGTGCGTCTCTACGTCGACTGCCGAAGCGGAATACGTGGCCGCCACAAGCTGATGTTCTCAAGTTATATGGATGCGCACGCAACTCAAGGATTAAGGTTTCACTTACACCAAGGTGCCCATCTACTGCGACTAGAAGAGCGCTATTGCAATATCCAGCAATCCGGTCCAGCATACAAAGACGAAGCACATAGACGTTCGGTACCATTTTATCAAGGATCACGTCGAAAGAGGTACAGTCGAAGTCTACTTTGTGAATACAGAACATCAGTTAGCAGACCTGTTTACAAAACCCCTGGACGAAAAACGCTTTAATTATCTAGTGTCCAGGTTAGGTATGCTAAATCTGAAGACTTGATCTGATCGTGTGCCCGATACAAGTTCCATACATTTATGAGAAACTGTCTAATCATCATCAGTTGTTTACACTCCAGATGATTGAGTATACACTCTCTCGCATCTGTATTCTACTTGTATCGGTTACATTTTTAGGTTAAATCTCTGTATTAATTAGGTAGATTTCGTTTGTTTTCTTTCTTTTAACGTGTGTTTCCTTTTCTGTTAATTACCATTGTCTACTTTCCATAATTATATATGTGCTTTCACAAGTTGTTCATGTGTTCAGGGGGAGCACGAACAAGTATCAGGTAAGTACTTTCTACTTTTGAGGGGGAGTGTCACACAACTGTTTTTCTAACTGTCAAAAGTTATTGTGTGTGGACATTCCAAGTGTGCTTCATTTCACTCTATGCGCACATTCCAAGGGGGAGCATATTCCTATCTGTTCATCATTTGAGGGGGACTGACACACTATTTTTTTTTTCAATGTGTCAAAGTTTTTTTATGTGTGGTCGTCTCTCCATTGCACTCACATGCACAATCCGAGGGGGAGCAGAGAAATCCCCATGCTCAGTTCGAGGGGGAGCGAGAGAATGATTTTTCAAAGTCAAACATATACTGTTTTGGGATTTTTCAAACTCTTCTAGACCAAAATTGGAATTTTTCCAAACTTTACGGACATTTCCGGATACCCCTATCCGGATAGGTTTCCGGACCGGACACCTATCCGGATCGGACGGGTATCCGGGTAAGACCCACCCGGAAAGTGGTCTCACTATATAAGCAATCCAGACACCCATTATGTTCATTATCTCCGGATACTTACAAAAACCCCAAAACCCTCGTACTTTCTCTCTCGTTCGGAAACTCTCTCACCTCGTTCATTTTCACTCGATTTCGACTCCACTCGACAGGTATGTCCACTATTGACTCATACTAATGTTATCGCTCTCTCACACGCACAAATCCACTATGAATCGACCCGTGATTCGTCCGATTGGGGTTTTTTCGAAACCCGCTGACGGTGTCGCTTCACATTCGGGCACATTTAACTCGCTTAAGCCCGAAACCTTGCGTTATTTTACTTATTACAATGCTTAGATACATTTTCAATGTTGAGATCTGTGGTTTGAAAGCTTACGATGGCAGATTGGTGTAAGCCGGATGTTGTCCGGATAGTTTCAAAATATCCGGACACATTCATAGCATCCGAAAACCAACATAAATTGAGATATTTTATCCAGGCACATGCTACATCCGGTAACCCTAGTTGTCCGGAAACCTAAGGGTTTCCGGTAAGTTCAACTATCCGGATAGTGCTTGTTGTCCGGTAACCATTGTGTATCCAGAAACCTTCTCATTCGAAAACTTAGTTTGTCCGGCCACATTTTGTCCGGATACATCTCGTTTATCCGGAAACCTTTGACTTGTCTAGATACATTGGTTTGTCCAGAAACCTTGTTTTGTCCGGAAACCTTTGTTTCCACATGCTCTTGTCCGGACACTTCCAATTCCATGAGTCCAGTACCTGTTCTCTCACTACCAGTCCTCAATCTGTTCCCGATTGAGCCGATTATTGCTAAGGTACGCGCCAACAACTGTTCATCCGCCTGTTTACTAACGCGGTTCCTTTTTCAGATATTAAATGGCGGATCAACAACAACAACAACCCCAAGAGCAAATTCCTCCTTAAGAGGAATTTATTGATGAAGCAGCTGATAATGCTTTAGTCCAACCAGACCATGGCACTGAAATCGAAGCCAACAACCACCAACTGGACGCCGCCGAGTTCCGACCAGAACACCGTGTGGTCGTGGACATCCTACTTGGTCACCCTCTCCGTGAGGCCCTCACTGCAACGGCCGACATCCCCGTTTTGTACGTCTATCAAGTATGGCTCTCAGCCCAAGTCATCACGTGAAAGTCCAGGATACACTCTTACAATCAAATATGAACAATTAAGATCGTATTCACAGCAACTGGTCATATGATTTATTAACAATCTGTGAATTACAAGATATTACAATGAATTTTTCTCTAAATGGATTCACCAAAGATTATATCAAAGATTCGTTAGCAAACTGTTGCTAACACTATATATACTGTAGAGAAAAGCTAAAGCTACAGTACATATGAGAAACAGACTAATAGAACAATTACACGTGTCCTAATTAGTAACTGAATATAACAGAGAATATCCCAAGATATGAATTCTGAACATACTTCTGAATAAGCGCTTCAGAACATTTGTCTTCATAGTCAGAAGTTCTGAGTCTCCTACTCAGAACTCTGAACCTTCTAGTCAGAATCCAACACTTAGAATCTTTTTGAGATTTCTCACTCAGAACTTCTGAGTCTTCAACTCAGAACTTCTGAGTCTTCTGAGTCTTCTTTAGTCTTCTTACTCAGAACTCAACACTTGTGTTTTTGACAAAACTCTAGACCTAACATCACGGCTGCCAATACACAAACGATCACTGCACGGATCGACAATCACTCGTTCACGCTCACACCTGAGTCGTTCTGCCGCCTGCTTTCACTGCCCGAAGCCACTGCCGGAGGTCATCAAGCCTACGACCCCGCGGTCAATGAGGCAACTCTCTGTGCCCAGATCCGTCACTCGGCTACAACTACGCCCTCGACCGCCCTTCAGCCTTCAACCGCAAATACCTTGCACCCATCTGGTACACACTGTTCACGATTCTGAACAGGTGTCTCTCATCCAGATGGAGGGGCATAGATCAGTGTACATGCGACTTCCTACGGCTATTCCATGATGTATGCTACAACAGGCACATCGACTATGCCATGGTGATATGGCGTGAACTGGTTCAGGCGATCAGACAAATCGGGGGATCAAAGATTCCTCTCACTGGCTGTCAGACAACATATGGACGCGAATCCGGGAATACCGTGACGAATTAACCATCCGGTATGTCCTTCTTTTCATTTACGTTACCATGTGATTCGAAACCCGTCCGAAGCCAGAGCCATGCCTTTACCTGAAGCCTTACCGGCTCATGCGGACCCCAATGCACCGAGTGTGTTAGTCTATAGGAGAGAGTTAGGTGCTCCCATGGTCCAGCCAGAGCCGGAGGGACCTCGCCAGGGACATAGACCTGAGAGGCGTGAGGGTCCAAGGACGAGAGGAGGTAGAGTCCGGGTAGTTGGGGCTCCCGGACGGGGTGTGTTGAGAGTACATGGGAGGGGAACAGGCGCGGACGGTGCATTGGATACGCATGCCAGTACTACCCACTGCATCCGACCCAGAACTAGCCAACAACCACCCATACACACCACCCGTACAACAGACGAAGCCGGAACGTCGTCTAGATTACACGAGGTCCCGGTTGTTTCTGCCACCCCACTGCTCGAAGAAGACCCTGACACTGACACGACAGAGCCACTTCACCATTCACCCAAGTCCAAACTGTCGAATCCGATAGTACTGACACGGATACGGATCAAGCCATCCATGCTTCTTTGATTCCATACCGTATCGGCCGTCACCCTCCGATGACTAAAGGATCCCCTTCTGACTCACCTACACCCCTCTCATCCCTACTACTCAGCCTATTACGGGAGACACAAGGAGAGCGGAGGGAGAATTAGTTGAAAATATTGAACAGGCGAGTCGGAGAGAATGAAGATCGAAAAAGAACCAAGGGAGAACGAGCATTAGGACTAGAGAGGCTAGAGAGCGACCCCAAACCAGCGTCAGCCAGGTAGCCACATCTACTATCTTGTCTCATCCGTTGGGACAAGGTATTGAAGAAGCCGCCGTGGACCTAGCGACGCATTTGCACGACCTCCCTAGCCACTCACCCGTCTCTCAACAGATGGGTGTTTAACTTTTGCACGGGGACTTAGCACAACGTCTACCGATCACTCACTCGGAGAGTATTGGTATTGAAACAAGAGACCAGCCTCCCCAAGTCTCGACTTCTTTCGATGCACGTTCGAGTCTAGAGCCACTTGATATAGTACATTCTTTGGCTAGGACACAGGACGAGACAACGACCATCGTGGTTCTTCGTGACCCGATCAGAACTTCCGTAGTGTCTCCGCCTTTGAGCAGAACGCGAGGATCGAAAGGAAATCCTACCACGACCACACCTTTGCCAACCGTGAACGTAGGTGGTACTACCTCTGCGGTAGATACCTCAATGGGTAATCTAAGTGATCCCGGACCCGACGTAATGTCAAGGGAATCTCTGGATAGCGCCCTAAAGGCTGTCCGCGAGGCAATGGAGCAACAGTTCACCACCGAGCTCGAAAAAATCAAGAGCTTGATCAAAGGGAAAGAGAAGGTAGTCGAACCTGAAACCGCACCAACACCTCCAACGGCTCCCGTTCAGCCATCTAATTCGGTGGACACACTCAAGACTATGCTTCTGGCTCAACTGCTCCAACACACCGACACCGATGCCTCTACTAAAGCACACCTGGTTTCTGTTATACGCTCCCAGGTATCTACTCCTTCGTCATCCGTGACTAGCAGATTGGACCAGCTTGATTCGACTCTCAAGGACATTCAGAAAGCTTTAAACCTTCTGTCCGAGAGAGTCGCCTCACTCGAAGATACTTGCAAAGGTCAAGTTGGCGGACTCAAGAGACGACACGATGACCAGGATGATTCTGATCACCGTGAGGGGGAGAACAAGAGACAAAAACTGTCTGAGTCCGAACCAATCCTCACTGAAACAACCGTGGTTCAACCGGAACCATCAACTGTGGCAACTGCAACCGAAGACCAACCTGAAGCCCAGCTGAGTTTAGCTGAAATGGAGATAGACATGGATATCTCTGACGACGAAGACCCAACGGTTGAAAAGCCCGAGGGAGAATCACAGGAATTGGTTATTTATTCTGCATCAGAAAGGCATGCACTTGATCTAATTGATCCAGATTCCGAGATCGACCCCGAGACTGAAAATGCTTGGTATGAAAAAACCGCCAGTGCAATAAATCTTGAGGTAAAGTTGATCTTTTCTACTGGTGCCGACGACAACGTTGATTATGACAAGTTTCTGCTGCATAACTTGTATGGTACACCCGTTCACACTTCACAGACTCTTGAGACTTCTACTGCTACAAATCCGACATCTCCTCAACAACCAAATGCTTCAGATCATCCTCCTCCTCTACAGCAACAAATCCAATGGGAGAAGATCATGATCCTTATTCCTCACCTGGAGGAATCCCTTAAGAAGCTCTATGTTCACAGGTTACGCCCGATCGAGCCAACATTCTGCCTTAGGATTTCCATGTTGGATAAAGAATACCAAAGACAGTATGTAAACACAATGAAGTGGTGTCTGCCAGTTAGTCAAGTACGAACGAAGCACAAACTCACTGAAGTGCTCAACATCCAAACCGGCCGAATCCTTAGAGTCATGTTTCCAGTATTCACGGTCGGACGCGAAGATGGAAATGAATGAAGATTTTCCGAATCTGACTTTATGAACCTCAGACCGTTCGACTTCCTCGCTCTACTGAAGGACCTCCGAACAAGAACCATCTGACCACTTCATGTCACTAAAGTGCACGAGGCTGTCCGTCGATTTCTAATTCACACAATCATGATGACCTACCTCACAGACTTTCAAATGGGGATCGAGTACAGAGAAAAGAAGATAAACCTGCTGAAACCGAACCTGAAAGCACCCGAGCTGAAGATGTATCCCGAGAAAGCACTGCTTCTAGAACCAGAATTTGGAATCGTATACCTCAATGATCAGAAAGAAAAGAGGTTTCTCCGCTTCAGTCAGGTCGACAGATTCTGCGATGGCACACTCATCAAAGTCAGAGATGCTCTTCGTAACATCATCACTTATGAATCCGAAAATCGAAAATCGTTGTTTGTTCCCAATTCAAACGAGACAACCGCACGAGAAGCATTAGAAGTGATAGAAGACCGCATCGACTACCACTGAGCCATCCGAATGTTCGAGATCCACTTTGCGCTTTGAAAGAGATACATCGAGAACTGGCACGAACTCGAACTTCAATTCAAAGGGGGAGATTGTTAGGGATAAAATCAGATTGAATAGAAGTTCAAGGGTTAATTTGTTATTCTTTATTTTGAGCCTTTATTGTGTAATGGGCCATGGGTTTGCTTGTTTAGGGCCCATGGTATATAAAGTCTATTTCGTTTAGAAATTAGAAGTAATCGTCATTATTTTTCAATCACTAGAATTGTAATTCTCTCTCAAGTAATCAAAGTTATTTGGATGACCAGTTGAAATCATTCTGACCGTTTCTACATATTGATTTCTACTGTTGTATGCACTAATCTGGAACTCACACGTTCTCGTTTGAACCTCTCTCTCTATATATATTCATGTCTTCTCGCATAAGGTTTAGCTTCTCATTTGAACCTGTCCCATATTAATAGAGGAAGGATCATGCGAGAAGTTACACATTATGCAAGAAGACGAGAAGTGTGATATCATATATGATTACCCGACACGTGTGTGTGTTTAATCATATATGATTAAACGCCTATATATTGTCAATGTAACATGTGTTTAATCATATATGATTAAGCTTGTGTATCATACATGATATCACACTTCTCGTCTTCTCGCATTAACTTCTCATTTGAACATGTCCATATATATATATATATATATATATATATATATATATATATATATATATATATATATATATATATATATATATATATGTATATTTGTGTGTGTGAGACAGAGAGAGACAACACTGATTCTTTATTTTGTTTGATTTCTAAAATAACATATTTTAGTGCATTTATTGTATGTCATTTATGGGCTGAATTAATATGATGTTGACATGGCAACAAAATGTTATGTTTCTTATCCTTCCGACCATGAAAAGATTACGTCGTCGAATATATGAGTTTTGTTTGTTTCATACCTCCCATGTTTGTAAGCTATCTTTTTTATAATTTATCTCATCGAGTAATAGGGTTGGGTTCACGTGAGACTAATCTATTTTCGTGAGACCGATGAGACCAAGTTTTTACACTTGAAACTTCACAGTAAAACACTGTGAAGGTAAAAAAAGATACGAACCTTCACTGCAAAATTACTGTGAAGGTTACCTTCACAGCAAAATCACTGTGAAGGTTACCTTCACAGCAAAATGCTGTGAAGTTTCAAGTGTAAAAACTTGGTCTCACCGGCCTTACGAAAACATGCTGGTCTCACATGATCCCAAGTGTCGAGTAATATAATACATATAGGTAATATTTACTTTCATTTAAGTAAATCCAAAGACGTATTTTATCCTCTAATAAATGAGAGATTGGCTCGGATCAAAGGACTGCTGAAGGAGATAGGAGGGAAGTGAAGCGGATGAGGATTGTGACGGAACACCGATGAAACACCGACGGATTAATGTTTTTTGTGACGAACATCAATTACGTCGGTAATCCGTCGATGAAAATAAATGTTTCCGACGATCCCATTTTTATTTTTATGTTGATTTATTTTTAAATACATATCCGTCGGAAATATTTTAAATAAATTTTTGTTTTTTTTTTTCGTACCAGTCGTCGGTGATATGTCACAAATCACCGACGGATTACGACGGGCGTGGGTTATCCGTTGGTGAGTTTGTGACGAATCACCGACGGTTTGTGCTCTTTATTATTTTCTTGTTTTTGGTGTGCATATGTGGTTTTACGGGTACTATTTTGTCTTATTTGGTTCATATGTGTGTATGTATATGTGTATATGTATATAGGGATATTTGTATATATGTACGCGTATATATAACTGACGCATCTATCGTATGCCTATAAGTGTATGCCTATGTGTACATGTCTATATATGTGTGTATGTTTGTATGTCCGTATATGTATGAATGTTTGTATGTCTATATATGTATGTATGTATGTGTGTATATATATGTATGTATACATATGTACATGTATTGCTTATATTTATACAGTACATACTATATATACATATGTTTGTATGTCTATGTGCACGTGTCTATATATGTACGTATGTTTGTATATATGTCTATATATGTGTGAATGTTTGTATGTTTGTATATGTATGTGTGTGTATATATATGTATGTATACATATGTACATATATTGCTTATATGTATAGAGTACATACTATACATACATATGCATGTACATCCATACATATGTAAGTATGTGTATGTCTATATATATTCACGTGTACATTCATGGGTGAATATATATGTATATTTGTGCTTGTATTCTAATGTTTATACGTATATGTGCATGTAACAGAAGTTGGTTAGCTAGCTAACCGCATACGCATGATAGAAGATGTATGTGTGTACATGTATATCGTATGTATATGCATATACACTACAACAAATTTAGTCCATTGCGACGACAAAAGTCGTTGCTAAAGATCAATATTGATCTTTAGCAACAATTTTTGTCGTCGCTAAATATCAAAATTGATCTTTAGCAACGACTTTTGTCGTCGCAATAGACTAAATTTGTTGTAGTGATAAATGTCCGGATTAAGTTATTATAACTCGAAAGCTCATCTTTGGTTCTTAACGTAGGTCATTTTGTAACGGTTTTGCTCCTTTCTTCTAACGGCCGTTTACTTTTTCCGTTAAATCAGTTAATATCAGGGGCATTTTAGTAATTTCAATATACGTCCTACGATTTAAAATCCCATATTTAGACAAGTGGTGGCTTGAATTGACAAAAAAAGATAAGATGTTTAAAATACCCCTAATCTAACTAGACTTAACGAGAAAAGTTAACGGCCGTTAGAATGAGAGACCAAAACCGTTACAAAATGACACAATTTCATAAAGGGTTTTGGTCCCTCTTCCTAACGGTCATTATATTTTTCCGTTAAGTCCAGTTAGATCAGTGGCATTTTATTTAATTTAAATATAATTTGATAAATTAATAATTTAGTAATAATTTAATACTAAATATTATATAATAATTTATTTAATAATTGTTATTTATTATTAATATTAAAATAAAATATTATTTAATAATTATTAATATTTAAAAATAAACTATTATTTAATAATTTTAAAATAAAAATTATTTTTATTTGAAAAATATGAAAATCTGTCGGTGATTACTGACGGATTGGAGTCGTCGATAATCTCCGACATAATTTCCTTAAATACGTCGGTTTTCAAATCATTTAATAAAAAACGGGCTTCTTGCCCTAAAGAACCAAATCGTCATCCTTGTGGAAACTCTCTCCAGATCGTCTATCCCTGTGAAAACCTTCTGTCCAAATCGACGCATCCTTCAGCGCTCTCTGTGGCATTCTCTCCCAAGCTCTCTCCTCTATTTTGTATTGGTAAATCCGAAGGTCTATCCTCTATTTTCTATAGCCATGGATATGTATATTAGATGTGTATATATGAATATAATGTAGGTATATATGTAATGTAGGTATGTATATCTAATGTATATATGTATATGTATGTTTAGATTATAGGAATGGAAATCTTAATATTTAACAAACCAAATGAACAAAAAACATAATTTACTCCAAAGTTTTCGGTATGAACTACAAATGCAAATGTATAACATGTTTCAATGGGAAAACCATGTGTAGACAACTTTTATTCAATAGTCATTTTCACTAATACATTTTCAAAAGTCAGATTCATTTACACATTTAGGGTGCATTTGGTACACTGAACAGGACATAACTTTATACAAAGAACAATGTCCCATGTTTGCCAGGAACATAGTGAGACAAGCTAGAACAGGCCTGTTCCACCCCCTCCCCATGGAACAAGCTAGAACAAGGTGAAACAACCTTTTGTTTTACCAATATAACCTCAAAATAAAATATAATTCTCATCTAAAACATCAAATACATGTTTTATTTTATATTTTATTCATTCTTTAAATTTTATTTATTTGTATGTTATCTAATGTTATATGTTCTGTTCTGTCCAGTTTTTTCTACCAAACGTTGAATAGTTGTTCTGTCCTATCTCGTCCTGTCTTGTTCTATCATGTATGCGTATCAAACGCACCATTATTGAATACGTTTTCTAAAAGCCAGTGGCCAAACAAATAACTTTTTCAAATAAGTTTTGAATCAAATTGTTGGTTCCTGTTTTGCTTAACAATGATGATTCTATCTAATTAGTTCAAACAATATATAATGCGGAAGCGTTTTAACGAACTAACAGATATAATGAGGTAGAATAACACACAATATCAAATACAAGAAGTGTAAATAAGACAGATAAATAGCTCAATGATTCACTGTATTTGATATAATAAGAACACCAAGAACACCGAAAGGTTTGACAAGAAGCTTCTCTAAAGGTGTGTGTGTGTTGCGTAAAAGCTTAATAGAAGAGTTCACATGAACCTTCCATTTATACTACTTCTAAAGGGGACAAGATCTAGATACTAAGGATGGTAGGTACTAAGACACTGCTTGGAACAGTTGCTGGAAGGTACAAAACACTATTCTGTTACTGTTGACACAACGTGCATTAAATGCTCCGTATTCTGCTTTAGGTTGAAACCTATCAGAGTTTGACACGTGGAGTTGTCAGGTCACGCCTTGTCAGAATGATCTTCAGAACCTTCGAATGGCAGATATTGTAAGAAGCACGTATGTCTTTGTTTAGATCTTTTGCGTAGATCTTCTTTTTACCACAGAGGCTCTGTCAAGTATGACAGAAGCTCTATGGCCTTGTCCGCATAGAAGAGTCTTCTGTTGCTTCTTTACTTCGGTCTTCTTGGCTAACCTGGCAGAGCCTATGTCGGAGACTTCTGTCTTCTCGGTTACTTGGCTACTCGGCAGAGCTTCTGTTGGTGTCGATACTTAGTCTATTTTTCCAATACTTCTATTTATCATAAAGATTGGAGCTAACAATCTCCCCCTAAGTATTGAAAAATAAAAATTTGAAACATGCAAGGTTTTGTAGACTAAGAACACGACAGGAGGTATTTCACCTCTGTTGATATTTTTCTTCCATAAAAGATGTGCCAGAGACACTTACATTTGATTACATGATGAAAGTAAAAGTAACAGAGGTTGGTAGAGGATATCAGACGTTGGCGTCTTTGAAGTCGTTGAAGCTTCTGTTGTCGAATCCTAATTCTCTGAGCTCGTTATAGAAACTGATGCAAAGGTTTCTGAAGTTGATTACTTGGTCGATGACCTCTATCAGTCTATCTGCGAGAGCTTGATTCATGAGCTCTGTTCCTCTATGCTCCACAAGGTTTGCTCTGAACTCTGTCAAAGTACTTGTTGCATACTTCTGACAGTCCACTTCTATGAACAATCTTGACTTCCCAGCAGGATCTTGATAAACTAGCCCAACTCTTGGAGATGTAATAATCGAGTTTGGTATGGCAGAGGATGGGCAGTCGTCTTCTGGTGGTCGAAGATTCAAGTTTCTCACTCCGAGATCTCGTCCTAATTGAAAGTCGACTAGGCTGTATAGCAGAAGTTTCTCTCTTATGGCTTTCCTTAGCACCCTGTATGCCCTTCGATTTGCATCTGTTGTGTAGTTTTCTTTGGTCCAGTGCAGAAGGTCGGGTAGGTCGTCGGGACTTAGATTTCTCAGATCAGCATCTGAGAATTGGGTAATGCTTTTGTCCTCCCTTTTGACCTTATAGATGTTATAGGAAACCTTAGGTGTGGTTCTGGTTTGAGAGAACTTACAGTATATGACTTTGTCGATTTTGGACTCTGAGAAGACTTGATGTTTTGGCTTGGGTGTTGTTCTTGTGAAGGTGTTCTCGAGGTCAGCATGGAAGTGGGGATCTTGAATGGTTGTGGGCAGAATATCTCTGGCACTTCTGTTGTACAGTTATCTGTACACCACTTCTTACATTTGTTGTGGAGGTGCACCGGGTGGAGGCATGGGTCTGCGCATAGCATCCATTCGCTTCTTGATTTGGGCCACTCGATCCTCTGTGACTTTTGCCTTCGGATCTAGAACAGGTATATTTAACAGAGGGGTAACACCGAAAGCCAGTCTTCTTGTTCTGGCTTTGGTGTTACATATGCATCGAAAGAGCTCTTCATCAATTTTTCTGCTGGTTGATGCTTGGGCTTCTTCTTTTTGGGTTCCTCAGTCATTATCCCCTTGCCTTTGTCTTTTGCCTTCGGCCGAAGATCTTCTTGTAGAGATGGGGTTGCCTCTGTGGGATTTGTGTTTTGAATTTCTGAGGGTGTCTCTGTAGTTTTGGGAGCTGCCTTTGTAGGTTTTGGCACTTGTGTTTCTGAGGACTTTGTTGGTGACGTGGGTTTTGTTGGTGAGGCTTATGTGGTTTTGCTCAGATGTTTTCTTTTGTGAGCGATGGTTTTGGTTCGGGTTTTGGGTGTGAGAGATGGGAGTTTTGTCTTTTCGGCTTCTGGTGTTGGGGATGGGAGATTTGGTTCTTCTGGTGTTTTAGGTGTTGGAGAGAGGAGTTCTTGTGGTGATTTTGGTTTTGGTGATTGGGATGGTTGATCTTCTTCGGAGGATGATAGGATTTGAAATTCTTCACGGGTTGGGACATCTGCTCCGAATACAGAAGTCGATTCCACAGAGGTGGGTATTGCCTCTGTGGTCTTCTGTTGTTGATCTTGGTTGGTTTCAGGTACTTGGGTTTGGATTGGGGTTTCTTGAGGGGTTTCCACAGAGGTGGTTGTAGCCTCTGTGGTTTGTTGCTGGTTTCCTTCTTGGATTTGAGTTGTTGGGGGGACTTGGTTCAGGGGTTCTGCGGATACAGGTGGTTCTGGTAGACCTCTGCTTGCAGCTTTCTCCCTTGGTTTTTCCCTTTGATTCTCCCCCTCAATATGATCTGATGAATCGTCAGAGTCATCATCAGAGTCATCCTGACCCTTTTCTTTAGTACCCTCTGCTCTGCACGAAGCCTCGGGTTTCATAGGCGATACTGCCCCTGCGGCTATCATCTTGGCGCATAGATCGTCACAGAGGCCAAGAAGGGTATGGACCTCTGCTTCTGTCTTGAAGCGCATTTTGCCCACACTTGTCTTGAATTCTTTGACATAGTTTGCGTTGGCAGCAGTGAACGCTCGGATGAATTCTGTCATTTGATCTAGTATTCCTTGCCCAAGCTCTGTCAGCTGAGCTCTGGTCATATAGTCAGAAGGCTTCATGGCCAGAGTTTGTTGCATAGTTTGCTCTTGAACTTCCTCTGAGGCCTTCTTTAGATCTTCAGGTGTAAGGCCCTTAGATTTGGAGGATTGGTTTTTCAGCTTTTCAAGAAAATGTTTGACAGATTCTTTGAAGGCAGAGGTTGCGGCTTTCCCGAATTCAGAAGCTGCAGAAGTGGCAGTGGCTGTTGCAGTTGACTTCATCTGGGCTAAGGCGTTTTGCACCTCTGTGGACAGGTTGTCCATTTTGGTGTTCAGATTTGTGATCGCCCTTGATGTTGTATCTGCAAAAGAATCAAAAGAGCTTTTCAACTCCTTCAATGTATTGTCCACAGAGGTGACAAGGGTTTGGAACTAATCCCTTGATACTTGTGAACTTGGTGTAACCTCTGGGGGAACACATTCGTCCCCAGAGTGAGTCACTGTTCCTTGGATACCTTCTTTCGCCCTTGTTTGTATGTTGGGGGCGGAAGGATTTCCCTCTGATCCTTGAGCAGAGGCATCTTGTGCCTCAGACTCTACAGAAGTTCTGGTAAAGGCATTGTCTTGATCCACTCCAGAGGTGGGTACAAGATTATCCTTAGGTTGACTCGGAGACTTGTCTAGAGTCTCTCCGTCTTTGTGCACTCTAAGCTCCTCTGAAGAGCTGTTTGGACCTATAGTAGTGTGCGTGGCAGAGGAAACAAATTCCTCTGTAAGGTGGGCGATTGTGGTCTAGGGCGATGGACCACGAACTAAGGGTAAGTCCTTTTGAGAGGACTCCCCTGGAATGGGTTGCCCGGATATAAGTGGCACAGAGGTGGAAGGAATTTCCTCTGCCCGGTCTGTTTGGGTTGGGGACGAGCCGTGCTGCTCTTGTTCAATATTACCTTCTGCCACTAGACTGGCGGTAATAGAAATGTGGGTTGCACTGGGATTTGGTTGGGGTTGTGTGCCTCTAGTATTCCAGGCATCTTTTCTTGCTTCTGCTTCTGTGGAGCATCCAACCACTTCTTCTCCATCAATAGTCTCAACCTCTGTAGCTACCCTATGGATCGGTGCTTCTACCCTAACTTTTGTAGCGGCTTCTGCACCAGTGCGTAAAGAGTCATACATTGGATGTGAGCCAATTAATTGTCGTACGTGGGGATGCAGAGGTCATTCTTCTGCTTGATCATCTTCTTCATTAGAGTCCACCTCTGAGACTATAACTTGTGGGGTTTTAACCTGATCCTCTGGACTTGCTCTTAGAACATCAAATCCTCTTTGGAGAAAGGGGTTCTGTAGTACTTCTGGCGTTTCAATCTGAATATTTTGAGGAGTTTGATCATCCTCTTCCAAGTCAGAAGAGATTCTGAAGTTTGGAGCTTCTGTTGATTGATTGGAGAGGGCTTCTGCAGTCCATCCAGAAGGGTCTAAAGAGTGTGCAATCCCAGGTTGTTGGAGGAAGAAAGAAAAGTCACCCTGATCTTCTGCATAGTGGATAGGTGAAAGAGAGAGCAGAGGTTGTTCGTTGGTTTCTTCGACCATTTCCGCATCCTCTGTAATGGTTCGCAGAGTAGTATGGGGCTTTTCGGATTTCTTCTTGCTCTTCCTTTTCTTTGGTTTGGGGGCATCCTCCTCAGAAGACTTATGTTTTCGTTTCTTCTTTTCTTTTGGAGGAGGGGGAGGTGCAGAGGATCCTGCTTATGTTATATGAGGATGGGATAGTTGAGCATCAGAGGTAGAGGTACCCTCTGTAGTTTTCTTGTGGGTTTTCTTCTTCTTCTTCTTGGCAGAGGATTTTTTCTTTTTAGCAGGGGAGAGAATTGCTTCCCTCTGAGCTTGAAAGTTGGCCTGTACAAGCTGATGTTTGGCCAAAGCTGCAGCCCATTGGTCATCTGACATCCTATCTACAACCCTAGTTCCTAATGGGGCACCTACATGCGGGGGTGTCACGGGACTCGGTTCTGGAGTCCTATGATCGCGTATGTAGTCTAACTTAAGGGTTTCGTCGGTAGCATAGGCCAGAAGTTTCTTTGGCAGAGGTTTGCAGAATGGGTATCCCTCTACATGCTCTGTTGGGGTGTTTTTGTTCATGGGATACATTCTGGCCGTTGGTCCCTCCATTGGCCACTTCTGTAGACGGAGCAGAGGCTCTAGCAGGACACCCAGAATACGCTGATATTGCAGAGGAGGTAGAGCATCTTTCGATCGTCCCTTGGCCTTCGGGGAGGAGATTCTTCAATCAATGGTGTTAACCATTTCCTGCATCACGAGGGTGGAATAGTCCAGAGGTAGGTCGTAGTATACCCCATACGTGATATCCAAAATTTGGTGAGAGGTCTGATCTGGACTACCCACTTTCCCTGTTAGGCACCTGTTAAGAATAGAGAAGAGAGTATTCCACAGAGGGGGTAATCGATTTCTTATGAAGTCATTTTTTTTCCTTAGGGTTGTGTTGTACCCCCAACATTTCTACAAAACGGCAGAGCTCTTCGTCTGTGGGTTCCTCTGCGTACTTCTTTATTCCAAGAAGACCTCTGGTAGGTAGGCTGAACTCAAATGAGAACATGGTTCTGTTGAACTTGGGTTCAAGGTGCTCGGATTTGTCTGGTTTTGAAATGTAGCCCTTGATTTGTCTGTCTGCGGGGTCAAATATGCTGCTTTGCCAGAATTGATTGAGATATCTGGCAGGGATTTTATTGACAGTTTTGGATAACAGGGGGTAAAGATAATGATTCTCCAGAATGTGAAGAAGGATGGCATGTGCTTCCCCAAAAGCGGTTTTTAAGGGAACAAGGTAGTAGTTGTTGGGTTTCAAAGGAAGAACACATTCAAAGTGTTCATGTGCGATGAAGTTTTAAAGATGGGTAGTCGGAGCAAAATCTGCTTCATCGCCGGAGTGGTCTTGTTCTAGGTTTCTCGCGATTTCTTGGTTTTAGGAGTTCTCAGAATGAGATGGAGAGTTCACTGGAGCGTTGGAGGTGGAAGCCATTAGATTAATCTTGAAGAAAGAGAGTAGAAAATGGGAGTTGCAGGTTTTTGCAAGGTTTATCGGAGAAGATGAAGAGAGTAAGTTCGTAAACGTTTAGAGGTAGTGGTAAGTTTGGTTTTATACTGAAGAGATGGTAGAATCTGAAAGGGTAAATATGTGAAAGTGAATAAAATTTGGGATCCGTAATTGAGTATATACGGCTGGTTCAACTTTCCAGGAGAACGTGTGCCACACACGTCCAATCAAAAGATGCCACGTCATTAATGTCAGAGCACGATTAGATGGCGTGTGGGGACCATTAATGCTTGGTGCGTGAGCTTTTCTACTTTTAGAAGACTGTCACTCGCAGTAGATAACCCGTTCTTTTTACAGAATATCCATAAAAGGCCAAGTGTCAGAGTCAACAGAGGCTCTGTGGTGGAGTGAGCTCTGTGATCTGAAACTTGTCCTTTTGTCTCCTCTGATGCTTGTACCTTTACCAAAAACGTTTGAAAGATCATTGGAGAGGATCGATAGATCTTTAGTAGAAAATTTTCATTCACAGAGGCTTTGAGGCTCTGTCGAGGCCAACAGAGGCTCTGAGAGTGAAAATTTCTCATAACTAAAAATTTAGAGAACTTTTTGATCATCCAAGATTTTCATTGTGTTAAACAATGTTTTTAGGACATATTTGGAAATTTGTGTCTTGCAAAACTGTTTTGGAAATGAATTTTGTCTGAGACATACTCTTTGGTTGAGTGAGCTTTTTGCCCATAAGACTTTCTTCCTGTACCCTTGTGTGTGCATTTGTACGTACAAATCCTTAAAGAAGACATTTAAGGTTGATCGACAGAGTTTCCTTATGAAAATTGCAGTTCTAGAGGATCCGGCTTACAGAGGCTCTGTTGAGCTCAGTAGAAGCTCTATGACCTTAAATTTCCCATAACGGAAGGCTCAAAAATCTTTTTGATCATTTCTTGTTTGGAATGTCTTAAACAGTGTTTATAGGACGTATTTTGAAATTTGTGTCCTAGAAAATTGTTTTCAAAAAGGATTTGTACGAGTTACTCACTTTTGGTTCTTCTTTGTTCGGAAAAAATACCTGACTTCTGTGGATATGGTTGATCATATCTCTTCTTTGGCTCCCCCTTGAATGATCAACCTCTGTAGATCAGTTCAAGGTCTCCTTCTGCTCCCCCTTGACCTATGCTTGGATCAAATGAGATAAGTTGTGCACAAAACATAGGTCAAAGTTATCAGAGGTTCTGTGGAGATTGTCATACTCTGAGCAATCCCACAGAAGCTCTGTTGGTTACAGAACTTTTGATGATAAAGAATTTACATACAGAAGAGTTTAAATATATACATATGTACAAGAAGATCAAATCTTACTTACAGAGGGTTCAACTAATGTTTATCATTCCCAACTTACCCACCAAGAAAAGGAATCTTTTCTCATCTAGTGCCTTGGTGAATAAGTCTGCAAGCTGGTATTCAGTGGATACAAAGTGCATTTCGATTGTGCCATGTTCAACATGATGCTTCAGAAAGTGATAACGAATATCAATATGCTTTGATTTTTAGTGTTGTACTGGATTGGCAGAGATTGCTATGGCACTTTTGGAATCACAGAGGATGGGAATCTTGTATATGTTGTACCCATAGTCCTTGAGCTGAGTTTTCATCCACAGAACTTGAGAGCAACAGCTAGCAGCAGCAACATATTCCGCTTCTGCTGTAGATGTAGATACACAGTTCTGCTTCTTCGAAGTCCAGCTGACTAGATTACCTCCCAGGAATTGACAACTCCCAGGGGTGCTCTTTCGATCAAGCTTGCATCCTCCATAATCTGAATCTGTGTATTCCTTAAGACCAAAACCAGAGTTCTTCGGATACAAGAGTCCAAGATTTTTGGTCCCTTCAAGGTATCTGAAGATCCTCTTTACAGCAATATAGTGGGATTCCTTTGGGCTAGCTTGATATCTTGCACAGAGGCATGTGGTATACATTATGTCAAGTCTACTTGCGGTTAAGTATAAAAGGGACCCAATCATACCTCTGTAGAGTTTGCACTCTACAGATGTACCATTTGGATCTGAGAATAATTTATTTCTAGTGGCCATTGGGGTCTTCATTACAGAGGCATTAGAGAGACTGTATTTTGAAAGTATGTCAGAGACATATTTTACTTGATTTATAAAACTTCCCTCTGATGATTGTTTACTTGGAGTCCGAGGAAGAAAGTTAATTCTCCCATCATACTCATTTCAAACTCACTATGCATGAGTTTTTCGAAATCTTTGCACTGTTGTGCATTTGTAGACCCAAAAATGATGTCATCCACATAGATCTGTACAAGCATAATCTCCTCACCATTTCTTTTATAAAACAAAGTAGTATCGGTTGTACCTCTTTCGTAATTGTTATCGAGAAGAAAGGTTGAAAGTCTTTCGTACCATGCTCTTGGAGCCTGTTTCAGTCCATACAGAGCTTTGTCAAGGTAATACACGTATTTTGGGTACTTGGAGCTTTCAAACCCTGGTGGCTGCTGGACATATACTTCTTCTTGGATTTTGCCATTCAGAAAGTCCGATTTTACATCCATTTGAAATACTTTTAAACCTCTGTGGGCTGCAAAAGCTAAAAATATTCTTATAGCCTCCAGCCATGCGACAGGGGCAAAGGTTTCATCATAATCGATGCCTTCTTCTTGACGATATCCCTTGGCCACCAATCTTGCTTTGTTTCTAATGACCACCCCATCCTCGTCTTTCTTGTTTCTGAAGAACCATCTTGTCCCTATTGCTTGTTTCCCTCGTGGTAGAGGTACTAGGGTCCATACCTTGTTTCTCTCAAACTGCAGAAGCTCTTCTTGCATAGCATCTACCCAGTTTGGATCATCTAGGGCTTCAGAGATTCTTTTTGGCTCGATCACACTGATAAAATTTGTAAAGAAACAAAAATTAGCAGTGGCTGATCTTGTCTTGACTTTTTCAGAAGGGTCGCCAATTATAAGACTTGGAGGATGGCTTTTCGTCCACTGTGTTGTTCTTGGAAGATGGTCATTTGAGTCATCAAGATTATCTTATGTGGTTGCACACTGCGGTTCTGGTGCAACCTCTGTTGTTGATGGTTCTTCTGTGCTTATGCTTGGTTCTTCAGCTTGTGGGAGGATTAGAATTTGTTCCTCTAAGGAAGTAGAGACTGAGTCTTCGTTTTCCTCTGGTATTGATTCCTCTGTAGTCGCTGGAGTAGGTATTTCAGGAGCCTCTGTGGTTGAGTCTTTGGTTGTGTTATCTTCAGCTTCTGTTCGCTCCCCCTCAGCATGTGCATCTGTATGATTCATAGAAGAGGATGAAGTATTTAATGGACCAGTTAGAGATATACCTGACTCAGTCTGGTTTGCAGAAGATGTTTCTCCAGAGGCTCTGACGGCTCCAGCAGAGGGATCAATATCATCATGGAATATCTCTTCAAATAGAAGATTTAAGTGTTCTTCTCTTGTCTTTGAGATGCCAGAGGATTCCTTCTTTAGACCGAGTTCTGAACTGATTTGTTCAGAAGTCTTTTGAAAGGAATCGTCAAAAGATACATTGATGCTTTCTACGATGGATCGAGACTTCAGAAGGTACACTCTGTAAGCTTTTGAAGTGGCAGAGTATCCTATGAACTTTCCTTCATCTGCTTTCACCTCAAACTTTCCTCTTGCTTCTCTATCATTTAAGACAAAGCACTTGCATCCAAATACATGAAAGAATTTGATGTTTGGTCGCCTTTTGTTGATCAAATGATAAGGTGTCTTGATGTGCCTCTTTACAATGGTTGATCGATTTTGGGTGTAGCATGCGGTTGATACTGCTTCTGCCCAAAAAGACATTGGTAATCCACATGCTGTCAGCATAGTTCTTGCAACCTCCACAAACGTGCGGTTCTTTCGTTCAACCACGCCATTTTGTTGTGGGGTGCGTGCAACAGAGAAGTTCTGTGATATGCATTCTTCTGTAAGATAGGTTTTAATGACAGAGTTTTTGAACTCTGTGCCATTGTCGCTTCTTAGTTTCTGAATCCTGCACTCATACAGAACTTGGATTCTTTTCATTAAATTTATCAGAATGTTTGGAACATCTGATTTCTTTCTGACAAATTCAACCCATGTAAATCTTGAGTATTCGTCGATCAAAACAAGTATATATTTCTTCCCACCTAGGCTCTGTGTAGCGATTGGACCGCAGAGGTCGACATGAAGCATGTACAGAGGCCTAGTGCAAGATATATCAGTTTTTCCTTTATGGGAAGCTGTTTTGAGTTTTCCCATTTCTCAGGCAGGGCACAAATGATCTTTATTAAACTTGACATTTGGCAGACCTTTAACTAAATCAAGTTTAACAAGCTTATCTAGAGTATGAAAGTTTAAATGACAGAACCTATTATGCCATAACCAGTCTTCTTCGCTTTTACAGGCAACAAGGCAAAGCTTGTCTTCCTTGTTCTTGGCACTGAAGTTCATGAGGTATAAATCACCTCTTCGTTCGGCTCGTAGAAGTTCGACTCTTGTGTCCTCACCTTGTAGAGAGCAGAATGTTCTTTTGAACATTACGTCGAAACCCGTATCGCAGAGTTGGCTAACACTGAGAAGATTGTGTTTAAGGCCATCCACATATGCAACTTTGCATACGTTTGTGTTCTCCTTCTTAATGACTCTGTAGCCTTTTATATACCCCTTCTTGTTGTCACCAAAGGTCACAGATCCTCCATCGAGTTTATCTTTGTAGGAGGATAGTATACCTCTGTCGCCAGTCATATGCCTCGAGCATCCGGAGTCAAGATACCAGATTGGCACATACTGCTTCTGCAAGACAATCAGAGAGTTTTAGGTACCCATATCCAAATGGGTCCAGCTTTGTTAGGGGTTTTCAAGTTTGCCTTAGCATTCTTGGGTTTGTTTTTAGCTTCTGTTGAAGAAACGTTCTGTTTCTTCTTACCCTTGAATTTAGCATTCTTGTTGGGTACAGAGAGTAAACAATGTGGATTTGAGAAGTGTTGGCTTAATTTATACATGAGATCAAAGCAATGACAATAATGAATGTGCGAAGGGATTTGCTTGAACTTTTCATTGAAAACATTAAATGGGGGCACAGAGGCATTACATTCTATCCTAACATTTGACTTCCTATTACAGGAAGACCTATGTAGGCTAGATTGTTGTTTGCAAAATCCTTTGTTGAGAGCAGCCTTCTGTGGACCCCTTCTGTGGTGAACTTCTGCAGGTTTCACTGTCACAGAAGAAAAAGATTTGTCATTTTTAGCCTATTTACCCTTCTGTTGCCATGTTAGCTTTTCTTTAGTAGGCCTTAAGGATTTTAAAATCTTTGAACTTGTTGGATTTTGAGAGGACAGAGCCTTTTGTTGTTTAATTTTCTCAAGCTCAAGAGAGGTTTTGGCTTGTATACACATGTCCAAAAAGTCTGGACAGATAGGAACTCTTGTGATTTTCTCCTTGGGAGGAATAGTTCTGTTAAGAACTCCAGAGGGTAGTTTAAAATCCTCTGTGTCACAAGGTCCTATCTCTGACTTAGAGTCAGTCTTAGATTCGTCAGAGGATGAATCATCCTCATATACAGAGGTTGAGTCACTTAGTTTTCTTTCAACAGAGGCTGGACTTTCAGAGCATGTGCCATACTCACTTTCTTCCCTTTCTAAGGTACTATCTTCTAAGTCAACAGAAGTATCTGATAAGGTTTCTTCAGAGAGATTTTGATCGACAGAAGGTGTACAGAAGTTTTCGAAAAAGTTGTTTTTCCCGATTTCTATCAACTCTTTTTCATCTGAAACGTTAGGCTTGAACTCAGGAGCCTCTGTCGATAATTTCTTTTCAGAGTTTATCATGCAGACAAAGGCAACCTGTGTTTGAGTCTCGGGTTTACCAAACTTGAAGATTCCTATCTGATCTTGAGTTTTCAGATATTTCTTAGGTTTGGATTCTCTTTTGACAGAGATTGAAGGTGACAAATCTGTGTTTTCAAACCACACATTTGTCATCTTCAGAGATTTCCTTATGTGAGGTTCCCTAGAGACTTTTCTCCTTTTGCTAACAGAGAGTAGATTTGGAAAACCAGGTTTTCTTGTACTTCCAGCGAGAAATAGAGATGACAGAGATTTGTTTCTTTTGTTTCCAGTGTATGGATCTATATCACAGAAGCCAATTCCCCGTCTCCCTATTTGTATGTTAATTTTCTCGTACACCTTCTGTGCATCTTGGTATTTCTTAATTAAAAGATCTCTTCTGAGTAAATCTTGACAGAGGACTTCTCTTTCCTTTTGAAAATAATGTTTAAGAGCTAGAATGTTCATTCTGTCGGTCTCAACGTCCACTAGTTCTTTAGATTTTGTTTTTAATGCAGAGTTAAGTTCAGAAATCTTTTCTTTCAAAGGCTTTAGGTGTTTGTTTCAATTTCTTCCTTTTTCTTGAAAGATTTTAGCCTTTTCTTGAGTGAGAAGTCTAGCTTCTCTCTCAAAGAAGGTAAGCTTCTTTTGAATACTTTCGTAGGTCCTTTTAAGTTCTGTGTATTCAATGTTTAGTTTGAGCAAATCAGCTTCTGCTTGACTAGAGTTAGAGTCAGAAGTGGATACCTCACTATCGGAGTCGGATGAGGTGACCTCTGCCATTCCACAGAACAAGGCGTTTTTGTCGCCTTCATCAGATGATTCGTCTGACATCCAGTTCTCCTGATTCACCATTAGTGACTTCTGAGCATAAAACTCCGCTTTCTTTTTGTAGTAAGCAGAGTCCCTCTGTGGGCGACTGGATTTGCTCCTGCAGTCAGCGGCATAATGACCTGACTTGCCACAGTTAAAACATCCTTGGTTCTGGGAACCGTTGCTAGCTCTGTCGTCCGACCTCTGTCGGTCACCACCTCTTTCAGTTTTACATTCATTGGCGTAGTGGCCTGGCTTACCACAGTTGTAACATACTTGGTTCTGTGGAGTGTTGCCAACTTTATCGTCTGACCTCTGTCGGTCACCACCTCTGTCAGTCGACCTCTGTTGGTCGCTACCTCTGTCGTTCCTTTCATTTGACCCTTCTCTTCCTCGATCATCTCTTCCATAGCGTTCATTACCAGACTTCTTCTGGTAACCTCTGCTTAATTCCCTTGTCAAAAAGGCTAATGATTTAGCAATAGAGGCCATTGATGTCTCTTCTTCTTCCACCACCTCCTCATCTTCATTATCAACGATCAAGATTTTCTTTTTCTTCTCCTTCTTTACCTCTGCAGCTTTCTCCTTTGGCTTCTCTCTAGCTTCTGTGGTCTTACCGACCAGTGCAAGAGGTGCACTGATTTGTGCTTTTGCTAGTGCGATTTGAGGCTCTTGGGCTTCCAATGTTCCATAGAGATCTGACAGAGTCCAGGAGTCTAAGTCCTGATTTGTTTGCAGAGACATGGACAACTGGAGCCATTCTTCATTTAGGCTCTTTAGGAACATGACGTTGTTCTCTTCAGAAGTTCTGTGAATCCCGAACTTCTTGCACTTGTTGATTAGAGAGTTAAACCGATCATATGTCATCTGCAGAGATTCGGTCGACATAGCTTTGAATGCATAGTATTCATTTATGCATTGGGCTCTACGGTTCTTCTGAGTTTTGGCCACACCCTCTAGATGTTTTTCCAGTTCCTTCCACAGATCGTATGCAGACTCACACACATCTAGGGATTGGAAAAGGTCATTGGGTATGGCCATTATCAGAAGTCTCTTTGTTTTCTGAGCAACCTCATATCTTGCCCAATCAGGTTCGAACCACTTATCCTTGGTCTTTGGTTTCTCCTACGCAGGAACCTTAGGAGTGTCACCTGTGGCAGGAATACGTGGTATTGTGACCATGGGAACGAAAGGAGGATTGTTGATAAAGTGCATGAGTTCTTTGCCAGTACCCTCGAAGAATTGAATCATTCGTATCTTCCACTAAGGGTACTCATCTCTGAGTAGTGTGGGTGGCTTGGTTAAGAAACCAGCGGTGAAGAAGTTGTTTGAATTTGTCATTTTGAGAGAGTGATAATTCCAGAAAATAGGGTAAGCTTTCTGAAGATGAAGTTGGTAAGAATAGTGTTTTTAAGCTTAAAAGCTTTGAGTAGTGTACTAAAATGGAGATTTAACCGTAGTAACAGGTTCTGTAAGTATACCAAAGTCGAACAAGTCGAGAGTGGCAGAAAAACAGAAGGAATGAAGAATAGGTTAATATCAGTCCAAGTTTCTACCAAAAATCATTGCAAGAGTGGATCACTTGATATAGAAAATCAAGGCAGGCTCTGATACCAATTGTTGCTTCCTGTTTTGCTTAACAATGATGATTCTATCTAATTAGTTCAAACAATATATAATGCGGAAGCGTTTTAACGAACTAACAGATATAATGAGGTAGAATAACACACAATATCAAATACAAGAAGTGTAAATAAGACAGATAAATAGCTCAATGATTCACTTATTTGATATAATAAGAACACCAAGAACACCGAAAGGTTTGACAAGAAGCTGCTCTAAAGGTGTGTGTGTTGTGTAAAAGCTTAATAGAAGAGTTCACATGAACCTTCTATTTATACTACTTCTAAAGGGGACAAGATCTAGATACTAAGGATGGTAGGTACTAAGACACTGCTTGGAACAGTTGCTGGAAGGTACAAAACACTATTCTGTTACTGTTGACACAACGTGCATTAAATGCTCCGTATTCTGCTTTAGGCTGAAACCTATCAGAGTTTGACACGTGGAGTTGTCAGATCACGCCTTGTCAGAATGATCTTCAGAACCTTCGAATGGCAGATATTGTAAGAAGCACGCCTGTCCTTGTTTAGATCTTTTGTGTAGATCTTCTTTTTACCATAGAGGCTCTGTCAAGTATGACAGAAGCTCTGTGGCCTTGTCCGCATAGAAGAGTCTTCTGTTGCTTCTTTACTTCGGTCTTCTTGGCTAACCCGGCAGAGCCTCTGTCGGAGACTTCTGTCTTCTCGGTTACTTGGCTACTCGGCAGAGCTTCTGTTGGTGTCGATACTTAGTCTATTTTTCCAATACTTCTATTTATCATAAAGAGTGCAGCTAACACAAATATTAACCTAAGTAAATTTGTAGAAATAATTTATTTCATAAATCATTTACATGTGATTTCATAAACCTTTTATCCATATTTAGTAGGTTTAATCTCTTTTTTTATAAATATGATGATATATATGTGTAATTTCATGAAACGATTTTATCAATAAAACCTATGAAATCCAAAGTTTACACACATTTAGAGGTTTTCAAATTATTATCCCTCTACATAGACATTTAAAAAACGACGAAAAGAACATGGCATATTGTACGGGGTGGATTACCAGCTTCGAACAAGAAGATTTAAACGTATAACTTTTTTAAGTCGTTCGAGCGGCGCATACAATACGTCCAGTCGCTTCTCGTGGATTTTCATAACCCTGCTGTGCAAAAATGGGATATGCATTTGAAATGGATGTACGAGTTATGATGAAATTGTTTCTTATATTTATGTTTTTTACGTAAAAACGACAAAGTTTCATCAAAATGAAAAAATATATGAAACAGCTTCATAGGAATGAAAAAAATATGAAACTACATAGAAAAACACAAATATATGAAACAATTTCATCAAGAAATGAATGATATGAAATAATTTCATCAAAATAAACAATTTCATTAAACAATTTCATCAAGATAACCTATGAAATCCAAAGTTTACACGAATTTTTTTTACAAAATAGTGGGCCTCTGTCTATTTATGTATGTATGTATATATATATATATATATATATATATATATATATATATAGGGAGGATCATACGAGAATGACAACTATTTAAAGGAATAAAGGAATAAATGTCAACCAATCATAATTATAAAATTAATACTTTTTTTAGATTAGTATGATTAAAAGGGTAGCAATGTAAATTAACATCCTATTTAATTTAGGATAATCTCTATTTTGGAAAATTAGGCGTGATCTCCTATTTTATAGATATCACAGGTGTCATCACCCACCAAAACAATGGATTATATACTTCACAGTTGTCATCACCCACCAAAACAATGGATTATATACTTCACAGTTGTCATCACCCACCAAAACAATGGATTATATACTTCACAGTTGTCATCACCCACCAAAACAATGGATCTTCTCCTATTTTATAAATTATAACCTTTATCTTCTTCTTACTCTCCACCGCCGTTTCCACTCCCAACATAACCAATCATTTCCGGCCGTCCTAATCTTCGGCGACTCCACGGCGGATCCCGGCAACAACAACAACAACAACGATCTTCTACATCCAGGGGTCTCGATTTTCTGGAGAAATTTGTTTTTCTGGAGAAGACGAAGTCCATGAAGATGAAGATCTTGGGCAGGACGATAACGTGATGCGAGATGGAGATGGTGTGGCGATGCTCTGGGAAAATGAAACGAATGGGATGGTTACGGTGGGGTGGTTCTCCGGCGAAGACCACGACAGTGTAGGCCGGAACATGAGGGGGAGGGTAAGCTCGATTTCTCCGGCCACCACTTTGGCCCCCTTTCCCTTTCCGCTATCGTACTTCGTACCCTTGTATATCCAGATCTATAAACAAAAAATAGCCACCGCCATTTCTAGGCCTTTCTCCGATCACCACCATTTCCAGGCCCTCGTAACAAAACCTGGAGAAATAGGTGGTGGATGATAAAGTCGATGGTGGTGAATGCATTGTAATTTGTTATATAGTTAAAGTGCAGAATCATATATATGTGATTACAAATTTTTGTTAAATAGTTAAAGTACATAATCATTAGTGATGACATATGTGAGTACACCTTATGTTAAATAGTTAAGTGCAGAATCATTAGTGATAACGGTGTTGTTGTTTAGTATGTGTTGTGCAATATTAAAGTCCAGAATCATATGTGATCACATATGACAAACTTACCTTTGTATAATCATTGTTTGCTTTGATCACAACTAAATCACCTTTGATCACAACTATAAATCACCTTTGATCAGGTATAAATCACAACTATAAATCACCTTTGATCAGGTATAAATCACATGTATTTTTCAACCAGGTATAAATCACCTTTGATCACAACTATAAATCACACATGATCACATCTCTAAGAAATGTAGAACAAAGGTTTAAGAAATGTAGAATAGAGGTTTAAGAATGTTATACGTGATCAAAACTATAAATCACACATGATCACATCTTTAACCCACTGCAGATGCTTATTGAGAGAAAATAGGAAATGGTTTGAGTTGCCATATTTGATGGGATACTCAAATCCCATGGATCTCGCTTGCATAAAATATATATGTTATGTCATTTTTTTATTCCAACTTTACCCTTAAATGAAATTGCCACCGTATGGAATTGGTTGTTTTGTTTCAATTAATTACACAAAATGCCATTAGTATTTTCATCCATTGATTTTATCTAATCAGGGGCTGAGATCTGTCCCTTTATTCTTTTAAATAGCTCCTATTCTCGTTTGAACCCACCTCTCTCTCTCTCTCTCTCTCTCTCTCTCTCTATATATATATATATATATATATATATATATATATATATATATATGTTTAGATGTGGTAAAAACCATCTTTGGCTTACATATGCATGTATGTATGTATATAGGTATATGTAATGTGTATGTATGTATATGCAAATGGTTATGTAGATAATATATGTATCTATGTATGTGTAAATTTTGATTGGTTTAATATTGATATTCAAATGTATATTGATAGTCAAATGTAAATTTGGTTTAGTATTGATGGATTGGTTTAGCCTCTTTAGTATTAATGGTTATAAACATGTTCAACTTTTATACTTGTGAGTTTATTTAAGACTATGTTTGGAAGTCAAACTTTCTATAGTTAATAAGTTGGGTCGCCAATTGTTGGACAAACATTAGGTTGATGATATATGAAAATATTCATTTTATAGTCGTTATGCTGCCGAAATTTAAAAAAAAACATATGTTTGTATTTTAAACTAATTTCTTTCATTGAAAATACCTCTCTTTGATTTAAACTTACAATTTGACTTTTCAATAGTCAAACCATTACACGTTATACATAGAAAGCTAATAATTCGTAACACCCTGATTTCTGGGTAAGTATGATTTCAAGTTAGTACAGAAATCGATTTTTTAAGAGAAATAGATAAAATAATATTTTGGGCTTAATTCCTAGATTTTATAGTCTTGTTGAATAAATAATTCATAAATGAGTCCAACGGTTCTTTTCGGAGCAAAATCGGAGCTAAAATAAAGAAGTTGTGGTCAAAACGGTGATTGGGCATGAAAAATGAACAAATCGGGCGAGCAGTGTTTGGGGCGACTTTGGAAATCCTGCCGAATTTTCCCGAATTTTCCCACGACCTAGGTCGCTTCAAAGTCGCGTGAACTTCTGATGTCTGCATAAAGTCCGATTTATCTTGGATCTTCTTCATTTTCTCATAACTTCTTCATCACTACTTCGATTGTGATGATTCTTTTTGCTATGAACTCGGTTTTGGGAGATCTTCAAGAGTAGAACAAGACAATGGAAGTCTATTGGAGGATTAGACCTGGCAAAAACTGACACGACACGCTAACTCGACACAAAATAAACGGGTTTGGGTAATACATTTCAACCCGTTTAAGTAAACGGGTTGACACGACAAGACACGAAAAATAAACGGGTAAGGTTAGGGTCAAAAATTTCAACTCGAAAATGGCCCGAATAACCCGTTTATATATATATATATATATATATATATATTATAAGTTTCTTTTTAATGATTTGGATTTTTAATGTTTTAGATTTAGTTATAACTTATAAGTTTCAACTATAAAATTTAGATTTCTAATGCTTTCATTTGAACTTTGGGTTTGTAGTTTTGTTTTAATTTTCGATATTTAATTTTTAGTTTTAGAAAAGTTAAACGGGTTAGGCGGGTCGTGGCGGGTTAAGCGGGTCGGGTTAGGGTAGGGATTTTCTGACCCGTTTATTAAACGGGTTGGGTTAGGGTTAAGCACTCTCAACCCGTTTAACTTTGAACCCGACACAACACGACACGTTTGCCAGGTATATGGAGGATTCAAGAGTATTTTGTCTAGGTAAGCCCCACATCTATCTTATTATTAAGTCAGGGTTTGATGTTTTCATCCTTTTCCCATCCATTCTTCAACTTTGGTGTGATTTTGATGACTTGTGTGGTGAAGGAAACCTTGTGGATGTATTGAATCTAAGATCTAGGGAGATTGTTTGGAGATTTCAAGTCTTCATCAAAGAAGACTCATGTTTTGGGGCTAAAACCTAGATTTAGTCTAAATCTAGCAAAGCGAGCTCAAGTTGCTTTATGAAAACTATGACATGACAAAATGTATATTTTGAAGTAATAATGTGTTTTACTTGATATTTATAAAATGTGTTGAGTGTTTGTCAA
The DNA here is from genome assembly GCA_033807775.1 of Saussurea involucrata. Lineage (NCBI taxonomy): Eukaryota > Viridiplantae > Streptophyta > Magnoliopsida > Asterales > Asteraceae > Saussurea > Saussurea involucrata. The sequence goes on from CM066322.1 coordinate 143,692,080, forward strand.
GGTTTTCGTATGCGCTAAATTTAGGTTGATAAATCTTGTAAAATGCTTATATTTGGGTTTTTTAAATGTTTTGATGAGTAAATCTCAAAATACGTTATGTTAGTCCTAGCTATGAAATAGCACACAGTTACATGTATTGTAGAACGGGGGTTGAATACAACACCCAGTTGTTTTTACGTAATTTAATTCTTGGCGGCAGAAATATCCTCATGACGTTTGAATCGGAAAAATCAATGGACAATATCCTTAAGAACAAAGTTCACGAAATTCACCACTGGGTGAAGAACTTGAGAAGATGGACCGATGGGTTTTGCTCATCAGAGAGGTTGGTTTGGCTTAAAATCAGTGGACTCCCACTGCACGTTTGGCATGAAGAAACTTTCTCCAAGATTGCTTCGCATTGGGGTCGTCCGATAAAAATGTTGAACTGCTCGACGGAAGAAAGTAACAATTTAGAATGTGGCAAAGTTCGGATCAGTACGCCGCTGAGAATGTCGATAGACGAAATGAAAAGCATCAAGGTTGATAACCTCTTCTTTCGAATTTGGGTTGTGGAAGAGGAAACTAGCATCGTGTTGCCTTGGGATATGGATGATGAAGGGTCCTATTCGGAGGAAGGCGATTCCTCGGTTCCGTCGGAATGGTCTGAAAGAGAAAACCTCAGTGAATCGGATTGCGGTGTCGAAGAAAGCGTCTTTGTGGAAAAGAACCAAGAATCCCCCGTTAATATTTTTGGGTCTATACCGGATAAGGAGGATGGAGATAACAAAATTCTGGAAACATCGGAGAATGGGACAACGGAGGATTATGTAGAACCGCTCGGAGAAGGGGAACACATACCTACGATATCCGAGGAGAAGGGTGTATTTTCCATAGAAGAAACAAACGAATAGGAGGACGGTAGTAGAGAGGGGCCAAACATCGAAAGTGGACCGAGGGTTCTCTTTGGCCCAGGTTCTAGTCCAAGGTTCGAAGAAGACCAACCAGGTGGGGCAAATGGTAACAATAATGCAGAATCGGCAAAGCGAATGATGTCAAACAACCTGTCGGATGGAAACGCGACAAATCAGACAGGGAAACATGGTTCAGGAAAATCAGTGTGCAAAAGGAGCAAAGGAGAAGCGAACTCGGGAGAAGTACAAGGAAATCTTGGGGAAAACTTGAAGAGCAAAAGACAGGAATGAGTTGCCTTTGGGAGAGGGAGAGTGAGTTTTCATCTCCTAAAACAATTGGCGCGATCGAACCAAGGGAAGACATGCCATAAGAAACTGAACAAGGATAGTGGGGCACGAAAAGTCGGTAAAACAAACTAAAAAAAGGAGGTAGCATTGCCGGAGGGGGAAGCGTGGGAAAACAGAAATCGATCTCAAATGAGTTGAGAAGTAAAGATTCGACAGAAAAATTGGAAGATTTCGGCAATCAAATCGGGATCTCTTGGAACCGTGGTTCGGGGACAAATACAAAGACAAGTGGGAGCGTGCGACGGTAATAAGGTATGGGGTATTGATCGAATTTTTTCTGTTTTATAATGCAAATAATCTCTATGAATGTTAGTGTTACTCCCAGATGGCTTAACAAGTATTGTAGAAGGGAGGGGGGGGGGTTGAATACAATACTCAAAAATTTACTTAATTTAATTCTTTTATTGAAAAACTTCAACAAGAATTACACATAGGAAAACTAAAGATTGTTGCGGAAAAAGAACAGTTAACAAAACTACTTTAGGCACACAAAGATCAAAGCTATCAAGTTCTTAGAGATGAAGCAATCTTGCACTGAGATAATTTCTTCCGAAAGCGTAGTTTGCATGGGGAACTTATTCCTCCTTTTATAGTGTATGAAGCATTAAATGCTTAGGACACTTATCATCAGCAGATTCAATGTAGGTGTTGACTTCTGAAAAGTTGATGTGTCATTTTCACCTTTTTCCTTGGTACTAGGAAGAATACCCATGCTGAAGAGACTTTATCTGATAATGGATAAAACGACAAATAGTCTCTTTTACCTGGCAATAGATATTGTCCCATAATAAATGATCTTCTAATTGAGTCTTCCAAGAACTATTCCACCGATGCTATTTCACCGACTTGAGCTTTGAGGATGGTAGGAAATCTTGAAAAGTGCATCCATGAAGATTACTGAGTTCCCACCGATTTGAGGCTATTATCGGTGGGACTCTTGTTGGCCGATCATAGGGATGGATCGGTGGGAGTGTTGGAATATGCTCAAGTCATAATAGATAATTATATGGCTAGATACACGTGGGCCTATAGGGTCACACACAATACACTGAGATACCATTTAATATAATGTAATTATTGTATTTACATTATATAAATAACCTAAGTAACGTGGGGTAATTAGATGGGCACAAATCATTAAGTTTGGCTTAATGGGTTTGTATTGGATTTAAGTTATTAGCAAGCCTATTACGTTTAATTAAATCTTAGGCCCATAAAGATTTAGAAGGGAGAACCTTTAAGAAGCCCAAGGAAGCTTTAGGGTTCATTAGTATATAGAGATGTTAATGACCTAATTAAGATTAACCTAATACTTCTTCTTCTCTCCCAAAATCGGCGCCCCTCCCCTAGGCCTCTCTAGGGTTTTTCCGCTTTGATCTTCTAGCTTGTTTCTTGTCTAATCGAAGCTATAAGATCCGTTACTAAGGAAGACTAGCATCCCGTGGTGATCAAGGAGGTGTAGTGTGGACTACTCTAGAGGTATTCTCCATTGAATACTTGGTTTCAAAAGAGCACACAAGTGGATCCGGATTAGTGTACAAATCATGCTACAAAGGTATATCGTTATTTGTATTCTTCGTTTAATCATATTGGCAATACGTTGATCCTGTCTGGTGATTGTTCCGCTGCGTTCTTATATATGTTTATATGTGTGTTTCTTTACATAATCACCAACAGTGGTATCAGAGCCATCGTATGTGCCATATGATTAACATGTATATGTAAAAGTGGCTAAACCTAAAGTTTTTTTTTTCTGAAAATTTCAACCATCGTTGGGGTCTTGAATAATGTATTTTAAGATCCTATAGCCACAAGTTACATATACTTATCGTAGATTAATTATTGTAGTTTTTCTTCGTTTTCGTTGGCTTGTTTTATTTCTTATTGTAAGTGTTTTAGATCCATGGTAAAACATGCATTTTTACCATGGACCAAGCCAACACTCTTAATGATATTGTATTATTATGTTGATGTGCAAAACCGATGAAAACCTTGACCGTTTATGTGCCTTGTTTCATTATTTGTCGAGTTTTTGGGTTGTAATAGTTTAGGCAATTATTTTTACTTTGTCTAGTAGTAGATAAATGTATTTTATCAACAATTGTAACCATTGCTCGGAATCGAATGGCGACAAAGTTAAAGACGAGAAGACATTTTCGGAGCTGCTGGACAGCCGGCACGAAAAATGGATTTCCCGGAGTTTGGCACATCGGATTGTGCTGATTCTTGTTGCTTAAGTTCCATAAGACGTAGGGGCACAACTTTGCAGAAGGATGTTTCGATTCGGGAAGATTCCTTCCATGACGTTTCGGGCCCCGAAGCTGCTGCGTTTTACCGGACAGTTTTGTGTTCGAATGTTCTTGTGGGTTCTACTTTCTCTTGATGGTCTTGGAGCAAGTGGGACCCCATAAAGCGTTTATGTTGGACCGTCCTTAGTTGCCCTCTTGGTCCGTGTGATGGCTCACGGGATCAAGCATAGGTTTTTCATCGGTTGAGGTTTTGCACATTTTGGTTGTGTGTTTTAATTTTTCTTGTATGTTGCATTGTTATAACTTGCAAATGGGTTTTTCAAACCAAAATTAAACACATACCACTTTTGAAACTAAATCCTTAGATTTAGTTAATATAAGTTTAAATTGGATTTGAAACTTAAAACTATTGTTTTATATAAATAACGCTTAAAAGGGTTTTATCGGTTATTTAATTTATGTAATGTCCAAGCTAATTGATATCTCATGTAGGTAATATATTAGTCTCTAAATGGACATCTTGACACACATAAAATAAAACAAATTAGACTATAAGTTAAGAAATGTTTTAACTTATGCTACGAATGAAGAATGCATGCTTCTTTCGTACTTTTTTTGACACGCTTTATCAAAATACTATTCCCGTCACAATTTTAAGTCATGCCGTCCAATCGGCTTGAAATCCCTCGCCATTACTTTTTGCCTATGCGTGAGACCTAGGTTGAATTGTAATCCCGAGGTGATTATTGTCTATGCGTGAGACCTAGATCTATTTTCACATGATTTCAAATTGGATGACTTAATCGAGTTAAGCAGGTAAGACCTTAACCCGAGGCAAGGATGGGACTAAACATGCCAGCTTGACACTAGTTGCTCGGCCACTAGATGCCATGGGTCCCATAAGGATCTAAGAATTGCACTTGTAATGCAATTGGTAATCGTCACCTACCTATTAAATCTATCATTGCTAGCAGATCAATTGATGTGATGATAGAACCTCAATGAGGATCTTAGCCTTTTTCGTACAAAATTAATTGTTTTAAAAGTAAAACTTGGGTAGTTAATTTAAAAAGGATTAATTATTGAAATTACTAATCTTGAACTTTGTATGTTTGTAGATGTCAACAACAAATCAAACCCTAAGCAACTCAACTATCAGGTCAGTTCTTGAAAAATAGAAACTGACAGGAATCAACTTTATCGACTGGTATCGAAATCTGAGGATCGTCCTCAGAGCTGAAAATAAGTTGATCCATCTGGAAGAGGCCTTACCTGAGGCACCTCCTGCCACTGCTTCTGCTGCAGTTCGCGCAGCCTACACCCGTAGGTTTAACGAACAACAAGAAGTAGCTGCTCTCATGCTGGTGAGCATGACCCCGATATCCAAAAGAACTTGGAGGAACTCACAGCTTTTGAGATGCTACGAGAGTTGAAAACTATGTTTCAACAACAGGCAGAACAAGAACTGTTTGAAACAGTCAAACCATTCCACGCTTGTAAACAGGAGGATGGCCAGTCAGTTAGCTCTTACGTCTTGAAGATGAAAGGCTATCTTGACCGTATGGAGCATCTTGGTTACCCCATGCCACAAGTTATTGGAGTGAGCTTGATTCTTACCTCACTATCCAAGGACTATTACCAGTTTGTTATGAACTATAACATGCATAGCATGGGGAAGACTATCTCTGAACTGCATGCTATGCTAAAGCTTGCAGAGCAGGGGATGCCCAAGAAAGCTCCTGCTGTTCTAGCAATCAGGGAAGGAAAAATCCAGAAATCCAAACCGCAAGCACTGGGTAAGGGTCGTGGCAAGGGTAAACATGTTTATAAACCCAAACCTAAGATCCCCCCACCTGCTAAGAAGGAGCACCCTACAAAGGACGCCACCTGCCATCACTGTGGAGTGATAGGCCACTGGAAGAGGAACTGTCCTGCTTACCTGGCAGAGTTGAAGAAGAACAAAGCTACCCCGGCTAGCATATCAGGTATCTTCACTATAGAACTCTATGCTTTTCCTAGTAAATCTTGGGTCTATGACACCGGTTGTGGAACTCACATTTGTAATAATGTGCAGGGACTAAGGGGAAGTAGAAAGCTAAACGACGGAGCTTTGGACCTGTACGTAGGCAATAGAATGCGTGCAGCTGTTAAAGCTATAGGGAGCTTTGATCTTATCCTCCCTAATGGATTGATTATTGTTTTAGACAATTGTCATTATGCACCTACTATTACTAGGGGTATTGTTTCGCTTTCTCGTTTGAAGAAAAATGGTTTTATCCTTGTTTTTACGGATTATGGTATTTCGGTTTCTAAGGATAATATATTTTATTTTAATGCTATTCCTCGTGATGATATTTTTGAAATTGACATGCATAATCTTGTTTCAAACGATAGTTCTATATACATATGTAGCACTAAGAAATCCAAACGGAATTTGGATTCAACTTACCTATGGCACTGCCCTCTTTGCCACATAAGCAAGAAGCGCATTATGAAGCTGCAACACGATGGGATTCTAAAGTCAACCGATGATGAGTCGTTTGATAAATGCCTCTCTTGCATATCTGGGAAAATGACAAGAAAACCTTTCTCCCATATAGGTGAAAGAGCCAAAGATCTACTTGGACTTATACATACTGATGTATGTGGTCCATTTAGAACTGTGTCTAGGGAAGGTGCTAACTACTTCATCACTTTCACTGATGATTTCAGTCGCTATGGTTATGTGTACTTGATTAAACATAAACATGAAGCCTTTGAAACGTTCAAAGCCTTTCAAAGTGAAGTAGAAAATCAACTCGGCAAGACTATTAAAGCTCTCCGATCTGATCGAGGAGGAGAGTACATGAGTCAAGAGTTTTTAGACCATCTGACTAAGTGTGGGATTGTCTCACAATTCACTCCTCCATACACTCCACAACATAATGGTGTATCTGAAAGGAGAAATCGAACTTTGCTAGACATTGTTCGATCCATGATGAGTCTAACTACTTTGCCACTGTCCTTTTGGGGTTGTGCTCTAGAGTCTGCTGCTCGCATACTCAATATGGTTCCGACCAAGAAGGTTGATAAGACACCATATGAAATATGGCACGGGAAAGTCCCTAATCTGTCTTACTTGAAGGTCTGGGGTTGTTAGGCTCTCGTGAAACGAGACACACCGAACAAACTTGAGCCTAGATCTATCAAGTGTATCTTCGTAGGGTACCCAAAGAAACCGATGGGTAACTATTTCTACTACCCACCCGAAAACAAAATATTTGTTGCTCGGTATGCTGAGTTTCTTGAGAACAGTCTCATTTTACAAGAAGCAAGTGGGAGCACAGTAGAACTTGACGAGATTCAAAGCGAAGATGCGCAACCTCCTGGTGAAACTAGCGAACATCACGCTGAGGCTGAACATGCAGATGTTGAACCACAGAATGATGTAATTCCCATTCGTAGATCCGCAAGGACACCTCAAACACCTAAACGATATAGTTATTATATCGATGCTGGGGCGCAGAATTTGGGGGATCATGGTGAACCCTCTAACTATCAAGCTGCATTGTTGGATCTAGAATCCGATAAATGGCTTGAAGCTATGAATGCTGAAATGCAATCCATGAAAGACAATCAAGTCTGGAACTTGGTTGATCTTCCTCCGAACAGCAAGACTGTCGGAAGCAAGTGGATCTTAAAGAAGAAGACCGACATGGATGGCAATGTACACACCTATAAAGCTCGTCTAGTAGCAAAAGGTTACACTCAAACCTACGGGGTTGACTATGAAGAAACCTTCTCGCCTGTTGCTGACATTAAAGCTATTAGGATTCTTATAGCCATAGCAGCGTACCATGACTATGAGATTTGGCAAATGGATGTCAAAACCGCTTTCTTGAACGGTCACCTTGATGAAGATGTTTACATGGTGCAACCTGAGGGTTTTGTGAATCCGAAACATCCCGAGAAAGTATGCAAGCTTCAAAGATACATTTATGGACTGAACCAAGCATCCAAAAGTTGGAATAAAAGGTTCGATGAGGAAATCAAAACGTATGGTTTCACTCAAAACCTTGATGAGCCATGTGTGTATATGAGAGCTAGTGGGAGCATCGTCGTTTTTCTAATCTTATATGTTGACGACATATTGCTTATGGGGAACAACGTTCCAATGCTACAAGATGTCAAATCCTGGCTTGGAAAATGTTTTGCCATGAAAGATTTAGGCGAAGCGGCGTACATCCTAGGAATCAAGATATATCGGGATAGATCGAAGCGGTTAATTGGTTTAAGTCAAAGTGCGTACATTGACAAAATTCTAAAACGGTTTAGAATGGATGCTTCCAAACGTGGAAGTCTTCCAATGCAACACAATGCAAACTTGAGTAAGACTCAGTGACCCTCCACACCTGATGAGGTGAAGCGGATGAAGGGAATCCCCTATGCTTCGGCTGTGGGATCCATCATGTATGCAGTGAGGTGCACTAGACCTGATGTAGCATTCTCTCAGAACCTTATGAGTAGATACCAACAGAATCCAGGAGAGAGTCACTGGACTGCTGTTAAGAACATACTGAAATATCTTCGAAATACTAGAGATATGTTCCTTGTTTATGGTGGTGATGTAGAAAGAGAGCTCAGTGTTACTTGCTACACTGATGCTGGTTTCGAAATAGATCGAGATGACACTCGATCTCAGACTGGATACATTTTCGTCATGAACGGAGGCGCTGTTGACTGGAAGAGTGCTAAGCAAAGCACTATTGCGATGTCTTCTACAGAAGCTGAATACATAGCTGCTTCCGAAGCTGCAATGGAGGCTGTTTGGATATGGAAATTCATTTCTGGGCTTGGCGTTGTCCCCAGTAATGAAAGACCCATGGATATGTACTGCGATAATTCTGGTGCCATTATCATAGCTAACGAACCTGGAGTTCAAAAGGGTGCCAGACACTTCCGCAGGAAGACTCACTACATTCGAGAGGCTATCGAGATGGGTGATATTCGTCTTCTCAAAGTTCACACAGATGACAACTTAGCTGATCCCTTTACGAAACCAATGTCTTGTACCAAACATATCAAGCATGCTAGGAACATTGGACTTCGACCAGCTAGTAGTCTCATGTAGATCTGTTTTTAGTAATTGAATAATTGGAACGTTGAACAGTTTTTATTTTCACAATGAATTGATGTACTTGGTATGATCGTTTTCATTTATATCGACTGTGTTCTATATTTGCATGTTTAATCCATGAATGAATTATTTGTTCTAAATTGTCCATTGTCAGTTGATGATACGGGAGTATCATCGAGTTAAGGCAAATGTGAGCGTATTGGTGATATTCATTGGTGAATGAATATTAATGATGATGCCACCAAACTCACATGTTGTTCATTGGTGATGAACATTGGACTGACCCAACCTACGAGAGTTCACTGCATGGATCGGCGTCACCAATGAATCTCGCAAATGGTTATGTCACTCGTCCTTAGACTTGAGATGCAAACAGGTTTTGTATGGGTGGAATGTCGGTCTTTGATATGGTTAAACGATGTCCTGAATAAGGCTGCTATAAAAATCATCTTCAGGAGTGATGTGAAGCACATGACAGGCACGTGCAGTCAAAAATAGGATTTGTTCCTCTACAGGTAATGGAGTTAGATACTACTGGGCCCCTCGATGAATTGAATAGATGTTTGTACGGCCGTACCCAAATGTAATTAAGATGATGCTTGATTAATTTGGTAATCTAATTCAACAAACAGATCGAGAAACAGAATCGTTGAACAATTAGAATGACATATGATCCATGTCTAGTATTCAACAAGGTATTTGTAACAAAGGGATGACTGATTTAATAAACCATTTAAAATGAGACGTTTAAGAAACTAGCCTCATGTGTCTCTAGGGGCATTGGCGTGTTGCTAGACGCTAACCTTTGCTTGTATGATTACTTATCATTATGACGTGCGCAAGTGGGAGCTGTTGGAATATGCTCAAGACATAATAGATAATTATATGGCTATATACACGTGGGCCTATAGGGTCACACACAATACACTGAGATACCATTTAATATAATGTAATTATTGTATTTACATTATATAAATAACCTAAGTAACGTGGGGTAATTAGATGGGCACAAATCATTAAGTTTGGCTTAATGGGTTTGTATTGGATTTAAGTTATTAGCAAGCCTATTACGTTTAATTAAATCTTAGGCCCATAAAGATTTAGAAGGGAGAACCTTTAAGAAGCCCAAGGAAGCTTTAGGGTTCATTAATATATAGAGATGTTAATGACCTAATTAAGCTTAACCTAATACTCCTCCTTCTCTCCCAAAATCGGCGCCCCTCCCATAGGCCTCTCTAGGGTTTTTCCGCTTTGATCTTCTAGCTTGTTTCTTGTCTAATCGAAGCTATAAGATCCGTTACTAAGGAGGACTAGCATCCCGTGGTGATCAAGGAGGTGTAGTGTGGACTACTCTAGAGGTATTCTCCATTGAATACTTGGTTTCAAAAGAGAACACAAGTGGATCCGGATTAGTGTACAAATCACGCTACAAAGGTATATCGTTATTTGTATTCTTCGTTTAATCATATTGGCAATACGTTGATCCTGTTTGGTGATTGTTCCGCTGCGTTCTTATATATGTTTATATTTGTGTTTCTTTACATAATCACCAACAGGGAGTTGTCCACCGATGTGCATAGGGATCATCGGTGGACAATGACTTGATATTTGTTGAGAAGAATATTCTTCACTTCCACAAATGAGAATATCTTCAAGCTTGGTTTCGGTTGATCTTCGACTTCACCGAACATTTTCTATCTTATCAAAGTCATTATAAAGAACCAAAAAGAAATATTCTAAGTAAGATTTTAGGTGTGAAAATCGGTGGGTCAATTTTAAATCTTTGGTGACCCAACAATCTCCCCCTATTTGAATTTGAGCTCCATACTTAGAGTATTCAAGAGTATAACATGCATTTTGACCCTTTTTACTATTTTTGGGTTCTTTTCACATAGACCATTTTGTTCTTTTTGATCTATTTTTCTTTTATGGATATGTTTAGTATATTCAATATTTAAAAGTAACAAAAAATAAATTATGTGCAACAATGAAATTCAAATAGAATCTAAGTGATAAGGAAAAGTACTTGTATTTATGTAAAATTTTCATACATTCGAAAATGAAGAAGAGATACAAGTACTTATAAGAAAGATAGTACCCAGATCATTTCCTTGGTTTTTGAAGACGGCGTTTGATTTCGGTGGTGATGTTCTGATAGTATATATGAGCTTTATTGATATGTGGCATGAGGTTGGAGATGCCATGTAAGAAGATGATGTCGGCTAGATGGATCTGAGAGAATCTGAAGAAGCATCGGTGGCCTAGAGCATCGTTGAAGAAGAGGCCAGGAACTGGTGAGATGCAAAGTGTGGTAGAGGGATAGGTGATGGAGGTTGGAATGGACGTGTTAAGATTATCCACATAGGGGGTTCTTCCTTTAGAAGCCATGTCTTTAAACACTGTGTCTTTCACCGATTGGGTTTTGGTCTTGGGAAGTCGGACATCTTCTTTTAGAGGTTGAACAGAGGCACGTTCGTCGGTGGAAAGAACAATATTTTATTTCTTCTTTATTTCTTTCATCCTGTTCATCATACCATCGATATACTTGATGAAATTGTCTTTCTTTGGATTAACACATTTCACCAAGAGCTTGGAAATTTCAAACCATTCGGAGAGACCGAATTGTTTGAGGTGGTAATCTCCGATACTCCTTGAGTTTCCATCCTCCCTTTCAATAATGTGCCTGATGTCGGTGGGATTGAGTTTAGAAGTGGCAATCTTAACACATGAGATAAGAGACCTGTTTGTTCGGTAGTGCATGTTTTTCTTGTACCACTTAACGTTTTCTTCTTTTTCTTCTTCAAAGGTGCCCAATTCAGATTTTTAGGCAAGAATGGGATCGATGGACTTGGTTTTGACCGCTTCCTCCTTGGCAACCTTTAGAGATAATGCCTTAGAGTCATCCAAGGCTTTTTGTGCCAGTCTAGCCTCCTCAATTTCTTGGGGGAGATATACCCAAGTCAGATACATCTTCTTTGGAAGGAGGTTTGAGTTTAAGGGTTTGAGCATCGGCAGGTCGAGTTCCATACTTGGTAAATTCTTTCTTTCTTTTCTCTTCTTTAGCCTCATCTTCTACTGAAATGACTTTCTTCCCTTTGTCTTTTGGAACAATGGCCGAAACATTTTGCTCCCCCTCAATTGTTGATACAGATTCCTCCACCGATGGAATGATAGGAGTGACCTCCACCGATGAGGATAAAATGGTTGTTGGGGTCGGTGTGGGTTTGGCCACCGGTGAGATCGGTGTGGTCGTAGTAGTCGTTGCCGGAGATGTAATCGGTGTAGATGTTGGTGTCGGTGTTGGAGCAGCTGTTGAGGTGGCCACCGATGTAATCGGTGTAGGTGTCGGTGTCGGTGTGGGGATTTTGGGTTTGAAGAATCTGATGGTTGATTTGTCGATGAGGTTTGATGGAGGCCTGTTGCTGTCAATATGCCTAACAGAAGGCCTTTTCGGGGACTTTGGGAGGCTTTTCTCCCCCTCAGCAACGGCCACAGATTCCAGACCCAAATGTACAGCAATACGATCAACCGAGTTATGAATGTGCTGAATTCGATCCCTGTCATCACTGCTAAAAGCAAAATCACCCAGATCGAAATCACAATCCAGATTGTTGTTTAGAGAGTCAACTTTCCGATGAAGGTTTTGAAGAGATTCGGTGAGAGAATAGCGAAGAGACTGATGTCGAATCCCCCGAGCAAGTAGGCGACCGATTTCCGAGTCCTTGAAATCGGTGGAGGCTTTAATAGCAGCTATAGAAATGTCCATATTGGAGTTAGAGGTGGTTAAATCCTCCAACTTTTGAGAGAAGGTGACCATGCCCTCGGTAAGAGGCCGAAACAGACTTTGAAGAGTTGTTTCCAAGAGTTGAGGTTGCCTATCTTCCAAAACCGTAACCCTGTCATTTGTTTGAGAAATCATAGTGATGGTGGCCTGTTTGAAGGCCTCAAACTGAGTACCCACCATCCGACACTGGCGGGCACTCTCCTGAACTTCGGTGAGAAGATCACTTGGTAAACGAACATCGGTGGTGGAAGATGGACCGACATATTGAAGTTGGAATCTGGGAGCATTAGGTGATATGGTGTGTGGGGAAGTGACCTTTCGGTAGGGATATCGGTGGAGAGAGGGTGATCAGATAGTGGGTCGGGGAACAACACTCTTGGGGTGGTGGTGGTGAAGGAGAGGGAGAAGAGTTATCCTTAGAGGAAGATCGTGCTCCGTGGTCGGTGGAAGAATGAGATCGGTGAGGGGAACCCATCGGTGAGGGGGAGTGTCGGGGGGTGGGTTGCTTCGGTGACACATGGGTCGGTGATGGGGGTGGATGCGTTGGGGAGACATGGGTCGGTGGTGGGGATCGATGCGTCGGGGAGACATGGGTCGGTGGTGGGGATGGAGGTGTCAGGGATGAGTTAGTCGGTGGAGGTGATAGGTGTGTCGGGGAGGATGTTGTGTCGATGACCATGATGTCGTCAGTGGTATGCTTTCGGGGGGACCCTGTATCTTCCAATAAGAAATCCAAAAAGGCCATTTTTGGAGAGCCCGAATCTCCAATAGGTTGTGCATCATCGATCTCATAATGATCGGGTGTAAGGCTGTGCAGTGCAAACTCGGAGCCTTCGAGGGTAGAGACCCCGAAGTCATCTGCACCACCCAAGGAAGTGGGTGATGAGGTCAAAGGTGGGTTCTTCTGAAATACAACTGAGGCCTTTTGAGAGACCGCGGAGTAGCCGGTTTGGGGTTTTGCAGATTTCCGTGGCCCGGATGGGACAATTTCAACAACTGTCGATTTTTGAGAATCGACAATTGGATTGTGGGGCTTGGCCGAAGGTGTCCGAGACCTCTTTGGATGAGACCTCGGAAGGGATTTAGAGTGCCTCCGCTTGTGAGAAGGGGTTGAGACCTGGGTAGCCTCCGAGGGATCTCTCGGAGGCGTAGTCTCGGAAGCGGACACGGAGGTGTCGGTGGCCCGAGATGCTTTATTTTTGGTGCCACCCGACTTAACTCGGGAACGGGGAGAAGGGGCCACTATGGCTGGAAGGACCTCCAGAATCTCCGGGTGTATAAACCCTTCGATATCGGCGTCCCCCGGAATAGTTCGGGAGAGTGAGCGAAAGTAATCATACCTGGTCGGAGTGGTAGATCGGATGCAGGAGGAGCCACATCAAGAGTTTTCTGGCCAACAATGGGAGAGGACTAATCGTACTTGAACTTGGGAGATTTGGACTTCCGGTCAGCGTCCAAGGCAGCACCGAGCTTGTGCTGAACTATCATCGAGATGAACCGTGGATAGGCCACGTGATATCTTTTTGGGTGCTTCACTACTTCAGTTAGTTCAGTAAAAAATATTGTGCAAAGTCTATTTTTCGCTGAAAAATGAGTGCATGGGTAAGCTTAGTGATGTAAGAGGGAGACTGATCCTTACCACTGGTTTTGCGAGAGAGGCAGTTGATAACATGAGCAAAGAAGAAATTCCAGATCCCTCCCATTTTGTTTCTAATAAGAGTACATGGACCTTTGGTAGATTTGGAGGATTTATCATCAGTTTTGTGGATGTAGCCAATGGCATTTCCCACCTCGGCATGGGCGTTGTCGACATACATGTATTCGTATTCATAGAAGACTTCGATCTTGAGAGCAGTGCGAACATCATCCACACCAAATGTGAGATCGTGATCACCTTCTTCATCAGTAAGAATGGAAGCATGATCGTACACACAGGTTAGCCAGAAGTTTCCAATGAGTATTTTGTTCATTTTGGGGTTACATGTGAAGGCATGAAGAAGAGAAGAACGAGTCAAGAACTTGGTTACGGTGGAAAATTAAAGATGAGCAGGATCAGATTCAAACCTTACAACATGATTGCAAGGATTGAACTTTAGGTCTTCAAAGCAGGTGGGTGATTCCTTGACAACTTTGGTGGATTTGGTAGCCTTCGAGGAGGTTGAGGAAGCCATTGAAGGAAAGGAGAAGGAGTTGCAGGTTTCAACGAGAGAGAAAGATGATCGTGAGTTTCAGGGTTTGTGAAAAAAGAAAGAATGAAGAAGATGTGGGTATATATAGGGTTTAGAATTTGAAAAGGTTTTGGGCGGCAACGGTTATAAAGAGAAATCGAAAGGTTTCTTGATTAACCACATATTAAAAATAGTTTTCAAAGGGTAATGATAAGGGTATTGGAAGATGTGGTCAAGAAGGGTTTGTATGAGAATGGTAAGGGTCATATGTTACTGACACATAGGGTTTAGGGGTGGGGTAAGCATCGAAGAATGTGAAGATAAGGATTGTGAGAGGTGTCGGTGGATGTGTCGGAGGAAACAACGCACCGATCAAATGAAGATCGATGAATATTGGTGGTTAGAGCTCACCAATTTGGGTAGTTGGTGGTGAGATAATGTGAGATGGATCGGTGAGATCGGAATCGATGAGTGTGGTTGTCGGTGTGATGGTTGGCCACCGACAAGAATTCAGAGAAAGTTCAGTAGAATTTGAGTGGATCGGGACGTCGGGGATTGAATCAATCGGTGAAGAATACTGTAGGATATCGGTGGGAGATTTTCACCGATGATTTATGATGATGACATCGGAGAGAAGTATCACTTAGATGTCGGTTACTTCGGGTTTCGATGAGATGAGAGTTACCGATGGAGAGCTTAGATGGGGTTTCGGTGAGCAGGAAATACCACCGACGAGAAGAAGAGACTTAGGATTAGGGAGTCGGTGGCGAGATGAGAGATCGGTGGGATATACAATGTCGGTGAAAGTAACTACCGACTATATACACATTTGTTTTTAATTGTCTAGATACACCACGCCAAGTTCTCCTATCAGAAAGTTGAACCTGGTTACATCCAAGGGTTTGGTGAACAAATCAGCAAGCTGAAGATCGGTAGGAATGAAATGCAGCTTAATGTCACCTTTTGAGATGTGATCCCTGATGAAATGATATCTGATGTCTATGTGTTTTGATCTTGAGTGTAGAACATGATTGTTTGCAATAGCTATTGCACTTGAGTTGTCACATAGAATTGGAATCATGGAGTAGACTTGATTGTAGTCCCTTAGTTGATTTTTCATCCACAGGATCTGAGCACAGCAGCTTCTAGCAGCCACATATTCAGCTTCAGCAGTTGAGGTTGAAACTGAGTTTTGTTTCTTGCTGGACCAGCTGACGAATTTTCCACCAAGACGTTGGCAGCTGCCTGTGGTACTCTTTCTATCAACTTTGGAACCTGCATAATCTGAATCTGAATACCCAATTAGTTCAAAGCCTGATTGTTTGGGATACCAAATACCCAGGTGCATGGTACCTTTTAGATACCTGAAGATCCGTTTTACAGCAGCCAAATGAGATTCTTTTGGATTTGCCTGATAACGAGCACATAGACAAGTAACAAACATAATATCGGGTCTGCTAGCAGTTAAGTAAAGAAGGGATCCAATCATACCTCGATAATTTGTTACATCAACAGATTTACCATCTGGATCAGGATGAGTTTTCATAGGAGAGCTATCTAAGAAGTTAAATTTCTTCAGAAGGTCACGAATATATTTGCTTTGATTTATGAAAATCCCTTCTGAAGTTTGTTTGACCTGAAGGCCAAGAAAAAAATGTAAGCTCTCCCATCATGCTCATCTCATATTGACTCATCATGAGAGAAGCAAACTCATCACACAGTGATTCATTAGTGGCACCAAAGATGATGTCATCCACATAAATTTGAACAAGAATGAGATTACCTGAGGTCTTCTTGAGGAAGAGAGTGTTGTCAATTGTACCTCTAGAGTATCCATTCTTTAGAAGGAAATCGGCAAGAGTATCATACCAGGCATGAGGAGCCTGTTTGAGTCCGTACAAAGCCTTGTCCAGCCGATACACATAGTCTGGATGTGTTGGGTCTTCAAATCCTGGAGGTTGTTTCACATAGACTTCCTCAGCAAGCTCACCATTGAGGAAGGCACTTTTAACATCCATCTGAAAGACTCTAAAGTTTTGATGGGCAGCATAAGCAAGAAAGATTCTGATGGCTTCAAGTCTGGCAACATGAGCAAATGTTTCATCATAATCAATGCCTTCTTCCTGTCGGTATCCCTGAGCTACAAGTCTGGCTTTGTTTCTGATGACTGTACCATCTTCATCCATCATGTTTTGGAAGACCCACTTAGTTCCAATGATTGTCTTCTTTGGATGTCTGGGAACTAATCTCTATACTTTATTTCTTGTGAACTGAGAAAGTTCCTCTTACATGGCAGTGATCCAAAA
Source organism: Saussurea involucrata (assembly GCA_033807775.1). NCBI lineage: Eukaryota > Viridiplantae > Streptophyta > Magnoliopsida > Asterales > Asteraceae > Saussurea > Saussurea involucrata. The sequence continues at coordinate 143,708,944 of CM066322.1, forward strand.
TGGACCAGCTAAGGCTTCATCAATCTTCTTTGGCTCTATGAGAGATAGAAAATTCACATAGAGACAAATATTTCCAATGCCTCTTCTAGTTTGAACTCCAGCTTGTTGATCACCGATGATTTGATTAATGGGGTGATCTTTGGTCCATTTAGTGGCAGGAGGCAATGGTGGTGGAAGACTTGATGAGGGAAGTGATGGAGGATTTTGGATAAATAGAGTATCGGTGGGAGGCTGAGTTTCGCTGGAGACAATTACTGGTTCAGTTTCGGTGGAAGTGATGTTAATTGGGTCAATTTCGGTGGTAGAGTGAGTTGGTAAGATGGAAGGTGACCCAACTTGTTGATTGGATGATGAAAGATTTGGGTGAGTGAAAGGAATAGTGGATGTATCGGTGGGGTCTGCTGTAGGAGCATCACCTATGCATGATGAAATCCATCTATGTAATTCATCATCATCATTTGAAAGAAATGATGATCTAAGGTCATCAAATTTGACATGAATGGATTCATCAATGCATTTCCTTATGAGATTGTGCACACGATATGCTTTGGAGGATAAGGAGTATCCAACAAAAATTCCTTCATCAGCCTTGGGATCAAATTTCCCAAGGTTGTCACGATCATTTAGAATGAAACACACACAACCAAAGACATGAAGAAAACTTCATAAGGGGTCTTATCATGTCTTTTGGAGATCACCGACCTATTTTGGGTAAAGCAAGCAGTATTAATAGCTTCAGCCAAAAAATAGGTGGGAAGATTTGATTCACTTAGCATAGATCTGGCAGCTTCACATAGAGTCCGATTTCTCCTTTCTACAACTCCATTATGTTGCGGAGTTCTGACAGTTGAGAAATTTTGGGAGATTCCCTTGTTATTGAAGAAGTCTTCCAAGGCACTATTTTTTAATTCAGTGCCATTGTCACTTCTTACGGATCGAACAAGCTGTCCATTTAAAACTTCATTCTTTTTGACAAAGTTGATGATTTCTTCAGTTGCATCACTTTTATACATGAGAAAAGAGACCCAAGTATATCTAGTAAATTCATCAACAATTACAAGAATGTACCTTTTGCCACCTAAGCTAGGAGTGCTGACTGGTCCACATAGATCCATGTGCAGCATTTGAAGAGGAAGAGTGATGGAAGAGCATTGCTTGGTCTTGAAGGAAGTTTTAGTGAGCTTCCCTTTTTCACATGCATCACATAGCTTTTCTTTCACAAAATTCAACTTTGGCATTCCAGTCACCAGATCTTTGTTTGAGATTTTATGGAGAGTTTTGAAGTTGAGATGAGATAAGCGTTTATGCCACAGTCAATTCCTTTTGGCTGTGTCATTCGACACAAAGCATACGCTGGAGGTATTATGATTTTGTCCCATGTCAATGACATAGACATTTTCCCTTCTTTTTCCAGAAAGGACCATCTTCATGTCCTTGTCAACAATAGTACAGATACAAAGTTCAAAGATAACTTTGTATCCTAGATCACACAGTTGGCTGATACTTAGAATATTATGCATGAGGCCTTCAACAAGTGAAACTTTGTTGAAGGTGACAGATCCGTTGGTAAGAGTTCCATATCCTTTTGTGTAGCCTCTAGAGTTGTCCCCAAATGTCACAGATGGACTTGTTAGCTCCAAATATTCATAATATTAGAAGTATTGAAAAATAGGCTCAAGTACGAAAGAGTTCCACAGAAGCTCTGCGGTATTCCACAGAAGCTCTGCCGAAGCAAACGATTATTCAAAGAACACCAAGTCCCAAGAAGAATCTACAGAAGACTACTCACAAAGGACCAAAGAAGGATCTATAGAAGAATGCTCACCAAGGACAGAGCCGTAGAACCTCTGTCACCCTTGACAGAACCTCTGCGGTTCAGATTGAAGACTGGGAAGATATTTATAATATCTTGCCACTGTTGCAGAAATATCTCACCACTGTTACAGAAATATCTTGCTACTGTTCCATGGTCCGTTCATCAACTTGTACAAGGCATGGTCCAACAACAAACACGTGTCAAACTCTGATTGAAATCCTTGCAAGTTGATATTAGCGCATTTAATGCATGCAGATTTCCAACTGTTCATGCCATGCCATCTTTCCTGTAGCATTAGTTCTTTTGTCTAGAATAGTTCTTTTGTAGTAGTATAAAAGGAAGACTCATGTTGAGTTCTTCCTAATAATAAGATAACAAGTTCATATACAAGAAAAAGACACACACACAATTAACGTCAAATCTATTGTTAGTGTTCTTCGTCAAATACAGTAAACTTTGAGATATTCATCTGTTCTTCATATACTGTTTATTTGATAGTTTGTATTGTTTCTATAAAAACATATCTGTTAGTTCTTCAAATACGCTTCCGCAACACATCTTATTTGAACTAATAGATAAGATAATCTTTGTTAATCAAATACGGGAACCAACAATTGGTATCAGAGCAAAGCTTGGTTTTCAATATCAAGCGATACTCGTTTAACAAGATTATTGATAGAAACATGGTCTGATTTTAACCTGTTATTCATTCCGTCAAACAGATTCTACTTTTCAGCCATTATCGATTTATTCGATATCTGGTAAATCAAGAGAAACTGTTTCTTTAGTTAAAACTCCATAAAAGTGCATTGTTAAGAACTTCCAAACCCAGAAAATCCTTCCAGTTTATTCTCTCGTACTTTTCGTGTCATATCTTCATTCTGAATCTTCCCACTCTTAAAATGACAAGCACACAAAACTTCTTCACAGCTGGTTCATTAACCAAACCACCTTCTCTTCTAAGAAATGAGTATCCTCAGTGGAAAATAAGAATGATCCACTTCTTTGAGGGTACTGATAAAGAGCTCGTACAATACCTTTATAATCCTCCTCATGTTCCTATGTTAATAGTACCTCGTGTACCTGCGACAGCTGACACTCCTGAAATCCCTGAGCATCAAAAACCTAAAACCATGGATGGTTGGTCAGATCAAGACAAGGTAAAAGATGAACTCGAGCAGAAAACAAAAAGAATTCTGATTATGTCAATCCCCAACGAACTCTTCTAGTCTTTAGATGCATGCGAATCTTCGTATGATCTTTGGAAAGAACTGGAAAAACAACTTGAAGGGGAGCTAAAACTCAAAAAACCGAAGGGCTCAATACATAAACGAGTATTACGCTTTTAAAGCCCTGACAAATGAATCTCTGCAGACAACATACGACAGGTTCAACTCTCTGATCAATAACTGCAAAAAGTTCGGCATCCACAGAACTTCTGAAGAGAATAATGTCATGTTTCTCAAAAGTCTGAACGAAGAATTTCTCCAGCTATCTATGTCTTTACAAACCAATCAAGATTTAGACTCCTGGACTCTTTCAGACCTCTACGGAACATTAGCTGGTCAAGAGCCTCAAATCGCACAAGCAAAGACACTAACCACTGCACCTCTTGCTTTGGTTGGCAAAACTATAGAAAATACAGAGAGGCCGAGGAAAGAAAGAACTACAGAGGAGAAGAAGAAGGAGAAAAGGAAAAAGATGGTGGTGGTTGACAGCGAAGATGAAGAGATTGTGGAAGAAGGAGAAATTACTCTGGCATCAATAGCTACATCCTTAGCTCTATTGACAAGAGAATTCAGAGGAAACCAAATGAATTCTGGAAATGATAGATATGGCAGAGAGAAAAGAGAAGATTGGAATAGAAGGGATCAAGGAAAAAGAGAAGAATCAACTGACCGACAGAGGTCAGATGACAGAAGTAACGACCAACAGAGGTCGAGTGAAAGATACAACAGAGGAAATGACCGACAGAGGTCAGATGACAAGGCAAGCTACACACCACAAAAATGCTACAAGTGTGGCAAGCCTGGTCATTATGCAAATGAATGCAGATCGGAAAAAGGTGGTGACCGACAGAAGTTCGACGACCGTGCTGGTAATACTTCCCAAAACCAAGGTTGCTACAACTGTGGGAAGCCAGGCCACTTTGCCAATGAATGTAGAAGCAGATCAAATCGCCCACAGAAGGACTCAGCTTTTTACAAAAAGAAAGCCGAGTATTATGCTAAAAATCACTCATGGCGAACAAAGTGGTGAACAAGGAAGATTGGGAGTCAGATACAACCTCTGACGAAGAATTCACCAAAAATGCCTTGTTCTGTGGCAAGGCAGACATCAGCTCCGACTCTGACACTGAGGTATCTACTTCAAACTCCATCTCTAGTACTACAGAAGTTGATTTGCTTATATTTAAAACTGAAAATGTTAAACTGAAAAAGACTTGTGATGATATTCAGAAAAAGCTCACTTTTTATGAAAGAGAAGCTAGACTTCTCACTGAAGAAAAATCAAATATTTTCAAAGAAAAGGAAGACTTGGAAGCACACTGGAACAAGAATATTTTTCCTTTAAAAGAGAAATTTTCTGAATTAAATACATCGTTAAAATCCAAAACAAAAGAACTTTCAGATTCTGAGAGCGACAGACTTAACATTTTAGCTCTTAAAGAATATTTTCAAAAGGAAAGAGAAGTCCTTTGGCAAGATCTACTTAGAAGAGATGTTTTAATTAAAAATTATCGTGATGCTCAAAAGGTGTATGAGAAAATAAATACTCAAATAGGAAGGCGAGGTATTGGGTACAGTGATATTAATCAAGGTACAGAAAACAAGAAAAATAAACCTCTGTCATCTCTATTTACAGTAGGAAAAGTCAACAAACCTAATTTTCCAAACTTAATCTCTGTAAGTAAGAGAGTAAAAGTCTCTGGGGAACCTCACTTAAGGAAACCCATGAAGATGATAAATGTGTGGTTTGAAAACACAGACTTATCACCTTCAACCTCTGTCAAAAGAGGATCCAAACCAAAGAGATATCTGAAAACTCAAGATCAGATAGGAATCTTTAAGTTTGGTAAACCAGAGACTCAAACTCAAGTTGCTTTTGTCTGCACAATAGATTCTGAAAAGAAATTATCTGCAGAAGCACTTGAGTTCAAACCAATCTTTTCAGAAGAAAAACTAAGAAATATAATTGAAAAAGATATAATGGAAATTGGGAAAATAAATATATTGAAAAATCTATATACACCTTCTGTAGATCAAAAACTCTCTGAAGAAAATCTTGTCAGACACCTCTGTTGACTTAGAAAGTAATCTTTCAGAGGAAGAAAGCAAGTATGACACATGCTCGGAAACTCCAACCTCTGTCGAAAGAAATAATGATGACTCAACCTCTGTATATGAGGACGACTCATCATCTGACGAATCAGAGGCTAACAGAATAGAAAAGTTTCCTTGTGACACAGAGGTTGTTAAACAAACCTCTGAAGTTCTTAACATAACTATTTCTCCAAAAGAGAAAATCACTGGAATTCCTATCTGTCCAGACTTTATGAAAATGTGCATACAAGCCAAAACCTCTATTGAGCTTGAAAAGTTGAAACAAAAGAAGTTAATGTCCACTCAAAATCTAAAAGATTCTAAAATTTTAAAACCCTTCAAAATAAAAGAGAAACCAACATGGCAACAAAAGGGTAAATGGACAAAACCTAACAAATCTTTTTTACCTGTGACAGTGAAATCAACAGAAGTTCACCACAGAAGGGACTCACAGAAGGCTGCTACAAACAAAGATTTTTGCCAACAATCTAATCTACATAAATCTTCTGGTAATAGGAAGCCATATGCTAGAATAGAATGTAATGCCTCTGTGGCCCAGTTTAAAGCTTTCAATGAAAATTTCAAGCAAATCACCTCTGACGTTCAATACTGTCATTGCTTTGATCTAATGTTCAAGTTAAATAATCATTTCTGTAGTTCAAATTGTCTTCTCTCTGCAGTTAAATCAAATATAAAAGAGAAACAAACTGATTCTTCGACAAACTTGAAAAATTCTGATGAAACTGGACCCAGGTGGATATGGGTACCTAAATCTCTGTGATTGTTTTGCAGAAGCAGTCTGTGCCAATATGGTATCTAGACTCCGGATGCTCAAGGCACATGACTGGCAACAAAAGTCTTCTATACACATTCCAAGAAAAACAAGATGGTGGATCAGTGACTTTTGGAGATAACAAAAAGGGGCATATCAAAGGCTATGGAGTCATAAAGAAAGAGAATATCACGGTACACAAAGTTGCATATGTGGATGGCCTTAAACACAACCTATTCAGTGTAAGCCAACTTTGTGATACGGGATTCGATGTACTATTCAAAAGAACATCCTGCTCTCTACTAAGTGAAGACACAGGAATTGAACTTCTGCGAGCCAAAAGAAAAGGTGATCTGTATCTAATGAACTTCAATGCCAAAAACAAGGACCACATTTGTCTTGTTGCAAGCAAAAGTGAAGAAGCCTGGCAATGGCACAACAAGTTTTGTCACTTAAACTTTCATACTCTAGATAAACTGGTAAAACTTGATCTGGTCAAAGGTTTACCAAATGTTAAATTTAATAAGGATCATTTATGCTCTGCTTGTGAAATGGGAAAACTCAAGAGAGCTTCCCACAGAGGCAAAACTGATGTGTCTTGTCCTAGACCTCTGTACATGCTTCACGTTGACCTCTGTGTTCCAATCGCTATACAGAGCCTAGGTGGCAAGAAATATATACTTGTCTTAATTGATGAGTTTTCACGATTTACATGGGTTGAATTTGTCAAAAAGAAATCAGATGTTCAATGTATCTTGATTAATCTAATGAAAAGAATCCAAGTTCTCTATGAGTGCAGAATTCTGAAGTTACGAAGTGACAATGGCACAGAATTCAAAAACTCTGTCATTGAAGCCTATCTCACAGAAGAAGGAATATCCCAGAACTTCTCTGCCGCTCGCACCCCACAACAGAATGGCGTGGTCGAACGAAAGAACCGCACGCTAGTGGAGGCTGCAAGAACCATGCTTTCTGCATGTGGATTACCAATGACCTTTTGGGCAGAAGCAATTTCAACGGCTTGTTATACCCAAAATCGTTCAACAATCGTGAAAAGACACATCAAAACTCTTTATGAATTGATCAACAAACGGCGACCAAACATCAAGTTTCTCCATGTGTTTGAATGCAAATGCTTTGTCTTAAACGACATAGACTCAAGAGGAAAGTTTGAAGAAAAGGCTGACCAAGGCAAGTTCATCGAGTACTCTGCCGCTTCCAAAGCCTACAGAGTTTACCTTCTGAAGTCATGCACGATAGTAGAAAGCATCAATGTGTCCTTTGATGACTCATTCCAAAAGACTTCTGAAAAACTCAGTTCAGAACTCGGGCTAAACATGAAAACCTCTGGCATCTCAAAAACAAATGAAGATTTAGATCTTCTATTTCAAGAGATGTTCAACAACGACGTTGATCCCTCTGCTGGAACAAAAAGCACCTCTGCAGAATCACCTATAAACGAAGTAAGTATCTCTCTGTCTGATCCATTTAAATCCCTCATCCTCTTCTATAAATACTACAGGTACTGAAATTCTAACAGAAGATACGACGACAAAAGATTCTGCAACAGAGGTTATCCAAATTCTAAATCCAACAGAGGAAGCAACAACAGAAGGAACACCAGAGGGAAGTGAAGATGAAACCACAATACCTACAGAGAAGGAAATCCCAACCTTGATACCCATTCCTACAGAAGTTGAACCATCAATCACTTCAACTACAGAAGTTCAACTTGATGACTCAAATGATCATCTTCCACGAACAACTCAATGGACAAAAAGCCATCCTCAAACACAAATCATCGGTAATCCCTCTGATAAGGTAAAAACAAGATCAGCTTCTGCAAATTTTTGTTTCTTTACCAACTTTATTAGTGTGATCGAACCGAAAAAGATTTCTGAGGCCCTGGATGACCCAAACTGGGTAGATGCTATGCAAGAAGAGCTTCTGCAGTTTGAACGAAACAAAGTCTGGACTCTAGTACCTCTGCCACGAGGGAAACAGGCCATAGGGACTAAATGGGTCTTCAGAAACAAAAAGGATGAAGATGGAGTGATCATTCGAAATAAAGCAAGACTGGTGGCCAAGGGATATCGCAAAGAAGAGGGCATCGATTACGATGAAACTTTTGCCCCTGTTGCACGGCTCGAAGCAATAAGAATTTTCTTAGCCTTCGCAGCTCACAAAAGTTTTAAAGTATATCAAATGGATGTAAAATCTGCCTTTCTCAATGGAGAAATTCAAGAAGAAGTATATATCCAACAACCACCAGGATTTAAAAGCTCAAAGTACCCAAGGTATGTCTATTACCTCGACAAGGCTCTGTATGGACTGAAACAGGCTCCAAGAGCATGGTACGAAAGACTTTCCACCTTTCTGCTCAATAACGACTACAACAGAGTACCACTGATACAACTCTATTCTTTAGGGGTGAAGGAAATGAGCTTATTCTTGTACAAATATATGTAGATGATATTATTTTTGGGTCTACAAATACACAAAAATGTAAAGATTTTGAAAAACTCATGCAGAGTGAGTTTGAAATGAGCATGATGGGAGAATTAACCTTTTTCCTCGGACTTCAAGTCAAACAAACATCAGAAGAAATTTTCATAAACCAATCAAAATATGTCTCTGACATACTTGAAAAATATAGCCTCTCTGATGCCTCTGTCATGAAAACCCTAATGGCCACTGGAAATAAACTTTTTTCAGATCCAAATGGCATCTCTGTCGAGTGCACACTTTACAGAGGAATGATTGGGTCTTTATTATACTTAATGGCCAGTAGACCTGACATAATGCATGCCACATGTCTTTGTGCAAGATATCAAGCTAATCCTAAAAAGTCACATTATATTGTTGTAAAGAGAATCTTCAGATATCTCAGAGGGACCAAAAATCTTGGCCTCTGGTATCCGCAGAACTCTGGTTTTGGACTAAAGGCATACACAGATTCAGATTATGGAGGATGCAAACTCGACAGAAAGAGTACCTCTGGGAGTTGTCAATTCCTAGGTGGGAAATTAGTAAGCTGGACTTCAAAGAAACAGAATTGTGTCTCAACATCTACGGCATAAGCTGAATACGTTGCTGCTGCTAGCTGTTGCTCTCAAGTTCTGTGGATGAAAACTCAGCTGAAAGACTTTGGTCACATCATCTGCAAAATCCCCATCTTCTGTGATTCCAAAAGTGCGATTGCCATCTCTGCAAATCCAGTACAACATTCAAAGACAAAGCATATAGATATCAGGTATCACTTTCTGAAGTATCATGTGGAAAATCAAACCATCGAGATGCATTTTGTACCAACAGAATTTCAGCTTGCCGATTTATTCACCAAGGCACTTGATGAGAAAAGATTCCTTTACTTGGTGGGTAAATTAGGAATGATAAATATGGATTAACCTCTGTAAGTATCTTGATATTTATATTATACAATATGTATATTTTCTGTTTTGTTTGTTTTTGTAAATAATTTTTTATGTAAATTCTAAAATCTCAATTCTGAAAAATACAGAGATTCTGTAAGTCTCCTCAGAACCTCTGACAATTCTTACAGACCCTCTGTTACACGATCTATGTTATATACATTTACTTCTGATTATTTGAACCAAGCATAGGTCAAGGGGGAGAAAAGGAAAACAATCTTGATCTACAGAGGATAATTAGATCAAGGGGGAGCAAAAGAAGACCTTGCTTAATCTACAGAGATTTATAAGTCAAGGAGGAGCAGAGGAAGAGATAAAAACAACAGAAGAAAAAGAACATTGCCGGACAAAGAAGAACAAAAAGGTTAGTATCTCGAACAAATTCTTTTTGAAAATAATTTTTTAGGACACAAATTTCTAAATATGTTCTAGAAACATTATTAAACACATTCCAAATAAAATTTGATCAAAAATAATGTTGAGTTTTCTATTATTAGAAATTTAAGGTCACAGAGCCTCTGCTGAGTCCAACAGAGGTTCTGCAGGCAAAAGCTCTGATCTTAAATCAATAATTCTTGGAAACTCTGTCAATCTTTTTAGGTATCAAAATCAAAAAGAATCATCGCGTACAAGCACTGCAACAGAAGTATCCGGTTACAGAGTTCTCTCCACAAGAAAGAACTTCTGTAGACCAACACATGTTTTAAAAAGACTTTTTGCTGCACAAAACCTTTTTCAAAAACAATTTTCTAGGACACCAGTTTTCAAACATGTCCTAAAAACATTGTTAAATTCAATCAAAAACTTGGATGATCAAAAATGTTTATAAATTGTTAGTTATACGAAATTTCCTGTCTCAGAACCTCTGTTGGCTCTGACAGAGGTCCTAAAACCTCTGTAAAGGAGTTTCTATAACAAATAATTTATCGATCCTCTCCATGGATTTTTCAACCATTCTTTGTGAAGGTACAACCTACAGAGGCAAGAAAAATAAGATTCTCAAATCACAGAGCCTCTGTCAGTTTTTACTTTAGGCATTTCTGTAACAGTAACGGTAACTTTTCTGCGAGTGAGAATCATGTGGAGGTAAAGAGGCCCACGCGCCCAACATTTAATAAGGCCGCCCACGACGTCTCGTCATAACTGACATTGAGGACCTGTTATCTTTTCATTGGACCTACATGCAACACGTTCCTATGGAAAGTTGAACCCGCCGTAACCACTCAAGTACGGACCCCAAATATTATTTACCTCAAAATATTAACCCTTTCAGATTCTACGGCCACAAACTCAGTATAAAACCAAAGTTACCATACCTCACAAAATCTTTACTCACTCTCTTCTCCGACGAACCTGCAACAATATACAAATCATCATTTTACTTTGCAAAAATGGCTTCCAGTTCCCACGCTGCTCAAAACTCTCCGGAGAACTCTCCTCAACACTCCCCAGTGCATTCAGAGCACTCCCAAAACCCTAACATCGCCGTAAATGCTGAAACAGAAAACTCTGGCGACTCTGCAAACTTTGCACCAACCACCAACCTTCAACACTTTCTGAACAAATAACATTTTGAAGATGTTCTACCTTTAAAATCCAACAACTGCTACCTGGTACCCTCACCAACAGCCTTCGGCGAAGCACATGCTCTTCTCCTAAATATCATGGAAAATCATTTCCTATACCCTCTCCTTTCCAAAACCCCAACCAAAATCCCTGCACGATATCTGAATCAATTTTGGCAAAGTTGCCGATTTGATTCAGATGATTCTTTGATAAAGGGATACATTTCAAAACCAGACAAGTCTGACTACCTAGAACTCATGTTTAACAGAACCATGTTCTCACTGGAGTTCAACCTGCCAACCAGAGGTCTTCTTGGAATCAAGAAATATGCTGAGGTTCCTACGGACGAGGAGCTCTGTCGATTCGTAGAAATGTTAGGGTATAACACAACCCTGAGGAAACGCAATGATTTCCGCAGAGGCAGACTACCACCTCTGTGGAATACCATGTTCTCCATCTTGAATTGTTGCCTCACCGGAAAAACCGGTAGCCCTGACCAAAGCTCATTCCAGATCCTGACCATCATGTATGGAATCTATTATGATATTCCACTTGATTATGCCACCATCTTGATGCATGAGATAGTAAATACAATCGACAGAAAGATCGCAACTCAAAGGGCCAAAAAGAATACACCAGGGTATCTGCCTCCTCTGCAATACCAAAGAATTTTAGGAGTAATCTTCGAACCTCTACTTCAAATGCAGAAGTGGTCAATGGAAGGGCCATCTGTAAAGCTTTACCCAATGAATAAAAATACTCCTACAGAGCATGAAGACAGTTACCCCCACTGCAGACCTCTGTCGAAGAACCTTCTGGCATATGCAATTGATGAGGATAGGAAATTAGAGTATATACGCGTCCACAGGACTCCAGAACCAAGTCCTGTGACACCCCCGCGTCTAGGAGCCCCCTTAGGTGTAGATATAGTAGAGAGAATGACAGAAGAAGAATGGGCTAGAGCTTTGGAGAAACACTATTCAGTACAAGACCGTTTCAAAGCCCAAAGAGAGAGCATTTACCCCTCTTCTCCGAAAAGAAAAACCTCTACAACAACACCCAAGAAGAAGAGCAAGAAAAGAAAACCCACAGAGGAAACTACAACCTCTGCAGCTCAACACTCTTCTCCACCACAAGCTGCAGAAACAAGAACTTCTGCACCTCCCTCTCCAAAACAAAAGAAAAGAAAATCCAAATCCACAGAAGAGGGAGCTCCTAAGCCAAAGAAGAGAAAGTCAAAGAAGAAACCAAGATCACCTCTGCAGGTCATCACAGAGGATGTCGAACAAGAAGAGGAAGATCAGGCTATACATCTGCAACCTCCCTCCCCAATAATATATGCAGATCAACAGGGAGATTTCAATGCCTTCCTCAAAAATCCCGACATTGCTCAAACCTTAGATCCATCAGGATGGGTCGCAGAACCATTGGATCAACCTACAGAGGCTATGCGTACAACAGAAATCATTTCTGCAGCTCAAGGTGCACAAACCATGCACCCTCACGTACGAAGACTCATATGATCCCATTCCATATATGATTCCTTAAGAGCAGAAGCGGAAACAGTAGCGCCTACAGAGGAAACCTCAGAAGAAGAGGTAAACATAGAATTAGAGGAAGAGGTTAGGATAGAAACCGCAAAGGGTTCTGCAGAAAAAGATGCCGAAGAAGTAGAAGGCACACATCCCCAACCCCCTCCTAGTGCAACCCACATTTCTGATACCGCCGGTCTAGCGGCAGAAGGTATCATTGAAAAAGAGCAGCACAGCTCAATCCCAACCCCTCCCAGCCAGCCAGGGGTTACTCTTTCAACCTCTGTGCCTAATATAACCGGGGAAACAATAGTTCGTGATTTATTGCCCCAAATCACATCTGACATCCTAGCAGAATAATTCGTTTCCTCTGCCACGCACACCACAATAGGGCCCAAAATCCCTTCAGAGGGGATTAGAGAGCACAGAGACGAAGAGACTCTAGACAAGTCTCCAAGTCAACTGAAGGATATTTCAATACCCACCTCTGGAGTGGATTTGGACAATGTTCTTCACAGAACTTCTGTAGGGGTTGAAACTCATGTTTCTCCTCGAGGATCAGAAGGAAATCCTTCCACCCTCAACGTACAAACAGGGGTGACAGAAGGTGTCCAAGGATCAAGGATAAACTCTGGATACGAATGTGTTCCTCCATAGGTTACCACGAGTTCACACGTATCAAGGGGTGAGTTCCAAACCCTTGTCACCTCTGTGAACCAAACATTGGAAGAGTTGAAAAGCTCTTTCAAATCTTTTGCAGAAGTTACATCCAAGGCCATCTCAGAACTAAACACCAAAATGGACAACTTGTCCACAGAGGTGCAATCTACTATAGCCCAGATGAAGTCTGCTGCCACAACTTCTGCCACCACACCTGCCTCTGCTACTGCTGATTTTGAAAAAGCTACAACTTCTGCTTTCAACAACTCGATCAAAATATATCTGGAAAAGATGAAAGAACAAGTGTCATCATCAAAAGTTATTACTCCAGAAGAACTGCAAAAAGCTCTACGACAAGTTCAGGAACAAACAACAGAAGCCACTCTAGCCATGAAGCCTACCGACTACATGACCAGAGCACAGTTGACAGAACTTGGGCAAAGCATCTTGAATCAAATGACAGAATTTATCAGAGCCTTCACAATAGCCAACGCTTCTTACGTAAAAGACTTCAAAGCTAGTGTGGGAAAGATGCGGTTCAACACAGAGGCCGAAGTTCAAACTCTTCTTGGTCTCTGTGATGATCTCTGTGCCAAAATGATGGCAGCCGGGGAGAAAGAAACCTGACACTACTTGCAGAGCAGAAGGTAAAGAAGATAAGGGTCAGGATGACTCTGATGATGATGATTCATCAGATCATCCTGAGGGGGAGAAACAAGGGGAGAATCAAAGGGAAACAGCTGCAAGCAATCCTCCAATATCTGCAGTACCAATTTCCTCTGCACCACCAACCCAAACCCAAACTCAGGAAACACAACAGAGACCCACAGAGGAAACACCAACCTCTGTGGAAACCACCTCTGTCCTTGAAAAAGATGTCCCTGAAGTTCAAATCCTTACTTCTTCATCCTCGGAAGAACTTCCCCATTCTCCACCAAAATCCCAACCCAAAACTCACCCAAGAAGAAAATCCATTGCCCACAAACCAAAGACATCTAAACGTTCTGCTACATATGTCCTAAAGAGAATGGAGTTCGTATCCGCTTTCAGAGCTGCAAAACATATTGATATCCCTCCACAAACCACAACCGAGCTCACAGAAGAAACACCAACAGAACCATCCCCACCAAAGTCCTCAGAAACTGAAGTGTCAAAAACTACAGAGGTAATCCCCATCATACCAACAGAGACCTCAACACCCAAACCAACAGAAGCAATCCCACAAAGTCCAAGACAAGCAACAGGTTCTGAAACTCCCAAAGCTAAAGATAAAGGAAAGAGTATCATGACAGAAGAACCAAAGAAGAAAAAGCCAATGCCTCAGACAACAGAGAAATTGATGAAGAGCTCATTCGATGCCTTTGTCACTCCTGAACCTGAAGAAAACTGGGTATTCAATTCAGATCCTCTGTCAGATACTCCAATCCTTGATCCAAAAGCAAAAATAACAAAGGGTAGGGTTGCAGAGATAATACAAGGAATAGATGCTCTGCGAAGACCAATACCACCACCGACTACACGACATGAAGAAATGGAAGAGGTGGTGTATAGGTATCTTTAAAAACAGCAATATCAAAACAATCCTATGCCACACATCGAAGATCCTCAACTCAGAACTGACCTTGACAACACCTTCAGCAGAACAAAGCCAAAATCAAGGGCAGAAGTCTTCTCAGATCCAAAATTGAAAAGGTAATATACTGCAAATTCTCTCAAACAAGAACCTTTCCAAAGATCAGGTACAACATTTACAAAGTCAAAAAGGAGAACAAGTCCGAAAATCAATTTTCAGATGCCGATATAAGGAACTTGAACCCCTACGATCTGCCAGATCTTCTACTTTGGACAAAAGAAAACTTCGACAACGATGCTAACAGAAGGGCCTATCAAGTGTTCAGGAAAGCAATGAGAGAAAAGCTTCTGCTGTATAGCATGATAGACTTTCAACTGGGAAGAGATCTTGAAGTCAGAAACCTAAGTCTGAGACCACCAGAGGATCACTGCCCACCTTCTGCAATACCCAACTCAATCATAACAACACCAAGGTACGGGTTAGTATATAAAGATCCTGCTGGTCAAGTAAGATTTTTTGTGGAAATGGACTGTCAGAAGTAAGCAACCAGTACTCTGAACAAGTTCAGATAAATCTTAGAAGAGAACAGAGGTACTGAGCTTATGGATCAAGAATCAGCAGAAAGAATGATCAGAGAAATAGATGCTACAATCGGCTTGAGAGAACTCTGCATCAATTTCTATCACGAGCTCAGAGAAGTAGGATTCGACAACAGAAGTTTCAATGACTTCAAAGATGCAAATGTCTAAATCTCTTTTACATATCTCTGTAATAGTTAAAAAGAAATGAAATGAATCTTTTGAGGTATTGTTTAACCTCTATCTACTTTACTTAGCCTAAATTATGCATAAAGTCAAATTTTCATTTTTCAATACTTAGGGGGAGATTGTTAGCTCCAAATATTCATAATATTAGAAGTATTGAAAATAGGCTCAAGTATGAAAGAGTTCCACAGAAGCTCTGCGGTGTTCCACAGAAGCTCTGCCAAAGCAAACGATCATTCAAAGAACACCAAGTCCCAAGAAGAATCTACAGAAGACTACTCGCAAAAGACCAAAGAAGGATCTACAGAAGAATGCTCACCAAGGACAGAGTCGCAGAACCTCTGTCACCCTTGACAGAACCTCTGTGGTTCAGATTGAAGACTTGGAAGATATTTATAATATCTTTCCACTGTTGCAGAAATATCTCACCACGGTTACAGAAATATCTTGCTACTGTTCCAGGGTCCGTTCATCAACTTGTACAAGGCATGGTTCGACAACAAACACGTGTCAAACTCTGATTGAAATCCTTGCAAGTTGATATTAGCGCATTTAATGCATGCAGATTTCCAACTGTTCATGCCATCCCTTCTTTCCTGTAGCATTAGTCCTTTTGTCTAGAATAGTTCTTTTGTAGTAGTATAAAAGGAAGACTCATGTTGAGTTCTTCCTAATAATCAGATAACAAGTTCATATACAAGAAAAACACACACACACAATTAACGTCAAATCTATTGTTAGTGTTCTTCATTAAATACAGTAAACTTTGAGATATTCATCTGTTCTTCATATACTGTTTATTTGATAGTTTGTATTGTTTCTATAAAAACATATCTGTTAGTTCTTCAAATACGCTTCCGCAACACATCTTATTTGAACTAATAGATAAGATAATCTTAATCAAATACGGGAACCAAGACACATAGTTAATAAGAGGAGATTTGTTTCCTATCATGTGACGTGAGCACCCACTATCCAAATACCAGATTTGATGGTGCTCATGAACCCGCAGGCACAGATTAGTTTCTTGGTACCTATTTGGTGGTGGGTCCTTTTGGGTTAGAGGAAGATTCCTTATATTTGGTTCGATCAATTCTATCCTTGGGACAATCCTTTGAAAGATGAAAAGTGTCACCACAGTTGTAACATTTTCTATAGATAAACATCTTTTTAGGTTTTTGCACTTTTTCTTTTCCTTTGCCTTTGACATCAATTTGAATAGCTTTTGGACCAAAAGTAGAGATGAGGGGAGGAAAACTTAAAATCCCATTTCTAGAAGTGGTAGGAGCAAAACTAGTGGAAGGATTCCTTGAAGCATTTTTTAGAGGACTCTTGACAAGATCTGAAGATTTTCTTTTGAGAGAAAGATTTATGGTATTATCAATTTTGAAAATATTTGAGGCTGTTGGATTTGGAGAAGACACTTCATCAATAGTTAATACTTTCAAAAGATCATGAATGGGTTTTGAAACATCATTGGAATCTTGATTCTCAACGTTTTGAACAGAAGAAGAATCTTTGGCTTTTATAAACATTCCGAATTTTAAAGCTTCATTTAAATAATCTGAGTTCAAAGAAACAGAGTCACTTGAGCTTGACTCAGAAAAATCATTCCATTCACAAGAGGTAGGAGCAAGAGCATGAGAAGAAGATTCAACATCCATTTTTCCAAAACCTAGACCAGTTTTGTCATCACAAGGAATTTGGCCTTGAAAAAATTTCTCAAGATTTTTTAAAGAACTGGTCCATTTTTTGACTGTCTCTTGCTCTCTTTTAAGTCTTTTGAAAAGTTAGCTTTTCTCTTTGCCAATGATATGATTTATGGTTTTCAAGTCCTCAAGCTCAGCTTTGATTTCCTCAAACTTTTCAAGTTTAGACATACAGATTTCCAGTTGAGAAGTGAGATTTTTAACTTGAACATATTTTCTTTTCTTGGCATCCTTGATAGTATGGTAGTCATTAGTTAAGGATTCATATGCATCAATCTTTTCAGTCTCAGACATAGAGTTAAAGGGATGTACCTAAGAGTATGATGTCGAGCACCCAGTTGACACCAGAGCCATTGGAGAGACTGCCTTTTCAGAATCTTCCATATCTTCAGATATGGCCATGAAACACATGTTGGGAGAATCTTTGTCACTGTAAGAAGTTTCCTCATCATCCCAATCATGGATTTCTTTCATAAGCCCCTTTCCTTTTCTGAGGAGACCCTCATTTCTTTCTTTCTCTTTCTTGTACTTGGCCTTGTACTTCTCAGCACGTTCTTGATGATCTTGAGAAGATGGTTGAGTACCTTTTCTTGAAAAGGTTGATTTGAAGGGGTTGTTTTTGGGTTTCTCATACTTAGAAGAAAACTTGTCAGAGGATGTGGTCCTAGATTTTACAACACGCTTACTTCTGCACTCAGATGCGAAATGTCCTTTCTTACCACAATTAAAACACTCCTCATTAGACTTGTCATTGAAGGGGGTTTTTGTGGAAGAGAAGGGTTTTCTGAAGGTTCTAGATTTGTTAGAAAAACGAGACTTATTTTTGGGTCCGGCCATCAAATCCATTTCATCAGATATCTGCCCAACCGAGGTTTCCTTACCTTCATCATCGGCATCACTCAGATATGCATACGTTCGGTGGGTAGATCCATTTTGGCTGTCATTTTCAGAGTCTGATAAAGGATACGTGATACGAGGAACACTTTGAGATTTCTTGGAAGTTTGACTGACAAGAGCTATAGAAGAGCCTTTTATCTCTTTAATGAAAGACTTCCTTTTGCAGTTTAGTTTGTTCAAAGTTGAAAAGAGTTCCATACAAGACAGTTACGGGCATTTATTCAAGATCCTTGGTTGTCTTGATGCAAGTGCATATGTTCTCCCAAAATTCAGGGAGACAATCCATGAACTTGCATAAGACTTCCTCATTATCATAAACTTTGCCCAATAACTTCAGATCATTTAGAAGACTGTTGAATCGATTATAATAACTGGAGAGATATTCTCCTTTCTCATGAGCAAAGAGCTCATACTTTATGATGAGAGCAATCTTTTTACTTTTCTTCACTTCCTCTATAACTTCGTACAACACACGCAGTGTGGTCCACATTTTTTTAGCAGTTTCAAAGTTTACTAGAGAGTGATAGACCTCATCAGGAAGGGAGAGAGCAATAATAGCCCTTACCTTAATGTCAAGAGAGACCATACGTTTTTCTTCATCAGTGTATTTCTTAGGGTTTTTGAGAATATAACGACCAGTAGCTTTGGATTTCTCTTCATCATCTGAATCATCAGATTTATCTTTATCAGCAATTTCTTTTCCAGCCCTCTGCGTTTCATAGCGAGCCCAGACTCTAGGGATAATGGGTCCCTCTTTGAGAATGGTTGGATATCTAGTATCCACTCCTTCCATGAATAGCATCATGCGACTTTTCCAGAGAGCAAAGTTGTTAGGGTTAAACTTTGGAGGTTTGGCTATAGAGCCATTTTCAGAGAAGTTGTTTTGAAAAGAGATTTCATTGTTTGATGATGATGAGGCAGCCATTGCAGATCAAGTTTATGAGTTAAACTTGCTGCTCTGATACCACTTGTTAGTCCCAGATGGCTTAACAAATATTGTAGAAGGGGGGGGGTTGAATACAATACTCAAAAATTTACTTAATTTAATTCTTTTATTGAAAAACTTCAACAAGAATTACACATAGAAAAACTAAAGATTGTTGCGGAAAAAGAACAGTTAAACTATTCTAACAATCTATCACAAAGAAAACAGAAATAACAAAACAACTTAAACACACAAAGATCAAAGCTATCAAGTTCTTAGAGATGAAGCAATCTTGCACTGACAGAATTTCTTCAGAAAGCGTAGTTTGCATGGGGAGCTTCCTCCTCCTTTTATAGTGTATGAAGCATTAAATGCTTAGGACACTTGTCATCAGGAGATTCAATGTAGGTGTTGACTTCTGAAAAGTTGATGCGTCCTTTTCACCTTTTTCCTTGGTACTAGGAAGAATACCCATGCTGAAAGAGACTTTATCTGATAATGGATAAAACGACAAATAGTCCCTTTTACCTGGCAATAGATATTGTCCCATAATAAATGATCTTCTAATTGAGTCTTCCAAGAACTATTCCACCGATGGTATTTCACCGACTTGAGCTTTGAGGATGGTAGGAAATCTTGAAAAGTGCATCCATGAAGATTACTGAGTTCCCACCGATTTGAGGCTATTATCGGTGGGACTCTTGTTGGCCGATCATAGGGATGGATCGGTGGGAGTTGTCCACCGATGTGCATAGGGATCATCGGTGGACATTGACTTGATGTTTGTTGAGAATATTATTCTTCACTTCCACAAATGAGAATATCTTCAAGCTTGGTTTCAGTTGATCTTCGACTTCACCGAACATTTTCTATCTTATCAAAGTTGTTAGGTCCAATCTTTATGTTAATAGAAGTATTGAAAAATAGGCTAAGTATAGAAGTCTTCGACAGAGGCTCTGCCGAGTAGCCGAGTAACCAAGAAGACAGAAGTCTTCGACAGAGGCTCTGCCGGGTTATCCAAGAAGACCGAAGTGAAGAAGCAACAGAAGACTCTTCTAAGCGGACAAGGCCACAGAGCTTCTGTCATACTTAACAGAGCCTCTGTGGTAAAAAGAAGATCTACGCAAAAGATCTAAACAAGGACAAACGTGCTTCTTACAATATCTGCTATTCGAAGGTTCTGAAGATCATTCTGACAAGGCGTGACCTGACAACTCCACGTGTCAAACTATGATAGGTTTCAGCCTAAAGCAGAATACGGATCATTTAATGCACGTTGTATCAACAGTAACAGAATAGTGTATTAGTACATTCCAACAACTGTTCATCAACTGTATCCTAGTACCTTCAGACCTTATTGTCTAAAATACTTGTCTCCTTTAAAGTAGTATAAATAGAAGGCTCATGTTGAGTTATTCATCAAGCAAAAATGCATATTTAAGAATTACTTTGAAAAGCTTTGCACAACACATAAACACCATTAAGAGCAGAATTCTAGTTAATCCTTCGGTGTTCTTGGTGTTCTTATTTATATCAAATACAGTAAATCTTTGAGAAATCTATCTGTTATTTACATATTGCTTATTTGATATTGTGTGTTATTCTACCTCATAAATATCTTTCAGTTCTTTAAATACGCTTCTGCATTACATCTTATCTGAACTAACTGAAAGAATCATCATTGTTAAGCAAAACGGGAACCAACAATTGGTATCAGAGCAAAACTTGATGTTCAATATCAAGTGATCCTCACTAACAATGATTCTTGGTAGAAACTTGGATTGTCTTTAACCTATTCTTCATATCTTTCAAACAGCTTCTGTTTTTCTGCCATTTTCGATCCATTCGAACCTTGATAAACTTATAGAACCTGTTTTCTTTGGTTAAAACTCCATCTTAGTGCAAATGTTTAAAGTTCTTAAGCCTAAAAAACTCTATCCAAAACATCCACTTCATATTCAAAAATCTGTCGTTCTTATCCTATTTTCTGGATATCTTTCACTCTCTCAAAATGACAAACACAAACAACTTCTTCACAACTAGTTCTTTAACCAAACCACCAACTCTACTTAGAGACGAGTACCCTCAATGAAAGATACGAATGATTCACTTCTTCGAGGGTACTGACAAAGAACTAGTTTACTATCTCCGAAATCCTCCTCTCGTTCCCATGATCACAGTTCCTCGTGTACCTGCCACAGACGATACACCAGAAATCCCTGAACACGAGAAACCAAAGACCAAAGATAACTGGTCCGATCCAGATTGGGCAAAACATGAAGTTGCTCAGAAGACAAAGAGATTTCTGATTATGGCAATTCCCAACGATCTTTTCCAATCCCTAGATGCGTGTGAATCTGCATACGATATATGGAAAGAACTAGAAAAACAACTAGAAGGGGGGGCAAAACTCAGAAGAACCGCAGAGTTCAATACATAAATGAATACTATGCATTTAAAGCTCTGCCGATAGAAACTCTGCAATCAACTTACGATCGGTTCAACTCTCTGATCAACAAATGCAAGAAGTTCGGAATCCACAGAACTTCTGAAGAAAACAATGTCATGTTCTTGAAGAGCCTCAACGAAGAATGGCTCCAATTGTCTATGTCTCTGCAAACAAATCAGGACTTAGACTCCTGGACTCTGTCAGACCTCTATGGAACATTGGCAGCCCAAGAGCCTCAAATATCACAGACAAAAGCTCAAATCATTGCACCTCTTGCACTGGTTGGTAAGACTACTGTGGCCAAAGAGAAACCAAAGAAAGAAAAAATTGCAGAGGAAAAGGAGAAAAAGAAGAAGGTCATGATGGTTGATAGTGAAGAAGAGGAGATAGTGGAAGAAGAGGAAACAACTCTAGCTTCGATAGCTAAATCATTAGCTCTCTTGACTAGAGAATTCAGCAGAGGATACCAGAAGAAGTCTGGTAATGAACGCTATGGAAGAGATGATCGAGAAAAAGAAGGATCAAACGACAGAGGGGTTGACCGACAGAGGTCAAACGACAAAACTGACAGAGGTGACCGACAGAGGTCAGATGACAAAACTGGCAACACTCCACAAAATCAAGAATGTTACAAATGTGGTAAGCCAGGCCACTACGCAAACGAATGCAGAAACATCGACCAACAAAGGTCGAATGACAGAAATGACAGAGGCAGTGACCGACAGAGGTTAGACGACAAAGCTGGCTACGCTCCACAGAACCAAGGATGCTACAATTGTGGCAAACCAGGCCACTTCGCCAATGAATGCAGGAGCAAATCAAATCGCCCTCAAAGGGATGCTGATTTCTACAAAAAAGAAAGCAGAATATTATGCTCAGAAGTCACTAATGGTGAATCAAGAAAACTGGGAGTCAGATACATCCTCTGACGAAGGAGAAAAGGGAATCGCCCTGTTCTGTGGCATGGTAGAAATCAACTCTGACTCCGATAGTGAGGTATCCACTTCTAACTCTAACTCTAAAACAGAAGCTGATTTGCTTAAACTTAACATTGAATACACTGAACTAAAAAAGACCTGTGAAAATGTTCAAAAGAAGCTAACTTTCTATGAGAGAGAAGCTATACTTCTCACTCAAGAAAAAGTTAAAATCTTTCAAGAAAAGGAAGAAATTGAAACAAACTGGAACAAAAACCTAGTTCCTTTAAAAGAAAAGATCTCTGAACTTAATTCTTCTTTAAAAACAAAATCTAAAGAACTTATGAATGTTGAGTGCGACAGAATGAACATCCGCATTACTTTCAAAAGGAAAGAGAAGTCCTCTGTCAAGATTTACTCAGAAGAGATTTATTAATTAAAAAACTATCAAGATGCTCAGAAGGTGTATGAAAAAATTAATACTCAAATAGGGAGACGAGGAATTGGATTTTGTGATATAGATCCTTACACAGGAAACAAAAGAAACAAGTCTCTGTCCTCTCTATTTCATATTGGAGATACAAGAAAACCTGGCTTTCCAAACTTACTCTCTGTGAACAAAAGGCGAAAAGTCTCTGGGGAAACTCACCAGAGGAAACCTCTGAA
This sequence comes from Saussurea involucrata, assembly GCA_033807775.1. Lineage (NCBI taxonomy): Eukaryota > Viridiplantae > Streptophyta > Magnoliopsida > Asterales > Asteraceae > Saussurea > Saussurea involucrata. Next base: position 143,731,944 of record CM066322.1, read on the forward strand.
GATGACAAATGTGTGGTTTGAAAACACAGATTTATCACCTTCAATCTCTGTCAAAAGAGAATCCAAACCTAAGAAATATCTGAAAACTCAAGATCAGATAGGAGTCTTCAAGTTCAGCAAACCCGAGACTCAAACACAGGTTGCCATTGTCTGCATGATAAACTCTGAAAAGAAATTATCAGCAGAGGCTCCTGAGTTCAAGCCTAACGTTTCAGATGAAAAAGAGTTGATAGAAATCGGGAAAAACATCTTTTTCAAAAACTTCTATACACCTTCCGTCGATCAAAATCACTCTGAAGAAACCTTATCAGATACTTCTGTTGACTTAGAAGATAGTCCCTTAGAAAAGGAAGAAAGTGAGTATTGCACATGCTCTGAAAGTCCAGCCTCTGTCGAAAGAGAACAAAGTGACTCAACCTCTGTATATGAGGACGACTCATCCTCTGACGAATCTGAGACTGACTCTAAGTCAGAGAAAATACCTTGTAACACAGAGGATTTTAAACTACCCTCTGGATTTCTTAACAGAACTATTTCTCCAAAATCACAAAGGTTCCTATCTGTCCAGACTTTTTGGACATGTGTATACAAGCCAAAACCTCTCTTGAGCTTGAGAAAATTAAACAACAAAAGGCTCTGTCCTCTCAAAATCCAACAAGTTCAAAGATTTTAAAACCCTTAAGGCCTATTAAAGAAAAACTAACATGGCAACAGAATGGTAAATGGGCTAATAATGACAAATCTTTTTCTTCTGTGACAGTGAAACCTGCAGAAGTTCACCACAGAAGGGGTCCACAGAAGGTTGCTCTCAATAAAGGATTTTGCAAACAACAATCTAGCCTACGTAGGTCTTCTTGTAATAGGAAGTCAAATGTTAGGATAGAATGTAATGCCTCTGTGCCCCCATTTAATGTCTTTAATGAAAAATTCAAGCAAATCTCTTCGCACATTCATTATTGTCATTGTTTTGATCTCATGCATAAATTTAGCCAATACTTCTCAAGTCCACATTGTTTACTCTCTGTACCCAACAAGAATGCTAAATTCATGGGTGAGAAGAAACAGAATGTTTCTTCAATAGAAGCAAAAACAAAGTCCAAGAATGCTAAGGCAAACTTGAAAACCACTAACAAAGCTGGACCCATTTGGATATGGGTACCTAAAACACTCTGATTGTCTTGCAGAACCAGTATGTGCCGATCTGGTATCTAGACTCCGGATGCTCGCGGCACATGACTGGCGACAGAGGTCTTCTATCCACATACAAAGAAAAACACGATGGTTGATCTGTGACCTTTGGCAACAACAAAAAGGGGTACATTAAAGGCTACGGAGTCATAAAGAAGGAAAACATAACCGTATACAAATCGGTTCAGAACTCGGTCTACAAAAAGAATCCTATGGCATCTCAAAAACAAGAGAAGAAGACTTAAATCTTCTATTTGAAGAGATGTTCCTCGATGATGTTGATCCCTCTGCTGGAGCCGTCAGAGCCTCTGGAGAACCATCTTCTACCAACCAAACTGAGTCAGGTATTTCTCTAACTGGTCCATTGAATACTTCATCTTCTTCTGTGAATCATACAGATGCACATGCTGAGGGGGAGCGAACAGAAGATGATACAACTAAGGATTCAACTACAGAGGCACCTGAAAAACCAACTCCAGCAACTACAGAGGAATCGATACCAGAGGAAAACGAGGACGCAATCTCTACTTCCTCAGAGGAACAAATTCCAATTCTCAGTCAAATAATTCTACAAGCTGAAGAACCAATCACAGAAGTACTGTCTACAACAGAGGTTGAACAAGAACCTCAACTTGCAACGACAGAAGTTAATCTGGATGATTCAAATGATCATCTTCCAAGAACAACACAGTGGACGAAAAGCCATCCTCCAAGCCTTATAATCGGCGACCCTTCTGAAAGGTCAAGACAAGATCAACCACTGCTAATTTTTGTTTCTTTACAAATTTTATCAGTATGATCGAGCCAAAAAGAATCTTTGAAGCCCTAGACGATCCAAACTGGGTAGATGCTATGCAAGAAGAGCTTCTACAGTTTGAACGAAACAAAGTATGGACCCTAGTGCCTCTGCCACGAGGGAAACAAGCAATAGGGACAAGATGGGTCTTCAGAAACAAGAAAGACGAGGATGGGGTGGTCATTAGAAACAAAGCAAGATTGGTGGCCAAGGGATATCATCAAGAATAAGGCATCGATTATGATGAAACATTTGCCCCTGTCGCACGGCTCGAGGCTATAAGAATATTTTTAGCCTTTGCAGCCCACAGAGGTTTCAAAGTATTTCAAATGGATGTAAAATCGGCCTTTCTGAATGGTGAAATCCAAGAAGAAGTATATGTCCAGCAGCCACCAGGGTTTGAAATCTCCAAGTACCCAAAATACATGTATTACCTCGACAAAGCTCTGTATGGACTGAAACAGGCTCCAAGAGCATGGTACGAAAGACTTTCAACCGTTCTTCTCGATAACAATTACGAAAGAGGTACAACCGATACTACTTTGTTTTATAAAAGAAATGGTGAGGAGATTATGCTTGTACAGATCTATGTGGATGACATCATTTTCGGGTCAACAAATGCACAAAAATGCAAAGATTTTGAAAAACTCATGCAGAGTGAGTTTGAAATGAGTATGATGGGAGAATTAACCTTCTTCCTCGGACTCCAAGTAAAGCAATCATCAGAGGGAATTTTCATAAATCAAACTAAATATGTCTCTGACATACTTTCAAAATATAGTCTCTCTGATGCCTCTGTAATGAAGACCCCAATGGCCACTGGAAATAAGTTATTTTCAGATCCAAATGGCACATCTGTAGAGTGCAAGCTCTACAGAGGTATGATTGGGTCTCTGTTATACTTAACCGTAAGTAGACCTGATATAATGTATGCCACATGCCTCTGTGAAAGATATCAAGCTCACCCAAAGGAATCCCATTATATTGCTGTGAAGAGGATCTTTAGATATCTCAAAGGGACCAAAAATCTTGGCCTCTGGTATCCAAAGAACTCTGGCTTTGGTCTTAAGGCGTACACAGATTCAGATTATGGAGGATGCAAGCTCGATAGAAAGAGTACCTCTGGGAGTTGTCAATTCCTAGGTGGGAAATTAGTCAGCTGGACTTCAAAGAAGCAGAACTGCGTATCCACATCTACAGCAGAAGCTGAATATGTTGCTGCTGCTAGTTGTTGTTCCCAAGTTCTGTGGATGAAAACTCAGCTAAAAGACTATGGCCATAATATATACAAGATACCCATCTTCTGTGATTCAAAAAGCGCCATTGCCATCTCTGCCAATCCAGTACAGCACTCAAAAACAAAGCATATCGATATAAGGTACCACTTTTTGAAGCATCATGTTGAATATGGCACAATCGAAATGCACTTTGTGTCCACAGAATACCAGCTTGCAGACTTATTCACCAAGGCACTAGATGAGAAAAGATTCCTTTTCTTGGTGGGTAAGTTAGGAATGATTAACATGAGTTGAAACCTCTGTAAGTATGAATTGGTCTTCTCAATTAAATATATATACATATACTTACACTTTTAGTTTGTAATTAGCAAAATATTTACTAGTTTTCCGTCTTCCTGAACTTTCTATAAATATTTACTTCTTTCTAATGTAAATTCTTTATCAATCAAAAGCTCAATACCCTACAGAGCTTCTGTGGGATTGCTCAGAACCTCTGACAATCTCCATAGAACCTCTGATGAACATGACCTATGTTCCATGCACTACTTATCTCATTTGATCTAAGCATAGGTCAAGGGGGAGCAGAAAGAGACCTTGAAATGATCTACATAGGTTGATCATTCAAGGGGGAGCCAAAGAAGAGAAGTGCTCAATCATATCAACAGAAGTCAGGTATTATGCCGAACAAAGAAGAGCCAAAAGGTAAGTTTCTCGCAAAAATACTTTCTGAAAAATAATTTTCTAGGACACCAATTTTCAAATATGTCCTAGAAACACTGTTTAAGACATAACGAACAAGAATTGATCAAAAGCATTTACGATCCTTCCGTTATGAGAAATTTAGAGTCATAGTGCTTCTGCTGAGCTCAACAGAGCTTCTGTAAGCCTGATCCTCTATAACTGCAAAATCTCATGAGGGAACTCTATCGATCATCTTCAAAGTTCTCTTTAAGGATTCGCACGTGAAAATACACACAAAAGGTTACTGGAAGAAAGTCTTTTGGGTCGAAGAGCTCACTCCAACAAAGAGTCTCTGTCGCCCAACCTAGACAATCAAACAATAAGCATCTCGCACATAATCTTTTCCAAAATAGTTTTCTAGGTCAAAACTTTCCAAATATGTCCTAAAAACAGTTTGTAAAATAGTGAAAACCTTGGATGATCAAAAAGTTTTATAAATTTTTAGTTAAGAGAAATTCCAACTCATAGAGCTTCTGCTGACTCTGACAGAGCTTCAAAACCTCTGTGAATGTAATTTTTGCACTAAAATTTATCGATCCTCTCCAATGCTTCTTCAAACGTTTTTGGTAAAGGTACAAGCGAAAAGGAGACAAAAATAGTAAGTCTCAGACCACAGAGCCCATTCCACTACAGAGCTTCTGTCATTTTTGATACTTGGCTTTTTAGGGAAATTCTGTAACAGTACAGATTTTCTACTGCGAGTAACAGTTATCTGAAAGAGGAAAGACCCACGCGCCTAGCATTAATGGGCCGCACACGCCATCTAATCGTGCTCTGACACTGATGACGTGGCACTATTTGATTGGGCATACATGGCACACGTTCTCCTGGAAAGTTGAACCAGCCAAATACACTCGATTGCGGACCCCAAATATTATTAACTTTCACCTATTTATCCTTTCAGATTCTACCATATCTCTTCAGTATAAAACCCAACTTACCATTCCTTCTCAAACTTTACGAACTTTCTCTCTTCATAACCTCCGGCGAACCCTTGCAAAACCTGCAACCTCTTTTTATCTACTCTCATTCTTCCAGATTATCGAAATGACTTCCACCTCCAACGTTCCGAAGAACTCCCCTGCTCATTATGAGCATTCCCAAAACCCAGATATGGCCGAAAACCTAGAACAGGATAACTCCGGCGATGAAGCAAATTTTGAACCTACAACCCATCTTCTAAACTTCGTCGCTCAAGAACATTTTGAGCAGGTTCTACCCTTAAAATCCAACAACTATTACCTTGTACCCTCCAAAACCGCTTTTGGGGAAAATCATGCCATACTTCTTCACATCTTGGAAAACCATTACCTCAACCCTCTATTAACCAAAACCGTCAGTAAAATCCCTGCCAGGTATCTCAACCAATTTTGGCAAAGCAGCAGATTCGATCCTGAAGACATACAAATCAAGGGCTATATCTCCAAACCAGACAAATCCGAGCACTTGGAACTCAAGTTCAACAGAACAATGTTCTCTCTGGAGTTCAGTCTACCCACCAGAGGTCTACTAGGGATAAAGGCATACGCAGAGGAACCTACAGATACTGAACTCTGCAGGTTTGTTGAAATGTTAGGGTATAACACAACCCTAAGGAAAAGAAATGATTTCAGAAGAAATCGATTACCCCCTATATGTAATACTCTTTTTTCCATTCTTAACAGGTCCCTAACTAGGAAAGTGGGTAGTCCAGACCAGTCTTCTCATCAAATCTTGGCCATAATGTACGGGGTATATTATGACCTACCTCTGGACTACGCCACCCTCATGATGCAGGAAATGGTAAACACCATCGAACGTAGAATCTCTACCCAGAAGGCCAAAGGACGATCAAAAGAAACTCTCCCTCCTCTGCAATATCATCGTATTTTGGGTGTTCTTCTAGAACCTCTATTACTTCTACAAAAATGGGCCATGGAGGGACCAACTGCTAGAATGTATTCCATGACAAAGAACTCCCCAACAGAGCATGAATATGGTTATCCGTTCTGCAGACCTCTGCCAACCAAACTTCTGGCCTATGCTACCGACGAAACCCTTAAGTTAGACTACATACGCGATCATAGGCCTCCAGAACCGAGTCCTGTGACACCCCCGCGTCTAGGTGTCCCATTAGGAACTAGGGTTGTAGAAAGGATGACAGATAAGCAATGGGCTGCAGCTTTGGCCAAACATCAGCTCGTACAGGCCAACTTTCAAGCTCAGAGGGAAGCGATTCTCTCCCCTGCAACAAAGAAAAAATCCTCTCCCAAGAAGAAGAAGAAGAAAACCCACAAGAAAACTACAGAGGACACATCTACCTATGATGCTCAACTATCCCCTCCTCATACAACAGAAGTTGGATCATCTGCTCCTCCCCCTACTCCAAAAGAAAAGAAGAAACGAAAACATAAGTCTTCTGAGGAGGATGTCCCCAAACCAAAGAAAAGGAAGAGCAAGAAGAAATCCAAAAAGCCCCATACTCCTCTGCGAACCATTGCAGAGGATACGGAAATGGTCGAAGAAACCAATGAACAACCTCTACTCTCTCCTTCACCTATCCACTATGCAGAAGATCAAGGTGACTTCTCTGCCTTCCTCCAACAACCCGGAATTGCTAACTCCCTAGATACTTCTGGCTGGAACGCAGAAGCCCTCTCTAATCAATAAACAGAAGCTCCAAACTACAGAATCTCTTCTGACTTGGAAGAGGATGACCAAACTCCTCAAAATATTCAGATTGAAACGCCAGAAGTACTACATAACCCCTTTCTCCAAAGAGGATTTGATATCCTAAGAGCAAGTCCAGAGGATCAGGTTAAAACCCCACCTTTCACAGTTGCAGAAGTGGATTCTGATGAAAAAGAAGCTGAACAAGTAGACGAAGGACCTCTGCATCCCCATGTACGTCAATTAATTGGCTCTCATCCAATATACGACTCTTTACTCACTGGGGCAGAAGCATCCACAGAAGTTAGGATAGAAAAAGAGGTTGAGACTATAGATGGAGAAGAAGTGGTTGGATGCTCCACAGAAGCAGAAGCTAGAACTGATGCCTGGAATAGAAGAGACACACTCCCACAACCAACTCCCAGTGCATCCTACATGTCTATTACCGCCAGTCTAGTGGCAGAAGGTAATATTGAACAAGAGAGCACGGCTCGACCCCAACCCAAACTGACCGGGCAGAGGTAACCCTTTCTACCTCTGTGCCAATCTTAGTCGGGGAAACCATTCCAGGGGAGTCCTCTCTAAAGGACTTACCCTTAGTAAGTGATCAATTGCCCCAGATCACAACAGAAATCCCAACAGAGGAATTTGTTTCCTCTGACACGCACACACACATAAGTCCAACAGGCCCTTCAGAGGGGCCTAGAGTGCACGAAGACGAAGGGATTCTAGACAAATCCCCAAGTCAACTTGAGGATACTCTTGTACCCACCTCTGGAGTGGATCAAGACAATATCCTTAACAGAACCTCTATAGAGTCTGAAGCTGAAAAAGCCTCTGCTCGAGGATTAGAGGGAAGTCCTTCCGCTCTCAACATACAAACAAGAGCGAAAGAAGGCGTCTCAAGAATAGAGACACACTCTGGGGACGAATGTGTTCCCCCAGAGGTTAAACCAAGTCCACATGTATCAAGGGATGAGTTCCAAATCCTTGTCACCTCTGTGGACAACACATTGAAAGAGTTGAAAAGCTCTTTTGATTCTTTTGCAGGCACAACCTCAAGGGCCTTAAACGAAATGAACACCAAAATAGACAACTTGTCCACAGAGGTGCAAATTGCTCTAGCCCAGATGAGAACTGCTGCGACAACCTCTGCCACATATGCTGCTGCTGAGTTTGAGAAGGCCACAACCTCTTCCTTCCAAACTTCTGTCATAGAACTCATGGCTCAACTCAAAGATCAAGCCTCCACCCCCAAGGGCCTTACTCCTGAAGATTTAAAGAAGGCCCTCGAGCAAGTCCAAGAGCAAACAACAAAAGCAACTCTGGCCATGAAGCCCTAAGATTATATGACCAGAGCTAAGCTGACAGAGCTTGGGAAAGGAATACTTGATCAAATGACAGAATTCATCCAAGCCTTCACTGCCGCAAACGCCAATTATGTCAAGGATTTTCATAGGAGCATCGGCAGAATGCGCTATAACACAAAAGCAGAGCTCCACACTCTTCTTGGTCTCTGTGATGACGTATGCGCAAAACTCATAGCCGCGGGTGCAACTCCAGCGAAAAAGCCTGAAACATCGTGCAGAGCAGAGGGTACCAAAAACAAGGGTCAGGATGGCTCTGATGATGACTCTGACGATTCATCAGATCATCCTGAGGGGGAGAAACAAAGGGAAGAAACTGCAAACAGAGGTCTACCAGAACCACCATTATCAGTAGAACCCCTAAACCAAGTTCCCCAAACTCAAACCCAAGGAGGAAACCAACAACAGACCACAGAGGCAACAACCACCTGTGTGGAAATACTCTCTGAAGAAACCCCAATTGCAACCCAAGTACCTAAAACCAACCAAGATCAACTGTGGAAACAACCTCTGTATTCGGAACAGAGGTCCCAACCCGTGAAGAATTCCAAATCCTAACAACCTCCGAAGAAGATCAACCATCCCAATCACCAAAACCAAACTCACCAGAAGAACTCCCCTCTCCAACACCAAAAACACCAGAAGCTGCAACAACAAAACCCCCATCTCCCACACCCAAAACCAGAACCAAAACCATTGCTCACAAAAGAAAACATCTGAGCAAAACCACAGAAGCCTCACCAACCAAGTCTCTGAACAAACCAATCTCACCAACAAAGTCCTCAGAAACACAAGTGTCAAAACCAACAGAGGCAACCCACAAAACTACATAAGCTCCCTCAGAAATCCAAAAGGCAAAGCCAACAGAAGCAATCCCATCTCTGCAAGAATATCAACAGTCGAAGGCAAAAGACAAAGGCAAAGGGATAATGACAGAGGAACCCAAGAAGAAGAAGCCAAAGCATCAACCTACAGAGAAATTGATGAAGAGCTCCTTCGACGCATATGTGAGACCAAAGCCAGAAGAAGAAGATTGGGCTTTCGGTGTTACTCCTCTGTCAAATATACCCGTTATGGATCCTAAGGCAAAAGTCACAGAGGATCGAGTGGCCCAAATAAAGAAACAAATGGATGCTCTGCGCAGGCCCATGCCTCCACCCGGTGCACCTCCTCCACAGATGGAAGAGGTAGTATACAGATATCTGTACAACAGAAGTGCCATAGATCTTCTGCCAACAACCATTCAAGATCCCAACTTTCAAGCTGACCTCGAAAACATCTTCACAAGAACCACTCCCAAGCCAAAATACCAAGTCTTCTCAGAGTCCAAAATCGACAAAGTCATATACTGTAAGTTCTCTCAAACCAGAACCACACCTAAGGTTTCCTATAACATCTATAAGGTCAAAAGGGAGGACAGAAGCGTTACCCAATTCTCAGATGCTGATCTGAGAAATCTAAGTCCCTACGACCTACCCGACCTTCTGCACTGGACCAAAGAAAACTACACAACAGATGCAAATCGAAGGGCATACAGGGTGCTAAGGAAAGCCATGAGAGAGAAACTTCTGCTAGACAGCCTAGTCGACTTTCAATTAGGACGAGATCTCGGAGTGAGAAACTTGAATCTTCGACCACCAGAAGACGACTGACCATCCTCTGCCATACCAAACTCGATTATTACATCTCCAAGAGTTGGGCTAGTTTATCAAGATCCTGCTGGGAAGTCAAGATTGTTCGTAGAAATGGACTGTCAGAAGTATGCAACAACTACTTTGACAGAGTTCAAAGCAAGCCTTATGGAGCATAAAGGAACAGAGCTCATGAATCAAGCTCTCGCAGATAAACTGATAGAGCTCATCGACCAAGTAATCAACTTCAGAAACCTCTGCATCAGTTTCTATAACGAGCTCAGAGAATTAGGATTCGACAACAGAAGTTTCAACGACTTCAAAGATGCCAATGTCTGATATCCCCAAACAACCTCTGCAAATCTTTTCTTTCATAATCAAGTGTAAATGCCTCTGGCATATTTTATGTATGAAAGAAATGTAAAATCTTTTGAGGTATATTGTTTCACCTTTTGTTATGTACTTAGCCTAAAACTCTGCACTTTTCATTTTTTTTATTTTTCAAATACTTAGGGGGAGATTGTTAGCTCCAATCTTTCTGTTAATAGAAGTATTGAAAAATAGGCTAAGTGAAAGTTTCAGGTTACACTCTTACAATCAAATATGAACAATTAAGATCGTATTAACAGCAACTGGTCATATGATCTATTAACAATCTGTGAATTACAAGATATTACAATGAATTTCTCTCTCAATAGATCTAACAATTTATGCGTAAAGAGTTATCCAAAAGGTTAGCCAAAGATTCTCCAAAAGATTCTCTAAAGATTAGCCAAAGATTCAGTTAGCTACAGTTGCTAACTCCTATATATACTGTAGATAATAGCTAAAGCTACAGTACATATGAGAAACAGACTAATAGAACAATTACACGTGTCCTAATTAGTAACTGAATATAACAGATAATATCCCAAGATATGAATTCTGAACATACTTCTGAATAAGCGCTTCAGAACATTTGTCTTCATAGTCAGAAGTTCTGAGTCTCCTACTCAGAACTCTGAACCTTCTAGTCAGAATCCAACACTTAGAATCTTTTTGAGATTTCTCACTCAGAACTTCTGAGTCTTCTACTCAGAACTTCTGAGTCTTCTGAGTCTTCTTTAGTCTTCTTACTCAGAACTCAACACTTGTGTTTTTGACAAAACTTTAGACCTAACAATCTCCCCCTTTTTGTCAAACACACTTGTACTTTTCACCATCAAATTCTTAGAGCAGGAACAATCTTCAGAAGGAGCTCTTCTGAATGCTTTGACAACTTTTGCTCAGAATTCTGAATAATCTGAGTTAACAACTTTTGGTCAGTCTTTAATCAGCAGCAGCAACGATTTCCAAATTGATTTCTGTTATATATTTGCTTTTTCTTTGCTCCCCCTTGAAATGACAATTCTCATCTTCATTTCAGCTTTCATAAGATTTCTTTATAAGAAACAACCGATCAGTTTCCTTTTCCTCTTCTTCTTCTTAAAATAACATTTCTCTCTTTTGTTATTTCTGTACAAAAACCATATCAATCTTCAAAATCTTTAGCTTTTCTCCCCCTAAAGTTTTGGAAAGCAAAATCATCTTCAAAATCTTTAGCTTTTCTCCCCCTTGATTTTCAAAACTTTAGCGATGCTTTTTCTTCGAATGAAGTCTATGCTTTTTCTCCTCCTTAATGAATAACCTTGCTCCCCCTCAAAATAAGAATTCTGGAGCAGTTTGTTTTCTCCCCCTGAAAGTATGCAAATATTTCATTAAAATTATTCATTTCAAATATAGTGCTTTAATGAAAACATTTATACAAGGAGAATAAGATTTACTGAACTACACTTGATAACTACTAACATTTGATCATTTGAAAACTTTACAAAAGAAATACAACTTAATGAAATTTATCAGATTTTCAATCAAATGAAATCAAATGCATGTGTTTGGATTCAAATACAAGTCATCATTGCATATCGAGTTAAAAATGTTCAGTTTCAATCCCTTTATTAAATCTATTTGGTGTGCTTAGCATGCGAAATATGATTAGCTTCAAGAATATGCAATTCTAAAAACATATACGAATACTTTGCTCTACTTACACTATTTGTCCAAAAACAGGATTTTCACAAATTTACAGGTTTATTGCGACTTTGAATTTTCCCAAAGTTTCAAGAGATGTGTGCTCATTGGCATCTTTTAATTTTGTGCTCATTGACATCTTTTAATTTTGTGCTCATTGACATCTTTTAATTTTGTGCACATTGGCATCTTTTAATCAAAAAGTTTAGTAAGAATAAGATACATCGTTAAACATGACTTTCTATCTGGTTCTATAGCAGGATTTGGGTCAGCATATCCCAGACCAGTTGGTCTTAGGTGCTAGGTGACAAGCACCCCTTGGAACTTAATTTCCCAAACCATAAAGGCCACATCGATATATCTTAAACCCATTTGTACCAGTAGAACATGGTTTTCTATCTGATTCTATTGCAGGATTTGGGTCAGCCGATCCTAGACCAGTTGATCTTAGGGACTAGGTGTCGAGCACCCCTTAGGACTTACTCTCCCAAACCAGAAAGGCCACAGGTACAAACTTTCAAACTAAATGATTTTGTATATATATATTGCATCTCAATCACTTGGTTCTAAAACGTAGTACTTCCCCCATATTTTCGTTTCCATCCAACATTCTGACAAATTATGCTTTTTGAGCATTATATTCTATATAAGTCTAAATTTCATAACATTGAGCATTCAGCATAATTTCATTCATGATTTGCTAACCTTTCGATTTATTTCAGAAGTGAAAGTTGAAACAAATATAGCTCAGATAATACAAAAATACTTGTAAAAGCACCATTGACACACATTTTATTCATTGAATGAAAAATAAAAAAAATCATATCATTGAATTAAATTGTTAAGATTCAAACATTCAAAGCAATAGAAATAAAACATAATACAATGTTACCTTTCACCACTTGTTCCTTGAAACAGAAAAATATGACAGTTAAGGATATCACCTGAGAAGTATGAGTTCTAAACTGATTTGTTTAGAAGTCTTAGTCTCTGAAGTACGGGTCCTGAACTGAATTATTCAGAAGCCATTGTCATTTAAGTACGGGTTTTGAACTGATATGTTCAAAAACCTAAAACGTTGAATCACGGGTTTTGAACATTATCTTGAAACAATCAGATCAAATTTTGAGTCAATGCTTCCTCTGAAATCAAGATAATCCTGCAAAATCAAGAGATTTTGGTAATCATCTACGATGATTCCTCATTAGTTATCAAAAAAAATTCTGAGTAGTAGAGTCAGAATTCTGATTAGAAGAGTCAGAATTATGAGTAACTTGCTCAAAATTCTAAGTATCAGAGTCAGAATTCTGATTAGTTGAGTCAGAATTCTGAGTAGTAGAGTCAGAACTTCTGAGTAACAGAGTCAGAATTCTGATAAAACTATCCAGAGAAAATGCCTTAGAAAAATGTTTGGATTTTGTGATTTTTGAACATTCTGAACTTCAAATCACCATAACTTGCTCAAAAATCAGAATTTTTCAACCAAAATTTGCAGGGTTGCTTAAAATGTGATTCTGAACACATTCTCTGGAAATGTTTTCTACTAAAAACACTCACATCTATGAGTTCGATAACCTCATAGCAAACAGAACTTTTTCAAAAAAAATCTTCAAGATCAACAAATTGATCTATATGAATCAGAAATCCATAATTACATTCAGATCGAGTTTTGGACTGAATTATCCAAAAGTCAATATTCTCAATTTAAGCACAGCATCGGTTTTAAGTCATGTGTCAGTATTATCATTCAACTCTACACATGAATAACCTGCAAAACAGATTAAGTTGTCTTTGGTACCCATATGAACTTGGGTCCAGGTTTGTTAGGTGCAGTGGCATATGCAGATATTCTATAAGAACCATACCAGTGCTGAATAAAATTCTTGTTCACAAAATCATTAGTCCCACAATATGAACAACAAAGTTTCTTTTGTGCAATTCTGACTAATTGATTTACAGAATAAATCACATCAGGTTTAACAAAAGATTTTCTTTGAAATGTATTGTTCTTCTTGACATTTGAATTAGGAACTTTTGATTTTGGCACTTCTTTCTTGGAAGTTGTTCCTTTAACTCTCCATTCCATTTTTATCTTTTTAAAAGAACAATTATAAGATTTATCAATAGCAGAATCATAAAACAGATTAGAAGAACGAATCTGATCTTTTGAACTATGATTTGATTTGTCAACAACTTTCGTTTCAAATTCCCTAAACTTTTTAACATACAAATCAAACCTTGACTGCAAATCAGATTTGGACTTCCTCTCTATCATGATTTTAGTTGATAAATCAGATAATTTCTTAATAAGCCTCCTTATCTCCAAATGAAAAACTTTCTTTTCCTTCTCAAACTCATCTTTTAAGCATTTTTCTTTAAAGCCATTTACCTTCTTCTTTTCAGTCTCTTTCCTTCCATCTTCTAACTCTTTCTCCAACTCATTGATTTTTACAGAAAACTCATTTAACATTCCTGTTTTCTTTTTCTCAAAACCAATCTTTTCTTTTTGAAAAACATTTTTCTTGCATTCAAACTCTTTTCTTTCTTTTGCAAGAATTTTCTCCAAATCAGAAATTTTCAAAGATAATTCAACAGACTTTGTTTCAAAACCTTTCCTCTCAGTTTGAAAGTCTCTTCTCTCTTTCTCAAATTTCACTCTTTCAAGTATAAGAACTTGTTCAAAATCATAGATCTGTCTCAAGAGTTGACAATTTTTCATTTCACATGATTTGATTCTATTTTCAGACTCTGTCAACATCTTTCTTCTAAAATTGCCTTTCTCTTTCAAATCAACATTCTCTTTTTCTAACAACTTTATGTTTTCTTGAACCTTTTCAAAATCCTTTAGAAAATCAGATTTCTCTTTTTGCAAAATCTTTATAACTTTTGCATATTCGTCTTGTTTTGCTTGAAGATTAGCAATCTTGCTTTCAAAATGAACAATCTCAGTTTTTGGTTCAGAAATTGTTTCTTTTGCTTTTACAGGACTTAATTTTTGTAAATTGTCTGAACTGGTTATAGAAATTGCAGGTCTCACAAAAATTTCAATAATCTCAGGCATGATGAAATGACAAATTCGAATATCAACTATGAATTATGATAAAAAATGAGAATCAACACAAATCTAGAACATGCAAGAATTAATCAAATCTGTCACATGCATTTCATCAAACAGTTAGAGTACATGAATTAATGAAATCTTCTTTTCAACAAAAAATTTGAATACTAATCAACATGCAGCAGATATAATCACTTTGATCCAGAAACCAATCAAGAATTTCGAAAACATACCTGTGATCTCTGTTTAATTTCGAGAATTAATCAGCATAGAGAGAAAATCTTTGGATAACTTGATTGTAAGATATCGATTCAACAGAAAGACAAATTCAAATTTCTTGAATCAATGATAGAAACGAATTCAAGAATTGTTAGGAATTCAAGAATTGTTAGCAGCAGCGGAATCAATTGTCGAATTGATCAAGAAACTTCAAGAACGCGATCAAACACACTCTTGGTCGAATTTGTTTGTTGATTGGCTCTGATACCAATTGAAAGTTTCAGGTTACACTCTTACAATCAAATATGAACAATTAAGATCGTATTAACAGCAACTGGTCATATGATCTATTAACAATCTGTGAATTACAAGATATTACAATGAATTTCTCTCTCAATAGATCTAACAATTTATGCGTAAAGAGTTATCCAAAAGGTTAGCCAAAGATTCTCCAAAAGATTCTCTAAAGATTAGCCAAAGATTCAGTTAGCTACAGTTGCTAACTCCTATATATACTGTAGATAATAGCTAAAGCTACAGTACATATGAGAAACAGACTAATAGAACAATTACACGTGTCCTAATTAGTAACTGAATATAACAGATAATATCCCAAGATATGAATTCTGAACATACTTCTGAATAAGCGCTTCAGAACATTTGTCTTCATAGTCAGAAGTTCTGAGTCTCCTACTCAGAACTCTGAACCTTCTAGTCAGAATCCAACACTTAGAATCTTTTTGAGATTTCTCACTCAGAACTTCTGAGTCTTCTACTCAGAACTTCTGAGTCTTCTGAGTCTTCTTTAGTCTTCTTACTCAGAACTCAACACTTGTGTTTTTGACAAAACTTTAGACCTAACACTAAGTATAGAAGTCTTCGACAGAGGCTCTGCCGAGTAGCCGAGTAACCAAGAAGACAGAAGTCTTCGACAGAGGCTCTGTCGGGTTATCCAAGAAGACCGAAGTGAAGAAGCAACAGAAGACTCTTCTAAGCGGACAAGGCCACAGAGCTTCTGTCATACTTAACAGAGCCTCTGTGGTAAAAAGAAGATCTACGCAAAAGATCTAAACAAGGACAAACGTGCTTCTTACAATATCTGCTATTCGAAGGTTCTGAAGATCATTCTGACAAGGCGTGACCTGACAACTCCACGTGTCAAACTATGATAGGTTTCAGTGTAAAGCAGAATACGGAGCATTTAATGCACGTTGTATCAACAGTAACAGAATAGTGTATTAGTACATTCCAACAACTGTTCATCAACTGTATCCTAGTACCTTCAGACCTTATTGTCTAAAATACTTGTCTCCTTTAAAGTAGTATAAATAGAAGGCTCATGTTGAGCTATTCATCAAGCAAAAATGCATATTTAAGAATTACTTTGAAAAGCTTTGCACAACACATAAACACCGTTAAGAGCAGAATTCTAGTTAATCCTTCGGTGTTCTTGGTGTTCTTATTTATATCAAATACAGTAAATCTTTGAGAAATCTATCTGTTATTTACATATTGCTTATTTGATATTGTGTGTTATTCTACCTCATAAATATCTTTCAGTTCTTTAAATACGCTTCCGCATTACATCTTATCTGAACTAACTGAAAGAATCATCATTGTTAAGCAAAACGGGAACCAACAAAAGTCATTATAAAGAACCAAAAAGAAATATTCTAAGTAAGATTTTAGGTGTGAAAATCGGTGGGTCAATTTCAAATCTTTGGTGAACCAACAATCTCCCCCTATTTGAATTTGAGCTCCATACTTAGAGTATTCAAGAGTATAACATGCAGTAACAATAAATCGTCGGGCCTGGATGGGTTTTTCTTATCAAGAAGTTTTGGTCGATAATAAAAAAGGATTTTTGGTGGCTGCCATTTCTTATTTTTGGGAGAAAGCGAAGTTAAAACAAGGCTGCAACTCGTCTTTTCTTGCGCTTATTCCAAAAATCTCAAGTCCGGTGGGGTTGGATGATTTTCGTCCAATTAGTTTGATTGGGGTGCTCTTCAAAGTAATTTCAAAACTCATGGCGGAAAGGATAAAGTTGGTAATGGGTAAACTAATTAGCGAAGTGCAAAGTGCCTTCCTAAAAGACCGTTTCATTCTTGACGGGGTGTTGATAGCAAATGAGGTTGTGGAATTCCTACGCCGGTCCAAAAAGAATGGCTTCATCTTCAAGGTAGACTTCGAAAAAGCCTACGATAGTGTAGAATAGACCTTCCATTGGCTCCTTTTCTATTTTCGTTAGTGGCCGAAAGCTTGAATGTCCTAATTTCGGAAGCGAAGAACAAAGGGCTCATGGAAGGAATCAAAGTTGGAAATGGGGAGGTGGTGGTATCGCATCTCCAATACGCGGACGATGCGGTTTTCTTTGGTAATTGGAAGGTATCAAATTTAAAGAATTTATTGCGCATTTTGAAATGTTTTCACGCGGTGTCCGGCCTCAAAATCAATATGCGGAAAAGTAAACTATATGGTTTGGGTATTTCCGAGTCCGAATTGCATATGTGGGCCAACGGGTTAGGTTGCGGAAGTGGTAATTTACCATTTGTGTACCTCGGTCTCCCCATGGGAGCGGCAATGTGGAAGATAGATAGTTGGAAACCGGTAATGGAAAAAATAAAAAATAAGTTGGCATCATGGAAAGCCAAGTTGATATCCTTCGGTGGAAGGCTAACTTTGGCGAAGTCCGTCCTCGGAAGCATCTCTCTTTATTTCTTCTCGATGTTTCGAGCCCCGAGAGGAGTAATTAGAGAACTTGAAAGGGTGAGGATCCGGTTCTTTTGGGGAGGAGGATCGGGGAATGGGTCGGGCGAGAAACAAGAGATTTCGTGGTTCAAATGGGAGAATGTCATTCGAGACCACAACAAAGGCGGGCTAGGAGTGGGTAGCTTACAACTAGCAAATTGGGGGTTACTAGGGAAGTGGTGGTGGAGGTTTATGGTCGATAAGAATGGGTTGTGGGCTAAAGTTATTTAAAGCATTTACGGTCAAGAGGCAGGTTTGCGAGATAATTCGTTTAGAATTAGGGGTAACACGACTTGGACGAACATTCTAAAAGTCGATAAAGAAGTAGAGAGATTGGGGGTCAACTTTAGACTAAGTTTTGGGAAGGAGGTGGGTGATGGTTCGGACACGAAGTTTTGGAAGGAAAGTTGGATCGTAAATAGCGACCTTGGGAGTAACTTTAAGCGCCTTTTTCAATTAGAATCGAACAAGGATGCTTCCATTGCGGAGAGAGGGGAGTGGCGAGGGGAGGAGTGGATTTGGAAATGGAATTGGAGGCGGGACCCGAGAGGAAGAGAGGCGGGAGAGTTAGAGGACTTGATAAAGCTGCTTGAAGGGTGGAAGCCAAAATCGGGCTTAAGGGACAAACTGAAGTGGTTGTTCGCCGCGGACGGGAACTTCTCGGTGCAGAATTTTCGAAAGTATCTTGAAGAAGCCCAAGTTGGTTCGGGTCAGAATATGGCAGAAACGAAATGGTCTAAGTTGGTTCTGAAAAAGTCGTTATTTTCGTGTGGCGTGCAACACTAGGAAGAATCCCTAGTCGAGAGGTGCTGGACAAAATGGTAGTGGATCTAAACTCGATACTTTGCCCCAATTGCGACAACGAAGTGGAAAAAATTGACCATGTGTTAGTCTCGTGTCAAGAGGTTAAAAAGATTTGGGAGGAAGTTTTTCGTTGGTGGGGTAAGGACGTAAGTTGATTACAATCGTTAAACGACGTCTTAAATCTCCTTAATGATGGACGGAAAGAAATTTGGACCGCGGTGGTTTGGGCATTTTTATACTTGATATGGTCGCATCGGAATCAGATTATCTTCAAAGGGGAGAAAAGGAAAGTAGTCGAAAGGTTCTTTGAATTCCAAATGTGTACTTTTGAATTGATTAAACATAGGAAGTGTAACCAAATTACGTGTTGGTCGACGTGGTTATCGGCTCCTTCGGAGATGTGTTAAAGTGAAGCTGCAGGGTCGAGGAGCAACGCTCGACTGTGCGGATTAAGCCAATCCTAACAATCCGATGATTGTTGCTGCACGGTAGATGGAGGTCATGTGGTTAAGATGCTTTCGAATAGCAGCTGAGTGGAGTGCTTACTCGATTAAGACAGCAAAAATGGTCTAAATAGTGGCCTGTTTGAGAGTAGTCAACGACTGTGTGGGGGGCTTAACGGATAAGACGCTGGGCCGTGTGTAAGATACCATGGACTGCACCTTCCAGCCAACTTGGTTACGGTAAGGCAAACCGGAGTAGCTGATCCATTAAGCATTTCGAGGACCTGGGCGGTGACTGCTGCACGGTTAAGACAACAGAAGGAAGCTGCTGTTTCGCAGCCGCTGGTGGGTTCTGTGGCATGGGCTTTCGGGTGCCAAGGACCTGTTTAGACGTAGGGTGGTTCGAGGGTTGGTTCGTATTTATCTCGGACAGTTGTTGTGGTAGTGGGGCTTATTGAGAAGTCCGATTGAGGTGGCTAGTGGCATCTGTTGTTCAAGTCTGAGCTAATAGTCGAAGTACTCCAGTAAAATTCTGTTAGGTATTGTTGTTTGTTTTGGTTTGGTCCTGGTATTGTAGTTCTGTTTCATTTGGTTGTGATTGGTTTTTTGGTGGTTGCGGTTTGTGTCTTGCAAACCAGTAGCCTTCTGTGTTGGTTAGCCATTTTGGTGGTCTTTGTGTATGTTTAGTTCATGGTAATAAAATATGTTTGCTTTTCAAAAAAAAATCTTTATCAAGAACTACACACAGAAAACTTTTAAGATTGTTGTGGAAAAAAACAGATAAAATCTATCCTAACAATCTTTCACAAAGTATACAGAAAAGTGAACACAACTTTGAAAACAAAGAACAATGCTATGAAGTTCTTGAGAGAAAAACGATTATGCCGATTTTTTCTTTTATCACTTAGGAGAAATCTTCAAAAAAACGTCACCTTGCATGAAAAGGTCTTCACCTTTAAATACTCCCATGTGCATTAAATGCATGGGAACTTGTCACACTAGGATTAAAAGTCAGATTGTCTTTGATAGAGATAAAGTGTCTTTTTTATCTTATCATGGGACAAGGTTGACCTGCAGACTTTTGGTGTAGACAATTGATGAAAAAGGTGTAAAAGTCAAACATTCTTTTCCTGAATCTTCAGAGAATGTCCCCATCATTGCATGATTTGATCAAGATCTTTTTAGCAATAAGACAAAGGAGGATCCTTTAAAAATTGAGGATCCTACCGATTTGTCAATGAGGAAATCGACAGAAATAGCTTAGTTGAGGTTGAGAAGTTTATCTTCAATCCGCATTGGTAGATTCTCTTCTTCTTGATTTCGGTTGTTCTTTGGCTTCACTGAACTTTGAATACATGACTAAGCTAGTTCAAAACACCTAAAAATTATCTAAGTATTAAAGGATGTTTTTCAAAGATTTTGAAGGAGATCGTGAGGTCATCTTCAAATCTTTGGCGACCCAACACGTTCTTTTGGTGATTTATTGTACAAATGTGTTTATTTGATGATTAATTTTTTGGTGTATTTGGTTTTATAAACCGATTGGAAAATGTACGGTACTGTGTTATGAGGCATTTTGGAAATATAAGAGTATGATTTCATTTGGAAAATAGTTTGTCTCAACCAATGATGAGTTTTTAAGTTAATCATATCTTTAAGATATGTGTTTGCATAAACGCTAGTTAAATGTTTTTTAATTTTTTTGTTGACCTTTATTTGATAGTCATTTGAGTTTTTGAGCTTTTGGCTCGGTGTTGACTTAAATGAGTCTTGGGGACATTAGTCCGGTTTATTTTGCTCTATGATGGGCTTTTGAAGTTATATGCATTTGAGGCATATTTATTAATATATATATATATATATATATATATATATATATATATATATATATATATATATATATATATGTTTTTAGAGTGTTGGACTTTTTTTCGATCCATATGCATTTGAAGAATATTTATTTGTTAATTATATGATTTGAGTGTGTTGAACATTCTTTTGGAATTATATGCATTTGAGGCATATTTATTTGTCAATTACATGTTTTGAGGATGCTGGACATTCTTTTCGAGTCATGTAATTTAGACTATGATGCATTGGATCCATAGTCATGTGAGTCAGTCTTGTGAATGGACGGATGGGTATTAAGGGGTTGGACTCAGGGTCCCATGTTTCGTGACTCTAAACTTTTCAAGTAGGGAGTAGGATGGTTGAGTCTGGAGGTGGTATCTTGGAGGTAAGCACTAGGACCTCCGCCGCTTGAAGGTAATGCCTTGGAGGTGGTCCTTAAGTATGTCGGGCTTCGAGATGGAATTCGTGGGAATAGACACTAAGGTCAATCGACTTTTGTGGTGAAACTTGTTAAGGAGTCGTAGGAACATTTGGACTTTTAGTCGTGAAGTGTTATACGATTAACGGTGTACGAGTGACATAATTATGTGTTCCCTTCACGTTCAATAGATATGAGTCTCCCTCGTTGTTGTTAAACGTTATTTCGCATATTGTAATATCTATGCTTTAATATTGTTTGGGTTTTGGCAAGTAACCGCATTTTATGACTTTGACTTATGGAATCCCCTCGATATATCAAGGTTTTGAATAAAGACTTTTTTTCCCATATTTTGGTATTTGGATTTTAACCCTATGATATTTCGTGTGAGTATTGAGTTTGGTTCCATGATTATGAGGTATTTCTATTCAAGTATTTTATCACGAAAATGGAGTTTTGGGAAAGATATAACTTTTTATTCTAATTACTTTGCACATTGAGAATTGTAATTTAAATAATATTCTTTCCGTTTTTCCATTTTATATAATTAATAAACTCTTGAACTGACTAGGCGTTAAGCCTAACACTTTTTATTTGTCTGCATGTGCATCAAGTCCTTGTTGGGGGGAATGGTACTAGCGACACCGTGAAGAATTGAGTGCTAGTTAGATGCACGAGAAGGATGTGTCTATTGGGTGATGTCTTCTGCACATTTTGAGATACCAAGTGTTAATGGGTTTAGTAACACACCTGATCTTTATTTAGATTTGTATAATATTTGGTTTATTATTTGTTGAGGCTAAATCTAGAATTCTATTTTGAGATGATTCAAGTGGTGATTTGTAGAAAGAATTTTACCCTTTATTTGATGTATCTTTAAAATTTTAAATTAGTTGTTCTTTCTAAATTTGAGGGTGTTACATAATTGATCTTGCAGTCAAGGATGCATAGTATATGTTGCTCCAAAAATTTCAAGTAGGAGGTTTCTTAGTGCTACTCTTACAACTAATGCACAAAAAAGCCCACAAGTGCATGACCTATCGACGGTTGACACTAGTTACCTATTTGATTGATTTATATAAAGGGGATCTTGGAACAATTGGTTACCTCTGGTCGAGTTGATCCAATCAATTTAAAAGTCTCCAACTTCCAAAATTTTACAGTTTTGTATGTTGAACCTGGAACAAGTATTTGTGTTAGCACAATTTGCTAACAAAGAGGGAAAACCAATGCCAAGTTATGATTAGTTAACAAGTAATATTGATTGTTGAACATGAGGCATGTTAACATGCTACAAATACTTTAAACCATGTGATTTTAAAAGCAAATAGATTGCAAAACAAAAACGAAATATCAATTTCTAAGAGTCGAATCATACCAGGTAGGGTGAGATCAAGAGTCGTGAACGAGAGAGAAACCTAATGAGAGAAAAATCGATTTCGAAGGGTCGTGAGAGTATTTGACGGGGTGGTCGACGGAGAGGTAGTTGTTGACGTAGATGTGGTTTGTCGGCGGGATCGATATATTGATGTACATGGCAGTCTGTAACCCTAGCCAGAAAGAAAGAATGCATTATATAGTTTAGAAGAAGTGAGGGATCTTCGATGGATCCTAATTTTATTAAATATTATTCAAATTAATTTTAAATCCTAAAGTTACAATTTTATAAATCCTACTTTCGACGGATTTTAGAGCGATTTAAAAAAATTTATTTTTAAATTATTTAAATAATATTCGATGGATAATTGAGGGAATTCTTCGACGAAGTTTAGACGGATAATTTTCGACTAAATCCTGAGGGAAATTTGCAATAGATTTTAGATGGATTTTAAATTTTAAATTTTTAAATTTTTTCGAATAATATTCAACGGATAATCAAGGGGCGGATCCAGAATTTTTTTCATACGGTGGTACCATATAATATAGATAAAAAATAATTACAAAAACACGGTTTTTATCGACGTGTCTATATCTTTTTACCAACGTTACATATTGTTTGACGTGCTTCTAGCCTAATTCCACCGTTTCGAGGGATTTTTAAAACTTTTTGCTTGATTTCAATGGATTTTTAAGTTTTTTTTATCAATTTCGAAAAAAAAATCGGTTTTTTTGTTAATTTTAAGTGTTTTATTAGTTTTTTTTGGTTGATTTCAAGAGTTTTTTTTGTTTTTGGGTTGATTACAAGGTATGGCTGCATCTTCTTGAATTTTACAAAATAATACGGTAGCACCTTCCAAAACGATATGATTGCACCTTTCACGAACCTAAATTTTTTTACTCTTTCCCAGAGAAATAATACGGTGGCACGTGCCACCGTATTCAATACATTGGGTCCGCCTATGGGATAATCGAATGAATTCTTCGACGGACTTTAGACGGATAATTTTAGACGGATTTTCGAGGAAAATTTACGACGGATGGTAGACGGATTTTAAAAAAAAATATTTTTTTGTTAAAGGAAAAACGAAACAACATAACAATAGAATAGAGAGCACGAAAATCTGTCTTTCTCATTAATCATAAGCCCTTTAAATAGGGAGGAGTTTACAACGAAAAGGAAACATTAATTATGGTAATATCTAATAGTAGGAAAATATTCTTTCAATCACTTCCTTTTGATGATGGCACATATCCTTCAACATTCCCCCTTGTGCCGAATCAAATGAGTGATGGTGCATAGTTCTTGCCTCATTAAAACCTTACGCCAAAGAAACAAAACTCAGTGGGAAAAATAAAAACTTTAGGCGAAGGAAAGAGTACAAGACACCAATAAACAATTCCTTTAGTCTACCATTTTTCTTGATTTGTGCATCAATCAAGAGGTATAGAAATCAAGATGATGTATAAAATGTTGCCTCACTAAAACCTTGCACTAAGGAACAAAACCCAATGGGAAAAATAAAACCTTGGTTGAAGGAAAGAGCACAACATACCAATATTACATATATAGTAGACTCCCCCTTTTGTCTACCACTCCCCCTGATTCGTGCATTAATCAAAGGAGGTTTAAAACATTTCCATTTCAATACTTTCTACATGTTTCCCAAATATGGTTTTACGTATTGATTTGGTAAACAAACATGTCACATTTTCCTCGCGTTTTATTCAGTTCACTTGAATCTTGAGGAGAATAAAAACTTAAGCAAAGTATGCTTTGTGTTATAACCCTTGAAGTATCTTACTTTCATTTCTTAGATACATGATGCATTATTTCCATACATGCAAGTTGTATAATGGTTAAACTCAAAATTACCAGCTCCTCTTATATGTGTAATGATAGTCCTTAACCATATACACTCTTGAATAGTCTCATGGAGAGTAAGATTGCTGATAATATAAGAAGATAGCTATTAAGGGTTTGCTTAGTTTACTTCCAAGCAATCGACATGTTCCATATGATAATTCCTTATCCAGTTTGGGAACAACCTTTATACCAGTCAAACATATACCTAATATCAGCAAATATATACCAATGCATTGTTTGGTGTTTTTCTATAAGAGCCAGTACTTTTGCCGCTCACAATCTAAGTAGGTATTGAAGTTTCATTATCAATCCATTTATCTTCGTAGGGAAATTATAAGCCCACGTCAATGGTGCCAAAAGACTAATTTGAAATCATTCCAATGACGTTGCGTTGGCGCTGAGCTAAATCTAGCTGACAAGTTCAGTGAGAAGTACAATATACGGTCAAGTGTATTATGTTGAGTACAATAATGCGCCTATTGTACTTAGGTATGGAATTCCAGCTCCTAACACCTCTTCGTCCTCATCCTTTAGACGAAATGGATCTTTCCTTATATCCAACACATTGACCGATCATGGGAGTACTAATCGGATGCGCTTTGTCTATATTAGGTCGCCTGATCATTTTCTAGACATATACGTATCGGTGGATTAATATTCCACAAACTCGGTGTCGTAGCTCAAGTATCTAGACAAAACCAAGTTTCCCCACGATCTTCCATCTCAAATTCAGATTTCAAGTAGCTTGTGTTTTCTCTTATTTCATCAAGAGTATCTATTATGTTCATAACATCGACATATAGAGCTACTATGAAAATTTGGGACTTTTTTTCTTATATAAATACGCAAGGGCACAGTTCATCGTTCTTATATATCGTTTCCCAATCAAGTATTCACTCAGGCTGGTATACCACATCCGCATAGATTGCTTTTATAAAGTGAGTGTTTTAATTTTATTATAAACACATTTCATGGTTTAGAGTTACTTGATATTGGTATAATGCCATCAAGCACTTTTATATCTCTGAATTTAGATCCCCATAGAGATATGTAGTAACTACATCGTTGAGATGCAATTTTCAGTGCTTCGGAAACTACTTGGCTAATTTAATTAGCAGAACGTTGTCCATCACGAGAGAGTAAGTCTTATTGTGGTCAATCCAGTGCGTTGTGAGAAACCTTGCGCCAAAGGAGAGCCTTATATATTATGACTTAAATATTCTCATTACGCTTCCCTGACAAATGATTTATCTATGTCCTACAGGCTTTACACTTGGTCGGTTAGCACTACCGAGCCAAATACCTGTTCATTTGTAAAATAATTATCCTGGATTGCTTCTTTTCATTTAGGCCAATTTGCTCTTTGTTGACATTCTTCAACTGAGCATGGTTCGATGACATCGTGCTCTGTTATCTAATAAGCAACGGTATATGCAAATATATCATCATTGAGTATGTATGATCTGTCCATCGACTCATATTCATTTGAGATTCTTTTGATCTCTGGAATCAGTATTAACTTCGGAGCGTCCTTCAGTAATGATTCATAGACATAGATTTAATCAGAGATAATCACATGTATTGATGATATATAGTTGTGCCTTACTCTTCTCTTCCTTTAGATGAGTATCTATCGAACCAAGTAGCTTCCCCCATTTCCTTTTGGGAGCTACGACCTCAACCACACCTCCACCATGTGTGATTGCAACGTACTTCCAGCGATGTTGTGCCCTTGTTTGGGGACTTTTAACCTTGCGAGTATATTTGCAGCTCGTATATGTGAATTTGTCACTCTAGATAATGTTAAACGTACCAGGTATCGAGTCTGATTCGTTTGACTTCAACTTTACGTTGTGAAGTTTTTGGGGATCAAAATGAGACACGGATGAAATATTCAATGACACTTCCTGTCGTTCCCATGGAAAATCCTTTTTCCTATCTCCCCCTAACGACAGGAAAGTTGTCTCATCAAAGTGACAACTCGTAAATCTAGCGGTAAAGGGATCACTCGTCAAGGGTTCTAATTAGCGGATAATTGTTGGGGATTCATATCCAACATTTGATGAATCGTCTTTAAGACCCATTTTGGTACACTATGGGGGCGTAATTGGCACATATACAACACAACCAAACATACGTAAATGTAAAAATATCAGGCTTATATCCAGTTACCAACTGGTACGCACAAGATTGGTTTGCTGGTTGTGGGTCTAAACACGAATAAGTAAAGTTGCATGTAATATTGCATAACCATATGTAGATCTGGATAAATTGGTACGCATAACCAATGCCCTAGCTACCATCTATATTCTTTTGATGACAACTTTTATCATTTTACGAGACCATTTTATATATACACATGCGGTACAAATGCAATAATCATCAAATCCTTATGATGTAAATTCTTCAGCATTCTTAGTCATGTAGACTTGATGAGAAAAAATCAGGGTGGTGAGTCCTTAAACGTATAACTAGTGCTAGGAGTGCAACATTTCATGTAATACCCCGGGTAAGTCAGTTAGATAAATTCCCTATCAGTTAAATTATTTAACCTTAAGATTTGATGTTTAGGGTAAGTATGAGATAAGTTATAAGTTTAAGGTTCATTTGGTAATTTTGGTTTAATATTACCTCTTAAACATCAGATATTATTCTGATAACCTAAAATAGAAAGAGTGTGTGTGTGCGGGAGTCCTGGAGGCGAAAGAAAGCAAGAAGAAGAAACCTACGGTTAGAGCATCAATCAATTGGGTTGGATTCGATTTGGAGGTAAGCTCTTTTATATTTTGTGTTGGTAATCAGTAATAGAAGATATCTATCGGTTTAGAAGTTACGATTTCATTAATTGGTATAGATTTCAATCGATTTTTGAGAAAATGGAACCGACTGTGTTCTTGAGAGTCCCGGGGAAGTCCCGGTATAGTCGACTCCCGGTATTGCGAACTTCCGGTATTGTTAAAACTCCCGGTAGTGTGGAGTCCCGGTATTGTTAACTCCCGGTAGTGTGTAGTCCCGGTATTGTTAACTCCCGGTAGTGTGGAGTCCCGGTATTGTTAACTCCCGGTGATAGAGACTCCCGGTACTGAGAAGTCCCGGTACCCTGTGTAGTCCCGGTAGTTGTTAAGTTTTGACAATTGGTTGCAGTAAGCAGTGAATCAGTTGGGGATATGAACTTGGTAGGTTTTATATGATTGGCTTGTAAGGCAATATATATCCCTTAAATTGTTTCAGATTCTGTGAAGTCGTGGTAAGAGATAAGACCATTGTGAAAGGAGCTTGCGAGCGTGTGTAATAATCAAAACAGGTGAGTTTTACTTTAAAAGTATTTTAACTGGAATACATATACGTATGGTTTGGGAATGTGATAATTGGTGATTACGTGTTTATATGTATGGTATATGTGAATTATAATATATTGAGGTATTATATTTACATGAGTATTATAATGTGTTATAATACGTTGGCCGGGCTTAGGACCGGTGTGTTTGGCTATAGAATCCGTATAGCGTTGTTTGGCTGTAGATGTTGTGCAGCGTTGTAAATTTATTAGTTGGCTTGCAACAACTAATATGGCCAGGAGGAATGAGAATGAGAAGGGAAGGTATATGTTGTGTGAGTTCAAATTAATATATTTGATAGTGCTGTGTGATTTATATAAATAAAGGTTATATAAATGATTTCAAACTAACAGGGATTTTTCTCACTTAGACCCTTAGGTCTAACCCTCATTTTTGTTTTAAAAATATGTATTCCAGGTGGTGGATCGCGTAAGAGCAAGTAATTAGAGTAAGAGATGGATGGCTTTTGTGAAGGATTATATGACGAAGAATTTTGCATGTTTAGCAGTTGTAACCTAATAACTAAATGTTATGTATGTATTTAGTATAAAGTTTGTAGTAGGATGGTTTCTTTTGATTGTAAAAGACTACGGGACCGTACTTGTAATTTGATATCTCTTTTGTTATATCGATGTTATGTTACATTATGTGATTTGTTGTGTATATGGGATTTGGGTTGTTACATTTCATGTGGACAATAATATTACACGTGTTCATCGTGTCAAAACCAAAACCATAAAGTACTTTAATGGCCCGCATTCTGGATGTTTATGTCCATAAATATCACCTTGTATTCGTTGTAAGAATGAAATATTTTTATATTATGTCCTTAGCTTTAGGATGGTCTCATTCCTGATTTGGCTAAGGATCAGGGTATATAAAAGTTCTAGGTATTAGAGAGGGCATGTTATGATGGTGGTGTTGCTTCTTGTGCAGTAGAAGTCAACAATTACAATTTGGTTAATTCCCTCGTTTTATCTTTCACTCGAAAGAGAATGTACCTAAGTGTACTTTGCAATACATAGATCACTATGTCATGACCATGGTATTCCACGTGGTCATGCCGAAACATATATGTGTCATTGTTCCAAAGTTCTTTATTGGTGACAAGATATGATTTACTAACATAGATAATCCATTAATTTGATACATTAATTTCTCTAATGTATGTTGCTTTTATATCATTAGAGTTGATGTACATATAACCATTTCCATTCTTATAATATGATTTCTCATTGATACGAATATCTTAACAAGGTTTCTATTAATATAGTGTTTTAGTGATTGATCTTGTGTCATTAAGCAACAAGTGACAGTCCATCGTCAAGTGTTTGGAGGAATTAAAATAATTAATTCAATGAAAATAATCTATTTCTTAGGATTGTATGAGATGCCACATAAACAATCAAGTTCTCCTCGATACATTCCTATATGGAACGAAGAACGTTGAGAGTTTTGTTTTTGATGTGTTTATTTACATCTATAACAACTATAAACTCAGGTGTATATATACGCAAATGCAATTAATTTGATAGTTAAAGTATATTCAAATAAACTTATACTTAACCAATCTTAGATATGACATAGTTCATTTATAACTTGTTCCATTTTCTATTAGGAGTTCGTTCCCAACTCCTGCCATGAATTTGACCCTTTCCACAACCTTGTCCATATGGTACATAATTGGCATATGTGTGTGGATCAATATGTTTAACTCGCTATACTTAGAGTTCTTTCCACCTGAAACGCTTACCTTGTTAACCTTAAGAATTTTTTTATCCGAGTATTGTCTAGTGTTGTTAAAAAAACCATTGTTACATCTCTTAGCCACTTGCATTAAGTTAATGAGTTTGTTAAAGGTTATATTGCAGCTTATACTGTTTCATTAGTATGATTGGTGATATAGGAAAGATGAAAAGATGATATGATTCACATAATCTTTTGTGAGTTCCTTGCCACAAAAATTGAGACGTATTTTGAGACAGAACATTTCTTTGTTAAAATCAGTCACATTCTTGTAATCAAGTAAGTAGGTTTCATTCTACTGTATGATTAGTTTAGGAAATGTATGGTACTGAATATTCCCGAATTTCCTTTTTGGGACGTCCCACGATTCTTGGGGGTTTCTAGTTATTCCATCCGAAGGTTGTGACTGATGTATCGTCTCAAAAATTTCAAAGTATTTACTTGTATCTTAACGTCTAGTTTTTTTCTTAGGGTCAAAAGGGTTCGATGATTTTTACATATTTTCTTGTGTTTTTCCGAACCAATCTTATGGTAATCAAGTACTTTTGATTCATAGATGTCGTAGAAAATGGAGAACATATTATTTTCTAAAATAGTGAATTATGGTTTATACTTATTATGTTATGCATGAAATTTCATTATCATAATAGTATTGGATTTTTGTATTCTTACATTTTATTGATAATACTTCATCAATATTTTAAATTTGGGAATTAAAACTACTTAATCTATTGGATCTCCAGGTAGTAGGGGAATCACATGGATTTCTTAAGTCCCTATAAACCTTAGGGTTATTTACACCCGTTTGACAAAATCCAATCGATATATTGTGATTTATTTAATTTGATGATAATATTGTTAATTATAGAGCTTTTGGCATGAGGCCAAAATGAATATGTTTTAATACCTTAATAGTATTTTAAGAGATTTTGCCATTAGACAAATCAATATTAGTTTTGAGTTTTGACATAAAGTTAAATTCAAACTTTTAACATCTTAATAATATTTTTGGAGCTTTTGGTAAAAGACCAAAATATATGGGGGGTGAAAGTGAAGTTAATTATAAAATTGAATATTATGAGTAGGAAATAGAATGTAGGTAAATATTAATAAAATAAACATTTAAATATTATGTGAAAAAATTAATCTAAGAAACTAAATAAATATTTAAATAATATATGGATAAATCAATTCAAAAATTAATGCATAATTAATAAATATTTAAATAACATAATCAAATTCTCAAATAATCTCATTCAAGTTCTCTATCCATAATTATAGATCAACCTACTAAATAAATTAATGTAAACATTATACTATACATATGATTTTGAAGAATAAAAAAAATCTTCATAAAATTCATTGCCGTGTAAATATTTTTTTTTCTTTTCTTTTGGGATAACATTTAGAAAGAAAAATATATATACATATTTTCTTAAAATAGTGTGAAGAATTAATACACAAGTTCGTAATTTACATAAAAAGGGTTCCTTTCATCTTTTAATTTTATTTAAATAAAATTGCATCTTTTTTAATAACAACGGTAAATAAATAAATATATTATTTATTAGTAATATATATATATATAGAGAGAGAGAGAGAGAGGCGAGTTCATACGAGGAGCGTACCTATTTAAGAAAACGTGAGGAGCACCGTCCATGTACAAAATCATATGTGATTCACAACACAAACTGCGGGACAAGCCGCGCGCTTTCGCAAGCCGCGTAACAAACCGCGCGTGTAATCACATATGATTTTAGTCCTTGTGTTGTGAATCACATGTGATTTTGTACATGGGAGGTGCTCCTCACGTTTTCTTAAATTGTTACGCTCCTCGTTTGAACCATTCTCTATATATATATATATGTATATAAAGCTTATTGATCTTTTAAATTCACATCAATAATAAAGATTTTTAAATTTAACAATATATATATCTATCGCATAAAGAATGTATGCATATAAAATCTTGTCATGCAAAGGAAAAACAATTATGTATATATTATAAAACAACAATCAAAGTCTTTTTACCATAAAGTTCACATATTAAAGGCTTGGTTTTTTTTCTTTTTTTTAGCAACAATAAGAGGTACCATGTAGAGGTGGCCAAAAATCGGGTTCGGGCCGGGTCGGGTCGGGTCAGTTTGGCCAAAAAAGGGAAAACCGGGTCAACCAAAAACCGGGGCGGGTCGGGCCGGGTCAAACCCTAAAACCCCTGGCCCGTATAGGGTTTAAAAAAACCGGTTTTTATAAAACCGGGCCGGGCCGGGCCAAGAACCGGTTCGGGATCGGGCCGGGGTATTTTTCTTGTTTTTTAAAAAAAAAAAATTCTTTGTATAATAATTAATTACTAAACTTTAGAAAGTAAAAAATTGGATTGGATCACTAAAATACACTTTAAAAATACGTTTTATTTATATAGCGAGAGCCGAGAAATGAGAATTGTATGCGTTTTTTGCGAGAAACAAATATAACGAGAGCCGAGAAATGAGAATTGTAAGCGTTTTTTGCGTTTTATAAGCAATTGTAAGGTGGTGATCACTCCATAACACCCCTAGTATTTATATGGGGTTGGAGGGGATATTTTTGAGCCAAAAAACGGTCACAAAGGGGCTCTCTAACGGTTATAATTTTTTGAAAAAAATCGGGTTGGGCCGGGTCGGGTCGAGAAAATTCCTAAATACACGAACCGGTCCCGGCTCTCGGGCTTGAAACCGGTTCTTGACTGGGTCGGCCCAGAACCGGTTTCGGGTCGGGTCGGCCCGTCGGGCCGGGTCGGGTCAGTTTGGCCACCACTAGTACCATGTATTGTTAACCAATCCATCTACCAATAAGTGATAAAGAAAAAAACGAAAATTGCTAATAACAATCTAGCATTGAGTCTCCAAAAAAAACAACACATATTTTTGTAAAGAGAAACAACATAAACAATGTTCGTATGATACGATCACATAAACATTACAAGAAGAAGCCTAAAATCATGAATAAAAGTTGGACAAAACAGTAAACAAATTATGCTTACTTGGATTAAGGTTACAATGCCGGACGGTTGGAACAAAAAAATTAGTCATTTGGTTCCCGAACTTACGTGCTGATAACGTGTTAAAGGAAAAACGAAACAACATAACAATAGAATAGAGAGCACGAAAATCTGTCTTTCTCATTAATCATAAGCCCTTTAAATAGGGAGGAGTTTACAACGAAAAAGAAACATTAATTATGGTAATATCTAATAGTAGGAAAATATTCTTTCAATCACTTCCTTTTGATGATGGCACATATTCTTCAACATTTTTAAATTATTTGAGTCCTTTTCGACAGAGTGTCAACAGAATTTTTACTGAATACTTTTTGAAAATCTTTCACGAAACGATCCTAAAATTTTGATTTTTTTTCTGTGGCAAAGCCGTCTAAAAAAAACACTGATATAATTATTAGGTGTTGTGAAAAGAATTGAGGGATATAAATAATAGGGAAATTAGCGGTTGTTGACGTGGGCGAAATTCCACATACATGAATTTGTGTGCAATCGAGTCAGAGTTGGAAGTCATCAAGAAACGTTGGCATCAGAAAGCAGTGGTGCCCAATTGCCTCTGCCCGTGCCTGACCAGGAGCGTCCGCTTCCACTCCACTCCACTCCACTCCACTCCACTTGTCCTTCATCTTCTCCTTTAATTTAAACTTTTTACCTTCAAATATTATACATAAATAATATATAAATATGCCTAGGGACGGACCTACACACACCGTTGGGGTCCTGTACACCCGCTCAACCTCGTTTCATAAGGGCGACTAATTTTTCGAGACGTAAGGTGTACCTGTTTGATTTTTAAGAGTGTTCTTAAGTATTTTAGAATTAAACATGTAACAAAAATGAGATTTGGCGAGATGGATAGTCATCACTTGGTTAGCGCTCTCAATTTCAGGAGGTTTCGGGTTCAATTCCCACACTTAGCACTTATGTATTTAATTTTCTGTATCATTAACTTTCTCCAAAATTATAAAATTTTCATCTTTGTATATCTAATTTGTTTTTCATTATTGATTTGCAAACCATCCAAAATATACTCTTAAAATCAATCAAAAAATTCTCTTGAAATCAATAAAAAAAACCCTAAAAAATTCTTTCAAATCAATACAAAAAAAATCCATCGAAAACCAACAAAAAAAACTTAAAAAATCCTACGAAATCAACCAAAAGACGAGAAAAATATATCGAAATCAATTAAAAGCTTAAAAAGTCCCCCATAATTCGGCTAAAAACACATCCCAATAATTTCTTGAGTTTTTCGTTTGTGCACCCACTCATCCTGGGTCCGCCACTGAATATGCCTTCAATAATATATATATATATATATATATATATATATATATATATATATATATATATATATATATATATATATATATATATATATGTGTGTGTGTGTGTGAAAAATCAAACAGAAATTTTATCTATTTAAAAGAATATGAGAATCAATAAAATTATATATGATTTTATAATAACGCGCAAAAAACCACGCAGACTTGAATCCGCGGTTAACGTCCTTTTTTCGCGCGTTAATTAAAATCATATATGATTTTGTTGGTTCGCGTGTTCTTTTAAATAAGTAATGTTCCTGTATGAATGCGACTCTATATATAGGTGATTGAGCGTGTAAGAAAAAGAGTTAAGTAGAGAGGTATAAGAAGAGATTGGGACATTTGATCACTTTTAATCTCAAACCCACCCATGAATCGCGCTTGATACATGAATTGATCTGATGCATCGTGATGCATATATGATATTGGTCAATCTCATCCTAATGTGAATACAAGGGTGGACATCCCTTCAAACGTTTCTCATGATAACTTCACTTCTTACCGGAACCCCTACATACATACATAGTTACATAGTTACATACACACATACACACATACATACATAGGTGAAAGATCGTGTGTGAGGTTAACTTTAATGTGAAAAGCGTGAGAAGTGGATCTGAAACGTTGATCACTTTTAATCAAATGTCATCCCAGGAATTGCGCCTTAGAAAGGAATTGATCATGTGCATTTCGATGCATCTCATCTTAATGTGCGTCCATTTATCATTCAATGGTTGATGACCACTTCTCACACTCTTCTCACGCTTCTCATTTGATGTGTGCCACTATATATGCTTGAAACCACGATGACACAACTTTACCTTGTGGGAGTTGGTTTGTAAAACTTTTTTCTTCCCCTCTAGGCCCGAGTTTGAATCATGTTATTGTCATTTTTCTTAATTTTTAGCTTTTAATTCCAGATTTATTATATTTATGAAAAAAATTATAATAAAGGACTCGAGCCTAAAACCTCACATATGGAAAACAATTAACTAACTAACTAATCAGTAATTATTTTATAAAAACAGACACACACACACACGTGCGCGCACACACACACACACACACACACACATATATATATATATATATATATATATATATATATATACTTATTAATAATCAAATGATGTCATCATTTCAGAAAAAAAAATAGATCCGTCATTATTGTGCTCACGCATAATCAGAAACTTTTTACCAAACTTATTGAACACACATAAAATCTTGTGTAACATTTACCACAACTCGTAAATCAATTGCCGATACAGCCAATCGCAATAAAATAGCATAACATCATTGTAAATTTAGTTTCAAACGTTTTTGAAAACCCCAAAAGGAAATTAAGCTCACTTCAAATTTATATAATTACAATAAGTTTCATTTGTCGTTGTTGGTCACCGTTCGGTAATTTATATAAATAAAAACAAGGTAAAATATGATAGTATTAAAAAATAAGTTGGGTTTAATTAATTATTTTAATTATTTATAGAATATTTTCTGATTATATGTAATGTATATATGAAACCCTTGGATGCTCAAACCAAACAACAAGAATCATTCAAAAATCATCATAGGATACCAATACACCACCAAAAGGAATAAAGAAAAAAATGGGACTACAAAACAATATAAAACAAAACAAACACAAAGCGAACAAAGTGTGTGTTTTTATGTTTTTTCAAAGGCAACAATATATTATCAAAAAAAAAGAATAAGTTTAGAAAAGAAAATAAAATATAAGGCATACAAGAAGCAACACCAACCGAAGTTAAAATAGATAATAAAAACCGAGGAAATAAGTAAGACCAAAACGTAACAAGAAAGCGGCCAATAAAACCCCAATGCCTATATCATCGAGAGAGACTTGAGACGATTGACGAGCCCCGGAAAGCACCAACACAAACTGCCCCAATAAAGACCACAAAACTAATAAACGTACCATGAAAACAAAAAGGCATACATATATTTTTTCATGATATTAATTTGTAGGTAACCGTTTAATTTTTTAAGTAAGTGTTCACCGTGATTTAATCATTCCACGAAAAAGAATATACCAATTTATTATAATTTTTTTAGAAACTTGAAAAACCAAAAATCAATATGTTAATTAGTTTTTAAGTATGTAAAATATATATATATATATAGGGGTCAGGTTCAAGGGAAAACCTCAAAAAAACGGAAAACTGAAGAACACCCTAGGAGCCCTTCATCTGGGCGGTATGCATTTGTGCATACAAGTTATTTGTAACATGCATTTGTGCATGTATGCACAAATGCATAATGCACTTGTGCATAAAATCAAAAAGTCAACTATTTACCTGTATGCACAAGTGCATACCGCCCAGATGAAGGGCTCCTAGGTTGTTCTTTAGTTTTATGTTTTTTTGAGTTTTTCCCTTGAACCTCCCTCTCTATATATATACATATATAGGCTCCGTAAAATGCAAACCTTGCATTTGTTGCACCCCTTACAAACCACAGTCTGCATATGTGCATATGAATACGTGCAAGAATATACATATAATGGACATACATTCATATGGGACAATGCATATATGCAGAACCAGTCTGCACATATGCAGACTGTGGTTTGTAAGGGGTGCAACAAATACATGGTTTGTATTTGATTTGTACCATATATATATATATATATATATATATATATATAGAGAGAGAGAGAGAGAGAGAGAGAGAGAGAGAGAGAGAAAGAGTGAGAGCGAGAGCGAGAGCGGATAGGATAACCTGTTGAGGTTAGGTTGTGGGGACCATGTGCGTTCCTGTAAATTGCTTATGTAGGAACTAGTAGAAAGAAAGGAATTTTGAACTAACGAGGCATTCGTCAGCAAAGGAAGGCCAACCGAGCGGAAGCCAAAAAAAAATTCTGAAGAATTCGCCATGATATATCTGATCCATACATAATATTATGAAAAATGGATATAATTTTTTTACTGCTATTAAGTAATAGGACTAGAAAAGTATCTAGATTAAGCACGGAGGTTCATTCAGAATGGGACAACCCCAAGGAATCGAAGACTAGTTCGTACATATTTCATAACCATTCCTAAAAATTTCATAGTCTTTTGTAAAAAATTCATAACTGTAATACAAGAACAGTTCATACCCATTCATAACCATTCCTAAAATTTCACAATCTTTCATAAAAAATTCATAACTGTAATACAAAGAACAGTTCATACTAATTCATAAAATTTCATAACCATTTATAAAATTCATAACTGTAGTAATCGATCTCCATTTTTTTCCAGAATTCTTCATTGTCTCAATTATTTCTAGAATTCTTCACCGTCTTCAAGTTTTTTCCCCATAATTCTTCACCATCTCCATTTTTTCCAGATTTCTTCGTTGTATCGTTGAAATCGAATTTTTCTAGAATTCTTCATCCTCTCTGTGAATCGACTTTTTCAAGAAATCTTCATCGTCATAGTGAAACCTACTTTTTTCATGATGGATAAATAATTAAAAAAGAAGATGAAGATGAAGATGGAAGAATGGATAGAAAAGATGAAGATGAAGGATGAAGAGGAATGAAGCATTACGTTCAAAATGGAATTATGGAGAAGATTTTCACATTTTAGACTAGTGTAGATAAACATGGAAACAAACTAAAATAGATAATAATCTAATTATTAATAAAATTTAAAATTTAAAATATTTTAAAATATATTCCAAGATTACCCTTTCCTTTATTTCAAATTCAAATTTTAATCGAATTCATATTAACCGTTGATCTTAATAATGAATGGTTAAGATTAAGTTGCATCGGTTTCATATTAAATTTCGGTTGCAAAAGTTGCTCCCTCTATATATATATATATATATATATCATTTTGATGAATTTTTATAACCCTGGTCCATTTTCAATGTTTTATTGATAATCTATTATGAAAAATTGCATCGTATAGCAATGTCGAACCCAATTTTTTTTCTCAAATAAGACTATGCAATATTATTTTAAAAAAGTTGGATACGAACCACCCATGTAAACGTTGGGTTAGGTTTCGGTGATAAAGTTAAGGTTAACGTGAAAAGTGGTTATCAACCGTTGATGACAAATATATGCA
This sequence comes from Saussurea involucrata, assembly GCA_033807775.1. Taxonomy (NCBI): domain Eukaryota; kingdom Viridiplantae; phylum Streptophyta; class Magnoliopsida; order Asterales; family Asteraceae; genus Saussurea; species Saussurea involucrata. The sequence goes on from CM066322.1 coordinate 143,769,919, forward strand.
CATTAGGATGAGATGTACCGAGATACACTGAATCAATTCCCATCTAAGCCGCATTTCATGGGAGCGCCTTTAATTAAAAGTGATCAACAGTTCTGATGCACTTCTCATACGTCTCATGTTAACTTCAGTTTCTCACACGATCATATTCTTCACCTATAAATGTTTTTTGTTTTAAATTACATCACAAAGAAAAAGTTATAATCTTATGTACTTAGTTTTAACCGAACATGTATAATATATCTTACTTGAAGTATGGTATAAGAATATATATATACTAGTCAGTATGCCGCGCGATGCGGCGGAACACAATTCGATTAACCAAATAAAATTCTCAATTTTGGTACATGCTTTGTATTATTTTTTATCAAATAGGCATTAGCTAAATATGTGTCAAAAAAATTCAATTGATACATAGGTCTCATTAGAGCTCACTTCTCAATCGAAGAGGAAGAACTGAAAGATGAAGATAATTGAGAATGCAATAGCGAATCCAACACAAACCGGTGAAAATCGACAAAAAAATTGAACATTAGATGCATAGTTTGATACCATCAACTGTAAGGATGTAGTTTGCATATATACTCATAATTTAACAAGTGTTACATAATCGATAGTTTTTGTACGTTACTAATCGCGTAAAACTTCTTGATACACCACGTTTGACGTATAGACTCCACGACGATTAATTCTTTTACACGGTTTCACCAATACCTTCGTAGTTCCTCGTGATATACCTCTGGATAATGCTACGTAAAGTTGGCCATGAGAGAATACAGATTCCGGTAGATAAACTCCTACATTTGGAATCGTTTGTCCTTGAGCTTTGTTGATTGTCATAGCAAAGCTCAGGCGAACTGGAAACTGTTTTCGCTTTAGCTTAAATGGGAACATGTCGTCTTCGGAGGGACATAAAGGAATTCTTGGCAAAAAGACTCTCTTTCCAGCATGCTGACCAACGGCTATTTCTGCATCGATCACGTTTTGTTGGAAACCTTTGCATATCAATCTCGTGCCGTTACATAATCCATTAGTAGGGTCGATATTTCACAATAATATCACCGGGCATCCAATTTTGAGTCGAAGACGATGAGGTAGCAAACCACTAACAGTTAGTGAGTTCAAGAATTCGATTGGATAAATGTTGTTCCTACCATCTTGAGCTTCGTCGAAACTGTAGTAAATCTTTTCTTCTCCGTAGAATCTTTCGATCAACTCATCATTAATCTCATCGACATTCTGATTTTTAGTTGACAAGATCGCCCTGGAAATGATATAATCTGATGCACCTCCGTTGGTTTGCAAAGATGGAAATATTGCATCAATCAAAGCATCCTTCGAGTTACCTTGAGCGTCGTATGGAATTGTCATGTCATCAGGTATGCGAATAAAAGTCTCATCCACTGTTTCCTCATCTCCATCACCAACCCGTAAAAGGAACTCTAAAAACCATGGATCATCCAACGCTCTCATATTGATCATTAACCGTATCTTTTTAATTGAAGACCAGAGAGGTGACATCCGTAGGCTGGAGTCGTAGAGCACCTCGTTTACACGCGCGCCGATGTTTTTCAGGGGAGTCCATCATGCAATCAAAAAATTGATCTTATTGAGAAATCGATGTCTTACTCCATAACTTTGAGGGAAAAAGAGAACAATAGCCTAACAAGGGTTCGGTCCGATTTAGGTGCCCAGTTAGGTGCCAAACAGATCCCATCATTGATTTGATATATTGATAAGGTGAATACGCAGTCTATTCAATGCTAGGCTGAGTATAAGGGACTCAAAAAAATATCTTTTCGTCCTATGAACTTTAAGGTGTATGAAGTTTCATATTTGATTTTTAAGTAGAGCGATAGAGACTTCATTTCACTTAGGTTAATCTAGGCCAGAGGCAGACCTACGTCAAGATAACCTCCCTTGAAAAACTTTGGTAGTGTTCCTGAATCTGAATCTCACGTTCCGTGAATAGCCGGGACATTGAGGAATATCCAGAAAGGCATTTCGGGAATCGGTTTGATTCTATCTCTGTTCCTTCCGTTTGAAGAAAGGAAGGATCCCAAAGAATCGATCTTTCTTTTAGTTGTTGAATCTCTCTTTGATTGATCAATGTGTGATATTCTGAATCCTCATTACTAATGGAATCAAAATGATCTCTGGATTGATCAGAATGTGCTCGGGTACCATGACGCACGACCAGTAACACTTGTCTAAAATCACCTCCCATCACCATTATCTTTCCACCGAATGGAAGTCTGTTTCCCATGAGGTCTTGCATTGTTCGATCGAGCGCCTCCACCGTCTGTCTCTTAGCCATTGATGCTTCGTCCCAAATGATTAATCTTGCATCACGAAGTAGTTGGGCCGTTTCGCTCTGTTGTTCGATGTTACATATAGAGTTATTGTCCAAATTGAGGGGAATCTTGAATCGAGAATGGGCAGTTCGCCCTCCCGACATGTTATTAGCTGCAACGCCCGATGAAGCAGTAGCAAGTGCAATTAGACCACGAGAACGGCCTAGAAATGTGTCCAAGTCTTCGTATCTTGTTGCCAGTAATCATGTTCTAACTTTGGTATCATGTATTTCAAATAAGCAGTTATAAGCAGTTTTAAATAAGTTATAATAGATTAACTTATCAAAAACAACTTACTTGTGGTGGAGAAAAGTCATAAGCACTTTTCTTTTTTCCAATCCAAACACTAAAAACACTGTATTTGCGGTGAGGAAAAGCAATAAGCAAAAAAGTCAAAAAAAATAAGCAATCCCAAACACCCCCATAGAGTAATAAATTATACAAAATCATAAACAACAATGGAGAATTAGAAGTACATATACTATATACAACATATAATGTATAAATGGAGAAGTACAACAATCAATTTAAGCAATCAATCACCATCTGTAACAAGAACTACCACTTCACAACCACAGCTACAGTAAACTAAATTCTGAGCATAATCAGCAAGCACAAGATCCATCATCAGAGGCTGCTTTCCTATTTGTGGTTGATCTTCAGCCTTTATGTGCATATAGTGCACATAAAGCCTGAAAGTCAAGAGAGCAAGCACAAGTCCGTTTTGCTATTCCAACGACATTGTGTTATTTAGATATGAGATATAAAAAGAAGTTGAAAAAAAAGCCAATAATGTGTGTTTCTTTCATAGAGATTACTGAAAGATTTTTAACCAATCATCTCCAAGTAAAATTCCATTAAGTAACTATAGTTGAAAGAACAAACAACTGGAAGGAAAAAAAACACAAACTAATATAAAATGTCTAAAAGAACATAGAAACCCGCTAAAATAACTAACAACAAATTCAATGCGAAATCTACTACGAAAGCGGATCATTTTCATCTTCGTCTACCAGACAACGGGTAGGAATGAGAACTCGTCGTCTTTTAACATCTCTTCTAACAATTGATGCAGAGTCAGTGGTGTCAACCAACTCATCATCAACATCCGTATTATCATCCTCAGCATCAAGATCGATAACTTCCTCCCATTTCCAATGAATAAGATCGCGTGCACGCTTACGTTGTTTTTGAAAAAGACGACACTGCAAAAAGTATTGAATTATTATAATTGGACTATGAGAATGAAACATGTTAAAAAAAATACCTCTTCACTTAGTTCACGTGCAAAGTGGGATTGGTACGGTTCAAATGCTTGACCACACGAGAGTTCTTCTACACTTAAACTGTTATAAACCAACAGATCTGTTATATGCTCAACACGGTTCAAATGCTTGACCATCAACACGTTTCTCCATTTATATGCTCGTCAATCTGTTATAAACCAACAGATCTACACAGAATAAAATTTAAGCAAGATGTAGTATAACATTTAAGCATTTCATATTTCATATCATTTTTATTAATAAAACAACAACAAATGCATATACAAGCAATGAATCTGTTTGGTTTTACATGTCATACCTACTGTCTTACAAATGAAGATTGGTACTGATTGGAAGGTTTAACAGCTAAAACTACTATATATCATTGTTTCAAATCAGTACCTATCTAATACTTCCAAATCATTCACAACAACTTTCACAAAATTGAGGTTTGATCCCATAGTTAGACAATCTGAGCACATATCAGCAACCATAAGATATTACCAATGTAACACCCTCAAATTTGGAACGAGCAACTAACTTTAAAATTCAATAAAATAACCAAAATAGATAAATATTTTCTACAATTCCTTCATCAAAATACCTCGGAATTAAAACATCATAATTTCTACAGTTAATAATTTAAAACGGGCATCACTTAAGTGACTAATACTAGAATCGTCCATCTATTCCAACGACTACTAGCTTAGAACCTCCTTCACTACCCCAACGATCATCACATGAAAGCAATTCAAGTATGCATATGTACTAGTAGGTTCACCATGACACTGGCCAGGTGTCACTATGAACGCACCGTACATGCTTATCCTTGATACCCTCAACATGATTCTCGTTTCTAAAAGCTCCATCAACTTCAAAACATCATATCTTAAAGTGCATAAAGGTGAATTTCACTCTCATTTACTTAAACAAACGCTAGTTTGAGTCTAGGTATCCAAAATTAACACCTAAATCTCTCAAACTTATGCTCTGATACCAACTTGTAACACCCCCAAATTTGGAACGAGCAACTAACTTTAAAATTCAATAAAATAACCAAAATAGATAAATCTTTTCTACAATTCCTTCATCAAAATACCTCGGAATTAAAACATCATAATTTCTACAGTTAATAACTTAAAACGGGCGTCACTTAACACAACACAAGTTGCTAGTCCAAACAAATGCGGAATACTTCACTAATCAAGTCACCTCTCGTGCACTCTACTAGCACTCGCCACTTCACAATGTAGCTAGAGCTACCCCAATCTGAGCCTGTTGCACATGCCGACAAATAAAAAGGGTTAGGCTTACGCCTAGTGAGTTCAACCATTTTATCATGACTATATAAAATCATAAATCGGAAATTAGTAGCTTTAGTCATGTTTCAATAAATCTTTAATGAAAGTTTGCGACAAAGGTTATCATTTCCAAAGAGTTCCCAAATATGACATAAATGACTCATTTTCCAACGCACCCAAAATCCATGGGAATCCTCCCCAAAAGTGTAAAGCGTTTTCCAAAAATGAGTTACGAATCCCAACCCACTCAAATACGTTCGTAAATCTAGTTTTAGGCAAAACCTTCAAATACGGTTGACAATACATACTCAACCCGTGAGACATGGAAACCATCCATTTACATATAATCTTTCATCGGAAACATAATACGAAGCAAAACTTACGCAAACATAAAATGTATTAAAATCCAAATACCATAAAATAAAACTCCAGCAGTTAAAACATCCAATAAGAATGTAACATAAATCCGCCCATCAGTCATGGAAAACAATCCATATGCATGTAATATAACCTCAACAATGTGAATAGATAAAATACCCGAAATCAACACCCTTCGGTGACGGGGGAGACCCAATCTCATCGAGTGTGGCAAACACATAAATTAAACCACGATTAAATAAATGTAGGTAAGCTTCTTGGATGTGGAAAACGGATGACATCAACCATACTAGGTCTTTAGTCAATCCTTGGCATCAATCATACTAGATCTTTAGCCCATCTTAGACATAAACCATACTAGGTCTTTAGTCCATCTCAGACATCAACCATACTAGGTCTTTAGTTCGTCTTTGGCATCAACCATACTAGGTCTTTAGCCCCTCTTAGACATCAACCATACTAGGTCTTTAGTCCAAGCCCTCAAGTTCAACCATACTAGGTCTTTACCTTGGAAAACCCACCATCCAAAACAAGCTTACTTAACTTAAAAATTCATACATGACCTCAAAAGAATAACTAATGCATTCAAATCATTTAAACTCCAAATATGATGCAATTCATGCAACTCAAACCCCAAGCCCACGTTGAGCTTATAAAAAATCGGACGAATGCCCTCGAGACTCAACCGAATCCAAAACCGAGCCCTCTGCTCAAAAGATCTAATGATCATTTATCAATATCAATTCATGCAAATGAAACGCATCTAACTCACATCATGCAACACACGCTCCGAGGCATGATAATCTCACAACCCCTTCATTGCCACCTTCCCAATGAAGTCAAATCATATATGCATCTATATTGAAAGTGCAGGATCTATTCTTACAATCAATATAGAAATAAGTAATTGAGAAATTGTATGATCAAGCCCAATTGTATTCAATGATGCACAGAATTACAGATCTAAGAGAGAGATAACCTCAAAGATTACAAGGAATGAATACAAGTAATATGGGAAAATCAATCAGTTAGCAACGTAGTGCTAACCACTCTATTTATACTGCAACAAACATCTTAAAGCTACAGTACAAATAAGAAAGACTAATAAGAACATAACACGTGTCCTAATTAGTTTATAAAATACTAAGTAAAGAAACTCGTCATAAGTTCTGAACAGGTAGTTCAGAACTTCTGAACATTCTTCTGATCACGCTTCTCAGAACTTCTGACTTCTCTTTCTCAGATCTCTGACTCTTCTTCTCAGAACTTCTGACTCTTCTTCTCAGAACTTCTGAACCTTCTTATCAGATCTTCAACACTTGGTTTATTGACAAAACTTCAGATCTAACAATCTCCCCCTTTTTGTCAAATAAACTTAAACTTTGCATCATCTAATTCTTTCAGAGCAGGAACAATTTTCTGAAGTAGCACATTCCTCAGATTAAGCCTTTTATCAATCTTGTCAATAATTTCTTGAATAACTTCAACTTGCTGATTTATTGCTTCTTGAGTTATGTTTGCTTCCTTTACTTTCAGCATCTTTTTCTCCAAATTGTGCTTTATGATCCTTAAAGTTCCAGAACAATATTTTGCAGTTTCCTTTGCTCTGAAGAAGATCTTTCCACTTTTGTTCTTCAAAAATACTCCCAGATCTGGATACTTGTGAACACTTCCAGTCTTTAACACCTTTTTCTGCTCATGATCTGTATTGGGATTTGCCAGATAAACACATGGCTTTTGCAAATACAGAGCTATTTGGAAATCTGTATAGCAATGCCACCTTAAGATATAGAACATGGCCTCAATCACCACACTTCTTGCCTTCCTTTCATTTCTGTCTTTACTTGACTCTTTAAAACATAGAAAGCTGTGTAATCTGTAAAAGTCAACCACTGACAGTTTCTCAAAATCTGCATCAGTAAAATAATAAACCTTGCCATCTTCTCTCAAAACTTCAAAGGATAAGTACTCCATCTTTCTGAATTTCTTAACCTTCAATTCTCTGATTCCAGTGATTAGAAAATCTGAGTAAACGGCTTGCTTTGTTTTGCCAAGACATCTTGATTTTTCAGCCAACCAGATCTGAGTCTCCTTAGACCTATCATAATACACATCCAAGAATTGTACTTCTTTTGGTTTGAAGAACTCAGGCAGATCAAATTCAAGAAAGTGTCCATTCAGATCAATGAATATTTCATCTTCTTTGGGTTCAGACTGTTCAGCTTGGTCAATATTAGTTATCTGCACATTCTGAGGTGTTGTGTCCTGAACTTCTTCAACCTCATCTGACAAAATTTCATTCACTTCATACTCAGCTGGGAACACAAAATCATTATGTAGAATCTTTTTGGGATTCACCTCAGATAGCAACCATTCACTACTGTTTCTGATTTTTCTTCTAAAATCCAACCTCCTCTTCACACAGTTTATGCATCTCTTCTTTAAACTCTCTTTTTCAGCATCCATACTTACTTTCATTCTAATCAACAACCAATTCAGAGTTGCATCACTGTACTTCACCAACTCTTTTAATCTGAACAATTCAAGTCTTTCGTGAACCATATATGTGAACCCTTCTGTCTCCATTCCTTCATTCACAAAACCCTTCATATGCAGATCAACTTCTGTTTTCTTTGTGGGAGAACTCAGATTACACTTTTCTTTTCTTTCTTCGATAGCCAACTGGAAGTCATACAAGTATGTATTTCTGACATAAATACCCAGAAGTCTTCTGCATTCAATTTCTATCAAGGCTTCTTCAGTGCTAGCAAAGAACTTGACTAGAAAGATCTGATCATCAAGAGTCAATCTGTGAAAATCAAATGTAGACATGGAAACCTTTGTATTTCTTTCTTTCAGTATTTCCATTCTAACGAACATTAAACCATTGAATTCATCTTGTTGAAACATCAGAACTTTCTCGATTCTTTTCTGAATATGCAGTTTTGAGTCAGGAACTCTGAACATGTTAGAAGCTTCTGAGTAGACCATCTGAGCTCTGTCATCCATAAAACCATCAATGTTACTTTCCAAAAGCTCATACTCTCCTTCTGTGTAGTAGAGATTATCATATATTTCCTCAGGAAAAATATCATCATGAAATTGTCTGGCTAATGGCACATCACTTAACTCTAGAATGAAGTCACACACAGGTTCTTCTAGTCTTTGCAATTTAATCTTTGGAATCTCAATTGGTTTTCTGAATACATATTCAGAAGGCATAAAGAAGTCTTTCACTTTCACATACTCTTCTTCTGTATTTAACTCATCACAAAAGTTAAACCTAAAATCATCTTTAAAATCCTGAGTGTAATCCACAGTTCTGTCTTCTTCTCCCATTAGATCAATGGGTCTTATCACTTTTATTCCTTTATGAATTTTCTGAACACTCAAAGCTCTGACTACTTCATTATGCATTCTTCTGATCAATTCTTCATTCAACCTCCTTTCTTCTGATTCAGACTCCATTGCCCTTTCACTGTTATAAACCACAATATCTGTACACCTGTTTACCACTGTACTTTCCACTATTTCTTCTATTCTCAAATCAGATTCCTCAATAGCTACAGTTTCATCTGAGTTTCCTTCCATCTCAGTATCCAAGTTCAATTCCTCTGTTTTATCTGATTCATTACTATCAATACTTCCCAACTCCATTTCTTCTGTATCTGAACTGTCAAGCTGTACTATCTGAATCATCTCCTTTAAATTTTCCTGTGTCTGATCTTCTGAACTTTTTGTATTGGCTAAGTGCATGTCTGCTATCTCAAAATCTTCTATGCCAATATCATCATCAGAACTTAACCTTTGTCTTTTCTCCCCCTTTTGATGATCATGAGGCTCATTATCATCAAACTTTCTTTTTAAGTTCTGATTAGAAGTACCTTCAGCTTCAGCTTCTGCAATAGGAACAGGATCAAGAGGCTTTGAAGTAGAAGCCAGTGATACACTTAGTGCTTTCAGTATAGAATCCTGCATATCTTGCATTTGTTTCAACATATCTTTTTGAAAACCAGACATTATATCCATGATCTCCTTTTTGTGAGAATCCAAGGATTTCTTTACATCATCTACCTTGGTTTCAACAGAAATTAACTTTTTCTCCAACACACCTTTCAAATCTGATACCTCATCATTCAGATCCTCCATCCTCTTCTCCAAATTTTCTACTTTTTCCCCCATCTCCTTGTTTTGCTTCTGAATCTTTTCAAATTCAGAAGTTTCTAACAGTGAACCTGAACCAACAGATGGTCCAGTTTTCATGTGCCCAGAGAGCTCATGGCCTGTAGATAACACACAGTCATCTTGTACAACAGATGCACGTTTGAATGAGGCTTTTGTAATGTTCACCTCACCAGGACTTCCATCCAATCCTCGACACCCAACATTAGGCATGTCTATGAATGTTGTTTCAGGAGTACGAAATTCCTGATCTGTGCAAGTGTCAAAAGGAATTTCAGGCTCAATATGAATAGGACTGTGATATTCAGACTCAATGTGTTGAAAAATAAGTTGGGATTTATCACCTCCCTCCAAATGAGTTTGGGATGGTTCCCCGGATTTGTGTGAAACAGTAGCATGTTGAAATGCTTCTGAGTGGGTATGGATGGGTTGTTCAAGATCCACCACTAGGTCCATGGTGTTTGTTTCAATATTGGACACCAAGAGATGTGAACCAATAGCATGTGTGGTTACCTGGTCAAGATTAGCTGGTTCAGAGGCATCTCTTTCTGTTTGAACCTCTGTTGACAATCTCTCATCCTCATCACTCTCATTCTGTTTTTCCTCACCAAATCTAACCAAGCTCTCAGAATTTTCCCCCTCAAGTCTCTCAGAATGTTCACCCATCTGAACATCCTCCCCCTCTCTAATTCGACTAGACCCCTCACCTCTCTTCTCAGGTTGGTCCTCTTGGGCAGGGATTTGAGGTAATTCAATTCCCATAGAGGTGCAATAAGCTTTTAAAATCTCACTCTCCCTTGGAATATAATTCCTAAGTGATTTTGGCAACAGTTTATGATTAGGATAATTTTCAAGTCTTGTTACTGAGGTCATCTTACCCAAATAAAATGTAGGACCATGCTCTTCATTTGTTCTTCTTGAGATTGTTCTGTTTTCCTGCATGGCATACCAAATAACAATTTGCCAGTACCTTATGTAGGGAATGTATGTCAGTGGAGCATCCTTTGTCTTCTTCTGAATTGCTTTCTGATTCTTCTCAAATGTATTCTTCATATCTTCCCAAAGTATTAAAGTATAGTCATAATGCCTATTCTTCACTAAACCTTGAAATATCTGAAGAATTTGTTTAGAACCTTGATCAGCAGAACTATTTTTCCCTGACAAACATTTATTTACCACATGAAAGAAGCAAGCCCAAATAGGTGGTAATTTGTTTCTTCTGAACAAACTGAGAGTCCTCAATCCTTCATTGTATCCCAACTTCATAAACTCTGCTATTAATTCCTCTGTTAGGGGTAAATCCTCAAAATCTGTTCTTCTTTGTACATCATCTTTCTCTGGTAGATTCAGCATTTCTCTTAGTGCAGAGATAGATAAGACAAATGTCACTCCTCCAATTTCAGACACAAACTTATTATCTTCTAACCTAAGATATTTCCACCATTGTTGTATGTACTGAACAGGCACATTTTTACTTCTTGTAAACCATTTTCTGTACGGATGATGTTTGAATAACTCCATGATAATTCTGTGTTCAGGCTTAAAACGACTTTCCTCAAACAATATAACACAGTTATTTTCAGATAATTTCAACCATTCACTCTCAGGAACAACTCTTTCCACTAGAATAGATCTATCTGACATAATAGAACCTGCAGCACTCTGTTCATGTTCAATATTAACGTTTACCTCATCCGCATTTCCTTCAGATTCATCCATTTGTTCATCTTCTTCATCATTTCTTATTGCCCCTTCCTCTGCAACTCTATTTTGTACTTCATCATTTTCCGAATCGGATGAATCCATTATCGATTTTGTAGAATGTAGAGAAATTGGACCACTTCTTCGTATTTCAGACATGATTTAAGAAGAAAACAGATTCAAAGAACTCTGGATTTGATTCGTAATTGAAAGTCCAGGTTACACTCTTACAATCAAATATGAACAATTAAGATCGTATTAATAGCAACTGGTCATATGATCTATTAAAGATATTACAATGAATTTCTCTCTCAATAGATCTAACAATTTATGCGTAAAGAGTTATCCAAAAGGTTAGCCAAAGATTCTGTTAGCTACAGTTGCTAACTCCTATATATACTGTAGATAATAGCTAAAGCTACAGTACATATGAGAAACAGACTAATAGAACAATTACACGTGTCCTAATTAGTAACTGAATATAACAGATAATATCCCAAGATATGAATTCTGAACATACTTCTGAATAAGCGCTTCAGAACATTTGTCTTCATAGTCAGAAGTTCTGAGTCTCCTACTCAGAACTCTGAACCTTCTAGTCAGAATCCAACACTTAGAATCTATTTGAGATTTCTCACTCAGAACTTCTGAGTCTTCTACTCAGAACTTCTGAGTCTTCTGAGTCTTCTTTAGTCTTCTTACTCAGAACTCAACACTTGTGTTTTTGACAAAACTCTAGACCTAACAATCTCCCCCTTTTTGTCAAACACACTTGTACTTTTCATCATCAAATTCTTAGAGCAGGAACAATCTTCAGAAGGAGCTCTTCTGAATGCTTTGACAACTTTTGCTCAGAATTCTGAATAATCTGAGTTAACAACTTCTGGTCAGTCTTTAATCAGCAGCAGCAACGATTTCCAAATTGATTTCTGTTATATATTTGCTTTTTCTTTGCTCCCCCTTGAAATGACAAATCTTATCTTCATGTGATCAAGTCAAATTTCTGTCTTTTTATGACTTTCTGACTTTCTGACTTTCTTCTCCCTTTTTTTTTTAATCAATCAATCAGATTTTTCAATCATATCAATCTTTAAAATCTTTAGCTTTTCTCCCCCTAAAGTTTTAGAAAGCAAAATCATCTTCAAAATCTTTATCTTTTCTCCCCCTAAAGTTTTGGAATCAATCAGATTTTTCAATCATATCAATCTTTAAAATCTTTAGCTTTTCTCCCCCTAAAGTTTTAGAAAGCAAAATCATCTTCAAAATCTTTATCTTTTCTCCCCCTAAAGTTTTGGAAAGCAAAATCATCTTCAAAATCTTTAGCTTTTCTCCCCCTTGATTTTCAAAACTTTAGCGATGCTTTTTCTTCGAACGAAGTCTATGCTTTTTCTCCTCCTTAATGAATAACCTTGCTCCCCCTCAAAATAAGAATTCTGGAGCAGTTTGTTTTCTCCCCCTGAAAGTATGCATATATTTCATTAAAATTATTCATTTCAAATATAGTGCTTTAATGAAAACATTTATACAAGGAGAATAAGATTTACTGAACTACACTTAATAACTACTAACATTTGATCATTTGAAAACTTTACAAAAGAAATCCAACTTAATGAAATTTATCAGATTTTCAATCAAATGAAATCAAATGCATGTGTTTGGATTCAAATACAAGTCATCATTGCATATCGAGTTAAAAATGTTCAGTTTCAATCCCTTTATTAAATCTATTTGGTGTGCTTAGCATGCGAAATATGATTAGCTTCAAGCATATGCAATTCTAAAAACATATAAGAATACTTTGCTCTACTCACACTATTTGTCCAAAATCAGGATTTTCACAAATTTATAGGTTTATTGTGACTTTGTATTTTCCCAAAGTTTCAAGAGATGTGTGCTCATTGGCATCTTTTCTTTTGTGCTCATTGACATCTTTTAATTTTGTGCACATTGGCATCTTTTAATCAAAAAGTTTAGTAAGAATAAGATACATCGTTAAACATGACTTTCTATCTGGTTCTATAGCAGGATTTGGGTCAGTATATCCCAGACCAGTTGGTCTTAGGTGCTAGGTGACAAGCACCCCTTGGAACTTAATTTCCCAAATCAGAAAGGCCACATCGATATATCTTAAACCCATCTGTATCAGTAGAACATGGCTTTCTATCTGGTTCTATAGAAGGATTTGGGTCAGCCGATCCTAGACCAGTTGATCTTAGGGACTAGGTGACAAGCACCCCTTGGAACTTAATTTCCCAAACCAGAAAGGCCACAGGTACAAACTTTCAAACTAAATGATTTTATATATATTTATATTTCATTTCAATCACTTGGTACTAAAACGTAGTACTTCCCCCATATTTTTGTTTCCATCCAACATTCTGACATTTAGGCTTTTTGAACATTATATTCTATATAAGTATAAATTTCATAACATTCAGCATTCAGCATAATTTCATTCATGTTTTGCTTACCTTTCGATTTAATTCAGAAGTGAAAGTTGAAACAAATATAGCTCAGATAATACAAAATACTTGTAAAATCACTCTTTGACACACATTTATTCATTGAATGAAAATTAAAAAAAATTCATATCATTGAATTAAATTTGTTAAGATTCAAACATTCAAAGCAATAGAAATAAACGTAATGCAATGTTACCTTTCACCACTTGTTCCTTGAAACAGAAAAATATGACAGTTAAGGATATCACCTGAGAAGTATGAGTTCTAAACTGATTTGTTTAGAAGTCTTAGTCTCTGAAGTACGGGTCCTGAACTGAATTATTCAGAAGCCATTGTCATTTAAGTACGGGTTTTGAACTGATATGTTCAAAAACCTAAAACGTTGAAGCACGGGTTTTGAACTTCATCTTGAAACAATCAGATCAAATTTTGAGACAATATTCCCTCTCAAATCAAGATAATCCTGCAAAATCAAGAGATTTTGGTAATCATCTTCGATGATTCCTCATTAGATATCAAAAATCCAAATTCTGAGTAGTTGAGTCAGAATTCTGAGTAGAAAAGTCAGAATTCTGAGTAACTTGTTCAAAATTCTAAGTATCAGAGTCAGAATTCTGATTAGTTGAGTCAGAATTCTGAGTAGTATAGTCAGAAGTCTGAGTAACTTGTTCAAAATTCTAAGTATCAGAGTCAGAATTCTGATTAGTTGAGTCAGAATTCTGAGTAGTAGAGTCAGAACTTCTGAGTAACAGAGTCAGAATTCTGATAAAACTATCCAGAGAAAATGCCTTAGAAAAATGTTTGGATTTTGTGATTTTTGAACATTCTGAACTTCAAATCACCATAACTTGCTCAAAAATCAGAATTTTTCAACCAAAATTTGCAGGGTTGCTCAAAATGTGATTCTGAACATATTCTCTGGGAATGTTTTCTACCAAAAACACCCACAACTATGAGTTCGATTACACCACAGTAAGATGAACTTTTTAAAAAAAATGCTTCAAAATCAACAAATTGATCTGTATGAATCAGAAATCCATAGTCACATTCAGACCGAGTTTTGGACTGAATTATCCAAAAGTCAACACTCTCAATTAAGCACAACATCTGTTTTCAGTCATGTGTCAATATATGATCATTCAGCTTTACACATGAATAACCTGCAAAACAGATTAAGTTGTCTTTGGTACCCATATGAACTTGGGTCCAGGTCTGTTAGGTGCAGTGGCATATGCAGATATTCTATAAGAACCATACCAGTGCTGAATAAAATTTTTGTTCACAAAATCATTAGTCCCACAATATGAACAACAAAGTTTCTTTTGTGCAACTCTGACTAATTGATTTACAGAATAAATCACATCAGGTTTAACAAAAGATTTTCTTTGAAATGTATTGTTCTTCTTAACATTTGAATTAGGAACTTTTGATTTTGGCACTTCTTTCTTGGAAGTTGTTCCTTTAACTCTCCATTCCATTTTTATCTTTTTAAAAGAACAATTATAAGATTTATCAATAGCAGAATCATAAAACAGATTAGAAGAACGAATCTGATCTTTTGAACTATGATTTGATTTGTCAACAACTTTCGTTTCAAATTCCCTAAACTTTTTAACATACAAATCAAACCTTGACTGCAAATCAGATTTGGACTTCTTCTCTATCATGATTTTAGTTGATAAATCAGATAATTTCTTAATAAGCCTCCTTATCTCCAAATGAAAAACTTTCTTTTCCTTCTCAAACTCATCTTCTAAGCATTTTTCTTTAAAGCCATTTACCTTCTTCTTTTCAGTCTCTTTCCTTCCATCTTCTAATTCTTTCTCCAACTCATTGATTTTTACAGAAAACTCATTTAACATTCCTGTTTTCTTTTTCTCAAAACCAATCTTTTCTTTTTGAAAAACATTTTTCTTGCATTCAAACTCTTTTCTTTCTTTTGCAAGAATTTTCTCCAAATCAGAAATTTTCAAAGATAATTCAACAGACTTTGTTTCAAAACCTTTCCTCTCAGTTTGAAAGTCTCTTCTTTCTTTCTCAAATTTCTCTCTTTCAAGTATAAGAACTTGTTCAAAATCATAGATTTGTTTCAAGAGTTGACAATTTTTCATTTCACATGATTTGATTCTACTTTTAGAATCTGTCAACATCTTTCTTTCAAAATTGATTTTCTCTTTCAAATCAACATTCTCTTTTTCTAACAACTTTGTGTTCTCTTGAGCCTTTTCGAAATCTTTTAGAAGATCGAATTTATCTTTTTGCAAATTTACAACAACTTTTGCACTTTCCTCAAATTTGGCTTCAAGATTAGCAAACTTGCTTTCAAAATGAACAATCTCAGTTTTTGGTTTAGAAATTGTTTCTTTTGCTTTTACAGGACTAAATTTTTGTAAATTGTCTGAACTGGTTATAGAAATTGCAGGTCTCACAAAAACTTCAATAATCTCAGGCATGATGAAATGACAAATTCGAATATCAACTATGAATTATGATCAAAAATGAGAATCAACACAAATCTAGAACATGCAAGAATTAATCAAATCTGTCACATGCATTTCATCAAACAGTTAGAGTACATGAATTAATGAAATCTTCTTTTCAACAAAAAATTTGAATACTAATCAACATGCAGCAGATATAATCACTTTGATCAAGAAACAAATCAAGAATTTCGAAAACATACCGGTGATCTCTGTTTAATTTCGAGAATTAATCAGCATAGAGAGAAAATCTTTGGATGACTTGATTGTAAGATATCGATTCAACAGAAAGACAAATTCAAATTTCTTGAATCAATGATAGAAACGAATTCAAGAATTGTTAGGAATTCAAGAATTGTTAGCAGCAGCGGAATCAATTGTCGAATTGATCAAGAAACTTCAAGAACGCGATCAAACACACTCTTGGACGAATTTGTTTGTTGATTGGCTCTGATACCAATTGAAAGTGCAGGATCTATTCTTACAATCAATATAGAAATAAGTAATTGAGAAATTGTATGATCAAGCCCAATTGTATTCAATGATGCACAGAATTACAGATCTAAGAGAGAGATAACCTCAAAGATTACAAGGAATGAATACAAGTAATATGGGAAAATCAATCAGTTAGCAACGTAGTGCTAACCACTCTATTTATACTGCAACAAACATCTTAAAGCTACAGTACAAATAAGAAAGACTAATAAGAACATAACACGTGTCCTAATTAGTTTATAAAATACTAAGTAAAGAAACTCGTCATAAGTTCTGAACAGGTAGTTCAGAACTTCTGAACATTCTTCTGATCACGCTTCTCAGAACTTCTGACTTCTCTTTCTCAGATCTCTGACTCTTCTTCTCAGAACTTCTGACTCTTCTTCTCAGAACTTCTGAACCTTCTTATCAGATCTTCAACACTTGGTTTATTGACAAAACTTCAGATCTAACATATATGTACACGTATATGCAACTCTTTTATTACTTGACAATGCATATAACTCACTAAGGTTCATTAGTCCCAAAGGTACTAAGAATAAATCATCAAACGGTCTTCACACATAAGACCAACACTTAAACCGGCACGTATTCGAATAAAATGCAATTAAGCATATAACACATCCAAGACTCCATCTCGAGTCACTAAAACCGGCAAACACTCAAAAGACTCATTTGAGTATAAATCAAGCCTTTAAGGCCAAAATAAATGTTTGGTTAAATACGTGTCACTCACACGGTTACGTAAACCCAAATGCATCGTTACCCAAAATCTTTATCTTTTAATTCCTCAATAGGCCATCGGCCCCAAAATAAGGTTTACAACTCTTAAAACATTCACATGGTCGGATTGACCAAAATCTCCAACTCACACGTTCACACTTTAAAATGTGCCACATCATAGTTATCACATAATCACAAAACACTAAAAGTGTATTTTGACCAAATAACCTTCACTTATGCAATAAATTAACAAAACCTCTTTCACTCGTGATTTATTCATCAATCACTCAAAATCCTCAAATGTGGGTGTTTTTACAAGATTTGTAAAGTTCAACACTTTGATTAAATCAAAACCCACTAATTAACTCAACAAGTGATAATTTCATATAAAGCACACAAATACTTTAAAAGAAACATTTTGGCATGTACAAAGTTTTCACAAAGCAACTTGAACTCACCTTGCTAGATTTAGGCTAAATCTAGATTTTTTTCCCAAACGTAAGCTCCCTTAAAGAACTTGAATCCTCAAGCCCAAAACTTCCAAAACCTAGATCCACGAGTTTCCAACCACAAATAATCATCCCCAAACACTTATATATGTTTCCCCTAACATAAAACATCCAAAAATTACCAAAACACCAAAACCCTAACTTCTTAGATGAAAAAAAGTGAGAAGTTTACCTCAACCACCACCAAATACTCTTGAATCATTCATCATACTTCAAAAATCTTTCTAGATCCTTGAAGAGCTCTCAAAAACGAAACCGTAGCAACTTGAATCATCAAAATCGGAGTTGGGATGCAAAAGTTATGAAGGTTTGAAGTATGAGGCTCAAATTTGCGTCTTAATACACCAGACCATTCCCGCGGTTTGTCCCGCGACTTTGAAGTCGCGTGGAAAGCCGCGCGGCTCCCTGTTGGGTCGGTCGGTCGGATACTGTTTCGTCCGTAACTTCTTCGTTATAGCTCCGTTTTTGCTCCGGAAAGAACCGTTGGACTCGTATTCGAATTCCCCATCCAACAAGACCATAAAATCTAGGATTTAACCCCAAAACTTATTTTTCATATTTTTCTTAAAGATCGGTTCCACACTGATTCGACATTGGACCTATCTGGAAATTACGGGTGTTACAACCAATCACATTCTGAACCCATAAAGTTGAGGCACTTCGGCCAAAGGCCATTGCAAATAACGAAAGTATGCATGGACTTGGAGACGAAGTAACGAAGGACTCCAATTAGAACCATGACAATTAATTAGGACTCCAATTAGAACCATGACAAGTAATAAAAACGTATTTTTTGACTACGTATGTTACTACAGACCCAGATTGCTCCTCTTTTGCACTGTGTCAAACATATGAGCTCACAAGGTAAACACAGAAGAAACAAAAAACGTTTCAGAACCATAAAAACTAAGAAAATGATACAAATGAGATTCGACCCACTGGAAAGGGGAGAAAATACCTGCAACTGCAACTGGAGAAGATAAACCAAAGATGGAATCGCTCTGACAAAATAAAACTTAAATTGAGATGCAATTGATGAAATTAAACTAGTTAAGAGGGAAAACCCTGGAAATGTTACATGGAGCAGAAATCTTACTGCAACCGGAGAAGATAAACCAAAGATGGAATCGATCTGACAAAACAAAAGTTAATTTGAGATGCAATTGATGAAATTAAACCAGTTAAGAGGGAAATAAGAGGGAAAAACCCTAGAAATGTTACCTAGAGCAGAAATCTTACTGCAACTGGAGAAGATAAACCAAAGATGGAATCGCTCTGACAAAACCAAAGTTAATTTGAGATGCAATTGATGAAATTAAACCAGCTAAGAGGGAAATAAGAGGGAAAAACCCTAGAAATGTTACCTGGAGCAGAAATCTTACTGCAACTCGAGGTCGACCTTCGTTGAACAGTGCAAGAGTTCATTGTTGATTACCAGAGGGAGAGGGGGATATATACCAACAGTGAACGGACAGTTGTGGGTAAGAGGAGATCGTGGAGGAGTTGTGTGGGGGAGTTATTCACCGGAGAAGATGAAACCGTGGAGGAGTGGGGTAGTAGCCGCCTGGAGAGATATTAGGGCGAGAGGTAGGAGAGGGGAGGGGAGTTCGTGTGAGGAGGAGCAGGGTGTATTGCAGAAGGAGTGGGGAGAAGGAGAAGTTTGGAGAGGACGTGGGGAGAAGAAGAGGGGAGAAGAGAACGTGGCTGATAAAAACTGAATGTTGAAAAAAACTGTCTATGTCTACTATTCTTTTAATAAAGTAGTATATATATATATATATATAGAGAGAGAGAGAGAGAGAGAGAGAGAGAGAAAGAGACTTGGGATCATGTGAGATTAAACTGTTCTTGTGAGACCCGTGAGGCCACATTTTTACAGTTGAAACTTTATAGCAAAACACTATGAACGTAATTATTTGAGAACTCGGTTATTTGTAGGGGTGTACGCGGGTTAGGTTGGGCGGTTTTTGGCATGTTTACGACCCAACCCAATTATGGCGGTTTGAAAAATCTCAATCCAACCCAACCATTCAAAAGTATAACCCAACCCAACCCAACCCAACCCAACCCTTTGCGGGTTAGAGCGGGTTGGGTTTGGTTAGCGGGTTAAAAATATACACAAAGTTCATGATTGAAATACGACAAATAAAACTAAAAATATGCCCAACAAAGTTATTGGTAGTAGGAAAGTTAAGCAATTCTTTTACTATGATAATCATATTCTTTCCACAATAATTACAAACACATCTGGATTCTTTTTTTGAAAAATGATCCCAAGAGTAATCGAATTAAATTGGGAATGGATCAGAGTTGGGGACGACGGACGAGGGAGCAACCGAACAAGTGAGCAACAAGTCTGAGTCGTGTAAAATTTCTTTGACCTAGGTTGATTGACTTTGGGCTTAAAAGTTAAATTGAATCAGCAATCCATCATTTCTTAAATTTCTAGTATATGCTAAATTGGAAATTTTGATTATGAATTTATGATTTTTACTTGTTAGGTGATTAGGTTAATAGATTTTGATTCAATGGTTCATTATGATTGATTTAGAAAATAGAAATTAACAAAGTTAACTGTTAACATGCTGTTTAAATTTTAATGTTTATTGATTTAGGCTCAAAGTTAACATACCGTTTAATTGTTTATGTCAATTCATTTTGCAGTCCTAATTTCCAGTGTAGTCAAACTCAAAACTCAAAAGCTTTGGACCTTTGACATTGGGATGTTTTATCGTCCAATGTGTAACAGAGCCCTCAAAAATTTAGGAACGGCCCCTGATAATTAACAATGCATGGATTCTAATGCAATATGAACAATACGTTTAACTAATTAAGAATTGCATGTGTAGTGTTTAATGTTTAGGAACATTTGTTGTACATTATTTTATTCAAATCATAATATTATAAAAATATATTCTAATTGGCAAAATAACGCTACAAAAACCATTTTCGTGTCATGTTTGTGTGGATCTAATTTAAAAAATTTACAGGATTAATCGAAATATGCAAATCGATCAGAACACCGACGACTATAAATATAGTTTGTAAGTACTTTTGGAATATAATTGATTGATCAAAATGCCATTTTAACATAAAACTGCAAAGATAAAATTTTGACTAATGATTTGTTATATAATTTTTTGACACTTCAACTACTGTAACCCGAGATCACTGTTTTAAAACATGTCGCATTATTTGGAGGGGTTAGTCAATTCACTTTATATACTTCACATCCTCATTATTAAACAGTAACATGAGATTCACCTAAAATGTTAAAAATACTTGTCTGTAACTCGACGTTCTCACCGAAGTTTGCCCTACTATCTCGATGACATAATTATTAGCTCTGATACTATTCTGACATCTGAACCAACATAATCATATTCTTTATTTTGTTTACAAATCGCAACCCGAGCTCATGGTTTTGGAATGCATCATACTAGTAAAAAGTAATGTTTACTCACATTAAGTAATCAATAATTCTTCATGATTGGTGGTATGGAATTGGCCTAAGTTGTTACCGATAATAAATAAATAAATAAATTGAGATAAGAAGGCATTAAAATATGAAGTTTGCATTAGTTCCTATTTAGTTTATTGATAATTCGTTTTTTTAAATTCGTGTAACAAACATTCAATTTTTTTTCCAGAGGTAAAGGCTAGACCATGTACCTATTGATTACCCTGATGAAAATTTGTCAAGTTATATATTGTACTTATTGATTACGTGAAAAATGTCATATCAAAATTAAGTGATACCAACGTATGTTGAAAACCCGTTTATAATGTACACTGGTGCACAATAAGAAAGGCTTTTGTTGTACTAATTAAGAAGAAAATCAATCCATCACACTAAATAGAAAGAAAATAGAGAAAATGACATTTTTTTTCTCTAACTAGCTTCAACAAATTCTCTATTGTATTTTAAAATAGAGAAAACTAGAAAAAGTTGGAAGTTTAGAGCATCTCCAACAGCTTTCCCAAAAAATTTCCAATATGGGGAAACAAAAGTCAAAATCCCAAAAAAAAATTACATCCATCTCCAACAGATTCCCATTTTAGAGAATTCAACATTAATTATATTATTAAAATATTCAAAACATTATTACCTCCAACAAATTTTTAAAAGGAAAATAATAAAATATTGTTTCTCTCTTGATAATGATTTTTGGGGATTTTTGGGGTAATCTCCATATTTGGAGAAAATGACATTTTCTCTCCAACTTTCTCCAAAATGGGGATGGTTTTGAGGAAGCTGTTGGAGCTGATTTTAGGACCAAAATTTCCATATTCCCCATTTTCTCCAAAATGGGGAAGCTGTTGGAGATGCTCTTATAGAATTTTTCTAAGTTTTATGTGTGAAGAGAGAAAATAATTTTTTATTGATACCCATCAATGAAATTAAATTATTATTATTTCATATAAATTATCTTTAACAAGTGTATTTAAATAATGAATTCATATAATATTTTAATAATATAACTGATGTTGAAATTTTTAAAAGAAAGAGTATCGATGATTAATGTAATTTTTTTAGAAATCTTAGGTTTAGATTCTTTACTTTAAAGTTATATATAATGAATATGTTGTAAATGCACCATAATAAACTTCATATGTTCTCATATATTTTACTCCTAATTTAATACAAAATGCTTTACTATTAAGTTTATTTACATTGTAATTTAATAGAAACAAAAAGAAGAAGTTGTCGGTCACAGTCAAAGTTAGTAGCTGTAATTAATGGTGGTTATAAAAAAAATAATAAAAACATTTAAAGATTTGTATAAAAATGATATCTATACTGTAAAGCACGAGTAAGATTTAGAGGAAAACCTAAAAAAAAACAGAAAGTTGAGGAATACTCAGATAGCCTTTATTTAGATAATATGTACGTATGTATACAGGTAATTTTGTAACATGAACACATACATATACACAAATGCATAAAAACCAAAATCAACTTAATTTATTTGTATGCATAAGTGTATACCGTCCAGATAAATGGCTACCAGAATATACTTTACTTTTCCATTTTTTGAGGTTTTCCTTTGAACCTCCATCTATAAAGCATCTAGTTCAAAGTTTTAAAAACATTTTTTTAGCATTATGTATTACTATTTAATACTAAATTATTTAATTTTCAACTTTAAAAATAATTGATGCATTGATACAACTCTTTAAAGTTGCATGAAGGGACGGACCCACTAAGGACTTATAGGGGTTCCGTGCATCCGTTCGTTTACTTACCGTAAAGGGAAAAATGTAGATGTTGTGTAGGTGTATCCGTTTGATTTTAAGGGTGCCCTCAAATATTTTTAAACTAACCTTATGACACTAAGCTATAGTTTGCTGGATGGTTTGTGAGGGTCTTTTAAAGATCCCTAATTTTAGTAGGTTCAAATCCAATCCTCTACTTATCTTTATTTATTTTGGTTAACCCTCCAATATTTTTTTTAATTTAAATTATTTTTGTGTTAACCCTTCAACTTTAGTTCTAAAATCTAGAGCATGGGTCCTATTTTTTTTAAATTAAAACAAACACAGAAGCTCAGATTTTCGTCTCTGTTGAGTTTTTAGATTAGTTTTTAGCAGAAAAAGTGAAGTATTATCTTGAAATCAACCTAAACACCAAAAAAACTATCTCGAAATCAACCAAAAACCGTAAAAAAATCTCTAAAGGGCGGAATTCGGCTAAAAACACATTAAGTGGCTTTGCCAACATTTGATACAATTTAAAGGTGCATTTTAAATATAAATAACCTAAAATATAATTAGGATAATTCTTGAATTTTAACAGAATACTTAATTATCTTTTTTTATATTATTAAGCCAAAATAAATTACATCATTTATTAAACCTAAATAAAAAAGTTTAAATAAAATCATAAAAAATATTATAGCTTTCTCAAAAACATATAAACTATATTATAAAATCGATAAACAGAGAAAATAAAATAAAACACTAAAATCAAGATACATCGCACTATATTTTATAAAAAAACTTCTATTGCTTATTAAAGTAATCAAAATAAAAATAACTAATACTTACATAAGATAAAAGGTGTTTATGATAGTTTACTATTTTTGTATTAATTTACTTCTATGTCTTTTTATAAACGAATTTTAATTAGATAGGACAAAAGCTGTCTTTGACGAGTAATTAATTCTTTATAAGTATAATATAATAATAGTAATTAATTTTGGACTATTATAGATAGGACAAAAGCTGTCTTAGCAAACATGATTCTATTATATTTATATGCAATCCATGTGTTTTTGATGATATCAATATTATTTTTTTATTTAAATAATTCATAATATAAATAAAGTTGTGATTTTGATTTTCCTTAGATAAAATAAAATGGAAATATGTTGAGCCTGAAAGACCATCCACATTTAAGTCAATTTATTAGGGTTTTCATCCCTAGATCAATGTTGTAAATCTTTAGAATATCACACACATTATGATGATATCGTCATTACAAAATTACATGATGCATTTTTTAAATGTAAATGCTTATCAAAATGAAGACAAAAACATAATACATGTCAATTTTATTGGTCAATTTTGTTTATGGGTAAGAATCACTATGCACATGATTTCAATAGTCTCATGGAATAAAAATGAGTAAGGTTATTTAAAAATCGTAAATTATTGTTTGGTTTAGATATGCATAAGTCTAAAACTATTCTCTGGTCCAATGTAAAGAGCTCAGGTTTAGTGAGTCTGAAGGTTGGTTCAGGTCAGATCTTAAAGCTCGATCAAATCGAAATTTCGATGCAAGCTTGAGCTTAAGCCTTGTTCAAAAAAGCCCGAACTGATAAAGCTTGGAAAAGCTCGACTTGGAAAAGTTAGACTATATTCTTTTTCAACCCCAAAGCCTGGTCTATGCCTAAAAAGGCCCAAGCCTTTTCTTGCTCACTCAAAACGGGCTTAGAAAGTTCTGACCCAGGCCCAAAAGAGTCCAGATCTATATCCGACAAGCCTGGACCTTATGCATCTCTAGTTCGATTTAGGAATTAGGTAACCTTCTCAGAACTGATGTTTGGTGTGTTAGATTAGGTTTTGGTAACCCTCAAACATGATGTTTGGCATGTTAATATTTAATTATAAAAAAGTGTGAATTAGATGTGTGTCCTTAAAATGAAATATTAATTGGAAAGAATGCCCCTTCAGGCCCTCTTTCTAGACTTAGTCGTTGAGTGAGCTAAATTTTTTCCCTCATATTGGTGTCCTTGGTGGCAGTTCCTGTGGACTTGTTTGTCAGTAATCAACTTTTTGCCCAAATTAAAAAGAGTTATGTGGTTTCCATTTTATAATCTTCTCGTTCCCGTCTCTAACTCTGTTAGAAAAGATTCTGTTACCTCTTTTAGACATTGAGGTACTTCGGTCATTTTGCCCTTTTTTTATATTTCATCAAATGTAGAGACCAAACATGTAATTCACTCTAAATTATATATGCGTATATTATATATATATATATATATATATATATATATATATATATATATATATATATATATATATATATGGGGTCATTCAAGGGAGAACTAGTTATTTTGTGGTAACTGTAAGAACTAATGTGAGCCACATATTAAGCTATAAATTAGGAAATTATTAATTTTGGTAATTTTGTTTGAAATTTAAATAAAAGGGCATTTTAGGTATTTTAAAATCTCCTCTCTCCTCTCTCTCCGGCCAATCGTAATACCAAAAATACATATAAGAACTTTTGTGATACCACTGTGATACCCATTGCCATCCAATTCAGCATCACATTCATTACTTTGGTAATACTCCAAGAACATCTGTGATACCACTGTGATACCCACTGTGATACCCACTGTGATACCAATTGCCATCCAATTCAGCATCACATTCATTACTTTGGTAATACTCCAAGAACATCTGTGATACCAATGTGATACCCACTGTAACCATGTGTTACCTTTGAGCATAATACATGAAAAATTCCATAAAACATAGATATACAAAACAAACAAACCTCATATACTGTGATACCCTTAACAACATAACGAAACTAAAGAAAAAACATAACTTGATACACTTAGTAAAGCAATACTCCGGTGATACAAACCAAGTGTGATACCTTGGTGATACCAACTATGATACTCCGGTGATACCAATCAAGAATAATGCGAGTCACCGGTGTTCTCTCCGCCTCCCTCTCGATCAGAACCGTCGACCAACGCCACTCTCTTCTCCATCGTCTGAACTACAGCAACAGCCGCAACTCCTCTTCTCCTATCGACTTAAGAACACAGAGACCATCTCTGCAGAGCCAACACCACCGAAACACTTCTCAAACTCGACCGAGCACTCGAGCCGTTACAAATTCTCTCTCTCACCTAGACTCTCACCTTCTTCTTCTTCTTCTCGTGAAAACCACAGCCGCCACCAGTAGCCACCACCAGGCGCCGTCCACTCTTTCTTCTCCCCTCGATGGAGCAGACGAGAGAGAGGGAGGCGTAGGGAGGTGCTGACGAGAAAGAGGGAGGCGGAAGGAGGGAGGTGGACGAGAGAGAGGGAGGTGGATTGGTGACGCCGGCGACCGTCGATGGCTGCCGGCTGTGGAGGTAGGCGGCTGCCGGCTGGGGGTGGACTTCAAGAGAGAGGTGTACTTCAAATTTTTTAGGGTTTTATTATTTGGTATATAGAAAAAATGAGGGAGAGGAGAGAGACGTGAATAGTGAATATAGGAGATATTTTAGGATTTAATTATTTAATTAGATTTAGGAAACAAATTACTAAAACACCCTTTTGTATTTATTTAAAATTTATATTAGTTATTTTAAATGTGTGGCTTACATTGGTTCTTACAGTTACCACAAACTAAATAGTTCTTATTTGATTAAGCCCCTATATATATATATATATATATATATATATATAGGTTTGAGTTCTAGTGAAAATAAAAGTAATGACGATAAGGGTAAGTGTTGGTCCCGAAAGGCCTAAACAAGTTTGTAGAAGGGGGGGGGGGGGGGGGGGTTGAATACAAACACACTATTTTACTTTTCTAAATTGTTTATTGATAAATCATTAACAATTTACAGCTTGTTGCGGAAACAAGATTAAGGATAAACCTAAATCTAAACAAGTTGGAACACTAAGGTTTCTTGCACTAAGAAAGATAAGAAGATTACTAATAAAATCTTATCTTAAGAGAGATTTGAACTTGTCCAGAGTTAGCAAGTTACTTCAAATGAAGTGAGTTCATCTCTTTATATACTGCATGCATTTAATGCAATTCAGTATACACTTTACACGTGTCATCAGCGGATTGGTTGCATATCATTGACCTTTGTTGACAACCTTAGTAGCCGCATGAATGAACAGTGTAGTATCAGAGTGGTTGTACGATTTCAGATTTTCGGAGGTTCTTTTCTGACATTTCGTACGGTGGCGTGCAAGGGAGGTTAAGACAAAAGTACTTTGTACGGAGGACTTCATGATCAGCTTTCGTTGATTCAGCGATTATCATTTACTATTCAGCGAATGATAAAGTTCAGCGATAGCTAAAGTCTTGTACTTGATACTTCACGTTGAGTGGACAAATCTGAGTCTTCGCTGATCCGCATCAGTTCATTAGGAGACTTGTCGCTGGTTCTTGAGCTTGATCTTCGACTTCAGCGTAGAACCTTTGTTGACGTGAATCTTGTCTTCAGGGATCATAAGTAAACAACTAACTTATCAGCGATCACCATAAGGATTGAACAGACTCAGCGATATGGTGAACAGTGTTCGCTGAATGTTTAATCTAAAAGTGCGAGAGTTCCTATCAGCAGTACTGTAAGATCTTAGTACTTATCAGCGATAGTGAAACTCTGATACATATTGTTTACTTACAATTTTCACTAAGTATTTAAGATAGGGTCATTATCAAATCACTGAGGGTTTGGATCAACAATCTCCCCCTATTTGATTATGACATAGCAACAAAGAAAATTGCTATTTAATGAAAACATAAGGATACAAAGAACTCATAAAATATTTGTCCCTTTTACTGTTTTCTGGGATCTTTTCAGTACTGATGGAGTAAAGTACATTCGCTGAAATCTTTCTTTAAATCTTTGAATCAGGTTACAATATGAATAAGAAAGATTACAAGTACAAGCGAAATAAATTACAAGTACTGAAGGATGACTGATACAATAGAGAAAGTGGTGATTGTTGTCAACCTTCAAAGGGTTCTTCCTTAATGAGAAGTTCATCAAGGGTTGTCTTTTCAGTTGGAATCATCCAGTCAGGAACCCTTTCTCCTTTATTCTTTAGCTTCAGAGCAGCTTCAAAAATCAAGGGTTTTAGGTGTCGTGCCTGAATGTCTTTTCTGAAGTCGCACCAGTAGATGAGATCTCTGAGCTGTTCGATTGGAGTGATTGGAAGCTCAGCGATCCGTTGAAAGCATTTACGTCCGTCGTAGTCAAGAAAGAATATTCCATAAGGATTACTGATGACTTTACCAGGGACGAAAAGTTCACATGGTGGCAAAGAGATGTCAAGGGCAGATAGATCAGGATCAGGACCAAGTACTTCAGCGCGAGAGAAACCAATTCCAGTTTCATTTCGTATGACAGGACCTGAGTTTGAATCTTGACGTTTCTTCTTTGGAGAGCCCCTTTTTCTTTTCGGCTTTAGATCAGGAACAGGAGGAATATCCACACAAGAAGATATCAAATCGATCTGTCTGTTTATCAGCTTTTCGAAATGATCCTTGTACTTAGATTGTGATGGTTGGATAGCTAACCTCATCTCCAGCCATTCAGAGAGACCATACCTTTTTACAGTGTCAGCACGAAAGGTTTCAGATGAGCCATCTTCTCTGAACAGTTTGATGTCAACAATAGGTACTCCGATGGAGGTTCTTCCAGAGATGAATACCTTGTTGATCTTCGCTGGACGATATCTGAAGTGGATTTTCTCTTTACACCAGATCAGGGTGGTCTGAGAAACTTCAGCTTTCTTTTCCACGATCTTCTGGGCTTGTTCCCAAAGCTTTCGTTGGATTTGAATGGGAATACGCTTCAGCTTGGGGTCTTTGACAGATTCTTGAGTGAGCTTGATGGCGTATTCTCTGTCTTTATCTTCAGCTTCCTTCCTTTCAGCGATGAGGCGTTCAGCTCTGAGATGTTCCTGGAATTCAGCTTTTGAAATTCTGAACTTAGGAGGAACTGAAGGTAGTTGATCGCGCCTTAGAATGATTCGCTGATCCTCGAATCGCTTTATCATTTCTTCTCTCCTCTTTTGATCTTCTTCACTCAGCCTTTGAGGATCTGAGGAAGGTCTGTTTCTGTGCGAGAGAGGTTGTTCTTCTGGTTCATCAGTCTCAGAGATTAAATCTAAGACTGGGATTATGTCTTCAGTGGTAGCTGGAATTATTGGTGAAGTCGCAATAGAAGATCCTTCAGCGATATCCTCAAACAGGGGAGAGGACTAGCTGAAACGCAGCGATCTTACAAATAAGAACTGGGTAGAAGAACTTGGGTAGAAAAGATAGAAAAAATAATGTGGATGTGTATGGTGTTTGTGGAATGGATAACTGATTGTTTAGAGATGATCAGGGAAGGAAAAATAAGTTTAGTGTACCTGACAAATCGGCTTTGCAAGCAGGATCGCCAGATTATCATCTTCAGCGATGCCTTTGTCTTTGCTTTTCTCAGCGCCAGAGGCTGAGTGCTTTGTCTTTGTTTTTGTCTTCTCCCCTGTGGATTCGGTTATCACGATCCCTTTAAGAGCTTTTCAAGGAGCATGTTTGACGACAAAGAATTCGTCATCTTCATCATCATCATCATCATCGTTCCTTGGAGAGGAGGATGGTTCAGCTTCAGGGATGTCGATGTCTTCGTCTTCTTCTGCTTCGGATTTCTCAGCATCTTCTTCGAGTTGCTCCCCCTCAGATACAGAGGCGAGGTTCTCGGTTCCCTCAGGGTTTTCATCTCCCTGAGGTCCAGTAACTAGATCTTCATTACCCTCTCCCCTGATAGATTCATCATGGGAAAGGTCTTCAGCGCTTTTATTTTGATCTTCAGCGCTCTTCTCCTGTTCAGCGCTCTTCTCCCCCTCTTTCTCATGATGGGCGGGGGAGGAATGGGTAGATTCAGCATTGGTGTTGTCTCTGTCTTCTGGGCCAGAGACTTTCACACAACCTTCAAGCTTAGCTATTCTGTCTTCTAGGCCAGAAATAGCAGGCGTGATTTTCTTCAGCTCTTGGCGATCCTCTGCGGTGAATGAGTCCAAAATAGGTGCAGGGGCCGGAGCAGGAGCTGGATTGTTTGCCTTGTTCACCAGCGTCTCGATCATTGTCTTGACAGAACTAAGGTCGGTCTTCACTGAGCCCAAGTCGGTCTTGACCACTGACATATCACCTTCGAGTGTACCAACCGATTTCTTCAGCGTTGTAACCTCGCTGGAAACGGTGGAAACTGACGATTTGAGGTTGGTGTAGTCAGTGTAGATGTCGGAGAGCACTTTGGCAAAGTCGGCGAGAGTTTTATCAAGGTCTTTGATGTCATTAGAGGAGGCCTTCTTTTCCACCACAGCAGTCAGCTTCGTCAGATTCTCTCCAGCGTTTGTTACAGCTGTAGAGTTATTTGATAGACCGGTGGTGAGATCTGTAAGTTTCATCTCCATGGACTTCAGAGACTGGTTGATGTCTCCCAAATAAGGACCTGTAACATATAAGTACTTGTGAACAAAGGAAAGCTCAGAAGTTTCAGGTTTAGTTACAGTGTTTAAGGTGGGATCTGTACCTGCAGGAGCGTTGACGAACTCATCAAAGTTTCGAGTCCCTCCATAGTGTTCCATATCTCCCTCAAAAGTTCCGTGAGGGATGGAGATCTCTGCAGGTCCTTTCTTCATCATTCGCTGAGAAGCTTCAACGGCTTCTTGAATGATGGCATCTCCAGCTTTAACTGGAGGAGTGTCCAAAGAAATAGAGGGAGGAGCGAAGGATCATAATTGGGGTTGGGTTGCAAGTTCAGCGTTGGATTCGCTGAGAAGTACTTCATCAGTCTTTTGAGAGACTGAAGAAGGTAGGGTAGATTCCAAAGTTCTAACCTCAGCGTTTAAGGACGCTGAAGTAGGTTTAGAAGAGATGGCTTGAATTGGTGTGGCAGAGCGTACCACGGAACTTTCCTTCAGCTCTTCAGAATGAGCTGAGGAGTCTTCAGCATGGAGTTGCTGGGGTTGCTCCTTGGTTTTCTTAATCCTTTTGGAATCAAGATGGGTAAGAGATTGTTTCCTTTTCTTAGAAGGAATGGATTTTGTGGCCTGGGAATCAGCGAGGGGTATTGTCGCTGAAGGAGCCACAGAAAGCGGAGAATTAAGTAGAGTGAGAAGGGTAGAGAGACGTACCTCGTTGGCGACAGGCTTGAAGTCGAGAACTTTAGGGCCAATCTGAGAGAGTTTCAGATCACCCTCTTCAGGATAGCTGTCCTTCAGGCCATATTGAAAAATGGCGCTGATGAATCGTGGGTAAGGAAACCATGCTGGTCGGTTAGCGGCAGAATCAACACGTTGAATGAGGTCTTCATAGATGATGGAGGCCCAGTCAATGTTGAGACCTTTCAGCAGTGCGTAACCCATGGCCTGCTGAGGTTGAGCGGCTTGATCAGAAGATCCGGATTTCGCTGTCATGCAGCTGATCAGGTGAGCGAAGATGAAGTTCATCTCGCTGGGCATCTTGGATTTCTTTATCAGCGTCAGCTTCTTCTCAGGTAGCTTGTCTCTTCCAGTCTCCCAGATGTAACCCATCGCATCAAGGAAAGCAATGATTTCTTCCCTGTCAGCGTGCTTCTTGTGGTCAGGTAATGGAATGAAAGGATTTTCTGAGGTAGCGTTAGGGAATTTCAGAGCTTTGCGGATTATTGCGGGGGTTATCTTGATGGTGCCATACTCAGTATCGTTGAGTATGCAGTCGATGGTTTTAGATGGATCTTTGGCGGAGGGTAGGTCGGTGTGTCTGGCAGAGTACCAGAATTGGGATAATAGACGCTGACTGGCAGGAGGTGAGATTGTCAGTGCTGTGTAGATGGGGCTATTCTTCAAAAGATTTACAGCGTCGTCTAGATGGGATACCTGCTTCCGAGGAGGAAACTCGAGAAGCGCTGAGAGGTTGTTTGCCTTTGTCCAGTCTAGTTGATCCAGCTCAAACTTAACCTGAGGAGCTTTGGTGATTTCCAGTTCCTCAGAATCAGCGGAGATGGACTCAGCGGTAACATTCAGCTTTGAAGTTGCCATTTCACTGTATTATCAGTTCAACCAAAGATGTTAACAAATAAGAAATATCTTAATGTGGAAAGAAAATTTCCATTAAGATTTTTCGAATTTTGTCCATTTCATTCAGACAAAAAAAGTCTTAATGAAGATTAGGGTTTTTCTTGTTTTTTAAAAAAAAAAAACGAATATAACACCCATAAGCCTTGTATTCCAGTTTCTTAAAAAATGGATACGAAAGAAGAACAAGTTTAAGATTTTAGATTTAAAACTTGAAGAACAACCATGAAATGGTTGTGTTTATAAAACCATGAAAGAAAATGATTTTATTTTAGAGTTCTTTTGTTTGATCTTGTGTAAAACAATGATAAGATCGAAAACAAGTTATTCGCATTTGATAATAGATAAGAACATATTAACCTTGAGTTTGATGAAGAAGATGATGAACAGTTCTTGAAGATTGAGAGCACAAAATGCAACAGTGTTCTTTTCTTGCGGAGAAAGATTGATTCGCGTAAAAGACAAATATAAACTTTGAGAGTGTTTATATAGGAAGAGAGTAGAGAGAGAAAAACTTGAGCGGGAAAGTTTTTCATCATGACACGGACACGTGTTTGCATTTGATTGGATAGACAACGAAACGTGCAAACGTGTGTCAGAAAAAGAGCGTGCCTGGTGTTATCCGTTGCAATGACGTCACAACTGTCCTTTCACATTCTTTCGTTGTCTCTGAGGTTTTGAAAGAAAAACTCAGGGACTCTTTGGAAAATATGAAGCACTGAATAGAAATATCAGTGAGGGTTTTAAGAAATTTCAAAATATCGCTGTTAAGGAAGAGATATTCAGCGATGAAAGAATTTGAAATCTTGCATTTTCATGCGTTTTGTCAGAGAGAGAAAACATACCTTGATATCAGATTAACCAGATTTATTCAGAGAGAAGATGATGAAATGGATTGTACAAGTTTATTTTATCCGAGAGCCTATACAATAATGTATAGACGTATCGCTGATTTAATGTTAACCGCTGATGATTTATCCTTCAAAGTTCAGCATTCCAAGCTCGCTGATGAGAAAGTTGAATCTTGTCTCATCAAGAGGTTTGGTAAACAAATCAGCTAACTGATAATCAGTTGGGATAAAATGAAGTTCTATATCACCATTCATCACATGATCTCTGATAAAATGATATCTGATTTCTATGTGTTTTGTCTTTGAGTGTAGCACTGGATTGTTTGCTATAGCGATGGCACTTGTGCTGTCGCAATAGATTGGAATTTTGGAGAGCTGAAGATCATAGTCTAGTAGTTGATTTCTCATCCACAAGACTTGAGAACAACAGCTTCCAGCGGCTACATACTCAGCTTCAGCTGTGGAAGTGGACACTGAGTTTTGCTTCTTACTTGTCCAACTTACCAGCTTTCCACCCAGGAGCTGACATCCTCCTGTGGTGCTTTTCCTATCCATTTTGCAACCTGCAAAATCACTGTCTGAATAGGCGGTTAGATCGAATCCTGAATCTTTGGGATACCAAAGACCTAGATTCGCTGTACCCTTAAGATATCGAAAGATTCGCTTTACAGCTTTCATATGGGATATCTTAGGTTCAGCTTGATATCGTGCGCACAGACATGTTGCAAACATAATATCGGGTCGGCTAGATGTAAGATACAATAGTGAGCCGATCATCCCACGGTACAACGTGACATTGACAGGAACACCCTTTGTGTCCTTATCAAGTATCAGCGGTGGTGCCATAGGGGTTTTCATAGCTGAACTTTCAGTTAAGTCGAATTTCTTCAGCATATCTTTAACATACTTTCCCTGATTTATAAAAGTTCCTTTTTCAGTTTGCTTAATCTGAAGACCAAGGAAATATGTTAGTTCACCCATCATACTCATTTTATACTCATCTTTCATTCTATCAGCGAAACGAGTACAAAGCTCAGGGTTAGTAGAACCAAATATAATGTCATCAACATATATTTGAACTAAAATGATATGACCTTTTATTTTTCTAAAAAACAAAGTTTTGTCAATCTTACCTCTCTCAAAATTTTCAAGGTGGAGATAAGTAGAAAGAGTGTCATACCATGCACGAGGAGCTTGCTTCAAGCCATAAAGTGCCTTATCCAGCTTATAAACATAACCTGGACGCTTAGGATGTGAGAATCCTGGAGGTTGTTCCACATAAACTTCTTCATTCAGCTTTCCATTTAGAAATGCTGACTTAACATCCATTTGATGTACAGTGAAGTTTTTGTGTACAGCATATGCTAAGAAAAGACGAATAGATTCAAGTCTTGCTACTGGAGCAAAGGTTTCGTCATAATCTATGCCTTCCTCTTGTCTATATCCCTGAGCAACAAGACGAGCTTTGTTGCGAGTTACAGTACCATGTTCGTCCAACTTGTTTCGATAGACCCACTTAGTGCCTATCACTGTTTTGTCAGTTGGTCTCCGAACAAGTTTCCAAACTTTGTTTCTTTCGAATTCAACCAGCTCTTCTTGCATAGCGCTGGCCCAGTTTGGATCTCTGAGGGCATCATCTATTTTCTTTGGTTCAGTTAGAGAAATAAAGTTAACAAATAAACAAATATTACCTGCACTACTACGAGTCTGAATACCAGCGTTGGGATCACCAAGAATTTGATCGATTGGGTGATTTACAGTCCATCGCTGAGCCGGAGCATGCGTCGCTGACTCAGTCTGAACTGGAGAAACTGAAGATGAGGCTTCAGCTACTTCTGGATAATCAGCTAAGAGAGGAATGCTTGCATTTGTCACTTCATTTACTGATTGCTGAGAAATAGATGGAATTTCTGAGACATTTGGATCAACTGCGGGTATAGTGTTTATAGGAACAGCTGAGACCCAAGATGTTTCAGCTTCACTATTCCGCATATTGGGAATGATAGTAGGACCATCATTTTCAGTTGTATGAGCATGAGTAGTGGGAACATCTTCTGAATCACCAAGATGAGAAAACATCCATTGATTCAGTTCTTCTGTATCAGCGTTCGGTTTAGAGTTCGCTGAACGGGATTCGTCAAACGTGACGTGAATAGTTTCTTCTACAGTTTGTCTTCTTCGGTTGAAGACTTTGAAGGCTTTGGAAACTGAGGAGTATCCAAGAAAGATTCCATCATCAGCCTTAGGATCAAACTTTCCAAGGGCATCTCTGTTGTTCAGTATGAAACACTGACAACCAAAGATGTGAAGAAAGCTAATTGAAGGCTTTCTCCCATGAAAAAGTTCATAGGCTGTCTTTTTGAATCTTTTGACTATCAGCGACCTGTTTTGCGTAAAACAAGCCGTGTTGACAGCTTCTGCCCAAAACTGAGTAGGCAGGTGAGAATCGCTGAGCATTGAACGTGCAGCTTCAATAATTTTTCTATTTCTTCTTTCAGCGACTCCGTTTTGTTGTGGTGTTCTCACTGACGAAAAGTTGTGAGAAATGCCCTTGCTCTCAAGGAAGGAATCAAGAGAACTGTTTTTGAATTCAGTTCCATGATCACTCCTTATTGAGCGAACAGTCATATTGTTCAGAGTTTCCATCTTCCGAACAAAGGTGATGAGCTCTTCAGGGGTGTCACTCTTAGAACGGAGAAACATGACCCATGTGAAACGAGAGAATTCATCAACTATGACCAGCGTATATTTCTTTCCAGCGATGGATTGTTTGTTAACGGGGCCAAACAAATCCATATGGAGTAGTTGAAGAGGAGATGACACTGAGGAAACTTGCTTTGACTTAAAGCTTGCCTTGGTCCGCTTCCCTTTTTCACACGCTGAACATAAGGACTCTTTGGCGTATGAATGTTGAGGTAGACCAGTGACTAACTCTTTGGATGAAAGAGTATTCAGTGTCTTGAAGTTGAGATGTGAGAGCCTCTTGTGCCATAGCCAGTTGACATCAGAAGATGCCTTTGAGAAGAAACAGGAGTTCTCAGTGGTTGTTGAGTCCATGTTTATAACGTAAACATTTTCCAAACGATAACCGCTGAGAGCTATCTTCTCCTTTTTGTCAGAGACAAAGCAGGATTCCTTAGTGAAAATCACTTTGTTATCCATGTCGCAAAGCTGACTGATGCTCAGAAGATTATGCTTCAGCCCTTCAACATATGCGACTCTTCTGAAGGATGTTGTACCATTTGAAAGTACACCATACCCTCGGGTGTGTCCTTTTCCATTTCCACCGAAAGTCACAGAGGGACCCTTCTCTTCCTTGTATTCAGCGAGCAGGCTTTTCTTTCCAGTCATGTGTCTAGAGCATCCGCTATCGAGATACCAGATACCCTTCTTAACCTGAATGGCAGATGTTGAAGTGGAGGGAATGTCTGAACTTTCTTCCTCTTCTTCAATCTTGTCCATGAGACATTGATTTTCTTCATCATCTTCAGAATCAGATGATGAGGCTTCTTCATCAGAAGCAGCCCAATCATAGTCAGCCATCAGACCTTTTCCTTTCTTCTTAAAGCTTTTCAGCTTTGCATACTTCTCCTTCAGCTTTTGATACCTGTCATCTCTATACCTGGGGTTAGAGGATTCTTTAGGAAAAGTTGAGATTATCATCCTATCGTTCCATAGATTTAAACTATCTTTGGAGAATTTAGGGGATTGCGCAAGAGAACCATTGTCTATATAGTGAGTGTTTGTGTTTGTGTTGGCCATTTTCAGATAATAGCTAGGAAGAGAAATATCTTAGATTAGATCTTGTTTATGAGATTAAACAAATCTGCTCTGATACCACTTGTTGGTCCCAAAAGGCCTAAACAAGTTTGTAGAAGGGGGGGGGGGGGAGGTTGAATACAAACACACTATTTTACTTTTCTAAATTGTTTATTGATAAATCATTAACAATTTACAGCTTGTTGCGGAAACAAGATTAAGGATAAACCTAAATCTAAATAAGTTGGAACACTAAGGTTTCTTGCACTAAGAAAGATAAGGAGATTACTAATAAAATCTTATCTTAAGAGAGATTTGAACTTGTCCAGAGTTAGCAAGTTACTTCAAATGAAGTGAGTTCATCTCTTTATATACTGCATGCATTTAATGCAATTCAGTATACACTTTACACGTGTCATCAGCGGATTGGTTGCATGTCATTGACCTTTGTTGACAACCTTAGTAGCCGCATGAATGAACAGTGTAGTATCAGAGTGGTTGTACGATTTCAGATTTCGGAGGTTCTTTTCTGACATTTCGTACGGTGGCGTGCAAGGGAGGTTAAGACAAAAGTACTTTGTACGGAGGACTTCATGATCAGCTTTCGTTGATTCAGCGATTATCATTTACTATTCAGCGAATGATAAAGTTCAGCGATAGCTAAAGTCTTGTACTTGATACTTCACGTTGAGTGGACAAATCTGAGTCTTCGCTGATCCGCATCAGTTCATTAGGAGACTTGTCGCTGGTTCTTGAGCTTGATCTTCGACTTCAGCGTAGAACCTTTGTTGACGTGAATCTTGTCTTCAGGGATCATAAGTAAACAACTAACTTATCAGCGATCACCATAAGGACTGAACAGACTCAGCGATATGGTGAACAGTGTTCGCTGAATGTTTAATCTAAAAGTGCGAGAGTTCCTATCAGCAGTACTGTAAGATCTTAGTACTTATCAGCGATAGTGAAACTCTGATACATATTGTTTACTTACAATTTTCACTAAGTATTTAAGATAGGGTCATTATCAAATCACTGAGGGTTTGGATCAACAGTAAGAACGAATCTCCACCATCGGATGCATCGAGATGCACCATATAAATTCCTGATCCAGCGCAATTCATGTGGTGGCGGTGAGATTAAAGTGATCAATGGTCCAAATCTCTTCTCACCTCAACTCTTCTTCTCACCTCAACTCTTCTTCTCACGTGATCCTTCCACTACAAAAAATAGAATTATTTCCGACGGCCCGTTCTGTCGGTAATCCGTCGGTATTCGGGCTCGCAAATTATTTGGTAGGCATTTGGTTTTCCGACGGATCACCGACGGATTTTAGCGACAAATTACCGACTGATCAACGACGAATAAGCGACTGTGGAGAGTCACCGATGGATTACAGACGGACCATGATTTCCCGACGACTTACCGACGAACCAAGATTTTTCAACGGACTACCGACGACCACCTTTCCGACGGATTAGCGATGGATATGTCGTCGGCAATTTTATATAAATTAAATAAAATTTATATTATTTGAATATTAAATTATATTATTAAAACATTGGCGACGGATTATCCGTTGGTAATTTGTATTTTAATTAAAAATACATAAAAAAACTGTGCAAAAACCATTACAAAATTGTCATACACTACTGTATTTCATACAATATGATCCCAAGTCCGTAAACTAAATCCATAGTTATCCCAATACAAAACAAACTAAACCGGGGGATGAGAAGGGGGGTGGGGGGGGGGACTTCTAAACTGCCTCATAAAGGCTTCGAACAGCTTCGCTTTCTCCTTTAATGTTTTCCTTGCTTCTCTTTCTTTTCGTACCTCCTCTTTTAGTGCATCCCACTGAAATTCAACACTTGACAAACATAAAACAATGTTAGACGACATTTGACAAACATATAACAACTATTACACATTTGACAAGCATACATACCTCCTCTTCGCGATGACAACTCCTGCTCGTACCTAGCATATTCAGGATCCTGGAGTCTCGAATCCAAAAATGCGGCCCTTACGCCGTCCTCCAACACTACGTTTCCACAACTCTATGTCATCGGTGGGAACAACGTCGGGGGGGGGGGGGGGGGGGGGGAAAGTCGGGGTACTCCTCCACCCTAATCTGTCCGTAGTTACCCTATAGTTTTACCAAAACAATGTGTTAACTAACTGTAACACTGTAATACCCCGGGTAAGTCCGTTAGTTAAATCCCCATTCCGTTAAATTTAATTAACTTTAAAATTGGAAGTTTAGGGTAAGTTTGGTGTTAAATTAGAAGTTAAGGGTGTTTTGGGTCGTTAATGGATAGTTTAGGGTTTAGAGGGTAAATATTGGTTAGATATTATCTCTTGGTAATCAGATAATTCAAAAATATTAGAAACTCAGATATTATCATAAGGTGTGTGTGTGTGTGTGTTTTGTGGAGAAAGGAAGAAAAAGAAGAAAAGTAGGCTAAGGATTCAAATTTGTGCATTTGGAAGTGTTTGAGGTATGTTTTCTTTACATATTATGTGTATAATTGATAACTGAATGTTTATGTTGGAGTAGAATAGTTAGAATTACATCTGGTATTGATTCAGCGGAATTCTGGGTAGAAATAGGGCAAAACCGACAGAGTTTTCCGGACACCATGAATGTGTCCGGATGGTTTTGTTGGAGGTATCCGGGTAGTTCTTTGATGGTATCCGGGTAGTTCTTTGTTGGTGTCCGGACAAGTCTTTTATCCGGGTAAGTTCCTTTTCCTATGTTGTCCGGGTAACTTGTGGTATCCGGATGACGTCCGTATTGTCCTGATTGTCCGGAAAAGTCCTGATTGTCCGGAAAAGTCCTGATTGTCCGGAAAAGTAGTGTTGTCCGGGTAACTTGTGGTATCCGGATACTTTAGCTGTTTGGTTATTTTTATCTAGTTTTTGAATGAGGACTGATTTTCTAGGGGCGCTGCCCCCAGACCCCGCAAGGGCGTTGCCCCTTGACCCCATCCGCTAACCGGGTAGCGGAACCCCCGTGTTAAGTCGCCTTAGGGGAACATTTGAGGATTTGAGTTCTTTAGAGTTCTTAGCCTTAGTAAGACTTATGTGTTTTATGTGGTAAAGAGATATCTGTATCTATGTGTTACAGATCCTGTGAATTCTGGGTAAAGGACTGAACCTGTTTAGAAGGCTTGGAAACGTGTTGATAAGCAACCAGGTGAGTTTTGCTTTGAAAACACTTTTTAACTGGAATACATATATCTGTGGAATTGAGAGTGAAATTATTGATAATTATGTGCTCGAATGTGAATTATAATATAGTGAGATATTATATTTACATGTGTATTATAAATGTGTTATAATACGTTGGCCGGGTTTAAGACCGGTGTGATTGGCTATAGAACTTGTATAGCGTTGTTTGGCTGTAGATGTTGTGCAGCGTTGTATTTTATTAGCTGGCTTGCTACCACTAATATGGCCAGGAAGAAATGAGAAAGGAAGGTATATGATGTGTGAGTTCAATTGGATATGTGTAATTATGTGCGTGATTTATATGAATAAAGTTTATTTAAATGGTTTTAAACTAACAGGGGTTTCTCACTTAGACCATCAGGTCTAACCCTCATTTTGTTTTAAAAATATGTATTCCAGGTGGCGGATCAAGTAAGGGCAAGTAAATAGAGTACGAATTGGAAGGCTAGTGAGAAGGACTATAAGATGAAGCTTTTGACTTATTTAGTAGTTGTATTGAAATGTTAAATGTTATGTATGTAAATAGTACAAGGATTGTATTTCAAATGTTTTCTTTCTATTGTAAAAGACTTCTGGACCGTACTTGAAATGTGAAGTTTGTTTGTTATATCTATTTGTGTTATATTGCGTGTTATGTTGTGTATATGGGATATGGGATGTTACAAATGGTATCAGAGCCCTAGTTTAAGGGATTTAGGTATTAGTATCTGTACCTAGACTTAAACTGCATGCGAAGTAGGATGTCCCTATTATTATAGAACCTCGGGATACTAAGTATAAGGGGTAGAAGGAACATCATGTAAGGTAATTTCATACTACACCTGGCCAGTGTAATTGTGATCTTACAGGTACATGTTTGAATTGGAATACCTTGTTATATGGGGTATGTGCTTGTGTGTATATTAATCTTGTTTAAATCTACAGAATGGCAAGTGGTACAAGAAATTCGA
Organism: Saussurea involucrata; assembly: GCA_033807775.1. Lineage (NCBI taxonomy): Eukaryota > Viridiplantae > Streptophyta > Magnoliopsida > Asterales > Asteraceae > Saussurea > Saussurea involucrata. Next base: position 143,810,852 of record CM066322.1, read on the forward strand.
ATCGAGGAGGAGGAAGAAATCCAAACAGAACTAATCCGCCAGTAGGAACAGGGGACAGGGGAGGCAGATCAGGGGGTAGAGTCGGGGGTAGAACGGGAGGTAGAGCTGGAGGTCGAGCCGGAGGCAGAACCCAACAGAATAGTACGGATTTCATTACCAGGGCTGATCTAATGGCAGAAATGGGAAGACTACAAAACAATATTCAAGCTATGTTCAACCAAACTCATAATACTGAAACAGAAGGACCAGACCCTACTCAAGAAGAGGAGATGCCAATCACCCCTACGGTCTTACCGGTAATGAGGAAATGTGATTACAAGATGTTTCTTAGCTGCAGGCCTCCTACGTTTTCAGGGGATCGGGATCCAGTGAAAGCAATGAGATGGATGAAGGAAATTGAAGCCATTTTCAAAACAAGCAAATGTGCGGATGAAGATAGAGTATTGTACGGGACAGCCATGCTAAAAGGAGATGCATTGTATTGGTGGGAATCTTTTATACATTCTAAAGGATCTGACGTATATTCTACCCTCTCTTGGGAAGAATTTGTGACAGCCTACAGGAACGCATTTTGTCCCCAAGCAGCCGCCAAACAACTGGAAGGGGAATTTATGAATTTACAACAAGGAAGCCTGTCCGTTCGAGATTATACTGCTAGCTTCCTGGAAAAGTCTCGGTTCGCAGAATACTATGTTGCTACGGAGGCAATGAAGACGGAAAGGTTTATTTTCGGGCTGAACTCAGAGGTTAGAAGACTAGTGACTGCAAAAGGACCCGATACATTCTCAACTGCAGTTGATGCCGCGGAGAATGTTGAACGAGATATGAGAAGAGATGCTGGGGATAAGAGTATCGGAAAGAGAAAGTGGGAAGGACCACAATATGACTCGAAGAAATCCCGATTTCAGAGGTATGACAACCGCCCGCCTTTTCGACCAGCGGAAAGACCATGTCCGAAGTGCAACCGTGTCCATCAGGGAAACTGTCAAGGTGATTTACGAGCATGCTATAAGTGTGGGAAGACCGGACACGTCATCAAGGATTGTAAGGTAACGCGGCTATGTTTCTTATGCAATTCTCCGGATCATCTTCAGTCAAACTGTCCGCGGGGGAGGATACAGCAAGGTGGGTCATCGGGCAGGCCAGCGATTGTTAAACCAGTAATACCGAGGTTGGAACCGCCAGTAACTAGGGGTCGTGCCTTTCAGATGACTGAGAAAGAAGCGGAGGAGACGCCGGATGTGGTCACAGGTACATTTTTGATAAACTCTACACGTGCTAAGGTGTTGTTTGATTCCGGTGCAAACCGATCGTTTGTGTCACCTACATTTGCTGCTTGTCTGTGTTTGAAACCTAAAATGTTAGAACATGCTCTATTAGTAGATACTGCAAATGACAACCAAGTGTCGGTTAGTGAAGTATTTGATGGTTGTGTGATTAATATAGAGGGGTGTGGAGTGCCTATACAATTGTTTCCTATAACTTTAATAGAGTTTGACGTAGTAGTGGGAATGGACTGGTTAGCTGAGAATCAGGCTAATATAGTGTGTGATAAAAAGATAATAAATGTTGTATTGCCAGAGAAGGGACCGGTAGTGATTTATGGTGATCGTAGGAATCATCAGTCTTGCCTCATATCACTAGTAAAGGCACGTAAGTGTGTAAATAAGGGTTGTCAGAGTTACTTGGCCTATGTGATAGATATTAAGCCGGAAAAGAATAGGATGGAAGATATTCCTATCGTTAGTGAATTCCCTGAAGTATTCCCTGAAGACTTGAACAATCTTCCGCCGGTTAGACAAGTAGAGTTCGGTATAGACCTAATTCCTGGAGCCACTCCTGTAGCCCGTGCACCGTACCGTTTGGCACCTCCAGAGATGAAAGAGATGATGGCACAACTACAAGATCTATCCGATAAGGGTTTCATCAGACCTAGTTCTTCGCCGTGGGGAGCACCAGTGTTATTTGTGAAAAAGAAAGATGGGTCGATGAGAATGTGTATTGACTACCGAGAATTGAACAAGCGCACGATAAAGAACAAGTATCCGCTACCCCGAATTGACGATCTCTTTGATCAGTTAGTTGGAGCTTGCTATTTCTCCAAGATTGATCTAAGGTCCGGTTATCACCAGTTGAAGGTTAAAGAAGAAGACATTTTAAAGACTGCTTTTCGAACGAGGTATGGTCATCATGAATTTTTAGTAATGCCATTTGGATTGACGAACGCTCCAGCTGCCTTTATGGATTTAATGAATCGAGTATGTAAGCCGTATCTCGATAAATTTGTAATTGTATTTATCGATGATATTCTTATTTATTCTCGATCCAAGGAAGAGCACGCGCAGCATCTTCGTTTGATTCTAGAGCTACTGAAGAAGGAAAGGTTGTATGCGAAATTTTCTAAATGTGAATTCTGGCTAAGGAAAGTGCAATTTCTGGGGCACGTGGTTTCTGAGAAAGGTATACAAGTCGATCCGATGAAAGTGGAAGCAGTTGAAAAATGGGAACAGCCTAAGACAGCAACAGAGGTACGCAGTTTTCTGGGTTTAGCTGGTTACTATCGAAAGTTCATAAAAGACTTCTCTCGTATTGCAACACCTTTGACTAAGCTGACTCGGAAAAATTTAAAGTTCGAATGGAAAGCAGAACAGGACGAGGCACTCAGAATATTGAAAGAGAAACTGTGCAGCGCGCCAATTCTGTCACTACCTGAAGGTTCTGAAGACTTTGTCGTCTACAGTGATGCGTCTAAATTGGGATTGGGTTGTGTGCTTATGCAGCGCGGAAAGGTTATAGCTTATGCTTCTCGCCAACTGAAGGATCATGAAAGACAGTACCCTACGCACGATATGGAGCTTGCTGCGGTCGTTTTTGCGTTAAAGATTTGGAGACATTATCTGTATGGTTCCAAATGTCAGATTTATACCGATCACAAGAGTCTCCAACACCTCTTTGATCAGAAGGAGTTAAATATGAGACAAAGGAGATGGTTGGAACTGCTGAATGATTACGACTGTGAAATCCTTTATCACCCGGGAAAAGCGAATGTGGTGGCAGATGCACTCAGTCGTCAAGAAAGGAGCGGAACGATAAAAGTTATTTCGCTACGAACTGAACTCCTACCCAACTTAGTTGATGAATTACAAAAGTGTCAAGTGGAGGCTTATCAAGAGGAACACCTGAAATCAGAACGGTTAGTGGGAATGTCAGCATTGTTAGAAAGGGGTGATCGCGGGTTATTGTGTCTGGGGAACAGAGTGTGGGTACCTCGTTTGGGTGGATTACGTGATCGTGTTTTACAGGAAGCTCATCAATCCCGTTTCTCTATTCACCCAGGTACAAACAAGATGTATAAAGACCTAAAGCAATTCTATTGGTGGCCGGGGATAAAAAGAGGGATTGCTCAGTATGTAGAACGGTGTGATACTTGTAAGAAGGTAAAGATCGAACATCAAAAGCCATTTGGTCAACTGCAACGACTAGAAATACCTATGTGGAAGTGGGAGCAGATTACCACGGACTTTATCACAAAGCTACCAAGAACTCCGAAGGGATTCGATTCTATTTGGGTGATCGTCGACAGGTTGACCAAGTCTGCACACTTCCTACCAATAAAGGAAACCGATTCATTGGAGCGATTAGCTAAGTTATACATTGATGAAATAGTAACTCGACATGGAGTTCCAATCTCGATCATTTCTGATCGTGATAGTCGTTTTACTTCAAGATTTTGGAGAAGTTTTCAAAGGAAAATGGGGACTCAGATAAAGTTAAGTACGGCGTATCATCCTCAAACCGATGGGCAGAGTGAACGAACAATTCAGACCTTAGAAGATATGCTCCGGGCTTGCATTGTTGATTTTGGGGGATCTTGGGATAAGCATTTACCGTTAATCGAATTCGCTTACAACAACAGTTATCATTCCAGTATACAAGCGGCACCATTTGAAGTATTGTATGGTAGGAAATGCCGAACGCCACTGTGCTGGAACGAAGTAGGAGAAAAACAACTAGCGGGACCGGAAATAGTTCAGTTAACCGCCGATAAGGTTACACAGATCCGAGAAAGATTGAAAGTGGCTCAAGATAGACAGAAGAGTTACGCTGATCGCCGTCGAAAGCCGTTGAAATTTCAAGTTGGGGATTACGTAATGTTAAAGGTTTCGCCGTGGAAAGGAGTCATCAGATTTGGTCGACAGGGTAAGATTAGCCCAAGGTATATTGGACCATTTGCAATCACTGAAAGGATCAGGGAGGTAGCTTACAGATTAGATCTTCCACCAGAGTTGAGCAGAATTCATAATGCATTTCACGTGTCAAACTTCCGAAAGTGTTTAGTTACTCAAGATCAGGCAGTCTCCCTACCAGAGATACAAGTCGACGAAAGACTGAATTATGTAGAAGAGGCAGAAGCTATAGTTGATCATAAAGTTAAAGTGCTGCGGAATAAGGAGATCAGGCAAGTGAAAGTTCAATGGAGGCATCATAAAGGTCAAGATGCTACATGGGAATCAGAGACGGAAATGAGAGCCAAATACCCTCACCTTTTTGCTTAACCGAATTCCGGGACGAAATTCTTTTAAGGGGGAGATGATGTAATACCTCGGGTAAGTCCGTTAGTTAAATCCCCATTCCGTTAAATTTAATTAACTTTAAAATTGGAAGTTTAGGGTAAGTTTGGTGTTAAATTAGGAGTTAAGGGTGTTTTGGGTCGTTAATGGATAGTTTAGGGTTTAGAGGGTAAATATTGGTTAGATATTATCTCTTGGTAATCAGATAATTCAAAAATATCAGAAACTCAGATATTATCATAAGGTGTGTGTGTGTGTTTTGTGGAGAAAGGAAGAAAAAGAAGAAAAGTAGGCTAAGGATTCAAATTTGTGCATTTGGAAGTGTTTGAGGTATGTTTTCTTTACATATTATGTGTATAATTGATAACTGAATGTTTCTGTTGGAGTAGAATAGTTAGAATTACATCTGGTATTGATTCAGCGAAATTCTGGGTAGAAATAGGGCAAAACCGACAGAGTTTTCCGGACACCATGAATGTGTCCGGATGGTTTTGTTGGAGGTATCCGGGTAGTTCTTTGATGGTATCCGGGTAGTTCTTTGTTGGTGTCCGGACAAGTCTTTTATCCGGGTAAGTTCCTTTTCCTATGTTGTCCGGGTAACTTGTGGTATCCGGATGACGTCCGGATTGTCCGGAAAAGTCCTGATTGTCCGGAAAAGTCCTGATTGTCCGGAAAAGTAGTGTTGTCCGGGTAACTTGTGGTATCCGGATACTTTAGCTGTTTGGTTATTTTTATCTAGTTTTTGAATGAGGACTGATTTTCTAGGGGCGCTGCCCCCAGACCCCGCAAGGGCGTTGCCCCTTGACCCCATCCGCTAACCGAGTAGCGGAACCCCCGTGTTAAGTCGCCTTAGGGGAACATTTGAGGATTTGAGTTCTTTAGAGTTCTTAGCCTTAGTAAGACTTATGTGTTTTATGTGGTAAAGAGATATCTGTATCTATGTGTTACAGATCCTGTGAATTCTGGGTAAAGGACTGAACCTGTTTAGAAGGCTTGGAAACGTGTTGATAAGCAACCAGGTGAGTTTTGCTTTGAAAACACTTTTTAACTGGAATACATATATCTGTGGAATTGAGAGTGAAATTATTGATAATTATGTGCTCGAATGTGAATTATAATATAGTGATATATTATATTTACATGTGTATTATAAATGTGTTATAATACGTTGGCCGGGTTTAAGACCGGTGTGATTGGCTATAGAACTTGTATAGCGTTGTTTGGCCGTAGATGTTGTGCAGCGTTGTATTTTATTAGCTGGCTTGCTACCACTAATATGGCCAGGAAGAAATGAGAAAGGAAGGTATATGATGTGTGAGTTCAATTGGATATGTGTAATTATGTGCGTGATTTATATGAATAAAGTTTATTTAAATGGTTTTAAACTAACAGGGGTTTCTCACTTAGACCATCAGGTCTAACCCTCATTTTGTTTTAAAAATATGTATTCCAGGTGGCGGATCAAGTAAGGGCAAGTAAATAGAGTACGAATTGGAAGGCTAGTGAGAAGGACTATAAGATGAAGCTTTTGACTTATTTAGTAGTTGTATTGAAATGTTAAATGTTATGTATGTAAATAGTACAAGGATTGTATTTCAAATGTTTTCTTTCTATTGTAAAAAACTTCTGGACCGTACTTGAAATGTGAAGTTTGTTTGTTATATCTATTTGTGTTATATTGCGTGTTATGTTGTGTATATGGGATATGGGATGTTACAAACACCCTCAAAACTAGAAAGATCAACTAAACAAAAACTTCGATTAAATAGACAATGAGGATAAAATTCTTACTACAACCAACCTTGAAATCACCTCAATATTAGAAGCATAATAACTTCAACATTTAACGATAACTTAAGTCATACACCAAGACTACAAAGGTCGGGTGTTACATAACCCAACACAAAGTTGCTACTCCTAAAACGCAGAAGACTTCACCAAGACACTTACTCCTTGAACACACATCTAGCTCTCCACTCTTCATAGTGTCACTAAAATTATTCTCCAACTGAAACCTGTTGCACAGCCGGCAAATAAAAAGGTTAGGCTAACGCCTTGTGAGTTCAAGAGTTTTACAATGATTGAATAAGTCGTTAAACGAGGAGGTTGTAGCTTGAAAACATAATTTTCCAAAAAAAAGGATTTATAATAATTATGCAAACAACCCATTTTTCCTCACACACAAATCATGTGACAAAGCTCCCGTATAAGGCATTTCCCAAAATAAACTTAAATCTAAAAATCACTCAAAACGTGGTATAATATTAAATTTCCCAAATTATATATATATATATGAATAAAACTCCATTATTCAAAACCTCCAAACAAGGATAAGGCATAATACACTACCAATAAATCATGGAGAACACTCCATTGAAATTATAATACGTCACCGAAAACATGGATAAAAGTAAATACCCAAAACAACACATTCCGATAACGGGGGAGACACGTTTCCATCAAGGTGACGAGAACACGTAAGTGGGGTCACCTATGATGTTATTGGATTACACCTCAATTCCCGGTTTTAGTTTGTTAGCTCAAATTATTCATAATGTTAGAAGTATTGAAAAATAGGCCAAGTATGAAAGAGTTCCACAGAAGCTCTGCGGTGTTCCACAGAAGCTCTGCCGAAGCAAACAATCATTCAAGGAACACCAAGCACCAAGAATCTACAGAAGACTGCTCTCAAAGGACCAAAGAAGGATCAACAGAAGAATGCTCACCAAGGACCGAGCAGCAGAACCTCTGTCAGTCTTGACAGAGCCTCTGCAGATCATATTGAAGACTTGGAAGATATTTATAATATCTTGCCACTGTTGCAGAAATATCTTACCACTGTTACAGAAATATCTTGCTACTGTTCCAGGGTCCGTTCATCAACTTGTACAAGGCATGGTCCGACAACAAACACGTGTCAAACTCTGATAGGCATCCTTGCAAGTTGATATTAGCGCATTTAATGCATGCAGATTTCCAACTGTTCATGCCATCCCTTCTTTCCTGTAGCATTAGTCCTTTTGTCTAGAATAGTTCTTTTGTAGAAGTATAAAAGGAAGACTCATGTTGAGTTCTTCCTTACCAGTTGATATACAAGAAAAACACACACACAATTAACGTCAAATCTATTATTAGTGTTCTTCATCAAATACAGGAAAACTTTGAGATATTCATCTGTTCTTCATATACTGTTTATTTGATATTCTGTATTGTTTCTATACAAATATATCTGTTAGTTCTTCAAATACGCTTCCGCAACACATCTCATTTGAACTAATAGATAAGATAATCTTTGTTAATCAAATACGGGAACCAACAATTGGTATCAGAGCAAAGCTTGGTTTTTCAATATCAAGCGATCCTCGTTTAAAAAGATTATTGGTAGAAACATGGTCTGATTTTAACCTGTTATTTATTCCGTCAGACAGATTCTACTTTTCAGCCATTATCGATTTATTCGATATCTGGTAAATCAAGAGAAACTGTTTCTTTAGTTAAAACTCCATAAAAGTGCATTGTTAAGAACTTCCAAACCCAGAAAATACTTCCAGTTTATTCTCTCGTACTTTTCGTGTCATATCTTCATTTTGAATCTTTTCACTCTTAAAATGACAAGCACACAAAACTTCTTCACAACTGGTTCATTAACCAAACCACCTTCTCTTCTAAGAAATGAGTATCCTCAGTGGAAAATAAGAATGATCCACTTCTTTGAGGGTACTGATAAAGAGCTCGTACAATACCTTTATAATCCTCCTCATGTTCCTATGTTAATAGTACCTCGTGTACCAGCGACAGCTGACACTCCTGAAATCCCTGAGCATCAAAAACTTAAAACCAAGGATGGTTGGTCAGATCAAGACAAGATAAAAGATGAACTCGCACAGAAAACAAAAAGAATTCTGATTATGGCAATCTCCAACGAACTCTTCCAGTCTTTAGATGCATGCGAATCCTCGTATGATCTTTGGAAAGAACTGGAAAAACAACTTGAAGGGGGAGCTAAAACTCAGAAACACCGAAGGGCTCAATACATAAACGAGTATTACGCTTTTAAAGCCCTGACAAATGAATCTCTGCAGACAACATACGACAGGTTCAACTCTTTGATCAATAACTGCAAAAAGTTCGGCATCCACAGAACTTCTGAAGAGAATAATGTCATGTTTCTCAAAAGTCTGAACGAAGAATGGCTCCAGCTATCTATGTCTTTACAAACCAATCAAGATTTAGATTCCTGGACTCTTTCAGACCTCTACGGAACATTAGCTGGTCAAGAGCCTCAAATCGCACAAACAAAGACACTGACCACTGCACCTCTTGCTTTGGTTGGCAAAACTACAGAAGATACAGAGAGGCCGAGGAAAGAAAGAACTACAGAGGAAAGGAAGAAGGAGAAAAAGAAAAAAGATGGTAGTGGTTGACAGCGAAGATGAAGAGATTATGGAAGAAGGGGAAATTACTCTGGCATCAATAGCTACATCCTTAGCCTTATTAACAAGAGAATTCAGAGGAAACCAAAAGAATTCTGGTAATGATAAATATGGCAGAGAGAGAAGAGAAGATTGGAATAGAAGGGATCAAGGAAGAAGAGAAGAATCAGCTGACCGACAGAGGTCAGACGACAGAAGTAACGACCAACAAAGGTCGAGTGAAAGATACAACAGAGGAAATGACCGACAGAGGTCAGATGACAAGATAAGCTACACACCACAAGAATGCTACAAGTGTGGCAAGCCTGGTCATTATGCAAATGAATGCAGATCGGAAAAAGGTGGTGACCGACAGAAGACTGACGATCGTGCGGGTAATAACTCCCAGAACCAAGGTTGCTACAACTGTGGGAAGCCAGGCCACTTTGCCAATGAATGTAGAAGCAGATCAAATCGCCCACAGAAGGACTCAGCTTTTTACAAAAAGAAAGCCGAGTATTATGCTAAAAAATCACTCATGGCGAACAAAGTTGTGAACAAGGAAGATTGGGAGTCAGATACAACCTCTGACGAAGAATTCACCAAAAATGCCTTGTTCTGTGGCATGGCAGACATCAGCTCCGACTCTGACACTGAGGTATCTACTTCAAACTCCATCTCTAGTACTACAGAAGTTGATTTGCTTATATTTAAAACTGAAAATGTTAAACTGAAAAAGACTTGTGATGATATTCAGAAAAAGCTCACTTTTTATGAAAGAGAAGCTAGACTTCTCACTGAAGAAAAAGCAAAGATTTTCAAAGAAAAGGAAGACTTAGAAGCACACTGGAACAAGAATCTTTTTCCTTTAAAAGAGAAATTTTCTGAATTAAATACATCGTTAAAATCCAAAACAAAAGAACTTTCAGATTCTGAGAGCGACAGACTTAACATTTTAGCTCTTAAAGAATATTTTCAAAAGGAAAGAGAAGTCCTTTGGCAAGATCTACTTAGAAGAGATGTTTTAATTAAAAATTATCGTGATGCTCAAAAGGTGTATGAGAAAATAAATACTCAAATAGGAAGGCGAGGTATTGGGTACAGTGATATTAATCAAGGTACAGAAAACAAGAAAAATAAACCTCTGTCATCTCTATTTACAGTAGGAAAAGTCAACAAACCAAATTTTCCAAACTTAATCTCTGTAAGTAAGAGAGTAAAAATCTCTGGGGAACCTCACTTAAGGAAACCCATGAAGATGATAAATGTGTGGTATGAAAACACAGACTTATCACCTTCAACCTCTGTCAAAAGAGGATCCAAACCAAAGAGATATCTGAAAACTCAAGATCAGATAGGAATCTTTAAGTTTGGTAAACCAGAGACTCAAACTCAAGTTGCTTTTGTATGCACAATAGCTTCTAAAAAGAAATTATCTGCAGAAGCACTTGAGTTTAAACCAAACCTTTCAGAAGAAAAACTAAGAAATATAATTGAAAAGGAAATTATGGAAATTGGGAAAATAGATATATTGAAAAATTCATATACACCTTCTGTAGATCAAAAACTCTCTGAAGAGATCTTGTCAGACACCTCTGTTGACTTAGAAAGTAATCTTTCAGAGGAAGAAAGCAAGTATGACACATGCTCGGAAAGTCCAGTCTCTGTCGAAAGAAATATTGATGACTCAACCTCTGTATATGAGGACGATTCATCATCTGACGAATCAGAGGCTGACAGAATAGAAAAGTTTCCTTGTGACACAGAGGTTGTTAAACAAACCCCTGAAGTTCTTAACAGAACTATTTCTCCAAAAGAGAAAATCACTGGAATTCCTATCTGTCCCGACTTTATGAATATGTGCATACAAGCGAAAACCTCTATTGAGCTTGAAAAGTTGAAACAAAAGAAGTTAATGTCCTCTCAAAATCTAAAAGATTCAACATTTTTAAAACCCTTAAAAATAAAAGAAAAACCAACATGGCAACAAAAGGGTAAATGGACAAAACCTAACAAATCTTTTTCATCTGTGACAGTGAAATCAACAGAAGTTCACCACAGAAGGGACTCACAGAAGGCTGCTACAAACAAAGATTTTTGCCAACAATCTAATATACATAAATCTTCTTGTAATAGGAAGCCATATGCTAGAATAGAATGTAATGCCTCTGTGGCCCAGTTTAAAACTTTCAATGAAAATTTCAAGCAAATCACCTCTGATGTTCAATATTGTCATTGCTTTGATCTAATGTTCAGGTTAAATAATCATTTCTGTAGTTCAAATTGTGTTCTCTCTGCAGCTAAATCAAATATGAAAGAGAAACAAACCGATTCTTCAACAAAAAATAAAATGTATTTCAAGAATGCCAAGGCAAACTTGAAAAATTCTGACGAAACTGGACCCATGTGGATATGGGTACCTAAATCTCGGTGATTATTTTGCAGAAGCAGTTTGTGCCAATATGGTATCTAGACTCCGGATGCTCAAGGCACATGACTGGCAACAGAAGTCTTCTAGCCACATTCCAAGAAAAACAAGATGGTGGATCAGTGACTTTTGGAGATAACAAAAAGGGGCATATCAAAGGCTATGGAGTCATAAAGAAAGAGAATATCACAGTACACAAAGTTGCATATGTGGATGGCCTAAAACACAACCTACTCAGTGTAAGCCAACTTTGTGACACATGATTCGATGTACTGTTCAAAAGAACATTTTGCTCTCTACTAAGTGAAGACACAGGAATTGAACTTCTGCGAGCCAAAAGAAAAGGTGATCTGTATCTAATGAACTTCAATGCCAAAAACAAGGACAACATTTGTCTTGTTGCAAGCAAAAGTGAAGAAGCCTGGCTATGGCACAACAGGTTCTGTCACTTAAACTTTCATACTCTAGATAAACTGGTAAAACTTGATCTGGTCAAAGGTTTACCAAATGTTAAGTTCAATAAGGATCATTTATGCTCTGCCTGTGAAATGGGAAAACTCAAAAGAGCTTCCCACAAAGGCAAAACTGATGTGTCTTGTCCTAGACCTCTGTACATGCTTCACGTTGACCTCTGCGGTCCAATCGCTATACAGAGCCTAGGTGGCAAGAAATATATACTTGTCTTAATTGATGAGTTTTCACGATTTACATGGGTTGAATTTGTCAAAAAGAAATCAGATGTTCCATGCATCTTGATTAATCTAATGAAAAGAATCCAAGTTCTTTATGAGTGCAGAATTCTGAAGTTACGAAGTGACAATGGCACATAATTCAAAAACTCAATCATTGAAGCCTATCTCACAGAAGAAGGAATATCCCAGAACTTCTCTGCCGCTTGCACCCCACAACAGAATGGCGTAGTCGAATGAAAGAAACGCACGCTAGTGGAGGCTGCAAGAACCATGCTTTCTGCATGTGGATTACCAATGACCTTTTGGGCAGAAGCAATTTCAACAGCTTGCTATACCCAAAATCGTTCAACAATCGTGAAAAGACACATCAAAACTCCTTATGAACTGATCAACAAACGACGACCAAACATCAAGTTTCTCCATGTGTTTGGATGCAAATGCTTTGTCTTAAACGACAGAGACTCAAGAGGAAAGTTTGAAGAAAAGGCTGACAAAGGCAAGTTCATCGGGTACTCTGCCGCTTCCAAAGCCTACAGAGTTTACCTTCTGAAGTCACACACGATAGTAGAAAGCATCAATGTGTCCTTTGATGACTCATTCCTAAAGACTTCTGAAAAACTCAGTTCAGAACTCGGGCTAAACATGAAAACCTCTGGCATCTAAAAAACAAATGAAGATTTAGATCTTCTATTTCAAGAGATGTTCAACAACGACGTTGATCCCTCTGCTGGAACAAAAAGCACCTCTGCAGAATCACCTATAAACGAAGTAAGTATCTCTCTGGCAGATCCATTTAATCCCTCATCCTCTTCTACAGGTACTGAAAATCTAACAGAAGATACGACGACAAAAGATTCTACAACAGAGGTAATCCAAATTCTAACAAATCCAACAGAGGAAGCAACAACAGAAGGAGCACCAGAGGGAAGTGAAGATGAAACCACAATACCTACAGAGAAGGAAATCCCAACTTTAATACCCATTCCTAAAGAAGCTGAACCATCAACCACTTCAACTACAGAAGTTCAACTTGATGACTCAAATGATCATCTTCCACGAACAACTCAATGGACAAAAAGCCATCCTCAAACACAAATCATCGGTAATCCCTCTGATAAGGTAAAAACAAGACCAGCTTCTGCAAATTTGTGTTTCTTTACCAACTTTATTAGTGTGATCGAACCGAAAAAGATTTCTGAGGCCCTGGACGACCCAAACTGGGTGGATGCTATGTAAGAAGAGCTTCTGCAGTTTGAACGAAACAAAGTCTGGATTCTAGTACCTCTGCCACGAGGGAAACATGCCATAGGGACTAAATGGGTCTTCAGAAACAAAAAGGATGAAGATTGAGTGATCATTCGAAATAAAGCAAGACTTGTGGCCAAGGGATATCGCCAAGAAGAGGGCATCGATTACGATAAACCTTTGCCCCTGTTGCACGGCTCGAAGCAATAAGAATTTTCTTAGCCTTCGCAGCCCACAGAGGTTTTAAAGTATATCAAATGGATGTAAAATCTGCCTTTCTCAATGGTGAAATTCAAGAAGAAGTATATGTCCAACAACCACCAGGATTTGAAAGCTCAAAATACCCAAGGTATGTCTATCACCTCGACAAAGCTCTATATGGACTGAAACAGGCTCCAAGAGCATGGTACGAAAGACTTTCCACTTTTCTTCTCAATAACGGCTACAACAGAGGTACCACTGATACAACTCTATTCTTTAAAGGTGAAGGAAATGAGCTTATTCTTGTACAAATATATGTAGATGATATTATTTTTGGGTCTACAAATACACAAAAATGAAAAGATTTTGAAAAACTCATGCAGAGTGAGTTTGAAATGAGTATGATGGAAGAATTAACCTTTTTCCTCGGACTTCAAGTCAAACAAACATCAGAAGGAATCTTCATAAATCAATCAAAATATGTCTCTGACATACTTGAAAAATACAGCCTCTCTGATGCCTCTGTCATGAAAACCCCAATGGCCACTGGAAATAAACTTTTTCCAGATCCAAATGGCATCTCTGTCGAATGCACGCTTTACAGAGGAACGATTGGGTCTTTATTATACTTAACGGCCAGTAGACCTGGCATAATGCATGCCACATGTCTTTGTGCAAGATATCAAGCTAATCCTAAAAAGACACATTATATTGCTGTAAAGAGAATCTTCAGATATCTCAGAGGGACCAAAAATCTTGGCCTCTGGTATCCGCAGAACTCTGGTTTTGGACTAAAGGTTTACACTGATTCAGATTATGGAGGATGCAAACTCGACAGAAAGAGTCCCTCTGGGAATTATCAATTCCTAGGTGGGAAATTAGTGAGCTGGACTTCTAAGAAACAGAATTGTGTCTCAACATCTACGGCAGAAGCTGAATACGTTGCTGCTGCTAGCTGTTGCTCTCAAGTTCTGTGGATGAAAACTCAGCTAAAAGACTTTGGTCACATCATTTGCAAAATCCCCATCTTCTGTGATTCCAAAAGTGCGATTGCCATCTCTGCAAATCCAGTACAACATTCAAAGACAAAGCACATAGATATCAGGTATCACTTTCTGAAGTATCATGTGGAAATCAAACCATCGAGATGCATTTTGTACCAACAGAATTTCAGCTTGCTGACTTATTCACCAAGGCACTTGATGAGAAAAGATTCCTTTACTTGGTGGGTAAATTAGGAATGATAAATATGGATTAACCTCTGTAAGTATCTTTATCTTTATATTATACAGTATGTATATTTTCTGTTTTGTTTATTACTTTGTATGTAAATTCTACTAAACTCCTTACTAAAAAGTAACAGAGATTCTGTAAGTCTCCTCAGAGCCTCTGACGATCCTTACAGAACCTCTGATACACGACCTATGTTACATTCATTTACTTCTAATTATTTGAACCAAGCATAGGTCAAGGGGAAGCAAAGGAAAACGAACTTGATCTACAGAGGATGATTAGGTCAAGGGGGAATAGAGGAAAACGAACTTGATCTACAGAGGATGATTAGATCAAGGGGGAGCAAAAGGAAACCTTGCTTAAATCTACAGAGATTTATCAGTCAAGGGGGAGCAGAGGAAGAGATGACAATAACATAAGAAAAGAACATTGCCGGACAAAGAAGAACAAAAAGGTTAAAATCTCGAACAAATTCTTTTTGAAAATAATTTTCTAGGACACAAATTTCTAAATATGTTCTAGAAACATTATTAAACACATTCCAAATAAAATTTGATCAAAAAGAATGTTGAGTTTTCCATTATTAGAAATTTAAGGTCACAGAGCCTCTGCTGAGTCCAACAGAGGTTCTGCAGGCAAAAGCTCTGATCTTAAATCAATAATTCTTGGAAACTCTGTAAATCTTTTTAGGTATCAAAATCAAAAAAGAATCATCGCATACAAACACTACAGAAGAAGTTATCGGTTACAGAGTTCTCTCCATAAGAAAGAACTTCTGTAGACCAACACTTGTTTTAAAAGGACTTTTTGCTGCACAAAACCTTTTTCAAAAACAAATTTCTAGGACACCAGCTTTCAAAAAGGTCCTAAAAACATTGTTAAAAACAATCAAAAACTTGGATGATCAAAAATATTTATAAAGTATTAGATATGAGAAATTTCTTGTCTCAGAGCCTCTGCTGGCTCTAACAGAGGTCCAAAAACCTCTGTAAAGGAAATTATATGCTAATAACTTATCGATCCTCTCCATGGGCTTTTTAACTTTTCTTTGTAAAGATACAAACAACAGAGGCAAGAAAAACAAAGTTTTCAAATCACAGAGCCTCTGTAAGTTTTTTTTCTTTGGGCATTTCTGTAAAAGTAACGGTAACTTTTCTGCGAGTGAGAATCATATGGAGGTAAAGAGGCCCACGCGCCTAGCATTTAATAAGGCCGCCCACGACGTCTCATCATAACTGACACAGAGGACGTGTCATCTTTTCATTGGACCTACATGCAACACGTTCCTATGGAAAGTTGAACCCACCGTAACAACTCAAGTGCGGACCCCAAATATTATTTACCTCAAAATATTAACCCTTTCAGATTCTACGACCACAAACTTAGTATAAAACCCAAGTTACCTTCCCTCACAAAAACTTTACTCACTCTCTTCTCCGACGAACCTGCAACTATATTCAAATCATCATTTTACGTTGCAAAATGGCTTCCAGTTCCCACGCTTCTCAAAACTCTCCGGAAAACTCTCCTCAACACTCTACAGTGCATTCAGAGCACTCCCAAAACCCTAACATCGCCGCAAATGCTGAAAAAGAAAACTCCGGCGACTCTGCAAACTCTGCACCAACCACCAACCTTCAACACTTTCTGAACAAAGAACATTTTGAGGATGTTCTTCCATTGAAATCCAACAATTGCTACCTGGTACCCTCACCAACAGCTTTCGGCGAAGCCCATGCTCTTCTCCTAAATATCCTGGAAAATCATTTCCTATACCCTCTCCTTTCCAAAACCCCAACCAAAATCCCTGCACGATATCTGAATCAATTTTGGCAAAGTTTCCGTTTTGATTCAGATGATTCTTTGATTAAAGGCTACATTTCAAAACCAGACAAGTCTAACTACCTAGAACTCATGTTTAACAGAACCATGTTCTCACTGGAGTTCAACCTACCAACCAGAGGTCTACTTGGGATCAAGAAATATGCTGAGGTTCCTACGGACGAGGAGCTCTGCCGATTCGTCGAAATGTTAGGGTATAACACAACCCTGAGAAAACGCAATGATTTCCGCAGAGGCAGACTACCACCTCTGTGGAATACCCTGTTCTCCTTCTTGAATCGTTGCCTCGCAGGAAAAACCGGTAGCCCTGACCAAAGCTCATTCCAAATCCTGACCATAATGTATGGAATCTATTATGATATTCCACTTGATTATGCCACCATCATGATGCAGGAAATCGTAAATACAATCGACAGAAAGCTCCCACTCAAAGAGCCAAAAAGAATACACCAGGGTATCTGCCTCCTCTGCAATACCAAAGAATTGTAGGAGTAATCTTCGAGCCACTACTTCAAATGCAGAAATGGCCAATGGAAGGGCCATATGTAAAGCTTTACCCAATGAATAAAAATACTCCTACAGAGCATGAAGACAGTTACCCCCACTGCAGACCTCTGTCGAAGAATCTTCTGGCATATGCAACTGATAAGGATAGGAAATTAGAGTATATACGCGTCCACATGACTCCAGAACCAAGTCCTGTGACACCCCCGCGTCTAGGAGCCCCCTTAGGTGTAGATGTAGTTGAGAGGATGACAGAAGAGGAATGGGCTAAAGCTTTGGAGAAACACTATTCAGTACAAGAACGATTCAAAACCCAAAGAGAAAGCATTTACCCCTCTTCTCCGAAAAGAAAAACCTCTGCAGCAACACCCAAGAAGAAGAGCAAGAAAAGAAAACCAACATAGGAAACTACAACCTCTGCAGCTCAACACTCTTCTCCACCACAAGCTGCAGAAACAAGATCTTCAGCACCTCCCTCACCTCCTAAACAAAAAAACGAAAATCCAAATCAACAGAAGAAGGAGCTCCTAAGCCAAAGAAGAGAAAGTCAAAGAAGAAGAAACCCAGATCACCTCTGCAAGTAATCACAGAGGATGTCGAACAAGAAGAGGAAGATCAGGCCATACCTCTGCAACCTCCCTCCCCAATAATATATGAAGATCAACAGGGAGATTTCAATGCCTTCCTCAACAATCACGACATTGCCCAAACCTTAGATCCATCAGGATGGGTCGCAGAACCATTGAACCATTGGATCAGTCTACAGAGGATCACCCTCACGTACGACAACTCATAAGATCTCATTTCATTTATGATTCCTTAAGAGAAGAAGCAGAAACAGTAGCGCCTACAGAGGAAACCTCAGAAGAAGAGATAAACATAGAATTAGAGGAAGAGGTTAGGATAAAAACAGCAGAGGCTTCTGCAGAAAAAGATGCCGAAGAAGAAGATGGCACACATCCCCAACCCCCCTCCTAGTGCAACCCATATTTCTGATACCGCCGGTCTAGCGGCAGAAGGTATCATTGAAATAGAGCAGCACAACTCGATCCCAACCCCTCCCAGCCAGCCAGAGGTAACTCTTTCGACCTCTGTGCCTTATAAAACCGGGGAAACCATACCTGGGGAGTCCTCTCGAAAGGACTCACCCATAGTTCGTGATTTATTGCCCCAAATCACACCAAACATCCTTGCAGAGGAATTCGTTTCCTCTGCCACGCACACCACAATAGGGCCCAACATCCCTTCAGAGGGGATTAGAGAGCACAGAGACGAAGAGACTCTAGACAAGTCTCCGAGTCAACAGAAGGATATTCCAATACCCACCTCTGGAGTGGATTTGGACAATGTTCTTCACAGAACTTCTTTGGGGTTGAAACTCATATTTCTCCTCGAGGATCAGAAGGAAATCCTTCCACCCTCAACGTACAAACAGGGGTGAAAGATGGTGTCCAAGGAACAAGGACAAACTCTGGAGACGAATGTGTTCCTCCCGAGGTTACCACGAGTTCACAAGTATCAAGGGGTGAGTTCCAAACCCTTGTCACCTCTGTAAACCAAACACTGGAAGAGTTGAAAAGCTCTTTCAAATCTTTTGCAGAAGTTACATCGAAGGCCCTCTCAGAACTAAACACCAAAATGGACAACTTGTCCACAGAGGTGCAATCTATAAAGACTGCTGCAACAACTTCTGCCACCACACCTACCTCTGCTGCTGCTGATTTTGAAAAAGCTGCAACTTCTGCCTTCAACAACTCAATCAACATATATTTGGAAAAGATGAAAGAACAAGTGTCATCAAAAGTTATTACTCCAGAAGAACTGCAGAAGGCTCTACGACAAGTTCAGGAACAAACAACAGAAGCTACTCTAGCCATGAAGCTTACCGACTACATGACCATAGCACAGTTGACAGAACTTGGGCAAAGCATCTTGAATCAAATGACAGAATTCATCAGAGCCTTCACCATAGCCAACGCTTCTTACGTAAAAGACTTCAAGGCTAATGTGGGAAAGATGCGGTTCAACACAGAGGCCGAAGTTCAAACTCTTCTTGGTCTTTGTGATGATCTCTGTGCCAAAATGATGGCAGCCGGGGCGAAGAAACCAGACACTACTTGCAGAGCAGAGGGAAAAGAAGATAAGGGTCAGGATGACTCTGATGATGATGATTCATCAGAACATCCTGAGGGGGAGAAAGAAAGGGAAAAACAAAAAGATACAGCTGCAACCAGTTCTCCGATATCAGCAGTACCAATCTCATCTGCACCACCCACCCAAACTCAGGAAAAACAACAGACACCCACAGAGGAAACACCAGCCTCTGTGGAAACCACCTCTGTCTTTGAAAAAGATGTCCCTGAAGTTCAAATCCTTACTTCTTCATCCTCAGAAGAACTTCCCCATTCTCCACCAAAATCCCAACCCAAAACTCACCCAAGAAGAAAATCCATTGCCCGCAAACCAAAAACATCTAAACGTTCTGCTACCTATGTCCTAAAAAGAATGGAATTTGTATCCGCTTTCAGAGCTGCAAAACATTTTGATATCCCTCCATAAACAACCGAGCTCACAGAAGAAACATCAACAGAACCCAAATCCCCAATCAAACCAACAGAACCATCCCCACCAAAGTCCTCAGAAACTGAAGTGTCAAAAACTACAGAGGCAATACCCATCATACCAGCAGAAACCTCTATACCCATACCAACAGAAGCAATCCCACAGAATCCAAAGCAGACAACGGGTTCTGAGCCTTCCCAAACCAAAGCAGACAAAGGAAAGGGAATCATGACAGAAGAACCTCAGAAGAAAAAGGAAATGCCACAGACGACAGAGAAGTTGATGAAAAGCTCATTCGATGCCTTTGTCACTCCAAAACCTGAAGACGACTGGGCAACAGAGGGTAGGGTTGCAGAGATAAAACGACAAATGGATGCTCTGCGAAGACCAATACCACCACCAGATACACGACATGCAGAAATGGAAGAGGTGGTGTATAGGTACCTTTACAAACAACAATATCAGAACAACCCTATACCACACATCGAAGATCCTCAACTCAGAGCTGACCTTGACAACACCTTCAGCAGAACAAAGCCAAAATCAAGGGCATAAGTCTTCTCAGAGTCCAAAATAGAAAAGGTAATATACTGCAAATTCTCTCAAACGAGAACCTTTCCAAAGATCAGGTACAACATTTACAAAGTCAAAAGGGAGAACAAGTCCGAAAATCAATTTTCAGATGCCGATATAAGGAACTTGAACCCCTACGATCTTCCAGATCTTCTACTTTGGACGAAAGAAAACTTCGACAACGATGCTAACAGAAGGGCCTATCAAGTGTTCAGGAAAGCAATGAGAGAAAAACTTCTGCTGTATAGCATGATAGACTTTCAACTGGGAAGAGATCTTGGAGTCAGAAACCTGAGTCTGAGACCACCAGAGGATCACTGCCCACCTTCTGCAATACCCAACTCAATCATAACAACACCAAGGTACGGGTTAGTGTATAAGGATCCTGCTGGTCAAGTAAGACTTTTTGTGGAAATGGACTGTCAGAAGTATGCAACCAGTACTCTGAACAAATTCAGATCAATCTTAGAAGAAAACAGAGGTACTGAGCTTATGGATCAAGAATCAGCAGAAAGAATGATCAGAGAAATAGATGCTACAATCGGCTTGAGAGAACTCTACATCAATTTCTATCACGAGCTCAGAGAAGTAGGTTTCGACAACAGAAGTTTCAATGACTTCAAAGATGCAAATGTCTAAATCTCTTTTACATATCTCTGTAATAGTTAAAAGGAAATGAAATGAAACTTTTTGAGGTATTGTTTAACCTCTGTCTACTTTACTTAGCCAAATTATGCATAAAGTCAAATTTTCATTTTTCAATACTTAGGGGGAGATTGTTAGCTCCAATTATTCATAATGTTATAAGTATTGAAAAATAGGCCAAGTATGAAAGAGTTCCACAGAAGCTCTGCGGTGTTCCACAGAAGCTCTGCCGAAGCAAACAATCATTTAAGGAACACCAAGCACCAAGAATCTACAGAAGACTGCTCTCAAAGGACCAAAGAAGGATCAACAGAAGAATGCTCACCAAGGACCGAGCAGCAGAACCTCTGTCAG
The DNA here is from genome assembly GCA_033807775.1 of Saussurea involucrata. Taxonomy (NCBI): domain Eukaryota; kingdom Viridiplantae; phylum Streptophyta; class Magnoliopsida; order Asterales; family Asteraceae; genus Saussurea; species Saussurea involucrata. The sequence goes on from CM066322.1 coordinate 143,832,114, forward strand.
TCTTGACAGAGCCTCTGCAGATCATATTGAAGACTTGGAAGATATTTATAATATCTTGCCACTGTTGCAGAAATATCTTACCACTGTTATAGAAATATCTTGCTACTGTTCCAGGGTCCGTTCATCAACTTGTACAAGGCATGGTCCGACAACAAACACGTGTCAAACTCTGATAGGCATCCTTGCAAGTTGATATTAGCGCATTTAATGCATGCAGATTTCCAACTGTTCATGCCATCCCTTCATTCCTGTAGCATTAGTCCTTTTGTCTAGAATAGTTCTTTTGTATTAGTATAAAAGGAAGACTCATGTTGAGTTCTTCCTTACCAGTTGATATATACAAGAAAAACACACACACAATTAACGTCAAATCTATTATTAGTGTTCTTCATCAAATACAGGAAAACTTTGAGATATTCATCTGTTCTTCATATACTGTTTATTTGATATTCTGTATTGTTTCTATACAAACATATCTGTTAGTTCTTCAAATACGCTTCCGCAACACATCTCATTTGAACTAATAGATAAGATAATCTTTGTTAATCAAATACGGGAACCAACATAGTTCCTTGCCATCAAGACATCACAACCTCAAACCATTACATGCCTTTATTGCCTACTCCGTCGAGTTACACCTCAAGGACTTACGAGACCATATTGCCTATCCAATCTAGACGAGTTACACCTCAAGGCCTTCAATGTCCCTTATTGCCTACTCGCTAGTGACCCAAGATGGCCAAAAAAATATGCGCATATAATCTATACGATCTAAATCCTCGTGCACAAAGAGATAGACACCAAATAACCCATAGCCTCGGAGTACAAACCATAACGGTTCCTCTCCACAAAAGAAATGGGTCAACAACAATGCCAGTGCGGGCATAATTCCCAAAGTGAGAATATCAAGACTCCTCACTATTAAATATGATTGACTTACATTCATATGGATCCATGCATTACAATTTAAAAATACATGACTCCACTTGAATGACACACACACACACTCAAAACATGTACTCTCCGAAGGGAACGCAATAAATGTAACTCACACCCAAATTTCCTTATTACATTATTAAAATCGGACAAATGTCCTCGGGACTCAATAAAGTCATAAATCGAGCCATAAGCTCAACCAAAATCAATTGACCGCTATTAAAGGTCATAAATGCAACAAAACGCAAATAACCCACGTTTATGCGAAACATGCTCCATAGTCATGAGTAACTCAACTCAACTTTAGAGCAAGACAAATCATTTTCCCAAGGCGCCGATCAAGGTTAGTTATACCAAAAGATTTACTTTTGTAAGATGAATCGTTGAAAAACCAATATTTAAGAGTTATACATCAAAACCCATGCACCATACATCTTATCCCAAAACCAAAAGGTTTAAACTTTCTAAAATGTCCACAAGGTCGGGAATGACCAAAATCCAATGACCCACACTTTCGTATCTTCGAACGTTCTATAACATGAATTATGCATATATCTAACAAACACTAGAAATGCATTTTTACAAAATAATCTCCTTTTATGCATTAAATCATCAAAACACTTTCATTTATAATTGATTTATCAAATTATCCAAAAATCCCAGATGTGGGTGTTTTACAAGGTTTATAAAGTTAAATACTCTAAATAATCAAAACCCACCAATAACTCAACAATTGATAATTTTATGTAAAACACATAAACACATCAAAATGGACATTTTTGGCATTTACAACATTTTCATAAATCAACTTGAACCCACTTTGCTAGATTTAGAGTAAATCTAGATTTTTCCCCAATTTGAGCTCCTTTGAAGAAACTTGAATCCTCAAGCCAAATCTTCCAAAAACGTAGATCCATAGTTTCCAACCATAAATATTCATATCCAACCATTTAGAATCATACCCCAAACATTTTACAACAAGATCTCAACTTATACCAAAACCCTAATTTCCATAGATGAAGGAAAGAGAAGATTACCTTACCCACATCTTGTATTCCACCATCAACATACTTCTAGGGTCACCAATAAGAACCTCAAGGTCCAAATCTTCACAAGAGTGAAATGGGTTGGATGAAACCCTAGAAAAACATAGAAACTCAAGAAGATGAAGAGGAGATGAAGTACACCTAGCTTTTGCTTCCAAATCCTTGCTAGATGAGAAAGAATCATATGAAATCTCGAGTAATGGGGTCTCAAAGGCTCAAAATCGACAATGGGGGCTGAGGGTTTCGGTTCTTGGGAGAGAAAAACGAAGTGGGTGAAGTGAAATGAGGAAAATGGATGAAAATCCAGTTTTTATGGGTCAGGTGCCCCCGTGCGACAATGCCCCACGACTATGCCCTTTGGCATAGTCGCGTGTCACAGTCATGGGGTCGGTACCACCTTTTGTTCCCTGGTGCTACATTGACTAGCGACATTGACACGTGTCATACTCGCTGGTCATAGTCGCTCAGGAGGTACCGAACACCGTTTTGACCATAACTTATTCGTTTTAGCTCCGTTTTCGCTCCGAAAAGGGCCGTTGGATTCGTATTTAGATTCTCCATCCAACAAGACCATAAAATCAAGGATTCAACGAAAAATTCTATTTTTCTTATTTATCTTAAAAGTATCGATACCTTCTAAAGATTGGGGTGTTACACTAACATATATAAAATCCGGCAACATTTCGACTGTAATTGAAACATATCCATTATCTGTGTAGTATCAAAAAATCCTATCATCTTCCCAACAATGGTAGCCCAAGCTAAATGAATCAAGTTACACAAATTTGTAACAAAGTTTGCAATCATTTCTATCTATCTTATAAAACAAACATATATATATATACATAAGCAATACATGTAGATATGTATACATACATATATATGTATATATATACCCACACATATAATACCCCCACACTTGGATCATTGTCCGTCCTAGGCAATGACTTAAATTAGCGTGCAATGGTACAAAAAGAGTCAAACGAGAATGTCAACATACATAGCATATCATAAACTCAAGATTTGTAACATAGTCTCGAATAGTAAGCATACACATGTCAAATTGACTCAAGCTAATCTCAAGAATTCTCACAAATGGATAAGCAAGTTAAACACTCATTCCACTCTTAAGGTATAAATTATATCGCTCAAAACATCTATACTTAACATGCACTTACCATAGGCTTGAGAATCTCTCCCTCTCCATTACTTGGATTAAAAGCATGCATATAAATCAAAAGGACTTTGAGGGCGTAACGTGTAATTCGGCTTTGGGTAAGGTTGGGATATGTATGAGAAAAAATGGCTACAAACCTCATCCTAAATGGAGAACTCCGATTGAATTACCCTTGAGATTTCATGGTACATATGGGATCTTTAGATAGCTCTTTAAGCATATTCCCATTAGATGACCGGGAATAAAGATGGGACACATATATTCACCCTCGTCACCCTCCTTTGTCATCTTGCTTTGTTTATTTACTTGACGACATATTTTTTTCTTCTATACATCTTTTTCTTCTTTTTCAAATCTTCTTTTTCACCTTTTTTTTTCTTTTCTCCAACATATAATTTCCATTTTCTAGCTTACGAGATCGTTCGAGTATACTCCACTGGCAATTGGCCGGTGGATAGTGTTTGGATATGCTTAAATTTTGGTTAAGAATGAATTAGTCTAAGGCACAAAGTTGGTTGCGATTGGAAAATTAGCACAAAAGGGTAGGCTTAGGCTAATTGGCTAAAACAACAAAAAGCAAAAGATGGCCTTTATCTTGTTTATTAGCATGCAAAAATCAGTGTAATCTTAAGGAGAGATAAGTCAAGTTCTAGAAGTTCAAAGTTAGGCAAGACGTAATCACACAAGAATGAAAGTGAGACTGATGCTAAATATTCAGTCAAAAGGCTCAAAATGTCACAATGTTTAGGCTTTGTTCAAGAGATTAGCAAGGGTCAAAATTGACTGGCACACACCTACTAATCTACTTTATGCGCTATCATCAAGTTCATTCATGCTATATACACATCAAAACTCATCATCATCAAAATTTAAGCTTAAAAACTTGCTAACATATTGCCGGACAAACAAATATCCATGATTAAGCTCAAAACATTTGACCCCTAAAATCATACATAGCCCAATTCATGCAAATGATCCCACCCCCACACTTAGTTCATACATTGTCCTCAATGTGTGCATTATGATTAGGACACTCAAAACATTAAAAAGCAAAGGGAAACAATAAACTCCCCTAATTGGCAAGTGTTCCTCCAATGTATGAGCTAACGAGGTGGACACGTCCATTTAAGCTCCATATCGAGGGTAGGAAATCCTGAAAAATATAGATAAGAGCTTAGACGACGATAGGGAAATAAATAAACAATTAAAAGCAAGTGCATAAACTTAAAACCCATGGGTTGCCTCCCATGTAGCGCCATTCTTTTACGTCTTTGGCTAGGCGTATTCCATACACTATCCGGTGTCCAATAGACCTATCCCCCATACATGATTATTCTCTACATGTTGGGGCGCCTTGAAGTCCACCGGGCTTCCAATCATAGGTCCTTTGCACTCTAGATATATATCACTTTTAAGCTTTGCAAAGGTGTTTTGAACTCCCGGGTTAACCTTCTCGTCACCAACCTTCAGTTTTTCAAGTTGTGTGAAGATTTTCCCGGTGTCCTCAACTTTCTCCTCCTCCTTTATAAAATTCGCCAATTGTGTAAGAAAATGAGGAGGTACCACCACCGGTTTCGTATCTACAACGTCCTCTCCCTTTTTGTTACCCAACTGTGAGTCAGATGCGGTCGTTTCTTCATCCTCTTCATCTATGGAGGCTTGAAATTTTAACACATCAACAAATCTAGCCTCTTCTTCTTTAGCTTCCCACCGACTTTGAGAAGATATGTACTTACTGATTTGGTTCTCTAGGTCCTGAATTTGAGCCTTTATCTCCAATTGGAACTTGAACTCTTCCTTCTGAAATGAATACAAAGTCGTATTAAGAGATATTAGTTGGACCATTTCTTCAAGAGACATACCTGAGTTCTCAGAATAGTGTTGTGTTGTCGGTGGTGTCGGTTCATAGCTAGGGAATGAATGCTCTTGCCATTCGTACTCGTACTCATTCGGATTTGGATGGTCTTGCCATCCAGGATAGTAGGTGCTTGAGTACGAGTTGAAAGAATCCTGGCTCGGGCATGGAAATTCTCCGTAAGTGTAGACCGGCTCGGTGTTGTAGTGGAGAGTTGGACATGTGTTAATTGGGTGAGAATTGCGAGGATACATCCTAAACATTCCCACCTGTGATGCCTCTCTACTAACCATCTGTTTCACAATATCAGTTAAATCTGAAATTTTTGACTCAAGTGAAGAGAGACGTACCTCAATTGGATCATATCCCGTGGTGTATCGTGAACGATGATCATAAGAATAATATGCCATGAAAGATGTAAAAACACTCAAAAATAATTGGCGTCATGTACACGATAAGAATACAAATGAAACAAAATAAAAGACAAGAAAAATAGACAAAAATAAAGCGTAAAAACTAACAACAATCAACGTTGCCAATCCCCGGCAACGACGCCAAAAATTTGACGGGTGTCGAGCCAGACAAATAAAAATTTCCTATTAGCTCGTATTACAACTTAAATTGCAATAGTGGCAAGTAGGGTCGATTCCACATGGATTGGATGTGAACGGTGTCAATTTCTACGCTTTATTTAAAAAAGGGGGGGGGGGGGTTAATAATTAAACTAAGCACCTAAGCATATAAAATTAAAGCGAGAAACGATAATTATAGTCAAGCAATGAGTGTAAACCATTGACCGGATCGTGTATCATAGACTTGTTCTTAAAACTAATTTTCTCATTTTATTCCAGATTGGCCGTAAGTGTCGACACGCACCAAACACTCCGCTTATCCTTATAACTAAACTAGTCCCGGAGACCCGACGCATTAGTTTCTAATTGATTAAGTTAATTCTAGTTACGAACATAGAAATAAACCTATCAATTGCATTAAAGTTAAGATAAGCACCAATCCTACCTAATGGTTAGAAGTCGAACCATTTAATCTATAATACGCAAACTTACAACATTCAACAATTAATTAAGCTACCAATTGAAATGTTGTTTGCTACCTTAGCGAAATGAGGGACAATTACGGATCCCTAGTTTCGACTAGCAACTCACAATTAGGTTTCCTAAATCAACGGGCCCATCAAATTTGATAACCAAACGACGAGAAAACGAATTATACAAAATTTGGATAAATGGAAATCAAATGATAAGAAATTGTCCAACAAGTCTCAACACAAATTCAAATCAAATGTTTACAATCTCATTGCTCAAACCTAAAAGATTAAAAACGAAAACAAATATAAACCCTACAATCTAAAATTACCTAGGGGATTAAAGAAATACCAACAAAAGATTCCCTTAAATCGTCTCCTCCTCTTCTCCGGTTTCTGGTGTGTTCCCCCCACAAACGACGGTTCCATCGATCTTTATACCCCACGTCCCAAAACTAATTACATCGTGAAATTTGGGGGCGAAGGCAGTGTTGGACGCGAGTTTTGACGTGGGTTGCCTAGATGGAGAAGTCGCACCAATATGGAAATTGAAATGGACGCCGATGTCAATTGATTTTTGGGGAATGGGCCTTGCAATTTCCTTGGGTTTTCATTCTTTTTCCTTGTGGGCTGCGATTTTATAAAGGCTGCTGTTGTTTTGCTTCCATGGCCTCCAAGAGAAAAATCTAATAAAACCTAACATAAAAACATGAGTCGTGGTGGGTTAGTTTAACAACATTTGATTTTGTATGCTCAACTTAAGTCTTATTTCAAATATGCCTAACTTCGTAACTTTTTGGAATATATGATTTGTATACACTTAAATCCATCCTTTTTGGCATCTAAATTTAGTCAATTAACAACCAAGATTAAAGGGGATTATTAGCTATAAAACCATCGTAATTTGCAAGGGACTAGATATAAAATTGGATTCAAATAAGCGTTTATCAATATATACACACACATACATACATATACATACATACAAACATTCATACATATATAGACATGGACGCATACACACACACACACACACACTCACTCTTATAGGTAGTTGCCGATATATATGCCACTTATATACACGTGTACATATATAGAAAAACAATCTAGTACTATAATGGAACTTACCGCAAAGTCAGCCGTCTTTTGGTCAGGGTAGATCGGAGGATCCGTGGATGGATCGGTCGCACACTGCCTATTGGTGCAGTGCGTCCTCCCATAAACCTCCTCGGCAGTAGGCTCACGGCCCCATGCCTCTCTCTACAATAGACAACTTCAAATGTCAGTAGGTAACAAAATCATGTATATGTAGGTATATATAGGTATATATTCATCAACTATATACATTAAGTGTAGTGGATGATAAATTACCACGCGGTCCTGATGCTGAGCAGTAGTAATAGATCTGCAACAGTGTCTGGATGTTATCCCCCCATACTCGGTATTACGGTTGGACTTATTGGCCTTACATGTATGCCTGAACACGTTGTTGTTCGATGCGTGTTAATAAGAAGACATAAATAAAATAGTACAACCAGATTAAAATATTCAACCACACGTACCTGATCAATCATCTAGACCCAATACTCGTTCATTATCCACTTAGGGGGGGGGTATGGGCTAAGCATCCGGTAGTCATGAGCATCGAACTGTATACCACCGGTAGCTAAAAGCCGATTGGCGGGCATGCAGGCGGGCATCTCTCATCAGATCCGGATACCTATTCATCACAGTACGCCATAAGGCAAGTACAATGTCGGCGTCCATATGAGGCAGCTAACTATAATGCATCTGCATAAACATTGTTTAGATTAAGATTAAAGCAAGTAGTTTAATGGACTAAAATACAAACCCGAAGACGACTCAACATCATTGTGAAGTGTGAATCTGGGACATCCTTATAGTGAGCCCATGGACTGGCAAACGTGGTCCAAAAGATTTTCATGGCGCTCCGGACAACCGTCTGGTCCTTAAAGCTTCAAAGTGAGTCTGAGCGGAGCTTGCGCTGGGTTTTTCGGTTGCGATTGGGTGAAGGGCATGTAGCTCGATACAATTTATAGCCAATTACGTACTTGCTAGAGACGGATTCCACCATTCCCTGAAGACCCGCTGTTAATTTTCATGTTACCTTTTCGTCATCGTCAATGCGACTCGTCCCTTCCTTGGTGAAAAGAGGGACCCCCTCTGCCGATGGTTTTAGAGCGTCTATCGATGCTGGACCTTCCATTTCTGTTGGTCCCGAAGGGTTATACAAGTTTGTAGAAGGGGGGGGGGTTGAATACAAACACATATTTCTATCTTTCTAAATTGTTTATTGATAAATATCAAACAATTTACAGTTTGTTGCGGAATAAGATCAAGTTAGAAACCTAATCTAAACAAACTATGAGAACACACAGAATTCTTGCACTAGAAATAGAGAGAAAGAAATAAGAAAACTAAGGAGAGTTTTCTAACACTAAGATAGTTCAGCGATGAAGAAAGCCGAGCACTTCAGATGTGAAGTAGGGTTTCCTTTATATACTGCATGCATTTAATGCAAGTCAGTATACCTTTACACGTGGCAGCCTCTGGTTGGTTGCATGATTTGACTTTGGCAAACATCCTAGTGGCCGCATGATGAACAGTGTAGTTCCAGAGTTGGTTGTACGATTCTGGACAAAAGGGATGTCCGTTCTGACAAAATCGTATGGGGGGCGTGCAAGGAGATAAGACAAAAGTTGCTTGTAGAACAGGCTTCATGACCAGCGCTCGCTGAATGAATCTTTATCAGCGAATGATAAAGTTCAGCGTTCGCTGAAGTCTTCTACTTGAAACTTCGCGTGGAATGGACAAGTCTTGTCTTCGCTGATATCCGCATCAGGTCACTAGTAGACTTAGTCACTTGTTCTTCAGCTTGGTCTTCGATTTCAGCTTCGAACTTGGTTGACGCGAATATTGTCTTCAGGGATCATAAGCAAACAATTACATGATAAACATTCAACGATCATTAGTGAGGCTGAAACAGGCTCAGGGCTCACTGATGTACAGTGTTCGCTGAAGTATAATTTAAATCTTGTTTTCCATCAGCGATACTAAACAGACTTAATATATTTTCTTTGATGGCAAAACATTAATACATATTATTACTTACAATATTCACTAAGTGTTTCTCAGGGTCATTATCAAATCACTGAGGGTTTGGATCAACACTTTCCATTCGAATTTTTTTTGCCAGTGGGTAGAACCAAGACTCATTTTAGCCAGGAGCTTACTTTAACTACTTATTTAGCTACTTTAGGTCAATATCCAAAAGCAAAAGTTGGTCAAATCGGTCGGGCCCCTGCCCCGGAACGTCGAATGAAATAGGTGGCTGCGAAAGCCTTATGTCTTATTGTTGTGTTCTCGAAGACAACTTATTCACGTATGTCTCTCTCCCGGTACTAGTTGCAGTAATGAGAATTCCCCTATTTCTCTAAAAGCAAGGACGATTAGCTACGTTCCAAAGCACATTTGCAAAATATACAATACAAAAAACATTATGAACGGTTTATTATGTACTAGGATTAAACATATACAAAATCTACTTACCCGCAGGCTACAAACAAAACGATCGGCGGTCGCTGACCTTAGGGTCGAGGCGTCTCAAATGAAATATTGATGTCTTTAACCCTCGAATGAGATCCAGGTGACGGCGTTGCAACCATGTCATCCGCAACCTGGAACTGGTATAGTCCCATGGTTTACCGACGTGGAAGTTTTCCGTCGCTAAAATCCAAATTCGTCGGTATTCAACGACGGTTTGAGTCCGTTGGTAATTTCCGTCAAAAATAATGAATTTTCTAATAGTGTTCGTTTATATATAAGGTCATGTTCAAACGAGAAGGAGGTCAATTTATGAGAAGACAATAACCAGTCTAAACCACATAGTTTATTAGAAAATACCGCAAATAAGAGAATAAAAAGTAATTTCAGAAATTAAAATAATTATCATTTTGAATTTGCTCAAATGTTATGTTTTGAGTATCGCTAAAACAAAAATATTATTTATGTTTTAGATTTATTAATTTATTAGGTATAATTAATTCATATATTTTTATTCATTTTTTATGACCGTCTCCATCCACCGCCGACCAACCATCCATCACCGGCTACCACCACCCGATAAGTTTGACACAAGACACATCTTTAATTGGGAGGAGAAATGTTTTTAGTGGTCGTAGGTGTTGGTCAAACTCAGTAAAAGATGTGTTTTATGTCAAACTTATCAGGTGGTTGTTGCCGGTGATGGATAGGTGGCCAACGGTGGATGGAGACGATGGTTGGCGGTTCATGGCGACCGTGGATAAGCGTTCCTCGAAAAGAGAGGAGGAAATTGACTTTAGAAAGTGGAGACTGTGGATGAAGACGGTGGTTGAGGGAGGAGTAGAACCGCAAGTCTGGATTGAAGAATGCGAAAGTAAAAATGTTTTTACTTTTTTATAGTATGGTGGGACTTCAAGATATTATTAAATGAGATTTAATGTGAAAAAAATGTCAATTCAATGTTGCACAACAATCAAGAATTTAATTAATTTAAATAAAAAGGTAAGTTGCGGTTTTGGTACAATTGACTTCCAGTTTTTATACATTTGACACGTATTAAGTAACTTTGCGGATATAATAGGTTAATTACATTAAGTATTTATTTTTAAACCAAAACTACAAGACTTATGGTTCTCCAACACAGCTTGGGGTTTTATTCATTTTTTATAGGGAAATTAATTGATTTGCCCTTAGTTGACTGACGTTTCACTCAAATGCCCTATCTCTACGTGGGCCACGGCTTAGCCCAGGGATTTGCAGGGTATTTTTGTTAGTTGGGAGAGAGATAGGACATTTGAGTGAAACCTTAGTCAACTAAGGGCAAATCAATTAATTTCCCTTTTTTATATCAAATTTTGAGATCGCTAGAAAAAGTCTAACACCACAAAAAATAGCACGTTTTTTAAACCCAGATTAAATTACACACTAGTTAAAAAATAGAGTAAACTCTACTTTTGGTCCCTAAGGTATAGGGGCTGTTTGTTTTTTGATATTCGGAACTTATTTATCACTTATCACTTTTTCGGTCAGATGTTTCTCAATTAAGCCTGTTTGTTTTTTTTAGTGTTTCAGACCCACTTATCACTGGAACTTATCTGGATAAAAAAGTGGTAAACTAGTCACTTATCACTTTTTTGTTACCACTTTTTTTTCTCATCACAGCACTGCCTCCTCGCCTCCATCTCCATGTTCTTCAAATCACTCCAGATCCTAACCTAATCACTCCAGATCATTCTCCAAATCCTAAATCGATATCCAAGCCTGGTCGACTACAAATCGATCTCCAAGTTTTTCGAATCGTAAATTGATCTCCAAGATGGGTCGACTCCAGATCGATCTTCAAGTTCTCCAAATCGTTCTACAAATCGACTTCAAATCGATCCTTGTAGATGTGAGAAACAAACCTGCTCAACAAATCGACTTACGGTTCTCTCTATGGTTCAAATCGATTTCAAATCGACTTACAGTTCTCTGTATGGTTCAAATCGATTTCAAATCGACTTACGTTTTGAAGCAAATTGATGCCTATTGTTTTTGTGGTTCTCTCTATGCTTAAGGGTTCTGTTTGAACAAATCGATCTGTGCTGGTATGAGATCACAAATCGACTTTCCTGCTGCTACCTAAACAAATCTGCTCAACAATAGGTATCAATTTGCTACCTGAACAAATCGACTTATGGTTCTCTCTATGGTTCAAATCGATTTCAAATCGACTTACGCTTTGAAGCAAATTGATACCTATTGTTTTTGTAGTTCTCTCTATGCTTAAGGGTTCTGTTTGAACAAGTCGACTTTTCTGCTGCTACGTGAACAAATTGGTTCCATGGTTTGCTTTTCAAAAACGAAAAAATAGAAAAAAAATTGATCCCTATGGTACGATCATGTCTGGATCATCTTTGCGGTTCAATCATTGTGGTTACGAAATTGGTTTGTGATTTTTAAAACCCAATTTCATGTTTAAGGGATAAAATAGACAAATATACATATTCAGATGTTTGTCAGATTATAAAAAACAAACAGTCTTATTTATTCAGATTTCAGACTTCAGCACCACCTCTTAAAAATCAGAAGTGAAATCAGACTTCAGACTTCAGCACCTCTTAAAAAACAAACGCCACCATAGTGATTTCTTTGAAACGAGTATACGTGGTTTCATAAGTCGACTTATGGTCCTTATGGTTTTGATTTTGCTCTAGATTCAGGACCTGGTCACTAACGGGGTTAAAAAATTCAGTTATAGGCAGGGGTATTTTCGTCTTTTCACCATTTTGTCTCTTTTTTGTAATTCTATTTGTTTCTATTGTATTTTTTGTAAAAACAATCAAACCCACCATCCACCACTACCACCACCATTACAACCACCACCCACCATCCACCACTACCACCCACCATTACTTCCACCACCACCACTACCACCCACCATTACAACCACCATCCACCACCACCACTACCACCCACCACTACAACCACCATCCACCATCCACCACTACCACCCACCATTGCGAAAAGTTCAAAATACAATCTCCGACGAGGTTTTCCGGTCAACTCGTTTTTCAGGCGAGAAGCTTTCCACAACCCAAAACCACTGATTTCTTGACAGAAATTATTTCTGAAGGTTTCTTTCTGATTGAATTAAGTTGACAAAGAGATATGTGATGAAATTAAAGAAAAAATTCAATGGAAAAATCAACTTTCGACTAAACCCGTTTTTCCGGCGATTTCTCCGGCAAAAACGGTTTTCCCGTGAACTACTTTCAGTAGCTCAAAACCACTAGAACTTGTTTCTTGATCCGAAAAGCTGTCAAACAAATTCAAACACACACACACACATAGCACACACTCACAAACACAACACACACACAACACACACTCACACACAGTACACACACTCACATTAAACACATACACACACACCTCATACACACACACACATCTAAAAAACACACACTGCACTTGTACACAGTAAACACACACACATAGCTCAAACACACACACACACACACACACACACACACTTTAAGATTTGGGAAGAAGATGAAGAGAGAAAGAGAGTGTTACAAGTTGGTCCCTAAAGTTTGATATTCTTGACAGAATTAAGAAGAAACAAATAGAATTACAAAAATGGGACAAAAATGTGAAATGAAGAAAATGCCCCTGACACTAACGAAGCCATTTAACCCCGTTAGTGACCAGGTCCTGAATCTAGAGCAAAATCACAACCATGAGGACCATAAGTCGACTTATGAAACCACGAATACTTGTTTCAAAGAAATCACTATACCTCATGGACCAAAAGTAAAGTTTACTCTAAAAAATAAGTAGCATGTGTAAAGCTGAAAAGGTGGTATGGTATGATGAGATGTGCATAAATAGTAATGAAAGTAAAAGTGAGTCTGACTTCTGATATATATATATATATATATATATATATATATATATATATATATATATATATATATATATATATATATATATATATATATATATATATATATATATATATATATATATATATATATATATATATATATATATATATATATATATATATATATATATATATAGGACGGTAATCAAATAAGAACTAGAAATAGGTTGAGAACCGTAAAAACCGATCTAAACCATTAATTGCTTTAATCGATTATGGTTTGGATTGGTTCTCACGGTTCTCAATCTTTTAATTATAACCATGGGATCAAAATTTTAATTATAACCATGGGATCAAAACCAAATCATGGCTTAGATCGGTTCTCATGGTTGTCAATCTTTTTTTGGTTCTCTAATGATTTAACCCATATATATATATATATATATGCCTTTATAAACAGACACAACCACATCCCTTCTGTTTGTACCATCATCCCCTAATTAATTAATACACTTTCAAACAACCCTTCAACCATTTTGACATTTCTCAAGAATCATGGATTTATCTCAAAACAAGCATCAACTTCCCAAAATGAAGATAACAAAGTTGTCAATACCATGATATATAAATATACATATCTTAGACCTATTTGCTTGAGTTTAATTGAACTCATAGTCATAGTTCTAAATAACTTGTTATGGAGGCAAGGCTTGTGTTCGCCGCCACATTAACACCTATAGCTCCACTCTATGGCTTGACTTGCATTGTAACGTATTAAGACACGCTATGGCATGCTATGAAACGGTATGATGCATTACGACGCGTTACGATGTATTATTTTGTAAGATGTAGGATTATTTTTAGTATATAACTTGAAGAATAAATGATAATTATTCATAGAACCAAAAACTTAACTACACATAAAAAAACTTTAAACTAAAAACTATAAATTGGTAAATACTTACTCTCATTCTCGTCCACGAAGAATCGAACGGGAATTGTTTGAGAATTGAAAAAAATAGTGAGTAAGGATTCAAGAGATTTACTCTCGATTTTCCACTCTTGATATCATTTTCTGTAAGTTCTATATGTTTGGTATCAATGGTCCTTTTTTTGTTTTATTAATTTACATGAATTTATTTTGTTCTATGGTGTTATTCAATACACTAACATACAAGTGTGTATTTGTATATATATATATTTGCCGCCTTAGGGCACGCTTTGAAAAATGTCATGACATCGCCGTAACTTGTAAGTTGAGGGTTGACCTCGCCGCCACGTCACGCTTCACGTCATTTAGAACATTGCTCATAGCTTAATTAATCAACTATACTTGACTGCTTTATGGTAATTTAATGATATAAAATGTGACTTATTCAGTAAGCTTCTATGGGGGATCTTTATACAGAACACCAAGTTTTCTCAAAACTTGACACTAATAATTGAAAAATACGCTCCAGATGAAGGGCTCCTAGGGTGTTCTTCAGTTTTCCGTTTTTTTTTTGAGGTTTTCCCTTGAACCTCCCTCTAATTATCAATATATATATATATATATATATATATATATATATATATGCAAATCAAATACAAACCATGTATTTGTTGCACCCCTTACAAACCACAGTCTGCATATGTGCAGACTGGTTCTACATATATGCATTGTCCCACATGAATGTATGTCCATTATATGTATATTATTGCACGTATTCATATGCATATATGCAGAACCAGTCTGCACATATGCAGAATGTGGTTTGTAAGGGGTGCAACAAATGTAAGGTTTGCATTTTACGGAGCCTCTCTCTCTCTCTCTCTCTATATATATATATATATAGGGTTAGGTTCACGTGAGACCAACCTGTTTTCGTGAGACCGTGAGACCAAAAAATAACACTGAAACTTCACAGTGATTCATTGTGAAGCTACGGAAAACAACGAACCTTCACATCAAAAACACTGTGAAGGTTTACCTTCACAATACCTTTACAGTCTTTTGCTGTGAAGGTTTAGTGTTATTTTTGTGGTCTCACGTGTCTCATGGAATTAGCCTGGTCTCATGTGATCTCAAGTCTATATATATAGTGAGTTTAAATAAGAAGACAGTTAACTAACTAAAAAAGCCGAACAACATGTGATTCTAGAGTAAAATTACATGTCATCCTAGTGTGCATTCAACGATTGATGATCACTTCTCATGCTTCTCACGTTAACTATATATCCCATTTAAGAACATTTTTAATAAAATTGAAAGAGGAACTTGATTCAATCTAAAAGTGATTGATGATCTTGCGGAAAATATGGTTGAAGCAAAATGACCACCCTTATCTAAAATTCTGGCTCCGCCTCTGGTTATAGGCACCATAGATGAAGGTCGTCGGTAAACCGATAGTACTGAAGTTATCACCCACTAAATACATACATTTGCCGATAGATAACCGGCATTATAACTTTCACCGACGGTTTGATTCGTCCACTACTAGACAAAGCCAAATTTCCTATCAAAGTTCCGTCAGTGAACAGTGACGGATTACCGACGGATTTTTGAATTTAGCGACGAAAACCCTTTCCGTCGGTGATCCGTCAGTAAAATAAAGATTTCCGATAGATTACCGACTGACATGTTAATATTTTAAATTTGATTTGTTTTTAAATAAAATTTCGTCTAATCCGTTAGAAAAAAGGTATATATATATATATATATATATATATATATATATATATATATATAGGGGCTTAATCAAATAAGAACTAATTCGTTTGTGGTAACTGTAAGAACCAATTTCAGCCACACATTTAAGATAATTAATGTTATTTACAAAAATAAAGTAAAGAGTAAATTAGTAAATTGAATTGAATATTTATTTTATTTTAATTTTCTAATTTTACATTTCTCTCTCTTCTTTAATTCACACGGCTCTCTCTCTATCTCTCTCTCTCTTTTGTTAACCCTAAAAGTATTTTCTTATGAGATATGTGATGCACCTTTCTTTCCTCCTCAATTCCTGCAACCACCATGATATTTTGACTCCATCACCATGGAACCCACTGAACACGACATATAGGAAAAAATAAGCAGCATGGCGACGACGACGACGTGAAAGAAAGGGGATGTGATGGAGGTGGTGAAACACCGTGGCGGCGGCGGCGACGTGGCTGTGATGGAGGCCGTTAAGAAGAGAATTCAAATTCCAACCGTTATGTTAAATCGCATCTTGTCTCTCTAACACAAACACAACAAAATCGTTCTCTGCAACTTGAGAAAAATGGTGGATGAAGAACAAAAACGGAGCACTCCAAAACAATCCGATAATGGAGAGAAAGGTGCATTATTCAGTCCTGGTTTCAGATCTATGGCAGCCATGGCTGGTTGGGACGAAGAAGCACTGTTAATGGCTTCTCTCGTATGTTTATTGGGGGTATCACAGTGGGTATCACATTTGTTCTTGTATGTTTATTGGGGGTATCACATTTGTTCTTGTATGTTTATTGGGGGTATCACAGTGGGTATCATATTTGTTCTTGTATGTATTCTGAGTATCACAATGGAGGTATCATAGTGATATCACATTTGTTCTTGTATGTATTATGAGTATCACACTGGGGTATCACAGTGATATCATATTTGTTCTTGTGATATCATTATCATAATCAGGAGAGAGGAGAGAGGAGAGAGGAGATTTTAAAAATACCTAAAATGCTCTTTTAATTAAATTTCAAACAAAATTACCAAAATTAATAATTTCCTAATTTATAGTTTAATATGTGGCTTACATTGGTTCTTACAGTTACCACAAAATAACTAATTCTTCCTAGAATGACCCCCTATATATATATATATAAGTGGTTTCATTTTAAAACCACTCTTATGTAGCAAACTATGAAACCCTTTTTTCCATCATAGATTGAAGTCATCAATGGTTGAGATGCATCTCTTGTAATGATGGTAGTAATTAAATCATTTTGATTTTTTTAATAGAAAAATAATTAATGAAAGGGTAATCTTGTCAATATGCATCCCACCCTTTTAGAATTTCGGATGAAAAAATGTTTCTACATGGAAGGTTTTTTATTTAAGGTATTTTTTTTTCAATTTCAAATAATAATAATTTTTTTTTTGAACAACCAACCATTTTATTAAATTGATGCAGACCAAGTTTCCTTAGTTCATAATTGGGGGCACAACCCCATGAAACAAGAAAATAACAGTGCAGCAAAACCCTTCCAGGGGGTACTAATAAGTAGATCTAAATTGAACTAAAGTTCCTACTCATGGTGAGTTTGCGAAAGGCAAACACCCAGCTTCACGATCAGTTTCCACCGCCTCTCTTTCCAACTCAGCCAATTACCCCTGCGGGTTTGCTATCCACTCCGTCCATGCCACCTTCTCCTTCTTTTGCCTGCTGTTCGCCCATTCGAATGCTACCCTTTGAAAGTCGAAGAAAAGATCGATAACATGTGTCTTGTCCTTTTTAAAAACAATTTTATTTCGATGAGCCCAAATTAAATAAATAAAAGCCCATTTTGCCGCCAACCATTTAGATCTGCCTTTTGTGGACTCCGCTAATGTCGAGTCTTCTTGTAGCAGCTCGAGAATAGTTGATATGTTATCAAGGTTCTTGTTCCACCATTTACCGACCAGGGTCCATAGAGCTTTCACTTCTCTACAGTTAAAAAGCGTGTGATCAATGTCTTCGATTTCATCCCCGCATCTCGGACATAGGACCGTGTCTAGATCGACACCCATTTTATCTAGCACCGAGAGGCATGGGATCCGACCTTGTCGAACTCTCCATATGAATATCCATACCTTCCTTGGGACCACCGAAGACCATATCGTTTCCACTGAATTCCCGACCCTGTTCGATCTCTTTTCTTCAATTAAATTCCTAAGGCACTTAACGTTGAATGCCTTATTTGTATTGAGATTCCATTCCACCTTGTCTTTTTTATTTCGGTCCGGTTTCCAATCTAATATGCGTCTTGTCAGTTCCTCCAGCTCTCCTCTTTCTCTCCCTCTCGGGTCTCTTCTCCATGACCAATTCCACGCCCACTCATCTCCATTCCATGCACCTCTATTTGCCACTGTGACCGTTTTGTTCGTTTCCAATCTAAATAGCCGTTTAAAGTCTTCTTGAAAGCTCCTTTCGCCCACCCATGTATCTGCCCAGAATTTGGTGTCCGCTCCGTCCCACGCTTTCTTCCCAAAAGACCCCGAGAAGGGCATCCGTTCGTTGTCGATCTCCTTCCCGATCCTGACGATGTTTTTCCATGTTGTACCGCTGCAGCCGCTGTCCTCGTTATTGTCTCTCAAACCTCCTTCTTCCCCGTGAATGCTCCTTATTACCTGCACCCAAGTTGAATTCTTTTCGTTTAAAAATCGCCACCACCACTTACCAAGTAGTCCCCAATTAAGTGCGTGTAGACTTCCCACGTTTAACCCCCCTTTTTTAGGCTCCCCAAGGTTTTTTCCCAACTGATCCAGGTAACTTTTATCACTCTCCTCGCCTCCCCCACCCCCCAAAAGAAAGTATTTCTAATCTTTTCCAACTCTCGTAACACTCCACTCGATACTCGAAAAAGTGAGAAATAGTATAATGGCAACTGGCAAGCTTCCTAGAACCGCTTTGACCAACGTGAGCCGTCCTCCAAAAGAAATCATCTTAGTTTTCCATGATGCCAGCCTTTTTTTTAACCTTTTCTATTACCGGTTTCCACGAGGCTAGTCTACTCATTGAATCATAACCATTTTACATGTAAAAATAATATCTGTTTATTTTTTTCAATGATAAATGCCGATTTTATTTTTTATTATAGTATTTTTTTAATTTTTGGATACATGTTAAATCTTAAACGTTTTTATATGTATCGTCAATCTTCAAAAAGAATTTCATAATCAAATGACGGACAGAGATGAACGGCGATGAAACGAAGATGAACGACGATGAACAAAGATGAAACGAAGATGAAAGGCGATGAACAAAGATGAAACGGAGATGAACGGCGATGAACATAGATGAAACGAAGATGAACGGCGATGAACAAAGATGAAACGAAGATGAACGGCGATGAACAGAGATGAAACGGAGATGAAAACGAAGATGAATGCCGATGAACAGAGATGAAACGAAGATGAAAACGAATATGAAGGCCAATAGAAAACGCTCATAAACATTATGTCGATCTTCCTATGAATCTTGCATGCAAGTTATAAAAATAACAAATAAATAAAACTTTATTCAAAAAAATCCGGCTCATTAATGATTAAATTGAGATTTCCAAAATTGAAAATATAAGGATAACTACCATAAATAAAATGTCTTACGATAAAATGACTAATATGCCCTTGAAATTGTAGAAAATAAAAAAGAAATAGAAATTACCTGATTGGTCTATAGAGGTTTGTAAAGTTTTCAAAATAATAGTGGTTTTCAAATGATCGCTCCCTATATATATATATATATATATTTAAAAATAAATAAATTCCGTCGGAGGTCGTAACTGTTATCCCTACCAAATAATTTGCGACAACTTAGTTCCGACGGATCCAGGCATTACCGATGGATTTCCAAAGGAATAAACGTTTGTTTTTGTGATTGGTGAAGGTGGTTTGAATTGTAGTGGAAACGATTCGGCAACTTCAAGAACCAGAAGAAACGTCCATTATTGCCAGACCTGACAAAGGTGTCGTGTCGGGTTCAAAGTTAAACGGATTGAGAGTGCCTAACCCTAACCTGACCCGTTTAATAAACAGGTCAGAAAATCCCAACCCTAACCCGACACGACCCGCCTAACCCGTTTAACATTTATAAAACTAAAAATTAAAAATCCAAAATTCACATAAAAATTACAAATCTAAAATTCAAATGAAAGCATTAGAAATCTAAAGTTTATAGTTCAAACTTATAAATTATAACCAAATCCAAAGCATTAAAAATCCAAAGCATTAAAAAGAAAACTTATAATTAATATATATATATATATATATATATATATATATATATATATATAAACATGTTATTCAGGTCATTTTCGAGTTGAAATTTTTGACCCTGATCTTACCCGTTTAATTTTCGTGTCATGTAGTATCAACCCGTTTATTTAAACGAGTTGAAATGTATTACCCAAACCCGTTTATTTCGTGTCGAGTTTGTGTCGGGTTAGCGTATCGTGTTAGTTTTTAGGAGGTCTAATTATTGCTTAATACATAAGTGTAAGATTTAAACTCAAAATTTGTTTTAATTTGTAGAATAAAAATATCTGATGACCATGTTAATTATTCTTGAAAAAGATTTGTTTACTGTATGTTAACAATCTGACGTTTCTTGCAGATCATCATAAAACTGTATTTTTAATTGTTGTTTTGAGTCTTGATGAGAAGGTTCTCATGAGATCTAAGACCAAACATATATGGTTAATACTGGAGTTAAGTATGAGGCAGGGGGCATGGCCTGCAAAAACATTTGTACTGACATTACTGCATGTGTGCATATAAACTATTCTGTTAATAAATATCAACAAACACAAGCTCTCTAGGCTAGTACAATTGTGCATGTGACAAACAACATGTAAGTTTTCATTATATATATATATATATATATATATATATACATGCATGCACTCGTTATGGGATGGATGAGAGAATCCTATGTTGTTTTTAGCTATTTTTAACTCCACTAGATAACAAGACAATTTCCAGTTTTAAATAAATTTTCTAATAATAAAAATATTTGGTTAATCTATGTATCGTTGTATAATTATTATTATTATTTTATATTTATTATTGAATTTTTTATATAGTTTTGGTTAACTTAACTAGGGGTATTTCGAAATTATGAGTCGTTTAAGGGCAACTACATGATACCATTTTTGATCAAAAACTTACTTCGGATATTTGAATAAAAGGTTATTTACTGAAATTTTACGCGCCTCATGTGAAACCCGTCTTTAAAGACATCAATGTAAAGGGACACTTTTTATTTGGTAACCGAGGCTAGTGGGGTGGGGTAGGGGTTTCCGGGATCGAACCCAGGAGGGCGGGATCTATCTTATATTTGGCCAAACCCACCCTGTCATTTGTGCCAACTGAGCTACGCGCTGAATACAATTTGGTTTCAGTATAAAAATGTCATCATATATAGGAGCTTAATCAAAGAAGAACTTAGTAATATATGAGATCCGTGAGGTCAAATGTAAGCCACTCATTTTAATTATATTATTTTATAATTTAATCAACGAGTGAGGGTGATATGGTAATTTGTGAATTAGATACTATAACCACCGCCCATGATTCATTTCCATCGATATCTTATTTGACTTTTCAAATAATCAGATTAATTTACCTCAATTAACTTTATCAAATAAGCAAACCCCGTCTCCTTCTTCACTACACAACTAATGATATTAGTATCACATCTTGTATCTTAGGGTATCACATCAGTGGGTATAACATCACTGAACAACAAACGTGTATACATTGGGTATCACAACTTGTAGAGTGGAATGTGTACGCTTGATGGGAGTGGGAGAGCGAAGATGAGGGAAGAGAGATAAGTTCATAAGAGAAACCAGAAAACGAAACAATTATTTTTATTTAAAGTTCATAGGTGAAACCAAATAGTCAAAAGTTTATAGGTGAAACCAAATAATCATAAGTTCATAGATGAAATCAGAATGTTCATTTGGGAAACCATGATTCTTTTTTAAAGCTCATAGGTGAAACTGAGTTTTGTTACAAAATTTATAGGTGAAACAATGATTTTTGTTTCATTTATGATTTTTTTTAACAACAAATATTTCCATTAAAATACCCCAAACCATATACATCCATACATACACCAAGATGATACATAATTATCTCACCAGGACCATAACACCTCAGGAACAAGCAGCTAAGCTGCACTAAGCCATAGTCATTTAACCAAAGCAAGCTTTACCCACACAGGCTTGTTTACGAGAGGAAAGCATGGCTGTATGATTAGCCTACGTTGTCGACCCATAGCCCAATCATAAGTTCATAGATGAAATCAGATTTCATAGATGAAGTAGAAAGTGAATGAAATAATTAAGGAAGTTTAACAGAGTTCATAAGTAAAATCAGAAATTTCATAGGCGAAACAATAAAGTGAATGAACTTTAAGTCATATTTCTTAGTGTTTAATGGATATGATAATCAAGGAACGTGATAAATAACTGAAGAAAACTATATATTAAAGAAATTTGATAATTAGGTAATGTAATAATTAAATGACTGAAATAATAATGTGTATATGAAAAAGAAGAAAATACTTCGTTAACAAAGTTAACATTAATTGTTTGGTTAATAAAAGAAATAACCCTATATACATATATAAGTAAAGCCGAATATCTTTGTTATACAAAAAACCCCAAATAAAGTAATAGTTCGAAAATGTATTTATAGAACTTGCATTAATTTGGTATACTACAAAATGAAATATTTGTACGTGATTGAACTTGCATTAATTTGGGATACTACAAAATAAAATATTTGTACGTGATTGTTTACTTGTCCTTGGTATAACAACCAGGTCCTAAATGAGAAGAATAAGAGTTTTGTGGAGCAATTTAAAAATTTCTTTAGCTGAAGGGTTGATTTGTAAATTTTTGCAAGAGGGGATAAAACCCTCAAGGTTGGCACAAAACCCTAGGTTTGTAAAACCCTTTTGTGCGCTGGAGTAGGGAGAAGAAATTGAGCTAATACTTGCAATTTTGGAAGAAGGAGATTCTCCATCGAGCAATTCTAGGTAACCTCTAACCTTTCCCTTGTGGTTTTGTTAGATTGCTGGGTTTTATGTTTGGACATCGGATTTATTGTTGAAAATTGTAGTCCCTGAGTGATAGAAACCAATCGATGGATTAGGGGTTGGGAAGAAAGGGTTTGTTTGATTATTCATTTATAGTAGTATTTTACAAGTTCTCTTGGCAATCTCGTAGTCTTAAAAACCAATAGGGACTCGGGTTCGAGCGTTGGATTTGATTATTTAATATTCGGGGTAGCGAGAATATTTCGTATCCGGAAATCTCCATATCTGCGCAGAGTTTCGGATAGAGCTCCCGAATAGACTTCCAGATAGAGTTCCGGATAGGGCTCCCGGATAGAGTTCCGGATAGGGATCCCGGGTAGAGACTTCCGGATAGAGGGTTCCCGGTATATGGCACCCAGAACTTTTGTGAGGGACCCGGGAGTTGGTATTTGGGTTAAGCCGAGATTCTTTCTAAGGGTGTTTTTGAGAGGTAACCGTGAGGGATGTGCGAGCGACTAATCACTCTCGTGTCCATTTAAATTCTAGGGGTTCGACTTGAGGATCTGAAGCAAAGTAAGTAGTGAGTAAGAGCAAGTGAGTCTTTCTAACTGAAGATAAGTTGACTGATATGTTATTTTAAACACGTGAAATATTATGAAACTGCACGTTTTTATCTTTCGTATATGTTACTGCGTGTTTGTTATGTTTGAGAAAGTTAAATTAATATGTATGCATACATCTGGAAGTGGACATGATACGACTAAGTCGGGGGGTGTGTCCCGCCAGTACTCATACCGGGGGGTGTGTCCCGTTTATGCCATGGAGGGTGGTTCCAGTTAAGGCAGTGTGGGACTGACACGTTGTCACCGGTGTACGGGACATCAGTGTGCCCTTTCATGTGTCATCGTCGTGCAATTGAAGGTTTATTTGTTAAAGCATTAAAGTTTTTGCTAATGTTTATAAACTGCTTTATACCATTGTTGTGAGAAAGTGATTTTTAGAGGGAACTCACTAGACCTCATGGTCTAACCCTCGCATTTTTTCAAATCCAATCCCTTTTCATGAAAGCATCTAGTGGATGTTACAGGCAAGGGCAAGGAGAAGGCCTAGGCGTGAGGCGAGGATTTGATGCTAGTTTTAAATTGCCTTACTTTTATTTCGAAACTTGTTTAGAAGATTTCTCAGTTGTGTATAGGTTGTTTCCGCAAACCTAATTTTGTATTAGCTGACTTCAGTTAAATTTTGGGGCCGTTTTGGCCGGTTGAAGTAAATTTGAATGTTATGCTTTATTTTGGTTTTGGGTTGTTACAATTGGTATCAGACCCATAGTTTAAGGGATTTAGGTGACCGGACGGGCCTAGACTTAAACTGTAGGCGTAGGAATCATAACTGAGAAATTTAGGAGCGCATTAGGAGGAACCTTGTTAGGAACATGAGTGATAGGGTAGCAAGGACTATCATGTAAGGTAGGTTCGGGATTACATCTGGCCAGTGTAATTGCGAACTTACAAGTACATATATGTGCGTATTTTGCCTTATTATTCTAGAGCTGTGGTCTTAAGTTGTTTTAATTGGTATGTTGCAGTAAGCAAAGATGTCAGGACGAACTCTGAGAAGTAGGTCTGTACCAGTGGAGGAGGAAATCCTCGTGGAAGAATTCAAGAAGGATGGGCCGGTAGATCCTCTAAGGCAGGCGGCCACCCGTGAGAGAGGCAGAAGTCGTAGGAGAGGAAGGGGACGGGCACCCCAACGGGCTGCCACCCAGGCAGATGGAACGGGTGTGGCGACTCGGGGAAGGAAAAAGGCACATGTTGCCTGTCGAGCAAGGAGTGCGGAGGCTCTTGAGGACCGTGAGGTGTCTCAACAGGAGAGCACAACATCGGTAAGGGGAAGGAATCAGTCAAGGGGTGTTGTCGAGGCCGCACCCAAGCTTTTGTAACTGAGGAGAAGTTCACTACCGAAATGGGTAAGTTCCAAGAGACTTTGCAAGCGTTGCTGGATCGCCAAGCCAAGTCTGCATCGGAAGGCCGTTCCAAGAGTGGTAATGAGACGGGGGTTGAGGTGTCAAGCTTACCCACAACCGAAGTAGGTTGCCACTCTGAACTGACCCCAAATGAACCAAGTGGTACCAAACCGGTTAAGGGATGCACGTTCAAGACCTTTGCATCGTGCAAACCTCCTTCTTTTAGCGGAGAGCGTAATTCTGGGATGGCTTTAAGGTGGATTCGAGAGATGTAGCGAGCTTTTGATACCAGCAAATGTGCTGAGGGAGACAAGGTACTGTACACAATGTCAATGCTGAAATCTGATGCTATCTTTTGATGGGATGTAGAAACCGGTGGAAAGGGGTCAGAGGTGGCCAAGTCAACATCATGGGAGACGTTCACTAAGAGGTTTAAGGTGTAGTTTTGCCCGGTGGTGGCAACTAAGAAGCTTGAGGAGGAATTTCTGGGGTTAGAACAGGGGACGATGTCAGTGTAGGAGTATACCTCTAAGTATATTGAGAAGGCTCGGTTTGCAGAATTGTGTGTGCCTACTGAGGAGAGGCGCATAGAGAGGTACGTTTGGGGACTAAAGAGCAGTGTGAGAGAGCTTGTCCAGGTAAGGGATCCCGCTACTTTCCAAGCGACAGTAGATACAACAGAACTTATAGAGAAGGAAAAGAACAGGCAAATGACAAAAAAGTTGGGTGGTAAACGGAAATGGGAAGGGCCTGACCGTGACACTAAGAGGCCGATTGCTCCAAGACCTGAGCTGCGGGTGGGACCAAGAATGTGAAATAAACCTTTTGGTAAATGCAACAGGATGCATAGAGGGGAATGTTTGTCAGATAAAGAAGGATGCTATAAGTGCGGGAAGACGGGGCACATGGCACGGGAATGCCATAGCCCAAGGCCATGCTATCAATGTGGCTCGCCAGACCACATCAAGACGGACTATCCACAACTTAAGAGGGGATTCACTGGTGGCTATGGTGGTAATAACGGAGGAAGGGGTAGAGATAGAAAGATGAATCCGGCTCGCGCGAAGGCGAGGGCGTTCCACATGTCGGCGGAGGAGGCGGTGAATACGCCTGATGTGGTGACATGTACTTTCCTTATTGACTCGACTCTTGCTAAAGTGTTATTTGATTCGGGCGCAAACCGTTCATTTGTGTTGCCGAATTTGATTCGGAAGTTGCAAGTGAAGCCTAAGAGGTTAAACTTTGGGTTTGAAGTAGAGGTGGCAGATGATAGTCGAGTCTGGGTGAAGGAGGTCTATGAGGGGTGTAGCATAGACATATATGGTCATCATTTCCCGTTGAGTTTATACCCGATGGGCAAGGGTGAGTTTGATGTGATAGTAGGTATGGATTGGTTAGCTGATAACGACGCTAATATTGTGTGTAATAAGAAATTAATTCGTATCACTTTGCCTGATAAGAAGGAAGCTGTAATTTATGGGGACCGTTAGGATAGGAAGTCGTGTTTAATATCAATGATGAAAGCTAGGAGATGCTTAGGAAAAGGGTGCTTTGGGTTTTTAGCATATGTGCTAGATGATAAGAAAGAGAAGAAGGGGGTAGAGGATCTGTCGATAGTAAGCGAGTACCCAGAAATATTTCCGGATGACTTGACGAGTCTGCCCCCAGATCGTCAAGTAGAGTTCAGAATCGATTTAATTCCCGGGGCGGCACCAATTGCGCGTACACCCTACCGCTTGGCACCAACGGAAATGAAAGAAATGATGGCCTAACTGCAGGAGTTACTCCACAATGGTTTCATTCATCCAAGCTCATCGCCTTGGGGAGCGCCAATACTCTTCGTGAAAAAGAAGGATGGGTCTATGCGAATGTGTATAGACTATCGAGAACTCAACAAGGTGACGGTTAAGAACAAGTACACGCTTCCAAGAATCGACGATCTCTTCGATCAGTTGCAGGGTGCGAGCTATTTCTCGAAGATTGATTTGAGGTCGGGTTACCACCAACTAAAGGTAAGAGAAGAAGATGTTCCTAAGATGGCGTTCCACACAAGGTATGGGCACTACGAGTTTCTAGTCATGCCTTTCGGCCTGACTAACGCACCGACAATATTCATGGACTTAATGAACAGAGTGTCCAGTTCAATGTTGGACAAATATGTAATTGTCTTCATAGATGATATTTTGGAATACTCCAGATCTCGGAAAGATTACAAGGAGCACCTGCAGGCGGTGTTGGAAACTGTTGAAACGCGAGAAGTTGTATGCTAAGTTTTCAAAGTGTGAGTTCTGGTTGAGGGAAGTTCAGTTTCTAGGGCATGTAGTGTCAACAGACGGTATCAAAGTAGACCCGGCTAAGATTGAAGCAATTAGGGATTGGGAACCGCCAAAGTCCCCATTAGAGGTGAGGAGTTTCCTGGAATTGGCGGGCTACTACCGGAAGTTCATTCAGGATTTTTCGCGAATAGCCATACCTTTGACTACCTTGACGAGGAAGAACGTTAAATTCGTTTGGACTGAGGCTCAGGAGGCTACTTTCAGTAGGTTGAAAGAAAGTTTGAGTAGTGCACCGATTTTGTCACTACCCGAAGGATCTGAGGGATTTTTAATCTACAGTGATGCATCCAAACTAGGGTTCGGATGCATTCTGATGCAAAATGGAAAGGTGATCGCTTATGCGTCCCGTCAGCTGAAAGATCACGAGAAGAACTACCCTACGCATGACATAGAACTAGCGACAGTAGTGTTTGCTTTAAAGATTTGGCGACACTACTTATATGGGGTCAAGTGTCAGATTTACACCGATCACAAGAGTCTTAAACATCTCTTCGATCAGAAAGAGCTAAACATGAGACATAGAAGATGGATGGAACTGCTAAACGATTATGACTGTGAAATCCTTTACCACCCGGGTAAAGCAAATGTGGTCGTTGACGCGTTGAGTCGGAAGGAGCAAGGGAAATCGACTAAACTAGTGGCCTTTAGGATCGAAGCGACTTCCGATCTGCTGGATAAGATCATGAAGTTTCAAGAAAAGGCGATGTTGGAAGAAAATGTAAAGAGTTAAAAAATCGTTGGGATTGCGTCCTCACTAAGTATTGGAGGTAGCGGTGTGCGGTGCTTAGGGAACCAAGTATGGGTTCCTAAGTTAGGGTACTTACGAGTCAATATTTTGGAAGAAGCGCATAAGTTACGATATTCAGTGCACCCAGGGATGAACAACATGTATCAAGACTTGAGGCAATCCTATTGGTGGCGAGGAATGAAGAAGGACATCGCTCACTCTGTGGAACGATGTAGGACATGTCTGAAGGTCAAAGCAGAACACCAACGGCCGTATGGGGAATTCCATTCTTTGGATATACCAGTGTGGAAATGGGATAACATTACCATGGATTTCGTCACGAAGTTGCCAAGGACTCCGAAGGGTAATGATGCAATTTGGGTGATTGTGGATAGTCTCACCAAGTCGGCAAACTTCCTACCAATTAGAGAAGCAGATCCGTTGGAGAAGTTGGCAAGGTTGTATATAAATGAGATCGTGTCTAGACACGGAGTGCCGCGATCTATAGTGTCAGATCATGATAGTCTGTCCACGTCATCATTCTGGAGAAGCCTTCAGAGAGAGTTGGGATCACAACTCAAATTAAGCACAACTTACCACCCTCAGACTGATGGTCAAAGTGAGAGAACCATACAGACATTGGAAGATATGCTTCGGGCATGCGTGATAGATTTCAAAGGTTCTTCGGAAGTGCACCTACCGCTGATTGAATTTTTGTATAACAACAGCTATCACGCGAGCATTCAAGCGACACCATTTGAAGCATTATACGGACGCTAGTGCCGAACGCCGTTATGTTGGAACGAAGTGGGAGAAAGACAACTAGCAGGACCAGAGCTTGTGCAATTGACTGCCGATACGATAGATCTAATTCAAGAAAAGATGAGAGTGGCGCAGGATCGGCAGAAAATGTATTCAAACAAGAGGAGGAAGCCCACCGAGTTCCAGGTCGGTGATAAGGTAATGCTGAAAGTCTCGCTTTGGAAAGGCGTAGTTCGTTTTGGAAAGAAAGGGAAGCTGAGGCCGAGGTATGTGGGGCCTTTCGGCATTATCGAACGAATTGGGAATGTGGCTTACAAGTTGGACTTACCCGAGGGACTGAAGGGAGTCCATCCAACATTTCATGTTTCGAATTTGAAGAAGTGTTTAGCTGAGACAGACTTGGCATTGCCATTGGAGGATATATGTGTAGATGAAATGTTGACGTACGTGGAGGAGCCAATAGGGATTGTGGATAGTAAGGTCCGAAAATTGAGGAATAAGGAAATCAGATTGGTAAAGGTTCAGTGGCGGTATCATAAAGGATAAGAGGCAACCTGGGAAATAGAAGCGGACATGAGATCCAAGTACCCTCAACTTTCCAGCAATGGAATTCCGGGGACGAAATTCTTTTGAGGGGAGGGTATTGTAACAACCAGGTCCTAAATGAGAAGAATAAGAGTTTTGTGGAGCAATTTAAAAATTTCTTTAGCTGGAGGGTTGATTTGTAAATTTTTGCAAGAGGGTATAAAACCCTCAAGGTTGGCACAAAACCCTAGGTTTGTAAAATCCTTTTGTGCGGCTGGAGCAGGGAGAAGAAATTGAGCTAATACTTGCAATTTTAGAAGAAAGAGATTGTCCATCGAGCAATTCTAGATAATCTCTAACCTTTCCCTTGTTGTTGTTTTGTTAGATTGATGGGTTTTATGTTTGGGCATTGGATTTATTGTTGAAAATTGTAGTCCCTGAGTGAGAGAAACCAATTGATGGATTAGGGGTTGGGAAGAAAGGGTTTGTTTTATTATTTGTTATAGCAGTATTTTGTAAGTTCTCTTGGCAATCTCGTAGTCTTAAAAACCAACAGGGACTCGGGTTCGAGCGTTGAATTTGCTTATTTAATATTCGGGGTAGCAAGAATATTTCGTATCCGGAAATCGCCATATCTGCGCATAGTTCCGGATAGAGCTCCCGGATAGACTTCTGGATAGGGCTCCCGGATAGACTTCCGGATAGGGCTCCCGGATAGAGTTCCAGATAGGGCTCCCGGGTAGAGACTTCCGGATAGAGGGTTCCCGGATGGGGTTTCCCGATATGTGGCACCCGGAACTTTTGTGAGGGACCCGAGAGTTGGTATTCGGGTTAAGCTGAGATTCTTTCTAAGGGTGTTTTTGAGAGGTAACCGTGAGGGATGTGTGAGCGACTGATCACTCTCGTGTCCATTTAAATTCTAGGGGTTCGACTTCAGGATATGAAGCAAAGTAAGAAGTAACGAGTAAGAGCAAGTGAGTCTTTCTAACTGAAGATAAGTTGACTGCTATGTTATTTTAAACACATGGAATATTATGAAACTGCACGTTTTTATCTTTCGTATATGAAACTGCATGTTTGTTATGTTTGAGAAAGTTAAATTAATTTGTATGCATACACTTGGAAGTGAACATGATACGGCCAAGTCGGGGGTATGTCCCGCCAGCACTTATACCTGGGGTGTTTCCCGTTTATGCCATGGAGGGTGGTTCCAGTTAAGGCAGTGTGAGACTGACACGTTGTCACCGGTGTACGGGACTTCAGCGTGCCCTTTCATGTGTCATCGTCGTGCAATTGAAGGTTTATTGTTAAAGCATTAAATTGTTTGCTGATGTTTATAAACTGCTTTATACCATTGTTGTGAGAATGTGATTTTTATAGGGAACTCACTAGACCTCATGGTCTAACCCTCCCATTTTTTCAAATCCAAACCCTTTTTCAGGAAAGCATCTAGTGGGTGTTACGAGCAAGGGCAAGGAGAGACCTAGGCATGAGGCGGGGATTTGATGCTAGTTTTAAATTGCCTTACTTTTATTTCGAAACTTGTTTAGAAGATTCTCAGTGGTGTATAGGTTGTTTCCGCAAACCTAATTTTGTATTAGCTGACTTCAGTTAAATTTTGGGGCCGTTTTGACCGGTTGAAGTAAATTTGAATATTATGCTTTATTTTGGTTTTGGGTTGTTACACTTGGCTAAACTAACCATAAAAACTTTGATACACCACAAGCAGGGGTGGATTGTAGCATGTTATCAAGGTGGTGATGTCCCCCCATTAGAAGAGAAAATAGATAATTTCTAAGGTAAAAACACATTTTTTTACTTTATAGCTTAGTTTTCTTTAGTAAATTTTTGTCCGGGACCTTATAGATAAAAAAGGTGCATCAAAACCAACAAAAAAATAATCAAAAAACACTCTCGAAATCAACTAAATAACGAAAAAAGTCCACCAAAATCGACAAAAAAACTTGCAAATTTTTTGAAATCAACCAAAAAGTTTTAAAAATCCTTCGAAATGGTGGACTAATTATACGGACAACTTCACACGCATTTAATCTACCTTAAAAGGTGCCCCACTAGAAAAAAATCCTAGATCCGCCACACAGACCACAATACTACCAATAAATTGGCCTTTTACTAAAGTGCCAATGTCCAAACGATATCTGATCAACTCATGTTGTTGGACATTAGAGTTCAAG
The DNA here is from genome assembly GCA_033807775.1 of Saussurea involucrata. Taxonomy (NCBI): domain Eukaryota; kingdom Viridiplantae; phylum Streptophyta; class Magnoliopsida; order Asterales; family Asteraceae; genus Saussurea; species Saussurea involucrata. The sequence continues at coordinate 143,863,871 of CM066322.1, forward strand.
TTTAACCAAAAATAAAAATATATATAATTTTAATTTGCTGTATAATAATAATTATACATTTAGAAAAATTGAAATAATAGATTGCTTAATAAACATATAGTTTACACAACTTATAAAAGTAATTTGTTAGGATAAAAACTAATATTCTATAAAATGCATTAATCATAAAGAGTCAAATCTTTTTATATATTACAATCTTTGTTTTTGCTTTTATGTAACATTCTTTGATGTTAAGTGTTATGTGAGCCGGAGGGATAAATTGCATGAAAATGTAATATTCTTTGTTATGATTATTATTGTGGGTGACGTATTTTTAAAATTTTGTTTTGATATGTATATTTGACATCTTAAACATTGAAGTATCTGAGTAACCGGTTTGAGTTGTATGCCATTTCATACGCTACACATTAAAATTGGTTACCCACGTACTTAAATGTTGAAGATGACAAACTATAGGTACCAAAACGAAGGTCTAGAAGTATGTTATCCTAAATAAAAATAAAAACAAAGTAAATTACATTTTCATGTACTTTGCTCGAGTGAGTAATATTATGTGCTATGTTTTAGGATGATATAAATGGCCATTTATTTGAGCCCAAATACAAGCCCAAGTGATGAGGCCCAAGCCCAGTGATATAAAGTAAAATAAGTGGTGGCATTGGTGTGAAGTATTTTATTGTTGCTAAAAAAACTCAAAAGAATGTTTATGAGGATAATGACGGTTTAATCCTACCTTAGTACCGGGTACTCGGATCATCCTACCTACGTGTTGGGGTTTGGGTTGTGGATGATTAATATTACCCTCCTTGGCTCGACCACAATATATATAGTACATATTACTTTATTTATTTATTTAATCTGTTTTAATTACTTTCCAACTTCTAATTCCACAGTCAAATAGGACATTAATCTCACGAATGCAATAGCCATTATGAGAATCAATACTCAAGTTTATTATGTCAAAGGTTGAACAACTTAGGGGTGTTTGGTTGGGGGTATTAAGGGGTAATGAATGAAAATGGAAATGATTGAGAATGTTTGGTTTAGAAAAAGAATGAAAATGGAATGATTGAAGATGTTTGATATTATATTATGCATCCCAAAACAAGATAAAGTAATGAACTTTATCTCATGACAATCAAATATGTGATGCCAACCAACAACGAATGCGAATAACAAAATAGGATTGAAATCACAAATATCTATCAACCAAAGAACTTTGAAAACACACAAAGCACAGAGATTTACGTGGTTCCACCACCGGTATGGTGACGTAAAGGGCAGAAACTTTTATTGATGAATAACCCCCAAACAACGAAGAGAAGATTAAAAACCCAACACTAAATACTATATAATATTTCTCTACTCAAACTAGGGATTCTAGGCTCTCAAAGTTGTTCACTATATCATGATGGAACTCAAGAGGTTTATTTATACTAATCCATGGGCATAATCCCAATTTGATCCAAATACTAAAAGTTGGGAAAATCATCTACGACCAGGACGAACTATAAGGTGCGACCATGACTGAACACCAAAAAGTTTATGTTTCACGAAATAACTGTATGCCTGTCCGCGCTTGATCATAAAGTGAGGTTGTGTCAAAACACCCATAACTTTCTGTTTGCAAAATAACATTACGCATGACCGTGGTCAAACATAATGTAAGGCTGTGCCAAAACACCAAAAACTTTATGTTTTCAAAGTTACATTACACGCGCCCATGCGTGAATATATGGTGCGGCCGTGCCAGAAACATTAGAACTTTCTCTTTTGCATTCCCATGTTTTAAATCACAATTTCAACAGTTAATAAACCATTCCACCCTAAATTGGGGGAATGAGATCTTATTCCTAAATTCACACCATCTCTCTTATTTTGTTCGAGGTTTTCTTTCTTCTTCCTTTTTCGTCATAGCTTGAATCCTCAAGAACAACATCTTCTCTCCTCCATTTTCCAATATCTCCATCTCTAGTTTTTGCAATATCTGCATCTCCGTCTCTGATTTTGGGTAGTAACCCTAGAAATTCCAATTTTTGTTAGTAACACTAGAAATCCCAACTCGATTTTGCAATATCTCCATCTACATCAAAATAATTTTGGGTTTCATTTCCTTCTCTATTGGGTTTTTGATTTCGGTTTTGTTCGATTTTAGTCTATGCGATTTTTGTCGATTTTTGAGGGAAGGAAAGGAGCAATTTATGTCGGAGGTGTTGTGTTCGATTTTGTTTTTTGATTCCCATGGCAACACTACCACTAAACCGATAGATCTCTAAACGCGAATTTCCACCAAGGAACAAGAAGACGAGTTCTCACTCAATTTTGCATCTAGTTGTCATAAAGAAGATGAAGAATACGAGTTCATTGGGTTTGGTTAGGAAAAATTATAATACGCGGGATCCATTAACTCGTACAAGTTGTGTTAAGTAAACTTTAGGTGGAAATATGCATGACATATTTGTACCCTATGTTTAACCTACTTGTACCTCGAACTAATTTTGTGAGGTAATACCATACAAGGGACCAAATGTATTCAAAATGAAAGTAAGCTTAACTTAAAATGTCAAATACATCTCTATTAGATTTAGGACACAAAGTTGAGAAACTAGACTTGAGGGGCCAAATAAGTTACATAAGTTAATAAGCACTTTTAAAAAGTTAATAAGCATATTTGTACCCCCAACTTCTTTTTATAATTACATAAGTTAATAAGCACTTTTAAAAATAAGCATACGTTGTTTTAAATAAGCAATCCCAAACACCCCCTTAATCTTCATACGTATTCTTCAAAGTGTGATTTCTCTCCTCTCTTCAGGAATATCCACGGATGAAATCAAAATCATGTGAAGGAATCATCAGGATAAGTTGAAGCTTGGAAGATTTAAGTTAAAAAATCCTAAGGTATGGGTAAAATTTTAATCCTTCTAGGTTAAAACTTTTATTTAGGTCAATCATTCAATCCTAAGGCTTGAAATATGTTTTAGGTTTGAAATTGTGGGAAGATTGAAGGGTTCAAGTTTGTTTGAAGATTGAAATCACCATTGGAATAAATGTATGTTAAGTTCTTGATATGAATTATATTACTTTGAGGTTTTAGTTTACTTAGGTCATTAATGTTGAATTGTAGATATTAGCGATCATGATTCCATTGTAATTATAGTAGTGATTATCTGTAATTATAGTAGTGATTATCCCTTTAATAATGGGATTCTGTTAATACCTGTATTTATACCCTTTACCTGTCAATGAGAAGATACACAGATTTTCCAACAATCTTTATGGTATCAGAGCGATAACCATAGCCGTAAAACCCTAATCTCAAAATTCTCCTCCTCACGCCTCCGGCCACCCTCTCTCACATCCCTCTTCTCCTACAATGACAGGTTCCGATGACCCTACCGCCACCAACAAAACCACTTTTCACCCCGCTTTTGGTGTTAACAACATCAAAAACTCTATCCCTCTCGTTCTCGACCAAACCGACGGCCAATACGCATCCTGGGTGGAACTCTTCCATATCCAAGCACGTGCTTACAATCTTCTGGACCACATTGATCCCACCATCGCGCGACCGCCCGCTGTTGACGACGCCACTTGGAAGCGTCTCGATGCCATTGTCAAACAATGGATTTATGCTACTCTCTCAAGCGATCTTCTTCAAACAATCATGAAACCCGGAGCCTCCGCCCAAGAATTATGGACCCGTCTTGCTGAAATCTTTCAATACAACAAGGCCACTCGCGCTGTTTACCTGGAAGAACAATTCAACAACACCCGCCTTGATGCCTTTTCCAATGTCACCGATTACTGTGCCCGCCTCAAAAGCATTGCCAATCAACTTGCCAATGTCGGCTGCCCGATTTCTAAAAACAAAATGGTGCTACAACTCGTCTCCGGGCTCACAAAAGGGGACTACGACACCATCGCCACCTTTATTCAACAATCCGATCCCCTTCCCAGTTTTAACAAGGCGCGCTCTCAACTTATTTTGGAAGAAACTCGCCGGGCCAAACAAGAAACTCACACCCTACAAGCTCTTGTCACTCAATCGTCGGACACTGAAAACCCATCTTTCGATCACTTCAATTCCACGCGCGACATTAACCATCACAACACGAGTCGCGGCGGCACTCGTAGTGGCTAACGGGGTGGACGATCATCTAATTTTCGAGGTCGTGGTCGCGGACGCGGACGCGGTCGATCACAATTCCAGCCACCGAACCCTTGGTAACAAGCTGCTTGGTACCTCGCTCAACAGTAGGCCGCACCCCCCTGCCCGTATCCGACGGCTGCACCTTCTCCAGCCCAACAGGGCCTACTCGGCCCAAGCCCAAGCCCACGTCTTCCGTATCGGGTCCAACAGCCAACACCTCCTCAGGCCCACTACATGGCCAATCAGAATAACATGCATGGACCCACGATGACGCCTACCGACCTTGCAAGCGCTTTCCACACCATGCAACTTCAACCTCCTGAAAACACTTGGTATATGGATACGACTTCCACCAATCATCTCACAAACGATGCTGGTAACTTCTCTCATTTTTTTTAAGTAAACCACGTTCTATTCTAGTTGGCAATGGTCATCACGTCCCAATCCATGGTCACGGATCACTCACGTTTCCCTCTCCCGACCGTCCTTATTTTCTCAACCAAGTCTATCACGTCCCACATATAATCAAAAACCTAATCTCCGTTAGACAATTTTCACGTGATAACAACGTTTCAATCGAATTTGACCATTTTGGTTTCACCTTGAAGGATCTATTAACGAAGCAGGTTCTCAAGAGATGCAACAGTACCGGTGAACTCTATCCGTTTCCTCTACCACCCGGCCCACCATCCTCCCCCATCGCTCTCTACTCGGTCTCCCCCATAACATGGCACAACCGCCTTGGTCATCCCGGTCCGGGCGTCTCACACTCTATCTCATCTAGTCATTTTTCTTTTAGCAATAAACATACATCTTCTTGTAATGCTTGTTCTTTAGGCAAACATTGTCGTTTACGTTTTCCCTTTCTAATACATCTACTTATTTTCCAATTGATATTATTCATGCCGACTTATGGACCTCCCCAATTACATCCAAACTTGGTCATAAATATTATCTTGTTCTTTTGGATGATTTCACCCATTTTATTTGGACCTTTCCAATAAAAACCAAAACCCAAGTTTTTCAATCTTTTCCCAGTTTCATACCTATATTAAAACCCAATTTGGAAAACAAATCAAGTCTCTTCAATGAATGGATGAGAATTTAACAACACACAATTTCACCACTTTTGCGCAACAAATGACATACAATTCCGCTTTTCCTGTCGATACACTTCACCTCAAAATGGCAAAGCCGAACGAATTCTTCGTACCATTAATAACATGATTCGAACTTCCCTCATTCACGCTTCCCTCCCTCCCTCCTTTTCGAACTACACTCTATCTGTCTCAACATACCTACTTAACATCTTACCCTCTACCACCATAAATTACAAAACACCCACCGAACTCCTATACCGCCGCAAACCCACATATACACACCTACGAACTTTCGGTTGTCTATGCTACCCTAATATTTCGTCCACAACCCCTCACAAACTAGCTCCCCGATCGATCCCGTACATATTTCTCGGCTATCCCCCGAACCATCGGGATACCTGTGCCATTCTCTATCCACCAACCAATCTATTATCTCCTGTCATGTCACTTTCAATGAGACCATCTTCCCTTTCTCCTCTTCTTACACTCCTCTCCATAAGTCGTACGACTTCTTAACCAACGTACCACCCTCTCCATATACTGTCCATCACTCTCAATTCTCGACCGAACCCCCATCCCCATCACCTTCCACATCGCCACAAAACTCCACACCCAACACTCCTTCCACCCCCTCCCCAACTCACGACCCTACCATACCGTCACCCAATCCAACTACTATAAACGCTACACCACCACCGTCACCACCACCCCCACCCCCACCCCCACCCCCACAACTCACGGCCCTACCATACCGTCACCCAATCCAACTACTATAAACGCTACACCACCACCGTCACCACCACCCCCACAACACCCAATGCAAACCCGATCTAAAACCAGGATCTTCAAACCCAATCATCTCTTCTCTCTTCACACCGAACATCTTTCACCCATCCCTTCCAACCACAAACTTGCTCTCCGTGATCCAAATTGGACTAATGCCATGCAAACTGAATTTGACGCCTTACTTAAACAAAATACTTAGGAACTTGTTCCGCGTCCTACGGATGCAAACATCATTAGGTGTCACTGGATTTTCAAACATAAATTTCATGTAGATGGCACACTTAAAAGATATAAAGCGCGTTTGGTGGTTACTGGGAATTCACAGGTTGCCGGCATCGACTGTGATGAAACATTCAGTCCTGTTGTCAAGCCAGCCACCATTCGCATGGTCCCAAGCCTTGCACTAAGTCACGACTGGCCAATCCATCAATTGGACGTCAAAAATGCCTTCCTTCACGGTGATCTTCAAGAAACAGTCTACATTCATCAACCACCGGGCTTCTTCAATGCCTCACATCCGAATCATGTTTGTCGACTTCGTAAATCTCTCTATGGGCTTAAGCAAGCGCCCCGGGCTTGGTATCAACGCTTTGCTAAATATCTTTTATGTCTTGGTTTTTCTTGCAGCAAAAGCGATAACTCACTATTTATCCTACGCCGCGGCTCGGAGTCTGCCTTTCTCCTTCTTTATATTGATGATATCGTTCTTACCGCTTCTTCCGACACTCTAAAAAACGATATCATACACGACCTCAAACGCGAGTTAGTAATGACAGACCTCGGACCTCTCACATATTTTTTGGGTGTGTTCGTAAAACGAACTAAGACGAGCATGTTTCTCCACCAACGAAAGTACACGGAAGAAATCCTTTACCGTGCAAACATGTCCACATGCAAACCGACTTCTACACCCGTCGAAACCACCTCCAAATTAAGCGCCTTGTCTGGACAGCCCATTACGGACCCCACACTTTATCGAAGCCTTGCCGGGGCTCTTCAATATCTCACCTTTACGAGACCGGATATCGCATACGCCGTCCAGCAGATTTGTTTATTTATGCATGCCCCACGCGAACCACACTTCAATGCCCTCAAACATATCCTACGGTACCTAAAGGGTACGCTTGAACTTGGACTTCACTTGTACCCCTCCAGTCCATCTCGACTTATTGCCTATACCGATGCCGATTGGGGGGGGGGGGGGTGGGGTGCCCGGACACCCTGTGATCCCAGAACAAGTAATCAATCAATGTAAAACAATAAGGAAACCATCTCTATATTCAATATAATCCAAGTAGCACACAATGGTGAGTTGAGAGCAAATACTAGTGTGTGTGTGGCTACTATGTGTGATGAAATGACCTAATTTCCCAAAGAGGAAATTAGCACACATTATATACCTAGGGATAACTATGACCCTATTACATAATAAGTCCCTTTACTTGGTACAATCAATATTAAGCACTAACAATCTCCCCCTTTGTACCAATGTAGAGGCAAAAGATTTAGACGTCCACTGGGGTCACATACTTCTTTCGAATACCAAAGATGATCTCGAATCTTCTTAAGGCATGTCGGTAATCCTTCCGGTAGTTGATGGCTTCAATCACCTGGTTGATCAGATCCTTTTCTTTGTCAGTGGGCTTTACCTCTCCATTTGCATCCAGACGTAGCTTGCTCTCCAGGTGAACTAAGATTATCTTCATAGTACCCTCACAGAACTTGTTGATCTCAATAACTCTCATGGATCTATTCTTTGAGTCAGTATCAAGGTAGACAACCCCGAGCTCAGGCTTTTTCAGTACGGTGTAGGCGGGGATACCTTGAATATCAGACAAGCGTCTGTTTGGTCTTCTGATGTTCACATGAGCTTGATGAGATTCCAAAGCCATCTGGAAATCTGTAATGTATGAGAACTTCAGGATATTTCTCATAAACTTCTTCATACTCTGGTAAGCAGCGTCATATTCAATCTTCTTTTCTGGGCGGGAGGCTAGGAGGTTGTAAAGACTCAAGAGATCATCTAGTTTCAGACTCTTGAAGTCAGCCTCAGAGAAAACACATTCGGAACCATCAGATCTTAAGATGGTGAACTCGGGATAAAAGACATCGAACAACTTTTGAGATTCAACCTTCAGTATCTTCATAATCATGTTGTCCGATCTGACAGCACCTGTTTCTCTGTCTTTATTTTTCATGACGTATAGAAACTCGATCTTCTTCAGTGACGGCCAGTCCTCAATACCATAAAATTTCTCCAAGTTGATTCGTTGAACATCCCGTACATAAAGTTCTTTCCTTAGAGTCTCTAGATACGGAGTCAGGAGTGACACTCTTTCTCCCGTAGCCACGTACCTCGGTTCAGCATCAATGAAAACTTGATAGATTCGGAGTTCTGCCTCAAGTACTGGATCTCTGATCTTTCCATCATGAATTACCGGAGCTTGTGAAGCTGAAGTACCTATACCCGGATCTGCTATTTCTGGCTGTAGAGGAGCATCATCTTCAGATTCAACTTCCAAAACCTGATCCCCAGTAGTATCAAGAACCTCATCCAAAGCATCAACCATTTCTTCTTTGATCTTGTGGCTCATCTGCTCTGGTTCTTCTTCTGAATCAATATAGATGAAATCAATAAGCATGTCGTCGGCCATCTGCTCGTCCGCCGTTCTATTGTCAATAGCCGAAGGCTTTTCAACCCCGGTTATGACATCAGCTAGAACATCCATTTCAGTGTCTTGTTCCTGTACAACATCAGTCGCCGTACCACCTTCAGTAGTTGTTACCTGTTCACTGACTGAACCCCCTTTATTTCCTGTACTTGTGCCCGCTGTTTCTCTGACCCGTGCTCTCTTCCCCCTTCATGAAGATCAGGATCAACCGGATCATCATGCCTTCGTTTCTGTGGAGCTTGAGCTTGGATCCCACACTTCTCTTCGACAGCTTTAAGCCTGTTAGTGATGGAGGTGAATCCGTTCATCATAGCATTCGTCATATCTGTGATTGAATCAGTTAGACGCTTGAAGTCGTTGCTAACAGGTGGTTGGGTTGAGGTTTAGGCTTGAGGTTGGGTATGTTGATGAAGTAATGCAATTAGGTCAACCTCTTCAGCTGTACTCGAGTCACTTTTGGAAAGAAGATGGGCTAACAGCTCTGATTTGAGCTGGTCTTCTGGTATTTGGTGTAACGGTACTGATGGTGGTGTATGTGGATCTGATTCATCGTGAGATGGTTGATTCGGAGGAGTTGACGACGATTCCGCAAATGCTTTGTCCTTTATAGCTCTGCTCACTTCGTTTGTTAACTTGTTAACTGAACTCTGCATGGCCCATCGATGTTGCAAGTTGGCGGTTTCAATTGAGCTTAAAGCAGACGCCAATAATGGTAGCGTGATATAATAAGGACGTGGTCCAAGCATTTGTAAAGCCTGATCTGGTGAAAAATTGGGAAACATGTGTCTAACATACGGACCACTTAGGTTACCGGTTATAGTAGCGGTTGTAGCAACCGTACTGCCTGTGTTCATGGCTGGCATAGTGTTGACCATGATAGGACTTCCACCCGGTCCTCATGGGGTACCAACAAATGTCGGCCTCACTCTGGGTGTTCCGGTTGGGGAACGTAAGCCCGCAACTTGGTGTTGTACCATCATTTGTGTCCTAGGAAAAGATGTTCTGCCGAATGGTCCTAGACTCGATGTGCATTGAAGGAAGGTCGGTGGTCGGGGCAGGAGCCTACCTGTTTTAATACCAGCAAACACCGAACGTGTTACTGATAGACTTTGTGCTAATTCCCCTGTGGCAAATGAAACACCGGTCTGTTGACAGACCGATGAGTGGCTTGGTGGGGCTGTGCTATGCATGGCTGGGTTCACCATGGCTGATTCAATGCCTAACGGAGACAAACGCTCGTTGGCAGAAGATGTGGCTACCCGGCTCGGATCGGTTTGGGGAGAGTCGGCAGTTAAAACTTTTTCCGACTTTATCACACCTTTACTAAATTCTTTTCTCCCTTGTTCCTCGCCACTAACTACATTTTCCACTTCTTCTTCTACTTCTTCGTTTACATTAGAAGGCCCCGCGGCATCAGTAGCAGTGTCAGAGAATCCGATGTTCCGTGTGGAATCAGCATCGGAACTCATGACTCGTGGTCTCCGACCCATATGCCTTGGAATTAGATGGGCCTGTGGGTCATGATCGGAGTCATCGTCGTTGAAATCATCATCAAAAGATGGAAATACTGGTGCTTCCTCATCATCAGAAGATGAGGCAGCAGCATCAACTGAGTTCCAGGAGACATCATCGTCAAATATTCGAACTGGAGGAGGTCGAGGTGGTGGTTGAGCTGGTAGTGAAGAGGATGCATGGCCAATATTCTGTAATCTTCTCCCGACTCTCTTTCTTTTCGGTCTCCTCACCCCTCGTTGTTCAAGAACCCCGTGTTCTTGAACCCCCTCGACATTCTGACCCTCACCTCCTAGTAGGTTGGCATCGTGGGGAGGTCCCTCCGGTTCTGGCTGGACCACCAATGCATTTTCTAGCCTATACTTCCTAACTACCCAGTACTGTTGGTTAGCATATGCGAGTATGTCTTCTCGAATGACGGCGATATGAACAAAATCGTCGTGCTTGGGCATCTTCAGATAATGCATCCACTGGCTCGGGCCTCGTGGAGCATCCGCACGTCGTGGAATTTCATCGTTGTCTACCATGGTTTGATGAATCAAAATCTGGAAGAATCTCTGATAGGGCACAAAGTTGCGTTTCTTTCTCGGGCGAGCCTGATCCTCGACTAGCTCAATAAGTTCATTCCAAAGGATGATTGCGTAGTCGATATTTCGGTTAAATGCGAAGGCAAGAAACATCCGAAGGATAGGCAGATTCGTCTTGTCTAGCCTTGTGTGTTTGGAAGTCATGCAACGGTTAAATATAGAGCATAGAGTGTACCATATAGGTGGAAGATGCTTGCGTCTGAACTGTGATGATCCGGTTAGAACTTGGTTGTCTGGGTCTTGGTATCCAAGACTGCGAATGTCTTCGAATAATTGTTCTTCGGGAGCCGGATCCTCAAAGTTCTCGGAATATGGAAGGTTAAGTGCTCGGCGAATTCCTCGTAGGGTGATTTTGGCATTGAAATGGTCAACTTTGGCCTTGAAGTGTGGTGTACGATCAGTGGGATGGAACTGAAGTGTGCCCCAGAATTGTTGAAGATAGATGGCCGGTACGAGTTCAACTCTGGTAAGCGCAGTTCGTAGAGGATGGCCAAGGATGATCTCTATGAGGATTTGATGGTCGAAGGGAACCTCAAGATCCAGATGATAGTTGTTATCATCGAATCTCAGAAAATTGGCCCTCGGGAAGATTTCTTCATCCCGGTCATGAGCTTTGACCGATGGATGGGATGAACGATGTGAACGGATGATTGTGTTGTCATCCAAAGCGTTGCCATCATGTTGATCCATCTGAACCATTTAACAGTTTAGAATAGTTCCAAAATTGATTTTGCCTTGAAATTTTTTCCAAAAATACCCTAAGTCTTGGGCTTATCGCAATGTACAACAAAATGATATCGCAAGTAAAGGCTTATCGCAACTTGAAGAATGTGACAAGAGGTTATCGCAACACACTGATTGCGATAAGATCTTGTCGCAACTCAAGGTTGCGATAGTTATGAGTATCTGACCATTGCGATAGTTATGACGATTTGAAGGCATGTTGGTTGCGATATGAATGAACACTGAAATAAAACCTAAGTGTTCAACCCAAATTTATGCTTTTACGCTCAAAACATGTTAAAACCTATACCACAAGACTCGCAAGCACATCGTGAGTAAAACCCTATCATCTAAACACCCTAACAAACACTAACACATGGATTTACGCAGATAGCAAAAAATATCGAACTTAAAACCTTAAATCGACTGTAACATGCGATTTACTGAATAAAAATGAATAAGATTTTGAAGGATGTACCTCGAGAGTAGTCTGAATCGAATGTATGGAACAGAAATCGCCAAAAATGTCTTGAAAAAAGAAGTCGCAGTAGCAGTTTTGAGAGAGGATAGGGTTTGAGATGAGACAAGTTTGAAAAAACCCTAAACCCTATATATACGACTTTTCAAAAACAGTAACACGTGGCACAATGAGATTGGTCCAAAGTTTGACCTACCACGTGTCAGCTTATCGCAAAGAACAAGTTGCGATTAACTGCAAATCTCATCGCAACAACGGGTTGTGACAAGATACCGTGTAAGCCTTCTTATCGTAATGCAAGGTTGCGATAAGAATTATCCTTGGTTTCATCGCAACAGAAGGTTGCAATAAAACACTGTTCACTATGTGTCGCAAGTAAAGGTTGTGATAACAGTGACACTTGGACATTTTCAGATAAAATTTTAAAAGATTTTATCATATTGGAAGATGTCCAACTTCCAATTGATTAAGCACGCAAGGTTTTTGAAATATTTTCACTCCCCCTTAAGTGATGCAAGTATGTTTTGAAAAAAAGATTTTCATCATTTAAGAATTTGTGCAAAACAAATTAGAGAACATACCTTGTGATCGTCAAGTAATGAGCACATGATATCAACACTTACAACTTTGTCAGATATGCACACTCCCTCTATTCTTGTGCATACTCCTTATAATGTACTCCCCCTGAGACTATGAACACACCTTATGCAGACACATATATCATAACAAAAATGTAAAGTAACAAAGAGAATAAACAATGAAAAACAACAAAGACATGAAAATAAAATATCTTATATTGAGAATAGAATGTGATGAAAATTTGAATGTATCAATCTAGATAGAGATAACTAGATTGAAATACACATATTTCCATCCATTGTATGATCAATATGGAATATTAAACTTTCATGTTCAACATGACGAGCTTGGATACTAAGAAATTAAATCGTTTTTCATCCAAGGCTTTTGTAAAGAGATCGGCAAGTCATACTCAGTTGTGACAAAGTATAATTCAATCGTACCTTTTTTGACATGATCTTTAATAAAATGATACATGATGTCGATGTGTTTGGTCTTTGTATGCTGAACCGGGTTAGCTGATATTGCAATTGCACTCTTGCTTTCACAGTAAATGGGGATTTTCTCATACTTGAAGCCGTAATCCATCAGTTGAGTCTTCATCCACAGAACCTGTGAACAACTGGCAGCGGCAACATATTCTGCCTTCGCAGTTGATGTTGAAACCCAGTTCTGTTTCCTCGAAGACCAACTTACTAGTTTCTCACCCAAAAACTGCACATGACCAGATGTGCTCTTTCGGTCTAGCATACTACCTCCATGATCCGCATCAGAATATGCAGTGAGTTCGAATCCCGTTTCCTTTGGGTGCCACAGACCAAGATATGGTGTCCCCTTCAGATATCGAAAGATCCTTTTAACAGCACCATAATGTGATTCCTTTGGTTGTGCCTGAAATCTTGCACATAAACAAGTCGAAAACATTATATCTGGACGACTTACCGTAAGGTACATTAATGAGCCTATCATCCCTCTGTAATTCTTAACATCTACATCTACACCATGTGGATCCGGACCAATTTTAGATCCAGGAGCCATAGGTGTACCAATTGAGGTACAATTTTCCATCTTGAATTTCTTCAAAATGTCAAACACATACTTGGATTGGTTGATGAAGATACCTGTTGAGAATTGCTTGACTTGTAATCCGAGAAAGAAATTAATCTCTCCCATCATACTCATCTGGAATCCAGTCATCATAATGCCCAAAAACCAAGTTCACAATCCAGGGTCAGTTGAACCAAATATAATATCATCAACATAAATTTGTACTAGAAGGATCTCACCATTTTTATGCAGAGTGAAGAGAGTTGTGTCGATTTTACCTTTCTGAAAGCCAACACCAAGTAAATAGGTAGATAAAATTTCGTACCAGGCGCGAGGGGCTTGCTTGAGACCTTAGAGAGCTTTGTCAAGAATGTACACGTGATCTGGTTTATCTTTGTCCATAAAGCCCTCCGGTTGAGAAACATATACTTCTTCTTTCAAGATACCGTTCAAGAAGGCAGTCTTCACGCCCATTTGATAGACAGTGAAGTTTCTGAAAGCGGCAAATGAAGGAAACATCTGGATTGCCTCTAAGCGAGCTACCGGTGCATACGTCTCATCGTAGTCGATTCCCTCTTGTTGCCTATACCCTTTCGCTACAAGGCGTGCTTTGTTTCTCACAACAATCCCATCTTTATCTTTCTTATTCTTCAGGACCCACTTTGTACCAATTACCGTTTTACCCTTGGGTCTAGGAACTAGTCTCCACACGTTCAATGCTTCAAAAGAATTCAGCTCATCTTGCATGGCAATGATCCAATCCGGATCTTCTAAGGCTTGTCGAACTGTTGTGGGCTCAACTTGACTTAGAAAGAGCGCGTAAAGGACTTCGTTAGCCATTGCAGATCTTGTCTTTACAGGTTCGGAGACGTCACCAATGACTTGTTCAATGGGGTGACCCTTAGTCCATCTTGTTGAATGTGGGAGGAAAGATACAACACCTTCATTGGGATCCACTAAGGTAGGATCTTTATCAAAATTCAACTCTATTGTCAAGGAAGGTTCCGGTTGTGGGGCCGGTTCATTGACAGAGGAGTCAACAGGAACTGCCTCCGGATCTGCTTCAGAAGATGACTCGGGTATGTTAGCAGAATCATCATCATTGACGTTAGAAGTTGTACCTGACGAAGAAGCACCATTCGTGGACACACGTTGTATTGCTTGTGGAGATGCCATATGCGTGTTACTTGAAGATGAAGCAGGAGTTGTTGCACCAGTTGTAGGAGTGGTCAGTACCGGTGAAGGCCCTGACAATGTAGCATTAGCTGGTGGTGTGGCAACATTGCTCCTGTTATTGATAGAAGAAGAAGGTTTATCACTACCAAAATAATCATCATAAAAAAATTCAAACAATAAATCAAGATCATTAGGTTTAGAGTTAGAAGAGGAAGCTTGATCCTTGTTTGAAGATCTAGTCATCATTGGACGGATTTGTCCAGCTGCTAGAATTCCTGATATTGCGGGTTCTGTACTATTTTGCCGCTCAACTTCGGGCTACTGAGTCTTTTTAGGGGACAACTTAATCTCATGGTCCGCCAAACGCCAGTCTACCCTTTCCCGATCTAGTGCCGAGGCTGAATACACGGGCGTGGCCAATGTTGTCGCTGAAACATGCTGGCTAAGAAACCTTCTACTCGAACTCCACATGCCTTTAAAACGGGCGATACTAGTCTATTGCGACAATGTCTCCGCCGTTTATCTCTCCGGAAACCCCGTGCATCATCAACGGACCAAACACATTGAAATGGATATCCATTTCGTTCGCGAAAAAGTTGCTCTCGGCCACATTCGGGTTTTGGATGTTCCCTCCGCTTTTCAGTACGCTGACATCTTCACCAAAGGTCTCCCCCGACACTTATTCCTTGACTTCCAATCAAGTTTGAGCATCCGACCACCTCCTGCTCCAACTGAGGGGGACTATTAGCGATCATGATTCCATTGTAATTATAGTGGTGATTATTTGTAATTATAGTAGTGATTATCCCTTTAATATTGGGATTCTGTTAATACCTGTATTTATACCCTTTACCTGTCAATGAGAAGATACACAGATTTTCCAACAATCTTTAGTAGATATGAGGTTAAAAAGATTAGATTTTGAGCTTAAAAGATCATTTAGGGTGAGGATAATCATTGTTGTTATTAGCAATCGGATGGTTTGAAATTCAATTGGTTTGATTGTGAAATTTGCTGTTGTGTGCAGAGGATGATAAAAAATTACAGACTGTTTCACAAATTCGTATAAAATCATTAGTTGGTCCAAATGTGATGTGTAATATATCGTTGGAAAGCTTGAAGAGTGTAGAACATCTTTTTAGTTTACTATAAAAGCAGATTTTGAGTCTACATGGCACAAAACGTTGAATTCCAAAATTGGTCAAGTGAAACTCGGGATTTGCATGCTGTTTTTGTAAAATTCTTATAAAATTGGTCATTGATCCAAATATGGTGAATCTTATGCGATTAGATTCCTAAGAGGTAGTAGTACATCTTTTATTTATAAGTCAAAGCTTAATTTGTCCTCTAAGTATGAGTAAAACGTCCAATCGTTTGAAGGACATAAGCTCGTATGTGCAGTGACTTGAACTGCAGTTGTTAGTTGTACCTTATGCACTTCCGACTTGTATAATGTGATAAAACTTATATCAATAAATCGTAACTATATCTAGGACTATTCTAGGGGTAATAAGAAGTAGAAATCATGGTCTAAGTCTTGTTTACTCAAGCAAATGTGTTGATTACTATATAATAGTAATCGGTTCTTGTTTTAGGTAAAGGCGATTTTGACTAACTTGTAGCAACACTCCGAGAATCCGATTGTGGTATTCCATCGTATACTATTCAGGTACGGATATCATACTTACTTGACACGGGGATAGCCAATTGCGTACGACTTCCTAATCCGAATAATGATGACGAATTCTAAACACATTTGTTCCAAATTTGCCTTCACTCTAAACACATTGTTTTTATTTTCTATAGACTCAACATTGGGGATACCGGTGTTGAGATGATTCCATGGTGGCTATAATGTAACGACCCGGTTTCCAAAACATACAACAATTAACATATATTGCATAACATCGTTACATTCATAAAAGAAAATACATAATAAGTCACGTACGGTCCCATAGTCTCAAAACTATACAATACAAAACATAGGCATTTCCTAATCTCTGTCAGCTATCAACCACATCCTACACTTTATTCTTCCCATTGTCGCTATAAATTCCTCGACGTGGAAAACATATTTTTGAAAACAAAATGAGGGATAGACCAAACGGTCTAGTGATATAATCCCTGTCATTTCAAAATCGTTATAAAACCAATTTATATAAAATCCTTTATATAAACACACATATACCACAAGTAATCAAATACCAATCAAGACCCGTGCATTGTATACAACTTCTCATTCCCATGGCCATATTAGTTGGTTGCAAGCCAACTAATAAATTTACTCCGCCGTACGAAAATTACAGCCAACACCGCCGTACGAATATTACAGCCAACACCGCTGTCCCTCTGTACAGCCAATACTTCGCCGGTCCTAAACCCGGCCAACGTGCACTCGTGTAACGTAATGCTCATATAAATAAAATATATATCTCAATATATCATATTTTCATTTATAAACACGTCATCACATTCTAACCACATATTCATCTCAACATAAACATATAATCATACCATCTATCCCATTCCCAATCCACACATATATATATATATATATATATATATATATATATATATATATATATATATATATATCACATATATGTATATATTCCAGTTTAAAAAACGTTTTAAAGTAAAACTCACCTCGATTGTTTATCCAAAAACACTTCCAAGTTTTTCTCAATCAATTCGATCTTTCACAGAATCTGAAACAATTCAAATACATATATTCCTTTACTAATCAAACACATAAGACTCTCCAATAATTCTTAAATATCCAAAATCCTCGACTGATATCACAACCCACTAAAATGACAATCCTTATCGCAACCAACTACTGCGACAACCCCTCATATCACAACCAACTATTGCGACACAGTAGCATATCGCAACCAACTGTTGCGATATACACCACATGTCACAACTAACCATTGCGATATCATTGAGCATGTCGCAACCCAAGGTTGCGATACTCATGAATGTCGCAACTACCATAATTGTCGCAACCCACTGTTGCGATATTCATGAATGTCTCAGTCCACTAAGTTCATACCTAACCCAGAAAATTATAGATTTTAACCATGAATGTTTCTGATATTTTGCAGATATGTTTAAGACCATAAATAACAACTATTCATAAACTTGGTTTTCCAAAAACATCGATTTTTCATCAACAACCCACTTCTAAACCTTTTAGTAAACTTTTCTATTATTAACTATCTATAACAACAATTATAAATAGAATCATACCTTGATTCTTCACAGATTGCTTCTAAAATCTTGCTGGAATTAATATGCTTTCCTTCTTCTTTAACTTGCTCTCTCTCAATTCTCTCTTCTCTCTCTCTTGCCGTAGCAAACCCACACACACACACACATTTTTTTGAGATATTTGCTAAGAATGAATTATCTAATCCATCTTATATCTTTTTGTTCATCTAACGCGGTGGGTGGAGTAGGTTTCACCAAACTCACCAACCAAACCCCATACTTCTCTTAATTGTCAAATTATACCCCCAAACTTCTATATAAAAATTAAATTCTACCCCTTAACTTCTAACTCCATAAAATTAATCCCAAACTTACCTTAAAATTAAAATAATAAAAATTAAATAAATCAACAATATACCCGGTTATTACAACATCTCCCCCTTAAAAGAATTCCCTCCCGGAATTCATTCAAGAAACAAACGAGGGTAACTACTATCAAATTGATTTCAAATTCTTTAAACACATCAATGCGTTTACGGAACTCCCACAAGACTTTTCACTAGGCCAACCGCTTTACTGCTTAAAGTTTACTATTTGTTCCCACTTCAATAAATGCTAACGAATCATCATGCTTTCGCTGCACATTTAGGTTAATTTCACCAAACACATGATCTCTCTTATAAATTTCAATTTCAATCAATAATCAAATCAAAATCGTCTTATTTTTGCAAGGCTAATTCTATCCAGTTGGTTCCACCAAAATTTAGAATCAAAATATTCCATCATCTTAGTACACCAGATCATTACAAAAATACTAAATGCTTCAAAATTCAACACATCTCTTGCTTTCCAAAAGAAGTTAATCAAACCATAATTCTTACCAACGTCCAACCTATAATATCAAAAAAATCAATTTCTTAGACGTAACGACAAACCCGTTAACCCCTTATTGATTTACACATGAGACTTAACATGCAAAGTCAAGCATAAAGTCTAAAACAACTCTTTAACTTAAACAACTCCATAAATTTAAATTCATCAACATTAACCTCACTTTACTTAACCGTAAAAATCGCCAACAAATCACAAAATAAATCTACTACCAACTTTACCACAAAGTTCATCACACGACCATCAAGTATTTATTGAACATTGCTTTCTTCCCACTACTCATAACACTAATAATACAAATCCCTTTTTACAACTTAAATCCTTCAATCTAGGGGAAGTATTAAGTAAACACCCAACTCATTTGAACCACTTTTCTATACCGATAAGCAACAATAGAATGTAGACACAAATGATCGGTTTGCACCGAAGTCAAATAAGATATTGATGAAATCCACATACTTATATGTATATAAAACTCACTACGAAAATTGACAACCTTAACAACTCACCGGACACCCCTGAATCGCAACCGAGCTAGAAACCGAACAACCGACATTAAAAACAATACTTGGAGTTGTTATATGCTCAAACTAACATGTTCCAAGTGTTCAAATGCTATCTTACACTCAAAACGAGTACCCATACGCCTATAATACGCCCTGAAACACACCGATACGCAAGAAACCAAAATCAGAAAATGCTGAAACACCAGACACGCGCAGACGTCTGTTGGGCACCAAATAGCCCCTGTTCTAGCCCTTTAACATCCCAACTCAACCCCCACTTGATTAAGTTCATTCTATGGAAGTTTTAGCATCAAAAATGAGGTTTTTAACATCAGAACATGAAGGAATCCATGTAGCAATTCTTATACACATATGAAATCAATTAAATCCATCATCATCAACCATGGAGTGATGTTGAACTAACTATATATTGAACTTCATCACCAAGGTGAAGGATTCAACCTTTATCTTGATCCAAACTATGGAGATACAAAGGAACCAAGGATGAAAATCATACCTGCAAGAAGGTTTTCCTTAGACGACAATTGATGCACCAAATCACATAACTCTAACCTTTTTCTTCTTCTTTCTTTCTTTCTTTCTCTCAACGTAACACCCATAAAACACACATTTATATAACAACCAACCAAATATACCTTATTAACAAAAATTAATATCAGTACGTCTTTATTTCATTTTGTGCCTCTTTCTGCACAAAATATCTCACCGTGCCTCTTTCAACACCAAAAATCTCATCGTGCCTATTTCAGCACAACATATCTATATCACAATTCATTTCGATTAATTGAAAATTTACCCATAAGCATCAACTTCAGGCATAATCTAGTATCAGATCGATATATTGAAATCATACACAATGCCACATTCTACACTTTCACTCTGCCCTCCCGAAACTCTAACATATACCTTCAATATGAAACTTGCTAACAGTTGCAAGCGTTAGATCAATCATTCCAAATTTAAACTACCAACCACTTTTTGTTCTCATAATATAACTTTTGTTACCACTTTGAACCATCTTTCAAATCCAACCACTAATGATAATGGGTTATCACGCTTTCGTTACGCAACTCCAATTAAACTCACCAATCACCCAAATTTTCCACCTTCAATCAGTAATAGCTTTTCCTTACCAATCATTCATGACAACACTCTTCACTTTCCAGCTTCGATCATCTTTGTTTTCTCACTTTAAATTTATCCCAAGCAATATCTTAATGAACAAACATATCAACTTCAATATCACCCAAAATAATTGTTGCACTATTGTTAATTTAGAACCAACCTTTCTTCACACCCAATGCTTCCAAACCTACACTTTTACTAAGCCTTCTCAAAATAAAACATACACCTCCAATAAAATTTGCTAATAATTGAGAACCTTAAATCAATCACCCGACAATTTCTTACTTTCATCATAACCACTTATTCCAATATCATCTTTATCTTCTCACACCGAATTACCAAGGATCACTCACCATTACCTAATCAAAAGTTTTAACAAGATCAAGCTCTAATACCACAATATGCTTACTATACTAAGTCTAAACAAATGGTTCCACTATAATCCATAATTAATATAATTGACTATTTAAGCACCCAAAATCATTACAAGCAGTACTTGATGATATGTAATTCATTGCATTTATCAATCTCCAAATGGAGTTAACTAAACCTGTTGGTTCCCGTTTTGCTTTAAACAAAATTATCAGATCTATTAGTTCAAGTTAATGCTTGATGCGGAAGCGTATTTGAAGAACTAACAGATAAGTTTGATAGATTTAGACCAAAATATAAATAAATAGTGAACAAAATATTATATCTTAAAGTTTACTGAATATATAAAATAAGAACAGGTTTAAGAATTGTGAGTAAGAAAAGCTTCAAAACAGATATGACTTTTAAGGTGAATAAGCTTTTGTGTTCTTGTGATGTTCGATTTATAAGTGATAAGGAAGAACTCAACATGAGTCTTCCTTATATACTACTCTAAAGGGGACCATAAAGCATATGCTACTATTCAGACGATACTGATGAATAGTTGAACGGATGTCGTGAACAGTTGCAAGTGTGGCATGAATAGTAAGACGTGCTGTATTGCATTTAATGCAGCAGACGTCTATTATGTACTAAGCCCTATTGAATCCAATCAGAGTTTGACACGTCGACGTTGGACAGGGCATGCTACCATGCAAGTTGATGAACAGGTCCTGTAACAGTAGCAAGATATTGTAAATATCTTCAAGTCTTATTGTGAGGA
Organism: Saussurea involucrata; assembly: GCA_033807775.1. Lineage (NCBI taxonomy): Eukaryota > Viridiplantae > Streptophyta > Magnoliopsida > Asterales > Asteraceae > Saussurea > Saussurea involucrata. Next base: position 143,885,575 of record CM066322.1, read on the forward strand.
CCACAGAGGCTCTGTAAAGAGTTACAGAGGTTCTGCGGTCTGGTCCTCTGTGGAGCAGTCTTCCCTGGATTCCGAGTTATTGATCTTCTTTGCGCGTATGACAGAGCTTCTGTAGCGCGCCTCTTTAGCTTCTGTAGATTCTTGATCTTGATCTCTCGGTAAGTCCGGCAGGGCCTCTGTAAGAGGCTTTCTTCACTTAGCCTATTTTTCACTACTTCTAAATACTTCTTTGATTCGGAAGATTGAGGCTAACAATCTCCCCCTAAGTAGTGAAAAATAAAAAATTGAACTTGAGTTTAGTTAGGCTAAGTTAGATAAGACAGAGGTTAAACAATACCTCGAAAGTTCTTTCATTTAGAAATATGCCAGAGGCATTTTACATTTGAGTACAATGAAAGATAAACTTTGACTTGGTTTGCAGAGATTGGAGGTCTGATAATCAGATTTTGGCATCTTTGAAATCGTTGTAGCTTCTGTTGTCTCTTTCGACTCTTCTGATCTCTTTGTAGAAACTGATGCAGAGTTCTCTTAGGCGGATTGTGGCATCAATCTCTCTGATGAAAGTATCTGCAGCATCTCTATCCATTTTCTCTGTACCTCTGTATTTTACAAGGCTTGTTCTGAACTTGTTCAGAGTAGTAGTTGCGTACTTCTGACAGTCCATGCACACAAACAATTTAACTTCGCCTTGTGGGTTTTGTAATACTAACCCAAACCGTGGTTCTGTGATGATTGAGTTAGGTACGGCGTCCGGTGGGCAGCGATCCTCTGGTGGTCGTAAATCCAGATGTTTGAGACCAAGATCCTTTCCCAGCTGGAAATCTATCATGCTGTAGAGCAGAAGCTTTTCCCTCATCGCTTTTCTCAACACTTTATAGGCTCTGGTGTTTGGCTCTGTGTTGTAGTTGTCTTTTGTCCATTGCAGAAGGTCAGGTAGATCATAAGGATTGATATTTCTTAGGTCAGCATCAGCGAAGGTGGTTTCTGAATTGTTCTCTCTTCTGACTTTGTAAAGATTGTACCTGACCCTTGGATAGGTTCTTGTAAAGGAGAACCTGCAGAAGATTACCTTTTTGATCTTGTGGATTGAGAAGACATCTGCTTTGGTTCTTGGCTTTGTCCTTATGAAGATGTTCTCAAATTCTTCTCTGATCCTTGGATCTATCACATGATCTGTAGGATGATTGGTCTGAAAGGATTGTTTATAGAGGTATTTGTATACCACTTCTTCCATCTCTTCATGTGTTGGACTAGGTTGTGGTATTTGTCTTCTGAGACTCTCCATCTTTTGAACAACTTCTGCAGTTCTACCAGTTAGAAGAATGTCTGACAGAGGTTTCAAACCATATGCCCAGTCCTCTTCTTCAGGCTTTGGAGTTTGGAAGGCATCAAAGGCGCTCTTCATCAATTTCTCTGTTGGCTTGGGCAATGATTTCTTTTTCTTGGGCTCTTCTGTCAGTATTGCTTTGCCCTTATCTTTGGCTTTTGGAGGTGCAGAACCTGTTTCTTCTGTAGGTTTGGAGGTTGGTGCTTCTGTTGGCTTGATGGGGGTTGCCTCTGTAGGTTTTGACACTTCTTTTTGAGAGGACTTTTGTGGCGTTGGTTTTGTTGGCTTTCTTTGCTCTGTAACCTCTGTAGGAGGTTCTTTGGTGACTTCTTCTGTAAGCTCGGTTTATGTGGATTGAGGTATGTCGAATCTTCTTGCCATTTTGAAAGCTAGTGTGAACCTGTGCCTTTCTTCTTCTCTCTGTGACATTCGATCAGTCATTGTATTGTGCATCTTTTTCAGAATATCAGAAGCAGAGGTCGTTGCTCTTTTTGGTTTGGTGGCAATTGACTTTCTTCTTGGTATGGTTGGGGGTTTTTCTGTAGATTTTGTTGAAGGACTTTCTTCCAAAATGATTACCACAGGGGTGGTTGTTGCCTCTGTGGGTTGCTGATCAGCTTCTGGAATATTTGTTTCTTCAGGACTTGATTCCACAGAGATGGGTGTTGTCTCTGTGGGCTGTTGAGTTTGTTGTTGATCTTGGGTTTGTTCTGGAGGAGCTTGACTGATTGGTTCTGCTGCGATTGGTGGAGTTTGTATTCCTCTGCTCGTAGCTTTCTCCCTTGTATTCTCACCCTCAGGATTATCTGATGGACCAGGATGGTCATCATCAGAATCATCCTGACTCTTATCAGAACTACCCTCTTCTCTGCAAGAAGCTTTGGTTTTCTTCGGTAATTCTGCTCCTGCTGCTATCAACTTTTCACAGACGTCATCACAGAGGCCAAGTAGAGTCGCAAGCTCTGCCTCTGTTTTAAAACGCATTTTGCCAACACTTCTTCTGAAATCCTTGACAAGGTTGGCATTTGCTGTTGTGAAGGAGACAATGAATTCTGTGACCCGGTTTATGACGTTCTGTCCTAGCTCTGTTAGTTGTACTCTGGTCATGTAGTCTTTTGGCTGCATCATTGTCGTGTTGCGCATTGCCTCTGCTTGTACTTGTTTTAAGGCATTCTGTAGATCTGCAGGAGTAATGCCCTCTGCTCTGTTGAATTGCGTATTCAGCTGTTCAAGGAAGTTTTTGACAGAGTCCTTGAACGCAGAGGTTGCAGTTGTTCCGAATTCTTGAGCGGCAGAAGTGGCTGTTGCTTTGACAGTAGTTTCGACAGAAGACTTCATCGCTGAGATGGCAGATTTCACCTCTGTGGACAGATTGCCAATTTTGGTGTTTAGTTTCAGGATAGTCGTCGATGTTGTCTCTGCAAAAGATTTGAAAGAGCTTTGCAACTCTTTCATTGTTTGGTTCACAGAGGTGACAAGGGTTTGGAACTCATCCCTTGATTGCGTTCCTTGTGTAACCTCTGGAGGAACACATTCGTCTCCAGAGTGAGTCCCTATTCCTGGGACACCTTCGTTCACCCTTGTTTGTACGATAGGGGTGGAAGGATTTCCATCTGATCCTTGAGCAGAAGCATCTAGTGCTTCAGACTCTACCGATGTTCTATGAATGACATTGTCTAGATCCACTTCAGAGGTGGGTACTAGATTATCCTTCTGTTGACTCGGAGACTTGTCTAGAGTGTCTTCGTCGTTGTGCTCACTACTTCTCTCTGAAAGAAATGTTGGCCCTAGTTGTGTGTGTGTGGCAGGGGAAACGAATTCCTCTGTAAGGTGTTCTGTTGTGATCTGGGGCGATAGATCACGAACTATAGGTGAGTCTCTCTGAGGAGACTCCCTAGAAATGGATTCCCCGGTTTCTGTGGGCGCAGAAGTCGAAAGAGTGACTTCTGGCTGGTTGGGTTGGGTTTGGATCGAGCTGTGCTGCTCTATTTCAATAACTCCTTCTGCAGCTAGACCTGCGGAGTTAGATATGTGGGTTGCACTGAGAGGGGGTGAGGGATTTGTGCCTTCTTCAACTTCGGCATCTTTTTCTTTTCCCTTTTCTTTTTCTCCCATTTTCTCTATGATTTCCTTAACCTCTTCTCTATTCCACTCAGTTGCGTTCTTTTGATTTCGTTCTTTGATAGCTTCTTCTGACATGTCTATTTCCTCTATTTCTTCTTATGTATCTGTGCTTGGACTCTTTCTGTGGACGTCCAATCCTTGTTGAATGAAGGGGTTCTGTAGGATAATAGGTGTGTTAGCTGGTTGATCTTTGGGTGTTGTGTCATCGTCTTGCAGATGTGTGTCAATGCCAGAAATGGAGAAATATTGTTCTTCTGGGGAGTGGTGGTCGAGAGGTTGTGCCGTCCACCCTGCTGTATTTAGGGTGTTGGCAATGTCAGGGTTCTGTAGGAAGTCGTTCAGGTCTCCTTGGTGAGCAAATCTATCTGGAGATTGATAGGGTGATTGATATTCTTCTGTTTCCATACCTTCTTCTGCATCTTCTTCTGCAGTTCTTTCTTCTGCGATTGCTTCTTCTTCTGCAATGGTAACCATCTTTTCAAGTGATTTACCATGCTTCTTTTTGGTTTTCCTCCTCTTGGGTTTTGGTGCCCCTTCCTCTGTGATTTTCGATTTTCTTTTGTTCCTCTGTTTTGGGGAAGATGGAGGAACAAAGGAGCCAATTTCTGTGGCATGAGGAGGTGAAGGTTGATCTTTTGCAGCGCTTGTAGAGGTGCCTTCTGCAGTTTTTCTCTTCTTTGCTTTTGGAGTAGATGCAGAGGTTTTTGAAGAGGACTTCTTTCCCATGAGCTCTGCACGTTTGGCTATGAAGCTAAGTTCAATAGCCATGTGTTTTTCTAATTTGTTATCTTTTTCCTCTTGAGTGGAAAGAGGTTCTGCAATCATTGTTCCTAGGGGGACACCTAAACGCGGGGGTGTCATAGGACTCGGTTTAGGAGTTCTATGATCGCGTATATACTCTTTCTTAAGGGTTTTATTCGAGGCATACTTCAGAAGTTTCTTTGACAGAGGTCTGCAGTGTGAGTAACCATCTACATGATCAGTGGGGGTATTTTTGCTCATTGGGAACTGTTTGGGAATTGGCCCTTCCATTGGCCATTTCTGTATCAGCAACAGAGGTTCGAACAAGACTCCCAGTATTCGTTGGAATTGCAGAGGTGGTAGAAACTTAGGATCATTTTCTTTGACCCTTCTGGTGTTGTTCTTTCTGTCGATGGTGTTGATGATCTCTTGCATCATTATGGTCGCGTAATCCAATGGTAGATCATAGTAAACCCCATACATGATGGTTAATATCTGATGTGAGCTCTGGTCAATACTGCTTATCTTCCCTGTCAGGCATCTGTTAAGAATAGAGAACAAAGTGTTCCACAGAGGTGGTAATCTTCCTCTGCGGAAGTCATTTCTCTTCCGTAGTTGTGTGTTGTACCCAAGCATTTCTACGAAGCGACAGAGCTCGTCGTCTGTTGGTTTCTCTGCATATTTCTTCAAACCAAGAAGACCCCTTGTGGGTAGGTTGAACTCAAGTGAGAACATTGTTCTGTTGAACTTGATTTCAAGATGTTCAGATTTGTCGGGTCTTGAAATGTACCCTTTGATAATAGAATCGTCTTTATCAAATCGGCAGCTTTGCCAAAACTGGTTCAGATATCTGACTGGTATTTTGTTTGGGGTTCTTGAGAGTAGAGGGAAAAGGATGTGATTTTCCATTATGTTCAGAAGAATGGCATGGGCTTCGCCGAAAGCAGTGGGTGAGGGGACCAAATAGCAGTTGTTGGATTTGATTGGTAGTACCTTTTCGAAGTGATCCTTTGCTATGAAGTTTTGCAGATGTGTTGTCGGAGCAAAGTCTGCTGAGTCGCCGGAATCTTCTAGTTCAATGTTTTGGGCAGGGTTGGGGTTTTCTGAATGTTCAGAATGAGCCGGTGAATGTTCTGGTGAGGTCGCCGAAGATTGTGCAGGGGAGATAGCTTGAGAAGATGAAGCCATTTGGTACTGAGAATAAGAAACTTGCAGGTTTTTGCAGGGTGTCGCCGGAGAAGAATGAGAGTTTGGAAAAGGTTTATGAGAGGGTAAGCTTGGTTTTTATATGAGGGTAAAACGGTAGAATTCGAAAGAGTAAAATATATGGCAATGGATTAAAACTTGGAATCCGTACTCAAGTTAGAACGGCGGGTTCAACTTTCCACAGAAAACGTTTCATGTACGCCCAATGAAAATAGGACACGTAGGCCATGTCAGAGGATGACAGGACGTCGTGTGTGTCCCATTAATGCTAGGTGCGTGGGGTTATTCTTAGCCGCATGTAATTCACTCTCAGTAAAAGTAACCGTTATTACTACAGAGATGCCCAAGTAACAGATTGACAGAGCTTCTGTAGTTTACAGAGGCTCTGTGATCTTGAAAATCTTTGATGTTTATCCCTTTTTCATATATCTCATTGTTATCATGACTTCTGTAGGGTTCTTCTTTAACCAAAATGTTTGTGAAGATATTGGAGAGGATCAAATAGGATTTTTAGTCAAGAAATTTGCTCGCAGAGGTTTTGTGGCTCTGTTGGAACTTGCAGAAGTTCTGTGAGGGCCAGCAGAAGCTCTATGAGGGAAAAAATCTCATAATTCGAATTTTGTGTAACTTTTTGAGCTTTTTATTTTTGAAATGTTATTCACAGTATATTTAGGACATATTTGACAATTCTTGCCCTAGAAAACTGTTTTATAATACCTTTTGTGCGAGAGACATACCTTTTGGTTCTTCTTTTCTCGGCAGTGATGTCTGACTTCTGTCGATATGGAGTCATCGACATTCTTCTTTGGCTTTCCCTTGAAAGTTTTATCTCTTTAGATCATTTCAGGGTCCCCTTTTGCTCCCCCTTGATCTAATCACCTCTGTAGATCAAGTAATTTCCTTTTGCTCCCCCTTGACCTATGCTTGGATCAAAGAGTGATAAGTTTTGCATAGAACATAGGTCATGTTTTCCAGAGGTCTTGTAGGGGTCGTCAGAGGTTCTGAGTTGACTTACAGAAGCTCTGTGATTTTAAGAACTATTTAAGATTGAGAACTTACATACAGAAATAAATTAATTTAAAGCAAAAATAAAGGAAATTTGTACATATTTACAGAATATAAAGCTATACTTACAGAGGATTGTCACACCATGTTTATCATTCCTAACTTACCCACCAAGAAGTTGAATCTTTTCTCGTCTAGTGCTTTGGTGAATAAGTCAGCGAGTTGATATTCTGTTGGTACGAAATGCATTTCAATTGTACCGTATTCAACATGATGTTTCAAGAAATGGTACCTTATATCGATATGCTTGGTTTTTGAGTGTTGCACAGGATTGGCAGAGATAGCAATGGCACTTTTGGAATCACAGAAGATGGGTATTTTGAATAGGATGTGGCCGTAGTCTTTTAGCTGAGTTTTCATCCATAGAACCTGAGAACAACAGCTAGCAGCAGCAACGTATTCAGCTTCTGCAGTGGATGTTGAGACACAATTCTGCTTCTTGGAGATCCAACAGACTAGTTTACCACCTAGGAATTGGCAACTCCCAGAGGTGCTCTTTCTGTCGAGCATGCATCCTCCATAGTATGAATCTGTATAAGCTTTAAGACTGAAACCAGAGTTCTGTGGATACCAGAGACCGAGATTTTTGGTCCCCTTTAGGTATCTAAAGATTCTCTTCACAGCATCATAATGTGATTTCTTAGGATTAGCTTGATAACGTGCACAAAGACATGTGGCATGCATGATGTCAGGTCTGCTCGCTGTTAGGTATAACAGAGATCCAATCATGCCTCTGTAGAGAGTGCATTCTACAGAGATACCATTTGGATCTAAGAATAACTTATTTCCAGTGGCCATTGGAGTTTTCATTGCAGAGGTATCAGAGAGGTTATATTTTGACAGAATGTCAGATACATATTTGGCTTGATTTATAAAAATTCCCTCTGAAGTTTGTTTGACTTGAAGTCCGAGGAAGAATGTTAATTCTCCCATCATACTCATTTCAAACTCACTCTGCATGAGTTTTTCAAAACTTTTACACTCTTCTGAATTAGTAGACCCGAAAATTATGTCATCCACATAGATTTGTACAAGCATTATCTCACATTTTTTATGTTTATAGAATAAGGTAGTATCTGTTGTACCTCTGTTGTAGCCATTGACTAGAAGAAAGGTAGAAAGTCGTTCGTACCATGCTCTTGGAGCCTGTTTCAGTCCGTATAGAGCCTTTTCAAGGTAGTATACATGCCTTGGAAACTTTGAGCTTTCAAACCCTGGTGGCTGATTTACGTAAACCTCTTCTTGGATTTCACCGATGAGAAAAGCTGATTTTACGTCCATCTGATAGACTTTAAAACCTCTGTGGGCTGCGACGCTAAGAATATTCTTATTGCTTCGAGCCGTGCGACAGGGGCAAAAGTCTCATCGTAGTCTATGCCTTCTTCTTGTCTATAACCCTTGGCTACCAATCGTGCTTTGTTTCTGATGACCACTGCATCTTCATCCTTCTTGTTTCTGTAGACCCACTTAGTCCCAATGGCCTGTTTCCCTCGTGGCAGAGGTACTAAAGTCCATACTTTGTTACGCTCAAACTGCAGAAGTTCTTCTTGCATGGCGTCTACCCAGTTTGGGTCATCTAGGGCTTCATAAATCTTCTTTGGTTCTATCACACTGATAAAGTTAGTAAAGAAACAAAAATTAGCAGTGGCAGACCTGGTTTTTACTGAGTCAGAAGGTTCTCCGATTATTTGGCTTGGAGGATGGCTTTTTGTCCACTGAGCTGTGCGTGGAAGATGATCATCAATGTCATCGAACCTTTCTTCAGAGGCTTCTTGTGTTTCTTCTTGTGTAGCCTCTGTCGTTCTTTGTGCCTTGGTAGTTGATTCTACCGTTTGTGGAATGATTGGTATGAGTGGTGGTGGAGTTTGTTCCTCTGAGGACGTATAGTCTTGGTCCTCGATTTCCTCTGTAATTGGTTCTTCTGTGGATTGTGGAGTTTGTTTTGCAGCAGCTTCTGTGGTCGTTTTTCTTGATGTTTCATCTTCTGCATTTTCTTCTTCGGCATTTGCTTCTGTAGTATTTATAGAAGAAGATGAAGCATTATTTGGACCAGTTAGAGTCATACCTGTATGATTTTGTCCGACAGAGGATGGTTATTCAGAAACTCTGATGGTTCCAACAGAAGGATCAATGTCATTTTGGAACATCTCTAAAAATAGAAGATCCAAATCTTCTTTTGTTCTTGAGATGTCAGAGGATTTCCCTTTAATTCCGAGTTCTGAACTGATTTGCTCAGAAGTCATCCGGAATGAATCATCAAAAGAAACATTGATGCTTTCTACAATCTTGCGAGACTTTGTAAGGAAGGTTCTGTAGGCTTTGGAAGTGGCAGAGTATCCAATGAATTTGCCTTCATCAGCTTTTACTTCAAACTTTCCTCTCGAATCTCTGTCGTTTAAAACAAAGCATTTGCATCCAAATACATGGAAAAAATTGATGTTTGGCCGCCTTTTGTGAAGCAATTCGTAAGGCGTCTTGAGGTGTCTTTTTACAATAGTTGAACGATTCTGTGTATAACACGCAGTAGAAATTGCTTCTGCCCAAAAGTTCATTGATAATCCGCATGCTGATAGCATAGTTCTTGCGGCCTCCACAAGTGTTCGATTCTTTCTTTCGACTACACCGTTCTGTTGTGGAGTGCGAGCGGCAGAGAAGTTCTGTGATATTCCTTCTGTAGAAAGATAGGCTTTAATGACACAGTTTTTAAATTCTGTGCCATTGTCACTTCTTAACTTCTGTATTCTGCAGTCATAAAGAACTTGGATTCTTTTCATTAGATTTATCAATATAATTGGAACATCTGATTTCTTTCTAATAAATTCAACCCATGTGAAACGTGAATACTCATCAATTATGACAAGTATGTATTTCTTGCCACCTAGGCTCTGTATAGCAATGGGACCGCAGAGGTCGACATGAAGCATGTACAGAGGCCTAGTGCAAGACACGCCTGTTTTGCCTTTGTGGGAAGCCCTTCTGTGTTTTCCCATTTCACAGGTCGAACACAAGTGATCCTTATTGAATTTAACATTTGGCAGACCTTTAACTAGATCGAGTTTTACTAGTTTATCCAAGGTGTGAAAGTTTAAGTGACAGAACCTGTTGTGCCATAACCAAGCTTCTTCACTTTTGCAGGCTACTAGGCAAACTTTGTCCTTGGATTTTGAAGTAAAGTTCATTAGATATAGATCACCTCTTCTTTCAGCTCGCAGAAGTTCCATTCCTGTGTTTTCACTTTGTAGAGAGCAGAAAGTTCTTTTGAATAACACATCGAATCCTGTATCACAGAGTTGACTTACACTTAGTAGGTTGTGTTTGAGGCCATTCACATATGCAACTTTGTATACAAAGACATTTTCTTTCTGTATGACTCCATAGCCTTTGATGTGTCCCTTCTTGTTGTCTCCAAAAGTTACAGATCCACCATCGTGTGTTTCTTTGTATGTGGATAGTAATCTTTTGTCGCCAGTCATGTGCCTTGAGCATCCGGAGTCAAGATACTAAATTGGCACATGTTGTTTCTGTAAGACAATCACAGAGACTTAGGTACCCATATCCATATGGGTCCAATATTGTTAGAATTTTTCAAGTTTGCCTTAGCATTCTTGAAATACATTTTATCCTTTGTAGAAAGATCAGATTGTTTCTCTCTAGGTTTTGACTTTGGAGTTTGAATTTTAGTGGAGAGTAAGCAATCTGGACTTGAGAAGTGTTTATTCAATTTGAACATAAGATCAAAACAATGACAGTATTGAATATGAGACGTGATTCGTTTGAACTTTTCATTGAATTCATTGAACTGAGCCACAGAGGCATTACACTCTTTCTTTACATTAGATTTCCTATTACAAGAAGATCTATGAATACTAGAATGTTGTTTGCAAAAGTTTTGTTTAGTTCCTGCCTTCTGTGACTCTCTTCTGTGGTGAACATCTTTCTTCACTGTCACAGAGGAAAAGTATTTGTTAGATTCAGGCCATTTTCCCTTTTGTTGCCAAGTGGGATTCTCTTTAATTTTCCTTAAAGGTTTTGAAAATTTTGAACTTTTAGGATCTACAGAGGTCTTCTTTAATATATCAAGTTCAGCAGAGGTTTTGACTTTTAAATACATGTTCAGAAAATCTGGGCAGATAGGTATCTCTGTGATTTTCTCTTTTGGAGAAATAGTTCTGTTAAGAACTTCAGAGGAGATTTTAATATCCTCTGTGTCATAGTGAAATATCCCTGATTTAGAATCAGTCTCTGAGTCGTCAGAGGTTGAATCGTCCTCATATACAGAGGTTGAGTCATTTCTTTCGACAGAGGCTGGATTTTCTGAGCAAGTATCGTACGAGCTTTCTTCCTTTGTAGAATGACTTTCATGGATGGCAGAGGTATCTGATGAGATTTTTTCAGCGAGAATTTGATCTATAGAAGATGTACTGAGATTTTCTAAAACATTTGATTTTAAAACTTCCAAAATTTCTTTTTCAATAGATTTTTCAAGTTTTTCTTCTGAAAAGATGGGTTTAAACTCAGGAGCTTCTGCTGATAATTTCTTTTCATCGTTTATCATGCAGACAAAAGCGACCTGTGTTTGAGTCTCTGGTTTACCAAACTTAAAGATACCAATATGATCTTGTGTTTTCAGATATTTCTTTGGTTTGATTCCTCTATTGACAGAGGTTGAAGATGATGAATCTGTGTTTTCAAACCATACATTGATCATCTTTGTATGTTTCCTCAAGTGAGGTTCTGCAGAGATTTTAACCCTTTTACTTACAGAAAGTCAGTTTGGAAAGTTTGGTTTGTTAGTTTTTCCCAAAACAAATAGAGAAGACAGAGGTTTTAGTTGTTTATTTTCAACTCCTAAGGTAATATCACTGTACCCTATACCTCGTCTTGCTATTTGAGAGTTTACCTTTTCATACACCTTCTGTTCATCTTTATAGTTTTTAAGTAAAACTTCTCTTCTTAAAAGATCTTGCCAAAGTACCTCTCTTTCTTTTTGAAAGTATTCTTTAAGAGCTCTTATGTCTGTTGTTTCACTTCTTGAAACTGAAAGTTCTTTTGTTTTGATTTTTAAAGCATAGGTTAGATCAGAAATTTGTCTTTTTAAAGGATCTACATTTTTGCTCCAATATTTTTCGATTTTTTCTTTTTCTTCAAAGATTTTGGCTTTTTCTTGAGTGAGATGCCTTACTTCTCTCTCATTAAAGGTTAGCCTTTTCTGAATGCTTTTATTTACTTCTTTCAGTTCAATGTTAAGTTTAAATAAATCATCATCTACAGTATTAAAGCTTGAGGTAGAGTTTGAAATGGATACCTCAGTGTCAGTGCCGGAGTCAACTTCTGCCATGCCACAGAACAGGGTATTGGTGGGGAATTCATCGTCAGAGGTAGAGTCTGACTCGAAGTCCTCCTTGTATGCCTCAGAATGCCCTCTGTTCTCCATTAGGGATTTTTGCGCATAATACTCAGCCTTCTTTTTGTAAAAAGCTGAGTCCTTCTGTGGGCGATTTTGTCTGCTTCTGCATTCTTTTGCGAAATGACCTGGCTTGCCGCAGTTGAAACAACCTTGGGAGGTGTTTCGAGTTCGATCTTCGGACTTCTGTTGGTCTCCACCTTTCTCTGTTCGGCATTCTTTTGCATAATGACCAGGCTTACCACATTTGTAGCATTCTTGTGTGTGGCCTACCTTGTCATCTGATCTCTGTCGGTCATTTCCTCTGTAGCTTCTGTCGCTCAACCTCTGTTGGTCATCATTTCTGTAGTCTGACCTCTGTTGGTTACTTGATTCTTCTCTTCTTCCATCATCTCTTCTACCAGAATTCCTTTGGTTATTTCTAAACTCTCTTGTCAATAGAGCCATTGATTTAGCTAATGATGCAAGAGTTATTTCTTCTTCTATCAGCTCGTCTTCTTCGCTATCAATCATTACCATCTTCTTTTTCTCCTTCTTTTTCTCCTCTGTAGATCTCTCATTTCTTGGTCTGTCCGTAGCCTCTGTTGATTTACTAACCAATGCGTATGGTACAATGGTTAGTGTTTTAGCTTGAGCTATTTGAGGCTCTTGTGTGGCTAGTGTTCCATAGAGATCAGAGAGTGTCCAGGAGTCTAGATCTTGATTTGTTTGTAAAGACATAGACAACTGAAGCCACTCATCGTTCAGGCTCTTTAGAAACATGACGTTATTTTCTTCCGTGGTTCTGTGAATACCAGACTTTCTGCATTTGTTTATGAGAGAGTTGAACCGATCGTATGTTGTTTGCAGAGATTCTGTTGCAGAGTCTCTGAAGGCATGATACTCGTTTATGTATTGTGCTCTTCGGTTTTTCTGTGTTTTAGCACCCCCTTCCAGTTGTCTTTCTAATTCTTTCCAAAGATCGTGCGCTGTTTCGCATGCATCTAAAGATTGCAATATTTCGTTGGGGATAGCCATGATTAATATTCTTTTCGTTTTCTGTGCAACTTCATCTTCTGCCTTATCTTCATCTGACCAGTCTACTTTTGGCTTAGGTTTTTTATGTTCAGGGATTTCAAGAGATTCATCAGTAGCTGGTACACGTGGCATAGTTATCATAGGAACCGGAGGAATATTATAAAGATATTGTTTGAGATTTTTTTCAGTACCCTCAAAAAAATGAACCATTCTTATTTTCCATTGAGGATACTCATCTCTAAGAAGAGTAGGAGGTTTAGTTAATGAGCCAGCAGTAAAAAAGTTATTGGTATTTGTCATTTTGAGAAAAAGGATAATCTGATGGAGGATTTATGAGTATGAAGATCTGAAAGTTTTTCTGGGTACAACTAATATTCAGAAATATGGTGATGAAGAGAGAAAATAATCTATCAGATAAAAGTTGTAAAACGAGGATCACTTGATATTGAAAATCAAGCTTTGCTCTGATACCAATTGTTGGTTCCCGTTTTGCTTTAAACAAAATTATCAGATCTATTGGTTCAAGTTAATGTTTGATGCGGAAGCGTATTTGAAGAACTAACAGATAAGTTTGATAGATTTAGACCAAAATATAAATAAACAGTGAACAAAATATTATATCTTAAAGTTTACTGAATATATAAAATAAGAACAGGTTTAAGAACTGTGAGTAAGAAAAGCTTCAAAACAGATATGACTTTTAAGGTGAATAAGCTTTTGTGTTCTTTTGATGTTCGATTTATAAGTAATAAGGAAGAACTCAACATGAGTCTTCCTTATATACTACTCTAAAGGGGACCATAAAGCATATGCTACTATTCAGACGGTACTGATGAATAGTTGAACGGATGTCGTGAACAGTTGCAAGTGTGGCATGAACAGTCAGACGTGCTGTATTGCATTTAATGCAGCAGACGTCTATTATGTACTAAGCCCTATTGAATCCAATCAGAGTTTGACACGTCGACATTGGACAGGGCATGCTACCATGCAAGTTGATGAACAGGTCCTGTAACAGTAGCAAGATATTGTAAATATCTTCAAGTCTTATTGTGAGGACCACAGAGGCTCTGTAAAGAGTTACAGAGCTTCTGCGGTCTGGTCCTCTGTGGAGCAGTCTTCCCCGGATTCCGAGTTATTGATCTTCTTTGCGCGTATGACAGAGCTTCTGTAGCGCGCCTCTTTAGCTTCTGTAGATTCTTGATCTTGATCTCTCGGTAAGTCCGGCAGAGCCTCTGTAAGAGGCTTTCTTCACTTAGCCTATTTTTCACTACTTCTAAATACTTCTTTGATTAGGAAGATTGAGGCTAACAAAACCAATTGCATGCCTTTACACACAAGGACTATTTCAACATTTCAAGTCGGAATTCTTAAACAAATACTAAATACCATTATTCAATTAGATCTCGACATTTTTGTCAATATTCGATTGGAACTAAATAAACTCATACTTAACAAAATGCAACACAATCAAATAATAATAAGAATATCCCACTTAAGAAGTCACAAATTAACACCCAAGCCTTCAATTCTTATAGTAACAAGAGCATAATACCAATATCCCAAATAGATCTCATCACACAACAATACTTACGAAATAATATAATGCTATAACTTTATAAAATTGCGAAATTTGATAACCAATCAAAGACTTACATATCTACCATGGCATACTACACCCTGTTCGAAATCTGTACCACACAATCATATTGCAAAATCCTTATGACATCCTTTAAACATTTAATAGATGATGCTTTCGTACACCAAATAATACATCGACATTACGTTCAAATAGCCTTACCACAACTTAGTTTCTTAAATCCAAAACTATTACCAAACATAATGGCAAACCCATTATCACAGCAATTTCTTACACCCCTAACTTAACATTAAATGCTAAACACAAAATACTAAACATCTAATTCGCTTAAATTGTTCCACAACGAAAATTCAGCATCATTCACTTCGCATCACATAGCCGACAAATCATTACTAATCATAATGACACTCCCATGATCATATCAATAATAACTCTATTATAACTCCTCCTTTGGGTATGACTTATACCTCAAGCATTTGAGATCATTTCATTAATAGTACCCATTCTAGAATCTTTCCCGATCCTGATTATATGATCCACCTTTCCCAATCTATCAAGAACGGCTAGCCATCCTATCAATTCACAACCATATATAAATATTCATGTAAACACATACCCAATATAATAAGGTATTCCAGTTCCAACATGTACCTGTAAGTTCACAATTACACTGGCCAGATGTAATTCGAAATTACCTTACATGATGTTCCTTCTACCTTTTTATATGTAATATCCCAAAGGTTCTAAAATATCAGGGACATCCTACTCCACATGCAGTTTAAGTCTAGGTATAAATCCAAATACCTAAATCCCTTAAACTAGGGCTCTGATACCATCTGTAACGACCCGGTTTCCCAAACATACAACAATTAACATATATTGCATAACATCGTTACATTCATAAAAGAAAATACATAATAAGTCACGTACGGTCCCTAATCTCTGTCAGTTATCAACCACATCCTACACTTTATTCTTCCCTTTGCCGCTATAAATTCCTCGACCTGGAAAACATATTTTTGAAAACAAAATGTGGGTTAGACCAAACGGTCTAGTGAGATAATCCCTATCATTTCAAAATCGTTATAAAACCAATTTATATAAAATCCTTTATATAAACACACATATACCACAAGTAATCAAATACCAATCAAGACTCGTGCATTGTATACAACTTCTCATTCCCATGGCCATATTAGTTGGTTGCAAGCCAACTAATAAATTTACTCCGCCGTACGAAAATTACAGCCAACACCGCCGTACGAATATTACAGCCAACACCGCTGTCCCTCTGTACAGCCAATACTTCGCTGGTCTTAAACCCGGCCAACGTTCACTCGTGTAACGTAATGCTCATATAAATAAAATATATATCTCAATATATCATATTTTCATTTATAAACACGTCAACACATTCTAACCACATATTATTCTCAACATAAACATATAATCATACCATCTATCCCATTCCCAATCCACACATATATATCATATATATATATATCATATATATATATATATATATATATCACATATATGTATATATTCCAGTTTAAAAAACGTTTTAAAGTAAAACTCACCTCGATTGTTTATCCAAAAACACTTCCAAGTTTTTCTCAATCAATTCGATCTTTCACAGAATCTGAAACAATTCAAATACATATATTCCTTTACTAATCAAACACATAAGACTCTCCAATAATTCTTAAATATCCAAAATCCTCGACTGATATCGCAACCCACTAAAATGATAATCCTTATCGCAACCAACTTCTGCGACAACCCATCATATCGCAACCAACTACTGCGACAACCCCTCATATCGCAACCAACTATTGCGACACAGTAGCATATCGCAACCAACTGTTGCGATATACACCACATGTCACAACTAACCATTGCGATATCATTGAGCATGTCGCAACCCAAGGTTGCGATACTCATGAATGTCGCAACTACCATAATTGTCGCAACCCACTATTGCGATATTCATGAATGTCTCAGTCCACTAAGTTCATACCTAACCCAGAAAATTATAGATTTTAACCATGAATGTTTCTGATATTTTGCAGATATGTTTAAGACCATAAATAACAACTATTCATAAACTTAGTTTTCCAAAAACATCCATATTTCATCAACAACCCACTTCTAAACCTTTTAGTAAACTTTTCTATTATTAACTATCTATAACAACAATTATAAATAGAATCATACCTTGATTCTTCACAGATTGCTTCTAAAATCTTGCTGGAATTAATATGCTTTCCTTCTTCTTTAACTTGCTCTCTCTCAATTCTCTCTTCTCTTTCTTGCCGTAGCAAACCCACACACACACACACATTTTTTTGAGATATTTGCTAAGAATGAATTATCTAATCCATCTTATCTCTTTTTGTTCATCTAAGGCGGTGGGTGGAGTAGATTTCACCAAACTCACCAACCAAACCCCATACTTCTCTTAATTGTCAAATTATACCCCCAAACTTCTATATAAAAATTAAATTCTACCCCTTAACTTCTAACTCCATAAAATTAATCCCAAACTTACCTTAAAATTAAAATAATAAAAATTAAATAAATCAACTATATACCCGGTTTATTTATTTGTCAACCATCAAAACACTTCTTGAGAGGAAGGGATTTGAATAGCTGAGATGATGCGCTTTCCACTCTTAGATTTTTACATGGTAATCAGAAGTTTTATTTTGCACATAAGATGAAAATTTGTTAGAAACAAAGAGCGTTTGTTTATTTATTTGTCAACCATCAAAACACTGGGATTGTCAATATTTTGTCTTTGACCACTTGCACCAACAGTTCCAACACAGATTTTCCTTTCAACGCTCTTTGAATATCCTCCGTCAACTTTCCAATCATCTACTTCTTGTAAGAGACATTCAATGAATCCAATGCCATATGTAACAGGTCCACCATCACAAAATGTGGCAGCGGTCCCATCATTTGTCGAATTTAGGCTCTTGCATGGGAACCCGAACCACGTAGGTTACCGGTTGTCATGACAATTGAAGTAACTGCATGGCATGGGTTCAAAGCTGGCATGGTATTGACATTGACAAGGCTTCCACCCGGTCCTCGTGAATCACCAACGAATGGTATCGACACTCGGGGTGTTCCGATTGGAGCATGAAGTCCAATAGATTGTGTCATTATTGGTGGAATGAATGGCAATTGTATCCGAGGAAAGGATGTATAACCGAAAGGCTCTAGAGTCGAAGTGCGTCCAAATGAAGTCGATGGCCGGGGCATGGGCCTATCTGTTTCAATACCAGCTAACACCGAGTGTGTAGCCGATAACGTTTGTGCTTGATCCTCGTGAGAAAATGAAACATTAACTTATTGAGAAGTTAATGAATGGCTTGGTGGGGCTGTGCAATGCGTTGTTGGGTCCACAACGTCTTTTTCAATACCTAATGGCGATGAACGCCTATCGGTAGTGGATGTGGTTGCCCGGCTAGACACGGTTTGGAAAGGATCATCATTTACTTCTTTTACAGATCCTGTCTCACTCTCACCATATTTTTTCTTCCTATAACACTCAAGCTCACTTCATTTTCTGTTTCAACTAATGGTCCATCATTCATCCTTGTATCGCCTCGAGAACCGGTGTTCTGAGTATGTAAAGATATAGAGGCAACATCATATACCTCAAAGTCATCATTTGGATCAGAGTCATTATCGGTTTCATCATAATCAGCTTCAGCATCATCTGTTTCATCATCTGCTTCTGTATCGGAACTGGAAGCAGAAATAACATTTGCTGGATCATCAATGTCAAGAAATACTTCATCAGAATCAGAAGTACCAAGGCTTTCTTCTTCAGTTGAAGAATGACCAGGAGAACCCCCATCTCCATCACCCCTCATAATTTATGTTTCTCTCAACTCAACCTGTTCAGGAACCCTAGTATCTTGAACCTGCTCACCTATTTCTATACCCTCACTCCGCTCACTTAGGTTGTGTGCACCCTGGTCCTGGCTGAACCATAGGTGCATGATTTTGTCTATACTCACTCACTATTGGTGACTCCTGGTCAGCGTAAGCATGTACATCATCTGGAATAACTTTGATGAAGTCAAAGTTAATTGAGTAAGACACTCAGATATAATGCATTCACTGCTCCGGATAATGATCTGTAGAAACCTTTGGAACAGAACAAATTTGCGGGCTTTGCTTGGTTGAGCTTTATCTGTAACCACTTCAATCAATTCATTCCATATTAAGATTGTAAAGTCTGTCCTTCGGTTGTAGGCAATAGCATGGAATATCCTTAGAGTAGATATGCTACACCTGTCCAGACCGGTATGTTTGGAAGTTATGCACCGGTTGATGATGCTGAACAAGGTGTACCATATAGAAGGTAGGTACTTCCTTTTGAACTTGGAAGCTCTGGCCAATGCTCAATCTTGAGCATCCTTGTACCCAGTGCCATTATGTCACGACACAAATCCACTTCAGAAATGATATCTTCAAAATTCTCAGATCTTGGCAGCTCCCGAACATTCCTTAACCTCTTCAGTGTAAAATACTGGTTTGATCCACTGACTGGGCAAAAAGTCAATGTTTTCCAGCATTATTGCAAGTATATCATCGACACGAGTTCTGTTTTTACTATAGTAGTGCGGAGTGGATGACCTTTGAATATTTCCACAATGATTTGGTAATCCATTCTGACAGCCATGTCAAAAGTATAGTTCTTATGGGCAATCTTTAGAAAATCCTTTTGCAAGATAAGCTCGTCATCAGGATTCCGAGCATTCACTGCCGAATGTGAGGATCGATGAGATGATATTGGTGTGTTCTCATCGGAAGAATTGCCATCAAATTGCTCCTGAAATTGTGCCATGGGAACTGTTCTGGAAAATGTTAGAACACAAGTGAAATTTTGCCATTTGACCTTTTTGAGAAAAATCCCAAAAATATCCGAAGTCCAGGTGTTATCGCACAATACATCAAAATAGGTTATCGCACAAAGAAGTTATCGCACAAAGCTTAGGCGATAAGAAGAAGTTATCGCACAAAACTTGGGCGATAAGGATGAATTTCTTTGTTGGGCGATAACTATGAATACTTGAATACAAGTATCATGCGATAGCTTTGAGTGGGTGTTCGGTTGGGGGTATTGAGGGGTAAGGAATGGGAATGATAATGAAAACTGCTGTTTGGTTTGATTTAATATAATGGAATCATTACCCCAAACCCATTAATTTCCATTCCTGAGCAAATTGAGGGGAATGAAAATTTTATTCATGCTTAGTCATTTTTCTCATACATCCCATTCATTTCTCGATGTTGAATGAATTTTTTTATTTTATTTTAAGTCACATTTGTATTAAAAAGTGTATATAAAATATTGTTTTATTAATTATATTGGTTTAACCAAACAGCATCAATGAAATGCTCATTCCTATTCCCATTCTCCTGCATTCCCATTTTCATTTTCATTTTCATTCCTTAAAATGAACCAAACGTCCCTTGAATGTTCGAGTCTAACATGAACATTCAACCCAGATTTGTAAGAATTTGAATAATAAGCTTTAAAATTCACAACCCTATTATCGATTCTCTAAGAGATAACCTATTTTACCATCTTTAACCACAAAATCTAACACATTGAATGAAAAACGAACATGAATATGAAAAGACACTTTTGTCGACTAACTACTTAGTGATTCACAAAATTTATGAACAATGGAATGTCAAAACAATGAAAAGTGATCGAATACTGACCTAATGTGAGTCTGAATGGAATCGATCAAAGAAACAACAACAAATACGATATTTTGAAAAAAATCTTAGAGAGCACAAGTAGGGTTTTCAAATGGTTATCGTGAAAAGAGTAAAAGTTCAAAGAAACCGCTCTATATAGGAACTCAGGGCTAGTGACACGTGGCAACAAGAGATTGGTCAAAATGGTTGACCTGCCACGAGTCAACTTCTCGCCTGAACAATAGGCGAAAAGTTCAACGTTATCGCTTGACACTAAGGCGATGAAGGATTAAAAGTTCTTGCCTAACACTTAGGCAATGAGCACTGTTCATCTTCCCTTATCGCACACCACTTGAGCGATAAGCAATTCTTGTCAGTCAAAGCTTGGGCGATAAGTACTGTTCATGTGTTCTTAGCGCTCAACACTTGGGCGACATGAAGAAGTTCTCGGCCAAGGCTTTGGCGATAAGAACTGTTATCGCTCAAGGCCTGGGCGACAACTCCTGTACTTAGACACTTTGCAAAAAATAAAAAATTTACAATTTGCTCAAAAATGATTTACCACGTTAAAAGATGTCCAACTTTTAACTAGCTAAGCTTAATCACAGTTTGAAAAAATATTTTGCTCCCCCTAGAATGATGCAAAGATATTTTTAAAAATTATGTCATCATCTAGGAGTTGCACAAAATTCAGATTAAAGAACTTACACTCATCTTCTTTGAACTGTATGAACAACTGCACACACATAAGTATGATTAGACAAAACACATATATTTGTGAAAGAAATATCATACTCCCCCTTGAAAAATGATTAGTAAAATTTTACTGAGACTCCCCCTGAAAACATGAGCACACATTAAACAGCACATATATCATGAAGAAAATTAATAGAGATAAAAGTAGAAAACAGGAAAATTTGAAATGAACTTTGAAAACTACAAAAACAGAAATCTTTGACATATAATAATAAAAAATCAAGATTGTAAGCTTGAATGAAAAATAATAAATTTAAAACTGATTGAATGAATATTATTAATATTCAAACTTTCATGTTCAACATGCCGAACTTAGAGATTAAAAATTTGAAACGTTTTTCATCTAAAGCCTTTGTAAACAGATCAGCAAGTTAAAATTTAGTAGAAACAACGTACAATTCAATTTTACCTTCCTCCACATGGTCGTTGATGAAATGATATCTGATATCAATGTGCTTCGTTTTCGTATGTTGGACATGATTCATCGAAATAGCAATAGCAGATTAACTGTCACTGTAAATTGGGATCTTTTCGTAATGAACACCAAAGTCCATAAGTTGAGTCTTCATCCACAAGACTTGTGAGCAACAGCTGGTAGCAGCAACGTAATCTGCTTCAGTGGTAGATGTTGACACACAATTATGTTTCTTTGAGGCCCAACTTACTAACTCGTCCCCCAAAAACTGTATGTGACCAGTTGTGCTTTTCCTATCCAGAAGGCTTCCTCCATGATTAGCATCAGAGTAGGCAGAGCGTTCATATCCCGTACCCTTCAGATACCATAAGCCAATGTAAGGTGTTCCTTTCAAGTACCGAAAGATTCTTTTAACCGCTCCAAGGTGTGACTCTTTGGGTTTAGCCTGAAATCTTGCACAAAGGCATGTAGCGAACATAATATCTGGTCGACTTGCGGTTAAATACATTAGTGAAACAATCATACCTCTATATGTCCGAAGATCAACATTTTTACCATCAGGATCCTGACCGATGTTGGACCCTGGTGCCATCGGGGTTCTAATTGTTGTACTATTCTCCATCTTGAATTTCTTCAAGATGTCGAACACATACTTCAACTAGTTGATAAAAATCTCCATTGAGAACTACTTTACTTGCAATCCAAGAGAGAAATTAATCTCTCCCATCATGCACATTTGAAATCTGGTCACCATGAGGTTAGAAAACCAATTACACATAGAAGGATTAGTTGAACCAAAAATTATGTCATCAACGTAAATTTGAACAATAATAATATCACCTTGTTCGCGATTGATGAAGAAAGTCGTATCAATCTTACCTTTATCAAAACCAGACTCAAGCAGAAATGTAGATAATACCTCATACCACGCGCGAGGGGTTTGTTTGAGACCATAAAGTGCTTTGTCAAGAATATAAACGTGATTCGGTTTGTCTTTATCCACAAAGCCTTCAGGTTGGGAAACGTATACCTCTTCTTTCAAAATGTCATTCACGAAAGGGGTCGTTACATCCATTTGATAGACAGTAAAGTTCTTGTAGGCAGCAAAAGCTAAGAACATCCTAATTGCCTCAATTCGAGCAACCGGAGCATATGTTTCGTCATAATCGATGCCCTTTTTCTGACGATAACCTTTCGCTACAAGTCTAGCCTTGTTTCTAACGACTATGCCATCTTCGTCTTTCTTATTCTTGAATACCCACTTTGTACCTATGATGCTTTTGTCCTTGGGTCGAGGAACTAACCGCCAAACTTTCAATGCTTCGAATTGATTCAGCTCTTCTTGCATTGCTATCACCCAGTCTAGATCTTCCAAAGCTTCAGATACATTGGACGATTCAACATTGCTTAGGAAGGTCGCAAACATACACTTGTTCGCAGTAGCTGACCTTGTCTTAACAGACGGAGAAGGATCACCTATAATTTGATGAATAGGATGAGCTTTCGTCCATTTTGTCGAGTGTGGGTGTGGAGCATAAGATGATTGAACATTCTCAAGGTTTGCATGAATCTCTTCATCAACTAAAGGAACAGAAACAAGAACATCAACAATTTGAGGTTCTGGAGAACTATCATTCTCAAGAACTTGTTCTCCAAAAGTTTCTAAGTGTTGCTGAAGGACTATTGTATCTTCAATTGAATGTATATTCGTTTGTGTTGGAGTAGTAATATCTTCAGATGTATTAGAAGAATCTTGTGTAGCATTGTTTGATGTTGATTCTTTAACAATAGTAGACTCGATAACTTGAGTAGGTTGAGTTGCATCGGATTCAGGATTTTGATTTGCAGCGGAATTTGGTATTGATGCAACCTTTTTCCTATTTAGAATATTCGAAGAATGATTATAAGTACCGAAATATTCATCATAAAATTCTTCAAACAAAATATCAAGATCAGATAAGTGGGATTTAGAAGTAGAAGGTTGATTCTGGTTTTTCTTGTTTGGAACAAGTTCTGAACTAAGTTGTACAGAAGCTAATACTCCAGTAAGCACGGGCCCTGAACTGTTTTGTTCATAAGCCAACTCTTCAGTCTTATAAAATTTAACATTAACACTTTAAATGACTGTCTTTGATTGCTTCATGTAGATTATGTATGATGCAGCAGAGAAAGAATATCCAATGAAAATACCCTCATTGGCCTTTGGACTGAACTTGTTGAGATTGTCTTTGTCGTTTAACACAAAACACTTACAGCCTAAAACATGAAGGTGTTTAATGTTTGGTTTCCGGTTGTTCATAATCTCATACGGAGTCTTGCCAAACCGACGATGAATAATCGAGCGATTCTGAGCATAACATACAGTTGCTACAGCCACTGCCCATAAGAATAAAGGTAGATCTGCATAAGACAACATAGTGTGCGCCGCTTCCACTAAGGTTCTATTGCACCGTTCTACTACACCATTCTGTTAAGGTGTTCTGGCAGCCGATAATTGTTGAGTAATCCCGTTAGATTCATAAAAATCTCCCAAGAGACTGTTTTTAAACTCCGTGCCTGCGTGCCATTATCTGAACTAACAATCTTCACTGACATCTGCATGTTATTTTGTGTTGATTTGATGATATTGATGAGATGGTCAGAAGTTTCATCCTTTGAACGAAGAAATCTTACCCACATATATCTTGAATAATCATCAACAATCACCAACACATATTTCTTACCATTTATACTCTGAATCTTCATCGGTCCGCACAAGTCAACATGTAATAACTCCAAAACTCTTTTTGTTGTTGGTTTAGGCTTCGCCTTATGAGGAACTCTTTTCATCTTCCCTTTCTCACAAGCATCACACATATGTTCTGCGCCAAATTTCAACAAACGAAGACCACAGACTAACTCACCCTTAACTAATTTATGCATATACCTAAATTTGAGGTGAGACAATCTTCTGTGCCACAACCAACTTTGTTGAATAGAAGCTTTCGACAGAAGACACACATCTCATTCATACTTGATATTGGACAGATTAATCGTGTAAAGATGGGACTTCTTTGTGCCAACCAAAAGTTCTTTACCATATTCGGTTCGAACACAACAACGTGTTGCCTTGAAATTAACTTCCAAATCCTTGTCACAAAATTGTCTTATGCTGAAAAGATTATGTCCTAAGCCTTCAATGTAGCTAAGTTTTTTGTTTGTAAGGTTGTCTTGAACAATATCACCATACCCTAGAATCGGCGAAAACTGATCGTTGCCAAACCTGACGCGTCCACCATTTTTCTCTCTAAAGTTCGTCAGAATTTCTTTCCTCCAGTCATATGTTTAGAGCATCCTGAGTCTAAGTACCAAATATAACTGGTCTTCAAGCAATCAGATCATGCAGTTTTAGGTACCCATTTGAAAATGGGTCCTTTTGGGTTAGTGACATTAGACACCTTTTTGAACTTGGGATGTCTCTTTTTCTTGGAAAAATTCTTTTAGCATGCACATGAGAAATATAACAAAAATTAAACCAACAACATGAATCAGACTTAGCAATAAAATCACCCCAACCACAAGCAGAACAACACAATTCAGTATTTGCAAATTGAAATCAATTGCTTATTCGAATATCTATTGTAAGAATTTAGAAGGTTTTGTTTGTTATTCGCAACTAATTGTTTATCAAATGTAGAAGAACTGTTTGTCTCAAATTGCTTGTCTGGTAGATATGACTTTTGCTTTACACGCTACTTATGCTTCACTCCTTTTGTTTTCAGAAATCCATCTTAAAAACCAGAAGATTTATAATCAGATGAAACACCCTAGAAATAGGGGTAAACAAAAACTTTCATAATACGAAAGAGCGGTAATAAATTGCTATTGCATGAGCTAACCCAAAAGGGAGAAATACATGTATATGGGTTAAATTACAAGTGTATTCAAATGAAAGATTTATGACAACCAACTAATCTAAATCCTAATGCAGAATCGAGATTACAAAAGGGTTGTCATCCCTATTCGTATAGATCTTCTATGTTTCGTTTCCCAAAAGCATTTATCCAAAGTTCACACGCTCCGCCTAATTCTTCTTAATAACGACTCCACTAGAACCTGAGATTCATGTCAACATTAAAACAAGTGTCAAGGCAAAGCTTGGTGAGTAGCCACAAATAACAACACATATTAATAACATGCATACTTAAGAATCATTATTCCGGTTTCCATAGATAGATTTGAAGTTAATGGGGGAGACCCATAACACCAAGAAGTTCCACCCAAAGAGTCGAGATACCTTAGTGTTATCCGCATAGATGCGGCACCAAAGGCCCGACACATCCGGGGGTGAAACAAAGGCATTAACCCAAATGGTCAGGGTCTAGGCACATACCCTTAAGGTGGTGCCCAAGACTATGTCCTCCTAGTGAACACTTAACTTGATTCATTCAAAACCCAACTTAGCCACAAGCCATATCAATATGTATAATTCATGTAAAGGCTTCTGTTCACGACATATGATTATAAGCAAGTAATAGTACCGAGGAACTTTCTCATACATCATATAAGATTCACCTTCTATTAGAGCATATGCTTCATATGTAAAGATGCACATAGTCTCAAGTAGGGTCATTATACCCAATAAGCCAAATGGGTTAGCTAATTTAATCATTATGACGTGCTTATTACCATCAAAGTAAACTTGTAACCATTTGGTATGAAACCCTAAACTTTCAAAAACATAATAACATAGTATCAACATATGGAACCCATCAAGCATTTCCATAGGCCATGTTTACCTCCATTAAACCAAAGCATTACCTTCCCAAAATTAGGGTTTTCAAGAAAACAAAGAAACAATCAAAATAGTAAGTAAATAACATGGATCTAGTTTAAGGTGGGTTAGAAAACTCACAATCTAGGTTTTTAGACCCAAAACCTAGAAAATCGATGAAACCCTAGTTATTGGAGAAGTGGAACTAAAGTATTGTAGTTGTAGGAGTTAGACCCTTGAGTGGAAACTTCAACAAATGCTCCCAAATGATCCAAGATTCACCATTAATGAGGGTTCTTAAGTTTAGGTGAGATTTAATAAGGGAAGGTGGGGAAGAGGAAGAAAAACCGCCCTAATCCTAAAGAAAACCGTATGGAAATGTGTTTGTGAAAAGTGTGGAATAAAAGGGCTAAAAATAAGATTTTATGGCATCCAGTCCCCGACGAGCGATAGTGCCCAGGGCACTTTTGCCGAGTCACTCTCGCTGAGATTGTACTGCGACCACCAACTAACACCATGGAGATTGTGAGAGGCGATTGTGCCAAGGGCACTCTCGCCGTGTCACTCTCGCACAAAATATACCGAGAGTGGTATACTGCTTGCGATTGTGACATACGACTGTGCTCGAGGGCACTACCGGCTTGTCACTCTCAGACCCACACCCCCACAACCAAGTTCTCGCAAAGTAAACACTTAGGGTCACAAGCAAGTAATCATGTAGGTTTTAGCAAGTAAGGAGCCATTAAAAGACGTAACGATAAGATTCATGGATGAAATGGACCTAAGGGTGCAACATGCGAGATTGGGGAAGTTACGGGTGTTACAGTCCTCCCCACCTTGAAATTTCGTCCCCGAAATCTTGTTCTGTCCAAAAAGATTGGGGTAACGCTTCTTCGTGTCTTCTTCGGACTCCCAAGTGATATTGGCACCGCGATGATGTTTCCATTGGACCTTAACCATAGTCACATCCTTATGCCGAAGTTTCTTGACTTTCGATTCTAGTATTGACTCATGTTCCTCCACACAACGGTTCCCGTTATTGACTCGAATTTCCGTCAACAGAATCACACTTTCCTCTTTGGCTAAACACTTCTATAAATAGCAAACGTGGAAGGTAGGGTGAATCCCATCCATTTCTGGCGGTAGGTCTAGCCTGTAAGCTTGGAGTCCTACTTTTTCCAAGATCGTGAACGGTCCAAGAAAACGAGGGCTAAGTTTTCCGCGCTTCCCGAACCGAATGATCCCTTTCCACGGTGATACTTTCAACATAACCCGATCTCTCACTTGGAATTCTATCGGTCGACTCTTCTTGTCTGCGTAACTCTTTTGTCGATCTTGCGCTGCTTTCAACCGTTCCCAAATTTCGTTCACCTTATCCGCGGTCTCTTGTACAATCTCTGGTCCCGCGAATTTCTTTTCCCCCGCTTCAAGCCAACAAACGGGGGTTGTGCATCTACGACCATACAAGGCTTCAAACGGAGAGGCCTTAAGGCTCGAATGGTAACTGTTGTTATACGCAAATTCCACCAACAGTAGGTGTGTGTCCTAATTCCCATCAAAATCTATTACACACGACCGAAGCATATCTTCAAGTGTTTATATCGTCCTCTCTCTTTGACCGTCCGTTTGAGGGTGATATGTCGTGCTTAACTTAACTTTCGTCCCCAATTCTCTTTCAAAGCTCGCCCAAAAGTTAGAAGTGAATCGACTATCTCTATCGGACACAATTGATAGTGGCACTCCATGTCTTGACATGATTTCTTTGATGTAGAGCCTAGCCAACTTGTCCATGTTTAACGTTTCTCGCATCGCCAAAAAGTGCACGCTCTTAGTCAACCGGTCTACAATCACCCAAATAGTGTCGTGGCCTCGTAATGTCCTTGGAAGCTTCGTCACGTAATCCATCGTGACGTTGTCCCACTTCCATTTCGGTATCGTCAAAGATTGTAAACTCCCATACGGCTTTTGGTGTTGAGCCTTGACTTGCAAACACGTCACACAAGTTCCACATATTTAGCCACATCGAGCTTCATTACCGTCCACCAATAGTTTAACTTTAGGCCCCTATACATTTTTGTGCTACCGGGGTGTATAGAGTATCAAGACTTGTGAGCTTCCTCATAGTGTAGCTCGCGATTACCACCGACTTTCGGCACCCAGATCCGACCTTGGAAGAGTTTGAGTCCTTGACTATCCTCCGTTAACAGCTCTCGTTGCTTTACCATGACTTCGGCTTTAAGGTTTTCTGGTCGAAGGGCCTCCAACTGACTTGTTTTGATGTTCGCTAACAAACATGATACTACGTCGATCCGGTTGAGGTTTAGCTTGATCCCACCTCCATGGTTCTTTTGGCTCAAGGCGTCCGCCACCACGTTAGCTTTCCCGGGGTGGTAGAGTAGTTCACAATCATAATCCTTCAAAAGGTCAAGCCATCTCCGTTGTCGCATATTTAACTCCTTTTGGTCGAAAAAGTACTTGAGACTCTTGTGGTCGGTAAAAAGAGTGCATTTTGTCCCGTACAAATAGTATCGCCACAACTTCAAGGCAAAGACCACCGCCGCCAACTCCAAGTCTTGGGTCGGGTAGTTCTTCTTGTGATCCTTTAGTTGCCGTGATGCATAAGCTATCATCTTCCCCCGTTGCATCAACACACAACCAAGCCCCATTTTGGAGGCGTCGCTATAAACCACGAAGTCTTCCGATCCTTCGGGTAAGGATAAGATTGGGGCCTCACACAACTTCTTCTCGAGAGTCTTGAAAGCATGTTCTTGCGCGTTAGTCCACACAAACTTGATGTTCTTTCTTGTCACAGAGGTAAGTGGCGAAGCGATCTTTGAGAAGTCTTGTATAAATCGTCTATAGTACCCGGCTAGTCTCAAGAAGCTTCTAATTTCCATTAGACTCGTAGGCGGTTCCCAATTTGTCATTGCTTCTACCTTTGCTGGGTCTAATTTCACCCCGTCTCGAGACACGACGTGTCCCAAGAATTGGACTTCTCACAGCCAAAACTCTCACTTTGAGAACTTAGCAAACAATTTTTCCCTCCGAAGAACTTCTAACACCTCCTGTAAATGCTGACCGTGCTCGGCCTCGTCTTTAGAGTAGATCAAGATGTCTTCGATAAAGACTATCACCGACTTGTACAAGAAGGGTCGACATACACGGTTCATCAAGTCCATAAACACGGCCGACGCGTTCGTTATCCCAAACGACATTACCAAAAACTCATAGTGTCCATACCTTGTCCGAAAAGCCGTCTTCGGAATATCGCCCGCCCTCACTCTCACTTGGTGGTATCCGGACCTCAAATCGACTTTGGAGAAGCAACCCGCTCCTTGAAGTTGGTCAAAAAGATCATCAATCCGGGGAAGAGGGTATCTGTTCTTTACCGTCACCTTATTAAGCTCTCGGTAGTCTATGCACATCCACATCGACCCATCCTTCCTTTTCATAAACAACACCGGAGCTCCCTAAGGCGACGATCTCGGTCGTATAAATCCCTTCACTAACAATTCTTGTAGCTGTGACATCATCTCTTGCATTTCGGTTGGCACTAAACGGTACGGAGCACAAGCAATCGAGGCCGCCCCCGGCATGAGGTCTATATGGAATTCCACTTGCCTCTTTGGTGGTAAATCGGGTAGGTCATCCGGAAAAACATCCAGGAAGTCACGTACTACTTCTACATCTCCCAACTTATGTTTCTCCAACTTAACGTCCACTATATAGTCCAAACACGACGAGTACCCCTTGGCTAGGAATTTTCGTGCCTTTACCGAACATATTATTGAAGTAGTCCTTCCCCCCTTTTCCTCATACACCGTCACTACATTCCTATCCGGCGTCGGAATTCGGATCATCTTTTTCGCACACATAATTTCAGCCTTATTCTCGATCAACCAATCCATACCCACTACCACATCAAAACCTGCGATCGCCATGGGCAACAGATTTACCTCAAAGGTATTCCCATCTATCTCCAAGATGCACTTACCAAAATACTCTCGGATCAATGCTTCCTCCCCATTAGCTACTTCGACTATTAGGGCGTCCAAAAGGGAACTAACTGGAATAGTAAATTGTTTGCAAAAATAATTCGATACAAAGGAACGATTTGCTCCAGAATCAAACAATATAAGAACATGCAAGGAGTTTGCGAGGAACGTGCCCGTCAAAACATCGGTGGTATCTCTCGCCTCCACGGCGGTCATCTGGAAAGCTCGGCTTGGCGCCCTCGGCGGGTTCTCCTTCTTAACCGGCACTCCTCTTGGTGCGTTCCAATTACCTCCAAACAACTTCGGGCAGTTCTCAGCACTAAAAAAACTAGCCCTTCGCATAGACGGTCTCTTGATGTGCCCCGGTTCTCGGCACTCGAAACAAACCAGCCCTCGGACAGGGCAATCACGGACCGCGTGATCTTTCTTCCCACACTTTGCGCATTCGGTCGGGTTAGGGTGTGGCCTGGTGTTGCATGGGCCACTATGCTTGCTCTTGCACCTATGGCACCATCTCACATCACGGTGGGGATCACCATTCCGTCCCCTAATAAACGGTCTGAACTGACGAGTGGGTCCGACCGACCCTTCCCATTTCCTTTTCTCACCAACAACTGCCTTCTCTTCCTTTCCCTTCGCATAGACGGTCTCCATCAGCTTTACTTCCTCTATCGTTTCCTGCAATGACACAGCTTTAGAGTTACGGACCATCACCATCATTTCCGCCGGTAACCCCTTAAGGTAAGCCGTAACCTTCTCTTTCTCCGTTAGGACCACGTGCCCCACCAAATTGAGCTTTTCCATGAACAAACGGGTGTACTCCCTTACAGTTGAATTCCCTTTCTTGAGCGATCGGATTTCCTCTTCGATCCGATCCATTTCTTGTTCGTTGCAGTATTCATCCAGTACTTTTTCTTGAATGCTTCGCACTTCATCTTTGCTAAGACCGAGGCCTCCAAGGTAGAAGTGAAAATATTCCACTACGCGAGGGCCGCGCCTCTCAACATCTGAGAGCCAAACTTTACCTTTTGATTCTCCCCACAGTCACAAGCCCGGAAGGCCTGCTGAATCTCCCTGATCCAGTTCATACAAGCCACCGGATCATCGGAGCCGGCGAATTCGGGCGGCTTACAATAAAGGAAGGTCTTGTAGGAGCAACCCTTCTCCCTCTTTTCTTCTTCTGTGCGGGTGCGTTCATCCGTGCCCACCACGTAGACCACTCCACCGAACCAACCCGGGCGTTTTCTGCAACCGCCTCATTCCTTCGGTGACTCGCATCATGATCCTCTAATAGTTTTAAGAACTTTTCATCCCGCTTGTCCATTGCAGAGTTCATCATCTGCAAGAAACTAGCCATCATGACGGACTGAGGGTCCGCCTCTTGCATTACTGGCTCCTCCATCTCGATATTGACTTGGGGTATGAGATCGACAATTACCCTTAACATCTGGGGAATAGGAGGACCATCCCCTTGATTTGGTTGCCTTGGATTTTCCCTTGTCGTCACACTATTCTCTTGGCCTTCTTCCAGATTCGCCACTCGGCTTCTCGTGTTTACCATGGTGAACTGCCACACATGATAAATACCATACTGGTTAATTCTTTCAAAGATTAACGATGTGTAACGTACTACTACAATCATTAAGCATCATAATAACAAATTCAAGCATGCTCACGTATGAATATATTCACCATAACACACGCCCTATGAAAATTTGAATATATCACACATAAGAATCCTTTTCATCATCACCACAATTTTCAACAACTGCAATTCCGTTGGTCCTATACTCTCCCCACCTATGGTTTCTACCCATGGTCATGGAATTTCATAAGGGTAACTCAGTTTAAGTCTAGGTATAATAAGGTTACAACCTAGTTCGCTTAAACCAACGCTCTGATACCAACTTGTAACACCCTAGAAATAGGGGTAAACAAAACATTTCATAATATGAAATAGCGGTAATAAATTGCTATTGCATGAGCCAACCCAAAAGGGAGAAATACGTGTATATGGGTTAAATTACAAGTGTATTCAAATGAAAGATTTATGACAACTAGCTAATCTAAATCCTATTGTAAAATCAAGATTACAAAAGGGTTGTCATCGCTATTCGTATAGATCTTCTATGTTTCGTGTCCCAATAGTATTTCCCCAAAGCTCACACGCTCCGCCTAATCCTTCTTAATAACGGCTCCACTAGAACCTGAGATTCATGTCAAGATTCAAACAAGTGTCAAGACAAAGCTTGGTGAGTAGCCACAAATAACAACACATATTAATAACATGCATACTTAAGAATCATTATTCCGGTTTCCATAGATAGATTTGAAGTTAATGGGGGAGACCCATAACACCAAGAAGTTCCACCCAAAGAGTCGAGATACCTTAGTTATCCGCATAGATGCGGCACCAAAGGCCCGACACATCCGGGGTTGCAACAAAGGCATTGCCCCAAATGGCGAGGGTCTAGGCACATACCCTTAAGGTGGTGCCCAAGACAATGTACTCCCAGTGAACACTTAACTTGATTCATTCAAAACCCAACTTAGCCACAAGCCATATCAATATGTATAATTCATGTAAACGCTTCCAGTCACGACATATGATTATAAGCAAGTAATAGTACCGAGGAACTTTCTCATACATCATATAAGATTCACCTTCTATTAGAGCATATGCTTCATACGTAAAGATGCACATAGTCTCAAGTAGGGTCATTATACCCAATAAGCCAAATGGGT
Source organism: Saussurea involucrata (assembly GCA_033807775.1). NCBI lineage: Eukaryota > Viridiplantae > Streptophyta > Magnoliopsida > Asterales > Asteraceae > Saussurea > Saussurea involucrata. The sequence goes on from CM066322.1 coordinate 143,918,453, forward strand.
TAGCTAGCTTAATCATTAAGCCGTTCTTATTACCATCAAAGTAAACTTGTAACCATTTGGTATGAAACCTTAAACTTTCCAAAACATAATAACACAGTATCAACATATGGAACCCATCAAGCATTTCCATAGGCCATGGTTACCTTCATTAAACCAAAGCATTGCCTTCCTAAAGTTAGGGTTTTCAAGAAAACAAAGAAACAATCAAAATAGTAAGTAAATAACATGGATCTAGTTTAAGGTGGGTTAGAAAACTCACAATCTAGGTTTTTAGACCCAAAACCTAGAAAATGGATGAAACCCTAGTAGTTGGAGGAGTGGAAGTAAAGTCTTGCAGTTGTAGGAGCTAGACCCTTGAGTGGAAACTTCAACAAATGCTCCCAAATGATCCAAGTTTCACCATTAATGAGGGTTCTTAAGTTTAGGTGAGATTTAATGAGGGGAGGTGGTGAAAAGGAAGACAAATCGCCCTAATCCCAAAGAAAACCGTATGGAAATGTGTTTGTGAAAAGTGTGGAATAAAAGAGCTAAAAATCAGATTTTATGGCATCCAGTCCCGGACGGGCGATAGTGCCTCGGACACTTTCGCCGAGTCACTCTCGCTGAGAGTGTACCGCGACTACCAACTCACACCACGGCGATTGTGACATCCGATTGTGCCAAGGGCACTCTCGATGTGTCACTCTCGTACAAAATGTACCGAGAGTGGTACACTGCTTGCGATTGTGACATGCGATTGTGCCCGACGGCACTACCACATTGTCACTCTCGTACTCACACCCCCACAGCCAAGTTCTCGCAAAGTAAACACTTAGGGTCACAAGCAAGTAATCATGTAGGTTTTAGCAACTAGGGAACCATTAAAAGACGTAACGATTGGATGCATGGATGAAATGGACCTAAGGGTGCAACATGTGAGATTGGGGAAGTTACGGGTGATACATCAGAAGATTTAGAATCAGAAGATTTAGATTTATGAGAATTACGCTTCTTCGATTTTCTTTTTCTTCGCCTTTTCTGTGATGTCTGTTTAGATGAATCCTTCGAATAATAGTCATTTTTAGAAGTAATTGTTTAGTATTCGAACATTCACCTTCACATAAAATACTTGGAGATTCTTCAAATTTTAAAATGAAATCATTATGATCAGGAAGCTTTGCAGAAAAATCAAAATCACAAACGTTTTCATCTTCACAAACCTCAAATTTTCTTTCCATTTTAGAAACTGTTAGTGCAATATGTCTTCAAGGTTTAAATATAGAAAGGTCAAAGTCAAAGTCAATGTAATGTGTTTTGTATAAATAGCCTTTGTGTAGGTTAGTTTGAGAGACTCTAAGAAACATTCTCTGAATTCACATTCATATCTTAGAGAGAGAAAGTGCAGAACTCATATCTTGTATACAGTGTTCTTGATCAATGAGATGACAAATTCACATCTTCTCTATCTTGATTGATCTTTAGGGTTTAACAGAAACAAATTCAACATCAAACTCAACGTCAAACTCAACATCAAACTCAATATCAGGTTCAATTGATTTATCAAGAAAAGTTAGATTTTCACATACTGTAATGGTGTAACAAAATCCTTTTCAGATTCATTACTTTCAAAATTTGAATTTCCCACAAAAGCCTTACATGAGGATACGTCTGAATCAGTTTATTCAGGCATATCTTCATATTTGGAATCAGCATCCACTTTGTTATAAGAGAGAACAGTCAAAATAACATCATTTTCTAGATCAAAAGAAATCTATTGGTCAAGAAAAGCTTCTTTAAAACTATTGGAGTAAATAGTTGAAAGAAGATTTTTTTCTATCTAAAAAACAATCTTTTGTTCAAGAATTTTTTCCTCCAGTTCCATTAATTTAAATTCCAAAACCAGAGGTGGAACATATCTCTTAGCTTTAAACGGTTTTTCCCTTTTTGCTGAAATTAAATAAATGTCAAAATAATCATTTGATAATGAAACTTTTGGTTGCTTTTCATACTTTTTGTTCTCTTGCGAATAGCAAAATATAAGTTGCATTTTTGTGGTATTCTTTCTTTTTTATCTTTTCAAGCTCATCAATTTCCTTTGAGTTGGTCCATTTGATTGCACAATCAGGGTAATATTTAGCAAGGTTTAAAAATTTAAACTCATAAAGAGTCAGAACGTAAGAATTTGCCTTTGCTAAATATCTAGGATTGTTATATCCAATGCCCCAACTTTTATTGAAATATTTAACTTCCCTCGGTTTGTTTATATGAATAGTCTGATCAGATTGACCTATCTTATAAAGCTTCGTCTCCAAATCTTTTATCTTTTCAGAGAAATCAGTATTTAAACTATTCAGATATTTTATTCTCACTCTTCTTGTCATCTAACTCTTTAACCTTCTTGTTCATTTCAGAAATCTAATGATTGAAAATCAGCTTGTCCTCATCAAACTTTTCTTTTTGACTTTCAAGATATTTGATCTGATCATTGTTTTTGGCTCATTCAAAATTTATGTCAAGAAGAGTTTGATTTAGATTCGCGTTGTTTTATTTTTACGTTTTTAATTTGTTTCTCAAACGTTGAAGTGCAAGCCTCATGGTGTTCATCTAACGCATAAAGTAATTTCCAGAGTTAGAACTTACCTCAGATCCGCACTCAAAATTGCTTTCACCATCAGAGACATCATCTTTTGTATCATCACCCATGAAGCATACGTTGGCTTGTTCATCGTTGTCAGCCTCATCATCAGTATAATCAGGCCAATATTCGTCTTCCACCAACAAAGATTTTCCAGACTCCTTCTGTTTAGCCAACATCATCTTTGTCTTATAGTAGTCTGGGTTATGAACAACTTTCTTTCAACAATCTTTTGCAAAATGACCAGGCGTGCCGCAATTGTAACACTTCGGTGTTTCTACTGGGTTTTTCTCCTCAAACTTTTTCTTTCCATCTTCTCTTTTGTCATCAAACTTCCTCTCTTCAAATTTCTTTCATTTTCTCTCTTACCATCAAACTTGTTCATTCTAGGCTTCCTATAAAATCTGTCTTTGTCAAAATTCCTTGAACCAGATGAGTACCTCAGATTGTTTGAACTCGGCTTTTTGTAAAATTTCTTCTGAAAATGCCTTGTTAACAATATCATTGCTTGTTCCAGTTCAGCACCATCATCAGAAATATTACCCGTATACTCCACTTCATTATCATCAGGCATCTCATTCACATATCTTTGCCCGTATTTATCAGCCACCAAAGCAACTGGATCAGGAACTGACTTCTTCTTTTTCCTATTCTTCTTTTCCTTAACCTCATCAACTTCTTCCTCATCTTGTTGTAAAGTTTCAAATAGTTCATGTAAAGGCATTGTGGACAATCTCGGATTCTGTTTCATCCTCCGACTTACACTTTTCCACTCAGGCTGAAGAATGCTCAGGAACTTCACATTGTTTTGAATCACTGTCTTGTTGATTTTGTTCTTACTCAACTCATTCAACCATATCACAAACCTATCATAAGTTTGTGCTAAATTCTCATCTTCCTTAGCCTTAAATTCCTTATATCGATTAATGCACAACGTCATCTTCATCCGATTCCCTATTTGAGATCCTTGCATCATTTTCTCATGTTGGTCCCACATCATCTTAGCATTCTCTTTGAAACTATCTATCTTGTTGTAAATCTCTTTCGGAATTCCCATAATCAAGTAAGACTTTGCCTTCTTATCAGCATCAAACCTTAGAGTTTCTTCAGGCATGTATTTTTTAATGGGTTTCCAGTCCTCAAATTCAGCTCTTCCTTGAATAGCTGGCACTATCAATCTATGTCTCTCCATCGGACCATCTCTTATTGACAACATGATATTTGCTCCATTTGATTGTCTTTCTATGACCTATCCTTCCACTGTTCATATTCTCCTTCAAATAGAACATCAGGTCTGGTATCGGAACCAAGAGCCATCATCATCTCATTCTTAGACATCTTGAAAAACTTATACTTGTTTATGATCTTTAAACAAATCAAGCAACACAGAAAATTATATGCCAAACAGTGTACAAATGAAAAACTTCTCGCTCAAAGGTTGGGCGATCACGCTGTGTGAACAGTAGTTCTCGGGTAAAGGTTAGGCGATAACAGTGGTTCTCGATCAAAATATGGGCGACAACAAAAGTTCTCGACCAAAAGGTTCTCGGTCAAAAAGTTATCGACCAAAAGTGTCTCAGTCAAAAAGTTCTACACCAAAGTTGGGCGATCAAGAAAAGGTTATCGATTAAAGGTTGAGCAATCAAAGAAGGTTCTCGGCTAAAGCTTGGACGATTAAAAGAGTTCTCACCTAAAGCTTGGGCGATAAGATGAAGTTATCTCACGACACTTAGGCGATCAAAATTCCCGAAATTTCTATCGCTCAAGAGCTGTGCGATAAGTATGAATGCACGCTTTGTGCGACAACTATGAATGTTTGAATCTCAGTTTTGGGCGACAACTATGAACACGAACATGGATATTTATTAAGTCCGATTTCAAATCAAAAACTCGTCCAAATGATCTGAAATTTTGCAGGTTAGTTCGCGAGATGATTCTGAACAACTTTAACAAATTAACTACTATAAAAAAATCACTGGAATCTAATTCCCAATCCTAAAATAGTAGCTTCCTTTTTCGAACCAAAAATGCCCAAAATCCTCAAAAACACAATCCAAATCCGTAGTTTAGGCACAAATGATCACACATAACCTCTATAATATCCAAATCGCTCAAGTCCGTACCAAAATCCACCCAAAGTACGAACTAGAACACACAAACTCAGATCTATTGGCGAAAAGTGCAAAAATATCCAGAAATGTCCAAAAATTCCACTGTATTGGCAGATCTATGTAAAGATTTGCTTGCTCCGATACCACATGTGATCCTAGAAACAAGTATAACAACAACTAGATTCAAGATCAAAGACTCATCTCTAGATTGATATGATGTCACAAGTACTTACAAGAGAGAGAATCTATGAACTGATACAATGAGAGTTCTTAGACAAAATGACTTCAACTAAGCTATTTATACCTGGAAAGAATATTACACAAATAGTCCTTCAACTTTATAACAACATTAAAATATGGCACTAACAGATCCTTTTATCATTGTAAAATCATGTCTTTTTGTCTTGCAAATTATGTCTTGATGGCTTGAGGATCCCATGCCTTTATTGTATCGGTTATAATTGCATGGTCGTCATTAGTATAAACCATAATTCAAAATGTCTCAATTGCGTTTGATATACGGTAAGGGAAAGAAAAACGCATGACAAATATGCATTGTTAACATAAAAAAGGGTGTTTAACAAAGAAGTTAGAGTAGCTTTTAAAAATGCTCAAGTAAAATGAATACAAATTGAATGTTCTTAAACTTCATATTCATCCTATTACTTATAAATCATATAAAAACAAATCATGATGTATTTTTATTTGATTGATAGATTACAAAATGTTAAAGTCTAAAAAAGATAATTTTCATAAGGAATAATTTTTTTACGGTACATAAGGTACACCAATTAAAATTAAAGGGGTGCTCCAGAAAATATAAGAAGTTAGATAAGTTAAAGGTGCACTCGACCATGGGGCTTAAGGCGCTGAGCTCATGAAGCCACAAGCAAGCGGTGGTGCAATACAGTTCTCATCCTTTCTTCTCATCTCGTGTTATGTCTTATGGGGCAACCCACATCGAAACCTTAATGAAGTCCATAAAAGATAACAGAGGAAACTAATAGTTATACATATACAAGGAAGTCCATGAGATTGATAAAAAACATTTAGCTTTATTATATTTTTAATTTAACAATTAATAATAATCATTAACTTTAATATCATCAAATTAAAAATTATCACAATTAAATTATTATCAGGTTTACAATTATATACAGCACGATCGAAAGTGTAATTGGTTTATAAATTTATAATGTCACACAATATACAGTTTTCAAATTTTGTTTTATAAACTCATAATATTTTGTTTTATAAATTTATAATGTTATACAATTATCAAATTTCTTTTTTTAAAGGCAAAACAATTTTATTACCAAATCAAACCGTACAAACGAGTAGCCAAATACAACCAAAGCCGACCACAAAAACTAGGACATCGGTTTGCCAGGAGTAAACCAACTAGTCCATCGAACGAAACAACACAAAAGAAAGCCTCATACCTTAACCGTGACTGCAGCTTAATGAAGCAGCTCCTGCCCCCAAGCGTGCGACTAATCTGACCCAAACAGGTGCCAGGGACAGCAGCTTATTGAATCAGCAGTTGCCCCCACACTAAACAAATTAAAAAAAGGACCCCGGGACAGTAAGCTTAATGGTTCAGCCACTGCCCCCAACCACACAGCTCAACCACCTGCTGATTCCAGTAGCCTACGCCGCGACCAACTCGACGGATATCCTCCTTGAGCATGTACACAACAGCACGGACACAACAACACGGACAGTAGCCTTATCCTCTCAATTTTTTGCGCGTCCCTCACGAACTCTACGTACGGGCTGTTTGGTTGAAGACAACGCCTGTTGTGGATTCGTTAGCCATAAAGTCCAATCCAAGCTCCTTCCACCCATCCTTCTTGTGAGCCATTCGAAGCATCGTCTTTGAAACTCCAATACTCGGTCTTCCAATTTGCTTTTGTCTTCTTTAAAAACCACTTGATTTCGATGACCCCATATGAAATACACGAAGCATCATACCAATTCCAACCACATTTTTTGTTGTACAAGCAGACTTGACTCGAAAAAATTGAGATTCATTAACTCTTGCAATGAGCCTACATTTTCTTCCCTATGAGACCACCATTTCAGCACCTTATTCCACACTTTGGCCACGTCACGACATTGTACCAAAGTGTGCTGCACCGTTTCCACCTTGTTCCCGCATCTTGGACAAAGCGTAGACCCCAAGTCCACCCCCATCCTATCAAGAACCGACCTAGTTAGGATCCTTCCTAACTTAGCCCTCCAAGCAAAGATTCCCACCTTTAAGGCACTACTTTTTAGTTTTGACCATTTAGTTTCCTCAAATTGCTCCCCAAATGCCGCCACCCTCTCATCTATAATAGCTTTGAGTTCTTGCACCGTGAACTTCTCGTCAACCCATTCCACCCACCTCACTCTATCCCTCACCACTATTTTTGGTTTCCAACCTTGTAACACCTCCTCTAGTTCTTTTAGCTCCCCCACCTCTCTACCCCTCGGCTCCCTCCGCCAACTCCATCTCCATTCCCAATTTTCACCCACCCACAACCCTTTTTCGGATACCATACTCTCTCTATTCGATTCAAGCCACCAAAGCCGCTTGAACTTCTCCTTTAATGGTTCACTCTCAACCCACCTATCCAACCAAAAATTTGTCTCATCCGATCTACCTACTTCTCTACCAAACGAATCTACAAAGTTTATACCTAAGTTATCTAGCTCCTTACCCACTTTGATGATGTTAATCCACACCGATCTTCCCCCCCCCCCACCCAATGGGAATGCTCTCACCCAACCCTCCCCCTCTACCATAGATACTCTTGATTACGTTAACCCAAAGAGAATCACTCTCCAAACCGAACCTCCACCACCACTTACCCAACAACACCCAATTAGATGATTGCAAACTACCGACATTTAGACCACCCCTTTCGAAATCTCTCATAACTCTTTCCCATTTCACCCATGAAACCCTTTTTTTGTCGTTTGAACCGATCCCCCACCACCCCAAAAGAAATTACCACTCACACTTTCTAATTTACTAATCAATCCTCTCGGCGCTCAGAAAAGCGAGAAAAAGTACAAGGAGAGACTACATAGTACCGACTTTACCAAAGTTAACGTTCCTCCAAATGACAAAAGTTTACCTTTCCACGCCGCCAATTTATTTTGCACCTTTTGCACCGCTTCCTTCCAACTATCGAGCTTGTTCATATTTCTTCCCACCGGTAGTCCAAGGTACATGAATGGTAGTTCCCCACCACCACAACGCAATCCTCTTGCCCACAATAGCACTTCATCAAAATCAACACCCACACCATACTACTTGCTTTTCCCCATGTTTATCTTCAACCCCGAAACCGCGTGAAAGTACTCGAGTATTTTCAATCAAAATACATAAATGACATGCTCAAAAAGTTTGATTTAAATTCTTCCCCTGTCATGAAAACACCAATGGCTACTGGCCGGCTTTTGGACGCTGATTTATCTGGTAAATCAGTCGATCAAAAACTATACCGTAGCATGATTGGTTCTTTATTATATCTCACGACAAGTAGACCAGATATAATGTTCGCAACATCATTCTGTGCTCGTTTTCAAGCAAATCCTAATGAGTCACACCTGATTGCTGTTAAGCGGATCCTTCGATATCTCAAAGGCACAAGAAATTTGGGCCTTTGGTATCTAAAGGATTCGGGGTTTGAGCTAATAGCATTTACAGATGCAGATCATGCTGGAAATAGAATGGACACGAAAAGCACATCTAGTGCATGCCAATTTATAGGGGATAAGCTTGTGAGTTGGTCTTCTAAGAAGCAAAATTGCGTGTCAACATCTACTGCGGAAGCGGAATACGTGGCCGCGACAAGCTGTTGCTCTCAAGTGCTTTGGATGAAGACCTAGTTGAAAGATTATAGATACGTAATCAACAAGATCTCGATCTATTGTGATTCCAAAAGTGCAATAGCAATCACGGCAAATCCTGTTCAACATTCTAAAACAAAGTACATTGATGTCAGGTACCATTTCATAAAAGATCATGTTGAGAAAGGAACCATTGAAATGCAATTTGTGCCTACTGAACTAGAACTTGCTGACTTACTCACAAAGCCTTTAGATGAAAAAAGGTTTAATTTCTTAATCAGCAAACTAGGGATGTTAAACACTTAGGCATTTCTCTGATTTCTTTAACACATTGAGGGGGAGCGTGTGTGTTTGTTTATTTAATTATAATCTACTTTTGAGGGGGAGCAAGAATATATAATAGAGATACACTAACCGTTCTGGACTCATGTTCAATGAGTACCAAGATTTTCATATGTACTTGCAGATTTATCTGAAGTTGAGACAACTGGATATGCATATGTTTAGGGGGAGCAAGATGGCATAAGTCTGTAAGTATGGTATATAATATAGTTTTCTTTTAGAATTTAAAAATAAAAAAAAATTAAGAGGGGAGGAACATATTTTCAAAGGAAAAGAGCTTAAAATGTTTTAATCTGATGAGAGATTGTTGAAAGTTTGATTTTTCTAAAAAAAGTTGAATTTTTTTGAGGAAAAACACTTACTTTTCGCATCCTTAAGGATACGAGAAGTGGACTTTTCGCATCCTCAAGGATACAAGAAGTGCACTACTCGCATCCTCAAGGATACAAGAAGTACACAACTCGCATCCTCAAGGATACGAGAAGTGAACTACTCGCATTCTTAAGGATACGAGAAGTGAACTACCCGCATCCTCAAGGATACGAGTAGTAGGTGTTCGCAACCAGTTCAATGCGAGAAGTGATTTTTGTGGTTTAATGTGATACGAGAAGCTTTTCTCACTTGGAAGAACTCGCATCCTTGTTCATGCGAGAACTTCAGATGAACAGTGCCATGTCAATTTTTTTTGACATGTGGGGTCCAATCAACTCGTGCCACGTGTCAATTTTTGAGGGTTTATATTCAAAATTTTAAAATATCTCTTCCCACGTTTTTTTCCATAATCCATACGAAAACCCAAGGTGCTATTGTTCATCGTTTTTGTCATCACCAGTGTTCAATCTTTCGATTCTCTCTACCCAGGTAACTTTTTCCATTGATGTTTGTTCCTTTGCTTTCGTTTTACAGATTAGAACAGTTTTAACCGTTTAATTTTGTTTTAGTTTTAATTTGAGTTTGTCTATTTCACTCAAAACAGTTTCAAAAACTGTTCATATTTTGTGTTCTTGTAGTTTTGTTAAATTTTCTAGATTTAGGGTTTAATAAGTGAAATTGACAGTCGATTTTCAGTGAGTGTGTGTCTTTGATGGTGTTTGAGTGGTTTGAATGTCAAAATCTTTCAAATTTTATCGATTTTAAATTAAGTTTGATTTTGAATGTTGCGAGAAGTTCACATACTTCTCTGTTGCGAAAAGTTCTAAATTTGCCCTGAAAACTTTTAAGTATTGAACTCGCATTGTTCTTGAGAGTCAAGAACTCGTATCCTTTGGGTTACGAGTTCTTTAAAACTCGCATCTACTTAATGTGTTTAACTTCAAAACTCGCATCTTCTTGTTGCGAGTTCTTCAAAACTCGTATCCTTATGTTACGAGAACTTCAGAACTCGCATCCTTCTACATGCGAGTTGTCAATTGTTCGTATCCTTATGTTGCGAATTTTTCATAGTTCGCATCCTCCTTCTTGCGAGAAGTCCAGAACTCGCATCCTTCTCGTTGCGAGCCTTGGTCTGAGTCATGTCTGATGCGAGTTATTATGTGTCTATGTGAGTTGCGAGTTCTAGACGACATTTTTCAGAAATTTTTTAAAAATGTGATTTTTGCCAAAATTAACTGTTTCAGAACTGTTTTTCAAACCAACAGTTCACATGGCAGAAAATCAAGAGCAACAAAGCAGAGTTCAGGGTTTTGGTGAACATTACAAATGATCCCTGTGGCAACACCGGAAATTCCACTTCCATCCACACGATCAGTTCAACCATCATTAACCGAAGGAAATCTAGATTATGCCATAATTCATCCGTGTGACTATGTTGTAATCAAGGCCAATAGTCACCATGTTGACTTTGATCACATCAACATATATCCAATCATCAAAGACATCCTAAGGAATCATCCGTTGTCATATGCATTGACTCACACAGTCAATGTACCTATGCTCTATCTTCAGCAAGCTTGGAAGACCATTACACTCACCATGGAGAACCGAAGGCCAGTGTTTCTAATACAGATCGATGAGTTCATTACAAAGTTGGATTATCACAGATTAAGGCTACTTCTGAAACTACCTGGGCCTGACTCCAGACCTGGGAAGACAACATTCGATTCTTATGCGACAGAGTCTGAAGTGTTTGAAGGCATATAGGCTATAGGATACATTGGTGAATTGAATCAAATCAAGGACTTCAACAAAGGAAATCTGCCGCCTTTTTATTACACGATCTTCTCTATGATCAACAGGTGCCTAACTTCAAAGCACCCGGGAATCAATAATGCAAGCATCAACATTCTAAATCTATTTCATGCGGTAGTGTATGATCTACATGTAGATTATGCATCTATCATTTAGAAAGAGCTTCATCAGAGGGTAGAGGACAGAGAAAAGAAAAAAGGCAAACCATATGTGCCCTACATGCGGTTCTTGCAGATTATTGTTCACAGCATGATGCGGTCTAATAGAGATATTCCACGACGGCTGAATTATCCTTCTGTGCCTGAGAAGTCGATGCAATATCTTCAAAGGCAAAAGCAAAGTTTTCATTATGAGATGCCGTTACCGCAAGGGTTCCTCAGATACGCTAATCAGGACGCTGAGTGCATAGTAGAATACTTAGAGTCTATGGTCCGGCCAGAACCGGAGGGATCTACCCCAGACTCAACCCCTAGGCGAGCGTTGTCTGTGAGGGTTCAGCGAACACGGGTTCCTGAATGGGGAGTGTAGAGGGAAAATACCGAGAGGGGAACTGGTGGGGGTCAGTTATCTGTTTCTGAAGATGCACGGTTGTGTCTGAGGACACACATCTTGACGACCGTGTAGTCCAATCCACCGAGAAGTTGATTCCCAGAGATGTTGGGACATCTGCTTCGGCTGGGGTTCTTGGACCTTCTGATGATGATTTATATACTGATAATGCATCTGATACAGCGGAGGAACATGACGAACAAGATGATAGTGATAATGATGATGATGGTGATAATGACGATGATAACCAAAAAGGTGGAAATGCTGAGCTTGAATTCGGTGATGTTTCTCATTTAATGGACTTTCCGAATATGTCCAACATATCTACTGTACCTTTAGAGAACATTCATTTTGACGATCTACCGCCGATTTCACATATTGATACTGAATCTGTGCAAACTGTCGTCGAAGCAGTGGTGGGAGACATAAGGAGAACCGAGGGAGATATAGTCGAAAATGTAAGTGAGCATGTGAGAGAAATTGCAGAAAAAATATGGAGAGTGTGAGTGCTACCATGACCTACTATACGAGAAGGGCAGCCACATCTACCACCAGATTTCAAGTGTTGGGATCAGGTGTTGAAAAAGACGTTAGTAGCCCACTAACGCAACTGCACACCCCAGCCAGCCATTCGGCTTCCTCTCAACAACAAACCGTCTCATCTTCTCACGGGGTTTTAGCACAACTTCTATTCAGCTCTCACTTGGAGAGTTCGGGTATTGAAACAGAGCGACTCCCTCACCGGTCCTCGACCTTCATTTTTGCACAAGTATCAGGTCTAGTGCCAGTTTCTCAAATATTATCTTCTTTGTCTAGGACACTTTTTGGAACATCTGATGAGAGTCTACGTGCCTCATCCGGAATGCTCGGAGTAATTCCTTTTGAAGGATTACGAGGATTGAGCGGAAGTCCTACCAGCGATAACATTATTCCAACGCTGAACGTAGGCCACACAGTTGATTCAACTGCTGTGTCAACGGGTAACCTAAGTGGTCCTGGAGGTGATTTACCAGTCTTAGTGACGAGGAATGAGCTCGACGGCGCCTTAAAGGCTGTTGAGAAAAATCTTATCAAGGAGATACAAGGTGTTAAGTACTTGATGAAAGGTAAAGGGCCGTTGATTGAAGAGCCCGAAGTGCCTCAACCTCCACCTCCAGTTACACACCAGTTCAGACAAATCCGATTGATCAATCCGTTGATGAACTGAAAGACTTGTTCTACACTAAACTGCTTTCCATCAGTCTTGACGATCAACAAAGCAAAAACTTATTATCACTTCTGGAAAACTTCCAATCCCGACCACATCCACCTCCACCTACACCTACACCGACACCAAACACTGTTACATCCACGGAGTTTAATGCCTTCAAGTCAGAGGTTGTACAATCTCTGAGCGACATGAAGAAATCTATGGATGAGCTAGCAAAGCAAGTGGCGATTCTGAATCAAAGTGGTAAGTCTCAAGCCCAAGGTACTAAACGAAGGCATGATCAAGATCCCGGTGATCATGATCATGAGGGGGAGACAAGTAAGAAGCAAAAATCTGATTCAGAAACTCCGAGTATGGGCAAAACTTTATCCACTGCAGAAGTTATTCAGTTATTTGAATCTGGAGCGATGGGCGAAGAAAGCGGAAAGCAAATTGTTATGTATGTGGATCCGAATGTAGAACCGACGGTTGAAAAGCCTGAGGTGAATGAGGAGGAAATAAGGGAGGTTATAGACAGTTTTGTTGAAGTTGTTGAGGTTGTTGATATCAGCTCTGATGATGAGGCTGATGAAACTGAAAGCTAATATAAAAAGTATTGGAAAGTAAAAGAAGAGACGGAAACTTTGCTTATGATTACTGATGGAACAACTGAGCAAGACGTTGGGTTCAGTCAAGAAGAGGTTGATTTCCTTACCGAGATATATGGGCCAAAAACACCTGAAGAAATAGCCGTAAGTCCCATACACTCACCCGAACCCATTTCCAGTACCTTGATGACATCCCAACCTAAAACTACACCGTTAACCTTCAATCTTAGCCAACCAAGTTCAACACAAACCACCATTCCATCAACTGGACAAAATCCTCAAACCATTCCTGTTCAACATGAAACACAAACTCAACCAATTCCTGAAACTATTCCTGTTCATCATGAACCTCCACCATTCTATGATCCATTTTCTGAAGACATCAAACCTGTGATATCTGAATCAACATCCATACCACCTGTTATTCCTGCAGATGATGAAGTCGATCCTTCCAATCCTTCAGCACCTGATCAACCTGGTCCGTCGACTTCCTGAGGCAAAAGATTATCTGAATTGGAACAGCGAGAACGAACGTTATACCTGAGAACACCCTTCTTGGAAGATACTAAAAGAAGACTGTTTATTCAGAGAATCAGGAGATTGAATCCCTACGCCGTGTTGGGAATTAATGATCAGTCAGACGAATACAAATTCGAGTACATCTATTTTCTGAGGGGAAAGTGCCAAAAGGAAAGATTTGTGAAAAGTAAGAAATTGATTGTGACGATTAAGGAGGTGACAACGAGGTTATTCTACAAGATGTGGTATCCGGAGTTTGTGGTTCAAAGGCAAGATTGCAAAGACTACTCGTTCACGGAAGCTGATTTCTGTCATCTAACGATTGAAGATTTTGAAACGATGTATCACTATTTCAGAGATCTTCAGGTCAGAAAAGAAAATGTGATTCTTGCATTGAACGCAATCCAGAGGTTTCTGAGAAGGCATATATTGTACACTCAATGTCATGATTTTCAAATGGCCATTGAAAGTGAGCAACCGATGGTAAATTTGATAAGGCCGAATCAAGAGATGCCATGGTTGATGAGGATGCCTCTTTATGCTGTGATTGGTGATCCGGAGTTTGGAGTTATGTTCAGAAATAATTGAGGTGATAAGATCTTCATCTGAATAAGTGAATTGGCGAAGTATTCGGATGGTACACTAAAAGTGGTTAGACTTCAGCTTGAACAAAGGCTCAAAAGACATGATGAAGAAAGAAAGATTACTTGGATGTCTTTAAGGGGAAGAATTCTTCTGCGGAGAGCTATTGATGAAATTGATGACAGAATGAATTTCAGAATGGCTATGAGAAGAACTGAAACTTATCTTGGGGTCCGAAGAAGAAGAAGACCCTTCCTGCCTTGATAGCTAAGGGGGAGATTGTTAGTGTATTATTGTAGCTATCAAGACAGTATCAATCTTGTACTGTATCTTCTAAGTATGAGGCATGGACTTGTCATGCCCTACTATATAAAGGAGATCTTTTGTATCAAACTTAAGCTTTTGTGTCATTTGTACTTTCACACTTATACATGAATGACAAATTCTCTCTCTAGATTATCTCTCTACATCTTGTGATTACTTTGCTAGATTTTGGGAACAACACAGAGTACGAAGATTTTGAAAGACTTTTGAACAGAAAGTAAGTGAACAGTAACGCAATGGAACAGTAAACGATGTAAAAATGATTTCCAAACTTACAGGAACACTTAAACATGTGTTGAAAGCTTTAACAAAGGAGTTTCAGTTTTTGTTTTAAAAAACAGGGTATTCCTTAAAGCTTAAAGAACAAAGCACAATCAACAAGAGTGAATCAACCTGGTAAGATTGGATCGATTTGATTTAAGCAAATCAATCTGCTCTGATACAAATTGTAGGTTACCAGATTCACCTTGTCTAATACAAACAGAAAGATCAAAGATAGCGAAAGCATAATAAATCTGTTTGTATATGAGTGATTGTGTGTAGCATAAAACATTGAGATAATAGCAATATATTGAACAGTAAAAGACACTAAGAATGAATAAGAAATTGCTCGTACATTGAATACGAATAACGTCAAGAACACTTTCTTGTGTGTGTATTCTGAAAACTCTCAGGCTACAGATCGTACACTAGAAGTGGGATGGAATTGTGCAGTGTTTGTGCTCTCACAATTCTAGTAACGATTCTTACAAAAGCTTACTAATATGTGTTCCACTAACGTTCTATTTATAACTTGATAAAGCAATAGACAGTGTACTATCTAACCCTATGATGACACGTGGAAAGTATGTCTTCGTCCTTTTAGGGCTGATGTGGAAAGTACGGACACTTGTCTATCACTTAGAGACTTCTACGAGACTTCAGCTTCACAGAGGTCTTCATTCACCAGCGGTCATATGCCAGAGCTCTGAAGGTCTTCTGGCAAACTTGTTCTCTGATGGTCTATCAGAGGTCTTCTGCCAGAGCTCTGACGATCTCTGATGATCTTCATTTGTTCTTCTGCTAAGTCTTCAGCTTGATCTCTGAAGTCATGTTCTATAACGTCCTTCTGACTTGTGGTATTTTCAATACTTTTACATTGACATACATGGGGCTAACATCCACACAACTTCTATGACATTGCATAGAGCCTCTAGCCTATGTCACAGAACCTCTCAAACAAAGATCAAGGGGGAGTAGAGGAAAGCCTCAATATGGATAACAGAAGGTAATCATTCAAGGGGGGGCAACATAAGCTATTTGATCGAGCAAATCTTGAAGAAGGTGATCATGCAGGAAAAAGTGAACTATTTTTGGTAAGCACACCGCACAAATCAATTTCCAAAACACTTTTCTCGGACACAACTTTCCATATATGTCCTATAACACCTATTTAAACAAATCAAAACCTTGAATGGTCAAAATCTTTTGAGGTCTTTCCATAAATAGAAATTTTTAGCCAAAAACCCTCTATGATGTTTCACAGAGCCTTTGTGCCACAGAAGTCTCTGCAACTACTGATTTCTTCGAGGAAATTCTCTCGATCATCTCAATGATTTTCAAACGATTTAGGTAAAGAAAAAAGGTGCAATCGTGTGCGAGTTAAGGTAGACCCCATGCCACAGAAGCTCATTCCACCACATAGCTTATGTGATTGTTAACACTTATGTGTTTTGAATGCATTCTGGGGTGCGGGTTCTTTTGAGAGTTACGTGCATTTGGTTTTAGCAAACGCTACGCGCGTGGAGTGAGTGGGAGGCTCACATCCCTTCATCATGCACCGCCCAAATGGACGTGGCATCTTCTGATTGGGGGTGTACTATACCGTCGTTTCTGAAACATTTTTAAACGGCTTTGTACTTGAGTGTGGATTCCAAATTTGATGTAAATAAGTTTTTACCGCCTAAAACTTATCTCTTCACCCACCATAGAAACCAAAATTACCCATCACTTTAACCTTTTCACATCTTTTAACTCTCAAGAACTCCGGCGAACCAACAACTTTTTGTGCTCAGACCTTTAAGAACTTCATCTTTTCTTCAAGAAAACCTTCCTAAAATCATCAATGGCCTCGAATGCTTTACTTGCTCATTCCCAAAACTACCCAAACCCTATTCCACCAAGACACCAAGATGAACATCACTCCGATAGTGAAGAATCTGTTCATCTTGGTCCCATTTTGGACAATCAAACAATAGAAGATAAAATCCATATATAAGTAGAGAAAATATGAAGAACACCACACTTTACATTTAAATGACTATCATGAGAATAGTGTTGTGTGTATTTTTTTTGTTACTTCTAAAACCCTCTCAAATGAGAAATGAAACCCTAAACTCCTTTATAAAGGGTCCATTTACATTAAAAAAAAGGCCTAAGCCATATTCTAGCTAAAAAGACCATAAAGCTATCTAAAAGCCCTATTACAACAATTTTTTATAAAACATTCATTAAATTAGGGGCTAGTTTAATCTAACAATCTCCCCCTAATGTTTTTTAAATAAAGCATCATCTTATAGTCTCCCACTTGCTTTCTTTGGCTGAGAGTTGTGGGTTTTAAGATATTAAGTGTTAAAACAGATATTTGTATTTAATTGTTACAGCTTCTGTGAATTTGGAACTAAAGGATTGAAGTAACTGATAATAGCTTGGGGAGATTTTTGGATATAAGCTAAACAGGTGAGTTTTACTTCAAAATATTTTTAACTGGAATACATATATGTGTGGAATGGATATGTGATCAAGGTGTGAATATTATGTGTTTATAATATAGTAAGATATTATATTCATATGTGCATTACACTAAACAAGTGCACATTAGTCGGGTTCCGGTGTGCGGACCGGTGAGTAGCCGGGTTCCGGTGTGCGGACCGGTGAGTAGTCGAGTTCCGGTGTGCGGACCGGTAACGTTGATTAATTATTAGTTGGTTTGCTACCAACTAATATGGCCAGTTGTGGAGGAATAAGGTGGAATGAGATGTATGCAATGTACGAGTATTGAATGGTATTTATATACGTTTAGTATATGAATGTATATGAAAGGTTTTATATACATGGTTTTGATACAAAGGTCTACTAAACTGGCAGAGATTTTCTCACTAGACCATTAGGTCTAGCCCTCATTTTCTGTTTTAAAAATATGTATTCCAGGTGGTGGATCGGGTAAGAGCAAGTAAATAGGACTCTTGATGGGTAGCTTTTGTGAAGATGTTGATTATGAAGTTATGGATGTATTTTGTAATTATGACCTTGTTATTAGTCAACATGTAATTTAATTTGAAAAAAAAAGTTTATACTGATTTACTTATTATGTTTACCAAGACTATGGGACCGAATGTGAAATACGATGTATCTTTTGATGATTTTATGATATGAAATGTGTGTTATTTGTATAAATGGAAACCGGGTTGTTACAGATGGTATTAGAGCCCTAGTTTAAGAAATTTAGGTATTGGTACTTGTACCTAGACTTAAACTGCATGTGAAGTAGGATGTCCCTATTATTTTAGAACCTGGGGATGTTAAGTATAAAAGGTAGAAGGAACATCATGTAAGGTAATTTCAGATTACACCTGACCAATGTAATTATGATCTTACAGGTACATGTTTGAACTGGGATACCTTGTTATATGGGGAATGTGCTTATGTGGATATTAACCTTGTTCGAATCTACAGAATGGCAAGTGGCACTAGACAAAAGAATCGAAGGGGAGGAAGGAATTCGGGTGGAGAGAACCCACCAGTAGGAACAAGGGGAAGAGGAGGAGATCGTGGTGGAGGCATAACCGGAGGTAGAATTGGGGGTAGAACTGGGGGCCGAACTGGGGGTAGAACTCAACCACAAGGTACAGAGTTTGTTACACGGGATGACCTGACTGCCGAAATGGGAAGACTACAGGCTAGCATACAAGCCATGTTTGAACGAAGTCGTTATAATGGAGCTGATACACTAGATCCGGAACCTGAAGTTGAAATGCCAATCACCCCTGCTGTCTTACCGGTAATGAAAAAGTGTGATTACAAAATGTTTCTTAGTTTCAAGTCCCCTACGTACTCAGGAGATCGGGATCCAGTAAAAGCGATGAGATGGCTGAAAGAAATAGAAGCTATCTTCAAGACGAGTAAATGTGCTGAAGAGGATAGAGTACTTTATGGAACTGCAATGTTAAAGGGCGATGCTTTATACTGGTGGGAGGCTCATATTGAATCGGGAGGATCAGACATATATTCTACTTTTTCTTGGGAAGAATTCGTTTTAGCTTTCACAAAACAATTATGTCCACAAGCAGCCGTCAGACAATTGGAGGAAGAATTTATGAGCCTACAACATAGGAATTTGTCACTTATAGACTATACTGCTCGTTTCTTAGAAAAATCTCGTTTTGCGGGATATTACGTTGCTACGGAGAAACTGAAGATGGATAGATTTATCTATGGGCTAAATTCAGAAGTCAAAAGACTAGTGACCGCAACAAGGCCAGATACCTTTACAGCCGTAGTGGACGCTGCTGAAAATGTTGAACGAGACAACAGAAGGGATGCCGGTGATAAGAGTACAGGGAAAAGGAAATGGGAAGGGCCACCACATGATCTGAAGAAGTCCAGGTTTCAGAGGTTCGTTAATCGTCCACCTTTCCGACCAATGGAAAGACCTTGTCCGAAGTGCCACCGTATCCATCAAGGAAACTGTCAGATTGAATCGCGGGTTTGTTATAGGTGTGGGAAGACCGGTCATGTTATTAAAGATTGTCGATTAACGCGGTTTTGTTTCTTGTGTGATTCTCCGGACCACCTTCAGTCAGATTGTCCGCGAGGTAGAATACAACAGGGGGGCACATCAGGGAAACCAACAATTGCTAGACCAGTAGTTCCAAAAATAGAACCGCCGAGAACAAGGGGTCGTACATTTGAAATGACAGCTAAAGAGGCGGAGGAAACTCTGGATGTGGTTACAGGTACATTTTTCATAAACTCTACACGTGCTAAAGTGTTGTTTGACTCCGGTGAAACCGATCTTTTGTGTCTCCTTCATTTGCTGCTCACATGCATTTAGAGCCTAAAATGTTAGAACATGCCTTACTGGTAGACACTGCAAATGATAACCAAGTGTCAGTTAAAGAAGTTTTTGATTGATGTGTGATAAATATAGAGGGGTGTGGAGTACCGATACAACTATTTCCTATAGCCTTGATCGAGTTTGATGTGGTAGTAGGGATGGATTGGTTAGCTGAGAATCATGCTAACATGGTTTGTGATAAGAAAATAATCAATGTCGTTTTACCTGATAAGAGGTCAGTAGTGATTTATGGTGATCATAAGAATCATCAGTCTAGCCTAATATCTATGATAAAAGCCCGTAAATGTGTCAGCAAGGGTTTCCCGAGTTACTTAGCCTATGTGATAGATAGTAGGCGTGAAAAGATTAAGTTGGAAGATATTCCTATTGTTAGTGAATTTCCAGAAGTTTTCCCTGAAGACTTGAATAGTCTTCCTCCTGTTAGACAAGTAGAATTTGGTATAGACTTAGTCCCTGGAGCCACGCCTATTGCTCGTGCACCATACCGACTAGCACCTCCAGAGATGAAAGAGATGATGGCACAACTGCAAGACATGTCCGATAAAGGCTTCATCAGACCCAGCTCTTTGCCGTGGGGTGCACCAGTGTTATTTGTGAAAAAGAAGGACGGTTCAATGAGAATGTGTATCGACTACCGGGAGCTGAATAAGTGCATGATCAAGAACAAGTATCCCCTTCCAAGAACTGATGATCTCTTCGATCAATTAGTTGGAGCTTGTTATTTCTCTCAGATTAATCTCAGATCTGGCTATCATCAGTTGAAGGTTAAGGAAGAAGACGTTCTGAAGACTGCCTTTCGTACGAGGTACGGTCACTACGAATTCTTGGTGATGCCATTCGGACTAACGAACGCTCCAGCCGCTTTTATGGATCTAATGAATCGTGTATGTAAGCCTTATCTCGATAAATTTGTCATTGTATTTATCGATGATATACTTATTTATTCCCGATCCAAAGAGGATCACGCACAACATCTTCGCTTGATTCTGGAGTTGTTGAAGAAAGAAAAGTTGTATGCTAAATTCTCGAAGTGTGAATTCTGGTTGCGGGAAGTTAAGTTTCTGGGGCATGTCGTTTCAGAGAAAGGCATTCAAGTAGATCCGATGAAAGTGGAAGCGATGGAAAGATGGGAACCGCCAAAGACGCCAACCGAAGTACGTAGTTTTCTGGGTCTAGCTGGCTACTATCGGAAATTTATAAAAGACTTCTCTCGAATCGCGACGCCATTGACTAAGCTGACTCGGAAGAATCTAAAGTTTGAATGGAGAGCAGAACAGGATGAAGCATTCAGAATATTGAAAGAGTAACTCTGCGGCGCGCCAATATTAGCATTGCCAGAAGGTTCTGACGACTTTGTTGTCTACAGCGATGCTTCCAAACTAGGATTAGGATGTGTACTTATGCAACGTGGAAAGGTGATTGCTTATGCTTCTCGTCAACTAAAGGACCATGAAAGACAGTATCCTACACATGATATGGAGCTTCCAGCAGTTGTCTTCGCGTTGAAAATTTGGAGACATTACCTTTACGGTTCTAAGTGCCAAATATTTACCGATCATAAGAGTCTCCAACATCTTTTTGATCAGAAGGAATTGAATATGAGGCAAAGAAGATGGCTGGAATTGGTGAATGACTACGACTATGAAATACTTTATCATCCGGGAAAAGCGAATGTGGTAGCTGATGCACTGAGTCGTCAAGAAAGAAGTGGAACAATAAAAGCTATTTCGCTACGGGCCGAACTTCTACCAAACATCTTTGACGAATTGCAAAAGTGTCAAATAGAAGCGTTTCGAGAAGAACATCTGAAGTCAGAACGATTAGTGGGGATATCGGCATCGCTAGTAAAAGATGATCGTGGGTTATTATGTTTGGGAAGCAGAATTTGGGTGCCTCGTTTGGGTGGGCTACGCGATCGGGTACTACAAGAAGCTCATCAGTCTCGTTTCTCTATTCACCCAGGTACGAACAAGATGTATAAAGACTTGAAACATTTTTATTGGTGGCCGAGAATAAAAAGAAGTATTGCTAAGCATGTGGAAGATTGTACTACTTGCAAGAAAGTAAAGATTGAGCATCAAAATCCGTTTGGTCAGTTACAACGTCTGGAGATACCAATATGGAAATGGGATCAGATCACTACTGATTTCATTACCAAGCTACCTAGAACTCCGAAAGGATTTGATACTATTTGGGTGATTGTTGATAGATTAACGAAGTCTGCTCACTTCTTGCCGATAAAAGAAACTGATTCGATGGAACGCTTAGCCAAATTGTACATTGATGAAATAGTAACGAGACATGGAGTTCCAATCTCGATTATTTCTGATCGAGATAGTCGTTTTACTTCTAGATTCTGGAGAAGCTTTCAAAAAGAAATGGGAACACAGATAAAGTTAAGCACAACATATCATCCTCAAACGGACGGTCAGAGTGAAAGAACAATCTAGACTTTAGAAGATATGCTTCGGGCTTGTATTGTTGATTTTGGGGGATCGTGGGATAAGCATTTGCCTTTGATAGAATTTGCTTACAACAACAGTTATCATTCCAGCATTCAAGCGACACCTTTTGAAGTTCTATATGGTAGAAAATGCCGAACGCCTCTATGTTGGAATGAAGTAGGGGAGAAACAGTTAGCGGGGCCAGATATAGTACAATTAACAACGGATAAGATTACTCAGATTCGGGACAGACTGAAAGTGGCTCAAGACAGACAGAAAGTTACGCCGACCGACGCCGGAAACCGTTAGAGTTCCAAGTTGGAGATTTTGTAATGTTGAAAGTCTCACCTTGGAAAGGAGTCATTAGATTTGGGAAGCAAGGTAAACTTAGCCCGAGGTATATTGGACCGTTTGCAATCACAGAAAGGATTGGTGATGTAGCTTACAGATTGGATCTAACGATAGAGTTAAGCCGTATCCACAATGCATTTCATGTATCGAATTTTCGAAAGTGTTTAGTTACGCCAGATCAGGCAGTCTCTTTACCAGATATACAATTGGATGAAAAATTGAATTATGTGGAGGAACCGGAAGCCATAGTTGACCACAAAGTTAAAGTTTTGCGGAATAAAGAAATCAGACAAGTAAAAGTTCAGTGGAAACATCACAGGGGTCAGGATGCTACGTGGTAATCAGAGTCGGAAATGAGAGCCAAATACCCTCATCTTTTCGCTTAACTGAATTCCAGGACGAAATTCTTTTAAGAGGGAGATGTTGTAATAACCAGGTAATTTTTATTATTATTTTAACGAGTATTATTTTAGTTTAAAACTAGATTTGGGAAATTTTATAAGTCTTTATTTAAGTATTTTATAGAAATAGAAGTTAAGGGGGTAAGTTTTAATTTCTATTTGGAAGTTTGGGGGTAAGTTTTGCTAAATGAGTTAAGTGTGAGGTTTAATTGGTGATTGTGGATATATTTATCCACCACCACCGCCTTGTCCCTTTTGACTCCAGGAGGTGTCCTCTCCTAGTCATATTAGCAAAAACCAAAAGGTGAAAGTGTGTGTGTGTATGTGAGTACGTTCACGGCAGCAAGAGAAGAGGGAAAAGAAAGTAAATTGAAGAAGGAAAGGCTAAGAAGAAGAAGATTACTGATTTCCATAGCTGGGTTTTGGGTTTACATCAAGAAACAAAGCTAATAATCCTCTCTTTTATGTGTATTAGGTTTTATATGGACTTTGATGTGGGTTTTGGTAATTTTAGAAAGATATGTAAGTTTTGGGCATGAGTTAGTGTTCTAATAGTAGTATAGAACATTTCTGCAAAGTTACATAAACTTCCTGCTTTAAATCTGCACAAAAATCTGGGTTTAGGATGAACAATGTGGGTTGCGAGATTCTCAAAACTCGCAACAGTGGGTTACGAGATTCTCAAAACTCGCATCAGTTGGTTGCGACTTTGTTCAATGTTTACGATAGTGTTAGTTGTTTGCGATAATGGCTGAGAGTTGTGGGTTTTAAGATATTAAGTGTTAAAACAGATATTTGTATTTAATTGTTACAGCTTCTGTGAATTTGGAACTAAAGGATTGAAGTAACTGATAATAGCTTGGGGAGATTTTTGGATACAAGCTAAACATGTGAGTTTTACTTCAAAATATTTTTAACTGGAATACATATATGTGTGGAATGGAAATGTGATCAAGGTGTGAATATTATGTGTTTATAATATAGTAAGATATTATATTCATATGTGCATTACAATACACAAGTGCACATTAGTCGGGTTCCGGTGAGCGGACCGATGGGTAGCCGGGTTCCGGTGTGCGGACCGGTGAGTAGCCGGGTTCCGGTGTGCAGACCGGTGAGTAGCCGGGTTCCGGTGTGCAGACCGGTAACGTTGATTAATTATTAGTTGGCTTGCTACCAACTAATATGGCCAAATGTGGAGGAATAAGGTGGAATGAGATGTATGCAATGTACGAGTATTGAATTGTATTTATATACGTTTAGTATATGAATGTATATGAAAGGTTTTATATACATGGTTTTGATACAAAGGTCTACTAAACTGACAGGGATTTTCTCACTAGACCATTAGGTCTAACCCTCATTTTCTGTTTTAAAAATATGTATTCCACGTAGTGGATCGGGTAAGAGCAAGTAAATAGGACACTTGATGGGTAGCTTTTGTGAAGATGTTGATTATGAAGTTATGGATGTATTTTGTACTTATGACCTTGTTATTAGTCAACGTGTAATTTAATTTGAAAAAAAAAGGTTTGTACTGATTTACTTATTATGTTTACCAAGACTATGGGACCGAATGTGAAATACGATGTATCTTTTGATGATTTTATGATATGAAATGTATGTTATTTGTATAAATGGAAACCGGGTTGTTACAATGCTCTAGACACATGACTGGAAAGAAAAGCCTGCTCGCTGAATACAAGGAAGAGAAGGGTCCCTCTGTGACTTTCGGTGGAAATGGAAAAGAACATACCCGAGGGTTTGGTGTACTCTCAAATGGTACAACAACCTTCAGAAGAGTCGCATATGTTGAAGGGCTGAAGCATAATCTTCTAAGCATCAGTCAGCTTTCCGACATGGATAACAAGGTAATCTTTACCAAGTAATCCTGCCTTGTCGCTGACAAAAAGGAGAAGATAGCTCTCAGTGGTTATCGTTTGGAAAATGTTTATGTAATAAACATGGACTCAACAACCACTGAGAACTCCTGTTTCTTCTCAAAAGCCTCATCTGATGTCAACTGGCTATGGCATAAGAGGCTCTCTCATCTAAACTTCAAGACACTAAACACTCTTTCTTCAAAAGAGTTAGTCACTGGTCTACCTCAACACTCATACGCCAAAGAGTCCTTATGTTCAGCGTGTGAGAAAGGCAAGCAGACCAAAGCAAGTCTCCTCAGTGTCATCTCCTCTACAACTTATCCATATGGATTTGTTTGGCCCTGTTAACAAACAATCCATCGCTGGAAAGAAATATACGCTGGTCATAGTTGATGAATTCTCTCGCTATACATGGGTTATGTTTCTCCGTTCTAAGAGTGACACCCCTGAAGAACTCATCACCTTTGTTCGGAAGATGGAAACCCTGAACAACTTGACCGTTCGCTCAATAAGGAGTGGTCATGGGACTGAATTCAAAAACAGTTCTCTTGATTCCTTCTTTAAGAGTAAGGGTATTTCTCACAACTTTTCATCAGTGAGAACACCGCAACAAAACGGAGTCGCTGAAAGAAGAAATATAACTATTATTGACGTTGCACGTTCAATGCTCAGCTATTCTCACCTGCCTACTCAGTTTTGGGCAGAAGCTGTCAACACTACTTGTTTTACACAAAACAGGTCGCTGATAGTTAAAAGATTTCATAAGACAGCCTATGAACTTTTTCATGGGAGAAAGCCTTCAATTAGCTATCTTCACATCTTTGGATGTCAGTGTTTCATACTGAATAACAGAGATGACCTTGGAAAGTTTGATCCTAAGGCTGATGATGGAATCTTTCTTGGATATTCTTCAATCTCCAAAGCCTTTAGAGTCTTCAATCGAAGAAGACAAACTGTAGAAGAAACTATTCACGTCACGTTCGATGAATCCCGTTCAGCGAACTCTAAACCGTCCGCTGATACTGAAGAACTGAATCAATGGATGTTTTCTCATCTTGGTGATTCAGAAGATATTCACACTCCTCATACTCATACAGTTGAAGATGATAGTCCTACTATCATCCCAAATATGCAGAATAGTGAAGCTGAAACATCATGGGTCTCAGCTGTTCCTTTAAACACTATACCCGCTTCTGAACCAAATGTCTCAGACATTCCATCTACTTCTCAGCAATCAGTGAATATAATGACATCTGCACCTACTCTTCTCTTGGCTGATATTCAAGAAGTTGCTGAAGCTTCATCTTCAGCTCCTCCAGTTCAATTTGAGTCAGCGACTTATGCTCCTGCTCAACGATGGACTGTAAATCACCCAATTGATCAAATTCTTGGTGATCCAAACGCTGGTGTTCAGACTCGACGAAGTGCAGGTAATATTTGTTTACTTGTTAACTTTATTTCTCTGATTGAACCAAAGAAAATAGATGATGCCCTCAAAGATCCAAACTGGGTCAGCGCCATGCAAGAAGAGCTGACTGAATTCGAAAGAAACAAAGTTTGGAAACTTGTTCGAAGACCAACTGACAAAACAGTGATAGACACTAAATGGGTCTATCGAAACAAGTTGGACGAACATGGAACTGTAACCCGCAACAAGGCTCGACTTGTTGCTCAGGGATACAGACAAGAGGAAGGCATAGGTTACGATGAAACATTTCTCCAGTAGCAAGACTAGAATCTATTCGTCTATTCTTAGCATACGCTGTACACAAAGAATTCAAAGTATATCAGATGGATGTTAAGTCAGCGTTTCTAAATGGAAAGCTGAATGAAGAAGTCTATGTGGAACAACCTCCAGGATTCTCAGATCCTAAGCGTCCAGGTTATGTTTATAAACTGGATAAGACACTTTATGGCTTAAAGCTAGCTCCTCGTGCATGGTATGACACTCTCTCTACTTATCTCCATATTGAAAAATTTGAGCGAGGTAAAATCGACAAAACTCTATTTTTCAGAATAGTGAAATGTCATATCATTCTTGTTCAGATATATGTTGATGACATTATATTTGGTTCTACTAACCCTGGCCTTTGTACTCGTTTCGCTGATAGAATGAAAGAAGAGTATAAAATGAGCATGATGGGTGAGCTAACATATTTCCTTGGTCTTCAGATAAAGCAAAATGAAAATGAACTTTCATTAATCAGGTAAAGTATGTTAAAGATATGCTGATGAAATTCGACTTAACTCAGAGTTCAGCTATGAAAACCCCTATGGCACCACCGCTGACACTAAACAAGGATTCAAGTGGAATACCTGTTAATGTCACGCTGTACCGTGGGATGATCGGCTCTCTCTTGTATCTTACAGCTAGCCGACCCGATATTATGTACGCAACCTGTTTGTGTGCACGTTATCAAGCTGAACCTAAGGAATCTCATATGATCGCTGTAAAGCGAATCTTTTGTTACCTTAAGGGTACTATGAACCTAGGTCTTTGGTATCCCAAAGACTCAGGGTTTGATCTAATCCCCTATTCAGATAGTGATTTTACAGGTTGCAAATTGGATAGGAAAAGCACCACAGGAGGCTGTCAGCTCTTGGGTGGAAAGCTGGTGAGATGGACAAGTAAAAAGCAAAACTCAGTGTCCACCTCCACAGCTGAAGCTGAATATGTAGCCGCTGGAAGCTGTTGTTCTCAGGTCTTGTGGATGAGAAATCAACTACTAGACTATGACCTTCAGCTCTCGAAAATTCCAATCTATTGCGACAGCACAAGTGCCATCGCTATAACCAACAATCCAGTGCTACACTCAAAGACAAAACACATCGAAATCAATTATCATTTTATCAGAGATCATGTGATGAATGGTGATATAGAACTTCACTTTATCCCAACTGATTATCAGTTAGCTGATCTGTTCACCAAACCTCTTGATGAGACAAGATTCAACTTTCTCATCAGCGAGCTTGGAATGCTGAACTTTGAAGAGTAAAATCATCAGCGGTTCACATTGGATCAGCGATAGGATAAAATCAACTTGTATAACCCATTCTATCATTTTCTCTCTGAATAAACTTGATTCGCTGATATCAAGGTATGTTTTTCTCTCGCTGACAATCGCATGTAAATGCAAGATTTCAAGACAAATTGCATCGCTGAACATCTCTTCCTTAATCAGCGATACTTTGAAATTTCTAAAACCAACACTGATATTTCTATTCAGTGCTTCATGTTTTCAAAAGTGTCCCTGAACTTTCAAAACCTCAGAGACATCCTAAAATATGAAAGGACATCCGTGACGTCATCGCAACGGATAAGCCCTGGCACGTTCTTTTTCTGACACACGTTTGCACGTTTCGTTTACCTTCCAATCAAATGCAAACACGTGTCCGTGTCATGATAAAAATATTTTCCCGCTCAAGATTTTCTCTCTCTAATCTCACTATATAAACACATTTTGGGTTTATATTTTTCCTTTACGCGAACAACTTCTTCCTCAAGAAAACTACTGTTGCATTTTTGCTCTCAAGTTTTCAAGAACTGTTCATCTTCTTCTTCTTCAACGAACCAGGTTAATATTTCTTTTATTTACCTGTTTCTTAAAACTTGTTAATGATCTTCTCATTGTTTTTACAAGATCAAACAAAAGAACTTTTTCAAAAATGAAATCATTTCTTTCATGGTTTTATGAACACAACCTTTCATGGTTGTTCTTCAAGTTTAATCGCAAATATCTTAAACTTGTTCTTCATACGTTTTTCCAGAATCCTAATCCTCAAAGGAAACTGGAAAACAAGATTTTTTTTTGGGTTTGCTTTTCTTTTTCAAAAACAAGAAAACCCTAATCTTCATCAAGACATTTTTGTCTGAATGAAATGGACAAAATTCGAACCATCTTATTGGAAAATATTTCCACATTAAGATTATTCTTATTTGTTATATCTTTGGTTGAACTGATAATACAGAAATTGCATCTACTGATAATCCTACTGCTGAGAACACTGTTGCTGCTGAGGAACTGGAAATCATCAAGGCTCCTTAGGTCAAGTTCACGCTTGAGGAACTCGATTGGACAAAAACAAACAATCTCTATGCGCTTTTCGAGTTTCCTCCTCGAAAGCAAGTCATACATCTGAATGATGCTGTGAATTTCCAAAACCTGTTCCCCCTGTACATCAGCTACTACTATCTCAGTTCTGGTATTCTGCCAGACACACTCAGCTCACATCGACCAAAAACCCCCACGAAGAAAATCGATTGCATCCTCTGTGACACTGATTTTGGCACCATAAAAATCACCCCTGCCATTATCCGAAAAGCACTGAGCCTTCCCATCGCCACAAAAGAAAAACCCTTTGTTTCTCTCCCTGACCACAAGAAACATGCTGATAGGGAAGCCATCACTGCATTCTTTGATGCAATGGGTTATGTATGGGAAACTGGGAGGGATAAGAAGCCTGAGAAGAAGCTGACCCTCATCAAGAAATCCAAAATGCCCAGCGAGATGAACTTCATCTTCGCACACTTGATAAGTTGCATGACTGCAAAGACCGGCTCCTCTGATCAAGCCGCTCAACCTCAGCAAGCAATGGGCTATGCATTGCTGAAAGGTCTTCATGTTGACTGGGCCTTGATAATCTACGATGATCTTATACTCCGAGTAGACTCTGCTGCTGATCGACCATCATGGGTTCCATATCCTAGATTCATCAGCGCCGTCTTCCTCAAAGGAATTGGGGACAACTACCCAAAAGAGGGTGACCTAAAACTCTCTCAGGTTGGCCCTAAGGTACTCGACTTCAAGCCAATGCCAAACGAGGTACGTCTCTCTACTCTCTTATCTATTCTCAATCCTCCTTCTTCTACTTCTGCAGCTCATTCAGTGGAAAAACCCACCGCTGATACCCCAGCTGCAACCTCCACTCCTTCTAGAAAAAGGAAACACTCATCTTCCCAACTTGGTTCCAAAAGGACTAAGAAAACCAAGGAGCAACCCCAGCAATCTCATGCTGAAGACTCCTCAGCTCATCTTGAAGAGCTGATGGAAAGTTCAGTGGTACGCTCTGCCACAGCTGAACAAGCCACACCTTCCATCCCAGCTTCAGCGTGTCTAAACGCTGAAGTTATAAACTTGGAATCCACCCAACCTCCTTCCGTCTCTCATAGGACTGAAGAAGTGATTCTCAGTGGATCCAACACTGAATCAGCTCCACAACCAACTTTCTCAACCTTCGCTTCTCTATCTACTCCATTGGACTCTAATCCAGTTTTCACCACGATCACTGGAGCACCCGTCATTCTTCCAGAAGCTAAAGCTGATACTTTTCAAGGAATGATGGATGCAGGACCTGCAGGAATGTCTATGCATACACGCACTCTAGCTGACGACATGGAACTTTTTTCAGGACACAAAGGTTTTGACGAATTCACCAACCCTCCTGCAGGTATACACCAACCCATATACACTGTAACTAAACCCCAAACTTCTGAGCTTTCCTTTGTTCACAAGTACTTATCTGTTACAGGTCCTAATTTGGGAGACATCAACGCCTCTCTGAAGAACCTGGATACAAAGCTGACAGGTCTCACCACTACTCTCTCAGACAACTCTTCAGCTGTAACAAACGCTGGAGAGAATCTCAACAAGCTGACAAAAGTGGTTGAACAGAAAGCCTCCAAAGCTGATTTAGAGAAGGTTGATGGTACTCTTGGTGTCTTTGCCAAAGTTCTTGCTGATATCTACACCGACTACAACTCTCTCTCCTCAAGAGTTAACACCATGTCCAGCGAGGTCATAACGCTGAAGACATCGGTCAGTACTCTTCAGAGAGATATGTCTGCTGTAAAGACTGACGTGACTTCAGTAAAGACTGGCGTAAGTTCAGTGAAGACGATGGTACAACAGATCTTGAATCACATGACCGCCCCTGTACCTTCGCATTTTACTACGGCGGATCGTGCTGAACTTTTAAAGATCAGTCCTGCTATTACTGGCCTAGAAGACAGAGTAGCATCGATTGAAAATTATATTGGAATCCCTGGCCAAGAAGACAGGGAACCAACACCATCTGCTGAGTCATCGCATTCCTCCCCCACTTATCATGAGGAAGGGGGGGAGAAGAACTTTGAAGTCCTTCCCCATGATGAATCTATCGAGGGGGAGAAGACTGAAGACCTTCCCCTTACTGAAGAGGGGGAGAAGACAAATGAAGAAACAACTGTTGGACCTCAGGGAGATGAAAACCCTGAGGGAACATAGAAGCTTACCTTTGTATCTGAGGGTGAGCAACTCGAAGAAGCTGCTGAAGAATCTGAATCTGAAGCTGAAGATGAAGAAGCCGTCGACCTCTCCGATGATGAACCATCTTCTTCTCCAAAGGATGATGACGATGATGATGATGATGACGACTCCTTTATCGTCAAGCCTGTTCAGAAGAGTACAACTCTTAAAGGGATTTCGATAAACGAACCTTCAGGGGAGCGGACCAAGACAAAGCCTGCAGCGTCTGAAGCTGACAAAGGCAGAAACAAAGGCTCGCTGAAGAAGACAATCTGACGATCTTTCTTCCAAAGCCAGTTTGTCAGGTACACTACATCTTACTTCGTTACACAGCATCCCTCCTCTATCTATACACATTATCAGCTCTACTCTCCACAAAAAGCCTATACACTTAAACCCATTTCTTTTCTCTGTTCTACCCAAGTTCTTATTCGTAAGATCGTTGTGTTTCAGCTAGTCCTCTCCCCTGTTTGAGGATATCGCTGAAGTTTCTACAGCTGCAACTTCACCAACAATAATCCCAGTTGCTGCTGAAGAAATATCCCAGTCTTGGATTTAATCACCGAGTCTGATGAACCTGAAGAATAGACACTCTCTCACAAAAACAGACCTTCCTTGGCTCCTCAAAAGCTGAGTGAAGAGGATCAAGAAAAGGGAGATGCAATGATCAAATGATTCGAAGATCAGCGAATCATCCTGAAGCGTGATCAACTTCCTTCTATTCCTCCAAAGTTCAAACTTTCACAAAAGGATTACAAGGATCACCTCAGAGCTGAAAGGTTAATCGCTGAAAGAAGGGAAGCTGAAGAAAAAGACAGAGAACTCGCCATCCAGCTTACTCAACAATCGGTGAAAGACCCCTCGCTGAAAAGAACTCCAATCGAAGTTCAACGTCAGCTATGGGAAGACGTCAAGAAGATCGTTGAAGAAAAGAGAACTGTGTCTCAATCTACTTTAATCTGGTTCAAAGAAAAGGTACAATTCAGATATCGACCTGCCAGAATCAACAAGGTACATATCACTGGAAAATCAACCCTCAAAGTTTCAATCGCTGAAATCAAGATATTTAGAGAAAACGGACAGTACGAAAAATTCTATGATGAGATTAGCCATCCAGAAGTCTCAATCTAAGTACAAGGTTCATGTCGAAAAGCTGATAAATCAACAGTTCGACTTAGTATCTTCTTGTGTGGATATTCCTCCTCCCCCTCCTCTCGCAAATCAGAAAAGAAGGGCCTCTGCAAAGAAAAAGTATAAACCTTCAGACTCAGGTCCTCTTATACGGAACGAAACAGGTATTGGTTTTTCTCGTGCGGAAGTTCTTGGTCCAAAACCTGACATTTCCGCACTTGACACATCTCTTCCTCCTGGTGAGACTTTCATCCCTGGAAAAGTCATAAGCAAACCCTATGGGATATTCTTTATTGACTATGGTGGACGACAACATTTTCAACGAATCTATGAGCTTCCCATCACTCCCATCGAACAGCTGAAAGATCTCATCTACTGGTGTGATTTCAAACGCGACATTCAGGCACGACATCTTAAACCCTTGATTTTTGAAGAAGCTCTGAACAAAAAGAATCAAGGAGTAATGGTTCCTGACTGGATGATTCCCACATCAAAGACCCTTGATGAACTTCTCATTAAGGAAGAACCTCTATAAGCTGATAGGATCGCCTTATTCTTCTATTTTATCAGTTATTCTTTTGTACTTGTAATTTATTTCGCTTGTACTTATAATCTTTCCACTTCCCTTTGTAATCTGATACGAAGTTTAAAGAAAGATTTCAGCGAAAGTACTTTACTCCATCAGTACAGAAAAGATCCCAGAAAACAATAAAAGGGACAAATATTTTATGAGTTCTTTTTATCCTTATGTTTTCATTAAATAGCAATTTTCTCTGTTGCTATGTCATAATCAAATAGGGGGAGATTGTTGATCCAAACCCTCAGTGATTTGATAATGACCCTCTCTTAAATACTTAGTGAAAATTGTAAGTAAACAATATATTAGAGTTTCACTATCGCTGATAAGTACTAAGACCTTACAGTACCGCTGATAGGAACTCTCGTTCTTTAGATTAAACATTCAGCGAACATTGTTCATCATAATGCTCTGA
The DNA here is from genome assembly GCA_033807775.1 of Saussurea involucrata. Lineage (NCBI taxonomy): Eukaryota > Viridiplantae > Streptophyta > Magnoliopsida > Asterales > Asteraceae > Saussurea > Saussurea involucrata. The sequence goes on from CM066322.1 coordinate 143,951,923, forward strand.
GCCTGTTCAGTCCTTATGGTGATCGCTGATAAGTTAGTTGTTTACTTATTATCACTGAAGACAAGTTTCACGTCAACATAGGTTCTATGCTGAAGTCGAAGATCAAGCTCAAGAACCAGCGACAAGTCTCCTAATGAACTGATGCGGATCAGCGAAGACTCAGATTTGTCCACTCAACGTGAAGTATCAAGTACAAGACTTCAGCTATCGCTGAACTTTGTTGTTCACTGATAAAGAATGATAAAGCGCTGAATCAACGAAAGTTGATCATGAAGTCCTCCGTACAAAGTACTTTTGTCTTAACCACCCTTGCACGACTCCGTACGATATGTCAGAAAAGAACCTCCTTATTGTCTGAAATCGTACAACACTCTGATACTACACTGTTCAAACATGCGGCTACTAAGGTTGTCTACAAAGGTCAATGACATACAACCAATGAGCTGATGCCACGTGTAAAGTATAAACTGCCATGCATTAAATGCATGCAGTATATAAGAAGGACTCCAGCTTCATTTTTGAAGCCCTCGAAAACTCTGGACGAGTCACTTGCTAACTCTGGTCAAGTCATCTTTCTTATCTTGAGATAGGTTATTATTAGTAATCTCCTTCTCTTTCGTAGTGCAAGAAACTTAGTGTTACAACTTGTTTAGATTTAGGTTTTTCCTTAATCGTGTTCCGCAACAAGATGTAAATTGTTAATGATTTATCAATAAACAATTTAGAAAAGTAAAATATGTGTGTTTGTATTCAACCCCCCCCCCCCTTCTACAAACTTGTATAGCTCTTCGGGACCAACTAAAATGTTGGGGTACAACTTACCTCTCAGAAAAAGAAATGACTTCCGCAGAGGCAGACTACCACCTCTGTGGAATACACTCTTTTCCATTCTTAACAGATGCCTAACAGGAAAAGTGGGCAGTCCAGATCAATCTTCACACAAGATCTTAGCCATAATGTACGGGGTCTACTATGACCTACCTCTGGGCTTCGCCACACGTATGATGCAGGAAATGGTGAACACAATAGACAGAAAAATCACTTTCCAGAAGAAAAAGGGAAAGAAGACAAAAGCTCTGCCTCCTCTGCAATTTCAACGAATAATAGGTGTTCTGTTAGAACCTCTACTCCTACTCGAAAAATGGCCTATGGAGGGACCAACGATAAAAATGTATGCCATGATCAAAACCACCCCAACAGAGCATGAAGATGGTTACCCTTTCTGCAGACCTCTGCCAAAGAAACTTCTGGGATATGCAAGGAAGGAAACTCTAAGGTTAGAATACATATGTGATCATAGGACTCCAGACCCAAGTCGTATGACACCCCCGCGTCTAGGAGTCCCCATAGGAACAGATGAAGAATGGGCAGCGGCTTTTCAGAAGCATGAAGAAGTTCAATCCATATTCCTTGCACAAAGAGAAGCCATCATTCCTTCTGCTAAAAAGAGTAAACCTTCTGCCTCTACTAAAAAGAAAACTCACAAGAGGAAAACCACGGAGGGCACCTCTACTTCTGCTTCTCAAACACAAGAGTCTCCACCTCATGCAACAAAGGTTAGATCTTCTGCACCTCCATCTCCTCCAAAACACAAAAAGAAGAGAAAACACAAGTCTTCTGAGGAGAAAGCACCCAAACCCAAGAGGAGGAAGAGCAAGAAGAAAACCGGGAAACCCCTGTCTCCTATGGAAACTATAGTAGAGGATGATGTGATAGAAGAAGAAGTTCACCAATCACCTCTGCAATCCCCCAATCCCCTCAACTATGCACATCATGGAGATTTCTCTGACTTCCTCTAATGCACTGAGTTTGCTAACACTCTTGACACTTCTGGATGGACTGCAGAACCCCTCTCCCATGGCTCTACAGAAGAAGCAGACTTCAGAATCTCTTCTGACCTAGAAGAAGATGATCAAACGCCACAAAATGTTCATGGTAAGACACCAAAGGTACTACAGAATCATTTTCTTCAACAAGGATTTGATGTACAAAGGGCAAGCCCAGTGGAAGAGGTAGCTACAGAAGACCATCACATGGACACCATGCTAGGAGGTCCAACAGAGGAGATGGTTGAATCTAGGGAAACTAGGGTAGAAGTCTCAGAAGTGGATTCTGATGAAGAACAAGCAGACCAAATAAGAAAAGGTCTTTATCACCCACATATCATGCAACTAGTTGGGACTCACTCTTGCTATGATGACCTGGGGAAAAGCCCAGAAGTCAGGGTAGAAGCACCAAGCCATAGGGTAGCAACAGAGGTTGAGACCATAGAGGGAGAAGAAGTGCTTGGATGCTTAACAGAAACAGAAGCAAGAAAAGATGCCTGGAATAATAGAGGCACACAACCAAAACCAACTCCCAGTGTAACCCACATTTCTATTGCCGCCAGTCTAGTGGCAGAGGGCAATGTTGAAAAAGAGCAGTACAACTCGACCTCAACCCAAACCATCCGGACTTAGTGTTACCATGTGTTATATTTTCTTGACTTAGTTATTTCCATGTCTCACATATTCGTTGAATTATTTCGGTGGAAATACACTCGCTTGAATTCCAATTTGTTCCTTATAATACGTCATTTCTATAAATGATTCAATTCTTATCTGACACATTAATTGTGACTTGTTCTTCACAATTAAACTTTCTGATCAATTGTTTCTCTTATTGCAAATGTTGTGCTTATCGAGTCAAACAGATATAATTTATTTCTTTGACACATGCACGAGTCTTTGTGATTCCAATTGCATATCTTCGTGATATTGCCAGAACAGTTTGAGAAGAAATTTTTAAGATTTTACTTTAGTGATAACTGGAAGTCCTATCAGAGATACCCCGATGCCAACTCTGAACATAGGCCACACAATTATCTTAATTGTTGTGATAACAGTTACTTTTGTGTTTTTGTGTTAGTTGATTACCCCATTCTTGTTACGTATTGTCTTATCTGGTATTTTGCTACTCATTAGTGTTGTCTTTGAAGTTACATGATGCTCAGGATACTCCTAATCATCATGAGGGGGAGAACTGATACAGATTCAAAGACACAAATCATCATCATGAGGGGATAAACGTTTTAAAAGCTAAAAGACCCAGATTATCAAGTTGATGGGGAGTAAGCAAAAGTTGAGGGGGGTAACTGTTATGATTTGTGCAGAAAAGATTACAAGTGCATGGTTCTTCTCATCCCTTATCAAGAAGTGTTCGCAACAAGTTGATTCCTCCTTCGAACATATTGGTTCAACAAGTTCTGAAGTTTCTCAAAGCCAATTCAACTTGTGGTTCAACTCGTGATACTATGAAGACTAAGAGCATATTTCAAGGGGGAGCGTGAAAGACATGAAGACAAACAACACTAAAAGTGTTTCAAAGATTCAAGAGGGAGAGAAGATCAAGACCTGAAGATTCCAAGACTATATTTTTTTCTTTATATAACTTTAGGGGGAGATTGTTAGGACCATAAATGTCCTATAAAATAGAAAGTGATATAAAGAAATTAGAGGTTTATTTAATTGTTTGTAAAAGCCTTTAATTGGTTAAATGGGCTTAAATAGATGTTATGGGCCATGGGCCTTAGGCTTAAGGCCTTGGTATTTAATGTGTGGTTTAGATGGAATTAGGTTAGAAGCTTAGAGATTAGTTGATGCGCCTAATTGAGACAGCGAGAGAGAGAGAGAGAGAGAGAGATCTGTATTTCATTCCAATCTTGTAACTCTCTACATTCATTCAATAAACGATAATTGTTCGATTCATTGTTACTTGATTGTCAAACTGGGATCTACAGCTTCTACACAAACCTCACACTTAGTCGATTTGTCAAAGTAACATTTAGGGATCATGTCAAGTTTGATCATTCTTTGAATTGATCTAAAGTTGACATGTCCTAATCTAGAATGCCAAAGATTAGAAGGAGCAATCATGTACATAGAACTAGCAGTGCTAGGGCCTGCCTTATTTTTATTCACAATAGCGGCATCAAAGCTATTTACAATGCTTAGTTTGAAGAGCCCCTCGTGGAGGTAGCCCTTCCCAACGTACACACCACCCTTGGTGATGACAACCTTATCAGATTCGATTACAATTTTGAACCCTTTCTTACTTAGAACATGGCCAGAAATCAAGTTTTTAGTTATGCTAGGTACATGTACAACATCATTCAACACAAGATCTTTATCGGAAGTTAGCTTCAAGTTGACCTTCCCCTTTCCTTCCATCTATCCAATCGAGGCGTTACCCATGAACATCGGCTCCCCGTCGCTCACCTTTTAGTAGGACGCAAACAAGTTTTCCGAATTGCATATGTGTCGTGTAGCCCCGGTGTCAATCCACCAAGTTGGTAACCATGTGGGCTTAAATTACACCAACGAACTCATTCGGGGAGTGGGTGAGATTGGCATAACTTGTAGATGCCCCAAATCCTTCACCACCACTTCCTTCGGCACCACCATGATCACGCTTGAATCGAAAATCTTTGGCTCGGTGTCCCGGCTTGCCACATACCTAACAACAGATCATCCTCTCGAATTATTTATTTTGTGGGGCCAAGGGGCCCTTTCCGGCATTGAAAGGCCTCTTGGATGCAATTCCCTTTCCCTTGAATTTCGGGAACTTTGATTTGGAAGAACTGCCTTCAACCATGTTGGCATGTGGTTCGACTTGAATGGCATCGGCTTTGTCATTGATTCGGTTGTCCTCCTTAACTCGAATTTTGAGGAATAATTGTTCAAATGTAATTTCCTCCGTGAGATGCTTCAAATATAACTTGAAGTTCTTCCACGACGGAGGAAGTTTGTCAATTATTGCACCGATCACAAAGTTTATGTTCAGCCCCATACCTTCAACATCAAGTTCGTGGACAAGAATTTGCAATTCTTCTACTTGTTTTACCACTGGCTTCGTATCAATCATCCGATAATGCAAGAATTTTCCCACTGCAAACCTCTTGGAACATGCCACTTCAGTTTTGCAATTGGCATCCAAGGATTCCCAAATTTCCCGTGCCGTTGTACAAGAGGAATAGATATCGTAGAGGGAATCGTCGAGAGCATTCAATATATAGTTTCTGCAACTATACTCGTTGGATCTCCATGTCTTAACGGATCTTTCATGAGCGGATACTTGGATTTGCGACGGTGCAACCCCGTCCGCCCCTACCGGAAGATTTTCCGGTGGCTCTTCCTCAGTGAGTACGTTGGCAACGCGAAGAGTTGTCAAATAGAACAACATCTTTTGTTGCTATCGTCGGAAGTCCGAACCCTTGAATTTCTCGGGTTTCTCCACATGACTTTTCATCAATGATTGATCCATCGCTCCTTAACAAAAAAAAATTGTCTTAGTTCCAACAGTGACCACCAAATTCACCGAGTTGCAAAGGTTTGTGAAATCTTTTGCAAAGAACACTACAACGGCCTTATCCACTCGGAACACAAAACTCGAAGATCTCACCATAGAGGTCAAGGCCAACACCACAAAACTCTCGGAGCTTCAAGTGTATATCCCATAGATCTTTGCATCCACCATCCCCACTGAAACTCAAGATGCCATCAACACCCTGACCGCAGAACTTAAAGTAGCAAGAGACATTGCAGAATCTCTTACAAGGTCAACCTCTGTCACCACCTCTCCAACCCTAACCACGGAGGATCTACAAAGGGCTCTGGAGAAGGTCCAACAAACTACCACGGATTAAATACAAGACCTAAGACCTACCGACTATATTACCAGGGAGCAGATCATTAGCATCAGGCAGAAGGTCATTGATGACATCATAGAGTTCATCAGAGTTTTCACAACAACAAATGCCTCCTACGTGAAAGAATTTAAAGCGAGTGTTGGTATGTTCTGATTTAAATATGAGGCAGAGGTGGCGTACATCTTGGGAATTTGTGATGATATTTGTGATAAGTTGGAGACTGTTGGACGAAATCTACCCCGAATAAAGAAACCATCTACTTCATACCAGGCAGAGGCTACTACAGAGCAGAAGCATGATGATCACGAGGACGATAGGACTAGGCCCTCTGATCATCATGAGGGAGAGAACCAAGCCAAGGAAACCACAGAGCCTTCTTCACAAACCCAAACCTTAACACTCATTCCTTTAACCCAAAAATCCAACAAAACTACCCAAGAAACCCAAGATCAAACCCAAGAAAGAACCACAGAGGAGTCATCAACCTTTGAGGAATCAAGCTCTGAAGAAGACGAAGATGACTTCCCCTCCCCAACACCAAAACCCACTCACACAACTGAAGACTTACCCTCACCCACACCTAAAGAAGATCAACCCCTAGCCTCACCCAAAACAATACCTCGAACCAAATCTATAGCCTCAAAACCCCAAAAACCAAGAACTTACTTGAAGACTAAGCCCACAGAAGATCAATCCCAAAATCCACAACCTCAACAACAAGAGAACCAACCTCAACAAACCCCAACCCCATAGAGCTCAACGATCAAAACTGCAGAAGTACCTATACCCATACCCAAACCCAAACCCACACCAACAGAAGCCCCCAAGGCCAAATTGACAGAGAAAGATAAAGGCAAAAGGATAGCCACCGAAGCACCCAAACCAAAACCCCAACCTAACCTGGAAAAATTGATGAAGAGTGCCTTTGATGCATTTGTTACCCCAAAACCTGAGGAAGAAGACTGGACCTTTGGAGTGGCTATGTCAACCTACGCACCCTTTGACCCATCTACCAAGCCAACAGAAGACACGGTTGCCCAAGTACTGATGGATATGGATACCCTTAGAAAACCAATTCCACCCCTCTGCCAAAGAAGGACATGGAAGAAGTTGTCTATAAGTATCTCTATAGCCAAGGGATCAACGACCCACTTCCAGAGCCTACCCTCCAACAAGATGTAGTCGAAGAACTGTCCATCAAATTCTTCAAATCTAAACAGCAGAAGGTGGAAGATGTGTACTCAAACTCCAAAATAAAGGATATTCTGGGAGTAAAGCTTCTGCACACCTAATGTCGGAACTTCTACTATTGCCAATACTTTGTGCGAAAGGAAGACAGGTCAGAGATGAAGTTTACAGATGCAGACCTCAGGAACATTCACCCTTTCGACCTGGCAGAGCTTTACACCTGGCCAGAGAGCAGATTCTGTCGGAGACAAGAGTATAAAAGAGATCATCTAATGATCAAAAGCATCATGCGGGAGAAGTTGAAGTTCTTTAGTCTGCTAGACTTCCAACTTGCTCTGGACTTGGGAGTGAAGAAGATTAGACTCATAGCCCCTGACAATCACTGCCCATCCTCTGAAAATTTTCCAATCCTACCAAACACCATCATCTCCTATCCTCCTTTTGGCTATGGATTCCTAGATCCCCATGGGCAGAAGAAACATTTCGTAGGATATGATAGCCAGAAACATGCTACCAAGACCCTACTTCAATTCAAAGAGGATCTCCTGAACCGCAGAGGCACCGAGTTCGTCAACCTTGAAGTCACAGACCAATTGATAAGCGACATCGATGCAGTTCATCGATGCCTTCATCTACAAAGAGCTCAAAAAAGAAGATGGATATGGAAAGAGGATCAACGACTTTTATTTTTGTGATTTGTTATCTTTTAATTTTGCGATTCAGAGACTACAAAGCCTTCATCTAAGCTCTGTGATTTGTTATCTTTTAATTTTGCTCAAGTCATGTAACTTTTACTTTCATCTTCTGTAAATGCCTCTGGCATAGCACCTTTAATGAAAAACATTTTCATTTACAGAGGTTGAAACTTTCACCTCTTGTTCTTTTAGCCTAAGCAAAACTCTAATTCTATAAAAAAAAATCAATGCTTAGGGGGAGATTGTTAGCTCCAATAGATTAGTCTAAGAAGTATTGAAAAATAGGCTAAGTTCAAGAATCGCAGAAGACCTCTGTCGAGTACACCAAGACTCTCTGCACGGATCAGAAGCCTCTGTCGACCATTCATCGAGAAGTCAAGCTTAACCTGAAGATCAACCTCGGACCACAGAGCCTCTGTGAAACTCCACAGAGCCTCTGTGTGGCCAAACTTCTTGAATACAAAGACTTGTGCATATTTGAAGACCAATGATCATGTGCCTCTCACGCGCCTCTACATGTACAAAGATCCTGAAGATCAATAGTACAACCATGATCACCAACTTTCCAGGTGTCACCTTTTCATAGGTGACAACCTTTTACATGTACTATTTCTCGCCCCACTACCATTATATGTAGAGAGCACTATCTGCCATTTCAGGCACGCAGCACTGTAATAACCAAGTCTCAAGATTTAAAGATAAAATAAGAAATGTGGGTGTAAAGTGGAGCTATGCAATTTGAGGGGCCTTGGTGTAATTTCGGTAAAGGATATAAAACCCTCAACCTTGGCACAAAACCCTAGAAACTGTTATTTCTTACTTGGTGGCTGTGTGTAAGAGTTGAGAAGAGAAGAAGCAAATTTCAACTTCCGATTTTGGGAAAAGAAGGAGAAGAAGAGGAATCTACATCAATCAATTCAAGATAAACCCTACCATCTCATATTAATGGTTGAACTTAGTAATCAGATTTTTAACAGAGATGACATTTGTTTGATTAATCAATTTACTCTTGAGAGTGGGTCTGTTTGTGGTTTATAACCTTAAAAGAGGGTGAATGTATTTGGTTAATCATCTTTTGAGTTAGAGACTTAGAGTTTGGGGTAGGAGGGGCTAATCCATGACCTTTGTGGTTATGCGGTATCGCAAATCGCCATAATCCAGAAAACCAAGAATCGGACAAGATTCTGGAATAAGTGAAGTCCGGAGTTATAATCCGGGTGTGTAGAGGATTCCGGATTGAGATCCGAATGTGTGGAGGATTCCGGATTGGGATCCGGATGTGTAGCGGATTCTGGATTGGGTTATCCGTAAAAGTAGCGAACTCCGGATAGGGATCCGCAAAAGTAGCGGACTCCGGATAGGGATCCAGAAAAGCAATGGAATCCGGAACCTTGGTTTCGTATTCGAAAACATTTAAGGAACTGTCCAGGTTTTTAGTGAATGGCAATCTAAGACTTACTCTTCGTCTTCCTTTAAATAATAGGTGTTCCAACTAGAGTATCGAAGTTCCATTAAGAAGTTTTGCGCCAGAAGGACAGGTGAGTTTTTCTAACTAAATACGTATTTTAAACGTGTTTTCTGAAGCAAGTAATTGAATGCAAAATGATATGTTCTTTTACATGAAAGTGCAAGTATGGAAGTTTACTCGAGATGTATGCATACATTGTTATTAGATGTAAATTGGCTAAGTAGGGGGTGTGGCCCGCCAGTGCTCATACTGGGGGTGTGTCCCGTTTATGCCATGGGAGGTGTGACCTAGTAAGGCAGTGTGAGACTGACACGTTGTCACTTCCGAGTGACTTCAGTGTGCCATTTACACGTGTGGTGTTACATGAAAGATTACTTAAAGTTGTTATCTGTGAACGATATGAAATGTTTTGAATATATATATTATTATTGAACTGTTGTTTCTTGAGGGAGCTCACTAGACCTCATGGTCTAACCCTCGCATTTTCCAAACTAAACCTTTTCAGCGAAGCTGATAGTAGCAAGCTCCGGTAAGAATAAGAAGAAGATTTAAAGTGTGGATGCTTCTAGAGATAGTGACGTCAATTATGCTACTTAGACTTTTATTTATTCTCAGTTATGAATAAGTTGTTTCTGCCAACCTAGTTATGGGACAGTTGTGAGTGATGAGTGAGAAAAGTTTGGGATCCTTTTTGGGATGTTTTATATTAAATGCCATGTTATGCTTTTACTTTTATTTGGGTTGTTACAATTGGTATCAGAGCCATAGTTTAAAGGATTTAGGTGACCAGACGGGCCTAGACTTAAACTGCGGAAGTAGAAATCACAACTGAGAATTAGGAATGCGTTAGGAGGGAACTATTATAAGGATAGACTAATAGGGTAGCGGGGATGGTCATGTAAGGTAGGTTTGGGATTACACCTGGCCAGTGTAATTGTGAACTTACAGGTACATGTATGTGCTTAACTTGCCTTATTATTCTGAAGCGGTAGTCTTAAGTTATTCATTTTGTCGTGTTCTTAGTAATCAAGAATGTCTGAGAGGATCCTTAGAAGTAGGTCGGTAGCGGTAGATGAGGAAATCCTCATGGAAGATGGGCCAGTTGTACCCCCAAGGCCGACGGACACCTGTAGGAGAGGTGGAGGCCGTAGAAGAGGGCGGGGAGGACCACCACGGCGAGCTGCCAACCAGGCGGAGGGAGCTGGTGCAGCGACGCGGGGGAAGAAGAAAGCACCGGCTACCGACCGGGCTATCAGGGTAGGGGCACCTGAAGTGCGTGAACCACTTCACCAAGAGAGTACTGCCTCGGTGAGAGGAGGGAGTCAGCCGAATAGTCCAAGAAGAAACCGGAACCAAGCGTTTGTAACTGAGGGGAAGTTTACGACTAAGATGGGCAAACTGCAAGAGACTCTACAAGCATTGCTGGAGAATCAGATTAAGACTACGTCAGAGGGACGAACTAAAAGTGGGAACGAGACAAATACTGAGGCGTCTAGTGTACCTCCGACTGTGGTGGGAGAACACTCGTTGTCGACTCCGTTTGTGGCTAATGAACCGAAGACAAGGAAGGGATGCACTTTTAAGACTTTTGCACCGTGCAATCCTCCGTCGTTCAGCGGGGAGCGCAATCCAGTTTTGGCTCTGAGATGGATACGTGAGATGGAGCTAGCTTTCGACACGAGTAAGTGTGCTGAGGAAGACAATGTACTGTTTGCCATGTCTATGCTGAAGGCAGATGCCATCTTCTGGTGGGATGTCAAGACTGGAGGTAAGGGTTTGGAGATAGCAAAGACAACTACCTGGGAATCGTTCACTAAAAGATTCAAAGCTCAGTTTTGCCCAGTGGCGGCCGTTAAGAAGCTAGAGGAGGAATTTCTGGGGTTGGAGCAAGGGACGATGTCAGTCCAAGAGTATACGTCAAAGTTTATTGAGAAAGCTCGGTTTACTGAATTGTATGTGCCTACTAAGGAGAGGCGTATAGAGAGATATATCTAGGGATTGAAGAGCAGTGTGAGGGAGTTGGTACAGGTGAAGGACCCCGTTACTTTTCAGGTTGCGGTAGATACTGCGGAACTCACAGAAAAGGAGAAGAACAGGCAGATGTCGGAAAGAGTCGGGGATAAGTGGGAATGGGAAGGGCCGAATCGGGATGTTAAGAGGCCGAGTGCTCCTATACCCGAGCTGTTGGTGGGGCCCAGAGCAGGGGAGAAACCTTGTGGTAGGCGTAACTGGATGCATAAAGGGGAATGTTTGGCTGATAAAGAGGGGTGTTTCAAGTGTGGGAAGACAGGACACATGGCACGGGATTGCCGTAGTTCGAGGTCGTGTTATCAGTGCGGTTCGCCAGACCATGTCAAGATGGAGTGCCCACAGTTAAGGAAGGGATTTCTTGGTGTCTACAAGAGTAATAGTGGTGGAAGGGACGGAGATAGGAAAGTGGAGGCCGCTCGTGCGAAGGCGAGGGCTTTCCATATGTCGGCAGAGGAAGCGGTAGATACACCAGATGTGGTGACATGTATTTTCCCTTTTGACTTGACTCTTGCTAGAGTACTGTTTGATTCGGGCGCCAACCGTTCATTTGTGTCGCCTAATTTTATTCGAAAATTGAAAGTGAAACCCAAGAGGTTGAACTCTGGGTTTGAGGTAGAAGTAGCGTATGATAGTCGAGTCTGGGTGAAAGAGGTCTATGAGGGGTGTATCATTGATGTAGATGGTCATTTGTTCCCTTTGTGTTTTTACCCTATGGGAATGGGGGAGTTTAATGTGGTTTTAGGGATGGATTGGTTAGCGGATAACGGCGCTAACATAGTGTGTAATAAGAAGTTAATTCATATCGCTTTGCCTGATAATAAGGAAGTAGTAATCTATGGGGATCGTCGAGATAGGAAGTCGTGTATGATATCGATGGTGAAAGCTAGGCGATGTTTGGGGAAGGGATGTCTGGGGTATTTAGCTTACGTGCTAGATGCTAAGAAAGAGAAGAAGGGAATGGAGGATGTGCCTATAGTAAGTAAGTACCCGGAAGTGTTTTCGGATGACTTGATGAGTCTGCCCCCAGATCTTCAAGTAGAGTTCAGAATAGATATTATGCATGGGGCGGAACCGATTGCGTGTGTGCCCTATCGTCTGGCACCAACGGAAATGAAGGAGATGATGATGCAGTTGCAAGAGCTACTCGACAAGGGTTTCATTCGTCCGAGCTCATCACCTTGGGGAGCGTCGGTACTGTTTGTTAAAAAGAATGACGGATCTATGCAGATGTGCATAGAATATCGTGAGCTCAACAAGGTAACAGTTAAGAACAAGTACCCGCTTCCGAGGATCGATGACCTCTTCGACCAGTTGCAAGGTGCGAGCTATTTCTCGATGATAGACTTAAGATCGGGCTGCCATCAGCTGAAGGTGAGAAAGGAAGATGTGCCTAAAATGGCTTTCCGCACAAGATATGGACATTATGAGTTTTTAGTTATGCCCTTTGGCTTGACTAATGCCCCAGCAGTGTTCATGAACTTGATGAATAGGGTGTGTAGTTCGTTGCTTGACAAGTGTGTAATCGTCTTCATTGACGACATACTGATCTACTCTCGATCCCGTAAAGACCACGAGGGGCATCTTCAATCGATTTTAGAATTGTTAAAGCGCGAGAAGCTGTACGCTAAGTTCAGTTTTTAGGTCACGTGGTGTCGGCGGATGGTATCAAAGTGGACCCTGCTAAGATCGAAGCAATTAAAGATTGGGAGCCGCCAAAGTCGCCATCTGAGGTAAGAAGTTTTCTTGGGTTGGCGGGCTACTACCGGAAGTTCATTCAGAACTTATCTCGAATAGCCACACTGTTTACCGCGTTGACGAGGAAGAACGTCAAGTTCGTTTGGAACGAAGCTCAAGAGGTCGTGTTTGAGAAGTTGAAGGAAAGTCTGAGCAGCGCTCCAATTTTGTCATTGTCGGATGGATCAGAAGGTTTTGTAATTTACAGTGATGCTTCCAAGCTTGGGTTAGGGTGTGTACTGATGCAGAATGGGAAAGTGATTGCCTACGCATCTTGACAGTTGAAAGATCATGAGAAGAACTACCTTACGCACGACATGGAGCTAGCGGCAGTGGTGTTCGCCTTAAAGATATAGAGACAATACTTATATGAAGTGAGGTTCCAGATCTACACCGATCACAAGAGTCTTAAGCATCTTTTCGATCATAAGGAGTTGAACATGAGACAGAGGAGATGGATGGAACTGTTGAACGACTACGACTGCGAAATCTTTTACCACCCGGGTAAAGCAAATGTGGTTGCTGACGCGTTAAGTCGGAAAGAGCGAGGAGAATCGACCAAAGTGGTGGCATTCAGAGTCGAGGCGATTTAGAGTCTCCTAGACGAGCTCAAGAAGTCTCAAGAGGAGGCATTATTTGAAGAAAATATAAAGAGTGAAAGGATCGTTGGGATTACGTCTTTGCTTAGTGTCAACAGTGGTGTGTTGAGGTATATGAAGGACCGGGTGTGGGTTCCTAAGTTAGGGAACTTGAGGGTAAGCATTTTGGAAGAAGCGCATAGGTCGCGATACTCTATGCACCCGGGGACGAATAAGATGTATCGGGACTTAAGACAGTTTTACTGGTGGCCAGGAATGAAGAAGGACATCACTCACTTTGTGGAACTGTGTGTGACGTGCCTGAAGGTTAAAGCAGAACCCCAACGACCGTATGGAGAACTTCAGTCTTTAGAGATACCAGTGTGGAAGTGGGATAACATAACCATGGATTTTGTTACGAACTTACCACAGACTCCGAAGGGTCACGATGCAATATGGGTGATTGTGGATAGTTGTTGGTCCCGGAGGGGTTATACAAGTTTGTAGAAGGGGGGGGGGGGGGTTGAATACAAACACACAGATTTTACTTTTCTAAATTGTTTATTGATATTTATCAAACAATTTACAACTTGTTGTGGAACAAGATGAAGGATTAAACCTAATCTAAACAAGTTATGAGAAACACTAAGTTTTTTGCACTAGAATTAAGTAAGAAATGAGATAAGAATATTAAAAACTAATATTCTAACACAAAGTAATAGAGAGAAGAAGATGGTCGAGCACTTCATTTCTGAAGTAGGGTTCTTCTTATATACTGCATGCATTTAACGCATATCAATACAACTTTACACGTGGCAAGAGCTGATTGGTTGCATGGTTTGACCTTTGTAGACAGCCTTAGTAGCCACATGATGAACAGTGTAGAATCAGAGTTGGTTGTACGATAATGGACAGAAGGGATGTCCTATTCTGACATTTTCGTACGGAGACGTGCAAGGGGTAAGACAAAAGTAACTTGTAGAGGAAGACTTCATGATCAGCGTTCGCTGAATAGATCTTTATCAGCGAGTGATAAAGTTCAGCGCTCGCTGAAGTCTTCTACTTGAAACTTCACGTTGAGTGGATAAATCTTGGCTTCGCTGATATCTGCATCAGTTCATTAGTAGACTTGTCGCTCGTTCTTTGGCTTGATCTTCGACTTCAGCGTAGAACATAATTGACGTGAAACTTGTATTTAGGGATCATAAGTAAACAACTAAAATTATCAGCGATCATCAACATGACTGAACAGGCTCAGAGCTTTATTGATGAACAGTATCGCTGAATGTGTAATTTAAAGAACACGAGTTTCCTATCAGCGGTACTGTAAAGACATAGTACTTATCAGCAATAGTGAAACTCTAATACATATTGTCTACTTACAATTTACACTAAGTGTTTCTTAAAGAATCATTATCAAATCACTGAGGGTTTGGATCAACAATCTCCCCCTATTTGATTATGACTTAGCAATAAAGAAAATTGCTAACTATGAAAACACAAGGATAAAAATAACTCATAAAATACTTGTCCCTTTTACTGTTTTCTGGGATCTTTTTAAGTACTGATGGAGTGAAGTACATTCGCTGAAATTTGTCTTTAAACTTCATATAAGGTTACAAAGGGAAGTGGAAAAATTACAAGTACAGCAAATAATAATTACAAGTACAAACGATATAAGCTGATAAAGATAGAAGAATTACAGGGAAATTCTATCAGCTATTCAGGTTCATCCTTAACGAGAAGTTCATCAAGGGTTCTAGTGGTAGGGATCAACCAGTCAGGGACTTTTTCACCAAGATCCCTTCTATTCTTTGCTTCTTTGAATATCAGGGGCTTCATGAAGTATCCGAGTAGATCATCTCTGAATCCACACCAATAGACGAGATCCCTGACCTGTTCGATAGGAGTGAGGGAAAGCTCAGAGATGCGTTGAAAGCGTTCTCGTCCATCGTAGTCATGAAAGAAGATACCATAAAGATCGCTTAGGACTTTTCCAGGGATGAAGCGTTCACCAGGGGGCAGGGAGGTATCGAGAGCTGAGAGATCAGGTTCAGGACCAAGAACTTCAGCGCGTGAGAAGCCAATTCTGGTTTCATTTCGGATAAGAGGACCTGTGTCTGAAGGAGTTGTCTTCTTCTTTGCAGCAGGCCTTCTTCTTCGTTGAGTAGGAGCGGGAGAAGGGCGAATATCCACAGCAGATGAAACTAAGTCGATCTATTGATTTAGAACTTTCTCGACATGGTCTTTAAATTGTGAGCGTGATTGCTGAATGACTATCCTCATCTCCAACCACTCAGAGAGACCGTATTTTTTTATTGAAGAGGCGTAGATGGTTTCCTTTGTACCATTCTCTCTGAATAAGTCGACCTCGAAAACTGGAACTTTTATTGGCGTTCTTCCCCTGATCTACACTTTGTTGATTCTGGCTGCCCGAAATCGATAGTGCAGTCTTTCTTTGCACCATTCCAAGGTAGAGTCAGATACCTTGGTCTTTTCTTCGATGATCTTCTTGGCTTCCTTCCATAATTGACGTTGGACATCAATGGGAGTCTTCTTCAGATCAGGATCTTTCACAGATTGTTAGACAAGCTAAATGGCATAGGCTTTATCTTGTTCTTCAGCTTTCCTTCGATCGGCGAGTTGTCGTTCAGCTTTGAAGTGTTCAGCGAGTTCCTTTCTTGATAGTTTGAACTTAGGAGCATTGATGATTCGCTGATCTTCAAGTTGTTTCATCATTGCCTCTTTTCTTTTCAGTTCATCTTCACTTAGCTTTTTAGGAGCCAAGGAAGGTCTTTTGTTGTGAGAGAGCAGTTGTTCTTCAGGTTCATCAGTCTCAGTGAAGTCTAAGACCGAGATTATTTCTTCAGCACTAGGGGTTGGGATTATTGTTGATGCAGTAGGAGAAACTTCAGCTGTATCCTTAAGCAGGGGAGAGGACTAGCTGAAACACAGCGATCGTTTAAGTAAGATCATTTAGGAAAGAAGGAGATAGAGAAAAGAGTGAGGTTTAAGTGTATAGAGGTTTTATGGAGAGGAGAACTAGGGTTGAGAAGGGATAGAGGAGGGATGCAGTGTAAGGGAAGAAAAGATATTGTACCTGACAAACTGGCTTTCTTTGGAGGATAGTCAGATTGCCTTCTGCAGCGAGGCCTTTGTTTTTGCCTTTGTCAGCTTCATTTGCTGCAGGTTTTGTCTTTGTCCCCTCCCCTTATGGTTCATTTATCATAACCCCTTTTTTAACAGGGACCTTCTTGGGCTGGACGAAGAAGTCGACGTCATCATCATCATCATCGTTTTTAGGGGATGATGGTGGTTCGTTGTCCTTAAGATCGAGGTCTTCTTCATCTTCTGCTTCTTCAGCTTCAGATTCTTCCTCATCAGCGTAGGGTTCTGTTACATCAGCAGCAACTTCCTCTTCGAGTTGCTTCCCCTCAAATTCAGAGGGAGATTTCTCGGTTCCCTCAGGGTTTACAACTCCCTGAGGTTTATCAGCATCAGCATCAGAAACAATACCCTCCCCCTCAGAGTTATGGGGAAGGTCTTCAAGATTTTTCTTCTCCCCCTCAACATTATGGGGAAGGTCTTGATCCTTCTCCCCCTCTTCCACATGATGGATGGGGGAGGTAACTGGAATTTCAGTAGCAACAGCAGCAGCAGTATGCATTGGGTCACTGTCTTCCAGGCCAGTGATCCCAACACAGGTTTCAATCCGTGTTAATCTGTCTTCTAGGCCAGATATAGCAGGACTGATCTTTTGAAGATCTTCTCGACCAGCCTGAGTGAAGTGTGAGGGAGCATATGTAGCAGCATTCAGATGATCGAGTATCTGCTGCAGAAGATTGGTCGCAGTGATGACATCTGTCTTTAGAGTAGACACCTCTCCCTGAAGATCTCCAACCATTGTCTTCAATGGTGTGACTTCATTGGACAGGGATGTAAAGTTGGTGGAGAGAGTGTTGTTGGCGGTGGAGTTTTCAGCGAGAGTAGTAGCAAGATAACCAATGCTACCTTCCACCTTCTCCAGATCAGCACCGGAGGCTTTGCCTTTGACCTCAGTGGTCAGCTTCTTGAGTTCCTCTCCAGCGTTTGTAACCACTGAAGAGTTTGAAGATAGTGTGGTGGTGAGAGATTCCACCTTGTTGGACAGATCCGTGAACGATGTGTTGATGTCGCCCAAATTAGGACCTTAAAAGGTTGAGAACTTATGAACGAAGGAAAGCTCAGAAGTTTGGGATTTTGAGAGAGGAGTGTTTGGAGTTATGTGTATACCTGTGGGATGGTTGATGAAGTCCTAGATATCTCGATGACCTGTCAACGTTTCCATGTCGTCTTCTAGTGTACCTTTACGCTGGGAAGTGCCCGCAGGTCCTATGTTCGTATGCATCATTGTCTGTAAAGTTTCAGCAGATGTATCTTAGAGGATGATGTTTGATGAAGAGAATGGGGGAAAATAGGTGGAGTGTCCAAAGAGAGAGTGGGAGGAATGATGGTTGAGAAGAAGGATTGATTAAGAGGTTCAGCGTTGGATCCGTTGAGAATTACTTCCTCAGTACTTAGAGGTACTGAGGGAGGGAGGTTCTGTTCCAAGTTAATAAACTCAGCGTTTAGAGACACTGAAGTTGGTATGGAAGGGGTGACTTCATCAGCTGTGGCAGAGCATGCCACTGAACTATCCAACGGCTCTTGAGAAGAGTGGGTTGCATAGTCTTTAGCCTGGAAAGGCTTGGGGGGTGCTCCTTGGTTTTCTTGATCCTTTGAGCATCAAGAGGGGATTTCGAGTGTTTCCTTTTCTTGGAAGGAGTGGAGGTTGCAGCGTGGGTATCAGCGGTTGGGATTACCACTGAGGTAGCCGTAGAAGTAGAAGAAGTGGGAGGTCTAAGAAGAGATAAGAGTTTAGAAAGACGTACCTCGTTTGGTAGGGGCTTGAAGTCAAGAACTTTAGGGCCAACCTTTGAGAGTCTCAGGTCCCCCACCTTCGGGTATTTGTCTTTCAGGCCTTGTTCGAAGAGAGCACTGACAAACCGGGGATATGGAACAGTTGTTGGTCTATCAGCTGCATCCACCCTGAGCACCATATCATTGTAAATGATCTTTGCCCAATCAATGTGGAGACCCTTCAGAAGTGAGTACCTCATGGCCTGTTGGAGTTGTGATGCTTGGTCAGTTGACCCAGTTTTCGCTGTCATGCAGCTAATCAGATGAGCGAAGATGAAGTTCATCTCGCTGGGCATTTTTGACTTTTTGATGGCGGTCAGCTTCTTCTCAGGGAGTTCATCTATCCCAGTTTCCCATACATATTTCATTGCATCAAAGAATGCAATCAGGGCTTCTCTGTCCGCTGGGTTTTTAGGATTTGGTAGAGGAATAAAGCATTTTTCTTTTGTGCCAGCGGGGAGGTTTAGGGCGCACCTGGTATTACCAGGTGTAATCTTGGAGGTACCATGGTCGGTGTCAAGAGGATGACATCGATTTTCTTCTCTGGGTCCTTGGTAGAGGTGATTTGAGCTCTTCTGGCAGAGTACCAGAACTGAGCTAGTAGATTCTGATGAGCGGGGGGTGCAATGGTAAGAGCTGTCGATAGAGGACAGGTCTTAAGAAAGTTTACAGCGTCATCAAGATGTGTGACCTGCTTCTTTTTAGGGAAATCGAAGAGAGCATAAGGATTGTTGCTTTCAAAGGTAACTTGCTCGAGTTTAAAAGCAACCTGAGGAGCTTTTGTGAGTACAGTAACCTTAGCAGCAGTGGGGGACTTAGCAGTAGGAGCTTCAGTAGTAGATGCCATTTCTGTTTATATATAAGAATGAAGAATATGAACAGAAGTTTCTTAAAATGGATAAAGTTCCAAGATAAGGGTTTTTAGGGTTTTTCACATTTCATTCAGACAAAAAATATCTTAATGAAGATTTGGGGTTTTCTTGTTTTGAAAAAGAGTACAAAACATAGTGAACATTTGTTTTCCAGTTTCTTTTTAAAGAAGAGATTCTGGAAAAACATATGAAGATGCAAGTTTATGATTTTAGTTTAAACTTGAAGAACAATCTGTTTCCAGATTATGTTCATAAAATCATGAAGAGAAATGATTTCATTTTAAAAAGTTCTTTTATTTGATCTGTTAAAAACAATGATAAGATCAAAAACAAGTTTATTAGTTGCAAAATAAAAGAAATATTAACCTGTGATGTTGAAGAAGATGAAGATGAACAGGTTCTTGAGTTAATATTTTGAATGCAACAGAAAGTTCTTGCTTTGAAGGAGATGATGTTCGCGTAAAAAGTAAAAATATAAACGCAAAGGGTTTATATAGTGAGAGTATAGAGAGAAAAACTGTGAGCGGGAAAGTTTTTCATGATGACACGGACACGTCCCTTGAATTTGATTGGACAAGGAAGACGAAACGGGCGAACGTGTCAGAGAAAGCGTGCCATGGTTTATCCGTTGTGATGACGTCACAAACGTCCTTTCATATTTTAGGATGTCTCCGAGGATTTGAAAAACTCATGGACCTTTTGAAAAACATGAAGCACTGACTAGAAATATCAGTGTTAAGTTTTGAAATTTCAAAGTATCACTGAAAGGAAGAGATATTCAGCGATGCAATTTGTTTTGAAATCTTGCATTCATAGGCGAACATCAGCGAGTAAGAAAGAACATACCTTGATATTAGCGAATCAATTTTGTTCAGAGAGAGGGTGATAGGTAGGGTTATACAAGTTTGTTTTATCCCTGATCAAATGTCAACCGCTGAAGATTTTACTCTTCTAAGTTCAGCATTCCAAACTCGCTGATGAGAAAGTTAAATCTTGTCTCATCAAGAGGTTTGGTAAACAGATCAGCTAACTGAAAGTTAGTTGGGATAAAATGAAGTTCTATATCACCATTCATCACATGATCTCTGATAAAATGATACCTGATTTCGATGTGTTTGGTCTTTGAGTGTAGCACTGGATTGTTTGCTATAGCGATGGCACTAGTGTTGTCGCAATAGATTGGAATTTTCGAGAGTTGAAGGTCATAGTCCAGTAGTTGATTTCTCATCCACAAGACCTGAGAACAACAGCTTTCAGCGGCTACGTATTCAGCTTCAGCGGTTGAGGTGGACACTGAGTTTTGTTTTTTACTTGTCCAACTCACCAGCTTTCCACCCAGGAGCTGACAACCTCCTGTGGTGCTTTTCCTATCCAATTTGCATCCTGCAAAATCACTATTTGAATAGGCGATTAGATCAAACCCTGAGTCTTTGGGATACCAAAGACTTAGGTTAGGAGTACCCTTAAGGTAACGAAAGATTCGCTTTACAGCGATCAAATGAGATTCCTTAGGTTCAGCTTGATATCGTGCACACAAATAAGTTGCATAGATAATATCAGGTCGGCTAGCTGTAAGATACAGAAGAGAGCCGATCATCCCACGGTACATCGTGACATTAACATGTTTTCCATAGGGATCCTTGTTTAGTGTCAGCGGTGGTGCCGTAGGGGTTTTCATAGCTGAGCTCTGAGTTAAATCAAGTTTCTTCAGCATGTCTTTAACATATTTTCCTTGGTGAATGAAAGTTCCTTTTTCACTCTGTTTGATTTGAAGACCTAGGAAATATATTAGCTCACCCATCATACTCATTTTGTATTCATCTTTCATTCTATCAGCGAAACGAGTACAAAGGTCAGGGTTAGTGGAACCAAATATAATATCATCGACATATATTTGAACAAGAATAATATGACTTTTTACTTTCCTGAAAAATAGAGTTTTATCGATTTTACCTCGCTCAAATTTTTTGATTTGGAAATAAGAGGAGAGAGTGTCATACCATGCACGAGGAGCTTGCTTTAAGCCATAAAGTGTCTTATCCAGTTTATAAACATAACCTGGATGCTTAGGATCTGAGAATCCTGGAGGTTGTTCCACGTAGACTTCTTCGTTCAGCTTTCCATTGAGGAACACTGACTTAACATCCATCTAATAAACTTTGAAGTCTTTGTGTACAGCATAAACTAGGAATATACGAATGGCTTCTAGTCTTGCCACTGGGGCGAAGGTTTCGTTGTAATCTATACCTTCCTCTTGTCTGTATCCCTGAGCAATAAGTCGAGCTTTGTTGCGGGTTACAGTTCCATGTTCATCCAACTTGTTTCGATAGACCCATTTAGTGCCTATCACTGACTTATCGGATGGTCTAGGAACGAGCTTCCCAACTTTGTTTCTTTCAAATTCTGTCAGCTCTTCTTGCATAGCGCTGACCCAGTTTGGATCTCTGAGGGCATCATCTGTTTTTTTTTGTTCAATCAGAGAAATAAAGTTAACAAATAAACAAATATTACCTGCACTTCGTCGAGTCTGAACACCAGCATTTGGATCACCAAGGATTTGATCAATGGGGTGATTGATAGTCCATCGCTGAGCCGGAGGATAAGTCGCTGACTCAACCTGAACTTCTGGAGGAGCTGAAGATGAGGCTTCAGCAACTTCTGGTATTTCAGCCAATAGAGGAAGAGGTTCAAATGTCATTTCATTCACTGATTGCTGAGAAGTAGATGGTATGTCTGAGATAGAAGGTTCAGAGGCAGGCATAGTGTTAATAGGAACAGCTGAGACCCATGATGTTTCAGCTTCACTAGTCTGCATACTTGGGATGATAGTAGGATCATCATCTTCAGCGGGATGAGTATGAGATGGAGGAGTAGGAACATCTTCTGAATCACCAAGATGAGAAAACATCCATTGATTCAGTTCTTCAGTATCAACAGAAGGTCTGGAGTTTGCTGAACGGGATTCGTCAAAAGTGACGTGAATTGTTTCTTCTACAGTTTGTCTTCTACGATTGAAGACTCTGAAGGCTTTGGAGACTGAGGAGTATCCAAAAAAAATTCCATCATCGGCCTTAGGATCAAACTTTCCAAGGGCATCTCTGTTGTTCAGTATGAAACACTGACATCCAAAGATGTGAAGAACGCTAATTGAAGGCTTTCTCCCATGGAAGAGTTCATAGGCGGTCTTCTTGAATCTTTAGACAATCAGCGACCTGTTTTGAGTAAAACAAGCAGTGTTGACAGCTTCTACCGAAAACTGAGTAGGTAGATAATCGCTGAGCATTGAACGTGCAGCTTCGATGATAGTTCGATTTTTTCGTTCAACGACTCCATTTTGTTGCGATGTTCTCACTGAGGAAAAGTTGTGAGAAATACCCTTACTTTCAAAGAAGGAATCAAGGGAACTGTTTTTGAATTCAGTACCATGATCACTCCTTATTGAGCGAACGGTCATGTTGTTCAGGACTTCCATATTCCTGACAAAAGTGATGAGTTCTTCAGGGGTGTCACTCTTAGAACGGAGAAACATGACCCAGGTATAGCGAGAGAATTCATCAACTATGACCGATGTATATTTCTTTCCAGCGATGGATTGTTTGTTAGCATGGCCAAACAAATCCATATGGAGAAGTTGTAGAGGAGATGACACTGAGGAAACTTGCTTAGATTTGAAGCTTGCTTTTGTTTGTTTCCCTTTCTCACACGCTGAACATAGAGACTCCTTAGCGTATGATTGTTGAGGTAGACCAGTGACCAACTCTTTAGAAGAAAGAGTATTCAGTGTCTTAAAGTTGTGATGAGAGAGCCTCTTATGCCATAGTCAATTGACATCAGATGAGGCTTTTGAGAAGAAACAGGAGTTCTCAGTGGTTGTAGAGTCCATGTTTATAACGTAAACATTTTCCATACGGTATCCGCTGAGAGCTATCTTCTCCTTTTTGTCAGTGACAAAGCATGTTAGGGTCAATTTATGTTGAATAGAAGTTCAGGGGCTGAATTGTATTTGTTTATTTTGAGCCTTGTTAGAGAACGGTCCGTGGGCTTGTTAACCACAGGCCCAACATTTTTAAAGCTTTGTTTAGTCTTTGTTTTAGGCTAGTTGTTCATTCTGCTTTCCTAAACTCATTGTAAACTCTCTCAATATTGAAAGCTAATTGGATGACCAGTTGAAATCATAACCTACTGTTATTATATATTTATTTCATATTGTTCGTTGCACGGATCTGGAACCCACAATTGGTATCAGAGCAGAATCGGTGATTTGAAGAAAGAAAGGAAATCGAACGAAAGCAAGAAAAACCATAAAATTCGTATTGAATTTTCTGGAAAACGCAGCGATCCGTTTTGCCTATTACCGGAGATTGAACCGTCGGATCGTCACGATTTTTGGACAGTAGCTCCACGACATTCCGTTTTACATTCTGAACGGTGGGATTAATCATTTGAGGTCCAGAAGACAACTGTTTTATTTTCGAAATACTGCAGTTTTTATTGGGGAGAAACGATCATCAATCGGGTTTGAAAAGCTTTTCTTTGATTTAATAATTCGTTTGTTAATTCTCTTTTGTTTAATCATTCTTAATCTGGGGTTTATCTGCATCTATATCAATTCTCAAAAGTATCAAGTTTTCAATCTAAGAAAAATCAATTCTTGAGTTTTCGGTATTGTTCTTAAATTTTTGTGGTGATTGTTGGAAAACATGATATATTTTGCTTAGAAATCGATTTGGGTATGTTTGTTTCTGTGTTTTTGGTTAAAATCAAACCCTACAGGAGTGAAATCAAGCAACCCTATTGAACCCTGATCTGAAATTTTCTATCAGCCGCAGTTACCGGAACATCTCTTCAGGTTTCCGGGTAAGTTTACTATTTCTCGACAGTTACCGGGTAAGTCCTCTGATTTCATTCACTTACCGGAAGAATCCACTTTCCGGATAAAAAAAATTTGGTTACCGGATAAATGAATTTTTTTTGGGTTACCAGATGAAACTAATTTTTCCAAGGTTACCTGAAGAAAAAATTTAACTTTCCGGGTAACAAGATTTCCCCAAGTTACGGGACCAATCACTCTTCGAATGAATATTTTTTGGCTTCCAGCCGCCACCCATCGTTGACCAACTTGTTGGTTTGTTAACCTTTTAATCATTCATAGCCATACATCTCAATTCTCACGTGCAACTTTAGTTTTTTTTTCTTGTTGATTTGATTTAAAAGCTTTTCACATCTCATTTTTTTATCCGGAAACTTGGCTTACACATAAAATCTTTTTATCCAGTAAGTTTTGTGTTGTGTGGAAATTCAATCACCCGGTAAGTTGTGGTTTTTGTGTGAAAACTCTTTATCCGGAATCGATCATCACTCGATAAACACTCAATCACCCGGTAAGTTTGGTTGGTAAGTTCTCGTCGGTACCAGAGTTACCGCAAGTCTCGTCACCCGATAATTTAATTGTCCGGTAAGTTGCGAACTTTTCAACAAACGTTTTTTGAATTATTTTTATGACGTTTGGATTATTTGCGACGTTTTGCAATTACTAGCGACTATTATTATTTTTTTTGTGATTCATTTTGTCGTTTTGATCTAACTTGGTTTGTTTTCTGGTAGGTTTTATTCTCGAAGCTTGTTTTGGTTCTTTTAGAGTCAATAATCAGATTTTAAATTTTGAAAACGAATTTAATTTTTAAATTGGTTTTTCTGATTTAATTTTTGATTCTCTTCCGCATTTTTTGATTCTTCACAGCAACACCGATCAACGATCATAATTTTTCAGGTAACAATGTCAAGGTATTGCCTCAATCGGGCTTGTATCGAAAGTGAAAAAATGTATGAAACGAATATCAAGCTAGCAGATGATTTCCGCAGCAAGTTAAACAAAGAACTGAAGGAACTGAAATTGCAAACAATTGACAGTTCCGAGAAGCTTGCTAAATCTGAAGAAAAGGTAACAACATTAGAGTCTGAAAACACTGAGCTGAAAAAGAAGCTATCTGATTTATCATCACGAGATGATATCAAGAAGACTGAGAAAGAGCAAGCAAGACTACATGAAAAGACTATCAAGCGATCAGATGATTTGTGCAACAAGTACATCAAAGAACTGAAGGAACTAAAATCTCAAATCTGGAATAGTTCTGAGAAGCTTGCTAAAGAAGAAGAGAAAGGTAAGCTCCTGAAATGTGAAAACCTTGAGCTTAAAAATAAACTAACTACTGTTGAAAAGGTTTTTGAAAAGGAGAAAGAATGTTTTGCAAAGGAAAGACAATTGCTTGTACAAAAGCAATCTGTTTTTTCAACCAAATCTCTTGAAGAGAAGAAGAGTCTTGACCTTATGTGTCTAAAACTTTCAAAATAGATCTCCGATTTTGAAAAAGTTTTGATTTTAGAAAGAGAGAAGTTTGAAACTGAACGCAAATATTTTTCTAAAAAGAATGGAGAACTTTCCTTGAAAATATCCGATTTGGAGAAAGAATTAGACATTCTAAGCAAAGAGACTGAGAAGAAGAAGGTTGAAGATTTTAAAGCAAAAAGTTTGAAAGATGATTTTACATACGAAAGAAAGATCTTCCAAACTGAGATTTCCAAGCTTACAAAGAAATTATTTGTTTTGTCAACTGAAATTATGATAGAGAAGAGGTTAAAATCTGATCTCCAAAAGAAGTTGGATCTAATGTTTGAGAAGAAAAATGTTTTGCTTAACAATGACAAGGAATTTGAAGCCAAAAACTCTGATGTTGAATCACCCAATCTTGCTAGTCCATATACTGTTAATCAGTCTCTTTACGGTGATTCAGCTAATTCAGTTTGCTTTTCTAAGAATGCTTCAAGTTCTATCCACAAAAAGGTTTCTTCAAAGACCGACATTAGATCAAATAGCTCTTCAAAAGATCGGATCCGCACATCTAATCTGTTTCATGACCCTATTTTTGACAAATCAAATAATCAATTTTTCAAGAAAGTAAACATGGTTTGGAGAGTTAAAGGATCTGCTCCTGCTCCAAAGTCATTCGTCTCTGTTAAGAATGACAAGAACAACAAAGCTTTCTACGCTAAACCTTTTGTGAAATCTGATCGTGCTTACTCTGTTAATAAGCTGATCAGCTTATCTACACAGAAGCTGTGTTGTTCTTATTGTGGAACATGTGAGTTTGTGAATAAAGACCATGCTAAGTATTGGTATGGTACTTATAGTATCCCAGGTCCTCATAGGGTATCTAACCAACAAGGATGCATCAAAAGGTGGATACCAAAATCTTTTTAATATGATTTGCAGGAATGTCTGTGCGGTTTTAATTCGTATTATTCACATCACATGACGAGCATTCAAAGGTTATGCCAATTTTGAGGGGGAGTACTATCTCATGAAAAGTAAGTGAACTTCAACTGAATTCAAAGACCGTGGTAATTCATTCTGGATAACTTACTTGTGTTTGTTATTCTCCAATTTTAAATTCCATGATTACCACGTGTCATTTTTCTTGACTTAGTTATTTCCATGTCTCACATATTTGTTGATTTTTCGATGGAAATACACTCGTTTGAATTCCTAGTTGTTTTCCAAGGTCACTATTTCTTGCACATGATTAAATTCTTATCCGATATAATAATTGTGACTTGTTCTTCACAATTAAACTTTCTGATCATTGTCTCGTTTCTTGCAAAATACTGTGCCTACTGAGTCATTCTGTTTTGCGCTTGATCTTGTTTCTTGAAATCCTATATTTCAAATGATTTTTATGACTTTTGATTACCTCAGATCAGAACTCGCACTTCATTTTATGACTTCTGATCACCTCAGATCAGAACTCGCACTTCATTTTTATGACTTCTGATCATCTCAGATCAGGACTCGTTCTTAAATGTATTGACTTCTAAACATTTCAATTTAGAACTCGTACTTCACTGTTTACTTAACTGTTTTACTCAATGCATGAAAGGAGTGTTAGGAATTATTGTTTTTATGGTCAATCCAGTACCGGCAGGACCTACCCTAGAAACACATCCTATATAGAAAACAGTGAGGGGTCTAGATGATAGATGAGTTTGGAGAGAAAAGAATAAAAGGTGAGGTTGTGACGGGACTTAAAAGAATTATTGGTCCTTACCAAACCGAGTCAGTTATCCGGGTAACCACACAATCTATTCATTCTCGTTCTTTGGAGATGAATATTGAAACAGACATGGACCCAGTGTCGATAACTCGTGTCACCCCACCCAGCCACTCAAGTATCTCACAAAAGATACTTGTTTCATATATTCACGGAGAATTGGCACATAATTTATCTATTCCTCACTCGGAGGTCTTAGATATTGAAACAGGAAGACATCAGCTCTGGTCTCCGAACTTCATATTCTATTCACTGTGTCTATTGATTTTTAACTTGCGTCCCAGGTTAAATCAATATTTGAGCCTAACTGATATAATTTATTTCTTTCACACATGCACGAGTCTTTGTGATTCCATTTGCATATCTTCGTGATATTGCCGGAACAGTTTGAGAAGTAATTTTTAAGATTTTACCTCAGTGATAACTGGAAGTCCTATCAGAGATACCCCATTGCCAACTCTGAACATAGGCCACACAATTATTTTAATTGTTATGATAACAGTTACTAATGTGTTTCTATGTTAGTTGATTACCCCGTTCTCGTTACTTAATGTTTTATCTGGATTTTTGCTACTCGTCACTATTGTCTTTGAACGTGCATGATGCTCCAGATGCTCCTACTCATCATGAGGGGAAGAAAGGGTACAATTTCAAAGACATCGAATATCAAGTTGAGGGGGGTTAGTAAAGACGAGGGGGAGTAAAGAAGTCCCCATGCAAAAGCCGAGGGGGGGTAAAGAAGTCCCCATGCAAAACCCGAGGGGGAGTAACTGTTGACCGATTTTTAATCGAATGATTGATCTGTTCCGAGATCTAAAGAGCTCAAAGTGCATACAAGTGATCAAAGTGCTTACAAGTAATCAACTCTTCTCAGCGTTTATCAAGTGATGTTCGCTAAAATCATTTCCTCCATCGAGCATATTGATTCTGCAAGTTCTTTTAAAGCTGAAAGCAAATTCAAGAGCTTTATTCAAGAGCTTTATTCAAGGGGGAGCGTCGAAATTCATGAAGACAAGCAACACCGAAGGGTTTCAGAGATTCAAAAGGAAGAGAAGATCAAGACTTGAAGGTTTCAAGACCGATTTTTATTTATATATCTTTAGGGGGAGATTGTTAGGACCATAAATGTCCTACATATTAGAAAGATATATAAATAATTATATAGTGCTTAATTAGTTTATTTAATCATTTTGTAAATGCCTTTAATCATAAATGGGCTTAGATTAGCTTGATGGGCCATGGGCCTTTGAGCTAAGGCCTTGGTATATAAGGCTTTCCTTAACCATAGAATTAGGTTAGCGATTCATGAGCAATTGATAGCATTCCTAAGAAATTCATTAGAGAGCTTAATTGTTTTAGAGAGAGATAGTTGAGATTTTCATTCAAACCTTTGTAAATATCTTGAATCATGAATATGAGAGAGATGACAAGTTGAAATCATCAATTGTTCTTGTTATTGCTTATTGATTTATTGTTACCTGATAAACCTGGAACTCACAATTGGTTGTGTGGATACTCCCGTGTGCATTTCACACTACGCGCACATTCTAAGGGGGAGCATATAACTGGATGTTTATCATTTGAGGGGGAGCGACATGTTTTTTTTCTTTAAAAAGTTTTTTTTGTGTCGCCGGCTTCTCCATTGCACAATTTTGCACTATTCGAGGGGGACCAAAGTCGTCCCCATGCTCAGTTTGAGGGGGAGCGAGAGAAGGTTCGTTTTAAATTCAAATAGTCCCAATTTTCTTGAAAACATGAAAATCCAGGGTGTCCGGGTAGACCAAAGTCGTCCCCATGCTCAGTTTGAGGGGGACCAAAGTCGTCCCAATTTTCCGGACCGAATGGGTGTCCGGGTAGACCCATCCGGATTATTTGGTTCATATATAAGGGATCCGGAGTCTTTCATTCTCTTATTCTGAATCTATCGCAAAAACCCTAAACCTCTCAAACTTTCTCTCTCTCTCGTTCGGACTATTGCGCAATCCTCGCATCACTCATTTTTCTTCGCTCCAAATCAGGTATGCTATTCTAATCATCATCTCGTTCATTAGTACTCATGATTCGCACTCTCAATCGATCAACTCATCCACTGATTTGACCACATTAGGGTTTCTGAACCCGTTCTTTCACGTCGACCATTACTCGACTCTTTTCTGGATGTTTTTGGCCGATTAAACTCATTCGTATGCACCTACACTCTGATTAGTGCCATTCGTATCTTTGTGTGTTTGTTTGCATGTCTATCTGGAAGAAATCGGTACATTCGAACATCGTCCGGACACATTCTTTGTGTCCAGAAACTACCATGTGTATGATGATTTGTCCGGAAACTCTCATGAAATAGATATTTTACCCGGATACATTCAACATCCGGATAACCTAGTTGTCCGGAAACCTCAGGGTTTCCGGTAAGTTCAACTACCGGATAGTTGAGGTGTCCGGTACCCAAATTTTCCGGAAACCCATATCATATCCGGAACCCATTTTTTCTGGAATCCTTGCCTTGTCCGAAAACTGTCTTCCCATCCGGAAACCTTTAATGTTCGGATATTTCTTGTCCGGATACTATGGTTTGTCCGGAAAGTGTTGTTTTCCATTGTTTTGTCTGGACACCCCTATGTTTAGTACTTGTTTTCTCACTGCCTGTCCTCAATCTGCCTAACATTGAGCCACTTAATGCCAAGGTACGCGCCGACACTTGTTCATCCACTTTGATTACTAACTTTGCTTCTGTTTCAGATATCACATGGCGTATCAAGAGCAACATCAAAATCTTGAAGAGCAAATTCCTCCTCAAGAGGAATTTATCGACTAAGCAGCCGACAATGCATTGGTCAATCCTGACCATGGCATTGAGATAGAGGCCAACAACCTTCATTTGGACGCCGCTGAGTTCCGACCACATCCTCAACACCGTGTGGTCGTAGACATACTACTTGGTCACCCTCTCCGTGAGGCCCCCACTATCACAGCCGACGTCCCAGTGTTATATGTGTATCAAGTGTGGCTCTCTGCCCAGGGCGTTACGGCGGGCAATTCTCAGACAATCACGGCGCGGATCGACAACCACCCCTTCACGCTCACACCTGAGTCCTTCCGGCGTCTACTATCACTACCCGAAGCCACCGCCGGCGGACACCAAGGCTACGACCCCGCGGTCAATGACGCAACTCTGTGTGCCCAAGTACACGCACTCGGCTACAACCACGCCCTCGGCCGACTGTCCGCTTTCACCCGCAAATAACTGGCGCCCATCTGGTACACGCTATTCACCATTCTGAACAGGTGTCTATCGTCCAGGTGGATGGGAATAGACCAGTGCACAGCCGATTTCCTGCGTTTATTCCATGCGGTATGCTACAACCGACACGTCGACTTCGCAATGAGCATATGGCGTGAGATGGTTACAGCTATTCGGCAGATCGGAGGCTCGAAGCAAAAGAAATTTCTACCCTATCCTCGGTTCCTATCATTGGCTGTGCGACAACACATGGACGCGAACCCAGCAATACCGCGACGAATTAACCATCCGGTATGTCCCCCTTTCCATTTGCAATTCATGGTGATTCGAAACCCGTCCAATGCCATACCCATGCCCTTACCTGAAGCCCTACTGGCTCATGCAGACCCCAATGCACCGAGTGTGGTAGAATATAGGAGAGAGTTAGCTGCTCCTATGGTCCAGCCAGCGCCGGAGGGACCTCCCCAGGGACATAGAGCTGAGGGACGTGAGGGTCCTAGGACAAGAGGTGGAAGGGCCCGGGCAGCAGGGGCTCCCGGGCGGGGTGTGTTGAGATTACACGGGAGGGGAATCAGAGCAGGCGGTGCATTGAATCCGCGTCCCAGTACTAGCCAATCCCATCAAGCCGATACATCATCTCGACCGATGCTCCATCGTGACACCGAGGCGTATATATTTGATCCTCTTTCGCTTACCCGACATGTTGAAGACGTGGAATCCGACTCCACCGAGTCCAATACGACCCGTGCCATACGGATATCTTTAATACCTGCTCGTATCGGACCAAACCCCGATTTATCCGAAGGCATCCAATCTGCCTCGCCTATAACCCCACTCACTCAGCCTATTATGGGAGATACAAGGAGTGAGGATGGAGTATTTGGTGATGAGTTAGAACATGTGAGACGGAGGGAATTAAGGTCGAAAGCGAACCAAGAAAGATTAACCATAAAGATAAAGAGGCTTCTGAGCGACCCCACACCAGTGTCACCCGGGTAGCCACCTCTGCTATTCCGTCTCATTCGTTGGGATGGGGTATTGAAGAAGCCGGCGTGGACCCAGCGGCGCAATTGCACAACCTCCTCAGCCACTCATCCATCTCTCAAAAGACACTCATTCAACTTCTCACGGGGATCAAGCACAACTTCTACCGGTCTCTCAATCTGAGAGTACTAGTATTGAAACAAGAGACCAGTAGCCCCCGGTTTCGACTTCTTTCAGTGCACCATTGAGTCTAGAGCTACTTGAAATATTACATTCTTCGGCTAGGACACAAGATGAGATCCCACAAATCGATGCTCTTCGTGACTCGATAGGAACTTCCGTAGTGTCTCCGCCTTTAAGCGGAACACGAGGATCGGAAGGAATCCTACCACGGCTATCCCTGCGCCAACCGTGAACGTAGGTGGATCTGCCTCTAAGGTAGATGCCTCAACGGGTAATCTAAGTGATCCCAGAGTTACATTACCCGACTTAGTGTCAAAGGGATATCTGGACGGCGCCCTAAAGGCCGTCCGCGAGGCCATCGAGCAGCGTTTCACCAATGAGCTCGACAAACTGAAGACTTTGATCAAAGGAAAAGAGAAGATGGTCGAACCTGAAACTGAACCGACACCACCACCGGCTCCCGTTCAGCCAAATCTTTCGGTGGACACCCTGAAAACCATGCTTCTAGCTCAGCTGCTCCAGCAATCCGAAACCGACGCCTCTACCAAAGCAGACCTGATCTCCGTTTTGAAATCAAAGGCAATGCTCCTTCGTCATCTATTACTACTAGATTGGACCAGCTTGACACGACTCTTAAGGACGTTCAACAAGTGCTTAAAACGCTTTCCGAGAGAGTCGCCTCCGTCGAAAAAACCTGCAAGAGTCAAGCTGGCGGACTCAAGAGAAGGCACGATGACCAGGATGATCCTGATCACCGTGAGGGGGAGATCAAAAGACAACGATTAACTGAGTCCGTCCCAATCATACCTGAAGCTACTGTGGTTCAACCGGAACCTTCAACAGCGGCAGCTACAACTGAAGAACAACCCGAAGCCGAGTTGCCCTTAATCGAGATGGTAATGGATATGGACATCTCCGATGACGAAGACCCGCCGGTTGAAAAGCATAATGGAACAACATAGGAATTGGTCAACTTTGATACATCAGATGGATCCACACTCAATCTTATTGATCCAAACACACAGACCGACCCGGAGACCGAAGATGCATGGTATGAAAAAGCCGCCAATGCCGTAAATCTCCAGGTAAATCTGGTCTTTCCAACTGATGAAGACGATAATGTTGACTATGACCAGTTTCTACTGCAAAATCTGTATGGTACTCCCGTTCACTCAGCTCAAGCCGCTGAAACTTCTGCAAGACCCGAATCTACAACTACTGATATTCCGACATCTTCTCAACAACAACCGACAGCTTCTGATCTTCCTCCTCCTCAACAGCAACAGATCCGATGGGAGAAGATCACGATATTTATTCCTCATCTGGAGGAATCTCTGGAAAGGTTGTTCGTCCACAGGTTACGCCCTATCGAGCCAACTTTTTGCATTGGTATTTATAGTTCCAACCCTGAATACCAAAGCCAGTACATAAACGCAATGAAGCGGCGTCTGCCAGTTAGCCAAGTCCGAACAAAGCACAAGATCACCGAAGTGCTCATTTTCACTATCCGACGCGAAGACGGAAATGAATGGATATTTTCCGAAGCTGACTTCAAGAATCTCCAACCGTTCGACTTCTATGCTATCCTGAAAGACCTTAGAACCAGAACTATCCGACCGCTTCAAGTAACCAAAGCGCTCGAAGCTGTTCGTCGATTCCTAGTCCGTACCATCATGATGTCCTATCTCTCGAACTTCCAAATGGCAATCGAGAACAGAGCTAAAAAGGTAAACCTGTTAAAGCCGAATCTGAAAGCGCCCGAACTGAAGATGTATCCCGAGAACGCACTTCTTCTGGAACCAGAATTTGGGATAGTCTACATAAACCATCAAAATGAAAGGAGATTTCTTCGCTTCAGTCAGGTAGACAGATTCTGCGACGGCACGCTCTTCAAAGCTCAAGATGCTCTTCGAAAAATCATCTCTTTCGAATATGAAAATCAAAGGCTCTCGTATGTTCCCAATCCGAATGAAACTACTGCTCGAAAAGCCTTAGAAGTGGTTGAAGAACGCATCGACTGTCGTCATGCCATCCGAATGTTCGACTACACTTTGCGCTACGAAAAAGATAAGTCGCGAACTGGCGCCAACTGGAACTTCAATTCAAAGGGGGAGATTGTTAGGGTCAATTTATGTTGAATAGAAGTTCAGGGGCTGAATTGTATTTGTTTATTTTGATCCTTGTTAGTGAACGGGTCGTGGGCTTGTTAACCACGGGCCCAACATTTTTAAAGCTTTGTTTAGCCTTTGTTTTAGGCTAGTTGTTCATTCTGCTTTCCTAAACTCATTGTAAACTCTCTCAATATTGAAAGCTAATTGGATGGCCAGTTGAAATCATAACCTACTGTTATTATCTATTGATTTCATATTGTTCGTTGCACGGATTTGGAACCCACAAAGAAGGATTCCTTAGTGAAAATCACTTTGTTATCCTTGTCACACAACTGACTGATGCTAAGAAGATTATGCTTCATTCCTTAAACATATGCGACTCTTCTGAAGGTTGGTGTACCATTAGAGAGTACACCAAACCCTCGGGTATGGCCTTTTCCGTTTCCACCGAAGGTCACTGGGGGACCCTTCTGTAACGTCCCAAAAATTACAAGAAAATTTAAATTTTTTTTAAAAAAATGACATTTCATTAATTAAACTCGTTAAATAACCCAAAACGTTTCGTTTGCAACCCAAGAATAATTATTCTTCTAAAAACAGTAAACAGCGGAATAAATAGTTTAAAAATGATAATTATAAAATGATATAATAATCAGCTCTTCACGCGCGCCAGTGTGTACTCGTCACCCCTTGGAGCCACTCGTACCTGAAACAATGATTTATTGGGAAAGGGTAAGCACGAAGCTTAGTGAATTCAACCACCATAGATAACACAGTTATTCCACATTACCCCTAAAACAAATAGTGACACACAAACGATCATACAGGTCTACGAACAAATCATAAACATGCATATCCACACTCACCCACCTAAGAGGCACAAGTCGGTCCCACCGACCACATGATAACATCTCCGGCCCCGCCAAATCCCCGGTCCCACCGAGTCTCTACGCCACCCGCGTATAAAATCTCCGGCCCCGCCGGATCCTCGGTCCCACTGAGTTAACATGACAACATAGTATCCACTAGACACCCCACTATCTAGTTCCACAACACAATAAATAGGCTATCGCACACGAGCTACAGTAATGTAAAACAACCAATATTAAATATAGTGAGAGAACTCACCTCGTAAGCGCGCCTAGCTCACAATCAGTAACTCAAGCTTCACAATCCAAAATCACTTCCCAACACCTAAACGAACGTTAAAAAGTATTAACACGAGACACGGACCCTAAAATACGACGCACACTTAATCCGTCACTAAAACGACTTTTCGGTCTAACCAAACAGGTCTGTTCGGGACCTGATCCGACCTCTTTAAACCCAGAAAATCCTTGATTAAAATACATAACTAGAAAGTACTCTGAGTTAGGGTTCCAAGGACATATTATACACCTCCTAACGATTTTTCTACAATTAAATACGGATTTTATAAGAATGGTTCGCAGAACAGTGAAAAACAGCATCTATCGGTATAAAACGACGATTTGGCCTATGCTACGTTCCGAACTGGATTTTGTACAAAACACAGAAAAGTTACTAGACTCGGAAAGGGAACCTTTGGCACCAGTTTCACCCCAATCCGAGTTACGAGTAAAGAGTTACGGCTAACGCAAAACAGTGACAGAAAAGGACGTTTTTCACATAAAATGATAACTTTATAAAACGGTTTACGCGTTCGGTTTATACGATTCGGTTTCCGCTACGGCGGTTTGAGGTCACGGCCAGAGGTGGTTTTAGGGTTCCGCCACGGGCACCACCCACTGCCACCTCTGGCAGCGGGGCACGGCGGCGGCGGCGATGGCGTCGCGGTGGTTGTTTTGCCGGAAAAAGAAAAGGAAAGGAAACGAGACGAAGGAAACGACTTACCTCGCTGCAACACCGCACACCCGCACCTGCTCCTCTCACTCTCGAACTTCCGACGAACAGCAGTGGCGGCGGTGGTCTCCGGCGACAGCAGCGGCGAAAGGCAGCGGCTCTGGCGACCTCTCTCTACCACCCTCTCTCGCGCTGCTCTCTCCCTCTCTACCTCTCTCTCTCTCGCGCTGCTCTCTCTCTCTCTCTCTACCTCTCTCTCTCGCGTTGATCTCTCTCTCTCCGGCCAACACCAGCAGCGGCGCTGGTGTGGTGGTGGTGGTGGGGGGGGGGGGGTTTCACGGCAGCAACACACAACACACAACACAAAAAGAGGGTGATGTTTAGGGTTTTGCTTAGTGTTTTATTTGTATGCGAAGCAAGGAACGATTAGAAAGAAAAGGGGGGTCTCGGTCCCCTTCTTGCATGGGCCGAACCCATGCCCATCTTATGTCTAAGTCCATGAATGGCCCCTCAACAATCCAACATCTTACCTTAACCCAACTAATTTAAGAATTCCGATACTTAACGATTTGACCCAACTCGACTAACCCCGTTAACGGGAACCACAATAATTCAAACTTAAAAGGAAATAAATAATAAAAGAAATTACATACCGGGGTACGGGCTTTACAACTCTCCCCCACTTGGATTAGACTTCGTCCTCGAAGTCTCTGCCTACGAATAGCTCTGGATAGTTCTCCCTCCTCTCAACCTCAGGTTCCTACGTCCACTTGAAATTCCTTCTAAAACTTCTCGAATACTTTTCTAACTAACGTACCCCTTCTAGGACACTGAAAATTATGATCAGAAGAACACTCCAACAACTGGAATCATTCCTAGTCAAACGACTTTGGTTGTCTCCCAACCTTAGATATTCTATACATCCCGATTCAATTTCAAGCTCTAACCCTCCTAAAGTTGCTCACCAATATACCTTACAGGATACTCGGATCCGATCATTCCTACCATTAACCATCGATTAACTCCTACGAGTTCTAATAGACTCCCAAAACTTACCTTACACGCATCATCAAACCAGTAAACTTATAATCACCCACGAAGGTCATTCCACCATAATCATTCATCACAATTAAGCATCTCAGGGTTACTACTACCATCACCATAATTATTTCAAAATCGGCTACAAATCTCCAATTACACTAAGGGTGTTTGGCCTAAAGCCCAAAAGTCGACACCTAAATATACTACTTACTTCAAAAATGTTACTGCGTATTTATTCTCTTAATTACAAAGGGCATCATTCCCTTAACTGACACTATTCGGTCTACACTAACAACACGTGTGGAATACCCAATCTTCCACCGTCTACTTATCTTCCTCGCCCGCCATAGGGAACCTAGTTACACTGTAACGAGATACGCCTCAACGCCTGCCTCCCAGGTACGTCTCAAGGCCCGGCACATCGGAACTACCTCTCAGGTAAGTGCCCAAGACTATATCCTCCTAGTGCCTACTGGAAAGTCAAGGTCATAACACATGAATACCGGGGTCCCACCCCGAAATACTCAACCGATCATTACCAACGACTACTAATTATAACCTTCGACGCTACCCCAACGATCATCCCATCAAAGCAACACAAGTGCACACCTGTACTAGTAGGTTTACCATAGCTGTTCCTCCTTGTGATGGCTACTCTGGGTAGATATTACAACGGGTTATTAGCACATAATAATTCACACTAACAACGCTCACGCTCAACTCCTTGGATTCCTCGAGACTTTTCCCGACTCGAGCATTGATCCTGTGTTTCCGGTAGTAGGAGCTCTACTACTACCTTCCACACCTATCATCACTCGTTCCGAGTTCCATCTGATGGGTCCAAGTAGTTTCTCGCCGATAACTACACACATATGCCCGCACCGGCATATGTACACACTCTTCCTAGCTCCCTAGGAATTCCACCCAACTCCACTACCCTTGCTATGACGAAATCCCCACTAGTCATGACGGGTCGTCTCGCGAATGCACAGTCGCACACAGTGTAAAACCAGATAGACATTCGAATATAAGATTCTATCCTACAACGGTTGGACTCAAACAAGAGCTGCGCAATAGAACTAAATCTAACATTCTAAGGCTATTCGGTTCCTACCGCATACAACCTATAGTGCATTCACTTAACAACTTATCAGGGCTAGCATGAACTCCTATTAGCAAACAACAAACATGCAGTATAGTGTAATAAGCACCAAACTATCCAGCACACATACTCCTATGTTCTAGAAAGCAATCTAGCATACATACCCATATGTAAACACTCTTCCCAGCTCACTAGGAATTTCATCTCATCCCACTACCCTTGCTACTACGGAATCCCTACTAGCCATAACGAGTTGCCTCGCGAATACCCAATTGCATGCAACGCGAAACAAATAGACATTCGAATACGAGATTCTATCCTAGAACGGTTGGACTCAAACAAGAGCTGCGCAAAAGAACTAAATCGAATATTCTAAGGCTATAAATTTCTTACTGCATACAACCTAGAGGGCATTCACTTAGTAACCAATTATAACTAGTATAAATCCCAAATAGCAAGCAGTACAAACTACAACATAGTATTAACAACAGGCAATCTAGCATGCATACCCTATGATCTAGAAAGCAATTTTGCTTACGTACTCATATGTAAACGCTATTCCCAGCTCACTAGGAATTTCATCTCATCCCACTACCCTTGCTACAACGGAATCCCTGCTAGCCATAACGAGTTGCCTCGCGAATACCCAGTCGCATGCAGCGTGAATCAAATAGACATTCGAATACAAGATTCTATCCTACAACGGTTGGACTCAAACAAGAGCTGCGCAATAGAACTAAATCAAATATTCTAAGGCTATATGATTCTTACTGCATACAACCTATAGAGCCTTCACTTAACAACCTACTATAACTATCATTGATTCCTACTGGCAAGCAATCATCATGCAGTACAGTGTCAACAACAGGTAATCTAGCATGCATACCCTATGCCTAGAAAGCAATACAACACTAAGCAATGTACCTTTCCCTCTTGCCTCCGGCTGACTGTACACACTGCACCCTCGATCACCGTTCCTCAAACGGATTTTTCCTTCTATTTATTTCCCAAAAACTTTAAAGAAAATTTTATAGCCGCAAACTTGAGATCAAACACACCGAAATGCGTTTGATTCACTCAAGTCGTGCTCTGATACCAAGTTGTAACGTCCCTAAAATTACAAGAAAATTAAATTTTTTTTTTAAAAAATGACATTTCATTAATTAAACTCGTTAAATAACCCAAAACGTTTCGTTTGCAACCCAAGAATAATTATTCTTCTAAAAACAGTAAACAGCGGAATAAATAGTTTAAAAATGATAATTATAAAACGATATAATAATCAGCTCTTCACGCGCGCCAGTGTGTACTCGTCACGCCTTGGAGCCACTCGTACCTGAAACAATGATTTATTGGGAAAGGGTAAGCACGAAGCTTAGTGAATTCAACCACCATAGATAACACAGTTATTCCACATTACCCCTAAAACAAATAGTGACACACAAACGATCATACAGGTCTACGAACAAATCATAAACATGCATATCCACACTCACCCACCTAAGAGGCACAAGTCGGTCCCACCGACCACATGATAACATCTCTGGCCCCGCCGAATCCCCGGTCCCACCGAGTCTCTACGCCACCCGCGTATAAAATCTCCGGCCCCGCCGGATCCTCGGTCCCACCGAGTTAACATGACAACATAGTATCCACTAGACACCCCACTATCTAGTTCCACAACACAATAAATAGGCTATCGCACACGAGCTACAGTAATGTAAAACAACCAATATTAAATATAGTGAGAGAACTCACCTCGTAAGCGTGCCTAGCTCACAATCAGTAACTCAAGCTTCACAATCCAAAATCACTTCCCAACACCTAAACGAACGTTAAAAAGTATTAACACGAGACCCGGACCCTAAAATACGACGCACACTTAATCCGTCACTAAAACGACTTTTCGGTCTAACCAAACAGGTCTGTTCGGGACCTGATCCGACCTCTTTAAACCCAGAAACTCCTTGATTAAAATACATAACTAGAAATTACTCTGAGTTAGGGTTCCAAGGACATATTATACACCTCCTAACGATTTTTCTACAATTAAATACGGATTTTATAAGAATGGTTCGCAGAACAGTGAAAAATAGCAGCTATCGGTATAAAACGACGATTTGGCCTATGCTACGTTCCGAACTAGATTTTGTACAAAACACAGAAAAGTTACTAGACTCGGAAAGGGAACTTTTGGCACCGGTTTCACCCTAATCCGAGTTACGAGTAAAGAGTTACGGCTAACGCAAAACAGTGGCAGAAAAGGACGTTTTTCACATAAAATGATAACTTTATAAAACGGTTTACGCGTTCGGTTTATACGATTCGGTTTCCGCTACGGCGGTTTGAGGTCACGGCCAGAGGTGATTTTAGGGTTCCGCCACGGGCACCACCCACTGCCACCTCCGGCAGCGGGGCACGGCGGCGGCGGCGATGGCGTCGCGGTGGTTGTTTTGCCGGAAAAAGAAAAGGAAAGGAAACGAGACGAAGGAAACGACTTACCTCATTGCAACACCGCACACCCGCACCTGCTCCTCTCACTCTCGAACTTCCGACGAACAGCAGTGGCGGCGGTGGTCTCCGGCGACAGCAGCGGCGAAAGGCAGCGGCTCCGGCGACCTCTCTCTACCACCCTCTCTCGCGCTGCTCTCTCCCTCTCTACCTCTCTCTCTCGCGCTCTCTCTACCTCTCTCTCTCTCGCGTTGATCTCTCTCTCTTTGGCCAACACCAGCAGCGGCGCTGGTGTGGTGGGGGGGGGGGGGGGGGTTTCACGGCAGCAGCACACAACACAAAAAGAGGGTGATGTTTAGGGTTTTGCTTAGTGTTTTATTTGTATGCGAAGCAAGGAACGAGTAGAAAGAAAAGGGGGGTCTCGGTCCCCTTCTTGCATGGGCCGAACCCATGCCCATCTTATGTCTAAGTCCATGAATGGCCCCTCAACAATCCAACATCTTACCTTAACCCAACTAATTTAAGAATTCCGATACTTAACGATTTGACCCAACTCGACTAACCCCGTTAACGGGAACCACAATAATTCAAACTTAAAAGGAAATAAATAATAAAAGAAATTACATACCGGGGTACGGGCTTTACACCTTCTCTTCCTTGTATTCAGTGAGCAGGCTTTTTTTTCCAGTCATGTGTCTAGAGCATCCGCTATCGAGATACCAGATACCCTTCTTAACCTGCATAACAAAGGAAGATTAGTTTGCTTTGGCACCCATTTCACCATGGGTCCACACTTGTCAGTGGTGGTAGAGGAAGTGGAAGGTTCAGCATTCTTCGCAGCATTTGAAGATTCAGCTTCGGAACTATTCTTCACTTTGGTTAATTTCTTAACCCTTAGTGGTAGGTTTCACCTTAACCTGATTTGCGCCAGGATTGGTCTTCTTTGCCTTAGGGGCAGTGATCTTCACCTTAGCTAACTTTTCAGCTTTGGTGGCTGTGGGGCACTTACTAGCAATATGATTGGTAAGTCCACAGTGATAACATTTCCTATAACTAAAAGTAGCTTTAGGACCATTTGCATGCTGAGCCGTTAATTTTAAATGAGCAGGGCCAGCACCAAGTATACCTTTGGCATTGGAAATAGGAGGAACAATCAGTTCTTCAGATTTCTTACCAATAATATCCACTCTGATTCTAGGAGTAGATCGCTGAATGAATCCAGGGATCTTGTTCTTAGAAGTAGAGGGATAAGTCACTGAAGCTTTAGAAGCATTCAGCTTAGGTACAAAGGTACCCTTCTGAGGTTTTGGATAAACAATTTTCTCTTTACCTTTGGAAGTTAAGGTAGAGATTTCCTCAGGGTTAGGAGTTTTTGAAGAGGAACACTGAGATGAGGAAGTGTCAGGAATAGAGGACACGAACATTCCGAACTTAAGCATGGAATGATCAGTGGTTGGTTCTAGAGTATCAGCTTTGTAACCAAGACTACGTTTGTCACTCAAGGGAATCTGAGACTTGATTATCTCAGTGGTCGTTGTTGAGGATTTACACCATCCTTCAACAGTAGCCTTTTCAGCTTTTAATGCAGTGATAGCTTCTTCACGTTCGATTTTAACTAGTTGATTTATATGAACCTGATCTTTTAAATCTTCTTCAATTTTAGAAAGCTTTTCTATTTGAAGGTGACAGTTCATAAGTTGTTCAGCGAGATCAAGGTTTTGATTTTCAACAACAGCTTTGCCATTCATGGCATCATATAAGTTCATTGTCAAGAGATCGATTTTCCGAAGACTATCAGCTTCATCAATATCTGAAATATTATTAAAAATGAAGTTGATACCTTAGAAGTAGATGTTGAAGTAGAGGGAATGTCAGAGTTTTCTTCCTCTTCTTCAATTTTTGCCATGAGACAGAGATTTGCCTCATCATCATCTTTAGATTCAGATGATTCTTCAGTGTCAGAGGCAGCCCAGTCGAAGTCAGCGACCAAGCCTTTGCCTTTCTTCTTAAAGCTTTTCAGCTTTGAATACTTTTCTTTCAGCTTTTTGTATTTGTCATCTCTAGCCCTGGGGTTAGAGGTTTTCTTGGGGAAAGCTGAGGGTTTATAGACTTTCTTTGACCTGCATTCACTAGCAAAGTGTCATACTTTCTCATAGTTAAAGCAGGTATGTAACACCCCCCCTTACCACGACACAATATTGTCCGCTTTGCCCCACTGGCTCACGGCTTTGTTCTTGGCGACCTGGCAAGGACTTCGCAAGGATTTCCCAGGAGGTCACCCATCCTGGTACTACTCCCATCCAAGCACGCTTAACCACAGAGTTCCCAAGGAACCCGCATGCTTGTGGCCCCAAAACGCGTTATGTCTGGTAAGGCCAAGGTTTACTAATATACCCAGCATCTCTCCTGTCCACGACCGATGTGGGATATGCCTAAGGTGTTACACACACCCCCCCTCAGGGACTCATCGTCCTCGATGAGGTTTTCCCCAGATCTCGAACGGCACAGGAGTGGCTCTGATACCATTTGTAACACCCCCTTACCACGACACAATATTGTCCGCTTTGCCCCACTGGCTCACGGATTTATTCTTGGCGACCTGGCAAGGACTTCGCAAGGACTTCCCAGGAGGTCACCCATCCTGGTACTACTCCCATCCAAGCACGCTTAACCACAGAGTTCCCAAGGAACCCGCATGCTTGTGGCCCCAAAATGCGTTGTGTCTGGTAAGGCCAAGGTTTACTAATATACCCAGCATCTCTCCTATCCACGACCGATGTGGGATATGCCTAAGGTGTTACAAGGTAGCAGTAGCCTTATCAACAGGGGTTGATGATCTAGGCTTGTCAGTGAGTGCAAGAGGTTTATTCCTTCTAAAGTTACTCTTTCTAGTGAATCTCCTGAACTTATTAGCTAGGAATGCTAGAGATTCATCAAGATCTGAAGAATCAGCATCTGATGAGCATTCAGAATTAGTTTCCAACTCAGTGATAGTGATACTAGATCACTGAGCGGAAGGTGACTCTGAGAGTAAAGCAACAGGTATGCTCTTGGAATCTTTTATAAGATTCTTCTTAAGATGACACGACTGCTCATGATTGAGAATAGTGCCATATAAGGTAGAGAGAGTCATAGATTTTAGATCCTTTGATAGCTTGAGACTTATTGAATAAATGTCCCAGCTTTCCGGTAAACATTCTAAGAACTTTGTCAGTATTTCAAAGTTAGAATATTCCTTACCAACGGTTTTCAGATCTATTATTAAACAGTTAAACCGCTGATGTACTTCAGAGAGAGGTTCATTCTTACCACAAATGAAGCTTTCGTACTGTCTTACTAGGTTGATCTTTCTTGAGTCCTGGACTTCAGACGTACCTTCATATTGAACACAGATTGTGTCCCACATGGCTTTGGAGGTTTTCAGGTTCATGACGGAATGATAGACTTCGTCAGGAAGAGCCATGGAAAGAATGGATCTGGCTTTTGTGTCGATAGCCACTTTCTTCTTATCTTCATCAGACCAATTATGAGGTTCCTTAGGAATGATACTTTCAGGGATGGAAGCTCTAGTAGCAGTGCCTGGAACTTCAGGATCAATCCTAACAGGGATATATGATACATTTTCGATGTAATAAGGCATAGTAGGATCTACACCATCTAAGAAGAGTATCATCCTTATTTTACACAGATTAAAGTTATATCTGGAAAATCTAGGGGGTTTTGCAAGAGAACCAATGTCAATATAGTTTGTGTTTGTGTTGGTAGCCATTATGAGAAATAGCAAGGAAGAGAAAAGATTAGTGTAATACCCCGGGTAAGTTCGTTAGTTAAAATCCGAGTTCCGTTAAATTATTTAACTCTATAATTGATGTTTTGGGTAAGTTTAGGTGAAATTATAAGTTTAGGGGTGTTTAAGTCATTAGTGAATAGTTCAAGGTCCACTTGGTATTTATGGGTTGATATTATCACCTTAGACATTCAGATATATTATCATAACTCAGCAGAAAACATTCAGTGTGTGTGTGTGTGTGTGTGTGTGTTTTGAGAGCAAAAGAAGAAGAAAGAAAGGTTTGGTGGCTAGGGATTCAAATTGGTATACTTGGAGGAGTTTTGAGGTATGTTTCCTTTACAATTTATGTTTGAAATTGCTAGTAGATAGTTTGTATCGGTGTAGAATCAGTGATTTCATATCTGGGGTTGATTCAGTCGGTTTCTGGGTAAAAAGGACCAAA
Organism: Saussurea involucrata; assembly: GCA_033807775.1. Taxonomy (NCBI): domain Eukaryota; kingdom Viridiplantae; phylum Streptophyta; class Magnoliopsida; order Asterales; family Asteraceae; genus Saussurea; species Saussurea involucrata. The sequence goes on from CM066322.1 coordinate 143,996,384, forward strand.
CCGACAGAGGTTTCCGGATACATGATGAATGTGTCCGGGTAGTTTTGTTGATAGTGTCCGGTAGTTTCTTCATGCAGGTGTCCGGACGAATCTTGCATCCGGTAAATTCCTCTTTTCATTAAGTTTCCGGACGAATTTAGATACCGGATGGAGTCCGGATTACTGTGGTTTCCAGATGACGTCCGGATTGGACATGCTGTCCGGAAAGTTGGGGTTGTCCGGATTGTTTATGCCGTCCGAAAAGTTATGCTGTCCGGAAAGATCTGTTGTCCAGATTGTTTTGTGTGTTGTTCTGATACTTGAGTTGTTTGGTCATTTTTGAGAATTCAGATACTTTTGAGTATCCAATAGCCTGTGTTTTGTTGACTCTTGGATAGGGAATGAATGAGGACTGACTATTCTGTGGACTTGACTTAAGTTCGGGTTTGGGAAAGATATTTGAGGAATTAAGTTATTCTAAGTTCTTAGACTATTAAGTAAGCCTTATGTGTTCATTTGGTAAAGAGGAGTATGTATTTGATTTGTACAGATTCTGTGAATTTGAAGTGAAAGCAGAGTCGTTTTGAGAAAAGCTTGGAGGACGTTTTGATAGACTAACAGGTGAGTTTTACTTCAAAATGTTTTCAAACTGGAATACATATATGTGTGTATTGAATATGTGATTATGTGCTTATGTTTGAAATATAATATGTGGAGATGTATATTATATTTACATGAGTATTACACTATACGAGAGTGTGTTGGCCGGGCTTAGGACCGGCGGTGTTGGCTGTAATATTCGTACGGCGGTATTGGCTGTAATTGTCGTACAGTGGAGTTAATTTATTAGTTGGCTTGCAACCAACTAATATGGCCATGGGAATGAGACAGGAAAAGTATACGATGCGTGAGTTATGATTGGTATTTATCTTTTGTGATATATATATGGTATTTGTGCAAATGGTTTTAAAAATGACAGGCATTTTCTCACTTAGACCATTAGGTCTAACCCTCATTTTGTTTTAAACTGTGTATTCCAGGTCGTGGAGCAAATAAGGACAAGTGATAGGAAAGATCTAGGAATTTCCTTTGAAGAATGATGAAGTGTTTTGTAACTATCATGTTCAGTAGTTGTTATGTAAAAGTTTGTACTGACGGACTTATTATGTAAAGACTAAGGGACCTTACTTGTTATATTATAAATCTTTTAGTTATGTAACGATGTCATGAAATATATGTTATTTGTTGTATGTTTAGGATCCGGGTTGTTACAAATGGTATCAGAGCCCTAGTTTAAGGGATATAGATATTCGTATCTGTACCTATACTTAAACTGCATGTGAAGTAGGATGTCCCTATTATTTTAGAACCTTGGGATGATTAAGTATAAAAGGTAGAAGGAACATCATGTAAGGTAATTTCATATTACACCCGACCAGTGTAATTGTGATCTTACAGGTACATGTTTGAACTGGAATACCTTGTTATATGGGGTATGTGCTTATGTGTATATTAACCTTATTTGAATCAACAGAATGACAAGTGGTACTAGACAAACGAATCGAGGGGGAAGAGGAGATCATGATAGAACAAATCCAACAGTTGGGGTAAGAGGAAGAGGGGGAGAAAGAGGTAGAGGCAGAACAGGCGGCAGAGTTCAACCGCGAGGTACTGAATTTGTAACAAGGGACGATCTAACAGCTGAAATGGGAAGGTTACAAGCAAATATTCAAGCCATGTTTAACCAGACTCGTAATACTGAAACGGAAAGACCAGATCCTAACCTGGAAGATGAGATGCCTATCACACCAACTGTCGTACCAGTAATGAAAAAGTGTGATTATAAAATGTTTCTCAGTTGCAAGCCTCCTATGTACTCAGGAGATCGGGATCCAGTGAAAGCTATGAAGTGGCTGAAGGAAATAGAAGCTATCTTCAAAACTAGTAAATGCGTTGAAGAGGATAGAGTACTTTATGGAACCGCAATGTTAAAAGGCGATGCTTTATACTGGTGGGAAGCTCATATTTCTTCGGGAGGGTCTGACATATATTCTACCTTCTCTTAGGAAGAATTTGTTATAGCTTTCAGGAAACAGTTTTGTCCTCAAGCCACAGTTAAACAATTGGAAGGGGTGTTTATGAACTTGCAGCAAGGGAATTTGTCAGTTCGGGACTACACCGCTCGTTTTCTGGAAAAGTATCGTTTCCCGGAATACTACGTTGCCACGGAGGCAATGAAGATTGAAAGGTTTATCTTTGGGTTGAATGCAGAAGCCAGAAGTTTTGTGATTGCTAAAGAACTAGAAACCTTCTCAGCCGCAGTAGATGCCGCAGAGACCGTAGAACAGGATAAAGGGAGGAACATTAGTGATAAAGGTATGGGAAAACGAAAGTCGGAAGGACCACCGTACGATCCAAAGAAATCTAGGTTTCAGAGATACGATAACCGTCCACCTTTCCGACCAGCGGAAAGACCTTGTCAGAAATGCAATCGTATCCACCAAGGAAACTGTCAAGTTGATACTCGGGTTTGTTATAGGTGTGGGAAGACTGAACATGTTGCTAAAGTCTGTCGAGTAAATCGGTTTTATTTCTTATGTAATTCTCCGGATCACATCCAGTCTGATTGACCGAGGGGAAGAGTACAGCAAGGGGGTACGTCAAGGAAATCAGCGGTTGTCAGACCAATAGTACCAAGACTAGAGCCGCCAAGAACAAAAGGTCGTTCATTTCAGATGACAGCAAAGGAAGCAGAGGAAACTCCAGATGTGGTTACAGGTACATTTTTAATAAACTCTACATGTGCTAAAGTGCTATTTGACTCCGGTGCAAACCGATCATTTGTGTCTCCTTCATTTGCTGATTATATGCATTTAAAGCCTAAAGTGTTAGATCATGCTTTAATGGTAGATACTGCAAATGATAACCAAGTATTGGTTAAAAAAGTTTTTAATAGTTGTGTGATAAATATAGAGGGGTGCAGAGTACCTATTCAACTATTTCCTATAGCCTTGATTGAGTTCGATGTGATAGTGGGAATGGATTGGTTAGCCGAAAATCAAGCTAACATAGTTTGTGATAAGAAAATAATTAATGTTGTCTTACCTGAGAGGGGACCGGTAGTGATTTATGGTGATCGTAGAAATCATCAGTCTTGCCTTATATCTATGATAAAAGCTCGTAAGTGTGTCAGCAAGGGTTGCCCGAGTTACTTGGCTTATGTGATAGATATTAAGCCAGAAAAGAATAAGTTGAAAGATATTCCTATTGTCCGTGAATTTCCAGAAGTTTTTCCCGAAGACTTGAATAGTCTTCCTCCCATTAGACAAGTAGAGTTTGGTATAGATCTGATTCCTGGAGTGTTGGTCCCGAAGGGCTATACAAGTTTGTAGAAGGGGGGGTTGAATACAATCACACAGATTTTACTTTTCTAAATTGTGTATTGATAAATCATTAACAATTTACAGCTTGTTGCGGAAACAAGATTAAGGATAAATCCTAAATCTAAACAAGTTGTAACACTAAGTTTCTTTCACTAAGAAAGAGAAGGAAATTACTAATAATAACCTATCTCAAGATAAGAAGGATGAACTTGTCCAGAGTTAGCAAGTTACTTCAAAATGAAGTGAGTTCTTCTTGTTATATACTGCATGCATTTAATGCATTGCAGTTTATACTTTACACGTGGCAGCAGCTGAATGGTTGCATGTCATTGACCTTTGTTGACAACCTTAGTAGCCGCATGTTTGAACAGTGTAGTATCAGAGTGGTTGTACGATTTCAGACAATAAGGAGGTTCTTTTCTGACATATCGTACGGAGTCGTGCAAGGGTGGTTAAGACAAAAGTACTTTGTACGGAGGAATTCATGATAAGCTTTTCGTTGATTCAGCGATTATCATTTTCTATTCAGCGAATGATAAAGTTCAGCGATAGCTGAAGTCTTGTACTTGATACTTCACGTTGAGTGGACAAATCTGAGTCTTCGTTGATCCGCATCAGTTCATTAGGAGACTTGTCGCTGGTTCTTGAGCTTGATCTTCGACTTCAGCGTAGAACCTATGTTGACGTGAAACTTGTCTTCAGGGATCATAAGTAAACAACTAACTTATCAGCGATCACCATAAGTACTGAACAGACTCAAAATATTATGGTGAACAGTTTCGCTGAATGTTTAATCTAAAGAGCGAGAGTTCCTATCAGCGTTACTGGAAGATCTTAGTACTTATCAGCGATAATGAAACTCTGATACATATTGTTTACTTACAATTTTCACTAAGTATATATAAGAGAGGGTCGTTATCAAATCACTGAGGGTTTGGATCAACAATCTCCCCCTATTTGATTATGACATAGCAACAGAGAAAATTGCTATTTAATGAAAACATAAGGATAAAAAGAACTCATAAAATATTTGTCCCTTTTACTGTTTTCTGAGATCTTTTCTGTACTGATGGAGTAAAGTACATTCGCTGAAATTTTTCTTTAAACTGTTTAAAGATTACAGAGAGAAGTGGAAAAATTACAAGTACAGCGAATAAAATTACAAGTACAAAAGATGTAGACAGATAAGGATAGAAAGAATTACAAGGCGATCCTATCCGTCAAAAGGTTCTTCCTTAATGAGTTGTTCATCAAGGGTCATTGATGTGGCAATCATCCAATCAGGGACATCTGCTCCTTGATTCTTTTTCTTCAGAGCTTCTTCAAAAATCAAGGGCTTCAGGTGTCTAGCTTTGATGTCGCGTATGACTTCACACCAGTATAAGAGATCTCTGAGTTGTTCGATGGGAGCGATGTGGAGCTCAGAGATACGTTGAAAGTGATGGTTTCCATCGTAGTCTAGAAAGAATATACCATATGGATCACTTACAACTGTGCCAGGAATGAAAGTTTCTCCAGGTGGTAGGGAGGTGTCAAACGCTGAGAGATCAGCATCAGGGCCAAGAACTTCAGCACGAGAGAAACCAATACCTGTTTCATTCCGTATAGGAGGACCTGAATCAGAGACTTTCTTTTTCATAGCAGAGACTTTTCTTTGTTGAGGAGGAAGAGGAGGAATATCCACAGCAGAAGAAAGCAGGTCGATCTCTTTGTTTAAGATTTTCTCGACATGGCTTTTGAACTTTGAGCGCGATCCCTGAATGGCTAATTTCGTTTTTAACCATTCAGAGAGACCAAACTTTTCTAAGGTAGCAGCATAGAAAGTTTGCTTGGTCTTGTCTTCTCTGTAGACATCCGCTTCAACAACAGGAACGTCGGCGTACAGTCTTCCTCTGATGTTTACTTTGATGATTTTGGATGGTCTAGATCGATAGGTCAGCATTTGTTTAGCCCATTCCAAAGTCGTGTCAGAGACCTTAGTCTTTTCTCTAACGATCTTTTGAGCATCATCCCATAGCTGACGTTGAACATCAATGGGAACTCTTTTCATCTTGGGGTCTTTTATTGATCGTTGAGTAAGCTTGATGGCGTATTCTCTATCTTTTTCTTCAGCTTCCTTTCTTTCAGCGATTAGGCGTTCAGCTCTGAGGTGTTCCTTGTATTCCTTTTGGGAAATTTTGAACTTTGGAAGAACGGTAGGAAGTTGATCACGCTTTAGAATGATTCACTGATCTTCGAGTCTCTTGATCATTGCATCTCTCTTTTCTTGATCCTCTTCACTTAGCTTTTGAGGAGCCAAGGAAGGTCTGTTTTTGTGAGAGAGAGTCTGTTCTTCAGGTTCATCAGTCTCAGAGATCAAATCCAAGACTGGGATTATTTCTTCAGTGTTGAGAGCTGGGATTATTGTTGAAGTCGCAGCTGTAGGAACTTCAACGATATCCTCAAACAGGGGAGAGGACTAGCTGAAACGCAGCGATCTTACAAGTAAGAACATGGGTAGAACAGAGAGAGAGAGAATATGGGATAAAGTGTATGGAGGTTTATGGAGTGTAGAACTGATAGTGTATAGAGGAGGGATGTTGTGTAAGATTAATGTACCTGACAAACCGGCTTGTTAAGCAAGATCATCAGATTTTCATCTTCAGCGACATTTTTTCCTTTGCCCTTGTCAGCTTCAGATGCTGATGGCGTTGTCTTTGTCCGCTCCCCTGAAGGTTCATTTATCAGAATCCCTTTAAGAGCTTTAGTTCTCTGAGCAGGCTTGACGATAAAAGAATCATCATCATCGTCATCTTCGTCATCATCATTCTTTGGAGAAGAGGATGGTTCAGCATCAGTCAAGTCGATGGCTTCTTCATCTTCAGCTTCAGACTCAGTTTCTTCAGCTTCTTCTTCGAGTTACTCCCCCTCAGATACAGAGGCGAGCTTCTCAGTTCCCTCAGGGTGTTCATCTCCCTGAGGTCCAGCGGCTGCTTCAGCTTCAATAGTCTTCTCACCCTCTTCAGTGAAGGTGAGGTCTTCGGTCTTCTCTCCCCTGATAGATTCATCATGGGAAAGGTCTTCAGCGCTCTTGGAAGGGTCTTCAGCGCTCTTTTCCCCCTACTATTCATGATGGCTGGGGGAGGAATGAGATGATTCGGCAGGTGTGGTTTTCTCCCTGTCTTCTTGGCCAGGGACCCCGACATAAGTCTCAATCGTTGATAATCTGGTTTGAAGAGCAGAAATACCAGGATTGATTTTGACGAGTTCGGCACGATCTGCCGGAGTAAAATGCTCAGGTGCAGGAGCGGGGGCAGGTGCAGGGGCGGTTGTGTTGGTCAGGATCTGCGTCAACAAGTTCTGAATTGAAGAGATGTCATTCTTCATCATGTTGACATCAGTCTTCACATAACTCATATCAGTTTTTACTGAATTGACATCAGCCTTTACAGCAGACATATCACCTTCGAGTGTGCCAACCGATGTCTTCAGCGTTGTGACTTCGCTGGACATGGTGTCAACTGATTTCTTGATGTCGAGGTAGTGTATGTAGATGTCAGCGAGAACTTTGGCAAAATCACCGAGTGATTTATCAACCTTCTCCACATCAGCTTTGGAGGCATTCTTTCCGACTTCGGTTGTAAGCTTTAAAAGATTTTCTCCAGCGGTTGTTACAGCTGAAGAGTTGCCGGAAAGAGTAGACGTGAGACCTGTCAGGTTTGACTCTACTGTCTTCAGAGACGCGTTGATGTCTCCCAAATTAGGACCTGTAACATATAAAAACTTGTGAACAGAGGAAAGCTCAGAAGTTTGGGGTTTAGTAACAGTGTATAGGGATTGGTGAGTACCTACAAGAATATTGGTGAATTCATCAAAATCACGGGTTCCTGAGTAAAGTTCCATATCGTCAGCGAGAGTACGTGGACGTATGGTCAGCTCTGCAGGTCCTATGCCCATCACTCCTTGAAGAGTATTTTCTTTAGCTTCTGGAGGAATGACAGGTGCTTCAGTGATAACTGGAGTGGTGTCCAAATGAGTTGAGGGAGAGGCGAAGGATAAGAATGGAGGTTGGTTACTGAGTTCAGCATTGGAATCGCTGAGAATCACTTCATCAGTCTTTTGAGAGACTGAGGGAGGTTGGGTAGTTTCCAAGTTTGTAACCTCAGCGTTTGGAGACGCTGAAGTCGGGATAGAGTGAGTGGCTTGTTCAGCTGTGGCAGAGCATACCACTGAACTTTCCTTCGGCCCAACAAGAGGAGCTGAGGAGACTTTAGCAAGAGATTGCTTGGGTTGCTCCTTGGTTTTCTTAGTTCTTTTGGAACCAAGTTGGGTGTCAGAGTGTTTCCTTTTCATAGAAGGAATGGAGGTTGCAGCTGGGGTATCAGCGGTGGGTTTGTCCGTTGAAGGAGCTGCAGAAGTAGAAGAAGTAGAAGGATTTAGAAGAGTTAAGAGTGTAGAAAGACGTACCTCATTCGCCACTGGTTTGAAGTCGAGTATCTTAGGACCAATCTGAGAAAGTTTCAGGTCACCCTCTTGAGGATAGCTGTCCTTCAGGCCTTTTTGGAATATGGCGCTGATGAACCGAGGATATGGAACCCATGGAGGTCTGTCAGCGACGGTATCCACTCTGAGTACCAGGTCATCATAGATGATCGATGCCCAGTCTATATGTAGACCTTTCAGCAATGCATATCCCATTGCTTGCTGAGGTTTAACGGCTTGGTCAGAGGAGCCGCTCTTGGCAGTCATGCAGCTGATCAGATGAGCGAAGATGAAATTCATCTCGCTGGGCATTTTCGATTTCTTTATAATGGTCAGCTTCTTCTCGGGCTTCATATCCCTTCCAGTTTCCCATACATAGCCCATTGCATCAAAGAATGCAATGATGGCTTCCCTGTCTGAGTTTTTCTTGGGGTCAGGGAGGGGAACGAAGGGTTTTTCTTTGGTTGCTATGGGAAGGCTGAGGGCTTTGCGAATGATGGCAGGGGTGATCTTCATGGTGCCATATTCGATATCGCAAAGGATGCAGTCAATTGTTTTGGAGGGGTCTTTGGCTGATGGTAGCTGAGAGTGTCTGGCAGAGTACCAGAATTGTGATAGCAAAAGCTGATGTGCGGGAGGGGTTATGGTCAGGGCTGTGGAGATGCAGCAATTCTTGAGGAATTTCATAGCATCATCTGGATGTGTGACTTGCTTTCGAGGAGGAAACTCGAGAAGCGCATAGAGGTTGTTTACCTTAGTCCAATCCAGCTTGTCAAGAGAGAACTTGACCTGAGGAGCCTTGAGGATGTCCACTTCCTCAGTAGTATCATCAGCAACAGATTTCTCAGCGATGGTGTTCTTGGGAATGTCAGAAGATGCCATTTTCTGTAAAATCAGTTCAACCAAAAAAACTAACAAATAAGAATAATCTTAATGTGGAAAGATTTTCCAATAAGATGGTTCGAATTTTGTCCATTTCATTCAGACATAATGTCTTAATGAAGATTAGGGTTTTTCTTGTTTTTGAAAAACGAAATTTCAAACCCAATAAAAATCTTGTTTTCCAGTTTCCTTTGAAGATAGGGATTCTGGAAAAACGAATGAAGAACAAGTTTAAGATTTTTGCATTTAAACTTGAAGAACAACCATGAAATGGTTGTGTTCATAAAACCATGAAAGAAAATGATTTCATTTTCAAGAAGTTCTTTTGTTTGATCTTGTTAAAACAATGAGAAGACCAGAAACAAGTTATTTGCATTTGGTAAATAATAAGAACATGTTAACCTTTGATGTTTGAAGAAGATGAACAGTTGTTCTTGAAAAATCGAGAGCAAAATGCAACAGTGAATTCTTTCTTTGCTTGGAGGAGAAGTTAGCGTAAAAGGAAAATATAAACGAAGAATTTGTTTATATAGAGAGATTAGAAAGAGAAAATCTTGAGCGGGAAAAGATTTTCATCATGACACGGACACGTGTTTGCATTTGATTGGCGAGTAAACGAAACGTGCAAACGTGTGTCAGAAAGAAGAACGTGTCAGGGCTTATCCGTTGCAATGACGTCACAACTGTCATTTCATATTCTTGGTTGTCTCTGAGGTTTTGAAAACTCAGGGACACTTTTGAAAACATGAAGCACTGAATTTAGAAATATCAGTGAAGGTTTTTAGAAATTTCAAAGTATCGCTGATAAGGAAGAGATATTCAGCGATGTAATTTATTTTGAAATCTTGCATTTACATGTGATTGTCAGAGAGAGAGAAAATGTTAGATCTGAAGTTTTGTCAATAAACCAAGTGTTGAAGATCTGATAAGAAGACTCAGATGTTCTGAGTAGAGAAGTCAGAGGTCTAACTGTGAAAGCTCAGAAGTATTGGTCAGTGGAAAGAGAAGTCAGATGTCTGAGTTAAGAAGTCAGAAGATCTGAGAAGCTTTATCAGAAGAATGTTCAGAAGTTCTGAACTATCTGTTCATAACTTATGACGAGATACTTTACTTAGTATTTTATAAACTAATTAGGACACGTGTTATGTTCTTATTAGTCTTTCTTATTTGTACTGTAGCTTTAAGATGTCCGTTGCAGTATAAATAGTAGTTAGCTCTATGTTGCTAACTGATTGATTTTTCTCATATAACTTTTTATTCATTCTCTGTAATCTTTGAGATTCTCTCTCTTAGATCTGTAATTCTGTTCATCATTGAATACAATTGGGCTTGATCATACAACTTCTCAATTACTGCTTTCTATATTGATTGTAAGATTAGATCCTGTTCTTTCAATTGGTATCAGAGCTAATCAACAAACAAATTCGTTCAAGATTGTTATCGCGAAGTCAATTGATCAATTTCTTGAAGATTTCTTGATTCATTCAAAATTCGATTCCGCTGCTAGGGCTAGTTCTTGAATTCTTGGCAATTCTTGAATTTCCTGTTACATTTCAATCAAGAAACTCGAATTTGTCTTTCTGTTGAATTTTCTTACAATCATGTCTTCTAAAGAATATCTAGCCATGGGATCTGAAACCAAACCGCCTGTTCTTATACCAGAAGAGTATCAGCAATGGAAAATTCGTATGATCCAATTCCTAGACAATATTGATGAAAATCTAATGGTCTCTATTCGAGAAGGTCCAATTGAAGTGTACATCGATGTTGCTGCAACCCCTGCTACAGAGACAACTCCAGAAATTCCAGCGACCAGGGTGAAAAAGAGTTATTCCCAATACACAGCTGAACAGAAGAATAGGCATGCTATTGACAAAAGAGCAATTACTTTGATGACTTTGGCTGTCCCAAATGAGGTTCTTAACAGGATTGACAGTGGATCATCAGCTAAAGAAATGTGGGACGAATTGGAAAGGCAAATGTTAGGAACTGTGAGATCTATTCAGGCAAAGTTAAATCAAAGCATAAATGCTTATGAAAGGTTCAAAGCAAAAGAGTCAGAAAGTTTGACACAGACATATAGTAAATTTTGCACTATTCTAAATGACTTAAGAAGAAATGGACTGAAGAAAACGAAGTCAGAAATAAATTACAAATTTCTGAATAGTCTAAATTCAGAATGGTCATCATTTGCCATAAGTCTGCAAATGAACAAGGATATGTGTGAAGAAGACTTAAATGATTTGTTCTGTGTTCTTAATCAACATGAAGACTCTGTCAAGTTAGTTGTGGAAGAGAAGAAAAATGTTGCTGATCAGTTAGCGTTCTTATCAAAGTCCAAAGCAATCAAAGCACCCAAAAAGACTGCATATCTATCAGAGATACCTAATCTGGAAGAATCTGACAAGGAAGAAGGATCAGAAGATGATGAAGATATCAAAATAATGGCTGAGAAACTAGCTTTGTTGACAAATACTTTCAATAAAAGGTATGGGAAGGGTAGATTTCAAGGAAATTATAAGAGAGTTGGGAGTTCAGATTATAAGAAGAAAGAAGACAGAGAAGAAAATAAGGTTGAAAAGAGAGTAGAGAGAAGTGAAGAAAACAATGAAGAGAAGGATGAGAGAAAAGAAAAGAATCTGTGTTTCAAGTGTGGAAAATCTGGCCACTATGCTAAAGATTGCAGAGTTAAAATTGTGAAAGACTATGAGTACTACACCAAGAAGGCTCATCTTGCAAAGAAGAGAGATGATAAAATTGCTTTATTGGCTGAACAAGAGAATTGGTTGTACTATACTTCTGATGAAGATGATCATATCAACTTTCCACAGATGCAGAGCTATATGGCAAAAATGAGGAATGAGGATGATTCTGATTTTGAAGATGCTGATTCTGAGTCATCTGCTGAGGTACTTTCTTCACTTGAATTAGAATTAATGACACAGATTGGTGAAATGAAAACTGAATTTGCTAATTTAAGAAAACAGATAAAAGGAGAAAGAAATTTGGTTAACAAATTCAGAATTGAAAAAGAAGTAATAAAAGAACAATATGAAGAATCTGAGACTGAGAAACAAAAAGTTAAAGATGAAAATTCTGAATTGATGAAAAGGCTTTCTGAACTAAAAGTTGAGTTTTCAAAAATAAAAGATGAAAAAGGTGATTTACAAATAAAATTTGATATGTTATTTGAAGAAAGAAAGAACTTATACACCAAAATTAAACAATTAGAAGATCTGAATTTGAAAAGGGGTCAGACTCAGCAAACACTAAATCTTTTGTTAAGCAATGTTAAAGATACAAGATTTTACAATCCAAAGAAGGGATTGGGATTGGAAGAAAATGTCACTTTAAAAAGAGCTTCAATCAACTTGTATGAAAAACTTCAAATTTCTAAGCCAAAAATCCCAGAAATTGTTGAAGTTTTCATAAGACCTGCCAGTTCTATAACAAGTTCTGACAATTTGCAAAGACCAAATTCTAAAAAGTCAGATGAGAAAATTTCTGAGTCTAAAACAGAAAAGTCAGTTGATTCAGAAGAAAAGGTTAAGAAATAAGTTTCTAAACCAACAGATGAGAAGCCAAGATACAATGATACTAAATTCAAGTATGATTCTTTAAATGTCAGCTACAAAAATAAACAACCAAGTTTTTCATATCATGACATTGAGAGCATATTTGACACACGTAAAAATTCTGAAATAGTCAATCAGAAGTCTGAAACTTCTAGTCAGGATTCTGAACTTTGTAGTCAGAACTCTGAGCCTAAAGATCAGACATCTGAGTCTGTAAATCAGAACTCTGACTCAAGTAGTCAGAAGTCTGATTCAACTGGATCTTCTGAAACAAAATCAGATGAAGTTTTACAACTTGAAAAGAGATTTAATCTTGTGAGTCAAGAACTTGAGGACTTAAGGAAAGCTTATGATGAACTTGAAAATGATTTCTGTGAGGTGGATACTAAACTTGAAGAAGCTTTGAAAGAAAAGAATAATTTCATTCAGAAAATAACAGAGCTTGAAAAACTGAAGACTGAGTATGATCTTTTTAAAATTAATGCTTCAAGAGAAAATGATAAATTCTTTAATGAATCAAGTACATATGAAAAAGGTGAATCATCTAATTCTTCTAACAAAAAGAACTTGAATTTTTCAGAAAAAGAAGAAAGCAAAAGGAAAGATGATCTTGCAAAGTTGAATGATCTGAAAAGGGATCTTGAGAAGCTTAGAATGAAATCTACTTCTGAACTCAAAGCTAGAAATTCTTGTAATAAGGGCAATTGTACTCTGAACAATATCAATAAAAATGAAATGATCTATGTTTCAGATTTATTGTCACTTGCAAAGAAAAATCTTGTTTGTGTTAGATGTAAAAATGATTCATTCCAATATTCTCATAAATGTCAAGTCAAAATAACTTATGTTTCATACATAAGAAAAGATATTCAGAAAGTTTCTGTTTCTCAAAATACAGAAAAGAAGAAATTTTCTGTTCCTCAGACTCAGAAGAAAGAAAAGATAAAAGAAAAGAAAGTTGAAAATATAGCAAAACCAAAAGTTACAACTCTCAAAAAGAATTTGAACAAGCTTGTAAGCAGAAAATGTTCTGACTTCATAAAAGTTCAAGGAAAGTGGTGTTTGAAGAAAGATTTTGAGTGGAGAGTAAAAGGTACTAATGTTAAATCCAATGACAAAGCTAACAAAGATGGACCCATTCCAAAATGGGTACCTAAACCTAACTGATCCTTTTGCAGGGCTGTCATGTGTGGTTTTTAGATTCAGGAGCTTCAAGACACATGACAGGTCAGAAGTCTTTTCTATCAAACTTCACAGAAAAGGCTGGAGGAGCAGTAAACTTTGGAAATAACAGCAAAGGACAAGTCAAAGGTTATGGGGATTTAACTAAAGGGGATCTGACTATCCAAAAGGTTTTCTATGTTGAAGGATTACAGCATAATCTTTTCAGCATAAGTCAGTTTTTAGACAGTCTTTGTCAAATTAAGTTTCAAATAACAGGTTGCATGATTTTAACTGAAAATGATGTTAAAGTCTTCTGGGCCAAAAGACATATGGACTTATTTGTAGTTAATTTTTCAAAATTGAAAACATTAAATACAGTTTGTCTTTTATCAAAATCAACTGCAAATGAATGCTGGCTTTGGCACAGAAGATGTTCTCATCTGAATTTCAAAGATCTTAATAATCTTGTTGCAAAACATCTGGTTAAAGGCTTACCAAAGCTTAAATTTGAAAAAGAATCATTATGCTCAGCTTGTGAAATGGGCAAGATGAAAAAGAGTTCTCACAAATTAAAAATGGACTCATCTTGCAAAGCACCATTAGAAATGATTCATACTGATCTTTGTGGTCCAATTTCAGTTCAATCTATGGGAGGAAAGAAATATATGCTTGTGATTGTTGATGAATTCTCCAGATACACATGGGTTGAGTTCCTAAGAGCTAAGTCAGAAGCTGCTACTACATTGATAAATTTTATCAAAAGGATTCAAGTTCTCTTACAACTTCCAGTTCAGAAAATCAGAAGTGATAATGGAACAGAGTTCAGAAATGAGACTCTTCAGAATTTTTTAGAAAGTTCTGGGATTTCTCACAATTTTTCTGCTATCAGAACTCCTCAACAAAATGGTGTTATTGAAAGGAAGAATAGAACTCTAGTTGAAGCTGCGAGAACAATGCTGGCTTATGCAAATCTTCCTACTTCCTATGGGCTGAAGCAATTGCAACTGCTTGTTTTACACAGAATAGAACTTTAATCAATAAGAGATTAAATAAGACTGCTTATGAACTGATAAATAAAAGAAAACCATTAATCAAATTCTTTCATGTTTTTGGTTGCAGGTGCTATGTTCTTAGAGACAGAGAAAATCTTGCCAAATTCGATAAAAAGGCAGATGAAGGATACTTTGTGGGTTATTCTTTAACTTCCAAAGCATTCAGAATCTACAATAGAAGAACCAAGAGGATGATGGAGAGCATAAATGTAACTTTTGATGAAGCCAGAATACGGACTTCTGAACAAGACAGTTCAGAACTCATGCTAAACAAGACAAAAATGACTTCTGATACAGATTCTAATCCTATTTGTTCAGAACTCAATTTACTGTTTAAGGATGCTTTTAGTGAACTAATTTCTGATTCTTATGCAGAATATGAAAACCCAAAGATGGTCAAAGAGATGAAAAATAAGACTCCAGAAATAGTTCAATCAACTGTAATTTCTGACAAAGGTCCATCAGAGGAATGTCCAAATCTAATAAATACAAGTGGTGAAAATTCTGAACCTTGTAATCAAAATTCTGATTCTTGTATTCAGAACTCTGAACAAGTTACTTAGAATTCTGACTTCATTAATCAAAATCCAAACTTGGATATGACTCCTATTCATACATCAGAACAAGGGGACAGTTCAGAATTACAAGCAATCATTGATGAGAATGATGCAAATAACAATTATTCAGAGATTGATGTACTTCCTAGTGCAAATAAATGGACTAAAAATCATCCTATTCATCAAGTAATAGGTGATCCTTCAGCAGGAGTAAAAACCAGATCAGCTACAGCAAATGAAGCAATGTTTGCTGGTTTCTTGAGTATAATTGAACCAAAGAAAGCTAATGAAGCCTTAGAGGATCCAGACTGGATTTCAGCAATGCAAGAGGAATTGCTTCAATTTGAAAGAAATAAAGTTTGGAGACTCATCCCAAAGCCTGAAGGTAAATCTATTATTGGAACTAAATGGGTGTTCAGAAACAAAAAGGATGAATCAGGTGTTGTCATCAGAAACAAGGCAAGATTGGTTGCTAAGGGATACTGTCAACAAGAGGGAATTGATTATGATGAGACATTTGCACCAGTGGCAAGAATAGAGGCAATCAGAATATTTTTAGCCTATGCTGCACATAAAAACTTCAAAGTGTATCAAATGGATGTCAAATCAGCCTTTCTAAATGGCAAACTTAATGAAGAGGTGTATGTCCATCAACCTGAAGGTTTTGTTGATCCAGAATTCCCTGATCATGTTTATATTTTAGACAAAGCGTTATATGGTCTAAAACAAGCACCACGAGCCTGGTATGACACTCTTACTAAACACTTGTTAGGTTCAGGATTCAAGAAAGGTAAGATTGACACAACTTTGTTTTTAAAGAAACAGGGTGATGATTTGATTCTGATTCAGATTTATGTTGATGACATAATATTTGGTTCTACCAGTCCAGAATTATGTGATAATTTTTCAAAAATCATGTCATCTGAATTTGAAATGAGCATGATGGGTGAGCTGAATTTTTTCCTTGGTCTTCAAGTCAAACAATTACCAAAAGGTATTTTTATAAATCAAGGAAAATATGTCAGAGATATTCTGAAAAAGTTCAAAATGTCTGATTGTGCTTCTATGAGAACACCTATGGCAACAAACATAAAGTTAGATGCTGATCTCAAAGGTGTTTCAGCAGATATCAAACTTTATAGAGGCATGATTGGATCATTACTTTATTTGACTGCAAGTAGACCAGATATCATGTTTTCTACCTGTTTCTGTGCTAGATTTCAATCTAACCCGAAAGAATCACATATGTTGGCTGTCAAAAGAATTTTAAGATATCTCAAAGGAACACCTGATCTAGGTTTATGGTATCCAAAAGAAACTGACTTCAAATTGACTGCTTTCACTGATGCAGATCATGCAGGAAGTAGGTTGGACAGAAAGAGTACATCTGGTGCTTGTCACTTTTTGGGAGATAAAATAGTGAGTTGGGCATCAAAGAAGCAGAATTGTGTATCCACTTCAACTGCTGAAGCAGAGTATGTTGCTGCTGCTGCTTCATGCTCTCAAACATTGTGGATGAGAACACAACTCATGGACTATGGATATCAACTTAACAAGATTCCCATCTATTGTGACTCAGAAAGTGCAATTGCCATTACTCAGAACCCTGTTCAACATTCAAAGACTAAACATATAGATGTGAGGTATCATTTTATAAAGGATTATGTGGAAAAAGGAACTATAGAGATGCACTTTGTGCATACAAAGTATCAATTGGTTGACTTGTTCACAAAGCCTCTTGATCACAAAAGGTTTTCTTTTCTCATATGTAAAATAGGAATGCTTAATCTGCCTAATTGAAAATATTTTTTTTCCTAAAAATGCTAAATTTTTCTAAGTAAAATTGTCTGAGTAGTGTACTCAGAACTCTGAGTCTTAAGAATCAGCATTTCGGAATATTAAGATCAGAACTTCTGAGTCTTAAGATCAGAAATCTGAGTCTTGAGTTCAGAACGTCTGAGTCTTAAGATCAGAAATCTGAGTCTTGAGTTCAGAACGTCTGAGTCTTAAGATCAGAAATCTGAGTCTTGAGTTCAGAACTTCTGAGTCTTGAGTTCAGAACTTCTGAGTCTTGAGTTCAGAACTTCTGAGTCTTGAGTTCCAAACTTCTGAGTCTTGAGTTCAGAACTTCTGAGTCTTGAGATCAGAACCTCTGAATCTTAAGGTCAGAGATTCTGAGTCAATACTTCAGCAATCTAACTTTCAAAAATTTATTTTTGAGAAATACAAATAACTTCAACTGTATGGATTATGCTTCTTATATTATCATTTTATCTCATCTTTATGTATCATTAATAGTCAAATGCATGCTCAAGTCAAGGGGGAGCATCAAAATTCTTTTGGAAATCATTTTGTGATGCTTAAAAGATTTGTTTTCATTTCTTATCGCTGATCATTCTAAGAACAAGCTTTTAATGATAAATTTTTTGTTATTCAAACTATATCTGAATTAAAAACTTTTCATATTCAGATATAAGATTTTAAATGATCCTTTTTAAATCATCATAATATGAACAGAGTTTTGATGATAAAAAGTGCTTCTATCTGTTCAAACCTCTTCTGAATAATCAAAACGTTTTATATTAGTCAGAAGTTGATTTTAAATGACATTTTGGTTACAAGGAAAAATTCTTCTGAGTCATGGAATCAGAACATCTGTGCGTGTTATTCAGATCTTTGACTTGAGTCAAAATTCTATCCACTAACACGTGTCAGCTTCATATTTGTTTGACAATGCCACGCATTTCATTTAAATTCTTTGTGGTAGTTCACATGTGTTGACTCCGTTATAACATTGATTTCGCTTTTCCGTTAAACCTTTCAACTTCGCGGATTTTAAATAGGTCTTAAAATCCCTATTTCAAATTTCTTTCAAATTCCAGAGCGAAACGTGAGATACGAATCAAATCCAGAGTTCTTTGAATCTGTTTTCTTCTTAAATCATGTATGAAATACGAAGAAGTGGTCCAATTTCTCTACATTCTACAAAATCGATAATGGATTCATCCGATTCGGAAAACGATGAAGTACAAAATAGAGTTGCAGAGGAAGGGGCAATAAGAAATGATGAAGAAGATGAACAAATGGATGAATCTGAAGGAAATGCGGATGAGGTAAACGTTGATATTGAACATGAACAGAGTGCTGCAGGTTCTATTATGTCAGATAGATCTATTTTAATGGAAAGAGTTGTTCCTGAGAGTGAATGGTTGAAATTATCTGAAGATAACTGTGTTATATTGTTTGAGGAAAGTCGTTTTAAGCCTGAACACAGAATTATCATGGAGTTATTCAAACACCATCCGTACAGAAAATGGTTTACAAGAAGTAAAAATGTGCCTGTTCAGTACATACAACAATGGTGGAAACATCTTAGGTTAGAAGATAATAAGTTTGTGTCTGAAATTGGAGGAGTGACATTTGTCTTATCTATTTCTGCACTAAGAGAAATGCTGAATCTACCAGAGAAAGATGATGTACAAAGAAGAACAGATTTTGAGGATTCACCCTTAACAGAGGAATTAATAGCAGAGTTTATGAAGTTGGGATACAATGAAGGATTGAGGACTCTCAGTTTGTTCAGAAGAAACAAATTACCACCTATTTGGGCTTGCTTCTTTCATGTGGTAAATAAATGTGTGTCAGGAAAGAATAGTTCTGCAGATCAAGGTTCTAAACAAATTCTTCAGATATTTCAGGGTTTAGTGAAGAATAGGCATTATGACTATACTTTAATACTTTGGGAAGATATGAAGAATACATTTGAGAAGAATCAGAAAGCAATTCAGAAGAAAACGAAGGATGCTCCACTGACATACATTCCTTACATAAGGTACTGGCAAATTGTTATTTGGTATGCAATGCAGGAAAACAGAACAATCTCAAGAAGAACAAATGAAGAGCATGGTCCTACATTTTATTTGGGTAAGATGACCTCAGTAACAAGACTTGAAAACTATCCCAATCATAAACTATTGCCCAAATCACTTAGGAGCTATATTCCAAGGGAGAGTGAGATTTTAAAACCTTATTGCACCTCTATGGGAATTGAATTACCTCAAATCCCTACCCAAGAGGACCAACCTGAGAAGAGAGGTGAGGGGTCTAGTCGAATTAGAGAGGGGGAGGATGTTCAGAAGGGTGAACATTCTGAGAGACTTGAGGGGGAAAATTCTGAGAGCTTGGTTAGATTTGGTGAGGAAAAACAGAATGAGAGTGATGAGGATGAGAGATTGTCAACAGAGGTTCAAACAGAAAGAGATGCTTCTGAACCAGCTAATCTTGACCAGGTAACCACAAATGCTATTGGTTCACATCTCTTGGTGTCCAATATTGAAACAAACACCATGGACCTAGTGGTGGATCTTGAACAACCCATCCATATCCACTCAGAAGCATTTCAACATGCTACTGTTTCACACAAATCCGGGGAACCATCCCAAACTCATTTGGAGGGAGGTGATAAATCCCAATTTATTTTTCAACACATTGAGTCTGAATATCACAGTCCTATTCATATTGAGCCTGAAATTCCTTTTGACACTTGCACAAATCAGGAATTTCGTATTCCTGAAACAACATTCATAGACATACCTAATGTTGGGTGTCGAGGATTGGATGGAAGTCCTGTTGAGGTGAACATTACAAAAGCCTCATTCAAACGTGCATCTGTTGTACAAGATGACTGTGTGTTATCTACAGGCCATGAGCCCTCTGGGCACATGAAAACTGGACCATCTGTTGGTTCAGGTTCATTGTTAGAAACTTCTGAATTTGAAAAGATTCATAAACAAAACAAGGAGATGGGGGAAAAAGTAGAAAATTTGGAGAAGAGGGTGGAGGATTTGAATGATGAGATGTCAGAGTTGAAGGTTGTGTTGGAGAAAAAGTTAATTTCTGTTGAAACCAAAGTAGATGATGTAAAGAAATCCTTGGATTCTCACAAAAAGGAGATCGTGGATATAATGTCTGGTTTTCAAAAAGATATGTTAAAACAGATGCAAGGTATGCAGGAATCTATACTGAAAGCACTGAGTGTATCTTTGGCTTCTACTTCAAAGCCTCTTGATCCTGTTCCTATTGCAGAAGCTGAACCTGAAGTTGCTTTTAATCAGAACTTGAAAAGAAAGTTTGATGATAATGATCCTCATGATCATCAAAAGGGGGAGAAAAGACAAAGGTTAAGTTCTGATGATGATATTGGCATAGAAGATTTTGAGATGGCAGATATGCAATTAGCTAGTACAAAAAGTTCAGAAGATCAGATACAGGAAAATTTAAAGGCAATAACTCAGATAGTTCAGATTGATAGCTCAGATACAGAGGAAATGGAGTTTGAAAGTACAGATGGTGGTGAGTCAGATAAAACAGAGGAATTGAACTTAGACATAGAAATGGAAAGAAACTCAGATGAAACTGAAACTGTTAGATCTGAAGTTTTGTCAATAAACCAAGTGTTGAAGATCTGATAAGAAGGTTCAGAAGTTCTGAGAAGAAGAGTCAGAAGGTCTGAGAAGAAGAGTCAGAGATCTGAGAAGAAGAGTCAGAGATCTGAGAAAGAGAAGTCAGAAGTTCTGAGAAGCGTGATCAGAAGAATGTTCAGAAGTTCTGAACTACCTGTTCAGAACTTATGACGAGTTTCGTTATTTAGTAATGTGTAAACTAATTAGGACACGTGTTATGTTCTTATTAGTCTTTTTTATTTGTACTGTAGCTTTAAGATGTTTGTTGCAGTATAAATAGAGTGGTTAGCACTACGTTGCTAACTGATTGATTTTCCCATATTACTTGTATTCATTCCTTGTAATCTTTGAGGTTATCTCTCTCTTAGATCTGTAATTCTGTGCATCATTGAATACAATTGGGCTTGATCATACAATTTCTCAATTACTTCTTTCTATATTGATTGTAAGAATAGATCCTGCACTTTCAATTGGTATCAGAGCCAATCAACAAACAAATTCGTTCAAGATTGTGATTGCGAAGATCGATTGATCAATTTCTTGAAGATTTCTTGATTCATTCAAAATTCGATTCCGCTGCTAGGGCTAGTTCTTGAATTCTTAGCAATTCTTGAATTACCTGCTACTTTTCGATCAAGAAAATCGAATTTGTCTTTCTGTTGAATTTTCTTACAATCATGTCTTCTAAAGAATATCTAGCCATGGGATCCGAAACCAAACCGCCTGTTCTTATACCAGAAGAGTATCAGCAATGGAAAACTCGTATGATCCAATTCCTTGACAACATCGATGAAAATCTTATGATTTCTATTCGAGAAGGTCCAATCGAAGTATATATCGATGTCGCCGCAACCCCTGCTACAGAGACAACTCCAGAAATTCCAGCGACCAGAGTAAAGAAGAATTATTCCCAATACACTGCTGAACAGAAAAATAGGCATGCTATTGACAAAAGAGCAATTACTTTGATGACTTTGGCTGTCCCGAATGAGGTTCTTAACAGGATTGACAGTGGATCATCAGCTAAAGAAATGTGGGACGAATTGGAAAGGCAAATGTTAGGAACTGTGAGATCTATTCAGGCAAAGTTAAATCAAAGCATAAATGCTTATGAAAGGTTCAAAGCAAAAGAGTCAGAAAGTTTGACACAGACATACAGTAAATTTTGCACTATTCTAAATGACTTGAGAAGAAATGGACTGAAGAAAACAAAATCAGAAATAAATTACAAATTTCTGAACAGTCTAAATTCAGAATGGTCATCATTTGCCATAAGTCTGCAAATGAACAAGGATATGTGTGAAGAAGACTTAAATGATTTGTTCTGTGTTCTTAATCAACATGAAGACTCTGTCAAGTTAGTTGTGGAAGAAAAGAAAATTGTTGCTGATCAGTTAGCGTTCTTATCAAAGTCCAAAGCAATCAAAGCACCCAAAAAGACTGCATATCTATCAGAAATACCGAGTCTGGAGGAATCTGACAAAGAAGAAGGATCAGAAGATGATGAAGATATCAAGATAATGGCTGAAAAGCTAGCTTTGCTGACAAATACTTTCAACAAAAGGTATGGGAAGGGCAGATTTCAAGGAAATTATAAGAGAGCTGGAAGTTCAGATTATAAGAAGAAAGATGACAGAGAAGAAAATAAGATTGAAAAGAGAATAGAGAGAAGTGAAGAAAACAAGGAAGAGAAGGAAGAGAGAAAAGAAAAGAATCTGTGTTTCAAGTGTGGAAAATCTGGCCATTATGCCAAGGATTGCAGAGTTAAAGTTGTGAAAGATTATGAATACTACACGAAGAAGGCTCAGCTTGCAAAGAAGAGAGATGACGAGAGTGCGCTATTGGCTGAACAGGAGAATTGGCTGTACTACACTTCTGATGAAGATGATCATATCAACTTTCCACAGATGCGAAGCTATATGGCAAAAATGAGGAATGAGGATGATTCTGATTTTGAAGATGCTGATTCTGAGTCATCTGCTGAGGTACATTCTTCACTTGAATTAGAGTTAATGACACAGATTGGTGAAATGAAAACTGAATTTGCTAACCTAAGAAAACAGATAAAAGGAGAAAGAACTTTGGTTAACAAATTCAGAATTGAAAAAGAAGTAATAAACGAACAATATGAAGAATCTGAGGCTGAGAAACAGAAAGTTAAAGATGAAAATTCTGAATTGATGAAAAGGCTTTCTGAACTAAAAGTTGAGTTTTCAAAAATAAAGGATGAAAAAGGTGATTTACAAATAAAATTTGATATGTTATTTGAAGAAAGAAAGAATTTATACTCCAAAATCAAAGAATTGGAAGATTTGAATTTGAAAAGAGGTCAAACTCAGCAAACATTAAATCTTTTATTAAGCAATGTTAAAGATACAAGATTTTACAATCCAAAGAAGGGATTGGGATTGGAAGAAAATGTCATTTTAAAAAGAGCTCCAATACTTCAAGTTTCTAAGCCAAAAATCCCAGAAATTGTTGAAGTTTTCATAAGACCTGCTAGTTCTATAACAAGTTCTGACAATTTGCAAAGACCAAACTCTAAAAAGTCAAATGAGACAATTTCTGAGTCTAAAACAGAAAAGTCAGTTGGTTCAGAAGAAAAGGTTAAGAAAGAAGTTTCTAAACCAACAGATGAAAAGCCAAGATACAATGATACTAAATTCAAGTATGATTCCTTAAATGTCAGCTACAAAAATAAACAACCAAGTTTTTCATATCATGACATTGAGAGCATATTTGATACAAGTAAAAATTCTGAAACAGTCAATCAGAAGTCTGAAACTTCTAGTCAGGATTCTGAACTTTGTAGTCAGAATTCTGAGTCTAAAGATCAGACATCTGAGTCTGTAAATCAGAACTCTGACTCAGGCAGTCAGAAGTCTGATTCAACTGGACTTTCTGAAACAAAATCAGATGAATTCTTGCAACTTGAAAAGAGATTTAATCTTGTGAGTCAAGAACTTGAGGATTTAAGGAAAGCTTATGATGAACTTGAAAATGATTTCTGTGAGATGGATATTAAACTTGAAGAAGCTTTGAAAGAAAAGAATATTTTTATTCAGAAAATAACAGAGCTTGAAAAACTGAAGACTGAGTATGATCTTTTTAAAATTAATGCTTCAAGAGAAAATGATAAATTCTTTAATGAATCAAGTACATATGAAAAAGGTGAATCATCTAATTCTTCTAACAAAAAGAACTTGAATTTTTCAGAAAAAGAAGAAAGCAAAAGGAAAGATGATCTTGCAAAGTTGAATGATCTGAAAAGGGAACTTGAGAAGCTTAGAATGAAATCTACTTCTGAACTAAACGCTAGAAATTCTTGTAATAAGGGCAATTGTACTCTGAACAGTATAAATAAAAATGAAATGATCTATGTTTCAGATTTATTGTCACTTGCAAAGAAAAATCTTGTTTGTGTTAGATGTAAAAATGATTCATTCCAATATTCTCACAAATGTCAAGTCAAAATAACTTCTGTTTCATACATAAGAAAAGATATTCAGAAAGTTTCTGTTTCTCAAAATACAGAAAAGAAGAAAATTTCTGTTCCTCAGACTCAGAAGAAAGAAAAGATAAAAGAAAAGAAAGTTGAAAACATAGCAAAACCAAAAGTTACAATTCTCAAAAAGAATTTGAACAAACTTGTAAGCAGAAAATGTTCTGACTTCATAAAAGTTCAAGGAAAGTGGTGTTTGAAGAAAGATTTTGAGTGGAGAGTAAAAGGTACTAATGTTAAATCCAATGATAAAGCTAACAAAGATGGACCCATTCCAAAATGGGTACCTAAACTTAACTGATCCTTTTGCAGGGCTGTCATGTGTGGTTTTTAGATTCAGGAGCTTCAAGACACATGACAGGTCAGAAGTCTTTTCTATCAAACTTCACAGAAAAGGCTGGAGGAGCAGTAAACTTTGGAAACAATAGCAAAGGTCAAGTCAAAGGTTATGGGGATTTAACTAAAGGAGATCTAACTATCCAAAAGGTTTTCTATGTTGAAGGATTACAACACAATCTTTTCAGCATAAGTCAGTTTTTAGACAGTCTTTGTCAAATTAAGTTTCAAATAACAGGTTGCATGATTCTAACTGAAAATGATGTCAAAGTCTTCTGGGCCAAAAGACATATGGACTTATTTGTAGTTAATTTTTCAAAATTGAAAACATTAAATACAGTTTGTCTTTTATCAAAATCAACTGCAAATGAATGCTGGCTTTGGCACAGAAGATGTTCTCATCTGAATTTCAAAGATCTTAATAATCTTGTTGCAAAACATTTGGTTAAAGGCTTACCAAAGCTTAAATTTGAAAAAGAATCATTATGCTCAGCTTGTGAAATGGGCAAGATGAAAAAGAGTTCTCACAAATTAAAAATGGACTCATCTTGCAAAGCACCATTAGAAATGATTCATACTGATCTTTGTGGTCCAATTTCAGTTCAATCGATGGGAGGAAAGAAATATATGCTTGTGATTGTTGATGAATTTTCCAGATACACGTGGGTTGAGTTCCTAAGAGCTAAGTCAGAAGCTGCTACTACATTGATAAATTTTATCAAAAGGATTCAAGTTCTCTTACAACTTCAAGTTCAGAAAATCAGAAGTGATAATGGAACGGAGTTCAGAAATGAGACTCTTCAGAATTTTTTAGAAAGTTCTGGGATTTCTCACAATTTTTCTGCTGTCAGAACTCCTCAACAAAATGGTGTTGTTGAAAGGAAGAATAGAACTCTAGTTGAGGCTGCGAGAACAATGTTGGCTTATGCAAATCTTCCTACTTTCCTATGGGCTGAAGCAATTGCAACTGCTTGTTTTACACAAAATAGAACTTTAATCAATAAGAGATTAAATAAGACTGCTTATGAACTGATAAATAAAAGAAAACCATTAATCAAATTCTTTCATATTTTTGGTTGCAGATGCTATGTTCTCAGAGACAGAGAAAATCTTGCCAAATTCGATAAAAAGGCAGATGAAGGATACTTTGTGGGTTATTCTTTAACTTCCAAAGCATTCAGAATCTACAATAGAAGAACCAAGAGGATGATGGAGAGCATAAATGTAACTTTTGATGAAGCCAGAATGCGGACTTCTGAACAAGACAGTTCAGAACTCATGCTGAACAAGACAAATATGACTTCTGATACAAATTCTAATCCTATTTGTTCAGAACTCAATTTACTGTTTAAGGATGCTTTTAGTGAACTAATTTCTGATTCTTATGCAGAATATGAAAACCCAAAGATGGTCAAAGAGATGAAAAATAAGACTCCAGAAATAGTTCAATCAACTGTAATTTCTGACAAAGGTCCATCAGAGGAGTGCCCAAATCTAATAAATACAAGTGGTGAAAATTCTGAACCTTGTAATCAGAATTCTGATTCTTGTACTCAGAACTCTGAACAAGTCAATCAGAACTCTGACTTCATTAATCAGAACTCAAACTTGGATGCAACTCCTACTCATACGTCAGAACAAGGTGACAGTTCAGAATTACGAGCAATCATTGATGAGAATGATGCAAACAACAATTATTCAGAGATTGATGTACTCCCTAGTGCTAATAAATGGACTAAAAATCACCCTATTCATCAAGTAATAGGTGATCCATCAGCAGGAGTAAAGACAAGATCAGCTACAGCAAATGAAGCAATGTTTGCTGGTTTCTTGAGTGTAATTGAACCAAAGAAAGCTAATGAAGCCTTAGAGGATCCAGACTGGATTTCAGCAATGCAAGAGGAATTGCTTCAATTTGAAAGAAATAAAGTTTGGAGACTCATTCCAAAGCCTGAAGGTAAATCTATAATTGGAACTAAATGGGTGTTCAGAAACAAAAAGGATGAATCAGGTGTTGTCATCAGAAACAAGGCAAGATTGGTTGCTAAGGGATACTGTCAACAAGAGGGAATTGATTATGATGAGACATTTGCACCAGTGGCAAGAATAGAGGCAATCAGAATATTTTTAGCCTATGCTGCACATAAAAACTTCAAGGTGTATCAAATGGATGTCAAATCAGCCTTTCTAAATGGCAAACTTAATGAAGAGGTGTATGTCCATCAACCTGAAGGTTTTGTTGATCCAGAATTCCCTGATCATGTTTATATTTTAGACAAAGCTTTATATGGTCTAAAACAAGCACCACGAGCCTGGTATGACACTCTTACTAATCACCTGTTAGGTTCAGGATTCAAGAAAGGTAAGATTGACACAACTTTGTTTTTAAAGAAACAGGGTAATGATTTGATTCTGATTCAGATTTATGTTGATGACATAATATTTGGTTCTACTAGTCCAGAATTATGTGATAATTTTTCAAAAGTCATGTCATCTGAATTTGAAATGAGCATGATGGGTGAACTGAATTTTTTCCTTGGTCTTCAAGTCAAACAACTACCAAAAGGTATTTTCATAAATCAAGGAAAATATGTCAGAGATATTCTGAAAAAGTTCAAAATGTCTGATTGTGCTTCTATGAGAACACCTATGGCAACTAACATAAAGTTAGATGCTGATCTCAAAGGTGTTTCAGCAGATATCAAACTTTATAGAGGCATGATTGGATCATTACTTTATTTGACTGCAAGTAGACCAGATATCATGTTTTCTACCTGTTTCTGTGCTAGATTTCAATCTAACCCGAAAGAATCACATATGTTGGCTGTCAAAATGATTTTAAGATATCTCAAAGGAACACCTGATCTAGGTTTATGGTATCCAAAAGAAACTGACTTCAAATTGACTGCTTTCACTGATGCTGATCATGCAGGAAGTAGGTTGGACAGAAAGAGTACATCTGGTGCTTGTCACTTTTTGGGAGATAAAATAGTGAGTTGGGCATCAAAGAAACAGAACTGTGTATCCACTTCAACTGCTGAAGCAGAGTATGTTGCTGCTGCTGCTTCATGCTCTCAAACATTGTGGATGAGAACACAACTCATGGACTATGGATATCAGCTTAATAAGATTCCCATCTATTGTGACTCAGAAAGTGCAATTGCTATTACTCAGAACCCTGTTCAACATTCGAAGACTAAGCATATAGACGTGAGGTATCATTTTATAAAAGACTATGTGGAAAAAGGAACTATAGAGATGCACTTTGTGCATACAAAGTATCAATTGGCTGACTTGTTCACAAAGCCTCTTGATCACAAAAGGTTTTCTTTTCTCATATGTAAAATAGGAATGCTTAATCTGTCTAGTTGAAAATATTTTTTTCTTAAAAATGCTAAATTTTTCTAAGTAAACTTGTCTGAGTAGTGTATTCAGAACTTCTGAGTCTTGAGTTCAGAACTTCTGAGTCTTGAGTTCAGAACCTCTGAGTCTTGAGTTCAGAACTTCTGAGTCTTGAGTTCAGAACTTCTGAGTCTTGAGTTCGGAACTTCTGAATCTTGAGTTCAGAACTTCTGAGTCTTGAGTTCAGAACTTCTGAGTCTTGAGATCAGAACCTCTGAATCTTAAGGTCAGAAATTCTGAGTCAATACTTCAGCAATCTAACTTTCAAAAATTTATTTTTGAGAAATACAAATAACTTCAACTGTATGGATTATGCTTCTTCGATTATCTTGTTATCTCATCTTTATGTATCATTAATACTCAAATGCATGCTCAAGTCAAGGGGGAGCATCAAAATTATTTTGGAAATCATTTTGTGATGCTTAAAAGATTTGTTTTCATTTCTTATCTGTTCAAACCTCTTCTGAATAATCAAAATGTTTTATATTGGTCAGAAGTTGATTTTAAAAGACATTTTGGTTACAAGGCAAAATTCTTCTGAGTCATGGAATCAGAACATCTGCGCGTGTTATTCAGATCTTTGACTTGAGTCAAAATTCTATCCACTAACACGTGTCAGCTTCATATTTGTTTGACAATGCCACGTATTTCATTTAAATTCTTTGTGGTATTTCACGTGTGTTGACTCCGTTATAACATTGATTTCGCTTTTCCGTTAAACCTTTCAACTTCGCGGATTTTAAATAGGTCTTAAAATCCCTATTTCAAAGTTCTTTCAAATTCCAGAGCGAAACGTGAGATACGAATCAAATCCAGAGTTCTTTGAATCTGTTTTCTTCTTAAATCATGTCTGAAATACGAAGAAGTGGTCCAATTTCTCTACATTCTACAAAATCGATAATGGATTCATCTGATTCGGAAAATGATGAAATACAAAATAGAGTTGCAGAGAAAGGGGCAATAAGAAATGATGAAGAAGATGAACAAATGGATGAATCTGAAGGAAATGCGGATGAGGTAAACGTTAATATTGAACATGATCAAAGTGCTGCAGGTTCTATTATGTCAGATAGATCTATTCTAGTGGAAAGAGTTGTCCCTGAGAGTGAATGGTTGAAATTATCTGAAAATAACTGTGTTATATTGTTTGAGGAAAGTCGTTTTAAGCCTGAACACAGAATTATCATGGAGTTATTCAAACATCATCCGTACAGAAAATGGTTTACAAGAAGTAAAAATGTGCCTGTTCAGTACATACAACAATGGTGGAAATATCTTAGGTTAGAAGATAATAAGTTTGTGTCTGAAATTGGAGGAGTGACATTTGTCTTATCTATCTCTGCACTAAGAGAAATGCTGAATCTACCAGAGAAAGATGATGTACAAAGAAGAACAGATTTTGAGGATTTACCCCTAACAGAGGAATTAATAGCAGAGTTTATGAAGTTGGGATACAATGAAGGATTGAGGACTCTCAGTTTGTTCAGAAGAAACAAATTACCACCTATTTGGGCTTGCTTCTTTCATGTGGTAAATAAATGTTTGTCAGGGAAAAATAGTTCTGCTGATCAAGGTTCTAAACAAATTCTTCAGATATTTCAAGGTTTAGTGAAGAATAGGCATTATGACTATACTTTAATACTTTGGGAAGATATGAAGAATACATTTGAGAAGAATCAGAAAGCAATTCAGAAGAAGACAAAGGATGCTCCACTGACATACATTCCCTACATAAGGTACTGGCAAATTGTTATTTGGTATGCCATGCAGGAAAACAGAACAATCTCAAGAAGAACAAATGAAGAGCATGGTCCTACATTTTATTTGGGTAAGATGACCTCAGTAACAAGACTTGAAAATTATCCCAATCATAAACTGTTGCCAAAATCACTTAGGAATTATATTCCAAGGGAGAGTGAGATTTTAAAAGCTTATTGCACCTCTATGGGAATTGAATTACCTCAAATCCCTGCCCAAGAGGACCAACCTGAGAAGAGAGGTGAGGGGTCTAGTCGAATTAGAGAGGGGGAGGATGTTCAGATGGGTGAACATTCTGAGAGACTTGAGGGGGAAAATTCTGAGAGCTTGGTTAGACTCAGTGAGGAAAAACAGAATGAGAGTGGTGAGGATGAGAGATTGTTAACAGAGGTTCAAACAGAAAGAGATGCCTCTGAACCAGCTAATCTTGACCAGGTAACCACACATGCTATTGGTTCACATCTCTTGGTGTCCAATATTGAAACAAACACCATGGACCTAGTGGTGGATCTTGAACAACCCATCCATACCCACTCAGAAGCATTTCAACATGCTACTGTTTCACACAAATCCGGGGAACCATCCCAAACTCATTTGGAGGGAGGTGATAAATCCCAACTTATTTTTCAACACATTGAGTCTGAATATCACAGTCCTATTCATATTGAGCCTGAAATTCCTTTTGACACTTGCACAGATCAGGAATTTCGTACTCCTGAAACAACATTCATAGACATGCCTAATGTTGGGTGTCGAGGATTGGATGGAAGTCCTGGTGAGGTGAACATTACAAAAGCCTCATTCAAACGTGCATCTGTTGTACAAGATGACTGTGTGTTATCTACAGGCCATGAGCCCTCTGGGCACATGAAAACTGGACCATCTGTTGGTTCAGGTTCACTGTTAGAAACTTCTGAATTTGAAAAGATTCAGAAACAAAACAAGGAGATGGGGGAAAAAGTAGAAAATTTGGAGAAGAGGATGGAGGATCTGAATGATGAGGTATCAGATTTGAAAGTTGTGTTGGAGAAAAAGTTAATTTCTGTTGAAACCAAGGTAGATGATGTAAAGAAATCCTTGGATTCTCACAAAAAGGAGATCATGGATATAATGTCTGGTTTTCAAAAATATATGTTAAAACAGATGCAGGGTATGCAGGAATCTATATTGAAAGCACTGAGTGTATCTTTGGCTTCTACTTCAAAGCCTCTTGATCCTGTTCCTATTGCAGAAGCTGAACCTGAAGTTGCTTTTAATCAGAACTTGAAAAGGAAGTTTGATGATAATGATCCTCATGATCATCAAAAGGGGGAGAAAAGACAAAGGTTAAGTTCTGATGATGATATTGGCATAGAAGATTTTGAGATAGCAGACATGCACTTAGCCAATACAAAAAGTTCAGAAGATCAGACACAGGAAAATTTAAAGGAGATGATTCAGATAGTACAGCTTGACAGTTCAGATACAGAAGAAATGGAGTTGGGAAGTATTGATAGTAATGAATCAGATAAAACAGAGGAATTGAACTTGGATACTGAGATGGAAGGAAACTCAGATGAAACTGTAGCTATTGAGGAATCTGATTTGAGAATGGAAGAAATAGTGGAAAGTACAGTGGTAAACAGGTGTACAGATATTGTGGTTTATAACAGTGAAAGGGCAATGGAGTCTGAATCAGAAGAAAGGAGGTTGAATGAAGAATTGATCAGAAGAATGCATAATGAAGTAGTCAGAGCTTTGAGTGTTCAGAAAATTCATAAAGGAATAAAAGTGATAAGACCCATTGATCTAATGGGAGAAGAAGACAGAACTGTGGATTACACTCAGGATTTTAAAGATGATTTTAGGTTTAACTTTTGTGATGAGTTAAATTCAGAAGAAGAGTATGTGAAAGTGAAAGACTTCTTTATGCCTTCTGAATATGTATTCAGAAAACCAATTGAGATTCCAAAGATTAAATTGCAAAGACTAGAAGAACCTGTGTGTGACTTCATTCTAGAGTTAAGTGATGTACCTTTAGCCAGACAATTTCATGATGATATTTTTCCTGAGGAAATATATGATAATCTCTACTACACAGAAGGAGAGTATGAGCTTTTGGAAAGTAACATTGATGGTTTTATGGATGACAGAGCTCAGATGGTCTACTCAGAAGCTTCTAACATGTTCAGAGTTCCTGACTCAAAACTGCATATTCAGAAAAGAATCGAGAAAGTTCTGATGTTTCAACAAGATGAATTCAATGGTTTAATGTTTGTTAGAATGGAAATACTGAAAGAAAGAAATACAAAGGTTTCCATGTCTACATTTGATTTTCACAGATTGACTCTTGATGATCAGATCTTTCTAGTCAAGTTCTTTGCTAGCACCGAAGAAGCCTTGATAGAAATTGAATGCAGAAGACTTCTGGGTATTTATGTCAGAAATACATACTTGTATGACTTCCAGTTGGCTATCGAAGAAAGAAAAGAAAAGTGCAATCTGAGTTCTCCCACAAAGAAAACAGAAGTTGATCTGCATGTGAAGGGTTTTGTGAATGAAGGAATGGAGACAGAAGGGTTCACATATATGGTTCACGAAAGACTTGAATTGTTCAGATTAAAAGAGTTGGTGAAGTACAGTGATGCAACTCTGAATTGGTTGTTGATTAGAATGGAAGTAAGTATGGATGCTGAAAAAGAGAGTTTAAAGAAGAGATGCATAAACTGTGTGAAGAGGAGGTTGGATTTTAGAAGAAAAATCAGAAACAGTAGTGAATGGTTGCTATCTGAGGTGAATCCCAAAAAGATTCTACATAATGATTTTGTGTTCCCAGCTGAGTATGAAGTGAATGAAATTTTGTCAGATGAAGTTGAAGAAGTTCAGGACACAACACCTCAGAATGTGCAGATAACTAATATTGACCAAGCTGAACAGTCTGAACCCAAAGAAGATGAAATATTCATTGATCTGAATGGATACTTTCTTGAATTTGATCTGCCTGAGTTCTTCAAACCAAAAGAGGTACAATTCTTGGATGTGTATTATGATAGGTCTAAGGAGACTCAGATCTGGTTGGCTGAAAAATCAAGATGTCTTGGCAAAACAAAGCAAGCCGTTTACTCAGATTTTCTAATCACTGGAATCAGAGAATTGAAGGTTAAGAAATTCAGAAAGATGGAGTACTTATCCTTTGAAGTTTTGAGAGAAGATGGCAAGGTTTATTATTTTACTGATGCAGATTTTGAGAAACTGTCAGTGGTTGACTTCTACAGATTACACAGCTTTCTATGTTTTAAAGAGTCAAGTAAAGACAGAAATGAAAGGAAGGCAAGAAGTGTGGTGATTGAGGCCATGTTCTATATCTTAAGGTGGCATTGCTATACAGATTTCCAAATAGCTCTGTATTTGCAAAAGTCATGTGTTTATCTGGCAAATCCCAATACAGATCATGAGCAGAAAAAGGTGTTAAAGACTGGAAGTGTTCACAGATATCCAGAGTTGGGAGTATTTTTGAAGAACAAAAGTGGAAAGATCTTCTTCAGAGCAAAGGAAACTGCAAAATATTGTTCTGGAACTTTAAGGATCATAAAGCACAATTTGGAGAAAAAGATGCTGAAAGTAAAGGAAGCAAACATAACTCAAGAAGCAATAAATCAGCAAGTTGAAGTTATTCAAGAAATTATTGACAAGATTGATAAGAGGCTTAATCTGAGGAATGTGCTACTTCAGAAAATTGTTCCTGCTCTGAAAGAATTAGATGATGCAAAGTTTAAGTTTATTTGACAAAAAGGGGGAGATTGTTAGATCTGAAGTTTTGTCAATAAACCAAGTGTTGAAGATCTGATAAGAAGGTTCAGAAGTTCTGAGAAGAAGAGTCAGAAGGTCTGAGAAGAAGAGTCAGAGATCTGAGAAGAAGAGTCAGAGATCTGAGAAAGAGAAGTCAGAAGTTCTGAGAAGCGTGATCAGAAGAATGTTCAGAAGTTCTGAACTACCTGTTCAGAACTTATGACGAGTTTCGTTATTTAGTAATGTGTAAACTAATTAGGACACGTGTTATGTTCTTATTAGTCTTTCTTATTTGTACTGTAGCTTTAAGATGTTTGTTGCAGTATAAATAGAGTGGTTAGCACTATGTTGCTAACTGATTGATTTTCCCATATTACTTGTATTCATTCCTTGTAATCTTTGAGGTTATCTCTCTCTTAGATCTGTAATTCTGTGCATCATTGAATACAATTGGGCTTGATCATACAATTTCTCAATTACTTCTTTCTATATTGATTGTAAGAATAGATCCTGCACTTTCAGAAACTATTGAGGAATCTGCATCGAGATCAGAAAAGACAGTGGAAAGTGAAGTGGTCAACATGTGTACAGATATTGTGGTATATAACAAAGAAAATATGACGGATTCTGAATTAAAAGAAAGGAGGTTAAGTGAAGAGTTGATCAGAAGGATGCATAACAGTTTAGTCAGAGCTTTGAATGTTCAAAAAGTTCAGCAAGGAATAAAAATGATAAGACCTATTGATCTAATGGGAGAAGAAGACAGAACTGTGAATTATACTCAGGATTTTGAAGATTATTTTAGATTTAACTTTTGTGATGAGTTAAATACAGAAGAAGAGTATGTGAAAGTGAAAGACTTCTTTATGCCTTCTGAGTATGTATTCAGAAAACCAATTGAGATCCCAAAGATTAAATTGCAAAGACTAGAAGAACCTGTGTGTGACTTCATTCTAGAGCTAAGTGATGTGCCATTAGCCAGACAATTTCATGATGATATTTTTCCTGAGGAAATTTATGATAATCTCTACTACACAGAAGGAGAGTATGAGCCTTTGGAAAGTAACATTGATGGTTTTATGGATGACAGAGCTCAGATGGTCTACTCAGAAGCTTCTAACAGATTCAGAGTTCCTGACTCAAAACTGCATATTCAGAAAAGAATTGAGAAAGTTCTGATGTTTCAACAAGATGAATTCAATGGTTTAATGTTTGTTAGAATGGAAGTACTGAAAGAAAGAAATACAAAGGTTTCCATGTCTACCTTTGATTTTCACAGATTGACTCTTGATGATCAGATCTTTCTAGTCAAGTTCTTTGCTAGCACTGAAGAAGCCTTGATAGAAATTGAGTGCAGAAGACTTCTGGGTATTTATGTCAGAAATATATACTTGTATGACTTCCAATTGGCTATTGAAGAAAGAAAAGAAAAGTGTAATCTGAGTTCCCCCACAAAGAAAACAGAAGTTGATTTGCATGTGAAGGGATTTGTGAATGAAGGAATGGAGACAGAAGGGTTCACATATATAGTTCACGAAAGACTTGAATTGTTCAGAATAAAAGAGTTGGTAAAGTACAGTGATGCAACTCTGAATTGGTTGTTGATTAGAATGGAAGAAAGTATGGAAGCTGAAAAAGAGAGTTTGAAGAAGAGATGTATAAACTGTGTGAAGAGGAGGTTGGATCTTAGAAGAAAAATCAGAAGTAGTAGTGAATGGTTGCTATCTGAGGTGAATCCCAAAAAGATTCTACATAATGATTTTGTATTTCCTGCTGAGTATGAAGTGAATGAAATTTTGTCAGATGAAGTTGAAGAAGTGCAGAATACAATATCTCAGAATGTGCAGATAACTAGTTTTGATCAAGCTGAACAGTCTGAACCAAAAGAAGATGAAATATCCATTGATCTAAATGGATACTTTCTTGAATTTGATTTACCTGAGTTCTTCAAACCAAAAGAGGTACAATTCTTGGATGTGTATTATGATGGACCTAAGGAGACTCAGATCTGGTTGGCTGAAAAATTAAGATGTCTTGGCAAAACAAAGCAAGCTGTTTACTCAGATTTTTTAATCACTGGAATCAGAGAATTGAGGGTTAAGAAATTCAGAAAGATGGAGTACTTATCTTTTGAAGTTCTGAGAGAAGATGGCAAGGTTTATTACTTTACTGATGCAGATTTTGAGAAACTATCAGTAGTTGACTTCTACAGATTACACAGCTTTCTATGCTTCAAAGAGTCGAGCAAAGACAGAAATGAAAGGAAGGCCAGAAGTGTGGTAATTGAGGCCATGTTCTACATCTTAAGGTGGCATTGCTATACAGATTTTCAAATAGCTTTGTGCCTACAAAAGTCATGTGTTTATCTGGCAAATCCCAACACAGATCATGAACAGAAAAAGAAGTTAAAGACTGGAAGTGTTCACAAATATCCAGATTTGGGAGTATTTTTGAAAAACAAAAGTGGAAAGATTTTCTTCAGAGCAAAGGAAACCGCAAAATACTGTTCTGGAACTTTAAGAATCATAAAGCATAATTTGGAGAAAAAGATGCTGAAAGTGAAGGAAGCAAACATGACTCAAGAAGCAATCAATCAGCAAGTTGAGATTATTCAAGAAATCATTGACAAAATCGATAAAAGGCTTAATGTGAGAAATGTGCTACTTCAGAAGATTGTTCCTGCTCTGAAAGAACTGGATGATGCAAAGTTTAAGTTTATTTGACAAAAAGGGGGAGATTGTTAGATATGAAGTTTTGTCAATAAACCAAGTGTTGAAGATCTGATAAGAAGACTCAGATGTTCTGAGTAGAGAAGTCAGAGGTCTGACTATGAAAGCTCAGAAGTATTGGTCAGTGGAAAGAGAAGTCAGATGTCTGAGTTAAGAAGTCAGAAGATCTGAGAAGCTTTATCAGAAGAATGTTCAGAAGTTCTGAACTATCTGTTCAGAACTTATGACGAGATACTTTACTTAGTATTTTATAAACTAATTAGGACACGTGTTATGTTCTTATTAGTCTTTCTTATTTGTACTGTAGCTTTAAGATGTCCGTTGCAGTATAAATAGTAGTTAGCTCTATGTTGCTAACTGATTGATTTTTCTCATATAACTTTGTATTCATTCTCTGTAATCTTTGAGATTCTCTCTCTTAGATCTGTAATTCTGTTCATCATTGAATACAATTGGGCTTGATCATACAACTTCTCAATTACTGCTTTCTATATTGATTGTAAGATTAGATCCTGTTCTTTCAGAAAACATACCTTGATATCAGCGAATCAAGTTTATTCAGAGAGAAGATGATAGAATAGGTTATACAAGTTGATTTTATCCCGAGGGCTATACAAGTTTGTATAATCGTATCGCTGATCAAAATGTGAACCGCTGAAGATTTTATTCTTCAAAGTTCAGCATTCCAAGCTCGCTGATGAGAAAGTTGAATCTTGTCTCATCAAGAGGTTTGATGAACAGATCAGCTAACTGATAATCAGTTGGGATAAAGTGAAGTTCTATATCACCATTCATCACATGATCTCTGATAAAATGATACCTGATTTCGATGTGTTTTGTCTTTGAGTGTAGCACTGGATTATTGGCTATAGCGATGGCACTTGTGCTGTCGCAATAGATTGGAATATTTGAGAGCTGAAGGTCATAGTCCAGTAGTTGATTTCTCATCCACAAGACCTGAGAATAGTAGCTTCCAGCGGCTACATACTCAGCTTCAGCTATAGAGGTGGACACAGAGTTTTGCTTTTTACTTGTCCAACTTACCAGCTTTCCACCCAGGAGCTGACATCCTCCTGTTGTGCTTTTCCTATCCATTCTGCATCCTGCAAAATCACTATCTGAATAGGCAATTAGATCGAATCCTGAGTCTTTGGGATACCAAAGACCTAGATTCGTTGTACCCTTGAGATATCGAAAAATTCGCTTTACAGCTTTCATATGAGATATCTTAGGTTCAGCTTGATATCGTGCACACAAGCATGTTGCAAACATAATATCGGGTCGGATAGCTGTAAGATACAACAGTGAGCCGATCATCCCACGGTACAGAGTGACATTAACAGGAATACCCTTAGTATCCTTATCAAGTGTCAGCGGTGGTGCCATAGGGGTTTTCATAGCTGAACTCTCAGTTAAGTCGAATTTCTTCAGCATATCTTTAACATACTATCCCTGATTAATGAAAGTTCCTTTTTCATTTTGCTTTATCTGAAGACCAAGGAAATATGTTAGTTCACCCATCATGCTCATCTTATACTCATCTTTCATTCTATCAGCGAAACGAGTACAAAGATCAGGGTTAGTAGAGCCAAATATAATATCATCAACATATATTTGAACAAGAATGATATGACCTTTTACTTTCCTGAAAAATAGAGTTTTGTCGATTTTACCTCGCTCAAATAGTTCAATATGGAGATAAGTAGAAAGAGTGTCATACCATGCACGTGGAGCTTGCTTTAAACCATAAAGTGCCTTATCCAGTTTATAAACATAACCTGGACGCTTAGGATCTGAGAATCCTGGAGGTTGTTCCACATAGACTTCTTCATTCAGCTTTCCATTTAGAAACGCTGATTTAACATCCATCTGATATACTTTGAAGTCTTTGTGTACAGCGTATGCTAATAATAGACGAATAGATTCTAATCTTGCTACTGGAGCAAATGTTTCGTCATAATCTATGCCTTCCTCTTGTCTGTATCCCTGAGCAGCAAGACGAGCCTTGTTGCGGGTAACAGTTCCATGTTCGTCCAACTTGTTTCGATAGACCCACTTAGTGCCTATCACTGTTTTGTCAGTTGGTCTTCGAACAAGTTTCCAAACTTTGTTTCTTTCGAATTCAGTCAGCTCTTCTTGCATGGCGCTGACCCAATTTGGATCTGTGAGGGCATCATCTACTTTCTTTGGTTCAGTTAGTGAAATAAAATTAACAAATAAACAAATACTACATGCACTTCGTCGAGTCTGAATACCACCGTTTGGATCACCAAGAATTTGATCAATTGGGTGATTTATAGTCCATCGCTGAGCCGGAGCGTGAGACGCTGACTCAACCTGAACTGGAGGAGCTGAAGATGAGGCTTCAGCGACGTCTGGAGTATCAGCCAAGAGAGGAATGGATGCAGTTGACATTATATTCACTGATTGCTGAGAAGTAGATGGAATGTCTGAGACATTCGTTTCAAAAGCAGGTATAGTGTTTATAGGAACAGCTGAGACCCATGAAGTTTTAGCTTCACTATTCTGCATATTTGGAATGATAGTAGGACCATCATTTTCAACGGTATGAGCACGAGGAGTGGGAATATCTTCTGAATCACTAAGATGAGAAAACATCCATTGATTCAGTTCTTCAGTATCAGCGTTCGGTTTAGAGTTCGCTGAACGGGATTCGTCAAACGTGACGTGAATTGTTTCTTCAACAGTTTGTCTTCTTCGATTGAAGACTCTGAAGGCTTTGGAAACTGAGGAGTATCCAAGAAAGATTCCATCATCAGCCTTAGGATCAAACTTTCCAAGGGCATCTCTGTTGTTCAGTATGAAACACTGACATCCAAAGATGTGAAGAAAGCTAATTGAAGGCTTTCTCCCATGAAAGAGTTCATAGGCTGTTTTATTGAATCTTTTGACTATCAGCGACCTGTTTTGCGTAAAACAAGCGGTGTTGACAGCTTCTGCCCAAAACTGAGTAGGCAGGTGAGAATCGCTGAGCATTGAACGTGCAGCTTCAATAATTGTTCTATTTCTTCTTTTAGCGACTCCATTTTGTTGCGGTGTTCTCACTGAAGAAAAGTTGTGAGAAATACCCTTACTCTCAAAGAAGGAATCAAGAGAACTGTTTTTGAATTCAGTCCCATGATCACTCCTTATTGAGCGAACGGTCAAATTGTTCAGGGTTTCCATCTTCCGAACAAAGGTGATGAGTTCTTCAGGGGTGTCACTCTTGGAACGGAGAAACACAACCCATGTATAACGAGAAAATTCATCAACTATGACCAGTGTATATTTCTTTCCAGCGATGGATTGTTTGTTAACAGGGCCAAACAAATCCATATGGAGTAGTTGTAGAGGAGATGACACTGAGGAAACTTGCTTTGATTTAAAGCTTGCTTTGGTCTGCTTCCCTTTTTCACACGCTGAACATAAAGACTCTTTGGCGTATGAGTGTTGAGGTAGACCAGTAACCAACTCTTTTGAAGAAAGAGTGTTCAGTGTCTTGAAATTCAGATGAGAGAGCCTCTTATGCCATAGCCAGTTGACATCAGATGAGGCTTTTGAGAAGAAACAGGAGTTCTCAGTGGT
Organism: Saussurea involucrata; assembly: GCA_033807775.1. Classification (NCBI taxonomy): domain Eukaryota; kingdom Viridiplantae; phylum Streptophyta; class Magnoliopsida; order Asterales; family Asteraceae; genus Saussurea; species Saussurea involucrata. The sequence continues at coordinate 144,035,979 of CM066322.1, forward strand.
TGTTGAGTCCATGTTTATTACATAAACATTTTCCAAACGATAACCGCTGAGAGCTATCTTCTCCTTTTTGTCAGTGACAAAGCAGGATTCCTTAGTAAAGATTACTTTGTTATCCTTGTCGCAAAGCTGACTGATGCTCAAAAGATTATGCTTCAGCCCTTCAACATATGCGACTCTTCTGAAGGTGGTTGTACCATTAGATAGTACACCAAACCCTCGGGTATGTCCTTTTCCATTTCCACCGAAAGTCACAGAGGGACCCTTCTCTTCCTTGTAATCAGCGAGCAGGCTTTTCTTTCCAGTCATGTGTCTAGAGCATCCGCTATCGAGATACCAGATACCCTTCTGAACCTGCATCACAAAGGAAGATTAGTTTTTCTTGGGTATCCACTTAACCATGTGTACACGTTTGTCAGTGGAAGCAGTTGGAATGGAAGGTTCAGCAGTCTTCTCAGCATTTGAAGATTCAGCTTTGTCAGTCTTCACTTTAGTTAATTTCTTAACCTGAGTGGTCTTCTTTGCCTTGGGGGCAATCTTCACCTTAGCTATCTTATCAGCTTTGGTGGTTGTGGGGCACTTACTAGCAATATGATCAGTGAGTCCACAGAGATAACATTTCCTATAACTAAAAGTAGTTCTAGGACCATTTGAGTGCTGAGCTTTTGATTTTGAAATAGAGGGACCAGCACCAAATAAGCTTTTGGCTTTAGAAATGGGAGGAACATTTTGTTCTTCAGATTTCTTACCAAGGACATCCACTATGAGTCTAGGAGTAGATCGCTGAATAGATCCACGCTGAGTAGATCCAGAGATCTGATTCCCTGATCCAGAGGAATAAATCACTAAAGCTTTAGAAGCATTCAGCTTTGGTACTAAAGTACCCTTCTGAGGATTTTGGTTCAACGTAATTCCTTTACCTTTATCTTTAAAGACAGAGGTAGGTTTTGGATAAACCATTTTCTCTTTACCTTTTGAAGAGGCAGAGATTTCCTCAGGGATAGGCGGTCTAGAGGACGAACACTGAGAGGATGAAGTGTCAGCGACTGAGGATACGAAAGTTCCAAATAAGAGCATGGAACGATCAATGGTTGGTTCTTTAGTTTCATATTTGTAACCAAGACCACGTTTATCACGCAGGGGTATCTGAGACTTAATTATCTCAGTGATCTTTGTTGAAGAGTTACACCATCCTTCAATAGTAGCTTTTTCAGCTTTCAAAGCAGTGATAGCTTCTGCTCGTTCGATTTTGACTAGCTGATTTAAATGCACTTGATCTTTAAAATCTTCTTCAATTTTAGAAAGCTTCTCTATTTGAAGGTGACAGTTTTTAAGCTGTTCAGCGAGATCAAGGTTTTGGTTTTCAACTATTGTTTTGCCATTCATGGCTTCATATAAACTTCTAGTCAAGAGATCGATTTTACGAAGACTATCAGCTTCATCAATATTTGCAATATGTGTAAAGAAGGAAGGTGATACCTGAATTGCAGATGTTGAAGTAGAGGGAATGTCTGAACTTTCTTCCTCATCTTCAATCTTTGCCATAAGACAGAGATTGGCTTCATCATCCTCAGAACCAGATGATGATTCTTCTTCTTCAGAAGCAGCCCAATCGTAAACCATCAGGCTTTTGCCTTTCTTCTTGAAGCTTTTCAGCTTTGCATATTTTTCTTTCAGCTTAGAATATTTGTCATCTTTATTCCTGGGAATAAAGGGTTTCTTGGGAAACGCTGAGTTTCTCGATACTTTCTTAGACCTGCACTCGTTAGCGAAATGTCCAATCTTTTCGCAGTTAAAACAAGTAGTAGTAGCCTTATCAACAGTAGCTGATGATCTTGGCTTATCAGTTATTGAAAGAGGTTTGTTCTTTCTGAACATTTTCTTTTTGGCGAATCTCCTGAACTTTTTAGTTAGGAGAGCCAAAGATTCATCATCATCTGAAGAGTCAGAATCTGATGACCTTTCAGAGTTACTCTCTAACTCAGTGATAGTGACCGAGGGTCGCTGAGTAGAAGGTTCCTCTGAGATTAAAGCAACAGGGGTGCTTTTGGAATATTTTATAAGATTCTTCTTAAGATGGCTTGATTGCTCATGATTCAGCATCGTGCCATATAAGGTAGAAAGGGTCATTGATCTTAGATCTTTTGACAGCTTGAGACACATAGAATAACTGTCCCAGCTTTCAGGTAAACATTCTAGAAACTTTGTCAGCACTTCAAAGTTAGAATATTCCTTACCAACAGTTTTCAGATCTATTATTAAGCAATTAAAACGTTGGTGAACTTCAGAGAGAGTCTCATTCTTACCACAAATGAAACTTTCATACTGTCTTACCAGGTTGATCTTTCGAGAGTCCTGGACTTCAGCAGTACCTTCATACTAAACACATATTGTGTCCCACATGGCTTTTGAGGATTTCAGGTTCATGACGGAATGGTAGATTTCATCAGGAAGAGCCATGGATAGTATGGATCTGGCTTTTGTGTCGATAGCCACTTTCTTCTTATCTTCGTCAGTCCACGTATGAACTTCTTTGGGTACCAGCCTTTCTGGAATAGCAGGTCTATTCTCAGCGGCGGGTACTGCAGCATCAATTCTAACAGGAATAAATGGGCCATTTTCAAGATAATAAGGCATAGTAGGGTCTACACCTTCTAGGAAGAGAGTCATCCTATTTTTCCAGAGATTAAAATTATCTCTAGAAAATCTAGGGGGTTTTGCAAGAGAACCATTGTCGATATAATTTGTGTTTGTGTTAGTAGCCATTTTTCAGAAATAGCAAGGAAGAGAAATCTTAGTATATATTAGATCTTGTTTATGAGATTAAACAAATCTGCTCTGATACCACTTGTTGGTCCCGAAGGGCTATACAAGTTTGTAGAAGGGGGGGTTGAATACAAACACATAGATTTTACTTTTCTAAATTGTTTATTGATAAATCATTAACAATTTACAGCTTGTTGCGGAAACAAGATTAAGGATAAATCCTAAATCTAAACAAGTTGGAACACTAAGTTTCTTGCACTAAGAAAGAGAAGGAAATTACTAATAATAACCTATCTCAAGATAAGAAGGATGAACTTGTCCAGAGTTAGCAAGTTACTTCAAAATGAAGTGAGTTCTTCTTCTTATATGTTGCATGCATTTAATGCATTGCAGTTTATACTTTACACATGGCAGCAGCTGAATGGTTGCATGTCATTGACCTTTGTTGACAACCTTAGTAGCCGCATGTTTGAGCAGTGTAGTATCAGAGTGGTTGTACGATTTCAGACAATAAGGATGTTCTTTTTTGACATATCGTACGGAGTCGTGCAAGGGTGGTTAAGACAAAAGTACTTTGTACGGAGGACTTCATGATCAGCTTTTCGTTGATTCAGCGATCTATCATTCTTCATCAGCGAATGATAGAGTTCAGCGATAGCTGAAGTCTTGTATTTGATACTTCACGTTGATTGGACAAATCTGAGTCTTCGCTGATCCGCATCAGTTCATTAGGAGACTAGTCGCTGGTTCTTGAGCTTGATCTTCGACTTCAGCGTAGAACCTATGTTGACGTGAAACTTGTCTTCAGGGATCATAAGTAAACAACTATCTTATCAGCGATCACCATAAGTACTGAACAGACTCAAAATATTATGGTGAACAGTTTCGCTGAATGTTTAATCTAAAGAGCGAGAGTTCCTATCAGCGGTACTGGAAGATCTTAGTACTTATCAGCGATAATGAAACTCTGATACATATTGTTTACTTACAATTTTCACTAAGTATATATAAGAGAGGGTCATTATCAAATCACTGAGGGTTTGGATCAACATGGAGCCGCTCCTGTAGCCCGTGCACCGTATCGTCTGGCACCTCCAGAGATGAAAGAAATGATGACACAACTGCAAGACCTATTCGATAAAGGCTTCATCAGACCTAGTTCTTCGCCGTGGGGTGCACCAATTTTGTTTGTGAAAAAGAAGGATGGTTCGATGAGAATGTGTATTGATTACCGGGAACTGAATAAACGCACGATCAAGAACAAGTATCCGCTTCCCAGAATTGATGACCTCTTCGATCAATTGGTTGGAGCTTGTTATTTCTGCAAAATTGATCTAAGATCTGGTTATCATCAACTGAAGGTTAAAGAAGAAGACGTTCTGAAAACTGCATTTCGCACAAGGTACGGTCACTATGAATTCTTAGTGATGTCGTTTGGACCGACGAACGCTCCAGCTGCTTTTATGGATTTAATGAATCGGGTATGTAAGCCGTATCTCGATAGATTTGTTATTGTATTTATCGATGATATACTTATCTATTCCCGATCCAAAGAAGAGCACGCACAACATCTTCATTTAATTCTGGAATTGTTGAAGAAGGAACAGTTGTATGCTAAATTTTCTAAATGTGAATTCTGGCTACGAGAAGTTCAGTTTCTGGGGCATGTAGTTTCTGAGAAAGGCATTCAAGTTGATCCGATGAAAGTAGAAGCGATTGAAAAGTGGGAACCGCCGAGAACGCCAACCGAAGTACGAAGTTTTCTGGGTTTAGCCGGTTACTACCAAAAGTTTATAAAACATTTTTCTCGTATCGCTACGCCTCTCACTAAGCTGACCCGGAAGAATCTAAAGTTCGAATGGAAAGCAGAACAGGATGAAGCATTCCGAATATTGAAAGAGAAACTCTGTAGCGCGCCAATACTAGCATTACCTGAAGGTTCCGATGATTTCGTTGTTTACAGTGATTCTTCCAAACTGGGATTGGGTTGTGTACTAATGCAGCGTGGAAAGGTTATTGCTTATGCTTCTCGTCAGTTAAAAGATCATGAAAGACAGTATCCTACACACGACATGGAACTTGCAGCAGTTGTTTTCGCGTTAAAGATTTGGAGACATTATCTTTACGGCTCTAAATGTCAAATTTATACTGATCATAAAAGTCTCCAACATCTTTTCGATCAGAAGGAACTAAATATGAGGGAAAGAAGATGGCTAGAATTGGTGAATGATTATGACTGTGAAATTCTGTATCATCCGGGAAAGGCGAATGTGGTAGCTGATGCACTAAGTCGTCAAGAAAGGAGTGGAACAATAAAAGCTATTTCACTACGAGCTGAACTCCTACCTAACATCTTTGACGAATTGCAGAAGTGTCAAATAGAAGCTTTTCAAGAAGAACATTTGAAACCAGAACTGTTAGTGGGTGTATCAGCATTGCTTGTAAAAGATTATCGTGAGTTGTTGTGTTTGGGAAACAGAATTTGGGTTCCTCGTTTGGGTGGTTTACGTGATCGGGTATTACAAGAAGCTCATCAATCTCGTTTCTCTATTCATCCAGGTACGAATAAGATGTATAAAGATTTAAAACAATTTTATTGGTGGTCGGGAATAAAAAGGAGTATTGCTCAGCATGTGGAAGGTTGTACTACTTGTAAGAAGGTAAAGATTGAACATCAAAAGCCGTTTGGTCAGTTGCAACGATTAGAAATACCTATGTGGAAATGGGATCAGATCACTGTTTGGGTAAAAAAATCACACCCTCGACCGACTTGGGAAATCCCCTCGACATGACCCATGGACATTGGTTACCCCCGACCGACAATGATAATACCCATTATTATCATATCCCCAACATACTTTAAATAACCACGATAATTGACATCTTGCGTCAATAGTCATCTTACATCTAATGATCGCACGTCACGTGTCGCATGTTACACGTCGCACGTCGTATGGCATACATCGTTAGCAACCTGTCGCTAGTCTTATGTCACAAGTCACACGTCACCAGTCTCATGTCGCCAGTTACGTGTCGCCAGTTACGACTCGTTGGTCTTACGTCGACAGTCTTCTGTCGTCAGTCGTATACTAACCGTTAACAGTCAAACATCTATTTATGTTGTTCATTAACGCAGGTCCACAAGCATTATGGCACAACGGTCAATAACGGCCAAGCTCATCAATGACATTAAAGACTCGACAGCGGTTACAAAGCCAAGTCATCAATTCACATTTAATGCCCGACAGCGGTTACAAGACCAGCCATAAAGCTCATTTATTACCAGTCGAAGCTATATAAAGGCCTTCGGACATCAAAAGAAGGGGGACATCACACAAATCCAGAACCACACGGTGAACTCAAGAACACACGAAGCAAAGAGTTTCTCTCTCGAAGAAACGCTCTCGACGCACGACATTCGCTCTCGGCGCACGACAACCACTCACGACACATTGTTTTCACACACGACATACACCTGTTTTACATTACAAACACTTGTACTTTACATTTCGAAGCATTTCGTTCACTTGTATTGTAATCATCTGTACGATCAACGCAAGGACATCGCCCCTGATTGGCGACCATAGTACATCGACGACATCCACTGTCGTCCGCAGGTTTTTTCCCTCGTTCGGGGTTTTTCCTGCATCATCAAAATCTCTTGTCTCGTCCACATTTCCTTCGTATTTTTTCTTGCTTATTTCAATGGTTCAATCTTTAGTTGATAAGGTCCGAAACCGTACCTTAAATCGTATTTTTATATGATTTTCGGCATAAGACAGTTTAATGCAATTTTTGGCATCTTTGGTGCGATTTTTGGCATTAACAGTTTGGCGCCATCCGTGGGACCCAACTAAGGATTTCTTTTGAAATGGACATCGTATTACTAACGTTTCATCTTATGTAGATCTTCGTTTTCTATTTATCGACTTCAAGTCTCGACCATGCGACGAAGATCCAAGCGGAGTTGGAAGATACTAATCAAAAAATGTCCAATGTATCGCATGTATCGCATCATCCGAGGAGTCGGGGGCTCGGAACGCCCGTCGCAAAATGGGAAATACCATATCTTTGATTTCAAAAGTCTTTGGAAAATTGCGCTTATCGACTCCAAGTTACGGTAACTGAATATGGTAAAACAACTCTATATATACTCTAAGTATATTCTCCTCGTTCAATTATTATGATCTAAATGTTGATTTAAGCATCAAAGGATCATTGGTCAATCCAACGATCACCCCCGATTTTACATTGCAGACTCGTCTTACGATTTACATCGTGAGAAATAAAAAGTCTCTACGACTTAAGTACAGGTTTTACGATTTATATCGTGAAAAAATGAAAGTCTCTAAGACTTACATCGCAGGTCTTACGATTTATATCGTGAGAAACAAAGTCTCTAAGACTTACATCGCAGCTCTTACGATTTATAGTCGTCAATAAGAGACGACTCATATTTTTTTAATCTTATGATCGCCAGTCATGGCCAACGCAGGTTGCGATTTATAATCGTCAATAAGAGACGATCCGCGTGTTAAATCTTATTATCGCCAGTTATGGCAAGCGCAGGTTGCAATTTATAGTCGTCAATACAGACGACTCACCTTTTTTAATTTTATGATCGCCAGTCATGGCAAACACAGATTAAAATTCTCGGTTGCCAGGTTAAAATTCTCGGTCGCCAATAAAGGCGACTCACATGTTGAAATCGCACGATCACTAGTCATGACATATGTCGTCAATAAAGACGATTTATACATTGAATTTCACAATCACCAGTTATGGTAAGACGCATGTCAAAGCGTAAAAGTCGCCAACAAGTGCGACTCGCACATTTTAATCTCATGATTTCAAATAAAGACAAGTCGCCAGATTAACCGTATAATCACAATCAAAAGTCTTTCAAAAAGGCGACTACGTCCTCCGACGAGTGTTTCAAAAGCACTCAAAAGCTTAATGCAAGTAAACTTTTCTCTAAGTGGAAAGGTCCTTATCGTATCTTAGAAGTTGTGAGTAAAGGTGCCTATCGGCTCCAAACCCTCGACGGTCGAGATATCCCAAGCAGCTGGAATGCAACGCATCTGAAAAGGTATTTCCTCTAAGTCCTTTTCCTTTTTTCATACGATTTTTTTTATCACGACGATTACTGACTTAAGCATCGGAGGGTCGTTGGCTAGCCAACGACCAACCTCTGACATTGTTTTATCGCAGGATCGCACGACATAAGTTACTAAGTCTATCATACGACTTCAGTAAAATCGCACGATATAAACAATCAGTTCTATTAGACGACTCGATTGTATAACTACAGGAACACATGATCCAAGTTCATCGTATGATCAAATCACACGATCGTAAGGTCTAGCGACCCCCCAATCTAAGTTCTTTAACTTAGAAAAAATTTGTGTTCTGAATGAATGCTTTGATCGCATGCGCTTATGTTTGCTTATACGATTCAGAAATATGAAAATCTTATGACTTACGTTCTAATCGTTGTATTACAATGGATGCCCAAGTCGCACGACTCTTTGTACTTAAAGAATTTTTTACAGTCGACATTACATCTGTCCATGATGTGTAGGAGTCGAAATAATACTCAGGGAGGTAAAACTTTTTACCGATTATCACTAAAGCAAAACTTACACAACGTAACATAGGTCTCTAACGACCATATCGGCTGTAAGCGCCAGTCCAAAGGTCTATAACGACCATATCGGCTGGGAACGCCAGAACATATGTCTTTAACGACCGTATTGGCTCGGAACGCCAGAACATATGTCTCTAACGACCGTATCGGCTGTGAACGCCATATCACAGGACCACGTCGACTAGGAACACCAACCTGACGACATGGACCCCTGTCTCCTCGATAGGAAAACGCTCCCTGAAAGACGGGAGCAAATATTTCCTCAGATGAGGAAACAACGTCGTCCCGTCTAGAACACCAACAACGTCGTCCCGTCTAGGACACCATCGGCCGATAACCCGTCCCCCTTGTCGGCAGACGTTGGGGACAACACCTTGGACACTAGCTTCGTCATTGTTGCCGAAAGCGCCGAACTTGCTGGTGTCGCGTCCATCGCACCAGAATGGCTGGATGACGCCCTCGCCTCCTTAGGCGTGACAACTCTCGACGAAACGTTAGCCCTCGAAGACGGTTCCTTCAGGACTATCGTCCTTGTCTTCTTCAAGATTCCCGACCCTGCTGTCGGGGCATTCTTTCCCGGCCTCGAAGGGCAAGCGCAACTTGCGTCGCCTTCTTTGGCTGACCAAGTCAGTTTTTCTTCTGATGATCTTAGCAAAGTAACATGTCTCCGTAGCAACGCATTAGTGCAAGATCTGAAATTCCAATGGCTTTGAAATTCAGATCTCGGGGGGCTAACTGTTTGGGTAAAAAAATCACACCCTCGACCGACTTGGGAAATCCCCTCGACATGACCCATGGAAATTGGTTACCCCCGACCGACAATGATAATACCCATTATTATCATATCCCCGACATACTTTAAATAACCACGATAATTGACATCTTGCGTCAATAGTCATCTTACATCTAATGATCACACGTCACGTGTCGCATGTTACACATCGCACGTCGTATGGCATACATCGTTAGCAACCTATCTCTAGTCTTATGTCACTAGTCACACGTCACCAGTCTCATGTCGCCAGTTACGTGTCGCCAGTTACGACTCGTTGGTCTTACGTCGACAGTCTTCTGTCGTCAGTCGTATACTAACCGTTAACAGTCAAACATCTATTTCTGTTGTTCATTAACGCAGGTCCACAAGCATTATGGCACAACGGTCAATAACGGCCAAGCTCATCAATAACATTAAAGACTCGACAGCGGTTACAAAGCCAAGTCATCAATTCGCATTTAATGCCCGACAGCGGTTACAAGACCAGCCATAAAGCTCATTTATTACCAGTCGAAGCTATATAAAGGCCTTCGGACATCAAAAGAAGGAGGGCATCACACAATTCCAGAACCACACGGTGAACTCAAGAACACACGAAGCAAAGAGTTTCTCTCTCGAAGAAACGCTCTCGACGCACGACATTCGCTCTCGGCGCACGACAACCACTCACGACACATTATTTTCACACACGACATACACCTGTTTTACATTACAAACACTTGTACTTTACATTTCGAAGCATTTCCTTCACTTGTATTGTAATCATCTGTACGATCGAAGCAAGGACATCGCCCCTGATTGGCGACCATAGTACATCGACGACATCCACTGTCGTCCGCAAGTTTTTTCCCTCGTTCGGGGTTTTTCCTGCGTCATCAAAATCTCTTGTCTCGTCCACATTTCCTTCGTATTTTTTCTTGCTTATTTCAATGGTTCAATCTTTAGTTGATAAGGTCCGAAACCATACCTTAAATCGTATTTTTATATGATTTTCGGCATAAGACAGTTTAATGCAATTTTTGGCATCTTTGGTGCGCTTTTTGGCATTAACAGTTTGGCGCCATCCGTGGGACCCAACTAAGGATTTCTTTTGAAATGGACATCGTATTACTAACGTTTCATCTTATGTAGATCTTCGTTTTCTATTTATCGACTTCAAGTCTCGACCACGCGACGAAGATCCAAGCGTAGTTGGACGATACTAATCAAAAAATGTTCAATGTATCGCATCATCCGAGGAGTCGGGGGCTCGGAACGCCCGTCGCAAAATGGGAAATACCATATCTTTGATTTCAAAAGTCTTTGGAAAATTGCGCTTATCGACTCCAAGTTACGGTAACTGAATATGGTAAAACAACTCTATATATATACTCTAAGTATATTCTCCTCGTTCAATTATTATGATCTAAATGTTGATTTAAGCATCAAAGGATCATTGGTCAATCCAACGATCACCCCCGATTTTACATTGCAGGCTCGTCTTACGATTTACATCGTGAGAAATAAAAAGTCTCTACGACTTAAGTACAGGTTTTACGATTTATATCGTGAAAAAATGAAAGTCTCTAAGACTTACATCGCAGGTCTTACGATTTATATCGTGAGAAACAAAGTCTCTAAGACTTACATCGCAGCTCTTACGATTTATAGTCGTCAATAAGAGACGACTCATATTTTTTTAATCTTATGATCGCCAGTCATGGCCAACGCAGGTTGCGATTTATAATCGTCAATAAGAGACGATTCGCATGTTAAATCTTATTATCGCCAGTTATGGCAAGCGCAGGTTGCAATTTGTAGTCGTCAATACAGACGACTCACCTTTTTAATTTTATGATCGCCAGTCATGGCAAACACAGATTAAAATTCTCGGTTGCCAGGTTAAAATTCTCGGTCGCCAATAAAGGCGACTCACATGTTGAAATCGCACGATCACTAGTCATGACATATGTCGTCAATAAAGACGATTTATACATTGAATTTCACAATCACCAGTTATGGTAAGACGCACGTCAATGCGTAAAAGTCGCCAACAAGTGCGACTCGCACATTTTAATCTCATGATTGCCAATAAAGGCAAGTCGCCAGATTAACCGTATAATCACAAGCAAAAGTCTTTCAAAAAGGCGACTACGTCCTCCGACGAGTGTTTCAAAAGCACTCAAAAGCTTAATGCAAGTAAACTTTTCTCTAAGTGGAAAGGTCCTTATCGTATCTTAGAAGTTGTGAGTAAAGGTGCCTATCGGCTCCAAACCCTCGACGGTCGAGATATCCCAAGCAGCTGGAATGCAACGCATCTGAAAAGGTATTTCCTCTAAGTCCTTTTCCTTTTTTCATACGATTTTTTTTATCACGACGATTACTGACTTAAGCATCGGAGGGTCGTTGGCTAGCCAACGACCAACCTCTAACATTGTTTTATCGCAGGATCGCACGACATAAGTTACTAAGTCTATCATACGACTTCAGTAAAATCGCACGATATAAACAATCAGTTCTATTAGACGACTCGATTGTATAACTACAGGAACACATGATCCAAGTTCATCGTATGATCAAATCACACGATCGTAAGGTCTAGCGACCCCCCAATCTAAGTTCTTTAACTTAGAAAAAATTTGTGTTCTGAATGAATGCTTTGATCGCATGCGCTTATGTTTGCTTATACGATTCAGAAATATGAAAATCTTATGACTTACGTTCTAATCGTTGTATTACAATGGATGCCCAAGTCGCACGACTCTTTGTACTTAAAGAATTTTTTACAGTCGACATTACATCTGTCCATGATGTGTAGGAGTCGAAATAATACTTAGGGAGGTAAAACTTTTTACCAATTATCACTAAAGCAAAGCTTACACAACGTAACATAGGTCTCTAACGACCATATCGGCTGTAAGCGCCAGTCCAAAGGTCTATAACGACCATATCGGCTGGGAACGCCAGAACATATGTCTTTAACAACCGTATCGGCTCGGAAAGCCAGAACATATGTCTCTAACGACCGTATCGGCTGTGAACGCCAGATCACAGGACCACGTCGACTAGGAACACCAACCTGACGAAATGGACCCCTGTCTCCTCGATAGGAAAACGCTCCCTGAAAGACGGGAGCAAATATTTCCTCAGATGAGGAAACAACGTCGTCCCGTCTAGAACACCAACAACGTCGTCCCGTCTAGGACACCATCGGCCGATAACCCGTCCCCCTTGTCGGCAGACGCTGGGGACAACACCTTGGACACTAGCTTCGTCATTGTCGCCGAAAGCGCCGAAATTGCTGGTGTCGCGTCCATCGCACCAGAATGGCTGGATGACGCCCTCGCCTCCTTAGGCGTGACAACTCTCGACGAAACGTCAGCCCTCGAAGACGGTTCCTTCAGGACTATCGTCCTTGTCTTCTTCAAGATTCCCGACCCTGCTGTCGGGGCATTCTTTCCCGGCCTCGAAGGGCAAGCGCAACTTGCGTCGCCTTCTTTGGTTGACCAAGTCAGTTTTTCTTCTGATGATCTTAGCAAAGTAACACGTCTCCGTAGCAACGCATTAGTGCGAGATCTGAAATTCCAATGGCTTTGAAATTCAGATCTCGGGGGGCTAACTGTTTGGGTAAAAAAATCACACCCTCGACCGACTTGGGAAATCCCCTCGACATGACCCATGGACATTGGTTACCCCCGACCGACAATGATAATACCCATTATTATCATATCCCCGACATACTTTAAATAACCACGATAATTGACATCTTGCGTCAATAGTCATCTTACATCTAATGATCGCACGTCACGTGTCGCATGTTACACGTCGCACGTCGTATGGCATACATCGTTAGCAACCTGTCTCTAGTCTTATGTCACTAGTCACACGTCACCAGTCTCATGTCGCCAGTTACGTATCGCCAGTTACGTGTCGCCAGTTACGACTCGTTGGTCTTACGTCGACAATCTTCTGTCGTCAGTCGTATACTAACCGTTAACAGTCAAACATCTATTTCTGTTGTTCATTAACGCAGGTCCCCAAGCATTATGGCACAACGGTCAATAACGGCCAAGCTCATCAATAACATTAAAGACTCGACAGCGGTTACAAAGCCAAGTCATCAATTCGCATTTAATGCCCGACAGCGGTTACAAGACCAGCCATAAAGCTCATTTATTACCAGTCGAAGCTATATAAAGGCCTTCGGACATCAAAAAAAGGAGGGCATCACACAATTTCAGAACCACACGGTGAACTCAAGAACATACGAAGCAAAGAGTTTCTCTCTCGAAGAAACGCTCTCGACGCACGACATTCGCTCTCGGCGCACGACAACCACTCACGACACATTGTTTTTACACACGACATACACCTGTTTTACATTACAAACACTTGTACTTTACATTTTGAAGCATTTCCTTTACTTGTATTGTAATCATCTGTACGATCGACGCAAGGACATCGCCCCTTATTGGCGACCATAGTACATCGACGACATCCACTGTCGTCCACAGGTTTTTTCCCTCGTTCGGGGTTTTTCCTGCATCATCAAAATCTCTTGTCTCGTCCACATTTCCTTCGTATTTTTTCTTGCTTATTTCAATGGTTCAATCTTTAGTTGATAAGGTCCGAAACCGTACCTTAAATCGTATTTTTATATGATTTTCGGCATAAGACAGTTTAATGCAATTTTTGGCATCTTTGGTGCGCTTTTTGGCATTAACAATCACTACAGGTTTCATCACGAAGCTACCAAGGACTCCGAAAGGATTTGATGCCATTTGGGTGATCATTGACAGGTTAACAAAGTCTGCTCACTTTCTACCGATAAAGGAAACTGATTCGTTGGAATGACTAGCCAAGTTGTACATCGACGAGATAGTAACTAGACATGGAGTTCCAATTTCGATTATTTCCGATCGTGATAGTCGTTTTACTTCAAGGTTCTGGAAGAGTTTTCAAAAAGAAATGGGTACACAGATAAAGTTAAGTACAGCGTATCATCCTCAAACCGATGGCCAGAGTGAACGGACAATTCAGACATTAGAAGATATGCTACGGGCCTGCATTGTTGATTTTGGGGGATCGTGGGATAAGCACTTGTCGTTGATCGAATTCGCCTACAACAATAGTTATCATTCCAGCATACAAGCGGCACCGTTTGAAGTTCTGTATGGTAGAAAATGCCGAACGCCTCTATGTTGGAATGAAGTGGGAGAAAAACAGTTAGCGGGGCCAGATATAGTTCAGTTAACCGTGGATAAGATTACTCAGATTCGGGAACGTTTGAAAGTGGCTCAAGACAGGCAGAAAAGCTACGCAGACCGACGCCGAAAACCGTTAGAGTTTCAAGTTGGAGATTTTGTAATGTTAAGAGTCTCACCTTGGAAAGGAGTCATTCGGTTTGGAAAGCAAGGTAAACTGAGCCCAAGGTACATTGGAACGTTTCCAATTACAGAAAGAATCGGAGAAGTAGCCTACAGGTTGGATCTTCCGCCAGAGTTAAGCAGGATTCATAACGCGTTTCATGTATCAAATTTTTGAAAGTATTTGGTTACTCCAAATCAGGCAGTTTCTCTACCAGATATACAAGTTGATGAAAAGATGAATTATGTGGAGGAACCTGAAGCCATAGTTGACCACAAAGTTAAAGTGTTGCGGAACAAAGTAATCAGACAAGTGAAAGTACAATGGAGACACTATAGGGGTCAGGATGCTACTTGGGAATCAGAATCCGAAATGAGAACTAAGTACCCGTACCTTTTTGCCTAATCGAATTCCGGGAAGGAATTCTTTTAAGGGGGAGATGATGTAATACCCCAGGTAAGTTCGTTAGTTAAAATCCTAGTTCCGTTAAATTATTTAACTCTATAATTGATGTTTTGGGTAAGTTTAGGTGAAATTATAAGTTTAGGGGTGTTTAAGTCATTAGTGAATAGTTCAAGGTCCACTTGGTATTTATGGGTTGATATTATCACCTTAGACATTCAGATATTATCATAACTCAGTAGAAAACATTCAGTGTGTGTGTGTGTGTTTTGAGAACAAAAGAAGAAGAAATAAAGGTTTAGTGGCTAGGGATTCAAATTGGTATACTTGGAAGAGTTTTGAGGCATGTTTCATTTATAATTTATGTTTGAAATTGCTAGTAGATAGTTTGTATCGGTGTAGAATCAGTGATTTCATATATGGGGTTGATTCAGTCGGTTTCTGGGTAAAAAGGACCAAACCGACAGAGGTTTCCGGACAATAATGAATGTGTTCGGGTAGTTTTATTGATAGTGTCCGGTAGTTTCTTCATGCAGGTGTCCGGACGAATCTTGCATCCGGTAAGTTCCTCTTTTCATTAAGTTTCCGGACGAATTTAGATACCGGATGGAGTCCGGATTACTGTGGTTTCCGGATGACGTCTGGATTGGACATGCTGTCCGGAAAGTTGGGGTTGTCCGGATTGTTTATGTCGTCCGGAAAGTTATGCTGTCCAGAAAGATCTGTTGTCCGGATTGTTTTGTGTGTTGTTCGGATACTTGAGCTGTTTGGTCATTTTTGAGAATTCAGATACTTTTGTGTATCCAGTAGCCTGTGTTTTGTTGACTCTTGGATAGGGAATGAATCAGGACTGACTATTCTGTGGACTTGACTTAAGTTCGGGTTTGGGAAAGATATTTGAGGAATTATGTAACATCCCGAATTTTCGTTGATTTATTTTGTGAATAATATTAATCATAAGGGTTAAGTTTGTAATTTGGTTAAAGTAAAGTTAATTGGAGATATTAACTTAAGGGTTTATTATGTCATTTCTTTAAGTAGGAGGTGTGTTTGGGAAATGAGTTATGACTCATATGTTTTAAAAAGGATGAGGTGTCAAATTGTTGGCTTAATTAAGTTTTCCTTTGTGAATGTTTACTTAGAAATCAGTAAGAAGTCGAGAAACAGAGAAAAGATAGAGATATCGAGAGAAAAAGAAATAAGAAGGAAGAAACTGATTTTGGGGTTCTGTTGTTTGATTTAGCCTTTGTACGTGAAGCAACAGTGTTCAGACTTCATTAAGCTGTTCGATTTAGCTGCTGTAAAGGAAGAAAAAGTGTTCAGATTCTTATTAAGGTGAGTTTACTCATATCTCTTTAAAATTTAAACCAATAAAGTTGAAATAGATGGTTAAATATGTGTCTGAATGCTTTAGTATGAATTAATTGATAAATAGTAGGCTTATTTAGAAGTATTTGTGAACTGGATAAATAAAGAAGACGATGAACAGTGCTTGCGAGTTTTAGAGAAAATCGCAAGAGTGGCTTGCGAATTTTGGAGAAACTCGCAACAGTGGGTTGCGAGAATTAAGAAATTCGCAGCTTTGGCTTGCGAAAATTGTAGCTTTTCGCTACAGTGGCGTGCGATTTTTGTGGACTTTCAGTAGCAGTTTGAGGCTTTTATGTGGAATGCAATCTGATATTTATATGCTATTTGTTATATGATTATAACTTAGAATTTGATATGAAAGCCATGATATGATAAATTGTAAAGACTTATTTATGAGTCCGATCATGTGGTTTACATTTGAGATATTGATCCCCGTGCTAAATAGCAAAGAGGGGATAGTTGAGAAGTCGAGGTGTCGAGATTAATATTTTATAGATGTATATAGAATATGTTACGGGATATAGTATATAATATTGTATATACTTATGATAGAGTGTAATGGATCCATAGGCACTAGTTTATATGAACACATGGAATTGACGTGAGTAATTGTAATTCCAATGTGTGTATGTTGAATGTGGAATTGACGTGAGTAATCGTAATTCCAGTATATATGTTAAATGTGGAATTGATGTGAGTAATCGTAATTCCCATTTATATGAATTAAGGAATTGATGTGAGTAATCATAATTCCTGAGTGTATGTTAAACATGAAATTGACGTGAGTAATCGTAATTCCAATGTGTGTATGTTGAATGTGGAATTGACGTGAGAAATCGTAATTCCAGTATATATGTTAAATGTGGAATTGATGTGAGTAATCGTAATTCCCATTTATATGAATTAAGGAATTGATGTGAGTAATCATAATTCCTGAGTGTATGTTAAATATGGAATTGATGTGAGTAATCGTAATTCCTATTTTGCATTATTGAGAAATCATGGGATTGATGTGAGTAATCGTAATTCCTGATTTCTAAGGAAGAATAGAGATTGACATGAGTAATTGTAATCCCTACTTCCTTTCTAATAAATAAGCATGTGTAATTGCGATTTATTATGTTAGAGCATAGATCTAGAATCTGGGATTGATTCGTAGTTGGCTCTGGTTAGTGATAATATGACTTACTGAAGGTTAGTCATAGTTTTGAGTTTTGGGTAGGTTTCCGTTGTTGAGATTAAGCACATGTACGGTAAGATGGGTGAGAACAGGTTTGATTTATCTGTTGAGATTTTGATTGTTAAATTTTAATTTGATTTGAATATTCTCACTAGGCGAAAGCCTAATGTTTCAAGTCGAATCTTCTTACCAGGTACAAGCTCCGGGAAGTAAGCGGGGATGAGAGACGAGAACTTTTGAAGGAATCAAACTTGGAGATGACAGAGGATCTAGTTGTTCTTTTGGATATTTTGGGACAGATGATTAGATAACCTAGTTAATCTGATTATGATGTATGATTAGATTAATAGGTTATTTGAATTAGACGTTTTTTGTATATAGAAACCTTACTGATGATCCTCTTGTTATATAAATTTGAAGTTTTATGATCATAACTTGTGGAGTTTTAAAGGTTTCAATTAGCCCTGTTTTTTAGGGTGTTACAATATGGTATCAGAGCATTAGTTTAAGCGAACTAGGTATGCTAAGTGAGATACCTAGACTTAAGCTGAGATGAAATAAGTTATGATAGGTGAGAAATGGGTAGAAGTACTAAGACGGGATAGTCTTAGAGTTGACGGAAGTACGTGAAATTAGTACCGTAACGATGGTATAGAGGATTTTCGTGTATAGTATGTTCACAATTGCAATTAGCTACTGTTATTTTGAATATATTGTTATACGATTATACTTGTTCCTAAATTGTTGTAGTGACTAATGAGCGTTAAGGTACGTTTCGTGTATCTAGTTAATTGTAACCATTTAGTATGGTTATTTCTTTGTGCTAACTTATCTGTTATATATTTTGGTCTGTATCAAAAGTTAGCTGTGTTAGTTGTTAGTGTTGAAGGATGCTATAGTGATTGAATTACTTAAAGAAAATCAATGCTATATGTGGATAAAAGTTTGATGATTATAATGTTACTCAAGAAGACTTGTAAAATTTTCAAGTTGGGGAGCGGGTAATGTTGAAAGGATATGAGTTTTAATAATGTGAAGAATTGAGTTCCTATTCTTTCGGGATCTTTATTTATGATTAAGTGATTGTAGAAAGATATATTAGAAAGTGATGAATTAATAAGAAGTGGATATGTCAAAGTGCTTATGTGATTTTAGAACGGAGGAAGTTATGAGGAATAGATATTTCCATTTGTTTGCTTAGTTTGATTTCGGGGACGAAATCATTTTCAAGTTGGGGAGTATTGTAACATCCCGAATTTTCGTTGATTTATTTTGTAAATAATATTAATCATAAGGGTTAAGTTTGTAATTTGGTTAAAGTAAAGTTAATTGGAGATATTAACTTAAGGGTTTATTATGTCATTTCTTTAAGTAGGAGGTGTGTTTGGGAAATGAGTTATGACTCATCTGTTTTAAAAAGGATGAGGTGTCAAATTGTTGGCTTAATTAAGTTTTCCTTTGTGAATGTTTACTGAGAAATCAGTAAGAAGTCGAGAAACAGAGAAAAGATAGAGATATCGAGAGAAAAAGAAATAAGAAGGAAGAAACTGATTTTAGGGTTCTGCTGTTTGATTTAGCCTTTGTACGTGAAGCAACAGTGTTCAGACTTCATTAAGTTGTTCGATTTAGCTGCTGTAAAGGAAGAAAAAGTGTTCAGATTCTTATTAAGGTGAGTTTACTCATATCTCTTTAAAATTTAAACCATTAAAGTTGAAATAGATGGTTAAATATGTGTCTGAATGCTTTAGTATGACTTAATTGATAAATAGTAGGCTTATTTAGAAGTATTTGTGAACTGGATAAATGAAGAAGACGATGAACAGTGCTTGCGAGTTTTAGAGAAAATAGCAAGAGTGGCTTGCGAATTTTGGAGAAACTCGCAACAGTGGGTTGCGAGAATTAAGAAATTCGCAGCTTTGGCTTGCGAGAATTAAGAAATTCGCAGCTTTGGCTTGCGAGAATTAAGAAATTCGCAGCTTTGGCTTGCGAAAATTGTAGCTTTTCGCTACAGTGGCGTGCCATTTTTGTGGACTTTCAGTAGCAGTTTGAGGCTTTTATGTGGAATGCAATCTGATATTTATATGCTATTTGTTATATGATTATAACTTAGAATTTGATATGAAAGCCATGATATGATAAATTGTAAAGACTTATTTATGAGTCCGATCATGTGGTTTACATTTGAGATATTGATCCCCGTGCTAAATAGCAAAGAGGGGATAGTTGAGAAGTCGAGGTGTCGAGATTAATATTTTATAGATGTATATAGAATATGTTACGAGATATAGTATATAATATTGTATATACTTATGATAGAGTGTAATGGATCCATAGGCACTAGTTTATATGAACACATGGAATTGACGTGAGTAATCGTAATTCCAATGTGTGTATGTTGAATGTGGAATTGACGTGAGTAATCGTAATTCCAGTATATATGTTAAATGTGGAATTGATGTGAGTAATCGTAATTCCCATTTATATGAATTAAGGAATTGATGTGAGTAATCATAATTCCTGAGTGTATGTTAAACATGGAATTGCCGTGAGTAATCGTAATTCCAATATGTGTATGTTGAATGTGGAATTGACGTGAGAAATCGTAATTCCAGTATATATGTTAAATGTGGAATTGATGTGAGTAATCGTAATTCCCATTTATATGAATTAAGGAATTGATGTGAGTAATCATAATTCCTGAGTGTATGTTAAATATGGAATTGATGTGAGTAATCGTAATTCCTATTTTGCATTATTGAGAAATCATGGGATTGATGTGAGTAATCGTAATTCCTGATTTCTAAGGAAGAATAGAGATTGACATGAGTAATTGTAATCCCTACTTCCTTTCTAATAAATAAGCATGTGTAATTGCGATTTATTATGTTAGAGCATAGATCTAGAATCTGGGATTGATTCGTAGTTGGCTCTGGTTAGTGATAATATGACTTACTGAAGGTTAGTCATAGTTTTGAGTTTCGGGTAGGTTTCCGTTGTTGAGATTAAGCACATGTACGGTAAGATGGGTGAGAACAGGTTTGATTTATCTGTTGAGATTTTGATTGTTAAATTTTAATTTGATTTGAATATTCTCACTAGGCGAAAGCCTAATGTTTCAAGTCGAATCTTCTTACCAGGTACAAGCTCCGGGAAGTAAGCGGGGATGAGAGACGAGAACTTTTGAAGGAATCAAACTTGGAGATGACAGAGGATCTAGTTGTTCTTTTGGATATTTTGGGACAGATGATTAGATAACCTAGTTAATCTGATTATGATGTATGATTAGATTAATAGGTTATTTGAATTAGACGTGTGTTGTATATAGAAACCTTATTGATGATCCTCTTGTTATATAAGTTTGAAGTTTTATGATCATAACTTGTGGAGTTTTAAAGGTTTCAATTAGCCCTATTTTTTAGGGTGTTACAAATTAAGTTATTCTAAGTTCTTAGACTATTAAGTAAGCCTTATGTGTTCATTTGGTAAAGAGGAGTATGTATTTGATTTGTACAGATTCTGTGAATTTGAAGTGAAAGCAGAGTCGTTTTCAGAAAAGCTTGGAGGACGTTTTGATAGACTAACGGGTGAGTTTTACTTCAAAATGTTTTCAAACTGGATTACATATATGTGTGTATTGAATATGTGATTATGTGCTTATGTTTGAAATATAATATGTGGAGATATATATTATATTTACATGAGTATTACACTATACGAGAGTGTGTTGGTCGGGCTTAGGACCGGTGGTGTTGGCTGTAATATTCGTACGGCGGTGTTGGCTGTAATTGTCGTACAGTGGAGTTAATTTATTAGTTGGCTTGCAACCAACTAATATGGCCATGGGAATGAGACAGGAAAAGTACACGATGTGTGAGTTATGATTGGTATTTATCTTTTGTGATATATATATATGGTATTTGTGCAAATTGTTTTAAAAATGACATGGATTTTTTTCACTTAGACCATTAGGTCTAACCCTCATTTTGTTTTAAACTATGTATTCCAGGTCATGGAGCAAATAAGGACAAGTGATAGGAAAGATCTAGGAATTTCTTTTGAAGACTCATGAAGTGTTTTGTAACTATCATGTTCAGTAGTTGTTATGTAAAAGTTTGTACTGAAGGACTTATTATGTAAAGACTGAGGGACCTTACTTGTTATATTATAAATCTTTTAGTTATGTAACGATGTCATGAAATATATGTTATTTGTTGTATTTTTAGGATCCGGGTTGTTACAATTAGTATAAGCAAGATCTTGTTTATGAGTTTAAACAATCTGCTCTGATACCACTTGTTGGTCCCGGAGGGGTTATACAAGTTTGTAGAAGGGGGGGGGGGGTTGAATACAAACACACATATTTTACTTTTCTAAATTGTTTATTGATATTTATCAAACAATTTACAACTTGTTGCGGAACAAGATTAACGATTAAACCTAATCTAAACAAGTTATGAGAAACACTAAGTTTCTTGCATTAGAATTAAGTAAGAAAGGAGATAAGAATATTAAAGACTAATATTCTAACACAAAGTAATAGAGAGAAGAAGATGGCCGAGCACTTCATTTCTGAAGTAGGGTTCTTCTTATATACTGCATGCATTTAATGCATATCAGTACAACTTTACACGTGGCAACAGCTGATTGGTTGCATGGTTTGACCTTTGTAGACAACCTTAGTAGCCGCATGATGAACAGTGTAGAATCAGAGTTGGTTGTACGATAATGGACAGAAGGGATGTCCTATTCTAACATTTTCGTACAGAGACGTGCAAGGGGGTATAACAAAAGTAACTTGTAGAGGAAGATTTCATGATTAGCGTTCGCCGAATAGATCTTTATCAACGAGTGATAAAGTTCAGCGCTCGCTGAAGTCTTCTACTTGAAACTTCACGTTGAGTGGACAAATCTTGGCTTCGCTGATATCCGCATCAATTCATTAGTAGACTTGTCACTGGTTATTTGGCTTGATCTTCGACTTCAGCGTAGAACATAATTGACGTGAAACTTGTCGTCAGGGATCATAAGAAAACAACTAAAATCATCAGCGATCATCAACAAGACTGAACAGGCTCAGAGCTTTATTGATGAACAGTATCGCTGAATGTGTAATTTAAAGAACACGAGTTTCCTATCAGCAGTACTGTAGAAACATAGTACTTATCAGCGATAGTGAAACTCTAATACATATTGTCTACTTACAATTTTCACTAAGTGTTTCTTAAAGAGTCATTATCAAATCACTGAGGGTTTGGATCAACAATAGTCTCACCAAGTCCGCACATTTTCTTCCAATCGAGGAGTCTGACTCATTGGAGAAGCTAGCACGGTTGTATATTAATGAGACCGTGTTGAGGCACGGAGTGCCACGATCTATTGTGTCCGATCGTGATAGTCGGTTTACGTCGTCGTTTTGGAGGAGTCTTCAGCGAGAGTCGGGCTCGCATGTGAAGCTGAGCACAGCATATCATCCCCAAACGGATGGTCAGAGCAAAAGAACTATTTAGACATTAGAGGATATGCTCCGAGCCTGCGTAATCGATTTCAAGGGTTCTTGGGAAGTACATCTACCTTCGATAGATTTCTCGTATAACAACAGTTACCACGCGAGCATCCAAGCAGCACCATTCGAAGCCTTGTACGGACGGAAGTGTAGAACGCCGTTGTGTTGGAACGAAGTGGGAGAAAGGCAATTAGCAGGTCTAGAAATTATGCAAATGACTGCGGATAAGATAGAGCTAATCCGCGAGAAAATGAGAATCGCGCAAGATTGGCAAAGAAAGTATGCAAACAAAAGAAGGAAACCTATCGAGTTCCAAGTGGGTGACAAAGTAATGCTGAAAGTCTCACCTTGGAAGGGAGTAGTACGCTTCGGGAAGAGAGGAAAATTGAGACCGAGATATGTGGGACCTTTCGTCATTTCTGAACGGGTCGGAGCAGTAGCCTACAAGTTAGACTTGCCAGAAGAATTAAAAGGAGTTCACCCGACGTTTCATGTTTCAAACCTAAAGAAGTGTTTGGCCGAGTCAGATGTGGCTATCCCATTGGAGGATATCAGTGTCGATAAGAGACTGACATATGTAGAGGAACCGGTCGAGATTGTGGACAACAAGATTCGAAAGTTAAGGAACAAGGAGATCAGCCTAGTAAAGGTCCAATGGCGGTTTCATAAAATCCAAGAGGCGACTTCGGAAGTAGAAGCGGACATGAGGTCCAAGTACCCTCATCTCTTTTGGAATGGAATTCCGGGGACGGAATTCTTTTGAGGGGGAGGTATTGTAATAACCAAGTCTTAAGATTTAAAGAAAACTTAAGAAATGTGGGTGTAAATTGTTGCTATGCAATTTGAGGGGCCTTGGTGTAAATTCGGTAAAGGGTATAAAACCCTCAACCTTGGCACAAAATCCTAGAAACTGTTATTTCTTACTTGGTGGTTGTGTGTAAGAGCTGAGAAGAGAAGAAGCAAATTTCAACTTGCGATTTTGGGAAAAGAAGGAGAAGAAGAGGAATCTCCATCAATCAATTCATGGTAAACCCTACCATCTCATATTAATGGTTGAATTTAGTAATCATATTTTTAGCAGAGATGACATTTGTTTGATTAATCAATTTACTCTTGAGAGTGGGTCTGTTTGTGGTTTATAACCTTAAAAGAGGGTGAATGTATTTGGTTAATCATCTTTTGAGTGAGAGACTTAGAGTTTGGGGTAGGAGGGGCTAATCCCTGACCCTTGTGGTTATGCGGTATCGCAAATCGCCATAATCCGGAAAACCAGGAGTCGGACAAGATTCCGGAATAAGTGAAGTCCGGAGTTATAATCCGGGTGTGTAGCGGATTCCGGATTGAGATCCGAATGTGTGGCGGATTCCGGATTGGGATCCAGATGTGTAGCGGATTCTGGATTTGGGGTCCGGATGTGTAGCGGATTCCGGATTGGGGGATCCGGAAAAGTAGCGGACTCCGGATATGGATCAGGAAAAGTAGCGGACTCTGGATAGGGATCCGGAAAAGCAATGGAATCCGGAACCTTGGTTTCGTATTCGAAAACATTTAGGGATCTGTCCAGGTTTTTAGTGAATGCCAGTCTAAGACTTACTCTTCGTCTTCCTTTAAATTATAGGTGTTCCACGTATAGTACCGAAGTTCCATTAAGAAGTTTTGCGCCAGAAGGACAGGTGAGTTTTTCTAACTAAATACGTATTTTAAACGTGTTTTCTAAAGCAAGTAATTGAATGCAAAATGATATGTTTTATTACATGAAAGTGCAAGAATGGAAGTTTACTCGAGATGTATGCATACATTGTTATTAGATGTAAATTGGCTAAGTCGGGGGGGTGGCCCGCTAGTGCTCATACCGGGGGTGTGTCCCGTTTATGTCATGGGAGATGTGACCCAGTAAGGCAGTGTGAGACTGTGTAACGTCCCAAAAATTACAAGAAATTTTAAAAATTTTTAAAACATACATTTCATTATAAAAATCACCCCAATCTAATAATGTGCAAACCAAGTTGAAACATTTCGTTTACCAAACCATTCAAAAAGTTACGCAGCGGAAAATGTTATAAATAAAGTCTAGAGGTTTAAAAGTAAAAATTAAAAAACATCATCAACGCTCCGCGCTTGTGTGTACCGTCAAACCTGCCTGCCCCTCGCACCTGAGATCACAACATAAGGGAAAAGGGTAAGCTAAAGCTTAATGAATTCAAACACACACGTAGGTAGCAACCCACGTATATCGCCCCTACTCGCAAGTAGGCCACATCACTATCACCTTGAATACAGCCACAATCAATTATCATATAAAGACAAACCTCGGTCCCACCGAGCAACTAGATAAATTAATTATAAGCTCAGTCCCACCGAGCCCCCGGTCCCACCGAGTAAAACAAAATATAACTAAGCTTAGTCCCACTAAGCCCTCGGTCCCACCGAGTAAACAATACAAATAAGCTTAGTCCCACCAAGCCCTCGGTCCCACCGAGTGAGCAAAATATAAATATACAAATCGCTAATCATTAACAGTTACCACATACCAATTATCTCATGCAACCACATAATTACACGTAACAACCAATAACACAAAAACAACATACATGAAATTCCTAACTACGCGGTGAAAGAACTCACCTCAAAAGCGCGTCTAGCTCGTAATCAAAAGTCCAAGCTCCACAATCCAAACATCACTTCCCAATACCTAAACGAACGTTAACATGCATTAATACGAGACCCGGACCTAAAGACGCGACGCACGCTACAACCGTCACTAAAATGACTCTTTCACCTAACTAAACGGGTCTGTTCGGGACCTGATTCGACCCCCCTTAAACCCAGAAAATCCTCAAACATTTTACATCACCAGAAAGTGCTCTGAGTTACGGTTCCAAGGACATATCGCACGCGCTCTAACGATTTTTCTACAATTTATTATAGATTTTACAAGTCCGGTTAACTGCACAGCGAAAAACCGCACTGTTCGATATAAAACAGCAATTCGACCCTATTTACAGTCCGAACCGGGTTTTGCACAAAACACAGAAAAGTTGCTAGACTCGAAAAGGGAACTTTTGGCACCAATTTCACCCCAAACCGAGCTACGAGTAAAAAGTTATAAGCTACGCAAGAACAGGGCAGATTCCAGAATCCTTCACATGAAATGACGAACCGCTGAACTTGCGGCCACTTTTTCTCCTAGCTCGAGGCCGAACCAGTTTTCCGCTAAAACACAGAAAACGTGCCCGGTCCCGAGCTCGAAGCGTGGGCGCCAGTTTCGGCTCAATCGGAGTTATGACGGAAAAATTACGTGCGAATTAAAACTGGGCAGAAAGCTAATGTTCACATAAAAAAAACGATCTAAACAACAATGGTTTACGGTTTACGGTTTACGGATTACGGTTTACGGCTTAGACAAAGGTGGTATTAGGGTTCTGCCACGGTCACCACCCACTGCCACCTCCGGCAGTGGGGCACGGCGGCGGCGGTGTCGGCTTTCCGGCGACCCTTAAACACACGTACCCACACACGCACACCACCTACTATCGCTACACAACAACACCGACAGTGGAGGACCACGGCTGCCACCCCGGCAGCGACCAAGGCCGCGTGCGGCAGCGGCAGCGGCGGTGGCGGTGGCGGTCCAACATCGCCGGCGACGGTGGGGAAAAAAAATAAGGAAGAACGAAAGGGTTTACCTTATGACGACAACGAGACCGCAACCACACTAAACCCCGGCTTTTCTCTAACCCGCTACACACTTCCGCTCTGCACCTCACGATTTCAGACGGGAGGCAGCAGCGACCTCCGGCGAAGCAGCAGCAGTTTTCCGGCCGGCTTCCTCTTTTTACTCCGGCGATCTCCTTCTCTCTAACTCCCTCACTCTCTCGATATCTCTCTCACTCTCCCGTATACTGCTCTCTCTCTCTCTCTCTCTATTTCTCTTGCAGCTACACAGTTCAACGAAACAGGAAAACAAAAGGGAAGGGGGGGGGTAGGGGAAGGTCGCCGGCAGGGGGGGGGGGACCTCTCACTTCTCTCTCTCGGTTTCAAATATGGTCATTTCTTAAATTCCCTATTTTTTTTTTCCTTGACTTATTTTGCTACCCTCCGTATGCCAATTCCAAAAACACATGCCAAACTTAGCCCAAAACAATTTTTGGTCCCTCAAGAACCCATAATAACTCCCTAAGCCCCCTACTGGAAAAAAATTACAGTTAGGTTCGACTCTTCTAACCCCGCTAACAAAAATCGCATTTAACCAAAATTAAAAGAAAGAAATAATACAAGGAACATACCTACCGGATTACGGGCTTTACAACTCTCCCCCGCTTGGATTAGACTTCGTCCTCGAAGTCCACGCCTACAAATAGTTCCGGGTAGTTCTCTCGCATCTCGGCCTCGGGTTCCCAGGTCCATTCTGAACCTTTACGGTGTTGCCACTGGACTTTCACCAACCCAATGACTTTGTTCCGCAGAGTCTTTGTCTTTCTCCCATTTCCAAACCGGGACCTCCAACGGTTGCACCTTCCCATGTGGTCGTTGATGTTCCGCTTTGACCTTCCGACAGGTCATACAAACCTTAGCAACATCCCGCTTCATGCCGGGCCACCAGTAACCTTCACGCAAGTCTCTGTACATCTTTGTAGCTCCCGGGTGAATCGAGAACTTTGACTTATGCGCCTCATCCATCAGCACCTGACGGTTCCCACCGAGGAGTGGAACCCAAACCCTACCATGTCGAGTTAACAACCCACGACTATCACGAATAAAATTCGGGATTTCCCCCGACACTCTTTCCCGCTTCGCATTCTCCTCTAAGACAGCCACCTCCTGAGCGCTTCTTATTGACTCCAAGATAGGGGCAACCACTGTCAATCGCTGACATAAACCCCTCAATGGCTCACCGGCCGGGTGTCGGCTGAGTGCGTCCGCGACCACGTTCGCTTTTCCCGGGTGGTAAAGTATCTCGCAGTCATAATCCTTCACTACATCGAGCCACCTTCGCTGGCGCATATTAAGATTCTGCTGATCCATCAAGTACTTGAGACTTTTATGGTCAGTGTAGATCGTACACTTGACACCATAGAGATAGTGCCTCCAAATTTTAAGGGCAAACACCACCGCTCCCAGCTCCAAGTCGTGAGTCGGGTAATTTGCTTCGTGAGGTTTCAGCTGCCTAGAAGCATAGGCTATGACCTTGCCGCGCTGCATAAGTACGGCACCCAAACCTTGATGTGATGCGTCGCAGTACACCACCAAATCCTCCATTCCCTCAGGCAAGGTTAGCACAGGAGCCTCGCACAACCGCCTGCGTAGCTCCTCAAACGCTTTCTGTTGCTCTTCACCCCAGCTGAAAGCCGCAGACTTCCTCGTCAACCGCGTCATCGGCAACGCGATCTTGGAGAAATCCTGAATAAACCTTCGGTAATACCCCGCCAAACCTAAGAAGCTCCGCACCTCGGTAGGAGTCTTCGGTACCTCCCACCGTAACACTGCTGAGATTTTAGCTGGGTCAACCATGATACCATCCTGGTTCACGACATGTCCTAAGAACTGGACCTCTCGTAACCAGAATTCGCACTTAGAAAACTTTGCGTATAACTTCTCTCGCCTCAAAACCTCCAACACTTCTCGAAGATGTACCTCATGCTCCTCATTGGACTTGGAATACACCAGAATGTCGTCGATGAATACAATCACCGATCTGTCCAACATCGGACTACACACACGGTTCATGAGGTCCATGAATGCTGCCGGTGCATTGGTGAGCCCAAAAGGCATCACCACGAACTCGTAATGACCGTACCGTGTACGGAAGGCTGTCTTCTCCGTGTCCTCACTCCGAACCCGCATCTGGTGGTACCCTGACCGTAGGTCGATCTTAGAGAACCACGAGGCTCCCTGAAGCTGGTCGAATAGATCGTCAATCCTCGGCAACGGATAACGATTCTTTACCGTAAGCTTATTCAGCTCCCGGTAATCTATACACATTCGTTGTGACCCATCCTTCTTCTTTACAAATAAAATAGGTGCTCCCCACGGCGAACAGCTCGGTCTGATGAACTCCTTTTCGAGTAGTTCCTGTAACTGGGCGTGCAGTTCTTTCATTTCCGGTGGGGCCAGGCGATAGGGTGCCTTGGCCACCGGAGCAGCACCCGGGATCAGATCGATCCGAAACTCTACCTGTCGTTCGGGAGGTATCCCCGACAAATCCTCAGGGAATACGTCGATGAACTCCCGTACAACTGGCACATCTTCCGCAGACTCCTTCACCTCCCCAACTCTCGTGTCTAACACATATGCCAGGAACCCCTGACCACTATGCTGAAGGTACCTTCGAGCTCTCGCAGCCGAACATATAGCCGTCGTCCGCCTAGACGAATCTCCCTGCACTAACAGTTCTCCCCCGCTTGGGGTTCGAACTCGCACTTGCTTGTGGCGACAAACAATCTCCGCATCGAACTTATCCATCCAATCCATACCCACAATCACACAAAGCTCCCGCATGGCAATCGGGATCAGGTCGATGGGAAACCGCACTCCTGAGATCTCTAAAATGCATCCGCGAAACACGTCCGTGACCGTCAAGGTCCTATCATCAGCCACCTCAACAACAAGAGGATGACTCAAACGTCCTACCACTCGGCCCAAACCCTCGCTAAAAGTGCGTGACACAAAAGAGTGAGTAGCCCCACTATCAAACATCACAACCGCAGGCACCGAGTTAACTAGGAACGTACCTACCATATAATCCCGACACAAAAATAATAAGCAACATGCAAAGGAAAAACAAGAAGAGGGAAACAAAGGGAATGTACCTGTAACCACTTTAGGCGTCGCCTGCGCCTCATCCACCGTCAACTGGTGGACTCTGCCTCGAGCCGCTCCCGCCCCCGACGGGCCTGCTCGACCATCGGTAATACGTAACGGGGCATTCCCAGGCGCCCTCGGTGCTCCACCCCCAGTAGCTACCCCTGCCCTAGGACAGTTGGCCTTTACATGGCCTGTCTGATTACAGCTGAAACAAACCACTAACGGTACCCTACAATCCCGGCTAAGGTGACCGGGTTGGCCACACTTAAAACACCCCTCAACTCTCCTCACCCCGGTATCTCGGGGTTTAAACCCGCCACTCCTAGAACCCGTGCGCGTATCCGTGAACCTCGATCTCTTCGGTACTGCCGAGATAGGCGTCACCGGCTGTGCTGTCTTCCGTTTCTTGGCTTGGGTCTCCAGCTCAATCTCCCTCCTCCGAGCAGCGTCCATCATGGCAGACAGCGTAGTATACTGAGCCGTGCTAACAAATTCCCGAATCTCCGTGCGCAACATATCCTTATACCGTGACATCTTCATCTCTTCCGAGGCAGCATACTGTGGGCAAAATAATGACATCTCGGTGAATTTCTTGTTCATTTCCTTTACCGTCTCTGATGTCTGTGTGAGTTCTAAAAATTCCTTCGCGAGTCGTTCCATTTCTACCGGCGGTACATACTCTGCACGGAAACGAGTGACAAACTCGTCCCAAGTCAAGGTAGTGCGCTCGGCAGGCGTCAATGCCGTGGCGCACCAATCCTTCGCGCCGTCACGAAGTAGGTTTACTGCGAAACGGACCTTTAGGTTGTCCGGGCAGCCACTGGTCAGGAAAGCAAATTCCATGTCGGACACCCACCGCATGCTGGTAATAGGATTCGGGTCTCCTTTAAATTCTGGCGGGGAACAGGCAGAGAGATCCCGATACTGGAACTCTCGAGTACGAGGCTGGCCCTCCGCAGGCAGGGGAATAGCCGCAATACGCTCCTCTAGAAGAGTCACCACCTCATCTCGAATAGCGGTGATGATCTCGGGAATCGCCTCCCCGATCGCGTGGGATACCTCCTCGGCAATCAGCTCCCTAATACGCTCCTCAGTAAGTCCTGCCTCAGCCTGCGGCGCAGCCGCGCGGTTCCTTCTAGTGTTGACCATTCTAAAAAAAATTCAGAGAGTTATTAACACAACTAACTCACCCTACCACTCCCACGTTCCACTCCTTGGCTTCCTAGCGACTCTCCCCGACTCGAGCATGGATCCTGTGCTTCAGATAGTAGGAGCTCGGCTACTACCCTTCACACCTATCCTTACTCGTTTCGGGTCCTGTCCCGGGACGTCCAAGTAGTTGATTACCACAAACAACACGTATACACATTCCAGAAATTGCTAACACTTTACCTTGCTCTCTAGAATAGTCATATCATCCCACTACCCTTGCTAAGACGGAAATCCCACTAACCCTGACGAGTCGCCTCGTGAATGCACAGTCGTATACAGTGTAAAACCAGATAGGCGTTCGAATAAAAGATTCTACCCTAGAACGGTTAGACTCAAACAAGAGCTGCGCAATAGAACTAAATCCAATATTCTAAGGCTATTCAGTTCCTACCGCATACAACCTAAAGTGCATTCGCTTAACCACCTATCAGAGCTAGCATGATTTCCAATAAGCAAGTAATAAGCATACAGTACCATACAGTTCACATAAGCAATCTAGCATGCATACCCTATGCCTAGAAAGCGATATTTACACTAAGCTCCTTACCTTCCCAGCTGGCATCGGCTGACTGTACACACTGCGCCCACGATCACCGTTTCCCAAACGGGTTTTCTCTTTTCATTTAATTTTTAAAAAGATCAAATAAAAGAATTTAAAATCTCTTAGCCGCAACTTGAGACCAAACACACCGAGATGTGCTTGATTCACTCAAGCTGTGCTCTGATACCAAGTTGTAACGTCCCAAAAATTACAAGAAATTTTAAAAATTTTTAAAACATACATTTCATTATAAAAATCACCCCAATCTAATAATGTGCAAACCAAGTTGAAACATTTCGTTTACCAAACCATTCAAAAAGTTACGCAGCGGAAAATGTTATAAATAAAGTCTAGAGGTTTAAAAGTAAAAATTAAAAAACATCATCAACGCTCCGCGCTTGTGTGTACCGTCAAACCTGCCTGCCCCTCGCACCTGAGATCACAACATAAGGGAAAAGGGTAAGCTAAAGCTTAATGAATTCAAACACACACGTAGGTAGCAACCCACGTATATCGCCCCTACTCGCAAGTAGGCCACATCACTATCACCTTGAATACAGCCACAATCAATTATCATATAAAGACAAACCTCGGTCCCACCGAGCAACTAGATAAATTAATTATAAGCTCAGTCCCACCGAGCCCCCGGTCCCACCGAGTAAAACAAAATATAACTAAGCTTAGTCCCACTAAGCCCTCGGTCCCACCGAGTAAACAATACAAATAAGCTTAGTCCCACCAAGCCCTCAGTCCCACCGAGTGAGCAAAATATAAATATACAAATCGCCAATCATTAACAGTTACCACATACCAATTATCTCATGCAACCACATAATTACACGTAACAACCAATAACACAAAAACAACATACATGAAATTCCTAACTACGCGGTGAAAGAACTCACCTCAAAAGCGCGTCTAGCTCGTAATCAAAAGTCCAAGCTCCACAATCCAAACATCACTTCCCAATACCTAAACGAACGTTAACATGCATTAATACGAGACCCGGACCTAAAGACGCGACGCACGCTACAACCGTCACTAAAATGACTCTTTCACCTAACTAAACGGGTCTGTTCGGGACCTGATTCGACCCCCCTTAAACCAAGAAAATCCTCAAACATTTTACATCACCAGAAAGTGCTCTGAGTTACGGTTCCAAGGACATATCGCACGCGCTCTAACGATTTTTCTACAATTTATTATAGATTTTACAAGTCCGGTTAACTGCACAGCGAAAAACCGCACTGTTCGATATAAAACAGCAATTCGACCCTATTTACACTCCGAACCGGGTTTTGCACAAAACACAGAAAAGTTGCTAGACTCGAAAAGGGAACTTTTGGCACCAATTTCACCCCAAACCGAGCTACGAGTAAAAAGTTATAAGCTACGCAAGAACAGGGCAGATTCCAGAATCCTTCACATGAAATGACGAACCGCTGAACTTGCGGCCACTTTTTCTCCTAGCTCGAGGCCGAACCAGTTTTCCGCTAAAACACAGAAAACGTGCCCGGTCCCGAGCTCGAAGCGTGGGCGCCAGTTTCGGCTCAATCGGAGTTATGACGGAAAAATTACGTGCGAATTAAAACTGGGCAGAAAGCTAATGTTCACATAAAAAAAAACGATCTAAACAACAATGGTTTACGGTTTACGGTTTACGGATTACGGTTTACGGCTTAGACAAAGGTGGTATTAGGGTTCTGCCACGGTCACCACCCACTGCCACCTCCGGCAGTGGGGCACGGCGGCGGCGGTGTCGGCTTTCCGGCGACCCTTAAACACACGTACCCACACACGCACACCACCTACTATCGCTACACAACAACACCGACAGTGGAGGACCACGGCTGCCACCCCGGCAGCGACCAAGGCCGCGTGCGGCAGCGGCAGCGGCAGCGGCGGTGGCGGTGGCGGTCCAACATCGCCGGCGACGGTGGGGAAAAAAAATAAGGAAGAACGAAAGGGTTTACCTTATGACGACAACGAGACCGCAACCACACTAAACCCCGGCTTTTCTCTAACCCGCTACACACTTCCGCTCTGCACCTCACGATTTCAGACGGGAGGCAGCAGCGACCTCCGGCGAAGCAGCAGCAGTTTTCCGGCCGGCTTCCTCTTTTTACTCCGGCGATCTCCTTCTCTCTAACTCCCTCACTCTCTCGATATCTCTCTCACTCTCCCGTATACTGCTCTCTCTCTCTCTCTCTCTATTTCTCTTGCAGCTACACAGTTCAACGAAACAGGAAAACAAAAGGGAAGGGGGGGGGGGGTAGGGGAAGGTCGCCGGCAGGGGGGGGGGGGGGACCTCTCACTTCTCTCTCTCGGTTTCAAATATGGTCATTTCTTAAATTCCCTATTTTTTTTTTCCTTGACTTATTTTGCTACCCTCCGTATGCCAATTCCAAAAACACATGCCAAACTTAGCCCAAAACAATTTTTGGTCCCTCAAGAACCCATAATAACTCCCTAAGCCCCCTACTGGAAAAAAATTACAGTTAGGTTCGACTCTTCTAACCCCGCTAACAAAAATCGCATTTAACCAAAATTAAAAGAAAGAAATAATACAAGGAACATACCTACCGGATTACGGGCTTTACAGACTGACACGTTGTCACTTCCGAGTGACTTCAGTGTGTCATTTACACGTGTGGTGTTACATGAAAGCTTACTTAAAGTTGTTATATGTGAACGATATGAACTGTTTTGAATATATATATTATTATTGAACTGTTGTTTCTTGAGGGAGCTCACTAGACCTCATGGTCTAATCCTCGCATTTTCCAAACTAAACCTTTTCAGGGAAGCTGATAGTAGCAAGCTCCGGTAAGAATAAGGAGAAGATTTAGAGTGTGGATGCTTCTAGAGATAGTGACGTCAATTATGCTACTTAGACTTTTATTTATTCTCAGTTGTGAATAGGTTGTTTCTGCCAACCTAGTTATGAGACAATTGTAAGTGAGAAAATTTTGGGATCCTTTTTGGGATGTATTATATTCAATGCCATGTTATTCTTTTACTTTTGTTTGGGTTGTTACAAGCACACAATTCACACACGTTGAGTTTCTAGAGTGAGAGTATTCTTGAGAGAAAAACCACACACAAGTGTGTGTTCTTGGTGTAAACTCGAAGTTGTATTGTGATTAATGAAGATGACTTGTTGAGCAATCCTATTCTGTTTTGTTTATCTTCTTGATCATTTTAGTGTGTGAATCTACCAATCTGTTTAAACCTATTTATGCATTAAAACGCTTCTCCATACAAATCTTATACTCTGTTTTGCATATTTCCGTTTGAACATATCATTGTTGAGTTAAACTGGGATCAACATGTACATTATGCATAAAAACTTGTTTTTAAGACTTTAAGACTTTAAGACTTTAGGAATTAAAGAATAGCTTAAATTTAGTTTTTAAGACTTCTTTTAATACACTTTATAAGGTAGTATAGATAAAAGACTTTATTCTCAACCACTTCTTGACACTTGAAAACTTGGTATGTTCTCAACAATTTCTAGTGATATTTTTTTCTTCTCTCGAAGATTTCAAATATACAAAACACTCAAAATTATTTAATATTTACGTCATTGGTGCTAGTTCATAAAATTTATAATTTTGGAGTGTTCATCTAAATCGTTACTGTACAAACCGTTTACACCGCATCGTAACATGCGGTTTAAAATTTTTGCGGTGCAGTTTGTATTTTCATTTTGAATCATCAAACCACGGTTCAAACCTCAACATACCATATACTTATATATGTCTTTAAAAGATATATATATTATGCATACACAATTATTTATGAAATGAAAATAGTTAATACATTATTGATCATTTACTAATTTTCAGTTACATATTTCTTATTTGAGTTATTTTATTTTGTATTTTCTTAAATATCATGGTCGAATTTAGTTTAATGTTAACCTTTCAAATATATTTAGTTTATTTACCAAACTCTTTAGTTTGCGTTACAGTATTTTGAATCATATTTTTCGGACGTATTGTAATTTTTTATTGTATGGAATATCAAAACGATAGTAAAATTAACTTTGAAGTTGTGATTCTAAATTATTAGATTAATTAAAGTGTGTTAAGTTTAAACCGTACCAATTTGTACTTTGATCATCGCTAATATCTATATCATATAAGTAATTATTTTGGAAGTGTATAAATCCATTCAAAGTTCTTACCTAAATGAGCACTTCTACATCAATTATTGTTCTAAATAATACACCCATGGGTGGACATACAAACAAGGCCCTACCATTATCACTCATTTGGACTCGTCACAATAGAAAAAAATTGTACAAACTTTAAAGGTGTATCCTGTTTAAAAGTATTATAACTCCCTTAGGTTAACAAAAACGGAAATTAATTAAAATACCCAAAGTTTGACTTTGACTTACCAAAATACCCTCTTTCTAAATCATTTTACTAAAATATCCATTTTTTCGCGATGGGGTTCGCGAGTTAAATTTGGAAATAATGAGTCCCGCGATCGAGAGAGGAGTCCCGTGGCCCATTCAATTTGGTGATTTTGATTTGAAATTTACACTTTCAACCCCTATAATTATTTAGTTAGTTTACTTTATACCTTTTACTTTTCTAATTTTAATTTTACACCTTCATCATATTAACACATATAATCGTTTATTAACTAAAATACGTTAAAAATACGTTTTAATTTTAACAAGTTACACTATTGTAATCGTCTTTTCGATACCTTCGAAATGAGCCTAATATTGAATATTTTTTGATTTAATTATTTTATTATATATCATATATACTACATAAAAATATTTTTAATATTTACAATTCATAACATTATAGTTAATTTTTTAATTTATGGTACATCTCTTATTTTTTCAATTTTGTTTTACACTCTTATCACATTAACATAATAATCTTATATTAACTAAATCGTCAAATTATTTGGATTATATATATATATATATATATATAATCCAAATAATTTGACGATTTAATCAATTAGTTAATATGTGATTATTATGTCAATGCGATAAGAGTGTAAAACGAAAATTGAAAAAGTAAGAAATGTACCATAAATTAAATAATTAACTATAAGGGTATGAATTGTAAATATTAAAAATATTTTTATGTAGTATATATGATATATAATAAAATAAATAAATCCAAAAATATTCAATATTGGGCTCATTTCGAAGGTATCGAAGAGACGAGTACAATGATGTAACTTGTTAAAATTAAAACGTATTTTCTAACCTATTTTAATTAATAAACGATTATATGTGTTAATATGATGAAGGTGTAAAATTAAAATTAGGAAAGTAAAAGGTATAAAGTAAAGTAAGTAAATAATTATAGGGGTTGAAAGTGTAAATATGAAATCAAAAATCACACTTTGAGCGTGCACCGCGGGACTCCTCTCTCGATCGCGGGAGACTAATTTTCAAAATCGCCCCCTGGTCCGCGATCACGGACCCCATCGCGGAAAAATAGGTATTTTGGTAAAATTGACGAGAAAATGAGTATTTTGGTAAGTCAAAGTCAAAGTAGGGGTATTTTAATTAATTTGTCTAACAAAAATTGGTTGCAATCTAAGTTCAAATCCCTTTTTCAATTTTTTACTTTTTTTGGTAATTGCAGTTGAAAAAAATCCACTTGGATGCTGCCAAAAGCTCTTATATATATAGGGTTAGGTTCACGTGAGATCAATCTGTTTTCGTGAGACCGTGAGACCAAAAAATAACACTGAAACTTCACAGTGATTCATTGTGAACGTACGGGAAAACAGTGAACCTTCACAGCAAAAACACTGTATACCTTCACAGTCTTTTGTTGTGAAGATTAAATGTTATTTTTATGGTATCACAGGTCTCACGAAAATAGTTTGGTCTCACATGATTTCAAGTATATATATATATATATATATAGGGTCTGTTTCCGTTACAAACCAACTAGATTGTATAAACTCTGCAAATCAATCTTAGTCGTTCATCAACTCTAATCAATATCTGATTTTATTATGTTTCTTAATCTAAAGTCATGATCATAATTAATGAACGTTATCATCTTCCATATATATCACAATCATTATTAATGAATCTTAATAATTACCATAAATATATATGTTGTTTCTTAATATAGTGGTTTGCAAAGTTTGTACAATCTATTTGGTTTGCAAATGAAACGCACCCTATATATATATATATATAGAGGCGGGTTCAAACGAGGAGCGTACCAATTTAAGAGAACGTGAGGAGCAATTGACAGTTATGAATCACATGTGATTGGCAGTTGTGGATCACATGTGATTCACAACTGATCTGGAGGAGCAATTGACAGTTGTGAATCACATATGATTAACAGTTGTGAATCATTAATGATCCGCGACTTGCCACCTCGCGCCACGCCTCCCGCCACATCTTGCGCGAATTTTCGATTTGTTCCGATTTTTTAGCAGTTGTTGATCACATGTGATCAGAAGCATGGGAGTGCTCCTCACGTTCTCTTAAATTGATGCGCTCCTCGTTTGAACCTTCCTCTATATATATATATATATATATAGAGAGAGAGAGAGAGAGAGAGCATCTTTTGCAACCGAAATTTAATATGAAACCGATACAACTTAATCTTAACCATCTATTATTAAGATCAACGGTTAATATGAATTCGATTAAAATTTGAATTTGAAATAAAGGAAAGGATAATCTTGAAAGATATTTTAAGATATTTTAAATTTTATTAATAATTAGATTATTATCTATTTTAGTTTGTTTCCATGTTTATCTCCACTAACCTAAAATATGAAAATCTTCTCCATAACTCCTTTTTGAACGTAATGCTTCATTCTTCTTCATCCTTCATCTTCATCTTCATCTTCATCTTCAGCTTCATCTTTTCTATCCATTCTTCTATCTTCGTCTTCTTTTTTAATTATTTATCTTCATATTTATCCATCCCGAAAAAGTAAATTTCACTGTGACGATGAAGATTTCTGGAAAAAGTCGATTCACCGAGGCCATGAAGAATTCTAGAAAAAGTTGATTTCACCGAGACGATGAAGAATTCTAGAAAAATTCGATTTCAACGAGACGACGAAGAATTCTAGAAAAATTCGATTTCAACGAGACGACGAAGAATTCTAGAAAAATTCGATTTCAACAAGACGACGAAGAAATCTGGAAAAAATGGAGATGGTGAAGAATTATGGGAAAAAAACTTGAATACGGTGAAGAATTCTGGAAATAATGGAGACAATGAAGAATTCTGGAAAAAAATGGAGATCGATTACTACAGTTATGAACTTTATAAATGGTTATGAAATTTTATGAATTAGTATGAACTATTCTTTGTATTACAGTTATGAATTTTTTATGAAAGATTGTGAAATTTTAGGAATGGTTATGAATGGGTATGAACCGTTCTTGTATTACAGTTATGAATTTTTTACGATAGATTATGAAATTTTAGGAATGGTTATGAAACATGTACGAATTAGTCTTGTATTACAGTTATGAATTTTTTACGAAAGACTATGAAATTTTAGGAATGGTTATGAAACATGTACGAACTAGTCTTGTATTACAGTTATGATTTTTTTGAATGGTTATGAAATTTTATGAACGACTATGAATATGTATGAATTATTATTTTAGTATGATTATGAATTTTTTTAAATGGTTATGAGTTTTTTAAAATGGTTATTGAATTGAATTATTTCCTAAAATTATGGAGTCGGTTATATATGGTAACCGAATAGTTTATTTAAAGAATTAATAATTTAAAAAAATCTGAATTATTTCTAAAAATATGAATTCGTTGAAATGACAAAAATACCCTCGGTTACATTGGTTTCATCATTTAATACGGTTGTAGAATAAGGGGCCTCTATATATATATATATAGATAGATATCAGTTTTAATGAAATCATAGTTTTTATATCAATACATATTTGGTAATATATTATGTCAATTATTTGGTTTTCTAGCATGAATTTTTTTGGGCCCGCCTTTGAAGCTATCCCTGTAATACGATCCCTTTTGTTAGAATTATTATGCGGAAGTGCTAGTGTGGGACAATTCATTTTGAATCGTTTTTATTGTTTACACACTTTTGTATTTCTGTTTCTTACCGCCGTATTTGTGTTGATGCACCTCCCAATGATACGTAAAAAAGATATTTATGGTCCTTTATAGAGAAGATATATCATAGATGTTTTTAATTCATCATTTATCACTTGGGGTAGGAACGATAGTATTTTATTGCTACAAGTATGGATTATTGAAAATAATAAGACATGTAACGTATTTGGATATTTTCCTTGAACTCGGCAATATTTTTTATTTGACATCAATAGTTGAAGGGAATTTTTGGAAGAGAAAATGGATTATGGGAGTGTGTTACTTGAACTATTGATTGGTCTTTGCGGGTATGTGCCTTTATTTATCTGCCACATTTGATTCACAACCAAATGTGTCTTTGTTCCAACCATCACGCATGCTCATACAGAGAATAGGTTGGTTCGCTTGAAAAGAATCTTTTCTATGATCAGATACGAATCATGTATTGGAGTGTCATGAGAGGGCTCACGAAAAGTAGGGTAATCAAGTTGTTAAAATCACTCTATTATCACTTACTTGTATCTTTTCACATATTTGTGGTTGTATGAATAAAGAATTTTCAAAAGTGATTTTATTATGCCAATCAGTTTTCCTCTAAGATTGTCCTATCAAACTATTGATAAAAGACAGGATGTTCTGCCATATTTGATAAATAAAATAAGTAAAGGTGCACCAAACTTAAAAATTGATCCACTTTATTTTTTTGTGAAACGTGCACTAATTAAACAAAAATACAAATAATAGATATGACCAAACTCCAATTTTTGAATTTCTTTTAGAACAAACATCACCAAATGAGAAAGGGGTTCACATTTTTTATACACTCAAAATTTAAAACAATCAGCACCAGCGCTGAGCCCTGCCCCTCGTCGTCTACCTTCTGCCCATCGCCTACGCTCAGCCGCCCATCACTATCGTCCACCGGCTCCATCTCCTTCTCTCAGGCTCTCACTCACAGTTTCATTTACTCAGTCACTCTCTCAATTTCTCATTCAGGTTTTGTCCTACACTTATTTTTACATGTTTTATTTTTCTTTTTTAAGTTTCGACTCTAGACCAATATTTTTGCTTTGAATTTGATATTAACTTTTTAACCTAAGTTTTGTTCAATTTTTTTTTTCTTATTTCCTTTACCCTATTAATTACTGAATTTGTTTGATTGTTTATTTCTTACATCTTTGTTGCTTAGGCCATCCGCACCGCATTAATAAAAGCCCTCAACGCCACATCAGCTAAGCCCTCAAGCCCTAAACACACTCAACGCATAACTAAAAGCCCTCAATGCCACATCAGCGCCACCTCATTTTTTTAATTCTTTTATTTATACATTTAATTATTTAACAAAATAAAAATATTTATATATTTTTGAATAAATAAAAATAAGATAAATAATAAAAATAAAAATTCATATCATTCATTAAAAAAATTAAAAATTCATATCATTCATTAAAAAATTAAAAATTACAAAATAAATTTAAAAAGCTACTCGTCGTCATTGTTGGGAACTTGGATACGCCAAATATGTTCGACCAAATCCGACCGAAGGTTATTATGAGTGGCTCGGTTTTTGACTTCTCGAACATTTGCCGCGCGTTGTTCCTCACTGATTTGGGTTTTTGACTTCTCGAACATTTGCCGCGCGTTCGAATAGTTGCCTGCTCATCCTGAACCGCCGCCTAAACATATCCGGTGTATAAACCGGGTTGTTGCCAAAGTAGTCCCGCATAAGCCGCTCGTTTGCAGCTACTCGACCTCTTTCTATGTCCGCGGCCCTCTCTGTTGTTGACGACGAGGCGGTGCTACCATAAATCCATTGTGCAGCATGTCGAAAAACTTCTCTTTGTAGATTCAACAACTCGTCGGTGTCTACGGATGATGATGATGCGGTCGGTGAACCGGGTTGTGGCGAATCCATATTGTTTAAAATATAGAGAATGAAAGAGTTTGAGAGATTGTTGGTGTGAAAAAATAAGAGGTTGAGGGTTAATATATAGTGTGATTAAATTGAAAAAAAAAATTAAAAAAAAGTAGCCGTTTGAATAAAAAATTAAAAAAAAATTAAATAAACAAACATGTTCGGGTTCCTCGGGTTTTCAAACCCGTAAGCCAAGCCCGAGCCACCCGTACCACAACCCGCAATAGCCCGCGGCGAGCCCGCGGGCGCTGCGGAGGGCCTTACATCCATTGCCCTATGCCCTTAACTCAGATTTGCCTAAAATTCTAGATTTGCCTTAATTATGTTAATTTTCTTAGTTTACTTTTTGTTGTCTTCTTGATCTTAATTTGTTTAAACAAGTTAGGGTTCTTTTAATTTCTTTAGTTAATTTTAATTTGCAAAACACCCCATTTAGTACTAAAATCATAGATCCACATAAGGAAACAAAATTAGATACCTAGAAAAAAATAATGGATAAAGAGAATTAGTGGTGTACGCAGATTGGGTTAGGCAGTTTTTTACATCTTTATAACCCAACCCAATTACAACGGTTTGAAAATTCTCAACCCAACCCAACTCATTCAAAAGTATAACACAGCCCAACCCTTGCGGGTTAGGGTGGGTTGGATTGAGTTGGGTTAGCAGGTTAGAAATATACATAAAATTGACGAATGAAGTACGATAAATAATACTAAAAAAATATCCAACAAAGTTATTAGTTAATACAATAATCCAAATATTTTTTAAAATCCTTAAGTCTTAGAATTAAACTTCAAAAGTTTGATCCGATTCAAATCGTTAATCAAGTACGATAGTGTTGGACCTCTCCGACTCCAATTAGTTGTTGAACAAATTCTTTGTTTGACCTTTGTTAACTCTTTCTTCAGTTTAATCTTTTTTTCGCAAAACAACCGATAAATATCTCTTGCAACATTCACTCTACTAAGGACACCAAGTTTATGTTGCAACTCTTTAACAAGTTCTCTAAATCGTTCACCCCCTATAACAATAAATGTTGTTCATCCGTAAACACAAACCTACCACGAATTTTCGACATTTTTCTTCTTTAAATGACACCTTATTATTCTCCTTGATGGTATGAAAGTAATAAAAAAAATTATCGCACACCCTATCTAGATACTTCTTAAATTGGTTTTTAAGTGATTCCACAAAGAACTTGTCAATTTTCATACTATGATAAATATAGTTTTTTCCACAATAATTACAAACACATCTAGAGTCCATTTCTGAAAAGTGATCCCAAACAT
Source organism: Saussurea involucrata (assembly GCA_033807775.1). Taxonomy (NCBI): domain Eukaryota; kingdom Viridiplantae; phylum Streptophyta; class Magnoliopsida; order Asterales; family Asteraceae; genus Saussurea; species Saussurea involucrata. Next base: position 144,078,829 of record CM066322.1, read on the forward strand.
TCAAGGTTCTACCTACCCTTTTCTTAGACGTGTTAGTCAATTCTCGTATAGTTGTGGTTATTGGGACATATCGATCGACCTATTAATTTGTGTCTTGACCTAGTTGAATTAATTTCACGCTTTGGGCTGTAAATTGGACTAATATATATATATATATATATAGGGTTCAAGGGAAAATCACAAAAAAACGGAAAACTGAAGAACATCCTAGGGGCCCTTCATCTGGACGGTATGCATTTGTGCATACAGGTAATTTGTAACATGCACAAATGCATAATGCACTTGTGCATAAAAACCAAAAAGTCAACTTAATTTATTAGCGGCGGGTTGGCAGTTTGGATTGGATTGAGTTATGATAACCCGATTTCAACCCTTCTAATTATCGGTTTTGTGGGTTGGCCTCTTAGGTTTAATTGAGTTGTTAGTGGGCTGGGTTGGACGGGTTTCGTGGGCTGATGAGTCTTTGTACACCCTTAAAGAGAATCGAATCATAAAATTTGATGAGATTTAAGAAATCAACCAAAAAACCGAATAAGTTTCTCAAAATCAACCAAAAACCCGAATTGTTTTCTCGAAATCACCCAAAAAACTTAAAAATCCGTTGAAACGGCTAAAACCGCATTGAGCGGCTTACAGGAAATCCAATTTAAAATTGCACCTGCTCGACATAAATTCTGGGTCCACCACGACATCATGAACCGCATATAAAGTTATTTAACTATTGGAATAAAGGGATACAAGGAGTTCGATACTAAGTTATAATGAAGGCTCATCATTTTTGGAACTCTAGAAGAGTGTAGAAATGATCAATATAAATAGCTCGAAAACTTAAGAACCCGACCGACTCGCCAAGTTGACGGTACTCATCTTCTGTTCGGTGTTTGCCTTTGGCGCGATAAATTGTCATGACGAAGATGTCACCTTCGAGCAAGGCTCGAGTGCGGTGACTATCATCAGTGTGGTCAGGCAACACTGGCTCACAAGCAATCAACTTACCCCCAACTGGTATTGATTTAAAACAGTTGATCATGATAGCTTTCACCTCGTCATCTGTCCATGTCGTTAGAACCCACTGCACCAATCATCGTAGTATCAAAGCAACAACTATTCAACTCAATTTTTGCAACCGTAACCTATCTTATTTTGTTCAACTTAATAAAAAAGTCTCGGTACAATTATAAACCAGAGGTTTTCACCAAACTAGCCAATTTAGACCCAAAACAAAAAATCAAGAAATAGATATTTACATAGTTAGACTTTAGAATTACAAGCAATCTCTTGATAATGTTTAATGGATTGTTTGATGAATAATAGTTCCCTTGGGATTTCAATAAGCTACAAAAGTTTATTTTTTCCAATTTTCCCAATTACACTTTTCTTATATTTTTACATCAATTATGAAAAACCCTATAGAATGATATTGTCATCTAATTTATAATTTTTACTAAACATGACCAACACAGTAATAAACAACTAGTTTACCAAATATTATCGTAATAAAATATCAAGTAAAATAAATATATGTGTTTTAAAACATTATCTACCTTCATAAAAATTGCATCACCTTTGGGAATGGACTTGAACATGTCACCACCAACATGTGTCACACCTGCACAAAATCACGCATGATTCTATGATCTATCCTAAGAAAATTACGTCAAACTAGGAAATTGAGGTAGCTAGCCATTTTTAACCAAAATTTAAACTTTTATGTCCAAAGTTTACACATAAACGTTTGTTTTTATTGAAAAAAAATTATAGTTTACGCAGAATTACTGTTTGTTTTTTTAAATATAATAAAAAAGTTAAAAAAAATTTCCTTGATTATTTTTTTAAATGATTAATTTAAAGATTTAAAATTTAAAATAAATTTATTTGCAGATATTGACTATTTTAGTCAATTTCTCTTGTTTCATTTGTCAACTGAAATGATTTATCTTTGGAATAAAAAAGGATTTTTCCGAAAATTCTCCAAATTCTTATAAAACTGAATTATATTTTCTACATTCTCTATTTTAAAATTCTTTTACCAAAATCTTAAAAAAAAAAAAAAACTGATTTTGGTCACATTTTCAAATTTGTAGAAATTATTAATTCAACTAAAAGTAGTACAGGTACACTCTTTATATTTGTGTCACTGTATATGTAAATGTCACGTGTAAACCAAACTCACCATCAATTTTAGGAGCTTTTGCAACCACTTCTGGTAAATCAAAGTTAACACCTTCTTTAATATGGGAATGTTTGTCTAGAATCATCCTCAGGCAATCCCCTGCACTACCACCCACATCCACCAATCGTTCAACACCTTTAAACCCATCGTACGCTTCCAGAACCGCCCTCATAAACGGCACCGATACCCCTGACATTGCCCTCAGCATCAAATCGTTCATTTCCGGCTTCTTCCCGTAGATCCCGTACGCCGTCTCGCCGCCGTTAGCTTTCACAAACGGCTCCGTCGATGAATCCACCACCGCCTCGTGAACCACCGCCCACGCCTTCATCAGCTCCGTTTGGTGGTGCTGTAGAACGTACGCTCCGTACGATAACCCGTTTTCATCCGTCACTAGCGTCTTCCCGATCTCTGTTAACGAGTATCTTTGTAACAGTAGGTTACGCCATTAATTAACAGCAAGTAGATCATCAATTTCAATTTCAATTTCAATTTAGGCAAATTATCATAATCCGTATCCGATTGTTCATTTGAATCGTAAATTCCGAAACGAATGAAGATTGAAGAAATCGATTGATTGATTTCCGAATTGATAATTTCAATTTAGGCAAATTATTATAATCCGTATCCGCTTGTTCATTTGATTGTGTGAGGAATCGTAAATTTCCGAATGAAGATTGAAGAAATCGATTGATTGATTTGAGAATTACCTTCGTTTGGATGTGTCTCCGGAGCTGATGTGTTCGTTAAAAACGCCGTAGCTCGTGAGCATGCGGAGGATCCGTTGGAGGTTTTCAGGATCTCCGGCGCCGGAAGAGAAGATACGGGAGAGAATCTCGGAGGCGGAGAGGGGCGTGTTTGAGCCGTTTTGCCATATGGCGTCGGCGACGTTGAGGCGAACTACGGCATTGAGAGACATAGGGACGCTGATCATGTTCGCCAGCTCCATAATCGCCAGCCTGGCGCCGGTGTTGGTTGCTGCCGTACACGGCGGCGCTTCTCCATCTCGGTTTTCCATTTTGTGCCGTTTCGATTGAGACTTTGGTTGAATGTAGCCCATAGATATAGCAGTGAGTGGGGACTGGGGAGGGGCAGAAGGGTCTTTCTCTACTGTTTTTTTAGCGTTGGATGCTTGTTGGATAACCTTTAGATTTTTGTCGAGTTTTTCTAAATTAAAATTTTTCCATTTTACATAATACAGTAATAATTTTCAAAAGTGTTAGGTCTAGTCTGGCGATAACACTTGAATGATTCATTTTGACTTCAATCACATGTTGGTTGGTTTGTAGGAATATTTGGATTTGAAATCTCTGGGATTTTATTGAAGTTGCGCAAATATAGATATAGAAATCCTATGGAATTGTGCGGGATCTTATAGGAGTTCAGGCATAATACTTTAATGGGTAATAATACTCTAAAATAATATGTCTTCAAACAAAAAATACTCTAAAATATGTTAGAAAATATTTATTTTATAATACTCAATTAATAAAAAGGTTTTAATTATTTATATAAGCTATTTCATATCCTAAGAGCATTTCCAACATGTTTGTTATAATCACTAAAAAGAGTTACATTCATCTCCAACAGCTTTGTTATTTTAGAAATTTTAACATAAATTATATTAATATAATATTTTTTAATTTATATTTTCAAGACACTTTAAAAAAACTTAATATAAAATATTAATAGAAGAGTTCTATATTTAGAGATTTTCCATTAATCTCTATTTTAACAAACAATATAGCAATGCTGTTGGAGAAGAATAGCAAGCAAAAACCCATTTTTTTTATTTTAGTAATATTGTTGGAGATGCTCTAAAGATTCTAAAACCCTTTAATTCTAAATCTTTTCATGTTATTTAAGTCCAAAAAAAATTCATCAAACCAAACACTTATTTTTTATCAGTTGAATAGTCAGTTGATGTAATCCTTACAATACAACAGCATTTCAGAATAAAAATATTTACTTTTAATAATAGAAACATGTTTTTTAGGGAAATTAATTAAAATACCAAAAGTTTTACTTTAACTTACCAAAATATTCAAATTCTCTCTGATTTTACCAAAATACCCAAAAATTCCGCGGTGGGCCCTGCGATCGCGGGCTAGGGCCTACATGGCACCCCCTGTTGGGCCAAGGTGTCTGGCGGAGCCCCCCAACTATGCCCGCGGTGATACTTTTGGTCCCTCCCCACGGAGGTTGCCCGCGGTGGGCAAAAAAAATTCATTTTTGGTCTTTTTTTGCACGAATCTTTGCATGTTTTTACTGTTTTTTCCACAATTATTGTACTTTGAAGACCAATTTGTGGTTCAAATTCACTGGCATGTTTGAGATTTCATCCATAAATATCAGTAAAATGCAATTCATAATTAACACCATTACATCCTTCTTTCTTGCTTTCTTTCACTTGCTTTAACTTTCTCTCTTTCTTGCTTTCTTTCTTTAGTAAACAAATGGCATTGTCATCTAACCCATCGTCTACATGTGAAGGAATGCCACCTAAACTCCAGAAGGCGATAGCAGCAAAGGAAAAGGAGATAGACCAACTGACAGAAGAGTGGAAACAGATTATCGCCAGGAAGAAAGTCCACTTGACAAGGATCAAAGTGGAAGAAAAGGAGATCAAAAGGATGAAAGGGGATATAAAAGATAGGGAGACTCGTATTCGTCGAGAAAAAGAAGAAATTCACCACTGTACGCAAGAATTCGCAATTCTTCAAGCGAAGATAAGCGACAAGCAAAGTTGGATTGGTCAAACTAAAGCAATTTTTCAGTAGGTGGTGGTACGGGTGTTGCTTTAGTACTTTGTTGTTTATGTGTTATTGTTTTGTAGTTTTCTAGTTCGACATTGTTGTTTCGTTCCTTTCCTGTTTGTATGTTGTTGTTTAATTTGTCATGAATAAAGGTCTTTAATTTGTGTGAAAAGTAGTGTTTAAGTAGTCTGAAATTTGTCTAAAAAGTGGTTCATATTAAAAATACAACTGATAGATGTTATACAAGATTATTTCATAACAAACACATACTAATCATTGAATATTTTTTGATTTATTTATTTTATTATCGATGGTCCAAGTGTAAGTATTAAAAATTGGCGGAGGCTTTGTGATGGACAGCCATCGATCCTTTTGTGCATACTCTGTAACTGCAAATACTTCAGCTCCAAACACACATGAATCATCATTCGCCAAATACCCATTTTCACAATTCTTAAATGTGTCCAGTGATACCAACTTGTCAAAACCCCATTTCATATTGTTCTCGTGAAACCTTGTCCTATTGTCAATACCCCATTTCTATATAACCATTACTATTCTCTCCATTTAGACTACTACCATTATGATTATCATCCCATGTTCTGTTTCAAGTACCTTTCAAGGGAAACCAACGTTCAGATCAACGGTATCATATGGTATAGTTTCATGTGGCTCAAGCTCCGATGGGCCCTGCGTGTTACTTACTTGGCTGACTGAACGTCTACTCCTTGGCACGGTTGAAGGGGCGGGATTTGGACACTCTCCACGAGTATGTCCTACGCATTGGCACCGAGTACATTTTCGCTGTATCGAACCTTCACCACGTGATGGGCGTCGGTTGTTCTTTCTCGGTCTCCCGGCTCTATTCTTATCATTTAATGGTGGATAGCATGACGGAAGGGGGTCGGGTGGATACACCCATGCTTCAGGGGGTCCATCTGGATTTATTACCTCTGCGTATGTTCTCTGGTAAGTTTCGGACTTGAAGAAAGTTACAGCCAAGTCGCTGTAATCTCTACGACCCATATGTCTTGCCGCAGCGATGGCATGGCCGCACGGTAACCCAGATTTTTGCCATTGGAAACAGGAACAAACATGGTCGGTCATATGGACAGTCGCGTGAAGATGGTTATCCTGAACCTCGTACCTCCCATACCCGATTTCTCTTACCCTCCATGTCGACGCGTGACGCGCCCTGAAGAGAACTATCTCCTCCGTCGCTGGTGTGAGTCTACTTTGCAGCTCAGCTCCTTTTCGGCGTCGAAGTTGGTACCACTCTTGTTGAAAGCTCCGAAAGTAGTCCATAAGATTAACAATCGGACATCTACGCGCAAAACGGGAGAGTGCATTCACCGACTCTGTACTATTGGAGGTCAGAATGTCATACCGTTGTGCAGGAAAATGGGCCGCGGACCACCTCTTCGGTCCAACATCGTCCATGACTTTGGCTGCTTTGTGTGCACTAACTCGTAGAAGATTCATGTACCGGTCAAACTCCCGATCCGTATATGCTCTGCATGCCGCCCAGTAGACATCCTTGTAGGTGGTAATACGTTTGTCCTGGGTTTTAGCGTTCATCTCCAAATGTCGACAACAATAGGCGTGAGGGGCGTTTGGGTACATGGCAGAGATTGCGGCGCTTATGGAAGGAGCCCTGTCGGACATAAACACCAACCCTTTCGGGTCTCCGATAGCTTGTCTCAACATGGACAGAAACCAAGTCCACTCGTCCTCGGTTTCGGACTTGCCTACTCCGAACGCTACTGGAACGATGGAGTTATCCCCGTCCATGGAAACCGCCAGGAACATCATACCCAAGTAAGGGCCCTTTAAATGGGCAGCGTCTATTACCAGGACACGACGCAGAATGGTGGTAACCAATCGTGACGCCGAACTGCTGGTGTACATCGTCCATGATGTCCTTTGGATGCAATGACCTGCTAGCATCAAGAAATTTGTTTTTCAGTATCGCACCCAAAGTCCTTTTGGTGGCTTGTTTGTGGTTGGGATTCAGTTGCGTCCTCGAACAAGTGTGTACGTCGTCCAATTTTCTAATAAGTAACGCCCTCCTTTCTCTCCCGCGGGAATCGCGTACATCCTCCACTTACAGTTTTCTCTCGCACATTCAACTTCGTATCGGGTTTTGTCGGATCTCGGCGTGTGACTTTCAAAACCCTCTTCCATGAACTTAAGTCCGACCTGACTTGCCAAGTGATCCTTCGAATCAAATATCTGACCTACTTTTAACCTTAAACTGCGATTATAAGGTGTAGGTTCGTAGGTTTTTGTATGGGTATTCTGGTCTGGAAGAATAGGGGGCATATCAAAATAGTCATTTAACTGACTAAATGATTTATTACTAGGGGTATATTCTTCGTGATCATCACTATCGGTATCTGATCTGTCTATATCAGCATTACCCGTTTTGAAAACATAGGTTTCGTCATCAGCAACTCCAGCACATCGTCCTTCTTGTGGTTGTTGTTGTTGCGTCTCCGGAACATAATCAGGAATACAGTCGTTAAGACCATATGCATGATCCGAATGAACTGTTGGGCTGTGGGACGGCTGAAATTGAGAATCAGGCTGCTCCATTTGGAGGTCTTCGTCATCAGCGTCGTCATCACCTTCGTCGTCACCGTCGTCATCGTCTTCATCGCACACCGAGGATTCGGCATACACAAAAAGTAATGGCGGTCTTTCTGATTCGGCTGCAAACTGCAGAAAACCAGAGATATCCCCATCGTTGGATAACTCCACAAATGACCCATCACCATTCTTAAACACTAACTTGCAAACAGCAGAAGGGTTGATTCCACATTTTTGCATGGCGTATGCAACAAACTTCTGATAAGTATAGTTTACTGACAATTTTACACCATGCTTAGATTTATAAGCAAAATTCCACTTATTGTTGTCTTGCACCCATTCACCATCGAAACAGAAAAATAGCTTAGCTTTTGCAACAGATGAACTCATTTTTTCAGTAGTATCTCAAAAACAAAATACTGAAGAAAGAAAGCAAGAAAGAAGTATGGAATGAGTGTGAATTATGGATTGCATTTTACTGATATTTATGGATGAAACAACCAACATTGATGAAACAACCAACATAAATTGCAACCACAAATTGGTATTCCAAGTACAATGATTCAACATTGATGAAACAAGCCAGTGAATTTCAACCACAAATTGGTCTTCAAAGTACAATAATTGTGGAAAAAAACAGTAAAAGCATGCAAAGATTCGTGCAAAAAAGGACCAAAAATGTATTTTTTTTTTGCAAAAAAGGACCAAAATTGAAATTTTTTTGCCCACCGCGGGCAACCTCCGCGGGGAAGGACCAAATGTGTCACCGCAGGCATAGTTGGGGGGCTCCGCGGGACACTTTGGCCCAACAGGGGGTGCCACGTAAGCCCTAGCCCGCGATCGCGGGGCCCACCGCGGAATTTTTGGGTATTTTGGTAAAATCAGGGAGAATTTGGGTATTTTGGTAAGTCAAAGTCAAACTTTAGGTATTTTAATTAAATTCCCTTTTTTTATCATATAATTAAAGACAAAATAGAAAAATTGAAACTTGTGTTTTTAAAGGACAGTTATTTTGAAAGAAATAAAAGTAAAAATATAGAGTTGTATATTTAAAATTTAATTAATGTCGATACTTGAAAAATGTTGGCCTCTTGTAGAGATGGTGATTTGCCCCCAAAGATGAGTGCTCTCCTATTTCGACTTCCCCAGAGCCTCCGTTAGCACAGCCGAGACAGCGACGGGTTCTCTGTCCCTGCAAGGATAGAGTGACATAAGTTTTGAGAATTCAAGATAAATTAAGAAGTCAGAAAGTTATCAATTTTTTTTTAACATGGAATCAATTAGCCCCGCCCCGGTGGGGAACCCGGTTCACCCGACGCGATTGGGGCCGGGGATTCCCCGCTAAACCGGGTCCCAGGGCCGGGGATCCCCGGTAGGCTCAAACCGAGGACGGGACCGGGTAACGTATCTCCCGCCCCGCCCCCTACCCGGTATTATTTATAGATTGTTTTAAATATATTATTTATTTATTTTCCAATTAAATTACTTTAACAAGTTAATTGTCGACGCTTCATAATTGAACCTTACTATTTTATAGTGATGAAACAAAGAGCATGCAACAACACACTTGAAAGTTGCAACAGAGGAGAGTAAACAAAATTTTTATTCGTGGATAAATTTTTTATTACGCTCCAACCATCAAAGAGGCTTACGCAAAAAATTGCAAAAACTTACAAAAAATTAATACTATCCTAGTAGGCAGTCATGTTTTTTTTTTACTTTTTGTTGCCTATTACTTAACCGGGCCAGAAACGAGTTAGGGGAACGGGTCTAGACCGGGGACGGGGAAATGGGGGTTGACCGAGTTTGACCGGGGACGGGGAAACGGGATTTGACCATAAGTTTGACTGGGGATGGGATAATAATCCTCGTACCCGCCCGGGCCGGGGGAAGTTACCAAAAACCGGGGCCGAGGCCAGGGATTGTAAACCCCGCCCCATACCCTCCCCGTTGCCATGCCTAGCCTCTTGTAAATTGTGAAGCATATTTTGTTTATGCGAATCATGGCGCAACGTGTTGATACGATAGCTTCAAACAATATTATAAAAAAATATTGAGTAAATTACATGATTGGTCCTGTGGTTTGTTGAAAATTGCATCGTGCGTCCCTAATTTGAAATAATTATGGAAAACGTTTCCATGGTTTACATTTTCACACGTCTTTGGTCCCTGTACCCTAACACCATTAGATAGTTCTGTTAGAGTGAGTTAACTCTAAGGGTATTTTAGTCTTTTTATTTTATTTTCTTATTTTCAGTTAAACATTTATCCTCTAACTTAATAAAAACCACAGGGACCAAGAATGTAAGACACACATCTATACATATTTATAACACACACACACACACGCACACACACGCACACACACACACACACACACACACACACACACATATATATATATATATATATATATATATATATATATATATATATATATATATATATCCACTACCTCCATCAACCTCTGGCAACACCCTTTTCCCTCCATCAACCACCGTGACCCCCTTCCTATGCCCTATCTCCTACCATCTCAGTATTATTTCCAAAATTGGCATCAAATTGTCATCGCCCATCGATTCCTATTAGAGCCCCACCTACAAGGATAAAAGCCCTTATGAGTTGACTCACTTAGAAAAAAAACCATAGTGAGTCAATGACCAAAAATCTGGAAATAACATCCATTGAAACACTATATTACCAAACGACAGTAATCCCCTCTTTTCCCAAAAATATTCTGAACAAAACTGCTATAGCCATTGCCCATCGATTCCTATTAGAGCCCCACCCCAAATTCTAACTCTGATCATTGAAGCAATGCTTCCAAAAGTAAAGAGGAGGCCAAAGTTGTGTACTTGAAACAGGAAAGTAGCAACCAAGAATTGGAGACCATTGCATAATCATCAATTTATCCATAACAAGCTGAGTAGAAACCACATGACTAAAAGCAGGTATTAGGTGAGGATGGCAGCAAGGGGGTCGTCGACTAAGATAGGGTGCCAGTGTGGTTGGGGAGGCTAGAGATAGCCTTCATCGATGTTCATCAACTAAAGATACAGGTTTTGACAGCGACTCATAGATGCATCGATTCACTCATTCACAGGTTTAGATTGTTCCTAAACCGAATCTTGAACACAACATAGATTGAGGAGCAAATATGGCACTATTTCCATCACTCTTATGGAGGAGTAGATTTGGAAGAGTAGATCATGGTAGTTGCTGGATATGGATGAAGTTCAGAACCAAGGGGGTTTTTGTTCGGAAAAAAATATCGTGCCAAATGACGAGAAGCTCACAAATGATTTCTAAGGTCCCAAAACGAGTAGAAATCCAAGTGCACAATAAACCCAACAACAAATGCGGATAACAATAATCTAGATGTTACACAATAATTCTCTAACGTAGAAAATTAAACCCCCACAAAAAAAAATATATATATATATATATAGATAAAAATGATGGAAACGTTAGTATATATAAATATATATATAGCAAGATATATAAGCGTATATATCGATGATATATATATATATATATAGGGCAAGATCACAACCAATAACACAAGGATTTAACGTGGTTCCACTATCATTGTGATAGTGTACGTCCACCAAAGAGAGAGAGAGAGAGCAAGTGTTTATTACCAACCAAGGAGATTACAAATGCTTAACAAGGATCTTAAGATCCACGATCAACAAACGAAGCTTCACGAACACCACCGGATATTAAAGACACTTTCGACCTCATACACACTAAGTATATCGAGTTATACTAGGGAGAATATTTGTGGGTGTTCTAACGAATGGAAGCTAGCTAAACCGTATGTGTGTTTGTGTGTTTGAAATGAAGAGGCCAAGGGATGTATTTATAGGGAGCAAGAATAAGGGTAATACGGTAATTTCCATATTACCTCAATAATTACGTGTAGCATCAAAAGGAAAATATAATATAATTTAATATTATAACACTCCACCATGATGCACGTAATCCTCGATAAAGAAACGAATCCCAATCCAACGAATACGAGTCTTCCCAACGGTTGATCAGAGCAAGCTAGCAAAGTAAATTGGCATGAGGTAGCAAAGTGCTTTCCAACCGTGACGAGCTTCGGCATGGCCATCACCCGTCAAAGTCACAAGCAAACAAATAACCTCAAATGCATAATCCACTGAACAAAGTAGAGCATAAGCAAAGCTATAAGCACTTAACAGAGCAATTCCTTCAAAGGTGTCATTTTGTCACCTGTGGTAATATCTTCTCTCTCTCGCAAAGTGGCCAACGGCACTAACACAAACGAAGTTGGATTAAGTTTGAGCAATGCCCAAACTTAGCTGGCGGTAGAGACTTAGTGAACATATCAGCGACATTATCGTCTGTTAGGACTTTCATCAAATAGACGACATTTGCTTCATGTAATCTAACAAGATATGCATCACACACATTTATGTGTTTTGTCCGGGAGCTGAAAGCCAAATTAGTTGCCAAATGGATGGCACTCTAATTATCACAGAGATTGCGTACGGAAGGTTGCTCGAAGCCCAAGTCATTTATCCGTTCTTTCAAATAGACCGCTTCCTTTGCAGATTCAACCGACGCAACAAGTTCAGCTTCTGTGGTCGACAATGCAACAATAGACTGTAACCGTGATCTCCAACTGACGGCTGTTCCACCCAAGGTAAATACATAACCGGATGTGGATCTCCAACCTACTCGATCACCTGCATAGTCAGAATCACAATATTCAACAATTTCACAGTTATCGTGCAAACCAAATATAAGACCATGCTTCTCGATTCCCTTCAAAAATCCGAATGCCATTTTAACGACTGCCCAATGTGATCGACCCGGATTCACAAGAAACCGACTCACCACTCCGATACAATGTGCGAGATCGGGACGGGTACACACCATGGCATACATGAGACTCCCGACCGCACTAGCATATGGAACCTTTGACATTTCGGCCTTCTCATTGTCGTCCTTCAGACAATATTCACTCGTAATCTTGATGTGCTTCGGTAGCGGAGTGCTAGACGTCTTGGCACCATCAAGATTGAACCGCTTCAGAACTTTCTGAATATACTCTCGTTGTGTCAACCTGAGTGTTCGGGACTTTCTGTCCCGCACGATTTCCATGCCCAAAATCTTCTGCGCCGCGCCAAGATTATTTATTTCAAATTCTGACTTCAACTTATCTTTCAGACGTTCGATCTCTGACCGGTCCTTGCTGGCAATAAGTATATCATCTACATAAAGAAGTAAGTAAGTGAAAATACCACCGCTTTGTCTATGATAGACACAAGCATCCTTTTCACTATGCTCAAATCCCAGAGTGAGCATAAACGAATCAAACTTCTTATACCATTGACGAGGCGACTGTTAAGCACATAGAGGGACTTCTGGAGCTTACATACATATTCTGGTTTGCTGTCGGAAACGAAACCATCAGGTTGCTCCATATAGATAGTTTCCTCTAAGTCTCCGTGTAGGAAGGCGATCTTCACATCCAGTTGTTCTAGCTCCAAATCATGAATATCCACGATCGCTAAAAGAACACGAATAGATGTATGTCTAACAACGGGAGCAAAAATATCATCATACTCGATACCTTTCCGTTGTGCAAAGCCTTTAGCAACGAGACGAGCCTTGTACCGATTGTCATCTTTGACTTTGAAAACCCACTTGCAACAATAGCACGGTTGCCCTTCGGCAACGGACATAAGTGTTGGTTCTATATGCTCAAGAATGATTATAAAATAATATTACCGGTAATATATGATCCTATAGGGTCACACCGAACAACAAGTAGACACCGAATTAATATTTATAAGAATTTTAATTCTTGATAAATATGATTATTTCTTGATAAATATTATTAATTGTATTATTGAATATAATTCATAATATTAGATGCAAATGAAAGATTCTAGTTTATTAATTAATATGATTAGCTCATATGTAACTAGAATTAAAAGGAGGGACTTTATTGATAAAGTTTAAAATAGTTAAAATTGTGATTTTAACCATTTTAAACTAGGAGGACTTAAAATGAAATTTTGCATGGAAGACTTGACTCCCATTGGCTCTCTTGGGTGGCAATGTCATAAGCCTTGAATATGTAAACCACTTTTCTTCTATTTTTTAAAAACATGAAAAAGACTAGCAAAACACAAGAAAAGTTTTCTCTCCTCCTCCTCCCTCTAATTTCGGACGAAAACCACACAAGTGTGGTGGTTTTTGTTCTTTGGCTATTCAAGTCTATTGTAGACTTGATTGAAGGCTTCTTATTTGCATCTCCAAGTAAAAGGAACTAGCATTCATTCAAGGTGTCGGTACTTGTGGTGGATACCGATAGAGAGGAGCTACTTTGGTCTTTCTTACCATCTTCAACAACATCTAAATTTGGTTTGATCAAAGTCTTCAAAGGTAGTAATCTTGAACTCTCTTGATTTACCTTTTATATTTATATTTTCATGCATGTAACAAGATCCTTGGTGGGAATAAAAATGGTTTTTATGTTTTTGTTCAAAATATTTTATTTTGCTTCCGTTGCCTAAATTATATTTATGAGTTTTTGAAACCCATGTTTGAACATAAAATCCCAACAAGTGGTATCAGAGCCTATGTTATAATGCATGATTAGATAATAAGTTTTATTTGGATAAAACTTGGTTTTTGGAAGCCATGGGTAAAATTTCATTTTTGTATGAAAAGTTCATGCATGGCTTCTTTGGCAACTTGCTTGTGCTAGTTTTTATTTTTTTTATGTAACAAAATTTTAACATGCATTTTTGTTACATAAAAGTTGCCTTAGAAAAACAAAGTGTTGTTTTATTTATGTTATTTATGAGAAATATGTGCATAAACAAGCCATGGACCAATATGTTGGTTGTTGTGTTGTGTTGGGTCATTGACCAGCATCTTCCTAAATCGAAACGTGGCGCTGGCTGTTACGCTATATGGAAATAAGTTGCGCCTTCTCCACCAGCAATTGCTTTTGGCGTAATGGTAAGCGCTTGGATCCTAACATGTGGTATCAGAGCAGGTCACGGGTTCGAATCCCATGGAGTGCATTTAAAATGCCAAAGGCATGCTGTGCAGCCATTGACTTCTAGCGAAGCTCTCGTTAGTGCTGGCAGATGCTGGGGGGGGGGGGGGGGGGGATTGTTGGGTCATTGACCAGCATCTTCCTAAATCGAAACGTGGCGCTGCCTGCTACGCTATATGGAAATAAGTTGCGCCTTCTCCACCAGCAATTGCTTTTGGCGTAATGGTAAGCGCTTGGATCCTAACATGTTGTTCTTTTAAATTTGTTTATAATTTTTATTATTATTCATGTTGGTTTGTAATAGTAAATAGGTTTTATTATTTCATGTTCTCTTGTTCATTTTGTAAGTATTAGATTAGTTGTTAGAACTAGTTTTTTTATTTGTAAAATGTAACAAGAAGAAGGCCAACATGGAGCTTGAAGATGGAGCTTGATGTCTTGTTTGCATGGAGATGCTAAAGCAAGTGGGAGCTTGAAGTTTTTTATTTTGTCCCTTTGGAATGGACTTGGCATTTCTTGTTTTGGCTCACAAGAAATGTCATTAGAAATGACTTTGTTTTATGCACATTCTTTTGCATGTTTATGGTTGATTATGTTCTTTTTGATGCGTTAAAATATAGGATATTGCATGCTAGTAAAGAACATAAAATTGGTTCAAACGCGCTTATTTAAAAATTGTTTAAACTTGAAGCGACACATTTTAAAATTAGATTTTAAATGAACCAAGTTTTAAAATAGAAATTTTATATCAACCAATATTTAAAATGGAGATTTTAAATTAATGACATGCAAATTGGTTCAAATACGTCTTAAATAAAATTGTTTATTTAAAAACGGCGTAACTTTAAAATTGGATTTTAATTGAACCAAATTATTTAAAATGGAGATTTTAAATTTATTCATTTTGAGAAATAGTTTCTTTTTCTTAAAAGAGTACCTTGATTATTGGATGCATGCAATAATATGGTACTATGAGTTTTAAGTCTAAAATTGAGATTTTGAATTTTATAAAAAGAGTTTAAATGGAGATTTCAAAACTCATACAAACTCATAGTCTAAATAATAAAAGTGTTTATTAAGGGGCCGTTTACCTACTCTTTCTGGTTAAGTGCTGTCCGGGTAAGAGTGTTGTCCCGGGTAAGTGCTGTCCCCGATAAGTGTTGTCCGGGTAAGATTGTTTACCAAGTGATTTTTGATAAATGCTTACCGACAAAAAATGACCATTTTAACCCCTTTGTAATTATATAATTCTCTTATCCTAATTTTATATAATTTTCCTATTCTAATTTTATATATATATATATATAGGCATGGAATTATATATATAAATAGTTCCCTGACAATTAAAGGGATGAGTTCTTTTATATAATATATAATATAAACTCTCACAATATATAATATATATATTATAATCTCAATATATATTATATCTGAATAGCCAATCTTTTCAAAACCATGTTCCTTCAAAAACCTAAACCGGCGGCAGAAACCCTTCTTCTCTATCTTTCCCCCTCTCAAAAACCCAATAAATTTTAGGGTTTACTTCATGTTTTTTTTGAGGATCTATCATCACCGTTACGATCATACCCAAGACGACGACAACAACGGTGGTCTTTAGCAGGAGGAGGGAGGAGTTCGGCGGTGGTCTTTAGCCGGAGGAGGGAGGAGTTCGGCGGTGGTTTCGAAAGAGTTGCAGGTGAGTATAGGTCGGTCCAGTAGCGTAGTAACAGGGACTGCTCGGAGCTGCTGTGGTGTTTGCATCCTGCAAAGTTCTTGGGGTGTTGCTAATTTCTCTACTGTTTGTTTTATTTCCTTTCATTAAACTTGAGTTGGTGAGGATGCTATTGATTTGTATTTGTTCCTGTGATGGTTGTTGGTAACATATGGGAAGTTGTCGTTCAAGAAAAATGGTGAAAACCCTAATTGCAACTGGAAGGGCAACGGTAGAAAGTTAGAAACTGACCCGGGTAAGCATGAATTTGGTGCGGTCTCGGACAGACTTCGGTCAGCGGCTTGGTCAGTTTTCGGTCAGACTCGTAATTTGGTAAACATACTGACTGCTGACCGAGTCAGATTTGCTGACCGAGTCAGCCTGGTCAGCGGTTAGTAAACAGCCCCTAAGAGACTATAAGTGGTTCTTATAGTGATCAAACTAAAACGTTCATATATGATATTAATAATTGACCACAATCAATTAATTGATAAAATAAAGATTTTATTTAACTAAAAGGAACCATTTGATGAGAAATAAGATTTTAATTAAATACCATGTATTATTGAATGCATGCAAAATCACATGATACTAAAATGTTTTCAAAACTAGAATTGTAAAACATATAAAAAAACCCTTTTAAAATACAAGTCTATGTCGTCCTTATGAGAAACACTCAATACGTCACTATGACACCCTTATGGGATAAAGGTCACCTAACCACTTGGATTGTCTTGAGATGGATGAGGTGATTCTTATGTCTTTGTGGGAAAAAGGTCACCTAACCGCATGGATGTGAGTTTCACACGTTGTTTCAAGTAGGATGACTTGATTGGGAATCGTTTGTGATAAAGGTCACCTAAGCATTAGAAACCCAATGCATAGATGAGATCAAACATGCCAATTAACAAACAAGTTGTTAAGGGATCCCATAACGCTAAGAATTATATTTGGATGTAATCGATAAACGTTATCTACCTTGTTGGATTAAATGGACGGGATAAAGGTCACCTAACCGTTTCATTTGTTTTGCAACGTTGGATCCTAGATTTTATGCAAATTAATGTTTTAGAAAACTAAAGGGTAATTAATTTGCTAAAAATTAATATTGAAAATACTATATTAAAACTTTGTTAAATTTTGTAGATGGCCCAAAATGCAAACACTACTATTGACACATCCCTAAGAGCTTTTCTTTTGGAAGAGAAGTTAACCACTCAGAACTTCCCGATTTGGTTTCAAAAATTGAGACACGTTCTCATACATGAAAACAAATCATACATACTTATCGTACATCTTCCTCAAGAACCTCCTCTTACCTCCATAAAAGCTCACGATACTTGATTGAAACATAATGATGATTCAATCGATGTATCACATCTTATGCTTGAAACCATGGTTCCATCCTTACTAGAAATAATGGAAATGTTTCCACTGAGGGCATTTGACATGGTAAACCGATTACGGGAATACTACCAAATGTATATGGTCCGTGAACGTTTCGATACTATTGGGGTACTTCACAGGACAAAGATGGAGGAAGGCCAAGATGTAAGCTCTCATATTCACAAAATGAGGACGCACCTTGACTATTTGGATAGACTTGGCTATCCTTATTCTAATGGGAGAGCCATAGATGTGATCCTCAAATCTCTGACCAAAGCATTTAATGTTTTTGTCGAAAATCTGAATATAGACCTCGAGAAGATTTCAGTCCCAGAATTGCATACGATGCTAGAAACTGCTGAGGAATCTTCCCATGGTAACAGTTACATGTGATAGATGTGGCAACATTGGTCATAGAAGAGGAGATTGTCCTTCTGAGAAATAAATGTTTTCTAACGAAGGAAAGTCCTTCAGGTATCTATAATTTAGATAGAACTTTTACCTTTCTATCTTACACTTGTGTATTTGATACTAAGTGTAGAACTCACTTTTGTAATATGTTATAGATGATCAAGAAAGGTAAGTGACTGAATGACAAGCAAAATGGTGATCCATATAAGCAAGGAAGCAAGATTGCATACCAAGCTTATAAGAGATTTTATTTTGAAATCATTTGGCTTGTATTGTTAAACAAGTTTGTTTCGAACAATATTTAAATTTAGTTTGACTAAATTATTATTTTTCAGTCACATGTTTATTGATTGAATGAAATTCACTTAACCGTTTTGGAAACGATTATATTCATATTCAAAAATGAATTATTCCATTTCGAGAACTAGTCCTCTTAATTGAATAAGAAAGTGAATCTCAAAAGCTTTCTAAACCACAGTTCTATATAAACACCATAAGACTCAAATGTGATTTGAATCAAATCTACACATGAAATAGTCAACTTAATCAAGTAACATTAAACACATATCTCTACTTCAAAAGTGTGGTATTTTGAAGGCAAATGATAATGTTTCATTTGACATATACGAGTTTTGATAAGTTGAATATAGCTCTTCTCTCTAGTTATTGTAGTAAAAGAGAAAAGTCTTTGGTTAAGATGATACATATTGATGTATATGGTTTTAAAAACCAAGTCTAGATACGGTGATAGATAATACATATCTTCACTGACGATTTCAAACGTTGAAGTTATGTTTATGAAACATAAGCATGAAGCATTTGATATGAATTAAAGTTGTTTCAAAGTGAAGTTAAAGAAAACAACTCAATAGGACCATTAAAGTCTTTTCTGATATAGGAAGATAGTAACTAAACCAAGAACTCTTGGATCATCTTAGAAATTGTGTATATCCGAAAGGATGAACCGAACCTTATTAAATATGATGAGTAGAAGTACTATTCCTATATCAATTCGGAATTCTGCCCGAGTTACTGTAAACCGTATTTTATGACAACAACCAAAAGGTAGACAAGACACCTTATAAGATTTCGTATGAAAGTTTTTCATCCTTAGTCTTAGTTGAAGGTGCGGGTTTATGAAGCTCATGTAAGACAATAAGCTTTAAGTGAACTCAACCCAAAATCTACTAAATGCATATATTGTAGAATATACTATAAATTGTTTAAGATACCGATTCTACAATCCCACAAACAATAAAATTATTTATTGTTTCAAAGCCAAGTTCTTAGAAAGCAAGTTTTTAATGGGCAAGGCAAATGGGAGATTTAAGGAACTTGAAGGAAATCAAGAACCTCATGCACTTATTGGTTGGCACTAGTTGTCAAACAAATGTTGTTGAAACTGAGCAATTTGATTGATCAGAAACTTAGTAAAAACACCAAGTGTTCGCAAATCTAGTGGAATCACTCAGAAATCTGTCAGGATCGATTCTTAACAAGAATTAAACTTCTTAGAAACAGAATTTAGAGAATCTTGCGGAATAGAACTCTAAATCAATTAAAGAACAATCAATAGAAATTCAATAAACTGTATATATATCAAACAGTTATTACTCACAAGTTTTACACCAAACCTCAATCTTGTTGAACAGGCTCAACAAGACGATTTCTACTTCTCTAGAAATAGGATCTATGATCTTGAGGTTAATTCACTCTTGAATGAATATCGAATTCTGTATACTATCTATCTTCTATCGTCTCTTTCATTTTTTCTAATAGCTATCTATCAATACTATTTATACAAAAATAATTACAAGATAACTATCAAAAGTAAATTGATCTTCTGAATCTTCGTTAAACATATCTTGATCAATTCCTTATTTGTCTCCAAAAGCATCGCATCCCAAACTTATCAACTCAGCAGTATTAATGATGATTTGGCTCAGCAGCATTAACAACCTTCAGCAGTATTAACCTTCACAGTCTTCAAGCAGTAGTAACTCAGCTCAGCAGTACTAACCATGTCTAGCAGTAGTAATTTGGTCTAGCAGCACTAACTTCGTCTAGCAGTAGTAATCTTGGTCTAGCAGTACTAACTTCATCTAGCAGTACTAACTTCGTCTAGCAGCAGTAACCTTGCCCAGCAGTAGTAACGAAGAACTGGCAGTAGTAATGTAGACTTAGCAGTACTAACCATACTTGGCATATCTTCAGTTCCCAACAATCTCCCCCTAACTTGACTTTTAGGAAAAGAAGTCAAGTTCTTCAGATGATGCTTCCAAAACTTAGTCATCATGTACACACAGATTAGGACTTAAACCTAGACTCTGATTTGCAATCCTCCTTACCAAGAATCTTCCCATAGCAGAGTCTTTGTTGCAGACCAACTTTACATGTAGCATCCCTTTCAGTCTTTTCATGCTGTGATTATATATTTGATCCACCAGATAATACTCCTGATATGTGTTGTCAATTGATATGACATACACTCCACAATTTTCATAGAGCATCCAGTTGGTTACTGCTTGAAAAGGTCTTGCTGTTATGTGTTGAACTACTTCTGGTCTGAACATTAGGCATAGGTATTCTAACACCATCTTTGTGATAGACATACCTCTTTCTGTCAACATGTTGCCATAGATCTGCATGCCTACTTTGAACATCTCTTCCAGGTCAGATCTTGAGCATCTTCTTATGGCTTGTCCCCATGTTCTGTAGACTTCAAACTGCCCATCAGCTCTCTTGAGTCTGATATACTCCTTTCTTTCATCTATCAATGTATCCCAGTGACTGATTTCAGGAGGCTTTGAGTCTAATGGAGTCACTTTTATTGGTTCAGTATCAACCATAGTGATGTACAAGTCACACTGTTCATTGCTAAGTGATTGTGCCTTACTGGATTGACCTGTCTTGCTATCTCCTTGTCCTTCATCCTTGGCAACTTCTTCCTTTTCTCTTTCTTCTACCACTGGCTTCTCAACAGGTTCTATCTTTTGCTTCTTTACACACTTCTTTTTAGTGGCCACAGACTTTGTTCTCTTTCTGCTGAAAACCATCTTTGCATCCTTAGGTTCTTCCTGTTTCTTGGCAGTTGGAGGTGTATCATGTTTGGCTTTGATTAAAGCCTCTGCAACCTCCACTTCTTCTACTGTAAGCTTCTCTGTTACTGTTTCTGCTTTCTTTGTAGATTGAGCAGCATTAACTGTTTCTGCTGCTTGCTTAGAGTCAGCAGCATTAACAGTTTCTGCTGCTACTTCAGTTTCAGGTTCTTTCTCTGTTAGGTCTTCAGCAGCATTAACTGTTTCTGCTGCTTGTTCAAACTCAGCAGTATTAACAGTTTCTGCTGCTGTGGTTTCTGCTGCTTTTGAAGTTTCTGCTTCTTTAATCATCTCCTCCACCTTTTCTGTCTCCCCCTTATTCTGTGCACTGGACTCCCCCTTAAACTGTGCATAATCCATTTCCATCTCATTCTCCATGTGAACTGTCTCCCCCTCAATTTGTGGACCCTTCATTTTCAGATCTGCTTCTGACTCTGACTCCCCCTTTTTGGGAGCATCATCGGTTGAAGTTCTTCTTTTCAGCACAAATTGGGCCTTTTTCTTTTTGTGCAGCAACTTGGTGACCATCTTTTTGAGCTTCTCAATTTGAGACTGTTGGTAGGTGACCACAGTCTTCAGTTGCTCAATCTCTTTCTTTTGTGCCATTACATCCAAGTTGATATTCCCTATGGTTTCCATCAATTCCTCATAGTTATATCTATCCTCACCTTGTTTAGAAGTGTTTACCTTCTTTAAAGGATCACTGGAAGTTTTAGCAGAAGCCTTCTGCCTAGCAGAAGCACTACCTGCCCCCTTGGTTTCTTGGCACCTGGGTCCTCCTAATGATTTCTCATTTAGAGTTGCCATGGGGAAGGTCTTATTTATGTTACCACTGTCCTTCTCTGTGCTAGCAGAAGTAGTGGCAGCCTTAGCACCCATATGGTCATCCTTCTCCTTAGAGACCACCTTCTTGGGGTTGGGAGACACCCCTGTGGTTTCCCTGTTGATATTCTCAATTGGAGAATGCTCCAATTGAGGGCTTAAAGGCTTATGGCTCTGAGTAGGTACATCAAGGGAAGGAACCTTGTGCACCTTTCTTCTTTGAAACCTTTTGGTGATTGTGGGAGTGGGTTGTTCAAGAATGGACTGAGGGATGTCTTTTGAGATGGAAGGTTGGGATTGGTCATCAGTGTGTTGATCTAATGAGGGCCTTGATCCTGATGCCATACCTTCAGAGGGGTGGGACACAACCATCATTGTAGAGAACAATGGTGTGTCAACTCCTTCCGAGTCCCTAGGAAGTCTTTTCATATTTGAAAAAACCTTCCCTTTAGGGGATTTGGGTACATATACCTCAGTAAACTGAGGTAAGTCCATCAATTCCTTGTTAAGAACTTCTTGCACAAACCTTGGATACATGAAAAAGGTCTTTTTGGATTCCAAGTTTGATACAAGATCATTAAAGATCATTGCCGAAAAATTGTACTTTCTGGCAGTGGATAAGCAGACCAAGGCATATGCAATGGGACTGCTGAACTCACTCCATCCAGTAGTTTTCTTGGAAATACAGTGCATCAGGGTATGAACAAGAAATCTCCATTGGTTGAAAATTTTTGATTTGTAGAATTTAAAAACACCAATGGGACCTTCATACCCCATTCTTTGTAAAGTAGAAAAGAGTTCTTCATTAGGAATAGAAGATATACCTGAAGCATCATTCAACTGAAGAGAGATGCGAATAACCTCTTCAGTGACTTTCAAGGGTTTATCACAAACCCTTGTTCGAATGGTTTTCTGCCCTTCTTCGACACTAACAGTTGCATTCTCCCAAAATTGTGTCTGAAGTTCGATATAGATTGTTGGGCTCACCGTTAGGGCATAGGAGATGTGCGAGGATTTGAGAAAATCGACTATATCGTGGAATCCCGCAGCTTGTTTCGGCTTCTGAAGCATGGCTATTTCATTGTGCTCATCCACAAACTCCATGATTCCTGAGGATTCTTGAAAGAAAAACACAAAGATTCTGGGGAGACTAGGTTAGAACGAGAGAGAAGAAGTAAATGCGAAGAGTCGTTATGAACTTGGGCGGGCAAACAGGGGTATTTATATGCCCTAGATTATTAAAAGCAGTATTAACGACATAAGCAGTATTAACTACCTAGCAGTATTAACTACCTAGCAGTATTAACTACCAAGCAGTATTAACTACCTAGCAGTATTAACTACCTAGCAGTATTAACTACCAAGCAGTATTAACTACCAAGCAGTATTAACTACCTAGTAGTATTAACTACCTAGCAGTATTAACTACCAAGCAGTATTAACTACCTAGCAGTATTAACTACCTAGCAGTATTAACTACCAAGCAGTATTAACTACCAAGCAGTATTAACTGCACTAGCAGTATTAACTACTGAGCAGTATTAACTACCAAGCAGTATTAACTACCAAGTAGTATTAACTACCTAGCAGTATTAACTACCTAGCAGTATTAACTGCACTAGCAGTATTAACTGCACTAGCAGTATTAACTACTGAGCACTATTAACTACTAGAACAGTATTAACTACTGAGCAGTATTAACTACACTAGCAGTATTAACTACTGAGCAGTATTAACTGCAAAGCAGTATTAACTACACAAGCAGTATTAACTACTGAGCAGTATTAACTACTGAGCAGTATTAACTGCACAAGCAGTATTAACTACTAGAACACAGGCAGTAGTAACTCTGCACTGTGCATCACTTGTCAAATCCTCAAATGTCAACTTACACATCACTTTTACCACTTCTCTTATCTTCTGCAGGATTATTTTCAAAAGTAGCATGTCCTCCATCAATTCATTGGAAATATTGAAGGCAGGCCATGTTACCTGTCATGTGCCTAGAGCAACCACTGTCAACATGCCAAATGCTTCTTCCCTTAAGCTGTTGGCTACCCTGCACATCTGAGAAATCAATTAGTTTTTGTTGGGGACCCAAGCCATAGTGGTCTTGGGTCTCCCTTGATCATCAAAATACTTACATTCTGTTTTGATGAGCTTGTCAAAGTGAGGAACATCAGTGCTTGAGTACTTTGTTTTGATGATAGGTCTAGAAGCAGTACTAACTGATGTAGAAGTGCTAACTTAGGCAGCACTAACATTGCTTCCAGAAGTACTCGCCTTCTCAGCAGTATTAACTAACTTAGCAGTACTAACACTAGAAGCAGTATTAATTGTTGAAGAAGTACTAACTGTGTTAGCAGTACTAACACTGCTAGTGACATTATTGCTTCCTGCAGTACTAACATTGTTAGCAGTACTAACTGAGTTGGCAGTATTATCATTGGTACCTTTAGGCATCCATACTCTAACACTTTCTGTTTCTGCCTTTTTCATGTGGCTTATGGTTTTAACTTGTTTCTTTGCCACAACTTTCCTCACAGACTTTCTATATCCCCCACTCTTTCTGTAACCAGCAGGTTTTTGAAAATATCTTTGAGCATTAAACCTTTGGTTAACTGGATTGAAATAACAGTGTTTGGCTAAGTGATTTAGCTTACCACAGATGAAGCAAGGTTTTGGCCTGTTGATTCTGTTCAGGTCAACTCCTTGTCTCATAGCCCACTGGTTATTCCAGTTCCTTTGATTTCCCCTCTGATTATCATGTTTTTGGGGCTTGAGCTCTTGAGATTTCTTACAAGAACAATGTTTACAGGTATTGGGAGCCACAACTGTGGTCTGTTTGTAATGGACTCCCTTTTTCTCTTCATTCCTTTTGATCTCAGTGTTCTTGACACATGGACTCTCACATTCCTCATCAGAGTCTACTTTGTCAGTCTTATCCTCAACAACTATTTCTTTTTCACAAGGATCTATATTAATCTTTAATTCAGGTTCCTTTCTATCCTTGGTCTCTAACAAATCAGACTTGGGAGGTATGTAGTTGTTATTGTAGGGTGGAGGTGTGGCATTGTACCCAATCCCTACTTTCATCTTGTCATGGATTTGAGCCTTAATGATGGTATCCATGGTTTTAGAAGCACAGGTAAACTTTTCAACATCAAGTTTAACCTTCTCAAGCTCTTCTTTTAATTTCTCATTCTCCTCCCCAGACACTTTCAGCTTAATCTCATACTCATTCTTCTCCCACTTCCAATAGTTAGTATCATAGTGGTGTTGAAGTTCATTAGCTTGAAAAGCTCTAATCTGTTCCTCAAACCTTTCTACAATCCTAACATAATCTTTCACATCTTTCTCTAGCCTCTTGAGGTCATCACACATACCCTGATTGTGATCCCTATATTTTTTAACAGCATCAATGCAAGCTTGAGAACAGAGTTTAGATTGTACCTCAGTGGGAATATCAGATACTTCTGCCATAAGAGCTTGATTCTGACAGGCTTCCTCAGCTTGATCACTCCAATCAAATCCCATTCCTTGTTGAGAAACATGGGCTTGAGAGGAGCTTCTGTTTTGGTTTCCATTTGGAGCCTGTTGATGTGATCCTCCATAACACTCAACCTTGGATTGGTCAAAGCCTTCACCATCTTCTCCAATCTTTCCTTCATTACATGGGCCATTTTCTATGATGTCCCATATTGCATAATTAGTAAGAAGAATGTACTGCTTGATTCTCAGTTTCCACATGTCCAATTTATTGGGTTTGAGCATGGGAACTTTTGAAACAGGAGTACTGTGAGTATCCATTGAATTGTCCATAGCTTCTAAGATACCAACGCTCTGATACCACTTGTCAGGATCGATTCTTAACAAGAATTAAACTTCTTAGAAACAGAATTTAGAGAATCTTGCGGAATAGAACTCTAAATCAATTAAAGAACAATCAATAGAAATTCAATAAACTGTATATATATCAAACAGTTATTACTCACAAGTTTTACACCAAACCTCAATCTTGTTGAACAGGCTCAACAAGACGATTTCTACTTCTCTAGAAATAGGATCTATGATCTTGAGGTTAATTCACTCTTGAATGAATATCGAATTCTGTATACTATCTATCTTCTATCGTCTCTTTCATTTTTTCTAATAGCTATCTATCAATACTATTTATACAAAAATAATTACAAGATAACTATCAAAAGTAAATTGATCTTCTGAATCTTCGTTAAACATATCTTGATCAATTCCTTATTTGTCTCCAAAAGCATCGCATCCCAAACTTATCAACTCAGCAGTATTAATGATGATTTGGCTCAGCAGCATTAACAACCTTCAGCAGTATTAACCTTCACAGTCTTCAAGCAGTAGTAACTCAGCTCAGCAGTACTAACCATGTCTAGCAGTAGTAATTTGGTCTAGCAGCACTAACTTCGTCTAGCAGTAGTAATCTTGGTCTAGCAGTACTAACTTCATCTAGCAGTACTAACTTCGTCTAGCAGCAGTAACCTTGCCCAGCAGTAGTAACGAAGAACTGGCAGTAGTAATGTAGACTTAGCAGTACTAACCATACTTAGCATATCTTCAGTTCCCAACAAAATCCGAGAAATATCGATTTCTCATGAGTAATGAAGAATGATGTATGATAGGTTTCTAGTAAGCCTATCAACTACTAAAGTGCTATGTCAGATTCTGAGTCTGATGAGTGGCTTAGAGTCATGAACACTAAGATGCAATCCATTCATGGATCAGTACAAGTATCATTAAGCTAGAATCTTCATTTTGACACGAAAATTAAAAGTTTAATTTTCACCAAAATAAAAGATGACTCATGCATTTACTAAGAGGCTAGTGGGAGCGCAGTAAAATTTCTAATGTTGTATGTGCAAGACATACTAGTATTTGGAAATTAACTTTTCGACTTAGCAAAACATCATGTTTTGGCTCGGACAGTATTTCCTTAATAAAAGACTTAGAAAGGGTTAATTTTGTTCTTGAAATAAAGATCTTTAAAGTTGGACTAAGACGACTTATAGGTTTAAGTCAAAGTGCATATGTTGACATGATCTTGAAAGGTTCAAGATGCAAGGCTCTAAAGGTAGTTTCTTGCAAGTACGATATGACATCATTTTCTAGCACAAAGGCTGAGCTAGATAAAGTGATTGGTATTCCATATGCTTCGGCAATTGGATCTATCATATATGCCATGACATGCACTAGATCGAGTGTATAATAATGCTTTAGAGCATTAGAAGAAGATACCAACGAAATACGAGGAAAGGTCATTGGATGACTATAAAGAACAATTTAAGGTACTTATGAAAAAACAAGGAAGTGTTTCTTAATTGAGGGTTGGAAGAAAGTCATAGTAAAATGTTACACTGATGATAGCTTCTATAAAGATCGAGAAAGTTCTCGACCATAAAAGGGGAATGTCTTCATTATGAATGAAGAAGTAGTTCGTTTGAAAAGGTTCCAAGCGAAAGTAAAATTGCATAATACACTACAAAATAAGAATACACTGCTGCTTTAGAAGCTGCAAAAGAAAGATGCTTGGATGAAAGAGTTCATTGAAAAGCTAGGTAGATGCCTCCCATTCAGGATTACCTAGAAATCTTTTGTGACAATGTGGGTGCCATTACGCAAGCTAAAGGACCATATGTCACATCAGAGTACCAAGCATCTACTCCAAACATTTAACTATATTTGGAATAAAGTTAAAAATGGAGATGTTAGTATTCACAAAGTTCACACAAATCAAGTTTTTGATGGACCCATTCACGAAGTTCTTTTCATAAGCCAAGCTTGAAGTGTCATGCTTGGGCTATAGGACTTCGTTATTCTAGTGATGGGATTTGATTTGGATTTAGTACTTGGATATTGGAACAAGTTAAGCAACAAGTATAGTATTTAGTTAGATATATAGGATATGATCTTTTTCATACTCGTTGTGTTCTATATTAGCATGTTTAATCCTTGAATAAACCAGTTATTCTAAAATGTCCATAGTCGATCATAGTTGTGGGAGCAACCATGAAGTAAGACTAATATGAATTGGATTGGTTGACTTTTAAAGGTAAAAGTGGCAAGGTGCTGCAACCAAGTTCATAGGTACTTGTTAGGGAACAAGTACTGGACCTGACCCGTTTCAAGATCACTTCATGGATCGTCGTCATAAGTGATTCTTGAATAAAGGTAGTATCTTTGTATCCTTCGACCTGAGATACATATTAGGGACTTGAGTGTAGGGAGTACTATGCTTTGATATGGTTAAACGCTGATCTTTAACAAGGCAGTTATAAAGGCCATCATTAGGTATAGTATGAACTACATAAGAGGCGTATGTATTCAAGAGGGGATTTGTTCCTCTAAATAATTTAAGAGTGAGACATCTAAGGCGCCTTACCAAAAGTTGAACAATAGATGAGAATGATAGTGATCCATGTCTCATGTTCAACATGATGTCCGAACAAAGGGATAACTGATACCACACCTTATACATCAATTGAAGCTATGAGCTTGTGGGAATTGGATATTGTTGAATGGCACTTACAGTCATACATTGCTGGGGGCAGTGAGATGTTGCTAGACGTCCACCACTGTCTATATCATTCTATAATGCAATCTTGAGCAAGTGGGAGATTTTTGGTTCTATATGCTCTAGAATGATTATAAAATAATATTACCGGTAATATATGATCCTATAGGGTCACACCGAACAACAAGTAGACACCGAATTAATATTTATAAGAATTTGATTCTTGATAAATATTATTATTTCTTGATAAATATTATTAATTGTATTATTGAATATAATTCATAATATTAGATGCAAATGAAAGATTCTAGTTTATTAATTAATATGATTGGATCATATGTAACTAGAATTAAAAGGAGGGTCTTTATTGATAAAGTTTAAAATAGTTAAAATTGTGATTTTAACCATTTTAAACGAGGAGGACTTAAAATGAAATTTTGCATGGAAGGCTTGACTCCCATTGGCTCTCTTGGGTGGCAATGTCATAAGCCTTGAATATGTAAACCACTTTTCTTCTATTTTTTAAAAACATGAAAAAGACTAGCAAAACTGTAGAATCCAGATCCGTGCAACGATTATGTTTGTGAATAAGCAAATAAGAACAGTTGATATGATTCACAAAGGCTGCCCACTTAGCTATTGATTTAGAGAGAATTACAGTGTAAAGCAGAAAAGCTAAATGAGTCAACTAGCTAATTTTCTAAGCTAATTGCACTTTATATATGCTGGGCCCGTGGTAACAAGCCCATGGCCCGTTCACTATGGACTAAGTTTAAACAATTACAATTCAACCCCTTGAACTTAAAATCAACATAAATTCTACCCTAACAATCTCCCCCTTTGATTTGAAGTTCGAGTTCGCGCTCGATCTCTTGCCAGTTGAATACGTATCATTTGCGCAACGCGAAATGAACCTCAAAGAATCTGATGGCGCGGCGGTAGTCGAGACGTTCTTCAACCATATCCAAAGCAGTATGAGCAGTTCTTTCATTCAGATTGGGTACATAGGATACCTTTGGATTTTCGGATTCGTGCTTGATGATCTTCCGAAGAGCGTCTTGAACTTTGAGCAGTGTGCCTTCGCAAAATCGATCTACCTGACTGAACCTCATAAACTTATTTTCTTTCTGAGCGTTGAGGAAGACGATCCCAAATTCCGGTTGAAGCAGCATCGCATTCTCGGGATACATTGACAGTTTAGGAGCTTTCAGATTCGGTTTGAGCAGATTTACCTTCTTCGCTCGGTTCTCGATTGCCCTTTGAAAGTCCGTAAGATAAGAGATCATAATAGAACGGACGAGGAATCGATGAACCGCTTTGAGCGCCTTTGTTACAGCAAGCGGTCGGATGGTTCTGGTGCGAAGGTCTCTCAGAATAACCAGGAGGTCGAACGGATGGAGATGCTTAAAGTCAGCTTCAGAAAAAATCCATTCTTTTCCGTCTTCACGTCGAACAGTGAATACGGGAAAGACGATCTTCATAATTTTGTTTGACTGAATCTTTAGCACCTCTGAAATTTTATGCTTAGTTCGTACCTAGTCTCTCGGGAGACACCGCTTCATGGCTTCTACGTATCGGAGTTGGCGTGCTGGATCAGGACTGTAGATGCCAAGACAGAAGGTCGGCTCGATCGGGCGAATTCGGTGAACAAACAGCTTCTTCAGAGATTCCTCCAGATGAGGAATGAGGACCTTGATCTTCTCCAAACGGTTTTGTTTCTGAGGATGGGGAGAAAGATCAGGAGATGTCGTTTGCTGAGGAGATGTCGGGATTTCTGCATTTGAGCTTTCGGTTTGATCTGAAGTCGTAGCGGGTTGAGTCAAGTGAACGGGAGGCGTACCATAGAAATTCTGAAGCAGATGCTGGTCGTAATCAACGTTGTCGTCTTCATCAGTGGGAAACACCAAGTTTACCTCGAAGTTTACGGCTCTGGCAGCTTTTTCGTACCATGCGTCTTCGGTTTCCGGGTTGGTTTCACATGTTGGATCAATCATGGTGAGCGTTGGCATGTCTGATGGTTCTTGTGCGACCAATTCCTGTGTTGTACCCTCAGGCTTTTCAACCGTTGGGGCTTCGTCATCTGAAATATCCATGTCGATGACCATCTATGCTAATGGCAACTCGGCTTCGAGTGTTTCTGTTGAAGTTGCCGCAGTTGGGGGTTCCTGTTGAACCACTGTTGTAATTTCGGCAGTCACGATCTGGACGGTCTTGGTTTGGCGTAGACGCTTCTCCCCCTCACGGTGATCAGGATCATTCTGGTCATCGTGTTTGCGTTTGAGACCGCCGGCTTAACTCTTACAAGTGTCTTCTAGTGAGCGGACCCTCTCAGACGGCGTGGCAAGCGCTTTGTTGTAGTCGTTGAGGGTCGAGTCAATGGCGTCAAGGCGTGAGGTGATGGAAGAAGATGGAGCAGTGACCTGGGATCGAAGAACTGAGATCAGGTCTGCTTCTGTTGAGGTGGTTGTATCGGATTCCTGGAGCAGTTGGGCCAGAAGCATTGTCTTTAAGGTATCCACCGAATAGATAGGTTGAACAAATGTCGGTGGATGTGGTGATGCGGTTTCGGCTTCAACGGACTGTGCTTTGCCTTTGATGGCTTTGGCGATCTCGTCGGTGACATGCTGTTCCAGTGCCTCGCGGACAGCCTTGAGGGTGCTGTCCAGGGACCCTTGCGACACATAGTCGGGGTGAATAACTCTGGGACCACTTAGGTTACCTGTTGAGGCGTCTACCACGGGGGTAGAGCCACCTACGTTCACAGTTGGCGTGATATTAGCTGTGGTAGGATTTCCCGCCGATCCTTGTGTTTCACCAAGAGGTGAAGACACAACGGTGGTTCCGGTCGAGTCACGAAGAGTCTCGACTTGGTGTTGCTCAGCTTCGAGTGTCCTAGCCGAAGAATGTTCAATATCAAAAGGCGCTAGACTCGATGGTGCACGAAATGAAGGCGAGACCGGGGGCTGCTGGTCTCTTATTTCAACACCAGCACTCTCCGAATGAGAGGCCGGTGGAAGTTGTGCTTGTTCCCCGTGTAATATTGAAACATCCGTCTGTCGTGAGACGGATGAGTGGATGAGGGGGTCGTGCAAATGCTCCGCTGGGTCCACGGATTCTTCTTCAATACCCCGTCCCAACGTATGAGACGGGATAGCAGATGTGGCTACCCGGATATCGCTCGTTTGGGGTCGCTCAGGAGCCTCGTTATCTTTACGGCTCATTCTTTCCTGGTTCAACTTTGAACGCATTTCTCTCCGTCTCGCATGTCCTAACTCCTCTATATGGTCTCCCTCAGATGTCCTAGTAATAGGTCCGGTTCCAGAATGTGGTGGAGATTCAAGAGGGATGCCAACGGTAAAATCAGGGTTGGGTCCGATACCGTGAGGTATTTGTCTCAGGCGTATGTTTCGGTCGGTATCGGAGTCCGTGGAGTCAGATTCCACGTCTTCAACATGGTGAGATGGTGAAGGGGGTTCGGTGATATAAGGCTCAATCGAGTGATGTAGTATTGGTTTAGAGGATGGACCGGCTTGGGCTGAGCTGGAACCGGGTTGCGATTCCACTGCACCACCTACTCTCGTTCCCCTTTCTCTCACAACTAACGTTCCCCGCCCGACAGCACCTGCTTGTCGGGCCCGTCCACCTCTCACTCTCGGACCCTCACGTCTCTCGGGTCTAAGTCCCTGGGCAGGTCCCTCCGGCGCTAGCTAGACCATGGGATTCCCTAACGATCCCCTATATGCTACTACCCCTGGTGCAGTGGGATCGACGATGGCTAGTAGGGCGGCAGGAATGGGCGAGGCGACCGCATCGGATGGGTTGCGGATCACCATGAATTGTAAATGGTGATGGGGACATACCGGATGGTTCTGGCGGCGAGGAATGGCAGGATTCGCGTCCATGTGTTGACGTACCGCCAGCGAAAGGAAACGCGGATACGGAAGAAATTTCTTCTGTTTGGAACCTCCGATTTGGCGAATAGTCGCGACGAGATCCCTCCAAATGATCATCGCAAAGTCTATATGTCGGTTGTAGCACACAGCATGAACTAGGCGCAGGAAGTCGCCGGTGCACTGATCAATGCCTCTCCATCGCGATGAAAGGCTGCGGTTTAGGATTGTAAAGAGTGTGTACCATATCGGAGCGAGGTACTTGTGATTGAAAGCAGATGGTCGGTTGAGGTCATGATTGTATCCAAGGGCGCGTATTTGAGCGCAAAGCGTGTCATCATTTACGGCAGAATCGTACCGTTCATGATTGTTGGCGGTGGCCTCCGGAAGTGATTGAAGACGGCGGAATGAGTCCGGTGTGAGCATGAAAGGATGGTTATCGATCTAAGCGGTGATCGACTGCGAGTTACCGGCTGTGACGACTCGGGCGGTGAGCCATACCTGCAGAACGTACAGGACTGGGACATCGGCTGTGCTGGTGAGGGCCTCACGGAGAGGGTGATTCATGAGAATGTCCAGGAGCACTCGATGAAGTGGTTGGGGCCTGAACAAGGTCATGTCCAGGTGGTGATTATTGGCCTCCAGTTCAGTGCCATGGTCAGGGTGTACCAGGGCAGCGTCGGCTTCCTCGTTAATGATGTCCTCCTCTTGAGGTATTTGCGCTTGAGGAGGCTGTTGTTGGACTCCTGGTTGTTCGTGAGGATGTTGATGTTGATCCGCCATAGATAATCTGTAGAAAAACAGCACAGTTAGTGATTGATTCGGATAATCAAATGTCGGTGCGTACCTTCGTCGGGATTGGCTCAATCTGAGACAGATTGAGGACTGGCAGTGACAAAGCAGGTACGGAAAGAACACAACAGCAGGAGTGTCCGGATAAAAGGGCCAAGGTGTCCGGACAAAACATGGTGTCCGGATAACACATGGTGTCCGAATAAGGTAAGCAAGTGTCCGGTTAAAATGGGATTATCCGAAAATGGCCGGACAACATGATTGTCCGGGTGGTCAAGGAGTCCGGATGAAGAAGGTTTCCGGGTGCACAACTTTTCCGGTAATCATTAAAATCCTGACACCAAACTACCCGGTAGTTGAACTTACCGGAAACCCTAAGGTTTCCGGACAACTAGGTCTCCGGGTGTTGGTTGTATCCGGTTAAATCATCATACGCATGATGTTGTCCGGACAAGTTGAATGTGTCCGGACGAATGCGTATTTGACCACAGAGGTTACCAGGGGATCCCAAGCACATTTTGGGTTTCATGGTAGTTGTCTATAAGGGAACAACAGCGATTGTGAATAGGGACAACTCTCTAATCGAGTCCGGTGGTCCTAAATGGCAAGAAACCCTTAAGAGATGTCGGCCACAGTTGGATTGACCCAATCACGGGTCGATTTGTGGTGCAAAGTGTGTGAAACATGCAGATAGTTGACGAGTAGTGATAGTCGAGGAGCGTACCTGAATATGGAGACTGAAAACACCGTGAATCGAGAAGTGGAAGAGAGTCCGAGCGAGAGAGAAAAGAGGTCGGGGTTTTAGGGTTTTAGCGCGATTTTCCGGATATAGAAAACTAAGGGAGTCCGTGTACGTATATATATACGTGGGTGGAGTCCGGGTAAGAGCCGACCCGGATATCCACCCGGTCCGGATTGTATCCGGATTCGAGAGTTGTCCGGGTGCGCTAGTTATCCGGATGTGAGAGTTATCCGGATGAGGAAGGTGTCCGGACGTGAGAGTTATCCGGATGTGAGAGTTGTCCGGATGACTCTGAATAATCCTTTTCCGCGAAGAATTTTAGGAATTTGTGCTGGAAAGGAACTTCCTCTCGCTCCCCCTCAAGCGGAGCATGGGCATATCCTTGCTCCCCCTCGCATAGTGCAGTAGAGTGCAGTGGAGGGATCCGGCACACACAAACTTGTAGACTTTTAAAGAGTTAAACAACTGGTGCCGCTCCCCCTTAAGTGTTGACTATAAAACACACACACGCAGGAGTGCCCACACACACAAAAACTTTTGACATTAAAGAAAACTGTGTGTGACGCTCCCCCTCAAAGTATGAGGAAACTTACCTGATATTGCATTGTGCTCCCCCTGAACACGAGAATAGTTGGTGAAAGCACAGAGATAGTGAAGGAAAATATAGACGACTGTAAGAAATAAATGGAAACACACGAAGAAAGAGTGAAAAACAAACGAAATCTACCTAATAAATACCTAGACTAAATCTAGCTGTGTAATTAGAACAAGTAGAATACAAATGCGAGGAAGTGTGTGCTCATGCATCAGGATGTTAACCACCGGATGATGAGGAGACAGTTACTCGTATATGTATGGAACTTGTAATGGGCACACAGTCGGATTACGTCTTCAGATTTAGCATACCTAGCTTGAACACAAGAGTTTTAAAGCGTGTTTCGTCCAAGGCTTTGGTAAAAAGGTATGCTAATTGATGTTCAGTATTTACGAAGTAGAGTTCGACTGTACCTCTTTCGACGTGATCCTTAATGAAATGATACAGAACGTCGATGTGCTTCGTCTTTGTGTGTTGGACCGGGTTGCTTGATA
This sequence comes from Saussurea involucrata, assembly GCA_033807775.1. Taxonomy (NCBI): domain Eukaryota; kingdom Viridiplantae; phylum Streptophyta; class Magnoliopsida; order Asterales; family Asteraceae; genus Saussurea; species Saussurea involucrata. The sequence continues at coordinate 144,113,874 of CM066322.1, forward strand.
TAGCAATGGCGCTCTTTGAGTCACAGTATATCGGGACCTTGACATACGTGAACCCGTAGTCTTTGAGTTGTGTCCTCATCCAGATGACCTGGGAACAACAGCTTGCGGCGGCCACGTACTCTGCCTCGGCAGTTGACGTTGATACGCACTGTTGTTTCTTCGACGCCCAGCTTACCAGGCTATCTCCCAAGAACTGAATGTGCCCCGAGGTGCTCTTGCAGTCCAACATGCATCCCGCGTGATCCGCATCCGAGTAAGCGAAAAGTCCAAAACCTGTCTCTTTCGGGTACCAAAGGCCAAGATTAGCAGTACCACGTAAATAACGAAAAATACGTTTAACAGCATTGTAATGAGACTCTTTAGGGTTGGACTGATAACGGGCGCAAAGAAATGTCGAGAACATGATGTCTGGTCTACTGGCAGTTAGGTACATTAAAGAACCGATCATTCCCCGATACAATTTGGCGTTGGCAGCCTTTCCGTTAGGATCGGTGTCAAGCTTTGTATTGGTTGCCATGGGAGTTTTCATTGGTGAGGACTGGTCCAATTGGAATTTCCGAAGAATATCCCTTATGTATTTGGACTGGTTAATGAAGATTCCGGTCGACGGTTGTTTAACTTGAAGACCAAGGAAAAAATTCATCTCACACAGCATACTCATTTTAAAAAAATTTCCCATGAGTTTGGCAAAGTTCTTTGCATATAATTGACTAGTAGAACCAAAAATGATGTCATCGACATATACCTGGACTAGAATGATGTGACCCTCTTCGTTCTTTATAAATAGAGTAGAATCAATAGTGCCTCGTGTAAATTTGGATTCTAACAGGAACTTTGATTGGGTGTTGTACCATGCTCGCGGGGCCTGCTTTAGACCATATAGTGCCTTGTCCAAGATGTAGACATGATCAGGTTTTGAGTCATCCACAAATCCGTCGGGTTGCGACACGTAAACTTCTTCTTGGAGATCACCGTAAAGAAAGGCTGTCTTCACATCCATCTGGAAGACTGTGAAGTTCTTGTGCGCTGCATAAGCGAGAAACATACGGATTGCTTCAATGCGAGCGACCGGAGCATAGGTCTCATCATAGTCGATCCCCTCTTGTTGTCGGTATCCTTTGGCCACGAGTCGCGCCTTGTTGCGCACAACGATGCCGTCTTCGTCCTTCTTATTCTTAAAAATCCATTTGGTGCCGATTATCGTCTAGTGCGTAGGACGGGGAACCAGTCGCCATAATTTTAGAGTTTCTAATTGATTCAGCTCCTCTTGCATGGCTATGATCCAGTCTGGATCTTCGAGTGCTTCGCGAACGTTCGTCGGCTCGATCTTGCTTAAGAATCAAAAAAATAGGCAGAAGTTGGCAGAAGCGCCTCGTGTACGTACATGAGTGGAAGGATAACCGATGATCTGATGCAAGGGATGTGCCTTTGTCCATTTGGTGGTGTACGGAAGCGGCGGTTGAGTAGAGTGAGAGGCGTCCGGATCCACATATGCACCAGATGGAAGGTCTTGAACTTGTTCAAGTGTAGCAGTCGTGTTTCTAGGAGGAAGTGGGGGAGGATTCGTCGATGGTTGGACAACCTCTGGTTCCGAGGAGTTCAGAGGTTGAACATCGGTTGTAGCAGAAGACGAATCATTAGGAGCAATCTCTGAGAGCATAGGTTCCTCCGGGGGTAACATTACCAGGTGTACTCGTATCAGATGAGGATGGTTGAGCTGTCTCCACAGATGTTGACGGCGTACTCGTAGACGGTGGCGGACCAGTTAAGTCGTCTGAATCCGCATTGCGAGCAGCTTCAAGTCGCAGGTGCGCTGAGACAGGTGTGGAAGAGTGAGCAGTGTCATCATAAAAGAATTCAAATAATAAATCTAAATCAGAAAGATTATCATTCGATGAAGATGCATGATTCGGATTTACTAATGCTTGTGTAGATCCCGAACTTGGAGGTCCAGAAGCTAACACGCCAGTTAAACCGGGTTCTGAACTGAGGTGTTCAGAAGCCAAGTCTGCGGCTTCGTCGAATGTCACGTTTATGCTTTCAACAACGGTTTTGGTCCGTTTGTTGTAAACGCGATACGCCTTAGCCTGCATGGAGTATCCAATAAAAACTCCTTCGTCCGCTTTGGGGCTGAATTTACCGAGATCATCCTTGTCGTTTAGTACATAGCAAATGCATCCAAATGCATGGAAGTAGCCAACAGTTGGAACGTGATTATTCATGATCTCGTACGGTGTCTTGTTGAACTGCTTGAGAAGGATAGAGAGGTTTTGCGTGTAGCAAGCCGTAGATACCGCCTCAACCCATAGATATAGCGGTATATTTGCCTGGGATAGCATTGTTCGTGCAGCTTCAACTAGGGTACGGTTTCGTCTTTCCACCACTCCATTTTGTTGAGGAGTGCGTGCTGCAGAGAAAGTGTGTGTGATGCCCACTGATCGCAGATAGTCATCCACCTTCTGATTCTTGAACTCCGTCCCGTTATCAGTTCTGATGGACTGAACGTGTTGAAGCTTGTTCTGCTGGACAGTCTTCAGGTGATCAATGATGAGCTCCGGAGTTTCGTCCTTCGAGCGTAAGAACATCACCCAAGTGTAGCGTGAGTAGTCGTCCACCATCATGAGCACGTATTTGCGTTTGTTGATGCTCGGAAAACGCATTGGACCACACAAATCCATATGAATGAGTTCGAGGGTCCGGGTCGTGCTCGGAGTTGCCTTCGGCGGATGTGATGCACGCGTCATCTTTCCCTTTTCGCATGCTCCACAGAGACGGTCTTTCACGAACGGAAGTTGTGGCACGCCTCTGACATGTTTGCCTAGCACCAGTTGATTGATACTTCTGAAGTTGAGGTGCGAAAGACGTCTATGCCAGAGCCAAACTTGGTCAGAATCTGCTTTGGACAAGAGGCAGACAGGTTTGTCGGTTTTGATTGCGGCGAGGTCGATAGTGTAGAGATTGGTCTTTCGAGTCCCAACCAGTAGCTCGTCTCCGTTGTTGTTGAGGATTCGACACCGTGTGGCTTTAAAGCTGACCTCGAGATCCTTGTCGCAGAATTGACCGATGCTGAAGAGGTTGTGTCCTAATCTTGCAACGTGGGATACCTTCTTGATTGTTATCTTGTCTTGTACGATGTCGCCGTAGCCCACGATCGGCGACTTCTCGTTATTTCCAAATCTCACGTCTCCGTAGTATTCTTCCTTGTAATTCGTGAGAAGCTCCCTTCTTCCGGTCATGTGCTTGGAGCATCCAGAGTCTAAGTACCACACATGACCGTTCTGCAAAACAAGATTAGGGACGTTTAGGTACCCAAATTTGTTTGGGTCCTTGGGGGTTAGAGTTGGCACTGCCTGGGGAAATTTGCTTTGACACAGCCTTCCCTTTAGGTGCAGATTTCACACCGTTGGAGGGAACTGGTTTTGGCACTTGTTTCCTCTTGGGTGCAGAATGTACACCTATTAGAGGAACAGATTGTTGGGCAGATTTCCACCTGGGTGCCAGTTTAACCTCAGTAGGAGCAGCCCGTGTAGGAATGGGTCGGGTCTCCCGCTGTGGATTAACCGTTTGATTGAAACCCCGTTTTAAATGATGTTGTTGCCTTTTATTTTGGGGTTTGCGCTTATGGAATAGGTTTTCGACAAAGTAAGGCGCATACCAAGCATTTTTATGAATGTCATCAAAATCATTCCAACCACAATTAGAACAACATAAACAATCATGCGATAACTGAATCAATGATGAAGAGAGTTAACTTTAACAGGAAAAGAAACATCAAAATGGTTCCAATTATTCCAAGCATTATTGTCTTTGTCTATTCTAGAAGTGAAAACAGGTGGGGAAGACTTTGACGCATCCTTCTTGACAGAATCCCTCTTTAGCCACTTTGGTTTTTCTTTATGAGCTCGACCATGTTTATCTGAAACAACAGGGACAGAATGATCAGTGACTTTTGAGGAAACAGGTTTCTTAGTGGTCGATTGTTCGGTCTTTTGCTTTGGCTGTGATTGTTTTTGAACATTTGAAGCATTTTTAATAATCTTGTTCACAGCCGGAGTCTTTGATTATGAACAGTCGCCCGTTAGAAAGTTGACCGGACGATTAACCACTGGAGACAAAAAATCAGGTTGACTTGGAGGACAAGTAGGGCTGGAAGTCAATGGTCCAGTTGTTTGCCTTGGCTGTGATTGCCTTTTGGAAATGGGTTTCGATTTTGGTTTAGACTGAGAAATCTTGATCACAGCTGAGGCCTTTGTTTGAGAACTGCTATCCTTTAAAGAAGTAACCGGATCATCAGTCACAGGGGATAGAAAATCAGTGTGACTTGGAAAAGGTTTGTCAAAGGGAAAAAAATCAAACTCTTCATCACAGTTACCTTCGGAGTTCATGTATGCTGAGAAATCTATTATGTGAGTATCAGGAACGAAAGCAGGTGGGGAAGGCGAGGAACACTTTGTGTATGTGTGCTTAGGGGAACTTGGTGCGGAAGTGTTTGAAAAATCAAAGTTTAAATTCCTTTGAGCACATGCGTCTTGAGAGACGTTACTTTCTTGATTAGAGATATTTCCAATGAAAGCTTTACACGAGGATGTGTCAGACGAGTTGGAGGAAAGATCAGGGGAATTCTGCTTTTGAGCTTGGAGAAGGTCAATCTGTTCTTGAAGTTGAACATTTCTCAGGTGCTCTTGCATCGTTTCTCTTGTCATTTCAGACAGTTTTGATGAGAGTGTATTGATTTCCCACTGAAATTTTTCCTTTTCCTCAATTGATACACAGTCGGTTTCTCAGATTTGAGTTTCTCAAGATCCTTAATTAACTCTTTCTTCTCATTTTGAAAGACAGACCTTTCCTTTTCGAGTGACTCCTCCAACTCGACTATCTTTGCTTCCAAGATGAGAGGGGGAACATAGAGTTTAAACTCATCCGTCTCAGTCTTGGTTGCAGGTGCTACTTCCTCATCCTTCTTGGAGGAATCCTTGGGTGTAGCTACCCTGTAGGGGTCGAAGTAGTCATTGGAAAGGTACTTTTTGTTCTTTTGATACGAGTAGTTTAATGGTTCATAACAAAATGGAAGTTGAATTCCTCGTTTGTGTGTGCGTTTATGTTCCTCGGTTTCCTCCTCCTTTTCTGGTTCAAGAGGACCAGTCCATTGAATTGCGTACTCTGGATACTTTTTATCTAACCCATAACAAAAAAAATCATACAAGGTGGGTGTATGCCATCTTCCTTTTTTCAAATAATGTGGGTTATCATATCCGATTCTCCATTCTTTGTTAAAATACGTGAACTCTTTGGGTTTGTTCAAAAAAATGGTTTGATCAGTTTGACCCCATTTGTAGAGTTTGGTTTCTAGATCTAGAATTTTAGCACTGATCAAACTGAATTTGAAGAGTTTGACCCCTTGTGTAGAGTTTGACCCCTTGTGTTGAGTTTGACCCCATTTGTAGAGTTTGACCCCTTGTGTTGAATTTGAAGAGAAGAGCATTGATAAGTAATGTCTTCTTTCTCATTCAAGCACTGATCAAACTGACGTTGAAGATCAGATAATCTGGCCCTTAAGTCTTTAGGTGCTAACGAAAGATTTTTGCATTTGTCTTTTAGATTAGCATTTTCAGACTTATATGTCTCAGTTAATTTCTTTTGAACATTAAGCTTTTCAGTTATTGAACTAATTTCAAGCTTTTGTTCTGCATTCGTGGCCGTGAGGGAGTTTGCCTTTTCAGTGATGGTTTGCAATTGAAGTATGAAGTTTTGTAGGCAAGAGTCACATACCTGATTTGTTTTTGTCTTGTGTTCATCAGTAGACGATTGATATACCATGAAAGCATCTGCACCTTCATAATCGTCCTCATCATCAGATCTCCCTAGCCAGTACTCATTTTCAGCGAACATTACCTCTCCAGCCTCTTTCTGTCTGGCCAGTGCAAGTTTGGCCTCATAATAGTGAGAGTTCTTCACTGTGGGTTGACGGCAGTCTTTAGCGAAGTGACCGAGTTTCCCGCAGTTGTAGCATTTCACAGATTCATCTCTCTTCTTGCGGTCGCTTTTCTCTGTCTTCTCCTTCTTCTCAGATCTATCTTGCTCTTCTACCTTCTTCTTTCCTTCATACCGATCCTTATAGTCGTGACGCTTATTGGAGGCGGTGGAGAAGCGTTGACTATTGGAGGACGGATTCTTGTAGAACTTTTGTTGTTGAAAGGATTTAGTCAGAAGGGCAATAGCTTTCATTAATTCCGATGCTTCATCATCATCATCGTCACCGTCTTTCTCGTCTTCAGATTCTGACTCGGAAGAACTATGATGTGGACCGCGTCTGGATTGGCTGTTTGAAGATTTCCCCATTTTGGAAGTCATGAGGGCAATAGGATCCGCAGATTGTTTTGGCTCATTCTTCTTCTCTCCCAAAAGCTCATTTACGTCATCTTCATCTTGGAGAAGTGTCTCATATAGTTCATTGATGCTGATGTTCTCTATCAAGTTGTTGTGTTTGACATGAGAAGCATACACTTTCCCTTCAGGTAGCAAGTTTTTGAGGAACTTTAGTGCGTTCTCAGTATTGGAACGAACAATTTTATTCTTGTTCAGTTCATTGAGAAGTAGACAAAAACGTTCATAGGTCTGGGTAAGGGATTCACCGTTACGCTGCTTGAACCCATCGAACTTGGTTATCGCACTATTTATCTTCAGCTGATTTCCTACAACACTCCCTCGCATCATTTTGGCTACTTGGTCCCACATGCCCTTAGCCGTGTCTTTGTAACTGTCTATGGCAGTGTAGATGGAATTAGGAAGGGCTTGTATAAGATATCTCTTTGCATGTTTTTCTCCTTCAGTCATGCCTCTTTCAAATTCTGTCATCTCAGCAAGAGTCTTCGCCTCACGTCGAGCATCTGCAGTTGCAGTTGCAGGTATGTCCTTCATTGGCTTGTCAATTGGTCCATGTTCCAGGGCTCTCTTGATATACTCATAGTTGTCCTTGGATTCTATGAAGATCATGAACCTGTCTCGCCATTGGCTGTACTCGTTCGGGTAGAGACATGGTGGCTTGGTGTCCGTGCCAATTGCGAGAGCATCACGAGAAGTAGACATTTTCGGTTGCAACGGAGTGATCGTCAGACGTGTAGATTGATTCAAAGTGTAAAACCTAACGCAAGGCACTAAGAGTGGAGTCCTAACACAGGTTCTATGAGTGGTCAGACACAAACTTAGCTTACTGGAAAGAAATCCAACTAAGTGATCTGATCTGGAAGTGTCCGGACCATAATTATGAAAAACAATTCAAAATTGCAGAGTTGTCCGGATAGGTAGGAGAGTCCGGATAACTTGAGTTATCCGGATAACCAAGGTTACCGGATGGACTAAAGATACCGGATAGAGTCAACAGGATAAACAAAGTTTACCGGATGCAATAGAGTCAGGAAAGTATGAGATTTCCGGGTACTTTGAAGTTTCCGGAAACTGTGATGTGTCCGGATACTACGAAGATTCCGGGTAAAACGAGGATTTCCGGATAAAATGAATTCCGAATACTTTGAATTATCCGGACCAAAATTACCCGGAAAGTTTGAGATTAAAGGAGAACTTACCCGGATGACTGACTTACCCGGATGATGGACTTGTCCGGAAGAATTGAACTAGTCCGGATGGAACCACAAACGTCCGGACACCTTGATCTGTCCAGAAAACGCGGCTGTTTTATCCGGACACCGCGGCTGTTTTGCTAAAATCGATCGAAAACTCAACTGGGGTTACTCTATTGTGTTCCTGAAAGGTTAGAAACAATACCAAGCACAAAACAACACTAATCCAATCGATTTTGGAGCAACAAGAACACGTTTTGATGATAAAAATTCGATTTTTGATTAAGAACACTATCAAAAACTTTTGAACTTATTTTGCTAAATTGACCAACCAAACGAACGAATTAGGGTGTGAAAATTTGCAGAATTACTTATAATTATGATGCTAACACAACCCAACAAGCAAAATTGAACAATTTACGCAGAATCACAGATTAGAAAAATCAAGAAAAGTCAGACGTGAAAAAGTCAAACTAACCAGAAATCAAAGAATGATGCTTTGAATCGAACCCGTCTGTCTGCTCTGATACCAATTGTAGAATCCAGATCTGTGCAACGATTATGTTTGTGAATAAGCAAATACGAACAGTTGATATGATTCACAAGGGCTGCCCACTTAGCTATTGATTTAGAGAGAATTACAGTGTAAAGCAGAAAAGCTAAATGAGACAACTAGCTAATTTTCTAAGCTAATTGCACTTTATATATGCTGGGCCCGTGGTAACAAGCCCACGACCCGTTCACTATGGACTAAGTTTAAACAATTACAATTCAACCCCTTGAACTTAAAATCAACATAAATTCTACCCTAACAAAAACACAAGAAAAGTTTTCTCTACTCCTCCTCCCTCTAATTTCGGCCGAAAACCACACAAGTGTGGTGGTTTTTGTTCTTTGGCTATTCAAGTCTATTGTATACTTGAGTGAAGGCTTCTTATTTGCATCTCCAAGTAAAAGGAACTAGCATTCATTCAAGGTGTCGGTGCTTGTGGTGGATACCGATAGAGAGGAGCTACTTTGGTCTTTCTTGCCATCTTCAACAACATCTAAATTTGGTTTGATCAAAGTCTTAAAAGGTAGTAATCTTGAACTCTCTTGATTTACTTTTTATATTTATCTTTTCATGCATGTACAAAGATCCTTGGTGGGAATAAAAATGGTTTTTATGTTTTTGTTCAAAATATTTTATTTTGCTTCCGTTGCCTAAATTATATTTATGAGTTTTTGAAACCCATGTTTGAACATAAAATCCCAACAATAAGTCCCAAGTGTTGTTCTTCGAGAGAGCTTCCATCTCTTCTTGCATGGCACCAAGCCATTTCGAACTGTGGGTTGAGGCCAACACCTCCTTATCATCAAGCGGCTCGTCTGGCCCTACATGCAAAGCAAACTCCAGCTGATCTGTAAAACTCATGTTAGTAAAATTACAATCTCCATACCTGTTAGTCGGACGAATAGTCCTTTGACTATGCCTGGTAGGTGCAATAACTGGGATTGTATCTCCTTGGTCTCCACCATCATTCATAATCTCTTCTTCAGAATCACTAGTAGAAGTTACTGGCGAAATGACTTCTTCAACATCAACGGGTGATTCTGGAACAATATCAGGAACATATGAACTGGGATTATTAGGACTGACTACTTGCTCCATATCATCGGCAGTAGGAGCAACAGTAGTGACGACTTATGGATTTTGAGAGGACTGAGGATCCTGTGACTTTAACAGGACCGATTCATCAAACGTGACGTGTCGAGAATGAATCACCCTACGAGTCAAGGGGTTCCAGATTCGGTAACCCTTGATACCATCTGTATAGCCGAGCAAGAATCCTTTGGTGGCTTTAGGATCCAACTTGTCCTGGCCTGAAACATGAACGTAAACAGGACAACCAAATACACGTATGTATTTCAAACAGATGTTTCTTTTACCTCTCCAAACCTTTTCCGGAATCTTTCCCCCGATGGTCGAACAAGGTAACCTGTTAACAATGTGCACCCCGATGTACAGTGCTTCGGCCCAGAAAGATTTGGGGAAATCTGATGTCGACAACATACATCGGACCTTTTCAAGCAAAGTACTATTCATCAGTTCGGCTACCCCATTAGATTGAGGATCGCCCGGAGTGGTGTAGTGAAGGTGGATGCCTTTACACGAACAAAAATCCTTGAGGTTACCACTAGTAAATTCTCCACCGTTGTCAGATCTAAGCACTTTCAACTTCTTGCCAGTCTCGACCTCTACTCGTGCCAACCAAGTCTTGAACGTATCGAAGACATCTGACTTGAACTTTAACACATACACCCAAAGCTTATGTGAGAAATCATCAATAAACGAAACGAAATATTTACCTCCACTGAGGGACGGAGTACTGGATGGTCCCCAGACGTCAGTATGAACATAATCGAGGATTCCTTTAGTGTTGCGTTTTCCAACACCAAAAGAAACACGTGTCTGCTTTCCTTTGACACATCCCGAACAAAACTCCAGGCTAGCAGGAACAAAGACTTTAATGAGCTTTCGCTTGCGCAAAATCTTCAAGTTCTTCTCGGATGTGACCCAAACGAAGATGCCATAAGCGAGCAACATCGAGATTCTGAGAAATATCGGCCACACACGATTCAGAAGAATCAGTCTCGCCAATAAAATGGAAAAGATTATTTTCCGCCCATTCGCCTTTCATTACGATAATACTCCCTCTAGAGATGCTCAAACTCCCGTCTTCAATTCGAATGTTGCAACCCAATTTGGACAGTTGTCCAACAGAGATCAAGGAACGAGTCATGGATAGAACAAATTTGACATTATTCAAAGTACGAATACACCCATCGAACATCTTGATCCGCACAGTACCGATACCCTGATTGACACACGAAGTACTGTTTCCCATATAAATATTGTTACCTTCAACTTTTTCGAAGGTAAAGACACAGTCCCGAAATGGTGTCATGTAGCAAGATGCACCGGTATCTAACACCATCGCCTGTCACCTTGCGGTGGTGTAACTGTGGCAGAGAAGCCATCTTGCTCCTTTTCGGCTGCAACGGCTGAGATGTCCGCGTTGTTTTTGTTTTTAAGACTCGGACAGTCCTTAACCCAATGACCTGGCTTGTGGCAATAACTACAGTTGCCACGCGCCTTTGATTTCCCTTGAGAACCAGGTCGGTGAGACGTAGAGCGTCCACAATTTCTTCCTCTTGAAGACTGCTGATCGTCTCAGCCTCTGTCGGCAAATAGACCTTGACTGTAATTATTATCTCTGTGATTGTTACCGATCCGCATCTGAATTCGTTGATCTTCAGAAATCATTCCTGTTTTCACATCAGACAAAGAAAGAGTTTCTCTTCCGTAAATAAAACTGTTAGTGAATTGGGAATATTTCTCGGGAAGTGAATACAACAGGATCATTGCAAGCGCTTCTTCATCTTTTGCAAGAAGCGCATCCGTTGCCTTCAACTTCTTGATGATGTCCTCCAATTCGGTCATGTGTGCCTTAATTGTTGTGCCTTCCTTCAATTAGAAGAAGAGACACGGCCGCATCAGTAACAATCTGTTGGTCAAAGTTTTCATGAGATATAAATTCTCAAGCTTGCTCCAAATACCTGCAGTGTCTTTTCAGACACGATCTCAGATATAACATTATCTCCCATACCCATCTGCAAAGTAGTAAATGCCCATGCTTCCATTTCTTTAGCCTTAAGGTCAGACATATTAGGGTTTAACTCATCTTTAGTAAATACTACGGGATGAACTCCATTTTTCCTAAGTTTTGCGTATGTTGTGAACTTCCATTTATGTAGAAACCAGGATTCAATCTTACAATCAATTATGAACAATTAAGAACAATCAAACAGTGAAATGATAGAGAATTGGATCAAACAACTTCGTCTTCAATCAAGAACAGATTACAAATCTAGAGAGAGAATCTCTCAAAGATTACAAAGTGAATACAAAGTTATGCGGAAAAGTTAGTTAGCTTACAATTGCTAACATCTATATATACTGTAAGGAAACACTAAAGCTACAGTACATATATGTGAAAGACTAATAGAACAATTACACGTGTCCTAATTAGTAACAGAATATAACTGAATATATCCTAAGATATAAGTTCTAAACAACATGTTCAGAACTTCTGAACATCCTTCTGATTAAGAACTTCTGAACATCCTTCTGATTAAGAACTTCAGAACATCCTTTAAGCACTTGGACATTTTCATCTTCAACATCAGAAGTTCTAAGTCTCCTACTCAGAACTCTGAACCTTCTATTCAGACTTTCACACTTAGTAATCTTTTCGAGACTTCTCTAATCAGAAGTTCTGAGTCTCCTACTCAGAACTCTGAGTCTTCTACTCAGATATTAACACTTGTGACAAAACTTCAGATCTAACAATTTACCAAAGTCACCGTCCCCATTCCAAGTCTCTATACGAATCCCAGCCCCGGACAAATTAAAGGTACCTTCTTGGTACGACTTTTGGGACTGGTTAGAAGGACCGACTCCAAATGGGTTTTCTACTTCAACCATAAAGAAAACAAATGTGTAAACTAGTTTATGTATATTTTCTACACAAACCAAATCTAGATCTGAAGCTCTGACACCAATTGTTAGGAAAAATTTATCGTGCCAAATGACGAGAAGCTCACAAATGATTTCTAAGTTCCCAAAACGAGTAGAAATCCAAGTGCACAATAAACCCAACAACAAATGCGGATAACAATAATCTAGATGTTACACAATAATGATCTAACGTAGAAAATTAAACCCACACAATATATATATATATATATATATATATATAGAGAGAGAGAGAGAGATAAAAACGATGGAAACGTTAGTATCTATAAATATATATAACAAGATATATATAATGTATATATCGACGGGATATATACATATATATAATAACGAGATATATATAGGGCAAGATCACAACCAATTAGCACAGGGATTTAACGTGGTTACACTATCGTTGTGATAGTGTACGCCCACCAAAGAGAGAGAGAGAGAGAGAGAGAGAGAGAGAGCAAGTGTTTATTACCAACCAAGGAGATTACAAGTGCTTAACAAGGATCTTAAGATCCACGATCAACAAACGAAGCTTCACGAACACCACCGGATATTAAAGACACTCTCGACCTCACACACACTAAGTATATCGAGTTATACTAGGGAGAGTATTTGTGGGTGTTCTAACGAAGGAAGATAGCTAAACCGTATGTGTTTTGTGTGTTTGAAATGAAGAGGCCAAGGGATGTATTTATAGGGAGCAACAACTTGGGGAACAAGAATAAGGGTAATATGGTAATTTCCATATCACCTCAATAATCACGTGTAGCATCAAAAAGAAAATATAATATAATTTAATATTATAACAGTTTTACCGGAGATAATTGTCTATGTGTTCTTCGCTATGAAGATGACGAGGTTGAAGAGGGAAAGGTTGGCGGTCACCGGTGATGGGGAGGCCCGGGATGTTTTCTAGTGTCTTTTAGGGAAAGGGCGGTGGTCGAAGTCTTCTTGGGGGCACGATGGTCGTGGGAGGAGGCGGGCTGCATCACCGTAAAAATTTGGGGCCACTCTGTGTTATACATACACACACACGCACACATATAAGTTACATTTTTGGTCCTGTGATTTTTAAATTAATATATAAGTTTTTGATATAAAATTAAAAAATAATAAAAATACTAAAAAACCCTTTGACTTTAACATACTTAACAATTTAACGGTGTTAGGGTATAGGGACTAAAGGAGTTTGAAAATGTAAACCACACGAATGTTTTCCATAATTATTTCAAATTAGGGACGCACGGTACATTTATCGACAAACCACATGACCAATCATGTAAATTACTCAAAAATATTTTACTAGTAACCATAAATTTATACCTAATAATGCCACTAACGACCACATCAATTACACATTGAGAACAATCTTATGCTCAATGAGGTCATCTGTATAAAAAATGTTTTAATGCTTCACATTTTTTGACAAATATGCTTTAAAGTTTCATTCTTTCCAAAATACCGTCAAGTTTAAAATCACTCCATATAATCTGAAGCACATCTCTTCAGTTTTTCACTCTAAACGTTTGAATTTCCAAACCCCATCAACAAAACTTTTCGCCTTTTGTTGTAGATAATGTTTTCTATTAATAAAAATTGTATTTCATTACCATTGATATAGTTTTTTTTGGATTGATGATGAATCTGTGTAGTTTATATTATACTTGAATGGAATACGATAGGAATCTTAGTAAAATTCAATACTGATGGAGGTCGATAGTATTCTATACATATTGGATTTAGTCGATATTAGCTTGACGGAGATAATGACGACAAGAAGAGCAGATGACCATGTTGATGCCTAAACAATAGATGTAACACCCCAAAAATTGGGATAAACAAAAACTTCCATAAAACGGAGGAAGTGGTATATAAATGCCAAAGCATGAGCCTCTCAAAAATGGGGAAATAACAAACACATGTTTAATTACAATTAGTAATTAAACGAAAAGATAAATGACAACCAACTAATCTAGTTTCTAAAATATAAATAAGATTACAAAAAGGAGTCATCTATAATCCAAGTGATTTTTTCCAACAATGGTGCCACAAAAGCAATTCCCCAAGCTCACACTATCCCGTCAAGCTTCGACACCAAACATATGTTAGGCTAAAAAGCCTAGTGAGCTTGAACATAAAAATAACATACGATAATTATATAAAGAACAAATATTCCGAACTATACAATTATATTTGAAATCAATAGGGGAGACCATTAACACCAAGTAAGTTCCACCCAAAGAGTCGAGATACCTTAGTGTCAACTACTATGAGCGACACCAAAAGGCCCGACACATTCGAGGATACAACGAAGGCATTGCCCCAAATGGCGGAGGTCTCGGAACATACCCACACAGTGACACCCAAGACTATGTCTAACTAGCGAACACTTAACTTGATTCATTCAAAAACTCAATTTGTCCACAAGGCACTTAAAGCTGTAAAATCACATCTTCAACGCCATCATAAGAAACACATGGCTAGAGTTCCATTTCAATATAAGGGACTTCCACATGATATTTGAAAATACTCAACTAGCGACACAGGCACACATTTATCACATATAAATATCAAGCAACGCCATACCATGATCAACATGTCCATTAAGCCAAGTAAATTAAGCCAAACATTACCAAGAACACACTTAACCATCATATGAACAAATATTTAGCTCTTGGGTCAAAACCCTAACTCGGCCATTCATGAAATTAAGCCATAAAGCATCACTTCTCATAAATATATCATAAAACCACTCTAGACTTAGTAAATATAGTATTTCCAACATCAAGCACCATAAACATATTCAAATGTGTCAAATACTCTTTTGTCAAAAACTAGGGTTTTCATAAAAACAAGTAGGAAAACAAATAATAAGTTATTGACATTATCTAGTTTGACAAGGGTTGGGAAACTCACAATCTAAGTTTTTAGAACCAAAACCTAGAAAATGGTAGAAAACCCTAACAGTTGAGAGAGATGAAGATTTGAGGCTTGAAATATAGTTTGATTCCATAATAAGTGCTCCTTCAACTAACTTGTAGCATAAAAATCGGTACTAGCAACCCTAAGCATTTAATGAAGGAGGAAAAGTGGATTTGGGGTGAAAGAGGCACCTTAAATGCTCCAAAATCAAGTTTGAGAAAAATGGAGATGGAAGAATTAAGTTTCAAGGTCGGAGAGAGGGTATTTATACCCCTAGACTACCGCGGGCAAGAGTGCCCAACGATATTACCATTTGGCATAGTCGCTGGGACAATCACTGACCTCCATGACTTACAGTACTACTTGAGCGATTGTGACATGCGAGTTTGCCACAAGGCATTCTCGCTGTTACTATGGCATGGAATGTTCCGAGAGGGGTACCACTCTGGCGACTGTAACCTGTGAGTTTTCCCAAATGGCATTCTCGTTGTCATAGTCGCAGCCCACACTTTCGAGCCTTATTTGACGTCTGGTCCAACTACGAGTTCTCATTCTCCTATGATTAATGAAACACTTACTAAATTCATACGTATAAAGAATTAAGGTTAGATTACGAATTGTCTAAACATTACGAAAACATGAGAGAATGTCTTCTAGGATTACTTACCAGAATTTCCCGGGTGTTACAATCCTCCCCTCCTTAGAAAGATTTTGTTCCAGAAATCTCGTCCTAACAAAACAAGTGAGGGTATCGCTTCTTCATATCTTCCTCCGACTCCCAAGTCACATTGGCACCACGGTGGTGCTTCCATTTGACCTTAACCATTGTCACGTCTTTATGTCGTAGTTTATTTGTCTTTGACTCTAATATAGCTTCCGGCTCTTCTACACAACGATTCCCGTTATCTACCCGAATTTCCGTCAAAGGAATTACGCTCTCTTTTTTGGTTAAACACTTCCATAAGTAACGGACGTGAAAGGTAGGATGAACACCGTCCATCTCCAGCGGTAGATCTAACTTGTAGGCTTGGAGTCCAACTTCTCCAAGATGGTTAAGGGTCCAAGGAAATGGGAACTAAGCTTTCCCTATTTTCCAAATCGTATAATTTCCTTCCAAGGAGACACATTCAATATCAGTCGATCTCCCACTTGGAACACGACGGGCCGGCCCGCAAGGAAAAAAGCCAACTATAGCAGATCGAACCGGGCTGCCGGCCTATCTTCTTTTTTAGATTGACCAACCAACTGTGTTGGTTTGGCTATTCATTTCTTTCACTTTATCCGCAGTCTCTTGCATAGTCTCTGACCCAGAAAATTGTTTCTCTCCGGCTTCAAGTCAGCAATCCAGAATCCTATATCTTCAGCCGTACAAAGCTTCAAACGGTGAGGCTTTAAGGCTAGAGTGGTAGCTATTGTTATATGCGAATTCAATTAACAGTAGGTTCATGTATCAATTTCATCCAAAGTGTATGGCATAAGACCTCAACATATCTTCGAGAGTTTGGACTGTCCTTTCACCATGATCGTTCATTTGGGGATGGTAAGTCGTGCTGAATTTGACCTTGGTGCCCAATTCCTTCTATAGACTAGCCTAAAAGTTGGAAGTGAATCGACTATCTCTATCGAACACATAGATAATGGTACCCCATGCCTTGATACTACCTCGTTGATGTAGAGTCTAGCCAACTTGTCCATTTGCAAGGTTTCCCGCATCGTAAAAAGTGTGCACTCTTGGTAACCGATCTACTATCACCCAAACCGTATCCTGGCCCTGCAAGGTCTTGGGTAACTTCATCACAAAATCCATCGTGATGTTATCCCATTTCCACTCCAGGACTGTCAGAGATTGCAAACGTTCGTAAAGATTTTGGTGTTCTGTCACAAAATCCATCGTGATGAAGCTCGATGTAGCTAGGAATGTAGAAAAAGTGTGACATGCCTTCAAGTCAAGACAGAACACCAAAATCTTTACGAACGTTCCCATCTCAACATGCGTCAACGGAGGTGGCTCGAACTTTTTCTACATTCCTAGCTACGTCGAGCTTCATCACTGGCCACCAATAGTTTAACTTCAAACTTTATACATTTCGTGCTACCGAGATGAATAGAATATCGATATTAATGAGCTTCCTTGAGAAGTAGAGCACGATTCCCACCTAATTACGGCACCCAAAACCGGCATTGGTAGAGTTTGAGACCTCGACTATCTTCTGTTAACAAATCCCAATGCTTCACCATGACCTCGGCCATGAGTTTCTCTTCTTGAAGTTCTTCCAATTGACTTGCCTTGATGTTTGCTATCAAACCTGACACCACATCGATCTTACTAAGGGTTAGCTTAACTCCACCTCCATGACTCTTTCGGCATAAAGCATCTGCCACTACATTGGCTTTTCTGGGGTGGTAAAGTAGTTCACAATCGCAGTCCTTCAAAAGTTCGAGCCACCTCCGTTGACGCATGTTGAGCTCTTTTTTGTCAAAAATGTACTTAAGACTTTTATGATCGGTGAAGAGGGTACACTTCGTCCCATACAAGTAATGTCTTCAAGGCGAAGACCACCTCCACTAATTCCAAATCGTGAGTCGGGTAGTTCTTTTCTTGGTCCTTAAGATGTCGAGACGTGGTCCTTAACACGTACCCAAGGCCCATCTTGGAAGCGTCGCTATAAACCATAAAGTCATCCGATCCTTTAGGAAAGGATAAGATTGGCGCCTCACACAACTTCTCCTTGAGTGTCCTAAAGTCTTGTTCTTGAGTGTTGGTCCATACGAACTTAACATTCTTCCTCGTTAGTAATGTAAGCGGCGAAGCGATCTTTGAGAAGTCTTACATAAATTGTCTATCATAACCGGTTAACCCACAGAGATCCCAATTTCCGTCGGGCCTGTGGGTGGTTCCCAACTCATCATTGCCTTGACCTTTTCCGGGTCCACTTTTACTCCATCTCTAGATACCACGTAACCTAAAAATTAAACTTCTTGTAGCCAAAACTCGTACTTTGAGAACTTAGCAAACAACTTCTCCTTTCACAGGACCTCTAACACTTCTTGTAAATGTTGACCATGCTTAGTCTCGTCCCTTAAGTAAATGAGTATATCGTCGATAAAGACTATTACCGACGTGTCCAACAAATGACTGCATACACGATTCATTAAGTCCATAAACACCGCTGGTGCGTTCGTCAAACCGAACGGCATCACCAAGAATTCGTAGTGTATGTATCTTGTCTGGAAATCCATCTTTGGTACATCGTCCTCCTTCACCCTTACTTGATGGTATCCGAACTATAATCATTCTTGGAGAAACATTCCACTCCTTGAAGTTGGTCGAAGAGATCATCTATTCGGGGAACTGGGTATTTGTTCTTCACCGTAACCTTGTTCAACTCTTGATAATATATACTGTTTGTCCCGAAGGGTTATACAAGTTTGTAGAAGGGGGGTTGAATACAAACACACGATTTTTACTTTCTAAATTGTTTATTGATATAATCAAACAATTTACAACTTGTTGCGGAACAAGATTAAGGATTAACCTAATCTAAACAAGTTAAGAACACTAAGTTTCTTGCACTAGAATTAAGACAGAAAGGAGATAAGAATACTAATAATAATATTCTAACACTAAGAGAGAAAGAAGAAGATGGCCGAGCACTTCAATTCTGAAGTAGGGTTCTTTTTTATAAACTGCATGCATTTAATGCATGACAGTGTTACTTTAAACGTGGCAGCAGCTGAGTGGTTGCATGTTTTGACCTTTGTAGACAACCTTAGTAGCCGCATGGTGCAAAGTGTATAATCAGAGTTTGTTGTACGATTCTAGACAGAAGGGAGGTCCGTTCTGACATTTCGTACGGAGACGTGCAAGGGGGTAAGACAAAAGTAACTTGTAGAGGAAGACTTCATGATCAGCGTTCGTTGAACAGTACTTTATCAGCGAGTGATAAAGCTCAGCGATTGCTGAAGTCTTCTACTTGATACTTCACGTTGAATGGACAGGTCTTGCTTCGCTGATATCCGCATCAGTTCATTAGTAGACTTGTCGCTGGTTCTTAGGCTTGATCTTCGACTTCAGCGTAGAACCTTTGTTGACGTGAGACTTGTCTTCAGGGATCATAAGTAAACAACTATATCTTATCAGCGATCATCACAGAGACTGAACATGCTCAGAGCTACTAGATGAACAGTGTTCGTTGAATGTCTAATCTAAAGAACGAGAGTTCCTATCAGCGGTACTGTAAAGTCCTAGTACTTATCAGCGATAGTGAAACTCTAATACATATTGTTTACTTACAATTTTCACTAAGTGTTTAAGAGAGAGTCATTATCAAATCACTGAGGGTTTGGATCAACAATCTCCCCCTATTTGATTATGACATAGCAACAAAGAAAATTGCTAAGTATGAAAACATTAGGATAAAAAGAACTCATAAAATATTTGTCCCTTTTACTGTTTTCTAGGATCTTTTAAGTACTGATGGAGTAAAGTACATTCGCTGAAAATTTTCTTTTAACTTCGTATAAGGTTACAAAGGGAAGTGGAAAAATTACAAGTATAGAAAATAAATTTACAAGTACATAAGAGGTAAGCTGATAAAGATGGAAAGATTACAAGGAAATCCTATCAGCCTTCAAAAGGTTCTTCCTTATTGAGAAGTTCATCAAGGGTCTTTGTTGTAGGGATCATCCAGTCAGGGACAGTTTTTCCCTGATTTCTTCTTTCTTGTGCTTCTTTGAAGATCAGGGGCTTGAGATATCGTGCCTGAAGATCGCGTCTGAATTCACACCAATAGATGAGATCCCTGAGCTGTTCGATGGGAGTGATGGGAAGCTCAGAGACACGTTGAAAACGTTGTCCTTCATCATAGTCGTGAAAGAAGATACCATAAGGTTCGCTTATGACCTTTCTAGGGATGAATCGTTCACCAGGAGGCAGGGAGGTGTCAAGCGCTGAGAGGTCAGGTTCAGGACCAAGTACTTCTTCGCGTGAGAAACCAATTCCTGTTTCGTTCCGGATACGAGGACCTGAATCTGAAGGTTTTGACTTTTTCTTTGCAGAGGCCCTTCTTTGTTGAGTCGCAAGAGGAGTGGGAGGAGGAATATCCACAGCAGAAGACACCAAGTCGATCTGTCGATTTATAAGTGTCTCGACATGATCCTTGTATTTAGAACGTGACTTCTGAATGGCTATTCTGATCTCCAACCATTCAGAGAGACCATACTTCGTGATAGCATCAGCGTAGAAGGATTCAGTGGTATCGTTTTCTCTGAATATCTCGACCTCAACAATTGGAACTTTGATGGTCGATCTTCAAGTGATGTGAACCTTGTTAATTCTGGCAGCCCGATATCGAAAGTGTACTTTCTCTTTACACCATTTCAAGGTAGATTGAGATACCTTGGTCTTCTTCTCGATGATCTTTTGGGCGTCTTCCCACAACTGACATTGGACTTCGATGGGAGTTCTTTTCAGTGCGGGGTCATTCACCGATTGTTGGGCAATCTAGATGGCGAGGGCCTTATCTTTTTCTTCAGCTTCCTTCTTTTCGGCGAGTAATCTTTCAGCTCTGAGGTGATCAGCGAATTCCTTCTTTGATAATCTGAACTTTTGAGGAACATGAAATTTGGAGCGAGGGAGGATGATTCGCTGATCTTCGAACTTCTTGATTATCTCTTCTCTCCTTTTCTGATCCTCTTCACTTAGCTTTTGAGGAGCTAATGAAGGTCTGTTTTTGTGAGAGAGAAGTTGTTCTTCAGGTTCATCGGTCTCAGTGATTAAATCCAAGACCGGGATTATTTCTTCAGCTCTTGTGGCTGGGATTATTGTTGGTGCAGCAGTGGGGACTTCAGCTGGATCCTCAAGCAGGGGAGATGACTAGCTGAAAAGCAGCGATTGTTTAAGTAAGAAGAGTTGGGGAAGAAAGAGATAGATAAAAGAATATGGTTAAGTGTAGAGAGGTTTTATGGAGAGGAGAATTGAGATTGAGAAGGGGTAGAGGAGGGATGCAGAGTAAGGGAAGAGAAGATATTGTACCTGACAAACTGGCTTTATCTAAAGGATGGCCAGATTGACTTTTGCAGTGAGGCCTTTGTTTTTTCCTTTGTTAGCTTCAGACGCTGCATGCTTTGTCTTGGTCATCTCCCCTGATGGTTCTTTTTATTGAAATCCCTTTTTGAGCAGGAACCTTCTTGGGCTGAACGAAGAAGGAATCATCATCATCATCATCATCGTTTTTATGGGATGATGATAGTTCTTCATCAGAGATGTCGATAGCTTCATCGTCTTCAGCTTCTTCTTCAGACTCGACATCATCAGCGTAAGGTTCGGTCACGTCAGCAGCAGCTTCAGTTTCCTCATCGAGTTGCTCCCCCTTAAGAGCAGAGGGAGTTTTCTCGGTTCCCTCAGGGTTTTTAACTCCCTGAGGTTGTCCAGCAGCAACAGTAGTAGAACTCGTCTCCCCCTCAGCTAGGGGAAGGTCTTCAAGAGTTTTCTTTTCCCCCTCAACATTATGGGGAAGGTCTTGATCCTTCTCCCCCTCTTCCACATGATGGATGGGGGAGGATATGATATTCTCAGCATCAGCAGCAGCATGCATTGGGTCCTTGTCTTCCAGGCCAGAGATCCCAACACAATTTTCAATCTTTCTTAATCTGTCTTCTAGGCCAGATATAGCAGAAGTGAGTCTTTGAAGATCTTCTCGGTCCACCTGAGTAAAGTGCGAAGGAGCACAAGTGGCAGCGTTCAGGCGGTCGAGGATTTGCTGCAGTAGATTGGTGGCAGCACTGACATCGGTCCTTAAGAAGGACACTTCTCCCTTAAGATCTTCAAACTCTGTCTTCAATGATGTTACTTCATTGGACAAAGAGGTGAAGTTTGTGGAGAGAGTGTTGTTGGTAGAGGAGTGGTCAGCAAGAGTAGTAGCGAATTGGGCAATGTTGCTTTCCACCTTCTCCAGATCAGCACTGGAGGCCTTCTTTCTGACCTCAGCAGTCAGCGTTTTGAGGTTCTCTCCAGCGTTTATAACCGCTGAAGAATTTGCTGAGAGAGTTGTGGTGAGGGATTCCACCTTTGTTTCCAGGGCCTTCAGGGAGGTGTTGATATCCCCCAAATTAGGACCTGAAACAGTTATTAACTTATGAACAGAGGAAAGCTCAGAAGTTTGGGGTTTTGAAAGAGGTGTTTTTGAAGTTATGTGTATACCTGCAAGCGGGTTGGCGAAGTTGTCGAAACCTTATAACCCTAAATGGTATTCCATGTCGCCTTCGAGAGTGCCTTGGCCCATGGAGGTGCCTGCAGATCCTAAGTTTGTATCCATCATCATATTTACAGCAGCAGCAGCTGAATCATGTAGGATGACGGGTGTTCCTGAAAATGTGGGCAAAAATGGAGGAGTGTCCAAGGGATTGGTGGGAGGAACAAAGGTTGAGAAAGTTGGTTGGGAGCTAGGTTCAGCGTTGGATCCGCTGAGAATCACTTCAGTCTGTAGAGAGGCTGAAAGAGGTGGGTTCAGTTCCATGTTTATAACATCAGCGTTTAGAGACGCTGAGGTTGGGATGGAAGGGGTGGCTAGAGCAGTTGTGGCAGAGCGTACCACGAAACTATCCAGCGACTCTTGTATAAGATGAGTCGTGGAGTCTTCAGCCATTGATGGGTTGGAGGGTTGCTCCTTGGTTTTCTTGATCCTTTTGGAATCAAGTTGGGAAGTTGAGTGTTTCCTTTTACGAGAAGGAGTGGAGGGTGCAGCCTAGGTATCAGCGGTTGGGATTACCACTGAAGTAGCCGCAGAAGTAGAAGAAGGAGGATTAAGAAAAGATAAGAGTGCAGAGAGACGTACCTCGTTTGGCAGGGGCTTGAAATCTAGAACTTTAGCGCCAACCTGAGAGAGTCTCAGGTCTTCTACCTTTGGGTATTCATCCCCAAGTCCGTGTTGAAAGACGGCGCTGATAAACCTTGGATATGGAACGTAAGTTGGTCTTTCAGCCATGTTCACCCTGAACATCAAGTCATCGTAGATGATTGACGCCCAATCAATGTGGAGTCCCTTCAGCAGAGCATATCCCATGGCCTGTTGGGTTGGGATGCTTGGTCAGTTGACCCGACTTTAGTTGTTAGACAAATGATCAGATGAGCGTAGATGAAATTCATCTCGCTGGGCATCATTGACTTCTTGATGGCAGTTAGATTTTTGTCAGGGTTTTTGTCTCTCCCTGTGTCCCATGTGTAACCCATTGCATCAAAGAATGCAATCATGGTTGCTCTATCAGTAGGGTTCTTTTTGGGATCTGGTAGAGGGACAAAACGGTTTTCTTTGGTACAGGTGGGGAGTTTTAGAGCACGTCTGATATGGTTGGGGGTGATCTTGGAAGTACCATGGTCTGTGTCACAGAGAATGACATCGACCATTTTCTTTGGGTCTTTGGGTGAAGGAACCTGAGCACATCTGGCAGTATACCAGAACTGAGCTAGTAGAGAACGATGAGCAGGGGGTGCAATGGTGAGAGCGTATGAAATGGGGCAAGTTAAAGTTCACATCATCATCAAGATGTGTGACATATTTGTTTTCAGGGAAGTCGAAGAGAGCATAAGGATTATTATGTTGATAAGTAACCTTCTTGAGATCGAACTTAACCTGAGGAGCCTTTCTGATTTCAGTGACCTCAACAGCAATGGAGGTCTTATCAGTAAGAGATTCAGTAGTAGATGCCATTTCTGTTAATCACATATAAACATGAAGAAGAGATAAAGAACAATGTCTTAATGTGGAAAGATTTTCCAATAAGATGTTGTTTAGTTTTGTCCATTTCATTCAGACCAAAGATGTCTTAATGAAGATTAGGGTTTTTCTTTGTTTTGAAAAAGAAATACAAAACATGGAGAGTATGTGTTTTCCAGTTTCTATTAGAAGAAGAGATTCTGGTAAAAACATATGAAGAACAAGTTTAAGAGTTTTGTTTCAAACTTGAAGAACAACCATGAAGGTTGTGTTCATAAAATCATGAAAAGAAAATGATTTTATTTTAAAAAGGTTTCTTTTGTTTGATCTGTTAATAACAAGAATAAGATCAAAAACAAGTTAATAAAAGGTAAATAATAAGAATATTAACCTTTCGAAGTTTGAAGAAGATGAACAGTTCTTGAAACAAGAGTTCGAGATGCAACAGTAATTCTTTTCTTGAAGAAGAAGTTGTTCGCGTAAAGGAAAAATATAAACTTGAAAGTGTTTATATAGTGAGAGAAGAGAGAGAGAGAAAAACTAGAGCGGGAAAGTTTTTCATCATGACACGGACACGTGTTTGCATTTGATTGGATGAGAAAACGAAACGTGCAAACGTGTGTCAGAAAAAGAACGTGCCAGGGTTTATCCGTTTGATTACGTCACAAACGTCCTTTCACATTTTAGGATGTCTCTGAGGTTTTTGAAATACTCAGGGACATTTTGAAAACATGAAGCACTGAATAGAAATATCAGTGTTAGGTTTTAGAAATTTCAAAGTATCGCTGATAAGGAAGAGATATTCAGCGATATAATTTGTTTTGGAAATCTTGCATTCATTTGCGAACGTCAACGAGTAAAGAAAACATACCTTGATATCAGCGAATCAAGTTTGTTCAGAGAGAAAATGATAGAATGGGTTATATAAGTTGGTTTTATCCTTTTGTTGATCAAATGCGAACCGCTGAAGATTTTATTCTTCAAAGTTCAGCATTCCAAGCTCGCTGATGAGAAAGTTAAATCTTGTCTCATCAAGAGGTTTGGTGAAAAGATCAGCTAACTGAAAATCAGTTGGGATAAAGTGAAGTTCTATATCACCATTCATCACATGATCTCTGATAAAATGATACCTGATTTCGATGTGTTTGGTCTTTGAGTGTAGCACTGGATTGTTGGCTATAGCGATGGCACTTGTGCTGTCGCAATAGATTGGAATTTTCGAGAGCTGAAGGTCATAGTCCAGTAGTTGATTTCTCATCCACAAGACCTGAGAACAACAGCTTCCAGCAGCTACGTATTCAGCTTCAACGGTTGAGGTGGACACTGAGTTTTGCTTCTTGCTTGTCCAACTCACCAGCTTTCCACCCAGGAGCTGACAGCCTCCTGTGGTGCTTTTCCTATCCATCTTGCAACCTGCAAAATCACTATCTGAATAGGCGATTAGATCAAACCCTGAGTCTTTGGGATACCAAAGACCTAGGTTAGGAGTACCCTTAAGGTAACGAAAGATTCGCTTTACAGCGATCATATGAGATTCCTTAGGTTCAGCTTGATATCGTGCACACAAACAAGTTATGTACATAATATCAGGTCGGCTAGCTGTAAGATACAGCAGAGAGTCAATCATCCCTCGGTAGGTCGTGGCATTAACAGGTATTCCAGAAGAATCCTTGTTTAGTGTCTGCGGTGATGCCATAGGGGTTTTCATAGCTGAACTCTGAGTTAAATCAAAATTCTTCAGCATATCTTTAACATACTTTCCCTGATTAATGAAAGTTCCCTTTTCATTTTGTTTTATTTGAAGACCAAGGAAATATGTTAGCTCACCCATCATACTCATTTTATACTCTACTTTCATCCTTTCAGAGAAATGAGTACAAAGGTCAGGGTTAGTAGAACCAAATATAATGTCATCAACATATATCTGAACAAGAATAATATGACCTTTTACTTTCCGGAAAAATAGAGTCTTATCGATTTTACCACGCTCAAAATTTTCAATGTGAAGATAAGTAGAGAGAGTGTCATACCATGCACGAGGAGCTTGCTTTAAGCCATTAAGTGCCTTATCCAGTTTATAAACATAACCTGGATGCTTAGGATCTGAGAATCCTGGAGGTTGTTCCACGTAGACTTCTTCATTTAGTTTTCCATTTAGGAACGCTGACTTAACATCCATTTGATAAACTTTGAAGTCTTTGTGTACAGCATAAGCTAAGAATAGACGAATAGCTTCTAGTCTTGCCACTGGAGCAAAGGTTTCGTCGTAATCTATAACTTCCTCTTATCTGTATCCCTGAGCAACGAGTCGAGCCTTGTTGCAGGTTACAGTTCCATGTTCATCCAACTTGTTTCGATAGACCCATTTAGTGCCTATCACTGACTTGTCAGATGGACGAGGAACAAGCTTCCAAACTTTGTTTCTTTCAAATTCAGTCAGCTCTTCTTGCATAGCGCTGACCCAGTTTGGATCTTGGAGGGCATCATCTGTTTTCTTTGGTTCAATCAGAGAAATAAAGTTAACAAATAAGCAAATGTTACCTGCACTTCGTCGAGTCTGAACACCAGCGTTTGGATGACCAAGAATTTCATCAGTAGGGTGATTTATTGTCCATCGCTGAGCCGGAGCATGAGTCGCTGACTCAACCTGAACTTGATGGGCTGAAGATGAGGCTTCAGCAACTTCTGGTATATCAGCTAATTGAGGACGAGGTTCAAATATTATTTCATTCACTGATTGCTGAGAAGTAGATGGTATGTCTGAGACAGAAGGTTCAGAAGCAGGCATAGTGTTTAGAGGAATAACTGAGACCCATGAAGTTTCAGCTTCACTAGACTGCATGTTTGGAATGATAGTAGGGCCATCATCTTCAACGGTATGAGTATGAGGAGTGGGAATATCTTCTGAATCACCAAGATGAGAAAACATCCATTGATTCAGTTCTTCAGTATCAACAGAAGGTTTAGAATTCGCTGAACGGGATTCGTCAATGGTGACGTGAATAGTTTCTTCAATAGTCTGTCTTCTTCGATTGAAGACTCTGAAGGCTTTGGAGATTGAAGAATATCCAAGAAAGATTCCATCATCAGCCTTAGGATCAAACTTTCCAAGGGCATCTCTGTTGTTCAGTATGAAACACTGACATCCAAAGATGTGAAGAAAGATAATTGAAGGCTTTCTCCCATGAAAAAGTTCATAGGCTGTCTTTTTGAATCTTTTGACTACCAGCGACCTGTTTTGCGTAAAACAAGCAGTGTTGACAGCTTCTGCCCAAAACTGAGTAGGTAAGTGAGAATCGCTGTGCATTGAACGTGCAGCTTCAATGATAGTTCTATTTCTTCTTTCAGCGACTCCATTTTGTTGCGGTGTTCTCACTGAAGATAAGTTGTGAGAAATACCCTTACTCTCAAAGAAGGAATCAAGAGAACTGTTTTTGAATTCAGTTCCATGATCACTCCTTATTGAGCGAACGGTCATGTTGTTTAGGACTTCCATTTTCCTGACAAAGGTGATGAGTTCTTCAGGGGTGTCACTCTTAGAACGGAGAAACATTACCCAGGTATAGCGAGAGAATTCATCAACTATGAACAGTGTGTATTTCTTTCCAGCGATAGATTATTTGTTAACAGGGTCAAACAAATCCATATGGAGAAGTTGTAGAGGAGATGACACTGAGGAGACTTGCTTTGACTTGAAGCTTGCTTTGGTCTGCTTGCCTTTTTCACACGCTGAACATAAGGACTCTTTGGCGTATGAGTATTGAGGTAGACCAGTGACTAACTCTTTAGAAGAAAGAGTGTTCAGTGTCTTGAAGTTGAGATGGGAGAGCCTCTTATGCCATAATCAGTTGGCGTTAGATGAGGCTTTTGAGAAGAAACAGGAGTTCTCAGTGGTTGTTGAGTCCATGTTTATAACGTAAACATTTTCTAAACGATAACCGCTGAGAGCTATCTTCTCCTTTTTGTCAGTGACAAAGCACGATTCCTTAGTTAAAATCACTTTGTTATCCTTGTCACATAGCTGACTAATGCTTAGAAGATTATGCTTCAGTCCTTCAACATATGCAACTCTTCCGAAGGTTGTCGTACCATTAGAGAGTACACCGAAACCACGGGTATAGCCTTTTCCATTTCCACCGAAGGTCACTGAGGGACCCTTCTCTTCCTTATATTCAGTGAGCAGGTTCTTTTTACCAGTCATGTGTCTAGAGCATCCGCTATCGAGATACCAGATACCCTTCTTAACCTGCAAAACAAAGGAAGATTATTTTGACTTGGGTACCCATTTCATCATGTGTACACATTTGTCAGTGGGAGTAGAGGAGGTGGAAGGTTCAACATTCTTCGCAGCATTTGAAGATTCAGCTTTGTCAGTTTTCACTTTGGTTAATTTCTTAACCTCAGTGGTCTTCTTTGCTTTGGGAACATTGATCTTCACCTTAGCTATCTTTTCAGCTTTGGTGGCTGTGGGGCACTTACTAGCAACATGATTTGTAAGTCCACAGTGATAACATTTCCTATAGCTAAAAGTAGCTTTAGGACCATTTGCATGCTTACTCATTAATTTTAAATGAGCAGGGCCAGCACCAAGTATACCTTTGGCATTGGAAATGAGAGGAACTATCAGTTCTTCAGATTTCTTACCAATTATATCCACTTTAAGTCTAGGAGTAGATCGCTGAATAAATCCAGGGATCTTGTTCTTAGAAGTAGAGGGATAAGTCACTGAAGCTTTAGAAGCATTCAGCTTGGGTACAAAGGTACCCTTCTGAGGTTTTGGATAAATAAATTTCTCTTTACCTTTAGAAACTAAGGTAGAGATTTCCTCAGGGATAGGAGGTTTTGAAGTGGAACACTGAGAGGATAAAGTGTCAGGGATAGAAGAGACAAACATTCCAAACTTAAGCATGGAGTTATCAGTGGTTGGTTTTTCAGTGACAACTTTATAACCAAGACCACGTTTGTCATTCAGAGGAATCTGAGACTTAATTATCTCAGTGATCGTTGTTGAGGATTTACACCATCCTTCAACAGTAGCTTTTTCAGCTTTTAATGCAGCGATAGCTTCTTCGCGTTCGATTTTGACTAGCTGATTTATGTGAACTTGATCTCTCAAATCTTCTTCAATTTTAGAAAGCTTTTCTATTTGAAGGTGACAGTTTTTAAGTTGTTCAGCGAAATCAAGGTTTTGATTTTCAAAAACAGTTTTGCCATTCATGGCTTCATATAAACTCATAGTCAGGAGATCAATCTTTCGAAGACTATCAACTTCATCAATATCTGAAATATTTGTAAAGAAAGAAGGTGATACCTTGGTAGCAGAGACTGAAGTAGAGGGAATGTCAGACTTTTCTTCCTCATCTTCGATTTTGGCCATGAGACAGAGATTGGCTTCCTCATCATCTTCAGAGTCAGATGATTCTTCTTCGTTAGAGGCAACCCAATCATAGTCAGCCATCAGGCCTTTGCCTTTCTTTTTAAAGCCTTTCATCTTTGCATACCTTTCTTTCAGCTTGGTGTACTTTTCATCTCTAGACCTGGGGTCAGAGGATTTCTTGGAGAAAGCTGAGTTTCTAAAAACTTTCTTTGACCTGCACTTGCTAGCAAAATGTCCTATCTTTTCACAGTTATAGCAAGTAGCAGTAGCCTTATCAACAAGAGTTGATGATCTTCGCTTGTCAGTAATAGCAAGAGGTTTGTTCTTTCTGAAATTTTTCTTCTTGGCGAATCTCCTGAATTTATTAGAAAGGAGAGCCATAGATTCATCAAGATCCGAGGAGTCAGGATCTGATGAGCATTCAGAGTTAGTCTCCAACTCAGTGATAGTGATTGTAGATCGCTGAGTGGCAGGTGACTCTAAGAGTAAAGCAACAGGGGTGCTTTTGGAATCTTTTGCAAGATTCTTCTTAAGATGACTTGATTGCTCATGATTAAGCATCGTGCCATATAAGGTAGAAAGAGTCATTGATTTTAGATCCTTTGACAGCTTGAGACACATTGAATTACTGTCCCAACTTTCAGGTAGACATTCTAGGAACATTGTCAGAAGTTCAAAGTTAGAATATTCCTTACCAACGGTTTTCAGATCTATTATTAAATAGTTAAAACGTTGATGTACTTCAGAGAGAGATTCATTCTTACCACAAATGAAGCTTTCGTACTGTCTTACCAGGTTGATCTTTCGTGAGTCCTGGACTTCAGACGTACCTTCATATTGAACACAGATTGTGTCCCACATGGCTTCGGAGGTTTTCAGATTCATGACGGAATGGTAGACTTCGTCAGGAAGAGCCATGGAAAGAATGGATCTGGCTTTGGTGTCGATAGCCACTTTCTTCTTGTCTTCATCAGTCCACATATGAATTTCCTTGGGAATCAACCTTTCAGGAATGGCAGCTCTATCA
Organism: Saussurea involucrata; assembly: GCA_033807775.1. Lineage (NCBI taxonomy): Eukaryota > Viridiplantae > Streptophyta > Magnoliopsida > Asterales > Asteraceae > Saussurea > Saussurea involucrata. The sequence continues at coordinate 144,144,061 of CM066322.1, forward strand.
GCAGTGCCTGGGACTTCAGGGTCAATTTTAACAGAAATATATGGGCCATTTTCGATGTAATAAGGCATAGTAGGGTCTACACCTTCTAAGAAGAGTATCATCCTGTTTTTTCCATAGATTGAAATTATCTCTGGAAAATCTGGGAGGTTTTGCAAAAGAATCATTATCAATGTAGTTAGTGTTTGTGTTGGTAGCCATTGTGAGAAATAGCAAGGAAGAGAAATAGCAAGATCTTGTTTATGAGATTAAACAAATCCGCTCTGATACCACTTGTTGGTCCCAAAGGGTTATACAAGTTTGTAGAAGGGGGGGTTGAATACAAACACACGATTTTTACTTTCTAAATTGTTTATTGTTATAATCAAACAATTTACAACTTGTTGCGGAACAAGATTAAGGATTAACCTAATCTAAACAAGTTAAGAACACTAAGTTTCTTGCACTAGAATTAAGACAGAAAGGAGATAAGAATACTACTAATAATATTCTAACACTAAGAGAGAAAGAAGAAGATGGCCGAGCACTTCAATTCTGAAGTAGGGTTCTTCTTTATATAATGCATGCGTTTAATGCATGGCAGTGTTACTTTACACGTGGCAGCAGCTGAGTGGTTGCATGTTTTGACCTTTGTAGACAACCTTAGTAGCCGCATGGTGCACAGTATAGAATCAGAGTTTGTTGTACGATTCTAGACAGAAGGAAGGTCCGTTCTGACATTTCGTACGGAGACGTGCAAGGGGGTAAGACAAAAGTAACTTGTAGAGGAAGACTTCATGATCAGCGTTCGTTGAACAGTACTTTATCAGCGAGTGATAAAGCTCAGCGATTGTTGAAGTCTTCTACTTGATACTTCACATTGAATGGACAGGTCTTGCTTCGCTGATATCCGCATCAGTTCATTAGTAGACTTGTCGCTGGTTCTTGGGCTTGATCTTTGACTTCAGCGTAGAACCTTTGTTGACGTGAGACTTGTCTTCAGGGATCATAAGTAAACAACTATAGCTTATCAGCGATCATCACAGAGACTGAACATGCTCAGAGCTACTGGATGAACAGTGTTCGCTGAATGTCTAATCTAAAGAACGAGAGTTCCTATCAGCGGTACTGTAAAGTCCTAGTACTTCTCAGCGATAGTGAACTCTAATACATATTGTTTACTTACAATTTTCACTAAGTGATTAAGAGAGAGTCATTATCAAATCATTGAGGGTTTGGATCAACATATACGCATCCGCATAGACACATTATTTTTCTTTACAAACAACATCGGAGCTCCCTATGGTGACGAACTCGGCCTTATAAATCCCTTCGCCAATAATTCTTGTAATTGCATCATCATCTCTTGCATTTTCGTTGGAGCTAGACGGTGAGGAGCACGAGCAATTGGGGCCGCTCCCGGAGTGAGGTATATATGGAATTCCACTTGGTGTTCTGGTGGTAAGCCAGGTAGGTCTTCTGGGAAAACGTCTGGGTAGTCACGCACCACTTCTACATCCTCTATCTTTTTCTTCTCCAACTCGGCATCCACTATATAAGCTAAATACGAAGAGTACCCCTTTGCTAAGAATTTACGACCTTTCAATGAAGAGATTATCGAAGTGGTCATTTTTCTTTTCTCCCCATATACGGTAACCACATTCCCATTTGACACTGGTATCCGGATCATCTTCTTAGAGCAAAAAATATCGGCCTTATTCTCAAACAACCAATCCATACCTATTACTACATCAAAGCCTTCTATCGCAATAGGTAACAAGTTTACCTCAAAAGGATTTCCATCTATCTTCAAAATACAATTATCGAAACACTCCCGAATCAACACTTTCTCCCCATTAGCTACTTCTACAAGTACAACATCTGAGAGGGTACTAGTGGGAGTGGTAATCTGCATGCAAAAAGAACTTGACACAAAAGAATGGTTTGCACCCGAATCAAACAATACACGAGCAGACAAGGAGTTTATGAGGAACGTACCCGTCATTACGTCGAAGGTCTCCCTCGCCTCTTCGGCGGTCATCTGGAATGCTTGGCTCGGTGCCTTCGGTGGGTTCTCTTTCTTTGCCGCCATACCACTTGGTGCATTCCGGTTGCCCCCCATCAACTTCGGGCATTCCCTTCTCACGTGCCCCGATTCCTGGCACTCAAAGAAAACCAGCCCTAGAATAGGGCAGTCTTGGACTGCATGGTTCTTCTTCCTACACTTGGCGCATTCGGTGGGGTTAGAATGTGGCCTGGAATTGCATTGACCACTATGCTTACTCTTGCACCGATGACACCATCTCACTTCACGGTGGGGATCAACATTTCTTCCCCCAAAAAACAGCCTAAACTGGCGAGTCGTTCCCACCGACCCTTCCCACTTTCGCTTCTCTACAACGACAACCCTCTCTTCCTTTTCCTTTGCGTACACAGTCTCCATCATTTTGGCATCCTCTATAGTTTCCCGCAAGGTGATGGCCTTGGAGTTCCAGACCATAGTCATCATATCCGTCAGCAACCCCTTGAGATATGCTTTAACTTTCTCTTTCTCCGTTGGGGCCACATACCCCACCAAGTTCAGCTTCTCCATGACAAGACGGGTGTACTCTCTTACCATCGAGTTTCCTCTCTTGAGCGATAGGAATTCTTCCTCGATCCGATCCATTTCTTGTTCGTAACAATATTCCTCCAACACTTTCTTCTTGAATGTGCCCCACTTCATTTTGGCCAATACTGAGGCCTCTAGAGTAGAAGTGAAGATGTTCCACCATATGAGGGTCGCACCCACAACATCTGAGAACCAAATTTCACCGTTTGGCTTTCACCACAGTCACAAGCCCTTAAATCCTGTTCGGTCTCTCTGATCCAGATATTGCAAGCTACCGGATCGTCAGAGCCAGCGAATTCTGGCGGCTTACAACAAAGAAAGGTCTTGTAGGAGCAACCCCTTTCTCCCTTTTCTTCCCCTACTATTGGATGCTCCTCGGTACCGACAACGTGCACCACTCCACCAGAACCATTTAGAGCCTTCTTCGCGACTGTTTCATTCATTCGGTGGCTAGCATCTTGGTCCTCTAATAGCTTCAAGAACCTTTCATTTTGTTTGTCCATTGCAGAATTCGTCATCTGCAAGAAGCTGACCATCATGACAGATTGAGGGTCCACCTCTTGCATCACCGGATCATCTGTCTCTATGTTGACCCGCTGTACAACGTTAATGACGTCCCTTAATATTTGAGGGATCGGAGGAGTACGTGGGTTACCCTCTTGGTTCGGTTGTCTCAGAGCTTCTAGTGTTGTCACGATGTTTTCATTACCATCTTCTTGATTCACCGCTCGGCTCCTCGTGTTTACCATGGTGAACTGCCATACATGATAAATACCATGCCGATTAATTCTTTCGAAGATTAACGATTTGTAACGCACTACTACAATTATCAATCATCATAACAACAAATTCAAGCATGCTCACGTAGTAATATATTCACCATAACATGGGCCCTATGAAATTTTGATACATCATACACAAGAGTCCTTTTCATCATTACTACAATTTTCAGTAAAGGTAATTCCGTATATCCTATACTCTCCTAGGCATACTAGAGTCGACACCTAGTTCACTAAACTAAATCTTTGACACCAACTTGTAACACCCCAAACATTGGGATAAACAAAAACGTCCATAAAACGAAAGAAGTGGTATATAAATACCAAAGCATGAGCCTCCCAAAAATGGGGAAATAACAAACACATGTTATTACATTTAGTAATTTAACGGAAAGATAAATGACAACCGACTAATCTAGTTTTTAAAATAGAAATAAGATTACAAAAAGGGTGTCATCTCTAATCCAAGTGGTTCTTTCCAACAATGGCGCTCCAAAAGTAATTCCCCAAGCTCACACTATCCCGCCTAAGCTTTCTTAATGACGAATCTGCTAGAACCTAAGATACACGTCGACACCAAACAAGTGTTAGGACAAAAAACGTAGTGAGCTTGAACATAAAAATAACATACAATAATTATATAAAGAACAAATATTCCGAACTATACAATTATATTTGAAATCAATAGGGGAGACCATTAACACCAAGTTAGTTCCACCCAAAAAGTCGAGATATCATAGTGTCAACTACTATGAGCGACACCAAAATGCCCGACACATTTGGGGATACAACGAAGGCATTGCCCCAAATGGCGGAGGTCTAGGCACATACCCACATGATGGCACCCAAGACTATGTCCTTCTAGTGAACACTTAAATTGATTCATTCAAAAGATAAATTTGGCCACAAGGCACATAATGGTGTAAAATCCCATCTTCAACACCATCATAGGCAACACATGGCTAAAGTTACATTTCAACATAAGGGACTTCCACATGATATTTCAAAATACTCAACTAGCCACTTAGGCACATATTTATCTCATATAAATATCCAACAATACCATATCATGATCAACATGTCCATTAAGCCAAGTAAATTAGGCTAAGCATTACCAAGAACACACTTAACCACCATATGAACAAATATATAGCTCTTGGGGTTAAAACCCTAACTTAGCCATTCATGATGTTAGCTTTAATTAGCTCCTAATTAAATGAATGTTTTATAAAGATATTTTAATGTTTTAGATATTTTGTAATAGATATTTTCTTAGATATTTTTGTCTAGATTTTAGATATTTTAAATATCTAATGTAAATATGGCCCTATATAAGAGGTGTCCATATGTCTTTTTAAGAAGTGAGAAATATGGAAAGCACACAAAAACACACATAGACTAGTTTCTTATGAGAGTCGATTTCATGTTAAGTGTGGTGTTCTTCAACATTTCTCCTCTCCATATTTAATCATCAATGAATATGAGATAAGTTTCTTTATGATTGTTCTTCATGTATATCTTATCTCTATATTTAAATATGGACTTTATATTTCTTCTATTGTTGCTCAAGAATGGGATCAACAATTGGTATCAGAGCCGATTGAAGAAACTTTTCTTCAAAATCGATCATCTATGCAACAATGGAAGTTTTAGATGGTTTGAAGTTCATATGTGTGTTTTGATTCTTTCTCATTCATTGATTTTATTTGATAAGCACTAAGTAGATGGTTGATCTTTGATCTCATCCTTGTGTGTGCTTAAGTCCATAGCATTTCTTTTTGCATCTTGGTAGTAAGGTTGTTGATCTTTGTTTGATCTGACCTTTATTTTCAAGATTGGACTATCTTTGATCAAGATTTTGTTTGTCTTCCGCTGCTCATAAACATTTATATATGGATAACAAAATTATTTGGGTCATGAGAAAGTTGTTTGAGAAAGATTTGATGTTTTGTTACATGTTCAAAGTCTGATCTGAAACGTTTTTTTAAAACTTTGAGTTCTTCTAATTAGTTTTCTGACTTGATCAATTAGAGATCGAATTATTTGCACTCACGGTTTTAAAAAAAATTATATGAAGATCGTCTTATCTATTACATCAAATCAGATTTAATGACAGATTTGCGCTGCTGTATTAAACTGATCATATCTCACTCATAAAAACACCGATTGATGCGATTCAAAAGGCCCTGGATTCCTAAGACACAGATGAACAGATCTCGTGTTTTGAGAATTCAGAGATTCGAAATTTATAAGGGTCATATGCATCGTTGAAGTAGACAACAGTGTGCTGATGGAAAGCTGAGAGCTGATGGCTGTCGCTGAAAGCTGAAGAAAGCCATCGCTGAAAGATGATAGCTGTCGCTGAAAGCTGAAGAAAGCCTTCGCTGAAAGCTGAAAAAAGCTGTCGCTGAAGGCTGAAACCTAAGTGCTGTCGCTGAAAGCTGGAGCTGAGAGCTGAAAACCATCGCTGAAAAAATGCCATCGCTGAAGCCATCGCTGAACCATCGCTGAGCTGTTTGGCTTTCACCACAGTCACAAGCCCTTAAATCATGTTCGGTCTCTCTGATCCAGATATTGCAAGCTACCGGATCGTCAGAGCCAGCGAATTCTGGCGGCTTACAACAAAGAAAGGTCTTGTAGGAGCAACCCCTTTCTCCCTTTTCTTCCCCTACTATTGGATGCTCCTCGGTACCGACAACGTGCACCACTCCACCAGAACCATTTAGAGCCTTCTTCGCGACTGTTTCATTCATTCGGTGGCTAGCATCTTGGTCCTCTAATAGCTTCAAGAACCTTTCATTTTGTTTGTCCATTGCAGAATTCGTCATCTGCAAGAAGCTGACCATCATGACAGATTGAGGGTCCACCTCTTGCATCACCGGATCATCTGTCTCTATGTTGACCCGCTGTACAACGTTAATGACGTCCCTTAATATTTGAGGGATCGGAGGAGTACGTGGGTTACCCTCTTGGTTCGGTTGTCTCAGAGCTTCTAGTGTTGTCACGATGTTTTCATTACCATCTTCTTGATTCACCGCTCGGCTCCTCGTGTTTACCATGGTGAACTGCCATACATGATAAATACCATGCCGATTAATTCTTTCGAAGATTAACGATTTGTAACGCACTACTACAATTATCAATCATCATAACAACAAATTCAAGCATGCTCACGTAGTAATATATTCACCATAACATGGGCCCTATGAAATTTTGATACATCATACACAAGAGTCCTTTTCATCATTACTACAATTTTCAGTAAAGGTAATTCCGTATATCCTATACTCTCCTAGGCATACTAGAGTCGACACCTAGTTCACTAAACTAAATCTTTGACACCAACTTGTAACACCCCAAACATTGGGATAAACAAAAACGTCCATAAAACGAAAGAAGTGGTATATAAATACCAAAGCATGAGCCTCCCAAAAATGGGGAAATAACAAACACATGTTATTACATTTAGTAATTTAACGGAAAGATAAATGACAACCGACTAATCTAGTTTTTAAAATAGAAATAAGATTACAAAAAGGGTGTCATCTCTAATCCAAGTGGTTCTTTCCAACAATGGCGCTCCAAAAGTAATTCCCCAAGCTCACACTATCCCGCCTAAGCTTTCTTAATGACGAATCTGCTAGAACCTAAGATACACGTCGACACCAAACAAGTGTTAGGACAAAAAACGTAGTGAGCTTGAACATAAAAATAACATACAATAATTATATAAAGAACAAATATTCCGAACTATACAATTATATTTGAAATCAATAGGGGAGACCATTAACACCAAGTTAGTTCCACCCAAAGAGTCGAGATATCATAGTGTCAACTACTATGAGCGACACCAAAATGCCCGACACATTTGGGGATACAACGAAGGCATTGCCCCAAATGGCGGAGGTCTAGGCACATACCCACACGATGGCACCCAAGACTATGTCCTTCTAGTGAACACTTAAATTGATTCATTCAAAAGATAAATTTGGCCACAAGGCACATAATGGTGTAAAATCCCATCTTCAACACCATCATAGGCAACACATGGCTAAAGTTACATTTCAACATAAGGGACTTCCACATGATATTTCAAAATACTCAACTAGCCACTTAGGCACATATTTATCTCATATAAATATCCAACAATACCATATCATGATCAACATGTCCATTAAGCCAAGTAAATTAGGCTAAGCATTACCAAGAACACACTTAACCACCATATGAACAAATATATAGCTCTTGGGGTTAAAACCCTAACTTAGCCATTCATGATGTTAGCTTTAATTAGCTCCTAATTAAATGAATGTTTTATAAAGATATTTTAATGTTTTAGATATTTTGTAATAGATATTTTCTTAGATATTTTTGTCTAGATTTTAGATATTTTAAATATCTAATGTAAATATGGCCCTATATAAGAGGTGTCCATATGTCTTTTTAAGAAGTGAGAAATATGGAAAGCACACAAAAACACACATAGACTAGTTTCTTATGAGAGTCGATTTCATGTTAAGTGTGGTGTTCTTCAACATTTCTCCTCTCCATATTTAATCATCAATGAATATGAGATAAGTTTCTTTATGATTGTTCTTCATGTATATCTTATCTCTATATTTAAATATGGACTTTATATTTCTTCTATTGTTGCTCAAGAATGGGATCAACAATTGGTATCAGAGCCGATTGAAGAAACTTTTCTTCAAAATCGATCATCTATGCAACAATGGAAGTTTTAGATGGTTTGAAGTTCATATGTGTGTTTTGATTCTTTCTCATTCATTGATTTTATTTGATAAGCACTAAGTAGATGGTTGATCTTTGATCTCATCCTTGTGTGTGCTTAAGTCCATAGCATTTCTTTTTGCATCTTGGTAGTAAGGTTGTTGATCTTTGTTTGATCTGACCTTTATTTTCAAGATTGGACTATCTTTGATCAAGATTTTGTTTGTCTTCCGCTGCTCATAAACATTTATATATGGATAACAAAATTATTTGGGTCATGAGAAAGTTGTTTGAGAAAGATTTGATGTTTTGTTACATGTTCAAAGTCTGATCTGAAACGTTTTTTTAAAACTTTGAGTTCTTCTAATTAGTTTTCTGACTTGATCAATTAGAGATCGAATTATTTGCACTCACGGTTTTAAAAAAAATTATATGAAGATCGTCTTATCTATTACATCAAATCAGATTTAATGACAGATTTGCGCTGCTGTATTAAACTGATCATATCTCACTCATAAAAACACCGATTGATGCGATTCAAAAGGCCCTGGATTCCTAAGACACAGATGAACAGATCTCGTGTTTTGAGAATTCAGAGATTCGAAATTTATAAGGGTCATATGCATCGTTGAAGTAGACAACAGTGTGCTGATGGAAAGCTGAGAGCTGATGGCTGTCGCTGAAAGCTGAAGAAAGCCATCGCTGAAAGATGATAGCTGTCGCTGAAAGCTGAAGAAAGCCTTCGCTGAAAGCTGAAAAAAGCTGTCGCTGAAAGCTGAAGGCTGAAACCTAAGTGCTGTCGCTGAAAGCTGGAGCTGAGAGCTGAAAACCATCGCTGAAAAAATGCCATCGCTGAAGCCATCGCTGAACCATCGCTGAGCTGTCGCTGAAGGCCATCGCTGAGATCAGCCATCGCTGAAGGTCAGCTGTCGCTGAAGTAAGCCATCGCTGAAGGTCAGCCATTGAAAGCTATCAGCTGTCGCTGAAAAGTGCTGTCAGCTTTGCACTGTTTCAGAAAAACGCGCATAACTTCCTACTCGGTGCTCCGATTCGCATGAATTCAGTTGCGTTGAATTCCTAAGACACAGGTGAAACTTTTTCATGTTTTGACTTTGGTCTGAATCTGTGTGCTTAATGGTCAGAATCTGTGTCAAAGTCAATGGACTCTTGCTGCACCGAAAGCATCGCATTTCACTCATGCTCTTTCCGCTTTCAAGAACGGTGTTCTCTCAACGGTTCTTCATGGTGTCAAGCTACATTTGTCACATTTTAAATGTCACTCCATCCTCTGTTATTCACGTTTAAAGCTCGGTGGATGAGCCTACATTTGAGGGGGAGCACATGATGCTTTGAAGACTTGAAGAACGGAACATCAAAGGTTCTAAAGAAAGCAAAGGGGAGACTATAAGATGATGCTTTCTTTATAAAACATTAGGGGGAGATTGTTAGCTTTAATTAGCTCCTAATTAAATGAATGTTTTATAAAGATATTTTAATGTTTTAGATATTTTGTAATAGATATTTTCTTAGATAATTTTGTCTAGATTTTAGATATTTTAAATATCTAATGTAAATATGGCCCTATATAAGAGGTGTCCATATGTCTTTTTAAGAAGTGAGAAATATGGAAAGCACACAAAAACACACATAGACTAGTTTCTTATGAGAGTCGATTTCATGTTAAGTGTGGTGTTCTTCAACATTTCTCCTCTCCATATTTAATCCTCAATGAATATGAGATAAGTTTCTTTATGATTGTTCTTCATGTATATCTTATCTCTATATTTAAATATGGACTTTATATTTCTTCTATTGTTGCTCAAGAATGGGATCAACACATGAATATAAGCCATAAAGCATCACTTCCCATAAATATATCATAAAACAATTCTAGACATAGTAAATATAGTATTTCCAACATCAAGCACCATAAACATATTCAAATGTATCAAATACTCTTTTGTCAAAAACTAGGGTTTTCATAAAAACAAGTAGGAAAACAAAATAACAACTTATTGACATGTTACTAATTTGTAGCATAAAAATAGGTACTAGCAACCCTAAGCATTTAATGGAAGAGGAAAAGTGGAGTTAGGGTGAAAGAGGCACCTTAAATGCTCCAAAATCGAGTTTGAGAAAAGTGGAGATGGAAGAAATAAACTTCAGGTCAGAGAGAGGGTATTTATACCTCTAGACACCCGCATGCGAGAGTGGCCATCGACATTGCCACTTGGCATAGTCGCTAGCACAATCATCTACCACCCATGACTTACGGTACCACTTGAGCGATTGTGACATGCGAGTTTGCCACAGGGCATTCTCGCTGTCACTATCGAATGGAATGTACCGAGAGGGGTACCACTCCAGCAACTGTGACCTGCGAGTTTGCCCAAATGGCATTCTCGCTGTCATAGTCGCATCCCACACTTTCGAGACCGATTTGATGTCTGGTCCAACTAGTCGAGTGCAAGCTACGAGTTCTGATTCTCCTTTGATTAATGAAACAATTACTAAATTCATACGTTTAAGTATTTAGGGTTAGATTACGAATGGTCCAAGCATTAAGAAAACATGAGAGAAAGTCTTCTAGGATTACTTACCAGAACTTCCCGAGTGTTACAATCAATGGCATTCTCGCTCTCATTGTCGCAGCCCACACTTTCGAGCCCTAATTGACATTTTGTCCAACTAGTCGAGTGAAAGCATGAGTTCTCATTCTTCTATGGTTAATGAAAGACTTACTAAATTCATATGTATAAAGAATTAAGGTTAGATTATGAATTGTTCAAGCATTACAAAAACATGAGAGAAAGCCTTCTAGGATGAGTTACCAACCGGGTGTCATGGTAGAGGTCCGAGCTTGAATATATAATCGAGAGCCTAATTAATGTGGTTCAAAATAAATCAATAAACAACGATAAAGATAAACGATAAAGATAAACGATAAAGATAAAGGATACTTAATTAAGTAAGCAAAATGTCCGGTTAAGAGGACTAAACGAACGACAAGTAAAACATCAAAAGGGCCCAAGGTCTAGACATTCTCTTAGCAATATGCAAGAAAAAAATGAACAAAACTGGAAAAAACCTACAAGGTTTGAGAAAGTTTCGATGTTTCAAAAAACAAGGGTTTATTTGAATAAAACGTTTAAAAATGACTTAGTCACGTCAACTCAATAGTCAATCTCTAACATGATTTATTTTTTTGCGTATTGAAACTTGAGCACGCCAAACACTGAGAGCTTAGTAGTAACTTTCATTGGCACAAACCGACTAATGTTAGTTCAAATTTAGTGAAGGAATGTTCATTGTTACTAATACTTTTGTGGTGTTGAAACACTAACTATTTCATAATCAACATCCCAAACTGCCTTATAAGAAATTTAAAGAGACTCTCATCGAGATGGTTTGTAAAGATGTAAATGAGTTGGTAGTCAGTATAAATTAAGCGTTCAAATGTATTGTTTTGAACGTGATCTATGATGAAATTATGTCGAGCAACGATGTATTTGGTTCGTGAGAATAGAACAATTGATCAGTGGGACCGAAGGTTTATCCATGTAAGACATATTATTGACTCTCTAACCTTAGTTGCTTCTAACTTTTAGAGAGTTGCTAGAAAAACTGGTTTTAATGGTAAGTCAAAAGGCCATTTCTTTATATGGTGACCTTAAGTAAATCAAAAGATGACCTCTTATGAAAAATCTAAGAATGAATGCTTAAATTGTGTAAGAAATGTTACTTTGCCGCCGATTGTAGAAGCAAAAAAGTCAACTGCATTTTCTTCTTCCAAATATTCTCAAAATTTACGATCCTCCTATAAAAAATCAAAAGACGAAAGGCAAACATAAAATCATATAAGTGAAAAACCAATAAAATTTTAAAAAAAGGGAAAATGAACGATAGCTTAAGAACATGATTGGACAAAAAACTACATCATCTTCCTCTAATGATGAACAAGGAGATAAAACAAACTTATACTTTATAGCGCATCTCACTAAACTGTGTGATTTAGAGAAAATATATCGTTAGAGCTATATAGCACATATGTAAAGTACAAGGACTAGTTTGCAATTACATGTAACTTGCTAGTATATATTTGTAGCTTAATTCATATTATTAGGTTAATCAGTCTTTGTATTGTTTCTTCAATATATAAAAAGCCTCGGCCGATTCAGCCATCTCAAGTCTCTCATCTACCTATCAATCGAATCCCTCATTCTAACATGGTATCAGAGCTTTAGGTATGTCTCACCAATCCTTCTGATTACTTGTCTTGTTCAATCTTATTGTTTTCGTTTTCTACCTGTTATCTCATTCGTATCTTTGTTGAATCGTCACATTCCAGAACTCGCTACACTCCGAAACCCTTCCGGTCCGGAACTCACTACACTCCGAAACCACTTCCGGAATTGCACACTACTTCCGGTACTGCTTGTATCTGACTTCCAAAACTGCACACTACTTCCGGTACTGCTTGTATCTACTTCTTCCGGAACGGTTTCTTCATTCCGGAACACAAATTTTCCGGATTTGTTTCTTCATTCCGAAACCTGCGTTCTTTTAATTCCTGAAAATTCACTTCCGGAACTGTTTGCTTTGAACTTCTGGAACTACTTCCTTTGAACTTCCGGAACGTTAAAATTCCGGTTCTAGTCTCCTTTTGCTTCAATTCCGGATCTTTTCTTTCAATTACCTAATTCCGGAACTCACATCACATTTTCTCCAATTCCGGATCTTTATCGATTCCGGAACTCCCACTTCTAGAACATCAAAATTTCGAAAACAGGGTTTGAGAACATCTTCGGAACTCAACTCCAGTTTTCACTTTTCTGAACTTAATTCTGGAACACTCAGTTCCATCACTCACAACTCCGAAACTCCTCTTTTCGGTTATCAATTCCGGAACACACTGTTTCGGTACCTCACGATCAGTTCTTTACATTCTGAAATTTCCTTCCAGTCTTCAGTTCCAGTTCTCAATCAGTTTTTCTAATAAGTCAGATGGCTCTCAGTAGCCAGTCTAAATACAGTAAATGAACGTTCTGTCACTCTACTTCTCATCTTCTCCCCAACTGCCCAATTCAAAAATGTCGCTGGTGTGGGATCACACAGCCACGACACTATGGGTCTCACTGTCCAAAGCATCCACGGAATTCAGGAAAGCAACAACAACAGCGCACTCAGTCATTTGCTGGATCAATCACTTAAGACTCCTCTACGCCGGCGATTCAGGCATCACATAGCAACAACTCATCGCTTGACCTTATGGAACTCATGCGCCGAAACCAAGAGCTTATAGAGCGATTCATGACAGGTTCTATGGGTATGAATTCTCAGTGCAACATCTTAGCACCAGGTAACCCTTGGCTATTTGACTCTGGATGTTGTAACCACATGACACCTAAGGCTGACGGGTTTGTCTGTAAGCAAACCTCCAGAATGTTCTCATCAGTCCGTACTGCGGATGACACTCGCTTAACTGTATCTTTCAGTGGGACTGTCTCTACTCCCAATATACAATTACCTGATGTGCTACATATCCCTAACTTATCTTTGAGCCTGATTTCAATCACTCAGCTTATGGAATCCGGTCTAATTGTTCTGTTTCATCCTTCTGGTTGTGTTATGCAGGATTCAAAGACCAAGCAGATCCTTAGAGTATGCCGTAAAGTTGGTCGGATGATTTAAGTGGTCTACCTCCGTCTTCCCTTACGCTCATCAAATTTTGTTGCTTCTGTTTCCAGTACCCCTTCCTTTGAATTATGGCATAAGCGTCTAGGACATTTATCTTTAGTTAGAATAAAACTGTTAGCTAGTTTAGGATTATTAGGCAACACTTCTTCTGAAAACGTTTCTTGTTTATCTTGTCAACTTGGCAAACATTATGCCTTACCCTTTCAACTAAATGAATTTAAATCTGCTTCTCCTTTTGATCTCATTCACTCTGATGTTTGGGGACCAGCACCACATCCATCCATGGGAGGTTCTCGATACTTTGTTATCTTTATCGATGATCACACATGTTTTACATGGATATATCTCATGAAACATCGCTCCGAACTACCTCAAATATACATTACCTTCGCCCGTATGATTCTGATCCAGTTTCCAAGCCCATAAAGATTCTTCGAGCAGATAATGCTATGGAATACAAAGAATCTTCTCTCCTCTCTTTTCTATAATCTCAGGGTACTCTTTCTTAGTACTCCTGTCCCGGCACCTCTTCGCAAAATGGACGTGCAGAACGTAAACATCACCACATCCTCGATACTGTTCGTACTTTATTAATCTCAGCCAAGTGTCCAGAACATTTTTGGGGCGAAGCTGCCTTCACGGATGTCTACACCATCAATCGACACCCGACCCCCATCCAAAATCAAAAGTCTCCTTATGAAGTGCTCCATGGGGTCTCCCCTGCATATGAACTCCTAAAAGTATGGGGTTGTACCTGTTTTGTTCAGTTGTAACCTCATGAACACACCAAACTCGAACCTCGTTCTCGATTATGCTGCTTTCTTGGCTATGGTATTGAACACAAAGGTTATCGTTGTTGGGATCCAGTCTCTAAGAGACTACGTATATCCCGTCATGTCACATTCTGGGAACATCTTCCCTTCTCAACAATGTCCAAATTTCAGGACATACCCAATCCTTCCACTTCCTTCTTCACTTATAACTCTATCTCTTTGGACTCACTCCAATTAGATCCCATACTCACCTCTCCATCTGATCCAACTGCTTCCGTCTCACCTCAATCTGTGACCTCATCATATGTCCCACCTCCCTCCATCTCATCTCCATCTGAGCCTTCCTCTGAGCCATCTGATCATGATCAATCATCTGCACCACCAAGTACTACTTCTGAGCCATCTGCTGAGTCTATGGATCCTAGCTCCTCTCAACCACAAGATGGAGTACGTCGCTCAGACCGGGTAAGACAAGTTCCTTCTCACCTTCATGATTATCATTGTTATGTTACATTACTGTCCAACCATGAACCCACTTCCTTCAAGGAACCTGCTTCTAACCCTGTTTGGAAGCAAGCTATGACTGAGGAACTTCAGGCCCTTGACAAAGCAAATACATGGGAGTTTGTACCTCTCCCACCGGGCAAGTCACCTATTGGTTCCAAATGGGTCTTAAATATCAAAACAAAGTCTGATGGATCCATTAATCGATACAAAGCACGTCTTGTGGCAAAAGGCTTCAATCAAGAATATGGCATTGATTACGAGGAGACGTTTGCTCCTGTGGCTCGTGTCACCTCGGTTCGTAGTCTACTCGCCATAGCTGCCACCAAAAGATGGCCACTTTACTAGATGGATGTCAAGAATTCCTTTCTAAATGGTGATCTCGAAGAGGAAGTCTACATGAGACCCCCTCCAGGTGTGATCTCTCGTCAGGGTCATGTATGCCGACTTCGAAAAGCCCTCTATGGCCTCAAACAAGCTCCTCGTGCTTGGTTTGAAAAATCTAGCAATAATGTCATTTCATTGGGGTTTCTCCAAGTAATTATGATTCTGGCATGTTTACTCAGACTACTGCTGCAGGTACTATCTTACTCCTATTGTATGTTGATGATATGATAATTACCGGCAGTGACTCTACAGGTATCACCCATCTCAAACAGTCTCTCAGCGCATGCTTTGAGATGAAAGATCTTGGTAAGCTACACTACTTCCTTGGTCTTGAAGTTCTGTCAGACTCTTCCGACATCTATCTCTATCAAGCCAAGTACATTTCAGATCTGTTGTCCAAAGCTGGGATTACAGACAACAAAGTTGCATCTACACCCATTGAGCAAAATCTGCATCTTGCTCCAAATGCCGGAACCCCGCTGCGAGATCCTACATGGTACCGTCAACTAGTTGGTTCTCTAGTCTACCTGACTGTTACTCGACCGGATCTTGCATATGCAGTTCATATAGTCAGCCAGTTCATGGCTGCTCCGTGCTCCGATCACTATGCCGCGGTTCTTCGTATCCTTCTGTATCTTAAAGGGACAATGTTTCATGGACTTCACTTCTCATCCACATTGTCCTTAACTCTTCGTGCATTCTCCGATGCTGACTGGGATGGAGACATAACAGACCGTCGCTCTACCACTGGATATTGTTTCTTCCTTGGAGACTCTCTTATTTCCTGGCGCAGCTAGAAACAATCTCTGACAGCTCGATATAGTACTGAAGCTGAGTATCGAGCTTTAGCTGACACTACGCAAGAACTTATATGGCTACGCTGGATACTATCTGATATGGGTGCTCATCAGATCTCTCCAACACCATTGTGGTGTGATATCAATAGTGCTATTCAGATTGCTCACAATGATGTCTTTCATGAGCGTACAAAGCACATCGAGATTGACTGTCATTTCACCCGTCAACATGTATTTTGCAAGACCGTTCGACTTCTCCCAATTTCAACCATTGATCAGACATCGGATATCTTCCCCAAAGCTCATCTTTCGGGGCGTTTTTGGGCTCTTGTTTGCAAACTCAACATGGCTCATTCTCCCCCCACTTGAGTTTGAGGGGGGGGGGGGGTTAGAGTTATATAACACATATCTAAAGTACAAGGACTAGTTTGTAATTACCTGTAACTTGCTAGTATATATTTGTAGCTTAGTTCACATTATTAGGTTAATCAGTCTTTGTATTGTTTCTTCAATATATAAAAAGCTTCGGCCGATTCAGCTATCTCAAGTCTCTCATCTACCTATCAATCGAATCCCTCATCAATTCTAACAGATATAATGCATGGTCAACATCTTCTTCTAATTAAGATTGAGTCTTCCAACCTTCTAAATTTGGAAAGTAAGGTATACTTTCATCTCCCTCCTATGATCGCATACATGTAGATATGTGCAATGAGTTATAATCTAAAAGAAATGTAGATAGCAAAGTAGAAGCACTCACTGCCAAACTTCATGAATGTTTTAATAAGTTGAACGACTTCAAAATAAATCAAAATAAATTGAAAGATCAAAAGATTATTTGAAAATATCTGAATGATGGAAAATACATTAATGCATGTAGTCTTGTTAAAGAACAACTAGTTACTAGACATTGGAATCAAGTCTCTTTTGATCACCGAAAAATTGTAGATTGTTGTCATGGTTTAAGTTTTTTCTTCATCCTTAAAGGAATTTGTTTTCATGTCAAATGATTTTACTTTCTTTGGAAAAACTTCCTTTTCAAAACATCATTCCTCTGACCCATCTCAAATCTTCCATGAATGCAAATGATGTTCTGGATGTTTTCATTCAAGCCTCAAATAAATGATAGGTTGACTATGTGTTATAGAATAATGATTATCAATTTGTAAGATCCTCAACAATTCCTATCCGTATCACTTTCAAACCCACTTCATTATTGTCTAAAACCCTATTCTCTTGACACTTCCTCCATCTGAATGCTTTATCCGTTACTATTGATAAGGACCATCAAGACTCATCTGGTACATCATTTAATATGACCCTTATTTGAAGACCTCTTATATAATACAACTAATCATACTCATCGAATTCAAGATTTATCTAATATGTTCACCAATTTGAATTAGTTCCCATCTCTCAAGATTTAACTCCAACTTATAACCAATCTGATTTTACTTGTAAATCCAATTACGATCAACCGAATCTAAAATCCTTCCACGTCCAAAATTGATTTTTCTCCCGAAGAAATAAACTATGACAACTTTTATATGTGGTAGGAAACCAAGGGTTTATATCCTTTTTGCAATCCTAATCATGAGAGATTGTCAGGTTTAGACGTAGGCTAAGCGGTTTCCAACATAAAACGATCCAGTTAATTGCCGAATGTGTCCTAGTCTTCTAAAAATCATAATTATCCCTCTCCCTCTCTCTCTCTCTCTCTCTCTCTCTCTCTCTCTCTCTATCTATCTCTCGCTCTCCCTCTCTCACTCTCTCTCTTATTTTTCTCTCAACAAATTGTCTCTTGTAAGGAATGAACCCTAAGCCTATCATCACTTTCACTCTCTTAATGTTAGTCCCAATTATAGATTTAAGTGTAAAAAGGAAAACTTGAGCGTAAAGTTAGAAATCACTATTTTTTGTATTTCTCTATAAATAGGAGTCCCCTTCCCCGTTTGTAATTCGTGAAAGCGGTTTGTTTCTTAGGAACACTCCATCTATCCTCATCATTTCAAATCCATGTAAGATTTATGGGTCAAAATTACGGTTTTGGTCAAAATGGAGATTTTGATACAGTATTTTGGATAATCATTCTAAGCACATGGATTTGTTTACTTGTGTTTTGTGAGCTTGTGGATCTAGGATTTGGAAGGATTGCTTATAGATTCAAGTTTTTCAAGAAAGCTCAAGGTTGGGGTAAAATCTAGATTTAGCCTAAATCTAGCAGGGTGAGTTCAAATTTGGGAAAACATTGTACATGCCAAAAATGTCTATTTTGGAATCTTAAAGTATTTTCTTGAGATTTATCAAATGTGGTTTACTTTATGAAGATATTGCATTTGTACACATTTGATATTATATAACACTAAGAAACGTTTGGATTTGAGACAGTGAGTGTTGGTCCCGTAGGGGTTATACAAGAAGGACAATTTGTAGAAGGGTGGGGGGTTGAATGCAAACAAAAACTTTGGTTTTCTAAATTGTTTATTGATAAATCAAATTACAATTTACAGTTTGTTGCGGAATAAGATTAAGTAAATCTAATGTAAACAAACTTGAGAATCACAAAGTGTTCTTGAACTAAGAAACTAGAAACAAAGGATATGTAGAAAAGGTTTTCTACATGCACGAAGTAGGTCAGGGGATCCTTCAAAATGAATGGGTGTTGTTCCTATTTATACCCCATGCATTAAATGCATGGCAGAAGCACATTACACGTGTCGGCATCTAGTTGGGCGCATGCTTCTGACTTTTATCAAGACATGCTTTGGGCCGCATGGTGAACAATGTAGATGTTAGAGTGGTTGTACGATTATGGACAAAAGTAGACATTCTTCTGTTCATCCGTACTTGTATGCAAGTAGATAAGACAAACAATTGTTGAATCACAAGCTTCATGATTAACGATCACTGATACGATCTTCCATCAACGAGTTCGGATGTAAGTCAGCTATCGCTGAAGCTTTCTTCTTGAATTGTTGCGCGTGTTGACTTGTCTTGGTTTCACTGATGTCCACATCAGATCATGAGTAGACTTATCCTTGTTAATCAACTTTGACTTCGATGTCAGCGATGAACTCCTTAGTCTTGAGGCTTGTCTTTAGGGATTACGATTAACATTATTACATTTGAAATCATCAGTGATACTGAATAGACTCGGTATGCTATCGTTGATAATGAAACATTAATACACATGTTATCGCTGATGGCGAAACATTAATACATACAGATGTTAAATGCATTTTTCACTAAGTATTCTAAGGGTCGTCATTAAATCACTGAGAGAGTTTGGATCAACAATCTACCCTATTTGATGATGACCAAGCAACATAAGAAAATTGCTAAGTATTAAAACATAAGGATAAAGAGGACTCATAGATGCGTCACTCATTTACTGTTTAAAGAGATCTTTTGTAGTATTGATGGAGTAAAGTACTTTCACTGAAAACTTTCATTAAATCGTAATATGATTACAAAGGGAAGTTGAAAGCTTAAAAGTACAAGTGAAAGAATTATACAAGTACTAAAAGAAATACTGATAAATTACAAAAAGTTACAAGAAGGGAATCTATCAACTAGAGTGGTTCATCCTTGAGGAGCATTTCGTCAAATAAGTATCCTTCAGTGATCATCCAGTCAAGTACTTTTTCTTCCTGTTGTTTTTTGAGTTTTGCTTCACTGAGGGCATGGGCTTTGAGAAAGATACATGGTGTTGACAAGTGACACCAATGGACAAGATCTCTGAGTTGTTTTATTGGCAGATGAGAATCTATGAGTTTCTTTGAAAGCGCTAGATGCCATTCCAATCGATGAAGATGATTCCGTAAGGGTCTCCTAACACTTGACCAAGTTTGAACGGGCCTCCTGGTGGCAGTGATAGGTTGAGAGCTTATAAGTTAGGTGGTGGTCCAAGCACTGCTTGTCTTGAAAATACGATACATGTTTCATTCCGATAGGCTAGTTCATCAGAGGTTAATGCTCGCTTTGATTTTCTCTTTGCCGGTCTTTGATTCTGAAGATGTACAGGAGGAGGAGGAAGTAATTCCACCCTTGCCGAGACCTTGTTGATGAGTAAAGTTCAAGAACTTCTCCATATGGGTTTTCTACTTGGACTTGGATCTTTGTATAACATTTCCGATCTCTAGCCATTTATTAAATCTAAAGAGCTCTAGCTTAGACATGTACATTGTTTGTGATGACTCATTTTCTCTAATAACTCGGATAGTCACCAACACTGAGCTCTTTTTGATATTTCTCGTTACGTTCACAGTAGTGATTCTGCTTGGATGGTA
The DNA here is from genome assembly GCA_033807775.1 of Saussurea involucrata. Classification (NCBI taxonomy): domain Eukaryota; kingdom Viridiplantae; phylum Streptophyta; class Magnoliopsida; order Asterales; family Asteraceae; genus Saussurea; species Saussurea involucrata. The sequence goes on from CM066322.1 coordinate 144,164,602, forward strand.
TCGATGATCGATCTTCTCTCTGCACCAATCTTACTGGGAGTCACTGACGGCTTTTTCTTTTCGGGCTTCCTTCTCAACCTCTTTCAGCAGTTGCTCTTGGACTCTGATCGGGTTCTTTTTCAGCTTCTTATCAGGGACTGAGTTTTGCGCTACCATAAGGGCAAGTTTAGCATCCTTTTGGTAGGCAACATACATCTTCTCACCTCTGATAGATTCTTCGCGTTCTTCCGGGGTCAGGAATCCAAGGTCGTCAGTAGTAGTACCTTGTTGAGAAGGGATCTTAAGACATTGGCTTTCTAGCTGATGGATGATTGCTGATCTTCTTCTTTGTAGTTCATCCTCAAACCTTTGAATTGGTCGTAAGGGTCTGTTTGGATGAGTCAACAATTCTTCTTTTTCCTCTTCTTGTTCTTTAGTCTCTAAGACAGAGACTGGGATTATTGGGTTTTCATCAGTAGTAGTCGCTGGGATTATTTGTCGCTAATCTTCAGCTCGTCCCTCAAGCAGGGGAGAGAACTATCTGGTTACAAAGAACAAGAAGTTGGGTTTTAGGAAAGAAGAGATAGATAAAAAGGTTAAGTGTGTAGAAGTGGTCGAAGATGAACATGGGTAGAAGCAGAGAAAGGGATGATGGAGAGACATACCTGAGAAGGTTGCTCCCTCTCAGAAGTAAAATATATTTTTATATTTCCCTTGGCAGCAATTTGCTTTTACTTGCCTTGGGAGGTCTTCTTCGTTGAGGTCTTTTCATCAGATCTCCCCCCCCCCCACTTCGTTTATTGAAACTCCTCTGAGAGGATTTCTTGGAGTCCTCTTACTGCAAATCTTCTTCTTCCTCTTCCTCTTCCTCTTCTTCTTCTTCTTCTTCTTCTTCTTCTTCGTCCTCTTCATCAGAGGGAATATATACCGTTTCAGCATTAGTAGAAGGAAAAGGAGGGGTCTCTTTATTTAGATCCTCCTCTCAGCATGAGGGAGGTCTTCCTTATTTTCTTCGTCCTTCTCCTGCTCTTTGTCATCATCATTAAGAGGAGGGTTTACAGGAGCAACATCAGCATTTATTGCTGCAGAAGTGGAGGCAGCAGCAGTTTCCAGCTTGTCCACCCTGGCTTCTAGGCCAGGGATGGCTTCGGTGGCCTTCAAGACATATTGCGCAACCATGTCCAACGCATTCCGATCGCTGTCGGTGAAGGAGGGAGTGGGAGTAGGTTCTGGTTCCTTCAACTTACCAATATATCAATGAGAAGGATGTTGTTGGCTTCGACCTTGGTGCAGAGGTCCGTGACAGAAGCATTGAGTGAGTTGACGGCGCTGCTCAGTGATTGAATGTTGGAGGTGTTGGCAGCAACGTCTGTCTTTATTTTTGTCACCTCCTCCGTAAGAGCTGACAGCTGAGAGTTCTCAGCTTTAGTAGAGAGGGAGGAGGTGAGTTGTTGATCATTGGTGCCGGCAATGTTCACAGCATTGGTGTTCTGTTGGGAATCGGTGGAGAGAGAGGTAACATGATCACTGACCTCCTTGATCGAGGTATTCAGCGTCCCCAACGTAGGATCTATAAGATAAAAAGAAGATTGAGCACAAGTATGCTCGAGCTTGGTTGTTTTAGAAAGAGTGTTTAGGGAAGTTGATGTACCTGATGGTGTGGGAAAAAAATCAAACTGATTTCCCCCATAACATTTTATGTCCCGCTCGAGAGGAGTCTGGGACGTAGATATTTGTTGAGAGTCTTTGAGAGGAAGACCATCGGGTCCTACATTTCCCCTCATTAAGTCAGCCAGAAGGGATGCACTTGTGTCAGCAACTGATGTTGCTGGTGTAGAACTTGTGAAGACCAAAGAAATCATGGGAGAAGAGACGATTGTAGAGAAGATGGTCGTGCTTGGTGGCGGAGAGGCACTGGCGGTGCCTTGAACGAAGTCTTCATTGCTTTAAGGCACTGAGACTGGTGTGGTCGTTGCCAGCATAGAGTCACCGATGGAGGAGATCTATGAAGCAAATGTAGTTGCATCAGATGTGATGGAGCGTACCACGAAGGTTTCCAGGGTTGCCTGTGAAGAGGCAAGCCCTGTTTTTGTTGTTGATTACTGTTAGGGCTTCTCCTTGGAAGATGTCTTGGCCTTTTTGGATTGACCAAGAGGGGCTACAAATTGTTTCCTCTTGGAAGAGGTGGAGGGTGTGCAGCTTAGGAAGCCACGGTAGGTTGAACCGTAGGCATTGGTGATGAAAGAGAAGAAATGGGGTAGAGACGTCGTTTGAGATCAGCACTACTAACCTCGTTATCAACCCGCTCCACGTCGAGGATGCGAACCCCGAGTTTGGGAGTTGATAATCACCCTCGGTTAGGTAGAGCGTTATCAGGAAGTGTTGCATGAGTGCTGAGATGAATCGTACATAGGTGACTTTGAGTTCCCTTTCAGGTTTCTCAACCTTGATCATAAGGTTATCGAAGATGAGTTTGGCAAAGTCCACGTTGCGGTCAGTGATGACCAAGTAGCCGATGTCCAAAGCAACTCGGCTGGCCTGGTCCATTGACCCAGTCTTCCCACCCATGCACTGGTTGAAGTGGGTGAAGAGATAGTTCAATTCAGAAGGCATCCTTGCCTTAAGAATTTTTGTGAGCTTTTTCTCAGGTATGCGGTGCTTGATCTCCTATTTGTACTCCTTGAGGTCGAAGAAACGAATGAGGTCTTCATCAGAGGGAGTGTCAGCGAAGGGTCTGCTGACGGGTAGTTTGAGGCATGAGCGGATGCCGTTAGGGGTAATGCTTCCCTCACCATATTCGGTTTTGAAAGAGATGACCGTGACACTCTTCCTTGATGGAAGAGTCTTCTCAGCGCGTTCAACAGTGTACCAGAACTACTGTAGGAGATTTTTGTGGGCCGGAGGAGAGATCGTTAGTGCGTAGTGGATGAAAGAGTTCTTCAGCAGATTTGCTGCTTCCACTAGATGTGGGGATGGATTGTTCTTGGGGAATGTCAGTAGTACTAGGTGGTTGCTCCGAGAGAACTAGATAGTTGACAATTCAAAGTTGACATTTTTGGATTTCACGAAGGAAGTTGCTTGAGATGCCATTTCTGTTTGTTAGAAGAACAAACAGAATAAAAAAAATGGAAAGTTTCTTAGAATGGGAAGTTTTTAGAAAGAAGTTCCAAAAAATAAGAAAAGTGAAGTTTTACCAGTTTCATTTTTGGGAAAGAAATGGCAAAAGTTGGTTTTCCAGTTTCAAATGAGAAGAAATTGGTAGAAAAATGTATTTTACCAGTTTCCTTTTTTAGCAAATAATCTGGTAATTTACATTAAAGGCGAGAGAGAAAAGTTTAAAAACAATTTTAAACCTTAAAAACCTTATTATGGTTTTTGAAAAAATCATGAAAATTTTATTTTTAGAAAGAAAATCATGTTTTTGATTAGCAAAGATTTAGGATCAAAATGAGGTTTTGTTTACAATGTGCATGTGTTTTAAGGATAAGAACCTGGAAATTTACGAGTTTTTGATGTTCGATTTCTTAAGTTCTTCGTACGCCAGAGTATTCTTCTCTTGAGAGAGTTTGTGCGCGTAAAGAGTGAAAAAATAAACAAACGTGGCTTATATAGGTGAGAGAGGAGAGAGAAAAGAATGATGAGCGGGAAAAGGCTCATCATGACACGGACATGTCCCACGAAGTTGATTGGTCTAATCTAATCTAAACAAACTTGAGAATCACAAAGTGTTCTTGCACTAAGAAACTAGAAAGAAAGGATATGTAGAAAAGGTTTTCAACATGCACGAAGTAGGTCAGGGGATCATTCAAAATGAAGGGGTATTGCTTCTATTTATACCCCATGCATTAAATGCATGGCAGGAGCACTTTACACGTGTTAGCATCTGGTTGGGCGTATGCTTCTGACTTTTATCAAGACATGCTTTGGGCCGCATGGTGAACATTGTAGATGTCAGAGTGGTTGTACGATTATGGACAAAAGTAGACTTTCTTCTGTTCATCCGTACTTGTGTCCAAGGAGATAAGACAAACAATTCTTGAAGCACAAGCTTCATGATCAACGATCACTGATATGATCTTCCATCAGCGGGTCCTGATGTAAGTCAGCTATCGCTGAAGCTTTCTTCTTGAATTGTCGCGCCTGTAGACTTTTCTTGGTTTCACTGATTAATGCATTAGATCATGAGTAGACTTGTCCTTGTTCATCAACTTGGTATTCTATGTCAACGATGAACTCTTTAGTCGTGAGGCTTGTCTTCAGGGATTACAATTAACATTGTTACATTTGAAATCATCAGCGATACTGAACAGACTCAGTATGCTATCGTTGATGATGAAACATTAATACACATGTTATCGCTGATGGCGAAACATTAATACATACAGATGTTAAATGCAATTTTCACTAAGTATTCTATGGGTCGTCATCAAATCACTGAGAGAGTTTGGATCAACACTAAGACATTTTATAAAAATAAATCAGAAAGCGTGTGACTTTGTATTATTTGATGTGTTTATGTATTTTATCTGATGTTAATACATTTACGACGTCGTTTTGTAATATAAATAGGCTTATCCTGTTTTGGAAACGACTATCCCTACAATTGGGGGTTTTGATTAAATCAGATTTTTAGCATGAGTTTGTATAAACTTTGAGTAAATGCATGTTTTCACTTTTTGTTGAACGTTATTGAGTAGTCACATGAGTGTGGAGTCTATTGACTTAAATTTGGCTCAAATGAGTCTTGGGGTCATTTGGTCCAATTTTAATAGCTTGATGTGGAGCTTTGAGTACCATTTGCGTTTATTGCATTCTGTATGAGAATTACATGTTTTGAGTGCATTATTCATTCTTCTAAAGTCGTGTACTGTTTTAGACTGTAATGCATTGGATTCATAAGCATATGAGTCGGTCATATTTGAATAGTGAGGAGTCTTGATGTTCTCACTTTGGGGGAAAATGTCGAGTAGGCATTGTTGTCGTCCTGGTATACGGAGATGAACCTTTATAGGTTGGACTCCAGGACTATAGGTTTCGTGGTTTTGATGTTTTAACTCTTATGCATGAGGGTTAAGCATCTTGGGATATCAAGTAGGGAATCGAGACTCCTATATTCATTTATAGGGAGTATACAATAAAGGTCGAGTGAAAACCTTGAGGTTGGAACTCTACTAGAGAACGGACATGCACTAAGATCGCGTACCATTAAGGTGAAGCCCAGTGAGGCATGCACACTAGAGGTACTCAGTCCTTAAGGTGTCACCCAATGAGTGGTGTATACTAAAAGAAATGATAGCTTGCGGTGACTCTTATTAGATCGTGCATTAAAGTTACCGATCTGAGGTGAAGTTCGATAACATAGATATGTGGCATACTTATGTGTTCCCGCAACGTTCTATAGAAACGGGTCTCCCTCGTCACCGAAAGATGTTATTTTGGGTATTGAATATTGTCCATATGTTCAGTGATGTTTTGAGCATGGATTGATATCTATGATTTGTGGTTTTGTATTGTTGAATTTTATACATGTTTTTAGATGAATTGGATACTAGAGTTTTATCAGTGTTTTCACGATTTGGATATTTAACTCCATTATGTTTTGGAGTGAGTGTTGGGTTTTGATATATTAAATGGTTATTCTGATTTAGAGTTTTTCATGATGAAAATAGTGTGTTTTGGAAAGATGTTGTTTTTACGACAAATGCATTTCATAATCAGAAGATATGTTTTAAATAAGCAGTATTTCACTAGACGTTAACCTACCCTTTTTTCTTATCAACATATGCATCATGTCCTTGTTGGGGTATGGTACTAGCGGCACCGTGAAGAGTTGAGTGCTAGTTAGATGCACGAGAAGAGCGTAACTTGTGTGTGAAACCTCCCGCACTTTTGGAGATAGCAAATGGTATGGGTTTAGTGACACCCGACCTTTATTTAGTCTTTGTATAGGACTTGGGTTAATAATTGTTGAGGTTAAATCTAGTATTTAATTGAAGGTATTTCAAGAATTGCTTTGTAGAAAGGGATTTTATCCTTTATTTGATGTATTTCTGAAAACTTCAAGTTAGTTGCTTTTTCCAAATTTGAGGGTGTTACAAGTTGGTATCAGAGTATAAGTTTGAGAGATTTATGTTAGGGTTGAAAAGTTAGTTGAATGGAAGTCAGGGTTCATTTTGTAAATACCCTAATGGGGTATATAAAGTTTTTCTTAAACCTAGTTTAGGTTAATCGTTCATAATTCATATTGTAAACTCTCTGAAAGTATTGTAACCGTATTCTCTAAAATTCAATCATATGGATGACAACCTTTTATTCTAAATTGTTGATTGTTATAGATTGATTATTGTCTGTATTGCACTAATCTGGGAACCACAGTTTAGGTATTGATTTCAGATACCTAGAATCAAAATAGCATTCTTTTAAGTTAATGAAAGTAAGATTGTACAAGTAGGCACTTTGAGATAAGATATTTTGAGGTCGATAGAGTCATTAGAATCGGGAATCCTGACGGTAGAAAGGATCTCCATGTAGGGTACGTTCATAATTGCACCTGGCTAATGTTATGATGAACTTACGTTGTTAGAGCATTATTGTATTCAAGATTTATTGTAAAGTCTTGTAATTAGTCAAAGCTTGTAAAGTCAAATGTAAAAGTCAAAGTCATGAAAAGTCAAAGTAGATTAGATTTAATGCTTTGTAATCCTAGGTATAAATAGGATTAGTTAGATTAGATGTTAAGCAAGTCTAAAGCAAGTCAAAAGAAAGCAATTGATTAGAGATCTTAATTGTAATATTCTAGAGAGAGAAGTGAGAGCATTCTAGAGAGAGAAAGTGCATCAATCTTATGTAAATCTCTATTATGTTCAAGATCAATGGATGATTTGATGATTACCTAATAGGAACTAGTTTCACAATTGGTATCAGAGCTTTGGGAGATCTAATTATGTGCAAAATTCGTCCAATTTCTTGAAGATTTGAAGATTTTTTTGAAGAAAATCTCCATTTTTGATGATTTGAAGAACACAAATGGGTTATGCATTTCTTGTTCGTTTTTTGATTTGATTTTTATTGCAAAGTGTTTCTCCATCATTCTAAATCTGTTTTGCATTATCAATTTCACAAAAACGTATCAAGAATTGAGGAATTTGAAGATTTTTGAAAATTTTGTGTTCTTGAGAAAAAGTGGGCTGTGAAAAATTTTGGAGTTTGATTTTGCAATTTGCTGTTGTTTTGATCTATATCTGTGCAAAATCATTTCCAAAATGTGTTTTTAGACATGTTTCAATCATAAATTTCGAGATTTGAGGCATAAAATACCATTTTTGAAATTTTTTGATTGAATGTGTTCTTGAGGTGTTCTTGAGAATCTTCAAAGTGTTCTTGATAAAAAATTCTAGATCTTGAATTTTGATCCAGAATTTTTAATTGAGATGTTTTAAAATGTGTTGTTGATTATTTTTGATCTTAAAATTCTAAATCTAACAATTTTTTGTAAGTTTGTTGAATTGCAGAAAGTCAACAGAATAGAAGAATTGATCTGAACAAAGAACTCACAGGAACAAAGCATACGAAATCATCAATTCGGAACAGAAACAAAGCATACGAAATCATCAATTCGGACCATCAAGTGTTCGAAACCTTCAGATTTCGAACCCTTCTTGAAATCAATTCGGACCCTCTTTGATACGAATTCTCTGAATTCGGACCCTCTTTGATACGAATTCTCTGAATTCGGACCCTCTTTGGTACAAAATTCTCATTTTTATCTTCGCCGAAGCTTCGCCGGAAAAACGTGTTTGGCCGGAAAATTTGGTGGGTCATCGGAATATCGTGCATGATCGAGGTTGATTAGTCTCATTCGATTGGGTTTCGTTCAAGGATCATAACAAAATAAGTTTCATTGAGTTTGGTTGAGAAACGAAGGACTTATCATCGCCTGAAGTCTTCTCGCCGGAAAAACGGAATCGCCGGAAGCTCGATTTTGGTTGCATGATCGAATTTCATTGCTTGCATTCGATTGTATTTCGTTCAAGGATTGCAACGCAACAAATGTTACTCGTTTTGGTCGAGAATTGAGCAAGAAAACTGAAATCGAAATTCTCAGATAGTGATTTGCGTTTTTTGTGAAGATGATGAACAGTACTAACGGAGGTTGTTAGTACTCCGTTAGTTTTCTGACAAATTCGGTACTTTTTCCGTTAAATCAGTCAGAGTCAGTTAGTATTGTTCCGTTAGTTGGTTAGTTTTGTTACATTTTGAGTCCTTTTTCGTTAAGTTCCAGTTTGAGTCAGTTAGTGTCATTTTACTAACAGTCAGTTAATTTTTCCGTTAGATTTGTTACATTTTTGGTCCTCAGTTAGTGTTTTCTGTTAAGACAAGTTTAGTTAGTTTTAGATTTGTCAGTTTTAGTCCTTGTAGTTTAGTTTGAGTTTATTACATTTTCAGTCCCTTGACTTGTTAGTTTTTAGAATTTTACACTTTTAGTCCTTAGAGTCTTAAGATTCAGTTTTTGTCATTTTTAGTCCTTGTTTTTGTTGAGTCTTAGTATTTTTCATTTTAGTCCCTATATTTTGTATTTTTGACATTTTTAGTCATTTTAGTGTCGAATTTTTGTTATTTTACCTGCTTTTATTCATAACTGACACATTTCTCTTATTTTGCAGGTTTGACGATTAAAGTCCAATATTTTCGCGCAAATTTTTCAGAATTAATTTTTGGAAGACAAATTTATAATTTGTTTTTTCAAATTTTATTTTTGAAAATTTTTCTGACTTTAATTGTGTTTTCTGTTTTTTAAGAGTGTGCACATAATTCTAACTTCTAAGCGAAGTTTATCTTGACGATCACTCTATTAGGTATATTTTTGTTAATATTTTTTGTATTTTTCATCTAATTTTTTTTGTGTTTCTTTTCAGGTTTTCTTCAAGATGTCTACTTATACAGAAGATGGGGTTTTAAGATTGAAGCAAACTATTATAAAGGAGATACCCCCAATTGCAAAAGTTCTGGTTAAATCATCAAATGAAAGTTTGCAACAAACAATTTTGCAACAATTTCTTATACCAGAAATAACTCCTAAACCACACGTTTCTGTTAAACCAAATAATGAAGTGTTGCAACAAGTTATTATAACAGAAACACATTCAAAACCACACGTTTCTGTTAAACCAAATAATGAAGTGTTGCAACAAGTTATTATAACAGAAACACCTTCTAAACCACACGTTTCTGTTAAACCAAATAATGAAGTGTTGCAACAAGTTATTATAACAGAAACACCTTCTAAACCACACGTTTCTGTTAAGACAAATAATGGAATTTTGCAACAAGTCATTTTAACAGAAACATCTCCAATATCACAAACTCCTGTTAAAGACAATGCTTCAAATTCTTCAACTCCTATTTCAAATCCTTCAGTTCCTATTTTAAATAAAGCATTGGAGGAAGAAAATATTGATCTGAAACGACAAATTTTAGACATTTCTTCTTCAAATGCTATACTTACTAAAAGAATAACTGATCTTGAAGTTTATATTGCAGATCTTGAAACAAAGAAAGACAACTCAAGTCTGCACGATCAAATCGAGAATCTTCAAGAGAAAGTAACAACTCTTCAAAAAGAAAATGCAGATTTAAAGAGAAGAGAAGAAAAGAGAGTGAAGTGGAACTTAAAGTTACATGCTCAATTAAAACAAATTAAAGAAAAAAGTTTGGACAGTGAAAATGTCGATCTAAAGAGAAAACTGTCTAATTTTTCTTTTGAAGAAAAGAAAGTTTTTGAAGAAAAGAAAGTTTTTGAAGAAAAGAAAGAGACTGAGCTGAAATGTATAAAACTTTCAAAACAAGTTTCAGACTTTGAGAAAGTTTTATTTTTAGAAAAAGACAAGCTCGAAAAAGAAAGAGCTAAATTTGAAACTGAACGAAAATCTTTTGAGATTAAAAGTTCTGAACTTTCCGTGAAAATCTCTGAATTAGAAAATCTTTTGGAAAAGGAAAGAAAAGATTTCACGGAAAAGAAAAATCTCTTTGAAAAGGAAAGTAAAACCCTTAAAAAGAAAAATATGGAAATTTTCAAAGAGATTACTGATAAAAGAAAGTTTTTGGAAAAAGATTTTGAATCGGAACGCGAATATTTTGAAGATGTTATTCTTAATCTTACCAAAAGATTATCTGGTTTATCAGCTGATATTATGAAGGATCAGTTGATCAAATCTGATCTCCAAATGAAATTTGATCTAATTTCTAAAGAGACACGACTGAAATTGAAGAAGGTTTTCGATGATAATGATGCTCACTTTCATCGAAAAAGGGGGAGAAATGTTTAATTCAATTTCATGTCAAAGAGCTTTCAAGTCAAAGAGCTTTCAAGTCAAAGATATTTCATGTCAAAGAACTTTCAAGTCAAAGATTCGTGAACAAAGACTGAAGATCAGGGGGAGAAGGATCATGTGAAGTCCAAATGTTGCTGAATTTGGTTATCTTAGTTCTGAGTGGTTCTCGGAATGCGCTTACACCTAAAAGTTCAAAAATGTGGATGGTTTCACATCTTTCTGATCCAAACTCTAATAGTTTCGGATTCCTCTTGTTCCGAATTGATGGTTTTATATAAAGATATGAAATTCATGTTCAAGACTTGAAGACAATCTGTTGAAGATTGTATTGAAGAAGGTTGACTTTTCAAAGAGAAAGACAAAGACTTTTCATGTTTGTCTGAAGATTCTTCAAAGCTAAGTTCTTAAAGAGTGTCAAAGCATATAGTTCGCCTTGAACTAGTGGAGATAAAGCTATTTGAAGATTATCTGAGCCTCAAAGTTTAAAGCGGTCACAAATAAAGCTTTGAAGATCAAGAGCTGAAGACTGCTGCTATTTTTTTAAATCTTGAATCCAAAGGGGGAGATTGTTAGAGCATTATTGTATTCAAGATTTACTATAAAGTCATTGTTCTGTATTAGTCAATACTGTATTGTAATTGGCTTTATACCTTGTATGTTATGGGTATAAATAGGCTTGTCTAGATCATTAGCTATAAAAGCCCTTTAGAAACCTCTTGAGCATTGTGTCATTTGTACTTCAGAGATCAATATATGGATGACAAGTTTGCTATCTAGATTCTCTCTACATTTGTTCTTTACATATTGCTAGATTTGGGATTTCACATACGTGTTACATGTGCGTGCTTGAATAGCCTTTATGTGATGACCAATGGGGTAGTGAATGAATTTCTAGTGAGTAGTCATGTTGGTTCCCGTTTTGCTTTAAACAAGATTATCAGATCTATTAGTTCAAGTTAATGTTTGATGCGGAAGCGTATTTGAAGAACTAACAGATAAGTTTGATAGATTTAGACCAAAATATAAATAAACAATGAACAGGAAATAATATTTCAAAGTTTACTGAATATATATTAAGAACAGATTTAAGAACAATGTGTAAGAAAAGCTTCAGAATAGATATGACTCTTAAGGTGAATAAGCTTTTTGTGTTCTTATGATGGTCGATTTTTTATGTGATTGATGATAATAATAAGGAAGAACTCAACATTAGTCTTCCTTATATACTACTCTAAAGGGGACCATAAAGCATATGCTACTATTCAGACGGTACTGATGAATAGTTGAACGGATGTCGTGAACAGTTGCAAGAACGGCATGAACAGTAAGACGTGTTGTATTGCATTTAATGCAGCAGACGTCTATTATGTACTAAGCCCTATTGAGTCCAATCAGAGTTTGACACGTCGACGTTGGACAGGGCATGCTACCATGCAAGTTGATGAACGGGTCCTGTAACAGTAGCAAGATATTATAAATATCTTCAAGTCTTTCAGTGAGGACCACAGAGGCTCTGTAATGAGTTACAGAGGTTCTGTGGTCTGGTCCTCTGTGGAGCAGTCTTTCCTATATTCTGAGATATTGGTCTTCTTTGCGCGTATGACAGAGCTTCTGTAGCGCGCCTCTTTAGCTTCTGTAGATTCTTGATCTTGAGCCCTCGGTAAGTCCGGCAGAGCCTCTGTAAGAGGCTTTCTTCACTTAGCCTATTTTTCACTACTTCTAAATACTTCTATGATTAGGAAGATTGAAGCTAACAATCTCCCCCTAAGTAGTGAAAAATAAAAAATTTAACTTCGAGTTTAGTTAGGCTAAGTTAGATAAGACAGAGGTTAAACAATACCTCGAAAGTTCTTTCATTTAGAAATATGCCAGAGGCATTTTACATTTGAGTACAATGAAAGATAAACTTTGACTTGGTTTGCAGGGATTGGAGGTCTGAGAATCCAATTTTGACATCTTTGAAATCGTTGTAGCTTCTGTTGTCTCTTCCGACTTTTCTGATCTCTTTATAGAAACTGATGCATAGTTCTCTTAGGCGGATTGTGGCATCAATCTCTCTGATGAGAGTATCTGCAGCATCTCTACCCATTTTCTCTGTACCTCTGTATTTCACAAGGCTTGCTCTGAACTTGTTCAGAGTACTAGTTGCGTACTTCTGACAGTCCATGCATACAAACAGTTTAATTTCGCCTTGTGGGTTTTGAAATACTAACCCAAACCGTGGTTCTGTGATGATTGAGTTAGGTACGGCGTCCGGTGGGCAGCGATCCTCTGGTGGTCGTAAATCCAGATGCTTGAGACCAAGATCCTTTCCCAGCTAGAAAACTATCATGCTGTAGAGCAGAAGATTTTCCCTCATCGCTTTTCTCAACACTTGATAGGCTCTGGTGTTTGGCTCTGTGTTGTAGTTGTCCTTTGTCCATTGCAGAAGGTCAGGTAGATCATAAGGATTGATATTTCTTAGGTCAGCATCAGCGAAGGTGGTCTCTGAATTGTTTTGTCTTCTGACTCTTTAAAGATTGTACCTGACCCTTGGATAGGTTCTTGTGAAGGAGAATCTGCAGAAGATTACCTTTTTGATTTTGCGGATTGAGAAGACATCTGCTTTGGTTCTTGGCTTTGTCCTTGTGAAGATGTTCTCAAATTCTTCTCTGATCCTTGGATCTGTCACATGATCTGTTGGATGATTGGTCTGAAAGGATTGTTTATAGAGGTATTTGTATACCACTTCTTCCATCTCTTAATGTGTTGGACCAGGTTGTGGTACTTGTCTTCTGAGACTCTCCATTTCTTGAACAACTTCTGCTGCTCTACCAGTTAGAGGAATGTCTGACAGAGGCTTCAATCCATATGCCCAGTCAACTTCTTCAGGCTTTGGAGTTTGTAAGGCATCAAACGCACTCTTCATTAGTTTCTCTGTAGGCTTTGGTAATGATTTCTTCTTCTTAGGCTCTTCTGTCAGTATTCCTTTGCCCTTGTCTTTTCCTTTTGGCGGGGCAGGGGCCGTTGCTTCTGTAGATTTGGAGGTTGGGACTTCTGTTGGCTTGATGGGGGTTGCCTCTGTAGGTTTTGACACTTGTTTTTTAGAGGACTTTTGTGGCGTTGGTTCTGTTGGCTTTCTTTGCTCTGTAACCTCTGTAGGAGGTTCTTTGGTGACTTCTTCTATAAGCTCGGTTTCTGTGGATTGAGGTATGTCGAATCTTCTTGCCATTTTGAATGCTAGTGTGAACCTGTGCCTTTCTTCTTCTCTCTGTGACATTCGATCAGTCATTGTATTGTGCATCTTTTTCAGAATATCAGAAGCAGAGGTCGTTGCTCTTTTTGGTTTGGTGGCAATTGACTTTCTTCTTGGTATGGTTGGGGGTTTTTCTGTTGAAGGACTTTCTTCCAAAATGATTACCACAGGGGTGGTTGTTGCCTCTGTGGGTTGCTGATCAGCTTCTGGAATATTTGTTTCTTCAGGACTTGATTCCACAGAGATGGGTTTTGTCTCTGTGGGCTGTTGAGTTTGTTGTTGATCTTGGGTTTGTTCTGGAGGAGCTTGACTGATTGGTTCTGCTGCGATTGGTGGAGTTTGTTTTCCTCTGCTCGTAGCTTTCTCCCTTGTATTCTCCCCCTCAGGATTATCTGATGGACCAGGATGGTCATCATCAGAATCATCCTGACTCTTATCAGAACTACCCTCTGCTCTGCAAGAAGCTTTGGTTTTCTTCGGTAATTCTGCTCCTGCTGCTATCAACTTTGCACAGACGTCATCACAGAGGCCAAGTAGAGTCGCAAGCTCTGCCTCTGTTTTAAAACGCATTCTGCCAACACTTTTTCTGAAATCCTTGACAAAGTTGGCATTTGCTGTTGTGAAGGAGACAATGAATTCTGTGACCTGGTTTATGACGTTCTGTCCTAGCTCTGTTAGCTGTGCTCTGGTCATGTAGTCTTTTGGCTGCATCATTGTCGTGTTGCGCAATGCCTCTGCTTGTACTTGTGTTAGGGCATTCTGTAGATCTTCAGGAGTAATGCCCTCTGCTCTGTTGGATTGCGTATTCATTTGTTCAAGGAAGTTTTTGACAGAGTCCTTGAACGCAGAAGTTGCAGTTGTTCCGAATTCTTGAGCGGCAGAAGTAGTTGTAGCTTTGGCAGTAGTTTTGGCAGAAGACTTCATCGCTGAGATGGCAGATTTCACCTCTGTGGACAGATTGTCCATTTTGGTGTTTAGTTTCAGGATAGCCGTCGATGTTGTCTCTGTAAAAGATTTGAAAGAGCTTTGCAACTCTTTCATTGTTTGGTTCACAGAGGTGACAAGGGTTTGGAACTCATCCCTTGATACTTGTGTTCCTTGTGTAACCTCTGGAGGAACACATTCGTCTCCAGAGTGAGTCCCTATTCCTGGGACACCTTCATTCACCCTTGTTTGTACGATGGGGGTGGAAGGATTTCCTTCTGATCCTTGAGAAGAAACCTGAGTTTCGATCTCTACAGAAGTTCTGTGAAGAACAGTGTCCAAATCCACTCCAGAGGTGGGTATTGGAATGTCCTTCTGTTGACTAGGAGACTTGTCTAGAGTCTCTTCGTCTCTGTGCTCACTACTTCTCTCTGAAAGAAGATTTGGCCCTAATGTGTGCGTGGCAGAGGAAACGAATTCCTCTGTAGGGTGTTCTAGTGTGATCTGGGGCGATTGATCACGAATAATAGGTGAGTCTCTTTGAGGAGACTCCCTAGGAATGGATTCCCCGGTTTTTGTGGGCGCAGAAGTCGAAAGAGTGACTTCTGGCTGGTTGGGTTGGGTTTGGATCGAGCTGTGCTGCTCTTTTTCAATAACTCCTTCTGCAGCTAGACCTGCGGAGTTAGATATGTGGGTTGCACTGGGAGTTGGTTGTGGTTGTGTGCCTCTATTAATCCAAGCATCTTTTCTTGTTTCTTCCTCTATTAAGCACCCAAGCACTACATCACTGTCTATTATTTCAGCCTCTGTAGCTATCCTACGGCTTGGTGCTTCTTCCCTTGCTTCTGTTGAGGTTCCTTGCTCTGTGCGTAAGAAGTCGTACATTTGATGAGAGCCGTATAATCTCATGACATGTGGATGCTCTGATACCAATTGTTGGTTCCCGATTTGCTTATACAAGATTGTCAGATCTATTAGTTCGAATTTATGTTTGATGCGGAAGCGTATTTGAAGAACTAACAGATATGTTTGATAGATTTAGAACACACACTATCAAATAAACAGTGAAGAGAATAGATTTATAGCACAAAGACCCACTGTATTTAATATATCAAGAACACTTAGTACAGTTTTGACGCTAATTGAGTGTAAGTGTTTTGTGTTGTGTGTTAAGTGATTGTGTAAACTTGTAAAGTGTAAAAACGGTGATTCTTAGGAAGAACTCAACATGAGTCTTCCTTTTATACTACTACAAAAGATCTATTCTAGACAAGAGACTGTTGCTACAGGAAAGAAGAGATGGTATGAACAGTTGGAAAACTGCATGCATTAAATGTCACAGACGTCTATGTTGTACTAAGCCCTATTGAGTCCACTCAGTGTTTGACACGTGTTGAAGTTGGACAGGGCATGCTACCATACAAGTTGATGAACAGATCCTGGAACAGTAGCAAGATATTTCTTTAACAGTGGTAAGATATTATAAGTATCTTGAGTCTTCAGTGAGGACAACAGAGGCTCTGTAATGTGTTGCAGAAGTTCTGCGGTCTGGTCCTTTGTAGAGTAGTCTTCACTGGGTTCCTTGTCTTCTGAAGTTGTCTGCAGAGGCTCTGTTATTGGTGACAGAGGTTCTGAGGTCTTGATCTTCTGTAGCGTTCTTCTGTAGTTTCTTCGATCTTTGATCACTCTTGATCAAAACTTCCTTTGCTTCTTCTTAGATGTCCGGCAGAGCTTCTGTTGCACTCATCAGAGCTTCTGTGGAAGTTCTTCTGTACTTGGCCATTTTTCAATACTTCTAATATTTCAGAATATTTGAGCTAACAATCTCCCCCTAAGTATTGAAAAATAAATTTTGACTTTTTAGGCTAAGTTAAGATAGATAGAGGTTAAACAATACCTCAAAAGATTATTTCTTTCATTTAGAATTTATGTCAGAGGCATTTACATTTGAGTACATTAAATGAACATAAATAAAACGTTGACAGAGGTTCTTTGAAGAGACTCAGATTTTTGCATTTGGGAAGTCGTCGTACTTTCTGTTGTCTTTTCCTACTTCCTTGAGTTCTTCATAGAATTTGAGGCAGAGATTTCTTAAGCCTAGTGTAGCATCAATCTCTTTGATCATCATCAGAGCAGATTCTTCATCCATAAGCTCTGTTGCTTTGTTCTCCTCTAGTATTTTTCTGAACATGTTCAGAGTACGGTTTGTGTACTTCTGACAGTCCATTGTCACAAACAGTTTAAGTTGATCAGTAGGATTCTTGAATACTAACCCGTACCTTGGAGTTTTGATGATCGAATTGTGTATGGCATTGGGTGGGCAGAAATCCTCTGGTGGTCTGATGCTTAGAGTAGTCACGCCTAGATCGATGGCTAGTTGAAAGTCGAGCATGCTGTAGATTAGGAGCTTTTCACGCATTGCCTTTCTGAGAACTCGATAAGATCTTTGGTGGCAGTCGTCATTGAAGTTGTCTTTCGTCCATTGCAGAAGGTCAGGTAAGTCATAGGGATTGAGGTTTCAGATATCAGCATCAGAGAATTGATTCTATGATCTGTCAGACCTTTTGACTTTCCAGATTGTATACATCGTATGAGGATAGGTTCTCATTTTGGAGTATCTACAATAGATTACCTTCTTTATCTTGTGAATGGAGTAAACTTGATTGACCGGTTTTGACTTTGTAGAGGTGAAGATGGCATCGAATTCTTCTCTTAGCTTCTGATCTCGGACATGAGCTGGCAGATCGCTCTGGAAGTGCTGTCTGTAGAGATAACTGTAAACATGCTCTTCCATTTGTTCAATGGTTGGAGTAGTTCTTGGAATTGGTCTCCTTAGCTTATCCATTTGTCGAGTGATGTCTGCTACTTTACCTTCTGTTACCTTAGCTGTGGGATCCAGGGTTGGGTTTTCTGGCAGAGGTTTCAAGTTGAATGCCCAGTCTTCCTCTTCGGGTTTAGGAGTGATGAAGGCATTAAAGGCACCTTTCATCAACTTCTCTGTTGCAACTGGCATCTTCTTCTTTGGTTCTTCTCCTGTCATTTTTCCCTTGCCTTTATCTTTTGGTTTTGAGGTTTCAGAGGTTGGGTTTTGGATTTGTGTGGGTGGCACCTCTGTAGATTTGATAGTTAGATGTTCTGATGTTTTGGTTGTTGCCTCTGAAGGTTTTGATACTTCGGGTTGTGAGGTCTCTGTTGGTGAGGAGTCTTCGGGTCTTGGAGGTGGAATGTCAAAACGCTTTGCTGATTGAAAAGCAGATACAAATTCCATTCTGCGAAGAATGAACTCTGCAGAGCGTTTTGGTCTTTGGGGTTTTCGAGCTATGGTTTTGACTCTAGTTTTGCGCGGGATTGGTTGTGGGGTTGGTGTTGGTTCTTTGGGTGAGGGTGGAGTTTGTTCTGTGGATGAGGATGCAAGAGTGATTACCTTAGGTTTTGTGGTTGGTGTATCCTCTGCTGAGATATAGGTGTTTTGCCTCTGTTGAGTTCCTTGTGTTTCCTTCGGGTTTCTGTTGTAGAGGGTTCTACAGTTTTCTCTGTAGTTTTTGCAGAAGCAGCCTCTGTTGTTTCCTTTGTTCTCTCCCCCTCAGGATGACCAGATGCACCATCATCAGGATCATCCTGCCTTCTTTTAGCAGCAACTTCTGTTCTGCAGGTGTCTTGAGCTGCTTGCCTTGTTGCTTGTTTCTTCATTGTTTCAAGGTAGATTGCGATCGAAGTCTTGAAGGCTGTGGTTGCTCTTTTCTCGAATTCTGCAGCAGTTGTTTTGGCAATGTCAGTGGCAGAGGTGGTTGCAGCAGCAGCAGAAGCTTCTGTATGTGACTTTATTTCTGCAAGGGCTTCTTTAACTTCTGTGGATAAGGTATCCACTTTGGTATTTAATCCTGTAAGCGCGCCTGAAGTTGAATCAGTAAAAGTCGTGAATGAGCTTTGCAACTTATTCAATGTTTGAGTTACAGAGGTTACAAAGACTTGGAACTCATTCTTCGTAACATGTTCCTCTTGGGTAACCTCTGGAGGAACAACCCCTTCTCCAGAGTGAGTCCCTGCTCCTGAGACACCTTCGTTCACCCTTGTTTGTACGTTGGGGGTGGAAGGATTTCCATCTGATCTTCGAGCAGAAGCATCTAGTGCTTCAAACTCTACAGAAGTTCTGTGAAGAACAGTGTCCAAATCCACTCCAGAGGTGGGTATCGGAATGTCCTTCTTTTGACTTGGAGACTTGTCTAGAGTCTCTTCGTCTTTGTGCTTACTACTTCTCTCTGAAAGAAGTCTTGGCCCTGTATAGTGCGTGGCAGAGGAAACAAATTCCTCTGTTGGGTGTTCTAGTGTGATCTGGGGCGATTGATCACGAACTAAAGGTGAGTCTCTTTGAGGAGACTCCCTAGGAATGGATTCCCCGGTTTTTGTGGGCGCAGAAGTCGAAAGAGTGACTTCTGGCTGGTTGGGTTGGGTTTGGATCGAGCTGTGCTGCTCTTTTTCAATAACTCCTTCTGCAGCTAGACCTGCGGAGTTAGATATGTGGGTTGCACTGGGAGTTGGTTGTGGTTGTGTGCCTCTATTAATCCAGGCATCTTTTTCTTTTTCATTTTCTTTTCCTCCAGAAGTTTCTACCCTATCCTCTAACCTATTTTCAGTAATTTTACCTATTTGGACCTCTTCTTCTGCAGTTTCTTGTCTTGGCAGAAGTGAATCAAGACCCTCTGTGATTGTATAGGTTTGCAGAGGTGAAGGTTGAGGTTGTTCTTTTTCGATTCCTTCCGTAATTGATTGCAGAGGAGAAGAAAGTTTCTTCTTCTTTGATTTCCTTTTCTTTGGCTTAGGTGCCCCCTCCTCTGTAGATTTTGACTTTCTTTTTCTTTTGGAAGAGGGAGGGGCAGAGGGACCTTGGGTTTGTGGTGGTGATGAGGGTTTTGTGGGATGTTCAGTGGGTGGAGAAGATGGTTCTGCAGGGGGTTTTTGGATAGCAGAAGCAGAGGCAAGTAGTTCCTCTGTAGGGGTCTTGGTTTTCTTTCCCTTTTTCTTCTTCTTCTTTTTAGATCCCTCAGAAGACTTCCTCTTTGAAGGATAAAGGTCTTTCCTTATATTTCTGAAGTTCTTCTGGTTGGCCTTGTGTTTAGCCAACTTTATCTTCCATTCTTCCTCTGTTAGTCTTTCTACTACACTACCTCCTATGGGTATTCCTATACGCGGGGGTGTTACAGAACTGGGTTCAGGAGTTCTGTAAACGCGTGTGTACTCACTAACTAGTTCTTTATTACTAGCATAACCTAACATTACCTTTGACAGTGGCCTGCTGTGCGGGTAGCCGTCCTCATGTTCTGTAGGGGTGTATTTGGACATGGGAAATTGCTTAGGTTTGGGACCGTCCATTGGCCATTTTTGGATAAGGAGTAGGGGTTCGAAAAGTACACTGAGGATTCGCTGGAACTGCAGAGGGGGCAACCAGTTGTGATCAGATATTTTGGCTTTCTGGGAGACGATTTTGCGATCGATGGTGTTGATGATCTCTTGCATCATTATGGTGGCATAATCTAGTGGTAGATCATAGTACACACCATACATGATTGAGAGAATTTGAGGTGAACTTTGATCGATGATCCCGATTTTTCCAGTGAGGCAACGATTTAGGGTGGAGAATAAGGTATTCCATAGAGGGGGTAGTCTTGCTCTGCGGAAATCGTTCCTCTTTTTCAACTGTTGGTTGTACCCTAACATGTGCAGAAATTCGACAAGTTCTTCATTTGTTGGTTGGGGGGCATACTTTTTTATTCCCATGAGTCCTCTTGTTGGAAGGCCAAATTCTAATGAGAACATGGTGCGGTTGAACATCAGTTCAAGACTCTTACTTTGGTCAGGCTTAGAGATATAGCCTCTTATCAAATCGGTGTCAGCGTCATAACGGCAAGATTGCCAAAACTGATGTAGGTAACGTACATGTAATTGTTCAACGGTTTTGCTAAGAAGAGGGTAAAGAAAGTGGTTCTCTAGGATGTTTAGCAGGATGGCATGTTCTTTACCAAAAGCCGTAGGAGAAGGAACAAGATAACAATTGTTCGATTTAATGGGAAGGGTTTGCTCGAAATGGTCATTAGAGAAAAATTGTTGCAGGTGGGTAGTGGGTACAAAGGATGCCTCGTCGCCGAAGTCATGCCTGATGGTATCGGCGGCAGTATGTGAGCTGTGGGAGTGCTCAGAATGTACTGGAGAGAGTGGTGGAGAGTTCATCGGTGAAACGTGAGTAGCTTTGGAACTGGAAGCCATTTGTAAGTTTGAAAGTTCTAGTTTTTCAGAAAGAAATAAGCAAGTTCGCCGGAGAAGATGAGAGAATAGTAAAGTTTTGAAACTTATTTTAACTTAGGTTTTATACTGTGGTAACAGGTAGAATTTGGAACGGTGAAAATGTGATAAAGTTAATAAAATTTGAGGTCCGCACTCGAGTTCATTTGGCGTGGAGCAAGTTTCCAGGACGACGTTATATGTACGTCAATGAAAACTCGACATGTCAATAGTGTCAGTGATGACGAGACGTCTTGGGCGGCCATATTAAATGAAAAGCGCGTGGGTTTAAATTTTCACCACAGAAAAGTTACCGTTAAAAAGTTACCGTTACAGAAGTTCCTAAGTGAAAATCTTTACAGAAGCTCTGTGGGTACAGAAGCTCTGTGATTTTGAAAAACTTTTATCTCTATAGATTGTATCTTATGAAAATTTGTTTGAAAAACGCAAGGAGATGATCGATAAATCTCTAGTAGAGAAATAGTCCTACAGAAGTTTTTGGACCTCTGCCAGAGCCAGCAGAGGCTCTGTTACAGGAAATTTCTAATAACTAATAATTTATAAACAATTTTTGATCATCCAAGTTTTTGATCAGATTTAACAATGTATTTAGGACCTATTTGAAAGTTGGTGTCCTAGAAAATTGTAAATCTCAAAGATTTTGTGCAGCAGAAGTCTTTTGAAAGATTTGAGTTATCTACAGAGGTTCTTTGGATGAAAGTAATCTGTAGCTTAAGACTTCTGTAGCAATGTGCGTGCAATTGGTTTCCGAGATGACATTCCAAAAGATCGATATAGGTTAAATTTACGATCATAGAGCATATTTATGGCAGAGCCTCTTTTGAGCTCAGCAGAGGCTCTATGACCTCAAATTTCTCATAACTCAAATTTTATGAAACTTTTTGATCTTTTGATTTTTGAAATGTTATTCACAGTATATTTAGGACATATTTGACAATTTTTGTCCTAGAAAACTGTTTTCAAAAACCTAAAAGTACGAGATACCAACCTTTTGTTCTTTTAATTTGGCGAGTCTGATTTCTTCTGTCGTATTCTTAGCTCCCCTTGACTTATAAATCTCTGTAGATTCAGCAAGGTCTCCTTTTTCGCTCCCCCTTGATCTAACACCCTCTGTAGATCAAGTGTCTTCTTCTGCTCCCCCTTGACCTATGCTTGGTTCAGAATAAGATAAGTTGTGCACAGGACATAGGTCAAGATCATCAGAGGTTCTGTCAAGGTTGTTAGAGGTTCTGAGCAGACCTTATAGAAGTTCTGTGATATCAAGAACTATTGTAGATTTAAGAATTTACATACAGAAAATAATAAATAAACAAAAATATTTACAAAATATACAGTATCTATGTTATACTTACAGAGGTTTTGGGTACCCATAACCGTATGGGTCCTATTGTATGAAACGCCTTTATGCATTTGTCATACATACCGGAAATGAAAGGCTTTTTGTTTTTTTGAGCATTTTGAACAGGTATAGAGCCTTTCACTATCCAAACCTTTTTTTACCTTTTTAAAAGTTTGATTAACTAATTTGTCCAACCTATGATCATGCAAAAATTTCGATGTTGAGGTCTGAAGTTTTGAAAACATATTAGGCTTAAAAGATCCTTCACAATTGAATTTCCTGATCCGTTTAGCAAAAATATTCTTTTTCCTTAAATTTTCCTCAAGCATCTTTTGGAGATTAGATTTGCATCTTTTCTCCAACATGATTTCAGTTGATAAATTAGAGAGTCCTTTTGTTAGTTTGGATATTTCTGTTTTAAAAATCCTTCTCTCTTTTTCAAAGTCATCTTTTTGACTTAAATCTTGAAATCCTTGAACCTTCAACTGTTCAAATTCTTTTCTTTCAGAATCAGATTCTTTCCTTTCTTTTTCAAGGATATTCTGCAATTCTGAGATTTTATAAGTAAACTTCATCGACTTTGTTTCAAGAACAGTTTTCTTCTCTTCATAATTTCCTCTTTCATTGACCACAATCTTTTCAAAATTGAAAATTAGTTTAGAGAAGTTTAAACATTTTAGTTCAAGTCTTTTCTTTTCTTTATCTGACAAAGATAAGTTCCTTTTTAGTTCAAGATTTTCACAGTTTAAGTTTTTAACAGATTTTTCAAGTTTAGCAATTTTATCAGAAATAATAAAAATGCTTTTGTTCTTTTCATCTAGTTCTTTTTCAAGAGAAGGAATTATTTGGCGAAAATTTGTGCTGAGTTTTGAATAAAAAATTGAATCAGCATCACCACAAAATTTCATTCTAGACATTTTAAATGAAGTTTTTTTAACGAAAGAAACAGTTTCTATGATGTTACCAGATCAAATAAATCGAAAATGGGAGTAAAACAGAATCTGTTTGAAGGAATGAAGAACAGGTTAAACACAGACAATTTCTATCAAAAATCTTTGTAAAAACGAGGATCACTTGATATTGAAAATCAAGCTTTGCTCTGATACCAATTGGTGGTTCCCGTTTTGCTTTAAACAAGATTATCAGATCTATTAGTTCAAGTTAATGTTTGATGCGGGAGCGTATTTGAAAAACTAACAGATAAGTTTGATAGATTTAGACCAAAATATAAATAAACAATGAACAGGAAATAATATTTCAAAGTTTACTGAATATATATTAAGAACAGATTTAATAACAATGAGTAAGAAAAACTTCAGAATAGATATGACTCTTAAGGTGAATAAGCTTTTTGTGTTCTTATGATGGTCGATTTTTTATGTGATTGATGATAATAATAAGGAAGAACTCAACATGAGTCTTCCTTATATACTACTCTAAAGGGGACCATAAAGCATATGCTACTATTCAGACGGTACTGATGAATAGTTGAACGGATGTCGTGAACAGTTGCAAGAACGGCATGAACAGTAAGACGTGTTGTATTGCATTTAATGCAACAGACGTCTATTATGTACTAAGCCCTATTGAGTCCAATCAGAGTTTGACACGTCGACGTTGGACAGGGCATGCTACCATGCAAGTTGATGAACGGGTCCTGTAACAGTAGCAAGATATTATAAATATCTTCAAGTCTTTCAGTGAGGACCACAGAGGCTCTGTAATGAGTTACAGAGGTTCTGTGGTCTGGTCCTCTGTGGAGCAGTCTTTCCTATATTCTGAGATATTGGTCTTCTTTGCGCGTATGACAGAGCTTCTGTAGCGCGCCTCTTTAGCTTCTGTAGATTCTTGATCTTGAGCCCTCGGTAAGTCCGGCAGAGCCTCTGTAAGAGGCTTTCTTCACTTAGCCTATTTTTCACTACTTCTAAATACTTCTATGATTAGGAAGATTGAAGCTAACAAGTCATTTGAAGAAGTTGATGTTTATAGCATTCTTACTTTGAGTGAAAGTTAAGCATGATGATTACGTTAAGCCGACCATTGTGGGTCACAGTTATTGGTTAAGGTGGAACCATAGAGTTGTTAAGACTGTTGGATATAGTGTCCAGAGTCATTAACTATTGGTAATATTTCTAATAATATCAGGGTCCTTTTGGGTTGCCCTTAAGACCCAAAATAAACAATCAGAAGAATTAAAGGGAGTTAAAGCAATTAGTTCAATTGATGATAAGCTGCAATATAATTAATTAGATTAATTATATAAAGTGCAGGGACTGATTGGTTAAAATAGTTTTAACAACCTTATCGGTTCAAGAGGGCTAAGTTTAAAATAGAGGGTTATAAATAAACCGCTAGGGGTTAAACCCAAATGAGTTTTTTTCCATCTCTCTTGGAGCCGTCGATCTCCCTTCTCCCTCTCCCAAAATTGTAAACCCTAATTTAGGGTTTAGTGATTAAGCATCTTCCTGTTGTTGGTATTTTGGTGTTCTTAAGTGTGAGCCACTAGAGGGATTCATACTAATGGTCCTTGACATCCAAGAAGCGAGATCAAAGGTTTGATTCATCATTGTGGTTTTCGAAAATCGCAATAACCAAGTAAGTGTTCTTGATTCAATCTTTTGTAGTTAATTATCTAGAACGCATGTATTCATATAGGTTGATAGTTTGTATAACTAGTGATGATAAAATTAAAATATGTTTCCGTTGCCTATATCATGTGGTTGTATGTTTACTCAAAACCTTAAAGTGGTATCAGAGCCATTGTTCTTAGATATTATCTCAAAAGTGTTTCAATTTGATTTGCAAAACTGTTTATGTTGGATTAGGGTTTTCGAAATTTAGGGTTTTGAGGCTACAAAATCGATTTCAAATTTTTGTGGCCATTGGATTGCTTAATCCCTAAGTTAGGTTTTCATGGTCATAACCTCAAAACATAATTTTTGGAAACTAATTTTTTACTTGCATAAAAGGTTTGTATTATTAGCGATTAAGTTTTATCAAAATCCCTAAAGGGTATAGGGTAGTCTTTTTTTTATGCAATGTTATACCCTAATTGGTTTTGGCTAGTTTCCTAACTTGCCTAAAACACAACAATAAACAATTTTAGCAAATATTGAATAGATAATCTTACATATTATCTTATCTTATATAAATATATTTAGGTTGAATAAGATTGTAAGATAAACATTAACATTATTTATATAGTGAATATAAATTGTATGTCAAATATTTACATTAATTATTAGCATGTGTCCTCACATGTTTAATTGGAATTAATTATGGAAACGATTATATTAATTATTAAATGTGCCCTCACATGGTTAATTGGAATTAATTAGATAATCATAATTTTAAATTGTTTAAAATTCCATTCAATCTTATCTTATATAAATATATTTAAGTTGAATAATATTGTAAGATAAACATTAACATTATTTATATATAGTGAATATAAATTGTATGTCAAATATTTACATTAATTATTAGCATGTTTCCTCACATGTTTAATTGGAATTAATTATGGAAACGATTATATTAATTATTAAATGTGCCCTCACATGGTTAATCAGAATTAATTAGATAATCATAATTTTAAATTGTTTAAAATTCCATTCGATTGATTTATATGAAAACGATTATATTAATTATTAAATGTGCCCTCACATGGTTAATTAGAATTAATTAGATAATCATAATTTTAAATTGTTTAAAATTCCATTCAATTTATTTATATATATATTAGACCTTAATTATATATATAAAATTAAATTATACATTGATAGTCAAACCGAGACTAGGCGTACTCACTATAAGCACTCTAAGGGGGTTTAAGGAGGTTACCTATAATATGGTTTCCGAATGAGTCAATGGTTTTTAAAACTCCCTGCGTTACCATACTCACCGCCTCTTGTGTGGACTAGTCGAATTACCGAAAATGTTTGATAGGTCAATGTGACAAGTTAAAAGTATTAACTATGAAGTATAAAAACAAAATCCAGTTTTAGATATACTAAGAAATGTGAAAGTCTTATGCTACCTAGGGTTGTAAACGAACCGAACGTTCAGCGAACCGTTCGTGAACACGTTTTTTTGTTCGTTTAGTTAAATGAACGAACATGAACAATGGTCTCGTTCGTTCATTTAGGGTGCGTTTGGTAGGGTGGACAGCATGGGACAAGACAGGACAGGACACACCTGTCCCATGTTTGGTGCGACCAAATGTAGAACTAAGTGGAACCATCATGGGACAAGGGTGTTCTATGCTTACCCCCTAGAACTAAGTGGAACAAGGATTTTTTGACAAATATACCCCTTTTTCTTCTTCTTCTTTCTTTCCCACCACCGCCACCGCCACCGCCGCCACCGCCACCACCGCCGTCGCCGCCACCACCACCGCCACCGCCGCCGCCACCTCCGCCACCACTGCCACCGCCACCGTCGCCACCACCGCCGCCACCACCACCACCGCCGTCGCCGCCACCACCGCCACCACCGCCGCCACCGCCACCACCACCACCGCCACCGCCACCACCGCCACCGCCACCACCGCCGCCACCACCGCTACCGCCGCCGCCACTACCACCGCTACCGCCGCCACCACCACCACCACCGCCACCGCCACCACCACCACCACCGCCGCCACCGCCACCACCGCCACCACCACCACCACCGCCGCCACCACCACCGTCGCCGCCACCACCACCGCCACCACCACCACCACCACCACTGCCACCGCCACCGCCATCACCACCACCACCACCACCACCGCCACCACTAAACAAATCACTAGGGGTAAATGGGTCATTTAACCGGTCCTGTTCTGTCCTGTCCAGTCCTATTTATGTGTTACCAAACACTGAACAGTTGTTCTGTCTTGTCCTGTCCCGTCCTGTTAAGGAATATTCTAACTTTGAAGTACTGACAAAGTTTCTAGAATGTTTACCTGAAAGCTGGGACAATTATGCTATGTGTCTCCAGCTATCAAAGGATCTAAAATCAATGACCCTTTCAACCTTATATCGCACGTTGCTGAATCATGAGCAATCGAGCCATCTTAAGAAGAATCTTGTAAAAGATTCCAAAAGCACCACTGTTGCTTTAATCTCAGAGGAACCTTCTACTCAGCGACCCTCGGTCACTATCACTGAGTTAGAAAGTAACTCTGAAAGGTCATCAGATTCTGATTCTTCAGATGATGATGAATCTTTGGCTCTCCTAACTAAAAAGTTCAGGAGATTTGCCAAAAAGAAAATGTTTAGAAAGAACAAACCTCTTTCCATAACTGACAAGCCTAGATCATCAGCTTTTGTTGATAAGGCTACTGCTACTTGTTTTAACTGGGAAAAGACAGGACATTTCGCTAACGAGTGCAGGTCTAAGAAAGTTTCTAGACCCTCAGCTTTTACAAAGAAACCCTTTGTTCCAAGGAATAAAGATGACAAATATTCAAAGCTGAAAGAAAAATATGCAAAGCTGAAAAGCTTTAAGAAGAAGAATAAAGGCCTGATGGCTGACTATGATTGGGCTGCTTCTGATGAAGAAGCATCATCATCTGACTCTGAAGATGATGAAGCAAATCTATGTCTCATGGCCAAGATTGAAGAAGAGGAAGAAAGTTCAGACATTCCCTCCACTTCAACCTCTGCTATTCAGGTATCACCTTCTTTCTTTACCAATATTGCAAATATTGATGAAGTTGATAGTCTCCGTAAGATCGATCTCTTGACTAGAAGTTTATACGAAGCCATGAACGGCAAAAATGTGGTTGAAAACCAAAATCTTGATCTCGCTGAAAAGCTTAAAAACTGCCACCTTCAAATAGAAAAGCTTTCTAAAATTGAAGAAGATTTTAAAGATCAAGTATATTTAAATCAGCTAGTCAAAATCGAACGAGCAGAAGCTATCGCTGCATTAAAAGCTGAAAAAGCTCAGATTCCCCTGAGTGATAAACGTGGTTTGGGTTACAAATATGATACTCCAAAACCAACCACTGAGCGTTCAATGCTTAAATTTGGAACGTTCGTATCCTCAGTCGCTGACACTTCATCTTCTCAGTGCTCCTCGTCCATTACACCAATCCCTGAGGAAACTCCTACTTCCTCAAAAGGCAAGGAGAAAATGGTTTATTCAAAACCTACCTCTGTCTCTAAAGACAAAGGTAAAGGAATTGTTATTTACCAGAATCCTCAGAAGGGTACCTTAGTACCAAAGCTGAATGCTTCTAAAGCTTCAGTGGCACATCCCTCTGGATCAAGGAAGCAGATCTCTGGATCTATTCAGCGATCTACTCCTAGACTCAGATTGGATGTCCTTGGTAAGAAATCTGAAGAACTGAATGTTCGTCCCATTTCTAAAGCCAATAGTTTACTTGGTGCTGGCAATTCTAATTCAAAATTAAAAGCTCAGCATTCAAATGGTCCTAGAACTACTTTTAGTTATAGGAAATGTTATCACTGTGGACTTACCGATCATATTGCTAGTAAGTGCCCCACAGCCACCAAAGCTGAAAAGATAGCTAAGGTGAAGATTGCCCCCAAGGCAAAGAAGACCAACCCTGGTGCAAATCAGGTCAAGGTGAATCCTACCACTGAGGTTAAGAAATTAACCAAAGTGAAGAAAGACAAAGCTGAATCTTCAAATGCTGCGAAGACTGCTGAATCTTCCATTCCAACTACTTCCACTGACAAATGTGTATACATGGTTAAGTGGGTACCCAAGAAAATATAATCTTCCATTGTATTGCAGGTTAAGAAGGGTATCTAGTATCTCGATAGTGGATGCTCTAGACACATGATTGGAAAGAAAAGCCTGCTCGCTGAATACAAGGAAGAGAAGGGTCCCTCTGTGACTTTCGGTGGAAATGGAAAAGGACATACCCGAGGGTATGGTGTACTTTCAAATGGTACAACCTCCTTCAGAAGAGTCGCATATGTTGAAGGGCTGAAGCATAATCTTCTAAGCATCAGTCAGCTTTGCGACATGGATAACAAAGTAATCTTTACTAAGGAATCCTGCTTTGTCGCTGACAAAAAGGAGAAGATAGCTCTCAGCGGTTATCGTTTGGAAAATGTTTATGTAATAAACATGGACTCAATAACCACTGAGAACTCCTGTTTCTTCTCAAAGGCCTCATCTGATGTCAACTGGCTATGGCATAAGAGGCTATCTCATCTAAACTTCAAGACACTGAACACTCTTTCTTCAAAAGAGTTAGTCACTGGTCTACCTCAGCATTCATACGCCAAAGAGTCTTTATGTTCAGCGTGTGAAAAAGGGAAGCAGACCAAAGCAAGCTTTAAATCAAAGCAAGTTTCTTCAGTGTCATCTCCTCTACAACTACTCCATATGGATTTGTTTGGCCCTTTTAACAAACAATCCATCGCTGGAAAGAAATATACGCTGGTCATAGTTGATGAATTCTCTCGCTTCACTTGGGTAATGTTTCTCCGTTCTAAGAGTGACACCCCTGAAGAACTCATCACCTTTGTTCGAAAGATGGAAACCCTGAACAATTTGACCGTTCGCTCAATAAGGAGTGATCATGGGACTGAATCAGTTCTCTTGATTCCTTCCTTGAGAGTAATGGTATTTCTTCAGTGAGAACACCACAACAAAATGGAGTCGCTGAAAGAAGAAATAGAACAATTATTGAAGCTGCACGTTCAATGCTCAGCGATTCTCACCTGCCTACTCAGTTTTGGGCAGAAGCTGTCAACACTGCTTGTTTTACGCAAAACAGGTCGCTGATAGTTAAAATATTCAAAAAGACAGCCTATGAACTCTTTCATGGGAGAAAGCCCTCAATCATCTTTCTTCACATCTTTGGATGTCAGCGTTTCATACTGAACAACAGAGATGCTCTTGGAAAGTTTGATCCTAAGGCTGATGATGGAATCTTTCTTGGATACTCCTCAGTTTCCAAAGCCTTCAGAGTCTTCAATCGTAGAAGACAAACTGTAGATGAAACTATTCACGTCACGTTTGACGAATCCCGTTCAGCAAACTCTAAACCGTCCGCTGATACTGAAGAACTGAATCAATGGATGTTTTCTCATCTTGGTGATTCAGAAGATATTCCCACTTCTCATGCTCATCCAGTAGAAGATGATAGTCCTCCTATCATTCCAAATATGCAGAATAGTGAAGCTGAAACTTCTTGGGTCTCAGCTGTCCCTAGGGGTGTTCGCGGTCCGGTTTGGGCGGTTTAACCCCTCAAACCACAAACCAAACCACTAGTGGCGGTTTGGTAAATTTTCAAACCGAGCGGTTTGACATCAAGTGTCCAAACCGGTCAACCAGACCGCGGTTTAGGCGGTTTGGTCCGACCGGTTTAGGCGGTTTGGGCCTTTTATGGGCTTTAAAAGTTAAACTTAAAAAAACACATACAATTAGAAAACAAAACATAGTCTACAAGTCCTTAAACAAAACATAGTCCACATTCCACAAGTTCTTAAAAAACAAAGCATTGTCCACAAGTCCTTGAAAAACAAAACATAGTCCACGAATAAATTAGCAAAGGCCACGGTTTGTTGTCTTCACTTCTTCTCTTTCCTTTCCTTTCCATCCAAATCTCCATCTTTTATCACCAACAATCTGGGAAAAAATTTGACAATTATATAAATTATAAAGAAAAAATGACATTTTCAACATTTTATCACCAACAACCAACATTATATAATTACCTTAACAGCTTAACTTCATATGTCTATTCAACACTCCCAACTTCAGATGTTGCTCACAGTGGGGAACGAGAAGTCGTCCCTGCACTGTGTATTTCGAACTACAACAGAAAATAAATTACTGAAATTAAATGCTAAGTTACTACAGTAAATGAAAGCTTACAACTTAAGGAAATGCTAGATAAATTGCAAGATAGATGGTTAGAATAAATGAGACCCAACACCCCTTTTTATACTAAGAAGGAGGTGTTGGTCTTTACACAAAAAGGGTTTTCCAAGGTGCAAGGACTGCAGGGAGATGCAGAAATCAGCTCAAAGGATAATACTTCAATCCTCCATGTATAGCCCTTTTTACCCAATGGTCCATTAGAAGTCAACTTTTGCAAGTACAAAGGTACAATCATGATGTGAAGCCTTGAGGAACACTTGTAACAGCCAAATCTCAGCTTCTCTGTCATTGAACCTTCCTCCTCCAGAAAATTAGATCCCAACTAAAAGTTTCTTTTTGATTTCTTTTTGACCAGCTCGAAGAGTGGGGAACCGGAGTGGGCACTGTATACGTCACTGCGGATGAAAAATCGTGAAAACACCCAAAACTTCCCCAAATAATTTATTAAAGACCATGGTTCACTCCTTTTGCTCGTTTTCGTAAATCCTACCAAGAATGGGGGGTTTTAGAAGTGAAATGGCTAAAATTGACAAAATAAAGTGGAAAATAAATGGAAATAATAACTCTAAAAATAGAGTTATCAGTACCACTATCCGTTTGATGCTCGACTTTAAGCTCACTAGTATAATGAGTAACTAGCTTTGAAAGGCAATTTTTGATGGAATCCGTGATAAGGGTAACTTCATCCTCACCATAAAGTTGTCTCAAACAAAATATAACATATTTTAACTTATATCTCGGATAAAGTACAATAGCCACATAAAGAATCAAACTTTGTTTGTGCGTGGTCCCCCAATAAGTATCAAATTTCTTCTTCATCCTTGAAGCCATTTCTTTCAAGCTCTTTTTCTCGCTTGAACACCATTTATTAATCAACCCATGAACTAGCGACAACTCATGAAAGTAAGCATTCGAAGTAACATGCAAAGAAGCACTAAACTTTAAAGTGGCATCATAGAAAACCTTCAAAAACTTACAAAAAATAGTACACATCTCCCAATCCTTAAATGTTGGTGGCCCAGGCGGTTTTTTTCCATTTCTATCGTCTTCAATAAAATACTGAAAAAAGTAATCATCCTCTTCTTCTAACAACTTAAAAGCATTGGTTCTAATTTAGAAATAAGCACATAACAGTTAAACACTTAAACTAAACTAATTTAGATGTATGTAATTTTATGAATACTAAACAAAAATATCAAAAAATAGAAGAGCCCAATCTGCCCTCAAATTACAATACTACCCCTCAGTCCCTCACCAATCAAACAAAGACAACAATAATATGAATTATGAACAGAAGAAACATTGGAAACCCATCTGCTTTTACTTCTAAGGTCTAATCTCTAATGGACAAGACGATAATGGCGATGATGATGAGCAACAGAAGGATCGCAAAACAAGTTAGAATATGTTTAATTAAACTAAACTAAACTAGTTACATAACAGTTAAACTAAACTAATTAGTAATTACAATTCAGATTAAACAGTAAACAACTAAACACAAACACAGATTCAGATTAAACACATAAGGAACATTCAGATTACCGGAGTGGCGCTGGTGACTCGGTGGCGGTCGGTGACTCGCGGAGTGGCGGTTGTGGCGGAGTGGCGCTGGTGACTCGGTGGCGGACTCGGCGCTGGTGAAGGTGAAAGTTGGTGGTGGTGGGATGGTGGCGTGACAGCGTGTGACTATTAGAGTATTAGAGTCAGATTTAGGGTTTGTAACTTTGTCTGATTCTAATCTAGTAATCTATCGAGAAAGTAAACTGGAAAATTGGAAAATTGATAAAAGATAAAAACACTTGTTATTTGGGCTTTGGGCTTGGGCTATAACTCTTAATAGTTATATATACAAAATAAAAATAATATATATATAATTATATATATATATGTGGCGGTCGAGTTGGTCCAAACCGCCCAAAAAATTTTCCAAACCGCAGACCGGACCGGACCGCCCGGTTTGGCAATTTTTCAAACCAGGTCGGACCGCCAGACCGCTCAAACCGCCAAAAACGGTCCGACTTGACTTGGTTCGACCGGTTTGAGCGGTCCGACGGTTTTTTTGAACACCCTTAGCTGTCCCTATAAACACTATACCTAACGCTGAACCAAATGTCTCAGACATTCCATCTACTTCTCAGCAATCAGTGAATATAATGACAACTGCATCCATTCCTCTCTTGGCTGATACTCCCGACGTCGCTGAAGCTTCATTTTCAGCTCCTCCAGTTCAAGTTGAGTCAGCGTCTCACACTCCGGCTCAGCGATGGACTATAAATCACCCAATTGATCAAATTCTTGGTGATCCAAACGCTGGGATTCAGACTCGACGAAGTGCGGGTAATATTTGTTTATTTGTAAATTTTATTTCACTAACTGAACCAAAGAAAGTAGATGATGCCCTCAAAGATCCAAACTGGGTCAGCGCCATGCAAGAAGAGCTGTCTGAATTCGAAAGAAACAAAGTTTGGAAACTTGTTCAGAGACCAACTGATAAAACTGTGATAGGCACTAAATGGGTCTATCGAAACAAGTTGGACGAACATGGTACTGTAACCCGCAACAAAGCTCGTCTTGTGGCTCAGGGATACAAACAAGAGGAAGGTATAGATTATGACGAAACATTTGCTCTAGTAGCAAGACTTGAATCTATTCGTCTATTCTTAGCATATGCTGTACACAAAAACTTCAAAGTACATCAGATGGATGTTAAGTCAGCGTTTCTAAATGGAAAGCTGAATGAAGAAGTGTATGTGGAACAACCTCCAGGATTCTCAGATTCTAAGCGTCCAGGTTATGTTTATAAACTGGATAAGGCACTTTATGGCTTAAAGCAAGCTCCTCGTGCATGGTATGACACTCTTTCTACTTATCTCCATATTGAAAAATTTGAGCGAGGTAAGATTGACAAAACTCTATTTTTTAGAAAAGTGAAAGGTCATATCATTTTAGTTCAAATATATGTTGATGACATTATATTTGGTTCTACTAACCCTGAGCTTTGTACTCGTTTCGCTGATAGAATGAAAGATGAGTACAAAATGAGCATGATGGGTGAACTAACATACTTCCTTGGTCTTCAGATTAAGCAAACTGAAAAAGGAACTTTTATTAATCAGGGAAAGTATGTTAAAGATATGCTGAAGAAATTCGACTTAACTAAAAGCTCAGCTATGAAAACCCCTATGGCACCACCGCTGACACTTGATAAGGACACTAAGGGTGTTCCTGTCAATGTCACGATGTACCGTGGAATGATCGGCTCACTATTGTATCTTACAGCTAGCCGACCCGATATTATGTTTGCAACATGCTTGTGTGCACGATATCAAGCTGAACCTAAGATATCTCATATGAAAGCTGTAAAGCGAATTTTTCGATATCTTAAGGGTACAGCGAATCTAGGTCTTTGGTATCCCAAAGATTCAGGATTCGATCTAACCGCCTATTCAGATAGTGATTTTGCAGGTTGCAAAATGGATAGGAAAAACACCACAGGAGGATGCCAGCTCCTGGGTGGAAAGCTGGTAAGTTGGACAAGTAAAAAGCAAAATTCAGTGTCCACTTCCACAGCTGAAGCTGAATATGTAGCTGCTGGAAGCTGTTGTTCTCAAGTCTTGTGGATGAGAAATCAACTACTAGACTATGATCTTCAGCTCTCCAAAATTCCAATCTATTGCGACAGCACAAGTGCCATCGCTATAGCAAACAATCCAGTACTACATTCAAAGACCAAACATATAGAAATCAGATATCATTTTATCAGAGATCATGTGATGAATGGTGATATAGAACTTCATTTTATCCCAACAGATTATCAGTTAGCTGATTTATTTACCAAACCTCTTGATGAGACAAGATTCAACTTTCTCATCAGCGAGCTTGGAATGCTGAACTTTGAAGGGTAAAATCCTAAACGGTTCACATTGATCAGCGACAGGATAAAATCAACTCATATAACCTATTCAATCATCTTCTCTCTGAATAAAACTTGGTTAAAGCTGATATCAAGGTATGTTTTCTCTCTCTGACAATCGCATGAAAAATGCAAGATTTTAAAACAAAATGCATCGCTTTAACAGCGATATTTTGAAATTTCTTAAAACCATCGCTGAATATTTTCATTCAGTGCTTCATGTTTTCAAAAGTATCCCTGAGTTTTTCAAAACCTCAGAGACAACCAAGAATATGAAAGGACAGTTGTGACGTCATTGCAACGGATAAACCCTGGCACGTTTTCTCTTCCTGACACACGTTTGCACGTCTCGTTCAAACTTCCAATCAAATGCAAACACGTGTCCGTGTCATGATGAAAATCTTTTCCCGCTCAAGATTTTCTCTCTCTAATCTCTCTATATAAACAAACTCGTAGTTTATATTTTTCTTTTACGCGATCAATCTTCCTCCGCAAGAAAGAATTCACTGTTGCATTTGTGATTTCAAAAACTTCAAGAACTGTTCATCATCTTCTTCATCAAACATCAAGGTTAATATGTTCTTATTATTTACCGAATGCAAATAACTTGTTTCTGATCTACTCTTTGTTTAACAAGATCAAACAAAAGAACCTCTTAAAAATAAAATCATTTTCTTTCATGGTTTTATGAACACAACCATTTCATGGTTGTTCTTCAAGTTTAAATTCAAAAATCTTAAACTTGTTCTTCACACATTCGTTTTTCCAGAATCTATTTCTTCATAGAAAACTGGATAACAAGAATAAATGGGTTTTCTATTTCATTTCTTAAAATCAAGAAAAAACCTAATCTTCATTAAGACATTTGTGTCTGAATGAAATGAATAAAATTTGAACCATCTTAATGGAAATTCTTTCCACATTAAGATCATTCTTATTTGTTAACATCTTTGGTTGAAATGATAATACAGAGAAATGGCTTCATCT
Source organism: Saussurea involucrata (assembly GCA_033807775.1). NCBI lineage: Eukaryota > Viridiplantae > Streptophyta > Magnoliopsida > Asterales > Asteraceae > Saussurea > Saussurea involucrata. The sequence goes on from CM066322.1 coordinate 144,200,454, forward strand.
GACATTCCTGCTACCGCTGAGAACATCTCCGCTGATTCTGAGGAAGTGGACATCCTCAAGGCTCCTCAAGTCAAGTTTGCCCTTGACAAACTGGATTGGACTAAGGTAAACAACCTCTATGCGCTTTTCGAGTTTCCTCCTCGAAAGCAAGTCACACATCTAGATGATGCTGTGAATTTCCTAAAGAATTTCTGCATCTCCACAACCCTGACCATAACACCTCCTGCTCATCAGCTCTTGCTCTCATAATTCTGGTACTCAGCCAGACACTCTCAACTACCTTCAGCCAAAGACCCCTCCAAAACAATCGATTGCATCCTCTGCGACATCGAATATGGCACCATGAAGATCACCCCTGCCATAATTCGCAAAGCTCTCAGCCTTCCAATAGCTACCAAGGAAAAACCTTTCGTTCCCCTCCCCGACCCCAAGAAAAACTCAGACAGGGAAGCCATCATTGCATTTTTCGATGCAATGGGCTATGTATGGGAAATCGGCAGAGACATGAAGGCCGAAAAGAAGCTGACGATTATCAAAAAATCGAAAATGCCCAGCGAGATGAATTTCATCTTCGCTCATCTAATCAGCTGCATGACTGCAAAGAGTGGCTCCTCTGACCAAGCCGCTAAACGTCAGCAAGCAATGGGGTATGCACTGCTGAAAGGTCTCAACATAGACTGGGCATCGATTATCTATGATGACCTAGTTCTAAGGGTGGACACCGTCGCTGACAGACCTCCATGGGTTCCCTACCCCCGATTCATCAGCGCCATCTTCCAATATGGCCTGAAGGAGAGCTACCCAACTGAAGGTGACCTGAAACTCTCTCAGGTCGGCCCAAAGATACTCGACTTCAAACCGATGGTGAATGAGGTACGTCTTTCTACACTCTTGTCTCTTCTCAACCCTTCTTCTTCTCGTTTTGTGGCTCCTTCAGCGACAATACCCATCGCTGATACCCTGGCCACAAAATCCTCTCCTTCTAAGAAAAGGAAACATTCTTCTACCCCACTTGGTTCTAAAAGGATCAAGAAAACAAAGGAGCAACCCCAGCAATCTCATGCTGAAGACTCCTCAGCTCTTTCTGCAGAGCTGAAGGAATGTTCAGTGGGACGCTCTGCCACACCTGAACAAGTCATCCCTTTAATTCCAACTTCAGCGTCTCTAAACGTTGAGGTTACAAACTTGGAACCTACCCAACCTCCTTCAGTCTCTCAAAAGACTGATGAAGTGATTGTCAGCGAATCCAACGCTGAACTCAGAACCCAACCCCCATTCTTATCCTTCGCTCCTCCCTCTACTCATTTGGTCTCTACTCCAGATCTCACTGGAGCTGCCATCATTTCTACGGGACCTAAAGCTGATTCTCCAGGAATGATGAAGACAGGACCTGCAGAACAATCCATGGGCACTTTTGAAGATGACATGGAACTTTACTCAGGAACCCGTGATTTTGATGAATTCACCAATCCTCCTGCAGGTACACAACCACCCATAAACACTGTGACTAAACCCCAAACTTCTGAGCTTTCCTATGTTCACAAGTTTTTATATGTTACATGTCCTAATTTGGGAGACATCAATGCCTCCTTGAAAGCTGTGGAGACAACGCTGACAGGTCTCACCACCACTCTTACTAATAACTCTAAAGCTGTAACAAACGCTGGAGAGAATCTGAACAAGCTGACAACGGTGGTGGAGAAGAAGGCTTCCACAGATGACATGAAGCAGGTAGATAAAACTCTCAGCGACTTCGCCAAGGTGCTCGCTGACATCTACAAAGACTACACCTCTCTCAAAAATTCAGTTTCATCCATGTCCAGCGAGGTTACATCGCTGAAGACATCGGTTGGACATCTAGAGGGGGATATGTCTACTGTGAAGACTGACTTAGGCTCTGTAAAGACCGACGTTAGTTCAATGAAAACGATGATCGAGCAGCTGCTACACAAAGCGAATACTCCAGCTCCTGCACCTGCCCCCATCCCTGCATCTGACAACTTCACAGCGGCGGATCGCATTGAGCTAAAGAAGATCAATCCTGCTATTTCTGGCCTTGAATACAGAATAGCAAAGATTGAAGTTTGTATAGGTCTCTCTGGCCAAGAAGACAGAGAACCTACCAACGCTGCTGAATCTACCCATTCCTCCCCCAGTCATCATGAAAAAGAGGGGGAGAAGAGCGCTGAAGACCTCTCCAAGAGCGCTGAAGACCTTTCCCATGATGAATCTATCAGGGGAGAGAAGACGAATACTGAAGAAACCACCGCTGGACCTCAGGGAGATTGTTGGGAACTGAAGATATGCTAAGTATAGTTAGTACTGCTAAGTCTTCATTACTACTGCCAGTTCTTCGTTACTACTGCTGGGCAAGGTTACTGCTGCTAGATGAAGTTAATGCTGCTAGATGAAGTTAGTGCTGCTAGACCAAATTACTACTGCTAGACATGGTTAGTACTGCTGAGCTGAGTTACTAATGCTTGAAGACTGTGAAGATTAATACTGCTCGGTAGTTAATACTGCTCGGTAGTTAATACTGCTAAGTAGTTAATACTGCTTGGCAGTTAATACTGCTTGGCAGTTAATACTGCTCAGTAGTTAATACTGCTCAGTAGTTAATACTGCTAGTTTATTTAATACTGCTAGTGGAGTTAATACTGCTCGGTAGTTAATACTGCTTGGTAGTTAATACTGCTAGGTAGTTAATACTGCTTGGCAGTTAATACTGCTCGGTAGTTAATACTGCTCGGTAGTTAATACTGCTAGGTAGTTAATACTGCTTGGCAGTTAATACTGCTCGGTAGTTAATACTGCTCGGTAGTTAATACTGCTAGGTAGTTAATACTGCTTGGCAGTTAATACTGCTTGGCAGTTAATACTGCTCGGTAGTTAATACTGCGAGGTAGTTAATACTGCTTCTGATAATCTAGGGCATATAAATACCCCTGTTTGCCCGCCCATGTTCATAACGACTCTTCGCATTTACTTCTTCTCTCTCGTTCTAACCTAGACTCCCCAGAATCTCTGTGCTTTTTCTTTCAAGAATCCTTAGGCATCATGGAGTTTGTGGATGAGCACAATGAAATAGCCATGCTTCAGAAGCCGAAACAAGCTGCGGGATTCCACGCCATTGTCGATTTTCTAAAATCCTCGCACATCTCCCATGCACTCACGGTGAGCCCAACAATCTATATCGAACATCAGAAACAATTTTGGGAGAATGCCACTGTTAGTGTTGAAGAAGGGCAGAAAACCATTCGAACAAGGGTTTGTGATAAACCCTTGAAAGTCACTGAAGAGGTTATTCGCATCTCCCTTCAGTTGAATGATGCTTCAGGTATAACTTCTATTCCTAATGAAGAACTCTTTTCTACTTTACAAAGAATGGGGTATGAAGGTCCCATTGGTGTTTTTAAATTCTACAAGTCAAAATTTTTCAACCAATGGAGATTTCTTGTTCATACCCTGATGCACTGTATTTCCAAGAAAACTACTGGATGGAGTGAGTTCAGCAGTCCCATTGCATATGCCTTGGTCTGCTTATCCACTGCCAGAAAGTACAATTTCTCAGCAATGATCTTTAATGATCTTGTATCAAACTTGGAATCCAAAAAGACCTTTTTCATGTATCCAAGGTTTGTGCAAGAAGTTCTTAACAAGGAGTTGATGGACTTACCTCAGTTCACTGAGGTATATGTACCCAAATCCCCTAAAGGGAAGGTTTTTTCAAATATGAAAAGACTTCCTAGGGACTCGGAAGGAGTTGACACACCATTGTTCTCTACAATGATGGTTGTGTCCCACCCCTCTGAAGGTATGGCATCAGGATCAAGGCCCTCATTAGATCAACCCACTGATGACCAATCCCAACCTTCCATCTCAAAAGACATCCCACAGTCCATTCTTGAACATCCCACCCCCACAATCACCAAAAGGTTTCAAAGAAGAAAGGTGCACAAGGCTCCTTCCCTTGTTGTACCTACTCAAAGCTCTACGCCTTTAAGCCCTCAATTGGAGCATTCTCCAATTGAGAATATCAACAGGGAAACCACAGGGGTGTCTCCCAACCTCAAGAAGGTGGTCTCTAAGGAGAAGGATGACCATATGGGTGCTAAGGCTGCCACTACTTCTGCTAGCACAGAGAAGGACAGTGGTAACATAAATAAGACCTTCCCCATGGCAACTCTAAATGAAAAATCATTAGGAGGACCCAGGTGCCAAGAAACCAAGGGGGCAGGTAGTGCTTCTGCTAGGCAGAAGGCTTCTGCTGAAACTTCCAAGGATCCTTTAAAGAAGGTAAATACTTCTAAACAAGGTGAGGATAGATATAACTATGAGGAATTGATGGAAACCTTAGGGAATATCAACTTGGATGTCATGGCACAAAAGAAAGAGATTGAGCAACTTAAGACTGTGGTCACCTACCAACAGTCTCAAATTGAGAAGCTCAAAAAGATGGTCACCAAGTTGCTGAACAAAAAGAAAAAGGCAAGGTTTGTGCTAAGAAGGAGAACCTCAACTGATGATGCTCCCAAAAAGGGGGAGTCAGAGTCAGAAGCAGAACTGAAACTGAAGGGTCCACAAATTGAGGGGGAGACTGCTCACATAGAGACTGAGATGGAAATGGACTATGCACAGTTTAAGGGGGAGTCCAGTGAGACAGAAAAGGGGGAAGAGTGTGTTAAAGAAACCAAAGCAGCAGAAACCAAAGCAGCAGAAACCACAGCAGCAGAAACCACAGCAGCAGAAACTGTTAATGCTGCTGAGTTTGAACAAGCAGCAGAAACAGTTAATGCTGCTGAAGGCCAAACAGTCAAAGCAGCAGAAACTGAGCAGGAAGCAGTAACTACATCTCAAGCTGAAATAGATGAAGAAATTTACTGGATTGTAAAGAACTGTATTGAAGCAGCATCACTACATGTACTAAGAGAAGCAGTAACAGCCATAGCAGCAGAAATGGGTATTGCTGCTGAAAAACTTAAAGCAGCTGAACCAACTCCTGAGGCTGTCAAAACTCTTAAAAGAACCAAGATGATGTCCAAGAAAAGACCAAGAACCCAGCCCATAACTTCAAAGAAGAAAAATGAAAAGAAGCCAAGGGTGGAGTCATCTGCAGAAGAGGCCCAGGAGGAAACAGTGAAATCTGATGGAAAAGTTGCTGAAGAAGAAGTGGCAACTCCATCAGGGCAATCAGGCAATGTGCAATCACAAACGGATGCCCAATGTGACTTGTACATTACTAGTGTTGACTCTAACCCAATTCCACTTCAGGCTGAACCAATATCATCTAAGGCTCCTGAAATCATCTTTTGGGACACTTTGAAAGATGGTAGAAAGGAGTTCATTAGGATAAAAAGAGCTGATGGAAAATTTGAAGTATTTTCTACTTGGGGAAAAATTGTCAGAACTTGCTCAAGATCAGACTTAGAAGAGATGTTCAAAGTTGGGATGAAGATATATGGAAACATGCTGACTGAGCCAGGGATGTCAATTTCTAAAATGGTACTTGAATTCTTGTGCCAAATGTTCAAACCTGAAGCAGTTCAGCATAGGTTAAACACACAGTTTCAAGTCATTACCAACTGGATGCTCTATGAAAACTGTGGAGTATATGTCATCTCCCTTGACTCTGCAACTCAAGAATACTATCTTGTAGATGAAATATACAATCACAGCATGAAGAGGCTGCAAGGAATGTTACACACTAAGCTGACCTGCAACAAGGATTCAGCAATGGGTAGATTCTTGGTAAAGAGGATTCTCAATCAGAGTCTAGGCCTAAGTCCTAATCTGTGTGTACATGATGACTAAGTTTTGGAAGCATCATCTGAAGAACTTGACTTCTTTTCCTAAAAGTCAAGTTAGGGGGAGATTGTTGGGAACTGAAGATATGCTAAGTATAGTTAGTACTGCTAAGTCTTCATTACTACTGCCAGTTCTTCGTTACTACTGCTGGGCAAGGTTACTGCTGCTAGATGAAGTTAATGCTGCTAGATGAAGTTAGTGCTGCTAGACCAAATTACTACTGCTAGACATGGTTAGTACTGCTGAGCTGAGTTACTACTGCTTGAAGACTGTGAAGATTAATACTGCTGAAGGTTGTTAATGCTGCTGAGCCAAATCATCATTAATACTGCTGAGTTGATAAGTTTGGTATGCGATACTTTTGGAGACAAAGAAGGAATTGATCAAGATATGTTTAACGAAGATTCAGAAGATCAATTTACTTTTTATGGTTATCTTGTAATTACTTTTGTATAAATAGTATTGATAGATAGCTATTAGAACATACGAAAATACGAAAAAAAAAAAGAAGATAGATAATATACAGAATTCGATATTCAAGAGTGAATTAACCTCAAGATCATAGATCCTATTTCTAGAGAAGTAGAAATCGTCTTGTTGAGTCTGTTCAACAAGATTGAGGTTTTGGTGTAAAACTTGTGAGTTATAACTGTTTGATATATATACAGTTTATTGAATTTCTATTGATTGTTCTTTAATTGATTTAGAGTTCTATTCCGCAAGATTCTCTAAATTCTGTTTCTAAGAAGTTTAATTCTTGTTAAGAATCGATCCTGACAGAGATGAAAACCCTGAGGAAACCGAGAAGCTCGCCTCTGTATCTGAGGGGGAGCAACTCGAAGAAGAAGCTGAGAAAACTGAATCCGAAGCAGAAGATGATGAAGCCGTCGACATCCCTGATGATGAACCATCTTCTTCTCCAAAGAATGATGATGATGATGACGAAGATGACGATGACTTCTTTATCGTCAAACCTGCTCCGAGGATCAAAGCTCTTAAGGGAATCTCGATAAATGAACCTTCAGGGGAGCGGACAAAGACAAAGCCCTCAGCCTCTGGAGCTGAGAAAGGCAAAGGCAAAAGCGTCGCTGAAGATGACAATCTGATGATCTTGCTTGAAAAGCCGGTTTGTCAGGTATACTAAACATCTCTCACTTCATCCCTCCTCTTTCATACACTATCAGTTCTACTACCCAAGCTTATACACTTGAACCAATTCTCTCTATCTGTTTCTACCCAAGTTCTTACTGGTAAGATCGCTGTGTTTCAGCTAGTCCTCTCCCCTGTTTGAGGATATCGTTGAAGGCTCCACAACTGCGACTTCACCAATAATACCAGCTGCTGCTGAAGAAATAATCTCAGTCTTAGATTTAATCTCTGAGACTGATGAACTAGAAGAACAGCTACTCTCGCACAGAGGTAGACCTTCCTTAGCTCCTCAAAAGCTAAGTGAAGAGGATCAGAAAAGAAGAGAGGAAATAATAAAGCGATTCGAGGATCAGCGAATCATTCTGAGGCGCGATCAACTTCCTTCAGTTCCTCCAAAGTTCAGGATTTCCAAAAAGGAATATAAGGAACACCTCAGAGCAGAACGCCTAATCGCTGAAAGAAAGGAAGCTGAAGAAAAAGACAGAGAATACGCCATCCAGCTTTCTAAACGATCAATAAAAGACCCCAAGCTGAAAAGAGTTCCCATTGATGTTCAACGTCAGCTATGGGATGATGCTCAAGAGATCGTTAGAGAAAAGACTAAGGTCTCTGATAAGACTTTGGAATGGGCTAAACAAATGCTGACCTATCGATCTAGACCATCCAAAATCGTCAAGGCAAACATCAGAGGAAGACTGTACGCTGAAGTTCCTGTTGTTGAAGTGGACGTCTACAGAGATGACGAAACCAAGCAAACTTTCTATGCTGCTACCTTAGAAAAGTTTGGTCTCTCTGAATGGTTAGAAACAAAATTAGCCATTCAGGGATCGCGCTCAAAGTTCAAAATCCATGTCGAGAAGATCTTAAACAAACAGATCGACCTGCTTTCATCTGCTGTGGATATTCCTCCTACTCTTCCTCAACCAAGAAAAGTCTCTGATAAGAAAAAGAAAGCCTCTGGTTCAGGTCCTCATATTCGGAATGAAACGGGCATTGGTTTCTCTCGTGCTGAAATTGTTGGCCCTAATGCCGATCTCTCAATGCTTGACACCTCCCTACCACCTGGAGAAACATTCATTCCTGGAACAGTTGTAAGTGATCCCTATGGTATATTCTTTTTAGACTACTATGGAAATCATCACTTTCAACGTATCTCTGAGCTAGACATCGCTCCCATCGAACAACTCAGAGATCTCGTATACTGGTGTGAAGTCAGACGCGACATCAAAGCTAGACACCTGAAGCCCTTGATTTTTGAAGCAGCTCTGAAGAAAAAGAATCAAGGAGATGATGTCCCTGACTGGATGATCCCCACATCAAAGACCCTTGATGAACTTCTCATCAAGGAAGAACCTTTATAAGCTGATATGATCGCCCTTTTCTCTATTGTATCAGTTATTCTTCTGTACTTGTAATTTATTTCGCTCGTACTTGTAATCTTTCCATTTCTCTTTGTAACCTGATTCAAAGTTTTAAAGAAAGATTTCAGCGAATGTACTTTACTCCATCAGTACTGAAAAGATCCCAGAAAACAGTAAAAGGGACAAATATTTTATGAGTTTTTTTATCCTTATGTTTTCATTAAATAGCAATTTTCTTTGTTGCTATGTCATAATCAAATAGGGGGAGATTGTTGATCCAAACCCTCAGTGATTTGATAATGACCCTCTCTTATATACTTAGTGAAAATTGTAAGTAAACAATATGTATCAGAGTTTCACTATCGCTGATAAGTACTAAGATCTTACAGTACCGCTGATAGGAACTCTCGCTCTTTTAAGTTAAACATTCAGCGAAAACTGTTCATCATTAATGCTCTGAGTCTGTTTAGTCATTATGACGATCGCTGATAAGTTAGTTGTTTACTTATGATCCCTGAAGACAAGTTTCACGTCAACAAAGGTTCTACGCTGAAGTCAAAGATCAAGCTCAAGAACCAGCGACAAGTCTCCTAATGAACTGATGCGGATCAGCGAAGACTCAGATTTGTCCACTCAACGTGAAGTATCAAGTACAAGACTTCAGCTATCGTTGAACTTTATCATTCGCTGAATAGAAAATGATAATCGCTGAATCAACGAAAAGCTGATCATGAAGTCCTCCGTACAAAGTACTTTTGTCTTAACCTCCCTTGCACGACTCCGTACGAAATGTCAGAAAAGAACCTCTGACTGTCTGAAATCGTACAACCACTCTGATACTACACTATTCATCCATGCGGCTACTAAGGTTGTCAACCAAGGTCAATGACATGCAACCAACCAGCTGATGACACGTGTAAAGTGTATACTGACTTGCATTAAATGCATGCAGTATATAAAGAGATGAACCCACTTCTTTTGAAGTAACTTGCTAACTCTGGACAAGTTCAATCTCTTATCTCAAGATAGGTTATTATTAGTAATTTCCTTATCTCTCTTAGTGCAAGAAACCTTAGTGTTCCAACTTGTTTAGATTTAGGTTTATCCTTAATCTTGTTTCCGCAACAAGCTGTAAATTGTTAATGATTTCTTCAATAAACAATTTAGAAAAGTAAAATCTGTGTGTTTGTATTCAACCCCCCCCCCCCCCCCTTCTACAAACTTGTATAGGCCTTCGAGACCAACATAAGCTCCTCCTCAAACAAATACCAGATAGCAAGAGATAGAGAAAACTAAATAAACAACAAGATATCATGTGATATATAAAGCATAAATACAACTAAGACATGAAACCAACAAGTAGCAAGGTACGTAACTGAAAATGTTTTAAAAGTTTAGTTGATAAACCAAGAAGCAACTTCCAAGAAAGCAAACATGGAAAACAAGGATAATCACTCATCACTGTCACTGAGGTCAAAACGTCGAAGTTGCTTGTGCACCACCCAAAGATTCTCATGGACAATGTCGATCTGTTGGTAAACATCTCTCCACTGCTCCTCTTGCACTCGCTGGAAGGAATGAGATTGTTGCAACCCTAATACCGAATTGTAGATGTCTCGATTACATACAGACTCCAAGGAGGAAGAGGTGGAAGGAAGAGATTCATCTCCATAATTGCCATCTAAAACTTGACAAGGAATTGGATTATGACGATGACGAGAGGGTCGGATTAAGCCCATATCCAACACATGCTCAAATAGTCTAGGGGTGTTGGTTCGGCGAAAGGTCGGGATAAGTCATTGAGGTTAAGGGTACAAAAGGGTTTCCTTAGTAGATAACCATAAAGTAAAGATTGTTTGTTTTTCTCCACCCCAACCATACAATTCGCAATGACGTAAATAGCATCAACATAAACCTCTAGAATTTCTCACAGTTAGTTTTTTATGCTCTGTATATATACATGTTGTATCAAATCTCAGAGTATAATATCAAAAAGTAGTACACTTATTATTTACATGGTATCAAGAGCTGATCTTTAATCCAACTTTTTTTCCATTCACTCCTCTTCTTTCTTCCTGCCATTAATGGCGGCCTCTGGTACACAATATACCATACCAAATGATAATGATCCCAACATACTGCTCATTATCATAAACCTTTCCAATGTTATGAAGTTATCCTCAACACACTATATCTCCTGGAAGCTCCTAAACGAAGCTACACTAGTCAGTCTTGGCTTCTTCAAGTTCTTCGATAGTTCTCACTTAGATCTATGATAATGCTCCTACACCAACCCGACCTATAACACATGGATACGTCAAGATCTTCTACTTTTTGGTGCTCTTATTGGAACATTGGAACAAACCATCGTTCCTCTTGTTTGCCTTAAAACCACCTCCAAATACTTATAGGACACCCTCACGCCTAACTTCGCTAGCTCGTCTCAAAAACACATCAAGTAACTCAAAGCTTACCTCAAAACCATCACATAAGCCCCGCAAACAGTCATCGATTCATGCCGGATATCAAGGCGTGTAGTGAAACTAGCTCTTGTAGGTGAACTCGTAAAGACAAAAGATGTCACATACAAGGTTCTCGAAGGTTGGATTCCTCGTATCAAGTAGTCGTTGATGCGATCAATGCTCGAGACACTTCGGTCTCATTTGTCGAGCTTCATTAAAAACTCATAAATCGTGAGCTAACTCTAAAATCTCAACCAATTCTTGTTGTCGTACTTGCTATTTACACTAAAGCTACCTCTATTATCATCCCCACCAACTTGTTCCTTCTATCCCAAATCACTGTCCACATACAACCCAAAAACCCACCATCATACATCACAACCCTTATCTCACGTACCAAACCAACAACTACCAGGGACCAAACCATTTGTTTGAAAGTGCCAATGGTATCATACAGAAGGTTATTATCTCAAGAAATGTCTAGTTTTCCAGGAAAAAATATCCTTTTATATGTCCTTTGCCTCTACCCTTCTAACCACAAGCCCATGTTGCTATCGCTTCCGCCCCACAATATCCTCCAAGTGTCTACTCGACTCAAGAGCCTCTCACTATGTCACACGAGACCTCTCCAATCTAGCCCTTCATTAACCCTATGATAGTAGTGAGGAAATTGCTTTTGGACTACCGATAACGCATACTCGTTCAACTCTTCTTTCGATTCCTTTTTAATCTTTATTTGTTTCTAATGTTCTTTGTATCCCAAAGCTGAAGCGTAATATAATTTCCATTTCTCAATTTTGTCATGATAACGATGTTCACATCGAATTCTCATCGAACTCTTTTCTTGTGAAGGATCGTCTTACAGGAGCACCTATTCTTACAAGACGGAGTAATAACGGTATATATGAGTTTCTACTATCGTTGTCTCGTTCCTCATTTAAGCTTAGTGTTAGTAATAGTCTATCATTTAGTTGTAATGCTGCCAATGTAATAAGAGCCATCGATTGTTATTTTATAAAAATTCTTTGACTTCACAATCTCCACTTTAACTTCTTTATACACATATTTGGACATCTTTCGTTTACACTCTAGATGGTTACAAGTATTAGGTGATTTTTGTTGATTATTTCACTAAGTATATTTGGCTCTATCCTCTTAAAAGAAATTTTATACTAAAGATGTATTTCTTAGGATCAAAGAATTAGTTGCATTTTTTTCAAAACCTCAATAAAAAAATCCTGAGAATATCAAATGTTGTCCTATTGCTCACCATTAATGGCGTTTCCCACCTGACGTCCCCACCATAAACTCCTGAACACAATGGCTTTACCGAACATAGGCATCATCGTATCACGGAAACGGGTATGTCTGTTCTTACTCATGATCAAATACCACTTGAATTTTGATCCTTAGCTTTCATCGTCCCGGATTACTTAATAAATTGTTTACCCATACTGAAACTCTCTCACAAATCCCACTTTCATTTCCTTTTCGGCAGTCCTTCAAACTACCTAAAATATAACGCTTTGTATGCCTTTGCTCCCTGTGCCTTCGACCTTATACTCAACATAAACTCGACCCCTAGTCCATGCCTTGCATTTTCGTTGGTTACTCTTCTACCCAAAGTGTTTATTATTGTCTCAACCTTACTACTCATAAAATCTTTATATCTCGTTACGTTAGATTTGTAGAGTCAGAATTTCCTTACACCAATATCTCCTCTAAAACACCCATATCTTCATATACAAGTGCTGAAAGTTGGTGTCCTTAATCATTGTGTTGTGGTGAGTCCGATAACACCCAATAACATAATTTTGTGGTCACTAGAAACGCCATCAATACTAGCCCTATACCAAATCATCCCTCCCTAGATTTTTCCAGCCCCCTCCTTAGATCACCTATTATCACCAGCAGTACCCCCCCCTAGGAAACACCCATACCAACAACAACACCCCTTAGGCAACACGCCTACCAACAACAACGCCCCCTTAAGCAAAACCCCTACGAACAACAACACCTCAAACTCTAACCATGACACACCCTCCCCATCTCTCTCACCTATTAACAACAACCTTGATGACTCCTCAACCCACCACCACTGTCCTCAACCGGTCGAAAAACAATATTCACAAACTCAATCCAAAAGTATGCCAATATTATGATTACACAAACTAAAAACACCAACCTAACACCATTACCCAAGCCCTCCAAGACCCATTATGGCGACAAGCAATGATGGATAATATCCTAGCATTAAGCAAACTTGGAACTTGGGATCTTGTCCCATCATAATCAAAACAAAATTTAGTCACATGCAAGTAGGTGTTTCGCATAACATATAAACCTGATTATTCAATTGAACATTATCGGCCATGGTTAGCTACAAAGGATTTCAACAACGTGTTGGTATTGACTACACTGATACCTTCACTCAAGTGGTCAAAACTGTGACAATACAAACTCTTCTTAGTCTTGCTACAACCAATAAATGGAATCTTCACCAACTTGATATTAACAATGCTTTTTCGAACGATACTCGTACTAAACAAGTCTATATGGTGTAGCCTCCGGGGTTTCTAGATGTTAGGTTTCCAAATATATGTCCAAGCTTCGAAATGCCATTTAAGGACTTAAACAAGACTCAAGGGTGTGGTATACTGAGCTAGCCAATTTTTGTTGAGTTATGGGTTTAAGCGCTCCATTGCTAATGCTTCCTTGTTCATTCATCATCATCATGACTTTCCATTGTATCTTATAGTCTATGTTGATGACATACATAGTTCTCACATGTCCAAACTCACAAGCATTGGAATATTTAAATAAGCAACTTTCTCAAAAGTTTGCACTCAAGGATCTCATTACACTTTCGTATATTTTGGGTGTTGAAGTGATTCCTTCCACATCAGGATTATTTCTTAGTTAAAAGAATATGTTCTTGATTTTCTTGAAAGGACAAATATGACAAATGCAAAGCCTATCTCGACACCAATGGTTGTGGGCTCTAATCTCTCTTTACATTTGGGTGACTTAATAGACAATCTGACCGAATATTGAGCAACGGTTAGGGTCTACAGTACCTTACACTCACAAAATCCGATGTTGTCTTTATTGTTAATAAGTTGTCACACTTGGGTAGCTCTAAAAAGCCTTCTCTGTTATCTTGTTGGTTTGCTAGACAAAGACATAAAAAGTTACAACAACTATCCTCTCCATGTTCACGCCTTTTCTAATGCAAATTAGGTGGAAACAAAGATGCTTTTACATCCACCATGGGTCAAGTTGTATATCCCAGCCACAACCCCATACTTTGGAGCTCCAAGAAACAACATTTCTTATCCCAATCGTCTACTAAAGCCGAGTAAAAAGCAGTAGCTTCACAATGGTTACGTAACTTGCTTTATGAGTTGAATGTTATGATTTCACATGTTCCTTTTATCAACTTTGACAATTTAGGAACCACCCAACTAAGTGCAAATCCAGTGTTTCACTTACGCATGAAGCATTTAGCACTTGCGTTTCACTTCGTTCATGAGCAAGTACAGCACGATAACTTACATGTCACCCATGTCTCAAGCGGAGATCAACTTTTTGATGCACTCATAAAACCGTTGCCTCGATCCAAGTTTGACATGCTTCTATCCAAGATTTGTCTCACAATTCGAGCGCTCATCTTGCGGGCATGTAAAGAGATAAGATAAGAACGAGACTTAGCCTCAATTTATTTTTATTTGTTAGATCATTATGTAAATCTCTAGAATTTCTCGTAGTTGGTTTTATCTTCTCTGTATATATATAGATATTGTATCAAATCTCAGAGTATAATATCAAAAAACAATTCTCTTATTCTCTACAATATGAATCGACATTTTTTACCAATGATTCACATATGAATCATTCATTAAAATGTTCTTGATTTTTTTAACTTTGTTATTTTAACATGACTATATACAAATATGTATATTTATTTATTCTTGAGTGTTAGAGCATCCACATCCATCTTGCATAAGGCCTTGTAAGATGACATGTCATGTGGATTCCAAGGTCTTGCAAGTTTAGCAAGACCTTTCACAATGAAATATATATAAAACAAATACATTTGTGTTTCATTTAATTTATTTATTAGTTTGTTTACACATTAATTATTAATATGTAATTAATTTATTTGAATATTATTTTTTATCATTTTTATTAAAATTTCTACCAACAATTTATTTTAAATAAATGATATTTTTTATGCAATGTTTTTTATTTAAACTACTAAAATAAAAACACATTAATATAAAAACTTACGAAAATACAAATAATAATAGATAAACGTACACAAACATCAAAAAAATTACATAATTAGTAATGTAATGTTAATTGGGTATTTTGTGAAATATTTGTATTTTAATAAACGTTGCATGTTTTCAATATATCCATGTATTTTATTTGTTAATTAAATTATATTTACACAAAATATAGTAAAAAAAACAAAAATAAGGGGTTGTTTGGCAGTTGTTGAATTATTTAGTGCAGAATGATTAAGATGTCAGAATGGTTAAGAGGTTTTTGTGATATAGTGCAAAATGAAATATGGTTGTTTGATATTTGTTTAGAGTGAAATCAGGGTGCTGAATGGTTACGAGTGGCCCAAGATGCTAAATCATTAAGAGGGTTTTGAAACCATTAAGAGGTAGACTTTTTTTTGCCAAACAAGATTCACCTCTGAACGATTCATGGGTTGTCTCTTAATGGAACTATTAAGAGGTAAACAAACACTACAAGAAAAACGTTAGTTAGTAAAAAAAAAATTAGTGACCACTTATTTTTTGGTCACTAACTACAACGTTAGTGACAAAAACAAAGGTCGTCACTAAAATTTGGTCGCAAATATGAATATAGTGACAAAAACTAATATTTGGTCACTAGAGTGGTCACTAATCTCATGGCTAAAATAAGATTATTCATATCAATCTAATTTAATGACTAAATTTGTGACGATTCTGTTTTTCGTCACTAATATTCTAACATAAAAGTATTAATGACTAAAAATAGTGGTTACTAAAATGAAAGTGGTAGTAAGAAAAAAAATAGTGGTCACTAAGATAAAAATGTTAGTGATTAAAAATAGTGGTCATTAAAATGAAAATGGTAGTGACCAAAATATAGTGGTCACTAATTTCAAAGAGTTGGTGACTAAAAATTGTTTGTCACAAAAATAAAAGTGTTGGTGACTAAAAGTAGTTGTCACTAAAATGAAAGTGGTAGTGACCAAAAAAATAGTGGTCACTAATTTCGAATAGTTAGTGACGAAAAATGTTGTCACTAAGTACTATTTAGTAGTTCAAATTGATTAAAAATATTTGTAACAAAAAATAGTGGTCATTAAAATAAAAATATTAGTGACTAAAAATAGTGGTCACTAAAATGAAAGAGTTAGTGACTAAAAATAGTTGTCACTAAATAATATTTAGTAGTCTTGTTGGTTGAATAAATTAGTGACAAAATATAGAAAGAGTTAGTGACGAAAAGTAGTTGTCACTAAAATGAAAGTGGTAGTCACCAAAAAATAGTGGTCACTAATTTCAAAAGGTTAGTGACTAAAAATTGTTGTCACTAAGTAGTATTTAGTAGTTAATACCGATTAAAACTACTTGTAACAAAAAAATGGTGGTCACTGAAATAAAAATGTTAGTGACTAAAAATAATGATCATTAAAATGAAAGAATTAGTGGCTAAAAATAGTTGTCACTAAATAATATCTAGTAATCTTGTTGGTTGAATAGATTAGTGACAAATAATAGTGGTCATTAAATTAAAAGAGTTTAATCTAAAATCCCCAAATTACCCCCACCTCTTAGGCCTTGCGTACCACGGCGGGTTCACGTACGGGTTGGGGGCGGGTAGGGTGGGTTGGTGGTACGGGGGACGCGGGTTCACCATCGGGTTGGGGGTCGCGGGTTCACGAACCCGGGGTAACCCAACGATTTTATTTTTTATTTTTCTTACGGTAAGAAGGTAGGAAAGAGAAAAGCTGATGTGACAATCGGGTTCAGTGGGTTCGATAGAAAGCGGTACTCCACTTTAGGGTAAGAAAGGTAGGAAAGAGAAAAGCTGATGTGGCGGAGGTGGCAATCGGGTTCAGTGTGTTCGATAGGAAGCGGTACTCATGGTCTTAGAATTAATCTTGCAGCTCCAATTGAACCCGAATTATACGACCCATTTCCAATTGAGCCCTAATTCACCTAATTCTTCCATTTTTCAATAGTCGGAACAATCCATGCCTGGAATCAATCGTACCGGTTCTATGAGTACTACGAGTTCTTCGGTTTCTCTTCGGATTCTGTTCGATTTCTCGATTTAGGGCCCGAGGATTCATCGAAACGGTAGGCGACTTCGAGTTTATCTTCATATCTTTCGAGTTTATCTTCATATCGAAACGGTAGGTCATCTAGCAAAGGATTTGCTATCGTTATTGGTTCCCAAACCCAAAGGCTCGCGATTCTACTTAAAGTATCACTTGTAGATTTCATAGAAATGGCAATTAGTTACTTGTGGTGTGTGTGTACATGTTAGAGGTTCTCTCTTCTAGCTCGAGATGTCTTGGCTCTAAGAATTTCGATTCATTCGATACCTATGTTGTTATTTAATTAAGATCAAGATTAAGATTGTTTGCTTCCTGCATCGGGGAAAAAAGACTGATTACATATGCATCTATAACGTCTTAATTTAGTTTTGCTTTGTGTCCAGTGCTGCAGATTGGGGATTAGAAACTAAACAATTTATCAAGAGGCTTCCTGATAAAGTTATTGTTCACTGTGAGTCTCTCTTTCATGAGTCTCTATCTGGCATTAAGCACAATGAACCTTTTCATTTAACAAATAACAAAAGAAGTATATACATATGTATTAGTTTTGATTATGTGCAACTTCCTAGTTTTGTGATGGATGTTATTTAAAGAATAGTTAGATGAAGGTGTGTAAATTTTGTTTCTCTTCACTGCTCTCTTTGTGCATGCGTACAAGAATTTTAACTGCAACATTGGGCCGGGAAGACCATCGTTGATCTGTTTGTTGAAGAGTTCAAAGGTCGAAATCGTGATTACTATGTAAGAAAACATATAAATATGGCTGTTTAACTGCTTATTTGATTTCTTCGAGTTCTGAAATTGATTGAAAGATGCAACAATAGCCCCTTTTCATTTCTTCGACAGTAGAAGTTCATTTCTAGAAGTTTTAATCATTCGTTTATTTGATAGAAGTAAAGGAAGTCTATGAAAAAATGTATACATATTTGCTAATGCAAAGCCAATGGCATAATCAGCTGCTATAACATCCTTATTGAGCCAAACTTGCTCCTCTTACAGATTCACAATAAGATTTATCATATATTGTTACTTAACAGAGCTTTTTACCCGAGTTCTAATGTGATTTTGAGGATATGCTGCTTCATCACTTTGTGAATAAGAAATTTAGCATTTTATCTAAGGTGAACCCATCAAGGCTCCTCAGTTATTAGGACTGTAGACGGAAGTCTTTGGGGCTGTTTGGCAGTTGCTGAATGGTTTGGTGCAAAATGATTAAGAGGCTCTTATGATATATTGCAAAATAAAATATGGTTGCTGGTAATTGTTTAAAATGAAATTAGGGTGTTGAATGGTTAAGACCATCTCCAATGGGGTCACTAAATCTTACACTAAACACTAAATTTGGTGTGACACTATTTACATCTCCAATGGGGTCTCTATTTTTCACACTAACTTTAGTGTAATGAATAGTATTACACTATATTTGGTGTAACACTATTCATTTACATCACTTTTAAAAAATAGTGTTACCCATTGGAGAAGATTTACTATTAACACTAAAACTTACACTACTTTTGAAATTTGGTGTAAAATATAGTGTGACCTATTGGAGATGCCCTAAGGGAGGCCCAAGAAATTGTTGCCATCTATGATGCCAACATAACATCTAGATGAACCTATACATTGCCTTGAAGTGTATTTCTTAATTAAATAATCAAATCTTAATGTAGAGTGGGTTTTTCTTTATGGAGCTTAATCTTTTACATTTGGATGACATTTGAGAGTTGCTTATTAGATACTCCTCGAGCGGTATAAATATGCTAGGCAAAGCATTTGCACAATTGAAGTGTTTTGTTTTCTCAACCTTACGTTACGCTATGTCTCTGAATCATCTGAACAAATTATTGCTTTATCTTATCTCATAAAACTTGTAAGATTCTGCTGTTAAGTCTGGTCGCACACAAGTAGATGGAATGACAGTGCCTGTTTCATACAGAGTTCAGTCGACACAAAAGATTTGTCATTTTGTACATAGTTATGATCTACTCAATGTTTAATATTTCAAGCTTATTTTAAACAAATCCATGATGTTAATTCTACATTTATATTTTTTTGTTTTTGCCTCGCCACTGTGAAATCAAGCTCTTAATTTTATTTGGAAAGATGTAGGCATGAACCGCCAGTGATGGATTTGGATGTTACAATTCTGCACAAAGGAGAAGATGTACTTACTGTTTGTAAGTCTGCATCAGTTCCAGTAAGTTGAAATTGTGAGCTTCTATCTATGCCATGGATGTTTATCTATTAGTGTTATAGGACCTCGGAGTTCTGTTTTTTTTCTGTTCTCATAATTAAATTTGAGATGCACAGATCAGAGGTAGATTTAGGATTTTTACTTCAGTTAATCGAATGAGTTGAATGGTTTTATCTACTGTTATATAAGAATACCTACATTTCTTGAAAAGTTTGATACGGGGTTGTTTGATAGGATGAGGGGTTGTTTGATAATTTGAACTAAATTTCAAAAACAATATGCAGTTCAGTTAGTATTAAGCATTTGAGTAGAAAAAACTACATGTGATTTTTATATATGGTCAACTATATATGGTCATTCTATTTGTTTAAGAAAGATAGTGAAAATTAAGTTCCCTGGTCTTTTAAGCATGATTGTGCATGAATCAGACTCACTGGAGATGGAAGTGGGGTCACCATAGAATAAAGTTCTTATTCTATTTGTTAATGGAAGCTGAAAAGGGGAAGGAGATGAGTCATTGTATGTTGTTTGCCACCATAGTCTAGAAGAAGTTTGTTTAACACGTATTTTATAAATTAAGTTCGTTTATGTGTTAATGCAATTCATAAATATTTATGCAGAGTGAATTACTCAATGCGGAAGCTGCTTCTTCTTGTTCATCGACAGAAATCTGTTTGAAAAAGTTGCATCGTATTCCGGGACATATAAAGGGACTGGACGCTTCGACAAAACATATTTTAGCCACAGAAAATATACGAATGGAGCTGGAATTGGAAAAGAACAAATCAAAGACTTCAGAGGAAGAAGTTTAGGGAATGAAAGAAGAACAATTGAAAATTCAAGAGGAGCAATTGAAATTTCAAGAGGAGAAGGCTAAATTTAAAGAGGAGCAGATGAAATTTCAAGAGAAGCAGAACCAAATGAAGGAGAAAATGAACTTCATGATGACACAATTATCAAAATTATCGGGATCTCAAAACTAAGGATATCATGTTTTATTTTCGTTAGTCATTAAGTGGTTTAGTGACAATAAATTGATATAACTTTGACATGCTTGTATCGATAAAGAATTATATTTTTTGCAAATGAAATTAATTTTAGATTTCTATATTTACAAATTAGCAGATTTTAGGTATATTGTAATAGCAATTACGGTACAAATTTATGACAATTTTTTTATTCATTTTTTAATAATTAGTGACCACATTTTTTGGTCACTAATGAAAGTTAACGGACGTTAACGGAACCGTTATCTTGACAATTAGTGACGACTTTATCAACATAGTGACGAAATTTAGTGACCAATTTAATCGTCACAAACTTAGTGACCACTTTAATTTTGTCACTAATTAGTGACCATTTTTGTATTTGGTCACTATCGTAAATTAGTGACGGACCTTTAGTGACGACCGAAATTTTGGTCACTAAACGACCTTAGTGACCAATTTTAGATCCTTAGTGACCAATTTTCTTTTGTCACTAATTACCATTTTTTTTGTAGTGAAAGAACTCTTAAAACTTTAGTTATCTATATTTTATAATCAATTTATTATTTATATTATAATTATCTATATTATTTATATTATAATTTATTATTTTAGAAAAAAGTTTGGTCTTGCATGGATGTGAAAGATGTTATTGCAAAGCTGATGTCGCACTTTAAAAAGAAGTTTGGTCTTGCAGAGGTACGAATGGTCTTACAACTCATGTTCATATTTAACATTTCACTATTTTACACACATGCCTTTGGACTGGTGAAGTAACAATCAATCCCTAAACTTCCTTTATCATTTATTCACCACTTTGGTCCTCATATTTTATTTCTTTCCAAATTTGTGTGTTACACAATATAAACTAAATGAGAATAAAAATCGTATATTTGGAACTTGTTTTTTTCTTTATCTTTTGCATTCATGAGCAATAGTATTTCTTTTGAGCTTTTAATTAACAATAACTATTGTTTTTAACTTATTAATATCAATATATTTGACTTATAAAAAATCAAAAAGAATTAAATGACATCATTATCTTACCTAACGAGGGAATTATTGGCTTTGCCCAAGCTTTTGGTTCACATAGAAATAAATTTGGTTTTTTTAAAGTAGGAAAAACTCTTTGATAATGATATAATTCGTTAAATGTGACATATATCCATACTGCGACGTGATGTAATCACAACACTTCAATCGACCTAAGAGTTAACATTAGTTGAGATGGAGACATTAGCCCAATGAAAATTCTTTACAATTATATTCATAGGTTGACCCGACTTTTGTTTCTTGCTAAATCCGCAAGCCCCTTAAAAGAAAATTACAAGATCACATGACTTGTCGTACCTACAATCCTATTTTTAAAACTGCACACGATAAACACTTATGCATACTAAACAGTCTGATATTCGTGATACGACTTATCCATATCATTCTTGATATGAGTTTTTCGGCTTTATTACTCTGATTCTTGGCTTTATTCACCCATGACCCATATATCTGATCTTTCAGTGAAATGAAATCAGTAGAATTAAGGCATGAATTGTTAGACAAAATCTTGTGTTGGTTGGAACTTCATGCTCAAAGAGGAATGAATTACGGATGATACATCATTGTCTCAAAATATTGTAAGCTTCACCTCATTCATGGGTCAACTACCATTTTCTATTTCAAGCAATTTGAATCTTTCATTTAATTCCTAAATGGTGATGTAATTTTCAAAATATCTTTCGACAAGGAAATAACGTATCCGTTGACATGCTTGAAAATGACGTTTTATCAATCAATTTTTCATGTCATATGAGAAACTTAATGCACGGTGTGGGTGAAAAATTGTGCAAGAAACTGAATCAAAGGAGTTTGTAAAAATAGTACATGATGGATATGTTGTTATTAAAAGATCAATTTCAGTGAAACATGATGTTTGGATGTTATCTACGTTTAAATTGACTATATATTACAATTTATATTTTTTATTTTACTGCTAAAATAATTTTCTTATAAAGTGATCGTATTGAGTTGAGTTTACAAACTCTTTTTTCTCTAATTTAATTTTATTAAAAATTGTAATATTTAGCAATCTAATTAAATAAAAATCATTAACAATATGTCAAGGGTTTCTTTTATCAAGTTGTTTAATCTAAATTATAGATGTATATAGGATTGGTTCTTGTGAGAATAAATTCTTTTTATGAGAACATGAGAACATAAACTAACCTTCAATACTTTCATCCAACCTGCATCTACTTATATGTCACAATTGTTCATTTACCTTCATTAATTTAACTCTTTTTATCATCATGAATAAAACATTAACAAATTCATGCATGTAAAAGTTCGTGAAGGTGAATGAAGGTAAAGATGAAGGTAAATGGATATAGATTAAGGTTTGTGTTTTTTTTGTTAGCTAAAACGATGATGAATTTAGATGAAGGCTTGTGTTTTTGTCAGCTATCAGATGAAGGTAGTTAAAAGTTCGAAGGTTTTTCAATCGTTAGATAAAAAAAATAACTAATTCAAAAGCTTAGTAGTGTTCTCACCTTCTCACAAGAAGGGATTGTTCTTACATGATCCTAACTACATATATACGATGGGTTTCAGTGAGAACTCATTCTTATTGTGACAACTGTGAGAAGATCTTTGGAGTCGTCGATCTCATTTGATCCAACGAGGCTCATCGTGCTCATTTTTGTAAAGAATGACCACTTTATTTTGGTTTTCTGCTTCCGAGTAAAATATGTGAAGTTTTGCTAATTATCTTATGAAGGTGGAATAGAGAAGTTTGGTGAAAATATGTGATGTATATGAAATTTAGTGAAAGTATATAGAGAGTTTGTGTTTTTCATGTTATGGTATAACCGTATAAGTATTTTACATGTTATTATATATATATATATATATATAGAGAGAGAGAGAGAGGGAGGGAGGTTCAAGGGAAAACCTCCAAAAAACGGAAAACAGAAGAACACCCTAGGAGCCTTTCACCTGGGCGGTATGCACTTGTGCATACAAGTAAATAGTTGGCTTTTTGGTTTTATGCACAAGTGGATCATGCATTTGTGCATATATGCACAAATGCATGTTACAAATAACATGTATGCACAAGTGCATACTAATGCACAAATGCATGTTACAAATAACCTGTATGCACAAGTGCATACTGTTTGGGTAAAAAATCACACCTCACGACCGACGGTAGAAAACTCAAATAACATTTACATAAGACCACTCTTGTATTAAGGTAAGGTCTTACGGGTTATTTACAGGCGAACATTTGGTCGTACACTTTCATGATGGACGTATGTTTCATACGGCCGACGTCCGAGACTCAAGACGGTCGTACGATTACACTAACTGTTAACAGTCAACACCCGTTTCTTTTGTTCATTAATGCAGGTCCACCAGCATTCATGGTACAACGGCCAGTAACGGACTAGCTTTTAATGGCATTTAAGACCTGACAGCGGTTACGAAACAAGCCATCAAGACACATTTATTGCCAGTGAAAGCTATATAAAGGCCTATTCCACAACCGAAAAGGACATCTGCGATCAAACTACTACACATCGAAACACATCCGAATTCAACATATCCGCACTCATTTATACATTTCTTACGCAATACAACAGTGATTAACAAAGCATTCGAACACACATCGCTAGCGCAACTTCCGCACGACAGCAGTTCGAACCGCACGACAACAGCTTATTTCGCACGATTTACGCACGTCGCACGACTTCTTCTTACGATTAAGTCTACTTTTTCTCTTATTGTAATCTGTTGTACACAAAATATTTGTTACAAAAGGACTTTCGCCCCTGTTTGGCGACTATGGTGCACTGTCGACTGTCATAAGTCGACCGTGGTTTTTTTTCCTCGTTTGGGTTTTCTGCGTCACCAATTCTCCTGTCTTATTTACTTTTTATCGCGATTGTGTTGATTGGTCTTGAGATCCCTTTCTTTAGTTGTTAAATTCCACATCAACCTCAAGTTATCCTTTTGGGTGATTTTTGGCATTAACGGTTTGGCGCCATCTGTGGGACCCCATTTAGAGAAAATCTCAAGCCAACACATATATCGCTCTAACGATCTCGTAAAGTTTTTGTTGTTTCCAGGATAATGGCTGCCCAACCAGATCCTATGGTGTAGAAGTTACAGATCTAGTATATCCCTGAATCCTCAAATGATTATCGTCTGGAGGAGGTCATCCTAGACCAGGATAAGCCTGATCAGATCATCTTCGTAGGGGCATCATTAGATCCTGTAATAAAGGGTCAACTAATCTCCTTTTTGCAGGAACATGCTGACTGTTTCGCATGGACACACGAGGACATGGTGGGCGTAGACCCCAATGTCATATTCCACAAGCTGAACGTCGACCCATCTTTCTAGCCAATAAAGCAAAAACGTCGAAAGTTCGCCCCTGAGCGGAACAAGGTGATTAACAATGAGGTTGAAAACCTGCTTAAGACTGGGAAAATCAGAGAAGTGAAGTACCCCGATTGGTTAGCAAATGTCATGGTCGTACAAAAGAAGAATGGGAAATGGCGTGTATGTATCGACTTCACAGACCTTAATAAGGCATGTCCTAAGGATCCGTTCCCACTACCCCACATCGACGATATGGTCGACGCGACCGCATGACATGAACTCCTGACGTTCATGGATGCTTATTCTGGGTACAACCAGATACTGATGCACAACGAAGACCAAGAGAAGACTGCTTTTATGACAGACAGAGGCATCTACTGTTACTAAGTCATGCCTTTTGGTTTGAAGAATGCAGGTTCGACCTATCAGCGATTGGTTAACAAGATGTTCAAGGAGCATCTTGGCGACACCATGGAGGTCTACATTGACGACACGCTTGTCAAATCCAAGCAGGCGACCGATCATATCGATCATCTAAAGAAATCCTTCGACATCCTGCAAAAATATCAGATGAAACTGAATCCTGCGAAATGTTCTTTCGGAGTCAGCGCCGGGAAATTCCTGGGGTACATGGTCACACGGCGAGGCATAGAGGAAAACCCGGATCAAATCAAGGCCTTGATAAACATAAAGTCGCCCAGAAATTTCTAGGAAGTCCAACGACTTACGGGTCGTGTGGCCGCATTAAATCGCTTTATCTCACGATCGTCGGATAAATGTCGTCTGTTCTATAACGTCTTAAGAAAAAACAACGGCTTCGACTGTACGGACGATCACGAGCAAGCGTTACAACGATTGAAAGAATATATGGCCGTACCGCCATTGCTTTTGAAACCAGAGGAACATGAGATCTTACAACTGTATCTCGCCATGAGTCCTCACTCATTAAGCGCCGTCTTAACTAGAGAAGATGACAGGCAGCAGCTACCGATTTACTACGTCAGTAAGTCTCTATTGGACACAGAAACACGATATACGTCCATGGAGAAATTACTTTTGTCACCAGTCACAACAGCAAAGAAGTGAAGACACTACTTTGAATCCCATCCCGTTACCGTCGTAACAAGTTTTCCTCTTAAGTCGGTCCTGAGAAAACCCGAGCTATCAGGACGCCTAGCGTAATGGAGTATCTACCTCAGTAGCTACGATATTGACTTCAAACCTCGCACAGCCATAAAGTCACATGTCTTGGCTGATTTCGTCGCCGACTTCAGTCCCGAACTGGAAAAAGAAGCACAGAGAGGCTACACCAAAGGATATGGAACTCTCACAAACGGATCTGTCACCTTCAATAAAGTAGCATTTGTTGAAGGCCTCATGTATAATCTCCTCAGTATCAGCCAACTGTGTGATCGAGGATACAATGTTATCTTCGAACTTTGTATCTGTACTGTTGTTGATAAAAACATGAAAGTGGTTCTTTCCGAAAAAAGAATGGAGAATGTCTATATCATAGATATGGGACAAAATAATAATTCATCCAGTGTATGCTTTATGTCGGATGACACAGCCAAAAGGAACTGGCTGTGGCATAAACGTCTGTCTCATCTCAACTTCAAAACACTCCACAAAATTTCAAACAAAGAGCTGGTGACTGGCATGCCAAAGTTGAATTTTGTTAAAGAAAAGCTGTGTGATGCATGTGAAAAAGGGAAGCTCACCAAAACTTCCTTCAAGACCAAGCAATGCTCTTCCATCACTCTTCCTCTCCAAATGCTGCACATGGATCTATGTGGACCGGTACAAAAGTGATGCAACTGAAGAAATCATCAACTTTGTCAAGAAAAATGAAGTTCTAAATGGACAACTTCTTCAATGAGAAAGGAATTTCTCAATATTTCTCTGTTGTTAGGACTCCTCAGCAAAATGGAGTCGTGGAAAGGAAGAACAGAACTCTATGTGAGGCTGCTAGATCAATGCTAAGTGAATCAAATCTTCCTACCTATTTTTGGGCTAAAGCTGACCCAAAATAGGTCGGTGATCTCCAAAAGACATGATAAAACTCCTTATGATGTTTTTCATCGCAGAAAACCAAATATTAGCTTTCTTCATGTTTTTGGCTGTGTGTGCTTCATTCTAAATGATCATGATAATCTTAGGAAATTTGATCCCAAAGCTGATGAAGGAATCTTTGTTGGATACTCTCTATCCTCCAAAGCATATCGTGTGTATAATATCAGGAGAAAATGCATTGATGAGTCTATTCATGTCAAATTTGATGACCTAAGATCATCATCTCTTTCAAATGATGATGATGAATTACATAGGTGGATTTCCTCATGCATAGGTGATGCTCCCATACTCAATCCTACCGATGCATCCTCCTCTTCTTTAACTTCATCAAATCCCTCTCCTTCAAATAACCAAGTTGGGTCACTTTCCACAGTACCTAATACCTCTTCTACCGAAATTGACCATCTCCCCACCGACATGAATTCTCCCACCGATTTGCATCCTCCCATTAACGTGCATCATTCCGCCGACACACAGCCCTCCACCGATCCTTTACCTACCACCGACAATCCTACCTTCCACCGAACATCTGATCCCACTCCACCGACATACTCCATACAAAATATTCCACCACCTTTACCTCCTGCCACAAAATGGACCAAAGATCACCCCATAGATCAAATCATTGGTGATCAACAAGCTGGTGTCCAAACACAGAGGAGTTGGAAATATTTGTCTCTATGTAAACTTTCTCTCTCTTATTGAACCCAAGAAGATTGATGGAGCTCTAGTAGATCCATGTTGGATCACTGCCATGCAAGATGAGCTTTCTCAGTTTGAAAGAAACAAAGTTTGGAGATTGGTTCCCAGACCTCCAAATAAAACAATCATTGGAACCAAATGGATCTTCAGAAACAAAATGGATGAAGAAGGTACAGTTGTCAGAAACAAGGCCAGACTGGTAGCTCAAGAATACAGACAGGAAGAGGGCATTGACTATGATGAAACATTTGCCCCTGTTGCAATACTTGAAGCCATAAGAATCTTTCTGGCTCATGCTGCCTACCGAAATTTTAGGGTCTTTCAGATGGATGTCAAAAGTGTCTTCCTCAATGGGGAACTTGCAGAGGAAGTCTATGTGAAACAACCACATGACTTTGAAGACCCAGCTCATCCAGACTATGTGTACAGATTAGACAAGGCTCTCTATGGTCTCAAGCAAGCTCCACGTGCTTGGTATGACACTCTTGCTGACTTTCTTCTAAAGAATGGCTACTCCAGAGGTAAAATTGACAACACTCTCTATATCAAGAAGACCTCAGGTAATCTCATTCTTGTTCATATCTATGTAGATGACATCTGTTGATCCAAACCCTCAGTGATTTGATAATGACCCTCTCTTATACTTAGTGAAAATTGTAAGTAAACAATATGTATCAGAGTTTCACTATCGCTGATAAGTACTAAGATCTTCCAGTACCGCTGATAGGAACTCTCGCTTTTTTAGATTAAACATTCAGCGAACACTGTTCACCATAAATGCTCTGAGTCTGTTCAGTCATTATGATGATCGCTGAGAAGTTAGTTGTTTACTTATGATCCCTGAAGACAAGTTTCACGTCAACAAAGGTTCCACGCTGAAGTCGAAGATCAAGCTCAAGAACCAGCGACAAGTCTCCTAATGAACTGATGATGATCAGCGAAGACTCAGATTTGTCCACTCAACGTGAAGTATCAAGTACAAGACTTCAGCTATCGCTGAACTTTATCATCTGCTGAATAGTAAATGATAATCGCTGAATCAACGAAAGCTGATCATGAAGTCCTCCGTACAAAGTACTTTTGTCTTAACCACCCTTGCACGCCACCGTACGAAATGTCAGAAAAGAACCTCCGAATATCTGAAATCGTACAACCACTCTGATACTACACTGTTCATCTTTACGGCTACTAAGGTTGTCAACCAAGGTCAATGACATGCAACCAACCAGCTGATGACACGTGTAAAGTGTATACTGACTTGCATTAAATGCATGCAGTATATAAAGAGATGAACTCACTTCTTTTGAAGTAACTTGCTAACTCTGGACAAGTTCAAATCTCTCTCAAGATAGGATTTTATTAGTAATCTCCATATCTTTCTTAGTGCAAGAAATCTTAGTGTTCCAACTTGTTTAGATTTAGGTTTATCCTTAATCTTGTTTCCGCAACAAGCTGTAAATTGTTAATGATTTATCAATAAACAATTTAGAAAAGTAAAATCTGTGTGTTTGTATTCAACCCCCCCTTCTACAAACTTGTATAGGCCTTCGGGACCAACAAGTGGTATCAGAGCGGATTTGTTTAATCTCATAAACAAGATCTAATCTAAGATATTTCTCTTCCTTGCTATTATCTGAAAATGGCCTCCCACACAAACACAAATTATATAGACAATGGTTCTCTTGCAAAACCCCCTGGATTTTCCAGAGACAACTTCAACTTGTGGAAAAATAGGATGACACTCTTCTTAGAAGGTATAGACCCTACTATACCTTACTATCTTGAGAACGGCCCACACATCCCTGTAACAATTGATCCTTTAGTTCCAGCCACTGCAACTAGAGCTGCAATTCCAGAAAGGCTGATTCCTAAAGAAATCCATCAGTGGACCGACGAAGATAAGAGGAAAGTGGCTATAGATACAAAAGCCAGATCCATACTATCCATGGCCCTTCCTGACGAAGTCTACCATTCCGTCATGAACCTGAAATCATCAAAAGCCATGTGGGACACAATATGTGTTCAGTATGAAGGAACGTCTGAAGTCCAGGACTCAAGAAAGATCAACCTGGTAAGACAATACGAAAGCTTCATTTCTGGTAAGAATGAAACTCTCTCTGAAGTTCACCAACGTTTTAATTGCTTAATTATAGATCTGAAAACTGTTGGTAAGGAATATTCTAACTTTGAAGTACTGACAAAGTTTCTAGAATGTTTACCTGAAAGCTGGGACAATTATTCCATGTGTCTCAAGCTGTCAAAGGATCTAAGATCAATGACCCTTGCTACCTTATATGGCACATTGCTGAATCATGAGCAATCTAGCCATCTTAAGAAGAATCTTGTAAAAGATTCCAAAAGCACCCCTGTTGCTTTAATCTTAGAGGAACCTTCTACTCAGCGACCCTCGGTCACTATCACTGAGTTAGAAAGTAACTCTGAAAGGTCATCAGACTCTGATTCTTCAGATGATGATGAATCCTTGGCTCTCCTAACTAAAAAGTTCAGGAGATTCGCCAAGAAGAAAATGTTTAGAAAGAACAAAACTCTTTCCATAGCTGACAAGCCTAAGTCATCAGCTTTTGTTGATAAGGCTACTGCTACTTGTTTCAACTGCGAAAAGACAGGTCATTTCGCTAACGAGTGCAGGTCAAAGAAAATCATGAGACCTTCAGCTTTTACAAAGAAATCCTTTGTTCCAAGGAATAAAGATGACAAATACTCAAAGCTGAAGGAGAAGTATGCAAAGCTGAAAAGCTTTAAAAAGAAAGGAAAAGGCCTGATGGCTGACTATGATTGGGTTGCTTCTGATGAAGAAGCCTCATCATCTGATTCTGAAGATGATGAAGCAAATCAATGTCTCATGGCCAAGATTGAAGAAGAGGAAGAAAGTTCAGACATTCCCTCCACTTCAACATCTACCATTCAGGTATCACCTTCCTTCTTTACCAATATTGCAAATATTGATGAAGCTGATAGTCTCCGTAAAATCGATCTATTGACTAGAAGTTTATACGAAGCCATGAACGGCAAAGCTGTGGTTGAAAACCAAAATCTTGATCTCGCTGAAAAGCTTAAAAACTGCCATCTTCAAATAGAAAAGCTTTCTAAAATTGAAGATGATTTTAAAGATCAAGTCTATTTAAATCAGCTAGTCAAAATCGAACGAGCAGAAGCTATCGCTGCATTAAAAGCTGAACAAGCTACTGTTGAAGGATGGTGTAATTCTTCAACAAAGATCACTGAGATAATTAAGCCTCAGATTCCCCTGAGTGATAAACGTGGTCTGGGTTATAAATATGATACTCCAAAACCAACCACTGAACGTTCAATGCTTAAATTTGGAACGTTCGTATCCTCAGTCGCTGACACTTCATCATCTCAGTGCTCCTCGTCCATTACACCAATCCCTGAGGAAACTCCTACCTCCTCAAAAGGTAAGGAGAAAATGGTTTATTCAAAACCTACCTCTGTCTCTAAAGACAAAGGTAAAGGAATTGTTATTTATCAAAATCCTCAGAAGGGTACCTTAGTACCAAAGCTGAATGCTTCTAAAGCCTCAGTGACCTACCCCTCTGGATCTAGAAAGCTGATCTATGGATCTATTCAGCGATCTACTCCTAGACTCAGAGTGGATATCCTTGGTAAGAAATCTGAAGAACTGAATGTTCGTCCCATTTCTAAAGCCAATAGTTTACTTGGTGCTGGCACTTCTAATTCAAAATTAAAAGCTCAGCATACAAGTGGTCCTAGAACTACTTTTAGTTATAGGAAATGTTATCACTGTGGACTTACCGATCATATTGCAAGTAAGTGCCCCACAGCCACCAAAGCTGAAAAGATAGCTAAGGTGAAGATTGCCCCCAAGGCAAAGAAGACCAACCCTGGTGCAAATCAGGTCAAGGTGACTCCTACCACTGAGGTTAAGAAATTAACCAAAGTGAAGAAAGACAAAGCTGAATCTTCAAATGCTGCGAAGACCGCTGAACCTTCCATTCCAACTACTTCCACTGACAAACGTGTATACATGGTTAAGTGGGTACCCAAGCAAAACTAATCTTCCTTTGTAAATGCAGGTTAAGAAGGGTATCTGGTATCTCGATAGCGGATGCTCTAGACACATGACTGGAAAGAAAAACCTGCTCGCTGAATACAAGGAAGAGAAGGGTCCCTCTGTGACTTTCGGTGGAAATGGAAAAGGACACACCCGAGGGTATGGTGTACTTTCAAATGGTACAACCTCTTTCAGAAGAGTCGCATATGTTGAAGGGCTGAAGCATAATCTTCTGAGCATCAGTCAGCTTTGCGACATGGATAACAAAGTGATTTTCACTAAGGAATCCTGCTTTGTCTCTGACAAAAAGGAGAAGATAGCTCTCAGCGGTTATCGTTTGGAAAATGTTTATGTAATAAACATGGACTCAACAACCACTGAGAACTCCTGTTTCTTCTCAAAGGCATCTTCTGATGTCAACTGGCTATGGCACAAAAGGCTCTCACATCTAAATTTCAAGACGCTGAATACTCTTTCCTCCAAAGAGTTAGTCACTGGTCTACCTCAACATTCATACGCCAAAGAGTCTTTATGTTCAGCGTGTGAAAAAGGGAAGCAGACCAAGTCAAGCTTCAAGTCAAAGAAAGTCTCCTCAGTGTCATCTCCTCTACAACTACTCCATATGGATTTGTTTGGCCCCGTTAACAAACAATCCATCGCTGGAAAGAAATATACGCTGGTCATAGTTGATGAATTCTCTCATTACACATGGGTAATGTTTCTCCGTTCTAAGAGTGACACCCCTGAAGAACTCATCACCTTTGTTCGGAAGATGGAAACTCTGAACAATATGACTGTTCGCTCAATAAGGAGTGATCATGGAACTGAATTCAAAAACAGTTCTCTTGATTCCTTCCTTGAGAGTAAGGGTATTTCTCACAACTTTTCGTCAGTGAGAACACCACAACAAAATGGAGTCGCTGAAAGAAGAAATAGAACAATTATTGAAGCTGCACGTTCAATGCTCATCGATTCTCACCTGCCTACTCAGTTTTGGGCAGAAGCTGTCAACACCGCTTGTTTTACGCAAAACAGGTCGCTGATAGTTAAAAGATTCAAAAAGACAGCCTATGAACTTTTTCATGGGAGAAAGCCTTCAATCAACTTTCTTCACATCTTTGGATGTCAGTGTTTCATACTGAACAATAGAGATGCCCTTGGAAAGTTTGATCCTAAGGCCGATGATGGAATCTTTCTTGGATACTCCTCAGTCTCCAAAGCCTTCAGAGTCTTCAACCGTAGAAGACAAACTGTGGAAGAAACTATTCACGTCACGTTTGACGAATCCTGTTCAGCGAACTCTAAACCGAACGCTGATACTGAAGAACTGAATCAATGGATGTTTTCTCATCTTGGTGATTCAGAAGAAGTTCCCACTCCTCATGCTCATCCAGTATAAAATGATAGTCCCACTATCATTCCAAACATGCAGAACAGTGAAGCTGAAACATCATGGGTCTCAGCTGTTCCTATAAACACTATACCTGCAGTTGATCCAAATGCCTCAGAAATTCCGTCTATTTCTCAGCAATCAGTGAATGAAGTGACAAATGCAAACATTCCTCTCTTAGCTGATAATCCAGAAGTAGCTGAAGCCTCATCTTCAGTTTCTCCAGTTCAGACTGAGTCAGCGACGAATCATCCGGCTCAGCGATGGAGTGTAAATCACCCAATCGATCAAATTCTTGGTGATCCCAACGCTGGTATTCAGACTCGTAGAAGTGCAGGTAATATTTGTTTATTTGTTAACTTTATTTCTCTAACTGAACCAAAGAAAATAGATGATGCCCTCAGAGATCCAAACTGGGTCAGCGCTATGCAAGAAGAGCTGACTGAATTCGAAAGAAACAAAGTTTGGAAACTTGTTCGGAGACCAACTGACAAAACTGTGATAGGCACTAAATGGGTCTATCGAAACAAGTTGGACGAACATGGTACTGTAACTCGCAACAAAGCTCGTCTTGTTGCTCAGGGATACAGACAAGAGGAAGGCATAGATTATGATGAAACTTTTGCTCCAGTAGCAAGACTTGAATCTATTCGTCTTTTCTTAGCATATGTTGTACACAAAAACTTCACTGTACATCAGATGGATGTTAAGTCAGCATTTCTAAATGGAAAGCTGAATGAAGAAGTGTATGTGGAACAACCTACAGGATTCTCAAATCCTAAGCGTCCAGGTTACGTTTATAAACTGGACAAGGCACTTTATGGCTTAAAGCAAGCTCCTCGTGCATGGTATGATACTCTCTCTACTTATCTCCATATTGAAAAATTTGAGAGAGGAAAAATTGACAAAACTTTATTTTTTAGAAAAGTGAAAGGTCATATCATTTTAGTTCAAATATATGTTGATGACATTATATTTGGTTCTACTAACCCTGAGCTTTGTACTCGTTTCGCTGATAGAATGAAAGATGAGTATAAAATGAGCATGATGGATGAACTAACATATTTCCTTGGTCTTCAGATTAAACAAACTGAAAAAGGAACTTTTATAAATCAGGGAAAATATGTTAAAGATATGCTGAAGAAATTCGACTTAACTGAAAGTTCAGCTATGAAAACCCCTATGGCACCACCGCTGACACTTGACAAGGACACAAAGGGTGTTCCTGTAAATGTCACGCTGTACCGTGGGATGATCGGCTCACTATTATATCTTACAGCTAGCCGACCCGATATTATGTTTGCAACATGTATGTGCGCACGATATCAAGCTGAACCTAAGATATCCCATATGAAAGCTGTAAAGCGAATCTTTCGATATCTTAAGGGTACAGCGAATCTAGGTCTTTGGTATCCCAAAGACTCAGGATTCGATCTAACCGCCTATTCAGACAGTGATTTTGCAGGTTGCAAAATGGATAGGAAAAGCACCACAGGAGGATGTCAGCTCCTGGGTGGAAAGCTGGTAAGTTGGACAAGTAAGAAGCAAAACTCAGTGTCCACTTCCACAGATGAAGCTGAATATGTAGCCGCTGGAAGCTGTTGTTCTCAGGTCTTGTGGATGAGAAATCAGCTACTAGACTATGATCTTCAGCTCTCCAAAATTCCAATCTATTGCGACAACACAAGTGCCATCGCTATAGCAAACAATCCAGTGCTACACTCAAAGACAAAACACATAGAAATCAGATATCATTTTATCAGAGATCATGTGATGAATGGTGATATAGAACTTCATTTTATCCCAACTGATTATCAGTTAGCTGATTTGTTTACCAAACCTCTTGATGAGACAAGATTCAACTTTCTCATCAGCGAGCTTGGAATGCTGAACTTTGAAGGGTAAAATCTTCAGCGGTTCACATTCGATCAGCGATACGTTTATACTTTCATGTATAACCTTCGGGATAAAATCAACTTGTATAATCCATTTCATCATCTTCTCTCTGAATAAACTTGGTTAAACTGATATCCAGGTCTGTTTTCTCTCTCTGACAATCGCATGTAAATGCAAGATTTCAAAATAAATTGCATCGCTGAATATCTCTTCCTTAACTGCGATATTTTGAAAGTTCTTTAAACCTTCACTGATATTTTCTATTCAGTGCTTCATGTTTTCTTTAAAAAGAGTCCCTGAGCTTTCAAAACCTCAGAGACATCCTAAAAGAATGTGAAAGGACAGTTGTGATGTCATTGCAACGGATAACACCAGGCACGATTTCTTTCTGACACACGTTTGCACGTTTTGTTCAAACTTCCAATCAAATGCAAACACGTGTCCGTGTCATGATGAAAACCTTTTCCCGCTCAAGGTTTTCTCTCTCTAAAAATCCCTATATAAACAACTCTTGGTTTATATTTGTCTTTTACGCGAACAATCCTTCTCCGCAAGAAAAGAATCCTCTGTTGCATTTGTGCTCTCAAAAACCTCAAGAACTGTTCATCATCTTCTTCATCAAAACTTCAAGGTTAATATGTTCTTATCTTTTATCAAATGCGTATAACTTGTTTTCGATCTTCTCTTTGTTTTAACAAGATCAAACAAAAGAACTTTGTAAAATAAAATCATTTCTTTCATGGTTTTATGAACACAACCATTTCATGGTTGTTCTTCAAGTTTTAAATCTAAATCTTAAACTTGTTCTTCGTTCGTATCCAGTTTTCTTTTAGAAACTGGAATACAAGACTTTATGGGTTTTACATTTCTTTTCTTTTCAAAAATCAAGAAAAACCCTAATCTTCATTAAGACATTTTTGTCTGAATGAAATGGACAAAATTCGAAAAATCTTAATGGAAAATTATTTCCACATTAAGATAATTCTTATTTGTTAACATCTTTGGTTGAACTGATAATACAGAGAAATGGCATCTTCAAAAATCAATGTCACCGCTGAGTCCATCTCCACTGACTCTGAGGAAGTGGACATCGTCAAAGCCCCTCAGGTTAAGTTCGAGCTGGATCAACTAGATTGGACCAAGGCCAACAATCTCTCAGCTCTTCTTGAGTTTCCTCCTCGGAAGCAAGTATCACATCTAGACGATGCTGTGGGTTTTCTAAAGAACAGCCCCATCTACACAGCCCTGACCATAACACCTCCTGCCAGTCAGCGGCTCTTATCCCAGTTCTGGTACTCTGCCAGACACACTCAGCTACCCTCTGCCAAAGAACCATCCAAAACCATCGACTGCATACTCAGCGATACTGAGTATGGCACCATCAAGATCACACCCGCCATAATCCGAAAAGCCCTGAACTTCCCAAATGCCACCAAAGAAAAACCCTTCGTTCCATTCCCTGACCATAAGAAGCATGCTGACAGAGAAGAAATTATTGCTTTTCTCGATGCAATGGGTTACATCTGGGAAACCGGAAGGGACAAGAAGCCTGAGAAGAAGCTGACGCTGATAAAGAAATCCAAGATGCCCAGCGAGATGAACTTCATCTTCGCACATCTGATCAGCTGCATGACAGCGAAGTCCGACTCTTCTGATCAAGCCGCCCAACCTCAGCAGTCCATAGGATACGCACTGCTTAAAGGTTTAAACATTGACTGGGCCTCCATTATTTATGATGACCTGATTCAACGTGTCGACTCTGCCGCTGACAGACCAGCATGGGTTCCTTACCCACGATTCATCAGCGCCATCTTTCAATATGGCCTAAAGGACAGCTATCCTGAAGAGGGTGATCTGAAACTTTCTCAGATTGGCTCTAAAGTTCTCGACTTCAAGCCTGTCGCCAATAAGGTACGTCTCTCTACTCTTCTCACTCTTCTAAATTCTCCGCTTTCTGTGGCTCCTTCAGCGACAATACCCATCGCTGATACCCCGGCCACAAAATCCTCTCCTTATAAGAAAAGGAAACCCTCTCACACCCAACTTGACTCCAAAAGGATCAAGAAAACCAAGGAGCAACCCCAGCAATTCCATGCTGAAGACTCCTCAGCTCATTCTGAAGAGCTGAAGGAAAGTTCTGTGGTACGCTCTGCCACACCCGTGTAAGCCATCCCTCCAATCCAGACTTCAGCGTCTCTAAACGTTGAGGTTAGAAACTTGGAAACTACCCAACCTCCATCAGTCTCTCAAAAGACTGATGAAGTGATTGTCAGCGATTCCAACGCTGAACTCAGAACCCGAACCCCAATCTTAACCTTCGCTCCTCCCTCCACTTCTTTGGACACTCCTCCAGCTAACACTAGAGATGCCATCATTCCAGAAGCCACCGCTGATGCTTCTCAACAAATGATGAAGAAAGGACCTGCAGAGATCACCATACCTCACCGTACTTTCGAAGAGGATATGGAACACTATTCAGGAACTTGCAACTTTGACGAGTTCATCAATCCTCCTGCAGGTACAAATCCCACCTTAAACACTGTAACTAAACCTGAAACTTCTGAGCTTTCCTTTGTTAACAAGTACTTATATGTTACAGGTCCTAATTTGGGAGATATCAACGCTTCTCTGAAATCCGTGGAAACAAAGCTGACCAGTCTCACCACCACACTCTCCAACAACTCAACAGCTGTAACAAACGCTGGAGAGAATCTGACAAAGCTGACAATGGTGGTGGAGAAGAAAGCTTCCACTGAAGACATCAAGGGACTTGATAAGACTCTCGCCGATTTTGCCAAGGTGCTCTCTGACATCTACACTGACTACACCAGCCTCAAAAGCTCAGTTTCGACCATGTCCAGCGAAGTAACAACGCTGAAGACATCGGTTGGAAAACTCGAGGGTGATATGTCAGCGGTCAAGACTGACTTAGGCTCTGTAAAGACCGACGTTAGTTCTATGAAGACGATGATCGAGACGCTGGTCATCAAGGCAAATAATCCAGCTCCTGCTCCTGCCCCTGCCCCTATTTTGGAATCTTTCACAGCGGCAGATCGCACAGAGCTGAAGAAAATCACGCCTGCTATTTCTGGCCTAGAAGACAAAATAGCAAAGCTTGAAGGTTATGTGAAAAACTCTGGCCCAGAAGACAGAGATAACACCAATGCTGAGTCTACTCATTCCTCCCCCAATCATGAGAAAGAGGGGGAGAAGAGCGCTGAAGATCTAAACAAAAGCGCTGAAGACCTTTCCCATGATGAATCTATCAGGGGAGAGAGGAATGAAGATCTAACCGCTGGACCTCAGGGAGATGAAAACCCTGAGGGAACCGAGAAGCTCGCCTCTGTATCTGAGGGGGAGCAACTCGAAGAAGATGCTGAGGAATCCGAAGCATAAGAAGATGAAGACATCGACATCCCTGAAAATGAACCATCCTTCTCTCCAAGAAAGGATGATGATGATGATGATGAAGATGACGATGATTTCTTTATCGTCAAACCTGCCCCAAGGATCAAAGC
Source organism: Saussurea involucrata (assembly GCA_033807775.1). Lineage (NCBI taxonomy): Eukaryota > Viridiplantae > Streptophyta > Magnoliopsida > Asterales > Asteraceae > Saussurea > Saussurea involucrata. Next base: position 144,238,767 of record CM066322.1, read on the forward strand.
TCTTAAGGGAATCTCAATAAAAGAACCATCAGGGGAGAAGACAAAAACAAAGCCCTCAGCCTCTGGCGCTGAGAAAAGCAAAGGCAAAGGCCTCGCTGAATTTGAAAACCTGGCGATCTTGCTTGAAAAGCCGGTTTGTCAGGTACACTAAACTTTACTTATTTTCCTTCCCTGAACATCTCAATACACAATCAGTTCTCTATTTCAACAACCTCTCTACACATCCATATTCTTTTTCTATCATTTCTACCCATGTTCTTCTACCCCGTTCTTATTTGTAAGATCGCTGCGTTTCAGCTAGTCCTCTCCCCTGTTTGAGGATATCGCTGAAGGCTCCACAATTGCGACTTCACCAATAATTCCAGCTGCCGCTGAAGAAATAATCCCAGTCTTGGATTTAAACTCTGAGACTGATGAACCAGAAGAACAACCTCTCTCGCACAGAAACAGACCTTCCTCAGCTCCTCAAAAGCTGAGTGAAGAGGATCAAAAGAGAAGAGAAGAAATGATAAAGCGATTCGAAGATCAGCGAATCATTCTAAGGCGTGATCAACTGCCTTCAGTTCCTCCTAAGTTCAGAATTTCAAAAGCTGAATATCAGGAACACCTCAGAGCTGAACGCCTCATTGCTGAAAGGAAGGAAGCTGAAGAGAAAGACAAAGAATACGCCATCAAGCTCACTCAAGAATCTGTCAAAGACCCCAAGCTGAAGCGTGTTCCCATTCAAATCCAACGAAAGCTGTGGGAAGAAGCCCAGAAGATCGTGGAAAAGAAAACTGAAGTTTCTCAGACCACCCTGATCTGGTGTAAAGAGAAAATTCACTTCAGATATCGTCCAGCGAAGATCAACAAGGTATTCATCTCTGGAAGAACCTCTATCGGAGTACCTATTGTTGACGTCAAACTGTTCAGAGAAGATGGCAAATCTGAAACCTTTCGCGCTGACACTGTAAAAAGGTATGGTCTCTCTGAATGGCTGGAGATGAGGTTAGCTATCCAATCGTCACAATCTAAGTACAAGGATCATTTCGAAAAGCTGATAAACAGACAGATCGACTTGATATCTTCTTGTGTGGATATTCCTCCTGTTCCTGATCTAAAGCTGAAAAGAAAAAGGGGCTCTCCAAGGAAGAAACGTCAAGATTCAAACTCAAGACCTGTCATACGAAATGAAACTGAAATTGGTTTCTCTCGCGCTGAAGTGCTTGGTCCTGATCCTGATCTATCTGCCCTTGACATCTCTTTGCCACCATGTGAACTTTTCGTCCCTGGTAAAGTCATCAGTAATCCTTATGGAATATTCTTTCTTGAATACGATGGACGTAAATGCTTTCAACGGATCGCTGAGCTTCCAATCACTCCAATCGAACAGCTCAGAGATCTCATCTACTGGTGTGACTTCAGAAAGGACATTCAGGCACGACACCTAAAACCCTTGATTTTTCAAGAAGCGCTGAACAAAAGAAAACGAGGTGTAACGGTTCCTGACTGGATGATCCCCACTGAAAAGACGACCCTTGATGAACTTCTCATTAAGGAAGAACCTTTTGAAAACTGATATAATCTCCTTTTTCTCTATTGTATCAGTTATCCTTCTGTACTTGTAATTTATTTCGCTTGTACTTGTAATTTTTATGTTCTTCATTGTAACCTGATTCAAAGATTTAAAGAAAGATTTCAGCGAATGTACTTTACTCCATCAGTACTGAAAAGATCCCAGAAAACAGTAAAAGGGACAAATATTTTATGAGTTCTTTTTATCCTTATGTTTTCATTAAATAGCAATTTTCTTTGTTGCTATGTCATAATCAAATAGGGGGAGATTGTTGATCCAAACCCTCAGTGATTTGATAATGACCCTCTCTTATATACTTAGTGAAAATTGTAAGTAAACAATATGTATCAGAGTTTCACTATCGCTGATAAGTACTAAGATCTTCCAGTACCGCTGATAGGAACTCTCGCTTTTTTAGATTAAACATTCAGCGAACACTGTTCACCATAAATGCTCTGAGTCTGTTCAGTCATTATGATGATCGCTGATAAGTTAGTTGTTTACTTATGATCCCTGAAGACAAGTTTCACGTCAACAAAGGTTCTACGCTGAAGTCGAAGATCAAGCTCAAGAACCAGCGACAAGTCTCCTAATGAACTGATGCGGATCAGCGAAGACTCAGATTTGTCCACTCAACGTGAAGTATCAAGTACAAGACTTCAGCTATCGCTGAACTTTATCATCTGCTGAATAGTAAATGATAATCGCTGAATCAACGAAAGCTGATCATGAAGTCCTCCGTACAAAGTACTTTTGTCTTAACCACCCTTGCACGCCACCGTACGAAATGTCAGAAAAGAACCTCCGAATATCTGAAATCGTACAACCACTCTGATACTACACTGTTCATCTTTACGGCTACTAAGGTTGTCAACCAAGGTCAATGACATGCAACCAACCAGCTGATGACACGTGTAAAGTGTATACTGACTTGCATTAAATGCATGCAGTATATAAAGAGATGAACTCACTTCTTTTGAAGTAACTTGCTAACTCTGGACAAGTTCAAATCTCTCTCAAGATAGGATTTTATTAGTAATCTCCATATCTTTCTTAGTGCAAGAAATCTTAGTGTTCCAACTTGTTTAGATTTAGGTTTATCCTTAATCTTGTTTCCGCAACAAGCTGTAAATTGTTAATGATTTATCAATAAACAATTTAGAAAAGTAAAATCTGTGTGTTTGTATTCAACCCCCCCTTCTACAAACTTGTATAGGCCTTCGGGACCAACAACATCATCTTTGGTGCCACTGATGAATCACTATGTGATGAGTTTGCTTCTCTCATGATGAGTGAATATGAAATGAGCATGATGGGAGAGCTTACATTCTTTTTGGGCCTTCAGGTCAAACAATCTTCAGAAGGGATTTTTATAAATCAAAGTAAATATATTCGTGACCTTCTGAAGAAATTCAACTTTTTAGATAGCTCTCCTATGAAAACTCCCATGGCACCACCTCTGAAACTTCATGCTGATCTGAATGGTAAATCTGTTGATGTATCGAATTATCGAGGGATGATTGGTTCTCTACTTTATTTAACTGCTAGCAGACCGGATATTATGTTTGCTACATGTCTATGTGCCTGTTATCAGGCCAATCCAAAAGAATCTCATTTCGCTGCTGTAAAACGGATTTTCCGGTATCTTAAAGGTACCTTGCACCTGGGTCTTTGGTATCCCAAAGACTCGGGGTTTGAACTAATTGGGTATTCAGATTCAGACTATGCAGGTTCCAAAATTGACAGGAAAAGTACCACATGTAGCTGCCAACTTCTTGGTGGAAAATTAGTCAGCTAGTCCAGCAAGAAACAAAACTCAGTTTCAACTTCAACTGCTGAAGCTGAATATGTAGCTGCTGGAAGCTGCTGTGCTCAAATACTATGGATGAAAAATCAACTGCGAGACTATGCTCAAGTCTACTCCAAAGTCCCAATTCTGTGTGATAATTCAAGTGCAATAGCCATTGCAAATAATCCTGTTCTACATTCAAGATCAAAGCACATAGACATCAGATATCATTTCATCAGGGATCACATCTCCAAAGGTGACATTGAGCTGCATTTCATTTCAACTGATCTTCAGCTTTCCGATCTATTCACCAAGCCCTTAGATGAAGCCAGGTTCAATTTTCTAATAAGTGAACTTGGGATGTTGTACTTAGATAATTAAAAAAAATGTTGTGATGTATATAGTCTAGCTCACCGATCTCAAATAGTATTGGTGACCGATTGCTGTCAATGTCGGTGATCAAACCATCCACCGACATCATTTCAATGCCCTTCTCTCTACCGACTTCTCTCACAAATAAGCTCACCGATAATCGATGTCTATTCTCACCGACACCCTTCTTCCAATCGGTGGTGTGGTCCTCATGATGATATCACCGACCCTCTTTGGCCGATATTCCACTTCCTGGTATCATCACCGAATCTCAATCGGTACTCTAATCTCACCGATCTACCTATCTCACCGATCACCAATCCAAATACCTCCGACCCTTTTGTCTCTCATCGGTAAGATTTACCCCACCGACATCCTTTAGTCCACCCTCGTCGGTGTCGTTCATTCCACCGAAACCTCAAATCGGTGGATTCTCTCATATCTTTATACCCTTCGTCGGTGACGATTCTTCCACACCGACACCATGGTTTCTGTTAGTGCTAATATGTCTTCAAGGTTTAATGTAGAAAGTCAAATGTCAAAGTCAATGTTATTGTGTTGTTACTGTGTGGTTTATACCTTGTGTGTCTAGGTATAAATAGGCTTGTTTAGTGTTTGAATACTCATCGGTGGTTCAAATCGGTGGAACTCCTCAAGATATCACCGATCCCTTGTCACCGACCCTTGTCTATCTTATCCTATACACTTCCCCATGATCACATCAAGCCTAAAACCCTATGTGTCAGTGTGATGGACGACCCTTCCCATTCCAAGACACTTCTCAGCCACATTTTTCAAAATCCTTCATCATTACCTTTTAAATATTATTTAATATTTTTTTAAACCATAACCTTTCGATTCCCTCATAACCGTTCCCTCTCATTTTTAAATCCATGACCCATCCCCTTCACTTTATTTTTCCTATAAATAGCCTACTTCTCCTTCTTCATTCCTTTTCGAAACCTGCAACCATCTACCTTCTCTCTCGTTTTCTCTCAAGACAAATCTCAAACCTGAAACTTCTCTATCATTCTCAATGGCCTCTTCTACTTCCTCCAAAGCAACTAAGGCTACTAAGATCGTGAAAGAGGTGCTAACATGTTTTGATGATCTCAAGTTTAACCCTTGCAACCATGTCGCACGATTTGAACCTGATCCGGCACATCCCGAATTCAACACGGTAATAAAATTATTGACCCGCTCTCCTCTCCTCCATGCTTTCTCATGCAACCCTAAAATGAGCAAGGTGCTCATTGGCAATTTTTGGCTCACCTGTGTGTATGATCCCTCCAACGAGGCCATTCATGCCTCCATTCTTAATGACGAGGAGGGTGATCACGATCTCACCTTCGGCGTTGATGATGTTCGTCGTGCCCTCAAGATCGATGCATTTTCGGAATATGTTGATATGCATGTCGATAACCTTCCTGAACAAGTTATCAGTACCACCGGCTATATCCACCAATCTGATAACAAAGCCTCCAAATCCTCAAAAGGCCCAGGTACTCTCACACGCAACAAAATGGGTGGTCTATGGAACTTCTTCTTTGCACACGTGATCCATTGTCTTTCTCGAAAGACAAGTGGTCAAGATCAATCCCCTTCTTACATTAAAAAGTTGGCCCATGCACTCATCTTCCAAAGAAAGATAGATTTTGCTCAGTATTTCTTTACTGAGCTGACGGAAGTGGTGAAGCACCTGAAACGCTGTCATGTGGCTTATCCTCGCTTCATCTCTATGATCATCCAACACAAGATTGGCTCGACTTTAGATGCGGATCGCAAGTCCCAGTCTCCTCGCTTTATTTACGACTGGTCATCTCTCGTAGTCGGCCAAAAGACACTCGATCTTGGTCGCCTCGCTACTGATCTTCCTCTACGCCAAGGTATGATTTCTTTTGGTCACACTCCCAATCTTCACTGGGGTGAGGCGGAAGCTCCCGGGTTTCAACACCCGAAAGTTCCCGAGGAACCCCAAGTTGTAGTGGCCCCTTCTCCCCGTCCCCGAGTGAGGTCGGGTGGCGCTAGAAAGAAACAACGAACGGCCCCCGACACCTCCGCACCCGCTTCTAGAACTACGCCACCGGGAGATCCCTCAGAGGCTTCCCAAGTTCACATCCCGTCTCAAGAGCAGAGGCACTCAAAATACCCTTCGAGGTCTCCTCAAAAGAGGTCTCGGAAACCTTCGGCCAAGCCATCTAAGCCAACCGTCGATTCTCAAAAATCGACGGTTGTTGAAATTCTCCCATCTGGGCCAAGGGAATCAGTTGTAACCCCTACTGACTCCTCCGTTGCCTCTCCACAGGCCTCGGTTGTATTTTTGGAGAACCCACAACTTACCTCCCCACCTACTTCTTTGGGTGGTGGAGATGACTTCGAGGTCTCTCCCCTCGAAAGTACCGAATTCACACTGCACAGCCTAACACCCGATTTTACGATCGATGATGCACAACAAACCGAGGTTTCCCCCAATACCTCGAAACCTGTCGATTTCTTTGAATTTTTGTTGGAGGACACTGGCTCTCCTAGAAATATATCAAATGAGTCAAATGTCGCAATGATCACCGACAAACCACCATCTCCACCGAAACCACCCTCCCCCACACCGATAGTTTCCTCACCGATCCAAACCTACCCCCACCGAAAGAAACATCACCAATTCCTTCTCCTCGTCTCCGATCTCCGAGCCTCCAACGATCTCCTACACCCCACCGATCTGACACATCTGAGGGTAGTTCTTCCTCATCTCAACCACCATCACCCCCACCGAGGCCACCTTCTCCCCGAAGAAGGATTCTTTATCCAGATCCTTCATGTACTCAACCCTCTTCATCAACTTTTACTGAGGATAGATTGCTCCCACATACTCCATTATCACCCACCAATCCACGATTCAACCTCCCCGAGGTTCGTGCCCCACTTCATGCAGGTATTCGGCTGCCAAGTGACTTAATAGATGAGGTTCAAAAAAGTGCCCGTCAATGTAGGTTGGTAGGTACTCAATTTGAATCATTGAAACAGGCAACGGTCTCCATAATGGCTCAAGCAAATGAGCGGGTGTCTGTGCTCGAGTCTCGGCATCCTCAGCTCTTGGCAGATGCTCTTCGGGAAGCTCTTCAGCCAATCTTTGAAAACTTGGTCTTATTTTCCAACAAGGTGGAATCTTTGACCACCTCCCATTCAGACTTTGCGGTTTCTTTTGCGGCTTTCAAAGCGTCCACGATAGTAAAAGATACCGAGCTCTTTCGTCTTTACAGTGAGGCCCGTAGGCATCAAAATCTTCTGACCAGTCTCTCTGAGTCCCTTGAAACTCTGCATCAAAAAGTTGATCTACTTGAAAAGAGTCTGGATTGGGATATAGATTTGGGTGACTTTACCTTGACCAGTATTGATCCTGCCAGTATCGACCTTCTTCACTCGAAACTTGATAAGGTATTTAATCTGTTGGGTTTGACTGTTATGGCTGCTGCTGAGGGGGAGAAATCTGTACCACCACCGAAATGCCTTCAGTTAAACGAACAAATAGTAATCAGCCTCCACATTCAACCGATCAACCACATATCCGCATCTCCAAGAAAGCCACCGATCTTCCAGGTACCACTTCTACTCCATCCAAACAACCATCGGTGGAAAACCTCCACCGAAACCATTTGGTACTACTTCCTCTCCATCTCCTCAACCATCGGTGGAGAAATCACCACCGAAGTCACCAACACTGAAGTCACCACCACCAACACCGAAATCACCACCACCGATATCTTCCCCACCGATTCCACAGGTACCATCGGTGGAGCTAATCTCACCGACTCCTTCTCCATTAGTGGAGAAAATCCTTGCATCTTCTGAGGGGGAGCAAGTTAGCAAGGCTTCGAAAGATAAAGGGAAGAAAGTCATCTCTGCCGAAGATGAGGCAAAAGAAGAAAAGAAAAAGAAGGAACTGGCTAAGTATGGGTCTCGTCCTACAGATGCCCAAACTTTAAAACTCAAGCCACCATCTCAAGAATCCAACCCCAACCTTGGTCTATCCCCTCAAGAACTTGAGGAGGCTAGACTTGCTCAAAAAGCCTTGGATGAATCAAAGACCCTCTCTCTAAAAGATGCAAAAGAGGAAGCAGCTAAAGCCAAGTCCACCGACCCTATCAAGACCCAATAATCTATTTTAGGTGCTCTAAAAGAAGATAAGGACGAGGAAATAAACTGGTACAAAAAGATGATGCACTACCGAACTAACATGTCTCATATCTCAGGTATCAATATTGCCACCTCTAAAGCTAACCCTACCGATGTAAGGCTGATCATAGAAAGAGAAGATGATTTGTCTAGAAGTATTAGAGATTTCCACCTGAAGCAATTCGGCCTCTCCGAATGGTATGAAATCTCTAAGCTCCTAGTGAAGAGTGCCAATCCAAAGAAAGACATATTCATCAAGTGCATTGATGACTTGATGAATAAAATGAAAGAGCTGAAAAGGAAACATAACATCGTTCTCTCCACCGATGAAAGAGCCAAACTTCAATCTCTCATGGAAGACATCCGTCTACCGAAAACCAAGGACCAAAAGGTCACCAACAATGTCTTCAAAGAGTTAGCCAAGAAAGGAAAAAATCCCTTTGTGGACAATCTCAACTTGTCCCTCCCCACATCAAGCATTTATCCCTCCACCACTCTAAGTCTCTCACCGATTCCTGGACTCTACTTTAATGACGGATTCGGCCACCGACGTTTCTTCAGGTTTTCTCAAATTCACTTGGACGACATCATTTTTCTTCAAGGCATATCCAATCTGATGCCGTACATCTCTGATGCTCAACCGTTTTACCAGAACATCCTCGCCGAAATGAAGCGTCATCAGGAAATGAGAAAATAATCTAAGTGTTTTCCTTTGTCTCCGTTTAAGTACTTGTAAAATATTCTTCATTCTCGAATGTACGAAGATTTAGATTAAATACAAGTACTTCTCTTCTATTTGAATTTCCTTGTTGCACATAGTTATACTTTATTACATGTAAATATTGTTTATAGTATACATACTCATACAAAAGAAAAAAAAAGATCAAAAAAAAGAACAAAAAGAATGGTCTATGTGAAAAGAACCCAAAAAGAGTAAAAATGGTCAAAATGCAGTTTACTTTCAGATAATCTTAAATATTCTAAGAATAGAGCTCAAATTCAAATAGGGGGAGATTGTTGGGTCACCAAGATTTGAAATTGACTCACCAATGTTTTCCCTATATTTTACTGTTTGGGCAAAAAATCTCCAGTCTTGACTACGACCAACGCACTAAGAATATTTATTGCACTTTTCTCATATCAAAGTCAAAACGTAAGCAATTTTATCCTCTGACCAAAGCTGAAGTCGAACGTACCTCTCGACCTCGACCGTCGTATAGAAGCACACGACTTCGACCAACTAACGTATGGTTCTTCAGTTATGTTTTTTTCATTTAATACAGGTCAACGACATTTATGGCCAACGGACGAAACCGACAAAAGCAGTTATGGGCATTAAAACTACAGAGACCGTTGCGACTGTTACTCGAAGAATTCATGAAGTCATTAAATGCATTCGAAGACTATAAATACAAAGGCAAAGACATCCTGAAGGGACAGAACTTCGAACTACACATTGCATACTCAAAGAACAAAAGAAACAAAGAACTTTCTCTCAAGGAATCTGTTGGTCCCGAAGGGCTATACAAGTTTGTAGCAGCGGGGGGGGGGGGGGGGGGGGTTGAATACAAACACACAGATTTTACTTTTCTAAATTGTTTATTAATAAATCATTAACAATTTACAGCTTGTTGCGGAAACAAGATTAATGATAAACCTAAATCTAAACAAGTTGGAACACTAAGTTTCTTGCACTAAGAAAGAGAAAGAAATTACTAATAATAACCTATCTCAAGATAAGAAGGATGCACTTGTCCAGAGTTAGCAAGTTACTTCAAAATGAAGTTAGTTCATCTTCTTATATACTACATGCATTTAATGCATGGCAGTATACACTTTACACGTGGCAGCAGCTCATTGGTTGTATGTCATTGACCTTTGTTGACAACCTTAGTAGCCGCATGTTGAACAGTGTAGTATCAGAGTGGTTGTACGATTTCAGACAATATGGAGGTTCTTTTTCTGACATATCGTACGGAGTCGTGCAAGGGTGGTTAAGACAAAAGTACTTTGTACAGAGGACTTTATGATCAACTTTTCGTTGATTCAGCGATCTATCATTCTATATCAGCGAATGATAGAGTTCAGCGATAGCTAAAGTCTTGTACTTGATACTTCACGTTGAGTGGACAAATCTGAGTCTTCGTTGATCCACATCAGTTCATTAGGAGACTTGTCGCTGGTTCTTGAGCTTGATCTTCGACTTCACCGTAGAACCTATGTTGACGTGAAACTTGTCTTCAGGGATCATAAGTAAACAACTAACTTATCAGCGATCACCATAAGTATTGAACAGACTCAGAGTATTATGGTGAACAGTTTCGCTGAATGTTTAATCTAAAGAGTGAGTTCCTATCAGCGGTACTGTAAGATCTTAGTACTTATCAGCGATAGTGAAACTCTGATATATATTGTTTACTTACAATTTTCACTAAGTATATAAGAGAGGGTCATTATCAAATCACTGAGGGTTTGGATCAACAATCTCCCCCTATTTGATTATGACATAGCAACAAAGAAAATTGCTATTTAATGAAAACATAAGGATAAAAAGAACTCATAAAATATTTGTCCCTTTTACTGTTTTCTGGGATCTTTTCTGTACTGATGGAGTAAAGTACGTTCGCTGAAATTTTTCTTTAAACTTTGTAAAGATTACAGATGGAAGTGAAAAAATTACAAGTACAACGAATAAAATTACAAGTACAAAAGATGTAGACAGATAAGGATAGAAAGAATTACAAGGCGATCCTATCCGTCAAAAGGTTCTTCCTTAATGAGAAGTTCATCAAGGGTCTTTGATGTGGGAATCATCCAGTCAACGACATCTACTCCTTGATTCTTTTTGTTCAGAGCTTCTTCAAAAATCAAGGGCTTCAGGTGTCTAGCTTTAATGTCGCGTCTGACTTCACACCAGTATATGAGATCTCTGAGTTGTTCGATGGGAGTGATGTGGAACTCAGAGATACGTTGAAAGTGATGGTTTCCTTCGTAGTCTAGAAAGAATATACCATAAGGATCACTTACAACTGTGCCAGGAATGAAAGTTTCTCCAGGTGGTAGGGAGGTGTCAAACGCTGAGAGATCAGCATCTGGGCCAAGAACTTCAGCACGAGAGAAACCAATACCTGTTTCATTCCCTATAGGAGGACCTGAGTCTGAGACTTTCTTTTCCTTTGCAGAGACTCTTCTTTGTTGAGGAGGAAGAAGAGTAGAAGGAGGAATATCCACAGCAGAGGAAACCAGGTCGATCTGTTTGTTTAAGATCTTCTCGACATGGCTCTTGAACTTTGAGCGCGATCCCTGAATGGCTAATTTCACTTCCAACCATTCAGAGAGACCAAACTTTTCTAAGGTAGCAGCATAGAAGGTTTTCTTGGTTTTGTCTTCTCTTTAGACATCAACTTCAACAACAGGAACGTCTGCATACAGTCTTCCTCTGATGTTTACTTTGATGATTTTGGATGGTCGAGATCGATAGTTCAGCATATCTTTACACCATTCCAAGGTCGTATCAGAGACCTTAGTCTTTTCTCTAACGATCCTTTGAGCATCATCCCATAGCTGACGTTGAACGTCAATGGGAGCTCTTTTCAGCCTGGGGTCTTTTACTGATCGTTGAGTAAGCTGGATGGCGTATTCTCTGTCTTTTTCTTCAGCTTCCCTTCTTTCAGCAATTAGGCGTTCAGCTATGAGGTGTTCCTTGTATTCCTTTTTGGAAATTTTGAACTTTGTAGGAATGGAAGGAAGTTGATCACGCCTCAGAATGATTCGCTGATCTTCTAACTTCTTTATCATCTCATCTTTTCTTCTCTGATCCTCTTCGCTTAGCTTTTGAGGAGCCAAGGAAGGTCTGTTTTTGTGAGATAGCATCTGTTCTTCAGGTTCATCAGTCTCAGAGATTAAATCTAAGACCGGGATTATTTCTTCAGCGTTGGGAGCTGGGATTATTGTTGATGAAGTCGCAGCTGTAGGAACTTCAGCGATATCCTCAAGCAGGGGAGAGGACTAGCTGAAACACATCGATCTTACAAGTAAGATCATTGGGTAGAACAGAGATAGATAAAGAATGGGATAAAGTGTATGGAGGTTTGTGGAGTGTAGAACTGATAGTGTATAGAGAGGAGGGATGTAGTGAGAGTAGAGGTTAGTGTACCTGACAAACCGGCTTTTTAAGCAAGATTGTCAGATTTTCATCATCTTCAGCGACACTTTTTCCTTTGCCCTTGTCAGCTTCAGATGCTGATGGCTTTGTCTTTGTCCGCTCCCCTGTAGGTTCATTTATCAGAATCCCTTTAAGAGCTTTAGTTCTCTGAGCAGGCTTGACGATAAAAGAGTCATCATCATCATCATCTTCATCATCATCATTCTTTGGAGAAGAGGATGGTTCATTATCAGACAAGTTGATGGCTTCTTCATCTTCAGCTTCAGACTCAGATTCTTCAGCTTCTTCTTCGAGTTGCTCCCCCTCAGATGCAGAGGTAAGCTTCTCGGTTCCCTCAGGGTGTTCATCTTCCTGAGGTTCAGTGGCTGCTTCAATTGTCTTCTCACCTTCTTCAGTAAAGGTGAGGTCTTCAGTCTTCTCTCCCCTGATAGATTCATCATGGGAAAGGTCTTCAGTGCTCTTCTCCCCCACTTTTTCATGATGAGTGGGGGAGGAATGTGACGACTCAGCAGCTGTTGATGGTTCCCTGTCTTCTTGGCCAGGGATTCCCATACAGATTTCAATCGCTGATAATCTGTTTTCTAGACCAGAAATACCAGGATTGATCTTCACGAGTTCAGCACGATCCGCCACAGTAAAAGATGAAGGTTCAGGGGCAGGTGCAGGGGCGGTCGTGTTGGTCAGGATCTGCTGCAACAATGTCTTCATAGAAGTGACGTCATTCTTCATCGTATTGACGTCGGTCTTCACAGAATTCAAGTCAGTCTTTACTGAACTGACATCAGTCTTTACAGCAGACATATCACCTTCGAATTTGCCAACCGATGTCTTCAGCGTTGTGACTTCGCTGGACATGGTGTCAACTGATTTTTTGATGTCGAGGTAGTCTGTGTAGATGTCAGAGAGAACTTTGGCAAAGTCGGTGAGTGATTTATCAACCTTCTCCAAATCAGCTTTGGAGGCATTCTTTTCGACCACGGTTGTCAGCTTTGTAAGATTCTCTCCAGCGTTTGTTACAGCTGAAGAGTTGCCAGAAAGAGTAGATGTGAGACCTGTCAGCTTCGTCTCTATAGTCTTCAGAGAGGCGTTGATGTCTCCCAAATTAGGACCTGTAACATATAAGAACTAGTGAACAGATGAAAGCTCAGAAGTTTGGGGTTCAGTTACAGTGTGTAGGGGTTGGTGTATCCCTGCAGGAGGATTGATGAAAGCATCAAAATCTCGGTGTCCTGAGAAAAGTTCCATATCGTCAGCGAGAGAACGTGGACGCATGGTCATCTCTGCAGGTCCTACGCCCATCATTACTTGAGTGTCAGCTTTAGCTTCTGGAGGAATGACAGGTGCTTCAGTGACAACTGGAGTAGAGTTCAATTGAATAGAGGGAGAAGCGACGGTTAAGAATGAAGGTTGGGTGCGGAGTTCAGCGTTGGATTCGCTGAGAATCGCTTCGTCAGTCTTTTGAGAGACTGAAGGAGGTTGCGTAGATTCCAAGTTTGTAACCTCAGCGTTTAGAGACGCTGAAGTTGGGATAGAATGGGTGGCTTGTTCAGCTATGGCAGAGCGTACCACTGAACTTTCCTTCAGCCCATCAAGAGGAGCTGAGGAGTCTTCAGCAATAGATTGCTGGGGTTGCTCCTTTGTTTTCTTAGTTCTTTTGGAACTAAGTTGGGTAGAGGAGTGTTTCCTTTTAAGAGAAGGAATGGAGGTTGCAACTGGGGTATCAGCGGTGGGTTTGTCCGTTGAAGGAGCTGCAGAAGTAGAAGAAGTAGGGTTGAGAAGAGTTAAGAGTGTAGAAAGACGTACCTCATTTGCCACTGGCTTGAATTCGAGAACCTTAGGGCCAACCTGAGAGAGTTTCGGGTCACCCTCTTTTGGGTAGCTGTCCTTCAGGCCTTTTTGGAATACGGCGCTGATGAATCGAGGATAGGGAACCCATGGAGATATGTCAGCGACGGAGTCCACTCTGAGTACCAGGTCATCATAGATAATCGATGTCCAGTCTATATGTAGACCTTTCAGCAATGCATATCCCATTGCTTGCTGAGGCTGAGCGGCTTGGTCAGAGGAGCCGGTCTTGGCAGTCATGCAGCTGATTAAATGAGCGAAGATGAAATTCATCTCGCTGGGCATTTTAGACTTCTTGATAAGGGTCAGCTTCTTCTTGGGCTTCATGTCCCTCCCAGTTTTCCATACATAGCCCATTGCATCGAAGAATGCAATGATGGCTTCCCTGTCTGAGTTTTTCTTGTGGTCAGGGAGGAGAACGAAGGGTTTTTCTTTGGTGGCCAAGGGAAGGTTCAGGGCTTTGCGAATAATGGCAGGTGTAATATTCATAGTGCCATTGGTGAATAGATCAGCTAACTGATAGTCAGTTGGGATAAAGTGAAGTTCTATATCACCATTCATCACATGATCTCTGATAAAGTGATACCTGATTTCGTTGTGTTTTGTCTTTGAGTGTAGTACTGGATTATTTGCTATAGCGATGGCACTTGTGCTGTCGCAATAGATTGGAATATTTGAGAGCTGAAGGTCATAGTCCAGTAGTTGATTTCTCATCCACAAGACCTGAGAACAACAACTCCAGCGGCTACATACTCAGCTTTAGCTGTGGAGGTGGACACTGAGTTTTGCTTTTTACTTGTCCAACTCACCAGCTTTCCACCCAGGAGCTGACATCCTCCTGTGGTGCTTTTCCTATCCAATTTGCAACCTGCAAAATCACTATCTGAATAGGCGATTAGATCGAATCCTGAGTCTTTGAGATACCAAAGACCTAGATTCGTTGTACCCTTAAGGTATCGAAAAATTCGCTTTACAGCGGTCATATGAGACATCTTAGGTTCAGCTTGATATCGTGCACACAAACATGTTGCATACATAATATCGGGTCGGCTAGCTGTAAGATACAAAAGAGAGCCGATCATCCCACGGTACAGCGTGACATTAACAGGAATACCCTTAGTATCCTTATCAAGTGTCAGTGGTGGTGCCATAGGGGTTTTCATAGCTGAACTTTGAGTTAAGTCGAATTTCTTCAGCATATCTTTAACATACTTTCCCTGATTAATGAAAGTTCCTTTTTCATTTTGCTTTATCTGAAGACCAAGGAAATATGTTAGTTCACCCATCATGCTCATTTTATACTCATCTTTCATACTATCAGCGGAACGAGTACAAAGATCAGGGTTAGTAGAGCCAAATATAATGTCATCAACATATATCTGAACAAGAATGATATGACCTTTTACTTTCCTGAAAAATAGAGTTTTGTTGATTTTACCTCGCTCAAATTGTTCAATATGGAGATAAGTAGAAAGAGTGTCATACCATGCACGTGGAGCTTGCTTTAAGCCATAAAGTGCCTTATCCAGTTTATAAACATAACCTGGACGCTTAGGATCTGAGAATCCTGGAGGTTGTTCCACATAGACTTCTTCATTCAGCATTCCATTTAGAAACGCTGACTTAACATCCATCTGATATACTTTGAAGTCTTTGTGTATATCGTATGCTAAGAATAGACGATGTTGGTGCAAGTGTACCACATCTCTATATATTTATATATATTTATTTTGATGATTACAAACACAACGCATTATTGTTTATCTAACAAAATACATTTATTGGATCGTGTCGAGAAGTGTCTCGGCTGCTGGTTTATCACAGTTGGTGGTAAATCAGTAAATCTCTGTGTCAAGTATCTCTATCCCTTATCTCTTTATTTATTCCGCTGTGCTTTATTATATTTATTTATATAAACTGCTTTGCATTTATATTTATTTATATAATCTCTGTGCATTTTAATTATATCTGTTTATATAATTGTTGTGTATTTACTATTTGTATACTCTGATTTATTTATACTGTTTCTGTACTGTATTTATTTATAAAAGAATTTTTGAAAGTAAAAGATTTTAAATACAACCTTACCCCCCCCTAGGTTGTCTAACATTTGGTATCAGAGCGGGGCTTTCAAAAATCGTCTATTTAATTTTTTTTAAAAATCCGTTTTTGTTATGGCTCAACAAAATGCTTGGTTTTCTAAATCTCTTCTTATTGATTTCGAAAATTTTGATCTTTGGGCAATTTCTTTTGAACGTTGTGTTCGTGGGTTAAATCAAAAAATTTGGGATATTATTATTAAAGGAAATTTTAAACCCACAAAATTTCAAAACAACAAAGTTGTTGAAAAACCGAGCTCGGAATGGTCCGACGAAGATGAGGCTAATTATTGTTTAAATTATGAAGCCAAAAATTTTCTTTTTTCAGTTCTTACTAACGATGATATTGAGCGTGTTTATCTCTTTGAAACTGCTCGTGATATTTGGGAGAACTTGAACACCACCTATGGTGGAAACTCAAAAGAAAAGAGAGACGAAACCCGAGATCAAAGAAATGAAGAAACGTGTCTCATCGTCGACTGCGAGAAAGAGGTATGTACTTCATACTCAAGTTATTCTAGTTGTAGTGATAACGATGATGATATTGATATGTCAAATGTCTCTTTTCAAAAATTGATTGTTCTCGTAAATAGTTATAAAAATGAGAATGCTAAATTAAAAGAAGAATTATTATTATGTCAAATTGAGTTGAATAATAGTAAACAAATCATTGCATGTGATAATAAAATCAAAAATGAGTTAAATGATAAAGTTGTCACTTTAGAAAAGAAAGCATGCGAAAATATTGTTTGCAAATCTTGCATTGTCTTAAATAATAAGATTGCATGTTTAGAGAAAATAACATGTGAAAAAGTTGTATGTGGTAAATGCAATATTCTTGAAGATGAAATTGCTTGTTTAAAAGCAAAATGTAAATCGCATAAAAAAGATAATTTATTAGCAAATGCTTTTCAAAATAGCAATGATAAAGTGTTAAAAATGCTAAATATGCCTAATCGTATAAATTGCCGAAAAGGCATTGGTTCCGATACATGTGTTGATAAATGTTCGTGTAAACCCATTAAAAGATTTTTTGCATCTCCTAAAGTTGAAACGAGAAAACCCTATGTGCAAAAACCCCCATATATGTTAAAAATGAAAAATGTGAATTATGGGAGGAAACCGTATGCTCGTATGTATAATAGTAATTTTTCTAAACCTAATGCGAATATAAATGCTTCATTTTATGTGTATGATAAATACAATCGCAAAATTAAAATGGTTAGAAAATGGATTCCGAAAGGAATGTTTAATGTTGATAATCCCGGTGGGATGCGTTTGTGGTTTTAAACCATTTTTATGGCTTTGTATGTTTGTCGTGTTTGTTTTATGTCGACAACATATTTTTTTGCAGTTTATGTTTTTATACTAACTGTTAAAAGGACCCATAAGAAAAGGGTACCACGAAATATTTTCTTTGCCTTTTGTAGGTGTTACCTGCCGAGGTTATAATACGTGGTTACCTGCCGAGGTTATAATACGTGGTTACCTGCCGAGGTTATAATACGTGGTTACCTGCCGAGGTTATAATACGTGGTTACCTGCCGAGGTTATAATACGTGGTTACCTGCCGAGGTTATAATACGTGGTTACCTGCCGAGGTTATAATACGTGGTTACCTGCCGAGGTTATAATACGTGGTTACCTGCCGAGGTTATAATACGTGGTTACCTGCCGAGGTTATAATACGTGGTTACCTGCCGAGGTTATAATACGTGGTTACCTGCCGAGGTTATAATACGTGGTTACCTGCCGAGGTTATAATACGTGGTTACCTGCCGAGGTTATAATACGTGGTTACCTGCCGAGGTTATAATACGTGTTACCTGCCGAGGTTATAATACGTGGTTACCTGACGAGGTCATAATACGTGGTGATTTTTTTTAATCACATAAAATTAACCGAAAATTGAAGCCTTAAGATCCGTTTTGGTGCAAGTGTTTCTTTTTGGTTATTTTGTTTCATGTCATTTATTATGCTTATTTTATCCCTCAAATTTTATAAAATCAATTTGATATCGTTATTAATTTGAGGGGGAGCGTTTTAGCTCTTTTACCCATGAGTGTATGCTACCTCAATTATATGCATATTTTGAGGGGGAGCATCTCTCGAGGGGAAGCATACCGTCTCTCTTGACCCTTTTTGTTTCGACAAACGGGGGAGAGAAACCGCATATGCTCTTGCTTAGCGGTTGTGTTTGTCATCATCAAAAAGGGGGAGATTGTTGGTGCAAGTGTACCACATCTCTATATATTTATATATATTTATTTTGATGATTACAAACACACCGTATTATTGTTTATCTAACAATTTAATCCAAGTGTGCAGTTGTTGAAGAACACGAAGATTTAATCTGAAGGGTTCAAAGACGGAAGTGTTTACGTCGTCATTATTGTTTATAACTAATAATGATAAACACCCTAAAATAATATACCACTTGGATATTTCTAAAAACCTTAAATAATTTATTTAAATAAGTTTTTTTTAGAAGATCAGCAAGATTTGGTTGTGTCCCGAAAAGCTTCATTCCTGACGGCGGTATACCGTGGGGAATACCCGGTATACCGCGGGTACACTTTTGGCGGTATACCGCGGGTGTACAGCCGGTATACCGCGGGTACGATTTTTCCTGCCAACTTTGCATGTAGCCGTTTGATGTGTCAGCGCACTTTTCTGACGGCGGTATACCGCGTGCCTTTTGGCGGTATACCGCGGCTGCACATGACCGTTGGAGCTTCTTGGTATATATGAAGCATGCTGTTGATGAAGACAACAAGACCTCGAACAGTAACAAGCAACAACAAACAGCACCTCTCAGCTCTCTCATCTATTTTATATATATATATTTTATAAAACATTTTTTATAAAATATCCAAGTGTGAGATATTATACAAGAGTGATTACCCATTGTGAGTTATACTCCTCTTGTAAGTATTTGAATAACGGGTGTGTGATCCTGTTTATCTCATAGCAGAGGCTTGAGAAACTATTACAATACCTTTGTACTTGGTTTGTATTTCCAAGAAACCGCTTATGCTCTTGCTTAGCGGTTGTGTTTGTCATCATCAAAATAAATATATATAAATATATAGAGATGTGGTACACTTGCACCAACAGACGAATAGATTCTAGTCTTGCTACAGGAGCAAATGTTTCGTCATAATCTATGCCTTCCTCTTGTCTGTATCCCTGAGCAACAAGACGAGCCTTGTTGCGGGTTACAGTTCCATGTTCGTCCAACTTGTTTCGATAGACCCATTTAGTGCCTATCACTGTTTTGTCAGTTGGTCTTCGAACAAGTTTCCAAACTTTGTTTCTTTCGAATTCAGTCAGCTCTTCTTGCATGGCGCTGATCCAGTTTGGATCTTTGAGGGCATCATCTACTTTCTTTGGTTCAGTCAGAGAAATAAAGTTAACAAATAAACAAATATTACCTGCACTTCGTCGAGTCTGAATACCAGCGTTTGGATCACCAAGAATTTGATCAATTGGGTGATTTACAGTCCATCGCTGAGCCGGGGCGTGAGACGCTGACTCAACTTGAACTGGAGGAGCTGAAGATGAAGCTTCAGCGACGTCTGGAGTATCAGCCAAGAGAGGAATGGATGCAGTTGTCATTATATTCACTGATTGCTGAGAAGTAGATGGAATGTCTGAGACATTTGGTTCAGAAGCAGGTATAGTGTTTATAGGAACAGCTGAGACCCATGATGTTTCAGCTTCACTATTCTGCATGTTTGGAATGATAGTAGGACTATCATCTTTAACTGTTTGAGTATGACGAGTGGGAATGTCTTCTGAATCACCAAGATGAGAAAACATCCATTGATTCAGTTCTTCAGTATCAGCGGACGGTTTAGAGTTCGCTGAACGGGATTCGTCAAACGTGACGTGAATAGTTTCTTCTACAGTTTGTCTTCTACGATTGAAGACTCTGAAGGCTTTGGAGATTGAATAATATCCAAGAAAGATTCCATCATAAGCCTTAGGGTCAAACTTTCCAAGGGCATCTCTGTTATTCAGTATGAAACACTGACATCCAAAGATGTGAAGAAAGCTGATTGAAGGCTTTCTCCCATGAAAAAGTTCATAGGCTGTTTTATTGAATCTTTTGACTATCAGCGACCTGTTTTGCGTAAAACAAGCAGTGTTGACAGCTTCTGCCCAAAACTGAGTAGGCAGGTGAGAATCGCTGAGCATTGAGCGTGTAGCTTCAATAATTATTCTATTTCTTCTTTCAGCGACTCCATTTTGTTGCGGTGTTCTCACTGATGAAAAGTTGTGAGAAATACCCTAACTCTCAAAGAAGGAATCAAGATAACTGTTTTTGAATTCAGTCCCATGATCACTCCTTATTGAGCAAACGATCAAATTGTTCAGGGTTTCCATCTTCCGAACAATGGTGATGAGTTCTTCAGGGGTGTCACTCTTGGAACGGAGAAACATAACCCATGTATAACGAGAGAATTCATCAACTATGACCAGTGTATATTTCTTTCCAGCGATGGATTATTTGTTAACAGGGCCAAACAAATCCATATGGAGTAGTTGTAGAGGAGATGACACTGAGGAGACTTGCTTTGACTTAAACCTTGCTTTGGTCTGCTTCCCTTTTTCACACGCTGAACATAAAGACTCTTTGGCGTATGAGTGTTGAGGTAGACCAGTGACTAACTCTTTTGAAGAAAGAGTGTTCAGTGTCTTGAAATTCAGATGAGAGAGCCTCTTATGCCATAGCCAGTTGACATCAGATGAGGCTTTTGAGAAGAAACAGGAGTTCTCAGTGGTTGTTGAGTCCATGTTTATTACATAAACATTTTCTAAACGATAACCGTTGAGAGCTATCTTCTCCTTTTTATCAGTGACAAAGCAGGATTCCTTGGTAAAGATTACCTTGTTATCCTTGTCGCAAAGCTGACTGATGCTTAACAGATTATGCTTCAGCCCTTCAACATATGCGACTCTTCTGAAAGTTGTTGTACCATTAGAGAGTACACCAAACACTCGGGTATGTCCTTTTCCATTTCCACCGAAAGTCATAGAGGGACCCTTCTCTTCCTTGTATTTAGCGAGCAGGCTTTTCTTTCCAGTCATGTGTCTAGAGAATCCGCTATCGAGATACCAGATACCCTTCTTAACCTGCATCACAAAGGAAGATTAGTTTTTCTTGGGTATCCACTTAACCATGTGTACACGTTTGTCAGTGGAAGTAGTTGGAATGGAAGGTTCAGCAATCTTCGCAGCATTTGAAGATTCAGCTTTGTCAGTCTTCACTTTGGTTAATTTCTTAACCTCAGTGGTCTTCTTTGCCTTGGGGGCAATCTTCACCTTAGTTATCTTTTCAGCTTTGGTGGCTGAGGGACACTTACTAGCAACATGATCAGTAAGTCCACAGTGATAACATTTCCTATAACTAAAAGTAGTTCTAGGACCATTTGAATGCTGAGCTTTTGATTTAGAATTAGAAGGACCAGCACCAAATAAGCTTTTGGCTTTTGAAATGGGAGGAACATTTAGTTCTTCAGATTTCTTACCAAGGACATCCACTCTGAGTCTAGGAGTAGATCGCTGAATAGACCCACGCTGAGTAGATCCAGAGATCTGATTCCTTGATCCAGAGGAATAAATCACTAAAGCTTTAGAAGCATTCAGCTTTGGTACAGAGGTACCCTTCTGAGGATTTTGGTTCAAAGCAATTCCTTTACCTTTATCTTTAAAGACAGAGGTAGGTTTTGGATAAACCATTTTCTCTTTACCTTTTGAGGAGGTAGAGATTTCCTCAGGGATAGGCGGTCTAGAGGACGAACACTGAGAGGATGAAGTATCAGCGACTGAGGATACGAAAGTTTCAAATAAGAGCATGGAACGATTAGTGGTTGGTTCTTGATTTTCATATTTGTAACCTAGACCACGTTTATCACTCAGGGGAATCTGAGACTTAATTATCTCTGTGATCTTTGTTGAAGAGTTACACCATCCTTCAACAATAGCTTTTTCAGCTTTCAAAGCAGCGATAGCTTCTGCTCGTTCGATTTTGACTAGCTGATTTAAGTGCACTTGATCTTTAAAATCATATTCAATTTTAGAAAGCTTTTCTATTTGAAGGTGACAGTTTTTAAGCTGTTCAGCGAGATCAAGGTTTTGATTTTCAACTATTGTTTTGCCATTCATGGCTTCATATAAACTTCTAGTCAAGAGATCGATTTTACGGAGACTATCAGCTTCATCAATATTTGCAATATTTGTAAAGAAGGAAGGTGATACCTGAATAGCAGAGGTTGAAGTGGAGGGAATGCCTGAACTTTCTTCCTCATCTTCAATCTTTGCCATAAGACAGAGATTGGCTTCATCATCTTCAAAGTCAGATGATGATTCTTCTTCTTCAGAGGAAGCCCAATCGTAAGCCATCAGGCCTTTGCCTTTCTTCTTAAAGCTTTTCAGCTTCGCATACTTTTCTTTCAGCTTAGCATATTTGTCATCTTTATTCCTGGGAATAAAGGATTTCTTTGGAAACGCTGAGTTTATCGAAACTTTCTTAGACCTGCACTCGTTAGCGAAATGTCCAATCTTTTCGCAGTTAAAACAAGTAGCAGTAGCCTTATCAACAGGAGCTGATGATCTTGGCTTATCAGTTATAGAAAGGGGTTTGTTCTTTCTGAACATTTTCTTTTTGGCGAATCTCCTGAACTTTTTAGTTAGGAGAGCCAAAGATTCATCATCATCTGAAGAGTCAGAATCTGATGACCTTTCAGAGTTACTTTCTAACTCAGTGATAGTGACCACGGGTCGCTGAGTAGAAGGTTCCTCTGAGATTAAAGCAACATGGGTGCTTTTGGAATCTTTTACAATATTCTTCTTAAGATGACTTGATTGCTCATGATTCATCATCGTGCCATATAAGGTAGCAAGGGTCATTGATCTTAGATCCTTTGACAGCTTGAGACACATAGAATAACTGTCCCAGCTTTCAGGTAAACATTCTAGAAACTTTGTCAGCACTTCAAAGTTAGAATATTCCTTACCAACAGTTTTTAGATCTATTATTAAGCAATTAAAACGTTGGTGAACTTCAGAGAGAGTTTCATTCTTACCACAAATGAAACTTTCATACTGTCTTACCAGGTTGATCTTTCGAGAGTCCTGGACTTCAGCAGTACCTTCATACTGAACACATATTGTGTCCCACATGGCTTTTGAGGATTTCAGGTTCATGACGGAATGGTAGACTTCGTCAAGAAGAGCCATGGATAGTATGGATCTGGCTTTTGTGTCGATAGCCACTTTCTTCTTATCTTCGTCAGTCCACATATGAACTTCCTTAGGAACCAGCCTTTCTGGAATAACAGGTCTATTCTCAGCGGCTGGAACTGCAACATCAATTCTTACAGGAATATATGGGCCGTTTTCAAGATAATAAGGCATAGTAGGATCTACACCTTCTAAGAAGAGAGTCGTCCTATTTTTCCATAGATTAAAATTATCTCTGGAGAATCTAGGGGGTTTTGCAAGAGAACCATTGTCGATATAATTTGTGTTTGTGTTGGTAGCCATTTTCAGAAATAGCAAGGAAGAGAAATCTTAGTATAGATTAGATCTTGTTTATGAGATTAAACAAATCTGCTCTGATACCACTTGTTGGTCCCGAAGGGCTATACAAGTTTGTAGACGGGGGGGGGGGGGGGGGGGGGGGGGTTGAATACAAAACACATATTTTACTTTTCTAAATTGTTTATTGATAAATCATTAACAATTTACAGCTTGTTACAGAAACAAGATTAAGGATAAACCTAAATCTAAACAAGTTGGAACACTAAGTTTCTTGCACTAAGAAAGAGAAGGAAGTTACTAATAATAACCTATCTCAAGATAAGAAGGATGAACTTGTCCAGAGTTAGCAAGTTACTTCAAAATGAAGTGAGTTCATCTTCTTATATACTACATGCATTTAATGCATGGCAGTATACACTTTACACGTGGCAGCAGCTCATTGGTTGTATGTCATTGACCTTTGTTGACAACCTAAGTAGCCGCATGTTGAACAGTGTAGTATCAGAGTGGTTGTACGATTTCAGACAATAAGGAGGTTCTTTTTCTGACATATCGTACGGAGTCGTGCAAGGGTGGTTAAGACAAAAGTACTTTGTACGGAGGACTTTATGATCAGCTTTTCGTTGATTCGGCGATCTATCATTCTATATCAGCGAATGATAGAGTTCAGCGATAGCTAAAGTCTTGTACTTGATACTTCACGTTGAGTGGACAAATCTGAGTCTTCGCTGATCCGCATCAGTTCATTAGGAGACTTGTCGCTGGTTCTTGAGCTTGATCTTCGACTTCAGCGTAGAACCTATGTTGACGTGAAACTTGTCTTCAGGGATCATAAGTATACAACTAACTTATCAGCGATCACCATAAGTATTGAACAGACTCAGAGTATTATGGTGAACAGTTTCGCTGAATGTTTAATCTAAAAAGTGAGTTCCTATCAGCGGTACTGTAAGATTTTAGTACTTATCAGCGATAGTGAAACTCTGATAAATATTGTTTACTCACAATTTTCACTAAGTATATAAGAGAGGGTCATTATCAAATCATTGAGGGTTTGGATCAACAGAATCGCTCTCGACGCACGACATTCGCACACGACATACAGTTTCTACACACGACGCACACTGTTTTTACATTCAAAACACTTGTTACTATACATTTAAAGTATTTCCTTTCAATTGTAATGTAATCTCTGTACGATCGACACCTGAAACACAAGGATATCGCCCCTGTTTGGCGACCATAGTGCAGCGACGACTTCCACAGTCGTCCGCGGGTTTTTTCCTCGTTGAGGTTTTTCCCGCGTCCCTAAATCTCTGTCTCGTTTACGTTTTTCTCGTTTATCGTACGCTTTGTCGAAAGATTCCTTTCTTTAGTTGTTAAATTCCACAATCAACCTTAAGTTATCCCTTTGGACGATTTTTGACATTAACAGTTTGGCGCCATCCGTGGGACCCCATCTAGAGAAAATCTTCGACAAACGTGCGTTTTTACTAACGGTTTTTTGTAGTTTCCTCTTTTTCTGTTTCAGGAAAATGGCAGGTAATGGAAACACAGAGCAAGTCGTTACCCAAGTACACGAGGAACTTGAGAATGCACAAGTATCCCCTACGATAGTGGACGACTACTGCTTAGAAGAAGTCATCCTGGATCAAAATAAACCTGATCAAAAAGTCTCTATGGGATCACCCCTCGACCCCTGCATTAAAAATAAGCTAATATCCTTCTTGCAGGAGTATGCCGATTGTTTCGCCTGGTCGCATGAAGATATGGTCGGTATCGACCCTAGCGTCATTTCCCACAAGCTCAACGTCGACCCATCATTTAAGCCTATCAAGTAGAAGCAACGACAATTCTCTCCCGAGAGGAATAAGGTAATAAATGACGAGGTCGACAACCTCCTCAAGACCGGGAAAATTCGAGAAGTAAAGTACCCCGACTGGCTCGCTAACGTCGTGGTTGTAGCAAAGAAAAACGACAAATGGAGGGTGTGTATCGATTTTACAGATCTCAACAAAGCCTGCCCTAAAGATCCTTTCCCATTGCCACATATCGATGCCATGGTCGATGCGACAGCTGGGCATGAACTATTAACGTTCATGGATGCATACTCTGGATACAATCAAATTCCGATGCACGTCGAGGACCAGGAGAAGACTACATTCATGACAGATCGAGGTATTTACTGTTATAAAATTATGCCTTTTGGCCTTAAAAACGCAGGTTCTACCTACCAGCGTCTAGTGAATAGAATGTTCAAAGAACATTTCGGCGACACAATGGAAGTCTATATCGACGATATGCTCGTAAAATCAAAACAAGCAGTCGACCACGTCGACCATTTGAGGCAGACATTCGATACCCTCCGAAAAATATAGCATGAAGCTCAATCCGACGAAATGCTCTGTTGGTGTCAGCGCTGGCAAGTTCTTGGGTTACATGGTCACTCGTCGCGGAATTGAAGCCAATCCTGACCAGATCAAGGCCATCGTCGAGATCAAATCTCCAAGGAATTTCAAAGAAGTCCAAAAGCTCACTGGTCGAGTGGCAGCCCTGAACAGGTTCATCTCTCGATCCTCAGATAAATGTCACTTATTTTACAATGTCCTCAGGAAAAACAAAGGCTTCGATTAGACTGACGACCATGAGGAAGCATTGCAAAAATTAAAAGAGTACATGACGTCGCCTCCTTTGTTGTCGAAACCCGATGACCACGAGGTCTTGCAGCTATATTTGGCCGTAAGTCCAAATGCAGTAAGTGCCGTCCTAACGCGGGAGGAGGAAAAGCAACAATTGCCGATCTATTATGTAAGTAACTCCCTTCTGGACGCCGAAACCAGGTATTCCTCAATGGAAAAGCTACTCTTGTCACTTGTTACAGCTGCAAAGAAATTACGACATTACTTCGAATCACACCCGATTACTGTCGTTACTAACTACCCCCTTAAGTCTGTTTTGAGAAAACCCGAGTTGACAGGTCGATTGGCAAAATGGAGCGTATACCTCAGTAGTTATGACATCGATTTCAAACCCAGGACAGCGATCAAGTCGCAAGGTCTCGCTGATTTTATCGCCGACTTTAGTCCCGAATTAGGGAAAGAAGCAGAGCTCGAAGTGTCTATTGTGGCGACTCACGACGACATGCCCCGGATCTTACACGTCAACGGGTCATCCAATGCTAGAGGTTCAGGCATGGGCGTCGTCTTAAAGTCGCCACAGGGGGGCAAGATGGTGTACTCCATACGATGCGACTTCAAAGCCACCAACAACGAAGCTGAATATGAAGCCCTGATCGTAGGAATAAATATGGCCTATGACTCGGGGGCAACCTCGCTGCACATAAAAAGTGATTCTCTTCTGGTCGTGAATCAGATAAATGGAGAATTCGTAGACAAAGACTCAAAAATGACAGCGTACCTAAAGATAGCAAAAGAAAAGTCAGAAAAATTCAAATCTTTTTCTATTGAGCAAATTCCAAGAGATCAGAATACTCAGGCCGACGCCCTAGCAAACCTTGGATCTGCTCTAGTCGAACCAATATTCGACAGCATTCCCATGATCCATCTAGCGACGTCGTCCATCGAAAATATCGACGTCGTTCAGATCGAAGGCCAAGAACACGATTGGTCATGTGACATCCGAAGTTTTCTTATACACGACCAACTACCAGAGGACAAAATGGAAGCTCGGAAGATCAAATTCAAGACATCCAGGTATGTCATGATCGGAGGAAATCTCTATCGACGATCATCGACAGGCTTGAACCTAAGATGCGTCGTAAAATAAAAACCAAGTTCAAAGGATCCTTCAAGAAATGCACGAGGGTGAATGTGGCAATCATCCAGGAGGTCGTAGTCTAGCTAATCGTATCTCTCTACAAGGTTACTTTTGGCCAACACTACGACAAGACGCCATCAGGTACGTCCAAAACCTTGACCCCTGCCAAAGACATTCAGGTATGTCTCATAAGCCATCCGAACCTTTACATTCGACACTGATTCCGTGGCCCTTCATGAGATGGGGCATGGATATTGTCGACAAGTTGCCACCTGCCCCTGGGCAAAAAGTGTTCCTCCTTGTGCTTACGGATTACTTCTCCAAATGGATAGAAACAGCTGCTTTTTTCCGAAGTTCGGGATAAAGAAGTCGTGTCTTTTATCCACACTAACATTATATGCAGGTTCGGGATCCCATCCGAAATTGTCTGCGACAATGGATCCCAATTCATAAGCGACAGGACTCGACAATTTTGTGAAGACCGCAGCATTAAGCTAACAACCTCGACGCCCAGGTATCCCCAAGCAAATGGACTTGCTGAATCAAGCAAGCAATAAAACCATTATTGCTTCAATTAAGAAGAGGTTACAAGCCGCAAAGGGAAGATGGGTCGAGGAACTTCCTTCGGTCCTGTGGGAAAATCGCACGACGCCTCGCACGTCCACTGGACAAACCCCTTTCTCTTTGGTCTATGGCTGCGAAGCAGTTTTGCCCGTCGAGGTCCAACTCCCAACCTCGAGGCATACCTCTGTCGAACATAACTTGGTTGATTTAAGCTATGACCTCGATGCCCTCGAAGAGCTTAGGGAATCAGCATTGATCAAAATGGCATCACAAAAACAAGTGGTCGAGCGACATTTCAACAAGCACGTTAAAATTAAAATCTTTCAAATAGGCGACTACGTCCTCCGACGAGTGTTCCAAAACACTCAAGAGCTCAACACCGGAAAGCTTTCCACCAAATGGGAAGGCCCTTATCGTATATCAGAAGTTGTGGGTAAAGGTGCCTATCGACTCCAGACCCTCGACAATCAAGACATCCCTCGCAGCTGGAATGCAGTACATTTGAAAAGGTACTTCTTCTAAGTCTTTTTCCTTTCCTCACATAACTTTTCTCCACAACGACTACTGAATTAAGTATCGGAGGGTCGTTGGCTAGCCAACGACCTAACCTCTGACGTTGTTTTATCACAGATCGCATGAACTAAAGACCATTAAGTCTACAACATGACTTTAATCTCGCAGGGTCGTATGATATAAGCAATCAAGTTTATGACTTGACTATTCTATCGCAAGGGGATTCGACTCAAATTTCGCCATACGCTTTGGTCGTATGGTCGTCTGGATTAGCAATCCATGATCCATGGTCGAAAAAATGTCATGTTCTGAATGAATCGATCGCATATATTTACGTACATCTTATGTTCTGGTTATTTTGCAATGAATGCCTAAGTCGCACGATCCCTTGTTTACTCTTAAAATTCGTAACTAATATCGTATCCAATTGACAACAAGCAGGATAGCACGATTCGACAAAAGATTAGATTTCATTCACGACATGTACAATTATATCTAAATAACTCGACCTCCAACGGTCGAACGAAATAGACAACAAAAAGAAATATTTTTAACAAATCAAAGTCCCTATTGGTTTCGACGTCTAAAATTGATTCCTACACGACAAATATCAGATGGTGATAGTTTTTTCAGAACTTCACAGCATATCGTGAAGATGAGTCCGCAGTATTTTGAGAATGTGGCTCTTAAGATTAATGTTAAGGTTGGGAAGGAGCATCGGTCATGTCTTTACCCGAGGCTTCGACCACTAAACCTTCGACCACCTCCTCCTCTTCGGCCTCCTTCTCGTCGTCAGAGTCAATATCTCTTGCAGACCCGACCTCTTGCAAGAAGTAGTCAAGCTCGACCGACGCCTGGGCCAGAGGGTCCTTCCCCGACAAGTGTTGCCTCATTATGGCAGCACGAGCGATCAGTCGACCCAAAGCAAAGGCAGACGCGGCCTCTACTTTGAGCTCTTTTACCTCTGTCTCCAGACCAATCACCTTAGCCTTGGAATCCTCAATTTCCCTATCCTTCGCAGCCAAGGACTCCCTCATCTTGCTCAGCTCCTCCCTTTGGATGTCGATCATCGACAAGGACTGCCTCAGACAACGGTTCGCATCGTCCTTCGCGTGACCGACGATCTCCAACTCCTTTTTTGCTTCGTCGAGCTATTACGACAAAACCTCTTCACACTTCACGGCAGCGTCCGCCCTCTCCAACGCGGCGTTCCCCCTCTCGTAAGCAGCAGACACCACACCCTTGACCTTCTCTATTTCTACACGCAGAGCAAGGGAAGATTGAAACGCCTGCAAAGCACGAAAGAAACTGTTAAACACTCGACAAAAGCTAAGAAACATCGAAATACAAGTTTTGAAAGAAAAACTTACGAGGAACGCCATCCCGGAAACATGGGATCCTGTCTCCGTGATTGGGAATCCCTCAAAACGCTCTCTGAAAGAAGGGAGCAAATACTTCCCCAGATGAGGAAATAAATCCGTCCCGGACAGGACATCATCGACCATAAAGTCCGAAGGCAACGTAAAGTTGACCTCCGTGACTTTTTTCCCCTTCGTCGCATGCTCCTTGCCCTTGTCGGCCGCCGAAGGGATCGACGTAGTAGCGGGAGACTTCGCCGTTTTCGCCGGTGGTGCAGAACTAACGGGTGTCGCAGCAATCGTAGGCATCCCCATCTTCATTGGCGATGCGACCTTCGCCTTCTCAGGCGTAACGACTCTCGATGAGACGTCAGCCTTCGAAGACGATTTCCTTGGAATCATCGCCCTCGCCTTTGGTAAAACCCCCGACTCAGTAGTCGAGATCTTCTGTCTCCTCTCACTGCCTTTGTGGGCCAACTCAAGTTGCGCCTCTCTCTTAGCAGAGATGGTCGGTACCTTCATCTGCGATTCCCCTGAGGACACGTAAGGAGAAGCGTCACAACGAGAATGAAAGAGCAAAAGACAAGAATCAAACAGAAGGAAATAAAAAGATGCACTTACCGGTCATCTCTTCTTCTTCTCCTCTCGACTCTTCTTTCTCTCCTTCTTCCTCTGTCTCCTCTTCCTCCACTTGCTCTCCCAGATTCTCTCCTAGGAATACCAGATCTTCGTCGTCGTCCACCAGTGGTCGCTTAACAAACGAACGCTCGACGGTACTGAACTCTAAAAATTCGTCAACCCTCGCTTGAGAGTTAGCATAAGGCTTCAGGTCTTCAAACTTTATAGCTGGTGACACATAAAAACAAATTAGAAACCAGTCGAAAATTACAAACAACGTGTGACAAAGAAAATAGGGAATCTCACCCGAAGTATTCCAACCCGCCCTAATCCAGCTACTCTCAGCGTCGAGAGTCGATTTGCGCATGAACGCATATCTAGTTTTCCACTTGCGATCATTCACAACAGTCTCTAAGACTAATGTACGATCACCCTTATATCTAGAAAACAGACTATAACGGTGACACTTATCCTTCTTAACTTGGTAAGCCAAGAGAAGATCACGCACGTTCATAGGAGGATCCCAATTTTTAGTAAGACGCTCAATCACCTGTACTACCCTCCAGAATTGGGGCATTAACTGGGCAGGTAATAAATCAAACTCGGTCATGAAGGCCTTCGAAAAGGGTGAGTAAGGCCATTCAAATCCTATTTTAAAAGGATATTCGTAGATGACTATGACCTTATCGGAACATACATCAGGTTGAGTCTGGCCTGCTCTAATCAGTGTAATCCCCGCAGGGATTCTAGCTAGTACTCTAAGGTCGTCAAGATCCTTTTGATCTTGAAGAGAACTCACAGGTTCCGTCGACATTTTCTAAAAAGAAAAAAAAAATCTCGAGGTTTAAGACAAAGACCAATAAAATCGTACCTTATATGGGCGCTCTAAACCTCGAAATCTATAACTTGGTCGAAGATTCTTGCAGGTTTGGAAAGATTCGGCGAGGAAACAGCAAGCAAATCAAGGAAAAACTCTCTTAAAATCTCTCTGAAATCGTAAAAAGAAAAGATTCGTCGAAGGCCTCTATTTATGCAAAAAGTAATGTCAGGTCAAAACCCCCGATGGTCGACACGTGCCCCTGTCTCTTCGAATGCTCGACAGATTGTCGACGCCTGGCAAATACAGCTGTTATGCACGATCGCACGCCAGCATGACGTCACGACCTTATCCCCTTTTTGACTTTCCATCCAGTTAGAATTGGACCGATCCAGTTCCAAGGCAACTAAAAAGGTTTTTACACGTGTCACGACCCTAAGACGTCCGACTAGCAAAATTTTAAAAACTTTCGAAAATTTGAATTTGCCACTTCACTTTTTCAAATTTTGGAGGCAAACTGTTTGGGCAAAAAATCTCCAGTCTCGACTACGACCAAGGCACTAAGAACATTTATTGCACTTTTCTCATATCAAAGTCAAAACGTAAGCAATTTTATCCTCTGACCAAAGCAGAAGTCGAACGTACCTCTCGACCTCGACCGTCGTATAGAAGCACACGACTTCGTCCAACTAACGTATGGTTCTTCAGTTATGTTTTCTTCATTTAATACAGGTCAACGACATTTATGGCCAACGGACGAAACCGATAAAAGCAGTTATGGGCATTAAAACTACAGAGACCGTTGTGACTGTTACTCGAAGAATTCATGAAGTCATTAAATGCATTCGAAGACTATAAATACAAAGGCAAAGATATACTGAAGGGACGGAACTTCGAACTACACATTGCATACTCAAAGAACAAAAGAAACAAAGAACTTTCTCTCAAGGAATCGCTCTCGACGCACGACATTCGCACACGACATACAGTTTCTACACACGACGCACACTGTTTTTACATTCAAAACACTTGTTACTATACATTTAAAGTATTTCCTTTCATTTGTATTGTAATCTCGGTACGATCGACACCTGAAACACAAGGATATCGCCCCTGTTTGGCGACCATAGTGCAGCGACGACTTCCACAGTCGTCCGCGGGTTTTTTCCTCGTTGAGGTTTTTCCCGCGTCACCAAATCTCTGTCTCGTTTACGTTTTTCTCGTTTATCGTACGCTTTGTCAAAAGATTCCTTTCTTTAGTTGTTAAATTCCACAATCAACCTTAAGTTATCCTTTTGGACGATTTTTGGCATTAACACTTACTTAGAATATTTTAGCATGGTTCTTTAGAATGACTTGTACAAAATAGCAAATGTTCGG
Organism: Saussurea involucrata; assembly: GCA_033807775.1. Taxonomy (NCBI): domain Eukaryota; kingdom Viridiplantae; phylum Streptophyta; class Magnoliopsida; order Asterales; family Asteraceae; genus Saussurea; species Saussurea involucrata. Next base: position 144,271,337 of record CM066322.1, read on the forward strand.
TGAAGTCGAAGATCAACCGAAACCAAGCTTGAAGACATTCTCATTGTGGAAGTAAGAATTGTCTTCTCAACATTCAACAAGTCAATTGTCCACCGATGGTGTTCCCACACATCGGTGGACACTCTCCCCACCGACTCTCTTCCCGTCGGCCGACAACATCCCACCGATGAGGATGCTCAAAATCGGTGAGATCCATGTTCTTTTCTCTGGATGGTTTTCTTTGAAGAAAGGTACAAGATTCAAGTCTTTTATATTGGTGGAACATCATCGGTGTAATTGTCTTGGAAGACACATCAAGAAGATCATTTAATATAGGACAATATCCTTTGCCAGGTAAAAGTGACTATTTGTCCTTTTATCCATTTTCAGTTAAAGTCCCTTTCAGCATGTGTATTCTTCCTAGTACCAATGAAAAGGTGATAAAGACATATCTACTTTTCAGAAGTCAAAAGCTACAAGCAAATCTCCTGATGACATGTGTCCCAAGCATTAAATGCTCATGTCACTATAAAAGGAAGAAGAGGCTCCCATGCAAACCACGCTTACTGAAAGAACTCTCTGTGCAAGCATCCTCCACTCTCTCAAGAACTTTAAAGGCTTTGTTCTAAGTGTTCAAGTTGTTTTGAGTTTTCAGTATACTTTGTGAAAGATTGTTACAATAGTTTTATCTGTTCTTTTCCGCAACAGTGTTTAGATTCTATGTGTAATTCTTGTTGAAGGTTTTTCAATAATAGAATTAAAATTGTGAAAATTTTGAGTATTGTATTCAACCCCCCCCCCCCCCCCCCCCCCTTCTACAATACTTGTTATAGCCATTTGGGACTAACAACCGGGACCTGTACTGTGGCGACTATAAGCGACACGACCTTGGTACTCCATGTCGACGGTTCTTCAAACTCTAGAGGAGCAGGTCTTGGTGTCGTCTTAAAATCCCCACAAGGGGGCAAGATGGTGTACTCCATACGATGCAGTTTCAAAGCTACTAACAACGAGGCAGAATACGAAGCTCTGATCGTGGGAATAAATATAGCTCACGACTTGGGGGCAGTCAGACTTCACGTCAGAAGCGATTCCCTACTGGTCGTAAACTAAATGAGCGGGGAATTTGCAGCCAGAGATTCCAAGATGATGGTTTATCTCAAAATAGCCAAGGATAAATCCAAGATGTTTGATCCATTCTCAATCGAACAAATCCCCAGAGATCAAAACACTCAAGCCGATGCACTAGCAAATCTCGGATCGGCACTCAATAAGCCATCGTTCGACGCTATTCCAATGATCCATCTAGCAACCTCATCCATCGAGGGCTCCGAAACGGTTTATGCTCTTAACACAGAGAACGGTTAGTCACACGACATCAAGAACTATCTTGTGCATGACCAGTTGCCCGAAGATCGAATGGAAGCTAGCAAGATTCGATTCAAAGCATCGAAATACATAATCATTCGCGAGAGACTCTATCGACGCTCGTCGACAGGTCTAAATCTAAGATGCATCAATAATCCCGAACAGGTACAAAATATCTTAAAGGAGATGCACGATGGCGAGTGTGGCAACCACTCAGGTGGTCGCTGTCTCGCAAACCGTATCTCACGACAAGGCTATTATTGGCCAACATTAAGGCAAGACGCCACCAGGTACGTCCAAAGCTGTGACGCATGTCAACGACATTCAGGTATGATCCATCGGCCCTCCAAACCTTTATATACGTCCTTGATTCCATGGCCTTTCATGAGGTGGGGAATGGACATCGTTGGTAAATTACCTCCTGCCCCAGGGCAGAAGGTCTTTCTGTTAGTCCTTACAGATTACGTTTCTAAATGGATAGAAGCAGCCGCCTACTCCCAGATTCGGGACAAAGAAGTCATTTCTTTTATCCAGACTAACATTCTATGCAGGTTCGGAATCCCTTTCGAAATCGTGTGTGACAATGGGTCACAGTTCATAAGTGATCGTACACAACGATTTTGTGAGGACCGTAGTATCAAACTTACGACCTCAACCCCACGTTATCCCCAGTCTAACGGTCTTGCGGAATCGAGCAATAAAGTCATTATCAATTCAATCAAGAAAAGACTTAAGGATGCAAAGGGAAAGTGGGTCGAAGAACTCCCATCCGTTCTATGGGCCAATCGTACGACACCTCGAACATCGACAGGACAGACACCATTTTCATTGGTTTACGGTTGTGAAGCCGTCTTACCTATTGAAGTGCAGCTCCCGACATCGAGACATACGTCCGTCGATCATAATTTGGTGGACCTAAGCTACGACCTAGACGCTCTTGAACAGCTAAGAGAGTCTGCTTTAGTCAGGATGGCATCTTAGCGACAAATCTTTGAGCGACATTTCAACAAAAATGTTAAGGCCAAAATCTTTCAGGAAGGTGACTACGTCTTACGACGGGTATTCCAGAACACTAAGGAACCAAACGCAGGTAAGTTATCCACTAAGTGAGAAGGACCTTATCGAATATCCGAAGTCGTCGGAAAGGGTGCTTACAGGCTTCAAACCCTCGACGATCAAGACATCCCACGAAGCTGGAATGCAGTACATCTGAAAAAGTACTTATTTTGAAAATTTTACTTTCGATTTATTTCGACAAACGATTACTAACTTAAGCATCGGAGGGTCGTTGGTCAAACCAACGACCACCCCTGATCTTACATTGCAGGCTCGCAGGGTCGTACGAACGCCAATCTTACGATTTGAATCGTGAGAAACAAAGTCTCTAAGACTACCATGTCACGACTAATATGTCACGACTGATAAGTTATGTCTTATACGACATAAAATAGAATCCCATGGTTCATCTCATGGATCTTATGATCACAAGCAGGTGCTTTTTAATTTGAGTTTCGGAGTCAAAGTCTCATGACTTGAAATCCATACTTGGGATATTTTTCGGCCCAGTCGCCCGATTACTTCCGAAATTATATGTACCTATGTCGTACGGTTTTACATTCGTCTTAGTGTTTTATACGCTCATACTTTAAATCTTGTTATCTCCCGTTTATCTTGATTATTACGATAAAGTAAGATAACGCGATATTACGACGAGAAATATGCTTGTATTAAACCAAAAGTCAAAGGCACGACCACCAACGGTCGCCCCAGAACAAAATAAAAATTACAAAAATACAAAAGGCCTATTGAGGGACCTGGTCGACTCCAGCCTCGTCTTCCGCATCGCCCGTCTTGGCTTCTGCGGAATCAGTGTCATCGATCCTATCCTCTTGGTCGAGATCCTCCTCGGTCCCGACATGCTCGAGGTAGGACACGACTTTGGCCTCGGCGCCAGCAAAGGGATTTTTCCCCTGCAAGTGACGGCGCATAATTGCTTCCCTGACCTTCAGATGGGTCAACGCCTCAAACGAGAGGAGCTTCTCCTCTAAGGCTCCCGTCTTGGCCTCAGCGGCCTTAACCGACGACTTGAGCTCCCCTACCTGTTTTTCGCGCACGGTAAGGGATGCTTTAGTTGTCTTCACCTCAGAAGCCCTTTCCAATGCTTCCTTGAGGAGATTTTGGAGCTCCTCCTTCTCCAACCACGACGTCTCCAGGAGACTCCTGAGATCGTCCACTTGAACGGAGAGAGCCTCCGCCTTGGCCTTCGCTGCCCGCTCATCCTCTCGAGCTTTACACTCACCCTCCTGTGCTCGCTGAAGCTCCTCAGCGACGGAAGGTTCGACCTTCTAGAGCTCCTCCAGTTGGCCGAAAAGGCACAACGACGCCTGAAACGCCTACAGTCGCACGAAAAATGGTAAGACTATCTTATCAGAGAGGAAAATCATACGATACAAAAGAAAAGGACATACTAGAAAGGAGAGTCCTGCAACATGAGACCCCGTCTGATCCACAGAAACGCCCCGATAGCGTTCCTTGAAGGCTGGCAGGAGAAATTTTCCCAAGTTTGGGAAAATCTTCGTCCTGTCCAAGACGCCGTCCATCAAGAAGTTCGATGGCAACGAAAAGATGACCGTCGTAACCTCGGGGGTCTCCTCGACCTGGGGACCTTTTCCCTTATCCCCTGCAGCGGACGATGTCGGGGGCGGCGGTATCACCCCAGGTACACCCGAAGGTGTCTTCGCCTTCTCTGGAGTGGAGACCATCGTAGGCTCTCCACCCGTCGACGACGGTTCCTTCAGGGGAACCGACTTTGTCTTCTTTAAAACCTCTGACCCTGAAGTCGGAGGATCCTTCCTCTTCAGCTCCTAGGCCTTCCGGGCCAGAGCTAGTTGTGATACCTTCCTCTTACCGGAGACAGACTGCATCTCAGAATCACCTACAAAAATGACAAGTGTCAGTAACTATCGTACGACCCAAATTAGAAAAAGAAAACGTACGACCAACACTTACTTGTTGAAGTCTCTTGTCGACTTCTCTCCTCGGCTTCTGAAGCTCCAACAGTCGTACGATCAGAAGAGTCGAACAATTCTTCGATGCAGCAAGAAAAAAGTCTTGCGACTTTCTCTTTAGAGTCGGGAGCAGACCCGACTGCGGCAAAGCTGATATCTGAAACAAGCGACAAAAATTGAGCAAAAGACAAAGTTAAATACTGAAAGACGTACGACAAATTAAAATTTATATACCCCTGGTGTTCCACCCAGATGCGACCCAGGAAGTATCCTCGTCTATACGACCAAGCGTTCGCACCCGACCAATGACATATTTGGCCTTCCATCCACGATCGTGGATCAGGGTATCAAGAACCAATGTATGACCACCTCTTAGCTTAGAGGATAGGCTATAACGATGATAGTCGTCCGATTGATCTCCTGAAAGGATCACTCACTGTGAAAGGAGCATCCCAATCAACGGTGATCCGATTGATCTCCGAAAGATCTGCCACAGTTCAGGCAAAATCTGCCCAAGAGATAGGTCAAAGGCATCCAAAAATTCCCTGACCAGGGGAGTAAAAGGCCATCTAAATCCTATTCTAAAGGATAGTCGTATAAAACGAAGAATCCTCTTAGACACTCCGCCGGTCTAAGTTGGTCGGGAGTATATAATCGAATCTCGGCAGGAATACCCACCGATAACCTAAAGACTTCCACCTCCTCATTCTCTTGAAAAGAGCTCGCCGGCTCGGTGGAGACAGAAAAGTCGGGCACCGAAACTTGTGCTACGTATTGGTCCATAAGATCCCTATACGCAGTAGCCTTCTTAGCAATCGACTTTTTCTGCATGGTTAAAAGGGCAAGGGATCGTACCTTAGATCTCTAAAATACCACGAACGATCAAACACCAGTAGATTTCTTCCGAATCTCTCTCGAAAATATCTCTCGGAAATGTATCGCAAGCGTAGAAAGGAAAGATCTCAACGATCGCGATATTTATAGCAACATAATGTCAGGTCGACCCGGTAGATGGTCGACAGCTATCCACCACCTTTTCGAATGCATCATGCCGATGGGCGACACCTGTCCTCTAACGGCTCCACGCCTCTGACACGTCGTCATGACGTCACGACCTCTTCGTCTCCTCTAGTCCGAATCGGACCAGGATGGTTGGGATTCGATCAGAGTCTCTCCCCATGCGACATGTGTCAAACCACCTCGTCGGATTTAAAATTCGAATTTCAAGCCTAAATTCAAATTTTGGGGGCAAACTGTTTGGGTAAAAAATCACACCTCACGACCGACGGTAGAAAACTCAAATAACATTTACATAAGACCACTCTTGTATTAAGGTAAGGTCTTACGGGTTATTTACAGACGAACATTTGGTCGTACACTTTCATGATGGACGTATGTTTCATACGAACGACGTCCGAGACTCAAGACGGTCGTACGATTACACTAACTGTTAACAGTCAACACCCGTTTCTTTTGTTCATTAATGCAGGCCCACGAGCATTCATGGTACAATGGCCAGTAACGGACAAGCTTTTAATGGCATTTAAGACCCGACCGCGGTTATGAAACGAGCCATCAAGACACATTTATTTCCAGTGAAAGCTATATAAAGGCCTATTCCACAACCGAAAAGGACATCTGCGATCAAACTACTACACATCGAAACACATCCGAATTCAACATATCCGCACTCATTTCTACATTTCTTACGCAATACAACAGTGATTAACAAATCATTCGAACACACATCGCTAGCGCAACTTCCGCACGACAACAGTTCGAACCGCACGACAACAGCTTATTTCGCACGATTTACGCACGACGCACGAGTTTTTCTTACAAAATAGTTGTAACAAAATAGTTTTTCTTGATATTAAGTGTACTTTTTCTCTTATTGTAATCTGTTGTACACAAAATAGTTGTAACAAAAGGACTTTCTCCCCTGTTTGGCGACTATAGTGCACTGTCGACTTTCACAAGTCGACCGCGGTTTTTTCCCTCGTTTGGGTTTTCCGCGTCACCAATTCTCCTGTCTTATTTACTTTTTATCGCGATTGTGTTGATTGGTCTTGAGATCCCTTTCTTTAGTTGTTAAATTCCACATCAACCTCAAGTTATCCTTTTGGGTGATTTTTGGCATTAACACATACCGCCCAGATGAAGGGCTCCTAGGGTGTTCTTTAGTTTTCCGTTTTTTGAGGTTTTCCCTTGAACCTGACCCTATATATATAGGCGAAATATCAATTGCAAACCAGTTAGTTTGTGCAAACTTTGCAAACTCGATCTAAGCCACTAATCTATTCCATCTACGACTAAGAAAAAAGTGATGGCATTTTTGTAAATTATTGAACCTTTTAATTTAATTCTATAAAAAATATGCCTACATGAGGGTAAATTGGGCAATCTAAGAAATGGAAAACCTAACCCACGTTCATTTGTTCATTTGTTTCTCTTTCTTCCTCAACCACACTCCTTCCAATCTCAGCCTACCGCCGCTCCTGACCACCATCGCCGATCCTGACCACTATCGCCGCTCCTGACCACCATCGTCCTCTCCGTCAACCCTCCCCTGCGAATCAACCCTCCCCTGCGAGTCAACCCTCCCCTGCGAACATGGAAGACGACGGTGATGGGGCGATTCAACCCACGGCGGTCGTTGGTGGGTCGATCCAAGAACGAAACGAATCCGTGACCCTCCCATGCGAATCAACCCTCCCCTGCGAACATGGAAGATGACGGTGATGGGGCGATTCAACCCACGGCGGTTGGTGGTGGGTCGATCCAAGAACGAAACGAAAAACCATCAAGAAAAACCATCAGGAAGGTGGGTTATAATCTGCTTTCTGATCTGTGTTCATTCCAAAATATCAAGAAAAACCATCACATTTCATGTAGATTCTATGTGATTTCAAGAAGTCTTGAAAAAGATGATACCTTTTATTCCAGTTTAGCAAATGGTTTGTTCCCTTTTTTATCAGGGTTGATGATTTTTGTGTTCATGATTTCGCTCTTTATCAAGATAGCAATATTCATGATTATGGGTTTTCATTCATGATTCTGGGTTTTTCATTCATGATTCTGGGTTTGATGTTCATGAATCTGGGTGTCATATTCATCACCATGGTTTTCATGTTCTTGATTCTGGGATTTTTTGGTTTCACGTTGTTTTTCTATAATCAGTTACAAAAAGAAATAATAAATTTTAAAAAGGGTATGTTAAAAACCCTAAAATACCCTCTAACAATTAAATGTATATAAAAAAGAAAAAGAAAAAAAGAAATTACGTGATTGGTGGAAATGGGTTTGCAGAGTTTGCACAATCTGACTGGTTTGCAACGGATACATCCCATATATATATATATATATATATATATATATATATATATAGGGTTGCTATAATATTCAACCCTCATAAATCTTACAACTTGTGAAACCCACATCATTACCATTGAAAATGAAATCAACGGTTAGATCATCATTATGACTGATTTTTAATTAACTGATTTTCTTATTATTTTTTAATGGATTTCAGAGATACTCAAGGGCATTTTGGGTAGAATAGATTAATCTAATAAACACAATATTCAAGGAAAGTGTCTTCATGATTATCAAAATCCGTGAAAATCCTCCCCTTTTCCACGGTTTCCGATCAAAGAGGTTTGTTTACAATCACATTAGTTCATGAAAATCCTCCTGCTTTTCCACGGTAATCCTCTACAAATTTCATGGCAGAAAGAAATTGAGGTTTGTTGCAGTAGACAATGAAAATCCTCTTTTCCATGGTTCTCATTGACTTTGAAGATGCAGACGACGGTGCACCAAATGAAGTAGTTGCAGTAGACAATGATTGGGGATTCTTGAATCTGGAATCAAGAATTTGGGATTCTTGAATCTGGAATCAATAATTTAGGATTCTTGATTGGGAAATCAAGAATTAGTTATTCTTGAATCTGAAATCATGAATTTAGGATTCTTGAAACCCGGAACGACCATAGACCACAGACCAATCTGAGATATTAACGATCTCCGATCTAATACGAGAAATAACACCGATCTGATGTGATATTAACAGATCTAAAAAGAGAAGAAGAGGACGACTGGAATCGATGTACAACGGCCGATGTAACGATAAAACGGCAAAGAGGAACAAAATACATCCGACGACGATGGGGATGAAAGGGAGGAGGAGGATGCAACGGCGGCGGTTGTTGTGGTGGTGGTGGTGGTGGGGTTTCTTCTTCATGGTTGATGACGTCGGCGGTTGTTGTGGTGGGGTTTCTTCTTCATGGTTGATGACGACGGTGGTTGTTGTGGTGGTGGTGGTGGTGGTGAGTGTTGGTTCCCAGATTCACGTTGTATCATATTAATGGTAGTGAAATAGACAGCGGAAGCATATTAAATAAAGCCATTAAAATGAGTGATTGTGTAAACGATAAATGAACTATGAGAATCAAATATTGAACAGTAAAATGATAACAGGATCAGATATAAAAGATTCTCATATATTGATAATGAATCACACCAAGAACATGTTCGAGTGTGTTCGGAAATCTCATAGGACAACAATATCGTACGGAGGTAGTGCTCGGGATTGCTGCAGTGTGTGCTTAAACAATTGTGGAAAAACTACTCTTCCCAAAGCTTACAATTGTTTGTTTCACTACCTCTCTATATATAGCCCTGAAAAAGTGAAGGCAGTGTACTATCGTACCCTAGAATGACACGTGGAAAGTGTGTCTCCTATTTTTAGGGCATACGTGGAATGTATGGACACTTGTCTAACACTTGGGATTTCCTACGAGACTTAGGCTGACAGAGATCTTCACTTCACCAGAGCTCTGTTGAAAGAACTCTGTTGGTCTTCTTTTAAATACTTGTTCTGTTGGAAGTCTTCGACAGAGCTCTGTTGAGCTCTGTTGGTCTTCTTGATGAACTCCTTCCAAGTCTTCTGTCTGATCTCTGTTGGTCTTCTGACTTGAACTATTTTCAATACTTTTACATAACAGATACTTGGGGCTAACAATCTCCCCCTAAGTATTGAAAATAAAAATTTACAATTGACAAGAGATTAATCAAAAGAACAGAGAACTTTTACCTCTGTCGAAGCCTTGCACTAATCTTTTGGAATATTACAAAAAGATTAAAAGATCAGTACATTTAAGCATAATTATCTCCCCTAAGAATTCTGTCGAATCTTCTGATTAGAGTACGGAAGTCTAGCATCAGATCAATCTGGTCGATGAAGAGTTTCTGTTGTTCTTCTGGACACTTGTTTCTTGGGAGATCTTGGATTATGTTCTTGAGGTATACTAGCGACTCACTTGAGTACTTGTGGGCTTCAGCTGCTCTGATGGCCTTCTTTATGCCCTTTTGTCGGCAGACAAAGACTGGAGGATCTTCTACTACGGTTCCAGTTCTGTGATGGCCATAACCCTCAAGGTTTTCATTTGGTGGTGCAATCGCTAGTTTCTCTACTTCAAACTCTATGCCTAGCTGATAATCAATCTGTATTCTGAGATTGATGTGCTCTTGCATAGCGAATCTGACTTCTGGTAGTGCAGTTCTGGCCGGTGTGTATCTTTCTGAGAAGTTCAAGCAATATGCGTGGAGTAAGATCAGGTCATATGGGTTCAGAAGGACGAGATCATTGTCATTGAAGATTTCATTTCTGCCTTCTGTTGATTCCACAGTATACTCATGGTATGTGACCCTGTCGTGTTGAAACTTCTTGTGCTTGATGTCCAGAATTCTGCGGATACCGAAGTTTATATTGATGGCTCTGTTCTGATTTGACTTGGTTTGGATGAACTTTAGACTTGCATCAGAAATGGTGTTTATTCTGATTGGGTTGAGGTATGGGTTAATGGGTACGGCATTTACAGGGATGATGTCTCTGTCAGCATATAGAAATGCAAATACCGTTTCTAAGGCAGGTTTTTCGGTGTGAGAGGTAGAGGTTTCTGGGTTCTATTCTGTTACCGTTGGGTTTGGGTCGTCATGGGTTTCTGCCATAAGAATGTCGATGTGGGCAGATTTCTGAGTAGCTTGAGGTTGGGCTTGACTTATTTGTCCTTCAGCAGAGGATGGGTCTGTCCTCTCTGGTTCTTTTGTTGGAGAAGTAGGAGGGGTATCTAGGCAGATGATCTCTGGTGGTTCTTGTGTTGACTCTTCTGTCGGTTTGATGACTCTGTTTTTGAACATGTAGTCAAATGCCACTTCAGTCATATCTGTCATGATTTCCTCTGTTATCCCCTTTTCTCCTTCTGTAGTCTCTTCCTCAGTTGCTTCTGTGATTTTCCCTTTACCCTTGGCTTCTCTTTCTTTTTCAACCTCTTTCTCCTTCTCTGCCTCTTTCTTCTCCTCTCTCTCTTTCTCCTTCTCCTTCTCCTTCTCCTTCTCCTTTTCCTTTTCCTTCTCCTTCTCCTTTTCCTTCTCCTTCTCCCCCTTTTGTTGTTCTGAGGACTCACCCAGTTGATCGTCTGATTGACCTTCTTGAGCATCCTCAAAATCATCATCATCGCCAGATGAGTCAATTCGAGCTTTTGGTGAGGACTGAACAACAAACTTCAGACCAGCTTTGTGTCTCTTGCTTGATGGTTCATCTGTGGGTGCTTCTTCTGCAGGTCTTTTTGATGTAGAGGTGGCCTGTAAAATAATAGCAGTAAATATTGAGGCTGCCTTTGTTATCACATCTTCTACCTCTGTTGCAGCACCTCTGATCTCTTCTACTTGAGCCTTGAAGTTGACCTTGTGAGTATCAAGAGACGCTTTCATATTTTGTTCTGTTGCCTTAGCTTTCATTACAAATTTTGATGAGATCGTCATCATTCGGCTAAGAATTGATTTTCTGAAGTCTCCCATTTGTCCAACTGTCATGGGTAGGTCATTTGGGTTAGGGCTGGAGATGTTCAGTGGAGTAGCAGATGAGGTGGTTGCTTCTTTTATGGATTCCATAACAGAGTTGGTAATTATCTCTGTCAAGGTTCTGATATTAGATTCTGAAAGAATAACAGTGGGGATGGGAAGGGTTCTGTTCATCTGCGCTCTGTGGTTCTCTGTTATGAGTCGCTTTAGGTCTGCAAGATTTGTCGAAGTCTTTTGAACTTCCTCTGATCTGACTGATCTTAGGTCGGCTATTTCTGTTGTCAGCTTTCCAATCTCTTCTCCTCTGACCCGTTCAGACTCTGTTCTGAGTGCTTCAGCTTCGGCATATTTTTGAGTTAATTCAACATGCTGGTTTGAGATGTTCAGCAGTTCTTCCCTAAGAGATGCATTTTCCTTGCGGATCAGCTCCTCCTTTTGTTCATTGATAAGTTTATACTCGTTCAAAGAGTTGTTGATACTGTCACAGAAGCTTTCGAACTCTGCTCTTGTGATAGTGTCAACGGGGGTCTCCTTGGTTCCAACATATGGATCCAATTCTGCCTCGAGTTCAGAGGCGCCTCCGTCAAGAGTTGTGTTAATGTTGGCTCTTGGAGGACTTCCACCCGATCCTTGATGTTCCCTTTGAGGGGAAACAGCTACAGGTGTTCTGACCAAAGTTTCCTCTTCCAGCTCAGGTTCTGAAGAAGGAAATCTGGTGTGATGGGAAGCATTTGGATCAAGCAATTTCTTCCCTTGTTCTACTATGGTCTCCCATTGTCCCTGAGTCGGACATATACTACGTGAGATTACAAAGATCTCTGGTCTATTTTGTGTGGACTCTAAATGAGCCACAGAGGCATCATCGTGTGGAGGTGACCTATTGATGTTCTGGGGCGAATGAACATCACTATCAAAGATAGTTTCCCCGGCTTCGTGCGTACCAGAGGCATGAAGAGGTGCCTCTGATGGTATAGGCTGGTTGGGGTTCGAGGTGTGCACCTCTGTTTCAATAATCCTTTGGTCTTGATCACCAGGATTAGATTGTGTGGAAGCACTGGGATTTTGGTTAAGGTTACCCTCAGATGTGCTCTGTTGAGCATCTTTTTCTATTCTTGCAATATTCTCGGCTCCTATGGCTGTAGAACTCTCTGGATTCTCTCTGATGTTTCTCTCTTGCTCATCACTATCAGAGGAGATGGTTTCTACCTCTAGTGTTTCTTGTACTTCCTCATGGACAACCTCTCTAGGAGATGCTTTGTCCTCTACTTCCTCTCTTCTAGAGGAAGACCCCACTTCGGGTACTCTTGCCTCTGGTCCGATAACTTCCTCACCTATTTCCTCACTCAAGCTCTTAAAAGAAGGCTCAGATCCTAAGGCGGTGTTTGGGATTGCGTCGGAGAAATCACGTCTGAAAATCACGTTTCAAATCACGTTTCAAAATCGCGTTTTGGAAAAGTAGGTCTCCACCTACTTCTCAAAAAATCGGGTTTCAACCAAAAACTCCGGTGACAAAACGCGATAAGGAGTTTATTCAAACACTCACCTCGTGATTTCTCCGGTGACAAGACGCGATAAGGAGATAAGCACCCTCAAAACGCAATCCCAAACACCCTCTAAGTATGCTGGGGTTCTCACCTCAGGTTCTTAAGGTTGAGCAGCACTCTGGTAGTTCTGGATAGAAATATGGTCAGGGGCGATAAGGGCAAGCATTGTACCTGGAATTCTCCTTATGAAAGGGTATTCGCCTGATGTAGTGGGGAGGAATTTGGACATCGTCCAGACGGGTGTTGAGCGACCCTGATGAGTTAGTTCCAGTCTGTCGAAGGCTCTTCTGACCACCAGACTGATAAAGCGTGGAAACTTGATCATCTTCAAGAATTTGTGGGATCCAACGACTCCTCCTTTTGCGATGGAAGAGGTTTTTGTGTTGACAGCTGAAAGAAGATCGTTGTAGAGAATGCTGGCGTAGTCAAAGTTTCGATTGAAGAACAATCCATACATGATTTGTAGGATTTCTGTTGTGGCTTGGTCTTGACTACCAGATTTGCTGGTAAGGGTTCTGTTTAAGGTGGAGAACATGAAATTCCACATAGTGGGTAGATTCTGTCGCTTGAACTCTCCAATCCTATTCAGATCCTTGTTGTAACCCAGAAATTTCATGAAAGCAAGAAGAACAGCTGTTTTTGGTGGTTTCTCATAGGCGTCTATTCCTAGATGTCTCTTGGTTTTCATTCTGAAGATTCTTCTTAAGGTGCTTGCTCTTATGCGGATTGTTCCCGCTCCTCCATTACTTGCGTTGACGCTCCCAACTATCCCGTCTTGTTCTTCGATGTATTGGCATGTAGTCCACCATTGTTGGACATAAATTGCAGGAAGATGGTCGTCGAACTCTGTTAGGGCTCTAAAGATGTCATAGTTTCTGAAGAACTCAATAAAGACATGATACAGGGGTAAATAGAGTCCTGGAGTGGGATCAAATCTGTAGTTGTTGTCAGCAAACTCATATGGAAGAACAACGATATCATCAGTGGGTTCTATTCGGCTAGAGTCAGCAGAGTTCTGGGGTTCCGCCATTGTTGCAGGTTTGGGGTTCTTGAAGGTTTTGAACAGGGAGGGAAATGAGTAAAGGTTTGAATATTCTGAAAGCGTAAGAGATGAAATGGTTTGATGGAAATGGGTATTTATACGAGGAATGTGTGGATGGATCACGATCATAGGTGCTGTAGGCACTCGAGTTTTGGCTAGTGGAACGTTTGCTACAGTATGAACGTGGGAACAACTAACGGTTGGTTTCTCAATCAGAGATTGCCACGTGGATTTAATTCTGCCATCTTTTGGGCAAGTAAACCGTCACGGTTAGAGATGTGTGAGTGACAAGCGGTTGACGTTTAAAGAATGACCCGCGTCTCTGATGACGTGTTTCTGATGATGTGGCAGAACAAACTAACAGAGCTCTGGTGGAGCTTTGTTAAGTTGCTTCTGTTCGGTGATCTCTTCACATCGTATTAAGTAACCCAAGATGGTGTACCTTTACCTTAAAAGCATTTAAAATTTTTGTTCTGATGTGGAAGGAAAAGAACAGACAAAACTTAGACATACAACAGAGCTCTGGTGAGAAACATCAGAGGCTCTGGTGAGAAGTCAGAGTTCTGGCAGATTCTTAACATTATCACAAAGGTTATCATCAGAACAGATTTTCGTCCTTTCTTCAAAAAGATTTATCAATGGAGATCAAAAGGCAGAGTCAATTTGGATTTGGACGTTTGAGTACTGACTTGCTCCCCCTAAAATCATGCATTATTTTTCTTTTTAGCTCCCCCTAGAAAAATGAGCTCCTTTTTTTTAAACAAAGAATATTCACAATGTTGAGAAAAAAAGATGCTTAACAGAGTTCTGGTGAGAAACAGAAGCTCTGTTGAACTATCCTACCCAACTATTTGACAGAGCTCTGGTAGGATCATCAGAGGCTCTGTTGAATTTTGAACAGAGTTAGGAGGACAGGTTCAACATACCCAGTTTGCTGATTAAGAAGTTAAATCTCCTTTCATCAAGGGCTTTTGTAAACAAGTCAGCAAGGTGGAAGTCTGTTGAAACAAAGTACATTTCAATAGTCCCTTTTTCAACATGATCCTTCGAGTGCTGAACTGGATTGGCTGTTATGGCAATGGCACTCTTGGAGTCACACAGAATTGGAATTTTACCATACTCCAGACCATAATCTTTGAGTTGTCTTTTCATCCATATCACTTGAGAGCAACAACTAGCAGCAGCAACGTATTCTGCTTCTGCTGTAGAGGTTGAAACACAGTTCTGTTTCTTGGATGTCCAACTCACCAACTTTTCTCCAAGCAGTTGACAGCTACCAGAAGTACTCTTTCTGTCATTCTTGCATCCTCCATAGTCTGAATCTGTATATGCTACAAGCTCGAAACCAGAGTTAAGAGGATACCAGAGACCCAAAAATTGAGTCCCTTTCAGATATTTAAAGATACGCTTGACAGCTGTTAAATGAGTTTCTGTAGGATTTGCTTGAAATCTGGCACAGAGACAGGTTGCAAACATTATATCAGGTCTGCTGGCAGTTAAGTACAGAAGTGACCCTATCATGCCTCTGTAGTGCTTGACATCTGTTGGTTCACCCTTAAGATCTAAGTCAAGTTTAACTCCAGTGGCAATAGGAGTTTTCATTGGTTTTGAATCATTGAGCTTATACTTTTTCAACATATCAGAGATGTATTTAGACTGACTTATGAAAGTCCCTCTGTCTGATTGTTTAACTTGTAAACCAAGGAAGAAAGAAAGTTCTCCCATCATGCTCATTTTGAATTCGCTTTTCATTAAGCTTTCAAACTTATCACAGTACTCCTGCCTTGTAGACCCAAAGATAATATCATCAACATATATTTGTACCAGAAGTATATCATTCTTATACCTCCTAAAGAATAGAGTTTTATCGACGGTACCTTTCTAGAAGTGATTGATCAACAGAAATTTGGACAGAGTTTCATACCAGGCTCTGGGAGCTTGCTTAAGGCCGTACAGAGCTTTGTCTAACTTGTAAACGTGGTCTGGAAACTCTGAACATTCAAAACCAGGTGGTTGCTGGACATAAACTTCTTCTTCCAGTTTGCCATTCAGAAAGGCAGACTTGACATCCATTTGGTAGACCTTGAAACCCTTATGAGCAGCATAGGCTAGGAAGATTCTGATAGCTTCTAGCCTAGCCACAGGTGCAAAGGTTTCGTCATAGTCAATTCCTTCTTCCTGTCTGTATCCCTTTGCAACCAGACGGGCTTTGTTTCTTATGATAATCCCATCTTCATCCTTTTTGTTTCTAAACACCCACTTGGTTCCAATGGCCGTTTTGCCTTTTGGGAGTGGAACCAAGGACCAGACTTTATTTCTTTCGAATTCCAGAAGCTCTTCTTGCATAGCTTCGATCCAATTTGGGTCATCTAGAGCTTCAGAAAACTTTTTCGGCTCAATCATGCTTAAAAAATTTACAAAGAAGGCTTCATTGATTGTGGCCGATCTTGTCTTCACACCATCTTCAGCAGCACCAATGATAAGATGATGAGGATGATCCTTTGTCCATCGTGTCATGGGAGCATGGACAATAGGCGAGGTTTGTGCTTCTGATGGGAAAAGACGAACTTCAGCGTCAGAGCTCTGTAGGTTGGGGTCAGGGCTCTGTGGCACACATCTCTGAAGAGTGACCTCATTGCTCTGAGAGTCATTAACAGGGCTCTGTGAAGGCGAGCTTTCAAACAAGGAGTCTTTGCCAATATTAGTTAGCAAAGGTGATGATGGATCTTGTTCAGGTTCTCTCTCGCTCTGATGTGGTTCCTCATTTCTCTGAATTACTCCTGTAGACAGAGAAGTAGATGGTGAAATATTAGAGGGACCAGTGAGAGATGTACCTGGCAGATTCTGTTCTATTGAGTTCTGAGCTTGATCTCCTCTGTTGATGTTATCAGAGGAGTCATCATCATTGAAGAAATCGTTGAACATGAGATTGATATCTTCTTCCCCTGTATTTGAAGAACTTGTCTCCTTCTGCTCTGTATGTGTCCCCTCTGTTGATTTTCGATCAGAGAATCTTGAAGTACTTTCATCAAAGGACACATTCACACTTTCTTGAATAACCCGACATATGGAGTTGTAGACTCTGTAGGCTTTAGAGGTTAAGGAATAACCAATAAAGATTCCTTCGTCTGCTTTCTTATCAAACTTTCCCAGTTGATCTCTGTCATTCAATATGTAGCAATTGCAACCGAAAACATGAAAGAATTTCACGTTTGGTCTTCTATTGTTGATGAGTTCATAAGGAGTCTTCTTAAATCTTTTCACTATTACAGCTCTGTTTTGGGTAAAACAGGCTGTTGAGACTGCTTCTGCCCAGAAGTTCATTGGAAGGACAGAGCCAACCAACATGGTTCTGGCGGCTTCTATCAGAGTTCTGTTCTTTCTCTCCACAACTCCATTTTGTTGTGGAGTTCTTGCTGCTGAGAAGTTTTGGGAAATACCTTCCTCTGTTAGGTAGGCATCAATTTTGGCATTCTTGAATTCTGTCCCATTATCACTTCTCAACTTCTGTACCTTCAGATCTAACAGAACATGTATCCTTTTCAACAAACTTATCAGAATCTCTAGGACATCAGATTTTACTCTGATGAACTCAATCCAGGTATATCGAGAATATTCATCAATTAAAACAAGAATATACTTCTTGCCCGACAGACTTTGCACAGAGATTGGACCACAGAGATCCACATAGACCATATGCAAAGGTCTGGGACAACTATGATCACTCTTTGTTCTGTGTGAAGATCTTTTCATCTTACCTAGCTCACAAGCAGAACAGAGATGGTCTTTGTCAAACTTCAGAGAAGGAAGTCCTTTTACTAGCTTTAGTTTAACGAGCTTATCAAGATTTTGAAAGTTCAAATGGGCAAATCTTTTATGCCAGAGCCAGGCATCTTCATTTTTCAAAGACACTAAACAGAGTTTCTCTGTTGTAGAGTTTTGGTTTGGTTTAAAATTCATTTTATAAAGATTGCCTTTTATGTCGGCTCTTAAAAGTTCTTGACCAGACTCTGAAAGTAGCAAGGAACAATATTTCTTCCTGAAATTGACATCAAATCCGTTATCACAGAGTTGACTTATACTGAGAAGATTATGATTTAATCCTTCAACATAAGCAACTTCGGAGACTGAAACATCACCATTTACTAAAGTACCATAACCCTTAATCTGTCCGCCATTGTCTCCTCCGAAGGTTACTGCACTTCCCATCTTGTTTTTAAAAGAAGTTAACAGCTCCTTATTCCCCGTCATGTGCCTGGAGCATCTAGAATCCAAATACCAGATCTGCACATGAGGTTTCTGCAAGACAGATTAATTCCTTTTAGGTACCCACTGCATAATGGGTCCTTTCTTGTTAGGCTTTGGTGGATTAACAGACTTTCCTTGGGATTTTTCATTCTGAGATGGTGTGCCAGAGGTTTTCCTCTGTGTATTCTGAACAGTCTTAAGATTTTTCTTTTGAACCGACTTATTCAGAACACAGTGGGGGCCATTCAGATGATTTTGCAATTTTAGTAACAGTTGAATACAATTGCAGTTTATGGAGCATGACTGCTGCACATTGTTTTTATTCAAAAACTGTTTGAATGGTGCTTGATTTTGAAAGGTTTTAGAACCAGATGTCTTTGCATACAATCTGTCCTGATTTTGTTTCTTTGAAACAGACTCTGTTGACATGAAGTTCTTTGGATTTGACTCTTTTGACCAGACAAAATTTCCTCTTTGATTTACACCAGAATTTGGAATAGATCTGTTGTTTGCTATCCATTTTCCCTTCTGTTCTGGTGTGAACTTTACTGGTTTGAAAGCAAGAGGAACATTTTGGTTTACAAAAACACTTTTGTTTTTCTCTCTCTTCTCCACTTCTACTGCATTAGAAGCAAGAATCTTAAAACCTTTGTTGTTAAACTCAGTTACCGGTATAAACCTTGATTGTTTCTTGAAGAAAGAAACATCATCTTTTAGATCCGTAGATTCTATCGGTATCTGCTTTAACTTGTGTAAGATTTTCTTTTGACCACAAAAGATCTGTTCATCTACCTCGGAGTCAGAGTCACAGTTAGAGGCTAGAAAGTCTCTGGTGGCTCTGTTGGAGGTATTAGGCTTGATTGGTATAACAGAGATGTTTGGCTTAACAGTTCTGAACCTTCTCAACTTGGGTTTTAAGTAATCTAAAACAGCATTTTCTTCGATAACTTTCAACAAATCCTCCTCGAAAGATGTTCTTGTAGATTCAGAGGTAGGAGAGAAGGCTGGGACTTCTGGATTTAGCTTGCTCTGTGTTATTTCAACATAGGGCTCTGTCACAGAAGTAACAGACTTCTGTCCTAAGAATGAGTTGAAGTTAAAAATCTCTTTTGTATCCAAGTTCTTGACAGAGTTAGGAAGTATGATTTTAGCTCTTCCTTGATCAAGAATAAACTCTGAGGATGGTTTTAAAACCTTCTTATGATCAGAGGATTCATAGCTGACGTTCCTAAAGTCAAGATTTCTTTGTTTTGAGAAAGCATCTGAAGTTTTGGTTCTTTTGAAAACAGCATTACCAGATATCACATCCTCTTGGATTTTCCCAACACAAAAGGCATAGGACAGAGATGTCTTCTTCCTTTCGTCATAGGGAGCAAGGTCAGAGAAACCAAGACCTTGCGTATCCATCTGCGAATTTATCTTGATGTGCACATCTTGTGCATCCTGGTATTTTTTAATCTGAATTTCTTTTCTCTGTAGAGATTGATGCAGAATTTCCCTTTCTCTTTGAAAATAATCAGTTAGAGCAACAGAGTTAAGTCTCTCTGTTTCAGACTTTTTCAATTTTTCAGACTTCTGTTTCAAAACGTTTTCATATTCATTAATTCTGTCAGAAAACAGGCTCTCTTTCTTCTTTTGCAAGATTTCTAGCTCAGATTTTTCTTTGAAGATTTCTTCCTTTTCTTGTTCTAAGAGAGTTTTCTCTCTCTTGTAAAAGGACAGATCCTTCTGAGCTAGCTTTCTAAGTTCCTTTTCTTCAGAAAGTTTTTGTTTCATAAGTTGAAATTCCTCATTCAGCATAGAGACATGCATTTCTAACTCTGAGTCAGATTTAGATTCAGATGAACATACCTTGGCACTGGGTCTGGTGGTCTCCAGCGCTCTGTCGTCAGACTCTGTCGTGGTAAGAGCAAATGCATGATCTAGATCTTCTTCTTCTGTTGTTCCCTTCGTTATTTCTGGTTCTCCAGTCAACAGCTTCTTCTAAACTTTCATCATCCACAACAACTCCACAGAAGTTGGCTTGTTCTGGTTCATCATCAGAGGATGAATCAGAAACCCAGTGCTCCATTTCAGCCATGTAGCTTCTTTCTCTGTAGTTGTACTTGTATTTGTTCTTGTAGTAGTCCTGGTCTTTTACCAGTTTGCCTCTACAATTAACAGAGAAGTGCCCAGGTTTGCCACATCTGAAGCAACGTCCATCATTCTGATTGATGGGTTGAGCAGCATCGGCCTTCTGTTGTGCTGGTGGATTTTCTTTTCTGTTTTGTGGAGGTTGTCTTTGTTCTGTGGTAACTCTGTTGTTACTTTGTTCCGGTGCAGCGTATTCTCTTTTGTCTTCTTTTCTCTCATATCTACCTCTTCTGTCAAACTTATTGCCAAATCTCTTGTTAAATTGCTGAGTTATTAGAGCAAGAGATTGAGCAAAAGCATGAATGTCATCATCCTCTGATGAGCTTTCCTCTGTATCACTTTCTGCAACTAAACTTTTCTTTCCTTTCTTTTTAACCGACTTATCTTTCTTTTTCTCTCTGTTTGAACTCTCTCTGTTTGACTTTTCTGATGTGGTTTTCTTAGAATCAGAAACTAAAGCGATTGGGCCTGCAATGGTGGATTTGCCTTTTTGCTTGACAACATCCTTCTCTTGTGCGGCCAAAGTGCCATACACATCTGTTAGAGACCATGCATCTAAGTCCTGGTTAGCTTGTAAAGACATGGATAGATTTAATCACTCATCATTCAAACTTTTCAAAAACATAACATTGTTATCTTCCTTCGAGCTAACAACTCCACATTTTTTGCATTTGTTGATCAACACATTAAATCTGTTGTAGGTTTGTTGTAAGGTTTCCTCAGGAAGTGCTTTGAAATCGTTGTATTCATTTATACATTGGGTCCTTCTGTTCTTTTGGGTCTTGATACCACCCTCAAGTTGATTAAGAAGTTGATCCCAGATTTCCTTAGCAGTAACACATGAATCTAGTTCTTGAAATATTTCGTTTGGAATGGCCATTATCAGTAGTCTAACTGCTTTAAGGTCATTTTCCATTTTTAGATTTTCCTCATCAGTAAAACCTGTGGTTTTAATCTCATAATGAGCTGGAATCTCAGCAGTAGTTCCTGTTGCGGGTACACGAGGAACAAAAACCATGGGTTGGAATGGTCCGTTCGTGACAGATCGAATTAAGTCTTTATCCATGCCATCGAAAAAGTTAACCATCCTGATCTTCCACTGAGCATATTCATCTCTCAGAAGAGTAGGAGGTTTTGTTAAAGAACCAGCAGTATAGAT
Source organism: Saussurea involucrata (assembly GCA_033807775.1). Lineage (NCBI taxonomy): Eukaryota > Viridiplantae > Streptophyta > Magnoliopsida > Asterales > Asteraceae > Saussurea > Saussurea involucrata. The sequence goes on from CM066322.1 coordinate 144,292,682, forward strand.
AGCATTTATACCGTTGTTCGCCATTTTGAGAAAAACAGAGTACAGTTGTTGCAAAAAGAGTTTCAACAAGAAGATGAGTTTAAACAGTAACCAATGGAACAGTATCTTTTGAGAGAAACGTTTAAACTACACTAGAAAGCTTTAAACACAGATATATGAGCTATGAAAGCTTGTTTAAACTATGAAGCAATAAAAACAGAGTATATAATGAAGCTTTTACAAACACAATCAACAACAGTGAGTCAACCTTGGTAGATTGGATCGTTTGGTTTAAGAAAACCAAAGAAGCTCTGATACCAATTGTTGGTTCCCAGATTCACGTTGTATCATATTAATGGTAGTGAAATAGACAGCGGAAGCATATTAAATAAAGCCATTAAAATGAGTGATTGTGTAAACGATAAATGAACTATGAGAATCAAATATTGAACAGTAAAATGATAACAGGATCAGATATAAAAGCTGCTCATATATTGATAATGAATCACACCAAGAACATGTTCGAGTGTGTTCGGAAATCTCATAGGACAACAATATCGTACGGAGGTAGTGCTCGGGATTGCTGCAGTGTGTGCTTAAACAATTGTGGAAAAACTACTCTTCCCAAAGCTTACAATTGTTTGTTCCACTACCTCTCTATATATAGCCCTGAAAAAGTGAAGGCAGTGTATTATCGTACCCTAAAATGACACGTGGAAAGTGTGTCTCCTATTTTTAGGGCATACGTGGAAAGTATGGACACTTGTCTAACACTTGTGATTTCCTACGAGACTTAGGCTGACAGAGGTCTTCACTTCACCAGAGCTCTGTTGAAAGAACTCTGTTGGTCTTCTTTTAAATACTTGTTCTGTTGGAAGTCTTCGACAGAGCTCTGTTGAGCTCTGTTGGATCCGACAGAGCTCTGTTGAGCTCTGTTGGTCTTCTTGATGAACTCCTTCCAAGTCTTCTATTTGATCTCTGTTGGTCTTCTGACTTGAACTATTTTCAATACTTTTACATAACAGATACTTGGGGCTAACAGTGAGGTTTCTTCTTCATGGTTGATGACGACGGCGGTTGTTGTGGTGGTGGTGGTGGTGGTAACAACAGTTGCAGAAACTTGATAGGAGCCTTTATTAAAAATCAACAGCTTGAGAAAGAAGATAACTACCATTTTAAAATTCAAACCTAATTAATTCTACTGCCATGATTACGGGATAATTACAAACTATAAACTTCAAAAAAAAACAAAATGTTAATTGACAGAAATACCCTTCCGGTTATAAATAAAAACAGTTAAAAATAAAAATGGAAGATTTATGATCAACGGTATAGATCAAGGTTGCAAGGGTTTCAACCTTTTTGTGGGTTGCAAATTAGCCTTCCTCTATATATATATATATATATATATATATATATATATATATGTGTGTGTATATAGCCACAAGTTAAAATGAGAAGTGCTAAATATTTGAGAATTAGAGAAGTAATCTTGGCCATTTATTCGGTCAAGATCGGTTTTAATTGGTCAAAAATTGCGGCTTTGACTGGTCAAAAGTTGCGGTTGTTCCAAAAATAGAAATGCAATTTCGTAACTTTTACAAAAAACACGGGACGGGTTCATATATGAATTTTTGTGATTCATATATGAATTTTTGTGATTCACATATGAACTATACGTTCATATATGAACCTTTTTAATTCACATATGAATTTTTTTTAACTAATTCATATATGAAACTAATTAACTGTAGGTTCATATATGAATCAGTTGAACCAATTAACTGATTCATATATGAACCTTTGTGATTCATATATCAAATTTTTTTAACTAATTCTTATATGAACTAATTAACTGATTCATATATGAATTACAAAGGTTCATATGTTAATTAGTTAGAGCATCTCCAACCTTCACACCAAAAAAATACCAAAAACACCAATTATGGTGGATCCAACACCAAAAAAAAACCTCAACTCCAACCATACTCCAAAAAAACACCAAATTTATGGACCCTACATTAAAATAACATATTTTATTTATTATTAACTATTTATATATAATATATATATATATATATATATATATATATATATATATATATATATATATATATTAATTATATTAATTATATAATACTTAAAAGTTAAAATAAATATTATAAAAAAATGAATAGTGGTGGGGCCCATGTATTTGCAGTGTTAAAATGGGACGCCATATTTGGCGTACGAATTCCAGGGACGACATATTGTAACGTCCCAAAAATTACAAGGAATTTAAAATTTTTAAAACATGCACTTCATTATAAAACAACCATAATTTAATAATTCACAACTTAAATGGAAATAATGTCGTTAACCCAAATAGCCAATAAAGTTTATACAACGGAAATTTTATAAACTAAAATCCAAAGGGTCGAAAGTGAAATTTTAAACAACTCTTGGCACCCCGCGCGTAGTGTGTGTGTACCGTCATGCCCGACCGCCACTCGCATCTGAAACCACAACAAATTGGGAAAAGGGTAAGCTAAACGCTTAGTGAATCCTATCACACACGCAGGTAGCAACCCCACGTATAACGCCCCTACCCGCAAGTAGGCAACATCACCACTACCATGAATATGAAGCAACATAATGATTCATGCATACATACAAACCTCGGTCCCACCGAGTACACAAAAATATAACAATACCAGCTCAGTCCCACCGAGCCCTCGGTCCCACCGAGTAAAGGTAAATAGTTGTACTAGCTCAGTCCCACCGAGCCCTCGGTCCCACCGAGCCCCCCCCCCCCCCCCCCCAGTCCCACTGAGGTGTACGCAAGCACAAATAATCGACCTATAATTTCAACAATCACAGCTAAATCATACCATCCAAATTGGTCCACGTAAACACGTAATAACATGTAATAACACATAGCACAAAAACAACGGTATACATAAAATTCCTAACTACGCGGTGAGAGAACTCACCTCAAAGCAAAGCGACGCGCTCCCGAGCCGCAACACCAGCACGTCAACCTTCCTCACTTTTTCCCACCTAAATACGCACTAAAACGTCAACGGGAAGTCCCAACTCACGACACTTTTACTAGTTTAACAAAACTAAAATTCCAGCTTTTATACTAAAAACGCAGGTCTGTTCGGGACCCATTTTACCCCTACTAGACTGATCAAACCAAAAATCTAATTCCACATTCAGGAAGTTCAATGTCTTACGGTTCCAAGGACGTACCGCATGCATCCTAACGATATTCCTAGCACTCTATATGAATTTTACAAAAACACCTCGCAGTGCAGCTAAAACAGGACCTGTCAGTATAAAATGGCAATTTGACACTAGCTATGGCCCGAACTGGTTTTTCCACAAAACATATAAAAGTTACTAGACTCAGAATGGGAACCTTTGGCACCAGTTTCATCCCAATCCGACATTCCTAGCAGAAGATATAGCTTTTACAAAACAGGGCAGAAACTGCACAATTTACATAAAATGATAACTTTTGAACTTGGACCCAATAAGTTATCTTAATCCAAACAGACCCACGAAGAAACATGACTTACTGAATTAGGGTTAACATGGGCTGAACAAAACCATGCACCACCCCCTGCCGCCTCCGGCGGTGGTGGTGGCTGGCGTAATTCTCGCGTCAAACAAAACGAAAAGACACGGAAAGGAAAACGAACGATTACCTTGTTGCAACTCCTCCTTCTTCCCGATTCTGGTAGCACGCAGCGGCGTTCCTCTCCTTCCCGGCGTCTCTCACTCTCCGGCGAACACTCTCCCTCTCTCTCCTCCCGTCGGCGACCACACTCCCTTTCCCTCTCGATTTTTCTTCCTCGTCGATCTCTCTCTCTCTCTTGCACTCACTTTGCCGGCGACAGCAAAAGGGAAGGGGATGGGGAGAATGGCTTGGGGCTGTGGTGGTGTTACTGTGAAACCGAAGGGGAAGGGGGATGGGGCGTCCCTTGGGCTGACCCCTTTCCAAACTTTGGGTATAAGTCCCTAATAGCCCCTCAACTTATCCCTTTCCTTGCAAGAACCCAAGAGTTGTCCCAATTAACATTTTGGTCCGATTCGACTAACCCCCGCTAAATAAAATATTAACAATAATTAGAAAAATTAATAAATAAAAAATATGTACCGGGACACGGGCTTTACAACTCTCCCCCGCTTGAATTAGACTTCGACCTCGAAGTCTTGGTTGGCGAATAGTTCGGGATAATTCTCGCGCATCTCCGCTTCGGGCTCCCACGTCCATTCTGAACCCTTCCGGTGCTGCCACTGGACTTTTACCAGTCCAATGACCTTGTTCCGTGAGGTTCTCGTTCTCATTTCTAGAATGGCAACCGGCTTTTCTACGTAGTTAAGCCGCTCATCGATCTGAACGTCCTCCAGAGGGATCACGGTAGACTCGTCAAATACACACTTCCGTAATTGAGAAACGTGAAAGGTGTTGTGAATCAAGCTCAGTTCTTCAGGTAACTCTAACCGATAAGCCACTTTCCCCACACGGGCGATGATCCGGTAAGGCCCAATATAACGAGGCCCTAGCTTCCCCCGCTTACGAAACCGGATCACCCCTTTCCAGGGTGAAACCTTCAACAAAATACATAATCACCCACCTGAAATTCCAAGTCGGATCGCCTTTTGTCGGCGTAGCTCTTCTGCCGACTCTGTGCAGTAACCAAACGGTCCCGCACCATCTGAATCATCTCGGTCGTCCTCAACACAATGTCAGTACTCCCTAACACCCGATGACCAACCTCGCCCCAACAAACGGGCGTCCTGCACTTCCTACCATACAACAACTCGTATGGCGGCATGCCAATACTAGAGTGGTAGCTATTGTTGTAGGAAAATTCTGCTAGAGGTAGGTACTGATCCCAACTACCTCCAAAATCGATGACACAAGCTCGAAGCATATCCTCAAGGGTCTGAATGGTTCGCTCGCTCTGTCCGTCCGTCTGTGGATGGAAGGCCGTACTAAAGTGTAACCGTGTTCCCATCTCCGACTGGAACTTCTCCCAAAACCGGGAGGTAAAACGAGTGTCTCTGTCGGAGACAATCGAAACTGGCACTCCGTGCCTGGCCACGATCTCACGTACAAACACCTCCGCAAGCTTCTCCGCCGAGGAGCTTTCCCTGATGGCCAAGAAGTGAGCACTCTTGGTCAGACGGTCAACGATCACCCAAATGGCATCGTTCCCACGGGGAGTCCTTGGGAGTTTCGTTATGAAATCCATAGTAATCTTTTCCCATTTCCAAACCGGGACCTCCAACGGCTGCAATTTCCCATGTGGTCGTTGATGTTCCGCTTTGACCTTCCGACAGGTCATACATACCTCAACACATCTAGCAACATCCCGCTTCATGTCGGGCCACCAATAACCTTCACCCAAGTCTCTGTACATCTTTGTAACTCCCGGGTGAATCGAGAACTTGGACTTATGCGCCTCATCCATTAGTACCTGCCGGTTCCCACCGATGAATGGAACCCAAACCCTACCATGTCGAGTTTACAACCCCCGACTATCACGAACAAAATTTGGGATTTCCCCCGGCACTCTTTCGTGCTTTGCATTTCCTCCAAGACAGCCACCTCCTGAGCGCTTCCTATCGACTCCAGGATAGGTGTAACCACTGTCAATCGCTGACATAAACCCCTCAATGGCTGACCGACCGGATGTCGGCTAAGTGCGTCCGCGACTACGTTCACTTTACCCGGGTGGTAAAGTATCTCGCAGTCATAATCCTTGACCACATCGAGCCATCTTCGCTGACGCATATTAAGGTTCTGCTGATCCATCAAGTACTTGAGGCTCTTATGGTCAGTGTAGATCGTACACTTGACACCATAGAGATAGTGCCTCCAAATTTTAAGGGCAAACACTACCGCTCCCAACTCCAGGTCATGAGTCGGGTAATTCGCTTCATGAGGCTTCAGCTGCCTCGAAGCGTAGGCTATGACCTTGCCGCGTTGCATAAGCACGGCACCCAAACCTTGGTGTGAAACGTCACAGTATACTACCAAGTCCTCCATGCCCTCGGGCAAGGTTAACACAGGAGCCTCGCACAAACGCCTGCGTAGCTCCTCGAACGCATTCTGTTGTTCTTCACCCCAACTGAAAGCCGCAGATTTCTTCGTCAACCGCGTCATAGGCAACACGATCTTGGAGAAATCCTGAATAAACCTTCGATAATACCCCGCCAATCCCAGAAAGCTTCGCACCTCGGTAGGAGTCTTCGGCACCTCCCACCTCATCACCGCTGAAATCTTAGCTGGGTCGACCATAATACCCTCCAGATTCACGACATGTCCAAGGAACTGGACCTCTCGTAACCAGAACTCGCACTTGGAAAACTTAGCGTATAACTTCTCTCGCCTCAATACTTCCAACACTTCTCGAAGATGCGTCTCGTGCTCCTCCTTGGACTTTGAATACACCAGAATATCGTCGATGAACACAATCACCGATCGGTCCAACATCGGACTACACACTCGGTTCATGAGGACCATGAATGCTGCCGGTGCATTGGTGAGCCCAAAAGGCATCACCACGAACTCGTAATGACCGTACCGCGTACGGAAGGCCGTCTTCTCCGTGTCCTCACTCCTGACTCGCATCTGGTGGTACCCCGACCATAACTCAATCTTAGAGAACCACGAGGCCCCCTGAAGCTGGTCGAACAAATCGTCAATCCTTGGCAAAGGATAACGATTCTTTACCGTAAGCTTATTCAGCTCCCGCTAGTCTATGCACATCCGTTGTGACCCGTCCTTCTTCTTCACGAATAAGATAGGTGCTCCCCACGGCGAACAGCTCGGTCTAATGAACTCCTATTCAAGAAGTTCCTGCAACTGGGCGTACAACTCTTTCATTTCTGGTGGGGCCAGGCGATAGGGTGCCTTGGCCACCGGAGCAGCACCCGGAATCAGATCGATCCGAAACTCTACCTGTCGTTCGGGAGGTATCCCCGACAATTCTTCGGGAAATACGTCGGTGAACTCCCGTACAACTGGCATGTCTTCAGCAGCCTCCTTCGCTTCCCCAACTCGCGTGTCTATCACATAAGCCAAGTATCCCTGCCCACTATGCTGAAGGTACCTCCGAGCTCTCGCAGCCGAACATATGGCCGTAGTCCGTCTAGAAGAATCTCCCTGAACTAACAGTTCTCCCCCGCTTGGGGTTCGAACTCGCACTCGTTTGTGACGACAAACAATCTCTGCATCGAACTTATCCATCCAATCCATGCCTACAATCACACAAAGCTCCCGCATAGCAATCGGGATCAGGTCAATGGGAAACCGCACTCCTGAGATCTCTAAGGTGCACCCGCGAAACACGTCCGTGACCATCAAGGTCCTATCACCATCCACCTCAACAACAAGAGGATGACTCAATCGTCCTACAACTCGGCCCAAACCCTCGCTAAAAGTGCGAGACACAAAAGAGTGAGTAGCCCTGCTATCAAACATCACAACCGCAGGCACCGAGTTAACTAGGAACGTACCTAACACCATTTTATGTGTAGCTTGTGCCTCCTCCACTCTCAGTTGATGAACTCTACCTCAGGCCGCCTCCATCATCGCAGCAAGTGAAGCATACTGTGCAGTACTTACGAACTCCCTAATCTTGGTACGTAACATATCCTTGTACCACGTCATCTTCATGTCCTCAGAAGCAGCATGCTAAGGACAGAATAATGTCATTTCCGTGAACTTTCAGTTCACCTCCTTTATGGCCTCCGCAGTCTGAGAGAGCTCCAAGAACTCTTTGGCACTCCTCTCCATCTCCACTAGAGGCACATGCTCTACACGAAACATACGACAAACTCCTCCCAGGTCAAAGTAGTGCGCCCGTTAAGCGTCAAAGCAGTAGCACACCTGTCTTTCGCTCCGTCTCGTAACAGATTCACCACGAAGCGAACCTTCAAGTTCTCAGGACAATAAATCCTGCTATCTATGCTCACGCTCAACTCCTCGGGTTCCCCGTGACTTTCCCCGACTCGAGCACGGATCCTGTGCTTCAGATAGTAGGAGCTCTACTACTACCTTCCACACCTATCCCTACTCGTTTCGAGTCCCGTCCCGAAGTGCCCAAGTAGTTTCTTACCAACAAATAAACCCATATGCCCGTACCAGCATATGCATACACTCTTCCTAGCTCCCTAGGAAAAATCATATCACCCCACTACCCTTGCTAGGACGGAATCCCCACTAACCCTGACGAGTCGCCTCGCGAATGCACAGTCGTATACAGTGTAAAACCAGATAGACGTTCGAATAAGAGATTATATCCTAGAACGGTTGGACTCAAACAAGAGCTGCGCAATAGAACTAAATCAAGCATTCTAAGGCTATTCGGTTCCTACTACATACAACCTATAGTGCATTCACGTAACAACCTATCAAGGCTAGCATGAATTCCTATTAGCAAGCAACAAACATGCAGTACCATGTAATCCACACAAGCAATCTAGCATGCATACTCTATGATCTAGAAAGCGATAAAAACACTAAGTTCCTTACCTTCCCAGTTGGCGTCGGCTGACTGTACACTAATGTCGTTAACCCAAATAGCCAATAAAGTTTATACAGCGGAAATTTTATAAACTAAAATCCAAAGGGTCGAAAGTGAAATTTTAAACAACTCTCGGCACCCTGCGCGTAGTGTGTGTGTACCGTCATCCCCGACCGCCACTCGCACCTGAAACCACAACAAATTGGGAAAAGGGTAAGCTAAACGCTTAGTGAATCCTATCACACACGCAGGTAGCAACTCCACGTATAACGCCCCTACCCGCAAGTAGGCAACATCACCACTACCATGAATATGAAGCCACATAATGATTCATGCATACATACAAACCTCGGTCCCACCGAGTACACAAAAATAAAACAATACCAGCTCAGTCCCACCGAGCCCCCGGTCCCACCGAGTAAAGGTAAATAGTTGTACTAGCTCAGTCCCACCGAGCCCTCGGTCCCACCGAGTAAAGGTAAATAGTTGTACTAGCTCAGTCCCACCGAGCCCTCGGTCCCACCGAGCCCCCCCCAGTCCCACTGAGGTGTACGCAAGCACAAATAATCGACCTATAATTTCAACAATCACAGCTAAATCATCCCATCCAAATTGGTCCACGTAAACACGTAATAACATGTAATAACACATAGCACAAAAACAACGGTATACATAAAATTCCTAACTACGCGGTGAGAGAACTCACCTCAAAGCAAAGCGACGCGCTCCCGAGCCGCAACACCAGCACGTCAACCTTCCTCACTTTTTCCCACCTAAATACGCACTAAAACGTCAACGGGAAGTCCCAACTCAAGACACTTTTACTAGTTTAACAAAACTAAAATTCCAGCTTTTATACTAAAAACGCAGGTCTGTTCGGGACCCATTTTACCCCTACTAGACTGATCAAACCAAAAATCTAATTCCACATTCAGGAAGTTCAATGTCTTACGGTTCCAGGGACGTATCGCACGCATCCTAACGATATTCCTAGCACTCTATATGAATTTTACAAAAACACCTCGCAGTGCAGCTAAAACAGGACCTGTCAGTATAAAATGGCAATTTGACACTAGCTATGGCCCGAACTGGTTTTTCCACAAAACATATAAAAGTTACTAGACTCAGAATGGGAACTTTTGGCACCAGTTTCATCCCAATCCGACATTCCTAGCAGAAGATATAGCTTTTACAAAACAGGGCAGAAACTGCACAATTTACATAAAATGATAACTTTTGAACTTGGACCCAATAAGTTATCTTAATCCAAACAGACCCACGAAGAAACATGACTTACTGAATTAGGGTTAACATGGGCTGAACAAAACCATGCACCACCCCCTGCCGCCTCCGGCGGTGGTGGTGGCTGGCGGTATTCTCGCGACAAACAAAATGAAAAGACACGGAAAGGAAAACGAACGATTACCTCGTTGCAACTCCTCCTTCTTCCCGATTCCGGTAGCACGCAGCGGCGTTCCTCTCCTTCCCGGCGTCTCTCACTCTCCGGCGAACATTCTCCCTCTCTCTCCTCCCGTCGGCGACCACACTCCCTTTCCCTCTTGATTTTTCTTCCTCGTCGATCTCTCTCTCTCTTGCACTCACTTTGTCGGCGACAGCAAAAGGGAAGGGGATGGGGAGAATGGCTTGGGGTTGTGGTGGTGTTACTGTGAAACCGAAGGGGAAGGGGGATGGGGCGTCCCTTGGGCTGACCCCTTTCCAAACTTTGGGTATAAGTCCCTAATAGCCCCTCAACTTATCCCTTTCCTTGCAAGAACCCAAGAGTTGTCCCAATTAACATTTTGGTCCGATTCGACTAACCCCCGCTAAATAAAATATTAACAATAATTAGAAAAATTAATAAATAAAAAATATGTACCGGGACACGGGCTTTACACATATTGTTTTTCCATATGGCGTGTGATTGGAGTGAACCATACGCCAAAAAATTGTATTTGGCGTATGGTTGGAGATGCTCTTAAAAAGAGTTCATATGTGAATTACAAAGGTTTATATACGAACGTATAGTTCATATGTGAATCACACAGATTCATATATGAACTCGTCCCGCGTATTTTTTTACGAAACTACCACTCTATCTTGTGCAGACCACGCGCGGGCCACGCGAGGAATTATCCGCTGATTCTCGGTCAAAGCCGTCGATCTTGACCGAATGAATGACTAAGATAATTTTCTTTACTTCTCAAATATTTAGCACTTCTCATTTGAACCTCTCCCTATGTGTGTGTGTGTATATATATATATATATATATATATATCAGTGTTCAAAAAGGCGCGCCATGGCGCGATATGGCGTAAGACGCGTCTCCGCCGTTACGAAATGACCCATAACGTTTCTATATGGCATGGCTCACGCCATGGCGTCTTAAGGCGCACCATGGCACGCCGCGGTGCGAGTTTCTTCTAAGACGTGATATTTTCACAATTTTTTTATTATTTTTTGTTTTTTTTATCTTTTTTGTTTTTACATTTTTAACTTTATATTTTCTACCTTTATGGATTTATCTAATCACGACACACATTGTTTCAAAATTTCTTAAACATTATGGAATTACGATTAAAACGAACGTTGTAAATTTACCTTTATAAGTTCTATTTTAAATATTCAATCAAAAACTATTTTTATAATAATAATCTATATGTATGTTCTCCTTCTAATATGGATGTATTTTTTTAATATAATTATCTTACTAAAATAATATATGGATAACAAATATGTGTATATATAATTATATATTTGACATACAAATTTGCCGCCTTATCACGCCTTAAAAAACGTCGCGTCCTCGCCGTGGCGTGTAAGGCTTGAGGCTTGACCTCGCCGCCACGCCACGCATTACGCTATTTTGAACCTTGATATATATATATATATATATATATATATATATATATAGAGAGAGAGAGAGAGAGAGAAGAAAGTTCAAATGAAAACTCATTTTCAATTGTGCACATGAGGACGGATCTTGACTCTTCCATCTCTATTGATCCAATGACTCATATTAAATAGAGTTTTTTAATTAAAATTATTAATTAAGGTGATTAGGGGTAAAAAAATGAAGATAATTTCAATCTCACGCCTACCATATTTGACTTTTTATTTTCTTTTTTAATTAAAAAATTTTACCCCCTTAAATTTTAAAATAAGTTATCTTAAAAATTACTAATATTTTAATCAAACAAATTACATCAAAAGCACGAGAATTTCGTGCTCTTCGATATGACATCCATCTCGATATACTTTTTTTTGTTTTAACCGTGTTTTACATTAAGTGTTATATATGTTCTATGTTCATTATGAATATTAATGTAAGTTCAAATGTGTACCACACCTCGACATCGTGAGTCCGTAACTCGACATCACATTTTTCAACACTTTCTTCAACGTCGTAAGACATTATTCATCACCGTAACCCAACACCCATTGAGTTTCGGTTGTGAATCGGGGAACAAAAGAGGGTGCGTCACGTGTCTACACTTTCACGGGTCATTCATGTATTATTCATCATGAATGTATCATTCAGGATGAATAGTACAACATTCAAGGTGAATAATACACGATTCATGAATTCGTGTTTTATTCATCCCGGATGTTGTATTATTCATCATGAATGTATCATTCAGGATGAATAGTACAACATTCAAGGTGAATAATACACCATTCATGAATTCGTGTTTTATTCATCCTGAATGCTGTATTATTCATCATGAATAGTGGATGGACGTTCACCTTTGTTATTCATACTGAATGTGGACACACGGGGATGTGCATACATATTCATAATGAATAAAACCAAATTTCGACTATGAATCGGGAAACAAAACGAGCGCGCGATGTGCCCACACCTTCACTGTCATTCATTTATTGTTCATCATGAATAATGTATCATTTAGGATGAATAATACAGCATTTATGGTGAATAATACACGATTCATGATGAATAATACATGAATCATGAATTCGTGTATTAATCATCCGGAATGTTGTATTATTCACTATAAATACTTTATTATTCATACTGAATAATGTATTATTCATCATGAATAATGAATGAGCGTTCACCTTTGTTATTCATATTGAATGTGGACACCCAGGGACGTGCACACATATTCATAATGAATATAACACATATATGATATTTCACGTAAAAAACGGTTAAAATAAAATATATATATATATACATCAAGATGGATGTCATATCGAAGAGCACGAAATTCTCGTTTTTTTGATGTAATTTGTTTAATTAAAATATTAGTAGTTTTTAAGATAATTTATTTTAAAATTTAAGGGGGTAAAAGTTTTTAATTAAAAAAGAAAATAAAAGGTCAAATAAGGTAGACGCATATTCAAATTTCCAATTTTGTCCCTAATCACTTCTTAATTAATCTTATATTGTTTTAACCATTAATTAGTTTTCCAAATCTTGATCAATGGTTGTGACTTGTCCTCATGTGTACAATTGAAAATGAGTTTTCATTTGAACCCACCCTTATATATATATATAGGGGAGGTATCCGTTGCAAACCAGTCAGTTTGTGCAAACCCGTGCAAACTCATATCTACCTTCATGAATCTGCAAAATTTGTATAATTTGGCTTCATTAATCTATATTTTGGTTTCATGAATATAAAATTTGGCTTCATGAATCTTTTTCCGGTGGAGCCCTAAAATACCCTTATGGATATAAAAAAAGAAGTTATAGATATAAAAAAATAAGTTACGTGATTGGTGGAGATGAAAAAATATGCTAAACGCCCTAAAATACCCTTATGGATAAAAAAAGAAGTTACGTGATTGGTGGATATGAGTTTGCACAGTTTGCACAAACTAACTGGTTTGCAATGGATACCTCCCCTATATATATATATATATAGACTTGAGATCATGTGAGACCAGACTATTTCCGTGAGACCGTGAGACCAAAAAATTAACACTAAACCTTCACAGCAAAAGACTGTGAAAGTACTGTGATGGTAAACCTTCACAGTGTTTTTGCTGTGAAGGTTTGTTGTTTTTCTTACCTTCACAATGAATCACTGTGAAGGTTTAGTGTTAATTTATTGGTCTCACGAAAACATGTTGGTCTCACGTGAACCCAACCCTATATATATATATATATATATATATATATATATATATATATATATATATATATATATATATATATATATATATATATATATATATATATATATATACAGAGAGAGAGAGAGGCTCCTTCAAATGTAAACTTTTTTTCGTGTAAACCGTGTAAACTTTGTAGTTTCATAGGTTTTTTTGATGAATTTTTTTTATGGAATTGTTTATTTTGATGAAATTGTTTCATATCATTCATTTCTTAACGAAATATTTTTATTAAGTTTGTAGTTTCATAGGTTTTTTCACTTTTATGAACTGTTTCATACATTTTTCGTTTTCACCTATGAAACTACAAATTTCGCAAAAACAATTCGTCAAGAAATGAATGCTATGAAACAATTTCATCAAAATAAACAATTCCATAAAAAAAATTCATCTAAAAAACCTATGAAATCGAGAGTTTACACGGTTTACACGAAAAAAAGTTTACATTTGAAGCTCCATCTCTCTCTCTCTCTCTCTCTCTCTCTCTATATATATATATATATATATATATATATATATATATATATATATATATGGATAGGTTCATTTGAGAAGTGCTAAATATATGCAAAATAGAGAAGTAATCTTAGCCATTCATTCGGTCAACATTTGCGGCTTTGACCGAGAAGCAGCAGATAATTCCTCGTGTGGTCTGCATAAGATAGAGGGGTAGTTTCGTAAAATACGCGGGACGAGTTCATATATGAATCTGTGTGATTCACATATGAACTATACGTTCATATATTAACCTTTGTAATTCACATATGAACTCTTTTTAACTAATTCATATATGAACCTTTGTGATTCATATGTGAATCAGTTAATTAGTTCATATGAGAATTAGTTAAAAAAGAGTTCATATATGAATCAGTTAATTGGTTCAACTGATTCATATATGAACTTACAGTTAATTAGTTCATATATGAAACACAAAGGTTCATATATGAATTAGTTAAAAAGAGTTCATATGTGAATTACATGGGTTCACATATGAACAGATAATTCATATGTGATCACACAGGTTCATATATGAACTCGTCTCGTGTTTTTGTAAAAGTTACAAAAGTGTCCTTCTATTTTTGGAACAACCGCAACTTTTGACCAGTCAAAGCCGCAACTTTTGACCAGTCAAAGCCGCAACGTTTGACCAATTAAGGCCGATCTTGACCGAATAAATGACCAAGATTACTTCTCTATTTCTCAAATATTTAGCATTTCTCAAATGAATCTAAGGCTATATATATATATAGGCTCCGTAAAATGCAAACCTTGCATTTGTTGCACCCCTTACAAACCAGTGTGCATATACATATGTATATGTATACGTGCAAGAATATACATATAATTGACATACATTTATATGGGTTAATGCATATATGCAACTCAGATTATGCATATATGCACACTAGTTTGTAAGGGGGTGCAACAAATGCAAGGTTTGCATTTGATTTGTATCCTATATATATACACACACACACACACGTATCCAAAGGTTTGATTGTAACACCCGTATTTTTCAGGTATGGAAAGGTCACATCGTGCCTGTTTGGCGTTTGACGGAGTAAGCTTCGAGTGGGGAAAGACATGCCTTGAAACCTCTTCAGTGACGGAAGTACTTAGGGTGGAAAGTTGGAGATTTAGGGGTTCAGTACCATGCGGGCGAGAGTGCCGGCGACTATGACATTGGTCACTATCGCCGGGCACAATCGCGAGGAGTGTACCAAGAGGTACCCCACACGGGCGAGAGTGCCAGCGATAGTGACCAGTGTCACTATCGAGCGGCATAGACGCGAGGCGGCCTTGGTTGTTTAAAAGCGGGATTTTCAGCCTCCTTTGCCATTTTCTATCTCACCCATCTCTCTCTAAACCCTCCCAAATCGAACCCTAACCCCTTTAAACCGATTTTGGATCCCTAGAAGCCACAAGCCTTGTAAATCAAGCTTCTCTCCCATCTCTTAACAAGGATTCATAGTTGGATGTTAGAGTTCTCACCTCATTTCTATTTTGGTTGAATTTCTACACTTTCTAAGGTTTTACCCAACCCTCTCCTAAACCCTTTCCTTCTCTTGATGAAATGATGAATGAAGCTCACATTGGTAACCCTAGAAGTGTTTGGTTGGTGGATTCATGTGGTGGTTAAGGTAAATCTTCTCTTCCCTTCATTAATGGAAAATTAGGGTTTTGGGTATAAGTTGAGATTATTGATGAAAATGTTTCGGGAATGATTTTGTATGGTTGAATATGGTTTTTGATGGTTGGAAACTTATGGATCTAGGTTTTTGGAGGATTTGGCTTGAAGATTCAAGTTTCTTCAAAGGAGCTCAATTTGGGGAAAATCTAAATTTAGCCTAAATCTAGCAAGACGAGTTCAAGTTGATTTGTGAAAACGTTGTACATGCCAAAATATCATTTTTAAAGTGATTATGTGTTTACATGAAAATTACCCTTTGTGGAGCTATTTGGTGGGTTTTGATTATGAAAGTGTTTAACTTTATAAAATCTTATAAACACCCACTTTTGGGATTTTGGACAGTTTGTTAAGTAAATCATGATTGAAAGTGTTTATTTAACTTATTTTCACAAATGGAGGTTGTTGGGTAAAAACGTGCTTTTAGTGTTGTCTTGATTATGCACAAACTATGAAACGGTACGTTTTGGAAATAAAATTGTGTGAGTTGTTAGAGTTTGGTCAATCTCGACTTTATGAACATTTTGTGAATTGTAAATCTTGTAAATTTAGGCCGAAGGCCAATTGTGTTATATGAGTCAAAGATTTGAGTTAAAGTGTATTTTGGGTTATATAACTGTATGGACTCGTGTAGTTAGCCAAACGTTTGCTTTTCCTTTTTAGGCTTAACCATACTCAAACAAGGCTCGGGGCACTTGCCCAGTTTTAATAGCTCGAGATGAAGCTTTGGATGTGTTTTGCACTTTATTGCATTTTTATTGGAAGTTACTTGTTTTGAATGCATTAATTCATCCGTGTTGAGTCATGTAACGTTTTTAGACTGTAATGCATTGGATCCATAGGCATGTAAGTCAGTCATGTTTAATAGTGACGAGTCGTGATATTCTCACTTTGGGGCTTATGCCGAACTAGCGTTGTTGACGTCTCGTTCTTTTGTGGAGAGGAACCGTTATGGATTGTACTCTGGGGTTATGAGTTATCTTTGGTGTCTATCTCTTTGTGCACGGGGAGTGGACTATTGGAACGCATGGTTATATGTGGTAGGTCGTTCGGGGCCACTAGCGATTAGGCAATAGGGGACATTGAAGTCCTTGAGGTGTAACTCGTCTAGACTGGATAGGCAATGTGGTCCCATAGGCCCTTGAGGTGTAACTCGACGTAGTAGGCAATAAAGGCATTGTATATGGTTTGAGGTTGTGATGTCTTTATGGCATGGGAACTAAAATCGGGACTTGAGGTGTAATCCAGCAACATCATAAGTGACCTAACTTTGTGTGCCCGTCACTTCCGATGGAACCGGGTCTCCCCCGTCACCGAAAGATGTTTTTTTTGGGTATTTACTTTTATCCATATTTTTTGTGACGCATTTTATTTATGTGAAATGTTTTTCATGGTTTATTGGTGGAGTACTATGCCTCATCCTTATTGGATGTTTTAAATATGGGGGTTTCATTCACGTTTATATTACTTGGAATATTTAACGTCAAAACACATTTTGAGTGAGTTGTGGAGTAAGTTTATTTTGGAAAATGTTTAATATGAAAGCTTTCGACTCGAGATTTGTGTGTGTTGGGAAAATGAGTTGTTTACACAATTGTTAAAAATTCTTTTGGGAAATTATGTTTTCAAGCTACATCCTCCTCGTTTATTGATTTACGCAATCATGATAAAACTCTTGAACTCACTAGACGTTAGCCTAATCTTTTTATTTGTCGACATGTGCAACAGGTTCAGGTTGGGATTAATTCTAGTGACATTGTGAAGAGATGAGTGCTAGTGGTGTGCTCGAGGAGTGAAGTGTTTAGTTAAGTCTTCCGCATCTATTTTGGGAGTAGCAACTTGTCATTGTGTTAAGTAATACCTGACTTTATTTGGTCTTATTGTATGACTTAGATTATGGACAACGTTGGAGTTGTGACGTTTTAAAATTTGAGGTGATTTTAAGGATGAATTGCAGTAAGAATTTCATCTCTTTTTTATCTATTAAATCGGAAAAAAAAATTAGTTGTTCTTCCAATTTTGAGAGTGTTACAAGTTTGTAAAGGTTAATGAAGGTATATGTACAGATTCAATGTTTTTCATATGAATGACTGAAAATATATATACAAGTATTGTTTACCTTACGCTCTTGTCACATATTTACAAAATATATATATATATATATATATATATACACACACAAGTGTGTGTGTATAGGTGTTGGGTGTGGGGATGTTAAATCGATTGCTTTTTCCCATATATAGGGAAAATAAATCGAAAAATGGCTTGAAACCTCTCTTGCCTTTTTTTGGATTATTTTTTTAAAGTTTTGATTTTTTAAATAATAACCTTTTAAGAAAGAAAAAGGTAAATATATTTTCTTGCTAAATAAAGCAAGTGATTCTTAGATGGTGTTGTGCATTTTGCAATAATAGTTGCACTTGTAATAGAGATAAAATAAAGTATCGATCCCTTTCTTTCTTTCCTAGTTCTTATGGAGAATGGAATCATCTCTTCAACACCAAAAAGAAAACACCTTTTGAGTTCTTTGTTCATCCCCATAAATACAAGAATAATATTCGCTTTGTCTTTAATCAAACACTCGCATAGGTTATGCAATAAGCTTAAATTTGGTAAATTGGTTGAGGATTTAGAGATGTTAGCTAATGAAAAAAGTAGTTGTTGGCTAATAAAATATATGTTAGTTGATAAATTATCTAAAAACTAGTCATATTTGGTAAAAATTAGCTCAAAAATTAGATGATAATCGCTACACGAGTATAAAAACCAAAAAACAGCTTCAATTACTTATATGCAAATGTACGTACTGTCTAGATGGACGGTAAACATGGTGTTCCTCATATTTTCATTTTTTTGTCGTTTTCTTCTGAATCTGACCATATATATATATATATATATATATTTATTGGGTTCACGTGAGACCAACCTGTTTTCGTGAGACATTGAGACCAAGAAATTAACACTAAACCTTCACAGTGATTCATTGTAAAGGTAAGAAAAACAACAAACTTTCACAACAAAAACACTGTGAAGGTTTATCATCACTGTACCTTCACAATCTTTTGCTGTGAAGGTTTACTGTTAATTTTTTGGTCTCACGGTCTTACGGAAATAGCTTGGTCTCACACGATCTCAGGTCATAGGGTATATATATGGCCAGGTTCAAGAGAAAACCTCAAAAAACGAAAACTAAATAACACTTTGGTAACCCTTCATCTGGACGGTATGCACTTGTGCATACAAGTAATTTGTAACATGCACACGCGCATATGCACAAGTGCATAATACACTTGTGCATAAAAAACAAAAATACAACATAATTTACCTGTATGCACAAGTACATACCATCCAGATGAAGGGTCACCAAGATGTTCTTTAGTTTTCCGTTTTTTGGAGGTTTTTCTTCTGAACCTCCTATATATATAGCCTTAGGTTCAATAGAGAAGTGCAAATATTTAGAGAAATAGAGAAGTAAAAAAACACGGGATCGTTCATATATGAACGTTCATATATAAACAGTCATATATGAATGTTCATATATGAACGTTCATATGAACGTTCAGATATGACTGTTATATGAACGTTCATTTATGAACGTTCATATATGACTGTTTATATATGAACGTTCATATATGAACGGTCCCATGTTTTTTACTTCTCTATTTCTCTAAATATTTGCACTTCTCTATTGAACCTTTCCCTATATATATATATATATATATATATATATATATATATAGAGAGAGAGAGAGAGAGAGAGAGGAAGGTTCACGTGAGGAGCGCATCAAAACGTGAGAACGTGAGGAGCACTCCCGTGCTTCGGATCACATATGATTTACACTGCTAAAAAATCGGAACTTCTCGAAAATTCGCGCAAAAGTGGCGCGAGGCGTGGCGCGATGCTGCAGGTCGCGGATCACATGTGATTCAACACTGTAAATCATTAATGATTCATAACTGTCAATTCGAGTCCAGATCAGTTGTGAATCACATGTGATTTGCAGCTGTAAATCATATGTGATCCGAAGCACGGGAGTGCTCCTCACGTTCTCACGTTTTGACGCGCTCCTCATTTGAACCCGCCCCTATATATATATATATATATATATATATATATATATATATATATATATATATATATATATATATATATATATATATATATATCACTACTATAATATAAAACATTTACTGCGTGTTTTTTTAAAGTCTTCTAAAATCAACTTTACAACCTAATACTACATATGTACAACTTATTAATGTCCCAAATTTGAATTATGTAAAACTAATTGATAAACACATTCAATTACAAGATAATTGTCGATCTCTACGTACGAGGGGCATGTTCTCTAGGAACCCGGAAACCGGCCCAAGCACGACACATGACATGTTCATCAGGAATATGGATGTGTTCTTCGTTATGAATGTATGATTCATTGTGAATAACACATCCATATATGTCTATCATTAATGCGTTATTCATATTCACGATGAACAATTTATGGGTTCCTAAGCAATTTTAGATTCCTAATAGAACTTTTCGTTTACGTATAACGTACTAATACGACAAAATTCTACGTAAATTTTAATTCCGTTTCAACATCGAGAGGTGAATGAACGTATGGGAAAAGATGACTGAGCAGGAGTAAGATTTTTTTTTGTACAAAAAGATTGATACCGGCAACCCCAATCGGCCCACAATCGGCTGCCTATCCATAATGTGGGGGGCATACCTGACTCATTCAGTGGTTGTGGCTATGAGGGTGTCTTGGGTTCGAACCCAAGACCATCTGTTTTTGTACAAAGATGCTCCACCCATTACCCACTGAGCTACACGCCCCAATTTAATCAAAAATGAAAATTAATGGATTTAAAATAATACACCCATTATATTATATTATATTAAACCAAAGCTAATTATTCATTATTATTCTCATTACTTGCCCTCAATATCCCCACCCACAGAGCCCCTAAATCACTACTTAAGCCTAATGGTAAAAAACATAGAAGATATCAAAATACACTAACCTACGTTTTTAGTCCCTGTGGGTTGATAGAAATTGCAGATTTCATTCCCATGGTTATAAAATTACTGTTTTTGTCCATATATAGTTAATTTATAATTCATTTCTATTTTCGTCTTTAAGATTAATACTATATTTATTTAAGTATACAAGACAAAAATAGAAATAAAATTTCAACAAACCACACGAACTACAATAACGTAAGTTACTCTACAAGGTATCAATTTGGAAATTGTGCTAAAAAAGAAATGATACATGCTCCTAATAAAATATTTTATAAGTAGCTGAGTTGTTAAAATCTTAAGTTTTATTTCTTAACCATCACGGATTCAAGTTTAAGTTCTACTAAAGATTTACCGTTGTTAACTGTTAGACCCCTAAAATAAAATTATAGAGAAATAATTATCCTTATATTTAATATATCTTCAAACAATATTAAAATTGGAAAAAATTAATAAGAAAACATATTATAAAAGAGGAAAAAAATGTGTCGATGAAGTTTGATCGTTACGATATGAAATTTCCGTAACAATCAACATAAAAACATGTATATTTAACGATTGTCGTCAAATATCCTTACGGTAAGTGTTAATAAACCCAAAATTAAAAGCTTAGGCTGGAGTCTTACACGCATAAATCAACAAAGAAGACCCCACTTTTTCTTCTTCTTCTTCGCCCAAATTCTTCTCTTCAAACCACAATCTGCTATCCAATCCACTCCTTGGTCTAAACAAGAAGATCCCAGCCCTTGATCTCGATTTCGTGTTTGAGTTCGAATCAAAGAACCAATCGTGAACGTCCCACATCAAATCGACAAGCATTCCATCCAAAAACACTGTTTGATTCCCACGAAAATTCCATCGTAATCTCTTCACTTGAATCACATTCTTGTTATCTATACAAACCGACAAACTAAAAGAATTCTTGATTTTCCGGTCATCAGCCACGCACGTGATCGTTATATCATGCCACGTGCCGGTGTCAAAAAACTTGGCCCGACTCGAATACTCTGAACCCGAAAATCTCTCGATACGAGATACCAATGAAGATTTGGCAAAAGGGTAATTGAAAACAAGCCTTTTTAACTCCAATTCTTGAAAGTCGTGGTCACCAATTAGAATCATCTCTGAATTGACCAGAAGTGCGATAAAGTATCCTCTGACCGGTTCAGGGCCGATTTGGTAGGAGGCTTTGGTGAGATCCCAAATGAGTTGGATGTTTGAGTGAAAAGGTTGGAGCTTTTTGGAGCCTTTGATGTTTGTGAGCTGAAAAGATTTGGAGGAATTAGAATTAGAATTAGAATTAGAATTAGAACTAGAATGGTGTTCAGTGATGGAAATTGAGAAGGCAAAGTCAATGGAGTGAGTTGACCAGGTGAGTGTGATGAAAAGATAATGGTTTTGTGATGAGAGTTTGAGTTTATGGAGGGTTGAGACTTCATCTTGGATTGTGGTTGGAGAGAGATTATAAATATTGTGGTTTGAATTTCCAGAACAATATGAATCTGAAACCTTGATTGCATGTTCACTGTAACAAGTTGCTAAATTTCTCATTTTTAATATAACAACTAATAATACCCACAAAAGATTCAACCCCGCATACCATTACTCATCAAAATATGCACAAATTTCTTTAAAGAGAGAGAGAGAGACTTAAGAAGATGCTTTGTTTGTCATCTTTATAGAGAAACCTACAAAGAGGATGATCGAATCTCTTCGATACATATATAATATATTGTAAAGAAAGTGTGTGTGTGTGTGTGAGAGAGAGAGCGAAGGTGGGGGATTAAGAAGGTGTTGTATTTGTCATCTTCAGAAGGAAGAAAACAAAGATGGCTATGAATCTTGTTGATACATATATTTCTGTGTGTATATATATAATATATGTATGAGAGAGAGAAAATGTGCAATAATATTCTTTGCCTAGGGTAAAAGAAAGAAAATGGAGAGCTTGAAGGTTATGGAATGAGAGATTGATTCATCTTTTGTTATATGAACTGTCTATTCTGTAACTGAAAACTAAATAGAGAGAGAGAGAGAGAGAGAGAGAGAGAGAGAGAGAGGGTGTGTTTTAATGGACAGCTTATCTGCATTAAATGGGGATTCCATTTTTTTACTCGCTCTTTTAATTTACAATTACTATTTCCAGATCTAAAACTACCAAGTTTAGAGTATGACTGCATTATCACCTGGTACACCATGCATAACAAATTGTAGACTACTCTGGATTGAGAGTGTTTGTAGAAAAGACTGACTTTTTAATAATGATATAAATTAATAAGGGAGGAGAATGATGAATGCAAATTGTCTTATTTAAAAAGAAGAAGGTTAATAAAAATGAGAGTGTACCACTTTGACTTGTACTGAAGTTTGACTTCTTGGATCTGAAGACTTGGTTGGTTACCCAACAAACCAGAGATGAATGTGCCAAATAATAAGCAAAATCAGTGTTTTGTTTAATTTTTAAAGCATACATTGTATATTTGTATTATAAACATAATAATGTTTTGATTTTGATTTCGTATAATATTCTTGATAATATCTAAGCTCGTACATATCAAATATTAGGGTACATGTGTTCTATATCTAATATTGTATAAAAATACAACATATTTTGATTTAATTCATACGTTAATTTCACTTATCAGATATCAAATTAAATATTTTAAAAGTAGGTTATTTTAAATAAGACTAGCTTGGAGCAAAATACGTTTTAATTTTATATAGCTTATTTGTTTTTAAACAATGGTTGAATATGAGTAATTTGGATGGAATATATTATCTAGGGTTGTAAATGAACCAAATATTCAACAAACCTTTGTGAACCGTTCAACATGATATTCATTTATGTTTGTTTATTTAATAAATAAGCGAAGATTAACACATTTTTCTGTTTGTTTAGTTAAACAAACGAACATGAATAATAGTTCAATTCATTCGTTCAATTATGTTCGTTTAACTTGTTTATATATATATATATTGAGTTCTGGTGAGAAGATGAGATTAATGTGAGAAGATGCACCAGAGCAAGTCAACATTTGATTAAAAGTGATTAACAGTTCAGATCCTATCCACTTCTCACACTTTTTACGTTAACCCCAACTTTTCACATATTGATACATTTAAATATTATGACATTGATATGTAAAACAATTATTCAAATTAAACTTTTAGAATTTCTTTTTATTCATCCTAAGTTTATCTCATTTTTATTTTGTTAATTTTATTTTTGACAAACGAAATGATGAGTAATGTTGGATTGGTGGTTGTTTTTTGTTCATTTGTATTTGTTCGTTTGTGTTTTTTTACATTCAATTATGTTCATTCATTTAACATCTTAGCGAATGAAAACAAACGAAAGCGAACAAACACATTTTCCTAACAAAATGAAATGAACACCAAAATATAAATGTTCGTTTACTGTGCTTGTGCTCGTTTGCTCGTCTAACGTAAACAAACGTACTCGAACAAGCTTCTCTTCATATTCGTTCAATTTATTTAAAACCCTATCTATTTTACAATGGATTATATGATTTTAAGTAATGTTTTGATAGAAAAAGTCCAGTCCTTAAATGTTGTATAAATAAATTATTTCAATGATACATCCAATGACCATTGGAAAATGTGTTCAACGAAAAGTTGTTATTTAATAATTGTATAAATTAAAAAATTGAATGACATAAATCGTCATTTTAACCGTCTATTCAAAATAAGTACTACATTAAAATTGATTATTTACATACACTTTAAATTAATTGAAACAATGCGAGATACCATAATAATCACAATAAAATCAATGTTCTAAAAAACTCACCGCACAGCTGTCATGGCGCGTCATGACACCAAGCCTTGTGTCTCATGCCATGTTAAGCCCGAGTGGCACGTCATGGCCTAATGTGTTGTTTTCGTAATGCTATATTTGATTTTTTCTTACATTTTCAATGTCTTATTTGCAAGTTATATAACATAATTTAACCTGCTTACTACTATTGGATCATTGAGTAACACTACAAAACATATGTTTTTATATATAATATTATATATGAATTAGAAATTTGACGCCATAAGTCATGCCTTGAAAACGTCATAGCTTCGCCGTAGCTCCTAAGGCTTGAGGCTTGATCTCGCCGTCTCACCACGCCTCACGCCACTTAGAACCTTGAATAAAATAAAAAAAAAAATCTTTTATTTTTAGTAGACATTGGATTGTAGTAGTTGATAGTTGAGACATATTATTTAACATGTTCTTTTTGTACTAGGAGATTTATTGTTACATGAAAATATCGCACACTATTAATGTTTGATAGGGAAATGATTACTGTGATATCCCATTTTTGAAACTCGTATGGTTTTTGGGGAACGGTTTCTAAATTGAAATTCTTAACATTCATTGTTGCATATATGTTTATTTGGTTAACTTTTTAGGTCTTGTATTTTAAGTATGTTTTATTTAAAAGATAGAAGATTCAAGTTAAAATGGATGAACGGTCAAGATTCATATAGATGATTTATTTCTGTGGCAATGAAATAACTAATAAATGATCCTTGACTAGGGGTTTTCTCTATACAATATTTAGATGAGGATGCAGAGTCTGTGACACTAATGTAATTTATTCCGATAATATAGAGATCAGAGATCTTTAATAAATTCTAAACGTTCAATTCTATATATGTTAAATATAACAAAAATTATGGTAGTTTATTATTGTAATGTCATAAATTCAATCAAATTGAGATTATAATTAATAGATATATGAACTAAAATATAATAAATTTTTACCCTTCAAAGTAGTTCGGTAGATTTTGTAAAAATTAAAGAGATAGGTTTAAAAAAGAACACTAAAAATTAAGAACAAATTTATCCATCTAAATCATCCATTTATTCAAATATCTAATAGTTGTAAATAATGTAGAAGGGGTACTTTGACCAACACATAGAAAGGGCAACTGATTTTAGATTATAAGAGATGGTTATCATTGAACTTGGATCGTCATTGTTAAATCCAACGTTGATACATTATTCTTGTTGTGTGTGTGTGTGTGTGCATGCGTGTGTGTCTTACGATGTACTTAACTCGAGGAAAGTTCAACTACTACTAGGGTACTTTGACCAACACATAGGAAGGGCAACTGATTTCAGAAGTTCTCTTATAGAAACCCCTTTCTATTTTGTAGATTCTTTTAGCTTTTCAAATTGTTCTTTATAAAGTGTTAATAAGTTAGTTATTCCCTTCATCTTATCAAAATAGCAACATTTGAACTAACATATAGTTTGGACTATCTACTTAATGTTGCTCGTAAGGGGATGAAGGGAATAACCGGTTCAAATGTTGGACTAAACACGTAACTTGATATATTGGCATATCTGCATATATGATGTTTGCATTATCATATATCTGCATATATGAAAAACAACAACCGAATATAGGAAATTATAACATATAATGAAAACGGCGTAATTCCAAACACATAAAAACCACATCAACAAAAAAAAATCATAACATTGCAACATCCCAGAATAGTTCTTAAACTTATTACAAGAAAACTTTACGATTACTTAAATTGTTCAAACAAGTTGACAACTAAATATAAAAATTGTTAATCTGATAAAGAAAGCAAAATCCCTATCGGACGATGCCTTCATATGAGTTTCACAAACTACCTTTGCGGACAATTCCGAGATCCATGAATCAAACCATTATTTGGGCAAAAAGTTGATTACCGGCAACCCTAACCGGCCCCACACGGAACCTGCTCCAAGGAAAACTAATGTGAGGGAGCATTTTTTGACTCACTCAGCGGCTGAGGCTAGTGAGGGGGGCCTAGAATCGAACTCATGACCTGTTATGTATTTGGGCAAAGTCTCCCACCCCTTTGCCAACTGAGCTACACGCCAAATGTAAGAAATCTTAATAATTATATATTGTTATTGTATTAAATTTATACGAATAAGCCTCTATGTTTATTCTAAATGTTTACAAAATTTAAACTATCATATGAAAAGGAATCAAAACCTTTACCACTGTTTGCCATCTTGTTGCTCCTAATTCCACCAGAATGTTTCTGTAAAGCAATGGAACTTTTCTATATCAGAAATCCCTTGTGTATTAGCAGTAACCATAGACAAAACTTTATATATATAGAATACGGTTGGCAGTTCCTTCCATTAAGGAAACTGTCAATAACCTCCAGTTTAAACTTGATCTTATCCACATCAATTTGTAGATAAAAGACATAACTATATATATGTAAATAAATAGACTTGTATATAAATTCATAGATAAACTGTAAAGTATATGTTAAGTTCATAAAATAATCTTACAATCTCCCACTGAACTTAACAACCTTACAACCTTTATAACTCTAGTATGAATTTATATTCTTAAATGTGCACACAAGTCAACATATACATAATTAAGTTATTCAATATTCATGTTAACTATATTATACCGAACTGAATTAAGAAATGACATGATGAATTGATAAAACATCAGCATTGCAAAATTACATTCCAGATAAATAATTACATGAATGTACTTAAATGTCTTCTAAATATATTTTAGAACTTCATAGATATATCAAACTATCTTTGTCATCACCGATCGGTTTTAAGCACTCAAAATTCATCAGCTGCTACTTAGACACTGATGATGATACTATAGATCACAAGCTGCTAAACATTAAACACTGATAAATCAGTGAATTATTCATTAACTATTTTATCGATCTTAATGATCCATTGTTAATTGAACACATATATAGTTAAACCAAAATTTCAATATAAAATTGAAAATCAAAAGATACTGCCTTCTATTATGTTATATAAAATAACATCAACTTTAGTTGTACAAATTAATGCAGTAAATAACAAAATGAATATAAACTAAAATTTACAACATATACCATATAAAGTTATTCATGCTATAAGAACAAAGTCATAGAACTTACATAATTAGATGCTGATGATTTATTCAACATCCAAACTTTCAATTATTCCCATAGACTTACAATGATCCATGAAAACATTAACGGGTAATGCCTTTGTAAAAGGGTCTGCAAGTTGAGCTTTAGTGTGAATTTTCACAACTTCAATATCTCCATCTCTCACACTTTCTCTTACAGCAAAATATTTAACGTCTATGTTCCTAGAACCAGATGTCCTTTTGTTATTTTTAGAGAAGAAAACAACAGATGAATTATCACAGTAAATAGTCATTGGTCTCTCTATAGATTCAATCAATCCCATGTGAGAAACAAAGCTTTTTAACCATAAGGCTTGTCCTGTTGCTTCATAAACAGCAATATATTCAGCTTGAAACGTTGAAGTTGCGGTGAGACTTTGTTTAGTTGTCTTCCATGAAACTGCTCCTCCACCCAAAGTAAAAATATAACCTGAATTAGATTTCAAATCATCCAAGTCTGATTTATATGAAGCATCTGCATAACCTTTAATCTCAAAATCTTGATTTTCTGATCTTCTATATACCAACATCCAATCTTTAGTCTTCTTCAAATATCTTAAGACTTTCTTTCCTGCAGTCCAATGCTCAATACCAGGATTTGCTGATATCTGGATAACATATTAACTGCAAATGATATATCAGGTCTAGTACAGACTTGAGCATACATTAAACTTCCAACAAGTCTTGCATATGGCTTATTTTCCATGTCTTTCTTTTGCAATAAATTCCTAGGACACTGTCCTTTATGCAATTTGTCTCCCTTTGACACAGGAGCTTCACCACTCTTACAATTTTGCATTCCAAATCTTTGCAAAATTTTATCTATATATGTCCTTTGTGACAAACCCAGAACACATTTTTCTCTGTTTCTTTTGATCTCTATACCAAGAACATAACTAGCTTCTCCCATGTCTTTCATGTCAAACTGACTTGAAAGAAATCTTTTAGTATCATTCAATAAACCAATACTACTACTAGCTAACAAGATATCATCAACATACAAGATCATCAGAACAAATTCACTACCATTACACTTTATATATATGCACTCATCCAATTTGTTCTCTATGAAACCATAACTAGAAATAACTTTATCAAACTTAAGATACCATTGTCTGATTGCTTGTTTTAAACCATAAATAGATTTTTGAAGTTTACATACCTTATTTTCTCCCTGTTCAAAACCTTCTGGTTGCAACATATGAATCTCCTCATTTAACTCACCATTTAAAAATGCAGTCTTAACATCCATCTGATGCAATTCTAAGTCAAAATGTGCCACAAGAGCCATAAATATTCTGAAACTATCCTTTGTAGAAACAAGAGAAAATGTCTCATTGTAATCTATTCCCTCTTTCTGATTATAACCCTTAGCTACGAGTCTTGCTTTGAACCTTTCAACATTTCCATTTACATCCTTCTTTGTTTTAAAAACCCATTTGCAGCCTATAGGTTTACAAAATTCAGGTTTATCCACCAAAGTCCAAACATTATTTGTTGACATACTATTAAGTTCATCTTCCATAGCAGACATCCATTTTGAACAATTGGTAGATTGCATAACATGCTTAAGTGTAATAGGATCATCTTCATTTAATATATTTTCAACATCTATATGATATACCTCATAATAATCTGGAATAGCAGACTTTCGCATTCTGTCTGACCTTCTCAAATTCTGTTGTCCCACTTCATAACTGTCTGATTCAGATTGTAAGTTGTGTTGATCCATGTGTGTTTGATCACTATTGATCTGCTGCATATGTGTAACATTCTGATTTGCTTCACTACTCTCAATAGGAAACGGATTTACTTCTACAACTGTTACATTACAACTATCATCCATATTAAAGAACTCAGGATATACAAATAACTCATCAAATTTTCTTTCATCCGAATCTGACGTAGATGCATTAATGTTATCTTGGACAAATAATTCATCAAGGAAAACAGCTCTGTTAGTCTCAAAAATTCTCGTGACTCTCCCAGAACAATAAAATTTGTAACCTTTTGATTTTTCAGAATAACCAATAAAGTTACAACTTACTGTTTTTGAGTCAAGTTTCCCAGTTTCAGCAGAAAATTGAACTCTAGCCTCTGCTTTACATCCCCAAACATGTAGATGATTTAAACTAGGCTTATAACCCTTCCATAACTCAAAAGGTGTTGAAATTATTTCTTTGCTTGGAGTTCTATTACAAATGTAATTAGCAGTCTTCAATGCTTCACCCCACAGGTATTTTGGTAATTCAGACCTCAAAATCATGCTTCTAACCATACTCATCAAAGTTCGATTTCTTCTCTCTGAAACCCCATTTTGTTGAGGAGTGTATGGAGTAGTGTATTGAGCTGTAATACCACATTCTTGCAAGTATAAAGCAAATGGTCCTTTGTGCTGTCCCTTTTCTGTATATTTGCCAAAAAATTCTCCTCCTCTGTCTGATCTAACAACCTTAATGAGCTTGTCTGTTTGTCTTTCAACCTCTGTCTTAAAGATTTTGAAGATGTCTAAGGCTTGTGACTTTTCAGACATTAAATAAATGTAACAATATCTTGAAAAGTCATCTATGAAAGTAATAAAAAAAATATTTCCACAAATAGTTTGAATTGGAAAAGGACCACAAATATCTGTATGTATTAATTCTAATAAAGTTTCACTTCTCTTGGATCCAAAAGTTCTTAGATTTGTCATTTTACCTTTTAAACAGTCCACACAAGTTTCAAAATCATCAAAATTTAATGGTGGTAAGATTTCTTGTCTAACCAAATTTTTGCGTCTTTCTTTAGAAATATGAGCCAATCTTTTGTGCCATAAGTAAGATGAACTATCCTGATTACGTTTTCTCTTGTTTATTGATTTTGTATTAAGAAATGAGATCTCCATATCATTGTTAGATAAATGAGATACACAATCAACTAACCAATACCCATCTATGATATTTGTGTTACCAAAACATTTAGACAAATAATAGAAGGACATAATTTTATTATTACTAGAGAAAGAGTACCCATTTTGTCTTACAAATTGAGATCCGGAAATCAAATTCCTACTAATACTGGGAATATAATATACATTTTCTAAAGTTAATACAAAGTTATTCTTAAATATAAGCTTAGTAGAACCTATAGCTTCTACAGCAACGTTTTGACCATTAGCAGTGCACACCTTAGTCTCAAACTTGTTTGGGATTACTAGGCTTGATAATCCCTGCAAGGAATTGACAACATGAATGGGTGACCCAGTATCAAACCACCAAGAATTTTTATGCACAAAAGAATTTGACTCAATATTAAAAAACTTTTTAAATATAAAATTACCTTTCTTATTGAGCCAAGCCTTAAACCCTTCACAATCTTTCTTAAAATGTCCAACTTTCTTACAAAAGAAGCATTACATAGCAGGTTTCACAAACTTGCCCCTCTCTTTGTTGTTACCAGTCTTTGGAGTGATCTTAGAAGTACTACCCTTATGCCAATTCTTGAATTTTGGCTTGGCAATCTGTAACACCCCATATTTCAACTCTTGTGGTATTAGTGCAGAAATAAGAAATTCTGGGGCTCTTTTGAGAAAAACTCAAAATTCTGTGGCTGAGTTGTGAAAAAGAAAAGCTAGCTAAGTTAAAACTCTCCTAAAACCCTATTTGGTCCTCATTTGTCGGCTGGAGAGTTCAAGAAGGGAGAAGGAGCTCAAGAAATCCACAGTGGAAGGTTTGGAGAAGGTGGTTCAGTGAGGGATTGAAGGAATTTGCTACCAAGGTATACCTTCATCTTCATCTCTTTGATTTGTCTTGGAAATGGAGTTTAGATGTATGATTCTTATTGATTTCTCTTCTTCTTCAAGTATTTTGAGACAAAACCAATTGGAAGGGTGTGTTGGATGATTCCCTTGAGGAGTGTGTGAACTCTTGGTGTTATTCCACCTTTCCAATGGAGGTTCTTAAGTTGATTCATTTTAGAAAGGATTTGTGTTTTCAAAAGAGTAGTTCATGATGGTTGATTGAGGAATTGATTGATTTAAGTAATGAGGATTGTTTCCTTAATGTATAAATAGTTTTAGAGTTTGTTTTGGGAAGTTATCAATCGATTGGAATCATTTTTGGAGGAGTTAAGTGGGTTTTCGAGCTGACCCTGGGATGCAGAACTGAGAATGCTCGACCAGAGAGTTACGCGGCTTTTCACGCGGTTTGCAAACATCGTAAGTCTCTGTTGGGAAATTCTCGTTTCTGCTTCGTTGGTCGTTCGGGCTTAGATTCGAGGCGTGGCTTAGGGGTTTGTCTTAAGACACTATGGGGAATGTTTTAGAGTATAATTGGGGAGTCTAATACTTCCTTTGTTAACCCCAATTCAGGTGATCGTTTGGTGTTTAAGTGAGCTCCGATTAGAGTGTCGTATAGCCGAATACCAGGTGAGTTCCCTTATGCATTATTTCTATATTTTAAAATGAATTGAGAAGATTTGATATGACTGAAAATGAGTTTACTTGATCATCATGAATTTATGTCTTCTCATGCATGAAAAGTGTTATCTTACAAGTGGAAGGAGGATTATCCTCGAGTAAGTTTTAAAACATGTTTTAATGTTTATGCCTGTGGTAGAGTCGGGTTGCACAGTGGAGGACCCCCGAGTTGCCGTGCCTGGCTTTGTTAGGTGTCGAGTTGCCGTGCCTGGCTTTGTAAGGTGTCGAGTTTCCATGCCTGGCTTTGTAAGGTGTTGAGTTGCCGTGCCTGGCTTTGTAAGGTGTTATTGGTCCATGCCACTGTGTACACCCATGTTTGAGCTCAAACTTGTTACGTGCTGTTTGCAAGGAAATGTGTTTTCTTAAAATGTTTTGTGGTCGCGTTTTTAGGAGGGAATTCACTAGACCTTATGGTCTAACCCTCGCTTTCAAAACTTAAAAACCATTTTCAGGAAAGGGAGGCTTAGGTGCTTCATTCAAAGGGAAAGAGAAGGCTTAAGGCGGATGTGCGAGAATAGAGACCGTCATGATCCAGCTGTTGTTAGTTTAAACATCTCGGTTGTAATCGTTTGGGAACTTTAAGCTTTGAGTATGTTATCAAGTATTGTGATGTAAATTGGGACCCTTATGGGCTTTTTGGACTTATATTCCATGTTAAGTGTTTTGGGTTGTTACAAATGGTATCAGAGCCGTAGTTTAAGGGATTTAGGTGACCGAATGGGCCTAAACTTAAACTTGAGAATAGGGACACAACCGAGATATAGGAAGCCATTAGGAAAGACCTTAATCGTAGGATGTCTTGACAATGGTAGTGAGAACCCTCATGTAAGGTAAATTCAAATAGCATCTGACCAATGCTATTTTGGACTTACAGGTGCATGGGTGTAATCAATCGCTATTGTCAGGATGGGTGGTGAGTGTGGAAGTATGTAGAAGGTTCTAACCTTGTGTTTGATAGCAAATAGTTGATGTGTCATGGGAGATCCCTTGTGATGTGGTGTTTGTAACTTCTAGAAGAAGTGTTGTCTAGAATGTTGATGAGCTGTCTAGAGGTAAACTCTCTGGGATAGGAAGCGAGAATTATGTTGGCATCTTGAAAACCTTCAATTCAAGATTGAGGGAGGGAATTTAGTTCTGGATTCCTTAGTCAAACGGTTGAGTGGCAAGGTTATTGAATGAAGGAGATCAGTGTTGTTTTGAAGTATGCATAAGAGTAGGAGGTGAGATAACTGGTTAGTTTGGTAAACCATGTTGAGCGGTCGATCAAGTGGATTGTGGAGCACTTGTGCGACAAGTTGTAGCATAAGTAAGAAAGCGGTTGTTGGTCTTAGTGAGGTATCAGTGAAAAGTTGAAGTGAGTGCAACGGTTGACTTGGTTAGAGTGAATAGCCTTCAATTGCATATTAAATTTCATGCATTGTGTCATTAAACTTATTACACAAATTCTTTCATGTTAAAGGCATGTACGTGCATAACAAACTTTCCTTGTTTTGAGAAATGAGTTGACACTAGCAAGTGTGTGTTTTTTTTATTGGTAAAGGATAAATTTGTTTTCACTATACGATAAAGCTTTGAACTTAGAAATCTACGAATTACTTCACACTTTTATTTGGGCAGAGAATCTTCGTTATGAAAATATTGAAAACGTTTTATTGAGAGGTTTTGTTTATAAACAAAATGAGTATTGACTTGTTATTATTATAAGAACGAGTATTGGAGTTGACAGGCCCACTTTGGGTAAGTAATTTCGTTCGAAAATTTTCCGGTCATATGCAAAAGGGTTTCATTGGAGACAACCGTAGTGTCGGCATCGATTTGGATGGACAGGGTTACGAATTATCGTAAGTGTGCCTGTAAGTGATCTTTGTGATCGTTGTGTTTTACTATTCATCTTGAGTAATGTTGTTTCATGCATACTCAAACTCGCTTTATACTTTTGCATCTATCGTGTTTCTTAAAAGTGCGCAAAATGATTTCAATCGTTGTATCATTGTGCATGAAGGCTATGAACTCGCTAGGTCGGGGGAGGATGTTACAATTTAAGCCAAGGAAAGGGCTTTGGGAGTTAAATTGCTAGTTGTATAAGATGTGGTCAAGTTATGACCATAGTGTTCCGTTAGAGTAAGTGGGTGAATACCAGGAGTCTTGGGCAGTGAATCTGGAATGTTGGTATGAGTGTAGTTTGAACTATTGTCGGGATATGTGAGAATAGTTTTAATCGCGGTAAAGTTGAAATGGCCAAAGTGTTTCTGTTGGTGGAATAGAAATCAGTAGCGTTACGTTACCTAATGTAATGTTTTCGGTTTCGAGTTGGAGTACTGAGATGGTTTGATAATTAGATCTTGCTAAGAAAGATCTTGTGTTTAGTCTCTCTCGAGGGAGAACGGTGGGGTATAAGTTGGTTATAAGGCGTAGGACGAAGTGGGTTATGTTAGGAATCCTAGATTGTCAGGAAAGAATGAAATCATCATGTAGTCCATTAATGTGGAGGTTTTGTCAGGAGATTGAAACGTGAGAATGAACCCGTTGCGGGCGAAAGAGTGAGGTTGTTCGAGAATGTGTTAAGGATATGGTATAGGAACACCTTGTGAGGGCATTGGGAGAACGGAAGTCCACCAATGTGAATGTAATGTCCATTGAGGTTTTGGATGATTAGCTTGTGTGTAAAGTGTCTAGCACAGCGGAGATAGATTGCGAGGAGTTAACGAGGAACGAGAACTGGTTCGGGAGTTAGGAGAAATAGATTCTTTCGAGAATCCTTGTTCATCGTAAGGCGACTGGACAATTGCATGTCGATTGTCGATGTCGAATCAGTGACCGTTTTGTTGGATAGTTGTCGGGAGGTTGGTATTGGAGAAGTAACTATAGTGTCGCTCTCTTGTTGAGTTTTCTTACAAAGAGGTAAGAAGTTGTTTGGAGAAAGGTAGGTATCCGACGTGACGTTTGACCACCTTGTGTGAGTGTACAAAAGTAAGAGATCGTGATTTCTTATGGGGTATGATGATCCATATAAGAACGAAAGGTTAGGGTAATCGAAACGGGTGTACCTTGAGTAATTGACTTTGTCATGTGGTTCGTTTAGACCCGGGAAGGGCAAAGTCGAGCAACGTTTTGGCTTCGTTTGAAATTGTGTTATGGGCGGCATAAAGGAAGTAACATCTTCTGCGTATGTAAAGGCATCACGTTAACTTGTTGCAATGTAGTCGCGGGGTGCGATAGTGGCGTGGGGGAAGTGGTAGCACTTGGTACCAAAGAAGCGTGTATGTCTCAGATGTAATGGTGAATTGCCGTAATAATGGAGTAGTCAAAGGTAATGAGTATGCCTGGTTGAAGTGTGTGGTTTTGCGGGCGGTATACGTTAATACTAGGTTGAGATCAAGAGATTAAGTTGCGGTTGGTAACGGGATGACAGGAGAACCCTTGTCCTTCTCGATCCCATTGGATTTTGGGTGAGTTTTCATGCTTCACTTGATTGTCGAGCAGGATATTGTACCCGTTAAGTTGTAGTGCTTCGTCGTGAAGTTTAGTCAAGAGCGTTGGAGTATTTCGTGGATGTAATGAATTAGAATGAGCGGGTCGGCGGTGTTGGAGAGTTAGGAACTCTTGGTAGTTCTTGGTGTTAAGTACCTCATGAGAACTTGGCTAAAGGTCTTGACTGATAAGTATGGAGAAGTTGTTCTGTTAGGCTGTAGCGGTGTGCGATGGAAAGTTTGTGTAAGCATGAGAGAAGATGATGACGGTATGAAAGATCAAGTATAGACAGACTCGCGGTAAGAAGATGTCATGAGACATTGAATGGGCGGACTATAGTTGAAGAACTGTTCTTTTTAAGGCATAAGATAAGGGATTGTTGTTTATGTCATGGTTAATGAGTTGAGAAAGCTAAGTTCATGCGACCGGTCTAAAAGTTGGTTCTTGTGGGTGAGTCATTCTTTTGAGGGATCTTTAATGTATCAAGTTAGGATGGAAACAAGTGGTCAAATGTGGTGTCGTGGTCGAGAGACCTTGGGATTAGATTCAGTATTGTCGGGGAGAATGTTTCGCGTGAGCGTGTCGTTTAACATTCAATTAATTGAGATAGTTTGAATGAGCTTGGTCACTCCTCCGTGTGGGAGGGCAAGTGAACGTTGGAGGCAGTTCCTAGTTAGTGGAACCATTTGGTGGATTAGGGCGAAGGACATAATTGTGTATAGAATATAACTATGGCTTAGCGATTGTTGTGAGTTTGGACCGTTGATTTGTAGCTGTTGAGACACGTGTGATCAGTGTGACTTTGAGGAAACGCAACTGTGCCAGGTGAACGCTATTTTGGTAGGAGGGCGTTCATCCGTTGATATGAATGTTATATGGTGGCGAGAATGCGGTAATGATATGAGAGTGATAGTGTGTAATGTCGACGGAGGGAGTGATTAGTCTCCGTTTAGAGATTCGGGTTATTGCGGTGTTAACTCGAGTAGAGTCGTTTTCTATTAAGGAGAGTAATTTGGATGAGTAGTATGTTCGGACGAAGGGATTGCATGTGTGTTTCAACAGGAGATTGAATTGGGCTATATTGTAATGAAGTAATGGCAGTTATAGAAGGAATTGGGGGAGATAATGAATGAATTAAAGGTACTCGGGGAAGTATGAAACTTTTGGTGCGTCTTCGCAAGTAATGCGAATGATTGAGGGGTCGGATTTTGTAGTACCGTTAGAAACAAATATTGGCACCGGATGGTCGAGAATTTGAGGGACAAAGAAGTTGATCTTCTAGAATTGTATTTGCAACTCCTTAAGAAATTCTGTGGGTAATGTGATTATTGGAAGTCAGAAGTTAACTCCAAATTGCAGCATATGTCCGGCAATGGAATTCCGAGGACGGAATCCTGTTAAGGGGGAGGTGATGTAACACCCCATATTTCAACTCTTGTGGTATTAGTGCAGAAATAAGAAATTCTGGGGCTCTTTTGAGAAAAACTCAAAATTCTGTGGCTGAGTTGTGAAAAAGAAAAGCTAGCTAAGTTAAAACTCTCCTAAAACCCTATTTGGTCCTCATTTGTCGGCTGGAGAGTTCAAGAAGGGAGAAGGAGCTCAAGAAATCCACAGTGGAAGGTTTGGAGAAGGTGGTTCAGTGAGGGATTGAAGGAATTTGCTACCAAGGTATACCTTCATCTTCATCTCTTTGATTTGTCTTGGAAATGGAGTTTAGATGTATGATTCTTATTGATTTCTCTTCTTCTTCAAGAATTTTGAGACAAAACCAATTGGAAGGGTGTGTTGGATGATTCCCTTGAGGAGTTTGTGAACTCTTGGTGTTATTCCACCTTTCCAATGGAGGTTCTTAAGTTGATTCATTTTAGAAAGGATTTGTGTTTTCAAAAGAGTAGTTCATGATGGTTGATTGAGGAATTGATTGATTTAAGTAATGAGGATTGTTTCCTTAATGTATAAATAGTTTTAGAGTTTGTTTTGGGAAGTTATCAATCGATTGGAATCATTTTTGGAGGAGTTAAGTGGGTTTTCGAGCTGACCCTGGGATGCAGAACTGAGAATGCTCGACCAGAGAGTTACGCGGCTTTTCACGCGGTTTGCAAACATCGTAAGTCTCTGTTGGGAAATTCTCGTTTCTGCTTCGTTGGTCGTTCGGGCTTAGATTCGAGGCGTGGTTTAGGGGTTTGTCTTAAGACACTATGGGGAATGTTTTAGAGTATAATTGGGGAGTCTAATACTTCCTTTGTTAACCCCAATTCAGGTGATCGTTTGGTGTTTAAGTGAGCTCCGATTAGAGTGTCGTATAGCCGAATACCAGGTGAGTTCCCTTATGCATTATTTCTATATTTTAAAATGAATTGAGAAGATTTGATATGACTGAAAATGAGTTTACTTGATCATCATGAATTTATGTCTTCTCATGCATGAAAAGTGTTATCTTACAAGTGGAAGGAGGATTATCCTCGAGTAAGTTTTAAAACATGTTTTAATGTTTATGCCTGTGGTAGAGTCGGGTTGCACAGTGGAGGACCCCCGAGTTGCCGTGCCTGGCTTTGTTAGGTGTCGAGTTGCCGTGCCTGGCTTTGTAAGGTGTCGAGTTGCCGTGCCTAGCTTTGTAAGGTGTTGAGTTGCCGTGCCTGGCTTTGTAAGGTGTTATTGGTCCATGCCACTGTGTACACCCATGTTTGAGCTCAAACTTGTTACGTGCTGTTTGCAAGGAAACGTGTTTTCTTAAAATGTTTTGTGGTCGCGTTTTTAGGAGGGAATTCACTAGACCTTATGGTCTAATCCTCGCTTTCAAAACTTAAAAACCATTTTCAGGATAGGGAGGCTTAGGTGCTTCGTTCAAAGTGAAAAAGAAGGCTTAAGGCGGATGTGCGAGAATAGAGACCGTCATGATCCAGCTGTTGTTAGTTTAAACATCTCGGTTGTAATCGTTTGGGAACTTTCAGCTTTGAGTATGTTATCAAGTATTGTGATGTAAATTGGGACCCTTATGGGCTTTTTGGACTTATATTCCATGTTAAGTGTTTTGGGTTGTTACACAATCAAGTTTACAGCAACTTCCTTCCCCTTTTTCTTATATTCATCATAAATATCAACACATAGTGAGATCAATTCATTCACTGTCCACTGCTCCTTATGAGTCTTATATAACTGTTTGAGATTGTCATATTCAGTAGGCAATTTGTTCAAAAGCATATACACCAGAAAAGAATCGTCCACAGCCATGTTGAGTGCCCTCAACTTGTTTGCATAGTCTGAACCCTTCATAATGAACTCCCTAACATTGATTTTTTCATCATACTCCAATTGAATCAGAAGTTTCATCAAGTTATTTATCTCAGCTTTATCAGATACTTTAAATTTTTCTGCAATAGAAGCATAGTACACCTTGGCTATTTCAGAATCGGGTATGCCTCCCCTCACATTTTCAGAGATGCTCTTTTTGATCATTAGCAATGCCATCTTGTTATGTTTCTTCCATTTTTCATGCTTCTCTTTCACATCTTTTCCAGAGTTTGCTGTAGGCTCCTCTGGTGGATCCTCCTTTAGCACATGATCAAAATCCAATATTCCCAAATTGAGTTCCACATCAGCCTTCCATTTCTTATAGTTTGAACCAGTGAGAAGTTCAATTTGACTTATTGTCATTGGAAAATTCATGGGTCCTGTAGTAACAAAAATTCTAGTTAACTATATCCAGAAAATTTGTACAATAATCCCATATATAACAAAATAAGAACACATTTGTGTCCGATATTCAAAATATGATATGAATATAATACTCCGTAAATTTCATCATATAAAGATTCTGTCATCTGTATGATGCACTGATCTCTTAAAATTTGCACAATAATATCACACCCTGTAAATTTCATCGTATAAAGATCCTGTCATCTGTATGATGCACTGATCTCTTAATGATCTCTTAATATTTACACATATCATATGTACCATCAGATTCCAAATGATTGATCAAGATTTCTGTGGAAATTTTGGCCAATTTCAATTTTAAGATATCTGATGTATTCATGAACAATCACATGACAATTTCTTGTATACAAAACTACTGTGGTAGTATAAGTAAATGAAATTGTTTTGTTCAATTATCGTTTTCATGTAATAAACATATACACGACTTGATATTTATATACACATAATAGAATATATTAATCAAGTGTAAGAAAAGAAAATTAAACCAGGAATTGTTAATAAAACACAAATCATATAAATTTAATACCAATAGTGAGCTCTGATATCAATTGTAAGAAATCTTAATAATTATATATTGTTATTGTATTAAATTTATACGAATAAGCCTCTGTGTTTATTCTAAATGTTTACAAAATTTAAACTATCATATGAAAAGGAATCAAAACCTTTACCACTGTTTGCCATCTTGTTGCTCCTAATTCCACCAGAATGTTTCTGTAAAGCAATGGAACTTTTCTATATCAGAAATCCCTTGTGTATTAGCAGTAACCATAGACAAAACTTTATATATATAGAATACGGTTGGCAGTTCCTTCCATTAAGGAAACTGTCAATAACCTCCAGTTTAAACTTGATCTTATCCACATCAATTTGTAGATAAAAGACATAACTATATATATGTAAATAAATAGACTTGTATATAAATTCATAGATAAACTGTAAAGTATATGTTAAGTTCATAAAATAATCTTACACCAAAGGCAACTCAAACAATTATTAAGCATAACTTTTAACATGTAGCGACACAAAATACTGTTCGAATGAACTTGTTGCATGTACACTGCACGAATTGTTCTTTAGTATCTATAACAATCTACATACGTTTAAATATATCCAAAATTATAGCAAATTAACGCAAAAACTAACAAAAAGGTAACGAGATTAACCTTACCTCATATATAGCCTTAGTAACCGATCTCTTATTCTGATGTGAAACATCATATCATTTTACGTTAGTATTGCCAACAAGTTTCAACCTATAAATATAATACAATATCACTTTCTGTAATTATTTCTGAACTTTAAAAAACGGTACGAGTGAATACTTCAGAAGCATGTCTTTCGATCGATAGAGGTGTCGAACAACGGGATAACGTACTCCTTGTCACAAACTCTAGACTTCTATGTTGATTTCTTTGCTTGATTATAACATTATCATATGCATGAACAAACTTCACAAGATCGTGACGATAAAAAGGATATATATTAACATATGCATTTACACTCTCCGATCTATATGTCGTGAACATCAAACCAGATATTGAATCATTCTTATAATACATAGATATCCATGAATGTCTAATTTGAAACATGTCCCACAACCGATCACTGGAATGCAAATCAAATTCATCAATGA
The DNA here is from genome assembly GCA_033807775.1 of Saussurea involucrata. NCBI lineage: Eukaryota > Viridiplantae > Streptophyta > Magnoliopsida > Asterales > Asteraceae > Saussurea > Saussurea involucrata. The sequence goes on from CM066322.1 coordinate 144,333,779, forward strand.
TTTCCCGTCATTGAGCCTCAAAATCTTTGGCATCAATATTCACATCCCATGCAATCTTATTAATCTTGTTTTTAAAAATAGTATTCTCCTCTAAATGATCCCTTACCTGTAGATAACGAACACACACACGCACGCACACACACACCAGTCTATTAAAATATGAAAACCACTGGAAATAGCGTACAATGCACACATTTTATGCAACAAATTAAAAACATCATAAAGGAACTCCTAAAATTGATACGGTAAACGTAACTACTATTCTAACCTTCCCTTTCAATTTCTTCATTATATGCCACAACCCATATGCACAACTGATGTTTTGGCTGCAGAGGCATATCAGGAATCACTTTCTTCATCGGCAAACCGTGATTTGTCATCACAAACGTGGGCTGTTTTCCATGGGCTTTCAAAAAATCTCTTATCACCAACTTATAATTGTCAACGTGCCCGTGACTACCAATGCATACCCAACAATAACCGACTTCTTGTAGTTGTCAATGGCAGTAAAAGGAATGAATATCATTGCATGTCTTCAAATACAACCAAAATTTGAAAATCATTGTCAACATAATTATAACATTAAAATATGAAGAAAAAAACGTATACAAACACTCACCTATTCATACGAAACATTCCATCAAATGAAATAAAATCACCAAATTCTTTATAATTCAAACGTGCAATCTCCTTAACCCAAAAAATACAATGCAACTCACGTTCAACACATCCATATTCAAAAAAATACTCAGGGATAGTCAACCTCCGTTTCTCTAACAAATTCACAAACATCTTTGCATCTTTCTTCCTACGAAATTTGTACAATCCCTTCTAGTATTCTGGTAGTCAACACACGTAGAACCAAGATACTCGTGCCCACCTTTCAATGATGCTTCCATCTTATGCTCCTTAGACAACCCAGTGTTAGCAGAAGAAGCACGTATCACCTTCACATAATCTGTATACTTAAGTTGTCTCCTACTGCGAGAAAGTCGTTTATCGTCGCGATTGAAAAGCGTATGATTATGCTTTTCCATAAAAACATATATCTCATACACTTTTTTGTCTTTTGTTAAATGAATCTAGCATCAAGCCTTACACCCATGCCTCTTAACATTCGAATTACAATATTGCCTATCACCTACGTGCAAGTCCAAAGAATCAAAAGACTTATTCGGAGGGGCACCTTCCTTGCTACATACAAGTTATCGGGTTTGACCTCTACCAAGATTATTTGTTTTCTTATTAGACCGACGAACATCAAAACGACACAATCCGCATATCTCATATAATATCCTTCAGCACCCTTCAAAGACGAAAAATGCATTCCAACCGCTACTTTAAATTCGTCTGCTACAAATGGGATCCAATACTTCGTGCCACCAGGGGATAGAATCATTTCGTCATCACCAACTGCAAGAACAGTTGCATGAATAAATCACAGAATGATAAGAAAAAGAGCACATATGAAACACCTGGTTAACCTCACGACGACTTTGAAACAATAAGGATCACATAGCAATGCGGACTCAAATAACCATGCATCCAGATAACGAACAGTGCAACATGTTCATCAAAATAAATAACGACATCAATGGCGATTACACATAACGAAGAAGGAAAAATGTACATGAACTTACCATGCTCTGTATCCACAGAGATTTCACTAATGACATCAGTGGGGATATCTTCTGTTTCAATATCACTCACACGAACTTGATTGCTACCTTCTTCAACCTTCGATTTCGAAATGATTTCTTTATCTTGCATCTCAATTAAACACCAAATCTTCATGATTATCTTCAAAGGTGATATCTTCATCAAACAACATATCTTCATTATTTGCATGAGATCCTCCTACCATGATTTCTAGATGCATGCCATACGCTACAAGATACAAGGAAGTCGTTAAGTGGAATAACAATTCTGCAAATTAATGGATATGCAATCGCGGGAACGAGAAACTCAAAACATAAAACAAGCAATATTTTAGAAAAAAATCTTTATTGATTATCAGTTTCCTATTTATCCAATTTTAATAATATATTACTTAAATAAATAGATATTAATATTATTACATTACTACCCCCGTTTGAGATATAATTAAAAATAAATAAAGAAATTGAGATAAACGGTGGAGATTGATTTGTAAGGGATGCAAGAAATACAAGCTTTATATTTGGTTTGCATCATATATATATATATATATATATATATATAGAGAGAGAGAGAGAGAGAGAGAGGTAGGTGGGTTCATACGAGAGCTTTAACTATTTAAAAAAACCAGAAAACTAACCGTTATGTACAAAATCATATATGATTCACTTAAAAAATCATGTATGATTACGCGACTTTTCCCGCCACTTTAAGTCGCGGCTAAAGTCGCGCGTGTCCAGTTTTTGCAGTTAATGTAAAATCACATGTGATTTTGCACATCATTTGTTATTTTCTTGTTTTCTTAAATAGTTAGCGTTCTCGTTTGAACCTTCCACTCTCTCTCTCTCTATATATATATATATATAGGGTTGGGTTCACTTGAGACCAGCCTGTTTTCATGAGACGTGTGAGACCAAGTTTTTACACTTGAAACTTCATGGTAAAACACTGTGAAGGTAAAAAAAGATACGAACCTTCACAGCAAAAACACTGTGAATATCTTCACAGTATTTTGCTGTGAAGTTTCAAGTGTAAAAACTTGGTCTCACCGGTGTCACGAAAACATGCTGGTCTCACATGATCCTAAGTCTATATTATATATATATATATAAATATATATATATATATATATAGAGAGAGAGGCAACTATTTTGTAAACTTTTTTTCATGTAATGTAACACCCAAAAAATCAGGGTAAATTTAAACCTTAATTCTAACAAGGTTTAAACATAAGATCTGCCAAACTTTTATACATAACAGAGAATTAACCTTGAGGATCCTTATATACAACAATGTAAATTAAAATAACCTATTAATCTAATCTTGTCAACTAAGATCAGATTATACCGGTTATCTAGGATTTACCAAAAACTCCTCACTAAGGTTAACTTCTCCACTCTCCACAAAAAGTATATACTCGAATGCACTCATCCCACAACCCTTTACTTTCCCGTGCTAGTATCTGATAAGAAAATATAATTTGAAACGATTAGGCTAACACCTAGTGAGAACATTCAGTTTCAAAAATACTTTTAAAATCAATGTAAACAAGGCATAACAAACCTGATTTACCTTTTCTTACCATATGTATCAACATCTTACGATGACGGGGTTAAACCCGATTCCATGAATAAGACCGACACCAAGTCAGTCATGATATCATGTTCGAGAGCCCACTACGAATCTCCACGGATTCTAGATTAATGCTCATATCCAAGAAATCACAATTACACACGTCAATTTCTTGGAAAAGAAGTAGAGATTACAATTAAGCCATGCCTATCTCTTTCCTTCCTCGGAAATGGGAATTACGATTAGTCCACGCCTATTCCTCATTTCACCTAAACGGGAATTACGATTAGTCCACGCCTATTCCACGTTTATCATACACACTGGAATTACGATTAGTCCACGCCTATTCCATGTGTTCATAAAAACTAGTGCCTATGGATCCATTACACTTATTTGTACTCGCGCGGGTTATTGCTTAATATAAATCATTTTCAAATAATGCTAATGAATTTAAGCAAAACCATTAATTTTAAAGATAACAACTTTTACCTCGTATAATCAAAACTCATTCAGGAAATATTCATTATAAAATATACCTTACCATAAATTGAAATACGTTTATAAAAAGGGTAAGGTAAGAATGAACTCACCTGATAGCAGTAATGTCACTCTTACTTTACTTCTTAATGATGTAAGGATTTCCGTCACCAAACTTCACAAAATCTGAAATACCCAAATAGTATCAATCTACTTTACAGGACCCTTAAAGACTAAGAATCCTAAATAATCAAAATTCTCGACACTTAACGCAACCCACTAATTGTGATAACACTTGTCGCAACCTACTACTTGCGACACAATACTTATCGCAACCCATTGTTGAGATATCCCCCTCTTATCGCAACCAATTGTTGCGACATAACATCTTATCGCAACCAACAGTTGCGACATAATTCTTATCGCAACCAACTGGTTGCGATACACTCTTTTATCGCAACTCACTGTTGCGACAATCATCTTGGTCGCAACTTGCATCTTTATCGCAACTAACTACGTTCATCTTTGTCTCAACTAACTGTAAACATATATAAATCAAAACTAATACTTTTAAGACCATTAGAAAACACCTATGAACCCAGAATTTTCATATCTTTCCAAAATCACCAAAACCCAATTCTAAACCATTAGAAAGCTTAATACACAAAAGGAGAGCAATTTATATAGAAACATACCTTTGAATTTCACCAAGTAGAACTCTAATTTTCTTGCTAAAAACCTGCTTTCCTTTTTCTCTTTCTTTCTTCTTGCCGAGAGCAACCAACAAGGAACCAAAAAAATTAAATAATCATCCCCACTTTCTTATTTCTATCAAAGTGAGGCGGTAGATGAAACAATTTTCATCACCTTAACCAAACAAACCCCTCACTTTCATCACTTGGCGAATTACACCCTCCAACTTATAAATTAAAATTAAAGTTTACCCATTAATTCTAATAACTCCGAAAACAAATAACGAAATTTATTCGGGGATAAACTCTAAAATTAATTTATCAAATAACCAAATATAATTCATCAATAAAACCCATCGTAACACTTTATACAAAAATCGAGGTGTTACAATACTCCCCAACTTGAAAATGATTTCATCCTCGAAATCAAAGCTAAGTAAATAAATGAGGATATCTAATCTTAATATCCTCTTCCGACTCTAATGTCACATTAGCACCTCGATGATGTTCCAATTGTAAATTTAACATAACCACTTCCTTATTATTACGTAACTTTTTAACTGATCTCTCTAAGATCGCCTCCAATTCTTCCACACAACGACTCTTTTCATCCACTCTTACGTCAATAAGTGGAATCACATCATTCTCTTCGGCTAAACATTTCCGAAGATAGCAAACATGAAAGGTATCCAAACCCTCAGTGATTTGATAATGACCCTCTCTTATACTTAGTGAAAATTGTAAGTAAACAATATGTATCAGAGTTTCACTATCGCTGATAAGTACTAAGATCTTCCAGTACCGCTGATAGGAACTCTCGCTCTTTAAGTTAAACATTCAGCGAAACTGTTCACCATTAATGCTCTGAGTCTGTTCAGTCATTATGATGATCGCTGATAAGTTAGTTGTTTACTTATGATCCCTGAAGACAAGTTTCACGTCAACAAAGGTTCTACGTTGAAGTCGAAGATCAAGCTCAAGAACCAGCGACAAGTCTCCTAATGAACTGACACGGATCAGCGAAGACTCAGATTTGTCCACTCAACATGAAGTATCAAGTACAAGACTTCAGCTATCGCTGAACTCTATCATTCGCTGATATGAAATGATAGATCGCTGAATCAATGAAAGCTGATCATGAATTCCTCCGTACAAAGTACTTTTGTCTTAACCACCCTTGCACGCCTCCGTACGAAATGTCAAAAAAGAACCTCCGAAAATCTGAAATCGTACAACCGCTCTGATACCACTTGTTGGTCCCGAAGGCCTATACAAGTTTGTAGAAGGGGGGGGGGGGGGGGTTGAATACAAACACACAGAATTTACTTTTCTAAATTGTTTATTGATAAATCATTAACAATTTATAGCTTGTTGCGGAAACAAGATTAAGGATAAACCTAAATCTAAACAAGTTGGAACACTAAGATTTCTTGCACTAAGAGAGATAAGGAAATTACTAATAATAACCTATCTGAGATAAGAGATTTGAACTTGTCCAGAGTTAGCAAGTTACTTCAAAAGAAGTGAGTTCATCTCTAACAACGCTGAAGACATCTGTTGGAACACTCGAGGGAGATATGTCTGATGTGAAGACAAATGTCCAAACTCTGACAACTGACTTAGGCTCTGTAAAGACCGATGTTAGTTCGATAAAGACAATGGTCGAGCAGCTGCTGAACAAAGCCAATACTCCTGATCCTGCTCCTGCACCCGTCCCTGAAACTGAAAACTTCACAGCGGCGGATCGCACAGAGCTGAAGAAGATCAATCCTGCTATTTCTGGCCTTGAAGACAGATTAGCTAAGATTGAAGTTCGCGTAGGTCTCTCTGGCCAAGAAGACAGAGAACCTACCCATGCTGCTGAATCTACCCATTCCTCCCCCAGTCATCATGAAAAAGACGGGGAGAAGAGCGCTGAAAACCCTTCCAAGAGCGCTGAAGACCTTTCCCATGATGAATCTATCAGGGGAGAGAAGAACGAAGACCTCACCTTCGCTGAAGAGGGTGAGAAGACTATTGAAGCGGAAGCAGCCACTGGACCTCAGGGAGATGAAAACCCTGAGGGAACCGAGAAGCTCGCCTCTGTATCTGAGGGGGAGCAACTCGAAGAAGACGCTGAAAAATCCGATGCAAAAGATGATGAAGACGTCGACATCCCTGATGATGAACCATCTTCTTCTCCAAAGAATGATGATGATGATGACGAAGATGACGATGACTTCTTTATCGTCAAACCTGCTCCAAATATTAAAGCTCTTAAGGGAATCTCGATAAATGAACCTTCAGGGGAGCGGACAAAGACAAAGCCCTCAGCCTCTGGAGCTGAGAAAGGCAAAGGCAAAAGCGTCGCTGAAGATGACAATCTGACGATCTTGCTTGAAAAGCCGGTTTGTCAGGTACACTAAACATCTCTTACTCCATCCTTCCTCTGTCATACACTATCAGTTCCTCTACCCAAGCCTATACACTTGAACAATTTCTCTATCTGTTTCTACCCAAGTTCTTACTGGTAAGATCGCTCTATTTCAGCTAGTCCTCTCCCCTGTTTGAGGATATCGCTGAAGGCTCCACAACTGCGACTTCACCAAAAATACCAGCTCCCGCTGAAGAAATAATCATAGTCTTGGATTTGATCTCTGAGACTGATGAACCTGAAGAACAGACTCTCTCTCACAAGCGCAGACCTTCCTTAGCTCCTCAAAAGCTAAGTGAAGAGGAACAAAAGAAAAGAGAGGAAATAATAAAGCGATTCGAGGATCAGCGAATCATTCTGAGGCGTGATCAACTTCCTTCAGTTCCTCCAAAGTTCAAAATTTCAAAAGCTGAATACAAGGAACACCTCAGAGCTGAACGCCTAATCGCTGAAAGAAAGGAATGTTGATCCAAACCCTCAGTGATTTGATAATGACCCTCTCTTATACTTAGTGAAAATTGTAAGTAAACAATATATATCAGAGTTTCACTATCGCTGATAAGTACTAAGATCTTCCAGTACCGCTGATAGGAACTCTCGCTCTTTAAGTTAAACATTCAGCGAAACTGTTCATCATTAATGCTCTGAGTCTGTTCAGTCATTATGATGATTGCTGATAAGTTAGTTGTTTACTTATGATCTCTGAATACAAGTTTCACGTCAACAAAGGTTCTACGCTGAAGTCGAAGATCAAGCTCAAGAACCAGCGACAAGTCTCCTAATGAACTGATGCGGATCAGCGAAGACTCAGATTTGTCCACTCAACGTGAAGTATCAAGTACAAGACTTCAGCTATCGCTGAACTTTATCATTCGCTGAATAGTAAATGATAATCGCTGAATCAACGAAAGCTGATCATGAAGTCCTCCGTACAAAGTACTTTTGTCTTAACCACCCTTGCACGCCTCCGTACGAAATGTCAGAAAAGAACCTCCGAAAATCTGAAATCGTACAACCACTCTGATACTACACTGTTCATCCTTACGGCTACTAAGGTTGTCATCAAAAGTCAATGACATGCAACCAACCAGCTGATGACACGTGTAAAGTATATACTGATTTGCATTAAATGCATGCAGTATATAAAGAGATGAACTCACTTCTTTTGAAGTAACTTGCTAACTCTGGACAAGTTCAAATCTCTTATCTCAGATAGGTTATTATTAGTAATTTCCTTATCTCTCTTAGTGCAAGAAACCTTAGTGTTCCAACTTGTTTAGATTTAGGTTTATCCTTAATCTTGTTTCCGCAACAAGCTGTAAATTGTTAATGATTTATCAATAAACAATTTAGAAAAGTAAAATCTGTGTGTTTGTATTCAACCCCCCCCCCCTTTCTACAAACTTGTATAGGCCTTCGGGACCAACAAGTGGTATTAGAGCGGATTTGTTTAATCTCATAAACAATATCTAATCTAAGATATTTCTCTTCCTTGCTATTATCTGAAAATGGCCACCAATACAAACACAAATTATATAGACAATGGTTCTCTTGCAAAACCCCCTAGATTTTCCAGAGATAACTTCAACTTATGGAAAAATAGGATGACACTCTTCTTAGAAGGTGTAGACCCTACTATGCCTTACAATCTTGAGGATGGTCCATTCATCCCTGTAAGATTTGATGCTGCAGTTCCAGGCACTGAGAATAGACCTGCTATTCCAGAAACGCTGGTACCTAAAGAAATCCATCAATGGACTGACAAAGATAAGAAGAAAGTGGCTATAGATACAAAATCCAGATCCATACTATCCATGGCTCTTCCTGACGAAGTCTACCATTCCGTCATGAATCTGAAAACATCAAAAGCCATGTGGGACACAATATGTGTTCAGTATGAAGGAACGTCTGAAGTCCAGGACTCAAGAAAGATCAACCTGGTAAGACAATACGAAAGCTTCATTTCTGGTAAGAATGAAACTCTCTTTGAAGTTCACCAACGTTTTAATTGTTTAATTATAGATCTGAAAACTGTTGGTAAGGAATATTCTAACTTTGAAGTGCTGACAAAGTTTCTAGAATGTTTACCTGAAAGCTGGGACAATTATTCCATGTGTCTCAAGCTGTCAAAGGATCTAAGATCAATGACCCTGGCTACCTTATATGGCACGTTGCTGAATCATGAGCAATCAAGCCATCTTAAGAAGAATCTTGTAAAAGATTCCAAAAGCACCCCTGTTGCTTTAATCTCAGAGGAACCTTCTACTCAGCGACCCTCGGTCACTATCACTGAGTTAGAGAGTAACTCTGAAAGTTCATCAGATTCTGATTTTTCAGATGATGAATCCTTGGCTCTCCTAACCAAAAAGTTCAGGAGATTTGCCAAGAAGAAAATGTTTAGAAAGAACAAACCTCTTTCCATAGCCGACAAGCCTAAATCATCAGTTTTTGTTGATAAGGCTACTGCTACTTGTTTTAACTGCGAAAAGATAAGACATTTTGCTAACGAGTGCAGGTCTAAGAAAGTTTCTAGACCTTCAGCTTTTACAAAGAAATCCTTTGTTCCAAGGAATAAAGATGACAAATACTCAAAGCTGAAAGAAAAATATGCGAAGCTGAAAAGCTTTAAGAAGAAAGGCAAAGGCCTGATGGCTGACTATGATTGGGCTGCTTCTGATGAAGAAGCATCATCATCTGATTCTGAAGATGATGAAGCAAATCAATGTCTCATGGCCAAGATTGAAGAAGAGGAAGAAAGTTCAGACATTCCCTCCACTTCAACCTCTGCTATTCAGGTATCACCTTCTTTCTTTACCAATATTGCAAATATTGATGAAGCTGATAGTCTCCGTAAGATCGATCTCTTGAATAGAAGTTTATACGAAGCCAAGAACGGCAAAACTGTGGTTGAAAACCAAAACCTTGATCTCGCTGAAAAGCTTAAAAACTGTCATCTTCAAATAGAAAAGCTTTCTAAAATTGAAGAAGATTTTAAAGATCAAGTATGTTTAAATCAGCTAGTCAAAATCGAACGAGCAGAAGCTATCGCTGCATTAAAAGCTGAAAAAGCTACTGTTGAAGGATGGTGTAATTCCTCAACAAAGATCACTGAGATAATTAAGTCTCAAATTCCACTGAGTGATAAACGTGGTTTGGGTTACAAATATGAAACTTCAAAACCAACCACTGAGCGTTCAATGCTTAAATTTGGAACGTTCGTATCCTCAGTCGCTGATACTTCATCTTCTCAGTGCTCATCGTCCATTACACCAATCCCTGAGGAAACTCCTACCTCCTCAAAAGGCAAGGAGAAAATGGTTTATTCAAAATCTACCTCTGTCTCTAAAGACAAAGGTAAAGGAATTGTTATTTATCAAAATCCTCAGAAGGGTACTTTAGTACCAAAGCTGAATGCTTCTAAAGCTTCAGTGACCCATCCCTCTGGATCAAAGAAGCTGATCTCTGGATCTATTCAGAGATCTACTCCTAGACTCAGAGTGGATGTCCTTGGTAAGAAATCTGAAGAACTGAATGTTCGTTCCATTTCTAAAGCCAATAGTTTACTTGGTGCTGGCACTTCTAATTCAAAATTAAAAGCTCAGCATTCAAATGGTCCTAGAACTACTTTTAGCTATAGGAAATGTTATCACCGTGGACTCACTGATCATATTGCTAGTAAGTGCCCCACAGCCACCAAAGCTGAAAAGATAGCTAAGGTGAAGATTGCCCCCAAGGCATAGAAGACCAACCCTGGTGCAAATCAGGTCAAGGTGAACTCTACCACTGAGGTTAAGAAATTAACCAAAGTGAAGAAAGACAAAGCTGAATCTTCAAATGCTGCGAAGACTGCTGAACCTTCCATTCCAACCACTTCCACTGACAAACGTATATACATGGTTAAGTGGGTACCTAAGAAAAACTAATCTTTTTTTGTATTGCAGGTTAAGAAGGGTATCTGGTATCTCGATAGCGGATGCTCTAGACACATGACTGGAAAGAAAAGCCTGCTCGCTGAATACAAGGAAGAGAAAGGTCCCTCTGTGACTTTCGGTGGAAATGGAAAAGGACATACCCGAGGGTATGGTGTACTTTCAAATGGTACAACCTCCTTCAGAAGAGTCGCATATGTTGAAGGGCTGAAGCATAATCTTCTAAGCATCAGTCAGCTTTGCGACATGGATAACAAAGTATTTTTTACTAAGGAATCCTGCTTTGTCTCTGACAAAAAGGAGAAGATAGCTCTCAACGGTTATCGTTTGGAAAATGTTTATGTAATAAACATGGACTCAACAACCACTGAGAACTCCTGTTTCTTCTCAAAGGCCTCATCTGATGTCAACTGGCAATGGCATAAGAGGCTCTCTCATCTAAATTTCAAGACACTGAACACTCTTTCTTCAAAAGAGCTAGTCACTGGTCTACCTCAGCATTCATACGCCAAAGAGTCATTATGTTCAGCGTGTGAAAAAGGGAAGCAGACCAAAGCAAGCTTTAAATCAAAGCAAGTTTCCTCAGTGTCATCTCCTCTACAACTACTCTATATGGATTTGTTTGGCCCTGTTAACAAACAATCCATCGCTGGAAAGAAATATACACTGGTCATAGTTGATGAATTCTCACGCTTCACTTGGGTAATGTTTCTCCGTTCTAAGAGTGACACCCCTGAAGAACTCATCACCTTTGTTCGAAAGATGGAAACCCTGAACAATCTGACCGTTCGCTCAATAAGGAGTGATCATGGGACTGAATTCAAAAACAGTTCTCTTGATTCCTTCTTTGAGAGTAAGGGTATTTCTCACAACTTTTCGTCAGTGAGAACACCGCAACAAAATGGAGTCGTTGAAAGAAGAAATAGAACAATTATTGAAGCTGCACGTTCAATGCTTAGCGATTCTCACCTGCCTACTCAGTTTTGGGCAGAAGCTGTCAACACTGCTTGTTTTACGCAAAATAGGTCGCTGATAGTCAAAAGATTCAATAAAACAGCCTATGAACTTTTTCATGGGAGAAAGCCCTCGATCAGCTTTCTTCACATCTTTGGTTGTCAGTGTTTTATACTGAACAATAGAGATGCTCTTGGAAAGTTTGATCCTAAGGCTGATGATGGAATCTTTCTTGGATACTCCTCAGTTTCCAAAGCCTTCAGAGTCTTCAATCGAAGAAGACAAACTGTAGAAGAAACTATTCACGTCACGTTTGACGAATCCCGTTCAGCGAACTCTAAACCGAACGCTGATACAAAAGAACTGAATCAATGGATGTTTTCTCATCTTGGTGATTCAGAAGATATTCCCACTCCTCATGCTCATCCAGTAGAAGATGATAGTCCCACTATCATTCCAAACATGCAGAATAGTGAAGCTGAAACATCATGGGTCTCAGCTGTTCCTATAAACACTATACCTGCAGTTGATCCAAATATCTCAGACATTCCATCTACCTCTCAGCAATCAGTGAATATAATGACAACTGCATCCATTCCTCTCTTGGCTGATACTCCCGACGTCGCTGAAGCTTCATCTTCACAAGATCAAGTTGAGTCAGCATCTCACGCTCCGGCTCAGCGATGGACCATAAATCACCCAATTGATCAAATTCTTGGTGATCCAAACGCTGGGATTCAGACTCGACGAAGTGCAGGTAATATTTGTTTATTTGTAAATTTTATTTCACTAACTGAACCAAAGAAGGTAGATGATGCCCTCAAAGATCCAAACTGGGTCAGCGCCATGCAAGAAGAGCTGACTGAATTTGAAAGAAACAAAGTTTGGAAACTTGTTCGAAGACCAACTGACAAAACTGTGATAGGCACTAAATGGGTCTATCGAAACAAGTTGGACGAACATGGTACTGTAACTCGCAACAAAGCTCGTCTTGTTGCTCAGGGATACAGACAAGAGGAAGGCATAGATTATGACTGTTGGTGCAAGTGTACCACATCTCTATATATTTATATATATTTATTTTGATGATTACAAACACACCGTATTATTGTTTATCTAACAATCTAATCCAAGTGTACAGTTCTTGAAGAACACGAAGATTTTATCTGAAGAGTTCAAGACGGAAGATTTACGTTGTCATTAGTGTTTATAATTTATAATGATAAACACCCTAAAATAATATACCACTTGGATATTTCTAAAAACCATAATTGATTTTAATTAAATAAGGTTTTTTTGAGAAGATCCAGCAAGATTGGTTGCGTCCTGGAAGCTGTCCTTTTCTGACGCCGGTATACCGCGGCGGTACAGCCGGTATACCGCGGCAGGCTCGGTGTGCATCTCTGATTGGTTGAAGCTACTTTTACTAGCCGGTATACCGCGAGTCCTAGCCGGTATACCGCCACGTACGTATTCCAGTCAACTTTGCATGAGAGCCGTTGGAGTGTCAGTGTACTTTTGTCTGCACGGTATACCGCGGTGTATAGCCGGTATACCGCGGGTGTACTTTTTACTGCACGGTATACCGCGTGCTTTTAGCCGGTATACCGCGGATTGCATGTTACCGTTGGAAGAGCTGATATATATACATGCATGCTGGTGGAGAAGAAAAAACAACCAACACCAACACAACAACTTACTCATCTGATCTCTCTCACTTATTTAACATATATATATTTTATAAAACCTTTTTTATAAAATATCCAAGTGATTACCCATTGTGAGTTATACTCCTCTTGTAAGTATTTGAATAACGGGTGTGTGATACTGTTTATCTCATAGCAGAGGCTTGAGAAACTATTACAAATTCCTTTGTATTTGGTTTGTGTTCTACCGTAAAGAATACATTTATTGGATCGTGTCGAGAAGTGTCTCGGCTGCTGGTTTATCACAGTTGGTGGTAAATCAGTAAATCTCCGTGTCAAGTATCTCTAACCTTTATCTCTTTATTTATTCCGCTGTGCATTTAATTATATCTGTTTATATAATTATTATATATTCATTGCATTTATACTCTGCTTCATTTACTATATTTATACTATCCTGTATTTATACGTATCTGTTGTGTTTTCATATACTCTGTTGTATTTACATTATTAAGATATTTTTATAAAAGGATTTTTGAAAGTAAATTATTAAAATACAACCTTACCCCCCCTAGGTTGTCCAACAATTGGTATCAGAGCGGGTCTTTCAAAAATTTTCTGTTTAAATATTTTTTTATGGCTCAACAAACTAATTTTGTGTTTTCTAAACCTCCTTTGATAGATACTGAAAAGTTTGGCATTTGGGCCGAGCTATTTGAATGTCACGTTCATGGCAAAAGTCAAAAAATTTGGGATATTATAGAAAATGGGAATTTTAGACCAACCAAAGTTGAAAATGATCTTATTGTTGATAAACCCATAAAAGATTGGACTCCCGCTGAAGAATCTCATTATTGTTTAAATTTTGAAGCTAAAAATATATTATATGCTGCTTTAACCTCTGATGAAATTGAAAGAGTTTATACTTATAAAACTGCTAATCAAATCTGGCAAAGCTTGAGCGACACTCATCGTGGAAATACTCAAGTTAAAAGCTCAAAAATAAATATTCTTGTTCATGATTATGAATTGTTCGAAATGTCAAAAGATGAGTCAATCGACTCAATGTTTAAACGTTTTAACCTCATTATGACTACTTTGAAAGGACTAGGTCGCACTTATCCTAACGAAGACTATGTAAGGAAAATCCTACGAGCACTTCCTTCGGAGTGGATGGCAAAAATCACATCCTTGGAAGACTCCCGAGATCTCGCAACTATGAAGCTCGATGATCTCATCGGCAATCTTAAAGTGCACGAAATTGCACTAAGAAGAAATCAAGTCCGGGAGCAAGTCAAAAAGAAATCCATAGCTTTAAAAGTCATTGCCTCAAAAGAAGAGGAAAAGGAAGAGGAGGAAGAAGCTAGCTCATCCGATGACGAACCCGAAAATCTTGACGATTTAGTCAAGTTGGTAAGAAAACTTTCTAAACTTTTATCTAACAAAAAGTTTGCCAAAAATGATAGGTTTCAAGAAAATGGAGACTACCGTCGTGGTGGTAAAAACCAAAGTCGCAACGTCCACAAACGTGAAGACAAATATGACGAATCTAGCGACGATGAAAAAGCCAATAAAAAGAAAGGCTTTTGCTATGTGTGTGGTGACAAGGATCACTATGCAAGTGTGTGTCCGAAACGAGCAAAACAAATCAACACACCAAAAGCTTTAGTTGGAGGCGCGTGTAGCGCAAGCATAAATGAGGCCCAAAATTTTTGTCTCATGGCCGACCATGATAATGAGGTATCTTCATCATGTCCTTTTGAAAATAATTGTGATAGTAATTATAGTGATAATTATTATAGTGACGATGAAAATAATCTTGACGAATTATATAAATCATTTCATGATATGGCTGCTCTCGCAAATAAATATAAAGATGAAATTTCTAATTTAAAAGAAACCGTATCTGTATATAAAAAGGAAATAGATGACGGTAAACAAAAATCTGCTCATGATTTAGATGTTATCACTAAATTAGAAAATAAATTAAGTGAAAAAGCTATTTGTAAATCTTGTGTTATTTTAAATGATAAAATTGCATGCTTAAGTGAAAATAAAAATGAAAGTGTTGCATGTACAAAATGCGAGTCTCTTGAAAATGAAATTGCATGTTTAAATGCTAAATGTAAATCGCATGAGAAAAATGACTTATTAGCAAATGCTTTTAATAGTAGCAATGATAAAGTGCTTAAAATGCTAAATATGCCTAATCGTATAAATTGTCGTAAAGGAATTGGTTCCGATACATGTGTTGATAAATGTTCGTGTAAACCCATTAAAAGATTTTTTGCATCTCCTAAAATTGATACGAGAAAACCTCCATATATGTCAAAAATGAAAAATGTGAATTATGGAAGGAAACCGCATGCTCGCATGTATAACGGTAATTTTTCTAGACCTAATGCGAATATAAATGCTTCATTTTATGTGTATGATAAATACAATCGCAAAATTAGAATGGTTAGAAAATGGATTCCGAAAGGAATGTTTAATGTTGACAATCCCGGTGGGATGCGTTTGTGGTTTTAAACATTTTTGTGGATTGTATGTTGTCATGTTTTATTTTATGTCGACAACATATTTTAATTTTTTTTATTTGCAGTTTATGTTTTATACTAACTGTTAAAAGGACCCATAAGAAAAGGGTACCACGAAATATTTTCTTTGCCTTTTGTAGGTGTTTCCTGGCGAGGATATAATACGTGTTTCCTGGCGAGGATATAATACGTGTTTCCTGACGAGGATATAATACGTGTTTCCTGACGAGGTTATAATACGTGGTTACCTGCCGAGGTTATAATACGTGGTTACCTGCCGAGGTTATAATACGTGGTTACCTGCCGAGGTTATAATACGTGGTTACCTGCCGAGGTTATAATACGTGGTTACCTGCCGAGGTTATAATACGTGGTTTCCTGACGAGGATACAATACGTGTTCCCTGACGAGGTCATAATACGTGGTAATTTTTGCTCATAAAATTAACCGAAAAATCGAAGCCTTAAGATCCTTTTTTTGGTGCAAGTGTTTCTTTTTGGTTATTTTGTTTTATGTCTATTATATGCTTTTTATGCATATTTTATTGTCCCTCAAATTTTATAATTTGTTATTAATTTGAGGGGGAGCTTTTTATCTTTACCCATGAGTTTATGCTACCTCAATTATATGCATATTTTGAGGGGGAGCATCTCTCGAGGGGAAGCATACCGTCTTTCTTGACCCTTTTTGTTTCGACAAACGGGGGAGAGAAACCGCATATGCTCATGCTTAGCGGTTGTGTTTGTCATCATCAAAAAGGGGGAGATTGTTGGTGCAAGTGTACCACATCTCTATATATTTATATATATTTATTTTGATGATTACAAACACACCGTATTATTGTTTATCTAACAATCTAATCCAAGTGTACAGTTCTTGAAGAACACGAAGATTTTATCTGAAGAGTTCAAGACGGAAGATTTACGTTGTCATTAGTGTTTATAATTTATAATGATAAACACCCTAAAATAATATACCAAAAAGGGGGAGATTGTTGGTGCAAGTGTACCACATCTCTATATATTTATATATATTTATTTTGATGATTACAAACACACCGTATTATTGTTTATCTAACAATCTAATCCAAGTGTACAGTTCTTGAAGAACACGAAGATTTTATCTGAAGAGTTCAAGACGGAAGATTTACGTTGTCATTAGTGTTTATAATTTATAATGATAAACACCCTAAAATAATATACCACTTGGATATTTCTAAAAACCATAATTGATTTTAATTAAATAAGGTTTTTTTGAGAAGATCCAGCAAGATTGGTTGCGTCCTGGAAGCTGTCCTTTTCTGACGCCGGTATACCGCGGCGGTACAGCCGGTATACCGCGGCAGGCTCGGTGTGCATCTCTGATTGGTTGAAGCTACTTTTACTAGCCGGTATACCGCGAGTCCTAGCCGGTATACCGCCACGTACGTATTCCAGTCAACTTTGCATGAGAGCCGTTGGAGTGTCAGTGTACTTTTGTCTGCACGGTATACCGCGGTGTATAGCCGGTATACCGCGGGTGTACTTTTTACTGCACGGTATACCGCGTGCTTTTAGCCGGTATACCGCGGATTGCATGTTACCGTTGGAAGAGCTGATATATATACATGCATGCTGGTGGAGAAGAAAAAACAACCAACACCAACACAACAACTTACTCATCTGATCTCTCTCACTTATTTAACATATATATATTTTATAAAACCTTTTTTATAAAATATCCAAGTGATTACCCATTGTGAGTTATACTCCTCTTGTAAGTATTTGAATAACGGGTGTGTGATACTGTTTATCTCATAGCAGAGGCTTGAGAAACTATTACAAATTCCTTTGTATTTGGTTTGTGTTCTACCGTAAAGAATACATTTATTGGATCGTGTCGAGAAGTGTCTCGGCTGCTGGTTTATCACAGTTGGTGGTAAATCAGTAAATCTCCGTGTCAAGTATCTCTAACCTTTATCTCTTTATTTATTCCGCTGTGCATTTAATTATATCTGTTTATATAATTATTATATATTCATTGCATTTATACTCTGCTTCATTTACTATATTTATACTATCCTGTATTTATACGTATCTGTTGTGTTTTCATATACTCTGTTGTATTTACATTATTAAGATATTTTTATAAAAGGATTTTTGAAAGTAAATTATTAAAATACAACCTTACCCCCCCTAGGTTGTCCAACAATTGGTATCAGAGCGGGTCTTTCAAAAATTTTCTGTTTAAATATTTTTTTATGGCTCAACAAACTAATTTTGTGTTTTCTAAACCTCCTTTGATAGATACTGAAAAGTTTGGCATTTGGGCCGAGCTATTTGAATGTCACGTTCATGGCAAAAGTCAAAAAATTTGGGATATTATAGAAAATGGGAATTTTAGACCAACCAAAGTTGAAAATGATCTTATTGTTGATAAACCCATAAAAGATTGGACTCCCGCTGAAGAATCTCATTATTGTTTAAATTTTGAAGCTAAAAATATATTATATGCTGCTTTAACCTCTGATGAAATTGAAAGAGTTTATACTTATAAAACTGCTAATCAAATCTGGCAAAGCTTGAGCGACACTCATCGTGGAAATACTCAAGTTAAAAGCTCAAAAATAAATATTCTTGTTCATGATTATGAATTGTTCGAAATGTCAAAAGATGAGTCAATCGACTCAATGTTTAAACGTTTTAACCTCATTATGACTACTTTGAAAGGACTAGGTCGCACTTATCCTAACGAAGACTATGTAAGGAAAATCCTACGAGCACTTCCTTCGGAGTGGATGGCAAAAATCACATCCTTGGAAGACTCCCGAGATCTCGCAACTATGAAGCTCGATGATCTCATCGGCAATCTTAAAGTGCACGAAATTGCACTAAGAAGAAATCAAGTCCGGGAGCAAGTCAAAAAGAAATCCATAGCTTTAAAAGTCATTGCCTCAAAAGAAGAGGAAAAGGAAGAGGAGGAAGAAGCTAGCTCATCCGATGACGAACCCGAAAATCTTGACGATTTAGTCAAGTTGGTAAGAAAACTTTCTAAACTTTTATCTAACAAAAAGTTTGCCAAAAATGATAGGTTTCAAGAAAATGGAGACTACCGTCGTGGTGGTAAAAACCAAAGTCGCAACGTCCACAAACGTGAAGACAAATATGACGAATCTAGCGACGATGAAAAAGCCAATAAAAAGAAAGGCTTTTGCTATGTGTGTGGTGACAAGGATCACTATGCAAGTGTGTGTCCGAAACGAGCAAAACAAATCAACACACCAAAAGCTTTAGTTGGAGGCGCGTGTAGCGCAAGCATAAATGAGGCCCAAAATTTTTGTCTCATGGCCGACCATGATAATGAGGTATCTTCATCATGTCCTTTTGAAAATAATTGTGATAGTAATTATAGTGATAATTATTATAGTGACGATGAAAATAATCTTGACGAATTATATAAATCATTTCATGATATGGCTGCTCTCGCAAATAAATATAAAGATGAAATTTCTAATTTAAAAGAAACCGTATCTGTATATAAAAAGGAAATAGATGACGGTAAACAAAAATCTGCTCATGATTTAGATGTTATCACTAAATTAGAAAATAAATTAAGTGAAAAAGCTATTTGTAAATCTTGTGTTATTTTAAATGATAAAATTGCATGCTTAAGTGAAAATAAAAATGAAAGTGTTGCATGTACAAAATGCGAGTCTCTTGAAAATGAAATTGCATGTTTAAATGCTAAATGTAAATCGCATGAGAAAAATGACTTATTAGCAAATGCTTTTAATAGTAGCAATGATAAAGTGCTTAAAATGCTAAATATGCCTAATCGTATAAATTGTCGTAAAGGAATTGGTTCCGATACATGTGTTGATAAATGTTCGTGTAAACCCATTAAAAGATTTTTTGCATCTCCTAAAATTGATACGAGAAAACCTCCATATATGTCAAAAATGAAAAATGTGAATTATGGAAGGAAACCGCATGCTCGCATGTATAACGGTAATTTTTCTAGACCTAATGCGAATATAAATGCTTCATTTTATGTGTATGATAAATACAATCGCAAAATTAGAATGGTTAGAAAATGGATTCCGAAAGGAATGTTTAATGTTGACAATCCCGGTGGGATGCGTTTGTGGTTTTAAACATTTTTGTGGATTGTATGTTGTCATGTTTTATTTTATGTCGACAACATATTTTAATTTTTTTTATTTGCAGTTTATGTTTTATACTAACTGTTAAAAGGACCCATAAGAAAAGGGTACCACGAAATATTTTCTTTGCCTTTTGTAGGTGTTTCCTGGCGAGGATATAATACGTGTTTCCTGGCGAGGATATAATACGTGTTTCCTGACGAGGATATAATACGTGTTTCCTGACGAGGTTATAATACGTGGTTACCTGCCGAGGTTATAATACGTGGTTACCTGCCGAGGTTATAATACGTGGTTACCTGCCGAGGTTATAATACGTGGTTACCTGCCGAGGTTATAATACGTGGTTACCTGCCGAGGTTATAATACGTGGTTTCCTGACGAGGATACAATACGTGTTCCCTGACGAGGTCATAATACGTGGTAATTTTTGCTCATAAAATTAACCGAAAAATCGAAGCCTTAAGATCCTTTTTTTGGTGCAAGTGTTTCTTTTTGGTTATTTTGTTTTATGTCTATTATATGCTTTTTATGCATATTTTATTGTCCCTCAAATTTTATAATTTGTTATTAATTTGAGGGGGAGCTTTTTATCTTTACCCATGAGTTTATGCTACCTCAATTATATGCATATTTTGAGGGGGAGCATCTCTCGAGGGGAAGCATACCGTCTTTCTTGACCCTTTTTGTTTCGACAAACGGGGGAGAGAAACCGCATATGCTCATGCTTAGCGGTTGTGTTTGTCATCATCAAAAAGGGGGAGATTGTTGGTGCAAGTGTACCACATCTCTATATATTTATATATATTTATTTTGATGATTACAAACACACCGTATTATTGTTTATCTAACAATCTAATCCAAGTGTACAGTTCTTGAAGAACACGAAGATTTTATCTGAAGAGTTCAAGACGGAAGATTTACGTTGTCATTAGTGTTTATAATTTATAATGATAAACACCCTAAAATAATATACCAAAAAGGGGGAGATTGTTGGTGCAAGTGTACCACATCTCTATATATTTATATATATTTATTTTGATGATTACAAACACACCGTATTATTGTTTATCTAACAATCTAATCCAAGTGTACAGTTCTTGAAGAACACGAAGATTTTATCTGAAGAGTTCAAGACGGAAGATTTACGTTGTCATTAGTGTTTATAATTTATAATGATAAACACCCTAAAATAATATACCACTTGGATATTTCTAAAAACCATAATTGATTTTAATTAAATAAGGTTTTTTTTAGAAGATCCAGCAAGATTGGTTGCGTCCTGGAAGCTGTCCTTTTCTGACGCCGGTATACCGCGGCGGTACAGCCGGTATACCGCGGCAGGCTCGGTGTGCATCTCTGATTGGTTGAAGCTACTTTTACTAGCCGGTATACCGCGAGTCCTAGCCGGTATACCGCCACGTACGTATTCCAGTCAACTTTGCATGAGAGCCGTTGGAGTGTCAGTGTACTTTTGTCTGCACGGTATACCGCGGTGTATAGCCGGTATACCGCGGGTGTACTTTTTACTGCACGGTATACCGCGTGCTTTTAGCCGGTATACCGCGGATTGCATGTTACCGTTGGAAGAGCTGATATATATACATGCATGCTGGTGGAGAAGAAAAAACAACCAACACCAACACAACAACTTACTCATCTGATCTCTCTCACTTATTTAACATATATATATTTTATAAAACCTTTTTTATAAAATATCCAAGTGATTATTATACAAGAGTGATTACCCATTGTGAGTTATACTCCTCTTGTAAGTATTTGAATAACGGGTGTGTGATCCTGTTTATCTCATAGCAGAGGCTTGAGAAACTATTACAAATTCCTTTGTATTTGGTTTGTGTTCTACCGTAAAGAATACATTTATTGGATCGTGTCGAGAAGTGTCTCGGCTGCTGGTTTATCACAGTTGGTGGTAAATCAGTAAATCTCCGTGTCAAGTATCTCTAACCTTTATCTCTTTATTTATTCCGCTGTGCATTTAATTATATCTGTTTATATAATTATTATATATTCATTGCATTTATACTCTGCTTCATTTACTATATTTATACTATCCTGTATTTATACGTATCTGTTGTGTTTTCATATACTCTGTTGTATTTACATTATTAAGATATTTTTATAAAAGGATTTTTGAAAGTAAATTATTAAAATACAACCTTACCCCCCTAGGTTGTCCAACAATGACGAAACATTTGCTCCTGTAGCAAGACTTGAATCTATTCGTCTATTCTTAGCATATGCTGTACACAAAAACTTCAAAGTACATCAGATGGATGTTAAGTCAGCGTTTCTAAATGGAAAGCTGAATGAAGAAGTCTATGTGGAACAACGTCCAGGATTCTCAGATCCTAAGCATCCAGATTATGTTTATAAACTGGATAAGGCACTTTATGGCTTGAAGCAAGCTCCACGTGCATGGTATGACACTCTTTCCTCTTATCTCAATATTGAAAAATTTGAGCGAGGTAAGATTGACAAAACTCTATTTTTTAGAAAAGTGAAAGGTCATATCATTCTAGTTCAAATATATGTTGATGACATTATATTTGGTTCTACTAACCCTGAGCTTTGTACTCGTTTCGCTGATAGAATGAAAGATGAGTATAAAATGAGCATGATGGGTGAACTAACATATTGTAAAGCCCGTATCCCGGTATGTAATTTCTTTGTTTTAATTCTTTTTTAAAAGTTTTATTTATCATGGTTTTCGTTAGCGGGGTTAGACGAATTGGACCTAATAGTTAAATATGTCAAGACGTGGTTAGTTTGCGAGAAGGATGTAGTGAGGGACCAAAATTGTTAAGGGGCCAAAAAGTGAGAGTTTCGGCCCATGCAACCCAAACCAAACCCTTGTATCATTTTTTTTGGTGTGGTGTTCGTGAGTAACAAGAAAAAAGGGATGGAGGTCAATATTTTCGTATTTTGAAAACCTAGCTGCAGAAAACTTCTGTTTCCTGGAGATTGAACGGTCGGATCGTCGTGATTTTTGGTGAGCAGCTTCACGACATCTTCATCAACATTCTGGACGGTGGGATCGTGGTTTTGAGGTCCGGAGGTCATGGTTTCGTGGGGTTCTGCACAGCAGTAACTTTGTGGTGATTTTTCTCCATTCTTGCTCTATTTTGGTTCCATACATCTTGATGTGCTTATTTCCAAGTGTATGATGGTTTTGTATGCCTCTAGTATAATCTAGAGAAGACTTTGTATTGCTCTAATATTGGTGGTAGTGGATTTGAAGCGGCTCTAGTAGTCCCGTGGTTTTTACTCTCGATTTTGAGGGGTTTTCCACGCTAAAATTTTGGGGTCTCATTGTGGTTGTTGATTGTATGTTTGGGGGTTGTTTTTACTTGCACTTAGAATACCCTATTTGTTTGCATCCTCAAAGGTTCATTCGGGTCTGTTTGGGTTAAGCTATGGCTTAATGGGTTACTAAGCATTATTTGTCATTTTATGTGAAACTGCAGTTTCTGTCCCTGTTTTTGTATCGAGTATAACTTCTTCTAGGAAAGTCGGATTGGGATGAAACCAGTGCCAAAAGTTCCCTTTATGAGTCTAGTAAGTTTCTTATGTTTTGCGGAAAAACCAGTTCGGACCGTAGCTAGTGTCAAACCGCTGTTTTGTAATGAAAGGTGCTGTTTTTCGCTGTGCAGTTAACCGGTTTTGTAAAATCCATAATAAATTGTAGAAAAATCGTTAGAGCGCGTGCGATATGTCCCTGGAACCCTAAGACATGGGACTTTGTGATTATGGATTAATATTTCTGGATTTATCAGTTTACAAGGGGTTAAACAGGTCCCGAACAGACCTGTGTTTTTAGAGTAAAAGCTGGAATGTGTATGTTATAATTTAGTAGTCGTGGTTTTGGGTTGGGGCGTCACTTTGACATTTGTTAACACGTAATTAGGTGGGAGAAGGTGAGTGAAGTTGGCCGGCTTGTGATTGCGGTTGCGGATACTCGCGTTGCTTTAAGGTGAGTTCTCTCACTGTGTAGTTAGGGGTTGTATGCATGTCATAGTAGTTTGTATGTACTACTGTCTTTGTGGTGTGAACTAGTTGTTTGTGGTGTGTAATATTTGATTGGTTTAAATGCTTAGTATAAATGTTTTACATTACACCTCGGTGGGACCGAGGAAGTGGAAAGAAACGTTGTGGGAACTCGGCGTGACGAGTGTGTTACATTACAACTCGGTGGGACCGAGGAAGTGGAAAGAAACGTTGTGGGAACTCGGTGTGACGAGTGTGTTACATTACAACTCGGTGGGACCGAGGGCTCGGTGGGACCGAGGAAGTGGAAGGAAACGTTGTGGGAACTCGGTGTGACGAGTGTGTTACATTACAACTCGGTGGGACCGAGGGCTCGGTGGGACCGAGGTGTTGGATACATAATTACTTGTAGATGTTTACTCGTTTTATGTAACTGTGATGTTGTTGCTTATGTGTGGATAGGGGTGATGTGTATATAATTCCTATCTGCGCATGTGATGGAATTCACTAAGCTTCGTGCTTACCCCTTCCCAATATCTTATGATTTCAGGTGCGAGTAGCAGTCGGGCATGACGGTACACACGGGCGCAAGGCGAAGGCTGTTTAAGTTTAACTTTTTAAATGGGGATTTAATTATATAACTTTTCCGCTGCTTAAATTTCATTTGACGGTTTTAATTAACGACGTTTATTTTTATTGTAATGGGATTTGTTAACTTATGGTTTGATTGTAACGAAATGCATTATTTTTAAAATTTTAAATTCATTGTAATTTTTGGGACGTTACAACTTGGTATCAGAGCACAGCTTGAGTGAATCAGACACATCTCGGTGTGTTTGGTCTCAAGTTGCGGCTATGAAATTTCAATTTCTTTTACTAAAATCTTTTAGAATAAAGGGAAAAGGAAAACCCGTTTGGGAAACGGTGATCGAGGGCGCAGTGTGTACAGTCAGCCGACGCTATTTGGGAAGGTACGGTACTTAGTGTATTTATTTCTTTCTAGGCATAGGGTATGCATGCTAGATTGCCTATGTTGTTTACACTGTACTGTATGATGACTGCTTGCTGGTAGGAATCAATGCTAGTTATAGTAGGTTGTTAAGTGAAGGCCCTATAGGTTGTATGCAGTAAGAATCATATAGCCTTAGAATATTTGATTTAGTTCTATTGCGCAACTCTTGTTTGAGTCCAACCGTTCTAGGATAGAATTTTGTATTCGAATGTCTATTTGATTCACGCTGCATGCGATTGGGAATTCGCGAGGCAACTCGTTATGGCTAACAGGGATTCCGTTGTAGCAAGGGTAGTGGGATGAGATGAAATTCCTAGTGAGCTGGGAAGAGTGTTTACATATGAGTATGTATGCTAGATTGCTTTCTAGAACATAGGAGTATGTGTGCTAGATTGTTTGGTGCTTATTACACTGTACTGCATGTTTGTTGTTTGCTAATAGGAGTTCATGCTAGCCTTGATAAGTTGTTAAGTGAATGCACTATAGGTTGTATGCGGTAGGAACCAAATAGCCTTAGAATGTCGGATTTAGTTTTATTGCGCAGCTCTTGTTTGAGTCCAACCGTTGTAGGATAGAATCTTATATTCGAATGTCTATCTGGTTTTACACTGTGTGCGACTGTGCATTCGCGAGGCGACTTGTCATGACTAGTGGGGATTTCGTCATAGCAAGGGTAGTGGAATTGGGTGGAATTCCTAGGGAGCTAGGAAGAGTGTGTACATATGCCGGTGCGGGCATATGTGTGTAGTTATCGGCGAGAAACTAGTTGGACCCATTGGATGGAACTCGGAACGAGTGATGATAGGTGTGGAAGGTAGTAGTAGAGCTCCTACTATTGGAAACACAGGATCAATGCTCGAGTCGGGGAAAGTCACGAGGAATCCAAGGAGTTGAGCGTGAGCGTTGTTAGTGTGAGTTATTATGCGCTAATAACTCGTTGTAATATCTACCCGGAATAGCCATCGCAAGGAGGAACGACTATAGTAAACCTACTAGTACAGGTGTGTACTTGTTTTGCTTTGATTGGATGATCGATGGGGTAGTGTCGAAGGTTATAAAATTAGTAGTTGTTGGAATAAAAGGACGATTCTAGTATTGATCACTTGGAGTGACGATAAGGATGATGTTTGTTTCGGGCCAAGATGGACGATTGTGCTAGAATCATAGGCTTATAGAGCCGAATTTGATTTGAGGAAAAATCGTAGGGATTATTTGACGTAATTTCTTAACTTGCCTAAGAGGTTTAAATGTCCGGATGACGTTAGTGGACCGGAGAGATCTGGAGGAGTAGGAGTCGAGGCGTAGAATGCCGACTAAGTCATTCACAAAGTTTGACTTCGAAATAGATTGCATTAACAAATTCTCGTGTTTCAAATCATTTTATGGATGGTGTTTTGGAATTTTGGGAAATGTTCAGCACACACACAAGATTTTGAAATATGGTTTTGGAAAGTGTATGAAATCGTTTTATCACGGGAGTGCAAACTTTGTTAGAATTTGTCTCATTTCGTTATTTTTCCAACGGTTCTTTCGGGTAAGATGATATCCGTGTTTTGTGGTGTTTAAAATGTTGGGCAAGTGACTACGGCTTGTGACTTTAACATTGGAACTCCTCCACATATGTTAGAGTTGAGACGGAAAGTTACATTCCACGATGTCTGTATAAAGCTATTTGAGTGATTTCGTTAAATAAGTTTTGTTTTACGGCATGTTAAGTCGTGTGGGTTTAATTTCATGAGGTGCATATCTTATTTGTTTATGTGACCATTTGGAGAAATCTTGGAAATCAATTTAAAGAACCCCACCTTTTGAGATTTAATGAGGTTTTAGTCGATATTTTCAAATGATGGAAACGGATTGGTTTTTATCTTTAAGTTTGAAACTTACACGAGACAGTTGTGTTTTAACAAAAATATATTTGTAAACCGTTTCATCGTTTTGTATGACTAGCCGGCGCGCGCAAGATTTGTTGGTGAACCCTGTGCCACGACATTGAATGTTGAAAAAGAGAAATTTTGGGGTCAAATGTCGTGGAACTGATTTTGAAATTATGTGCACACTTTTGTCGCACCCGGTGTAAGGTCGAGCGGTTACTTTAAATACATGTCATGAGTCAATTCATGCTAGAACCGTGACGGTTTATTTTCAAAGAAATTATTTATTTCGCTTTACGTTCTGTGAGTAAACTAAGCTGCAATGAAATAGTTTTCAACATGATTTTCATATGTGGGACAAGCGTGTCCATTTTTGCGTAACTACCGACCTGGTAATAGTAGTTTTATTGCTTACGGTCTTTTTGAAATGAAAAAAATAAAAAAAAAATAAAAATAAAAAAAAAATCTTGACGTTGAAAATATATTGTAAACCATTTGGGCAATGCGCTTTTAAGTGTTATGTGTCATTTTGAGAATTTCAAGGGTGTGAGTCCTTTTGGAAAACTCTTTTGTTTAACCCGTGTTGAGTTTGGGACTAATGTTGATTTTAGAGTATTGCTTGTTTAAACTTTATTTAAACGCGTTTTGACCGACTATGGGTCTAGCAAGCTTGGAGCATTTTGCTCGGTTTTGACATTGAGATAGTCAGGGGTCAATTGCACGGTTCTAATGGCTCGATGGGGAGTCTTGTTGTTGGATTGTTTTTGTTGCACAGTTTTGCATTTATTGCACGTTGAGTATTTACATGTTTGGGTGAGTGAGTCATTCCGGGATAGGCATGTTGTTGGTAGACTGTTTGCTTTGGATCCTTGGTCATGACAGTCAGTCGTTGGTAATGGTCGGTTGGGTATCTCGGGGTGGGACCCCGGTATTCTTGTGTTATGACCTTGACTTTCTAGTAGGCACTAGGAAGATATAGTCTTGAGCACTTACCTGGGAGGTAGTTCCGATGCGCCGGGCCTTGAGACGTACCTGGGAGGTAGGCGTTAAGGAGTATTTTGATACAGTGTAACTAGGCTTCCTAGAGCGAGCGTGTGGGATAAGTAGACGGTGGAGGATTGGGTATTCCACACGTGTTAATATGGTAGGCCGAATAGTGTCGGTTAAGGGAAGGATGCCCTTTGTAATTAAGAGAATAAATGCGCAATAACCGTTTTGAAGTAAGTAGTATATTTAGGTGTCGACTTTTGGGCTTGAGGCCAAACACCTTTAGTGTAATCGGAGATTTGTAGCCGATTTGAAAATAATTATGATGATGGTAGTAGTAACCCTGAGATGCCTATTTGTGATGAATGGTTATGGTGGAATGACCTGCGTGGGTAATTATAAGTTTACTGGTTTGATGATCTGTGTGAAATAATTTTGGGAGTCTATTAGAACTCGTGGAAGTTAATCGGCAGTAATGGTAGGAATTATCGGATTCGAGTATCCTGTAGGGTATGTTGGTGAGCACCTTTAGGATGGTTAGAGCTTGCAAGTTGAATCGGGATGTATGGAACATCTAAGGTTGGGAGGCAACCGAAGTCGTTTGACTAGGAATGAATTCAGTTGTTGGAGTGTTCTTCCGATCATATTTCCAATGTCCGTGAAGGAGTTTTGTTAGTAAGAAAAGTATTCGAGAAATTCTAGACGGGGTGAGAAATTTAGATTCTAGTTGAGGAAAGTCCAGTGGCAACACAGAAAGGGCTCCGAGTGGACTTGGGAACCCGAGGTTGAGATGTGGTAAAGCTATCCAGAGCTGTTTGCGGACGTAGACTTCGAGGACGAAGTCTAATCCAAGTGGGGGAGAGTTGTAAAGCCCGTATCCCGGTATGTAATTTCTTTGTTTTAATTCTTTTTTAAAAGTTTTATTTATCATGGTTTTCGTTAGCGGGGTTAGACGAATTGGACCTAATAGTTAAATATGTCAAGACGTGGTTAGTTTGCGAGAAGGATGTAGTGAGGGACCAAAATTGTTAAGGGGCCAAAAAGTGAGAGTTTCGGCCCATGCAACCCAAACCAAACCCTTGTATCATTTTTTTTGGTGTGGTGTTCGTGAGTAACAAGAAAAAAGGGATGGAGGTCAATATTTTCGTATTTTGAAAACCTAGCTGCAGAAAACTTCTGTTTCCTGGAGATTGAACGGTCGGATCGTCGTGATTTTTGGTGAGCAGCTTCACGACATCTTCATCAACATTCTGGACGGTGGGATCGTGGTTTTGAGGTCCGGAGGTCATGGTTTCGTGGGGTTCTGCACAGCAGTAACTTTGTGGTGATTTTTCTCCATTCTTGCTCTATTTTGGTTCCATACATCTTGATGTGCTTATTTCCAAGTGTATGATGGTTTTGTATGCCTCTAGTATAATCTAGAGAAGACTTTGTATTGCTCTAATATTGGTGGTAGTGGATTTGAAGCGGCTCTAGTAGTCCCGTGGTTTTTACTCTCGATTTTGAGGGGTTTTCCACGCTAAAATTTTGGGGTCTCATTGTGGTTGTTGATTGTATGTTTGGGGGTTGTTTTTACTTGCACTTAGAATACCCTATTTGTTTGCATCCTCAAAGGTTCATTCGGGTCTGTTTGGGTTAAGCTATGGCTTAATGGGTTACTAAGCATTATTTGTCATTTTATGTGAAACTGCAGTTTCTGTCCCTGTTTTTGTATCGAGTATAACTTCTTCTAGGAAAGTCGGATTGGGATGAAACCAGTGCCAAAAGTTCCCTTTATGAGTCTAGTAAGTTTCTTATGTTTTGCGGAAAAACCAGTTCGGACCGTAGCTAGTGTCAAACCGCTGTTTTGTAATGAAAGGTGCTGTTTTTCGCTGTGCAGTTAACCGGTTTTGTAAAATTCATAATAAATTGTAGAAAAATCGTTAGAGCGCGTGCGATATGTCCCTGGAACCCTAAGACATGGGACTTTGTGATTATGGATTAATATTTCTGGATTTATCAGTTTACAAGGGGTTAAACAGGTCCCGAACAGACCTGTGTTTTTAGAGTAAAAGCTGGAATGTGTATGTTATAATTTAGTAGTCGTGGTTTTGGGTTGGGGCGTCACTTTGACATTTGTTAACACGTAATTAGGTGGGAGAAGGTGAGTGAAGTTGGCCGGCTTGTGATTGCGGTTGCGGATACTCGCGTTGCTTTAAGGTGAGTTCTCTCACTGTGTAGTTAGGGGTTGTATGCATGTCATAGTAGTTTGTATGTACTACTGTCTTTGTGGTGTGAACTAGTTGTTTGTGGTGTGTAATATTTGATTGGTTTAAATGCTTAGTATAAATGTTTTACATTACACCTCGGTGGGACCGAGGAAGTGGAAAGAAACGTTGTGGGAACTCGGCGTGACGAGTGTGTTACATTACAACTCGGTGGGACCGAGGAAGTGGAAAGAAACGTTGTGGGAACTCGGTGTGACGAGTGTGTTACATTACAACTCGGTGGGACCGAGGGCTCGGTGGGACCGAGGAAGTGGAAGGAAACGTTGTGGGAACTCGGTGTGACGAGTGTGTTACATTACAACTCGGTGGGACCGAGGGCTCGGTGGGACCGAGGGCTCGGTGGGACCGAGGTGTTGGATACATAATTACTTGTAGATGTTTACTCGTTTTATGTAACTGTGATGTTGTTGCTTATGTGTGGATAGGGGTGATGTGTATATAATTCCTATCTGCGCATGTGATGGAATTCACTAAGCTTCGTGCTTACCCCTTCCCAATATCTTATGATTTCAGGTGCGAGTAGCAGTCGGGCATGACGGTACACACGGGCGCAAGGCGAAGACTGTTTAAGTTTAACTTTTTAAATGGGGATTTAATTATATAACTTTTCCGCTGCTTAAATTTCATTTGACGGTTTTAATTAACGACGTTTATTTTTATTGTAATGGGATTTGTTAAATTATGGTTTGATTGTAACGAAATGCATTATTTTTAAAATTTTAAATTCATTGTAATTTTTGGGACGTTACACATATTTCCTTGGTCTTCAGATTAAGCAAACTGAAAAAGGAACTTTTATAAATCAGGGAAAATATGTTAAAGATATGCTGAAGAAATTCGACTTAACTGAAAGTTCAGCTATGAAAACCCCTATGGCACCACCGCTGACACTTGATAAGGACACAAAGGGTGTTCCTGTCAATGTTACGTTGTACCATGGGATGATCGGCTCACTATTGTATCTTACAGCTAGCCGACCCGATATTATGTTTGCAACATGCTTGTGTGCACGATATCAAGTTGAACCTAAGATATCTCATATGAAAGCTGTAAAGCGAATCTTTCGATATCTTAAGGGTACAGCGAATCTAGGTCTTTGGTATTCCAAAGACTCAGGATTCGATCTAACTGCATATTCAGATAGTGATTTTGCAGGTTGTAAAATGGATAGAAAAAGCACCACAGGAGGATGTCAGCTCCTGGGTGGAAAGCTGGTAAGTTGGACAAGTAAGAAGCAAAACTCAGTATCCACTTCCACAGCTGAAGCTGAGTATGTAGCAGCTGGAAGCTGCTGTTCTCAGGTCTTGTGGATGAGAAATCAGCTACTAAACTATGATCTTCAGCTCTCAAAAATTCCAATCTATTGCGACAGCACAAGTGCCATCGCTATAGCCAACAACCTAGTGCTACACTCAAAGACAAAACACATCGAAATCAGATATCATTTTATCAGAGATCATGTGATGAATGGTGATATAGAACTTCATTTTATTCCAACTGATTATCAGTTAGCTGATCTATTTACCAAACCTCTTGATGAGACAGGATTCAACTTTCTCATCAGCGAGCTTGGAATGCTGAACTTTGAAGGATAAAACCTTCAGCGGTTCACATTGATCAGCGATAGGATAAAATCAACTTGTATAACCCATTCTATCATTCTCTCTCTGAATAAACTTGATTCGCTGATATCAAGGTATGTTTACTCTCTCTGACATATCGCATGTAAATGCAAGATTTCAAAATAAATTGCATCGCTGAATATCTCTTCCTTAACAGCGACTTTTTGAAATTTCTTAAAACCTTCACTGATATTTCTATTCAGTGCTTCATGTTTTCAAAGAGTCCCTGAGTTTTTCAAAACCTCAGAGACAACCAAGAATATGAAAGGACAGTTGTGACGTCATTGCAATGGATAAACCCCAGCACGTTCTTCTTTCTGACACACGTTTGCACGTTTCGTTCTTTCGCCAATCAAATGCAAACACGTGTTCGTGTCATGATGAAAAACTTTTCCCGCTCAAAGATTTTCTCTTTCTAAAATCTCTATATAAACAAACTCTTGGTTTATATTTGTTTTTTACGCGATCAAATCTTCCTCCGCAAGAAAGAATCCTCTGTTGCATTTGTGCTCTCAAAAACCTCAAGAACTGTTCATCATCTTCGTTATCAAACATCAAGGTTAATATGTTCTTATTTATTACCAAATGCGTATAACTTGTTTCCGATCTTCTCTTTGTTTTAACAAGATCAAACAAAAGATCTTTGTAAAATGAAATCATTTCTTTCATGGTTTTATGAACACAACCATTTCATGGTTGTTCTTCAAGTTTAAATACAAAAATCTTAAACTTGTTCTTCATTCGTTTCCAGAATCTAATTTCTTCATAGAAAACTGGATAACAAGATTCAATGGGTTTTACTTTTCTGTCAAAAAAAAATCAAGAAAAACCCTAATCTTCATTAAGACATTTTTGTCTGAATGAAATGGATAAAATTCGAAACATCTTAATGGAAATTTCTTTCCACATTAAGATAATTC
This sequence comes from Saussurea involucrata, assembly GCA_033807775.1. Lineage (NCBI taxonomy): Eukaryota > Viridiplantae > Streptophyta > Magnoliopsida > Asterales > Asteraceae > Saussurea > Saussurea involucrata. Next base: position 144,366,486 of record CM066322.1, read on the forward strand.
TTATTTGTTAACATCTTTGGTTGAACTGATAATACAGAGAAATGGCAACTTCCAAGATTCATGCCACCGCTGAGAACTTCTCCACTGACTCTGAAGAAGTGGATATCATCATGGCTCCACAGGTTAAGTTTTCTATGGATCAACTTGACTGGACTAAGATAAACAACCTCTCTGCGCTTTTCGAGTTTCCTCCTCGAAAACAAGTTACACATCTGGATGATGCTGTAAATTTCCTTAAGAATAGCTGCATTTCAACAGCCCTGACAATCACACCTCCTGCAAGTCAGCTATTGCTATCCCAGTTCTGGTACTCTGCCAGACACTCTCAGCTACCATCCGCCAAAGATCCCTCCACAACTATTGACTGCATACTCAGCGATACTGAGTATGGCACAATAAAGATAACCCCCGCAATCATTCGCAAAGCTCTAAACTTTCCCAACACTACCAAAGAAAAACCTTTTGTTCCATTCCCTGACCATAAAAAGCACGCTGACAAAGAAGCTCTTATTGCATTTTTTTGATGCAGTGGGCTATGTATGGGAAATTGGCAGAGACAAGAAGCCTGAGAAGAAGCTGACGCTGATAAAGAAGTCAAAAATGCCAAGCGAGATGAATTTCATCTTCGCCCATCTGATCAGCTGCATGACTGCGAAAACCGGCTCCTCTGATCAAGCCGCTCAACCTCAGCAAGCAATGGGATACGCTCTGCTGAAAGGTCTACACATCGACTGGGCATCTATTATCTATGATGACTTAGTGCAACGCGTGGATTCTGCCGCTGACAGACCTGCATGGGTTCACTACCCCCGATTCATCAGCGCCATCTTTCAATATGGCCTGAAGGACAGCTACCCGAAAGAGGGTGACCTGAAACTCTCTCAGGTTGGCCCTAAGGTGCTCGACTTCAAACCTGTCGAAAATGAGGTACGTCTTTCTACCCTTCTCACCCTTCTCAACCCAACTTCTTCAACTTCTGTGGCTCCTTCAGCGACAATACCCATCGCTGATACCCCGGCCACACATTCCTCTCCTTCTAAGAAAAGGAAACACTCTTCAATCCCACTTGGTTCCAAAAGGATCAAGAAAACCAAGGAGCAGCCCCAGTAATCTCCTGCTGAAGACTCCTCAGCTCATTCTGCAGAGCTGAAGGAAAGTTCTGTGGTACGCTCTGCCACACCCACTCAAACCATCCCTTCAATCCAGGCTTCAGCGTCTCTAAACGCTGAGGTTAGAAACTTGGAACCTACCAAACCTCCTTCAGTCTCTCCAAAGACTGATGAAGCGATTTTCAGCGAATCCAACGCTGAACTCAGTACCCGAACCCAATTCTTATCCTTCGCTTCTCCCTCTACTCACTTGGACTCTCCTCCAAAGAATACTGGAGATGACATCATTCCAGAAGCCTCCGCTGACGCTTCTCAAAGAATGATGAAGACAGGACCTGCAGAGATCACCATTCCTCACCGAACTTTTGAGGAAGATATGGAACATTTTTCAGGGATCCGCAACTTTGACGAGTTCATCAATCCTCCTGCATGTACAAATCAACCCATATACACTGTAACTAAACCTGAAACTTCTGAGCTTTCCTTTGTTCACAAGTACTTATGTGTTACAGGTCCTAATTTGGGAGACATCAACGCTTCTCTGAAGTCCGTGGAAACAAAGCTGACAGATCTCACCACCACACTCTCCGACAACTCTGCAGATGTAACCACCGCTGGAGAAAATTTGACAAAGCTGACAACGGTGGTGGAGAAGACGGCTTCCGCAGATGACTTGAAGCAAGTTGATAAGACTCTCAGCGATTTCGCTAAGGTGCTCGCTGATATCTACACAGACTACACCTCACTCAAACAATCAGTTTCCTCCATGTCCGGCGAAGTAACAACGCTGAAGACATCGGTTGGAGCACTAGAGGGTGATATGTCTGCTGTGAAGACAAATGTTCAAACTCTGACGACTGACTTAGGCTCTGTAAAGACCGACGTTGGTTCGATGAAAACAATGATTGAAGAGCTGCTCAACAAGGCGAAAACTCCTGCTCCTGAACCTGCCCCTGTCCCTGCATTGGAAACTTTCACAGCGACGGATCGCAAAGAGCTGGAAAAGATCAATCCTGCTATAACTGGCCTAGAAGTCAGATTAGCAAAGATTGAAAGCTGTGTGGGTATCTCTGGCCAAGAAGACAGAGAGCCTCCCACAGCTGAAGAGTCTACCCATTCCTCCCCCAGTCATCATGAAAAAGAGGGGGAGAAGAGCGCTGAACATCCCAGGGAGAAGAGCGCTGAAGACCTTTCCCATGATGAATCTATCAGGGGAGAGAAGAACGAAGACCTCACCTTCGCTGAAGAGGGTGAGAAGACTATTGAAACTGAAGCTGCCGCTGGACCTCAGGGAGATGAAAACCCTGAGGGAACCGAGAAGCTCGCCTCTGTATCTGAGGGGGAGCAACTCGAAGAAGACGCTGAAGAATCCGAAGCAGAAGATGATGAAGCCGTCGACATCCCTGATGATGAACCATCTTCTTCTCCAAAGAAGAATGATGATGATGATGACCCAAGGATCAAAGCTCTTAAGGGGATGACGATGATTTCTTTATCGTCAAACCTGCCCCAAGGATCAAAGCTCTTAAGGGGATCTCGATAAATGAACCTTCAGGGGAGCGGACAAAGACAAAGCCCTCAGCCTCTGGAGCTGAGAAAGGTAAAGGCAAAAGCGTCGCTGAAGATGACAATCTGACGATCTTGCTTGAAAAGCCGGTTTGTCAGGTACACTAAACATCTCTTACTCCATCCCTCCTCTATCATACACTATCAGTTCCTCTACCCAAGCCTATACACTTAAACCAATTCTCTCTATCTGTTTCTACCCAAGTTCTTACTTGTAAGATCGCTGTGTTTCAGCTAGTCCTCTCCTCTGTTTGAGGATATCGCTGAAGGCTCCACAACTGCGACTTCACCAAAAATACCAACTGCCGCTGAAGAAATAATCCCAGTCTTGGATTTGATCTCTGAGACTGATGAACCTGAGGAACAGACTCTCTCTCACAAACGCAGACCTTCCTTAGCTCCTCAAAAGCTAAGTGAAGAGGAACAAAAGAAAAGAGAGGAAATAATAAAGCGATTCGAGGATCAGCGAATCATTCTGAGGCGTGATCAACTTCCTTCAGTTCCTCCAAAGTTCAGAATCTCAAAAGCTGAATACAAGGAACACCTCAGAGCTGAACGCCTAATCGCTGAAAGAAAGGAAGCTGAAGAAAAAGACAGAGAATACACCATCAAGCTTACTCAAGAATCTGTCAAAGTCCCCAAGCTGAAACGTGTTCCCATTTAAATCCAACGAAAGCTTTGGGAAGAAGCCCAGAAGATCGTGGAAAAGAAAACTGAAGTTTCTCAGACCACCCTGATCTGGTGTAAAGAGAAAATTCACTTCAGATATCGTCCAGCGAAGATCAACAAGGTATTCATCTCTGGAAGAACCTCTATCGGAGTACCTATTGTTGACATCAAACTTTTCAGAGAAGATGGCCAATCTGAAGCCTTTCGCGCTGACGGTGTAAAAAGGTATGGTCTCTCTGAATGGCTGGAGATGAGGTTAGCTATCCATTCGTCACAATCTAAGTACAAGGATCATTTTGAAAAGCTGATAAACAGACAGATCGACTTGATATCTTCTTGTGTGGACATTCCTCCTCTTCCTGATCTTAAACTGAAAAGAAAAAGGGCCTCTCCAAAGAAGAAACGTCGAGATTCAAACTCAGGTCCTGTCATACGAAATGAAACTGGAATTGGTTTCTCTCGCGCTGAAGTGCTTGGTCCTGACCCTGATCTATCTGCCCTTGACATTTCTTTGCCACCATGTGAACTTTTCGTCCCTGGTAAAGTCATTAGTAATACTTATGGAATATTCTTTCTCGACTACGACGGACGTAAATGTTTTCAACGGATCGCTGAGCTTCCAATCACTCCAATCGAACAGCTCAGAGATCTCATCTACTGGTGTGACTTCAGAAAAGACATTCAGGCACGACACCTAAAACCCTTGATCTTTGAAGAAGCGCTGAACAAAAGAAAACGAGGCGTAACGGTTCCTGACTGGATGATCCCCACTGAAAAGACCCTTGATGAACTTCTCATTAAGGAAGAACCTCTGTAAGCTGATAAAATCGCCTCTTTCATCTATTTTATCAGTTATCCTTTTGTACATGTAATTTATTTCGCCCGTACTTGTAATCTTTCCATTTCTCTTTGTAACCTTATTCAAAGTTTTAAAGAAAGATTTCAGCGAATGTACTTTACTCCATCAGTACTGAAAAGATCCCAGAAAACAGTAAAATGGACAAATATTTTATGAGTTCTTTTTATCCTTATGTTTTCATTAAATAGCAATTTTCTTTTTTGCTATGTCATAATCAAATAGGGGGAGATTGTTGATCCAAACCCTCAGTGATTTGATAATGACCCTCTCTTATACTTAGTGAAAATTGTAAGTAAACAATATGTATCAGAGTTTCACTATCGCTGATAAGTACTAAGATCTTCCAGTACCGCTGATAGGAACTCTCGCTCTTTAAGTTAAACATTCAGCGAACCTGTTCATCATTAATGCTCTGAGTATGTTCAGTCATTATGATGATCGCTGATAAGTTAGTTGTTTACTTATGATCTCTGAAGACAAGTTTCACGTCAACAAAGGTTCTACGCTGAAGTCGAAGATCAAGCTCAAGAACCAGCGACAAGTCTCCTAATGAACTGATGCGGATCAGCGAAGACTCAGATTTGTCCACTCAACGTGAAGTATCAAGTACAAGACTTCAGCTATCGCTGAACTTTATCATTCGCTGAATAGAAAATGATAATCGCTGAATCAACGAAAGCTGATCATGAAGTCCTCCGTACAAAGTACTTTTGTCTTAACCACCCTTGCACGCCTCCGTACGAAATGTCAGAAAAGAACCTCCGAAAATCTGAAATCGTACAACCACTCTGATACTACACTGTTCATCCTTACGGCTACTAAGGTTGTCTTCAAAAGTCAATGACATGCAACCAACCAGCTAATGACACGTGTAAAGTATATACTGATTTGCATTAAATGCATGCAGTATATAAAGAGATGAACTCACTTATTTTGAAGTAACTTGCTAACTCTGGACAAGTTCAAATCTCTTATCTCAGATAGGTTATTATTAGTAATTTCCTTATCTCTCTTAGTGCAAGAAACCGTAGTGTTCCAACTTGTTTAGATTTAGGTTTATCCTTAATCTTGTTTCTGCAACAAGCTGTAAATTGTTAATGATTTATCAATAAACAATTTAGAAAAGTAAAATCTGTGTGTTTGTATTCAACCCCCCCCCCCCTTCTACAAACTTGTATAGGCCTTCGGGACCAACAAGGAAGCTGAAGAAAAATACAGAGAATACGCCATCAAGCTTACTCAAGAATCTGTCAAAGACCCCAAGCTGAAACGTGTTCCCATTCAAATCCAACGAAAGCTTTGGGAAGAAGCCCAGAAGATCGTGGAAAAGAAAACTGAAGTTTCTCAGACCACCCTGATCTGGTGTAAAGAGAAAATTCACTTCAGATATCGTCCAGCGAAGATCAACAAGGTATTCATCTCTGGAAGAACCTCTATCGGAGTACCTATTGTTGACATCAAACTTTTCAGAGAAGATGGCCAATCTGAAGCCTTTCGCGCTGACACTGTAAAAAGGTATGGTCTCTCTGAATGGCTGGAGATGAGGTTAGCTATCCAATCGTCACAATCTAAGTACAAGGATCATTTCAAAAAGCTGATAAACAGACAGATCGACTTGATATCTTCTTGTGTGGACATTCCTCCTCTTCCTGATCTTAAGCTGAAAAGAAAAAGGGCCTCTCTGAAGAAGAAACGTCAAGATTCAAACTCAGGTCCTATCATACAAAATGAAACTGGAATTGGTTTCTCTCGCGCTGAAGTGCTTGGTCCTGACCCTGATCTATCTACCCTTGACATTTCTTTGCCACCATGTGAACTTTTCGTCCCTGGTAAAGTCATCAGTAATCCTTATGGAATATTCTTTCTCTACTACGACGGACGTAAATGTTTTCAACGGATCGCTGAGCTTCCAATCACTCCAATCGAACAGCTCAGAGATCTCATCTACTGGCGTGACTTCAGAAAAGACATTCAGGCACGACACCTAAAACCCTTGATCTTTGAAGAAGCGCTGAACAAAAGAAAACGAGGTGTAACGGTTCCTGACGGGATGATCCCCACTGAAAAGACCCTTGATGAACTTCTCATTAAGGAAGAACCTCTGTAAGCTGATAGGATCGCCTCTTTCATCTATTTTATCAGTTATCCTTTTGTACTTGTAATTTATTTCGCTCGTACTTGTAATCTTTCCATTTCTCTTTGTAACCTGATTCAAAGTTTTAAAGACAGATTTCAGCGAATGTACTTTACTCCATCAGTACTGAAAAGATCCCAGAAAACAGTAAAAGGGACAAATATTTTATGAGTTCTTTTTATCCTTATGTTTTCATTAAATAGCAATTCTCTTTGTTGCTATGTCATAATCAAATAGGGGGAGATTGTTGATCCAAACCCTCAGTGATTTGATAATGACCCTCTCTTATACTTAGTGAAAATTGTAAGTAAACAATATGTATCAGAGTTTCAATATCGCTGATAAGTACTAAGATCTTCCAGTACCGTTGATAGGAACTCTCGCTCTTTAAGTTAAACATTCAGCGAAACTGTTCACCATTAATGCTCTGAGTCTGTTCAGTCATTATGATGATCGCTGATAAGTTAGTTGTTTACTTATGATCCCTGAAGACAAGTTTCACGTCAACAAAGGTTCTACGCTGAAGTCGAAGATCAAGCTCAAGAACCAGCGACAAGTCTCCTAATGAACTGATGCGGATCAGCGAAGACTCAGATTTGTCCACTCAACGTGAAGTATCAAGTACAAGACTTCAGCTATCGCTGAACTCTATCATTCGCTGATATGAAATGATAGATCGCTGAATCAACGAAAGCTGATCATGAAGTCCTCCGTACAAAGTACTTTTGTCTTAACCACCCTTGCACGCCTCCGTACGAAATATCAGAAAAGAACCTCCGAAAATCTGAAATCGTACAACCACTCTGATACTACACTGTTCATCCTTACGGCTACTAAGGTTGTCAACAAAAGTCAATGACATGCAACCAACCAGCTGATGACACGTGTAAAGTATATACTGACTTGCATTAAATGCATGCAATATATAAAGAGATGAACTCACTTCTTTTGAAGTAACTTGCTAACTCTGGACAAGTTCAAATCTCTTATCTCAGATAGGTTATTATTAGTAATTTCCTTATCTCTCTTAGTGCAAGAAATATTAGTGTTCCAACTTGTTTAGATTTAGGTTTATCCTTAATCTTGTTTCCGTAACAAGCTGTAAATTGTTAATGATTTATCAATAAACAATTTAGAAAAGTAAATTATGTGTGTTTATATTCAACCCCCCTTCTACAAACTTGTATAGGCCTTCGGGACCAACACATGTCTCGACACCACTTCATCAATATAAAGCTTCGCCAATTTATCGATTGGTGATGCTTCTTTCATAGCTAAAAAGTGAGCACTCTTGGTCAATCGATCCACGATTACCCATATAGTGTCGTTACCCTTTTGCGTCGTTGGTAACTTTGTCACAAAATCCATGGTAATCTTTTCCCATTTCCATTCCGGAATCTCCAAAGATTGGAAACTTCCGTAAGGCTTTTGATGTTCGGCTTTTACTAACGAACATGTCACACACTTTTCTACTATTCGTGCCACATCTACTTTCATAGCTGGCCACCAATAGTGTAACTTCAAATCCCTATACATCTTAGTACTTCCAGGATGTATAGAATACTTAGATTTATGGGCGTCTTCGAGAATCAACTCTCGATTTCCTCCAAGCTTTGGCACCCAAACACGACCTTGGAACAGTTTAATTCCACGGCAATCTTCAGTCAGTTGAAGATGCTGCTTGCTCAGGACTTCATCTTTCAATTTTTTTTCCAATAAGGCCTCCGCTTGTGCCTCCTTTATCCTTTCAATAAAACTTGATGTTACATCAATTCTGGCGTTGGTCGTTTTCAAACACCCACTATATTCTTTTCTACTTAAAGCATCAGCTACAACATTTTCTTTACCGGGATGGTAATGCAATTCATAATCATAATCTTTAAGTAGTTCTAACCAGCGCCGCTGCCTCATATTAAACTCCTTATGATCAAAGACATGCTTCAAGCTCTTATGATCAGTGTAAAGAGTACACTTCGTTTCATACAGATAATGTCGCCACAGCTTTAATGCAAACACGACCGCTGCTAATTCCAAATCGTGGGTAGGGTAATTCTTCTCATGTTCTTTAAGTTGTTTTGATGCGTAAGCAATCAACTTGCCTCGTTGCATCAATACACACCCCAAACCCATCTTTGATGCGTCCCTATACACAACTAGATCTTCCGTTCCTTCCGGTAGTGCAAGAATAGGAGCTTCACATAACTTTTGACGTAAAGTTCTGAAAGCCGACTCTTGTTTTTCAGTCCAAACAAACTTTACATTCTTCCGAGTCAACACGGTCAAAGCAGAAGCAATTTTTGAGAAGTCTTTGATAAATCTCCGGTAGTATCTTGCTAGGCCTAAGACACTTCTTATTTCAGACGTGCTCTTCGGTGTCTCCCAGTTCATCATTGCTTCTATCTTTGCTGGATCCACTTTGACTCCTTCCGAAGTAATCACATGCCCTAGAAATTGTACCTCTTTTAACCAGAATTCACATTTTGAAAACTTTGCGTATAAATTCTCCTTCCTTAGAACTTCTAAGACTTCACGAAGATGGCGTTCATGATCTACTTCATTCTTCGAATAACCAAGTATGTCATCAATGAATACAATGACAGTCTTGTCTACGAATGGTCGACATACTCTGTTCATCAGATCCATGAACACAGCTGGAGCATTTGTCAACCCAAATGGCATTACAAGAAATTCATAATGCCTGTACCTCGTTCTGAACACTGTCTTAGGAATATCTTCATTTCTTACTCGAACTTGATGGTACCCTGATCTCAGATCAATCTTTGAAAATCATCCCGCACCTTGGAGTTGATCGAACAGATCATCAAACCTTGGAAGCGAATATTTGTTCTTAATAGTTACCTTATTCAGCTCCCGGTAATCAATGCACATCCTCATAGTGCCATCCTTTTTCTTAACAAATAATACCGAAGCTCCCCAAGGTGAAGAACTTGGTCTTACAAAACCCTTGTCCAACAGCTCCTGTAGCTGAGTCATCATCTCTTTCATTTTGGCTGGCGCTAGGCGATACGGTGCACGCGCTATTGGTGTCGATCCAGGGATAAGATCAATACGAAACTCTACTTGTCGTTCAGACGGTAGACCTGGAAGATCATCGGGGAATACGTCCGGGAATTCACGTACCACCTTAATATCTTCCATTTGTTTCTTTTCTGACTTCACATCTAGAACATACGCTAGATAGGATGAACATCCTTTCATCAAGCATTTACGCGCTTTTGCAACAGAAATTAATGGAACTTCTCCTTTTTGTTTTTCCCCAAAGATGAGTACATCATCCTTATCAGCCACCGGAATCCGAATTAATTTCTTTACACAATGTATTTCTGCCTGGTTGACTGTCAGCCAATCCATACCCATAATTACATCAAACCCTCCAATTTCCATCAACAACAAGTCGATCGGAAATTTCGTTTCCCCTACTGAAATAAAACAACCCTCAAGTCTTTTGCGAACCAAGACTTGACCCCCGTTAGCTATCTCGACTATAAGGCATCTTCCAAGGTAGTGACAGGCATAGCTAACTTATGATAGAACGATTTGGACACAAACGACAAATTTGCACCACAGTCAAATAAAATGCGCGCGGGAATGGAATTAACGAGAAATGTACCCGAAACGACGTCTTTCGATTCTTTGGCTTCGTCAGCTGTCATATGGAATGCCCGGCCCGTTGGTTTAGGAACATCTGATTTCTTTCCTCGATCTCCGCCATTCCTCAACTTTGGACAATCTCGGCGGAAATGACCGGGTTGTTTGCACTCGTAGCACGTTGATCCTTGGACAGGACAATTATTCAAAGTATGTCCACTTTTTCCACACTTATAACATTCTATTGTGGTCACCCGACACGGACCAAAGTGCTTGCTTCGACACTTCGAGCACCAATTCGGCTCCCGACGAGATTCATAACGAACATTTTTACCGGATGCTTTTGATTTCTGAAAAGACTCTGACTGGCCTTCCCATTTCCGTTTCTCTCCCACTTGCGTCTTTTCTTCCTTGTCTTTAGCATAAACTTCTTCCATAACCTTGGCTTCTTCGATTGTCTCTCTCAATGTTGAAGCCTTAGCATTTCGTACTCGGGACATCATGTTCGCTGGCAAACCTTTCAACTAAGCTTTAATCTTTTCTTTCTCAGTCGGAGCCACATGCCCCACTAAGTTCAGCTTCTCCATGAAGGATTCAGTGTACTTCCGAACAGATGAAGTACCTTTCTTAAAAGTCCGAAACTCTTCTTCAATCCGATCCATTTCATTTTCATTACAATATTCTTCCAAAATCTTTTTCTTGAACGAATCCCATGTCATAGCAGCTAAGACTGGAGCCGTTATAGTAGACGTCACTATATTCCACCAAGTCAACGCATTACCTCGTAACATTTGAGACCCAAATCTGACCTTCGATTTCTCATCACATTCACAAGCTCGAAAGGCTTGTTCCATCTCTCTAAGCCAATTCATGCATGCTACTGGATTGTCTGCTCCGGTAAACTCTAGCGATTTATAGGTTAGAAACGTTTTATAGGAGAAGACTCTTTCCACCCTTCTGTTTACATCTGTCACAGGATTACGAATTTGATTTATTACCCCGGTATCAGTCTCCGTTCGACGTAACTCTGAACTTCGATCATTCAGCGCTTTCATAAACATTTATGTTTGTTGTGCCATTGTTGTATTCATCATTCGCGTCATGTTCTCCATCATACGAGACTCCACTGTAGACTACGTCGTCTCCGGGTTATAAGTACCAGTACTCGTTCTATGCGTTTGACTTTCCAATCCACCTATTAGAGGTGGCCTCGGCGGACTTTCTTGGGTTCCGCCTGTTCCAGGTTGTCCCTCCAACCCCCAATCAATTACTGCCCTGTCTTCAGAAGAATTTGAGGATCTTGGTGGTGTATTCACCATCGTTCTGACATAACACAAAGAAATGACCATAAGAAATGGTTACACATATCCAGATACACGAAACGTACTTTACTGTTCATTAGTCACTGTAACAATTTAGAAATAAGCATGCTTGCGTAACAATATATTCATAAAAATAGTAGCTAATTGAAATTGTGAATATACTATACATGAGAATCCTCATTACCATCGTTACAGTACTAATTTCACGTATTTCCATCGACTCTAAGACTATCCCGTCTTAGTACTTCTACCCATATCTCACAAATCATAACTTAATTCATCTCAGCTTAAGTCTAGGTATCTCACTAGCATACCTAGTTCACTTAAACTAATGCTCTGGTACCATATTGTAACACCCTAAAAATCAGGGTAAATTTAAACCTTAATTCTAACAAGGTTTAAACATAAGAACTGCCAAACTTTTATACATAACAGAGAATTAACCTTGAGGATCCTTATATACAACAATGCAAATTAAAATAACCTATTAATCTAATCTTGTCAACTAAGATCAGATTATACCGGTTATCTAGGATTTACCAAAAACTCCTCACTAAGGTTAACTTCTCCACTTTCCACAAAAAGTATATACTCGAATGCACTCATCCCACAACCCTTTACTTTCCCGAGCTAGTACCTGATAAGAAAATATAATTTGAAACGATTAGGCTAACTCCTAGTGAGAACATTCAGTTTCAAAAATACTTTTAAAATCAATGTAAACAAGGCATAACAAACATGGTTTACCTTTTCTTACCCTATGTATCAACATCTTACGATGACGGGGTTAAACCCGATTCTATGAATAAGACCGACACCAAGTCAGTCATGATATCATGTTCGAGAGCCCACTACGAATCTCCAAGGATTCTAGATTAATGCTCGTATCCAAGAAATCACAATTACACATGTCAATTTCTTGGAAAGGAAGTAGAGATTACAATTAAGCCATGCCTATCTCTTTCCTTCATCAGAAATTGGAATTACAATTAGTCCACGCCTATTCCTCATTTCACCTAAACGGGAATTACGATTAGTCCACGCCTATTCCACGTTTATCATACACACTGGAATTACGATTAGTCCACGCCTATTCCATGTGTTCATAAAAACTAGTGCCTATGGATCCATTACACTTATTTGTACTCGTGCGGGTTATTGCTTAATATAAATCATTTTCAAATAATGCTAATGAATTTAAGCAAAACCATTAATTTTAAAGATAACCTCGTATAATCAAAACTCATTCAGGAAATATTCATTATAAAATATACCTTACCATAAATTGAAATACGTTTATAAAAAGGGTAAGGTAAGAATGAACTCACCTGATAGCAGTAATGTCACTCTTACTTTACTTCTTAAAGCTGTAAGGATTTACGTCACCAAACTTCACAAAATCTGAAATACCCAAATACATATTGTACTGGTATCAATCTACTGTACAGGACCCTTAAAGACTAAGAATCCTAAATAATCATAAATCTCGACACTTATCGCAACCCACTAATTGCGATAACACTTGTCACAACCTACTACTTGCGACACAATACTTATCGCAACCCATTGTTGCGATATCCCCCTCTTATCGCAACCAACTGTTGCGACATAACATCTTATCGCAACCAACTGTTGCGACATAATTCTTATCGCAACCAACTGGTTGCGATACACTCTTTTATCGCAACTCACTGTTGCGACAATCATCTTTGTCACAACCTGCATCTTTATCGCAATTAACTACGTTCATCTTTGTCTCAACTAACTGTAAACATAAATAAATCAAAACTAATACTTTTAAGCCATGCATGTACCTATAAATTTACAGATATGCATAAAACTACCATTAGAAAACACCTATGAACCCAGAATTTTCATATCTTTCCAAAATCATCAAAACCCAATTCTAAGCCATTAGAAAGCTTGTTGATCCAAACCCTCAGTGATTTGATAATGACTCTTTAAGAAACACTTAGTGAAAATTGTAAGTAAACAATATGTATTAGAGTTTCACTATCACTGATAAGTACTATGTCCCTACAGTACCGCTGATTGGAAACTCATGCTCTTTAATTTTAACATTCAGCGAACACTGTTCATCAATAGAGCTCTGAGCCTGTTCATTCCTATTGGTGATCGCTGATAGTTTAGTTGTTTACTTATGATCCCTGAAGACAAGTTTCACTTCAACAAAGGTTCTAAGCTGAAGTCGAAGATCAAGCCCAAGAACCAGCGACAAAGTCTACTAATGAACTGATGTGGATATCAGCGAAGCCAAGACCTGTCCACTCAACGTGAAGTATCAAGTAGAAGACTTCAGCGATCGCTGAGCTTTATCACTCACTAATAAAGTACTGTTCAACGAACGCTGATCATGAAGTTTACTCTACAAGTTACTTTTGTCTTATTCCCTTGCACGTCTCCGTACGAACTGTCAGAACGGACATCCCTTTTGTCCAGTTTCGTACAAACAACTCTGATTCTACACTGTTCATCGTGCGGCTACTAGGTTGTCTACGAAGGTCAAAACATGCAACCAATCAGCTGCTGCCACGTGTAAAGTAATACTGAAATGCATTAAATGCATGCAGTATATAAGGAGAAACCCTACTTCAAAATGAAGTGCTCGGCCATCTTCTCTTATCTATCTTTGTGTTAGGATATTATTTGTAATTTCCTTATCTTCTTTCTAGCTTATTTCTAGTGCAAGAAACTTAGTGTTCTTAACTTGTTTAGACTAGGTTAATCCTTAATCTTGTTCCGAAACAAGTTGTAAATTGTTTGAGATTTATCAATAAACAATTTAGAAAGTAAAAATCGTGTGTTTGTATTCAACCCCCCTTCTACAAACTTATATAACCCTTCGGGACCAACAAGTGGTATCAGAGCAGATTTGTTTAATCTCATAAACAAGATCTTGTTTATACTAATCTCTTCTCTTCCTTGCTATTTCTCATAATGGCTACCAACACAAACACAAACTATATTGATAATGGTTCTCTTGCTAAACCCCCTAGATTCTCCAGAGATAACTTTAATCTATGGAAAAATAGGATGATACTCTTCTTAGAAGGTGTAGACCCAACTATACCTTATTACATCGAAAATGGTCCATATGTTCCTGTTAGAATTGATCCTGAAGTTCCAGCCGTTGAGAATAGAGCTGCTATTCCAGAAAGATTGGTTCCAAAGGAAATTCATATGTGGACTGATGAAGATAAGAAGAAAGTGGCTCTCGACACCAAAGCCAGATCCATCCTCTCCGTGGCTCTTCCTGACGAAGTCTACCATTCCGTCATGAACCTGAAAACCTCCAAATCCATGTGGGACACAATTTGTGTTCAATATGAAGGTACGTCTGAAGTCCAGGACTCAAGAAAGATCAACCTAGTAAGACAGTACGAAAGCTTCATTTGTGGTAAGAATGAAACTCTCTCTGAAGTTCATCAACGTTTTAACTGCTTAATAATTGATCTGAAAACTGTTGGTAAGGAATATTCTAACTTTGAAATTCTGACAAAGATCTTAGAATGTTTACCTGAAAGCTGGGACAATTATTCAATGTGTCTCAAGCTGTCCAAGGATCTAAAATCTATGACTCTTAATACCTTATATGGCATTATGCTCAATCATGAGCAGTCGAGTCATCTTAAGAAGAATCTTGTAAAAGATTCCTAAAGCACCCCTGTTGCTTTAATCTCAGAGTCACCTTCCACTCGGCGATCTTCTATTACTATCACTGAGTTGGAGACTAACTCTGAATGTTTATCAGATCCTGACTCTTCAGATCTTGATGAATCTATGGCTCTCCTATCTAATAAGTTCAGGAGTTTCGCCAAAAAGAAAAATTTCAGAAAGAACAAACCTCTTGCTCTCACTGACAAGCCTAGATCATCAACCCCTGTTGATAAGGCTACAGCTACTTGCTATAACTGTGAAAAGATAGGACATTTTGCCAGCGTGTGCAGGTCAAATAAAGTTTCTAGAACCTCAGCTTTCTTCAAGAAATCCTCTAACCCCAGGGCTAGAGATGACAAGTATCAAAAGCTGAAAGAAAGGTATGCAAAGCTGAAAGGCTTTAAGAAGAAAGGCAAAGGCCTGATGGCTGACTATGATTGGGCTGCTTCTGATGAAGAAGAATCATCTGACTCTGAAGATGATGATGAGGCCAATCTATGTCTTATGTCGAACCTTGAAGATGAGGAAGAAAATTCTGACATTCCCTCTACTTCAGTCTCTGCTACCAAGGTATCACCTTCCTTCTTTACCAATATTTCAAATATTGATGAAGCTGATAGTCTTCGAAAGATCGATCTCCTGACTATGAGTTTATATGATGCCATGAATGGAAAAACTGTTGTTGAAAATCAAAACCTTGATCTCGCTGAACAACTTAAAAACTGTCACCTTCAAATAGAAAAGCTTTCTAAAATTGAAGAAGATTTAAAAGATCAAGTTCATATAAATCAGCTAGTCAAAATCGAACGAGAAGAAGCTATCGCTGCATTAAAAGCTGAAAAAGCTACTGTTGATGGATGGTTTAAATCCTCAACAACGATCACTGAGATAATTAAGTCTCAGATTCCTCTGAGTGACAAACGTGGTCTTGGTTACAAAGTTGACGCTGAAGAACCAACCACTGACCATTCCATGCTTAAGTTTGGAATGTTCGTGTCCTTTATCCCTGACACTTCATCTTCTCAGTGTTCCTCTTCAAAAACTCCTACCCTTGAGGAAAAACCTACCTTAGTCACTAAAGATAAAGGTAAGGAAAAAGTTTTAAATCAAAAACCTCAGAAGGGTACCTTTGTACCTAAGCTGAATGCTTCTAAAGCTTCAGTGACTTATCCCTCTACTTCTAAGAACAAGATCCCTGGATTTATTCAGCGATCTACTCCTAGAATTAGAGTGGATATTATTGGTAAGAAATCCGAAGAACTGATTGTTCCTCCTATTTCCAATGCCAAAGGTATACTTGGTGCTGGCCATGCTCATTTAAAATTAAAGGGTAAGCATGCAAATGGTCCTAAAGCTACTTTTAGCTATAGGAAATGTTATCAGTGTGGACTTACCGATCACATTGCTAGTAAGTGCCACACAGCCACCAAAGCTGAAAAGTTAGCTAAGGTAAAGATTAATGCCCCCAAAGCAAAGAAGACCACTGAGGTTAAGAAATTAACCAAAGTGAAGACTGACACCAAAGTTGAATCTTCAAATGCTGCGAAGATTGCTGAACCTTCCACTTCCTCTACCACCACTGACAAATGTGGACCCATGGTTAAATGGGTGCCCAAGTCAAACTAATCTTCCTTTGTTTGCTGGTTAGGAAGGGTATCTGGTATCTCGATAGTGGATGCTCAAGACACATGACTGGAAAGAAAAACTTGCTCACTGAGTATAAGGAAGAGAAGGGTCCCTCTGTGACTTTCGGTGGAAATAGAAAAGGCTATACCCGATGTTTCGGTGTACTCTCTAATGGTACGACAACCTTCGGAAGAGTTGCATATGTTGAAGGACTGAAGCATAATCTTCTAAGCATAAGTCAGCTATGTGACGAGGATAACAAAGTGATTTTCACTAAGGAATCCTGCTTTGTCACTAACAAAAAGGAGAAGATAGCTCTCAGCGGTTATCGTATGGAAAATGTTTACGTTATAAACATGGACTCTATAACCACTGAGAACTCCTGTTTCTTCTCAAAAGCCTCATCTGATGCCAACCGGTTATGGCAGAAAAGGCTCTCTCATCTCAACTTTAAGACACTTAATACTCTTTCTTCTAAAGAGTTGGTCACTGGTCTACCTCAACACTCATACACAAAAGAGTCCTTATGTTCAGCGTGTGAGAAAGGGAAACAGACCAAAGCAAGTTTCAAATCTAAGCAAGTCTCCTCAGTGTCATCTCCTCTACAACTTCTCCATATGGATTTGTTTGGCCATGTTAACAAACAATCCATCGCTGGAAAGAAATATACATTGGTCATAGTTGATGAATTCTCTCGCTATACCTGGGTAATGTTTCTCCGTTCTAAGAGTGACACCCCTGAAGAACTCATCACCTTTGTCAGGAAAATGGAAGTCCTGAACAACATGACCGTTCGCTCAATATGGAGTGATCATGGAACTGAATTCAAAAACAGTTCTCTTGATTCCTTCTTTGAAAGTAAGGGTATTTCTCACAACTTCTCATCAGTGAGAACACCGCAACAAAATGGAGTCGCTGAAATAAGAAATAGAACTATCATTGAAGCTACACGTTCAATGCTCAGCGATTCTCACCTGCCTACTCAGTTTTGGGCAGAAGCCGTCAACACTGCTTGTTTTACTCAAAACAGGTCGCTGATAGTCAAAAGATTCAAGAAGACAGCCTATGAACTCTTTCATGGGAGAAAGCCTTCAATTAGCTTTCTTCACATCTTTAGATGTCAGTGTTTCATACTGAACAACAGAGATGCCCTTGGAAAGTTTGATCCTAAGGCTGATGATGGAATCTTTCTTGGATATTCTTCAATCTCCAAAGCCTTCAGAGTCTTCAATCGAAGAAGACAGACTGTTGAAGAAACAATTCACGTCACCTTTGACGAATCCCGTTCAGCGAACTCTAGACCTTCTGCTGATACTGAAGAACTGAATCAATGGATTTTTCTCATCTTGGTGATTCAGAAGACATTCCCACTCCTCATACTCATACGGCTGAAGATGATGGTTGTTGGTCCCAGCTATGGATTAGCAATGGTAAACAAGTATTGTAGAAGGGGGGTTGAATACAATACACAAAATTTTTCACTTAATTTAATTCTTTTATTGAAAACTTCAAATAAGAATTACACATAGAAAACTTAAAGATTGTTGCGGAAAAGAACAGATAAATCAGTTCAGACAATCTTACACATAGACACACAGAGAATAAGAACAATTGTAAAACACTAAGAAAACAATTATCTTCTTGAGAGAGAGAGATGCCAGCACTTGAAAGCTTGAGAGTTGTGTAAACTGGTGAGTTGCAAGGTTGAAGATGATCTCCTTTTATAGTGCCTCATGCATTAAATGCAATGGACACTTGTCAAGGAGAGCTTGGAAGGCAGGATGGAAGTAGTCTTCTGAAAAGTATTGGGATGTACTTTTGTCTTTGCTCTCATTTGTCCTGAAGCGTTGACCTGCTTGTTGAAGCTGAAGTTTCTTGAAAGAGATAAGAAATCCAAAGAACCTTTTTCTAATCTTCGGATGATGTCTCTATCAATGCAAGATATCCTGAATATATTCTGCAGATAAAGTGAATATACCTGCTGAAATTTCTTTGCCGAAGACTTCTTTGCCGAAGATATGCCTAACATGTCTTCAAGGATTTTGCCTAACATTTCATCTTGTAACATGTCTTCAAATATCTTGCCTAACATTTCATCTTGCAACATGTCTTCAAAATCTTCAAGTGAACTGGCCTAAGACTTTAGGAAGTCTTCAAGTAGCAGCTTAATCTTTGGTTGAGAAGTCTATCTTCAATCCGCTTTGAAGATATACTTCTACTTTGTTTCTTCAGTTGATCTTCGACTTCACCGAACATTTTTATACAATTAAACTGCTTGAACCTAAAAATTATTCTAAGTATGAATTGTGAAATTTAGAGACTGAGGTCATCTTCAAATCTAACTGACCCAACAATCTCCCCCTATTTGAGGATGACATCCATACTTAGAATCTGAGAAGTAAACACTGAACAATTCATTTTTGACCCTTGTTTACTCTTTTGGGTTCTTTTCACATAGTCCATTCTTTTTGTTCTTTTTGGACTTTTTTTTGTATCCGACATTTACAAGTAAAATAAAATAAAAGGTATAGATGTACAAACAAATGAAAGAAAAAGGAAAGAAGTATAGACAATATGAACAAAACAAAAAATTACTTGCATCTTTGAGGAACGAGTTGAAACTTGTGTCTGGCTTGAGGATTCTTCATTTTGAGGCAGCTTGTTGATGTGTTGAAAAACTTTATCTTTCAGGCACTTTTGCTTTTCTTCAGATGTTCCAAAACTTCAAACCATTCACTTACTCCAAAAGATTTCAGCCAAATGAGTTTGTGGCAGTTTGAGTGAATCAGCTTCAGGATGTTTATGCCCATCTCTTGCATCTACTTTCTTTCTCTTGGTATCTTCAGCATTTCCTGTTCAGCATCATCATCCTTTGTCTTTTGTTTGCTCCCCCTTAGTTAGATCAACCAGTCTTTGTGTTCCTCCCCCTCAGTTAGATCCGTTCAGACTGATGTGTTCCCCCTTGACCGGTCCGCCGATTTCCTCATTTTTTTTGGTTGGACGCTGGATATGAATACTGAGGGTTGATGTTGCTCCCCCTCAGATGAATTCTCCCCCTCAGCGGCCGACGAAGGAAAAACACTAATAAATGATGAAACATCGGCCATAACACAAGACCAATTTTTTTATTATTATTTTAAAGAAAGGTGGAAGATAAGAAGTGTGAAGAAATGAGAGATGGAGATGGGGTATTTATAGTGGGGTAGAGATGGGTAACAAGGAAAGGAAAAATATGTTGGGAATAAGATGCAGGAGGTGGAGTGTGATGGGAGATGATAGGGTTAGGGTTTAGGTAGGAGAGAGAATAGAGTCTAGAAAATTGACCCAAAAAAAATTAGGAGGGTTGGGATTTAGGCACAACCTTCGGCGAGAGAGGTGAGGGTGTTCGGGAAGGGGGTGTCTGGCGAGAGAATGGTCCGGCGAAGGAGAGGTTCGGCGAGAGAGGTGAGGGTGTGCGGGAAGAGGAGGTTCGGCGAAGTGGAGGTTCGGCGAAGTGGAGGTTCGGGAAAGGAGAGGGTGCGGCAAAGGGGGTGGGAGGGTGCGGCAAAGGGGGGTGTTCGGGAAAAGAGAGGGGGTGTCCGGGAAAGGAAAGAGTGCCGAGAGGTGAGAGGGGGTGTGCGGGAAGGAGAGGTTCGGGAAAAAGAGGGGGGTTCAAAGGCGTCGGTGGGGGGTTGAGTTGGCATCGGTGGGTGGGGTGGGATGGGCAAAAATTCGGCTGCCGAAGGGGATGTTTGGGTAGCTGCCGACACAAATAAGAGGAGAGAGAAAAGGGATTTTGATTGGTAAGGATGAGAGTATCTGATTGGTAGATGTGCAAAAGGGGAAAAAATTAACTAAAAAAAATATGAGTATGTCTTTCGGCAGCAAACAAAAAGGAAGACATGGATGACATCATGATGATGTCACCAAGATGACATCATGATGATGTCATCAAAATGGTGAAAAAAAAATTTGAACCGAAAGAAATATGTAGTTTACTATATATATTATTTTATTTCTTTTGACTTTTTTTTTTTTGACTTTCTTTTTTACTTTGTTTTTGACTTTTTTTTGATTTTTTTTGATTTTTTTTTTTGGAAGATTTTGACAATGATCTTCGAGAGATTTGAGGAAAGCAAACATCTTCAATCTTCAAGAGTAATCTTCAGATGTGGGTCTTCAAGTCATCTTCAAGAGTGATCTTCAAGACCAGGAGGTTGTTTCACATAGACCTCTTTCAAATTGAGAGAGTTCTTCTTTTATTACAGTGACCCAACATGGATCGGCCAAGCCTTCTTCAAATTTCTTTGGGTTTTATAAAAGACAAAAGATTCACATAGAAGGGAGAGAAGGGAATATTTGGTGAGTGTGAATATTTAGTGGGATGAAGGAGGGAGGTAGGGTGAGAGTTATGATGTGAAGTTAGGGAAGTTGGTAAAAGGTATGGGAAAAGAGAAGAATAGGAGAGAAAATTTGTAGGCAAGAATTGGTAGGCAAAGAGATAGGCAAGGTGTTAGGCAAGGAGAGGAATATATAGGAAATAAGTTAGGATGAGGAAGATACCTGAAAGATGTAGGAGGAGATGATGGCAGTCTGTTAATGATAGGATCTCCAGAAGGTGGTAGACTTGAAGAGGAGTCATCATCAGAGGAGCTTTGATGTTCAGTATGGACTTGTGGAGATGTAAGATATATGAAGAAAAGATAGACTTAGGAAATGATACACTTAGGAAAGACATACTTAGGAAATGAGGGTGAGAGGTCAGGTAGAAAGGTGAGAGGGTTAGAGTGTATAGTTAAGAAGGGTAGTGATAAGGGTTGAGAGAAAGTGAGGGAGATTGAACTAGCAGGTAATAATGGGAAGGGTGTTTTTAAGAAAATGGAGGTAGAGTGTTTGAATGGAACAAGAAGGGTGAGGATTAGAAGTAAAGACATCTTTGGTAGATTACCTGTCAATTCTGTGAAGAAGATGAGAAGCACTTAGCTGGTACTAGAGCAGTTGAGAAGGGGTGACATTCAGGATCATCCATGTCATTTATCTGGGCCATGAAGCACAAATTTGAAATGTCCTTCTCGCTTTCAGATGTGGGTTCATCTGCCAGATCATGAGTTTTAGCAGGCAGACCCTTTCCCTTTCTGACTAGTCTTTCGTTTCTTTCCTTTTCTCTCTTGTATTTTTCTTTGTATCTTTCAGCCCGGTCAGAATCGTATTTGGATCTTCCCGGTTTTGAAGAAAATTGGCCTGAGGAGGAAGTTCTGGGTTTTTCAAAACGTTTACTTTTACACTCAGAAGAAAAATGACCCTTTTTACCACAGTTAAAACATTCCTCATTAGATTTGTCTGAGGAGGAGTGTTTGGAGAGAGAGGAGGAGGGTTTTCGACTAAACTTAGATTTTTCAGAAGAAAAGTGAGATTTGGATTTAGAATACCCATCCATCCTGGCCATTCCATCTGATAATTTGTCAACATAAGTTTCCTCACATTCATCATCAGCATCACTAAGATATGCATCTGAATGCTCATTGGGATCTCCTTGACTATCATGGTCAGAGTCAGATGGGTAGGTGATTCTTGGAGTACACATAGTTCTTTTGGAAGAGTCACTTAAGAGAGCTATAGAAGAGCCCTTTATATCTGTGATGACAGACTTCCTTTGCAACTTAGTCTGCTCATAGTTGAAGAGAGTTCCATAAAGAGCAGTGAGAGGCATGTGATCAAGATCCTTGGTTGTCTTTATACAAGTACAGATGTTTTCCCAAAAATCAGGAAGACAATCCATAAACTTGCATAGGACTTCCTCATTATCATACATGCGACCCAACAGTTTAAGATCATTAAGAAGACTGTTAAAGCGATTATAGTAGCCTGAAAGAGATTCTCCTTTCTCATAAGAGAAGAGTTCATATTTTCTAACAAGAGCAATTTTTCTGCTCTTTTTCACTTCAGACGTACCTTCATAGAGAACACACAGAGTGGACCACATTTCCTTAGCAGTAGAAAGTTTTACAAGAGAATGATAAACCTCATCAGGAAAAGAGAGGGCAATGATGGCTCTGACTTTAGTGTCAAGAGCTACAAGACGTTTATCTTTATCATTGTATTTACTGGGGTCCTTTACAATGTATCTCCCAGTAGCAGGTGTTCGTTCTTCCTCATCAGAAGAAGACTCATCACCATCCTCATGTTTATTTTTGGCATTAAAACGATCCCAAACTCTAGGGACAAGAGGTCCTTCATGGAGTATGGTAGGATATCTGCTGTCAACTCCTTCTAGGAAGAGCATCATACGACTTTTCCACAAAGAGAAGTTACTGGGGTTAAACTTTGGTGGTTTGGCTATGGAGCCATTGTCGTATGATCCAGCAATAGAGTTTTGAGAAGAGACATTTTTTAAGGAAGAAGATGAAGCCATTGCAGATCAAGTTTATTAGATTAAACTGACCTGCTCTGATACCACTTGTTGGTCCCAGCTATGGATTAGCAATGGTAAACAAGTATTGTAGAAGGTGGGGTTGAATACAATACACAAAATTTTTCACTTAATTTAATTCTTTTATTGAAAACTTCAAATAAGAATTACACATAGAAAACTTAAAGATTGTTGCGGAAAAGAACAGATAAATCAGTTCAAACAATCTTACACACAGAGAATAATAACAATTGTAAAACACTAAGAAAACAATTATCTTCTTCAGAGAGAGAGATGCCAGCACTTGAAAGCTTGAGAGTTATGTAAACTGGTGAGTTGCAAGGTTGAAGATGATCTCCTTTTATAGTGCCTCATGCATTAAATGCAATGGACACTTGTCAAGGAGAGCTTGGAAGGCAGGATGGAAGCAGTCTTCTGAAAAGTACTGGGATGTACTTTTGTCTTTGCTCTCATTTGTCCTGAAGCGTTGACCTGCTTGTTGAAGCTGATGTTTCTTGAAAGAGATAAGAAATCCAAAGAACCTTTTTCTGATCTTCGGATGATGTCTCTATCAATGCTAGATATCCTGAATATATTCTGCAGATAAAGTGAATATACCTGCTGAAATTTCTTTGCCGAAGATATGCCTAACATGTCTTCAAGGATTTTGCCTAACATTTCATCTTGTAACATGTCTTCAAATATCTTGCCTAACATTTCATCTTGCAACATGTCTTCAAAATCTTCAAGTGAACTGGCCTAAGACTTTAGGAAGTCTTCAAGTAGCAGCTTAATCTTTGGTTGAGAAGTCTATCTTCAATCCGCTTTGAAGATATACTTCTACTTTGTTTCTTCAGTTGATCTTCGACTTCACCGAACATTTTTATACAATTAAACTGCTTGAACCTAAAAATTATTCTAAGTATGAATTGTGAAATTTAGAGACTGATGTCATCTTTAAATCTAAGTGACCCAACAATGGTCCTACTATCATCCCAAGCATGCAGACTAGTGAAGCTGAAACATCATGGGTCTCAGCTGTTCCTTTAAACAATATGCCTGCCTCTGAACCTTCTGTCTCAGACATACCATCTACTTCTCAGCAATCAGTGAATGAAATGACATCTGCACATGTTCCTCTCTTGGCTGATATACCAGAAGTTGCTGAAGCCTCATCCTCAGCTCCTCCAGAAGTTCAGATTGAGCCATCAACTTTCGCTCCGGCTCAGCGATGGACTATCAATCACCATATTGAACAAATTCTTGGAGATCCAAACGCTGGTGTTCAGACTCGACGAAGTGCAGGTAATATTTGTTTATTTGTTAACTTTATTTCTCTGATTGAACCAAAGAAAACAGATGATGCCCTCCAAGATCCAAACTGGGCCAGTGTTATGCAAGAAGAGCTGACTGAATTTGAAAGAAACAAAGTTTGGAAGCTTGTTCCTCGTCCATCTGACAAGTCAGTGATAGGCACTAAATGGGTCTATCGAAACAAGTTGGATGAACATGGAACTGTAACCCGCAACAAGGCTCGACTTGTTGCTCAGGGATACAGACAAGAGGAAGGTATAGATTACGACGAAACCTTTGCTCCATTGGCAAGACTAGAAGTCATTCGTCTTTTCTTAGCTTACGCTGTACACAAAGACTTCAAAGTTTATCAGATGGATGTTAAGTCAGCGTTCCTAAATGGAAAGCTGAATGAAGAAGTCTATGTGGAACAACCTCCAGGATTCTCAGATCCTAAACATCCAGGTTATGTCTATAATCTGGATAAGGCACTTTATGGCTTAAAGCAAGCTCCTCGTGGATGGTATGACACTCTCTCATCTTATCTCCTTATCAAAAAATTTGAGCGTGGTAAAATCGACAAAACTCTATTTTTCAGGAAAGTAAAAGGTCATATCATTATTGTTCAAATATATGTCGATGATATTATATTTGGTTCTACTAACCCTGACCTTTGTACTCGTTTCTCTGAAAGAATGAAAGCAGAGTATAAAATAAGTATGATGGGTGAGTTAACATATTTCCTTGGTCTTCAGATAAAACAAACTGAAAAGGAACTTTCATTAATCAGGGAAAGTATGTTAAAGATATGCTGAAGAAATTTGATTTAACTCAGAGTTCAGCTATGAAAACCCCTATGGCACCACCGCTGACACTAAACAAGGATCCTTCTGGAAAACCTGTTAATGTCACGATGTACCGTGGGATGATCGGCTCTCTTCTGTATCTTACAGCTAGCCGACCTGATATTATGTACGCAACCTGTTTGTGTGCACGATATCAAGCTGAACCTAAGGAATCTCATTTGATCGCTGTAAAGCGAATATTTCGTTACCTTAAGGGTACTCCTAACCTAGGTCTTTGGTATCCCAAAGATTCAGGGTTTGATCTAATCGCCTATTCAGATAGTGATTTTGCAGGATGCAAATTGGATAGGAAAAGCACCACAGGAGGTTGTCAGCTCCTGGGTGGAAAGCTGGTGAGTTGGACAAGTAAAAAGCAAAACTCAGTGTCCACCTCAACCGCTGAAGCTGAGTACGTAGCCGCTGGAAGCTGTTGTTCGCAGGTCTTGTGGATGAGATATCAACTACTGGACTATGACCTTCAGCTCTCGAAGATTCCAATCTATTGCGACAACACTAGTGCTATCGCTATAGCCAATAATCCAGTGCTACATTCAAAGACCAAACACATCGAAATCAGGTATCATTTTATCAGAGATCATGTGATGAATGGTGATATAGAACTTTATTTTATCCCAACTGATTTTCAGTTAGCTGATATGTTCACCAAACCTCTTGATGAGAAAAGATTTAACTTTCTCATCAGCGAGCTTGGAATGCTGAACTTAGAATAGTAAAATCTTCAGCGGTTCACATTCGATCAGGGATAAAACAAACTTATATAACCCATTTCTATCATCTTCTCTCTGAACAAAATTGATTCGCTGATATCAAGGTATGTTCTCTCTTGCTCGCTGACGTTCGCCTAGAACTGAAAGATTTCAAAACTAATTGCATCGCTAAATATCTCTTCCTTTCAGTGATACTTTGAAATTTTCTAAAACCAACACTAATACTTCTATTCAGTGCTTTATATTTTTTTTCAAAAAAATATCCCTGAGTCTTCAAAAACCTCAGAGACATCCTAAAATATGAAAGGACGTTTGTGACGTCATCAAACGGATAAACCCTGGCACGTTCTTTTTCTGACACGCGTTTGCACGTTGCGTTTTCCTCAACCAATCATACACAAACACGTGTCCGTGTCATCATGAAAAACTTTTCCCGCTCAAGTTTTTCTATCTCTAACTCTCACTATATAAACCATTTGAGTTTATATTTTTTCCTTTACGCGAACAACTTCTCCTCCAAGAAAGAACACTGTTGCATTTTGAACTCTCGTTTCCAGAAACTGTTCATCTTCAATCTTCAACATCTAAGGTTAATATTCTTATTATTTACCTTTTATTAACTTGTTTCTGATCTTATCATTGTTTTCAAAAGATCAAACAAAAGAACTTTTTAAAATGAAATCATTTTCTTTTCATGATTTTATGAACACAATCTTCATGGTTGTTCTTCAAGTTTAAAACAAAAATCTTAAACTTGTTCTTCATATGTTTTTCCAGAATCCTTATTTTAAAAGGAAACTGGAAAATAAGGTATTCCCTAGTTTTTGAATCTTTACCAAAACTAGAAAAACCCTAATCTCTATTAAGATATTTTTGTCTGAATAGAATGTGAAAAAACCCTAAAACTCCTTTTTGAATATCTTATTCATCTTGAGATCTTCTGTTTCCTCTTTATTATATGATAAACAGAAATGGCATCCTCTGAAGCTCCTTCTGCCAAGTCCCCCACTGCTGCTGAGGTCACTGAATTCACTAAAGCTCCTCAGGTTAAGTTCGAACTCAAGAAAGTTACCTTTCAAAACAATAATCCCTATGCTCTCTTCGACTTCCCTTAAAAGAAACAAGTCACACATCTTGATGATGCTATGAACTTTCTTAAGACTTGCTCCATATCGACAGCTCTTACCATTGCACCCCCTACTCATCGATCTCTTTTAGCTCAGTTCTGGTATACTGCCAGAAGAGCTCAAGTGCCCTCAACCAAAGATCCCAAGAAAATGGTCGATGTCATTCTTTGTGACACAGACCATGGAACTTCCAAGATCACCCCGTTTCATATCAGGCGTGCTCTAAACCTTCCTGGCAGTACCAAAGAAAACCGCTTTGTCCCTCTGCCAAACCACAAAAACCCTGCTGATAGGGAACCCCTGATTGCATTCTTTGATGCAATGAACTATGCATGGGACACAGGGAGGGATAAAAATCCTGAGAAGAAGGTGACTGCTATCAAGAATTCAAAAATGCCCAGCGAGATGAACTTCATCTTTGCTCACTTGATCAGCTGCCTAACAGCTAAGGTTGGTTCTACTGACCAAGCATCCCAACCTCAACAGGCCATGGGATATGCTCTACTGAAGGGTCTTCACATTGATTGGGCGTCAATCATCTACGACGATTTGGCGTTCAGGGTGAACATGGCTGACAGACCAACATGTGTTCCATATCCAAGGTTTGTCAGCGCTCTCTTTCTACACGGACTTGGGGATGAATACCCAAAAGTGGGTGACCTGAGACTTTCTCAGGTTGGCCCTAAGGTGCTCGACTTCAGCCCCATGCCAAACGAGGTACGTCTTTCTACTATCTTGTCTATTCTTAATCCTCCTTCTTCTACTTCTGCGGCTACCTCAGTGGAAATCCCCACCGCTGATACCCAGGCTGCACCCTCTACTCCTTCTGAACAAAGGAAACACTCTACTACCCCACTTGATTCTCAAAGGATCAAGAAAACCAAGGAGCAACCCCCCAAACATTCACATGCTGAAGACTCCACGGTTCTTCCTATAGAGCCGTTGGATTGTTCCGTGGTACGCTCTGCCACAGATGATCAAGCCACCCCTTCCATACCAACTTCAGCGTCTCTAAATGCTGAGGTTATAAACTTGGAACAGAACCCCTCTCCTTCAGACCTTCTAAGGACTGAAGAAGTATTTCTCAGTGGATCCAACGCTGAACCTCTCACCAAATCCCTTTTCTCAACCGTTGTTCCTCCCACTCAATCTTTGGACATTCCACCGGTTTTCCATCCGTTCTCTGGAACGCCCATCATCGTACATGATTCAGCTGTTGATACTCTACATATGATGATGGAAGCAAATATAGGATCTGCAGGCACTTCTATGCGCCAAGGCACTCTGGAAGGCGACATGGAAAACTACTCAGGTCAACGAGGTTTCGACAACTTCGCCAACCCGCCTGCGGGTATACACAAAACCATACACACTCTCTCAAAATCCCCAACTTCTGAGCTTTCCTCTGTTCATAAGTTAATAACTATTGCAGGTCCTAATTTGGGAGATATCAACACCTCCCTGAAGGCCCTCGAAACAAAGATGGAATCCTTCACCACCACACTCAGTGCTAACTCTTCAGCGGTTACAAACGCTGGAGATGCTCTAAAGACGCTGAAAACAGAGGTTGAAAAGAAAGCCTCCAGTGCTGATCTGGAGAAGGTGGAAAGCAACATTGGTCAATTTGCTACTACTATTGTTGAACACTCCACTGCCAACAACACTCTCTCCACAAACTTTACAACTCTGTCAAATGAAGTCACATCATTAAAGACAGAGGTTGGAACTCTTAAGGGAGAAGTGTCTTTCTTAAGAACAGATGTCAGCGCTGCCACCAATCTACTTCAACAAATCCTCGACCGCCTGAATACTTCTACTTGTGCTCCTTCACACTTTACTTAGGTGGATCGAGAAGATCTTCAAAGAATCACTCCTGCTATATCTGGCCTAGAAGATAGATTAAGCAAGATTGAAACCTGTGTTGGGATCTCTGGCCTGGAAGACAGGGACCCAATGCACACTACTGATGTTGCTGAAGTTACCATTACCTCCCTTACTCATCATGTGGAAGAGGGGGAGAATACTGAGGACCTTCCCCATAATATCGAGGGGGGGAAGAAAAATCTTGAAGACCTTCCCCGTAACTCTGAGGGGGAGGGTATTGTTTCGTAAACTACTGCTGCTGCTACAACCGAGAAACCTCAGGGAGATGAAAACCCTGAGGGAACCGAGAAACCTCCCTCTGAATTTGAGGGGGAGCAACTCGATGAGCATCTCGAAACTGATGCTGATGTCATCGTACCCTACGCTGACGAGGAAGAATCTGAAGCTGAGGAAGAAGAAGAAGACAATGAAGTCCTTGATCTTGAAGATGAAGAACCATCATCATCCCCTATAAACGATGATGATGATGACGATGATGATAACTTCTTCTTTGTTCAGCCCAAGAAGGTCCCCGCTCAAAAAGGGGTCATGATAAAGGAACCATCAGGGGAGACGACTAAGACAAAACCTGCAGCAACTGAAGCTGATAAAGGCAAAAACAAAGGCCTCGCTGCAGAAGGCAGTCTGTCTATCCTTCAGATAAAGCCAGTTTGTCATGTACAATATCTCCTTTTCCCTTATACTGAATCCCTCCTCTATCCCTTCTCAATCTCATTTCTCCTCTCCATAAAACCTCTATACACTTAAACCCCATTCTTTTCTCTATCTCCTTCTTCCCAAATGATCTCGTTTAAACGATCGATGTGTTTCAGCTAGTCCTCTCCTCTGCTTGAGGATCCCGCTGAAGCTCCTCCAACTGCATCAACAATAATCCCAGCTCCTATCGCTGAAGAAATAATCCCAGTCTTAGACTTCACTGAGACTGATGACATTTTTGAAGAAGAAGAAGAGTTGCTCTCTCACAACAACAGACCTTCCTTAGTGCCTCACAAGGTAAGTGAAGATGACCTGAAAAAGAGAGCTGCCATGATCAAACAGTTCGAGGATCAGCGACGTCTACCCACTCATCTTAACATTCTCTCAAAATATGAAGTCGTTGAATCTCTCAGAGCTGAGAAACGTTTTGCCGAAAGAAAGAAAGCTGAAGAAAAAGACAGAGAGTATGCCTTAGAGCTTGCTCAACGTTCTTTCGAAGATCAAGACCTGAATAAATTTCCTGTTGCTTTTCAAGAAAAACTACTGTTAGACGCACAGAAGACTCGCCAAAAGAAGACCAAAGTCAGCGACACCACTCTTGAATGGTGTAAGGAGAGTTGCCACCACAGACAACATTCCTCCAGAATAAAAACTGTTAACATTTGAGGGAGATACGCTTTGAAAAACAACATAAAGGTACCGATTGTTCATATCCAAGTTGTCAGAGAAAACGGCCACTTCAAAACCTACTACATGTCTGATATAAACAAGTTTGGCTTCTCTGAATGGCTGGAAATAAGGATAGCAATTCAGCGCTCTCGCTCCACTTTCAAACCCTATGTCATTCAAGCCATAAACAGGCAGATTGACTTAGTGTCTTCAGCGATTGATATTCCTCCTCCACCATCGACGAAGGGACAAGCTGCTCCAAAGAAGAAAAGAACTTCCTCCTCAGGACCCGCTCAAAGAAACGAGACTGGTATCAGTTTCTCTCATGAAGCAGTTCTTGGCCCTAACCCCGACCTCTCCGGACTTGATACATCTCTACCACCTGCTGAAGATTTCGTTCCCGGTAAAGTTATCAGTGAACCCTATGGCATCTTCTTCTATGACTATCTTGGTCACCCACGATTTCAATGCATCTCTGAGTTATACAAAACTCCGATTGAACAACTCAGACATTTACTTACTTGGTGCGAGTACCGACACAGTCTACTTGGATCACTCCTAAAGCCCCACATATATCGCGAAGCGAAGAAACGAAGGGAACAGGGAATCACTGTCCCTGATTGGATGATTCCAAAGTCTGATTCTCTTGACGAATTAGTGAAGAAAGAACCTGAATAGCTGATAGGATTTCTCTCTGTAATTTTTCTATTTTTATCAACTAATATCTTTTGTACTTGTAAATTTATTTGCTGTACTTGTAATTTTTCCACTTCCCTCTGTAACCTTTACGAAGTTCAAAGAAAAATTTCAGCGAATGTACTTTACTCCATCAGTACTTAAAAGATCCCAAAAAACAGTAAAAGGGACAAATATTTTATGAGTTCTTTTTATCCTTAAGTTTTCATACATGGCAATTTTCCTTCATTGCTATGTCATAATCAAATAGGGGGAGATTGTTGATCCAAACCCTCAGTTATTTGATAATGACTCTTTAAGAAACACTTAGTGAAAATTGTAAGTAAACAATATGTATTAGAGTTTCACTATCGCTGATAAGTACTATGTCCCTACAGTACCGCTGATAGGAAACTCATGCTCTTTAATTTTAACATTCAGCGAACACTGTTCATCAATAGAGCTTTGAGCCTGTTCAGTCCTATTGGTGATCGCTGATAGTTTAGTTGTTTACTTGTGATCCCTGAAAACAAGTTTCACGTCAACAAAGGTTCTAAGTTGAAGTCGAAGATCAAGCCCAAGAACCAGCGACAAAGTCTACCAATGAACTAATGCGGATATCAGCGAAGCCAAGACCTGTCCACTCAACGTGAAGTATCAAGTAGAAGACTTCAGCGATCGCTGAGCTTTATCACTCACTGATAAAGTACTGTTTAACGAACGCTGATCATGAGGTTTACTCTACAAGTTACTTTTGTCTTATTCCCTTGCACGTCTCCGTACGAACTGTCAGAACGGACATCCTTTTTGTCCAGTTTCGTACAAACAACTCTGATTCTACATTGTTCATCATGCGGCTACTAGGTTGTCTACCAAGGTCAAAACATGCAACCAATCAGCTGCTGCCACATGTAAAGTAATACTGAAATGCATTAAATGCATGCAGTATATAAGGAGAAACCCTACTTCAAAATGAAGTGTTCGGCCATCTTCTCTTATCTATCTTTGTGTTAGGATATTATTCGTAATTTCCTTATCTCCTTTCTAGCTTATTTCTAGTGCAAGAAACTTAGTGTTCTTAACTTGTTTAGATTAGGTTAATCCTTAATCTTGTTGTTGTAAATTGTTTGAGATTTATCAATAAACAATTTAGAAAGTAAAAATCGTGTGTTTGTATTCAACCCCCCCTTTCTACAAACTTGTATAACCCTTCGGGACCAACAAAGCTTAATACACAAAAGGAGAACAATTTATATAGAAACATACCTTTGAATTTCACCAAGTAGAACTCTAATTTTCTTGCTAAAAACCTGCTTTCCTTTTCCTCTTTCTTTCTTCTTGCCGAGAGCAACCAACAAGGAACCAAAAAAATGAAATAATCATCTCCACTTTCTTATTTCTATCAAAGTGAGGCGGTGGATGAAACAATTTTCATCACCTTAACCAAACAAACCCCTCACTTTCATCACTTGGCGAATTACACCCTCCAACTTATAAATTAAAATTAAAGTTTACCCCTTAATCTAATAACTCCGAAAACAAATAAGGAAACTTATTCGGGGACAAACTCTAAAATTAATTTATCAAATAACCAAACATAATTCATCAATAAAACCCATCGTAACACTTTATACAAAAATCGAGGTGTTACATGTAAACTTTGGATTTCATAGGTTTTTCTGATAAAATTGTTTATTTTGATGAAATTGTTTCATATCATTCATTTGTTGATGAAATTGTTTCATATATTGTGTTTTTTATGTAGTTTCATATTATTTTTTTCATTCCTATGAAACTGTTTCATATATTTTTTCTCAGTTTGATGAATTTTTTTCGTTTTTACAAAAAAAACACAAATATATGAAACAAT
Organism: Saussurea involucrata; assembly: GCA_033807775.1. Classification (NCBI taxonomy): domain Eukaryota; kingdom Viridiplantae; phylum Streptophyta; class Magnoliopsida; order Asterales; family Asteraceae; genus Saussurea; species Saussurea involucrata. Next base: position 144,399,233 of record CM066322.1, read on the forward strand.
TTCATCAAGAAATGAATGATATGAAACACTTTCATCAAAATAAACAATTTCGTGAAACAATTTCATCAAGAAAACCTATGAAATCCAAAGTTTACACACATTTAGACGTTTACAAATTATTATCCCTATATATATATATATATAGGGAGAGGTTCAATTGAGAAGTGCTAAATATATAAGAAGTAAAGAAGTGATCTTAGTCATTCATTTGGTCAAGATCAGCGGCTTTGACGGAGAAGCGGCGGATAATTTCTCGCGTGGTCTGTGCATGGTTTGCACAAGATATATGGGTAGTTTCATAAAAAATACACGGGACGTGTTCATATATGAATCTGTGTGATTCACATATGAACTATACGTTCATATATGAACCTTTGTAAATCACATATGAACTCTTTTTAACTAATTTATATATGAACCTTTGTTATTCATATATGAATCAGTTAATTAGTTCATATGAGAATTTGTTAAAAAAGTTCATATATGAATCACAAAGGTTCATATATGAATCAGTTAATTGGTTCAACTGATTCATATATGAACCTACAGTTAATTAGTTTCATATATGAAACACAAAGGTTCATATATGAAACACAAAGGTTCATATATGAAACACAAAGGTTCATATATGAATCACAAGATTCATATATGAATTAGTTAAAAAAAAGTTCATATGTGAATTATATGGGTTCATATATGAACAGATAGTTCATATGTGAATCACACAGGTTAATATATGAACTTGTCCCGTGTTTTTGTAAAAGTTACGAAATTGCCCTTTTATTTTTGGAACAACTGCAACTTTTGACCAATCAAAGCCGCAACTTTTGACCAATCAAAACCGATCATAACCGAATAAATGGCTAAGATTACTTCTCTACTTCTCATTTATTTAGCACTTCTCATTTGAACTTGTGGCTCTATATATATATATATATATATATATATATATATATATATATATGCACAATCAATTACAAACCATGAAAATGTTATAAACCATACAAACTAATCTCCACCATCCATCTTTAGGGTTGTAAACGAACCGAACGAACACGAACGGAGGCTTGTTGATGTTCGTTCGTTTAACTTAACCGAACAAACGAACGAATACGAACGAGATTTTTTGTGTTCGTGTTCGTTCGTTAAGAATTTTTGTTTGTTCGTGTTCGTTTATGTTCGTTCATTAAGAGTTAAACGAACGTAAACGAATGAACTTAAATGAACATAAACGAACGTAAACGAACGAACTTAAATGAACATAAACGAACGACTTTAAATGAACATAAACGAACGAACTTAAATGAACATAAACGAACGAACTCAAATGAACAAAAAACAACCACCATACTCATCATTTCGTTCGTAAAAAATACTTTAACAAAATGAAAAACCGGGTTAACTTAGGAGGTATAAAAATATATTCTAAAAGATCATTTTACTTGATGATTATACATATTAATTTCATATTATATAAATATGTTTATATATATAAACAGGCATAAACGAACATAAATGAACATAAACGAACATTAACGAATATAATTGAACGAACGTTCACGAACATAAATGAACGAACGAGACTATTGTTCATGTTCGATCATTTAACTAAACGAACAAAAAAAACGTGTTCATGCATGTTCATTCATTTATTAAATAAACGAACATAAACGAACTCCCCGCCGAATGGTTCACGAACGGTTCGATGAACGTTCGGTTCGTTTACAACCCTATCCATCTTGATCTAGTCCAATAACTATTTGGTTTCATAAATACATGGATTGTTTCCTTATGTATAATGTTAGATCATAATTAATGAACCTTTATCATTTCCACCAATAGACTATAGACCAATTACGACAACCAAATCTGCCAGAAATTTCGTTGGAAAATTGCCCTTTTCGACGGATACGACGACCGAAATAAAAGGCGCCGATGACTGACTTTTCCTACGGACTTTTCGGCAGATATGGGCCGCTGGAAATCCGTCGAAATCTTGTTTTCGTATAATGATTTATTTAATTAAATAAGTAATGATGATTAATCTGCCAGAAATTTCGTTGGAAAATTGCCCTTTTCGACGGATACGACGACCGGAATAAAAGGCGCTGATGACTGACTTTTCCTACGGACTTTTCGGCAGATATGGGCCGCTGGAAATCCGTCGAAATCTTGTTTTCGTATAATGATTTATTTAATTAAATAAGTAATGATGATTAACTTTCCAGCGGGTTAATTTGTTGGTGATTATTTAATTATTTAAAACTTTTTACTTATGAAGTTTAAATAAATAAATACATAAAATTTCTGGTGGATTACCGGCATATATAAATATTATTTATTTATTTAATTTTTTTTTAAAAGTACTAATATTTTTCGGCAACTTTTCAACGGATTTTTGGCGAAAGTCCTTGACTTTCTTAACATCTACCAAAAGCCTGCAGGTAATCCTTTGGTGATTTTTCGATGGATAATTAGCTGGAAATTTCGACCGAATTTATATGTTTGTTTAGTAGTATCCTATAAATATATTAATTGATAAATTTATCTAATTTATAACATTTTTATAAGAGAATTTAATTAAAATACCCAAAGTTTGACTTTGACTTACCAAAAAACTCATTTTATCTCTGATTTTACCAAAATACCCATTTTTTCCACGAAGGGGGTCCGCGATCGCGGGCTAGGGCTACGTGTCACCCCTGTTGGGCCAAAGTGTTCCGCGGAGCCCCCCAACTATGCCCGCGGTGACACTTTTGGTCCCTCCCCGCGGTGGTTGTCCACGATAACTCCGTGGTGGGCAAAAAAATTACATTTTTTGGTCATTTTTTGCACGAATCTTTGCATGCTTTTACTGTTTTTTTCCACAATTATTGTCTTTTGAGGACCAATTTGTGGTTGAAATTCACTTGCTTGTTTCATCAATGTTGAATCATTGTACTTGGAATACCAATTTGTGGTTGTAATTTATGTTGGTTGTTTCATCAATGTTGGTTGTTTCATCCATAAATATCAGTAAAATACAATCCATAATTCACACCCATTCCATACTTCTTTCTTGCTTTCTTTCTTCAGTATTTTGTTTTTGAGATACTACTGAAAAAATGAGTTCATCTGTTGCAAAAGCTAAGCTATTTTTCTGTTTCGATGGTAAATGGGTGCAAGACAACAATGAGTGGAATTTTGCTTATAAATCTAAACATGGTGTAAAATTGTCAGTAAACTATACTTATCAGAAGTTTGTTGCATACGCCATGCAAAAATGTGGAATCAACCCTTCTGTTGTTTGCAAGTTAGTGTTTAAGAATGGTGATGGGTCATTTGTGGAGTTATCCAACGATGGGGATATCTCTGGTTTTCTGCACTTTGTAGCCGAATCAAAAAGACCGCCATTACTTTTTGTGTATGCTGAATCCTCGGTGTGCGATGAAGACGATGACGACGGTGATGACGATGGTGACGACGACGGTGATGACGACGATGATGACGAAGACCTCCAAATGGAGCAGCCTGATTCTCAATTTCAGCCGTCCCACGGCCCAACAGTTCATTTGGATCATGCATATGGTCTTAACGACTGTATTCCTGATTATGTTCCGGAGACGCAACAACAACAACCACAAGAAGGACGCTGTGCTGGAGTTGCTGATGACGAAACCTATGTTTTCAAAACGGGTAATGCTGATATAGACAGATCAGATACCGATAGTGATGATCATGAAGAATATACCCCTAGTAATAAATCAGTTAGTCAGTTAAATTACTATTTTGATATGCCCCCTATTCTTCCAGACCAGAATACCCATACACAAACCTACGAACCTACACCTTATAATCGCAGTTTAAGGTTAAAAGTAGGTCAGATATTTGATTCGAAGGATCACTTGGCAAGTCAGGTCGGACTTAAGTTCATGGAAGAGGGTTTCGAAAGTCACACACCGAGATCTGACAAAAGCAGATACGTAGTTGAATGTGCGAGAGAAAACTGTAAGTGGAGGATGTACGCGATTCCCGCGGGAGAGAAAGGAGGGGCGTTACTTATTAGAAAGTTGCACGGCGTACACACTTGTTCGAGGACGCAACTGAATCCCAACCACAAACAAGCCACCAAAAGGACTTTGGGTGCGATACTGAAAAGCAAATTTCTTGATGCTAGCAGGTCATTGCGTCCAAAGGACATCATGGACGATGTACACCAGCAGTTCGGCGTCACGATTGTTTACCACCAAGCTTGGCGTACGCGATGCAGGGCACTGCTATTGGTGAGAGGCACGTTCAAGGAGTCGTATGAACGACTCCCAACATATTTATATAATTTGCAGCTGCAGAATCCAGGTACTGTCACCCAGCTAAGGACCGATTCACATGGACGGTTTGAGATGTGCTTCGTGGCCCTTGGACCCGCGGTACGTATTTTAACACGTCATATGTTTACACATTATAAACTATAACATTTACAAAGGGAAATCACCTACGTTTTTGCAGATCCGCACATTTGTGGCAAATCTGCGTCGTGTCCGGGTAATAGACGCTGCCCATTTAAAGGGCCCTTACTTGGGTATGATGTTCCTGGCGGTTGCCATGGACGGGGATAACTCCATCGTTCCAGTAGCTTTCGGAGTAGGCAAGTCCGAAACCGGGGACGAGTGGACTTGGTTTCTGTCCATGTTGAGACAAGCTATCGGAGACCCGCAAGGGTTGGTGTTTATGTCCGACAGGGCTCCTTCCATAAGCGCCGCAAATCTCTGCCATGTACCCAAACGCCCCTCACGCCTATTGTTGTCGACATTTGGAGATGAACGCCAAAACCCAGGACAAACGTATTACCACCTATAAGGATGTCTACTGGGCGGCATGCAGAGCATATACGGATCGAGAGTTTAACCGGTACATGAATCTTCTATGAGTTAGTGCAGACAAATCAGCCAAAGTCATGGGCGATGTTGGACCGGAGAGGTGGTCCGCGACCCATTTTCCTGCACAACGGTATGACATTCTGACCTCCAATAGTGCAGAGTCGGTGAATGCACTCTCCCGTTTTGCGCATAGATATCCGATTGTTACTCTTATGGACTACTTTAGGAGCTTTCAACAAGAGTGGTACCAACTTCGACGCCGAAAAGGAGTTGAGCTGCAAAATAGACTCACACCAGCGGCGGAGGAGATAGTTCTCTTCAGGGCGCGTCACGCGTCGACATGGAGGGTAAGCAAAATCGGGTATGGGAGGTACGAGGTTCAGGATAACCATCTTCACGCGACTGTCCATATGACCAACCATGTTTGTTCATGTTTCCAATGGCAAAAATCTGGGTTACCGTGCGGCCATGCCATCGCTGCGGCAAGACATACGGGTCGTAGAGATTGCAGCGACTTGGCTGTAACTTTCTTCACGTCCAAAACTTACCGGAGAACATACGTAGAGGTAATAAATCCAGCTGGACCCCCTGAAGCATGGGTGTATCCACCCGACCCCCTTCCGCCATGCTATCCACCATTAAATGATAAGAACAGAGCCGGGAGACCGAGAAAGAACAACCGACGTCCATCACGTGGTGAAGGTTCGATACAGCGAAAATGTACTCGGTGCCAATACGTAGGACATACTCGTGGAGAGTGTCCAAATCCCGCCCCTTCAACCGTGCCAAGGAGTAGACGTTCAGTCAGCCAAGTAAGTAACACGCATGGCCCATCGGAGCTTGAGCCACATGAAACTATATCATATGATACCGTTGATCTGAACGTTGATTTCCCTTGATTGGGACGATAAATATTGTATGTTTAGTACGTTTGTTTTGATATATAACATGATTTTATCAGTCCGTTGTAATTTATCAAACATAACTTATGTACGTTGATCTGAACATTGATTTCCCTTGATTGAGACCAGTTATCTTTTGAAAGGTACTTGAAATAGAATATGGGATGATGATCATAATGGTAGTAGTCTAAATGGGGAGAATAGTAATGGTAGTAGTCTAAATGGAGAGAATAGTAATGGTTATATAGAACTATATCATATGATAACGTTGACAGGGACCTAAGTTGTGTTAAAGCAAAGACAGGGACCTAAATTGTGTTAGATCAAAGACAGGGACCTAAGTGCAGTAAAAGCATCCACATTTGCCTATAAATAACCCACGCTAGATTAGTCGTAAAACACATATACGAGAACATATTATTCGTTAACGTATTCTTACATGGCATCCCCAAACCTTCATGTTTGGTGCTTTAGGCGTTTATCTGAATCGCTTTCAGACACTGGCAAAGAGTTATATGGTTAGTGTGCATGTTTCATTGAGTTTTGCTTGTTACTACCGTTGTTCTACGAACTAACTATATTAATTAATGTTCATCAACAGATGCATATCCACAGTTGTTCACCATGAAAGTCCACCATGGTGGGTACTTCACGGAACCACCCAAAAGACATTATTTCCGTGGTCTAGAAATTTATGTTGACATGTTAGATGTGGAGGATCTTTCTATGCAACTGCTTGAACAGATCATGAAAGAGCTGGACTCTGAAGAACCAAAATATAATAGGTTGTATTTTAAGAGGCCGAATGCAGACTTCTTGACTGGACTGGTTGAATTGAGTACCGACGAAGATGTAGCCAACATACGCCAGTATGTTGACGGCCATACTGTGATTGAAGTGTACATCGAGAAAGTGGAGCTTAACACTTTGAGACTCGTCTCGCCAGAGCATGTAAGAAGTCGACCGGATTGTCAAAAACCAAACCATCGTCTAGCCGTAGCCTCAAATTTGGATAATTTTGTACTGTATTGATTAGTATGTGTTTGTTATGAAATAATCTTGTATAACATTTATGAGTTGTATTTTTAATATGAACAACTTTTTAGACAAATTTCAGACTACTTAAACACTACTTTTCAGACAAATTAAAGACCTTTATTCATGACAAATTAAAAACAACATACAAACAGGAAAAGAACGAAACAACAATGTCGAACTGGAAAAGTACAAAACAACAACACATAAACAACAAAGTACTAAAGCAACACCCGTACCACCACATACTGAAAAATTGCTTTAGTTTGATCAATCCAACTTTGCTTGTCGCTTATCTTCGCTTGAAGAATTGCGAAGTCTTGCGTAATGTGGTGAATTTCTTCTTTTTCTCGACGAATACGAGCCTCCCTATCTTTTATCCCCTTTCATCCTTTTGATCTCCTTTTCTTCCACTTCGATCCTTGTCAAGTGGACATTCTTCCTGGCGATCATCTGTTTCCACTCTTCTGTCAGTTGGTCTATCTCCTTTTCCCTTTCTGCTATCACCTTCTGGAGTTTAGGTGGCATTCTTTCAGGTGTAGACGATGGGTTAGATGACGATGCCATTTGTTTACTGAAGAAAGAAGGAAGAAAGAAAGCAAGCAAGAAAGAAAGAAGAATGGAATGGGTGTGAATTATGGATTGCATATTACTGATATTTATGGATGAAATCTCAAACATGCCAATGAATTTCAACCACAAATTGGTCTTCAAAGTACAATAATTGTGGAAAAAACAGTAAAGGCATGCAAAGATTCGTGCAGAAAAGGACCAAAAATGTAATTTTTTTGCCCACCGCGGACCTATCGCGGACAACCACCGCGGGGAGGGACCAAAAGTGTCACCGCGGGCATAGTTGGGGGGGCCCCGCGGGACACTTTGACCCAACAGGGGGTGACACGTAGGCCCTAGCCCGCGATCACGTGGCCCACCGCGGAGGATTTGGGTATTTTGGTAAACTCAGCGAGAAAGTGGGTATTTTGGTAAGTCAAAGTCAAACTTTGGGTATTTTAATTAAATTCCCTTTTTATAATTTGTATTTGATATATATATATATATATAATACGATATGCATGTGCAAAGTGAATAGTACACCTAAATGAGTAAATGTCACTTATTAATGTTTTTGACGAGTTGTGATGGTGAGCGATGGACCCAAGAATTTAAAAATTGATGGGAAAAGCCAACAACCACGACAAATACAAACCATAAATCCTTATCTCTCTCTCTCTCTCTCTCTCTCTATATATATATATATATATATATATATATACATATATATATGGTTGGGTTCCGATAAGGAAGTTATGGTGAGAAACGTAAGAAGGAATCTGAACTCTTGGATCAATCCTAATTGAAGATCAACACTGATGAGATGCTCTGAGATACTCTGGATTAATTCTCGTGTGAAATGCAATTCATCGGTGGGTGTAAGATTAATATATCCCTTTTTACGATTCTATTTTTCCTCGCATGGTCCTTTTTTTGAATTATATAATATTTATATACGGTAAATGCAACAAATAAACTCACACACCCTCCTCACCTTTGGTGATGTTTGAACCCCTTGACCTCCTAGAAGGTGAGGGACTCCAATACCGCTAGGCCAAAGACTTTCCATTTGTACAAACTTTACACACAAAAACCAATTAATCACGTTTTCCATTCATCAAGTACTATATTATAAATTATTTGATAAAAACTCTTAAAAACAAGTTTTCTATGCATCAAGTACTATTTTTTTATGCATATTACTTAAAATTCAAGAGTATAACTAATGATGCATGAGTACAACTATTTAAAGCAGTATGTTTAAATTCATAACTAACTGCTTAACATAATCAAATACGTGATAAATATCTCATTTTAAGATATACATAATTTAAAATATAATTCGGATAATTACTGAATTCCAACGGAATATTTGATTGTTTTTTTATAAAAAAATTATTATTAAACTTATAATAATCCACATCGTTATTGAACCTAAATCACATTAAAATAAACAATTAAACTAACAAATTTATAAAAAAACATTATTGATTTTTCAAAACTACACAAAACCGTATTATAAAATTGACAAAGACAAAAAATAAAATGAAACGTTAAAATTTAGATGTATCGTGTTGCATTGCGCGGATACACTTCTGGTTGTTTTTAATAGCGAGGACTCAAGAATAATTTCAGTATTGAGTGCATTTTTATGGTAATTATCTTGTTTATTTTATTTTCAGATATAATCTATACTATATTATAAATGTTGAAGAGAATCGAAACAGAACAACAAAAGAAAAGAGAGAATGAATCGTAATTCTCATTAATCATAAGCCCTTTAAATAGGGATGGTTTACAAAGAGATAATCATGAGATACCAAGTTCTAATCTAACTATAATGCATCTATCTCTATCTCTATCTCTAACTTTATCATTATCGTCTTATACTTTGACGATGACACATTTATCCTACAACACTCCCCCTTGTGCCGAGTCAAAGGAGTGAAGGTGCACAATTGTTGCCTCGTTAAAACCTTACGCCAAAATAAAAACCCAGTGGGAAAAAATAAAAATATGACGAAGGAAAGAGTACAACGCACTAGTTTCTTTGCAACACATAGACTTTTACTTTAGTCTAATTTTCTCTTAGATTCGTACATTAATCGTGAGAGTTAAGAAAACATGATGGTATATAAACCGTTGCCTCACTAAAACCTTACACCAAGGAACAAAACCCAATGGGAAAAATAAAACCTTGGTTGAAGGAAAGAGCACAACATACCAATATTACATATATAGTAGACTCCCCCTTTTGTCTACCACTCCCCCTGATTCGTGCATTAATCAAATGTGGTTTAAAACATTTTCATTTCAATACTTTCTACATGTTTCCCAAATATGGTTTTAAGTATTGATTTGGTAAACAAACATGTCACATTTTCCTTGCATCTTATTCAGTTCACTTCAATCTTGAGGATAATTGGTTATATGAAAACTTAAGCAAAATATGCTTTGTGTTATAACCCTTGATATATCTTACTTTCATTTCTTCGATACATGATGCATTATTTCCATACATGCAAGTTGTATAATGGTTAAACTCAAAATTATCAGCTCCTCTTATATGTGTAATGATAGTCCTTAACCATATACACTCTTGAATAGTCTCATGGAGAGTAAGATTGTTGATAATATAAGAAGATAGCCATTAAGGGTTTGCTTAGTTTACTTCCAAGCAATCGTCATGTTTCATATGGTAATTCCTTATCCAGTTTGGGAACAACCTTTATATGAGTCAAACATATACTTAATATTAGCAAATATATATCAAGGCATTGTTTGGTGTTTTTCTATAAGAGCCAGTACTTTTGCCGCTCACAATCTAAGTAGGTATTGAAGTTACATTATCAATCCATTTTTCTCCGTAGGGAAATTATAAGCCCACGTCAATGGTGCCAAACGATTCATTTGAAATCATTCCAATGACGTTGCATTGGCGTTGAGCTAAATCTAGCTGACAAGTTCAGTGAGAAGTACAATATAGGGTCAAGTGTGTTATGTTGAGTACAATAATGCGCCTATTGTACTTAGGTATGGAATTCCAGCTCCTAACACCTCTTCGTCCTCATCCTTTAGACGAAATGGATATTTCTTTATATCCAACACTTTGACCGATCATGGGAGTGCTAATCGAACGCGCTTTGTCTATATTAGGTCGCCTGATCATTTTCTAGACATATGCGGATCGGTGGATTAATATTCCACAAACTCGGTGTCGTAGCTCAAGTATCTAGATAAAACCAAGTTTTCCCACGATCTTTCATCTCAAATTCAGATTTCAAATAGCTTGTGTTTTCTCTTATTTCGTCAAGAGTGTCTATTATGTTCATTACATCGACATATAGAGCTACTATGAAAATCTGGAACTTTCTTCTCCTAACAAATATGCAAGGGCACAGTTCATCGTTTTTATTTATCGTTTCCCAATCAAATATTCACTCAGGCGGGTATACCACATCCGCATAGATTGTTTTAATCTATAAAGTGAGTGTTTCATATTTATTGTAATCACATTTCATAGTTTAAAGTTACTCGATATTGGTATAATGCCATCAAGCACTTTTATATCTCTGGATTTAGATCCCCATAGAGATATGTAGTAACTACATCGTTGAGCTGCAATTTCCAGTCCTTCGGAAACTACTTGGCTAATTAATAGCAGAACGTTCTCCATCACGAGAGAGTAAGTCTTATTGTGGTCAATCCAGTGCGTTGTGAGAAACGTTGCGCCAAAGGAGAGCATTATACATTAGGACTTTATTATTCTCGTTACGCTTTCTGACAAAGTCTCAGTTATGTCCTACGAGCTTTACACTTGGTGGGTTAGCACTACCGAACCAAATACCCGATCCTTTGTCAAATAATATAATTCTTTCTGGATTGTTCTTTAGGTCAATATGCTTTGTTGATATTATTCAACCGAGCGTGGTTCGATGTCGTCGTGCTCTATCGTCTTATGAGCAATAGTAAATGTGAATAAATCATCAATGAATATATATGATCTGTCCATTGACTCATATGTACTCTCATAGTTCATTTAAGATTTTATTTATCTCTAGAATCAATATTAACTTCGGAGCGTCCTCCAGTGATGATTCATGGACATAATTAGAGATAATCTCATGAGAGTTTTATGTATTGATGATAAATGGATGTGCCTCACTATTCTCTTCCTTTAGAATAGTATTCATCGAACCAGGTAGCTTCCACCACTTCCATTTGGTAGCTACGACCTCAACCACACCTCCACTATGTGTGATTGCAACGCACTTTCCAACGGCGTTGTGCCCCTGTTGGGGACTTTTAACCTTACGGGTATATTAGCAGCTCATATGTGTGATCTTGTCACTTTTGAAATAGTATTTAACGTATCAAGTATCGAGTCTGATTCGTTTGACTTCAACTTTCTGTTGTGAAGTTTGGGGACTAAAGTGGGAACATTCCATGACAGTTCCTGTCGTTCCCTTGGAAAATACTTTTCCCTATCTCCCCCTAACGACAAGAAGACTTTCATCAGAGTGACTATTCGCAAATCATGCGATATTAGGATCACCCATCAAAGGTTCTAGATAGCGGATAATTGTTGGAGATTCATATCCAACATATATACTTAATCGTTTTAAAGGACCCATTTTGGTGCGCTGTGGGGGCGCAATTGGCACATATACTACACAACCAAACATGCGTAAATGTTAAATATCAGACTTATATCCAGTTACCAACTGGTACGCATAAGGTTAGTTGGTTGGTTGTGGGTCTAAAAACGAATGAGTAAAGTTGCATGTAATATTGCATAACCCCATGTAGATTTGGATAAATTGGTGCGCATAACCAATGCCCTAGCTACCATCTATATTCTTTTGATGGTCAACTTTTATCATTCTACGAGACCATTATATATACACATGGGGTATAGGTAACTTTACATTAATCTCTATACACATGCAATAATCATCAAATCCTTATGATGTAAATTCTCCAGCATTCTAAGTCATGCAGACTTGATGAGAAAATCAGGGTGGTGAGTCCTTAAATGTATAACTAGTGTTAGGAGTGCAACATTTCATGTGGACAATAATATTACACGTGTTCATTGTGTCAAAACCAGAACCATAAAGTACTTTAATGGTCCGCATTTTGGATGTTATTGTCTATAAATATCACCTTGTATTTGTTGTAAGAATGGAATTTATTGGTATTATCTCCTTAGATTTAGGATGGTCTCATTCCTGTCTTGGCTAAGAATCAGGGTATACAAAAGTTCAAGGTATTGGAGAGGGCATATTATGATGGTGGTGTTGCTTCTTGTGCAGTAGAAGTCAACAGTTACAATTTGGTTAATTCCCTCGTTTTATCTTTCACTCGAAAGAGAATGTGTCAATGTGTATTTTCCAATACATAGATCACTATATCATGACCATGGTGTCCCACGTGGTCATGCCGAAACATATATGTGTCATTGTCCCAAAGTTCTTTATTGGTGACAAAATATGATTTAATGACATAGATAATCCATTAATTTGATACATTAATTTCTCTAATGTATGTTTGCTTTCATATCATTAGAGTTGATGTACATATACCCATTTCCATTCTTATAATATGATTTCTCATTGGTACGAATATCTTAACAAGGTTTCTATTAATATAGTGCTTTAGTGATTGATCTTGTGTCATTAAGCAACAAGTGACAGTCCATCGTCTAAGTGTTTGGAGGAATTAAAAATTATTAATTCAATGAATAACAATCTATTTCTTATGATTGTATGATATGTCACAAAAACAATCAAGTTCTCCTCGATACATTCCTACATGGAACGAAGAACATTGAGAGTTTTGCATTTGTTCTTTTATGTGTTCATTTACACCTCTAATGGTTATAAACGCATGTGTATATATACACAAATGAAATTAATTTGATAGTTTAAAGTGTATTCAAATAAACTTATACTTAAATCAATTTTAGATATGACATAGTTAATTTGTTCCATTTTCTATTAGGAGTTCGTTCCCGATTCTTTCCATGAATTTGACCCTTTCCACAACCTTGTCCATATGGTACATATTTAGCATATGTGTGTGGATTAATATGTTCAACTCACTATCCTTTGGAGTTCTTTCCACCTCCAACGCTTGCCTTATTAACCCCAAGAATTTTCTTTAACCGGGTATGTCTAGCGTTGTTAAAAAAACATTGCGACAACTCTTAACCATTTGCATTAAGTTAATGAGTTTGTTAAAGGTTATATTGCAGCTTATATTGTTTCATTAGTATGATTGGTGATATAGGAAAGATGAAAAGATGTTATGATTCGCATAATCTTTTGTGAGTTCCTTGCCACAAGATTGCGATGCATTTTGAGACATGACATTTCTTTGTCAAAATCAGTTACCTTCTTGTAATCAAGTAAGTAGGTTTCTTTCCACTGTATGATTAGTTTGAGAGTTTTATGGTACTGAATATTCCCGAATTTCCTTTTGGGACTACCCACGGTTCTTGGGGGTTTCTAGTTATTCTCTCTGAAGGTTGTGACTGATGTATCGTCTCAAAAATTTTAAAGTATTTAATTGTGTCTTAACATCTATTTTTTTCTTTAGGGTCAAAAATGGTTCGATGACTTTTGCGTATTTTCTTGTGTTTTTCCGAACTTATCTTATGGTAATCAAGTACTTTTGATTCAAAGATGTCGTAGAGAACGGATAACATATTATTTTTTAAAATAGTAATGGTTTATACTTATTATGTTATGCATGAAATTTCATTATCATAATAATATTGGATTTTTGTATTTTTATATTTTGTTGATAATATTTCATCAATATTTCAATTTGCAACAAGAAATCACTCAATCTATTGGAAATTCCAGGTAGCAGGGGAATCACATGGATTACTTGAATCCCTACAAACCTTAGGGCTATTTACACCCGTTTGACAAAATCCAAATCGATATCTTGTGATTTAATTAATTTGAATATAACATTGTTAATTATAAAGCTTTTGGCAGGAGGCCGAAAAGAATAAGGGTTTGGCATATGAAGCCAATTTCAATGTTTTAATATCTTAATAGTATTTTTAGAGATTTTTGCCATTAGACAAATCAATATTAGTTTTGACATAAAGTCAAATTCAAACTTATAACATCTTATTGGTATTTATGGATCTTTTGGTAAAATACCAAATATAAGGGGGGGTGGAAGTGTAACTTCCAAAAATTATTTATAAGATTTGAATTAATGAGTAGGAACTCATAATCAGGATAAATATTTGAATAATATTTTAACATTTTCATGCTATTTTTGAAGCTTTTAGCAAGATATCAAAAGTTATGGGAGTTGGAAGTGTAACTTTCAAAATTTAATCATTAAAGTCATGAATTATAATTAAGATAAATATCTAAGAAAAGATAATCATTTAAATAATAAATAAATAAACGCTATTGTAAATGGATAAGCATTTAAACAAATATTAGCATGTTTGAAGTAGATACATATTTAAATTAATCATTTAAATATACGTACGAATATTGTAGTCTAATTAGATAAACATTAATAAATAATAATGATAATAATAATAACTTAAAATGATAAATATTACATAAACTCAATATGATAAATAAACTAATTATACATAAATAAATAATAATAAGCAAAGGTATAAAAATAAGATTACAATTAAAGGAGACTCAACCAAAACTAAATCAGTTTAATATCCTATTTTGCCAATATAATCAATATTTAATTAATTAAAAGACTAATAAATAAACTAAGTTTTTTTTTCTTTATAAGTTGGAAACAAAATAATAAACTTATGGTTCTATCAAGAAATAGTAATATCCTTAAAAACTCAAAAATTTATTAAGGCCATATAACATAATTAAACTAATCAAATAAATAAACACCTAAACACATTCAAGTTCTAACTAGATAATAGTAAGTCAAATATATAATAAATAAATAAATAAAAAGGGCGGATCCCCTAAGGCCTAAACAAAATCAGAACCCTAAAAGTTTTTTCTTATTCTCAACCATAAAAAAAACAAGCCAAAACTTTCTTGATTTTACGGGTATTCAAATAATTACTTGAAAGGAAAAATAATGGAGAAGGTAAATACATAAATCTTTCAACTTCGTTACTCGTACTTCTTTTATTGTTAGATTTCAAAAAAAACCAACATGATGAATGTTAACATAAAAGTTAAATATATCCACAGTGAGAATGACATAGTATTCATACAGTTAGCATACATAAGACGTTCATATGTAGAGAGATAAGAATATAAAGATGTGTACTTGTATTGAAGTAGCAAGATCCAAGTCGTTTGAGCTTTCGTGCTGATAACGTGTTGAAGAGAATCGAAACAGAACAACAAAAGAAAATAGAGAATGAATCGTAATTCTCATTAATCATAAGCCCTTTAAATAGGGATGGTTTACAAAGGGATAATCATGAGATACCAAGTTCTAATCTAACTATAATGCCTCTATCTCTATCTCTATCTCTAACTTTATCATTATCGTCTTATACTTTGACGATGACACATTTATCCTACAACAATAAAGCATTTATGAAAAACTCTTAAAAACAATCAATAAAGCCTTATGTACTGCTATTAATGGTGATTACTTAAAATCTTTTAAAAACAACTGATGAAGCTTTATGTACCACTCTAATGCTAATTACTTAATTAGTCCTTATCTCCAACTCCTTCCTTTTAGTCCTTATCTCTAACCCCTACAAATTCTCAAAGGGTAAACCCCTAAAAAAAACATCATTCTTTAATCCTTGTTAATTACCTAATTAATCCTTATCTCTTAACCCCTTTCAAATCCTCAAATAATGAACCCCTCAAAAAGCGTTGTTCTTTCTACAAATATATAAAAAAAATATTATAATTTTCTCAAAACTACACAAAACCGTTTTATAAAATCGACAATGATAAAAAGTAAAATAAAACATTAAAATCAAGATATATCGCGTTGCATTGTGCGATTACCCTTCTAGTCAATCATAATCACTCAAGTTTACAAATTTTTTTAAATTATCAATTTTATTGCATGCAAGAGGTGTAACTACAAAAACTTCTGTTGATTGTTCATCATGGACGACTTGAAGGAGCCAACTCTTGTTGATTGTATTTCGCTAATGAAACACATATTTGGGATATATATATATATACCAGAGTGACGAAGCGTTTTTATTATCGTGTGTATAGCCAATTGATTAATCGGGACAAGGGTCCTGATGCGTCGGTTAATGGTGTTCGTTCAAGTGATTCCCAAGTCCTAAAATATTTAACGTTCGTAAATGAACCTACCCCCTCCCCTCTCTAAATATATAGTTGCATATATATATATATATAGGGTCGTCAATTTATGAGAAGACAAGAAATAATCTAAACCACATAATCCAATTAAAAAAAATACCATAAATGAAAAATGAAAATAATCTTAGAAATTAGTATAACTGGAATAAATACACTACTTGAATCCTTAAAAATCCCATTATGTGTGTTTGAATTTATATATATTTTAACTTTAACTAATTCATAATTTTTATTACATTTTATATGATTATTTCCATTCTCTTTTAGATACATTATTGATAAGATTTTTTTTACAATTTTCGTCAAATATTACAAGTGATATTGAAACACCCTAAAACCACAATAAATTTAAACCTTGAATTTATCAAAGCCTATACCAGTCTCTTTCGAAAACTTTCATTCATAGTGAGAGAAATTTAGTTACGAAGATTTACATATACAACTGAACTTATCAAAACAACCTACTAATCTAATCATTTCCACCAAAATCAGATTAGATGGGCTGTCTAGGTAATTCATCAAAACATTTTCGTATACTCTAACTTCTCCATTACAACACTAAAAGTAGAATTCCAGTACCACTCGTCACTCATCCATTTTCATTCATAGTGAGAGAAATTTAGTTACGAAGATTTACATATACAACTGAACTTATCAAAACAACCTACTAATCTAATCCTTTCCACCAAAATCAGATTAGATGGGTTGTCTAGGCAATTCATCAAAACATTTTCGTATACTCTAACTTCTCCATTACAACGCTAAAAGTAGAATTCCAGTACCACTCGTCACTCATCCATTCGTATCCCTTCCCGAGCTAGTACCTGGTTGTCATCTTTTTTACTGTACATGTAACATCTTTCGATGACGGGAATATACCCGATTCCATGAATATGACTAACACTAAGTAGTTCATATCATCACGTTCGAGAGCCTACTACGAATCATCACGTATTCTAGATCATTGCTCATGTCCAAGCAATTACAATTAGCGCCATGCCTATTTCTTGGAGTGGAAGTAGATATTACAGTTAAACTCATATCTATCTCTTATCTTCTCATAGAAATCAGGAATTACGATTAACTCACGCCTATTCCAAGATTTCACGTCACAATACGAAATGGGAATTATAGTTTTATTTTATGCCTATTCCTCATTTCAAAACAATGGGAATTACAATTTACTTTATGCCTATTCCACGTTTTCACATCACAATACGAAATGGGAATTACAATTTACTTTATGCCTATTCCTCATTTCAAAACAACGGGAATTACAATTTTACCCGAAACTACACTATCCGGATATCTCCTCCGGAGATATAACTTCTGGCATCCCCCTCCGGAGATATAACATCTGAATATCCCCCTCCGGGAATACAACTTCCGGAATATACCCCTCCGGGAATACAACTTCCGGAATATACCCCTCCGGGTATATAACTTCATTCGATAAACTCAATCCGGTAATCTCAATTCCGGGAAACCCAATCCGGGACTGTCCGGGACCGGGACTCTAACAATCCGGGAGACTTAATTCGGGAAACTTAATTCCAGGAAAACAACACTTCTGGATTGTTCGATAATTCGACCTGATTTGTACCAAAAATCATATTTCCATTGTCCTTCAACTTGATTAAACCATACTTTATGGATACATATAAACCTAATTCAAAGTTTGATTCTATTCCCAACTAATAGTTTCAACATATCCATAGTTTTTAGAAGAAAGATGAACTCACTTGATTGAGAGTTCGTACTCAGAGTCTGCCAAGCTCAATCGATCCATAAATCCAATCTTTCACACCATAGAACAATACCTAATCAAATCCAGACTTCTCTTTCTCTTTCTCTCTCGATTTTCTCTGGAGACCGACTTCAGGAATCAGTAATTGAGATACAAATCTCAATTCAACCGACTATCCCTTTAAATATCCAAAACTATCAACAAATAACAAAACCAACCCCCAAAGTTTCAATTTTTCACAAATAGCTTAAACTTTGGTCAATTACACTTGGAATCCCTCCATATCAAAATATAACATAACTTTAATCATGGAAATTTGGGGTGTTAAAGATATCAATGACCAATCTATTATATTTCTCACCATTTTTTCTATTTTTGGATCCACATTTGAATCAAATGTGATTAGTTACGTTTGACATATCATATGTTATGCATCTTATAAGACCCACTCTGATTTTTTGTACATGTCACATGTGACAAAATAATGATACTACAACAAAAATCGGTTTTATAGTACGCCTAAAATATCTAAGCATCGTAATAAAAGAATTTATAGAACGTAAGTTTATAGGACCAAACCAAAAAAATTCCTATCTAAATATAGTGTTACAATAGTCTTGATTTTTGCGCCTATGTGTATTTGAACTTTCATTTATTTTATTTTAATAAAGGTTGGTTTTTTGCTTTCTGTTATATGTGATTTATTCATTGAAGTTATAAAAAAGTATATTTGTGTAGAAATATGAAATTTGTCAGAAACCTTTGTTGGTCTCAACCATCGAATGTTTAAATAATACAAATAGCATATGATTCAACACTTAGAAGAAAAGTTCTTCATACTTTGCCTTGTATTGTTCACGTCTGATATACAACATTTATCGGATTTGACACAAAGTGTATGAACATCCGAATCCTACACAACAAAAAAAGTTATTGGTTCAAGGTTTCAGATCTTAGTCATGATCGGATCTATAAGTTAGATAGTTTGTTGGAATCAAATCTCGGAGATAAAGTCTTCATTTGATAGAAAGAATCCGTTAAACTCATCATTTAGTCTTGATTTTCAAGACCCTCAAATTATTCTAAGTTATTCTTGACAACTGATGTTCCTGCTTCATAATTAGTCTATACTTGGAATCCGATCTATATCTTATATTTTGGAATAGAAAAGATAGGATTTTACTTTGTAAGAGCTCTATAACTATCTGTATTTATCCAAGAACAAATAAAACCGATGACTAGTTGAAGTGAGGTTGAGATCGTCACCAAAGTGAATTGGTTTGTCATCTAGCTAAAGAAGATCAACACAAGATAAAGTGAAATGGTAGTCTGGCAAATACGACTAATGGAAACCATTGGAATGCAACCTTGCCCAATAAATTTTGGCTCATGAACTCTCCCAACTCTCATCCTAGTATGGGAACATGCTCAACATATCAGTCAAAGTAAGTTCCAAAACACTATTTTTTTAGTGTCATGTTTTCTTACTATTCCCTCTGTATACAAAAGGATGGGATGGGTTAACAAGTGTCTACATCAACTTTAATGGCCGAAATGAAGGGTACAAGTATGTATGGATCATCAAATCAGATGAAGACATGTGTGAAAGTTGGATATAATTTAATTGAATGGTAGCTATAAAAGTCACCCTTGTCATTTGTTGCTCACCCATTTTGGAAAAAAAATCTTCTAAGTGATAGTTTATTAGGCTAAATCGGCGTCACAATCTGAAGGACTGTCTTAGTACTACAAATCTGAAAGAGTATCTTCTTCCTTCAATCCTTTAATGTTAGCAAATTCGTCACCAGTCAACTTATTTTGGATCATGTCTTACCTTCTTAGATTCCGCAACCTATATCATTCTTTATGTTTTAGTAAAAAAATAAAATTAAAAGTGAAAATTTTCTTTGTTTGTATTCAACCACCCCTTCTACAAACACATCATATGTAAGTCATTACATTGCAGGATTAGATCGGTTGTTTATTCCATAAAGAAGATCTGAAATGACTTTCATAACCCATGAAAATGGTTTTCTATCCAAACCTCTTCATTTTCAAAAAGACAACATCTCTGTTTTAAAAAATTAGATGACATGCTTTCCTTGAAAGCAGTGTTACAAAAAATTCGTCGCACAACCACATGACACAAGGATTGTGTCTCACGCCACGTTAAGCCAATGACATGCTATGGCCTAAAGTGCAGTTTTCGTAGTGAGATATTTGATTTTTATTTACGTTTTAATGTCATATTTGCAAGTTTTTAATATATAACCTAATTTAACTAGCTTATTACTATTGACTCATTGAGCAACACTATAAAACATATGATTTTATAGATAATATTATATATGAGAAATTTGACGTCATAAGTCATGCCTTGAAAACGCCAAGCCTTCGTCCTGGCTCCTAAGGCCCGAGGCTTGGCCCACCGCCACGTCTCACGTCATTTAGAACGTTGCTTGAAAGTGACGATCTCATTGGATCTAGAAAGTTGTTCATCAAATTCCATGAACAATGGATTATAGATAATACGAAGAGAGTTGTAGAAGTCATCAAAGCAAGAATTATCATCATGATGTCACTTCCTGATGACGTCTACAACAGCTTATCCTCTCTTCTTATTAATCTCAAAGTGTTTGATAACTACAAAGTATCTAATTCGCTTTGGTGTCAATGCTTGGTTCTGGGGATTGAATATAGCGTCTATAAGAGATGATAGTGGGTGATTGTTGCTTATAGAAGACGATTCATGGTAAAACTTCAAGAGAACTATTTACAAATTGACGTTGTAGCCATGAATTGCAGTGAGAGAATCGTCTAAGGTTTTGTGATATAGGTGGGAATCAAATCGAAGTTAACACGGTAGAGTAAAGGTGCGTTTGGTTTACGGGAATGGATTGGAATGGATTGGATTTCAATAAACCCCACATGCTTCACAAACATGCCTCACGTGCTCTCCCTCGTCATCATCATCAAACATGGGAAGTAAAAAAAAATAGCTAAATTCTATTCATGAAATCCAGTCCAGATTGGATTTCAAATCCCACCCTTCACCAAAGGATTTTAAAATCAACCAGACATGAGATTTCAACAAAAAATCCAAGGATTTCAAAACCCTCAAATTCCAAATTCTATGGAAACGTGGGATTGAAATGTATTTGAAATCCAAATCCAATCCATTTCAATCCATTCCCGTAAACCAAACGCACCCTAAGGGATTTTTCTCCAAATTGATCAAAGCTACAATAATGGTCGTGCCTATTTAATACCCTAGATCTTCATCAAACAATACTCCAATGGTCTAGATTCATTCTTACCATTCTTACTTAAACTCTTACTCTTATCGGAAATCAACTCTATGTATGTATGTACGTACGTATATATATATATATATATAAATGAAAAATTAAATAACAAAAGGGTTTCAAATAAAAAATCAAAATATATAAAGGTTAAAATGAAAATTATGAAAATGGTTAAAAATAAAAGTAAAATTACGTAGTTATCAAGGCTTATTTGTATTTTAGTATTAAGTGAGTATGAGAAAAGGGTATAGATAAAATTTGTGGTAAAAAATTATAATTAAACTAAATAAAAATTAAGAGTAAATACGTTATATTTTAATGTAAATAAAAATATCATTTCATAAGGTCATAAAATAAACAGAAAAAATGAAAAAAGAGTGAATAAAATAGGGAATTTAATTAAAATACTCAAAATTTGACTTTAACTTACCAAAATACCCATTTTCTAAACAATTTTACCAAAATATTCATTTTTTCCGCGATAAGGTCCGCGATCGCGGACCAGGGTCAATTTTGAAAATTTAATCATCCGCGATCGCGGAGAGTGTCCCGCGATGCATTCGATTTGGTGACTTTTGATTTGAAATTTACACTTTCAACCTCTATAATTATCTACTTACTTTACTTTATACATTTTACTTTCCTAATTTTAATTTTACACCTTCATCATATTAACACTTATAATCGTTTATTAACTAAAATACGTTAAAAAAATAAGTTTTAATTTTAACAAGTTACACCATTGTAATCGTCTTTTCGATATTTTCGAAATGAGCCTAATCTTGAATTTTTTTTGATTTACTTATTTAATTATATATCATATATAATACATAAAAATATTTTTAATATTACAATTGGACCCTTATAGTTAATTATTTAATTTATGGTACATCTCTTATTTTTTCAATTTTGTTTTACCTATAAGGGTATGAATTGTTAAAATTAAAACGTATTTTTAATGTATTTTAGTTAATAATACGATTATATGTGTTAATATGATGAAGGTGTAAAATTAAAATTAGAAAATTAAAAGGTATAAAGTAAAGCAAGTAAATAACTATAGGGGTTGAAAGTGTAAATATCAATTGAAATTAACAAATTTGAGTGTGTCGCGGGGTTGTCTCTCGCGATCGTGGGGAGACAATTTTTCAAAACTTCCCCCTATCCCGCGATCGTGGGACATATCACGGGATTTTTAGGTATTTTTGCAAAAGTTGAAAAAATGGGTATTTTGACAAGGCAAAATCAAACTTTGGGTATTTTAATTAAATTTCCAATAAAATAATCCTTCATGTTAAAGATCACGAGTGAAGATTGTGTTTTGGGATGCAGTGTGAAACTAACTGTACTTGCTGAATGCTGAACAAAATGTCTCTCACCTTGTTAACATGTGGCCCTCCCTCGTGTGTTCTTCCCAACTGCAAACAACCATTTGCCTTGTTTTTATTCGCACAATTTCTATTTAAATAAAATATATTCATTTCGGTTTTTATTCTTTAAAGATTTTTTTTCTACGAGTTATATTACGGGGGATTTGAACCCTATTTACTAAAAGAAAATATATATAATAATATGTTCAATACCATTAAATGAAGGTAATATAATTTTGTGAATAAAAAATAAAAAAGTATATTAATCTGGTATATAGAAATTACTCTTTGAAATTGTTTTGTTAAAGAAAAAATAATTGAAAGAAAACCTAACAAATATTTATATTTTAAGCTAGTTATGAATAGTTCACACTATTGCTAATAAATAACCGGTTTTTATAATAGTGTGAACTATTCATAACTAGCTTAAAATATAAATATTTGTTAGGTTTTCTTTCAATTATTTTTTCTTTAACAAAACAATTTCAAAGAATAATTTCTATATACCATATTAATATACTTATATATATATATATAGAGAGAGAGAGGGGTTCATGGGAAAACCTCAAAAAAACGGAATTCTGAAGAACACTCTAGGAGCCCTTTATCTGGACGGTATGCACTTATGCCAGATTAATATACTTTTTTATTTTTTATTCACAAAATTATATATATAAGGTTCTAAATAACATGAGACCTCACTTAACGTCTCTTACGTTAACCTCAACTTTCACACGATCTTTCTCCATATATATATATACATACATACATATACATGCACACATAGTCATTTACAAACTAAATAAATCAGAGAAACTTACAAACCAATTTTCATGTGTTTAGTGTGAAAATAAATTGTTTATACATTGTTGTTTTATATGTATAATGCTCAAAGCTGTTTTGTTTATGAAAAAATAAACACTTCTGAATGTTTCACATATTAAACGATATTGTAATTTTGTAAAAGTAGTCTCTCTTTCTTTTTCTCTCTCTCTCTCTCTCTCTCTCTCTCTCTCTATATATATATATATATATATATATATAGAACACATAAAAAAATGATTATAGAAGCGTTTAAGTGATGTGGTGGAATATCCTATCGGCTCATGGTTCGAATCTAAGCGTCCAAAACAATTGTGACCATTGAGGTTTAATTATGACTGATGTTTTACGGTCATTATTTGTCAAATGATTAGTTTAGGTATAGACTAGGACATTTTTTCTAAAAAAACAATAAATAGTTAAAAAGAATTAAAAAGAAAAAAAATATTAAAGGACATCAAAACATTAGACCATGAAGACCAGCCTTGCACCATAAAATGGATGCTAGACATTTAAAGAAAAATTAGATTACAAATTAGACAATCTAAATGAATCAATTTTCATACATCACCATCACACCATGTCCGGTACCCATGTTATCAAACAAAAAGGAGGGCACACCCGCATACACTTCATCATGATGGGAAGTTAAAGGCAATCACGTTTGCGACTCCATTGACAATTTGACATGTAATAGACACATAAATCTCTATATAGTAGTTCTCATTATAACATAACTAGAGAATGATGTCAAAAATATTTAATTGTTTTAGTAATTTTTTTATAAGATTTAGGGACCGTTTATCCAATGATTACTCGATAAACACTTATTCCTTAATTTACTGGGTAAGATTTTAGTCTTTTAAAATTATATCCTTAAAAATTTGGAGCTCAATAAATGTAGCCTCTATATTTGAAGAATATCAAATAATAATATTATATTCAAATTTTATAATTATAAATATAAATAAAAAAATTTGATACATGACGTAATATTATTTTATTACTATTAAAAAATTAAAAATGTTTTAGTGTGTTTTTCCAGGGTGTTTCGAATTGCTTATTTATGATTTTATGTAAAAGTGCTTATATACTAACTTATATGGTATCAAAACAGAGTTTTATGAAAAGTGTTTGGATTAATTTATAGTGATACCAAAATGTAATAAACTAATAAGTTGTTATTTAGGGGTGTTTGGGATTGCTTGTATATGTAAAATAACAAAAAAAAACTCATAACTTGTTTCAAATAAGTTAGAATGGAATGACTTGTTTAGAAAGAAGTTTGGTCTTTTATTAATATGAAAGGTGTTATTATAAAGTTAATGTGACATTATAAAAAGAAGTTTGGTCTTACATGAATATGGATGGTCTAAGAAACAAATGAGACTATCGATCGAGATTCATTAAATGCTTCTCAAAGACACACAACTTTTTAGATTATTATTTTGTGAAAACATATTTTAAAAATTTATCTTTAGGGGTCGATAATATGAAAATTCTTTATTGTGGGAAATATATTTTCAAAATACATATCATACTCATAGTATAAACCCTTAAAAGGATAGTTAGTATATTATAAACTTTAAAATTTATCATTTTCAAACTATAAACTCTAAATAAATAATTTAAAGTATTTATACTTAGGGCACTGAGATTTGCCTTGTTACTATTTTTTTTTCCTGTTAATTGTGGGTGTTCGGACCAGCTTGTGTACACCTTCACTAATCTTAGGGGTTCTGGAGATCAACCAGGAAAATATTCAGTAGTTTTGTAGGACTCGAACTAGTGATCTCTGAAGAGAATTCCCAAAGGCCCAAAATTTATTACCTGTTGAGCTAACTCCACAACCTTAAGAATATGCACAAACCGGTCTAGATATCCATAATTACAACAAATAAATAAAAAAAATTGTAAAGGAAGACACCAAAAGTGTGGAAAAGTATTAGATTGATATTGTAGGGTAATAAGTGTACATGAAGTGCTGCAACATTAAATGGTCATAACAAATGGTCCCTAACAAGGTATGGAACTTCTCATTATTTCCATCTTCCTTCACCTTTAAGCGATAAATAAAATGGAATGTGTTTCATATGGGTTTAAATTATTGAATTCATCTGCAGATGAAAACGTTACTCTTTCTTCTAATACTTTCTTTTTTATTTGAACCAATAAAATAATAAATTAATTAACATAAACTACTATTACACCCCAATTTTTATAATTATATCAACGACATTGTTTTGTCTAACTTTAATCAAATTAATTAACATTAACTTACGCTTCAATTTTTGCTAAGGTTGCAACAGCATATTATAGCTTATAACGTATAAATTATCCGTCACATTGTAACAGAAAACGTTCGACGTCGTAAACGTTCAACCATCTTAGTCATCATACGCACATTTATGCAAATCCAACTTAGAGATATAAAATACCAAATAGCTAAAATAAAAATAACTAGATCCAGTATTCAAAATGGCCTACTAATACGTCATCAAATCGTATCTTTGCTTGTACTACTCTCAAACATCCTTAGATACACGCTAATGTTAGCTTACGATAAGCAAGTTTATCGTTTTGTCATTTAATTCGTAAATCATCATGACAACGTAAATCAAAAGTAAATCATTCATAAAATTTGATGCATATTTTAAACATCTCATGCAAATATCATACATGCCACTTTCCATCACATGAGAGATCTCATACTTCCATTTGACATGGTGGGGCTCCGTCAATCCATCCATCTCTAGTCAAGTTCATAGATCTTGTACACACATGTCTTGTGTAGTCTCATGTATCTCTTCCGGTACATACACCGACTATTAATCATCATCTGCGGTTTCTGCTGTCCTTTATCGTTAACCAGGTAATGTGTAAGATCCCACATTGGTTGAGGAGGGGAACAAAGGTTGTATTATAAGGAACTTGATACCTCTTTTATCAGACGCGTTTTAAAACAGTGAGTGTAGGTGTGTTAACAAAACGGACAATATTTGGTACAGTTGGTCTGGCATGTTACAGATGGTATCAAAGCCGGGAACCGGACTAGTGTGCCAGCGAGGACGCTAGGCTTCCAAGGGGGTGGATTGTAAGATCCCACATTGATAGGGGAACAAGGGTTGACTTATAAGGGACTTGATACCTCCTCTATCAGACACGTTTTAAAACCATGAGTTCAGGTGTGTGGAGAAAGCAAACAATATCTAGTACGGTTGTCCTGGGATGTTACACCTCTCGTTCTTATTCTCTTGCTTCACTGACAGCCATGGAGGTTACTAACCATTAAGTGAACATTACAACCTTTCCTCTTCTTTTCTTCTTCATAATTGAACATGTTTACTGACCATTCATTTTCATGTTCATAAGTGAACCTGTTATCATGTTTTATGAGTGAACATGTTTTCCAAACCCTTGTTTTAAATGAACCTAGTTTCCCAAAGTGTGTGTATGTATGTGTGAATGCATGTGTGTGTATGTGTGTATGCATGTATGTATGTATGTATGTATGTATGGGTTTTTTATTAACACAAACACAAACTAAGTCAATGGATGGGTTTTTTATTGGCCTCGATTGGTGTCGATCGGTCCCGATTGGTTGTCAATCGATCTTGACTGATTGTTTTTGATGGATTCCCCATCCGTCTCGATAAAAGCTGAAAGTGCTAGCCTATGGTTTTACACACACAAAATATAATAGATCAATCGATAGGTTCTTGATGGAAATGAAGGTGGTAGGTTATGGTTTAACACAGATAAACACACAATGAATGGAATCTCGACCTTTCTCGATGGGTTCTCCGTCGGTCTCAATAGGTTATCGCTCGATCTAGATGGGGTTTCAATTGGTCTCGATGTGTGTTGGGTTACGGTGATGAAGAACACGTTACCTTACGACATTGAAGAAAGTGCTGAAAAGGGTGATGTTGAGTTACGGTCTTATGGTGTCGAGTTGTTGTACATACTTAAACGTACATAAATATTCACAAAGAATATAACACATATATAGCATTTCACGTAAAAACGGTTAAACTGAAGAAAAAAAATCAACATTGAGATTAATGTCATATCGAATAGTACGAAATTATCTCTTTTTTATTATGTAATTTGTTTCATTAAAATATTAGTAGTTTTTATGATAATTTATTTTAAACTTTAAGGGGGTAATAAATTTTAATTAAAAAAATAAAAAGTCAAATAAGATAGGCGTGAGATTGAAAATTAACTTCTTTTTTACCATTAATCACCTTAATTAATAGTTTTAATTAGAAACTTTATTTAAGGTGAGTTGTTGGATCAATAGCAGTGGATGACCGAGATCAGTACTCATGTTCACAATGAAAAAATAGTTTGCAAATAACTTTCACACACACACACACACACACACAAACACACATATATATATATATATAGAGAGAGAGAGAGAGGATCATACGAGAATGACAACTGATTAAAAGAATAAAGGAATAACTCTCAACCAATCATTTTTAAAAATAATTCCAAAAATAATAATTTCCAAAAATCTGATTAAAAGGGCAAAAATGTCAACCGATTTTTTCTGATTATTTTAGGAATATTTCAAATCCCCCTCGTGGATCCCAGATTAGTGCAATAACAATAGTAACGATGATCAATAAGCAATAAACATGATTGATTTCAATCTGTCATCCATATATCATTAACTCAATATAAGAAACCATTTAGAGAGTTTTACAATACGGTTTGTGATGGTTATGAATGATTATCTCTTCTAAGCTCTCTAACCAAAACTAGGTTTAAACTAAACCTTATATACCAAGGGCTTAATCTTCAAGCCCATGGACCAATAAACTAATCTAAGCCCAATAAACATTATTAAGGCTTTTACAATTAATATAAAACTCTTTATATAACTTTCTATTTAATAGGACATTTATGGTCCTAACAATCTCCCCCTAAAGTTATATACAGATAATTTGGTCTTGAAAACTTTAGGTCTTGATCTTCTCTTCCCCTTGAATCTTTGAAACACTTTGGTGTTGCTTGTCTTCATGTCTTTCCAAGCTCCCCCTTGAATAAAGCTCTTGGTCTTCATAGTTTTAACTTTATCATCAGATTCGATGAACAGTAACCTCGATTGAGTGCACTACAAGCAGATTTCAACTATAGAAACTCAACACATCGAATAAGCACACAAGAAAGGTAATGTGCGAGTTACGTGACATTCTACGGTGCATCTTCAGTTCAGAATCATGAATCTGTCTTTGAACCGCAAGTTGAATTGGCTTTCAACTTTAAGAACTTATAGATCCAATATGCTTGATGGAGGAAATAATTTTAGCAAACACCACTTGATATGGGATGAGAAAGATTGATCACTTGTAAATACTTTAAACTCTTTTCGGAACTGATCAATTTTAGAACTGATCAACCAACATTTACTCCCCCTCAGCTTTTGCTAACTCCCCCTCAACATGATAATTGGAGTCTTTGAATTTGTATCATTTCTCCCCCTCATGATGAGTAGGAGCATCCGGAGCATCATGTAACCTCAAAGACAATACTGATGAGTAGCAAAATACCAGATACGTAGCAAAATACCAGATAAAACGTTAAGTAACCAGAATGGGGTAATCATCTAACACAGAAACATAAAAGTAAATGTTATCACAACAATTAAGAAATCGTGTGGCCTATGTTCAGAGTTGGCATCGGGGTATCTCTGATAGGACTTCCAAATATCACTAAAGTAAAATGTTAAAAATTACTTCTCAAACTGTTCTGGCAATATCATGAAGATATGCAATTGGAATCATAAATACTCGTGCATGTGTGAAAGAATTGATTTATATTGATTTGGCTCAAATATTGATTTAACCTGGGACTCAAGTTAAAAATCAATCGACACGGTGATTAGAATATGAAGTTCGTAGACCGGAGCTGATGTCTTCCTTTTTCAATATCTAAGACCTCCGAGTGAGGAATAGATAGATTATGTGTTAAACCTCCGTGAATATATGAAACAAGCATCTTTTGAGAGATAATTGAGTGGCTAGGTGGGGTAACACGAGTTATCGACACTGGGTCCATGTCTGTTTCAATATTCATCTCCAAAGAACGAGAATGAATAGATTGTGTGGTTACCCGGATAACTGACTCGGTTTGGTAAGGACCAATAATTATTTTAAGTCCTGTCACATCCTTACCATTTTCTTTTCTCTCCAAACTCATCTATCAATCTAGACCCCTCACTGATGTCTATAAGAGGGTGTGTTTATTGGGTAGGTCCTTCCGGTTTTGGATAGACCATAGAAACAATATAAGTCCTAACATTCCTTTTATGCAAGGAATATAACAGTTTATTAAACAGTGAAGTACGAGTTCTAAACTGAAATGTTTAGAAGTCAAAACTTTTAAGAACGAGTCCTGATCTGAGTTGATCAGAAGTCATAAAAATCATTTGAAATATAGATTTTCAAGAGAAACAGGATCAAGCGTTAAACAGAATGACTCATTAAGCACATTATTGTCAAAAATGAAAAAATGATCAGAAAGATCAATTGTGAAGAACAAGTCACAATTAATATGCCAGATAAGAATTGAATCATTAATAGAAATGACGAACTTTGAGAAACAAATTGGAATTCAAGCGAGTGTATTTCCATCGAAATAAATCAACAAATATATATGTGACATGGAAATAACTAAGGCAAGGAAATATAACACATGGCAATCATGGAAGTTAAGATCAGAGAATAACAAACACATGTAAGTTATTCAGAATGAATTGCGACGGTCTTTGAATTCACTTTAAAAATTCATTTATTTGACAAATACCTGATACTCCCCCTCAAATGTGGCATAACCTTTGAATGTTCATCATGTGATGTGAATAATATGAATTAAAACGCACATGACATTCCTGCAAAATAGATTAGAAAGATTTTGGTATCCATCCTTTGATGGTTCCTTGACGGTTAGATGCCCAATTATAGTGAGGAACGAGGATACTATAAGTACCATACCAATGAGATGAATATGTACGGTCAACAAAATCATCCAAACCACATGCAGAACAACAAATACAATCATGAGAAAGTTTAAGCAACTGTTGAATTGAATAAAGTTTTAAAGGAAATATCACATTTTGTTCAACAGAAGTACGCGAATTAAAGACATCATGATTTTGATTGTATGTCATAGCATGAGAAACTAACTTAAATGAATTTGTATTCGTTGTGCTTTCATTTGACTTTTTCACTACCCAAACTTGTTTGAACCCTTTTCTCCGACCATTATTATCTGAAATATCATTAAAGTCATGGTCAGTAGAGCTTGAGTAGTAGGGATGTCTATCTTGGGGTTGACCGGTCTATTTCCGTTTCTGTGAACGTCTTTTGGATTTTGAGTTGTTTTTAGAAACATCGTTCACAAATCGGTTTTTAAGATTTGAAGAGCGTTCACCCTTAAGAAACTTTACCGGTCGATTAACTGCCTTTAAAAGAAAATCGGCACGGTTTGGAAGATGTTTATCGAATTCAAACTTCGAAAACTACTCATCTGAACAAGTGTTAAAATTCATGAACTTTGAAAAATCAATCTCACTTTCGGGTGGAACATCAATAGATGAAGGAGTTGAGGAACAATTTCGAACTGCGTGTTGCAAAGAATTGGTTGTGGAAGCTTTTTGAAAATCAGAGTTTAAATTCTTTGGCAAACTTATCACTTGAGGTTCTTTTCCTTTTCTTAAAGAGATTTTGTCTATAAAAGCCTTACAGGAAGATGTATCTGATGAGTTGGAGGAAGGTTCAGGTAGATTGACTTTCTCGTTATGAAGTCGGTCAAACTTCTTTTGAAGTCCGCCCTTACTAACTTGCTCTTGCATCCCTTCTGTCACCAAGACAGACAGTTTGGATGTGAGACGGTTGATTTCTGACTTATGAGCTTCCTTTTCCTCACTAGATACAATTTCTGTTTTTGTGGAATTGAAATTATCAAGTTTAAGTAAAAGTTCTTGTTTTTCTTTTTGAAATTTAATCCTTTCCTGTTCAAGTGACTCCTCTAACTCGAATATTTTCATTTCTAAAACAAGAGGAGGAACATAGCGTTTAAACTCGTCCATCTCAGTTTTAGGTTCAGTTGCTGGGGCCTCATCCTTTTTAGAGGAATCCTTGGGCTTTCCAACTTTGTAGTCGTCAAAGTAGTCATTTGAAAGGTACCAGGACTTCTTTTTCTCATAAGAGGTGTTAAGAACTTCATACGCAAAAGGTAATTGCATTTTAGTTGTATGCTTGCGTTTATATTCCTCAGTTTCCTCTTCATTCTCCTCGAGTGCTCCCGTCCATTTGATTTTATATTCGGGATATTTTCTATCGAAGCCAAAGAAGCTAAACTCGTATAGAGTAGGCCTCATTGTCAAAACCTTTTTGATATAATGTGGGTTGACATACCCAATGCCCCATTCTTTGTTAAAATAACTGAATTCCTTGGGTTTGTTCAGATGGACCATTTGATCGGTTTGACCTCGTTTATAAATTTTAAGCTCAAGATCTGTTATTTTCGAAATATGCTCTTTGATTTGTATTTGAAGAGAAGAGCATTGATAGATAAACTCAGCCTTCTCATTCTCACACTGATCAAGCTTAGCGTTCAAATCAGATATTTTGGCCCGTAAGCCCGTTGGTGCTATTGAAAGATTTGCACACTTTTGTTTTAAGTTAGAATTATCGGACTTAATCTTTTATGTGATTCTCTTTTGAACATCTAGCTTTTATTTTAAAGAGG
The DNA here is from genome assembly GCA_033807775.1 of Saussurea involucrata. Classification (NCBI taxonomy): domain Eukaryota; kingdom Viridiplantae; phylum Streptophyta; class Magnoliopsida; order Asterales; family Asteraceae; genus Saussurea; species Saussurea involucrata. Next base: position 144,431,914 of record CM066322.1, read on the forward strand.
TTATTTCAAGCAGTTGTTCGTTGGAGGTAGCTTTACCGAAATCTATTCTTTGAACAAGTGATTGCATCCGATGGATTAAGACTTGATGGATAGGGATACATACCTGACAGGAATCACCGAGATTCGGTGGAGGAGGATGGTTGCCCATGAAACATAGGTGAGCATCAGCATCTTCAGTATCACTTTCTTCGTCTGATCGAGTCAACCAGTAGTCGTCTTTGACCATCAGTGCCTTTCCAGCTTCCTTCTGTTGTGCTAAGAGCAGCTTTGCTTTGTAGTACTCTACATTGGGAACAATGGGCTTTCGGCAGTCCTTAGCAAAATGGCCCAATTTTCCACAGTTGTAGCATGTGACTGGCTCGTATTTGTTCTTTGCTTCGGGCTTGCGTTCGTGCTTCTCCTTATGATCAAATTGCTTGTGCTCATCAGATTTTATCTTTCCTTCGTACTTTTCCTTATAATCGTGACGCTTGTTGGGAGTGGTAGAGTAGCGCTGATTATTGGACGAAGGTTTCTTGAAGAAAGTCTTCTTCTAGAAGGACATGGAAATGAAAGCCATAACTTTCTTTATATCTGTAAGCTCTGGGTCAGAATCGCTTTCTGCGGATTCTTCATCTTCTGGTTCAGACTCACTTGACACTTGGGCTCTTTTGGAATTGCGGCTGGATGACTTACCGCGTTTGCCAGTCACAAGAGCGAGGGGATCAACTTTAGGTTCAGAGGATGGTTTCTGAGTGCTCATTATCTCAATGACTTCATACTCGTCTTGCATGAGCAATTCATGCAGCTCATGGATTGGAACGTTCTCGATTAGATAACTGTGTCTGATGTGGGAGGCAAAGGTCTTCCACTCTGGCAGAAGGTTATTCAAGAACTTGAGGCCATTCTCAGTGTTGGATCGGGTGATCTTGTTCTTTTGGAGCTCGTTCAGAAGAAGGCATAATCATTCGTATGCTTGAGTCAACGATTCACCCTTTCGCTGTTTGAACCCGTCATATCGGGTGATGCAGCTATTCACCTTCAACTGATTTCCAACTTTGCTGCCGCTCATCATCTTTGCAACTTGATCCCACATGCCTTTTGAGGTTTCTTTGTAGCAATCGATAGCAATGTATATCTCGTTAGGCAGACTCTGAACCAGATATCTCTTGGCATGCTTCTCCCCGTTGTGTCTGTTCTTCTCCTCATCAGTCATCATGCCATATGTCTTTGGTTTTGCCTATTCTTAAGGACCTTCGGCTTGGGCTGAAACAGTTTGCGTCAGAGGGTCTTGTGGGACTTCGGTAAGAGCTTGCCAGATGTACTCAAAGTTGTCTTTGGATTCGATAAAGATCAGGAATCTGTCTCGCCATTGTGTGTATTCGCCTCGATAGAGAATCGGAGGCTTGGAGTCGGTGCTGTAACAACCCACAACAACTATTTAGCTAGAAGATACCTCTTTAAATTAAAACGCCAAAATGGCTCAACGTGTTCACACTAATTAGATTTTTACAACACAGGGTTTGCGGAAATAACCCTAAATACAGCTGAGAAATTCTAACTAGACATAAAGGAAGTTCTTCTATTTCCTCGAAACGCAAGCTCCAACCCACGTCTTGCCAAATCTCTAAACGTGCTCTCAACTACTGCTTACCTGAAAAGGTTTTAGTTTTGAAAAGCGAGGGTTAGACCATGAGGTCTAGTGAGTTCCCTCCACACCAAGTCACACCATAAAATATTATAATTTATAAAATCAGTTATGAAAGCATTTAAACCAATCATAACAAGCACAGTAAGATGATATGCACACATTGACACATGCTACTGGCATACGCTATAGTCACACACACACCGTGACAGCGCAATAAGGCACACAAACGCTATAGTCACACACACCGTGACAGCGCAACAGGGCACACACCGGCCATATATGAAACGAATTCATATATATAAAATTATCACGGGACACACCCCCATTTCACACCAAAGCCAGAGCATGGTCACACACGTATAAATCACACATATGAATCACACAATTTTATCTTTGCCTTGAAATAAAAGCAGTTGAAAAGCACACAATTACATAATAATCTTCAAACACACTATTTCTTCATTTGAAATAAATACAGTTGAAAGCGCACAGTTTGATAAATACCATTAAACACAAATGCACAAAATTTAGGTTTAGAAAGACTCACCTGGCGTCCTGCTTAGAAGTTCCTACTCGCACCGATCATCTCTACACACACCTACAAATAAACCCATCACACATGCCGGGTAAGACACTGAATCTTTACTAAGATTTACTATTTGAAATGTCTCGGCCGGATACACACTGGATCCTAAATCTCGGTCTAAAAAATAAATGGATTTCAGGTCCACTATAATTGCTAACATTTCGTTCCAAAATTAAATGGAGTTCAAGTCTACTAATCCTTCCACATCTCGGTCCAATATGGTGAAATTAAATCCACTAACTAATCTACACATTGCAGAGGGTGCGTCCATGTGGCTGGCCCAAAAATCAACTTCAATTAAATTTGTCCACTAAGTAATTGATTTAATATGGACCTACTAATTAATTCCTATGATCACGGTCCACTAAAATAAGGAGTTAAGAATTACAAAAGAAGACCCGCGGCCCAAGAAAAACTGTCGGAGTCCAAAACAATTAGGCTCCAGACCTGATTTGCAATTCCGGCCCAACTAATCCTTAATAACCACTTCCGAATCAATTGGAGTTCCGTAACACAAAAGAAAACCATTCCGGAACAAGGATTCCATAACTCAACAAATAACCATTTCGGAACTTAACATTTTAAAGTCTAATTCCGGAACATGCAGTTCCGGACCCTGAGCTCCGACATAAACAGTTCGAAATCCTTATTTTGACGAACCACAAATTATTGTTTCTAATTAGTTTCTCATCAAAATTTCAGCCATCTCGTTACTTTTCTTAAACTGATAAATGATTAATTCACTAAAACATCCCCTTAGAACAATACCCGGTTCAATATGCAGAGCTAAACCCACCATGGTGTTCTTAACATTTACTCAACTTAAAAATGAGAATGACCAAAAGAGAAATTTCCTATCTAATTATTAAGCAAGAATCTACATAAAGAATATGATTTCTTACCAAAACAACGAGCTTCTTCTCACAAATTTTGTCTATTGATTTCTTCTCTTCTCTTTGTTTTTCTTTTCCTCAGCCGCCAAAATAAATGTAAGAGAATAATCAATGGAATGAAACCTAAGGATTTGGAATCCATTTATACTTATCAAAATTTGCATCAAGGCCCCTTGATTACAACTCTATTCTTTCCACATTGACCACTAAACTTTCAAGACTTTTCTAGGAAAATCGGGTTGTTACAACACTTCCCCCTTAAAAGAATTCAGTCCCCGGAATTCCATCTTTAAACAATCTAAGAGATGGTTCCTCAGCTTTCTAGCCTTGCGACCTACGATCGCCAACGCTTCCCCCACATCGTTCCATCATTCAACCACTCTGGTGTCCTCTAACGGTACAACCATGCTTTCTTCGGTTAATCCCTTCCGTAGATTCAACACGAGAAGGGTTGAATGAACTCCCATTACGCGTAACCCTTCATCACTAAGGCGTATACAAACAAATTAACACACTCCCGATTTACAACAACTCCTACCTCAGGAAGAAATCTCGCGTAATACAAAATAATATACATCTCAAGCCAACCATACCAATCTCATTCACACATCTAGACTCCAGGTTTTTAAATCATGCCAAACTGATGGTTTCGCACAAAATCTTACCATTCTTAAAAGAACGCATTCCACCGACTCGAACGTCACAACAACCCAAAAACCCTATTAAAATAACGACACTCTGTTCTCCAATAGATCACAGAATCAACCTTGAGTATCACCTTAACCCGCAGTTAAAATTTTCCTCCATAGACTATACACAACTCTACCGACATCTTTCTAACCCAAAGTACGTCTAAGGTAGACATTTTCTTGCATTAATTACACCGACCATGAAGCGTTGATAGCAATTGATTCGCACACTTTTACCACAACATCACTCTCGCACTACTACCGAGTCCCATCCAATGGTCCTTCACCCCGAGCATTACATTCGACTACTTTCTTCCACTCTCTTCTCAACATAAAACGCGTTCCCTAAGGACAACTCACTAGGAGGTGCTCACTCTAGACCGATTACACAAGCTAGCTTTCTGCAATCTCTTAACCCAAACACATATACACAATTTCAACGATTACTATACCTAATCCACAGTTTTCACCATACCTTATACAAGAAACTCACCCGAGTTAATCCGAAATCCCACTCAGTGCTTGAAACAACCACACACTTCTCGTTTCTCGAACAGTATTAATCCACTCCTTTGCATTTCCTTTACATACCAGGATTAGCTCAACCTTCCCAGCTATTTTGCATCTTCTACGAAACATCATAAACTAATTATTTCGAGAGCACACACTCCCTCACACTAAGATGCTCCAACTTCACAGTTACCACCTGACTACTAAATTTAAAAATATACTGCTTCACCTTGACCTAAATAGGTTAACCGTCATAAGTGTCACTAATCCATACATTTACCATTCCTCAATCGCTCTTGTCACTCTTCCACTAACTAGCGAGTAATAATACACACCTCTCCCATCCGATCCTTGAACTAAAACTCTCAAGATCTCAATTCACCGACCTCGAGAACTCCCTATTAATAAAGACTCATCAAGGATTAGGAGCTCCCATCCAACCAATTATCTTCCTAAAGGACCTTAAAGCTTCTACTTCCCACGACACTCACCACAACCATTCCAATGCCACACCTTCTAGATAGTGTCATCAATCGCATCATCAATAATCTACTCAACACGCTAAACCGTTGCCTCCGTGACAAGGTTAAGACTTCACGCACTATCGTTACTCTCCACACATTAATCACCACACTCCACACACACTACTATTACTTTTCACACTCAATCCACCACACTCCACACACTAACAAAATTCAAACAACGGTAATCAAGCACACTCACGCACCTGTAAATTCATAATGACACTGGCCATATCTGATTTGAATTTACCTTACATGAGAGTCCTCACTACCTTCGTCCTAATTTCTCAGTGACTAAGGTCTTCCCTAAAGGCTTCCTATATCTCAGCTGTGTCCTCCTACTCCACAATTTAAGTTTAGGCCCATCCGGTCACCTAAATCTCTTAAACTATGGCTCTGATACCATTTGAAACAACCCACAACAACTATTTAGCTAGAAGATACCTCTTTAAATTAAAACGCCAAAATGGCTCAACGTGTTCACACTAATTAGATTTTTACAACACAGGGTTTGCGGAAATAACCCTAAATACACATGAGAAATTCTAACTAGACATAAAGGAAGTTCTTCTATTTCCTCGAAATGCAAGCTCCGACCCACGTCTTGCCAAATCTCTAAACGTGCTCTCAACTACTGCTTACCTGAAAAGGTTTTAGTTTTGAAAAGCGAGGGTTAGACCATGAGGTCTAGTGAGTTCCCTCCACACCAAGTCACACCATAAAATATTATAATTTATAAAATCAGTTATGAAAGCATTTAAACCAATCATAACAAGCACACTAAGATGATATGCACACATTGACACATGCTACTGGCATACGCTATAGTCACACACACCGTGACAGCGCAATAAGGCACACAAACGCTATAGTCACACACACCGTGACAACGCAACAGGGCACACACCGCCCATATATGAAATGAATTCATATATATAAAATTATCATGGGACACACCCCCATTTCACACCAAAGCCTGAGCATGGCCACACACGTATAAATCACACATATGAATCACACAATTTTATCTTTGCCTTGAAATAAAAGCAGTTGAAAAGCACACTATTACATAATAATCTTCAAACACACTATTTCTTCATTTGAAATAAATACAGTTGAAAGCGCACAGTTTGATAAATACCATTAAACACACTTGCACAAAATTTAGGTTTAGAAAGACTCACCTGGCGTCCTGCTTAGAAGTTCCTACTCGCACCGATCGTCTCTACACACACCTACAAATAAACCCATCACACATGCCGGGTAAGACACTGAATCTTTAGTAAGATTTACTATTTGAAATGTCTCGGCCGGATGAACACTGGATCCTAAATCTCGGTCTAAAAAATAAATGGATTTCAGGTCCACTATAATTGCTAACATTTCGTTCCAAAATTAAATGGAGTTCAAGTCTACCAATCCTTCCACATCTCGGTCCAATATGATGAAATTAAATCCACTAACTAATCTACACATTGCAGAGGGTGCGTCCACGTGGCTGGCCCAAAAATCAACTTCAATTAAATTTGTCCACTAAGTAATTGATTTAATATGGACCTACTGTTGATCCAAACCCTCAGTGATTTGATAATGACCCTCTCTTATATACTTAGTGAAAATTGTAAGTAAACAATATGTATCAGAGTTTCACTATCGCTGATAAGTACTAAGATCTTACAGTACCGCTGATAGGAACTCTAGCTCTTTAAATTAAACATTCAGCGAAACTGTTCACCATTAATACTGAGTCTATTCAGTCATTATGATGATCGCTGATAAGTTAGTTGTTTACTTATGATCCCTGAAGACAAGTTTCACGTCAACAAAGGTTCTACGCTAAAGTCGAAGATCAAGCTCAAGAACCAGCGACAAGTCTCCTAATGAACTGATGCGGATCAGCGAAGACTCAGATTTGTCCACTCAACGTGAAGTATCAAGTACAAGACTTCAGCTATCGCTAAACTTTATCATTCGCTGAATAGAAAATGATAATCGCTGAATCAACGAAAGCTGATCATGAAGTCCTCCGTACAAAGTACTTTTGTCTTAACCTCCCTTGCACGACTCCGTACTAAATGTCAGAAAAGAACCTCCGACTGTCTGAAATCGTACAACCACTCTGATACTACACTGTTCATCCATGCGGCTAATAAGGTTGTCAACCAAGGTCAATGACATGCAACCAACCAGCTGATGACACGTGTAAAGTGTATACTGACTTGCATTAAATGCATGTAGTATATAAAGAGATGAACCCACTTCATTTGAAGTAACTTGCTAACTCTGGACAAGTTCAATCTGTTATCTCAAGATAGGTTATTATTAGTAATTTCCTTATCTCTCTTAGTGCAAGAAACCTTAGTGTTCCAACTTGTTTAGATTTAGGTTTATCCTTAATCTTGTTTCCGCAACAAGCTGTAAATTGTTAATGATTTATCAATAAACAATTTAGAAAAGTAAAATCTGTGTGTTTGTATTCAACCCCCCCCCTTCTACAAACTTGTATAGGCCTTCGGGACCAACAAGTGGTATCAGAGCGGATTTGTTTAACCTCATAAACAAGATCTAATCTAAGATATTTCTCTTCCTTGCTATTATCTGAAAATGGACACCAACACCAACACAAATTATATAGACAATGGTTCTCTTGCTAAACCTCCCAGATTTTCCAAAGATAACTTCAACTTATGGAAAAATAGGATGACACTCTTCTTAGAAGGTGTAGACCCTACTATGCCTTACTATCTCGAGAATGGTCCATTCATCCCTGTAAGAATTGATGCTGCAGTTCCAGGCGCTGAGAATAGACCTGCTATTCCAGAAAGGCTGGTACCTAAGGAAATCCTTCAATGGACTGACGAAGATAAGAAGAAAGTGGCTATAGATACAAAAGCCAGATCCATACTATCCATGGCTCTTCCTGACGAAGTCTACCATTCCGTCAGGAACCTGAAAACATCAAAGGCCATGTGGGACACAATATGTGTTCAGTATGAAGGAACGTCTGAAGTCCAGGATTCAAGAAAGATCAACCTGGTAAGACAATACGAAAGATTCATTTCTGGTAAGAATGAATCTCTCTCTGAAGTTCACCAACGTTTTAATTGTTTAATTATAGATCTGAAAACTGTTGGTAAGGAATATTCCAACTTTGAAGTACTGACAAAGTTTCTAGAATATTTACCTGAAAGCTGGGACAATTATGCTATGTGTCTCAAGCTATCAAAGGATCTAAAATCAATGACCCTTTCAACCTTATATGGCACGTTGCTGAATCATGAGCAATCGAGCCATCTTAAGAAGAATCTTGTAAAAGATTCCAAAAGCACCCCTGTTGCTTTAATCTCAGAGGAACCTTCTACTCAGCGACCCTCGGTCACTATCACTGAGTTAGAAAGTAACTCTGAAAGGTCATCAGATTCTGATTATTCAGATAATGATGAATCTTTGGCTCTCCTAACTAAGAAGTTCAGGAGATTTGCCAAAAAGAAAATGTTTAGAAAGAACAAACCTCTTTCCATAACTGACAAGCCTAGGTCATCAGCGTTTGTTGATAAGGCTACTGCTACTTGTTTTAACTGCGAAAAGACAGGACATTTCGCTAACGAGTGCAGATCAAAGAAAGTTTCTAGACCCTCAGCTTTTACAAAGAAACCCTTTGCTCCAAGAAATAAAGATGACAAATATTCAAAGCTGAAAGAAAAATATGCAAAGCTGAAAAGCTTTAAGAAGAAGAATAAAGGCCTGATGGCTGACTATGATTGGGCTGCTTCTGATGAAGAAGCATCATCATCTGAATCTGAAGATGATGAAGCAAATCTATGTCTTATGGCCAAGATTGAAGAAGAGGAAGAAAGTTCAGACATTCCCTCCACTTTAACATCTGCTATTCAGGTATCACCTTCTTTCTTTACCAATATTTTAAATATTGATGAAGCTGATAGTCTCCGTAAGATCGATCTCTTGACTAGAAGTTTATACGAAGCCATGAACGGCAAAACTGTGGTTGAAAACCAAAATCTTGATCTCGCTGAAAAGCTTAAAAACTGCCACCTTCAAATAGAAAAGTTTTCTAAAATTGAAGAAGATTTTAAAGATCAAGTATATTTAAATCAGCTAGTCAAAATCGAACGAGCAGAAGCTATCGCTGCATTAAAGGCTGAAAAAGCTACTGTTGAAGGATGGTGTAATTCTTCAACAAAGATCACTGAGATAATAAAGTCTCAGATTCCCCTGAGTGATAAACGTGGTTTGGGTTACAAATATGAAACTCCAAAACCAACCACTGAGCGTTCAATGCTTAAATTTGGAACGTTCGTATCCTCAGTCGCTGATACTTCATCTTCTCAGTGCTCCTCGTCCGTTACACCAATACCTGAGGAAACTCCTACCTCTGTCTCTAAAGACAAAGGTAAAGGAATTGTTATTTACCAGAATCCTCAGAAGGGTACCTTAGTACCAAAGCTGAATGCTTCTAAAGCTTCAGTGGCTCATCCCTCTGGATCAAGGAAGCAGATACCTGGATTTATTCAGCGATCTACTCCTAGACTCAGATTGGATGTCCTTGGTAAGAATTATGAAGAACTGAATGTTCGTCCCATTTCTAAAGCCAATAGTTTACTTGGTGCTGGCACTTTTAATTTGAAATTAAAAGCTCAGCATTCAAATGGTCCTAGAACTACTTTTAGTTATAGGAAATGTTATCACTGTGGACTTACCGATCATATTGCTAGTAAGTGCCCCACAGCCACCAAAGCTGAAAAGATAGCTAATGTGAAGATTGTCCCCAAGGCAAAGAAGACCAACCCTGGTGCAAATCAGGTTAAAGTGAATCCTACCACTGAAGTTAAGAAATTAACCAAAGTGAAGAAAGACAAAGTTGAGTCTTTAAATGCTGCGAAGACTGCTGAATCTTCCATTCCAACTACTTCCACTGACAAATGTGTATACATGGTTAAGTGGGTACCCAAGAAAATCTAATCTTCCATTGTATTGCAGGTTAAGAAGGGTATCTGGTATCTCGATAGCGGATGCTCTAGACACATGACTGGAAAGAAAAGCCTGCTCGCTGAATACAAGGAAGAGAAGGGTCCCTCTGTGACTTTTGGTGGAAATGGAAAAGGACATACCCGAGGGTATGGTGTACTTTCAAATGGTACAACCTCCTTCAGAAGAGTCGCATATGTTGAAGGGCTGAAGCATAATCTTCTAAGCATCAGTCAGCTGTGTGACATAGATAACAAAGTAATCTTTACTAAGGAATCCTGCTTTGTCTCTGACAAAAAGGAGAAGATGGCTCTCAGCGGTTATCGTTTGGAAAATGTTTATGTAATAAACATGGACTCAACAACCACTGAGAACTCCTGTTTCTTCTCAAAGGCCTCATCTGATGTCAACTGGCTATGGCATAAGAGGCTATCTCATCTAAATTTCAAGACACTGAACACTCTTTCTTCAAAAGAGTTAGTCACTGGTCTACCTCAGCATTCATACGCCAAAGAGTCTTTATGTTCAGCGTGTGAAAAAGGGAAGCAGACCAAAGCAAGCTTTAAATCAAAGCAAGTTTCTTCAGTGTCATCTCCTCTACAACTACTCCATATGGATTTGTTTGGCCCTGTTAACAAACAATCCATCGCTGGAAAGAAATATACGCTGGTCATAGTTGATGAATTCTCTCGCTTCACTTGGGTAATGTTTCTCCGTTCTAAGAGTGACACCCCTGAAGAACTCATCACCTTTGTTCGGAAGATGGAAACCCTGAACAATCTGACCGTTCGCTCAATAAGGAGTGATCATGGGACTGAATTCAAAAACAGTTCTCTTGATTCCTTCCTTGAGAGTAAGGGTATTTCTCACAACTTTTCTTCAGTGAGAACACCGCAACAAAATGGAGTCGCTGAAAGAAGAAATAGAACAATTATTGAAGATGCACGTTCAATGCTCAGCGATTCTCACCTGCCTACTCAGTTTTGGGCAGAAGCTGTCAACACTGCTTGTTTTACGCAAAATAGGTCGCTGATAGTCAAAAGATTCAAAAAGACAGCCTATGAACTTTTTCATGGGAGAAAGCCTTCAATCAGCTTTCTTCACATCTTTGGATGTCAGTGTTTTATATTGAACAACAGAGATGCTCTTGGAAAGTTTGATCCTAAGGCTGATGATGGAATCTTTCTTGGATACTCCTCAGTTTCCAAAGCCTTCAGAGTCTTCAATCGTAGAAGATAAACTGTAGAAGAAACTATTCACATCACGTTTGACGAATCCCGTTCAGCGAACTCTAAATCGTCCGCTGATACTGAAGAACTGAATCAATGGATGTTTTCTCATCTTGGTGATTCAGAAGATATTCCCACTAATGCTCATCCAGTAGAAGATGATAGTCCTATCATTCCAAATATGCAGAACAGTAAAGCTGAAACTTCTTGGGTCTCAGCTGTTCCTATAAACACTATACCTAACGCTGAACCAAATGTCTCAGACATTCCATCTACTTCTCAGCAATCAGTGAATATAATGACAACTGCATCCATTCCTCTCTTGGCTGATACTCCTGACGTCGCGGAAGCTTAATCTTCAGCTCCTCCAGTTCAAGTTGAGTCAGCGTCTCACGCTCCGGCTCAACGATGGACTATAAATCATCCAATTGATCAAATTCTTGGTGATCCAAACGCTGGGATTCAGACTCGACGAAGTGCAGGTAATATTTGTTTATTTGTAAATTTTATTTCACTAACTGAACCAAAGAAAGTAGATCATGCCCTCAAAGATCCAAACTGGGTCAGCGCCATGCAAGAAGAGCTGACTGAATTCAAAAGAAACAAAGTTTGGAAACTTGTTCAGAGACCAAGTGATAAAACAGTAATAGGCACTAAATGGGTCTATCGAAATAAGTTGGATGAACATGGTACTGTAACCCGCAACAAAGCTCGACTTGTTGCTCAGGGATACAGACAAGAGGAAGGTATAGATTATGACGAAACATTTGCTCCAGTAGCAAGACTTGAATCTATTCGTCTATTCTTAGCATATGCTGTACACAAAAACTTCAAAGTACATCAGATGGATGTTAAGTCAGCGTTTCTAAATGGAAAGCTGAATGAAGAAGTGTATGTGGAACAACCTCCAGGATTCTCAGATTCTAAGCGTCCAGGTTATGTTTATAAACTGGATAAGGCACTTTATGGTTTGAAGCAAGCTCCTCGTGCATGGTATGACACTCTTTCTACTTATCTCCATATAGAAAAGTGAAAGGTCATATCATTTTAGTTCAAATATATGTTGATGACATTATATTTGGTTCTACTAACCCTGAGCCTTGTACTCGTTTCGCTGATAGAATGAAAGATGAGTATAAAATGAGCATGATGGGTGAACTAACATATTTCCTTGGTCTTCAGATTAAGCAAACTGAGAAAGGAACTTTCATAAATCAGGGAAAATATGTTAAAGATATGCTGAAGAAATTCGACTTAACTGAAAGTTCAGCTATGAAAACCCCTATGGCACCACCGCTGACACTTGATAAGGACACTAAGGGTGTTCCTGTCAATGTCACGCTGTACCGTGGGATGATCGGCTCTCTATTGTATCTAACAGCTAGCCGACCCGATATTATGTTTGCAACATGCTTGTGTGCACGATATCAAGCTGAACCTAAGATATCTCATATGAAAGCTGTAAAGCGAATCTTTCGATATCTTAAGGGTACAGCGAATCTAGGTCTTTGGTATCCCAAAGATTCAGGATTCGATCTAACCGCCTATTCAGATAGTGATTTTGCAGGTTGCAAAATGGATAGGAAAAGCACCACAAGAGGATGTCAGCTCCTGGGTGGAAAGCTGGTAAGTTGGACAAGTAAAAAGCAAAATTCAGTGTCCACTTCCACAGCTGAAGCTGAATATGTAGCTGCTGGAAGCTGTTGTTCTCAAGTCTTGTGGATGAGAAATCAGCTACTAGACTATGATCTTCAGCTCTCCAAAATTCCAATCTATTGCGACAGCACAAGTGCCATCGCTATAGCAAACAATCCAGTACTACATTCAAAGACCAAACATATAGAAATCAGATATCACTTTATCAGAGATCATGTGATGAATGGTGATATAGAACTTCATTTTATCCCAACTGATTATCAGTTAGCTGACTTATTTACCAAACCTCTTGATGAGACAAGATTCAACTTTCTCATCAACGAGCTTGGAATGCTGAACTTTGAAGGATAAAATCTTCAGCGGTTCACATTGATCAGCGAAAGGATAAATCAACTTGTATAACCCATTCTATCATCTTCTCTCTGCATAAACTTGATTCACTGATATCAAGGTATGTTCTCTCTCTCTGACAATCGCATGAAAATGCAAGATTTCAAAACAAAATGCATCGCTGAATATCTTTTCCTTAACAACGATATTTGGAAATTTCTTAAAACCTTCACTGAATATTTTCATTCATTGCTTCATGTTTTCAAAAGTATCTCTGAGTTTTTCAAAACCTCAGAGACAACCAATAATATGAAAGGACAGTTGTGACGTCATTGCAACGGATAAAACCCCGGCACGTTTTCTCTTCCTGGCACACGTTTGCACGTCTCGTTCAAACTTCCAATCAAATGCAAACACGTGTCCGTGTCATGATGAAAATATTTTCCCGCTCAAGATTTTCTCTTTCTAAAATCTCTATATAAACAAATTTTTTGTTTATATTTTTCTTTTACGCGATCAATCTTCCTCCGCAAGAAAGAATTAACTGTTGCATTTGTGATTTCAAAAACTTCAAGCACTGTTCATCATCTTCTTCATCAAACATCAAGGTTAATATGTTCTTATTTATTACCGAATGCGTATAACTTGTTTCCGATCTTCTCATTGTTTTAACAAGATCAAACAAAAGAACTTCGTAAAATGAAATCATTCTCTTTCGTGGTTTTATGAACACAACCATTTCATGGTTGTTCTTCAAGTTTAAATGCAAAATCTTAAACTTGTTCTTCATTCGTTTCCAGAATCTATTTCTTCATAGAAAACTGGAAAACAAGAAAATGGGTTTTACATTTCGTTTCAAAAATCAAGAAAAACCCTAATCTTCATTAAGACATTTTGTCTGAATGAAATGGACAAAATTCGAACCATCTAAATGGAAAATCTTTTCACATTAAGATTATTCTTATTTGTTAATCTTTGGTTGAACTGATAATACAGGAAATGGCAACATCTAACATTCCTACTACCGCTGAGAACTTCTCTACTGACTCTGAGGAAGTGGAAATCATCAAGGCTCCTCAGGTTAAGTTCAATCTTGATCAACTAGACTGGACTAAGATAAACAACCTTTCTGCGCTTCTCGAGTTTCCTCCTCGAAAGCAAGTCACACATCTGACAGATGCTGTGAATTTCCTGAAGAATTGCTGCATTTCAACAGCCCTGACCATTTCACCCCCTGCAAGTCAGCTGCTACTATCTCAGTTCTGGTACTCTGCCAGACACTCTCAGCTACCATCCGCCAAAGATCCCTCCAAAACAGTTGATTGTATCCTCTGCGATACTGAATATGGCACGATAAAGATCACACCTGCCATCATTCGCAAAGCTCTGAACTTTCCCATCGCTACAAAGGAAAAACCTTTTGTTCCTTTCCCTGACCATAAGAAGATCGCTGACAAAGAAGCTCTTATTGCATTTTTTGATGCAATGGGCTATGTATGGGAAATGGGCAGAGACAAGAAGCCTGAGAAGAAGCTAACACTGCTGAAGAAATCGAAAATGCCCAGCGAGATGAACTTCATCTTCGCTCACCTTATCAGCTGCATGACTGCCAAGACCGGCTCTTCTGATCAAGCCGCTCAACCTCAGCAAGCTATGGGATACGCTCTGCTGAAATGTCTACACATTTACTGGGCATCTCTCATCTATGATGACTTGCTGCAAAGAGTAGACTCTGTCGTTGACAGGCCTGCTTGGGTTCCCTACCCCCGATTCATCAGCGCTATCTTTCAATATGGTCTGAAGGACAGCTACCCACAAGAGGGCGATCTAAAACTCTCTCAGATTGGCCCTAAGGTACTCGACTTCAAACCTGTTGAAAATGAGGTACGTCTTTCTACCCTCCTAACTCTTCTCAACCCTTCTTCTACTTCTGTGGCTCCTTCAGCGACAATACCCATCGCTGATACCCTGGCCACAAAATCCTCTCCTTCTAAGAAAAGGAAACATTCATCTACCCCACTTGATTCTAAAAGGATCAAGAAAACAAAGGAGCAACCCCAGCAATCTCATGCTGAAGACTACTCAGCTCTTTCTGCAGAGCTGAAGGAACGTTCAGTGGCACGCTCTGCCACACCTGAACAATCCATCCTTTTTATCCAAACTTCAGCGTCTCTAAACGTCGAGGTTACAAACTTGGAACCGACCCAACCTCCTTCAGTCTCTTAAAAGACTGATGAAGTGATTGTCAGCGAATCCAACGCTGAACTCATAACCCAACCCCCACTCTTATCCTTCGCTCCTCCCTCCACTCATTTGGTCTCTACTCCAGATCTAACTGGAGCTGCCATCATTTCCTCGGAACATAAAGATGATTCTCCAGGAATGATGAAGACAGGACCTGCAGAAAAATCCATGGGCACTTTTGAAGATGACATGGAACTTTACTCAGGAACCCGTGATTTCGATGAATTCACCAATCATCCTGCAGGTAAACAACAACCCATAAACACTGTGACTAAACCCCAAACTTCTGAGCTTTCCTCTGTTCACAAGTTTTTATATGTTACAGGTCCTAATTTGGGAGATATCAACGCCTCTCTGAAGTCCGTGGAGACAAAGCTGACAGGTCTCACCACTACTCTCTCCAATAACTCTACAGCTGTAACAAACGCTGGAGAGAATCTGAACAAGCTGACAACAGTGGTAGAGAAGAAGGCTTCCACAGATGACATGAAGCAAGTTGATAAAACTCTCAGCGACTTCGCCAAGGTGCTCGCTGATATCTACACAGACTACACCTCTCTCAAAAACTCAGTTTCGTCCATGTCCAGCGAATTTACAATGCTGAAGACATCGGTTGGAACACTAGAGGGAGATATGTCTGCTGTGAAGACAAATGTCAACACTCTGACGACTGACTTAAGCTCTGTAAAGACTGACGTTGGTTCGATGAAGACTATGAACGAACAGCTGCTGCACAAGGCGAATACTCCTCCTCCTGCCCCTGTCCCTGAATCTGAACATTTTACAGCGGCAGATCGCATTGAGCTCGAGAAGATCAATCCTGCTATTTCTGGCCTTGAAGACAGATTAGCAAAGATTGAAGTTTGTGTAGGTCTCTATGGCCAAGAAGACAGAGAACCTACCAACGCTGCTGAATCTAGCCATTCCTTCCCCAGTCATCATGAAAAAGAGGGGGAGAAGAGCGCTGAAGACCTTTCCCATTATGAATCTATCAGGGGAGAAAATAAGGATGCTGAAGAAACCACCGCTGGACCTCAGGGAGATGAAAACCCTGAGGAAACCGAGAAGCTCGCCTCTGTATCTGAGGGGGAGCAACTCGAAGAAGAAGCTGAGAAAACTGAATCCGAAGCAGAAGATGATGAAGCCGTCGACATCCCTGATGATGAACCATCTTCTTCTCCAAAGAATGATGATGATGATGACGAAGATGACGATGACTTCTTTATCGTCAAACCTGCTCAAAAGATCAAAGCTCTTAAGGGAATCTCGATAAATGAACCTTCAGGGGAGCGGACAAAGACAAATCCCTCAGCCTCTGGAGCTGAGAAAGGCAAAGGCAAAAGCGTCGCTGAAGATGACAATCTGATGATCTTGCTTGAAAAGCCGGTTTGTCAGGTATGCTAAACATCTCTCACTCCATCCCTCCTCTATCATACCTATCAGTTCTACTACCCAAGCCTATACACTTGAACCAATTCTCTCTATCTGATTCTACCCAAGTTCTTACTCGTAAGATCGCTGTGTTTCAGCTAGTCCTCTCCCCTGTTTGAGGATATCGCTGAAGGCTCTACAACTGCGACTTCACCAAAAATACCAGCTGCTGCTGAAGAAATAATCCCAGTCTTAGATTTAATCTCTGAGACTGATGAACCAGAAGAACAGCTACTCTCGCACAGAGGCAGACCTTCCTTAGCTCCTCAAAAGCTAAGTGAAGAGGATCAGAAAAGAAGAGAGGAGATAATAAAGCGATTCGAGGATCAGCGAATCATTCTGAGGCGTGATCAACTTCCTTCAGTTCCTCCAAAGTTCAGCATTTCCAAAAAGGAATACAAGGAGCATCTCAGAGCTGAACGTCTAATAGCTGAAAGAAAAGAAGCTGAAGAAAAAGACAGAGAATACGCCATCCAGCTTTCTAAACGTTCAATAAAAGACCCCAAGCTGAAAAGAGTTCCCATTGATGTTCAACGTCAGCTCTGGGAAAACGCCAAGAAGATAACTGAAGAAAAGAGAACTGTGTCTCAGTCAACTTTAGCCTGGTGCAAAGAAAAGGTCAACTACAGAGACTCTCCTGCCAAAATCAACAAGGTATTCATCTCTGGAAGAACAACCCTTGTTTCAATCGCTGAAATCGAGATATTCAGAGAAGATAAGAAGTCCGAAAAATTCTATGCTGAAGCCATAACGAAGTACGGTCTCTCTGAATGGTTGGAGATCAGGTTAGCCATCCAGAAGTCCAAGTCGAAATACAAGGAACATGTTGAAAAGCTGATCAACAAACAAATCGACTTAGTCTACTCCTGTGTGGATATTCCTCCTCCTCCTCCACTCGAAAGTCAGAAAAGAAAGGCCTCAGCGAAGAAGAAGAAGAAATCTATATCTTCAATTGATGGCCCTGTCATTCGAAATGAAACAGGTATTGGTTTTTCACGTGCTGAAGTCCTTGGTCCTGATCCTGATCTTTCCATGCTTGACACATCTCTTCCTCCTGGTGTGACTTTCATCCCTGGCAAAGTCATAAGCGAACCCTACGGGATATTTTTTCATGACTACGATGGTGGAAAGCGTTTTCAACGGATCGCTGAGCTTCCAATCACTCCAATCGAACAGCTCATAGATCTCATCTACTGGTGTGACTTCAGAAATGACCCTCAGGCACGACATCTGAAACCCTTGATTTTTGAAGAAGCGCTGATCAAAAGAAAACAAGGTGTAACCGTTCCTGACTGGATGATTCCACCACATCAATGACCTTTGATGAACTTTGTTGGACAACCTAAGGGGGGGTAAGGTTGTATTTTAAATCTTTTACTTTCAAAAAAAAATTCTTTTACAAAAAATACAGTACAAACAATACAGTAAAAATAAAGCAGAGAATAAACAAATAAATATACAACAATTATATAAACAGATATAATTTAAATGCACAGCGGAAATGTAAATAGATAAGGGAAAGAGAATACTTGACAACGATATTTTTAAAGTGGTTCACCAAACACAAAGTTGGCTAGTCCACCTCGAGAAAATAACACTTCTCGGAGATCCAATACGAAACGTGTTCTTTACGGTAGAAACACAAACCTTAATACAATAAACGCGAATCACTCTACTTTGAGAGATTAATGTGGATCACTCACTCTTATTCAAACACTTACAAGAGGGTATAATTTTAATATGAATAATCACTCTTGAATAAGGTTTATCACTTGGATATTTTTAGAGAGTTTGATCACTTGAGTTGTGTTGCTGATTCAACTAATCGAGAGATTTTAATCTGCTATCAACTCAAGATTTCTTACTCAAAAAATTAATTTTATCAGTTTAAGTGATTTAGTGTGAGTAAGAAGGCAGCAGAATAATAATCAAATGCTGAGGGAGAATTTATTGCTGAAGTTGGTGTAGCATTGAAGGCTGGTGGTTGCATGATATTTATACTGGATGAGCAACAGGGCAGAAGCTTTCGCGGTATACCGGCAATCCATCGCGGTATACCTGCGTCAGAAAAAAAGTACACTGCAAGGAGAAGGTCAACCCTGCAAAAAACAAACGGTACTTGTACCCGCGGTATACCGCGTTGCACACGGCGGTATACCGCCTGAAAAAGTTCCTGACAAGAGAAGCTTCATATGCAGAAGAAATGATGGGTGAACAGTATCGCGGTATACCGCGTGGACCTTGGCGGTATACCGCCTGACAGTCGTACAAAGGGCAGTTGCGCTGGAAGGCTTCTTTCGGCTGAACACTCTTCTTCATTAAATGATGAACAGTAAAATGCTTTGGAAAAAGATTTTTTTGAGTTGACAAAATAGTTTAAAGATTATTTTAATAAAAATTAATAAAACTTTAGTTTTAAATAATTTTAAATATCTTTAATTAAAAACAGTTTAGGGTTTTATAAATATCCAAGTGGTATATTATTTTAGGGTGTTTATCATTTTAAAATAAAATGACGAAACTCTTCAGACTTGGATTCTTCAGATAAAAATTTATCGAGATCATTTAAATATCTGCACACTCAGATAAAATATTAGATAACAAATAATGCGGTGTGTTTTGTAATCATCAAAATAAATATGGAGATGTGATTTTATGTGTACCAAAAATATATCACAATATTTAAAGCTGGGTACACTTGCACCAACAATCTCCCCCTTTTTGATGATGACAAACACAACGCTAAACACGAGAGCATACTCGGTTTCTCTCCCCCTTTTGTCGAAGCAAAAAGGGGTTTTAAGAAAGACGCTTATGCTCCCCCTCAAAAAAAATGCTCCCCCTCAAAATATGAAATATTTGAGAGTTAGTATTTATCAAGGGTTATACTCAAGCATGCCTAAACCAAGTCTTAATTTAAAGAACGCCTTCTTGTTTAGAGCTTTAGTGAAAATATCGGCCAAATTATCTTCCGAATCAACCTTTTCCAGCACGATTTTGCCTTTTTGAACATTATCTCGTAAAAAATGATGTCTCAATTCAATATGTTTGGTACGAGAATGCAAAACGGGATTTTTACTTAAGTTTATGGCACTTGAGTTATCACACATAATTGGAATTTTGGTTAGATGTACCTCAAAATCGGTAAGTGTGTGTTTCATCCAAAGGACTTGAGCACACGCTCTTGCGGCGGCTACATATTCCGCTTCGGTGGTAGACAAAGCTACGGATTGTTGTTTCTTAGAGAACCAAGATACAAGTGAGAGACCTATAAAGGCACATACCCCACTAGTACTTTTTCGGTCAACAATAGATCCACCAAGATCGGAATCGGCGAAACACGTTACTTCTAACTCGGGTTTCTTTGCGTACCATAAGCCAAGATTAGTAGTACCTCGTAAATATCGAAAAATACGCTTGACAGCTTCATAGTGAGTTTGTTTAGGTGAAGATTGAAAGCGAGCACATAAACATACACTAAACATAATATCAGGTCTACTAGCAGTTAAATATAACAAGCTACCAATCATACCACGATAAATCTTTTCATTAAAATCGTTTCCCTCCTCGTCACGAGATAATTGCAAATTTGTGGTCATTGGAGTTTCAACGGGTTTGACATTTTCAAAGTTAAACTTTTTCAACATATCTTTACAATATTTAGATTGACTAATAAAAATACCAGTTTCACATTGTTTTATTTGCAATCCTAAGAAGAATTTTAATTCTCCCATCATGCTCATTTCAAATTCGCTAGTCATTTTCGCAGAAAATTCATTACACAATTTTTCATTAGTGGAACCAAAAATAATATCATCAACATATACTTGCACAACCACAATATCATTTTGAACATATTTCACAAATAAAGTATTATCAATTTTACCCATAATATAACCACTAGAAATTAAAAAGGTTTTTAATCTATCATACCAAGCACGCGGAGCCTGCTTTAAACCATAAAGCGCCTTTTTTAATTTATAAACATGTGTCGGGTTTTCAAAACTTTCAAAACCGGGAGGTTGAGAAACGTATACCTCCTCATTTATAATACCATTTAAGAAAGCACTTTTAACATCCATTTGAAATAACTTAAAATCTTTAGCATTTGCAAAAGCGAGAAGCATTCGAATAGACTCCAACCTTGCAACCGGTGCAAAGGTTTCGTCATAATCTATACCTTCTTGTTGACTGTACCCCTTGGCAACTAAACGTGCCTTGTTTCGTGTGACTCCACCGTTCTCGTCTACCTTATTTCGGAAGACCCATCTTGTGCCAATAATGGTTTGACTACTAGGGCTCGGCACTAAGTCCCACACATCATTCCTAGAAAATTGGTTTAACTCTTCTTGCATGGCCATAATCCAATCCTCATCACCTAAAGCTTCATCTATGGTTTTAGGTTCTATGGTTGAGATAAAGGCATGGAAAGCACAATGGGTATGGATTTGTGATCTAGTTGTCCTTTGGTTTAGGTCACCTATAATTTGATCTACGGGATGGCCTCGAGCGGTTCTAAGGTTAGGATCATCTATACCTTGTGGAATAAAGCACGGAGGGGCATCACTAGATTCAATATTATTTGTGGAAGGTTGGGTACTTAAATCCAAGTTGCTAAGTTGTTGTGCTAAGACGTCTCCTTCACGGATATTGTCATTTGCTAAGGGTGCACTAGGTTTGGGAGGACTCTCGTCAAAGCTAACATTTAAGGATTCTTCTACTACCATGGTCTCCTTATTTAGGATTCTATAGGCTTTGCTATTCCAAGAGTAACCTAGGAACACTCCTTCATAGGCTTTAGGGTCAAATTTGGTTAAGTAGGATTTGGTGTTTAAAATGAAACATTTACAACCAAAAACTTTTAGGTGAGCTAGGGAAGGTTTTCTACCTCGGTAAAGTTCATAGGGTGTCTTATTTAGGATACCTCTAATTAGGACACGGTTAAGCACATAGGTCGCGGTAGCAACGGCATCACACCAAAACTTTTGGGGAACTTGATGTTCGTTTAGCATAGTTCTACTCATTTCTTGCAACGTTCGATTTTTCCTTTCAACAACCCCGTTTGACTGAGGAGTTCGAGGAGCCGAAAAGTTATGAGTTATACCATGTTTATCACAAAAGGCACCAAATTGTACATCATTATCGAATTCTCGTCCATGGTCCGTACGTATGGAAACAATCGTACAACCTTGTTGGTTTTGAATTCGTTTTCCCAAAATTTTAAACTTTTCAAAAGCCTCATTTTTATTTCTCAAAAATAAAGTCCAAGTATAACGGGAATAATCATCCACAATAACCAAAGTATAAAAATTTCCTCCAAAACTTTGAATAGCCATCGGGCCAAAAAGATCCATATGTAAAAGTTCTAAAACTCTTTGAGTAGAAATAACATTTTTTGATTTATGAGAAACGTGATGTTGTTTGCCGACACGACAAGCATCACAAAAATGATTATCAAACTTTAATTTTGGCAGGTCACTCACAAGCTCCTTATTTTTTAAGTTTTGCATTAATCTTAGATTAGCGTGACCTAAACGCCTATGCCATAAAGTAGAAACATCATTAATAGAAGATAAGCATACATTTTCAGATACAACAGTTTTACAAATATATAAATTTCCTTTTACAAAACCATTTAAAAGAACTTTGCCATTTTTTATGATTTTACAAGAATCTTCTTCGAAGACAACAGTTGTATTATTTTTACACAATTGGCGAACACTTAACAAATTAAAATGTAAATTATCAACATG
Organism: Saussurea involucrata; assembly: GCA_033807775.1. Lineage (NCBI taxonomy): Eukaryota > Viridiplantae > Streptophyta > Magnoliopsida > Asterales > Asteraceae > Saussurea > Saussurea involucrata. The sequence continues at coordinate 144,454,372 of CM066322.1, forward strand.
ATTAACATTAAGAAATTGAACATTATTGCAAGAGACTGTACCTCTACCAATTATATTTCCTTTGGAGTTTCCTCCAAAAATTACCTGACCACCATCACATGACTTATATGATGAAAAGAGATTATTGTTTCCGGTCATGTGACGCGTGCACCCACTATCGAGTATCCAGTCCATATCGAGGTCAATCTACAATAATGAAGTTGTAACTTTTATGGTCCCCATTTCTCGTGGGTCCTTGATAATTAGTTCCAAGACAACCAACATGCATATATATAAAGTCAAACAGAATATATATATATATAATACATTACACAATATATAATACATCAAACCATATTAATATATATATATAACACATATCAAGTAAGACAAAAAAAATATATAATATATTAAACAACTTTAATATATAATACATTAAACACAAATATATATATAACATATTAAACAAACACCATAAATATATATATATGTAATACGTATATATATATATCAACAAACAGTACATAGTAATATATATTACTTATATATATAATATATACAACAAATTATATTTAAACTATATATATATATATAACATATATACATAACACATTTAAAACCATAAACGCATACCACCGGGATTATCATTACTAAACATTCCTTTTGGAATCCATTTATTTACCATTTTAATTTTGCGATTATATTTATCATACACATAAAAACAAGCATTTACATTCGCATTATTATTAGGTTTAGAATATTTGTCATGGTACATGCGAGCATACGGTTTTCTCGTATTATAATTTACATTATTTATTTTATGCACATACGGAGGTTTTTGCACATATTGATTTCTTGTATTTACTTTAGGTGATTCATAAAATCTTTTGATGGGTTTACATGAACATTTATCAACACAAGTATTGGAACCAATGCCTTTTCTACATTTTATACGGTTAGGCATATTAAGCATGTTAAGTACCTTTTTATTACTACTTTCAAAGGCTTTAGCTAACATGTTATCTTTTTCATATGAAGCACATTTAGCCTTTAAACATGTAATCTCATTCTCAAGAATATCACATTTTGTACAAATAATATTTTCATGTGATTTTTTATTTAAGCATGCAATTTCTTTATTTAAAGCATCACAAGATTTACAAAAATCTTTTTCTCCTAATTTAGTTTCTAATTTAGCAATTATATCCATATCATTTTCAGATTTTTGTTTAACATTTTTTATTTCCTTTTTACATGCATTTACAGTTTCTTTTAACATAGCATTCTCATCTTGGTAACGATTTGCAAGAGCGGCCATTTTATGAAAAGATTCATATAATTCTTCAAGATTATTTTCATTATCACTTTCATAATCACTATCGTAATCCGAGTAAGAAGATTTTACCTCGTCGTCGCTTTCGGCCATAAGACAAATGGCTTGATAGTCATCTTCTTCTTCACTCTCGCTCCACGCGCCTCCAATGAAGGCTTTCTCCTTCTTCTTTTGGAACTTGTTCTTTTTCGGACATTCATTGGCGTAGTGGTCTTTGTCACCACATGAGTAGCAAAAGCCTCTCTTTGGCTTAGCTTTATCGTCTTCACTCGAGTCGCCATTTTTCTTAACTTTTTCGTCTCGTTTATGGAACTTACGACTTCGATTTTCACCACCACGACGGTAGTTACCGTTTCTTTGAAATCTGCCATTGTTAGAAAATTTATTATTATTATTAAGAAATTTGGAAAAGTTTCTTACCAACATGGCGACTTCATCGAGAGTTTCGGATGGATCTTTCGAGGAGCTAGCTTTCTCCTTTTTCTTCTCAACTTTTGGTGTTGAGACATTGAGAGCGATTGACTTCTTTTTAACTTGCTCCCGATCTTTGTTTCTTTTAAGTGCAATTTCATGCACTTTAAGATTACCGATCAAGTCATCTATCTTCATTATGGAAAGGTCACGGGAGTCTTCTAAAGATGTTATCTTTTGCATCCACTCCGAAGGAAGGGCTCGTAGGATTTTCCTTATATAGTCCTCGTTAGGATAAGTGCGATCCAAACCTTTCAAAGTAGTCACAATAAGGTTAAATCTTTTAAACATTGAGTCAATTGACTCATCTTGTTTCATTTCGAACAGTTCATAATCGTGAACTAAAATATTTACTTTACTAGATTTAACTTCCGTGTTTCCACGATGAGTATTATTTAAACTTTCCCATATTTGATTTGCAGTTTTATATGTATATACTCTTTCAATTTCATCAGTTGTTAAAGCAGCATATAATATATTCTTAGCTTCAAAGTTTAAACAAAAATGAGTTTCATCAGAAGTAGTCCATTCATCTATAGGTTTATCAATATAAACATCATCTTTCACAATGGTGGGTTTAAAATTCCCTTTTTCTATAATATTCCAAATCTTTTGATTTTTGCCACGCACGTGACATTCAAATAGCTCGGCCCAAATGCCAAACTTTTCAGTATCTATCAAAGGAGGTTTTGAAAACACGATATTAGTTTGTTGAGCCATTTAGAAGAATAAGAGAAATTTATGCAGAATATTTTTGAAAGACCTGCTCTGATACCAAATGTTGGACAACCTAAGGGGGGGTAAGGTTGTATTTTAAATCTTTTACTTTCAAAAAAAAATTCTTTTACAAAAAATACAGTACAAACAATACAGTAAAAATAAAGCAGAGAATAAACAAATAAATATACAACAATTATATAAACAGATATAATTTAAATGCACAGCGGAAATGTAAATAGATAAGGGAAAGAGAATACTTGACAACGATATTTTTAAAGTGGTTCACCAAACACAAAGTTGGCTAGTCCACCTCGAGAAAATAACACTTCTCGGAGATCCAATACGAAACGTGTTCTTTACGGTAGAAACACAAACCTTAATACAATAAACGCGAATCACTCTACTTTGAGAGATTAATGTGGATCACTCACTCTTATTCAAACACTTACAAGAGGGTATAATTTTAATATGAATAATCACTCTTGAATAAGGTTTATCACTTGGATATTTTTAGAGAGTTTGATCACTTGAGTTGTGTTGCTGATTCAACTAATCGAGAGATTTTAATCTGCTATCAACTCAAGATTTCTTACTCAAAAAATTAATTTTATCAGTTTAAGTGATTTAGTGTGAGTAAGAAGGCAGCAGAATAATAATCAAATGCTGAGGGAGAATTTATTGCTGAAGTTGGTGTAGCATTGAAGGCTGGTGGTTGCATGATATTTATACTGGATGAGCAACAGGGCAGAAGCTTTCGCGGTATACCGGCAATCCATCGCGGTATACCTGCGTCAGAAAAAAAGTACACTGCAAGGAGAAGGTCAACCCTGCAAAAAACAAACGGTACTTGTACCCGCGGTATACCGCGTTGCACACGGCGGTATACCGCCTGAAAAAGTTCCTGACAAGAGAAGCTTCATATGCAGAAGAAATGATGGGTGAACAGTATCGCGGTATACCGCGTGGACCTTGGCGGTATACCGCCTGACAGTCGTACAAAGGGCAGTTGCGCTGGAAGGCTTCTTTCGGCTGAACACTCTTCTTCATTAAATGATGAACAGTAAAATGCTTTGGAAAAAGATTTTTTTGAGTTGACAAAATAGTTTAAAGATTATTTTAATAAAAATTAATAAAACTTTAGTTTTAAATAATTTTAAATATCTTTAATTAAAAACAGTTTAGGGTTTTATAAATATCCAAGTGGTATATTATTTTAGGGTGTTTATCATTTTAAAATAAAATGACGAAACTCTTCAGACTTGGATTCTTCAGATAAAAATTTATCGAGATCATTTAAATATCTGCACACTCAGATAAAATATTAGATAACAAATAATGCGGTGTGTTTTGTAATCATCAAAATAAATATGGAGATGTGATTTTATGTGTACCAAAAATATATCACAATATTTAAAGCTGGGTACACTTGCACCAACAAACTTCTCATTAAGGAAGAACCTTTGTAAGCTGATAGGATCGCCTCTTTCATCTATTTTATCAGTTATCCTTTTGTACTTGTAATTTATTTCGCTTGTACTTGTAATCTTTTCATTTCTCTTTGTATCCTGATTCAAAGTTTTAAAGAAAGATTTCAGCGAATGTACTTTACTCCATCAGTACTGAAAAGATCCCAGAAAACAGTTAAAGGGACAAATATTTTATGAGTTCTTTTTATCCTTATGTTTTCATTTAATAGCAATTTTCTTTGTTGCTATGTCATAATCAAATAGGGGGAGATTGTTGATCCAAACCCTCAGTGATTTGATAATGACCCTCTCTTATATACTTAGTGAAAATTGTAAGTAAACAATATGTATCAGAGTTTCACTATCGCTGATAAGTACTAAGATCTTACAGTACCGCTGATAGGAACTCTAGCTCTTTAAATTAAACATTCAGCGAAACTGTTCACCATTAATACTGAGTCTGTTCAGTCATTATGATGATCGCTGATAAGTTAGTTGTTTACTTATGATCCCTGAAGACAAGTTTCACGTCAACAAAGGTTCTACGCTAAAGTCGAAGATCAAGCTCAAGAACCAGCGACAAGTCTCCTAATGAACTGATGCGGATCAGCGAAGACTCAGATTTGTCCACTCAACGTGAAGTATCAAGTACAAGACTTCAGCTATCGCTAAACTTTATCATTCGATGAATAGAAAATGATAATCGCTGAATCAACGAAAGCTGATCATGAAGTCCTCCGTACAAAGTACTTTTGTCTTAACCTCCCTTGCACGACTCCGTACTAAATGTCAGAAAAGAACCTCCGACTATCTGAAATCGTACAACCACTCTGATACTACACTGTTCATCCATGCGGCTACTAAGGTTGTCAACCAAGGTCAATGACATGCAACCAACCAGCTGATGACACGTGTAAAGTGTATACTGACTTGCATTAAATGCATGCAGTATATAAAGAGATGAACCCACTTCATTTGAAGTAACTTGCTAACTCTGGACAAGTTCAATCTCTTATCTCAAGATAGGTTATTATTAGTAATTTCCTTATCTCTCTTAGTGCAAGAAACCTTAGTGTTCCAACTTGTTTAGATTTAGGTTTATCCTTAATATTGTTTCCGCAACAAGCTGTAAATTGTTAATGATTTATCAATAAACAATTTAGAAAAGTAAAATCTGTGTGTTTGTATTCAACCCCCCTTCTACAAACTTGTATAGGCCTTCGGGACCAACACCTACTAATTAATTCCTATGATCACGGTCCACTAAAATAAGGAGTTAAGAATTACAAAAGAAGACCTGCGGCCCAAGAAAAACTGTCGGAGTCCAAAACAATTAGGCTCCGGACCTGCTTTGCAATTCCGTCCCAACTAATCCTTAATAACTACTTCCGGATCAATTGGAGTTCCGTAACACAAAAGAAAACCATTCCGGAACAAGGATTCCGTAACTCAACAAATAACCATTCCGGAACTTAACATTTTAAAGTCTAATTCCGGAACATGCAGTTCCGGACCCTGAGCTCCGACATAAACGGTTCGAAATCCTCATTTTGACGAACCATAAATTATTGTTTCTAATTAGTTTCTCATCGAAATTTCAGCCATCTCCTTACTTTTCTTAAACTGATAAATGATTAATTCACTCAAACATCCCCTTAGAATATTACCCGGTTCAATATGCAGAGCTAAACCCACCATGGTGTTCTTAACATATACTCATCTTAAAAATGAGAATGACCAAAAGAGAAATTTCTTATCTAATTATTAAGCAGGAATCTACATAAAGAATATGATTTCTTACCAAAACAACGAGCTTCTTCTCACAAATTTTGTCTATTGATTTCTTCTCTTCTCTTTGTTTTTCTTTTCCTCAGCCGCCAAAATAAATGTAAGATAATGATCAATGGAATGAAACCTAACCGGATAGGAGTCCGAAAAGTGGGAGTGACCGAACAAACTTACCCGGGAACTGTTGACTTCTGGATACAGGTGAGATCCGGATAATGGTCTAGATACTAGAGTAATCCGGATAACTTACCGGATAAAGGAATTTTACCGGAAACTTGGACAATCCAGATGATTACGTCCGGATAGTAGCGTGAAATAGAAGACTTACCCGGAAACGTTTAGGAACTTCCGGATATTGCGGCTGCTCGATTAAATCGGATCAGGGTTCGATTAGGTTTACTCAATTTCGCTACTGTAGGGTTAGATTTTGATCAAAACACAAAAGCAAACAAACCCAAATCGATTTCTAAGCAAAATATCACGATTTTGATGAAAACATTGATGCATTTTCAAGAACAGCGACCAAAAATTTGGAAACCAATTTTACTTAAAAAATCACTCAAACGGTCGAATTAGGTTCTAAAAATTAGCAGAAACGCTAATAAAACTATTATTAAACAATTGAGACAAGTAGAATCACACGATATTAACAGAATCAAGAGAATGAGATTTTTAAAACAAGAACAGTCAACAGAAAAAATTTACCAGAAACCTTGAATCTATTTGTCTGCTTGCTCTGATACCAATTGTGGATCCCAGATTAGTGCAATAACAATAGTAACGATGATCAATAAGCAATAAACACGATTGATTTCAATCTGTCATCCATATATCATTCACTCAATATAAGAAACCATTCAGAGAGTTTTACAATACAGGTTGTGATGGTTATGAATGATTATCTCTTCTAAGCTCTCTAACCAAAACTAGGTTTAAACTAAACCTGCTTCAAGCCCATGGCCCATTAAACTAAACTAAGCCCATTAAACATTATTAAGGCTTTTACAATTAATATAAAACTCTTTATATAACTTTCTATTTAATAGGACATTTATGGTCCTAACAACCTTATTTCTCATCCAAATCAAATCAAATCATAATCCAGATTTCAAATCCCCCTTATTTCTCTCCCTCTATTCATGCTCTGCAACCATTTCCTAGCAGCCTCTCCCTCTCTTTACGTCAAAGAGACACAACAACCTCTCCCTCTCTTCACGTCAAAGCGACACAACAGCCTCTCCCTCTCTTCACGTTAAAGAGACACAGCAGCCTCTCCATCATCTTCGTCCGCGTGTTCCAGTAAGCAACCATCGTTCCTCGACCCCTCTTGGGGATTTGCATCTCGTTCTCTCGAATGATTTCTTCATATGTATTTCTTCTCTGTATCTTCCATTCGATTACTGCACACCCAAGAGACCAGACATCACCTGCAAACCCTTGCTCTTCGCCTCTTCCAACCTCCGGCGCCATGAAAACCAGTGTACCGGAAAGTGCAAATGAGTTAACTCCACCTTTCTCCACCAATTTTGCACAACCCAGATCACCGATGTTCCTTGCGGATTTGGAGAACGAGACCTGGAGGAGACCTGGAAGAAACCTCAAACGATTTCTTCATATGTGTTTCTTCTCCATATCTTCCATTCAAATTCTCTGTCTCTCTCTCTCTTGATTTTATGATCTTCACCCAATCATGTGGAAGACGATTTCATGGCGGAAGAGGATGTAGAAGACGATTTTTGTTTGGTTTTTTTATTTTGAGTTTTTTTTTTGGGTTTTAATAATGATTTTGATGATTAAGGCTTGGATTATGTGATATTATGTGATTTTATGTTTCTCTATTGTTAATCACAAGTGATTTTATGTTTCTCTATTGTCAATCACAAATGATATTATGTGATTTTAGGATTTCTATAACAGATTTTAGGTTTTTCTATTGTTAATCACAAGTGATATTATGTGATTGTTGTTTCTCTATTGATTATCACAAGTGATACTCTACAACAGATTTTGTGTTTTTATATTGTTAATTATGAGTGATATTATACTTAAACAATTTATCCAATTTTCTTTACAGTAAATCATCTTTGATTTTGGGTTGCATATTATATCTAAACAATATGTCCAACTGATTTATCATATAAGCATCTGTGATTTTGAGTTGCATATTCACGATTTGCTTGAACAACCGAACAAAACGAGATGAACACTCAAATAAAGGAATTTTATTTGATATATACGATTTTGATTTGGGTGAGATATTGTGACTCCTTATTTTTAGGAAGTCAACACTATCCTAAATTAATTAATATCATAATATGACCTTAATACCCTTTTAAGGTTAATTTTGGAAAGTAATATTTTCAGATTTTTTTTAAAAACGATTGGTTGAGAGTTATTCCTTTATTCTTTTAAATAGTATTCATTCTCGTTTGAACCCACCTCTATCTATCTATCTATCTATCTCACTCTCCATACATATATATATATATATATATATATAGGGGTGAGTTCAAATGCAAATTCATTTTCAATTGTGAACATGAGGACAAGTCACAACCATTGATCAAGATTTGGAAAACTAATCAATGGTTAAAACTTAATGAAACCAATTGAGAAATGATTAGGGACAAATGTGGAAATTTGAATCAACGCCTACCATCTTTGACTTTTTATTTTCCTTTTTAATTAAAAAACTTTTACACCCTTAAAGTTTAAAATAAATTATCTTAAAAATTACTAATATTTTAATCAAACAAATTACATGAAAAAACGAGAATTTCGTGCTCTTCGATATGACATCCATCTCGATATAGTTTTTTCTTCATTTTAACCGTTTTTACGTGAAATGCTATGTATGTGTTATATTCAGTATGAATATGTATGCATGTTTCATGCTATACATATTCAATATGAATAACAAAGGGGAACATTCATTCACTATTCATGACGAATAACACAATATTCAAAATGAATAATACAACATTCAAGATGAATAATACACAAATTCCTGATTCATGTATTATTAAACATGAATCATGTATTATTCACCTTGAATGTTGTATTATTCATCCTGAATGATACATTATTCATGATGAATAATATATGAATGACCCGTGAAGGTGTGAACACATGACGCACTCTCTTTTATTTTCCGATTCACAACCGAGACATGGTTTTATTCTTTATGAATATGTATGCACGTCTCCAGGTGTCCACATTCAGTATGAATAACAAAGGTGAACATTCATTCACTATTCATGATGAATAATACAATATTCAAGATGAATAATACAGTATTGATAGGCGGGTTTACACCCCCCTAAATCTTACCACAAGTGTACGGTGTCGAAATCAAGTAATAGTACTGAAAGTACGAGTATCGAACACAAGGAACTAGGAACTAAGTATCACAATGACTGGGAAGAACCAAAAGTTAGGGTTACAGCCGCTCTCTCTCTCTCTCTTATAGACAAAAAGTCCTCATCTTCTCCATCGGAGCTCTCTCTCTCTCTTTGTTCTCTTAACCTAGCCGCCACCACCACCTCCATCTCACCACCACCATATCGCCTCCTCCACCACCATCAGGCCCTAGTGAGTGACAGAGAAAGAGAGAGAGAGAGTGCCTCTGCTGCTCCGACGGCCGCCGCCCGCTGATACGACACCGCCGCTGCTTTGCCGCTTCTGCTTCGCCGCCGCTGGTGCTTCGCTTCCTTAGTGGCTCAAATTCCCTTTGTGGCTCTAAATCCCTGTGTGGCTCTAAACCCCTTGTGGATTTTTTTAGTCTTTGTTTCCAGGCATGAGCATCATTTAGGAAAACACAACCAAGTAGAGTGGTTCATACCCACTTTCATCAAGGAGAAAAACAACAAGTGGCATCTTCCCACTTTTTCTCTTACCTTCCGGCTGCTTATGCAAGAAAGTCAAGGAATCAATTTTTTGATTGCCTTCAGTTGGAACGGTTGGGGACTTATCCTTGCGGTGGAAAGACGAGCTTACGAAGCGGCTTATCTGAGTCACTTCCGTTTTTATCTTGTCTTTAACTTTATGTTGTATTTAAGTCCTTTCATTTCTGGTGTATTACTTTGTTATGTAACGTTCCTTACTTTAATGATAGGATTGTTCTGTTCGGGTGACGGTTAGGCCGTTGCACGTTTCGTGACGCAATCATTTTCCTTCAAAAAAAAGTATCACAATGACTATAAGATCTATTAACTGAACGGTCGCAATATTGAGTTGTTGGTATGAAACTAATTAATTGCAAGTAAGTAAATCACGAACAAGACAGTAAACAACTTAGGAACTTTGGATAGAGAAAATAGTTGAGGGTTGGAAATCCTAAGGTTTTCACATATAAACACCTGACTCAAAACAATTACCAGCTATTCCCTTTAATGAATACTCAATCTCTAAAATCACCGTTGTTCTCTCTCGAGCAACAACGGGTTTTATTTTGAAAGCATAAATTTTATCTCTTGATCTCAACCTATGGAATCCAAAACACATTAAACTCAAGATTTCAACGGGACTAAGGCTTACTTGGTATATCTCTATCCAATTTCTCACCTTAGGCATGTAAATTCTAGTTCTAGTTAACAATTAATTCTCTCGAACTTAACTGAAAACAAACAAAACAATTGAAAGTTGGCCAGACTCACAAAAGCATTAAAATTCAAATCACATGCTTCATTAACTAGGAAAAACTGATAAAAGTCTCAAATCATCTGTTCATAAGCTTAAACCAAATTCAAACCAACCCCCAACATCTAAAGTTTAGTTCATGTTGGTGGTGGACAAAAACACAAGAAAAGGAAAAGAAATAGTTTGTGCAAACATAGTAATCGTGAACGTGATGAGTGAATGGTGAACTCCCTTCTTTTGGCTCTCGCCAGATTCTCCTTGTGAACTCCTCCTCAATTGATCCTCTATCGTGGCTCCAAAAGACGCAAAAGGTCTCTGAAAATCGCCCTCAAGCTACCTCCCGTCGCGCGTGTGAGATAATGACCTAATTCCGAAAAACATTTATAGAAACGAAACAGGGGCTTACGCGGTTTGTCCCGCGGCTTCAAGTCGCGTGGAAAGCCACGCGCTTTCTTGAGACTTCCGGGTCAGGTCTGGTTCATGGTTCGGGCACGGGTCTTGGGCTTGGATCTCGGGCTTTCGTTGGGCTTCGTTTTGGACTCTCTTTTCCGCTTCTTTTTCTCGATGTTCATCTTCTTTCGGATAGCCTGCATATTTCACTAGATAAACCATAAAATCCCGCCTTTTTTGCTAGAACACAAGCCAATCTCATTGGTTTGAGGACCGAAAATAACGCCGAAAAGTGGCGTTATCAAGTATTCAGGATGAATTATATAACATTCAGGATGAATAATACACGAATGAATGAATCGTGTATTATTCACTCTGAATGATGTATTATTCATACTGAATGATACATTATTCATGAAGAATAATATATGAGTGACCCGTGAAGGTGTGGAGACGTGACGCACACTCTTTCGTTCCTCGGTTCACAATCGAAACTCGATAGGTTCCTGATTCATCTCGATGGGTGTTGGGTTAAGGTAATGAAGAACACGATGCCTTAGGACGTTGAAGAAAGTGTTGTAGAATGTGATGTCAAGTTACGGACTTACGGTGTCGAGATGTTGTAAACACTTGAACGTACATAAATATTCATAATGAATATAACACATATATGACATTTCACGTAAAAACGGTTAAAACAAAAAAAAAACTATATAGAGATGGATGTCATATCGAAGAGCACGAAATTCTCGTTTTTTTATGTAATTTGTTTGATTATAATATTAGTAATTTTTAAGATAATTTATTTTAAACTTTAAGGGGGGTAAAAGTTTTTAATTAAAAAAGAAAATAAAAAGTCAAATATGGTAGAGGTGAGTTTAAATTATCTTCCATATTTACCCCTAATCACCTTAATTAATAATTTAAATTAAAAACTCTATTTAATATGAGTCATTGGATCAATAGAGATGGAAGGGCCAAGATTCGTTCTCACGTTCACAATTGAATTTGAGTTTTCATTTGAACTTTCTCTCTCTCTCTCTCTCTCTATATATATATATATATATATATATATATATATATATACTTTCAACCGTTGATCGCTTTTAAACAAATACCCTCCCATGAATTGCGGCTTAAAATGGAATTGATCTGGTGCATCTTGGTGCATCTTATCTCGGTTTATTTTATCATAATGTTCATCCATTTCTCATTCAACGGTTGATAACCACTTCTCACACTTCTCGCCAAATTTGGCACTTCTTACCGGAACCCAACCCTATATATAGGGAGGTTCACGAGAAAACCTCAAATAAATGGAAAACTAAAAAACACTTTATCAACCGTTAGATTAGATAATCTGATGAATGTGATTAGACGGGCGGTTACAACAATATTAATTAAATTAAAAAACCTCACCCCCCTATTTTTTATTCGAAAAAATCAAAAAATAAACAAATTTCGAATGAAATAAATTACACCAAATAAACGATCATATTTTTCTTGTTAATTTGACATCCATATTGATACTTTTTTCTCCGTATTTTTGTGGTTTTTCGGTTTTCCAGTTATTTAGGGTTTTCCCTTGAACCTGACCCTATATATATATAGAGAGAGAGAGACTTGTGATCATGTGAGACCAAGTCATTTTCGTGAGACCCGTGAGAACAAAAAAATAACACTAAACCTTCACAGCAAAAGACTGTGAATGTATTGTGAAGGTAAACATTCACAATGTTTTTGCTGTGAAGGTTCGCTGTTTTGCTTACCTTCACAATGAATCCTTGTGAAGTTTTAGTGTTATTTTGTGGTCTCACGAAAACAGGTTGGTCTCACGTGAACCCAACCCTATATATATATATATATATATATATATATATATATATATATATGTGGGTTAAATCAAACGAGAACCACAAATATGTTACAAATGCGTGAGAACCGATATACAAATATTATTTTACATGATATTTTTCATCAAATGTTGATATTTTGCTTCACATATACTTGTTTCATAGTATGATAGTTTCACATTGTTTTGTTTCACCATGTGAATATTTTGTACGCGTATTTTTCATTTCACTAGGTGAATAAAAAAACGCCACATGTAATCTTTTCACAAGATGAACACGAACATATGTGAAACAATATCTTAAATCATAAATTTTGATGAAAAATAATCATGTAAAGAATATTTTTATATTGGTTTTCACGGGTTTGTAACATATTCGTGGTTCTCATTTGATTATCGTCATATATATATATATATATATATATATCTGTGTGTGTGTGTGAGAGAGAGAGAGAGAGATTTAGAGAGAGAAAACTACTACGCATGGGAATGGGGCGGGGACCTCAATCCCCATCCCTGCCGAGGAATATGATCACATACCCATCTCTATCCCAAACGGGGAACGGAGATCCCCAACGGGGAAATGAGGATTATTTTCCATTTAATGTAAAATATTTAAATCAAATATATGAGACATCACACATGTTTAGATCTTACATATTTCCAATAAACCTGCAATTTAAATGAATTAACTTAATACAAAAAATTACAACATCATATAATAATTAATAATCTAAAGCCAAAAGAAATTCACTAATCCAAAAAACATTAACGTCACATGTATCAAAACTTGTCGAATAATATCCAAAACCGTATCGAGTAATTGTTTTTTGATTTAATATCGAAAATACTTACTAGCATCCAAAAAATAACAATTTTAGATTCTAAACCTAGTTAAGAAATAGGAAATTATGAACTACCGATTTAGTTTAAATTAACTATTTATATTTAATTTATTAATTAAATTATATAATGGGGACACGGCGGGGCGGAGAGTGCGATACCCGTCCCCGTCCCCATCCCCAGTTTGAGACAACCGGGGATCCCCGTCCCCATCCCCGGTTTAGCAGGGAATCCCCATCCCCAATTGGAGCAGATGGATCGGGTCCTCGAACATGTCGTGGCCCATTCTCATACCTATAAACTACCTATCTTATTATAAAACTTATTAAACGAGAATGTAAATACGTGTTATATTTACTTTCAATTTTAGGCAAGTTAAATTATCCATTTAGCAAAATACCTACCCAAAATAGCCATTTTCTCCCTTAAATGATCGAAATAGCCATTAAAATCGTGAAAGGGCTCACATTCACGAGCTCCTTCATCGGCCCACCCAGAAAATTTTCATTTTTGGCCCCTCCTTCATGACCAGGCCTCGCATTTGCGAGGTTAGGGGGTAAAGTGAAAATATTATTTACACTTTACCCCCTCCCTCGTGAAAGATGTCGCATTTACGAACCTGGCCCGTGTGGCCCTTGAAATTTCATTTTACATTTTCAGCCCCTGTTCGTGAAAACCCATTTGTTTTTTTTTACTTTTATGTGTTTTTTGCATGTATGTTACGAACGTGCACTGTTTTTTCCACAATTTGTACAAAAATTGTACTATTTTCATTCACTTGGTTTGTTTGCAATTGATTTCTCCCATCCTTTCTCCATTTGATAAAGACCAACGAAAGACACGAGCTAAAATTTATCCCTGAATTCTATCTCTTCTTGCTTTCTTTGTTCATCACACCCATTTTTCTTTCTTAGATTCATTTGAGAAAATGAGTTCCGGTGTCGAAAGAGTTAAACTATATTTAGAGTAAATTGCATTTTTGGTCCCTGTGGTTGTCCGATTTCTTTGAAAGGAGTACCTGAACTTCAATATCTCAAATAGTGGACCCTGTGTTATGTCATTTTGCTCCAACTCCAGTCCCTGGTCACTAACCCCGTTAAAAAACCTGTTAGTGCCAGGGGTAGTTTGGTCCATTCCAATTTTCCCTCCCAAATTAATTAATTAAAGATAACCCAACTCATTAACTTATCACACTAATCGTCTCACTCACTGTTTCAAACGAATCAACACTCTTACTCTCACTCTCACTCTTTCAAACGGATAATCATCAACAACCCTCTTGTGGAATGTCATCATCGTGGATACTAAGAAGTGAGTTAGCTGAAGATTGGGTTCCATCAGATGTTTATAGTAAGTATTTTGCTCTGGTTTGAGTGTTTACTTATGGGTTTACACACATGCAAAGATAACCTCATTTTTCCTCTTTTTTGCCTTAGGTATTTACCCAACGTTGATTTCAGCAAAGATCAACCATGGTGGTTTGTTTACAAGTGCTCCAGGAAGAAGATACGTAAATGGTAAGGTTGATTTTGTTGATTTGATCAACACTGATCACCTTGCTGTGCATCAGTTCCATGCTATGATGAGAGCATTAGGTTACAAGCTTGAGGTAATGTTTTTCCATTTCTTGATTCCATCCACTGACCTTGATACTGGTTTGCAAGATTTAAGTAATGATGATGATATAAAAAACTTGTTAAAGTATGTCCCTATGGTCAGAGAGATTGAGGTATACATTGAACATCAGAAAACAAATGCTGAGGAAAAGTTTGACTTGAACCAAAGTTTCGATAATTTGCACTTTTCCTTTGATGCTTTCATTGCATTGGAATCTGATTTACCAGAAGTAGGACAAGGGCAGGGGATTCAGTTGGAGCAGGGGGTAGATTTGAACAATGGCATTGATGTCATTGATGTCATTGACTTGAACAATTTGGTTGTCAGGAACAATGGCATTGATGGGGTAGATTTGGACAATGCCATTGAGTTGAACAATGATATGAGCCAGGGAAATGGGAACCATGGGGACATTGAGAGTTATGATAGCAATCCATATGATTCATTGGATGAGTTTGATGCATTAGCAGATGATTATGTGGATATAGAGGGAGACTGGGTGGGAGTAGGTGGAGCAGATAGTGATGGGCAGAATGTAGATGGTGACGTAGATCCTTTTGACATTGACAACTTTGATTCTGATTATGAAATGGATGTTGCTAGTCAATGCTTAGGACATAATGGGCAGGGTGTTGACTTTTACTTAGGACAGACTATTGGTAGCAAGGACACAATCAAGGCTTTAATCAAACAACATGCAATTGAGACTAGGAGAGACATAGTTGTGATCAAGAATGATGGATACAGGATCAGGGCAGTTTGCAGGGGTTCATTGCCTCAGTTAAAGGATGAAGGTGGGCCTAGTGGGCCTGGCAAAGGCAGAAAGACTAAATGGAGAAAGTCCAATGGGCCAACTTGTCCATGAGTTTTATACCTCTCCACTTCTAAAAGGGAGATAACTTGGACTGTGAAAACCTACTTCTCCACTCACAAATGTTTCAAAACAAGAGAGGTAGGTATGGCTACTGCAAGTTATCTTTCAAAGCATATCACCGAACAGCTGAAGCTAGATCCAAATATGCCTTTGAAATCAATTCAGGGTTTTTTGTCTGAGAAGTTTGAAATTATGGTATCACCTTCCAAGGCTATGAGGGTAAAACAGTTAGCCAACAAGAGGATTTGGGGGGACTATGAAGTACAGTATAGTCACTTGAGGGATTACCTGTATGAGGTGCAAAGGTGCAACCCAGATACCACTGTTAAGTTGGAAGTAGACACAGAAGGTAACCCTGAGAGTCATAAGAGAAAATTCAAAAAGGTTTACATTTGTTTGGGACCTTTGAAAATGGGGTTTAGAGCTGGGCACAGGGAATTGTTGGGATTAGATGGGACATTTATGAAGGGCCCTTTTCCTGGAAAAGTATTGACAGCAGTAGGAATTGACCCCAACCATGGCCTCTACCCAGTGGCTTATGCAGTGGTGGAGTCTGAGTCAACAAGTTCATGGATGTGGTTCTTAGAGTACCTTGGAGATGACCTTTGTCTTGAATCCAATTCCAATTTCACATTCATTAGTGATAGGCAAAAGGTATGACCTGTCTTAACTACTTACTTTATGTGTTAATTACTTTATTTCTGTCTTAATTTGCATACAAGGACTGAATTTGCATACTTTTGTCTTAATTTGCATATAGGGCATTCTTCCAGCAATCCAAAGGTTGTTTCCTTCTGCTGAACATAGATACTGTCTTAGGCACATACATGAGAATATGAATCTTCAATGGAAAGGTAAGGCCTACAAGGATCATCTATGGCAGTGTGCAACAACTCCTACTGTCCCCCAATTCAGAACAACAATGGAGAACTTGAAAGCATTTAATAAGAATTGTTATGATTGGTTGAATAAGATCCCCCCCCCCAACATTGGAGCATATCACACTTTACAGGTAATTAATTCTTAAATGGCTGAATAACACATTGATGTGGTTTTTTGATGCATACAGGTAGATGTCACTCTGATGTGCTTCTAAATAACATGTGTGAGGTCTTCAATAGGCAAATCATTGCTGCTAGGGACAAACCAATTCATTCTTGCTTGGAGTACATTAGAGTGTATCTTATGAAGAGAATTGTTAATGTTTTAAATGTCATTGATGGTTGTGAAGGACCATTGACCCCAACTGCAAACAAGATAATGGACAATGTGAAGAAGGAAGCAAGCAAATACCAGGTTGTGTACAATAGAGGAGATAGATACCAGGTATGTTACAAACACATGCCCTATACTTGTCTCATGGTTGTAACATGCACATGAACCTTCTGACTTATACTGTTGTTATGACAGGTATCTGGACCTTGGAATGATCAGTGCATAGTAGATGTTAGAGCAAGGACATGCTCTTGTAGAAGGTGGGAATTAACAGGAATTTCTTGCAAGCATGCAGTGGCAACTAACTGGAATATGGCACAGAATGGAATCAATGAAGACCCTGAATCATGGGTGCACCAATCATACAGGCTTAGCACATGGAGGGACATGTACAACTTTAAGATTGAGCCAATCAATGGATGCATGCTTTGGGACAAATCAAACTGCAATACAACTTTGGTTCCACCAGATCATCACACACAAGTGGGCAGGCCAAAGAAAAAGAAGAGGAAGACAGCTGAAGAGATGTCTCAAAGTCAGAGCCAGAGCCAGAGGAGTAGTGGCAAGTTATCAAGGAAAGGGATCCCAGTCACTTGTGTTAAGTGTACACAATTGGGGCACAATGCAAGGACATGTAAAGGGAAGGAAGGAGCTTCACAGCCTCCTGTATGAACAATGCTAGTAGTTTAGGTGGTAGTTTGGTGGTTGATGGTTGATAAACAATGTGTTTGGTGGTTGATGGCCCTAACTTTTTGGACAACTTGTTTTTGGTACTTGTTGGTGGTTGGTACTTGTTGGTTGATAAACAATAGAGTATGTATGTATGCATGGTATGCAAGGCTGTTAGCCTATTTAATGTATTTTGGTAATTATGTTTAGCCTCTTGAAAGTCTTTTGGTAGTTATGTCTTGGTATTGTGAATGTCTTGGTACTTATGTGTTGGTAGTTATGTCTTGGTATTGTTCATGTGTTGGTAGTTATGTCTTGGTATTGTTTATGTGTTGCTATGGTTTTTTGTTGGTAAGGATGGTTGTAATGTACTATTTTGGGCACTTTCCAAATAGAAACCATTTCAAAACAGAAAGCATTTCATTGATGCTAATGAAAACTTAACATTACATCATAAACAAAGCAGTGGCTACATTGATCATTAACCAAAATCCCAAAACTAGCTTTACATCTACTCACTGCTTTAGTTTCAACTTAAACCAACACTAACAATAAAGCAATTACTTCATACAGCTATACATGCAAATCCCAAACACAACCCAACTAAGAACCAACAACAGATGCAACCTCCAATTCTCACTATCTCTTGAGTTGATTCTTTCTTCAAGTATGTGCTTTGACCTCAGTAACCGAGGGACAACATCGATAGCCCTAGCACAGATTGGTGGATCAAACCATCCAAAGAAGGAACACCTTTTACCCAGTACAAGTGAAAATAGGGAGAATTTTGGAGCATTCAATAAGAAAATCAATGAAATGTTAAGAAATTGCAGGAAACAGGGGCCTTACCGGAGCTCCACAAGAATAGAACCTGCGTCCAGGGTTTGCATGTGTCCAAGATGTTTTTAAACTTGCTTCATAACCACAGTAGCATATCACCATTTTTGGAAGAGTCGTTGAAAAAACCAGAGTGTGAGATGTTGAAGAAGAAAGAAAGAAGGGGTGTTGTTCTTAAAGCCGAGTTAATGAGGTTGGTTTACTTAATTTGGGAGGGAAAATTGGAATGGACCAAACTACCCCTAGCACTAACTGGTTTTTTTAATGGGGTTAGTGACCAGGGACTGGAGTTGGAGCAAAATGACATAACACAGGGTACACTATTTGAGATATTGAAGTTTAGGTACTCCTTTCAAAGAAATCGGACAACCACAGGACCAAAAATGCAATTTACTCCTATATTTATGTTCCAGTGATGAATGGGTGCAAGATAACAACAATGATTGGGATTATGTTTATTCTACTAAGCATGCTGTAAAATTGCCAGCAAACATTACACATCAGAAGTTGCTTGGTTATGCTCGACAAAAATGTGGAATCGAACGTTCTTCTGTTGGTGTAACCAAGTTAATGTACAAGAATGATGGTTCAATGTTTAAGTTAACCGACAATGTTGATGTTTGTGGTTTTCTGGAATTTGCAGCCCAGTTAGATAGACCTCCTGCACTTTTTGTGTATGTCGATTCAGGCCTCGCATCGTGACCAGGCCTCACATTTGCGAGCTTAGGGGGTAAAGTGAAAATATTATTTACACTTTACCTCCTCCCTCGTGAAAGATGTCGCATTTACGAACCTGGCTCATGTGGCCCTTGAAATTTCATAATTTACATTTTCAGCCCCTGTTCGTAAAAACCCATTTTTTTACTTTATGTGTTTTTCACGTGTTTTTGGCATGTATATTACGAACGTGCACTTTTTTCCACAATTTGTACAAGAATTGTACTATTTTCATTCAGTTGGTTGTCTGCAATTCATTTATCTCATCTTTTCTCTATCTATAAAGACCAATGAAAGACACGAGCTAAAATGTATCCCTGAATTCTATCTTTCTTTGTTCATCACACCCATTTTTCTTTCTTAGATTCATCTGAAAAAATGAGTTCTGGTGTCGAAAGAGTTAAACTATATTTATGTTCCAGTGATGAATGGGTGCAAGATAACAACATCTAGTGGGATTATGTTTATTCTACTAAGCATGCTGTAAAATTGCCAGCAAACATTACACATCATAAGTTGTTTGGTTATGCTCGACAAAAATGTGGAATCGAACGTTCTGTTGTTGGTGTAACCAAGTTAGTGTAGAAGAATGATGGTTCAATGTTTGAGTTAACCGACGATGCAGATGTTTGTGGTTTTCTGGAATTTGCAGCCCAATTAGATAAACTTCCTGCACTTTTTGTGTATGTCGATTCATCGATGTGCGACGAAAGTGATGTCCGTGGTATTTCCAACAATGAAAACCAGGAGACCAAAAATTAATGTCAGAGTCAAGGAATGTATATTCGTCAACTCAATCCTGATTCTCAATTTCAGCCCTCCTACGACCCCCCTTTATTTCGGAGCATACATATGGTCTTAATGACTATTATCCCGATTTTGTTCCAGAGACGCAACAAGTAAAAGAAGAAGAAGATGATGATGATGATTATGATGATGATGAAAGACGATTTGTTGGAGTTGCTGATGACGAAACCCATGTGTTCTCAATGGGTCTATCTGATGTTGACTTATCAGAAACCGATAAAGATGAGGACGAAGAAGTAGAAACAATAACCCCTACTAATAAATCATTTGATGGGTTAAATGACTATTTTGATATGCCTCCTCCCCTTCCAACCCTGGAGACCTATATAGCAACCAACTAACTGCACCTTATAATCGTAGTACAAGAACAGTTATCGGTCAGATATTTGATATGAAGGACCAAATGATAATAGACCTCGGAATTAAGTTCATGGAAGAGGGTTTCGTGTTTAAAACAAACAGATCTAGCACAACCAGATTCGAGGTTGTATGCAAGAAAGAGAGAGAGTTGTGGTCGGCGTATGACGGCGAACACCGTGGAAAAAACAACATATATGTTTCACGTTCGAAAGTTGGAGGACGTACACACTTGTTCGAGGACCCAACTGAATCCCAACCACCGACAAGCAAACAAAAAGGTTTTGGGCCATATACTCAAAGGCAAATTTATAGATGCTAGCTAGGCACTTCGGCCAAAGTACATCGTGCACGATATAAACTAGCAGTACGGGATTACTATTGGTTACCACCAAGGTTGGCGTGCGAGATGTAGGGCATTCCTGAGGAGTCGTTTGAACGACTCCGTACGTTTTTATATAATTTGGATCTGCATAATCCAGGTACACGCACCAGAATAAGGAAGAATTCAAGGGGATGTTTTGATCTGTGTTTCGCTGGCCTTGCTTGCGCGATACGTATATTAATACGTCATATGTTTACATATTATAATTTATAACATTTACAAACAGAAACCACCTACACTTTTGCAGATCCGGGCATTTTTGACAAACATGCATCGTGTCCTTGTAATAGACGCCGCTCATTTTAAGGAACGTTACTTGAGTACAATGTTATTGGTGGTTGCCATGGACGAAAATGATAATAATGTGCCCATTGCTTTCGGAGTAGGCAGGTCCGAGACTGGGGAGGAGTGGACATGGTTTTTGTCCATGTTGAGAAAATGTATTGGAGAACCGGAAGGGTTGGTGTTTATGTCCAACAGGGTTGCTTCCATACGTGCCGCAATTACCGCTGTGTACCCAACGACCCCTCATGCTCTATGTTTTCGACATTTGGAGATGAACGTAAAAAGCACAAACAAACCTATTAAAATATATACGACTATATACTGGAAGGCATGCAAATCATATACAGTACGGGAGTTTGAGCGGTACATGAATGCACTACGAGTTAGTGTACCTATGGGAGCTCAAGTTATGGACTACGTTGGTAAGGAGAGGTGGTCAAGGGCCTATTTTCCTGGTACAGGGTATAATATTATGACCTAAAATAGTGCAGAGTTAGTGAATGTACTCTCTCATTTTGCGTGTAGATTACCGATTGTCGGACTTATGGAATACTTTCGAGATTTTCAACAACACTGGTACCTAATTCGACGGGAAAAGGGAGGTTGATAAAATCTGAAACTTCGAACTTATATATAATTGTTTTTCGTGTTATTTATAAATTGTAACACAATTAACACATATTTGTAGATCAAATGCATAATAGACTGTAACACCCTAAAATTTAAGTATTAAATATAAGGAAATTCCGGAAAATGGGTAAATTTAAACTTCAAAATATAAACCAACCAAAACCCTTAAGTGTAATGGGGTAGTTTGGTCAATGTACAAATATAGAAGTATTGACACATAACATACAACAACCTATTAATCTAGACTATAATTAACTAGATTAATCCGGGTGTCACTATTTCTCCAAAAGTGTCTCTCATCTAGATTCCCAAAAAGCCCGACCTTCCAAGCTCCTAAGCATGGTTGGCAACGCGACGAACTAGACGCCGCTAGGTGGAACCTGTAATCCACAACATACGCTCAAGTGTTAGACCAAAAGTCTAATAAGATTTAAATTAATGATGCATTATCAAAGAATTATAACAAATGCCAAAAGTAAAGATACCGGCTCCACTTAATGTCCCACATTTCCAATTTTCCACAAGTTATAGTGATCCACACCTGTCATAAAATAAAAGAGACGTTTCTTTAAAACGGGGGAGACCCGTTACCATCTAGGTGACGAGAACACGTGAGTGGGGTCACCTTGATGTTGATGGATTACAACTCAAGTCCCGGTCTTAGTTCCCATGCCATAGAGACATCACAACCTCAAACCATAAATAAATTGCCTTCATTGCCTACTCCGTCGAGATACACCTCAAGGAATTACGAGGACCATATTGTCTATCCATCCTAGACGAGTTACACCTCAAGGACGATTGTCCCTTATTGCATACTTGCTAGTAGCCACCAATGGCTTAACCGATACATGCACATTTTCCATAAAGGTCTAAATCCTCGTGCACAAGGAGATAGCCTATAACAATCCCAAAATGTGATAAATTAAATATCTCAATACGATTTTCCACATAATTATTATGAAGGAATATTACCATATATTCCATAACATGTAAGTCCCATATTATTTCATAAACTCAACCACATAATCTCAACATGCAATTCTAGCTAGTAATAATAAGGTATCTCCATACATTTTCGTACTTGCACGTAGTCGTATAACCATATTTTCACCACGAAGGATTTTATTCAATGAACTTATTTGTACAAAGAGTTTTGGTAAATGACTTAGGTAAAATCCTAGAAGTAGCCACATTTTCAAATATAAGCACGTTCTCCAAATTTAGTATACAAGAGTTAAATAACACATGAATGATAGTTGAAGACTCACCAACTAGGTTTGTAAGGAGAAAACCCCAAATCTTGGAGAAACCCTAGATTAATAAGATTTCAAGTTAACTTCTATAATAAGTGCAAAATATGACTCGTGAAGAAGATGGCTGGGTTAGAACAACTTACTTAAGGGCTTGTAAGTAAAACCCTTGAAATTATAGAAACCCTAGTTTCTTAGAGTTGTCTTGAATGGTTTCCTTGAATCTTGGAGACTTCCATAAATACTTGAAGACAAAGGATTTAGAAACCCTAGATAATCTCCAAATGATTCCCACAAGTCATCAATGTGAGAGGATTTAATGGAAGGAGTGTGGTAGGTGAACAAAAAATTGATCCAGGAGAGAGAGAAAGAAAGAGTTCGGCCAAAAGAAAGAAATGAGAATTTTTGTCCTCCAATTAAAAAAAAAGACAGCCGCTGCACTTAAACACCAAATTCTAGCCGCCGACAATGTTGATAAGGCGGTTGTGACACGACACTATCGCAGGTCACTTCCGCCGGATATGTACCGAGAGGAGTCCGAAGTCTAGCAGGTTGGCAGCTGCGATAGTGCCCTCCGGCGAGAGTGACCCTGGCATTATCGTCGGGGCACTCTCGCCCCCTGTGTACCGCCGACGAGATAGAGAAAAAAAGAAGGAGCTGGCTTGAGCTCACGTGGTCTGCACTCCAGGGTCCCACAAGCATGACTAGGAAGAATTAATTAGGCCACCCACTTAGAATTTTCAAGAGGAACCGATTATTGCCACACCATGGATACGTGGCATTTCCTACCCTATGCATGCATGCCTATACACATGCACACATACTCACATGAGGCCCTCAACAAAGAGAAAAAAATGGATTGTGAAGAGATGCAAAATTCCAAATTTACTACCATTAGATTAAAGGAAAAATAAATTTTTTACCCGAAAATTTGGAGTGTTACAATCCTCCCCTCCTTGGAATTGGTTTCGTCCTCAAAACCAAGCACTTACGCGAAAAGGTGAGGATAGCGTCTCTTCATGTCCTCCTCGGATTCCCATGTCACGTTAGCACCTATATGGTGCTTCCATTGCACTTTTACCCTAGCTACCTCTTTGTGATGAAGTCTCCTTGTTTCTCTTTCCAAAATGGATTCCGGCTCTTCTATACACCGGTCGTTGACCACACGGATTTCCAATAAAGGAATAACGTACTTTTCTTCCGTTAAACACTTCCGTAAATAGCAGACACGGAATGTATGCTTGGAGTCCCACCCGCTCGACGATTGGAAAAGGTCCAAGGAAACGGGGACTAAGCTTCCCACGCTTTCCAAACCTAATGATCCCTTTCCAAGGAGAAACCTTCAAAAATACACGATCACCCACTTGACACTCCATCGGCCGTCTCTTCTTATCGGCGTAGCTCTTTTGATGGTCTTGAGCGGCTTTCAACCGCTCTCGGATGCCCTTCACTTTATCGGCCGTTTCTTGCACAAGCTCGGGTCCAACAAACTACTTTTCACCCGCCTCAAGCCAACAAACGGGTGTTCTACATTTCCACCTGTACAAAACCTCAAATGGTGCCACACTTAGACTCGAGTGGTAACTGTTATTGTAAGCAAACTCTACTAATGGGAGGTGAGAATCCCAAATTCCCCCGAAGTCGATTACACACGACCTCAACATATCTTCCAGAGTTTGGATTGTCCGCTCGCTTTGTCCGTCAGTTTGAGGGTGATAAGCCGTGCTCAACTTCACCTTCGTTTCCAATTCCCTTTGGAAGGCATTCCAAAAGTGAGAAGTAAAATGGATATCCCGGTCGGATACAATAGACAATGGCACCCCGTGCCTTGAGACCACTTCGTTGATATACAACCTTGCCAATTTGTCCAACGATAGCGTTTCCCGCATAGCCAAGAAGTGAGCGCTCTTGGTCATCCGATCCACAATTACCCAAATGGTGTCGTGACCTTTCAAAGTCTTTGGTAGTTTCTTCACAAAGTCCATTGTAATGTGATCCCACTTCCATTCCGGTATTTTGAGCGATTGCAAACTGCCATAGGGTCGTTGATGCTCGGCTTTCACTAGCGAACATGTGGTGCACACCTCTCCACAACACCGGCTACGTCAAGTTTCATGACCGGTCACCAATAATTCAACCTTAAATCTCTATACATCTTGGTACTCCCAGGATATATAGAGTACTTTGACTTGTAGGCTTCTTCCATAAGTAACTCCCGGCACCCTCCAATTTTCGGCACCCAAATCCGTCCTTGGAAAAGTTTCAATCCTCTACCATCTTCCGTCAATAAAAGGTGGTGTTTCACCATCGACTCATCCTTGAGTTTCGCCTCAAGTAGTGCTTCGGATTGAGCGGTCTTGATCATATCCATTAAGCTCGAGATGATTTCAATTCTTGCCAACGAAGTTTGCACTTTCCCGCTATACTCCTTCCGACTCAAAGCGTCTGCTACCACATTTGCCTTGCCCGGATGGTATAATAGTTCGCAGTCGTAGTCATTAAGCAATTCTAGCCATCTTTGTTGACGCATGTTCAACTCCTTTTGATTAAAGACGTACTTCAAACATTTATGGTCGGTGTAGAGTGTGCATTTCGTGCCGTACAAGTAGTGTCTCCATAACTTCAATGCAAATACGACCGCCGCCAACTCAATGTCGTGAGTTGGGTAATTCTTTTCGTGTTCTTTCAACTGCCTCGATGTGTACGCTATTATCTTCCCTCTTTCCATCAAGACACAACCCAAACCCATCTTGGACGCATCACTATACACAACAAAGTCTTCAGTTCCTTCGGGTACGGATAAGATTGGAGCTTCACAAAGTTTCCGTTGCAAGGTCCGAAATGCTTCCTCTTGTGCACTGGTCCACACGAATTTTATATTCTTCCGAGTCAAAACTGTTAGTGACGAGGCAATCATGGAGAAGTCTTGTATAAATCTTCGGTAGTAACCGGCCAACCCTAAGAAACTTCTAATTTCCGTAGGACTATTTGGAGGCTCCCAATTCATCATCGCCTCAACTTTTGCGGGGTCCACCTTCACACCTTCTCGAGTCACTACATGTCCGAGGAATTGTACTTTCCGCAACCAGAATTCACACTTAGTCAATTTAGCGTACAACTTCTCCTTCCTTAACACTTCCAAAACTTCACGAAGCATATAGATAGCGTTCCTCCTGAGCCGGGATCAAACTCTTCTTTTGACTATGATTTGGCCCTACAGTGGTAGAACCTGGTGAACCGGGCGTACGACTTCTCAACCTTCTGTGAACTTTTCTTCTCTTATGATTTTCGCTACTTTGTTTAGTTTAGTGATTGATATCTTAGAGAAGTTGGTAAAGTAAAGACAGACTCTTTCGAAAGCAATGGTGATGTTGCTCATGCTCTTCTTCATCTTTGGAGTACACCAAAATATCATCGATGAATACGATAACCGACTTATCCAAGAATGGTCGACACACTCGGTTCATCAAATCCATAAAAATTGTCGGCTTGTTCGTTAAACCGAATGGCATGACTAGGAACTCGTAGTGCCTATACCGAGTCCTAAATTCCGTCTTTGAAACGTTTTCCTCCTTAACCTTCACTTGGTGGTAAACGAAACGGAGGTCAATCTTGGAGAAGCATCCGGCTCCTTGAAGTTGATCAAAGAGGTCATCTATTCGGGGAAGTGGATACTTATTCTTCAAGGTTACCTTGTTTAGCTCCCGGTAGTCGATACACATCCGCATCGACCCATCCTTCTTCTTGACAAAGAGCACCGGGGCTCCCCAAGGCGACGAGCTCGATCTCACAAAACCTTTCTTTAGAAGTTCTTGCAGTTGTGTCATCATTTCTTGCATTTCTGTCGGAGCAAGACGGTAAGGTGCGCGTGCTATCGGTGCCGCTCCCGGAACCAAATCGATCTTGAACTCCACTTGACGGTCGAGTGGAAAACCCGGCAAGTCGTCGGGGAAAACGTCCGGATATTCTTTGACAACTTTTACATCTTCCACTTTCTTTTTCTCTAGCTTGGTGTCCACCACATAGGCCAAAAATGTTGGGTACTTCTTCATTACACACTTCCTTGCCTTGATGGAGGAGATGATAGCCACTTCGCCCTTACGCTTTTCTCCATACACAAGGACAAAGTATCCACTTATGAGGGGTATCCTTATGAGTTTCTTTGAGCACAAGATTTCCTTCTTGTGCTTAGCCAACCAATCCATCCCAATTACCACATCAAAACTCCCAATAGACATAGGGAGTAGGTCCACCTCAAATATTTCACTACTAATCTCTAGACGACACTTTTCCAAGATTTCCCGCAAGACTACTTTTTCCCCATTTGCTACCTCAATGACTAAAGCATCTTGTAGAGTACTAATAGGCACATACAAAGATTTGCAAAACACATTCGAAATAAACGAACAATTTGCACCTGAATCGAACAATACCCTTACGGGTAAAGAGTTGAGTAAGAACGTACCCGACACCACGTCAGTGGTTTCCTTTGCTTCTTCCATCGTCATTTGGAAAGCCCTCCCTTGCGGTTTGGGAATGGCCTCCCACCTCGGTTGACTTCCTGAACCGGTCCCTCTAGAGCCCCCCTTCAACTTGGGGTAATCCCGCTTCACGTGACTAACCACCTTGCACTCAAAACAAACCGTCCCCCTGATGTGGCACTTCGGACTAGTTTGCCCCATCTTCCCGCACTTGAAACAAGTAACTTGGCTCGGATTGCAGGACCCGAAGTGCTTGCTCTTGCACTCGGGACACCACCTTGCCTCGCGGCGGTTGTCCTCTCCTCTACCATTTGGTTGGAACCTCGGCCTCTTGAACGAATTTTGTGGGCTCTCCCACTTCCTCTTCTCTCCCACCTTTGTTTTCTCCTTTTTGTCTCTCGCGTAGACTCTTTCCATAACCTTCGCCTCTTTGATCGTCTCTCGAAGATTCGTAGCTTTGGAGTTCCGAACCATTGCCATCATGTCAGCAGGCAATCCTTTCAAATAAGCTTTCATCTTTTCCGTCTCGATCGGGGCCACGTGCCCCACAAGATTCAACTTCTCCATGAAGAGTCGGGTATATTCTTTAACCGACAGATTTCCCTTCTTGATTGACTGGAACTCTTCCTCGATCAAATCCATCTCTTGCTCGTTGCAATACTCTTCTAAGATCTTTTTCTTAAAAGTAGCCCACGTCATTTTGGTCAAAACAGAATTCTCTATGGTGGAAGTGTAGACATTCCACCAAGTCAAAGCCGAACTTCGGAGCATTTGAGAACCAAACTTCACTTTCTGATTCTCTTCACAGTCACAAGCCCGGAAGGCCTGTTCAATCTCCCGAATCCAGTTCATGCAGGCAACTGGATTATCAGAACCGACAAACTCCGGAGGTTTACAACATAAGAAGGTTTTATAGGAGCATACCCTTCCCGTCGGCCTTGTCTCCAAAGTAACCAATCCATCAGTCCGGTTTCCATCACCGGTTCCCTCGGATCCCACATTTTCTTCAATCGTTTTGTGACGACGCGGTTGTGCATCTCTATCCTCCAAAAGTTTCATGAACAACTATTGTTGCTTAGCTATAGTATCGTTCATGGCCCGCATCATGTCCATCATCTGAGTTTGAGGGGTCACATCCGTTATGACCGGGTTGGTAGAGGCAATTTTTCTTCTCGGAACCTGCTCCACTCTTCCACCCAACAAAACCGGGAGTGGAGGAGGTAAAGCTGACGTGTCGATGTTTGGTTGATCGGCCGTGGATTCGGCCACGACATTTTCTTCCTGAGTTATGCCCTAAGTATTTACCATTTCTGTCTGTCACATTCGAGAATAAATATAAAAAAATAGACTACGAGATAGCATAAGGAAACGTACTAAAACCATCATTGATTCTCATAATCATAGAAATCAAGCATGCTCACGTAACAATATATTCATAATAGCAGTAGCTAATTGAAATTATGAACACATTACATATTAGAATTCTTGTTACCACTTTCATAATTCACAATAAAGTAATTTCCGTTGACTCCGAGATAACATAAGGAAACGTACTAAAACCAACCATCATTGATTCTCATAATCATAGCAATCAAGCATGCTCACGTAACAATATATTCATAATAGCAGTAGCTAATTGAAATTATGAACACATTTCTGTCTGTCACATTCGAGAATAAATATAAAAACATAGACTACGAGATAACATAAGGAAACGTACTAAAACCATCATTGATTCTCATAATCATAGCAATCAAGCATGCTCACGTAACAATATATTCATAATAGCAGTAGCTAATTGAAATTATGAACACATTACACATTAGAATTCTTGTTACCACTTTCATAATTCACAATAACGTAATTTCTGTTGACTCCGAACGTCCCATCTTAATGTGTCTACCCAATTTCCTCACATTTCATCACCTAATGGTCTCAGCTTAAGTCTATGCATCATACTTAGCACACCTAGTTCACTTAAACTAGAGCTCTGATACCAACTTGTAACACCCTAAAATTTAAGAATTAAATATAAGGAAATTCCGGAAAATGGGTAAATTTAAACTTCAAAATATAAACCAACTAAAACCCTTAAGTGTAATGGGGTAGTTTGGTCAATGTACAAATATAGGAGTATTGAGACATAACATACAATAACCTATTAATCTAGACTATAATTAACTAGATTAATCCGGGTGTCACTATTTCTCCAAAAGTGTCTCTCATCTCGATTCCCAAAAGCCCGACCTTCCAAGCTCCTAAGCATGGTCGGCAACACGACGAACTAGACGCCGCTAGGTGGAACCTGTAATCCACAACATACGCTCACCAAACGTCTAATAAGATTTAAACTAATGATGCATTATCAAAGAATTATAACAAATGCCAAAAGTAAAGATACCGGCTCCACTATATTTCCCACATTTCCAATTTTCCACAAGTTATAGTGATCCACACCTGTCATAAAATCAAAGAGACATTTCTCTAAAACGGGGGAGACCCGTTACCATCTAGGTGAAGAGAACACGTGAGTGGGGTCACCTTGATGTTGATGGATTACAACTCAAGTCTCGGTCTTAGTTCCCATGCCACAGAGACATCACAATCTCAAACCATAAATAAATTGCCTTCATTGCCTACTCCGTCGATTTACACCTCAAGGACTTACGGGGACCATATTGCCTATCCATCCTAGACGAGTTACACCTCAAGGACGATTGTCCCTTATTGCATACTCGCTAGTAGCCACCAATGGCTTAACCGATACATGCATATTTTCCATAAAGGTCTAAATCCTCGTGCACAAGGAGATAGCCTATAAGAGCATCTCCAACAGCTTCCCCATTTTATAGAAAATGGGGAAAATGGGGATTTTGGAACACAAATAAGCTCCAACAACTTCCCCAAAAGTTTCCCCAAAATGGGGATAATAGGATTTTCCCCAAAAAATTTTCCAAATATGGAGAATACTCCAAATATGATTACAAGTGTTTTTCCAAATATGGGGAATCTGTTGGAGATGGGTGTAAATTTTTTTGGGGATTTAGACTTTTGCTTCCCCATTTTGGAAAATTTTTGGGGAAGCTGTTGGAGATGCTCTAACAATCCCAAAATGTGATAAATTAAATATCTCAATACGATTTTGCACATAATTATTATGAAGGAATATTACCATATATTGCATAACATGTAAGTCCCATATTATTTCATAAACTCAACCACATAATCTCAACATGCAATTCTAGCTAGTAATAATAAGATACCTCCATACATTTTCGTACTTGCACGTAGTCATATAACCATATTTTCACCACGAAGGATTTTATTCAATGAACTTATTTGTACAAAGAGTTTTGGTAAATGACTTTGGTAAAATCCTAGAAGTAGCCACATTTTCAAATATAAGCGAGTTCTCCACATTTAGTATACAATAGTTAAATAACACATGAATGATAGTTGAAGACTCACCAACTAGGGTTTGTAAGGAGAAAACCCCAAATCTTGGAGAAACCCTAGATTAATAAGATTCCAAGTTAACTTCTATAATAAGTGCAAAATATGACTCATGAAGAAGATGGTTGGGTTAGAACAACTTACTTAAGGGCTTGTAAGTAAAACCCTAGAAATTATAGAAACTCTAGTTCCTTAGAGTTGTCTTGAATGGTTTCCTTGAATCTTGGAGACTTCCTTAAATACTTGAAGACAAAGGATTTAGAAACCCTAGATAATCTCCAAATGATTCCCACAAGTCATCAATGTGAGAGGATTTAATGGAAGGAGTATGGTAGGTGAACAAAAAATCGATCCAGGAGAGAGAGAGAGAGAAAGAGTTCGGCCAAAAGAAAGAAATGAGAATTTTTGTCCTCCAATTAAAAAAAAAAGACAGCCGCTGCACTTAAACACAAAATTCTGGCCGTCGGCGATGTTGACAAGGCGATTGTGACACGGCCCTATCGTCGGTCATTTTCGCCGGATATGTACCGAGAGGAGTCCGAAGTCCAGCAGGTTGGCAGCTGCGATAGTGCCCTCTGGCGAGAGTGACCCTAGCATTATCGCCGGGGCACTCTCGCCCCCTATGTACCGCCGACGAGATAGAGAAAAAAAGAAGAAGAAGGAGTTGGCTTGAGCTCACGTGGTCTGCACTCCAGGGTCCCACAAGCATGACTAGGAAGAATTAATTAGGCCACCCACTTAGAATTCTCATGAGGAACCGATTATTGCCACACCATGGATACGTGGCATTTCCTACCATATGCATGAATGCCTATACACATGCACACATACTCACATGAGGACCTCAACAAAGAGAAACAAAATGGATTGTGAAGAGATGCAAAATTCCAAATTTACTACCATTAGATTAAAGGAAAATAATTTTTTTACCCGAAAATTTAGAGTGTTACATAGACTCACACCAATGGCGGAGAAGATAATTCAGAGAAGGGTGGGCAAGTCTGCGACATGGAGGGTACGCGGAATTGGATATAATGTGTTCGAGGTTCAGGATCACTGTAGGAACGCAAAGGTCGCTATATCCAACCATTCTTGTGAATGTCTGCGATGGAAAGTTTTTGGGTTACCGTGCGATCATGCCATTGCTGCTGCAAGACATTTGGGTCGTAGAGATTGTAGTGATTTGCCTGTAAATTACTTCACGTCCAAAACTTACCGGGCAACATATCGGGAGGTAATCATGCCAGCTGGACCCCCTAATTCATGGTTGTCTCCAGACGTCCCCTTTATGTCATGCTATCCACCGTTAATAACTAAGAGACGTGTCGGGAGACCAAGTAACAACGATCGGCATCCATCTCGTGGTGAAGGTCCCATACAGAGAATATGTTATAGGTGTGGAGTCGTAGAACATACACGTGGAGAATGTCCAACTCCTACTGAATCAAGCGTGCCTAGGAGTAGAGGTTCAGGTAGCCAAAGAAGACGCTCGCATGCATCATCGGAGCTAGAATCACATGGAACTCTAAGACATGGTACTATTGACCTCAACATTGATTTTTAACGAGTAAATCGTGTATGCTATGTGCACCTTGTTAAATTAAATAAACACAAGTGTTTGTTAAGTGCCTTTTTGTTAAAATAAATAAAGTCTTTATGTTAAATTAAAGCATCATTTTATTAAGACGCACATTTTCAAGAACATGGAACGGATACAGTGCATCTGAACTAAATAAGCAACCCTTGGAGAAATATAGTACAAATAGATATTCTGGCAATTGATGATCCACTCAGCCTTTTCATTCATCACCTCTTCCAGAACGGTATAGCTTTGTTTGATATCTCTAATTGTAGCCTCCTCTTCACTGATATCTTGCTGCAGGACGTACATCCCGCGCTTCTTTTCCTCTATCACCGCCTTTTTTGCTAGTTGATGTTCCCTGTTCTTCTGCCAGATTCGTCAAAAAAGGGCTGCAAGATTCGTCTGAAAAGGTCTGCAAGATTCGCCTGAAAAATGATGCAAGATTCGCCTCACAAAGGCTGCAAGATTTGCTTGAAAAAAGGCTACAAGATTCGCCTGAAAAGTATAAGTTTTATATTTGACCAAATGTAGGTTCACAATTGCGAAGGTTGCTCCGTGTGCTATAAATACTCCGGTTAATTCCAACTTAAAAGTCACAACATCCATACAACATTTTTCATCCGCTGATATCATAAGACTCCCCCTTTCACGAAACACATGGCTGAAAATGCATCATCTTCAAGCCCGTCGTATTCATAAACAATGTCGGAAAGGATGAAAAAATCAATAGAAAAAATGCAACAGAGATTGAAGAACTCACTCAAAGGTAGAAACAAATGATGACCTATAAGGAAGGACACATGAAAAGGATGGAAGCGGACTTGGAGGAGATAAAAAGGTTAAAGAGGGAAATGAAAGATAAGTCGACAAGACTGTACAAGAGTTCACAATACTTCAAGCGCAGGTAACCGAGAAGAAAAATTGGATTGATCGATGTAAATCACTCTATCCTTAGATGGTGCTAGTGTTGTTGGTTTCGTTCTTTGGAGTTTCTATGTTGTTGTTTCGTACCTGGAGTTTCTATGTTGTTGTTTCATGTTCTACTTTTCTCATGAATAAATGATTTTGGGTTTTTATGAGTTTTTATTTTTATGCCAGTGCAAAAGTTGTGTATAAATAGATACGTCAACTGATTTCCCAAACATAAAGCGATAGGACATGAAATCATCATTCCACATGAACATAAAAACAGTTACTGGAAATGCACGTGAACAGAAACATAAAGCGATAGATTACACATCAGTCATCAGTCAATTGCTAAACCCCTAAAAGCTTCATCTGGGATTATGCTTGCACCATGATAATGTCATTTTTCGACATTATTTTGAAGCCTAACTCGGGGTTTGTGTTGTAAGTTTCTGAGTAAAATGGTGATTTTAATAGTATTATTTGAGAAAATACAGGTCATTGTAAGTTTCCGGAGTTAGGCGAGTTTTGGGAAGATTGGAGGACAAAAATCGAAAAATGGAATTTTTTTGGCAAACAGAGCTCTGCGCTACTGCTCGCAGTAGTGGAGTCGCGCCGCCATCCGCGCAGAGGTCTGTTCCACGTTTTTCCAGTGTTCTGCGCTACTGCTCGTGCTAGTGGAGTCGCGCCGCCATCCGCGCAGACCCCCTGGCCGTTTTTATTCCTTATGACGTCTAGGGTTGAGGGTATTATTGATTGGTTACGTTTAGAGACTTTCTCTGGGCGATTTTAGGAGCTAAGAAACGATTTTTCAAGGCGAGAAGAAGGCAAGAAACATCAAGTAACGAGAATCAACAAGGCGAATCGAGTACGTTCATCGGCGGCTTAGGCTTTTCAGGGAGTTTTTAGATTTCTTTTCTTTTAGTCAAAGCATGTTTACTTTCTTTTCCATCTTGTCATTTCTGAGTTTTGAAACCCCCAATATAAACTAATCCGTTCATGTTGGGGGGTTGGTTTGAATAATGGTTGGATAATCGTTTAGCTTTACAGTTGGTATGATTGATTTAATATAGATGGATGACATGTGTGGAATTGTTCTTAATGCTTGTAATAGTCCGACCAACTATTATTTGATTTTATGAATCTTTAATCTTTGAGAAAAGTTTTGATGTTTGATTAATTCTTCATGTCTTGGTTGAATTTGAGATAGTAATATGATGATTCATCCTTTGTGGCTTTTAATCATTAATTGTTCAAATACTTTTGTTAAGATCGAAAGATGATACCATGTGTTGAATGATATTGCTATAGCTTGATAGAGTATAGTAATGGAATGTGATTATGCCTGTTATCCTGAAGTTATGTCAATCGTATCAAATCTGTTGGCTAAGTGATTGTTTACCTGAGGAATCCAACCCTCCAACTCTCTCTCTTATCTGAATTAATTAAAGTTTTAATTCGTGTTCCGATAATTAACAAACCAAATCAATTTGCACTAGTCTAGTTAATAATATATACAGTCTTTGTGGTTCTTGACACCTGGTTCCTTTGGTTCGATACTCGTACTTTCTGAGTACTATTACTTGATTCGACCCGTACACTTGCGGTAGATTTAGGGGGGTGTAAACCCGCCTATCAAGTTTTTGGCGCCGTTGTTGGGGAACCTGTTTTGTGTGAATATCACTACCAGCTGTAGAAATTATTACATTAGACACCTTGTTTTTATTTAATTTTAATTTGCTTTGAACGTTCATTTATATTTGGGGTTTGAGGTTTTATCTTCTCCTTTTCAGGTTACCTCTTGGTTTATGCCAAGAAGGAGACTTTTCGGGAATTACTACCGATTGACCCGGAGATAGAACGGACTGCCAGAGACCTGAGACGACAAGCACGAAACAGAATGGCTGACGTCAACATCCACGTTGAAAATGATTGGGAAGAGGGGATGCCCATCAACAATGGTCCTCTATTGAACAATGGTCAACCACCTCCAAATGCAAATGCGAACAATCAGAACCACAACAATGCCAATCATGGTCTCAACAACAACAACAACGTCAACCACAACCACAACGTCAACAATAATGTTAATCATGGCGTCAATAACAATGTCAATCATCCACCACCGCCACCACAAAGGGCACCAATGAGAAATTTTTCCAACCCGAACATGGGAGCTGCACAACGAGGACCATATGCACCTCCGATAGCTGCTAACAATTTTGAAATTAAACTTGGTACCATCCAATTGGTGCAATCAAACATGTTTGGAGGTGCAGCAACTGAAGACCCCCATGCACACTTGCGCGCATTCGAAAAGATATGCAATACTTTCAAGGTGAATGGGGATGATCAAGATTCGATCAAGATACGGTTGTTCCCGTTTTCATTGAGGGAACGAGCCACTACTTGGGAAGAGAGTATACCACCTGGGTCAATTCGAACTTGGAACGATATGGTTACAGCTTTTCTCAACAAGTTCTTTCCACCGGGGCGAACGGCTCAACTGTTATCCGACATCACACATTTCTCGCAATGGGATCAAGAGTCTTTGTACGAGACATGGGAAAGATACAAAGGGATGCTCATGAAGTGTCCACATCATGGGTTACAATAGTGGATGATTATCCAAACATTCTATGTGGGGTTGCACCCTCAATCTAAGAATGACCTCACAGCTGCTGCAGCTGGAGCTTTAATGAACAAGTCCTATGAGGAAGCGGTCGAGTTGATAGAGAATTTAGCAGAACATAGCTATTCCACTCCAAGATCCGCTGTTAGAAAAGTCGCAAGCGTGCAAGAAACAGAAGAGTTGAAGGCTATAAAGGAACAATTGAATGCGTTGACTAACCAAATGAGAGGAGCAGCTATTCAACCGAATGTTCAGAATGATATGGGTGGTCAAGACCAATTCACGAATCCTCAAGACTATCAATCGCCGGAACAAGTTCAATTCGTTCAGAACCGGAATAATCGGCCGAGGAATGACCCATTCTCTAACACCTATAACGAGGGATGGAAGCGACATCCTAACTTTTCTTGGAGTCAACCTCAACAAGGCCCAGGCAAGGAAACAATGGGGCATCAATAACAGCAACAACAGCAACAGTATGAAAAGAAGCCTGGATTGGAAGACATGATGATGAAATTCATGTCAAAGATGAAAGGTGCAGTGGAAGGTTTGGCAGGTACTGTGAACATTGTGAAGTCAACCACGGACCAAAATACCGCCTCAATCAGAATGCTAGAAAGACAAGTTGGACAAATAGCTGAAGCACTACAATCCCGGACTCAAGGTCAATTCCCTAGTCAGACTGAACGAACACCAAGAGAGGAGTGCAAGGCTATTCATCTAAAAAGTGGAAAGGAGTTGATTATAGACCCTACCCGAGATCCTTTAACTGATGACACTAAAGCTAAAGGTACTGAAATGGGTCCCATCAAGGTAGAAGAGGTTGAGGTAGACGAGGAGATAGAGATTGAAATGTCGAAGAATAGAGATAAGGGGAAGGAACAAGAGTGCACTCCATCAATGCCGACAAGCAACCCATATGTGCCACCACTACCGTTTCCGTATCGGTTGAAGGCACATAAAGAAGAGGAACAACTCAAGAAATTTCTTGACATTTTCAAGAAGTTACACATCAATATTCCATTTGCGGAAGCATTGGCATAAATGCCAACTTATCTCAAGCTCATGAAAGACATCGTGTCCAGGAAGAGGAGGATTGAAGATCATGACACAATTGCACTTACTGAGGAGTGCAGTGCTAGAATCCAACACAACTTGCCCCCAAAGCTTAAAGATCCAGGGAGTTTTACTATCCATGTTCATATAGGAAACTTTAACTTCAGTAAGTCATTATGTGATCTTGGTGCAAGTATTAATTTAATGCCTTTATCCATTTTCAGGAAACTTGGCTTAGGGGAAGTGAAGCCAACAAACATGACACTTCAACTTGCAGATAGATCGGTGAAGTATCCTTATGGAATCGTGGAAGACGTTTTGGTAAAGGTTGGAGAATTTTATTTTCCAGTGGATTTCGTTGTTTTAGATGTGGAGGAAGATGTTGAGATGCCATTGATTTTGCGAATACCATTCTTAGCCACAAGCAAGGCTTTGATAAACATGGAAGAAGGTGTGATGACTTTTAGAGTTGGGAATGAGAAGGTAACTTTCCATGTTCTCAAAAGAGTAGAAGATAGAGGTGAACCAGGAGTGGGGCAGATTGGATCAGAAACTGGTAAGAATGGGGAAACACATGTGGGGAAAATCGAGAACAATCATATGTGTGGGCGGTTCAACTTCGCAAGCGATACCGAGCCAAGTTGAGAGCCATACAGTCGTGCCACGACTTGAACTAAGGCGCTGGGTGGGAGGCAACCCACCATAGGTTGAATTTTATTGTCTTTTGAGAATTTCATTATTTTGTGTGTTTACTTTCGTTATTGCTTTATGTGTGTTTGGTGTTTAATTGTTTTTTTTTTGTTTAGTTTTGATAACCCTGATAGCAATTCCGACGTGAAAAAACGCAAGGCAGCAGAAAAAAAGACAAAAGGGAAGAGCAGTATTCCGCGCGACCCATGGAGCTAGCCATGTCGCGCGACCAATCGTGCAAGGCACTGGAATGTGCAAATATTTGACCAGCGCGACCTTCGGTGTGACCCAGCCCGCACCACCATCCGTGCACGCATTCTGACAGGTATTTACACAACACCCCTTTGAAAACCTCGGTTTCACCAAGGTTTGGGGTTCCCTTTTTCATGTTGACACTCACTTTGCATAATTCTGTGTCGTGAAAAAGAACCTAATCTAGAGATTAGGTTTGGGTGGCATAATTACTGTTATCTGTACTCTAATTGCATAATTCGTGGTTGTTTCTACCTTCTATGATGAATTAGATTGGGGACAATGTTTATGCCTGGTTTGGGGTGGTTTGTCGAGTCTATCATTGGTTGATCTC
This sequence comes from Saussurea involucrata, assembly GCA_033807775.1. NCBI lineage: Eukaryota > Viridiplantae > Streptophyta > Magnoliopsida > Asterales > Asteraceae > Saussurea > Saussurea involucrata. The sequence continues at coordinate 144,492,884 of CM066322.1, forward strand.
AGTGGATTGAACAATCACCTTGTTTATAGTGAAGAGTGGGCGACCTTTTTAGCATGACTTAGTGTGAATTTTCGAAGACACTAATTTTGGGGGGAGGAATTAGAAGGGATAATATAGCACAAGGGTGGACCTAGGCGACTGCACACATTAGAGACATTAGTGGAGACCACCCGTGCGTTTGTTGAGCCATACACTTGCTAACTTCGATTCCGAGAGACTACACATTACTCGATACACTTCTCATTTATCTTTTGGTCGTTGTTGTAGCTGATATCACTATAACTTGCATCCGTTATCAAAGACATCCATAGGAATAGGAGTGAAGCTTTTGCTTATCTGTGTGAACAAACCATGTGTGAAGACATCAGGCTTTTTGGTTGCTGCTAATCCCACTGCTTTTCACAACTCAATGTTCCCAAATGAAACCCGTTGTACCCTTTCCAGATACACTTCAAGTATGGTCGTTTCGTCCCAATAGTTACCTATATTGAAAACATCTTCGTTAACCACCAGGTCTTTTAATCCAGTGTCTAAGTCTTCTTCTGGTGGTTTAAAATACATTTTCATTCCATCTCGTTCGTGTTCGTCATAACCAAGTTAGCCATTATTTGATGCATGTGTAGCATACAGATAATCTCAGCTGTTGACATACGACCTAGCGAATGGTGGTGTGAAATAGCCATTATGATGGACCTTCATAATAAATAGTAGTGGACCGCCGCCTGTGGGATGGAAAAAAGTTAGAAATTAAGGCGAGACAATTTATTTATGGTCGTGAAACAGAATTACTAAAAAATCATGTGGTCGATCCATTGCGGAAGCCGTAAAATGGACCTCTAAGTCTCCATAGGCGTTGGCTTTCAGGAGCAATTCGTGAAGAAAATGCAAGGTTGATGAAATAATTGAGTGAACAAACAGGAAATGTAGAAGGTAGGAAATGATAGATAGCAAGTTGTGAATTACTACTTCATCATACCACATACTTATAGTCGTGAAAAGGTAGCTTCATAATTGCGGATGTGGATTTGGTCAAGATATAGGCCTGAAAAGGACTGAAAGATTCGTTTGAAAAGGACTGAAAGATTCGTCTGAAAATGACTGCAAGATTCGCCTGAAAATGGCCTAAAGATTCGTCTGAAAAAGGCCTAGGTTCGCAATTGTGAAGGTGGCTTCGTGCATCTATAAATACTCTCGTTATTCTGTGTTTTATCGCTGTTCATTAGTATTAAAAATAACAACTCATACAAAGTAATTTGTTATACAATATTATTTCATAACAAACACATACTAATCAGTACAAAATTATTCAAATATCAAGCTCCGGCTACACGATGCCTGGGTTTTTGACAATCCCCACCGACTTCTTATATGCTCTGGTGAGACGAGCCTGGAAGTGTTAAGCTCCACTTATGGTATGGCAGTCAACATACTGACGTATATTGGCTACATCTACACCAGTAGTCAATTCTACCAGTCCAGTCAATAAGTCTGCATTCGCCCTTTTAAAATACGACCAATAGTATGTTGGTTTGACGTAGTCTAGCTCTTTCATGATCTGGTGAAGTAGTTTCATGGAAAGATCGTCCACATCTAACATGTCAACATAAACTTCTAGACCTTGGAAGTAATGTCTTCTAGGTGGTTCCGTGAAGTACCCTTGATGGTGGACTTTCATGGTGAACAATTGTGGATGTGCATCTATTGATGAACATTAACAAAGTTAGCCTTAGACAAGATTTGACACAAGCAAAACCCAAAGAAACATACACACTAACCATATAACGCGGTGGTAATGGCTGGAAGCGATTGAGATAAACACCTAAAGTTCCAGACATGAAGATTTGGGGGTGTCATGTAAGAAGACGTGTACAAGTTTTGCGTTAATGAATATTATGCTCCCGTTTATGTGTTTTACGACTCCTCTAGCGTTAGGTATTTATAGCCAAAGGTAGATGCCTGTTCTCAATTGAAAATTCTGAACACGTGGAAAATGAGAATTTCTTGAAAAATCCTGGTACTGGATATGGATAATAAAGCTTGTAACATTCATCTGACCTTTGCACACTTATCTTGACCAAGTCCACTCTCGCAAATGCGGAGTATAATGTTAGATTATATAAAAATAATAAAAATTTAACAAGTATTGAGGTACCAAAAACACACTTTATAAAACACTTCAAGTACCCTACTTTGGTGATTAATTTCTCATTCAAACGACGTCCGATGTGGACGTCCAATGTACCCAAACGAAGGTATGATGGAGGAATACGAAATACTATAATAATTTACATAATGTTAGATTAGATAAATGTCCCTGGCGCCACCTGGAGCACATGATGGGATCTGACCAACAATCAACGTGGATAAGTTTTTACATACCCGCACACCGAAATCTCCAAGGGCCCCCATCTGTTGTGGTACATCATCTGCGTAGGTCCAACGAATTGTTTTGCTAGCCTTTATACGCATGCAATCTTTGATTTCTTTAATTAACAGCGTCAAGAGCTTGGCAAATCTATCCATCATCTCTGCAAATGGTGTCTTGTATACAGAGTTGCGGTAACTATCGTATACAACCATATGCATGGTATTCATGTCCAGATCCCAAAGTACCCAATGTCTGGACTCAATGCAGATAGGCATGTAAACCTGGAATACTAGAATAACAGACAAATAGTTGGTAACAAAAGAGTTAAATAAAATACATGTAAAGTAATTTCCATACTCGTTCGACTTTATACCATGCCCACCACTCCTCGGTATTGCCATCGGCCATGGTGTACATAGATCTGACCCCTTGCCGCTCCACGATTAGCAATTCAAAGAAATTACTAATCATCACCATCCAATTCGCTTTTTTAGAGTGTGATTCAAGGAGCATTTTCACCCAGGCATCGATGTGCTATACACAAAACATAGATTGTTAGACATCTAATTAGAAATATATTTGATTATAATACTTTATTTAAATGTTAAACTTCAATACTAACAGCGCCGTTGAGATTCCCTTGCTTCTCAATGCCCAACAGTATGCCCCACCACCCCTTCGTCATCGGCAGTGGATGATATAATGGAAGGTACTGTAATACCCCGGGTAAGTTCGTTAGTTAAAAGTTAGTTCCGTTAAAATTATTTGACTTTATAATTAATGTTTAGGGTGATTTTGGGTTAAATTAGGAGTTAGGGGTATATTGGATCATTAAGGGATAGCATAGGGTTTAAAGGGTAAAAATGGGTTAGATATTATCCCTTAGTTTAATCTGAAAAATGCAATCAGCAGATATTATCTTGAAAAGCAAATTGGTGTGTATGTGTTTTGGAAGAAAAGAAAGAAAGAAAGAAAAGCTAGCTTAAGAGATCATTTGGTGTACTTGGAAGAGATTACAGGTATGTCTCCTTTACAAATTATGTTTGTAAATGTTATTAGGAAGTTTCTGTCGGATTAAAATCATCAAAATCGATCTGGTGTAAATCACAGTCGGATTCTGGGTAGAAATAGGGCAAAACGTCAGAGGTGTCCGGACACTATGAATGTGTCCAGATGGTTTTGTTGGAGGTATCCGGGTAGTTCTTTGATGGTACCCGGGTAATTCTTTGTTGGTGTCCGGACAAGTCTTTTATCCGGGTAAGTTCCTTTTCCTATGTTGCCCGGGTAACTTGTGGTATCCGGATGACGTCCGGATTGTCCTGATTGTCCGGAAAAGTCCTGATTGTCCGGAAAAGTAGTGTTGTCCGGGTAACTTGTGGTATCCGGATACTTTAGGGGAACATTTGAGGATTTGAGTTCTTTAGAGTTCTTAGCCTTAGTAAGACTTATGTGTTTTATGTGGTAAAGAGATATCTGTATCTATGTGTTACAGATCCTGTGAATTCTGGGTAAAGGACTGAACCTGTTTAGAAGGCTTGGAAACGTGTTGATAAGCAATCAGGTGAGTTTTGCTTTGAAAACACTTTTTAACTGGAATACATATATCTGTGGAATTGAGAGTGAAATTATTGATAATTATGTGCTCGAATGTGAATTATAATACAGTGAGATATTATATTTACATGTGTATTATAAATGTGTTATAATACGTTGGCCGGATTTAAGACCGGTGTGATTGGCTATAGAACTTGTATAGCGTTGTTTGGCTGTAGATGTTGTGCAGCGTTGTATTTTATTAGCTGGCTTGCTACCACTAATATGGCCAGGAAGAAATGAGAAAGGAAGGTATATGATGTGTGAGTTCAATTGGATATGTGTAATTATGTGCGTGATTTATATGAATAAAGTTTATATAAATGGTTTAAACTAACAGGGGTTTCTCACTTAGACCATCAGGTCTAACCCTCATTTTGTTTTAAAAATATGTATTCCAGGTGGCGGATCAAGTAAGGGCAAGTAAATAGAGTACGAATTGGAAGGCTAGTGAGAAGGACTATAAGATGAAGCTTTTGACTTATTTAGTAGTTGTATTGAAATGTTAAATGTTATGTATGTAAATAGTACAAGGATTGTATTTCAAATGTTTTCTTTCTATTGTAAAAGACTTCTGGACCGTACTTGAAATGTGAAGTTTGTTTGTTATATCTATTTGTGTTATATTGCGTGTTATGTTGTGTATATGGGATATGGGATGTTACAGGTACAATCCGGGAAATTGATCAGTGTGGTATCGGCCAACGATCGGAGACCGTGTGGCGTAAGACACGTTGGCTACAGAAAATGGCACAGTGGAACCCATGGCACTAGATGAAGAAGACAAGGTCTTAGTAGGTCCCTTTGCCTTAGTCTTTGCCTTTGTCTTTTTTTGGAGTGGGTGTGTTCGATTTAGGTCGGGTCCATGGACTGGTTATCCATTTCCCTAATGTCATCCCTCATTTGGGCCTCTAGTTGCCATGGGTCGGGACCGCCGCCTGGACCTCCGACGAGGATAATCTCTGAGGTGCGGGGCTGACCGGCGTACTAAAGTGATCTCTGATGATGTCAGACCCACATGAACCCGACAGACTGCTAGACTGCGGCTTAAAGGTGTCATACGACGAACCCATCGATTGGAAGGTCGCGAACCCCGAGTCTGAACCCGAAATACCGCCCATCAAGTCGTCGAACGCTGACACATCTCCTCCGAATAAGATGCCGCTAAGGCATGCAACCTGCCTTCTCCAGACACCGTATGAGCCATCGTGCCCTGAATATTCAGATTGATCTACATAACTTACACATTTTCAAAATAAACAAATTAAACAAAGAGCACAAATAAGTTACAACCTACCCAACAGTGTCGAACGCAGACCCCGTATAACCCGATGTCATCTGAAACCAAAACTACTAGTAACTTACATTTTGCGTGTAGGGTGGCGGTGTTTCATACGACGACCCCGACATATCGTAGTTCGTTGGCATCTGGGGTATGTAACCCGATGACCCCGATGTCCCAAACTAGTTGACATTTTCCATTATAAGATTTTCAAACTTAATAAAGAAAAAACAAATATAATGAGAAAATTAGTATTCGTAGTGACTTACATGCTGCGGGTAAAACGTTGGGTAAAACGTTGGTGCAACATGCGTGTGTCCGAACTCATTCAGGAAGTGGGACGGTCGGCCACCCGACATTTAATAAACGTATGGGACGTACTATCAATACCCAAAGTAAAACACCGTGGACGATAAATTAAGTTAAACACTAACCTGAAAAGCGTGACACTGATGACGCATGTCCTCGACCTATTTTATGCGTCTCTCGTGATCATTGTACTGCCTCTGGACCTGGTCCAGCTGGTCCCACCTCGTTTGATATGGGTTAGGAGGCGGCATACCATGATGGGAGGAGGGGGGCCTCATATCGGTCGCTAACCCCTTCAAAGTGCTGAGGTCCCACGTCATCTTGGTCGTCTGACGATGACCCCATGGAAGAAATAGAGCAGATGGGGAGGGAGAGGGCCGTCGGGCCCCCTCTTCGACGGTTGCATGCTGTAACACCTCAAAATTTCACAAAGAATATAAGCTTGTTATGAAAATGTTGAGTGAATGAAATTGTCCAGTTTTGATCTTGTTAAGGATACAACTAAAATGTAAATTTTGACTAAATATTGGTATTGAGGGATTGGATTTGTTATTATACAAATTAAGGAATAGTGGGGGTGATTTGGTCATATTGGGAAAGTGTTGGGTTAAATTGGAATTAAGGGAAAACTTTGAGATATTTATGAGAAAGGAATCAATTTAGGCTTATCAGTTGTGGAATTGAAGTCGGTTCAAAAAGTGCAGAGAGAAACCGCGTTCTAAATCTCGTTCGGTAAGAAATTCGATTTTCTCCTCCAATTCAATTGCTTAAGGATGGATGATTATAAGTCAAATCTGGGTTATGATTAGGTTATTGAATCGTTGGAGAATCAGATTTGAAGTTGGAGTTACTAGGTTGAGTCGATTTGCTTAGACTCTGAAATGAGTTTGCTTTAAGGTGAGTTCATCTTACTTGATAATTTTTATGTGTTATTATCAAATGTTTGAATGATTTAAACTTATACTGGTGTTGAGAAATCGTGGTCAGCATAATTTGAATGGTATGCGATTTTGGGTTAGAAAGTTCGATGTGCAGGTCGAAGTTTTCGGGTAAGTAATATTTTCCCGGAAGTATCCGGAAATTGATGTTTTCCGGAAGTACCCGATATGTTTTCCAGAACTATCCGGTAAATTGTGTTTCCCGGCTACGAGTCCCGGATTGAGCTTCCCGGATACAACTTCCGGATTGTGTTTCCCAGATACTAGTCCCGAATTGTTCCCGGATCCATAGTTTTCCAGTAGTTTCCGGATATGAGTTTCGGACACTTAGTCCGGATAGTTTTCTGGTAGTGTCCGTTAATTACTGGGTTTCCGGTAATATTAATTTTGGAAATTTTCTGATAGGAGACATTCTGATTAATTGATTTCAAATTTAGCAGTACGAACATAATTATAACTCAACTTCGAGTATGATATGATCTGTGATATGTTTTGATTTGGTACTCACGTATGCTAGTAAGTGTAATGGATCCATAGGAACTAGAATTATTTGATAAATGCGGAATAGACGTGGCGCTTAATCGTAATTCCCGTTGATTTGAAATGAGGAATATGCATGTCACTTAATTGTAATTCCCATTTCATATTGTGACGTGAAATCGTGGAATATGCATGGCGCTTAATTGTAATTCCCGATTTCTATTGGACGATAAGGGATAGGCATGGCTTAATTGTAATCCATACGTCCACTCCAAGAAATAGGCATGGCGCTTAATTGTAATTTCTTGGATATGAACTGTAATCTAGAATCCTCCGTGATTCGTAATGGCACTCTTAAACGTGATACTATGACTTACTTAGTGTTTGTCATATTCATGGAATCATGTATGATTCCCGTCATCGAAAGATGTTATGTGTACGATATGAAGGTTTGCGAACAGGTTATTTTATATGCTTTGTTTACAAATTTTGGTTTTCAAAGCTTATAATTGTCTTGATTTTAACTGGATGTTTTCACTAGGCGCAAACCTAATGTTTTCAAATTAACTTTTCTTATCAGGTTCTGGCTCGGGAAGGGATATGAAGTGATGAGTGGAGAGTGACTTTTGAGTCATAGCTTTTGGAGATGTAATTGAGGGATTAGTCATGACGAAGATATTTTGGAAAATTACCTAGACAACCCATATAATCTGATCTTATTGTTATGGATTAGATTAGTAGGTTGTTTTTGATGATTCAGTTGTAAATATGAACCTTCGTTACTAATGCTTCATTTATGTATGAAAGTATTGGAAGATATTGTAGTATACTTTGATGAATTTAAGGTGTAAATTTATTGTGTTTTTTAGGGTGTTTCACCAGCCCTCCTCAGTCTAAAAAAAGGCTTAGCTCTCGCGATACCAAACCTGCTGCTCCTCGGCAGGCGTAGCCACAAGGCGCGGGAGTGGGTGATACCTCTCCTAAATATATTGAAAAACATATTACATTAAAATTGCAGGACTAACTTAGTCAATATTGTTTAAGAACTCGAATTGGAAAGATAGTAAAACAACTTACATCCCCAATTGAGTTAAAGAAGTCAAGGCAATGACCTTAGTCAGGATCACACCCCGGTCCCAACAGATTCCCCTATGAGACTTATGGTCATGCCTGGTGAAATATGAGAGGGACGTGGGAAACATCTCCAAGATCCATATCTGGAATTACACAACAAAAACAAGTACGTGGAGTTAAAAAATGAAACCAACCTCAAACGAATCACTATTTATTTTATACTACTTATCTATCCTTGAAGGCATATAAAACCCCAAACATCGTCATCTTCTCTTTCTTGTCGACGCGTCTCCTGATGGCACCATACATTTGTTTGAATTTAGCCTTCCAGATGTGGGATCCCCACGGATAACTGTTAACTTCCCGTAAATCCTCGACGACCCTAATCACTGTCTCGCTAACACACTGAGAAGGCTGACGGCCCATAAACACCAACTCCACCATCCCCACACAACACACACAAACAACATCCTTGTCGGATAGGTCCGCCATGTTGTTCATCCGTCGAACCACGGTTTCGGACACGAACCTTCCTCTGTAGAAACATGTGAACCAGCATGAGGTCGCCACTAGGCATGGTAACGTCCAACCATAGACCGCAAGGTGCCTTTCTAAAAATCAAAGCTCCGGCTTCATTCAGAGCCACCTTAATGTCGTTTGTCAAACTTACGCGACACTTAAGCGTCAAGGTCGCGTAGTAAAAATCCTTCTACATAGTAATGCAGAGATGTTGTTAACGGACCTAAGTTGTAATTATGCCAGTACGAGGACCTATTTTGTCAAGATGCATAGTACAGAGACCTAAGTTGCACTTACGTAAAGTACATGGACCTATTCTTTCAAGATGCATAGTACAAGGACTTAAGTTGTAATTATGCAAAGTATGAGGACCTAAGTTGTAATTATGCAAAGTACATGGACTTAAGTTAATCAAAATTGTATTAATTATATTTTACATGAACCAACTTACTATCTTGATATTATTAATAATTTATGTTAAGTATTTTAATAGAATAAAGTGAAAACAACGTAATTGATACAGTAATTGTTAACTTGTTTTGTCCAAATATATAATTACAAATTAAATCTCAAAATGATAAAAGTGCTCTAATTTATTTATATTGTCCTTTCACCAAAAATAAAAAAATAGTGATTACTCTATATAGAAAATATCTTAAACTTAACATATATGACTATATGTATTTTACCAAATACCAAAAAACTTAACAGATATGCATTTAATTTTATACATTATTTAAGAAAAGAATTATCTTAAAATTTGTAAGGATTTTTTTTACTTAACAGATAAAAAAAAGATATATAACAACAAAAAACTTAATAGAAATGTATTTTTGTATATAACTACAAAACCTAAAAACATATCTACAATATTTAACTATACAACAACAACAGGATTACGAAAACTTACTTGACAAGCCATTGAAAAGTTACCTAATGTCAAAAGGACTCACGAAACTTGATGGCGTTTTTTAGGAGCGTAAATAGCACAAGAAAATGAGAGAGTTGAGAAGAGTGAGGGGTGAGTGTTTGGTCCCCACAACTCTATGTATTTATAATGAGGAAGGGGGTGTGGGAGGGTAAGGGCCGGAGAGGGGGGGGGGGGGGGGTTTAATGGTCGTAAATAGACCTGACAAAACTAACACGACACGCTAATTCGACACGAAATAAACGAGGTTGGGTACTACATTTCAACCCGTTTAAGTAAACGGGTTGACACAACACGAAGATTAAACGGGTAAGGTCAGGGTCAAAAATTTCAACTCGAAAATAACCCGAATAACCCGTTTATATAAATATATATAAAATAAGTTTTCTTTTTAATTCTTTGGATTTTTAATGTTTGGATTTGGTTATAACGTATAAGTTTGAACTATAAAATTTAGATTTCTAAGGTTTCCATTTGAATTTGTAATTTTTTTTGTGAATTTTCGAAATTTAATTTTTAGTTTTATAAATGTTAAACGGGGTAAACGGGCTGTATCGGGTTTGGGTTGGGATTTTCTGACTCGTTTATTAAACGGGTCGGGCTAGGGTTACACTCTCAACCCGTTTAACTTTGAACCTGACACGAATATGACACGACACGTTTGCCAGGTCTAGCCGTAAATGAGAGGTGGTTGGGGTGGGTGGGTCAAAAAGTCGGTCAAATTAGGTATAAGGTTTACCCCACGCCGACACGTGGTGCGGCAACCTCACAAATGCGAGGGAGAGGCTAAACCTGTAAATATGTTTCACGATCCAGGGGGTATTTGGTAACTTTGGGGTTTCATTTTACCCCCAACCTCGCAAATGCGAGGCCTGGTCACGAGGGAGGGCCAAATGTGAAAATATTGTGTGTGGGCCGATGAAGGATCTCGCAAATGCGAGCCATTTCCCAATGTTAATGGCTATTTCGGTAATTTTAGGTTGAAAATGGCTATTTTGAGTATATATTTTTGAAAAATGGCTATTTTAATTAATTTCCCTAGTATAAAACTTATTAATTTGTGTGTGTATATATATATATATATATCACATACCGAACATATATACAAAAAAATATACATATAGAGGTGGAACTAAAAAAGATTCAATGTATAGGACATGGTGATGATGTAATTGTCTGATATATTATAATAATAAGAGACTTAACAATCATATTAAATTCAAAGAATAGATGGATATATGTTCATCGAGTTTAGTTTTCCACAAATAAGATTAATTAAATTCCAACATAATACTAAAGTTTAAAGATTCTAGAATTTGATTAGGCACCAGCTAGCTTTAGGTTGGTTTTTTTTTTGAAAGGCAACATGGAATTTATTCACCAAACAAACCACAAGTACAAAACGACATACCAACGAGAGCAAAAAAAGGAAACAGATTACCAACACCCAAAACTACACCGAAACAACTAAACAAAACATGGCAGCTAAATACGAGAGGGATAACCACGAAGGAAACCATACGGCAGAAAGACACCACAGTTTGCGAGGTGCAAACTGCCGATACCGACCAACAACTTTCGGTTGGCTATTTTAATTGGTCAGTCTTTTAAACACTCGTCCATATAAAAAAAAATTACCGTTTTCTCAAAACCACACATTAAAATCGATATATATCGCGCTGCATTACGCGAATGGACTTCTAGTAACTCAAAAATAGAAATACAATCATGGTTATGTTTATTTTGCAATCTATAAAAAAATAAAATAGAAAACATCATATTAATTAAAACTGATGTGGGGAAATAACAAATTAACAATCATATCCCCATTCATTATTTTCAGGACCAAATATGGATGTAGCTTCGATTCCAAGAATCTGCAAAACCTGCCAGCATGCATGGCCATGATTATGCACCATGATGGAATATAATGCATCAAATGTGAAAGCAGGGATAACGGATAGTATATGAATAAAATAGTGTGTAATAAAATGAGAAATTACACATCTTATAAAGTGGCGGGTTAGCAAACGGGTAATAAAAATAGTAAATAATATTTTACTTTTGTTGAAGAATAAATGAAACTGAACAACAATATAAGAGAAAGGAAAATTTGTAATTCTCATTAATCATAAGTCCTTTATATAGAGATGAATTACAAGTAGATAACTACAAGATATTTGAGTTTTAATCTATCTCTATCTCTATCTCTATCGTCATATCCTTTAGACGATGACACATTTATCCTACAACACTCCCCCTTGTGTCGAGTCAAAGGAGTGAAGGTGCACAATTGTTGCCTCGTTAAAACCTACCCTAAAATAAAAACTCAGTAGGAAAAAATAAAAATATGACGAAGGAAAAAGTACAACGCACCGGTTTCTTTTCAACACGTAGACTTTTACTTTAGTCTAATTTTCTCTTAGATTCGTACATTAATCATGAGAGTTAAGAAAACATGATGGTATATAAACTGTTGTCTCACTAAAACCTTACACCAAGGAACAAAACCCAATGGGAAAAATAAAACATTGGTTGAAGGAAAGAGCACAACATACCAATATTACATATATAGTAGACTCCCCCTTTTGTCTACCACTCCCCCTGATTCGTGCATTAATCAAAGGAGGTTTAAAACATTTCCGTTTTAATACTTTCTACATGTTTCCCAAATATGGTTTTACGTATTGATTTGGTAAACAAACATGTCACATTTTTCTCACATCTTATTCAGTTCACTTGAATCTTGAGGAGAATTGATTATATAAAAACTTAAGAAAAACATGTTTTGTGTTATAACCCTTGATATATTTTACTTTCATTTATTCGATACATGATGCACTATTTCCATACATGCAAGTTGTATAGTGGTTAAACTTGAAATTACTAGCTCCTCTTATATGTGTAATGATAGTCCTTAACCATGTACACCCTGAATAGTCTCATGGAGAGTAAGATTGTTGATAAATATAAGAGGATAGCTATTAAGGGTTTGCTTAGTTTACTTCCAAGCAATCGACATGTTCCATATGATAATTCCTTATCCAGTTTGGGAACAATCTTTATATGAATCAAACATTTACCTAATATCAGTAAATATATACCAAGGCATTGTTTGGTGTTTTTCTATAAGAGCCAGTACTTTTGCCGCTCACAATCTAAGTAGGTATTGAAGTTTCATTATCAATCCATTTATCTCCGTAGGGAAATTATAAGCCCACGTCAATGGTGCCAAAAGATTAATTTGATATCATTCTAATGACGTTGCGTTGGCACTGAGCTAAATCTAGCTGACAAGTTCAGTGAGAAGTACAATATACGGTCAAGTGTATTATGTTGAGTACAATAATGCGCCTATTGTACTTAGGTATGGAATTCCAGCTCCTAACACCTCTTCGTCCTCGTCCTTTAGACGAAATGGATCTTTCTTTATATCCAACACTTTGACCGATCATGGGAGTGCTAATCGGATGCGCTTTGTCCATATTAGGTCGCCTGATCATTTTCTAGACATATGCGGATCAGTGGATTAATATTCCACAAACTCGGTGTCGTAGCTCAAGTATCTAGACAAAACCAAGTTTTCCCACGATCTTTCATCTCAAATTCAGATTTCAAGTAGCTTGTGTTTTCTCTTATTTCATCAAGAGTGCCTATTATGTTCATAACATCGACATATAGAGCTACTATGAAAATCTGGGACTTGTTTTCTTATATAAATACGCAAGAGCACAGTTCATCGTTCTTATTTATCGTTTCCTAATCAAGTATTCACTCAGGCGGGTATACCACATCCGTATAGATTGCTTTAATCTATAAAGTGAGTGTTTCATATTTATTGTAATCACATTTCATTGTTTAAAGTTACTTGATATTGGTATAATGCCATCAAGCACTTTTATATCTCTGAATTTAGATCCCCATAGAGATATGTAGTAACTACATCGTTGAGCTGCAATTTCCAGTCCTTCAGAAACTACTTGGCTAATTTAATTAGCAGAACGTTGTCCATCACACGAGAGTAAGTCTTATTGTGGTCAATCCAGTGCGTTGTGAGAAACCTTGCGCCAAAGGAGAGCCTTATATATTATGATTTAATTATTCTCATTACGCTTCTCTGACAAATGATTTATCTATGTCCTACAGGCTTTACACTTGGTCGGTTAGCACTACCGAACCAAATACCTTTTCATTCGTCAAATACTTATCCTGGATTGCTTCTTTTCATTTATGCCAATTTGCTTTTTGTTGACATTCTTCAACTGAGCATGGTTCGATGACATCGTTCTCTATTATCTCATAAGCAACGATATATGCAAATATATCATCATTTAGCATTTATGATCTATCCATCGACTCATATTCATTTGAGATTTTTTTGATCTCTGGAATCAGTATAACTTCGGAGCGTCCTCCAGTAATGATTCATAGACATAGATTTAATCAGAGATAATCTCATGTATTGATGATATATGGTTGTGCCTTACTCTTCTCTTCCTTTAGATGAGTATCTATCGAACCAAGTAGCTTCCCCCATTTCCTTTTAGGAGCTATGACCTCAACCACACCTCCACCATGTGTGATTGCAACGTACTTCCAGTAACGTTGTGCCCTTGTTTAGGGGCTTTTGACCTTGCGAGTATGTTTGCAGCTCGTATATGTGATCTTGTCACTCTAGATAATATTAAACGTATCAGGTATTGAGTCTGATTCGTCTGACTTCAACTTTACGTTGTGAAGTTTTTGGGGATCAAAATGAGACACAATTGAAATATTCAATGGTACTTCCTGTCGTTCCCATGGAAAATCCTTTTTCCTATCTCCCCCTAACGACAGGAAGGTTGTCTCATCAAAGTGACAACCCACAAATCTAGCGGTAAAGGGATCACTAGTCAAGGGTTCTAATTAGCGGATAATTGTTGGGGGTTCATATCCAACATTTGATGACTCGTCTTTAAGACCCATTTTGGTACACTGTGGGGGCGTAATTGGCACATATACAACACAACCAAACATACGTAAATGTAAAACATCAGGCTTATATCCAGTTACCAACTGGTACGCATAAGATTGGTTGGCTGGTTGTGGGTCTAAACACGAATAAGTAAAGTTGCATGTAATATTGCATAACCCCATGTAGATCTGGATAAATTGGTGCACATAACCATTAACCAATGCCCTAGCTACCATCTATATTCTTCTGATGACAACTTTTATTATTCTACGAGACCATTTTATATATACACAAGGGGTATAGGAAACTCTACATTAATCTCTATACATATGCAATAATCATCAAACTCGTATGATGTAAATTCTCCAGCATTCTAAGTCATGCAGACTTGATGAAAAAATCAGGTTGGTTAGTCCTTAAACGTATAACTAGTGCTAGGAGTGCATCATTTCATGTGGACAATAATATTACACATGTTCATCGTGTCAAAACCAGAACCATAAAGTACTTTAATGGTCCGCATTCTGGATGTTTATGTCCATAAATATCACCTTATATTCGTTGTAAGAATGAAATATTTTTATATTATGTTTTTAGCTTTAGGATGGTCTCATTCCTGTCTTGGCTAAGAATCAGGGTATACAAAAGTTCGAGGTATTGGAGAGGGCATATTGTTGGGTTTTGTTCAAAATAAGATTTCAAAAATCATAATATTTGCAATGGAAGCTTAAAAACTTTGAACAACATTAAAAACATTTTAACACCCACCAAGGATCCATTTGCATGAACATGAAAGATTAAATAAAACATAGAGAGTTTTAGAATATTACAACCTTTGTAGTCCTTTGGTTCCTCATGGGAGGTTGGATGTTGGTGATGAATGTAGAACCCAAAAGAGAGCCCCTCTAGCGATATCCACCACAAGCAAGAACACCAATGTATGCTAGTACCCTTCTTGAAACAAGATGCAAAAAGAACTTCCTCACCACTCTACAATATAGTTTTGAAGAAAAGGAGAAAATCACACACTAGCTGTGTGTTTTCGGCCGAGAGCAAGAGAGAGGAGGGAGAGAGAGAGAGAGAGCAAAAACTTATTTCATGTATTTTTCCAATGTGATACACCATTTTTCAAGTAAGTCTCTTCCTTTTGTCCAAAAGCACAATCCAAGTAAGTCATTCCTATTGGACCACAAAATGGTCCAATGAAATTAGAGGCTTCCATGCATATTTGCACTTAGGACCCCTCTAGTTTAAATTTAGTTAAAATCATTATTTTAACTATTTAAACTTATTCTATATAGTCCATCATTTTAACTTCTAGTTAAATATGAACTCATCTTATTTTAATAAATAAGAATCTTTCATTTGCATCTAATATTATAAATTATATTCAATAATATAATTAATAATATTTATCAAGAATTAATAATATTTATCAAGAATCAAATTCTTATAAATATTAATTCGGTGTCTACTTGTTGTTCGATGTGATCTTATAGGATCATATATTACCGGTAATATTATTTTATAATCATTCTTGAGCATATAGAACCAACAATCTCCCACTTGCTCAAGATTGCATTATAGAATGATATAGACAGTGGTGGACGTCAAGCAACATCTCACTGCCCCCAGCAATGTATGAATGTAAGTGCCATTCAACAACATCCAATTCCCACAAGCTCATAGCTTCGATTGATGTATAAGGTGTGGTATCAGTTATCCTTTTGTTTGGACATCATGTTGAACATGAGACATGGATCACTATCATTCTCATCTATTGTTCAACTTTTGGTAAGGCGCCTTAGATGTCTCACTCTTAACATATTTAGAGAAACAAATCCCATCTTGACTACATACGCCTCTCATGCAGTTCATGCCATGCCCAATAATGGCCTTTATAGTTGCCTTTTTCAAGAACAACGGTTAACCATATCAAAGCATAACACTCCCTACATTTGAGTCCCAAATATGCATCTCAGGTCGAAGGATACAAAGATACTACCTTTATTCAAGACTCACTTATGACGACGATCCATGAGGTGATCTTGAAGCGGGTCAGGTCCAATACTTGCTCCCTAACAAGTACCTATGAACTTGGTTGCAACACTTTGCCACTTTTACTCTTAAAAGTCAACCAATCCAATTCATATTAGTCTTACTTCATAGTTGCTCCCACAATTATGATCGACTATGGACATTTTGAATAACTAATTTATTCAAGGATTTAAAACATGCTAATATAGAACACAACGAGTATGAAAAGATCATATCCTATATATCTAACTAAATACTATACTTGTTGCTTAACCTGTTCCAATATCCAAATACTAAATTCAAATCAAATCCCATTACTAGAATAACGAAGTCCTATAGCTCAAACATGACCCTTCAAGTTTAGCTTGCATAAGGAGCTTCATGAATGGGTTCATCCAGAAACTTGATTTGTGTAAACTCTGTGAACACTAACATCTCCATTTTTAACTTTATTCCAAATATAGTTTGTTGATCCAAACCCTCAGTGATTTGATAATGACCCTCTCTTAAATACTTAGTGAAAATTGTATGTAAACAATATGTATCAGAGTTTCACTATCGCTGATAAGTACTAAGATCTTACAGTACCGCTGATAGGAACTCTCGCTCTTTAAATTAAACATTCAGCGAACACTGTTCACCATAATGCGCTGAGTCTGTTCAGTCTTTATGGTGATCGCTGATAAGTTAGTTGTTTACTTATAATCCCTGAAGACAAGTTTCACGTCAACAAAGGTTCTACGCTGAAGTCGAAGATCAAGCTCAAGAACCAGCGACAAGTCTACTAATGAACTGATGCGGATCAGCGAAGACTCAGATTTGTCCACTCAACGTGAAGTATCAAGTACAAGACTTCAGCTATCGCTGAACTTTATCATTCGCTGAATAGTAAATGATAATCGCTGAATCAACGAAAGCTGATCATGAAGTCCTCCGTACAAAGTACTTTTGTCTTAACCTCCGTTGCACGCCACCGTACGAAATGTCAAAAAAGAACCTCCGAAAATCTGAGATCGTACAACCACTCTGATACTACACTGTTCATTCATGCGGCTACTAAGGTTGTCAACAAAGGTCAATGACATGCAACCAATCCGCTGATGACACGTGTAAAGTGTATACTGAATTGCATTAAATGCATGCAGTATATAAAGAGATGAACTCACTTCATTTGAAGTAACTTGCTAACTCTGGACAAGTTCAAATCTCTCTCAAGATAGGATTTTATTAGTAATCTCCATATCCTTCTTAGTGCAAGAAACCTTAGTGTTCCAACTTGTTTAGATTTAGGTTTATCCTTAATCTTGTTTCCGCAACAAGCTGTAAATTGTTAATGATTTATCAATAAACAATTTAGAAAAGTAAAATAGCGTGTTTGTATTCAACCCCCCCCCCTTCTACAAACTTGTATAGGCCTTTCGGGACCAACAAGTGGTATCAGAGCAGATTTGTTTAATCTCATAAACAAGATCTAATCTAAGATATTTCTCTTCCTTGCTATTATCTGAAAATGGCCTCCCACACAAACACAAATTATATAGACAATGGTTCTCTTGCAAAACCCCCTAGATTTTCCAGAGACAACTTCAAATTATGGAAAAATAGGATGATGCTCTTCCTAGAAGGTGTAGACCCTACTATGACCTACTATCTTTAAAACGGCCCACACATCCTTGTAACTATTGATCCTTTAGTTCCAGCCACTGCAACTCGAGCTGCTATTCCTGAAAGGCTGATTCCAAAGGAAATACACATGTGGACCGATGAAGATAAGAAGAAAGTGGCTATAGATACAAAAGCCAGATCCATACTATCCATGGCCCTTCCTGACGAAGTCTACCATTCCGTCATGAACCTGAAATCCTCAAAAGCCATGTGGGACACAATATGTGTTCAGTATGAAGGAACGTCTGAAGTCCAGGATTCAAGAAAGATCAACCTGGTAAGACAATACGAAAGCTTCATTTCTGGTAAGAATGAAACTCTCTCTGAAGTTCATCAACGTTTTAATTGCTTAATTATAGATCTAAAAACGGTTGGTAAGGAATATTCTAACTTTGAAGTGCTGACAAAGTTTTTAGAATGTTTACCTGAAAGCTGGGACAATTATTCCATGTGTCTCAAGCTGTCAAAAGATCTAAGATCAATGACACTTGCTACCTTATATGGCACATTGCTGAATCATGAGCAATCTAGCCATCTTAAGAAGAATCTTGTAAAAGATTCCAAAAGCACCCCTGTTGCTTTAATCTCAGAGGAACCTTCTACTCAGCGACCCGTGGTCACTATCACTGAGTTAGAAAGTAACTCTGAAAGGTCATCAGATTCTGATTCTTCAGATGATGATGAATCCTTGGCTCTCCTAACTAAAAAGTTCAGGAGATTCGCCAAGAAGAAAATGTTTAGAAAGAACAAAACTCTTTCTATAGCTGACAAGCCTAAGTCATCAGCTTTTGTTGATAAGGCTACTGCTACTTGTTTCAACTGCGAAAAGACAGGTCATTTCGCTAACGAGTGCAGGTCAAAGAAAATCATGAAACCTTCAGCTTTTACAAAGAAATCCTTTGTTCCAAGGAATAAAGACGACAAATACTCAAAGCTGAAGGAGAAGTATGCAAAGCTGAAAAGTTCTAAGAAGAAAGGAAAAGTCCTGATGGCTGACTATGATTGGGATGCTTCTGATGAAGAAGCCTCATCATCTGATTCTGAAGATGATGAAGCAAATCAATGTCTCATGGCCAATATTGAAGAAGAGGAAGAAAGTTCAGACACTCCCTCCACTTCAACATCTGCCATTCAGGTATCACCTTCCTTCTTTACCAATATTGCAAATATTGATGAAGCTGATAGTCTCCATAAAATCGAACTGCTGACTAGAAGTTTATACGAAGCCATGAACGGCAAAGCTGTGGTTGAAAACCAAAATCTTGATCTCGCTGAAAAGCTTAAAAACTGCCACCTTCAAATAGAAAAGCTTTCTAAATTTGAAGAAGATTTTAAAGATCAAGTCTATTTAAATCAGCTAGTCAAAATCGAACGAGCAGAAGCTATCGCTGCATTAAAAGCTGAACAAGCTACTATTGAAGGATGGTGTAATTCTTCAACAAAGATCACTGAGATAATTAAGGCTCAGATTCCTCTGAGTGATAAACGTGGTCTGGGTTATAAATATGATACTCCAAAACCAACCACTGAACGTTCAATGCTTAAATTTGGAACGTTCGTATCCTCAGTAGCTGACACTTCTTCATCTCAGTACTCCTCGTCGATTACACCAATCCCTGAGGAAACTCCTACCTCCTCAAAAGGTAAGGAGAAAATGGTTTATTCAAAACCTACCTCTGTCTCTAAAGACAAAGGTAAAGGAATTGTTATTTATCAAAATCCTCAGAAGGGTACCTTAGTACCTAAGCTGAATGCTTCCAAAGCCTTAGTGATTCATTCATCTGGTTCTAGAAATCAGACCTCTGGATCAGTTCAGCGACCTACTCCTAGACTCAGAGTAGATATCCTTGGTAAGAAATCTGAAGAACTGAATGTTCGTCCTATTTCAAAAACCAATAGTGTACTTGGTGCTGGCACTTCTAATTCCAAATTAAAAGCTCAGCACTCAAGTGGTCCTAGAACTAATTTTAGTTATAGGAAATGTTATCACTGTGGACTTACCGATCATATTGCAAGTAAGTGTCCCACAGCCACCAAAGCTGATAAGATAGCTAAGGTGAAGATAGCACCCAAGAAGACCAAACCAGTTGCAATTCAGGTCAAGGTGACTCCTACCGCTGAGGTCAAGAAATTGACCAAAGTGAAGAAAGACAAAGCTGAATCTTCAAATGATGCGAAGACAGCTGAACCCATTCCAACCACTTCCACTGACAAACGCGTATACATGGTGAAGTGGGTACCCAAGAAAAACTAATATTCCTTTGTATTGCAGGTTAAGAAGGGTATCTGGTATCTCGATAGCGGATGCTCTAGACACATGACTGGAAAGAAAAGCCTGCTCGCTGAATACAAGGAAGAGAAGGGTCCCTCTGTGACTTTCGGTGGAAATGGAAAAGGACACACCCGAGGGTATGGTGTACTTTCAAATGGTACAACATCCTTCAGAAGAGTCGCATATGTTGAAGGGCTGAAGCATAATCTTCTAAGCATCAGTCAGCTTTGCGACATGGATAATAAAGTGATTTTCACTAAGGAATCCTGCTTTGTCTCTGACAAAAAGGAGAAGATAGCTCTCAGCGGTTATCGTTTGGAAAATGTTTACGTTATAAACATGGACTCAACAACCACTGAGAACTCCTGTTTCTTCTCAAAAGCATCTTCTGATGTTAACTGGCTATGGCACAAAAGGCTCTCACATCTCAACTTCAAGACACTGAATACTCTTTCATCCAAAGAGTTAGTCACTGGTCTACCTCAACATTCATACGCCAAAGAGTCCTTATGTTCAGCGTGTGAAAAAGGGAAGCAGACCAAGGCAAGCTTTAAGTCAAAGCAAGTTTCCTCAGTGTCATCTCCTCTTCAACTACTCCATATGGATTTGTTTGGCCCCGTTAACAAACAATCCATCGCTGGAAAGAAATATACGCTGGTCATAGTTGATGAATTCTCTCGTTACACATGGGTAATGTTTCTCCGTTCTAAGAGTGACACCCCTGAAGAACTCATCACCTTTGCTCGGAAGATGGAAACTCTGAACAATATGACTGTTCGCTCAATAAGGAGTGATCATGGAACTGAATTCAAAAACAGTTCTCTTGATTCCTTCCTTGAGAGCAAGGGTATTTCTCATAACTTTTCGTCAGTGAGAACACCACAACAAAACGGAGTCGCTGAAAGAAGAAATAGAACAATTATTGAAGCTGCACGTTCAATGCTCAGCGATTCTCACCTGCCTACTCAGTTTTGGGCAGAAGCTGTCAACACTGCTTGTTTTACGCAAAACAGGTCGCTGATAGTTAAAAGATTCAAAAAGACTGCCTATGAACTCTTTCATGGGAGAAAGCCTTCAATCAGCTTTCTTCACATCTTTGGATGTCAGTGTTTCATACTGAACAACAGAGATGCCCTTGGAAAGTTTGATCCTAAGGCTGATGATGGAATCTTTCTTGGATACTCCTCAGTTTCCAAAGCCTTCAGAGTCTTCAACCGAAGAAGACAAACTGTAGAAGAAACTATTCACGTCACGTTTGACGAATCCCGTTCAGCGAACTCTAAACCGAACGCTGATACAGAAGAACTGAATCAATGGATGTTTTCTCATCTTGGTGATTCAGAAGATGTTCCCACTCCTCATGCTCACACAGTAGAAAATGATGGTCCTTCTATCATTCCAAATATGCAAAATAGTGAAGCTGAAACATCTTGGGTCTCAGCTCTTCCTATAAACACTATACCTGCAGTTGATCCAAATGTCTCAGAAATTCCATCTATTTCTCAGCAATCAGTGAATGAAGTGGCAAATGCAAACATTCCTCTCTTAGCTGATAATCCAGAAGTAGCTGAAGCCTCATCTTCAGTTTCTCCAGTTCAGACTGAGTCAGCGACGCATGCTCCGGCTCAGCGATGGACTGTAAATCACCCAATCGATCAAATTCTTGGTGATCCCAACGCTGGTATTCAGACTCGTAGAAGTGCAGGTAATATTTGTTTATTTGTTAACTTTATTTCTCTAACTGAACCAAAGAAAATAGATGATGCCCTCAGAGATCCAAACTGGGTCAGCGCTATGCAAGAAGAGCTGACTGAATTCGAAAGAAACAAAGTTTGGAAACTTGTTCGTAGAACAACTGACAAAACGGTGATAGGCACTAAATGGGTCTATCGAAACAAGTTGGACGAACATGGTACTGTAACTCGCAACAAAGCTCGTCTTGTTGCTCAGGGATACAGACAAGAGGAAGGCATAGATTATGACGAAACTTTTGCTCCAGTAGCAAGACTTGAATCTATTCGTCTTTTCTTAGCATTTGCTGTACACAAAAACTTCACTGTACATCAGATGGATGTTAAGTCAGCGTTTCTAAATGGAAAGCTGAATGAAGAAGTATATGTGGAACAACCTCCAGGATTCTCAGATCCTAAGCGTCCAGTGATATGGCATCTTCAAAGCTGAATGTTACCGCTGAATCCATCTCCACTGACTCTGAGGAAATGGAAATCTTCAAAGCCCCCCAGGTGAAGTTCGAGCTGGATCAACTCGATTGGACTAAGGCCAACTGAAAGTTTCAGGATACACTCTTACAATCAAATATGAACAATTAAGATCGTATTCACAGCAACTGGTCATATGATTTATTAACAATATGTGAATTACAAGATTTTACAATGAATTTCTCTCTCAATAGATCTAACAATTTATGCGTAAGGAGTTATCCAAAAGGTTCTCCAAAAGATCTTTTAGCATACAGTTGCTAACTCTTATATATACTGTATAAGAAAGGCTAAAGCTACAGTACATATAAGAAACAGACTAATAGAACAATTACACGTGTACTAATTAGTAACTGATTATAACAGAAAATATCCTAAGATATAAGTTCTGAACATGTTGTTCAGAACTTCTGAACATACTTCTGAATAGGCGCTTCAGAACATTTGTCTTCATAGTCACAAGTTCTGAGTCTCCTACTCAGAACTCTGAACATTCTAGTCAGAATCCAACACTTAGAATCTTTTTGAGATTTCTCACTCAGAACTTCTGAGTCTTCTGACCAACTTCCATACTTGTAATCTTTTCATTATTCTCTGATCAGAACTTCTGAGTCTTCTTACTCAGAACTCTGATTCTTCAGATCAGATCTTAACATTTGTGTTTTTGACAAAACTCTAGATCTAACAATCTCCCCCTTTTTGTCAAACACACTTGTACTTTTCATCATCAAAATTTTTAGAGCAGGAACAATCTTCAGAAGGATCTCTTCTGAATGCTTTGACAACTTCTGCTCAGAATTCTGAATAATCTGAGTTAATAACTTCTGGTCAGTCTTTAATCAGCAGCAATAATGATTTCCAAACTGATTTCTGTTACATATTTGCTTTTTTTTTGCTCCCCCTTGAAATGACAAATCTTATCTTCATGTGATCAAGTCAAATTTCTGTCTTTTTATGACTTTCTGACTTTCTTCTCCCTTTTTTTTAATCAATCAATCAGATTTTTCAATCATATCAATCTTCAAAATCTTTAGCTTTTCTCCCCCTAAAGTTTTGGAAAGAAAAATCATCTTCATAATCTTTAGCTTTTCTCCCCCTTGATTTTCAAAACTTTAGCGATGAAGTCTATGCTTTTTCTCCTCCTTAATGAATAACCTTGCTCCCCCTCAAAATAAGAATTATGGAGCAATTTGTTTTCTCCCCCTGAAAGTATGCATATATTTCACTAAAATTATTCATTTCAAATATATTTATACAAGGAAAATAAGATTCACTGAATTACACTTGATAACTACTAACATTTGATCATTTGAAAATTTTACAAAAGAAATCCAACTTAATGAAATTTATCAGATTTTTCAATCAAATGAAATCAAATGCATGTGTTTGGATTCAAATACAAGTCATCATTGCATATCAAGTTAAAAATGTTCAGTTTCAATCCCTTTATTAAATCTATTTGGTGTGCTTAGCATGCGAAATATGATTAGCTTCAAGAATATGCAATTCTAAAACATATAAGAATACTTTGCTCTACTCACACTATTTGTCCAAAATCAGGATTTTCACAAATTTACAGGTTTATTGCGACTTTGTATTTTCCCAAAGTTTCAAGAGATGTGTGCTCATTGGCATCTTTTAATTTTGTGTTCATTGGCATCTTTTAATTTTGTGCACATTGGCATCTTTTAATCAAAAAATTTAGTAAGAATAAGATACATCGTTAAACATGGCTTTCTATCTGGTTCTATAGCAGGATTTGGGTCAGCATATCCCAGACCAGTTGGTCTTAGGTGCTAGGTGACAAGCACCCCTTGGAACTTAATTTCCCAAACCAGAAAGGCCACATCGATATACCTTAAACCCATTTGTACCAGTAGAACATGGCTTTCTATCTGGTTCTATTGCAGGATTTGGGTCAGCCGATCCCAGACCAGTTGATCTTAGGGACTAGGTGTCGAGCACCCCTTAGGACTTACTCTCCCAAACCAGAAAGGCCACAGGTACAAACTTTCAAACTAAATAACTTTATATATATATTGCATCTCAATCACTTGGTTCTAAAACGTAGTACTTCCCCCATATTTTCGTTTCTATCCATCATTCTGACATTTAGGCTTTTTGAGCATTATATTCTATATAAGTATAGATTTCATAACATTGAGCATTCGGCATAATTTCATTCATATTTTGCTTACCTTTCGATTTAATTCAGAAGTGAAAGTTGAAACAAATATAGCTCAGATAATACAAAATACTTGTAAAAACACTCTTTGACACACATTTATTCATTGAATGAAAATTAAAAAAAATTCATATCATTGAATTAAATTTGTTAAGATTCAAACATTCAAAGCAATAGAAATAAACGTAATGCAATGTTACCTTTCACCACTTGTTCCTTGAAACATAAAAATATGACAGTTAAGGATATCACCTGAGAAATATGAGTTCTAAACTGATTTGTTTAGAAGTCTTAGTCTCTGAAGTACGGGTCCTGAACTGAATTATTCAGAAGCCATTGTCATTTAAGTACGGGTTTTGAACTGATATGTTCAAAAACCTAAAACGTTGAAGCACGGGTTTTGAACTTTATCTTGAAACAATCAGATCAAATTTTGAGTCAATACTTCCTCTGAAATCAAGATAATCCTGCAAAATCAAGAGATTTTGGTAATCATCTACGATGATTCCTCATTAGATATCAAAAATTCAAATTCTGAGTAGTAGAGTCAGAATTCTGATTAGAAGAGTCATAATTTTGAGTAACTTGTTCAAAATTCTAAGTATCAGAGTCAGAATTCTGAATAGTTGAGTCAGAATTCTGAGTAGTAGAGTCAGAAGTCTGAGTAACTTGTTCAAAATTCTAAGTATCAGAGTTAGAATTCTGATTAGTTGAGTCAGAATTCTGAGTAGTAGAGTCAGAACTTCTGAGTAAGAGAGTCAGAATTCTGATAAAACTATCCAGAGAAAATTCCTTAGAAAAATGTTTGGATTTTGAGATTTTTGAACATTCTGAACTTCAAATCACCATAACTTGCTCAAAAATCAGAATTTTTCAACCAAAATTTGCAGGGTTGCTTAAAATGTGATTCTGAACACATTCTCTGGAAATGTTTTCTACGAAAAACACTCACATCTATGAGTTCGATAACCTCATAGAAAACATAACTTTTTCAAAAAAAATCTTCAAAATCAACAAATTGATCTATATGAATCATAAATCCATAATTACATTCAGACCGAGTTTTGGACTGAATTATCCAAAAGTCAAAATTTTTAATTTAAGCACATCATCTGTTTTCAGTCTTGTGTCGGTATGGATCATTCATTCAGCTCTACACATGAATAACCTGCAAAACAGATTAAGTTGTCTTTGGTACCCATATGAACTTGGGTCCAGGTTTGTTAGGTGCAGTGGCATATTCAGATATTCTATAAGAACCATACCAGTGCTGAATAAAATTCTTGTTCACAAAATCATTAGTCCCACAATATGAACAACAAAGTTTCTTTTGTGCAATTCTGACTAATTGATTTACAGAATAAATCACATCAGGTTTAACAAAAGATTTTCTTTGAAATGTATTGTTCTTCTTGACATTTGAATTAGGAACCTTTGATTTTGGCACTTCTTTCTTGGAAGTTGTTCCTTTAACTCTCCATTCCATTTTTATCTTTTTAAAAGAACAATTATAAGATTTATCAATAGCAGAATCATAAAACAGATTAGAAGAACGAATCTGATCTTTTGAACTATGATTTGATTTGTCAACAACTTTCGTTTCAAATTCCCTAAACTTTTTAACATACAAATCAAACCTTGACTGCAAATCAGATTTGGACTTCCTCTCTATCATGATTTTAGTTGATAAATCAGATAATTTCTTAATAAGCCTCCTTATCTCCAAATGAAAAACTTTCTTTTCCTTCTCAAACTCATCTTTTAAGCATTTTTCTTTAAAGCCATTTACCTTCTTCTTTTCAATCTCTTTCCTTCCATCTTCTAACTCTTTCTCCAACTCATTTATTTTTACAGAAAACTCATTTAACATTCCTGTTTTCTTTTTCTCAAAACCATTCTTTTCTTTTTGAAAAACATTTTTCTTGCATTCAAACTCTTTTCTTTCTTTTGCAAGAATTTTCTCCAAATCAGAAATTTTCAAAGATAATTCAACAGACTTTGTTTCAAAACCTTTCCTCTCAGTTTGAAAGTCTCTTCTCTCTTTCTCAAATGTCACTCTTTCAAGTATAAGAACTTGTTCAAAATCATAGATCTGTTTCAAGAGTTGACAATTTTTCATTTCACATGATTTGATTCTATTTTCAGACTCTGTCAACATCTTTCTTCTAAAATTGCCTTTCTCTTTCAAATCAACATTCTCTTTTTCTAACAACTTTATGTTTTCTTGAACCTTTTCAAAATCCTTTAGAAAATCAGATTTCTCTTTTTGCAAAATCTTTATAACTTTTGCATTTTCGTCTTGTTTTGCTTGAAGATTAGCAATCTTGCTTTCAAAATGAACAATCTCAGTTTTTGGTTCAGAAATTGTTTCTTTTGCTTTTACAGGACTTAATTTTTGTAAATTGTCTGAACTGGTTATAGAAATTGCAGGTCTCACAAAAACTTCAATAATCTCAGGCATGATGAAATGACAAATTCAAATATCAACTATGAATTATGATCAAAAATGAGAATCAACACAAATCTAGAACATGCAAGAATTAATCAAATCTGTCACATGCATTTCATCAAACAGTTAGATTACATGAATTAATGAATCTTCTTTTCAACAAAAAATTTGAATACTAATCAACATGCAGCAGATATAATCACCTTGATCAAGAAACCAATCAAGAATTTCGAAAACATACATGTGATCTCTGTTTAATTTCGAGAATTAATCAGCATAGAGAGAAAATCTTTGAATGACTTTATTGTAAGATATCGATTCAACAGAAAGACAAATTCAAATTTCTTGAATCAATGATAGAAACGAATTCAAGAATTGTTAGGAATTCAAGAATTGTTAGCAGCAGCGGAATCAATTGTCGAATTGATCAAGAAACTTCAAGAACGCGATCAAACACACACTTGGACGAATTTGTTTGTTGATTGGCTCTGATACCAATTGAAAGTTTCAGGATACACTCTTACAATCAAATATGAACAATTAAGATCGTATTCACAGCAACTGGTCATATGATTTATTAACAATCTGTGAATTACAAGATTTTACAATGAATTTCTCTATCAATAGATCTAACAATTTATGCGTAAGGAGTTATCCAAAAGGTTCTCCAAAAGATCTTTTAGCATACAGTTGCTAACTCCTATATATACTGTATAAGAAAGGCTAAAGCTACAGTACATATAAGAAACAGACTAATAGAACAATTACACGTGTCCTAATTAGTAACTGATTATAACAGAAAATATCCTAAGATATAAGTTCTGAACATGTTGTTCAGAACTTCTGAACATACTTCTGAATAGGCGCTTCAGAACATTTGTCTTCATAGTCACAAGTTCTGAGTCTCCTACTCAGAACTCTGAACATTCTAGTCAGAATCCAACACTTAGAATCTTTTTGAGATTTCTCACTCAGAACTTCTGAGTCTTCTGACCAACTTCCATACTTGTAATCTTTTCATTATTCTCTGATCAGAACTTCTGAGTCTTCTTACTCAGAACTCTGATTCTTCAGATCAGATCTTAACAGTTGTGTTTTTGAAAAAACTCTAGATCTAACACCAACAACCTCTCAGCTCTTCTCGAGTTTCCTCCTCGGAAGCAAGTATCACATCTGGACGATGCTGTAAATTTTCTGAAGAACAACCCTATCTACACAGCCCTGACCATAACACCTCCTGCCAGTCAATGGCTCTTATCCCAGTTCTGGTACTCTGCCAGACACACTGAGCTACCCTCTGCCAAAGATCCATCCAAAACCATAGACTGCATACTCAGCGATACTGAGTATGGCACCATCAAGATCACACCCGCAATTATCCGCAAAGCCCTAAACTTCCCAAATGCCTCCAAAGAAAAACCCTTCATTCCATTCCCTGACCACAAAAAGCATGCTGACAGAGAAGCAATCATTGCTTTCCTTGACGCAATGGGTTATATCTGGGATATTGGAAGGGACATGAAGCCTGAGAAGAAACTGACGCTGATAAAGAAATCCAAGATGCCCAGCGAGATGAATTTCATCTTCGCTCACCTGATCACCTGCATGACAGCGAAATCCGGATCTTCTGATCAAGCCGCCCAACCTCAGCAGTCCATGGGATACGCACTGCTGAAAGGTCTAAATATTGACT
The DNA here is from genome assembly GCA_033807775.1 of Saussurea involucrata. Lineage (NCBI taxonomy): Eukaryota > Viridiplantae > Streptophyta > Magnoliopsida > Asterales > Asteraceae > Saussurea > Saussurea involucrata. The sequence continues at coordinate 144,521,849 of CM066322.1, forward strand.
GGGCCTCCATTATTTATGAAGACCTGATTCAACGTGTCGATTCTGCCGCTGACAGACCAGCATGGGTTCCTTACCCACGATTCATCAGCGCCATCTTTCAATATGGCCTGAAGGACAGCTATCCTGAAGAGGGTGATCTGAAACTTTCTCAGATTGGCCCTAAGGTTCTCGACTTCAAGCCTGCCGCCAATGAGGTACGTCTCTCTACTCTTCTCACTCTTCTAAATTCTCCGCTTTCTGTGGCTCCTTCAGCGACTATACCAATCGCTGATACCCCGGCCACAACATCCTCTCCTTATAAGAAAAGGAAACCCTCACACACCCAACTTGATTCCAAAAGGATCAAGAAAACCAAGGAGCAACCCCAGCAATTCCATGCTGAAGACTCCTCAGCTCATTCTGAAGAGCTGAAGGAAAGTTCCGTGGTACGCTCTGCCACACCCGTGCAAGCCATCCCTCCAATCCAGACTTCAGCGTCTCCAAACGCTGAGGTTAGAAACTTGGAAACTACCCAACCTCCCTCAGTCTCTCAAAAGACTGATGAAGTGATTGTCAGCGATTCCAACGCTGAACTCAGAACCCGAACCCCAATCTTAACCTTCGCTTCTCCCTCCACTCACTTGGACACTCCTCCAGCGAACACTGGAGATGCCATCATTCCAGAAGCCGCCGCTGATGCTTCTCAACTAATGATGAAGAAAGGACCTGCAGAGTTCACCATACCTCACCGTACTTTTGAAGAGGATATGGAACACTACTCAGGAACCTGCAACTTCGACGAGTTCATCAATCCTCCTGCAGGTACTAATCCCACCTTAAACACTGTAACTAAACCTGAAACTTCTGAGCTTTCCTTTGTTCACAAGTACTTATATGTTACAGGTCCTAATTTGGGAGACATCAACGCCTCGCTGAAGTCCGTGGAAACAAAGCTGTCCAGTCTCACCACCACACTCTCCAACAACTCAACAACTGTAACAAACGCTGGAGAGAACTTGACAAAGCTGACAACGGTGGTGGAGAAGAAAGCTTCCACTGAAGACATCAAGAGTCTTGATAAGACGCTCAGCGATTTTGCCAAGGTGCTCTGTGACATCTACACTGACTACACAAGCCTCAAAACATCAGTTTCGACCATATCCAGCGAAGTAACAACGCTGAAGACATCGGTTGAAAAACTCGAGGGTGATAGGTCAGAGGTCAAGACTGACTTAGGCTCTGTAAAGACCGACGTTAGCTCTATGAAGACGATGATCGAGACGCTGGTAAACAAAGAAAATAGTCCAGCTCCTGCTCCTGCCCCTGTCCCTATTCTAGAATCTTTCACAGAGGAGGATCGCACAGAGCTGAGGAAAATCACGCCTGCTATTTCTGGCCTAGAAGACAGAATAGCAAAGCTTGAAGGTTGTGTGAAAATCTCTGGCCCAGAAGACAGAGATAACACCAATGCTGAGTCTGCCCATTCCTCCCCCAGTCATCATGAAAAAGAGGGGGAGAAGAGCGCTGAACATTCCAAGGAGAAAAGAGCTGAAGATCTTGAGAAAAGCGCTGAAGATCTGAACAACAAAAGCGCTGAAGACCTTTCCCATGATGAATCTATCAGGGGAGAGAGGAATGAAGATCTGACCGCTGGACCTCAGGGAGATGAAAACCCTGAGGGAACCGAGAAGCTCGCCTCTGTATCTGAGGGGGAGCAACTTGAAGAAGATGCTGAGAATTCCGAAGCAGAAGAAGATGAAGACATCGACATCCCTGACGACAAACCATCCTTCTCTCCAAGAAAGGATGATGATGATGATGAAGATGACGATGGTTTCTTTATCGTCAAACCTGCCCCAAGGATCAAAGCTCTTAAAGGAATCTCAATAAAAGAACCATCAGGGGAGAAGACAAAGACAAAGCCCTCAGCCTCTGGCGCTGAGAAAAGCAAAGACAAAGGCCTCGCTGAAGATGAAAATCTAGCGATTCTCTTTGAAAAGCCGGTTTGTCAGGTTAACTAAATCTTTACTTTTTCCTTCCCTGAACTTCTCAACAACTCACTAAGTTCTCCAAACCTATATACACATCCACATTATTTTTTCTATCTTTTCTACCCAAGTTCTTCTACCCAATTCTTATCTGTAAGATCGCTGCTTTTCAGCTAGTCCTCTCCCCTGTTTGAGGATGTCGCTGAAGGTTCTACTGTTGCGACTTCACAAATAAAGCCAGCTGCTGCTGATGAAATAATCCCAGTCTTGGATTTAATCTCTGAGACTGATGAACCAGAAGAACAACCTCTCTTGCACAATAAGAGACCTTCCTCAGTTCCTCAAAGGCTGAGTGAAGAAGATCAAAAGAGAAGAGAAGAAATAGTAAAGCGATTCGAGGATCAGCGAATCATTCTAAGGCGTGATCAACTGCCTTCAGTTCCTCCTAAGTTCAGAATTTCAAAAGCTGAATATCAGGACCACCTTAGAGCTGAACGCCTCATTGCTGAAAGAAAGGAAGCTGAAGAGAAAGACAGAGAATACGCCATCAAGCTCACTCAAGAATCTGTCAAAGACCCCAAGTTGAAGCGTGTTCCCATTCAAATCCAACGAAAGCTGTGGGAAGAAGCCCAGAAGATCGTGGAAAAGAAAACTGAAGTTTCTCAGACCACCTTGATCTGGTGTAAAGAGAAAATTCACTTCAGATATTGTCCAGCGAAGATCAACAAGGTATTCATCTCTGGAAGAACATCTATCGGAGTACCTATTGTTGACATCAAACTGTTCAGAGAAGATGGCACATCTGAAACCTTTCGCGCTGACACTGTAAAAAGGTATGGTCTCTCTGAATGGCTGGAGATGAGGTTAGCTATCCAACCATCACAATCTAAGTACAAGAATCATTTCGAAATGCTGATAAACAGACAGATCGACTTGATATCTTCTTGTGTGGATATTCCTCCTGTTCCTGATCTAAAGCCGAAAAGAAAAAGAGGTTCTCCAAGGAAGAAACGTCAAGATTCAAACTCAGGACCTGTCATACGAAATGAAACTAGAATTGGTTTCTCTCGCGCTGAAGTACTTGGTCCTGATCCTGATCTATCCGCCCTAGACATCTCTTTGCCACCATGTGAACTTTTCGTCCCTGGTAAAGTCATCAGTAATCCTTATGGAATATTATTTCTTGACTACGAAGGACGTAAATGCTTTCAACGGATCGCTGAGCTCCCAATCACTCCAATCGAACAGCTCAGAGATCTTATCTACTGGTGTGACTTCAGAAAGGACATTCAGGCACGACACCTAAAACCCTTGATCTTTCAAGAAGCGCTGAAGAAAAGAAAACAAGGTGTAACGGTTCCTGACTGGATGATTCCCACTGAAAAGACGACCCTTGATGAACTTCTCATTAAGGAAGAACCTTTTGAAAACTGATATAATCTCCTTTTTCTCTATTGTATCAGTTATCCTTCTGTACTTGTAATTTATTTCGCTTGTACTTGTAATCTTTCTGTTCTTCATTGTAACCTGATTCAAAGATTTAAAGAAAGATTTCAGCGAATGTACTTTACTCCATCAGTACTGAAAAGATCCCAGAAAACAGTAAAAGGGACAAATATTTTATGAGTTCTTTTTATCCTTATGTTTTCATTAAATAGCAATTTTCTTTGTTGCTATGTCATAATCAAATAGGGGGAGATTGTTGATCCAAACCCTCAGTGATTTGATAATGACCCTCTCTTAAATACTTAGTGAAAATTGTATGTAAACAATATGTATCAGAGTTTCACTATCGCTGATAAGTACTAAGATCTTACAGTACCGCTGATAGGAACTCTCGCTCTTTAAATTAAACATTCAGCGAACACTGTTCACCATAATGCGCTGAGTCTGTTCAGTCCTTATGGTGATCGCTGATAAGTTAGTTGTTTACTTATAATCCCTGAAGACAAGTTTCACGTCAACAAAGGTTCTACGCTGAAGTCGAAGATCAAGCTCAAGAACCAGCGACAAGTCTACTAATGAACTGATGCGGATCAGCGAAGACTCAGATTTGTCCACTCAACGTGAAGTATCAAGTACAAGACTTCAGCTATCCCTGAACTTTATCATTCGCTGAATAGTAAATGATAATCGCTGAATCAACGAAAGCTGATCATGAAGTCCTCCGTACAAAGTACTTTTGTCTTAACCTCCCTTGCACGCCACCGTACGAAATGTCAGAAAAGAACCTCCGAAAATCTGAGATCGTACAACCACTCTGATACTACACTGTTCATTCATGCGGCTACTAAGGTTGTCAACTGTTGGGTCACCAAGGATTTGAAATTGACTCACCGATGTTTTCCCTAAAACTCCTACTTAGAATATTTTAGTTCAGTTCTTTGAATGACTTGTACAAGATATCAAATATTCGGTGAAGTCGAAGATCAACCGAAACCAAGCTTGAAGACTCTCTACTTGTGGAAAATAGAAGAATCTCGGCAACATTCAAACAAGTCATCACCACCGAAATTCCTTGACATTTCGGTGGCCTTCTCTCCACCGAATTTATAAGACAATTTCGGTGGCCTCTTCCACCGAAGTACATGGACAAATTCGGTGGTCCCCTTCTCCCACCGATGACCCTTTCGGTGCCCCTCTCACCACCGAAATATATATGTAACTTCGGTGGTCCTCTCACCACCGAAATATACATGTAACTTCGGTGGTCGCTTCACCACCGAAGTATACTTGTAATTTCGGTGGTCCTTTCACCACCGAAACATGCTCGCAATTTCGGTGGACTAGTTACCACCGAAACATGCTTGCAATTTCGGTGGACTAGTCTTCTTTCCACCGAAGATTTCTCAATCTCGGTGGAAACCACTTCGGTGCTAAAGGCTCAAGACAGAAGATCATTTATTATGGGACAATATCCTCCAGCAGAGAAAAGTGACAGTTTGTCTTTTTATCCACCTTCAGCTAAGGTCCCTATTATCTGCTCAAGCTACTCTGTCTGCACCTAGTGAAAAGTGACAAGGACTTCACAGTTCTCCTGAAGTCAACATTATCAGCATATGTGAAGATGACAAGTGTCCCAAGCATTTAATGCTTGGGCACTCCTTGGCACTATAAAAGGAGAAGTGCTCTTCTTGCAAATACATACGCTTTCAAGAAATTCTCTCAGTGCAAGAAACCTTCTTTTAAGCCTTAAAACTCAACAGCTTTGCTCTTAGTGTTCTTAGTTGTTTTGTTGTATACTTTGTGTAAGATTGTTAGAATAGTTTATCTGTTCTTTTCCGCAACAATCTTAAGTTTTCTGTGTGTAATTCTTTTGAAAGTTTTTCAAATATAAGAATTAAAATTGTGAAATTTTTGTATTGTATTCAACCCCCCCCCCCTTCTACAATACTTGTTAAGCCATCTGGGACTAACAAGTGGTATCAGAGCAGAAAGTTTAATTCCATAAACTTGATCTGCGATGGCTGCCTCTTCTTCTTCTACTGTTGAAAACTCTTTTCAAAACAACTTCTCTGAAAACGGCTCTATTTCAAAACCTCCTAAGTTCAATCCCAACAACTTCTCTTTGTGGAAAAGCCGCATGATGCTATTCATGGAAGGAGTGGATACTAGATATCCAACCATTCTCAACGAGGGACCCATTATCCCCAGAGTTTGGGCTCGCTATGACACGCAGAGGCCAGGCAAAGAGGCCTTTGAAAAGGAAAGCTCAAGTGATTCTGATGAGGAAAAATCCAGTGCTACTGGTCGGTATATTCTCAAAAATCCTAAAAAGTATACTGATGAGGAGAAACGTTTAGTTACTCTTGACTCCAAGGTAAGAGCTATTATTGCTCTCTCTCTTCCTGATGAGGTCTACCACTCTTTGGTGAACTTTGAAACTGCCAAAGAAATGTGGACCACTCTATGTGTTCTGTACGAAGGTACAGAGGAAGTCAAGAAATGCAAAAAGATTGGTCTTATCAGAAAGTATGAACTTTTTTCTTTTGAAAAAGGAGATTCTCTTCCTAGTTTCTATAACCGCTTCAACTCTCTTTTAAATGATCTTAAGTTGTTGGGCAGAGTCTATGATAATGAGGAAGTCTTGTGCAAGTTCATGGATTGTCTCCCAGATTTTTGGGAAAATATATGTACTTGCATCAAAACTACCAAGGACCTTGAGTTCATGCCCTTAACCGTACTATATGGTACTCTTTTCAACTTTGAGCAAACCAAGCTTCAACGGAAATCTTTCATCAAGGAAATAAAGAGCTCCTCCATAGCTCTTGTTAGTGAAAGTTCCAAGAATTCTCAAAATCTTCCTAGAATCACCTATCCTTCATCTGACTCTGACAATGACAGCCAAACAAATGTAACCCACCAAACGGAAGCATATCTTAGTGATGCTGATGATGAAGGTGAGGATATCATGGTTGAACAGTTGTCGGATGAGATGGCAATGATGGCCGGTTCTAAACACAAGTTTCGTCCCTTCAACAAATCTCGAAGTCTTAGAAAAACTTCATCTTTCAAAACCTCTTCTGACAAGTCCAATGAGGAATGCTACAACTGTGGCAAGAAAGGACATTTTGCATCTGAGTGTAGAAGCAAGCGTATCTCCAAGTCCAAATTTACTTCTTCTGACAATCCCTCTTCAAAAAGGGAAAAATCCAAACACATGCCTTTCAAATCAACCTTTTCCAAAAAGGAGTCCCCACCATCCTTCTTAAATCATCAGGAGCGTGCCGAGAAATATAAGGCCAAGTACAAGAAAGAGAAGGAAAGGAGTGAGGGTCTAGAGAGAAAAGGGAAGGGTCTCATGGCAGAAACCCACGATTGGGACGACGAAGACACCTCCGACAGTGATTCTCAGAATAGATGCTTTGTGGCCATCTCAGAAGAAATGGAAGTTTCCGAAAGTGCCACTTCACCTATGGCTCTAGTGGCAACTGGGTGCTCCACAGCCTACGCTCAGGTACATCCCTTCAATAATATGTCTGATATTGAAAAGATCAATGCTTATGAATCTTTAACTCAAGACTTTTATTCTGTTAAAGACAGTAAGAATAGAAAATCTGTTCAAGTAAAAGAGCTCAAAGCTGAACTTGAAATTTGCATGTCTAAGCTTAAAAGGTTTGAGGAAATAAAAATTGAGCTTGAGGACTTGAAAACAATAAATCATCTGATCTCAAAAGAAAAGAACTCTCTCTTTAAGAAACTAAAAAGGGAACAAGAAGTCATTAAAAAATGGTCAAGCTCTTCCAAAAATCTTGAACAAATCTTTCAAAGTCAAATCTGTAGTACAAACAAGTTCGGTCTAGGATTTGGAAAAACTGATGTTTGTAAGTCCACTTTTGCTCGTGTTCCCCCCACCAATGCTTGTGATAATCTCTCTGATTCCAGCTCTTGTGATTCCATCTCTTTGAACTCGTTAGATCTGTGTGAAGCCTTAAAATATGGGATATCCTTAAAGGCCAAAGACTCCTCATTGCAAATTACTGAGAAGCAAGATTCAAATGACGTTTCCAAACCCATCCATGATCAGCTCAAACTTTCAGTCATGGATGAAGCCTCCTCCTCAAACTCTGCAAAAGCTAATCCTTCCAAAAGATCTAAACCCACCGATCTCATCTCCTTTGTGCCCACCGATCCCACAATCTATGACCCTCCAATCCCTCTTCATGAAGTGTTGAAATCTATTCACATAGACACCTACACCGAACCTAAGCCCTCAAAGATCCCCAAAAGGGAAACTCCTGTTCATTCAAAAAGGATTTCCTGTGCTGACAAAGGAAAATCGATAGTCAACTGCATGGCAAGCTCTCATCCCAAAAGTTCTACCCCAAACATTCCCCTTTACAACACCTATGTACCTAGATCTGTGCTTTTGAGAAAATCAACTCCCAAAGATTTATCCAAAGGAATCCTTGGGTCCAAGCCCCCTGCTCTGTTCTCCTCTAACAAGGTTATAAGAACAAATGATAAAAGCCAAAACATGAAAAATGCTAAAAAGGTTTTTATCTATAGAAAATGCTATAACTGTGGTGACACTTTTCATATGGCTAAGGACTGTCCCAAGGATAGGATTGATAGATCCAAGCTTAAGGAATCAAGCTCTTCTAACCCCAAAGGACCCATTACAAAATGGGTACCAAAGAACTAATATGTGTTTGCATGCAGGCTTTTGAGCACCATCAAATTTGGTATTTAGACAGCGGGTGCTCACGCCATATGACGGGAAACAAGTCTCTTCTCATCAACTATGTGCCGGGAAAGGGTCCATCTGTAACCTTTGGTGATAATTCTAAGGCTTACACCAAAGGATACGGGACCCTCTCTAACGGATCTGTAACTTTCAACAAAGTGGCTTTTGTGGACGGCCTCATGCATAACCTTCTCAGCATTAGCCAACTGTGTGATCTTGGATACAAAGTTATCTTTGAACTTTGTGTCTGCTCCGTGGTAGACAAACATTTCAATGTGGTATTATCGGGAAGACGGATGGAAAATGTCTACGTCATAGATATGGGGCAATCCAACTCTTCTCCAAATGTCTGCTTTGTGTCAAATGATGCATCCAAAAGAAACTGGTTGTGGCACAAACGTCTTTCTCATCTAAACTTCAAGACCTTGCATAAAATTTCCAACAAAGAGCTGGTGACAGGCATGCCAAAGTTGAACTTTGTCAAAGAGAAGCTGTGTGATGCATGTGAAAAGGGAAAGCTCACCAAAACATCCTTTAAGACGAAGCAATGCTCTTCCATCACTCTTCCTCTTCAATTGCTGCACATGGATCTATGTGGACCAGTCAGCACTCCAAGTCTTGGAGGCAAAAGGTATATTCTTGTTATTGTTGATGAATTTACCAGATATACTTGGGTGTTCTTTCTCAGGTACAAAAGTGATGCTACTGAAGAAATCATCAACTTTGTCAAGAAAAATGAAGTTCTCAATGGCCAGCTTGTCCGCTCGGTAAGAAGTGACAATGGCACTGAATTCAGAAATAGTGCTCTCGAAGACTTCTTCACCGAAAAAGGGATCTCTCAGAACTTCTCCGCTGTTCGTACTCCTCAGCAAAATGGAGTGGTGGAAAGGAAAAACAGAACACTGTGTGAGGCCGCTAGATCCATGCTGAGCGAATCAAATCTTCCCACCTATTTTTGGGCCGAAGCTGTGAATACTGCCTGCTTCACTCAAAACAGGTCAGTAATATCCAAAAGACATGATAAAACCCCGTATGAAGTTTTTCATGGTAGAAAACCAAATATTGGCTTTCTTCATGTCTTTGGGTGTATCTGCTTTATTCTTAATGATCGTGAAAATCTTGGGAAGTTCGATCCCAAGGCAGATGAGGGAATATTTGTTGGATACTCCTTATCCTCCAAAGCTTATAGGGTGTACAATCTCAGAAGAAAAAGCATTGATGAGTCCATCCATGTCAAGTTTGATGATCTCAGATGTTCCTCACTCTCAAGTGATGAGGATGATTTACACAGATGGATTTCATCATGTATTGGTGATACTCCCTTAGTCACTTCCACCGATATCTCCTCTATTCCCTCAAATCCTTCCATCTCAAAAAACCCAGCTGGATCACCCTCTCCCACCGAAATTGATCAACCCATCTCTCACACCAAGCTCCCCATTTCCACCGAAAATCTACTCCAAAGCCCTTCTTCCATCCCTAATCCCACCGAAAATCTCATGGGTCCCACTACCGAAAATCCCACTTTACACCAAACCTCTGATCCTACTACTCCATTTCACTCTACTCCTCATACCCCATCACCTTTACCCCCTGCTCTAAAATGGACCAAAGATCACCCCATAGATCAAATTATTGGTGATCAACAAGCAGGTGTCCAAACCCGCAGAGGAGTTGGAAATATCTGTCTCTACGTGAATTTCCTCTCTCTCTCTGAACCCAAGAAAGTGGATGAAGCTCTATCAGATCCTTGTTGGATCACTGCCATGCAAGAAGAACTTTCTCAGTTCCAGAGAAATAAAGTTTGGAGATTGGTTCCCAAACCCAGAAACAAGACAATCATTGGAACCAAGTGGGTATTCAGGAACAAAATGGATGAAGATGGTACTGTGATCAGGAACAAGGCCCGATTGGTAGCTCAAGGATACAGACAGGAAGAAGGCATTGACTATGATGAAACATTTGCCCCTGTTGCAAGACTTGAAGCTATAAGGATCTTTCTGGCTCATGCTGCCTACCGAAATTTTAGGGTTTTTCAAATGGATGTTAAAAGTGCCTTTCTCAATGGGGAACTTACAGAAGAAGTCTACGTGAAACAACCTCCTGGCTTTGAAGACCCAGCTCATCCAAACTTTGTGTACAGACTTGACAAAGCTTTGTATGGTCTCAAGCAAGCTCCACGTGCTTGGTATGACACTCTTGCCAACTTTCTTCTCAAGCATGGATATTCCAGAGGTAAAATTGACAATACTCTCTTCATCAAAGAAACCTCAGGTAATATAATTCTTGTTCAAATCTATGTTGATGACATCATCTTTGGTGCCACTGATGAATGCCTATGTGATGAGTTTGCCTCTCTCATGATGAGTGAATATGAGATGAGCATGATGGGAGAGCTTACATTTTTCTTGGGCCTTCAAGTCAAACAAGCTTCAGAAGGAATTTTTATAAATCAAAGCAAATATATTCGGGACCTTCTGAAGAAATTTAACTTTCTAGACAGCTCTCCTATGAAAACTCCCATGGCACCTCCCTTGAAATTGTGTGCCGATCTAAAAGGTGAATCTGTGGATGTTACTCTTTACCGAGGTATGATAGGCTCTCTTCTTTACCTAACTGCTAGCAGACCGGATATTATGTTTGCTACCTGTCTATGTGCTCGTTATCAGGCCAATCCTAAAGTATCACATTTAAAGGCTGTAAAACGAATTTTTCGGTATCTTAAGGGCACACTGCACTTGGGTCTTTGGTATCCCAAAGACTCAAGTTTTGAACTAATTGGCTATTCAGATTCAGACTTTGCAGGTTCCCAGATTGATAGAAAGAGTACTACAGGAAGCTGTCAGCTCCTTGGGGGAAAATTAGTAAGTTGGTCCAGCAAGAAACAAAACTCTGTATCCACCTCTACTGCTGAGGCTGAATATGTAGCTGCCGGGAGCTGCTGTGCTCAGATTCTATGGATGAGAAACCAACTAAGGGACTATAATCAATTCTTTTCTAAAGTCCCAATTCTGTGTGATAATTCCAGTGCTATAGCTATAGCAAATAATCCTGTTCTTCATTCTAGATCTAAACACATCGATATCAGATATCACTTCATAAGAGATCACATTTCCAAAGGTGACATTGAACTACACTTCATTCCCACCGATTTGCAGCTTGCCGATATTTTCACCAAACCTCTTGATGAAACCAGGTTCAACTTTCTCATCAGTGAACTTGGGATGTGCAATTTCCAAGAATAAATATGTGTTCATGCTTCACCGATCTCACATCGGTGGACACCTTCGTATCTACTTCTCTCTCTCCACCGATCTCTCATCGGTGGACAACCTATGTGTCAAATCTTTTCTATCTCTTTTCATTTCGGTAATAATCTCGAGTATCGGTGAAGCGCGCCTACCACCGAAGCACGTTTCGGTGAAAATTTCCAGAATCGGTGGAAATCTGTCCACCACCGAAATCTCATTTCGGTGGTCATCTCAAATCGGTGAAACTTGTCCACCACCGAAGTCTCAAATCGGTGGTCATCCCAAATCGGTGAAAACTGTCCACCACCGAAATCTCAAATCGGTGGTCATCTCAAATCGGTGAAAACTGTCCACCACCGAAATCTCAAATCGGTGATCATCTCATTTCGGTGGTACTATCCAAATTCGGTGAACCTTTCTATCACCGAAGCCCCATTTCGGTGGTACTATCCAAATCGGTGAAACCTTTCTTCCACCGAAGTTCCACCGAAGTCCCACCGAAGTCCCACCGATCGTCCACCGAGCGAACACCGATTCCTCCACCGAAGCATCACCGAGCCTACACCGATTCACACGGTTCCCAAAGCCCACTTGTGACCACTCAATTGCTTTTGCGTCAGACCCTTCGCCTATCCGCCGCTCCTTGTCCCGATTTCCAATAACTCTTTCACCTCAAGAGCCGCATGTCCCCTCTTCCCATACAAAAAAAATCATCATCACCGTGCCTTTTCATTTCCCTATATATACACATACCCCCTTCATTTCTTCCCCACTCCTCGCAATTCAAACCTGCAACTCTCTCCACTCCAAACATATCTCTCTCATGGCATCCTCTCGATATCAAATTCCTACACGTTTTGAAGACCTCCGCTTCAACCAATGCAATCACGTTGCCCGCCTTGAATCCGATCCCGCTCATCCCGAGTTCTCTACTATCGCTAAATTTCTGTCTCGTTCTCCTCTTCTTCATGCCTTCTCATGCAACCCCAGGATGAGCAAAATGCTCATTAGTCAATTCTGGCTATCCTCCGTGTACGATCCCTCCAATGAGGCCATTCACGCCTCCATCTTCACCAATGCCGAAGGTGATCACGACCTCACTTTTGGGGTCGATGATGTTCGTCTAGCTCTCAAGATCGATGCCTTTCCCGACTATGAAGACATGTATTTGGATACCATCCATGAAGACATTGTTCTTACCACCGGTTATGTGCTCGACGACTCCTCCAAAAGCTCCAAAGGCCCCGGTACTCTTCTTCGCAGCAAAATGGGAGGCATTTGGAATTTCTTCTTCGCTCACGTTATCCATTGCCTCTCACGCAAAACAAGTGGACATGACCAATCGCCCTCACACGTAAACAAACTCGCTCATGCCCTCATCTTCCAAAGGAAAGTTGACTTCGCCCAATATTTCTTCTCAGAACTTGTCGAGGTCATCAAAACTCCCAAGAAGTGTTATGTTGCTTTTCCCCGCTTCATCTCCATGATTCTACAACACAAGCTTTCCAAAGCTTTGGAGACCGATCGCCGCTCTTCCTCGCCCCGGTTCTCGTATGAATGGTCATCTCCCGTTGTGGGCACCAAAACCCTCAACGTCAAGCCGCTCGCCACCGATCGCCCATTACGCCCAGGTATGATTTCCTTCGCTCTATCTCCCGAACTTCGTTGGGGTGACGCGGAAATTCCCGGGTTTCGCCACTTGGAAATTCCCGAGGTCACTCCAACTGTTGTGGTCCCTTCTCCCCGGTCCCGAGTGACGTCGGGTGGCACTCAAAAGAAACGACAGAAGGCCACCGGCACCTCCGCTCCCGCTTCTCGAACCACGTCACCGAGAGATCCCTCGGAGACTTCCCCGGTTCACACCCCTTCTCACAAGCGGAGGCACTCACCCTCCCCTTCGGGATCTCTTCCAAAGAGGTCTCGGAAACCATCGGCCCAACCGACTCATCCAACCGTCGATTCTCCAAAATCGCCGGTTGTTGAACTTCATCCCTCCGGGCCAAGGGTACCCGCTACACACCCCACCGTCCCCTCTGTTGCCTCTCGAAAGGCCTCAGTTACATTTCAGGAGAACCCCCCGCATACCTCCCCACTCGACTCCTTGGGTGGTGGGGATGACCTCGAGATCTCTCCGCTCGAGGGTTCTGACTTCACACTACACAGCTTTACACCCGATCAGTTTTCGATCGAAGACATTGCACAACCCTCTAAGGGTTCCCCCCCAATTGCACCCTTTGATTTCTTTGATTTTCTTTTAGCGGACACTGGTTCTCCCCAAACCATCCCGTCCACCGAAGAACATCACACCGAGTCTCCCTCGTCCTCGCAACAATCACCCCCCCGATCCCCTGCTCCCCCCCGATCATCTGCTCCCCCCCGATTGCTACAACCCGACAACTTGGTGCCTTACCTCCATATTCCCATTCCCGAGCCTGACCCCCACCGACTACTCTTCCAGTTTTCCGAAATCGGTGGCCACACTTCCCCGCCCATTGACCGCACCTCTACCTTTCTTAAATCTACAATCACCTTAATCTCCCAAGCCAATTCCCGCATCTCTACCCTCGAGACTCAGCTACCGCATCTTCTTCTTGATGCCATCACCGAAGCCCTACGGCCCGTTCAGGAAAAATTATCTGCCCTTTCTACCACAGTGGAGTCCCTCTCCAAACCTTCCACTGACTCACCCAGTCCTGAACGTTCCCAGTGGGAAATGGATCTCGGTGATTTTGCTTTGGTTCCCCATACCACCGAAACGAGTCTAGCCTTCCTACACTCCAAGTTTGATAAGGCCTTCTATGAGTTAGGTTTCAAGTTGCCGGCTGTTCCTGAGGGGAAGAAAACCACGGCTCCACCGAAACTTCCATCCATAAAGAAAATTTCCAGTAACCAGCCTCCACCGAAACCCTCACCACCGAAACCATCCTCACCACCGAAACCCTCTCCACCGAAACCATCCTCACCACCGAAGCCATCCTCACCACCGAAACCATCCTCTCCACCGAAACCATCCTCACCACCGAAACCATCCTCACCACCGAAACCATCCTCACCACCGAAACCATCCTCATCACCGAAACCTTTCTCTCCACCGAAACCCTCTTCTCCACCGAAACATGTCTCACTCTCACCGACCAATACTGGCTCCACCGAAGCTCTTGACCTTAATGCATCAGTTGAGGGGGAGCAGTCCAGCAATGCTCCCGAAGACAAAGGGAAGAGAATTCTTTCGGCCGAAGAATTGGCCAGAGAAGCAAAGAAGAAAAAGGATCTGACAAAATATGGGGCTCGACCGAAGGACGCTGAAACTCTCAAACTCAAGCCTGCTTCTCAACCAATCACCACCGAACTTGGCCTCTCTGCTCAAGAAATTGAGGAAGCAAGAATAGCTCAAATCGACTTAGACAAATCCAGAGATCTTTCTCTCAAAGCTGCCACAGAAGAAGCTTCAAAAGTCAAGTCCACCGATGCCATCCAAACACAGAGATCGGTGCTCAGTGCCTTGGAACAACAAAAGAATGAAGAAATTAATTGGTACAAAAAGACCATGCACCACCGGAGCTATAGGTCACAAATTTCTTCAGTAAAGATTGCCACCTCCAAAGCAAATCCTCAAGACATCAGATTAATTATTAGCTGGGATGATGGTTCTATGAAGAGTGTGAAAGAAAGCCATCTCCAACTCTTCGGTCTCTCGGAATGGTATGAAATCACTCAACACCTCGTCAAGAGTCCAAATCCAAGGAAAGACATCTTTGTAAAATACATTGATGGTCTAATGAATAAGATGAAGGAGATCAAAAGAAAACATAACATCATTCTCTCCACCGAAGAAAGAGCCAAACTGCTGTCTCTGAAAGAGAAGATCATCCTCCCCAAAGTCAAAAATCCTCCTGACTCAGTCTTCAAGGAAATGGCAAGAGAAGGTAAAATCCCAAATGTAAGCAATCTTAACCTTACCATTCCCACCTCTGTTCCCTATCCTACCACAACCTTGAGCCTCTCACCAATACCAGGATTATTCTTCAACGACGGTCTCGGTCGTCGGGCATTCTTCAGATTTGCCCAGATGTCCATAGCCGATACCATATTTCTGGAAGGCATTCACAACCTCTTTCCAAACATCCCCGAAGCTCAACCGTTCTATAGAAACTTACTGGATGAAATCAAGCGCCGCAAAACCTCAAAGAAGTAAGTTCTCTCCAGTTAGTACTTGTAAAAGTTAATTTCTCTTTTTGTAAAAATTGTACGAGAACTTATCTTAATACAAGTATCTCTATTTGAATTTTATTTCCGTACATACTTCATTTTTTGTTCCCTGTAAATACTGTACATAGTATACATACACATACAAAAGAAAAAGGTCAAAAAGATCAAAAAGAATGGTCTATGTGAAAAGAACCCAAAAGAGTAAAAAGGGTCAAAAACGCACTTACTTTTGTTTACTCTTGAATATTCTAAGATAAGGAGCTCAAATTCAAATAGGGGGAGATTGTTGGGTCACCAAGGATTTGAAATTGACTCACCGATGTTTTCCCTAAAACTCCTACTTAGAATATTTTAGTTCAGTTCTTTGAATGACTTGTACAAGATATCAAATATTCGGTGAAGTCGAAGATCAACCGAAACCAAGCTTGAAGACTCTCTACTTGTGGAAAATAGAAGAATCTCGGCAACATTCAAACAAGTCATCACCACCGAAATTCC
Organism: Saussurea involucrata; assembly: GCA_033807775.1. Lineage (NCBI taxonomy): Eukaryota > Viridiplantae > Streptophyta > Magnoliopsida > Asterales > Asteraceae > Saussurea > Saussurea involucrata. The sequence continues at coordinate 144,537,961 of CM066322.1, forward strand.
TTGACATTTCGGTGGCCTTCTCTCCACCGAATTTATAAGACAATTTCGGTGGCCTCTTCCACCGAAGTACATGGACAAATTCGGTGGTCCCCTTCTCCCACCGATGACCCTTTCGGTGCCCCTCTCACCACCGAAATATATATGTAACTTCGGTGGTCCTCTCACCACCGAAATATACATGTAACTTCGGTGGTCGCTTCACCACCGAAGTATACTTGTAATTTCGGTGGTCCTTTCACCACCGAAACATGCTCGCAATTTCGGTGGACTAGTTACCACCGAAACATGCTTGCAATTTCGGTGGACTAGTCTTCTTTCCACCGAAGATTTCTCAATCTCGGTGGAAACCACTTCGGTGCTAAAGGCTCAAGACAGAAGATCATTTATTATGGGACAATATCCTCCAGCAGAGAAAAGTGACAGTTTGTCTTTTTATCCACCTTCAGCTAAGGTCCCTATTATCTGCTCAAGCTACTCTGTCTGCACCTAGTGAAAAGTGACAAGGACTTCACAGTTCTCCTGAAGTCAACATTATCAGCATATGTGAAGATGACAAGTGTCCCAAGCATTTAATGCTTGGGCACTCCTTGGCACTATAAAAGGAGAAGTGCTCTTCTTGCAAATACATACGCTTTCAAGAAATTCTCTCAGTGCAAGAAACCTTCTTTTAAGCCTTAAAACTCAACAGCTTTGCTCTTAGTGTTCTTAGTTGTTTTGTTGTATACTTTGTGTAAGATTGTTAGAATAGTTTATCTGTTCTTTTCCGCAACAATCTTAAGTTTTCTGTGTGTAATTCTTTTGAAAGTTTTTCAAATATAAGAATTAAAATTGTGAAATTTTTGTATTGTATTCAACCCCCCCCTTCTACAATACTTGTTAAGCCATCTGGGACTAACATCAACAAAGGTCAATGACATGCAACCAATCCGCTGATGACACGTGTAAAGTGTATACTGAATTGCATTAAATGCATGCAGTATATAAAGAGATGAACTCACTTCATTTGAAGTAACTTGCTAACTCTGGACAAGTTCAAATATCTCTCAAGATAGGATTTTATTAGTAATCTCCATATCCTTCTTAGTGCAAGAAACCTTAGTGTTCCAACTTGTTTAGATTTAGGTTTATCCTTAATCTTGTTTCCGCAACAAGCTGTAAATTGTTAATGATTTATCAATAAACAATTTAGAAAAGTAAAATAGCGTGTTTGTATTCAACCCCCCCCCCCCCCCTTCTACAAACTTGTATAGGCCTTTCGGGACCAACAAAGTTAAATGTTTGGAGTAGATGCTTGGTACTCTGATGTGAGATATAAGGTCCTTTAGCTTGCGTAATGGCACCCACATTCTCACAAAGGATTTCTAGATGATCCTGAATGGTAGGCATCTACCTAGCTTTTCAATGAACTCTTTCATCCAAACATCTTTCTTTTGCGGCTTCTAAAGCAGCAATGTATTCTTATTTTGTAGTGTATTATGCAACTTTTACCTTCACTTGGAACCTTTTCAAGTGAACTACTTCTTCATTTATAATGAAGACTTCCCCTTTTGTGGTCGAGAACCTTCTCGATATTTGTGGAAGCTATCATTAGTGTAACATTTTACTATGATCTTCTTCCAACCCTCAGTTAAGGAACACTTTCTTTGTTTCTCGTAAGTACCTTAAATTGTTCTTTATAGTCATCCAATGACCTTTCCTCGTATCTTCTTCTAATGCTCTAAAGCATTATGATACAATGGATCTAGTGCATGTCATTGCATATATGATGAATCCAATTGCCGAAGCATATGGAACACCAATCATTTTATCTAGCTCAGCCTTTGTGCTAGAACATTGAGACATGTTCAAAATGATGCGTTATCATACTTGCAAGAAACTACCTTTAGAGCCTTGCATCTTGAACCTTTCAAGATCATGTCTATTTATGCACTTTGACTTAAACTTATAAGTCGTTTTGATCCAATCTTTAAAGATCTCTATTTCAAGAATAAAATTTGCCTTTTCTAAGTCTTTTATTAAGGAAATACTGCCCGAGCAAAAAAACATGATGTTTTCCTAAGTCGGAAAGTTACTTTCCAAATTCTAGTATGTCTTGCACATACAACATTAGGAATTTTACTGCGCTCCCACTAGTTTTAGTAAATGCATGAGTCATCTTATATTTTGATGAAAATTAAACTTTTAATTTTCCTGTCAAAATGAAGACTTCTGCTTTGTGATACTTATATTGATCCATGAATGGATTGTATCTCAGTGTTCATGACTCTAAGCCACTTACCAGATTCAGAATCTGACATAGCACTTTAGTAGTTGATGGGTTTACTAGAACCCATTCATACATCATTCTTCATTAGTTATAAGAAATCGATATTTCTCGGATTTCTGAATGATTCCACTAGATTTGCGAACACTTGGTGTCTTTACTAAGTTTCTGATCAATCAAATTGCTCATTTTTAACAACCTTCGTTTGATAACTAGTGCCAACCAATAAGTGCATTAGGTTATAAGGTTCTTGATTCCCTTCAAGTTCCTTAAATCTCCCATTTGCCTTGCCCATTAAAAACTTGCTTTTCTAGGAACTTGGCATTGGAACAATAAACAATTTTATTGTTTGTGGGATTGTAGAATTGGTATCTTAAACAATTTATCGTATATTCTACAATATTTGCACTTAGTAGATTTTGGGTCGAGTTTACTTGAAGCTTATTGTCTTACATGAGCTTCATAAACTCACACCTTCAACTAAGACTAAGGGTGAATAACTTTCATACGAAATCTTATAAGGTGTCTTCTTGTCTACCGATTGGTTGGTGTCATAAATTACGGTTTACTTTAACTAGGGCATAATTCCGAATTGATATAGGAATAGTACTTCTACTCATAGAGCGAACCATATTTAATAAGGTTCGGTTCATCCTTTCGGATGTACACAATTTCTATGATGATCCAAGAGTTCTTGGTTTAGTTACTATCCTCCTATATGGGAAAAGACTTAATTGTCCTATTGAGTTGTTTTCTTGATCTTCACTTTGAAACAACTTTGAATCACATCAAATGCTTCATTCTTATGTTCCATAAACTTCAACGTTTGAAATCGTCAGTGAAGGTATTATCTATCACCATATCTAGACTTGGTTTTGAAAAGCCACATACATCAACATGTATCAATTCTAACAAAACCTTTTCCTCCTTTTTTATAACTAGAGAAAGGAGCTATATATTCAACTTATCAAAGATCGCATATATCAAATGAAACATTATTATTTGACTTCAAAATACCACACTTTTGAAGTTGAGATATGCGTTTAATTTCTTACTTGATAAAGTTGACTATTTTAGATTTGATTCAAATCACATTTGAGTCTTATGGTGTTTATATATATATAGAACTATGTTTTAGAAGGCGTTTGAGATTCACTTTATTATTCAATTAAGAGGATTAGTTCTCGAAATAGAATAATTCATTTTGAATATGAATATAATCGTTTCCAAAACGGTTAAGTGATTTTCATTCAATCAATAAACATGTGATTGAAATATAATAATTTAGTCAAACTAAATTTAAACATTGTTCGAAACAAACTTGTTTAACAATACAAGCCATATGGTTTCATAATAAAATCTCCTATAAGCTTGGTACGCAATCTTGCTTCCTTGCTTATATGGATCACAATTTTGTTTGTCTTTCAGTCATTTACCTTTCTTGATTATCTGTAACATATTACAAGAGTGAGTTCTACACTTAGTATCAAATACACAAGTGTAAGATAGAAAGGTAAAAGTTCTATCTTAAATACTGATACCTAAAGGACTTTCCTTCGTTAGAAAACATTTATTTCTCAGAAGGACAATCTCCTCTTCTATGACCAATGTTGCCTCATCTATCACATGTAATTGTAACCATGGAAAGATTCCTTTCAGCAGTTTCTAGCATCGTATGCAATTCTGGGACTGAAATCTTCTCGAGGTCTATATTTAGATTCTCGACAAAAACATCAAATGCTTTGGTCAGAGATTTGAGGATCACATTTACGGCTCTCCCATTGGAATAAGGATAGCCAAGTCTATCCACATAGTCAAGGTGCGTCCTCATTTTGTGAATATAAGAGCTCACAACTTGGCCTTCCTCCATCTTTGTCCTGTGAAGTACCCCAATAGAATTGAAGCGTTCACGGAACATATATAATTGGTAACATTCCCATAATCGGTTTACCATGTCAAATGCCCTCAGTGGAAACGTTTCCATTCTTTCTAGTAAGGATGGAACCACGGTTTCAAGCATAAGACGTGATACGTCGATTGAATCATCATTATGTTTCAATCAAGTATCGTTAGATTCTATAGAGGTAAGAGGAGGTTCTTGAGGAATAGGTACGAGGAGTACGTATGATTTGTTTTCACGTCTGAGAACGCGTCTCAGTGTTTTGAAAACAAATTGGGAAGTTCTGAGTGGTTAACTTTTCTTCCAAAAGAAAAGGTCTTAGGGATGTGTTAATTGTAGTGTTTGCATTTTGGGCCATCTACAAAATTTAACAAAGTTAATATAGTATTTTCAATATTAATTTTTAGCAAATTAATTACCCTTTAGTTTTCTTAAAACATTAATTTGCGTAAAATCTAGGATCCAACGTTGCAAAACAAATGAAATGGTTAGGTGACCTTTATCCCGTCCATTTAATCCAACAACGTAGATAACGTTTATCGATTACATCGAATGTAATTCCTAGCGTTATGGGATCCTTAACAACTTGTTTGTTAATTTGCATGTTTGATCCCATCTATGCCTTGGGTTTCTAATGCTTAGGTGACCTTTATCACAAAAGATTCCCAATCAAGTCATCCTACTTGAAACAACATGTGAAACTCACATCCATGCGGTTAGGTGACCTTTTTCCCACAAGGACGTAAGAATCACCTCATCCATCTCAAGACAATCCAAGTGGTTAGGTGACCTTTATCCCACAAGGGTGTCATAGTGACGTATTGAGTGTTTCTCAAAAGGACGACATATACTTGCATTTTAAAAGGGATTTTAGATGTATTATAATTCTAGTTTTATAAACAACATATTGTATCATGTATATTGCATACATCCAATAACACATGGTACTTATTATTTAAAATCATATTTTTCTTTTATTGGTTCTTTTAGTTCAAAATAAAATCTCCATTTTATTAACTATTTCGTTGCGGTCAATTTTAAACTAATATCCTATATTAAAGTTTGAGTTTGAGCGCATTAGAACCAATTTTAGTCTTTTTAATAAAACAACCTTTTATTATTTAGTCATGGAGTTTGGATGAGTTTTAAAATCACAATTTTAACTCATTTTACTACTTCAAAATTTTTAAGAGTTTTTATAATAAAACTCCTTTTATTTATAAAAAAAAACTCATTTTTCTCTAAAATAAATGTTCTCTCTCTTTTAATTCAAAAAGCACAAGACCACATGCAACTCCTATTGGACCACAAAAGGGTCCAATGAGGTTTGAGTCTCTCATGCAATATTTTCTTTTAACCCTCCAAGTATAAAAATAGTTAAAACACAATTTTTACTATTTTAAACTTTATTGCTTAAATCCCTCCTATTTTATCATTTTACAATAAAAGGATATTTTGAAAAACCAAACTCCAAAAGATGATTTATTTTTATGTTGATATTATCATGTGAGACTTACTTGAAAAATGGTGTATCACATTGGAAAAATACATGAAATAAGTTTTTGCTCTCTCTCTCCCTCCTCTCTCTTGCTCTCGGCCGAAAACACACACCTAGTGTGTGTTTTTCTCCTTTTCTTCAAAAGCACAATCCAAGTAAGTCATTCCTATTGGACCACAAAATGGTCCAATGAAATTAGAGGCTTCCATGCATATTTGCACTTAGGACCCCTCTAGTTTAAATTTTGTTAAAATCATTATTTTAACTATTTAAACTTATTCTATAAAGTCCCTCCTTTTAACTTCTAGTTAAATATGAACTCATCTCTAACAAGGACACCGCCCCCCCCCCCCCCCAAAGCCCAGAATGTTTTGGCGTGTGCCCTTTTTAGTGGAATCGTCCAGAGTTTGGGAGTGAAGTTTGATTTATCCCCTCGCCAAAAAGCGGTGTTTGAATGTCTCCGAGCTCCTCATGCTCAGGATTTTTTGACGGTTATCCCCATTGAAGGACTGGGTCAACATATGTCGGCTCTGGAGTACCGGGCTATCCTTAAGTACCGCCTAATGATCCCTCTGTTTCCAGCTGATGAGCCTTGCCGAGTCTGTCGCAAGGCCTGTCTGGATTCTTTTGGCGAGCATGCGGTCCATTGCAAGGAGTTACCTGGTTTCAAATATAGGCATGATTTGGTTAGGGATGTTCTGTATGATGTTCTTAAACGGGCTGGAATTTCTTCTAAAAAGGAGGCCCCGGTGAACTTTCTGACGGATCCGCTTGAAGGGAGATCTACCTTACGGCCAGCTGATATACTTGTGTTTGGGTGGGCTGGGGGGAAACATGCTTGTGTGGATCTTACTGGAGTGTCCCCTCTTGTTGGGCTTAGGGAAAATGGGTTTGTGGCGGGCCAAGCTGCGTTGAGAGCGGAATCGAGCAAAGTTGATAAACACGAGAAAGCCTGTGTAGAGAATCAACATGTGTTTATCCCTTTTGCTTTCGATACTTTTGGTTTCCTAGCTCCGGAAGCAAGGGAGTTTTTGACTAGGGTTCAACGGGTTGTGCAAAGTAATTTTTCGACCCCTAAGTCACAAAATTTCATTTTTAGTAAGATTGGTTTTGCCATCCAAAAGGGGGTTGCGGCACAGCTTGTTGCTCGTTTGCCTGCCATCTTATTGTAATTGGTGACTTTATATTATTTATAAAATTCCCAAAAAAATATATTATAAATTATATTCAATAATATAATTAATAATATTTATCAAGAATTAATACTTTTTATCAAGAATCAAATTCTTATAAATATTAATTCGGTGTCTACTTGTTGTTCGGTGTGACCCTATAGGATCTTATATTACAGATAATATTATTTTATAATCATTCTTGAGCATATAGAACCAACACATATTATGATGGTGTGTTGCTTCTTGTACAGTAGAAGTCAACAATTACAATTTGGTTAATTTCTTCGTTTTATCTTTCACTCGTAAGAGAATGTATCTAAGTGTATTTTGCAATACATAGATCACTATGTCATGACCATGGTGTCCCACATGGTCATGCCGAAACATATATGTGTCATTGTTCCAAAGTTCTTTATTGGTGACAAAATATGATTTACTAACATAGATAATCCATTAATCTGATACATTAATTTCTCTAATATATTTTGCTTTCATATCATTAGAGTTGATGTACATATACCATTTTCATTCTTATAATATGATTGGTACGAATATTTTAACAAGGTTCATATTGATATAGTGCTCTAGCAACAAGTGACAGTCCATCGTCTAAGTATTTAGAGGAATAAAAATAATTATTTAAATGAAAATAATCTATTTTTTAGGATTGTATGAGATGCCACAAAAACAATCAAGTTCTCCTCGATACATTCCTACATGGAACGAAGAACGTTGAGAGTTTTGCATTTGTTTTTGATGTGATCATTTATATTTCTAATGGTTATAAACTCAGGTATATATATACACAAATGCAATTAATTTGATAGTTAAAGTGTATAAACTTATACTTAACCAATCTTAGATATGACATAGTTCATTTATAACTTGTCCCATTTTCTATTAGGAGTTCGTTCCCGACTCTTGCCATGACTTTGACCCTTTCCACAACCTTTTCCATATGATACATATTTAGCATATGTGTGTGGATTAATATGTTCAACTCACTATCCTTTGGAGTTCTTTCCACCTCCAACGCTTGTCTTACTAACCCCAAGAATTAAGTTAATGAGTTTGTTAAAGGTTATATTGCAGCTTATACCGTTTCATTAGTATGATTGGTGATATAGGAAAGATGAAAAGATGTTATGATTCGCATAATCTTTTGTGAGTTCCTTGCCACAAAGATTGAGATGCATTTTGAGACATGACATTTCTTTGTCAAAATCAGTTACCTTCATGTAATCAAGTAAGTAGGTTTCTTTCCACTGTATGATTAGTTTGAGAAGTACATGATACTGAATATTCCCGAATTTCCTTTTTGGGACTACCCACGGTTCTTGGGGGTTTCTAGTTATTCTCTCTGAAGGTTGTGACTGATGTATCGTCTCAAAAATTTTAAAGTATTTAATTGTATCTTAACATCTAGTGTTTTTTTCTTTAGGGTCAAAATGGTTCGATGACTTTTACGTATTTTCTTGTGATTTTCCGAACCTATCTTATGGTAATCAAGTACTTTTGATTCAAAGATGTCGTAGAAAATTTAGAACATATTATTTTCTAAAATAGTGAATTATGGTTTATTATTATGTTATGCTGAAATTTCATTATCATAAAAGTATTGGATTTTTGTACTCTTACATTTTATTGATAATACTTCATCAACATTTTAATATTTCAATTTGTAAAGAAAAATCACTCAATCTACTGGATCTCCAGGTAGTAGGGGAATCACGTGGATTTCTTAAGTCCATACAAACCTTAGGGTTATTTATACCCATTTGACAAAATCCATTCGATATATTGCGATTTATTGCGATTTATTTAATTTGAAGATAATATTGTTAATTATTGAGATTTTGGCATGAGGCCAAAATGAATATGAGTTTGGCTTATAAAGCCAATTTCGATGTTTTAATACCTTAATAGCATTTTAAGAAAAATTTTGTCATGAAACCATTAAATATTAATTTTGACATAAAGTCAAGTACAAAATTTTAACATCTTAATAATATTTTCTGAAGCTTTTGATAAAAGATCAAAATATATGGGGGTTGGAAATGTAACTTCCAAAAATTAATTATAAAGTTGAAAATTATGAGTAGAAACTCATAATCAAGATATACATTTGAACTGTTGCATTTAAGAATGGTCTAATATTATACATCATAAGATTTTAATAGTTTTTGGCAAGAAGTCAAAAATGCAGGGTTAAAAGTATAACTTCTAAAATTATTATAAAATATTATAAGTAGAAATTTATCATTAGGATAAATATTTGAATTTATGATCACTAGATTACGATTAAGTTATCCCAGCGTTTTCTTCAATAACAGGATATACTTTATTTAATTGGATAACACTAAAAAGAAATAATAGATATATCAAAATAAAGTGATTTAATTGGCACATTCCAACAATAAATATATAAAATTGATAAGATAAATTCGTTTGCATAATACTAATAAACATTTGAGTAAAATAATTGAAGTATTCAAATATTTGAGTAAAATAACAAACACTGTAAATAAATAACAATAACAAATCCAATAAGATTAAGGGGCCGTTTACAAAACGCTTACCCGGGTAAATGCTTACCAAGTCACATTAGCTTACCAGATGGATATGACAAGGACTAAGAATCTTACCTGGTAAGAGCGGAAGCAAGGACCGAGAGTCGAAAGAAAGGACCGAGAGTCTTACCCGGTAAGTGAGTGTGACGACTCTTACCACGGTTAGCGTTTACCGGCTCAATTGTTGCATACGATGTCATTTTGGCGGACTAAAATCTTACCCGGGAAGTAAGTAATAGTGTTGAATTTTACCGGTTAGCATTTACCCAGGTAAGTGATTAGGTAAACGGCCCTAAGTTAACTAGTCTAATAGTTAAATCAAATAATTATGCATGTTTTAATAAAATTAATAAATATAAATGAAATTGTTGTTGGCACAAGTAAATATAGATAACATACATTTATAGATACTGAAAAAATTATAATCAAGATTAAAAGAAATCGTGAACGTCTTCATCATCCAAGAAAATAGTTGTAAAAAAAGCTATTATAGTTATTTTTTTTATAAACTAAAAGAAAGAGCAAATATTGACTTAAATCATAAGCTTATATTTTTAACTTTACAAAAAAACTATATTGTCCAATGCATAAGCTTATATTTTAAATTTTTACAAAATGAATATCGTTTATAAAGACATGGTGTTGCTTTTCTTCAATATAAAAATAAAAACAAAAAGGAATTTCATAGATATGGTGTTGCTTTTCTTCAATGAAACCACGGAGTCAGAATAATAAATATCAATATCCAAACAAAATGAATTAAAGAAGCCACTAACCTGATCATTAAGTTGGTGTATCAATTTGAAGAATACCCATGAGACAGATGGACTGTTTTTGTTTCTTTAAGAAAAGAAAAGAAACTCCTAGAAGTTGAATCATGGTATCGGTAAACAAATCTTTCAGTAGCAACGTGTTGATTCAATTGGCAGAGCAACGTGCTGATAAAGTGTTGAAGAATAAATGAAACAGAACAACAATATAAGAGAAAGGAAAATCTGTAATTCTCATTAATCATAAGCCCTTTTGTTGATCCAAACCCTCAGTGATTTGATAATGACCCTCTCTTAAATACTTAGTGAAAATTGTATGTAAACAATATGTATCAGAGTTTCACTATCGCTGATAAGTACTAAGATCTTACAGTACCGCTGATAGGAACTCTCGCTCTTTAAATTAAACATTCAGCGAACACTGTTCACCATAATGCTCTGAGTCTGTTCAGTCCTTATGGTGATCGCTGATAAGTTAGTTGTTTACTTATGATCCCTGAAGACAAGTTTCACGTCAACAAAGGTTCTACGCTGAAGTCGAAGATCAAGCTCAAGAACCAGCGACAAGTCTACTAATGAACTGATGAGGATCAGCGAAGACTCAGATTTGTCCACTCAACGTGAAGTATCAAGTACAAGACTTCAGCTATCGCTGAACTTTATCATTCCCTGAATAGTAAATGGTAATCGCTGAATCAACGAAAGCTGATCATGAAGTCCTCCGTACAAAGTACTTTTGTCTTAACCTCCCTTGCACGCCGCCGTACGAAATGTCAGAAAAGAACCTCCGAAAATCTGAGATCGTACAAACACTCTGATACTACCCTGTTCATCTTTACGGCTACTAAGGTTGTCAACCAAGGTCAATGACATGCAACCAACCAGCTGATGACACGTGTAAAGTGTATACTGACTTGCATTAAATGCATGCAGTATATAAAGAGATGAACTCACTTCTTTTGAAGTAACTTGCTAACTCTGGACAAGTTCAAATCTCTCTCAAGATAGGATTTTATTAGTAATCTCCTTATCTTTCTTAGTGCAAGAAACCTTAGTGTTCCAACTTGTTTAGATTTATGTTTATCCTTAATCTTGTTTCCGCAACAAGCTGTAAATTGTTAATGATTTATCAATAAACAATTTAGAAAAGTAAAATAGTGTGTTTGTATTCAACCCCCCCCCCCCCCCCCCCTTCTACAAACTTGTATAGGCCTTTCGGGACCAACAAGTGGTATCAGAGCAGATTTGTTTAATCTCATAAACAAGATCTAATCTAAGATATTTCTCTTCCTTGCTATTATCTGAAAATGGCCTCCCACACAAACACAAATTATATAGACAATGGTTCTCTTGCAAAACCCCCTAGATTTTCTAGAGACAACTTCAACTTATGGAAAAATAGGATGATGCTCTTCTAAGAAGGTGTAGACCCCACTATGACCTACTATCTTGAAAACGGCCCACACATCCCTGTAACTATTGATCCTTTAGTTCCAGCCACTGCAACTAGAGCTGCTATTCCTGAAAGGCTGATTCCAAAGGAAATACACATGTGGACCGATGAAGATAAGAAGAAAGTGGCTATAGATACAAAAGCCAGATCTATACTATCCATGGCCCTTCCTGACGAAGTCTACCATTCCGTCATGAACCTGAAATCATCAAAAGCCATGTGGGACACAATATGTGTTCAGTATGAAGGAACGTCTGAAGTCCAGGATTCAAGAAAGATTAACCTGGTAAGACAATACGAAAGCTTCATTTTTGGTAAGAATGAAACTCTCTCTGAAGTTCATCAACGTTTTAATTGCTTAATTATAGATCTAAAAACGGTTGGTAAGGAATATTCTAACTTTGAAGTGCTGACAAAGTTTCTAGAATGTTTACCTGAAAGCTGGGACAATTATTCCATGTGTCTCAAGCTGTCAAAAGATCTAAGATCAATGACCCTTGCTACCTTATATGGCACATTGCTGAATCATGAGCAATCTAGCCATCTTAAGAAGAATCTTGTAAAAGATTCCAAAAGCACCCCTGTTGCTTTAATCTCAGAGGAACCTTCTACTCAGCGACCCTCAGTCACTATCACTGAGTTAGAAAGTAACTCTGAAAGATCATCAGATTCTGATTCTTCAGATGATGATGAATCCTTGGCTCTCCTAACTAAAAAGTTCAGGAGATTCGCCAAGAAGAAAATGTTTAGAAAGAACAAAACTCTTTCCATAGCTGACAAGCCTAAGTCATCAGCTTTTGTTGATAAGGCTACTGCTACTTGTTTCAACTGCGAAAAGACAGGTCATTTCGCTAACGAGTGCAGGTCAAAGAAAATCATGAGACCTTCAGCTTTTACAAAGAAATCCTTTGTTCCAAGGAATAAAGATGACAAATACTCAAAGCTGAAGGAGAAGTATGCAAAGCTGAAAAGCTTTAAGAAGAAAGGAAAAGGCCTGATGGCTGACTATGATTGGGCTGCTTCTGATGAAGAAGCATCATCATCTGATTCTGAAGATGATGAAGCAAATCAATGTCTCATGGCAAAGATTGAAGAAGAGGAAGAAAGTTCAGACATTCCCTCCACTTCAACATCTGCCATTCAGGTATCACCTTCCTTCTTTACCAATATTGCAAATATTGATGAAGCTGATAGTCTCCGTAAAATCGATCTACTGACTAGAAGTTTATACGAAGCCATGAACGGCAAAGCTGTGGTTGAAAACCAAAATCTTGATCTCGCTGAAAAGCTTAAAAACTGCCACCTTCAAATAGAAAAGCTTTCTAAAATTGAAGATGATTTTAAAGATCAAGTCTATTTAAATCAGCTAGTCAAAATCGAACGAGCAGAAGCTATCGCTGCATTAAAAGCCGAACAAGCTACTGTTGAAGGATGGTGTAATTCTTCAACAAAGATCACTGAGATAATTAAGGCTCAGATTCCTCTGAGTGATAAACGTGGTCTGGGTTATAAATATGATACTCCAAAACCAACCACTGAACGTTCAATGCTTAAACTTGGAACGTTCGTATCCTCAGTCGCTGACACTTCATCATCTCAGTACTCCTCGTCGGTTACACCAATCCCTGAGGAAACTCCTACCTCCTCAAAAGGTAAGGAGAAAATGGTTTATTCAAAGCCTACCACTGTCTCTAAAGACAAAGGTAAAGGAATTGTTATTTATCAAAATCCTCAGAAGGGTACCTTAGTACCTAAGCTGAATGCTTCCAAAGCCTTAGTGATTCATTCATCTGGTTCTAGAAATCAGACCTCTGGATCAGTTCAGCGACCTACTCCTAGACTCAGAGTAGATGTCCTTGGTAAGAAATCTGAAGAACTGAATGTTCGTCCTATTTCAAAAACCAATAGTGTACTTGGTGCTGGTACTTCTAATTCCAAATTAAAAGCTCAGCACTCAAGTGGTCCTAGAACTAATTTTAGTTATAGGAAATGTTATCACTGTGGACTTACCGATCATATTGCAAGTAAGTGTCCCACAGCCACCAAAGCTGATAAGATAGCTAAGGTGAAGATAGCACCCAAGAAGACCAAACCAGTTGCAATTCAGGTCAAGGTGACTCCTACCGCTGAGGTCAAGAAATTGACCAAAGTGAAGAAAGACAAAGCTGAATCTTCAAATGCTGCGAAGACTGCTGAACCCATTCCAACTTCTTCCACTGACAAACGCGTATACATGGTGAAGTGGGTACCCAAGCAAAACTAATCTTCCTTTGTATTGCAGGTTAAGAAGGGTATCTGGTATCTCGATAGCGGATGCTCTAGACACATGACTGGAAAGAAAAACCTACTCGCTGAATACAAGGAAGAGAAGGGTCCCTCTGTGACTTTCGGTGGAAATGGAAAAGGACACACCCGAGGGTATGGTGTACTTTCAAATGGTACAACATCCTTCAGAAGAGTCGCATATGTTGAAGGGCTGAAGCATAATCTTCTAAGCATCAGTCAGCTTTGCGACATGGATAACAAAGTGATTTTCACTAAGGAATCCTGCTTTGTCTCTGACAAAAAGGAGAAGATAGCTCTCAGCGGTTATCGTTTGGAAAATGTTTACGTTATAAACATGGACTCAACAACCACTGAGAACTCCTGTTTCTTCTCAAAAGCATCTTCTGATGTTAACTGGCTGTGGCACAAAAGGCTCTCTCATCTCAACTTCAAGACACTGAATACTCTTTCATCCAAAGAGTTAGTCACTGTTCTACCTCAACATTCATACGCCAAAGAGTCTTTATGTTCAGCGTGTGAAAAAGGGAAGCAGACCAAGGCAAGCTTTAAGTCAAAGCAAGTTTCCTCAGTGTCATCTCCTCTACAATTACTCCATATGGATTTGTTTGGCCCTGTTAACAAACAATCCATCGCTGGAAAGAAATATACGCTGGTCATAGTTGATGAATTCTCTCGTTACACATGGGTAATGTTTCTCCGTTCTAAGAGTGACACCCCTGAAGAACTCATCACCTTTGTTCGGAAGATGGAAACTCTGAACAATATGACTGTTCGCTCAATAAGGAGTGATCATGGAACTGAATTCAAAAACAGTTCTCTTGATTCCTTCCTTGAGAGCAAGGGTATTTCTCACAACTTTTCGTCAGTGAGAACACCACAACAAAATGGAGTCGCTGAAAGAAGAAATAGAACAATTATTGAAGCTGCACGTTCAATGCTCAGCGATTCTCACCTGCCTACTCAGTTTTGGGCAGAAGCTGTCAACACTGCTTGTTTTACGCAAAACAGGTCGCTGATAGTTAAAAGATTCAAAAAGACAGCCTATGAACTTTTTTATGGGAGAAAGCCTTCAATCAGCTTTCTTCACATCTTTGGATGTCAGTGTTTCATATTGAACAACAGAGATGCCCTTGGAAAGTTTGATCCTAAGGCTGATGATGGAATCTTTCTTGGATACTCCTCAGTTTCCAAAGCCTTCAGAGTCTTCAACCGAAGAAGACAAACTGTAGAAGAAACTATTCACGTCACGTTTGACGAATCCCGTTCAGCGAATTCTAAACCGAACGCTGATACAGAAGAACTGAATCAATGGATGTTTTCTCATCTTGGTGATTCAGAAGATATTCCCACTCCTCATGCTCACACCGTAGAAAATGATGCTCCTTCTATCATTCCAAATATGCAAAATAGTGAAGCTGAAACATCTTGGGTCTCAGCTGTTCCTATAAACGCTATACCTGCAGTTGATCCAAATGTCTCAGAAATTCCATCTATTTCTCAGCAATCAGTGAATGAAGTGGCAAATGCAAATATTCCTCTCTTAGCTGATAATCCAGAAGTAGCCGAAGCCTCATCTTCAGTTTCTCCAGTTCAGACTGAGTCAGCGACGTATGCTCCGGCTCAGCGATGGACTGTAAATCACCCAATCGATCAAATTCTTGGTGATCCTTACGCTGGTATTCAGACCCGTAGAAGTGCAGGTAATATTTGTTTATTTGTTAACTTTATTTCTCTAACTGAACCAAAGAAAATAGATGATGCCCTCAGAGATCCAAACTGGGTCAGCGCTATGCAAGAAGAGCTGACTGAATTCGAAAGAAACAAAGTTTGGAAACTTGTTCGTAGACCAACTGACAAAACGGTGATAGGCACTAAATGGGTCTATCGAAACAAGTTGGACGAACATGGTACTGTAACTCGCAACAAAGCTCGTCTTGTTGCTCAGGGATACAGACAAGAGGAAGGCATAGATTATGACGAAACTTTTGCTCCAGTAGCAAGACTTGAATCTATTCGTCTTTTCTTAGCATATGCTGTACACAAAAACTTCACTGTACATCAGATGGATGTTAAGTCAGCGTTTCTAAATGGAAAGCTGAATGAAGAAGTGTATGTGGAACAACCTCCAGGATTCTCAGATCCTAAGCGTCCAGGTTATGTGTATAAACTGGACAAGGCACTTTATGGCTTAAAGCAAGCTCCACGTGCATGGTATGATACTCTCTCTACTTATCTCCATATTGAAAAATTTGAGCGAGGTAAAATTGACAAAACTTTGTTTTTTAGAAAAGTGAAAGGTCATATCATTTTAGTTCAAATATATGTTGATGACATTATATTTGGTTCTACTAACCCTGAGCTTTGTACTCGTTTCGCTGATAGAATGAAAGATGAGTATAAAATGAGCATGATGGGTGAACTAACATATTTCCTTGGTCTTCAAATTAAGCAAACTGAAAAAGGAACGTTTATAAATCAGGGAAAGTATGTTAAAGATATGCTGAAGAAATTCGACTTAACTGAAAGTTCAGCTATGAAAACCCCTATGGCACCACCGCTGATACTTGATAAGGACACAAAGGGTGTTCCTGTCAATGTCACGCTGTACCGTGGGATGATCGGCTCACTATTGTATCTCACAGCTAGCCGACCCGATATTATGTTTGCAACATGTCTGTGCGCACGATATCAAGCTGAACCTAAGATATCCCATATGAAAGCTGTAAAGCGAATCTTTCGATATCTCAAGGGTACAGCGAATCTAGGTCTTTGGTATCCCAAAGTCTCAGGATTCGATCTAACCGCCTATTCAGACAGTGATTTTGCAGGTTGCAAAATGGATAGGAAAAGCACCACAGGAGGATGTCAGCTCCTGGGTGGAAAGCTGGTAAGTTGGACAAGTAAGAAGCAAAACTCAGTGTCCACTTCCACAGCTGAAGCTGAGTATGTAGCCGCTGGAAGCTGCTGTTCTCAAGTCTTGTGGATGAGAAATCAGCTACTAGACTATGATCTTCAGCTCTCCAAAATTCCAATCTATTGCGACAGCACAAGTGCCATCGCTATAGCAAACAATCCAGTGCTACACTCAAAGACAAAACACATAGAAATCAGATATCATTTTATCAGAGATCATGTGATGAATGGTGATATAGAACTTCATTTTATCCCAACTGATTATCAGTTAGCTGATTTGTTTACCAAACCTCTTGATGAGACAAGATTCAACTTTCTCATCAGCGAGCTTGGAATGCTGAACTTTGAAGGATAAAATCTTCAGCGGTTCACATTTAATCAGCGATACGTTTATACAATCGTGTATAGCCTTCGGGATAAAATCAACTTATATAATCCATTTTATCATCTTCTCTCTGAATAAACTTGGTTAAACTGATATCCAGGTATGTTTTCTCTCTCTGACAATCGCATGAAAATGCAAGATTTCAAAATAAATTGCATCGCTGAATATTGAATATCTCTTCCTTAACAGCGATATTTTGAAAATTTCCTTAAATCTTCACTGACATTTTCTATTCAGTGCTTCATGTTTTTCAAAAGAGTCCCTGAGTTTTCAAAACCTCAGAGACATCCTAAAAGAATGTGAAAGGACAATTGTGACGTCATTGCAACAAATTACACTCGGCACGATTTCTTTCTGACACACGTTTGCACGTTTTGTTCAAATTTCCAATCAAATGCAAACACGTGTCCGTGTCATGATGAAAACCTTTTCCCGCTCAAGGTTTTCTCTCTCTAAAAATCCCTATATAAACAACTCTTGGTTTATATTTGTCTTTTACGCGAACAATCTTTCTCCGCAAGAAAAGAATCCTCTGTTGCATTTGTGCTCTCAAAAACCTCAAGAACTGTTCATCATCGTCTTCATCAAAACTTCAAGGTTAATATGTTCTTATCTTTTATCAAATGCGTATAACTTGTTTTCGATCTTCTCTTTGTCTTAACAAGATCAAACAAAAGAACTTTATAAAATAAAATCATTTCTTTCATGGTTTTATGAACACAACCATTTCATGGTTGTTCTTCAAGTTTTAAATCTAAATCTTAAACTTGTTCTTCATTCGTATCCATTTTTCTTTTAGAAACTGGAATACAAGACTTTATGGGTTTTACTTTTCTTTTAAAAATCAAGAAAAACCCTAATCTTCATTAAGACATTTTTTGTCTGAATGAAATGGACAACATTCGAAAAATCTTAACGGAAATTTCTTTCCACATTAAGATAATTCTTATTTGTTAACATCTTTGGTTGAACTGATAAAACAGTGATATGGCATCTTCAAAGCTGAATGTTACCGATGAGTCCATCTCCACTGACTCTGAGGAAATGGACATCTTCAAAGCCCCCCAGGTTAAGTTCGAGCTGGATCAACTCGATTGGACTAAGGCCAACAACCTCTCAGCTCTTCTCGAGTTTCCTCCTCGGAAGCAAGTATCACATCTGAACGATGTTGTAAGTTTTCTGAAGAACAGCCCCATCTACACAGCCCTGACCATAACACCTCCTGCCAGTCAGCGGCTCTTATCCCAGTTATGGTACTCTGCCAGACACACTGAGCTACCCTCTGCCAAAGATCCATCCAAAACCATAGATTGCATACTCAGCGATACTGAGTATGGCACCATCAAGATTACACCCGCCATTATCCGCAAAGCCCTAAACTTCCCAAATGCCACCAAAGAAAAACCCTTCATTCCATTCCCTGACCATAAAAAGCATGCTGACAGAGAAGCAATCGTTGCTTTCCTTGACGCAATGGGTTATATCTGGGATATTGGAAGGGACAAGAAGCCTGAGAAGAAACTGACGCTGATAAAGAAATCCAAGATGCCCAGCGAGATGAATTTCATCTTCGCTCACCTGATCAGCTGCATGACAGCAAAATCCGGATCTTCTGATCAAGCCGCCCAACCTCAGCAGTCCATGGGATACGCACTGCTGAAAGGTCTAAATATTGACTGGGCCTCCATTATTTATGAAGACCTGATTCAACGTGTCGATTCTGCCGCTGACAGACCAGCATGGGTTCCTTACCCACAATTCATCAGCGCCATCTTTCAATATGGCCTGAAGGACAGCTATCCTGAAGAGGGTGATCTGAAACTTTCTCAGATTGGCCCTAAGGTTCTCGACTTCAAGCCTGTCGCCAATGAGGTACGTCTCTCTACTCTTCCCACTCTTCTAAATTCTCCGCTTTCTGTGGCTCCTTCAGCGACAATACCAATCGCTGATACCCCGGCCACAAAATCCTCTCCTTCTAAGAAAAGGAAACCCTCACACACCCAACTTGATTCCAAAAGGATCAAGAAAACCAAGGAGCAACCCCAGCAATTCCATGCTGAAGACTCCTCAGCTCATTCTGAAGAGCTGAAAGAAAGTTCCGTGGTACGCTCTGCCACACCCGTGCAAGCCATCCCTCCAATCCAGACTTCAGCGTCTCCAAACGCTGAGGTTAGAAACTTGGAAACTACCCAACCTCCCTCAGTCTCTCAAAAGACTGATGAAGTGATTGTCAGCGATTCCAACGCTGAACTCAGAACCCGAACCCCAATCTTAACCTTCGCTTCTCCCTCCACTCACTTGGACACTCCTCCAGCGAACACTGGAGATGCCATCATTCCAGAAGCCACCGCTGATGCTTCTCAACAAATGATGAAGAAAGGACCTGCAGAGATCACCATACCTCACCGTACTTTCGAAGAGGATATGGAACACTATTCAGGAACCTGCAACTTTGACGAGTTCATCAATCCTCCTGCAGGTACAAATCCCACCTTAAACACTGTAACTAAACCTGAAACTTCTGAGCTTTCCTTTGTTCACAAGTACTTATATGTTACAGGTCCTAATTTGGGAGACATCAACGCCTCTCTGAAGTCCGTGGAAACAAAGCTGTCCAGTCTCACCACCACACTCTCCAACAACTCAACAGCTGTAACAAACGCTGGAGAGAATTTGACAAAGCTGACAATGGTGGTGGAGAAGAAAGCTTCCACTGAAGACATCAAGAGTCTTGATAAGACGCTCAGCGATTTTTCCAAAGTGCTCTGTGGCATCTACACTGACTACACAAGCCTCAAAACATCAGTTTCGACCATGTCCAGCGAAGTAACAACGCTGAAGACATCGGTTGCAAAACTCGAGGGTGATATGTCAAAGGTCAAGACTGACTTAGGCTCTGTAAAGACCGACGTTGGTTCTATGAAGACGATGATCGAGACGCTGGTAAACAAGGCAAATAGTCCAGCTCCTGCTCCTGCCCCTGTCCCTATTTTGGAATCTTTCACAGAGGAGGATCGCACAGAGCTGAGGAAAATCACGCCTGCTATTTCTGGCCTAGAAGACAGAATAGCAAAGCTTGAAGGTTGTGTGAAAATCTCTGGCCCAGAAGACAGAGATAACACCAATGCTGAGTCTGCCCATTCCTCCCCCAGTCATCATGAGAAAGAGGGGGAGAAGAGCGCTGAACATTCTAGGGAGAAAAGCGCTGAAAATCTTGAGAAAAGCGCTGAAGATCTGAACAAGAGCGCTGAAGACCTTTCCCATGATGAATCTATCAGGGGAGAGAGGAATGAAGATCTGACCACTGGACCTCAGGGAGATGAAAACCCTGAGGGAACCGAGAAGCTCGCCTCTGTATCTGAGGGGGAGCAACTCGAAGAAGATGCTGAGGAATCCGAAGCAGAAGAAGATGAAGACATCGACATCCCTGAAGACAAACCATCCTTCTCTCCAAGAAAGGATGATGATGATGAAGATGACAATGATTTCTTTATCGTCAAACCTGCCCCAAAGATCAAAGCTCTTAAAGGAATCTCGATAAAAGAACCATCAGGGGAGAAGACAAAGACAAAGCCCTCAGCCTCTGGCGCTGAGAAAAGCAAAGACAAAGGCCTCGCTGAAGATGAAAATCTAGCGATCCTATTTCAAAAGCCGGTTTGTCAGGTACACTAAAACTTTACTTATATTCCTTCCCTGAACATCTCAATACTCAATCAGTTCTCTACTCAACAACCTCTCTACACATCCACATTCTTTTTCTATCTTTTCTACCCAAGTTCTTCTACCCAATTCTTATCTGT
Source organism: Saussurea involucrata (assembly GCA_033807775.1). Lineage (NCBI taxonomy): Eukaryota > Viridiplantae > Streptophyta > Magnoliopsida > Asterales > Asteraceae > Saussurea > Saussurea involucrata. The sequence goes on from CM066322.1 coordinate 144,558,974, forward strand.
AAGGTCGCTGCGTTTCAGCTAGTCCTCTCCCCTGTTTGAGGATGTCGCTGAAGGTTCTACTGTTGCGACTTCACAAATAAAGCCAGCTGCTGCTGATGAAATAATCCCAGTCTTGGATTTGATCTCTGAGACTGATGAACCAGAAGAACAACCTCTCTCGCACAATAAGAAACCTTCCTCAGTTCCTCAAAGGCTGAGTGAAGAGGATCAAAAGAGAAGAGAAGAAATAATAAAGCGATTCGAGGATCAGCGAATCATTCTAAGGCCTGATCAACTACCTTCAGTTCCTCCCAAGTTCAGAATTTCAAAAGCTGAATACCAGGACCACCTTAGAGCTGAACGCCTCATTGCTGAAAGGAAGGAAGCTGAAGAGAAAGACAGAGAATACGCCATCAAGCTCACTCAAGAATCTGTCAAAGACCCCAAGCTGAAGCGTGTTCCCATTCAAATCCAACGAAAGCTGTGGGAAGAAGCCCAGAAGATCGTGGAAAAGAAAACTGAAGTTTCTCAGACCACCTTGATCTGGTGTAAAGAGAAAATTCACTTCAGATATCGTCCAGCGAAGATCAACAAGGTATTCATCTCTGGAAGAACCTCTATCGGAGTACCTATTGTTGACATCAAACTGTTCAGAGAAGATGGCACATCTGAAACCTTTCGCGCTGACACTGTAAAAAAGGTATGGTCTCTCTGAATGGCTGGAGATGAGGCTAGCTATCCAACCATCACAATCTAAGTACAAGAATCATTTCGAAAAGCTGATAAACAGACAGATCGACTTGATATCTTCTTGTGTGGATATTCCTCCTGTTCCTGATCTAAAGCCAAAAATAAAAAGGGGCTCTCCAAGGAAGAAACGTCAAGATTCAAACTCAGGACCTGTCATACGAAATGAAACTGGAATTGGTTTCTCTCGCGCTGAAGTGCTTGGTCCTGATCCTGATCTATCTGCCCTTGACATCTCTTTGCCACCATGTGAACTTTTCGTCCCTGGTAAAGTCATCAGTAATCCTTATGGAATATTCTTTCTTGACTATGACGGACGTAAATGCTTTCAACGGACCGCTGAGCTTCCAATCACTCCAATCGAACAGCTCAGAGATCTTATCTACTGGTGTGACTTCAGAAAGGACATTCAGGCACGACACCTAAAACCCTTGATTTTTCAAGAAGCGCTGAATAAAAGAAAACGAGGTATAACGGTTCCTGACTGGATGATTCCCACTGAAAAGACGACCCTTGACAAACTTCTCATTAAGGAAGAACCTTTTGAAAACTGATATAATCTCCTTTTTTCTCTATTGTATCAGTTATCCTTCTGTACTTGTAATTTATTTCGCTTGTACTTGTAATCTTTCTGTTCTTCATTGTAATCTGTTTCAAAGATTTAAAGAAAGATTTCAGTGAATGTACTTTACTCCATCAGTACTGAAAAGATCCCAGAAAACAGTAAAAGGGACAAATATTTTATGAGTTCTTTTTATCCTTATGTTTTCATTTAATAGCAATTTTCTTTGTTGCTATGTCATAATCAAATAGGGGGAGATTGTTGATCCAAACCCTCAGTGATTTGATAATGACCCTCTCTTAAATACTTAGTGAAAATTGTATGTAAACAATATGTATCAGAGTTTCACTATCGCTGATAAGTACTAAGATCTTACAGTACCGCTGATAGGAACTCTCGCTCTTTAAATTAAACATTCAGCGAACACTGTTCACCATAATGCTCTGAGTCTGTTCAGTCCTTATGGTGATCGCTGATAAGTTAGTTGTTTACTTATGATCCCTGAAGACAAGTTTCACGTCAACAAAGGTTCTACGCTGAAGTCGAAGATCAAGCTCAAGAACCAGCGACAAGTCTACTAATGAACTGATGCGGATCAGCGAAGACTCAGATTTGTCCACTCAACGTGAAGAAGTACAAGACTTCAGCTATCGCTGAACTTTATCATTCGCTGAATAGTAAATGGTAATCGCTGAATCAACGAAAGCTGATCATGAAGTCCTCCGTACAAAGTACTTTTGTCTTAACCTCCCTTGCACGCCGCCGTACGAAATGTCAGAAAAGAACCTCCGAAAATCTGAGATCGTACAAACACTCTGATACTACACTGTTCATCTTTACGGCTACTAAGGTTGTCAACCAAGGTCAATGACATGCAACCAACCAGCTGATGACACGTGTAAAGTGTATACTGACTTGCATTAAATGCATGCAGTATATAAAGAGATGAACTCACTTCTTTTGAAGTAACTTGCTAACTCTGGACAAGTTCAAATCTCTCTCAAGATAGGATTTTATTAGTAATCTCCTTATCTTTCTTAGTGCAAGAAACATTAGTGTTCCAACTTGTTTAGATTTAGGTTTATCCTTAATCTTGTTTCCGCAACAAGCTGTAAATTGTTAATGATTTATCAATAAACAGTTTAGAAAAGTAAAATAGTGTGTTTGTATTCAACCCCCCCCCCCCCTTCTACAAACTTGTATAGGCCTTTCGGGACCAACACCTTTATATAGGGATGAGTTACAAGTAGATAACTACAAGATATTTCAGTTCTAATCTATCTCTATCTCTATCTCTATCGTCATATCCTTTAGACGATGACACATTTATCCTACAACAACTTTAACCTATAAATAATATTTTTAAAACAAATGACTTTTATCTATAAGAAATTTTCGTCGGGGTGATTACCACAGATCATCCAGAAAATACCAATGGTTAGGTGGTATCGATATTATTCGAGAAAATACCAATGGATCACTCATATATTATCTGGGTAATCTGTTACTGATTTGAATTATCCGACAATAATTTATCCACCAACTTTTGTGACGAATCACCATTAAACTTAAACCCTAAACCTTATTCAACAACAGATTTCACAGGAAAAAATCCGTAAGTAAAAGTCTTTCACTTGGTAGTGCTCAAACATATAAGTAAAATATTAGTTCATAAAAATAATAACTATTTTATATCTGATTTGTTCTATTAAGATTTAAATACTTCCTCTGTCCCAAAATAAGGTCAACATTTCTATTTTAGTTTTTCTCAAAATAAATTTCCATTTTTATATAATAAGTGCATACTTTTCCATTTTACCCTTAATTATGAACATGATAAAATTAATTACTCCCTCTATTATTATGGGTAAAATTTTCATTTAGTTTATTAAAAGTCTAATATTTATATTTTTCTAAATTTATGTCTTTTTCATTGTAAATACTTATTTGGGATGAAGAAGGCATTAATTACTCTAAATATAATCATAGTATAATATTTTAAAAATAGTTTCAGAACATTTTTTATTGTATTTATTTTCTCGACCCCGTCTTGTTTCTCATTTGATGGTCATGAACTTTTTTATTTGATGAATATAAAAAATAAATTAAAATACATATTAAGATACGACGTATAAGATAGCATTATAAAAAATGTTCATATTTAACTTAATATAATTATGTATATATAGATTAATATTTAACTTTATATAAATATACAAAAAAACATATTGTGAAACAAATATATGTTAAAATATAGACTAAGTCGTAGATGGAAGAAAAGTATTGTGAAATAGCATATAATGCACTTGTTCTCAAGGTTATCACACTTTTACAGGTTCTCAAATGAAGCCCAACTACATACATACACACGTATATATATATATATATATATATATATATATATATATATATATATATATATATATATATATAGAGAGAGAGAGAGAGAGAGAGAGAGAGAGAGAGAGAGAGAGAGAGAGAGAGAGAGAGAGAGAGAGAGAGGGCCCTTCTTTTGTTAACCACTCAATTAGTGTTAACTTTGTTAACTAATCAGGACCATCAATTATCAAAATCAATGGCTAAGATTAAAATAATTTTTTAATTCCTAATTAAATAAAAAAACGATTGAAGCATATATGCTCAGGGGTATTCTTGTCAATTAACAATCCTATGTCAGATAAGAAAGGTGGTAACCGTGTGCTACTTTTAAGGACCTGCTATCTAAACCTCATTTACAAAAATAACCAAATACATTCCAAAATCATTCAAAAAGAAAATCAACAAGTTGATTCCAATCCATTCCAGAAAAGATAAAAATCGGGGATTTCAATATCGTTACAAATCGATTCCATATCGATCAAAGCTAAATCGACACTAATCGATTCCAGAAAATTCGATTTCAAAACGATTCTTACACAAGCCGATTCCATACGAAGTAAAGCTTGAAGTAATGGCGGAAATCTAAGGTAAATGTTTAAAAATCTAGGGTTTTGAAATGGGTTTATGCTTGTAGGGTGTTAAGTTACGGAGGGCGGATGAAGGTGGATTTAGTGTTGAGATCGATGCAGGTAATGATAATGGAAAGTCGTTAAAGAACGAGACGAGGGTTACATTTTGGTCTTTGGATTTGGGCTCAGATTTGATTCGAGAAAGACTTTGTTAGTTCCAGTTTAACAGGTAACAACGATTCAATGAGAAATAACAAGAATGATTGATGATTTCAAGCTGTCATCTCTCTCGTATTCATTCAATAAATTAATCGTTCAACAATATTACAATGGAAGTAAAGGAACGACTTCTAACAATAAGCTCTAATGAATGATAATGAATCGTCTAACAAAAGGCTAACCTAATTGTAAGGTTAACATAACCTTATATACTTAGGCCTTTAAACACACAAGGCCTAAGCCCATTAATCTAATCAAGCCCAAATTAACAATAAAGGCTTTTACAAATATTTAACCTCTATAATTAATCTAATTACGCTTTATATAATTATTTATATATCTTTCTAATATGTAGGACATTTATGGTCCTAACAATCTCCCCCTAAAGATATATAAATAAAAATCGGTCTTGAAACCTTCAGGTCTTGATCTTCTCTTCTTCTTGAATCCTAGAAGCACTTCGGCGTTGCTTGTCTTCATGTCTTTTTCCGCTCCCCCTTGAATAAAGCTCTTGATTAAAGCTCTTGAATTAGCTTTCAGCTTTAAAAGAACGTGTAGAACCAATATGCTCGAAGGATGAAACAATTTGAAGCGAACACCACTTGTTAAACGATGAGAAGAGTTGATCACTTGTAAGCACTTTGAAGTCTTTTCGGATTTCGAAACTTGACCGTTACTGACCGTTACTCCCCCTTGGCTTTTGCATGGGGACTTCTTTACTCCCCCTCAGATTTACTCCCCCTCGGCTTTTGCTAACTCCCCCTCAACTTGATAATCCGTGTCTTTGAATTTGTACCCTTCTCCTCCTCATGATGAGTAGGAGCATCCGGAGCATCATGTACGTTTAAAGACAATAGTAACGAGTAGCAAATGAACCAGATAAAAACATTAAGTAACCAGAACGGGGTAAAAAACTAACACAGAAACACGTTAGTAACTGTTATCACAACAATTTTAAGAAATTGTGTGGCCTATGTTCAGAGTTGGCAAAGGGGAATCTCTGATAGGACTTCCAGTTATCACTGAAGTAAAATATTAAAAAATTACCTCTCAAACTGTTCCGGAAATATCACGAAGATATGCAAATGGAATCACAAAGACTCGTGCATGTGTGAAAGAAATAAGATAAATTTGTTGGGCTCAAAAATTGATGTAACCTGGGACGCAAGTTAACAATCAATTGACACAGTGAATAGAATATGAAGTTCGGAGACCGGAGCTGATGTCTTCCTGTTTCAATATCTAAGACCTCCGAGTAGGGAATAGATAGATGATGTGCTAATCTCCGTGAATATGTGAAACAAGCATCTTTTGTGAGATACTTGAGTGGCTGGGTGGGTGACACGAGTTATCGACACTGGGTCCATGTCTGTTTCAATATTCTTCTCCAAAGAACGAGAATGAATAGATTGTGTGGTTACTCGGATAACTGACTCGGTTTGGTAAGGACCAATATTTCTTATAAGTCCTGTCACAACCTCACCATATTCTTTTCTCTCCAAACTCATCTAACAAACTAGACCCCTCACTGTTGTCTATAAAGGATGTGTTTCTTGGGTAGATCCTTCCGGTTCTGGCTTGACCATAGAAACAATGTAAGACCTAACACTCCTTTCATGCATCGAGTATAACATTTTAGTAAAACAGTTGAAGTACGAGTTCTAAACTGAAGTGTTTAGAAGTCATTGCATTTAAGAACGAGTCCTGATCTGAGATGATCAGAAGTCATAATTTGAAATACCAGAGGTTCAATAAACAAGATCAAGGGCAAAACAGATTGACTCAGTAAGCACAGTATATGCAAAAATGAAACAATGATTAGAAAGTTTAATTGTGAAGAACACGTCACAATTAACATATCAGATAAGAATTGAATCATGTGCAAGAAATAACGAACTTTGAGGATCAACTATGAATTCAAACGAGTGTATTTCCATCGAAAAATCAACAAACATTTGAGACATGGAAATAACTAAGCAATGAAACATAACACGTGGCAATCATGGAAGTTAAGATTGGAGAATAACAAACACAAGTAAGTTATCCAGAATAGATCACCACGGTCTTTGAATTCAGTTCACATACCTTGCATACGATAGTACTCCCCCTCAAAATTGGCCTAACCTTTGAATGCTCGTCATGTGAAAAGAATCTTCTAATTTAAATGCACATGACGTTCCTGCAAAACAGATTAGAGGGATTTTGGTATCCATCTTGGGATGGATCCTTGTCGGTTAGATGCCCTATGACTGTGAGGACCGGGGATACTATAAGTACCATACCAATACATAGCATGGTCTTTCTTCACAAAGTCATTTGTTCCACAATAAGAACAACACAACTTCTGTGCAGATAAGCTGATCAGTTTATTAACAGAATAAACACGATCAGTTTTCACAAAAGATTTAGCATGGAAAGCTGTGTTATTCTTGGCATTCTTTACAGGGACGGATGACTTTGGAGCAGGAGCGGTTCCTTTAACTCTCCACTCCATTTTTACTTTCTTGAAAGATTGATTATCTGTATTACCAACACGAGAATTATAGAAAAGATTGGAAGGTCGAATCTGATCTTTTGAAAAATCATTTGATTTGACAAAATTCTTTGAATCAGATTTAATCATTTGTTTCTTCAATTTCTCGGTTGCTAATCCAGATAATCTCTGTGTAAGTTTAGAAATCTCAGACTGAAACATCTTTCTCTCTCGTGAAAAATCATCTTTTAAACATTTTGATCTAAAACCTTCAACTTTCTCTTTCTCAGACTCTTTGATTAGAACGTCTAATTCGTTTTCCAAATCGGTTATTTTCAAGGAAAGTTCTCCATTCTTTTGAGAAAAAAATTTCCGTTCTATTTCAAATTTCTCTCTTTCTGCAATTAAAATCTTTTCAAAGTCGGAGACCTGTTTTGAAAGTTTTAAGCACATAAGCTCAAGTCTCTTCTTCTCTTCAAGAGAATTGGTTGAAAGCCCAGATTGCTTTTGAGTAAGCAATTGTCTTTCCTTTTCAAAGCTTTCTTTCTCCTTTTCAAAAACCTTTTCAAGAGTATTTAGTTTACTTTTAAGCTCAAGGTTTTCACAGTTCAGGAGCTTACCTTTCTCTTCTTCTTCAGCCAGCTTCTCAGAACTGTTCCAGATTTGAGATTTCAGTTCCTTCAGCTCTTTGATGTACTTGGTGCACAAATCATCTGCTTGCTTGGTATTCTTTTCACATAGTCGTTGATGTGCTTTCTTTTCAAGTACCTTTATCTCGTCTTGTGATGGCAATTCAGACAGCTTCTTTTTCAGCTCAGAGTTTTCAGATTCTAATGTTGTTGCCTTTTTTTTCAGATTTGGCTAGCTTCTCAGAACTTTCAATTGTTAGCAATTTCAGTTCCTCCAGTTCTTTGAGGATCTTGTCTCTAAATTCAGCTGCAGACTTGATATTGAACTCATACATTTCTCTATGGGCTTTACACTCATAATGGTCACAATATATCGGTGGCATTGTTACCTGAAAAGTTGATCGGTGTTATTTTGAAGAATCAAACTTGCGGAAGAAAAGTCAAAAATTAAATTCGAAAAACAAATCTAAAAATAAATTCGTTTCCAAAAATTAAGATCTGATTATTGACGAATTCGAACGAACGAAATCACTCTTCGAGACTGAAGTCTGCAAAAGAACAAACCACGTTAGATCAAGAACGACGAGAATAAATCACAGAAATAATAATAGTCGCTACAAAGATCAAATCGTCGCACAAAGTCTCAAGTGTCACACAAAAATTGCAAGTTGATCGTTAAGAAAAATTGCAACTTTCGTTAAAATTCTTAATCACGAGACGTGCGGTAACTCGGGTACCGACGAGAACTAGCCAATCAAAACTTATTAAACACAACTTACCGGATAAAAGAGACTGAGACTTACCGGGTGAGATGTACTTTCCGGATGGAGTCCGGTTAAGATGGCTTACCGGATAAAACTTGTTTCTCGATCAAAATCAAACCAAACAAATATTAAAACAAACAAAAAAAATCAAATTGATTCGATGACCAACAAAATTAATTACCTGTGATGTGGTTTCCTTTTCAAATTGAGAGTCAAACATGAATTCAAATGAATTCAACAGTCAAACGTTGCGGCTCAATACAAAAAACAAACAAATCATCGGAAAGAAGTGGTGTCCGGTGACTTTGAAATTTCTATCCGGAAAGTGTTTGTGTGTGGGAGGTTACCGGAAACCAATAAATCACCCGGAAAGTGGTTTTTGTCCGGAAAATAAATCTGATCGGAAAGTTAAAATAAAATTGTATCCGGACAACATAACCAAATCATCCGGACACTTTAAATCATCCGGATAGTGGCGAGAAAATATGAGACTTACCCGGAAACAACGGCTGGTTGAAAAATCGCATAAGGGATCGATAGGGTTGCTTGACTTCACTCCTGAAGGGTTAGATTTTGACCAAAAACACAAAAACAAACAAACCCAAATCGATTTCAAAGCAAAATATATCCTATTTTTCAATAATCACCACAAAACTTTAAGAACACCAAAAACTCAAGATTTGATTTTCAAGATGAAAAATTAAAACCTTTTGGGAATCGATATAAACACAGAAAAACAGCAGATAATCGTGTGTAAACAATCGAGATCTAACAAACGAATTAATAAAGCAACGAAAGAATTTGCAAACCCGATTGAAGAACAATTTTCTCAAGAAAAATCTGCTGTATGTCGAAAATAATCTGGGCAACTTCTGGACCTCAAACGATTAATCCAACCGATCAGAATATGAAACACGATGTCCCGAAGCTACTGTCCAAAAATCACGACGATCCGACGGTTGAATCTTCGGGAATAGGCGAAACGGCTCGCTGCTATTTTTCAGAAAATTTTCTGCGAATTTTCTTGCCTTTTCTCGCTTTCGTTCAATTCTTTCGTATCTTCAAATCACCGATTCTGCTCTGATACCAATTGTTAGTTCCAGTTTAACAGGTAACAACGATTCAATGAGAAATAACACGAATGATTGATGATTTCAAGCTGTCATCTCTCTCGTATTCATTCAATAAATTAATCGTTCAACAATATTACAATGGAAGTAAATGAACGACTTCTAACAATAAGCTCTAATGAATGATAATGAATCGTCTAACAAAAGGCTAACCTAATTCTAAGGTTAACATAACCTTATATACTTAGGCCTTTAAACACACAAGGCCTAAGCCCATTAATCTAATCAAGCCCAAATTAATAATAAAGGCTTTTACACATATTTAACCTCTATAATTAATCTAATTACGCTTTATATAATTATTTATATATCTTTCTAATATGTAGGACATTTATGGTCCTAACAGACTTGTAAGTTTAGGTTTATGGATTATAGATGAGGAATCCAATTGTAGATCTGTTGTTTGTCACCCGTTGTAGCGTTTTTCTTTTATTATCAAACGAATCATTTGTAAAATCCAAAAATGGATCCAGATTTACGAGCATCTTGAATCTTTGAAAATGCATGTATAGATAAAGTTGAAGTTAATGGCGGAAATCAAAGGTAAATGTTTAAAATATCTTGAATCTTGTTGGTATGTGCAATTTTGGTATGTGCATATATGCAATTTTGAATGGATGTATATATGTTGGGGCTGTAAAGTGTGCATATATGCAATTTTGATATGTGTATATATGCTACAGGTGTAAAGTGTACATATATGCAGTTGTAATATGTGCATATATGCAATTCTATAATGTGCATATACGCATTTCTCTGATGTGCATGTTGTAGGTGTAAATAGTGCATATATGCAATTTTCATGTGTGCATATATGTTTCAAATGTAAAGTGTGCATAAATGCAATTGTAATATGTGCGTATATGCAATTCGCTAGTGTGCATATATGCATTTCTATGATATGCATAAATGCAGTTTCATATCATGCATATGTGAAAATTTGGGTATATGCATTATGTGAAAGTAAATAACAAAAAAAAATTGGGATAATATTATGAATATTTCGAAACCAAAACAAACAACATAAACAATGCTAAGTTTGTTAACCAAACAAAAAATATTGGGATAATATTATGAAGATTAGGATGAATATTAAATATAATATATCAATAACTAACAAAATTAGATAGGCGTGAATTTAGGAAATAATACTTACTGCAAATAATTAAAATGTTAATTTCCTATACTACCCTTGCATTAACCGTCCAATAAATATTAAAACCACCAATGTATCTTGAATCCTATTGGTCCATAATAAGTTAACAAGGTTAACATTAATTGAGTGGTTAACAAAAAAAGGGGACCATATATATATATATACCTGCTCAATGAGTTGCTACATATTTCTTATATAAATCATGATATGAAAATGTACAAAAAATATTATAGGAGTACAGGATTTGTGTTACATCTAAGTTTTGAAACCTAGGTTTAGAGTATCGTTATATAATTTAAATATGTATTACTAGAGGAGTGATTATGTGGGAAAAAAGACCAAATCATATATGACTCTAAAGTAAAGCCAATATTTTGGTGAAATCTTGTAACCTGTTGGGACTGAATTAGAATTAAAGGGACTGAGAGAGGGTAAAACCCTCTAAACCCTCTCATTTTTAGCTAAAAAACTTGGAGACAAGAGAGAGGCTTGAGAGGAGTAGTGAAGTTTTTGTGAGCTCTTGAGGGGCTAAAGAAGAAAGCGGATTTTGGTAGGCTTATTGGTTTGGATCTTTGGTGTGCGATTCTTGTAGTATTTTTGCATTGAAAACCATATAGAGTCTTTCATTTGATTAAGTGATTGTTGGTTTTATTGGGTTTTGGACAAATCCACCATTAACGGTATTCATCTTCATGGTTTCTTCATTTTATTGATTTTAAGAATAGAGAGTCTTTTAATGGATGGAGTTCAATGGACTAATTGATGTTATGATGTTTGGTTATCGTTGGAAATAGTTTGGCACTTTGATTCCCTCGTTTTGGAGGTTTAACATCGATTTTGGTAAGTTTTGGATTGGGAGGAGGCTAGGGTTTTAGCTGAAAAAGTAATGCAGGCCTGGAGGCTGAAACCAACGATTTACGCGGCCTTGGCCGCAGGCCAATCTGTGCAAGGGGCTGTTTGATCCTTGTTTGTTTTGTGCTTTGTTTCTTGTTTGGAGCTAGGATCGAGGCATTTAGGTGTTCGGTTTGGACTCTCGTAGCTCCCAGTGTGAGATAAAGTGTGGACGACTGATGAGTTTTTCCTAACTTACTTTATTTGACGTACAAGTTTTGAATACGTATGATGTTTATCAAATACATGTTTTTACATTGGTCTAAGTATGTTTGATTATGTGGAAATTTAAAGTGTGCATGCATTTTGGGTGGGGCATGTGATGGCTATATATATGGGAGGTGTGACCCATTTGGAATGCATGAATTCATTTCATGTGGTTCGTTATAGGGCTGGTGTGAGGCTGAGCATGCTGTCACAGGTGTGTGTGACTTAAGCGTGAGTCATCTACATGTGTTGTGTGTGTGCATAGTGGTTTTAAGGGTGTGAATCATTTATTAATGTTTATATCTCATTTCAGATGATGCTTGTGGTGTGAGATGTGTTACTTAAGGGAACTCACTAGACCTTTAAGAAATAATACTTAGTTGGATGCACTGAAAACAACTTCAGGTAAGTGTTTATTTGGAAGTTCGTCCAAGGGAAAGGAGAAGAAGTGATGCCATATAAGAGGCATGGTTTAGCGGAGGCTTGTAGTCGCTAGTAGAGAGTTAGTAAATCTCAGTTGTGGATGTGCTTAACTGTTTCGAACCTTGTATTTAGTTTATTTTGGAACCATTTTTGGTTATAATGCCATGTTTATGCTTTTGATGATTTTGGGTTGTTACAAATTGTATCAGAGCCATAGTTTAAGGGATGTAGGTGACCAGATGGGCCTAAACTTAAACAGTGGAGTAGGAAGAATACAACTGAGATATAGGAAGCTATTAGGGAAGACCTTGATCATCGAGAATCATTATGATGGTAGTGAGAACTCTCATGTAAGGTAAGTTCAGAATCGCATTTGGCCAATGCCATTATGAATTTACAGGTGCATGGGTGTGGTCGATTGCTACTTTTGAGACAATTGATAGATGTGGTAGTAGTGAGTTCTAACTTGGCAATGATAGCAAAGGTTTTGATGTGTTGCGTGAGATCACTTATGGTGTAAATGTTAATACCTTCTGGAAGGAGTCTTGTTAGGGATGTTAATGATTCGAATAGAGGTAGAACTTCTTGGGTTAAAAAGGAAAGAATATATGGTTAAGGGTAAAATCATGTTTTTAATGAGTCTCCATTCCTGGAGTTGTTGTGTCGGTTAATTGGGATTGGGGGAGAGGATTGTGTTGGGATCTTGAAAGCTTTAACTCAAGATCGGGTAATAGAAATGAGCCCTTTTGACTCTTCAGTCAAGCAGAAGGATGGCAAGGATGTTTCAGAAAATATAGCAGCATTGATTGGTAATATGGAGTAAGGATATGGTGAAAGGGGAGCGATTGTCGATTGGCTTATTTAAGCCAAAGTTGAAACCACATAAATTGTAAATCATTGGTGAAGACAAAAACTAAGTGGTGTGGTCAAACTGGTAAGCATTTGTATCAAAAGTTGTTGTAAGGGTGAGAAACCGACCAGTGGTCAAAAGCAGTATACCATAGAGAAGTTATTTTAAATGTAGAACGTATGACCTTGTTAGAGTGAATACCTTTCAACTGTAAAACGAGTGTAGTACATCGTGTTGTCTTAACTGAGCTGCATGAGTCACTTCAAATCAAAAATATCTTCATCCATGTTGAGTTTTATGCTTTGGAAATAAACCAACTCGTACAAGCGGCGTGTAGTCCATGTTTTGGGAAAATTGCAAACTTATTTACGTTGCATAATGGAAATTGTGATTTTCTTCATTGTGAATTATTTCATCTCTTTCAAGCTGATTTAACTGTTATTGTGGATGTCATGAAAATATCCAATTGCATAGTTTTTATAACTAAAATTGGTATGGACATGTTGTTGTCATATCAAGGAGTGTGAGAGTCGACTGACCCACCCAGTGTAAGTGATTTTGCCCAATATTATATGATCGCATGGGGAGAGTTTCATTGGAATGCATTTTGTTTGCATCGACATTGATTTGTTTGGATGAGGATGTGTTTTATCACAGGGTTGCGTGTGAGCGATCCTTAAGACCGTTGTGCATTGCTATTCAATTATGTCGGTGCTGTGTCATGCATACTCAAGTTTGTTTCGTGGTGTTGTACTTATTCAACTGTTCAAATTTGCAAACTGATTTAAATCATTGTATCGTCATGCATGAAATCTATGAACTCGCTAGGTCGTGGGGGATATTACAATTAAGGAAGAGTTCCGAGAGTTGAAATTTGTCGGTAGAGCTGATTATGGTTGAGTTATGACCTTAGTGTTTCAGTGAGAGAAGGATTGTGAATATCAAAAGTTTCGGAAACTGAATTTAGTAATGTTCATATTAGTGTAGCTTAGACTCTTGTTCGGTAAATTTGGAAGTGATTATTTGTGGGTGTTTGTACCCAGGTTAAAGTTGGAAGTTGCCAGATGATTCTAATAGTAGTGTGTTAACGATTTCGATGAAATGTTATGGGAGATGAGCTTGAGTATTAAGATGGTCTTGTAATTAGACGATGTACCTAGGGAGTATTATGTCTTCTTCAAGTGAGAACAGTGGGTATAAAGATTAGTTATGACATGTTAGAGGATGTAGGTTTCGTTCGGTATCCTTGTTTTGCCGAAGAAATTATTGAAACTTCACCACGTTGACTGTTGAGATTGGAGTCAACGGTTGTTTAAGTGCCCGATGTTGAAGTCGTCATCGAGTAACTGAATTTTTTTAGGAGTAACTATGGTATGGATATATTGGAGAGGTTATGCAAGGATGCAAAGGGTTGTTTAGGAAGAGATGTAAACTTGGCATTATGCCAAACCACCTTGTGTGGATGCCTTGAAAGAGAAATATCGTGAATTCGATAGGTGAATTCTTGAGAGGTTTTGGTGATCCGGATGGAAATGAAGTATTTAGCACAACGAAGGTGTGTACACATTGATTATACTGGTCTGCAAAGGAGGGCACCTTACTTTTCGGACTACCTGAACATATTTCTTATAGATCGCGATGAGTTGGAGAGGATCTATTACTTATTTAAGTGCATAAGGTGATTACAATTTTGTTCCCCCTAAATTCGAGAAAACGAAGTCGTGATATGACTATTATCCCATTCGCATTGGTGTTATGGTCTCTATGAAGTAAGTTGTTCCTATTGTATGAGTAGATGGATCGTGAAGATTTTAATTGTAGTGTGAGATTGTGGAGTGGTGGATGTGTGAATAAGTTAGTGTCATTTTATGCCAAGGTGGACGAGTAAGTCATGGATGTGATAATGGGTTGCTATGAGGTAAAGTGGTGGACTTGTGTTGATGTTATAGGATAAGCATAGGTGGGAATCCTTGTTCGGAGATTTCTGACGAGTCGTTCAAAAGTGACAAATATGTTTGGCTAAAGTGTATGGATTTTGGTTGGTGTTATCTTGTTGCCATATTGATTAGTTTATGGTGTTGTGTAGTACATTTTAACTCAGTGGGATTGTGAAGTATTCTTTGGGTGTAAAGGAATTCCAGTGAGTAGGTTAACTCTGTTTGGAGAACGAGAAATGTGTGGTATTCTTTAGTGACGACCTTGTTGATTATCTCGAGTGAGAATTATGGTGAAACCGCTTGGTTAGGCATAATACTGTAAATGTGCTATCAACGCGTCGGAAAATGGAGTAAGTAATGTTGGGTGAACAGTGCTCCATGCTAGCGTAGGGAGTTGAAGATGGTATGTCAGAATAAGTGGATAAGCTGAAAGTAAAATGTTTGTCTAGTGATACATAAAATGTGGAGTTATATTTGAAAACTTGTCATTTGACGGGTATATGAACTCCTCGTGAGAGTATGAGAAAGAGGAGTATCATGTATGTTATGGTTAAATGTTGGAAAACTAATCGGTGTGGTTGGTCTATATCTTGCACCTATTAGTGAGTCGTTCTTTGGAAGTGTGTTTTATATATTCGAGAAGGAAATGAAAAAGCCGGTCGAATGTAGTACTCTGAACGAAAGACCATTGGATTAGACATGGTGTTATTGTGGAAAATGTTTCGAGTGAGCTTGGAGTTCAGTGTTAAGCTAATTGGAAGAGTTTTTGTGTGAGCATTGTCGCTCCTTCTCGTGGAGCGAGTGAAGCATGAGTTTATTTCAAAAATGGTTGGACTATTGTTGGATGCGGTGAGAATTTGAATGTGTGTCGTTAGGATTGGTTTAGCTTGGGTTGGTGGATTATTCAGATGATGAATTGTGAAAGTTTTCTTCAATAAAAGTATGTATAAATAAAGGGTAATGATATCGTGGTGATGTATGTATAATGCATATGAACTGATTTACATTGATGAGATGTGATCAATGTGGTTTCAGGGGAGGAAACTGTTATTCTTGTTAGACGTATGTCATGTTGGGAGAAGTGATTTTAGAATTGCGTGTTATCTGATGAAGAAATTCATAACTGTAAGTTTATTGTGATATTCAAGGTTGACTTTGTGTTAAGTTGACAGATTGAGTGATCCTTATGATTATTTGGGGTTCATGTTTTCGTGGCATTAACTTCAGTAAAAATTATTTCCTTTAAGGAAGTGAAGTTGTGTACAAGAACCAAAATTTGGACGCGTTTTGAAAACTATGAATCTAGGCGTCAACAAGGCGAGTAATATCTAGTGCGGTCGACCTGAGATTGTAAGTCACAGAATCTAGCGAGAGAATATAGAAATATAAGCACAATCTAGAGAGAGAGAGAGAAATCTTGTCATCCATATATCATTCAAAGGTTACAAGTTCTCAAAGTTACAAATGACAAGGTAAAGAATGTTATTTATAGTAGGTCAAGACATCCCTTGACTCTACTTAGCATATAAAGAGAAAACATAACAGTGTTGAACAAACCAACTGCTAAACTTGATTACAACAAAATAATACTCTAACATTCTCCCTCTTTGGAATCAAGGTAGCAGTGGTCTTGTCCTTCTCCTGACTCCAAGGTAAGTCTCTATTCTTCTCATTGTTCTTCTGAAGGTAATCCTTTCCTCAATCTCATTCATTGCTCTTACCAACAAACATCTTTCAGTAGTAGGCATTCTATTTTCAGCACGATTTCGATCATTAACTTGTAGTACTTTGCAATTTCACTGAACCTCAGAAACGTCTTCTCACCCTTTTCATTCTTGTAAATAATCCCAAACTCTGGTTCCTCCAAGATCATATACAAAGGCAAGTTCGCCATGTCTGGTATCCTCTGATTAAGCCGTATCATATTCACAATAGGTTGATCACTTTCAAGCCCTAAGTTGAAAATAATAGCAGTGAATATAGAGAGTGTGTCTGTTCAAAAACCTCTTCATGGCATCAAGAGAAAGAGTTATGGCTTCTCTTCTGATAGTCAAGTCTCTGAAGTAATGGTACATGAACTCAAAATCATTAATGAGTAGGTGGCAGAAATCAGCTTCAGAGAAAGTGTATATATTGCTATCGTGCCTTTGAACCACAAACACACGATACCACAACTTGTAGAACTTCTTCGCATAAACCTCCTTCATAGAAACAATCAACTTTATGGATCTGACATATTGAACTGGCTGACATTTTGCTTTCATGATGTACATGTACTCAAACTTGAAAGCATCTGACTGATCATTTACCCTAAAACTGCATAAGGATTCAGTCTTCTTATGTAGTGAGCAAACAATCTTCTTTCAGAGTCTTCAAGAAAAGGAACTTTTAATTTCTGAAGACGAAGTCTTTCTTCGGCTGGATTATTTTGAGGCTGTCTTGATGTGGAAGGACCAGGCTGTGAGCTAGAAGGGTTTGAAGGACCTACTTGATCAGCAAGTGAAGTAGGAATCACAGGTGGAATTTCAGGTGAAGTTTCAGGTTCTTCAGGCTTAATATCAGCAAGGTTAGGCAATTCAGGTTGAGATTTTTCAGGTTGAGACACTTCAGGTTGAACAGGAACATGCTGGCTTACAGGAATCTCTGGTACATGTATAGATTGAGCCAAAGGAGTAGTACATATCACAAGATCAGGAGTACTGATTGGGCTAACAGTGATATCTTCAGGAGTAACTGGCCCATAGAATTGTTGTAGGAACTCTACCTCTTTTTCATTGAATTTTGGCTGATTCTGATCTCCAGCAAGTTCATCAGCAGTTATAGTCAGCAATTCATCCAGCTCTCCTTTTACTTTCCAAAACTTGTCATAATCATTTTATGTGTCATCCTTATCATCTGAACTTACAATGACAATCTCCACATACATGTCATCTATATTCCTTATCTCCTCCATATTTACCTCAGGCTTTTCAACCGTCGCTTCTGCATTTGGATCAACATAAAGAACTATCTGCCTGCCACTTTCCTCACTTTGGACACCAGACTCAAACATTTGCACCACTTCATCTGTACTCAGTGCATTGCCCAGATTTTCAATATCATCTTAAGACACCCTTTGTCTCTTAATCATCTCCCTCTCATGATCATTATGATCATCATCATGATCATGCTTCCGTTTAATTCCATGACCTTGAGACTTACATAAATTCTCTAAGGCTGCAACCCTTTCAGCAAGTGTATCAATAGAAATCTTCATATCTGACATACTGGATAGAATCTCTGTTTTGAATTCAGAAAATTCAGTAGAGGTGACAGATGTTGAGGCTGATTGTGAAGGTTGAGTGGTGGGTTAGGTTGAAAATTATGTAGCAACGAGATCAGGGTTTTGTTTTGTGGGTCATCAGGTGAAATGGATAGAAGTTTTGCAAACAACATGTCTTTGAGTTCATCACTGGTAGGATCAAATATGGGTGGAGGTTGTACAGGTGGAGGTGTTGGTGTTTTTTCAGGTTCTTTATCAATTACTGGATCCTTTCCTTTCAACAGCCTTTTGATCAAATCTAACTCCTTCATCATTTGATCTTCAATAGCCTTTAGAGCGCCGTTGACAAATTCCCTTGATACAAAGTCGGGTAATGTAACACCAGGGTCACTTAGATCACTTGTTGACACGACAGTTGAACGAACAATGGCGTGGCCTACGTTCAATGCTGGAATAGAGTTAACATTGGTAGGACTTCCACTCTGTCCTTGCAGTCCTAAAGTAGGATCTACTCGGAGTGTTCCTGTCGTGTCACAAAGACTTTCAACATTAGCAGTAAAATGTGGCAGTGTCCAAGTCAAAGAATATAATAATTCAGCAACTGGATCTAGCTCGATTGTGCAACAAATGAAGTTGAAGACTGGGGAAACTTTCTTTCTATTTTGAATACCTAAACTCTTCGAGTGAGAGCTAGATAGAAGTTGTGCTTCATCCCCGTTTGAAAATGAAACAACTTCCTGTTGAGAGGAAGCTGAGTGGGTGGCTTGGGTGTGCAATTGCGTTAGTGTGTGACTAACGTCTTGTTCAATACCAGATCCCAACACATGAGATCTAGTAGTGGATGTAGCTGCCCGTCTAGAATAGTAAGTTATGGTAACGCTCTCGCTCACATCATTTTTTTCTTTCCCAACACACGCATGCTCACTGACATTTTCAACTAATTCTCCGTTGGATCTCCTATATCTCCCAATACATTAGATACAACAGTATCCAAAGCAGCAGTAGAGAACTCTGGGAATTCAGAAACAACACAATAGAATGATGCACCACCTTGGTTGTCATTGCCACCATCATCATCATTTCCATCATTATCATCACCATCATTATTATCACCATCCATTTGAACTTCAGAAGATGAATCCGACACATTGTCAGAATCAGAACCGTCATTAGATAGTTTAAGAATGCCGACTGAGATAGAAGTTCCAATATGAGGTGGAATCAGTGCTAAGTCGGCTTGAACCATATGATCATATGATTGACTGTTCGAAGACGATGACTGTATGTCTTCAGGTTCAGAAGTCTGACCCCCACCAGTTCCCCTCTCGGCATTTTCCCTCTGCTCACCCCATTAAGTAGCCCCTACATTTTGAACCCTCACCGACTCCTCTCTTCTAAGGTTTGAGTCTTGTGTAGGTCCCTTCGGCTCTTACTAGACCATAGACTCTCTATATTCCCTAATGCACTCGGCGTACGAATCAGCATAACAGAGTAAAGCTTCTAGGATTGGCATTTCATAATTGAACCTTTGTTTATACTTTTGAAGGTACTTCATTGCCTTCTCTGGGACGGATGGATGGAGGATACGTCTTGGAATATCCTTATTTGATCTGAGCATACTGTGAACTATAAGTTGAAGGAATCTCTGATTGGCGAAAACGTCATTGCCTTGTTATTCGGCTTAACTTCAACCCTTTCTTGTAATTCATCACAAAAGATCACCGAATAGTCTACATGGAGATCGTAGACTACGACATGTAACAACTTCAGAATATCAATACTGGCGTTGTCCATTCCTGAATGTTTGGACGTTAGACAACGGTTGATGACGGAAAACAGGTGTATCATACTGGAGGGAGATTCCCCTTATAGAATTGACTCACTTGGGTAAGTTCACCCACATATCCAAGAACCCGAATACCAGCAATTACATATTCCTCGAATGGATAAGGATCAAATGACATTCTGCCAGGTCTGAAGTTTGACTCAGGTAGCTTCAGCACAAGTCTCAAACGGTAATAATCCAATGATGCAACAAAATCATCAATCTGAATATCAAAACGTGGACGGTTGTTCTCATAAACGAAGGTGATAGTTTCCCATTCTTGCTGAACATATAGCATAAACACATTGACAGTGTGAGTTAAAGCATAGCATGGAGGGTGCCCCTTCAGAATTTTTTTGACCACCGGATTGGTACTGATTGTGTCAAAGTCAACATGGTGGTTATTGGGCTTGATAGGCATGTAGTCTCTTGGATGGATGAAAGCATGATCCGGATTTCCATCAGTAGTAAGTAGGGGTGTTCAAAAAAACCGTTGGACCACTCAAACCAAGTCAAACCGGACCGTTTTTGGCGGTTTGAGCGGTTTGGCGGTCCGGTTTGGTTTGAAAATTTGTCAAACCGGGCGGTGCGGTCCGGTCCACGGTTTGGCGGTTTTTTGGGCGGTTTGGACCAAACCGACCGCCATATATATATATATATATATATATATATATATATATATATATATATATATATATATTTATGTATATCATTTAAAGTTTTAGACATTTTCTTAAAGAAAATTTTATATCAACTATCTTAATTTACTAGCATTAACATATCACGTAATTTGATTGTTTCGATTTAAACTAAACATTTAGATTAGTACTTACATGTTGGAGGTGTTCGTGGAAAGGGTGTGTAGACGTCTGGTTAACTACGTTTTATAGAAACCAAAAATAAAGGGTTTATGTGATTTTTTAGTTCTTCGTTTAAGCATATGAAAATTCGTGATTTGATTGAAATTGGGAGTTTGAATGATTTTAATCTCTACTACTAACATTTTGTATAAATTGTAATTACTTATCATATTATTATTTCTATTCTTTTTATTCTCCGTAACAATAGGAATAAATATAAGTGGACTATGTTTATTTTTGTGTCGACTTTGTTTATTTTTTTGTAGACTCGAGACAAAGAAGCATTAAAATTCCAACCTATATATGTTTTTTTAGTTTAAGTTTTAAAGGCCATAAAGGGCCCAAACCGCCTAAACCGGTCGGACCAAACCGCCTAAACCGCGGTCCGGTTTGACCGGTCTGGGCACTTGATGTCAAACCGCTCGGTTTGAAAATTTACCAAACCGCCACTAGTGGTTTGGTTTGTGGTTTGAGGGGTTAAATCGTCCAAACCGGACCGCGAACACCCCTAGTACTAAGTGATGGATTGACAGAACGAGCAGATGGTAATGGAACATCGGGTGTAGCCTCAGGAATGTGTTCCCCAAAGCCTTGAATCAAACTATGTTGCTCTGGTTGGTTATGTGAAGCCATTTGAACTGCTTAAGTGAAAATGCAGTTCTCAAAAATCAGATTTGAAAAAATTCACTTTTTGAAAACTTTTGAAAAAACCTTCTAAGTATGGTTTTCGCAAGCAACATGAAAGAGGTACAAACTCCAAACTTTGCGCAAACCATAGAAGCAAAAAGAAAGTTTTCGCAGACAATGGGTTGCGAAAACTAAACTTAGACAAAATCAGGACACAAAAGTTTTCGCAAGAACCATGAACATACACTTTTCGCAAACAGAGGGTTGTGAAAACAAGACTTAGAATATTGTCAATCAACACACGAACCTTTCGCTACACACATGACACTTAAAACTTTTCGCAGACCACATATGAACAAGTTTTCGCAAGTTCATATGGGAAAAAGTTGAAAAACGATCAAACATGAGTTTTACACCAAGATATAAACACATACATTTGAAATAAAAAACCCATGAAGATGCAAGCACAAAGTTTAAATTTTTTTTAAACCCCAAATCTCATAAACTAAAAATGATATGTTTGAACCACAAAATGTGCTTAAATTGATTCGATATCATAATCCTATCAAGAACAAACCACAATTTAACACAAGACATTTCTAAAACGACAGATTCTGATGAACACGGAGGTGAACAGTCACACATAGCAGAAATCGATCAGATTAACCAATTGGATATAACGATTTGATAGCATAAAACGAAACTAATGTAATAAAAATGAAGTCGATTGGTTACCTGATGTGGAAAATCACGTGAAAATTGATCGAAAATGAGTCTTGAATCCAAAGAAGATGAACAGTCTCAAGTATGGATGGTTTTTGCAAATGAAAAGTGGGAACCGATAATTTTTAAAAACAATTGATCTATAGTCAAAGTGAAGGACATGTGGCACGATTTAAGAAGACCACCCCACTTTTCGAAAACCAACGAAAAACTTGTCATGAAAGAGGACAAGGTATTGTTCATCGAAGTTTTTGCAAGGAACTATTTGCGAAAAATTCCAACGTGAGAAAGTTTTCGCAAGCAACTGATCAAGGATAAAAAGTTTTTGCAAGCAATGGAATACGAAAACAAACTTTTCGCAAGCAAAGGGATACGAAACCATAGTTTTTGCAAGCAATAGGTTGCGAAAACCATGGTTTTCGTAACCAACTAGTTGCGAAAACCCTAGTTTTCGTAACCAAGGATTTGCGAAAACTCTACTTTTCGCAATGCATGTATTGCGAAAACTTAGCATTTTTCATCAAAATTTCCAACTTTTTCGAAAAAATTTCTAACACTGAAAATCTCACATGAGTTTAAAACATTTTAAGCACATACCCATTTTTGAAAACATTTTTAACACATAAGCACATTTTTTTAATAAAATAAAATGTGCATATGTGCTCACCAAACTAAAAACACACTTACAGACTTTTCTTCTTACTCCCCCTTGAAGAATGCATTATCTTGAAGAAGTACAACTTTAGAAATATCTGCAAGTTCAGATAAGACTTGGTACTCATTGAACATGAGTCCTGAATTGTTAGATATATCAGCTTTTGGAAAACCATATGAACTCCCCCTAAAAAATATAATATAAATAGACAAACACACACACTCCCCCTCAATGTGATACGGAGAATTATTGTTATGCAGATGTGTTCAACATGTCAAGCTTGCTGATTAGAAATATAAACCTTTTCTCATCTAAAGGTTTTGTAAAAAGATAAGCAAGTTCTAACTCAGTTGGAACAAAATGCATCTCAATAGTTCCCTTTTCCACATGATCTTTAATGAAGTGGTACCTGGCATCTCAATGTTGAACCGGATTTGCCGTAATGGCAATTACACTTTTTGAATCACAATATATCAGTATCTTGTTCATCGTGTAACCATAGTCACGAAGTTGAGTCTTCATCCAAAGTACTTGTGAGCAATAGCTAGCCGCATCGACGTATTCCGCCTCAGTAGTAGAAGTTGACACGTAATTTTGTTTCTTTGAAGACCAACTGACTAGCTTATCCCCTAGAAACTGGCATGCGCCTAAAGCGCTTTTCCGGTCAAGTCTATTGCCGACATGATCTACATCTGTTAATGTTGTTAGTTCAAAACCCGAATCCTTTGCATACCAAAGGCCCAAATTCTTTGTGCCTTTGAGATACCGAAGGATCCGCTTGATAGCTATAAGGTGAGATTCCTTAGGATTAGCCTGAAATCTAGCACAAAATGATGTTGCAAACATTATATCGGGTATGCTAGCAGTCAGATATAATAAAGACCCAATCATGCTACGATAGGTCTTTTGATCTACCGATTTACCGGATAAATCAGCATCCAAAAGTCTACCGGTAGCCATCGGTGTTTCCATGATAGAAGTTGTTGTTAAATCAAACTTTTTTAACTTATCAGTAATGTATTTTGATTGATTTATAAAAATTCCTTCCGAAGATTGTTTAACTTGTAAACCAAGAAAAAAATTGAGTTCTCCCATCATGCTCATTTGAAATCGACTTTTCATTGTGTTTTCAAAATCAACACACATTTCAAAACTAGTAGACCCAAATATAATATCGTCAACATATATTTGTACTAGTAGTCTAGTATTAAATCTGCACCTTGTTTTCTGAGAAAAAGAGTTGTGTCGATAATACATTTAGTGAAGCCAGACTCAGTAAGATAAGTTGTTAGAGTTTCATACCATGCCCTGGGTGTCTGCTTTAATCCATAGAGAGCCTTATCCAAGACATAGACATGATCTGGATGCTTTGGATCGACAAAGCCTTCCGGTTGACTTATGTAAACCTCTTCATGTAGTACTCCGTTGAGAAACGCCGATTTTGCGTCCATTTGGAATACCTTCAAATTCTTGTGAGCCGCGTAAGCGAAGAAGATGCGGATGGCTTCAATCCTAGCTACTGGTGCGTAGGTCTCATCGTAATCAATTCCTTCTTGTTTGTTATAACCTCTTGCCACCAGTCTTGCTTTATTTCTAACAATTATCCCAACCTCGTCTTTCTTATTTCTGAAAACCCATTTTGTTCCGATAATTGTCTTATTTTTGGGTTTCTTCGCTAAACGCCACACTTCATTCCGCTTAAACTCAAGAATCTCGTCTTGCATCGCGTTTATCCGATCTGGATTTGTTAATGCCTCTGAAGTTTCCTTGGGTTCAATGCAACTCAGAAAATTCACATATAAGCATTCGTTTGTTGTTGCAGATCGTGTCTTTACACTGTCTATGGCATCACCAATTATATTAGCAGGTGGATGTGCTCTTGTCCATTTGTGAGTGCTCGGAAGAGTTTGAATTTCCATCTGAGTATTCGACTCATCATTCTCATATGTTATTGCAGGTATGTCTATAGTTGACCTTTCTAGAATGTTAATTGCAGTTGTTGGTTGCTCAATCTCAGTTTGTTGTATATCAGATGTAGAATCTCCAGAAGTGGTGTCTTTTGAAACTGGATCAGTTTGCAGGAATAACTGGTTCAGAGACATATTCGGGTGTAGAAGATTCATGATTGACATCAGCTGCGCTTGTTAAGGTGGCACCAACTTCTTCAGAAGGGCCAAACATTTCAGCACTAGTCTCCGGTGTGTTTGCATTGTTGGATATTGTAGGAGTTTCCATATCTGCACAAATATCCATGAATGCATCATGAAACAATAAATCGAGTTCTGAATTAGACTTATCGTTATTTAATTCAGAAGTCTTAGTCTGTTGTAGGTTTCACTCCGAATTGAGTAGAAGCTTCAAGTTAAAGTCTGAGTCCTGAATTTGATTGTCCAGAAGTCAACACGACATTTTCATCAAAAGATACATTTATGCTTTCCACGACCGATATTGTACGTTTGTTACAGAGTGTCTATGCCTTGGATGTCAATGAGTAGCCAATGAATACACCTTAAACTGCTTTTGTTGAAACTTTGCAAGAGGTTCTCTATCTTTGAGTACAAAACATATGCATCCAAAGACACGTAAAAATTTAACATTAGGTTTACGATTATTGATGATTTCATAAGCAATTTTATTTAAGCGTTTATTAATAATCGTCCTGTTTTGAGTAAAACACGTTGTTGCTACTACTTCAGCCCATAAACTTGGAGGTAAGCAAGAATATGGCAACATCGTTCTAGCCGCTTCTACAAGAGTTCCGTTCTTGCGTTCAACTACCCCATTTTGTTGAGGAGTCATTGGCGCAGAAAAATTGTGTGAGATGCCAACAGATTGAAGAAAAGATTGTAGCGTATCATTCTTGAACAACGTGTCGTTTGTCACTTCGTAATTTCTGAACGGGACGTTGTAGAAGAACTTGAATCTTCTTGATAAACTTTATAATCAACTCAGGCGCATCTGACTTTAATCTCAGAAATTCCAACCAAGTATATCTCGAATACTCATCTATCATGACCATAATGTACTTTTTCCCGCTCATAGATTGAGTCCGCATCGGGCCGTAAAGATCTATATGAATTAATTCTAGTGAAGCTTTACAATTAGATTGCGTCTTTGACTTGTGTGGACTCCGTTTCATATTTCCCATTTCACATGCTAGACAGAGTGAAACTTTGTCGATCTTGAGCTTCGATAAACCTAGAACTAATCCATTACTTCGTAGTTTGTTGATATCTCGAAAGTTCTGATGAGACATTATTCTGTGTCATAACCAAAACTCTTTGTTAGCTCCAATCTTTCTGTTTATAAAAGTAGTGAAAATAGTCTAAGTACAGAAGTAACCCACAGAGGCTCTGTCGAGTAGCCGAGTAACCGAGAAGACAGAAGTCTTCGACAGAGGCTCTGCCAGGTTAATCAGGAAGACTGAAGTAAAGAAACGAGACTCTTCTATGCGGACAAGGCCACAGAGCCTCTGTCATACTTTACAGAGCTTCTGTGGGAAAAAGGAGATCTACGCAAAAGATCTTAACAAGGACGGACATGCTTCTTGCAATACCTACCATTCGAAGGTTCTAAAGATCAATCGTACAAAGGCGTGACCTGACAACTCTGATAGGTTTCCGCCTAAAGCTGAGTACGGAGCATTTAATGAACGTTGTATCTACAACTGTTCCAGAACTGTGTCTTGTACCTTTCAGCTACTGTTCCTGAACAGTGTCTTTGTACCTTCAGTCCTTATTGTCCCCTTTAGGAGTAGTATAAATAGAAGGTTCATGTGAACTCTTCTATTAAGTTTTTAACAACACACACACCATTAAACTGCAGATTTCTTGTCAATCCTTTGAAGTTCTTGGTGTTCTTATTATATATCAAATACAGTAATCTTTGAGAAACATATGTTATTTACTCTTTGCTTTATTTGATATTGTGTGATCTTCTACCTTACATTAACTTTCAGTTCTTAAATACGATTCCGCACCATACAATCTGAACTAACTGAAAGTTAAGATCATTGTGTTAGCAAAAAGGAACCAACAATTGGTATCAGAGCAAACCTTGATTTTTAATAGCAAGGGATCCACTATAAAACTATGATCTTTGGTAGAAACTTGGATTTTTAACCTAGTCTTCATATTAATCAAACAATTTCTGTTTTTCTGCCATTTTCGATTCATTCGAACTTTGGTAAACTTATAGAATCTGTTATTCTGGTTAAAAACACCATTTTAGTGCTCAGCTTTTAAGCTTAAAAACTTCATACGAAGCATCCACTTCATACTCTGAAAATCTCCTGTTAAAACCCTTTTTCTGGATAATTTATCTCTCAAAATGACAAATACAAACAACTTCCTCTTTGCTGGTTCCTTAACCAAACCTCCCACTCTTCTTAGAGAAGAATACCCTCAATGGAAGATTCGAATGATTCACTTCTTTGTGGGTACTGACAAAGAATTGGTTTATTATATACGTAACCCTCCTTTCATTCCCATGATAAGTGTACCTCGTGTTCCTAGCACAGATGACACACCTGAAATCCCAGAACACACGAAACCAAAGACCCAAGAAAATTGGTCTGATTCTGATTGGGCTAAATACGGAGTTGCTCAGAAAACTAAGAGAATTCTGATCATGGCCATCCCAAATGACCTTTTCCAGTCCATGGATGCATGTGAATCTGCATATGATCTATGGAAAGAACTGGAAA
This sequence comes from Saussurea involucrata, assembly GCA_033807775.1. NCBI lineage: Eukaryota > Viridiplantae > Streptophyta > Magnoliopsida > Asterales > Asteraceae > Saussurea > Saussurea involucrata. The sequence goes on from CM066322.1 coordinate 144,586,546, forward strand.
AACAACTAGAAGGAGGAGTCAAAACCCAGAAGAACCGCAAAGCTCAATACATAAATGAATACTATGCCTTTAAAGCTCTGCCAACCGAATCTCTGCAAACTACGTATGATAGGTTCAACTCTCTAATAAACAAGTGCAAGAAGTTCGGCATACACAGAACCTCTGAAGAAAACAACGTTATGTTCCTGAAGTCTCTGAATGAAGAATGACTTCAGTTATCTATGTCTTTACAAACAAAGGAAGACTTAGATTCCTGGACCCTATCAGACCTCTATGGAACATTGGCAGCACAAGAGCCTCAGGTAGCACAAGCAAAAACCCAGATCATTGCACCTTTTGCATTGGTCGGTAAGACTACAGAGGTTAAAGAGAAACCAAAGAAAGATGAAAGAAAGGAGAAGAAGAAGAAAATCATGATGGTAGAAAGTGAAGAAGAAGAGGAAGTAGTAGCAGAAGAAGACACGACCCTGGCCTCGATAGCTAAATCTTTAGCTCTCTTGACTAGGGAATTCAGCAGAGGATACCAGAAGAAATCTAGTAATGAACGATATGAAAGAGAGAATCAAGAAAGAGAAGGGTCAAACGACAGAAGTGGTGACCGACAGAGGTCCAGTGACAGAAATGACAGAGGAAATGACCGACAGAGGTCGGAAGACAAAGCTGGCAACACTCCACAGATTCCAGAGTGTTACAAATGTGGTAAGCCAGGCCACTACGCAAATGAATACAGAATAAGAAAGAAGTGGTGACCGACAGAGGTCAGACGACAGAGCTGGAAACTTCACACAGAATCAAGGATGCTACAACTGTGGAAAGCCAGGTCACTTCGCCAATGAATGCAGGAGCAGGTCAAATCGCCCTCAGAGGGATGCAGCTTTCTACAAAAAGAAAGCTGAATACTATGCTCAGAAGTCACTAATGGTGAACAAAGAAATCTGGGAGTCAGACACATCCTCTGACGAAGGAGAAACAAAGAATGCTCTATTCTGTGGCATGGCAGAAGTCAGTTCCGACTCCGACAGTGAGGTATCCACTTCTACCTCTAACTCTAATACTACAGAAGATGACTTGATTAAACTTAACATTGAATACACTGAAATGAAAAAGACTTGTGAAGATATTCAGAAAAAACTCACCTTCTATGAGAGAGAAGCTAGACTTCTTACTCAAGAAAAAGCTAAAATCTTTAAAGAAAAGGAAGAAATTGAAATGGACTGGAACAAAAAGATAAATCCTTTAAAAGAAAAGATTTATGAACTTAATTCTTCCTTAAAAACAAAGTCTAAAGAACTAATGGATGTTGAGTGCGACAGAAAGAACATCCTTGCTCTTAAAAATTATTTTCAAAAGGAAAGAGAAGTCCTCTGTCAAGATTTACTCAGAAGAGATCTTCAAATTAAAAAATTTCAAGATGCTCAGAAGGTGTACGAAAAAATTAACACACAAATAGGGAGACGGGGAATTGGCTTCTGTGATATAGATCCTTATACCGGAACCAAAAGAAACAAGTCTCTGTCCTCTCTATTTCACATAGGAGATACAAGAAAACCTGGATTTCCAAATCTTCTCTCTATAAGTAAAAGGCAAAAAGTCTATGGGGAACCTCACAAGAGGAAACCTCTGAAGATGACAAATGTGTGGTTTGAAAACACAGATTTGTCATCTTCCATCTCTGCCAAAAGAGAATCCAAACCTAAGAGGTATCTGGAAACTCAAGATCAGATAGGAATCTTCAAGTTTGGTAAACCCGAGACTCAAACTCAAGTTGCATTTGTCTGCATGATGAATTCTGAAAAGATATTATCAGCAGAGGCACCTAAGTTCAAGCCAAAAATTACAGAAGAAAAACCTGTTATCTCTGAAGAAAACCTCTGTACATCTTCCAGCGATCAAGATCTCTTTGAAGAAAACTTAACAGATACTTCTGTTAACTTAGAAGATAGTTCCTTAGAAAAGGAAGAAAGTGAGTATGACACATGTTCTGAAAGTCCAGCCTCCGTCGAAAGAGAACCAAGTGACTCAACCTCTGTATATGAGGACGATTCATCCTCTGACGAATCAGAGACTGAGTCTAAGTCAGAGATCGGACCTAGTGACACAGAGGTTTTTAAACAAGCCTCTGAAGTTCTTAACGGAACTATTCCTCCCAAGGCGAAAATCACTAGAATTCCTATCTGTCCAGACTTTTTGGATATGTGCATACAAGCCAAAACCTCTCTTGAGCTTGAAAATTTCAAACAACAGAGGTCAATGTCCACTCAAATTCCAACGAGTTCAAAAAGATTAAAACCTTTAAAATCTGTTAAAGAAGAACTAACATGGCAACAAAAGGGTAAATGGACTAAAATTAACAAATCTTTTTCTTCTGTGACAGTGAAATCTACAGAAGTTCACCACAGAAGGGGAACACATAAGGCTGCACTCAACAAAGGATTTTGCAAACAACGATCTAGCCTACATAAACCTTCTTGTAATAGAAAGTCTAATGTTAGGATAAATTGTAATGCCTCTGTGCCCCCATTTAATGTATTCAATGAAAAGTTCAAACAAATCTCTTCGCACATTCAATACTGTCATTGCTTTGATCTTATGTTTAAATTAAACCAACACCTCAAAAGTCCACACTGTCATCTTACTGTACCCAAAGAAAATGATAAATCCAAGGGTAAGAAGAAACAAAATGTTTCTTCAACAGAAGCTAAAACAAAGACCAAGAATGACAAGGCAAACTTGAAGACCCCTGACAAAACCGAACCCATGTGGATATGGGTACCTAAAACTCTCTAATTGTCTTGCAGAAGCAGTATGTGCCAATCTGGTATCTAGACTCCGGATGCTCAAGGCACATGACTGGCGACAGAGGTCTTCTATCCACATACAAAGAAAAGAACGATGGTGGATCAGTGACCTTTGGAGACAATAAAAAGGGGTACATCAAAGGCTACGGAGTCATAAGAAGGAAAATATAACCGTATGCAAAGTTGCATATGTTGATGGCCTTAAACACAATCTTCTTAGTGTTAGTCAACTCTGCGATACGGGATTCGACGTAATGTTCAAAAGAACCTTTTACTCTCTACAGAGCAAGGACACAGGACTTGAACTTCTGCGAGCCGAAAGAAGAGGAGATCTATATCTCATGAACTTCAATGCAAAGAACAGGAAAGACAAAATCTGCCTTGTTGCATGCAAAAGCGAAGAAGCCTGGTTATGGCATAACAGGTTCTGCCATTTAAACTTTCACACTCTTGATAAACTTGTAAAGCTTGATCTAGTCAAAGGTCTGCCAAATGTTAAGTTTAATAAAGATCACTTGTGTTCTGCCTGCGAAATGGGAAAACTCAAAAGAGCTTCCCATAAAGGCAAAACTTATATATCTTGCACTAGGCCTCTGTACATGCTTCATGTCGACCTTTGCGGTCCAATCGCTACACAGAGCCTAGGTGGCAAGAAATATATACTTGTTTTGATCGATGAATTCTCAAGATTTACATGGGTTGAATTTGTCAGAAAGAAATCAGATGTTCCAAACATACTGATAAATCTAATGAAAAGAATCCAAATTCTGTATGAGTGCAGGATTCAGAAACTGAGAAGCGACAATGGCATAGAATTCAAAAACTCTGTCATTGAAACCTATCTTACAGAAGAAGGAATTTCACAGAACTTCTCTGTTGCACGCACCCCACAACAGAATGGCGTGGTCGAACGAAAGAATCGCACGCTTGTGGAAGCAGACAGATGACATGTTGGGCAGAAGCAGTATCAACCGCTTGCTATACCCAAAATCGATCAACCATAGTAAAGAGACACGTCAAAACACCATATCATTTGATCAACAAAAGACGACCAAACATCAAGTTCTTCCATGTATTTGGAGGCAAGTGCTTCGTCTTAAATGATAGAGAAGCAAAAGGAAAGTTTGAAGTATAGGCAGATGAAGGCAAGTTCATAGGATACTCTGCAACTTCCAAGGCCTACAGAGTTTATCTTCTGCGGTCTCGAACGATTGTAGAAAGTATAAATGTTTCTTTTGACGACACCTTCCAGAAGACTTCTGAACAAATCAGTTCAGAACTCGGTCTAAAAGGGGAATCCTCTGGCATCTCAAAAACACGAGAAGAAGACTTAAATCTTCTATTTCAAGAGATGTTCCATGACGACATTGATCCCTCTGCCGGAGCCATCAAAGCCTCTAGAGAATCACCTTCTGCTAGCCAGAACGAAATAGGTATCTCTCTAACAGGTCCCTTAAACAATTCATCTTCCTCTGTAAATCTTACTGATGCAAATGCCGAGGGGGAGCCAACAGAAGATGATACAACAAGGAAAACAACCACAGAAGCTACTGAAGAACCAACTCCAGAAACCACAGAGGAACCAATAACAGAGGAACAAGAAGACTCGGTCTATACTTCTGAAGAGGAACAAACACCGCCATTCATTCCATTCATTCTACAATCTGTAGGATCAAGCACGAAAGCAAAATATACGACAGAGGCTACACCAGAACAACAAATAGAAACCTCTGAAGATCAACTTGATGAAATCGATGACCATCTCCCAAGAACAACAAAGTGGACAAAGAGCCATCCTCCAAGTCTTATAATCGGCGAACCTTCTGAAAAGGTAAAAACAAGATCTGCCACTGCTAACTTTTGTTTCTTTACAAACTTTATTAGTGTGATCGAGCCAAAAAGGATCTTTGAAGCCCTTGACGACCCAAACTGGGTAGATGCTATGCAAGAAGAGCTTCTACAGTTTTAATGAAACAAAGTCTGGACTTTAGTTCCTCTGCCATGAGGAAAACAAGCCATAGGGACTAAATGGGTCTTCAGAAATAAGAAGGATGAAGAAGGAGTGGTCATAAGAAACAAAGAAAGATTGGTGGCCAAGGGATATCGCCAAGAAGAAGGCATAGATTACGATGAAACCTTTGCCCCTGTCGCACGGATCGAAGCCATAAGAATCTTCTTAGCCTTCGCAGCCCACAGAGGTTTTAAAGTATTTCAAATGGAAGTAAAATCTGCTTTTCTAAATAGCGAAATCCAAGAAGAAGTATACGTCCAACAACCACCAGGGTTTGAAAGCTCTAAGTACCCAAAATACGTGTACTTCCTCGAAAAAGCTCTGTATGGACTGAAACAGGCTCCAAGAGCATGGTACGAAAGACTTTCTACCTTTCTTCTTGATAATGGTTACGACAGAGGTACGATGGATACCACTTTGTTTTATAAACGAAAAAGTGATGAAATTATGCTTGTACAAATATATGTGGACGACATAATTTTTGGGTCTACAAATTCAGAAGAGTGCAAAAAGTTTGAAAAACTCATGCAGAGTGAGTTTGAAATGAGTATGATGGGAGAATTAACTTTCTTCCTCGGACTCCAAGTAAAACAATCATCAGAGGGAATTTCATAAACCAAGCTAAATATGTCTCTGACATACTTTCAAAATATAGTCTCTCTGATGCCTCTGTAATGAGAACTCCAATGGCCACAGGAAATAAGTTAGACTCAGATCTAAAAGGCATACCTATAGAGTGCACGCTCTACAGAGGAATGATTGGGTCTCTGTTATACTTAACTTCAAGTAGACCTGACATAATGCATGCCACATGTCTCTGTGCAAGATATCAAGCTAACCCAAAGGAATCACATTATAATGCTGTAAAGAGAATCTTCAGATACCTGAAAGGGACCAAAAATCTTGGCCTCTGGTATTCGAAGAACTCTGGTTTTGGTCTTAAAGCTTATACAGATTCAGATTATGGAGGATGCAAGCTCGACAGAAAGAGTACCTCTGGGAGTTGTCAATTCCTAGGTGGTAAACTAGTCAGCTGGACCTCTAAGAAGCAGAACTGCGTATCCACATCTACAGTAGAAGCCGAATACGTTGCTGCTGCTAGCTGTTGCTCCCAGGTGCTGTGGATGAAAACTCAGCTTAAGGACTATGGCCACATCATATTCAAGATTCCCATCTTCTGTGACTCAAAGAGCGCCATAGCCATCTCTGCCAATCCAGTACAACACTAAAAAACAAAGCACATTGATATCCGTTACCACTTTCTGAAACACCATGTTGAATATGGGACAATCGAAATGCACTTCGTACCTACAGAATACCAGCTTGCAGACTTATTCACCAAAGCACTAGATGAGAAAAGATTTCTTTTCTTGCTGGGTAAGTTGGGAATGATAAACACGAGTTAAAACCTCTGTAAGTATATATTAATCTTCTGTAAATATGTACATACATTGCTTTTATTATCTGGTTAATTTATTTATGAATGTAAATTCTTAATCACCAAGTGTTCTGCATAAAAACAAAGCTTCTGTAGGATTGCTCAGAACCTCTGACAGTCTTTACAGAACCTCTAAGAAACTTGATCTATGTCCCATATTACTTATCAAATTTTAACCCAAGCATAGATCAAGGGGGAGCAGAAGGAGACCTTGAAATGATCTACTGAAGTTGATCATTCAAGGGGGAGCCAAAGAAGAATTGTGATCAACCACAATCAACAGAGGTCAAGAATTTCGTCGAACAAAGGAAAGTCAAAATGTGAGTATCTCATAAAAATCCTTCAAGAAAACAGTTTTCAAGGACAGAAATTTCCAAATATGTCCTAGAATCTTTGCTTATGACATTCCAAAAGGAAAATAATCATAACGATTGACGAGTCTCTATTTATGAGAAATTTAAGGTTCCAGAGCCTCTGCTGGGCTCAACAGAGCTTCTGTAAGACAGATCCTCTATGACTACAAATTACATAAGGACTCGATCGATCGTCTTGAATGTCATACAAAAGGTCTCAAGTCAAAAGGGTTCATATACCACAGAACTTATGCTAACAAATCAAGATATTTGATGTTTACACACGAAATCTTTTTAGAAAACAGTTTTCTAGGACAAAAATTTCCAAAAATTTCCTAGAAAAACTGCCAAAGACATTTCAAACTTCAAATAATCAAAAAGATGCATAAATTATGAGTTATGAGAAATTTGAGTTCATAGAGCCTCTGCTGAGCTCAACAGCGGCTATGCCAGAGAAAATCTCTGATCGTAAATTTACACTCTTTTGATCGATTATGAATGCCTTCTCAAAAAGACCTCTTTTGCACATATGCACACTGAGATTCTCAAAAGGTTGTTGGTCACAAAGCTCATTCCACCAAAGAAACTATGTTGACCAACAAAGGCTTTTAAAAAGGAGTTACTCGCACATAACCTTATCCAAAACAGTTTTCTAGGACACCAACTTCAAAATATGTCCTAAAAACAATTCTTAAAAAGATTAAAAACCTGGATGATCAAAAAGTTTAATAGTTTTTTAGTTATGAGAAATTTCCTCTCATAGAGCTTCTACTAGCTCTGACAGAGCTCCAAAACCCCTGTGAATGAAATTTCTTCTCTAAAATCTATCGATCCTCTCCAATGTTTTTCAAACATTTTTTGGTAAAGGTGCAAGCAACAGAGGATTCGAAGAGAGTTTCAAACAACAGAGCTCTATCTCTATAGAGCTTCTGTCATTTTCAAACTTGGGGAAATTCTGCAACAGTAACGGCTATTTTACTGAGAGTGAAATATATGTGGAGGAAAAGAAACACACGCGCCAAGCATTAATGGGCCGCGCGCGACGTCAAGTCGTGCTCTGACACTGCTGACGTGTCACATTTTCATTGTACGTACACGACACACATTTTCCTGGAAAGTTGAACCTGCCGTTCTCACTCAAGTACGGACCCCAAAAATTATTCACTTCCATATATTTACCTCTTCAGATTCTACCCTTCACTATAAAACCCAAGTTACCACTCCTCATAAAACCTTTACGCACACTCATCTTCTTCTCCGGCGAACCATTGCAAAAACCAGCAAAATTCTTATCTTTATACAAGAAATGGCCTTGTCTTCTCAAGCTATCTCCCCTAGACATTCACCGGCGAAATCCCCTGAAAACCCTGAACACTCTGAACATTCAGAAAACCCTGAAATCGCCAGAGACCTAGAACAAGATAACTCAGGCGATGAAGCAGACTTTGCTCCGACAACCCATCTCCAAGACTTCCTTGCTCATGAACATTTTTCAAATGTTCTACCATTAAAACCCAATAATCACTACCATGTTCCCTCAAGAACTGCTTTTGGGAAAGCACATGCTATACTTCTCCATATCTTGAAACAACATATTCTCTACCCTCTTCTGTCCAAAACCGTGGACAAAATCCCTGCCAGATACATAAATCAATTCTAGCAAAGTTGCAGATTTGATCTAGAAGACCGACAGATCAAAGGCTACATCTCCAAACCCGATAAATTCGAACATCTTGAACTCAAGTTCAACAGAACGTTGTTCTCTCTTGAGTTCAGCCTACCCACAAGAGGTCTTCTAGGATTAAAGACCTTTGCACATGAACCTACAGATGAAGAGCTCTGCAGGTTTGTCGAAATGTTGGGGTACAACGTACCACTAAGAAAGAGAAATGACTTCCGCAGAGGCAGATTACCACCTCTGTGGAATACACTCTTTTCCATACTCAACAGATGTTTAACCGGGAAAGTGGGGAGTCCAGATCAATCCTCACACCAAATACTAGCCATCATGTACGGAGTCTACTATGACCTACCTCTGGACTTCGCCACTCTCATGATGCAAGAAATGGTTAACACCATCGACAGAAAGAACAACTTCCAGAAGAAAAAGTTAAACACATCAGGAGCTCTACCTCCTCTGCAGTTTCAAAGGATTCTAGGTGTTCTGTTAGAACCTTTACTCTTGCTTGAAAAATGGCCAATGGAAGGGCCAATAACAAAGATGTATGAAATGAACAAAAACACCCCAACAGAACATGCTGATGGATACCCACACTGCAGACCCTGCCAAAGAAACTTCTAGGATATGCTAGGGACGAAGAACTAGAACTTGAATACATACGCGATCATAGGACTCCAGAACCAAGTCCTATGACACCACCGCGTCTAGGAGTCCCCATAGGTACAGAAGTATTAGATAGGTTGACAGATGAAGAATGGGCAACTGCTTTTCAGAAGCATGAAGACAATCAAGCCAGATTCCATGCTCAGAGAAAATCCATCTACTCTGCTTCAAAGAAACTCAAACCCTCTGCCTCTACTCCTCAAAAGAAAACTCACAAGAGGAAAACCACAGAGGGTACCTCTACAAGTGTCGCAGAAGGTCATTCCTCTCCTCCTCATGCCACAGAAGTTGGATCTTCTGCTCCTCCCTCTCCCCCAAAGCAAAAGAAGAAGAGAAAATCCAAAGCCTTAGAAGAAGGGGCACCTAAACCCAAGAGGAGAAAGAGCAAGAAGAAAATTGGGAAACATCTGTCTCCTATGCAACCAATAGCAGATGAAGAAGTGGCAGAAGAAGTAGAGGAACAGGGAACAGAAGAAGTAGCAGAAGAACAAACCCAAGAATCCCCTCGGCAATCCCCCAATTTCCTCAATTATGCACATCACGGGGATTTCTCTGACTTCATCCAAAACCCAGAATTCGCCCATACTCTAAACACTACTGGATGGACTGCAGAACCCCTCTCCCATGGGTCTACAGAAGAACCTAACTTCAGAATCTCTTCTGACTTAGAAGATGATGACCAAACTCCTAGGGATCATCAGGTTGAGACCCCAGAAGTGCTACAGAACCCCTTCACCCAACCCGGATTTAATGCACAAAGGGCAAGTCCAAAGGAACAAATAGCTGCAGAAGACCATAACATAGATACCATGTTAGAAAATCCAACAGAGGAGGTGATTGAAACGAGGGAGACAAGGATAGAGGTCTCAGAGATAGATTCAGATGAAGAAGAAGCTGACCAAATACGAAAAGGTCTCTATCATGCACATGTCATGCAATTATACGGCCCTCATCGAATGTACGACTCCTTAGTTACTGGGGCAGGAGCTACAACAGAAGTTTGGGAAGAAGCACCAAGCCATAGGGTAGCGACAGAGACTGAAACTATAGATGGTGAAGTAGTGCTTGGATGCCTAACAGAGGGAGAAACAAGAAAAGATGCCTGGAGTAATAGAGGCACACAACCAAAACCAACTCCCAGTGCAACCCACACTTCTATTGCCGCCAGTCTAGTGGCAGAGGGCAATATTGAAAAAGAGGAGCACGACTCGACACCAACCCAAACCATCCGGACAGAGGAAACTCTTTCATCCTCTGCACCAATAATAACCGGGGAAACCATCATTCCAGGGGAATCCTCTCTAAAGGATTCCTCCTTAGTTCGTGATCTATTGCCCCAGATCACACCCGAAATCCTTGATCGAGTGGCGATTTTTAGGGATATCGTGCGTTTATGATTTTAATCCGAATTTCGCAGCGAAAGTGTGGTAAATTGTGGGTATACGTTATGTTGTTTGAAGGAATATTTAAGGTGGGAACAAATAATCCTTATAGGGAAATGAGGAGGTTGGTAATGTGTTACTTCCTCGAGGATATTCCAAAGGTAAAAATGTATTATGGGAGAATTGACTTACAAGTTGGACTTACCCAAGGGAGATCGGGGTAGTCACCTTACTCATCATGTAATTGATTTAAGGAGGTGCCTGATTGAAGCTGGCAAAGCCGTACCGTTGGTTGATGGGAGAAGGAACGATTAAATTGAACTATGTTGAAGAGCAGGAAGTAATTGTGGACTGAAAGTTCAAGAAGTGGTAAACCAAGAAATCGTATTGGTGTAGGTGTAATGGAAATTCCATAGGAGACAAGAGGCAATTTGGGAGGTCGAGGCAGACATGAGGTCACCCGCATTTATTCAATGATGGAATTCCTAGGACGGAATTCTTTTGAGGGGGAGATATTGTAATAACACGAGTCCTTGATTTTTGAAGATTTAGAGGTTTATTGGTATTTTGGTGAAACCTTGTAACTTCTATGGGATGAATTGCAAATAAAGGGACTAAGAGAGAGTAAAACCCTCTCATTTTCAGCTTAAAACCCTGGAGGATAGAGAGAGAGGCGATTTTGTGACGAGTAGTGAAGTTTTGTGTGAGCTCTTGAGGGGCTGAAAAAGAAAGCTGATTTTGGTGAAGTGCTTTCCGTCATCTTCAAGTTAAGCATCTTCATCCTTTACCTACTTTAGTTTTTGGTAGGCTTATTGGTTTGGAACTTTGGGGTTTGATTGTTGTAGTGTTTTAGGATTGAAAACCATATAGAGTCTTTAATTTGATTGAGTTATTGTTGGTTTTATTGGGTTTTGGACAAAACCATCATTAATGGTATTCATATTTAAAGTTTCTTCATTTTATTGATTTCGAGAACAGAGAGTCCTTCAATGGATCGATTTAAATGGATTAATTGATGTTATGATGTTTGGTTATCGTTGGAAATAGTTTGGACTTTGATTCCCTATTTTGGAAAGTTTTGGATTTGGAGGAGGCTAGGGTTTTGGCTGAAAAGGTCGTGCAGGCCTGGAGGCTAAAACCAGCGACTTGCGGGGCCTACGCTGCGGCCTAAAGCCATGGGCCAAGCCGTGCACGCGGCTGTTTGGTCCTTGTTTGTTTTGTGCTTTGCTTCTCGCTAGTGGCTAGGATCAAGTCATCAATTGGGGGCTTATTTTAGGGTTTATTATAGATGTTTTGGGGAGTATCGAGGTGGTTTAACACCAGTTGTGTGTTGTGGAATTTAGGTATTCAGTTTGGAATTTCATAGCTCCTAGTGTGAGATAAAGTGTGGACGACATGTGAGTTTTTCCTAACTTACTTTATTTGACGTACAAGCTTAGAATACGTATGACGTTTGTGAATTGCATGTTTTACATTGGTTTAAGTATGTTTGGTTGTGTGGAAATTTAAAGTGTGCATGCATTTGGGACGGGGCATGTGATGGCTATATATATGGGAGGTGTGACCCATTTTGAATGCACGAATTCTTTCATGTGATTCATTTGAAGGCAGGTCTGAGCCCGAGCACGTTGTCATAGGTGTGAATCACTTAAGCGTGAGCCATCTACATGTGTTGTGTGTGTGCACGGTGGTTTTAAAGGTGTCAATCATTTATTAATATTTATATCTCATTTCAAATGATACTTGTGGTGTGTGGTGTGTTTATACTGCTGCGAACCTTGTATTTAGTTTATTTTAAAATCATTTTTTGTTATGATGCCATGTTTATGCTTTTGATGATTTCGGGTTGTACAGTCAACGTGGCCAAGGTTGCATGAAACGTTGTGCGTGGAAGAGCTGGTCAACGTGACGCGTGTATCACATGTAATTTAGTGGTTCCTACTTAATTTAAGTTCTTTGATGATGACACTTCATAAACACTCAGAAAATATTTTGTTTATACCAAAAGAATTTTGAACGTCAAAAACAACATTGTGTATTCAATAAACGTCAAACCCTAAACACATCCGATGAAAGATCACGACGGAAGAAACAACACATAGTTAGGAAGACAAAGACAACACTAAACATAATTTCCTCAAGAGCTAAAGTAGTTCATTAACCTTCTATGTCTACATCCAATGTATTGATCAAAGTAGAAGCTTAGAAGAAGACTAACTGATGACTCATTTTGTGTTAAACGTTTTAAACACTAAGTATGAAACTTGTTGTTGAAGCCTCTCCCAACTCTTTCTAGATAGCATGTTTAGTCACTTTTATTATGTGTAAAGGGTATAGTGGGAAAATCATTATTGCCCCTACTGGTGTGAACATTACTTCTGTACAATGTCCAATATAGGTTAATTACTGAAGAAAAGTAAGTTAAGCGAATGGACAAGCATGCATTATGGGTGTTAACGAATCGAGCTTTTAACGCGCTACTCGATATCAAACTCATTTATTTCAAGCTCGAGTTTAATTATATTTGAGCTCGAATAGGTCTCGAGCGCACAATATACATCTTTTCAATTAACGAGTTAGACTATATAACAACAATGTTCGACTCGACTCGTCTGAAAACTCAATTAATATTTTGAGTCGAGTCAAGTCGAGCTGAGCATACTCTTTTTTTATTCAAACATGTTTATATGTTCACAAACCATATAATCGAAGTTTAAAATTGAGGTCGAGCCAATAAGAGAGCTAATCGATCACGAGTTTCAGCCCGCAAATGAGTCAAGCTCGAGCCTGGTACTATTTTTTGAGTGGATGCCCGATCCAATCAAGTGTGATACTATACAAGGTTGGTACATTGCATTAAATGTAAGTACCAGCGTTGATCTCCTTTGTAAGAGTTTAACCTTTGCTCTGTGCGTGAAAATAGAGAAAAATATGTGTGTTCTTAGTGTGAGATTTTTATTGTTGTGTCAATTCATATATTAGGTTGTGGTAAGATTAGGATCTTCTTCAACAAAACATTTGTAATTCATAGTTTAAACGCATTTGACCAATAAGAGTTAAAACGTTTAAAAAGGGGTGTGTTCGTATTTACCCCCTCCCCTTCTGTAAACATCTTCTAGTTGGTCGTTATTATCCCTCTCAAGACAAACAAGTGGTATCATAGAGAGTTTTTTAAACCCATAAATAAGATCTTGTAGCATAACTTCTAACTACTACCATGATAATGGTTCCTTGGCCAAATTTCTCTGTTTAAGTAAATATAAACTTTTAACAGTGGAAGAACTGGATACCTCTCTCTGTCTCTCTATTGAGGGTATTGATTCTCATATTTATAACTACATTAGGAATGGTCCCTAGGTTTATTTTCTTACTATCCAAGTTGTTCCTACTACAAAATGTTATGCTTGAATGCTTGAAAGAACTGTCAAAATTAGGTTGAACAATTGTCTGATGAAGATATCAAGAAGATGGATATTGATGTTGAATTCAAAACAATCATAGTTGTGGGCCTCTTATATGATGTCTACCACCCAAAAATAAAATATAAAGACATCAACAGAAATATGGGAAGTTATTTGTGTTCATTATGAAGGTTAAGAGTCTAAAAGATAAATATAGAAATGTAGTTTAAAATGTTATTTTGTGGTAAATATGAAACTATTTTTGAAGTCCACCAAAGTTTTAAATGGATGTCAATTGATTTAAAGAATGATGGTAGAGAATATTTTAGTTCTAAAGTACTTAACAACTTTCTTGAATGCCTTCCAGATTCTTGGAAAATTAGGTTATGTCTTTGAAAATCTAGAAGATCTTTATGGTACTTTCTAAATCATGAACAATCTAAAGCACTAAAGAATGGTCTCACAAACGATACTAAGATAACCCCTTACTCTTTCTCTTCATATGTACCTAGACTAACTGATGAGTCTGAATCATATTCTAGCACTGAATAAGATCATCAACTTCGGTGCATGATGATAGTAACATTGACTGTGAAAATCTCTCTCATGATTTTGATGAGACTCTTGTTTTGATCACAAATACTTCTTAAATGTGTGATTGTTATAATATATACTTGATCGAAACGTCCAAGACAGATCGACGGTAAGGCCCCACCATGTTTTGCTAACAGCCAACTCTTTCCCAGAAAACACAACATTTCGGGAACATTTTTCATGCCATAACTGACAAGCTAGATTTGCTCCTATTGATAAAGTTGACACTGTATGTTTCAACTGTGATAGATAGGGACACTTTTCTAGTGAACGGAGGTCGAAAAAAGTATTCAAGCACACAATCATCACTCAAAATGTTGAAAGACAAGTACCAAAAAGTGAAGCCCCAAAGAAGAAAAGGAAAAGGATTGCTAGCTAGGTAGACTCATGCTCGTCTACAATATTTTCAGATCGATAGAACACTGCTTAACTATGTTTGATGACTCGGATCGAGGAAGTGAAAGCTGAAAAAATTGAAGACACTAGATTCTTCAGTCCTACTGAATCTTCTAACCCCTACCAAGTCCCAAACTTTATTAGACCCGTATTTTATAGGTATATCTTTAATATTGATGTATTGTAATGAGCCTTTGGAGTTCATACTTTGAGTAGAATGCATTGTGTCATAAGGGCTTGTGATATGAGCAAGTTCTAGTAGAGAAAAGTTCATTGGGATCGAAATAGAAAATCATGCTACTTAAGTTGCGAAAAAAGTCGTGCAACTCTCTGTTTTGGAAAAATAGTTTTAGGCACACGAGCGACTTACCACGTGATGTAGGCCTCGAGAAAGGTTGCGAGAAGCCTCTGGAACATATTTTAAGCCTATTTTTAGGGTGTTTCTTCCATTTCTTCCACAATCTTCCCTCCCCTATCTCCCTTGATGATTTTGGAGATCTAGAGACGTGTTTGGGACGTTTTTGAGAAAATGAATAAGTGAACCTTGGAGATTGAAGATCTATAATAGGAGGCTTCAAGATCTTGACGAGGTAAGTTTATTGGATGTTTTAAGCTCTATTTTAGAGATTTTTGTGGATATAAAGTTTGTGTTCGTATTTGGTTTATTTCTAGCCATGGAAAGTGATCTTGGGAGGTTATTGAAAAAATTTACTTGTGCGTTCAAGTCGTCACTTTTGGGAAGCTAGAGATGGATCTGGAAACTAGACTTGACCTAACCTAGCATGGTGAGTTCAAGTTGCTTTGTGAAAACTATACACATCCCATAATGCATTTTTAAGTATTAATGTGTTTTACTAGTTATTTATCAAATATTTGGGTTATTTGTCGAGTGTTGCACATTAAGTACATTTGATTTAGAAATAGTATGAAATGCCCATATTTGTGATTTTTTTACATCTTGATAAATAAACCTTGATTGTGTGTCTTTTGATGATTTATTTTATAAATCAAGGTTATTTGATGGTAATGCATTTTTATTGAATTTGATTTGATAAATCGTTTACTGCCTAGACAATTAGACAGCCAACCCGTAATCGTAACGACTCAATTGCAAGAGAGGAACTCTACCAACTGAGCTATATCCCCCCGAGCCAAGTGGAGCATGCATGAAGGAGTCAGACGATTCTTTTATTCTTTTCCCTGGCGCAGCTGGGCTATCCTGGACTTGAACTAGAGACCTCCCTCGCGAATTAAATCAACGCAACATACAACTCTCCATCGTACTACGCTCTCCAAGTGTGTCTATTCCCCCCTTCTTCCTTACCATGGCAAGTCTTTGATATTTTGGAAGTGTAAATCGTATGGTTTATATTTAGGGATGATTTATCTCAAAATTAACAAGGTTTGGCCTAGTAATACTTTTGAGTATGAGTTTACCTTATTTATTGAACAAATGCATTTTGTTGAGATTATGACTCAGTGTTGAATCATATGGGTCTTGGGGACTTTTATCCGGTTGATTTACGTCGAGCTTTTGGAGATAAATACAGTTATGGCAAATTTATTTGAAAGTTACATGCTTTTAGTGTGTTGGTCATTCATTTGGGGACATGTAATGTAGAATGTAATGTAATTGATCCATAGGCATAAGAGTCGGTCTTTGTTTTTTTTAATTGGATCGATATTCCCATGTTATGGCGCTTCGGGTCATCGAGGGCACTATGGTGCTGGCTCTTATAGTCAAATGTCTCCCATTGACCATAAGGTGTAATTTCTGAGCCGTTTTTAATGGGATAGTTATTCCCATATTGTAGCTAGAAATAGGCGTTGGGTCATCGAGGGCACTATTGTGCGAGTCATTGAAGTCGAACGTCTACCATTAACCATAAGGTGTAAGTCTAGTGAACGAGCATACCTCGAATAATTGGGAGTGCTAAAGAACGGTAAAGATCGAGGGTGGTTGAACTTGATGACCATTGATCCGTAATAGGCTCATTAATGTTGACACGTGGCTTACTTGTGTATTCGTTACATTTAATGAATAATATTACCCCGATCACCGAAATATGTGTTTTGAATATTTTTTATTCACGCTTTCGGTGTTTCTTTTGAGTAAGATATATTCTCACAATTTGATGCTTGGATGTCATTTATTATCCATATGTTGACGTTTTGGATACATGAGTTTTATCCGTGTTTCCCAATATTTAAATGTCAAGTTTAATTTATGCATTGTGTGAGTATTGGATTTCATTTCTTGTTTAAAGGGGTAATTCGATCACCCATATTTCAGTACGAAAATGGTGAGTTTTGGAAAAGACTTTGTTTTTACATTGAATACATCTTATTTTAGAAATTGTGTTTGAAAACCACCCATTTTAAAAGAACATCTTTGTGACTGCTTCAAAGTAAATTTGGCGTCAATATTTGATAACTATCTTAGTCTCTCAGATCTGAAAGAGAACCGTCTTCTCCACTCTTTCAATTTGTAAATTTGTCACCCCGGGATAGTTTAGGATAAAGGTATTGTCTCCTAGTTTCCGCAATATATCTGTAGTTTTACGTTTGAAAAAACTCAAATTAAAGTAAATTTACTGTGTTTGTATCTATCCCCCCCCCCCCCTTCTACAAACACTTTCTGTGAAATTCATAGTGGTCGAGGACCAACAATTTAGATTATAGACGGGTGCCACTAAGATAATCAAAAGAACTCTATCCACTTTCATCTCCATGTATTGTCTCAAAAAGGAATGATGCCTCCCAAAAGTTGCCTCTAGTGGCAATAGACACTCTACTCAAACTTTAGCCGCCACGCTACCTTGAGAAGCTGATATACATGTCATTTGCATAAAAAGTGTTAGGCTAACGCCTAGTGAGATCAAATAGTTTAACATCAATGAATATGAAATATAACTCCGGAAATCTAAACTTGCTTTTGAAAACTGTTGGTTCCTATATTGCTTAACAATGATATAAATACCTATTAGTTCAAACAGATTAGGGTGCGGAAGCGTTTTAGCGAACTAGAGAGGTATTACTTGGTAGATAAATACACAATATCAAATACGTGAAGTGTAAATAACACATATAATTAACTCAATGATTCACTGTATTTGATATAATAAGAACACCTAAGAACACCGAAGGTAATACAAGAATTCTGCTCTAATGGTGTGTCTATCGTGCAAAGCTTAATAGAAGAGCTCAACATGAGTATTCTATTTATACTACATCTACAGGGAACAAGGTGGAGACAAGAAGTACTAAGGTACAAAGACACTATCGTGGAACAGTAACAGGTACAACGTTACTGTAGTGTGCCACACTCTACAAAAGCTGTAACTTATCAGAGGTTGACACGTGGAGGCAGCATGGCGAGCCTTGTACGAATGATCTTCAAGATCTTCGTACAACAGTAAGACGTGGGAAGCACGATCGTCTTAGTTTTAATCTTCAGATAATCTTCTAAGTCTTCAGTCTTCATACCACGGAGGCTCTATCAAGTTTGGCAGAGGCTCTGTGGCCTTGTCTTCTGTGAATGCCTTCAATCGTTTCTTCACTTGGATCTTCTATCGGTGTCTTGGCAGAAGCTCTGTCGGTGTCTTTACACTTAGCCTATTTTTCAATACTTCTATGAATAGTAGAAGTTGGAGCTAACAATCTCCCCCTAAGTATTGAAAAATAAAAAATTGAAAAGTGCATGGTTTTCTAGGCTATGAACACGACAAGAGGTATTTGACCTCTGTTGAATGTTTACTTTCATATAAGATATGCCAAAGGCATTTACATTTGATTACAGAACATGATATGAAAATTAAGCAGAGGTGAGTTATGGATGTCAGATTCTGGCATGTGGGAAGTCGTCAACTTTGTGTCCTCCGAGTCCTCCATCTTTTAGTTCACAGTAGATTCTGATGCAGAGGTTTCTGAAGTTGATGACAGAATCAATGACCTCTATCAGTCTATCGGCGAGTGCTGCATCCATGAACTCCGTTCCTCTGTGCTCCATGAGGTTGCTTCTGAATCCAATCAGAGTCTGTGTAGCATATTTCTGACAGTCAACCTCTAGGAACAACTTTGATTTTACAGTCGGATCTTGAAAGACATACCCAATCCTTGGAAAAGTGATGATAGAGTTTGGTCTTGCAGAAGGTGGGCAGTCATCTTCTGGCGGGGGAATACTCAACCCTCTTACTCCAAGGTCAAGTCCAAGTTGGAAGTCAGTCATGCTATACAACAGAAGTCTTTCTCACATGGCCACTCTGATTTCTCTGTAAGCACTTTGTACTTCGAGTCTGTGGCCGTAGTTCTGTCTTGCCCATTGTAGAAGATCAGGCAGATCATAGAGGTTTAGATTTCTCAGATCTGCATCTGAGAAAGTAGTTTCTGACCTGTCTACCCTCTTGACTCTGTAGAGGTTGTAGTGAACCTCTTCTCCGTGGGTATGGGACAGTTTACAGTAGATGACCTTGTCGATTTTGGAGTTCGAAAAGACCTCTTTGACTGATTTGGCCTTCTTACTGAAGAATTGCCTTTATAGCTCTTTCTAAAGGTGAGGGTGCAGTTTGGATGGTGGCAGAGGATCGTTGACTGCTCTGCTACATAGGTACTTCTGGATCACCTCTTCCATTTTTCTTTGCCGAACAGGAGGTGGTGGCATTGGTTTCCGCAGAGCATCCAAGTCACTTTTAAGTTTGGCCACTCAATCTTCTGTAAGTTTAACCTTAGGGTCAAGTACTGGCTTATTTGACAGAGTGTCGAAACCAAAAGCCCAGTCTTCTTTTTCAGGGTTTGGGGTGACAAAGGAATCGAAGGCGCTCTTCATCAATTTCTCTGTGGGTTGATGCTTTGGCTTTTTCTTTTTGGGTTCCTCTGTCATTATTCCCTTCCCTTTGTCTTTGGCCTTAGGCTGATTAGTTTGTTGGGATTGGGTTGCCTCTGTAGGTTTTGGCTTTGAAGTTTCTGAGGGCTTAGATGGAGGTGCTTCTGTTATTGTAGGGGTTGCCTCTGTTGGTTTTACAGGGGACTTAGTTGGTGATGTGGGTTTGGTTTGAAGTTTGGTTGGTGAGGCTTCTGTAGACTTGCTCAAATATTTTCTTTTGTGAGCTAAAGTCTTGGTTCTTGTTTTTGGTGTGGGAGATGGAGGTTTTGTTTGTTCAACTTCTGGTGTAGGGGATGGTAGTTTAGGTTCCTCTGGTTTTTTGGTGTTGGTGAAGGGGGTTTGTCTTCTGTTGGTTTTGGTGATTTGGATGGTTGGTCTTCTTCTGAGGATGTGAGGATTTATACTTGTTCTGTTGATTTGGGGGTTGGAGATGGTAGATCTTCGATGGTTACATGGGTTGTTTCTGTTGCTTGGATTTGAATTTGGATTTCTTTAGGGGTGGTTTCCACAGAGGTGGTTGTTGCCTCTGTGGACTTATGTTGGGTTTCTCCTTGGGTTTGAATTGGGGGTGCTTGAGATATGGGTTATGCTGAAATCGGTGGAGCTGGTAGACCTCTGTTTGCAGCTTTCTCCCTTGTCTTCTTCCCCTCAGGATGACCTGATGATCCATCAGAATCATCATCAGAGTCATCCTGACCCTTATCTTTGGTACCCTCTGCTCTACATGTCAATTCTGGCTTTTTTGGGTGGTGTGGCACCTGCGGATTTTGCCCACGCTTTCTCGGAAATCCTTTACATAGTTTGCGTTGGCAGCAGTGAAGGCTCTAATGAACTCTGTGACCTGGTCGATTACCCCTTGTCCAAGTTCAGTTATCTGTGCTCTGGTCATGTAGTCGGAGGGCTGCATGGCCAGAGTTTCCCTTGTAGTTTGTTCCTGGACATGCTCTAGGGCCTTCTTTAAATCTTCAGGAGTGAGGCCCGCAGAGGTTGAGGATTGCCCTTTCTTGATCTTTTCAATTAGTTCTTTTACAGAGCTTTGGAAGGCAGAGGTTGTGGCCTTCTCGAATTTAGCAGCAGCAGAGGTAGTAGAGGTGGCAGAGGTTGTTGCAGATGTTTTCATTTGAGCGCAGGCCTGTTTTACCTCTGTGGATAGGTTATCCACTTTGGTTGTTAGTTCAGAAATGGCCTTTGTTGTTGATGCTGCAAGAGAGTCAAGAGAGCTTTTCAACTCTCCCAACGAGGTGGTTACAAAGGTGACAAGGGTTTGGAACTCATCCCTTGCGACATGTGATCCAGGTGTAACCTCTGGGGGAACACATTCTTCCCCAGAGTGAGTCCGTGTTCCTTAGACACCTCCTTTTGCCCCTGTTTGTATGTTGAGGGCGGAAGGATTTCCTTCTGATCCTTGAGCAGAGGTTTTTGAGGCCTCATGCTCTACAGAAGTTCTGGTAAGAACATTGTCCTGATCCACTCCAGAGATGGGTACAGGAATATCCTTAGGTTGACTTGGGGACTTGTCTAGAGTCCTTTCGCCTTTATGCACTCTAGGCTCCTCTGAAGAGCTTGTTGGACTTATGTGTATGCGTGTGGCAGAGGAAACAGATTCCTCTGCAGGGATGTCAGATGTGATCCGGGGCGAGGGATCACGAACTAAAGGCAAGTCCTTTGGAGAGGACTCCCTTGGAATGGTTTCCTCGGTTTCTAATGGCACAGAGGAAGAAAGAGTTTCCTCTGCCCGGTCAGTTTGGGGTGGGGTCGAGCTGTGATGCTCTTTTTCAATAACACCTTCTACCACTAGACTGGCGGTGTTAGAAATATGGGTTGCACTAGGAGTTGGTTGGGGTTGTGTGTCTCTTCCATCTACGGCATCTTTTTAGGCTTCACCCTCTGTCAAACACCCTAACACTACTTCACCCTCAGTGCCCGCAGTATTTACCTCTGTTGCTTCTTCTACCCTAGTGCCTTCGGCTACTATTGCATCTTGTACGAGTGAGGCGTACATGGGATGGAAAGAAGGCAAGTGTCATAGATCTGGGTGCAGAGGTCCGTCTTTTAGTTGGTCACCTTCCTCTGTATCAGAATCCACCATATCCTCTGTGGCTACCGCTTCCTCTAGACTTTTTCTTAGGACATCATATCCGGGATGGAGGAAGGGGTTATGTAGAACTTCTGGTGTCTGAACCTGAATATCCTTAGGGGTTTGGTCATCTTCATCCAAGTTAGAAGATATTCTGAAGTCTGGTTCTTCTGTTGATTGATTTGAGAGGGCTTCTACGTTCCATCCAGAAGTATCTAGAGAGTAAGCAATATCAGAGCGTTGGAGGAAGGCAGAGAACTCACCCTGATCTGCATAGTGGATAGGAATTGGGGTTTGCAGAGGTTGTTCACTCTGATCTTCTGTACCAAGAGCTTCTTCCATTTCGGTTTCCTCTGCGATGGTCTGCAGAGGTGAGTGGGGTTTCTTGGTTTTCTTCTTACTCTTCTTGCGCTTAGGTTTGGGGGCACCCTCCTCAGAAGACTTGTGTTTTCTCTTCTTCTTTTTGTCTTTAGGAGGAGGGGGAGGTGCAGAGGATCGTATAACAGTTTCTGCTAGAGAGGATTGTTCCTTCTGTTGGGTTTGATGGGGAGATGCGACACTTGTAGAAGCACCCTCTGTAGATTTCTTTGATTTTTGGGCCTTCTTCTTTTTCTTGGGTGGAGTAACAGAGGGTTTTCTCCTGGAGGCAGAGGTTTCAAGCTTGCTTCTTTGAAGATGGAAAATTTCCTGAACTTGTTGATGTTTAGCCAAGGACACTGTACACTCTTCATCGCTCATCCTCTCCACTACCTTAGATCCTAAAGAGGCTCCTAAACGCGGGTGTGTCACTGGACTCGGTTCAGGAGTCCTGTTATTGCGTATATATGCTAACTTAAGGTCTTCGTCATCTGCATATGCCAGAAGAGCTTTTGGTTGAGGTCTGCAGAAGTTGTACCCGTCCACATGCTCTGTTGGGGTGTTCTTTCCCATAGGGTATGTTTTTACAACGGGGCCCTCCATTGGCCATTTCTCTAATTGAAGCAGAGGTTCTAGTAGAACACCTAGAATCCTCTGATATTGGAGTGGGGGAAGATCTTTGGTTGAGTTTCCTTTTGCCGTCTGTGTGGAGATTCTGTGGTCTATTGTGTTGACAATCTCCTACATCATGAAAGTGCCATTGTCCAGAGGCAAATCATAGTACACCCCGTACATGATTGCCATGATTTGATGAGAAGTTTGATCTGGACTACTTGTTTTCCCAGTAAGGCATATGTTCAGAATGGAGAAGAGAGTGTTCCACAGAGGGGTAACCTATTTCTTCGGAAATCGTTCCTCTTCTTCAATGTTGTGTTGTACCCCAACATCTCTGCGAATCTGCAGAGGTCTGTATCAGAAGGATCCTATGCATACTGCTTGATTCCCAGAAGTCCTCTTGTTGGTAGGCCAAGTTCAAGGGAGAACATAGTTCTGTTGAACTTAATTTCTAGGTATTCTGATTGGTCAGGATTGGATATATATCCCTTGATTTGCCTAGTCTCTGACTCAAAATGGCAGCTCTGCCAGAATTGGTAAAGATATCTGGCAGGGATTTTGTTAACGTTCTTGGTTAGCAGAGGGAATAGGTAATGATTTCTAGGATATTAAGTAGAATGGCGTGTTCCTCACCAAAGGATGTTCTTGAAGGTACAAGAAAATGGTTGTTGGGTTTAAGGGGAAGAACACGTTCAGAGTGTTCATGTTCTAAAAGGTTTTGGAGGTGGGTTGTCGGAGTAAAGGCCACTGACTCGCCTGAGTTGTCTTGTTCTAAGATTCCGGCTATTTCTGGGTTCTGAGAGTGCTCGGAATGGGTTGAGGAGTTCCCCGGTGTGTTTGAGGTGGAAGCCATTGATGTTTTCTTCGAAGAATGAAGTGGAAATGGAGAAGTTGCAGGTTTTGCAAAGTTCGCCGGAGAAGGAGATTGGAGTAAATTCGTAAAAAGTGTAGAGAATGAGATGAACGGGGTTATATAGTGGGGTAGAAAACGGATAGAATTCCACGGTAAAAGTGAATTCAATAAACATTTGGGGTCCACACTCGAGTTCTACAGCCTGGGAAACGTTTCAGAAGGATCGTGTGGCACGCACGTCCAATGAAAAGTTGCCACGTCATAAGTGTCAGAACACGATTAGACGTCGTGCGTGGCTCATTAATGCTTGGCACGTGGGCGTTTCCACTTGAAGATGTCTGTCACTCGCAGAATTAACCCGTATGTTATAGAATTTCCATAAAGAGCGAACTGTCAGAATCAACAGAGGCTCTGTAGTGGAATGAGCTCTGTGATCTGAAACCTACTCTTCATCTCCTCTTTGCTTGAACCTTTACCAAAAATGTTTGAAAATGCATTGGAGAGGATCGATAGAACTTTAGTACAAAATTTGTACTCACAGAGGCTTTGAGGCTCTGTTGAAGCCAGCAGAGGCTCTATGAGTTGAAATTTCTAATAACTAATGATTTATGAAACTTTTTGATCATCCAAAGTTTTCATTGTCTAAAACATTGTTTTTAGGACATATTTGAAAATTAGTGTCCGGAAAAACTGTTTTGAAAAAAAGGTTTTGTGCGAGACATTCTCCTTTTGACTTATCTTTGCTCGGTGAACGACCTGACTTCTGTGGGTTTGGCTAACCACTATTCTTCTTTGGCTCCCCCTTGAATGATCAACCACTGGGGATCAATTCAAGGTCTCCTTCTGCTCCCCCTTGACCTATGCTTGGGTCAGATGAGATAAGTAATGCATAGAACATAGATCAAGCTCACCAGAGGCTCTGTGGAGATTGTCAGAGGTTTAGAAAATTCCCTCAGAGGCTCTGTTGGGCACAGAACTTTTGGTGACTAAGAATTTTTATGCAGAAGAGAATCAAGTCTTACTTACAGAGATCAACTCATGTTAATCATTCCCAACTTACCCACCAAGAAAAAGAATTTTTTCTCATCAAGTGCTTTGGTGAATAAGTCTGCAAGCTGATATTCAGTGGACACGAAGTGCATCTCGATTGTGTCGTGTTCAACATGATGCTTCAGAAAGTGGTAACGGATATCGATATGCTTTGTTTTTGAGTGCTGTACAGGGTTGGCAGAGATGGCAATGGCGCTTTTTGAATCACAGAGGATGGGTATCTTGTATATGGTGTACCCGTAGTCCTTTAGCTGAGTTTTCATCCACAGAACTTAGGAGCAACAGCTAGCAGCAGCAACATATTCAGCTTCTGCTCTAGATATAGACACACAATTCTACTTCTTCGAAGTCCAGCTGACTAGTTTACTTCCCAGGAATTGACTCCCAGAGGTACTTTTTCGATCAAGCTTTCATCCTCCATAATCTGAATCTGTGTATGCCTTAAGACCAAAGCCAGAGTTCTTCGGATACCAGAGCTCAAGATTTTTAGTCCCTTTAAGGTATCTGAAGATCCTCTTTACAGAAATAAGGTGGGATTCCTTTGAGTTAGCTTTATATCTTGCATAGAGGAATGTGGCATACATTATATCAGGTCTACTTGCCGTTAAGTATAAAAGAGACCCAATCATGCCTCTGTAGAGCTTGCACTCTACAGATTTGTCATTTGGATCTGAGTATAACTTATTTCCAGTGGCCATGGGGGTCTTCATTACAGAGGCATCAGAGAGACTGAATTTTGAAAGAATGTCAGAGACATATTTAGCTTGATTTATAAAAATTCCCTCTGATGATTGTTTTACTTGGAGTCCTAGGAAGAAGTTTAATTCTCCCATCATACTCATTTCAAACTCATTCGGCATGAGTTTTTCAAAATCCTTGCACTGTTGTGCATTTGTAGAACCAAAAATAATGTCATCCACATAGATCTGTACAAGCAGAATCTCATCACCTTTTCTTTTATAAAACAAAGTAGTATCAGTTGCACCTCTGTCGAAGTCATTATCGAGAAGAAAGGTTGAAAGTCTTTCGTACCATGCTCTTGGAGCCTGTTTCAGTCCATACAGAGCTTTGTCAAGATTATACACGTAGTTCGGGTACTTGGCACTTTCAAACCCCGGTGGCTACTGGACATAGACTTCTTCTTGAATTTCACCATTTAGAAAGGCAGATTTTACATCCATTTGAAAGACTTTGAAACCTCTGTGGGCTGCGAAGGCTAAGAAGATTCTTATTGCTTCGAGCCGTGCGACAGGGGCAAAAGTTTCATCGTAATCAATGCCTTCTTCTTGGCTATATCCCTTGGCCACCAATATCGGTTTATTTCTAATGACCACCCCATCCTCATCCTTTTTGTTTTTGAAGACCCATTTAGTCCCTATTGCTTGTTTCCCTCGTGGCAGAGGAACTAAGATCCATACCTTGTTTCTCTCAAACTGTAGAAGCTCTTCTTGCATTGCATCTACCCAGCTTGGATCATCTAGGGCTTCAGAGACACGTTTTGGCTCGATCACACTGATAAAATTTGTAAAGAAACAAAAATTAGCAGTGGTTGATCTTGTATTGACCTTTTCAGAAGGGTCGCCGATTATAAGGCTCAGAGGATGGCTTTTCGTCCACTGTGTTGTTCTTGGAAGATGGTCATTGGCATCATCAAGTTGAACCTCTGTGGTTGCACACTGTGGTTCTGGTGCAACCTCTGTAGTGGAAGGTACTTCTGTGCTTAAACTTGGTGTATCAGCTTGTGGGAGTATTGGAATGAAAGTTGGAATTGGTTCCTCTAAGGAGGTAGAGACCGAGTCCTCGTTTTCCTCTGGTATTGATTCCTCTATAGTCGCTGGAGTTGGTATTTCAGGAGCCTCTGTGGTTGTATCCTTGGTTGTATCATCTTCAGTTCGCTCCCCCTTAGCTCTTGCATCTGTACGATTTACTGTAGAGGATGAAGTATTTAATGGACCAGTTAGAGAAATACCTGACTCAGTCTGGATGGCAAAAGATGTTTCTCCAGAGGCTTTGACGGCTCCGGCAGAGGGATCAATATCATCGTCGAACATCTCTTCAAACAACAGATTTAGGTCTGCTTCTCTTATAGGTGAGATGCCAGAGGATTCCTTTTTGAGACCAAGTTCTGAACTGACTTGTTCAGAAGTCTTTTGAAAAGAATCGTCAAAAGAGACATTTATACTTTCCACAATGGATCGAGACCGCAGAAGATAGACTTTGTAGGCCTTTGAAGTGGCAGAGTATCCTATGAACTTTCCTTCATCTGCTTTCACATCGAACTTTCCTCTTGCTTCTCTGTCGTTTAGAACGAAGCATTTGCATCCAAATACATGGAAGAACTTGATGTTGGTTCGCCTCTGATTGATCAATTGATAAGGAGTCTTGATGTGCCTCTTGACTATGGATGATCGGTTTTGGGTATAACATGCTGTTGATATAGCTTCTGCCCAGAAAGAAATCGGCAATCCAGACGCTGTTAGCATTGTTCTGGCAGCCTCCACAAGCGTTCTGTTCTTTCGTTCAACAACGCCATTTTGTTGCGGAGTTCGTGTTGTAGAGAAGTTCTGCGAGATGCCTTCTTCTGTGAGGTAAGCTTCAATGACAGAGTTTTTGAATTCTGTGCCATTGTCGTTTCTCAACCTTTGAATCCTGCACTCATATAGAACTTGGATTCTTTTCATTAGATTTATCAGAATGTTTGGAACATATGATTTCTTTCTGACAAATTCCACCTATGTAAATCTAGAGTATTCATCAATCAACACAAGTATATACTTCTTACCACCTAGGCTCCGTGTAGCGATTGGACCGCAGAGGTCAACATGAAGCATGTACAAAGGCCTAGGGCAAGACACATCAGTCTTGCCTTTATGAGAAGCTATTTTGAGCTTACCCATTTCGCAAGCAGAGCACAAATGATCTTTATTGAATTTGACATTTGGCAGACCTTTGACTAAATCAAGTTTCACAAGCTTATCTAAAGTATTAAAGTTTAAGTGGCAGAACCTGTTATGCCATAACCAAGCTTCTTCGTTCTTAGAAGCAACAAGACATAGCTTGTCTTCTTTGTTTTTGACACTAAAGTTCATAAGATATAGATCTCCTCTTCGTTCAGCCCGCATAAGTTCGACTCCAGTATCTTCTCCTTGCAGAGAGCAGAAAGTTCTTTTAAACATGACGTCGAACCCAGTATCGCAGAGTTGGCTAACACTTAGAAGATTGTGCTTTAGGCCATCCACATATGCAACTTTGCATACTGATATGTCCTTCTTTTTGATGACTCCGTAGCCTTTAATATATCCCTTCTTGTTGTCGCCAAAGGTTACTGATCCTCCATCGAGTTTATCTTTGTAGGAGGATAGTAGACCTCTGTCGCCAGTCATGTTTCGCGAGCACCCGGAGTCAAGATACCAGATCGGCACATACTGCTTCTGTAAAAACAATCAGAGATTTGTAGGTACCCATATCCAAATGGGTCCCTTTTTGTTAGAGGTCTTTAAGGTTGCCTTAGCATCCTTGGGTTTGGTTTTAACTTCTGTTGAAGAACCATTTTGTTTCTTCTTTCCCTTGAATTTAGCATTCTTTTTGGGCAGAGAGAGGAAACAGTGTGGGTTTGAGAAGTGTTGGTTCAATTTATACAAGAGATCAAAACAATGACAATAATGAATGTGCGAAGAGATTTGCTTGAACTTTTCATTGAAAACATTAAATGGGGGCACATAGACATTACATTCTATCCTAACATTTGTCTTCCTATTACAAGAAGACCTATGCAGGCTACATTGTTGTTTGGAAAATCCTCTGTTTGGAGTAGTCTTCTGTGGACCCCTTCTGTGGTGAACTTCTGCAGGTTTCACTGTCACAGAAGAAAGACATTTGTTATTTTCCGCCCACTTACCCTTCTGTTGCCATGTTAGTTTTTCTTTAATGGATCTTAAGGGTTTTTAATTCTTTGAACTTGTTGGTTTTTGAGAAGACATTTCCTTTTGTTGTTTGAATTTCTCAAGCTCAAGAGAGGTTTTGGCTTGTATACACATGTCCAAGAAGTCTGGACAGATAGGAACACTTGTGATTTTCTCCTTGGGAGGAATAGTTCTGTTAAGAACTCCAGAGGGTGGCTTAAGATCTTCTGAATCACAAGGTACTATCTCTGACTCATTTGAGTCAGTCTTAAATTCGTAAGAGGAAGAGTCGTCCTCATATACAGAGGTAGAGTCACTTTGATCTCTTTCGACAGAGGCTGGACTTTCAGAGCATGTGCCATACTCGCTTTCTTCCTTTTCTATGGGACTATCTTCCAAGTCGAAAGAAGTATCTATTAAGATTTCATCAGAGAGGTTTTGATCGACAGAGGATGTACAGAAGTTTTCATAAAAGTTATTTTTCCCGATTTCCATCAACTCCTTTTCAGAGATATTTATAAGTTTTTCTTCTGAAGAGGTATGCTTGAACTCAGGTGCCTCTACCGATAGTTTCTTTTCAGAGTTTATCATGCAGACAAAAGCAACCTGTGTTTGAGTCTCGGGGTCACCAAACTTGAAGATTCCTATCTGGTCTTGAGTTTTCAGATATTTCTTAGGTTCGGATTCTCTTTTGACAAAGATTGAGGGTGATAGATTTGTGTTTTGATACCACACATTTATCATCTTCAGAGGTTTCCTCCCGTGAGGTTCCCCAGAGACTTTTCGCCTTTTACTTACAGAGAGTATGTTTGGAAATCCAGGTTTTCTTGTACCTCCAATATGAAATAGAGAGGACAGAGACTTGTCTCTTTTGGTTCCAGTATATGGATCTATATCACAGAAGCCAATTCCCCGTCTCCCTATTTGTGTATTAATTTTCTCGTACACCTTCTGTGCATCTTGATATTTCTTAATTAAAAGATCTCTTCTGAGTAGATCTTGACAGATGACTTCTCTTTCTTTTTGAAAATAATGTTTAAGAGTTAGGATATTCATTATGTCTCTCTCAACGTCCATAAGTTCTTTTGATTTTTCTTTTAAGGCAGAGTTGAGTTCAGAAATCTTTTCTTTCAAAGGATTTAGGTGTTTGTTTCAATTTCTTCCTTTTCTTGAATTTTTTTGGCCTTTTCTTGAGTGAGAAGTCTAGCTTCGCTTTCAAAGAAGGTGATCTTCTTCTGAACACTTTCGCAGGTCTTTTTAAGTTCTGTGTATTCAATGGTTAGTTTAAGCAAATCAGATTCTGCTTGATTAGAGTAAGAGTCAGAAGTGGATACTTCACTATCAGAGTCGGATGAGCTGACCTCTGCCATTCCACAGAACAAAGCGTTCTTGTCGCCCTCATCAGATGATTCGTCTGACAGCCAGTTTTCCTGATTCACCATTAGCGACTTCTGAGCATAATATTCCGTTTTCTTTTTGTAGAAAGCAGAATCCCACTGAGGGCGGTTTGGTTTGCTCTTGCAGTCAGCAGCATAGTGGCCTGGCTTGCCACAATTGAAACACCCCTGGTTCTGGGAACCGTTGCCAGCTCTGTCGTCCTACCTCTGTCGGTCACCACCTCTATAACCTTTGTCTTTCGAACCATCTCTTCCTTGGTTCCTTGGCTCATACTTCTCTCCTCTATCATCCCTTCCATCACGTTTATAACCTTTCTTCCGGTATCCTCCTCTTCCGAACTCTTTCGTCAGCAGAAGTAAATATTTAGCTATCGAGGCCATCGTTGCCTCCTCCTCTTCCACCAATTCTTCCTCAGAACTATCAACCATCACCACTTTCTTCTTCTTTTCCTTCTTCCCTTCCAAAGCTTTCTCCTTCTTAGGCTTCTTCTTTGCCTCTGTAGTCTTGCCAACAGCGGTTTGAGTTTTTTCCTGGGCAATTTTAGGTTCTTGGGCTGCCAATGTTCCATAAAGATCTGATAGACTCCAGGTATCTAAGTTCTGATTTGTTTGAAGGGAAATAGACAGCTGGAGCCATTCTTCGTTGAGGCTCTTTAGGAACATGACATTGTTCTCTTCAGAGGTTCTGTAGATCCCAAACTTCCTGCACTTGTTTATCAAAGCATTAAACCTGTCATAAGTTGTCTGCAGAGATTCTGTCGGCAGATCTTTAAAAGAGTAATACTCATTGATACATTGGGCTCTGCGATTTTTCTGAGTCTTAGCCCCTTCTTCCAATTGTTTCTCCAATTCCTTCCATAGATCGTATGCAGATTCACACGCATCTTGGGATTGGAAGAGGTCATTGGGGATGGCCATTATCAGAAGTCTCTTGGCCTTCTGAGCAAGTTCGTATTGCTCCCAGTCAGGTGTAGACCATTTATCTTTTGTCTTAGGTTTTTCGTGCTCAGGAATTTCTGGAGTGTCGTCTGTCGTAGGTACACGTGGTACTGTGAGCATAGGAACGAGGGGAGGATTGTAAACATATTTCAGAACTTCTTTGTCAGAGCCCTCGAAGAAGTGAATCATTCGTATCTTCCACTGAGGGTACTCATCTCTGAGCAAAGTTGGTGGTTTTGTTAAGGAACCGACAGAAAAGTAGTTGTTGGTGTTCGCCATTTTAAATGGTTTTGGAAAATACCAGAAAACAGAGTATGAACTGAACTTTTTGATGATGGGTTAGATTTGCTGAAAAGAGCTTATGAGTGTAAAATCCTTGAGAAGTGCACTTAAATGGAGAGTTTAACCGAGAAAACAGGTTCTGTAAGTTTACCAAAGTCGAACTTGTCGAGAATGGCAGAAAAACAGAGGCTGTTTTGAAAATATGAAGAACAGGTTAAAGACAAACCAAGATTCAACCATAAATCATTGTAAGAGAGGATCTCTTGATATAGAAAATCAAGGATGGCTCTGATACCAATTGTTGGTTCCTATATTGCTTCACAATGATATAAATACCTATTAGCTCAAACAGATCAGGGTGCGGAAGCGTTTTAGCGAACTAGAGAGGTATTACTTGGTAGATAAATACACAATATCAAATACGTGAAGTGTAAATAACACAGATAATTAACTCAATGATTCACTGTATTTGATATAATAAGAACACCTAAGAATACCGAAGGTAATTGTGAGTCTCAGATCCGTGCAACTAACAATGAAATAAAACAAGTAAACAATGTAGTATACGATTTCAACTGGTCATCTATATTATGCTTTCAGAGAGTTTTACAATACGGAAAGGAAAGCAAAAAGACAACTAACCTATTTTCTAAGGCTAAGGAAACTATTTATATGATGGGCTCGTGGTTAACAAGCCCACGGCCCGTTCACTAACAAAGCTCAGATTAAAGAATTACAATTTAAACCCTGAACTTTAATTCAACATAAAACGACCCTAACAATCTCCCCTTTTGAATTGAAGTTCGATTTGGTTCCAGTTCGCGACATATCTTTTGCGGAGCACGAAGTGGATCTCGAACCATCTGATAGCACGGCGGTAGTCGATGCGATCTTCAACCATTTCCAAGGACTTCCGAGCAGTTGTTTCATTCGGATTAGGAACATACGAGAACCTTGGATTTTCAGACTCGTGCTGAATGATCTTTCGAAGAGCATCTTGAACTTTGAAGAGCGTGCCGTCGCAGAATCTTTCTACCTGACTGAATTGCAGAAATCTTTTCTCTTTCTGTTCATTGACGTAGACAATCCCAAATTCAGGTTCTAGAAGCATAGCGTTCTCGGGATACATATTCAACTCAGGAGCTTGCAGATTCGGCTTTATCAGATTTACCTTCTTCACTCTGTTCTCGATTGCCATTTGAAAATCCGTTAGATAAGACATAATAATTGAAGGACCAGAAATCGACGAACGAAGGTCTTTCAGAATTGCCAGGAAGTCAAACGGTCGGAGGTGCTGGAAGTCGACTTCAGAAA
The DNA here is from genome assembly GCA_033807775.1 of Saussurea involucrata. NCBI lineage: Eukaryota > Viridiplantae > Streptophyta > Magnoliopsida > Asterales > Asteraceae > Saussurea > Saussurea involucrata. The sequence goes on from CM066322.1 coordinate 144,618,931, forward strand.
ATTTCCATTCATTCCCATCTTCACGTCGGACAGTGAATACAGGATAGACGATTTTCATGATGCGAATGGACTATATGTTGAGTACCTCTGTTATCTGATGCTTGGTTCTGACTTGGCTGACTGGAATACACCGCTTCATTGCGCTAATTGTTGATCCAAACCCTCAGTGATTTGATAATGACCCTCTCTTATATACTTAGTGAAAATTGTAAGTAAACAATATGTATCAGAGTTTCACTATCGCTGATAAGTACTAAGATCTTACAGTACCGCTGATAGGAACTCTAGCTCTTTAAATTAAACATTCAGCGAAACTGTTCACCATTAATACTGAGTTTGTTCAGTCATTATGATGATCGCTGATAAGTTAGTTGTTTACTTAGGATCCCTGAAGACAAGTTTCACGTCAACAAAGGTTCTACGCTAAAGTCGAAGATCAAGATCAAGAACCAGCGACAAGTCTCCTAATGAACTGATGCGGATCAGCGAAGACTCAGATTTGTCCACTCAACGTGAAGTATCAAGTACAAGACTTCAGCTATCGCTAAACTTTATCATTCGCTGAATAGAAAATGATAATCGCTGAATCAACGAAAGCTGATCATGAAGTCCTCCGTACAAAGTACTTGTCTTAACCACCCTTGCACGACTCCGTACGAAATTTCAGAAAAGAACCTCCGACTATCTGAAATCGTACAACCACTCTGATACTACACTGTTCATCCATGCGGCTACTAAGGTTGTCAACCAAGGTCAATGACATGCAACAAACCAGCTGATGACACGTGTAAAGTGTATACTGACTTGCATTAAATGCATGCAGTATATAAAGAGATGAACCCACTTCATTTGAAGTAACTTGCTAACTCTGGACAAGTTCAATCTCTTATCTCAAGATAGGTTATTATTAGTAATTTCCTTATCTCTCTTAGTGCAAGAAACCTTAGTGTTCCAACTTGTTTAGATTTAGGTTTATCCTTAATCTTGTTTCCGCAACAAGCTGTAAATTGTTAATGATTTATCAATAAACAATTTAGAAAAGTAAAATCTGTGTGTTTGTATTCAACCCCCCCCCCCCCCCCCCCCCTTCTACAAACTTGTATAGGCCTTCGGGACTAACAAGTGGTATCAGAGCGAATTTGTTTAACCTCATAAACAAGATCTAATGTAAGATATTTCTCTTCCTAGCTATTATCTGAAAATGGCCACCAACACAAACACAAATTATATAGACAATGGTTCTCTTGCTAAACCTCCCAGATTTTCCAAAGATAACTTCAACTTATGGAAAAATAGGATGACACTCTTCTTAGAAGGTGTAGACTCTACTATGCCTTACAATCTCGAGAATGGTCCATTCATCCCTGTAAGAATTGATGTTGCAGTTCCAGGCGCTGAGAATAGACCTGCTATTCCAGAAAGGCTGGTACCTAAGGAAATCCTTTAATGGACTGACGAAGATAAGAAGAAAGTGGCTATAGATACAAAAGCCAGATCCATACTATCCATGGCTCTTCCTGACGAAGTCTACCATTCCATCATGAATCTGAAAACATCAAAAGCCATGTGGGACACAATATGTGTTCAGTATGAAGGAACGTCTGAAGTCCAGGACTCAAGAAAGATCAACCTGGTAAGACAATACGAAAGCTTCATTTCTGGTAAGAATGAAACTCTCTCTGAAGTTCACCAACGTTTTAATTGTTTAATTATAGATCTGAAAACTGTTGGTAAGGAATATTCCAACTTTGAAGTACTGACAAAGTTTCTAGAATGTTTACCTGAAAGCTGGGACAATTATGCTATGTGTCTCAAGCTATCAAAGGATCTAAAATCAATGACCCTTTCAACCTTATATGGCACGTTGCTGAATCATGAGCAATCGAACCATCTTAAGAAGAATCTTGTAAAAGATTCCAAAAGTACCCCTTTTGCTTTAATCTCAGAGGAACCTTCTACTCAGCGACCCTCAGTCACTATCACTGAGTTAGAAAGTAACTCTGAAAGGTCATCAGATTCTGATTATTTAGATAATGATGAATCTTTGGCTCTCCTAACTAAGAAGTTCAGGAGATTTGCCAAAAAGAAAATGTTTAGAAAGAACAAACCTCTTTCCATAACTGACAAGCCTAGATCATCAGCGTTTGTTGATAAGGCTAATGCTACTTGTTTTAACTGCGAAAAGACAGGACATTTCGCTAACGAGTGCAGGTCAAAGAAAGTTTCTAGACCCTCAGCTTTTACAAAGAAACCCTTTGCTCCAAGAAATAAAGATGACAAATATTCAAAGCTGAAAGAATAAAGGCCTGATGGCTGACTATGATTGGGATGCTTCTGATGAAGAAGCATCATCATCTGACTCTGAAGATGATGAAGCAAATCTATGTCTTATGGCCAAGATTGAAGAAGAGGAAGAAAGTTCAGACATTCCCTCCACTTCAACATCTGCTATTCAGGTATCACCTTCTTTCTTTACCAATATTGCAAATATTGATGAAGCTGATAGTCTCCGTAAGATCGATCTCCTGACTAGAAGTTTATACGAAGCCATGAACGGCAAAACTGTGGTTGAAAACCAAAATCTTGATCTCGCTGAAAAGCTTAAAAACTGCCACCTTCAAATAGAAAAGCTTTCTAAAATTGAAGAAGATTTTAAAGATCAAGTATATTTAAATCAGCTAGTCAAAATCGAACGAGCAGAAGCTATCGCTGCATTAAAGGCTGAAAAAGCTACTGTTGAAGGATGGTGTAATTCTTCAACAAAGATCACTGAGATAATAAAGTCTCAGATTCCCCTGAGTGATAAACGTGGTTTGGGTTACAAATATGAAACTCCAAAACCAACCACTGAGCGTTCAATGCTTAAATTTGGAACGTTCGTATCCTCAGTCGCTGATACTTCATCTTCTCAGTGCTCCTCGTCCGTTACACCAATCCCTGAGGAAACTCCTACCTCTGTCTCTAAAGACAAAGGTAAAGGAATTGTTATTTACCAGAATCCTCAGAAGGGTACCTTAGTACCAAAGCTGAATGCTTCTAAAGCTTCAGTGGCTCATCCCTCTGGATCAAGGAAGCATATATCTGGATTTATTCAGCGATCTACTCCTAGACTCAGATTGGATGTCCTTGGTAAGAAATCTGAAGAACTGAATGTTTGTCCCATTTCTAAAGCCAATAGTTTACTTGGTGCTGCCACTTCTAATTTGAAATTAAAAGCTCAGCATTCAAATGGTCCTAGAACTATTTTTAGTTATAGGAAATGTTATCACTGTGGACTTACCGATCATATTGCTAGTAAGTGCCCCACAGCCACCAAAGCTGAAAAGATAGCTAAGGTGAAGATTGTCCCCAAGGCAAAGAAGACCAACCTTGGTGAAAATCAGGTTAAAGTGAATCCTACCACTGAAGTTAAGAAATTAACCAAAGTGAAGAAAGACAAAGCTGAGTCTTCAAATGCTGCGAAGACTGCTGAATCTTCCATTCCAACTACTTCCACTGACAAATGTGTATACATGGTTAAGTGGGTACCCAAGAAAATCTAATCTTCCATTGTATTGCAGGTTAAGAAGGGTATCTGGTATCTCGATAGCGGATGCTCTAGACACATGACTAGAAAGAAAATCCTGCTCGCTGAATACAAGGAAGAGAAGGGTCCCTCTGTGACTTTCGGTGGAAATGGAAAAGGACATACCCGAGGGTATGGTGTACTTTCAAATGGTACAACCTCCTTCAGAAGAGTCACATATGTTGAAGGGCTGAAGCATAATCTTCTAAGCATCAGTCAGCTGTGTGAGATGGATAACAAAGTAATATTTACTAAGGAATCCTGCTTTGTCTCTGACAAAAAGGAGAAGATAACTCTCAGCGGTTATCGTTTGGAAAATGTTTATGTAATAAACATGGACTCAACAACCACTGAGAACTCATCTGATGTCAACTGGCTATGGCATAAGAGGCTATCTCATCTAAATTTCAAGACACTGAACACTCTTTATTAAAAAGAGTTAGTCACTGGTCTACCTCAGCATTCATACGCCAAAGAGTCGTTATGTTCAGCGTGTGAAAAAGGGAAGCAGACCAAAGCTAGCTTTAAGTCAAAACAAGTTTCTTCAGTGTCATCTCCTCTAAAACTACTCCATATGGATTTGTTTGGCCCTGTTAACAAACAATCCATTGCTGGAAAGAAATATACGCTGGTCATAGTTGATGAATTCTCTCGCTTCACTTAGGTAATGTTTCTCCGTTCTAAGAGTGACACCCCTGAAGAACTCATCAATTTTGTTCGGAAGATGGAAACCCTGAACAATCTGACCGTTCGCTCAATAAGGAGTGATCATTGGACTGAATTCAAAAACAGTTCTCTTGATTCCTTCCTTGAGAGTAACGGTATTTCTCACAACTTTTCTTCAGTGAGAACACCGTAACAAAATGGAGTCGCTGAAAGAAGAAATAGAACAATTATTGAAGCTGCACGTTCAATGCTCAGCGATTCTCACCTGCCTACTCAGTTTTGGGCAGAAGCTGTCAACACTGCTTGTTTTACGCAAAACAGGTCGCTGATAGTCAAAAGATTCAAAAAGACAGCCTATGAACTTTTTCATGGGAGAAAGCCTTCAATCAGCTTTCTTCACATCTTTGGATGTCAGTGTTTTATACTGAACAACAGAGCTGCTCTTGGAAAGTTTGATCCTAAGGCTGATGATGGAATCTTTCTTGGATACTCCTCAGTTTCCAAAGCCTTCAGAGTCTTCAATCGTAGAAGACAAACTGTAGAAGAAACTATTCACATCACGTTTGACGAATCCCGTTCAGCGAACTCTAAACCGTCCGCTGATACTGAAGAACTGAATCAATGGATGTTTTCTCATCTTGGTGATTCAGAAGATATTCCCACTAATGCTCATCCAGTAGAAGATGATAGTCCTATCATTCCAAATATGCAGAACAGTGAAGCTGAAACTTCTTGGGTCTCAGCTGTTCCTATAAACACTATACCTAACGCTGAACCAAATGTCTCAGATATTCCATCTACTTCTCAGCAATCAGTGAATATAATGACAACTGCATCCATTCCTCTCTTGGCTGATACTCCTGACGTCGCTGAAGCTTCATCTTCAGCTCCTCCAGTTCAAGTTGAGTCAGCGTCTCACGCTCCGGCTCAGCGATGGACTATAAATCATCCAATTGATCAAATTCTTGGTGATCCAAACGCTGGGATTCAAACTCGATGAAGTGCATGTAATATTTGTTTATTTGTAAATTTTATTTCACTAACTGAACCAAAGAAAGTAGATGATGCCCTTAAAGATCCAAACTGGGTCAGCGCCATGCAAGAAGAGCTGACTGAATTCGAAAGAAACAAAGTTTGGAAACTTGTTCAGAGACCAACTGATAAAACAGTAATAGGCACTAAATGGGTCTATCGAAATAAGTTGGACGAACATGGTACTGTAACTCGCAACAAAGCTCGACTTGTTGCTCAGGGATACAGACAAGAGGAAGGTATAGATTATGACGAAACATTTGCTCCAGTAGCAAGACTTGAATCTATTCGTCTATTTTTAGCATATGCTGTACACAAAAACTTCAAAGTACATCAGATGGATGTTAAGTCAGTGTTTCTAAATGGAAAGCTGAATGAAGAAGTGTATGTGGAACAACCTCCAGGATTTTCAGATTCTAAGCGTCCAGGATATGTTTATAAACTGGATAAGGCACTTTATGGTATGAAGCAAGCTCCTCGTGCATGGTATGACACTCTTTCTACTTATCTCCATATTGAAAAATTTGAGCGAGGTAAGATTGACAAAACTCTTTTTTTTAGAAGAGTGAAAGGTCATATCATTTTAGTTCAAATATATGTTGATGACATTATATTTGCTTCTACTAACCCAGAGCTTTGTACTCGTTTCGCTGATAGAATGAAAGATGAGTATAAAATGAGCATGATGGGTGAACTAACATATTTCCTTGGTCTTCAGATTAAGCAAACTGAGAAAGGAACTTTTATAAATCAGGGAAAATATGTTAAAGATATGCTGAAGAAATTCGACTTAACTGAAAGTTCAGCTATGAAAACCCCTATGGCACCACCGCTGACACTTGATAAGGACACTAAGGGTGTTCCTGTCAATGTCACGCTGTACCGTGGGATGATCGGCTCTCTATTGTATCTAACAGCTAGCTGACCCGATATTATGTTTGCAACATGCTTGTGTGCACGATATCAAGCTGAACCTAAGATATCTCATATGAAAGCTGTAAAGCGAATCTTTCGATATCTTAAGGGTACAGCGAATCTAGGTCTTTGGTATCCCAAAGATTCAGGATTCGATCTAACCGCCTATTCAGATAGTGATTTTGCAGGTTGCAAAATGGATAGGAAAAGCACCACAGGAGGATGTCAGCTCCTGGGTGGAAAGCTGGTAAGTTGGACAAGTAAAAAGAAAAATTAAGTGTCCACTTCCATAGCTGAAGCTGAATATGTAGCTGCTGGAAGATGTTGTTCTTAAGTCTTGTGGATGAGAAATCAGCTACTAGACTATGATCTTCAGCTCTCCAAAATTCCAATCTATTGCGACAGCACAAGTGCCATCGCTATATCAAACAATCCAGTGCTACACTCAAAGACAAAACACATAGAAATCAGATATCATTTTATCAGAGATCATGTGATGAATGGTGATATAGAACTTCATTTTATCCCAACTGATTATCAGTTAGCTGACTTATTTACTAAACCTCTTGATGTGACAAGATTCAACTTTCTCATCAGCGAGCTTGGAATGCTGAACTTTGAAGGATAAAATCTTCAGCGGTTCACATTGATCAGCGAAAGGATAAAATCAACTTGTATAACCCATTCTATCATCTTCTCTCTGCATAAACTTGATTCACTGATATCAAGGTATGTTCTCTCTCTATGACAATCGCATGAAAATGCAAGATTTCAAAACAAAATGCATCGCTGAATATCTTTTCCTTAACAGCGATATTTGGAAATTTCTTAAAACCTTCACTGAATATTTTCATTCAGTGCTTCATGTTTTCAAAAGTATCTCTGAGTTTTTCAAAACCTCAGAGACAACCAAGAATATGAAAGGACAGTTGTGACGTCATTGTAACGGATAAAACCCCGGCACGTTTTCTCTTCCTGACACATGTTTGCAAGTCTCGTTCAAACTTCCAATCAAATGCAAACACGTGTCCGTGTCATGATGAAAATCTTTTCCCGCTCAAGATTTTCTCTTTCTAAAATCTCTATATAAACAAATTCTTTGTTTATATTTTTCTTTTACGCGATCAATCTTCCTCCGCAAGAAAGAATTCACTGTTGCATTTGTGATTTCAAAAACTTCAAGAACTGTTCATCATCTTCATCAAACATCAAGGTTAATATGTTCTTATTTATTACCAAATGCGTATAACTTGTTTCCGATCTTCTCATTGTTTTAACAAGATCAAACAAAAGAACTTCGTAAAATGAAATCATTTTCTTCCGTGGTTTTATGAACACAACCATTTCATGGTTGTTCTTCAAGTTTAAATGCAAAATCTTAAACTTGTTCTTCATTCGTTTCCAGAATCTATTTCTTCATAGAAAACTGGAAAACAACAAAATGGGTTTTACATTTCGTTTCAAAAATCAAGAAAAACCCTAATCTTCATTAAGACATTTTGTCTGAATGAAATGGACAAAATTCGAACCATCTTAATGGAAAATCTTTCCACATTAAGATTATTCTTATTTGTTAATCTTTGGTTGAACTGATAATACAGGAAATGGAAACATCTAACATTCCTACTACCGCTGAGAACTTCTCTACTGACTCTGAGGAATTGGAAATCATCAAGGCTCCTCAGGTTAAGTTCAATCATGATCAACTAGACTGGACTAAGATAAACAACCTTTCTGCGCTTCTCGAGTTTCCTCCTCGAAAGCAAGTCACACATCTGACAGATGCTGTGAATTTCCTGAAGAATTGCTGCATTTCAACAGCCCTGACCATTTCACCCCCTGCAAGTCAGCTGCTACTATCTCAGTTCTGGTACTCTGCCAGACACTCTCAGCTACTATCCGCCAAAGATCCCTCCAAAACAGTTGATTGTATCCTCTGCGATACTGAATATGGCACGATAAAGATCACACCCGCCATCATTCGCAAAGCTCTGAACTTTCCCATCGCTACAAAGGAAAAACCTTTTGTTCCTTTCCCTGACCATAAGAAGATCGCTGACAAAGAAGATCTTATTGCATTTTTTGATGCAATGGGCTATGTATGGGAAAAGGGCAGAGACAAGAAGCCTGAGAAGAAGCTAACACTGCTGAAGAAATCGAAAATGCCCAGCGAGATGAACTTCATCTTCGCTCACCTTATCAGCTGCATGACTGCCAAGATCGGCTCTTCTGATCAAGCCGCTCAACCTCAGCAAGCTATGGGATACGCTCTGCTGAAAGGTCTACACATTGACTGGGCATCTCTCATCTATGATGACTTGCTGCAAAGAGTAGACTCTGTCGCTGACAGGCCTGCTTGGGTTCCCTACCCCCGATTCATCAGCGCTATCTTTCAATATGGCCTGAAGGACAGCTACCCGCAAGAGGGCGATCTAAAACTCTCTCAGATTGGCCCTAAGGTACTCGACTTCAAAGCTGTTGAAAATGAGGTACGTCTTTCTACCCTCTTAACTCTTCTCAACCCCTCTTCTACTTCTGTGACTCCTTCAGCGACAATACCCATCGCTGATACCCTGGCCACAAAATCCTCTCCTTCTAAGAAAAGAAAACATTCATCTACCCCACTTGATTCTAAAAGGATCAAGAAAACAAAGGAGCAACCCCAACAATCTCATGCTGAAGACTCCTCAGCTCTTTCTGCAGAGCTGAAGGAACGTTCAGTGGTACGCTCTGCCACACCTGAACAAGCCATCTCTTTTATCCAAACTTCAGCGTCTCTAAACGTTGAGGTTACAAACTTGGAACCGACCCAACCTCCTTCAGTCTCTCAAAAGACTGATGAAGTGATTGTCAACGAATCCAACGCTGAACTCATAACCCAACCCCCACTCTTATCCTTCGCTCCTCCCTCCACTCATTTGGTCTCTACTCAAGATCTAACTGGAGCTGCCATCATTTCCTCAGAACATAAAGCTGATTCTCCAGGAATGATGAAGACAGGACCTGCAGAAAAATCCATGGGCACTTTTGAAGATGACATGGAACTTTACTCAGGAACCCGTGATTTCGATGAATTCACCAATCCTCCTGCAGGTAAACAACAACCCATAAACACTGTGACTAAACCCCAAACTTCTGAGCTTTCCTCTGTTCACAAGTTTTTATATGTTACAGGTCCTAATTTGGGAGATATCAACGCCTCTCTGATGTCCGTGGAGACAAAGCTGACAGGTCTCACCACTACTCTCTCCAATAACTCTACAACTGTAACAAACGCTGGAGAGAATCTGAACAAGCTGACAACAGTGGTAGAGAAGAAGGCTTCCACAGATGACATGAAGCAAGTTGATAAAACTCTCAGCGACTCGCCAAGGTGCTCGCTGATATCTACACAGACTACACCTCTCTCAAAAACTCAGTTTCGTCCATGTCCAGCGAATTTACAACGCTGAAGACATCGGTTGGAACACTAGAGGGAGATATGTCTGCTGTGAAGACAAATGTCAAAAATCTGACGACTGACTTAAGCTCTGTAAAGACTGACGTTGGTTCGATGAAGACTATGATCGAACAGCTGCTGCACAAGGCGAATACTCCTGCTCCTGCCCCTGTCCCTGAATCTGAACATTTTACAGCGGCAGATCGCATTGACCTCGGGAAGATCAACCCTGCTATTTCTGGCCTTGAAGACAGATTAGCAAAGATTGAAGTTTGTGTAGGTCTCTCTGGCCAAGAAGACAGAGAACCTACCAACGCTGCTGAATCTAGCCATTCCTCCCCCAGTCATCATGAAAAAGAGGGGGAGAAGAGCGCTGAAGATCTCTCCAAGAGCGCTGAAGACCTTTCCCATGATGAATCTATCAGGGGAGAAAAGAAGGATGCTGAAGAAACCACCGCTGGACCTCAGGGAGATGAAAACCCTGAGGAAACCGAGAAGATCGCCTCTGTATCTGAGGGGGAGCAACTCGAAGAAGAAGCTGAGAAAACTGAATCCGAAGCAGAAGATGATGAAGTCGTCGACATCCCTGATGATGAACCATCTTCTTCTCCAAAGAATGATGATGATGACGAAGATGACGATGACTTCTTTATCGTCAAACCTGCTCAAAAGATCAAAGCTCTTAAGGAAATCTCGATAAATGAACCTTCGGGGGAGCGGACAAAGACAAAGCCCTCAACCTCTGGAGCTGAGAAAGGCAAAGGCAAAACCGTCGCTGAAGATGACAATCTGATGATCTTGCTTGAAAAGCCGGTTTGTCAGGTATGCTAAACATCTCTCACTCCATCCCTCCTATATCATACCTATCAGTTCTACTACCCAAGCCTATACACTTGAACCAATTCTCTCTATCTGATTCTACCCAAGTTCTTACTCGTAAGATCGCTATGTTTCAGCTAGTCCTCTCCCCTGTTTGAGGATATCGCTGAAGGCTCCACAACTGCGACTTCACCAAAAATACCAGCTGCTGCTGAAGAAATAATCCCAGTCTTAGATTTAATCTCTGAGACTGATGAACCAGAAGAACAGATACTCTCGCACAGAGGCAGACCTTCCTTAGCTCCTCAAAAGCTAAGTGAAGAGGATCAGAAAAGAAGAGAGGAGATAATAAAGCGATTCGAGGATCAGCGAATCATTCTGAGGCGTGATCAACTTCCTTCAGTTCCTCCAAAGTTCAGAATTTCCAAAAAGGAATACAAGGAACATCTCAGAGCTGAATGTCTAATAGCTGAAAGAAAAGAAGCTGAAGAAAAAGACAGAGAATACGCCATCCAACTTTCTAAACGTTCAATAAAAGACCCCAAGCTGAAAAGAGTTCCCATTGATGTTCAACGTCAGCTCTGGGAAAACGCCAAGAAGATAACTGAAGAAAAGAGAACTGTGTCTCAGTCAACTTTAGCCTGGTGCAAAGAAAAGGTCAACTACAGAGACTCTCCTGCCAAAATCAACAAGGTATTCATCTCTGGAAGAACAACCCTTGTTTCAATCGCTGAAATCGAGATATTCAGAGAAGATAAGAAGTCCGAAAAATTCTATGCTGAAGCCATAACGAAGTACGGTCTCTCTGAATGGTTGGAGATCAGGTTAGCCATCCAGAAGTCCAAGTCGAAATACAAGGAACATGTTGAAAAGCTGATCAACAAACAAATCGACTTAGTCTACTCCTGTGTGGATATTCCTCCTCCTCCTCCTCTCGAAAGTCAGAAAAGAAAGGCCTCAGCGAAGAAGAAGAAGAAATCTATATCTTCAATTGATGGCCCTGTCATTCGAAATGAAACAGGTATTGGTTTTTCACGTGCTGAAGTCCTTGGTCCTGATCCTGATCTTTCCATGCTTGACACATCTCTTCCTCCTGGTGAGACTTTCATCCCTGGCAAAGTCATAAGCGAACCCTACGGGATATTTTTTCATGACTACGATGGTGGAAAGCATTTTCAACGGATCGCTGAGCTTCCAATCACTCCAATCGAACAGCTCAGAGATCTCATCTACTGGTGTGACTTCAGAAATGACCCTCAGGCACGACATCTGAAACCCTTGATTTTTGAAGAAGCGCTGATCAAAAGAAAACAAGGTGTAACCGTTCCTGACTGGATGATTCCCACCACATCAATGACCCTTGATGAACTTCTCATTAAGGAAGAACCTTTGTAAGCTGATAGGATCGCCTCTTTCATCTATTTTATCAGTTATCCTTTTGTACTTGTAATTTATTTCGCTTGTACTTGTAATCTTTTCATTTCTCTTTGTATCCTGATTCAAAGTTTTAAAGAAAGATTTCAGCGAATGTACTTTACTCCATCAGTACTGAAAAGATCCCAGTAAATAGTAAAAGGGACAAATATTTTATGAGTTCTTTTTATCCTTATGTTTTCATTTAATAGCAATTTTCTTTGTTGCTATGTCATAATCAAATAGGGGGAGATTGTTGATCCAAACCCTCAGTGATTTGATAATGACCCTCTCTTATATACTTAGTGAAAATTGTAAGTAAACAATATGTATCAGAGTTTCACTATCGCTGATAAGTACTAAGATCTTACAGTACCGCTGATAGGAACTCTAGCTCTTTAAATTAAACATTCAGCGAAACTGTTCACCATTAATACTGAGTCTGTTCAGTCATTATGATGATCGCTGATAAGTTAGTTGTTTACTTATGATCCCTGAAGACAAGTTTCACGTCAACAAAGGTTCTACGCTGAAGTCGAAGATCAAGCTCAAGAACCAGCGACAAGTCTCCTAATGAACTAATGCTGATCAGCGAAGACTCAGATTTGTCCACTCAACGTGAAGTATCAAGTACAAGACTTCAGCTATCGCTAAACTTTATCATTCGCTGAATAGAAAATGATAATCGCTGAATCAACGAAAGCTGATCATGAAGTCCTCCGTACAAAGTACTTGTCTTAACCACCCTTGCACGACTCCGTACGAAATGTCAGAAAAGAACCTCCGACTGTCTGAAATCGTACAACCACTCTGATACTACACTGTTCATCCATGCGGCTACTAAGGTTGTCAACCAAGGTCAATGACATGCAACCAACCAGCTGATGACACGTGTAAAGTGTATACTGACTTGCATTAAATGCATGCAGTATATAAAGAGATGAACCCACTTCATTTGAAGTAACTTGCTAACTCTGGACAAGTTCAATCTCTTATCTCAAGATAGGTTATTATTAGTAATTTCCTTATCTCTCTTAGTGCAAGAAACCTTAGTGTTTCAACTTGTTTAGATTTAGGTTTATCCTTAATCTTGTTTCCGCAACAAGCTGTAAATTGTTAATGATTTATCAATAAACAATTTAGAAAAGTAAAATTTGTGTGTTTGTATTCAACCCCCCCTTCTACAAACTTGTATAGGCCTTCGGGACCAACACTAATGTACCGGCATTGGTATTCGGGATTGAAGTTGTAAATACCAAGGCAAAAGGTCGGCTCGATTGTGCGAATTTTGTGCACGAACAACTTCTTCAGTGATTCCTCCAGGTGAGGAATGAGTATCGTGATCTTCTCCCAACGGATTTGTTGCTGTTGAGGAGATGGGAGATCAGAAGCTGTCGGTTGCTGAGGAGATGTCTGAATATTGGCAGTTGAGGTCTCGGGTCTTGTTGAAGTTTCATCGGGTTGAGAAGAGTGAACGGGAGAAGTACCATATAAATTCTGGAGCAAGAACTGATCATAGTCAATGTTGTCATCGTCATCAGTAGGGAAAACCAAATTAACCTGGAGATTTGCGGCACTGGCGGCTTTTTCATACCATGCATCTTCGGTCTCCGGGTTGGCTTCACAGTCTGGATCAATCATATCCAATAACGGTCTGTCTGATGAGTCAAAATCAACCAGTTCCTGTGTTGAACCCTCGGTCTTTTCAACCGTCGGGTCTTCATCATCTGATATATCCATGTCGATTACCATCTCGGCTAATGGCAACTCGGCTTCGGGTTCGACATCGGTTGTTGGTGCCACAGTTCCTGGGTCCAGTTGAACCACGGTTGTAGTTTCGGTGAGAATAGGGGCAGTCTCGGTAGGTCTTAGTCGTTTCTCCCCCTCACGGTGATCAGGATCATCCTGGTCATCGTGCTTGCGCTTCAGACCGCCTGCTTGACTCTTACAGGTATCTTCAAGTGAACGGACTCTCTTGGACAGCGTTGTGAGTGCTTGGTTGTAGTCCTTGAGAGTCGAGTCAATGCTATCCAAACGAGTGGTAATGGATGATGAAGGAGCAGTGACCTGGGATTTCAAAACGGTTATCAGGTCTGCTTCAGTTGAGGCGTCAGTGTCAGATTTTTGGAGTAGCTGAGCCAAAAGCATCGTCTTGAGGGTTTCCACCGAATAGTTAGGCTGAGAAGCCGGTGGAGGTGTAGGTGCGGTTTCAACTTCGACGATCTTCTCTTTGCCTTTGATTAAGCTCTTCATTTTGGCGAGCTCGGCGGCGACGTGCTGCTCCATTGCATCGCTGACAGCCTTAAGGGTGCTGTCCAGGGACCCTGGTGACACAAAGTCGGGAAAGTTAACATCAGGACCACTTAGGTTACCCGTTGAGGCATCTACCTGAGAGGCAGAGCCACCTACGTTCACAGTTGGCATAGTGGTAGCTGTGGTAGGATTTCCGTCTGATCCTCGTGTTCCGCCAGACGGAGACATTACAGACATTCCGATCGAGTCACGAAGAGTCTCGATTTGTTGTTCCTCATGTTGTGTCCTAGCCGAAGGATGTATAATATCAAGTGGCTCTAGACTCAACTGTGCACTGAAAGAAGTCGCGACCGGGGGCTGTTGGTCGCTTATTTCAACACCAGTGCTCTCTGAGTGAGAGACGGTGGAAGTTGTGCTTGATCCCCGTGTGAGACTGAAACATCCGTCTTTTGAGAGACGGATGAGTGGATAAGGGGGTTGTGCAATTGCTCTGTTGGGTCCACGGAGGCTTCTTCAATACCCCGTCCCAACACATGAGACGGGATAGCAGATGCGGCTACCCGGATATCGCTCGGTTGGGTTCGCTCAAGAGCCTCGTTATCTTTACGGCTCAATCTTTCCTGGTTCGCTTTCGAACGCAGTTCTCTCCGGCTCACAGTTTCTAATTCTTCAACTAATTCTCCCTCGTTTGTCCTAATATTTCCCGTTCCAGGTTGGGTTAGAGTGGTTGAAGGTGAGGCAGATGAAATACCTTCGGTAAAGTCTGGGTTCGGTCCGATATGGGGAGGGATTTTTTAGAGCCGAATGGCACGGGTCGTATCAGATTCCGTATCGGAGTCAAATTCTTCGTTATGAACATGAAAGGTAGGCGAAGGCGGGACGGAAAGATATGGTTCGGTTGAATGATGAAGCTTAGGTCTAGATGATGGACCGGCTTGGGCTTGGCTGGAACCGGGATGCGATTCCACTGCACCACTTACGCTAGTACCCCTTCCCCGAACAATCATCACACCCCGCCCGACAACACTTGCTGGCCGGGCCCTTCCACCTCTCGTCCTAGGACCCTCACGTCCCTCAGGTCTATGTCCCTGGGCAGGTCCCTTCGGTTCTGGGTGGACCATGGAATTCCCTATCGCTTCCCTGTAAGCTAACACTCCTGGTGCAGTGGGATCGGCGTGTGCCAGCAGGGCATCCGGAATTGGCATGGCTACCGCGTTGGATGGGTTACGAATGACCATGTATTGTAAGTGATGAGGAGGACATACCGGATGGGTAAGGCGGCGCGGTATGGAAGGATTGGTGTCCATGTGCTGACGAACATCAAGCAAAAGGAAACGCGGGTACGGAAGGAGTTAAACCGAACCTTCTCTCGCTCCCCCTCAATCTGATCATGGGGAAAGACTTTGCTCCCCCTCGAATGGTGCAATAGAGAGCCCGACACAAAAAAAAACTTTTATACATTTAAAGAAGAACTTGTGTCGCTCCCCCTCAAAGGATGAACATACAAATTGAAATGCTCCCCCTCAGAATGTGCGCGTAGAGTGAAGTGCACACGGGAGTATCCACACACATAAAAACTTTTGAGCATTAAAAAAAATTGTGTGTGATGTTCCCCTTTAACAGTAGAGTAACATACCTGATAGCTGATCATGCTCCCCTAAACACATGAGCAGCTCGTGAAAGCACAGGTATAGACAAACCTCACGTCTTCGTAATATTGTTTCTTGTAGATCGTGAGCAGCTCCCACCTTCCGGTCATGTGTGTGGGACATCAGGGTCTAAGTACTACACATGACCGTCCTGCAAAACAAGATTAGCGGACCTTTGGTACCCAGATTTGCCTGGGGCCGGGAGGGTTAGATTTGACACCTTTCAGAGGAACTTGCTTTGAAACATTTTGCCTCTTAGGTGTAGGTTTAACCTCAGTAGGAGGAACCCGCTTGGAAGTGGGTTTCCTATCTTGCCTTGGTTTAACCTCTGATTGGGGACCCCGTTGTGTATAGTGTTTCTTTTTGTTTTTACGGGGTTTGCGTTTGGGTGTATGATTATATATGTGATATGACCCAAACCAATCATTATTATTTATGTCATCAAAGTCATTCCTACCACAACTAGAACAACACACACGATCGTGCGATAATTGAATCAATTGCTGAGTGGAGTAATTTGTGAAGAAGAAGAGCAAATTTTGAGGGGGAACTTGGATAGTTTTTCAAGGCATGAAGATATGCAACATCAAAGTTTTCAAAGAAATCAAGGGGGAGATCATTTGAAGATGCTTTCTTTATAAAACTTTAGGGGGAGATTGTTGGGTCTAGAAAGCCCCAATTATATAGAAAGTTTTATAATGTCCATGTAAAGTCAACAAAAGTCAAATGTGTTGTTATTAGCTTTATAAGTATTTTGGGCTTTGGGAGTTTAATGGGAGTTAAATAGGCTTGGGCCCATATCTTGTATTTTGGACACTATAAATAAGTGTCTTGGGCTTCATTTGTCATTTGAGACTTTGAGACTTTTGAGAGAATACACAGTGAGTTTTGAGAGAGTCGTATATCAATTTCTCCCTCCATTGTATTGTAAATCATATGAGTAGAGATCTTCAATAATATGATCAACTTTCCTATCTCTATTCTACATTTATGGAGTATTCTTGATTGTTGCTTGATTACGGGACTTACAATTGGTATCAGAGTCACATCGAATCAATTTTAAATCGATACGATCATTTTTGCAACAATTCAAGATTTCAAGATCTAGTTTCAAGATTTGGTGATTTAAGATCGTTCTTAATCGTGTGCTACAATTCAAGGTAATATTCTGTGATCTTATACATCTTGAAGAACTATTTTCTATTTTGAGGAAGATTTTATAGATCTTGATGGTTCTTGATGAAGAGAAGAAGTTAGATGTTCATGATCAACTTCTAAATCAGTTTCTGCACGCCAAATGCTCGATGAATTGTCTGTGAAAGGTTTGATGATGTGTTAATTGTTCAAAGTCAGATCTGAAACGAGTTTTAGATCTTTGATTGCTTAAATTCAACTTTCTGAATTGATCAATCAGAAACTCGACTCTTTGCAATCTTTGTTCTAAGAAGATAATTATGGAGATCGGCTTATCGTTCTACATCAAATTAAATTGGTGAACATTTGATTAGAGTGGAGGATTTCACAAGGAGAATAAGGAGTTTGTATTGATGATGAACAACCAGATTTGTTCAAAAGATTAATAGTGATCGATTTGTTCTTCTTCATCAAATAAATTTGATGAGCATTTGATTTCATTTGAGGATGTTGATCAGAGAAAGGTAATATGATAATAATTGGAAGATGTTATCAATTGGTATCAATTGGAAAGAATTTATTGTTGATCATGCCAAAAGCAAAAGCTGTTGATTCAATTCAAGATGGTTGTTATCAAGATCAGTTAGAGTGTTCAAAGTTGAAGTAAAACAGAAAGCAAGAAGGGGCTGTTTGTTGCTGTAAAAAAAAAGGCTGTTGTCCAAAACAGAAAACAGCTTAATGATGTTGCTGTAATGGAATGTTTGCTGTTTGGTGCTGAAAATTCAGAAAATTAGCTGTTTAGTTGTTGTCTAGATGTTGTCATAACAAGCCACAAGGTTGCTGTCAATGCCATTTTGTTGTCAAAAAGTTGCTGTCAATATTTTGCTGTCAAATTAGGGCTGTTAAGTATTTTTTTGCTGCTGTCAAAGTGCTGTCAAAACAGAAAAAATTGTTGCTATCAAAATGGGTTAACGCAGAAAATTGTTGTTGGAAACCGAAAGCTGTCAAACCAGAAAATAGCAAGCTGTTAGGCTATTTCTTTGCTGTCAAAAATGGCGAAGTTGCTGTCAAAAAGTGCAGTATTCTGATTCAAGACTAAAATGTAGCAGTTCTGATCGATCAAAGACTAGTCAGAGTCATGTTTGTTCAGAAATCGATCAAAGGATGATCAGAACTTTGTTCAAGACAAGTCAGAAGTCTGATCATGAGTGTTCAGAACTATGATCAAGGGTGATCAGAATTACACTTAAGCCAGAACTTCAACAAAAGTCAGAACTTCAACAAAGGGTGATCAGACAAGTCAGAACTTCAACAAAAGGCAATTCAAAAGTATGATCGGAGGTTAATCAGAACTTTGATTAAGCTGTTCAAATTTCAGCTTAATCAGATTTGTTCAGAACTGATATTAAGCCTATTCAGAAGTTGAAGTGATTATACTCAGTTACAAGGCAATTCAAATATCTGATCATGAGGCTCAGAAGGATCAGAATGTTCAGAACTTTGTCGAAGCTTAATCAGAAGTCTGACTCTAAAAGTCAGAACTTTATCGTGAAGAGTCAGAACTTTCAGACTTAGAATTTAAAAAAAAAAATTCTTTAAGGATCAGATATCTGATTGACTTACTCAGAGGTCTGAGTAGTCTTCTCAGAAATTTTACTTAGTATTTTTCTGAGTAAAGGTGCATTTCAGAATTTTTCAACAGCTTTGCGCACCTGTCGTATTTTGATCATAACTCCCTCCTCGAAGCTCGAAATTTGACGATTTCAGATGCGCTGAATTCCTAAGACAGAGATTACCACTTTTCATATTTTGAGTTTGTTCTGAATCAATGTACTTATTTGTCAGATTCTGTGTCGAAGTCAGTGTATAGCTGCTGGACCGAAGCAACGTTTTTCACGATATTTCTCCCAACTTTCAGAAAGATGTTCTGTCTTCTATTTTTTTGTGGATCCAAGCTGAGTTATTGAAGTGTATGAAGACACTCCCTCCTATGATCTTAATGGATTAAGCTCTTGAGCTTAATGATCATACAACTCGAATTTCAAGGACAAATTCCTTATTATAAACTGAGGTTGTTTCAGTCGAGCTTATTGCACATGGGATTCGATTTTAAAGTTGTAATTTGTGAAGAAGAAGAGCAAATTTTGAGGGGGAGCTTGGATAGTTTTTCAAGGCATGAAGATATGCAACATCAAAGTTTTCAAAGAAATCAAGGGGGAGATCATTTGAAGATGCTTTCTTTATAAAACTTTAGGGGGAGATTGTTGGGTCTAGAAAGCCCCAATTATATAGAAAGTTTTATAAAGTCCATGTAAAGTCAACAAAAGTCAAATGTGTTGTTATTAGCTTTATAAGTATTTTGGGCTTTGGGAGTTTAATGGGAGTTAAATAGGCTTGGGCCCATATCTTGTATTTTGGACACTATAAATAAGTGTCTTGGGCTTCATTTGTCATTTGAGACTTTGAGACTTTTGAGAGAATACACAGTGAGTTTTGAGAGAGTCGTATATCAATTTCTCCTTCCATTGTATTGTAAATCATATGAGTAGAGATCTTCAATAATATGATCTACTTTCCTATCTCTATTCTACATTTATGGAGTATTCTTGATTGTTGCTTGATTACGGGACTTACAGGTAGGCAATCGTTCGGTCTTTTGCCTCGGCTGTGATTGGTTTTTAGAAACAGGTTTTGATTTTGAAATTTTGATCACAGCTGGGGCCTTTGTTTTAGAACAGCTACCCTGTAGAAAATTGACCGGATGATTGACTACTGGAGACAAAAAATCAGTATGACTCGGGAGAGATTTGTCGAAATTGAACGACTCAAACTCTCCATTAGAATTGCCTTCAGAGTTCATATATTCTGAAAAATCGACTTCCGGAATTACAGGACTTGTATCTGTCAAGGAAGGCGAGGAGCACGCTGTGCTTTCGGTTGTCTGCTTTGGGTAATTCGGTGCGGAAGCGTTTGAAAAATCAGAGTTTAAATTCCTTTTAACACACTCATCTTGAGAAACTTTACTTTCTTGCGAAGAGATATTTCCGATGAAGGCTTTACACGAGGATGTGTCAGATGAATTCGAGGAAAGTTTAGGTGAAATCTTCGTTATATTTTGAAGTAGGTCAAACTGCACTTGGAGTTGACCATTTCTCATGTGCTCTTTTATCGTTTCTCTTGTCATTTCAGACAATTTAGATGAGAGCTTATTGATTTCACACTGAAGAGTTTCCTTTTCTTCATTTGTCACACCTTCGGTTTTCTCTGATTTGAGTTTCTCAAGTTCCTGAATTAGCGCTTTCTTCTCGTTTTGAAAAACAAACCTTTCTTTCTCAAGCGACTCCTCCAACTCGACAATCTTTGCTTCCAAGATGAGAGGGGGAACATAGAGTTTAAACTCGTCCGTCTCAGTCTTGGTTGCGGGTGCTTGGTCCTCATCCTTTTTGGAGGAATCCTTGGGCGTAGCAACCTTGTAGGGGTCGAAGTAGTCATTTGAGAGATACTTTTTGTTCTTTTGATAGGAATAATTCAAAGGTTCATAACAAAACGGAAGTTTTATTCCTCGTTGTGCGCGTTTATATTCCTCGGTTTCCTCTTCCTTTTCAGGTTCTAGAGGACCAGTCCATTGAATAGCATATTCCGGATACTTTTTGTCTAATCCAAAACAAGCAAAATCATACAAAGTGGGTGTTTGGAATCTACCCTTTCTCAAATAGTGTGGGTTATCGTATCCGATTCCCCATTCTTTGTTAAAATAGGTGAACTCTTTGGGTTTATTCAGAAAGATGGTTTGATCAGTTTGACCCCTTTTTGGATTTTGGTTTCAAGATCAAGAACTTTAGCAACAAGCTCCTTGTGCTGAATCTGAAGAGAGGAACATTGATAAACAATTTCTTCTTTCTCATTCATGCACTGATTAAACTTATACTGATGATCAGATAATTTGGCCCTTAAGTCTTTAGGTGCTATTGAAATATTTTTGCATTTATCTTTTAAATTAGCATTTTCAGACTTATATTTTTCTGTTATTCTCGTTTGAACATCTAGCTTTTCGGTTAGAGAACTAATCTCAAGCTTTTGTTCTTTAGTGGTGGCCTTAAAGGAATATGTCTGTTCAACAAGTGATTGCATTTGATTCAAGAAATCTTTTTGGAAAGAATCACATACCTGACTTGTCTTCTCTTCAGCAGCTGGAGAGTGATAGCCCATGAAAGCATTTGCACCATCAGTATCGCTTCCATCCTCAGAACGACCCAACCATTAGTCGTTTTCCACAAACATAGCTTCTCCAGCTTCCTTCTGCTCGGCCAGTGCGAGTTTTGCCTTGTAGTAGTGAGAATTCTTTCCCACATGCCTCGTACAATCTTTAGCAAAGTGACCAAGCTTTCCGCAGTTGTAACAGGTCACTGGTTCATCTTTCTTCTTACCTTCTACTTTCTCCGTCTTCTCCTTCTTCTCTGATTTATCCTGTTCACCAGCTTTCTTCTTTCCCTCGTATTTGTCCTGGTGATAATGGCGCTTGTTGGAGGAGGTGGAGTAGCACTGATTATTGGACGAAGGCTTCTTATAGAATATCTGTTGTTGGAAAGATTTAGTGAGCAGAGCTATCGCTTTCTTGAAGTCAGATACTTCGTCATTGGAATCACTGTCTTCCTTGTCTTCAGATTCGGAAGAGTTGTGCTTTTAAGCACGTGTGGAATGACGGCCCGAAGATTTCCCTTTCTTGGAGGACATGAGTGCCATAGGATCAGCAACCGGCTTTGATTCAGTCTTCTTCTCGCTCAGAAGTTCATTCACTTCGTCTTCATCTTGAAGAAGAGTCTCATATAGTTCATTGATGCCTATGTTCTCTATCAAGTTGTTGTGCTTGACATGAGAAGCAAACACCTTCCATTCTGGCAGCACATTGTTGAGAAATTTGAGCGTGTTCTCCGTGTTTGAGCGAGTGATCTTATTCTTGTTCAGTTCATTAAGAAGTAAGCACAAACGCTCATAGGCCTGGGTGAGAGACTCGCTGGTGCGCTGCTTGAAACCATCGAACTTGGTTATTGCGCTGTTTTCTTCAGTTGCTTTCCGACATCGCTCCCACGCATCATTCTGGCCACTTGATCCCACATGCCCTTTGCTGTGTCTTTGTAAATATCGATAGCAATGTAGATCGTGTTGGGGAGAGCTTGAACAAGATATCGCTTTGCATGCTTTTCACCTTCAATCATGCCTCTTTCATCTTCAGTTAAGTCGGTAATAGTCTTGTCCTCAGTACGAGCCTCATCACTTGCAGTTGCTGCTATGGTCTTCTTCGGCCAATCAATTGGACCATTTTCAAGAGCTCTCTTGATATACGCCTAGTTGTCCTTGGACTCTATGAAGATCGTGAACCTGTCGCGCCACTGGCTATACTCACCTTGGTAGAGGCAAGGTGGTTTGGAATCGGTACCGATTGCGAGAGCATCATGCGAAGTAGACATCTTTGGTTGCAACGGAGTGATCGTCAGACGAATGATTGATTCAAAGTGTGTTAGAGCATTATTGTATTCAAGATTTATTGTAAAGTCTTGTATAATGTCAAACATTGTAAAGTCAAAGCATTAGTCAAAATAGTCAAAGTCATGTAAAGTCAAACTAGCTTTAATGTTTAAAGCTTTGTAATTAGGATATATAAATAGGTTTTGTAAAGCTTAGTTTGTAAGTAAGTCTCAAGGAAGTCATTAGAGAATGATCTTAATTGTTAGCTCCAATATTCTGAAATATTAGAAGTATTGAAAAATGGCCAAGTACAGAAGAACTTCCACAGAAGCTCTGCTGAGTGCAACAGAAGCTCTGTCGGGCATCTCAGAAAAATCAAAGGAAGTTTGATCAAGAGTGATCAAAGACCGAAGAAACTACAGAAGGACGCTTTCAGATGACCAAGACCGCAGAACCTCTGTTACCAATAACAGAGCCTCTGCGGACAACATCAGAAGACAAGGAACCCAGTGAAGACTACTCACAAAGGACCAAAGAAGGATCTACAGAAGAATGCTCACCAAGGAACCAACCACAGAACCTCTGTCACCCTTGACAGAGCCTCTGCGGTTCAGACTGAAGACTTGGAAGATATTTATAATATCTTGCCACTGTTAAAGAAATATCTTGCTACTGTTCCTGACCTGTTCATCAACTTGCATGGTAGCTTGCCCTGTCCAACTTCAACACGTGTCAAACTCTGAGTGGACTCATGAGGGCTTAGTACAACACAGACATCTGCCTCATTTAATGCAATACAACAAGTTCAACTGTTCATGCCATCCGTTCAACTGTTCATGCCATCCGTTCAACTAATCATGCCATCCGATCAACAGTAGCTCATGCTTTATGGTCCCCTTTGAGTAGTATATAAAGAAGACTCATGTTGAGTTCTTCCTAATCGAGAATCAAGAGATAAAAACATCACAAGAACACATAGCTTATACACTTTGAGAGTCATATCTGTTTTAAAGCTTTGCTTACTCACTGTTCTTAAATCTGTTCTTGATATATATATATATTCAGTAAACTTTGAGATATTATTTCCTGTTCACTGTTTATTTATATTGTGTTCTAAAATCTATCAAACATATCTGTTAGTTCTTCAAATACGCTTCCGCATCAAACATAAACTTGAACTTATAGATCTGATGATCTTGTTTAAACAAAACGGGAACCAACAATTGGTATCAGAGCGTAGCTTGATTTTCAATATCAAGTGATCCTCGTTTGACAACATTATTGATAGATTTCATTCTGTTTTTAACCTACTCTTCATCATAATTAAAAAGGTTTATGTTTTCCTATCACTCTTCGATTCATTTTGATAGAAACCATTTTTCCAGGTTAGAACACCAGTAAAGTAATTCTGGATATTAGTTATTACCCAGAAATCCTTCCAGATCTTCATACTCATAAATCTTTCATCATATTATCCTTTCTGAACCCCTGAAAAGCTCTTACAATGACAAATACCAATAATTTTTTCACTGCTGGCTCATTAACCAAACCTCCTACTCTCCTTCGAGATGAGTATCCTCAATGGAAGATAAGAATGGTTCATTTCTTTGAGGGTACTGAAAAAACTCTCAAACAATATCTTTACAATCCTCCTCCGGTCCCTATGATAACTATGCCACGTGTACCAGCTACTGCTGAATCTCCTGAAATCCCTGAACATCAAAAACCTAAGCCAAAAGGAGAATGGTCAAATGAAGATAAGGCAGAAGATGAAGTTGCACAGAAAGCAAAAAAGAATATTGATCATGGCTATCCCCAACGAACTTTTGCAATCCTTAGATGCATGCGAAACAGCGCACGATCTTTGGAAAGAATTAGAAAGACAGTTGGAAGGGGGTGCTAAAACACAGAAGAACCGAAGGGCACAATACATAAATGAATATCATGCCTTCAGAGCCTCTGCAACAGAATCTCTGCGAACAACATACGACCGGTTCAACTCCCTCATAAACAAATGCAGAAAGTCTGGCATTCACAGAACCTCGGAAGAAAGTAACGTCATGTTTCTAAAGAGTCTGAATGATGAGTGGCTTCAATTGTCTATGTCTTTACAAACAAACCAAGATCTAGACTCATGGACACTCTCTGATCTCTATGGAACACTAGCTGCACAATAGCCTCAAATAGCACAGGCTAAAACACTAACCATTGCACCATACGTATTGGTTAGTAAATCAATAGAGGCTACAGAAAGACCGAGAAATGAGAGAGCAACAGAGGAGAAGAAGAAGGAGAAGAATAAGATAGTGATGGTTGATAGCGAAGAAGACGAGCTGATAGAGGAAGAGATAACTCTTGCGTCATTAGCTAAATCATTGGCTCTATTGACAAGAGAGTTCAGAGGTAACCAAAGGAATTCTGGAAATGACAGATATAGCAGAGACAACCAGAGCGGTAGAAGAGATGATGGAAGAAGAGAAGAACCGAGTGACCGACAGAGGTCAGACTACAAAAATGATGACCAACTGAGGTCGAGCGACAGAAACTACAGAGGAAATGACCGACAGAGGTCAGATGACAAGGTAGGCCACACACAAGAATGCTACAAATGTGGTAAGCCTGGTCATTACGCAAATGAATGCCGAACAGAGAAAGGTGGAGATCAACAGAAGTCCGACGATCGAACTGGAAACACCTCTCAAGGTTGTTTCAACAGCGGCAAGCCAGGCCATTTCGCAAAAGAATGCAGAAGTAGACAAAATTGCCCACAGAAGGACTCAGCTTTTTACAAAAAGAAGGCTGAATATTATGCGCAAAAATCCCTAATGGCGAACAAAGGGCATTCTGAAGCAAACAAGGAGGACTTCAAGTCAGACTCTACCTCTGATGATGAATTCACCACCAATGCCCTGTTCTGTGGCATGGCAGAAGTCGACTCCGGCACTGACACTGAGGTATCCATTTCAAACTCTACCTCTTGTACTAAATCTGTAGATAATGATTCAATTAAACTTAACATTGAACTGATTGAACTAAAAGAGATAAATGAAAGCATTCAGAAAAGACTCACCTTTAATGAGAGAGAAGTAAGGCTTCTCACTCAAGAAAAAGCCAAAAATTTTGAAGAAAAGGAAAGAGTAGAAAAATATTGGAGCATAAATATAGATCCTTTAAAAAGGCAAATTTCTGAATTAACCTCTGCTTTAAAAATCAAAACAAAAGAGCTTTCA
This sequence comes from Saussurea involucrata, assembly GCA_033807775.1. Taxonomy (NCBI): domain Eukaryota; kingdom Viridiplantae; phylum Streptophyta; class Magnoliopsida; order Asterales; family Asteraceae; genus Saussurea; species Saussurea involucrata. Next base: position 144,644,512 of record CM066322.1, read on the forward strand.
GTGTCTAAGAGTGAAACAACTGACATAAGAGCTCTTAAAGAATACTTTCAAAGAGAGAGAGAGGTACTTTGGCAAGATCTTCTAAGAAGAGAAGTTTTACTTAAAAACTATAAAGATGCACAGAAGGTGTATGAAAAGGTAAACTCCCAAATAGCAAGACGAGGTATAGGGTACAGTGATATTACCTTAGGTGTTGAAAATAAAAGACTAAAACCTCTGTCCTCTCTATTTGTTTTGGGAAAAACAAATAAACCAAATTTTCCAAACTTACTCTCTGTAAGTAAAAGGGTTAAAATCTCTGCAGAACCTTACTTTAGGAAACATACAAAGATGATCAATGTGTGGTTTGAAAACACAGATTCATCATCTTCAACCTCTGTCAATAGAGGAATCAAACCAAAGAAATATCTGAAAACACAAGATCAGATTGCTATCTTTAAGTTTGGTAAACCAGAGACTCAAACACAGGTCGCTTTTGTCTATATGATAAATGTCGAAAAGAAATTATCTGCAAAAGCTCCTGAGTTTAGACCCATCTTTTCAGAAGAAAAACTTAAAGAATCAATTGAAAAAGAAATTTTGGAAGTTTTGAAATCAAATGTTTTAGAAAATCTATGTACATCTTCTATAGGTCAAATTCTCGCTGAAGAGATCTCATCAGAAACCTCTGCCATCTATGAAAGGTATTCTACAGAGGAAGAAAGCTCGTACGATACATGCTCAGAAAATCCAGCCTCTGCCGAAAGAGGTGACTCAACCTCTGTATATGAGGACGATTCATCCTCTGACGACTCAGAGACTGATTCTAAATCAGGGATAGTTCACTGTGACATAGAGGATGTTAAATTATCCTCTGAGGTTCTTAACAGAACAATTTCTCCAAAAGAGAAAATCACAGAGATACCTATCTGTCTAGATTTTCTCAAAATGTGTATACAAGTCAAAACCTCTACAGAGCTTGATAATCTGAAAAAGGCCTCTGAAAATCCTAAAAGCTCAAAATTTTCAAAACCTTTAAAGCAAATTAAAGAGAATCCCACTTGGCAACAAAAGGGAAAAAGGCCTGAAGCTAACAAATATTTTTCCTCTGTGACAGTGAAGAAAGATGTTCACCACAGAAGAGACTCACAGAAGGCAGGACCTAAACAAGACTTTTGCAAACAACATTCTAGTATTCATAGATCTTCTTGTAATAGGAAATCTAATGTTAAGAAAGAATGTAATGCCTCTGTGGTTCAGTTCAATAAATTCAATGAAAAGTTCAAACAAATCACATCTCATATTAAATACTGTCATTGCTTTGATCTTATGTTCAAATTGAATAATCACTTCTCAAGTCCAGATTGCTTACTCTCCACTAAAATTCAAACTCCAAAGTCAGAACCTAGAGAGAAACAATCTGATTTTTCTTCAAAAGATAAAATGTATTTCAAGAATGCTAAGGCAAACTTGAAAAATTCTAACAATATTGGACCCATGTGGATATGGGTACCTAAGTCTTTGTTATTGTCTTACAGAAGCGGTTTGTGCCAATTTGGTATCTTGACTCCGGATGCTCAAGGCAGATGACTGGCGACAAAAGTTTACTATCCACGTATAAAGAAACACACGATGGTGGATCTGTAACTTTTGGAGACGACAATAAGGGACACATCAAAGGCTATGGAGTCATACAGAAGGAAAACGTCTCTGTATACAAAGTTACATATGTGAATGGCCTTAAACACAACCTACTCAGTGTAAGTCAACTCTGTGATACAGGATTCAATGTGTTATTCAAAAGAATTTTCTGCTCTCTGCAAAGTGAAGACACAGGAATGGAACTTCTGCGAGCCGGAAGAAGAGGTGATCTGTATCTGATGAATTTTTGTTCAAAAACCAAGGACAAAGTTTGCCTTGTAGCTTGCGAAAGTAAAGAAGTCTGGTTATGGCATAACAGGTTCTGTCACTTAAACTTTCACTCCTTGGATAAATTGGTAAAACTTGATATAGTTAAAGGTTTGCCAAATGATAAATTTAATAAGGATCACTTGTGTTCTGCCTGTGAAATGGGAAAACTCAGAAGAGCTTCTCACAGAGGCAAAACAGATGTGTCTTACACTAGGCCTCCGTACATGCTTCATGTCGACCTCTGCGGTCCCATTGCCATACAGAGCCTAGGTGGCAAAAAATACATACTTGTCTTAATTGATGAGTATTCTCGTTTCACATGGGTTGAATTTGTTCGAAAGAAATCAGATGTTCCAATCATCTTGATTAAACTAATGAAAAGAATCCAAGTTCTTTATGAATGCAGAATACAGAAGTTAAGAAGTGACAATGGCACAGAATTTAAAAACTCTGTCATTGAAGCCTATCTTTCTACAGAAGGAATATCACAGAACTTCTCTGCTGCACGCACTCCACAGCAGAACGGCGTAGTCGAAAGAAAGAATCGAACTCTCGTGGAGGCCGCAATAGCTATGCTATCAGCATGCGGATTACCGATGAGCTTTTGGGCAGAAACAATTTCTACCGCTTGTTATACACAGAACCGTTCAACCATTGTGAAAAGACACCACAAGACTCCTTACGAATTGATCAATAAAAGGCGGCCAAACATCAAATTTTTCCATGTGTTCAGATGTAAATGCTTTGTTTTAAACGACAGAGATTCCAGAGGAAAGTTTGAGGTAAAAGCTGACGAAGGAAAATTCATTGGATACTCTGCCACTTACAAAGCCTACAGAGCATTCCTTACAAGGTCTCGCAAAATCGTAGAAAGCATCAATGTTTCTTTTGATGATTCATTCCAGAAGACTTCTAAGCAAATCAGTTCAGAACTCGGACTTAAAAGGGAAACCTCTGGCATCTCGCAAACGAAAGAAGATTTAAATCTTCTATTTTTAGAGATGTTCCACGACGACATTGATCCCTCTGTTGGAACAAACAGAGCTTCTGAAGAACCATCTTCCATCGGTCAAAATCCTACAGGTATGACTCTAACTGGTCCAAATAATGCTTCATCTTCTTCTATAAATATTACAGATGCAAATGCCGAGGTAGAGACCGCAGAAGATGAAACAACGAGGAAAACGACCACAGAAGCTGCTGAAAATCAAACTTCACAATCCACAGAGGATATAGAGGACCAAGTCTATACGTCCTCAGAGGAACAAACTCCACCACCTCTCATACCAATCATTCAACAAGCTGTAGGATCAACTACAAAGGCACGCACTACTACAGAGGCTATACAAGAAGAAGAAGAAGAACAACAAGAAGCCTCTGAAGCAAGATTCGATGGCATTGGTGACCACAACTAAGTGGACAAAAAGCCATCCTCCAAGCCAAATAACCGGCGAACCTTCTGACACAGTAAAAACCAGATCTGCCACTGCTAATTTTTGTTTCTTTACAAATCTTATCAGTATGACAGAACCAAAGAAGATTTCTGAAGCCCTAGATGACCCAAACTGGGTAGACGCCATGCAAGAAGAACTTCTGCAGTTTGAGCGTAACAAAGTATGGACTTTAGTACCTCTGCCACGAGGGAAACAGGCCATTGGGACTAAGTGGGTCAACAAAAATAAGAAGGATGAAGATGGAGTGGTCATCAGAAACAAAGCACGATTAGTGGCCAAGGGATATAGACAAGAAGAAGGCACAGACTATGATGAGACTTTTGCCCCTGTCGCACGACTCGAAGCAATAAGAATATTCTTAGCCTTCGCAGCCCACAGAGGATTTAAAGTTTATCAGATGGACGTAAAATCAGCTTTTCTCAACGGTGAAATCCAAGAAGAGGTTTACGTAAATCAGCCACCAGGGTTTGAAAGCTCAAAGTTCCCAAGGCATGTATACTACCTTGAAAAGGCTCTGTACGGACTGAAACAGGCTTCAAGAGCATGGTACGAACGACTTTCTACCTTTCTTCTAGTCAATTGCTACGACAGAGGGACAACAGATACAACCTTATTCTATAAACGTAAAAACAGTAAAATAATGCTAGTACAAATCTACGTGGACGACATAATTTTTGGGTCTACTAATACAGGAGAGTGCAAAAGTTTTGAAAAACCCATGCAGAGTGAGTTTGAAATGAGTATGATGGGAGAATTAACATTCTTCCTAGGAATCCAAATCAAACAATCATCAGAAGAAATTTTTATAAATCAGGCCAAATATGTCTCTGACATTCTTTCCAAGTATAGCCTCTCTGATACCTCTGCAATGAAAACTCCAATGGCCACTGGAAATAAGTTATTCTTAGATCCAGATGGCATCTCTGTAGAATGCACTCTTTACAGAGGCATGATTGGATCTATGTTATACTTAACTGCAAGCAGACCTGACATTATGCATGCCACATGTCTTTGTGCACGTTATCAAGCTAATCCTAAGAAATTACATTATGATGTTGTTAAGAGAATCTTTAGATACCTAAAGGGACCAAAAATCTTGGTCTCTGGTATCCACAGAACTCTGGTTTTTGTCTTAAAGCCTATACAGATTCAGACTATGGAGGATGCATGCTCGACAGAAAGAGTACCTCTGGGAGTTGTCAATTCCTAGTTGGTAAACTAGTCAGTTGGACCTCCAAGAAGCAGAATTGTGTCTCAACATCTACGGCAGAAGCTGAATACGTTGCTGCTGCTAGCTGTTGTTCTCAGGTTCTGTGGATGAAAACTCAGCTAAAAGACTACGGCCACATCCTACTAAAGATACCCATCTTCTGTGATTCCAAGAGTGCCATTGCCATCTCTGCCAATCCAGTGCAACATTCAAAAACCAAGCATATCGATATAAGGTACCACTTCTTGAAACGTCATGTTGAATACGGTACAATCGAGATGCATTTCGTGCCCACAGAATACCAACTGTCGGACTTATTCACCAAAGCTTTAGATGAGAAAAGATTCAATTTCTTGGTGGGTAAGTTAAGAATGATTAATATGACATGAACATCCTCTGTAAGTATAGCTTTATCTTCTGTAAATATGTATATTTCTATTGCTTTACTTATTGCTTTGATTGATTTATTTCTGTATGTAAATTCTCAAAGCTAAAATAATTCTTGGAAAAACAGAACTTCTGTGGGTCTGCTCAGATCCTATGACGACCCCTACAGAACCTCTGGAAAACATGACCTATGTTCTATGCAAAACTTATCATTCTTTGATCCAAGCATAGGTCAAGGGGGAGCAAAAAGGGACCCTGAAATGATCTACAAAGGTAAATCTTTCAAGGGAGAGCCAAAGAAGAGTGTCGATGAATCTATATCAACAGAAGTCAGACATCACTGCCGAGAATAGAAGAACCAAAAGGTATGTCTCTCGTACAAAAGATTTTTGAAAATAGTTTTCTAGGACACGAATTGTCAAATATGTCCTAAAAATACTGTGAATAACATGTCAAAAATCAAAAGATCAAAAAGTTTCATAAAATTCGAGTTATGAGAAATTTGAGGTCATAGAGCTTCTGCTGAGCTCAACAGAGGTTCTACCAGAAATATGCTCTGTGATCGCAAATTTAGCCTCTATCGATCTTTTGGAATGTTATCTCGAAAATCGAATACACACACCATGACCTTCTCGAACAAAATTTTTTTCATAACAGTTTTCTCGGACACCAACTTTCAAATATGTCCGAAAAACATTTCTTAATGCAAATCAAAACTTGGATGATCAAATTTGTTAATAGATTTTTAGTTATGAGAAATTTTCACTCATAGAGCTTCTGCTGGCCCTGACAGAACTTCTGCAAGTTCCAATAGAGCCACAAAACCTCAGAGTAAAAATTCTTCACTAAAATCCTATCGATCCTCTCCAATGCCTTTACAAATGTTTTGGTTAAAGAAGAACCTAAAGAGTCATGATAACAATGAGAACCCCTCTGTTGATGATACAGAACTGGCCAATGGAAGGGCCGACTCCCAAACAGTTCCCAATGAACAAAAACATCCCCACCGATCATATAGATGGCTACACGCACTGCAAACCTCTGTCAAAGAAGCTTCTGAAATATGCCACGAACAAAACCCTTAAGTTAGAGTATATACGCGATCATAGGACTCCAAAACCGAGCCCTGTGACACCCTCGCGTTTAGGTGTCCCCCTAGGAACAATGGTTGTAGAACCCCTCTCTAAAGAAGCGAAGAAGCAGAAACTAGCAAAACCCTTGGCAATCCAACTTAGTTTTATGGCCAAACGTGACGAGCTCGTGGGAAAGAAGTCTTCTTCTAAAGACTCTGCCTCTACACCAAAAACAAAGAAGAGGAAAACTGCAGAAGGCACCTCTACAAATATTGCAGAAGATCAACCTTCACCTCCTCGAGCCACATAAGTAGGCTCCTCCGCTCCTCCCTCTTCTCCAAAACAAAAGAAAAGAAAATCAAAACCCACAGAAGAAGGGGCACCAAAACCCAAGAGGAGGAAGACCAAAAGGAAGCATGGGAAATCACTTGATCAAATGGTTACCATCGCAGAAGAGGCAGCTGTAGAAGTGGTTGAAGAAGAGGTCGCAGAGACCCGGGTCGAAGAAACTGCAGAAGAAGAAGTTGCAGAAGAGGGATATCAATCACCTTATCAATCCCCAGATCGATTCGCTCATCAAGGCAGCTTAAATGATTTTCTTCAAAACCCTGAAATTGCCAACACCCTAAATACAGCTGGGTGAACGGCACAACCACTTGACCACCACACCACAAAAGAACAAGACTTCTCTATCTCTGTAATTGACACCAATCTGCAAGAAGATGATCAAACCCCTAGAGATCAACCATCTGAAACCCCTAACATTCTACATAACCCCTTCATCCAACAGGGACTGGACGTCCACAGAAGGAGTCCAAACCAGGCCTCAGAAACTGAGTGGAATAGAGATGAGGTTACAAAGGTTTTAGAAAGAATGGGAGGAAAAGAAAAAGAAAAGGAAAAAGATGTCGAAGTTGTAGAGGTCTCAGAGGTAGATTCAGATGAAGAAGAAGCTGACCAAATACGAAAAGGTCTCTATCATCCACATATCATGCAATTATACGGCTCTCATCCAATCTACGACTTCTTAGTCACAGAGCCAGGAACTACAACAGGAGTTAGGGAAGAAGCACCAAACCATAGGATAGCGACAGAGACTGAAATGATAGATAATGAAGTAGTGCTTGGATGCCTAACAGAGGAAGAAACAAGAAAAGATGCTTGGATTAATAGAGGCACACAACCAAAACCAACTCCCAGTGCAACCCACACTTATAACACCGCAGGTCTAGCTGCAGAAGGTGTTATTGAACAAGAGCAGCACAGCTGGATCCAAACCCAACCCATCAGCCATAGGTCACTCTTTCGACTTCTGCGCCCACAGATACCGGGGAATTCATTCCTAGGGAGTCTCCTCAGATAGACTCACCTATAGTTCGTGATCAATCGCCCCAGATCACACTAGAACACCCTACAGAGGAATTCGTTTCCTCTGCCACGCACAATATAGGGCCAAAACTTCTTTCAGAGATAAGTAGAGAGCACCAAGACGAAGAGACTCTAGACAAGTCTCCAAGTCAACAGAAGAATATTTCGATACCCACCTCTGGAGTGGATTTGGACACTGTTCTTCACAGAACTTCTGTAGAGACTGAAACTCATGTTTCTTCTCGAAGATCAGATGGAAATCCTTCCACCCCCAACGTACAAACAAGGGTGAAAGAAGGTGTCCTAGGAACAGGGACTCACTCTGGAGAAGTGGTTGTTCCTCCAGAGGTTACCCAAGAGGAACATGTTACGAAGGACGAGTTCCAAGTCTTTGTAACCTCTGTAACTCAAACATTGAATAAGTTGCAAAGCTCATTCACGACTTTTACAGATTCGACTTCAGGCGTGCTTACAGGATTAAATACCAAAGTGGATACCTTATCCACAGAGGTTAAAACAGCCCTTGCAGAAATGAAGTCAACTACAGAAACTTCTGCTGCTGCTGCCATCGCCTCTGCCACTAACATTGCCAAAACAACAGCTGCAGAGTTCGAGAAAAGTGCGACCAAAGCCTTCAAGACTTCGATCGCAATCTACCTTAAAACAATGAAGAAACATGCAGCAAGGCAAGCAGCTCAAGACACCTGCAGAACAGAAGTTGCTGCTAAAAGAAGGCAGGATGAACCTGATGATGTAGCATCTGGTCATCCTGAGGGGGAGAGAACAAAGGAAACAACAGAGGCTGCTGCTGCAAAAACTACAGAGAAAACTGCAGAACCTTCTACGACAGAAACCCAGAAGGGAACACAACAGAGGCAAAACACCTCTATCTCAGCAGAAGATGCACCAACCACATAACCTAAGGTAATCACTCTTGCATCCTCATCCTCAGAACAAACTCCACCCTCACCCAATGATCCAACACCAACCTCACAACCAATCCCGCGCAAAACTAGAGTCAAATCCATAGATCAAAAACCCCAAAGACCAAAACGCACTGCAGAGTTCATTCTTCGTAGAATGGAATTTGTATCTGCTTTTCAATCAGCAAAGCGTTTTGACATTCCACCTCCAAGACCCGAAAACTCTTCACCAACAGAGTCCTCACAACCCGAAGTATCAAAACCTTCAGAGGCAACAACCAAAACATCAGAGCATCCAACCCCAAAACCCACAGAACCTCCAACTGTCAAATCTACAAAGGTTCCACCCACACAAATCCAAAACCCAACCTCTGAAACCTCAAAACCAAAAGATAAAGGCAAGGGAATAATGACAGAAGAAGAGCCAAAGAAGAAAATGCCAGTTGCTACAGAGAAGTTGATGAAAGGTGCTTTTAATGCCTTCGTCACTCCTAAACCCAAAGAGGAAGACTGGGCATTCAACTTGAATCCTCTGTCAGAAAACCCAACCCTGGATCCCACAGCTAAGGTAACAGAAGGTAAAGTAGCAGACATCACTCGACAAATGGATGAGCTAAGGAGACCAATTCCAAGAACTACTCCAATCATTGAACAAATGAAAGAGCAAGTTTACAGTTATCTCTACAGACAACACTTCCAGGGCGGTCTGCCAGCTCATGTCCAAGATCAGAAGCTCAGAAAGGAATTCGATGCCATCTTCACCTCTACAAAGTCAAAATCGGTCAACCAAGTTTACTCCATTCACAAAATAAAGAAGGTAATCTATTGTAAATACTCTAAAATGAGAACTTATCCTCATACGATGTATACAATCTGGAAAGTCAAAAGGTCTGACAGATCAGAGAATCAATTCTCTGATGCTGATATCCAAAACCTCAATCCCTATGACTTACCTGACCTTCTGCAATGGACGAAAGACAACTTCAATGACGACTGCCACCAAAGGTCTTATCGAGTTCTTAGAAAGGCGATGCGTGAAAAGCTCCTAATCTACAGCATGCTCGACTTTCAACTAGCCATCGATCTAGGCATAACTACTCTAAGTATCAGACCACCAGAGGATTTCTGCCCACCCAATGCCATACCCAATTCTATCATCAAAACTCCAAGGTACGGGTTAGTATTCAAGAATCCTACTGATCAACTTAAACTATTTGTGACAATGGACTGTCAGAAGTACACAACCCGTACTCTGAACATGTTCAGAAAAATACTAGAGGAGAACAAAGCAACAGAGCTTATGGACGAAGAATCTGCTCTGATGATGATCAAAGAGATTGATGCTACACTCGGCTTAAGAAATCTCTGCCTAAAATTCTATAAAGAACTCAAGGAAGTAGGAAAAGACAACAGAAAGTTCGACGACTTCCCAAATGCAAAAATCTGAGTCTCTTCAAAGAAACTCAGTCAACGTTTATTTCTGTTCATTTAATGTACTCAAATGTAAATGCCTCGGGCATACATTCCAAATGAAAGAAATAATCTTCTGAGGTATTGTTTAACCTCTTTTTATTACTTAAGATAAAATGCATAAATTCAACCTTTTATTTTTCAATACTTAGGGGGAGATTGTTAGCTCCAATATTCTGAAATATTAGAAGTATTGAAAAATGGCCAAGTACAGAAGAACTTCCACAGAAGCTCTGCTGAGTGCAACAGAAGCTCTGCCGGGCATCTCAGAAAAATCAAAGGAAGTTTGATCAAGAGTGATCAAAGACCGAAGAAACTACAGAAGGACGCTTTCAGAAGACCAAGACCGCATAACCTTTGTTACCAATAACAGAGCCTCTGCGGACAACATCAGAAGACAAGGAACCCAGTGAAGACTACTCACAAAGGACCAAAGAAGGATCTACAGAAGAATGCTCACCAAGGAACCAACCACATAACCTCTGTCACCCTTGACAGAGCCTCTGCGGTTCAGACTAAAGACTTGGAAGATATTTATAATATCTTGCCACTGTTAAAGAAATATCTTGCTACTGTTCCTGACCTGTTCATCAACTTGCATGGTAGCTTGCCCTGTCCAACTTCAACACGTGTCAAACTCTGAGTGGACTCATGAGGGCTTAGTACAACATAGACATCTGCCTCATTTAATGCAATACAACACGTTCAACTGTTCATGCCATCCGTTCAACTGTTCATGCCATCCGATCAACAGTAGCTCATGCTTTATGGTCCCCTTTGAGTAGTATATAAAGAAGACTCATGTTGAGTTCTTCCTAATCGAGAATCAAGAGATAAAAACATCACAAGAACACATAGCTTATACACTTTGAGAGTCATATCTGTTTTAAAGCTTTGCTTACTCACTGTTCTTAAATCTGTTCTTGATATATATATTCAGTAAACTTTGAGATATTATTTCCTGTTCACTGTTTATTTATATTGTGTTCTAAAATCTATCAAACATATCTGTTAGTTCTTCAAATACGCTTCCGCATCAAACATAAACTTGAACTAATAGATCTGATAATCTTGTTTAAACAAAACGGGAACCAACATTAATTGTAATATTCTAGAGAGGGAAGTGAGAGCATTCTAGAGAGAGAAAGTGCATCAATCAAATGTAATCTCTATTATGTTCAAGATCAATGGATGATTTGATGAATACCTAATAGAAACTGGTTTCACAAAGTGTAAACCTAACACAAGGCACTAAGAGTGATATCCTAACGCATGTTCTACGACAGATATGAACTAGAAATGAGCTTACTGGATAGGAATCCAAAGAAGAGTCTGATCTGGAAGTTTCCGAATCTCAAAAAGAGTCCGGATAGCCTAAGGTTTCCGGATAACACAAGGGTTACCGGAAGACACTAGTTATCGGATATGAGAAATTAAGTAAGAGTTACCGGGTAAATGATATGTCCGGATAAGATACTTACCGGATGTTAAGGGTTTCCGGACTAAAATACTTACCAGGTGATGGAATATCCGGGAACATTGGTTACTGGGAACTTTGGGTTTCTGGAACTAATTTACCCGGAAAGAATAAGGTTTCAGTGACTTACCCGGAATATTTGGCTTACCCGGAATGTTTAACTTACCCGGAAAGAGGACGTACCCGGATGGAATAACACAAACGTCCGGAAAGTGAGGACTTGTCCGGAAACTGCGACTGTTCTATCCGGAAACAACGGCTGACTTTTTCAACTCGATTGAAACTCGATTAGGGTTGCTAAAAGATGTTCCTGAAAGATTAGAAACACTACCAAACACAAAAATAACACCAACCCAATCGATTTTGAAGCAAAAACAATGAGTTTTGATGGTAAAAATTTGATTTTTAGTGAAGAACACAACCAAAAACTTTGAACTTAATTTGCTTCATAAACCACTCAAACGATCGAATTAGGTTATGAAAATTTGCAGAATCACTCAAAACAATAATGCTAACAATACCCAATAAACGAAATCGATCAATTTTGCTTGAATCAAAATCTGAGTGTGCAATCAAGAACACAGACGTGAAAAAGTCAAACTTACTAGAAATCAATAAAAAGGCTTTGAATCAATTCTGTCCGTCTGCTCTGATACCAATTGTGAGTCTCAAGTCCGTGCAACGAACAATGAAATCAAACAAGTAAACAATGTAGTATACGATTTCAACTGGTCATCTCTATTATGCTTTCAGAGAGTTTTACAATACGGAAAGGAAAGCAAAAAGACAACTAGCCTATTTTCTAAGGCTAAGGAAACTATTTATATGACGGGCACGTGGTTAACAAGCCCACGACCCGTTCACTAACAAAGCTCAGATTAAAGAATTACAATTTAAACCCTGAACTTTAATTCAACATAAAACGACCCTAACAGTAATACAAGAATTCTGCTCTAATGGTGTGTGTATCGTGCAAAGCTTAATAGAAGAGCTCAACATGAGTCTTCTATTTATACTACATCTCTAGGGAACAAGGTGGAGACAAGAAGTACTAAGGTACAAAGACTGTGAGTCCGTGATCTTCAACACTTCAAGTTATTGTAACAAGATGATGAAGGATAGAACAATTTATTATTGAAAAGTAAACTAATCTGGAGAGAGAACACAAGATGATTTAAGAGCTACATTTTGAATTATGAACTAATGATTGTAAAATTACATGACAAGCCTTATTTATAGCCCTTCCCCCTTGTTACAACAAGTTAGCCCAAGCCCATTTACATGTCAAAGCCCATTAGGCCCAAATCCATTACTTTACAAAACTTTCTAATTAATTAGGACAACTTAAATGTCCTAACAAAGACACTATCGTGGAACAGTAACAGTAACAGGTACAACGTTACTGTAGTGCGCCACACTCTACAAAAGCTGTAACTTATCAGAGGTTGACATGTAGAGGCAGCATGGAGTGCCTTGTACGAATGATCTTCAAGATCTTCGTACAACAGTAAGACGTGGGAAGCACGATCGTCTTTGTTTTAATCTTCAGATAATCTTCTAAGTCTTCTGTCTTCATACCACAGAGGCTTTGTCAAGTTTGGCAGAGGCTCTGTGGCCTTGTCTTCTGTGAATGCCTTCAATCGTTTCTTCACTTGGATCTTCTATCGGTGTCTTGGCAGAAGCTCTGTCGGTGTCTTTACACTTAGCCTATTTTTCAATACTTCTATGAATAGTAGAAGTTGGAGCTAACAAAAACCATTAAAATACATTTTTCGACTTTCAGGGAAATGATACAACAAATACATCTTACGATGACGGGGAACACCCGATATACCATGTTAGTGACCGAACACAAAAGTAAGCCACGTATCAATGTTCATGGGCCTCGTTATGGATTAGTGGTCATCCAATTCAATGTCTTACGGTTCATGGCATACGTCTCCATCCTAGATTTCACTCGTTCATGAGAAATTACAATTATTGTACATTGGTCGATGCCCGACTCATAAATTCCACATCTTATACCATTAAGACCCCATGACTATTTCTCGTTACAAAAATAGAATCTTCTTTCGACACACAACAGACTCTTATGCCTAAGGATCCATCACATTTAGTCTAGTTATACAAAAACATGTAGATATGTTCATCCAAAGTCAAAACACAAGACCTTCCATACCTAAATACTTCTCTAAAACCATGATTTTAGGTTTTACAAATAAAACTCTCGAGTTTGATGAATCATTTCATAAGAAACATACTGTTAGGGTTAAAGTTATATTGAACAAAAGTTCGAGGGTTGATATTGTAAATACCTTAAATGGGCTTAGTCTAGTTTAATGGGCCATGGGCCTTAGGCTTTAAGCATGCGTATAAATTGTTTAGTTAGCCTAATTGTTTAGGTTAATCATCCATAACCATTGTAACCGTACTATAAACACTCTGAATGGTTTATCATATTGAATGAATGAGATGGATGACGTATTGAAATCAACCGTGTTTATTGCTATTGATTACTGATTTCATATCTATTGCACTAATATGGGATCCACAATTGGTATCAGAGCATACAGAAGAATTGATTCAAGGTTTCTGGTAAGTTTCTGATAAGTTTCTATTGACTGCATTGATATTCTATAATTTCATTCTGTCGTATCTGATAAAATTGTTTGATTCTGTTCGTCTCAATCGCTTCATAATAGTGTCATTAGTGTGTCTGCAAAGTCTTAGAACCTAATTCCATCATTTGAGTGATTTTCTAAGCAAATCAGTGTTCTTGAGTTTTAGCCTTTGTTCTTGAAAAAGTTCAAATTTTTTTGCTTCAAAATCAAGTTTTTGGCTTACAAATCGATTTGGGTCGGTTTATTTTTGTGTTTTGGTCGAAATCTAACCTTACAGAAGTGAATCGAACAACCTTAATAAAAGTCTGATCCAATTTAGTCGAGCAGCCGCAGTGTCCAGAACATCCTTATCTTTTCCGGGTAAGTCTTCAGTTCTGGTTACTTTTCGAACGACATCTGTCCGGACTGTATCCGGTAAGTTTCAAGTTTCTGGAAGTTTCAAGTTTCCGGTAAGTTTCAAGTTTTCGGTAGCTTCAAGTCCCCGATAGTTTCAAGTTTCCGGAAAGTTATCCGGATTGCTCTTGTTTCCGGACAACCACGGATCCGGATAATCTTGTTCGGACACCTCAGTTTCCGGACTCCTATCCGGTAAGTATATTTATTCGGCGAGTTTCGTTGTTCTGTAACTTTAATTTCACCCGGTCACTCCTTTTATTCGGACACTGCACTCACACCGGATTCGGACACTTCTTGATTCAGACACATCTATCCGGATTCCTATCCGGGTAAGTGTACTGTGTTATTCTTTTTACCTGTTTAGTTCAAATCACTCATAGAATTCGTGTTAGAACTATCGCTCGTAGTACCTTGCGTTAGGTTTCAACCTTGAATCGACACTACTGTCTGACGATCACCTTAGTGCATACTTCACGATGACTGTGACGCTCTTGCTGTCAGTACCGACTCCAAGCCTCCGACTCTCTATCGAGGAGAATACACCCAATGGCGAGACAGATTCATAATATTTATCGAATCTAAAGACAACTTCGAATACATCTGGCAAGCTCTCACTGAAGGCCCACAAGAAACCCCAATGCAAGATGTTCCACCCCAAGCCGAAGCTCCTCAAGCTCAGGCAAAACCAAAGACTTTCGCCATGATGAATGACGAAGAAAAGAACAGATTCACTTGGGAACAACATGCGAAGAGATATTTGATTCAGAGTTTGCCGAACGAGATTTATACGGCCATTGATAGCTATAAGGAAAATTCCAAATGCATGTGGGATCAAGTTGAGAAGATGATGAGTGGAAGCAAAGTGGGAAATCAGTTGAAGGTACACAACTGCATTACGCGAAATGATGGTTTCAAGCAGCGAAAGGGTGAATCGATAATTCAGGCATATGAACGATTCTGCCGTCTACTGAACGAGCTCCACAAGAACAAGATCACACGACCTAACACTGAAAATGGCCTGAAGTTCATAAATAACTGTTAATGCCAAAAATCGTCCAGAAGGATAACTTAGGGTTGATTGTGGAGCTTAACAACTAAAGATAGGAATCTTTCGACAAAGCAATGCGATAAAGACAAAAATGAAAATGAGACAGAGATTTTGGTGACACGGGAAAAACCTCAACGAGGAAAAAAACCCGCGGACGACAGTGAGGTGTCGTCGCTGCACTATTATCGCCAAACAGGGGTGATATCCTTATGTTTCAGGTGTCGGGAGTACAATGGTTACAGTACAAATGAAAGAAAGACTTTAAATGTAAAGTAAACAAGTGTATCGAATGTAAAAACTGGTGCGTCGTGTGTAGAAACTAAGTGTCGTGCGAGTAAATCGTGCGTCGTGAGCGATCTTTTGAGAGAGAATTCTTTGCTTCGAGTGTTCTTGAGAGTTCAAATGATTTAAGATATCTCCGAAATGATGATTGAGGCTTTGTATTTATAGCCTTCGAACGCCTTGAGTGATTCCATAAAAACTCCTGATAACGGTTGTAACGGCCACTGGGTTTAATGCTCATAATTGTCCTTGTCGGTTATGTCCTTTGGTCATTAATGGTGTTAACCCTACAGTAAACAATAAAAGCGTAACAGAAATGTCATATGTTAGTCGGTCGAGGTCGTGAGGTTCCATACGACGGTCGAGTGTCGTGAGTAACTTTCGATTTCAACTTTGGTCAAAAGATAAAGTGCTTATGATTTTGTCTCATCATGGAAAAGTGTAATAAATATTTTTCTTGTTTTGGTCGTGGTCGAGACTGGTGAAATTTTACCCAAACAGTTTGCCCCCAAAATTTAAAAATAGAGTGGCAAATTCGAATTTTAAATTTTTGTCAGTCGGACGTCTAGGGTCGTGACACGTGCCGAAAGTCTCTTCAGTTGCCTTGGAACTGGATCGGTCCAATTCCAGCTAAAGGGGAAGTCGAAAAGGGGATAAGATCGTGACGTCATGCTGACGTGTAATCGTGCTTAACAGCTATCAATGCCAGGTGTCGATGATCTGTGTGTGCATACGAAAAGGCGAGTCTACGTGTCGATCATCGAGTGACTCGACCTGACACGGTCGTTTACATAAATAGAGACCTGCGATGGATCTTTTCCATTTTACGCTTTTCAGAGAGTTTAGAAAGAGATTTCTTGCCATTCTTCAGCGAATCACTTCCAAACCTGCAAAATCTTCGAACATATTAGGCAATTCGAGGTTTTAGAGCGCCTATATAAGGTACGACCTCTTAGTCTTTGCATGCGTCGTAAGTCAATTATGAGGAAACCTAGGAAAAACTGGGATATCTGGGGCATTTCAGATAGACAAATTTGGTTAACAGGTTTAGCGATGTCGACCGAACCCAGAAGTACCATCGAGATCAAGATGATCTTGACGACCTTAGAAGTTTAGCCAAAATCCATGCGGGGATTACAGTGAGCAAGGCCGGTCAAATTCGACCGGAGATGTGTCCAAAGAGGTATGTCGTGGTATACGAGTACCCATTTAAGATAGGAATCCAATGGCCATATTCGCCTTTAGCTAAGGCGTTTATGTGCAAGTTTGACCTATCGTCGGGGCATCTAATGCCCCAGTTTTGGCGTGTTATCCAGATCATCGAGCGACTTACCTCGAATTGGGAGTCGGCGATGAACGTGACGGACCTGCTGACGGCTTATCAGGTCAAGAAGGATACATACCGTCGCTACAACCTGTTTTCGAGATACAAGGGCGTTCGTACCTTGGTTCTGAAAACCGCGGTCAACGATCGCAAATGGAAGACCAGGTACGCACTTGTGCGGGTAGCGACGCTGGACCCCGACAGTGACTGGATCAGGTCCGGTTGGAACATGGCGGGTGAGTTTTCTAGCTTTGGTCGATCGCTTCTATTTTATTTATTTATTTGTTCTTCGACTAATCTTCTCCCTTATGTATCTTCAGACATCAACTTCGATAAGGTGAAGCCCAACGATGACTCTAAGGCCAAGAGCGAGAAGTTCCTTGAGATTAGCACCGAAGATCGTTCGTTCATCACACGTCATCTGATAGACGGGGACGATGACTTGGTCTTTCTGGGAGTTAATCATCAAGAGAGACGAGAAGGAGAAGAAGAGGAAGAGACTACAGAGGAGGAAGAAGAGAAAGAGGAAGAGGTAGAGATGACTGGTAAGTGTACCCTACTCTGCTCGACTTTTTTATTACTTCGATTGCTTAATCGTTCTTCTTTTTTTGCCTTACAGGAGAATCTCAGCCAAAAGCGCCGTCTACGATGTCTAAGAAGGCGGCTCAAGCCGAATTGGCTCGCAAGGCAAGGGAGAAGAGGAAAGAGGCCCCGACAACTGGGTCGGGGGTCCTAAAGAGGATAACGATGTCTGTCCCGAGGGAACCGTCTTTGAAGACGGGTGGCTCATCTGGAGTCGCCACGCCTGAGAAGCCGAAGGTGTCGATTGCATCCGCTGGGAAGACGAGGACGTCTTCTGATGCAATCGACGCAACTCCTGTCAGTTTTGCGCCTCTGGCGAAATCGGTGGTATCTCTGTCTGCAACATCGACCCCTTCGTCGGCCGACAAGGGCAAGGGTCGTGCGACCGGAGAAGCTGAGGTCACGACGGTCAACTTTACGTTGCCGTCGGATTTTATGGTCGACAACATCCTAGACGGGACGAAACTTTTCCCCCAACTGGGGAAGTTCCAGCTCCCGTCTTTCAAGGAGCGTTTCTAAGGGGTCTCCGTCGAGGAGACGGGATCACATGTTGCCGGACTGGCGTTCCTGGTGAGTCCTTCTTTCAAGACTTGTTTACCTTTCGTCGTTTAAACTTTATCGAGTGTTTACTAACATGTTTTTGTATTTTCTAGACGTTCCAGTCTTCCTTGGCCCTGCACGCCGAAACCACAAAGACAGAGGGTCTAGTGTCCTCTGCTCTCGTAAGGGAAAATGCGGCATTGGAGAAGGATAAGTTCACTCTGGCACGTGCCGAGGGGATGTCCGTGCGGCTCGACGATGCCCTGAACGAGTTGGAGGCCCTTGGACATGCGAAGGATGAGGCGAACCACCGGCTGAAGCAATCCCTATCCTTGATCGCCGATCAAAGGGAGGAGCTGGACAGAACGAAGGAGTCCTTGGCTGTGAAAGAAAAAGAAGCCAAGGAATCCAAGTCCAAGGTGGTGAGCCTGGAGAAAGAGGTGAAGGAGATGAGGGACGAGGCTATGTCCGTCTTTGCCTTGGCTCGTTTGACTGCAAGGGCGGTGATCATGAGGCAACATCTGCTGGGGAAGAATCCCCTTGCCTCGACTTCGGAGGAGCTTGCTTTCTACCTGAGGGATGTCGGATCTGCAAGAGACCTCGACTCGGATGACGAGAAAGATGTCGAGGAGGAGGAGATCGAAGAGGGCCCCAAGGGCGAAGCGTCGGGCAAGGATACGACTGACGATCCTCCTCAGATTTAAAAAATTCTTTGTCTTTTGTTTTTATCACTCGACTGTTAGTGGTCGAGTTATTTGAATGTACCTGGCCGTTTTGATGAAATGAAATTTACATTTCCTTTGAATTTGCACATTATATTATTGTCAATCAATAAACAAACATCGAGCACAATACTGAGTGTTCAAGAATAAACATAAGTCATATATATAACAAACGTAGGCACTTGCGACAATAGCATTTATTGAAATACAACGATTAAAACATAAATCGTAAGATTTTGATATTTTTAAACCGTGTAAGCAAACATACGTACATGAGTTCAAAGCATACACTCAGAACATGAAATTTTTCTAAGTTAAAACACTTAGATCTTGGGTCGATCGCACAATTAAATCGTGCAGTGAATCTGAATCATGCGTCCATGAGATCAGATAATCAAGTCATATAGTAGACCCGATTACTTATGTCGTGCTGTAACAACCCGGTTTCCCAAACATACAAAAATTAACATACATTGCATAACTTCATTACATTCATAAGAAAAGATACATCACAAACCAAGTACGGTCTCAAAAGTCTTGACATTACAAAATATATAAAAGCTTCCTAATCAACATTCATCAAAAGCTTCCTACACTTCATCCTCTCCTGCCGATCCTTAACCTGGAAAACATATTTTTGAAAACAAAATGAGGGTTAGACCAAACGGGTCTAGTGAGTTAATCCCGGTCTTTTCCAAAATCAATATAAAACTCTTTTCACATAATACTTTGTATCAAAATAGTTTACATAAAACCTTTCGTATAAGCATGCATATACCACACGTATATAAATACCACATTAGGACTCGTGCACCGTGTATCTCTCCTCATCTCATCTTCTTTCCCCTGGCCACATTAGTCGGTAGCAAGCCAACTAATCATCGTCACTGTACAATACAGTCGACTCCACTGTAATTACATACATCCCCGCTGCAATTACCTACAGCTCCACTGTAATTCCATACAGCTCCGCTGCATTTCCATACAGCTCCGCCGACTAACAGATCGGCTAACATATCCTCGTGTAGTGCAGTGCTCATATAAATACAATATATATCTCAATATATCATATTGTCATTTATATACACATAATCATATTCCTACCACATAATCGTCTCATATATATATATATATATATATATATATATATATATACACATATATATATGTATTCCAGTTCAAAAACGTTTTAAAGCAAAACTCACCTCGATCGCTTATCCATAAACACTTCCAAGCTTTTCTCCAAAAGATTCAGTCTATCAATCCCAATCCACAGAGTCTTAAATCGTTTCCAAGCAATCCAATTGAAGCCTTAACCCTAGCTTTCTTCTTTTCTCTTCTTTTGCCTCACAAACACACACTCACACACTCTAATGTTTCTGGATAGTTGATGTAAATGAAAATATCTGGATATAGCTTAAGGGATAATATCTATCCATACATACCATATAGACCTTGAACTTCTCAATAATAACCCAAACACCCTTAACTTATAAACTTATCTAAACTTTCCCTAAATAGACACTTTAAAGTTAAATAAACTTAACGGAATTAGATTTTTAACTAACGGATTTACCCGGGGTATTACATTATCTCCCCCTTAAAAGAATTCCGTCCCGGAATTCGGTTAAGCAAAAAGGTAACGAATACTTAGTTTCCACTACTACCTCGAACTCAATCAAAACCATAGGAGATAACTAAATAGGCACCCCACACCCTTCTATATCTCTAACACAGATAAGCAACAAAAGCACGGAAATACAGATTATCAGTTTGCACCGAAGTCATATAGCACTTTAGCACGTATAGAGTTTATAGGAATATACCTGTCTTCATATCTATCCATACGTCGAGTCCGATCTACCACTCTGTTTATTTTTATAGAGTTAATATACACATAAGCACATACCCCATATAATAAGGTATTCCAGTCCAAACATGCACCTGTAAGATCACAATTACACTGGCCAGGTGTAATCTGAAATTACCTTACTTGATGTTCCTTCTACCTTTTATACTTAGCATCCCAAGGTTCTAATATATCAAGGACATCCTACTTCACATGCAGTTTAAGTCTAGGTACGGGTACAAATACCTAAATCCCTTAAACTAGGACTCTGATACCATTTGTAACAACCCGGTTTCCCAAACATACAACAAATAACATACATTGCATAACTTCATTACATTCATAAGAAAAGATACATCACAAACCAAGTACGGTCTCAAAAGTCTTGACATTACAAAATATATAAAAGCTTCCTAATCAACATTCATCAAAAGCTTCCTACACTTCATCCTCTCCTACCGATCCTTAACCTGGAAAACATATTTTTGAAAACAAAATGAGGGTTAGACCAAACGGATATAGTGAGTTAATCCCGGTCTTTTCCAAAATCAATATAAAACTCTTTTCACATAATACTGTTGATCCAAACCCTCAGTGATTTGATAATGACCCTATCTTAAATACTTAGTGAAAATTGTAAGTAAACAATATGTATCAGAGTTTCACTATCGCTGATAAGTACTAAGATCTTACAGTACTGCTGATAGGAACTCTCGCACTTTTAGATTAAACATTCAGCGAACACTGTTCACCATATCGCTGAGTCTGTTCAGTCCGTATGGTGATCGCTGATAAGTTAGTTGTTTACTTATGATCCCTGAAGACAAGATTCACGTCAACAAAGGTTCTACGCTGAAGTCGAAGATCAAGCTCAAGAACCAGCGACAAGTCTCCTAATGAACTGATGCGGATCAGCGAAGACTCAGATTTGTCCACTCAACGTGAAGTATCAAGTACAAGACTTCAGCTATCGCTGAACTTTATCATCTGCTGAATAGTAAATGATAATCGCTGAATCAACGAAAGCTGATCATGAAGTCCTCCGTACAAAGTACTTTTGTCTTAACCTCCCTTGCACGCCACCGTACGAAATGTCAGAAAAGAACCTCCGAAAATCTGAAATCGTACAACCACTCTGACACTACACTGTTCATTCATGCGGCTACTAAGGTTGTCATCAAAGGTCAATGACATGCAACCAATCCGCTAATGACACGTGTAAAGTATATACTGGATTGCATTAAATGCATGCAGTATATAAAGAGATGAACTCACTTCATTTGAAGTAACTTGCTAACTCTGGACAAGTTCAAATCTCTCAAGATAGGATTTTATTAGTAATCTCCTTATCTTTCTTAGTGCAAGAAAACCTTAGTGTTCCAACTTGTTTAGATTTAGGTTTATCCTTAATCTTGTTTCCGCAACAAGCTGTAAATTGTTAATGATTTATCAATAAACAATTTAGAAAAGTAAAATAGTGTGTTTGTATTCAACCCCCCCTTCTACAAACTTGTTTAAGCCTTTCGGGACCAACAAGTGGTATCAGAGCAGATTTGTTTAATCTCATAAACAAGATCTAATCTAAGATATTTTCTCTTCCTTGCTATTATCTGAAAATGGCCAACTCAAACACAAACACTCACTATATCGACAATGGTTCTCTTGCAAAACCCCCTAGATTTTCCAGAGACAACTTCAACTTATGGAAAAATAGGATGACACTCTTCTTAGAAGGTGTAGACCCTACTATACCTTACTATCTTGAAAACGGTCCACACATCCCTGTAACGATTGATCCTGCCGTTCCAGCCACTGCAACTAGAGCTGCTATTCCAGAAAGGCTGATTCCAAAGGAAATCCATCATTGGACCGATGAAGACAAGAAGAAAGTGGCTATAGATACAAAAGCCAGATCCATACTATCCATGGCCCTTCCTGACGAAGTCTACCATTCCGTCATGAACCTGAAATCCTCGAAGGCCATGTGGGACACAATATGTGTTCAGTATGAAGGAACGTCTGAAGTCCAGGATTCAAGAAAGATCAACCTGGTAAGACAATACGAAAGTTTCATCTCTGGTAAGAATGAAACTCTCTCTGAAGTACATCAACGTTTTAACTGCTTAATTATAGATCTTAAAACGGTTGGTAAGGAATATTCTAACTTTGAAGTTCTGACAAAGTTTTTAGAATGTTTACCTGAAAGCTGGGACAATTATTCCATGTGTCTCAAGCTGTCAAAAGATCTAAGATCAATGACACTCGCTACCTTATATGGCACATTGCTGAATCATGAGCAATCTAGCCATCTTAAGAAGAATCTTGTAAAAGATTCCAAAAGCACCCCTGTTGCTTTAATCTCAGAGGAACCTTCTACTCAGCGACCCGTGGTCACTATCACTGAGTTAGAAAGTAACTCTGAAAGATCATCAGATTCTGATTCTTCAGATGATGAATCCTTGGCTCTCCTAACTAAAAAGTTCAGGAGATTCGCCAAGAAGAAAATGTTTAGAAAGAACAAAACTCTTTCTATAGCTGACAAACCTAAGTCATCAGCTTTTGTTGATAAGGCTACTGCTACTTGTTTTAACTGCGAAAAGACAGGTCATTTCGCTAACGAGTGCAGGTCAAAGAAAATCATGAGACCTTCAGCCTTTACAAAG
Organism: Saussurea involucrata; assembly: GCA_033807775.1. Taxonomy (NCBI): domain Eukaryota; kingdom Viridiplantae; phylum Streptophyta; class Magnoliopsida; order Asterales; family Asteraceae; genus Saussurea; species Saussurea involucrata. Next base: position 144,667,791 of record CM066322.1, read on the forward strand.
AAATCCTTTGTTCCAAGGAATAAAGACGACAAATACTTAAAGCTGAAGGAGAAGTATGCAAAGCTGAAAAGCTTTAAGAAGAAGGGAAAAGGCCTAATGGCTGACTATGATTGGGCTGCTTCTGATGAAGAAGCCTCATCATCTGATTCTGAAGATGATGAAGCAAATCAATGTCTCATGGCCAAGATTGAAGAGGAGGAAGAAAGTTCAGACATACCCTCCACTTCAACATCTGCCATTCAGGTATCACCTTCCTTCTTTACCAATATTGTAAATATTGATGAAGCTGATAGTCTCCGTAAAATCGAACTACTGACTAGAAGCTTATACGAAGCCATGAACGGCAAAGCTGTGGTTGAAAACCAAAATCTTGATCTCGCTGAAAAGCTTAAAAATTGCCACCTTCAAATAGAAAAGCTTTCTAAATTTGAAGAAGATTTTAAAGATCAAGTCCATTTAAATCAGCTAGTCAAAATTGAACGAGCGGAAGCTATCGCTGCATTAAAAGCTGAACAAGCTACTGTTGAAGGATGGTGTAATTCTTCAACAAAGATCACTGAGATAATTAAGGCTCAGATTCCTCTGAGTGATAAACGTGGTCTGGGTTATAAATATGATACTCCAATACCAACCACTGAACGTTCAATGCTTAAATTTGGAACGTTCGTATCCTCAGTAGCTGACACTTCTTCATCTCAGTACTCCTCGTCGATTACACCAATCCCTGAGGAAACTCCTACCTCCTCAAAAGGTAAGGAGAAAATGGTTTATTCAAAACCTACCTCTGTCTCTAAAGATAAAGGTAAAGGAATTGTAATTTATCAAAATCCTCAGAAGGGTACTTTAGTACCTAAGCTGAATGCTTCCAAAGCCTTAGTGATTCATTCATCTGGTTCTAGAAATCAGACCTCTGGATCAGTTCAGCGACCTACTCCTAGACTCAGAGTAGATGTCCTTGGTAAGAAATCTGAAGAACTGAATGTTCGTCCTATTTCAAAAACCAATAGTGTACTTGGTGCTGGCACTTCTAATTCCAAATTAAAAGCTCAGCACACAAGTGGTCCTAGAACTAATTTTAGTTATAGGAAATGTTATCACTGTGGACTTACCGATCATATTGCAAGTAAGTGTCCCACAGCCACCAAAGCTGATAAGATAGCTAAGGTGAAGATAGCACCAAAGAAGACCAAACCAGTTGCAAGTCAGGTCAAGGTGACTCATACCGCTGAGGTCAAGAAATTGACCAAAGTGAAGAAAGACAAAGCTGAATCTTCAAATGCTGCGAAGACTGCTGAACCCATTCCAACCACTTCCACTGACAAACGCGTTTACATGGTGAAGTGGGTACCCAAGCAAAACTAATCTTCCTTTGTATTGCAGGTTAAGAAGGGTATCTGGTATCTCGATAGCGGATGCTCTAGACACATGACTGGAAAGAAAAGCCTGCTCGCTGAATACAAGGAAGAGAAGGGTCCCTCTGTAACTTTCGGTGGAAATGGAAAAGGACACACCCGAGGGTATGGTGTACTTTCAAATGGTACAACATCCTTCAGAAGAGTCGCATATGTTGAAGGGCTGAAGCATAATCTTCTGAGCATCAGTCAGCTTTGCGACATGGATAACAAAGTGATTTTCACCAAGGAATCCTGCTTTGTCTCTGACAAAAAGGAGAAGATAGCTCTCAGCGGTTATCGTTTGGAAAATGTTTACGTTATAAACATGGACTCAACAACCACTGAGAACTCCTGTTTCTTCTCAAAGGCATCTTCTGATGTCAACTGGCTATGGCACAAGAGACTCTCACATCTCAACTTCAAGACACTGAATACTCTTTCATCCAAAGAGTTAGTCACTGGTCTACCTCAACATTCATACGCCAAAGAATCCTTATGTTCAGCGTGTGAAAAAGGGAAGCAGACCAAGGCAAGCTTTAAGTCCAAGCAAGTTTCCTCAGTGTCATCTCCTCTTCAACTACTCCATATGGATTTGTTTGGCCCCGTTAACAAACAATCCATCGCTGGAAAGAAATATACGCTGGTCATAGTTGATGAATTCTCTCGTTATACATGGGTAATGTTTCTCCGTTCTAAGAGTGACACCCCTGAAGAACTCATCACCTTTGTTCGGAAGATGGAAACTCTGAACAATATGACTGTTCGCTCAATAAGGAGTGATCATGGAACTGAATTCAAAAACAGTTCTCTTGATTCCTTCCTTGAGAGCAAGGGTATTTCTCATAACTTTTCGTCAGTGAGAACACCACAACAAAACGGAGTCGCTGAAAGAAGAAATAGAACAATTATTGAAGCTGCACGTTCAATGCTCAGCGATTCTCACCTGCCTACTCAGTTTTGGGCAGAAGCTGTCAACACGGCTTGTTTTACGCAAAACAGGTCGCTGATAGTCAAAAGATTCAAAAAGACAGCCTATGAACTCTTTCATGGGAGAAAGCCTTCAATCAGCTTTCTTCACATCTTTGGTTGTCAGTGTTTCATACTGAACAACAGAGATGCCCTTGGAAAGTTTGATCCTAAGGCTGATGATGGAATCTTTCTTGGATACTCCTCAGTTTCCAAAGCCTTCAGAGTCTTCAACCGAATAAGACAAACTGTAGAAGAAACTATTCACGTCACGTTTGACGAATCCCGTTCAGCGAACTCTAAACCGAACGCTGATATAGAAGAACTGAATCAATGGATGTTTTCTCATCTTGGTGATTCAGAAGATGTTCCCACTACTCATACTCATACAACTGAAAATGATGGTCCTACTATCATTCCCAATATGCAGAATAGTGAAGCTGAAACATCTTGGGTCTCAGCTGTTCCTATAAATACTATACCCGCAGTTGATCCAAATGTCTCAGAAATTCCATCTATTTCTCAGCAATCAGTGAATGAAGTGACAAATGCAAGCATTCCTCTCTTAGCTGATTATCCAGAAGTAGCTGAAGCCTCATCTTCAGTTTCTCCAGTTCAGACTGCGTCAGCGACGCATGCTCCGGCTCAGCGATGGACTGTAAATCACCCAATCGATCAAATTATTGGTGATCCCAACGCTGGTATTCAGACTCGTAGAAGTGCAGGTAATATTTGTTTATTTGTTAACTTTATTTCTCTAACTGAACCAAAGAAAATAGATGATGCCCTCAGAGATCCAAACTGGGTCAGCGCTATGCAAGAAGAGCTGACTGAATTCGAAAGAAACAAAGTTTGGAAACTTGTTCGGAGACCAACTGACAAAACAGTGATAGGCACTAAGTGGGTCTATCGAAACAAGTTGGACGAACATGGTACTGTAACTCGCAACAAAGCTCGTCTTGTTGCTCAGGGATACAAACAAGAGGAAGGTATAGATTATGACGAAACCTTTGCTCCTGTAGCAAGACTTGAATCTATTCGTCTTTTCTTAGCATATGATGTACACAAAAACTTCACTGTACATCAAATGGATGTTAAGTCAGCGTTTCTAAATGGAAAGCTGAATGAAGAAGTTTATGTGGAACAACCTCCAGGATTCTCAGATCCTAAGCGTCCAGGTTATGTTTATAAGCTGGATAAGGCACTTTATGGCTTGAAGCAAGCTCCTCGTGCATGGTATGACACTCTTTCTACGTATCTCCACCTTGAAAAATTTGAGAGAAGTAAGATTGACAAAACTTTGTTTTTTAGAAAAATAAAAGGTCATATCATTTTAGTTCAAATATATGTTGATGACATTATATTTGGTTCTACTAACCCTGAGCTTTGTACTCGTTTCGCTGATAGAATGAAAGATGAGTATAAAATGAGTATGATGGGTGAACTAACATATTTCCTTGGTCTTCAGATTAAGCAAACTGAAAAAGGAACTTTTATAAATCAGGGAAAGTATGTTAAAGATATGCTGAAAAAATTCGACTTAACTGAAAGTTCAGCTATGAAAACCCCTATGGCACCACCGCTGATACTTGATAAGGACACAAAGGGTGTTCCTGTCAATGTCACGCTGTACCGTGGGATGATCGGCTCACTACTGTATCTTACAGCTAGCCGACCCGATATTATGTTTGCAACATGTCTGTGCGCACGATATCAAGCTGAACCTAAGATATCTCATATGAAAGCTGTAAAGCGAATCTTTCGATATCTTAAGGGTACAGCGAATCTAGGTCTTTGGTATCCCAAAGATTCAGGATTCGATCTAACCGCCTATTCAGACAGTGATTTTGCAGGTTGCAAAATGGATAGGAAAAGCACCACAGGAGGATGTCAGCTCCTGGGTGGAAAGCTGGTAAGTTGGACAAGTAAGAAGCAAAACTCGGTGTCCACTTCCACAGCTGAAGCTGAATATGTAGCCGCTGGAAGCTGCTGTTCTCAAGTCTTGTGGATGAGAAATCAACTACTAGACTATGATCTTCAGCTCTCCAAAATTCCAATCTATTGCGACAGCACAAGTGCCATCGCTATAGCAAACAATCCAGTGCTACACTCAAAGACAAAACACATAGAAATCAGATATCATTTTATCAGAGATCATGTGATGAATGGTGATATAGAACTTCATTTTATCCCAACTGATTATCAGTTAGCTGATTTGTTTACCAAACCTCTTGATGAGACAAGATTCAACTTTCTCATCAGCGAGCTTGGAATGCTGAACTTTGAAGGATAAATCTTCAGCGGTTCACATTTAATCAGCGATACGCTTATACATTCTTGTATAGGCTCTGGATAAAATAAACTAGTACAATCCATTTCATCATCTTCTCTCTGAATAAATTGGGTTAAACTGATATCAAGGTATGTTTTCTCTCTCTGACAAAACGCATGAAAATGCAAGATTTCAAATTCTTACATCGCTGAATATCTCTTCCTTAACAGCGATATTTTGAAATTTCTTAAAACCCTCACTGATATTTCTATTCAGTGCTTCATATTTTCCAAAGAGTCCCTGAGTTTTTTCTTTCAAAACCTCAGAGACAACGAAAGAATGTGAAAGGACAGTTGTGACGTCATTGCAACGGATAACACCAGGCACGTTTCTTTTTCTGACACACGTTTGCACGTTTCGTTGTCTATCCAATCAAATGCAAACACGTGTCCGTGTCATGATGAAAAACTTTCCCGCTCAAGTTTTTCTCTCTCTACTCTCTTCCTATATAAACTCTCTCAAAGTTTATATTTGTCTTTTATGCGAATCAAATCTTTCTCCGCAAGAAAAGAACACTGTTGCATTTTGTGCTCTCGATCTTCAAGAACTGTTCATCATCTTCTTCATCAAACTCAAGGTCAATATGTTCTTATCTTTTATCAAATGCAAATAACTTGTTTTCGATCTTATCATTGTTTTACACAAGATCAAACAAAAGAACTCAAAAATAAAATCATTTTCTTTCATGGTTTTATAAACACAACCATTTCATGGTTGTTCTTCAAGTTTTAAATCTAAAATCTTAAACTTGTTCTTCTTTCGTATCCATTTTTTTTTTAAAAAAAACTGGAATACAAGGCTTATAGGTGTTATATTCGTTTTTTTTAAAAAAAAAAACAAGAAAAACCCTAATCTTCATTAAGACTTTTTTGTCTGAATGAAATGGACAAAATTCGAAAAATCTCAATGGAAATTCTCTTTCCACATTAAGATATTTCTTATTTGTTAACATCTTTGGTTGAACTGATAATACAGTGAAATGGCAACTTCAAAGCTGAATGTTACCACTGAGTCCATCTCCAGTGATTCTGAGGAACTGGAAATCACCAAAGCTCCTCAGGTTAAGTTTGAGCTGGATCAACTAGACTGGACAAAGGCAAACAACCTTTCAGCGCTTCTCGAGTTTCCTCCTCGGAAGCAGGTATCCCATCTAGACGACGCTGTGATTTTTTTGAAGAATAGCCCCATATACACAGCACTGACAATCACACCTCCTGCCAGTCAGCGTCTATTATCCCAATTCTGGTACTCTGCCAGACACACCAACCTACCCTCAGCCAAAGATCCATCTAAAACCATCGACTGCATACTCAGCGATACTGAGTATGGCACCATCAAGATAACCCCCGCAATAATCCGTAAAGCTCTGAAATTCCCTAACGCTACCTCAGAAAATCCTTTCATTCCATTTCCTGACCACAAGAAGCACGCTGACAGGGAAGAAATCATTGCTTTCCTTGATGCGATGGGTTACATCTGGGAGACTGGAAGAGACAAGCTACCTGAGAAGAAGCTGACGCTGATAAAGAAATCCAAGATGCCCAGCGAGATGAACTTCATCTTCGCTCACCTGATCAGCTGCATGACAGCGAAATCCGGATCTTCTGATCAAGCCGCTCAACCTCAGCAGGCCATGGGTTACGCACTGCTGAAAGGTCTCAACATTGACTGGGCCTCCATCATCTATGAAGACCTCATTCAACGTGTTGATTCTGCCGCTGACCGACCAGCATGGGTTCCTTACCCGCGATTCATCAGCGCCATCTTTCAATATGGCCTGAAGGACAGCTATCCTGAGGAGGGTGATCTGAAACTCTCTCAGATTGGCCCTAAAATTCTCGACTTCAAGCCTGTCGCCAACGAGGTACGTCTCTCTACTCTTCTCACTCTTCTTAATTCTCCGCTTTCTGTGGCTCCTTCAGCGACAATACCCATCGCTGATACCCCGGCCACAAAATCCATTCCTTCTAAGAAAAGGAAACAATCTCTTACCCCTCTTGATTCCAAAAGGATCAAGAAAACCAAGGAGCAACCCCAGCAGTTGCATGCTGAAGACTCCTCAGCTCATTCTGAAGAGCTGAAGGAAAGTTCCGTGGTACGCTCTGCCACACCAATTCAAGCCATCCCTTCTAAACCTACTTCAGCGTCCCTAAACGCTGAGGTTAGAACTTTGGAATCTACCCAACCTTCGTCAGTCTCTCAAAAGACTGATGAAGTACTTCTCAGCGAATCCAACGCTGAACTTGAACCCCAACCCCAATTCTTATCCTTCGCTCCTCCCTCTACTTCTTTGGACACTCCTCCAGTCAAAACTGGAGATGCCATCATTCAAGAAGCCGTTGAAGCTTCTCAGCGAATGACGAAGAAAGGACCTGCAGAGATCTCCATTCCTCACGGAACTTTTGAGGGAGATATGGAACACTATGGAGGGACTCGAAACTTTGATGAGTTCGTCAACGCTCCTGCAGGTACAGATCCCACCTTAAACACTGTAACTAAACCTGAAACTTCTGAGCTTTCCTTTGTTCACAAGTACTTATATGTTACAGGTCCTTTTTTGGGAGACATCAACCAGTCTCTGAAGTCTATGGAGATGAAACTTACGGATCTCACCACCGGTCTATCAAATAACTCTACAGCTGTAACAAACGCTGGAGAGAATCTGACGAAGCTGACTACTGTGGTGGAAAAGAAGGCCTCCTCTGATGACATCAAAGATCTTGATAAAACTCTCGCCGACTTTGCCAAAGTTCTCTCCGACATCTACACTGACTACACCAACCTCAAATCATCAGTTTCCACCATTTCCAGCGAAGTTACAACGCTGAAGAAATCGGTTGGTACACTCGAAGGTGATATGTCAGTGGTCAAGACCGACTTGGGCTCAGTGAAGACCGACCTTGGTTCCGTCAAGACAATGATCGAGACGCTGGTGAACAAGGCAAATAATCCAGCTCCTGCTCCGGCCCCTGCACCTGTTTTGGACTCATTCACCGCAGAGGATCGCCAAGAGCTGAAGAAAATCACGCCTGCTATTTCTGGCCTAGAAGACAGAATAGCTAAGCTTGAAGGTTGTGTGAAAATCTCTGGCCCAGAAGACAGAGACAACACCAATGCTGAATCTACCCATTCCTCCCCCGCCCATCATGAGAAAGAGGGGGAGAAGAGCGCTGAACAGGAGAAGAGCGCTGAAGACCTTTCCCATGATGAATCTATCAGGGGAGAGGGTAATGAAGATCGGATTACTGGACCTCAGGGAGATGAAAACCCTGAGGGAACCGAGAACCTCGCCTCTATATCTGAGGGGGAGCAACTCGATGAAGATGCTGAGGAATCTGAAGCAGAAGAAGACGAAGACTTCGACATCCCTGAAGCTGAACCATCCTCCTCTCCAAGGAACGATGATGATGATGATGAAGATGACGATGATTTCTTTGTTGTCAAACCTGCTCCTCGAACCAAAGCTCTTAAAGGTATTTCAATAAAAGAAACTTCAGGGGAGAAGACAAAGACAAAGCACTCAGCCTCTGGCGCTGAGAAAAGCAAAGACAAAGGCATCGCTGAAGATGATAATCTGGCGATCCTACTTGCAAAGCCGATTTGTCAGGTACACTAAACTTATTTTTCCTTCCCTGATCATCTATGAAAAATCAGTTATCCATTCCACAAACACCATACACATCCACATTTTTTTTCTATCTTTTCTACCCAAGTTCTTCTACCCAGTTCTTATTTGTAAGATCGCTGCGTTTCAGCTAGTCCTCTCCCCTGTTTGAGGATATCGCTGAAAGATCTGTTGCGACTTCACCAATAATTCCAGCTAACGATGAAGACATAATCCCAGTCTTAGATTTAATCTCTGAGACTGATGAACCAGAAGAACAACCTATCTCGCACAGAAACAGACCTTCCTCAGTTGCTCAAAGGCTGAGTGAAGAAGATCAAAAGAGGAGAGAAGAAATGATAAAGCGATTCGAGGATCAGCGAATCATCCTAAGGCGCGATCAACTACCTTCAGTTCCTCCTAAGTTCAGAATTTCAAAAGCTGAATACCAAGATCATCTCAGAGCTGAACCCCTCATCGCTGAAAGAAAGGAAGCTGAAGATAAAGACAGAGAATACGCCATCAAGCTCACTCAAGAATCTGTCAAAAACCCCAAGCTGAAGCGTATTCCCATTCAAATCCAACAAAAGCTTTGGGAACAAGCCCAGAAGATCGTGGAAAAGAAAGCTGAAGTTTCTCAGACCACCCTGATCTGGTGTAAAGAGAAAATCCACTTCAGATATCGTCCAGCGAAGATCAACAAGGTATTCATCTCTGGAAGAACCTCCGTCGGAGTACCTATTGTTGACATCAAACTGTTCAGAGAAGATGACTCATCTGAAACCTTTCGTGCTGACACTGTAAAAAGGTATGGTCTCTCTGAATGGCTGGAGATGAGGTTAGCTATCCAACCGTCAAAATCTAAGTACAAGGATCATTTCGAAAAGCTGATAAATAGACAGATCGATTTGATATCTTCTTGTGTGGATATTCCTCCTGTTCCTGATCTAAAGCCGAAAAGAAAAAAGGACTCTCCAAGGAAGAAACGTCAAGATTCAAACTCAGGTCCTGTCATACGAAATGAAACTGGAATTGGTTTCTCTCGCGCTGAAGTACTTGGTCCTGATCCTGATCTATCTGCCCTTGATGTCTCTTTGCCACCATGTGAACTTTTCGTCCCTGGTAAAGTCATCAGTAATCCTTATGGAATATTCTTTCTTGACTACGACGGACGTAAATGCTTTCAACGGATCGCTGAGCTTCCAATCACTCCAATCGAACAGCTCAAAGATCTCATCTACTGGTGCGACTTCAGAAAAGACATTCAGGCACGACACCTAAAACCCTTGATTTTTGAAGCTGCTCTGAAGCTAAAGAATAAAGGAGAAAAGGTTCCTGACTGGATGATTCCAACTGAAAAGACAACCCTTGATGAACTTCTCATTAAGGAAGAACCCTTTGAAGGCTGACAACAATCACCATTTTCTTCATTGTATCAGTCATCCTTCAGTACTTGTAATTTATTTCGCTTGTACTTGTAATCTTTCTTATTCATATTGTAACCTGATTCAAAGATTTAAAGAAAGATTTCAGCGAATGTACTTTACTCCATCAGTACTGAAAAGATCCCAGAAAACAGTAAAAGGGACAAATATTTTATGAGTTCTTTTTATCCTTATGTTTTCATTAAATAGCAATTTTCTCTGTTGCTATGTCATAATCAAATAGGGGGAGATTGTTGATCCAAACCCTCAGTGATTTGATAATGACCCTATCTTAAATACTTAGTGAAAATTGTAAGTAAACAATATGTATCAGAGTTTCACTATCGCTGATAAGTACTAAGATCTTACAGTACTGCTGATAGGAACTCTCGCACTTTTAGATTAAACATTCAGCGAACACTGTTCACCATATCGCTGAGTCTGTTCAGTCCGTATGGTGATCGCTGATAAGTTAGTTGTTTACTTATGATCCCTGAAGACAAGATTCACGTCAACAAAGGTTCTACGCTGAAGTCGAAGATCAAGCTCAAGAACCAGCGACAAGTCTCCTAATGAACTGATGCGGATCAGCGAAGACTCAGATTTGTCCACTCAACGTGAAGTATCAAGTACAAGACTTCAGCTATCGCTGAACTTTATCATCTGCTGAATAGTAAATGATAATCGCTGAATCAACGAAAGCTGATCATGAAGTCCTCCGTACAAAGTACTTTTGTCTTAACCTCCCTTGCACGCCACCGTACGAAATGTCAGAAAAGAACCTCCGAAAATCTGAAATCGTACAACCACTCTGACACTACACTGTTCATTCATGCGGCTACTAAGGTTGTCATCAAAGGTCAATGACATGCAACCAATCCGCTAATGACACGTGTAAAGTATATACTGGATTGCATTAAATGCATGCAGTATATAAAGAGATGAACTCACTTCATTTGAAGTAACTTGCTAACTCTGGACAAGTTCAAATCTCTCAAGATAGGATTTTATTAGTAATCTCCTTATCTTTCTTAGTGCAAGAAAACCTTAGTGTTCCAACTTGTTTAGATTTAGGTTTATCCTTAATCTTGTTTCCGCAACAAGCTGTAAATTGTTAATGATTTATCAATAAACAATTTAGAAAAGTAAAATAGTGTGTTTGTATTCAACCCCCCCTTCTACAAACTTGTTTAAGCCTTTCGGGACCAACAAATACTTTGTATCAAAATAGTTTACATAAAACCTTTCGTATAAGCACGCATATACCACACGTATATAAATACCACATTAGGACTCGTGCACCGTGTATCTCTCCTCATCTCATCTTCTTTCCCCTGGCCACATTAGTCGGTAGCAAGCCAACTAATCATCGTCACTGTACAATACAGTCGACTCCACTGTAATTACATACAGCCCCGCTGCAATTACCTACAGCTCCACTGTAATTCCATACAACTCCGCTGCATTTCCATACAGCTCCGCCGACTAACAGATCGGCTAACATATCCTCGTGTAGTGCAGTGCTCATATAAATACAATATATATCTCAATATATCATATTGTCATTTATATACACATAATCATATTCCTACCACATAATCGTCTCATATATATATATACACATATATATGTATTCCAGTTCAAAAACGTTTTAAAGCAAAACTCACCTCGATCGCTTATCCATAAACACTTCCAAGCTTTTCTCCAAAAGATTCAGTCTATCAATCCCAATCCACAGAGTCTTAAATCGTTTCCAAGCAATCCAATTGAAGCCTTAACCCTAGCTTTCTTCTTTTCTCTTCTTTTGCCTCACAAACACACACTCACACACTCTAATGTTTCTGGACAGTTGTTGTAAATGAAAATATCTGGATATAGCTTAAGGGATAATATCTATCCATACTTACCATATAGACCTTGAACTTCTCAATAATAACCCAAACACCCTTAACTTATAAACTTATCTAAACTTTCCCTAAATAGAAACTTTAAAGTTAAATAAAATTAACGAAATTAGATTTTTAACTAACGGATTTACCCGGGGTATTACACGTGCGACCTTGCGAAAGTATACTGATGTCATGTGATAGACTTAGTTACTTATGTCATGCGATCCTGCGATAAAACAATGTCAGAGGTTGGTCGTTGGCTAACCAACGACCCTCCGATGCTTAAGTCAGTAATCGTCGTAATGAATAAAAATCGTATGAGAGAAAAGGATTTAGAAGGAATACCTTTTTAGATGTGTTGCATTCTAGCTACATGGGACATCTCGACCGTCGAGGGTTTGGAGCCGATAGGCACCTTTACCCACAACTTCTGAGATACGATAAGGACCTTTCCATTGACCACGACATTAGTAAGCCATTCGGGGTATTTTACTTCTCGAATTTTTTCTGTATTGGGGAGGTTGTCGACCTCATCATTTATTACCTTATTCCTTTCAGGAGCAAAATTCCGACGCTTTTGTTTGACAGGTTTAAATGACGGGTCGACATTGAGCTTATGGGAAATGATGCCAGGGTCTATGCCGACCATGTCTTCATGCGACCAGGAAAAACAATCGGCATGTTCCTGTAGGAAAGATATTAGCTTGTCTTTAAGGAAGGGATCAAGAGACGAACTTATGAAGGATTTCCGGTCAGGCTTGTTCTAGTCTAGGACGATTTCCTCGACCCGTAACTGCTAGACGACCAACTTCTGCAGCTTCAGGGTGGTCTTATAGCAGTCACGGGCGACTTTCGGCTCACTTTTGATTTCCTGGATCCCCCACGGCATAGGGAATTTCATGGTCTGATGATACGTCGAGGGAACGACTTTCATTTCATGGATCCATGATCGACCTAAGATGATGTTATAGGCCGACGAACAATCAATGACGTTGAACTTCGTCTGCTTATTGATTCCCCCTGCATAGACGGGCAAGGTGATCTCCCAAAAGGTACTCGTCGCGTCTCCATTGAAACCGACCAAGGTTGTCGAGCGTCGGGTGATTTCCGATCGATCGATTCCCATGGCCTTGATGGTATCAAGGAAGATGATATCCTTGAGATTTCCCTTCGGGACGTGATATGCTAGCTCTTTTTTAAGAACTATGGAATCATCTGTCGCATGACCATGGTCGACATGGAAGTCGCACCATTTCGATTTGTCTTTCTTATCGTCGTCTTTATCGGTCTTCTTCGGCCACCGGATGGTCGCCTGGATGGTCCTCAGAGCATCGACCAAGTCCTTAGTGGTCCCTTTGAATCCGTAAGAGGATATCTTAGGGTACTGGGGAAATTTAGTCGCGGTCTGGGATTCCGCTTTTGTCTTGAATCGGACATTCGAGATTTGTCGTGCAGATTCTGGCTTGGATACTTCCTTTGTTTTAAACTCTGGCTTCCTTACACTTAACGACCTTTTGTCATAGGTGTGCTTACGACGAAAGGCAGCGTCGTCCTCCACCCTCATATATGCTAGGGTTCTGGCACGGACATCTTCAAAATTTTCTAGGGGATACTTGGTCAAATCGGTGTACAAACCCGAACTAGCGTTTATAGGCTTCGATCGCGGTCTTGACGTCACAGTTATGGACACTGATCATTTCTGCATTGAACCTATTGAAATAACTCCGGATCGATTCTCTAGTATTTTGTACGACATAGTACAAATCTCTGGTCTGCTTCTCCATCTTGCGACTGCTGGCGAATTGCTGGGAGAATTGGTTGACTATCTCGGCGAACGACCTGATGGATTTGGGTTTGAGGTTAATCAACCACCGGAGGGCAGGACCTGTGAGGGTCGTCCTAAAACTCTTGCACATGCAAACCTCTTGATATATATGCAGGATCGAGATCGTCCACATTAACTGCTTATACTGCGTGATGTGCTCCGTCGGATCGGTTATCCCTGAATACTTGGGCGTGAAAGAGGGAATATTATATTTTTTCGGAACGTCGACTGTCGCGATCGTGTCGACGAAAGGCGACGCCTGAAATCCTGAGCGAGGCTCGATGTCGACAGGCACGGCTGCCCTCGGCAGCTTAGCGAGCAAGGACAGAACACGCTCGTTCTGGTCTTCTAGCATCTTCAACCGCTGAGCGACGGGGTCGTTAGGATCGAGACCGGTTGGAGGAATGACTCCTGAACTGGTGCCATTTCTGTACGACGAGCCATTGGCGTCCCCATTGAAAGGGACAAAGTATGGCTGGGACCCATTGTGCATGGGTGGTGGCCTTAGGTGCTGAGGAGGAACTGGCCCTAACTGGGCATTGCCACCGAACGATCCCTGTTGCTGGTCTTGCATGAATGGACCTTGCTGCTGATTCTGACCGAATAGTCCTAGTCCTGGATTATGGACGAATGGAGCGGATCGTGGATTCTGACCGAATAATCCTGACCTGGATTCTGAACGAATGGTCTAGGACCATTCTGCGGTCCGAACGATCCACTTGGATTTTGATTCCTCAGTCGCGCGATTTCCTCAGCTGCCCTTTGACTTTGATCAGCAAAGACATTGATTTGATTGCACGCAGCTTCCAGCTCATGGTAGATCTGGGCAATGAGCTGCTCTTTATTTCCATGGGTTGCCATTTTCCTGAAACATAAACAAAAGGAAACTCCAAGAAACCGTTAGTAAGACGCACGTTTGTCGAAAATTTTCTCTAGATGGGACCCACGGTGGGCTCCAAACTATTAATGCCAAAAATCGTCTAGAAGGATAACTTAAGGTTGATTGTGGAGCTTAACAACTAAAGATAGGAATCTTTCAACAAAGCAATGCGATAAAGACAAAAATGTAAATGAGACAGAGATTTTGGTAACGCGGGAAAAACCTCAACGAGGAAAAAAACCCGCGGACGACAGTGAGGTGTCGTCGCTGAACTATGATCGCCAAACAGTGGAGATATCCTTATGTTTCAGGTGTCGGGAGTACAATGGTTACAGTACAAATGAAAGAAAGACTTTAAATGTAAAGTAAACAAGTGTATCGAATGTAAAAACTAGTGCGTGGTGTGTAGAAACTAAGTGTCGTGCGAGTAAATCGTGCGTCGTGAGCGGTCTTTTGAGAGAGAATTCTTTTCTTCGAGTGTTCTTGAGAGTTCAAATGATTTAAGATATCTCCGAAATGATAATTGAGGCTTTGTATTTATAGCCTTCGAACATCTTGAATGATTCCATAAAAACTCCTGATAACGGTCGTAACGACCACTGGGTTTAATGCTCATAATTGTCCTTGTCGGTTATGTCCTATGGTCATTAATGGTGTTGACCCTGCATTAAACAATAAAAGCATAACAAAAATGTCATATGTTAGTCGGTCGAGGTCGTGAGGTTCCATACGACGGTCGAGTGTCGTGAGTAACTTTCGATTTCAACTTTGGTCAAA
This sequence comes from Saussurea involucrata, assembly GCA_033807775.1. Taxonomy (NCBI): domain Eukaryota; kingdom Viridiplantae; phylum Streptophyta; class Magnoliopsida; order Asterales; family Asteraceae; genus Saussurea; species Saussurea involucrata. The sequence continues at coordinate 144,682,882 of CM066322.1, forward strand.
AGATAAAGTGCTTATGATTTTGTCTCATCATGGAAAAGTGTAATAAATATTTTCCTTGTTTTGGCCGTGGTCGAGACTGGTGAAATTTTACCCAAACAATAACCTCTGTTGGTCCCGAAGGTGTTATACAAGTTTGTAGAAGGGGGGGGGGGGGGGTTGAATACAAACACATATTTTTTATCTTTCTAAATTATTTATTGATATAATCAAACAATTTACTGTTTGTTGCAGAATAAGATCAAGTTAAAAACCTAATCTAAACAAACTTAAGAATCACACAGAATTCTTGCACTAGAAAATAGAGAGAAAGAAGATTTAGAAAACTAAGGATAATTTTCTAACACTAAGAGGTTCAGCGAGAGAAAAGCCAAGCACTTTAGAAATGAAGTAGGGTTCTCTATTTATACTGCATGCATTTAATGCAAGTCGGTATACCTTTACACGTGGCAGCCTCTGGTTGGTTGCATGAATTGACTTTAGCAAACATCCTAGTGGCCGCATAAAGAATAGTGTAGTTGCAGAGTGGTTTGTACGATCCTGGTCAAAGGGATGTCCGTTTTGACAAAATCGTACGGGGGCGTGCAAGGAGATAAGACAAAAGTTGCTTGTAGAACAGGCTTCATGATCAGCGTTCACTGAATGAATCTTTATCAGCGAATGATAAAAGTTCAGCGTTCGCGAAAGTCTTCTACTTGAAACTTCGCGTGAGATGGACCAGTATTGTCTTCGCTGATATCTGCATCAGGTCACTAGTAGACTTAGTCACTTGTTCTTTAGCTTGGTCTTTGATTTCAGCTTTGAACTTGGTTGACGCGAATCTTGTCTTCAGGGATCATAAGCAAGCAATTGCAAATGAAACTATCAGCGATCATCAGTGAGACTTGAACAGGCTCAGGGCTCACTGATGTATAGTGTTCGTTGAAGTATAAATTAAAGCGCATGTTTCCATCAGTGAAACTAAACAGACTTAGTATATTTTTCATAGATGGAAAAACATTAATACATATTGTTTAATTACAATTTTCACTAAGTCATTCTAAGGGTCATTATCAAATCACTGAGGGTTTGGATCAACAATCTCCCCCTATTTGATGATGACATAGCAGTAAAAGAAAATTGTTAAGTTAAAAACATAAGAATAAAAATGACCCATAAATACGTGTCCCATTTACTGTTTTTCAGGGATCTTTTCTAGTACTGATGGAGTAAAGTACTTTCATTGATTTTTTTCATTAACTTCATAAAAGATTACAAGGGAAGTGGAAAAATTACAAGTACAATGAAAAATAATTACAAGTGCTAAAAGATACAAGCTGACAAGATAGAAGAATACAAAAAGATGATCTTATCAGCTACTCAGGTTCTTTCTTGACAAGAAGTTCATCAAGTGTATCAGTTTCTGGAATCATCCAATCAGAGACTATTACTCCCTGATCCCGTCTAACTTTTGCTTCGCGATAGATGAGGGGCTTTAGGAATGATCAGAGAAGGTCACGATTGTAGCCGCACCAGTAATCTCAGAGACACGCTGAAAGCATATGCGACCGGTGTAATAGTAAAAGAATATGCCGAACGGTTCACTGAGTATTTTACCACGTACAAAGTCTTCATCTGGAGGTAAGGAGAAGTCGAGACCAGAGAGATCAGGATTGGGACCAAGCACTGCTTCATGGGAAAATTCAATCCCTGTTTCTTTTTTTAACGTTGGGCCTGAAGAGGATGAAGTCTTATTCTTTTTTGGAGCAGTTCTTTTTGGATGGATGGTTGGAGGAGGAGGAATATCAACCGCTGAGGTGACTTGGTCGATCATCTTGTTTATGGCACTTTCAACACAAGGCTTGAAGCTTGAGCGGGATCGCTAAATTGCGATTCTGGCTTCCAACCATTCACTAAACCCGAGTTGGTCCAGGGCTGAAATGTAGCAGGTTCTCTTGTCGCCATTTTCTCTGATTATCTGAACATCGACAATAGATACCCCTCTGACTATTTTCCCTCTCAGGTTTAAAGAATGTATTCTTGAGGGTAAACTTCTGAAATGGAGCTTCTTTTTACACCGGGTCAGTGTAGTTGCACTAACCTTGACCTTTTCCTGATTTTTCTTCTTCACCTCTTTCATCAGCTCTTGCTGAACAGTCAGAGGAAACTTCTTCAGTTGTGGATCCTTCACTGAACGTTGGGCTAGTACAAGAGCAACGTTTTTGTCACTAATCTCGGCCTTCTATTTTTCAACGAGGATTCCTTCAGCTTCAAGACTTCAGCAATTTCCCTGGATGTCAAGCATCTGAGGTGAGGAGGAACCAAGCGTTGACTTTGGATTCTTTGGATCATCGTTGCTTTCTTTCTTTGTTCATTTTCACTTGATCTTTGAGGAGACAAGGAAGGTCTTCTTGGGTGGGAAATCAGTTCTTCTTCTTCAGCTTGTGGTTCAGTCTCTTCCAGAACAGAGACTGGGATTATTTGTTCTTCAGCGTTGAGCGCTGGAATTATTTGTTGGTGTTGTAGAGGAGCTTCAGCGGTAGCCTCAAGCAGGGGAGACTGGAGAGGACTAACAAGTTGGCATTGTCATGAGGATTGCCAAGTTGCCATCAGCGGCGATTCCCTTGTGTTTTTCTTTTGAGGCTTTCATTGAAAAGACATAACCTTGGTCCCCTCCCCTAGTTCTTATATTGAGACCCCTTTGAGAGTTGGGGCTTTGATTATTTCAGGATGGAAAAAGATTGGAGGTTCCTCATCTTTGTCTTCATCATCATCATTCAGCGGCCTGAATGATGGTTCATCATCCTGAATGTCTAAATCCTCCTCCTCTTCTTCTTCATCGTCAGAGCTGACCTCGAAGGTTTTGTCAGCATTTAGAGAAGGAGGGTCTTCGCGTTCTTGCTCCCCCTCAGATGGAGAGGGACTTTCAACAGCGGTTCCCTCAGGATTATCACATTCCTGAGGGTCCATTTATTTATTTTCTTCATCCCCCTCAACATTCTGGGGAAGGTCTTCAGTCTTCTCCCCCTCTTTCACTGAATGGGTGGGGGAGGCAGCAGTAGTAGCAAAGGCTTCAAGGACCCTGTCTTCTAGGCCAGGGTTCCTTGGAGCATTAGCCATTAACATCTCAGTAGTATCCAACCTGGTTTCCAGGAATACGGGATGTGGCCAAGATGACAAAGTCAGCGGTCATCTTTAGAAGCTTGTGATCAGCCTGAGAGAAGTTGGAGTCAGGGACCGTGGGAGCCTCCATTCGCTCCAGGATCTTGGTGAGTAGGGTGTTGTTATCAGCGACTTCTTTGGATAGACTGCTCACCTCACCTTTCAGACCAATGAAGTCGGTATTTAGAGATCCAACCTCGCTGCTGAGGCTCGTGAAGTTCGTGGAGAGCTCATCGACTGTGTTCTGGAAGGCTGAGAGATTGGTGGAAACGGTGGTTTCCAATGATTTTACTCCCCCTTATAATGAGTAGATGGCAGCTGTTGTTGCCTTAGATGCAAGAGAAGTGGAGACATCTTTCAGTGTGTCGCCAGCTGTTGTGATTGCTGAAGTGTTGTTGGTGATGTTGGTGGAGAGAGAGTCCACTTTCGTAGCAATATCCTTGATGGGCGTGCTGATAGTCCCCAAATTAGGACCTGTAATAGAAAATAACTTGTGAGATAAGGAAAGCTCAAAAGTTAGGGGTGCAGAGAGGGATAAGGGTGGTGTTTAGATACCTGTAGGTTCAGGATTGGAGAAGGTGTCGATGTATCGAGTCCCGCCCCAGTGTTCCAAGTCATCCTTGAAAGAACGAGCATGGATTGGTGTCGAGGATCCTACAGGTCCTGAAGCGTTTCTGTATAGAAGATTTTGCAGCGTCGCAACTCTAGTGTCCACCAATGGAAATGATGGCATAGATGGTGCGATGCTATAGAAGAAAGAAGTGGAGGTAGATGCAATGGTTGAGAAAGGTGGGGTTGTTGCAGCTTCAGCGTTGGATGCGTTGGAAATTACCTCCACAGTGCTTTGAGGCACTAAGGGTATGGGGTTCTCATCCATGAATGTTTCAGAGAACTAAGTCTCTGAAACGGTTATTGAAGGGGTGGCTTCAACAGATGTGGTGGAGTGGACCATGAAGTCTTCCATCGCTGCCTGTGAAGAGACCAGCGTGGAGTCATGAGCCTGAGAAGGCTTGGGTTGCTCTGTTGAGGGCTTCTTGAACTGATGGGTGCCAAGAGAGGTTGAAGAGTGTTTCCTCTTTTTCAGGGAGGAGATTGTTGTGGCCTGGGTATCAGCGGTAGGTATTACCGCTGTAGAAGTAGCCACAGAAGTAGAAGAAGTAGGGCGAAGAAGAGAGAGAAGAGTAGAAAGACTTACCTCACCCTCAATGGGTTTGATGTCGAGAACCTTTGGCCCAACCTGAGGAAGTTTGTAATCTCCCAGAGGTGGATAGAGTGGACCGAGGGCCAGTTGCAGGATGGCCGAGACGAACATTGGATAAGGGATGTTGGTGGGGCATTCAGGTCTTTTTATCCGCTCCATCAGGTCTTCGAAAATGATGCGAGCATATTCGATGTTCAGACCTTTGAGTATGGAGTAAGCGAAGGCTTGTTGACCTTTGGAGGCCTGATCGATGGAGCCGACCTTTGCCGTCAAGCAGCTGATGACGTGTGCAAATATGAAATTAATCTCTGAAGGCATCTTGTTCTTCAGGATTTTGGTCAGTTTCTTTTCAGGTTGCTTGCTTCGGTCAGTTTTTCATGTGTAGTTCATGAGATCGAAGGATTTTATCATTTCTTTCTCACCTTTAATGGAGTTGGGGTATGATAGAAACGTAGGGGTTGGCCTTTGTGCTTCCGGGTAGGTTCAGCGCTGAGCGAATACCAACAATTAGCCTATCACGGTGAATTCTTTTTCAGATTTTGAGGTAGTAATGGTACGATGTGCAGTGTACCAGAACCGCTGAAGGAGACGTTTATGAGCGGGAGGTTTGATGGTCATTGCAGTGGCGAGAGGGCAGGTCTTGATGAAGTTCACTGCGTCATTAAGGTGAGGAACATATTTCTTCTTGGGAAAATCCAGAAGAGCATATGAGTTGTTTGTTGCCAGTACAAGTTGATCAATCTCACATTTGACATTAGCAGGGTTGATCTTAGTAGGAGGAGAGGAAGTGTTGCTAGTGGAAGCCATTTCTGTGAGGAACACAAAAGTATAGAAGAGATTTCTTAATATGGAAAGAGTTTCCAAAGTAAGGGTTTTTTGATGGTTTTTAGGGTTTTACAATGTCTTTATGAGGAAAGAAAATGTAAAATAGGGTTTTCTAGTTTTTAAAAGAAGTTCAAAACTAGTGAAAACCATGTTTTCGAGTTTCCTTTTAAAGAAGGGATTCTGGAAAAACGTATGAATGTGATTAAGTTGAAGATTTTTGTTATAAACTCAATAGAAAACTATATTTCATGTTTATCTCATAAAATCATGAAGAAGATGATTTCATGTACAAAAACGTATGTTTTGATACATAGAAACAAGAAAATGAATCAAAAACAAGTTTAGAAAAAGATTTAAGAAGTAGAATGGATTCGAATATAAAACCTGTTTGATATTTGTTTGTAGAGATGAACACAGTGTCTTAAAAATTCAAGATCCAAGAATGCTTAGAAATTTCTTCTGCTTTGAGAGAGTTTGAGAGCGTAAAAGGAAAAAATATAAACAAGAAGTGTTTATATAGTGAGTGTAGAGAGAGAAAATGATGAGCGGGAAAAGATTGCTCATTGGTCAAGAATTCAAACAGACGAACGTGTTAGAGAAAAGGCGTGCCATAGGTTATCCGTTTTGATGATGTCACATATGTCTTTGCATTTTCAAAATGCCTCCCTGAATGGTTCAGGGATATTTGTAGATGAAGGATCACTGAAAAAGAAAATTTCAGTGATGACTTTGTATTTTCAAAAGAGCACTGAGTTAAAAATATCAGCGACCAATTTATTTGAAAAATATCATACTAAAGTAAACTTCAACGTAAGGAATAGAAAAACATACCTTAGTATCAGCGAATCAAATTGTTCAGAGATTAGAGGATAAATAAGGAGATAAAATTTCCTTTATCACTGATCGAATGCGCTACCGCTGAAGAGTTATTCTTCAAGGTTCAGCATGCCAAGCTCGCTGATGAGAAAGTTGGATCTTGTCTCATCAAGAGGTTTGGTGAAAAGATCAGCTAACTGAAAATCAGTTGGGATAAAGTGAAGGTCTATATCACCATTCATCACATGATTTTTGATAAAATGATACCTGATTTCGATGTGTTTGGTCTTTGAGTGTAGCACTGGATTATTTGCCATAGCGATGACACTAGTGTTGTCGCAATAGATTGGAATTTTGGATTGCTAAAGGTCATAGTCTAATAGTTGATTTCTCATCCATAAGACCTGAGCTCAACAGCTTCCAGCGGCTACGTACTCAGCTTCAGCTGTAGAGGTGGACACTGAATTTTGTTTCTTACTTGTCCAACTCACCAGCTTACCACCCAGGAGCTGACAGCCTCCTGTGGTACTTTTTCTATCCAGCTTGCAACCTGCAAAGTCACTATCTGAACAGGCAGTTAGATCGAACCGTAAGTCTTTGGAATACCAAAGACCTAGGTTGGGAGTACCCTTCAGATATCTGAAAAGTCGCTTTACAGCGATCAGATGAGATTCTTTATGTAGGAACCAGGATTCAATCTTACAATCAATTATGAACAATTGAACAGTAAATGAGAGAGAATTAGATCCAAAAGCTTTGTATTCGATTAAGAACAGATTACAAATCTAGAGAGAGAGTCTCTCAAAGATTACAAGTGAATACAAAGATATGCGCAAAAGTTAGTTAGCTTAACAGTGCTAACTTCTATATATACTGTAAAGAAAAGCTAAAGCTACAGTACATATAAGTAACAAACTAATAGAACAATTACACGTGTCCTATTTAGTAACATAATCTAAAGGAAAATATCCTGACTTATGTTCTGAACAACATGTTTAGAACTTCTGAACATTCTTCTGATAAAGCACTTCAGAACATTTGTCTTCATCTTCAGAAGTTCTGAGTCTCCTACTCAGAACTCTGAACCTTCTATTCAGACTTTACACTTAGCAAACTTTGCAGTACAAAACTTCTGAGTCTTCTTACTCAGAACTCTGAGTCTTCACTTCAGATCTCAACACTCTAGATCTAACAATCTCCCCCTTTTTGTCAAATAGTCTTGTACTTTTCATCATTGAATTCTTTAAGTGCAAGAACAATCTTCAGAAGAATCAGATTTCTCAAAGCAACCCTTCTATCAATCACTTCAATTAGATCTTTTGTCTTTTCAACTTTTCCATCTTTAACTCATTTTTGAAACTTCTTGGTCAGATTATTCTTGATAAATCTGAGAGTTCTGGAGCAGTATTTGGCAGCTTCACTAGCTCTGAAGTAGATCTTTTGCTTGTGATTGTTTTTCATTACAATTCCCAATTCTGGAAATTCACTGACATATCCAGTCTTCATATCATCTAGTTGTACATGTTCATTGTTTGGCTTGGAGAGATACACACAAGGTCTACGCACATATAGAGCGATTTGAAAATCTGTATATGCATGCCATCTCAGAATGTAAAACATAGCACTTCTCACTGTTGCTAGTGCTAGTGCTCCTCTTTCCTTTTTGTACTTGCTGCAATCTTTACTCTCCAAAAGACAATATAATCTGTAGAAATAAAAAATTGAGATCTCATCAATGTCAGCTTCAATGAAGTAGTAGACTTTTCCATCTTCTCTCAGAACTTCAAATCCATAGTACTCATGTTTCTTGAACTGTCTGTCAACCAATTCTTTGATTCAAGTGATCATGAAATCAGAATATACAGACTTCTTTTTCTTTCCCACAACCCTTTTCATTTCAGCACGAAGCCATTGAGAGAATTCTGGCCTATCATGATACACACTCAGAAAGTTCACTTGTCTTGGTTGAAAGAAGTTTGGTAAAGTATACTCCAAGAACATAGCACTCAGATCAATGGGTATCTCTTCTTCATTAGCTTCAGATTTTTCTGTATGTTCAACATCTTCCATCTGAACATCTTCTTGAGATAACACTTATGGAATAGTCTCCTCAACATCATCTGAGTAAACACCATTTACTTGGTATTCTGATGGACAAACAAAATCAATGTGAAGTAACTTCTTGGGATTTTCTTCTGAAAGTATCCATTCATTACAATTTCTGACTTTGTTTCTGAGCTCCATTCTTTCATTTATACATCTGATACACTTTTCTTTTACAGAAGTTCTGACATTTTCAACATAAGCTTTCATCTTTGATACTGTCATCTTCAAAGTAGCATCACTGTATTTTACTAAGTCCTTCAATCTGAATAGGATAACTTGATTTGATTCTGAATGAATAAACCTTTCATTTCCAACTTATTCACTGACAAATCCATCAAATCTACTTATAACATCCAGAGTTTTGATTGGACACATCAAGTTACACTTCTCTTTTCTTGACTCAATTGCCAACCGAAAATCATACAAGTACATGTTCCTGACATATATCCCAAAAATCCTTCTGCAATCAAGTTCTACCTAAGTTTCTTCAGTGATTGCAAAGAATTTTACCAAGAAAATTTAATCATCCAAAGAAAAACTGTGAAAATCAAAGCTAGTCATGCTTACTTTCAGATTTCCTTCTTTCAGAACATTCATATTCACATACTTCAGATCATCAAACTCTTCAATCTGAAAATCTAAAACCTTCACAATTCTTTTATGAACAAGTAGCTTTTCATCAGGTTTTCTCAATATGTTTGAAGCTTCTACATATAGCATCTGAATTCTCTCATTCAAGAACCCATCAATAAAATTCTCAATGTCAACAAACTCATCCTCTTTGCAGTAGACAGACTCATAATTGTCTTCAGGATATACATTAACATAATAATTTCTTGCCAGTGGTGTTTCTTCTCTTTCAACAATAAAGTCACACAATGGTTCTTCAATAGCTGGCAAATCAATCCTGGGAATAACAATTGGACTTCTGTAAGTGTAGGAAGGCAAGAAAAAATCTACAACTTTCACAAGATCTTCTTCTGACACATCTTCAAAGAAATAATCTGCAATATCTTTCTCAAATGTTCTTGAATATCTTACTGTGCAGTCCAAATCACCCATTAAATGAATTGGTCTCACACTTCTGATACACCTTAAAACATTCTGATTATTTAGAGCTCTCATCAACTCACTATGCATCCTCCTTATCAGAACCTCATTCATCCTTCTTTCTTCAATCTCATAGTTAAGAAGCTCGACTTTGGTATAAGGAACAATCTCTAAGCATGTGTTCACCTCAGAATTTTGAATTAAGCTTTCCTCATACAAATCTGCCATACTCATCTCATAACCTTCTTCAGAAGAATCTGTCAGCATTTCCTCTTCTGCCATAGCATTTTCATCTGACATTATTACTTCATCTGACCCAAAAATACTTACAACCTTAACATTCTGATCTGTCATGATTACATCATCTACCACAATATTCTCATCTGCCATAATTACATCTGTTTCATCAGAATTCACTTCTACTTCATTATTTATCTCCAATTCCTCTATTTTATCAGTACCACCTTCAGAAGACTTTTCATGCACCACTTTTTTTGATTCTATAGCATCTTCAGATTCAGAACTGATTGTAACAACTGCTAACTTTTCAACATCTGTTGACTTCTCAACATCTTCTAACTCAGTACTTTGTTTCTGCCTTTTCTCCCCCTTTTGATGATGATGAGGTTCAGTATCATCAAATTTCCTCTTTAAGGACTAAGTTGATTCTGATTCTGATTCTGGCTCTGCTACAGACAAAGGCATGATGGCAAGAGGTTTTGAGACATTAGCAAGATTTGAACTGAATGCTTGTAGTAGTGAAGACTTCATATCATCCATATTTTTCAGAAGCTCTTTTTGAAATTCTGACAATTCATCCTTGATCTACTTTTTATGAGATTCCAAGGACTCTTTCACTCCATCCACCTTTAATTCAACAGTTTTAGCTTTGCCCTCCAACAATGTTCTGAGATCCTTGTTTTCATCTTTTAAGAAATCAACAGTTTTCTCCAATTTCTCCACCTTTACACCAAGATCATGGTTTTGTTTCTGAATCTTTTCAAATTCAGAAGAGTCTAACTGTGAACCTGGATCAACAAATGACCCAGTTTTCATGTGTTCAGAGAACTCATGGCCTGTAGGTGTCACGAAGTCACAATGTACAACAGATGCACTGTGTAAGGAAGCTTTTAAGATGTTCACTTCCCCAGGACTTCCATCCAATCCTTGACAACCAATAGTAGGAATGTTTATGGATGTTGATACAGGAATACGAAATTCTTGTGATGTGCATGTGTTCAAAGGAATTTCAGGCTCAAATTGGATGTTACTGTGTAATCCAGACTCTAAGTGTTGAAGAATATCTTGGGATTTATCACCACCCTCTAAATGAGTGTGGGATGGTTCCCCTGTATGAAGTGAAACAGTAGCATGTTTGAATGCTTCTGAGTGGCTAGGGATGGGTTGTTCAAGTTCCACCACGGGCCACATGGTGTTTTCTTCAATGTTGGTCACCAAGGGTTGTGAACCAATAGTAGATGTGGTTGTCCGGATTAATTCAGCTGGATCAGAATTATCTCTTTCTGTTTCTAATTCTGTTAACATTCTCTCGTCCTCACCTTTCTCTTTCTGTTTTTCACTCTCCATTCTAATCAATCTCTCTGAATTTTCCCTCTCAATTCTCTCAGAATGTTCTCCCTCCTGGACATTCTCCCCCTCTTTAACTACACTAGACCCCTCACCTCTCATCTCAGGGTTGTCCTCATGGGTAGGGATCTGAGGTTGTTCAAATCCCATAGAGGTGCAATATGCTTTTAATATCTCACTCTCCCCTGGAATATATTGCCTAAGTGACCTTGGAAGAGGTATGTGATTTGGAAAATTCTCATGTTTATGTGAAGAAATCATTTTACCCATGTAGAAGATAGGCCCATGCTCCTCATTTGATCTTCTTGGGATGTTTCTGTCTTGATCCATTGCATACCATATTACCAACTGCCAATACCTCTGATAAGGTATATATGTAAGTGGCTTATCCCTTGTTTTTCCCTCTAATGCTTTCTGATTCCTCTCAAAAGTATTCTTCATATCTTCCCATAAGATAGAAGCATAATCATAATGCCTATTCTTCACTAACCCATGAAAGATCTGCAAGATTTGCCTTGAACCTTGATCCAATGAACTGTTTTTCCCAGATAAACACTTGTTGATAATGTTGAAGAAACAAGCCCAGATTGGTGGTATTTTGTTCCTTATGAATGAGCTTAGATTCTTTAATTCTTCATTATACCCTAATCTTCTGAATTCAGCTTTCAATTCCTCTATCAATGGAGAATCCTCAAAATCTAATCTGCCTTGTAAATCATCTTTTTCTGGTAGCCTCAGCATTGTTCTCATAAATTGTACAGTCAAAGTTACAGTAACTCCCCCTATTTCAGATATAAATTTGTTACCCTGTAACTCCAAATGTTTCCACCACTGTTGAATATACTGTATTGGAACACTCTTCTTCATTGTTGTTAGCTCCAATCTTTCTGTTTGTGAAAGTAGTGAAAATAGTCTAAGTACATAAGTCACCCACAGAGGCTCTGCCTAGTAGCCGAGTAACCAAGAATACAAAAGTCTTCGACAGAGGGTCTGCCGGGTTAACCAAGAAGACCGAGGTAAAGAAGCAACAGAAGACTCTTCTAAGCGGACAAGGCCACAGAGCTTCTGTCATACTTGACAGAGCTTATGTGGTAAAAAGAAGATCTATGCAAAAGATCTTAACAAGGACGAACATGCTTCTTACAATATCTACCATTCGAAGGTTCTGAAGATCAATCGTACAAAGGCGTGACCTGACAACTCCACGTGTCAAACTCTGATAGGTTCCCGCCTAAAGCTGAATACGGAGCATTTAATGAACGTTGTATCTGCAACAGTTCCAGAATAGCGTTTTGTACCTTCAGCCACTATTACTCAACAGTGTCTTTGTACCTTTAGTCCTTATTGTCCCCTTTAGAAGTAGTATAAATAGAAGGCTCATGTGAGCTCTTCTATTAAGCTTAATACCACGAAAATACACATATATCATTAAGCTTTGCACTTCTCACACACATCATTAACTGCAGATTTCTTGTTAATCCTTTGAAGTTATTGGTGTTCTTAATATATATCAAATACAGTAATCTTGGAGATATTCATCTGTTCTTACATATTGTTTATTTGATATTGTGTGTTCTTCTACCTTACATTATCTTTCAGTTCTTAAATACGCTTCCACACCATATCTAAATCTGAACTAACTGAAAGTTAAGATCATTGTTTAAGCAAAATAGGAACCAACAATTGGTATCAGAGCCATCCTTGATTTTTAATATCAAGGGATCCACTCTAAAACTATGATCTTTGGTAGAAACTTGGATTTTTAACCTATTCTTCATATTATTCAAACAGTTTCTGTTTTTTCTGCCATTTTCGATTCATTCGAACTTTGGTAAACTTATAGAATCTGTTATTCTGGTTAAAAACACCATTTTAGTGCTCATCTTAAAGCTTTTAAGCTTAAAAACTTCATACGAAGCATCCTCTTTATACTCTGAAAAGTCTGCTGATTAAAACCCTTTTCTGGATAATTTCTCTCTCTAAAAATGACAAATACAAACAACTTCCTCTCTGCTGGTTCCTTAACCAAACCTCCCACTCTTCTTAGGGAAGAATACCCTCAATGGAAGATTCGAATGATTCACTTCTTTGAGGGTACTGACAAAGAATTGGTTTATTATATCCGTAACCCTCCTTTCATTCCCATGATAACTGTACCTCGTGTTCCTAGCACAGACGACACACCTGAAATCCCAGAACACACGAAACCAAAGACCCATGAAAATTGGTTTGATTCTGATTGGTCTAAATACAAAGTTGCTCAGAAAACTAAGAGAATTCTGATTATGGCCATTCCAAATGACCTTTTCCAGTCCATGGACGCATGTGAATCTGCATATGATCTATGAAAAGAACTGAAAAAACAACTACAAGGAGGAGTCAAAACCCAGAAGAACCGTAGAGCTCAATACATAAATGAATACTATGCCTTTAAAGCCCTGCCAACCGAATCTCTGCAAACAACGTATGATAGGTTCAACTCTCTAATAAACAAGTGCAAGAAGTTCGGCATCCACAAAACCTCTGAAGAAAACGACGTTATGTTCCTGAAGTCTCTGAATGAAGAATGGCTTCAGTTATCTATGTCTCTGCAAACAAATCAAGACTTAGATTCCCGGACCCTATCAGACCTCTATGGAACATTGGCAGCACAAGCAAAAGCCCAGATCATTGCACCTCTTGCATTGGTTGGTAAGACTACAGAGGCTAGAGAGAAACCAAAGAAAGAAAAAGCAATAGAGGAAAGAAAGGAGAAGAAGAAAAAAAACATGATGGTGGAAAGTGAAGAAGAAGAGGAAGTAGCAGCATAAGAAGAAACGACCCTGGCCTCGATAGCTAAATCTTTAGCTCTCTTGACTAGGGAATTCAGCAGAGGATACCAGAAGAAATATGCTAATGAACGATATGAAAGAGATAATCGAGAAAGAGAAGGGTCAAACGACAGAAGTGATGACCGACAGAGGTCAAGTGACAGAAATGACAGAGGAAATGACCGACAGAGGTCGGAAGACAAAACTGGCAACACTCCACAGATTCAAGAGTGTTACAAATGTGGTAAGCCAGGCCACTACGCAAATGAGTGCCGAACCGAAAGAGGTGGTGACCGACAGAGGTCAGACGACAGAGCTGGAAACTCCACACAGAACCAAGGATGCTACAACTGTGGAAAGCCAGGTCACTTTGCCAACGAATGCAGGAGCAAGTCAAATCGCCCTCAGAGGGATGCAGCTTTCTACAAAAAGAAAGCTGAATACTATGCTCAGAAGTCACTAATGGTGAACAAAGAAACCTGGGAGTCAGACACATCCTCTGACGAAGGCGAAACAAAAAATGCTCTATTCTGTGGCATGGCATAAGTCAGCTCCGACTCCGACAGTGAGGTATCCACTTCTACCTCTAACTCTAATACTACAGAAGATGACTTGATTAAACTTAACATTGAATACACTGAAATGAAAAAGACATGTGAAGATATTCAGAAAAGCTCACCTTCTATGAAAGAGAAGCTAGACTTCTCACTCAAGAAAAAGCTAAAATCTTTAAAGAAAAAGAAGAAATTGAAATGGACTGGAACAAAAAGTTAAATCCTTTAAAAGAAAAGATTTCTGAACTTAATTCTTCTTTGAAAACAAAGTTTAAAGAACTAATGGACGTTGAGTGCGACAGAATGAACAACCTAGCTCTTAAAAATTATTTTCAAAAGGAAAGAGAAGTCCTCTGTCAAGATTTACTCAGAAGAGATCTTCAAATTAAAAAAATTCAAGATGCTCAGAAGGTGTACGAAAAAATAAACACACAAATAAGGAGACGGGAAATTGGCTTCTGTGATATAGATCCTTATACCGGAACCAAAAGAGACAAGTCTCTGTCCTCTCTATTTCACATTGGAGATACAAGAAAACCTGGATTTCCAAATCTTCTCTCTGTAAGTAAAAGGCAAAAAGTCTCTGGGGAACTTCACAAGAGGAAACCTCTGAAGATGACAAATGTGTGGTTTGAAAACACAGATTTGTCACCTTCAATCTCTGTCAAAAGAGAATCCAAACATAAGATGTATCTTAAAACTCAAGATCAGATAGGAATCTTCAAGTTTGGTGACCCCGAGACTCAAACTCAAGTTGCATTTGTCTGCATGATGAATTCTGAAAAGAAATTATCAGCAGAGGCACCTGAGTTCAAGCCAAGAATTACAGAAGAAAAACTTGATATCTCTGAAGAAAACCTCTGTACATCTTCCAGCGATCAAGATCTCTCTGAAGAAAACTTAACAGATACTTCTGTTAACTTAGAAGATAGTTCCTTAGAAAAGGAAGAAAGTGAGTATGACACATGTTCTGAAAGTCCAGCCTCTGTCGAACGAGAACCAAGTGACTCAACCTCTGTACATGAGGACGATTCATCCTCTGACGAATCAGAGACTGACTCTAAGTCAGAGATCGGACCTAGTGACACAAAGGTTTTTAAACAAACCTCTGAAGTTCTTAACAGAACTATTCCTCCCAATGAGAAAATCACTGGAATTCCTATCTGTCCAGACTTTTTAAATATGTGCATACAAGCCAAAACCTCTCTTGAGCTTGAAAATTTCAAACAACAGAAGTTAATGTCCACTCAAATTCCAACAAGTTCAAAGATTTTGAAACCCTTAAAACCCGTTAAAGAAAAACTAACATGGCAACAGAAGAGTAAATGGACTAAAACTAACAAATTTTTTTCTTCTGTGACAGTGAAATCTACAGAAGTTCACCACAGAAGGGGAACATAGAAGGCCGCATTCAACAAAGGATTTTGCAAACAACGATCTAGTCTACATAAACCTTCTTCTAATAGAAAGTATAATGTTAGGATAAATTGTAATGCCTCTGTGCCCCCATTTAATGTATTTAAGGAAAAGTTCAAGCAAATCTCTTCGCACATTCAATACTGTCATTGCTTTGATCTTATGTTTAAATTAAACCAACACTTCAAAAGTCCACACTGTCATCTTACTGTACCCAAAGAAAATGATAAATCCAAGGGTAAGAAGAAACAAAATGTTTCTTCAACAGAAGCTAAAACAAAGACCAACAATGCTAAGGCAAACTTGAAGACCCCTGACAAAACTGGACCCATGTGGATATGGGTACCTAAAACTCTCTAATTGTCTTGCAGAAGCAGTATGTGCCAATCTGGTATCTAGACTCCAGATGCTCGAGGCACATGACTGGCGACAGAGGTATTCTATCCACATATAAAGAAAAGAACGATGGTGGATCTGTGACCTTTGGAGACAATAAAAAGGGGTACATCAAAGGATACGGAGTCATAAAGAAGGAAAATATAACCGTATGCAAAGTTGCATATGTTGATGGCATTAAACACAATCTTTTTAGTGTTAGTCAACTCTGCGATACGGGATTCGACGTAATGTTCAAAAGAACCTTTTGCTCTCTACATAGCGAGGACACAGGACTTGAACTTCAGCGAGCCGAAAGAAGAGGAGATCTATATCTCATGAACTTCAATGCAAAGAACAAGAAAGACAAAATCTGCCTTGTTGCATGCAAAAGCGAAGAAGCCTGGTTATGGCACAACAGGTTCTGCCATTTAAACTTTCATACTCTTGATAAACTTGTAAAACTTGATCTAGTAAAAGGTATACCAAACGTCAAATTTAATAAAGATCATCTATGCTCTGCCTGCGAAATGGGAAAAATCAAAAGAGCTTCCCATAAAGGCAAAACTGATGTATCTTGCACTAGGCTTCTGTACATGCTTCATGTTGACCTCTGCGGTCCAATATCTACACAGAGCCTAGGTGGCAAGAAATATCTTCTTGTATTGATCGATGAATTCTCTATATTTACATGGGTTGAATTTGTCAGAAAGAAATCAGATGTTCCAAACATTCTGATAAATTTAATGAAGAAAATCCAAGTTCTGTATGAGTGCAAGATTCAGAAACTGAGAAGCGACAATGGCACAGAATTCAAAAACTCTTTCATTGAAGCCTATCTTACAGAAGAAGGAATTTCACAGAACTTCTCTGTTGCACGCACCCCACAACAGAATGGCGTGGTTGAACGAAAGAATCACACGCTTGTGGAAGCCGCCAGAACTATGCTAACCGCATGTGGATTACCAATGACATTTTGGGCAGAAGCAGTATCAACCGCTTGCTATACCCAAAATCGATCAACCATCGTAAAGAGACACATCAAAACACCATATCATTTGATCAACAAAAGACGACCAAACATCAAATTCTTCCATGTATTTGGATGAAAGTGTTTCGTCTTAAATGATAGAGAAGCAAGAGGAAAGTTTGAAGTAAAGGCAGATGAAGGCAAGTTCATAGGACACTCTGCAACTTCCAGGGCCTACAGAGTTTATCTTCTGCGGTCTCGAACGATTGTAGAAAGCATAAATGTTTCTTTTGACGACACCTTCCAAAAGACTTCTGAACAAATCAGTTCAGAACTCGGTCTAAAAGGAAAACAACTACAGAAGCTACTGAAGAACCACCTCCAGAAACCACAGAGGAACCAATAACAGAGGAACAAGAAGACTCATTCTATACTTCCTCAGAGGACAAACCTCGCCACTCATTCCAATCATTCCACAATCTGTAGGATCAAGCACGAAAGCAAAATCTACAACAGAGGCTACACCAGAACAACAAATAGAAACCTCTGAAGATCAACTTGATGAAATCGATGACCATCTCCCAAGAACAACAAAGTGGACAAAGAGCCATCCTCCAAGTCTTATAATCGGCGAACCTTCTGAAAAGGTAAAAACAAGATCTGCCACTGCTAACTTTTGTTTCTTTACAAACTTTATTAGTGTGATTGAGCCAAAAAGGATCTCTGAAGCCCTTGACGACCCAAACTGGGTAGATGCTATGCAAGAAGAGCTTCTACAGTTTGAACGAAACAAAGTCTGGACTTTAGTTCCTCTGCCACGAGGAAAACAAGCCATAGGAACTAAATGGGTCTTCAGAAATAAGAAGGATGAAGATGGAGTGGTCATAAGAAACAAAGCAAGATTGGTGGCCAAGGGATATCGCCAAGAAGAAGGCATAGATTACGATGAAACTTTTGCACCTGTCGCGCGGCTCGAAGCCATAAGAATCTTCTTAGCCTTCGCAGCCCACAGAGGTTTTAAAGTATTTCAAATGGACGTAAAATCTGCTTTTCTAAATGGCGAAATCCAAGAAGAAGTATACATCCAACAGCCACCAGGGTTTGAAAGCTCTAAGTACCCAAAATACGTGTACTACCTCGACAAAGCTCTGTATGGACTGAAATAGGCTCCAAGAGCATGGTACGAACGACTTTCTACCTTTATAAAAGAAAAATTGATGAAATTATGCTTGTACAAATATATGTGGACGACATAATTTTTGGGTCTACAAATACAGAAGAGTGCAAAAAGTTTGAAGAACTCATGCAGAGTGAGTTTGAAATGAGTATGATGGGAGAATTAACTTTCTTCCTCGGACTCCAAGTAAAACAATCATCAGAGGGAATTTTCATAAATCAAGCTAAATATGTCTCTGACATACTTTCAAAACACAGTCTCTCTGATGCCTCTGTAATGAGAACTTCAATGGCCACAGGTAATAAGTTAGACTCAGATCCAAATGGCATACCTATAGAGTGCACGCTGGTATCCGAGAGTGCACGCTGGCATACCTATAGAGTGCACGCTGGTATCAGAGGGAATTTTCATAAATCAAGCTAAATATGTCTCTGACATACTTTCAAAACACAGTCTCTCTGATGCCTCTGTAATGAGAACTTCAATGGCCACAGGTAATAAGTTAGACTCAGATCCAAATGGCATACCTATAAAGAGGATCTTCAGATACCTCAAAGGGACCAAAAATCTTGGCCTCTGGTATCCAAAGAACTCTGGTTTTGGTCTTAAAGCTTATACAGATTCAGATTATGGAGGATGCAAGCTCGAGAGAAAGAGTACCTCTAAGAGTTGTCAATTCCTAGGTGGTAAACTAGTCAGCTGGACCTCTAAGAAGCAGAACTGTGTATCCACATCTACAGCAGAAGCCGAATACGTTGATGCTGCTAGTTGTTGCTCCCAGGTTCTGTGGATGAAAACTCAGCTTAAGGACTATGGCCACATCATATTCAAGATTCCCATCTTCTGCGACTCAAAGAGCGCCATAGCCATCTCTGCCAATCCAGTACAACACTCAAAAACAAAGCATATCGATATCCGTTACCACTTTCTGAAACACCATGTTGAATATGGGACAATTGAAATCCACTTCGTGTCTACAGAATACCAGCTTGCAGACTTATTCACCAAGGCACTAGATGAGAAAAGATTTATTTTCTTGGTGAGTAAGTTGGGAATGATAAACATGAGTTAAAACCACTGTAAGTATAAGTTAAATCTTCTGTAAATATATATATACATGTTTCTGTTGTTTTATTTATTTTATTTTATTTCTGTATGTAAACTCTCAATCACTAATGTGTTCAATACTCAACAGAGCTTCTATAGGATTGCTCAGAACCTCTGACAGTCCTTACAGAACCCCTGAAAATCTTGATCTATGTTATATGCACAACTTATCTTATTTGATCCAAGCATAGGTCAAGGGGGAGCAGAAGGAAACCTAGAAATGATCTACAGAGGATGATCATTCAAGGGGGAGCAGAATGAAACCTTGAAATGATCTACAGAAGTTGATCATTCAAGGGGGAGCCAAAGAGGAGAAGTGATCGACATTATCCACAGAAGTCAGGTATTATGCCGAGCAAGAGAGAGCCAAAAGATAAGTATCTCGAAACAAATCCTTTTTAAACAATTTTCTAGGACAAACTTTTCTAAATATGTCCTAGAAACATTGTTTAAAATATACCAAACAAGTTTTGATCAAAAAGATTTACGAGACTTCTGTTATGAGATTTTTAGTGTAATAGAGCTTCTGTATGCAGAATCCTCTATAACTACAAATCTCATACAAGAACTCTACCGATCAAACTCAAATGTTCTCTTTAAGGATTTACTCGAACAAAAGGTTACAGAAGAAGGTCTTTTGGGACGAAGAGCTCATTCCATCAAAAAGTCTTTGTCGACCAATCTAGACACTCAAAAAGGAGCTTCACGCACAAAAACTTTTCCAGAACTGTTTTCTAGGACAAAAATTTTCAAATATATCCTAAAAACATTTTATAAAGCAGTGAAAACTTTGGATGATCAAAAAGTATTATAAATTTTTAGTTATAAGAAATTCCATCTCATAGAGCTTCTACTAGCTCCGACAGAGCTCCAAAACCTCTGTGAATGCAATTTCTTCTCTAAAAATCTATCGATCCTCTCCAATGCTTTTCAAACGTTTTTGGTAAAGGTGCAAGCAACAGAGGATACAAAGAGAGTTTCAAACAACAGAGCTCTATCTCAACAGAGCTTCTGTCAATTTTCAAATTTGGGAAACTCTATAACAGTAACGACTATTTTTACTGTGAGTAAAAAGTATGTGGAGGAAAGGAAACCCACGCGCCAAGCATTAATGGGCCGCACACGACGTCCTATCATACTCTGACACTGCTGACGTGTCTCATTTTTATTAGGCGTACATGGCACACGTTCTACTGGAAAGTTGAACCAGCCGTTTACACTCGAGTACGGATTCCAAATTTTATTCACTTCCATATATTTACTTCTTCAGAATTCTAACCGTTATCCTTCACTATAAAACCCAAGTTACCACTCCTCGTAAACCTTTACAAACTCTCATCTTCTTCTCCGGCGAACCTTGTAAAACCTGCAACCTACCTATTTTTCATTCTCTTTCTTCAAGATAAATAACAATGACATCATCCTCCAACATTCCTGAAGACTCCCCTGTTCAAGAAAACTCACCTGCTCAATCTGAGCATTCCCAAAACCCAAATATGGCAGCAGACCTGGAAAAAGACAACTCCGGCGATGAAGCTAATTTCTCTCCAACCACACACGAGAAAAACTTCATCGCAAATGACCACTTTGAAAGTGTTCTTCCTCTCAAACCCAATAACTACTATCTGGTACCCTTAAAAACTGCATTTGGGAAAGCACATGCCATCCTTCTTAACATTCTGGAAAACCACTACCTTTACCTCCAAAACAGTCAACAAAATCCCGGCGAGATACCTGAATCAATTCTGGCAAAGCAGCAGATTTGATTCTGAAGATAGACAAATCAAAGGCTACATCTCCAAACCCGACAAATCCAAGCATCTTGAACTCAAATTCAACAGAACAATGTTCTCATTGGAGTTCAGTCTACCCACCAGAGGTCTACATGGGATAAAGGCATATGCAGAGGAACCAACAGACGAAGAGCTCTGCCGTTTTGTTGAAATGTTGGGGTATAACACAACCCTAACAAAAAGGAACAGTTTCAGAAGAAATCGACTTCTCCCTCTGTGGAATACCCTCTTCTCAATTCTTAACAGATGCCTAACAGGGAAAGTGGGCAGTCCAGAAATGAGTTCTGACAGGTAATCAGAAGTTCTGATAAACCTATTCAGAAAAAAAACAATCTAAAGTCAGATTTCTTAATTATTGACTCAGAAGATCTGAACTCAAGACTCAGAAATTATGAACTCAAGAGTCAGAATTCTGATCAAGAGAGTCAGAGTTCTGATTACACTACACAGAAAATCTTACTTAGTAAAATATTCATTTCTGAAAAATAACAAATATACTCAATTAGTCAGATTAAACATTCTTATTTTACATATGAGAAAAGTGAATCTTTTGTGGTCAAGAGGCTTTGTGAACAAGTCAGCCAATTGATACTTTGTATTTACAAAATGCATTTCTATTGTTCCCTTTTCCACATAATCCTTAATAAAATGATACCTTACATCAATATGCTTGGTTTTTGAGTGCTGAACAGGATTCTGAGTAATAGCAATGGCACTTTCTGAATCATAATATATGGGAATTTTGTTGAGTTGATAGCCATAATCCATGAGTTGTGTTCTCATCCACAGGGTTTGAAAACAGCAAGCAGCCGCAACTACATACTCTGCCTCAGCAGTTGATGTGGAAACACAATTTTGCTTCTTTGAAGCCCAACTCACTATCTTGTCTCCCAAAAAGTGACAAGCACCAGAAGTACTTTTCCTGTCCAACCTGCTTCCTGCATGATCATCAGTAAAAGCAGTCCGCTTAAAATCAGTTTCTTTTGGATACCAAAGGCCCAAATCAGGTGAACCTTTGAGGTATCTTAAGATCCTTTTTACAACAAGCAAATGAGATTCTTTTGGATTAGATTGAAATCTAGCACAGAAACATGTAGCAAACATGATATCTGGCCTACTTGCAGTCAGATAAAGCAAAGACCCAATCATGCCTCTATAAACCTTATTATCTACTGAAACTCCAGAGAGATCAGCATCTAACTTGACATTTGTTGCCATAGGTGTTCTCATAGCAGCACAATCAGACATCTTAAACTTTTTCAAAATATCTTTGACATATTTTCCTTGATTTATGAAAATTCCATTTGACAATTGTTTTACTTGAATACCAAGGAAAAAGTTCAATTCTCCTATCATGCTCATTTCAAATTCTGATTCCATGACTTTTGAGATTTCATTACATAAATCTGCATTTGTAGAACCAAATATGATATCATCTACATATATCTGAATCAAAATTAAATCATCACCTTTTTTCTTTAAGAACAAAGTAGTATCAATTTTACCTTTCTTGAAGCCAGATTTTAATAAGTGTTGAGTTAGAGTGTCATACCAGACTCTTTGTGCTTGTTTTAGACCATACAATGCTTTATCTAAAACATAAACATGATCTGGAAACTCAGGATCAACAAAACCTTCTGGTTGATAGACATAAACCTCTTCATTAAGTATACCATTTAAAAATGCTGACTAGACATCCATTTGATATACTTTGAAGTTCTTATGTGCAGCATATGCCAAAAATATTCTGATTGCTTCAATTCTGGCAACTGGTGCAAATGTCTCATCATAATCAATTTCTTCTTGTTGTGAGTATCCCTTAGCAACCAATCTAGCTTTATTTCTGACTACAACACCTGACTCATCTTTCTTGTTTCTGAACAACTATTTTGTTCCAATTATTGATTTTCCTTCAGGTTTTGGAATGAGTCTCCATACTTTGTTTCTTTCAAACTGTAGCAATTCATCTTGCATTGCTAAAATCCATTCTGGATCCTTTAGGGCTTCAGTGGCTTTCTTAGGTTCCATCATACTTAGAAATCCTGCAAACATTGCTTCATTTGTTGTTTTTGACCTTGTCTGAACTCCCACTGATGGATCTCCTTTCACTTGATGAATAGGATGGTCTTTTGTCCATTTGCTTGAACTTGGAAGCAACTCAATATTTAATAGATTGTTGTTTGTATCATTCTCATCTGTAACAGCAAATAATTCTGAACCATTCCTCTGAGGTGTGACATTCAAGTCTAGATTATGAGTAGTAGAGTCAGAATCCTAAATAACTTGCTCAGAGTTCTGAGTACCTTGTTCTGAAGTCTGAGTACCTTGTTCAGAGTTCTGATTGACTTGTCCAGAATTCTGAGTACCTTGTCCAGATTCACTTGTATTGATCAACATTGGACATTCCTCAGATGGACCAGAATCAGAAATTACTGTTGTTTGAACCTGTGAACTTCCCTTTTTCATCTCTTGAACCATTTTAGGATTTCCAAAATCTGCATAAGATTCAGAAGTTAGTTCCAGAAATGCATCCTTAAACAATAAATTGAGTTCTGAACAGTTAGGATTAGGATCTGATTCAGAAGTCATTTTTGTCTTATCCTGTTTGAGTTCTGAACTGTTTTGTTCAGAAGTCTTCATTCTTGACTCATCAAATGTGACATTGATGCTTTCCATAATTCTCTTGGTTCTTCTGTTGTAGATTCTGAATGCTTTGGAAGTTAATGAATAACCAACAAAGTATCCTTCATCTGCCTTTTTATCAAATTTACCAAGATTTTCTATGTCTTTGAGAACATAGCATCTGCAACCAAAAACATGAAAGAATTTAATCAGTGGGTTTCTTTTGTTAATCAGTTCATAAGCAGTTTTATTCAATCTTTTATTGATCAAAGTTCAGTTTTGTGTAAAACAAGCAGTGGCAATTGCTTCAGCCCATAGGAAGGTTGGAAAATTTGAATAGGCCAACATGGTTCTTGCAACTTCAAGTAAAGTTCCGTTTTTCCTTTCAACAACACCATTTTGTTGAGGAGTTCGGACAGCAGAAAAATTATGAGAAATCCCAGAACTTTGCAAAAAGTTCTGAAGAGTCTCATTTCTTAACTCTTTTCCATTGTCACTCCTGATTTTCTGAACTGGAAGTTGCAAAAAGACTTGAATTCTTTTGATGAAATTGATCAGTGTCTCAGCAGCCTCAGATTTTGCTCTTAAGAATTCAACCCATGTGTATCTTGAATACTCATCAACAATAACAAGTATATAATTCTTTCCTCCCATTGATTGAACTGATATAGGACGACACAGATCTGTATGTAGCATCTCTAATGGTGTCTTGCAAGATGAGTCCATTTTCAACTTATGAGAACTATTCTTCATCTTGCCCATTTCACATGCTGAACATAATGATTCCTTCTCAAATTTGATCTTTGGTAGCCCTTTAACGAGATGTTTGCCAACCAGATTGTTTAACTCCTTAAAATTCAAAGGAGAACATCTTCTGTACCAAAGCCAACATTCATTTGCAGTTGCATTTGATAATATACATACTGGGGTTAATGCTTGAATCTTTGAAAAATTAACCACAAATAAATCCATGTGTCTCTTAGCCCAAAACACCTTTATTCCATTCTCATTCAGAATTAAACATCCTGTTATGCTAAACTTGATATCACAAAGACTGTCCAAGAACTGACTTATGCTAAACAAATTATGTTGTAAGCCTTCCACATAGAGAACTTTATGAATGGTCAGATCCCCTTTTGTTAAATCTCCATATCCTCTAACTTGTCCTTTACTATTATTACCAAAGTTAACTGCTCCTCCAGCCTTTTCTGTGAAATTTGTCAGAGAAGACTTATGACCTATCCTGTGTCTTGAAGCTCCAGAATCTAAAAACCACACATGACAGCCCTGCAAAAACATTTAGTTAGATTCAGGTACCCATACTGGAATGGGTCCTTCTTTGTTAGCTTTAATCTCAGATTTAACAAAAGTCCCTTTAACTTTCCATTCAAAATTATTTCTTTTCTTTTAGTTAGATTCAGGTACCCATACTGGAATAGGTCCTTCCATTTAGTTAGATTCAGGTACCCAAACAGTTAGTCAGAACATTTTCTGTTCACAAAATTATTTCTTTTCTTTTTGAAAACCTTAGGTTGAGACTGAGAAGCACTTTCAGTCTTCTTTTCTTTTGATCTAAACAAGTTTTCATTCTTCTTTCCTTTTGTTTTAGATTGAGAAATGTTTTCAATCTTCTTTCCTTTTATCTGAATTTGAGGAACATTTACAGTCTTCTTTTCTGAGTTGTAATTTGCTTTGTTTGTATAAGAAGTCTTAGAAAATGTCTTTGAATTTTGACTTTTCTGAGAAAATTGAAATGAATGACTACCACATTGAACACATTTAAGATTCTTTCTTGCAAGTGACAACAGATCTGAATTAGAAATCTTTTCACTTTTATTGATAGTATTCAGATTACAGTTGCAACTATTACAAGAATTTCTAGCTTTAGGTTCAGAAGTAGTGTTCAACCCAATCTCCTCATAAATCCTTTTCAGATCATCTTCCCTTTTGCTTTCTTCCTTTTCTAAAACATTCAACTTTTCAGAATTAGCAGATGATTCGGATGATTCACCATTCTCAAATGTACTTGATTCATCAAATAATTTCTTATCTTCTTTTAAAGCATTAATCTTAAAAAGATCATACTCAGCGTTTAGTTTCTCAAGCTCTGTTATTTTCTGGACATAGGTGTTGTTTTCCTTTAAAACTTGTTCCAGTTTTAAATCAACATCACAGTAATCATTTTCAAGTTCAGCAAAAGTTTTCCTCAAGTCCTCAAGTTCTTGGTTAACCAATTTAAACCTCTTTTCAAGTTCTAAGAAACTTTCTGAATTAGATTGAGAAATTTCAGTTGACTCGGAAATTTGACTAACAGTCTCAGAGTTCTGACCTTCAGACTCTGTTAGAGCATTATTGTATTCAAGATTTACTGTAAAGTCAATGTACTGTATGAGTCTATACAGTATTGTGAATGCCTTTATACCTTGTATGTCATGGGTATAAATAGGCTTGTCTAGACCATTTGTTAGTAACACTTTAGAAAGCTTTAGTAATCTTTTAGAAACCTTTTGTAATCCTTTGAGCTCAATACATGGATGACATATTTGCTCTCTAGATTCTCTCTCACTACATTCATATCTTATTGAAGAGATCTGGGTTTTCACAATTGGTATCAGAGCTAAACAGAAGATTCAAGCAGATCGAAGACCAAATTGAAGATTTTTTACACTAAAGCTGAAGAATTCGGATTGGGTGTTCATCACTATTCATCACTGTTCATCAAGAATTCTAACCCTTCTTCATTTACTATTCATCCAGATTTCATCTTTTCTTTAATTTTTGATCTTTTGGATTGATTCTTGACATCATTGCACTCGGATTTGATTCCTGAACATCTTTAATTCTTGGATCAACACCAAAATCTGCACAGAATTTGCAGATCTGATCATTTTATATCATTTTTGTTCGAAAACTTTTTCTACTATTTTTGGATCAAAATTCGATTAAATTGATCGAATTAGGATTTGTGATTAACTAAGAAAGTGTGTGGAATCAAATTTCGAACAAATCTATGCAAATTTCATAACAATTGATCAAGAATTGAAAAAGTTATGGCTGATTTAGTGATTTTCGTGTTCGAAGTGCAGAATTCGGATCATTCTTGGTGAATTCGGATCATTCTTGGTGAATTCGGATCATTCAAAGAAGAATTCGGAGTGTTCTTGGAAATACAAGTGTAGAATTCGACTCAAGAAGGATTCGAATTGATTGAATTCGAACCCAGCTAGATTCGAATTGAGGAGAATTCGAACCGTGTTAGATTCGAATTGAGGAGAATTCGAACTGTGTTAGATTCGAATTGAGTTGATTAAATTTTCCAAGTGTTGAATTCGAACCCTTAAGCATCCGAATTCATAGAATTCGAACCCTTAAGCATCCGAATTCATAGAATTCGAACCCTTAAGCATCCGAATTCATAGAATTCGAACCCTTAAGCATCCGAATTCATTGAATTCGAACCCTTAAGCATCCGAATTCATTGAATTCGAACCAAGTTAAGTCCGAATTGAGTGAATTCGAAGCCTTCAGCATCCGAATTCATTGAATTCGAACCCTTCTTCATCCGAATTCATTGAATTCGAACCCTTATTCATCCGAATCCTTCTTCATCCGAATTCGTTGAATTCGAACCCTTACTCATCCGAATTCTTGTGAATTTAAAAAATAAAACAAAATAAAAAAAAATTTGAGAAAATTTTTTATCCCGAAATTTTTTCTATAGTGTATTTCATACACTGTAAGAGCTTTTCAAGAAAAATTTTTATATATTTTTTTGTGTATTTTCATACACTGTCTGCTTGATCTTCTGAACGATCAATTTCTAGCAATATTCAAAATGGTTTTACAACAAGTTATTGTTAAAAGCAGTGGTGAAGATTTGAAGCAAACTCTGAAAAAGGAGATTCCTCCAATTGCAAAAGTTTTTGTTAAACCAAATGTAAAGTTGCAACAAGTCATTATAACAGAAACATCTGTTAATTCACATGTATTTGTTAAACCAAATAATGAAGTGTTGCAACAAGTCATAATAACAAAAACACCTCCAAAGCCACTTGAAAAAGCTAAGGCAAATAATGGAATTTTGCAACAAGTTATTTTATCAGAAACATCTCCTATATCAGAAACTCCTGTTAAAGATAATGCTTCAAATTCTTCAACTCCTATTTTAAATAAAGCATTGGAAGAAGAAAATGTTAATCTGAAAAGACAAATTTTAGACATTTCTTCTTCAAATGCTAAACTTACTAAAAGAATAACTGATCTTGAAGTTTATATTGCAGGTCTTGAAACAAAGAAAGACAAAGACAACTCAAGTCTGCACGATCAAATCGAGAAACTTCAAGAGAAAGTAACAACTCTTAAAAAGGAAAATGCTGATCTGAAGAGCATTGAAGACAGGAGAGAGAAGATTCTTAAAGAAAAGGAAATACTTGAACTTAATTGTATAAAACTTTCAAAACAAGTTTCTGACTTTGAGAAAGTTTTATTTTTAGAAAAAGACAAGCTCGAAAAAGAAAGAGCTAAATTTGAAACTGAACAAAATTTTTTTGAGATTAAAAGTTCTGAACTTTCCATGAAAATCTCTGAATTAGAAAATCTTTTGGAAAAGGAAAGAAAAGATTTCACGGAAAAGAAAAATCTCTTTGAAAAGGAAAGTAAAACCCTTAAAAAGAAAAATATGGAAATTTTCAAAGAGATTACTGATAAAAGAAAGTTTTTGGAAAAAGATTTTGAATCGGAACGCGAATATTTTGAAGATGTGATTCTTAATCTTACCAAAAGATTATCTGGTTTATCAGCTGATATTATGAAGGATCAGTTGATCAAATCTGATCTCCAACAGAAATTTGATCTAATTTCTAAAGAGAAAAATGTTTTAATAAACAAAGTCAAAGAACTTGAAGACGTCATTTTTAAATTTGATGTCTCAAAGAAAACCGGTCATAATTCTATCTTTCAGACTCCATTTGTTGATTCAAATGATTCTGAATGCTCTTTTAAAACTGCTTCAAGTTCAAGTTTTAAAAACATTTCTTCTAAACAATTTAATAGATCAACAGATTTCTCAAAAGGTCGGATTCGTTCAACAAATCTCTTCTATAATCCTCTGTATGATAAATCAGATAACAAAACAAAAGTGCCTAAAGTTAATACTTCCAAACCTGAAGAAGTTCTAGTCTTCAAGAGGGTGAAGATGGAATGGAGAGTAAAAGGCACAACAGTTCCAAAGAAAAATGTGCCAAAATCATCTGTATCCACATCAAATGCAAAGAAGAACAATGCGCCGAAAGGTAAATCTTCTGTTCAACCTAATCCTATTCATTCTGTAAATCATCTGATTAGGTTGGCTCAAAAGAAAATTTGTTGTTCTTACTGTGGAACAAATAATTTTGTGCATAAAAATTATACTTCTTTTTGGTACGGTACTTATAGTATTCCTTGTAAGAAATCTACACCTACCCCACTAGGACCCAAGTGCCATTGGGTACCAAAATCTGCTTAATCTGTTTTGCAGGTTCTTCATGTGTTGTACTGAATTGTAGATACATATCACACACATGACTGAAAACAGAAGAGAAGCGGCGTACTCTTTGAAAAATATTTGTACCATTAAGGGGGAGACAAATATTAATGGCTTTTGAACATATCAGTTCAAAACCCGTGCTTCAAAGACTATGGCTTCTGAACAATTCAGTTCAGGACCCGTACTTCAAAGACTAAGACTTCTAAACAAACCAGTTTAGAACTCACACTTCTCAGGTGATATCCTTAACTGTTACATCTTTCTGTTTCAAGGAACGTGGTAAAAGGTAACATTGGATTATATTTGTTTCTACTGATTTGAAAACTTGAAACTTTACAAATTTAATTCAATAAGATGAAATTTTCAATTTTCATTCAATGAATTAAATGTGTGCTAAAAGATGATTTTACAAGTATTTTTGTATTATCTGAGTTAGATTTGTTTCATCTTTCACCTCTGAAATAAATCGAAAGGTCAGCAAAACATGAATGAAATTATGTTGAATGCTCAAAGTTATGTGAATCTGGATATATATAGAATATAATGCTCAAAAAGCCTATATGTCAGAATGATGGATGGAAATGAAAATATGGGCAAAGCACTATGTTTTAGAACCAAGTGATTGAGATAAAAAAGTTGCACTATCATTTAGTTTGAAAGTTTGTGCCTGTGGCCTTTCTGGTTTGGGAGAGTAAGTTTGGGTGCTCAACACCTAGTCCCTAAGATCAACTGGTCTGGGATCGGCTGACCCAAATCCTGCAATAGAACCAGATAGAAAGCCATGTTCTACTGGTACAAATGGGTTTAAGATATATCGATGTGGCCTTTCTGGTTTGGGAAATTAAGTTCTAAGGGGTGCTCGTCACCTAGCACCTAAGGCCAACTGGTCTGGGATCTGCTAACCCAAATCCTGCTATAGAACCAGATAGAAAGTCATGTTTAACGGTGTATCTTATTCTTACTAAACTTTTTGATCAAAAGATGCCAATGAGCACAAAATCAAAAGATGCCAATGCGCACAAAATCAAAAGATGCCAATGAGCACAAAATCAAAAGATGCCAAGTGATTGAGATAAAATTGTTGCACTATCATTTAGTTTGAAAGTTTGTGCCTGTGGCCTTTCTGGTTTGGGAGAGTAAGTCCTAAGGGGTGCTCGACACCTAGTCCCTAAGATCAACTGGTCTGGGATCGGCTGACCCAAATCCTGCAATAGAACCAGATAGAAAGTCATGTTCTACTGGTACAAATGGGTTTAAGATATATCGATGTGGCCTTTCTGGTTTGGGAAATTAAGTTCTAAGGGGTGCTCGTCACCTAGCACCTAAGGCCAACTGGTCTGGGATCTGCTAACCCAAATCCTGCTATAGAACCAGATAGAAAGTCATGTTTAACGGTGTATCTTATTCTTACTAAACTTTTTGATCAAAAGATGCCAATGAGCACAAAATCAAAAGATGCCAATGAGCACAAAATCAAAAGATTCAAATGTGCACAATATTAAAAGATGCCAAAGAGCACACATCTCTTGAAACTTGGGAAAATACAAAGTCGCGATAAACCCGTAAATTTGTGAAAATTCTGATTTTGGACAAATAGTGTGAGTAGAGCAAAATATTCTTATATGTTTTAGAATTGCATATGCTTGAAGCTAATCATATTTCCCATGCTAGCACACCAAATAGATTTAATAAAGGGGTTGAAACTGAACATTTTTTAACTTGATATACAATGATGACTTGTTCTTGAATCCAAACACATGCATTTGATTTCATTTGATTGAAAAATCTGTTAAATTTCATTAAGTTGAATTTCTTTTGTAAAGTTTTCAAATGATCAAATGTTTGTAGTTATAAAATAAAATTCAATGAATCTTATTTTCCTTGTGTAAATTTGTTTTAAAATTTGTGCTACAATTTCAAATACTGTACGTTATTGAAATATATGCATACTTTCAGGGGGAGAAAATAAATTGCTCCAGAATTCTTATTTTGAGGGGGAGCAAGGTTATTCTCTAAGGAGGAGATTGTTAGCAATACTCAAAGACACGACTGAAATTGAAAATGGTTTTCGATGATTATGATGCTCACCATCATCGAAAAAGGGGGAGAAAAGTTTAATTTCAATTTCATGTCAAAGAGCTTTCAAATCAAAGATATTTCAAGTCAAAGATTCGTGAACAAAGACTGAAGATTGGGGAGAAGGATCATGTGAAGTCCAAATGTTGCTGAATTTGGTTATCTTAGTTTTGAGTGGTTATCGGAATGCGCTTACACCTAAAAGTTCAACAATGTGGATGGTTTCACATATTTCTGATCCAAACTCTAATCGTTTCTGATTCATCTTGTTCCGAATTGATGGTTTTATACAAAGATCGGAATTTCATGTTCAAGACTTGAAGACAATTTGTTGAAGATTTTATTGAAGAAGATTGACTTTTCAAAGAAAAAGACAATGACTTTTCATGTTTGTCTGAAGATTCTTCAAAGCTGAGTCCTTAAAGAGTGTCAAAGCATATAGTTCACCGTGAACTAGTGGAGATAAAGCTATTTGAAGATGGTTTGATAGAGTGTCTGTTTGAGAAGATTGACTTTACAAAGAGCTGAAGACTGTTGTCAAATTTTTTAAATCTTGAATCCAAAGGGGGAGATTGTTAGAGCATTGTTGTATTCAAGATTTACTGTAAAGTCAATGTACTGTATGAGTCTATACAGTATTGTGAATGCCTTTATACCTTGTATGTTATGGGTATAAATAGGCTTGTCTAGACCATTTGTAAGTAATACTTCAAAAGCTTTTGTAATCTTTTAGAAACCTTTTGTAATCCTTTGAGCTCAATACATGGATAACATATTTGCTCTCTAGATTCTCTCTCACTACATTCATATCTTATTGCTAGAGATTTGGGTTTTAACAGACTCAGACTTCAGACTCATGGAGTCAGAATTCTGACTAGAAGATTCAAAATTCTGACTAACTGTTTCAGAATTCTCCTTGTTTTCAGAAACCTTGCTTGCATCAAATATACTTTCAATGTCAGGATATGAAAATTTTGGTTGTTTATTTTTGTAACTAACATTCAGAGAGTCATATTTGAATTTAGCATCATTATATCTTGGTTTCTCTTCTGTTGGTTTTGAAATTTCTTTCTCAACCTTATCTTCTGAAATTTCTGACTTCTCAGTTTTTGATTCAGAGATTGATTCCTTTGCTTTTACAGGACTTGATTTTTGTAAACTATTTGAACTTGTTATAGAACTTGCAGGTCTTACAAATATTTCAGTAATCACTGGGATTTTTGGTTTAGGAACTTGTAGTTTATCAAAGTCATAAAGATTTATTGGAGACCTTTTCAAAACAACATTTTCCTCCAACCCTAATCCCATTTTAGGATTATAAAATCTTGTGTCTTTAACATTACTTGTGAGAAGATTCAAGGTCTGTTGAGTTTGACCTCTTTGCAGATTAATATCTTCAAACTCTTTGATTTCTGTATATAAATTCTTTCTCTCTTCAAGCAACATATCAAATTTAATTTGCAAATCACCCTTTCCATCTTTAACTTCTGTGAGTTCATTTTTTAATTCAGAAATCTTTTTCAAAAGATCATAATTCTCTTTTTTGACTTTTTGTTTCTCAACCTCAGATTCTTCAAATTGTTCTTTAATTATTTCCTTTTCTGTTCTGAATTTGTTAACCAGAATCCTTTCACCTTTTATCTGTTTTCTGAGTTTAACAAATTCAGAATTCATATTACCAATTTGAGTCATTAAATCTATTTCAAGAGCAGAATGTACCTCAGCAGAAGAATCAGAACCTACATCCTCATAGTCAGAATCTTCCTCATTCCTCATCTTAGCCATATAACTTTGCATTTGAGAGAAGTGAATGCAATCCTCTTCATCAGAAGTATAGTACAGCCAGTTATCTTGTTCTGTTAACATTGCAATTTCCCTATCTCTAGTTTTTGCCAGCTGAGCCTTCTTAGTATAGTACTCATAATCTTTAACCACCTTCACCCTGCAATCTCTAGCAAAATGACCAGGTTTTCCACACTTGAAACATAGATCTTTTTCTTTTCTTTCTTCCTTCTCTTCTTTCTTCTCAAACTTACTTTCTTCTCTATCTTCCTTCTTCTTAAATTTCTCTTCTGAACTCCCCTGTTCTCTTCTGTACTTACCCTCAAACCTCTTCTTTCCATACCTCTTGTTGAAAGTATTAGTCAACAAAGCTAACTTCTCAGCAATCAACTTGATATCAGTATCTTCCTCAGATCCTTCTTCCTCAGATTCCTCCTCTATCTTTGGTATTTCAGACAAAAACACAGATTTCTTGGATGTTTTGATTATTTTGGATTTTGAAAGCAAAGCTAGTTGATCAGAAACACTTTTCTTTTCCTCAACCACTTGCTTAACAGAATCCTCATGCTGATTTAGAACACAAAACAGATCATTCAGATCTTCCTCACACATATCTTTGTTCATCTGGAGACTAATTGCAAAAGATGACCATTCGGAATTGAGACAATTCAGAAATTTGTAATTGATTTCTGACTTTGTCTTCTTCAACCCATTCCTTCTGAGATCGTTCAATATTGTGCAAAATTTGTTATATGTCTGAGTTAAACTTTCGCACTCTTTTGCTTTGAATCTTTCGTAAGCATTTATGCATTGATTTAACTTTGCTTGAATTGATTTGGTAGTTCCAAGCATTTGTTTCTCAAGTTCATCCCAGATCTCTTTCGCTGATGTTCCACTATCAATTACATTGAAAACCTCATTTGGAATAGCTAAAGTCAACAAGGTTACTGCTCTTTTATCAATTGCATGTCTCTGTTTCTGTGCTTCTGTGTATTGTGAAAAACTTTTCTTCACTCTGGTAGCAGGAATCTCTGGTGTAGTATCTGTTGCAGATGTAAGTGCAACATCTACATAAACTTCAATAGGACCTTCACGAATTGAAATCACAAGATTCTCAACGATATTATCCAAGAACTGAATAATACGAATCTTCCATTGCTGATACTCTTCCGGAATAAGAACAGGTGGTTTTGTCTCAGATCCCATCGAAATAAATTCTTTAGAAGACATGATTGTAAGATGATTCAACAGAAAGACAAATTCGAATTTCTTGATCAAAAATAGAACGAATTCAAGAATTATAAGTAGCAGCGGAATCAATTATCGAATTGATCAAGAAATCTTCAAGAACACGATCTAGAAAACCTCAAGAACACGATCTTGAACAAATTTGTTTGTTGATTGGCTCTGATACCAATTGTAGAAACCAGGATTCAATCTTACAATCAGTTATGAACAATTGAACACTAAATGATAGAGAATTAGATCCAAAAGCTTTGTATTCGATTAAGAACAGATTACAAATCTAGAGAGAGA
Organism: Saussurea involucrata; assembly: GCA_033807775.1. Classification (NCBI taxonomy): domain Eukaryota; kingdom Viridiplantae; phylum Streptophyta; class Magnoliopsida; order Asterales; family Asteraceae; genus Saussurea; species Saussurea involucrata. The sequence continues at coordinate 144,717,347 of CM066322.1, forward strand.
GTCTCTCAAAGATTACAAGTGAATACAAAGATATGCGCAAAAGTTAGTTAGCTTAACAGTGCTAACTTCTATATGTACTGTAAAGAAAAGCTAAAGCTACAGTACATATAAGTAACAGACTAATAGAACAATTACACGTGTCCTATTTAGTAACAGAATCTAAAGGAAAATATCCTGACTTAAGTTCTGAACAACATGTTCAGAACTTCTGAACATTCTTCTGATAAAGCACTTCAGAATATTTGTCTTCATCTTCAGAAGTTCTAAGTCTCCTACTCAGAACTCTGTACTTTCTATTCAGACTTTACACTTAGCAAACTTTGCAGTACAAAACTTCTGAGTCTTCTTACTCAGAACTCTGAGTCTTCACTTCAGATCTCAACACTTGTGTTTTTGATAAAACTCTAGATCTAACACTTTATGTTCACATTGATATCGTGCACATAAACAAGTAGCATACATGATATCAGGACGACTAGCTGTAAGATAAAGGAGAGAGTTTATCATCCCTCGGTACGTAGTGACATTTACAGACTTCCCTGAAGGGTCTTTGTTAAGTGTCAGTGGCGGTGCCATAGGGGTTTTCATAGCTGAGCTTTGAGTTAAATCAAATTTCTTCAGCATATCTTTGACATACTTACCTTGGTGGATAAACGTACACTTATCATTTTGCTTGATTTGAAGTCCAATGAAGTAAGTCAGCTCACCCATCATACTCATCTTATATTCAGATTGCATTCGTTTTGAGAAATGAGTACATAATTCAGGGTAAGTAGAACCAAATATAATGTCATCGACATATATTTGAACAAGAATAATATGACCTTTTACTTTCCTGAAAAATAGAGTGTTATCAATTTTACTACGCTCAAATTTTCGATGAAAAGAAAAGATGAAATAATGTCATAGCATGCACATGGAGCTTGTTTCAGTCCATAAAGTGCCTTATCCAGTTTATAAACAAAACCTGGATGCTTAGGATCAGTGAATCCTGGAGGTTGTTCAACGTAGACATCTTCATTCATCCTTCCGTTTAGGAATGTTGATTTCACATCCATTTGATATACCTTGAAGTCTCTATGAACAGCGTAGGCTAGAAATAGACGAATAACTTCTAGTCTTGCCACTGGGGCAAAGGTTTCGTCATAGTCTATACCTTCCTCTTGTCTATATCCCTGAGCAACTAGACGAACTTTGTTGCGGGTTACAGTTCCATCTGCATCTAACTTGTTGCGAAAGACCCACTTAGTGCCTGTCACTGTTTTGTCAGATGGTCTAGGGACGAGATTCCAAACTTTGTTTCTTTCGAATTCAGCCAGCTCTTCTTGCATAGCGCTGACCCAGTTTGGATCTCTAAGGGCATCATCAACTTTCTTTGGTTCAGTTAGTGAAATAAAATTAACATAAAGACAAATGTTACTTGCACTGCGTTGAGTCTGAACACCTGCGTTTGGATCACCGAGAACTTGATCAATGGGGTGATTTATGGTCCATTGCTGAGCAAGAGCATGAGCTGCTGACTCAGAGGGAAACTCTAGAATCACTGAAGAGGAAGCTTCAGCGACGTCAGGTAGTAGAGGCACGATTGGCAACAGATGAAACTTCATTCACTGATTGCTCAGAGGTTGATGGAATATCATATGATGGTTCAGAAACAGGTATAGTGTTGATTGGAACAACTAAAACCCAAGATGATTCAGCTTCACTAGTCTGCATGCTGGGAATGATGGCAAGATCATCATCAGCGGTAGATGTGTTGACCTGAGGGTCAGAGTTAGGAACAGTTTATGAATCCCCAAAATGAGAAAACACCCACTGATTAAGTTCTTCGTTATCAGTGGAAGGTCTTTAGTTCACTAAACAGGATTCGTCAAAGGTGACATGAATGGTTTCTTCTACAGTCTGTCTTCTTTTGTTGAAGACTCCGAAGGCTTTGGATACAGAAGAATATATAAGAAATATTCCATCGTCAGCTTTGGGATCGAATTTTCCTAGAGCATCTGTGTTGTTTAAGATGAAACACTGACAACCAAAGATGTGAAGAAAACTGATAGACGGCTTTCTTCCATGGAAAAGTTCATAGGCAGTCTTGTTGAATCTTTTGACGATCAGCGATCTATTCAGCGTAAAACACAAAGTGTTGACACCTTCTGCCCAGAATTGAGTAGGGAGATGAGAATCACTGAGCATTGAACGAGCAGCTTCGATGATCGTTCGGTTTCTTCTTTCAGTGACTCCATTCTGTTGTGGTGTTCTCACTGAAGAAAATTTGTGAGAGATACCCTTACTTTCAAAGAAGTTATCAAGCGAGCTATTTTTGAATTCAGTTCCATGATCACTCCTTATTGAGCGAACAGTAAGATTGTTCAGGACATCCATTTTCCTGACAAAGGACATCAGTTCTTCTGAGGTGTCGCTCTTAGCATGGAGAAACATTACCCAGGTGTAGCGAGAGAATTCGTCCACAATAACTAGTGTGTATTTATTTCCATCGATGGATTGAATGTTGACAGGGCCAAACAGATCCATGTGGAGAAGTTAAAGAGGAGATGACACTGAGGAAACCTGCTTTGACTTGAAGCTAGCTTTGGTTTGTTTTCCTTTTTCACACGCTGAACAAAGAGATTCCTTAGTGTATGAGTGTTGAAGAAGACCAGCGACTAACTCTTTTGAAGAAAGAGTATTCAACGTCTTAAAGTTGAGATGAGAGAGCCTTTTATGCCATAGCCAGTTGACATCAGAAGAGGCTTTGGAAAAGAAACAAGCATTCTCAATGGTTGTTGAGTCCATGTTTATTACATAAACATTTTCCAAACGATATCCACTTAGATAAACTTTCTCCTTCTTGTCAATGACGAAACATGTTTCCTTAGTGAAGCAAACTTTGAAGTTCTTGTCACATAGCTGGCTGATGCTAAGAAGATTGTGCTTCAGCCCTTCAACAAATGTGACTCTTCTGAAGGTTGTTGTACCATTAGAGAGTACACCAAACCCTCGGGTATAGCCTTTTCCATTTCCACCAAAGGTCACAGAGGGACCTTTCTCTTCCTTGTATTTAGAGAGCAGGATTTTCTTTCCAGTCATGTGTCGAGAGCATCCACTATCAAGATACCAGATACCCTTCGAGACCTGTAAACAAAGGAATATCAGTTTTGAATAGGTACCCACTAAACTATGGGACCACATTTGTCAGTGGTGGTAGAGGAAGTATAAGGTACAACAATCTTCGCAGCATCTGAAGATTCAGCTTCAGTAACATTCATCTCTTTGGTTGATTTCTTAACCTCAGTGGCGGTTTTCACCTTAACCTGATTTGCACCACGATTGGTCTTCTTTGCCTTGGGGGCATTGATCTTCACCTTAGATAATTTCTCAGCTTTGGTGGCTGTAGGGCACTTACTAGCAATATGATCGGTAAGTCCATAGTGATAACATTTCTATAGCTAAAAGTAGCTTTAGGACCATTGGCATGCTTATTATAGATTTTTAAATGAGCAGGGCCAGCACCAAGAGTACCTTTGGCATTGGAAATTGGAGGAACTATCAGTTCTTTGGATTTCTTACCAGTGACATCCACTCTTATTTTACGAGTAGATCGTTGAATGAATTCAGGGAACTTAGTCCTAGAAGTAGAGGGATGGCTCGCTGAAGGTTTTGAAACTTTCAGCTTAGGTACATAGGTACCCTTCTGAAGTTTTTGAACAATAATTTTTTCCTTACCTTTAGCAATCAAGGTAGATTTTTCCTCAGGGATGGGAGTTTTGGAAGAAGAAGAAGAGCACTAAGGTAATGAGGTGTCAGGGACAGAAGACATGAACATTCCAAATTTAAGCATGGAACGATCAGTGGTTGGTTCTTCAGCGTCATCTTTGTAACCAATACCACTTTTGTCTTTGGCAGGGATCTGAGGACCAATTATTTTAGTGATCTTTGTTGAGGATTTATACCATCCTTCAACAGTAGCCATTTCAGCTTTCAGATCAGTGATATCTTGTTCTCGCTCGACGCTGATGACTTGATTTACAAAGACCTGGTCTTTCAAATTATTTTCAATGTTTGAAAGATCTTGAATTTTCAGGTGACAATTCTTAAGCTGTTCAGTTAAATATATATTCATTTGTTCAGCTTTGGTCTTTCCATTCATGGCATCGTATAAATCGACAGTCAGCATATCGATAGCTCGAAGGCTATCAGCTTCAGTGATACCTGAAGTAGAGGTAGTAGAGATTGATACCTAAGAAGTAGAAGTGGAGGGAATTTCAGTTTGTTCTTCCTCCTCTTCTATTTTGGCCATGAGGCAGAGATTGGCCTCATCTTCTTCATCTGAATCTGATTCTTCATCAGACTCAGCCCAGTCATGATCTTCAGCGATCAGACATTTTCCCTTCTTTTTGTATGCTTTCAGCTTAGCATACTTTTCTTTCAGCTTTTGATATTTGTCATCTCTAGCCCTTGGGTTATAGGATTTCTTAAGGGAAGAAGAGGGTTTGAAAACTTTCTTTGACCTGCATTCACTTGCAAAGTGTCCTACTTTTTCACAGTTAAAGTAGGTAGCAGTAGCCTTATCAACAGGAGTAGATTTAGGCTTGTCAGTGATAGAGAGAGGTTTAGTTCTTCTAGAGTTACTCTTTCTAGCAAACCTGTTGAAAGAATTTGTTAGGAGTGCTAGAGATTCATCAAGTTCTGAAGGATCAGCGTCTAATGAATCATCAGAGTTAGATAGCATTTCAGTGATCGTGACAGTTGATCGTTGAGCCGGTACTGACTCTGAAGAGAGCAAAGCAACATGTGTGCTTTTGGAATCTTTGACGAGATTCTTCTTAAGTTGACACGACTTCTCATGATTGAGAATAGTGCCAAATGACGTAGAGAGGGTCATAAATTTTAGATCCTTAGAAAGCTTAAGACACATAGAATAGTTGTCCCAGCTTTCAGGAATTTTGTCAGGATCTCGGAGTTAGAGTAGGTCTTACCAACAGTTTTTAAATCAAAAATTAAACAGTTAAAACGTTGGTGAACTTCAGAAAGAGTTTCAGTCTTACCACAAATGAAACTTTTGTATTGTCTTACTAGGTTAATTTTCCTGGATTCGTGTACATCATCAGTACCTTCATACTGAACGCAGATAGTGTCCCACATTTCTTTGGAACTCTTCAGGTTCATTATGGAATGATACACTTCATCAGGAAGTGCCATAGAGATGATGGATCTGGCCTTTGTGTCGATGGCCACCTTCTTCTTATCTTCTTCAGCCCACTGAGAAACTACCCTATGAATTAGTCTTTCAGGAACTACAGGTGTGGTAGTAGTGGCTGGAATAGCAGGATCTATAATGAAAGGAACATAGGGTCCATTTTCAATATAGTAAGGTATAGTAGGATCTACACCTTCCAATAAGAGCATCATTCGATTTTTACAAAGATTGAAGTTGTCTTTGCTAAATCGATGTGGTTTGGCAAGAGAGTCATTATCTATGTAATTTGTGTTTGTGGAATTTGCCATGTTGAAGAAATATCAAGGAAGAGAGTATAAGCAAGATCTTGTTTAGAAGATTAAACAGTCTGCTCTGATACCACTTGTTGGTCCCGAAGGTGTTATACAAGTTTGTAGAAGGGGGGGGTTGAATACAAACACATATTTTTATCTTTCTAAATTTTTTATTGATATAATCAAACAATTTACAGTTTGTTGCGAAATAAGATCAAGTTAAAAACCAAATCTAAACAAAATTAAGAATCACACAGAATTCTTGCACTAAAAAATAGAGAGAAAAAAGATTTAGAAAACTAAGGATAATTTTCTAACACTAAGAGGTTCAGCGAGAGAAAAGCCAAGCACTTCACAAATGAAGTAGGGTTCTCTATTTATACTGCATGCATTTAATGCAAGTCAGTATACCGTTACATGTGGCAGCCTCTGGTTGGTTGCATGAATTGACTTTAGCAAACATCCTAGTGGCCGCATAAGGAACAATGTAGTTGCAGAGTGGTTTGTACGATCCTAGACAAAAGGGATGTTTGTTCTGACAAAATCGTACGGGGTCGTGCAAGGAGATAAGACAAAAGTTGCTTATAGAACAGGCTTCATGACCAGCGTTCGTTGAATGAATCTTTATCAGTGGGTTGTAAACTGTCCACAGTGGGAAGTGCAAGTGTACACTGTCCACTATGATCGTCACAGCAAGTAATAGTTGGTAAAATACCAGAATTGAATCCACATAGACTGGGTAATCAAGACAATACGGTTCTCATGAGATCCTTTTACAGGTTTCAATAACAGAAGAAGCAATATCTTGGTTTGGTTTGGTGAAATGCTATTTTAACGATTTTACTAAAGATTTAAAAGATGGAATGTAGGTTAGATTTTCCCTAGATTTTATATTAAATACTTGATCCTAAAAATGATCCTTGTACTTGAAGTCGGTCTTTTCGCTAGAAAAGTCCGGTTACAAAGTACTCACACGTTTAAGCTAAAATCCCATACTCTTGGTATTTATCGTTTTGTCATTGCTAATCTCAAAATGGACCTTTTCAGGTCTCGATGGAATGTGTAGAGACAAATACTCTAAGTGTTTTTAAATACACCAACTAGCTTGCCTACTACTCCAGTGGGTTGAGATTAGCTCACTGTGCCGACCTCACTTTCGCAAGTGTCATAAGAATTCTTTCGAATCCCCTAGCATCATTCAAGCTCGTGTCACTGCGTTCTACTTATTTCTAAGTCAGGAACTAGACTTTAGATCATTGCAAGTGATCGGCTTGTTCGCATCCTTGGGAAATAAGCGAGAATGAATGACCAAAACTGTTAGCTCCAATATTTCGGTTTATGAAAGTACTGAAAAATAGGCTAAGTATAGAAGCCTCCAACAGAGGCTCTGCCGAGACACCAAGAAGACCGAAGACAAAGAATCGACAGAAGACTGCTCACAGAGGACCGAGCCGCAGAACCTCTGTCACCGTTGACAGAGCCTCTGCGGTATACTAAAGACTTGGAAGAAAACAACAAATATCTTTCTACTGTTCCAGGATCCGTTCATCCACTTGTACAAAGCGTGCCCTGACATAAACTCCACGTGTCAAACTCTGATAGGGCTCTGTCAAAGAAGGAACATGCGCATTAAATGAACATCGTACCTGCTACTGTTCACACAATCCTGTCTACTGTAGATCAGTCCTTATTGTCTAAAGTATGTCCCCTTTGTAGTAGTATAAATAGAAGACTGATGTTGAGTTCTTCTATTAACAAGAACAAGTATCAGATATTAAGCTACGCACAAACACACACACCAGCAGATTTCTTGTTATGTTCTTGGTGTTCTTGATAATATCAAATACAGTAACCTTTGAGATATTTATCTGTCATCTTCATTACTTATTTGATATTGTGTGTTCTTCTATCTCAGCATTTCTTTCAGTTCATTAAATACGCTTCCGCAATATACACCTATATGAACTAAACTGAAAGAATCATTATTGTTTAAACAAAAAGGAACCAACAATTGGTATCAGAGCAAACCTTAATTTTTAATATCAAGGGATCCACTCTAAACAATGATCTTTGGTAGAAACTTGGATTTTTAACCTATTCCTCATATTATTCAAACAATTTCTAATTTTTTTTGCCATTTTCAATTCTCTCGAACTTTGGTAAACTTATAGAATCGGTTATTCTGGTTAAAACACCATTTTTGTGCTAAGTTGAAAAGTTGTTAAGCTTAGAAACTTTATACGAAGCATCTACTTCTTACTCTAAAAAGTTTGCTGTTCATATCTCATTTTCTGGATATTTTCTCTCTCAAAATGACACATACAAACAACTTCTTCACTGCTGGTTCCTTAACCAAACCTCCCACTCTTCTTAGAGACGAATACCCTCAATGGAAGATACGTATGATTCACTTCTTTGAGGGTACTGATAAAGAACTCGTTTACTATCTCCGTAACCCTCCTTTTGTTCCTATGATAACAGTACCACGCATTCCTTCCACAGACGACACACCAGAAATCCCTGAACACGAAAAACCAAAAGCTCAGGGTAAGTGGTTCGAGTCTGATTGGGCAAAATATGAAGTGGCTCAGAAAACAAAAAGACTTCTGATCATGGCTATTCCCAACGACCTTTTCCAGTCCCTAGATGCATGTGAATCTGAATATGATCTATGGAATGAACTGGAAAAACAACTAGAAGGGGGGGCCAAAACTCAGAAGAACCGCATAGCTCAATACATAAACGAATACTATGCATTTAAAGCTCTGCCGACAAAAACTCTGCAGTCTACATATGATCGGTTCAACTCGCTGATCAACAAATGCAAGAAGTTCGGAATCCACAGAACTTCTGAAGAAGACAATGTCATGTTCCTTAAAAGTCTAAATGGAGAATGGCTCCAGTTATCTATGTCTCTTCAAACAAATCAAGACTTAGATTCCTGGACCCTATCAGACCTCTATGGAACATTGGCAGCCCAAGAGCCTCAAGTAGCACAAATAAAAGCCCAGTTCAGTGCACCTCTTGCACTAGTTGGTAAGACTACAGAGGCTAAAGAGAAACCAAAGAAAGAGAAAATTGTAGAGGAAAAGAAGGAGAAGACGAAGAAAATCATGATATTTGATAGTGAAGAAGAGAAGGAAGAAGAAGAAGAAACAACCCTGGCCTCGATAGCTAAATCACTAGCACTCTTGACTAGGGAATTCAGCAGAGGATACAAGAAGAAGACTGGTAATGAACGCTACGAAAGAGAAGGAAACGACAGAAGTGGTGACCGACACAGGTCAAATGACAGAAATGACAGAGGTAATGACCGACAGAGGTCGGACGATAAAACTGGCAACACTCCACAGAATCAAGAGTGTTACAAATGTGGTAAGCCAGGCCATTATGCAAATGAATGCAGAACCGAAAGAAGTGGTGACCGACAGAGGTCAGACGACAAAGCTGGAAACGTTCCTCAGAACCATGGCTGTTACAATTGTGGAAAGCCAGGTTACTTCGCCAACGAATGCAAGAGCAAATCAAATCGCCCTCAGAGGGATGCTGCTTTCTACAAAAAGAAAGCTGAATACCATGCTCAGAAATCCTTAATGGTGAATCAAGAAAACTGGCTATCAGATACATATCCTCTGAAGGAGGAGAAACAAAGAACGCCCTGTTCTGTGGCATGGCAGAAGTCAGCTCTGGCTCCGATAGTGAGGTATCCACTTCTAACTCTAACTCTAATACAACATAAGCTGATTTGCTTAAACTTAACAATGAATACACTGAACTTAAACAGACATGCGAAAGTATTCAAAAAAAGTTCACCTTCTATGAGAGAGAAGCTAGACTTCTCACTCAAGAAAAAGCCAAAAAAATTCTAGAAAAGGAAGAAATTGAGACAAACTGGAACAAAAAATTAAATCCTTTAAAAGAAAAGATTTCTGAACTTAATTCTTCTTTAAAAACAAAATCGAAAGAACTTATGGACGTTAAGTGTGACAGAATGAACATCCTAGCTCTGAAACATTATTTTCAAAAGGAAAGAGAAGTCCTCTGTCAAGATTTACTCAGAAGAGATCTTTTAATTAAAAAATTTCAAGATGCACAGAAGGTATACGAGAAAATCAATACACAAATAGGGAGACAGGGAATTGGCTTCTGTGATATAGATCCATATATAGGAAACAAAAGAGACAAATCTCTATCTTCTCTATTTCATATAGGAGATACAAGAAAACCTGGATTTCCAAATCTACTCTCTGTAAGTAAAAGGCAAAAAATCTCTAGGAAACCTCACAAGAGGAAACCTCTGAAGATGACAAATGTGTGGTTTGAAAACACAGATTTGTCACCTTCAATCTCTGTCAAAAGAGAATCCAAACATAAGATGTATCTTAAAACTCAAGATCAGATAGGAATCTTCAAGTTTGGTGACCCCGAGACTCAAACTCAAGTTGCATTTGTCTGCATGATGAATTCTGAAAAGAAGTTATCAGCAGAGGCACCTGAGTTCAAGCCGAACCTTACAAAAGAAAATTTTGATATCTCTGAAGAAAACCTCTGTACACCTTCCAATGATCAAAATCTCTCTGAAGAAGACTTAATAGATACTTCTGTTGACTTAGAAGATAGTGCCACAGAAAAGGAAGAAAGTGAGTATGGCACATGCTCTGAAAGTCCAGCCTTTGTCGAAAGAGAACCAAGTGACTCAACCTCTGTTTATGAGGACGACTCATCCTCTGACGAATCTGAGACTGACTCCAAGTCAGAGATAGTACCTCCTGACACAGAGGATTTTAAACCATCCTCTGAAGTTCTTAATAGAACTATTTCTCCCAAGGAGAAAATCACAAAAGTTCCTATCTGTCCAGACTTTCTGAACATGTGTATACAAGCCAAAACCTCTATTGAGCTTGAGATATTTAAACTAAAGAAGGAAATATCCACTAAAACTCCAACAAGTTCAAATATTTTGAAACTTAAAACCTGTTAAAGAAAAATTAACATGGCAACAAAAGGGTAAATGGACCAAAAATAATAAATCTTTTTCTTCTGTGACAGTGAAATCTGCAGAAGTTCACCACAGAAGTGGTACACAGAAGGACGCTCTCAACAAAGGATTTTGCAAACAACAATCTAACCTACATAAACCTTCTTGTAATAGAAAGTCAAATGTTAGGATAAATTATAATGCCTCTGTACCCTCATTTAATGTCTTTAATGAAAAGTTCAAGCAAATCTCTTCGCACATTCAATAATGTCATTGCTTTGATCTCATGTTTCAATTAAGCCAACACTTCTCAAGTCCAAAATGTTTCCTCTCTGTACCCAAAGAAAATGCTAAATTCAAGGGTAAGAAGAAACAAAATGATTCTTCAACAGAAATTACAACAAAGACCAAGAATGCTAAGGCAAACGTGAAGACCCCTAACAAAACTGGACACATTTGGATATGGGTACCTAAAACTCTCTGATTGTCTTGCAGAAACAGTATGTGCCGATCTGGTATCTAGACTCCGGATGCTCGAGGCACATGACTGGCGACAGAGGTATTCTATCCACATACAAAGAAAAACACGATGGTGGATTTGTGACCTTTGGAGACAACAAAAAGAGGTACATTAAAGGCTACGGAGTCATAAAGAAGGAAAATATAACCGTATACAAAGTTGCATATGTGGATGGCCTTAAACACAATCTTCTAAGTGTAAGCCAACTCTGCGATACGGGTTTCGATGTGATGTTCAAAAGAACCTTCTTCTATCTACAAGGTGAAGACACAGGAGTCGAACTTCTGCGAGCCGAAAGAATAGGTGATCTGTATATCATGAACCTTTGTGCCAAGAACAAGGAAGAAAAACAATGCCTTGTTACATGCAAAAGCGAAGAAGCCTGGTTATGGCATAACAGGTTTTGTCACTTAAACTTTCATACTCTAGATAAACTTACAAAACTTGATCTAGTCAAAGGTCTTCCAGATGTTAAATTTAATAAAGATCATTTATGCTCTGCCTGCGAAATGGGAAAACTCAAAAGAGCTTCCCATAAAGGCAAAACTGATGTGTCTTGCCCTAGGATTTTGTATATGCTTCATGTTGACCTCTGCGGTCCAATCGCTACACAGAGCCTAGGTGGCAAGAAATACATACTTGTTTTAATCGATGAGTATTCAAGATTTACATGGGTTGAATTTGTCAAAAAGAAATCAGATGTTCCAAACATTCTGATAAATTTAATGAAAAGAATCCAAGTTCAGTATGAGTGCAGGATTCAGAAACTGAGAAGCGACAATGGCACAGAATTCAAAAACTCTGTCATTGAAGCCTATATAACAGAAGAAGGAATATCACAGAACTTCTCTGCTGCACGCACCCCACAACAGAATGGCGTGGTTGAACGTAAGAACCGCACGCTTGTGGAAGCTTCAAGAACTATGCTGACTGCATGTGAATTACCAATGACATTTTAGGCAGAAGCAGTATCGACCGCTTGCTATACCCAAAATCGATCAACCATTGTAAAAAGGCACATCAAGACACCATATCATTTGATCAACAAAAGGAGACCAAACATCAAGTTCTTCCATGTATTTGGGTGCAAATGTTTTGTCTTAAACGACAGAGAAGCAAGAGGAAAGTTTGAAGTGAAAGCTACCCAAAATCGATCAACCATTGTAAAAAGGCACATCAAGACACCATATCATTTGATCAACAAAAGGAGACCAAACATCAAGTTCTTCCATGTATTTGGGTGCAAATGTTTTGTCTTAAACGACAGAGAAACAAGAGGAAAGTTTGAAGTGAAAGCTGATGAAGGCAAGTTCATTGGATACTCTGCCGCATCCAAGGCCTACAGAGTCTATCTTCTGAAATCACGAACCATTGTAGAAAGTATCAACGTATCTTTTGACGACTCTTTCCAAATGACTTCTGAACAAATCAGTTCAGAACTCGGGCTAAAAGGGGAATCCTCTGGCATCTCAAAAATAAGAGAAGAAGACTTAAATCTTCTATCTCAAGAGAAGTTCCATGATGACATTGATCCCTCTGCTGGAACCGTCAGAGCCTCTGGAGGATCATCTTCTGTAAGCCAAATCGATACAGGTATATCTCTAACTGGTTCCTTAAGTACTTCATCTTCTTCTGTTAATCATACAGATGCAAATGCCGAGGGGGAGCCAACAGAAGGTGATACAACAAAGGATACAACCACAGAAGCTACTGAAATACCAACTTCAATTACTACAGAGGAACCAATATCAGAGGAACACGACGACTCAGTCTCTACTTCCTCAGAGGAAAGAATACCAACACTCATACCAACCATCCCACAAGCTGAAAAACCAAGCACAAATACAGAAGCACCATCTACATCAGAAGGTGCACCAGAACAACAGAGCACAACCTCTGTAGATCAACTTGATGACTTCGATGACCATCTCCCAAGAACAACTCAATGGACGGAAAGCCATCCACCAAGCCTTATATTCGGCGATCCTTCTGAAAAGGTCAAAACAAGATCAGCCACTGCTATTTTTTTTCTTTACAAATTTTATCAGTATGATCGAGCCAAAAAGGATCTCTGAAGCCCTAGATTATCCAAACTGGGTAGATGCTATGCAAGAAGAGCTTCTACAGTTTGAGAGAAACAAGGTATGGACCCTAGTACCTCTGCCACGAGGGAAACAAGCCATAGGGACAAAATGGGTCTTTAGAAACAAGAAGGACGAGGACAGGGTGGTCATTAGAAACAAAGCAAGATTGGTGGCCAAGGGATATCGCCAAGAAGAAGGCATTGATTACGGTGAAACTTTTGCCCCTGTCGCATGGCTCGAGGCTATAAGAATATTTTTAGCCTTTGCAGCCCACAGAGGTTTCAAAGTATTTCAAATGGATGTAAAATCGGCCTTTCTAAATGGCGAAATCCAAGAATAAGTCTATGTCCAGCAGCCACCGGGGTTTGAAAGTGGCCCGAACAAACGCAAACCACACAGCGGCCTCGGTAGTGATGGAGCTAGCGTGTAGACATTTGCGTGTGCCATCCATATCCCAGGGCTTTCCCTCTACTGCCAATTCCCTTAAAATCACATCTTCATCGGCGGGGCTCATTTTTTTCAAGAACTGTGTGAATGCGCATGTAGTTGGGGTCCTTATTCCAAGGACCTGATTAATGGCGGTGGCATGATAGTACACGGTCCGACCCCGAACTTTTACAAAGGGGTCTTTGGTCTGCGAAGCCTCGGCATAAAACTCCCGAGCTAGAGAGGCATTTGCTCGACGATTGGCAGATGCCAATGTCGCCCAATCTTGTGCTAAAACCCGATTTTTGATAAACGGGTTTGCCTCTACAAACTCGGGGTCGAAACCCCTCTCTAAGTTCAATCGCTGCTTAAAAATACAGTCATAATGGGCGGCCACTGTTGGAGTTGTGAACAGCCTAGGCACCCCACTAGGGGCATGCTCAGTCCCCACAGTGGAATGGTGTGGGTTTTCAGATGGAACTTGCTCATTCCCAGCATCAGTTTCAACAAACGATGAACTTAAAGAGGGTTCGAGACCCTTACCTTTCCCAGACGATTTTCTTCTCGACTTTTTGGTTGGTGTTTTCTCCGACATGGTCACCCCAGACCTCGTGACCATTCCCTTTTTCCTCAGAGCCCGAACGATGGGGTTTTCCTCACTGTGGGCAGCAGCCTGGAGTGCCGGTAAATCGACCGTGTTTTTCACCTGAGGATTTTCCTCAGTCTGAATCTGCTCCTTCTCTTTTCTTCGAATTTCCCCCTCTTGTATGATTCTTTCTTATTCTTCCTTTGCCAACCGTTCTTCTTCAGCCCTTTTCTTTTCTTCCGCTGCCCGTTTTCTTTCTTCTTCACGAAGCCTTTCTTCCTCAACTCTTTTTCTTTCCTCTTCCTCTCTCGCCAACCTCTCGGCCTCATCCTCTTCTTTTCTTAACCTTTCCTCCTCTTCTTGTTTCGGTATTTCTTCTTCCTCTCGTCGCTTCTTCTCGACTTCTTCTTTTCTTTTTCGGATAGCAGACATCCTTTGGTTATACACATCTACCAACCTCCTTTCTTCCTCTTCGGCCTGCAATGCTTCGTCATAGAGATGGCTTTGACTGGTGTCCGAAACCTTTGATGAAGACACAGCCCTCGGACTCTCTTGCTTGGATGAACCCGTGTCTGGAATATCTGGTATGATCAGTGGTTCACCGGAGACCGGCGGCGGTTCATTTAAATCGTCGGTGATAGTTTCCGGCGGGTGTCCCTCGGTGGTTCTGCGGCGGACCACCGCACGGTTGGGTTCCTCCGAGTGGGTGTTCAGTCGCTTGCTTCTGGCCATTTTTAGGGTTTAGGAAGGGTGTTTGCGGTTTGGTTCGTGAGAAAGAAATAAGAAGGAGAGAGGGTGTATTTGAAATTTAGGAGTAAAGGTGGTTGTTAGGTTTTAGGATGAAAAGGGTTTAATTGGTTTTAAAAATGGAGGGAACCGTTTGTTTAGGAGAGAGAGAAAGGACAATGATGGTTTTTCTTGGAAAAAGGCAAACTTATGACAAGTGGCAGCAAAAGGTGACTCATTTGTAGAAAAAGTTGATGTGGGTCAGCATCTTGGGCCCCCAAAAAACGTCCATTCTCTCGTCAGTTCGATAGTGGGAAGCGCAGGGACGTGCTTCATCCCACTGCGAATTACTTTCTTGGCTTTTTCTTCAAAAATTGGGAATCTCTCCTACACACATGCAAAATAAACTACCATGCAGAATTAAAAATACTAAAAAAAAATAAAAAGACAGCAAAAAACTGAAATAAAATATTTACAAGTGATCCCGATGTTTCTTAACCATAGTGGGGTGGAGAGTGGGGTACAATGTGAGCACTCTCACTCGGAAAATGCTTCACTCTCTGCCCATTGACTTTGAAGATTTGACCAGACTGTGGGGACTTCAACTCCACTGTTCCAAAGGGACTCACCTTGACAATGGTGTATGGTCCCGTCCATCTTGACTTTAGCTTACCCGAAAAGAGTTTAAGACGGGAATTGAATAATAATACATGTTGTCCTTCCATGAACTCCCTATGGTTGATTCTTCGATCATGCCACATCTTGGTCTTTTCTTTGTACAACTTTGCGTTCTCGTAGGAGTGATATCGCAACTCCTCTAGGTCATGCATTTGCAAACTCCTCTTAATTCCCGCAACATCCTCACTCATGTTAAGCTCTTTAAGGGCCCAAAACGCCTTGTGCTCCAATTCAATCGGTAAATGACAAGCTTTGCCAAAAACTAATTTAAATGGAGACATTCCCAAGGGAGTTTTATAGGCCGTTCGATAGGCCCAAAGAGCATCATCAAGTTTGGTTGACCAATCTTTGCGATGTGGTTTAACGACTTTCTCCAAAATACTTTTGATCTCATGATTTGAAAGTTCGGCTAAACCATTGGTTTGCGGGTGGTATGCGGTGGCCACTCTATGATGTATATCATATTTAGCAAGGACCGAGCTCATGACTTTGTTCACAAAATGGGTGCCCTCGTCACTAATCAATGTCTGTGTTGTTCCAAATTGAGTGAAAATATTTTTATGCAAAAATTTCACTACGGTGTTGGCATCATTAGAGTGACAAGCAATGGCTTCCACCCATTTCGAAACATAGTCTACCGCAACCAAGATATAAAAATTATTATTGGAATTTGGAAAGGGTCCCATGAAATCAATCCCCCAAACATCAAAAAGTTCTACCTCTAGAATGTTGTTAAGAGGCATTTCGTTCCTTTGCGAAATGTTCCCGGTGCGTTGACATTGCTCACAACTTTTCACAAATTCGTAAGAGTCTTTAAACACAGTTGGCCAAAAGAACCCACTTTGCAAGATTTTTGCAGCAGTACGGTTTCCACCAAAGTGGCCACCGTAGTGGGATGTGTGACAACCATGGAGTATTTGATGTTGCTCACTCCCGTGGACACAACGCCTCAATATTTGGTCCCTCCCTATCTTATATAAGAAAGGGTCGTCCCAAACATATTGTCGTGTATCATGTAAAAACTTTTTAAAGGGTTGTCCACTCATCCCGTAGGGTTTTAGTTCACTTGCTAAAAAGTTTGCAATGTCAGCATACCAAGGAATATTATTTTCGAGATGTTGGGCTGATAACAATTGTTCATCGGGAAAATTCTCTTTGACCGGAGTGGGATCAACAGTTCCCACTATCTTCTCGAGCCTGGACAAATGGTCAGCTACCTGATTGCTTGTTCCTTTTCTATCAACAATCTCAAGATCGAATTCTTGCAGCAATAAAACCCATCTAATCAAACGTGGCTTGGAATCAGCCTTGTTGATCAAATATTTTATCGTTGCACGATCCGTGTGCACTATGACCTTCGTCCCTATCAAGTACGACCTGAAACGATCAAAAGCAAACACCACCGCAAGTAATTCTTTTTCAGTAACTGTATAATTAATCTGAGCTTCAATCAGTGTTTTACTTGCATAATAAATGGGGTGAAAACTTTGTTCTTTCTTTGTCCGAGAACAGCCCCCACCGCCCACTCGATGGCGTCACACATCACTTCGAATGGGAGTGACCAGTCAGGAGTGGTCACTATGGGTGCTGTGACTAAGGCTTCTTTGATTGTTTCAAAAGCATCTCGGCATTCTTGGGTAAAAATAAAGTCTTTTTCATGTTGTAACATGTTGCATAGGGGTTTTGTTATTTTTGAAAAATCTTTCATGAACCTCCTATAAAAACCTGCGTGGCCCAAAAAGCTTCGAATACCTTTTACCATTGTGGGTTCGGGAAGTTGTGCCACTACCTCAAGCATGGCTTTGTCAACTTCCAAACCCTCTTTTTGAGACAAGATGGCCTAGGACAATACCCTCTTCTACCATAAAATGGCATTTTTCCCAATTTAAAATAAGGTCGTGGGTCTCACATCTCACTAGGCTTTTCTCTCAATTTCCAAGGCAGTTGTCAAACGATGTCCCTATTACAGAAAAGTCATCCATAAAAACTTCTATGGTGTCTTCTATCATGTCGGTGAAAATGGCCATCATACAACGTTGGAAAGTGGCTGGGGCATTACACAATCCAAATGGCATCCTCCGAAATGCAAAAGTACCGTAGGGACAAGTAAAGGTGGTCTTTTCTTGGGCCTCGGGGGCGATGTGGATTTGGTTGTATCCGGAGTATCCATCTAGAAAACAATAGAATTCTTTTCCTACTAACCTATCGAGCATTTGGTCGATGAAAGGTAGGGGAAAATGGTCTTTCTTAGTGGCTAGGTTGAGTTGTCTATAGTCCATGCATATTCTCCACCCCGTGACAGTCCTAGTGGGAATGAGCTCGTTCTTTTCGTTCTTCACTACGGTCGTCCCTCCCTTTTTAGGGACACATTGGACGGAGCTCACCCAACTACTACTAGCAATGGGATAGATAATACCGGCGTCTAACCACTTCAAAACTTCTTTCTTAACTAACTCCTTCATGATGGGGTTCAACCTTCTTTGAGGTTGGACTTTTCCAGGGTGGTCACTCTCCAAGTTAATCTTATGTTGACATAGGGAGGGGCTAATACCTCCAATGTCCGCTATGGTCCAACCAATTGCTTTCTTATGCTTTATCAACAAATCAATCAGAAGTTGTTCTTGTTTCTCACTAAGTTTGGAAGAGATAATAACGGGAAGTTTATTATCCTTAGCGAGATAAGCATATTTTAAGTGGGAAGGCATTGGTTTAAGCTCTAACTCGGGAGGTTGTTCTATTGAAGGGGGTTGAACATCTCTATCCTTAAAGTCCAAAGGTTCAAAGGCTGCTACCATTTCGTTACACTCATCCTCAAAAGTGTCATCACTCTCAGAATCGGAGTGCTCACTCTCACTCCCCACTGTGGTCACTGAATCAAAACTGTGGGCACCACTAATCGAACTCAAAGCAAAACAATCTTCGGTTTCTATGTACTTAAGGGACTTGAAAACATTGAAAGTTACCTCTTGGTCATTGACTCTCATAGTGAGTTCCCCTTTGTGCACATCGATCAAAGTACGTCCGGTTGCAAGAAACGGACGCCCTAAGATGATTGGGATTTCTTTATCGGCCTCATAATCTAGAACTAGAAAATCGGCGGGGAAGATAAATTTATCCACTTGGACCAAAACGTCTTCTATTTTTCTCTTGGGGTAGGCAATGGACCAGTCGGCTAGTTACAATGTCACGGTTGTGGGTCTAGCCTCTCCAATACCTAAATCACAAATCACAGTGGTGCTTGACCTACTTCTTGTCCTCCTATTGTGCATGGAATGGTGAAACTACCTGGGTCTTTCAACTTAGGTAGAATCTTGCTAGTAAGGAGGGCACTACATTCTTCGGTCAAAGCCACAGTCTCAAACTCACCCAACTTTCTTTTTTTTGTACAAAAAATCCTTTAAAATTTTAACATAGCTTGGAATTTGCTCGAGAGCTTCTACCAAGGGTATGTTAATGTGAAGCTGTTTAAAAATGTCTAAGAATTTTTAAAATTGAACATCGACATTTTAGGCTTCATTCTGTCAGGAAAAGGTATGCTTAGTGGGTCAATTTGAGTTTGTTGTGGTATTGGCTTTGGAATAATAGGTTTTGGAATAGGTCCAAAAGTGGGAAGCTCAGGGATGTCGGTCTCTACTGTGGGAATGACAGTCACTTGAGGAGTGCCCACTGTGGGAACCACAGTGGGTATTTGAGGCGAATCATCAGATTCGAAAACGATATCTTTCAGATCCTTTCCACTCCTAAGTGTTATGGACTTGACATGCTCTTTTCTTATCACCTTAGCGTGTTCGGTGTCACTAGGTAACGTCCCTGGTGGTCTATTCTTAACTTCGACGACTAGTTGTCCTACTTGAGTCTCTATGTTCCTAATGGCTGCTTGAGTTTGATTCATGAAACCTTTGAGAATTGATTCAAGTGATGGTTGAACCTCAGCGGCTTGAGTTCCTCGCGGTTGGAACTGTTGTGAGTACTGTCCTTGGTGAAAGTTCTGTGAGTTCTGCCCACTGTGATGTGGGACTGCCCACTGTGATGTTGCTGAAATCCAGGGGGGTTGTGTGGTCTTTGCTGGACATGACTCGCCCCGTGGGGTTGGAGTCCTGGATTAACAGCCCAAGAGAAATTTAGGTGATTCCTCCACCCTGGATTATAAGTCTGCGAATATGGATTGTTCCTCGGGTTGGTTCCTATAACATTAACGGACTCGGGATTTGCTGGGCAATAATCAAAAACATGTTCTTCTCCACAGAGCGAACAGTTTTCAGAGAGATGTGTTTCGGAATTGACTTGGCCTTTATTTTGGTACAAAACTAATTTGGTTAAGGCCACTAACTGCGCGTTCATGGTTTTGAGTGCTTCGGAATCGATGGTGTTGGTCTTTGGTATTATTGCTCTAGGATTGGACCACTCGGTATTGTTGTTTGACACCTTTTCTAAGATTTGATATCCTTCATTGTAAGTTTTACTCGTGAATGTTCCACCTGCTGTTGCATCTAAGATGATTTTGGCCGCATTGGAAAGACCATTGTAAAAGGTCTCCAATTGGATACAATGTGGGATGCCATGATGTGGGCACTTTCGAAGTAAATCTTTAAATCGTTCCCATACATCCGAAACAGCCTCATCTTCTTCTTGCCGAAAAAAATGATATCATTTCGAAATCTTAGATTCCTCGTGGGAGGAAAGTATTTTTGCAAAAATTTATCAGCAAGTTCTTGCCAAGTGGTTATCGAGTGAGGTGCATGCGAGTTCAGCCATGACTTTGCCTTATCCCTTAGCGAAAAAGGGAAAAGCCTTAGTCTTAACGCTTCATCACTCACACCTTGTAATTGAAAGGAATCAGTCATTTCCAAAAAAGATTTTAAGTGCGAGTGTGGATCCTCAGATGGTGATCGTCCAAACTGACCCATGGCTTGGATCATTTGAAACATCACCGGTTTGAGTTCAAAATGAGTTGCAACAATGTTGGGTCTTAAAATCCCGGAGCTTAAATCACCAACTCCGAAAGTAGCATAGTCCCGTATTTTTCGATCTTTGCTATCGGCAATCGTCACTGTGGTCTCCACTATAGGTGGTGGTATTTCTGCCATGTTCACAGTGGGGATCACAGGGGGTTGTCGATTTGTATTTCTGTTTCTGCGTCTTCTTCAAAAAGTGTGCTCTATTTCAAGATCGATTGGTAACAAAGGTCCGTGTTGTTACCGTGGCATGCAACACGAACAGCTTAGAAAAACGAGTTACTCGGGCTCGAACAAAAACTAATGTCTTGAGATTTAAAATCACGCCAGTCCCCGACAACGACGCCAAAAACTTGTTACGTGCGAAATATGTGTTTTAATCGCAGTGGGTTGCAAACTTTCCACACTGGGAAGTGCAAGTGTACACTGTCCACTATGATCGTCACAACAAGTAATAGTTGATAAAATACCAGAATCGAATCTACAGAGACTGTGCAATCAAGACAATACGGTTCTCATGAGCTCCTTTTACAGGTTTCAATAACAGAAGAAGCAATATTTTGGTTTGGTTTGGTGAAATGCTATTTTAACGATTTTACTAAAGATTTAAAAGATGGAATGTAGGTTAGATTTTCCCTAGATTTTATATTAAATACTTGATCCTAAAAATGATCCTTGTACTTGAAGTCGGTCTTTTCGCTAGAAAAGCCCGGTTACAAAATACTCACACGTTTAAGCTAAAATCTCATACTCTTGGTATTTATCGTTTTGTCAATGGTAATCTCAAAATGGACCTTTTCAGGTCTCGATGGAATGTGTAGAGAAAAATACTCTAAGTGTTTTTAAATACACCAACTAGCTTGCCTACTACTCCAGTGGGTTGAGATTAACTCACTGTGCCGACCTCACTTTCGCAAGTGTCATAAGAATTCTTTCGAATCCCCTAGCATCATTCAAGCTCGTCACTGCGTTCTACTTATTTCTAAGTCAAGAACTAGACTTTAGATCCTTGCAAGTGATCGGCTTGTTCGCATCCTTGGGTAATAAGCGAGAATGAATGACCAAAACAATAAATATTCCAAGTATAAAGATTACTCAAGCATTTTTAATAAAATCCAGGTACTTCTCTTTCCTACATCCCAAGGGATGTTTAGCCTAACATTTCCGAAGTAAAGAAAATAAAAGATGAAGAGATGAACATAAATAAACTAAAAGTGACTTTTATTAAAAACTACAGTGGGGAACGAAGGTACGTCACTTCCACTGATTACGAGAAACTAGCGATTACACTAAGGAAATTATAATACTGAAAGTTAAAGATAACTACTGCAGTAAATGAGAGAACTGAAGCTATCGCTAATGTAGTAGTAGATATTTTTCAAAAAATTAAGCATGGAATTAATGGCACCCAACACCTCCTTTATATACTAGGAGAAAGGGTTGGGTATTACACAAAAATGGGTATGTCTAAAGGGTAAGGACTGCAGAATCATGATAGAAATCAGCTCCTTGAACAATCCTTTTATCCACCATGTTATAGCTCTTTTACCCAATGGACCCTTTCACCAAGTCAACTTCAAAGTACATAACCAAAGGGGTGTTTGCTCAGTGGCAAAGACTTGGGGATAGTGCTGGAAGGCCTATGTCTCAAGTTCGAACCACGGGGGCTGTACTTCGGCGGTATCAAGACTTTGGGCTTGGTCCTTTGGGGCCAGGTGCGGGGATGGTTGTGGAGGATCCAGTCTATGGGTCAGTCCATAGGGCTGGCCGGGTCGCCGGGGATTAGTCGGGTGGCACCCTTAAGTGGGAGCCCGGATACCTCGGGAAAGTGTGTGTGTGTGTTGCCTTTCAAAAAAAAAACTTCAAAGTACAAAAGGTGTACTTGATGCCATCTAAAAGCAAGATGCCTTGTACTTCTCCAGCCCTTTTCTCAGCCAAATGAACCTTCCATTCTCCAGAATACTTACATTCCAACTAGGAGTTTCTTTGTCTTTTTTTCTTTTTGTTCAGCTCGATAGTAGGATCCGGAGTGGGGAACGCAAGTCCCTGCGGATAAAACGTGAAAAACACCCAAATTCCACCAAATAATTTATTAAAGACTATGGTTCACTCTTTTTGCTCTTCTTCGTGAAATGTACCAAGAATGGGGGTTTTGAGAAGTGAAATGGCTAAAATTGACGAAATAAAATAGAAAATAAAAGGAAATAATAACTCTAAAAATAGAGTTATCATTGCTTATAGAACAGGCTTCATGATCAGCGTTCGCTGAATGAATCTTTATCAGCGAATGATAAAGTTCAGCATTCGCTGAAGTCTTCTACTTGAAACTTCGCGTGAGATGGACCAGTCTTGTCTTCGCTGATATCTGCATCAGGTCACTAGTAGACTTAGTCACTTGTTCTTCAGCTTGGTCTTCGATTTCAGCTTTGAACTTGGTTGACGCGAATCTTGTCTTAAGGGATCATAAGCAAAACAATTACAAATGAATCTATCAGCGATCATCAGTTAGACTTGAACATGATCAGGGCTCACTGATGTACAATGTTTCCTGAAGTATAAATTAAAGTGCATGTTTCCATCAGCGATACTAAACAGACTTAGTATATTTTTCACAGATGGCAAAACATTAATACATATTGTTTACTTACAATTTCACTAAGTGATTCTAAGGGTCATTATAAAATCCCTGAGGGTTTGGATCAACAACCTCCTGCCAGAATGGAAAATGTTTGCTTCTCATATGAAACACAACCATCTTATTGAGAACGTTCCAATCAATGAGATTTATGAGATGCTCATGCAAGACGAAGACGAAGTCATGGAGACAATGAGCTCTTAGAAACCATCTTCTAAACCACAAGTTGATCCCCTCGCCCTTGTGTCTGTAAAAGGCGGCAAGTCGTCCAGACGTAACTCCAATAGAACCCAAGTGTCTAGTGAGTCAGAACCAGAAGCTGAAGAAACAGAGGAATGTGACCCTAACCCCGAGTTAACTGAAATAAGGAAAGCAATGGCCTTCATCACCAAGTCTTTTCAAAAGAAGGCGTTCTTCAAGAAACCTTCCTCAAATAATCAGCGCTACTCTACCACTCCCAACAAGCACCATGATTATAAGGAAATGTATGAAGGCAAGAGAAAGTCTGACGAGCACAAGCATTCTGATCATAAGGAGAAGCACGATTGAAAGCCCGAATCAAAGAACAAATATGAGCCAGTCACGTGCTATAACTGCGGTAAATTGGGCCACTTTGCCAAAGATTGCCGAAAGCCCGTAGTACGTAACGTGGAATACTACAAGGCAAAGCCACTGTTAGCACAACAAAAGTAAGCAGGATAGGCACTGATGGTTGAAGACGACCACTGGCTAACTCGTTCCGACGACGAAAGTGATAATGAAGATGCCGATGCTTTCATGGGTAATCATTCTCCTCTGTCAGATCATGGAGATCTCTGTCAGGTATGTATCCCTATCCATCAAGGCTTAGTCGATCAGATCAAGTCCGACAATGCTAATCTTAAAGAAAAATGTATAAATCTTTCAATAGTACCAAAGGACCTTAGGGCCAAGATACTTGTCTTAAACTTAAAGCTTGATCAGTGTGAGGATGAGAAAGCAGAGATTGTCTATCAATGCTCCTCTCTTTAAATTCAACTCAAATAACATCTTTCTAAAATAACTGATCTTGAACTCAAACTTTATAAACGAGGTCAAACCGATCAAACGATCCATATGAACAAACCTAAGGAATTCACTTATTTCAATAAAGAATGGGGAATTGGGTATGACAACCATCACTATTTGAAAAAGTTCTATCAAGGAGGCCTACTCTATACAAGTTTAACTTGTTTGGCTTTGATAGAAAATACCCCGAATATAGATACAGATGGACTGGACCTCTCGAGGAGAAGGAAGAGGAAACTGAGAAATACAAACGCAAGCATACCACTAAAATGGAATTTCCCTTTGCGTATGAAGTTTTTAACTATTCTTATACGAAAAAGAAATCCATGTACCTTTTGAATGACTACTTTGACGGCTACAACGTTGCAAAGCCTAAGGATTCCTCCAAAAAGGATGAGGTCCCTGCAATAGAAACCAAAACAGAGACGGACGAGTTTAAACGCTATGTTCCACCTCTTGTTTTGGGAATGAAGTAATCGAATTAGAGGATTCATTTGAACAGGAAAGGATCAAGTTTCAAAAGGAAAAACTTGAGAAACTCAGATGCACCAAAACCGAATCTGTATCTGTTGAGGAAAGGGAACTCCTTCAAGTAGAAATCAATCGGCTCACATCCAAACTGTCTGCCTTGGCAACAGAAGTGATGCAAGAGCAAGTGAGTAAAGGTCAACTCCAAGCGAAGTTTGACCAACTCCAAAAGGAAAGGTAAATCTACCCGAACCTTCCTCAGACTCCTTAGATACATCTTCGTGTAAAGCTTTTATCGGCAAAACTACCTCAAGAAAAGGAAAAGAGTCTCAACAAAAATGTGTTCCAAAGAATCTTAACCCTGAACTTCAAAAAGCTTATGCAACAGATTCTTCCAAAAACACAGTGTGGATCCCAGTTTGACAAGTAACAATGATGTAATCGAATGATAATCGTTTATTGATAGATTGTGGAGAGTTACAATATAGGATTGATGAACAAACTCTCCTTGACTCACAGTTAAGCGCACGACTAATATATGAATAGCTTCTCTCCAAAAACTAACCTAATTACCTCTAATCAAGACATTAAATACCAAGGGCTTGACAGGCCCAAGCCCATTAACCATAAAGCCCATTATCTTGAGAGGCTTTACAAACAAATAAATAACACTAATTCTTTTATTTATATTACTTTCTATTTTATAGGACTTTAGTCCTAACAATCTCCCCCTACAGTTATATAAAGAAAACTTATGATCTTGGAATCTTCAGGTCTTGATATTCTCTCCCTCTTGAATCTTTGACAGATGTTGGCGTTGCTTGGCTTCAGGTCTCTCACGCTCCCCCTAAAGTTATATGCTCTTAGTCTTCACGTGTAATCTTTTCTGCACAGATCATAACAGTTACTCCCCCTCAACTTTTGCTTACTCCCCCTCAACTTGATAATCTGGGTCTTTGAACTTTTGTAACATTTTTCTCCCTCATGATGATGATCTTTGTCTTTGTATTTGTATCAGTTCTCCCCCTCATGATGATTAGGAGCATCCTGAGCATCATGTAACTTCAAAGAAAACACTGATGAGTAGCAAAGATTCCAGATAAAACGTTAAGTAACCAAAATGGGGTAATCAACTAACACAGAAACACATAGTAACTGTTATCACAACAATTAAGATAATTGTGTGGCCTATGTTCAGAGTTGGCATTGGGGTATCTCTGATAGGACTTCCAGTTATCACTGAAGTAAAATGTTAAAATTACTTCTCAAACTGTTCCGGCAATATCACGAAGATATGCGATTGGAATCACAAAGACTCGTGCATGTGTGAAAGAAATAAATTATATATGTTTGGCTCAAATATTGATTTGACTTGGGACACAAGTTAAAATCAATTGACACAGTGATTAGAAAATGAAGTTCGGAGACCGGAGTTGATGTCTTCCTTTTTCAATATCTAAGACCTTCGAGTGAGGAATAGATAGATTATATGCTAAATCTCTGTGCATTTATGAAACAAGCATCTTTTGTGAGATGCTCGAGTGGCTAGGTGGGGTGACACGAGTTATCGACATTGGGTCCATGTCTGTTTCAATATTCATCTCCAAAGAACGAGAATGAATAGATTGTGTGGTTACCCGGATAACTGACTCGGTTTGGTAAGGACCAATAATTCTTTTAAGTCCTGTCACAGCCTCACCATTATTCCTTTCTCTCCAAACTCGTCTATACATCTAGACCCCTCACTGTTGTCTATAAATGGATGTGTTTCCTGGGTAAGTCCTTCCGGTTCTGGATGGACCATAGAAACAATATAATTCCTAACACTCATTTAATGAACCAAATAAACCATTGAAGTACGCATTTAAAGTACGAGTTCAAAACTGAAATGTTTAGAAGTCAAACTTTTAAGAACGAGTCCTGATCTGAGTTGATCAGAAGTCATAATTAAAACAATAGAAGTCCAAAGAACAAGATCAAGCGCAAAGCAGAATGACTCAGTACGCACAGTGTTTGCAACAAATGAAACAATTGATCAGAAAGTTTAATTGTGAAGAACAAGTCACAATTATTATATCAGAGAAGAAGAGAATCATTAGTAAGAAAGGACGTACTATCAGAACAAAATTGGAATTCAAGCGAGTGTATTTCCATCAAAAAATCAACAAAATACGTGAGACATGGAAATAACTAAATCAAGAAAATATAACACATGGCAATTTTGGAATTTAAGATCGTAGAAAAACAAACTCAAGTAATTTTTTCAGGATGAATTACCACAGTTCTTTGAATTCACAAACAACTCATGTATATGTCAAATACCTGATGCTCCCCCTCAAATGTGGTATAACCTTAGAATGCGGTCATGTGAAAATGTTATTCTGGATTGTATCCTACATGACATTCCTGCAAAAACAGATCAAAAAGATTTTGGTATCCATGCCTTGATGGATCCTTGGTGGTTAGGTGTCTGAACTTTAAAACGGGGATTGGGGATGCTGTAGGTACCATACTAGTTATTGACATACCTTGGATGCACAAAGTCACTCTTTCCACAATAAGTGCAGCAGATATTTGCTTGGTTTAAGCTGATCAACTTAGCTATAGGGTAAACGTGAGCAGGTGAACTAGTCTTGGACACACGTGACTTTGTATCAACTACAGGAGAGGTATGAGACTTGTTTCCAACACTGTCTTCTATAGTTGATTTTTTTCTCCAAACCATTTTTACTTTTCTAAAAACATGATTATCTGATGAATCATTAAGCTCACTTTCAGAAGAACTAGAGTAATAAGATTGTCTTTTGTGAGAATTTCCGGTTTTTTATTGTTTCTTTGACCGTATTTTCGACTTAGATTTTGACGATTATGTTTGAGAAACGTTTTTGGGGGCAGAAGTGGAACACTCCCCTCTTTAAAAATTAATCTGTGAAGGCATTTTGTTAAGGAATTGAACATGACTCACAAGCTTTGGAGCAAAGTCGATCTTAGAAATATCCTCATCTTGACAAGCTGAAGAATTCATGAACTCAGAATATCGTTGAGCAGAGTCAAGTGGATTTGGACAGTCTGAGTCGGATGAGGAACAGTTAAAGGAATCATCCGCAAAAGGATTGTTGAAATCAGGGAAAATATTCCTTTGAACTGATTCGAATTGAGCCGCTTTATCTTTATTTGGTGAAAACAAAGGCTTGTCATCTGTGTCAAGGGACACGCCTAGAAAATCTTTACACGAGGAGTTATCCGAATTAGTAGGAAATGGGTCAACAGAGATGGTGTCCGGAGAGATAAGCTTCATCAGGGTATCCTCAGGACATCCCTTGGCCATCTTTGTGTTAAAAGTTCTGTCGCCATGGCAGACAGTTTGGAGTTTAAGTTGGCAATCTCGGTCTTATAACTCGTCCTTTCAGATTCGGATAATGACTCGATTTTATTCTTTTTGAGCTCATTGATGGTAGATAATAGTACAGTTCTTTCGGTTTCAAAAATAACCTTATCTCTCAAAATTGATTCTTCAAGTTTAAAAATTATGTTTTCCAAAATCAGAGGTGGAACGTAACGTTTGAACTCTGAGTTGGCATGAGAATCATAATCTGGTGTTGCTTGAACCGGAACCGGAGTTTCCACAGTTTTGGCAACGGAACAGATGTCAAAATAATCATTTGAGAGATGAGGTGTTTTGTTTTTCAGATATGAAGCATTAAGAGTTTCATACACGAAAGGAACTTGTACATTAATGTTTTTCTTAGGTGGCTCATCTTCCGAATTTGGTTCAGCATTAGCAGGCTTTTCCCCCACTTTTGGTAGTCGAATACCTGTTTTGCGTTTAAGGTCTTCCTCTTCCTCATCTTTCTGAGACAGTTTGGTCCACTTGATCTTATACTCGGGATAATGCTTATCTAGGCCCAAAAAGTTGAATTCATACAGGGTGGGAACCTTAGATAAGATTTTCTTAAGGTAACACGGATTATCATATCCGAGTCCCCAAAGGGCGTTATAATACTTGAATTCCTTCGGTTTGTTCAAATGAATCGTTTGGTCTGTTTGACCTCGCTTGTAAAGTTTGGATTCAAGATCCTTAAGCTTGTTAGTCAGATTATCATTTTCTTTTTGAACGGTTAATCGAAGATTGACAATCTTATTATTCTCTTCCTGAGACTTATTGAGCTTTTCAGTGATTTCAGATAATTGGGTTTCTAGGGATTCGGCTCTTTTTGAAATGGCTGAGCATTCAGATTGATAATTTTCTATCACACATTTATCCCCAGCCTTTTCAATAGTTAGTTTGCCTATGGTATCATATTTTATTTTTGCATCGGCTTCTAGCTTAGAGATTTGCGCTTCTAAATGAGAAACTTTCTCTTTGAGCTCAGAGTAAATTGGATAAGACATTGTTACTTGAAAGAAATAATCGTGAGACAATTCAAGATATCGATCCAGAATAAAAAAAAACTCAGATCCGGAATTCAAAGACTGTTCCGGAATTGAAATCCTGTTCGGAATTGAAAGCTTGTTCAGTTTATTGTGGTGTGATCACATTTCGAGTAACCCTGTAAAATTTCATTGCTAAATTCTGATTTTGAGCGAGTTATGGTGATTTGAAGTTAAGAAAGTTCAAAAATCACAAAACCCAAGTTGTAAAATTTCGTTGCAAAAAATGAAGTTTTACTGTTCAGGTGTTTAACTGGTTCCGAAATTTAACTAGTTTCGGAGTTGATAACCAGTTCCGGAATTGACAGCTTTCAGGTATTAAAAACAAGTCCCGCAAAAGGCAGGTTCTGGGACTGGGAAAAAAGTCCCGCAGTACAGTGGCAAGTCCCACAAATGGCAGGTTCCGGGACTGGAAATCAAGTCCCGCAATTGTATAGTACCGGAAGATAATCGAACACCGGGAGATGAGATACCGGAAGTGTTGTACCGGAAAATGAAATACCGGGAGTATTAAATACCGGGAGATGAAAATAGTACCGAAACTTGAAATCCGGTATTCGTGGGTTCCGGTATTCGAGGGTTCCGGTATCTGACAAGTACCGGAACGTCGAAACCAATACATGGAGTCGAAAAACTTACCCGATATTAAGAATTTCAGCACTTTTCGACTCGGGAAAAATCTGCAAAACTTTAGTACCAAACGAGACAACTAGGAAACGCTAAAAACACTAACCAAATCGAATTGATGAGCACTTTTTGAAGCAAAAACTTGGTTTTTATAAGAACAGAGACTAAAAACCCAGTAATCACAATTTTAAAAAATTGATGATTTTTACTCAATCAAAACTTTCAAAAACACAATATGATCTTAAATACGCTGTGGGAAAAAATTTATCAAGCCTCAATTTTGGGTTTTAACACCAAAATCAAAACAAGAAAATTTTTGAATAAGAACACAGTCACACAAAGTTGAATGATCAGGAAATAGAGAAATACCTTTGAATCGATAGCTTTGTCGCTCTGCTCTGATACCAATTGTGGATTCCAGTTTGACAAGTAACAATGATGTAATCGAATGATAATCGTTTATTGATAGATTGTGGAGAGTTACAATATAGGATTGATGAACAAACTCTCTTTGACTCACAGTTAAGCGCACAGCTAATCTATGAATAGCTTCTCTCCAAGTCTAACCTAATTAAACCTAATCAACACATTAAATACCAAGGGCTTGACAGGCCCAAGCCCATTAACCATAAAACCCATTATCTTGAGAGGCTTTACAAACAAATAAATAACACTAATTCTTTTCTTTATATTACTTTCTATTTTATAGGACTTTTAGTCCTAACACACAGAATCAAAGTGTTCCTCATCTCCCTCAACCACTACTGTTCCATCTGTGAATTAAATTGATTTTTGAGCTTTTATGAATTCCGATGTAAGTTCAGATGAGAAGTTTCCTAAGTTTGAATTTGACAAACCTCTTCCAAATCCCACCGACTTTCTTTCAAAAGCAGTAAATCGACCGGTCAAATTTCTGAAAGGCGAATGTTCTACAAAACTCAAAAACCAATATGTGAATGAAGTTTCCAAAAATTATTCAAATTCTCAAAAGCGTTCACAGACACGAAAGCAGATCGGTCGACCAAATGATAGACATCTTTCCTACTCAAACTCTACTGACCATACCTTTAATGATTTTTAGATAAAAATGGCCATGCCAAACAAGACAAACAAAAGTGGGTAGCTAAAGGATCTAACAAGAGCAAGTCGGAGTCAAAGTCGTTTAATTCTGCTTTCAATTCTAGGAAAGACATTAATAATTGTGGTTTTGTTAATTCGAATAATTCTGTTGAACAAAGTATTACTTTTTCGTTAAGACTTTATTCAATACAGCAGTTGATTCAATTATCCCATGATTGTTTGTGTTGCCCAAATTGTGGATTGAATGACTTTGTTAATCCCAATCTAGTGTAAACAATCAAAGTATGACATAGAATCTAGAGAGAGAAAGTGTTTGTCATCCATATATTCTCAAAGTAGTAAAATGACAAAGTTACAAGAGGTATAAAGAGTTCTAAAGAGTTTCTCCTAACTATTACAAGATAAGCCTATTTATACCCACAACTTACAAGGTATAAAGGCTTATACAAGATAACATTGACTTAATACAAGATGTTGACTTTATAATAAATCTTGAATACAATAATGTCCTAACAGACTTTGGTGATAATCGTTATGCATCTGATTGGTTTGGTTCTTATCATGTATTCAATTCTAGTCCTAAACGTAAATCACGTAAACCCAAACGGAAGCCCAATTCAAAATGGGTTCCCAAGACAGGTGATAAACCTAACCCTCCATGACCCATTTTCAAATAGGTACCTAAAAATGCCTAAACTCATTTTTGTAGAACGGTCATGTGTGGTACTTAGATTCAGGATGCTCCAAGCACATGACCGGAAGGAGGGAGCTGCTCACAATTTTCACCGAGAAATACTGCGAAGACGTGAGATTTGGGAACGACGACAAAGCGCCAATTATGGGCTACGTCGACATCGTTCAAGACAAGATTACTATCAAGAAGGTGTCATACGTCGCGGGATTGGGACACAACCTGTTCAGCATCGGACAATTCTGCGACAAAGATCTAGATGTCAATTTCAAAGCAAAAAGGTATAGTGTTCGCACTGAAGACGGAAAGGAATTGCTAGTTGGCACGCGAAAAACCAACCTCTACACCTTCGACCTCTCGTCACTGAAAACCGATGTCTCCGTCTGCCTTGATGTCGAAGGCCAATACTTAACAAGATTGGATCTGGCATCGACGTCTTTCGCACCTCAACTGCAAGAACATCAACAAACTGGTGCTAGGCGGACACGTCAAAGGCATGCCCGAGCTCAAATTCGAGAAAGATAGACTCTGTGGGGCATGCGAAATGGGAAAGATGAAGCGAGCTTCTCACAAGCCGAAGGCCACTCCGAGCACGTCCCGGTCCCTCGAACTCATCCATATGGATTTGTGTGGACCGATGCGCGTTCAGAGCATCAATCAAAAGAAGTATGTCATGGTCATGGTCGACGATTTTTCACGCCACACATGGGTGAAGTTCCTGCAATCGAAAGACGAAACCCTGGAGCTGATCATCACCCACTTGAAGACCATTCAGCTAAACCTACGACAGCTGGTTCAAACCATCAGGGCGGACAACGGGACGGAATTTAAGAATCACACTATAGACGAATACCTCACTTCAGTAGGTATCTCTCACAATTTCTCTGTCGCAAGGACTCCTCAACAGAATGGAGTCGTGGAAAGGCGGAACCGTACCCTTGTCAAAGCCGCTCGCACAATGTTGGCTCAATCGAAACAGCCGTTATTTCTCTGGGCTGAAGCAGTTGCAACCGCTTGCTACACGCAAAACCGTTTCATCATCAACAAATGATTCAACAAGACCCCGTACGAGATCATCAACAACCGAATCCTGAACATTAAGTATTTCCACACGTTTGGGTGCACGTGCTACGTTCTGAACGACAAGGATGACCTCGGCAAATTCAGTCCCAAGGCAGATGAAGGAGTTTTCATCGGATACTCCACGCAGGCTAAAGCATTCCGCGTTTACAACAAATGGACCAAAACCGCCTTCGAAAGCGTAAACGTGACATTTGACGAAGCCGCGGATTTGGCTTCTGAACAACTCAGTTCAGAACCCGCATTAACTGGTGTGTTTGCTTCCGAACACTCTCGTTCGGGATCTACACAACTTCCAGTAAATCCAAATCACGCATCTACGTCAAAATCACATCTATCTGATTTAGATTTACTGTTTGAGCACTTTTATGATGATTTCTTTAATTTACCTAATCCTCGTGTTATTGTGCATCCTAGGGTTGGAGACGCTCTAATCGAAAACTCAGCGAACCTTTCCAGACTCCAACGCTGTCTACGGAAACCTCTCAAAGCTCAAGTGATGCCACTACCGAAACGGCCATTCCATCGGAGGACCTTGTGCCCATTCCTGAGATCATTCCAGAAGCTTCGTCTTTAACAACTCAAACGGTTCAACCTCTGAATTCCTCGGAAGTTGCCCAACCAATGACGAATCCTGCACCATCTCCTCCAAGGAACCGTCCTTCTTCACTTGAATCCGTCCAAGATCTTCCTCCCGGTGCGTATGTGGATCCGGACACTTCCCATGCAACTCATCAACCACTTACATATACCATGAAATGGACACGAGCACACCCTCTCCATCAGATTATCGGCGATCCTTCCACTCCGGTTCAGACACGAGGTGCCTCTGCCAACTTCTGTCTATTTACCGGCTTCCTCAGCAAAATCAAGCCCACTACCATCTCTGAAAGCACTCAGCGATCCGGACTGGGTAATCGCGATGCAAGAGGAACTCAACCAGTTCGAGATTCTCAAGGTATGGTGACTTGTCCCACGTCCAGCTAACAAGACGGTTATCGGTACGAAGTGCGTGTTTAAGAACAAGAAGGATGAAGATGGCATCGTCGTACGCAACAAGGCATGCCTCGTGGCCAAAGGATACCGCCAACAAGAGGGAATAGACTACGACGAGACATGCGCTACATTAGCAAGAATTGAAGAAATACGGATGTGTCATGCCTACGACACGCACAAAAACTTCATGGTCTGCCAGATGGACGTCAAGACCGCCTTCCTCAACGGCGTACTCAAAGAAGAAGTTTACGTCTCGCAACCAGACGAGTTCGTGGATGACTCCAAGCCAAACCACGTATACATACTCGACAAGGCTCTGTATGGCCTTAAGCAAGATCCACGTGCCTGGTATGACGCTTTGTCCACATTCTTAGTCAAAGCTGGTTTTTTAAAAAGTAAAATCGACACCACTTTGTTTATTAAGAATGAAGAAGGTCATATTATTTTAGTCCAAGTATACGTTGATGATATTATTTTTGGCTCTACAAATCCTCAGTACTGTAAGAACTTTTCAGTTTTCATGAGGAGACATTTTCAAATGAGTATGATGGGTGCAATGAATTTCTTCCTCGGTCTTCAAGTTAAGCAACTGTCGACCGGGATATTCATTAACCAGGCTAAGTACATCCGGGATATTCTTCAGAAATACCAGATGGAACAGTCTTCGCCCATGATAACTCCCATATCTCCAGCTACGCGGTTACACACCCATCCTTCCGGAAAAGATGTGGATCCCAAGACCTATCCTGGGATGATACAATCTTTAATGTACTTGACGGCGAGTAGACCAGATATAATGTTTTCAACCTTTTTATGCGCCTGTTTTCAATCGAAATCAAAAGAGTCTCACTTAATTGTTTTAAAGCGCATACTTCGTTATTTAAAATGTATTGCTGATCTTGGCTTGTGGTACCTGAAAGAGACAGGTTTTGAGCTTACAACATATTCAGACGCGGACCACGCGGGAAGCATGCTGGATCGGAAAAGCACTTCGGGAAACGTGTAGTTCCTGGGCGATAGTCTAGTCAGCTGGGCATCCAAGAAGCAGCAATGCGTCTCCACATCTCCACATCTCAAGTGATCTGGATGCGAACCCAGCTCAAGGATTACAGATTCTCCTACTCAAAGGTGCCCATCTACTGCGACTCGAAGAGCGCGATCGCAATATCTAGCAATCTGGTTCAGTACACTAAAGCGAAACATATATGTTAGAACTAGATCCGTGCAACAAATAAGAAATCAGTAATATGAATCAATAAGAACAATGATTTCAAACTGTCATCCCTTTCATTAACTTTCAGAGAGAATGTTTACAATACGAATAGAAAGCTAAAGAGATGATTAGCTCGTTTTTCCAAGCTAATCACACATTGAATACATCGGGCCCGTGGTTAACAAGCCCACGGCCCGTTCACTAATAAGATCTAATTTAAACAAATACAATTCAACCCTTGAACTTTAAATCAACTATAAAACATGCCCTAACAATCTCCCCCTTTGATTTGAAGTTCGAGTTCGCGCTCTAGCTCTCGCCAGTTGAACACGTATCGTTTGCGCAATGCGAAGTGAACCTCAAATAATCTGATGGCGCGGCGATAGTCGATGCGATCTTCAATCATCTCCAAGGCATTCCGAGCAATAGTTTCATTCTGATTCGGAACATAAGAATACCTTGGATTCTCAGACTCGTGTTGAATAATCTTTCGAAGAGTATCTCTGACCTTTAGAAGTGTGCCGTCGCAGAATCTTTCCACCTGACTGAAGCGCACGAGTTTTTTCTCCTTTTGCTCATTGAGGTAAACAATCCCGAATTCTGGTTCCAGAAGCATAGCGTTCTCGGGATACATGTTTAACTCAAGTGCTTTCAGATTCGGCTTGATCAGATTTACCTTTTTCGCCTTGTTCTCGATAGCCATTTGAAGTCTATTAGATAAGACATCATGATGGTGCGGACTAGGTATCGACGAACAGCTTCGAGCGCCTTTATAATCTCCAGCGGTCGGATGGTTCTTGTACGTAAGTCTTTCAGAATAACCAGAAAGTCGAGCGGTCGGAGGTTCTTGAAGTCAGCTTCTGAAAATTTCCATTCGTTCCCATCTTCACGTCGAACAATGAAAACTGGGTAGACGATCCTCATAATGCGTCTTGAATAGATACTGATTACCTCTGTGATCCGAAGTTTGGTTCTGACCTGGTTGACTGGAAGACACCGCTGCATTGTGCTGATATATCGGCGTTGAAATTCTGGGTTAAGGTTGTAAATACCCAGACAGAAGGTCGGCTTGATCGGGCGAAGCTTGTGGACGAACAACTTCTTCAAAGATTCCTCCAAGTGATGGATAAGTACCATGATCTTCTCCCAACAGATTTGTTGCTGTTGAGGAGGAGGAGGAAGATCAGAAGCTGTCGTGGGAGGAGTAGTTGTCGGAAGATCGGAAGTAGTAGAGTCGGATCTTGTTGATGATGTTCCGGAGGGTTGAGCATAGTGAACGGGGGATGTTCCATACAAAATTTAGAGCAGGAACTGATCATAATCAATGTTGTCGTCCTCATCAGTGGGGAAGACCAAATTTACCTAGAGATTTACGGCACTGGCGGCGTTTTGGTACCATGCATCTTCGGTCTCCGGGTTGGCTTCACAATCTGGATCTATCATGTCCAGAATCGGTATGTCTGATGAGTCAAAATCAATCAGTTCCTGTGTTGAACCCTCGAGCTTTTCAACCGTCGGGTCTTCTTCATCTGATATCTCCATGTCTATAACCATATCTGCTAAAGGCAACTCGGCTTCTGGTGCTTCTGTTGTAGCTGCCGCAGTTTGGGGTTCCGGATGAACCACAATTGTAGCTTCAGTCTGGATCAGGGAGGCGGTCTCGGTCAGACGTTGTCTTTTCTCCCCCTCACGGTGATCATGATCATCCTGGTCATCATGTTTCTGCTTCAGGCCGCCTGCTTGACTCTTGCAGGTATCTTCGAGTGAGCGGACTCTCTCGGACAGCGTTGTGAGCGCTAGGTTGTAGTCCTTGAGAGTCGAGTCAATGGCGTCTAAGCAAGTGGTAATAGATGAAGATGGAGCAGTGACCTGTGATCGGAGAATTGAGATCAGGTCTGCTTCAGTAGAGGCGGTTGTATCTGATTCCTGGAGCAGTTGGGCCAATCGCATCGTCTTCAGGGTGTCCACCGAATAGATAGGTTGCGGTTGAATCGGTGGAGGTACAGGGGCGGTTTCAGTTTCGACGAGGTGGCCTTTACCTTTGATAGCGCGCATAGCTTTGGCAAGTTCAGCGGCTACATGTTGCTGCATCTGTTGCTCCATATCCTGGCGGACAGCCTTAAGGGTGCTGTCCAGGGACCCTGGTGACACAAAGTCTGGGTTACTAACTCCGGGACCACTTAGGTTACCCGTTGAGGCATCTACCGCGGGGGTAGAGCCACCTACATTCACAGTTGGCGTGATAATAGCTGTGGTAGGATTTCCGTCCGATCCTCGTGTTCCGGCAGACAGAGACACTACAGACGTTTCGGTCGGGTCACTTAGAGCCGCGACTTGGTGTTGTTCCGCATCAAGTGTCCTAGTCAAAGAATCTTCAATAACAAGTGGATCTAGACTCGATGGTGCACTGAAAGAAATCGAGACCGGGGGTTGCTGGTCTCTTGTTTCAACACCAGTACTCTCCGAGTGAGAGACCGGTGGAAGTTGTGCTATATCCCCGTGTGAGACTGAAACATCCGTCTTTTGAGAGACGGATGAGTGGCTATGGAGGTCGTGCAATTGCTCCGCTGGGTCCACGGAGGCTTCTTCAATACCCTGTCCCAACAAATGAGACAAGGTAGTATATGTGGCAACCCAGATATGACGTGGCTGGTTTCGCTCAGGAGCCTCATTATCTTTACGACTCAATCTTTCTTGGTTCGCGTTCGACCTTAACACCCTCCTTTTTACATGTTCTATGTCCCGGGGAAGGTCCCTCCGGCTCTGGCTGGACCATGGGATTCCCTAATTCTCATCTATATGCTATCACAGGTAGGGTTTCAGGCATATGCATAGCACGGATATTATCATGCTCCCCCTCAAAACATACATGGGGATTGACATGCTCCCCCTCGGATTGAGAGTGATATCAACACAAGAAAAAATATTTAGACTTTGTAAGAAAAACAGTGTGACTCTTCCCCTCGGATTGAGGTTGTTGATCTGCCATGGAATATCTGTAAAAAGATCCAAAGTTAGTAAACAAGGCGGATAAACAAGTTCCGGCGCGTACCTTTGCATTAAATGGCTCAATCTGAGACAGGTTGAGGACTGGCAGTGTGATGGCAGGTGCTGAATTGACAAATGCAGAGGAGTCCGGACATAATGAAGATATGTAGAACATCCCGGACAGACCATACTTCCCGGACAAATAGAGTTTCCGGACAAACATGGTATCCGGATGAAAGAGGATGGAATGGCAAACCTTTTCGGTCTAAACAAAGTATCCGGACAAAGGGTGTTTCCGGACAGAGTAGGGATTCCGGATAGTCCTACCCGGATACCCATCCGGTCCGGAAACTCATCCGGACTGATGGGTGTCCGGACACTTTTAGACTTTAAAGAATAATCACATTTTTCAAATAGATGAAACCTGTAGGATTTTGAAAAAATGGATCTCTTGCTCCCCCTCAAACTGAGAATGGGAAAAACTTGCTCCCCCTCGGATAGTGTATAGGGATGTGCAATGGAGAGTTTGACACACAAAAGCTTTAGACATTTAAAGAAAAATTTGTGTCGCTCCCCCTCAAATGATGAGCATTAGATGACATGCTCCCCCTCAGAATGTGCGCGTAGAGTGAAGTGCACACGGGAGTATCCACACACACAAAAAGCTTTTTAACATATTTAAGAAAAAGTGTGTGTGATGCTCCCCCTCAACAGTAGAGTAACATACCTGATGGTTGGTCATGCCCCCCCTAAACACATGAGCAGCTTGTTAAAGCACAGGTATAGACAAACCTCACGTCTTCTTAATATTGTTCCTTGTAGATCGTGAGCAGCTCCCTCCTTCCGGTCACGTGTGTGGAGCATCCAGGGTCTAAGAGTCACACATGACCGTCCTGCAAAACAAGTTTAGCGGACCTTCGGTACCCAGATTTGCCTGGGTCCGGGAGGGTTAGGTTTGGCACCGTTTGGGGAAGCTTGCTTTGTCCCAGCTTTCCCTTTAGGGGTAGGATTTACACCGGTGGAGGGAACTGGTTTTGGCACTTGTTTCCTCTTTGGTGCAGAATTTACACCTTTAGGAGGAACAGATTTTGTAGCAGCTTTCCACCTGGGTGCCGGTCTAACCTCAGTAGAAGAATCCCGTTTTGGAATGGGTTTGGTCTCCCGCTGTGGTTTAACCTCTGATTGGAAACCCCGTTATTTATAGTATTTTCTTTTGTTATTACGGGGTTTGCGTTTGGGTGTCAAATTATACATGTGATATGACCCAAACCAATCATTGTTATGGATATCATCAAAGTCATTCCAACCACAACTAGAGCAACATAAACAATCATGCGACAATTGAATCAATTGTTGAGTGGAATAAATTTTCATCGGAAAATTAACATCTCTTTTAACAAAATCATTCCTATGATTCCAAGCACAATTGTTTTTGTTCATTCTAGGGTAAAACACAGTATTGAAAGACTTTGATGTTGCATCTTTGACAGATTCCTTGGCTAGCCACTTTGGTTTTTCTTGTTTAGGGCGACCGTTTTTATCCGAAACAACAGGGACAGTGCGGTCAGTGACTTTTGAGGAAACAAGAATCTTAGCAGGTGATTGGCCGATCTTTTGCCTCGGCTGTGATTGTTTTTGTGAAACAGGCTTTGATTTTGAAATCTTCATCACATCTGGGTCCTTTGTTTTAGAATAGTCACCCTTTAAAAAATTGACCGGCCGATTGACTACTAGTGACAGAAAATCAGTATGACTCGGAAGAGGTTTGTCGAAGGGGAACGACTAGAACTCTTCTTCACAGTTACCTTCGGAGTTCATGTACTCTGAAAAATTTATCTTGGGAATTACTGGACTTGGATCAGGTGAGGAAGGTGAGGAACTCTTTGTGCTTGTGTGCTTTGGGGAATTTGGTGCGGAAGCTAAGAAAAAATCAGAGTTCAAATTCCTTAACACACTCTCGTCTTGAGAATCTTGACCGTCTTGCGAACTAGAAATCTTGCCTAGGAAAGCTTTGCACGAAGACGTGTCGGATGAATTTGAGGAAAGTTCGGGTGAAATCTGCTTTTCAGATAGCAGTTGGTCAATTTGCTCTTGAAGCTGACCATTTCTCGTGTACTCTTCCATCTTTTCTGTTGCCAAGGCAGACAGTTGTGATGTGAGTCGATTGATTTCACACCGAAGGATTTCCTGTCCTTCACCAGACACAACTTCGGTTTTGACCGGTTGTAGATTCTCAAGCTTTGTAATTAAGACTTTCTTTTCCATTTGAAACATTGACCTTTCTTTCTCAATTGACTCCTCCAACTCGACTATCTTTGCTTCCAAGATGAGAGAGGGAACATAGAGTTTAAACTCATTCGTCTCAATCTTGGTTGCAGGTGCTAGGTCCTCATCCTTTTTGGAGGAATCCTTGGGTGTAGCTACCTTGTAGGGGTCGAAGTAGTCATTGGAGAGGTACTTTTTGTCCTTTTTATACGAGTAGTTTAAAGGTTCATAACAAAATGGAAGTTGAATTCCTCGTTTGTGTGTGCGCTTATATTCCTCGGTTTCCTCCTCTTTTTCGGGTTCAAGAGGACCAATCCATTGAATTCCATATTCAGGATACTTTTTATCCAACCCAAAACAAGCAAAGTCATACAGAGTGGGTACATGCCATCTTCCCTTTTTCAAATAGTGTGGGTTATCATATCCGATTCCCCACTCTTTGTTAAAGTATGTGAACTCTTTAGGTTTATTCAGAAAGATGGTTTGATCAGTTTGACCCCTTTTGTGGAGTTTTGTTTCAAGATCAGTGATTTTATTTACAAACTCCTTGTGCTGAATTTGAAGAGCAGAGCATTGATAAACAATTCCTGCTTTTTCATTCAAGCACTGATCAAACTGTGACTGAAGTTCAGATAATTTGGCCCGTAAGTCCTTAGGTGATATCGTAAGATTTTTCCATTTGTCTTTTAGATTAGCATTTTCAGACTTATATTTTTCAATTATGCTCTTTTGAACATCTAGCTTTTCAGATAGTGATCTAATCTCAATCAGTTGTTCATTAGAGGTGGCCTTAACGAAATCTACCCGTTCAGCAAGAGGTTTCATTCGGTCATAAAGTTCTGAAAAGATAGGTCCACATACCTGACACGGCTTTGTCATGTCTTCTTCAGCAGGAGACATATTCAGTTGCACTGGAGTGATCGTCAGACGATTGTTGATTCAAAGTGGAATAGTATCAAAGATACTTAAATGTCCCCCTCCTGCGACTTAGCACGGGGGTCCCGGACGAGAAGAGCTTATCGGGTATAGTAATTACCGGATACCTTAAAGTGTTCGAATGGGGTTTCCGGATACGGTAGTTACCGGAATTGAAATGATTCCGGATATGGAAAAATTGAAACAAGATGTTTTCGGATACACTGAAGTTTCCGGGTACAATGGATTGTCCGGATAAGATATGTCCGGAAACACTGGGTTTCCGGATACAAATGTTACCCGGATTGTATAAGGAAAAATGACTTACCCGGATTGCAGAACTTACCCGGAAAGATGAGGAGTCCGGAAGGAATAACACAATTATCCGGAAACTATCAACTTGTCCGGAAACCACGACTGGGTTATCCGGAAAACACGGCTGTTTGCTCAACTCGATCGAATTTTCGATTAGGGTTGCCCAAAATCGATCCTGGAAGATTAGTAATAATACCAAACACAAAAGTAACACTAATCCAATCGATTTCAATGCAAAAACAACAAGTTTTGATGGTTAAAAATCCGATTTTTATCAAGAACACTACCAAAACTTTTGATCTTAAATTGCTTAATAAACCACTCAAACGATCGAATAAAGA
The DNA here is from genome assembly GCA_033807775.1 of Saussurea involucrata. Lineage (NCBI taxonomy): Eukaryota > Viridiplantae > Streptophyta > Magnoliopsida > Asterales > Asteraceae > Saussurea > Saussurea involucrata. Next base: position 144,758,879 of record CM066322.1, read on the forward strand.
CGTGAAAATTTGCAGAATCACTATTAGTAATGATGCTAACAATACCCAATGAGCAAAATCGATCAATTTAATTAGAATCAAGATTTCGAAAATTCAAGATGAACACATACGTGAAAAGTCAAAATCTTACCAGAAATCACTAGAGAGGCTTTGAATCGAATTCGTCCGTCTGCTCTGATACCAATTCTTAGAACCAGATCCGTGCAAAAAATAAGAAATCAGTAATATGAATCAATAAGAACAATGATTTCCAACTGTCATCCCTTTCATTAACTTTCAGAGAGAACGTTTACAATACGAATAGAAGCTAAAGAGATGATTAGCTCGTTTTTCCAAGCTAATCACACATTAAATACATCGGGCCCGTGGTTAACAAGCCCACGGCCCGTTCACTAATAAGCTCTAATTTAAACAAATACAATTCAACCCTTGAACTTTAAATCAACTATAAAACATGCCCTAACAATATAGACGTTCGGTATCATTTCATCAAGGATCACGTCGAAAAAGGTACAATCGAACTCTATTTCGTTAATACAAAACATCAGATAGCAGATCTCTTTACAAAACCCTTGGACGAAAAACGCTTTCACTATCTAGTGTCCAAGCTTGGTATGCTTAACCTGAAGGTTTAACATGTATATGTGCCCGGTACAATTTCCATACAATTACGTGGAACTGTCTCGTAATCACCTGGTGTCTAATCTCCAGATGATCGAGTACACACTTCCTTGTCTCTGTATTCTAATTGTATCGCGCACATCTCTAAATAAACCTCTGTATCAAATTGCACAAATCCTGCACAATCTGAGGGGGAGTAAATTTCTTTTTGTGCACATTCGAGGGGGAGCGGTTATTTTCAAGTTCTTAATTGTTTTGGAAAGAAAACAGCAGTTTAAAAACCTCAGGGTTAATTTTTGATTTTTCCTAAAAGTACCCGGATAGGGTATCCTGATAGTTCATCCGGAATCCGGATAAGTATCCGGACCGGGTAGTTTCCGGACGTCCTATCCGGACACCCAATCCCGATCAGGTGTTTTCCGAACAAAGTACCCGGTAAGCTTGACCATATATAAATATCCGGATCCCTCATTTTTTCAACTTTTTCCGGAAACTCGATTCAAAACCCTCTCATTGCGCCAAAACCCCTCGGACCACTCTCAAATCGCTCGTTTATCTCGTGTTTCGACTCCAATCAAAGGTATGTACTTCGATTCACTCTTCTAATTGATTTTCGACCTTAATCACACTCGATACGCACTTAAGATCGATCGATTCATCGATCGATTTCATTGTTCGGCTCACCGAACCCTGTTGGTTCATCTTCCGACGATTTTAGGGGTTTTTTTTCTTGATATTATTATCGATGGTTATTATCGCACACCTTCACAACCCGTTGGTACAATCCGATTTGGGTTTGGGTCACTGATATGTTCGATTTGCGATACCCGGAACTCGTCCGGATAATTCAAATCTATCCGGACACATTCATCTTGTTCGGACACCATCATACTATCCGGATATTTCGTCTTGTCCGGTATCCCTATTATCCGGATACTCTTGGATTCAGACACACATCTCGCCCGATAAGCATCTTATCCAGAAACCTTTGTATCCGGAAACCCTAGTTGTTCGGAAAGTCATGTTGTCCTGTAAGTTCAATCTTATCCGGACACCTCGTTTTACCGGTAAGTTCACTTTTTATTCGGAATCTTCGTGTGTCCGGTAAGCTCCTTTGTCCGGTAACTTGGTGTATCTAGTTACTAAAGGTATCCGGTAACTTTGTTATCCAGTAACCCTTGTATCCGGACATCCATGTGTACCGGACACCTCTTTGTTCCTGGACACCTATCACCTATCACCCTTGGCCAATCCACTTGCCCTGTCTCACTGCCATTTTCCAGTTTGATCCGATTATTGCCAAGGTACGTACTGCTACATTTCTCTCAGTCAAATACTAACAGGTATTCAATGGCTGATCAACAACAACACCAAGGTGACCAACACCATGAGGAATTCATTGATGAGGCGGCTGACAACGCTCTTGTCTTACCCGACGATATTTCAGAAATCGAGGGCAACAACCATCACCTCGATGCTGCTGAGTTCCAACCCCAACATCGAGTGGTTGTGGACATCCTCCTCGGCCATCCACTCCGACGCGCACTTACGACGACCACGGAGGTCCCTGTCCTCTATCGGCAACAACTCTGGAACACAATCCGAGTGGTTACTGGTCACAACACTCAGCGGATTGAGGCTAACATCGATCACTTGCCATTCGTCCTCGCACTAGACTCCTTCCCATAGATTCTATCCCTACCGAAAGCCACCCATGAAGGTCGAGCTGCATTTCATCCGGCCGTCGATGATGATACCCTTTGCGTCGAGATTCGGGCCTTGGGGTACAATCATGCACTGAACCGGCTGTTTGCTTTCAACAGGAAGTACCTCGCTCCCATCTGGTACACACTCTTCACAATACTGAACCGGTCCCTATCTTCAAGGTGGAAAGGCATCAACCAATGTACCGGCAACTTCCTACGCCTCGTTCATGACGTCATCTACAACAGACAAGTCGACTTTTCCACCATCATCTGGCACGAACTGGTGAAGAACATCCGAGACAATGGCGGAACGAAAGAGCGCAAGTTCATCCCATACATCTGATTCTTACAACTTGCCATCCGCCAGCATATGGACGCTAACCCGGACATTCCACGACGCGTTAATCACCCGGTATGTCCTACTTTCTGCCCCCATTATCTCGTTATTTGTAACCCATCCAATGCATAAGCTATGTGTATACCTGGTGCCTTGTTGGCCTACGCGAATCCGCAAGCACCGAGTGTGATAGCTTATAGACAATCGCTAGATTTAGGTGCTCCTACGGTCCAGCCAGAGCCGGAGGGACCTCCCCAAGGAGCTAGGACTGAGAGACGTGAGGGTCTTAGAATAAGAGGAGGTAGAGTTCGGGTAGCTGGGGCCCCCGGACGTGGTGTGCTGAAAGAACTTATCGTGAGGGGAACTGGAGCGGGCGGTGCTGAGGATTCGCGTGTCGGTACTAGCCATACCCGACCTTCCTTAAGACAACCATCTCGACCATCTACGAGCCGACCACCTACTCCCCCCCCCCCCCCTCATATACTACCTCAACCACCCGTACCACCGATGACGTCGGACCGTCGACTACCCTACACGAGGTCCCGATCGTCACTACCCCACTACTTGACCAAGACCCCGGAACCGATACAACTGAGTCAATATCCCCGGTCATCCAAATCGACGCCTTGGATTATGAGAGCACCGACTCCGATACGGATCAAGCCATCCGACTAGCCAAGATACCCGCACGTATCGGACGTTGCCCACCAATGATCGAGGAAACTCCATCTACCTCACCCAAACACTCTGAAACCCCTAACCCCGAGCCGAATATGGGAGACATAAGGAGAGAGGAGGGAGACTTAGTTGAAAATTTGGAACTAGTGAGACGGAGAGAATGGACATCTAAAAGAATCATGCGAGATCTAGCGTGCTGAATAGAGAAGCTAATAAGCGAAACCGAACCCGCGTCACCCAGGTTGTCACATCTACTATTTCGTCTCATCTGTTGGGACGAGATATTGAAGAAGCCATCGTGGACCTAGCGACGCAATTGCAAAACCTCCCTAGCCACTCAAGTGACTCTCAACAGTTGCTTGTTTCACATTCTCACGGGAAATTAGCACATAATCTATCGTTCTCTCACTCGGAGAGTTTCGATATTGAAAATAGAGAATAGCTGCCCCAGTTCTCGACTTCTTTCAGTGCACCATCGAGTCTAGAGCCCCTTGACGATTTAATAAATTCTTTGGCTAGGACACAAGTACCTACATCTGCTACTATCGGTGATTTAGGTGTACCGATCGGAACATCCGTAGTAAGTCTGCCCTTGAGTGGATTAAAAGCATCGGATGGAAATCCTACCACAGCTATCCTCACGCCAACTGTGAACGTAGGTGGCACTTCTGTTATTTCAACAGTCGTGACCTCAACGGGCAATCTAAGTGATCCTGGAGGTAACTTACCCGACTTCGTATCAAGGAAATATTTGGACGGCGCCTTAAAGGCTGTCCGGTAAGCACTGACCCAGGAGTTTAAGACCGAAATGGATAAAGTCAAGAGTCTACTAAAGGGAAATGAGAAAGTGGTCGAAACAGAAACCACACCAACACCTCCATCATCAACTGCTCAGCTGTCTTACTCGGTGGATGACCTTAAAACCATGCTCCTTGCCCAGCTACTCCAACACTCCAACTCTGACTCCTCAACCGAAGCCGATCTGATTTCCTTACTCCGCCTTACTCCTGTCACAGGTATCTACTCCTCCAGCACTGATCCACACCAGATTAGACCAGCTTGACTCGACCCTGAAGGACGTTCAAAACGTCCTTTCAACTTTGTCCGACAGGGTCGCCTCACTCGAAGATACTTGTAAAGGTTAAGCTGGCGGACTAAAGCGCCCGTACGATGACCAGGATGATCCTGATCACCGTGAGGGGAGAACAAGCACCAAAGATTATCCGAGTCTAAGCCAATCACCATCGACACTACTCCAGCGGTTCAACCGGAACCATCAACTGTGGCACCATCAGAAGACCAGTCACAGAACCAGTTAAGTCTAGTCAACATGGTTGTCGATATGGACATTTCAGATGAAGAAGACCCAATGGTTGAAAAGCCCAAGGGAGAAAACCAACCACTGATTGAATTCACAGCAACGAAATGGCCAGAATTTGAAATGATATATCTAAAGTCAGAAGTGGACCCGGAAATTGAGAACGCATGGCACGAAAAAGCTGCCAGTGCAATAAATTCCGAGGTAAACTTGATCTTTTCGGCCGAAGCTGATGACAACTTTGACTATGATCAATTTCTTCTTCAATCCATTCGAGTACCCCCGCATATGCTCAACTGTTACCCGAGACTTCTACACCCGTTCAACCGACATCTCCTCAACCCGAAACTGCTCCTGATCAACCACCACAACCTGTACAATGGGAGAAGATCATGATCCTGATTCCCTTTCTAGAGGACTCTCTATAGAATCTTTTTGTAAACAAGCTAAGACCGTTCGCCCCAACTTTCTGCCTCGGATTATCAAAGTTCGACGACGCCTACAAGAAACAATACCTAGAAGTTATGAAAAGGTGTCAACCGGTCAGTCAGGTTCGAACAAAGCATAAGATAACCGAAGTCACCAACATCAGGTCAGGTCGCATTCTGAAGATCTGGTACCCAGTCTTTACGGTCAAAAGAGAAGATGGGAAAGAATGGACATTCTCCGAAGCCGAGTTCAAGAATCTAAGACTGAACGACTTCCACGCTATCATCAAAGATATTGTTAGGTCATTGGCCAGCATCTTCCTAAATCGAAACGTGGCGCTGGCTGCTATGCTATAAGGGAATAAGTTGCGCCTTCACCACCAGCAATTGCTTTTGGCGTAGTGGTAAGCGCTTGGTCCTGACAAGTGGTATCAGAGCACTTGTCAGGACCAAGCGCTTACCACTACGCCAAAAGCAATTGCTGGTGGTGAAGGCGCAACTTATTCCCTTATAGCATAGCAGCCAGCGCCACGTTTCGATTTAGGAAGATGCTGGCCAATGACCTAACAATATCTTTGATGATAGCGTGGAAGTCGTTCAGTCTTAGATTCTTGAACTCGGCTTCGGAGAATGTCCATTCTTTCCCATCTTCTCTTTTGACCGTAAAGACTGGGTACCAGATCTTCAGAATGCGACCTGACCTGATGTTGGTGACTTCTAAAGAATATCTAGCCATGGGATCCGAAACCAAACCGCCTGTTCTTATACCAGAAGAGTATCAGCAATGGAAAACTCGTATGATCCAATTCCTTGACAACATCGATGAAAATCTTATGATTTCTATTCGAGAAGGTCCAATCGAAGTATATATCGATGTCGCCGCAACCCCTGCTACAGAGACAACTCCAGAAATTCCAGCGACCAGAGTAAAGAAGAATTATTCCCAATACACTGCTGAACAGAAAAATAGGCATGCTATTGACAAAAGAGCAATTACTTTGATGACTTTGGCTGTCCCGAATGAGGTTCTTAACAGGATTGACAGTGGATCATCAGCTAAAGAAATGTGGGACGAATTGGAAAGGCAAATGTTAGGAACTGTGAGATCTATTCAGGCAAAGTTAAATCAAAGCATAAATGCTTATGAAAGGTTCAAAGCAAAAGAGTCAGAAAGTTTGACACAGACATACAGTAAATTTTGCACTATTCTAAATGACTTGAGAAGAAATGGACTGAAGAAAACAAAATCAGAAATAAATTACAAATTTCTGAACAGTCTAAATTCAGAATGGTCATCATTTGCCATAAGTCTGCAAATGAACAAGGATATGTGTGAAGAAGACTTAAATGATTTGTTCTGTGTTCTTAATCAACATGAAGACTCTGTCAAGTTAGTTGTGGAAGAAAAGAAAAATGTTGCTGATCAGTTAGCGTTCTTATCAAAGTCCAAAGCAATCAAAGCACCCAAAAAGACTGCATATCTATCAGAAATACCGAGTCTGGAGGAATCTGACAAAGAAGAAGGATCAGAAGATGATGAAGATATCAAGATAATGGCTGAAAAGCTAGCTTTGCTGACAAATACTTTCAACAAAAGGTATGGGAAGGGCAGATTTCAAGGAAATTATAAGAGAGCTGGAAGTTCAGATTATAAGAAGAAAGATGACAGAGAAGAAAATAAGATTGAAAAGAGAATAGAGAGAAGTGAAGAAAACAAGGAAGAGAAGGAAGAGAGAAAAGAAAAGAATCTGTGTTTCAAGTGTGGAAAATCTGGACATTATGCCAAGGATTGCAGAGTTAAAGTTGTGAAAGATTATGAATACTACACCAAGAAGGCTCAGCTTGCAAAGAAGAGAGATGACGAGAGTGCGCTATTGGCTGAACAGAAGAATTGGCTGTACTACACTTCTGATGAAGATGATCATATCAACTTTCCACAGATGCGAAGCTATATGGCAAAAATGAGGAATGAGGATGATTCTGATTTTGAAGATGCTGATTCTGAGTCATCTGCTGAGGTACATTCTTCACTTGAATTAGAGTTAATGACACAGATTGGTGAAATGAAAACTGAATTTGCTAATCTAAGAAAACAGATAAAAGGAGAAAGAACTTTGGTTAACAAATTCAGAATTGAAAAAGAAGTAATAAAAGAACAATATGAAGAATCTGAGGCTGAGAAACAGAAAGTTAAAGATGAAAATTCTGAATTGATGAAAAGGCTTTCTGAACTAAAAGTTGAGTTTTCAAAAATAAAGGATGAAAAAGGTGATTTACAAATAAAATTTGATATGTTATTTGAAGAAAGAAAGAATTTATACACCAAAATCAAAGAATTGGAAGATTTGAATTTGAAAAGAGGTCAGACTCAGCAAACATTAAATCTTTTATTAAGCAATGTTAAAGATACAAGATTTTACAATCCAAAGAAGGGATTGGGATTGGAAGAAAATGTCATTTTAAAAAGAGCTCCAATACTTCAAGTTTCTAAGCCAAAAATCCCAGAAATTGTTGAAGTTTTCATAAGACCTGCTAGTTCTATAACAAGTTCTGACAATTTGCAAAGACCAAACTCTAAAAAGTCAGATGAGACAATTTCTGAGTCTAAAACAGAAAAGTCAGTTGGTTCAGAAGAAAAGGTTAAGAAAGAAGTTTCTAAACCAACAGATGAAAAGCTAAAGATTTTGAAGATGATTTTGCTTTCCAAAACTTTAGGGGGAGAAAAGCTAAAGATTTTGTAGATTGATATGATTGAAAAATCTGATTGATTGATTAAAAAAAAAAAAAAAAAAGGAGAAGAAAGTCAGAAAGTCGTAAAAAGACAGAAATTTGACTTGATCACATGAAGATAAGATTTGTCATTTCAAGGGGGAGCAAAGAAAAAGCAAATATATAACAGAAATCAATTTGGAAATAGTTGCTGCTGCTGATTAAAGACTGACCAGAAGTTGTTAACTCAGATTATTCAGAATTCTGAGCAAAAGTTGTCAAAGCATTCAGAAGAGCTCCTTCTGAAGATTGTTCATGCTCTAAGAATTTGATGATGAATAGTACAAGTGTGTTTGACAAAAAGGGGGAGATTGTTAGGTCTAGAGTTTTGTCAAAAACACAAGTGTTGAGTTCTGAGTAGAAGACTCAGAAGTTCTGAGTGAGAAATCTCAAAAAGATTCTAAGTGTTGGATTCTGACTAGAAGGTTCAGAGTTCTGAGTAGGAGACTCAGAACTTCTGACTATGAAGACAAATGTTCTGAAGCGCTTATTCAGAAGTATGTTCAGAATTTATATCTTAGGATATTTTCTGTTATAATCAGTTACTAATTAGGACACGTGTAATTGTTCTATTAGTCTGTTTCTTATATGTACTGTAGCTTTAGTCTTTCTTATACAGTATATATAGGAGTTAGCAACTGTAGCTAACTGAATCTTTGAGAAAATCTTTGATATAATCTTTGGTGAATCCATTTAGAGAAAATTCATTGTAATATCTTATAATTCACAGATTGTTAATAAATCATATGATCAGTTGCTGTGAATACGATCTTAATTGTTCATATTTGATTGTAAGAGTGTATCCTGGACTTTCAATTGGTATCAGAGCCAATCAACAAACAAATTCGACCAAGAGTGTGTTTGATCGCGTTCTTGAAGTTTCTTGATCAATTCGACAATTGATTCCGCTGCTGCTAACAATTCTTGAATTCCTAACAATTCTTGAATTCGTTTCTATCATTGATTCAAGAAATTTGAATTTGTCTTTCTGTTGAATCGATATCTTACAATCAAGTTATCCAAAGATTTTCTCTCTATGCTGATTAATTCTCGAAATTAAACAGAGATCACAGGTATGTTTTCGAAATTCTTGATTGGTTTCTGGATCAAAGTGATTATATCTGCTGCATGTTGATTAGTATTCAAATTTTTTGTTGAAAAGAAGATTTCATTAATTCATGTACTCTAACTGTTTGATGAAATGCATGTGACAGATTTGATTAATTCTTGCATGTTCTAGATTTGTGTTGATTCTCATTTTTTATCATAATTCATAGTTGATATTCGAATTTGTCATTTCATCATGCCTGAGATTATTGAAATTTTTGTGAGACCTGCAATTTCTATAACCAGTTCAGACAATTTACAAAAATTAAGTCCTGTAAAAGCAAAAGAAACAATTTCTGAACCAAAAACTGAGATTGTTCATTTTGAAAGCAAGATTGCTAATCTTCAAGCAAAACAAGACGAATATGCAAAAGTTATAAAGATTTTGCAAAAAGAGAAATCTGATTTTCTAAAGGATTTTGAAAAGGTTCAAGAAAACATAAAGTTGTTAGAAAAAGAGAATGTTGATTTGAAAGAGAAAGGCAATTTTAGAAGAAAGATGTTGACAGAGTCTGAAAATAGAATCAAATCATGTGAAATGAAAAATTGTCAACTCTTGAAACAGATCTATGATTTTGAACAAGTTCTTATACTTGAAAGAGTGAAATTTGAGAAAGAGAGAAGAGACTTTCAAACTGAGAGGAAAGGTTTTGAAACAAAGTCTGTTGAATTATCTTTGAAAATTTCTGATTTGGAGAAAATTCTTGCAAAAGAAAGAAAAGAGTTTGAATGCAAGAAAAATGTTTTTCAAAAAGAAAAGATTGGTTTTGAGAAAAAGAAAACAGGAATGTTAAATGAGTTTTCTGTAAAAATCAATGAGTTGGAGAAAGAGTTAGAAGATGGAAGGAAAGAGACTGAAAAGAAGAAGGTAAATGGCTTCTGAATAATTCAGTTCAGGACCCGTACTTCAGAGACTAAGACTTCTAAACAAATCAGTTTAGAACTCATATTTCTCAGGTGATATCCTTAACTGTCATATTTTTATGTTTCAAGGAACAAGTGGTAAAAGGTAACATTGCATTATGTTTATTTCTATTGCTTTGAATGCTTGAATCTTATCAAATTTAATTCAATAATATGATTTTTTTTTAAATTTCATTCAATGAATAAAATGTGTGTCAAAGAGTGATTTTACAAGTATGTTGTATTATCTGAGCTATATTTGTTTCAACTTTCACTTCTGAAATAAATCAAAAGGTAAGCAAAACATGAATGAAATTATACTGAATGCTCAATGTTATGTAAATTTAGACTTATATAGAATATAATGTTCAAAAAGCCTAAATGTCAGAATGTTGGATGGAAACAAAAATATGGGGGAAGTACTACGTTTTAGAACCAAGTGATTGAGATGCAATAAATATATATAAAATCATTTAGTTTGAAAGTTTGTACCTGTGGCCTTTCTGGTTTGGGAGATTAAGTCCTAAGGGGTGCTAGTCACCTAGTCCCTAAGATCAACTGGTCTAGGATCGGCTGACCCAAATCCTGCTATAGAACCAGATAGAAAGCCATGTTCTACTGGTACAGATGGGTTTAAGATATATCGATGTGGCCTTTCTGGTTTGGGAAATTAAGTTCCAAGGGGTGCTTGTCACCTAGCACCTAAGACCAACTGGTCTGGGATATGCTGACCCAAATCCTGCTATAGAACCAGATAGAAAGTCATGTTTAACGATGTATCTTATTCTTACTAAACTTTTTGATTAAAAGATGCCAATGTGCACAAAATTAAAAGATGTCAATGAGCACAAAAGAAAAGATGCCAATGAGCACACATCTCTTGAAACTTTGGGAAAATACAAAGTCACAATAAACCTGTAAATTTGTGAAAATCCTGATTTTGGTCAAATAGTGTGAGTAGAGCAAAGTATTCTTATATGTTTTTGAATTGCATATGCTTGAAGCTAATCATATTTCGCATGCTAAGCACACCAAATAGATTTAATAAAGGGATTGAAACAGAACATTTTTAACTTGATATGCAATGATGACTTGTACTTGAATCCAAACACATGCATTTGATTTCATTTGATTGAAAAATCTGATAAATTTCATTAAGTTGGATTTCTTTTGTAAAATTTTCAAATGATCAAATGTTAGTAGTTATCAAGTGTAATTCAGTGAATCTTATTTTCCTTGTATAAATATATTTGAAATGAATAATTTAGTGAAATATATGCATACTTTCAGGGGGAGAAAACAAATTGCTCCATAATTCTTATTTTGAGGGGGAGCAAGGTTATTCATTAAGGAGGAGAAAAAGCATAGACTTCATCGCTAAAGTTTTGAAAATCAAGGGGGAGAAAAGCTAAAGATTTTGAAGATGATTTTGCTTTCCAAAACTTTAGGGGGAGAAAAGCTAAAGATTTTGTAGATTGATATGATTGAAAAATTTGATTGATTGATTAAAAAAAAAAAAAAAAAGGAGAAGAAAGTCAGAAAGTCGTAAAAAGACAGAAATTTGACTTGATCACATGAAGATAAGATTTGTCATTTCAAGGGGGAGCAAAGAAAAAGCAAATATATAACAGAAATCAATTTGGAAATAGTTGCTGCTGCTGATTAAAGACTGACCAGAAGTTGTTAACTCAGATTATTCAGAATTCTGAGCAAAAGTTGTCAAAGCATTCAGAAGAGCTCCTTCTGAAGATTGTTCATGCTCTAAGAATTTGATGATGAATAGTACAAGTGTGTTTGACAAAAAGGGGGAGATTGTTAGGTCTAGAGTTTTGTCAAAAACACAAGTGTTGAGTTCTGAGTAGAAGACTCAGAAGTTCTGAGTGAGAAATCTCAAAAAGATTCTAAGTGTTGGATTCTGACTAGAAGGTTCAGAGTTCTGAGTAGGAGACTCAGAACTTCTGACTATGAAGACAAATGTTCTGAAGCGCTTATTCAGAAGTATGTTCAGAATTTATATCTTAGGATATTTTCTGTTATAATCAGTTACTAATTAGGACACGTGTAATTGTTCTATTAGTCTGTTTCTTATATGTACTGTAGCTTTAGTCTTTCTTATACAGTATATATAGGAGTTAGCAACTGTAGCTAACTGAATCTTTGAGAAAATCTTTGATATAATCTTTGGTGAATCCATTTAGAGAAAATTCATTGTAATATCTTATAATTCACAGATTGTTAATAAATCATATGATCAGTTGCTGTGAATACGATCTTAATTGTTCATATTTGATTGTAAGAGTGTATCCTGGACTTTCAAAAGACCTCCGAACCCAAACGATCCAACCACTCCATATCACAAAAGCACTTGAAGCAGTAAAACAATTCCTGAAATTCACAATCACCGTGTTTTACATTACTGATTTTCAGATGGAAATCAAACACAGGTCGAAGAAGATAAATCTGCTGAAGCCCGATCAACGAGATTCTGAATTGAAGATGTACCCGGTCAACACTATGTTGTTTGAACCAGGGTTTGGAATTATCTACCTGAATGAACAGAACGAAAAGAAGTTTCTCCGCTTCAGTCAAGTTGACAGATTCTGCGATGGAACGTTATTAAAGGTCAAAGACGTATTGAAAGAAATAATTGCCAAGGAAGAGCTGATCCCGAAGGAATTTATGGGGAGTCTTAAAGAGCATAACGCTCGAGAAGCCTATGAAACTGTTGAAGACCGTATCGAGTTTCGCAAATCTATTCGAATCTTCGAGATTCTTTTTGCCCTCCGAAAGAGATACGTTCCGAACTGGCGCGACATGGAACTTCACTTCAAAGGGGGAGATTGTTAGGGTTAAAGTTATATTGAATAGAAGTTCGAGTTTGATATTGTAAATACCTTAAATGGGCTTAGTCTAGTTTAATGGGCCATGAGCCTTAGGCTTTATGTCTGGGTATAAATTGTTTAGTTAGCCTAATTGTTTAGGTTAATCATCCATAACCATTGTAACCGTACTGTAAACACTCTGAATGGTTTATCATATTGAATGAATGAGATGGATGACATATTGAAATCAATTGTGTTTATTGCTATTGATTACTGATTTCATATCTATTGCACTAATCTGGGATCCACACATACGAAGTTCATATTTTTGTTCACAACAACTAAATGCCTAAAATCCAAGTTTTGACCTAAATGGTCGAAATTTACACAAGTTCATATAATGTAAAAGAAGGCATTTAAGTAGTTGAAATGTAACACATTTTTGCACGTATAAAGGTATAGAAAAAAGAAGTTGACTCACAATACTAGGTTTTGGTTAAAACATAAAAATCACCAAAACCCTAGAAAATGGAGAGAGCACTTGAATCTTGAGACTCCTAGCAACCACACTTGAACCCTAACTTTTAATCCTCTTTAATGCCTTCAACAACCACCAAAAGAGTGAAATAATTGACCTAGCCTCGAGACCCTTCGGAAATTATGAACAACAAAAAGGGATAGAAATGAAGATTAAATGAGAAGGAAGACTGAAATATGCATTTAAGACCCTAGACCCCGACCGCGAGAGTGTGTGGTGACTGTACCCATGGCACTATCGCATGGCACATTCTCTAAGTTTATTCTATAGCCACAGTTAACTCTATAATAGTGAATTGCGATTATGCTCCATGGCACTATCGTTAGTCACAATAGCGCGACATGTACTAAGCCTTTCCCCTTTGTTGTGACCTTGACAAAGCGATTTTTCCCTTAGCACAATCGCAAGGCATAATCGTCCGGACTGTACCACATGTAAAATGTGTTATTCACCCATCTTGACTCATTTCCTCACTACGGATGATACTTTTAGGTGTTCATTAGACTAAGTACTCCGAAATTCAAAAGAATAATCAATACATATTACAAGGGCATAGAGGTTTACTTACCCAAATCTCCGGGTGTTACAATCTTCCCGTCCTAGGAATTGATTTCGTCCTCGAAATCTCGCCTAACTTAAATAGATAAGGAAATCGCCACTTCATAACCTTCTCAGCTTCCCAAATCATGTTGGCGCCCCAGTGATATTTCTAGTGCACTTTGACCATTACGGCCTCCTTGTGACGATGTTTCTTTGACTACCTTTCGAGAATGGCGTTGGACTCTTTGACACAGCGGTTGCCTTCATCTACCCGGATCTTAGAGAGAGGAATAACACTATTTTCTTCTGCCAAGCACTTCAGTAAGTAACACACGTGAAAAATGTTGTGAATTCCATTCATTTCCGATGGTAACTCTAACTCGTAAGCTTGGAGTCCCACTAGTTTTAACATGGTAAATGGTCCAATGAACCAGGACTTAGCTTCTCGCGCTTCCGAACCCGAATAATGCCCTTCCAAGGAGACACTTTCAACATCACACGATCTACCACTTTGAATTCCTATGGTCTCCTCTTCTTATCAACATAACTTTTCTCATGATCTTAGGCTGCTTTTAAACGTTCACAGATGCCTTTTACCTTATCGGTCGTTTCTTTAACAATTTTTGGACCGGCAAACTGTTTCTCACCTGCCTCCAACCAACATATGGGGTCCTACATTTTTGGCCATACAATGATTTAAATGGTGTCATCCCGGTACTTGAGTGGTAACTATTGTTGTAGGTAAACTCCACCAAAGGAAGGTAGGAATCCCAATTACCACCAAAGTCAATAACACACGACCTCAACTTGTCTTTCAACGTCTGAATTTTTAGCTCACTTTAGCTATCGGTTTGAGGATGATACGTCATGCTCAACTTCACTCTCGTACCCAATTCTTTTTGTAGACCATTGGTACAAGCGAAATATGTGTTTTAATCGCAGTGGGTTGCAAACTGTCCACAGTGGGAAGTGCAAGTGTACACTGTCCACTATGATCGTCACATCAAGTAATAGTTGGTAAAATACCAGAATCGAATCCACAGAGACTGGACAATCAAGACAATATGGTTCTCATGAGCTCCTTTTGCAAGTTTCAATTAGAGAGGAAGCAATAGTTTGGTTTGTTTGGTGAAATAGCTACTTTGACGATTTTACTAAGATTTTAAAAGGAGGAATGTAGGTTAGATTTTCCCTAGATTTTATACTAAATACTCCGTCCTAAAAGTGATCCTTGTATTCGAGGTAGGCATTTTCGCTAGAAAAGCCCGGTTACAAAATACTCACACTGTTAGATAAAAATCCCATACTCTTAGTATTTATTGTTTTGTCATGGGTAATCTCAAAAATGGACCTTTTCAGGTCTCGATGGAATGTGTAGAGACAAATACTCTAAGTGTTTTTAACACACAAATTAGCTTGCCTACTACTCCAGTGGGTTGAGATTAGCTTACTGTCACTTTCGTAAGTGTCATAAGAATTCTTTCGAATCCCCTAGCATCATTCAAGCTCGTGTCACTATGTTCTACTTATTTCTAAGTTAAGAAGTAGACTTTAGATCCTAGCAAGTGATCGGCTTGTTCGCATCCTTGGGTAAAAATCGAGAACGAATGACCAAAACAACAAATATTCTAAGTATAAAGATTACTCAAGCATTTTTAATAAAATCCAGGTACTTCTCCTTCCTACAACCCAAAGGATGTTTAGCCCATAACTAAAGTAAAGAAAACAAGAGAGTAGAAGTTGCACATAATTAAACTGAAAGTGACTTGAATTGAACTCACAGTGGGGAACGAGAAGTCGTCCCTGTCACTGTGTACTTCTCCTTCCTTCTCATTTACTGCAGTAGCTAGCTTTAAAGTTCTGTATCTTAAACTAACACTAATGTAGTAGTTGAGAGAATTTAAGACTAAGCCAAGCTTATCATAAATGGCACCCAAGTGCTCCTTTATATACTAGGAGAAAGAGTTGGGTATTACACAAAGAGGTGTGTTTTTCTAATGGGTAAAGACTGCAGTATTATGACAGAAATCAGCTCTTTGGACAATCCTTTTACCCAATAGACCCTTCACCAAGTCAATCTCTAAGTACAAGAAGGTGTACTTGTTGTCATCTTTAAGGAAACTACTTTGTACTTCTCCAGCCCATATTTCCCTGCCATTTGAACCTTCTAAACTCCAGAATACTTGCATCCCAACTACTAGTTTCTTTTGTCTTCTTGCTCTGCTCGAATAGTGGGAAACTAGAGTGGGCACAACAGTGGTCACTGCAGGATAAATCGTGAAAAACACCCAAATTCCACAAAATAATTTATTAAAGACTATGGTTCACTCTTTTTGCTCATTTTCGAGAATTGTTCTAAGAATGGGGGTTTTTAAAAGCGGAATGGCTAAAATTGACAAAATAAAATAGAAAATTCAAGGAAATAATAACTCTAAAAATAGAGTTATCACAACCTCAAACTTAAACCATTACTTGTCCCCAAGTAATAAAAAGAAAGAAAATAAAATAATATATATATATATATATATAAAATAATGCACAAGAGCTTTCAGGGACTTACTGACTTCTCACTCTGACTGGATGTTGATCTCCCTCCACAGGTACTTCTTTCGGTTCCAAAATCAAAGCTTCACTTTTGTACTTGACGAAATCTTTCCCTTGTTCACAATTGATCAATAGAACTTTTCTTGGGTTCGAAAGGTTTGTGGCTTTGAATATTTTCCAAGGGTTTTGGCACGAAATTCCAAACATGGACCAACGATCTCGCTTTGAGATTTTTATTTCCAAAAGTGAGTGGTTTGTATTTTGTATTTTGCATGGGTAAGTACGTACACTTTCAGGCTTTATTTAGGTATGGCTATTTTTTCTTGAAAGTGGGTATTCTGATGGTCCAGAATAGGCACACCATCTTTTTCTAGGAGTGAGCACTTTGATGGTCGAGAAAAGGCACACCATCAATTTTGTTAGTGATACTCCGTTTTTCTTCTGTTTTTGTATTTTTGTGTTTTTCTCTTTTTTTGGAGGTGGGTATGGTATGGTATACCCACCTCAAACTTATAACCTCACAGTGTCTCTACTGTGGGATGCAAATAGGGATGAATGATGTGTTTTGGGGATGCAAAAAGGGTCGTGTTTGGATGCGAAAAACGACCTATATCATTTCATGGTGACAAGTTGAGATTTGTACTTACAAAAGTGACCTTTTAAGTTGGAAGCTGAAAGTTGTACCTTGAAATGGAAACGAGATCAAACAAGCATTCAACTAAGAAAATACGTTAGTAACCCAAAATCACCTACTCAGCAGTAGGATTTCCATGCATCATTAACCAAAAGTTTAAAAGCAGCAAATAGTGTCAAATGCCTAGCCATAGGCAGAATACGAACATCATACAGAAAAATAAAGTTGTTTTTGTTGCAGCAAAAGAGTGGAATCAAAGTTTTAACAAACCATTAGTGGGTCGGAGTTGCTTGCGGTGAACTGTCTCCAGAATCCTCCTCCTCGAAATCATCCTCATTGTCATATGAGGGGCAAATACCTTCTGGAAACTCGAGGAGTTGTGCAGCGAGCAGGGGATCAGCACCCTGGTACATATGATTGAGAATTGTATCACGATCCCGAGTATACATCCAGAACAACTCATTGGCTCGGTTGGCATGCTTCTGCTGGGCCTCCATTAGTTTGAAACGATAGGTGAGAGATGTCAATGTTTGCATAATTGTTGTCAGGGGGTTGCTTGTGCTTGCGGTTCCTGCAGTTGGCTGGCGTAGTGGGGTACCAGTTCTTCTCACAGTGGGATCATCAGTGTTGCCCACTATGTGATCATCAGCGATGATCACAGTGGGTTGTTCCTGAGCATGTTCTTCAGAAGGGCCGACAATTGTCCTCCCCATTTTCTTGATGGTTAGGACACTTATGTTGCTCGTGGAAACGAGCCACTGATCATTTGCAGCTGAGGGTACTCCAGCATCGATTAGTAATGAAGTGATTAAACGAGGGAGTGGCAAGATTACCTTTTTACGAGTGCGGGCTTGATGAATGGCAGCGTGCATGACAATCCCCTAATTGATCTTTTTCCCAGTGAGGATGCAATATAACAAGGCACACTTGTGCATTGAAAGAGTTGTATCATGTGATGTTGGGGATACAGAGGCACGGAGAAATTGGAACCATACAGCGGCCTCTGTAGTGAGGGAGCTAGCGTGCAGACACTTCCTCTGGCCATCTCTATCCCATGGCTTTCCTTCAATTACTATCTCTTTTAAAATAAGATCCTCATCTGCCGGGGTCATTTTCTTCAGAAACTGTGAAAAGTCACAAGCTTCCGGGATCCTTCCTAGAACCCGATTATTTTCATCTACTGTATAGTTCACGGTTCGACCCCGGACTTTTACAATGGGGTCCTTCTTTTGGGAAGCCTCGGCGTAAAACTCCCGCACCAACGAGGCATTTGCTCAACGATTGGCAGATGCCAATGTCGACCAATCTTGCACTAAAATTCTATCTTTGACAAATGGGTTGGCCTCTATAAAGTCGGGGTCGAAACCCCTCTCTAAGTTCAACTTTTGATTAGAAATAAAAGCATAGTGGGCTGCTGCTGCTGGAGTGGTAAACTGCCTGGGCACCCCACTGGGGGCATGTTTAGTCCCCACAGTGGAATGGTGTGGGTTTCCAGATGGCATTTGCCCATCTCCAGCATCAGTTTCAACAGATGAACTCAAAGAGGGTTGGAGACCCTTACCTTTCCCAGACGATGCTTTTCTCAGCTTCTTGGTGGGTGTTTTCTTCGACATGGTCACCCCAGACCTGGTGACCATTCCTTTATTTCTCAGGGCTTTTCTTATCGGATTTTCATCACTGTGGGCAGTTGCATGTATTCCCTCCAAGTCATCAGTGTTTGCGACTTGGGGGATTTCTTCAGTCTGAATCGGCTCTTTGCCCTTTCTTTGAATCTCCTCCTCTTGTCGGATTTTTTCTTGCTCTTCCCTTGCCAATCGTTCATCTTCAGCCTTTTTCTTCTCTTCCTCAAGAAGCCTTGCCTCCTCAGCCTTTTTCTTTTCTTCCTCTGCCCGAATTCTTTCTTCTTCAATTCTTTTTCGTTCCTCTTCCTCTCTTGCCAATCTCTCGGCTTCTTCCTGTCGTTTCCGCTCCTCCTCTTCTTCTCGTAACCTCTCCTCTTCTTCTCGTTTTAGTCTTTCCTCTTCTTCTCGTTTCAGTCTCTCCTCTTCCTCCTTTCGCTTCTTCTCGAGTTCTTCCTTTCTCTTTCGGATAGCAGACATCCTTTGGGTAAACTCTTCTTCCAATCTCCTTTCTTCTTCTTCGGTCTGCAATGCCTCTTCATCGAGGTGGCTAGAACTGGAGTCCGTAACTTTCGATGAAGAAACACCCCTTGGACTCCCTTGCTTGGACGAACCTGTGTCTGGAATATCGGGCATGAACGTAGGTTCGCCAGAGATCGGCGGCGGTTCATTTAGGTCGTCGGTGACGGTTTCTGGCGGGTGGTCTTCAGTGGTTCGGCGGCGGACCGCCGGACGTGTGGGTGCCTCAGGGTTGGTGTATACCCTTTTGCTTCTAGCCATTGTTAGAGTTTGGAAAGGGTTTTTCGGTTATGGTTCATGAGAAATGAAGAAGAAGGAGAGAGGGTACGCATTTTGAATTTTGGGAGAGAGTGGATTTTGAAATAAGAAATGGATAGGGTTTATTTTGGTTAGTACAAAAGGAGGGTACGGTTTACATAGGAGAGAGAAAGAAAATGATGGTTTTTATGGGAAGTTGAAGGAATTATGACACAAGTGCAGCAAAAGTAGACTATGTGGCAGAAAAAGGTGATGTGTGTCAGCCTTGGGCCCCTCAAAAACTATCCTATCCTTCTTCAGAAGCGGAGTGGGGAACGCAGGGACTTGCATCTCCCCACTGCGAGTTAATTTCTTGGCTTTTTCTTCAAAAGTTGAGAATCTCTCCTACACACATTCAAACTGAACTACCATACAGAATTAAAAATACTAAAAATAATAAAAAGGCAGCAAAGAACTGAAATAAAATATTTACAAGCGGTTCCGATATTTCATAACCATAGTGGGGTGGAGAGTGGGGTACAATGTGAGCACTCTCACTCAGAAAATGCTTCACTCTCTGCCCATCGACTTTGAACGTTTGACCAGACTGTGGGGACTTTAACTCTACTATTCCAAAGGGACTCACTTTGACAATGGTGTATGGTCCCGTCCATAGTGATTTTAGCTTACCCGGAAAGAGTTTAAGACGGGAATTGAACAATAATACCTGTTGTCCTTCCATGAACTCCCTATGGTTGATTCTTCGATCATGCCACAACTTGGTCTTTTTTTTGTATAACTTTGCGTTTTCATAGGAGTGATATCGCAACTCCTCTAGTTCATGCAATTGCAAACTCCGCTTAATTCCCGCAGCATCCTCACTCATGTTAAGCTCTTTAAGGGCCCAAAATGCCTTGTGCTCCAATTCAATCGGTAAATGACAAGCTTTGCCAAAAACTAATTTAAATGGAGACATTCCCAAGGGAGTTTTATAGGCCGTGCGATAGGCCCAAAGAGCATCATCAAGTTTGGTTGACCAATCTTTGCGGTGCGGTTTAACAACTTTTTCCAAAATTCATTTGATCTCACGGTTTGAAAGCTCGGCCAAACCGTTGGTTTGCGGATGGTATGCGGTGGCCACTCTATGATGTATATCATATTTAGCAAGGACCGAGGCCATGACTTTGTTTACAAAATGGGTGCCTTCGTCACTGATCAATGCCCGTGGTGTTCCGAATCGAGTGAAAATATTTTTATGCAAAAATTTCACCACGGTACTGGCATCATTAGAATGACACGCAATGGCTTCCACCCATTTTGAAAAATAATCTACCGCAACCAAGATATAAAAATTATTATTAGAATTTGGAAAGGGTCCCATGAAATCGATCCCCCATACATCAAAAAGTTCTACCTCTAAGATGTTGTTAAGAGGCATCTCGTTCCTTTGCGAAATGTTCCCGGTGCATTGACATTGCTCACAACTTTTCACAAATTCATAAGAGTCTTTAAACATAGTGGGCCAAAAGTACCCACTTTGAAAGATTTTTGCAGCATTGCGGTTTCCACCAAAGTGGACACCGTAGTGGGATGTGTGACAACCATGGAGTATTTGATGTTGCTCACTCCCGTGGATACAACGCCTTAATATTTGGTCCGTCTCTATCTTATACAAGAAATGGTCGTCCCAAACATATTGTCGTGTATCATGTAAAAACTTTTTAAATGGTTGTCCACTCATCCCATGGGGTTTTAGTCCACTTGCTAAAAAGTTGGCAATGTCAGCATACCAAGGAATATTATTTTTGAGATGTTGGGCTGATAACAATTGTTCATCGGGAAAATTCTCTCTGACCAGAGTGGGATCAACAATGCCCACTACCTTCTCGAGCCTGGACAAATGGTCAGCTATCTGATTGCGTGTTCCTTTTTTATCAACGATCTCAAGGTCAAATTCTTGCAGCAATAAAACCCACCTAATCAAGCGTGGCTTGGAATCAGCCTTCTTGATCAAGTATTTTATCGCTACATGATCCGTGTGCACTATGACCTTCGTCCCTATCAAGTACGACCTGAAACGATCAAAAGCAAACACCACCGCAAGTAATTCTTTTTCAGTTACTGTGTAATTAATCTGAGCTTCAATCAGTGTTTTACTTGCATAATAAATGGGGTGAAAAACTTTGTTCTTTTTCTGTCCGAGAACAGCCCCCACAGCCCACTCGCTGGCATCACACATCACTTCGAATGGGAGTGACCAGTCAGGAGTGGTCACTATGGGTGATGTGACTAAGGCTTCCTTGATTGTTTCAAAAGCATCTTGGCATTCTTTCGTAAAAATGAAATCTTTTTTGTGTTGTAACAGGTTGCATAGGGGTTTTGTTATTTTTGAAAAATCTTTGATGAACCTCCTATAAAAACCTGCGTGACCCAAGAAACTGCGAATACCTTTTACTGTTGTGGGTTCGGAAAGTTGTGCCACTACCTCAAGCTTGGCTTTGTCAACTTCCAACCCTCTCCTTGAGACAAGATGACCTAGGACAATACCTTCTTCTACCATAAAATGGCATTTTTCCCAATTCAAAATAAGGTCGTGGGTCTCACATCTCACTTGGCTTTTCTCTAAATTTCCTAGGCAGTTGTCGAATGATGTCCCTATCACAGAAAAGTCATCCATAAAAACTTCTATGGTGTCCTCAATCATGTCGGGGAAAATGGCCATCATACAACGTTGGAATGTAGCTGGGGCATTACATAATCCAAATGGCATCCTCCGGAATGCAAAAGTACCGTAGGGACAAGTAAAGGTAGTCTTTTCTTGATCCTCGGGGGCGATGTGGATTTGGTTGTATCCGGAGTATCCATCTAGAAAACAATAGAATTCTTTTCCCGCTAACCGATCAAGCATTTGGTCGATGA
The DNA here is from genome assembly GCA_033807775.1 of Saussurea involucrata. Classification (NCBI taxonomy): domain Eukaryota; kingdom Viridiplantae; phylum Streptophyta; class Magnoliopsida; order Asterales; family Asteraceae; genus Saussurea; species Saussurea involucrata. The sequence goes on from CM066322.1 coordinate 144,781,118, forward strand.
AAGGTAGGGGGAGTGGTCTTTCTTAGTGGCCAAGTTGAGTTGTCTATAGTCCATGCATATCCTCCACCCCGTTACAGTTCTAGTGGGAATGAGCTCGTTCTTTTCGTTCTTTACTACGGTCGTCCCTCCCTTTTTAGGGACACATTGGACGGGGCTCACCCAACTACTACTGGCAATGGGATAGATAATACCGGCATCTAACCACTTCAAAACTTCTTTCTTAACTACCTCCTTCATGATGCGGTTCAACCTTCTTTGAGGTTGGACTTTCCCAGGGTGGTCACTCTCCAAGTTAATCTTTTGTTGACAGAGGGATGGGCTAATACCTCGAATGTCTGCTATGGTCCAACCAATTTCCTTCTTATGCTTTATCAACAAATCGATCAGAAGTTGTTCTTGTTTCTCACTAAGTTTAGAAGAGATAATAACGGGAAGTTTATTATTCTTAGCGAGATAAGCATATTTCAAGTGGGAAGGCAATGGTTTAAGCTCTAACTCGGGAGGTTGTTCTATTGAAGGGGGTTGAACATCTCTATCCTTAAAGTCCAGAGGTTCAAAGGCTTCCACTACTTCGTTAAACTCATCCTCAAAAGTGTCCTCACTTTCTAAGTCGGAGTGCTCACTCTCACTTCCCACAGTGGGGACAGAGTCAAAACAGTGGGTTTCACTAATCGAACTCAAAGCAAAACAGTCTTCAGTATCTATATACTTCGGGGATTTAAAAACATTAAATGTCACCTCTTGGTCATTAACTCTCATCGTGAGTTCTCCTTTGTGTACATCAATCAAAGTTCGTCCGGTTGCAAGAAACGGACGTCCTAAGATGATTGGGATTTCTTTATCGGCCTCATAATCTAGAACTAGAAAATCGGCGGGGAAGATAAATTTATCCACTTGGACCAAGACGTCTTCTATTTTTCCCTTGGGTAGGCAATGGAACAATCGGCTAGTTGTAATGTCATGGTTGTGGGTCTAGCCTCTCCAATACCTAACTTGTTAAAAATGGACAGTGGCATCAAATTGACACTAGCTCCCAAGTCACAAAGTGCTTGACCTACTTCTTGTCCTCCTATTGTGCATGGAATGGTGAAACTACCTAGGTCTTTCAACTTAGGTGGAATCTTGCTAGTAAGGAGGGCACTACATTCTTCGGTCAAAGCCACAGTCTCAAACTCACCCAACTTTCTTTTTTTGTTCAAAATATCCTTTAAAAATTTAACATAGCTTGGCATTTGCTCGAGAGCTTCTACCAAGGGTATGTTAATGTGAAGTTGTTTAAAAATGTCTAAGAATTTTTTAAATTGAACATCGACATTTTTAGGCTTCATTCTATCAGGAAAAGGTATGCTTCGTGGGTCAATTTGAGTTTGCTGTGGCATTGGCTTTGGAACATTAGGTTTTGGAACAGGTCCAAAAGTGGGAAGGTCAGGGATGTCGTTCCCCACTGTGGGGATGACAGTGACTTGAGGAGTGCCCACTGTTGGAGTTACAGTGGATATTTGAGGCGAATCATCAGACTCGAAAATGATATCTTTCAGATCCTTTCCACTCCTCAGTGTTATGGACTTGACATGTTCATGTCCTTTTCCTATCACCCTAGCATGCTCGGTATGACTAGGTAACGTCCCTGGTGGTCTATTCTTAACTTCAACAGCTAGTTGTCCTACTTGGGTCTCTATATTCCTAATGGCTGCTTGAGTTTGATTCATGAAACCTTTGAGAATTGATTCAAGCGATGGTTGATCCTCAGCGGCTTGAGTTCCTCGTGGTTGGAATTGTTGTTAGGATTGCCCTTGGTGAAAGTTCTGTGAGTTCTGCCCACTGTGATGTGGGGACTGCCCACTGTGATGTGGGGACTGCCCAATGTGATGTTGCTAAAATCCAGGGGGATTGTGTGGTCTTTGCTGGGCATGACTCGCCCCGTGGGGTTGGAGTCCTGGATTACCAGCCCAAGAGAAATTTGGGTGATTTCTCCAACCTGGATTATAAGTCTGTAAGTATGGGTTGTTTCTCGGATTGGTTCCTATAACATTAACGGCTTCGGGATTTGCTGGACAATAGTCAAAAAGATGCTCCTCTCCACAGAGGGAGCAGTTTTCGGCTAGATGAGTTGCAGAATTGACTTGGCCTCTATTTTGGTTCAACACGATTTTTGTTAAGGCCACTAACTGTGCATTCATGGTTTTGAGTGCCTCAGAATCGATGGTGTTGGTCTTTGGTACTATTGCTCTAGGATTGGACCACTCGGTATTGTTTTTGGACACTTTTTCTAAGATTTGATATCCTTCATTGTAGGTTTTACTCGTGAATGTTCCACCGGCTGTTGCATCTGAGATGATTTTGGCTGCATTGGAAAGACCATTGTAAAAAGTCTCCAATTGGATGCAATGGGGGATGCCATGATGTGGGCACTTTCGAAGTAAATCTTTAAATCGTTCCCATGCATCCGAAACAGCCTCATCTTCTTCTTGCCTAAACAATTTTATATCATTTCGAAACCTTACATTCCTCGTTGGAGGAAAGTATTTTTGCAAAAATTTATCGGCAAATTATTGCCACGTGGTTATCGAGTGAGGTGCATGTGAGTTCAGCCATGACTTTGCCTTCTCCCTTAGTGAAAAAGGAAAAAGTCTTTGTCTTAATGCTTCATCACTCACACCTTGTAACTGAAAGGAATCGGTCATTTCCAAGAAAGATTTTAAGTGCGAGTGCGGATCCTCAGATGGTGATCCTCCGAACTGACCCATGGCTTGGATCATTTGAAACATCACTGGTTTGAGTTCAAAATGAGTTGCGACAATGTTGGGTCTTAAAATTCCGGATCCTCAGATGGTGATCCTCCCGTATTTTTCGATCTTTGCTATCGGTAATCGTCACTGTGGTCTCCACTATAGGTGGTGGTATGGCTGCCATGTTTATAGTGGGGATCCCCGGGGGTTGTCGATTTGGGTTCTTGTTTTTACGTCTTATTCGAAAAGTTTTTTCTATTTCAAGATCGATTGGTACCAAAGGTTCGTGTTGTTGCAGTGGCATGCAACACGAACAGCTTAGAAAAACGAGTTACTCGGGCTCTAACAAAAACTAATGTCTTGAGATTTAAAATCACGCCAGTCCCCGGCAACGGCGCCAAAAACTTGGTACGAGCGAAATATGTGTTTTAATCGCAGTGGGTTGCAAACTGTCCACAGTGGGAAGTGCAAGTGTACACTGTCCACTATGATCGTCACAGCAAGTAATAGTTGGTAAAATACCAGAATCGAATCCACAGAGACTGAACAATCAAGACAATATGGTTCTCATGAGCTCCTTTTGCAAGTTTCAATTAGAGAGGAAGCAGTAGTTTGGTTTGTTTGGTGAAATAGCTACTTTGACGATTTTACTAAGATTTTAAAAGGAGGAATGTAGGTTAGATTTTCCCTAGATTTTATACTAAATACTCGGTCCTAAAAGTGATCCTTGTATTCGAGGTAGGCATTTTCGCTAGAAAAGCCCGGTTACAAAATACTCACACCGTTAGATAAAAATCCCATACTCTTAGTATTTATTGTTTTGTCAATGGTAATCTCAAAAATGGACCTTTTCAGGTCTCGATTGAATGTGTAGAGACAAATACTCTAAGTGTTTTTAATACACAAATTAGCTTGCCTACTACTCCAGTGGGTTGAGATTAGCTTATTGTGTCGACCTCACTTTCGTAAGTTTCATAAGAATTCTTTCGAATCCCCTAGCATCATTCAAGCTCGTGTCACTACGTTCTACTTATTTCTAAGTTAAGAACTAGACTTTAGATCCTATCAAGTGATCGGCTTGTTCGCATCCTTGGGTAAAAATCGAGAATGAATGACCAAAACAACAAATATTCTAAGTATAAAGATTACTCAAGCATTTTTAATAAAATCTAGGTACTTCTCCTTCCTACATCCCAAAGGATGTTTAGCCCATAATTAAAGTAGAGAAAACAAGAGAGTAGAAGTTGCACATAATTAAACTGAAAGTGACTTGAATTGAACTCACAGTGGGGAACGAGAAGTCGTCCCTGCCACTGTGTACTTCGAACTACAATTAAACTAAGAAATTAAGATACAGAATTTTAAATCTAGCTACTGTAGTAAATGAAAGACTAACACTAATGTAGTAGTTGAGATAATTTAAGACTAAGCCAAGCATATCATAAATGGCACCCAAGTGCTCATTTATATACTAGGAGAAAGAGTTGGGTATTACACAAAGAGGTGGATTTTTCTAATGGGTAAAGACTGCAGTATTATGACAGAAATCAGCACTTTGGACAATCCTTTTACCCAATAGACCCTTCACCAAGTCAATCTCTAAGTACAAGAAGGTGTACTTGTTGTCATCTTTAAGGAAACTACTTTGTACTTCTCCAGCCCATATTTCCCTGCCATTTGAACCTTCTAAACTCCAGAATACTTGCATCCCAACTACTAGTTTCTTTTGTCTTCTTGCTCTGCTCGAATAGTGGGAAACTGGAGTAGGCACAACAGTGGTCACTGCAGGATAAATCGTGAAAAACACCCAAATTCCACCAAATAATTTATTAAAGACTATGGTTCACTCTTTTTGCTCATTTTTGAGAATTGTTCTAAGAATGGGGGTTTTTAGAAGCGGAATGGCTAAAATTGACAAAATAAAATAGAAAATTCAAGGAAATAATAACTCTAAAAATAGAGTTATCAACCATCCCAAAAGTTTGAAGTGAGTGCCCTTAATTAGACGATTAAGACATAAATGAACTTAACATAGTATATAATCTCCCAAGCATGGGGAAATAGTAATAGAGTTTACAAATGTAAATGGATCATTAGCTAACAACCTATTGATTTAAACTATTCTCTAAATCTAGATTGTAGATGGGTGTCGCTAAGATCACCAAAAAGAATTCTATCAACTTTCATCTTCAAGTATGTCTCAAAAAGGAAAGACACCTCCCAAAAGTTACCTCTAATGGAAATAGGCACTTCACTCAAACATTAGTCACCCCGCTACCTTAAGGACCTGATATATATATATATATATATATATATATATATATATATATATATATATATATATATATATATATATATATATATATATATATAGAGAGAGAGAGAGAGAGAGAGAGAGGAAGGTTCATGTGAGGAGCGCGTCAAAACGTGAGAACGTGAGGAGCACTCCCATGCTTCTGATCACATATGATTTACAACGCTAAAAAATCGGAACTTTCTCGAAAATTCGCGCAAAAGTGGCGCGAGGCGTGGCGCGATGCTGCAGGTCGCGGATCACATGTGATTCAACACTGTAAATCATTAATGATTCATAATTGTCAATTCGAGTCCAGATCAGTTGTGAATCACATGTGATCCACAACTGCGAATCACATGTGATTCATAACTGTCAATTGCTCCTCACGTTCTCTTAAATTGGTACGCTCCTCGTTTGAACCCGCCTATATATATATATATATATATGTGTGTGTGTGTGTGTGTGTGTGTGTGTGTGTGTGCCATTTTAAGAAAAAGTGTTAGGCTAACACCTAGTGAGATCAAATAGTTTATAATCAACGAATATGAAAAAAAAAATTCCAGAAAGATAAACTTTCTTTTAAACCCCATTAAATACCATTTCGACTTTCAAGGAAATGATACAAAAAATACATCTTACGATGACGAGGGAGACCCGATTTATCATGTTAGTGACTGTAACACAAAAGTAATCCACGTATCCATGTTCAAGAGTCCCACTACTGTTCAATGGTCATCCAATTCAACCTCTTACGGTTCATGGCATAAGATCCTCGATGATCCTAGATTTCATGAGAAATTAAAATTATTGATCATCGGTCGACTCAAAAGTCCACGTATTATTATCCATTAAGACCCCATGCCTTTTTCTCGCTACAAAACAGGAATGTTCCACACAACTGACTCCTATGCCTATAGATACGTTGCATTTAGTCTAGTTGTACAAAAACAAAAAGATGTGTTCATTCAAATTCAAAACCCAAGACATTCACATTCAAAGTGTAACCTCATAAAGAAATTATCATAATTACCTTCCAAACCAAAATATTTCTCAAACCCCTTGGTTTTGGGCTTTACAAATACATCTCATGAGTTTGATGAATCATTTGCATAAGAACTTTAAGAAGTCCATATGTTTCTTCACAGCAACTCAAATGCCTAAAATATAAGTTTTGACCTAAATGGTTCAAATCTTCCCAAGTTCATATAATACAAAAGAAGGTATTTAAGTAGTTAAAATGTGACACATTTTAGCACATTGAAAGCTTTAGAAAAAGGAAATGAACTCACAGTACTAGGTTTTAGCTAAAACATAGAAATCACCAAAACCCTATAAAATGGAGAGAGCACTTGAATCTTGAGACTTCTAGAAACCACACTTGAACCCTAGCCTTTAATCCTCGTTAATACCTTCAACAACCACCAAAGGAGTGAAACAAACGGCCTAGCCTTGAGACCCTTTGGAATTTATGGAGAGCAAAAGGGGTAGAAATGAGGACTAAAGGAGAAAGAAGACTAAAATCTGCATTTAAGGCCCTAGACCCCGACCGCGAGAATGCCCGACGACTATGTCCATGGCACTATCGCATGGCACATTCGCTCAGCTTGTACCGTGGTCACACCTAACTCTGCGATAGTGACTTGTTATTGTGCCCCATGTCACTATCACTTGTCACAATTGAGTGGCATGTACCGAGTCTTGATCCTTTATTGCGACCTTGATAGAGCGATTGTGCCCTTAACACAATCGTTGAAAATTATCGCCCATATTGTATCGCTCGTAAAAAGTGTAATTCACCCCTCTTAAGCCATTTCCTCACTACAGATGATACTTCAAGGCATTCACTAGACTAAGTACTCCGAAATTCAAAAGAATAATCAATACATATTAAAAGTGTAATTCACCCCTCTTAAGCCATATTCGGGTTTTACACATGACCGCATGACAAATCCTTTCAGTTGTTTCGTGTACATATCCTCCTCCAAATCACCATTTAAGAATATGATATTTATGTCCATTTGAGGAATTACATGATTATTAATGGATGCCAAAGCAATTAACAATCTTATAGTCGATTTTCATGCTAGGTGGAGCATAAGTATCGAAATAGTCGATACCTTCCTTCTGCCTAAACGCTTAGCTCACCAATCGAGCCTTAAATTTGTAGATGGTTCCATCAACCTTCATATTTTTAGATTTATTTGCAGTCCGGAGGTTTGCATCCCGGTGGTAACTAAGTCAAGACCTATGTATTATTACCTATAATACAGTCCATATCTTCATTAATTACCTCTTTTTAAAAGAAATGTCTTCAGATCTCATGGCCTCAATAGGTCCTAGGTAACAAGGTGAAACGATTTTTATCTTAGATTCTAAAATGGTATTCACCAAAACAAAAATCATTTGATTCTATTACATAGAACCTATATGCCTTAGAGTGTTCCGCATAACCAACGAAGATACAACAAATTTATTCTTCACCGAAGGTCCTTTTCTTGGGTTCGGCTAGCCTCTACTACCCGGCGTCCCTTAACTCATAGATTACCTAAGTTTGGAGTTTTCTTATACCAAAGTTGATATGGGGTTACCTTGTTCCTTCTATTAGGAACTCGATCCAACAAGTAACAAGTTGTCAACATAGCCTCACCCCAAACCCATCACTTAGACCACAATTTGATAACATATAGTTGCATATAACTTGAACTCTTCCTATGTTCTGCCACACCGTTTTGTTGCGGTGTTATGGAGTTGTTGTCTCATGAGTGGTCCCTACTGAATGATAGTAAGTGGGATCAAAGTACTCACCACCTATATAGGCGTGTAATCGTTTAATTAAATCATTTAAATGCAACTTAACCTCAGTTTTAAAATTTTTAAAATTTTCTAATGCCTCGTTTTTAGTATGTAATATAAATACATAACAAAAACGAGTTGCATCATCAATAAAAGTTACAAAATACCTTTTATTTTTTGAGGATGAAGTTGCATGTAAATCACATATATCACTGTATATATCAACTCAAGAACTCTTGAAGTTCTTTTCACTTGGGGAAAAGGGTTCAGTTATTTTATTTAACATACAGGATTTGCATTTTTCTAAATTAATGTCAAATGGTGAAATTAATCGATATTTGGACATATTATGCATACGCTTTTAAGGAATGTGCCCAAACATGCAGGACAGAGGGAACTATCAACAGAATTTAAACGAATGATAAAAGTAGAACTAACAGTGTTAACTTTATTTAAATTATTAATTAGATTAAGCACAAACATTCCACCATAGTAATAACCGTATCCAAGAAATGCATGTTGCGATAAGATATACTTATCCGACTCAAAGACATGTTTGTAACCACAGAGACCAAGTTTTTATGGATAGTCGGACCATACAAAACATCATTATCCCAGAACCACGTCCAAGAATCGGAATGCGTCGCTCATATACAACACGGCTCCAAATTCCACTGATTCCTATTAACTGACCATATTTGATCCTCGCATACATGACTTGTGGCACACAAGTCTATTCACCAGCACACATTGTCATCTTGCACATAAAATTCACATGCAACTAATAAAAAACAAATTATGATAGAATTATTACCAAAGTTCGAATCTAGACTATGGTTAGGGGTTTGGTCTTTCAACCCTTGTTCTAAACTACTCGGGTTTGATATGTTCTTCCCTCTACCAACTCGAAAACCTATCTTGAAATGATCGGATTTACCACGGATCCGACAAGTCATATTTAACTTCTTGTTGGAAATCTTATTGAAATCGTTGCATTTTCATTTCTTTCCCCTGAACATTCTATTGGTGTTCTTTCCCACATCCACCATGTTAATAGTAGAAGGTGTCAGAACATCTTATCCTTGGGTCTGCAATTTTCTTGCGCCCTTAGAGATTCCTCTATGCGCAAATGGCTACCCAATTGTACCAAGGAGAATTACTTCTTCTTGTTTTTAACATATGTTCACATTCATACTATGTTTAGTATATTTTCAAAGTATTTAAAGGAGTTCATTATATTGTTCCATCATTGGCCTTGAATTCATCAAAAAATATTTTGAAAGTTATAAAGAAGAAACTTCTTGCTAGAAGCATCATCTGCTCATGTATTTCGATTCAACGGAATCTCAGAGTTCTTTTGTGGATTCAACGTTTTGGTAGACATCAAAAATTGCAACATACATACCATTCAAAATATGACATCGGCAAATGTAGTCATTTTTCACCCACTTGCTCTTACATTACGTCATCTCCAAGGTTTTATCTTACACGAATTATGGCATTGGTGTGATTAAAACATAGTGTTGATCCAAACCCTCAGTGATTTGATAATGACCCTCTCTTAAATACTTAGTGAAAATTGTAAGTAAACAATATGTATCAGAGTTTCACTATCGCTGATAAGTACTAAGACCTTACAGTACCACTGATAGGAACTATCGCTCTTTAGATTAAACATTCAGCGAACACTGTTCACCATAATGCTCTGAGCCTGTTCAGTCCTTATGGTGATCGCTGATAAGTTAGTTGTTTACTTATGATCCCTGAAGACAAGTTTCACGTCAACATAGGTTCTACACTGAAGTCGAAGATCAAGCTCAAGAACCAGCGACAAGTCTCCTAATGAACTGATGCAGATCAGCGAAGACTCAGATTTGTCCACTCAACGTGAAGTATCAAGTACAAGACTTCAGCTATCACTGAACTTTATCATTCATTGATAAACAATGTTAAAGCGCTGAATCAACGAAAGATGATCATGAAGTCCACCGTACAAAGTATTTTTGTCTTAACCACCCTTGCACGTCTCTGTACGATATGTTAGAAAAGAACCTCCTTATTGTCTGAAATCGTACAACCACTCTGATACTACACTGTTCAAACATGGGGCTACTAAGGTTGTCTACAAAGGTCAATGACATACAACCAATGAGCTGATGCCACGTGTAAAATATAAACTACCATGCATTAAATGCATGCAGTATATAAGGACTCCAGCTTCATTTTTGAAGCACTCGGAAACTCTGGACGAGTCACTTGCTAACTCTGGTCAAGTCATCCTTCTTATCTTGAGATAGGTTATTATTAGTAATTTCCTTCTCTTTCTTAGTGCAAGAAAACTTAGTGTTCCAACTTGTTTAGATTTAGGTTTATCCTTAATCTTGTTCCGCAACAAGCTGTAAATTGTTAATGATTTATCAATAAACAATTTAGAAAAGTAAAATCTGTGTGTTTGTATTCAACCCCCCCCCCCCCCCCCTTCTACAAACTTGTATAGCCCTTCGGGACCAACAAGTGGTATCAGAGCAGATTTGTTTAATCTCATAAACAAGATCTGATCTATACTAAGATTTCTCTTCCTTGCTATTTCTGAAAATGGATACCAACACAAACACAAACTATATTGACAATGGTTCTCTTGCAAAACCCCCTAGATTCTCCAGAGATAATTTTAATCTATGGAAAAATAGGATGATTCTCTTCTTAGAAGGTGTATATCCTACTATGCCTTATTATCTTGAAAACGGCCCATATATTCTTGTAAGAATTGATGCTGCAGTTCCAGCCGCTGAGAATAGACCTGCTATTCCAGAAAGGCTGATTCCTAAAGAAATTCATATGTGGACTGATGAAGATAAGAAGAAAGTGGCTATCGACACCAAAGCCAGATCCATACTCTCCATGGCTCTTCCTGACGAAGTCTACCATTCCGTCATGAACCTGAAAACCTCAAAAGCTATGTGGGACACAATCTGTGTTCAGTATGAAGGTACTTCTGAAGTCCAGGACTCTCGAAAGATCAACCTGGTAAGACAGTATGAAAGCTTCATTTGTGGTAAGAATGAAACTCTCTCTGAAGTACACCAACGTTTTAACTGTTTAATAATAGATCTAAAAACTGTTGGTAAGGAATATTCTAACTTTGAAGTGCTGACAAAGTTCTTAGAATGTTTACCTGAAAGCTGGGACAGTTATTCTATGTGTCTCAAGCTGTCAAAGGATCTAAAATCAATGACCCTTTCTACCTTATATGGCACGATGCTGAATCATGAGCAATCGAGTCATCTTAAGAAGAATCTTGTAAAAGATTCCAAAAGCACCCTTGTTGCTTTAATCTCGGAGGAACCTTCCACTCAGCGACCCTCGGTCACTATCACTGAGTTGGAGAGTAACTCTGAAAGGTCATCAGATTCTGACTCTTCAGATGATGATGAATCTTTGGCTCTCCTTACTAAAAAGTTCAGGAGATTCGCCAAAAAGAAAATGTTCAGAAAGAATAAACCTCTTTCCATTACTGACAAGCCAAGATCATCAGCTCCTGTTGATAAGGCTACTGCTACTTGTTTTAACTGCGAAAAGATAGGACATTTCGCTAACGAGTGCATGTCAAAGAAAGTCTCTAGACCCTCAGCTTTTCCCAAGAAAAACTTTATTCCCAGGTCTAGAGATGACAAATACGCCAAGCTGAAAGAAAGGTATGCGAAGCTGAAAAGCTTTAAGAAGAAAGGCAAAGGCCTGATGGCTGACTATGATTGGGCTGACTCTGATGAGGAAGAATCATCTGACTCTGAAGATGATAAAGCCAATCTATGTCTTATGGCCAAACTTGAAGATGAGGAAGACAACACTGACATTCCCTCTACTTCAACCTCTGCAACTCAGGTGTCACCTTCCTTCTTTACCAATATTGCAAATATTGATGAAGCTGGTAGTCTTCGTAAGATCGATCTCTTGACTAGAAGTTTATATGTAGCCATGAATGGCAAAACTGTAGTTGAAAATCAAAACCTTGATCTCACTGAACAGCTTTAAAACTATCACCTTCAAATAGAAAATCTTTCTAAAATTGAAGAAGATTTTAAAGATCAAGTTAACTTAAATCAGCTAGTCAAAATCGAGCGCGAAGAAGCTATCGTTGCATTAAGAGCTGAAAAAGCTACTGTTGATGGATGGTATAATTCCTTAACAAAGATCACTGAGATAATTAAGTCTCATATTCCCCTGAGTGATAAACGTGGTCTTGGTTACAAAGCTGATAATCTAGAACCAACCACTGATCGTTCCATGCTCTTATTTGGAACTTTCGTATCCTCAGTCGCTGATACTTCATCCTCTCAGTGTTCCTCTTCTCAACCGCCTATCCCTGAGGAAATTTCTACCTCTTCAAAAGGTAAAGAGAAAATGGTTTATCCAAAACCTACCTCTGTCTTTAAAGATAAAGGTAAAGGAATTGCTTTTAACCAAAATCCTCAGAAGGGTACCTTAGTACCTAAGCTGAATGCTTCTAAAGCTTTAGTGATTCATCCCTCTGGATCAAGGAATCAGATCTCTGGATCTACTCAGCGTGGATCTATTCAGCGATCTACTCCTAGAATCAGAGTGGAGGTATTTGGTAAGAAATCTGCAGAACTAAATGTTCCTCCCATTTCAAAAGCCAATAGCTTACTTGGTGCTGGTACTTCTAATTCAAAATCAAAAGCTCAGCATTCAAATGGTCCTAGAACTACTTTTAGTTATAGGAAATGTTATCATTGTGGACTTACTGATCATATTGCTAGTAAGTGCCCCACAACCACCAAAGCTGAAAAGATAGCTAAGGTGAAGATCATTGCCCCCAAGGCAAAGAAGACCACTGAGGTTAAGAAATTAACCAAAGTGAAGACTGACAAAGCTGAATCTTCAAATGCGCCGAAGACTGCTGAACCTTCCATTCCAACTACTTCCACTGACAAGTGTGTACACATGGTTAAGTGGGCACCCAAGAAAAACTAATCTTCCTTTGTAATGCAGGTTAAGAAGGGTATCTGGTATCTCGATAGCGGATGCTCTAGACACATGACTGGAAAGAAAAGCCTGCTCGCTGAATACAAGGCAGAGAAGGGTCCCTCTGTGACTTTTGGTAGAAATGGAAAAGGACATACCCGAGGGTTTGGTGTACTCTCAAATGGTACAACAACCTTCAGAAGAGTCGCATATGTTGAAGGGCTGAAGCATAATCTTCTAAGCATCAATCAGCTTTGCGACAAGGATAACAAAGTAATCTTTACTAAGGAATCCTGCTTTGTCGCTGACAAAAAGGAGAAGATAGCTCTCAGTGGTTATCGTTTGGAAAATGTTTATGTAATAAACATGGACTCAACAACCACTGAGAACTCCTGTTTCTTCTCAAAAGCCTCATCTGATGTCAACTGGCTATGGCATAAGAGGCTCTCTCATCTAAACTTCAAGACACTGAACACTCTTTCTTCAAAAGAGTTAGTCACTGGTCTACCTCAACACTCATACGCCAAAGAGTCCTATGTTCAGCGTGTGCGAAAGGGAAGCAGACCAAAGCAAGCTTTAAATCAAAGCAAGTCTCCTCAGTGTCATCTCCTCTACAACTTCTCCATATGGATTTGTTTGGCCCTGTTAACAAACAATCCATCGCTGGAAAGAAATATACGCTGGTCATAGTTGATGAATTCTCTCGATATACATGGGTTATGTTTCTCCGTTCTAAGAGTGACACCCCTGAAGAACTCATCACCTTTGTTCGGAAGATGGAAACCCTGAACAACTTGACCGTTAGCTCAATAAGGAGTGATCATGGGACTGAATTCAAAAACAGTTCTATTGATTCCTTCTTTGAGAGTAAGGATATTTCTCACAACTTTTCATCAGTGAGAACACCACAACAAAACGGAGTCGCTGAAATAAGAAATAGAACTATTATTGAAGCTGCACGTTTAATGCTCAGCGATTCTCATCTGCCTACTCAGTTTTGGGCAGAAGCTGTCAACACTGCTTGTTTTACGCAAAACAGGTCACTGATAGTCAAAAGATTCAATAAGACAGCCTATGAACTTTTTCATGGGAGAAAGCCTTCAATTAGCTTTCTTCACATCTTTGGATGTCAGTGTTTCATACTGAATAACAGAGATGCCCTTGGAAAGTTTGATCCTAAGGCTGATGATGGAATCTTTCTTGGATATTCTTCAATCTCCAAAGCCTTCAGAGTCTTCAATCTAAGAAGACAAACTGTTGAAGAAACTATTCACGTCACGTTTGACGATGTTTTCTCATCTTGGTGATTCAGAAGATATTCCCACACCTCATTCTCATACAGTTGAAGATGATAGTCCTACTATCATCCCAAATATGCAGAATAGTGAAGCTGAAACATCATGGATCTCAGTTGTTCCTTTAAACACTATACCTGCTTCTGAACCAAATGTCTCAGACATTTCATCTACTTCTCAGCAACCAGTGAATGAAATGACATATGCACCTACTCCACTCTTAGCTGATATACCAGAAGTTGCTGAAGCCTCATCTTCAGCTCCTCCAGTTCAGGTTGAGTCAGCGACTTATGCTCCTGCTCAGCGATGGACTGTAAATCACCCAATTGATCAAATTCTTGGTGATCCAAACGCTGGTGTTCAGACTAGACGAAGTGCAGGTAATATTTGTTTATTTGTTAACTTTATTTCTCTGATTGAACCAAAGAAAATAGATGATGCCCTCAAAGATCCAAACTAGGTCAGTGCCATGCAAGAACAGCTGGCTGAATTCGAAAGAAACAAAGTTTGGAAACTTGTTCGAAGACCAACTGACAAGACAGTGATAGGCACTAAATGGGTCTATCGAAACAAGTTGGACGAACATGGAACTGTAACCCGCAACAAGGCTCGTCTTGTTGCTCAGGGATACAGACAAGAGGAAGGCATAGATTACGACGAAACATTTGCTCCAGTAGCAAGACTAGAATCTATTCGTCTATTCTTAGCATACGCTGTACACAAAGACTTCAAAGTATATCAGATGGATGTTAAGTCAGCGTTTCTAAATGGAAAGCTGAATGAAGAAGTCTATGTGGAACAACCTCCAGGATTTTCAGATCCTAAGCGTCCAGGTTATGTTTATAAACTGGATAAGGCACTTTATGGCTTAAAGCAAGCTCCACGTGCATGGTATGACACTCTCTCTACTTATCTCCATATTGAAAATTTTGAGCGAGGTAAAATCGACAAAACTCTATTTTTCAGAATAGTGAAAGGTCATATTATTCTTGTTTAGATATATGTTGATGACATTATATTTGGTTCTACTAACCCTGATCTTTGTACTCGTTTCGCTGATAGAATGAAAGATGAGTATAAAATGAGCATGATGGGAGAGCTAACATATTTCCTTGGTCTTCAGATAAAGAAAAATGAAAAATGAACTTTCATTAATCAGGGAAAGTATGTTAAAGATATGTTGAAGAAATTCGATTTAACTCAGAGTTCAGCTATGAAAATCCCTATGGCACCACCGCTGACACTAGATAAGGATACTAATGGTATTCCTGTTAATGTCACGCTGTACCGTGGGATGATCGGCTCTCTCTTGTATCTTACAGCTAGCCGGCCCGATATTATGTACGCAACCTGTTTGTGTGCACGATATCAAGCTGAACCTAAGGAATCTCATATGATCGCTGTAAAGCGAATTTTTCGATACCTTAAGGGTACTGCGAATCTAGGTCTTTGGTATCCCAAACACTTAGGGTTTGATCTAATCGCCTATTCAGATAGTGATTTTGCAAGTTGCAAATTGGATAGGAAAAGCACCACAGGAGGCTGTCAGCTCCTGGGTGGAAAGCTGGTGAGTTGGACAAGTAAAAAGCAAAACTCAGTGTCCACCTGCACAGCTGAAGCTGAGTATGTAGCCGCTGGAAGCTGTTGCTCTCAGGTCTTATGGATGAGATATCAACTACTGGACTATGACCTACAGCTCTCAAATATTCCAATCTATTGCGACGGCACAAGTGCCATCGCTATAGCCAACAATCTAGTGTTACACTCAAAGACAAAACACATCGAAATCAGGTATCATTTTATCAGAGATCATGTGATGAATGGTGATATAGAACTTCACTTTATCCCAACTGATTATCAGTTAGCTGATCTATTCACCAAACCTCTTGATGAGACAAGATTCAACTTTCTCATCAGCGAGCTTGGAATGCTGAACTTTGAAGAGTAAAATCTTCAGCGGTTCACACTTGATCAGCGATAGGATAAAATCAACTTGTATAACCCATTCTATCATTTTCTCTCTGAATAAACTTGATTCGCTGATATCAAGGTATGTTTTCTCTCGCTGATAATCGCATGTAAATGCAAGATTTCAAGACAAATTGCATCGCTGAATATCTCTTCCTTAATCAGCGATACTTTGAAATTTCTAAAACCAACTGATATTTCTATTCAGTGCTTCATGTTTTCAAAAGTGTCCCTGAGCTTTCAAAACCTCAGAGAACCTAAAATATGAAAGGACAGTTGTGACGTCATCGCAACGGATAAGCCCTGACACGTTCTTTTTCTGACACACGTTTGCACGTTTCGTTTACCTTCCAATCAAATGCAAACACGTGTCCGTGTCATGATGAAAAACTTTCCCGCTCGAGTTTTTCTCTCTCTCTAATCTCACTATATAAACACATTTTGGGTTTATATTTTTTCCTTTACGCGAAAAACTTCTCCTCCAAGCAAGAAAAAGATTTACTGTTGCATTTGTGCTCTCAAGTTTTTCAAGAACTATTCATCTTCTTCTTCTTCAACAAACCAGGTTAATATTTCTTTTATTTACCTGTTTCTTAAAACTTGTTAATGATCTTCTCATTGTTTTTACAAGATCAAACAAAAGAAATTTTTCAAAAATGAAATCATTTCTTTCATGGTTTTATAAACACAACCTTTCATGGTTGTTCTTCAAGTTTAAACGCAAATATCTTAAACTTGTTCTTCATACGTTTTTCCAGAATCCTAATCCTCAAAAGGAAACTGGAAAACAAGATTTTTTTGGGTTTGCATTTCTTTTTCAAAAACAACAAAACCCTAATCTTCATTAAGACATTTTTGTCTGAATGAAATGGACAAAATTCGAACCATCTTATTGGAAAATCTTTCCACATTAAGATTATTCTTATTTGTTATATCTTTGGTTGAACTGATAATACAGAAATGGCATCTACTGTTATTCCTACTGCAGAGAACACTACTGCTGCTGAGGAACTAGAAATCATCAAGGCTCCTCAGGTCAAGTTCACACTTGAGGAATTGGATTGGACAAAAACAAATAACCTCTATGCGCTTTTCGAGTTTCCTCCTCGAAAGCAAGTCACACATCTGAATGATGCTGTGAAATTTCTCAAAACTTGTTGCCTCTCCACAGCCCTGACAATAACACCTACTGCTCATCAGCTACTACTATCTCAGCTCTGGTATTCTGCCAGACACACTCAACTACCATCAGCCAAAGACCCCACGAAGAAAATCGATTGCATCCTCTGTGACACTGATTTTGGCACCATAAAAATCACCCCTGCCATTATCCGAAAAGCACTGAGCCTTCCCATCGCCACTAAAGAAAAACCCTTTGTTTTTCTCCCTGACCACAAGAAACATGCTTATAGGGAAGCCATCACTGCATTCTTTGATGCAATGGGTTATGTATGGGAAACTGGGAGGGATAAGAAGCCTGAGAAGAAACTGACCCTCATCAAGAAATCAAAAATGCCCAGCGAGATGAACTTCATCTTCGCACACTTGATAAGTTGCATGACTACAAAGACCGGCTTCTCTGATCAAGCCGCTCACCCTCAGCAAGCAATGGGTTATGCATTGCTGAAAGGTCTTCATATTGACTGGGCCTCGATAATCTACGATGACCTTGTGCTCAAAGTAGACTCTGTCGCTGACCGACCACCATGGGTTCCATATCCAAGATTCCTCAGCGCTATCTTCCAAACAGGCCTGAAGGACAACTACCCACAAGAGGGTGACCTGAAACTCTCTCAGGTTGGCCCTAAGGTACTCGACTTCAAGCCAGTGGAAAACGAGGTACGTCTCTCTACACTTTTAACTCTTCTCAGTCCTCCTTCTTCTACTTCTGCAGCTCACTCAGTGGACAAACCCACCGCTGATACCCAAGCTGCAAACTCCACTCCTTCTAGAAAAAGGAAACACTCATCTACCCAACTTGGTTCCAAAAGAACTAAGAAAACCAAGGAGCAACCCCAGCAATCTCATGCTGAAGACTCCTCAGCTCATCTTGAAGAGCTGAAGGAAAGTTCAGTGGTACGCTCTGCCACAGCTGAACAAGCCACCCTTTCCATCCTAGCTTCAGCGTCTCTAAATGCTGAAGTTATAAACTTGGAATCGACCCAACCTCCTTCAGTCTCTCTATAGACTGAATAAGTGATTCTCAGCGGATCCAACGCTGAACCCCGCACCCAACCATCATTCTCAACCTTCGCTTCTCTCTCTACTCCATTGGACACTAATCCAGTTTTCAACACGATCACTGGAGCACCCGTCATTCCTCCAGAAGCTAAAGTTGATACTCTTCAAGAACTGATGGATGCAGGACCTGCAGGAATGTCTATGCGTACACGCACTCTAGCTGACGACATGGAACTTTTCTCAGGACACAGAGGTTTTGACGAGATCACCAACCCTCCTGCAGGTATACACCAACCCATATACACTGTAACTAAACCCGAAACTTCTGAGCTTTCCTTTGTTCACAAGTACTTATCTGTTACAGGTCCTAATTTGGGAGACATCAACGCCTCTCTGAAGAACTTGGATACAAAGCTGACAGGTCTCACCACTACTCTCTCAGACAACTCTTCAGCTGTAACAAACGCTGGAGAGAACCTCAACAAGCTGACAAAAGTGGTGGAACAGAAAGCCTCCAAAGTTGATTTGGAGAAGGTTGATGGTACTCTTGGTGATTTTGCCAAAGTTCTTGCTGACATCTACACAGACTACACCTCTCTCAAAACAACAGTTCAAACCATGTCCAGCGAGTTCACAACGCTGAAGACATCGGTTGGAAATCTTCAGGGAGAGATGACTGCTGTAAAGACTGACGTGAGTTCTGTAAAGACTGACGTAAGTTCAATGAAGACAATGATGCAGCAGATCCTGAATAACATGACCGCCCCTACCCCTGCACCTTCACATTTTACTTCGGCGGATCATGCTGAACTTTTTAAGATCACTCCTGCTATTACTGGCCTAGAAAACAGAGTAGCAGCGATTGAAACCTATATTGGGGTCCCTGGCCAAGAAGACAGGGAACCAACACCATCTGCTGAGTCATCGCATTCCTCCCCCACTCACCATGAGGAAGGGGGGGAGAAGAACTCTGAAGACCTTCCCCAAGAAGAATCTATCGAGGGGGAGAAGACTGAAGACCTTTCCCTTACTGAAGAGGGGAAGAAGACAAATGAAGAAACAACTGATGAACCTCAGGGAGATGAAAACCCTGAGGGAACCGAGAAGCTTACCTCTGTATCTGAGGGGGAGCAACTCGAAGAAGCTGCTGAAGAATCTGAATCTGAAGCTGAAGATGAAGAAGTCGTCGACATCTCTGACGATGAACCATCATCCAGTGATAAGGGTGATGATGATGACGATGACTCCTTTATCGTCAAGCCTGCTCAGAGGACTACAGCTCTTAAAGGGATCTTGATAAACGAACCTTCAGGGGAGCGGACCAAGACAAAGCCTGCAGCGTCTGAAGCTGACAAAGGCAAAAACAAAGGCCTCGCTGAAGAAGACAATCTGACGATCTTGCTTCCAAAGCCAGTTTGTCAGGTACACTAACTTCTATTCCTTTACACTGCATCCCTCCTCCATCCCTTCTCAATCACAATCCTTCAATCCATAAAAGCCTATACACTTAAACCCATTTCTTTTCTCTGTTCTACCCAAGTTCTTATTCGTACGATCGCTGTGTTTCAGCTAGTCCTCTCCCCTGTTTGAGTATATCGCTGAAGTTTCTACAGTTGCGACTTCACCAACAATAATCCCAGCTCCCAATGCTGAAGAAATAATCCCGGTCTTGGATTTGATCTCTGATACTGATGAACCTGAAGAACAGCTGCTCTCTCACAAAAACAGACCTTCCTTGGCTCCTCAAAAGCTGAGTGAAGAGGATCAGAAAAAGAGAGATAAAATGATCAAGAGATTCGAAGATCAGCGAATCATCCTGAAGCGTGATCAACTTCCTTCTATTCCTCCAAAGTTCAGACTTTCACAAAAGGAATACAAGGATCACCTCAGAGCTGAACGTCTACTCGCTGAAAGAAGGGAAGCTGGAGAAAAAGACAGAGAACTCGCCATCCAGCTTACTCAAGAATCAGTCGAAGACCCCAAGCTGAAACGAATTCCAATCGAAGTTCAACGTCAGCTATGGGAAGACGCCAAGAAGATCGTTTAAGAAAAGAGAACTGTGTCTCAATCTACTTTAATCTGGTGCAAAGAAAAGGTACACTTCAGATATCGAACTGCCAAAATCAACAAGGTACTTATCACAGGAAGATCAACCCTCAAAGTTTCAATCGCTGAAATCAAGATATTCAGAGAGAACGGACAGTACGAAAAATTCTATGCTGAAGCCATCACGAAGTACCGTCTCTTTGAATGGTTGGAGATAAGATTAGCCATCCAGAAGTCTCAATCTAAGTACAAGGATCATTTTGAAAAGCTGATAAATAAACAGATCGACTTAGTATCTTCTTGTGTGGATATTCCTCCTCCCCCTCCTCTCGCAAATCAGAAAAGAAGGGCCTCTGCAAAGAAAAAGTCTAAACCTTCAGACTCAGGTCCTCTTATACGGAACGAAACAAGTATTGGTTTTTTCGTGCTGAAGTTCTTGGTCCAGAACCTGACCTTTCCGCACTTGACATATCTCTTCCTCCTGGTGAGACTTTCATCCCTGGGAAAGTCATAAGCAAACCCTATGGGATATTCTTTATTGACTATGGTGGACTAAAATGTTTTCAACGTATCTCTAAGCTCCCCATCACTCCCATCGAACAGCTGAAAGATCTCATCTACTGGTGTGATTTCAAACGCGACAATCAGGCACGGCATCTTAAACCCTTGATTTTTGAAGAAGCTCTGAACAAAAGGAATCAAGGAGTAAATGTCCCTGACTGGATGATTCCCACATCAAAGACCCTTGATGAACTTCTCATTAAGGAAGAACCTTTATAAACTGGTAGGATCGCCTTATTCTTCTATTTTATCAGTTATTCTTTTGTACTTGTAATTTATTTCGCTTGTACTTGTAATCTTTCCACTTCCCTTTGTAATCTGATACGAAGTTTAAAGAAAGATTTCAGCGAAAGTACTTTACTCCATCAGTATAGAAAAGATCCCAGAAAACAGTAAAAGGGACAAATATTTTATGAGTTCTTTTTATCCTTATGTTTTCATTAAATAGCAATTTTCTCTGTTGCTATGTCATAATCAAATAGGGGGAGATTATTGATCCAAACCCTCAGTGATTTGATAATGACCCTCTCTTAAATACTTAGTGAAAACTGTAAGTAAACAATATGTATTAGAGTTTCACTATCGCTGATAAGTACTAAGACCTTACAGTACCGCTGATAGGAACTCTCGCTCTTTAGATTAAACATTCAGCGAACACTGTTCACCATAATGCTCTGAGCCTGTTCAGTCCTTATGGTGATCGCTGATAAGTTAGTTGTTTACTTATGATCCCTGAAGACAAGTTTCACGTCAACATAGGTTCTACGCTGAAGTCGAAGATCAAGCTCAAGAACCACCGACAAGTCTCCTAATGAACTAATGCGGATCAGCGAAGACTCGGATTTGTCCACTCAACGTGAAGTATCAAGTACAAGACTTCAGCTATCGCTGAACTTTATCATTCGTTGATAAACAATGTTAAAGCGCTGAATCAACGAAAGTTGATCATGAAGTCCTCCGTACAAAGTACTTTTGTCTTAACCACCCTTGCACGTCTTTGTACGATATGTCAGAAAAGAACCTACTTATTGTCTGAAATCGTACAACCACTCTGATACTACACTGTTCAAACATGCGGCTACTAAGGTTGTCTACAAAGGTCAATGACATACAACCAATGAGCTGTTGCCACGTGTAAAGTATAAACTGCCATGCATTAAATGCATGCAGTATATAAGAAGGACTCCAGCTTCATTTTTGAAGCACTCGAAAACTCTGGACGAGTCACTTGCTAACTCTGGTCAAGTCATCCTTCTTATCTTGAGATAGGTTATTATTAGTAATTTCCTTCTCTTTCTTAGTGCAAGAAAACTTAGTGTTCCAACTTGTTTAGATTTAGGTTTATCCTTAATCTTGTTCCGCAACAAGCTGTAAATTGTTAATGATTTATCAATAAACAATTTAGAAAAGTAAAATATGTGTGTTTGTATTCAAACCCCCCCCCCCCCCCCCCCCTTCTACAAACTTGTATAGCCCTTCGGGACCAACACATAGATCGTCTTCAAATTAGTGAATAGAAAATGCATCTTTTTCTGCCATCTGTTAAAATTGTTTCCTGGAATTTCTCAACTTTCCAAATTTTGATGTCATATCACGGATAGATTCTGCTCTTGATGCCATGGTAACCACAAAAAGTTATAGTATTGAATGTTGGGGAATCTGGCTTCCATGTGGTTGAAGATACTTGGATAAATTCCTGGAGCGTAAATTGGAAATCACTTTTGAAATACTATATTTCACCCTTGGATGTGCCTTAGTTAGGTTAATCCAAAACTTGTAATGGGATGATCCAGAAATGTCATACATGAACTAAGGCATAAACTCGTGTATTTGTATTCATCATATCAACCGTTTATGTAGTTATAAGAGAGATTGATGGTTACAGACGGTTTAGTGGTTAATATGTAACTGCATAGCAGGTACAGCCTAGAACAAATAAGATTAAGAAATGGTTCCAATTGACTCAGAGGCTTTGAATCAGAAGAACCATACGCGAAAGAGAAAACCCGATTAGAGGCTCTAGGAATGAGGCACAGACGCTCTGGTCACCCACCTTAGAAGAAATATTCAAGTTCAGATGCTCTGACTTGGCTCTGGTCCTAAGACTTAGAATCTGAACTAATTAGAATATGAACTAACTCAGTATCTTTAAGATGAAGGCTCAGAAGCTTTGTGATGAAGGCTAAGAGGTTGCGAGTCCAAAGCCTCTGATTCCGTACTTTGGCAAATTTTGGCTATGTTAAGGAACAACTTCAAGAAGGCTTCTAACCTTCTAAAATTCGTCCAGATCGTCCCAAAACATATAATATCTAAGTAAACCTCTCCTTAAAATCGGTGGAGGTTTCGAGGAGATGTCTTTGGACCTGCTAGGGGTGCTAGCACTCCACAAGGGGGAGCGACACCCCTTGACACCCACCCCCAGCCTTATGACAATCTAAGGTGCCAGAGGCAACATTAGTTTGTTTTCATTCCGCACTCCTAACTCGCATTATTTGCTTTATAACCTTATTGATATCAAGTGAATATCAATTATACCAAAATCAATTGATACATCAAAATCATCAACATAATTCATTTATTATGATCATTGTTTTAGATTATGAAACAACCGAGATATTTTTAAAACCAAATTGGTTTACATGATTCGCGGTTGAAACACTTTCTTTATATATGTGACCATTCAAGGGAAAACTCAGTATTCTGTGAGATCCACGTGATCCAATTTAAACCACATATCATATTTAATCAACTGTTGATATAATAACATTATAATCTTAGAAATTTGAACAAATTAATTTGAATCAAGGACTTTATAGGTATATTATAAATCTCTCTCCTCTCTCCGGCGAACCTTACTCTAGTGAACACCATGTGAACACAAGATACACCCTACGATCAAGAATATCCACTATGAACATGAATAGATACACATTGTGATAAATACAAAATATCGACACTGTCATATGTAAAAAAAACATCCACGTTGTTAAAAAAGATACATAGAAAAGATACACGTTGTGATACATACAAAAGATCGACACTGCTAAAAGAATATACACAATGTTAAAAGAAGATATACACGACATACATACAGGATGCACATTGTGATACCATAAGACATGGGTTTCAATATGCAATCCATAAAAATATTTAATGAGTTAAATTTACTAATACACTTTTCTTTATTAATTAAGGCAATATAATTACATAAAATGATTGGTTTATAATGTATCTTACAGTTATCACAAATTATTGAGTTATCATTTGATTAAGCCCCTATATATATATATATATATATATATATAGGTGGGTTCAATTAAAACCGAAGTTCCATTGTGAACCTGGGACAAAAAAGAGTGTACTAAATGTCCCACACATTCATGGGTTATTCATCATGAATGATGTACCATTCATAATGAATAGTGTATCAATTTATTATGAATCATGAATGTTGTATTATTCATCATGAATGTTGTAATATTCAACATGAATAGTTCGAGAATGTTCATCTTCATTACTCATGATGAATGTGGACACCCAGGGACATGTTTTGTGCTTTCTTTTGTCCACCAATTCACAACCAGAAACTTGTTTGCAACCGAACTTTCATATATATACAGGGGCAGCTCAAACAAGAAGATTAAATATCGTGAGAAGATAAAAAAAATGAGGGTTAAGGAAAGTTTTATATGCGAATCATTGACAATATATATTTGAAGATGCATATGTGAACAGACATTATAGATAATTTATATTGGCTCATATATACATCTTTAAATGGATTTTTTCAACGATTCCCTTATGAATCTTCATATCTTACCTTTTTATGATATTTAGCATTCCTATGTGATTTGACACTAGAAGTCAGTGTAACGCAAAGGTATGTGGGCCAATGTGGCCTATGACCTCAGTTTTTTTTATCAAAGTCACGTGAATCATATGTGATTTTACACGTTATTAATATTATAGTGTAAAATCACATACGATTTGGTCATTTTCTTATTCTCTCATTTGGTTATTATTCACGTATGAATCTAAATATATATATATATATATATATATATAGGGGAGGTATCTTCCGCAAACCATCACATTTGTAAAAACTATGCAAACCATCTCCCAGCCAATCATTTTTAAGAAACTAATTAAAATTAATACATTTATTTAACAATTCCGCAGGGGCATTATAGTCAATTTGTAATTACGTTTTTTATTTATTTATTTATTTAGTGTATCACATTAATCATGGCAATTTACTTAATTGTAGGGATTTAGTTAATAATCCTATTAATGAACGTAATCCTTCATAATTTTAAGCTTATCCTTTTTCTATTTTATTTCCTGCAAATCATAACATCGGTGGGAGAAAATTTTCTGAATCATTTAACAACTTTAACACGTAACTTATTTACTAAAATCATTTAACATCTCCAATAATAAAACAACTTTAACACGCAAATTATTTACTAAATTCATTTAACAAACCCAAATATAAATGGATTCAACATTTTCATCAAGATTGCGTTTTCCCCTTATAATAGAATCATGAATAATTTACATCAGATGAATCAGTTATCTAATTAAATGAATGAATGATTGTCATTAATAATGAATCGTCATAAACTTCTGATTTAATTATGGTGAATCACATGGATTACTTAAAAAGAGATGAATCAGTGGCACATTTAAATGAATATAGACTTGTCATTAATCATCAATCATAATAAACTAATGATTTTGATTTAAATCATTATATGGCATTCACTAGTGATTCATCAAAAACCTACTGCTTTTTAACATGGATACCAAACAAAACAACCAACACATTTAAGTTAGGAACAATATGTGATGAATCCATACTTATCACAAAATTTTTGATCATCCATTTAACTGAATCATCAATAGTCAATTCACAACTAAGGGGCTGTTTGGCAGTTGCTGAATGGTTTAGTACAGAATGATTAAGTGGTCAGAATGGTTAAGAGGCTATAATGATATAGTATAAAATGAAATATGGTTGTTTGGTATTTGTTAAAAAGGAAATCAAGATGTTGAATGGTTAAGGGTGACACAGGATGCTAAACCATTCAGAGTGTTTTGGAACCATTAAGAGGTAGACTCTTTTTTTGCCAAACAAGATTCACCTCTGAACGATTCAGAGGTTGCCTCTTAATGGATCTGTTAAGAGGTAAACAAACAGCCCCTAAAGCACATTCATCAAAAAGTTATTTTAAATTTACAATACCAAACAACAATGAACTGAACTAAGGAGGTAAAAGGTTCAAACTTCACCAAAAATAAGGAGTGTGCATGGGTATTTGTTGTATATACATATTATGTACTTCGAAAAAAAGCAGCTTCCAACAAGAGAGAAATCAAAGACAATGGGGATATGATTGCACACCAAAAGAAGTCATGGAGGATGATGAGGGTGGACAATTGGTAAGTGAAAGAACTAAGGGGCCGTTTACCAAACACTTACCCGGGTAAGCACTTACCAAGTCACATTATCTTACGGATGAATATGGCAACGACCAAGATTCTTACCCGGTAAGAGCCAAGGCAAGGACCAAGAGTCTTTCCCGGTAAGTTACGGCGAAGACTCTTATCACGCATAGCGCTTACCGGGAAAATTATTGCATATGATAGCGTTTTGGTGGACTAAAATCTTACCCGATAAGTAAGTGATATGTTAATTTTTACCAATAAACGCTTATCGGGGTAAGCTTTTGGTAAACGGGCCCTAAGACTATAAATTCCATACGATAAAAAGATGGTAAATTGTGGATACTGTTCTGCAATACATATGGGTTATGCTTGTATCTACGCCATTGACGTCTTTATGCTTGTATGTACAAACGTCTTTATGCCCTTGTTGGGTTTGGGTTCACACATTTGGGTAATCAAGTATCAAGTGATGGATTATTTAAAACCATGAAGCTACAGAGACTTTGTTGCCTCACTTATTTAAATAAATCTTATGATGCAGGAGGTACAATCATCAATTGGATTGAATCATCAATTGGACTGAATCATCAATGGAAAATTCACAAATAAACCACATTAAGCTAAAAGTTATCTGAAAAACCTTTACTAAACAACCACAATGCTAAACCCTGAATAATGAAAAAACACCACAATACTAATCCCTGAATCATCAATTGGACTGAATCATCAATGGTAAATTCACAAATAAACCACATTAAGCTAAAAGTTATCTGAAAAACCTTTACTAAACCACCACAATGCTAAACCCTGAATAATGAAAAAACACCACAATACTAATCCCTGAATCATGTAAAACAGTTTGAACAAGAAATATACTATAATTTTCAGAAACATGCATTCAAATCATTCACCATAAAACAACTTTAACACGCAAATTATTTACTAAAAATCATTTAACATCTCCAAATATAAATGGATTCATCATTTTCATCAAGATTAAAAACCACTGACTCAGAAACAAATCCCCAAAAATAATGGCGTACCTGCTGATTTCTTTTTTATGATTCCTTCTTCCTCTCGATGACATACATTGACGTCTTCTTGTTCCATGTCGACTAACACCGGGTTATCTTTCGTGTTCTTGGAATTTGAGAACGAGTGCTTAAGCCTGATTCGCTCACTTGGTCTCCTCACTGTTCATACAAAGAAAAAAACCCTAGAATCAATGATTTATTGAACGCCATATATTTCCCCCAAAAAATTTCGATTCTTACCTCTGTTTGGGTGAAGGTATCCCCTCATTGATGATTTTGTAAAATTCTTTCGATTATCCTTTTCGAAACTGAATCACGAGGTTTATGCGATCAATACGGGCAAGTTGGTCCCGTGATTAATGGGGACGATTTTGGCTTGAGGATGAATGAATGTATATTGACTCTAATACCCTTGTACCTGTCATTTACTCATTAAATTAAATCACAATTTGTCAATAATTACCAAATTTGCCACTGTTTTAATCTGGACCGTTGATGAATTTAATTGATGGTTATTAATGTGGTTTCATAGTTTGTAACAATGTGGTGGTTTCTAGAAAATACCACCCCTATATATATATATATATATATATACACACACACATATGTATATATAGGGGTGGGTTCAAATGAAAACTCATTTTTCATTATGCACGTGAGGACCAATATTAGTTATTGATCAAAATTTAGAATACTAATCAGTGATTAAAACTTAATGAAATCAATTGAGAAGTGATTAAGGACAAATCTGGAAATTTGAATCAACGCCTACATCTTTGACTTTTTATTTTCTTTTTTAATTAAAAAACTTTTACCCCCTTAAAGTTTAAAATAAATTATCTTAAAAATTACTAATTTGTTAATCAAACAAGTTACATAAAAAATGAGAATTTCGTGCTCTTCGATATGCTATCCATTTCGATATAGTTTTTTCTTCATTTTAACCGTTTTACGTGAACTGTTATGTATGTGTTATATTCATTATGAATATGTATGCATGTTTCCTAGTGTCCATATTCAGTATGAATAACAAAGAGGAATGTTCATTCACTATTCATGACGAATAATACAGTATTCAAAATGAATAATACAACATTCAGGATGAATAATACACGAATTCATGATTCATGAATTATTCATCATGAATCGTGTATTATTCACCTTGAATGTTGTATTATTCATCCTGAATGATACATTATCCATTATGAATAATATATGAATGACCCGTGAAGGTGTGGACACATGACACACTCTCTTTTGTTCTCCGATTCACAACCGAAACTTGGTTTATTCATTATGAATATGTATGCACATCTCCATGTGTCCACATTCGGTATGAATAACAAAGGTGAACGTTCATGCACTATTCATGATGAATAATACAGTATTCAGGATGAATTATACAACATTCATGATGAATAATACACGAATTCATGAATAGTGTATTATTCACCTTGAATGATGTATTATTCACACTGAATGATACATTATTAATGATGAATAATACATGAGTGACCCGTGATGAAGGTGTGGAGACGTGGCGCACTCTCTTTTGTTCCTCGGTTCACAACCGAAACTCTATAGGTTCCCGATTCATCTCGATGGGTGTTGGGTTACGGTAATGAAGAACACGATGCCTTACGACGTTGAAGAAAGTGTTGTAAAAGGTGATGCCGATTTACAGACTTACGGTGTCGAGATGTTTTACACACTTGAACGTACATAAATATTCATAATGAATATAACACATATATGGCATTTCATGTAAAAACGGTTAAAACAAAAAAAAAACTATATCGAGATGGATGTCATATCGAAGAGCACGAATTTCTCGTTTTTTTTGATGTAATTTGTTTGATTAAAATATTAGTAATATTTAAGATAATTTATTTTAAACTTTAAGAGGGTACAAAATTTTAATTAAAAAAGAAAAAAAAAGTCAAACATGGTATGCGTGAGTTTAAATTATCTTCTCTTTTTACCCCTAATCAACTTAATTAATAATTCTAATTAAAAACTCTATTTAATTGAGTTGTTAGATCAATAGAGATGGAGTGACCGAGATTTGTCCTCACGTACACAATGAAAATTGAGTTTTTAATTTGAACTCTCTCTCTCTCTCTATATATATATATATATAAAAGAGATTGGGACAAGTACTTATGGAGAAAGTTGATCAGAAGTCACATGGAAATTGAAATAATGCAAACCACAAATAGAAAGGTGGTGAAATTGTGTAGAGAACATGTGGGGTATATAATATAAGTTGGTAACATTTGGTGGGTATCCACGATGATATTCAATCCAAATTTGGATCTCTCCAAATCTTGGAAACTGCACCTATTTTTGGTGACCCAACCATTTTTTGGATCTCTCCAAGTCATTATTACATGTATGATGAAAATACAATATAATTTGTGGATTATAATAAAATAATAAATATATCATTTTTATGATGTTTTTTCTATAAGTTAAGAAATATTATTCATATCGCATTTCATCATTTTTCACTTATATATGGCTTGACCTACGTGTTTTGGAAGCATGCATAGGGAATCAGAAGGAATAAGATCACAATTACCCGAACTCAATATGATTATTATTTTTATGTGTATTTTCAAATAACTGGTAACCAATATACCACTAGTTCTTTTCGTCTTTCACTTTTTATCAATAGTATTTAAGTTATGTTTCAAACGCATAGTCATGATATGAAACTATTGGATCTTAATTTGTTTCTTCAACCCTCAAAAAGTGTCATTAACCTCTTACAGCATCGTCGGTCTCAATTGCTTAAACTGGTCCTTAACCCAAAACGTGTAATTGATATGGACCAATATCGTCTTTCATTTACCCGGTCCGCTTTAACTCATATGTCGATTAATAATGGGCGAGCATGCATGTGGTGCTTTTTTCTGAAAAATGGTTCTTGTTAATTAACCTTAAACAGTCTCTTAACTAGTCCTATGGTAAATGAGCCCTAAATCGTTCATTTACAAAAAAAAAAATCTTTATATGATTAGGATCGGTCGGTTATAGTCGGTCCTTATCTGATTCCTTTTTAACTGGTACTGGTTCGGCTCCGAGCTTTAATTAGTTTCATGGCCTTCATACCCACCTCTGCCAACTTTTTATCTATAAATGTATAATTTCATCTTTCGACATCGTATAATTGTTAGCACTAGCAAACTATCATATGTTCTATAATTTTCTTCTAAGTATGTCGAAGTTGAAACAAAATATGTTATACCCTCCATCTTCCCATTTTCTTCGATACTAGTTGGATTAACCGGTATCTTAGGTCTTCTTGTATTGAATTTGTCTTCCAATAAGTAAACATGGCACCTAAGAATGTGTTGTGACATGTCTATAAAATTCCAACGTCAAACTTTTGCAAAACCAAAATGGCATGTTTGGCCTATAAATAGAGGTATGTAGAATCATGTTTTTAACTTATTCTAACCTGTCTTTAGGGGCGGATCCACCTTGTAAAAGGTGGGGTCGTATCCCCCAGTAAAATTTTATTTTTCTTTATTTTTCTAGGTTAAAAATAATTTTTTTTAACTTTTTATCATAGTTTTCTCCCAATAATTTTCCAACTATGACCCACGAACCAAAAAAAAGTACATTGAAATCAACTAAAATACCAAAAAAAAATCGGAATTAACAAGAAAAACCCAAAAACGTCTCTCGAAATAGACAAAAAAAACTTTAAAATCCATCTGAATCAATCAAAAAACTTTAAAAATCTATCAAAACGGTGAGAATAGGCTAAAAACAAAACGGACAACTTTACGGGCATAACTTACCTTAAATGTGCCCCCACTATGTAAAAATCTTGGATCCGCCACTGCCTGTCTTAGTCGTTACTTGTACTTCTACATTGGTTCTTAACTTGTTTTTCTCAAAAAAAAAAAGAAAAAAAAATCATAACTAGCATAATTAGTTTATAACCGATTCTCAACGGCTAGTTATTTTAACAGAACTTCTTCTAGTGTTGAATACAATGCCATTTTGGTGGACTAAAATCTTACCCGGTAAGTGAGTGTGACGACTCTTACCATGGTTAGCGCTTACTGGCTAAATTGTTGCATACAATGCCATTTTGGTGGACTAAAATCTTACCGAATGTTAAGTGATAGTGTTGAACTTTACCGGTAAGCACTTATCCAGGTAAGTGATTAGGTAAACGGCCCCTTAAGATCAAAAAGCACATTCTATTATTAATTAAATTAGAAGATGGTGTCTATTAAACTCTAATTTTAACTAGTTAAAAAAATGAAACCAAAGACAATGAAAGTTAAAGTTTAAAACCCAGAAGTGTGGGTTAGGAGGACACGTACATTCAATTTTGTGCTACATAGACACACAAAAAAAAGATTAAGAACAAAGGATTAGCTCAGATATATACAATTAGAATAAGAGGAATCAGCGATGGAATATTCCTCCGCTAATTAGTGACGGAACGACCACGAACACAATCTGTCGCTGATCTGTCACTATTAGCGACGGATTAGCGGCGGAATGGACTCCGTCACTAATTAGTGATGGATCAGCGGAATGCATTAATTTATATTTAAAAGAACAAAAAAGAAAATCTACGATTTCGTTGCTAATCCGTCACTAATTAGCGACGGAATATTTTATTTTCTAAAAATAATTAAAAAAGAAAATCCACGTGTCCGTCGGTAATTTGCGACGGAATTTCCATAAGATATCCGTCGTCGTTCAAAATGTCTTTTAACAAAAATGGGACGCAATCCCTTGTTAGATCACTTAGCCAGCCACAAAACCACAAAACCATCATGTTGTCGCCAAGGGTCCAGATCGTACGCTGCCCTATCGATGTCACCACTGCCATCTGAGGGTTGTATGGTATGCCATGTCGAATTTGAAAACAATGAGAAAGTATGAGTGCTTCAATGCAGACATCAATTTCATCCCCAATGCATCAAAGAGTGGTTGCTTCGTAAGAATGTATGCCCTCTTTGTAAGGCTCAGGATTTGAAGGTATAGGTAATATACATATATATAGGGAAGGTTATTTTGTTAACCCAATTTTTGGTAGTATCCTTAATTATGAACCGATCCTATCAATTGATTTTAAAAATGTATGGTTAAGATAACAATTCACATAAAGCCCATTAATTGAAGACTCCTAAATATTTTGGATATGTGAACATTAGTAATCCGGGTCAACTGAGGAAAATATGTATGTTCATTGATGTTCAATATGTCATTTTATTGATGTTCATCTCATTTCAATACGTCATTTCATTGATGTTCATACGTATGTTTTCTAACTCTTCATTAATGTTCATATGTATGTTTTGTAATGCCTCATTTATGTTTTGTAACCCCTCATTGATGTTTTGTAACTCCCTATTTCAATAGGTCGTTCATGTTTTGTAACTCCTTATTGATGTTCATACGCGTGTTTTGTAATTGTTCATTCATGTTCAATACATATGTTCATTGATGTTCAATACGTCATTTCATTGATGTTCATCTCATTTCATTGATGTTCATATGTATGTTTTGTAACTCCTCATTAATATGTCTACAAAAAAATGAAATTGATGAAATTCCTATCATTCCATTATTACACATTTCTTACATAAGTTTAAACTAACCATGAATGAAAATAGATTCTTGTTGTCAATGATAGTTTGTAAAGTTAAAAACCTTTAATGGGTTAACATAATAACCTCTCTCTCTCTCTCTCTCTCTATATATATATATATATATATATATATATATGGAGAGGTTCAAATGAGAAGTGTTAAATATTTGAGAAATAAAGAAGTAGTCTTAGCCATTCATTCGGTCAAGATCGACGGCTTTGACCGAAAAACAGCAGATAATTCCTCGCGTGGTCTGCACAAGATAGAGGGATAGTTTCGTAAAAAATACGCGGGACGAGTTCTATATATGAATCTGTGTGATTCATATATGAACTTTTGTGTTCATATATGAAACTTTGTAATTCATATATAAACTCTTTTTAACTAATTCATATATGAACATTTGTGATTCATATATGAATCAGTTAATTTGTTCATATGAGAATTAGTTAAAAAAAATTCATATATGAATCAATTAATTAGTTTCATATATGAATCACAAAGGTTCATATATAAATACAAAGGTTCATATAAGAATCAGTTAATTGGTTCAACTGATTCATATATGAACCTACAGTTAATTAGTTTCATATATGAACGTATAGTTTATATGTGAATCACACAGATTCATATATGAACTCGTCCCGTGTTTTTTGTAAAAGTTACAAAATTGTCCTTCCATTTTTGGAACAACCGCAACTTTTGACCAGTCAAAGCCGCAACTTTTGACCAATTATAACCGATCTTGACCGAATAAGTGGCCAAGATTACTTCTCTACTTCTCTAATATTTAGCACTTCTCATTTGAACCTAAGGCTATATATATATAGGGGTGGGTTCAAATGAAAACTGATTTTCAATTGTGAACATGAGGACAAGTCACAACCATTAATCAAGATTTGAAAAACTAATCAATGGTTAAAACTTAATTAAACCAATTGAGAAGTGATTACGGGCAAATCTGCAAATTTGAATCAACGTCTACCATGTTTGACTTTTTATTTTCTTTTTTAATTAAAAACTTTTACCCCCTTAAAGTTTAAAATAATTTATCTTAAAAATTACTAATATTTTAATCAAACAAATTACATCAAAAAAACGAGAATTTCGTGCTCTTCGATATGACATCCATCTCGATATAGTTTTTTCTTCATTTTAACCGTTTTTACGTGAAATGCTATGTATGTGTTATATTCGGTATGAATATGTATGCACGTTTCCTGGTGTACATATTCAGTATGAATAATAAAGAGGAACGTTCATTCACTATTCATGGCGAACAACACAGTATTCAAAATGAATAATACAACATTCAGGATGAATAATACACGAATTCCCGATTCATGTATTATTAAACATGAATCGTGTATTATTCATCCTGAATAACACATTATTCACACTGAATAACACATTATTCATGTTGAATAATATATGAATGACCCGTGAAGGTTGAACACATGACACACTCTCTATGTTTTTCGATTCACAACCGAAACTTGGTTTTATTCATTATGAATATGTATGCACATCTTCAGGTGTCCACATTCAATATGAATAACAAAGGTGAACGTTCATTCACTATTCATGATGAATAATACAATATTCAGGATGAATAATACAGTATTCAGGATGAATAATACATGAATTCATGAATCGTGTATTATTCACCCTGAATGATGTATTATTCATACTAAATGATACATTATTCATGAAGAATAATACATGAGTGACTCGTGAAGGTGTGGAGACGTGACGCACTCTCTTTTGTTCATCGGTTCACAATCGAAACTTGATAGGTTCCCAATTCATCTCGATAGGTGTTGGGTTATGGTAATGAAGAACACGATACCTTAGGACGCTGAAGAAAGTGTTGTAGAATGTGATGCCGAGTTACGGACTTATGGTGTCGAGATGTTGTACGCACTTGAACATACATAAATATTCATACCGAATATGACACGTATATGACATTCCACGTAAAAACGATTAAAACAACAAAAAAACTATATCGAGATGGATGTCATATCGAAGAGCACGAAATTCTCGTTTTTTTGATGTAATTTGTTTGATTAAAATATTAGTAATTTTTAAGTTAATTTATTTTAAACTTTAAGTGGAGTAAAAAATTTAATTAAAAAAGAAAATAAAAAGTCAAACATGGTAGGAGTGAGTTTTAATTATCTTCCATTTTTACCCCTAATCATCTTAATTAATAATTTCAATTAAAAACTCTATTTAATATGAGTCATTGGATCAATATAGATGGAAGGGCCAAGATCCATTCTCATGTTCACAATTGAAAATGAGTTTTTATTTAAACTTTCCTCTCTCTCTCTCTCTCTCTATATATATATATATATATATATATGTTAGGACACAAAATGTCCTAATTATAAGATAGTTTTGTAAAGGGGTATTAATAGTAATATGGGCTTGAGTTATGTTATAAGGGTTTGGGCTTAACTAGTGTAACAAGGGGGTATATAATGTTTAGTGTGTGTAATTAGGGTTTAGTTAGTCATTTGCAATGTAGCCTCCATAGTGTGTATGTGTGTGTTCTAGAGAGAGAACCATTCTCTCTCTAGGATAGCTCTTCTACATTGATTAATACACCACTTTGTCTATTCTATCTTCTTGTTACTATATTCTACATTATATGAATCGTTGCTTGTTATAATGGGACTCACAATATATATATATATATATATATATATATATATATATATATATATATATATATATATATATATATATATATATATATATATATATATATATATATATATATATATGTGTGTGTGTGTGTGTGTGTGTGTGTGTGTGTGTGGAGGTTATACACATATGCACCAATCAAGATTTCTTGAACGATATTAACTTCGTTTTTTATACATAAAAGTTTGTGAATTAGTTTTGGACATATAATAGATTTAGGTTTATGGGTTACTAATTAGGTGTGTCTTTGTTTGTAATTGCCATTGGTTATGTACATTTGTTTGATAGGCAATTACAGTCAAAGATTTTCATTTGACTAATGATACTTCAACTTCAAAGTCAAAGCTAATGTTTTTTAAATGCAAGTTCTTGTGGCAGAATCTCACACCAACATAATGTTCAACCTATTTACATTTCTTGCAAAATATGGAATGCAAGTATCAAATATATATATATATATATATATATATATATATATATATATATATATATATATATATATATATATATATATATATGGCAGGAAATTTGAGAAATATATCCTAGAAAGATTCATGCTTAAATGTAAACGATTGAAAATCAAACCACCTAAAGTAATTAGACCACATGCTAACTTGATTTAACATCTTTACAAGAAGATTCAAAAGCATACATTTCTTGAAATAGTCTTGCATCATACATGTATTTGAGATTTGTGGTAAAACTTGAATTGAGATTGGGGATTTTATACCATTAGGCTTTAGAGGTAAAACCAAACCATTTTGACATACTATCAAGTTTGGTTTTAGATTTGGGATTTGTTAAAATGCTACTTTTTTCATCTACTTTGTTATATGATTCAAAACGTGTATGTTTAATTAGTTGGGTTCTCAATTGTTAGGCAAACATTAGGTTTAATGTAAACGACAATATTTATTTTATAGTCGTTATGCCGTCGAGATTTAAAAAAACAAATATTTGTGTTTTAAACTCATTTATTTCATTTCAAAACACCTCTATTTGATTTAAACATAAAGTTTGACCTTCAAGTAGTCAAAACATTACACGTAGTGTTTTCAAGTTATTCAAAACACATCTAACTAGCTTCAAACCTAAGGTTCACCTTCAAGTAGTCAAACCATTACACTTAGAGTTACAAAGTCATTCAAAGTCCTCTAAACCTACGGTTTGACTTTTCAAGTAGTCAAACCATTACACTAAGAGTTTCAAAGTCATTCAAAGTCCTCTAAACCTATGGTTTCAACTTCAAGTAGTCAAATCATTACACTTCGAGTTTCAAAGTCATTCAAAACTCCTCTAAACCTACGGTTTGACCCTCAAGTAGTCAAACCATTACACTTAGAGTTTCAAAGTCATTCAAAACTCCTCTAAACCTACGGTTTTACCTTCAAGTAGTCAAACCATTACACGTAGGGTTTTAAAGTCATCCAAACTCCTCTAAACCTACGATTTGACTTTCAAACATCCAAGTCATTAATTATGTCGACTAAATACTTCTTTCATTGTTGTAGTTATTGAATATGCCGACAGATAGAGGATGGATGTATAGAAGGAATGACAGTTATGGGTCTCTTAGTAGGGACTGTATCAAATCATTGGACGGTTTTTTGTACTTTTCTTATGCCAACGAAGGTTTTGTTGAAAGGAAAACTATGCGTGATGGGATAGTCCTCTGTATCAATGCCATTTCTCCAAGTGTCGAAATACGCACCATAGAGAAAGGGATGACGTGAGACTGCATTTTATGAAATGTGGTTTCATGCCTATTATACCATGTGGTACGAACATGGGGAAACCTATTACTCTGCATCCCATCAAGACGTGGGTCAATCTTATAATATGATAATAAATCATAATGAAGGGTATGTCGAAATGGTGAATGATCACATGGTACATGATGGCATGACCTGTGAAGAAGAAACCCCTAATCCTTCTGCAGAAAGCTTT
Source organism: Saussurea involucrata (assembly GCA_033807775.1). Lineage (NCBI taxonomy): Eukaryota > Viridiplantae > Streptophyta > Magnoliopsida > Asterales > Asteraceae > Saussurea > Saussurea involucrata. The sequence continues at coordinate 144,818,735 of CM066322.1, forward strand.
TATGACATGTTAGAAGCTGTTGGCGAGCCTTTATAGCATGGGTGTCCAAATTACTCAAAATTAGGAGTTGCGAGGAGATTCTTGAATTGGAAGGCAGAATGTAATGTAGCTGAGACGACATATAATCGTAATGTTGGTATAACTTAAGAGATGCTACCCAAGGGTAATAAACTACTCGGTAACTTCTATGAGATGAAGAAGTGTTTGAAAAAGCTTACTCTACCCAAAATAAAGATCGATGCTTGCAAAAACCATTGCATGTTATTTTATAAGGGTGATTCTAAGTTGGCCCTTTGTCGAGTGTGCAATGAAAACCGTTTCAAGATAAGTGGTCGAAGCAAGGTCCCTAACTTTGTGATCACGTACGTTCTGATTGTTCTCAGACTCCAAAGATTGTATATGTTAAAAAAGACTGTGAAAGATATGACTTGGCATTACGATCATCAGACAGAACCGGGTGTAATAGTACATCCAAGTGATGGTGCGGCATGAAAGCAATTCGGCATGATGGATCCTGAATTTTCTTCTGAGATCCGAAATGTTCGTTTTGGGTTATGCACCGATGGTTTCAACCTGTATAATTCAACCTCGAATCAATATTCAACATGTCCCATCTTTCTTACCATCTACAATTTACCTCATTGGATATGTTTAAAAGATTCATATGTTAAACTTGCATTGGTCATTCCTGGTAGAAAGAGCATCAGCTAGAATTTATATGTGTTTCTGTTAGAGCATAAAATGTATTCAAGATTTAATGTGTATTTGTATTATTTGTAAGAAGTAAAATGTAATAGTCAAAAGTCAAAGTAAGTGTGTATAAGTCAAAGTCAATGTATTAAGTGAGATAGTCAAGGGTATAAATAGATACCTTGTATAGAAATTGAAGTAAGTCTAATAGAAGAGTCTCATACGTGTAAATCGATAGATGACATCCTAGAGAGAGAATCTAGAAAGAGAAAGTAGATCTCAAATCTCATTCTTGTATCTTTCTCAGTCTATGAAGAATCTCTTGTGTTCTAGCATGGTTACTTGATTAGAAGTGGGATCACAGTTTCTCATGCCGCTAATAGACGAGCTAAAGACGTTGTATATAGAGGGCATTCTTACATATAAAGATGTTGTATGTGGAGGGCGTTCTTACATATAAAGATGTTGTATGTAGAGGGCGTTCTTACATATAATAAGTATCGTCAGCGACTTCCCGGCCTATGTAATGTTGTCTGGTTGGAGCACGCACGGTTCCATCTCTTTCACATGCATATATCCACACATATGTCTTGTTTAACTTTGTAGAAATTCAACCTTTTCATTGGATCTTTAACCAATGTGCTCGACAAATGGAACCGAATATTGATGATGTTATACTTGAACAACTATGATAAGAAAGGTTCAATGACTGGTTTATACACCACGTGCTCATGTCACTCGACACAAGTGAACAATTGAAATCACTAGCTCATGGACCAGGCCGTTATGCTTGGTCGCATCAAGGATACTTCGTCAATGGTTACAAAAGTTACATACGCTAACCCATGGTGTTGGTCGAGTTACACATAATAGTGGTGTATGCGTAAGGGACCTGTTACGATGAGTCTGATGAGTCCTACTATTATGGAATGTGAGATGACGTTGTAAAGGTGGAATATTATGGTGTGGGGCGTTGAAATGTTGTGTTGTTCAAATACACTTGGTTTGATACTTTGTTAGGGTTAGAGTCGACCATAAACATAGTTTGGTTGATGTCAAATATAAGTCCATAATAAGAACCAACGACTCGTTCGTCCTAGCATCGCAAGCGGAACAAGTCTATTATACTTCAAATCCTTCAATGACAAAGGATTTGAAATATTGATGGAAGGTTGTCAAGACGAAGCCTCATGGCGTATATGAGGTAGCAGATGTTGTTAAAAGTGTTGAGGTTGATGGAAATGTAGATGGAGAACAATTCTTTCAAATCAACGAAAGGGTAACTCATACATTATTTGCAAGATCAAATGATGACCTTGATTTTATCCCTCTTGTCACAGGGGAGGTAAATACGACGAAGATGGACCTGTTAATCATGAAGACAACGAAGAATAAGCGGAATTTGAAAAAATGTATGATGATTCAGATAATGAAAGAGAACTAATTTTATCTGATCATTCTTCTATTGAGTAGCGTATCTTATGTATGTTTAGTTTACAATTGTATAATTGACATCTAACATTCTCCCATTTTGTTTTATAAAATATAATTTGCATTTTTTTAGGTGATGGCACGTCGTCCAAGGGGTGGTAGAGGTAGAGATAGATGTCGAGGCAGCGGTAGCTCTAGCAGGCGTAGCGACCCGCGTCGCGATGACATGGACAATTGTTTGGATGACACCAACCCATCCCTTAGACTTGGTAATCAAGACAAGCCGGTGTTGACGCCAACCCATCCTTCTAGTGCTTCGGGATCGACGAGAGGACCCAATTGTTTAATGGCGACACCACGACACCCTAGTCGGCGACAAGGGTTAGTGATAGGTGTCGGCATGTAAGTAGTTTTGTAAAAGGTCTAGTTTATACTACGTAATCAAATGGTATAAATGGCTTTTGTGTCGTATATTTTTAATTGTGCAGGTTTCTAGATATCCATTTGACTGAGAGATGGCCACCATTTTTAGGGGTTTGCTTTGTGGTCTGTGGTATCGATGGAAGGAGGTCCCTCGGCTGACCGTGATTATATGTTCGAGTGCTTTAGTGTTTGTACATGAATCAATTTTAAAGTAATTGTACATATCATATTATTGTTTTTACCTTGATACAAATCTTGTGCATGTATGGAAAATATAAGTGGGGCCCCGAAGAGGAGGGAGAGGTGAAGATTGCATGGACCAATACCATGATCAATATGTACAAGGATTGGATGAGTAGTATACGTGAGTGGGCCACGGAATGGGCCCTATGGGTTGATAAAATTGTGTGAGACAAATTGGATATGTCGGTCATTAGAGGCACCACCCTCCCTATATCCCGGAGCCATATTGGCACCAGATGATAGATCAGGTTTTTGTCTCTATTTTATGGTTTGTGTATTACCTTTGTTTTATACCGACTTATGTGTTAGGATTTTAATAGGAGTGGGATATCGACAAATGGAGAGCTCGGTCTAGGTCCTCTAGGGCCAATCGGTCAACCGAGTTTGAGGGTATATCCTTCAAGCATGTTGGGGGATCAATCAGTTTTGCACAACACCGATACAAGATGGTAAGTATACAGTTTTTTTAATATGTATTGAGATTAATTTGTATGTTTACTAATAACTTAGCTTAATTTTCTATTGTAGACAGAGGCATGGGGTCGCGATTCGACTTCTAGTGAGGTGTTTGAGCGGCTCCACTGCTCGAACCGGAAGTACACTCCGGGTGTCCCTGGTTTGCCTACTGAACCTCCAGTGTACGTTTACCCTAAAGCGGCTAGAGTCGCGGTAAGTTTTCTAAAACCATCACTTTATTTTATGTGTGCATATGTGTATGTGAATGTGTTATATGTGTTATATACATATATATATGACGTGTATGTGTGATTGTTGTTGATCGCGATTAGATCAATGTATATATTGTTCTAGTTATGTGTATATGTGTTGTATATACGTTTATATGCATGTGTATGTGTGAATGTATAGATAACCTGTGTGTTTTTTGGTAACCGCAATGGGTATATGTATATATACATGTGTATATGTGAATGTATAGATAATAATGTAGTTTGGGTTACTTATGTTGGGCATACGTTAGGTTTTGGCTACGTAAATAGGTTGGCTATTTTTTATTTAGAGTCGTTATGCTGCTAAAATGTCTACAAATAAGCTCACCCGTTTTTGATTTGGTAAACCATAGGAGCGCTTTTAACTAGCCAGGATCCCGACCCCCATGATTGATGAGTCATCTCTTTGGGAGCAGAGTGTTGGACGACGTCGTATGTTTGGATTCGGGACAACCCAGGATCCTCGTTATGCTATGAGGGATGAGTGTATTAGCAACAGTGGTGGGAGATCATATGGGACTAGATCGACATCGAAGGTATCTTGGTTATATTGATTATGTATTTTGTTGTTACTTTTTATTGCCAACAAATACTGATTTTTTGTTAAATATCGAGTATTTACAGTTAGCTGGGTGGATAAAGAAGATGACAAAGATTGAAGAGGAGGCCAGGGAGTCGAAGCAGCGAGAGGAGAGCTATCTAGCCCAATTGGAGATCAAAAGGAAGTGCAATGCAGATTTGCAGGTCGAACAGGTCATACGTGTTGCCCGTTTAGTTGAGTAGCTCACATTGTCGCAATAGTTTACTGCTTTTATGCAGCAGTAGGAATACATGCCCCCCCCACCTCCCTCCCCTTAGTTAGATTGATATGTTGCACCCGTATTGTATTTTGAATTTGGAATTGTATGAATTTAGAATTGTATGAATGTGGTATTTTGAATTTGTTGGGTTGTTTTGGTTTGTTATTTTCAAATTATGGACAGGTATTTGCATTAAAAATACTAAAAAGACAGTTATTTTAATTTATTTTTTTAAATTTGCGCTGAATTAGTGACGGAATTCGTCGTTTAAAAGTTAGTAGGATACGTCGCTAAACTGTCGCTAAACTGTCGCTAAATATCCGTTGTTGATTACCTTCATCGCTAATCCATCATTGTTTCCTCTTGTCGATGTCGATGATGCTGACCATCGCTAATCCGTCGCTGATAGGTATCACCTACAACCATTTCAGCGACAAACTATTGATAGTCGTCACTTTCACTGATAGGGTCAATTTTTGTCGTAGATCTAGCCTAAAAAGCCTAGTTAAGATATGACTAAACTCAGAAGACTGTCAAGACAAAAAAAAGTCTGGTTACATCTGATGTTTCCATCTAAGGACCGGTTGATAAAAAAACACGGTCAAACCCAGATCAAATATCTTGTTAGGCAGGTCAACGAATCAGTTTGAAAACAAAAAAATGGGTTTAAGACGAACCAAGAGCGATATCCCATCCTCCCTAGGTTTATTTTCTCTTTCTAAATAACTTTTTATCTTTTGTATTTTAAATTACCTTTTTCTCTAAAAGTTTTCATTATGAGGATATTAATCAAACTATGACATTTAACCTCATCTTTCAAACTCTTAAGATCTCTCTGATATTTTGCAATCTAATTTATGATCCCAGAGACAAGTAATCAACAACATAAATGTATGCCAATGGTCATCCCTCTGTTAATCTCCAATGTATAAGTACAAAGTGTAGAGAGAGAGTTTACAAAGAAAGGCTTAGCATCAACTACTTAGGAAATAAGCTAACAAATGCTATTTATACCTATTCTAAGATATTACAAAATAGGTCCCTCAATTTGATACAATTAGATATTTTTGGCACTAACATTATCCCCCTTTGTATCAAAAGTTGAGGCGGCTACTGGGCTTGAACAGGAGAAATGTACTTCTTTCTGATTCCAAAGATGATCTCAAAACGTCTCAGTGCATTTCAGTACTCCTTTGTTTTGTTGATGGCTTCCAAGGCTCGGTCAATCAGTTTTCTCTCTTTTGGCTTCAGTTTAACATGACCTTTTTCATCCAGTCTGAGTTTGCTCTCGAGCTGAATCTGAATAAGCTTGAACGTCCCATCAGAGTATTTGTTTACTTCAACAAATATTAGAAATCTCTTCTTGTTTTGTTCATTAAAGTAAACAATGCCAAATTCCGGTTTCTCAAGAATTGTGTAGATCGGGATACCTTGAATATCAGACAATCTGTAACATCCCTGGCCAACCGTACCATATATTGTCCGCTTTGTCCACACACCCGGACTCACGGTTTTAAAACGCGTCTGATAGGGGAGGTATCAAGTTCCTCTTATAAGGCAACCTTTGTTCCCCTCCCCAACCAATGTGGGATCTTACAATCCACCCCCCTTGGGAGCCCAGCGTCCTCGCTGGCACACCAGTCCGGTTCCCGGCTCTGATACCATCTGTAACATCCTAGGCCAACCGTACCAGATATTGTCCGCTTTGTCCACACACCCGGACTCACGGTTTTAAAACGCGTCTGATAGGGGAGGTATCAAGTTCCTCTTATAAGGCAACCTTTGTTCCCCTCCCCAACCAATGTGGGATCTTACAATCCACCCCCCTTGGGAGCCCAACGTCCTTGCTGGCACACCAGTCCGGTTCCCGGCTCTGATACCATCTGTAACATCCCAGACCAACCGTACCAGATATTGTCCGCTTTGTCCGCACACCTGGACTCACGGTTTTAAAACGCGTCTGATAGGGGAGGTATCAAGTTCCTCTGATAAGGCAACCTTTGTTCCCCTCCCCAACCAATGTGGGATCTTACAATAATCTCTTGTTGGGTTTCAGCACATTAACTCTCTCTTGACCTGCTTCTAGTGCCATTTGAAAATCAGTGAGATATGAGAACTTTACCATGTTTTTCATGAATCTTTTGACTGACTGGAAGGCTTCTGACCAGTCTTTCTTCTTATCCAGGGTACGGGCCAGTATGTCATACAAGCTCAAAAGATCATCAAGGTTTAGGCTCTTGTAATCAGCTTCAGTGAAGAACCATTCTTTTCCATCAGTTCTGTACACGGTAAATTCAGGATACCATACGTTTAGCATCTTCTGAGATTCAATCTTTACAATTCTCACAATCCTCTTATCTGTTCTGACCCAATCAATGTCTTGATCCTTGTTCTTCATAACATGTAGAAATTCGGTCTGATGAATTGACGGCCACTTTTCAATGGAGTATAGATTCACCATATCAATTCTCTAAACATTTTTAACAAACAATACTCTTCTCACATCCTCTTGGAAACGGAGTCAGAATCCTTATCTTGTGCCCTCTTCCAGCTAGATTAGGTTCATTATCAACCAATCTTTGAAATATTCTAACTTCAACTTTTGAGACCGGGTCTTTGACTTTACCATCATGAATGAAAGGAATGTTGAGTTCAGGAATACCTATCACCGGATCATCTTGTTGTTGTAGCACCTGATCATAATCATCATCTGAATCAGAATCAACAGTTTGCACGTTACCAGTAGCATCAAAAAGATCATCTATCTCTTCCTTGATCATAGAAATAGTTATGTTTGGCTCATCCTTCGAATCAATATACACAATGTCTTAGAGCATATCATCTGTCATCCTCTCTTCATCAGTCCTATTATCACCAACTTAAGGCTTTTTAACCCTAGGTGTGACATCGTCTAGAACTTGTTGGACAGTATCATCAGCCTGTCCTTCCGGTATATCAGTAACTACCTGATCTGTACCTCCAATATTAACATTTTCAGCTTCAACATTTGATTCAACTCTGGCTCTCTTCTCCCCCTCATGGTGATCAGGATCATCCTGATCATCATGCTTTCTCTTGTTTAACTGAGCCTGAACTTTACACGACTGTTCCTACACTATAACCCTGTTAGAGATTGTCTTGAAGCCTGAAGTCACAACTTGAGTAAGTTGGTTCAAAGATTGTTGAAGAGTCTGAATATCTAACTTTGTTGCCATTTGGGATTGAACTTCAGCATCGTTCAGTAATAATCCAACCAAGTTAACTTCTTCGGCATCAATGTTCTCTCCTTGATCAAGTAAACGGGCTAAGAGTTGGGATTTGAGCTCATGTGTAGGAATTTGGGCTTCAGGTTGAGTTGAAGTACCAGGAGTTGATCTGGAAATATTAGGTATAGGTTGAGTGTTTGAGAGTGGTTGGGAAGGGTTTGTAGTTTCAGGCATGAAAGTAGGTGTCTCCAACACAGAATTGCCTTTTACTACTCTTTGTACCTCCTCCGACAACTTACTTACGATTTTTTGCATCTCCGACGTCTGTTTTTGATAAGAAACATTCAAAGAATTCAACGGCGTATGTAATAACCCCACTTGACATAGTAAGGAGGCGACCCCATCATTGGTCTCAACTGTTGTGCTCAAGCGAGACTAACACGCGAACCACGTAGGTTACCGCTTGACATGACAGTTGAAACAACCGCATGGCCTATGTTCAATGATGGCATGGTGTTGACATTGACAAGACTTCCACCCGGTCCTCGTGAAGCACCAACGAATGGCGTCAACACTCGGGGTGTTCTTATTGGTGCACGAAAGCTACCAATAGTTGTGTCACCATTTAAGAAGTGACTGGAGCACGTGTCCTAGGAAAGGCAGTGTATCCAAATGGCTCTAGACTAAATGTGCTTTGAAGTGAAGTCGATGGCGGGGTCAACGGCCTATCTGTTTCAATACCGACAGACACCGAGCGTGTCGCTGATAGTGTTTGTGCTATATCTCCATGTGAAATTGAAACATCAGTTTGTTGAGAAACTGATGAGTGGTTGAGTGGGGCTGTGCATTGCGTAGCTTGATCCACTACGTCTTTTTCAATGTCTAACGGCGATGAACGCACGTTGACATAGTTGTGCCTACCCGGCTAGACACGGTTTGGGAAGGGTCTATCATTATTAGACCATGTATCACGCTCTGCATTTTCTTTTCTCCCCTCCTCACAACTCACTTCTTTTTCTGTTTCAACTAAAACGCCCTCATCCATCCTTATTCCACCAGAAAAGTCAATCTTCTCGATGTTCCAAGTGAAATCAGCATCAGAACTATCTACATGTGGTCTCGGGCCAACATGTTTTGGATTTTTAGACACATCTGGATCATGGTCTGAGTCAGAGTCACTATTAGAATCACCATCTCTTTCAGTCGTTTTAGGAGTCTCGTCATCGGAAGTAGAATATGCAGATATTACTTTAGAAGCATCGTATCTAGAGTCAGAAGAAGATTCATCATCATCATCATCATCCGCGGAAGCAAGAGATTCTTCATCAAATAATATTGCCACAGATGCATGACCAGCAACACCCCCTTCTCCAAATCCCCTCACATCAACATTTTCTCTCAACTCTTCCCGATCAAGAACCCCTTGTTCTTGACCATGCTCAATATTATGACTCTCACCACCTAACTGGTTTGCACCCTGGCAGGTCCCTCCGGTCCTAGCTGGACCATAGGTGCATGTTCTAACCTATACTCAACCAGAACTGCCTCAGGTATAACGGCAATATGATCAAAGTTAATAGGTGCAGACAACTTTAGAAATGGAAATATGAGCATTAGAACGTCTGGTAGTCTCTTGATTTTATTCCATAATATCACGAATGAGAATCTGTAGGAATCTCTGGAACGGTACAAAGGAGCGGGCTTTGGCAGGTTTTGACTTGTCACCAACCAACTAGATCAGCTCATTCCATATTAACACTGCGTAATCTATCATTCTATTGAAAGTCACAGCATGGAATAGTCTGACAATCCCGATGTTGCACTTATCCAGGCCGGTATGCTTTGGAGTCATACACCTATTCAGAATGCTAAATAATGTGTACCAGATTCTCGGCATATACTTCCTTTTGAATTGGGATGAACATGTTAAAACTCCAGCACTAGCGTATTGATAACCAAGTGACATAATTTTTCTGCACAGGTCGGCTTCATAGATAAGCTCTTCAAAATTGGGTTGCCTTGGTAGATCCAAAGCATTTCAGAGTCTCTTCAGGGTGATCTTTGCATCAAAAAGATCAACCTTGGTCGTGAAATATTGGATCCTCTCACTTACAGGGTGAAACTGGATGGTATTCCAGAATTGCTGAAGGTAGATGACTGGCACAGTGACTGTCTTTGTAAGAGTTGTATGTAAAGGATGACCTTTCAGAAATTCACGGATAACTCTATAATCCAGATTAACACTCATGTCAAGAGTGTAGTTGTTATCCTTCAACTGCAAGTGTTTAGATGCGAGCAAAAGTTCTTCATCTAGGTTCCTTGCATTCACAGATGGATGGGAAGATTTGTAAGATGGCATTGGATTGCCTTCATTTGATGAATTGTCATCATTTCTTTCAACGTGTGCCATCTGATATCTTGTGTGAGGACAAATAAGCCAAGGTGCTCAAACTGGGATTTTGGAAAAATTTCCAAAAAAATTCCTAACTCTGGGTTTTATCGCACACCACTTCAAATAAGTCATCACACGACATTATTATCGCATGGAACATGTGCGACAAAATTTTGTCGCACACGGCATGTGCGATAATGATGAACAGTTAAGCATGCAATAAAGATGAATTTATGAATACATGTTATGTGCGATAATCTTGAACACTTGAAGATAAACTAAGTGTTCAAGCCCAGATTTCTATGGAATGCAAAATCAGACTATAAAATTGAAACCCTAGACTCGTTTTACTCACAGAAGCCTATCTTATCATTTTCAGATCAAAACACTAACACAAAGAGTGATTTTAATAAAGAATACCAACAGACTCTTATAACCCATTGAATAAAAACCCTAAAAACATATACCAGACTATAAAATACACTAAAAATCGATGAAAGAACGATTTAAAACAAACCTTGATTGAAGAACGAGTGGAATGCAATGAAAAATATCTTGAATCCTCGAAAAACTTGCAAAAATCTTTTATGGCAGAATGGGTTCTTCAGAGTTCGAAAAAGTTCAAGGGTTTGAAAAACCGCTCTATATATAGAACCCTGGGTTGATGACACGTGGCACAAAAGGATCGGTCCAACGGTTGACCTGCCAACGTGTTAGAGTTATCATACGAACAAGGCACGATAACCCAGATTTTATCGTGCAACACACGTGCGGTAAAATGGGTAAAGGGTAATCGCACACGAGGCGTGCGATAACTACTGTTCACAAGGTTTTATCGCACAACACATGCACGATAAAAGAGGTTATCGAGCTTTTATCGCACAACACATATGCGAAAAAAATCGGTGTCTTTGTAATCTCATAAGGCACGTGCGATGAAATATGTTTATCATGCAAGGCATGTGCGATAACACCAACACTTAGACATTTTTCAAAAAAAATTCAATAATTCCAAAAAAATTATCACATTAAAAGATGTCCAACTTTTAATTGATTGAGCTCTCATGGTTTAAAAATCAAGGTTTTCACTCCCCCTAAAATGATGCAAAGAATTTTTAAAATTGATTTTTCATCATTTAGGGTTTGTTCAAAAACAAAAAAGAAAACTAACCTTGATGTCTTCATGTTGAATATTCATGATGTCTACACTCACAATACATGTCATTTATGCATACTCCCCCTAAAATTATGCATGTAAATTCTAACAACTCCCCCTGAAATCATGAACACACCTCAAACGAAAACAAGTATTTAACAAAATTAAAGACATAAAAATGAAATGTAACAAATTGAACACAAAATTTGTAAAACAACTAAATCATGAAAATTTAAAGAACATATATTGGACATATAATATGATGAACAATTTATGTTTATCAATCTGGATAAAATATCTAGATTGAGACACATAAATTTCCATCTATTAAATGATCAATATAAAGACTTAAAACCTTCAAGTTCAACATGCCAGGCTTGGATACTAAGAAATGAAAACGTTTTTCATCCAAAGCTTTTGTGAACAAATTGGCAAGTTGATATTCAGTTGTGACGAAATAAAGTTCAATTGTACCTTTCTCAACGTGATCTTTAATAAAATGATACCTGGTATCAATATGTTTCGTCTTTGTGTGTTGGACAGGATTAGCTGAGATTGCAATAGCGCTCTTGCTATCACAGTAGATTGGGATTTTCTGGTATTTAAACCCGTAGTCCATGAGTTGAGTCTTCATCCACAGAACTTTTGAACAACAGCTCACCGCGGCAACATATTCAGCCTCTGCAGTTGATGTTGAAACACAACTTTGTTTCTTCGACGCTCAGCTCACAAGCTTGTCTCCATAGAACTGTATATGGCCAAAGGTGCTCTTTCTGTCTAGCAGGCTTCCTCCGTGATCAACATCAGAATAAGCAGTGAGTTCATAGTCTGTACCCTTTGGATACCACAGACCAAGATATGGTGTGCCTTTCAAGTATTAAAAGATGCGCTTGACAGCTCCAAGATGTGACTCTTTCGGTTTAGCTAAAATCTCGCACAAAGACATGTGAAAAACATAATATCTGGTCAATTAGCAGTTAAATACATTAATGACCCGATCATACCTCTATACGTCCTAAGATCAACGTCTTTACCGTCGGGATCCGGACCGATCTTGGATCCTGGTGCCATTGGAGTTCCAATCGTCGTACAGTTTTCCATCTTGAATTTCTTCAAGATATCAAACACATACTGTAACGACCCGGTTTCCCAAACATACAACAAATAACATATATTGCATAACATCGTTACATTCATAACAAAAGATACATAATAATTCACGTACGGTCCCATAGTCTCAAAACTATACAATACAAGACATAAGCATTTCCTAATCTTCGTCAGCTATCAACCGCATCCTACACTTTATCCTTCTCTTTGCTATTAAAAGTTCCTCGACCTGGAATACATATTTTTGAAAACAAAATGAGGGTTAGACCAAACGGTCTAGTGAGATAATCCCTGTCAGTTTAGTAATCCTTTTGTAAAACACAATTATACAACAAGTATTTAAATACCAAGCAAGACTCGTGCACTGTGTACCTTTCCTCATTTCCCTGGCCATATTAGTTGGTTGCGAGCCAACTAATCAATTTACTCCGATGTACTAAAATTACAGCCAACAACGTTGTCCCTTCGTACAGCCAAAACTCCACCGGTCCTAAGCCCGGTCAACGTGCTCTCGTGTAGTGTAATGCTCATATAAATAAATATAATATACACCTCAATATATCATACTTTATTTATAAACACGTCGTCACATTCCTACCACATATTCATCTCATATATATATATATATATATATATATATATATATATATATATATATATATATATATATATATATATATTCCAGTTTGAAAACAGTTTGAAGTAAAAACTCACCTGATTGCTTATCAAAAACCCTTCCAAGCTTTTCTCCGAGCTATCCGATCTTTTACCCAAAATTCTCAGAATCTGAAACAATTTACATACAAATATATCTTCACCAAAAGAACTCATAAGACTT